>OU342868.1:0-10000000 GCA_910591665.1 Ectemnius continuus | reverse complement strand
ACCACGGCTTCAGCTAACGATCTAATCTAATGCGTAAGCTCTAGCGTTCCATCTACGTGGCAAAAAAGCTCATACTCACTTCTCCTCCTTCAATTCCTGTATGCAGGTATCGTTATCCAGCTGAATGATTCTCAATACTTTTAATAGCTTAGTAACTAAATTATCTACGTCAATAACTTGATCAACAAGATTGACGGCCGGGCAGTAATCGGACGCTAACGGGCCATCGTTAGTACCAGTGTCGGACTCGCTGATAGAATCGCAGTCGTCGTCTTCCTCATTTTCAACCTGCAAGTCACATGCGTTACCAATGTATCACGTACTGTTATACGGCTGCTCGGTACACATGCAGCGTCATGCCTGACATAATTACTTTGCGACGGTGCAAGATCGCTTGGGTGAGATTAGTGAGGCTACTACTCTCCTCATTGCGCCGCGTTTTCTTCAGATTACTCTCATCCACGGCCTCCGGGAAGCTTAGCGCTCTGCGCAGCGAATCGCTACTTGAGACCATGTTATGAGAGTACGTATCAGGGAGTGGTACGTCTTCCAATACACTCTCCATCATTAGACAAGGTTCCGTTTCGAAGTCCAGCAAATCGGATGATGATTCCATACTTAATTCTGTTAGTACAGCCAATCAAATGTAGCGTACAAGTTGCAATAAACACTAAAGTCCAAAATTGGCTACTTATAATATAAAATGGGATTCCACACTGAAGTGTAGATGTACCTTTACAGATCTGTTTCGCCGACTCAGTTGCACACTTTTTGTCATTGCTCTTCATTGCGAACGGATGCGTAGCAGCGTTTCGGATCGCGCCGATTACGGCCGAAACAAAGGAACCACTCTTTGGACTAGGTGTACATTCTTTCAAGCTATGCTTTGAACTAACAGGACTCGACTCGATACTACTGTTGCTCCTACTATATGCTTCATTGTGATATATAACATCCTTGGAATGAAAATAGAAATTAATCCCTTTTAGTCATAATACATCGAACACACCTCTTGCAGAGAAGCAGATAAAAAGACTTTTTGAGAAATCATGATAAATCATTAGCAAATTAAATGAGCCAAATATTACCTCCAAGTCTTTTACCGAAATATTATAAGAAGTAATTAACTGCTCCACCAGTCCTTCCAGTCTAGTGCCCAGTCCAGATAGAGCGACCGCGGCTCCAGAAACAGCAGCTCCTTGAGTAAGTAGAAGTTCCCTGCTCCTTCGTTCCACCGCATTCAATTTCATACTCATCGACAAGTTCTCCTGTCTGTTATCATACAATATAAACATTCATTTTGTCTCTCGTGTTGTTAGACGAATTCTAAAAAGTTTTAAGATCTTTCAACGCATACCTTCGTTGCTCACTAATGCGCACCAAATGTTGGCACTCTTCCGTCTGCCTTTCTAGTTCCAATTCGCGCTTCGTTAGCAACTCATCCCTAGTTTTAATCTGTAATATTAGATAGAGTTTAAGAAGTGCTTCTATTTAAGAGTGAAAAATTGTTTGACGCAAAGCATACCTCAGCCTCAGCTTCCTTAAGCGCGTCCGCCAACGTAGCTTTTTCCTCTTGCAGGAAGTCTTGCATTTCTGCCGATTCTGCCTCCAACTCTTGCTGTTGTTGCAGCAACGCCTTCTGTGCTGCCAAACTTTTCTCCAAATCCTGCAGATCGAAATTTCGATTAGCAAATTATCACTGGAATTATTCGACTGTCGATGGAAACGATCTCATACCCTATTGAGCATTCGGCAAAGCGACTGCAAATCGGCTATTTCCAGCTGTTGATTGGCGACAACTTGTCCGGAGGATTGTATGTGGCTCTCGAGCTCGAGGAAGCTGTCGCTACCCTCTGAAAATCATTCGAAATTATCCGCTACATTTACTGAACGCTTGTGCAACGTAGCGCGGAATCAATCGAGCGTTTCATTGTGCTGACATCCCAACGGGAAACCGATAGCCCCTTTACGTCAGAGGTTCCACCCACGATTGGATTCTATACGAGATACCGAAGGGTGCTTGTGGAAAATGGAGAGCTGTGCGCTCGCAGAACGAATGCAAGGGGAAAAAAAAGAAAAAATCAATGAGAGATTAAGAGAAGTGGAAATTACCAGCGTGCTCAGACTGCGGTGTACCCAGCATCGCGAGGACTCTCTGCGCGTTTCTATCCAATTCCTGTCGAGCGAATGCGTGATCTGCCTGTTCTTCTTCCAAGCGACGTTTCACCTCGCCGATTTCTGTCTTGAGCTTTTCATTCTCCTGCTTCTGACTGGCAGTCTCGACATTCAACCTCTTGAGATCGACTTGCATCGCTTGCATATCCTCCCACGTGCCTTCAGTCTGGCACTCTTCATGGAGCCTCTCCACCACTTCCGGCCCGGCAACGGTGCTAGGAACTCCTGAGAGAGCGTTTTCTATATCCCGTCCAGTTAATCCTGTCTGAACACTGGTTTCGTGATAGATCCTAGTCTTCTCCGCCTTATGCCTGGGGTATGGAGGCAAACTCTTGTGCGCTGTCGGTGTATCTTTGCCACTAACACTCTTCTTGTCAGCCATTCTATTAAGGCTCGTCTCTCTACTACCTGATCTGCTCCGCGTCGACTTCTCAGTCTTCTCATTGGTCTTAGGAACCACCGCCTTAGTTCTGTTTCTGCGAGGAAGAGTGGCGTACGTGTCCAAAGCCTTATTATCAGTGCTCGTGATCATCTTATCCATGCGAGGTGTTTTCATGAGATCTGTTCTCCCTGTGTAGGGTACCCTGGGTGTAGCAGTCAGAGGTTTCCTGACCTCTTCGGACGGTGTGGAGCCAGGTGTACGAACACTACGCGTGCTCGAAGTACCACGAGCTCTGGAGCTGCTGGTGGCACGTTCTCGTCGCGCGAGATCCTTATTAATTTCTGTGGTCAACAGGGATGGCAGAGGGTCCGGAATCGGCCTCGTCCTAGTTCTCGGCGTCATCGAGCTAGTTCCTGAACGGAATGTCGTCGATACACGGCTACTGCTCGGCGTGCTTTCGCAGCCTGATTCTCTGGCAGCTGATTTGTCTCTTGATCTCGCACGATCTCGACTAACAGGCTGCGTCTTGCTCAGAATACTTCTCGGGGTGGTCGTGCGTGGTTTGGAGCGCGGTGTCGCCGATGCATAATTCGTGCTCAATGGGATTGGTTTGACTCGAGCGTTCTTTTGGCTCTCCGTTGTACTAGCCTTCTTCTTGCAGGCGCTGGAAGTGCTGGTGCTTCTCTTGGCAGTGGTACGATTTGCACGTGCGGAAACGCTGCCGGCGATCGAGGAACTCTCACTGCCACCCTCGCTGGTGCCTTCACCCCCGGTGGTCAATCGTACGTCATCCGGCAGTGTGGCACACGGATCCTCGTATACCGAGCAGCAACTCACTAAACTAGAATCGCAGGATGCTTCGTCCAAACCACCGCAACTGCTCGCATAGTCTATGCTATTCCGACTGCGCACCTGAAAAATACAACTCTCTTATTATTGATTCCAAAATATTGATACTCTCAAATAAAGAAAAAGAGACGAATAAAATAAAAGCTTATTCTGTTAGAAGTCTCAAAAATAATTAATACTATTTAATACTATGTTTACTATATGAACTTTAGCTGTATTATATATTTAACTGAATTGGTAGTGAAGGAGCGTTGTTCTTCTGACTCCTTCTTGATTTAATTTCTAATAACTGTCAGTCTTCTGTAAGCCTTTTCACATTCTCTACAATATCTCTCCTGAGTAATAAAAGTTCTCGGTTGTGTTCAGTTAATTTCAGTTTCCCCCATTATTTCTTTCGAACTGCGATAAATCAATCACAATAATTACAGGAAGAAATACAGTATTCGAAGAACTAATAAGGTACTTGAGAAGTGGCTTGCGGGCGATTACGGTATATTGGAGGCCCTTGGCCAGGCTTAATGAAGCTTACGCCAATTTCGAGCTTTCCTGAGGCCAGCACTAGTGAGAGAGGAAGCCCTCGAAACTCCCTGGAGAAGTTTACTCGACCTTGCATGAAGTTCTCGAAGAGGGGACGTAGAGTGCGATCGATCTCTTACCCTTGGCACCTCGGTGGCGCAACCCTCGACCCCGCTATCGCTGCCATCCTTGCTGTCCTTGCCCTCGGTTGCATAGTCCTTGCGTTCCACTGACAGCGATTGACTCGCTTTATTCGCCTCGGACTCGGACACGTGGATCACTGTGATGTTGCAATCGCTGTTCATCGTTGTGTCAGCGTCGTCCTCGTTGAAAGATCTGCTGGTGTCAACCACCGGCGATGCTAGGTCCTCGGGCACACCAGAATCCTGTCTTGCTACGTTCTGCATCGGTGAGACTTTTAAACTGTTGTCGTCGAGAGACGCCTCCATCCCGAGGCGCCGCTCCTCGCTCATTGGAGAGACGTTCATTTTCTCTGGGCCATTCTGCAAAGAAAATTGATAGCTTTTAGTTTCGATTCGAACTCTGCAAATACTTTTAGCGAGTAAAAGTTGAAAGGATGTTGGTGGTGTTATTTGACAAGGGGGTGAAAGGGGAAGTTGTAGGAAGTACAAACTTCATATACACCATAAAAGATGGGGTGCTGTTCCAAAGAACAAGTTTTTAACAATGTATTGGTATGTGTTTCGAGGTCAAAAGAGTCAAGTATTAACTTAATGCTTTGGAAGAATGTAGAACAATCTGGAATAAGTAAGGAAATAGTCGAATTCGAAAAATGGGGTGCTAACTTCATGTAAGTGAAAGGGGAACATGTTAGCTCTGACACAGAATTTTGTAGCGCTTTCAAAGTATAATAAAATCAATTTTTAAGTAGGAAAATTTTATTTGCAATAAAGATTATGCTACGTAAGATCTTTTATAAGTTACTTTTATTTTTGTATTCTCAATTACGTTATTGTTACAAATGAAACCATTTTTCTTTTACTCTTCATACAAATTCTTTCTAATTAAACAGACGAAACTTTCAAGATTTAGTTTGATTGCTCAGAAATGTCTCATTTATCACATATTTGTTTTATACACGTATCACTATTTTATCACATGTTTTATAAATGGCAATCTCTGCTTTCATCACTAACAGTCCATGCACAAGAATAGATCTTCGAACATTTGATGACTCGAAAACTATTGAAACAAATAAATGAAAATTTCGAAGAGAAATGCTGTCACTATTGATTACCATTCTGTATAAATGTTAGTCACTATTTTCATTTTTGTCACTTCTTTGAAATTCTATTACAGATTTCTTTGATGTTTCACTATTGTTAAAGTACAATTGAACTGAGATACACTGAAACTTCTATCGTTTTCTTTGTCGTTGCCAATGCAATTGCAATTGCCGTGGAAGTTATACGAAGTTAAATGATCCTGCATTTGAAGATTCACAGAGTAAGCAGTATCATTACAGTAAAGCATGTTTCAAAGCAATTGCAGAGATATAACGGCGATTCTATCTCATAAATATATGTATACCTTGTGTGTATGTGTGAGATAGTATCATAGAGTTTATCTAGCACGCGCATAATAGCTATTAACAAGTAAAAGACTGGGAAGGCTTTTAAGTATCCATGGAATCCGCGAAATAATGATCTGATAATTAGTCTTCTTTATATTCTTCTATTTTTATTCAACAGAACTGCATTTAATGCTTTTAATAATTTTTTAACGAAGCAGAATTTATTTGAAATAGAATTATAATAGCTATTGCCAAGTAAAAGACTGGGAAGGCTTTTAAGTATCCATGGAATCCGCGAAATAATGATCTGATAATTAATCTTCTTTATATTCTTCATGCATTTAATGCTTTTAATAATTTTTTAACTGAGCAGGATTCTTTTCAGATAAAAGTATAATAGTTATTAACAAGTAAAAGACTAGGAAGGCTTTTAAGTATCCACAAAATCCGCGAAATAATGATCTGATAATTAGTCTTCTTTATATTCTTCTACTTTTATTCAGTACAATTGCATTTAATGCTTTTAATAATTTTTTAACGGAGCAGGATTCTTTTCAGGTAAAATTATAATAGTTATTATTAAGTAAAAGACTAGGAAGGCTTTTAAGTATGCATAAAATCCGCGAAATAATTATCTAATAATTAATCTTGTTAATCTGATTAATCATCCAACAGCCGATGACAAATACATTCCGTACAAATGCAAAAATTCAATAAAAATTCGAAGCGCAAGATTCTTTTTCGTGAGCCCAAATCGCTATTTAATGACTGCCCTCAAAACCAGCGGAAGCAGCCAACGAAAATCACCGCACCGAGAACTAACTGCTGATGTAACAAAGCAAGAAATTCTAGTAAGCGTAAGGTCGACTAATCTCTTTTTTCTTCTTGCTTTTTATTCGACGGAAGCCACGAGGGAGTTGTTCCGCTGGCGAGGAAAAGTGAAGCTCGCGGGATATCAGTGAAACGTTTCATTTGGCTTTGCCGTTCTGTTCTCCAGCCGACAGGAAGTCATACGGGAAGAGAGGAGAGGAGGATTTTCCCGACCACTGCTGGTTTGCTCTCAGCGGACAGAAGCGGATCGCTTCAAAAGCGCCTCGGATTTCCGAGACTTTTTGTTCGCCTCGTCGTTTCGGAAAAAAGGGATGAGAGAAGAACTCAGACTGAATTCGAAGCTCTTCATTCCATTTTCTCGTTCTCTTTCTATTGCTAGTCTGGCAATGCGTACTGTTGAATGCGGTCTGTCATGTTGGAAAGTAGATTTCGACTTTGAGAGTGTCTAACTTCTTTTTTATAACTTTGAAACGCTGTCTTTTTTATAAGACAGCGTTTGGAAGTTCGGAATGTAAGAGGGTTGAACAGTGAGTGTGTGTGTGTGCAGAGGGATCGAGACGGCAGGTATGGATGCAGAGTGTGGTGAAGAGTGGTGTGAGGGATGAGCGAGTGGAATGGGGAGCAGTACGAAAGATGATCAGGAGTGACTGCAAAGATGAGTACGAAAGTAGGAAGGGTGCATGAGGTCGTAAAGAGTGTAATGTATGAGATGTCAAGTGGGTAGCGATAGGCGAGCGAGTGGAATGAGGTACGGATGCGATGACCAGAGTGTCCGAGCAGGAGTGATTGTGAAAAAAGTGTACATGAAGTAAGACTGACCTGTCGCGTGTGTAAAATTAAAGAGTGAATTATGGGATGCAAGGGTTCGAGTTTAAGGAGATGTGTGAGTGCGTCTGTACGAATGCGATGTATGTAGGAGAACAAATATAAGATGTGCTCCTGGGGAGGAGCACACAGTTTTTAGAGAGTGTTCACAGAGTTTAGACAGAGTTTAGAGAGAGTTTTACGCAGAGAGTCGAGTCAGAGTCAAGTCAGAGTCGACAGAGTGTAAAGCGAGTTTTACAGAGTGACCAGAGCGGAGTAAGAGTGTAGTAAGAGCGGAGTGTTAAATAATAAAGAACCGTGAGCACGATATTCTGCCTTATTTTCACCCCACAATCCCCACAATATTATACTATTTGTAATTTGATTAAAACGCAAATTCTTTAATATCACTTTCAAAATAAACGACTCATATTACATGTATTATTAAAAGCATTAACTGCAGTTTTACTGAATAAAAATAGAGGAATATAAAGA
This sequence comes from Ectemnius continuus, assembly GCA_910591665.1. NCBI lineage: Eukaryota > Metazoa > Arthropoda > Insecta > Hymenoptera > Crabronidae > Ectemnius > Ectemnius continuus. Next base: position 9,992,414 of record OU342868.1, on the reverse strand, counting down.
AGATTAGTTATCAGATCATATTTTACGGATTCCACGAATATCATACAAGTTTTCCTAATCTTTCACCTGGCAAGATAGTTCTACCATAAATCTTGTCTGGTTCGATATTTAATCATAATATTGCTTCCGATGAAACTTCTCATGGAAGTCAGTGAGCGAAGATATCTCTGATCGCCGGAGGGTTTTACCAACCCTCCGAGAAACTCGACATTTCGATTACACTGCGCATAAGCTTCGAATTGAATTACCTTAACGAATATCCACTTATTACACATGGAAATGCAACGAATCAGGGGACGCAAGGAGACGCCCTTAACAGCCACTTTCCCAAAAGGAGATTAGCGCTTCGATTATCCTGGGTAGCATAATCAATTTTCCTGGCAGACGGAAAATGGAAAATTGTCGGGGATCTTCGCTTTCGCGGCACTGATGAAGTTTCCTGATAGAATAACGAGCAATTCGTCGGGCGACGCGACGCGGAGCGCGTTCGAGATTCGGAAATCAATCGATTTCGTCCAATCAGACACTGTCCGGGGCGGCTTGTTCTATTATTTTGCATGTCTGGTGGATCCCCCGGCCGGCGCAACACCATGGTCCATTTCATTCCAGCATTAACTGCAGACTTCCCCTGCCTGTCAAAACTCAGATATCCACCGTTTTATCAATAATTTAATGTTCCTTACATTGACGTTCAGAGATTACTTTCAAGTCTTATTGAGGGCTTTCATTTATCTTTATGCTGGGAATTTTCTAAGAATTTGATACAAGCCATTTCATTTTCGTGATTGTGAAGCGTGTTCTAGGCTGTTAGCTTTGTGCTGTGGAAAGTTTCCTTTAACATTTTCATCGCCTAAGTTGTAAATTTTTCACTATTTCAGTACATCTTGTGAGACATGTTTATTAACATTATTGTCGACAAAATAAATATGTCTGTGAATGGATGTTCGAGTGTCAGCCAGATATGGGTGGACGTGGTAACAAAAGTGTTAAAGTCTCATTAAGAGCTTTTATTTATGTTTATTATTGAGATTTTCTAAGAGTTCGATACGAGCGATTTAATTTTCACGATTATTAATTATATTCTATGCTGTCAGTTTTCCACAGATGAAACTTTCCTTTAAAGTGTCATTAGGAGCTTTTATTTATGTTCATTATTCAGATTTTTTAACAGTTCAATAAAGAGAATTTAATTTTCACGGTTATGAAGTATATTTACACCCTCATTAATAGCTTTTATTAATTTTTATTATTAAGATTTTCCAAGAGTTCAATAAAAAGAATTTCGTTTTCATGATTATGAACTATATTTACAGCCTCATTAAGAGCTTATTTATTCATTTCTTTAATCAGATTTTCTAAGATTTCGATGCAATTTAATTTTCATGATTATGAACTACGTTCAAAGTTTCATTAATAGCTATTATTCATTCAAATGTTCTAACAGTTCAATAAAAACGACTGAGTTTTCACGATTACGAACTAATATTCTAACTGTCAGTTTTCCGCAGTGCAAACTTTCCTTTTCACTTCGACAGTCTCGTAATAATGATTCAGCATATCGCTTATATGCTAATAACAGTCGGTTCTTTGAATATGCATCGATCAATGAACACGCGACTCAGTAGACTCGGAAGGAAAACATTTTCCACACAAACACTTGGACGTCAGGGACGTTCTTCGAAGCGAATGTCATGGGTTTCTGTTTTTTCAAAAGAAATCGCTGGGCGTTCTTGCAAATCGTATCACAGTTTGACTTCCCCTAATTCCTGAATCTCGTGGCATTTGCAAAAAGGTCGATAATACTTGCGCGCGTCAATTGACATCGATTCCTGGAAGCGTTCGATAGCTGTGGATCAGCTGTCCTCGTATCTCGGACGAACATTGATCTTTCAGCTTTAATATTAGATTATAATATTACATCCAATGTTATATATAATATATAATGCAATTTTTTAATTACGAATGAATCAAGTTACACGATTTTTCTATTCTTTACATTTTTGTCTGCAAGCGGATGTCTTTCATAAATTTTATTACGTTTTTAATATTGTCAGACGTGTTGAAAAAAATAGGAATAAATTAATATTTATAAACACAGAGTCGGTTTCATATATCAATTGTCAATTATAAGATAATATAATATGAGCTGTTTATTTTAAAAGTGACCTAAGTCAATTTATATTTAAACCGAAATATTGAAGAATTTGCATTTTAATAAAATTACAACTATGCGTAGAAGATACCAATTGACAAATGGACTTAGGCCAGTTTTAATGATTTTTATATAAGTTATAAGGCGTTTCAGACTGATTGTTTTTGTTGTGGGGGGAAACTTATAAAAAATATACCAACACGAAGTCTAAGTCCATTCATCAACTACTATCCTATACATATATTTTCACTTTTTCTAAAACACTAATTCTTTAATATCCCAATTCCAACATAAATTGGTTTTAAATCACTTTCAAAGTAAACAACTAATATATTTACTGTTAATAATACAAAGTTGCAGAAATCGGTGATCGAAGAATGTTTCTTCTATCTCGTACAATCATTGCTTTCAGGAATAGTTAGTTCAATCAACTACTAAGAGTTTCTCTGGGATTGACCTGACAAGGCAGCCGTTATCAGAGGAACTCCCATACGTCAGCAGCACTGATTAATCCAAATATTAGCGCATAGATTGGCATACACACTTGGTTGCGTCATTCACTCTCTCTCTCACTCTCTCTCTCGCATAGAGTGTTTCTTCATTGACGCTCGTTCAATGCAACCAATATTGCCATTCGTCATCCTCGATGCATACAAAGTCTGGCGTCTATCAACTATTGAAATTCACTTCATACAGACCGCGCGTTTTAATTACACATTCATAGACTGAATGCCAAGCGCTAATTAATGACTTTCTGCAAAAGCTCGAGATCATATGTATAATGATTCATTTGGAGTGCTTCTAATCTCTAGTGAGTCATTCGCAGCAGCGGATTATTGAATGAATGTTAGACGCGTCCCCCTTTTTTAAATTCCTGCAAATATTATAAATTACGTGTTCTGCTATAATATTGTAAATTATTGTTATTTGTTTGGTTATTATAATAGAAATATTATAAATTATATATTTATGAATTGTAACAATATATAAATTATATTGCTACAATTCATATAACTTGCTTAAATGTATTAAAATAAATTAAGAATTGTCATATTTTCGCAATAAATTAAGAAATGAAATTAATTAATGTATTCTTCCACAAACTATAATACAGAATAATTGATACAAAATCATTCTTATCAATGTGAAATCTTCAATAATAATATTTTATTAAAGTATCAAAGCAGTCATATCGAAATTTTCGAATCATATTTTCGCAAAGAATTAAAAAATAAAATTAACGCATGTATTCTTCTATAAATTGCAATACAGAATAAACCATGACAATATTTAATCTTAACTTACATAAAGAAAAAATCATTTTGGTCAATGCAAACTCTTCAATAATAATATTGAATTAAAGCATCGCATTTTCGCAATAAATTAAAAAATAAAATTAATTCATGTATTCTTCCATAAACTATAATACAGAATGATGTATGAAAATATTTCATTCTGATTTACGTCGATAAAAAATCATTTGTGTCAATGTGAAGTCATAAATAATAATATTTAATTAAAATAGCAAAGCAGTCATGTTAAAATTTCTTGTTCCAATGACAAATGTTACGTTTTCAATGCTTTAAACGACTTTCGAAGGGAGGAGAACTTGTTTGCAGGTGGAAGCATTGTTTATCTCTCGACTTTCTCGCACGTGGCGAAAAGGAAGCAAAGTGCGAGGCGTAGTTGTCGGGCTGCGCGATGAGCGAGTCGATCCGCGGCGTGTAATCGTAATTGGCCGATGAGGATCTCTCGTCATTGCACGGTAGTTCCCCTTTCGCGCGGAGACCACGTGGCAAACATTCCACGACAAACAAGCCTCGACACACACACACAGACACACACACAGACACATAGACTTGTCTTTCGAATGGCACTCATTCAATCATTGGATTCCTTTCCCCACTTTGTTCCACGTTTTGGCGGCACATGTGCGATTAGTCGCGAGCGACGCATGCTTGAGATAAGTTGTGACAGTGCACCGCCGGCCGACGAAAACAGTCAAGGTTCGCCGGATGTCAGACGTAATAGTCATTTTATGTATATTATATTTCATATTATATTAGCGAGTGTGAAAGAGGATTTTTGAAATTCTTTGCGTAATAAAGAGACTTTTAAAAATCCTTGCAAGAAATAAATATCGCCAAATTACAATTCTTAATAAACTGTGAATAAAGGATTTTTAAAATCCTTTAATACAATTTTTACATTGTTCCTTTATTACAGTTTTTCAAATCATTTATTACGTTTTATTATTCATGCAATGTAATTTGGAGATTTTTAAGTCTGCTACTTTCTTGCAAGTTTCATATTAGTAGCATATAAACACACCATTTAATTAACATTGTATTAATTTATATTCATTTTTCATTCACTCGAAAACTTCGAATATCTCTTTTTATATAATATAATATAAACCAAATTGCAGCGAGTGCTAATCACAATAATAAAATGCAAAAACCTTAATACAAATATTACAGAATTAACAAAAAAAAATATTTCAACGAAGTAAATGAATTTCTAATTTTGCATGAAATTCCAATGATTCCTTATCGTTTCAAAGTTATGAGTTTCCTGTTGTATAAGGTCAGCGCGCAAATGGCAGGAATTAATTTGGGATTGCGCGAGGTTTCAATGAAATCCCCGTGATCGATTTCGCAATGCTGGGAACCAAGCGTCGAAAAGGATGTCAGCGCTCACGCGATTTTCGCATTTCTAGGCCAAGAGAGCAGGGAGTTCCCACTGCTTTTCTCGGTTCGCTCTTCTTAACTTCCGATAGCGGCAATGTCACCCGTCACTCTTAAAGCCTTGCGTGTCGTTCGGTATTAACTCCCACGGTGCGCTATCCTCTCTCGAGTGGAAGCTGGCGCAAACACTTCTTCCTACGCTCCGATACCCATCGATCCCACCTAATATCATTAGCAGTGATCGATTTATTCTCAAGTGAATACTAACGACCGAGTGTAGAGAATAATTAAAACAGAATTATATTTCAAGAATTTGTTATGTTTCATATATTTCATTGTAAATGTAAGAACAGGTTGTAGTTTATTTTTGTTAAGTTAGTTGATTTTAAACAGAAGGAGTTTTAGTAATTTGATTTCAGATTTATGTATTTGAGTGATCAATTTATCTTCAATCAAATACTAACAGTAGAATGTAGAATGTAATTCAAAGTAATTATATTTCTTATATATATTTCATTATAAATGTAAGAACAAGTTGCATTTTATTTTTGTTAAGTTAGTTGCTTTTAAACAGAGGGAGTTTCAGTAATTTGATTTCAGATTTATGTTCATATTTGAGTGATCGATTTACCTTCAATTAAATACTAATAGTAGAATATAGACAGTAATTAAAAATGAATTATATTTCAATTTTAATGTAAGAACAAGTTTACTTTATTTTCGCCAAGTTCTTCATTTTAAACAGCGGAAATTTTAGTAATTTCATTTCAGATTTACCTTCATACTTGAGCGATCAATTTATCTTCAATCAAATACTAATCGCAGAATTTTTATAATATTATTTTTTAAAGCAATTAAAAATGAATTATATTTCAATTTTAATATAAAAACACGTTGCACTTTATTTCTGTCAAGTTCTTCATTTTAAGAAGTGGAAATTTCAGATTTACGTTCATATTTGTATGATCGAATTATCAATCGAATACAATCGACAAACTAGAAAATAATTAAAAACTAATTACATTTTACTGTAAGAACAGCTTGTACTTTATTTTTGTCGAGTTACTTTTAGCAGCGGAAATCCCAGTAATTTGATTTCAGATTTACGTTCGTATTCGTGGAAGTACAATGTAAGTAGGTCAGGCATATACGTAGTCAGACAACGCCGGAATAATTTTCTTTGCTTTCACTTTCGAGCAAGTTAGATGAGCTCATCTAACTTACACTAGTTTTGCACGTATATTGCGTTCCTCGAGAAAGTAATATCGGTTTTCATGTTCTTTTAATGTGGCAAAACGAAGACGCTTTCTCATCAACCATTATCAGAGTATAATAAAACATTATCAACATACATTTAAAGAAAAAGATTAATAGGATTTCTAATAAAAAGTAAAATAAAGAAAACATAAAAAGAATTGAAGCAGAACCATAAACAAACCCCAATCGTTCTACGACCTCGAATAAAGAAGCTAAAGGAAGTAATTAGTAACCAGCCGATAGCTAAATGCTAATCTTGTCAATGAATAATAAACAAGCAATTATACAAAGAGCGATGCATCGCAATAAATTACAAATGTAGATCTAAAGAATTCTTTCAAATAACTCCCATCAAATCTATAAAATAATATAAAAAAAGCTAATTCAAATAAATGAATAAATAGTTTAAAAGAAAATCAGTAATAACGAGTGAGAGAATCATTGAACGAAAGAGAGTGGAAAATAAATGAGGAGTGCGACACTCGACCCTGACAATGATCGGCGGCGGTCAGCGCTAGAGTGGCCGAGAACTTCAAAGCGATCTGGCGGCGGCGGCGTCGCCGCCGTCGCCGAGCGCCGTGGCACCGGGAAGTCCCGAAAGCGGCTCGCACCACGATTGGCCAACAATTTACCCCGTTCGCGGGTACCGGGCGATCGTTATTATACAAGCGCCGCGACGCCCTCGCCGTTACACTGTCCCACGCGACAACGGCCGAGCAGCAGCAGCAGCGGCAGCGCGATAAACCTCGCGCGATTATCGTCATCATCGAAGCAAGCGGAACTTTGCCAAAAGAGAAACGACCTCATTAAAGCGGACAACACCTGACCTTAAATCGGCTGCCACTCGAGACGAGGAACTTGGGAGATTTCCAATCGAATCGCGGATCGATCGCTTCGATACTCGTCGAACCAAACTCTCATTATGCCGGGCGAACTTCCACCTGGAGTGGCTTGCAGCGCCGGAAAAGGGATTTTCGAGAGGAGTTTGGATAAGAAATTCTAGTAAGAGGATAAAGTAAGTTTCAAGTGTGATAATAAAAGTTGGAAAGGAAAGTAATGGGATTGCTGATTATGGAAATAACCAGGGTTTTATTTATGCGCTTGTTGTCCCAGTCGGGTTCAGTCAGATGGCATTTAATGTGCAAATGAAGTTTAATGAATAATAACCTGTAACATTTATCTTTGTTGGAGGGAACTTGGAAATTTATAAGTTGCTCTTGAAACAGCGCGTTTAAGTAATAAATATTACAATATTTCATAATCAACAGTTTGGCTGGATCATAATTTTCTTTGTAACTATTGAAAATTTATATTATTATGAATATCTAATTGTAACTTTCTATAATAAATAATTTTAGTTAGGTGATGTTTCATGAATTTTAATGAATAACAAACTGCACATTTTATGTTTGTTAGAAAAAACTTCGAAATATATAAATTACTCTTGATAATAATGCAATATTTATTACTAAATATTACATAACGTTCTTTATAATGCTCATAAATTTGTACTATTATGAATATCTAATTGTAACTTTCCATAATAAATAATTTTGGTCAGGTAACATTTCATGAATTTTAATGAATAACAGGTTAACATTTATCTTTGTTGGAGACAGCTTCGAAATTTATAAGTTACTTTTGACACACCGCGTATAAGCAATAAATAATATGATATTTCATCCACAAATGAATTTTAATGAATAATAAGCTCGAGCATTTATCTTTGTTGGAGACAACTTCGAAATTTATAAGTTACGCTTGAAGCACCGCGCATAACTAATAAATATTACAATACTTCATAATGATTTTATAATCAACAGCTCGTATTATTACAAATGTCAAATTGTAATTGTCCACAGCAGATAATGCAACATATTACGAACAGTTCTCGCTCCATTTATCAGACACAATTCACGATTGACACAAACATAAGTTTCCACAATCGCTTCACAAGATATCTAATAATGATTCATTAAGACTATTAAAACACATCTTTCGATTTCTTTCAGAAATTGCAAGCGAAGCCAGGGGAAATACCGAGCTCGAGATTAATCGGGGGGAGTTTCGACTATCCAGTGGAAGATTGGAACCGGTCCGGTTCTTTTAAACCAATCTAGCCAGAACGAAATCTCGGCAGTAGTATCGGACCTCCCGGTCAGACAATAATACTTGGTCGCCAAGCGTTTCCCTGGCATACAAGCAGTTGGCTCGCAGCCGACGACTACAACGATCGAAGAAAGAAAACGATTTGGAGAAATAAGTATCGAAGAAGATTGGAAATACGTGATCGAAATCGAGATGAGCAGCAAGTAGAGAAGTCTGTATCGACTTTTACCTGCAAAAAGACTTTCTTCAAGAGAACTGTGAAAAGGCTTGCAAGAATTTGGGAAAACCGTAAAGGTTGAATCACACGGAATATCGTTATCGATAGAAGTTCTGAGAAAGCTCGCATCTAACAGGAAGTTTCTATCAAAGGGGCTTTACAGTTCCTTTCAACACCAATAAAAAAATTCTAAATCGAAGCTCTTTCAACATAGAATTCCTTAGAATTATTCCAATGTTTAATCCCATACACAGGATTAATTAATATTCTATGAGGATATCATTGGATTAATAAAATCGAAGGTTTATCTTTCGTTTTTAACTTTTGAAATTGAATTCGATCCTAATAAAAGGATCGTTGGAATTAAAAATGGGTGGCGACAAAATTCGGAAGATCTGCGGCGACGGTCTCTTGGTGAAATTGGAGTCGAACGATTGCATCCTGGAAGTAACAGGCGACGGTTGCAGGATCACAATGGGGAAGAATTGCGGTCGAGTGCGCGTGGTCGGCGACGGCTGCCATTTAAAGATCGCACATAATATCGGCGATATTGTTTACAAAGGCGACGGCGGCCAAGTACAACTCGGCCCAGAATCCTCCAAGGAGAACGTCCGCTACATCGGCGACGGTGGCAAAGTAACCTTCGACTCCAATGATTCCAATGACACTGTCAAATCCCGCGGACATTCCACGCGAACGAAACAAGAGAAAGCTCGAAATCATGCAACTCCAACAAATTGCCAAGCAGCGAGTAACGAAGAGCAGGAGAATCTACTGAACGAGAAGAGGGAAATGGAGCGGAAGAACGCCAGGACGAATCCTGAGTTGCGGAACACTGAGTTCCAATGCACTAGAAACGGAAGGAGATGTGGCAAGGAAATAGTGAAGACGAAAATCGTTACGACTGTCAATTGCGGGGATCATGAAATCGTTAGAAAGTGGTTCACCAGTCCTAGTTCTGTCATCAAATCCTTCGAAAGAGGCTGCACGCAAGTTACGAGGAAACAAGCGCGTGTTAATGTTTAACGGGTTGAGTGATGGTGAAATGATCGTTTGCCTTGCAAAAGCAAACGCCACACTTGCCACGCACCAATGACTCATTGTTCCTGTTACCAAATGTAATCACGTGGGTGTACACTTGTCAAGTTGCCATAATGGACTGGTAGCCTTATACAGTGAGTCAAAGTCGTTCGGAATCATCGACTCACTATTTAACAGGAAGCAGAGAATTTTAGAACTTCAAGCAAGAGAATTCTTTGCGACACAGTGTATAAACAAACATAGTAGAAAAGTTTGTATGATAAAGTGTGTAAAGAAACATAGTAGGACAATTTGTATGACAGAGTGTATGAACAAAGTAGACAGAATTTTACGAGGCAATGTATAAAGAAACATTGTGGACAATTTGTATGACAGTCTATAAACAAACATAGTAGAAAAGTTTGTCTGACACAGTGTATAAAAAACATAGTAGAACAATTTTTACAACACAGTGTACGAACAAACAAAGTAGACGAAATTTTTCGAGACAATGTATAAAGGAACATGGTAGAAAAATTGTATGGCACAGTGTATAAAGAAACATTGTGGAAAAGTTTGTATGACATAGCGTATAAACAAACATAGTAGAAAAGTTTGTATGACATAGTGTATAAAGTCACATAGTAGGACAATTTTTACGACACAATGTACGAACAAACAAAGCAGACGAAATTTTACCAGACAATGTATAAAGAAACATAGTAGAAAAAATTGTATGACACAGTGTATAAAAAACATAGTAGAACAATTTTTACAACACAGTGCATGGACACAGTAGACAAAAATTTTCGAGACAATGTATAAAGGAACATGGTAGAAAAATTGTATGGCACAGTGTACAAAGAAACAAAGTAGCAAATTTTGTATGAAGCAGTGTATAAACAAACAGTTGAAAAATGTTTACGACACATTGTGTAAAAACAAACATAGTAGAAAAGTTTGTACGACACAGTGTATAAACAAACGTAGTAGACAAATTTTTACGACACATTGTATAAACAAACACAGTAGATAAATGATTCTCTAGTCTGTAGAATTTCATAGAACCTCAATGAAACCATGAATCATTGTGTATCATTCACTAAGATTGAATATTCATGAGGTTTGATCATAGACAAAGTGTTACTAGAACTGACTTGTTGCGAGCGAGGAAACAGAAAACTTTCGAAATCGGTGATTTACCGAGGAAGAGCCAGTTTACTTGAGTGACTATTCGAGTGAATCACTAATTCCTTCGCGGGGAAGACTCCTATTCAGGAAGGAGGTTGAGTGATCGCGCAAGAATCTTTTTTATATAACACGTGGTGCCTCGCGACCAGTCAAGTCATCCGCGGTGATGTTACTTAACGCGAAGGCCGAAAATGCGAAAGTCGCCAGAATGAGCCAATGACTTCGCGAAGGACTCTGAAATGCGTCTCGAGACGAGTTTTTCAATTGCAATTCAGAACTTTGAATTAAAAGTACACACGAAAGCAATTTCGTGTTCTTAATAAGAGGCTCGTAGAATATGATTTAGGATAATTTATTTATTAATTATTTATTCGTAAGCTAATTTTCTACTGGTAGAAAACAAGCCATTCACAGTGGATAAAAGAAGTATTTTTAGCATTTTGTTTCTTTTAACTCTTTTAATTTGATGGATTTCCTAAGGTTGGGGAAAAAGCTCATCAAAAACGAAATAATTTCCCTTTTACAAAGAAACTTTAAATTTTTTCAATCGTTTTCTATCGAAATTGAACCATTTATAATGCTTTACAAAATTATTTTGCCATAAAGAACACTAAAAGAGTTAAGAAAGAAACTTTTTTCTATATGAAAATCTATCACAAGAAAAACTGTGAACGAATATTTTTTCTATCCACTGTGATTCTTTAATTAACGTATTAAGAAACGGTGCTTGCCAATGTCAAGGCGAACTAAAGGCAAGAAATTGCCGCGGAGTTTCAGTATTTACCTGGACGTACAATTATTAGAGTGCCAGAGAATTTTGTCACGTAAGAAATAATGACAATTGGAATGCGACGCTAAGCGTCGACAACGCGACTGATGACAGCGCGCAACAATCATTAGTAGCGAGAGAACAATGGCTAGTTAATATTCTCGATTCTCTATCGCACAATTCATTCCGGCAATAAGACTGCAGGCAATTCAGGCGCGATTCCTTTAAGCGTGCGAGTCCCGAGTGCTTGAATTGCCCAATTAGCAGACCAGTATTTCACACGGCGACATAGATTGACACTTCCTGCGCCACCGGAGACCTTAAATTCGCACTCTGCGAATTGTCCCATTGACTCTTATTTATTCATGTTGCGTGGCGACGAATGACCTCAAGCGAGTTTGCGAAATGTGACTCGCAATCATCGAAACTTGGGTATGCAAAGTGTCTTTTCATTGCTACGAACGTTGAATAAAAAATAATAAACAAAGATCGTTTAACAATATTTATTTGAACCTTTTCATTACTAAATTTAATTCGAATTTTTATAGATATAAGAATTATCGTGCAGTGGCGACGAATGACCTCAAGCGAGTTTGCGAAATGTGACTCGCAATCATCGAAACTTGGGTATGCAAAGTGTCTTTTCATTGCTACGAGCGTTGAATAAAAAATAATAAATAAAGATCGTTTAACAATACTTATTTGAACCTTTTTATTGCCAAATTTAATTCGAATTCTCATAAATATAAGAATTATTGTGCAGTGGCGACGAATGACCTCAAACAAGTTTGCGAAATGTGACTCGCAATCATCGAAACTTGGGTATGCAAAGTGTCTTTTCATTGCTACGAGCGTTGAATAAAAAATACTAAATAAAGATCGTTTAACAATATTTATTTGAACCTTTTCATTGCCAAATTTAATTCGAATTCTTATAAATATAAGAATTATTGTGCAGTGGCTACGAATGACCACAAACGAGTTTGCGAAATATAATTCGCAATCATCGAAACTTGGGTATGCAAAGTGTCTTTTCATTGCTACGAGCGTTGAATAAAAAATAAAAATAAAGATCGTTTAACAATATTTATTTGAACCTTTTCATTACTAAATTTAATTCGAGTTTTTATAAATAGATGTAAGAATTAAGGAGATAAATACTTGACACCTGTGTGAAGTTAGCATCCCATTTTTCGATACTTTGGAACAATTTGGAATAAACTTAGAACAACCTAGAATATTGAAGAAAATATTAAAAATCGAAAAATGGGGTGTTAATTTCATACAGGTACATTTGACTCGTACTCGTCTATGTTTCCCTAATCTGAAAGAATATAGCAATATTTAATTACCTTCCACTACAAAAATTTCCCCAAAAAACCACATATGATATATGAAAAACAAATAGTTTCTCTAATCCATTAAACAAAGCGAAACAGCCAACAGTATTTCAGTAACTTATCGTTCGCGAATGGAGCGATAATCTGTAACCAGTAGAAAACAATAAACATCGATTATGCTTATGAACAACCGGTAGACATTTGTATAAACTTTTTCGCCGTCTGACTGCGATTAAAAAAGGATTAAGCGGTCAATTATTATTTAAAATAATAATACACGGTGCTATAATTTATAGTTTCTTTCCTCGCCCTATCTTTTCATGACATATCACAAACCCTGAGAGAAGTCGACGTGAATAATAAAAAGACATTACCGACACATAAGAATTACTTGAGAGTGGCAATTAAAATTTCAAAGCGATTAAAGATTATGTGGGCGTAAAGCGAGAGGGGAGTGATGAAATGACAGCGAATGAGATCAAAGAAATCTCGCCGTCAGCTGGTGGGATCATTAGGGCGGCTCGAAATGTCAAAAAGCATCGCTCTCTCTGAACGCTTGGCCTCTGTTTAAGTGGATGCACACACACACTGCGCCCACAAAAGGAGAGCACGCCGTATGAAAGAAGCTCGGAAAGCCGGTGCTTCTGCCAAGTTAATTACGCTAGATTATCCCTGCAGGGCCTATCGTGCCACTCTCCGCTTAAATATAGAAGGAAACACGAGGCATCTTCTCGGAAAAGCGAGCCCACCTAACGAATGCAGGCTTCAATCTAATTATCACCGGCGAGGAGACCATGAAATATGTCGGTCATCCGAGAAAATGTTTAACACCTTCATTATTCTTCTTTCCTGACACCTTAATTAATTCCTTTTCTCCAAATATCGTTTCAGTGTGTTAATTAAATGAATCTGATTATCGTTAACACCTTAATTATTCTTCTTTCCAAATATCGCTTCAATGTGCTAATTAAATGAATTTAATTATCGCCAACGAACGAGTTCATGAAATATTTCGGTCAGCCGGGGAAATGTTTACTACCTTAATTACTTTTCTGCCCAAATATTATTTCAACGTGTTAATTAAATGAATTTAATAATCACAAACGAACGAATCTATGAAATATGTCAGTCATTCGAGAAAATGTTTAATAGCTTAATTATTCTTCTTTCCAAATAATATTACAATGCGTTAATTAAATGAATTTAATTATCTCAGTCATCCGAGAAAATACTTAAGATCTTAATAATTCTTCTCCCAATTAAAAAACTCTAATTATCATCTTATTTTACCGGTGATTTGCTTTTCATTCCAAATCACATTTCACTTTTTCAATGAGAAAACCGAGGCGTGAATCGATTAAGGAGAAATCAGTTCGAAATTGGATCGGAATTCGAGGCTGGGAATTCCTGATCGAATTTCCTCGCTCGAGTGAATCCCCGGCGCGTATGCAAAGTCTCGAGTAACGACGTGATCGTCTGATAGACTGGCTAATAAGAGCGGAGCTTTATCAGGTTCTAATCTATTATCAATAGCGTCGCGACGATCAATGATAAAGTCGACTAGAATCCACACAAACCTTGCACCAGCAGCTACTACGCCGGCTTTCGCCTGATCTGATTTCCCAAGGAAAATGCAGCAATTAGAGATGGCGTGGTAAGTGCTCGATGAGATATTTCGCTGAGAGACTTTCATCGCACCGCGTATTGGATTGCTCGGAAAGTTTTCACCTTTTTTGACTTTGCGGAAACCGTCGTAATTACTCTCCCACTGACCTAATATAATACAATTTATATCTCTTTTTGTCTTGCTTATGAGTTTCCTCATTCTTGAACTATTCTAGTTCAAAGTTAAACGAACTTTGAATTATAATTTTATATATTACGTTAATAATTAAAGCGAGAGTTAATTAAAAACAGTTGTCTAATTTGATTAAATACTGTTTCTAGTAAGAAACTTGAAAAACTTGTTTAAAATATTCAATATTAATTTTATTGTTGCTGTCGTTCTTTTAAAAATAATACTAAATATATTTTTACTAAATGCTATTTATTTTAAATAATACTAATTTAATTAAATACTGTTTCTAGTAAGAAACCTGGAAATTTTTTTTGAGACGCTGAATATTAATTCTATTATTGCTGTCGTTTTTTTAAAATAATAGTAATTTAATTAAATACTGTTCCTGGTAAAAAACCTAGAAAACTTGTTTGAGATGTTGAGAATTAATTCTATTATTGCTGTCGTTTTGTTAAAATAACACTAATTTAATTAAATACTGTTCCTAGTAAAAAACCTAGCAAACTTTCTTGTGATGTTGAGTATTAATTCTATTATTGCTGTCGTTTTCTTAAAATAATACTAATTTAATTAAATACTGTTGCTAGTAAAAAACCTAGAAAACTTGTTTGCGATGTTGTGTATTAATTCTATTGTTCCCATCCTTTTTTTAAAATAATACTAAGCAAGGCGTGACTGATTTAGGGAAGCGGTTTTCGGACCGCAATGATTAGCAATCTAGATAATTAGAAATCGTTCGGAAAGCATGCGGCTAGTGAGTGCTCGAAGTCAGCGAGTCGTGGACTGCCGAAGAGAATGCTGGTGGGACTGATCAGACGGCTACGAGATATCCGTGCGAACTTTTCTTTTTTTTCCTCGTTGCCACTTCACCGTGACTATTCGGGATCACGGAACCATCGAGTAATTAGCGTATCGATTTCTTTAATTAATCGAAATCCCCGACAATCCCGAAGAAACGCTGAATAGACAATTATTGTTCGAACGAATTGCTTTGCATATCAATAAGCGAGAAAACGTATACTTAAAACGTTTTTCAAATAGAGCGACAAAAACCTTAAATAATTATCGCCTCTATGATTTTCATAAAATACCACTGTAAAATTGAAAACATTAATATAAAAAAGTCATGCATTTATTCTCGCGGGAGTTGCATAAGTTGCCGGGAAAAACCAGGCAATATTTGCATGTCAAGTAAAAAGTTGAGAGTGCAGAAGAAAAGTTATCTCAGCGATCAGCTGGTTGGGAATATGTGGCCATAATTATGAAAGTGGTCTAAGTCAAAATTTTGAAAAAACATGTTCATCAGTTATTTCACACCACATTATGCTAAACTGAATATATTCAATGTAATTTTTACGATATCGGAAATAATGAACCATTAGATAATGGTTGTAATTTCAACATTATATGGAATTCATTTAGTGTTAATTATGAAAGTGGTCTAAGTCAAAAATTTAAAGTAATTATGTAAACATAACTTGAAAATATCGGGAAATATTAAATTACTTCCAATAAAACTCATAGTTCTTTATCGTTTTGTCATTTATAGAACATTCAGTTAATCTTGAAAATGGTCGAAGTCAGCTCAAACTTTAAAAACAACATTTTCCTATGAAATTCACACAAAATTTCATATTCATAATAACTTTCCATTAATCAAGACTAATACAATTATAAATTAAAACATCGCGTAATGTAAAAATAGTTTTTAATTTATCCAAATGCAATTCGTTCAATATCTCCAAACAAGAAACATATGACTTGGACGACTTTCATAATTATGGGCAGATATCAGGGGAAGAACTTTTGTTGGACTTTCGACGGGAACACAGAAACTTCGATAAGAGAACATCGATCGGTTATCGGCGCGTTATCGCCGAATAATTCGCGAAGGGAATTTTAGGGGATTTTCGGTGCTGGCAATGTGCGAGTCATCGAAAGATAGCATTGATTCGCAGAGGACTTCCGGTCGAAACGGCAACAGCGGCCTTAATATGGTTCGGGCGGATACGTTCGTTCCTTCATTAATTCAAGGAGTCGTCGCGGTGGTGGTGGTCGTCGTCTGTCGAGTGGAGAACCGCTGCGCCATTCATCCAGCGGCGCAGTTTCAGGCCAACTCTGACCCAGCTTCCTCGGCGACCCCCCTCGGCACAGAGGTCAGCCGGAGGCCTTAATGGGGGTCAACTCTCGATCGTTAAGACCCTCCTTTGCATCTGACGGAAAGCTCCTCGCGAGAGCAGCTTCTTACGTCGACTTGCGTAACTAATTAGCTTCTGGAATTGGATGAATTTCATCTCTTTATCTGTCACTATGATAAATGGTGATGGAAATTTTTTAAATGAAATATATTATTTTTCTAATAAAATAAACATTTGTATTATTAATGATAGTCGAAGTTCTTGCAATTTTTAGTGGAACAGATTGTCGACTGATTATTTTATACTGGAAGTAATAAATGCGAGAGGCTTATTACAGTACATTTTTTAAATCTTCTGCTGCAAATAATTTTTTATTTGTAGCACATTATTTTTATAGTAAAATCAACATTTGTATTAGCAATGACAGTCCAAATTTTGTACAATTTTTAGTGGACAAATTGTCGATAGATTTTTTTATACAGGAATTAATAAATGCCAGAGCAGGCTGTTAGTCAATTTTTTAAACCTGTATTGGAATTAGAGGAATTTCATCATTTTTTAAATCTAGAACATTATTTTTCTAGTAAAATAGACATTTGCATTATCAATGATAGTTCGAAATTCTTTCCAATTCTTAGCAAAACAAACTGTCGTCTTATTATTTTATACAGGAATTAAATGGCAAAGCCTATCAAAGTACTTTTTATCTAAATAATTTTAATTTCCAACGAAAATTATAAATTATGATATGATGAAGACAATATTGAAAGAAAGGGATATGCTATACCGGAAGCCCTTGTTAAACCCATTTTCCCAAGAAGACACGTATTCCCCCTCGAAAGTGCAAGTATCATTAGACACTTATGCTCATCGATGACACTTGAGACTGCTTCGAGAGGAGAATAGAAACTTCCTCAGGAAGAACTCGAGGAAGCTCTCACGATTGGCTCACGTATCAATTTTGCATCGAAACTATTGTCAAACTATTGTTGGGTCTTCGAGGTTTCACCTTGATCGTGACTTTTACGCTTCGATAAGATTGATTCACACACACACAGGTGTGGTTAGCTGGCAATGCGTGATAAGGCAGGATTCCGAACTTTGCTCCGACTGGCACGGACTAGGAAAGGTTAAAGGGTGAACCGATCGAACTGATCGCCACAAATACTTCAGTTCATCCTTCGAATACCTGGCAAGCATTCCTCTAGCGTTCCGAGCATAACATTGCCAACAATGCGATCGACGTCTCCGCGTTTCAGTACTCAGCCTCGAATCTTATCCAAAGTATTCATTAAATTTCTAAATAAAAAATTGTAATATCAATTAATATCAACTGACTCGACTCTCTCTGAACTCTGCTTAAACTCTCTGTCACGACTCTGTAAAAACGGTGTCGACTCTGACTCTCTGAAATCTCTAAAAACTCTGTGTGCTCCTCCCCAGGAGCACATCTTATATTTGTTCTCATACATACATCGCATTCGTACAGACGCACTCACACATCTCCTTAAACTCGAACCCTTGCATCCCATAATTCACTCTTTTAACTTTACACACGCGACAGGTCAGTCTTACTCCATGTACACTCTTTTCACAATCACTCCTGCTCGGACACTCTGGTCATCGCATTCGTACCTCATTCCACTCGCTCGCCTATCGCTACCCACTTGACATCTCATACATTACACTCTTTACGACCTCATGCACCCTTCCTACTTTCGTACTCATCTTTGCAGTCACTCCTCATCATCTTTCGTACTGCTCCCCATTCCACTCGCTTATCCTCACACCACTCTTCACCACACTCTGCATCCATACCTGCCGTCTCGATCTCTCTCTACACACACACTCACTGTTCAACCCTCTTACATTCCAAACTTCCAAACGCTGTCTTAGATTCATTCCCACAATATTCTTAGGATAATTTCAATTCATTGTTTCAGTTACAATAATTGTATTAATCATTTTACTTAGTGTTTGCGACAATACGAAAATATATCTTGCCAAGAAATAAGAAACTATTCATGCAATTTCTAAGTAAAAAATTCTAACATATGAATTGATATTCTAAGGCAAAAACGAGTCGACTAGTAACGCCTGACACGATTAAACGCGCGAGAAGCAGAAAAACTTGAGAGAAAAAAGTGTGCCGGCCGCAAAAGGCGCAAAAATTCAATGAGTAAGTTTTCTGTCGAGGAGAAAAGCGAAGTCTCAGTTTCATTGAATGTTCGTCGGGGACGCGCGCGCGCGTGTCGTACAAAGGAGGGCACTGCGGCAAAATGTCTGATTTCCAAGGCCTTTGCTAGAAGAGAGACGCTCGCTCGCTCGCTCGCTCGGCTGTTGTATTATGCGCTACGAGGAGGGAGAAAGCTAACGAAACCGAAGAGTTGTAAGGGAGACCCCATAAATGCATCCGACGTCAGCTAAACCTTCCACCCTAAGTGAAACGTGCAACCGTTAATGAGGCCACGTGCACCTCTCAACCCAGACAATGCAACTCTTTGGTTTAGCTCGCCATGTTACCCGAACTTCCCAACCCTTTCTTTCTCTTTTTTCTTCCAACACACCCCCCTTTTCGCCTTTTATCGTGTATAGGTTTACGTTTAACCCAAAACCGCAGGTTGCACGCTAATGCCTTCGAAACTCCCTCTTGAACCCTTTTAACCTCCGCCGACTGTACACTTTCGACCCTTGGAATTCAAAACCTTTCAGGCTTTAGCAGCGCTGCTAGTAATTGTATTAGCTTTAGCCTTTCCGTGACGCTAATAGCTTGTAATTACTTGGCGATCCCTTTAACGGGTTATTTTAGAGAGACGAAAATGGTTGTTTTGTGTTTGGTGTTTGTTTCACCAATTTTGGGGTGTTAGGAAGTACAAATTTTGGGTCTTTCGTGGCGCATCTTTTTTGGTGCAGCAAAGTTGCATATTAAATTAATGCTTTTTGTTGAAATCGTCTCTAATAATTTTGTAATTACTTGTAAATCCTTCCCACATATTATTTGAGTGAGACAAAAATCGTTGTTTTATATTTGTTGCTTGTTTCACGAATTGCGACGTATTAAGAAATAATTTTAGGCCTTTCATGTCTCATCTTTTTCGGTGCAGCGAACTTGCATATTAAATTAATGCTTCCCGTTGAAACGACGTACCAACAACCCTTGCATCCGCCGTTTAATTAAGCGACAGCATCGCACCATCATCAGCGTGTACGAACTCAGCAAGACTTCATTCATTTATTCAAAAACGTACTCTTGTAACTTCGATCCTTACTAAATAATACATCATTTATCGCTTATAAATATCTCTTATAATTACAAAATTACAGAATAATTACAGAATTTCTCAAGAAAGATTGTTTCAGACAAACTATGCATGACCTGTGATGACTTAGTAGAAAGTCACTCACATTTCAAGAGTGCAAAATCCTCGCCAATTTTTGAAATGCAAAAAACAATTCTTGTACTGCATTGTGCTCTACTTGTGCTGTTCTTTGCAGTAATCCAAATTTTTGAAGTGTTGAATAATACAATAGTTTTGATTTGATATCAATTTTAAATCGAGAATTAATCGCGCTGTTTTTTGAAAAGAAAAAAAAACCAATTTCTGTGCTGCATTGTATTGCATTGTGCAATATTTGTGTTATAAACCAAATTTATCAAATACTGAATATTGTACAACTTTTCACTTGGTATTAATTTCCAGTTAAAAATTAGCCCTGCCTTTTTTCAAACTACAAAAAACCATTGTTGTGCTACATTGTGCTTTATCTGTGCCATAATCCAAATGCATTAAATACCGAATATTGCACAATTTTTAACTTGATATCAATTTCCGATCAAAAATTAACCGCGTCTTCTTTCAAACTACAAAAAACAATTGTTATGCTACATTGTGCTCTATTTGTACTAGACAAAGCTAACTCCAGTGACACGCGGAATCGAATTCGCGACGCGGATCAGCGCGGACATTTCTACGAGTGAGATCCATTTATATGCGAGCGAAGGTATGGTAATGTAATGCAATAGAGAGGATTTATCGGGTGGCGTCTATCGGCCGGTGGAATACAGCTAATATCGTGTAAGCCGATGTAAGAAGGGATTCGATCGCGCCAGTCACACTCTGTCGCATTGTGCATACGTGCACGCACATGATAAAGAGAACAAACCAGAGGAAAAAGAAAGAAGAAGAGAAAAGAGCGTCCATAAAAAAAAAGAGGAGTACGTTTGCGTGGAGTTCGTTTGCGTGGAAGCCTTTTGTACTCCGAGCACGAGGAAGACGAAACCAAATAAGGGTAACGAGGAGATGCGTGCGTGCGTGCGTGTGCCTGTGTGTCTGTGTGTTACGAGAAAACGGTGTATAACAGGTAACGTGACCACTCGCGTGATCCTTTTTTCATTCGCGTAATAAACTGGTATTCCGAGTGACCGGACGCGTTTACGTGCTCGCCGGGATCGCTAAACTGATTATCAAGCATCGCGATCCTATGCAAAATCATTTCTTAACAAGACTACTTCTTCCTTTTGTTGACTACGGTGCAACCCTGTCAGTGGGTCAGTGATGGGAGTTTTAATTAGTGATTAAAATAAAATCGTATGTTTTTAATATGGGAAAGCGATGAAACGTTTATTTGATATAAATGTCAACTCGAGAGAATTATATATTAACCCATTGACTGTCACAATCCTCATTTGGGGATTTTGGAATTTTATGTACATCATTCGGCGCCAAAAATATATTTGGTACACCTGAATTCCATAAATCCATAATTCAGGCGAATCAAATTCCATTTTTAACACTATTTCTATCAAAAGACACTTTCGAAATTTTAACTTAAAATTATTCTCTAAGTTTAATCATTTCTCCACGATTAATTTTTTCACTTTTCGTACAATGGTTGTTGAATTAATTCAGGGATATTATTTTCTTCCTGTTCATCCTCGATCTAAAAATGACACTTCTTGGTCGAAATAGGTTTACACAAAATCGTGGTAGAAATAGTGTTAACAAAATGTAGTTAAAGAGTTAAAAATTTGTAATTTTGGCATAAAAAGTGTTGAAGCATTGAAAGATATGGGAAAAAAGAGAATGTATCGAATTCCGTGTAATTAAAACTCTCCAGGATGCAGGACGATGTTTGGGCAGTTAAGGATTAAAGTTTAAGAGGCGCAGTAACGAGACTAATAAAACATGTTGCAACACCAGCGAAGAAAGCTCCTTTCCAAGGAACTGACCAAAAAAGGAAGTAAATTCGATCGAGGTTGCTCTCCCCGAATTGCAAATACGATCGAATCGAATCCCCGCTGTATTAATACATCATCGAACCCTGAAACTGCTGGCAAGCAAAAAGGTTGACTGACCGAAATGCTGCTCGAAGAAAACAAGTCCGAACGGAAATGTCATTGCACCAAATCTCCGAGGAGTAAACATAGACGCGGCCAGACGTTCTTCAATGCCATGCCAAGACATTCCTTTTATTACACTTAGTTCCTTTCATTTGGCATTCGATCCCGTAACATCTGCGCTAGGAATTAATTAATGGACTGCGGATGCTTCTTTAACTGGAGCACGCTCGAACGAAATTTAATACTAAACCTACCGACACTTTTTTTATACCCTTTATTTCCCCATTGAAAACGGTCATTTGACCGCTGATTGGTAGGTTTAGTGTTAATAATGCCTGAAAAAGGTAAACGAACTTAAAATTGGTATCTGCTACGAATTTAGGTGACAAAGTATTCTTGGGAAAAGTATTTTATATCTCAAAATAAATTTATAAAACGTTATAAATGGTTTAATTTCGTTGCAAAACAATTGAAAGAATTATTTATTAGTTTTATTTGTATACTATTCGTATGGTTTTCAACAAATATTGGAATACAATTAGTGTTACTTCATTCTACCTTTATTTCGTAATATGTCCCTTTTTAAATTGTATAAATATCACTTTTATTTCGCTTTTTATGAACTTTTCCAAAACCTTAGCAAATACTTCAAATTATATTGGCACTAAAAGGCTTAATACATCAATTAATTCTAATTTATAAAAACCCAAAGAACCCAGCAATGAAAATCAATCTTCCACCACTTGCAAGTAGATTCAAGCGTCTGACAAAACGGGTGAGTTTCCCGTTTGGAGTTAAGTCGATTCCTGACATAAAACTACATGGCAGCAGTTCGTGGCAGGGAATTGCGAAAGGTTGAAATTGATATAAGAGCGAGCTCCGAATTTGGTGGGAGCGGGCAAAAAGTCGGCATGACTTTATTTGCACTTTCCCCTTAAAAGGGGGGTGGGGGGGGGGGGTGATGATGGGGCAGGCAAAGGGGGCCGTGAGAGGTGACCCTCGAGGCCGAAACTTTCGCCCTGAAATCAAAGCCATCTGCTCGCTTCTCCTCCTGCACTTTCCATTACTAGTCTCCGCACTCGCACCACCCCTCGCCCCTTTCCCTTCCACTCCACTCCCCAACTAGTCTCGAGTTGCCACACACACACACTCGCATATCTCTGTACAGGGTGATTCACTTGCCTTTGAATCAGAACTCTCCTAAACACCACTTTTACTAGACATCTATTTAATTATACTAGATATTCTTCATTTATCAATAGACTGTATTAATACTATGCCGTCCGGCGACACCACAGTGGTGACCTTCGCCGGTGATCGAAATTTATCATCTGCCAATAACTTCGAAAACAGCCGGCGGCAAGCAATGTAACAGAGTTTTGGTGCCGGCGCCAAGCCTGTTCAAGAAGAAATTTTCAAAGAAGAAGTTTTAGCATCGACTTCTTTTGAATGGCTAGCAACGTAAGGAGAATATATTTTATTATTGTATATTTGCAGTGGAATATTATATATGACTGGCTTCTTCAGGGTGAAATGTCATAATATATCTTACAGACATCTATTTAAATATACTATCTCACGGAAGCGAAATTACTTTCCGAACAACCCAATATATGTATTATTTATTACTTATACGTTTATACAAATATATAGTCGGAAATCACCTAAGTCCAATTATCTTCAAATTGAAGTATTAAAGAATTCGTCTTTTCAATAGAAATTACAAATATATGTACAAGATATACCAATTGACAAATGGATTTGGGCCACTTTCAAAATAAGCGGTTCATATCTCTCTGTTTAACAATAGACTGCATTAAATTCTGTAGTCTGTTGGAGGGAATATTTGACCAAGTTTCAGCATCGACTTCTTTTGAATGGCTAGCAACGTAATATTCAACGTAATTAATAGGAGAATATATTTTATTATATTATATTTATAGGGGAATATTCTGCCGGGTGAAATGTCACGTGCGAGTTAACATCACTCAAACATGTAAAAGTATAAATGCATAAAGTGCAGACAAATGTGGAGAAAGATTTGAGTATAATTGAAATGTCTAGGTTATTTATAATGATTTTATATGGAACAGTGTATGCTCGAGAGTGGTGATTCAAAGATAACTGAATCACCCTGTACCTATAAACCTGTTCAATAGGGACGCGCTCGGTTTCGGCAGCCGCGATAAGCATATGCCACGCTACCCTGACATGCTCCCTTTCAGCCGCAGCACGTATCACTGACGTGGTACCTACCAATCGTTTCTCTACTGCATTTTCGATAGTTCGATATTAAATCAAAATTCTGCTTTAATAATAGGTTTAAAAGACCCGTCGTTTTGAGGGATTTGGGAATATTAATTGCTATTAATTTTTGTCCAATTTCTGCTGACAAGTATTTTTACAATTTAACAGGTTTAATAAACTTATATTATGTCTGTTAAGATTGTAATTTCTTTTCGAATAAATTAATCGTTTTTTAAAAGAAAATACGTGGTTTTCTTTACCAGTACATTTGAGGGGTGTCTGTAAAGATAGGTAAACGAAAATGTCTATAAACCTAGTGTTAAAGAATCTTCGAATTAAATATAGAATTAATTAAGGGTTCATATACAGTTAGCAGGAGTATATTAATTTTTTTGAGCTACTAATACTTGCTTTTTATAAAGTTCTCTGTATGTTCATTATTGTACAGGGTGATTCACTTGCCTTTGAATCAGAACTCTCCTAGTCCTTATTTTTTGGTGGACTTCGCAACCTTTCCCGGGACTGAAATTTGGTGGGTAATGTTTTTTTGCGTCAAGGAAGAAGTGATATAAATTTCAGAGCCCTAGCTCAAAGTTTAGCTTTTCACCTATTTTCGACCCTCGAAAGTGGTCAATTTTTTCAAGTTTCTCAAAATCGGTCGAACCCGGGATATTTTGATTGTTTTCGTATCAGGGTGGATAGAGAACAAAGAATCCATGAAAAAAAGTCCGGATTTGCAACGACAACGGGTCGAAAAACCGCCCAGAAAAGTCAATTTTTGCTCATTTTTCACGGTTTTTATTTTTTTTTGTGGACTTCCCGACCTTTCCCGGGGCTGAAATTTGGTGGGTAGTGTTTTTTCACATCGTGGAAGATGCCATAAAAATTCCAGGGCCCTGGCTCAACATTTGTTTTTCGGCAAATTTTTCTTAAGGGGTACCCCTTCAGATTTTTTCACGATTTTTCGAAGGTCCCCGAACTCGGGTTTTTTCTTCAGGAATTGATTGTTTATGAATGTAAACGGATAGAAAACAAGAAATACGTCGAAAAAAGTCCGGATTTCTATCGGAAACACTAAAAAAACTGCCTTTGAAGTTCGATTTTTTTTGAATTTTCGCTGGTTTTTCACATATTTTTTGGACTTCCCGACATTTTCCGGGGCTGACATTTGGTGGAGAGTCTCCCCTTGCATCAAGGAAGATGTGATATGAATTTCAGAGCCCCAGCTCAAAATTTTTGTTTCTCCATATTTTTGGCCATCGAAAATATCTAATTTTTGGTGGTGATTCAAAGGCATGTGACTCACCCTGTACACATAATGTATACTTTAACATACGTACATTCTAACATAAAAGTTTTCTGTGTAGATTTGATTTGAGAAGAAATTTTTCAGAGCATAAACATTAATGTATAATAATGAACATAATGAGTTTCACAACAAGCAAGTATTAATACTTGAAAAAAATGAATAAATTACTGTTTGTTTAATGTTGTGTTCAACATATATGACCCTTTAACACTATCGTCGCCCAAGTTGCAAATTTTTAACTGTCTTTTTAAATGTTTATTAACGTTATTTTTGTCGAGCCTTTAATTATATCGAAATATTTCAATGAGAATTATATGATGAGAGTGTTTAATGAGTTGATTAGAAATGACTGAAAAGGTAGTATCAAAGTGGAACAAGAAGTCGCATCAAACTGGTTCTACTTTATTATGTCAATGACACATGATGCACGTGTGCAAATCGATTTCCCATCCAACTAGGCCTTTTGCTCTAGTTTGTCACCGGTGATACTTAATCTTGACGACTTTCTCATCAAGTGACCGCACTCCCGCCGTATTATTTCCATCGGGATTGATGGAACTGTCGATTTCAATAAACTAAACGCGATTGTGTTGCTTCTTTAGTTCAGGGATCGGCATTAACCAATAAATTAAGGCCGCCAATAATTTTATTGGGACGCAAAAATGTGCGGCAATAATGTTATTGGGACTGAAAATGCGCGAATAAAATTATTGGCATGCATTTCGCCTCCCAATAAAATTATTCGCGCCCTTTTTGCGTCCCAAGAAAAATTATTGGCGTTCATTTCGAGGTTAATTAAATGTATTGGGGCTCAAAATGGGACGGCAACAGTTCCTGTCAGTCATAAAAAAATACTCCTACTACATGCCAATAATTTTATTGGCGGGCATTTTCAGTCCCAATAAAATTATTGGCGCACATTTTTCGTCCCAATGAAATTAATGGCGGGCATTTTCCGTCCCAATAAAATTATTGGCGGCCTTAATTTATTGACTAATGCCCATCCCTGCTTCAGTTCGACTGCGACAGCGCGTTTAAAAGTGGACTGCCTGACCTACGACAAACTGGTTGTCTATTTTTGACGCTGCCAGTTTTCCAGGGAATTCCAGGTGGCCTTTCGAATAAAGCAGACTTCCCCTTGCTCGCCACAATGCCCAGCAGACAACCACCCCGAAATCCACAAGCAATGTGTTCCTCGAGTTTGTGTACAGCACCCGACAAAATAGTTGTCACAATTTAGAAAATGTTCGCTGAATAAAAAGTGAAATTTTGTACTATGCGCACTTGTTATACATGACTTTGTAAAAGCGCCCTTTTAGGGGAGGAGGTTTTCTGTCGCAACCCCCTAAAAAAGTCTTGCATATCGTGTGTACACGCTACAAAACTGAATTTTTTGTCTGGTGGCTGTTTTGCAGATTGTGACAACTACTATTTTGTCGGATGCTGTACCCCTGCCAAGAAAAACGTGCGTGTCACTTCCCTGAATGATAATAATCTCTGTTAAATAAATTAATTAATTCTTGACATTATTATAGAAGTTCTGTATAAGTCAAATGAATCTTTATGAGTTCTTATTTAGCCTCCACGTTTTATGTAACTTTGAAAATATTGCGATAAAAAGTATCATTCGATTCACAAATGTAGCATTGTTGGAAGTTAATTGTACACTATATATTTTTTGTTAAATTATTTCTGGCACAATCATCTCCCAAATTGCTTATTATCTACTTTTTACTTGATTCTTGCCATGGTTTCACTAATGATTTCTTTTTTGCATTGAACTTCCGGGAGTTAATAATTTAACGATAACAAAAAGAGAGAGTTAGTCTCGCAATTTTTCGAAATGCAAAAATTAATTGTTGTGCTGCATTGTGGTGTAAAATTCAATAAACTTCAAAAAATACAGTGTATTGCAAACACAGTTATCATTAAATTAATAACTCCCGTAAGTTCAGTGTAAAAAAGAATCATTAGTGAAACTGTGGCAAGAATCAAGTAAAAAAAGTTTATAATACGTCATTTGGGGGATAATTGTGTCAGAAATAGTTTAACAAAAAATCTGTAATATATAACTAACTACGAACAATGCTACATTTGTGAATAATGGAACTTCTTACTGACTTCTTCTTAATTTTATATTATTCACTTTTTCATTTGATTCTCGTCACGGTTTCACTAATGATTTCTTCTTTACACTGAACTTCCGGGAGTTAATATCTTAACAAAAACTGTGTTCGAATTAAACAAAATATTGTCGCATCAAAGTATTTTGACGAATTCAAACAGAGTTATTCTTAAATTATTATAAATCCTACCAAAAATCAATTGAACCAACTTTTATTTGGAAGATAATTATGTCAGAAATAGTTGAACAAAAAATCTCTAATATACAATTAACCACCAACAATGGTAGATTCGTGAATAATGACACTTCTTACTGACTTCTTCTTAATTTTATATTATTCACTTTTTTATTTGATTCTCGTCACGGTTCCACTAATGATTTCTTCTTTACACTGAACTTCCGGGAGTTAATATCTTAACAAAAACTGTGTTCGAATTAAACAAAATATTGTCGCATCAAAGTATTTTGACGAATTCAAACAGACTTATTCTTAAATTATTATAAATCCTAACAAAAATCAAATGAACCAACTTTTATTTGGAAGATAATTATATCAGAAATACTTTAACAAAAAATCTGTAATGTACAATTAACCACCAACAATGGTAGATTCGTGAATAATGACACTTCTTATGGGAACATTTCCAAAGCTACTTAGCAACGTGCCGAGACTAGAATCTGTCAGCGGGGCGTCATTGAATCATTGGCGAGGGTTTGACCCAAATCGATCGGGCAATTTACCGTACGTGGCAATAGGTGTTATTGGTCGCGCGAAACTTGAATGGTCCCGCGGGGCGTGCGTTAATGTTATTTCTGCAGGCGGCGGATGACTCAATGACGACCACATGGCGAGCGCAAACATCGAAGGGAGCGAGTGTGTCTCTGTGGGGTTCGCGAATGCGAAGCCACGTGTCCACCACTTCGAACACATTGCCAATG
The DNA here is from genome assembly GCA_910591665.1 of Ectemnius continuus. NCBI lineage: Eukaryota > Metazoa > Arthropoda > Insecta > Hymenoptera > Crabronidae > Ectemnius > Ectemnius continuus. The sequence continues at coordinate 9,963,775 of OU342868.1, read as the reverse complement.
AGACACGGGGAGAGAAACCGATCGAGATAAATTCATTCCCATCGAAAGCATCGGCAATTCTCCTGGCAACTTCACTGATTTCCAAATCCGGATTAGTCGCGACATCCTTCTCTGCCATTTCCTGACCCAATTCATCGGCGAACACCGAGCTTCGCGAAAAGGCGAACTTTAGCGGGACGCTCACTTACGTAAGTCGATCGATCGGAGCCACTAAAATAACTACGCCCAATTGGAAACGATCGTGAAACAATGATTTTGTCGAAGTTTTACTTTTTATTTTGTTGATATATAATTTCGTTTATTTTTATTTTCACTTTTATTTCAGTTTTATTTCAGTTTTAGCAGATGTCAGTGATGTGAACGGAATTGTTTGTATATTGCATTTTCAGTAGTTCGATATATAATTTTGTTTATTTTTGTTTTCATTTTATTTCATTTTCACTTTTAGCAGATGTCAGTGATGTGATTGGAATTGTTTCGATACTGTATTTTTAGTAGTTTGATAATAAATAAACATTCTGTTTTAACACTAGGTTTACGAAACCCGTCATTTTGACGAATTTTGGACTATTAATTACTATTAATTTCTTTCTAATTTATGCTCAGAAATATTTCTGCAATCCTAAAAGATTTAATTAACTTAAATGATATCTGTTGAATCGTTTTTTTGTAAAGAAAATACGCCATTTCCTTTACCCTCCAATTTCAATCTCACTTTCACTTTTCCAAAATAATATTCGCTACTAATATTCTTATAATAATATTAATTCATTTTTTCAGTGAGAATAATTGTATTAATTCGACATTTTCGGGGTATTTTTCTTAATGTTTTGCGACAGTACGAAAATATCTTGGGAAGAAATGAATTTCCAGAGTCCAATATGTCTTGCGAGGGTTAGTTAGTGATCCGGCAGTCAAACAGAGCTTGAAACTTGCCAGACACGTGTCCGCAATGGGAGGATTCACCCCGGTAAAGTCAAATATTTATTCTGCCCATGAAAAGTGGTACCAGCCCACTGAAGTAATTAATGGACCACCCAAGGATTCTGTTTGGATCGGCGAGCACTCTCATCCAGGCGGGGGTTCTTGGACTCCAAATAATTATCAAGAGTAACGTTAACAAAGTTCCTGCAAATGTTCATTACCCCACCAAAGTATTCGAGAACGGTTTCCGTCTGTGCTTAAAAATAAGCAGGTATTTAAAGTGGATAAAAAAAGATCTTGTGGATAAGAAATATCTGGTTTTCGAATAGAAATAGATTTTCTTAAACAGGAAAGTATCCTTCTTAAGAAAAAAGACAGTCTTTTAAAAGAGATTAGGTTCCTTTTATAAGTAAATTGGTTTCAAAAATACTGTGAATGCCAAAATTCTTAGAGTGGTTAAAACGAGATATTGTGGATAAGAAATGTCTGGTTTTCGAATACAAATAGATTTTCTTAAAGAAGATAGTGTTCTTCTCAAGAAAATATAAATTTCCTTAAAAAAGAATGTTTTCCTATTTTAAGAAAATTGATTCTAAAACTGCTGTGACTGCCAACATTCTTACAGTCCATAAAAAAATATGTTGGGGATAAGAAATGTCTTCTTTTCGAATAGAAATAGATTTTCTTAAAGAAGAAAGTGTTCTCTTTAAGAAAAATTACATTCCCTTGAAAGAGATTCTTTTCTTTTTACAAAAAAATTGATTCTGCAAATGCTGTGTTTGCCAAAAATCTTACAGTCCATAAAAAAATATATTGTGGATAAGAAATGTCTTCTTTTCGAATAGAAATAGATTTTCTCAAGGAAGAAAGTGTCCTCCTTAAGAAAAATTACATTCCCTTGAAAGAAACAGTTTTCTTTTTATAAGAAAATTGATTTTAAAAATGCCGTGTCTGCCAACTCTTTTAGTCACAGAAACATTCGACGTGAATAGCGATGTATTATTATAACATTATCTAGTAATTCTTGGAAAGCGTGTCAGAAAATTCCCCGGACAGTAAACGATAGAAACTGTAATGGCAGGAGCATTTCTCCAGATGACACAGCAAGTGAAAACAAACACATATGCAGCTTCTCCGGCGAGCAATGAACTCGTGCGGCTCGATGCTACGCTCATTCTCGAGGATTCTCTGCGATCGAGCACTCAGCTTCGGAATTGTGGCTTTCTATCAGGCTAATTTCGAAATAACTGAGGTAAATGACGAAACAAGGAATTACATGAATTACAGTGGAAGATAACTGTTTACGGACGACTATAATTTCTGCCAGTTAATGTTTAAACACAGAACGTCACAGTTACGTTGCAGAGAATCATTAGAAAAAGAACTGTAATGATAAGTAACCAGGAGAGAAAATATATGAATTATAGCGGCTCTTGAATGCTATCGCAGAAGAGTCATCTCTAATTCCCAGTGGTTAATGTTGGGACATAAAACGTCAGAATTGCGGTGCAGTTACCCCATAAATTAACATAATAAATAACCGCGACACTAAAGAAATATATAAACTATGTGAAGTTTAATAAAACGTTGTTGTAAAATCTAAAATGCCATCAGAGATTACTAATTTCTATCGAACTCAGATTAGTCACAGATAACTCACAAACTATTATAATAAGCACGCGTTTTATTATTATAATAAATAATTATCGCAAAATATATAAACTGTGATAAATGATAATTGTAAAGTCTAAAATGCTATCAGAGACAGCTAATCTCCAATTCACCAAACCCAGACCAATTGTAGGTAAGTCATAAACTATAATAACAAACACACGTTTTACTATTACAATAATAAATAATTACCAGACTAAATATATAAACTATAATAAAACGTAGTTGAATCTCTAATTCACCAAACCCAAACCGATAACAGGCATCCACAAACTGTAATAATAAGCACAGGTTTTATTATTGCAATAATAAATAACCACCTGGCTAAATATATAAACTATGGTGAAAGATAATTGTAAAATGTAGAATGCCGTCAGAGATTACTAATCTGTAAATCACCGAACCCAAACTGATAACAGACATCCACAAACTGTAATAATAAGCACAGGTTTTATTATTGCAATAATAAATAACCAATTGGTTAAATATATAAACTATGGTAAAGAATAATTGTGAAATCTAGACAGCCATCGAAGATTACTAATCTGTAATTCAACGAACTCTCGCCAATTACAGGCATTCACTAACCATAATAATAGATACACGTTTAATTATTACAATAATAAATAACCACCTGGCTAAATATGTAAACTATGGCAAAGAATAATTGTAAGATCTAAAATGCCATCAGAGATTACTAATCTGTATTTCAACGAACTCTCGCCAACTGCAGGCATTTACTAACTATAATAATAGATAGACGTTTTATTATTACAATAATAAATAACCACCTGGCTAAATATGTAAACTATGGCGAAGAATAATTGTAAGATCTAAAATGCCATCAGAGATTACTAATCTGTATTTCACCTAACCCAGACAAATTACAGGCATCCACAAACTACAATAACAAACCCACGTTTTACTATTACAATAATAAATAACTATCAGCTTAAATATCTAAACTATCACAAAATCAAATCCCAAAACTTGAAATAACAGGAGGACCGGCTAATTTCTAATTCTTGTCGGTCAGTGGTCAGAGACGGCGAGCTCGAGAATGACGGGAGAGAGAGAGAGGAGCAGCAGTGGCACGCGGGTTCTCGCGCGCCTTAGTTAGCGCGTCCGGCGAGTTAAATATATAGAATCGTCTATTTTCACTGGCCACGTGGACGATGAATAAGAGTGCTAGCCCTCGGTTCCTTGGCCGACCGGCCGGCCGGCTTGTATGGGAGAGCACCGCCGGCACCCGGTAAACGGCCTCTGCAGAATGCAGGGAACCTCCTATCTGCGTTTGGCAGTGCCAAGCACTGCCAACTCTTTCGGTGGAAGAGAAAGAGACGCGACGCACAGTTCGTGGAAGCAGGAGAGGAAATCGAACGCGAGGAAGAAGAGGAAGAGAAGGAGGTTTCGTTCGGCCACCTTCTCAAAGCAGTGCCAACTCTTTCGGTGGAAGAGAAAGAGAGACGAGGCACAGTTCGTGGAAGCAGGAGAGGAAACCGAACGCGAGGGAGAAGAGGAAGAGAAGGAGAGACGAAGCACTGTTCGTGGAAGCAGGAAAGGAGACCGAACGCGAGGAAGAAGAGGAAGAGAAGGAGGTTTCGTTCGGCCACCTTCTCCAAGCAGTGCCAACTCTTTCGGTGGAAGAGAAAGAGAGACGAAGTACAGTTCGAGGAAGCAGGAGGCGAAATCAAACGCTAGGAAGAAGAGGAAGAGGAGTTTGGACATAGCAGTAATTTTCCGTCGAGAATTAACCGCGTCTTTTTTCCAAAATGCAAAAATTATTTGTTACACTGCATTCTGATGTAAGATTCAATAAAATTCAATAAATACAGTGTATTGCAAACTGTGCAAACTGTATTTGAATTAATCCAAATTTTTTGATTAATTCAAACATTTATTAAATGATTAACTCGCGTGAGCTCGGTGTAAAAAAGAATCATTAGTGAAATCGTGGTAAGAATCAAGTAAAAACGTGGATAATACGTCATTCGCATTCGAGGGGAAACCGAACTCGAGGAAGAAGAGGGAAAGGAGTTTTGACTTGGCATTAATATTCCGTTGAGAATTAACCGCGTCTTTCTTCAAAATGCAACAATTCATTGTTACACTGCATTGTGGTGTAAGATTCCCAAAAATTCAATAAATACAGTGTATTGCGAACTGTATTTGAAATAATCAAAATATTTTGATTAATCGCAACATTTATTAAATTATTACTTTTATTATTACATTTATTAATACGTCATTGGCGTCCGAGGGGAAAGGCGACGCGAGGAAGAAGAGGAAGAAGAGAAGGAAGTTTCGTTCGGCCACCTTCTCCAACTGGCCGAGACTGCTCTTTTGCTTCGCTTTCCTTCTCTTCTACCTGCGCTATATTTACCCACTCGTTACAATCATTTCGAGCTCCATGACAGTCCAGACACACACACACACACACACACACGCTGCTCTCTCCCATGGCTCCCCTTCTTATGGTAATTGCGGCCACTCGCTCTATCATTAGGGCGATGCGTGTGTATGCATTTGCGGAGGCCTCTGTGTACCCTCGCAAGTGGCCGTTCACCGTTTTTATGTCTCTTAAAGATTATACTTTGGGTTTAGAGTGTGTCCATTATTTCCATATGCCAATAAGACTCTGTGTGTGCTAAAGTAGATGCGCGTTAACCCATTGTCGTTTGTGTTTGTGATATTCATTAGTTGCACAGTGTTATTTTAGAGTTCTATCCTGCATTTTTCCTTTGTTTCAATTTAATTTAACCCTTTGACTGCTATGGGCGCACATATGTTTTTGTTTATGTATAGACTACTTAGTTTACTTATTACATGTTCGATTTTCCAATGTTCAATATGCAAATACATACATTATACTTATCAAATTATGATATTTTAAAACTTTACCATTGACGAATAAACAATATATATATTGAAAATAAAACAGTTAAAAAATTTCAATTTTGAAGTGGATAAAGTAACAGTAATTGGATTCTGTAGTCAGGTGTAGTATTCAGGCCCAGCGATAGTTATTGAGATAGACTACTTAGCAGTGAAAGGATTAATCGAGCTTGTAATTATTTTGACAGAAATTTCTCGTTTATTTTTCTTCTCTTATTTATATTTATCTAAATGCTCGAATCGAGAGCAATTTTTTTATATCTGTTACCTGTAATTATCTCGTTTCAATATTTAATTATTCACTTTGCTGTTTTTAAAGAAGAACTTTGAGGATGTTTTTCGTGCCGCGTCGGCTGACATTGCATAATAATGCGGCAAGGAGACAACGCAAATAATTATGAAACAAGAAATACAGAGTTCTCGAGAAGTCGGATGCGCACTATTCTTACGTGGACTTTTTTCTGTCTGTGCCGACCGCAGCTGCTGTCTGTCTGAGTTCTGCGCTCGATTCGTCCTGCATGACATATCGGAGAACGTATCTAGCAGTACGGTAAGTGACGTGTAATACGATTCGAAGGGAATGAAGTACAGATGCGCCGCCGTTTACTCCGCGAGTGACGTGAAATGCGGAAAAGTCATTCCGAGGAATGATGTCTCCGATCAATATTTAATGCAGCCGCGTCACATGCATACATAGGCAGAAATGATTTTCCATATACTTCATTTTTATCTAAAATAGTAATAGTTTGAAGTTGAATTTAAAGTTATTCATTTAATTATAATAAAATTTAAAGTCAGTAATTTAAAATCTTTTAAACACTTGCATCAAGTGTTCTCTCAAAATAAATTTATAAAACGTTATAAATGGTTTAATTTCGTTGGGAAACAATTGAAAAAATTGTTTATGGATTTAAGTATTGAAATATAATTGGCATTACTTCATTTTGCCTTTATTTCGTAATATGCTCCTTTTTGAAATTTGTAAATATCATTCTTCTGTGGAATTTTACGAACTTTTCCCCAATCCTTTGCAAATTTGTCCAATTTTCGCTCGAGCACTAAAAGTGTTAAATAATGACAATTCAAAAACTGTAATGTAAATTAAAAGTAAACTAAAATTTGTTCTTTAGAACTCCAAATATTCAATAAACACAGATAGAACTGTTTTCAATTCATCAAATTTTCGCTCGGGCACTAAAAGTGTTAATTAATGAAAATTACAAATTTACAATTTAAATCCAAAGTAAACTAAAATTTGTTCTTTACTATGAATATATCAGAAAAAGTATTCCTCTTTTCATTGTATAAACTAGAATTCTAAATATTCAATAAACACAAATAAATTTTTCTTAAATACATTAAAATATGGAAATCACGTAGATTAATATTTCCAACAGTGCATTTCGCATTCTATCTACGTAAAACTCACACTTACACGCGCGAGATCAGTGCTAGCTGGGTTTTATCGCCGCTATAGAAAACTGGATAGTCGGATCTCGAACGATACGTTTACGAGGCGATAAGTATACTGATTTATTAACTCAGTGGTGAATGCTCGGCGCGCGTGTTTATGCGAGTTTGAAAAGCTCGGATGAGGTGACCCCGATTCCATGAGCGAGTGAATCCCACCTTACGAACATCTACACTCACACAGACATTTATACGTCTGTGTATACATATATACGTGCACTAATACTCGTTGCAGGTCACGCGAGGCGAAATAGGACTTCATATGCAGAGCGTTTTCAATGCTATTTATTGCGGCAATAAAGCGCGCGGAGATTCGACTGTTACGAACTTTCAGAATGGAATTCCAATGCTAGATTGTATTAGCCTTTTTCCTTTTGCCGTTATCTGCGAATTCGCAGCTGGAAAATTGCACTGATTTTACTATCCAATTTTTAATACGATTAGTAATATTCCAATGCGTCCATTGAATTTCTTATTTGATTAAAACTCGCCTTTATAATACTTTGTATTTTTTGTATTACAGTTTTGATAATCAGTCAATTAATTGGACGTGTTTTAAATTCATGGTCATTTCTATAATTCTGTAATTATAAATTTCAGAATCAGTCAAGAGGAACAATGAAAATATTTTTGTTGGCAAGAAAAGTAGACAACTTCCAATATTGAATGATACATTTATAATAATTTCGCCTTTGTAATACCCTGTATTTTTTATATTATAATTTTCATCATTGATCAATTAATTGCACATGTTTTAAATCCATTGCCATTTCCATAATTCTGTTTTGAATTTAAGATAAACTTCAGAATGAACCAATTGGAATGATTAAAAGATTATCCTTGTCAAGAAAAGTAGATGACGCCATTTAACAGTATTAAATGATACATTTATAATTTTGCTTTTATAATACTCTGTATTTTATAATAAAAAAAACTTCAAAGTTTTTTTTACAGAGTATTATAATCTATTTTATATTATAGTTTTCCTAACCAACCAATTAATTGCACGCGTTTCAAATTCATTTCTATAATTTTGCAATTATAAATTTCAGAGTCAGTTAAATAGAATGATGAAATTATTATCCTCGTGGAGAAAAGTGAATGACGTCATGGAGTATTGAATGAGACATTTATAATTTCGCCTTTATAATACTCTTTATTTCATAATATAAAAAACTGCAGAGTATTATAAATATTCTGTATTTTATATTATAGTCTTCCTAACCAACCAATGAATTGCACACGTTTCAAATTCATTGTCATTTCTATAATTCAGTAATTATAATTTTCTGAGAATGATGAAATTATTATCCTCGTGGAGGAAAGTGAGTGACGTCATGGAGTATTGAATGATACATAAAGGCGAGGATGAAAGGGGTCAGAAATGATCCGACTTCCGTGAGTATTTCTGATTGCCGTTGCTGGCAGTGTGTGTGCGGCTGCTACATCTACTTGCAGAGCCGAGTTCCGGGAAGATTGGAGGCCGCTGGAGCACGAATTGGCCGCCGCCGCCGCATCGAAGTTAGCACTGGAGCGCTCGCGCATGCATGATGTGATGACTCGAGTGCGGACTCTCCTCGACCCACGGTCGGCAGGATATATTTACCGTCTCGTTAAAATCATTCTCGACGCGGGCCCGGCCCTCCTCCTCACCACCACCACCGCACCGCACCGCCGCAGAAACTACTCGTGGGCGTACACGCAGCCATCTGCAGCCTTCTTTCTGCACGCGCCGATATACGTGTGCGAAGTGTGCGCTTATGCGGAGAGTGGAGAAAAAGAGGCACTCGAGAACGCAGTGTTTTTGGGAAAAATGTTCTTCGAGAAGAAGAGCCTTTTTTAAAATAGGAATAAAACTACGTGAAGAGGGAAATGTGGCAGCATGTTTATACATGTACGATGGATAAAGACAATTGTAGCTCAACCAATGTGCTTGCAAAATATGTTCTTCAAGAAGAAGAGCCTTTTTTAAAATAGGAATAAAACTACGTGAAGAGGGAAATGTGGGAGTATGTCTATACATGTACGATAGATAAAGAAAATTGTAGCTAGTGCAATCTTTTCTTTAAATAGAAGAAAGCTTTCGTGAACAGGAAAATGAAGCAATTTTATACACGCGAATAATTGATAAAGAAAATCGTAGCTTGTCGAATGTGTTTGTATAAAATGTTCTTCAAGAAGAAGACTCTTTTCTTTAAATAGGAAGAAAGTTTCGTGAACAGAAAAATGTGTGAGGAAGTTTATACCCACGCAAAATCGGTCAAGAAAATCGTAGCTCGTCCAATGTATTTGCAAAACATATTCTTCAAGAAGAAGACTGTTTTCTTTAAATAGAAATAAACGTTCTTGAACAGGAAAATGAAACAAGTTTATACACCTGAACAGCGGATACAAAAATCACAGCTCATCCAATGTATTTCCAAAAAATGTTCTTAAACAAGAAAAACTCTTTTCTTCGAATAGAAACAAACTTTCTTCAAGAGGAAAGCCTTTCACTGTTTAAGAAAAACTACTTCTATAAATACTGGCTGTGCCAATCCTTTTTTTAGCCAGCAGTGTGTACATGTGTACCAACGCGTTGGTTTCATCGCGAAGCTTTCATGCCGCTTTCGGGGGGACTGGTGAGTGCAAACGGATTCCGATAACGGAGCATTCAGCCACCCATCGCCACCGGGCGAGATATGGTGAATGTACTTTCAACAATATCCATAAGTTACACGTCGACCGAGCTAACCTCCATCGAGTAATCCTGGCAGTCATATTTTTTTTTTAATAGTTCGGTCCAATTCACTGCCGACTTTCCCTGCACTTTCTGTCGTCAACTACTTTGTGATACTTTTTAGCGCTCAAGTGTTTACCGTAATATTAACACTAGATTTACCAGGATTTTTTTATGCCCGCAAAAATAGATTTAAACCATTCATTTTTGCTGGTTTTGGTAAATCTAGTTTTAATTCCTTGTCATACAAACTTTGTGTCAAACGTGAATATCGCAAATCAGACACGTGGAACGAATATTCTTGCATTATTTTTCTTTATATTTTTGGGATTGGATATTGCAATTGTTCTTGATTATCATTTTGATCTATTTTCTTGATTTTATCGAATTAAATGGTACAGCAAAGGGTTAATACGATTTTGGATCTGTAAATAAAAAATTTACAGTTGGTTTCTACAGATTTTAAAAAGGAGGATGTACACAATTCGATTTCTATTTTTGTTTTAATTATTCATTGGAGAATTTAATATTATATTTGTTTCTTTATTCACGTCAAGTGTGTGTTTATTGAAAAGCCGACTAAACAGTAAGGAAATCCAGGCAGACGAAACAATGGAGACTAAAAAGCTCTCGATAAATGGGATTTAATTATCTAAGAATGTAAATTGGCTGGGAATGAGCATTGCCCGAAAGAACTCTTATCTGGCAAAGGGAGTATCCATTAAAAAAGACAATTAATGCGCGCGCGAGCTCTTTCTCGTAGAAAAGAAAAGCGCCGCGGGCATTGTCGCCGTCTTCCATTCAGACTTTAGAAGTCGCAGTCGCAGCCGTTTCTCACGGCTGCCGCTTTCATAGACAGAGCGCGCGCGCGCGAGACGCGAGAGACGCGAGAAACGTCCGCTCGGATTCACGTTCGCGAAAGTATAACCGCATTGCTCTGCTCTCCGAGGAGAGGAGACTTTATAACCCCGTGAAAGCTCGAGAGGAGAGCTCTCTAATTGCGCGCGCGCGCGCGTCTCTCCGACTCAATCCCACCGAAAAGACTGTCTCACTATAATGTAGAGTGTCACACCCGGCGACTAATTAGTAATTGCCGGCGGAGAATTCCCCTTAAACCGCTGAGGAAGCCAAGAATATTTTGCGGTGCTAAGATTGTAAGATCTTGGGAATTAAATGTGCAATTTAACGAGGCTTTCATACAGTTTAAGTGTGTTTTGAGGACTCGAGCTTTATAAGATGAATTTTTGAAAGTCTATTGTATTATTCATTCTTTGAGTTTTGGTATTTTTAATGAGTTTCACGAAATTATTTGTATGCCATACAAAACAGGAATAGATAGAAAGATAAATAGAACATTTTGGGAATTAAATGTGAAATTTAACGGAACTTTGATACAGTTTGAAGGATTTTGGAGGACTCGAGCTTTCTAAGATGAATTTTTGAAAGTCTATTGTATATTAATTCTTTCAGTTTTGGTATTTTTAATGAGTTTCGCAATATTATTTATATGTTATAGGAAACAGGAATGGATAGAAGATTTTGAGAATTAAATATAGAATTTAAGAGAGCTTCCATAAAGTTTGAAGGATTTTGGTGAACACAAGCATCCAAAAATGAACTTGTAAAAGTCTATCGTATATTAATTCTTCCAGTTTTGCTATTTTTAATAAATCTTCCATTATTATTTCTGTGCCATACAGAAAAGGAATGGCTAGAAAGATAAATAGAAGATTTTGGGGTCTAAATATGGAATTTAATAGAGCTTTGACAAAGTTTGAGTAATAAAAATTTGACATTGCACATTAATTCTTTCAGTTTTGATATTTTATATTCATACAAAGCAGGAATAAATAGAAAAGGAAATGGAGAAACATAAGTTACATTAAAAAGGTGTTTGTGTACTCTTTCACATCTTTCCATAGATCCTTTCATTCTGTCACTTTCTACACTGCGGAGCATAACGATTGTATTAAAATTCTATTAAAGTTCATGAAACTCCAGTTGAATTATTTCTTCCCAAATAAACTTTTTCACCGATTAAACTTCACGAAAATCTGAATTTCGTATGCGTTGACAAGCTGTGTTTAATAATACGTGTTTGGATATTCAATGTCTAATTGTTCATTACATTATCCGCGAGAAACTGTGTCAGCAATCGATAGTGGAAACGAACTGGGCGAGGTTCCGATTAAACTGGGTTCTAGCAATGCCATAATCACGCTCTCACCATGACGGGAAGACACTTGAAAAGGCGACTGGGTGTGTCTATTGACACACTGATATTTCAATGAACAGGATGGTGTAGGAACATACGGGACGTCCAATGAGATCACCGGATTTCGGGATAACAAGGTCTACAAAAACTCGTCGTTCTTTTCTCTAATTTTAACTTTAACTTTAAACGAAAAATGATTTATATTTCTATTTCTCGAATTCGTTAATCACAAAGTTGTAACACGAAAGATAAATTAAATTGAAAACTAGTAGAAAAGAATTAAAATTCTAATTATTATACAAAGTGATATGAATTATGAGTCAGCAATGACTTATGTTTTTGTATATGTATTAAACAGTAATAATAATAGAGAATTATTTTATACATAAAAAGAGTAAAATATTGCATATGTGTGTGCCAAGCATTTTACTATGTAATTTTTAATATAATCACCAATATTCCAATGCGTCCATTAAATTTCTTATTTAATTAAAATTCGCCTTTATAATACTCTGTATTTTCTTTATACTACACTTTCCATAATCATCCAGTTAATTGTGTATGTTTTAAATTCATTGCCATTTCTATAATTCTGTGATTATAAATTCCAGAATCAGTCAATCGGAATAATGAAAATATTTCCCTCGTAGATGGCTAGAAAAAATAGATACGTGAAAACGAATGTGAGAAAAGTTAGAAATGATCTATTAATATAAACTAAATGGAATATAAATTGAATTGAAAACTAGTAGAACAAAAATGAAGTTCTAATTATTCTACAAAGTATGAATAAATATGAGTCAGCACTGACTCACGTCTTTGTTTACGTATTAATCAACAATAATAACAGAGAATTGTTTTATGAATAGAAAAATTAAAATCTTGTACACGTGCGAGGCAAGCATTGTAATCCAGGAAGTCCGAACAAGTAATACGAGTAAGGGAAGAGGATGTGTGATCTTGGCTGGACAAGTGACTCCGCAAGACTCACCTTGTCCTTTCGAGGTATTAATGATCAAATTAGTGCTAACACCGCGTTACACTCAACATGTAACTGTAAAGCTCCTTGCATTCTTATGCAATAATCGCTGCTTGCAAAACGTTCGCCACCTTGCAATCTCTCTCTCTCTTTCTCTCTCTTTCTCTCTCCTAGAATTCGTTGATGTTATTTACGAAGCTAGCCGATTCAGCACGCTTTCTCCCGCGATCAGCGATGGGAACCCAACCTGCAGAAATAGCTGGCGGTAATACGAGCGGAAAGTAGTTTGCATTATTCATGGGGATGGGAGACTCGAGTCCATAATAGCTTTTCATCTCTGCTATTATTGAGAATTGTCGCGTGAGTAGCACTAGCAGCAGCCCCCACACGGACCTCCAATCATTTGCACTAACGCGTCTAATTGATGATTATGCCTCGCTAGGAAGTCGGATCGTGCGACTACCCAATCGTACACTCGCGAACATAAAGTACTTGGACAGCCAGTTTTTCAGGAATAATTATTCTACTTATTTTTTAATAAGAAAACGTTGGTATTTAAGGAAATTTAATTTAATTGTTGTTTTATCCATTTTAGAGCGAAGACATTTTTTGTGTGTTCTTAATAATTCTAATATTAGTTCATTATTAAAGAATGTATTATAGTTGAATGTCTCGTAAAGAGTTAATTCATCATACTCCGTTCATGTTAGATGTAATCATATCGTGTGGTTCCACCCAGTTTCTCTGATTTAATTATTCTAAATAATTAAGTTATTCGTACCAAGGAATTTGATCAATGCTAGCATTTATTCATTCTTTAATTCATTATTGGAAAATTTATTATAGTTGAATGTCCTGTGAAGAGTTAATTCATATGGTGTGGCTTTATTGCTCCTTATTATTCCAGCTATCATAAAGTACTTGCACTGCCAATTTTTCTGGAATAATTATTCTAAAGAAGAACATTGCCTTGGGTAAGAAAATATATATTTTTTAAACAAGGAAGCGTTTGTATTTAAAGAAATTTAATTTAATTTTCGTTTTATCAATTTTAGAGGGAAAAGCAAGGTTTGTGTATTTTTAATAATTCTAGCATTCATTCAATCATTAATAAAAAATATGTTATAGTTTTCCACTTTGTCTGCAATAATTATTCTAAAGAAGAACATGATCTTGTGTAAGAAAGCATATTTTTTCTTAAAAACAAAACGTTCGTAATTAAAGAAATTGAATTTCTTCTCAGAACAAACGGTTCTTCTTTAAGAAAATGATGAATTACAGAAACACCGGAGTGTGCGAATACTCGTTGCCCTTTCTTTCCCACGAGTCTGAACTCTAGCTTTTGAGAGATCTCCTCGCCGCGCGAGTAATTGCTGTAATCATTTTCTAAAATCTAGATCGAGTTTTACATAAAGCTTTGGATTCTATAAAATTGCCAATTACCATAAGCGGCTTTCTCATCCCACGCGATCAATCTGCGGGGCGTTTGTGTCTTTTCCTAGCGCGGGCCGCGATCCATCCGATAATGGCATGTTGTTGGTAATTTTCATAGGCTAATTAACCCAGCGACCTGCCACGCGGTAAGAGAACCGTTGCTCCATTGTAATTTAAGACCTGCTATGGACACGAATCTAAGGCAAGGAACTCGATCGCCGCGCCGGCCGGCTCGGATTAAACTTACCGATCGTCCTTGCTCAAAGTGGCACGCACTAATAATAATCCTGGCGACGCGACGCGACGCCGACGCCTACGCCATCCTCGCACATGCAAATCTCTCTAAACCCTCCGATTTTTATCCTTTAATGGGCATAGCTTTATTATTAGCTCGTTCGAGTTTTTTTATTCATTTGATAGCCTTTCAATTGTGAAAGGCGAAACGTTTGTAACATTGTACGTTAATTGAGCCGTTTATTTTGAAAATGATCTAAATCTGTTTGTGAATTGGTATCTTATATGTATGTTTTTAATTTTATTAAAACGCAAATTCTTTAATGTCTCAATTTAAATATAAACGGACTTAGGTCACTTTCAAAATGAACGGCTCAATTGTACAATTAATATTGTACAAATTGTACAAGGTTACTCGTACTTGTACAGGCATATTTATTTCGACGAATAACGTTAATAAATATTTTTAACAAGGTGAAAGAGTTCAAAATTTGCAATTTGGATGACGAAAGTGTTGATAAGCTAGTTCCCGAAAATGAAAATAATGAGATCGGATTGAAATTTATAGAAAATGATAGTCAATGTTCACTGCAGCTCTCTTTAAAATTTCAACTTATTTGTTTGTACAGTTTTTGAGTAATTAATATTCAAAAATCCATTCTTATGGCGACGAGAGCAGAGATTACCGTTTATGGCTTAAAAATATGTGATACAATAATTACACACGAATAAAAAACATTTCATGTGGCAAATGAGACATTTATGAGTAATCAGGCTAAGTTTCAAAAGCTTTGTTTCTTCGGTTCGAGAGTATTTGAGCAGAGAGTGAAAAAGAAATAATTTCATTTTGTATAAATAACGTGATAAATAGTATAAAAATAAAACTAACTTATAAAAGCAAGTGTGACATAGCATAAACTTAATTACAAATTGAGTTTTCCTACACAAAACATTGGTTTTACTGTAAAAATAATTTTTGATTCCAAGAGAAGACTCTTTCATTTTCAATTTTACACTGTAAACACAATTTAGTCATACGTAAACATTTCATAGGATGTGAAAGAATGAAAAATAATCATAAACTAATAAAAATCCTTTAATGCCAGCAATGAGGAATAAAAAAACCCGAAAGCAACTTACAAAAGCGAAAGTCAGGGAAGCAAGCGACGTTTTCTTATTACGTGATTTAAAGAAAGTAAATGTAAATCAAGTAATTCACAGCGGCACGAAGGCAACTTTTGCTTGGCGGAAAGGTCGAAAGAAACTCGTTTTTTCCTGCCACAAATATTCGCACTGCAGATTTCAATTTCATAATCAAAAAAGTAAGTAAAAGTACTAAAGATTTGCGCGATAAAAAGACAAGAGTCTTTCAATATTGGACCAGCGTATCCGGCAGGAAGAGTTTATCTGGGAAGCCGCGGAATTATCAGACTTCTTGCGCGGAAGCTTAACTCGTGGAAGTGTGTTTCCTCCGCAGTAGGAAGCGTGTGATCGTAAATTATTCCTGTCCAACGTAAACAGCGTGCATGTGAGATTCGAATTCGCGCGGAGCAGTGGAAAGCAGGTTGGCATCCACGAAAGAAAGCCGAACGCGTTGCACTGCGCTTTTTTCGACTACAAAATTATCATCCGCAATGCGAATAATAAGAGAAAAAGGCGAATTTTCCGCGAAGCAAAAGTGGCGGTTTTTGGTGTTGCTGTGAATTACTTAGCTTAAATTGACTTTCTTGAATTGACTGCGCTTTTTTCGACTACGAAATTGTCATCCGCAATGTGAATAATAAGAGAAAAAAGCGAATTTTTCGCGAAGCAAAAGTGGCGGTTTTTGGTGTTGCTGTGAATTACTTGGCTTAAATTGACTTTCTTGAATGGACTGCGCTTTTTTCGACTACGAAATTAACATCCACAATGCGAATATTCGTAAACGAGACAAAAGCTAGTTTGTTTCGATCTTTTCGCGAATCAAAAGTCGACGGTTTGGTGTTGCTGTGAATTACTTGGCTTAAATTGACTTTCTTGAATTGACAGCGCTTTTTTCGACTACGAAATTGTGATCCGCAATGCGAATAATAAGAGAAACAATTAGTTTGTTTCGATCTTTTCCCGAAAGTAAAAGTCGGCGATTTGGTATTGCTGTGAATTACTTGGCTTAAATTGACTTTCTTGAATTGTGCAAGCGTCGTCCTTACGGCGCGCGCTTCGGCTGCAATTGCGAAAGGAACGGGTTTGCGCAATAAGTGGCGAAAAAACATCGAGGATATTAAGTATCATGCGTAATGTAATGATCGCACGCGCCTCTAACCCGTATGCGCATTCTACTTTCAGGTCAAATATGCCACTAGTTTCCATCGATCGGACTGTAATACGTTTCCACTCGTTTTGCTAATTTTATTTCATTAATTTAGAGCGAAAAACAGCTTTTGTGTGTTTTTAATAATCTTAGTATTCATTCATTCATTCATTCGTTATTAAAAAATTCATTATAGTAGTTGAATGTCTTGGAAAGCGCTAATTCATCATAATCATATCGTGTGGTTCTACTGCCTTTTATCATACCACCTAACATAAAGTTCCTGCACAGTCACTTTTTCTGGGATAATTATTCTAAAGAAGAAAATGATGTCGAATTAGAAAACATATATTTCCTTAAGAAAAAAATGTTTGTATTTAAGGAAATTTAATTTAGTTATTATTTTAGCAATTTTAGAGCGAAAAACATCTTTTGTGTATTTTTAATACTTGTAATATTCATTCATTGATTATTAAAAATTTCATTATAGGAGCTGAATGTCTTGTAAAGCGTTAATTCATCATACTTCATTAACGTAATCATATCCTGTGGTTCTATCTTTTACCAGTTCAGCTAACATAAAGTATGTGCACACCCAGGTTTTCTTGAATAGTTATTCTAAAGAAGAACATTATGTTGGATAAGAAAAAGAATTTTTTCTAAAGAACAAAACGTTCAACAATTCATTCCTTCATTCATGATAGTTGAACGTCACAAATAAAGCATTAATTCATCATACTCCGTTGACGTGAACGTAATCATATCGTGTGAATAATTTTTCTGAAGAAGAACATTATGTTGGATAAGAAAAAAGAATTTTTCTTAAAAGAACAAAACGTTCAACAATTCATTCCTTCATTCATGATAGTTGAACGTCACAAATAAGGCATTAATTCATCATACTCCGTTGACGTGAACGTAATCATATCGTGTGAATAATTATTCTAAAGAATATTATCTTAGATAAGAGAATACAATTTTGCTTAAGAACAAAACGTTTCAAAATTCGTTCCTTCATTATAGTTGAACGTCCCATAAGGCATTAATTCATCATACTCCGTTGACGTGAACGTAATCATATCGTGTGAATAATTTCTCTGAAGAAGAACATTATGTTGGATAAGAAAAAAGAATTTTTCTTAAGAACAAAACGTTTCAAAATTCGTTCCTTCATTTATTATAGTTGAACGTCCCAGAAGGCATTAATTCATCATACTCCGTTGACGTGAACGTAATCATATCGTGTGAATAATTATTCTGAAGAATATTATCTTCGGTAAGAGAAAAGAATTTTTCTTGAGAACAACAAAACGTTTCAAAATTCATTCATTCATTATAGTTGAACGTCCCATAAGGCATTAATTCATCATACTCCGTTGACGTGAACGTAATCATATCGTGTGGTCCTACTGCCCTTTATCATATCCCAGCGATTAAAAGGGGCCACCCTTATCTACCCTTTCCCAACAGACGCGTGGAGCTTGTGCGCTCCGCAAACATGTATCAACATAGTCCGCCCGAAATGACGAATTCATCGCGTGCGCCAGACAAGGATATTCTAATGCAGCAGGATATAACTGTCTCCATTTCCGTGAAACGAGACTTAGGAAGAATCGTACCAGGCTTATACACTGTTATCCCCTCGCAGCCGCTCTAATCCTCTTTTCCCATTGTCCGCGCCTAGATAATTCTATGCCACCGTAATCCTGAAACGAACTCTTCTCCTCGGCCACCGTGTATGATGAAATGCGCTCCTGAAGAACGTGACGCTAGTAATCGCCGCGAAAACTTTGCATCCCTGGCTGATTAAATCTCTCATTACCACGCGGCGAACGGGAGAAAGTTTCGTTGTAAGATAATCGTATAATTTTATTACAACATATTTAATGCCCTGTGATATAGTTAATGGAGATTTTTCTCACTCGTTATTTCCCGCTCGCGATACACTGCCTTTTAAATAATACTTTTAATGATTTTCATTAACCCTTTGACTGGTATGGGCGCACATATGTTTTGTTTATGTATAAAGTACTTATTTTACTTATTACATGTTCAATCTTTCAATGTTCAATATGCAAATGTATACATTATACTTATCAAACTATGGTATTTCAAAACTTTACCATTGATGAATAAACAATATATATTGAAAATAAAAAAATGAGAAAATTTCAATTTTAAAGTGGATAAATTAACATATTGCGCGAAAAAGTATTCAGGCCCAGCGATAGTTATCGAGATAAACTACTTAGCAGTCAAAGGGTTAAAAGTAATAGTGCGTTAACTCAGAGAAGAAGGTATTTAACAATGCAAATGGAGTGGGAAAAAATTCCACGTTATATGCATTGATGTAATGTTGTATTATAAATTAAACACAGTTTTTGTTATCGGGAAAATGATGAAATGCTGCGCGTTGAATAATCGACGAGGAGACAGGAAAACGTGTGCTCGACGAGCGAGAGGGCGATTCCATTTTCTGCGAGACAATCGGGAACGCACGCAACTCGAGGGGAACAATGTGAAGAGAGAAGAAAAAGCGTGGCATTCGTAGCAGGCGTATTGCTAACTTAATTGACAAATCGATAGTTCTTTGGGCCGATCGTGCAGAGGCTCCCACGAGCACTGGACAATAAGGCGGCCTTCGATAAAAAGAATCCGAGTGGTCGTCGTCGTCGACGTCGCCCGGGGTTATTTTTAACCAGAAGCGCGTCCCGCGGAAAGTTTGAGACGGCAAAAAAGCAGCAGCCGAGCGAAGGTTCGTTCGGCTTGGCAGGCCAGCGAACGAGAAACACACAGTTGCAAGTTACAAGTGCAATTGTGCTGCTTCGAAAACTGACGAAACTCGAGTCGAGTAGGACGACAGCCCGAAATTAGGCGTGTACTCTCCTCGCATACCGGTTTGCGGCTACGATTGACGATTGCCGTGAGCGAGACGCTTGGTGAAATGCGAGAGAAAGAGAGAAAAACGATGAGACTGGTGAAAAGAGTCTTGAAACGCGATCCCGAGAGCATTCGAGTACCCGCACTCTTGTCACTTTCTATGGTGAAAAGAGCGCGGTTTCCCGGGCTGAATGATTAGCCGCACACTCCTTCTCGATTCCCGCTTCGCCAGATAAGCATTACATCTAATTATACATGAGAGACCTTTCCGCAAAGTAACTCTAATGCTTCCAAGTGTATTACGAGCGCGCAACTGAAAATATCAGCTTTCCCATTACGATTTTCATAGAGAGCAGCCAATATGGAGCTAACGGCTGTGATACATAACAGACAAGCCAATTAAAGGATAAAGAGGAACCCTCGCAGACAGTACACGACCTTGCCTATTCGTTACAATAATAATCTCCAATTGGCAAAATGGCGCTGGCAGGCAGCAATTCGAGCAGAACTTGCAGAAAGCCGCAGACAGGAAGGCGCAAATGTAAAAGGAACACTGTGGGACACGCCGAGGTAATATCAAGCTGGCATTGTAGACTGGGACGCATGAAAATTCACTGTCTTCGATTGTCAGTAGGATTGAATGCAGATGCGGCATTGGATGATCGGGGGTCAGTTGGGAAGGAGTGTCGGCAAACAGTGGGACGCTCGACAGGTTTTTTTCTCCCGAGAGCCACTGTGTTTACTGGAGGAAAGGCATTCGGCTAGACTGCTGGGGGTTCATCCCTTGCGAGGGTACTGAAAAAGGGAGATCGATAACCTATACGAAGGGCATGCAGTGTGCTCGGCTCACCTCTGGCAGGGTGCGATGATATGTTCTCTCTGGAAGATGGGATGTACGTGTGCTTGGAAGGAGCGAGAGAATCCCTGATATTCCCAGTGGTCAGACGCTCTCCTTACGAAATTTCCACAGAGCAGCAGACACACTCACCAAATCCCGTTCACGGATCGCGCGCCGGTTAATGTTCCGCGCGAATTCGTGCGGCTGCTTCGCAAGTGGAGGCTACGTACTCTACGTGCGCTGAGAGCGAGTTCGATTCGCTTTGTTGGCTGCTGCTGGAGCGACGACCAGCCAGCCAGCCGGACGGACGCACGGCTAACACACAACGCTCGGGAAGAGAGAAGGCTGGCTGCTGCTGCTTCTCAGGAGTAGAAACGCCCGTGAACTGTGCAGGAGCTCTTGAGCGAGAGCGAGCTACGATACGACTACCAGCCGCGCCGGTCGAGCGCCACTAGCCGACGAACCCTACGCCGCGCACCCCCGGACGCTTCTCTGCCCTTTTACCACTCGCACCGCTAAATTTGCCGGTGGTACGAATCCCAAACCAACGAGAAACGAGCTATACACTCGCTGTACCTTCCACGCGTAATTCCTTGCGATATTCCGCGAATGATAAACTAGGTTTACTTCGTTTTAATACAAAATTTAATGTATAACAGTTCATGGAACAGAGGATTGTAAAAGAATAATTGCGTCGTTGCGGATTTTATAATAATACTATGATTTGTATGAAAGATATGTTTTCGTAATATTCTTGAAAATTGGATTGTTATTCTAGTAATTATATAAAAGAATGCTCGAAGCTGTAAATAGCTTTGGACAGTAATGGCATAACAATTTGTAGGATTGAAGTGGCAAGACCTACGAACATGTTCGAGGTCAGCAACTTTTTTGTATGAAAAATTACGAGGTACCGATCGACGCAGGATATTCAAGGTTGTAAGAAAGGTTGACATTTATTTACAGAAAGGCTTGTTACACGTGATAAAATTGGTGTCGTGTGTGACAGGATAAGAAACCTATCGAAAATCTTTCATAGCATTTGTCATTGTCAGTAGAGCATTCTCCATCTGCTTCCTCTCCGCGTCAGTCTTCAACGTGCACCATACGCGCTCCAATTTCTTTTGCTGATACTTCTGTGGAGTTCATTGAGACATGCAAACGTGTATTTTGTTGAAGCAAATTCGTCGTTTCGATGTACTTACTCTGACGAAATCGAAGCAGTGTTTCATCGTGGCGCCGATGTACAGGATTTTAATTGCGACGAAGCGTCCGGCGAGATCGGTTATTTTCGGCACCGACTCAACGACAAATCTGTGCGGTCCATGTCTAAGCTTAATCAAAGCTATTCTTGTATGGACGTTGCAATATTTTGCTAAAACCGAGATAATATATAACTGCAGAATTACATTTACGAAGTATAATCATTTATTCTGTACGATCGTTACCGGTGAAACCAGCCTTGATCGCCGCTACTCCAAAATCGCCGTACAGCTGTTGTACCTTTTCACAAACTGCACTGTGCAAAGTGTGGACTTTTAACGCTAATGGTTTCTCAGATTTGTTTTGGGGAGTTATTTCGATTGCTATGTATCTAAAAATGAATATCACAGATAAGAAATCGAAATTTGGAATAAATGGAATGCTTTAACACAGTAATATTTAATTAACAAATTATTGGAGGGTTTCACGTACCCATTTCTATTTCGATTACTATAAACAAACGTTTTAGAGATCGTATTTATAATAGTTACCTATTTTTAAATCGAACCATGCTTTAGGTTATTTGCGACGCCTGAAGCGTATACTTTTTCTCACAACAAACCACTTTGTCACTGTAATAGTATTATTAATCGATGAGACACAGTAGACTTGTAGACATTCGTAATCTACATGGAATCAACGCGTACGAAAAAGCACGTGTAGTCTGATAAACAAAGTATAAACATATACAGGCACGTTGCTCTTCACGAAATTGAGTAAGGTATGGCTAGGTTTCTGTCAATCACTGAATCAGCAGACACACACGCGTGTAATGCACAATGCGAGTAGAATTGCAGGCTGACTACGACTTTCGAAATTTTCTCTGCAATACTATAACGCAAATGTCACTGTCTCCACGATTCACGCGTTTCTCATC
Source organism: Ectemnius continuus (assembly GCA_910591665.1). NCBI lineage: Eukaryota > Metazoa > Arthropoda > Insecta > Hymenoptera > Crabronidae > Ectemnius > Ectemnius continuus. The sequence goes on along the minus strand of OU342868.1, from coordinate 9,941,086 downwards.
GCGGAGAAACGCGCGATGTCTCCGGATAAACGGAGCCACGTGGAGGGAGACGGTGACATAACACGTGAAAGAGTAGAGCACAATTAACGATGAAGGTAACACGCACAGTATCTATCAGCGTACATGCGTCTTTTCTATCGCAACGACACGTTATAAAAGACTACTTTCTTATGTAAGCACGTCAAAAACCTGCCTTGAATGCTAAACTCGTTGATAAAACATATACTGGTTTGCGCGGCGTACGTATGCCACTTGGTATATTCATTGGAGTCAAAGAAATTCGTCGCTTCTTGCGAGTCGATTTGTTTATCAGTAGACATATTGTCGATTTTTCCTTTGAATTTAACATAGCACAAGGTTTTCTGTCGAGGAACAAGTACGCTTTTATCATCAACGAGTTGCTAATCAGTGAGTCCTCGGTGCTTTCAGTGTTATCTGAGGGTCATGTGATACTAGAAAATAAATCTAGGATTATGACATTGTAAGCTCCGCTGATAATCGTTGTGCATTCTTGTTTATAGCTCAGGATGATGTTGCTCAACGCGGAATGCTCAGTCGACTTCTCTTGATGAAGTATAGAACAGCTATTGGATTTCATCTACAATACGGACAGAAATCATGGATTATTTTGTGGGTGTCGATGTTGGAACTGGCAGTGCCAGAGCTGCGCTTGTTTCCTCCACTGGGAAGATCATAAAACTCGCTACATCTCCGCTGGAGATATTCCAGCCAGCACAAAATTTTTATGAACAATCCTCTGATAATATATGGAGCGCGGTCTGCCATGTGGTGAAGGTAATTTTATGTTTAAACATGTTAATAATGCCATTTGCATGTGGCTTATATAATGTAACAGGTCTTCTTATTTCCAGTCGGTGGTGGCTGATATCTCAGCAGAACAAGTTAAAGGAATTGGTTTCGATGCTACTTGTTCTTTGGTAGCAATAGACAAAACTGGGGCACCAGTCACTGTAAGCTTAACAGGTGTGTGTTTAAAAGAAACATATAAATATATTGTTCAAGTGATACAGCAAATCCTTATTGTAAATTTTATAATACATTCTAGGTGAGGATAAGCAAAATGTTGTACTATGGATGGATCATAGAGCACAAGAAGAAGCTGACTTCATCAACGCACAGGAGCACGAAGTACTTCGTTACGTAGGAGGAAAAGTTTCTCTGGAAATGCAAACCCCAAAAATGTTATGGCTCAAGAAACATTTACCGTCCACTTGGAGTCGCGCGGCACTACTTTTTGACCTGCCTGACTTCCTGACATGGAAAGCAACTGATTCAGAATCTAGGTAGAATCGTATATTGTCGATAAATTAGAGCTTCGATAATGAATATCGCGCTTCGTTGCAGATCTCTTTGTTCTTTAGTATGTAAGTGGAATTACATTGCATCTCCTGATGGAACTAATGGCTGGAATGCAGAATTCTTTGAACAGATACAATTGAAGGATCTCAAGAAAGATAACTGGAGAAAAATAGGTATTTAGGTTTAATACATAATCAAGCTAGAATTATTTAGTAATCGTATTCGTCATTGGAAAGACAATTATTATTAACAAGCCTTTCGTTTCATTTTTGCTCTAACAGTGATTGAATATATTTTATGTTCAGACAGAGAATATGAAAATATTGTTTATTTTTAACAAAGAGAACTCATTAATACGAAGGTAACGATGTGAGGGCTCCCGGAGATCCAATCGACCGTGGTTTGTCTGCGAAGGCAGCTTCAGAATTAGGATTGCTCAAGGGCACAGCCGTTGGTACTTCGCTTATTGATGCACACGCTGGCGGTCTCGGTATGATTGGATGTTCTGCACCTGGAGCATCGTCGGAGCTGCATGCCAGATTAGGTAAAAGACGCATTAGCATGCAATTACTAATTGAATACTACACGTGTGCCTTTGCATATGGACACAGTAACCGAGCTAACAGCTCGCTCTGCTATGAAACTAACAATAGAAAGTGCTTCCAATAATTCTACTTGCAGCCTTGATTTGTGGTACCTCGACTTGTCACATGATAGTGAGTCCGAATAAGATATTCATCAACGGGGTTTGGGGCCCATATTATAGCGCGATGGTACCTGGCATGTGGCTAACCGAAGGCGGACAAAGTGCAACGGGAAAACTACTTGATCACATAATTAACACTCATCCTGCTACACCGGGGATTCTCAAAAGTTTGGCAGGAAGCAAGTGCGTTGCTGTAAATTAATCACGCCCAAAATCTAAAAAGAAATAGTACAATCCATGTACTACAATGTACAACGTACAATGTTTTAGACACATACAACAGTACTTATCTGAATTATTGCAATTGATGGCTGAAAGGAAGAAATTACAAAATATTTCGTACTTAACAAAGGACATTCATGTCTGGCCAGACTTTCATGGTAATCGTTCCCCTTTGGCTGACCCAACAATGAGAGGAATGGTACTAAAAAAGAAAGTTTTTGTTTTATTTGTTATATTAATTACGTAAGATGTATTATACTTTCATTTTGTTTAGATATCAGGGCTGTCGCTCGCGGTTGATCAAGAAAACTTAGCATTATTATACCTTGCGACAGTACAGGCCTTAACGGTAGGAATGGCATCTTTGTACAATTATAGTTGATTTATGTTAATCGAAACTTATAAGCATATTTCTTTTATAGTATGGAACGAAGCACATTTTAGAGACATTAGTAACAGTTGGTCACGACGTAGAAGTTTTACTGGTTTGCGGAGGCCTCAGTCAAAATCCTTTATTCATACAAATTCAAGCGGATGTACTGGGCCTTCCTGTTTTGTGTCCGAATGAGAGAGAATCCGTTTTGATAGGCGCGTCAATTTTGGGCGCCTATGCTACAGGTAAATTCAGCAGCGTCAATGAAGCAATTAAAGCAATGGGAGGTTCGGCAACTGTTGTAAAACCACGAAGTGAGTGTTACAAGTATCATCTTCGGAAGTACCGGGTCTTCAAGAAGATGGTGCAGGATCAAAAGGAGTACAAAAGGATAATGGTGGAAGAGTTTTGTTGATTGTTAGATCTGCTATGCTGAGAGTATAGGAATACAATCGCATTAATTCACACATTACCAGAATCTAATAAGGAATCTCAGTAATCACGGTGACGTGGCGTCTATTGTACAGCTTGTTGGTTGGTGAAAGTGATCTTTAAGCAAAGAGAGGATTGTTGAAATATATTTTTCTTATCGTTTTATTTTATACATTTACACTATCGAGTTGAGATTATATTGTATACTAAAATATTTATAACTCTGTGATCCTAAATAGAAAAGTTATACCAGGATACACTCAAATGCTGTTTTCAATGCATTCAATGCACTGGCGTAATAAAACCTATCTACTGTGTCGATTGTACAAAAATATGATATAGTGTTTCATATCGATGACAGTCGAAACGATTTATATTGCTAGAAATAGTGTCTGTACTTTCAAACTTTCATAATATCATTATACCATCCTACAGACAGAGAAACTAGTAAACTACGGATGTTTATGCAAACAAGGCACACTTGGATTCTAAAAAACCTATAATATCTGACGAAATCGAATGAATTTGGAACTTACATCCACTGTGTGCTTTACATTATCGAAGTATTCATATTAGAACAATGAATAATTGGTATTTGAATAAAAATCCGTAGTTTAATAATTACAAATCGTGTAACTTGCTGGTTAACGTTGTTACCTCGATATACGCATCAAAAATAGTTTTGTGTTCCTATAATACCGTGATATCAGTAATGAAAATGAGACAGTTGTAACATTCCCGTATCACAAATCTTGGTTCTATCACAGGAGCATCCGATGTTGTAACATGCAACGTGGAAGTCCGATATACATATTTAATAATCAACTTCCCTATAACAGGTTTCGTAATAATTCAGTAAGAACCCGTTCGAATTTCGAAGATTTATGATAGTATCGCAATCTTACAATACAGTATTACATATAATACTGATGCAGCACTTTGGATAAAATTCTACGGTAGAAATACTAAAGCAATAATGGGCGACAATTCTTTGTGCGTAAATATTCGATTACAAAAAGGAAAGTGTTTCATTTCCTATTAAACTGGAAGTTGAAATTGCACTTGTACGTGTATTTCGTTGGCCAAATTTTCTGGGCTTCCTTTTGAACTAAAGAATATCCGAATATTCTGAGTATTCGTTCAAGGTTGCTTCCGGATTGTACGTGAATACTGTTGTACATATGTCGCTATTGTCGTCAGTCTTCCAGAACAATAGTTAAGTGATACATTGACAGAGTTCTCTTCGAAAAATTTAACTTCATAACAGAACGAGAACCACCTTACGTCGCAGTGGTGTAACTCTCAAAAAATTAACGATTACCGTAAACATTTGATTCAACAGAAGAAATGGTAGCGCGGTTCTTGGAAGACACGAAGTGCGCGTATCAATTATACAAGATAGAGTATACTCTGTTATTTATAAAGATATCCACAATAAAATATATATACTTGACTCGTAGCAAAAATAGTTGTTAATTTTAAAAAGGCCACTTGTGCGATTATAGTCGACATTGGATAGTCGCGTACCACCTGCAGTAACCTCTGCCTTCAAGTTCATTATTACTACTCGAAATTTCGTCAATATTGCTCGCTGTTAGAAGTAATCGATGCAGAGTATACGCGCGGCTAATGAATATGCGAATTCAATTGATAATAGTCCGCGATGTGATTAAGCATGTACTGAAATGCCATCGAAGCTGATGTGCCGAACTTCTGCCGCCACAAATACCTCGATATAATGCGTTGTCCTGTGGTATACGTTGCTTCCTGAATTTCCTCGCATATTTCCACGCCGCTTTTCCAGATCGTTTCTTTAAAATACAAATACTCATAAGCAACTTTATTCTCTTCAACAGTAATGTAATAATATTCAAAGTGTTTACCTAAATTGTCAAGAAGTTTACTGATGCCTGGTGGATCATACTTCTGCAAGTGTTCCACACTGAACACTCTGTATTGCTTTAATTCCCGCAGTGCCTCAGAACTGCAGCAACTGGCTCTGTTATTCGCTATAAGATAGCTACCAGGCACAGTATGTCTTGAGATTTCTCTTAGAGCTTCTCTTACTATATTACACTTGTTAATGTCTTCTGAATTCTCCATCCTTAATGGCTGTAAACATAGTATTATATACTTAAATGAAGAAACATAACTCCACATAATATACAATATATGTATAAAAGGATATTTTGTAGTTACCTCAGGAACAGCTTCCATTATATGCAGCCACATTCTAATTGGGATTGTATTTACCTCTGCTATGCACAACATTGTTTGCGAATTATTGTTACGCTTCCTTGCCAGACTTGTGTCCGAGGAGAGTTCTTCGCTCATGTACCCGCTTGGAAATTCATCCACAAGCAGTATTGCACTTTGACCACCCAGCACCCATTCTTCCGGGTGGTTCTCAACATAATTCTCGGAAATCTCATCGCATCTATCATAAACTTTCTTCACTACGTGTTTCTTAATATCTGCGCATAAAGTCAGGCGTGTTAAGGAATAGTTAAGTAACTAAGTTCTAAACAGACCTAAAATCTACTAATATACCTAAGTACGAAGCAGTCTGTTCGCTGGGTATCACTTGACACCATCCTAATATTATTTGAAGGCACATCTTAAGATCACATTTGATTCCGAAGAAGAAGGAGTCTTCTCTGATCGATTGCTTTCTGGAGCAAGTCGGGCAAGACCAGCTATATTTGTCTACTATCCTAGCAGGACACCAGACGAGGCTTTTCCCTTGGCAGTCATCGTTAGGGCAATTTGCCACTGTTCGAATTAAGCTCATTTCTTTCAGCCAGCCGCATAATTCGCCTTCGTGTCCCTGTTGCAGCATTGGTCGAACAACGACATCGAAATATCCACCGTGGTCCCCGAAACGGCTGAGTGTTTGTCTGGATTCGCCGGCAGACAAATAACGAATATTAATATTTCTGTTATTACAATTCCATGCATTAAAATCTAGATTTACGCGATAGATTAATTATAGAATTTGGAGGAATTGTCATTGGTTCAAGGGCTGTTTATGCGGCGTAAAACATCATCGAAATTCAATAGGGAGTGTGTATGGTAATTCAATAGTGGGGTGCCATGTGCGGGAACGCGCTATTGAATTCGCGGGTTCCCCTACGATGAGAGAAAGAGAGAGAGAGAGAGAGGAAGCGGGGAAGAGTGGGGACCGAGAAAATCAATACTTTGCTAGATTCAATCTACCAATTTTCCAAGTGACAACATAAAAGCAGCTTGTTAATCAACAACAGCACGATTTCCCTTGTTCCCCATTGAACCATCGGTCATTCATGAAATATTAATGAAAAGCTTGGCGCAAAAGCGGCGGCGGCGTTTACTGCCAATATAAGGCGGAGAAGCAACAAGTATACACTATAGACGTAAACGATACGAAGCAATTTGAGTAGTACCTGGAACTTTTGGCTTTTGTGTTTTTCACTTTCTTCTCAGGTACTTCCGAAGCCTCCAGCATCGTGGCGACCTTTTTCGTGTTAACGTCGAATTCAATTTCACAACATGATGACTGCAAATTAAAGTGGGGAAAAAAGAAAACGGGAAGGCCGCGAGGAACTCCGAATATGACTGTGGGAGATGTTACACACGCATCTATAGATCCGTGGCGAGCATGACTGCTTTATTGGTGGTGGTAGCACAGACGAGGCACGAAATAGAGACCGGCAAGCAAGGCATTTGGAGTACTTCGAGCTCCGCCGTTCTAGAATTGCTCGGTGTCGCTCTTCGTGTTACCGATTGTTCGAGATTACAAAATGATGCTTAGAATTAATTATATTCTAGTTAGAAATCGCTTGCAATGATAGAATAGTATTAATAACAAAATCTCTTTTATTTACGAGAAGGATTTTCATAGCGCTTGGAGTTAATTACATTTATATTCTCATAAAACAATTTGTGTATGCAATGTAACAATGCTGTACTGTACAGTTTATTAACTAACATTAGTTAATTACAAAAATCTATTACATATGTATTAATAATCGCTCTAAAGCCATAAAATACTCCTTTTTACACAATAATAAAATCCTACAATACTTACAAACATTCTATTCTTCAAAGTACATTTACACAACAATTTCCACATATTATTTAATCCACTTACAACAATTACCAACACCTTAAGCATACAAATAGAATAAATGCAAAAGATTCCTGTATAATTCCTGCGTCTTTGTCCTGAATGTTTCGGTAGCTCAAATAAACACAGCGAATTCCAGGAAAATACGATGGCTGGCGGAATTCCAGGAAAATGCGATGCCTCGCGGAATTCCAAGAAATGGAAAAGGAAGTACCGATGACTGGGAAGAAAGAGAGGGAAATAGACGGCAGTCGGTAGAGCGGGTGGATAAAGTGGGGGCCTGCGCAGCGTGCGCAGCCGATTAATGAGTGGTGGGGAAGAGTGGGGAGCGCTGAAGACGTAGTTCGTTAGCTCCGCGGGGAGTTCGCTGGGATCGCTCGACCTGAACGGATCCACGTTCCTCTTGTTCTCGTTACCGGTGTTCTCAACCAGTGTTACAGTTAATTTGTGAATTTTGCAGTATATTCTTTAAAGTCACAGTGATATTTAAAAGGCTCGCATTAGATCCAAGTGAAATTAGTTCATTGTTCCTTGAATGTCGCAAAGGATGAGAGACGGAGTGCGATTTAAAACCCAGTCGGACGCCATCATAATTGCGCGCCTTTGGTTACTTTTGCAAGTATATTTTGGAAAGATTGATTGAATAATTGGAGTTGATAATCTCTTGTTTCGAGTTTAGAGAGAAACGAGCGTACGCCATTACACATTTTCATTGTCATCTCATACATTTTCGTGTCTAATGTTTTCTTTACAGCAGTGTTTATCCGCACTCGAGCGGATTAGAGTCACGGACGGTTTATTGTTGCGATTATTGCCGCGGCCCGTCTCGAAAGGCCTGGGCGGAAGTGCACGTGCATTTCCCACAACGTTCCCGCGATATTAGAATCTGTGCTTTTTTCCGAAATAAGCGACGGTGGGCTCCGCGTGGCCGAGCTGTCGCCCGTGTTCGCATCAGTGTTGAAACGTCGATTTGGAGTGATTTAAACCCCGTTCGCGAATTCAGTCAAGTATTTGCTCGCTCGCGTGTATAGAATCAGTGCTTTGCGTCAAGTGAATTAAGTGAATAAGTAAGTCAGGCTCGCACGTGCGAGCTCTATAGTCTCTCCGTGGAATTAGAATCAGTGTTTCTCCGAAATAAGCGACGGTGGGCCCCGCGTGGCCGAGCTGTTGCCCGTGTTCGAGTCAGTGTTGAGGCGCCGATTTGGAGTGACTTAAACCCCGTTCGCGAATTTCAAAAAGTATTTGCTCGCACGTGCTCGTAGAGTCAGTGGTTTGCGCCGGACGAGTTACAAAGTATACGGTCGGGAATTGGATTAAAATCCAAATCGACAGAGATTCGTCGGTTTACCGGGATTTATTAGAGTCAGTGTCCTGTTGGCAGTGGAGGGGGCGTCCATCATGCATCTTACCGTGGGATCATTGGTAGGTTCATTTAATATACATTTTGGAATTTACTGCCAAATAACATATTATTACACAGCAGGAATCAATCTAACTTTTGTCTACCTTTTTTGTTACAGATCGCTGATGCAAACTCATCCGTCGCGAGTTGCTCAGTGTCGAGTGGCCGAGGAGGGGAATTCCATCAGGCACCTTACCGTGGGACACATGGTACGTTTCTTAACATACGAATTTTCCTTACATTTTTAAATTTTCATCCAATTATTATATGTAAGGTGAGATGTAACTAATACAATTTTCTCCTTTTTGTTACAGATCGAGGTATTTATATGCACACGAGTATTCCAACCACTGTTAAGCAGCTACACAGCTGAAAAGCAGTTGGTGAGCTTATCTTTTTATTATTCCTCCGGTCCTCTACCATGTCGTAGGATGAATGGTCCGAACCGACACAGAGGATTGGTTGTATTGATATTTATATAATGAGCATAGTGACAGCAAGCATAATATACTAAAAAACAGTATATTATGCTTGTCAAATGGTACATATTTCATTATTGTTGTCAATTGTGTATTTATTAGCTAGGATAGCCTTTTCTTGCATTTCGCGAACTGTTAATTATTCTTGTGAAATATTTTAAGGAATTCTTAGAAAGAGAAAATTATTGTAAGCTTTTCATGTAGCCTGGCTTTTGTTTCAATGATATGATTTTAATCAAGTAATTCAAATTGATTGCAGTTGTTGCAATTTTAGTCTTAGTATTGTAGTGTTGCGGTTTATGAGTTTGCTTAAGAATTGATATTAATAAAAGTAGAGTTATAAATGCAAGAAAACATTTCGCGACCGGTAGATTCTGGAGTCAAAGCTTTCGAGAAAGAATGCAACCTTTCATTTCCATTAAACCTTCTATTCATTTCAATTAGCCTTGAGAATTTATTGCTTTGACAAAGGAGTCATCCGAGGATTTTGAAATGATTAGACAGATTATAATTCCCTTTGGGGCAGACTATTTACGAACATTCTCTTATAATGGTATAAACATCGAACAATTACATGTTGCAAATTCGCGATTTAACAAGCACTTTATTTCTTGCCTTGAACTTTCTTAATTATCAGCCATACAATTTCAATATTACATATATTATATAGTAGAATTCTAAAGTAATAATAGTATTATTGGATATAACAGTGCTACTAGAGTTTGTTGTTGTGATTGAAAAGGAAACTTGCGGACGAAAACAAAGAGTATCCGCGATCCCTCTACTGCTGGAGGTGGTAGAGTATTTGCTATCGAGTATGTTTTCTTTTTTTTTGTTTTGATGATGCACAGCTGTGGCATCGAGAGGTGTCGCCCGTTGTCCACGGCAGCGGAATGATTCGCGCTTAACTTCGCCAGAAGTTTCGTGCTTTCTTTCTTGCAAATGCTAGTGGCTTCGGTGCATGTGCGCGAGTTGTGCATATCACACGGACCGTGCTTAGTTTGCGATGATGCAGATACCTCGGTGGTATCAATAATAATGAAGAATTAGCTTTAGTAGTAGAGTCGCCCTCCCACTTGTGATACTGTTGGCCAAGGTCTTTTACCTTGTATTCGTGGTCTTGCCGAGTGGCGCTGCTTGTTGGTCGAATGGGAGATGTGTTCAGAGAGATATCTATATGATGTTGGCAGGACCGTTACGGTCCAGTTCCGCAGTGTGTAGGAAACTATGTGCTCGTGGTTGCACTCTGTTCGCGCTAGTCTCCAAAGCAACCTGTAGTTTCTGCTTGGCTGTATAGCCTTTACGATCGGTGCTAGTCCTTGGCTCGCCGAATTGCAAGAGTCCAGCTCCCTTTGCTTCCCGTAGTGTTGCGTATCATATAATAATAGATGTATATCTATTAACTCGACCGCGTCTTCAAGTTTCCTTAGTCAATTTATGTCTGTCAATACGAACAGATATCTTAGAGTAAAGAATCGTTGTAGAGTCATAGATTTTTGCGCGGAATATCATTACAAGAGAAATGGGCGGAGATAATCAGTCTTGAAAGGGTAAAGTCTGTCTAAATATAGTAGAGTCATTTTGATATTTTGGTGAATATGTTTTATTAGAAAGGTGTGAGTAATATAACTCCTGGTCCTTTTCAGGGCTAATAGAGGGGCGAGTATTACTTACACCTTATTGTATAAATATACGAACAAAATGTTCAGTCGAGTTTATCTAGTAGAGTCTTTGAAATAAAAGTATATATTTAAAGTCCAATTCTATATTAAAGTACAGTCCTTCTGACTAATATAAAGAATTATCTTGAAGTAGAGTCAATAGCCCGTTTAGAAGAATATTAATATTTTTATCAATCATTCATTTAGAATGATCTGTCAAAGGTTTTTAGCTAGGATTTTCAGCACACTTGAAGAATGAGAGAGAAGGTCGGAGGCATTTTAATTAACCGTGTCTGTGGTATGCCCGCACGCATTTTAATTGCCCAGGTGCAATTCGTATGCGTGTGGGACTAGGACATGGTTCATGGTATATATATTTCATTGTATGTATAGCAATTGGCAAGCGGTAGTGATTGTGCACGACGTACTTTCCACATGTGTGAGTGTGAAATATTTTGCGTGGTCTGTGCGTCGCTAAAGTCACTCATATGTATTATTACATATGTACAGTTCGTGGAAATGGCAAGTTATTGAAATAGTTGACGCATAGTCAGCTAATTTGATAAATTGCTACTTTTAAATTGAGTCGCAAATTTCTTGAGTAGAGTTAAATTTTGCACTTTGCATATATTGCCTTCGGGTATCTAGTTTCTTTATATATCATTGTTTATTTATTATATAATATTGAATATACAATATAAAATATACAATATAGAATATAGAATCTCTTGAAGAATCTTAACTTTGCCGCAATGGTTGCTTCTGCTTGCCAATTGATTTCAGCCAAAAAGGTACGATGAATGCTTGTATGTATGATTTTTGTATGAGAGGATTTTGTTTAGACATTGTTAGGGAGGTATAGGTAGCTTACTTCTGAGTGTATGATTTAGAATATAAGCAGGTAGGGTCCGGGTAACTTTCGCAGTGATGAGTGAAGGTTCTCGGGCCGTTGCTATTATCTCACTGCAGACATTCGCAGAGGAATAGTAGTGACACTTCGATTTAAGTTAATATCTAAGTTAATTTATAAGTCGGGACTCTCATTGCACTGAGCGAGAGTCCGAAGAAAGAAGCTCGTCGTTGGTCGTTCCGAAAAATTGCATTATGCAACTGCAGAAATTGCACAAGCTATGATAGGAGCTTTTCAAGTTACTATCATAGTAGTAATTTTTGTGATTGTGTAATATATCAAGTTATACGACAATAACTTAGTTTTGTTAAAAAATTATTTTGTTGCCGTATAAATTACAGGTGTTGCGGAAGTAAATTCTTTTGATTCGGGGATAGAATTGGGGGTTGCTGGTTATTGCTCGAGACACATTAAATGTGCGTTTGGATGACAGTCATTGCCAGGTGGTTGTCGTCCTAATCGCTAGTTTTGGGGTGGGAATTAGATACGCGAATAGTGTACGTTGGTGGTTCGTTCGCGTTGTTATTGCTCCTCGTGTTATATTGCTCTGTTTATTGTAATTATAATAGGACGTGTTCTCGAGCAATCTTGTTGCTGGGTTTTAACCCGAAGACATCGCACCGAAGTGGCCTATGAAGAGGGTCGAAGAATCATGACTGCTCATCCTCGATGGGCAGTCATCCTTTTCATTTTGTCACTATGCTCATTAATGTTTGCACGCGTTCGCATTTAAGCGAACGGAGAGCTGTGGCACGAACGTAAGAGTTCCTGTGTCCGGTTCTCGGCGGGCTAGCAGACACGCGGCCTTTAGGGTCTTAGGGTAATACTTTTGCTCCACCACTTTTAATTCTTAAATAGAATTTCAGTTTGCAATAAATTATATTTATGATTGCTGTAATTGTTAGTTTATTAACTTGGATAAATTCCAGATACTTTGCAAAGCCAAAGTATAAATTATAAACAGTAAAATTTCAATTCAAATTATTAATCATGCCAACCCTTTTTCATTTATTGAAATGTTTAAAGTAGAGGTTAGTGTAGAGTCATTTGTTGTTAAGAATAATTCAATATCAATATATAAATTATTTTATTATACTAGTACGAATGCTTCTCATTCGATATGTAAAGTCATTATTTCCTCAAAGTGGAGTGGAAAGTTGTTATCTTAGGACTCTCTAGGTTTGTTCGATTGCAGACATTACATTAATTAATATATATTTCCAGTCAATAGAATCATTTTATATTTTCAATTAAATCTGTTTTGCAGTAAAGATTTTGCTAAATAGAGCCTTTGCTTGTTAGAATCTTTGACAGTTGGCATTTTAATAATTAGAGCCTTTAATAATTACAGTTTTAAGAAATTGCTATCGTTGCCAATTAGAGTCTTTTCCAATGAATGTAGAGCCTATTCTATAACATAGTAGAGTCATTGAACTTTCCTATTAGTTATAATTTGCCCGAAAAAAAGTCGAGTCACCGTAATAAAAGTCTGCGGCTCGCCAACGTGAGACACGTTACGGCAAGTGCGTGCAACAATTTATTTATTGTTCCCCATGCCCAATGCATGGAAGTATATATTTGTTATGGATATTCATTATGTTATACTCATCTCATTTTTGTGCATTTGCCAATGAATCGATAAATTAAAAGTGGGCTCAGAGGATGCTCTCGGTAGGGGTCTTTGACTTTGCTCACCTCTTTTGTCGCACCCGCGATTCTTCTACATTCCCATTTTACGATTTTTCTGGGTATTCCACAGTATTTCTTTTATACTGTGGTTTATTCCTCTGGTTTGGTGAGCCTCTCTGCCGCTTCTGTGCTGCATTAGATAGCACCTCTGAGCAACCACTCGGTTAGAATCACGCGAATCCGTCTCGGGAATTTGTTGTTGCTGAAAGTAGAGTCTGTGGCCTCAGCCAGTGCTACCCGGGCAGGTTCGGCGCAACCGGCGCAACCCCGTCGCGAGTGCGCGTATTATTCTCTATTACCGCGATATTCTATTACATGTAGGGCTGCTGCAGCTTTAGCTATACCAGCGCTGACTGAGGACACCGCGATTTGCTATTGTTTTTGACTGATCATCTAGAGTGTAGTGTTCGTACTTTGCTGAAAGGATTAGTAGAGTAGAGTCAATCGCCGTATGAAATTAATTGGAGTCAATTGTGGAAATGTGTGTGGCGTACGTCGAATTTTATGGGTTCTGCTGGTTTTGCAGTATTGGAGCCTTTGATTCTTGTTTTTTATTTAATTGATGATAGTATTATATTGATGATGATAAGTGTGATGGGCACTTATCGGGAACAATGGTAATTGATCGGTTGAGTCACGTAAGAGAGTTTTGTTGAATTATTTATGTAAGAGCGCTGCTGCTCTGGTTAGAATAATAAAAGTTGAGTAACCAAGGACTGCTTATGATTGTGATGGCAGTTTGAGTACCAGCTGACGATTATTGAAGTTTACTAACGATTTTCCTTTGCAGGTCTTTTGTATTGTGAATTTGTACGGTATAAATTTCTATTTTCAATTTGTGAAACAATCGATACTTTGTCTATGCTAATCTTTTGTCTGTTGCAGGTGATTTTATAGTTATGTTTAAGTTTTAATTTAGTATATGTTTATTGTAAAAATATTCTGCAGAGTTATGTAGAGTTAGGAATATATTAATTGTTTAGTTTCTGTTGCAGAAAGCATAGATTTTAATTTTAATTTTTCATTTTATGGTTCAACTTTCAGTTTGTAAAGCAATCGATATTGTTCGTATACTAATCTTTTGTCTGTTGCAGGCGATTTCATCATTATTTTTAATTTTGAACTTAGAATATATTTATTATATGGAAATTCTGCCTAGTTTTACATATATTAATTGTTTGGTTTCTGTTGCAGGAAGCATAGAATTTTACCTCTCTAAACTATGAGTGGATAAGTTTTCCTTTTGAGCAAATTTGTGTAAAATGTTCACTTTGTAAAACAGTCGATACTGTTTCTATACTAATTTTTTGTCTGTTGCAGGAGATTTCATCATTCTGTTTAAATTTGAATGTAGAATATATTTATTGTACAAATATTCTGCGTGTTTCTGCATATATTAATTGTTTAGTTTCTGTTGCAGAAAACATAGATTTCTACCTCTCCAAACTATGAGTGGACAAGTTTTCTTTTTAAGCGAATCTATGTGATATTAATTTTAGTTTTTCATTTTATAGTTCCATTTCCAATTTGCAAAATAATCGATACTCTTTCTATGCTAATCTTTTTTCTGTTCCAGCTGATTTCAGCATTATGTTTAAATTTGAACTTGGAATCTATTTATTGTACAAATATTCTGCCTAGTTTTACATATATTAATTGTTTAGTTTCCTTTACAGTAAATATAGATTTCTTCGCACATCAACCAAGAAAGAAACCTTCACTATGTGCACCACCATCTAGCATTAATATTAGATGCGATAGTTTTTAATTTTTAATAGATTTAGATGATAAGTAGTGCGTATATAATAAGACTATTACTGCGGGCAGCGGCCATTACGATTTTCTCTTTGTTTTCTTTTTATTTCTTGTTTTATTTTGTATTTTATTTTAGTAGAATTTGTAGGTGTGTAGCGCATGGGTGGTGGGTGGGTCTCTCGCGCAGCAACCTCCACGTGGTGAGACCCGGGTCGGAAATGCTCAACGATTAATGCACACAATTGTTTACTTGTATTCGTATGTGCGACGTATTATTATTCATATATTCGTAGCACATATTTCGAATTTAGCTTGGAAAGCTCGAGGTTTCCTCAATGTAAAACTGTCTTGAATATTGATCAGTGATCAGTGCATTATCGAAAGTATATCCGGGCTGATGGCTGTGCATTCGGTTTTAAGTAGAATTCGCTATTGTTTTAATATTCCTGGGTGTATGAATAACAGACACAACTTGTTGTCTTTACTGATTATTATTTAAAAATATAATACACTAGGAGGAAGTTGTCGTGCTCCTCTATTCCGTAGAGATACGAATCGCTTTCGTCAATGGTCGTTACAAGATTTGGTGGTCGCGAAATTAATTTGTAGTATCGTTTGGAAATAATGTTTGGATACGTCTTTGTTTCGGATTCTTGGAGTATACTTTGAGTATAATATAAGAGTAGAGTGCGCCACTGGGAGACAAAGTTTGAGACACAGCGGTAGATAATTCAGGCGCGCCGTGGATGTTCGATTCCGTGTAACGCTTCCGATCTGCTCTATCGCGTTTGAAATGGTAGGCATCGACGCTATACACTCGCGCGCTCATTTTTGCTCCATCGATAAATTAGAGTACTCGTTGAACTCGTGTTCGACTTGGTTCACTTGTTGGAGTCGCCGAATTTGTGGTTTTGCAATTAGCAATACTGGCGAGCTAGCTAGGTAAAACCATGAAATCAGGTTTCTCGATTAAATACTTTGTATTGTTTTATTATGAACATGTTTTACAAAGCAAAATCGTGTAATGGTGAGATTGGTGGAGGCTGAAGGCTAAGGAGAGTTAGTGTGTCGGGTGGAGGGAAATTTGGGGGTGGGCGTGGGTGGGGTACATTTTAACAAGGTCTGGGAAAAGTGAGTGTGCGGACACAGGGCGGCGGGGGTCATCGGCACAGTAATATAAAAAGTACTCTTTGAGAGACAGCATGAGGATTAGGCCGGCACATTCACTCGATCATCCCTCTCCACGCAATAGCAGACGCACGCGAGTAACACTGCACTTTCATATGTATGCATTTCAACCTTGATGCAAGTTGTATTTACGCGCTGTTTCGTTTCATCTCTGCGGAAGTGTTGTACGCGACAATAGGAAAGAAAATCTCGTTTCGCGCGTAGGCTGTGTGTGTGTGTGTGTGTGTTATTCTGTGGGAGAAAAGTGGGGGAAAGGAAGAAGAGAGTACGCATTTCTCGCGGTGCGCATTGCCGTCCTGGCAAAGTTAACAGTGGGTTGTATAGTATACTCGAATATTGTCGTTGCTACCTTCGCACTGAATATAGTCGAGAAAAGGCGAGTTTGGTTTCGTGTTTTGTCGCAGGCGAGCGCGCACTTGTGAGTGAGTTGGGCGCGCGCGCGCCAGCGCGGCCGACGACGCGATAGTGCCAGTATTTGTTGATGCCAAGCAAGATAAATCTCTCGAGGTGTTTTACTCCGGTCTTCTATTGTTCGTTATTGAAGTGCAACCAGTGTTGTAGGCTTTCAAGTATTTATTATTCTATGTAAAAGGCTAATCGAAGGTAGCAATACGAGCTAATGGGGAAAGAAGTGGGCGGGGAAAATGCACTTTGTTCGGACAAAAGAGTCGTTATATTAGAATGCCGTTGTTTGTCGTATGTATGTATGGTGGTGTGTGTGTGTTTGTGTGGTAGATGAGTCGACGATGGGTTAGAATTGTGATAAATTCGAGGTGATTTTCGCGAGCGAGATGAAGAACCGGGGGGCTTGGATCTTCCGTTGCCTGGCGAGCTCAAAAAGTCTTGTGGTCGTAAGGACTTGCGATGTTACCGAACCCTAGTTTATATTTACAAGTGAGATCGATATTAAAAATAATGAGCAATCACCTTGTTCCGTATTTTTCTCCGTTAAATGTACGGTAGTGCGTGCATAGGAAGGCGCAGTTTAATGATTTTTTTCACAGCAAAAAGATTCAGTCACACCACATCTTGCAGAGCCGACGAAAACGTGAACATGTTACATTACAGTATTTAACTCTAATAATAGTGGCGACTGGCAAACAGACAGTTTGGCAGGCATGGTTAACATAAAATCAAACATTTACACTTGACACATAACCAGACCTTTCCTACTTCCCTGTCTTTTCTCGTCGCGCGCTCACTCTCTCTCTCACTCTCGCTCTCTCGCTTTCACAATTTCTCCCTCTCTCATTGCGCGTCTCCACCTCTCTCTCTTTTTTAGTCTCGCAGCAAACATACATGCACTCGTACATATATCATCACACCCTGTCATACCCATCGTTCATCTTGTCACTCCCTCCTCCGTTGTACACCCTCGCGCTCACCTTGTTTCACTTTCTCTCACTTTCTCTCGAAATCCGTCGTTTGTTGCTCTTGCGTATCCTTATTATCTATATCCATGAGGTCCTATAATATTGTAATATAGGCTTTAAGATGCTATACTGTAAGCTATACTAAGACTACCGCTGCGACGCCTAGGCACGGCACAGCCTCTTAATTAATATTAGGAATATCGGCAGTGAAATTCCAATGATAGACGCGGCAGGCAGGCAGTCAGTCCAGCAAAGTCTGTGGCACTTGCTCTGCTCCGGTGCATAACGGATAAAACTGATGGGGCCGGGGTGCCCCGCGCGTGAATTTTCGACATTTATCGGCGGCTCTGACATAGGCAATGCCGGTGTGGACAATGACACAAAATCGGTCGGGGGGGCACCCCACTCCTCGAAACGAGCGGCTCCGCTTCTTCATCACGTTCTTCTCCATGGCACCTTCGTCATCATGTTCACCATCGCTTAACGTCATCGTCGTGGTCGGCGTCGTCGTCGTCCACGTCGTCGTCGTCGTCGTCTTATTATCCTACTACCGTTTTCTTTGCTCTTTTCCGCGCTTTTTTCGAAAAATAATTTCTTTACAATACTTGGTGGTCGATCCGCGGTCGCGCGGATCGCCGATGTCATCGCTCGCTCGGATCGAGCGGGTGAAACGGAAAGCGGTGTCGTCGTCGTCGTAGTCGTAGTCGCAGTCGTCGAATAGTAGTCCGAAACATAAAACGATACTAAGATTAGAAATCACAAATGAAATCACAGACTTTCGTTGGTGGCTTGACAGGGTGGCCGCACATTGCAATTAGAACAACATTGTAGGCGTGTGTTATCAGGTAAAGCGTAGACGGGCGCACCGAAGCTCTCTCTCTCTCTCTCTATCTCTCGTGTGTGAGTTTGTGTGTGTCTCCTCCTCACTTCGGCTACTCATTCCCATCCATTCTCCTTGATCATGTGAGCGAGCTCGATTATGAACTTGCCCTCCTTATACTTTTGACTTGACTCGAACGCATGCTCCTGCGAAATTTTCATCGTTGCAATTAATATCCATGCACATATAATATCGTTAAGATTAGTTTTGGAGGGAAATACTCACGTATTTCCAGCCGAGAGTGGTCTTGCAGCACTCGCAGTAAATGTCCGCGACAGCGTGAAGGCCGGTCAGGAGCACTCGCTCTTCCGCTGGACCACAACCCACGTTCACCCTGCAGGTCGCGTCCCGACGTCAGTGGAATTGACCGAGAAGGGAGAAGAAGAATGCTCGGTGCATTATTTATGTAGAGACATCCTGTGCTTGTGTGTATTATGTGTGTGTGTGTGTGTGGGAATGTGTAGTTCGTGTAACCGCCGTCAGGCAGCAGCAGCAGCAGCGGGAACGGCGGCGAGCGCGGGAAATAATGCGCCGCCCTACTTTCCTCTAAGAATCTACGATCCGACCTCTCTCTCTCTCTGTCTGTCTGTCTGTCGTTGGGGGGCTAAGGGTATTAGCATACTTACACGGAATTAAAGAGATAGGCACGTCCTTGACTGCCCTGGAAGGACTGAAATCAAAAGGAGAGAGACTGTTTTAGCGGCGCACAATTGCGGGCGCGCGCGCTCGCGCGCGCGCGACCCTCTTGACGCAACACACACGTATATACAGGTATAGATGGAAAGAGAAAGAGAAAGAGAGTGCAGAGTGGGTAGAAGAAGTATTGGCGCACGCAGTATTTTTAGGTTAAATCTCGTCCGAAGGAAGGAACGCGCTTTCTTCGCGAAGAGAATGTATTTTTGCTTGGAGAGAAGTGTTTTCTTCTTTGAGACGATCTTTGTTTGAAATACTGCGTGTTTGAAGTTGCTTTTTTTGTATTGTATAAAGTTGAAAGAGAAAGAGAAAGAGTAGAAGAAGAAAGAGATAGTTTGGCCGGCTGGCAGTGGAAGTTAAATGCGAGAAGTCTGTCAGTTACCTGATCTAGCTGGGCTCACCTTAGAGATGAGTTCGTCGTGGTTGGCGAGGTGAGCACGGCAGTGAATGCACGAGTAAGTGCGGTGACAGGAGGGCAGATACGCTTGGAAAGTTTTGACCATGATTGCGTGTCCGAGCAAGCAAGAAACTCTCTCTGTGTCTCTTTTACTCTCTTCGGCCCTGTTGTATGCTCGTCGTCGGCGTCGTCGTCGCGTCGTAGTAGTTGGGTGGTTGTAGTTGTAGTCGTCTTCTTCTTCCTCTTCTTCTTCTTCTGATTCTTGTCAAATGTCGCGCGGCGACGCGCTTGCCGCCCGATAAAGCCCGGCCGTTAACCAGCGAATATTGGATTGGATTTGGTGGTGGTGGTGGTGGTGGTGCGGGCGCGGGGTGGTGGCGCAATAGTGGCCCCGTTCACCGCCGCTTCGTACTCCGATCAGCTGTTGAGCTGGTTCAGACAGCGTCGGTTCGGGGACACCTGTGAAACAAGAGAAATTGGAGGTCCTTGTTGGTGATAATAGTAGATAACCCGAGGAAGTCATTTTGACTGCTTTTTAGTTTCAATTAGAAGAAACATTATGGATATAATGATACAATTTCGTAGGATTTTCTGTCTTTTTGTACAACATATAAATGCGTTTGTTAATCATTGTAGTTTCCTTCGACTACCTTCATTTCCGGTATATGTGTGTGTTATACCTATATTGCCGAAAAGCAGTCGTTTTGACTGCTTGGGAAATTTAAAATAATCAAATGACTCTTATTATTGAATTGAGGAAATTTCTTATATGACCAGTTCGGCTTTGTATTGAAATAACATTTTTCACTTTTTTCCCCATTACCGTTACATGATAATATACAAGTACAGGGTGAGTCACTTGCCTTGAATCACCACTGTCGAGCATAGACTGTTGCATATAAAATCATTGTAAATAACCTAGACATTTCAATTATACTCAAATGTTTCTCAACATTTGTCTGCATTTTATGCATTTAGACTTTTACATGTTTCAGTTATGTTAAATCGCACATGAAATTTCACCCTGTAGAAGCCAGTTATATATAATATTCCGCTATAAATGTAATACAATAAAATCTTTTCTCCTTACGTTGCTAACCATTCGAAGGAAGTCGATGCTAAAACTTGGTAAAATATTCGCTACAACAGACTATAGAATTTAATACAGTCTATTGTTAAGTAGAGAATATATAGTGTAATTAAATAGATGTCTAGTAAAAGTGGGGTTAGGAGAGTTCTGATTCAAAGGCAAGTGAATCACCCTGTACATGTGCTTCTTGATTCTGTAGGTTAGGTGGAAGTTATCGCAGCATGAAAAACTTGATCGTGTAAATAGGCCCGTTGCTCGATAAACTATACAATAAAATTAAAAATTAATTTTAAATCAATTTCGTTACACATTAGTTATTCTTTCACAATGCAGTCATTTTGACTGCTTTTGGGCAATATAGGAATATCTAAGTTTCAGTTTTTCTAGTGTTAATTAGATTTTGTGGAGTTTTTGGGGAAAAGAAAGATGGTTGTAATGAGTGTGGTGGATTGTAGGGGATTTATATGCGGTGTGGTTGCGTGGAAAAAGTCCATTTGATACGGCTTTGCCTTGGAATCGACCAGCTCGATCTTGCGTTATGTAGCTCGGGAGTATTGAAAACGTGGGATTGTCATTGATCAGCTGGATGATTATGCAAGTAATTGTGTAACGCGTGAGGCAGGGAATGTGTGGGATGAATTTGAATTTGGTTTGGGATGTGTGTTTGGTGATTACAGTGGAAAGATATTATTTTGAGGTTAAATCATATTCGAGATTCGAAGGGTTGCATTTCATTTGTTATAATTAAATGAACAGAGTTGTTAGGTAATGAAAAAAATCTTGTAGAAAATGAGTTTTCGAGGTTTGGGTAATTATTTTGGGGATGTAATAGCGGGAAATATATTTGGGGATTCCAATGCAAATGCATTATTTTATACTATAGTTACAAAAGTTATACGTGGAATATTAAATGACGAAAAAATCTTGCAGTAAATCAATTCCTTGTATATTTGGGAAATCATTTGGGAGAGAAATAATAGCGAGGGAAAAATAGTTGGTGAATCCAATGCAAACGCAGTCTATTGTATATTTATAAGAAAATTCGTGGGAAGTTAAATAATATTTGTGATTGCAATTGGATTACATTTCGTCCATGTTAGTTAAATGGACAGAATAATCCAATAGCGAAACAATTTTGTGGGAGATCAGTTCTTTGGATATTTAGGATATTATTTTAGCCTGATTTTCCAGTATCAGCTTTGACCACGTAATTCCGAACACACCGCGTTATAGTTAGCCTAGTATAATTATGCTCGGCTAACAGAGCCACGTGTTTTGCCCTCGTTGCCCTAATCTCGAGTAACACACGTCCCCCAACGGAGAGCAAGCAGCGCGCGCGCCTTCGAAAGCTGCCAAGTGCCACAAACCAGCAGCAGCAGCAGCCTGTAAAAGCAACATTTCTCGGAGAAATCAGCAGCAGCAATGGATTATTTTCCTCGCCGAGGAAGAAGTTGCCCGATGGAACTCGGATGGAATTCATCAGCGCACAGTCGAACATGCAGGATGCTTGGAATTAAAGATAGCAAGGACATGGCAATGAAGGAAATAGAGAGAGAGAGAGAGAAATCCTCGCCAAGGATCGACTTCAATCCGAAGTTATATCGGACGACTTTCCGGATCTCGGAAAGAAGATTGCCGATTCTTAATCCTCCTATCCAATTGCGAAGCAGTATCTCAATCTTGGTGGGAAGTTCGCTTCGAATGAAAATTGGGCTTGCGAGAGGCCATCGCATGGAACTCTATGATTGGGATGTGTTTCAGATGAAAATGTGAAGGACGATGTTAATAATTAAATTGTGGAATATTAGGTGGTTATAACTAGCCGTTTGCTTTAAAAGTTGTTTCAAATGTTAGAGATGTTTAAAGTTTAATATTGTACGATTGGGGTGAATCGTTTCTTTTGCTGTCTTTGAAGGATGAAATATGAAAGTTGTATAAAGTTTTATTGTAAGATCAATATTTTGGGTAGCAATTTTGTTTATTTTCTTAGTTTTCCATGGAATTGTATGGCTGTATTGCTTTCATTTCTTATTTCACTGTACGCTTCTGCTAGCATTAGCTGTAATTTTGTTTGTTTCTTTGTTTGCTATAATTGATACGATTTTGCAACAAAATTGTGTTTAAAATTCCATTGTTTTTCGTTGACAGAAAGAAAGAAATTAGCAACCGCAACGGAATATATTAAATCTTAAGCGTTTTCAATCTTTGAAGCGATTTTTATGGCAAACGGCTGACTATAAATGCCTGTTATTCTATCATCTAATTATTGGTAGCGTTCCCTACATTTTAAGTCATAATACGTCCAAATTACAGACTTTCAGGTTGTGGATTTCCCTTGTTAGCCTTGAACGAAGAAGGAAATCATGCTTTACGAACTTGCAAGCCAAATCCTGTTGATGTGCGAGCAGAGAGCTTTGTACTTTAGCGCGTTTTTCATCGATTTTCGAAGTTGTCGTTTCGTGTAAGAGAAGCGATTGTTGTTGTTAAAATCGCGGAGAAGACGTGTGTGTAAGAAGCGACGAGTGAAATCTCGTGATAGTAGTTACTTGATTTCAAGTTTGGCTCGGCGCGAGCGTCCAAGCTCAATTGAGGCGAGTAAGCCCCCGCTAAGTGGCCATTCGCCGATAGAGATTTGTCTTGGAAGTTTAGCCTGTATTTCCTTGGGTTTCACCTTGGAGGGAACTCTCGGCGCGCGAGGGCTTTGCGATACTCGACACACTGGTCAAGTAATGTTCAAGTTGTTGGTGTGATTGAAGTCGAAAGGATTTTTCGAGACAAGTGAATAACTGCGCTTGGGGTTTCGTTTTCGGGAAAGTTGATAAGTTTGGTTTGTAAAGCGTGTATTTGGGGTTTGTGATAGTTGATACTTGGTCAAGTAATGTTTTAAGTTGTCGAATATATTATAGCGATAGTTGACACAGTGGTCAAGTAATGTTTAAGTTGTTGGTGTGATTGAAGTCGAAAGCATATTTCGAGACAAGTGAATAAGCACTTTATTTTCGTTGGAGTTTCTTTCATCTTCGAGCAAACTTGATAAGCTTGGTTCATAAAGCTTGTATGTGGAGTTTGCAACAGTTGAACTTGGTGAAATAATATTCAAGTGGTTCTTGTAATTCAAGTCAAAAACATATTTCGAGACAAGTGAATAAGCACTTTATTTGTACTCGGAATTTCATCTTCGAGCAAACTTCATAAGCTTGGTCCATAAAACGTTTATATGGAGTTTGCAATAGTTGACACTTGGTCAAGTAATATTTCAAGTTGTCCGGCATATTATGGCGGTAATTAATAATATTCAAGTTGTCGTTGTGATTCAAGTCGAAAGCACATTTCAACACAAGTGAGTAACCACTTTATTTGCGTTTGGAGTTTCATCTTCGAGCAAACCTGATAAGCTTGGTCCATAAAACGTTTATATGGAGTTGGCAATAGTTGACACTTGGTCAAGTAATATTTCAAGTTGTCGAGTGCATTATAGCAGTCGAAAGGGGATTGTCCAGTTGGGATGGTGGGGGCGGCGGGGGCGCTCGAGAGGGAAACTCGAAGGGACATTTCGAGCCAAGTGAATAAGCACTTTACCACATTGATAAAGTGCTTTCAAGTACACTTGCCTGATGCGAGCGAATCGTGTGTATATCAGTCGGTGGCGGTGCCCCGGTTATTTATATCGCGCGCGCGCGCGTTGTCTGTTAAATAACAGCGAGAGAGAGAGAGAAAGAGAGAGCGCAGCGCAATATCTGAGTCTAGTTATTGCGCGGGGAGAAATTACGCGAGACGTTTTGTTTGTGTGGAGAGAAAGAAAGAGTCGACGTCGTCGTCGTCGTCGTCGGTGGAAGGGAGAGAAATGAATAGAGGGTTATGTAGCGGACGGTGCCGTAAAAATAATGGCAGAAGCGCGCGTCACTCTGCGAAAAGTAGCCTCTGATATAGTTTGTGTGTAACGGGTAGACGAAAGATACTGGTGTTTGATTTTTACTGACGAGTTTTTGAGAATATTTAATTGGTTCGAAGTATTCGGTGGTGAAATATTATTTTGGCACATTTAGTGCTTTTAAGATAAATTTTCGTGGGAAAGAAATTTTATTTTTTATAAGCCTTTGACTATTGGGTGGTTTTGGGTGTCTGAAAATGCATTAAGATTGCATTTATCACAGCTAAAATCTTGTAAGTTGAAATTGGCGCTTCCCATCAGATTTCGCTGTAGTCAAAGGGTTAAGAAGAACAGTTTCTTGTTAAAAATGTATTTCGATTTAGAGAAATTGTGCGAATGTTTTTTATCCACTGTATTTTGTATTTTTAATACAATCATCCAATTCTGAGTTTTCTTTTGTACGAGAGAATCAAAGTGAAATGTTTAAGATTTCTAAAGGTGCGAGGATTTTTTTAACCCCTTTATTTACGGCAAAATCTAAAGGAGAACGCTAATTTATGATAAATGCAATTTTAATGGACTTTTAGAGCGACTTTTAGTATAACAAACGCAAAATTTCTGAGTCCACAGTAGCCGAGTGGGGTTAATATTGAAATTAGATCATTGTTAGAGCGGATCGGCGATGACAGTTATAGTTGGAAGTAATCTCGAAAGAAGCGGCGAGTGGGTTATCGATGATGCAGCGGCGAGCCGACGCGTGTGCGTATCGACGCTGATCCGAAAGGGAAAGAGAGAAAGAGAGAGAGGAGGATCACGTGGCGGCGGCTCGGACAAAGAGGAGACAAGGTCTTTATTATGATACCGGGCGTCCAAAGAAAGACATCTCTTTTATAAGGACGCAGGAAGTGCGCGGCGGCGGCGCGGCGACAGCCGTCGGGAACTCGCTTCTCCCTCCGCGCGTTCTCTCTCGCTGCGTCGTCATTCGATGACTCGTGCAGCAGCAGCACAGAGCTGTTTTAACTTGTCTCTCTTTCTCTTTCTCTTGTTCTTCCTCTTCTTCTTCGTCTTTAGCGGCGCTTTTTTTCTTCTTCTCCCAGCACAATGCGTTCTCTTCTCCTCGAGCCGGAACACACCTTCTCAGTGTGCGAGCGCGACGACTCTTTGTCCCCGGCGCGCGCTACTTGCGCACCGCTCGCACGTACCGCCGCCGCATCAGCCGATCGAACAATGATTTACCTTCGCATACTGATAAGAAACCGATGACGGGCCGCGGTGTAACCGTATATCCGGGGCGTCACGTGCGCTCGCTCGCACGCTCGCTCGCCAGACTCTGTTGATGCCGTGTGTGTCTCGTTACAGTAATCGGAAGAAACGAGATCGCAACCCCTCTTGTCGTCGCCTCCTTCCTTGCTTGCTTGCCAGGCCTTCTTGGTTTGGTCGTTGGATTGTTGATGATTGCCCGCTATCAATGACGATAGTGAAGCTATCTAGTAGCGTGGGACGCGGACTCGGTTTTCAAAGATCGTCGATGGTTGCTTGGAGGTGCTTTGGAGATTTGTTGAGGGATGTATTGGGTGCTGGGGGTTTTTGGTGGGGCGGTTTTGGTGTTTTGATGGTTGTGGTTTGAGGGAAAATTGAAAATAAATGTAGGAATGCATGTGTATGGTTTATGGTGGGGTTTTGTATTGAGGCGTTTTTGGTGTTTTGATTGTTGTGGTTTAGTAGAAATAATTGTAGAAATACATGTGTATGGTTTATGATGGGGTTTTGTATTGAGGCGTTTTTGGTGTTTTAATTGTTGCGGTTTAGTAGAAATAATTGTAGAAATACATGTGTATGGTTAATGTTGGGGTTTTGTATTAAGGCGTTTTTAATGTTTTGATCGTTGTGGTTTGGTAGAAAATTGAAAATAGCCAGGAATATAATAAAATAGAATAAATAGAGGAATGCATGTGTATAACTGATGGTGGGGTTTTGTAATATGGCGGTTTTCACGGTTTAATTGTTGTAGTTTGGTAGAAAGTTGGAAATAAATCCCTTCGAAATCCCTTCAGGAAAAACCTAGAATGTTATGAAACCCCCCAAACCTAGCCACGATGATACAATTAACCTGATATCGAGCGATGTCCAAAGCATCACTCTTGGTTTGTTTAATTTTTTCGGAATTTTTAAGTTTTAAAATCGTATGAAATAGTTGGGGGCAAAGAGTAAATTGCGTAGTTGATCGTTTGATAAAGCTAATAGTTATCCGCGTAATCAATTCAATGAATCGGGTACAAATATAATGATAGAGCGTATTTTTCAGTGACGAATAACAAAGTCATCAGCGTTTTATTGACGTTTATAGAGTTCTTCATTGTTTTCTATACACAATTAGATTTTTGTCAGTTTGAATTAGTGACGCGGTACTTGTTGTTATCTGAAACTGTAGGTGGAAAATTTGTATTTTCTTGATTCCTGCCATGTTAGTGATTGGAAATTTTTTAAAAAAATCAGAGGTATTTCTGTTAATGAGGCACATAACATATATTTTTTTCAGATTTTTAAATTGAAAATCCAAGCTATAAAAAATCATTTTTGAGTCAGAGAAAATTGAATTAATTTTTTTAAGTATGGCACAGTGAATCAAAAAATCTGAAAAAATTTGTGAGTAATACTATCGATTGTATGTACATACTCAAAAAATATCAACTCAAATCCGCGGCTCCTTCGATGCAAAATCGGCCTTTTTCCATCTTTTGTTTGGGTTTTCCATTTTTCACAGCTTCAGTTTTCAATTGAAAAATCTGAAAAAATTGTTAAATAATAGTATCGATTGTACGTACATACTCAAAAAGTAGCAATTCAAATTCGCGACTCCTTCCATACAAAATCGACGTTTTTCCAATTTTTGTTTGAGTTTTTCATTTTTCACAGCTTTTGTTTTGAATTCTAAAATCTGAAAAAATTTTGAAAGATGTGCCGTCTAATCAGAAATATCTGCAATTTTTTTGAAAATTTTTCATGCATCAAGATGGGAAATATTAAGGAAAAACTGATTTTTTCGTTTTTACCGCGTACCGCCCTTCCCAGTCGAGATTCAAAGTTGAAACTTAGCAGAAATGGTGTTCTCTTGATAAGCTATCGAACGACCTATCGCGAGTCGAATTCGGTCAAGGCAAACCTTTGACCATTTTAGCCGGTTATATCCGCGATTTCCCATTTTTCGCTTTCTTTTTCCATAATTCATATTTCCCTGATCGACTTGCATTCATGTCAGTCTTCGATAGACATGGAGTATTAAAAAAATATCGACTGCTTCGGAAGGCGAGTCTTAACAGTAGTCTGTTAAGATGCAGAAGAACCTTGACCCTACACAGCCAAGTCGAACTAAATCCGACACGTGAGCTTACGTAGGTGGTGGTGCTCGACGCGGAGAATATAATCTTTAGAAGCAACTGCGAAACTCCGAATCGATTTCGGCCGAAAAAAAAGAGATAACGTTTCTGAAAGTCAAATAAACACCGAGAACGCGAATGCTGAAGGTTTGCGCTGAGAGTTGTTCTTTGGCAGTTGTTAAGGAGGTTAGGGTAGTAGTTTGGGAACTTTTTAAGTTATAATGAAAGCTATTTTTTAGTAGGGAAATTCAATTTGTAATTAAGCTTGTGCTATGTTAGACTAGTTTTTAGGAATTAGCTTTTATTTGTATATTATTTATCGCGTTATTTATATTATTGAAATCATTTTCTTTTGATTCTCTACGCAAATACTTTCGACGCCGCCATAAAGGTTACTTTTATAGGTTAGTTTTATTTCTATATTATTTATCGTGTTGTTTCTACAAATGAAACCATTTCCTTTTTACGTTCTGCTCAAATACTTTCGAACCGGAGAAACGAAGCTTTTGAAACTTCGCTTGATTATTGGTAAATCTCTAATTTACCACGTGGAAGGTTTTTTTATTTATTATCATTATTGTATCACATATTTTTAAGACATAAACAGCAATTTTTGCTTTCGTCGCCATAAAAGTTCACGCATAAGAATGGATTTTTCGACATTAATTACTCGAAAATTGTAAGAAATAATTTGAGAAATCAGAGAAATAATTTGAAATTTTGAAGAGCTTCAATGATCATTGACTATCGTTCTCTACAAATTTCAATCCGATCGCATTATTTTCATTTTCGGCATCAACCTCCTTAAAAAAAGACAACTTGAAAGATAAAGTTGTTGGAAAGTTGGAAGGAAGTGAAAAATCGGTAACGGTGATCGGCTGCTACTGTATTATACACGTGTGCGCGCGAGCGCGCTCGCGCGGCTCGAATAACGCAATGATTGCAGCACGTGCACGAAAGTTGGCCAGCAGCGAGCAAGCAAGCAAGCAGAGCCGCGCTGCGAAAGTCGATGGAAAAAGGGATCAGTGCAGCCAAGGCCGCCAGCAGAACTAACACACACACACACACATAGACATAGACATTGGTTGTCGATTTTAGTTCAGAGTGAAAGCAGTTCAAACACAGAGAAAAAGAGAAAAGGCATAAATCTTAGTCTATCATTAAGGGGATGTAGGACAGTTAACATTGAAATTTTTCGAAATTTTATAAAAATTGCTGTAACTAAGCCAATTACTTGGCAAGCATACTCATTTTACCTTGAATTAGTACACTTGTACAGAGTAATTTGAGATATAAACATTCAAAATTAAATGAACGATAAGGCAGTTATTAATTGTTGAAGATTACAGTATTAATTATGCGTGATAGGACTCTGCAGATGATTTCTTTGGTACGGTTGGTCCAATGAAGTTCAACTTTTACAGAGTTCTTTTTTAAGATTGTACTTAAGGCAGGCACCAAAATCATGTGGAAGTTGGTTCAAACCAATGGTTTGTGTTGTGAGTTTTATGGTTAACAATAGAAACAATTGGCTTAGTTACACGAATTTGTATAAAATTTAGAAAAATTTCAATGTTAACTGTCTTACACCCCATTAATTTGACTTGGTAGCACTCGAGGCTGAGATAAGCGCTTGTAAACAAAGCAGGCTTGCAATCTTCTAGTTAGTTTGTGTTTTATCAGTCAAGGCGAGTTTGAAAGAGCGAAGGAAAAGATGATTGTTGATGAAAGAGTTGTTGGTGGATTTGTTGGAGGCGCGGAGTTTGCTCTGTTGAGAGTCGATCAAGGAGCAGTCAAGGAAAATTCAATGATATCGATCTCTTTATTGGCTCGGTACTATTCCTTCCTTGGAAGGCTGAGTCAGTGGTAATTGGGATAATCGAGTCATCGATGAGCGCTTCTTTCTGCATTCTATGAATTCTGAGCAACTCGAAATTCAATGGAAAGATCTTTTGTTGTGTTATTGTTGGTGATTTGTGGTGAACTGTGAGGAGTCGGAGTGCAATTTTGTTGGTTACTTGAAATTTTTCTTCTAATTTTCGATTTGGGACCAATAAATGTGGTTGCAAAATATACTTTGTACATGTGTGTGTGTTATTCAAACGTGTCACACATGCGATTCTCGAGAGTTTCTTTATGAATTCTATGAATTCCCTCCAACTCGAAAATTAATACAAAAAAATGATTTGTATTATTATTGGTGATTTGTGTTAAATTGTGAGGAGTCGAAAGTAGATTTTTGTTGATCACTCGCAAGTTTTCTGTAAGTTTCGACTTATTGTGATCAATAAATGTGATTGCAAAATATACTTTGCATATGAATATGTGTTATGCTAGCGTGTCACACATGTTAGCCTCAGAAATCCGCCGCTCTAAATTGACACGTGACGTTTCACTCGCGGATGCATACATGCGTGTGTGTACAGCATCCGACAAAATAGTTGTGTCATCTGCAAAGCAGCCGTCGAACAGAAAGTGAAATTTGGTAACACGTAGAGTTGGTACGATTTTTGAAAAATCCTGTCGCAGCAAATTTCACTTTCTGTTCGACTGCTACTTTGCAGATTGTCACAACTATTTTGTCGGATGCTGTACACACACAGACTCGCTTTTGCAATCTGTGTGTCTCTCGACGATTCTCCGCGAAGCGTTGATTTGCATTTTCAGATTCGCAACAAACGCGATTGCAAAATTCTCGTCGTTGTTATTTTAACATGTTTTACATATTCTGTGTTTGTATAAAATTCAAAAAGACGCTTTAAATTGAGGACGTGGTTTCACTTAGATTCATAATCCTAAATTAAATTATATTTAATCAGATTTAATGTACACTTTACACTTTAATTTACACACGTACAATTTACAATTTAATTAGAAACATTAGGAAATATAATTGTAGATAACATTAATATTAGAAAATTTGTATTTTCGCGAATAAATTTACAATTTCTGCGCGTTCTTCTCGCTTTTCCAATATATTCGTCTTTCGCGAAGCCTCCGCCTTTTATTGTTACAAATAATAAAGTTTCCACTGGAAGATTTCGCTCTGCTTCTTTTTTTCGTTGGCCAGCGCGCAAGAAAGACACGATAGCCGCGGTTGGCCGGCTTCGGAGTCTCGTAATGTTCTTGATCGATCGAATTGATACTCGCTTAGACACTGACACACGCACGTACACGGCGGCGCGTGTATGTGTACAGAAGCAGACACGTAAAAGAGCCTCCGCTAGGAACGCGGCGCAATCACTGTTTTCTACTGCTGAATTATTACTTGCTAGTCAGTCTACTTGTCGTTGATGATGATGATTGGCTCTGTGGCTGTTTGTGCTTCTGTTTGTCTGTCTGTGTGTGTGTGTGTGTGTGAGAGAGTTCACGGAGGCCGCCCGTTGTAGAAGAAACGCAAGGAGGGCGAGCTGCGCTCTCCGCGAGGATATTAGAATACAATTTAGTCTCGCAATCAGCCTCGTTGCTCAATTCCCCTTCCGATTTCGCCCGCGGATATATTTCTCTGTCTTTCTCTTTGTCTATCTCTTTCTATCTTTCGATCTTTCTATATCTTTTTCTTTGTATCTTTGTATCTTTCTATCTTTGTATCTTTTTATATCTTTCTATCTTTCTATCTTTCTATCTTTGTATCTTTCTATATCTTTATCTTTGTATCTTTGTATCTTTGTATCTTTCTATCTTTCTATATCTTTATCTTTGTATCTCTGTATCTTTGTATCTTTGTATCTTTCTATCTTTCTATCTTTCTATCTTTCTATATCTTTATCTTTGTATCTTTGAATCTTTGTATCTTTGAATCTTTGTATCTTTGTATCTTTCTATATCTTTATCTCTGTATCTCTGTATCTTTGTATCTTTGTATCTTTTTCTATCTTTCTATATCTTTTTCTTTGTATCTTTGTATCTTTCTATTTTTCTTTCTCTTTCCATCTTTCCATCTTTCTATCTCTCTATTTCTTTCGATCTTTTTATCTCTCTCTTTCTATCTATCTTTCTCTATCTTTATTTCTTTCTCTCTGTGACCGAGTTCCTATGGTTATTATTGGCTAATGCGCAATTTACTTGGGTCGGAGTAAATATTCATGGCGATCGATGAATTATAATTGTAGTGGCCCTAGTTTAATGAATGATGCGGGATATCCGTGGTGTACGATTGTTGTGCAAGTGTGTGTGCGGATGTGTTTCGAGGATCGTCGAGTGTTATAGCAGTGCTTCCTGGTGGATTAGAGGAATTAATCGGGGATTGATTGGATGAGTGATTAACGCTGGGTTTGCGGCAGCCGTCGTTTTGAGGGATTTCGGAGTTCTTGAGGGAAATTATGAAAATAAGTAGTATTGGTTTTGCTAAAATAGTACTAAATAAAAAAGAGTCGTTTTGCGTGTACTTTCGCATGGAATTTCATCGATTTCCCCGATTAAATAATATCGCGACTAATCAACGTTGCTATTAAAATACTTATAAAATTAAAAATGAATGAATTGAAAAAAATCGAGCGAAGGAATTTGGAGTGCGCGAGTTTAAAAAACTTTGACTACCATTTTAGCGGGAAAAAAATCGCGCCCGAAAGGAACAAATCGAAGTATTCGCTCCATAAGAATGCCTAGCTTTTCTATTTTCGCGAGTGAAGGAAGAAAAAAGGCAAATCGCGGTTAAAAAAGTTTGACTTCCATTTTAGCGGGAAAAAAAATCGCGTGCGAAAGGAACAAGTCGAAGTACTTGCTCCATAAGAAAGTCTGGCTTTTCTATTTTCGCGAGTGAAGGAAGAAAAAAGGCAAATCGCGGTTAAAAAAGTGTGACTTTCATTTTAGCGGGAAATAAAATCGCGCGCGAAAGGAACAAGTCGAAGTATTTGCTCTATAAGAAAGTCTGGCTTTTCTATTTTCGCGAGTGAAGAAAGGAAAAAAGGCAAATCGCGGTTAAAAAAGTTTGACTTCCATTTTAGCGGGGAAAAAAAATCGCGCGCGAAAGGAACATGTCCGAGTATTTGCTCCATAAGAAAGTCTGGCTTTTCTATTTTCGCGAGTGAAGAAAGGAAAAAAGGCAATTCGTGCTTAAAAAAGTTTGACTTCCATTTTAGCGGGAAATAAAATCGCGCGCGAAAGGAACAAATCGAAGTATTTGCTCCATAAGAAAGTCTGGCTTTTCTATTTTCGCGAGTGAAGGAAGGAAAAAAGGCAAATCGCGCTTAAAAAAGTGTGACTTTCATTTTAGCGGGGAAAAAAATCGCGCGCGCTCGCGCGAAAGGAACAAGTCGAAGTATTTGCTGCATGAGAAAGTCTGGCTTTTCTATTTTCGCGAGTGAAGAAAGGAAAAAAGGCAAATTGCGGTTAAAAAAGTTTGACTTTCATTTTAGCGGGAAAAAAATTGCGCGCGCGCGAAAGGAACAAGTCGAACATTCGCTTCATAAGAAAGTCTGGCTTTTCTATTTTCGCGAGTGAAGAAAGGAAAAAAGGCAAATCGCGGTTAAAAAAGTTTGACGTCCATTTTAGCGGGAAAAAAAATCGCGCGCGAAAGGAACAAGTCGAAGTATTTGCTCTATAAGAATGTCTGGCTTTTCTATTTTCGCGAGTGAAGGAAGGAAAAAAGGCAAATCACTGTTAAAAAAGTTTGACTTCCATTTTAGCGGGAGAAAAAATCTCGCGCGAAAGGAACAAGTCGAAGTATTTGCTCCATAAGAAAGTCTGGCTTTTCTATTTTCGCGAGTGAAGGAAGAAGAAAACGCAAATTGCGAGAGAGAGGGAGAAGGAGAGAGCGTCGCGCGGAGAGGGAGAAACGACGCCTGCTGGCAAGGTGAAGGCACTCTCTCTCTCGCGGGATGCCAGGGCAATTCCCCGGACCAATTCGAGCCTAAGGAAACTTTCCCGACGCAGAGCACCAGCAGCAGCACCAGCAGCAGCCGTCGGGAACAAAGGGGGACGAAATGGGCGCGAGTCAATACACCAGCCAAGGTCATTGTTGCCCGACGCTGCCGCTGCTGCTGCCGACGACGGCGACGCCGCCGCCGGCGACGCATCCTCGGAAATTCCGATTTTCACGGTCTCCTTTTTTCTACACCTGCGAACCCACCGACGACGACGACGAGGAGGACGCCGCCGACGCTGCCACCTGTGCCTCGCCCGAATAATTGATCGGAAGAGTGTTGATTCACCCGCTCGTGAAAGTTCGCCTTTGTGTCTCCTCGGTGTTTGTTCGTTAGCGGGTGCGGTGGATTTTTCGCATGCTTGTCAGCGAGTTTTTGTTGTTGTTTTGAGGTTTTTTTGTCGTGATTTAGTTTGTTAGTGATTGGCAATGTAATATTACAATACGTATGTGATGATAATAAGTATGATAATAATAATTAGTATTATTAATTATATAATATAATGTAATATAATGATTATTATTGTTATTATTAAGAATTGTTATTGGTAATTGGTACAATATTGTAATTTAATATCAATTTATTAGTAATTGCTACGTATTTCGATATTTCGATAAAGCCAGGTAATTGCAATTTGAGCTTTTCAGAGATATTTTCGATTTTATAACTTTTATGATTTCAGTTATAATTTTATAACTTTCTTTTTCATTTCTCTCTGCTAACATGCAGTAGCTTTGTCGTTTTAGAGACTTAAATTGTTAAAACCAAGTATGAGATTGTTTTAACAAGTTCTCAGTGCAAAGAATTCTATTTTGAGTCAACTAACGTTTGTTGAGATTTTGTTTTAATTTTATTTAATTCAGAACGCAATAATAATTGTGTGAGGCTTTCGGTGGATTCGCGTTTTGCATGGAGTGTTTGCGGGAAAAGCCAGGCAGGGGAATGCCAATGTTAAGTAGACTATTAGTATACTCGGGGGTGAAGAGATTAAGTTGGACGGGCAGTAAACAGATTAAGCCCGCGCGATCTGTATTACAGCCGCTCAGGAAAAAGTGATTGGTTCGACTCAAGGGGGTTATAATACGGCGAGCGGTTAATTAAAAGTCGATTTCCTTGCATTTCATTGAATTTCAAGTACTTGTAGTATATCTTGGAAATTGGAAATCGGTTTCTCGAGTATTAAAGTTACAGTTAACGTAAGAAAACTTGAAATCTCGCGTAGGTTTTTCTCCGGATAGAATATTAAAAATTGGTTAATATAACTCGAAATTTAATTAATCGGTTCATTTGAAATTTGTCCCAAATCTTCTTTGAACTATGATTCAGTAATTGATGTATCATTTTCTCAAATTTTGTTTTAAATTCAACGCCATTTTGTACCAAAGTGCGATATCCAAAATCGGGTTGCGATAAATGTTAGAAAATTTCGTTAGCTTTCAAACCACGTATCGTTTTTTGATTTCGGATAAGCCGTTTGCTGTGTGCATTAATCATCGTGAAATACAGTTTTAAATTTCGACTGTCAAATCATTACAAATATCTTCGTCATTTATTTCAGTTTTTCAATCAAAATTTATGGTAACACAGCAGACGAATATATCTTTCCGTGGAAAAAAACTTTGCTTCGAATATCTCTTGCGGATCACACAAAAAATAGCGGCGAATTTCCATCTTTTTGTCTGAGCAACGCTGTCTGCAACTCCTTGAGTTATACGTTCACAATTGCGCGACAGTATGAACGATGGTGTGAATCGGTCTTTAGACCGAGACAGACGATTCTCAGACAAAGGAAGCTGACCGGTGAAAAATGAGAATGGTCCAAGCGGTGCGCGCGGATGTGATTGCGAGTGAACGACCCGCCAGGTTGCTGCCAAGTGACATTGAGCAGCGGAGCATTTTATGTACAGTTCACCTCTCGAAAGAATTTTCAATATTAATTTTACAATATTAATTATGCGTAATAGAACTCTGCGGATGATTTCTTTGGTACGGTTGGTCCAATGAAATTCAACTTTTAGAGAGTTCTTTTTTAAGATCGTACCTAAGGCAGCCACCAAAATCATGCGGATAAGTCATTTGGAAGTTGGTTCAAATTAATTGTTTATATTGTTAACCATAAAACTTATAACATAAACAATTGGTTTGAACCAACTTCCACATGACTTATCCGCATGATTTTGGTGCCTGCCTTAGGTACGATCTTAAAAAAGAACTTTGTAAAAGTTGAACTTGATTGGACCAACCTTACCAAAGAAATCATCTGCAGAGTCCTATCATGCGTAATTAATATTCTAATGTTTAACAATTAATAACTGCCTTATTGTTCATTTAATTTTGGAGGTTTATATCTCAAATTACTCTGTACAAGTGTACTAATTCAAGGTAAAATGAGTGTGCTTGCCAAGTGATTGGCTTAGTTACATGAATTTTTATAAAATTTAGAAAAATTTCAATGTTAACTGTCCTACATCCTGCATATTAGGTGTTTATACTATCAAACTTCACTTTTTGTCTAACAATCGTTTTGCAGATCGTAACAACTATTTTGTCGGATGCTGTACTTTGCGCGCTTCAGCATAGCATCGAACCTTGTCGCAAAACTGCAACGGCAATTGCTCGCCTTCGATCGGCTTGTCATTGCTTTTTTCGCTCGGTTATGTATAAGCGCACATAATTGCCGCGCGCGCGCGCGCGCGATGCGTAATCCTCTTCGGGTTTCCAGCGGAATGGAAATAACCACGAGAAAGTGCGCGATACGCCTACTCTCTGACTGGACGGACCACCGACGGACGGACGGACGGACGGACACGTGAGTGGCGCACGATGTGCGTCGAGGACCGCTCTAAAATGAGCCTCTGTTGCCAGTGCCGGACACGCTGGATGTGCGTTGAATGAGACGGATGTTTGTTGGATGCTTAGTTGATTAATGATAGATTCGTTAAGTGTGAGGAACGCTAGGAAAAATAGTTTGTTGCAAGTGCTATTTTTTTATTTGAAGAGTTTGTTATTTAAATTTGTTCTGAGCTTTCGTTTCATTTATTAAGTATGTGGAATGCTTGGAACAATAGTTTGTTGCAAGTGCTATTTTTTTATTTGAAGAGTTTGTTATTTAAATTTGTCCTGGGCTTTCGTTGGATTCATTAAGTATGTGAAACGCTTAAAAATGCTAGTTTTTATATTTTTTAGTTTTCAAGAACTTGTTATTTCAACTTGTTTTTGCCTTTCATTGGATTCATTAAATATGTGAAACGCGTGGAAAAATAATTTGTTGCAAGTGTTAGTTTCTTTAAATTTGTTGGTCTTGAAGATTTTGTTATTTAAATTTGTTCTAGACTTTCGTTGAAGTATACACGATTAATTTTATTGATTTGTTTTCTGTTCTCACGTTATACTTGATCCAATAATTCCTATTCCATTGACAGAAATATTTTCACGTTAATTTATGACAGTTCTACGCTTGCGTCTGTTTACGCTTTATATCAGAGTCATTGAGATGCAAAACGGCGGCGCACGTGGATCGCCGCGATTTATGAATAAAACTTCACAGTTATTCAATTAAAGGAAATGGTCGACGCGTTTCGACCAATTGGAAGCATATTTTATCCGGGAAACACGTGTTACGATTATTAAAGAAAAGGGGAATCATGATTTTTGTTATTCTTGCGGGGAGATTTTTGGCTCGCTGGCAAAAGCAAGCGTGGCGCGACGCGCCACCGCGGAGACTCGGCGAGACGCGCGTGTGGCGTCGCAGGGCGTCGCTATTACACGGTTAAGTTGCGCGAACGAAGACGTATGTGCAATTTGCTTGAGAGAGCGCGAGCGCCGAGCACAGCACAGCGCAGATAATAACAAAGAGATGGGGAGAAATAAGAGAGGAGGATGAAGGCTGATGTTGCTCTGTGCCTGTCTGTGTGTGTGTGTGCGTGAATGGCGTACGTGCGCGCGCGCAGCATCTCTCTTTCCAGAGCGCAATTCCTAGGAATTGCGCGCATATGAATAACAGATATATACTAACGCGCATATGTGTAACAGATTAGCCGCTATCGCGCCGATACCAACTCCAGAAAGCAAGCGGCGCCGACGCCGACGACGGGGGCGACGCGCAATTCCCCGCGAATTTGAGTGCTCCGACACGAAAGTCGTGATAAGTTTTATTGGGGAGTTTTGTTAGGGTGAAAGTGGGGATTTCCTGTCGAGGAAGAATTGAACTGTGCGCGGTTCATGTTTAATTTACGCGCTTGGAAAGATTGTTATTATTGATTTTAGTGTTATGTTGGAATTAATTATGATAATTCGTGGGGAATATTTAATGTTTAAGTTTTCTGGATTTATTGTATTAGATTTATTAAAGCATAAATGAAATAAGGTTGCAATTCGTTTGCTATTTTTCTTCGTTTAATTATAATTGAGAAACTCGAGCGCGGTTGAATATCGCTCGGCAAAAGGTTAAAGGAGAGAACATTCACAGACTGTCGCTGCTATCATATCCAACTGAAAGAGGAAAAAGAGAAGCCGAACACTGAAAGAGAGAGAATTCGTGGCGATTGTAAAGCGCGCGCGCGCCACTCGAGCGCAGTGTGAACGGAGCTTTAAAGCCGTCGACGAGAGAGAACTTCGCATTTGCCGGGGAAGCGCGCGCGCGCGCTCTCCGCACGATTATAATCGAGAGAGGCGCAGAGAGCGGCGGAATACATTTCTTTTAGTTTCATACTTATTGTTAGCCTTATGCTACTCTCGGACGCCCACACACTTGTCGCGCTCGCGCGCGTTCTCCCACTCGGATGATTAATCCTGCGCGGAGGAGGAGGAGGAGGAGGAGGAGGAGGAGAGCGCGCGCGGCCAGATTAATAGTAGTCTACGCGCTGGCAATCTCCCCCTTTTTTCCTCAGGAAAGCCAGCAGCAGCCCTAACAAAAAAGACGGCAGGGTCCGATACGACTTTGTGTGTGAGTGTGTGTGTGTGTGTGTCGTCCTATCTTATCGCTCTCTTTTTCCTCCACCGAGCGGTGGGAGAGAAAGAGAGAGAGAGACGCAGAACGGTCTTCCTCTACGAACGACCAGCTGGCCGAGGATCGCCTCAATGTCAGCGAACGTTCTCGCAAGAATCTCCGACGACGACGACGACGACGCGATTAAGCCGCGTTCACAATGGTGTAAGATTGCTAAAAGTGAACACAGCTTTAACATAGATTTAACACTAAACCTACCGACAGTTTTTTTATACCCGTACTTCCCCATTTAAGACGGTCATTTGACCGCTGATTGGTAGGTTTAGTGTTAAACATAAAATTAATATTGTTTCTATAATTTATATTATTTCTACGAATTCGATTCTATTGGACTGGCAAGAAAGCAATTTCGGTTTGTACGACTAAAAAATCGAAATTACTTTCTCGGCGATCCAATAGAATGGAATTTATAAAAATAGTATACATTATAGAAATAATGTTAAGCCTTTTACAAAATGTTACATATTTACAATGTCTAAATATTTTCAATGAATATAGAAAAATTAGCGTCATAGTTTTAGTAGTCATAGAATTATGTAAGTATTGTTTTTTGTTCGGTTTTTGTGAGCCTTTTTCCAAAGCCTAGTAAAATCGTGAAATTCGACTGGTTATTCTCGCATTGCCACCTCTTTTTTCGCTCGGCACTAAAAGGGTTAAGGTGGAAAGTTAGGTTTATTTGTTTTTAGAGCTTTGAGCGATCTTTGAGAAATTAGACGGTGATTTGTAAGGGGAAATATGATGAAGTATACTGTTGTTGTTAAAAGGGGAAAATCAATTGCGCTGTTATTGCTTTTAGAAGATTTAATATTGATTTAATAAGAACTGTTATTATTCGAGATTGAGTCTGATTTTTCAATGGGTGAAAGCACGTTGTTGACGGTTCTTTAGTAAAAATAGGGAACTTGTGATTTTGACGCTTTGTCGAAAATAAAGGGAAAATCGATTGCGCTGTCATTGCCTTTGTTTATGTATTGGAAATCAAGTTTGTATTGAAAGCAACGTCGTTGTGCTATTTTGAAAAACATTGTATTAATTTATTCATTGAAAGTAACCACTTGGTATACAAACAACGGGGTTTGATGCGTTCGAGAAATAGTATTTAATTAGTCAATCTGCAGTAGCACAAGAAATGAATGACGACCCTAACTCGTCATTGTGTGTCAAGGCGTTAATGATTTCTGCGGTTGGAAACGAACACAGTCTTTGATTTGTTGTGTCAGATTTTATTAGAATTATATATTTCGATTTTTAATATAATGTAGATTAGTTTTGGGAAATAAGTTTTTCAATTTCTATTATAATGTAGATTTTAATAGCAAGCGGGGATTTAAAAATAGAAGGAAAGATTGTCCGTTGTGATTGGTAATAGCGAAATGTTTCGATGCTAATGGCGTTGCGATTGGATTTTAATTGGCGCGTCAGTGGGAAACGCTGTTTCGCAAAGTGGGAGACATTGCTCGGTGTGCAGTCGACCTAAGGTTATACAGATTGAGCAATCGGCGGCGAACGCCGCGACAATTTGCCGCTGATAACGCGCGTAAACATCAACACAACGCGATAGAGACACAAAACAGCGAGGAGATGCGACCCGATCTGTTTTGCCAATTGCCAAAAAAGATCGAACCGACAATGTCGATTTCACCGTTCGATAAGATCGCGGGAAAATCCCTGTTGGAAAGTTTGTTGCCGCGTTTTCTAGAACGACTCTGAGCGATCGTTGCAAAACTAGACTCTGATTTGCAATGCGCCTGGAATGATTAAGCAACTCATCGTTATTGATCCACTTGGACAGTTTGACGAAAATAATGGGAGAAAATCAATCGCACTGTCATTGTTTTGATGAGAGCGATTCTGCCGAGGAATCTGTGATTGTTGCGAAATTCGGTCTAATTTTGCAATGGGCGATAAAACGCGTTGTTGTTAATAGTTGGAATGTTGGGAAGGCGTTGTTGTTAAACGGATTCTTTGTTAAAAATAGGGAACTTTAAAAAAGATATCAATTCTATCACTGGTAGAATCAAAATTATTTAATTAAGTACTCTTCGATTATTGCGAAATTGGATCTAATTTTGCAGTGGCGACAAAATGCGTTGTTGTTAAATGGATTCTTTATTAAAAATAGGGAACTTGAAAAAAGATATCGATTCTATCACTGGTAGAATCAAAATTGTTTCATCAAGTACTCTTCGATTATTGGGAAATTCAGTATAATTTGGTAATATTGCAATTTTGCAATTCTCACAAATTTACAAAAAAATGCAAAATTTTGCAAAGACAATGAATCCTTTGCGGACCAATGTCGGCAAATACCCGCCGAAATAAATAGCAAGTATATCCTGTTTCGTCCGCAAAGGGTTAAAATTCTAATTAACGATCCACTTTCACATATTGTCAAATGTCAGCCTATGGAAGTGTCTAATATCACAATAGATAACAATAGAAAAATGAATGATTCCTTATCGATCCTCCATCGAAATTAGAGAGAGCTCGAGAGAAACTAGAGATGTGATTGATTCAACGAGAGTAATCGACTCGCAAGATGTATCTGACACCAATTCGAATGTTGGACGCGACCGCGATTGGCAAAAGCAGACTCCTCGCGCAACACACACACAGACAGATACAGAGACGCATCTCGCGGCACTACAATTACCGTATAATTTAAATCGATAGTTATGTAGATGAAGCTTTTATTCTCGGCAGCGGTGGATGAACGGTGCAGCAACGCGCACACCATCGCACGCTGGACTGTCCCCGCGTGTGTGTGTGTGCGCGCGAGCGCGCGCGTTGGCCGAGTGACCTCCGCGGCGCTCCTACGATCGCAAATTGAAGCGCGCTTCTGCGGATTTGCAATGTCCGCCATTTGAATAACATGTATGATAATTGGCTTTTGATGCATTGTTCTTGAAAAGCGCCTTTTGCAGTTTCGGCACACGGGTGGTTGTGGGTTTGCGAGGACGAATTGCGGGAAATCGCGGGGTTTTAGACATTTTATTGGGAGGTTTGTTATTTAGTTGGTGAGATTGTTTAGGTTTTTTTATTGTATGTTGGGAGTGATTTAAGTTATAGAGTGTGGGAAAGAGTAGATTGTTAGATATTTCAATATTAGATTTAATTGGGCAGTTATTAGATTTTATTAGGAGGTTTATTATTTAGCCCTTTGCGGTCGTATGTCTGCTCTCAGTCACCACAAAAAATACAACATATTTATCTTGTATAATCTTAAAAATCAAGAAAACTATTGTCCTCGGATAAAGGAGAAAAGCTTAATGGCAACCCATTATAAACATTATAAACATCCATGTCTAAATTTAATACGACCGCAAAGGGTTAGTTGATGAGTTTGTTTAGATTTTTTGTATTGTTTGTTGGGAGTGATTTAAGTTATAGAGCGGGGAAAAGAGTAGATTGTTGGATATTTAGTTATTAGATTTAATTGGGTGATTAAGACTAGGTTTAAGGATATTTTTGTATACTTATGGGTGAAGGAAACCACGCATTTTGTTTGGAAAAAGGATTAGTTTAATTTCGAGACAATTACGATCTTAACAGATATAATACAAGTTAACTTTTCAAGAGCTTTTCATTCCGAAGCAAATTGTTACCAATATATTTAAGATCATTGAGATTTTGTAACTCGAAAATTTATTGGTTAGTGAAGTGCTGTAAAATTTCATGCTAATTGGAATGATAAATTTGACAGCCTTAGAAACCCAAAAACATTCCACTGTGTTATCTGTTGTTTCTAAATTTAAGTAAATGCGAACCCTTCAATATCTCGATTCGAAGATAAATGGACTTTTCAAAGTCGTCCGGCACTAAAAGCTTTAACTCTTTGAGGCACAAGATTTCAGAGATGTTGCACCG
Organism: Ectemnius continuus; assembly: GCA_910591665.1. Classification (NCBI taxonomy): domain Eukaryota; kingdom Metazoa; phylum Arthropoda; class Insecta; order Hymenoptera; family Crabronidae; genus Ectemnius; species Ectemnius continuus. Next base: position 9,898,424 of record OU342868.1, on the reverse strand, counting down.
AAATTTTCTTGCGTTTTAAATTAACCAAAATACTAAATATAAATCTACGTGCGTGCAACTATCGCAATATTACGTGGTGGGTCTAAAAATATCCCGCCATGCTTTACGGTACACCGAAAAGATGGGACGCTTTTAATCCCAGCGTGGATTTGCAATCTTCGCGAATTGCGAGGGAAATTAGACCCCAAAGAGTTAAAAGCAAAGAGTTAAAAAATTAGGAACCCCAAAAGACTGAAAACAGACGAAATTAGAAGGCCGATCGACGTATTAAATCTGTGTGTCTCTCGGTGGGTTTCGAGCGAGCAGTGAAATCGCTATTTCGCTATTACTTTCACCGGGCGATTTCGCAAGTCCACATTTATTATGCGTAATGGGCGACAGAGCTCGTCTTTTTGGCGATTGATATTTTTGCATAGATAACAAGTTTGTCGCGCGTGGGTTTCGGTGAACGTCGCCGTTGCTAGCCGCTCGCTTAGAGCTGGTTAGAATTGAATTAGCGAGCAGACGGAGGATGATGCAAAAAGGAGCAAAGCAGCGGCAGAATGCTCGGGGAGAGCGAATTCATTGAGGAGACGTGGTTGTAACTCAATACAGAGACGCGACACGCGCGATTAAATCCCTCGGCGACACTTCTGGAACGACGAATTTCCCCAATGGCAGCGACGGCAGCGACGACGGCAGGTTCGCTTCTCGAGATTAGCGCAAAGTTAGCAACACCTGTTTCGCTGAGCATTCGAAACTGGTGTTACTTAAGAGGAAAGCGAGCGAGCGAGCGCGACGCTTCCTTAATTGAATTGGCGGTTCAACGGGCAACCAAGCTTCTCGGATGAATATGATTTCATGATGAAATCAGTGTCGCCGGATTTCTGCTTGGAGGGAATTGCAGAGCGGCGGCGGGCAATGCTGCTCTTCTTTAAGGATTCTCGACTTGTCTCGTTAAGGATTTGATGAATTGAATTTTACTTTGTTTTTTAGTCGTTCTGGCTTTGTTTTCTTCTTTTGATTTGCTATTTTCACTGTCATCGGGTTTTTACTTGGCGAAATGGTGGACGTTGATTATACTATTTGCGAATTCTAGACTTCGTTTTGTTGAAGTTAATAATGTCTTCATTTGTATTTTCTTCTTTAGCTTTGCTATTTTTACTGTCACCGGGTTTCTATTTCGAAGGAAGTGCAAAGTGACAGATGACGATGCTCTTCTTTGCGAATTTCCGACTTCCTTTCGCTGTAGTTAATACTGTTTTATTTATTTTATCTGAGTTTTATTTCGGTCTTAGTTTCTATTTTTTCTTTTACTTAGCTATTTTCAGTGTCGCCGGAATTGCGAAGTGTAGAATTTAGATTTAAATTCTACACTTGGCAATTCAACTTTTCGATTTAATAGAATTTAATTTCATCTGACTTTTAATTCGTACTAACTCTGTGCTTTTTTTATTTTCTTTCGTATTCACAATTTTATAAATCGTAACCTTGATTTCTTCCCGCTGATTCGTTTTTATTACTGATAGACGCGCGCGATTGAAGAAGCATCGATTGCAGTTCCACCGCGAGATAATAACGAGCCGATACGAGGAACTCGCGGGTGGAAAAATCAAATGTGTGTGTGTGTGTTGTCGTTGGTAGACGCACAAGGGAGAAGCATAGTGCGTTTGACGCGCGGGCGCGCGGAAGGAGCCACGCGGGTGTCTACTTTGCTTCATTACCATTTAAAGTGAACGGAATCGAAAGTTCGCCTCGCGTCGCTCCTCTGGGCGAGGTGCGAGACTCTCCTCGATATCCCACTTTCCACGCGCTCCGCTCGATCGCTCCGCTACCGTGCACCACACACACACACGCGCTCTGCCAGAGAACGCGTTTAGTTTTGCCAACTAATTCTCGCCAGTTTCTAACGCGCTCGTTAATGCACACTTGGCGCAACCACGTGAAAATGAGCCGCTAAGCTCTGTTGAGAACGCGTGTAGAGTTTTGATTATTGCCGTTTTCTTGCGGGGTTTCGAGTTGGGGAAATCCGAGACGCGAGTTTTACTTGGAAGTCTGGGTAATGAGTTGTAAGGATGCGTTGGGTTTTTGGGGAGAAGGATAATTGGAGAGGATAGTGATTGACACGAAATAAATTGTACGAATATAATATAAAATTATATCATATAGTATAATATAATATAGTATTATATTGTATAGTTATTTTAAAGTATACAAAGTATTTCACTTGAAAGTCTGTGTAATGAATTGTCTTCTTGGGGAGAAGGATAACTCAACAGGATAGCGATTGATACAGACGGTGCAAGTTGTAAAAGCATATTGGGGATGCAAATAAATTTTGCATATGACGGAATATTTAAATACTTTGAACGGGGTGTTTCTTTTTATCAGACGTCAAATGAATATAATACTATACTATATTATATACATTTTAAAGTATATTTATAAAGTGTTTGTAATGATTGTACAAGGCGAATGCTTTGTAGAGAGTAATTCTTTTTTTTCCAACGTCAAATGAATATAATATTATATATTATATACATTATGCTTTGCGGTTTCGTTTTCGTGACAGTATGAAAAACTAAATACTATTGCTTAGTTCACTAGGGGTCACCAAAAAACACAGGCACTGTGTTCACCTTATTGATATTCGCCCTCCTTTCTGTATCTCTAGTCATATATAGTTCAAAGTTTAAAGTCTGAGACTTAGTTTGAGAGGGAATTTTTTTAAACTAAAACGTATTTAAGGGTGGGCATTGATCTCTTCGAACGAGACGCTCGCATAATTAAAATAAAAGTTAAAGAAAACTTTCGGGGGATTCAATATTGAAGTATATATAAATTATAGAATTTAGGGACAAATTGGAAAACGCACCTGACTGTGCAATTATAATGAAAGTTACTCGATAATATATAATTATAAGTTATAGAATCGTGTTTACGATAGTTGAGATTCAAAGGGCAAACTCATCGCCGGTCTGCAATTATTTCCGTAATGATCGAGCTAATTATCGCAATTTCCTGAAAGCGTATCGTTAAGATGACGCTGGAGCGCGCGGGTGTGTCGCTTATTGGCATTTTCGTGTTTCTACCTTGCTGGTAGTAGCGGCATTGAATAGCCGTTTATAAGTGCAGAGGCCAAAAATAAGCTGCGCTCGCGAGCGCAACCGAACCACCCTCTGCCCTCGTGTGTCGCTCCTTCGATGCGGGGAAGTAAAGCGAATGGTTTTACTCGAAATAAAACTGACGGAACTTTGCGTAAGTTAAAGTATGACGAGTTAAGTCTGTTAATTTTCTATAATAAGTTTCTGTAATAATTTTCTGTAATTTTCTATCGTTATGTTGTTTAGAACGGGAGCGCAAATTAAGAGAAGTTAGGGAAGCGTAGGTTGAAAATAATTGCCTTAGGTTTACGGATATTTTTGTATACCTATCCACGTATTCGAAGCAACGTAATTTCTTTGAGAAAAGAACGAGTAATTTAATTTAAAAACAACTACAATCTTAACAAACATAATATAAGTGAATTAAATCTGTTAGGATTGCATAAATAATAATTGACGTAAATTGGAGAAAAATAAATTGTAATTGTACTCATGAAACCCGAAATTCGTCAAAATGACGGGTCCCATAAACCTAGTGTTAATCGAAGAGTTGTCATAAAGAAAAGAAAGAAACAATCTGTAATTCACTTTCTAAAATGTTCAGAGATATCTGTTCCGACAGCCAAACTTCGATGATTTGAGTGATGAGTCTCTAAAATAAACTATCGCAACACAAAACAAACTACGTTATGAAATTTCAACAAAATTTGGTTTTAGTTATGTGAAATTTGCACGAAAATGCGATTCGTTTTTTTTGAGATGAGCTTTTCATTATTTATGCTAGTTGGAAAATAAGTTTGCGTCACGTTGAAAATAAGCGGACGGAAAATTGTCGGCCAAATCTCTCGTTTCCGCGATGTCGAGTTTTTTGGTACACTTTTTCCCAGACCGGCTACAAGTATAATTGTGTCGGCACGTGCATCCCACTTGTTGACCCAATTATCAACCCCCGTTTGCGGTTCCGCGTCGAGTCGAGCCACGCCAACTATACTGTTGTTTGTCCATTGGGTCGGACAGAAAGTTTGTCAGGTTTTCAGCGAGCGAGCGAACCTTTTAGTCGAGGCGCTATTTAATTTTCATATGTTTTTCAATATGCGAGAATTCGATTTTGTAATATGACGTTGTTGCTGGAAAAGAGTTGACTGAGTGTGATTGAAGGATGTGTTGGAATTTAAAAGTTTTATGGACAAAAGAAATAATTCTATTATATGTAAATAATAAATGATTCTGTTATGTATAATAGCTGTTCTGTCAAAGCAGCACAGTGTAAATCATCGTTGCCATATTTCGTAATATAAATCATTAAAACTTTGAAATATTTGTCAATATGCGGGAATCAAATTTTGTAACTTGGCATTGCTGCTTTTGCGGACAAGGGGAATAATTCTATTACATGTAAATAATTAATAATTCAAACTGCAATTGACACTGTTCTGTCAAAGCACAATATAAATCATCATTGCAACATTTCGCAAGATAAATAATTAAAACTTTGGAATTTCTTCAATATGCGAAACTCAACTCAAAAGAAACAATTCTATAAATTTATATATGTATAAATAATAAATAATTCAGACCAAAATTTACACTGTTCTACAAAAGCACAGTGTAAATCATCATTGCAACATTTCGCAAGATAAATAATTAAAACTTTGAAATTTCTTCAATATGCGAAACTCAACTCAAAAGAAACAATTCTATAAATTTATATATGTATAAATAATAAATAATTCAGACCAAAATTTACACTGTTCTATCAAAGCACAGTGTAAATCGTAATTGCGCTATTTCACAAGATAAATAATTAAAACCCTGAAATTTCTTCAATATACGAAAATCAAATCAAAAGAAACAATTCTATAAATTTATATACATAAATAATAAATAATTCAGACAGCAATCTAAACTGTTCTACAAAAGCAAAGTGTAAATCGTCATTGAGCCATTTCGCAGCATAAATAATGACTACCACCGGCAAGTTTTCGCGAAACAAAGTCTATAATGTTTGAAACAACGTATCGCAGGCGATGTTTATCGGCTCGGCGAGAGCCAAGGGCGACTCTAGCACTGTCGAAGGAAGGTGATAAAATGCTTCGATCAGTCGCCGTGCGAACTTGATAACTCTATTCTCGTGTACGAGTGACAGCGGCTTTGTGCGCGCGTCCACGTTCTAGAGAAATTGGACACAGCATCGGCATTTTTTAAGAAATTACATACTAACTAGTTATAAATAAAAAGTGTATCCCAAATTAAGCATGAATTACGTAATGTCTCATTGTTTTTCAAAAATGGAAATACACCACTTTTGAAATAAACGGTTCATATTATAGGTATCATAAAATATTGGTGGAGTACATTTATAATTATCCAAAGGCGAATGAAGTTAGCGATAATTAATGTTAAGCTCCCATTAAATTGATATTGAAATATCAGATTTACCAATCGATGTTTTTCCGTGAACGAACAAAGGAAAATATAATTGCCAAAAAATCGACACCCACAAGCCTCTTTTTTAATGCGAAATTTCACGCGCGAGTTAACATAACTGAAACATGTAAAAGTCAAATGTATAAAATGCAGAGAAATGTTGGGAAAAATTCGAGTCTAATTTAAGTTTCTAGGTTATTTATAACGATTTTCTATGCAACAGTGTATGTTCGACAGTGGCGATTCAAAGGCCAGCGAATCACCCTGTGGAATCGATCGGCGGGCGCAACGAGAGGGTCGATATTGCCGCGCGTCGTGTAACGCGAGCGCCTGTTCAATTATTCGCGTGCACACACACAGACAGACAAGGCTGCGTCGCCGAACGCGGAATAGAACGCCGGCCGGAAGTAACAATTACGCTCTATGTACTGGACAGCGGGTAAATAATAATAAAGGGTCGGCGTGGCTGGAAAGAGAAAGAGAGAGAGAGAAGTGTAGTCTCAATCGATAGGGATTGGTTGACACACGCGGCGGAGGAAGAGGGAGAGCGAGAGATTGTTGCTCGAAAGGTTGTGTCTCTCTCAGTTGACGACCGTAGAAAAAAGAAGCGGAGGCGGATAAAAAAAGAATTTGCATAAGCCGACTCTCTCTTGAAATAGAGTCACTTGAAAAAGAAAGCGCCGATATAAATCGCGGTAAAAATAGGGCCGAAGCGTTGCGTAATACGTGGATGTTCGAGCGGACGAGTGGAGAATTGAATAATTTAATTGATAAATAAATAAATCCTGTGTAGTTATACATAATTTTTCGATGTTAAATCAGACGAGTGGGGAATTAAATGATTTATTTGATAAATAAATAAATCGTGTATAGTAGTAGACAATTTTTCGATATTAAATCAGACGAGTGGGGTATTAAATTATTTATTTGGTAAATAAAGAAATCGTGTATAATCAAAGATAATTTTTCGATGTTAAGTCAAACGAGTAGGGAATTGACTAATGCATTCGGTAAATAAATAAATCGTGTTTAGTGATTGATAATTTTTAGATATATAATAATCGGGCAATCGAAGTTTTATTAGTTTCGTATTAATAAAACTTTTATTAGCTTTATATAAAAGTACTACTTTTATTAATGTTGTATACAAGTACTACTGTTATAGTACTAAAAGTTTTACTTTTACTAATATTATTTAATGCACTACTTTTACATTAATAAAAGTTTTACATTAATTTTTAGCAGTATCCAAACTCGTATTACACATTGTTTATCAAACAATACGTTAATCCCGCAGCAAAACAATTTAAAATATAATCTCCTCACTTATTAGCAGCATCCAATCGCGACAATCCACATTGTTTAACAAACAATACATGACTGCCGCAGCGAAACGATCGCAAAATACAATCTCCTCGCTGTAGAGGCTCTGTAATCCAGCCATTACAAAGTAAGGGCAAGGGAGTCGGGATAATAGGAGCGAGCCGCCCCGAGAGCCAAGGTAATCGACGGGCAAGGATAATAAGTGGAAGAGGATCGTTTAGCACAGCCAGGGAACCCCCTCATTCATCCCCGTCGAGGCAGAAGCAGTAGAAGCAGCAGAGCGGCCGGGACAATTCCCGAGCTTCGTCATCCACTGTGGAGGAAAGCCGGCGGCTGCGGCGGCACCGCTGTGTATAGTAATGTCCGGTTAATGGGGCCGCTTAATACTTGTCCGGGTCAAGATCATAAAGTCGGGGTTAATGAACCGCGGGCAGCAGTAAAACCGGGCGGGAGAAGATTGCCACCTGCGAGAGGGGAACCGGGATTAAACGGGGGGGGAGAGAGGGCGGAGTGGGAAAGCGGAGAAAGGGGGAAAAGTGAAGAGAGAAAAAGAGAAGGAGAGCAAGAGAATTACAGTAAGAGAGAATGAGAGCAAGAGAAAAAAAAGAGTAAGAGAAAGAGAGTAAAAGTAAAAGAGTAAGAGCAAGAGAAAAAGGGAATAAGATAAAGATAAAGATAAAAAGAGAGTAAGCAAAAGAGGAGAAAATAGTAAGATAAAGATAAAAAGAGTAAGAGAAGGAGAACAAGAAAAAGATAAAAATAGAAAGAGAAAACGGGGGAAAGAAAGTAAGAAAAAGACTGTAATAGAAAAGGAGAAAGAAAGAAGAGATAGAAAGAGAGAGAGAGTTGCGCGGAACACTTGGTAAAGAAGGCATCGTCAGTCGGAATGACATTGTATCCATCGGGAAATTGTTTTCTATTACCTGTCGCATGCAAACTAGTGGGCGGCGATGCAAGGCCTGTCATTGAGCGCGCGGGGCGTTCCGAGCCGACATGCAAACCACCGGTGACCTTTCCCGAGAAAATCCCTCTTTCCGCTCGTGCGTCAGAGAAACGCCGGCGATCCTCGAAGCGCCGCGGATTAGAGCGACATATTCCATCCTCCGCCTCTTTTATTCGGGACGCCCCGTTTTTAGCATTGTTCGTCCGGTAACAATTTGTATTGTACGTTTGTTGGAGAATCGAGTTGGATTGGAGGTGATTTAGTTTTGTATTATTTTGGTTAATGAGCGAGGTTAATGCGTGGAGCATCGTACGTTTGTTGTTTGTGTCGGGAGAATGCTTTTGTTATAATTGTTATTTTTAATAATTTAGCAGGCGATAGAATTTGAGATAAAACATGTTTGTAGTTGAATTATTCTCATTGCAATCAATGGGAATTCAGTTTGACGTTTGCGCGTCGAAAATGCTTTTGTACTTTTGATTGCTGTTTTTAATAATTTAGCAGTCTCAACGCAATCAATGAGAATTCACTCGTTTGTCGTTCGCGTGTGGAAAATTGTAGCTACCTTTAAAAATTGATTTAACAGTTCGCCACATTTAAGACTTAAAATAATCGAAATATAAATTTGAGACATTGAATATGTTCTATATTTATATTCGAATCACTCTCAACCGCAATCAATGACAATTCACTTATTTGTCGTTCGCGCGTGAAAAATGCATTTATTCTTTAACTGTTATCTTTAATAATTCAACAGTCAATAGAATTTAAATTAGAGCATTTCGAATTACTGTCGCCGCAATCAATGATAATTCACTTATTTATCATTCGCGTGCGGTAAAAATGCTTTTGTTGTTACACTTGCTATCTTTCATAATTCAACAGTCAACAGAATTTAAGACAACATACTTATACTCGAATTACTCTGAGCGCAATCAATGGAAATTCGCGATAGGAATTGCAATTATCGCGAGGATTCTCTACTCGACGCGCACCACTCGTATCACTCGCGATTGTCATCCGGCGAATTGGGAATCTCGGCGCAGCTCGTATCGGATAATATCTGGCGACGAGAAGGCTGCTGCAGTTCTGCAGCAGCGAAGAGGCGCGCGCCATATTTCGATAAGAGCGAAAAATAGCAAGCACTCTCAAGAGAAAGAGAAAGGAAGAAAAAGAAAAAGAAAGAATATCGTGTTAGTATAACTCGAGGCAATATTTGCCGGAGCAAGCACCACAACAAGATTTCTGTTTGTTTGTACAAACCAACGTCGGTTGGCGCTTCGTTCGATATATCTTTAGCAAGCAAGAAGAAAAAAGGAGCGCGTGCAAAGTGGCTGCGAGTGCGCGCTTGTTAGCGCGCCAAAGATTATCGAGTGCGAGACTCGCCTCGATAAAACATACGTTTGATACAAACTTACATTTAACCCTTTGCGGTTGTATGTCTGCTGTCAGCGACCACCGCAACAAAAAACCATATTTATCTTATACAGGCTGTCCCATTTTAATGAGCGCAGTCGAATATCTCCGTAACCAAGCGAGATATTGCAATTCGGTTTGTTGCTGCTTTTATGGTTTGAAGAGGGACATGTATCAAGCATAAGATTATTACCGTGGGCTATTTTTTTAAATGGCACCATACAGTTTAGAGCAGCTACCTTTGTAGTCCTTTTCAATGCGAATTCAACGAGCTATCACTCAAGGTGCGCAAGGCTCAGATGGCCAAATGGGCCCCCTTCAAACCATAAAAGCAGGAACAAACCGAATTGAAATATCTCGCTTGGTTACGGAGATATTCGACTGCGCTCATTAAAATGGGACAATCCTGTATAACCTTGAAAATGAAGAAAATTATCGTCCTCGAATAAAGGCTTAATGGCAATCGATTATAAACAATATAAACATTCGTGTCTGAATTGAATATGACCGCAAAGGGTTAAACGAAGAATATCAAGTGTCGCACAGTCTCCTCTTCTGCTTGGGGATCGTCGAAAGTCTACTCGGCGCCTTTTATCAGCTTAAACGACATTTCGACTGTTTATGGCCTCGTATAAAGAGAAGCGCGTTTCTCTCCTCCTCGGCGAGCGAGAGCGAGAGCGCCGGTCTAATTAACGCGCGCGCGCGGCCTGCAAAAACACAAGCGCGGCGATCCTTAAACTGGGCCAGGAGGAAACGAGCGGAGGAGCAATTGCGAGGAGCTGTAAAAGTGATTTATAGATGGGAAGATGATCTTTTTCGTTTGGAGCGCCATCGAGCATCGAGGAGGAGTGGCGGTGCGAAGTGATATGGCCTTAATAAGCCGAGAGACTGAAGCGTCGAGGAGGAGAAGAGCGTATGTTACGCCGTCGGCATACTAAACATCGCCGTGGCCCGCGCGAGCGCGACTTGGATCTGCTTTCTTGTCCTGTCCCGTCGCATCCTGTCTCTCTTTTTTTTCTCCCTTTTTTCTCTGTCATTCTGGTTATTCGATGATTCAACCCTTGTCCTTTGTGTTCGGGTTTCTGCTGAGAGGTTCCTTGCGTTTTTATTTGTAAATGTTGGATTCAAATTTGTCTGATTTTTGAATGATTGTTTATCGACGTATTATTTATACAAGTTTTTGTCGAATTTTGTTAAAACGTAAATTCTTTAATATCTCAATTCAAATATAAATGGATTTAAGTCACTTTCAAAGTAAATAGTTCATATTTCTTATTAAAAGATGTTTGCAAATTGTTTTGAAATTTAGAAATATGATCGAATTATATATCACAGAAATATTTACTAATATAATATTTATATTACAGATTCCTATGTGTATTTTTCGAATTCACAATATTTCTGAAATATCCAAACAACATTTGTTCTTTAATTGTTCAAAATTGTTTTATTCATATAAGTTTTTGCCAATGAAATATTAAGTTGTGAGGATTTATTAGTGAAACTCGAGAGCTTTTTTCGGATTAATCTTTCTTATTCGTGAAAGGAAAAAAAATGCACAAAGGAGATCTGACCTCAGAACTGATAAACTTGGACGAAATGTCAGGGAGAGATTGATCCTTTGGGTGGAACGTCTGCCCTCGCTCCCAAAGGGTTAATCAGCATATTCGTAGGGAGAAATGGCGCTCTGACATTTAAAGGATTCATTCTAATTCGGTAGGAGAGCGGTAACAATGCTCGAACGGAAACTGGAAGCTCGTAGAAGAGGGCGAGCGAGGGAGCGAGCGAGCGTTGTGCATTTCGCACGCTTCGGATACGTGCTGCTTGCGGCACTCGGCGCGCAACTTGCGCCACCGGAAGCGTGAATAGGACCGATTTAAAGCGGCATTGTGGGTAGGAAAAATGCCAGCGGCCACTTCGTGCGCCGCTTCTATGTATGTATGTATGTATGTAGGTTCTCTCTTACGTGTACGCGCGTATAAAGCTTCTCCCTCCAGGAATATCTCGGCACTCGCGCGCCCAGCGGACACACACGCGATTATCGGCCTCTCCCCGCTACCCCCTCCGAACAATGACTCCGTGGAAAGTGATATATTTTTAACTGTAATCTGTTTAGCGCTTTTCACTCCGCGCGATTTTACTGCTTTGAGAAATTCCACACGCATTGCTTTTCATGATGATTATCATTCCGTGGAAAGTGATATATTTTCAAGCGCAATCTCTTTAGCGCTTTCCACACCCCACGATTTTTCTGCTTTGAAAAAATCCACGCGCATTGCTTTTCATGATGATTATATTTCTGTGGAAAGTAATATATTTTTATTTGTAATCTGTTTAACGCTTTCCACCCTACGTGATTTTTCTGATTCGAAAAATTCCACGCGCATTGCTTTTCATGGTGATTATCATTTCGTGGAAAGTGATATATTTTTAACTGTAATCTGTTTAACGCTTTCCACCCTACGTGATTTTTCTGATTCGAAAAATTCCACGCGCATTCCTTTTCATGATGATTCTAACTCTGTGGAAAGTGATATATTTTCAACCGCGATCCCTTTTGCACTTTCCACCCAGTACGATTTTTCTGCTTTGAGAAATTCCATGCGCGTTCCTTTTCATGACGATTATATCTCGGTGGAAAGAGATATATTTTTAACTGCGATCTATTTAGCGTTTTTCCTTGCGTGACTTTTGTATTTTAAAAAATCTCATGCATTCCCCTTGACGATGATTATGTCTCTTTTTAATGCTAGGTTTGCGGGGATTTTTGTTATATCTATCTTTACGAATACCCGTCAAATTGACAGGTGAAGGAAACTACGTATTTTCTCTAAAAAGAAGCGATTAATTTAATTTAAAACCAATTACAATCCTCACAGATATAATATAAGTTAACAACACACTATTTACTCAAATATCTTCGATCAACTAATAACATCAACATTAAATATTCCAACAAACAACTCAATTTCAAAGGCCCAAAAATACTATTCGCCCATCATAAAGCGAGGAATGATCTTTCGCGGCGAAGATTCGATAATAAAACTTGTATAATCAAATACAGGCGTTAATTCAATTTTACTCCGGCGGGATTAGCAGCCTATAACACATAGTAATCTGGGAATCACCGCGATGTAACAGCACACCGAACTTCCAGGGTAGAAGGAACGCGTGCGCGTATGTGTTTGTATGTGTGTTGCGGCGGCGAAGAGAAGTATTACAGTTCGCACGGTGGAACGCGGTAAAACTGAAAAGCGAAACCTTCGGAATGCTTAAGCCTCCGGTGATACGTCTCTCTCTTCCTCTCTCTCTTGGCTCTTAATCCAGAACGACGAACGCGAACACCGCACAGTGTGATATTTTCCCTATCTTACACAAAAGATAAGAGCGAAAGAATTGGCAATATGAATCCTGAGGAATTTTGAAGAGCCCAGTAAACTCTTTTAGTTTAACTTTTTGCAATGAAATATTCGAGTATAGTCGAATTATTTAATTGTAAATGAAAATTAAAGATCGGTCAAGCTAGAAAATATGTAGAATATAATAATCTAATAATATTAAATTGAAAAACATTTAAAAATATTCGTTCCTAATCGACGTTTTTCACTTCAAAAAAAAATTTAATATTAGAAATTTTATATTAAAAATACTTCAAAATCCTGAGGAATTTTGAAGAGCCCAGTAAACTCTTTTAGTTTAATGTTTGCAATGAAATATTCGAGTATAGTCGAATTCTTTAATTATCAATATTTGTTGAAAGTTGAAAATGTATCAATGTAGTATTAATGAATAATGAATAAGGCTAAAATATATGCTATTACAGTAATATTATATTCTAGTAGTACGAAATTGAAAAATATTGTTTCTCACTGCAAAAAACGAGTCAGTCTAACCTCAATTTACCCAAACAGACTTCAACACTCGCAAAATAATCGATCAAATTAATGATACATAATTCAAAGCACGCGCCTCGCTTTTGTTTGCACGTTCCAAAATTGCATGGAACGCGCGGCCACTCTTTATTCCGCCGGGCAATAATTTTATCTGCGCCGCTATCACAGCAGCCTTGACAGACAAAGGCTGGCGCGTTTATCCTCGTCGGCGGGTAAGGTCAAACAGTACGGCACGGTGGCATATATCTCGATAAAAAGGAGTTTACTAGTCCGCCACTAATCATTCGCCGCGACGACGACGACGACGACGCGGATCGTATCGATAAAGTGTCGCCGGCCGAGGCGTCGATGACTATCACAGAGTGCGGAGCCTCCAAAAACGATTAGCATCGCGCGGCCACATCGCAAATATGCGCGAGCAATTTGCAGCGCGCCGCCACCGACGCCGCCGACGACGCCGCTTCCTCTCCTCGTGGAAAATTGCGTAGCGCCGCCGCCGCCGTCGGTGAATCACGCCGCCGAATGCAAATCGCCCCGGCGGCGGCGGCGGCGCATGATACAATAACCTGCTCGCCGCCTTTTTGCTCCTCTTATTTACGCCGCACCGAACAAGTGTTTTGCTGTATGTGTGTGAGTGTGTGTGGGAGAGAGAGAGGATGCAGCTGGCGCGCAACAAGCGAGATAACGAAGCGAAGGCTAATGAGGCACGGAAATTGCGCGCGGAAATTCGGAGCTTTATAACTGCACGCTCGAATTCCCAATTTTAAGTGGCGCGATAATTAATTGCTTTATTTTGCAGTCTTCTTATAGAGTTTAATTGTCTTTGGTTCGTGTGAAGTGCGAATGATTGAGTTTGTAACTAAAACTTTCTAGAAATTATTCAAATCAAAGCTTGTTTACTGTAATAATAATACCAAAATCTGACAGAGGAAATATTGCAAGAATTGGAATAAATTAGGTGAAAGTTATTCAATTAAAAGCAACTTCAACTTTCTAGAAATTAATCAACCAACACAGCTTTTACTATAACAATAATAATAAAAACTGTCAGAGTAAATATCGCAAGATTAAATAAAAAATACAAATTCGTAGTGAACAATCTAAATCAAGAGAAAGGTTAGTCGGTGGGAATCTGCCATTTCCGACAGCTCTTTATCTCCGCGCATATGTAAATATCTCTATTGAGTGACTTGTCCATTGACAGTTATCCTTCGCAGATATGCCTGCCTGCGAATGATTACGATTATTTCCTATTGCTCGGAACAAGGATGCGTAAGAAACGGGAAGTGCTGTTCAAAGTCAAAGGCATTGGAATTCCGTTGTTATCACTTATTTAACATTGAATTCTTAAGAAGTCTTTTTACGAATAACGGATTTTTAATTATTATACATTTTTGTAAATACTTGGCGTTATTGACAGTCATCAGATTTAAAGACGAGTTATTTCGTTTATTGTTCACAGTATTACAATGATAAATAAGAAACGGGAAGCGCTGTTCGAAGTCAAAGGCATTGGAATTCCTTTGTTATCACTTGTCTAACATTGAATTCTTAAGAAATCTTTTTACGAATAACGGATTTCTAATTATTATACATTTTTGTAAATACTTGGCGATATTGACAGTCATTGCATTTGGCGAAGAGTTATTTCGTTCACTGTTTATGCAAATACGACGACTTGGATTGCAAGGAATCCGTAATGTCTGTCGAAAGCAATGGAATTCCGAATTAACACCTGTGTATTTTATATTAATGGAATATTCGACGCGGAATGTAATCAGCAAAGATTGCTATCAGCGTGAAACTTCGAAGTCTGATTAAATGTTTAACCCTTTCGGTGGCGAGCGACGATATACACTTGCGAACAGTGTTCTGTATCTCGAAATAAATTTATAGAACGTTAAACGACAATTGAACAAATTGCTTATGGATTTAAATATTGTTTTCGAAGGAGAAGTCAATTTTTATATTTTATATTTATGTTATTCGTACGATTTTCAACAAAAATATTGAAATATAATTGGCATTGCTTTATTCTGCCATTATATTGTAATATACCACTTCTTGAATTTTGTAAAAAATCATTCTAATCTTGTTTTTATAAGCTTTTTCTCAAACCTTCGGAAATTCGTCAAATTAAAGAAATTAAAGGCGATTTATATATTCGAAATCTTAACTTTTAAATTGAATGACGAATAGAAAAGAATTCGACTTTCGTTATTTCCATCGAAAATGACGAAAGTTAAATCTTAGATAGTCGAATGTGTGTCCGATAATTCTTACGCGTTTTCCCTCGGAGATGCTCGCGGCTGCTCGACTTTGCCAAGTGCACTTTTGTCCGGGCGATACTATTCTTATAAAAATGCTCTATACCGGACACACACCTATCGCAAGTCGAACCGACGCGAGCCAATAATTGCGCAATCAACTTTTCGGCCAGCATCCGCCGCCAAGATAAAGTTTACAATTGAATCTGCGTTTAATGAGAAGGCAACTTTGCATCGGCCGTGTTATTACCGAGTGCGCGTAATGCCAGGCTAATGCAATCATTACTAATCAGTAATCACTGCTAATAGTGATTACTAATTTCCATATAAATATGCGAAGGATTTGTTTGATTGCGAAGAAGAATTTTTGCAATTATCGAAGATCATTGCTAATTTCTTCGTTTAAAAGATTATTTCTCACCGCGTAAAATAAAGTATATTATTGTATAATTGGAAAAATAGAGCCGCAGGATGACAAAGTTGCGTTGTTAATTAACACTGTCTAGTTTTAATTATAAAGAAATATTTCAAACCGCGTAAAACAAAGTATATTATTGTTTAATTAGAAAAATAGAACTGCAGAGTGACTCACTTGCGTTTTAATTAACAGTGGCTAGTTTTAATGATGGAAAACTATTTTCATGCTCCTTTATAGCTGACAATGTTATAACATTGTATTGTTTGCACAAAGAAGTAAACTGTTTTCTTTGGCAAGCTGTTTCGCATTCGTCGCAAAGTAAACTATTATTGGAACTTTGTGAAATATTCAACTGATCAAATTAAACATCGTAATATAAAATATTATTATAAATACTATATTTACGTGAAATATATAAATATATAATTACGAACGTGTTTGATAAAAAAGCTAAGAGAATCAGCTGACATTAAGTAAAGTAGGTTGTCATTTGTTCTTAGTGAAATATTCGGCTGATTAAATTAAACATCATAATATAGAATACTGTTATAAATATTGTATTTGTATCAAACATACAAATATATCATTACAAACGAATTTAATAAAAAAGCTAAGAGAATCATCCAACACTAAATATAATTCAAGTCACCGGCGGAATTAATTGATAAAACAGGCAATCGAATTTTCAAGGTGAGCTCAGATGTGACAGTTAGCGGCGCATAAACAATTATGCATGCAGTCGGTAATGAGAAAGCACAGCTGACAGAAAGGCACGTGCATCGAACACGTTGCAGCCGCGCGCGAGAACACAGAGAGAGCGAGAAAGAGAGAGAGAGGGAGAGGCTGGAATCGGCGAAAAGCCCTGGACTCGATCCGGTTTCTTTGTCACCTTATCCGCCCAGGCTATTATTAGCGATTTTTTATCGGTTAGCCAAATGCTGGCGAAGTGAAGTGCGAGGTGAACGCATGCCGGCCGGAGAAGTATGCGCGCCAGCGCCGAACTCGGTTTTGCCTTCTTTCGGAGAATGAAAAGACAGGCGTGTTGGAGCGGCGAATTTTAGTGTTTTGCTTTTTGGGATTTGTTACAGTATTAGTTTTTGATTGTTGATCGATTTTTAATGTGTTAAGTGGAATGTCAAAGGTTGTTTTTATTATTGAAATCTAAGGAATGTGTAAAGAAATTGTTTTATAATGGTTTTTCTTTTATAAGCGCATTGTTGTTTGTTTGTGTTTCGGTTAATCTTTAATTTGGCACTGGTGGAAATACACGTGCATACATTTTGCTCCGATTTGTGAATATATTTTTTAATCGTCGGAAAGACTTTCAAAATCTTGATAAAAACATAAACAATACCAAAACAATTATAACTCGACACACGCGCTGTTCACGTTCAAGACAGGCGTCTTTGAAACGCGTTAGAAACGCATAACGCAGCAGCCTTGCCCGCTTTATTTGGCACACGCGAAAACACAGGCGCGCGCTCTCCTCGGATTCGGGAAGAAGCGCGTTGTTGCGTAGGTCACGCACGTACGTCGAACCTTGGCGCTCGGCGGCGGCGGCGGCGGCGGCGGCAGCGGCGCGCGATCGAGCGCGACGCGGCGCACGGGAGCGATAATTGATAGCTGAGAGGTTTTTGATCGCAGACCCCACTCGAGCCGCACACACAGCTAGACGAGCGCGCGCGCACGCACTCCTCCCAGTATATAAATAGGAGCATTCTCATTTTATAACTCGAGTTATTATTATAGCGGTAGGGAAAAAAAAGATAATTGGATCGAACGATGATAGATTGGAATTTCTAATGAATTGTTTGCCAGGTTTCGGTGTTGTTGGTCAAATGTTTTGTGTAAGGAAAGATTCGAGATTACAGTGTAATATTATATATTATATATTATAGTATATGTAATAATATTGTAATAATAATAGGATAATAATATAATCATTTTTAATGGTTTCTGTCAGTTTTGGGCATTATTGATACAATGTTGTGCAAGGAAGGATTACTGCAGTATATAATATTCTATTATATTATTATTATATAATCTTCCCTTGCACAATATTGTATCAATAATGCAAAAAGCTGACAGCAACTATTAAAAATTAGAATCTATCATCGTTCGATCCGACTTTTCTTTCTTTTCACCGCTATAATAATAACTTGAGTTATACAATTAGAATGTTCCTATTTATATATAATCTATACAATAATAATATTGTACAAGTATTTACTAATAGCAAGTAATATACGAGCAGTTTATTTTAAAAGTGACCTAAGCTTATTTATCAATTCTTATTCTATACATATGTTTTTTACTTTATTAAAACGCAAATTCTTTAATATCTCAATTTCAATATAAATGGACTTGAATCACCTTCAAGATAAACAGCTCACATTTCTTATTAAAGCGCGTGTGCAAATTGATTTGAAGGTTAGAAGTATCATCGAACTAAATAATATCACAGAAATATTTATTAATATCAATTACATATTTATTATTTATGTTACAAATTTTTATATGCATTTTTTTAATTCACCCGCTTGATTTTAGCGAGAATTATTATTCGGTGGAATTATTTCTGAAATTTTCAAATAACATTTTTTCTTGAACCGTTCGAAATTATTTTCATTCGTGTATTGTTCTCGTGATTGTCTGTGTGTGTGTGTGCTCATCAGAGAAGGTAATGGGAATACCTATGAGTCAGCAATGCCCATCGCGGATCTCAGCATCCGTGCAGTAGCTAAATTACATAAATTCCCCATAAGCATTCAATGCGAACCTGTGTACCAATGCAAATTGCCGCTTCCACCACTCCGGCATAATCTCGTGATTTGTACCCGCTGTATCTATAATTGTTATGTCTCTCTGTGTTGCCATGTTAGCCGCGACGATGTTACTTGTGTATGTTATGCAGATTTATCTTGGAGGAGATAACGCGAGAGAAAGATATCATATTATAATACTAGGTTTTTATTTTTGTATGACTATCTTTATGAACACCTGTCACATTGGCGGATAAAGAAACGAATTTTCTTTTAAAAACGATTAATTTCATTTAAAAGCAAGTATAATGTTAATAGATATTATATAATCCTTGCTACATTTCCACATTTTTATTATTTCTTAGTAATGGTATAAAAGAAATACGAAGTGTTTTACATTGCAAAGTTCTTCTGGGTTTAATACTAGGTTTATGGACGTTTTTCTGTACCTATTTTTACGGGCACCCATCAAATTTAATTTAAAAGCTATTATGATATTAACAGATGTAATATAAGTTAATTATATCTGTTGGGATTGCAGAAGTAAACACAAATTATATGTATAAACTTTTATTGTTCATGTATTTGTTCCTATCTTTACGGATATCCGTCGAAACGACAGGAAAGTTAGTTTCATAGTTAGTCGTAATAAACTTTTCCCTTTCATGAAATTACTTTTCTGGTGACACTACTTTTACATTTATCACTAGAAAAATAATTTTACAAAGAAAAATGGTTTATTACAATTAACTATAAAATTGAGAGGCAAGTAAATTTGAATAAATATTCGTCCTATTACACCAACAATTGTCAGCGAAAATTAATAGTAATTCTTATTGCGATTTTGTTCATAAACCGCGAAAACCGTCAAAACAACGTAAATCCCGTAAACCTAGTGTAAAAGTGCATTTACATGATGACTTTCTTATTGCAAAAGATGCAGCATCCGTAATATTCCCGGAGAAAAACTCTCCTCCGAACCTAGCATTATCGCTCGCGCGTATTGTCGATACAGCACAAGTTACCGATAAACAAAAAGCCTGACGGATAAACCGCGCGGTTAATAACAAGTCAATTAATGAAAACTAGACGTAGAATCTAGCGGCGCACAGTGGGAAAATGACGAGAAACGCAGAGAAAATGATTTCTCCAGCTGTTCATAAATCCAAAGTATCAGGAAAGGCTTTAATATTGAATTATAAGAAGTAGAAACATATTCAAAGGGATAATGAACGACAAGAAGATCTTATTAATTAGAGGTAGTATAAATAACGCGAAGCAGACATACGCACATATGTATAATATGGCGTTTTTTGATAGTTGATTGTTTATTGACGCGAACATATTATGAAGTACAATTAATATTGAGTCGAATAATCAAAGTAAGATGATCTTATCAATTATAGATAGTACAAACATTATGAATTAAACGTATGCAATCACTTTTTGTGATAGTATTTAGGCAGAAAGGGAAACTATAAATAGTAGCAAATGTATAACATGCATCTACCTCAATTTACATGTCAAAAAATTCTTCGAGTTCAAAAACTAATTCTGTCCAAGCTTTTCTCCATTCAACCCACTGTGCGCCGTCCCTTAAAAACTCCCATCACACCGCGTAAAATAAAGTATATTATTGTTTAATTGGAAAAATAGAACTGCAGAGTGACTCAGTTGCGTTTTAATTAACACTCTCTATTTTCAATTATAAAGAAATATTTCCAACCGCGTATAATAAAGTGTATTATTGTTTAATTAGAAAAATAGAACTGCAGAGTGACTCACTTGCGTTTTAATTAACACTGTCAAGTTTTAATGATGAAAAACTATTTTCATGCTCCTTTATAGCTGACTATGTTATAACATTGTTTTACTTTCACAAAGATTATAACACAGTAAAATGTTTTCTTTGGCAAGCTGTTTCTCATTCGTCGCAAAGTAAACTATTATTGGAACTTTGTGAAATATTCAACATCCCATTTCAATATAACAGTCTTTCACAGGGTCTAATAAAAAGTAAATGGCACACCTGCGATCGTAAACCTCTCACATCAAATGTGCCGTTTATTTTGACATGTTATTTCTTAAATAATACTAATTACGGGACAACTTGGATCAAGGTGAATTATTGTTCAACTTTCAATTCTGGCATTTTGATATATTTCAACAAAGCGTCTTTAGCAATTAAATGTATTTTCAAAAACTAATTCTCTTCACGTTTTTCTCGATTCAACCCACTGTGCGGCGGAAGTCGATTTTTCCGAAAGCGAACGTCGTCGACGGCTGACTCACGTGCGGCGTTCTCGACGGCGTCGTCACGCCTTTCAAGCGACGCGCACGCAGATTACAGTTGGGAAAATAACGCGACAATGCCACTTGATAATGCGTTGTGACAAAGAGAGCGAGAGAGAGAAAGAAGAGGAGGAGGAAACACATCACTGACTCATGAATGAATCGCCGCGGCGAGATTTTACGCAGCGGTCCATTGGCATCGGCCTTTTTCGATATAATCGAACTGGCTTCGCTTGAAGTCGCAGTGGAATCAATTATTCAGCGAGCGGTAGCGCCGAGTTAATGATCAGCTATCCAGGAAAGGAGCGCGACTGCGACTCTCGGCGTCGAGGAACTCGTTAAGTCGATCGAAATAAATTAATCGCTTCCTCTCACGTATCACATGTACGTGTACGTGTACGTGTACACGTACACCTGGTTTACGAGAGACCGATGAACAATGGAGGAGATGAAGCCGCCGATAATGCTGGCATCGGCCGAGAGCTATCGTTTCTACTTTCGAAGGAGTGTTAACTATATTTAGCGCGCACTTAACTCGACTTTTCTTTCTCTTTCTCTTTTTCTCTCCTGGTTAACCCTTTGACTGCGACGTCATCTCCAAGTAATCCGTCAATGGGGACGCCGCGTTATTCACGCGTCAGTCGCTGCGTATATTTGAATTAGAGGGCATTATTAACCCCTTGTCGTACTTTGGCAAGTCTGACTCGTAATTCAAATTTGGTATTTTGTAATAAATTTGTTGTAAAATTTTGTAATATATTTGTTCAGACTCCGAACAATGACTCCGTGGAAAGTGATATATTTTCAACCGCAATCAGTTTAGTACTTTCCACCGCGTGACTTTTGTGATTTGGAAAATCCTATGCGCAATTTCGTGATGATTAATTATGTCTGAAGTCTGAAGAGGCTCAGATTCGTGGAATAAAGTTTGGGCGAACATTGTTGCATTGTATTTTTGGACCGTCAATGAATGTTAATCGAAATGTTAATGAATATTTTAGGGATTGGATTTTGCAACCCATAATTCTCGTCTGTTTTCCGGATTTCGGTGAACTAAATAGTACTGCAAGCGATTTACGGAGATTTTCGTTTAAATATAACAAAAGGGAAATAAATAGAGGAAACCAAGTATTTTGCTAAACAAAAATGATTAATTTAATTTAAAAAGGAATTTCAATCTTGGCAGACAATCTAAGTGAATACTAAACCAACCGACACTATCTTTATACCTGTACTGGCCCAGTAAAAACTGTCATTCGACCGGTAATTGGTAGGGTTAGTGTTAATTAAATTTATTAAGATTGCATAAAGAATCACAAATTTCTACAAACTTTTAAAGTTCATACATTTATTCCTATCTGTACGGATATCCGTCGAAACGACTGGTAAATTAGTTTCATATTTAATTGTAGTAAAACGTTTGTTTTCATTAAATTATTTTTCTGGCAACAAATGTAAAAATAGTGTAAATAATTTGATGAAAAAGTGACGGTTTATTACAATTTTAACTTATAAAACTGAGGAGGAAATAAATTTCAGCATATATTCGCCTCAAAAACGAAAAATTGTCAGCATGAATTGGAATAAATTAATAATAACAGTGTATATTTTTACGTAGTCAAAGGGATAACGAAAGATTAAAAATTAAAACCGCGAAGCGAGAAAAGAAATGCTCCGACGCGTTTGATCGAGAGCCGCTATTTGCAGATGATCTGCGAGATGCAAGCCTGTTTTTGTTTGCACACTTTGCAGCGCGTACGCGCAACTTTTTTCGCGCGCCGCGGCAGAAAAGCGGAGATGATGAGAGGACGGAGCGAAAAAACCGCTCGAGATAAGATTAAACTGGTGTTGGAGCGCTCATCGCGGAAGCAGAAGTCGAGGGACGCCCAAGTGTTTGCTTCCTATTGTTGTACTTTCGCAGTTTTATCTCCGCGATTATTATTCCTTGACAGTGCTATTGTCGCTTGGAGAATTCGGTTGAGTTGTTTGATTGAACAACAATCGGTTGGCGGGTAAATATAATTGTGAAGAATGTATGATTTCACGCTTATCGCGCGACTCGTGTTCGTACAGATGCTCGTGTTTGATCCGGTGATTTTCCTGCGAGAGTGATTGGAGCGATGACACCGTGCAAGGCTGCAAGGTGCAGCTGGCGAATCCTTTTAAATAACGAATTTTAATTATAAGAATTATTAAACAAACAAATTTTAATTCTTTTACTTTATTTAAAATGCAAGTTTATTACATTTATTTTGATATATACAAATAAAAGTAGAAAACTCTTTGAAGCGCAGGAGTTCAATCAAAACAGTTTTAATTGCAGAGAAATTATCACTGTGCTTCTAGTAATTTAATATTTCAAAGTTTAAATGTCCCATCATGCACTAAAAAAGTGGGACTTCAAAGTCCTTCAAAGAGTTAAGTGTCGAATCGCGAAAGGAATGAAACTCCCCCCAAAGAGCGTCTCCCTCGGCAAAGGATTTAAGGTTAAGTTGAAGTTTAAGGTTAACCCTTTGGCTCTGCTGGGATTAGCCATTCGAGACGATCGAGTCATTTGGATTCAAGTGGCGAGCGCGACTCGAAGATCTGAATCTAATAATTCATGTCAGTTGTTCATATGAATCGCGCGATAAATGTTAAGTGAATTCAAGTGCGTTGATGAACTTTAATGAATAATGTAACGCCTGGCTTGCCGATCTCGTACGAGATTGGTGTTGATCATTGTTGGTGCATTTAATGCTTCGATGCCTTTCGCGCAATAATGGATTTCGAAATGCGATCTTATTGTTTGGAGAATGCGCGGGTCGAATCACTTGGCTCCGAAATAGCAGCGTCCACCGTTGTACGTTGGATGGTTATAAACAATCCAGTAACTTTATTCCCTTCGCACATATTCTTCAATTAATTGTCAATAATTTCATTTCAAGAAGCGCAAATTACTGTGCCTTCTATTGGATTGGTAGAAAACTAATTTCGGTTTGTGTAAATAGAAAACTGAAATTCTATATTAACACTAGAACGACAGGGATTTTTCTATGCCCATGAAAATAGGTATAAACCTTTTTTGGTAGTTTTAGTGTTAATATTATTTCTACAAATTCTAGTCTATCGGACTGGCAAGAAAGCAATTTCGGTTTGTACAACGAAAAGATCGAAATTACTTTCTTGGCAACCCAATACAATACAATTTATAGAAATAATGTTAATTATAGAATTATATGCAAACCGAAATTACTTTCTCGCCAACCCCAAATATTACAATCAGAGGGAATAAAAAGTGTAGTACGACAGGACTGCTTGAGAGAGCGCGAGTGAATCGGAGCCCACAGTGGCAAACAATGGCGACGCGACGCCAGGACACGCGTAGGTTAAAAGAGTTTTCGAAGCGAGGCGAGGCGGGGCGAGGCGAGACGGGCGGGGGGGAAATGATTGACTGGAAAGATAGAGAAGCCGAGTGCGGAGAGGCCGTAGAAAATAGCATGGGGTTAAAGATTGGCCGAGCGAGAGAAGACGAAGGAGGCATTGCCCCCAACATGGCGCGGCATAGAGCGGCGCGACGCGCAGCCGGAGAGAGCCTTGAAACTTGAAAAGAGCAGAGGAACAGGAGGGACGCGACGCCGAGGCAGAGCAAGCGCGCACACGCAAGGGTGGAAAAAGCGAGCGAGCGAGCGAACGAGCGATGGACGAAGAAAAACTCACGCACACACGAAGAAACACAGAGAGAAAGAGAAAGAGAGAGAGAGGACGAACGGCGTCGACGAGTAGACTCCTGGAACGTGCGACGCCGCCGCCACCGTCGCGACGATTCTATCTATCGCGCAGCCAGCTGGCGGAGCCCAATCAGCTGTAACGTACACAAAAGCGTCGTCCAACAGGTCCACACGCGTCCGCACGAACGCCCGGGTTCCCTGACTTCCCTGTCTCGCTCCCTCTCTCCTTCTCTCGCTCTCTCTCGCCGTGCTGCCAACGATCGTAGTCCCCTCATTTGCTCTCCTTCGTGCACGCTGCTGTTGCTCGTAATTAGGCACGGGCGACACGCATTCATTTGAATGTTTAGCGCAGCACGAGCTGCTGCTCCTCCTCCGTCAGCCGTCGCCGCCGCCGCCACCGCCGCTCGCAGCGACGAGAATCATTGCGCCCGAGCACGCTGGCTTTAAAAAGGTACTCGCTGCTACTACGATTCTTCTGCTAGTTTGTCAAAGTCGAGGGCTTCGCTTTTAAGGGGATTTAGTGCAGGAAAAGTGGGTCTGCCAATGATTCTTGTGAACATTGTTGTTGATTGTTTCGATTAAATGTGGGATATTTTGTTATTTATAATATGGAACGTATATTTTGAAAGTGGTGTAAGTCCATTTTCTCTTGTTTCGAGAACATTAAACGTTAGCATATCTGTCAATGAAAGAATGTAGGTTAATTATATCAAGTCTGGAAATATTTCTACTGATTTGTCAATATGCCATTTGATTATATAAATTTGTTTTAGGCGAATCTAAGTAAAACAATGTATATTTCCTGACTGCAAATGGATTTAAAGAAGAACTGGGAAATATTGGAGTATAATTGAAATTGCTAGATAATTAATCATAATAAATTGTCTAGTGATTTTAATTGTACCCCAATATTTAGAAATTCTATATAAATTCTGTAATATAAAATTTTAGAAATTTTATATATTATATTTGATATCATACTGTGGAGTTTTCCGAAACCGATGAGTAGAACCAGCCGGAAGCCGATCGTCCTGATCTACTTAACGCCAACTCTCGGATGTCTGTGCATCAGCCTGTACACACAGACACAGACACACACACGTGCACGCTGGCGCGCGCAGCCTTATTATTATCCGTCGTTAGGGTAAAAAGCGTGACGACTATGTCTCTATGTCTATGAGAGTAGAAGATATCTACAAAGAACGCGAGCGGCGTGACTGGGGTCACGTGTCGCCCGGCAGCTATATTCATTTCCTTCGTGGAACGGAGAATATCGGCTGTCCTAGGTCGCCGCGGGCAAAGATTCCTCCAAGGGCTCTGCGGAGCAGGGATGGGCAAGCATGAATAATATAAGGTCATGATTAATAATAATCGTGGAGAAAAATTCGTGATTATTTGTAATCGTGGAGAAAAACTCGTTATTACTTGTAATTTACAAATAATCACGAATTCGAATGATTCAAAGTTGAATATTTCAAGTTCGAATGAGTAAAGTATTCAATTCGAAGTTTTCAACTTCGAAACATTCTTCGAATTCGAAGTATTCAACTTTGAATCGTTCGAATTGGAATCATTCAGATTCGATGTATTCGACTTCGAATCATTCGAATTCGTGATTATTTGTAAATTACAAATAATCGCGGATTTTTCTCCACGATTACAAATAATCACGAATTTTTCTCCACGATTATTAGTAATCAGGACCTTATATTATTCATAGTTGCCCATCCCTGGTCTGCAGACGTGTGTGTGTGCACATGGCGATTTGAATCAACATTGTTCCACCACAGTTTTTGTCAGACATTTGTAATATGTTTTATGCATGTGTTGTTTATCGAATTCAACTGTTCATGACCACTTGAAAGGCCTAGGTTTAACCTCAAAGCTCGACATATGAGTTCCTCGTGTTCTCGCGGAAACGAAATTACTTTCCGAAAAAGCCAATATATATTTATAGTTCAAGCAAGAAAAGAATGATCCGATGTGTATGGAGAAGATGTATTGACAGGCACACGCTAGTGCCAAAATTGGTTTGCAAAATTTCGATCCGGCATTTATTGAGGCAAATCGGCGAATAACAACTCGTGAGATCGCTGAGAGGTTAAATTTATCGAATTCAACTGTTCATGACCGCTTGAAAGGCCTAGATTTAACCTCAAAGTTCGACATATGAGTTCCTCATGTTCTCGCGGAAACGAAATTACCTTTCGAACAACCCAATATATATTTATATATCATTTATTATTTATATAGTTATGCAAATATATATTCGGACATCACCTGTTCAATTATATTCA
This sequence comes from Ectemnius continuus, assembly GCA_910591665.1. NCBI lineage: Eukaryota > Metazoa > Arthropoda > Insecta > Hymenoptera > Crabronidae > Ectemnius > Ectemnius continuus. The sequence continues at coordinate 9,871,593 of OU342868.1, read as the reverse complement.
AATCAAAATATTGAAGAATTCGTCTTTTTAATAGAAATTAAAAATATATGTATAAGATGTAGAAATTGACAAAAGGTGGATTTAGGCCACTTTCAAAATAAGCGGTTCGTGTTCTCTGTTTAACAATAGACTGTATTAAATTATGTAGTCTGTTGAAGCGAATATTTTACCGAGTTTTAGCATCGAGTTCCTTTGAATGGCTAACAACGTAAGAAGAAAATATTTGATCATAATATATTTACAGTGGAATATTATATGGACCGTTCATTTTGAAAGTGGTGTAAGTCCATTTGCAGTCCGTCAATATACATTATTTTAGTTGAATTCGCCTAAAACAAATTTATATAATCAAATTACGTATTGATAGACCAGCAGAAACATTGTCAGACTTGATATGATTAACTTGTAGTTTCCCATTGACAGATATGCTAGCATTTAATTCTCTCGGAAGGAGGAAAAATGGAAACCACTTTCCAAAAATAAACGGTGCATATTATAGATATCATAAAATATTGGTGGAATTGAATTAACGATAATGAATGTTAAGCTCCCATTAAACTTATATCGAAATATCTGACTTCCTGCTCGATGTTTTTCAGCGAACGAACAAAGGGAAATACAATTACCGAAAAATCGACTAGCCACAAGCCTCTCTCCAATCAATTGATTTCCCGGCGAAGCCGTACTTTGCTAGAAGCAGCTGGCAAATGCAATAAAGTTGACATCTCGCGCGGAGACAAAAATCAATGCGTCCTAGCCCGGTCGTCTCTCTGCAACAGCAGCAGCAGCAGCAGCAGCAGCAGCAGCAGCAGCAGCAGCAACACACAGTAGACTCGACACACCTCTTACGTATCCGCTTCGACGGCGGGAAAGAGAAAGAGAAATAGAAACAGAGAAAGAGAGAGAGATGCCTACGTGCGGAATTGGCACGCGCACCGGAGAGTTCCTGGTGGCTGCTGGTTGGGAATGGTTGCTATAGTGAGATATCGGAGGCGCGCGCGCGCTACAAGAGAGCGCAACTGAAATAAACACCGGGGAAGAAGGCGTGGAGAGCGAGAGAAGCAAGAAGCAAGAAGCGAGCGAACGAAACGAGAGAGGAGCTTTGTGCGGCTGCTGGCGGCGCGCAGCGACCGCTGCACTTGCGAGTTTAGTTAATTCGGGTCATCGTCCTTCGTCGCCCGTCGCTCATATTTAATTTTCCCGGTAAGTGGCGCGATCAGCACACCCGCGTTGAAAGTGAATTACACTCGCAGGCGCGGGACGAGAGAGAAGCAGCAGCAGCAGACGAACAAGCTCTCGCACCCACGCAGAGATCTCGCTCTCCGCCGCCGGAGAAACCGGCCGATCGAGATGAGAGATAAAGCACAGTAGGCGCAGAAAACGTGCGATTCTCAGGGCCGAAGAACGCTAGACGTCCGCCGCCGACGCCCGTCGCCGACGGGATATAGAATTTCTGGCGGTCACTCGGAATTACAGTCGAAGCGCGATCGATTGCCGAGAGCGTAAATGCAGCTCTCTCTTTCTCGCTGTTTCTCTTCGCTCTCCCAGGGAGCCGCCACGATTTTAGATCAGTCGCGAGGAAGCCGAGAAAGACCTGAGAAAACCGACTGCTGCTGTTGCTGCTTCTACTCCTCCTCCGGCAAATATTTACGAAAGGAAGGAATCGATGGGGCTTTCGCGGAAGAAGACGAGAAAGCTTGTTGCTGCTGTCGCGTCGTTGATTCTCCTCCGTGTTAGGCTTTTGGGGGACACGTTCGGTACACCCGATACGAGAGAGAGAGAGAGAGAGAGAGAGAGAGAGAGAGAGAGAGAGAGAGAGAGAGAGAGAGAGAGAGAGAGGCTTTTTCCAGGCTGGATCGAAGCCTCGCACGACACCGACGATGGCAGCTTTGCTAGGCTAGCGTGGTGGCACAGATAGGAGCTGCGCGCACCGAGATAATGCTCGGAGCTGCTCGCTTTTTATGACGCGCCGCTTGAATCAGCTGTAGATGTGTACAAAACAAACCGAGCGCGTACTATCTGGTGACATTGCCGGCTGCTCGCCCTCCCTCCCGCCGCGCCACGCTCTTCCTCCTCCACCTCCACCACCTCCTTTCCGATGGCCGCGCGTCCTGCCTGTCTTTTTAGTTAGCCAGGCGTTCGCGCTGCGCGGTTTTATCGCCGTAAACACGCGGTTTTCTGTCTCTCTCTCTGTCGGTTGATGCAAAGATTAACGGCGCGAGGAAATCACGGTTCCATGACACGCGAGCGAGCCACCTCTCGTGTTTTCGTGCCGCGCAGCACGCAAGAGACTTGCTCGGCTGTGGAGAGACGCGAATGGAAGTGAGAGCTTTTTTCCGTGTCTCTCTGTCTGTGGGATGCTCCGCGCTGGACTCGGCAATGCTATTCGAGTTGGGAATTGTCGATTAGCATAAATGGATTTTGCATTAAGGGTTGAAGAGAGAGAGAAAGAGAGAGAGAGAGATGTGTGTCGAATGGAGGGCGATGGTGAAAAGGTCGAAGGGTAGAAGGCGAGAAGGAGGACGCGCGCGCCCGGAGTAACGGGAACGCGGCGCGCACGGGCAACAGCGCGAAGCGACGGCCCTGATCTTCTCTCTCTCGTGTAAGGCAGCTGACAGGCAGCAGCAGCCCGTCAGCTGAGAGCGTACACAAAAGCCGAGGATGCCGTGCGCGCACCTACACTCTCAATGCGCAGCGGAGACTTGAAAGAAAGAGCGAGGCCAGCCGGACTGGACGTACCAGAGGAGAGAGACAAAGGGAGCGAGTGGCGCCGATATAATTGGGAAGAGTCGATTTTCCCTCGATTCGAAGGAGAGCTTGCCAGAGAAAAATGAGAGAACTGCGTTGTTGCAGGACGCGCGCGCTCCTCCTCCTCAGCTGTGGCGACGGCTCTCGCCGAGCGCGGAAGGAGCGTGGGATCTCTCTCGCTTCGGTGCCAAGCTTCTCTCGATCGTCAGACTCAAAGTCAGGGCCGCAGAGATTCGCCGGAGAGGAGAGAGTTTCTTGTTGGGTTAGAGAGGAATGCTGGCAGGCCGGAGAATGCACTTGGATACAAGGGCAGCGTCGATAACGACTCGCCTTGGTAACACACCGAGAGACAGACACTCGGCCTCTCCGGGATCGTGTCGCTCTCTTTCCTCGGCTGTCGTGTCCTCCGGAGAACGCGACAGCGAGCTCCAGGGAAAATGGCAGTGGTGCGATGGCCTGTGCTTGAGTTTTGTTAGAACGTCTCCGGGTAAGGACGACGCGCGTCGTCCACTTGGCGACGGAGAGGGCTGCTGCATCAAGAAGCACAACAAGGGGTTCTCTGCTCACCTCCATATGCATCCGTTGCCGCGGCAGCGAGCGACCACTCGTGTCCTCGGCCTCGTCTGCGCTTGCAAAAGCTCGCCGTACCCCAGCGGATCACGGGCTCCACGTCTTCGCGCTATGCCACGAACAACGACGGCGGCGACGGCTCGTTTTGATCATCACTAACGCGAAACAGTCGCGTCCAGCGAGCACCGTACTGCTGATCGACTCGGCGTCGTTCGATTTATTTCGGTTCGTCCGCAGGCGGGATGGTATATCTCGGAGTGGACGCATGCGCCGCCGACACCTGCCCACCACTTCGTACCGGACAACGCTGCCAGAGGACGCGTAAGCACGGCTTCTTTTATTCCTGTCGCGGAGAGAACGCGCCGAAAGCCGCTGCTTTGTCGGAAGAACGATGCCGCGCGACGCGGACTTGGTGGACGGACTTGGAAACCTTTTGATTCTGCTGGGTTAAGTATATGCTTGCGAGGGAGTTTTTCGTTGTTGAAGAATGATTGAGTTTGTTGCAGGCGGGGAAATGTGTGCCGAAGATTGATTTGGATTTTGGAAGATCGTGTTCGAAGATTGATGATAGTTGATTTGTTTGAAGCAATGATATATGCGCTCTGAGATATCTTTGTCCGTGGATTCTTTCGTGATGTTTTCTCGTCATAAACGAACGTTGTGATTGTTTAAATTTCGTATATTTGTTGCTCTCACGCCTACGGTGTGAAGACATGGAAGGAGAGATTTTCTTTGTCAAACCTAAGAAAGGCACATCGAAGTTGATCGAAGCATATACGTTGCTGTGTGGTTTCTCTGGCATGTGTCGCGTACAAACTGTAAGAATCTATAGAATCTGTGTTAGAATCCATCGCATACCAGTCCTCTGAAAAACATTGTACGTATATATGTTAAAACTATGTAGGAAAGCTACCTTTATTCATGTACTTCCATTTTGCTCGCATGTTGCTGTCGGCTGTATTACATACTGTCGAGAAAAACTAGCGGAATTTCTCTCTCACGCGTCACTATCGAATACTCGCGGACTGCTTTTTCAGTTTGCCGAGTCTGCAAAAGAATAATAAAAGTATCGAAGTCACGGATCGTGAGAAAGTACAATATAACTGCAAAGTTCAACGAGCGCGCACTCGCTCGCCAAAAAACCAATCCGAACATTTCAGTACGTTTTGAAAGCTGTCGGCGACGACGGCATTCACCCTTATAGATCGAATAGAAATCTCTAAATGCGTTCTGATCGCATATACCTCTAGGTTCGTTTAAACAATTACGTCAATGTAAAAAAAACGTATTACGTTATTTAACACGATACAATGAGGCAGAGCTACGACTTCAAGTGCTCCATAAATGCGCAGCGTCTGCCACCCTCTCCCCTCGTTCTCGCGATATTCTCGCCCCCCCCCTTTTTTTATTTCACATCCACGCTCTCCTTGTAGAGTATATCATTCACACAATGCCAATATTTTATTTCCAACTTGCACACCATACAAGCACGGCATGAAGGACAACGAAGCGACTGAACATAAAAGAACTTACGTTCTCTTACTTTTGTTTATTCAATATGTATTTTTCTTATAAAGTGGTGTGTCCTACTAATTAAAAGTAAATGAAAAAAAAAATGTTCTTCAAACAATAGTTAATATTTTCATTAAAATTCACTTCATTAAGGCAACTAATTTGTTTAGTTTCATTTTACATATCTAGGGTAAATGATATATAAAGTATATGTAAAACACTAATATATGTAGGATCTGCAGCAGAAAATCGGTCGTCTGGGTCACTTGATTCGGGCGGCTGCTCTTTTTGGTTTGAGCCGCCCGGCACCCTCGCGCCAATTCATCCCCGAGATCCTCAAGACGATCTGGGAGGAGCCGACTCCACATTTATCCGTTTTACAATTACACTTTCCCTGATCTCTTCGCCACTTATATAATGTATAGCTGTTAAATTATTACAACTGGACCTCAGCGCGGGTCGGAAGCTCCTCCCATCCCGGATGAGCCCCTAAATACAGAATCTACGGAAAGAAATCGGCTACCTGGACCAGAAATCATACCCGAAACATCTCGCTTTCCAAGCGATCGCTGTTATCATTTCAACGAACCAGTAGTTCAGTCCGATTTGTTCCCGTGATTCGCAGGTCGGTCTGAGGCCCCGATCCCACATATATGGTTACTTTTATTTCCTTGTTACAAGCCTTACATAATTATAATATAATATGTATACTTTTTTTATATGTACTCTTGTAATAAAATTGATTACTTCATACTCATTTCTAGAGATAATAAATATATCTAATGTGTATTGTTAGTACAAGAGAAGTGCGTGCAGAGGGTGGCAGCAGGGTGCGCATTCGGGAGTGCTATTTCGCCAAAGACACCGCAGTCCCTTCTCTTTATACCGTCTCATATGGTGACATTTAACTGTATTGCTTTAGTGTCCACAGAGCACGCCTGTTGGGGTTGCTGCTGTTGTTGCTGCTGCTGCTGCTGCTGTTGCTGTTGAACCTGTTGCTGCACCTGCTGTTGCACTTGCTGCTGGACCTGTTGCTGAACTTGCTGTTGTATCGCTTGCAGCTGAATTGTCTTTGTGTCGACGGTACACGTTTGCTGCTGCTGCTGCTGCTGCTGTTGCTGCTGCTGCTGCTGCGCCTGTGCTTGGTGCTGCTGCGGTTGTGATTGCACTTGTTGTTGCACTTGCTGCTGCTGCTGTTGCTGCACTTGTTGCTGCTGTTGCTGCTGCTGCTGGGCCTGTTGCTGTTGTTGCGCCTGCTGGGCCGCAGCCTGCGCCGCCTGTCGTTGCTGTTGCCTAAGTATACTGGGTGGCGGGTCCATGTGCTGGCGTTGATGCAGTAACAAGTGGTTCTTTTGGAAGAAGGCCTTGCCGCATTTGTCGCAAACGTGCGATCTTATGTGGCAACTGCCGTCCGTGTGTCGTCTCTGGTGTTGAGATAGGCCGTGTTTCTGCGCGAAACCACGGCCACAATCTGGACAAACGTGTGGTTTTGGTTTCGGCCCTGTTCCGACTGGTGGCGAAGTTTGGGTTGCACCGTGCATATGACTAACGCCTGGTGTTCCAATGGGTCCGTTCATCTGCAAAGACAAGCTGTGTAACTAGCCAGTCACCCACCAGACGCGATTCTCGATGGTACCTGATGGGTCCCTGTTGTATTTGGCGTCAGGAAATGACCGGGTGTTTGCTGGAACGCTGCCGCAAGCCCACATAAGTCCGTTACCAGAGTTCGATCGCCAGAGTGTAATCTTAAGTGCAGAGTTAGAGCTTCCCGATTCGAGAAATCCAGTCCACATTCCCTGTAACAGATAATAGAAGAGAACATGTAATTCTGCAATGCGAGGACTTAACATAGACTATCCGAGGTACCAGTTTTGATAATTACCTGCACATAAGTGACTTCTCATCTGCGTTCGTATTGTTATTGTGAATCTTAGAATGGGCGACCAGGTCTGATTTCCGCGGGAAAGCTTCCCCACAAACCGTGCAGGCAAAGGGTGTTTCTCCCGTGTGCAAACGCATGTGGGCCAATAGCGTTCTCTTCTGGAGGAATTCCTTGCCACAAACAGTACACGAATGTGGTACCCGACCATGAAGTCGGCCGTGGTTTACTAATTCGAACTTTCTCTGGAACGTTGCTCCGCAATCGTGACAAACAAAGGGGTGTAAGCTCCCATGGAAGCGCGAATGCATGGTAAGATGATCTTTTTGCGAGAATGATTCCCCGCACTCTTCGCAAACAAAAGGTCTCTCTCCTGAGTGGAATTTACTATGGGTCACTAAGTGACGTTTCAAAGGAAAAGCTCTCCCGCATTCTTGACACACGAACGGGCGTTCCCTCGTGTGTACACGGGTGTGCGTTACTAGATGATGCTTTAATGTAAAAGACTTTTTACATTCCCGGCACTGGTAGGGCCGCTCGGCGCTATGGAGGAGCAAGTGGGTATGGAGACAGTGTTTGTGTGCAAAACTCTTGCCACAGTGGACACAAACGTGTGGCCGCTCTCCAGTGTGCACCCTTGCGTGTGTGGTAAGGTGATGCTTCAATAAGAAAGATTTACCACACTCGGAACAGGAGTACGGCCTCTCCTTGGGCACCCTCACTTGACTACCCATGTCTTGTTGCTGCTTTACTTTTGTTTCGATTTGGGTCGTGTTGACGTGCGTTAGCACATGCCCAAAATGGGCAGTGGTGTCTGTCTGGCTGGTCGCTACGTTATTGGCATTCGCCTGATTGGAAGCAGCGGCAGCCCTCTTCATTAAGATTTCATTGCATTCCTCAGCGGTGAGCTGCAGTGGTCCGATGGGTGTCATAAAGTGCTTACTCATTACGTGTTTATCAGCTGCGGTAAAAACTAAAGTGTTCGAAAACAGTGAAGGTGGAGGCGTTGGATGCGCGGCGTCACAATTGCAGCCACCCTTGTCGCATGTTACTGAAAATATATCGTGATGCTTCTTGGTACGAACATGAGTGCCTTGCGTTTGATTATGTGCCCCGGTAGTATGGCTGTGGTGGGTTGTAGGAGTCTGTTGACAGCTTTCATTCATGGTAAACATCGGCCTACGATGCGTACTGTTTGTTATTTTCGTCGGCTTGATATCAACTTGGATTTTCTGGCTGGATCCTTGATCTTGGTTATTGTTAACGGCATAACTGATGTTGGTGGCGAGTTCATTCTGCGCGTTCTCGCGCGTTTCAGCTCCTGGCCCACCGAAGGACCAGGCATACCCAAATCCTGTCCCTGCGTTGCCAGGGGTTGTGCACATGTTTGTTAAGGGAGAATTGGAGGGGTTGCTCTGGCTGGAAGCAGTGCTGGTGGGCCCCTCCGTTTCTGTCAACGCATGGTCCGCACCAGCTCGCTCCACCACGACGAATTGATCGGAGGGGAATATCTTGAGAGGCTCCAAGTAAATGTACCCGTCACGCTCCAGTATCTCGCCGTTGGTAATCAAGATTCGCTATCATATCTGCCTAGGCAGGAGCAGGCTGAGGGTAACTCCTAGAGCCCAGGGTGTATAACTCCAAGTGCTCTAGGTGACCAGGGTATGTGGTACCAGTGTCGCAAGGTGTTCAACACCATACACTGGTCGAGCATAGCATAAGGCAAGTATCCCTTGATTGGCTGTTCCCGCGCGTCGCCCCGACTAGGACGGCCGATCACATAGGTTCCAGGAGGTGAGGCGAGAGTGTCCGCGCGGTTCGAGCAGGCGGCATAGGGTGCCCGTGCGCTGTAAACCAGAGCTCGCAGAGCTCCTGCCGTTTTCGTATTGTTACCGCGCCACCGCGCGCCAATGGAAATATTACGGCGCTACGCTGGCCTTTTCTATGTGGTGGAGCTCCGTGAGTGATTCTCCTCGTTTCGGTCTTGGGGCCCGCGGCGTCCACGGCTCTTCAAAGACAACCTCCACCTTCTTCCCGCGGTACTCCCACACATTCACTTGCGCTCCACGTTCTTTTCCCGTGCCTCGCCGGACCGGGCCTACACTTTCACTTGGCTTGATCGGCCGCCGGTGGTCATTAATTTTACGCAATTGCACATTTTATTGTCCATACAAAATAGCCTCATATATCGGCCATTTTATTTGTAAACTACGAAAAAACAATGTTACCAATGCACGCGCACTTTTGGAGGGAGCGAGCCAGGCAATAGCGTCGCCGTGTGGCACTCGTCGCTGGCAGCACTGTTCCCGCCGACGCGACTTCTTCCGCCATATTTAAATCTTATATCGCACCCAGTAATTGCCTTTTTTACTTACAACCTGTATCTGGCCAGCCTTTTTTTCCACCCATTCTTTCTTGTCCATTTGCCCGCGATTACTTGCTTGCATATCTAAGCGCAGGTATCCTTACAATGTTGCTCTATCTTGCAGGTGGCGATTACAACGTCTCATGGCCGGCCTGGATACCGGAAGCATCGTAAATCATTACTTTCCTCCACCACGGCTCAATAGGCTTTATTAGCTTTTATTGGTAGTATTGTGGAATTTCGAGCGTGTACAGAATGACTTTATTGTAGGGTCTCCTGCTTTCTGGAAGTACATCAATGCAATCCTATCCATTCTTCGATATACATCTTAGTCCACTACGCGGTACGATTAAGTGGTGAATGTTCATAATAACTTTGGATCCCCGGATTCACAATCCCATGTTAACCGACGTGTTAGCAACGCTTACGCTTTATTAAAGCGATGCTGCGGGTAGCCAAGTTTCCAAGATCATCACTGGCAGAGAGCAATCTCGAATCCGATGCGGGACATAAATCGGTCGTTCAGTAGAAATTACAGATGTTTATTTTGGCCTAGCATTTTATCATACAAGCATGGAATACTTAGAAATAAATTTGCGGTGGCGCACAATTCCCTCGAGGATTCGAACTTAATTCGTAATGAATCCACGTTTAGGTTGAGCGTTCAGTTTGGTGAGGAACTTATGCGGCACATGTGGAAATATCTGTAGTATTTGATAGGTTTATTGACTCAGGGATTATCGCTGCAGGCTTATCAGAGCGGGTGAAGCCGATGGCGATTTTCCTACGCTGGTGGAGAAAAGAGCGGAGAATGGAGCGCGGCTCGCGCGCGCCAGCCAAGAGTGCCAATAGAGCCGATCGAAGCTGATCGAGTGTGTCGGCGTGCGTGTAAGCGAGCGAGCGAGCGAGCGTTCTCATCATTTACCGGCGGTATCTAGCGAGTTATGAGTCGTGGGACGCGCGAGCGCCTATCCAGCTAATACGGCGAGCGGAACGGAATCGTCGTCGCCCGGTTGGTCATCGCCGTGGCAATAACGCAGACTCAGCAGCTGATAAGCAATACCGCTGCGCGCTAATGGCCTGCGCACACGAGTTTGGCAAAAAGCCCAGTGCGTGCCAGCGGAGTGAGTATCTTACCGGCATCATCTCCATTCATTTCTCTTTCCTCTCTCGGCGCTTGCTCCATTCAATTGTCCACTGTTTCAGTATCTTTCAGATGCGGCGCGCCACACTCCGCGAGAGGGCCTATCAACCAAATCCTCCCGTTCAGCTCGGAAAGCAGCATCAACACATTATAGAATAAGCAAACTAGCTATAGTTTCCACGAAAGCACGAACCGGCAGCGATAAATGATTGATCGTGATTTATTTAAAGTAACACGATTTTCCAGGCCAGTTACGAAACTAACGGGCCCTGCCAGTTTTTGCATCAGAGCGTAGTTACATAGTTGATCAACATAATTGAGATATGCGTAGTCAAGCACAACAGTGTAAAGTCCTGTGGAATTTCTTCCTTTTCCAAGGTTTCGTAATCTTCGCGACGCCCCTCCCCAATGTTAGATAGAGAGGTTCGCGTCATCATTCTGTTACGTCAGTGCAGCCCTCCAGTAGAGTACAAATCGCTGACCTAAAGCGCGCGAGCGCGCGAGCGAGCGGGGAGGAAAGGGAGCAGCGTATCAGATCGCGATGATGCACACACGTGCGCTGATTTTTTTCCCCTCCCGGCCGATTCTTACACATCACCAGCTTTATTGCGCACCTCCTGCAGCTACCGGCTCGGCAAGTGCTGCGCACTGCCTTAAACGCATTTTTCTTTCCTAACGCGCGCCGCGTGTGCATTCTCCGATTAGCATTCTGCCGCGCTGCTTCTCGCTGCGAGCGAAGCCCGGTGCGTGGCAGCCGGTTCGCCCGATGACTCACAGGTCACAGGGAATACGCGTGATAACGGAAAGAACTCAAGGCGATGCCTGTTTAATTCGTTGATTGTTAACAATAGATATAAGTATTAATAAAGCATTAGTCCACTCATTGGAATTATGGTAATTGTACTCAAAAGTAATAACTATAATACTATAGTTATGGGTTATTAATAAAAAATATTACTTATAAGTTATACTTGTGAGTAATATACTTAATTATATTAGGTGTAAGGGAAAGTTCTATCATTTTTGAACACGTGTACATTATAAAAAAACGTGCCAGAAATTTTCCTTAAACCTAATACATAAAATATTACTTATTAAATATATTAAATGTTACTTATTGTGAAAAGTGATAAGTAATAGGTATAAGTATTAAATAATCATTATTCAACTTTAAATCCTCATATATCAATCATACTCAAAAGCAGCGAGTAATATTTATAAAAAGTATTACTTATTACTTACTAAATATATTAAACGTTTCTTCTTATTAAAAGTAGTACTTATAATTTAAAAAAAGTATGCCAATCATATTCGAAGTAGTTTCTTTCGATACGAACAATTTGGAATCACTTTGAAAAAGAATATCCGCAGGAGAATCATGTGAATCCGCGACAGGAAAAGCGTTCGTATTCATATAAATCTATTTTCGCAAGAGAAATGCACTGCTTATGCGACGCTTGGCCGAGTGTCGAATCGGCTGACACGATATATGTCGGATTTTGTCGATCGAGGGTTACAGATTGGCAGTGCGAGGGGTTGGGGGTGGGTTTTTTACGAGCGAGAGAGAGAGAGAGGGAGAGGACGGTGAAGGCCCAGGGTGCGAACCCGAACCCTGAACCAGCCGAGCGTGAACAGCGATACCAGGTTCGCTCTTCATTCGTGCTCGTGTCGTCAAACAAGCGTTCAGCGATCATCCCCCCACGTTACACTGCCATTCTCTCCCGCCAGGTCAGTTGCGATTTCTGTGCACACGTATCAATTACTCAGGCATTCCTCCGACGAGCTTCGTGGGCTGAGCTATTTCCTTGGATGAAACCAAGCAGCCGGAACGTACACCTGGAACTCTCTTGTTTGTTTAGATAGCTTTCTTTTAGAACAAATATTGTAAGTGTGAAAATTGGAAAGAGAAATGTTATGTTTTTAGAGTAATATATTTGTTGATTTGTGTTTTGCAGGAAATGTATTAAGGCTAAGCAGCCGGAACGTACACCTGGAACTCTCTTGTTTGTTTAGATAGCTTTCTTTTAGAACAAATATTGTAAGTGTGAAAATTGGAAAGAGAAATGTTATGTTTTTAGAGTAATATATTTGTTGATTTGTGTTTTGCAGGAAATGTAAAGACAAGCAGCCGGAACGTACACCTGGAACTCTCTTGTTTGTTTAGATAGCTTTCTTTTAGAATAAATATTATAAGTGTGAAAATTAAAAAGAGAAATGTTATGTTTTTAGAGTAATATATTTGTTGATTTGTGTTTTGCAGGAAATGTAAAGCTAAACAATCGGAACGTACACCTGGAACTCTCTTGTTTGTTTAGATAGCTTTCTTTTAGAACAAATATTGTAAGTGTGAAAATTGGAAAGAGAAATGTTATGTTTTTAGAGTAATATATTTGTTGATTTGTGTTTTGCAGGAAATGTAAAGACAAGCAGCCGGAATGTACAAGAACCTACCCCACTTTTACTAGACATTTCTTTAATTATACTATATATTCTGTCTGTATTAAATTATGTAGCCTGTTAAAGCGAATATTTTACCAAGTTTTAGCATCGACTTCCTTTGAATGGGTAGCAACGTAAGGAGAAAATATTTTATTGTATTATATTTAAAAGGGAATATTATATATAACTGGCTTCTTCAGGGTGAAGTTTCAAGTGCGAGTTAACGTAACTCAAACATGTAAAAGTATAAATGCATAAAATGCAGACAAACGTTGAGAAACATTTGAGTATAATTTAAATATCTAGCTCGACAGTGGTGATTCAAAGTAATATATTTGTTAATTTGCGTTTTGCAAGAAATGCATTAAAGACAAGGAGTTTGCCAGCGAATCCCAGCGTTGTTAAAGGCAACAGCGAAAGCCGATAGCGCTGCGTTACATAATAAGCTCCGGCAATCGGCGCTAATTGGGAGCAGGAGACACGCAGTTGTAGTCCTCGGCGCTCTTTATTTAGGAGATATCGTTGCTCCACTTTGACGCGCGATACTTAGCGATCGTTTAACATAATCATACTGGCGGGGCATCCTTTGATAAATGCGGCGCGCGATGCATATTTGCCAATGATTACATACAAACGTTTGTAGTCGGCTTCGACGTTTCATCTAGAAAGCAACATGTGCTGAACTGTTTTAAGGGTAACTCAAAACAACTATCGCACTTGCAATTGCTATGCCAGTTCATATAAATAGGATTTACATTATTGGTGAATTCGATGTTTATTTTAGGAGATCGAAAAATGTAGGAATTTCAAGGTACATAAAAGGATTTTGAAATTTGCCAATGATTACATACAAACGTTTGTAGTCGGCTTCGACGTTTCATCTAGAAAGCAACATGTGCTGAACTGTTTAAAGTGTAATCCTAAACAACTATCGCACTTGCAATTGCTATGCCAGTTTATATAAATAGGATTCACATTATTGGTGAATTCGATGTTTATTTTAGTAGATCGAAAAATGTAGGAATTTCTAGGTACATAAAAAGATTTTGAAATTTGCCAATGATTACATACAAACGTTTGTAGTCGGCTTCGACGTTTCATCTAGAAAGCAACATGTGCTGAACTGTTTAAAGTGTAATTCAAAACAACTATCGCACTTGCAATTACTATGCCAGTTTATATAAATATTCTTGTCTAAGTTTCACAGTATTGGTGAATTCGATGTTTATTTTAGTAGATCGGAAAATGTAGGAATTTCAAGGTACATAAAAGGATTTTGAAACTAGCATTTATTTGAAGACAGCGCAGCGGTGCAACTGGCAGAGAAATTGTTAGTGAGTGTATGCGTGAGATTAGATTGCGTGAAGTTGCTGGCGAAGGTTCTTCGTCCCTTCGGACCGGTGGAACAAGATAATCAGGGCCGAAGAGCTATCGGCCGGCGTCCTTTTTCTCGGCTTAATTAAAAGATGATTACCTAATGAGGGCCATCGATACACTCGGACACTAACGAGGCAGCACGCTGCTGTCACTCGAGCGTCGCTCTCTCCACGCAGCAAGCTATAATTTCAAGATTTCTATCGGCGAGCAGCTTGTTCGAGGCCGCTGGGAAACTCAACGCGCTTTACCACGTGTATCTAAGGGTTGAAATCTACGAATCAATTAGTCACTACGCATTCCTAATCCACTTCGACATCCCTTTGAAATCTTTCTCTAACACTATTCTTCAAAAAGTATTTCCTGAAATATAAATACCATTTGTTAATCTGAGAAAATAAGTATTATTTAATTAAGACTAAATTGAATTTCCTTGATGTAAGAAATCCTGAGCAATTCAGATTATAATTACATATTCAAGAATGTGACTTTACAGGGTCGTTACAAAGAATTGAAGTGGGATTTTCTTTTGTAGTTCGCCTGGCATTTTTCATTGTTTCGGATGAAACTGCTTTGAGTGAAAGGTGTTAACGGGCCAAGAGGAACGTAACTATTTAAGCAGTCGCTCCAGACAACCTGGAGCTAATGAACAATGCCAGTGGAAGACGCGGCGGCGGCGGCGGCTTTTGAAAAGGTTTAATGCAGCACACATAGACACGTATCGTGATCGGTTCTTTCCAGGCGATGGATCATGAGTCACGTGCCGGCGGTGGCGTGCGTGGTGGCTCATCGATCACGATTAGTCGCAGGACCTGCCAAGAGTTCATCGATCCTCGAGCTACCCTGGAATCAGCTCGTGTGACGACAATTTGTGCATTCATCCTGGAACATTGGCGCGGAACACCCCTTGAGAAAAAATGAGTCTGCCATATCTGTCGATTTTATTCTATTACAGTTTGCTACGTTTCTTTGGAGATTTTCGTATTGGTGGACAATAGAGATTTCTGATAAATCGATTGTACAATTTGTAATATTAATCGCATTTTCGTTTCGTCATTTGGGAATTTTACGTACACTATTCGGCGCCAAAAATATATTTGTTACGCCTGAATTTCATACAAATTTCTATAACAGCAAAATTTGTTATGTGTTACAAATAAATATTACCACCGAGCGATTTTTCGTTTATTGAGTGTTTCAATTTTAATTCATTGGCTGCCACAATCCAAATTTGGGGTTTTTACAATTTTACGTTCACCACTTGGCGCCAAAAATACATTTGGTACGCCTGAATTTCGTACAAATTTCTACAACAACAAAATTTGGTAGTTAATGGATTAAATACTTCCACCGAGTTGAATATTCTTTCGTCAGGCAAAATTTATATTAGAAACATTTCTAGATTACACATTCATCTTGTTCAATACTGTAGAATTCACGATGACTCATGAATATTTCAATTAACAGGTGTTTTGTTTGCAGGATACTTTGTAGAGTCGGCGAATCGATTGATAGCGCGTTAATAATTCCCGACGCACTAGTGGATGCGAGGATATTCTTTTGATCCTCGAGCGGTGCTTTCAGAAATCCCCGAAGGATGATGCAGAGAAGACACAAACACACACACACACACTCGAGAGAGAAATCCATATGTGTGGAGAAAAGGGCAGAGGTCGAGCAGGACGATTTCAATGCAGGCCTAAATGTAAAGACAAGCTGCCGGAACGTACAGGAACCTACCCCACTTTTACTAGACATTTGTTTAATTATACTATATATTCTGTCTGTATTAAATTATGTAGCCTGTTAAAGCGAATATTTTACCAAGTTTTAGCATCGACTTCCTTTGAATGGGTAGCAACGTAAGGAGAAAACATTTTATTGTATTATACTTAAAACGGAATATTATATGTAACTGTCTTCTTCAGGGTGAAGTTTCATGTGCGAGTTAACGTAACTCAAACATGTAAAAGTATGAATGCATAAAATGCAGACAAACGTTGAGAAACATTTGAGTATAATTGAAATTTCTAGCTCGACGGTGGTGATTCAAAGTAATATATTTGTTAATTTGCATTTTGCAGGAAATGCATTAAAGACAAGCAGTTTGCCAGCGAATCCCAGCATTGTTAAAGGCAACAGCGAAACAACAGCGACGATATTCTTTTGATCCTCGAGCGGTGCTTTCAGAAATCCCCGAAGGATGATGCACAGAAGACACAAACACACACACACACTCGAGAGAGAGAGAAATCCATATGTGTGGAGAAAAGGGCATAGGTCGAGCATGACGATTTCAATGCAGGCCTAAATGTGCACTCTTTGTTTCCCCTCAGTGACATGGAACTCTGGCGGCGATGCTCCCCCGGGCACTTTAGCGATCTCTGCTCGATGCTCATTCCGAAATCTAGCTTCGCCGAGGGAATTCACCTCGTGTTTCTCTATTCTCGTGAGCGGAAGCAAGCGCGCTCCAGCCGGACGCGGCCTCCTTTGATCTTCGATCTCGCGGCAGCTTTCAAGCTTTCGACCCTGCGACAGGGAGATGCTTATGATAACGATAATTCGATCGCCAATACTCACGGCGTATGGACTCGCTCGCACACCGATGCCAAAACCTCCCCCTTTTTCTCCCTCGGGAAAAGAGACAACGAATATTTATGGTAACACTTGAATTTTTGCATTTATTTTCTGTAATAGAAATAGTACAATTTGTAAATGTATTTTTCTGTTTGTCTAGTGAAACTGGGTGCTTTTTATTTGTGGAACAATGGAAGAGCTTTGAGTGGAATGGAAACGATTTTATCGATGATGCTCGAACAGCCATTCACAGACGTATTTATTTTCACGAAAGTAACTCTAATAAACGTCATTAAAGAGTTAAAAATTTGCAACTTGGGCACTGAAAGTGTTAAGAAATCAATACATCGTAATAATTAATGGTAATAATTAATGTTAAGATTAACGTTTTATGGGGGTTGTTTTCAGGGTGCGGGTAAATTGAAGATTGTAGAAGTGCGCATCCACGCACAGAGCGGAGAAAGCGGCGAGATTCTCTTGGTGGGACTCGGTTGAGAGGGGTAAGACGTTCCTTTCGAATCGATGGAGAATTAATCCGGCGGCTATCGCGCCTCGCAAACGTCACTCCATTGTCTCATTGTCTACTGGAGTGAGAGACATCGATAGCTCGGAACTGGCGAACGAGAGATGAGTCTTTCCTTGATTCGTATCCCTTTGAGTGCGCTCACCTATCCCATTTCCAAGCCCTAGAAAGGCCCGTTTTTCAATCGAGCACTGATATACTCCACCCGAGCAATCCCACCTAACATCTTTATTTACTCCTCTTTCCTCCATCCCAATTAGTACTTAATTCCTATTGTGCATTGATTGCTCGCGATCTACGTCAATCGACTGAACTCTGCTCCAATTCTTTAATGCCAGTTGTATTCCATGAATAGATTCGACTATGCGCTAGTTTTAGTCCTGGCTTTAATTATACTTTAACGTACTTAATTATAGTTAATCAGGGACGAAAGTATGTCTGTTGATAGTAGAATTTTAATTCGTATATCAATGAAAACTGGTATAAGATTTTATATAAGATTTTATGTAAAAGCAGGTATAAGAACTTTTCAATAAGTATTTTCAATAAGTATTTACTTTTAGCCGAAGCAGTTCATGAACGAGGAGTGAAACCAGTTTTCGGCGGCGATCGAGAAGAACTGCACTTTGCTCCAATTCTTTAATGCCAGTTGTATTCCATGAATAGATTCGACTATGCGCTAGTTTTAGTCCTGGCTTTAATTATATTTTAACGTACTTAATTATAGTTAATCAAGGACGAAAGTATGTCTATTGATAGTAGAATTTTAATTCGTATATCAATGAAAGCAGGTATAAGATTTTATATAAAAGCTGGTATAAGAACTTTTCAATAAGTAGTTTCAATAAGTATTTACTTTTAGTCGAAGCAGTTCATGAACGAAGAGTGAAACCAGTTTTCGGAACTCTCTTGTTTGTTAAGATACCTTTTTTTGAACAAATATTGTAAGTGTGAACATTGGAAAGAGAAATGTTATGTTTTTAGAGTAATATATTTGTTGATTTGTGTTTTGCAGGAAATGTAAAGCTAAACAATCGGAACGTACACCTGGAACTCTCTTGTTTGTTAAGATACCTTTTTTTTAGAATAAATATTGTAAGTGTGAAAATTGGAAAGAGAAATGTTATGTTTTTAGAGTAATATATTTGTTGAAAGCAGTTTTCGGCGGCGATCGAGAAGGACGGAAGGATTCCTCGGTTGGTTGTATCTGTGCTCGTGGAAAAAGGGGGCGTCACGGATGGTTCGCACCAGGGTGTCATCGGCACCCTCCGCCAGCATCCTCTACCAGAGCCTCGTCGACGATCTTCACGGTCAATATAGCGGACATCGTAAAATCAATTAGTGTTCGAATTGTGCCGCAGCCCGGATCGCGCACTCTCACGTCTACGTATATATCTTCTTTACACATGTACTTACACAGAGAGAGAGAGGGAGAGAGAGAGAGAGAGGGAGACGTTTCGCCCCGAAGATCGCTATTGTACTCACTCATCTGCCTTTTTTTCCGAAGGGTCCCTGTCGACGGAGATGATGCTGCGGAGTGGGTCGACACGAAGTCTCTCTTCCCCGATGGAATTAGCCGATATTCTCGTTAGTGACGCTCGGTGCAGTCGTAATTCAGTTTCGTGCCGCATCGCTAATTACGTTTTGCGGCTTGTCAGTTAGTCGTTTACTGGGCACTGCCGGCATCAGTGATCCCAGAGTGCTTTCAGTCAGTTCTATTCTTTTAGTTTGTAGCATTGAACTATTGTTATTGAGAATTTGAATTGGTTCTTTTTGACAGGGCGTAAGTCCATTTTCCAAAGAGAAATCGAATTATATTTTTTGATGACCTTTTCATTCTGAAGTAAATTGTTACTAATATATTTAAAATCAGTAAGATTTTGTAATATGAAAATTCGTTGGTTAGTGAAGTGATGGAAAAGGTTACTTTGAAAGTGATAATTTTATGCCAATTGGGAGGATAAATTTGACACCCTTAGAATCCCAAAAACATAATTCGACTATCTTATATGTTACCCACATTTTTCAATTTCATTCAACGCAAACGCAAATTCAAAATAAACGGCTGATTTCTATGATTTCAGATTCGAAGAAAGGATCAGTCTGTCGGAATTCTCTTCTTGTGCCTTCGTTCCTGCACGCAGGTTTTCTTTGAAAGAGTTTCTTTTGAAACGAGCTGTATACACGCTGGGTTCGAAGGGGGTTGTGTATTTTATCCTGGGTTTCATGCGCGCAGTAAATATTATCGGCGCTGGCAGATAGTGTCACGGACGTTTCACTGAATCGACGAGATTGCCAGTTCATTTCGTCGCCTTTCTTCAGCCTCTTCTCGCCCGTTTTCTCTCGCCACCATTCCCCAAGGCGTTTAATGCCGTGCGCGCCGACGAATCTTTGGCCGCCCCGGTCCCGTAACCGATCCAACGAATTCCCCGTGACGACCTCCTCATTGTGCTTGTTTACTAGCTCAGCAGCCAGTTAAATATGCAAGGAACGCGAAGAGAATTTCTTCTCGAATGAATGAAAGTCCAGGAAAGAACGGGAAACGTTGAAAAGTTCAATCATTCATATTTTTCTGGAATATTTTTGTAGTTGTAATGTTTTGTTTCATTTAGTTAGTTGTTATAAATGTGTTGTGATTCTCTTGAGAGTGAAGTTCATGGGATATTTATCGGCAGGTTTTCATTCTTGCCGGTGGAATCCATGGTGCGGCGGCGAGAAAGAAATTACTGCGCTTCCACGGTACTTTGCTCGGCCGACGGGGTGGCAGTCGAAATGAAGGAAGTTCTCCTCTGAATTCTATTTCCTTCGCCAAGCGGTTTGCGCCTTACCTATCTGCACCCCCTCAGTCTTTTTTCTTCCCCTTACCCCCTGTTCATCTCTGACTTCGGCCCAGCTCTCTCGAGAGAGTGCCAACTATTGTTAGAGATCAATCGATAGAAAAATCATACGGCCTGAATTGGCCAAAAATAATTGCAAAAGTTTTAGCAAACTTCCAATTGTTGGCAAATGTAATATTTGATAAAGTTCGATTGTTCAAATCGTCCTTAACTTTAGTTGTTGTAAAAGTCGAAGAGTTAAAATGGGAGGCAAAATCCAAAACTTACAAATTTCAATTTGTGACAAATGTAATATTTGATAAAGTCTAAATCATTCGAATCATTCTTCAAATTTAGCATTGGTTGTTGTAAACATTAAGTATCAAAATCGAGGGCAAAATCCAGAACTAATATAACATTTGGTAAAATTCAAATCATTCGAATCATTCATGAATTTAGCATTAGCTGTTGCAAAGCTCAAAATGTCAAAACGGAGCGGAAAAAAGAGTCTCGCGCCAAAATCGACGAGTAACACATTTCATACAAAAACTCTCAAATGTCCAATTGTACAAATCTAACATCTGACAAAATTCGATTCATTCATAAATTTAGCATTAGTTGTTACAGAGCTTCAAAATGTCAAAACGGAGTGGAAAAAAGAGTCTCGCGGCAAAATCAACGAGTAACACATTTCATATAAAAAACAAACCTAACATCTGACAAAAATTCGAATCATTCATAAATTTAGCATTAATTTTTACAGAGTTTCAAAATGTCAAAACGGAGTGGGAAAGAGAGTCTCGCGTCAAAATCAACGAGCGAGAGGACACTTGATATCAATAGTTTACCGGTGAGCGGGAGGTTAAACTTAAAGCGGGAGGATGGATCTCCGAGTGCCGAAGTGGACTTAACGCAATTACATGCTTCACAGCTCGCTAGTCGTTCGATACTCGAAAGCTGGCGCACTCGAGACGCCCGAGTTCTTAATTCCGGGGTTGCTGGTGTGGTGGGTGCGCGCTACGCGCTGCTCTCTCTCCGTCTGTATAACTCGCACGCGGCGCGTCGCGGCGCTCGCGAAGGACAGTCTCATCGCGCTTTCCTTGCGAAGTCGCTGCTGCAGACTGTTAAGCCTGAAAAGTTTCAACCCCGCAGAGGGCAAACGTTCCTCTCTCTCTCTTTCTTTCTCTCTCTGTGCATGTAGTTTACTACTCGTTACAGCCGTTTAAAGGCTGCCGGCAAAAGCAGCCAGCACCCTTTTCGCGGATGTAAGTCCGATTCATATTATAGGCAGACTCAAGTCGACCTCACCTTTTATCCCCCGAAAACCCACCCCTCTCTTTTCCCGCTCGCGTGTACTCTTTGAGTCAGGCGTGAAGCGAGTGTCACTGCCAATTCGAACATTCCCTTTTGAACGACTCGCGTAATTCATTTCAATATTTGTCATTTGGATATTTCGTTAAATAATTTCGTTATAAAATTTGTTATATTAATTGAAATATCAGTTTGTGTACTATTTTTGCGGAGTTTCTTTCTTGGAGTTATATACCTCGGCTTTAATACAACAGCAGCACTCATTTTTGATTTATTATTGAATGGAAAACTACAAAATTTTGCAATAAACTTAAAACTAGTTCAATATATACCTTTGTAATTTTGCAGTACGTAAAATAATATTAAAATTTACAAAAATCCTACTTATAAAATAAAAATTAGAACACAATAATAAAAATATAAATTACTGTATTTATATTTCTTTAATATTAACTATTAGAAGATGAAAATACAGTCGGATTACAAATTACAGCACTTATAATATGAATCGCACTATTAGTCTCTTCTTTTACAAATCACTTGTTATATTATTTCACCATCAACTATTATAAAACGAATATCCACAAATTACAGCACCTGTAATATGAATCGCATTGTTAGTCTCTTCTTTTGCAAGGCACTCGTTATATTTTTCACCATCAACTATTATAAAACGAATTTACACAAATTACAGCACCTGTAATATGAATCGGACTGTAGTCTCTTCTTTTGCAAGGGACTCGTTGCAGGCTGCTGCTGGTGCTGCGAGCAATGGAAGAGGAGAAGGAAGAGAAAGAGAAGGACGGCTGGCTGGCCGTAGCCGAGCGAGCGAGTGTGGCAAGTGTTGAGGGAATTATGTAATTATTGCACTGCTGCCGCGGCGAGCAAGGCCCCCCCAACAATTGTCGCGCGGAAAACGCCGTGCAGGCGCGCTTGAATGGCCCGAGAGTGTCTCGGAGAAAGGGGCCGAGAAATGGGGATTTCCTTGCCGATTTACTATGCACCGACACGCCAGTACCAAAGAGAGAGAGAGAGAGGAAAGATAAAGCGAGAGGGATGAAGTTGGGGGTTGCGCGGAGACCAGCAACCCCTTCGTTACACTTAACCGTGCCCTTTCACGTCGATCCTCTTAATTCATAGCCGCACGCTTGCTGCGAATTTCGGACTCTCTCTTTCTCTTTCTCTTTCCAACCACCGCCTGTTTACTCCTCGCCGTTCGCGCTAAACTTTTTCGCCCCGGAAGCGCGCGCCACGCGGCACCCTCAATGCGAAGTTATCTCTTCTGGTGTCTTCGGTGTAATGAGGCCGACTTCTCCAATGGCTCTCAGTGGATTGCGGAAGTACCCGCGAGAGAGAACATTTACTGTGCTCTGTGCGTGTAATAGTAACTGTCTGGAGTATTTTTTGTTGCTCTATTTGTAGTATGAATGTAGAAATTTAATATCGAAAGGGTTTTAATTAACTTTGGAATTTTGGGGGTTTTAAGTGTTTTAGTTATGCGGGTAAATATTTGCAATCGCCACTCATGTAAAAATAAAAGAAAAATCTGTTTTTTTAACATAAATAGCGATTGTAAATATTTGCCATTATGCGATTGCATTATTTATAAAACAGAATTTGTTTTCAATAGAAATTAATAAGACGATTCTTTTACATTTAGAAAATTCGTTCGTAAAAATTCGATAATTAATCAATCGTAAATTGAATTTCGTACTAGCAATTTCGTGTGTATGTTAAGAAAAGGCATTCCAGGCGTCTTTCGGTACAGCGAAATCAATTAACAAGATTCGTTATCAGTGCAAACTTCCGCAGTCCGCGCATTATGTGCGCTTTTCCGGGAATCCGCCGGTGAGGATTGGCCGGCGAGTGAGAGGCGGTTGGCTCTCTCGGCGGCTGTGTTGCTGCAGTAATAATTGATTAAGCGCTGAGTATCGTGCGAATGCCTCGAATTTAGGAGGGTCACCGGGTTATCCAGCGTCCAAAGGCCATCTGCCGCCACGAGAGAGAGAGAGAATGTATCGTCGAGTCGAATTGGATCACCGCTACATTTCCATCTTTTTATTACTTCTTCGTAATGGTATAAAAAAGTACGAAGTTTAGTTACATTGCGAAGTTTTTTTACGTTTAACAATAGTTTACTGGCATTTTTATTTTAAATTTAATGTTTCATTTCTTATTTTTATAGACACTCGTGAAAGTGATTGAAAAAGGACTGATTTAATTTAAAAACAATTACAGTTTTAATAGACATAATATAAAAGCTACTACGTTTCCACCTTTTTATTACTTCTTCGTAATGGTATAAAAAAGTACGAAGTTTATTTGCATTGCGAAGTTTTTTTACGCTTAACAATAGTTTACTGGCATTTTGATTTCAAATTTAGTGCTTCGTTACCTATTTTTATAGACACTCGTGAAAGTGATTGAAAAAGGATTGACTTAATTTAAAAACAATTACGGTTTTAATAGACGTAATATAAAAGCCGCTACATTTCCACCTTTTTATTACTCTTTAGTAATAGTATACAAAAAATACCAAGTGTTTTACATTGCAAAGTTCTCCTATTATTTAATACTAGGTTTATAGACATTTTTCTATACCTATTTTTACGGACACTCGTCAAATTGGCGGGAAAAGGAAACCTCGTATTTTCTTAAAAAAGAACTGATTTAATTTAAAAACAATTAAATCTGTTAGGATTGCTTAAACAATTGTCAGCATAAATTGGAAAGAAATGAATAGTCATTTTCATATATCTATTTTTATGGACACCCGTCAAATTGCCGGGAAAAGGAAACCACACAATTACAATCTTAACAGATATAAGCTAATTAAATCTCTTACGATTGCATAAATCATTGTCAGCATAAATTGGAAAGAAATCACTACCCATTCTTTTATAATTTTGCTCATAAAATCCAAAATCCATCAATATGACAGCTCCCACAAACCTAGCCTCAATAAATTATTAGCGGACTCTCAAACATATGTCTCAATGTCGTATTTATTTACGAGCGCTCTATCAACGAAATCAATGCGGGCTTGTATTATATTATATATGTGCGCAAGTAGTCCCACAAAACGAAAGAAAAAAAGAAAGAGAGAGAGAAAGAGAGAGAAACGTTTGGAAGAGCGACCAAAGTGTGTCTCGTGAGTGCGTCGGGCAGAAGGACGTAAATTCCCAATTACAAAAGGCGAGGCGCTGCGAGCGGGCGGTCGGCGCTCATGACACATGGATTTGCGGCGTCGGCGTCGGTGGCGGTGGCATAGAAACCGGGGCCCGATCACTCGAGCGTTTCAACCGCTCCGCACGAAACAGCCCCCTTTTATTATTGGGCATCGGGCTGCGAGCTTTCGCCGCCTGCCACCAAGCCATTCCCGGTAATTGTTAATTGACCGGGGCACACTTCGCGGTATTGTCGAAATCTGCCGCACCAGATCGCATCGCTGCTAAAGTGTGGTTAGGAGAGAGCACCCAGCAACTCTGACGCTTCATTGCCAAGGGCAATTTTCAGCAGAGTGTCTCTCAGTCGACTCGAGTAGTCTTTGACTCCTGTCGAGGATCAATTGATTTCGTATGTTGGACAACAATTGATTGGTAGAGCTCTGATATGCTCGGTGAGGGAGACTTTCGAGAGTCCTTGGGGAAGCGTGATTTTGGAGTTGTTGTTTGAAGGGTCACATTTAGGATTTCTTTTGTCCAATTTATATTTGTAATTTATATCGTTATTGAAATATGTTGACCACCCATTTGTTATACAAACTAAAATTTTCTTTTGTGGAAAGATATTTTATTCTGCTATGTTATCATACAGGATTGCTTTTGTCTAATTTATATTTGAAATTTGCATAGGTTTTGAAATATTGTATGTTGACTACCGATTTTTAAAATCGTGTTACAACGGAAACCTTTTGTTTTTTCAAATAATTTATTTTTTATCATATAATTAATATATTTTATTGTCAGCAGAAACTCAGAATACAGCAATTCGAATATAACTTTTTTTAAGACTATAAAATAAATTATTTAACCATGCAATATAATTAATATATTTTTTTATTATCGGAAACTAAGAATATTGCAATTTCGAACTTCCGCTCTGCTAAAAGAGGAGTTGTTCCGAATTCCATGAAACTTAGACGTACCATTCATTCGACAAGAGATCTTCCAGACGGCGAAATTCGCAAAAACAGGGTCGACAGAAAGAATGGACAAAGTTGGCCTCGCCTGTTAATGACGCGAGCGCGCGAATTCTATTGAGAGTGGCGTCAGCATAAATCAAGCGCGGGTCAAAAGCGCTCTCGCAGATGTGAAACAGGACTCAAATCTATTTCGGCAGCGATTGAAAAATCAGCGGCGACTATTTACTCGACGGTCGTACAAGTTAAGGAGGTTAAATAAAATAATGAAAATAATGAGATCGGATTGAAATTGACAGAGAATGATTGTCAATGATCATTGCAGCTCTCTTCAAAATTTCAACTTATTTGTTTGGACAGCTTTCGAGTAATTAATATTCAAAAATTCAGTCTTATGGCGATGAGAGCAAAAATTACCATTTATGGCTTAAAAATATGTGACACGATAGTGACATATGAATAAAAAAAATATTTCACGTGGTAAATGAGACATTTACGAATAATTAGGCGATGTTTCAAAAGCTTCGTTTGTCCCATTCAAAAGTATTTGAGCTGAGAGTGAAAAGAAAATGGTTTCATTTCTAGAAATAACATGATAAATAGCATAAAAACGAAAATAACTTATAAAAGCAAGTGTGACATAACTTAACACTAGGTGTACTAACTAGGTTACGAACGATACTTATTTTCATTAAAAAAAACTATGAATTTAATTTAAAGACAGTTACAATCTTAACAGACATAATATAAGTTAATTAAATCTGTCAGGATTGCATAAATAATTGTCAGTATAAATTGGAAGGAAAATTAATAAGATTTATAATTTTGCCAGTGAAATCCGAAATCTGTCAAAATGGCGGCTGCCGTAAACCTAGTGTTAATCGCAAACAATGAAACAAACATTATTGCGACATACGACATAGTTTTAATTTCAAATTGATTTTGTCCTACTTAAAAATTGCTTTTATTATAATTTGAAAAGGCTTCAAAATTCTGTGTCAGCTATGTTTTCTTGTTCCCGCCAAAAGACGCGAGCTCCTTAAGTTTAGTGGAAAAGCGTTTGCTTAGGTAAAGCGTTTTGTTTTACGAGTAAATCTGTTAGCGTCGATCGGAATAATCACGCATAGTAATGAGCTGCTCCGGCTTCAAAGACTGCTTGGGCAAACAGAGAGTCGGTTGGTTGTATCGACGACGGGAGGATGGAGCCGTAAAATTTAATCACCCTCGGTGGAAGACGCCGCCGCCGCCGCCGCCGGCGGATCGGCCTATAATTCATCGGCGCGCTTCTCCAATATGAGAACCACCTTTTCACGCATGGTATTTCTTCGATTAAACGCTCGCTGGCGTCGATCATTTTTACAGAAACTCCTAATAACTCCATTTGTCCCTTCCAGGTATTAATCATCGCCGCTCGTACAATACGCGCATTAATTCAATCTTCTACTTTGGAGAAACGCGCCTTCCAATCGGATGGAATACGCGCTTGGTTATTCGAGGAAGAACATATAATCGAGGAACTAATTGCCGATAATTGACCGAGGATTTATGGATAAGTAAAGGAAGGCGGCTTTTCGCGAGAACACGTGAATGGGATGTTTCGACCGTCGTTGACCGTCGAGCCGGCGAAAAGGATGTGTACATTTTGCCGGGAGGAGGGACCCTCGCCGAGCTATAAAAATTAATTAGCTTCTCCTGGAAGAAGAGAACCCTTCTTCGAGGGAGGTTACGTATAAAATAAGAGGCAGTGTGGAGAGAGAAGTCAGTGGTTCCTCTTCTACGATCCAGACGAGTCCTGTCATCGATGGGCGTCCAATGATCGATATCGTCCTCACCGTCTACATCTCATCCTCTTACATCGTATAATTAGTCATCGATGTTCTCTCTCTCTCTTTCTTGGTCGAAGTTCGAAGTTCCTATAAACGATCCCATGGAAATCGTTGTAACTCTATGGAAGAATGTTCTGGTTGATAGTATAGCATTAGAATCATCGTCGTAAGTAATCGAGTAACCACAGGGTGGAATAATATATGAATTCAATTAAAAGCGTTCCTTTTACTTATAATTAATTACTTCTCAGAGTGGTGTGAATTCTCTGTGGGGCTTAGTTTTGATAATATATTTAATAATCGATGAATTCTATTAAAAGCTTTCCTTTTATTTATAAATAATTAATTCTCACAATGCTATTAATTCTCTTCGGCTAATAATCATAAAATTAGTACAAAATCGGTGTTATAATTTTACAATACTCGATTACTTATGAATTCGTCGAATACTAAACTAGATGATTTTCTACAATCTTAGAAATTCTTTTTCGAAAAGATCATATTTTCCATAAGTGAAGTTCTGCTTTTGACAGAACATTGTACTCGAAACACCTTTTTTATATCTGTATTTCATTATTTAAAATGATCATTTAACTGGTAATTGTTGGATTTAGTGTTAAACTAAATCATTCTTCATAATCTTAAAAATTCTGTTTCGAAAAGAACACATTTTCCACAAATGACATTGTATTCCAAACATCACTTTTTTATATCTGTATTTCACTATTAAAAATTGTCATTCAACTAGTAATTGTTAGATTTAGTATTAAACTAAATCATTCTTCATAATCTTAAAAATTCTATTTTGAAAAGAAGATAATAATTTTCCACAAATGGAGCTCCGCTTTCGAGGAGACATTGTGCTCGAAAGGAATAGAGTTCGATCACCGCTAGCATCCACAAATTGGCTTCCAGTTACCTCGAAAGAGAGACAGAAGCCGAGCAAGAGAGAGAGAGAGAGGAAGTATCTTGTGGTTAGAACTATCGCGCGATAATTACACTCCAGTCAGTCGGTAATAGCAAGTTAGTTATAGAGCAGTGGGAATCTCGGGAAGAGGGAAGAGGAGGAAGCAGAGTGGTCGATCGGCGCACGGATTCCAGCGGAAGCCGACAGAAGCTGGCGATGATCGAAGGCTCCTCTTCTCTTTCAGCAAGACAAACTCGAGTTTAACGGGAGACTTATTTGAAGAAAGCATTTGCCAGTTTCTCGCGCCTTCAATGACCGACAAAGAGAGAGAAAGAGAGAGAGAGAGAGAGAGAGAGAGAGCCAGCTTCCCCTTCTTCTTCTTTTTTTCTCTCTCCAGCTGTGTGCCTATTCATTACCTGTGTGCTTTTATCGCTCTTGGAAGCAGTTCTTCGGGCAATTACCGCCGGAAATTGAGAGATTGTTTGAACAAATCGCTCTTAATTCCTCTCCGCTATCGGTAGACCATCATCGAATTTCATCTCGTAGCTCGTGTGTCGAACTGCGAGCGATATTAAAGAGGAGCGACTCCAGTGAAGGGGTAATCAGAGGATCAATTGGAATTTGACTTTATAATTTTTGTGTGTTGGAAAGAATTAAAATGGTACTTGATTTTTTCGGGAGAATTAGGAGAAAAGAAAAGGGAATTCGGGATTTTGTTTCTTTGATCCTCAAGTGATATTCATACAAAAATTCTTTTGTTATTAATGTGGTATGTTATTATAGATTTTGACTAAAAAATTCTAATAAACAAAGCAGGTATTTATACCGATTTGAGGACTTGATTTTGAAACATCATTTAACGGTGATCAATATAGAAATTTCAAATTTTACTATGACATTTTCAACAATTTCTTTTTATAATGTGTAGGATCGAGAATGAAATTTGGAAAACAAGATACGCCAATTATTATATCATAGTTCAAAGAAGATATCAGATAAATTTCAAGTCAAGCAGTTAATTAGTTAGTCATTTTCTATATTAACTATTTTATAAATACTTTTAAATAGATCTACAAATTTTCTGACTACATTCCCAAAACAAATCTCCTTATCCACAAAGAAATCAATTCCTAATCAACCACTCGCCGTACAAAAGCCCTCGGCATTGTTTGCGATTAGTTTTCCCTGTGACAAAGGGGGCGAGCGAAAATGTTTGTCGATCTCGAAAGGGGATGAAGAGAGAGAGCCGAAGCGCGTCGCAGACGTGACAAGTGGGCAGAGATATTTTTCCAAGATCCAAAAGGCGATATAAGTGTAAGAAGCAGAAGGAGAGGAAAAAAAGGGCCCGGCGACCGGACATCCTTCTGCCCGGCGCGCACGGTGATCGAGAGAGGAGTCACCGAGAAGAAGGAACCCTCGTGTCCCTCTCTTTGGGTCTCGAGAGCCATTTGTGAGAAAGTGAAACAACACCGCTAGGCGTCCTCGAAATTGCCTATGCAGAGCCTCCTCTTCCACTAGAAGACAGGTAAGAAGTTTGCTCTTCCTTTTCTCCGTCTCTCAACAAACACACTCCACACTCCAACTGGAAAAGGCATCCTTCATACGTTCTAACCTCGCAGCTTCCCGCTGCGCGCCGCTATCGAACCACCTCGATACCTTAAAAAAGAGAGCGTCTCTTTTAAATCAATTAATCATCTACATTCCCTCAGATTCCCAACTGGACCTCTCTTCCAATCACACTAACCTCCTCTCCGATCAGCCGTCCTCCTCCTCCTCCTCTCGCCACGCGCTGTAAATCACCCGGGAAAACAGTTAGATTAAAGACGATTCGAGGGCAAAGTGCTCGTAAAACGAATTCCGTCGCCAGCGCGATCGAAAGCTGCCTCGAATACATACCTTTTCTCGCTCGGCGAGTTTCGACGTCGCTTTCCTCCGCTCTTTGCTACTTGGTGGGCCCGTGGATATCTTGCATATAACAAAGAGAGAAAGAGAAAGAATCAGAGAAGAGAAGGAAAAGAAAGAGAGGAGGCTGGCGAAGGTGGCTCCTCGTCGGCGGCGAACCCTCGAGGGTCGAACAATTGAGTGGCCCAAGAACTACCGAGTCACTTACCCTACCCCCACCCATCTTATATTTCTCTCTCAATCTCAATCTCTCTCTCTCGCAGTGGATGGCAGCTCGACTGTAGCCCCTCTTTCCACGAGGCGCTTCCTATGGAATCGAGTCATAACTAGCGGGCGTACAATGGCTGGGAAGCAGCGGCGGCACCGGCGAGCGCCTTTTCAGTGCGCCGCGCCACTTCTTCGTCCCGCCAATTAATTTCGGCGGTGACGATCTTTCTCTCTCCTCTCGCCTGGCCCCCCCCGAGAAAGCCACTTGTGAAAGAAAGGGGGAAAAAAGAGGAGCGAGAGGGATCGTCGTAAATCTTGGAATCGCTACTGACCCTCCTCCGCCAGGGATTCCCCCCCCTCTTGGATCCTTTACACCCTAACCTCTTCCTTTTGGGAAGGTAATACGGTTCCCGAAGCCTGTTTATGATATGTTCGGTTATATTCACTGTTGCCGGTGAAGGTTAGCTTTAGTGGTGATTGGCGTTTGGGAGTTATGCGACCTTTCTCATTACGGAAATCGTAAAGTCGCTTGGTCTTTTAATGGACGATGATAAAGTGGGATAATTGTGTGGAGCGTTTTGGTTTGGGTATTGGTTCGCTGGCTTCGATTGGTTTGTAGTGTTTTGGTGATTATGTAGATTGTTGGCGAGGTAGTTGGGAATTTTAGGTGATTGGTGTTTAAGAGTTGTTTGATAAATAGGAATTTGTTGAATTTGAATCATTTAGTCTCAAGTATTTTATGTATCTAATTATCATAATAAATGTTTAATTTTAAAGGATTGCTTTATTGTTAAATATTTCATATTTCTAATAATTTAGACGCAGGCATTTTATGTATGTAATTATTATAGTGAATTTTTAATTCTAAAGGTTTGCTTTGTTAATTATTAGACATTTCATATTAGTTTAACAAATAGAAATTTATCTAATTCTAACAAACTAATCGCATTGGTTTCCTACATGCAATTATAAAAGTAAACGTTTAATTTTAAAGGTTTACTTTCTTAATTATCAAAATATTTCGAAGTCGTGAAATTGCACGGTTAAAGAATTATCCTGGAATTCATTCGTGTGTAACAAAGTCGAGGGCAACACTGTTTCACGGCGGAGGGTTGGAAGGCGCGGAGTTAAAGCCGGCTGTGCCGACTTTCTCTGGTTCTTCATGGGAAAATTGAAAGACAGCCGGCCGCTAATTCGCGAGCGACAATGCTTGCGAGATGAAAGTTTATCGCGCGTTACTCGCGCAAAAACGACCTTTGGCCGAATGCCAAACGCGATCTTCCGGGGGCTGGCCGGCCAATGACGGCGGCGGCGGCGGCGGCGACGGCCCTCTCTCGTCGCACGGGCTTGCATAATTTATTATCGCCCAACGATTCGACTGTTTCCACGTGATCCCTCTTTGAAGGCTCCTGCCACTGGCGTTACGTATGACGCGCCGATAAAATGTCCCCCTCTTTCTTTCTCTCTTTCTCTCTTTCTCTTTTTATATCCCCGAAAGTGTGAAACTTGAAACTTGTCTTGGCAGAAGCATTCAATCTGTCCGATTTTCGCTATGTTAATCAAATGAGATAAGATTGAAATTTATGGAAAATGAAAGTCAATGGTTATTGTAGTTCTTTTTGAAATTTTATTTTATTATTTGTATAGTTTTTGAGTAATTAATATTGAAAAATCTATTCTTATGGCGATGAGAGCAGTGATTACCGTTTATGGTTTAAAAATATCTGGTACAATAATGACACATGAATAAAAAGGATTTCATGTGGTAAATGAGACATTTACGAATAATCAGGCGAAGTTTCAACAGAGTGAAAAGGAAATGGTTTCATTTGTAGAAATAACGTGATAAATAATATATAAATAAAACTAATTTATAGAAGCAGGTGTCACATAACTTAATACGAGATTTACGCACGTTTCTGTATATCTCTCTTTATGGACACTTATTTTCATTAAGAAAACTATTAATTTAATTTAAAGACAATTACGATCTTAACAGACATAATATAAGTTCAGTAAATCTGTCAGGATTGCATAAATAAAGGAAAATGAATTAGCTTTGTAATTTTGCCAGTAAACTTCGAAATTGCAAATTGAATTTCCCTACTTAAAAATTGCTTTCATTATAATTAGAAAAGACTTCGAAATTCTGTCTCAGCGCTCGTATGTTTCCCTTTTTATTCCCGCAAAAAAAATGACCGCGCCAACTTCCTTAATCCCGATTTACACTGCAACGGATACTCTTTAATTTGAAGACAATTACAATCTTAACAAACATAATATAAATTAATTAAATCTGTCAGGATTGCGTAAATAATTGTCAGTATAAATTGAAAGGAAAATGAATTAGCTCTGTAATTTTGCTAGTGAAATCCGAAATCAAAATTGAATTTTCCTACCAAAAAATTGCTTTTATTATAATTAGAAACGACTTCGAAATTCTGTCTAAGCGCTCGCATGTTTCCCTTTTTATTCCGCAAAAAAAAATGAAACGAAAATGAAATGAAAAAAACTGACCGCGCCAACTTCCTTAATCCCGATTTACACTGCAACGGATACTCTTCCATCGAGCAGTGTATAAAACTCGATCTTTCAATAGAGATTATGTGCCGCGTGCTTTCGGCATCACGCAACAAGAGGAGTTTTACGCAACACGAGCCTTTGAACGGCGGCGATCAGCGTGAACGAGCAAATGGAAGAAGCCCCGGCATACTTATACACACACACACACACAGACAGTTTGTGCGAGACACCGAGAAGACTGAATAGAAGAGACGGAGGATAAAAAAGCCCCGCCGCCGAATAAGGAAGCAGCTCCCGGCAACCCCCGTTGCGAATCTCTCTTTCTCTATCCCATTGAAATCGGCAACCTTGAGAGTCCGCTAACGTTCAAGAAAACTTGCACCTTTCAACAACATTTACGTCAATTCCTCGCATATTTCCATCATATGTTTCTTAACACTAAAATTAGTAATCGAGCGGCTGTTTTCAATGGGGAAATAGAAATAGGAAAAAGGTCGAGTACAATGTTTTCTTGAAAGGAAAGGTTCACTTGTCGAGAATGTCATCTTTTCAAAATAGAATTCTTAAGGTTGCGAAAAATAATCTAGTTTGACAGTAAATTTACCAATTACGAAATAGAGATATAAAAAAAGGTGTTTTGTGCAAAATGTTTCGTCGAAAGCAGAGGTTCACTTGTCGAGAATATTTTCTTTTCAAAACAGAATTTTAGGGATTATGAAAATAGTTTAACAGTAAATCTACTAATTACCAGTCAAATTACCATTTTCAATAGGGAAATACAAATATAAAAAAAGGCGTCCATAAGTAATCGAATATTGTAAAACCATAACACTGATTTAGTACTAATTTTACGATTATTAGCCGCGAATTGAACAAAACAAGAGCAGCGACTGTAACAACCTTCATTTCGATAGCATTGTTATTTGTTAAAAATTTTAAATGTCTATCTCTTGAAAAGATTTAGACTACCATTCTGAGAACTAATTAAAATTCTAAGTTCAAAATATCCAAAAAACAATGCAAGAATATTCATCCAATTTTCTTCTATCACAATTCCAACTCGCCCAATTACAACAAAGACTCAAATACAAACAGAATAAATGTAACAATTTATATACTAACTCAAATTTCGTGCTAACACCCACAAAAACGCAACACGCCAATAATCAATTATCGCCAAATTTCTGGAGGAATCCCTGCAGACACGAATCCATCAAAATCGAGGATCCAGCAGGGCAGATGTACGCGCGGTCATCCTAGACACAGCGAGAAAGCGAAAGATAGAAGTGGCGACGCTCGGGTGATGGATGCCAGGGATGATATCCCCGGAGGTAAAGCGATGATCTAAGGACAAAAGGGGCCGGCTATCTGCGGGCAAACCTCCGCAAGAAACGCACCGACTCTAAAAGAAAGAGAGCGAGCCAACAAACCAAAAAGAACCAAAACCGATCTTCTCTGCCGCGTCGACGCCACGAAAAAGGGATGAAGAAGACAAGACACGCGCTTTTTCGCGCGTCGCGCATCAAAAAGAAAGAAAAAGCCCCTAAAATCAAAGCAAAACGATTAAAGACCACCTACAAACAGAACGAGAAGAAGAGGTGGGATTAGAGGGTGGAGGGTGAATCTCTGCGATTGGATTTGGCAGAGATGCTCGCCAATAGAGAGAGAAAGAGCGAATGCAGGAGGCCAGGACGGTTAAGGGTGGTAGTGGTAGTGGTAGTGTTCGTCGAAGAGAAGAGAAGAGAGAAGAGAGAAGAGAATGCTCGGTGGTGGGGCGGATGGGAAAAGGCCGCGGCGACGAGGGAGAGCAAGCAGGAGAAGGAGAGGCGCGCGAGTGACAGAACGGGTGCTGGTATACACATAGGTGTTCCACACCGGACAACCACCAGACCTCTCTCCCTCTCTCTCTCTTTCTCATTCTGTGGGCGCGCCGCGGCGCGCGGCGGCGGCTCTTACTCCCTCTTCTTGAGCGTCGCACCCGGTTCTTCTGGTGCGGCAGTATTTAAGGGAGAGTCGGCAGCGGAGCGCGCCAGTACTTATTATACATAGAGAGAGCCGCGCCGGCCAATTGGTCCACCGGTGGTGGGTGTTGTGTGTACACTTGCGAGGAGAGAGAGAGAGAGAGCCGGCTGACACAGAGAAGTTGTGTGTGAATCCTTCGAGTGGGGAGAGAAGAGAAGAGAGGACGAGTTAAGCGCGCCGGAATTCGCGAAGAAAAGGGCGCCTTCCACTTCTGCCACGTGACCAGCAACCCCCCACGACCACCACTCTCTCTTTCTCTCTCTCTGCCATCCTCGGACCTACTCTCTGACACACTCCTGTCTCTCCGCTAGTTGCGCGCACCCTCTCGAGCCAGTAAACACGCACGGAGCCACCGACGACGACGACGACGACGACGGCGGCGGCGGCGACGCTTCTTCGCACCTCTCATTCGCAAAGCAGCCTTCGACCAGCAGCCGGGAAAACTCGCCGCTGCAATTCTCTTCTCTTGGTGCTGGCAATCGCAGCGCGACACTCTGCGAAAGAACCCTGTGTTCTTCTTCTTCTTCTTCTTCTCTTTCTTTCACTCGGAAACTGGATGGCGGAGAGAGCACTTTGAGAGAAAAATCGCCGAGGAGAACTCTTTCGATTATCAAAGCGCCGCGAGAGCGCCGATTACTCACTTTCGTGTTCCAACTACGAATATGAACGGATGCGCCGCGACTTTTGAAGGGATTCGACGGTGCAGCGCAAGGTGCAAGGTGGAAGAAGTGGTGCGAAGAGATTGTTGAGGTGCTCGGCGCGCGTGCAGCCGCAGCAGCCGCGAGTAGCAGTCGCCGACAGAACCAGTGTCTTCCTTCGCCGGGCAGATGTGCGTGACACGAGGGTAAGTTGCACAGTTGTGTTGAGAGAGAGAAAGAGAGAGATGGAATTTCCTGCTAAGAGAGATTGAAACGCCTGCATAGGATATGGGAAAAGTCGCGTGAGTTTTCTTGGACGCTTCTTAACTGCGAGAATTCACGCGAGAATTCTTTAACACTAGGTTTACGGAACCTGTCATTTTGACAGATTTCATGAGCAGAATTGTAAAAACATTTAGTAGTAGTTTCTTTCTAGTTTATGCTGACGATTATTTATGGAATTCTAACAGATTTCGTTAACTTGCATTGCGTCTGTTAAGATTGTAATTCGTTTTCAATTAAATTAACACTAGATTGACTAGGATTTTTTTGTGTCCATGAAAATACGTATAAACCAGTCATTTTTAAATTATCGTATCATATTTAAATTATATTTAAATTATCTCCAGTGATGTTGAAAAATTATTCTTGCATAGAATACTGTAAAAATTGTTTAAATGTCACTCTGTCGATTTTTATGATTGAATAATTAAGTGCACGGTTTTAAAGAAACTTCGAGATTTTATTGACGAGTGATGCAAAAAGTTCGTTCTTGCTTGCCGGAACAAGTTTTTAGCAGTTCGATAATTTAGAATCGTAATGAAAAAGACGTACTTATGACGGCTGTTGAATGATAATCCCTGTCACATTTGGAACCTTGTACTTGCAATCGTACGCATAAAGATAACGCGACTATCGTGCGAACAAGTTTGATTTTAATACGAATTAAAAATACCTTATTCAATAAATTTCGAGATCGGACTCGAATTATAGAAACCTAGTTTTCGCGTCGAAACGTGCGAAGTGAATTAAGAATTAAAAATACCTTATTCAAATAATTTCGAGATCAGACTAGAATTATAGAACACTAATTTTCGCGTGTCATCGAAACGTGCGAGGTGTTATTTTTCAAAGATAAAAATCAAATTCGATTCGCATCGAATTGGAATCGAAACGCTTGAAATTCGAAGCTGCAAAGTTGCAATGTCAAAATCGAAGCAGTGAACGTTCGCGAAAACGGTACTCGACGGCGACGAAGCGCGAGTGACGTTTTTTTGCGGTGGATTCGTACGCGCTAATTACGTAAGAGAGAAAGGTTACGGAGGCGCGGTTTCTTTTTATCTTCTCGATGAAAAGAAGATGATTAAGGACCGGCTGGCGGCGTGCCAAACAATCCTCCGAAAAGAAGGAAAAGAAGAGCGGCCGGGATATACCGCATGGCCTCCTCCCCGCTATTGGCATATGAGCCTTGTCAAAACCACGAACCCCCAATTTCTTAAGCGAAATCGAAATGGCATAGCTTCTATCGGACCAGTCGCGATCTTAACCGAGCAGCCGACCAGTCACTCGATCCGCCGCGTACGCTCCAGAAACTTTATCGTTCCTATCTGCCTGCGATAGCTCTTACACCGTTGCAAGTCTCCGAGAAAATGAAATCGTAACTCTTTCGAATTCCATCGACTTGTAATACCATTTCAATCCTTTACAGTGCGAACACTGATTCTTCCAATTCTTTTGTATAATAAAATATTTGTCTTTGTATTAATAATTGAAATGATAAATGGTTACAATGCAAATCAAAATCAAGTCGACAAAGGAAGTGTAAAGCTTTCAAAGAATCGGATCACTTTCATAATACAATCTAAAATTGACCTAGTTTCCATCTTAGAAACTTTGAAAAGTATTATGCGAGTGCTAACGTTCCAGTTCTATAAAACTAGAAATGGTTTGTTTGTTGAGAATCGAACTAATTGATGACAGTATATGCAGCTCAGGAAATCCAATCAGTTTGATAATACAATGTAAGATTAACGCAGTTTCAATCATAGAAGTTTTAAAAAATATTATACAAATGCAAATGTTTCACATGAGTTGTATAAAACTAGAAACAATTTGTTTATTGAGAGTTTCATAAGGCAGTTTCGTTAATCTAGTTTCAATCTTAGAAGTTTTAAAAAATATTATATAGGTACAAACGTTCCATTTTATTATTAAAAATCGAACTAATTAGCAATAAACATTATGTGTAGCTCGAGAAATCCAATCAATTTCACAAAAGAATTCAAAATTAACCCTGTTTAAATCTTAGAAGTTTTAAAAAATATTATGCAAGTGCAAGCGTTTCACATCAGTTGTATAAAACTAGAGACAATTTGTTTATTGAGAGTCAAACTAATTAATGACAAATATTATGTACAGCTCAAAGAATCGAATCAGTTTGAAAATACAATCTAAAATCGATCCAATTTCAATCTTAGAAGTATTAAAAAACATTATGCAGGTGCAAACGTTCCAGGTTAATTCTATAAAACTGGAGACAATCTGTTTATTGAGAATCAAACTAATTAGTGGGAAACCATTATATGCAACTCGAATAATCGAATCAGTTTCACGATACAATGTAAAGTTAACCAAGTTTCAATCTTAGAAGTTTTAAAAAGTATTATGCAGCTGCAAATATGTTCTATAATAGTTCTATAAAACTAGAAACAGTTTGTTGATTAAGAATCGAACTAATTATTAACAAACATTATATGCAACTCGAATAATGGAATCCTTTTCACGATACAATGTAAAGTTAACCAAGTTTCAATCTTAGAAGTTTTAAAAAGTATTACGCAGCTCCAACGTGTTCCAAGTTAATTCTATAAAACTAGAAACAGTTTGTTTATTGAGAATCGAACTAATTAGTGGGAAACGTTCTGTGCAGCTCGAGGAATCGAATTAGTTTCACAAAAGAATTCAAAATTAACCCGGTTTAAATCTTAGAAGTTTTAAAAAATATTATGCAAGTGCAAACGTTCCATTTGTTTATTAAGAATCGAACTAATTAGTAACAAACATTATATGCAACTCGAATAATCGAATCCTTTTCACGATACAATCTAAAGTTAACCAAGTTTCAATCTTAGAAGTTATAAAAAGTATTATACAGCTCCAACGTGTTCCAAGTTAATTCTATAAAACTAGGAAGAGTTTGTTTATTGAGAATCGAACTAATTAGTGGGAAACGTTCTGTGCAGCTCGAGGAATCGAATAATTTGGGAGCGGTGGCCGATTCTGGTGGGATTGGGCCTGCTTCTCCTGTTGTCGGCGGGCAAAGCTCTCCGGCGCGATGCTGACATCCTCCTGTCCTTGGCGAACACCTCCTCCGAGACAAGAGGGATCAGCCTGAAACGCGGTATTTCGGTCACGAGAATCTTGCCGGATGGCGAGCTCGAAAGGGTAATCCGCTGGCCTGGAATTTGCGCGAAGGAGACCACCGTCAATTGGGGGTAAACCTGATATATCTCGAAAATATTTCCCTTCTCTCTCCTCTCCAACGAAATAGAGATGGCATCCTTCCAGAACTGGATGCAATTCCTGATTAACGCCTCCCCCTACAGTCAGCGAGGATAGTAATTAGAATCCTTGTGATTCGTTCTCGTCTTAATAAGTCGAGTCTGATGGAAACTTGCATAATTTATATATTAACTTTTGCAGAATCCTAATTTAACGCTTTTTATACTTGTATTATTGTATTAAAAATGATTATTTGACTGGTAATTGGTAGATTTAGCGTTGATGACAGTGACTTTGTGTTGGTTTATTATCGTCCGCTTCTGTGTTGCAGTTGAAACTTGCATAATTTATATGACAACTTTTGAAGAGCCCTATTTTAACACTAAACCTATCGACACTTTTTTTTATACCTGTACTTTTCTATTATTATTATAAACGATTATTTAACCACTAATTGGTAGATTTATGGTTAAGGATAGTAAATTTATGACCGTATTTTATCGTTTGCTTCTGTGTTAGAATCGAAATTTGCATAATTCATATGTTAACTTTTGCAGAGTCGTAAAAAGGGTTATTTAACCGGTAATTGGTGAATTTAGTATTAATCACAGTACATTTATGGCTCCTGCATAATTTATATATCAACTTTTCCAAACTCCTAATTTAACACTAAATCTACCAGAACTTTTTTTATACCTGCACTTTCCCACTAAAAACTATTATTTGACTGGTAATTGGTAGATTTAGTGTTAAAGTCAGTAAATTACCGACAGATTTATGAATCATTACATAAAGTAATCCGTGTCGGCATGATTTTCGCGTGCATAAGCGAGTCTTCAGAAGGGTATTCTGCGGTATTCAATGGGATCCAAAGACACGCGTTTGACCGAGTACTCTCTGTTTTTCCGGCGGCGAACACCAACAAGGTTCCTATCCTCTTTGTTAGAATAACACTTTCCGACTGGCAGGAGCAAATCTCCGTGTGCACGAGAGAGAGAAAGAGAGTAGAAGTAGCTTGCTCGACTATGTAGCCAACGAAAGAGGATGGAAGCTCGAACTGGCGGAGGAGGATGTGCCGCTGGAAGAGCAGGAAGAGCTCGCAGCGCGTTGACGAGGAGCAGAGAAAAACAATGCTGCCTTTCACGATTGCCAATACGCGTGAGAGCGCCGTCTGCTAGTCTACTATATGCATTTAGAGTCGCGCTTGTCTCGTTGAAAAGGCATCCTTTCGAAGAACTCATACCGCGCCGATACTCACAACTGTCTCCCTTCGCGCGCACACCGGAACTTCAACTGCAACCGGTTTGTTTGTACTGTACTTGTCAAGCATCTCTGTAAAGTACATAGAATTAACGACGGTCGAAATCTTTTACTTTTGCGTTCAAATTCCTTTTAATGTTAAGTTCTGTGGTTTAACTACGTTCTGTGTGATGAGACAACTTTTCTGCCTCGCGTAGTGTAATGTAATAGCGTCAATTTTAGTTTTTATTGATAAAAGTCAAAAGATCATTTTAGAAGGCGATTTTGAATCATTCGTTTTCGGTGAATTTGATCACTACTGGCACTTGTAACTATATTATCTGTTAAGCACAAAAGAACTTCAACTGCAACCGGTTTGTTTGTACTGTACTTGTCAAGCATCTCTGTAAAGTACATAGAATTAACGACAGTCGAAATTCTTTCCTTTTAATGACATTCCTGTCTCGAACGCTCGCATTCCTTTTAATGTTAATTTCTACGCTTTGACTACGTTCTGTGTGATGAGACAATTTTTCTGCATCGCGTCGTGAAATATAATAGCGTCAATTTTACTGTCCATTGATAAAAGTGGAAAGATCATTTTAGAAGGCGATTTTGAGTCATTCGTTTTCGGCGAATTTGATCGCTGCTGACACTCGCAACTATATTATCTCTTCGCGCACACCGGAACTTCAACTGCACCGGTTTGTTTGCCCGCTACTTGTCTAGTATCTCTGCAAAGTACATAGAATTAACGACAGTCGAAATCCTTTACTTTTGCGTTCAAATTCCTTTTAATGTTAATTTCAACT
Source organism: Ectemnius continuus (assembly GCA_910591665.1). NCBI lineage: Eukaryota > Metazoa > Arthropoda > Insecta > Hymenoptera > Crabronidae > Ectemnius > Ectemnius continuus. The sequence goes on along the minus strand of OU342868.1, from coordinate 9,830,617 downwards.
TGTTTGTCTGTACAGTTTTCGAGTAATCGATGACACGTGGATAAAAAACATTTCACATGCTAATTGAGACATTTACGAATAATCAGGCGAAATTTCAAAAGCTTTGTTTGTCCTATTCAAAAGTGTTTGATCAGAGAATGAAAAAGAAATGGTTGAATTTGTAGAAATAAATTGATAAGTAGTGTAGAAATAAAAGTAATTTATAAAAGCAGGTGCGACATAACTTAACACTAGGTTTACGAACGTTTCTGTATACCTCTATTAATTTAATTTCGAAGAACTATTCATTTAATTTCAAGACAACTACAATCTGAACAGACATAGTATAAGTTAATTCAATCTATCAGGATTGCATAAATTATCAGTATAAAATTAATAAGCTTTGTAATTTTGCTAGTCAAAATGATGGTTGCCGTAAACCTAGTGTTAGTCGCAAGTTGACTTTTCCTACTAAAAAATTTCTTTTATTATAATTCGAAAAGACTTCGAAATTCTGTCTCAGCGCTCACATGTTCCCCTTTTTATTCCGCAAAAAATGACGGCATCAACATCCTCAATTTCAACTTTTCGACTGTCACTGTATGACCAGACACTTTTTCTGCCACGCAACGTGTAATGTAATAGCGTCAATTTGACTTTCCATTGATAAAAGTGGAAAGATAACAGTTTTAGAACGCGAATTTGACTCATTCGTATTCGGGGAATTTGACCGCTGCTGGCGAGGCAAAAGTTTCTCTTGATCTCGTCAACTGCTGATATCAGCGCACTGATTCACAGGATATCTTGTTTCGCTGAAATTCCACTCGGAGTAAGAATTTCTCGCATTGAGCGGTGGTTAGTGACCGCTAAGCGGGCGCGCGCGAGCGCGCGGAGGACTTAAGCCGAGAAGCGGCAAGTTAAGTAAGCGAGGATTAGGGAAGCGGGGCGCAGCATCCGGTGTTGTACCAGTTGCCGGTAGAGTTCGGACCGGGCGGCGGATTCATCTGGCGGTGCTCTCACGAGGATAGCGAGGAAGGCCGACCGCGAAACGTCACCTTGCACTTAAATCAGGCAAAGCTCTTTTCCTGTAACGAGAAAGCGACGCGCGCGTCTTGCGCGTTCTCATGATTTTCCACCCACCCTCGTCGATCGCGCGCTTCCTAAAGTGGACAAGTAGTTCGCACCGGAGCCTTTTACTTATTGATAGCCGCGCTGATCGATTCTACTCAAGCTCGTCCTCCAATTCGCCACGAGTCACCGAGCACTTATAAAGTGCCGGCGCTGTTTCGATGATGAATTCATGACAATCGCTGTGCCGATAAGAGGACGCTTTCGAACCGATAGAATTGTACACTGTCATCGGCCGATTCCACCGTACATTCGGAAGAAGGATTGAATGATCCCATCGGTGATAGCTATCAATGAAAGAGTCCTCGCCCCCTCGGCACATCAATCATAAATGGCTGTTAATCAGAAATTGCATCTCGTAATGCGCGCTCGTGCTCACTCTCCTAGAAAGTCCTCTCTCCCTAGTTGCTCGTAGTCTGTGAGCACCGCAGTGCTCACTGCCAGACGACCCTGTCTTTGTTCCTGCTTGATACAAATTTAAAACAATAAAGTCTGAAGTACAATTAGAAATTAGTATTTTTATGATTTATATTTTTTCCTGGTGCAATTATTAATTGATCGAAATGAATTGCTATGTTAAGAACTAACTCCTTTGTCTTTGTTCTTGTTTGATAGAAGGTTGAAATGATGAAGCTATTACAAAGAATAAAGTATAGTTAGAAATTAGTGTTTCTATGATTTACATTGTTATTTAGCAATTATTATATTATTAATTGATCGAAATGAATTGCTGTATTACAAACTACCTACTAGTTTATTAAACTATTTCAAAATATAAAGTACAATTAGAAATTAGTATTTCTATGATTCGCATTTTTAGCGGGTGTAATTATTATATTATTAACTGATTGAAATTTAAATAAGTTACTTCCATTTTTACATTTCAGAATTTCTAATTTCTAATAGTATTATATTCTTATTTATAATATGATGTATTTTCCATGAGACTTTGTACTTATAAGAGATATATTTTCATCAGAGAAACGGACGTGACTCTGAGGCAAGTCTGGCTGGAGGAGGAGGGTCGAAAGTTGCAGCTAATTTACGATGCGGATACTCTGACCGATTGCATCGACCAACCAACGATTCAAAGTTCGGGCGACGCCGTGTGCCAGTCGAGTGCGGCGTCCGCCGAAGATTACGATGACGGAACAGCGTCCATCGAACTCTTCGACGTCGAGTTCGAAAACGACACTTCCAGCCTACCGCAGGACTTGTCCTGGCTCACTTCCGCTCGAGAGTTGCGTCAACGATGCTATCATCTGCGGAACACAGCGCGAAATGAACTGCTCGCACAGCATTATCGTAGGTATGATCGATCGTAGCAAGTACAGCGCAATTGAATACGCGCTCTGCCCTCGCAAATTAACAATGTGCAATCAAAAATGTAATTATCCAGCGTTGCCAACGCGCACAATGTGTCATAGAGTGCCGCTCTTTTGAGGAGGTCCCGCACGACCCTTAGAAACTGTATAATTGCTTTTCCGTCTCGCAGTTATAATTTTCCTATGACATGCTTGGAGATTTTGCGCCCTCACCCGAAATTCCGTGGATCGACGACAGCTTCTGAAATATGATATACGAGTGTGTCAATTGTGCTAATTGAAAAGGGTCCTTTTATGTTCAGTTTTAGTTTGGCTCTTTCAAAGGATTAGCAGGGTTTTACGAGTACTTTTATGCTTAGCAAAGTATCCCATTAGTTATTAACCCTCGGATTACGCTCGGTCGAGCATCGACAGATGGTTTCCGGGACAGTTTGGCCCACCGAATGTTATATAAGACGTCCTTCTTTTGCCATTGTTCATTTACGGTCATTCCAGCAGGTCAAAATGACCCGGCGACCCTTAAATACGGATTAAAAATGAGTATTGGACCAGCGAATAATGGAACATTGTTTTGAAATTGTCAAATAGTGGGAGAAACAGAAACCGTGGTGGGAGAAGGCGAAGTCGAAGGGAACTCTTGATGATACCAGGCACTAAGTGGTGCGGACGAGGTCATCGAGCAACCAAGTACACCAACCTAGGTGGATTCGGGCGAGCGGATGCCTGCTGTCGAAGACACGACACTTCCTGCCCGTCTTATATACCAGCTTTCCAAACGCGCTACGGATTATTCAACTGGGGCATTTCCACCATGATGCACTGCGCCTGCGATGAAAGGTAAGAATTATTATAATTATGTGGGGATTGTGGTTTGAAAATAAGGCAGAATATCGTGCTCACGGTTTTTTATTATTTAACACTCCGCTCTGGTCACTCTGTAAAACTCGCTTTACACTCTGACGACTCTGTCTAAAACTCTGTCTTGACTCTGACTAAACTCTGCTCCGACTCTCTGCGTAAAACTCTCTCTGAACTCTGCTTAAACTCTGTGTGCTCCTCCCCAGGAGCACATCTTATATTTGTTCTCATACATACATCGCATTCGTACAGACGCACTCACACATCTCCTTACACTCGAACCCTTGCATCCCATAATTCTCTCTTTAATTTTAGACACGCGACAGGTCAGTCTTACTCCATGTACACTTTTTTCCCAATCACTCCTGCTCGGACACTCTGGTCATCGCATCCGTACCTCATTCCACTCGCTCGCCTATCGCTACCCACTTGACATCTCATACATTACACTCTTTACGACCTCATGCACCCTTCCTACTTTCGTACTCATCCTTGCAGTCACTCCTGATCATCTTTCGTACTGCTCCCCATTCCACTCGCTCATCCCTCACACCACTCTTCACCACACTCTGCATCCATACCTGCCGTCTCGATCTCTCTGCACACACACACACTCACTGTTCAACCCTCTTACATTCCGAACTTCCAAACGCTGTCTTAGATTCATTGCCACAATTACTATAATTTCTTGAATGAATTATACTACATTTGAAATACGATTTCAGATTCCGTACCTGCCTGAAGATGGCGAATACAGGCTCCGCTAATTTCATCGGCAGGATCTTCTTCAACGTGCTGGGCTCCAAGTGTTTCATTCTCAAGCCGCAGAAAGTGTGCACGAAACGATCATGGCTGGGCAAGTGCCAGCATCACGAGTACCGCAAGCAGGCTTATGCTCGGGATAACGTTCCTTACTGAGAGGCCAAAGATATCTCGCGAAAGATCCTGGCGCACAAAAAGGAGAGAATGAGATTTCTTCTTTTGTTGGTTGATGTCAATACCAAGTCTCAGGAATACCTAAAACATTTCTAATCGAGTAACACTTTGCCAGGTGTTCGCCGCGTGCGACAGCGAAACGAACGCTCAATTGCGAGAGCAAGAGAGATTTATCTCCTCGAGCGACAATACTTTGATCCTAACAGTCGTATAATAAGAGCGTAGAGAAACGCGCGACTTTTTTGTACAGAACTTTGCATCGACTCGCGTCTCGCGGCAGGCTCGATTTCTCTTTTTGATGAACACTTTGATCTTTGATATTTCCTCCCGCCCGTTGGCGCACTAAGATTTTCACTTGGTCTACTCGGAGTTTACAACAACGACTTAATCGAACGCACAATCTTTCAGGTCACTGGCGAAGCTCGACTTCGCGCGACAGTTATAATCAATCCGTATTGGAAGCTAATAGCAATCGGCACATTAGAATTTCCTCGCAATCGTGAGTTTTAGGAACTAGAAGCACGCATGGAAACCGAGTAGAGAGGATATCGGGAAAATAGATCCGTGTCCTAGTTGGACAAGTACTTCTTAACATATCTACATTGAAATATCAGAATCACGCTTCCATATCTAAACAATTACGAGAACTAAGAGGATCGTGAATACGTGTATTGGTAAAATAGTTTATTAATCTATAGCGATGGGACAACTGCGAACGGACAGGGTATATCGTTTGTACTATCAACGCGCGACATAGGTAAAAGCGTTCTACTATCCTAGAAGGTAGCGAGCTGGATTACTCTGTAGATAAATCCGCGACGGAATTGTACATATCGTGTAGTATAAACCATCAATTGGAGTGTGCCAGTAACCGCGTGAGAATTAGTGCTCAATGTCGTGCGAATATCGGCGATTTTCTAGTTCCAGTAGATTTCGAGTGTTTCATGTTATACTGCCCCTTTTGATAATGGGAGTTGCCGTAGTGCGGGCAACAATAGCAGCGGCTGCCAATGCCTAAAATCAATTTAGCAGTCAGTCTTTTACCAACTAAGTATATCGTATATCTATGCATGCCTACAGTGTGTCTGTATTTATGTACGAATGGGAATGAGTTGGCTCGGCTGGAAGGTGTTTGTGTATGTATTAGGGGAATTCAGGCAACAGGTGTCCATCGAGGTAAAGGTATAGCGAAGCGAAGGAGAATCCTTCGTCTTCCAGGAAACAGCTGTATGTTTCCTCTTTCCTTATTGACGTGTAATATTTCATTGGAGCAGGATGGACTACGCTCAGTTTTAGTTGGAAGGTAATTAGCATACGTCGCAGCAACTGCGCGCAAGTAGAAGTGTCTGGTATATCAGTTGGTTGGCTGTTACAATTAGTCGGCGTAACATGCTTAACAGGAATACATTATGTGATCGTATACTAGTAGAGTCATTATTGTAAATATGTATGATAGTAAGCCGGTACTATCCATACTCGAGTAAATCATAGTTATATTAAGAAATACAATAAAGTCTGGTCAAGTAGCCACGCCAGTGTCTCCCTCCCTTTCCTCTCTCGTATTCCCGGACTTTTATACGCCTGCGTGGTGATTCCCAACTTCGTAGTTAGCGCGGTTGGACTGTTGGACTTTGGCTGTCCAAGCCCGCGCTTTCCTTTCTCAACAGCATTCATAATGTTATTCGTTTTTTATGTTTTCCATCATTAATGAATGTTTTATGTATCGTTGGCATTTCCTTTGGTTCCACTAGAACATTGTTGAATCGTATTGGTCCATGTTGCGTGGTAAAAAGCCAGTTTTTTAGCCACACAATGAAACCTCAGAGTGATAAGTTGGTGACAGTGGAGGATAACATTTTTTGTCCTTCCTCCGAACTTGATTTGGGTATCACTTTAAAGGGAGGACAGAGTTTTAGGTAGAAATGAAATATACAAGTCAGGATTTCAGACTTCTATTTGTCGCATGTGACATAACCAAGTATAGAGCTTTCTTGGAACTTCGCTTTTATTTTAGGTGGTCCGCACATGGCGAATCCTACAGAGGGGTGTACGATAATTGTGTTTGGACTGTCAGTCAAACTGATACGGAACTCTTTTACAAAGTACAAGGGTCGCATAAAGTAGCCAGTAAAAATTACACACAACTCTTGCGTGATTATTTTCGATTAGATTTATCGCTAGAAGAAAATTGCAAGAAGTGGGCAGCGTCGGATAAACACTTCGGAAAGTCACTGAGCAAAACGGATGGAGTTCGGATATTGAACCAGGATGTTGTTGAGAATCTATTTTCATTCATATGCAGCTCCAACAACAATATACAAAGGTGATTCTCGACTTTGCAGCATACAACTTTTGTTTTAAATTACCTACAATTTTTACTTTTGGAATTTTAGGATTTCGAGCATGGTGGAAAAGATGTGCACATTATTCGGCGATAGTATTGGAATAATTGACGGAAAGGAATATTACGGCTTCCCGTCGATAGAATCCTTGGCAAAGGATAACGTAGAAGCTGTATTGAAGAAGGAAAAGTTCGGATACCGCGCAGGATACATCGCCAACACAGCGAAACATTTATTGAAAGTGGGGGGGAGAGAATGGCTGATGGGTCTTAGGAAGGAGAACAATACTGTTTATAGCACCGCCCGAGAACAATTAATGACATTGCCAGGTGTCGGGCCGAAGGTGGCGGACTGCGTGTGCCTCATGTCCCTCGGACACTTAGAAGCCATTCCGATAGACACTCACATTTTCCAAGTAGTGAAAGCGAATTATTTACCACATTTAAACAAATTAAAAACAGTGACTCCGAAAATGCACGACGAGATCGGCGGTCACTTGCGCGAATTGTGGGGTCCGATGGCGGGCTGGGCACAAGCAGTTGTGTTTTGCGCTAAGATTAATAATACCGGTGATAGCAGTCAGGGCAGTAAACGGAAAAGTCCTACGGAGAAAGCAACTATTCGAAAGAAAGTATCCAAGTAAAAGTCGATTTATTAAAAATGTTTCGTTAAAATTTCAGTCCTCGTTGATCACGATTTTACTTATGTACAGTTCGAAATGTCTAATTTAAATCTTCTATATACATTCATTCTCACAAAGTTTCGTGGATTCACTGTCTTTCTTTGTCTTCTTCCTCCTTTTAGTCAGACCTATTAATACAAAGTCGTAGTCATCTAAGATCATGCACTCGGATGGATAAGCATCCTCGAGGCTTTCCTCATCATCATCTTCTGTGAATATCAGTAATACAGTAAACCAGTTTTATTCCAAGGCATGTGTTTCAATTATAAATTACCTGTATACTTCTGTAGTATTTGAGCGAGCATACTTTCAGACAAATATCGCAATCCGGGGTACATGGTTGTTAGGTACAATTTGTGTTTCGGTCTTAACACTGAGAGACACTCAGTCTGCAGCGAGGCTGGCAAGGAGCAGCAATAAGTTAGTCTCATCTTGCTGTACGCGGCTGTCGAACAAACCATTGGATACAATTTTAAATCCCTCAGTCCGGTAAATGCTATACCTGCAACGCATAAATACGATTATTATACAACACTCTAACAATGTAAACGAAATTTTCTTACCAAGAGGAACTCTGTTCAGAAAGAATTGCAGTGTTCCCTTCCAAGTGTCCAAATGTACTCCAACCAAACTACCTCTTCCAAAGCCTGAGCAATAACTTCGCTTTTCTCCAGCGTGTTGAATGTATCCTTTGTAAGAGAAACCGAAGGAGTCTCCATTGGATCCCAGTAACGAGCAAAAGGTATTAATGGTACTGCTCAGATCGACTTTACTGGTACCCAAACCTACCATCTGAAAACATACTTTTATCGTACTTTGTACAGACAGAAATATCATAAGCTATATACACAGTGCTTGCACAAGTATATAGCTATGAAGTAACAAGTGTACAGCATCTGACGAAATAGTTGTCACAATCTACAAAACGATCGTCAAACAGAAAGTGAAATATCGTATTATGTACAGGGTGAGTCAGTTGCCTTTGAATCAGAACTCTCCTAGCCCACTTTTACTAGACATTTGTTTAATTATACTATATATTCTGTCTGTATTAAATTATGTAGCCTGTTAAAGCGAATATTTTACCAAGTTTTAGCATCGACTTCCTTCGAATGAGTGGCAACGTAAGGAGACAATATTTTATTATATTATAATTACAGGGGAATATTATACATAACTGGCTTCTGCAGAGTGAAATTTCATGTACGTGTTAGCACAACTCAAACATGTAAAAGTATAAATGCATCAAATGCAGACAAATGTCGAGAAACATTTGAGTATAATTTAAATGGCTAGGTTATTTCTAATGATTTTATATGGAACAGTGTGTGCTTGACAGTGGTGATTCGCAACCATGGCGGTTCGCAAGAGTTTTTAAAAGTCCCATTTTAGGGGAGGGAGCCTTCTGTAAATGCTATCAAACTTCATTATTTGTTTGGCGACTCTTTTGCAGATTGTGACAACTATTCCGTCGGATGCTGTACCATGAACTCTCTTAACACATACAACATCCGTTCCGTAAATAGGTGTGATCATCTTAACTTCCCAGTAGTGATGTCTGCCGCTCTCCAAGACTTTTTCACCCCTGGCAGCTGCGGTGCCAGAACTATAGCCATTGTTGAAGGCCACTTCGAAATTGTTCTCGGAGAGGTAAGCGGTCGGCGTGCAATTCTTCCTGTCCCATTCCCATTCATGTTCTGCGAATCACCGCGAGCAGTATCAGTGTCGTTCAAGTTGGAGTACAAATAAACAACGTTGTTTTGAAATCGCGGCAATTTCCGTGGATAACGTTTTCTGAGTCATACATCATTTTCGTGGCTCGCGTAATTAATAGACATTGATCGCAATACGTGGATGTGTTGTTATTTATATTTGATTGTATTTGAAGTTATTACCATTCTCCTCGCCGCAACGGCAGTCCTCATCAGTGTCGCACTTGCAGAATCGCGGATACGACGCTATGTACGGAAGAATGGGATCGTAGCTCATGTTTCCTTCCTCGTCGAAGACTCTCCTCGAACTACTATCGGCTTCCCGTGCACTGCTGCATCCACTCCAATAAGATGCACTCATGATGCATTCTCTTCGCGGTGTTTGCCGCTGCGATTACCAGCGTAGCATCATCGCAGGCGCACACCACTGCTCGATGATATTCCGCCAGCTGATCGTCGGATCACGCGCATACTATCATGAACACTTACGTACACTTTGGTGAACTCACAATGGCATAGTTCCACGGGTCGTAACAGGTCGCGAGATTACGAGAACGCGCAATGAGAGTGTGTAATGGTGTTAAAAATTATTCCGGGAATTTGATAGTTTATGTTCTAGTACTTGGATGATCGTATGACTCACGAAAGTCTTTCAGTTTTCTATGAATCATAAAAGCAGAGAGAATAGAAAAGCTTAGCCTTATTCTAGGCTAATGGCTTCATTAAAAACGATTTTTTTATATACATATATAGTTATATTGTTATTTTAATGACGGGCCGGTATATTAATAAAATTAGTTGCAATGAAAGGGTTTAAAGAAATCGCTTTTTGTATTCTCAAAAGTTCAAAGAATGTAGTCTGAAATATTTCAAGTCCTGATTTCAAATCTAAACAAATTTGTTGTTATTTCGTATTATTAATAGAATCAGTAGTACGTTATTTTTTTTTAATTTTTGCTAATTTCGACACTTTTCTAAATCATTCATTCAACAGCTTGAACACGTAAATTCAAGTATCGTTCTTTATCTGTACACAGTCGCTAATTATAACTCATAGATTCGTGGGATTTTCATGTACCGTCATAATTGGTAAACGGTAACGCATTCCAATGGGCATTTTAGCCGACCCAAAATCAAATAGCTTGGACGATAGATAATAAAGTCATAGATTTATGACAAAGTGCAGTGGTGCGTGAAGTATGCGGGCGCACACCTGGTGTTGAGGTGTAAGGTACTTTGACCTGTCGACCGTCATTATTACAGTCAGGCATTGTTTACCAGGCCGAGGGTCCGAGGGACGACAATCTGTCCGTCCCAGTATTGTCAATTGTCCTCAAGTTAGGGATTTGGTTATTTTCGGCGCCGGACAGGAGAAGGGATGAGAGTCGCCTTCTATAAAGTCTGTGCGGAGCAACACTACTTCATTTACCTTTGAACTGTCTCACCGTGAACACATAGATTCATTAGTGATATACTTCGACTAACTTTTTCCTGACACTCGGATATTTTCGCCGTCTTATTGTAAGTTGATTATAAGTATCAATTAAAGGCATGCATATCGTGAGGGAGTGGGTTTCGGGTATTACTATTATTGAGATTCTTAACGCCATAGATGTTCCCATAAATTATAAGTGTCTAACATGTGTGTCATGTGTTGCATGACATTTCGCACATGCTTTCACTTGCGCCGCTTTTTGTAACAATACTTATTTTTCCTGACTCGGTTTGTCAATTTAAAAATCTAGAAAAATTTGATGACATATGTCTTGTCAATTCAAGTATCTCATATTTTTTTCAAAATTATGCATACATTAAGTTCCGAGTAATTAATTAAAACCCGATTTTTTCAATATTCTTTTATTCTTCGCGGCTCTGTTTTTCAATTTAAAAATCTAGAAAAATTTGATGACTTGTGCCTTGTCAATTCAAGTATCTTATATTTTTTTTCAAAATTTTACATATAGTAACTTCCGAGTAATTAATTAAAACCCGATTTCTTCGACATTCTTTTATTTTTCACGGCTCTATTTTTCAATTTAAAAATCCAGAAAAATTTCATGACATGTGCCTCGTCAATTCAAGTATCTTATATTTTTTTCAAAATTTTGCATACATTAACTTCCGAGTAATTAACTAAAATACAATTTCTCCGACCTTCTTTTATTTTTCACGGCTCTGTTTTTCAACTTAAAAATCTAGAAAAATTTGATGACTTGTGCCTCGTCTATTCAAATATCTCATATTTTTTTCAAAATTTTGCATACATTAAGTCCGGAGTAATTAATTAAAATCCGATTTCTTCGACATTCTTTTATTTTTCACGGCTCTATTTTTCAATTTAAAAATCTAGAAAAATTTGATAACATGTGTCTCGTCAATTCAAGTATCTCATATTTTTTTCAAAATTTTGTATACATTAAGTTCGGAGTAATTAATTAAAACCCGATTTCTTCGACATTCTTTTATTTTTCACGGCTCTATTTTTCAATTTAAAAATCCAGAAAAATTTCATGACATGTGCCTCGTCAATTCAAGTATCTTATATTTTTTTCAAAATTTTACATATAGTAACTTCCGAGTAATTAATTAAAACCCGATTTCTTCGACATTCTTTTATTTTTCACGGCTCTATTTTTCAATTTAAAAATCCAGAAAAATTTCATGACATGTGCCTCGTCAATTCAAGTATCTTATATTTTTTTCAAAATTTTGCATACATTAACTTCCGAGTAATTAACTAAAATACAATTTCTCCGACCTTCTTTTATTTTTCACGGCTCTGTTTTTCAACTTAAAAATCTAGAAAAATTTGATGACTTGTGCCTCGTCTATTCAAATATCTCAGAATTTTTTCAAAATTTTACATATACGCATTTGGGAGTAATTGATGAAAAATCAATTTTTCATTTTCCTCTTCATTTTACCCGCAAAATCGTTCATAGATCGACTATTGGAGCATTGAAACGCATAGAAAGCATAGAATTAGTGGCGTGGATGCCGGCATTGTATTATAAATCCTGTGACTGGCTGCCGCTTCTCATTACTTTACCCCTTCTCACTTATTCAGACCCCTCCACGTTCTCCAACCTTCCCGAACATTTAGGGCACTAGGATTTGCAGTAGAGATTCAGTATCCATTCAGAAATCGATGGAATAAGTTCCAGAGCTTCAGCTCAAAGTTCATTTTTTCACCACAAAAACGTCAAGGCTAACCCCCTTCAGATTTTCTCGATTTTCAGTCATTTTCGGCACTTTCCGGAATCGTTCATAGATCAATTGCTGGAGCATTGGAACGCGTAGAAAACATAGAATCAGTGGCGTAGGTGCCGGCATTGTATCATGAACTCTCTGATAGGGTACGCCTCGCCAATGTTTCTCATCAAAGTAAGTACATGAACTTTATTATACTATACAATTAATTCAATATTCTAGTACTATAAAATATGAACTCCCACAGATAATTTAATAGCAATTTCATACTAATTTGTTATCGGTGGCGAGCACTCCATGCATATTCATGGATGATGATCATCTTATCAACTGCAGCCCAACACCTATGCATCCCAGCATCTCTGCATCTCTGCATCATTTCGGTGATGCCAAAGTGGTGCAACTCCCCAGTATAGTATGTAATAATAATAAACATACACTCTCCATGAATATTAATGGATAAGCATCCTATCAACTGCAGTCCAACACCAATGTATCCCTGCATCCCTGCATCCTTGCATCCCTGCATCCCTGCATCATTCCGGTGATACCAAAGTGGTGCAACTCCCCAGTATAGTATGTAATAATAATAAACATATATATTTATGTATATTATTAATAATAAACATATATTCTCCATGAATGTTCATAGATCATCATCTTATCAACTGCAGCTCAACACCAATGCATCCCTGCATCGTTGCATCCCTGCATCGTTGCATCCCTGCATCCCTGCATCCCTGCATCGTTGCATCATTCCGAAGATGTACACCACAGCTCGTGGGGATAATAGTATATAATAATAAGAACCATGTATGATAACATTATGTAAAGATAACAACTTCTTGAATAAACTAAGTCTATAAATGAACCTGGTCTCGTACGTATAACCCCTTCCTCTTCTTACACCAATAAATTTTCTAAGTCCAAAAGCGGGGAAAATTTTTGAATTTTATGACGTCATTGATGACGTCATCAATGACGTCACCGGAAGTGACGTCATGGTCATGCTTGACTGCACACGGAAAAAGTTCAAAAATTTCCTCTGTGACGTCATAGAGAAAATGCCTCATTTTTGGTACAAAGTTACAATTTTTGACGAATTTTCTCTGTGACGTCATAGTGAAAATTTCTGAACTTTTTCCTGTGCAGTCAAGCGTGACGATGACGTCACTTCCGGTGACGTCATTGATGACGTCATGGTCATGCTTGACTGCACACGGAAAAAGTTCAAAAATTTCCTCTGTGACGTCATAGAGAAAATGCCTCATTTTTGGTACAAAGTTACAATTTTTGACGAATTTTCTCTATGACGTCACAGAGGAAATTTCTGAACTTTTTCCTGTGCAGTCATGCGTGACGATGACGTCATCAATGACGTCACCGGAAGTGACGTCATGGTCATGCTTGACTGCACAGGAAAAAGTTCAAAAATTTCCTCTGTGACGTCATAGAGAAAATGCCTCATTTTTGGTACAAAGTTACAATTTTTGACGCATTTTCTCTGTGACGTCATAGTGGAAATTTCTGAACTTTTTCCTGTGCAGTCATGCGTGACGATGACGTCATCAATGACGTCACCGGAAGTGACGTCATGGTCATGCTTGACTGCACACGGAAAAAGTTCCAAAATTTCCTCTGTGACGTCATAGAGAAAATGCCTCATTTTTGGTACAAAGTTACAATTTTTGACGAATTTTCTCTATGACGTCACAGAGGAAATTTCTGAACTTTTTCGCGTGCAGTCATGCGTGACCATGACGTCATATCCGGTGACGTCATCAATGACGTCATCGATGACGTCATAAAATTTAAAAAAATCGCGCGTTTAAACTTAGAAAATTTTCGATCGAGGAACTTAGAAGTAGGAAGGAAGGAACAGCTTGTTTGTAAAAAGAAAGACATCAGTTTATTGGATGTATTTAATTTATTTAGGAATATATTAATGTTACAAAATGTTATAATACAGACTTATTATTATTACATACTACACTGGGGTGTTGTACCACCTTGGCATCACCGGAATGATGCAGGGATGCAGGGATGCAGGAATACAGGGATGCAAGGATGCAGGAATACAGGAATACAGGGATGCAGGGATGCAGGGATGCAGGGATGCAGGGATGCAGAGATGCAGGAATACAGGGATGCAGGGATGCAGGGATGCAGGGATGCTGGGATGCAGGGATGCAGGGATGCAGGGATGCATTGGTGTTGGGCTACAGTTGATAAGATGGTTATCCATGAATATTCATGGAGAGTGTATGTTTATTATTGTTACATACTATACTGGGGTGTTGTACCACCTTGGCATCACCGGAATGATGCAGGGATGCAGGGATGCAGAGATGCTGGGATGCATAGGTGTTGGGCTGCAGTTGATAAGATGATCATCGATGAATATGCATGGAGTGCTCGCCACCTATAACAAATTAGTATGAAATTGCTATTAAATTATGTGTGGGAGTTCATATTTTATAGTACTAGAATATTGAATTAATTGTAAGTACCTGTACTTGCACGATACATTGTTGAGACGATGTAGTCTATTAGATGGTTCATGATACAATGCCGGCACCTTCGCCACTGATTCTGTTTTCTATGCCTTTCGATGCGTCGACAATCGATCCATGATCACTTCTGGGAAGTGCTGAAAATGACAAAAAATGAAGAAAATATGAAGAGAGTAGCCTTGACGTTGTTTCTAGCGAAAAAATGAACTATGAGCTAGTGCTCTGGAACCTATGCCGTCGATTATTGACTGAATACTAAATCTCTACTGCAAATCCTAGTCCCCTAAATGTTCGGGAAGATTGGAGAATGTGGAGGGGCCTGAATAAGTGAGAAGGGGTAAAGTAATGGAAAGGGACAGTCTACCACAAAATTTATAATACAATGCCGGCATCCACGCCACTCATCCTATGCTTTCTATGCGGTTTAATGCTCCAATAGTCGATCTATGAACGATTTTGCGGGTAAAATGAAGGGGAAAATGAAAAATTGATTTTTCATCAATTACTCCCAAATGCGTATATGTAAAATTTTGAAAAAATTCTGAGATATTACAATTGGCGAGATACATGTCGCCAAATTTTTCTAGATTTTTAAATTGAAAACCCGAGCCAGGAAAAATAAAAGAATGTCGAAAAAATCGGGTTTTGGTTAATTACTCGGAAGTTAATGTATGCAAAATTTTGAAAAAAATATGAGATACTTAAATTGACGAGACACATGTTATAAAATTTTTCCAGATTTTTAAATTGAAAAGCAAAGTCGTGAAAAATAAAAGAATGTCGAAGAAATCGGATTTTAATTAATTACTCCGAACTTAATGTATGCAAAATTTTGAAAAAAATCTGAGACACTTCAATTGACCAGATACATGAGATCAAATTTTTCTAGATTTTTAAATTGAAAAGCAAAGTCGTGAAAAATAAAAGAATGTCGAAGAAATCGGATTTTAATTAATTACTCCGAACTTAATGTATGCAAAATTTTGAAAAAAATCTGAGACACTTCAATTGACCAGATACATGAGATCAAATTTTTCTAGATTTTTAAATTGAAAAACAGAGCCGTGAAAAATAAAAGAATGTCGAAAAAATCGGGTTTTAATTAATTACTCTGAACTCAATGTATGCAAAATTTTGAAAAAAATATTAGATACTTTAATTGACGAGGCACATGTCATAAAATTTTTCTAGATTTTTAAATTGAAAAATAGAGCCATGAAAAATAAAAGAATGTCGAAGAAGTCGGGTTTTAGTTAATTACTTCGAACTTACTATATGCAAAATTTTGAAAAAAATATAAGATACTTGAATTAACGAGGCAGATGTCATGAAATTTTTCTGGATTTTTAAATTGAAAAATAGAGCCGTGAAAAATAAAAGAATGTCGAAGAAATCGGGTTTTAATTAATTACTCCGAACTTAATGTATACAAAATTTTGAAAAAAATATAAGATACTTGAATTGACGAGGCACATGTCATCAAATTTTTCTAGATTTTTAAATTGAAAACCCGTGCCGGGAAAAATAAAAGATTATAGAGAAAATCGGGTTTTAATTCATTACTCCGCACTTAGTGTATGCAAAATTTTGAAAAAAATCAGGGGCACTTCAATTGACGGGATACACGTCATCAAATTTTTCTAGATTTTTAAATTGCAAACCCGAGCCGCGAAAAATAAGAGAACGCAAAAAAACTAGGTTTCGTTACAAAAATCGATGCAATTGAAAGCATATATTACTTGACAGTCATCGCAATATAAAGTTCCGTACAACAACATTACAGCAAATAAAACTCGATTCGGTAAAGATACTAATTAGATGAGCATAGTATCATAACTACTACTTAATCCTTTAATGGAATGGCAAACATCTAAGACGAACGTTCCATGCATACCGAAATGACTAATTCATACGATCTTATGTAATATGTTTTCCTTGGGTACTCACAATTCGTCGCAGTTACTCCGCCGCATTGAATTCCCGCCGTCCTTTAAGCAGCACGTGCGAAATCTTGATGAGACATTCGGTCCTTTTGCGTTTACTCAGCTGAGAAGAGCGACGAGTACTTCAACCGGGCGACTTCATCCTCGCTTCCGAATACAGCATCTGCTGCCTTCACGTTTCGTTGAACTTGAACTCTTCGTCAAGGATGGCGAACGACCGAGCACGACGAAAGTTCTCCGCGAACTTTCTGCTCGAACGTCAAACCACTCAATGCTTGGGGACATAAAAGTTCGAAGAGTTATGGTTAACGTCGGAATGCTTATACCTGATTCAATGAAGCATGCATTAAGAAGAGGCAGACGTAGCAGGTATAAGAGAGGCGTGGCTGGAAAGTTTAAGGCCACGGCCTAGCTGCCCTAGGTAATCAAGTCTATTATGTCGCCGGGAATATTATCTACGCCAGTGAAATCTATCTATTTCCAACTGCATTATATAAGAATTGAGTGGGATGACGCAAAGATAGTTATTTATATTACTGTCATACCACTCTTTTCTAAATGTTGCACGAATTTATATACAGAATTCTATCAAACTGTATACATTGAAATATCGCGTAATAAAGTAATAATCTACAAACTTCTACAAATGAAATAACTGAGTCTTAATTTAAATGGAGTTACATTTAATAAAATACGAAATCTATTCACCTTTTAAATTGAAAATGTGTGAAACTAATGTGGAGCTGATTGAAGTCGGCGCGTTTCGGATGCCGCGCCAGTGGTTGCGTCGGATATGCGCTTGGACGATCTTCTATTGGCAGAACTGCGAGTGGCCGAGGGGGTCACTTCCGTCGTCTCTTGGGTTTACGCAATAGGCGGTCGTACTCCGGTTGCTCCCGTTTTGCACTCTCCATCGACTATCGTGCAGAAATAAGCGAGGACCATGTTGCGTGTGATTGCAAAGCGCGTCTCCTCTGTGGCGAGGAACGCGTACATGAGCCGCGCTGCCGCATCATCCTCGGCGTCGACGGCGAGCCAGGTGCCACAAGCACCCGATGCCCATTCCCATGAAACCGAGGAGGCATTCAACCAACGGTTCGAAGTATTCTTCAATAAATCAGACATCGATCACTGGGAGGTGCGTGCTGCTATGAACGAACTCGCGGGTATGTAATTCAATGAGTCGGGTAATCTGACACTGTCAACATTTTGCATGTCCTAGCAGGAACACAGTAGGCGACGGTCGTCCGCTCTTTCGCAACACCTGCCGCAGGGGCTCGGGGCATTTAAAGCCAAACGAGTCACTGCGACATTCAATCACTCAATGCCCTTCATGTTTGTTTCGGTTCGCACTCAATTCTACTTCGTTCGATACTAATCATTCCTTGTATTATTACCTTCTTTATAATTCCACTGTTTTCTATTGATGTCATAAGTCAATTATGGTTCTTTGGTGCTGTGCGATTGGAGTATTCAGTAGCTAGTATAATACTGTGGATGAGATATGGATTGTAGAATCTAAGAGAGAGCCGATATGTTATTGACCCTGCTTTACCCTTGGCTTTCTGCTCGCCAGGGATGGACCTTGTTCCTGAACCAACGATTGTCTGCGCTGCGCTGAGAGCGTGCAGGAGGCTCAACGACTACGCCCTGGCTGTTAGGTTTTTGGAGTGTGTAAAGGACAAGTGTGGTGATCAAGTGAGCACTATCTACCCCTACATTCTCCAGGAAATCAAACCTACCTTGGATGAATTGGGTGTTAACACGCCGGAAGAGCTCGGTTACGATAAGCCCGAATTGGCACTGACGTCGGTATATGATATACACTAAGTCAAGATTAATCGATGTACTCTTAGTATTTATCCATAGAAGCTGATAGGCTTATCGATGGAAACAGGAGCAACACTATTTGTCAGGACATATAAATGCTTTGTATGTACCTGTTACCAAGTTATTGATATATTAAATAAATCATTATCGATTTTCAATTAATATAGTATGTCTCAATAAGTACTGAACCTCACTCTCTTGGATGGCAAGGCCTGCAATTACATAAGATTTTCGGACGCATTGATCATGTCTGACATTTAAGGAGCACTCGCGATGTCACTGATATGTTACGACGACGACGAGGACTTCGCCGACTTTCCATCGGGCAAAAGTTCGCAAGATACCTTAGCCCCCCCCTTCCACCCCACATATTTTCTATTACAGTAAGTGCAATCAGAATGGAAAAAGGTGACAACAACGATGTATTACAGAAATCACGTCGGACAATTATAGACCTGTAAAGTCATGTACACATATCTCTATAATTATCTAAAATGGTATTACATATTCTTCTCAAACGACATTCAACTTAATTATGTTCGGTGTGTGTGTGTGTGTCTGTGTGTGTGTGCCTCTGACATAAAACAAAAACGAGAAAATATAACATGGTCCTTAGACAAGAGTATATCAATATATTACATTATGTATGCAATGGCCATGGTCTTAAAAAACAATGCAACAAGTAATATCTAATCTTTGTAGTTCGTTCTACAGATAGATATTAAATTTAACTAGTTTATCCTCCCCCTATAATGTTATAAAAACCTTTTTGGTGTCCTTCGTACTTGGATGTCGAGGGCAGTTTGTTGTTTCAATGTTACGACTGCGCTCGCTCGCGCGCGCGCGCGCGCGCATTGGCGCATCAGAGAGAAGAATCTAGCACTATAAGCCTACAGGAACTTCACTTTACTGTGACAAAACAGTAGTAAGAAGAAGCTAATATACCTAAGGTCACGAAACTCATCATGGGAGTCACTTGAAAACTATATGTATACAATACATAAGTCTGTATAATGCACACGGAAATCGTCGATCAAGATTTCGAGATAGAAAAGGATCAAGAAACAGTGGTCTTCTAAAAAGAGTTTATCTTATTCCTTTCTGTACCTACTAAACACCGCAACATTGAAACAAGATTGCACGCAAAAATACATTCTCCTAACATTAGATGTATTGTATAAAAGTGAGTTCGGCTTTTCTTAAATGCATGGAGATTGTTAGGTGTTCAACCACACTGGATAAAAATAAATACATTACATGTAATTAAAGTAAATGAAATCACGGCGTAAGAGATAAAAAAGTCACTTGTACCCTCACACATCATATATGCTCCAAGAACAACTCATGAAATGGACAAATCGATTGAAACGAGAAGAATGCTCTTAATAGAAAATCTGGTCTTATAATGGGAATCATTATAGTACTGTTAGAAATGTCGGCCCGAAATAATTCTCCATAAGACCCAAAGCTATACCCTTTGGACGTGCAAGTAATGAAATCTTTGTAAAAAGAAAAAAGAAACGAAAGAATGATGTCTTATACCCTATTTGTACCCATCAGAAATGCTTAATTTTTCCATACCGCTACTATCGATCATTAATGCATATTAATATATATTGTTATATGTCTCTACAATGAAAGAAAGATTGTTTCTTGTATGTATTTTTGTTTCTCCATAAAAATAGGCTACCTTTCTGTCTACGTGGACAGCCATATAACACGGATTTTATAATAAATCGCGATTTTGATATCTTCATTTTCGTCGGTATTTCTTTTTTTTTTGCACTCTGTATCCTGAAAAAACTCTTTACAACAATCGCGTGTCGTACAGATATTTCGACGACGATATCTTCACTGAGTCAAGACATCTTCATTATCATGTGAGAGGGAAATATGTGCACCAATCGATTAGTCTAATTTACACGATTAAGTATGCCATTTATCATAGCGATCTGGTAAATTAAATTTTACCCAGTATCAATTCGATAAATACACATTCCATAATACCCTTTTTTTCCTTCGTTATCAATTGAGAATGTACAACGAAAAAACTCAACGCTCTTTGGTGTGTCGCGCACACGCGAGTGGCTGACTGTAAGACTAGATTTAAAACATTCTGGGGCTTTTTCGAATGAGGAAGTATGCTTTTCGTCAATTAATTGATACATTTACTACCCCGAGGAAGTAGTAAACTTGTCAATGATACCTGTGTAAATCCAAATAGCCATCGAACGCGGTAGAGTAGTACCCCCGAGAAATTAGTACTACCCTCACTCGGCTGGACTGCAAGTAAATAAGCTAATTATAAGTATCTATGATAATTCTTGAATACAAATATGATTATATCTTAATGCAACGTGTTGTACAGCCATTTTCACTCTCATACATATCCGTTATTCAGAGCTGATTTCGAGAAGATACATTACACCATAAGTCAAAAAACGACACAATTGTCTGGGATCAGCGTAACCATTCGTAATACTCACACTTGTTCTCTTCCGAACGTCACTACTACGCACCAGCTTCTCCTGGTGTGAACGTAAACGCATTTATATATATATATTTATATAAGTATTAACTATGCACAATGTCAATGTTTATTCTGGACTAGACACGGTTTGCTGTTGTTGGCTATCTTCATCCTTGACCACTTCACCCTGCATGGCCTTCGTAAGAACATTAGCGTCTTTCAAGGATATCACTTGAAGAACTTGGTGTTCGCCAGCCGCGTTTATCATGGTCATAGGATGTCCTTGGATGGTGACGGCTTCGATACTGGTCTCCCCATTGCCTGGCTCGACCTTCGGTACTTGAACCATCGGCGTAACTACCTGCATGGTACCGTCGCTCTGGATATTGGCGACCATCGTCTGATACATACTAGCAGACACTGGCACCGTTATAACTCCCGACACAGAGACCGGGTATCCTGAAACAAAGAAGCAACGGTCCTGTGTTCTGCCCAATAACAGGCACTCTTCTGTATAGCAAACTGGAAATAAAAAGAGAGGTCTCGCCAAAAGAAACAACCAGAACTTGAACTGCCAAACTATTCACTCGATATATAAGAGATCTCTTATAATATTAATTTCTTTCCAATACATATCGTGGTCTGACAAAGGTACCGCTACCAGTTTACAATACAGTTTCAAGTTGAGAAGAGTACGAATGTATTTTTGAAACCATAATAATCTTGATAACTCAAATTATCAAAGTGATTGTACACGAAGCAAGTACACGTCGCGCACTTGACGCGCTATTCTCAGGAGAATTAATATACTTACTATATCACTATGATTTTATCTTAATGTTAGCGAAAGAATCGTAATATACCACTACACACATGTCGATTTTATCAAACACATCTATCTAACGTAACGTAATTTACAAACATAATCCACGAGTACAATTAAAATAAAAATTAAGATAGTACACTTCGACGCAACCATTGCTTAAGCTGGCACAACTACCGAAGTTCTTTGAACGACTTGATATCCATTGAAAGTTTCCGGACTTCTATATACACTTGTTGTTTTGAGGGACACACTTGCAATACAGCTTAAACAACTGTTGTCATAATCAATAAGTACAAAATAATAAAACATCAACAAAAAATACTCTATGTACAATAGTTTTATTTTTCTTCAGTAGTTCTGTGAATAACCAATCTTTACTAGTAGTAATAAGTGATGTTTGGGGAACTGCCCTAGAGCTTTCTATGATCGCGAAATACCCTTGTGTGTTCGCCACAAAAACTTTGGATGTTAAGAAACGATGGATTCGTTCGCCTCTACATTTGTACCATTTATGATGTAGCATGTGTTTCAAACGTGATCATCTTGTTGTCTTTTAGAACTTTACTCAGGAGGAGTAGAAGTTACAGCATGCAATATATAACACAACAAGTCAATGTGTCATGTATGCATGTGTGAATTTAAACACTTAAAAATTGATATGTACATGCATATACATATAACTTAAATGCTATTTGTCTCGTAAGTTTTTCCCACTAAAAGCTTCTGTATCGTCTCCGATGAGAGAGTAGTCTTACATACACAAACACATACAAAGTGATACGTTGTATCGAGACTAAATTGCAATTGTCCTCAGTCGATATGCGACTCTTCCATTCTAAATCGTAATCCTTAAGAATCAAGAACCCCCGCGAAAGAACTCGGCTCCTCTGAATGATATGTTTGATCGTGAATTTCTTTATGCAATATGAAAATCAACCTGGGCACACCGCTCCGACTGAAATCGCTATATGTACAAAACCAAAAGGTATCAACTAAGTGATCGCCCACTTCATTCTGTACAAAAAACAAGCTAGAAGTTACGACTTTCCTTTCGCTCTCTCGTTTTCGTGAATGGAGCATAGTGATTAGCATGCAAACAGCAAAAGATCTTGGACCAGGAAAAACGAATCACTGCTCAAGTAGCTCCTGTCCAGCGACGGTGCAGAGCCTATAGAAAACAGTTTTACCGTGTCCATCTTCTCCCGTGAGAATGATTTGTCCGTCTTGACCTAACGTAGCTTCCGTCACACTGTTCAGGTCGACGGCCACGCTAGTTCCCTCCGCACCACCAGCCACTTCAGCAAGGGCTTGAACTTCCCCTTGGTTCGTATGGATCTGTGTACCAACAGCAAGATTCGTCATAGTTAAACATATGTTACACCGTCCCCGTCAAGTAATTATATTGTTTGCAGACAATTCTATTAACGTCTAGAATTTACAATACTAGAAAGGCTACTTACGGTAGCAACGCCTTGAACTTGCGCCGTGGTACCATCAGGTAGCGTAATGATGGGATTACTGGGATCGACTTGGATTATGGAGACAGTACCATCTGGATTTGTTATGGTTTGCAAAACAGCTGTCGAGTATTGGGCCGTCATCTGTAACACAGGAAAACTTGTATTAGTGATGGCAATAGATTTCACAGTAAATCGAGAACATTCAACACAGAGACATGAAAACTAGAAGTATCACTAGCTTTTCGCAAGATAAAATGATGAATAATGAGTATATATGTGGCACAATAGAAGTAACTTAGAGATAAATGAACAACAAATTCAAATAAGGGAAACTAAAGATATCAAAAGAACTCGAGCTGTCAGCTTAACAAAATGGACCAAATGCTATTGTCCTACATAGAATTTAGAATTTCATGAAACAACGTGATGCACCACAAACAATGCACTTAAAAATCACATTTAACATCAATGAAAATCACTGTCGCTTCTTTCTTTGAAAATACGCGTTCGCAATGATCACATGGTTTCGTTAAATTCTTTGTTCTTTGATAAACTCTATCCACTCCCACCTGAGTGGCAGTGGCAAGAGTTGTAGGAGACGCGGCAATGATTTGTGCTGGCGAAGAGTTTCCCTTAGATGAATCCGTGCTGTTCAGACGAACAACTCCCACCGTCTGTTGCTGCTGCGACTGCCCACTTTGGCTTGCACTGGATGAATGTGACGGATGCGAGGATGAATGCGGCGTCGACTGTTGTATCAATACATTCGACTTGTCGTCCTCTTCACTGAATGCGGGCAAAAGATCTTCTCTTCCGTGAAATTTGTAACAGTTTATTACAATCTGCCTGAGGGCATGCGTCCAAGAGATCTGCAAACGAAGTAAGTTGAATGTTTACACTCTTGACCTGCTCGGCACAGACTGAGGTTTACCCGGCTTAACCCGAGCCTTTTATAGCCACGCACCTTTTGTTTTTCGTCCTCGGATCTTGCGTCCATTCGCACGTTTGCCCAAGGGAGTTCTTTCGGCCACCACGGTGGTCGCGTACTATCCCGTCCCCACCCGGGCTTTCCTCTACCCGTGGAATACTTTAGCATCAGAGGTATAAACGCCCTGAGTTGAGCCTGCGTCATTTTTTCCACAGGGGTAGGTATTCCGTCAATGATCAGTGGCGGAAGCTCGTACAAGGATGGGTCGTCTTGGACAGGCGGTGGGGCTTGTTGTGCTAGTGCACTCTCAAGCTCCTCCATAATAACGCTTCTTAAATTTTTAACTACGTCCTCTAGAGGTTTCGCCCCAAATACTTTGTAACTACTATTTGGTTTCCCAGGAGTAGCCACTAATACTACTGCCTGCTGACCAACACGTGTCGCAAACTCGTCTATTGTTTGCTGAAATGATTGCATCCTTTTAACGACAAAGCAATAACGACATCTGGCATGTAATACATATGGATTACATTAGGTGGTCATTTGGTCGGAAAGGTGTCGGAACTTGGACCCTCGTAAATTGTATTTACGGGTGATTCTCTACATTGCGGACCTTATTCATGGTATACTCTGCATTCTAGTCGACAAGTTATTGCAATTTTACAAATCACTGGACATGTCAAATGCCGACCGAATGATAACTCAGTGTTTGACGAAACGTAGATGCTTTTTGTTATACGTACTCTCAGCTTTCTTAGTAGTCTGTTTTGCTGCCTTTTTCTGATACTTGGATTCGTTTCGAAACTATGCGGTCGTTTTCGCTTCTTGGCCGAGACGATGGCAGCGGCCGCAGCTACGCCGACAGGTCCTAAATAAACGGCTTGTAAGAAAAAAGGTCTCCCAGGCTAAAGCAACCCACACCAAGCTATACCTCAATACGATCTAGTACACTCAAAACAAAGAAGCGACCATTCTATGAGATTCTATGAAATATTCTCTGTACTTAAAAATACAACGTGTGCATGAATGAATCTAATCAGACATACATCGTAGTATAAGTGCAATAAAAGACAATACAGAAATACAGTGACAAGACACAAAAGAATGCATGGCAAACACAAATGTGCGAAAAAAGGAAGCTTATATGAAATACATTACGTACAGAAAGCAATTACAAATACACCATAGAACAGAGAAATATATATGTAGCAATGGTGATCCCCAAGTGTTTTAAAAGCAAATCAAGAGAAAATATAATAAAATAATATGGTTCTATTTTATTATTCCACAAGTGGGAATAATATTGAATATAAATATTACCATACTGAACAGAAATTAATTGAACATAAAGATAGTCAAAAGCAAACTAAATTTAAGATTGTATTGGAACATTTTTTAGAGACTTGCGTATTCACTGAGTTACCATTTTTCACGTTCTTCCGATCATCTACTCATCTTTTGGACATTTCAGAATGAAAGTAAACTGATTACTGAGTCATATTAGATCAAGTTGACACTCAAGGGAGTACACCATTAATGTAAGAATTTTGGAATTATGAATGTAAGAGCGACTGGTTAGATTTAGTGGATAATTACAAATACACATTTTCAATTCAGAACACCATTAATGGTGATTTAACAAATCTAGTGCCATAAAACCTTTTCTACCTTCTAAGAATCTTACTTGAACGATATCGAAAACAAAGTTACGGTATTGATTGGCCTCACTGAGCCACAACTGAGTTAGCAAGGATTCGACTGGATCGATGAAAGATCGATACAATGCAAGTAGCGGTATACCAAGAGAGCGTTATACCCGTCTCGTAAACAATGAGTAATTGAGAGATAAATAACTCAAAAGGTGAAAAAGCAAAAAAATGGAAATCACCATTAGCGTGTTTGATTTGCCAACCTGCAGCGGCGAGTTGGGCCGTTACATCGTCATCCATAGCAGCGGTAAGGAGGTCCCCCTCCTCGTAAGTTTCGGACCCGCTACTAGGCTCGTCGTCATCGTCATCCGAGATTCGGTCCATGGTGCCTGATTCTGCACTAGGCAGAGATACCATTTTCTGATCTTCGTCGGCCGTTTTGGCTTTTAAAATATATCACCTCTCCTTGGGAATTAATGTATGCAGCTCCCTTAGTTACCCCTTCTACATTACCTTTATCTGTGGACAAGATGAAAGAGATTAGTATACATTAGTACAACATCTTTTGAGAGAAGCTGTATAAAACCATAATTGTTATGACTCTGGCCCACTGCATAAATGCCCAATTATAAATGTAATACGCATCAAGAATATCAAGGGAGAGGAATGTATCAAAATAAAGATATGGTTGTGTCTGGTGAAACCTTAGAGGTCTGTTTACCCTCCTGCCCACTGAAGCTATTACAAAACTGAACTTTTTAGATAATATATACTAAACTTTAATCCAACATAAATGATAATCATTAATAAGAATCTCTCTAACTACAGTTTCATTCATGAAATCTCAATAGAATATGAAACTAATCATAGTTACTCTTCATCATAACAATAACAAATCAAAAACAATATAAGAATGAACCAAATTCAAATAAAAATACACAAGTTTGAGAGAAACTAAAGAAGAATCAAGGAACAAAGAAACGATGGCAATGAATGAAGGAGAGTGAATTAGAAATCGGGTTGAAATTAACGATACGAGGGTAATCGTCGCGATATAATAAGCAGAGAGGCGGGGAAAAGCGATGTGCCCATGAGGGTAGATCGTACATGTACTCCGGGAGGTGATCATCGTAAGACAAAACCCGGCATCCGGTGAGGGCCGATTTCCCGCGCACGCTGCCGTGGCTCGCAGGTGTTCGCAGGCAGGTGGAGAGGTGGCGAGGAGCGAAGAAGCGGCGAAGACGACGACGAAACGGTGACGGAGGAGGTGAAGACCTCGTGGGCAGGGAGGACGCGGGAAGATGATACGGCGCGGTAGCTGAGAGCTCGCGGTCGGTGGACGGGCACGCGGCGGCGGTGTCGGCGGCGATGATGATCGTGATGATGATGCACGGGGACGGCACCAGCTCGCACGGGCCTTAATCTCGGCGGCATGACAGCAGCGAGGAGCGTGGAGGAGGAGCGCGCGCGTTCCTGCTGCTTTGACAAGCGGCGGTAGATCGGCTGGCGAAGCGTGAGTTAAGCAGCAGCGTCGTCGTCGTCGTCAGCGGCGGCTGTGGAGGAGGCGGCGGCGACGGCGGCGGCGGCGGCGGAGGAGGTGGTGGCGGCGGCGGAGGACACGCGAGGGAGCAGAGAGAGAGGATGCGCCAAGCCGCGCACACGGCGCGTTTGTTCGGCGTGATACTTGGGGGGGCAATGAAAATGCGCAGGGCACACGCAAAAGAGAGACCACCTCCGGGGCCGCAAAGCTCATGAGCGAGGCACCGCGGAGTCATGGAGCAGGCCCAGTGAAAATCGCGAGTTGCGTACGCACCTTGTGTGTCCCGTGAGTGGTCACCCGATCAGGGAGGGCTCAGGACTTCGCGTCTGCGGGGAGGCCGCCGACCGTCCGCTGGTGGACTCTCTCTCTCTCACCACGCCCTGCGCTCGCGTCTCGCGCTCATCATCGGCGCCCGTGAGCAGAAGGCAATCTCGTCTCGGCGTGCACCAGCAGCAGCAGCCACCACTGCGAGGGTATATCGCGCGCGCGCCAGCCCAGCCGAGCGGGCACCGACAGGCTTCTCGCTTTCCCTCTCACCGGCCGTAACTCGCGCGTACCTCGCGCACAGGCACAGCACGCACAACAGCCGCCATGGACACCATGGCCAGTTTCGCCAGCGGCCGTATCGATCGGTTACGCGGCCCTCCATCTCCACCACAACAAACGCGCCAGCGAGGCGGCCATTTTGAGCGAGCCTGCGCGCTGCACTCCAAGCAGACGATGCGAAAATCAGCTTATTTCGCCAATGCGCCCTGCACGCGCATCGCCCGCCTCCTCGCCCATTACTTACGTGCTAATACCGGCCGCTTGTCCTCTCGCCACTCACCGATTTCTCCTGGGAATCCGCAAAAACCCACCAGCGACCACCGAAACACCAACACCATATACATGTATACGGGTCTGGAATAACGCGATTGGACAGTGCCGCCAGGGTACGCGTCATGGCGCCCATCCAATTCTCACTCTTATTGGACCCCGGGACACGTGACTCCCGCTTTCAGAGGCTCCTGGAACCATGTTACCCAGTCGCGGCGCGGCCTAACCTGAACCTGAATACCTCCAACCTACGCAATTCCACTCAGAGTTCCACGCTGCTTTGACGTTTCCACTCGGTCAACGTGTAATAGGTATTTCATGCTACCCTCGAGAATCCTTAATAAAGATCGCATTCCTCAACCTCGGGCGAATATATCTCGCCGCTATTTCAATCTCTGCTCACCATATTCTGATGCAATTGCATCCTATTGCATTATCTTCAAATCTCATCTAAACACTTCTCTTGTTACTAACGACGTGGAAGAAAACATAGATTTACACATTGGATTGCCTTGTTGAGATTGCTTAGTTTCGGTGCTACGTGGTTTATAAAAGGTGGTCTTGAAAGACGTAAATTTTTATTTTATACAATCATACAATATATCTAACAATATAAAAGTATATCATTAAAAATAATATTTAATAGTATAAAATGTTGTAAAGCAGCTTTACATATCACATCTGGGGTGGAGTAAATTACGAACTATACACTTTAAGTCATACGGTACTAGCCAATCGAATCTCAATATGCTCGATCCTGTAATACTTATCTTTGAATGCGATACTTTTGAGAGTTACGGATACTCATAAGAAAAATGCGCCTACGCTCCAATCAATAAGAAATCAATACCACCGTGGGAAGCTCGTATCCATTTCTAAGCCCATGGCTTGTTTTTGTTGCACAACTTTCCGAACCAACCAGGATCGCATAAGCATGTGTTATCTTGTTGGCAAGTTCCATTCCTGCAAATTCTCGTACAAGCCGAACGCTGGGGAGAGCGTCTTCCTATCTCGCAGTGATTTCCTTTAAAACCAGCAGGGCATCTGCACAAATTGTTTCCTTTGCATCTGCCTCCGTTTACGCATGGAATGACACATTTAGCTAAAAGAGAACAAACACAGTAGTAATTGAATCTATCCAAAGATCCATCTTTCCCATGCATCTTGCAACTCACAGAATTCACAATGTAATCCAAAATAGCCCTTTGGACAGTCACATTTATCTTTCTGGACGCACTTGCCTCCATTTAAACATTTCTCTGCACAAATCCCTGAAATGAAATAGCTTTGATAAAAAGGACGAAGATCACAAGAACCTGCTGTCTTTAACTAACACTCTCAATATTATAGCGGAACAATGCTGCAGATAAGACAATTGGGTGTCCGACTAGCTAGCAGTTCGGCAGCAGCAGGTAGAACTAAGTCGGAGAAGATGCTAGACACTATTATAAGAGTAGACCATGCGGGTGAATTGGGAGCTGATAGAATCTATGCTGGCCAAATGGCGGTGTTAGGTATAAGAACGAAAAATCTATGCAAAACTAACAATGATCTGCATGGAGATACATAAGAAATATGTAAAACAGGTAACAGTCGCGTCGGACCTACTATTCAACACATGTGGGAACAGGAGAAAGAACATCGCGCCAAGTTCGAGGAATTGGTCCGAAAGTATCGCGTAAGACCGACGGTCATGGTGCCTTTATGGGACGTAGCTGGATATCTGCTCGGTGCTGGCACGGCTCTCATGGGGGAGAAAGCTGCAATGGCTTGCACCGTTGCAGTGGAAACAGTAATTGTTGAACATTACAACGATCAATTACGTTCTCTGCTGGAGAGTGGCGAGAAAATAGATAAGGAGGTTTTGGACGTCATACAAAAGTTCAGGGACGAGGAACAAGAACACCATAATACTGGCTTGGATCATGGAGCAGAGCAAGCACCTTTTTACAAAGCTCTATCCGGTGTTATTCAATATGGCTGCAAGACCGCTATCTCGATTTCCAAAGTGATTTAAAATGTGATATTACTCTTATTATTTAACGACACCTAGTGTCATGTTGTTTTCCTAATAAAGATTATTTGTTGCACTTCTCGTTTCCATAATGCATACCTCCTTCGCAGTACGGTCCTTGAAAGCCCGGTGGGCATGAACAGACACCGGGAGCAGTACAATTACCACCATTCATACAACTCGGATAACACAATGCCTTTTTACAATTCGGCGGCCCTAAGTATCCGTCGGGACAAGGTCCAGGGTTTGGTTCTGTAATGAGAGATCGATATTGAGTAGCTGTTATCAGAAATCAAATAAAACACTGTGCATACTGTACCCGGTGTACAAAAATCTTCGCAAACTTTATACTTGTGGTGCAAATTCCTTACAAACAAGAGAGTAAGCGTAATCTTACGTTAGATAAACTACAATTTATAGCATGCATTTCGGGCCAAGCGTCTACGTTGAATTTTTTAACACGGCATTGAGTAAGTATCCGTAAATATCCTCGAACGCGTTGCAAGACTAAATTGAGAGCACGCAGTACCAAGCATAGCTTTTGT
Source organism: Ectemnius continuus (assembly GCA_910591665.1). Taxonomy (NCBI): domain Eukaryota; kingdom Metazoa; phylum Arthropoda; class Insecta; order Hymenoptera; family Crabronidae; genus Ectemnius; species Ectemnius continuus. The sequence continues at coordinate 9,799,911 of OU342868.1, read as the reverse complement.
AAGGTTGTAAGCTTTCCCCGCAATATCTCGCACAAGTTTTAGTAGCTATAATTGTTCCTTTTTTGTTTGTTGGGAGCAGTGATGGCATACGCGTTCTATATCAAAGGAAATTAAGAAGCCCCGGGTGATAATTTTCCGCAGCGCCCACATAAAATTAAGTAGATAAGCAAATAACAGACACTGACCCTTCGGGAACGGGACTGTGATTCGCTTCACTTAGCTTTATCAATATAATTCTCGTGCCGGCAGAAGAGTCATGCTTTTATTCCCTTCAAAAAGCTAATTATGAAATTAACTCCTTACGATCCGCGAAGTAAAACGCCCAAAGGAATCGGTCTCATTACGCATTACGGAAGAAGCTTTGCAAGTGTACTCAAGCGCGCCTCGGAAGGAGGAAACTTTTCCCGATATACGTACTATGTCCAGGCATGCTTGAATTGTTAAAGGAGCAAAAAGTGACAACTGGAATTCCATAGAATCGATATTAAACTCACGCAATAAATGTAGCTTACGTGCGCGAATACGATTGAAGCAGTTTATTAATCAAGCATTTGTCTAACGCGAGAATAAAGCTGAAATTTTCGTGTGGTGAAGAACTCTTTTGGGAAAGATTACCAAATGTCGCGCTGAAGCATTATTTGCGCACGTAAACTCAACACTCGGTCCATTATACCTTTTGCTGCAAAAAAGTAGCATACCGCACGAACGTATCCCATTTATGCGGTAACGTGCTAAATTACACGAGCAGTGAGGAAAGCAAGAGTAACACGAGTGGAACAAGACAGCCTGAATTATGGCGGTCAGAGATTGAGAAGCCGCAAATCTACGGGTGCAGCAAAAGGGCTAAGATCCCGATTGTTTTCGGTCAAGGCATGCGGCAAATTAGGCGATGAATTACTGCTGATACAGAACTGTATGTGTGAGTGGAGAGATGGTGATCGTGGGCGCGACTGACGCACTCACCGCGCACGGTGCATTCTTTTCTCAGGCTGAGACGAAGGGGTGTCCCGTTTAAAGGTTTCCCCTTACGTGACTCGATCATCAAACCGATGCCGAATTGCGCGATGCCCGAATTATTGCCGGAACAGGGCAGCAGTACACTGAACTCTACAACAAATAGCGTCACGTCTTTCATGCGTCACCTTTCTGACACTTAATTACGATTGTCAAATCGTTATTTCTGCAACACTGACATGGCACTGGTTTTTCCTCACGAATCTCTCAACTTTCAATAATTACCTTTTGGTCTCTTCGGTACTCGCCCTTGCGTTTTGATGGTAATCGACGGAGTCTTTAAGATCGACTCGTCGTACGACTTTAAGCGGAAAAAGTTGTAAAAGTACTTCTTCACTCCCGACTTCCATGTAAAGTTCACGTGAGATACTTCACTCGGGATTATAGGTAATTTATTCTCAAGCTCCGGATCCAGGAGATATGACAGTACTCTACCTTCGGTGATCGCGAAAATTTCCATCTCGAGTCCTAAACAAAGTAAATCAAAGATGAAATTCCGTTCAAAATTCAAAGCTTCTACTTCTTACTATCAATATAACAATCGTATTCAAACCACGCTTATTCCACAACTCTAAACCACCAAATTTCCCGTTCATTACACAAAAGAGAAATATTCACAGTGAAAAAAGTCCCGAAAAAATTCCACTGCATTAAACGACACGAAAGCGCGCGGTTCGCGAGCCTACCTTTCACGTCACGCACATGCACGGAGCGATTTCATGGAAATTTCGCGCAAGATTTGAAAACCAAAGGAGCACCGCGCGTACGCTAACGAAACCGGTAAACAAGGCGCGTACGAGGAAGGCAAAAGAAAATCGGCGAGGCGCGCACCGTTGAGAGTAGTCAAAGACGAGACTCACCGCTAAACATTTTGATCTGTTGCTGGTCGATCCATAGAGAGATGTCACCGGACGGTTTATGTCCATTGCCGGAGCGATGATGTCTGGCGGCCGCCGTGTCCAGGAGCAGAGCGATCGCCGCCGAGGCCAGGGCGGCTGCGGCCCACTGCATAATTATTTACGATGTGCCGCCAGGTGTTGCACAGTTTATGGGCAACCCCTTGGTGCGTGCTAAATGTATCTCCCTTTCGTCAACTTTCTCTCTCTCCGTCTCTTGCACACTCTCTCCCCTTCTTTGTCTCTCCCACTTTCGGTTCTCCTCCCTGCTCCCTCTATCCGGCGAACCCTGTCTCTCGTACCCCGCTTTTTCTTTCCCCCGGGACTTCCTAGTGCGTGCGGCCGGCCCTCTCCTTTCTCTCCTTTCCTTCCCTGTTCCTTCTCTCTATCGCCGCGCGCCAACTCGCGCCTAATGCGTGCGCGCCCGTCCGTCTGTCCGTCCGTGCGTTCTCCGCTCCTCTCTCAGCGGCGTTTGCGTGCACGATAAAACGTGAGAGTGCGTGCTCTGACTCTGCTCGCGCGAGTCAGTGAATGCGTGCGTGAGTGACAGAGAGAGGGAGAGAGGAGAGGAGGGGGAGGAGAGTAAGAGAGTTGCGGGTGGTGGTGCGGCGACGGCGGCGGCGGCGACGCGTGTGAGAGCAGGCGGCGAGAGTAGCGCACGCTACGATTCGGCGCGTGAAATTCGGGATTTCACGGCAAGGACTCGAGGCGAACGGGGCACGTTCTCACGCGCGTATAGTCTAACGAGGCGAAGCGAGGCCTCTCCGACGAGGCTCTCAGTGGGGATCAGGCTGCGATCGGGAACGACCGCCTGACCGACGACGATGCTGCTCTGGCCAATTACCGATGCTCCTCCTCGCCCGGCTTAGCCGACCCTCTCCGACTCTCTCTCCGTCGGCAATACAGGGGATTGCCCTCGCGCGCGCGCTTCTACACCAGCTCTCTTTCTCAGCCTGATCGGACGTGCGTGCGTGCGTGCGTATGGGCCGCGTAGCTGCGGCAAACTGACTGACTGACTGACTGACTCAATGAGAAAAGGTCTGCTGCTCCTGCTGCTGCTGCTGCTGCTGCTGCAGCCCGTCTTCTCTCGCCGTGAGACCGCAAAGCGAGATCTCTATCTCGAGAGAGATCTCGATGCGTCTCGGGATAAGGGAGCGTGCACACTGATTCGCGTTGACAATATCCCGAAACTACCTGCCGATTCATCCTACCACCGCCACCCTTTCTTCTCAAGGGCCCCACCCCCTTCTGCGCAAAGTACAAATTTCTATCGGTTGCTTCCTTAAGAATGCCGGCACTTCATTTTCAAGCATTGGTCTCCTGGTGGGGATGAAGCTTTTTAGGTCTTGATCTTTTGACTTACGCTCACTTTTCCCGATCGTCAATAACACCTGTGGATAGTTTCACCCTTATTAGAAAGGATGAATTGATTGATGTAGATATTGCTGTTAGAAGTTATGTGAAAAATCGAACGGAGGATTGGATGTGTTGCGGGGTTCGATCGGATAGTGTAGCGGTCGTTCGATTTCGATCAAAAGTCGGTTAGCAACAATGTAGAGAACCGGTTGTCTTAATCGGGCGCATCTACCTGCACTGAGCGTCCATCCACTCGGCAGCATCCGATATCCCGTAAGTTTCTGGATGATTTCATTAAAGAGATCCGCTCGCCTCGGATAAACATCTGGCATTTATCAGTAAGCGTCCTGCAGGCAGCCCCCGCAACATGTTTCACGGTCGGCAAACCGATACGAATCTCTTTTTTCGGTGCCGAAGATGGTACGCGCGGATATATGGAAATCAGAATTCGAATTAGCAAATAAGGTGAAAAGAAATGGGTGGTAGGAACCAGTTTTTAAACGTCTTTGACCAGGGCTCTCTCTTTCCCGTTCTTTCCTCCCCTGCTTTGCTCGCCTTCAGTCTCTCTTCGATATTCCCTTTTTTTATACCATTCGTCCCTCTGTCTATCTTTGCACTCGGCCAAGGGAATCCGTCCCTTAGCGGTCGCGATTCCATTCTTTCGCTCTCTCTCTCCTCTCTCTTGCTCTCTTTTGCTCTCCCTCTCGTCAGACTGACCGCGCCGTTCCGCTTTCATTTGGGTTAAATCACCCGTGTGCCTGCAATACACACATCGCTGACGTCGAAATTCGCTGTCTGGCAAGATTGTGGCAACCGGGTTGCAGTTGCAGCATCACTTGTAACCTCGCTCGCGGTCCTTATTGAGCCCAACTTACAATTGATGCTCTCAATAAGGGTCAAATGATTCCGAGCCGCCACTGCCAATTTCAGATAACTTTCACGAAACTCCCTCCGTTCGATTCTATCTTCTATTTATTAGCTACTGTTGGCAGCGAAAGAGCCTTGGGCCGAAGGATTTTCATCGTGGCGTGCACACAGTTGATCGTGTCGTCCCGAGCGCGCTTTTTAGTGTGGCGTTCTTCCCTCGAATGTTCGACCACATTTCCATGGTCGTTTTACAATCTGTTACAAAGGCCGGCTTGTTAGGTGCACCGGCATATACGACATGCATGATTTTACACTCTGGCGCTTGCGGTCGCTCAAGCCGCAAGCATTTTTCGCGCCTCCTGGAGACGAGAAACTCTACGCTCCGCGATTCGCCCCGGCTGAATACTATACCGCGATTACAAATCGACCTCGGTGTATGTACAGGTGTGCGACCGAGGGATATCCATCTATCCGAGCCAGAGAGAGAAAGAGAAAGAGAAAGAGGGAGAGAGCTTGCTTTCCAACTACCAATCTTCAGGAATAAAGGTTCACTTCGATTCCCAGTCACTTCGCCTCATCCGGCGCACCTTTCCGAATTGTCATTTATATTGCAGAGTACACCTGTCAAGTAACAGTGCCGAGAAGCGAATGATCGGTCCGTCTCGTTCGGAGGGAGTTCGCTGGGTGACGGACTTTTCCTCCATTATTCATACCTGGCTTTAACGACCGTGGGGACCCTTTATACCCGAAATCGGCGCAAAACTAGAAAACAGCCGGAGCATAATAGTCGGATTGTTGTCGGCGCTATTATTTTCAGGCTTGGCCTTTGGATCTGAAGAGCCGGGCTCGATGAATAATACATGATATACGATGGACGGGGTGGTGCGGCCCGTCGAGATTCTGATCGGTGAACTGTCTTCAGCCCGGATGAATTCTCCAACTCTTGAGAAACAAACCGCGCAGCCAGGTCGCCGCGCTGTCGCGCAAAGTACCAAGCGACTGGGAGAACACCGGCCGTAGCCCTTTTTATAATTAGCCACGCCACTGGCTATCAAATCCATTGTATGATAATGCGCCGAGAATCGGGGATCCCTTTCCATATCGGGGGCGCATCTGAAAAACGTAATTACAGAAACGGAAGCGCCAGATTTATGAGGGTAACGTTAATGCGAGGAGTTTACGGCTTGAGTGTGTTACGTTCAGGGTGTCCCAGATAAATCGACAATGCTGCTCCTACAAGCCAGGATACAGGCTGGTCATTGTTAGGTGTAGAAAATCTTTGGGGGCAGAGGCGATATCTTCATTTTTAAAGATCAAATCCGGGAGTGCTTGAGAATCAGCGGGGGATGTGCTGAATCCATCAAGCAACAGGTTTAAGAGACTGCTCAATGAATAGCTGATAATAGTGTCTATTGTATCCCGGAGTGTTGGGGGATCGGCCACCTAACAAATGGCCCATTGTTATCCCTTGCAGCACCTCTCCTTCTTCCTTCTCTTCCTATCCCGTTCTCCGTCCTTCTCTCACCTTGTTTTTTATCCTCCTTTCGCTGCACACGCTACTTTCCTTAATACAGGGTCGCTCAGGCGAAGCGAGTTTTCACCAAGTCATACCTAATAATTTGTATCACTTGATACACTTCGAGCGAGCTGATATACAATTAGAAATGTATTCCAAATGAAACTTTAGTTATTTAACTATCATTTAACATCCAAATCTGACTGTGGTAATAAAATTAAATGAGACTAGGAAAATTGGTAATTTAAGAAACAGTTTCTTTTAAAGTGACTCATCTACGTGATCGCGTGTGAATCGCGCTGTAACTCGGAGAAAGAGAACTTGCTGACTGCGCCAATGTAAAATACAATTGATCTCAACGTACACGTATTATACACGGCTCACGAACGGGGAAGCAACGACTCTCGAGGGCCGCCTCCGAGCAGCAGTGCCGGTTTATTCCCCATCGAATGTTTTTGCTGAACCGTCTCACAAGCCTAATTGGATTCGCTACGATATCGCTGGGACTCGTACCGCGAGTATTATAATACTTCCTCGCGTCTTACTTCGACGGAGTTAAGAGATTTCATTTAACTATAATTATTACAATGGAAATTGTACGTACAAATTATATCCTACGATTATAGGTTCGTTGAATGTAAATTGTCTGTAGTATTGTTTAAAATAAAAGGAGTGTTATTTAAAAGTTGAAGGGCGAGGGAGAATTCTCCCTTTTATTAAGGACGCGATGAATTAAGTAAAGGTGTTTATAGACGCTTGTTACCACGCATGCTTCCAAATGGAATACCGGTAAGCAGAAGGAAACACAAGTGGAAGGAGGCGAGAGGAAGGAAACTAAGGGAAGAGAGCGAGCGAGGGAGGGACAAGGCTTGCAGCAGATCAAGTTAGAGTACCGGCACAAAAAACCTGTCCCGCATAATTACATTATCGGCCACATCTCGCCCGACTTCTGTCCGCACGGCTCTCGGTTCTCCGACCAAATGCGCTCTCTCGTATATACGAAGGCTTCGAGAGGTTCTCGAGGACGAGCCGAGCACGAAGAGGCCGGACGACTGCGGGGGGTCGGGACACAAGGTAGCGGCTCTTCCTACCTCCTACCTCACTCTTCTTTACCCATAGCATCGTCGACGCACGGCTTTCCTCGGCTAAAACTCATTCCCATCGAGGATTAACAATAAATCAGTTAATGGCTTAGGCCCGATCGACCTTTTCTTCTCGGGATTGAGAACGCCGGATATTGATGATAATATACACTCGAAGAGGGAAAAGGCCAAAGGTCTTTTAACAATTCGATGGGCGTGTTTACAGTTCGCATTGGTGATCGATGATTATAGTTGACTTTTCCGCACTCTTTTCTCTTTTATTCCTCTCTTTATTGACATGGGAGATGTTACACGGGCGTACGTTGGAATGCGCAGTTTTTCACGGTTTCTGACGAAACACGGGTGAACTTAAGAAGTAAAACGTAATCGCTTAAATTTTACATAACGCCGTAACATAGTGATATCTCGATAGCTTGCTGCTCTAATAGAAGATGGGCGATGGCTACAACCAAATGGCTAGATTTTGCAGATTCCAGCTCATTGAAAAAGTTATGCGAGTGGTGAGAGAGAGCCCGGCGGAAAAATGAATAAGCGCACAAGACAGAGAGAGAGAAATCTCTGTCGCATGCTCGGCTTATGCATTTTTGCGACGGGAAAACGCATTGATGTCTTAAGTGTAGTAACGGGTGAATGTACAATGAAAGTATTAGCACGATAGGGTGCACATGTTTTGGACCAAGAGCAGAGAGACTTTAGAATTTTTACAAGAAATAGTAACGCTCGTAGCTTTTTTTCTTTTGTTTCAGATTGTACAAGTAACATGTGCTGTCCTGTCGTTGTACAATGAACACTAGAGAATAGTAAGTCGTAAATCGCATTTGACCATAACGGCTGCCGAGATTCCCTCCGATTTACTGATGGCAATATACAATAATAATTTCCCGCTGCTTTGCGACACAATCGCAAGGAAATGAGTGAAGAAAATCAGATCCAATTTCTCAACTTCGTGCTAAGCGCTTCTATCTTACGTATCTAATGGTGAAATGCAAATAGATTCTATACAAAACGTGACACAATAATAATAATACGAAAAAATATCAAAAGTTGTTAAAAGTATCAAAATTTGAATTATACTCACTAAAGTTATTATTGGAAGTTTACGAAGACCGGGTTACATTGACACGCGCGCGCGGTTCGTCCAACCGGAGATTCAAGAAGTCTAGAGAAAGTATTTGGGAGAAATACTCCCGAAACGTTTAGGCGGTAGCACAAACAGAGCAACGCATTAATAATGTAATTGCGTACGCAAGTATTTGTAGATGTTTGACTTGGACGTCGTCTTTCATCCTGATAAAAATAATTTCACTTTTACAAATAGACACGTACTCTTCTCCTCTTTTATATTAAATATACGTCTTCTTCGCGCCTCTTATATACCTCACGCATCTGTTCGTCAGCCGCCGCTACCAGTAATATTCGACAAACTTCTTTTACAAACATCTGTATCCGTAGACAGTTCGTATGACCCGAGTGACGCCCAAGCCGTTTGTACAGGATGATCGGCAAAAAAGACCCTGACAAATATTGATTTGAAATTCAAAAACCTTTTGATAGACAGCACCGAAGAATACCTTTTTCGGACATTGAATAGCAGGCTCATAGGACAAATCGAGGCTTCTAACTAGCGTTCCGGTAAAAGCTTGGAGACATATCATTTCGAAGTACCATATATTTACCAACTTTTCACGCGTCTCTATTGTAAGTATTCTATATTTTGTACCATTTTTACTTTTGTACCTGATATATTTGCTCGCGACACTTTTGCAGACAACCTGTACATTGCATTGAGTATGCTAACTTAGTAATGTAAATAAACAATATGTATACCGCTAAAGAAACCAACGAATTTGATTGATCTCTTCTTAACAGTTCATCTACTAAAACGTAATAATAGCTGCTCATGTGTGATCGCATTCTTTTAAGACTCTAGCTTTTAATTATATAATTAATATATATGTCTCTATATATTTAATATTTTATATATTAAATAATTATATAGCATTATGGTATATTCATTGGATTACAATAAAATTACCAAAGGGGAAAGTAAACTTTCATAAAAATAAAAAGACTTTCGTTTTTAGCTAAAGCATGTCTCACATACAAAAAGCAACAATTAGAGGCCATGTGACTTTTTCCTTTTAACTACTATAGTGCATGTACAATGGTTTTTGCTTTTAATATCATATCAATAGTTAATATCTCATATACTTTTTGTCATTCGTGTATTGGTAATGAAAGTGCAAGTGCACGATAATTGTAGATAGTCAAATGATCCGTTAGATTTGGCCCTCTGTCGGCAGAGTAAAAATTGATTGCGCCTAAAGGTCCTTAGAACAATCTTTCTTTAGAAGTTAAAATTAGATTCAGTCGAGGCCAGACTGCGACACTCTTTCTGAAGATCAATCCCACCGTTTTTAGGATTGCACACACCCATCATCACTCATATTCGTAGCTCGCATCAAGCGCATCTGGCGATGAGATGCCGATGGATCGCTACCACTACCATCACCACCACCACCACCAATCAACTCTAAATTTAATCGATGAGTCCCAAACACGTAGGAGTATGCAATCCCAAAACAGCTGCATGCATAAGCGCCACTCATACTTGGAACAATACAAACGTAATTCGTATACCCTGTGATAAAGTGAGATGTCTGAAACAATCTGGCCTTGTCAAGTATGACGGTCGATGCTAGAATAGTTTGACTACACTATTTCCATAAATAGCTTGCACGCTATGAAACACCTATATCGTCTTTGGGTTTTATAATTAGACAAAGATTCATGTAACAAACTTATTGTTCGTAATAACGAGCGATCGACCAACGTATCGTATCTTCGCAATAACTCATACGTCAATCATATCGTGGATGGACTTGTTCTAATACTCAAGAAAGATTACTTTCATCTGGCACATAAGCGTGCGCCGGCGGCATTCAGTGGAGAACGAACACTGACAGTCTATGATTTAAGTAAACGAGAACATCTAGCGTTATCTCTATGTAAACTATAAAACCCAAAACCAAACTCTATTTGGCAGTATAGTGTTGGACATTGCGCCCAGCGCAAGGTGCATAGCAGAGCTGCTGTAGCTGATAAGGAGCTGAACCCTTATCCACGACAGGAAAACAATTTTCATGCGATTTGAATAAGATAGTGGCAGAGGTTACACATACGTGGCCATAGTGCCGGTTGGAATAGGCGGCGTCTCCTCTGGTCTACCTTTGGGCCCGTACTGTCCAATGAAAGACCCGTCCTCGGTGAATCGTCCTACAACAGATCAAAATCCCTTCGTACAATAACAGATTTCTATTTGTAATTTAATAATAAAGGTCTCTTGCAATAACACTTAACAAGCGCAACTAGAAACATTCATAAACGACTTACCTTAAACGAGTGTGGCAAATGCTTGCGAGTTTGGTTCCTGTTTACCCTGACCACCATACTGACCAATGAACGACCCATCCTCATTCATACCCTCTAAATCGAGTCAAGCAACAAAGCACATAAAAAAATGGGTAACGAAACATAACACAAGTGTAAAAATAAGAAAAGCACCATGTGTCTAATAATAATATCAATTCCTAGTACGTGCAGAATGTATGATAACGACTGCAGAATTGTTTAACTACTTATGAGAAACAGAACTTTGTGACACAATGAAATAAATGTTTTCATCATGCTTCCGCATTTCATTGGTGCTGGCCACACCCTCTATCAACGTGACGATACACATCTAATTTCTTTGGTGAGAGATATATAAGTTTTATACGTTTTTGTAGAGATTCAACGTACCCGTATCACCTTCACCGTACTCTGCCATTGAGTCTGTGTCAGATTCTGGATGCTTTCCATCGTGATGAGAAGACGACGCTAAGGATGTACGACCACCTGCTGACTTTGTATCGAGCGGTTGCGAGTATTCATGAAATCCTCCTTCGTCTGGATAATCACCCCGACCAGCTGCTAATTCCCTTTCATGCACAGCATACTTTCCACCCCTGTTGCGTTTGATTACGCATACGATTATTAGTACTAGGAGCAAGAAAGCGATGGCTAGCATCATTCCAATGAACCATCCAGCTGTTGCGACATTCTCTTTAGGCTGAATGATGGGGCCTTCGCTACTGGTTTCTACTTCTTGCGGTGCACTCTCTGTCATGTAATTCCCATCAACTGCCACCACCGACATCTCGTAAACTTCTCCACTTTGGAGACCACGTATCTATAAAATACAAGTTATTCTTATGTAATGTATGTATGTTCTATGTTCCTCAATTTCCTACAGTGTTAGCTTCCTATAAACGTTTACATACTTCAATGACATTCTCTTGGAACTCAGGATCCGTTTCGCGAGATATCGTTTCACCTTTTAACTTGTATTTCACAAAGAAGTGACTGCCGGAATTGCCATTCAGGTTCGGTATCCATTTGACTCTTACATTCGAATAGCCATTCTCTTGTGGGAAGGATTCCCAGGTGAATTGGGGCATGTCAGGTCGTTGAGATGTACGCGTTTTTTGTTCAATAAAGTAACTGTGAATAAGATATAGATAGTGTAAAAGGTTACTAGCGACGAGGTGCAACATTTTTCATTTGTACAGAGAACTTACTCGTTCCCTTCGCCAACTTTAGTCATGGCGCGAATGTGCACACGGAATTTAGTGTCTGGTGCTAAACCAGCCAATTTCGCACTAGTTGCTGTCGGATCCGAGACGTAAGGTTTCCTTTCCATCAGAGACTCCAATCTTGTTCCGTTTACCACTTGGTAATAAATTCGGTATCCAGTTAAAATACCATTTGGTTCTGCGGGTTTGGTCCAAAGTAACAATAAAGCACTGGAGCCCACTGGTATGGCCTCGAAGCTGAGTACAGTTCCTGGTACACCTTCCGGTGTATCGAAACTTAAAGTCTCAGATGGTGGTCCCGCATACCTGATTTATAAATGTCCCATTATGAATAAAATAGAAAAAGTCTTTATAAAACTATATATTAACCTTATTCGTATGCTTACCGGCCATTGTATGCAAGTATCCGTACAAAGTTCTTGCTGTTGGGAACGAACTTATTGACCACTGCATGTGTTCTGTTTCCACCCCTCAAATCGATTTCTCTCATTCCTTTTTCCCCATCTTTTTCTAGCCATGTTTGTATTTTGTATCCTTGAAGTTCCCCTCGAACTGACTCTTCGGGTACAGGATTCCACGAAAACTGAGCACTTGTACTTGACTTGACTTGAATTAAGGTGAAGTTACTGGGCGCTTGCAACGGCACTGTAAAGTAATTGGAAGTGTTAGATATATGAAACTAGAATTATTCGAGAGTAAGAATAAGACAGCATACCATCTTCTCCCGAATATCCAGTGACCTCAATCGGTATAACACTGCTTTGACCCTTCTCATTAATAGACACAACTTTGATTTTGTATCTTTGATAAGTAGGCTGATTTTCAACTACCAAAGAGTTTCTCTTCCAATCATTTATATCTTCTATCGTCCATCTTTCTCCTGGTATGTCACGTTTGTAATATACTCTGTACATGAACTTGGGAGCATTGTGTTCGATCTGCGGTATTGTAGTCCACGTGATAACGAGGTTCTGCGGTGTTGTGCCTTTACCCATCACATTGTCGGGATTTTTGTGCGGCACATCTGGCAATGTGGTGCACACATCACTATGCGGAGATGGTAGAGAGGGTCCTGTAACAAGCAGTTTTTATGTTAGTATTGGTGTGTGTCATACTTGCATAGCAAGTGCTAAGATAGTTTACCTATTTTATTCCAAGCTAATACCCGGAAAGTATAATTCGCCCAAGCTGACATAGGCACAACATATGTCTGTTCATTAGATGGCACCGAATCTTTAGATATCTCCCAAGTGTCTGGCGTAAAAGAAGTATTGTGCTGAATAGTATATCGAAGAATCGGAGCTCTGTTATCACCCATCGGTGTCCAATGTATGGATGCCTCATTCGCCATACACTTCAAACCCATTAATCTTGGAGGATTAGGTACATCCTGAACAATTAACGTCGCCTGTTCCTTAGTCTCGTCTAATTCCGTATGAGCTACACAAGTGTAGACTCCAGAATCTAATTCAGTAGTTTTTGTAATCATAAGAGAGTAATCTGTGCTTCGAATAAACCGCGGCTCCATTTCGAAATCAATCGGTTCGCCATTACTTAGCCAGTCTATTGTCAATGATAAGCTTGAATCAGTTACAGCATTACATCTGAAAATAATACAATATGTAAAGTATTTCAAAGATGCTATTAAAAATCTTGTAAAATGTTTGTTGAGAATATTTTCATTTACCTGAAAGTGGCAGTTGATCCAGCAGCAACCTCGTAGTCCTCTGGTTTATCGGTGATTCGCGTATGTTCTTTTACCATCAAGACACCAGAGGCTTCTACTTTTCCGAATTTGTTGGATGCGTGGCATGTATAGGTGCCAGCGTCTAAGAATATTACATTTTCGATTTCTAGATCACCCGATTCTAAAGTTTTGTAGCGCCCGCCTGTCAGTTCTTGACCATTGCGGACCCACTTCACAGCTGGATTTGGTGCTCCAAAGACGCGGCAGGTAATTCGAACAGTTTTTCCATCAACAGTAGCTATATCCGAGGGAGGCTGAGTAATTTCTGGCTCCAAAGCCAACACATTAACATATACATCTTTGTAGACATAGCCCAAAGAGTTTGTCGCGTTACATCCATAATTTCCAGTGTCCTTCTTTGTCAATTTTTCAATTCGGATGGAGTTTCCGGTTACTTTGCGGCGCTCATTTGGCGGAGCCTCGGAAATAGGCTTCCCATTATGAATCCATTTAATTTCCGGAACAGGCACGCCAGAGGCTTCGCATTTAAACTCTACCGTTTCGTCCTCCGCGGCGTTAATAATTTCAGGTTCGACAGTGAAGTAAGGAACCGCCATAACTTGTAAGCTTATAGAATATGACTTGGCATCTCCCACTCCGTTAGACGCCTCGCAGGTGTATGCGCCTTCATCGTCGAAATTAACGTGTTTTATTATCAATGACTTGCCATAGTTCCCTTGTGTTATTCTATCATTCGTCCGTATTACTTGTCCGTTCTTACTCCAAACTATCTGTGGTAACGGCGTCCCACCATATATGCAATATAACTCAATTTTCTTGCCGCGTAGTGCAACCTCGTTCTTTCTGCTCACGTACTGCTTTACCGGCTCGTGTTTATTCTGGCTGGCGGTCGAACCCGTTGAGATAACATTTAGTAAAACTCTATTTCCTAGTTTGTATTCGTTTCTGAACACAGATGTGGCGGCGCACGCATAGTAAAAGTCATCCGATGCGTCATTTCGGGTGACATTACTGAACCAAAGATTGCCCTCCGGGTCTAATGTCATCCGCGAATTATTGATCGACTTGATTCCACCTGTCGTGTCTTGAATGAGCCAGTAGACGTTTGGCTTCGGCCACCCGTCTGGCGGCTGACACGTGAGTTTGAAGGGTTGGCCTTCATTGGCATTAAGGCTTGTAGGATTCTCATCCTTAAATGAATTCAATTCAGCCTTCCGCACGAACACAGAATTGGAAGTTGCTATGCCCCACTCGTTCTCCGCGAAACATTGATATTGTCCTAAATCTTCATCCCTTGGCCTCGAGATCACGAGCGTACCTCTGCCTGGCTGCTGGGAGATACGATCATCGTATGCCGGCCATTCGAATTCCTTGCCGTTTTTAATCCACCGGTACCTGCATTATGCAATTAACAAATAATAATAAAATTCTTGCTAAAGAATGTAAATTTTAAATCGAATCTGGCAAAGTTAGATCGCGAAAAATACTACTAAAAAATTGTTTTGACATTTTACGGGCTAATGCAAAATGTGATAAAAGAATGAAATACAGATAAAATGGCAATGTTATCTGCACTTCCTGATATCTTGGAGACCACTCCCACAGCGCTGTAGAATTCATACCACAAGTAAGGTATCTTTATCAGTAGTGGTAACTTTATATCCCTAAGGCTATGAGGTCATCCTGGTAATTAAGACTAGTGGCTCTGGCTTCTCCATTGGAAAGAGACACTTGACTCAGTGCAAGTGCAATGAGAAAGCATGAATGAATGTACGCAGGAAATGGATGTCTTGTCTGATCTTCTAAATTAATTCTATATTACAATCTTATTATGACAAGTGTCACATGAAAATAGTATTTTCATCGTACACATCTCTTTTGCAGCCTGTGTACTGACAGTTTCATAAGTTACCTCAGAGGAAACCACAATTTCTCTTATGTCATAGTGGAAAGTAGTGAAAAGTAGAAAAAGTTTACCACGGATGCTTGATGTCAGACTATGATGGATAATAGTAATGATCCCAGTTACAAAGTATATTAAATATTACATTTCATGAATAAATCATAAGGAAAAGTAACTAAAAATAAGTGATACATACTTTGGAGCTGGTTCTCCTTCAGCCTCGCATTCAATTAAGAATGGTTTGTCGTTCTCATTAATCTTTGCTTGTGCCACTTGAAATAGCTGCTCATCGGTCGGGGGTTGTTTGGATATTCGTGGTGGAGATTGAACTAATGGAAGAGACAAATAGCAAAACTGTAATACCATTACAGGCGGTTTATATGAGTTAACAGCATAAGTACTGTGCAAGTATTTCACTAGAAATATGATGTCAGTGCTTCCTGAGTCATGTGCTACATGCTGATTAGTATAATGCTTCTCTTATCAAATGTACATTTCGAAATGGACTATTCCTCGCCACCAAATTGCAGCTAATGTCGACTAGCGATTAATTAAGTCAAGCCAGCCGCTCGTTACTCATTGATTCACTAATTAATGCATGTAATGAAAGCAGATGGGGCAATCATTCTCTCGTATGAGTCCGATTCTAGATTCTACGCGTCGTCGTATGATTGTCGCGCGGATGAAACTAAGTATTTCGGCAAATGCTTGACTAGATAAGCAGTTAGCAGTAGTTAGAATTCTCGTGTCAGTATCTACGATTAAGATCACCTCCCAAAATCTCCGGGATACGAACTATAATTAAAGATTGCAAATTAGAAATCGTCACTTCAACTTAGTAATGTCTTTGGTATCGTTATCATAAATTTCGTTCTATGCTAATTGTAATTGTCACTGAACGGAGTAAGAAAATTGCACTCACTTAGGGTCGACGCCTGCAGTACCAGCGTTGAGATAATGCACAAGATCAGCTTCATGATTAGCCGGTATTTCGCTTATCTAGAACAAAAGAGCAAACTTTAAAGTGGTCGGGCCGAAAAAAAAGAGAGAGAAGCGCTCGGTGGTTCGTGCACTATCGAGGTATCGTGCATTTCATCGGATCTAATGAAGCAACCAAGCCAGACACGGCTGGGATTTACGAGGGCAGAGAGACGTATGTATGTAGTGGGATTCGCGGTGATAAAAGTGTCTGATCCTCTGAAAGTAACACTGTAGGCTTAGACAGAGAAATGTAGTAGGTATCTTTATTGGATCATCCGGACTTTTATTCCGCTTAAAGAAGCCGCAGCAGTGTTGCGACGATTCAAACGATTCGATTTGCCTCTTGAAAAGGTTCGCATCGCGAGACAAATGACATTCGAAAATTCGCAGCACGATCGCCGTAGTAATCATTCTTAAATTACGAACCAAATACGCGAGAGAGACTTTGCATCTCTGTAAATGGAAGGCCGCAGTGAGAAGCTCTATGTCTCTTGGCCGGAAGACACACATGCACCGTAGGATTTTTTAAGCCGAACCGATCGACCTGGATTGCCAGGCAAAATTACATCTGCACCTGGTATACATGCGCGTACAACGGAAACCGGAGCGCAGTGTATAAAATTACTTCTACACGTAGAGCAAGTATAAGGTGGATGAGAGGGTTGTCGCGAATCATTTGAGGTAATCAGGGAAAATTTTGAAAATCTTCCGCCGAACGTGTTGTGGAAAGGTGGTTGCCAATGGAGACGCGAAAAATGGGCGTGCTCTCTAGCCGTAGTAAAAAGGCAATGGACGATGTGACTATATCGCTCGAGCGGGCATGTGTCAGCGTGCCCGGCACTCGGGCAACCCGCACTTAAATACCTGGGAAACCGATTCCGCTCCGTAGAATTTGGAGCACGTAGAAATAAGCGCGTTACGTGCACCAGCACCGAGAGAGCCTCCTCTCTGCGGCAGTGGGACTCGATTCGTAGCGCGCGATCTCATCGGAACAGGTGATGGTAATAGGATGATCTCACCGAGCGCTCACTCTCGTCCTTCGGGATCACAACATCCTGCCGATTTTCTGCTGCTTCTCGAGGCGCACGGCGGGGGAACACGAGAGAGAGAGAGAGAGAAAGAAAGAGAGAGAGAAAGGCGCAATTCGGGCGGGGCTCCTCTTTAAAATTCAGGCACACTCATTTCGTCGCGCTGGAAAACGAGTTTCCTCCGGGATACCTCAGGGAAAAGGGAACACACACACGGGTTGGGCTAGCGGGCACACCCGCGAACCACCAGCATTGATCGCCGACGCTCTTGGCCGTTTCACCAATTTTCACTCAACACCGCAAGCCTGCCGATCACAGTGGCTCGCTGCCAAATATCCAGGAAGCAACAACTCACCTATCTCAACGTCTCGAAGCTCGTTAGACTGTTAGAAATCCTGTCATCACCAAGGCATCATCGAAAACCACTGACTCGCAGCACACGTAACGCACCGTACGGTACCGCACTACTGTTGTAGATGTGCCCGTTGCATGTATGCAGTGAACGAAACCCCCTCTTTCCACGGCTCTGCCTGATACACTGACTCACACCGATGCGCCTTTTTCCCTTTAGTATATGAGCTAAGTGGACTGCCTCCGCCAATCAGCTGCAAGCTGGGTCGAAGGAGGGCGCCATGCTTCGTTCAAAATGCGCGCGCGGCCCCGAACACCGACCTACTGCGATCTTTCTATATATATATTTACAAAGTTGAATTCTTATTGTTGAACGTGTTTAAATAATGTTAGATGTATACTTTGTTTTATTGAAAAGAAAGTTTGAACATTTTTGATAGAATGAACGATTGAAATTGGGAAATATTTCTTGGATGATAATTGTAAGGGAAGTATTGGTAAAACGTTATTGGAGTTGCAGCCATTGAGAGTGCCGGCAATGTATTTATCAAGTAACAGAGCAATCATAGGCGCGCCTTGCATATTTATCGAAGGCTTGTTGAACCTGGAGCGGTGCAGCCGGTTGCTGTTTGCACTTTATCCACGATGATAAGTGCAGCCCGTTATATACAAGTGCCTTTTGTTACGGTTTTCGTTTACCTTTCAGTCAGTGCTCCCCAGCTTCGGCTAAGTATTACGCAACGAGTGAACTTCACTGGAAAGCGGAATTAGAACGCAGCTGCACAGTTAACGGAATCGTATATCTGTAGACTTTTGATATTCTTATTTCTCAGCACACTTTATCGGTGTTCGATATTCAATTGGCATGTTGGAGAGCTATTATCGAACTGCATTTGCGGTATTCTCCCCTACTGAACTGCGCCGGCTAAAACTCTTTTAAACATATCGCGTAAACGGTAAATGGAATGCACATTCCGACAGGGAAACCTTTTCTACACGGTGCTTTGATTTAATTATCAATTAGTCTTACAGGAAACATATATACAGGGTAATATGATATGTGAACGAATGCAGATGCAAATTTATTATTTCAAGTAGTGGAAGTACGCATAGCTTGGCAAGATGTCAAAACTCGTGCTGCACTTTGTGCACACCACCCACCGGCATTGTTGTTGCGAATTTAGATTGTGCCGCGCAAAAGTGACACCCCAACCACTCGGTCAATGAACTGTCGTATTGACGGAGTCGTCGCACTGTGACTCTGCAAATACCTGCATGTCCAGTTAAAGCTATGAAAGCGAACATCTGGAATATGTTGCGTGTGCTGTCACTTTATTTGTTAGAATTTTTACTAAGGTGTGAACGATATTTCTGTAAATAAATTGTAGCTATTTACATGATTCCTGCAGGACATGCGTAACCGTTTTCTTCACTTTTCAAATATCGTTCGAGTCTTAATTCATTAACAATCATTTTCGATCGATGCAAGAAGTTTAAAAAATAATTTAAATATATTGCATTATAGTTAAATATACATCACATATGAAACAGAGGAATATTCAGTCTTGCACTGCAATATAAATTAAAAAAATAGCTCGTTATTATAATACAGCGATACTTTCGACGTGATTATCATCTCCGAGCATTGTATGATACAATTCATAAATAATGGAATAAATTGACAACCTAAAAAAATAAGCACTATGCAACTTGGTATGGATCTGGCTCCGATTCGTTTATATGCCTCAAGAAGAACGTCACTTTGACTTGCTCGACATGCCGGCAAAGTTTCATAGCCAAACTCGTTCGTAGTTTCATATGTTGCGTTAGTGATGGAAGATTTAGTAACAAAAAGGCCAACCCATCGATTTCCTGTAACAAATAGTATTGCATAATGGAGCCACCTATTAAAATCTATTAAGATATGATGCAATTTTTATATGCTTACCTCTTGCCTAACACGATAAGCTATGTCTTTACAGTCATTAGTTTTTCTAAGATATCGAAATACATCATCCACAGTCCAAAATAATGGATTAGAATCGAGTTTGCGGGTTTTAGGCCGCCTCTGTTTCTTTTGCATGCGAACGTACTCTGCATCTGCTTCCGAGCAATCGGATTCTATACTGGTATCCCAATCGCGTTCGCGTTTACTGCCCCTTGTGGCAATACCATTCTGACTGAATCTCGTGGAATGATGTTTGTTACTTATACTGCTGGGACTTCCGCTATCCTTTGTCTTCCTGTCATTGAAAGAACTTCCAGAATCTTCAGAAATATTACTGGAAGGTGGTTCGGTTTTGCATTCCTCTTTTTCCTTTTCCAGTCCTTTCTGTATCATGATGTCTATTTCGGATAGCGGAGGTCTTCCGTCAACCGTTTCCTCAACAGGCGGCGGTGGCTGTCGCGTTTGTACTGTTTTCACCAAATCCAGTGACAAGAAGGGTGCCTCTTCTTCTTGTTCAAACTCTTCGTGTGTTACCTTGTCCCTGTGGGCCCATCTACCCCTTCTGCGTTTCCGCCTACCACCCCAAGGCTTTGGTTTTTGTACCATAATGCTGGTATATCCTTTGGGCTTTCCACGCTTTCCAGGTCCTACCGTTTGTGCTGAAAGAACAATGGAAGTTAGAAATATCATTTTTTACCAGGAATACCTGACCTGCGGCAAAGAACACTTACGAAATCTGGTCTTCGATGATTTATGACACTTATCCGGGCAATCACTCTCGGATATGCACAAAGGGCCAAATAGGTTCGGGCAAACCATTAATTTTTTGCATATGGCTCTGCAAAAATCTGTTACCATGTCACCTGATGTGACTACGGCAACACTCGCGCGGTAGGTATTATTTTTATGCTTCGCTTTTAGTACTTCCAAATGATATCCCGGGTCGGGCTTGGAATCACACTGAAGTACTTTCAAGATCCGCGCACTCCTGTATCCGACTGATACTATCATAGAGAGCACTTCCCTCATGACTAGTATTACGGGACCCGGTCCCACGGCTTTCGGGAGGGTTGCTAATTTTCCTTTTGAAATCATAGGCCCGGTGTAGCACCGGTAGTTAAAATATATTTTGGGACACCATAACGAGGAGCGCGGTTCGGATATTGGTATATCAAGAACATTATTCTTCTTGTCCTCTTTCGACGGCGTTTGTAGTTTCTTACAAACTTCAATGTAATCTTTTGGAGGCTTCAAAGGGTAATGATTGGATTCACACCATCCAACAGGGAATATTCGCAACGAATGCATATCAACTATATGTTCTGGACGGCTCTCTTCATAATTGTCTAATTTCAACCACAACAAGTTGTCAATGATTTTAGTAATATGCGCTGCGCATATAGTATTCTCGCATTCCGGATCAACAGCTTCCAAGCGCATATTATTCTCGAAACCTGCATCTACCGCACTGGATCGCTCGTAAAAAAGCTTTTGTTCTGCGGCAACGCTTTGAGTCTTTTGCAAATACTCATTCCAATCAAATTCTTCTGTTTTCGAAGACCATCCGACTGGTTGCGTAATTCTGAGAGTAAAATAACACATTAGAATCATATTCACTCATATCTAAAAGGAAAAACGTTGATTTAAAACTTACTTAATATTATGTTTTTTAGCCCATCCCAATGGAAAAATATATGGGTGTTCCATGGTACAAAGCCAAGTATTTTTCTCTGTGCTGTCATATGTGATTGTGTCAATATCAGCCGGTTTTGACCCTTCGCTGTATGTGTCAATACGCACCAGAAAATATGTGTCATTAAATACTTTTATGATAGTTGCAGGGCATATTTTATTATGGCTGATTGGATCTAAAGCTTCAAGTTTCATTCCAACTTTAAACTCGTGTTTTGCATGTTCTATTTGGTTCTGAAATAAATCTGCTGGCAAGTCATAATCCTTTGGTGATGATTCTAACATATCCTTCCATTCAACATATGTATGTAGGTCTACTATAGAACTTGGTGGTTCCAAAAAATAGGACGAATCGGATTTGGTTGCAAATCCATATGGATGGAGATTCTCAGAGGTGCAAAACATCCAGAAACGTTTCTGTGATTGTCCTGGAGTGTTATATTGCAATAAAAGTCTACCTCCAACATTCTCAACAATCTGTAACACATATTTGATATTTAATTTCAATACCAAGTATATAAAACCAAGTCATTAAGAATTTACTTGTAGATACATACCGTAGCAACCCATAATTTATAAGGATGAAGTGTATCACTCACTTCAACTTTCATGCTCTGTTTAATTCTTTCAGTCATACTGAGACCATCCTGCGGATAATAAAAATGTATGATTAACTGAACACAGTTCATTAATGAACTATTTTATTTCTATATCAATATACTAACGCCTGACAACATTTCTGGTGGTACTGTACGTGCTGTTGTTAAGAATTCTGGAAGCTTGTTTACACAATCTGACGATCTCTCTAATATAATATCAGGCGGATCTAGTTTCTTTTTATTTCTCGCACACCAGCCAAGTTCATGGGCAGCTTCTTTTGTGAGATTAAACCAGAATTCTAACGATCTATCATCTCCTCCAAAATATCTCAGCCTCAAAAGAGGTCCACATGCCATGACAATGGAAGCAACCCAGTATTTGGTGTCTTCTTCACCATCCTTCTTTGGAATTGGCACTTCAAGTGACATACCAATCTCAATGCCGCTCTGAAGTGTCAACTCGACATGTGGAAACATAATCTGTGGAACTTCAACTGTTTCTGTGGCATCAAGATAATCTTGCCAAACAAATCCATATTCTGAAAAAGAAACATTCCATTCTGATTAAAGTGGATGACTTTCCCAGTGTTTATTAATATATGTGCATAATATCATGCTAATAAAGATATCTTTGATTTTATGTTGTCCCAATTTACAAGATTGGTGGAATTGGATAGTAATTTATAATAATAGTCAATCCACAGTTAAGATTTTCGATGTTATTATACTAATTATTACTGGCATTTATTTCGTGAATTAAAAATCACTTAATTCCCGAAAGATTACAGAAAAACCTTTCATAATATTTCTGATAAATACGTATCTACGCATTACCACGATCGAAATGCAAAAATTTTGATTACTTAAGTGATTATCGCTTGAAAAAACTCTCGAATTATCTTAACAATACTAATACGAAGTCACCATTTAATTACCATGACACACGGATAATTCTATCGAAAACTCTAATAACAAATGCACTAACAGTTTATAATGAAATGCACGTTGCCTGTAAAGACGTATTTGAAAAACCTAAGGTTACTCTGAAAACTTGAGAATAATACGAACGTCGATTATATTGTGATATTTTGCGCCGTTATATAATGGAAAAACTGTTGAATTACCTACTAAAAGTGCAATAAAACTATACAAAACACCTACCTCCATCCTGATTGCGTTCCTGGACACGATTCTCGTTCGGTTCCATGACTTCGTTATAATATTATAAAGCCTGCACATAAATACATGGAAATCAATTCTCATCGTGGCTGCGAGTCTATGCGAATATCGGAGGATTCGTTGGTCGAACAGTTTCAAGGAAAAGCGGCCGATTCATCCTTGTACTTACCCTGCAGGAAATAGGGCTTATTTTCGAAATGCATGCAAGTGCTTATTACAGGGAAAAAAATAGTCGTTCGTCGATCACGAACTCGCTATAAGGCTGCTCTATACAGTTCTCTGCTGTGCGTGTCTTTACGCCTCTCTCTCGTTTCGCGCTTTATCTCCCTCTCGCTCGCGCCAACAACTCGGCGCACTCGTCCTGAATGTCAAGTCTACTTTGAATTAGAGAGACGATCTTTCTAGCTAATTGTTACTGCCACGAGAACTCGATAACGCGAAACATCTATCAGCTTCCGCGTTCGGAGATTTACTGCAATATCAACGAGTGGCCGATTGCAAGAGAGACTTTTTTGAATCGCTATACGCTACACTCTCGTCTCGTTGGCTATCGCGTCTCCCTACACACCTATACAGCCTGTATTATATGCGGCAACTTACACACCGTGATTCGACCGTTATAGTTCTCGCCAGCACACACTCGACGCGCGATATGTGGCATATATAATGTATTCTGGTATTTAAGAGATAAAGGCTCGAAACGGGCTCTATTCTCGCCGGAAGGAACTAATGCACGAGCAACACACTCTACTCATTGTACGATGATGATATCGGCCGGATTGATCATCGATAAATGCTCCACACACCAGGCAAACTTTCTAGCGTGTCCGCCGGCTTTAAAAGCAGCGAACCCGTTTCCAAGGGAGGATTAAAAAAAGCATTAGAAAGATCTATGCGGCTGGAATACACGTTATATGTGTAGAATGCCGAGAGGACAAAGAGCACGCAGCGTCTCGAGCCTTCTCGCTCTTTCGTTGTATTCGTGCTTATCACGAAATTTCTTGGGAGCCAGAGAGTAGTAGTACTACTACCTTATTGATTCCTCTTCCGAAATGGGTCAACGCGTGAGGAGAAGACTCTCTCGTGCGAGGGATGCAACAGGATGAATCGATATTTCTAGGGGAACTTTTCGTATTTCCAGCTGCGTCCAACTTTGCCAAGATCATGCCGCCGATTTATGCATACCGTTGGGAACTTGCATCGCAATTCTACCATTGCGTTTTCAGGCATATGCAGCAGCACAGCCGAGATGTGAATGCTCGCTACATCGAATGCTACATTTCTATTGATTCATTAAAATAGACGTGTACGTGTTACCGGAGTTGTGAAAGTTTAGAATCGTAACTCGACACTGCATTAAGAGCAACAAACGCAAAAAGGGTATTCCACAAACCGCACTAGTATAGTTTCCCGTATTCTAGTGCGATAAAAATGTTACGACATCTTTTTCATTCTAGCTACATAGCACGTATTACGTGCTTTATATACTGCTAATGTTCTCCATTCAAATAATACAACAATTACTTCGTAACTGTGAAGAACAAAGATCGAGATGCTTATTGGAGAGTGAGAGAGAGAGAGGAGAGTTTAAAAAGACTTACCGAAACGGTGGCGAGTGCACTGCCGCAAACTCGTATAAGCTTTCGGTGGTTTGCACGAAAATAAGCCTCCGAGTACACCGCTACACTTATATCTTTTCGGTATTATACAAACACGGGATAAGCATAATAGAATCTCGATTGCAGAACTATCGAAATGGTGGGCATCACCTGCCCTTGCCAACTGTCGTACATTTCTCCAACCTTTCCCAAGAGTTTCATTCACGAATTAATCGCCTTGTTATATATTACAATAAAATGCTTTTCGACGTAGAAGAAACTTAGCAATATTAAACTCTAATATAGAATCTCAAATTCGAGTCTACAAAGTTATTCTTCCGATCCACGTGACGAAATTCCTGCTTGTACTTGGAAGTTTAGGTTTCCAGCACTTGCTCGGAGTAGAGTGAACACAGTAATGCGGCTGTGTAGGTGTAAACATTGTCCAGTGGATGAAGAGAATTATTAATAATTGAACGATTGCAAACAAGTGGGAGGATGTCACTGTTTTCACGGCTGGGTACCGTTCACGCCGGTTGGCGTAGTTTATCTAAAGCGAGAAAGTTAAGCTCGTCGGGTTTACACCTCGACCCTATTGTTAACCTCCTAGCCAGGCCAAGAACCCTTCGTCCCAAAGCATTCAGCACGAATGTTGATTTACAAGCCTACGACGAGGACGTTAAAAAGTACCTGAATTATGTAACGGATTTGTATAAGTCTTCGAAATTGGAAACGGATGAGAACGTTGGATCGCTCGTGCAGTCTCGGCATGTTCAAACAGTTCTAGAGAATAGATTAGAGATTGTATCTAATATTGAGAATTTAAAGGACCTAGGTACAGTATATAATATAACAATAGAGCACAGCTAGTCTAGTATATAGCAATATTTTGCTTTGTGGATATATCCTTTGCTTTTAGCCACTGACGATAAAGAGATGGAGGAGCTGAAGAAAGAAGAGTTGCAGGAATATAAAATGAAGCTGGAAAGTATCGACAATGAATTATTAGAAGCCATGGTTGATAATTTGGATACGGATACCTATGACAGATCTGTGTTGGAAGTAGTAGCTGGTGTCGGTGGTTCCGAGGCAATGATATTTGCCAATGATCTATTGAACATGTATATAGCTTATTTAGAGCAATTGGGATTAGAGTACGAGATAATAGAGTGCGAGAAGTCTATGGCAAGTGGTGTAAGAAGGGCTAGTTTATTGATAAACGACAAGGAGGGGTTCAATAAAGTTAAGTACGAGGGTGGTGTTCATAGGGTACAAAGGGTACCTCTCACAGAAGCTCATGGTCGTATTCATACTAGTACTGCTTCGGTGGCGGTTTATCCAGAACCATCGAACATACAAGTCAATTTACATGATAAGGACTTGAGGATAGACACAATGAGAGCTAGTGGTCCTGGAGGACAGAGTGTTAACACCACTGACTCCGCTATTCGAATAGTTCATCTACCAACTGGCATAACAGTTACTTCGTCGCAGGAAAGGTCCCAAATAAAGAACAAGGATATCGCGATGTTAAAATTGAAGACATTACTGTATGAGAAGCAATTAAGCGAGCAAAGTAGTTCTATTACCGCACTGAGGAAACATCAGATCGGAAATCGAACGAGAAACGAGAAAATTCGAACATATAACTATCCTCAGGATAGGGTAACGGATCACAGGTGGAAGGACTGGAAGGTCAGCAGTTTGAAACTGTTCATGCAAAATCCTAGCCCTTTGGAAGAACTGCAAGACAGTCTTCACAAGAAAACGCGAACGACTGTTTTGCTAGATATAATTCGGAAATCGGAGTGCCGCTTGAAGTAACACTCACGAGCTTTGCGCTTGGAATTTTGCTAAAAAATTGTCCCATATACATATGCAAGCCATTGTATGTACATATAGTAAATGTTAATAAATTCCATATTATATAACACTAGGTTTCTGTTGCCTTCAGTGAGCGTCCAATGATCCTTTTGGCTGATTTGCTTCGGGAAAGCAGAGAGCCGTTGGTTGTCGAGTCTTTAGTGGTTTATTTGAAAAACATACAACAAGACTTTGTTTCTTTAGCCGCGTGTCCAAAGGCACACATTCTTATAACTGTCGTATAATACATTAATATACAAAATTAATATTCATAATCTCTATAAATAGTAAACGACGTGTTCTTAGATCGGTTAATGTACAAAGCGCAAATGTGAATGTGTCTTTTTAGAGTATTACGAAGGTGCGCTCGCTGTATGCGGCTCTGCTCCGTCATATACTCTCCCTATATAAAACTCCATCTACTTTATACTTGTAGAAATGATACGAGAGCGA
Organism: Ectemnius continuus; assembly: GCA_910591665.1. NCBI lineage: Eukaryota > Metazoa > Arthropoda > Insecta > Hymenoptera > Crabronidae > Ectemnius > Ectemnius continuus. Next base: position 9,773,222 of record OU342868.1, on the reverse strand, counting down.
CAGCAGCGAGTCGTTCTTCTGGCAAATGCGATTTCATCACCCCGTCCGTCCTAGTTGTCAATTGGCCCGTATGAAATATCCGCGAGCATTACCTTCTGGACAATATATTCCCGGCCTCCTTTCTTCGAGCTAATTAACTTCCTCGTTCAAGACGTGGAGTAATTTCCTCACTCCTCGTAGGAATCTCGTCCTACGCACTGAATTACTCGTATCTAGTTAATTTCTAGAGACACCAGCGCAAAATGGTTTTACTTGCATAGAGGATTACGTTGCGCATCCTTTCTCGCCTGGTATCTCTTTTCCTAAGATTTAACACTCCAGTTAAACTATACTCGAAACATACCAACAAATCTGAATGAATTCAGATCCAATATCTCTTCGATCCTTATCCTGCTTATTCATTTCTCTACATTTCACTGGAGATCCAGCGGTTCGGTATCCACTTTCTCCGCAAAAAAGTAGCGAAGGTCTTATCTGAGAGATTGCACGCAACAAACGTGCAAGAGTTGTAATTTATAAAACTTTATTTTCTCTCGGCGTTCCCCCGATCAAGCCGCCCACGCCAGCCAAAGCGGCCCGCGCTTATTCCATTCGTACTATCCATAACAATTAACACTTGGAAATAAATCTATGTGTCGCAAATGACAGATTTCACTTGGATGGAATTAGCGGACGATAACTGAAATTCACGATTCAAACGTAAAGCTTAAAGGGACTTCTTACCCATTAAGCAGTATTGATCTAAGAAGAAACATACGTTAGAAGAATCAGATACGTGCCGCGGTAATGGCAACGTCAACGAAGTTAATAATTGTTCCCCTAATAGCAACGATATCCATATATAGAGTAAATATACATTGTAAATCGAAACATTCACGTAGAAAGACAACATGCAAGATGACTTGGTAAAAAACACTTCTAATCGATCGCTCTAGCATAATAACTCCGCAGTCGTAACGATCTAAGCACCATTTAAGGACTAACGATTATACGGTAACGATGGTCGAACAGACAGAGGCAAGGAGGAAAGGATAAAAGAAAGGAAGGAATTGTGGGGGGAGCAGAGCGGCACACGGAGTACAAACCGCAATTGCGTTTTGGGCAGTTAAGGTTCATCTTTAGGACTAGTTCGGCACCAATACGCGGATATATATCTATGACTGGTTGGCTTAAAACATCTAATTGAGTTCTGACACGAGACTCAGACTCCAAGCACGCCAGAACCACCTTCCCAGACGAGTACACTTAAACGTACCTAAACGTGTCTGTAAGTGTGTGTGTGTATGTGTGTCCTTTATTTCCTAAGCCGGCGAGCATCGCGCGAACATTCAGTGCCAAGTAGCAGTTTCGCCTCATGTCATCAAAAAGCTATTCAGGTGCTTCGAAAGCAAAACTCACACGCTCGATCGGCACCGTAAACGTCCCCAATTCCCATCTCTACTTACACCTCTATCGAAGTATATAATAGTATATATGTACAGAAGAGAAGCGGTCGCTTTGCAAAACTTGACACGCCCTTCATCGTGCCCGTTGCCGCTAAGTATAATATATATCATTTTTCCACATTCAACATGAAGTACGTATGAAGAAAGGATGCGAATACTTGGCATTCCTTGCGATGCGATCATCTCGGGAATGGCCGAGTTCAAGAAACCCTGCTAGAAATGCGAGAAAGATAGAGGCAGGGATGCTCTTCCATGTCGACGTTCGAACGCGATCGATTTGTAATTTGGAAATCGCTTCGTGTGGCTATGAACTTACTCATGGTGCTGTATACTCTGGTATCTCTGAAAATCGACAGGCGTTACACACTTTAACATTCGATAGCGCGAAGCTTTGCCCGCAAGATTTCTTACTCGCACTCGACTTAATTACGTGGGAAGGCTGCCTGCCTCGCCAGGACGCACACTGTTAGCAATAGAGTAAGGAGGTAGAAATTCGGTCCTAAGTTGCCGGCTAAACCGCAGAGATCCTTGATCTCGCTTTCGCGTGGGTGAGTTCGTATGCAGGACTGCGGCCTCTTTCTCTTCAAAGGCGAGAGGGACTTCTGGCAGACCAGCGAATTATTCTCATAAATCACTTCTTCCGGCACCACGCTCAGTGGCGGCGACACTGTCTCCGCACAGTCTGTGTTCACCACTAGCAGCAGCATGTTACTGTTGTTCACCGGTTGCACGATGTACGGCCTCATGCAATCTTCGTTCACGTCGGCGTCGATGTCGTACGCCTTGAACGACACGTTGTTACGCAGGTACAGGTACACCTGCAATGAAATGTTACTCTTTAGCGACGAGTGTCAAAATGATCCGCTAAAGCGATTGTAACCTCGACTTGAATCAAGTACGAAAATGAATGAAACTAGGAAGAAGGCATACTTCTTGGTCACAGGCTTCGGGACGAGTGCGATTGATCCGGACTTTCTGATCGAATAGCTTCTCATCTTTGATCTCAACCGGTCCTTTCTCCTCGTTTTTCGGGTAAGTTTTGGGTATCGTTTCGTCAGTCGGATAGGCCAAAGCCTCGGCGTACTCGGATTCCCAAATAGTAGCGTGCGCCCATGTCCATGTAACTTGACCAATAAGCCATGCGAGTATCTTTTGCAGATTCTTCCAGGGCTGGAAAATGATCGATTGGAAATATAAGATTCGTAAGATTCTCGTAAACCTTTGACTGTTCGATGAAATTACCGTGAGCAATATGCTGCCGTCGTTGCTGGTGTGAGTTGCTTTGAAGCAGACTGCTTGATAGTCGAAGATGCGGATTCTCTCGAAGATGCCTTCTTTCACCAAGCTCGTCATTACAGGGCCTCTAACTTCGCCGAAGAATTTGCCGGCGTCGCCTTCATCCTCCGCAGCGATGATGTAACCGTTATTATCCACCAAGTAGCAAGCCCACGATTCCGTCCCGCAATGTGAACGACAATTACCCGGACTTTCGCAATTGTACGTTATATTTTGGAAGAGCCCTTGCAGCGCGGTATGCTGGAATTGGAAACCAACCACTGCTGCTGGTGCTTTTCCCTTCGACGTTTCTACAATTCATATGATTCAATTACAATTAAACATTTTATGTGTACAATAATTGAAGGAAGTTGGTGTCGAAAATAAAAAGAATGACAACTTATTTGTTTGTACAGTTTTCGAGTAATCAATGTCGAAAAATGCATTCTTATGCATGGGTTCTTAAAAAGCTTCGAAAAGCTTTTATTGTAATTTGAAAAGGCCTCAAAATTCTGTGTCAGCGTGTATCAACCTGTGTTTGTGCACTAATCTCTTTAATATAAAAAATAAATGATTACCAATGAAAACAGCTCGGCTGGCAGTGACCAAAGTCGTATTATCTGCGCCCTCTTCGTCGATCGGCACGGAGAATACGAAACTGTCTGATTGGACGTAATGTTGCTCGACTGCGCGTTTGTACCAAACTTCGTCAATGGCTCTACGATGCATATTACTGAAATGCTCTTCGGATATGCCACCCTCTTCGTCCATAATGAAATCCTGCCATCTCGTTAAACCACTGTGCGTCGCCATAAACGCGAGAGTCACGCCAAATCGTTGCTGGAATTCCTTCCTATAAAACAGTTGTACACTTTTGTTGATAATAGCGCAAATACAAAATTTCCGAGCTCTCGTTCGAGGCTCTGCTTCATACTACTGTATGAATGACACACAAGCTTAATTTTACGCTTCTCGTATCTTTTTGTTAAGCAAGCTAGCCTGAGAGGCATAGTTATTAATATTAGCGATTTTTGTATTAAAAAGTCGAATTTTGAAAATCCATAATAGGTCTACAGTAGTATGTATTAGCGATAGCGTGATGAAATGGAGATCCTTTTGTTAACGATGCGTTCGCTGGAAAGTTGTCTCCTTCCGTGGCTCATCCTAAAATTCCGTCATCTCGTAGATGTACAAATTCTCTTGCGGATAAATCATTAAATGAAATTGAAAAGACAACGAATACCGACTTTCCAAAAATGATATAACTAAAGCGAGATTTACAAATGAAAAAGTGCGAATTAAGACACAAGCGAAGAAAACCAATCTGCAAATCAAGCATTACGAGATTCAATGGCAGAATTAATAAGTTGGAAATTATAGATTGAACTGAATTAATGCGAATGAAGTACGAGGGTCATTTAAGAAAGAACGTAAAGTGCGTCGTGATGAACGTTACCTGGGCAGCAGATTCATCAGCCTAGCTAAAGGTCTGCATGGCGTCAAACGTGTTAAACATTAGTAAGAAACGAAGACAGGTGAGGTGTATTCACGAGAATCATCCTGACAAGTGATCACGCGTGGAATAAGTGCAAAGAACCAATTTCCTTTCCAGAACTCAGAAAAGATGTTCGGAGGAAAGACTAGAAACTGAACGGTGCCTAGAGAAGTCTAATCGACCGGAAGAGGCAAAACTTTGGTGCACGTGAGAAGAGTGCTAATAAAAGGTGATAGTGAGTTTCTGGGGTGGCTTTTTGTTGTTGGTTTTTGTTTCGTGCAGCAGGCGTGCTTAATTGGAAATATTCGCTTACCCTTTCTCCTCGCGGGTGGTACTGGGATTTGCAAACCATTCGGTTACCTTTGCGTCGAACACCAAACTCAGTAGAAGATCCCGGTCGCAGTAGTATGAGTCTTTGTCCGCTTTGTAAGGCGTGGCTGTTTCCATAGAAAGACTTCTCAATTATCTCGGCAAAGGGTACAACTTCCGCTGGGAAATTTCACGCTTGCTTATACTTACGCTTTGACTTTCGGTGAGTCTCGTTGCCGGAACTCGCGGCCGAATATTCGGGTGGCTGCGATGGCTGTTTCATATCGTTCCACTTCCATCGCGGCTGGCGGGTGCGCTCCAAAAAGTGGAGAAGTCGGGCTTCCGAGTTATTGAACGATCGCTCGTCCTCGTAATGATATCTGAATGATGAAACATATCGCGTTAATTAATTAGCTTATAATGTAACACCTTTAAAATTAAAACTGATGTAAGAAAGACTCACTTGCAATACAACCAGTGTGGGTGAACCCGCCAGTTTGTGCCGCTGAAGTAATCGGAGACGTTCTTGCCTGAAACAGACGCGACTTTGTCCCTGTTTCAAAGCAGTCACTTTGCGTACTTGTAATCTCATAAGTTAATTATTACAAAATTGGAAAATATCCACTGTAAATAGATGTTCTAATATCAAAGGCTAAATAAGTAATCGTTATGTATTAAAAGTTAGTAAACTAGAATTTAATGAAAGATTCAACTTGTATTAATGCTAAGTTTTTCATTTTTCTTTATGAGTTAAATGCCAAACAACTTCAACAGAGCAAGTAAACAGTTTGAAACTTGCCATCCGAGGAAAGTAGTATTCCTAGTGGCATCGCGGCGAGATTGAATGGAAACTTTCCCTGTCGTGCCGCGGAAATCCGAGCAACAACTTTTCTCGAGCGGAGACAAACAAGAAACTCTCCAGAAAGTATACAAGTGAAGGATTACTCGCCGAGTTCTCGCGCACTGCTCGATATTCGCATCTCTCGATGCTTTTTCAAATATAAATATAGAATTGCATTTAGAGCATCCTCGGTAAAAACTTTTCTCGACAAAGTGCCTTTCACGATATTGCGATTCTCGGCAAAGTTAAAGCAAATATTCTCCGCGAGTGTCGAAGCTTTTAAAAAGATCTACTTTTCCTTGCGGCTTTTACAATCTGTCGCAGTTGTTACTTGATTTCTCGAGAATTCCTTCATCCATTTATACCTTCGACCTTTCGAAACCGACACTCAAGTATTTCCGGCCTCTCGAAACTTTCGGGTTCCAGGCGCACTTTCCAGCAAGTGGAAATTGATCTTCAAAGTTTCCTGACTTCCTCCTAACTTTCCTTATATCGTTCACTGTGAGAAACAGCCGGTGCTTGGCGTCGCGTTACGAATAAAGAAAAAAGGAAATGATATCTCAAAGTTACGATCGCGTGTACGAGACTGGCGAACTCTTTGCCGGCTGTTAGATTGGATGGAAAAGGGTTCTACTAAATTTGAAAAGTCCTTACCACTGACGTGCGCACGATGCACCTCTTCGGTCGCGTGCACTCTGTAACTTCCGGTGTGGTCGTGTTCCGGCAAACTCACCACCACCGAGAACGGCGTGTTCGGTATCGCCGTGTAATCGTATTTCCTCTTCACTCTGCCGACACGTTTCTACGAGGATCATTTCATTGCGAAGTATTAGTAATGATTTAGCAATTATTGTTTCAACTCTTTGACTACGAAAAGCGTAAATATACGCTCTTGTAAATCCATCAATATATTGAATAAATAAATATATTTACTTATAAATAAGTAAATATACGCCCTGCATTTAATAATGTCCTCTAATTTATATATGTGCGAATAATGCATCGTCCTTATTGATGGATTACTTAGAAATCGCAATCAAAGGGTTAAGTGATTAGGATTAAGATTACTGTCTTCCTCACCATGTCGTCATAGTGGTACTTCGTGTGGAGTGTCACGCTACCGTTTGCCTGATTAATTACGTCATTCCGCAGCTGGAAGAAAAAATATCGAGTGATACATTGTTAATTGTGCATTTTTTGAATTATATCTAAATAATGCTTATAAATATTTTGAATTAAATCATAAAACATTTCTAGAATTATGCCTAAATAATATTTGTAAATACTTTGAATTAAATAATAAGACGTTTGCACATTAATTGTGCATTTTTAGAATTATGTCTAAATAATATTTAAAAATATTTTGAATTAAATAATAAGAATCGAATCATTGAAATTCCTACCATAATAATACCCTCGTCAAACTCCCTTGGTCCACGATCTTGATCCATCAACTCGACCTCTGCCATGTCAACGCTGTTATAAGCAGGCTTTAAAATACCCTGGAACTAATAAATAAATCAACATTAACATACACATAAAATAATGATTGAATACAATTTTTCTTTGAATTAAAATCATTTGAAACTCACCACTGGTCGGAGGTCAGGATGGATCAGGATGAATCCATTATTAGTAACGATAAACGCGTATCCATTGACGCCAAGCTGAAAAGTAAAAGTAGACAAATATAACATTGCGATTTTAGATTGAAATTTTGTAAATTTTGCAAGTTCAGAAGTTGATTGACACACCATGTGCGGCATCATAAGTTTCTGGATCTCTTCGATGGGAACGTCTGTGCCGGCGACGCCGAGGAGATCGGCGATCCTGGTCTGCGCAGACAATAAGCAGAGTGTTTTAGCGATACCCAAGATTCCGTGGTGTTCTAAGTGGGGTAGTGGTTGCTTGTTGCTTGTTTCTCAAATAAATTACGAGTATGACTGTTCATGTCCCAAGTCGCATAACCAGAAGCGTATCTACCTTCTCCAGCAAGGCTATCACAATGAGTTTCTCTAAGGACACACTTGCTAGTTGTTAAGTAAAAGAACCAGAGTTACTAAATAAACGTGGCAACAATAAACGTGGCCGATATCTGGCGCAACACACGTGTTCTGGACGTATATAAACTAGCTCAACTACGGTTCCCAAGTAAATAACGATAACAATAAGAACGATACACAATAAGAACAATTAAGAATGTCGGACGCAGGCTATTATATCCTAAGTGTTTAATCAAATCACAATTAGAAGCGCCGCGGCAACTTCTCACGAGGATCGTTCCATGACAGTTTTTCTATTACTATATTCTCTCTTTTCTAGTATAAATAATTATTATAAAATATTGTAAAAATAGGAAAGAGATTTCAAAATGAATTTAAAAGGACTAGAACGATCGTCGTGACGGCGCTCGAAATTAGTACTACTGATATACTCGTCTAACGATATCTAGCACTCAAGAAACTCCTCAAGTCGTACCATGTTACATGTGCTTTTTGTTCTGATAGGCCTCGGCGCCCAATCAAATACCCTCACCCACATTTAGTCATGTATTTTCTCTATATAAGTATATATATTTATATATATGTATATATAGGCATATGATAGGAATGTTAGAAATGTAGATATAATATATAGATGAGGGATGTATGTATGTATGTGAGTCACTGCAGAGCGAGACCTTCTACGAGATTGAATGATCAAATGTGGCAACATTACGAGGAGTATCGCCGTTCGCAATCCAACAGGCGGGCGGGCGGGATTATCCGTTTTCTACTCGTCTCGACAGGGCAGACAGGGTAGACTAAAGTACCTAAACCTACCTAATGAACCAACTAAAAAACCCAGTATACTAGAGTCAGAGACCAAAGTAAGAGATACCAGATAGACGAATGTGGACCTAAATGGAACGAAAGAAATGACGCCTCCTTAGAACTCCGTCTGCTTTTGATTGGTTCGTTTAGAATTCACTCGAAACAAAAATTCTCTATTCATTCTTTGCGGTAGACGACTTTTTGCCAGGTCGAGGTAATTTTCGCAAATCTGTCGAATGTTTTACAAGAATAATAAAGTGATTTTATACAAATTATTTTAGATAAATGTTATGCCTTTGTGTTCTTGAATCTAACTTTGCAAAATTAAGTCCTGTATTTTAATTTCGTATGATAATTTAGGAAACATGCGAAACACACACAGTAATAGGTTGTTTCGTGTTTTGTATCTGGTTTGTTTCGATTAGAACAAATTTTGCAATCTTTTGTACAGCAGCAGACAAAATAGTTGTCGCAATCAGCAAAATCGTCGACAGATAGAAAGTGAAATTTAATAGCATGTACATTCGGTATGCAAGACTTTAAAAAGTTGTGTATAACAGATGCGCAAAATACAAAATTTCGCTTTCTATTCAGCGACTATTTTCTAGACTGTGACAACTATTTTGTCAGATGTTGTACCAGCAAGAATTACTCGAAAAAGCGAATAATCACTGGACCTTCTGCGCGGTGGCGTTTTTCGACCGCAAAGGGTTAATAATAAATCAACATTCCACCCTTAACAATATCAACTAAAATTCAAATAACAATATTCGACGTGTTAAGTCCGAATTAATTAATTGAAAGGCATAGACAGCCAGCGAACCATCTCAAGGAGTTAATTAATATTCAAGTGGAGGGAAAGCAGACGGAGCTTTCGGAGGCGCAAATATAAAGGGTGAAGGGTACAGGGTGTACTATGCATTGAAACAATGTTGCTTGTGTTTTTTGCTTTGTTTTTTTGCTGCCAACCTCTCTTGTCTCTGTCACCCAGTACGCCTCGTTCACCAGGACCTGCCTTGTGATGTTCTGTGGACAAAGAGGAACTTAAAACCAAAGGAAACTGCGCAGCTGCTCAATGTGTCGGCTTTGTATATGACGCGATCTAATGCTATGTCACGTGACGCGAATTCTTCTGTCTTTCAACATTCCTTAATTTGTGTCGAGTGCAACGCATCCAATTATTAAGGATTCCTTTACTATTTTTTGACTCTGTTTATTAAATTATTATAAATATTAAACTTTTATCTTGAAATATATTTCATATTTAATTATTTAGTAACTCTCAAAATTCTGCCAATCCCTCGAAAGTTCTACCTTCGATTTCTTGGCATTATTTTGAGATTTCTACGATCATAGATTCAAGCAATTCAAAAAGTCACATGCTGTATTTTTGACTAATTAATATCTTCGAATTCGCGAGGTGTGAATGTGTAACGGTGACGTTTCTCGGTGACGAGTGGCGTGCAAGGAGTATACGATGATGTTGAAAAGTAAATCGATATGATATGATGCTCCAAACAATGAAAGCGATAAAAGTGCGAGAGATAGACAGAGAGAGAAAGAGAGAAAGAGAGAAAGATATAAAACAGAGCGAGTGAGAGAGAGCGAATAATCGAATTGTGATTCGGATGAGCGAATGAATGCGATCCTTGAAAGAAAGATTTCAGCGGAACGAACAATACGCTGATATATCAAACGATCATTGTGAAACCTTGTCATTACAGGCATAGTTCAATAGGGCCGAATTTAGACACAGAAAATTCTAGAATCATCGAGCAATTTCGATGAGTACGGCTAATGAAATAGCCATTGAAAAGGGACACATCGTAACATCGATAATACATCGTTTTACCCAATGTGTCCGCTCGGCGATAAGCGAGAGAAATTTTCGTATCGCAGCGATTCCTTGTTTTGAACATCGAGAGGCCTAGGTTTGCCCGCGGAAAACAGAAGTTCTGCACAGTGTGTCATTTGGCCGCGTGTGTGAGGGAAATTGGGATCTTACCGCGTTCTCGCGCCTATCGAAAACCGGCATGCTAACTGAAGTCATCAGCCTGTACTCCTGAAGCTCGCTGGTTTGGTCGTGAACGCGCTTTGGTTTCTTGACGAATCTGCGATCTTGTTCCTCGGTGTTGAAGAATTTCTTGTTTCTGTGGTAGAGAAGGAAACGTTCTTTTTGTTCCTCGCTTTCGCGTTGCTCCCAAAGCCAGTCGGTCATCTTTGGGTCGGTGACGTCCGCGTAGACGGGGGTCCATATCGTTGGATGATCTGTTCGACCGAGGACCAATGGCCGCGCCATTACCGGCACGTACTTCAATACCTGATAAAGCCAGAAATTATTGTTTAGCATAAATTATTGTTCGCAACACTTGTAAAAAGTGTTGTGTATCGTAAAAGAGATTTATAAAACGTTTTAAATGGTTTAATTTCGTTGCAATACAATTGAAAATATTGTTTATGGATTCGAATATTGCTTGTAAAAGAGATATTAATTTTTATCTTTTTTTTAATGGTTTTGGAGGGTTAATATTCGAATTTTCACTGACTCGGAAAAAAACATTTTAAACGCATGGTGACGAAAGTTCACTTTTCGAAGGGTGTGCATTCTGTAAAAAGTGGCGCGTGATTCACGCACTTTAATTTACATTCATTCTGTTAATATAAATTAATTTTGAGATAGAGTCAATGGCCCTTACGCGTCCCGAGTCACCTTTTCACGAACTTCAGCGAGAGTACAAAGATGCACGAAGTATTTTCTATTCGCGCAACCCATCCACAAGTAACAATATAACATACTTCAACCCTTTGACTACGGCGAAATTTCAAGGAGAACGCTAATTTTAACTGACTAGATTCTAGCTCTGACAAATGCAATCTTAATGGATTTTTCGTGTCACAAACGCAAAGTTTCTAAGCGGCTATCGGCGCCCACAGTAGCCTAGTTGTTAAGAAGAATAACTTCACCTCTTCGCGGACTTCAGCGAGAGTACAAAGATGCACGAAGTATCTTCTATTCCCGCAACCCATCCACAAGTAACAATATAATATACTTCAACCCTTTGACTTCGGCGAAATTTAAAGGAGAACGCTAATTTTAAGTGACAAGATTTTAGCTCTGATAAATGCAATCTTAATGGATTTTTTGACACTCACAGTGTCACAAACGCAACATTTCTAACTCCACAATAACCAAGGAGTTAAGAAGAATAATTTCACCTCTTCGCGGACTTCAGCGAGAGTACAAAGATGCACGAAGTATCCTCTGTTCGCGCAAGCCATCCACTGGACTTCTCTAACGTCGGCGACTTCTCTTCCAATGAGATAGGTGAACATCCTGACGGGCATATCGGCTTTGAACGGTTTGTCAGGGTTGTCTCTCCAATTGTAAGTTTCGAAGAGCTCTTTGAAGTTGTACGGCACACCGTCGGTGATGAGCATTATGGCTTGATTGCATCTGGCACCTTCGCGGTCGGTGCGATAGCTTTCGAGGAGCTCGAAGGCAGTGGTCAATGCCAAGGAGAAATTGGCGATCTTCTCGGTGTCCAAATTCGAGATGGCTCTCTTCAGTTCTCGCACGTTTGCCAAGTTCGCTTGTACCAGAGTGTCATTAAAGCAGGGCACCACCTGTCAGATTTCAATGATCTTGCTGAGTCAGCCTCTCTCGAAATGCTACTCAATTCATTTCTCTTCGTAAACAGTAACTCAATAATAAATTCTCAAATAAGTAAATTATTCTTCTGTTAAATAAATAAATCTTTGATCAAAGAAACAGTCAAAATGCTATTAAATTAATTTTTTCTTCGTAAACAGTAACTCAATAATAAATTCTCAAATAAGTACATTATTCTTCTGTTAAATAAATAAATCTTTGATCAAAGAAACAGTCAAAATGCTATTAATTTAATTTCTCTTCGTAAACAGTAGCTTAATAATCAATTCTCAAATAAGTAAATTATTCTTCTGTTAAATAAATAAATGTTTGATCAAAGAAACAGTTAAAATGCTATTAAATTAATTTTTTCTTCCTAAACAGTAACTCAATAATAAATTCTCAAATAAGTAAATTATTCAGTTAATAGCATTGTTAATAAAAAAACAGTCAAAATACTTTCAAAGTAATTTCTCTCGGAAAACAGTAACTCAATAATCAAATCTCAAAGAACTAAATTATTCTTCTACGAAATAAATAAATGTTTCATCAAAGAATTGTTGATATAAGAACAGTAAAAATGCTACTAAATTAAATCCTCTTCAAATAAGTAAGTTCTTCTTCTACTAAATAATCATCAAAAATTGTTAACATAGAAACACAGTTCTCACCTCTTTGGTTTCATTGGAGAAAGTAATAATATTGACGAAATCATTGTTCCCAAGAGTGTCAAGGATATTATTAACGACGTGCCTGGCGATCTCCTTGCGAATTCCAGTCATACTACCGGAAGTATCCATGAGAATGACCATGTCCTTCGGACTGGAAGCTGCCTCGATGTACCAGCTTCTGGTCCTGCAATCGAAGAGGTCCACCGGTTCCATGTACCAATTCATGGCAGGATATTGGCGCATAAATCCAGTCGCGCTGCCGAAATACTGCCAGGACAACGAAGGGTCCTGCTCATAATTATTGATGAAGGTCTTATCAAGCTCCTCGGACCACTTGATCGCTCTGATCACGTTCGACGCTCGGTCGTAGACGTTCGTTGGTACGTGGACCGCCGACATGTTTAGGTTCACTTGGCCGCCGAAGTGCGAACTGTGCTTCAAGTCGATCGTGTTGTTCTTCGCGTCAATGAACTCGAAGGACTCCGGTGGGTCGAGATCCGGCGCCGAGAGTGCTGACGTTTCAGCCACGTCCATGATCCTCTGCGGACAACAGATTCAATGCCACTTTCCTTACTTTCTCCTTTGTACTCTGCCAAAACACCCTTTCTGTGTAAATTTCGCAGACTCCGAACAGGTGTTTATGGATGAATCGTTCGTATTATTAAATCTAAATCAATTATAGAATTTTAAGAGAAAATAGTAATTATATAAATGTAAGAAATCGAACGAAAATTTCATAAATCCTTGTTATTATTATAAATCATTATTGAGCATTGAAATAAAAGTTAATTAATTCTTTGTACTCTGCCAAAACACCCTTTCTGTGTAAATTTGGCAGACTCTGAACAGGTGTTTATGGATGAATCGTTCGTATTATTAAATCTAAATCAATTATAGAATTTTAAGAGAAAATAATAATAATAAATGTAACAAATCGAACGAAAATTTAATAAATCCATGTTAATTATTATAAATCATTATTGAGCATTGAAATAAAAGTTAATTAACTCTTTGCACTTGTAATTTTTCTTGTTTAAAGCTTTAGCAATGCCTGTGAGAAGTACTTCAACGAAAAAGGGTGAAATTTAACGAACGATTTAATTGGAAATGTGTTCAAAATTAAATTGAAATTGAATGGAATTTTACGATTTTTCGGAATCATTAAAGGGAATACCTTGATCGCTGATATTTTCGATTCCATCATCGCTTTGATATCCTTCGCTATCTCATGGACGAGAGCGTTTCCATCACGTGGCTTCACCGCCGCCTGCTTGTAGCTCTCGTGGAACTTTTCCACGTTCGTTACGTACTTGCCTAATTGCGAGAGCTCGAAACCCAGTTTGTCCGCCCATGTCTTCACTCTGCAAATGTCAATGCGGTGAGAAAAACAAATTAAGAAAATCTACAATCGAAACACAGCCATCATTAAACAATATTAAAATAATCAAAGGGAAGCTAAATGACAGCTCGACAGTAATGAAAACAAATAACTGCGGATTAACACCGGTGACATTTGAAGTGACATACGCGTTCCTTCGACGGCGTAACTTTGTCGAATTAGTACTGGCAAACTAGTCGCATTAGCGGCGTTGAAAGTCGAACAAAGTGTTAAAGAGTGATTAATTTCTATCTCTAGCATTGGAGATTGACAGGTCGGTGGGAGCTAATATTCTCTATGCGTCAGTGAGCGATAACACAGAGAGAGAGAGAGAGAGAGAGAGAATAGAAGAGTTAGTGTTCGTATCAGCTGTAACGCAGTCCAATGGAAAATCGACTAGCGCCTCGGAAGCTCGACTGGATAAATAGGAGTTAGTAGGGATTGGGGGTCACGAGGGCAGACTCAGCAAGAAATGTAAACGCACATGAAACGTTGCCGGAGAGTGCTCGTCAGCCAATTGAGTCAATGAATTACACGGCAGATTGGCAGAGTGTGATCGCGCGAACTCGAGCAAAAAGTGGGATGAAAGAGCCGAGCACTCTCTGCGGCAGAAACGAGCGCAAGTAGAATACACGCGTGTATGGTCAGACGGAGTGTTGCAGGCTGCCTCGAAAGAAATAAGTATAAGAAAGTCTGCGTGACTCAGCCGAAACGGACCAAGTAAACTCTACTTGAAACAAGTTTATCATCGTCGGTGTAAGCTCGCAGTGTCGAACGAAGGTGAAGAGTTTCAAGAGAAGCGTAATGGAGCTGTCATTAACTAATATTGAAATAACGAACGTGAAGAAGGAAGAAAGGAATAATAGTGAATGATTGGAGAGAGTTTGGGGATGAGTGACTTACGTTTTATAGGAGATGCCGTCACCAGGATCGGGTGCCTCGGTGAGGATGAGGATGACGAGGGCGGCGAGGGAGTGGAACCTCATCACTGTCGTCGTCGGCTGGCAGCTCTGCCTGCTCGTCGGCTCTCCGCTGTTTACGCGAGGACACGGTAAACAAAACTGAGGCCGAGACGGTGCTCGCGTCTGACATTAAGGATGCTCGGGGCCGGCCGTGCTGCTTCTCGTCGTCGTCGTCGTCGCCGTCGTCGACGTCGCCATGCAATGCGCGATAACAGCCGCGCGCGCTCCTACCATCGCTCGCTCTCGCTCCGATTGCCCCTTTTATCGATCCCACCGACGCCGCCGCCGCCGCCGCCGCCACCACCACCCCCCGACGGCGCCCCGACGCCCGAGCCTGCGCCACCCGACGCTCCCCGATAGGCGCCGTCGCGCGCCCCTAGACCAACTCGTGCTTCCGAGACCGACGCCGGAAATTCATAGCAATGTTTGCCTTTCCAGGAACCCTCTTTCTTCAAACGACGCCCACACCAACATCACCACCACCCCCTCTTCCAAAGCGCTTTCTATCCTGTGGAACTTAATCTTGTTCGATTGGAAAGCTTTTATAAGCTTTCGTTTGTATAATTGTTTAATTGTACAGTTGCGTGGATCACTGAAATGTTATGTAATATATGTAAATGCTTGAAATAAATTATATAGAAGTAGTTATATTTGTTTAACACTAGGTTAAATTAAATTAAAATTACGAAAGAATTATTATTCATTCTTTGCTAATTTATACTGACAATTATTTATGCAATTCTAACAGATTTAATTCACTTATATTATATCTGTTAAGATTGAATTAATCGTTTTTTTTTTAAATACGTGGTTTCTTTTAGCCCTCAATTTGACGAGTGTCTGTAAACATTTAACTACGAAATTGTATTTTATATCGCAAAGTAATTTCTTGTCCGATTGCAAAATAAGTAGATAAGTATGATTGTAAGTCTACTTGGAAATAATAGTTGGGGATGAGCGTTGCTCGGAGTGGTGAAACTGGGATTACCAAGATGACGCAATGTAGGTCAAAGAGACGATAACTTGTATCATAGGGTGGCTTTGTTGAGTTACGATTTTTGGCTAGGATTCTGTCTGAGCGGCGACCTTCGACCGGACAAAAAATCGTAGGCGGTTCTGAGGGAATTGGGCTACTCGAATATATCTATATATCCTCTAAAAAGACATTCAAAATGTAAAAAAATTCGCCAAGTAGTTTTGTTCCACGCGCACAAAACTCTTTTCTCCCTCAAAAGTGTTTTCGATTGAAGAAAAATTATATTTCTCTTTGCATTCTAAGACAGTAATATATTTCACTGCCTTTGTCGCACTCCCAAAAAATTCATACAAATTCGACTACGCCTTCACTACTTCGCAACGCGGTTGGATAATACTCGGTGGAAAAACAATTTCCCGAGCTCTGCAAATTTAATATTACTCTGTGTGCTGTGTTTGAAGCTTAACTGCGGTGACCCCTGACGTAAAACTCACTCGACCTGTGTTCGAGCGAAGTGCGGAGAACCGCGAGAACCAACAATTTTTCATCGTAGATGAGATTTTTCAAAAATATATTCTTGCGCAATGGTGGATTTTGAAAAATTTCCTTTGAATCCTTGGAGATGCGGGAATGGTTGGTTGACCTACATGGGGAACAGTGAAGGGTCGTAAATAATCGGGCGAAATTGGGCCAATGGAACTCGTCCAGGACGCGCTCCTTCCACGGGATCAACAGACACCGCGACGCCGGACTGTCTCGAAATTCTATCTCGCATCAATGGCCAAGCTCTTAGTTGCCGCTTTACTTCTTTTTCCCTCGGCGCGATCGACCCTAGTCTTCCTCAATGGCCTTCAGCTGGTCGTAGTAGAGAAATGATGTAACCTACCATCGAACAGACTATCTTCCAATTTAAATATATAAACATCTATCCTGATTCGTTATTAATTCGATTTCAGAATTATTAACAGTTTTAATACTATTAATATAAAAATATATGTAGGGCACAGGGCTGTTCCTAGTCTTCCTCAATGGCTTTCAACAGTTTCTAGTAAAGAAATGATGTAACCTCGCATAGGAAAGAGAATCTTCCAATTCAAATATATAAACATCTGTCCTTATTCGTTATTATTTGATTTCTAAATTATTAACAGTTTTGATAGGATTAATATAAAAATATATGTAGGGTACTGGGTTGTTCCTAGTCTTCCTCAATGGCTTTCAATAGTTTGCAGTAAAAAATTATGTGACCTAGCATGGGAAAGACTATCTTCCAATTAAAACATATAAACGTCTATTCTTGTTCGTTATTAATTTGATTTCTAAATTATTAACAGTTTTGATACTATTAATATAAAAATATATGTAAGGCAGTGGGTTGATCGTAGTTTTCCTCAATGGCTTTCAATAGTTTGCAGTAAAAAATTATGTAACCTGACATGGGAAAGATAATCTTTCGGTTAAAATATATAAATTTCTATCCATATTCCTTATTAATTTGATTTCTAAATTATTAACAGTTTTGATACTATAGTATAAAAATATATGTAGGACACAGGACCGATCCTAGTTTTTCACTGGCCTTCAACAGTTTCTAGTAAAAAAATTATGTAACTTGGCATGGGAAAGAGAATGTTTAAACATCAATTTATATTCGTTACTCATTTGGTTTCTAGATTATTAACAGTTTTGATACTATTAT
Organism: Ectemnius continuus; assembly: GCA_910591665.1. Lineage (NCBI taxonomy): Eukaryota > Metazoa > Arthropoda > Insecta > Hymenoptera > Crabronidae > Ectemnius > Ectemnius continuus. The sequence continues at coordinate 9,755,709 of OU342868.1, read as the reverse complement.
AATGTACAAAAGTGTATGTAGGGCACTGGGCCGATCTTAGTCTTCCCCAATGGTCTTCAGTTGTTCGTAGTGGAAAACTTATGTAACCTGGCATGGGAAAAAGAAGATTGCAATTCATATCACCGTATTAGTAATAATAATATTTAATCACCTATTCATATATGTTACTCATTCGATTTTTGAATTATTAAAAATTATAGTAATATTATTAATATAAAAATGTATGTAGAACACGTGGCTGATTCTAGTTTTCCACAATGGCCTTCAGCAATTTATAGTAAGACACTTATGTAACTTGACATGGGAAAAAGAAGATTGCAATTAATATTGTATTAGTAATAATAATATACAATCACCTATTCATGTGTTACTCATTCGATTTTTGAACTATTAATAATTCTAATAATACTATTAATCTAAAAATATATATAACGCACAGGGAGTGTGAAGGGTCCTTCATCCACGACTGACTAACCCAATTTCCTCGATAGCAAATATCCCCTTTATTAGAGAAATCACTTATACTTAGCTTAACAATATCACTTAGCAAAAACACTCAATCCCTCTCGGCGAGCCGTACACAACTGATTGACGACTTTCTTATAGTATACGGGACATCGTTTCACGAGGAGGGAAACAGAGGAATGGCAAGTTGAACGGGGGTTGTGTCTTACAAGGGATGCTTGTCAGGACCGGAACACCAAATGAGTTGAAAAAAATTGAGGATGTACGGTTCGTCCCCCTAAACAAAACCCTATAACACTTTTTCAGAATGCATCTTGGTTACCGAGAAAAAAAATTCGCGGTATAGTCAACTAAGTCAACTAAGAAATAGTTGTGTAGCCTGTTTATAGGCTGAGTAATGATTTTGCGAAATACTTTTTTGTCATCCAATTTCTAATTACTCGTCTAATAACAAATAATGTGATATTTATGTTTAAATTTACTCTTTACGCATGTCTGTAAAAACTACTTCGACCTCTGTGACATCCTGGTACGCGAGAATTTTTTAATAATATAAAGATTATATACACTACATGATCGATCTATGCCAATTTTTTCTCGTCAACCAGGGTACATTCTGAAAAAGTGTTATAGGGTTCTGTTTAGATGGTCGAACTGTACGTAGACAAATTATTTCAGGCCATTTGGTGTTCCGGTCCTGACAAGCACCCCTTGTTAGTGGCGGTCGATGTCGGAACAGTTTCTTTTCCCAAGCTGTCAGAAGCGGTGCTCATACGAGAAGCAGAGATAAAGTCTTGGAGATAAGAATGGCGAGTAGGAAGGAAGATAGGGCCAAGGCCGATGTTCCACCGCAGGCTTCGATCTCGTGTTCCAAGGGATGCTCGGTGAAGCAGCCCTCGAGGCGCCGTCTCTTAAGATCGTTCAGCGGCAATTTGTAGCAAGGTCTGTCCTCCGCGCCCGTTGCGTACTCCAGCGGCGAAATGTTCACCGGCGTTACTTCCAGCCTCTTGTAACAGGTCGGGTACATCGCATTCACCACCACTAATAGAAGATTCGTGTGTGGTACCTGCAAATTGTTTAACATTCCATTTTTTGGTTTAAACACAGAGATAAAAAATGATGCTTGTAAAATGGAAGAATAACTAGTTTTCTAGTGCTGAAAAGAAGGGTAAGTTGTCTGGGCGAGTTTAGAAATGTAAGTTTTCCCTAACACTCGAATGCAAATGGTTGAGGAAGGAAATTTCGTAACTGCTAAATATGTCACTTTGTGTATAATGCGATATAATGCTATGTAACGTGGCGCGAATGTTTGACGGGTGTTATTTCATTTAGTTGTTTATTTAATAAGACAAAAAATCGTTCAAGATTCTACTTTTCCTGTCCAAGCAAAGAGAAAAACGCTGTGAAGAGCGAAAACGCACAGTACTCGAAAACAATGCTAGTGAAATGGAAGAATAACTAGTTTCCTACAAAACTAAAACGAAGTGTGTCGAATTTAGAGTTTCGGGATGAAGTAATACAATCAGTTTTCTTTAATACTGCGATGGAAATTTCGTAACTGCTAAATGTATCGCTTTGATGTAATGTTAAGTAATATGACGCGAACACATACATATTTGACTAGAGTTACTTCAAATTTATTGTTGGCTACAAGGCATTCACCAATACCAACAGAAATTTCGTATGTGGCACATGTAAATTCTTCAAAATTCTATTTTTCCTATCCAAGAAAAGAGAAAAGCCCTCTAAAGAGCGCACAGTACTCGAAAACGATTCTAGTAAAATCGAAGAAGAACTAGTTTTCAACAACCAAAAAGAAGTGCAAGTTATCCGGTCAAATTTACACTTTCAACTGAAAGCAATGCAATCAGTTTTCCCTAACACTCGATGCTTGTACTTTTCGTGGGATGCAAATGGTCGAGTTGGTGGGGAAAGTTCTTTAATAAAATTGCGGTGGGATCCTCGAGTATTACCGCAGTGTTTCTCCGCGGCGGCGGCGGCGGCGGCGTCGGCGGCGACGCTCTTGGAAAGTTAGCCGAGCGAGAGATATCACCGTGGAATTCGAGGGTACAATTCTCGTGTCTCGGGCAAGGAAGATCCGCCTGGCAAATGAAGGTAATTGTCCCGATGTTGCGCGGACAGCTATCAGCCTGATTGGCTCCATTCTACGCGGAGGGATCCATTTAATAAATATTCACTTTGCCGGAGCGATCTCGCCGCTCGAAGAAAGTTAATCAAGAAAGGAATGTCTCAAGGAGAATATAGCGATCTTCGAAATTGGATATGCTTTTAGTCAAGAAATTCATTCAAACGACTTCAACAAATTCCTTCTCTTATAACGACCAAATATTCCCCCAAATATCAAGTTCTTTCAACCCTTTTAATGCCAAACAATAATACAATATTGTTGAAAAGTGTTCTCTATCTCAAAATAAATTCATAAAACATTGTAAATGATTTAATTTCGTTGCAGAACAATTGAAAGAACTTTTTATGGACTTAAATTTTATAAATATCAGTCGTAATTTGTCTTTTACGAGCTTTTTTCCTAAAAGGGTTAATAAATAATATCTCTAATTAATTCCCCATCCCATCAACAAAGTCTTCAACGATCCAATATTACCGAAATCATTTCAATATCAATAATGATGTCTGTCTCGGCTTTCAACCTCAGCGAGGCTATTTTTCTTGGCAGCCGGCTCCCTCGGGAGTGCTTAAATGGATTTCGATGCTTCTGGATACTAACCCGAAGAGCAAAGAAAGGCCTGGAGCAGTAATCGGAGTGATTGGTGACGCCGTTGGCGGCGATGGTGTTGTTCATCATGTAGAGAGTCCTCTTCTGATCGCAGGGGTAGTGGTGAAGATAGGGTCGAGGGGGCGGCGGCGGGTCGGGCGCGTCCTCGTCCGCGTGAACTTTGCCATAGCTGACGGGCAAGTTGACGAACTGGGTCGTCAACCAGGCACCTCTCGCCAGGAACCAGAGCAACAGTTTCCACACGTACTTCACTGGATTCGAGAGAATGCTCGCCGCGGCGTTGATGCGCTGCAATACAGTTTGTCCTGTCACGTAAAGACGTTTTTCCGCTGCGGGCCAAACGCTCCCTCAGAGTTTCCCTCTTTCAATATAATCTGGTTCATGACTGTTTCTCCACGCGCTTCTCCCAGCAGATGTAAGCCTGCTTTTGTTCTCACGGACTTCCGTTCCCTTCGGCTGGCAATTTCGCCCGCGGTCTAAGCATTCCGATCTTAAAGCAACTTTCGAGACCGCGCGCACACAATCCCTGCCACTTTTAAACATTCATTCAACTCGCAGTCTTTCCTTGGAACTTTCTCGCTACGGATTTTAAGAGATCACTTGTTCGAGAGCTCGGAGAATTTCTATGGCGAGACTGTGTTTCGTTTGTGAAGGCGAAATATTGATTATAGTAATATAATTACAATTCAAAGATTGTAATAAAAATAAAAATATAACATAGTATAAGAAATTAATATAGCAATGTAAAAATATAAAAAACAAACCAGGTAGTAAATACAAAGTTTATATTATTATAAATCAGCCTTCGGGGTTGTTTAAATTCTCACCTAACTAAAAAGCATGAAATGTTCCATAACTGATTGAATTTTCGATTTATTATTAATCGAATTCTATTTTACTCAAAAGGAAAATTGAATTACAAGTGATACTCACAACATCCTCGCACCATGCTTGATAATCATAGATCTCCACAGGATTAAAGAGTCCTTGACCGACCATCGAATTCATCACAGCGCCTTCTTGCGTTCCCATAAACTGACCGGTATCATTGTGTGCTTCCGAAATCACGACATATCCATTTTGATCCAACAAGTAACAATCGATCCACTTTTTCGTGCAGTTCATGGCCGGATTGCTGGAGAACGACGTCAAATTGATGAATCGTTTGTAAAGGTCTGTCATGGGCATTTGGAAGCCGAGGACTGCCGCCGGCGCGATTTTACCACCGTCCTTCGGGAATATGCCCATCGATACTGTTACGGTAGCGTCCGAGCCAGCCTCCCACGGGACTGAACCAGGAAAATGGACATGAAAGAAAACACGTTAAATTAAACGATTCTATTTTCACACTTTTGTCATCGTGTATTTTATTGGAATATGTGAGCCGTTTATTTTGAAAGTGATATAAATTTGTTTGTCAATTGACATAATACGTGTACGTTTTTAATTTTATTATTATCATCGTGTATTTTATTGAAATAAATGAGCCATTTATTTTGAAAGTGGGATAAATCTGTTTGTAATTGGTATAATATATATGTGTTTTTAATTTTATTGAAACGCAAATCCTTTAACCAATTTGCACCATAAGAGTGCATATGTACGCTTAAATTTTCGAATCTAGTTTAGTAAAAAAAAAGTTTCTGGTGATATGGGCCTTTTTTTATATTTTCTCATGATGCAAATGGGTTAATATCTCAATTTAAATATGGACTTAGGTCATTTTTGAAATAAACGGCTCATAGAACAATGCAAAAATTGCGAGGAGAGAATAAGAAAAGAGTGAAAATTAAAAGTATTTCACTAATTTAGTATTTTAAAGAATAAAGCATTTAATCTTGACTATTTAGTATTGGTTACATGTGTAATAGTAATGAATTTAATTAGAATAGACTAACCTGTAATAGATATACTGTTAGGGTCAAGGACATTCTGAAAAATGGCACCCTTGTACCAAGGTTCGTTGACAGCTCTCCTGTGAAGATCACCAAAGACAATGCCATCGCTCTCGTCCGGCACTTTATTCGAGTCCAAATGATGCCATCTCGTTAATCCACTTTGGGTCGCGACGAATCTCAAGAAAATGCCATAAATTTCGGCCAAATGCCGAGCTCTCGGATCCTCCAGCATGAAACTCCCGGAGAAGCTAGCATTGGTCGCCTTCGCGTCGAATACCAACAATTGCATGAGTTCTTTATTGCAATAATAATCATCGTGATTGAGTGTTTGTCTGCCGCAGTCTGCCTCGTCGGGAATCTCTTCCTCGGCGTCGGGATAAGATTCGTACTGATCCGCCCAACGCCATCCTGGCTTCCCAAGGAGATTCAGGAACTCTCGAAGTTCCTCTTCCGGCGAATTAAATTCGTGTCCTTCCAAATAGTGGTATCGACAATAAACCCAGCCCGGATGAACCCTCCAATTATCGCCGGCAAAGAAGTCCGTGATATTAATGTTCATATTCTGATTCCGGCGGATTTCGTCGCCCACCTTGAACAATAAGCAATTGAAAATCTATTGGAGAATTTTAAGAAAATATTTTACATTTGAGCCGTTTATTTTGAAAGTGGCTTAAGTCCATTTATGTTTGAATCGAGATATCGAAGGGTTTGCGTGGAATTAAATTTAAAAATATGAGTAACAGATAACATAGTGGAATATTGTTTATGGGTTTCCAAGGCTGTCAAATTTATCATCGCAAATTAGCACAATATTAACACTTAATATATAATATATACTTTAATACCTAATATATAGTTTAAATAGAACTATTACTCCACACAAATGCAATTAATAATTGTTCAAATAAACAGAAAGGCCATACCCATTGAAAATAAAGCAAAATTTTCATTTGAAAACTTTAAATAGAATCACTATTATAGATAAATTTATTTAATAAAGACGCTTTGTTGAAATACATAAAAATGCCAGAATTGAAAGGTATAATAATGAATCAATTTATTAATTTACCTTGATTCAAGTTGTCCCGTAATTAATATTATTTAACCACTTAACTGTGGAATTTAGTTTTAAAAATCGCCCACACAGTGCGGAATTAAAGTTAAGCAATTGCAAGTACGACAAGTATACACGTCAAACGCACTTAACTGGTTAAGAAATAACATGTTCTTAATAGCTACTAATGAACTTACGCCACTGTCAAAATAAAGGGCTCATTTGTTGTGAGAGAGTTACGATCGCAGGTGTGCTTTTTATTTTTTATTAGAGCCTGTGAAACTGCTATATTGGAATGGGGTGTGATGGGAGCTTTTAAGGGGCGGCGGTTCCAAAGGATTTCGCGGTAGTGAACCCCTTGAAAAGTATCCAACATTGTAGCAGCCGGGTGTTCGCCATATCCCAGTGAAGGGTTTATGCCTTGAAGTTTATGCAGGTCACAATCTCAAGAACGCACCTTCCCTCGGAGTCAGCGGCTTCACGCTGGGATTACCACCTGCTCGGCATTTCCGTGCCTCTATAAACTTCCGGTATTTGCCCCACCCGCGCGCGTCTACTCGTACATGTACGTACGTACGTACGCGTATGGTATGAATCTCAATGCGTGGAAAGCCGCAGGCTTCTATTTCGTACTTATGAAAGTCAGCCAAAGGAAACAGAGGGCTAAATTTATCCACTTGAATTATTAGTCACTCTTGAAACTTAGTGAGTTTACTTTGCGCTGAGGAAAAGATTTGCTTTGGGATCGTTGACCTTTTCGATTGCGAGATGATGAAATGTTCAAATAAAGTTCAGCCTTTGAAAATTCTCATTTAAATAGATGTTTTGAATAGAATCATTATTATACGCAAATGTAATGATGAAATAGAAGGTGGCTCAAAGAAAGGAATGATTCAAAGAACCACCTACAGAACATTTTTTGTATATTTTCTAGGATAATCAAATACATAGAATGAAAAATTATTTCTTTTTCAAGAAAAAAGGTCTTATTGTGACATCGGCATAAATAAACTGAAGTCTCAGTAACATAAATGTATTAATAATTATCAACTAGAGTGTCAAAATAGAAGGTGGCTCAAAGAAATGCCATTGAAAATTAAGCAAAATTTTCGTTGGAATATATACTTTAAATAGAATCATTATAATACACAAATGTAATTAATAAAGATGCTTTCTTCGAATAAATAAATGTACCAAACCCATTGAAAATTAAATAAAATTTTCATTTGTAAACTTCAAATTGAACATTATTATAGATAAATTTAATTACTACGTATGCGTTATTTAAATGGATAAAAATGCCAGAATTCAAAGGAGTAATAATGAATCAATTGATTACTTTACCTTGATCCAAGTGGTGCCGTAATTCGGTATGGCGACAGCCAATCCAAAGGGAGTACCAGGCAAGGGAGCATAAAAGTAATCGCGTCTCTCGAGCGTCACTCTCCGATTGTCATCATAATGTAATTTCACTGGTATCCCACGCGTGCTGCCAGTTAGATGGTCGACCAATGCGGCGCGCAGTGCGAGGACTTCCGGCCCAGGATTCCTGCGCTCATTTACATTGACAAATTGAAATTTCCCTTCATTCTCGCCAGTCGAAAATAGCCCAAAGCACAATGAAATCCGTGGGCTTTTGTTGAGAGTGTATTACGCTAGCTTTGGAAAATCGCACGATGCTAAATTCAATGGGATAATACGTGCGTCGAAAAATACCCAATCGATTGAGAACGCTCCCGTCAATGCCGGCTATTCAGATCAACGAAATATACGCGAAGATTGAACTTGCGTTGGAATCCAATGAAAGCCATGACGACTCCATTCCTAACAAATAAGTAGAATGGGATAGCCGGACGGAATATATAACTTTTCTCTAACAAAGGGGATCAAACTAACTTATTGAATGTTTAGTATCAATTTCGAAGAAAAATTCAATGAATATTTGCACGGTATTTAAAACCGCAATAATACATTATTCTTTCTGTATTATAAATTCAGAATGAACATATTTAATTCTTCCCACGTAATAATGTAACATTAATAACATATTGCAATATGAATTTGGAAGGCACAGCGATTCCATTCCTAACAAATAAGTAGAATGGGATAGCCGGACGGAATATATAACTTTTCTCTAACAAAGGGGATCAAACTAACTTATTGAATGTTTAGTATCAATTTCGAAGAAAAATTCAATGAATATTTGCACGGTATTTAAAACCGCAATAATACATTATTCTTTCTGTATTATAAATTCAGAAAGAATCTATTTAATTCTTCCCACATAAATATGTATTTAATAAGTAGAATAGAATAAGTAGAATAGGCTACTCTCGGACAGAATATATAACTTTTCTCTAACAAAGAAAATCGAATTAACTTATTGAATGTTTAGTATTCAATTCAATGAAGAATTCAATGAATATTTGCATTAAAGTTAAATTAGCATTCAGTAAAATCGCAATAATAAATTATTACTTCTGTATTACAAAGTCAGAACGAATCTATTTAATTCTTCCCACGTAAACAATATAATACAAATATTATATTGCAATATGAATTTCGAAGGCACAGCGAAATACTTCCACGGAATGTAAATTAGCATCTAGTAAAACTTTCTGCAACAATAAATCATTATTTCCGTATTACAGATTCAGAGTGAATCCATTTAATTCTTCCAACACAAACAATGCAACACAAACATGACATACTGCAATATGAATTGCAAATAATCCATCGTGTATTGCACAATACATTGTGTATAACACGAGCATGTTTATACCGCAATAACTCAAGACGGTTTAGTAATAACATAGGACGCGTCTATTTAATTGATTTGTGAGGGTTACCTTGGACCGCGGCCGTCGTCGAGGATCTCGACCTCGGTGAGGTCGACGCTGTTATAATTCTGCTTGAGCCTGCCTCTGAAGACCGGCCTGAGGTCCGGATGCAATATCACGTATCCATTGTTCGAGACGATGAAAGCGTAGCCGTTCACGCCGAGCTTGTAGGGCAACGTGAGCTTTCGGATGTCGTCAATTGGCACGTCCGTCCCGGCCACGCCAAGTAGATTCGCTTTTCGCGTCTGATTGTCACGGTTTTCCTTGCGATCGAAGACGGGCGTGCTCACCGATGTCAGCAGTCGGTACTCCTGCCAGGCGGTGGTGTTCAGCGACGAAGGATCTTGCCGGACGTCCTCGTCCTTGTGCAGCTGTCGAGCCAATCAACAATCGTTTCCTTCATCTCGTCGAGTCATACAATACACTCACTTGTCGCATCTTACTCGGGAAATCTTTTTGAGTAAGTTGAGTAAGAAACCACAAGGATGTTCTAGCTAATTCCAGTGATATTGGGTTGGTGCATAATTATCAGGCGTTTCCCGTCGGATAATTATGGACCAACCCAATACAATTTTGATATGTCTCAAGAACCAATTTTTGTAAACTGAGAATTGTAATAATCCTCGATTTTAATAAGAGAAATTTGGATTATTATTCGGATTACCTTTTTTAGGGAGCTCTAGAAAGCTGAGTAAGAAACCTCAAGGACATTCTAGCTAATTTCGTTGATACAATTTTGATATCTTTCAAGAACCAATTTTTATAAACAGAGAATTGTAATAATCCTCAATTTTAATAAGAGAAATTTGGATTATTACTCGTATTACCTTTTTAGGGAGCTCTAGAAAGCTGAGTAAGAAATCACAAAGGCATTCTAGCTAATTTCATTGATACAATTTCCATATCTTTCAAGAGCCAATTTTTATAAAAGGAGAATTGTAATAATCCTCAATTTTAATAAGTAAAATTTGGATAATTATTCGGATTACCTTTTTAGGGAGCTCTAGAAAGCTGAGTAAGAAATCACAAAGGCACTCTAGCTAATTTCATTGATACCATTTAGTATCTCTGAAGAACTAATTTTTATAAACAGAGAATTGTAATAATACTCAATTTAAATAAGAGAAATTTAGATGATCCCTTTTCTCATTGGGCTCACTAAGCCGAGTGGGAGATCGCATTGTCATTGACTTTCCGCGAGAGCCAATTCTTAATTCACCGAGTAGCGAATAATTGTTTCAACGACAATAAAAGGGATGAGATTTTAATTAGAGCGTGGACTATTCTAAAGGCTTTCATACGAAAATCCTATTCTTTCACAACCAACTGTTACCTTCTCAAAGCACTGATTGTCCTCTACTTCCTCTATTCTACCAAGCTCGTGCCAAAGCGAGAATTCTCAAAGAGGGGGTGGGGGTTGGCGGCGGAGAGCAAAAGTCTCTAATAGGATAATGGAATCTACATTAATAATGCTAGGAGGAAATTATTAAAACGCATTCCTCTGTGCACGGCGACATTGTATGCAGTCTCATTTGCCGTTTAACCACACTCACTCGCAATCAGTGGCGCCAGTGCTAACAAGGGAGAGGCGAGAGGGTGTACGAGCGGGCTGAAACGGGGCTGGGGTGGCAAAAGAAAACTTCTTCGATGCAGGCTTTGTTTCTAAAGATCTACGTGTTTCCTTGGTGAAAGCAAACCTGGTTGCTACGAGCTTTCAAAACACTTCTCTGTGTATGTGTGTACAGGGTGAGTGAGTCACTTTTCCTAGACATCTATTTAATTATATTATATATTCTCTATTCAACAATAGACTCTATTGAATTCTGTAGTCTATTGGATCGAATATTTTACCAAGTTTTAGCATCGACTTCCTTCGAATGGCTAGCAACGTAAGAAGGAAAGATTTTATTCTATTATATTTCTAGGGGAATATTATATATAACTGGCTTTTGCAGGCTGAAATTTCATATGCAATAAACGTATAAAATGCAGACAAATATTGAACAACATTTGAGTGTAATTTATAATGATTTTCTATGGAACGGTGTATGCTCGACAGTGGTGATTCAACGACAAGTGACTCACCCTGTACGTGTGTGGGTGGATGGATGTTGGGGTGCAGTGGCTCGCTAAAAACCAAACAATGTATAAGCTAAACGATACTGGGACTGAGGAATTTAAAGGTGGCGCTGCTGGCTTAGAACCTGCTTTATGTAGATCGAGTCCTCGTTTATTCGCACGCCGAGCCGCTTGCCTTTAAGGTGTTTCTGGAGCCGGGACTTTTGCTTCTCGTGCCGCATCACTATCCACAGCCACGTGGCCAGTGCGGGATTCTAATGGAAGAGCCACAATTGCAATCCATTCATCTTCCAAGTCATTAGTCTGTCTACTGCTCTTGCAATCGCTCGAGAAGAGATTCAAGAAACGAAAGGATCTCTTATAAAGTCTATATTGGATTGTTTAAATTATTGAATTTAATTTAAGGAGATTAGTGCTGTCATTTGTTGTGGGGATAAGACGGGAACATGTGAGCGCTGACATAGAATTCTGAGGTCTTTTTAAATTATAATAAAACTAATTTTTGAGTCAGAAAATTCAATTTGCAATTAAGTTTATGCTATATTACACCTGCTTTTAAAGGATGCTTTCATTTTTGTACTATTTATCACATTATTTTTACAAATAAAATCATTCGCTTTTTACTTTCCGCTCAAATACTCTCAAACCGGACAGACGAAGCTTTCGGAAATTCGTAAACGACTCATTTAGCACGTGAAGTATTCCTTATTTACGTGAATTAAGAATGTTTATAATTAAGAATGAAAATTTTGTGACCATTGGCTACCATTTTTGAAATAAATTTCAATTCGATCTCATTATTTTCATTTTCGACAGCAACCTCCTTAATATTTCAATGATTTCAATTATCACGTCTACATTTGACCCTTTTGCTTCCTGATTATCGCCGGTAATTGGAGTGCTAATTTCGCTCGAGGGAGGGAGCAGTCTAATTCTAGTTTCTAACGAGACGTGATGAATCGTATCTTTGAAAGGTCTGAATGAAAGGGGCTTCGCCCCGGCAGTGCTAAGGAGTTCCTTAATTTAGAGTTTAACTTCTCGGCCGTGGAAATAATGGCTTCTTATTTCTTATATTCGAGTCCGCCTGGCGGCGTCGGCGTCGGCGTCGGCGTCGCCAGGAGGCATGGACTCCCGCGGAATTTACGGTGGAGACCTCGTTCCGCAAATACGGGCGGAAGGAACGCCTGGAAATTTACGAGCTGGAGAACTTCTTGCAGGCGTAAACATTTTTAGTTATGCGAGCACAGGACTGCTATTAGGTAATCGCCGCCACTGTAATTTAATAGTTTATCGTCGCTCGTCTTCTCCTCCAGTTGAGATCTTCTCGGATTTTTTGCCAACTAGAAATTGCAAGCGACGAATCAGCATATGTTCTTTGTAACGCGAGACGTGTCGTGCGAATGCAATCTTATTCTTGCACTAGGAGTTCCTTTTGTACTACGAACCACTCTGAAAAGAATTCTGTCATCTCGGAGAGAGAAGCAACAACTGAAATCCGATACATCCTTCTGTTACGATGCTAATTATTCTGTCAATTCAGATTCGGCACTCTTTTCACCCGACGTGTGTATAATTCAATTTGCGTGTGCATTGACTTACGATATTAAAATTATTATTAAAACACAGACGGAGTCTTTGAAATTCCATTAGAGTTTTGCTATTACCGAAAGACACATTAGTCAGATGAAGAATAAAGTAGGAACACAAGTCATCAGAGATTTATCTTGATTCGAAAAAATCGAAATCGTACTGACAATCGAAATATTTTCACGCTGAATGATATTCTCATTCACAAATCTTTATCTATTGTCTAAAAGAAAGAACGCAAGTAAATTGAAATGAGAGTAAAACAAAGTTATAATTGTACAACTAAAGTCACTAAATATAAGGTGGTCCAAAGAAAAAGAATGATTCAAAGAACCACCTACAGATCATTTTTTTAGTCGAGCCTGTGTATACTTTCGAGAATAATCGAATAAATAGAATGAGAAACTATTTTTTTAAAGAAACAAGGTTTTACTATGACGTCGGCGTAATTAAACTGACGTCACAGTAAAATAAATTTATAATTATCAACTAATATAACAAAATAGAAGGTGGTCCAAAGAAAGGAATGATTCAAAGAACCACCTACACATCATTTCTTTCTACCCTGTGTTTATTTTCTAGAATGATCAAATGTATAGAATGAAAAAACATTTCTTTAAAGAAAAAAGACAGTAAAATAAAGTAACAATTATCGTCTAAAGTAAAAATGTCTAATGTTGTATTGTAAAAATGTCGTCCAAAGATTATCTATTTTTGTGTCTATTTTCGAGAAATAATCAAGTAAATAGAACGAGAAACTATTTTTATTTAAAGAAACAAGGTCTTACCGTGACATCGGCGTAAGCATGCGTCCACACGACAGGGTGCACAACACCCTGGAGTACCATTGGCCTCGCGACCACTGGTATGTATTTTAACACCTGTTCGCGCACCTCCTCCTGATTGTGTACGTGTGTGTAGTAGCCTCGATTCAGGCAGGCCATCCATTGAATTTCGCGTACCTTCGTGACCTCCATTCCCAGCAAGTAAGTGAACACTCGTACTGGTATGTGAGTGTTATTATCCTGCCAGTTCCACGTCCTGAAAACCTGCCGACCGAAATCGCCAATCGCATTAGTGCCAGTTTCTCGAATTGCGTCTCGCTAAAATCGCATTCTCGAATAATTAAACAGTCAGTTGATTATTCTTGCTCAGGTATTTGTACAGGTGGTGGGAAAAGATTGGAGGAGATGTCTCAGTAATTCGTCTGGAAAAACGATAATTGTTATGAGAGTGATGACGAAATGTACGCGAAATTAAATCATCAAGTCGTCAACGAGTTATTAAATCATCGAGCGTTGTTATTTTGTCTGTGATACTGCTATAATTATGCGTGGGCAAAATATAGGAATTGAGACGAAACCTAGTAATTATCGGACAAATGACCATTTTCAATGAGGAAGTTCTGGTATATAAAAAATGTTGGTGGGTTCAGCGTTAATCATCAAAAGACTCGCACCGAGTAATTAGTTATTAGCTGTAGCTATGTAATGCGAAATTCCGACGTGTAGCACTTTTCGATTCTTATGAAACTTTCACCTCGATTTCCAAAAAACTGACAGTTCACAGACATAACTTATGAATTAAACACGGTCTAATTTATTTTTCTGAATCCAACGAGCCAAAGAGCAAGGAATTTGGTCCATGCATTCAAGAGATATGAATTTCCTGTTATTTGTTCGAGCGTTGATTTTCAGAAGGAGATTCAGACCAGAAATATCCGTCACACATTTTCCACGCTAGATGGCAGAACGTGATGAAGCTACTAGATAATATTAGAGAGAGAAAATAGACATATAGAAAGTGACCAACTCAAGAAATATAGAAAGATACTAAATACAAGATAGACAATAGAAAGACTCCAAATTTGTTGGACAACTATGAATTGCAAATAGATAACATGTCCTTGAATTGCATATAATTAAGTTCAACGCTTTGTATGTTATATTATACAGATAAGCTGTATGTTCCTGCTATTCGTCACATTGTTGAAGTATTAAATTTGTCAAATGTGTAGTTTGAAAATTGCTTAAGATAAAGAATGGACAATAAATTTCAAACCTGTCAAGTAGTTCTTAGCTGTACATTTGATAAGTTCCACACTTTTCACATGTGTCGAATGAGGAAGTATATAATTTAAGCAAAGCACTCCATTTTTTTTTAAACGCGTACACATCAAGCTTTTCTTATTATTGCTAACCGCTAATTAAATCGAAGTATCTTCTAATAAAAACTCGGATTTCTTGTATGTTAATTATATCTGAACTTGGCTTTCATTTGCCAATGAAAACCATTTCTATTTGAGATAATTTTTAAACGATTTTGACAAGGTTAGTGGGAAAAGGGCGCAGTCTTTGACGTCTTTTTTCATTTCAATGGTTTTGGGAGGATAAAGTCATTTGAGGGAGACGTAAAATTCGCGCGAACCAAGAGCAAGGCCTGAAAGAGAAGCTGGTGTAAAAGGAATAAAAAGGAGAGAGAGAGAGGTGATCGCGGAGAGCCGGCACGCTTCGAGTGGAGACTCATAAAGCTGAAGAGCTCGCAGGGTGAAAAAGAGACGGAGCTCCGAAAGCGACCTTCTTTCGCACTGGAAATTTGCGCAAGTGCCACTTAATTTTACTGCGGCTTTACGAGCGACGATTCCCCCGTTGGAGAAATGTTGCCGACTTCGGCTCCGCCGCAATTTCATAGATAATTCGAACGTAAGTCGACGTCCACTGCAAGAAAGTCCACTGCGCGTGGAATCACGTACTTTTCGAATACAACCTCATATTGACGAATTTATTCTGTTTCAATGTCTCATTAATAGAAATTTTCATTTTTGTGAAATTTAAACCATCAAATTCTGTTTTCAACTCTTTGACTGCGGCAAAATTTAAGGAAGAACGCTAATTTCAATGAGATCTTACTGTGATAAATGCAATCTAAATGGATTTTTAGAACGACAGATTTTTTCTAAAAGCGCTTTCAGTGTGACAAACGTAAAATTTCTAAGTAGCTTAGGATTTAAAAATAGTTATAAATTATCCACAGCGTTAATTGTTTGCTTTCGACAATTTTGAAATAAAACAATACTGCTCGATTGCGGCAAAATTTAAGGATGACAGCTAATTTCAACTAACAAGATTTTAATTATGATAAATGCAATCTTAATCGATTTTTAGAGCGATAGATTTTTTCTATTGGCTTTTTCAGTGTGAGAAACGCAAAATTTCTAAGTAGCTTAGATTTAAGAATAGTTATAAATTATCCACAGCGTTAATTTTTTGCTTTCGGCAATTTTGAAATAAAACAATACTGGTTGACAATTGTTCAAGAAATAGTTTGAATAGAAGAGCTGATGAGGAGAGTTTTACCTCGGTGAGATTTCCCGGCACTCCGTCGGTGACAAGCATGATTAGCTGATTGCACGGTGTGTCTTCATCGCATTCGCGCGCCTCTCTGTAGATTCTGAGGAGGTTGAAAGCCCTGGTGAAAGCCTCGGTCAGATTGGCGACGCCTTCGGTCTTCATGTTCTCCATCGACTTCTTGAAGGTATCGAGATTCTCCGGCGTCGCTTGGATTAGCATATCTTTGAAGCACGGCACTAAATCGTCCGTCTCGTTCGCGTAACTCAACACCGTCACGAAGTCGTTATTCGACAGGGTGTCCAGAATCGAGCTCACCGTTGCCCTAGCTGAACAAGCAAATCATTCGAAACCACATCCTCGATCCGAGGAATTTAATCCCCATGGGAATATTTTGAATCAACGAATACCAGTTTAAAAAATAATCGAAATAATTCCTATTCAGCACAAAGTCGAGATTCTTAAATAAAAACTCTGAAGAGCTTAATTTCATAAAAATACAAATTTAATTCCCATGGAAATATTTCAAATCAACGAATACCAGTTTAAAAAATAATCGAAATAATTCCTATTCAATAGAAAGTCGAAATTCTTAAAGAAAAACTTCAAAGGATTTAATTAATTTTATAAGAATAGACTGGGAACACTGTAATTTATAATTGTGATGCATTCAGGGAATTTAATTCCCATGGGAATCTTGCAAACCAATAATTACCAATTCACAAAATAATCGAAGTAATTCCTATTCAACAGAAACTTGAGATTTTTAAATACAAACTCCAAAGAGCTTAATTTCATAGAAATAATTGGGTCGACTGTAATTTACAATTATGATGCATTCGGGGAATATTTCAATCGGCAATTACCAATTTAAAAAAAATCGAAATAATTCCTATTTAACAAAAATTCGAAATTCTTCAAAAGGTTTAATTTGATAGTAATAGATTGGGAACACTGTGATTTATAATGATGATGCAACACTAATTGTGTAGAAAGGCGTGAATTCTACAAACCAATGGTTTTTCCCATGCCAGTCATGCTGCCACTGTTGTCTATGAGGATAACCATGTCCTTGCTGCAAGTAGCGGCCTCGATGAACCAACTGCGAACCCTGCAGTCGTAGAGATCAGCGAATTCTTCGCCACTTTCTTCGTCCTCGTCATCGCCGTCATCCTTGTCATCTTCATCTTCTTCCTCGTCATGATTAACGGGATCGGTTCGCCACTGCATAGCCGGATATTGTCGCAGCATGCCTGTCGTCGAACCGAAGTATTGCCAGGAAAGCGCTGGATCTGATTCGTAGTTCTGTCGGAAAGTGTAATCGAGATATTCTGTCCTTCTTATGTCTTTCACGACAGACGGTGTCATGTCGTACACGTTCGTCGGCATGTGAACCGACGAGAAGTTCGTGTTCACTGGGATGTTGTAGAAATGAGAGTTCGATGTCAATTTGATTTCCCTATAAAGAGAAATCATCTGATTAGATTGTGACGTTTTAATTTTGCTAATTTTTAATCCTTTATATTCTGTCTCCGTTTATTGTATTTTATTGTATTTTATTTATATCTCCCCTTCGACTGTCTTCTCTCAAGCACCAAAATGAATAAAAAATTAAACTCGAGTACAAAGGATTAATAATTTGTTTACAAATTTTTCTCATTTAGCACGTGAAGTGTATTTGATTTATGTGAATTAAGAATGGATTTTTGAACACTGATTATTTGAAAACTGTTCAGACAAAGAAGTTGAAATTTTGAAGGGAGATGCAGTGACCATTGACTGCCATTTTTAATAAATTTCAATTCGATCTCATTATTTTCATTTTCAGCAGCAACCTCCTTAATATTTTAATTATTTCGTCCACCTTTAACCCTTTCGCTTCCTGATTATCGCCGGTAATTGGAATACTAATTTATTATTGTATTTTACTGTATTTTATTTATATTTCCCTTGAAGCACCCAAATGAATAGAAAATGGAAAATTTCGTATGCAAAGAGTTAATAATTTGTTTTAAATTTTTTCCTATCCTGCAGAAATATATTGGAATAAAATAGTAAATATTTATTGGGATGCGATAAGTTTTGCAAGGGCGGCGCAGAATTCAATGTAGAGTTCGATCGTTCGTTCTGGGATCAATTGTTTTTATTTGTTAGTTCTAATTGTATTTATGGTATTTTATTGTATTTTATTTATATCTCCCCTCCGACTGTCTTCCCTCAAACACTAAAATCAATAGAAAATGGAAAATCTCGAATGCAAAGGGTTAATAATTTGTTTTAAATTTTTGTCTATCCTCCAGAAATATATTGAAATAAAATAGTCAATATTTATTGGGATGCGATAAGTTTTGCAAGGGTGGCTCAGAATTCAATGTAGAGTTCGATCGTTCGTTCTGGGATCAATGCTCAAGACGTTCGAGGCGTTCTCAACCCAATTCCGTGCAGCATTGCCAGCCACGAATGCACGAGAATGGCGACTGAAGCCAGTGTAATTCCGTCGCTATACACTAATCCCCGGAATCTTCGTTCAAACGTGCTGGCAATATGTGGCCGGAAGACAACAGCCGGAAGACATTCGTCACCAACCAACTCAACATTAGTCGCGTCTGATCCTGTTAACCCTTTCGGTACCGGCGGCGCTTCTTTCAATTTAGAAATATTATTTTTCTTTTGTATTGTGCCTTCTTTGCAATTTCTTATTCTTTTGCAAATTTCAAAATGATTGTATTTAAAATTCGTTATTATCTGTCACAAATACAAATGATGGAAGTAAGTTTTTCAAATATGCATAATCTAATTATTGTAGATTAATAAATTGCTGTAATTTATAATCGTGACGCATTCAGGGAATTTAAAATTCCCGAGGAAATTTTGCAAATCAAGAATAACAAATTTAAATAACTGAAATAATTTGTATGTGTACTTTCCTTGCACTTTCTCATTTTTTTGCAAATCCCAAAACAATTCAATTTAAAATTCATTATTATCTATCATAAGTGCAAATGATCCAAGTAAGTTTTTCAAAATAACAGAATCTAATTATTGTAAATTAATGTAATACGATTTTGGAAAAATTAAGTTTGATATAAAGAGTAATATTTTCCATACTCGTATACGGCCATGTTTTTTCTCATATTCTTTGGAATCCAAGGTTTCGCCTTTCCCATCACTCGGCTGTACTTTCCCGAAACATAAGTGAAGTTGGCGAGTAGCTCTTCGACCTCTTCAATCTCAAAATTTTCAGCGTTGTCCTCAGCTGCCATGCGGATGCAAGTGACCGCATCCATCTTCCGGCGCAGCATCTTGCCCACGCTTTCGCTGATTATGCTCACCAATTCCTCGCCGGACTTCTCTTCTACCCGCGTGTTCATTGACTTGTACTTCTGCAAATTACGCAAAAAGATTCTTATTACGATGTGCGTTGCAATGTCGAATGCAATTTGCATTACTGAATATTGTTTCTCTTTGTATTACAGTGAATGAATACTTTTAATAATATTATTTCACTGTCTAGAACATGAATTATTTTATTATTTTTCTTCATTATTTCATGTTTCACGTAGTGGAATAATTACAGAAAGAAAAAGGAAAGTCAGACATGCCATTTTCAATATTTGTGTTTTTGTGTTACAGTGAAAGAATATTTTTAATCATTTCACTTTACTATTTCGTCTTTTAGTTACTGGAATAATTAAAGGAAGAGAAAAGAAAGGCAGGCATAACATTTCAAATCCATTGAGAACCAAGCAGAAGTTGAAAGTCATGTTTCCCTAATTTGTGTTCTAAAAATAGTTGGTAATTGAAGGATAAGGTTGACAGCCAAGGACCAATGAAGAATCAAGGATTGCACCAACGACGTACAGTTACATTTCACGCGACAGCTGTCTTCCCGCAAGTAATCTCGCGCCCATTTCCCACGACTACCTAAGAAACGTCCTCGAAGCGATTCGGAACGGGACTTAAACCGCAATCCTTCCAAGCTTCTTTGCCACTCGCTTTCTTCCCAGCACCCTTCAACCAGCTACACTTACATAAAAACTTAAAAAATCCTCTCACACTCTTCCTTTTTTCATTTTAAATTCGACATTTCAACAAACAAAAGTAATTGCAAAGTTCCCAAAAGTTTATTTTCAGCAAAGCTATTTTGCAGGACTTCAAAGTTTACGAAATCATTTTCACTCTTTTAAAGTAAACAATGTTCCTATATTCTTCCTTTTGTCATTTTAAATTCGACATTTCAACAAACAAAAGTAATTGCAAAGTTCCCAAAAGTTTATTTTAAGCAAAGCTATTTTGCAGGAATTGAAAGTTTATGAAATCATTTTCACTCTCCTCGAGAAAGTGTTCCCGCACTCTTCCCTTCTTAATTTTAAATTGGACATTTCAACAAAAGCACTTCTGAAGTTTCCAAAGTGTATTTTAAGCAAAGCTATTTTGCAGGACTTCAAAAAGTTTACGAAATCATTTTCACTCTTTTAAAGTAAAATACGCTTCCACACTCTTCTCTTCTTAATTTTAATTTGCCATTTCAACAAAAGCAATTCCGAAATTTCCAAAGTTTATTTTCAGCAAAGCTATTTTGCAGGACTTCAAAAAGTTCACGAAATCATTTCGACTCTCCTCGAATTACAATCGCAATAAGCGATTACTTGTACCAATCACCTGGAATGATAATGAAACACAAGGACTTCATTTGCCAGTGACTGGAAGGAGGTCATCGCCAGTTAGAAGTTCGAGCACGGGGGTGTGTTTCAATCGATGAATGATTAAATAAATGCGCTCAAGTGAGCCGAGCATTAGGCAGCACATTCTGTGAACGGAGCTTCTGCCTTTCCCATCGGACAGTCATCCACCAATCCAATTGATTGATGACTGTCGAACGAGGCGACAAAGAGATGACAAATTAAAAGAGAAGAGCTTTTGCGAAACGGTGAGCATCTTCGGCAAGAATTCCACGCTCGCATCCTTCAATTTAGGCCGTTTAATGGGAGTAATGGCCCATTGTAATACAAATCATGGCATACTTCTATTAATACCAACACCCACGGAGCCACCAGGCCGATGCAACGTCATTGCGTCATCCCGCCCGTCAACCGAAACAACAACCATAAAACGGGAAGTACGTCACGTTACAACTGCACTTATATAACACCCCGCGCGTTCTGCGCCTTTGATGATTGCCAAAAACTTCGCCCAATCTGACATTTATGTTATCATAAATAATCATTTACAAAGCTTCGCAATGGAACTATTAAATATTTCAAATATAAAAGATAAAACGGGAGTTATTTACGAAATAATATGATGAAAAGTTAATCGAATAAATTGGAAATTCGATTTTCTTTGTATGAGAAAGGGTAGTTTTAAAGAGAAAGTCGTCGCAGGCGGCATCTGTCCCTGAAATCCGGGCTTGCAAGCTCTCCTACACTTTCCAGATGAAGATCAGAACTGTGAGAAGAGTGTCACCTGCAATTCTACACAAGGAAATTTCTTCTCATTGTCTAATGATTGTACCAATCAAGCAGTTTGCTTCTCTGTACCAATAAACGATAGACTTGGTTGCAAAGGGTAGTTCTTAAGGGTTGTTTGTTACCATTAGAGCTTTTATCGTAAGTCGATATGCTACCCTCGAACAATTGCTTAGCAAAACTTGAATCAATTAATACGTTTCCTATTAAACTTCAACTTCTTTCATTAACGCACTTTTTTAAAATAATTTCTGTTTTCCCTTTTTCTTGTGCATTAAAAGCTAAATGATAAATGAAATAAGAAAACAGGAGAGAAACGTTCATTAACGCTCGTAAGTCGATATGCTACCCTCGAACAATTGCTTACCAAAACTTGAATCAATCAATACGTTTCTCATCAAATTAAACTTCAACTTCGTTCAATAACGCTCTTTTTTAAAATAAATTCTGTGCTTTCTTTTTCTTGTGCATTAAAAGCTAAATAATAAATGAAATAAGAAAACAGGAGAGAAACGTTCATTAACGCTCTTCTTTAAAATAATTTCTGTCTTTTCCATTTCTTGTACATTAAAAGCTAAATGATAAATGAAATAAGAAAACAGGAGAAAAATGAAACTTACCGCTAAGAGTTCGTCGGGCCGCGCCACTTTGTCCGCGAGTTCCCATAATTCGGCTCCTAACTTTTCCGCCCACCTTGCAACTCTGCAAAAAGGAGAGGAGAATCATTGGAATGCTAGCAATTAGTGGCGAAGCGCTGCTGCTATGTCGCTCGATTTCTTCACACTGGCACTGCGCTTATCGCACGTGTGCTGACAGTCGCGCATTTACGAACAAGTTTTAATGGCTGAAATTAAGAAAGATTTCCGTAATTATACTTTATTCCAGGTAGAACAGTCAACAAAGTTGCCGAGCGTTTAAGAGATGTAAACACTTCATTACCAAACACTAAAAAACTAAATTGTTAACACCTAAAAAAAACCAATGACGCCGCGGAAAATTAACAACGAGGAACAAACACTTTCGATGACCGTTCAGTACGTGCTTCGACAGCCAAATGATTCCAACTGACACGAGGACCCAGTATTTAAAGGGTCCGGTATACCTGGGATTTACGACCTAGCGGAAAGGTGTGTTCAAGTTCGACCGCACTTTTTCTACAAACTCGCACACAAAGACACTTCGAATTAGACACTATTTACTTACGAAATAATATTGCAACTTCTTTGATAAACGTGTGTGTCTGTGTGTGTGTGTGTGTCAAGGTGTACGTCAGACATTTGAATAATAATATGCAAGAAACAGATGAGGATGCTCATAATTCACTAGAACGACAGGGTCGGGCACAGGGTGGTCAAACGAGTATTCCAATCTCGGACGTACGATCTCGAGAAAAATGATGCACTTCTCGAATGGTCTCGCCGGCCGCTTCCGGATTTACTCACATGTGCGCGTCTTTGGCGAGGCCGCCGGCGCCGTCGGCGAAGAGGACGAACACGAGGACGAGGATACGAAGGGTGTCTTTCCACTTGGTTGGCATCGCTGAACAGAGAAAGAGAGAGAGAGAAACTGCAGCAATCGAAATCTCCAGCGGATCAATTCATCGCGAGATGATGCCGCACGCTCGCTCGCACGCTCGTGCTTTCACCTAGAGAGCGTCGAATGAGCTTGTGCTTGGTGCGTGCTTCGGCCCTCGGCGACGTCTCGATTATTTTTGGTACACGCGGCCGGCAGCGCCGGTACCGTCGGAAGTCGACGCTTTCTAGCTTCGCCGCTCCCGCATACGCACTATATTTATAAAATCCTGACCCTGCTTGCCGCGGCAAAGAGAGAGAGAGAAAGAGAGAGAGCTGCACCCTCGACTGGGAGACACTTGGCCAGACGCGGATGGTTTACTTGTCAAATTGATCTTATGATACATTTTTTTATAATTGATTGGATATACGATAACCTGTTTACGGTCAATTATCTTACAGTGAATTGTTGTACGATAAATTGCGCGACCAATACATTGTTTATAATCAATAGTCCTATGATAAATTGCATAACAGCAAATTGGTCATACAATAATATATTTACGATAAATTGCTATTACGATAAAGTGTTTATAATAAATTCTCCCATGATAAATTATTTTATAATAAATTGATCATGCAATACAGTGTTTATAATAAATTATCCTATGATAATTTGTTTTATAATAAATGGATCATACAATACAGTGTTTATAATAAATTGTTCTGCAATAAATTGATCATACGATAATCTGTTTACGATAAATTATCCTACAGTAAATTGTATTACGATAAATTGGTCTTAAGATAAGTTGTTCGTACAATAAATTATCCAACGATAAATTATCCTACGATAAATTGTTTTACAACACATTTTTTTACAATAATTTCGCTCTACGATAAATTGTTTACGATGTAAACTTCGAATATCAACATAGACGCGTTGAACAATCCAAGCATGTAAAATTATTCAAATGTTATAGTCATGTTATGAACGCGACATACTGACAGGTTTTCATCAATTAAAAGCAAAAGCAAAAGCAAAAAAATCATATGCACTTGAATAAGCGGACTTTGATTGAAATGTATTCAGTTAAGTGTTCAGCTGAATGATTGCCTTCATACTCGTATAGTTTCACGACAGTTTTAAGAAGTAAAATGGCTTGGAGGAAATTTGATGGAAAATTGTACGTTTACAGTAAGCTGAATTGTCATTTGAACATTGAGGAATTGTTTAGTGACTCATCGCAAACAGTAGGGGAGGATGACGTCCATGGTGGTGCTGGATGAAGCATGGGGGAAATGAAGCCTTCCCACACTGTAATTGAAATAGTATACATTATTAGTAAGATAAATATTAGCGCATTGTACAATTGACGTTTCTAATTTAAGTTATAGCAGTAAATTTGAAATAAAAATGCATTTGCACGAGATTGTTTTCAATAGTTTTCTGGATATTCAATCTCGTGGTTGTTTCTATACATACATTTCCTTCCAATATCCAATTAGACATGACAATACCACAGTTTTATACGAGAACAATTCAGAAGCGAATCGACGTTGGTCGAATTAATACTGTTTTTAGAAAAACAATTATCCACGTTTCACTCTTGACATCCTACTGTTCGTTGATGATTCTAATTTTAGTTATAATATTAAACATTAAATAACAATGCAATTGCACGAACATGACATACGTTTATTTATTGGTTCACAACAATTTTCTGGATTATTTTCCGGATATTCATTCCCGTTGTTATTTCTATACATACATTTCCTTCCAATATCCAATTACATATGACAATACCACAGTTTTATACGAGAACAATTCAGAAGCGAATCGACGTTGGTCGAATTAATACTATTTTTAGAAAAACAATTATCCACGTTTCACTCCTGACATTCTACTATTCGTTGATGATTCTAATTTAAGTTATAATATTAAACATTAAATAAATATGGAATTATGAAAATGAAATATGACGTACATTTATTTATTGGTTCTCAACAATTTTCTGTTTCTATACATACATTTCCTTCCAATATCCAATTACATATGACAATACCACAGTTATATACGAGAAGAATTCAGAAGCGAATGGACATCGACTTAATACCATTTTTAGAAAAACAATTATCCACGTTTCACTCCTGACATTCTACTATTCGTTGATGATTCTAATTTAAGTTATAATATTAAACATTAAATAAAAATGGAATTATGAAAATGAAATATGACGTACGTTTATTTATTGGTTCTCAACAATTTTCTGTTTCTATACATACATTTCCTTCCAATATCCAATTACAGATGACAATACCACAGTTATATACGAGAAGAATTCAGAAGCGAATGGACATCGACTTAATACCATTTTTAGAAAAACAATTATCCACGTTTCACTCCTGACATGCTATTATTGGTTGGCGATCGATTATCGGACATCGTGGCATCGCCACTCCGATCTCATAGGTAGCATCGGATAGTTGTCAGGGGGATGATAATGCCATCAAAGAGCGCGGCTCTCTCAATAGGGTAAATCAATAGTTTCGATATAATAGGAGGGACACAGCTGAGTGGTGGAGATGGAGCCCTCGAAATACACATTTCCAGCGACAACTGTTTATAAGCCAGTTAAACGCGACAGTATTAGAGTAACTCGAGAACGTTTACAGGCGTACACGGCATTTTCAAAGGTTTCCTAGAGGCGTTCGCGGACGTGTATCTGCTGCGAAGGCGCGTCTATTCTTTCGGGAATGAAAGTAACTCAACACGGTGGCCGAGCCAGACGGAAAATGCAACTAAGACGCCACGAAGATCATCCGCATAAGTAGTTCTGTAAGGTCTCCGCGTGTGAGAAAAGTATTAAAAAGGAAGTGATTGTTTGCTACCTGATTAGTGCACGTGCACCGAAAACAATATTGTAACTCGATGATTTTGTAGATTTTAAATTCAATTTCTAATACAATATTTTAATTTGTAACATGTTGGTAATAATTAGTTATTGTCTGCTCTGGTTCACACTCACTTAGATTACAATTTTAATAGAGCAAAGGCCCAATGCGTCATTCACATCCGGCGACGCGGCGGCTGAGATGAAGCAATTAATGACAGGCACCTTCTTCATCGCGCGAAGTGCCAGTTCAAGTCGAAGTGGAGGCTGCCGCAGACGGCTCCGTGCTTTTATCGCAAATGAAATTCCACTGAAAAGATCTCTAAAGCAAACCAAAGAACTAATATTTCAAAGTCGCAGACTTTTGCTGTTTTCTATACAATTTTTTCTATGCTTCGACAAAATATCGCAATTTCAAAAAGAGGCTTAAAGAGAGAATGCGTTGGTTAGCAAGTGTGTGAGCGCGCGTGCGGCAGTATTGTGCCGCTCTATTAAGAAATACACGGTCCAGTAACGGAGCAGTTAAGGCGGAATCGAGGCTACGTCATACACTTAAGTAGTTTCAAAAGGCCGGTGCGTTCTAGCGTCGAAATGCTTCGCTAGATCTCGTTCTTCCTTTCTCGCTCTAGTCGACGCGACGCGTTATCTTCCCACCGCAAAGCTGCAACTTAATCAGATGCGACCATTCCCTATCCCAACAATTCTTGTATCAAGATAGCTCCGGTCGGCGAATCACTTTCGTCGAATTAATGAACTCCCAGTTTTTACAATCCCATAACAAGTTTAACATCATCGACATCTGCACTCCGCCCTCTTCACCTATTGTGTAACTAGAATAAGCTTAATGAGGAGTACGCGTAATAATTAATCGGTTGTTTGATTGCAACGATTACCTTGTGGAATTATCATTTTGAAGAACGAGTGTAGATGGTAACAACGTATTTCTTGGCGAACCGGTTACCCGTCTGAACCAGCAACTATGCGAAAAATCGAGCGATTCTTCGAGTCGATTTGGGCGACCCTTCTTCCAAGAAGGACCGCCGATTCTAAGGCACATCCTTGGCGAAGAATAAAAAAACTACAGGATCTGAATTATGTGCCAACTAAAATCGATTCAATTTATACAATACAAATTGATATCTAAAAATTAAAATAAATCGCTAATCCAGGCATAATTTTGTTTATCTAAATTGCAATAAAATTGCAAACTTGTTCAGTCAATGACTGCCAAGTGCGTCAGGCATTTCGTGCACGCGGACGAGCACAAAGGAGCAAGTGTGAAAGAGAATTCGCAATGGTTTCGGGGAATTCATATGAAGATGTATTGACCGTCATTACCGAATTCTAAATGGAAGTGGGTGTCGAATGACGGAGCTCTTTGGTCAGGTGATGGCATTGCCTGATCAGTGATCATCAGGAACACTTTGATCAGGTGGCCGCCGGTCTGTGGATTTCTTTTCGCAAGAATGTGAAAATAAAAGTGATATTTACATACAAGCGAGCAGATATCATTGCGGTGTATGGCAAATACGAAATCCGTGTAAAACTGCGTTTGATTGTCATACAAATGACACGTAAACTTGAAACGCAACTTGATTTAATTCATTTCTATTGCGATTCATTATCTATTGCAATTTCTGGAAATCTTGACAAATTACGAGATGAATCTGTAAATAGAAAACAGTATATTATTAAGAAAGAATTAAACTCTTATTAAAAATACATTCGAAGTATAAACATACTACAAAAATAATTCGAAAACCACTTGTCGAATACAAATTCCGGAAGGATCCTGAGTCAACATGAGAACGAGGAAGGAAGTTGTTAAGACGAAAAAGGCAGCAACGCAATTTTCCGAAAAACCTCGTCAAACCGGAGACGACTCTGAAAACAGAAAACAGTACGTTATTAAAAAAAGAAAAAGGCAAACTGGGAGTAAAAATACTTTCAAAGTAGAAACGTGTGGGTTGAATAATTCGAATACCGTTGCTCGAATACAAGTTTCGGTAAGGATCTCTGGGTAGACAGAAGACGGAGAAAGAAAGTTCTCAAAACAAAGAAGTCAGCAACGCAATTTTCCAAAAACCTCGTCAAACCAGTGAATCTGAAACCAGAAAACAATACATTATTAAAAAAGAAAAAGGCAAACTAGGAGTAAAAATACTTTAGAACTAGAAACATGTCAGTAGAACAATTCAAATACGGTTAACCAAATACAATACAAGTTTTATTTAAAACAATACAAATTTTGGCAAGTATTTCTGGATGGACAGAAGACTGAGAAAGAAAATTCTCAAAATAAAGAAGTCAGCAACGCAATTTTCCAAAAACCTCGTCAAAGCAGTAAATCTAAAAAGAGAAAGCAATAGACTAGTAAAAAAGAAAAGGGTCAGAAAGAAGTAAAACTACTTTGAAAGTAGGAACGTGTGAGTAATAATTCGAGTAGCGTTGGCGGACTACAAATTTGGGTAAGGATGCGTGAGTCGGTGAGTAGAGTGAGGAAGGAAGTCGGGGAAGGCGAGGGCGAGGGAGTAGCCGGTGGTCCCTTCGGCTTGGTTGGAGGAGGCAGGCGAGTCGGGTGCGAGAGGGCTGCCGCGACTGGCTGGCGAGCGGTGGTACGATTGTGAAAATCAGCTGGGGCAACCTGGTGGAAGGTCGGCCGGTGGCGAAGAGGCAGACTCTCTCACAGAGAGAGAGACAGTGCCGTAGAATCCGGGGGGGAACAGTTGGTGCATAGGGATTGATATTGATTCAGAGCACGCGGCTGTCGTCGCCGGTTGTCGGGCCAGTCACAGGCCAGCAGGCGTCGAAGAGCGAGCAGGAGGCCGGCACTCAAATGCTACCGGAGTGCGACGAGGCCGAGGAACACGGCGCCCAGCCGGAGAAGATATCCTGCATCGGCGGCAGGATCAAGGAACCAATCAAGTTCGCCGCTGCCAGCACAGTGTTCGGTCTGTTCTCTCTCATTCTCCTTCCATTCTCTTTGCCACTTCGTTCTCGACTCGCTGTAACCCTCGCGTGCAGACTGACAAATACTTCCAATCCTTCGAGTCACTTCTCAACCTGCGAACTACTAAAATACACTGTTATTACTAGTTTTTGCGAGGCAAATATTGGGGAGTTTTAAAAGATTTTCTGTAAGAATCAAAGAGTTTTTTAAGTAAAGAAATATTAGTGAAGAGTCCTTGGTTGATTGTGCGAGGATTAATGATTAGTAATCGTAGTTTTGACGAAGATGCTTCGGTTCTAATCTATGAAAGTTAGAATGGGAAAAACCGACGGAGATCGGGAACTTCCTTCCTGGTACCAGTGACGTCCGGCAACTGGAGTCGGTAGTGGCGTGATGTGTTTTCCCTGGAGATCCGGCGATCCCGTGCGTCACGCACCGGACCACCTGACGCGTTCCCTGAATTCCGAGACGTAGTTCCGGCGTGGACGTGAACGTGCATTGTTATGTCACCAGCCGAAATTGAAGTTTTTACTTGCGCCTCAACTCCGAGTTCTTTGCACCGGTTGTGATGTGTGAGCTCTTTTACAGTTCCATTAATTGCTGTCAGTGTTGATCTTAACAACCGCGATTTCTTTTCATTCATCCAAGTTGACTCTGAAACTTACAAGTCGATCATCACGCAATGCCAGTTGACGCGCGGATAGTTGACGCTTGTCGAAATTACCGAACCAACTTGTCAATATTATTGCACTACCGTTTGGACTTTGGTTATTCAGATGCCAGCGATTATCCGGAGCGCCGGCAAAACGCGCTCCTGTTTTCTCGCGGCCCACTCTGATAACGCTCATGACTTTATTTGGCCCGAGTGTTACACACTGTGCATGTGCGTCTTAACTGCAAAATCCTCGCGCCAGAAGTTCCCCTACCCAAGATCGGCAGACAAAGTAAACCTTCCGTGAAGAATTTCAGGAGCGGTACAATTAAAGAAGTGAAGCATCACTTAACGAATAATGCAGCAGACAATTCTCAAGCCAATTGTCGTATACGTACAATTTTTCGCATTTTTCTCTTTGAATTATAATTTCGTAATACATAATCAATCTTCGAAGGATCGTTTTAAGATTAGAGGAGGCAAATTTTAAATGAAAGCGATAATGTTAGAGTTGTATATCACGCACCGGTGTATCTGGCGCTTCAGAGTTAAGGTATTCTCGGAGCCAGTCGAGCCCACACTATATCATCACTTCCAGTGACAAACCTACTCGATCGATTCCACTCAGTACACGCGACTCTTACCGATAAGCGCGCATCATGATTCACAAGGGGCATTACACGCTGCTTTTTGAAACACGAGGATTCGCAGATAGTAACTAAAGTCAATCTAAATAGTAGAAAGCGCGAGGGAGAATATCGCCCTTTGAGTAGTACGTGACTGTTTAATGCGGCTACTTGATAGGGGTGGAACTCTGGGAAAGGAAAGGGTAACTACGGCACGATAGCGGATTGATTTCAGCGGCGAAAGAGGCTTTCGCGCTTGCTAGTTTACACTACGAAAGCGGACGGTTGGGAACTATACAAATCGTGTACGGTTTCGCTTATTTTCTGTGAGACGCATTACATTTTCGAAAACGAAACTTATTTCAAGAATCGAAATGAAATGTCTAGGTTTGTTTTATACATTTCCCGTGTGTTTCAATAAATTCGTAGTTCTTGTGTTTAAAGTACCACACCTTTACTTTTGAATGCTACTTTAGTTCTCAGCTTTCCCTCGTGTTTTGCTTCTTCTTTCAATGCACCTTCTTTTGTCTTGACTACGTAAGTTATCGCATTAAATAGTGCACTCTCGATTCCTCGACACGTGTTTTAACAGCTTTCGACATGAGCCTAATAATCAGCTGGGTTTATAAAGCGAGCAAGTTACACCGTAGATAGTAAAGGAATGGCACTAAAACAAATAGTCGATTTTTAAATAAACGTATGAAAAATAAGCGCACTTAGACATGTATGCTTTAATGTTACACTGATGGAATGCGAGTTATTATTTCTGGATACAAGGTTTTTCACCGAATGCGGTTATTAATAAGTCACAGTTCAGAGTCCCAGTTCTTTTATCAATTAAAACAGTATAAAAAACTACTTTGTTAACTTGTAACGTGTTCAATAGGCTACGGTTTGTGGTGCTTGACCCTGCAGCCTTGAAATCTCGAATGATTACATTCTACTTTCGCTTTGCTACACTGTTTCCCACAGTCACGAATGCTTTTTATCCTCGGCATTGTTATAATTTTACTTCAAAAAGACTTTACGATTGTTTTATAGACCTCACGAGTTTAGCCTTCGCTTATTTTAAAATGTTGGAAGACAAGGATTATTCGTTTGGAATAATAAATCGCTCTAAGATTTACGTAAGAGTGAAGTGCATTGCACCCGCGCCTCCTTCTTGCCACTTCCTCTAACGACAAGGCTCAACCGGTGTTTTACCGCCTTCTTCCTCGAGCGGCGTCTTCCCACCAGGGATGCCGCGCGAATCTTTCGCAAGCAAGTTACGATAACATCTCTAGGAAATCACGGTGTCCTCGCCGGCGTGTAAATACCAGACGGTCAGTATTGCCCGAACCGTTGCCGGCGAATGGTAGCGGAACAACCTGTTTCCAGGTTGTGCTTGATCGGCGCGCATACACACACTTGAACCTCGTGTTACTAGAAATCCTAAACGTTCTGTAACTGCTCGTTCCAGTAGTCTAGATTACATAACGAGAAAGTAATAGTCACGAAAGAGACGTGGTACATCAGTCGTACTTTTTCCCATGACATCGATAGTCAATCAATATTCCTTCGGCTCTACGATCGCCTCTGTTCCGGGACTCTTTCTAACACTGCTGGGAATCATGTGCGCTATTTAACAAGGTGGCTAGCTGATAGTAGAGATTATTGGAAAAAAGTGCAAGTCCTTGTAAGCTGATAAACACATCTGTTCCTAGATACCGCGGTAGATCGCTTACTCAATTTCTCCGCTTTTATGTCACTGCCGTTCCCGCGCTAACAGTGAACCACGTACATTCCATCCATCTCAGTGTTGCTGGTGTCCATTTCTGTCGCATTTCCTGCTGCTGCTGCTGAGAAGCGAGAAAATGCGCTTCATATTTCGCTCTTACAATCTCAGCGATCCAGGTAACGTCTGATACTGAACCCATGACATTTCATTACCATTTACGTATCAGGATATCGGATTGCTCAAACTCCTCGCTGGAACAAGTTACGAAATTCAATGGTGGGGAAGAAATATGTGCATATTTAGAGTAGCAGTGCGAAAAGAGCAACGGGGTGAAGAGAGAGATGGGGGAGCTTGGATGGTCCACCTGTGGTGGTGGTTACATGGGCGATAATAGAGAGAGATTGTAATAAATTAAGAAGGAATTACTATTGGCTGATTGACCGACATGCCACGACCTTACACGCATAAGATGCTCTCGGGAGCGACGATGCGTGAGGCGGCGGCAAAGGCTCTGGCCGTGCGAACCTCGGCGGCCCGGGCCAACAAGGTTAATTAGCTCAAACTGCTCCCCATCTGCGCCCGTGTACGCACGCGAGAGAGAACGGCCCATTAAAGATTTTATATGGCTACTCGCTCTTTGATCGTAATCACAGTGACATCGGCCACTCGCCCGGTTACCTATCACTCTTCGCTCCAACTTCGTTGTTACGTGTCAAGCCAACGCTTCTCTGACTTCTTCTAATACTCTCTCTGTAATAAGCAACATTAGTCAGCATTTGTAGCTTCGACACACTTTTTTCGTAGAAGCAAAAGTACGAGTCTGTTCGCCTTACCCACTAATCTACTGAGTTTCACGAAGCACCGTCGATTGCGAAAAAAGCGATTCCGGCGAATGGCATTGCACCACTCTTCGCAGTCTATCAGAAGGCAAATATTTACCTGGGCGCGGTTTCGCATAGTCTTCGTATTCCGTGCTGGTCTTCCCGTCTATCAGATAATAGAGTCATTGTCGCGAGCACGTGCTATTTGATGCGGTGTATTAGAGTTTAAGTATACTCACGCTCCTACTGATATTGCATAAGTTTGACAGGCGTCTGACAGGAGGAGGCTTTGAGCCGTTTGAAAAGGCGCACGTGTGCGCGCCGCGTACGATGACTGCCGGCGAACTGGTCATCCGGCTGATTTCACGGCCACTCTTATCCGGTGTGTAGGTTAGGTTTCGCTCTCTCCGATGGCCTGATTCCGTGTTTCGGGAAAGAATCTCGCAGAGTTACAGTGGTATAATATGGTGTTAATATCGTATGGCGGCTTGCCGTCGCCTAAAAGATTGCTGTTTCTACTAATCAAGTGTGCATCATGTAAGTCAGCTCTGAGGCTAATGTCGTGACCAGTTCTTGTCTTTCTGTATTAGTGACCTCCTGTTATCGAAGCCATTTTATAAACAAACATTGCGTAACGAAGTTACGTGTGTACGGCTGACCGTCTTCCATTTAAATACCATAGGGATTCTAGATTCTCTGCAATCGCGGTCGCGTGTATGTGTGCATTAAGAGAATTTGAAATCGTTATCTACCGATCCGGAGGCGGGAAATCAGCTGAGAATACTGGAGCACGCATGTGCCGGCGCTCCGATAACGCTAACAAATTTGAATTGCCGGATAGATAGGGGGACAATTAATACTTATTGAAGTATCGTCGTCCATATACTAGCATTATTATGAGTCAGTGGAATCGCAGTGTGGAATGAAAGTCTCGCGTTAATGATATTACGTTCTCGA
Organism: Ectemnius continuus; assembly: GCA_910591665.1. Lineage (NCBI taxonomy): Eukaryota > Metazoa > Arthropoda > Insecta > Hymenoptera > Crabronidae > Ectemnius > Ectemnius continuus. The sequence continues at coordinate 9,722,088 of OU342868.1, read as the reverse complement.
GCACGATCTAATATCCTTTTGTTCGGTGATCCTTAAGAATAATGGTTGTGCTCAAGTGGCCTTGTGGGTAGCGAACCAGATCTCCTTGATCTTTATATGGTGCACGAGCTCCATTTTAAGCAGCGTTCTTTTCTGTGCAGGCCGTCGAGCGATGGTAAACAAGCTCTGGTGCCAGGGAGCGAGGAAATGGTTGCAAAAGAAGGAAGAACTACCGCCAGCGCGACTCTTCTCCGAGCCGAACTTTCAACCCCATACGTTTACTTGGTACCTCCTCTACCGCTGGCTGATCTTCGTCGCCTGGGCCAGCATAATCGTCTGCTCTATTTTTGAGTTCGGAAGCTACCAACCGCTTGTAGCTTACGACAAGTGGCCGATTTATCTGACCAACTGGGATTTAGTGTTGGGCCTCTGTCAGTCACTCGTCGGTGGTCTCGTTGTGCTAAAACGATGGAGACTGCAAAGGATATCTGGTTTCGATCCGTCCACCCTCAGGTTGGACACTCTCGAAAGGGTTTATTGGTTCCTCTTTGTCGTGACGACGACAATCGCGCTCGGTGTTACCGCATCCTACTGGAGCAGCGTATACGACCCAAAGAAGCACTTCTTGGACCCGTTGAACATAATGCTGCACGTCTGTAACAGTATTCTAATGGTCGTCGATCTCTGTGTCACGAACATTCCCTTTAGGATAAGGAACTTTTGGTGGTGCCTGACTATAGTGTTTCTTTACATAGTATTTTCGCTCATATACTTCGCAGCTGGCGGCGTCGACAAGCATGGTTACCATTATATCTATAAGATCCTCGATTGGAAGAGGCCACTTCCGACCCTCCTAATTTGTGCTGGTGAAATACTGTTTGTGACAGCGGTGCATGCTATTCTCTGCCTGCTTTCGAGATTTAGAGATCAATTTTGTGAAAAGTATGTCAACCGCTCGCAAAAGTCACACGACATTCAAAACGAGCAGACTGCTGCGCAAAAGTCGGCAGATATTGTCTGAGCATGAATTTAAACAATGTGGTATTATTTATGGATTTAGGTCTGTGTACACGTGTAGCACTACTTCGAAATATTCTTTTTCTATTACTTCTGTAATGCCCTAGTTAAATACATGTCAACTTGTCCCTTCTGCGCGTCAAAAACTGTATTCGCTCCTGCTGTATGCTCATTTATCAATGCTCAGTAATGATTCTTGAAATGCTCATTCACGGGCTTAAGTATTAAAATACAGAGTATTCGCGATAGCATTTGAGAAGCACAGTGCCAATATACGTATGTGAGGTATACCAAATGTGTAGATTCTTTTAGTACTTTGTGTTTTATGATAGCAGTGCACATATAAAATAGCCGGTATGACGTTCGGTAATTACTAAGTATTCTCCAGTTCGTACTACCACGAGTCTTACTCAAGTTTTGCGGAAGTAAATTAAAGTGTGTAAGAGTGACGGTTGAATAGCCTGAAACACACGAATCTGCCGCAGCCAGCGGCTGTGATAATACTTCTGTCGCATGCAAGACGGATGCTAGCGTATTAAGATGATAAGTGTATTCCCAGAGGTGAGGAATCGTATGTTGTTTAAAGGGTTATAGCGCACCATTTCTGTAATATAAGAATGTACGCCGCCCATTACCAAAAAGCATTAGAATAAATGATCCTTCCTTTTTTTTTTGAAAAAATATCAACGATTTATTAATAAAATAACGATTTAAAGCAATTATGGACTGCAGTACAAATGAATGGCGAGCGAAAAGCTGCTCGTTTTGATCACAGACCATATCAAAAGTTATCCTAGATGTAAAACAACAGTGATCAATGTTCACCCATTTTAAACCACAGACACGCATTATTCGAGCCCCCGTAAGTTTATCGTACTTTCAGGTGGTCCTGAGTCAAGTAACAACACTTGATACTCGGTTCCCACTACATCGTCTTGGTAATACATTGAGGGTAAATCCTCGGTTAGTAGGAGGCTCTCCCCTAAATCACCAGACCCCAATACCACGTCTGATGCTCCCACAACTGAATCTAATAAAGCACCGTTCGCTTTCAACTTCCACACGTCCGAAAATGTTAACCCAGTTCGTGCCGAACCTTGATCCTTCCTGATTTGCCGATCAGGTGATTGTCGATGCGTTACACTTGTCTCGCTGGCTTCGAGATTTTTAACGGGACTATTGAGAGGCGGTGGTTCCGGCTCCGGAAGACAATGATCCGTTTCGGAGGATGCGCTTAAAATAACTGCGTCACAAGGAGCCGCAAGAAATACTTGCTCCGAAGGTTCTGTCGTTGTGGACGCTGTACTCGCTGTGGTATACAGAATATAATCCATATTACAAACAGGATTGGGGGAATCTTCCTTTAATGTCTCAACGCAGTCTCCCACCGGAGTACCGTGAACCTTCAACATATGTGCCCTCAACGTAGCTTTCGTAGTATACGAGCGCGTACAGGTTTCCACTGGACAATAATAGATCGTCTTCGTTTGTTCCTGTTGTTGGAGTGGCTGAGTATCTAAATTTGGAGTTGGTTCTGGTATGTCTAGCTCCTGGGGTTGGCCTTCCTCGAACGGAGGCGGGTTCAGAGAATTTGTATCGATATGCAGCTCGGTTGATTTCCGTTTCGTTTTAGCAACGGGATTCACTCTCGAGCAGTGAACGTCTTTCACTTTAACAGGCTTCTGTCCAGCGACAGTATCGCGCACAGATTGTTCTGTATCGTCCTTAGTCTGATGCTTCTTTATATGAACGTATAAACTACTTTTCGCGGAGAACTTAGCATCGCACATGTAACACTGAAAGTAACGGCCTTCGTTATGCGTCAGTCTATGTTCTTTGAGATGCTCCGATCTCATAAATGCTTTGCCGCACGAAGGAACGTCGCACACGAACTTCCGTTCGTTCGTGTGTTTCTTCTGGTGGCGTTTCAGCTTACTGGAAGATGAAAATGCCCATTGGCAACCAGGAAAAGTACATGGATATGGCTTGCACCCGGTGTGAGATCGTATGTGCGCTTTCAGCCTGCACGGCTTGTCGAAAACCTTGCCGCAACCAGGCCACGAACACTTCACGTCAACTTCCTTGTAACTGTGGCATCGCTGATGCGATGTTAACGCGTTACTGCTATAATATCTCTTGCCGCATCCCTCGTGCTTGCAAACGTAGGGCGCGTGACTTTGATCGTGTGATTTCATGTGCAGCTCAAGTGCCCGTTTCGTTTGGAATTTCTCCTGGCAGTCTGGCACTTGGCAGATTATCCTATTTGGACGACTATGTAATTTTTCGTGGCTCCATAAATTATATATTGTAGTAAAACGACGATTACACCCCTCCACCTCACATACATAGTCTTTACGTTTCAAGTGTGTCTCCTTGTGTCGTTTGAGCTTGAATTCGGAGTAGAATGCCCAAGTGCATCCTTCAAAATCACACTGAAACAAAGTAAAATAATATATTTATTATTACATATTAATTTACATTGATTTCTTTTGTAAGCAAAGAACTATAATCCCTAATGTAATTTCTACAATACCTTGAATGGTCTGACTCCATAATGAGCAAGTAAGTGTCCCTTTAAAGCACATAATTTACTGAATTGCCTACTGCAATCTTCTTTCGGGCAAACCCATACTTTTCCATGCTCTGTGACGGATACTGGTTGTAAACTATCATCAGTTATACCTAATTCCTCCAGAGCATTGGATATCACTACTTCATGTTGACTATTTGACGCACTGTCAACATTATATTCCACAGTACCATTCCAAGCAACCGAAGTATCAATTTTAGGCAATTTCGGAAAGTTCCCTGTGGCTTCTATTAGTTCAGATGTTTTCCCTTGGTAAATCTGTTCCTCTGTACCAGTATTTATAACGATCTGTGTTGTATTAGAGATCTTATCCGTAGATATTGCCACCACAGCCATTACTCCGTCCTGTGTGTTGGTGGCAGTGCCACTGTTAGCCTCTTTGTCTTTCTTAATATCTAGATTTCCTGCTAGTTTCCTATGCTTCTTGATAATCCTCGGCTCCAACTTGATCTTCCCTTTGGACTTCAATTGCTGCACAACTATAGTTTCCGAACTAGACTCCAATGGAGGATCAGTAAGATTCTCCACAATGTTTTGCGAAGAGAGATCCACCATGAAAACTCCCTCAGTGTTTTCTACTGGGTCTGCATTCTCTTCTGACTGACATTGCAATTCTTCTCCTTTATTCATCTCCTCCATATGATGTAAATCATCCACAGTTACTTCAACCAATGGACCATGCGTATCTTCAGGTTGCATTGTCATCCGATCCTCGGCATGTTGGCTGTCAATGGGAGTATTCTCCTCGTCGACACTGGGGACAGTTATGTCAGGCTGCGCACTGGTGGATGGTAGGATCTCTCCAGCGACCATCATGTCATCGGGCGAGAGTGCCAGGGGATCCAAGTGATCGAGCTGGAACTCTGGCAGTATGTAATCATCCTTGTCACAGGCCTCGAGCAACTTGTCATTTTGGAGCTCCTGGAGTATGGGATCATAGGCTAGGTTAAGCTTCTTATCGGAGAGGTCGATGTCGATGGAGAGGGTGTCAGGGTCCTTTTCCAGAAAAGCGTGTTGGAGCTCGTCGCCCAGGTAGCGGTCGACGCCCTCCTCGACCTCGGACTTGATCGCGTCGAGGTCCATGCTCGACACGGACTCGGTGCGGGTCTTCAACCATTTCTCGATATCGGCTACTGTCTCGACGTCGGCGTTCTTATTGCCACCGTTTATCGGCTGCTCACCCTCTGGCCAGCCGGCCTCCCCGTACTCTACCCCGTCTGCTACCGCTGCTGTCCCGGCGTTCTTGCTCTTCGCTCGCTGCTTTCCTTTTTTATTAGCTTCCACCCTTTTGTCCTGCTCAGCCGAAGCCGCCAACAGCTCCGAGTGGCCGTAATCCGGCACGGCCTCCACCAGGCCGTGCTCGGCCTGCGTCCAACCGCGCGCCGAACACGACAGCCGACCGCTACGAAAGATCCGCGGGATTTGTTTTGACTTGCAAGCGGAGGGAGCTCCTTTACGAGACATTTGATTGCCCCGTAGCTAGCTCTGTAGGGGTCCACACAGAGCGACAACGCCGCCATCGAAGGGGACTGTGTAGATCATTCTATAGCTATACGCTTTCTTGATCGACCCTTCTTTCTGCAATCTGCCGCTATGAGCGTCGCTAGCGCTACACTCCATCTTGCGCGCGCTAGTTTTGATCTCTTTTGAAAGGCAACTCTGTCTTATCTAACAGAGAAAATCCTATCTTATAACAGCAGAAATTTCGATAACTTCTACTTGAATATTGAAGTTAACTTTAATAGAGTCTTAAATGAATCGATTAAACATCGTAGTTTTATCAGTAAAAACCCTGAAATTAGTATACTAAATAAACTGGCATAAGATAAGTTGAATTTCTTTATTATCCCTCGACACGACATCTACTGGCGTGCAGTTTTCAGAGATTACGATTCATGTGATGCTTCTATAAGTATTTACGGACAAGTTTTCGATGGACAAGTGTTCAAAACAATCTTGGCGGGCCTATCGTCTGGTTTACCAAATTCTTCTGATAGTTTACAAGTTGTTAGTGGTCTGTGATATTCCGGATGGACGTTGCAATAATTGAATTGCCTGTAACATGGTCGAATAACATGTTTCGCACGGATTCCATCCTGGCAAGTAAAGAACATCCTTTCTGTATGAATTGGTCTCATTTCTTCATAAGGTTCCTTGTAATCTGCGAATGATATTGGAGTGCATTGTTTCTGCTCATCGACATTTTCTTCCTCGGTTGTATCCATGTTCTTTTCTCCCTCACACTGGTTTCTTTCCTATAAAGTATTCTTGAATTAACCCTTTGCACTCCAAATTGTATTTCAATTTTGTTACTGGCAGCTCTCAACGCTTTTAAGTGCTTTATTTGAAATGTACTTTAATTAAAAAGAAGGCAATTTAAATAAGTAAAGGAAGAAACAAAACATGAAAGAATGTCGAGTGGGACTCGACAAAGGAGCTCTTGAGATAAAAACTGATGACGAGTCACTCTCGACATAGGAGTGCAAAGGGTTAAGATGTTCTGTGGAATGTTTGTTCAAAGTTGTAGCGAAGTATTACCTTCAAGAATCGCTACCTTTTCGAGAGCTTCGACCATTAATTGAAGCATCACTGCCTTTGGGAGTTTGAAAGCTTCCGGTGACACTGGTTGCAATTCGAAGGGACGCGGTTTGCAATCGGCAGGTGGAGGACATCTTAATGGTCCTGTTATGTGATGCTGCGAATCTTCTGATTTTGAATCCCCCTTTTCACACAGTTCTTCTTCTTTTATTGGCAGAATACATTTGTTGCGATCCACTTGCGAAATCTTACACTTTCTCAATAGGCGACTGAATAGACTCGGCTTTCGTTCAGCTAGTTTAGTCTTTTCGATCTTATGTTTAAGTTTTGTGGTTGATTTCTTTTTCTTAAGACTCTGCAGCGACTTCGATTTTCCCTTTATCGCGTGAAACTTTTTCTGACACTTCGAAACACTTCTGTTAGGTTTAGACTTTGTCGCCTGGCCATCGGGAAGCTTTGCAGATTTCGGGGATTTCGACGAACCGAAAAACCAGAAGCTAATATTGGCGTTATTGGTTAATTCTAGAATCGCTGCTTGTTTTAAGAGACATGAAGAACTTTGGTTCTATAAAGGAAATAGACAACTTCACTAATTTTAAATATTTATGCAAATGGAAATTGGAAAATCAGATTACTAACATTGTACCTTTGCCGAAAGTAAATGAGAGGCGTTTAACTTGCATAGAAGAGATGCCATGGCGAGAGATACTAATTAATACTTTATAAACGTTGATCGCCCTGAAGTTATATTTGGAATTTGTGACATATAATTCGATGGAAAAGGATTATCGACCAAATAAAACAAATAAGTCTTACAAACCAAATACAAAGAATAAAACTTTAAAATTGATGTAAACGAATATCAAAAGTCTTTGAATAATAGAACTTTTGCAACTTGTCAAAAAACTACTATATAATCTTTTTGACCCCAAAATTAAACACATTCTAATACCTTAATCACACCTTAAAAATAAATCTTTTATTTAAATTGTTTTGAAACTATTTTCTTTGCAAAAAACTTCAACTTTCTTATACAAATCAAAGTAACTGACTTCAATAAAAGTATGTATACAATCTCAGCAAGAATTCAAACAAGCCTCGCACAAAGAAAGGAACCATTAATTTCCCAATCTATTTCTAAATCTATTTTCTTTGCAAAAAAACGTCAATTTTCTTTAAAAATCAAATTAGCTAACTTCAATAAAAGTATGTACACAATCATCATTTGTAAATCTACTATTTAAAACTATCCTCTCAGCAAGAATTCAAACAAACCTCGCACAAAGAAAGGAGCCATTAATTTCCCAAAAATATTCGCGAGCAGGGAACAATTACAGGTAATCATCGCGTTCAAGAGGGAAGAGGGTTGAATCTTTCATTTAAATTAATTTGAAACAATTTTCTTTGCAAAAACCTTCAATTTTCTCTAAAAATCAAAGTAACTGACTTCAATAAAAGTATGTGTACAATCTCAGCAAGAATTCAAAAAAACCCCGCACAAAGAAAGGAGCCATTAATTTCCCAAAAATATTCGCGAGCAGGGAACAATTACAGGTAATCATCGCGTTCAAGAGGGAAGACGGAGGGCGCTTAAATCGTGTTGGGTGGTTGGTCGGTTGGATCGACGGTAGGAGTTTACGTGTGTGCGGGCTTTACTAGCAGTGAGGAAGCGTGAACGGCATTACGCAGGGGTTGTTCCGGCGGCGACGACGTGGTGTCTCTCCGCGCCCCCGCGCGCGTCCCCTTTCGCCGGTGGGGGTGGGTGGGTGGTTGGGTGAGTGCAGAGGGGATGTTGGCTGGCATGGTCTCTCTGTATCCCACTCCGGATTTTCCGGCGGCGAGTCGCCGCGGTGAGGAAGGGTGTTTACTCAAGACACGACAATTCATTACGTAATTGAATTGAATGAGGCCTCTCCTACGCTCACCGCCCACTCTCTCTCCCTCTCCCTTTCTCTCTCTATTTGCACGTGCGTGTGTGTGCGTCTGCGTGGGCCACCCCACTCGCACGTGTACAGTTAGCAAAGGGTGGCGATGTGGTACTCCTGCGAAGGGTTGGTGTGGGTGGCAGTCGGATCTCGCCACCACCATCTGGATCCGGAGAGAGTACAGTATGCTCGTGTCTGAGTATATCTGCTCTCTCTGTAGACATTTGTATACGTGTCTGTGTGTCTGTGTGTAGTCAGTCGGCCGACGGGGTAGGCTAGCGACCGAATTAAACGATTAGTTAAACTGATTTCGAGTTAGGCGAATGAATAAGTAATCGGATTTCTCGTTAAGGTAATCGCATTGCGCCCTGATTGGCTCCGTCTGCCTGCGTTATAGACCGTTCCACCCCAACCGAAACGTTTCAACCCTCTCTCCTCCTCTCTCTCTGTCCTCTCTTCATCCCTCCGGAGATCTCCTGCGCGTCCTCTTCCACTTCTTCCTCTCCCTTTCTCCCAGCGATCCATCCACCCCCCCGTCGGACAAGGGGGTTGCTCTCTTCGAGAATTTCTTCGAGGTTCTTCGTCCGAGCCTGTTTATATTTTCGTACTAGTTCTTTCTTCGATTGCTTAATTCTTAGGAAGTCGACGGTTTCGTTCTTCGCGGATAAAGTTGTTTAAGGGATGTTTCAGAAAGCTAATCATCCACGAAGTGATTTAATATTCACTCGCTCTTTAGACACAGTCAGGATTGAATTAATCCTGTTTACAGGATTAATTATATCACCCTCGAGATTTCACTCGAGTGTCATTGGATTTCGGCGGCGATGTGCGCGAGGGACAATTAGCAGGGTGGCAAACAGGGTTGGAGAAAGCGAGGTTCCAAGCATCCAAGGATCATCCACGAGGTTTCGAAACCTTGGTGGCTCATGGAAGGCGTCGAGCACTGCTGCTGGCAGTGCGCGCAACTCGAAGCGACGCCTAACAACCCCCAAATCGCTGGTCGCGTAATCATCGGCGTCGGTTAGCAGGGCAATCATTTTAAATCAATTATCATGCCAGCCTGACGCTAAGTACGCCGCCGCCGCCGCCGCTGGGCGGAAGCTCGCTCGACGAGGAGAGTTCCGCTGCTGCTGCTTCTCCGCTAGAAAACGATGATAAAAGGGAAATCGCCAGGCGGGAAGAAGGGATGAGGACGAGGAGGACAGTGGGGCGAGCTGGCAGGGGTTGGCTTTCGGATGAGCGGGACCAACACTGGCCAGCATCAGCTGGCCTTCCTCGCCAGTAGATGGTGGGTTTGTGCGTGGTGCGGCCTGAAAAGCGGGCGCGAATGCTAATGAGCCTCGGTTTCGGGGGTGGAGAGACTCGGTAGCACCCTCTGCGCGAGTTTAGTAGAGGGGTTGCAAAGAGAGAGAGCGTGAGAGAGGGAGGGAGAAAGAGCAATCAGATTGCGAGTAAAACAGACATATACAAGCGAAAGGGATGGAAACAGGGGATGAAGTGGGACTAAGAGAGGGTGAACACTAAACAGAATAGGGGTTGAAGAGAGAAGGAGAAAGAGAGAGAAAGGAAGGGTTGAAGGGAAAGGAAGAGGGGTTGAAGAGGGCTCGAGGGAGAAAGGTGGAAATCGGGGGCGGTTCCTGAACCGCCCACACCCTGCCCGATTGGCCGCCGTCCGAATGGCGTCCTGTGGGACGCGTGTCGTCGCGACGCCGATCTTCTCGCGTAGCTCTGGCCGGCGCGGGGCTGCGCGCACCCCCTGTGCTCTGTCTTCCTGGCTGGATGCTGTCTGCCTCGAGGACGAGGTCGACGCGAGCGAGCCGCGTCGTTGCGCGCGAGTCTTCTCCCCGAGGATGGAGCAGCTCGCCCAGTTCGTCTCGAAAAGCTTCGACAACGCGAGCGCGCCCCCCGCGATCGAACACCCCTGCAGGAACAGCGCGCCGTCCACCAGGATCACCCTTAGTGTCGCACATCTACTTGGAGACCCCGTCGAAAATGACTGCAGTACGTCTTCCTTGTGTCATTGGCTCCCGAGAATCAGTAGGATTGACCTTGAACATGTGCACTTGCTTGCAATTGCTTACCGTGGGAACTGTGTGCTTGTTCATGCTGCAGCTGAAGGATTTACAGTGACTCGTAAATTCGTTGTTTCTTTGTAGTTTGAAGGATCGTCGAGATAAGTTCATCGGGGTGGAAGTTAGAGAAAGTTTGTTTGGTGATTGTTTATATGTTAGTGCGATGTTTTGAGGGGGTTGGTTGTCATGGGAATTCATTTTATGGTGGGAGTTATGATACAGTTCGAGATTTATGAGTCACTGTATGGAATATTCGCATTTCTGATTAATAGAAAAATGTTATCGCGTGCATTTGTTATTAGATACTTTTGAGAAGTGTTTGTAATGATTGTAAATGCAGAAGACGATTTTCAATGTACCGAAAGTTCGACATACTGTTTGAGAGTCTACGCGAGACCAACCGATTGCTCATGCACGAGCTACTCTGCTGTTTGAACTTGCTCGGCAATTTTGGTAGCACGCAAATCGAGCTTTACTTTCTCTTTACTTACATATTCTTATCGTTCTTGCTTTCTTTCCATTTGTTATAAAAAATCAACTTAAATCCACTAATTTTCAAAAGCGAGTTTCAGTTTTCTTCTACAAATTCTTAATGCAAGAATCGTATTCTTTTTTACTATTTGATTTCTAATTTCTAATATAAATTGATATAATTTAAAATATGTGCGAAATATTCATTGTGAAAATTCTCTATTTAGATTCGACAACAGGGATGCGTGACTCGTCGCAGGAGGCGTCGAGCGCCGAGACGTGTAGCGTCGACGAGCCGCCGTCGCCGGAAGCGCGTCTCCAACCAGAGGACTTGTCGGTCACCACGAAGATCAAGGATATCAAAAGCATGAAGGACACCTCGGAAAATCTACCACCGTTAAAAACACCGGAACTCAAATTGTCTGTGAGGAAACTGCTCGGATGCAGTCCTTCACCGCCGCCGATTTCAAGGGATCGCACACCAAGTCCGGAGACTTGTGTCGAGATCAAAAATCGGACAGTGAATGACATGAAATCAGCCAACGAGCCTAAATTGCCCTCGCAGATGAGACCTGTTCTTCCAAGTCACGAGGAATCCGTCAAGGGTGAGGGAAAATGCCACCACCATTTTGTAATCTAATAAATTCCCTTTTTACTGCATGAAATACTGCGATTGAATAATTTTTTTGGTGTCGTTCGAGTGTATCTTTGTGTATTTTAATTGGTAATTTGTTTAGACGGCTTTTTCAATTGAATTAATGTATCTAGTTTTGTTATGTTGTTTGAGTGTATTTTTGTATATTTTTATTGGTAATTTGTTTAGGCGGCTTTGTTAATTGAATTAATGTGTTTATTTGTTTCGAAGTCATTTACATATTGAGAGAGAAAGGTCATTTACATTCTTCATAGAATTATTAGTCTTTTCAACCCTGAAAATTTCTACCATGATTCAGATGTCTGCTATAATAATTTAAAATTTAAATATATAACTATTTCAATTATCTTTTAACAATGGGTGCTTCGGGAATTCTTTAAATTACTGCAGGCTTTATCACTGTTTTACAAACATTTCTTGTTTGATGAAAAATTTAAATCAATGAAAACGCTGTATAATTAATCAAAAATGAAATAAAACTCGCTTTCGAGGAAGTTCATAAAACGGTAGGAGATGTTCCACTAGAAATCGAACGACTAGTTAAGTTGGATCTTTGGAGGTAGTATTGGATGGCAGCTCGTTTGGCCGGATCGTGCAAAAGGGTGCAAGGGAAGGTCAGGAACCTCCGTCGAATTCGGAAGCTGGCATTCGCGACGGACACGTAAGAAGCGAGGGTTCCGAAAGTTCGTTTATAATTCAGGACGTCGTCCAATAAAGCTCAGAGGTGATTGGGAATAGCTGACCGTTCACAATGTAACGATCACGAGCTCCTCGGTTTCAGGCGGCGCGCGCGGCAAGTCGCCTTCAATAAGTGAGCTCTATCGTCTTTCTCTGGCAATGATCACCTGTCCCATCCAATGATCCAGACGACAACACCACTGAAACTCGCGAGACATTTATTCCGAGAGACAACCGAACGCGTCTGACACTTGAATGACTCTACTTAAATTTACGCTCTTGTCTGACCATTGACCTGTACTACTGAAATCCCTTACGTTTGATTATACGCTGGAATAATGAGTTTATGGATCGCATTATAATTCGATTCTAATATTTTCTACTAATTTATATACATATTTAATAGAAATATAATAGAGTAGAATAACAATGTTATAAATTTGTTGAAGAACCTTAGAATTTTTGTTTGAACAATTAATGAAGAAAAACTCGCCTGCACACGATATTATAATTCGATTCTAATTTTTTCTTCTAATTTCGATAAATACTTAATAGGAATATAACGGAGTAGAATAACAAAATTGCAAATTTCTCGAAGAACTTTAGAATTTTCATTTAAACAATCAATCAAGAAAAATGTTTCTACACTCAACATTATAATTTGATTCTAATATTTTCTTTTAATTTCGATAAATACTTCATAGAAATATAAAACAGTAGAATAACAAAACTACAAATTTCTCGAAGATCCAAAGCATTTTCAATTAAAGAATGAATTAAGAAAAACTTTCCTACAATACGACATTATAATTGGATTCTAATATTTTCTTTTAATTCCGATAAATACTTAATAGAAATATGACACAGTAGAATAATAAAGTTATAAATTTCTCGAAGACCCACAGAATTTTCAATTAAACAATAAATCAAGGAAAACTTTCTTACATACGACATTAAATTTGATTCTAAATTTTTCTTCTAATTTCGAAAAATACTTAATAGAAACGAATAATGTTACAAATTTCTCGAAGAACCCCACAATGTTCATTAAAACAATGAATCAAGAAAAACGTTTCAACACACGACATTTCAGCATCATCTTTCCGAAATTCAAACACCAAGAGACCAATGAAGCTTTCCACGCCCAATTCCCCGAACTATCCTCGCACTCTTCGGCCCATGAAAACTAGTCTCCACACGATGTTGTTTTTCCGCGCACGGAAAAACTGTGGTGGAAAGGCGAAATTGACAGGGAAGTTACAAACGCGGCTGAAAATTGTCCAAGCGAGTCGAAGCGAAGAGGTGTGCGCGCGTGCACTGCGCGTACATCCGGCGGGGCAAATGAAAATCCCGTTAAAAAGTGACAGGTCCAAGTGTAACAGAACGCCAGGCGCGCTCGCCGCCGCGATAACTCGCCTAGTGCGGCTTTCTATTGCGGTTCCGGACTCGCATGAATTTATGGTTTAATATGCGGCCCGCCGCGTTAGTTGTGTGCGTCCCGTAAAAGAGGGGTAAAAGCGCCGCTTCAGCTTGTGGAGGGACGGACAACCAACGCTACTCTCGCATCCCATTCTCTCTCTCTCTCTCTCTCTCTCGCTTTGGCTCTCGTGGGGGCCCATAACTTTTCCCGATTAAGCGCAAATCAAAAAGCAATCTGCCCGGGCACCCGGCAGCCATCGGCGCCGCCCAAGTAAAATCATAAATATACGCAAGAAACTGCCCGCCTACCAAGATCTCGCGATTTTTTTTCCACTCACCCTCACCCCCTCCCCCTCACCCCCATCAGACCCTGCCACTGTTTTTCTCGTTTGCGCTTGGCGCTTCGAATGTCCGCATTTGGGAGAATCCATTTTTGGGGAACGAGCCTTTGAATATCAAGGGGTGGGATTTTGTTAATTTTTGTGATAAAAGGACTGTTTTATAATGCGAATCTTAGGTGTAAGTTGATTTTTTCGATTGAGATTTCTGTCTTTAATTCTTTGACTACGGTGAAATCTAAGTTAATTGCAGTCTATTTTGTTAATTTCTGTGATAATGGGATTGTTTTATAATGAGAATCTTAGGTGTAAGTTAATTTTTTTGATTGAGATTTCTGTCTTTAATTCTTTGACTACGGTGAAATCTAAGTTAATTGCAGCCTAAGAGATTTTAGCTGTGACAAATGCAATCTTAACATTTTCGACGCCCAAGTTGCGAATTTTTAACTCTTCGCCGCACCTTGTTAAAAATGTTTATTAATGTTATTTTTGTTCGAAATATATATGTCTGCGAATAGATTTTTTAGATAGGTTCCTACAGACCAACAATCTACAGTAAAGGGAATTTTAAATGCCCAAAAACGCTGATAATACCCAAAGGTTTAATAATTAATTCTAGAATTCATTCACTCAAAATTAAGGAGAAAGCCATCGCGCACTGTTTTTAATTCCCAAGGGCGGAATAACTGTGTATCAGAGAGAGAGAGAGACGTGGATTCCCGGGAATTTCTAGTAGCACTCTATTTTCAATTGCCTACGATTTTCTCTCCCCCGCGATTTCAATGTGATCTCGCGAGCGCCGTAAAAAGTGTTGCTGCTTGACCCTTGGTCAAAGCCGAGCATATTTATAGCTGTTAGGGTGCACAACTTTTTGAAGAGTAGTAACGGGGCTGTAAGAGGCCTCCTCGATGCCGGGGGTTGCTGCCGACGCCGCTACCGACGCCGCCACTTTTTCTCCGCTCTATGCGATCCTCATAAATTCAATTTTCTCGGCGATTGCACTCGCAGGATATACATTATCCACGAATTACGATGGCTGGCAGTGCACGTCGGTTAACTAGTTGCTCGCCCGCCCGGCGGAGAGAACTTTTAATTAAACTTTGCAATTGACTAGCATTAAATTACTGAGACGCCGACTATAACACAATATTAAACACCCTCGATCTTCTATCAGAGCTACCGAAATATAACAACAAATAACGACAGATTTCCTAAACAAATAACCAAAGGATACTAACAAAAAGTCGTGAATCATACGACTGTTATATTTATTATGTAAATATTAAATGGTCGGCTAATGTTAAATATGAAGAATTATTAAAATTATTGCAAGGCAGTGGTATAAGAACACATACAATAAACCCCTGTGTTCGTTCATTGTGGCATTGCAATCAGTTAAACATAACACGAGTAACCAAAGTAATATTAACAAAAAATCGCAACTAATACGACTGTTATGTTTATTATGTAAATATTAAATGGTCGACTAATGTTAAATATGAAGAATTATTAAAATCATTGCAAGGCAGTGGTATAAGAACACATACAATAAACCCCTATGTACAATAAACGCATCACAGCGTTGCAATCGGTTAATATAACACGATTAGCAAAAAATTTCGTAAATAAATAACCAAATAAAATCGACAAAAAATCGTGACAAATACAACTATTATATTTATTATATAAATGGTAAATGATCAACTATTTTGACGTAAGAACACACACAATAAACTCGTGCATGTTTCATCGTGTTTTTGCAATGGGTTAAATATATTACAAGTAACAAAAAATTTCCGAAATAAATAACGAAATAAAATCGACAAAAAATCGTGACTAATACAACTACTATATTTATTAAGTAAAGGGTAAATAATCGACAAAAAATCGTGACAAATACAACTACTATATTTATTATATAAATGGTAAATGATCGACAAATTTTCAGTATTAATAATGTAAGAACAGACACGAGAAAGCCATGTGTTCTTTCATCGTGGGTTTGCAATCGGTTAAAGGTCGATTGCGGGCCATTAAGCAGCGGAGGAACGTTCTTAATCCTTCCAGGGTCGTTCATTGAAGTCACTCAGATATTCATGAGGCCGGCTGCGTAGGCGACTATTCTGCCATATGCAGTTACACTGGAAGCGACAAACTGGCAGGGCCAAGGGTGACTACTGGCTTTGCTTTTATACGCCTAATGGCCGAGCGATATCCCATGCTCCCGAAAAGGGAAGGAGAAAAATCCGGGGTAGGAATTTGGTGGCAGCGAAGGGGAGGGGGATGAAGCCAAGAGGGCAAGCGCTCTTAGTAATCGAATTAGCAGCCCCTCGTGTCCGAGTGTGATTGCTTCAGCTTTTCCATGGGGATTCCTTCTCGCAACCTTCCTCTCTCTCTCGCTCTTGCTCGCTCTCTTTATCCAATGCCTTCTACCGTCACTTCACTCGGCGACGTACTCCAGCCTTAATGCTGGCCAACAACCCATTTCGCACCTACTGAAACCACCTTGTTTCCAGTGGCTAGCAGTGCTCGCCCCTCTGCCCCAAATAAGCACACTCAACATTGAAATTAGAGAATCCTATACGTTTTGAGTTGGTTCGATTTTTATAATTAAATAAACAAGAATCTTCATTGTGTAATATATAAATCTCGAATTTTAATACCCGAATATAAAACAATAATCGCAATTCAATTGGATTTAATAATTAGTAATACGAAAATGTTCGACAATTCTCTATAAAAAGCTTTGTAACTTGAATTCTGTTAGAATACAATGATGAAATATAGAACTGAGTTAATTCGATCTTCATAATTAAATAATGGTAAACCAATTGTATTTAACAATAACTAATACCAAAATGTTCGACAATCCTCTATCAAAAGCTTTGTAACTTACATATTATTCGAATACAAGAATGAAATGCAGAACTGATACACTGACAAGTGTATGAAAGGCAGTAAGAATCGGCGAATGATTGGTGAGGCGAAGGAGGGTTGCTGGGTGCCGCAAACCGGCAGAACGAATTACGAAATTGGCCCGGTAAACTAGTTGCGAGCAGTGACTGAATAAATTCGGTGCGAGAAAGTGAATTGTATCGGGGTTATAAAGTGAAAAGGGGTGGTGGTAAGCGGTGCAAGTGTATGAGAGGGGTAAGTTTTGATGATAGAGGGGAAGGGGTGGCATCGGGATCGGCCGACGAGGATCGGCATAGAGAACGCCGGCTGAAAACCGCGCGAGTTATTTTGCCGGTGGGGCTTTTAAACCGCTGTACATATGGATGCGGATTTCCCTCTGCCGGGGCTCCGATTGGATTACGTAGGTATGCGCTAATTGATTAAAGCGCAATACTCCACGGCGCCCCTCCAATCCGGCGAGCCCCATCGACCGATGGCGGCGGCGGCGGCGGCGGCGACGGCGGTGGTCGTTCGCTCCTTCCAATTTCTCCGCGTTTTAATTGCGAGCCTTCCACACTTTTTCTCCACGGCTCTCCTTTTCCTTCGCCGTCCAAGAGACTGGCAATCCCACTGATTGACCACCGATCATCCCCTTTTTCCCTCATCACAAACTCATAGAGAAAAAATGCTTCTCTCAAGATCGCTACAATTCCCAATCAGCAATAAATCAACTATAATTTATTATCAAATAGAAACAATAATCTATTGGGTTGTTCGGAACGTAATTTCGTTTTTCCCGACAGAGAAAAAGTAGTTTTTGGTTGACACCCTTTCAAATACGGAGAATAAACAGCAGCGTTTTCGGTATATTTCGCATTTTTACTATCAAAAAGCTAAAAAAAGCTGTTCAAGCAAGAAAAAAATCAACCGATGCGTAAGGAGAACATGTATTGTCATTAAGTCAGTGGCAAAATTGGTTTGCAAAATTTGGATCCGGCAATTTTGATGTTGAACATGCACCACGTTCTGCAAGGCCAGTTGAAGCTGATAAAGACACAATAAAGGCATTAATTAATGCAAATCGGCGAATAACAACTCATGAGATCGCTGAGAGGTGAAATTTCTCGAATTCAACAGTTCATGACCACTTGAAAGGCCTAGGTTTAACCTCAAAACTCGACAAATGGATTCCTCATATTCTCACGGAAACGAAATTACTTTCCGAACAACCCACTATAACTAAACTTCGAAACATAATATTATTCTCCAAGAAACAATGAGAAATAAATATAACTGGGTTGACAAGTTGTAAACGAATAAAGCCGAAGCATCTCATTGAAAGAAGACACTCGATGGAGAGTTATGGGCGCGAATTACCGTGGCAATTATCGCGTTTAAGGGGTGGATTCATGCGGGGTGGGTTCCCAGGAGGGAAATAGCGTCGGACAGATGCAGAAAGCCAGGCGCAGGGTGATTAAGGTAGATATCGGCGAGAAAGAGAAGCAGTGATACTCGAGGCACAGAACGAGATAAACAAATAAAGGGAGAACGATATAGAACTGTCTAGTTGGAGGAACCAACCAAGAAAGCGAGAGAGAAGGGAAAAGGGAAAAGGGAAGTAAGGGAAACGAGGATGTAGTTAACGACCTCGTATAAGACTGCGTAGTTCACCACTTTGCTAAATTATATAAATCACATCCCCTTCGTCAAGGGGATGCGACTGCGAGACGCTTAATCCACCCTGCGCGCACCCTCCAGCCATCTCCTTTGCCTACCTTCTCCTCCATCATTGAGCTACCATCGGCAACACCTCCAACGACTATCCTACTTACTTTGCATTAAGCACCCATTAATTAGAACCTACACTCGTTAAATATCCGCCTGGTACTCCAAGTCGTGCGGTATGCCTGTTCAATCGGTCAATTTTAGTGTTTTAATAAGGTTTGTATGAGAAAATAATTGTAGGAAGTAAGAAGTTGTTGTGTGTTTCATTATTAGTAGATTTTTGTAATGTTATCAATGAAGGGTTGACATTTTAAAGACTTTTTAAGTGCCAGACTTATTAGCAGTATTTACCTCCTGCATTATTGCACTACAATCAGCAGTACCTTCAAGGACTATCGTACTTATTTTGCATTGAGCTCCCATTAATTTTAATAAGTTTCAATAAGTTTTCTATGAGAAGATAATTCTAGCAAGTAACAAACTGTTATGAGTTTCATATTTAGTAATTTTTGCAATTATATTAAATAGCTATTGAGGGGTTGAAACTTCAAAGAGAGTTTTCAAACTTTAGATTTATTAACAATATTTTCTTCTTGCATTATTGTGCTAGTATCGGCAACATCTTCAAGGAATATCGTACTTAATTTGTATTATAAAAATTGGACTTAAGTCGTGCGGTATTTTTATTTTAATTCGTTTTGTATGAGAAAATAATTTATAGCAAGTAACAAGTTATTACTAGTTCCATTTTTACTATATTTTTGCAATTCTATTAAATAATAATTGAAGGATTGAAACTTCAAAGGGAGTTTTGGAGCTTTACACTCATTAACAATATTTGCCTCGAACGTAATGATCTGTGGTTGCATCTTAACTTCCGTTAAGTCAGTTAGTAGAACAGTTAGCTGTACGGGAGTTCGGGCGGTTAATTGCAGAGCATTCGACAAATTCAATTCGCTGATAGGAGTGTGATCGGAAGTTCGTAGAATCGTGCTCTTCAACAGAGTGTGGAAAAGGGGGGGAAGGGAAAGAAGGGTGGAGGAGGAGGAGGAGGATTACGAGGGCGCTCCGAAAGAACTGGAGTTCCGTAATGCCGGCTAATTAGAAGTTCCCAGTGGCACGCAATTTGAATAGGATGCTCGTAAAACAGCGGGAATTTATGTTGATCGCCGGCAGACCGGAAGAAATGAGCCGTGAACGAATGTCTCGAGCATTAATCTCAAATCCTTCTTGTCTACACGCGCGATTCTACATGCGAGTCGATAAGTAATTCTGGAATCATTCCAAAACCACCGTGAAAACCGATTTCATTCAGTGGAAGAAGAATGTTAAAAGATCTACTGTTTTGAGGAGGTTGGAGCCGAAAATGAAAATAATGAGATTGAAGTTTCAAAACCTTGGTTTGTCCGCTTCGAAAGTATTTGAGCAGAGAGTGAAAAGGAAATGCTTTCATTTGTAGAAATAACGTGATAAATAGTATAGAAATAAAAGTAACTTATAAAAGGAGGTGTGACATAGCATAAGCTTAATTGCAAATAGAATTGTCCTATTCAAAAATTGATTTTATTGTAATCTGAAAAGGCCTCAAAATACTGTGTCAGCGTAAGTGTATTATTATAGCTAAATTGATGTAATGTTGTATTAGGCGGTAACTGTCATAACAATGGCAATACAAATGGGAAGCAATGACGATTCTAAATGCGAGTCGTGTAAATTAAATAATTAATTCCCATCAATAAATAATTCTGGAATGATTCCGAAATCTTCATGAAAACCAATTTGATTGAATGAAAGAAGAATGTTAAACGATTTACTATTTTCAGTGTATTATTTTATAGCTAAATCGATGTAATTTTTATTAGGCGGCAACTGTCGTAACAATGGCAGTGGAAATGGGAAGCAGAGACGATCGAGGACAAACTTCACCCTCGAACAATTGGCCGAATTGGAAAGGTTGTTCGATGAGACGCATTACCCGGATGCCTTTATGAGGGAGGAACTTAGCCAAAGACTCGGGCTAAGCGAAGCAAGGGTTCAAGTCTGGTTCCAGAACCGACGGGCCAAATGCCGGAAACATGAGAGTCAACTACACAAAGGTAGTAACGCCAAAACTATAGCTCGAATTAGAGCAAACTAGAGCAAACTCAATGCCACAAATCACATAAATTTATTTAGTAATACTTAACATATTGCGAACCGATTAATTTATATAAAAACCTGTTATTGTATATTAAATACAAATTCTCTTAACAGGCTGTCGAATATGTTTAGGGCTAAACCTAATTATTTCGATGAAATAGACAAATCACATGGTTAATGCAAATTACTATTCTTACTTTGGCATCTTCAAAAAAGATTAAACGTATGAATTCAAAGTTCCATCTATAAAAGTGCAGACAAACTTAACACTTTGAGTCACTATGTTGCGATTTTCTTTTTCAATACACCTTCTTACAAATGATTATTAAAGTTATTTTCAATTGCCACCCAAATTCGAATGTTAAAACTAATAAAACGTTATTTATCACTGACAAAATATCAGCACTGAATTGAATGCAAAAAAAGGTACTACTAGCTACTTTATGACTGTTTCCAGGAGTTAACTAATGCAAGTTATTATTCTTACTTTGGCATCTCCAAAAAAGCTTAAACAAACGAATTTAAAGTTCTATCTATAAAAGTGGAGACAAACTTAACACTTTAAGTGACTATGTTGCGATTTTCTTTTTCAATCCACCTTTTTACAAATAATTACTAAAGTTATTTTCAAGTATCACCCAAATTCGACTAACACGGCTCTGCCTTAAACACAAACAAAGGCACTAATAGCTACTTTACGACTGTTTCCAGGAGTTGGTGGTGGAATGGTATTAGCACCAAGGAGTCCTCCAACAACCCTTGAACCCTGTCGAGTGGCGCCATACCTTCCAGCGTTGCGATTGCATCCGCCAATGCAAGCAACACCAGGGAATTCAGTGAGTGCCGCAGCAGGTTCAGCATTCGATCCTGCTGTTCTGCATTACGCAGCTGCCGGTGGTCTTTTCTGTCTTCCGCCACCACCGCCGCCACCGCCAGCGGCTTCCGGTCATCATCATCCGCATCCACTCAGCTTGGCGGCGTCATTGGCAGCGGCCGCTGCTCGATCAAAGAACAGCAGTATCGCCGATCTCAGATTGAAAGCCAGAAGACACCAGGAAGCACTTGGCTTGGACAGGCCAGCGTAAAGCCACGCTGCTCGACAGCCACCTCGAATCACTCGATCGTGAAAGATGACGGTGAGTAAGCTTGTGCTCTCGTCTACAAAATTCGGGAAAGTACAAGTCCATCAGTTTATCAATGAAACGTGGAAAATTCTTAATGTCAGAGTTACCTTGTTATTAGAGATTTCGTGAAGAACGATTTTAATGAGTTCAGCAAGAAAGGAAAATAGAAAATTGTGGTGAGAATCTGGGAAATTGGCTGATTATGTAAACTACTACATTCGAGGATAAAAAGTTATGTAAATTAGATGATACTAAATTCACGAAGGGATAAAAGAAACTCTGTTAAATTAGAATCGCGAAACTTGTGTGAGATTTGGAAAGAACGATTGAGTAAAAACGAATAAAAATTAGGAAGTTTGGGATTTTAGATATTTTGCAAATGATGTAACGAATTGAGAGTACTCGTCCTTACTGAGGACACTGAAGATCGAGGTGGCTTGAGCGGCGCGTTCGGACAGCAAGTTCGACAAGTACAAAAGAGCGGAACTCAGTGTGTATAAAGTGAAGCCTGTCGAAAGCAGGAGACCTGTATTATACATGATACCTAGATAATCTAGTGGATCATTGGTAGCTCAGCTTGACAATTAAAGTGGCGAGTTATAGTTCGTTCTTAAAACTCAGCTAATGTTGTGTTACTCGTGTAACTTGATTGAGTCTCTCGAAGAGGTACAAAGAAACACAGACACACAGACACACAGCAATGGAGGATTGAAAATGTGAATAAGAGCGAGTGCGGATTGGCTGGCAATGAACTTCTGTAGAAGTGTACTACCTTACTTTCGAAATTGCTCGATTACCGAGTGGATTTATGTTCGGCTATAAATGTGCTTAGCGCTTGATAAAGTTCGACGGTTCAACGATGTAATTCGGGGGTTGTACTTCGGAGCAGGACATCTTGTATACTACTAGTTTTAAAAAATATATGAACCTAACATCCATCGAGCTTCCGGCTTCTTTCTTTAATGATCTCCCCTTCCATATTATTTCTCAGTTAAATTCAGATTAAAAAATATAATACTGTCTAAAATAATAAAACTGACTAAACTACAAACTATTCAACAAAGTCACATGAGACTTTCTCTTATATTACTTTTAGAACAAATAAGTCACAATAAATAAGAATCCTGTTTAATTTATAATACTCAAGAATACTAGAAAATGGATATCAAGAAAATTACAGGCGACTAGCGTTTCAAAAATTCTGACTTGGTATTAAAAAATATAATTCGGTCGAAAATAATAAGATTAAAACAAATAAAACTGACCAAACTGCAAACTATTCGAAAAAATCGCATGGAACTTTCTTTTATATCACATTCAGAACAAATAAATCACAAAAATAAAAATCTTGTTTAATTTATAATATTCAAGAATACTAAAATTACAGACGTCTAGTTAAAATTACTAAATCGTCTCCGGCTTGGCATGAAAAAATATAATTCTGTCTAAAATAATAAGATTAAATAAAACTGACCAAAGTACAAACCATTCAACAAACTCACATGAAGCTTTCTTTTATATCACATTCAGACCAAATAAATCACAAAAATAAAAATCTTGTTTAACTTATAATATTCAAGAACACTAGAAACTGGATACCAAGAGAATTACAGACGACTAGCGTTAAAAGTGCTAAATGGTCTCCGGCTTGGCATGTAATAGCTGACCAGTGTAGAGAAAGAGAAAGAGAAAGAGAGAGAGAGCGGGGAAGAGAGATGAGTGGAGGAGTGCTCGAGTTACAAATCGCGCGTCCTGGCAGCGACGTTCAAGACATAATTCTTGGGGATGATTCACGGCTGGATGGACGGACGCCGGACGACTTCTCGGTGGTGGCCGGCGCTGGCCAGCATATCCTCTAGCTCGGAGGGCTGCTAATGCAATAACCAGCGAGCGAGCGGATAAATCAAGCCGAGCGAGTCGGAGCAAGCGAGAGAGAGAGGAAACGCTGCTGTAGTTCCTCTCTCTCTCTCTCTCTCTCTCGGTGAGCATCGTGCCCCGCGTAATCGCGTTACCCTCGTCCCCGGGGCGCCGTTATTGTACACCCGGAGAACACACCCTCCTCTCCTCTCTTACACCCCGAACGCTCTCTCAGCTCTCCGAACGCCTTTCCCACCCACGCGATTCCATCACTCGCCAGTCGATTCACAGCAAACAACTCTTTCGGGGATCTTTTTGAGAAAAAGAACGGCTACTCCGACCGGGATTCTGCTAGTTCTTTATCCCTCCTGATCGGTTGCTATTTGATATCGAGAAGTTTGGAAGTAAACCTAGTCTTTTCGACTTTCTTGTTCCTTTATTGGTGAAGAGTGATTTTTGAGTAATGGTGTGATTGAAATATTGTATTATTTACTTGGAGTTTTCGCAATATGAATAAATATAGTGGAAGTTGTTAGTAAAATAATCATTTGGAAGTAGAGGAACACTGCAGAGTGATTGTTAAATCTAACGAGAGTAATAGATGGATATAAAATGAAACTTTTAATGATGAAAAGTGATTTTTGATTAATAGTGTGACTGAAATGTTCTATTATGTGTTTGAACTTTTCTTAATATAAATAAAACTAAAGTGATGAAAGTGAAAACAGTTCCAAGTGGTTGTTCAATCTAACTAGAGAAATAGTAAAAAATGAAGCTAAACGAAAATCAAATTTGCAATTAAACATTCTCACTAACACTCTAATTGAACGCGTGCTCGACACGTGACTCAAGTTCTTCAAGTTCATACATATTTAACACTGAGTGCCCAAGTTGCAAATTTTTAACTCTTTCACTACTTCTTATTAAAAATATTTGTTATAGTTATTCCCAAAATCCAACATTTATTTCAAATTTGTTATATGTCACCAAAATTCCAGTGACATGGCGTTCAAAGTGTTAAACAAAATTCCCACGAAAAAAATTCGAATTACTTTAAAGCGCATTTAATTTGGATTGCGACAAAGCAAAGATTAAGTCATCAAGGCATAGATTACCCGAAAGTTGTCGTCTGCAGGATTGTCGCATGTGTCCCGTGGAAATCCGTGCGGCATAACTCGCAGGTAAATCAAGCGCCCGCGCGCAAATCACTTCCCAGCGAGTTGTAATCCCGTTAGGCGAGATTTATTCCGGATATTCCCTGGCTGGTCGTTATTGTCTCCCACACGTACATATTGAAAGCCAGCGGCACGAGCGAGCACTGACTAAACCTTCCAATGAGGCCGGGATAATTCGATTGGGTGGTCTAATTAAAAAGAATATCGTGCCGCCTCTTAACCACTTCCAAGAGAGAACCACCACCTCCCTCACTTATCTCCAATGAATCAACTGACATTAACGCACTGTTCACCGCTCACGAATTCACGTTTGCACGTTTGTTAATTAATGCAATCATTAAGTTAGTTGTAAGGAAAAGTCGTTTTCTTTTGATTTTCTTTAAATTTTAATAGGACGATTTTTGTGTGGTTCTGTAACTACTGGCCAAATTTTATTGAACTTAACTGTCCCGTTTTCAGGATATTAAACTTCGAAATTGGCACTTTTAATATGTTCGTCACATTAATGATTTTAACGCCTTAACTTTTCTATAGAATCCTGTAAAAAACTAAGCCGGGTTTCATCAATATTCTACGAACGTGTACAAACTTTCACGAAATTTTTCACCGTCTTCTTTTTACATAATACAATTAATAATATTAAAATTTCCGAGAAATTAAAGACACTCATTGACTAACCAAGCTGAGTGACGTTGTCGCTATTGTAACATCTATTTTGTTAAACGCTGTACGTTAATACACCTTTTATATTACGAAATCCCATAAACAGAATGAATTATGTATACTTACAACGAAAGACATTCTCATAACTGCTAAAATTCATTGGTTCCTCGAGAAAAAAAGCAATCTCGTAAGTTAACACTTCGTCAAGTGGATAAAATACAACATTGTGCCCGAAAAAAGTATTGAAATCAGTCAATAAAATTGATTGACGCCCCGAGAATGACATATCGCCTGTCCAACATTTAAATCCACTCTGATGACAAGCAAATATAAAAAAAATAGCCAAGAAAAACCTGCATAATGTGTCGTTGGGAAGAAGAGCGCGATCCATTACGATATCGTTGCCCGTCGGATCAGGCTAATCGATGGATTTGGCGCGTCTGTCTGGCCGATTCTTTCACCGCAATCAATTTCCAGGACTCATGGGGAATTGTCACCTAGAACGGCCTAGGGATTTCTCCCAGCATCCCCGAAGTATCCCCGGAGAAGTCTATCCATTTTTACCGCGAATAAAAATAAAGCCTCACAGCGGCAAGCAACCCCTCTTCGCGAGATTATTCGGCTGGGAGAACAAAAAAGGGCGGAGCGGAAAGGGAGTGGAAAGGGAGCGGAAAGGGAGAGGAAGAGGAGAGTCCTCGGGAGCGTCGCTTATTTTAATCCGAGTTCCAGCGGAACTCTTCTTTTTCTATTGCTCGCAAATTGGCCGTCGTTTGTCCGCCGACGGACCCGCCGCGCTTCTCCCTGCCAGCCCTTCGCTCCCTCGGGAAACCCAGCCTGCTATTTGTACCGCAAACTTTCGCACGATGGAGATGACTCTACCTCGCAATCGGGAGACTCTGATTCTTTCGCGCGCTTCAACCAGAGCGGTACACGTGTTCCTGTAATCAAGTATTAATTGGAGTTTATTAGTGCCGGAATGTATTGCTCGAATCTATTTGCGATCCGAAAGGATGGCAAAGTTAATCGGACTAATCGAATGTCAAACCAATCGCACCGCATATACCTTTGCCAGGGTGGAACTTGTCAAGTTTACGCGTCAATGTAGATTCACCCAGCATTAGGTCTACTAATTCAAATTTAATTAAAATTCAATTGAGAATAATCGAATTAGATGTATGGAAGTCGTTTTGACGTGATGGAATTTCGAGGCTTTGCGTTAATTAATTGTAATTGGTGTTTCTTACGTGATACTCGCTGTGAAGACATAACGCCATAATAAGACATAATATACAAAATGCTGTAAACTTGTTGTTTCGACCGTAACGAACTTATATACTTAAAATCCTCAACTTGTAAATACACAAACCTTTATTTCCTTGCTTTAACTTTATAACACAGAAAAACATTAAAATGTTATATTTGATATAATAATAATTGTCTTTACAAGTATTTATTTTAAAAATCTCCTAATTTATGTACAGGGTGAGTCACTTGCATTTAAATCACCACTGTCGAGCATACGCTGTTCCATATAAAATCATTATAAATGACTTAGACATTTAAATTATACTCAAATGTTTCTCAACATTTGTCTGCATTTATACTTTTACATGTTTGAGTTATGTCCACTCGCACATGAAATTTTACCCCGCCAGTTATAATATAATATTCCCCTATAAATAATAGTATAATAAAATATTCGCTCCAACAGTCTACAGAATTTAATACAGTCTATTGTTAAACAGAGAATATCTAGTATAATTAAATAGATATCTAGTAAAGTTCTAATTCAAAGTCTAAGCCTAATTCAAAAGTCTAGTTCTGATTCAAAGGCAAGTGAATCACCCTGTACATCTTTCAAGAATTTTATAACAGAATGAAAGTGAAAGAAGGAACTTAAAGTTTGACACAAAGAATTAATACAAGATATTTCTCCAGCATCTATAAAACTGGTTAAAATTATTGAATCGCAATTAAAGTCAACAATCCCGGGGAACGTGGTTGGCCATCGCTCTCGGCGTTACAATCAGCGTGACTTCGATGATTTACGCTGCGAGGACACGCGTGGAGGCGCTCCCAAAATTTCCCGGTGATTCATTAGTTTGCTCCTGTCCATTTTTAATTGGCGCGTGTCTCGCTGTTGCTGTCGATGCCCGAGGAAATGAACGCCGGAATTAAAACGCCACTCGGGTCAATTGGGCCGACTGGTGACTGCGATACAATGCGCCCTGCGCGCCCCGACATCATCAATTATACCGATCGGCCCTTCCAGCCGAGAGTGTAGCACCGGGATAATCATGCAGGGATGAAAATGGATCGACGCGGTGGTTTTGCGGCCCCTTATGCCGCACCACGATTTATGGAGTCTGCCATGTATCCGCAGTCATCGCCTGCTTCGATCAACTATTAAAGATCTAACTAATAACACTGTAAGAATGAACACTGATAATACTTAAGAAAGTTGGCGTTGAAAATACAAATAATATTTGTCTTTAGTTGTCGAGTAATCAATGTCGACAAATTCATTCTTTATGGAGTGTGCGATTCGCAGTCATCACCTGTTTCGGTGAACTATCAAAGATCGAACTAATAATACTGTAATAATGTAATTATATTTGAGAACAATCCCATAATTCTTTTATATGCTAGATAATACTTAAGAAGGTTGATGTCGAAAATGAGAATAATGTGATCGGATTAAAATTTCAAGTTATTTATTTGCACAGTTTTCGAGTAATCAATGTGGGAAAATTCATTCTTCCGGCGACAAGAACAGAGATTACCGTTTATGGCTTAAAAAATGCATAAAGAAATATCATGTGGTAAATGAGACATTTACCAATAATCAGATTGATTTCCAAAAGCTTCAAAAGTAGTTTCATTTGTATAAATAATGTGATAAATAGTATAGAAATAAAAGTAACTTATAAAAGCTAGTATGATATACCAAAACTTAATCACAAATAGAATTTTCCTACTCAAAAATTGGTTTTGCTGTAAATTAAAAAGACCTCAAAATACTATGTCAGTGCTCACCACTGACTAAAACAATCCACATCTCTATTTTAAATACTCCCAAATTTATTATCTAAGAATTAAATCGAGTTTGAACTAAAACAATTCCCACATTAATAACAAACATATCAAACACTGCGACTAAAACATTTTTACATGCCACATGATAAATGAAAGAATTCCCACTAAATCACCATTCACATGTGCAGCGGCTGAACCGCATTGCCCGGTCTAATTCAGCACTACAATTCCATCGGAGCAGAATCACGGGAACCATCGTGGCAATGGGCGGTGATCGGAAGGGTGCTAAATTGATCGGTACACTAAGCGAGCACGGGGTGGGTTGGTGGGCGAAACGGGGGGCGAAACGGGGGGGGTTGAAGCGAGGTCGCGGTAGAAATTCAATATTACATTTATCTTAACAGGCGGATACCTCAATCTCGTTACAGGAGCGCCGGGCATAATTATGTATCCCGACGCTGGCTGATGGGAGGCGCAGCGTAGTAATGACGACCTCCGGTTAATCCAGTGTTTGCTCGTCGTACGTGTGCCGGGCGTGACAATCAATCGGTTAACCGACAAGCCATGAACGCGTAATGAGCAACAATTCGGCCTCGGCTAGCTATCTCTCTCTCTCTCTCACACTCACACTCACGGATGAATTATTCAAATTATCGTAGCGATTAAGTCAATCGGCAGCGGTTCCCTGGCGCCGACAGCCCGGCTAAAGCCGAGGCGACAGGAGCAGATCAGGATGTGTGCGAGCGAGCAAATTCGAAGCCCGAAACGAGATTAACCGACGAGAGAGTAAACGGACGCCCCTCGAGTTTCGTGGCTTCGCATGCCGTCGCGGCTCTGTGTGTCCTCCTGTGAATCGCGCTGATTTTTCTCATTAATTTTTTCCACCACCACCACCACCCTCATCGTTCTTCCTGGTAGAAGGGATATGCCGTGCCCTCGTTAATTCACTCGGTCCAACGAGAATTCACCTGGGAAACTTACTGGATAGGCTACTTCAAAGCTTGATTTTTTAACAGTGTTAAAATGTTCAGAAATAATCATTTAGAACACTTAATGCTTTGTAGATTGTTTAGAACAGCAGTTCAGATGCGCAGAAACAGAGTATTTTCTTATAAATGCAATTATCGTGCTAGAAATTTATATTATGTGAAAATAACATGATATATTATGCTTTTTATGTGATTTCACAAAGGAAACCGACTTTCTTCACAAACAACAGTTCTGATGCGCATAATTACAGTATTCTATTATAAACTCTGAAGTAGAAACTTATCCAAGTCTTTAATACAGTACTATTTATTGTATCAATGATTTATGAACACAACTGACGAAACGCATCTACTTTATTGCATGTACCATTCACGTTTCTACTAAGTACAGTGCAAAGTCGGCTAGAAAGGGTGAAAGGGCGATGGATTTCTTCGAGTTTGCAAACGCCTCCTAGGCGGAGGGAATGAAGTTTTCAGGCAAGTGTCTAACAAATAGCGGTATCTGGGAGATATCGCGATTTACCGACGGCGTCGGGCGGCGCCGTAGCATTAAATAGTAATGCCAGTGATTGCGAGGAACTCGTCGGTAGATCCGGGAATAGGTAAGGCATAGAGGAAAGCTTAGAGGTACAAGGGTGGCAGAGGGTGTAAGTGAGAGAGAGAGAGAAAGGGAAGGGATGGGAGAGTAAAGACGGTGGATCCACACCCCCACCAGATATATCATCGCCTGGCAGTTATGTGTGTCATGAATTTTAGATTATCCTTGGATTAGATTAAGGGGCGGGGGTGGAAGATGCAGCGGAGGCTGCCAAGCAGCCCTCTGCTTCGCCAGTCACTGTTCCCGCTTTCTCTCTCTTTCTCACTCGCCGCCTCTACAAGCGCACATACACGTACATTCGCGCGAAGCACGCTGCCTCTGTGAATTATTTCCTAGTCCTGTAACATCCCCTCCGCTCGCTCTCTCTCTCTCTCTGACTCTTCCACGAGTTGAGGACGATTGATTTCTCGCTTTTCGCCCGCTGAACTTTGCCTCCGCATTCACTACACTTCTTTACATCCTTTTTCTTCCTGGTCGCAATCCTCTCCTCTTCCCTCTTCTGCGGACGAGACACGCTGCGTTTAACATCACTGCTATTTGTATTGTCTACCTACCTACCCTGATAAGAAGCGCATCCGCCTGTTCTACATTCTACTCTGCGAATTGCTCTTCCGCTTTAATTGTTCTTTTACTTAACTGTCCCGTTGGCTTGATGGATTGAGGGATATCGCAGCTAAAACTGTAAAACTAGAATGGTAACGTTGCTGCCGGGAGGGAAATACAGCTATTCTGTTGCAGAGTCAAGCGATGCAAATGGAAGTATCTATAAAGAAGAAGAGGGGAGAACGGCGGGAAAGTCTGCCTGGAATTGCCAGTGGATTGGTAGAAAACGAGGGATCGAGGAAAACGAGTGGTGTATACTCATACATTCCAGAGGGTGGAAAGAGAAAGAGAGAAAGTGGGAGGCGGGGGTGAGAATCGAGAGTGGAAGAAACGAGGAGCTAAACGGTGTTTCCGCCCCCCAAGGGCCGAAGCCGATACCGAATCAATTCGTGTAATAGTCTCTCTCTTCTCCCTTCGACCCCTCCAAACGGGGAGGAAAGAGAGGGTGCAAGTGTGGCTCGCTTAAATCCAGTGCAGCAACTGGCTCGCCCGATCGACAAAGAGGCTTTCCGGCTTGGTGAAGCGCGTGCTTGGATACGGACCATTACCACACCTGTCCCTCAAGCACCCTCACCCCCGAGTGAGCGAGCGGGACAGCGACTCGAACGAAACGAGGTTGGCTCTCTAATGAAGAGAAGCAATCACTTAACTCGGTCGTTAGACCGATAGCCAGTCCGGGGGATACCAATTTCGTAGGAGTTGCCCTCGCGAATGCCGGTATACGTCCTTTTACGTCCCACTACTGGAAACGTTTATAGGGCTCTTCGCATACCAAGACCAGCCGGCTGCATCGACTTCTGTCCTACGAATGAAATCATTATTACTCTGTAAATAGTAGCAGTAAAAAAGACGTATCACTAATCGAAGGTGAAATATACCTGTGTTAGAAGTGAATCGCTTTTTCTTTCATTCGTTGAATACTTAGTTGTTGTTGTCGATGATGATGCAAATAAAAGCTTTTTGATTGGCGCGCTTTCAGGGTGTCATTACGTACTTTATTGCTTTACATGACGTTATGCTAGCGCGATTGTACAATTATCACTTACACCGTCCGGGAAAAGTGAACATAAAATATATTTTGCCTTATGTACAAAATAAATACACTTTCTTATGTAGCTTAGTAACATTAAGTAGCGACGAGATAATGGTATCTAATGGTGCGTGGTGCGCGCCCTCGCAAATTCACTATAGGAAATCATTGTCTCCCCTAACGTTTGATACGTCTTTTCATTGTTGAGCCACTATGTGGTGAGCGAGACTTGGCACCATGTGCGGGTCAAGCTCTTCTTATTTATCGAACTCGTATCGAGTGCTCCTTCGCTCCTAATATTTCCGTTCTTGCGAAACTCCAATTTATAGTATTTAGAAATCTCCCTGTATGATTGAACAATTTGCATTCTGCCCGTTAAAAATGTCACTAAGAGGTGTTCCGGCGAAGTAACGTGGGAATACATCGAGTAATCACCGGCGCGCCAAGTACGTCGTTGACAAAAGGAAGCTAAGTACCATTTTGGAGAAAGAGAGGCTTCTTCATCTCGGGATTATAATCACATCTCTACTATAATTATACTCCTCTCTCTGGCATTTTTACTAGAACGTTTTATATACATGCAACAGCTCACTCGTTAAATGCACAACGCACGAAACACTGGGATCATCGATATACTTGGACTATGTGTACACAACACACAGCTCGAGTTAGAAAAGTTCCATGCAAAATTATACTACAAGCTCTTTCTCTACCTTGGATAATCGTACACGTCATTAAGTGGCACAGAGATAAAAACGTACACAGTCACAGCTCCTCCGCCCTTCACACTAATAACCCTTGCTATCCTTAAGTCCCAATCGTTTAAACTCGTCAACTGTAATTGATAACGGGGGCGAAATAGTTCTTAAAAAGTTTCTCAAGCACCTCGCGATATAAGATATTCGGATTTAATAGACTCTAGTAGTTGAGATAAAACCTGTTATAAAAAGTGATGCTGCTTCCTCTCTCGGCTAACTCGTACAAGATATACGTATCAAAGGATTAGTCGTAGATTACTTCGGCAAGCAGGATGGCCGATTGTATTACTAATTAGCCGCGTGGAAAAGCCACTAATGCGAGTATGCCGTTGCACTCCTTCCAATCGAGGCGTTGTAAACGTGTAAAAGAGAGGAGAGAAACACGGCCGATACAGAAGCGTGTGAAGGTCTTACCAAACGCACTTATATACTTAATACAAAAACACTAATTGCATGCACGGGAAATACTTACTGCTGACTGAGTGGCAATCAAATGCATTAAAGAACGAAATCACTTTCTCCGAGCGAACACCAGCGGAAAGGAGGTAAAATGAGGAATGTAAAATAGAAACAACACCACGCGCGCGCGCCAGTCAAACTTTCGCACGGGGTGACACACCTTTTGCTCCTGTCTTTCCTTGGCTCTCGGGTCAAGATGAACAGCCAAGAAAGAGACACGGAATGGGAAAGCGGAGTAAGAACTTAAGGTGGAAAAAATGGGGATGGTCAGCGCGTCTACGTTGAGGGAGAGAAAAAAAAGAGATTATCAAGGATAAAAGTAAGAAGCAACGGTGTTAGGAAAGAAAGCCGTACGAAGGGAGGATTGGCACAGACATGCTAGCTATACCTCAAGATTTATTTCGACTGAAATGTCACGTAGCACACACACACACACACGGAGAGAAAGAGAGAGAGACATACACACAGGCATACACACACAGAGAGCAGACAGTTGCTCGTGAGGAATTCAAGAAGATAAAGATAAAGCGAGACAGTCGAAAGGGATACGGATCGTTTTTGATTGTGCGTGTGCATATGTACAATGTGCCAAGAATACTGCGCGGCGATCCTCATCAAGCGGAGAAAGCGCGAAAGCTCTCCGGCCGCGATGAGTCTCGGCCTCGCGCACAGGTACATACGTAAACAGCTCTTGATCCTAGCTCGTATCGACTACCTGCTCTCTCACGAGATCCCAATTCCACGTGTGCAGCTGTTCTAGGCTTATCCCGGTGGAGTTGTGCGTGCTTACGTGACCGATTACAACCGAGAGCCAGAGCGCCGATTGCCCCCGTACGATAAATACGGGGCCGATCGTCCCCCTTCTCTCCCATGGATCATAACAACAGTGGTAATAGTAGTTAATGATAGCGACAATTAAAGGTCAATCGGCGACGTGAAGTCCGCTCTGGACACATTGAGAGATGTGTTTTGCCAGAAAGCTATCGATACACACACAACACTGAGTACATATCCGACACAGAGATTTCTCTCTCAGAGCTTCGTTTCTACACAGTCCTTTTTTCTCCTTTCGTCCTTTTGCGCCCTGTCGCACGCGGCTCAAACACGCGCGCTCGCGCTCTCTAGTCTCTGGCTGTGCTCGCACGCTACCAATGAAACTGAAGTTTAGAGCGATCAGCGGGTGTCTAGCGGATGACTAAGTAACGCGAAGAGAGTGATACCAATTGCTCATTACGAGCGCAACTTGACAATCAGTGGCGTGAAAGAAGGGAAAAGGACAGCAGCCACCAGTGATGAATTCAGCTGGCTTTCTTTTACATCATGCGAGAAACTTACTTGCGACGAGAGAACTACTAAACGAGCTTGCTTTCCACTCGCTAATGGTATAGACACTTAAGCGCTAGGCAGTCAAGGTATGCAACAATAAAAAGAACACCGTTTTTACATCTCTATGCCGAGTGTGAACACACACTGGACAGAGGAATTCGCTGGCGCTTGCGAGAGGCGAGAGAGCAGAGAACTCGACAGATGCACTTTTTATTCCCCTAAAGAAATACTTTCGTACCGCAAGGATAGGATAATCAGGTACTAGGAACAGCCCAATAGAGTTCCGATCCTTTGGGAGAAATAATAACAGTTATATATATGGTGCTACTACTGCCTTCCGATCGAGAGGACTTGCATTTTAATTACTCTCTCGGAACATTTCTCGCGGACGTCCCATCGCATTAATAATACTAGGTGTCGAATTGTACACTAAACTCCCCCACCCACCCCTCTTCACTCTGCTTCGCAGTGTAGAATTCTATAATGGACTATAGCTTTTTAAGTCCTCTCGACTGGAGTGAAAATGTATATTGTATACGTATTTATGTGTATATACACTCACACATGTATATAGGTAACATATTCTATTTTACAATTCTCTGTGTGATAGCAGCCGAATGCGCTCGCAAGGGTGTCTCGCGCGACTGACATAGCAATCCCTGTTTCGTCTTACGGATAAACCTTGCGAATTCAATAGCTCAATGTTGAACACTGACATAGGAGGATCGAATGACATGAATACAGAATTATCGATATATGGGGTCTGCATACGAAGATTGCAAGCGAGCTGATATGCGGAGGCGAGACACTACAATGCCGTGTACGTGTGTAATCCCAAAGGATAGGAACCCGTTCCAAACACTGCCCGCACGAAACATTACGATTAAATATAATACACACCGTATAATAATTACAATAATATAGTATTAATTAAGAAATATTATGTTAATAGTTATTTAACCACGTGTATGGCTCAGTCTATTATACTAGTCTCATGCAACAACAACAATAAAGATACAACAATATATTTACTTGTGTGTGTCATTTAATTATTCGCTTATATTGTTTTCTTGTTTGCAATCACCCCACGTATATACCCCCATACATACTTCCCTTTTTTACACGCTACTCTTTGCAATAGAAAAAACTTGGAAATTTCAAATATCAATCAACTTCGTTTCACTTCCGTCGTAAATAGTTAATATAATATTATGTATAAATAGATGATTTCAGGTTAGTTTACGTTTATTTATAAATTTAATTCATCTTATCTTGACCGAGAGCTTCGAGCATAATAAATAATGGCGAGCCGCGTGGGGTCTCTCGACGTAAGCGTACGAAATCATACGTATCATCACTCCGGAGAAACTATGATACTCTCTCCTCGCTCTCTCTCTCTCTCTCCCTCTTCTACGCGCGTTGTCAAAGTGAATTTCATCCTTGTTTCTTGGTGCATTGCAAAATCGAAATTATATTTACAGTGAACGATGGATGATTGAGCTTGAATCAGTACGTTGAGTATAAAATTGAATGGAAACCTGAGATCTATGCATAATGCGTGTATTTACCACCGGAACCGTTTTTCCTAGTTTAGGAACTATTCTTGATAAAAGTATATCGCAGAAAGTGATGCAGTCATTCGTGAAAAACTATAAATCTATCACAAAGCGCGATCGAACTCTAATCAATTCAGGGCAGCAGTGAATGACCGAGATATAACGGGGTGTATGTATGTCCGTATCATATGCATTATTTACAGAGATGAAGTAGTAAAAATAAGAGATATCGTGGGGAGGAAAGTGTATGTCAACCTGATCGCCAGAGTCGAGAGATAATACGCGGCTCATTTCTATTTTCTTCCAAGCCCTTAAGTAATATAAAAAATAGTAATATCACAAAAATAGCGCAGGCAGGGCAAGGAAAGGACCAGATTGGGATAAGATTATGGCAACGGATCTGCTGCCAATTGACAAATGTGGATCGAGTCAAGGAGCGGTTACGAATATGCTGTTCTCTGCACACGGTTCTTTCTCTTGCTGGACGAAAAGAGTTACATGCACTCTCTGCTTGTACATGTGTGTGCTTCGACTAAATGAGAACTAGAATTGTCCTTTCGCGAAAGTCTAGAACTACAAGACTACTCTCGATGTATCGTGATGCATTCGTTACAAAAACATAAAGCAAACAGTAAGATAACTAAGTGTCTTGCTCTGTGAATGCAAGAGAACCAATGTTCTTCCCCTTTAACGTCTATCTCGCCTGCGCTAGTTGTTCCTGCCAGTTGTATCGTTTATTAATAAACTTCAAAGTTTCGATTGACAACAGTGACTTAACGATGGTCAGCATATTATCATTATTTCCACATTGAGCTTTCACTTTGTTTATCGCAGATAAGAGAAGAAAAACTGAAAGTACGATTTCTTTTTGATTACGTGATAAAATTTCCGATGATCATCTTACAATTTTTGTTCGAATTTCGACATATATGTATATATATATTCAGTTGTCACTAATACACAACACTTGGTAATAATTTCGAAAGAACATCTTTTTTTCCCCCTTCTGTCATTGTGAAGACAAAGATGAGCGCATCTTGTACAATAAAAGTGCTCGCTTTTGAACTGGCCCAAAATGGACTGGAATGACACAGTCTGCGTTTGAATTTCAGAATATCCTCAACACAAGATTTTGAAATGAAACATGGAGATCAATGCACAGTAAATAAAATAATGATCGCATTAGATTTCACGTCATAGGTTCAAAACTCTGTGAATCGTCTCGGTAAACCATATCTGTCTTCGTTATCAAACATCAACTTGAGGGTGATATAAGCAAAAATTTGAAATACCTATGATAACAAAAACGTCCACTCTAAAATTACCTATTTACACTAATGCTAGCATGACCCTAATTTAATATCTTTAACAAAAAAAATAATCACAAAATGGTCTGTAGGTTAAAACATCATGTTTGAGATTAATAATAATATACATATAGATACATATCTTGATATGTCTCTATATATATATCTACTGATATAGATATATTTATGCGTATTTGAAATATGTTTCATACATGACGACAATGTGTCATATAACCTAATATCACATATTTGCAAGGTGAGAATAAAGTAAGCAGAAAAATTTTGGTTCAAAACGAACGGAATGGCACTTTCTGCATATATTGAGTTTCAACGTATAAAAATACACATTCTCAAAAACCTTCTGTACACTATGAAATTTCTATAACGTATTCTATTTGTAGCATTATCAAATAAGTATTCTAGCTCGTCTAAAGCTCTATAACTCATTGAATAGAGTGCACCTCTGAAAAATCAATACCTAATATACAAATTTCCGATCACAGTGTTCAGCAAGCTCTATAACGTGAGATCTATGCATTTTGTCCAACTAATTGTGAGAAGTCAGGTTTTTCATCCCACCCCACCCACTCTTTTCGTTATATAGTGTTTTTTTTTTGTTTTTGTTTTATGATACAGCTGGGCTAGTTGGTTGCCAGCACTTGTCTCGTTTCAATACGCGAGAAGAAAACACTTAGCAGTGTTACAACGCTAATGGAAACGGAGTATACATACAGTGTGTATGTTACTTCAATTAAGGTATCACTGAATGCGGTACGACTTATGCATGAGTGTTACGATACCTTGATTTTCTGTTACTTGAAGTGGTCGGTGACCCCCACTACGATCCTCCCTCCCTCCCATCCCATCCCACCCCCCCACCCCCATGCCCACCCGCGCGTTATGCTTCGGCCCGTACGTTTATGTTTTTGTCGTTCGTATCGCTTCATTCCATTCTCATTATCACGATTTTCGGATTATAACCCACTCACTGTAACTAATTACGCATTTATTTCCCTCCGGAGCCCGACGGTGACCATAACACGGTAACGACAACGATGTTGATGAGAAGAGGCCGTGGTTTCACCCACCCATCCTGTCCACCCATTATTTTGTTTCCCGCCCAACCCCAATCGGCCTGCCCCTTAAAGCGGCCTTCTGAAAGAGATAGACACATAGATTTCTCATTAAAAATTATTAATCAGCTACTTGTGCGTAAGATTAAGTTTATGCGATTAGTTGTCATGTATTGTATTGGCAGTTATGAAATTATTATGTCTCTTTTACTACGTTAAATTTGCAAATAAATATTGTGTACAAGTATACCGTAATTGCTTCATTCATTCGAAATATTTCGTTATATGTAGTTTTGAATATGTAACGGAGTATGTAAAGCAATA
The DNA here is from genome assembly GCA_910591665.1 of Ectemnius continuus. Taxonomy (NCBI): domain Eukaryota; kingdom Metazoa; phylum Arthropoda; class Insecta; order Hymenoptera; family Crabronidae; genus Ectemnius; species Ectemnius continuus. Next base: position 9,683,769 of record OU342868.1, on the reverse strand, counting down.
ATAAGAATTGAAATAACTTACCGCATGTAGGCGGGGCTGCTCAGACGCCGTACATGTTGTGCAGCCGATCACTGAGCTGTGGCGGAAATTGATCTGAGAAACGTTTCCAATTTTCCGCTCCCACTTGATTCTTAAACCCGTGTAATATCTGCGCAGAAACGTACCGAAAATGCGGTTGTTAACGAACGAATTCGAAACGATGTAGAAATACAAGAGTAAAATACAAGGTACCTTTTGGAACATGTCTTTCAAATCATCGCGCGGTGCCACCCAAGATGCGACTGCATCGCAGAAGAAGATGAAGTCTGGCACAACACCTGCAGGGTTTACGGTGATCATCTGACACATACCTCTGAATGCTGAATCTTTTTCTTCATTGTCCCTTATACTTCTCAGAGAACTACACCTATTAATAAGTTTGTGAAAGGAATTTATTAGTAAATGCTTAAGATAATTTTTGCAGAAGAGATGTACATTCTTCATCAATGAAAGTCTGATAACTTTTTCTGAGAGAATAGAAAAAAGTCCCTGTACTATTTCTGCAACAATGCAATAAGTTTTCACATTGCTGAAGTGTCTAAGGCATTGCAAGGAAGAATGTATCTTTCTTCTGATAACACTCTATTCATTTAGATCAATATTCATTCCCATAAGTACACATAGACATCTTCTCATAAGTAACATTTAATGAGGCGAAATGGCTGAATTTTCTGAGGCCAGTCCCAGTACTCGATTTTTATAATTCGCTAAAGAATTAGCTAAGTCCCGATATTATAATGCATCAATGCAACGATGCCGGTCAGGATCGAAGAAGAATACTGCGATCCTGTCTCGGACAAAAGCTATGAACTGCCAAAAACTTTAAGCCGCTTGTAAGAGAAATAAAAAGTTACAGATATGTTCGCCTGCTATAAGAAAGGAAAAAAAAGGAAACTATTTTGTATGACTGGCATCATATCGTACGTTTAAAATGAACTTTGAGGTCTGGTTTACATTTGACGCTTCGAGTAGCGGAATTCAATAACTTGCAAAATAAAACGAATCAGCGGTAATCACAACTGCATAAGAATACAATTGGTTATTCACAAGTTCGTATAACATGCATAAGACAATTTCGATGGACACTATCTATACACATTAAAAGTAGGAGTAAAGTAAAGAAAGGTGTATATTTCTAGTCGTCTCCAATGCAAGGCAAGAGTATGGAGGCTAAAATATTACACTGAGCTAGAATTGACAAATGTAAACCTACCCTAGGATCAAACTGCATGATCAAGAGCCCACAATATAACTTGCATGGTGGCAAATGAAGATTGTAAATATGTTTTATAAACAATTGAGTAGTAATGTCCAATATATCTCTCAAAAACCATTGAGCAAGGTCAACATTGATTCTACAGAGTTGCAAAGACATTCCTAAAGTCGAGTCACCTTTCTGTGCGAGATATGAACTGGAACGAAATGATTTACAAAAAGATTCCAACACTTGCGCAAAAGTTTTTGGCAGGCCCTGATGCAATGTACTTAAGAGTCGGGAATAATGTATAATAATAAAGTGCTAATAAAAATAGAAGGTAATATAATTAATAGAATATAATAATAAAGAAATTTACACACCACTGTCGGACAAACTGCTGTAACATGGGGGCGACGTCGTGGGGACACACATAACCTAGGCGACCGATCGTTATGGCTACGGTTTCATTTCATTTCGTAAGTAGACAAGTGAAGTGTAGTGAAGTGACCGGAAACACAAACAATAAGACAAACTGATAGTGAACCAACGATCAACTCAGGCGAATATGTTCTGTCGTTTTATAGAGTTCAATCAACTTGTAATTGTTCAATGAATCGTAATCAATCAATATTAACAATCAATAGAGAGAGACAGTGGGAACACAGGTGAACATATGAAATACCGAGACAATGAACATAGGTAATACTGTGCTATAGTAGCTGCTGAAACAATAATTAAAATTAGGTAGCAGCGTGCGAGCCCATGATTCGTAAGAATCGACATGAGTATGATCTCTACCAATAAATGTCTGTACAACCAAGAACAACCAAGAAACACAGAAACGAAAATTTCTCTCGTGAAGTTAAGGCCAATTTAAACATTCGACGAAACAATATCTGGGGCTTAGATGCAAGCATAGTATACTGAATTGCAATATGTTTCAATGGCAATACAGCCATATAAAGCCTGCAGGCAATCGCACACCACTAATGTAGGTTCAATATACAAATACTAAGAATTTAACCCGCCGATAAACGTGCAAGCGTGGTTCCCTTAAACCACCGGAAGTCATTGGTCTCTGTGGTTTAATACCTTGAATAAAAATCATTTACAAACGAAATGCACCTAAACTTAAATGCCACCGGATGCTGATTCTAGCAAGAGGTATATTATTCTCTTGGGAGACTTCTCATTACTCAGCCACGTGATGCACATAATCCGACTAACTTGTATATTCAAATTTCGGTATCTCACATTTCATACCAAACGCGATATTAGATCGCGCAAATGAAAAGTTTCCCCATAGTCAAGAGCATACTTCTAAAAACAAGAATGACCTCTACTACGATGTGGGAAGCATAGTTATATGTACTTATTATTGAATATATCAGTCAGGATGTCTTACTAGATCAAATACTCTACCCTTTAAAAGTATGCTCCCTTCGCCGTATTTCATAAGAAGAAACTAAGGGTAATAGTACGTTCTGCAATTACTCACCGGTATTTTCCAACAGGGTTTTTGGCGTGTTGGGTCTATTGATTATTTCGATAAGTTGTGTTAAGATTAAAGGAATATATGCACTTGTATCTGAGCCTAAAGAACAGAATGATATGTTTAATAAAGAATATGACTGTCACTTATATAAAGATCCAATTATTTTTCAAACACGTTACCAAGTTTTATAGCTATTTCACCAATTGCCCAGGTAGCATTATTACACACTGATATGAATTCAGGGTTTAGATTCTGTCCAAGGATAGGCATAAACTCCGCTGTTTTTCAAAAGATACACCCAATTTTTTAGTCTTTCGCATGATATTTTAGTAACATTAAGAAGTGACGCGGTGTCGAGAGTGGTTGTAATACTTACGTATACATGGAACAACGTGTTGGAAGCAGGCTTTTGTAAGATCTCCTAATAAGGCAAAGCTACTCTGTCTAACTTCAGGCAGAGGATCTTGCATACACTGGTAAAGCAGTTGCATTACGTTGCTGTTCATTACTAAGCGTTCCATATGTCCATCCAGGCCTTCTGCTAAACCACTGAGCAGGTCTAATGCAACAATCATAAAGTCTTTGTCAGGTGCTTCAAACTGTTCTGGACTCTGGGTATTAGCTATATGTTGATTTAACGTCTGTTCCACGAGTGATACACATCGCCTACAAAAAAATCGTTTCAAGTTACATACATTACTTTCTTATGGACAGAATTTCTCTATATGTATATGAATTTGTAACACCCACCTATATACCGGTTCACAATATGGTAGAAAGCCTGATCGCAATGCAGTGGCGACAGAAGAAAGGCATTCTAACAAAGGAAAGAGGTCCTTATCTTCGTCTTTCAGCACATTCCACTTATTGATGAGTGGTGGCATAAGCAAGTTAATATAATCTGGCTTATTGAGATGGTGGCCTACTGAGTCAGCAAGAGTACCAATTGCGTCGTACAAAATTAAAAGATTTTTATGCTGGTATTTACCTGTCGGCAGAGACATTCTCTCAGTAAAAGCTCAACACAAGGATATCATGAATAGACCAAATATACTTACCAAACGCGAAAACGAGCGTTTCAAGAATAAAGCCGAGGTATGGGACTAATTCAGTGCATGCCTCTTCCTCTAGCGTGGCGAAAGCAGAACAGGCTGCTTCTTGAACGCGTTTATTGCCGTCAAGCACTCTTTTGAGTAGTTCAGTCATCAAAGGTTTTAGATGTGTGTCATGCGGTTGTGTACAAACCCACTGTGCATAGCGGCTTAACGTCCAACAAGTTATAGCGCGAACTAAAGCTTTTTTGTCACTCAGGCAATTAATTAAATACGGAATTATTTCGGATAAGTGCGGAATCATTCCCCTCATACAACCTGCAACAAGACAATTACTTCTTACTGTCGAATAGTGTTCAAAATTAACGAAAGGTATATAATTGAAATGTTTCTATTATTTCGAAAACCTACCTTCTGCAATCGCTCCCAGTGCCAATATACCAGATTCTTTGATTTCCCAGTCTTGATGAAACAGTGTTTCCTTTAAAATTGGAACTAGAACGGGTAATAAATCTTCTTTAAACACATTTGCTAACATATCCAATGCAGCTGCTGAGCATTTTCTTAAATTCCAGTCACTCAGTGTAGAATCATCATCACACCCATCTACACCATCCGCATCATCATCATCACAACCACCATTTTCTTCAGAATGTTTATTCATATTTGAATGATGCGAGTGATGTGCCTTTTGCTTATGAAATCTAGGTCTTATATCTTCCTCCCTATCTGGTACCATTTCATCTTCTTCTACATCTCCTTTCAGGAGTATTATATCGATTTCCGAGTATTTCATACCCCGTACCTAATCAAAATATGTAATTGTGATTAACAAGCTGTGTTGTTTTGAGAAAAGCAAGCAATGAAAATTATCGTATTGATATCTTACCAAAATAGGTATCAAGCGTTGTAAATAAGGTGCAAGAGCTTCTGCACATATCTGTTGTTCAGCTAATGAAAGCCAGAATTCACAAGCTTCTAAAGCTACAGCTTCTTCTTGATCCTGAGTTCTTAATAACATATACTCTATGATATTGTGCATATGTGGTATTAATCTATCAATTCGAACCTCGAGTAACATTACCAAAGCCCTGCACACATTTTTCCTGACCTCGGGGTCATCATCACTGGCTAAATGGAAGAGATTTTCTAGAAAGCTATCTATATGAATCATAAGCGCTTGTGTACGACTAGTAATAAACTGATTAACACAAGCGATAGCATGTGATCTAATTTTTGGGCTAGAATGTGTGAAAAATTGCAGGAACTTTGGAATTAAAATGTTCAGAGGTCTATTGAGTGCATCCGAATCTAAGATTTCAGCAGAGTCTTCGCAGATTTTTTGAAGAGCTCCGAATGCTCCCTCGCAGACATTATAGTCCTGTGAGTCTAACATTTGACAAAGTGCAGGCAACAAGTCTGGCCATGCTGTAATTTCACCTATGAAACAAAAAAATCAATCATGAATTTTATAGGCTTATGTGTTGGTTTCTGTTGCTGCCATAATCTGCTAAATCTACCTTTTGATGCAACAGTAGTTATCAAAATACCAACAGTCGCACGAATTAAGGGCGAAGGGTCTCCAACAGCGGATAAACATTCTTGCTTAATAAAATTTGTCACTTCTGGCATAAACTTGTGGAAGTGATTTTTCACATTATTTTTCAATATCAACCCACTCAAAGACCTTGTAGGCTCATCTTGAAACCATAAATAAAACAGGTATTATTTATAAAAAAAAAAAAAACTGGTCTACTTGTTTCAAGCACAAAGCATATTTGAACATACCTTCTGTTGTGAGTTTGGTTAAAACGAAAATAAGATAATTGTTGAAATCTGGAAATTTATTCAATTCTTCCAATTTCTATGGTTGCTTGTTAAGAAAACTAAATGCTTCCAAACACCTCTCATTTACATTAATAAATAATACCAATTCCGAGATATTTCCCAATATTGCATTGAACATTACATAATAAATACATAAAAAGGGTTAAAAGTAACAATTTATTTTTTTTTATATTCATTTGAACGATGTTGGCGCACCTATAATTGGCATACAAATACAGATACATCGTGGAGCAATTATTGCACGAACTCGTATTGCGTGAGCAAGACGAACAATCGAACCAGCCAAATCCTGTAATAAGGAATGCTCGCTCGAAAGAAGACGCAAGTTCATCAGCAGGATTAAAGGGAGCTAGTTAGATTTCGCGACAAATCCGCTCTGCCTTCGTTATGCATGAAAATCGTCGGTACACACAGGTACAGTCGTACACACGTACACAGAAAGTTCATCTGTGCAAGAAGAAGCGTAACCGTCAGAGAGAGAGAGCCCAGAGAAATTCTATCGATCAGCGCATCAAGAAAAACAAACTGGCGGTGTGCGAGGGAGTCCGCGGCGAATGCGGCCCGCTCGCAGGATTCGCCAACAGCATTAACATATTTCCTAGCGAGAAGGAAGCTCCCTCGACTCACGTGTTATTCGAGAAAAAGCTACAAACTTCCATTTGGCCATTCCTGCCAACGTAATCGCGATTGAGCAAGGCCCTCGAGGAGAATATCATGGGAAATCAGGGTTATTCGTAAGGGTCGGGCAGTTGTTGCGATCGGCGGGACGGTCCGGCGCGTTATCCTAACAGCTTTTCAATCGAACCGTGAGCGAGGAAAAAGGGGGTCTCCTGTGACAGGCTGCGCAAAAGCGCGCCGACCCTTTCCGATTTACAGGGGGGCCTCCGATATATCGGCCCAACCCTAAGAATCTCTTTTCACGAGCAGGCCATCACCTTCTCGAAGGAAGGTTTCGTAGCCTGCCGCGATAGGGCCCATCGAAATAGCCGTGAAATGTATGCTCCTCGGTCGCGCAACGACCTACCCGTTTCCACTTCCTTAGCGCGTCGTGATTGTACTTACCGGGCAGGCACGACTCACCCGAATTTCTCGTAGCGCGGAACACACTTTTGCCACCGGATTACGAAAGGATACTTGTTGCACAGCTTGCTGAGTCGCCGTGTCAGGGCTCTGGGATTCCTTGAGGAGAGTTAAGATTTGCCTGAGTCCTTCCTCTTGCGGTTGCCACGCCATTTTCATCGTGTTTTTCAAGAGCACCACCGAACGCAGCCAGCCTTCTCTGACCTCGCAGATAAACGGAAGCTCCCCACGGCTACCCCCACCACTGGGCCACGAGAGCATAGCTAACTCTGGTCAATCAGACTTGATTTTCCCGGCCAGCTCTTATCGCGGATCATCGATAAAGCCACAATTAATCCTGCCCGATAATTATGGATCTATTCGCGGCCGGTTTCCTTTAACATTCGCCTTTCTTCGGATTCGTTTAGACCAACAATTGAACGTCTCCATACGGTTAGCAGAAGTCCACTTCCGGCGACGGTAGAGACATCGATCGGTCCGTTAGCCTGGTGCTGGGGTCAGGTGCCTTTTTTTTTAATTAACGTTATTTCATTGTATGTACGTGAGCAGTTTAAATGCGCCCGGCAGCTTTTGTTCCTCGCTGCGATAAGCATATGTGTATCGCTCTTTTTAACTTGTGGCGCTATTTTCGCTTCTCCCATCCTCGATCGTACGCTCGGGAATTCTAATCTATTACGTTACTGCCAGCAGGTATAATTTAAATGGAATTCGACTCCCGACTCTTCCCATCTAACGTTTCCGACGTGCAAATACGTTTTTATTAGAAAAACATGAGAACCATTACAAATTGCTTGAAATCGACGAATAGGGAGAATTCGTTGAGAAGAGTTTTGTGGCGAACGAAATAGTTGTTTCGTAGAAAAGTATGATGGGAAATGATGATGTTGTTAGCAAAGCCTTTATTAAATCGTGTGTACGATTAAACTCCTTAATTAGTGGAAATTTGTCATATAAGTTTAATATCGAAGTAAACAGCCTACAGGAATAAGCCACGCATCGACTCTTCCGTACGAGGAAGAAATGAGCGCGGCCTCCAAATCTCAATGCCTTCTGTGCCAGACATGGCTAACACTCCATTTAAATAATCAATCTGTAAGTTAAAAATGTAAGTTGGTATTTCGAGAGCGTCTATGCATTTTACAGCTGCTTGATCGTGGATACTGACGCTTGCTATTTCCCCGTAACTCGAAGTAAAGGATGCAAGAGGTTGTGGTGGATTGGTAGGGCTTGAAACTCGAACAGTCTCGTCTTTTGAGCTAGTAATGAGACAGCCCGGCGCTGCGCGAACCCCTGTTATTGCTTTCGTATGTTGCGTACGGTAGGTCTTCACCAGGTCGAAGTTTTGCTTCGGATCGAGTATGTGCAGATTAGCAGTACTATCGCCTACGTAAACTATATCACGCTGCATACACATACTCATTGGAATTGAATCTTGCGAAATCTGTAACGGCATCGGAAAGAACTCTCAATAAATATTGCTTCTAACAAAGAACACCACCAGTGTTGGTACGCACTGTCACGTTTTTCATAATCCTCCCTGCCCTTTGATCCCATATCGATATAGTCTTGTCTTCACTGGCAGATAAAATTATGGTCGGGCTCATTACGAGCTTGATAATTGCTCTTTGATGTGGTTGATATGTTGCAATTGGTTTATGGCCACTCCTAGAGTCGAATACCATAACTGTCTTGCAAAAAGAACCCGTGGCAAACACAGAATGGTTTGGACACGAGGCTAGGCATAATAATGCGCTTGCAACAATCCTGAAAAACAGGGTAACATTTATATGTAGTCGTATAAGTGACTTTAAATGTACAATGTACAAAGTGAATATCATTGAACAAAGATATTGTGTACATTTCGTATGTTTTGAAGTGAACAAGACCAGTATTGGTAAGAGTCCATGCTTTAACTGTTCTGTCCCAGCTACAGCTGTAAATTGTATCGTCTATTGCAGTAAGGTCCCAAATCCACCCTGAATGGGCGGGTGTAATACACATGGATTTTTCCATCTCATTTTCATCCATTGGAAGTCTCCAACATACTAAACATCTGTCTCTTCCTCCTGATATACAAATTTTTCCACCCTATAGTATTCAGGAGATTTTGTAAAGCTTTTACCACCGACAGAACATTGTTATACAATAATACAATCATTTTGCATCACCAACATGCATCAGGAGGACACAGTCAATTGTGCTATAATGGAGATTTGTGAGTGCAAGCTTCTCCAAGGTATTCTTGCTCTTCCATACTTGTGTTTGCTCTTCGATGGCAACACACGATAACTTCCAGAATAGCTCGTCATCCTCGGCTGGAATAAAGAAATCATTTTAATATTTAGCATTCTACAGAATATTCCTATAAAAGTTGCTGATATTCAGAGATCCATAATAAATAACAGATTCCTATCCAATACCAACATGTTACTGTTTGTGATTAATATACTTTTGCAGTGAGTGTGCCAGAAAATTAGAGATCTTTCGTTAAGAGTACTTTGTAAAGGACTGTACAAGAAGGTACACCTAATTATTGGATACAGTAATAGATGGTGTTTTATTTATTTACAGAATGATTTGTCGTGCAAGGCGGTAGGTGCTATCAATTTGAGCTAACCAGGAGGCAGTATTGGGTAATCTGTATTTGGCCAGTATTGACTAATTCTGACTTTCCACAGTAAGTCGTCTCGTAAAATGTTACGAAATTGTTTACAAACTAAACTCAATCCATGTACCAGTGTAGAAGCGTCTAAGAATGAACAGATGTGAATAAATATCTGAAACATAATTATAAATGCATCGTGAATATTGATTTCTGGGGTGCGCCGATTTTATTTATTCATCAATCTGAACAATTCCGAGTTCCGACACTCTCGCCCTTCTGTGTGATAATCGCTCTTTTTCTCCCGACATTCAATTACACTTCGAAACGTTTTCTCGATGACGTAAACGCAGCAGATAAATAGCAACATATGTGTTTAAATACCGAGCGAGAATGGGCATTTAAACACGGCGGTGCTACGTGGGCAGATAATGAAAGTCATCTGACGGCATGTTTATACCGGAAGTTTATCAGTTGTGTCGTATATCTCACAAGTCAGATACAATTCCCGTTATTCCCTAACGTCTCGGATGCTTTAGATATAATAGTTATTGCGGTTAGAAAATCTACTGTGCAGAAAAGTGGAGGGGCTGGCTCTAATCACAGGCTATCCTGTTTGTAAACACGCGACATATAACACCGGGTCACTGACAGTTTAATTGATGCACTAATTCCGTGGATTCGTCCAACGCATCTCGGCAATGACGAAATATTTAGCATAAGCATCCGCACTAATTTACTGGGAAGGCTAAACGAACCGTAACTGCATTTGTGGGAGGACAACGGGACTTTTTTTACGGGTTTACTTTCATTGACACACACCTCCACTGGAAGATCCAATAATGACAGTTGCGTGTCCGACTGATCATCACTTTCTGCCTGCGAGCTGGTCTCCTCGTCATCGCACATTTTGGTAATGCGTGATCTTCACCGTCGAGTGTCCAATGTTTAACTAGAATCATTCGATCGGGAGACTCGGATATTTCATGGAGCGTCGCATCGGAAGGTCGAGCGACGACGGCGACGGCGACTATTGTGTAATGTTCAGCTGCGCTTATCGTTCGGCAGGCAGACTGGCGCACGTCTCAGATGCAGGCCGATGTAACCGTCTATGGTCGCGCATGACTCACCTGTGTAAATCTCTTTCTCCTTTGTGACCGCGAGAGACCCACCTTTCGATGCAGTACACATCAGTGCTGGCAACTTACTGCGTCGCTCCTCAACGAGCGTCAGCCTTTTCCTTTCCTGGCCGAAACGCTCCAAACTAAATGACATATTTATGAATGCATGTATGCCATCTCTTTTTTAATTAATGACCTAGAAACGTCTCGGATACAGGTGTAGGCGTTACCTGGATACATCTCAACTCTAAAGGATTACTCCAATCCACCTTTGCTTGAAACACTTTCTACTACCATCAACGCGATAGGATAACTCTCAATTGTAAAACAGTTATAATCTATTTATTACCAACATAGAATTTTACAAGATACAACTGCGTGTCGTTACAAACAACACATATATTTCGATGAGGATCCTTTCTTTCGACCATCGCATGATCGTATGAAACACATACACAACTCGAAACCAGTCGAAACTTGGAAATACTAAATAGAGCGCGGACGTAAGTACACGCGGAGATAAGTAACACGTTAGGAGAAAGCGCGATTATCATACCTGGACGGTATAATGCACTTTCAAAACTGTCATTTTGCATTCAAGTATATTTACAGCAGCATTCATTACATTCCACAGCAACAACAACCCTCTCACAATCTGCATTCATTTACCGTTGGTCTTGTTAGCGTGTCGAGACTGACTACATTTCTCTGAACTCATCATTCGTAAATGCAGGCTTAATGTATGTACACAATTATAAAAATATTTCGTCGTGTTTAATATTCGAGCAGGTATCGATCATTTATTGAACTAGGCACTACCTCTGATATCGCATCCTTGTACACTCGTTTCAATTTGATAGACGTGTCCGTTTTATAACAATCATCAGCTCATCCAACGAATTTCCACTCTGACTAAGCGCAATTATCGTATATTGTGAATAAGCTTGTAAAATTGATCATTGCAAATGTTACCACAGCACCAATCGCAGAACCAGCCTGCATAATTGCACCCACGTTAAAGAGAGTTCTTGTGCTCGCTATATTGCGGAACGCTGCCACAATTGTTAGTTTGAGGTAAGAAATAATCCCTATTAATATCATCCAGGAAATAACGACAATTGCTAGGCCGACTTCCAAATCCTGCCAAGGTGGTGTTGGCGATTGCAATGCCGTATAAGTGACATAAGTTCCAATAATAAAAGAGACAAGGATTAAACTGTGTATGATCTTTATGTTTGACGTCATGAACCAAAGTCCCAGGAAGCACGCGAGTGGATTTGAGATTTGTGAAAGTGTAATCGATAATTTGTACGCGAGATTACCGTACGGCAAACAAGAGTATGACTGCACGCTCGGCAGAAAGCCATTGCCGAAGAAACAGAATATGCCGAGGAGTAAAAGCAAATAGATTCTCATTTTCCTCGACGAAAGCTCTCTGCTTTCTTCGGTCAGTATTTGTTGAATCGGTTTGTGCTCTTTCCGCAAAGAGTGATCGGCAGCCTCGACGTTATCAAGATAGAGCGAATTTAAAGCAACATCGATTTCGTTCGGCGCCTCTTCTGGGATTTTAATACTGTACGTAAGATTCTTTCGTTTCCGCACGAACGGCGAGTACTCGAGGATAATGAATGCACTCAGCGATAATAATAAGAGGACCGAGACGAAAATAAAGTAATCTGCCGACGAAAACTTGACGCCCGGCACCGACAAGTCCACCAACACATCTGTGTTGCATTGCGATATATCGAAGCCTTGTGGTAAGGCAACAATACTGGGCAATACCCCGCTCAAGCCTTCCCCGATAAAGTAAGATACCAGGTAAATTTTATTAAAATCATGAAGATACGGCATAAATAACACTGAGCTAAAACAGCCGACCGAGGCGCTAATAAATATTAAAATAAATAAAGGTAAGCTATGCTCGTTCCCGGCGATCACTGTTTTCTCCGAGTGAAAGAAAACCAATAAGATCATCGCCACTGCTCCTGACGTGAGCAAACACAGTATGCACGAAGAGGTATTCACTTTATATCCGAAATACTGCGAGAATGTGTAAAGGAGAGGTCCGATATTGGCGGATTGGATTACTAAAACCATATAAACCGGCAATTTCCATCCTTCTGGAGAGACATTAATAAGCACTGGCAGTTGCACAAAAATCCCGTTAATGCCAATCCAAGTTGACATGCCAAACAGTGTTACGAGTATGTGGATGATGAAATGGCCTTTTTCCATCTGCTTAGATCCGAATGATTCTACCGAACTCTGTGTCCTCGTCTTGCACATGGCTCGGCGTTATCTGGACTTCGTTGCTAGAGATTAGGAATAAGATATGTGTTTATACGATCGACCAGTTTTGCGTCAGAGGCACGTACAACGTGTGTTACGTTACGAAGATGTAAAGTACTACCTCTGCTTCAGGTTGGAGTACGTAGCCGGCGGAAATTATGCACGAATCTGTCACAGCACTTATGTCAGTCTCCCCAGACAAACTAACGCGGTTAAAGACGACAGACTGTTTTCCATCTGTGGCTTGATCTCAACAATAAAATTTATCAGATAAAGCTTCAACTTTGTCTAATTACCCAGATTCGAGTTCATTTACCGCGTGAATCCAATCAGGGGAACTAAATGGGTAGAATATGATCTGGGCACCTATGCTTTGAAAAATGATAGAACAAAGAAAGAAGGCTGTGGTACTATTATCTAATGATAATAGGTGATTACGAGGTACTAGTATGCGTGTGTGTGTGCCGCAGAGATAATTCTTCGACCGGGCACCTATGCTTCTGGGACTTCCTACATCTTTTCAAAGTAAAACACGAGTCCCTACATGCTAAAAACTGTCTAGAACTTTATCTGTACACCTGAACTGATGATTGTATAGTATTCGTCGATTCTTAAAAGTAATAAGTTTTTATAGTAGTATTCAATCGTCGAGGTCCAAAACTATATTGTTCACTCTTCCTCCAAAAGTATGAGAACTCTGTGTGCAAAGGCACGAAATTCGCTCGAGTAAGTACGTGCATCAAACCAGGCTGCGTTTAAAAGATCCATAAGATAGATCGTGAATAAAAGTGGAAATGTACTACGTTTCTAATACATAAACAGATGTATTCCAATACCTCACGTTAATATGTACAATGTGTCGCAGCAAACGAAGACTGTGATTCTTTCGTAAATATACTCTGATTAATGCATAATAGAAACAAAACAAATTTCCCCCAATGACTCTAAATCTTCTACATTCCTTTATCGCCGTTTTATGAAAGTTCATCGGTATTTTCCATGTTATCCTTTTTTATATATATTATATTCACTGAGCATTGACGCTGAGATCGAAAAAATACTTTTAAGATTTCTTGAATATCTGCCAAGTGCCGTGAGAATATAAAATAAATTCGTTCAGTGTATCCTTGTAATAAAATAGATTAATGAGCCGTCATTCCTGAGCATGGCGAATAGGATTGAAATACTTTGACATAATTAACTAGTACAAAAGTAGTGACTGCCCCTATTAATGATCCTATTTGTGTCGCGACACCTATATAATACAGGCCTCTGCCAGGATCAGGCCTGAATAAAGTTGTTATACCTAATCTAACATAGCCTATTAGACCATTGATAAATATCCACAAAACAACTACCAGGAATTCACCAAACCACGTATCCTGCATGGGAGGTGTCGGGGACATGGCAGCTAAGTAAAAGACGAAAGCGGAGAGTACTAAAACTACTCCCATGATATAAGTAAGAACACTAACTTTCGGGGCTTTAATGAAAAAGCCTAAACACATTGCCAATGGGCCAGCCATTGACGCTAGAGTGACAGTCAAGTGGTAAGTAGTATTTCCATACGGCAGGCAAGAGTATGATTGAATACTTGGTAAACTACCGTTGCCTAGGAAGCAGGCAAGACCCATCATAATCAATAGATGGGTATAAACCTGTTTGGACATAGACCAACCAGCATTAGTCTTATAACTAGGCGGCGCTTTGGTATCAGTCGGTAGAGTCTCCATGCTCGAAGGAAGCTTAACTCTCTCCCCAATAGCTACAGAAAGATTATTCATACCCAGAAATGCTAAGTAAGATAGGAACAATAAACCACCGATAAAGATGAAGAATATCCGAACAGAAAATCTGGGGTCTGGTACATAAGGTTCGAATTCCAGCTGATTGGAGCCTGGCTTCGTTACATTCACACACTCCGGGTTTCCACCCACACCCTGTATTAGAGCCACTGTACTAGGTACAAACCCACTAAGGCCTTCTCCCACCAGGTAAGACACTAAGTAAATTTCACGATAGTTCCTCATGTACGGCATGGAAAGAACCGAACTAGTACACCCCATAATAGCAGTTACAAACATTAAAGATAATAGTGCGGTTGAGTGCTCATTACCGAACACTACTGATGTTATGTTGTACACAAAACCCAGTGCGATCGTCGACAGTGTAGCAGCCAATATTAATCCATAGATGATGTATTTATCACATGCCCAAGTACTGTACCTAAAATAAAAAAGTGCATGTCTTATATAATCTCTGTGACGCTAGCTACATATTTATAGCAGCTGCGTGCCAAAACTTACTTGATATACAATGTATAAAGTATTGGCCCCAAATTAGCGAATTGTACAAGCATCACAATGTGTGCTGGAAGACTCCATCCTTCTGGAGCATTGTTCACTAACAATGGCAGTTGAACATAGATCCCATTCACACCGACCCAGGCACCAAGACCAAAGAGGAGAGCGAGCAGATCCACCGCCAATCTTCTGTTACTCAATTTCTGAGACAACATCTTGTGTCTTCTATCACACATTAACAGCTAAATCTAACAGGCCGTCTTCCCAGCTTCGCTCAAGTTGGCTATGCCAGCGTTTGTACTTTCTGACAGAGGCTCTTTCCCTCAGGTATCATTCAGCTGAGTACAGAATTCCTTCAGCAATATCTTTGCAATAATTCCTTGTTCTAGAAGACTCTTTAATTGAGCGAGTCTTCGAGATCCACGTGAGAAGTGACATGCAATGTCCTAGATTTCGTGTTGTTGCTAGGTTCTCCTCGTAAAATAAGGAAATCTTGAGGATCCGGTGAAGGTATTGGCTCATGGAATGTAGGAAAGGGGATCTTCGACAGTTCTACCGAGAATCTCGAGGATTCGTCAATTTCTCCTCACTGTTACGACACACGGCTTTCCAATGTTGGTTGATGTAACAATTGGAGACATTTGTTTCCGAATTTACCGTTGCATCGGTCCTCTCCAGCGACTCCAAATTCCATGAGATTCGCCGTATCAGAACATCTTTTTGCCGTTTTATCACACACGAGTGCTGTCTAACCTTCGCCGATTTGAATTAGCAGCCACGTCAGGTTACGGCAGAAGGTGTCCGTCAGTGGGTCACTGAATGGGAGACGAGCGAGCGCATGCACTGTCGCGATTGTGCGCGCAAGATTGTTGTAAATCGGTTGACTGGTATGTTAATGAGACGGCGATAAAGTTAACTTGTAACACGAGTCGTTTGAAAGAGGCCGATGCCAGCCAATCCTCCCACTACGACGGTTTGCCGGCCACTAGCGAATTAACTCGACTCATTCGAATGATTCGAATGATTCGTATCATCTTGCGTGCGCCTGTGCCAGTGCACACAACATTGAACTACTACTGTAGCGAAATCACATACGGTTCATTTATCGGATTTCTCCTCGCATACTTTTGCACCCGAAATATTTATTCGTATAAAGGTCTAGCGAACTAGGGAAACCGCAGAAAAGAGAGTGACGAAATCCACTGAGATATTATGTCGAAGTGAAAAACTGACGCGTTTCGCGATAGTAGTGAAAAAGTGATTAGAAGTGAACACTCATTATTTCAGATATGTTATTATTGTGTCTTTGACGATGCGATACCAACATAGGCAACCAGACTTTTTGTATGTATTGCTGCAACACGTGTGGTATTTAAAGAGCTCGCTTTAATCACTAAACTGACAAACGAAACAATAAAAAGCAGACACGCGCTTCGCTCATGAACTGCGATTTTCCTTTGTCTTATCACAGAGCCAAGAAAAGATCTGAAATTTCAACAACATAAAACTCAAATCTAGAATCTAAGATTTTGAGTCCCTCGAGTCTCTCGCGCTTGCGACTGCTTGCGACTTGCAAAGTATACGTACTTTACAAGATCAACCTGTCAATCGCGAAACTCGCTGAATCCCATTACAACCAACTTTCGCTAAACTTTCAAGATTTTCTGATGCGGGAGTTTGCGTATGTTTAGACGTGCTCCTATTATCTGATCCTTTGCCGGCAGCTGCAAGTTGTTACTGTTAGGAGAACCTGGCAGCTGGCTGACCTGTATAGCTTTGTATACTTTGATTAAGCGATGACTGTTGTCTCTGGTAACAGGCTCGTATTGCTGTTACGAGAATTAATACGATTGGCTCTACACATGCATCGGAAGCGTGTAGCTATCTTGATCGGGTGCTAACATTGTCGTGTAACTACACAGCGACGGCAAACACTAATGTATGTACGTATATATATATGTATATATACTAAAGTTTCGTTGAATCTTGAACCTTCTAATGGCACTACTCCAATTCTAAGTGCAGGGCACGAAGGCGTACTTACTTGCTGAGCGGGCTTGCAGCTTGGAATTTGGAATGCCAGCCGTTTTAAGGGTACTTCCTCCCCTAGACACAAAAGCACCGAGGGACAAGTGGCTTTCAATTCGTTTATTCTCTCAATAAGCGTACGGTGGTATTACACACACTTAACACTTGGACGTGTGGACAGGTGATGCGAAATGAAGTACGACAACATCTCGAATATAGCAAGAACTTTATAAAAGACGAGGCAGACTCACAGATGGCTTAAGTACATTATAGTATACGTTTCAAAACTTCGGAGAATGCGCGTGTCGTGTGAAAGACGACTCGTGTTTATTTTTCTTTTTTAGTCAGTGTGTGTGTGTGTGTATATGTCCTCTGTTTGTATGTATGTCTCTCTGTGTGCAGATGTCTGTTTTTTAAACTCCCTTTTTGTTGTTGTCCAGTTGCTCCGTTAGCGGATCGCACCGATGGATAAAAAAGAACTGGGGATGGAACATCGTGCTCTCGAGGGGATTTTGCACGAACGGTACACATTCAATCGAGAAAGGAAGGAACGATCGAGTGAGAAGACGAAGCTGGAGAGAACGAAAGGTCTAGATAGTTTTTAATAAGCCTCCGGTGAATCGCATTTACGTCACCTTCGACACACAAGTACACCCACGCCGGAAATACTCCGAAACATCTCTCTTTCGGCTACGCTGGAGAATTTCGATTTGTATGTGTGAGAGAGAGTGTGTGTTTGCGTGTTCCAGTGGGCCGAGAAAAGATTCCCGGCTGCCGAGGCAAAAGGTGAAAAATCGCTAAGGAAAATGCATCACGTCACAAAAAGACTTCGCTCTCTTTCCAGTGACTCGCTTCGATACTTTCTCCTCCCACGTGTATTCGGGACTGGCGAGCATCGAGTGCATATTCGCTTCTAGTACATATCGAGTATGTACCTAGCAGAATTGCAGGCAGACGATCGAAGAGCGCGCGCCGATTGAAGTGGCAACGTGTGCCTTCTGTGTCGCTTCGAAGAAGGATACGAGTTACTTTTAGATCCACCAAAGAAGGAGAGTGTAGATTTGCGCGTATGTGCAATGTGAATCCTGAAGAGTAGGCTGAATCCAAGATAATCGCACTCTCGCGCTAGGAGCGACACTGCTATTTACTGCGCCAACAAATTTATTGATATCCTATCCGAAATTCGTCCGCCAGCGCGTTAATACCGCTTCACATTTCTTACTTATTTATAAAACTGACGAAGTATCAAAGTCGGGTCAGATTAATTTAGACAAATAGATCCACTCTCTCTCTTCAAACTCTTGTATCGACTAAAAAATATCTACGCTTTTCTGAACAAGATATTTGTAAATATTCATATTTAAATTACCAGTGTGAGAATGAAGAATTCGATTTCTAATACCCAATGGACACGTTCCTTTTCACTCGTTTTGACAGAATAGATCTAGTAGTTCGATTCGCAAAGCATTCTATTGGAATTTTCGTGAGCGAACCGAGCGATCTTTCACACAACACCTCGCCAGATTTGCGGGCTCAAAGTCTGCGCGCCGGTCACGTTCTCCATATTTCATTTCCGGCACTGGAGCGAGAGCAAAGGTTTGCCGAGTGCGACAGCCGAGAGGTTTATGAACGTTCGCCGCGAAAAAGAGTGTTGCGGCTGCGGAATATCGATGGACAGAAATTAATTATGCCGAGCTCGAGTGGGGAAGAGGGCAATATCGGCTGGTGGCTGCCAGCCAAAGGGGTATTTACGTTCCCTAACAGAACGCCCGGATATATCCTTTATCTTTAACCCTCTTTCACCGAGGCATCCACTGGAACTTCGAGAACTTCTGCAGTTCCATTCCGAAAACTTTCCGTCGCACTTAATTGCCGCTGCAGCGAGGAGTAACTCTTGGGCGACAGTTTTCCCTGGCCTTCAATTGTCAGAGTAACTCTCGAGCTTCTAGTCAGTTCGCTTAGAAAACTTTGGCTGCCGTCGATTATAGGAGGGAACGATCAGCATCCAGATGGAAATGTTACGTAAGACGGAATCTATATAACCAATGCCACTTGTTACCCACTGCACTAGCGACTTAAAGTGCCATTTAAAGGAGAAGATCTCTTGCGACTGATCGATCAGCTCTATCCACTAATCTACTCCTTAATTAAGGACTAAGATAACAGACTAAACACTGATAAAAGAAATAGCGATCCGCTGATTATTTGCAGAGGGACGTTGATTGAAATTTGGTGGACGATTACTGGCAATTGCGAGAAGAGACTTTTTGACCCGATTGACGCGAATGCCCCCGGGAATTTTAACGAGCATTCCGCCTCGTGTTCCTTGTCACAGCCGCCGTCGACGTTGCCCGCCCGCTCAATCCTTGAAAGAGTGAATTTAATTGACTGAAGTGTTGAATCTCTCTGCGGACGCGCATACTTCAACTGGATATGCATATTGTCGAATGCCAGTGCGCGACAGGACTTACAATCGCTCGTAAACCCGGATTCTCCCTTATGCATATTCCGACAAAATTTCAAAGAAACCCCTTTCTCTTGGACCTTTTGTACCGTGTTTTCTGATCAGCGAAAGAATAGAATTTTCTGCTGCCCGCACTTTGCTTGATTTACCATTGTATCTGCCATGATCTGTAATAAATAAATATTTCAGTAACAAAAAGAAAGAAATCAGTTGAAACGCTAAACGAACGATTCTTTTCAGTCCTTTAATTTCATGTTGCCGACCTGGAACTCGATTCTTTTCTTTCTTACATCCTCCGGGCTGTGATAGAGAAGCTGAAGTAGAATGCCAAGATCTCGCGCTGACGGACGTACGCAATGTTTTCCTCGTTCAGATTAAGTGCGATTGTCAGAGCTGCTGGCTGCGTTTTCTTAGAAAACCTAACTTGCGTAAGGAGAGAGAAGGACTCGTCTTTCTTGGGGGGGAGATTCGTGTTAACTTCTCGAAGGACTTGCCGAAGGAAAGGACAGCGATTAGCTATGATTAAAGTTTGTTTCGGGACGCTTTCCTTAGGGGTAGGGGGCTAATATCTCTTTGCTCTATTCGCGTGGGCGATTCGATAAAATCTGACAAATTTCACAACGATACAACGATAGTAAATATGATCTCTTGCAAGAGCCGAAACCGCCGCGAACTTGGCACGAACTTCGTTGATCCATCACGCAAGACACAATTCCATCGTATCCTTAGAAATTAGGCGTTCACGTTGAAACTTTGAAACTAGAATTATATATAAGATTTCATTTGCGTGGAGTTAGCATGTGCCTTCATGTATGCTTTTGAAGTACTAGACGCTTGCTAATACAATTGACTTCAGTTTCAGTATTCCGACATACAGCAATTTCAATTGATTTCACGAACAGAAGCTTGTATGACGTATTGAAACGGGATTGCATTGCGCGCGTCAGTAATATCTGTCACTAGGCCGCCACACTACAAGTCATTGGAACAATCGAGCCAAGTTCGTGGATATGTTCGGCCTTGGGCATGTAATCGACAAGCTGCGAAAGTGTATCGGCGTCGATACATGCACCCGCCGTATGCGAATCTACGTGCACGGCGGCATACATGCATTTGCAATGGAAGAATCTTTAATCGAGGATGCTGCGGTTAAGATACGTGCACTGCACGAACTCCACTCGCTCTCTTTCTCTTTCTCTCTCTCTCTTCTTTCTTCATCGCGCGCTTTCTCTTCGACACCATTGTTCTACACTATTATGGATACATACGTGAAGTTCTTGCGACTTATGTAACCCCTAATCACAACGCCCTAATCAAAAACAGTCAGGCTCAATCCAAAAGGATCGCATGACCGAAGCTTTCGAAGGAATGCACTTTTAAAGCCTTGAAATCTTAAACATGAATCACTAGATTTAGACAAAGACTTAAGATATAACTTTGATAAAGCTTGCTCTTTGAAAGAGCAGGATAAGTTGCTTGGTCAATCTTGTGGGAGAAATATGATTCGTGTATAATTGTCGTGGGACTGTGCTGCGCAACAATGAGTTATTATGTGACTCCACGATTCTACGTGATCGTGCAACTTAAGAGAACGCTATTGTGCTGAATCGTTTCTACTTAATATCACAGTCGAAGTTGTAAAATAGGAACTAATAAATACTAAATAAAGAACTAAATAATACGATTTCCTAATAAAATATAACTAAGGGAGACTTTGCAGTTTGATGCTCCGTCGTACGATCCTTTCCAGCATCCATTTCTTGTACAGGCATTCGGGACTCTTACAACATTCTCTCCTACTCTGGCGAGCTTTAGTACAGGTATGTACAACATGTAGAGGAATATATACACATCTTCCCTCTCTCCCGCAAACGTTACGATCCATCCAAAGTACTTGTCTTAAACAACCATTGGCTTAGTGAGCTAGCAAAACTGAAACACTCCTCAAACGTGAGCTCTCCCGCTCGCTCTACAACGAAGACCCATCGAACAGACATGCTGGCCACACGAATCCTTGTTCTCGAGATCGTATTGGTTGCTGACTATCATTGTCTATCGTTTACTCCGCCGTCGAATATCCAAGCGATCACGGATTAGGCTCTTCTCGATCGCCGAGGTCTTCTCTCCGGTGACGCGCGTCGCGTCGCGCCGGATCTCTTGAGGTACAGCCGCGCAGATCTCTTGAAAAAATAATGGTAACATTTGTGATTCACACTAGGCTTTTGCTCTTGCGTGTACGATGCGTGTGTGCTGGACATTCGTGTTCATTTGGTAATCGCGTGCAATCCATCAAGGCGTGTGTGTCCTGGGAAGACACGGGGGCTCTCGCTGGCCTCCTCGAGGCCTGTTATCGGCACACACACACACTCGAAACAAGCGGAACTGGGCGCGCGCGTGTGGTAATCGCGGCCTGATAAATGCACGCGTACAAAACTCTCGATACATCGGCACCGATAAGCAGAGGGCCGGCTTATCATTCGCTTATCTAATAATACAGAGAGCACTGGCTGAAGGAGCGGAAGGAACGGAAGTAGGCAGGTCGAGGGCCGCCGCGGCGGCGGCGGCGGCGGCGGCGGGGTGTTACGCAAGCGGTGGTACTCGGTGGCAACGATCAGCTAAACATTGACAAATGATCGGAGTACGGGAAACACAGCGGCAAATACAGGCGCTTCTATACATACTATCTCTAAGGACATATCGATGCTTCCTACATGGCTAGGCTAGGCACCACTACTTCAAAACTAAAAGAATTCGAGCAAACGTATCAAGCGCATGCTGCTTTCGGCGTTCCTTTTTTGTTTGTTGGTTGGCTGCTTGGTTGCCTGGCGTGATTATTCGGTGCTCGTTACCCTGATTGTTTCCCGGCAGCTAGCCCTTTCGAGTCGAATGCTCCAGTGTCTCAGCTTTTCGATTTCTCTCCTTCTCGAGCTCTCTCTCTCTCTCTCTTTCGTTCTCTTCGAGCGATCCGGAGTGATGGCCGCGTGAAACGAGAGTGATCGAACAGCGCCCTCCCTCTCTCTTGTCCACTCTTTTTCCCTTTCTTTCTCTCTCTTCCCTCTCCTACTTTCGATTTATGGTAACATCGACTGCACTCTAAAGTACTCCGTTAAATTGTATCTACTACTCTAATTACACTGTACTTTTTTTTTTGTGTTTTACGAGTTTGGCGAGCGCCTCGCCGGGCACACCTGTTTCCCGCGACGACGGCGGCGGCGACGGCGGCGACGGTGGTGGTGGCGGTGGCGGCGGTGGCGCAGTCGATAGGTGAAAAAAGTCTTTAGAGGAAAATAGGTTCTTTAGTGAATTGACAAGTAGATAGTGTGTTCTTGTTGCGTAGATCTATCTAAGACATACGTGTGTGAGGTCGGACTTTTTGGGGAACGCGCTTTTACAGCTCTTTCGGTGTATTTGGTTCCCGTGGTTCTGTTTTGTATTACTCTTTTTTTGTTTTTTGTTTAGTTGGTTGTTGCTTTGGTTCCTACTGTGTGTTTCAGTTCGCTCACCTTGCCCGCTCGCAATGGCTCGCGGTGCTTCTTAATTGGTACCTCTTTCCCGCGAGAGAAAGTGCTCTATGTATACTTGGAGGCTGACTACTCGAAACACGGTGAGCTTGGTTCCATTAGGCTGATGCCTCGCTCCCAAGGGTGCCTTGTAGGTCGTGTTCTACCTAAAGGGAAAAAAGCTCGGTGATGCTCGAGTTTGTACCTCTTCTGCGCTCGGCACCATTGGCGAAGGGTATGGATGATCGTGATGACTCTGCGATCAATCTCATCTCGTGCAATCCAGCCTCTCAGTGTTTCTCTCTTTATCTTTCTATCTCTTTGTTTCTCTCTCTCTCTCTATTTCTCTTTCTTTCTCTCGTCATGGTCGTTGTTGTGAAACTCCGCAAGGCGTCTCTGTCTCTAGCGTATTGTCGTGTTTATCGTAATTCGGTTCGCGAACTTCCGCAGGGCGCGCGCAAAAGGAAAAATGAGTGAGAGAAGTTGTCTGTCTGTGTTGTCCCTTTCGAAAGGATCGAGTATATCCGTCGTGTCACGGAGGAACTGTATATCATAATCTCCACCGTATTGGCGCGTGTCCTCGATTCTCCGGAATCGAATCGGATTTCTCCAATTCCCTCCTGACTGGCTAGCTTTCCACGCCGATTGTACTTGGTATTGTGTGTGCCTTTAGTGTACGAGTGAATGTCTAATACCCAAGGGGACCGTGAGCAAGCTCGCGAGTCCTCGCTGCCGAAAAGTAGCTCCCGTCGAGCGGAGCCATCGGTTAGGGTTTAGGGTTAGCTGGTCGGTATCGGTGTCAGCGAAACTTTCGTGTCAATAGTCGTGCCTGCGCTGTCTATCGGTGGGCGAGCCAAGTGCCGGCCGATATATATATACATATATATATACTGCAATAGACACAGTGCATTAGCTATCCGATCTCCGATTGGGTCCGGGTGGTCCGTGTGCGGGGTAATCGCGCGGGTCTTCAGAGTGGATCGCCGCCGCGTCCGGTGGCGAACTTGGTAGCCCTGGAAGCCAAAGCGCCCAATGAGCACACAAGACCCGTCAACGTTTCCCAGAAAGTGGTCCTACGTCTTTTCTGCGCTGCCTGTCCGACGTACCCCGAGTAATATCCGGCGAACCGATCGTTACCGCGCTCAGAGGCACTGTCCGATCTGCCGACGCTCGATCTCGCGGATTTCGGCTGCTGAACGATGCTCCGCCGATGTTCCTGCTGTTGGTGTTGTTGCTGCTGGTGATGCTCGCCGCGTTGAGCTCTGCCGGGGATGCCCGAGGCCCCGTTGCATCGTTGCTGATACTGCATCTCCGTCTCGTAGAGATGTTGTCGCAGCTGTACGTTGCTCAACCGTCTGTCCATCATCCGCACGAGATTCTGATGAACACGCCGGTCATCCTCGTTGACAACTGGCAACTGTCGCCTCCCGCTACCCGTTGGCACGTCGTTCTTGCGCATTTCTTCCACTTGTCAGGCGTATTCCGTGTCGGTCGACGTCGATCTCTCGAGCGGACCTTCGTGATGCTGTGGTTGTTGCTGTTGGCGTTGTTGTTGTTGCTGCTGCTGCTGTTGCTGCTCCTGCTGTGCTTGAGCGTACGCCAGGCTCTTTTGGTAGCTGAATACCTGCCGCTCGAGATTGTAATTCTCCGTCTGGAGAGAAGCGATTTCCCGGCGCATCTGTTGATTGTGAATGCGGCAGACGTCGTCGTACTTATGATAGGTCGCTTGGAAGAGCGAGTGACTCTCGTGCCATTCGAGCCGCACTCGGAGCTCGCCCTTGCTCGTTAAGAACGGCGTGATACTGTTCATCTCATTCATGTTCATATTCAAGTTTGTCTCCATTATGATACCCTCGTCGTTCATTTCCTTGGCGTAGTAGCGGCTGTACGGCGCCCCAGGGAGACTGATCGCCGCCGTGTCCGGGCCTTCACCCCTCAGAAGATAAGCCGACCAACTTACGTACCTGAAACCACCAGATAACATCCACTCTACATATCAACGATTAAACCTACTCATTTTGCAATCTACGAGATTGCTAAATGAGTGGAACGCTTCGGCCAATTCTAATTCTCTTCTATCGAATTTTATGAAATAGAATAGTTTGAACTAATTATTAATGACCAAATGAGTGGAACACTTTGCCCAATGCTAATTCTCTTCTATTGAAAATGAGTGAAACAAGCGTTAACCCTTTGACTGCGGCGAAATCTAATGGGGAGTGCTAATTTAACCCAGGGCATTTTAGCTATGATCAATGCAATCTTAATGGATTTTTAAAAGTGCCAATAGTAGTTAAAGGATTAATAATGAGACTCTTCGCTTTGGCGTGTACCTTAAGTGGTTCGGTGCAACATTGTTGATGTCCTTGTAAACGAGATGAAGTCTGACTGTATCCGAATGCATGTCAGCTTGTATGATCCATCCTTGTTTGTCTCTGTCGTAACAGGAGGCGGCTGGCGGCTTGGAGGTACCTAGGCCTTGGAGGGCGACCTCGCAAATGGTCCTCGCCTCGATCAATTCGAGGGTAACACGAACAACACCCCTTCGCGCTACTTCGGACCACCTAACGCCCGGATGCCAACCGTAACCATCTTCGCCTACGTCGCACAGGTCTTCCAATTGGCCGGAATGAATTCTCTGGTCGCTCTCGCCAAGGGAAACGCTGTACCTTACGCGACAACGGTGCCCGAAATCCGTCTGTCTGATGAGGTAGACGCTGACCCGGTTCTCCTGGCCCCGACAGTCCTCCGAGTCCTTCTTACCATAAGGATAAATCACAAGGTTCCAATCGAAGCCGCCAAATTCGAAACAGTCGGTCTCGAATTTGTTTGGCTTCGATTGGCCAGCTGGAAAGACGCTCGTTGGATTCATCTTTAACTCGGTCATGTAGATCGTGCGGACGTTCGCCATCGATAGCTCCAACTGGAATTCACCGTTTGGGTCGGCGAAGTTGCGGCTGTAGAGATCCGCCACTGGTATGTAGTTCCGGTTGCCCTGTGCTGGCGTGTCGAACGTGAACTTCACACGCTTCCCGGCGAAGTCCTCGTTCATCGAGAAGTGCTCGCGATTCAGCAGCGTGAAGCTGAAGTCCACGAAGACCCGCACGTTCCTCGATGGAGTGCGCCATACTAGATACGCGCCCAGAACCTTTGATACACATGTGGGAGGAAATCGTTTAATCGTTCAGTTTGCTTTCAGTCAGTGGTCTATGAACGTGAAACCTAAAGAAATGGTAAAATAATAACAGTGTGTTATAATGAAACTGGAAACAGAAAACAGGATTAATTTGCTAAATAAGAGATTAAATAATCGTACAAAATAAAAATGATCGCAATAGTAAATATAGAATTTGTATCATTTGATACACATAAGGGAGGAAATCGTTTAATCGATGAGTTTGCTTTCAGTCAGTGGTCTATGAACGTGAAACCTAAAGAAATGGTAAAATAATAACAGTGTGTTATAATGAAACTGGAAACAGAAAACAGGATTAATTTGCTAAATAAGAGATTATCGTGCAAAATAAAAATGATCGAAACGCATTCGGAAAATATAGTAAATGTAGAATTTGTATCATTTCATATACATATAGGAGGAAATTATTCAATCGTTTTGTTTGGTTTCAGTCAATGATTTACGAACGTGAAACCTAAAGAAATGGTAAAACAATAACAGTGTATTATAATAAAACTGGAAACAGAAAACAGGATTAGTTCGCTAAACGAGAAATTAAATAATGGTTCAAAATAAAAATGATTGCAAAAATAAATGTATGATC
Organism: Ectemnius continuus; assembly: GCA_910591665.1. Classification (NCBI taxonomy): domain Eukaryota; kingdom Metazoa; phylum Arthropoda; class Insecta; order Hymenoptera; family Crabronidae; genus Ectemnius; species Ectemnius continuus. The sequence goes on along the minus strand of OU342868.1, from coordinate 9,656,971 downwards.
GGAACGCATTGAGAAAATATTGTAAATATAGAATTTGCACCATTTGATACACAAGTAGGAATTAGAAAACAGGATTAATTCGCTAAACAATAAATGTAACATCGAAGCGCATTTGGAAAATATAATAAATATAGAATTTGTACCATTCAATTCTAGGACCTTAGAACTGAAATATAAAATGTGCTCGTTCCTAATAGAAAGAATTTTCCTAAGCATTACAGGTTTTATATAATTTCCGACTGTATTAATTAAACAAATAATACATTTCTCTAAGTTGGTATAAATATTTCGCGCATAATTTTTTAATTATATCAGATGTTTGCCGATTGCAGGAGGGTCGTTCTATCGTTTTTGCCTTATGGACACAGCGGTACCATTAACTCGGCCGCGATCCCATCGCCATCCAATTACCGGGTTAATCGCGGCATATTTCGATGCACCGGGGCGATATCGGGCGCGCGTACCAGGCGACATCGTGTTCCGAATTCGAGGAGGGACTCGTTCTCGGGCTAATTAAATCTGGCTCGATCGATATCGGCTAATACGGCGAATTAAAAATCCCCGCGAAAGCTTGCGGTCCAGCACGCCGCCGCCGCGCTCCATCCGTCATTTCGCCAGATAGGATCTCAGTGTTCCCATCTCGGTAATTAATTCTGACGCGCGCGCGCTCGCAGTTACAATACGCGCGAGCGCTTCTCTCGAAAGCAGAATAAATGCTCGAACGCAGTTGTTGTGAGATCCAACTGTAAATAGGATTCCTGGCTTTCTGGGTCAATTAAATGTTGAGATTGACGCGCAGATAAGAAGCTGCTCCTTTTTTTTATTGTTGTTTACAGCGTCACTCGTCGCACTCTTTCTCTTTTTGATTAGATCTACATTTTTCTCATTTTCACGATTTTAAGGAGGTTGGCGGCGTCATTTAGCGCAGGACTAAGAACTAATTAGACCAGGCAATGAAGTTCATTTGTGAATGGTGATTTAGTGGGAATTCTTTCATTTATCATTTAGAATATAACAAGATTTTATTCGCACTGTTAGATATATTTGTTATTAATGTGGGAAGTGTTTCAGTTCAAATTCGTTTTAATTTTCAGTAGACAAACTTAAGACTTTGTAAAGTAGAGAGATTTTTGTATTTTAAATTATAATAAAAATAACTTTTGAGTAGGAAAATTCACACCTGTTCTTATAAGTTACTTTTATTTCTATATTATTTATCACGTTGTTTCTTCAAATGAAACAATTTCCTTTCCACTCTCTGTTCAAATATTCTCAAACCGGACAAATGAAGCTTCTGAAAGTTCGCATGATTATTCGTAAATGTCTCATTTACTACATGAATTTTTTGTTATGCACGTGTTATTATTGTATCACATATTTTGAAGCCATAAACAGTAATCGAAAAGATTAAGAAAGATAAAGAAAAAGATTACTCGAAAACTGTAAAGACAAATAAGTTGAAATTTCGAAGAGAGCTACAGTGACGATTCACTATCATTCTCTGTAAATTTCAATCCAATATTATTATTTCCATTTTCGGCATTAATCTTAACGTTGATCCATCGAAACTATTTAACGACAGATGTGAAATAGCAGGGAAGTAAAAATTAGAGTAAAGGTGGGTGTATGTAAAGGGTAAACGCGTTGGTGGTGCAATCAGCGATTGGCTCACCCACGCTCAACTTTCGGAAATGGAACAGTTTGAACTGCGTGGAGGGATAATCATTAATGGCCCGCATCCCACGTTTGTAACACGTGTAATATTGTTAGAGGCGTGTGTCGCAAAAGCTCGGCTAATGCGGATTCCAATCATTTCCGAGCGAATGTATCGGAGTAATAAATTCCCATGAAGAGCCAACAGAAACACAGATTACTCTTCGGTTGAAAGAAAAGCATAATAAATCAATGATTTGATGATTGCGTGATGGGGAAAAAAAGGGAATCTTTCTGTACCTTGTCGGTGCGGGAGAATGCGACTGCCCATTTTTGGAAGCCGCACATGAGCTCCTTGGTGACGACGTCCCGTTCTGGTTTGCGCATCGCGCTCTTCGTAACCACGAAGGAGAAGACCCGCGTGCCATGCCGATCGGGCACCTGCGCGAATCTGTATAGCAAAGCCATCACCGCATCGCGGGAGCACACCTGCCTCGATGGTCCACGTCTTCAGGAAGGTCCCGTCTCGCAACGAAACCCAGCCTCTCCCTCTCAGCCTCCTGAAACAGAAGCTCCAATCATAAGAATTTGCTGTTCTCAATTATAAGAATGTACGACGTCTTCAGTTTGTGTGTGGGCGTTTGAAATAAATGTGACACGTCAGTGATTCAATGTCACAAAACGTACAGCATAAATGTATTAAAATCGCAATCTCAAGGAATTTGCTTCTACAATTGTAAAATTATACGGCGTTGTAAGTTGATGTGTGTGGGCGTTTGAAATAAATATAACACGTCAGTGATTCAATGTCACAAAACGTAGAGCATAAATATATTAAAATCACAATCTGAAGGAATTTGCCCTTCACAATTATAAGAATATTCGACGTCTTAAGTTTATGTGTGGGCGTTTGAAATAAATGTGACACGTCAGTGATTCGATGTAACAAAACGTAGAATATAAATATGTATATTAAAATCGCAATCTCAAGTAATTTGCTCTCCGTAAAAATTGTAAGAATATACGGCGTCTTGAGTTGATGTGTGTGGGCGTTTGAAATAAATGTAACATGTCAGTGATTGACTGTAACAAAACGTAGAGTATAAATGTATTGGAATTTCACAGTACTATCAATACTGCTATTATTAATTGAATGCTCGGTTATAAACCTTGCGAAAACTTTGAGAGTACTGAAAATAGTGTAAAACATCAAAAAATTGGATATTTTGACGACTAAACTTTTTCCAGTAATGTTACAGTTTCCACAAGGCTTATAATCAAGTTCTCAATTAGTATTGACAGTACATATTCGAACACAGCCTAAATGGCACAGCAAGGAGTTAATTAAGGCAGAACACGCGTTAATTATAATTTCATATAAAATTGAAATCTGAATACTTTACCAATTAAATCAGAGGGTCATTAAAGTTTTATTACTGATATTATTAATTAAAATTTCTCCAATAACGAAGACTTGTGAATGGATTTTCAATAATTAGCCTTCTAAAAATAGTCCATCAACGGTGAAGTAAAATTTAATATGGATATTCTTCCAACGCATTTAATATCTGCGCGCTTGAATCCTTTCGAATTAATGCTGTGTTTAATTAGCCAGATAACACGAAGTCGTTTATTATACTAATTTGTCGCTATCACTAATTCTCGCGTCGAGGCAGACAAAGGAAAGTGTCATTAGCACTTGATCCGCAGGACGGCTGCATAAAAAAATGACCAGCAAACTTAATTCTCTTCTGCTGAATTTTACGAAATGGAAGAGTTAGAACCATGTGGACCGATAATGATTAATGGCTAAATGAATGGAATATTATACTTTATTCAATGCAAATTCTTTTCTACTGAAAATGAGTTAAGCAACCTTTAACCCTTTGACTACGGAAAAATTAAAGGAAAAACGCTGCTTTCGATTGACGACATTTTAGCTGTAATGAATGCAATATTAATGGATTTTCAGTGTCACAAACGCAAAATCTCTAAGCGCCAATAAGCGCACAGCAATCTAAGAGTTAATTGACCAAATAACACGGAGTCGTTTATTATACTAATTTGTCGCTATCACTAACTCTCGCTTCGAGGCAGAGAGAGGAAAGCGTCGTTAGCAGTTGATCCGCAGGATGGCGGGATAAAAAAATGATCAGCAAATGTAATTCTCTTCTACTGAAAATGAGTTAAGCAACCTTTAACCCTTTGACTACGGCAAAATTGAAGAAAAATCGCTGCTTTTGACTGACGACATTTTAGCTGTGATAAATGCAATCTTAATGGATTTTCAGTGTCACAAACACAAAATTTCTAAGCGCCAATAAACGCACAGTAATCTAGGAGTTAATTGACCAAATAACACGAAGTGGTTTATTATACTAATTTGTCGCTATCACTAATTCTCGCGTGGAGGCAGAGAGAGGAAAACGTCGTTAGCAGTTGATCCGCAGGATGGCGGGATAAAAAAATGATCAGCAAATTTAATTCTCTTCTGCTGAAAATGAATTAAGCAACTTTTAACCCTTTGACTACGGCAAAATTTAAACAAAACGCTGCTTTTGACTGACGACATTTTAGCTGTAATGAATGCAATCTTAATGGATTTTCAGTGTCACAAACGCAAAATTTCTATGCGCCAATACGCACCCACAGTAATCTAGGAGTTAATTGACCAAATAACACGAAGTCGTTTATTATACTAATTTGTCGCTATCACTAATTCTCGCTTCGAGGCAGAGAGAGGAAAACGTCGTTAGCAGTTGATCCGCAGGATGGCGGGATAAAAAAAATGATCAGCAAATCCGGCAGGCTTAGATGAGCCGGTGCGGCTCACCGCGCGTGACAATTAATGCCGGTAGGAGCTTCTCGTTCGCCCTGTGTATTTCATGGCGCAAAGAGGATTACCGGTGCTCTGCCGTCAGAGCATTCCCATCCGAGTTCTACGTGACCCGCGCGCCTTAAAAATGTAAAATGCATCAGCCTCTTTAACCAGCTTCATTAACCCACCATGAACACGCGCAGTTTCCTGGTGACTCCGGCGGAATTATCATTAGAAAAATTGGGCAACTGCTTTAACACGCGTACTTCATTACGCGGATCATTTTTCAGCTCCCCCGAGCATAGAACTTGTGGAAAATCGGGCGGAATTTCCCAGAGGCTCGAATTCGCTCATTAAAACTTTCGGGGAAATGCGTATTAACTGTGTCTTTGCCCGGCTCACACTGCACACCATCGTTAGTAATTCCCTTGTGATTTCAGCTCATTTCGATGATTCGTTTTAGGTAAACTTTGGTATAGAATGGTGAAAGATCAAAGAGTGACAATAATATATTGGCTAAATATTTACAATCTCTACTTATGTGAAGCATTGATTGTTTTTTTATAGTTTCTTGACGTAAATGCATGTATTAACATACTATAATACATTGAAATTGGGGGAGCATTATAAAACCCCTTAAGAAGACCATAGAAACACTACAAATTCAATGAGATGAGAATCCTTGCGATTTAAGCAATTCATTCATTGATTTTCACATCATAGCAATTAGACATACGTTTCTAAATTTGGCGGAAAATCTGATATAATACTGTTAATCATTTACTTTCCGCAATAGTGCGATAAAACGATCGACAAACTCAAATAAAATGCAACTTTCAGTAGACGTTCACTAACAGAATGAATATAAATTAGAGTGCGTGAATCAGCGACTTTTTACAATACGCAGCCCTCGAAAAGTGAACTTTGGCAAGATGCGTTGTATAAAAGGTAATCATTATAGAAGGTTTATGAGATAGTGAAAAATCTAGTATTCGAAGAGGCGAACGGTGGCAGAATGGAAATGACTATCTTGTTCTAGTTGAAGTGCTCTGATTGCGACTGGCTAGTCTGTTCCTCTCTCTCTCTCTCGCTCGCTTTTTTTTATCGGGCAGCAGCAGCGGCGTGCGATTGCAAAATATGGGGAATGTTTCGAGCAGAGCGTCGACTATTGTTTCCAATGATTTTGGCCGCGGGCTGCGCTCCATTCCGATGGTAAAATGTGTCCGAAATTGCTAAAACAATTATCGTACCGTAGAAACAGCCCTACTGCCGGTGCAGCAGCCTGCTGGGGATTTCTAGGTGTCTCTGTGTGTGTGTGTGTGTGTATATCGCACTTTCTCTCACAGATTGGTAGATGCAAGTGAGAGTACGCGCGCATCAGTTTTCCACATTGCCGTATCAGATTTGGCTCATTTGCACGCGCGCGCGTTTTAGCCCCGGTGATCCGTATTTCCGCAGATAAACGATCCTCGTTACTTTTCCAGCTTAACGGCCCGCCCCGATTTCACTGCTAACGAAATTCCCCGCACGCACACACACACGCACACACGCAATCCCATATACTCGAACGAGCCTCCGAATGAAGTACGAGCACTCCCTCCATTTGCTCAAATAAACCTCCAACTACAATATGGACCGATCGCAAAATGCCCCTTTTATAAATCTCCAATTCTAGATGTTGATCAGTTTACAAACCAACTGCTTTATATGATTTTTTGAAAGGAGTTTACAAATGTATCAATGTTCTAAATATTTGGATTGTAATAATAATGTAAATAACAATCGAATTCTGTGATAAACTTTGTTCGTTCGTTTAAGAAAGATTGAAATTTCTAGGTTTAATAAATATATTTTTAATTATTCCAGAAATTTCTCGTTTGATTTTGTTAGAAGTAAAAAAGGTCAAAGAAGTAGTAGAGTTTTGTATCTTCTTTCAAGTTACCTGCTACTTTTCCCCAAATAAATATCGTTCATTATTTCCCCAAATAAATTTCGAACTACAATATTAACCGATCGCAAAATGCTCCTTTTATAAATCCACAATCTTAGATATTGATCAATTTACAAACCAACTGCTTTAAATAACTTTTCGAACAGCCGTTCTAAAGTATCTTTCGTTCTCAACTTCACGATAATGCGAGACTAACGAACATTGTATTTAATGGATCTCTTAATTCAAAACTAAAGTTGGTTGGTTATGTCGTTCCCAAATGAAACGGCCACGTTTCCTCAAATTTAGAATCATGCTGTAAGACTTCAAGTCGTAACTAAAATCCTTTCTCTGGGACAAAATTCCCCGAAGAATTTCTGGAATCCAAATTTACAGGGAGTGAGTTTATTGCTGTCGCGTTAGGTTATGATGAGATATTTTGTGACTGGCTTTACTGAGGAAATGTTGATGATACAGCTAAGATCGCTGAGAAAATGTTGACGCTCGGCCAGAAAGTCGAGCCGGATTTTTTCCGGGACGCGTTGGTTTATCGAGAATGGGGCTACCGGCTCGCACTTACGGAGAAATGGCGAGAATCCATAAACTTTTTCAATAAGGCATTGCAACAAGGCAAGAATGATGATCTCAGAGCAATTCTCGGCCTTTGTAAAACACAACTCAAGCATACCAGATACTTAAACGCCGCGGAAACCTCGGACAGAAGCATGTTAATAGGTCAGAACTCTTTTTCAGTAAAATAAACTTAGATTTAGAGATCTTAATTCTTAGACGTTGCATAATTCTACTTCAAATTTAAGACTTGCACGATAAATTTGTTGGCAAGTATCAACTTTAGCTCCTTCTGCAGGGAAAGACATGGTGTTATTTTTTATTTAAATAGGCCAGCTATATAATATTTCACGATAATTAGATGGTGCAAAGTATATTAATATACTATTGTTTGTGTGAAATAATTGTGTTTAAATTTGCACGTATTAATCTTAGTCCTTAGAAAAACTATATTCACAGAATTCATTGAATTTTAGATAAAGATTTCATACAAATTTAGTCCTTTAACACGCGCAATGACACCCGCATTGAGATTAATTCATTACATATTCATCATATATTAATGTTTTCCGCCGCCTAATCATCGTGAACCATCAAACACCAAACTATTTAAAGCAAAAATGACAAAGTTTTCCTTTTCCCTGCTGAAAGGACTAAAATACATATTTACGAAATTTTGTAGCAATTTTCCTCCAATTTCAATAACACAAAACTTATTTCACACTTGGCAGATCCGAATCACTATCAAGTGAAGCACTTGCGAGTGGAAACGCTTTACAATGTCGGGGAGTTCGGCTACAGTTTGGTCCACGCTTACCAAGGCCTGCGAGATCGCAGGATGCCGTTTGAATACCAGGTGTTCATGGCTATCGAAGCGATAGAAGATTGCGTCGGCCGAAACACCAACTCGAAAGCTCTCTTACTTCTCTATCCGTGGATTCGTGATCTTCAAACGTATCGAGAAGGGCTCATTGCCAAGCTCGGCGAAGAACCGGATGAATTCGAAGGTTACTTTCTTATAATTTATGTCTAACCTACTTTTCCAAGCTTTTTATATCACAGAACGAAGATACGAATTAACGCAAATTAGATTTAGATTGGAATAATACTATCGTTCATTGGTTATAATTATTGGATATTATATTAATTCATATTGCTAACACTGAATTTTTGACTAACGATAAAACATCATTTGAAAATCAGGAAAAGATTGGTGATTGATGGCTTAGTAATTCGTATGGAAAAGTGATAATCATTATGAGAATGATCACCAAATATATGCAAAATTAAATCATAGGGTCGCCAACTTGTTATTAAATCATCGAGCATCATTGCTATTTTATCTGCAATGCCGTTATAATTATGTGTGGGCAAAACATAGGTATTGACATTAAATCTACCAATTATCGGTCAAATGATCGTTTTTAATGGGAAAATAGAGGTATAATAAAAGGTTTAGTGTTAATGAGGAGATTGGGTAGAGTATCGCGTCAATTAGCTAGCTATAGCTATACAGCGTGAGGATATTTATCCCGACGTATAGCGTTTTTCGCCTATTACAAAACTTTCAACACGATTTCCAAAAAAGTTACAGCTTGCAGGCATAACTTATGAATTAAACACCGTCTAATTTATTTTTCTGAATCCAATGAGCCAAAGAAATATGAATTTCTCCTGTTATTTTCTTGGGCGTCGAAGGAGTCCATCAGAAGATTCAAACCAAATTAAATAATTCAGCTAGAATTCAATTTAAAATTGATATCTTCAATAACGAATACATTATTTCTAGAGATAACTTCTTCGAAATATAATACTTCTATTATTTCTATTCTGAGAGAAATGCTTTGAAATTTCCAGGCATAGACGAGGACCACTCAAGGTTCAAGGTGAACGATCCGGACGCCCGGTACGAGGCGCATGTAAAGAAGCTGCAGCGGATCGTCGCGCAGATTTATCTCGGCCACCTGGCGGCGGACAAGGAGTTCGTGCAGGAGATAATCGAGCGGCAGGATAAAGTGAATTCGCCGAACAAAAGGACGAACGCGATGATTCGTACGCTGGCAATCGGCTGCCACCGGCGTTCCTGTTTGCGCCAGGAGAGGCTTCGAACTAGGCGGCCTCTTTATGCCACGTTATTCGAGCGACGAGCGCGCCCGCCTGGTCACAAAGCCATGTTGAGGCAGCAGAAGCAATTACGAAGGAACAATATTGTTATAGAGGCTGACTTCCTGCTGCGCAAGGCTCACGATGTCCGAATGGCCAAGGATTATCCCACCTTTTTCAGGTACCTTAAAGCATCATATTTGTCGGCCACGTCAGTAAACACAGCAGGAGTTTATTCATTTTTTTGAAGCACTAACACTTGCTTTTTGAAACTCATATGTTCATTATTGTACATATTTTGGCGTATATTCGCTGAAAAATTTGTTTTTGCATCAAAAGTAAACGTACAACTTTGAACGCGTTTTCTCGAAAATGTTTTTAGACGCGGTTGTTGGAATAACTTTGGTAGAAATTGATTCAATTCATTGAGATCAACACAATATCTTCTCAATGCAATACTTTGGTCCTCAACGGGAGGGATTTTCTATATATTGTTTAATTTTTGTTACTTTTGTCTAAAATTAATATTTTTTTATAATGACAAACGGGAATATAATGTAGTGCGAATCGTAAGATTCAATTCGAAAGATAAGAACAAATTTTGCAGACAACAAACGTTAAAGTGTATGCAATAATGAACATACCACGAATTAGAAAAAAACAAATATTAGTACTTAAAAAATTAATAAACTCCTGTTTGTTTAGTAACGTGCCTAATTTACAAGACCTCTTAATTAATTCTTATTCTTCCAATGCGATCACAAACGCAGAATTAATATAAAACCCGGATGAGCAATTTGGAACATTCAGCTTTATGGATTATGCAATCAGATTACATGTTATACTTGTTAATCAGATTGATCGATCGAATCAAGAGCAAGTTCGACGGGTACTCGCTCGATATGTTTCCATTCAAGGAGAAGTGTTTGAACGCAGTGTATAATATGGTGGCGTGGGTGTACGTCGATACGAAGAATCTTACTTGTCATGATTCCGAAAGGATAAAGAGGATGTACTTAAAACGGCACTTGGGAATGACAGTGGATGGTTTGCCACGTGACAGTGATATTGCCTGGTCGTACAATGTCGATCGCAAGGAAACCCTTCGATTGTTTCGTAGGTATGTCGTAGTAGAGTTTAAAATATTTCAGAATTCTAAATTAGATAATGTTATTGACACAGCAATCTATTAAATTTCTAACAACTAAATTAAGATCTTTGATCGATCCTTTGCCAAGCCTGATTAATCCTCTATTGGATTAATAATTCTTCATTGTTTGATACAGCAATCAATTAATTTACTAATAAATCCTTTGAGACCCTCGATTATTTCGTAGATATGTCATAAAAGGCTAATATATTCAAGGATTTTAAATTAGGTAATCTTCTTGACACAGCAATCTATTAGTTCTCTAACAAGTCCTTTAAAACCTTCAATTGCTTTGTACAGGGTGATTCACTTGCCTTTGAATCAGAACTCTCCTAGCTCTTATTTTTTTTGGTGGACTTCCCGACCTTCCCCGGGACTGAAATTTGGCGGGTAATATTTTTTTGCATCAAGGAAGAAGTGATATAAATTTCAGAGCGCTAGCTCAAAGTTTAAGTTTTCACCAATTTTCGACCCTCGAAAATGGTCAATTTTTTCAAGTTTCTCAAAATCGGCCGAACGCGGGATATTTTGATTGTTTTCGTATCACGGTGGATAGAGAACAAAGAATGCGTGAAAAAAAGTCCGGATTTGCAACGGGAACGGATCGAAAAACCGTCCAGAAAAGCCAATTTTTGCTCATTTTTAACGGTTTTTATTTTTTTTGGTGAACTTCCCGGCCTTTCCCGGGGCTGAAATTTGGCGGGTAATGTTTTTTTGCATCAAGGAAGATTCCATAAAAATTCCAGGGCCCTAGCTCAAAATTTTTTTTTCGGCCGATTTTTCTTAAGGGGTACCCCTTCAGATTTTTCCACGATTTTTCGAAGGTCCCCGAACTCGGGTTTTTTCTTCAGGAATCGATTGTTTATGAATGAAAACGAATAGAAAAGAAGAAATCCGTCGAAAAAAGTCCGGATTTCTATCGAAAACACTAAAAAAACTGCCTTTAAAGTTCGATTTTTTCGGAATTTTCCCTGGTTTTTCTATTAACTTTCTAACAAGTCCTTCAACACCTTCGATTATTTCGTGGTTATGTCACACAAGGTTTCACTATATTCGAGGATTCTTAATTAAATAATCTCATCAGCACAACAATCTATTAATTTTCGAACAAGTCCTCGAAGTCGTTGTCCGGAAATCGGACTAGGTTGGAGGGAGCTTTGTTGGCGAGGATTGGTCGACTCGATTAATTCGAGTGTCGTCGCCGGTTCCTCTGTCATTAAGGACGAAGCAGTTGCTATTGATTCGATGCGGAGGTCCTTTGGGCGAGTGAGAGTTCAAAGAGAAGTACTTTCGACTTTGCACACAGACGACTGGCGATGGCGTCGCAGCCGTTGGAGCTCGCTTGGCTCTTCCACGAGTTCTCCAAGTTCTTGATCACGATCGATCGAATGGACTGGGCGAGGTTCTTCACGAAAAAGGCGCGCGACACTGCTCAGGATGCGAAGCACTCCCTCTGGGTTTTGCACAGCTACCATCTGTTGCTGAGAATCGAGATCCTTCAGCATAACAGGAACGAAGCGAAGGATGCTGCGCTCCTGGCGCTAGCAGCTGCGAGAAAATTGGGCTTGGACGTCCTCGTGGACTTTTACAAGCGCGCCGTCGAAATGATCGAAGACACCGACATCGACAGGTTGATCGATGTCGATAATATCGCCGACAGACAGAAAGTAATCCTCGACATGATGCCCGATGACATGAAGACCGAGATGGACTTCCTCTGGAGGAGCATGGAAGTCGTCCCCGCCAAGCGGAGACTCTCCGTAATGCCTGGCTGCAAAACTGTCGATCGCAAGTTCAACTTGACCTGCATGAGAAGAAGCATTCTCGTCACGCCTTATAGAGATCCCGCGAGACAAGCCAGGACTGCTTTGCTCAAGAAATACTCGCCCTCCGATGATCGACCGGGTTACGTAGACTTCAGGAAATACGAATGAAACAATGTTCCTTTATCCACAAATGTACTAATGTTTTCAATATTCGGATTGTAATAATGATGTAAATAGTAATCGAGTTCTATGATTATACAGAGTTTGTTCGTTCGTTCTGCAAAGATTGAAATTTCTAGGTCTAATAAATATAATGTCATTCATCTTATAAATTGCTCTTTCGTTTTTGTTGGAAGTAAAAAGGGTCAAAGAATTAGTAGAGTTTCTTATCTTCCTTGAAGTTACGTTCTAGTGATACTGGCATACTCGAACGAGTCTCTGAATTAAGTACAACCACTGTTTTCATTTCCCCAAATAAACTTCGAACTATAATATTAACCGATCGACCGTAATCCTAAATATTAATCAATTTTCAACAATTTTAAATGATTTTTAGAACAAGCTTTCGAAATTATCTTTCAGGTTTCACTTCATGCCAATGGGAGACTAACGAACATTGTATTTAATGCGTTCATTAATCTACAAATTAAATCCTTTCTCTGGAACAAAATTCCCCAAAGAATTTCTAGAATCCAAATTTACAGAGAGTCAATTTATAGCTGTTGTGTTGGGTTATAATGAAATATTTAAGTTACTTGTTATTGCGTAATACTTTATGCGTGTAATATAATATAATATACTAATAATGTAATAAATATCTCATCATTCACCCCATAAATTTCTCTCTCTTACAACTAAAAAAAGGTCAAAGAATTAGTAGAGTTTCTTATCTCGAGGGATCGATTGTTATCGATCGACTCTAGTTTCTCTGATGCTTGAAGTGCGATGCAATCGAGGAGGGAAGATAGGTTCGATGGGATTGGAGCTGTGACCGGTTGGGCGAACGTCAAGTAATGTCGGCTAGGACAGGCAGCGCGAAATCGATGGCCGTCCTCGTTAAAAAGGAGAGTGAGGACTCGCTGGACGATCTTGAGGACACCCGGAGGACTATCGAGAGCGCGGAGAGCCGGGCTCGCTTAGGTCGGAAGAAAAGCGAGCACAAAATCCCGTCGAGAAACGATCGAGAGTTCGCACAGGCTCTGCATCGGGAAGCTGATCAACTTTATCAGAGGCAAGGATCGTTCAATCTCTTGTTGCCTTTAATTTAAAGGGAACGTTGCTATAAATCATCGGAATTATCGTTGAATCAGGCAATTTCTAATGTTGTTAATTATTATTATTGCAAGTGTTGAATAAGTCATATCTTCTCTTGTTGCCTTTAATTTAAAGGGAATGTTGATATGAATCACTGGAAACTTAGTGTTCAATTATTGTTAAATCAGTCAATTTCTATCGTTGTTAATTATTAATTAACGCGTTCAATAGTTGGGCGGTTATGCGCAACGTCACCTTTTTCTTGATTATAAACCTATGAAAGGTGTCAGACCCGCAATCGAACGAAGTCCGTTTCCGGGTCATACGTTTCATAGCCACACTTCCTTCCGATCTGAATCGCCGAAGTTCGAACACGTAACTTTGTCAGTAGTAAGTTGTACTTGCATAAGAACAATATACATATATTTATCACGAGCCTGATAATTTATAAGAGCAAGAAATAGTGTTCATTATATTTTACAAGTACCAAATCCTTTGTTATTCTGTTAATAAACCGTACAAATTTATGGATAATAAGACACGAGAGAATTTACAGAATTCTTAGCTAAATCCAATCAAGATAACCAGAGTTCGAAGATCCAATCTTGGAGATACGAAATAATTAGAAAGGGTAGTTCGAGAGACCTAATAAATTAGGGTAGGAAATAGTCGAACCAAAGGGTTCTCGACCGAAGTGCAATTCTAATCCTTACAGGGAAGATATAGTCCGGAGCTTTAGTTAATCTCTGAGAAGTGCATAAAGTTAGATTACAGGTTCATTCAGGTGATTTTCGAGTCGATCTGGCGGCGCGGTGGCCCGTAATTCAGGAGATTAGAAAGAAGTCGCGGACATTTGCGATTGGACGGCGAGCTTTCGCGCTCGGCCATAGTGGATACGTGACTTCGTTACTGATGCGAGACTACTGATTCGATTGCAGCGGAGATTACGAGTCGGCATTAGTGCTGTACCACAGAGCAGCGAGCGTGTATCCGCGCGACAGCAGTCACGGCATAGCTGCCAGACGAACCTCCGCGACGATAAGCTCCTGGAATAATACGGCGAAAGCTCAGAGAAAGCTTTTACCTAATGCAGGCGATCAAGGAAGACTGGCTGCGAGCGTCTGCCCTGAATTGGCCGCTCTCAAGGCCTCTAATGCCTTGAAGATCTCACCGACCCCAGCTTCCGCCTCCGAAGTCCTCAGGTACACACTGCCTACCGCCCAGGATTCTCTCATTAATCGCTGCGCAAACCCGCCAATCACGCGTCAGACTCTTTCAATTAATTCATAATACAAATAATTCCTAATAAAATTTCTTACAGTATATTAAAAATCGGATATTGTTCCCAACTAAATTTTAGGCTCTAAATATCACATTTTAGTGCCGGAAAATTATTAGCAGGTTACTGTTATTAAGGATTCTCTCATTAATCGTCGAGCAAACTCGCCAATCACGCGTCAGACTCTTTCAATTAAGTCATAATACAAATAATTCCCATCAAAATTTGTTACAATATATTAAAAATCGGATATTGTTTTGAACTAAATTTTAGGCTTTAAATATCAAATTTTAGCGTCGGAAAGTTATTAGCAGGTTACTGTTATTAAGGATTCTCTCATTAATCGTCGAGCAAACTCGTCAATCATGCATCAGATTCTTTCAATTAATTCATAATACAAATAATTCCTAATAAAATTTCTTACAGTATATTAAAAATCGGATATTGTTCCGAACTAAATTTTACGCTTTAAATGTCAAATTTTAGCGTCGGAAAATTATTAGCAGGTTACTGTTATTAAGGATTCTCTCATTAATCGTCGAGCAAACTCGCCAATCACGCGTCAGACTCTTTCAATTAATTCATAATACAAATAATTCCTAATAACATTTCTTACAGTATATTAAAAATCGGATATTGTTTCGAACTAAATTTTACGCTTTAAATATCAAATTTTAGCGTCGGAAAATTATTAGCAGGTTACTGTTATTAAGGATTCTCTCATTAATCGTCGAGCAAACTCGTCAATCACGCATCAGACTCTTTCAATTAATTTATAATACAAACAATTCCTAATAAAATTTCTTACAGTATATTAAAAATCGGATATTGTTCCGAACTAAATTTTACGCTTTAAATATCAAATTTTAGCGTCGGAAAATGATTAGCAGTTTACTGTTATTAGCAAACCCACTCTCAAAGTTGCAACCTGTTGGTGATCGATAGGTTCGCTTCGCTCGCGAAAAACTAACATCGAACTATACTGTAATTATGTTGCATGCGTTAAAGTTAAAACTCAACCACTTTCAAGTGAAACTAGTTGATTATAAATGGGTTGAAGTTGCGAAAGTGGGTTTGTTAATAAAAAAAGTTTATCTCCGCTCTTTTTTAGAATTACAGCTTAAAACTCATATAATAATCTTTTACATGAAAATTAAAGAGTTCTTTATCCAATGAATAATTCTCTACCCAATTTCAAATTTATCCTTTATGAAATTTGTCATGTGTAAAGAAATGCGTGGTTCAAAGGATCGTAGGAAAGATAGTTAAGGGAAGAAAAAAGCTTCCGAAAGATCTTATTTTCCAAGAGTCACTGTCAAAGGAACGCTATTACTTGCGCGTTGACTAAAGCAGCTTTCGCTTCCAGCTACTTCGACAACCACAAGCAATTCTGGCAGAGTCTTCCCTCGCCACGCGGCAAGAATGACAGATTGACGCAATCGAGAGCAATGCTGAAGCAGCTGAACGGCCTGGCGAGCCTCTCCCTGAAGAATCTCGAGGCGGCATTCACCTCGGGCAAGATCACAGCCGCCGAAAAGATCGGCCAGGAATTGCTGACTCTTTCCTCGGCGCTTCCGGATCCGCGCCACTATCAGATCGCCGCCTATCATTATTTATCTTTGATTCAGATTTCCCTGGGCCGGCACGATCGAGCTTCGAGCAGCGTCTCGCGAATGGTGCGACTTTCAAAGAGTCTGGAAAACGCGCTGCTATTCTGCCGCGCTTTAGTCACCCTGGGCAAAGTGCACTTATCATTCGGCCACCTGGAAGCAGCCGCTCGAGCTTGGCAGCATCTCGCGCGCCATGTGACAGAGCCGATTCCATTGGCGTGGTTGCAACACGAGATAGGCCGTTGTTATCTCGAGACGGGCAGGCATTCCAGAGCGCTGGAGATGGCGCTGAACTGCACGAAAACAGCGAGCAACGCTGGCTCGAAGAAATGGTTGCTCTATGGCAATCTCCTGCTAGGACAAACTTTGGCAAAGATGGGAAGATTCGCGGAGGCTTTAGAGCAATTGAAAGTCTGCGTGAAAATCACAAAGGACGAAGGCGACACTCCGATGCTCTCGTACGTCCAGGACCTCATCGAACAGGTGACGCACGCTCTCAGGAAGATCGTGTTTGACGAGGATGGAGAATGGCGAGTCTCGTGTAGCAACATCCTCGAGAACTCGAGCTCCCTTTCACGAAGGCAGGAGACTCCTGCTGGATTAGTGACGTCGGTGTATTCCAGCAAAGAGGACGCACTAATGACAACTGTGTTCTCGCGGACACAAAGGCTCGCCGAGGTGCACAATGGGACCTCGAGTTCCGAGGAGTTCCTCGATGCGGGTGCCGAGATAACGACGGAACTTCCCACCGAGGCGAAGAGACTCGAAGCGGCTTATCAGGAGAGTCGAAAGCGATCGGATGAGAGAATCGCCGATGGCCAGGACGACCTTTTGCCGGGAAGCACTACTTTCAGGATAAGGAGTCGCTCTCAATCATCCTCCTGCTCCTCGGAATCCATTCATGCGACGGATAGTCCTAGAGGCAAAGATTTGGCAGCGGATTCCTCGGAATTCGACAGTGCAACCACTTCCTTCGATGAGCAACGGGAGGACACGAATCTAGCTAGAAGTAGCACAGGATCGTTGAAGAGTGCCGGCACAAATCACACCTACGTTGTCAAAGAGAACACGGCCTCGCAGAGGGAAAGAGTCCTGAAGGAAGAGGAGAAAAACAAGCGGAAGTTGGAGTTTAATGAGTCGACGAGAGAAGGCGTAAAGGAGCTTTTGAAAAAGTACAATTTGCCTCGCGGCGCTATGGAAGGAGTACTGGATTATCGAAGCACGATGCGCGCGTTGAAGGAACTCGATAAAAAGGACGAGCAGGAATTGCTGGTGATATTAAAGAATCTGTTGCTCAGCGAGGAGAACAGTGAGTTGTGCGAGGCTTTCCGGAGTCTTGGCGACACGGCTGCTCTCTCAAAGGACACCATGGAAAAAGGAGCTAAGAGGACGAGGACGAGATCCTGCGAGGATCCTTATCACAAAGTCCTTGGGAATCGTGCCTTGTTCAAGCACTCTTTACCACCGAGTCCAAGGGACTGCGAGCTCGAAACTCTCACACAGACTTGCGAGAGTTATAGAAAATTGCGATCTAAAACCGTGTAAGGTTTCTTCGTCGGCGCGCGTTTGTCATCGGCTGGAGGCATTCGAAATCGATAGTTTGCTTATCGCAATGGCGCGCCATTCCCATGAAAATCCTCTGTGTCACCTGCGCTGCATATCCGCGAAGTTCGATATGTAATCCGGCCGGTTTATGCGCGGACATGTGGAGCGCCAGCCGTCGGGAATGAAACACGCGCCGTTCGATTTTCCGCCGCTCTGAATCCGCGCCTCCGCCCGCGCCAATGATAATGATTCCGCGTGAATATCGGGATTATAGGGATTACTCTGTTGGTACACCGGCAATCAAGGACCTCTGCCATTTCAAATTTATGTGAACTGTATATTTCTGTGGGAATAAATGTCCGCGAAAAATATGCTTGTTACATTCACTAGGGGATTCATTTTCCGGAGTTTATTTCCCAAAGAATTTATGGGGTATTTTGGATGTAATATTGTCGAATTTATGAGTCCTCTGTTAGGTTTAATGTCTTGATTTATTTGAGAACTCGACGATTTGTTTGGAGATAATCGTATTATGTGTTATGGATCGCACGTTCTTACATTAGGAAGGTTGGTGTTGAGAATGAAAATAATGAGATATGATTGAAATTTACAGAGAATGATGCTCAATGGTCACTGCAGCTCTTTTCGAAATTTTAACTTATTTGTCTGTACAGTTTTCAAGTATTAAATATCCAAAAATTCGTTCTTATCGTGACGAAAACAGAGATTACAGTTTACGGCTTAAAAATAACAATAATGAGACATAAATAACAAAAATCTCATGGAGTAAATGAAATATTTACGAATATTCAGGCTAAGTTTCAAAAGCTTTGTTTGTCTGGTTCGAGATTATTTGTGGAAAGAGTGAAAAAGAAATGGTTTAATTTATAGAAATAACGTGATAAATAATGTATAAATAAAAGTAACTTATAAATTGAATGTTCCAACGCAAAGATTGCTTTTTTGCTCATTTGAACTTGTCTCAAAGTTCTATGTCAGTGCTCACATGTTCCTCTCCGAACTCCGCAAAAACTGACGATATAACATCCTTAAAATCAACGAGCTCCGCCATGTTCAACGGACTTCAACAGGCTGCTTATTTGTCGATCCTCTTTTTAATCTTTTAAGTACGACGTATATTACTGAAATGACAGACAACCAATTAGGCCGAATTAACGCTTCAGTTATGGACAGCCGTTCCCGCCATTCACGAAATTCCCCTTCGATTTTACTGAATTCATATTCGAAGTATCGCGCGCGTGCAATTAAGAATAGAGACGTGAACTAATGGAATCGTTTCACTGTCGAATTATGGGCGGTGCACGATCGGCTGGAAAATTGAGTAACGTCCATTTTAGTCCCTCAATTAATTCATCGGACTGTAGTACGACTTTGACAAGCGCCAATCGCTTTGACGTATTTCGTCCTGAAAATAATGTGCTTCAATCGGCACTTATATTTCAGTAGCAATCTGCTTGTCGCATGTTACACATGATAAATTTCAAATCGATTTACATGAATAAAGTTCAAAGGAATTCTGTCTTGCTATTTCATTGTGAAACACGTTTTAATTTCAATTAATCTTAGTGTGATTTCTAATGTTCCAATTTGTTACATTTATAATTTGATTAGATAATTTTTTACAGTAATGATTTATGTAAGAATTTGTGGTGAAAATTGGAGAGAACGTACAAAGTCGGTGGATTTCCATCGTTGACATTGAAATGTATTCATAGTGAATACAATAATGTTAACGAAGAGGTGTGTACTCTATCAAAATGCAATCTGCTTATCCCGAAAATAATGTGCCTGAATCAGTAGTTAGTAAATAGTTGATAAATTTAAAATCCATTTATATAAATAAAGTTCAAAGGAATTCTGTCTTTTCTACTATTTTAGTGTAAAACGTGTACCAATTTCAATTAATGCCATTCTAATTGTCTAATATATTAGACAATTTATTTATTATAACGAGTTTTGTAAGAGTTTATGTTGAAGATTGGAAAGAGCGTAAAAATTAGCGTATTTCCATGGTTAGCATTGAAATGCTCGTTAAAGGTGGAAACTCGACTAGTGCATACAATAATGTTAATCAAGCTGGGTGTGCACTCTATCAAAATGCAATCTGCTCGCGGAGATGGCAGAGGTTGGTTATTGCGAGTGCACGTTCCACGGATTATTTTAACATCGATATGCCGCCGGAATGAATATTCAAGTTGACGGTTCGTGCGAGTGCGAGGCGGCTTTCACTCTGCCCGCTGTCTGCTAAGTCGCAAACGCTGCCAGTATTATCCGAGGCCGATCAGTAACGCTCGACGCAAGAACCCTCAACGCTTCGGAGATAATTCGCCGATCACCAACCGGAGCTCTGATCAATGAGGCAATTTAAGCGCTGAAATATTTGCGATCCATCAGGGATTTCTACCGAACCACATTGAAACGACCAACTCAATCCGTTCAATGCACATTTGCCAAGCTCAAACGGCTATTAACCCTTTCAAGTCTTTTATCGGATAAACTGCCAGATAAACATTCATTCGTTTTGTCAATTTGAAACTGTCACTTTACGCTTAAGGCGGTTGGTGAGTGCTGACATAGAATTCTGAGGAATTTTCAAATTATGATAAAACCAATTTTTGAGAAAATTCAAATTGCAATTAAGCTTATGCTGTGTTACACTTGCTCTTAAAAGTTACTTTCATATTTGTACTAATTATCA
Source organism: Ectemnius continuus (assembly GCA_910591665.1). NCBI lineage: Eukaryota > Metazoa > Arthropoda > Insecta > Hymenoptera > Crabronidae > Ectemnius > Ectemnius continuus. The sequence goes on along the minus strand of OU342868.1, from coordinate 9,636,574 downwards.
CATTATTTCTACAAATAAAACCATTTCCGTTTTACCGTACAGACGAAGCTTTTGAAACTTCGCTGCATTATTCATAAACGTCTCATTTAGCATTTGAAGTGTTTTTTATTTATGTGTGTTATTGTATCATGTTTTTAAACCATAAACTGTAATCTTTGCTCTCGTCACCATAAGAAGTCATGCATAACAATGGAGTTGTGGACATTAATTAATCAAAAACTGTACACAAACAAATAAGTTGGAATTTCGAAGTGACCATTGACTACCATTTCTTATAAATTTCAATCCGATCTCATTACTTCCATTTCCGGCAGCAGCCACCTTAATTAACTATCGCATCCCTCAAATATTAACAATGACTTCTTTATTCTCTACGTTCATAGCTTTGATATTTATAAGTAAGTAAAAAGGGTTAAATACAGGTCAGTGCTAGCAACATCTCAATAAAGAGGATGTCAGAGATGAAAGGTCACCTTGAGGATGAATTAGAGTGAGGGGCTCTTTCATATCCGGCGAATTCGCGTCGCTCGTAAATCAGACTGCTCTAGTTTACACTTTCCTCGAAGAGAGCGAAGAAGAGAGGGAGAGGGGGGCGCATATTTCATGAGAGGGCAAAGATCGGAAGTGTGGGGCACGCGAGGCCTCGTGAAAAGTATCGGTGCATCAGTGAAGATGCTCGCGAGAGTAGGCACGAGGGAGATGTACAGGGTGACTCAGTTGCCTTTGAATCACCACTGTCGAACATTCACTGTTCCATACAAAATTATTATAAATAACCCAGACATTTAAATTGCACTCAAGTGTTGCTCAATATTTGTCTGCATTTGTCTGCATTTATACTTTTACATGTTTGAGTTATGTTAAATTGTCCATGCAATTTCGCCCTGCAGAAGCTAGTTATATTTAATATTCCCCTATAAATGTAATATAATAAAATGTTTCCTCCTTACGTTGCTAGCCATTCGAAGGAAGTCGATGCTAAAACTTGGTCAAATATTCCCTCCAACAGACTACAGAATTTAATAGAGTCTATTGTTAAATTGGGAATATATAATATAATTAAATAGATGTCTAGTAAAAACAGGCTAGGAGAGTTCTGATTCAAAGGCAAGTGAATCACCCTGTACAGGGTGAGTCAGTTGAGCCTTTGAGTCATCACTGTCGAACATTCACTGTTCCATACAAAATCGTTATAAATATACAACTAAACTTTAGGGTTTAAATATCAAATTTTAGTCTCGGAAAATTATTAGCAGTTTACTGTTATTAGCAAACCCACTCGCAAAGTTGCAACCTCTTGGTGATCGATAGGTGATCGATTAAATGATTCAAACATTTAAATGTATAGACAGAGATCAGCCTGTAGAACTCTCCTAGCCCACTTTTACTAGACGTCTATTTAATTGTACCATATATTCTCTGTTTAACAATAGTTTTAACATCGACTTCCTTCGAATGGCTAGCAACGTAAGGAGAAAGTATTTTCTTATATTATATTTATAGGGCAATATTATATATATAACTGGCTTCTGCAGGGCGAAATTTCATGTGCGAGTTAACATAAGTCAAACACGTAAAAGTCTAAATGCATAAAATGCAGACACATGTTGAGAAACATTTGAGTATAATTGAAATGTCTCTATCTATACATTCAAACGTCTAAATCATTTAAAGGTATATTTATAATGATTTTCTATGGAACAGTGTATGCTCGACAGTGGCGATTCAATGGCAAGTGACTCACCCTGTATATGTACGTGTAGAGAAGCGGCGCGGCGGGCATAAAGGGAACTGGAAGCGGAGGAACTAGCTTCGCAAGAAGGTACTTCCCGTGCTACCTGTTGAGCTGGCTATGTGTTTTCACACGGCAGAGGCCTCTTTGCAGGCTCGGCTACCTCCTCGAAATAGCTCGGCTAGTCTTCTTTTACTCACCAACACTAAACCACCGCCGCACGAGAAAAAGCCTGCTGCTTTGTTGTGGCTCGCGGACGCCGCGCCGACTTCCTCTTGTCCAGTTGCGCTCACTGGAGAAGTATTGGATTTCTGCTCTTGATTAGATTTCACTGAAAGTCCTTTTACAACAGCGTTCTAGGAATGTTTGCGAAATTTGTGCCTCTGCTTATGTTTGTGCTTGGAGACAATTTATTCCTGGTGTGATTGTGGTTAAGTAGAATTTACAATCGATTAGCTTGTTAATTATGACGAATTAAGAATTTAATCTTTTCGTATAATTTGAGATTTTAAAACTGTTGAATTATATATTTGTGGTCTCTCAAAATCCATTAAGATTGCATTTATTACACTGTAGTCAAAGGGTTAAGAGCAATCGAGGTTAATGTAATTACGTAATATATGTAAGGAAGTATTATATGGTAAGTTTTATTGAATAATAGTCGCGTTTATAGTTAATGTTCGCAAGATGTGAAGTCAAAACGTCCACTTTTTCTAAATATCCTTAACAAATACCACGTGTGTTTAATTAAAAGTAAGAGCTAACATTTGAGCATTTATAGTTAAAGTTCGCGAGATGCAAAGTAAAAACATCCACTTTTTCTAAATATCCTTAACAAATATCACGTGTGTTTAATTAAAAGTAAGAGCTAACATTTGAGCATTTATAGTTATAGTTCGTGAGATGCGAAGTCAAATTATTCGCTTTTTCTAAATATCCTTAACAAATACCATGTGTGTTTAATTAAAAGTAAGAGCTAACATTTGAGCATTTATAGTTATAGTTCGCGAGATGCGAAGTCAAAACATCCACTTTTTCTAAATATCCTTAACAAATACCATGTGTATTTAATTAAAAAGAAGAGCCAATGTTTGCGTATGTTTTTAGGGAAAAATATGACAGGGTTTGTAATAAGTTTGCCCTTTTTCATAGTCGAACTTGTATACTATGAGGGTAGAGTTGCTCAAGCACTTACACAGCAAGGCAACATAAAGCCAGCGGCCGTTTTTGTGAGTGACAGTAAAGCTAGTCGTATAGAAGACAAACAATCCTGAGGGAGACAAGAAGGATCCGCGTGGAGGATAGAAAAATATTATCCTTAGAAGGCTTACTTGCCGAGTGAAATAAATCGAGTCGGCTATCCATGCGAGACGTACAATTTCGAGATTACACCAACGATTATATTTGTCAGGCCATTTTTCAAAATAGCGATAAAAGTATATTTTAAACTCGTAAAATAGATTGGCGAAAGTACGCCGCGGTAAAACTGAATAGAGCGGCTTTCCTCGCGTGACGGAGAGTTTGGAAAGTACAGCGAGGGTGTCCTTTGCTCGTGCATCATTTGAGAGTGACAATGAGATAATAGTACAGAAAGGTAGCTCCGCTCAGTTTCAAACAACTAATAATTTGCGGCCCCGTCAAAGCCAGCCAACCGAGAACTCTCCTTGCCGAGATGACACGGATGCTGCGAGTTTCCTTTCGCCTCCCAATTTTGTGTTCAGGCAATATTTAATTTGTAATATTTATCAGTTGGTTTGCGTTACTTATTTCTGTCTTTCTTGTATTGTTTTACTGTGCTTTTACTTGGAATTTACACACCGGGCGGCGAATGCGTGGGATGTTTTGTAATGGGCGAAACTTATTCCAATATCACTCGGAAATAAAGTGTTTCCAATGCGCGGCGACGACAACAATTGGACTTTTATACTTGACGCGGCGCGCGTCGACGTGTTCATTGTTACATTCATTCGGACTGGCAATGTCGCCGCTTGTAACCCATTGTTCCCGAATTGCATTTAGCTCGCTCGCATAGACAGCTTGCTTACATTTTCTGCCTTTCAACTGGCAGTGTGCTGGTAGGCTCGCCGACGAGAATTGCATTGGTCGCTGAAGTGTCGAGTGAATAGTTTATAGTTGCAGCGAGTGTAGACACTTCAAGGGAACGGAACAATGACAGGGCAAAATTGCCAGGACTTCCAAACTTTGTGAAATATAAATATCGTCCACATAGTTCGCTTTCACGATTATTAAAAATTAATATTCAATGCAAGTATTACTCAGAAATAATGAACACTTTTTGTGCCGAACGACAATACATCGCTGTTCTCAAACTAAATGTATAAAACAGTATAAATGGTTTCATTTCGTGCAATTGAAAATATTGTTTATACATTTAAATATTGCATTGCACTGAGATTTACTGTCATTTCAAGAGAACGGAACAATGACAGGGTAAAATTGCCAGGACTTCCAAAGTTTGTGAAATATAAATATCGTTCACATAGTTCGCTTTCACGATTATTAAAAATTAATATTCAATGCAAGTATTACTCGGAAATAATGAACCCTCTTTGTGCCGAACGACGATACATCGCTGTTCTCGAAATAAACGTATAAAACATTATAAATGGTTTCAAATATTGCTTGTAAAAGAGACAATAATTTTTATCTTTTTCTTGGCATAGGTGAGATATTTCTGTATTGGCACTAACAGGGTTAAAGAACTATTTAACCAATCAAACGATGAATAAAACAAACCGACAAGAATACGCTTCTCAAATGATTGATAACTCCCATTGTTTATTCTATGCTTTCAAATTCTCTTTCTCGCAGACAAATGGGAGAATTGAAAAATGTTCCGGAAGTATTCGAAAGACAATAAAGGTCAGCCCGCTTTGATACACAGCAGATATAAAAAAAGCAGCAGCAGTGAGAGGTATCGGCGTTCAATGTTTGACACATTGCTGATGCGTGTCTAAATCACGATAGGTGTACACGAGCCATTGAGTTTTTTGTTTGGAGGGCGGTTTCGATGCCAGATTTCGTTTTATCTCACTCTCTCCTCCGCTCTCGCTCTCTTTCTATCCGGTGGCCCCCCGCGCACACAGCTCCATTTCCGTCTCTACTTCAATTCCGGTTCTGCCGATATATCCTATCGCCTTCCCCTATTGAAATGCATGTTCCAACTGAGCATCCTGTCGCTGCTTTGATTCGCCTTGTTATAAATACCAACTGTCAGACTCTGTGTCGATAGATTTTCCTATGATATTCGTCTCATCAACAATTTTAAGAAATATCAAGTTTTTGATTCCTATGAATGGACTTACGCCACTTTCAAAATAAACTTTTTCATCATTTCATTAATCAACTAATTTTCGTGCTACAAAATCTTAATGATTTTAAATATATTGGTAACAATTTGCTTCGAAATGAAAAGATCATCTGAAAATGCATCTATTGAGGTAGTTAACTCGATTTTTTTGGAAAATGAACTTAGGCCACTGTCATAATAAACGGCTCAATTGTTGCCGCGCTAGTTCCGACCGAAGGATACTTCTGCCACGAAATTAAAAACATATCGATTAACAGGAACGCGCATATTCCCCGCAGGAATTTCTGCGCCGCCAGTAACCGGCCAGGATTCATCCGAAATTCCCAAATTATTAGGGCACGAATGATGCTCGAGTGCACCCGGACTTTTTTATTCCTCGAATTCGCTGCAATCGAAAATCGTTCGCCCTTAGAAAGCTGTCCTGGTTGAGGGGAAAAAGCAGGGATTTTCAGAAAAATCTCCTGCCGATCGGTTCAATAACGACGCTATCGATAAACGATTGTGGAAACTAAGTGATGTCGCTGAAATGAAGCGAATTGCGTGAGGTTAGTCACTCGGAACTCGGCTCATTCAATTCCACGGCGTTCCACAAGACGTTTTCCACAGCGTAAATTAAGTGGAATTGGAATTCTCGAAGTATAGATGTGTATATAGAAATCGTGAAGAAAGCGCCGAAGCGTTCAAGGCTTTTATTATATTTTTCTATTGTGCGCCGAGCAGTTGGCGATCGTTGAGAGAGCCGGCTGTCGGAAGTGCGAGGATCAATGACGGCGGCTAGGACAATGAAGAAACGATTCATTATCCGGGCTCGATTAGCAGCTACGATATGCATGAGCCTTCTTTCAAGGTGAGCGCGAGTGAATCGGCTCGTTCATCTTGCTCTTTGTTGGCAGATGCAAATCAGGGCCACGGCCCATTATATGGATTACCTTTACCCAAGATGATTGCACAGCCCGGACGCAGCTTCCCTTAAGATCGATGGATTCTTTAGAATCCTCCTTTTCCCGCACTTGCTCTTTCCAGCGCGTTACCTTCCACTGAAAAGTGCTCTCCTCTTATTGTTCCCCACTGTATGTTCCAGTGGCTTTATACTTTTGCCGTTTTAAGAATGGAGAGCCTCATCGCTACTCTATCAACCCTTTCACTCATCATCCTGCGGACTTCTAGAAATTCTAATCGATCTTCTAACTTCTTTTTACGGTAACCTTGTGAAGAATACAATTTTTAATCTGGACCACTAAAAGCGTAAATATTTTCCAAAGATTATTGTATTTTATAACTGTTAGTATTATTATAGTCGTTAAATTTGTTTATTTATTTTGAAAATCACTGAAGTCCATTTATATTAAAATTGATATATTATAGAATTTACGTTTTAATAGAATTTAGAAATGTATGTCTGAGATTGACAAATAGATTTAGGTCACTTTTAAAATAATATTTTTCGTCACAGGTTTTGATAACTAAAAGTTTAAATGAGGGCTTCAGTTAAATGCGGGAGGCATTAATTACGTCCTGGAAAGAAAAGCTAAGATTTGAGCTTACAGTAGACATTTCAGTTTGTCGAGGTGGCTTAGAGAGAGAGGTTCGTTGTCGGGTAAGAAACGCCTGCCATTTCTTCGGGAGCTTAAAGGAAAAAGCAGGAAAGGCCGCGTGGGACAAGTAATATCCAGGGAGATGTAAGGTCTCGAGAAAAAGCTGGTTGCGTCCAACGCTCCGAGCGAGTCTGATTTCACGAAGTGATCAATTAAAAGGAGAATTCAATCCGCAGTGAAATTGGCCGTCGAGAAAAACTAATACTACTGTTCGCAAATCAAAAGAGGAATTTGCCCCCGATTAGATCGGACAATTGCATTCCCTTTGATTACTGCGCCGCCGTCGCCGTTCCGTTAATTATTTGTGACGCGCGGCATATCAACGGGGATTTGGCGGGCTGCATTTTCGACACTTTTGAGCGACGGGGGCGCGCGCAACTTCCGCCTGGATTTTTCCCCGGCAAATTCCCATCTCATAATTGCATCGCTGCTGCCTAACGATGCTGGCGACGCACACACCGCGTTTCGGCGGCCAGCGCGCTTAACAAAAAAAATGCTCTCATTCGTTGCGTTGCGACCAATAGAGGAATATCAGCGACAAGCGTGTTTCACCCGCGGGGTTTCGCCCAATGAAAAAAAAAAAGAAGGAATGCGTCACTTCGAGCGGACCGATCGCTGTTATAGAATTTAACGGCACTTCCGCCGTAGTTTGCCGAATGAATTAATCCCCCGGGAATATCAACTGCTTTAATGTGCACGGGAAAAACTAGCGGGAGAAGAGAAACAAACTCAGAAGTGTTGATGGTCGTAAAAACTATCATCGGAATGAGATAAACTTTGTTTTTCGTCGTTGTATAATTATAACAGTTCATTTAAGAATTCTTGCAATATGATTGACAATTATTTGAACTGTTTATTTTGAAAGTGATTTAAATCCATTTATATTTATATTTAAATTGAGATTACAAGTAAACAACAATAAAAAATTGACAAATGGACTTTGGCAATTTCAAAATAAACGGCTCCTTTATTTTATTTATTGTTATATTTTTCTGGTACTCTTGAATATTGTTCAGTGTGTGTTCGAATTAATTCGCGATGAACGAAAATAGGAAGAGTTAAGTGGATACCGAATTTACCGGTTTTACGTATTTTCTCCCGCTTCTTGATTTTGAAAATTATATAAGATTAATATGATTTTATATAATATACAACCGCATTTATATAATACAATTATAAATTTATATCACACAACCGCAAAGGGCTAATTTTCTTATGCATTTTACTATTTTTATTCATTTTCTTCCGCTCATTATATCTTCTAGTCTTATTCTACTTCTACCTCGCAGTCATTTAAATAGTGCTTTAAACTAACCTGCTCTCTTAGGGGAAGATTGTTCAGTGTATGTTCGAATTAATTCGCGATGAATCAAAATAGGAGGAGTTAAGTGGATGCTGAACGTCATTCGGTATGCGGAAAACACAGGCGAAACACGTGCTATGCCAGGAATTAGCATCTCTCAGGTGGTCTACAATCTGAATGCATACGTCGCAATTTCCATAAGCATCCTCCGGCAACTCATGATTATTTAGACGCAGATGCCTCCGAAAGCGGAAGAGAATTCTTGATTAGAAGTTAATGCCGGGAGGAATTAAGGCCGCCGCGCTAACCACCAGGATTATGCACAGTTATCCTCGGGAATAAGAGTCGAAGAAAGTTGCGAATTCGAAATAATCCTTTTATCAAGTTTCGTCCTTCCGCGGTATTCCCTGGAGGAATTAGCTTGCTCCTCGTCACTCTTGATTAATAACGGTATAATTTAGCCGACGGAACTTTGAGCAAACTTGAAAACCTTTATTGAACCATTAATTGTTTACAGAAAAGCTATTAATAGTTAAAACTAAAATCGCCAACTCTTTAACTGAAATGTTCAATAATACAATTTAGAAACTAATCCTACAATTAATTCATGAACTATTTTTTAAAAATATTCTGCACTTATCTTGATTCCAATGAGGCTACTTTTTTGATTATTTCGAAGCTTTTATTATGTTAAAACGAAGATTATTAATTCATGATCTGAAAGGTTCAATAATACAATTTGAAAATTAATCCTGTAATTGATTTATGATAAATGTTTTAAGACATTCTGAATTCGTCGTGATTTTAACAAAGGCAATTTATTTTTTGATTATTTTGACGCCTTTATTATGCATAATAAGAGAGTGTCTAAGACCGAGAGGGAAATAAGCAGTCCTAGGATGAGTGAGCCATAAACTCTTCAGGTTCCTCTTGGCTGAGAGGCATTCAAAGGTAAGGGTATCTATAAACAGACCTCAGCCGTATCAAGTATCAAGGAGGACTTCTCGAAATGGAAAACACGGTACTGTGCTTTACGCGACTTTAACGCTGATCCGTGAAAGACACCGTCAGCGAATAGGCCCATGAAATACCTCGACTTTTGTTTCGCCATGATTTCCTCGGAATCCTTGCAGCATCCACTTCAATTTTGCATCAAAGACATATGAAAACTTTTTCCTACTAGAACACGCGAAGCAAAAAATCCTGGGAATGAAATAGTTTGGAAAATTCTTGTGAAAATCAGAGGAGAGATTTAGTTAACAGAAGCAGAGAAGGATGGAAAGGGACGAAGTTTACAAGGAAGCGATAGCAAAACGAGAAGAGGGACTGGGAATTCTTTTGGGTACATGCTTGAGGTTGCTCGCACATTTTCGCGCAGGGCTTGGAAAAAGAGGGTGGTGGGCTTTTAGGTCGATGAGACGCGGAGACGGCAGCGGCGCAATTCAAGCACTGAAGAAGACATCGATAGAGAGTAAGGCTTCGATACACAAGGAGACATCCAACAGCCAAAAGAAACGCACTCTCTCCCACACACACACACACAGACACACACACGCACCAAGTGGATCAGCGATGAAAGCCGAATTCAAAGTGAATTTTCCCAGGTTCGTTTTCTCCTCGAGAGAACACTAGCTCGCTTCGAGAGTTGAAAAGAAGCTCGAATATAATTCGAAAGTCTCTATCTTGAGGAAAAGACAATTTTCAAAGAGAAGAAGAAGAAGAATTCCCTGTTATGTATCAGAAAGACGTATAAGTGTGAACAAGAAGGAGGGTATTCGGTGGGATTGGTATGCCTGGTCACGTAGTCCTTGAGAAAAAGAGAGCCGGCGAGTGGGAAGAAAGATTCAAGATTGAGCTCTTGGATCATCGCCGAAAAAAAGGGGGGGCGGTCTTCAGAGTAGGAAACTAAAGGATGAGATGAGAGCCTCGGCTTGCAACGACACGAGCCACTGTCAAAGGTATCATGAGAAGCGTCCTTTCACCAAGAAATCATCAGCCACAGCAGTGCCATCTTTCACAATGAAGCTCTCCCTCTGTGCTATGCGGCACCGGCGCATTATGCATCCTCATTAGGAACGCGATACGAAAAATAGGTGGGTGGGAATCCGCCATCCTATAGGATTACCAGCCGAGACCGAAGGAAATATCTACGAAGCATCGAGAACCGCCGCAGATCCGCATTGCAGCAATCTTGAAAGGCTGAATGGCAACTTCGCAGCGATGTTCGCCCAACTAATTTCCTCTCTTAGCATCTTTATCTTGATTACCTGCTTCCGAGAATGCGAACCCCCGCGATTTATGCTTCTCAACAATTCCTGCGAATCAATATTGTCTCGCATATGTTGCAGTAATGAATCCTGAAGGAATTAAAGTGTTTTAATGAACTCAGGGCTTTTGCAAGACTTTTGCCTGAGAACTTCTGATTTATTCTTTTGACTGTCAAAACTTTAAACTGAGATCTTTATTAGCGGAGTTACAGAGATAGGTTAGGTTTCTCACAGGTTTACTAGACACCTATTTAATTATACTATATATTCTCTGTTTAACAATAGACTGTATTAAATTAAGTTTTAGCATTGACTTCCTTCGAATGGCTAGCAATGTAAGGAGAAAATACTTTATTATATTATACTTATAGGGGAATATTATATATAAATGGCTTCTGCAGTGTGAAATTTCATGTGCGAGTTAACATAACTCAAACATGTAAAAGTCTAAATGCATAAAATGCAGACAAATGTTGAGCAACATTTGAGTGTAATTTAAATGTCTAGGTTATTTATAATGATTTTATATGGAACAGTGTATGCTCGAGAGTGGTGATCCAAAGGCAAGTGACTCACCCTGTACGTACGAATGTAAGATGTGCATGAACCGATATAAGCTGCGTTTCGTCGGAGGACCAACACTTGCTTGCTCAGTAAAGTCAGTCAGAGAGAGAGAGTTAGAAGAAGGACGTTGTGAAAAGAGTTAAGAGAAAGAGTTTTAAAGAGTTTCAATAAAGAGACGAACTGTAACAAACACATTTCTAGGGCGATCATCATCCCACTGATCCTCATCATCACCACAAGTCCCACAGACGCTTATAATTAAACTTATCGCGGAGACGGAATCATTACAGTGTCATAATTCATCAAAAAGAACTTTTCCTAGGCAAGAAAACGTAAATTCAATTGCCGGCTGTTCTATTTCACGCATTTCCCGTAGGTCCACACGAAAAAGCTCCTTTTCCATTGCTCTCCAATGTATTAGTGGGAATCCCCGTGGGAGAAACTACGTGTGGCCGACTTCTCAGTTGTATACGTTTTATCGTAACAACGACTTTGCCTTGGTGCGCCGGGGAATATGCATGCGAGAAATTCTGGCTTTTCCGCGAAACTGGAAGCTCTCCTACGACAACACAAGTACCTCTCGTCGCCATTTTATTCTCGCTTTTGAATAATTAATATAAAAAAGCACGTGCGCTACTCTTCGCAGAGAGCATCGCTAATTCATCAGCGGGCCGAATACGCGCTTTATGATGCTAGTTTTACTAGCCGAGGGCTAAAAAACTTGGCCCTTGAAAAGCTCTCGCCGCTGAAACTACTGGCAGAAATGGTGATTTGGCGAGGCGCGCGCGCTCCTTTTTTTTCTCTCTCACCCAACGAAAGCTAGAAAAATATACATGGCAACGTGTGCCGAATTTACGAATGACTCGCTCACGTGCGAGAGCCCGATAAAAAGAGTCCCCGTGGCAAGGTTATGGTGACGCACGTGTGTTATCTGGCCAGAGTTCGTGTGTGCACCATGTCACCTTTAACTTCGTGTAAAGCTCGATTCACATTATACCAGACGTACGACTCAGTGCAAATAAAACTAGTTTATATAAACTTTACTATCAATTCATAACAAAGCAGTAACATAATTATATAATTATTTCTATTCATATATAAAAGCAACAAATTTAAACTTGCGCGCAATTGTATTTCTTTGCAAGATATAACATTTAAAAATAGTCTTCTCAATTTTGATGCGGTTTATTAATAATATGTTATAGAAATGTGGTGATTTTTGTAGAAAGTAATTATTAATGTTGCGAGTTCGATGATTGGTTGTAATGTGAATCGAGCATAATAACGGGGATTCCTCGAGGCCGCCGGAAACACTGTCGAATATTTTACGAAGTCGAGATCGTCACAGTAACGCAGGCTATTCATGAGAATTTGCAGGGCGTGCATGCTTCTGACGATCTTTCCTCTCTTTCCCGGCGGCGTCTCTCTTCTATTTCCAGACGCCACTATCTCTTGATTGCATCCGTACAATTTCGCGGAATTGCCAGTGCTCGAAAGCGGTCGCAATGAGTCATGTTTCCTGGCGATCCTCTAACACTGACCGATCCTACTCTTCAACGCCCCCCTTTTTAAAGCGGGCGTGCATTGTTCGCAAAACCACTTTCAATTTTGCAAGAACAACCGCCCTCTGCTTGGCCACGGGAAATTTCATTTCGGCCAACTCTCTCCTGCTAGAGTTATTCTTACAATGAAATTAGTACTTTAATTAAGTGCGTGTCTCCCTTTTAAGTATTCCAACAGTGTCTTAGAGAAACACGTGCTTGTCGCGTTTGTAGAGTAAATTGCAAAGCCAGATTTCTCTGGTGTGCAAATTTAGTATTTTCAATCTTAATTTTTAATTAGGGATTTTCCTCTCTTGGTGATGCGATTTGTAAGTATATGATTTGTCGTGGAGAGTTTAAGGGTTTGACTTAAACATTTTAGTGTCGAGAAACGATAAAATAAATTTGTAAAACGTTATATATGGTTTAATTTCATTGCAACACAATTGAAAAGATTGTTTATGGATTTAAAAGAGAAATTAATTTTTGCGTTATTCATAATGTTTTATATTTATGGTATTCTTTGTATATTTTTTAAAAGGCTTAATATGATAATAATTGATTTCATATGCACGAGGGTTATAATTATCCCTGTTGTTATTACAATTCCTTCCGATGAATCATTGCGAATTCCAATCTCGCGCGCTGCTTCATTGGCTCGGAAATTTATTCGAGTAGCGCAGTACGCGATGACAAGGAGCTCCGTTATCGTTGATAAATTGCATACTCCACGGCGGACGTATGAGTTATTACAAGCCGGCAGTAATACGTTTTGCGCGGCACATAATTTGCGTGAAGATCATGAAATCGGCATGCGGTGCTTCGGCGAATTAAAGCGGCGTATCAATATTCAGCGCGAGCAGCGCATTGATTCATCATTACTATTTCATCGGGCGGTGGTAGTTTTCAAGCTCGCCGCTTCCCTACTGACTTTCATTTCGTAGCTTTTCCCAATGCTCGACAGCGCCAATCAGTCGCACTCGAGCGGCGAAATTGTGCCCTTAAGCGATCTTCTCGATTACTGGGCGCGCGCGCGCTCATTTGCATTTTATAACCGAAAACTCGAAAACGCCCAGTTTCCCGATCGAAATATCGCCGCGGTGAGTTAATCATTGGCCGGCGCGGCGGAGCATTCTCGCTTTAATTAGTAGAGAGTGCTCTGTGCTTGGTGTGAATTTAAATATGCGCCCCGCGCTCGCCACGTACGTACGAGTGTACGTGAAACGAGCTGGCAAAGGGAGAAAGGGAGAGAGAAAGAGAGAGAGAGCAGACTCGGTGAGTTTAAAGCGAGAGACGCGTCAACGGGAGCCGCAAGGCAGATAAAAACTATTTTTCAGAGCGAGACAATGGCACTAACTGTCCGCTCTTTCTCCATTTCACGTACAATCGAGGAATTCCGAGAGCTATCAATTGAGCAAAAAAAGCCGACCGAATGAACCGAGCATAGAATATTAAGGTGGTTGCTGCTGTCATCTCGTGCGAGAGTCACGGAAGAACATGTGAGCTCTGACAGAGAATTCTCTGGCAGTTCCAGGGTACGATAAAACCAAGTTTTTAGTGGGAAAATTCAATTTGCAATAAAGCTTATGTTCCATCGCCTTTTGTAAGTTAGTTTTATTTTTATATTCTCTATTACGTTCTTTCTACAAATGAAACTATTTCACTTTTTGCTCAAAATCTCCTAATCAGGACTTGGGAAGCTTTTCAAATGTAACTTGATTGTTCGTAAATGTTTCATTTATCATATAAATCGCTTTTATTCTGGTGTCATTATTGTATCACATATGTTTAAGCTGTAAGTGGTAATCTCTGCTTTCAATGCTTTTCAATAACAATGCATCTTTCGTCATTGATTACTCGAAAACTGTACAAACAAATGAATTGAAATTTCGAAGAGAGGTGCAGTGACTATTGATTGTCATTCCGTGTAAAGTTCAGTCCGATCAAATTGTTTTGAGTTTCAGCGCCACCCTTAACGTTGGTCTGTCCAAATTATTTAATGCCAGATGTGAAATTGCAGGTGCAATTGCAATGTAAAAATTAGGGGAAAGGTGGGTAAATGCGATTGGCTCGTGCACTACTCGAAAACAATACAAAGAAATAAATAAAAATTTCGAAGAGAGGTGCACTGACAATTGATTATCATTTTCTGTAAATTTCAGTCCGATCACATAGTTTTTCGTATGAATTTCGATTGCAGCAATAATTGAATCGATAAAAACCAATATAATTTCATATAGCCAGGAAAGGGATCGATAGTGGAGTATTAACTATTAAGAAAAGAGAAAGCGGCTTTATTAAAAGGGAGACTGAGGCATTACGTATCCAAGGTGGCAGCTCACGTAGGCGAAGAAACGGGACCGCAGGCGACCATAAGACCCCACGAAGCCCTTAACTAACGAAGTTCGCCCTCAAAGCGATTACGTAAGCGCAATTTCGCCGCTGCTCTCAATACGCGGGCTAAAGCGATTTACGTAACGGCGCGCGTGCACTTTCCCGAAAAGAAACGAGGCTCTCTCTCTGTCTGTGTATGTATGTGTGTGTGGTTTCGCGCGCCGAGAATAGACAAACGCGTTTTCCTCGGGCATTCCCGAAATAATGTAAGTTGCGTCGAAGAGCTTCTTTTTCTGTGGCGCGCGTGAGGCAGCTGTGACGCAAAAGCTCGACTCTCTCGGCGTCGAAAGGTCTCCGGTGAATCGCAGAGGGGCAGAAAAAAACGGCGAACCATCCAACCGGATAGAAAAAAGGGCGTAAGAGGTGCACACACAGACACAGACACACGTAAAGCTTGCACTGAGCGGCATTCGATGGGCACTCAGGATTCCTGGTCAATACAGCGATACCAGATGAACCGATTAAACGGAACGTGACCAATCCCGAGGAGAACGGAATTGGTCTGGAAGGGAAAATTCTATCGGCAGCACAACGCGCGCCCCGGATATCTTTGTAAATGTTGGTGGACTCGCCCACCGCTTGCATCGATGGAATTTCAACTTTGACAATTTCGTGCTGGGTAACAAGCTTTTAAAGAGTGACCTACCTAGTGGCATTTCGAGACGACTGTTATAACTGTTGCTTCAGATACTAAATGAATCAAGAAATACTAGAATTAACATTACTATTATTTATAGCATTCGATTGCTTTCGTTTTTTGTGTATTTTCTGTTCCTGTCTTTGACTATTTCGAGATCAATGTTTTATGATGATTTGTTGCATTAAGAATCTAGAGTGAGTGAAACAGTGATTTAGTTATTATGATTTCTAGACGACTGTTATAACTGTTGCTTCAGATACTAAATGAATCAAGAAATACTAGAATTAACATTACTATTATTTATAGCATTCGACTGCTTTTGTTTTCTGTGTATTTTCTGTTCCTGTCTTTGACTATTTCGAAGATCAATGTTTTATGATGATTTGTTGCATTGAAAATCTATTTGTTTCTAATTTAAAGAATTGGAGAAAAACAGCTAGATTTCGTGCTGAGTAACAAACTTTTAAAGAGTGATCTAGTTATTAGGATTTTTAGGTAACTGTTATAACTGTTGCTTCAGATACTAAATGAATAAAGAAATACTAGAATTAACATTACTATTATTTATAGCATTCGACTGCTTTTGTTTTCTGTGTATTTTCTGTTCCGGTTTTTTACTATTTTGAGATCAATATTTTATGATGGTTTGTTGCATCAAAAATCTATTTGTTTCCCATTCAAAGAACTGGGGCAAACGAGGTTAATAAATAACTAGGGAGAAAAGCGGTTAATTGGACCTCGATGGAATTTAAACTTTGACAATTTCGTGGTGGGTAAGTAGCTTTTAAAGAGTGACCTAACTATTAGGATTCTAGCTAACTGTTATAACTGTTGCTTCGGATATTAACAGATAAATAACTAGAATTTACATTAGTGTTATTTATCGTACTTAATTACTTTTGTTTTCCACATACATTTTCTTAACGCAAACTATATTTTCCTATCAAAGACAACTTTGACTATTCAGAGAACAATGTTTTATAATGCCTCGTTGCATTTAAGAGCTATTTGTTCCTGATACAAGAAAGGGGAGTAAGCGAAATAAATTTCGTATTCAGTAAAAAGCTTTTAAAGAGTGACCTAACTATTAGGATTTCTAGACAACTGTTATAACTGTTATTGCAGATACTAACAGACAAACAACTAGAATTAACATTGCTATTATTTATGGCATTCGATTGCTTTGTTTTCCTCCCACAATTTCTTAACACAAAGTATGTTTTCCTGTCTTTGACTATTGCGAGATCAACGTTGTCTAATGCCTGGTTGCATTAAGGATCTATTTGTTCCCGATACAAGGAAGGGGCGGGCGACGAGCTAAATAAATAGCTGGAGAGAAAAGGCGTTTAATTGGGGCGAGCTTAGCCGACTTAGTTCTCGATCGAAAGGGATGGAAGTGGTTGGGAAGTGGGGAATAACAGGTGGGAGGTCCAGGGACGCAATTATCCTTGGGGCTTGGCCGCTCTGATTTTCACCTGACGAGCACCGCGGCGACGACCACCGCCGCCGCCGCCGCCGCCGGATACTCTTGTTCAGTGATTAGGTCTTCGTATACGCTGCGTCCGCCAACGCAGTCGGCAAACAGGCTTGTTTACAGAAAGGAACTCCAGCCGACTATTAGCGCGACAGAAGCCCCATGGCGAAATCGAGAGGACGAAACTTGCTCGCTTTCTCCGACCGCCGCTGTTGATTCTGCTGATTGAACTATTTCGCGCGCTCCCCGCCACACGCTAAACTCGATATTAATACATACTCGCCGTGGAAAGAGAAAACGTGGCAACGAATCGATGTGTTTACTTCGATTCGCGATTTTATACCTTTTTTTAGAGTCAGACAATTCGTGATAGCGACGAGAAATAATATTGTAGGAGTAGATAATTTCTGTTTTAGACGCTGTTTTGTGCAATGACGCATTGCAACATTGATTAATCCTTTTACTGCCCACCACAAATATCGCACGTATGCAAAGAGTACCATAAATATAAAACATTATGAAAAACATACAAATTAATCTCTCTTTTACAAGCAATATTTAAATCCGTAAAAAGAATTTCGATTGTGTTGCAACGAAATTAAACCACTTATAACGTTTTATGTCGTCGTTCACCACTAAAAGGGTTAATTGTACTTCAATGAAGAGATACTCTTATATTTCACATGAATAAACACCCACAATATCCTGTTTACCACATTCTAATTTCTTTCTAATAAATTCTCTCATCTTATTATAACTCAATCATTAATAATAAACATCTGAATGAACTACAATCATTATTAAAGCTACCGTTTAAATTCTCATTTCCTTATTTCTTCAAAATCGTCGTTTACAATACGTTACACATACAAAACTAGAGAGCGATTAATTGTTAACTAGAAAAACTCGGTATTGACTAATGACGGCATTGCGTCAGGCTCGCGTGCAATTAAAGTGGATGGATGGAAAAAAAACGAGAGAGAGGGGGGGTGGGTGGTAAAATGGAATTGGAGTTAGCGAGTGTCGAAGGCCTCGGTTGACTGACAACTGTGATGATCGTTTGCGGAGTTGGAGGCAGAGCTGCGCAATGCATCGCTTACACCTGCAACGCACCGCTCGGCGGCGGTGGCACACTGACACCTATGCATCTGTCTACCTAGTACTTCGGCAGCAGGTGAGTATTGATCGTCCTGGCATCTCTCTCTGCTTCTCGTACCATACACGAGTCGAACAAGGACGAGGCAGAAGATGAGAAAGAGGAAGGCAACTACCAGCGAAAGCTACCCTCGAAACTTCACGTGTGTCTGTTTCACGGTGGGTGAACTTGCGCGAGAGAGAAAAAGGCTCGCTCGGCAAAAAGGTGGCTCCGCTGGTTTTCTGGTTAAATTAGAGAGGAGTCGTCTGACGATAAGTGTCCTGTTAGTCGTCGCCGAGCAACAGGCAGTCCCCAGAAGAGTTGCCAAAGTTCCAGCTAGCAGCGGGCACAGCTTCCTCTCTCGACATTTCTACGCCGTCCTTGAACCGACTGGCAATCTTGTTACCGTAATGCGAATTCCGCATACGTTCTCCCTATTGTACCTGCGCTTTCAAAGTATAATGTTCGCCGCGGCTGCCGCGGCACTTTTCTCTTTCAGCAGGCTCTCCTCTCGTCGCGGCCAATGAAAGGGAACGGGGATCCTTAAAAAAGCAGTCCATTATGGTTGTTTGAGATATTGTTATGGAATGCAGCCTTTCTTTTTTGATATCAAGAATTGGATGAATTATGTATTAGTTTCCTCTGGTGTGTTATTAAATAATTTCGCTCTTCGCTCAAAATCTCGTAATCACGAAGCATTTCAAACTTAACTCGTGTTTTCGTAAATGTTTCATTTATTATATGAAATATTTTTTATTCACGTGCCATTGTTGTATCACATATTTTTAATCTCTGTTCTCATCGCTATAAAAACTCGAGCATAAGAATGGATCTTTGGAGATTAATTGCTCGAAAATTTTGCAAACAAATACATTGAAATTTTGAAGACAGCTGTAGTGACTTTTCTCGTCGCGGCCAATGAAAGAGAACGGGGATCCTTAAAAAAGCAGTCCATTATGGTTGTTTGAGATATTGTTATGGAATGCAGCCTTTCTTTTTTGATATCAAGAATTGGATGAATTATGTATTAGTTTCCTCTGTGGTGTTATTAAATAATTTCGCTCTTCGCTCAAAATCTCGTAATCACGAAGCATTTCAAACTTAACTCGTGTTTTCGTAAATGTTTCATTTATTATATGAAATATTTTTTATTCACGTGCCATTGTTGTATCACATATTTCTAAGCTACAAATGGCAATCTCGTGCATAAGACTGGATCTTTGGAGATTGATTGCTCGAAAACTATAAACAAATAAATTGAAATTTTAAAGACAGCTGCAGTGACTTTTCTCTTTGAGGAGGCTTCTCCTCTCTTCAGGGCGAATGAAAGAGAACGGGAATGCTTAAAAAAGCAGTCGATTATAGTTACTCGAGATATTGTTATGGAATGCAGGCTTTCTTTTATAATACTAAGAATTGGATGAATTATGTATCAGTTTCTCTGTTGTGTTATTAATGCTTGGAGTGCGCGAGGGTTGCGCATCACTTGGCAAACGACTTGTTGCATAATTTTCCGAGCGTCAGAGGAGGCTGGAACGCGCTCGAGTTCATCGGGGGTGGGTGGGTGGTGGATGGTGGTGTTGTATCGATCTCGGAAAGTTATGTGGACGAGCGTCAGGAGACAGCGAATAAAAGGATCAAGGCCGACCTACTAATACATGTAGCAGAGCGCGTGAGATGGATTCAGGTCAGCCATAGGCATCCACATTCGCCGCGCGAAAAGCCTTTTTCCGGCGCGCTGCTATTCGCCAGCGTGAAAGTTATTTTATGCGTATAATCATCCGCGAAATGAAATACTTGCGAAAATCGAGGATATTTAAACTGGCATTCCGGCGAGAACTGGCGTGCCTCCGAGCGTAACGTGCCTGAAATATGTCAGGCATAAAAGGAAGATATCGAAATTCCTCCTGGCAGCGAATTCGAGAGACACTCGCGTCGCTCGGTATGTTGAAAGACTATGCTGAATTTTAGATTTCTACCAAGGGAGCTTCGCTTCCAGTGTAGATTCATGGGACAGGAGTACTGGAATTTATAGACACATACACATATTAGAATCTCGAAGATGTATAATAAAAGAAGTATTGAAAATTCAAAAGAACGCGACTCTCCAATACGAATATCCGAATAATACCAGCGACGTCACCGGAACAATGTCATAAATTCGAAATTGCCGAGGGAAAATTCGATATGGTATAATAAATTAATTGATCAGTCGAGGAGTGAGAAGTGTTCGGCTTGTCAAAGGATTGATCGGGAAGCGATGCGTGCCAAAGTATGGAACGATAGCTGAGTAGAATCTCCCGCGGAATTTCGTGGCAGGGCTCGAATGAAACGGGGGAATTTCAATGTATCAGATGCACTCGGGCTAATAATAGTGGCGGGGGCCAATTAATACGCAATTACTAATTCCCAGCGGGTCACTCAGCGGACTCAACTGTTGCACCGGGTGTGCTCGCAGCGCGCGCCGTAAACTGCGGTGCAACAGGCTGCGCGCGAGCTTCCTCACAAGCGGAACGAGCGGCTCTTCTCTCGCTCGTACGCTCGCGTATTCGAACATAACAATTGGACGTAACACGCACAATGGCGTGCGCGCCATTGCCACCGCGAAAGAACTTCAACGACAGGCTGCACAGTTGTGTGTATCCATTGGGTTGGCTGGAGAACTGGAAACTGCCAACTCCACGTTGCAAACACACCCTTCGCATATCCCTTCCTAGTATTTGCCGGAGAATCCCCTTCAGCAATGAGCTGGTGCGACCCGCACGTCCGCTTAACGCCGCGCCGGCCCTAATCATTCACAGCTGCTATTTGAATGATGCAATTTAGCCCCATTTGGAATGCGACCGGCATGCCGCGCCGGCTTCCACCAATCTATGTACGCGTAATCGACAAAGGGCCGCACGCCTCGCAACTGCCGGATTCTCTATACCAGACGAGCCGCTATTACACCGCTGTTATACACGCTTGAAATAACGCTAGCCTTCTCAATATACATGGGGTATCATTATGGAGTACTCGAAAATGCCAAGTAAATGGTACGATTTTAATTGTGAAGTTTCAGGATTATTTTAGTTAAAAGGGTATTATAGGAATTTTAGAATCTTTTCTTATTAAAATGGACAGACTTACTGTTTAGAAACTGTGTCAATTTTTTAAGGAGCAATAAATTAGTATTTTATGGAGTGCTTGATACTTCGCAAATGTCAATCAAATATTACAATTTTACCTTCATGAGTTCACGAATATTTGATTTAAACGGAAATTATAGAAATTCTCGTGAATTTTTAAAGCAAAGCTTTTGGATTTTTTTCTCGTTAGAACGAAGAGACTTACAGCTTAGAAACTGTGTGAATTGTAAGGAGGAACGAGTTGGTATTTGGCTTCGAGTTCATACACAAATAACATGCGTCGAGATGGTGGGGAGTGCGCGAGGTGTGCTTCCGGCAAATAGTAGTTGGCTGCCGAAAGCGGCGAGGGTCTCTCTTTACCAAAAGCATTATGCGGGCTCGAAAGCCTGCGGCGAACTTTCGCGAGGTCGCTTCTCTCCGGGGGTCAGGCGACCTTGACACATCAAGCTGCAACTGCACCCTGCTGCTGCTGCTGCTGCTGCAACGGCCTTCGCCCCAACCTCCCTTTGCATGTGCGCTACCACACACTGAATTATAGATGGACACTCCGCGAGCGAGATGGAGAGCGAGGCAAAAACAGAAAGGGAGAATTCAGATGAAGCTTTCAATCCCTTTTTCGACCGGAAATTACGGAGGTTGACGGTGTCATTTGGTGCGTGAGTGAGAGAAGAATATGTGAGCTCTGACAAAGAATTTTATGGAATTTTCAATGTGCAACAAAAGCTATTTTTTGTAGAAAAATTCAATTCGCAATAAAGCTTATGTTCCACTTTCGTTTATCAGTTACTCTTGTTTCTATACTCTCTGTTATGGTATTTTTATGAATAAAACCATCTCCCTTTTATTTTTTGCTCAAATTCTCTCGAACAGGTCAGGCGAAGCTTTTGAAAGCCAGTTTGATTGTTCGTAAAGATCTCGTTTATCGCATGAAACGTTTTTTAAAGCCATAAATGGTAATCTTTGACGGTGATCTTTGAACATTAATTATTCGAAAACTATAGTGACAAATTTTTATAAATGTTATTATATAATTATTAATTTTAAAGAAAGATGCACTAATCATTCATTACCATCCCGTAAAAATTTCCGTTTGATCTCATTACTTTCTTTTTTGGAAAGAATTATAATTCTCACCACAAAGTAGCTTCGAACGAAGTATACTTTTTGCACGAGCGACTTTTTACAATTCAATCGACAGGAGAATATTGACACCGCACTGGAATACAAGTGGCTTAATTGCAGCGTCCCACGCGCTCTCTCTCTCTCTCTCGAAGTTGAATTACGCGGAAGGGAGCGCTTATTGCGACAATTAGGAGCGACCCCGTAATTAGCAGGTGGCTCTAAAATAGCCAGTGTCCAACTGTTTTTCCCATGGCGGGCTCACTCCACTCGGACACGAATGTCCCTCGGCCCGGTGTAATTATGCGGCCGAACGAGCGTCGCTAATTTCTCCCGCTAATTCACCGGCAATCATTAACGCCGGCATACAACGAACGAGAGGCGAAAATTGAGGGGAGGCGTGTTTGACTCGATGAGTGAAGTTTCGCACTCGGCGAATGCTTCGTTTCAATCGGTAGTACAGCGGGCTTGCGTTGATTTTCACAATGGGCCATTAAGAGAGCGTTCGTTCGAATTAATCCGGCGACGCTCGAGCCGGCAATTGGTTGCCGATGGGGAATTGGAGCTATTTTTACATCGGCCGGATGAATGAATGAACGAACGAAGGGATTCAATCGACGTGAGTTTATTCTCGCTCCGATGGTGCATGGTGTGCAAGAAGCGGCTTTTATAGAATAAGGACAGACGGCTCTGAATAAAATATATGCTTCCCTTTTCTTGTCCCCGTTTACGTACCAAGTCCAGGCAGCGTCCGCGTCGTTCGGCGTCGCCGGCGTCTGCGAGCGAGTCAGCCGCGTTGACTTGTACTACTTGCAGCGCACGTCGCCCGCCTGGTATATCGCGTCTGACCAAACACCGTCCTGCTCTACTTACTAGTTCGCCCGGAAGTTTCGACTCGCAGAATCAATAAGTTACGCGCGCACAAGTGTTTGTATCCGTCTGTGCGCCCCCGCGTGTATATGTATGTGTACACGCACACGTGTGTGTGTCTGTCTAGTCCACTCGCAGAGAAAATGAATTTATTTCGTTCCTGGGATGAAACTCTCGCGTACATTTCGCTTTTTGTCAGAGTTCCCACTCCGCCACCGGAGTTTCAGCGAGGAGTTTCGAGGGGACGCGCTCGAGTCAACTAGAAGTTAGCGGCCGATTGTTTGAGAGTGGAAGTCCGCCTCGCACAACCGCGGACAGCTCGGGAATTGTATTTGATGTCATTCCGTGATAATAGGAATTTTATTTATTTTTAATGAAGTAATGGAGTCGTATTCTTTAAAGAAATAATTTAAGAAAACTTAAAATCAAGAATTATATTTGATTAAGTATCTTGATAAATTAAGGTAACTGTTGGTTAGTGAATGGTAAGCCTATAAATTTAATAATACATCGAAAATAATTCAATAAAGTCTCTTTTGTTTTATATCTCCCGTGGGGCGGAGTAATTAAGTTTCCGTTAATTGTCCCGTTGGATTCATTTACCCAGGGTCGCTGAATACTGTGTGGAGCGCAGTATCTCTGCGGAATGACCTCTTTACGTGTACGTACTATCATAAACCTTATCTTTATGGGGTTCCAGAGCTGCCTTTCCTTTTCGATCGAAGCCATAAATCTGGAGCACCGTCGGTTTATAGTCATGGGACTAAAGACGCACTGATATAAAATGTCACGAACCCATTATGATCTGTGAAAGTAAGATTTCTATGCAAAAAAGCCAATACTTGGAATTTATCACGAATTCTCACTTTTATTTTACGTATTATTAATTTCGTAAGAGCTACGATAAATCGCTGATTAGTTTCTGTTTGATCTTATTTATTCATCGGCTGTCGATCAAGGCGCATTGAAAATTTGCCTTTAATTTCGGTGATGATATAAAATGTCACGAACCCATTATGATCTGTGAAAGTAAGATTTCTATGCAAAGAAGCCAATACTTGGAATTTTTGTTCGAATTCCCACTTTTATTTTACGTTTTATTAATTTCGTAAGAGCTACGATTAATCGTTGATTAGTTTCTGTTTGATCTTATTTATTCATCGGTTGTCGATCAAAGGGCAGTGAAAATTTGCCTTTAATTTCGGTGATGATATAAAATGTCACGAACCCATTATGATCTGTGAAAGTAAGATTTCTATGCAAAGAAGCCAATACTTGGAATTTTTGTTCGAATTCCCACTTTTATTTTACGTATTATTAATTTCGTAAGAGCTACGATTAATCGTTGATTAGTTTCTGTTTGATCTTATTTATTCATCGGTTGTCAATCAAGGCGCAGCGAAAATTTGCCTTTAATTTCTTGCGGTAAAAATGCGGAGGGACTGAAAATCAATAGCGGCGAGGTTCAAGCTCGCTCTCCCGCGACCATTCACATTCGAGGGCCGTTTTAACGTTTGCAATAATTCATGCCCTCTCATCCAGCAGCCACATGCGCACACTTTCATAATACACGCGTCCGGAATCCCTGATAGAAATTGATTCCGGGCCCCGTTTTAAAAGTAGGCGCGTGTCGTGAAAATTGACCTTTCGTAAAAAATTTGCGAACTTACATAAAAATGTGCGTGTATCAATTTGTAGAAATTCCACTGCAGAGTCAATTTCTACTAAAGATGTCCTCGAAAGGATTAAAAGAATTCTCTTCAGTTCTCCGATGCCCGCAAATCCGATCGGTTCGAGGAACAAAGAAACGATTTGACCGGCATCGATCGTCGGCTTTATTAATTCAAATTACATTGGCGGAATTTATGGATTGAAAGAGCCGAATGGAACCGCTTTTCACCTCGCTCGCTCGCTCGCGCAATACTATTCCAGCTAAAATACGCAATTAAATTCAAACAAAATGTTTAACAGGCTATGATCCCCAGCCGTAACCAGTGGCAATTAATTGGAAGATAAAATTCGAATAATTAAACGTACCCACTATATATCGCCGGGGCTAAATGCAGGCCATTCAATCCGCCCGAGTTAAGTTCGCATCCACGCAAATTGAATATTAAAAGCCCAATGATTAACATCAGTCGCTTCTATAAATAGCACGTAAATGTCAAATAGACTTCAGTTAATTAATCAGCTTACTCGACTGAACGCAAACTCATCGTCAGAGAATGAAGTAATACGAAGAAAATTCCACTAAAACAGGTGAGATATTTTCATTATGCGAAAGTAAGGAATAATTGCCACTTGGCAGTCAAAGCATCGGGATAAAAGGGCTTTTACAAAAGTTCTGTAACGAACGAGGCCGGATTCCGAAACGAGATCGCGAGCCCTTTATTGGCAATTGTCGCATCCGATACGCCGAGTAGCAGACGATTTGAACGCGGAAAGTAATTAAACGTTAACCGCAGTCTGCGCAGCGCCAGGATTCCTATGGTTTTCTCGATCCTGTGTGGATTCACTGCCACTTATCTCGATTCCGGTAAGTAAAGCTAGTTCTAGAAGCGTTTCGGGTGTTCCATTAATGGGATCGTTTGTGTTTGAGTTTAGTCCGCGCTGGCCACTAGAACGCCAGAGCGCGTCACTATTAGCTCATAATGAACGGCTAGACTGCACGTCAATTCGGTCACGCGGCCTTCGAAACCCAATCGAGGCCTTAATCGCTCTCCTTCCCTGCTAGTTTGCCCTTTATCGCTATTGAGTCACTGTGACACACTCTCGCCATAATCGATAATCGTATAATCGTTACACGCACGCATCGTTTTTATTATAATTCTATAATCATTGTACTTTCTTGATGGTAAAAGAAAATGTCATAGAAACTAGCAGCAGTGAGAGCATATTAACCTTTTGATTGCAACAAAATCTAAATTAAATCAAGTATTGAAACAGTAAGTAGTATAATCATTAAATAAATTGCACGACCTTAATAAAAGAAATCCAAAAGCAGTGACAATGAATACCATTTCCACAGGTTTCCAACAGAAAATCTTTGAAACTAGCAGTAGTGAAAGACTACAACGAAATTTAAATTAAATCAAGTATTAAAATCGTAATAAAATAATGGAAGAAATCTAAAACCAGTGACAATGAATACCAGCATTTCCACAGGTTTCCAATTTCCGAGATGGTTATAAAACAAATTCCTTTTTGGCTCGAGAAATTCGTTAAAAATTCACGAGGAAAAGGTAGCTAGTAAAGAGTTAAAAGATAGAATTATTAACCTATGATATTTTATGAGGCTAAATTAAATCAAGTATTAAAACAGACATATAATCATTAAATTGAGGGAACTTAATGCAAAGAAATCTAAAAGCAGTGATAACGAAAGCGTATTAATTCTTTGACTACAGTGAAATTGAAGGGAGAACGCTAATTTTAACTGACGAAATTCTAGTTGTGTTATTAAATTGCGATAAATGCACAAATGCAAAATTTCTAAGTGTCTGTGGACGTCCACGGTAGCCTTAGGGTTAAATTTTAAGGTCGAATATGCATATGTATTCAATTAAAATATATATAAATATTATCACTATGTATTCTTTATGTACGTATAATAATATATACCGAATATCAAGGATGTTATTAAATCTAGCCACGAGTCTATTTATAACCGCTTGCGTCGGAGGACTGGAATCGCCTAAATCCCTATATTAAATTCCCTAATGAGAGCAACTGTTATAATAAGGGCGGTTTAACCGCCCTCGGCGATCTCAATCTCGTATATTACCGACACGAATTTCAGCCAAGGACGTCGCGCGCTCGCGCGGCCGTCTTGTTTTCTGATTATTTCCGTGGGGAGCTTAGCAAGTCGTCCAAGCACTTGTGCGCGAAGAATGAAGTGTAACTGTCTTGGAAAGAGGCTTTTCCACTGTGTAAAAGGAATGCCAGCCGCACCATGACAAGCTTTCACCTTTCCTGTGCCGGCCGCTTGTATCCTTGAACTCTTTTGTTTATGCGACTCTCGGCGAGCTCGCCGCGCCGGTTTGGCAGAGTGCTCCGCTTTTTCTCTCGCTTCTCCCTTTTTTCAAAGCGATACCGCCGAGCGTTCTAACGCGGCGCTCAGTGGTCCCAAACGAGAGAAATCGTGAGACATAGGAATTAAATTGCGTTCTATCACAAAAGCTAATACAATCATTCAGGTGATTCCAGTATTTCTTGACATATTTATCATATCTGTTACATAATTTGCTTGTTTCATTATAATTCTGCCATTTTAGTTTCGTGCTGGAAAAATACCATGCTATGACTAATAGTAAACAATTTAATTGCAAATTACGGCTAACTCCTACGAACTCCCACCATGGGACAACAGTTAAAATGATGTTTAGACTCTTTATTTTAAGAGAGAGAAAAAACCAATTGCGTTTGATTGCGATCTTTTGAGTTATTACGAGTATTGTCGAAATGATGCTTACACTGCCTAGGTAACTAGGTGTTAGCCGAAATTTGAAATTCAATTCTTTACCATTGGCCATAGCATGGCACTTTTTCCAGCACGGAATTGAAATGGCAGAATTATAATGAAACAACCAAATTATGTAAGAGATATGATAAATATGTGAAGAAATACTAGAATCGTCCGAATGGTGGTATGGCGTTTGTGATGGAACGCAATTTAATACCAGGTTTACGACACCTGTCATTTTGACGGATTTTGGATTTCACAAGATAAATTACAAACCTTATTAATTTTCTTTGCAATTTATACTGATATATATTTACGCAATCCTGACAGATTTAATTAACGTATATTATGTCTGTTAAGATTATAATTGTCTTTCAATTAAATTGATAGTTCGTTTTAATGAAAATAAGTGTCCACAAACAGAGGTATAGAAAAATGTCGGTAAATCTAGTGTTAATGCCTTTGTCACGGTTTTTCTCGCCGCCGCCGCGATAACACATAAACTGTTTCGAAATTTCCATTAGAGGAGTCTGTTAATATTAACGCGCTATCCCACCGTTCTATTTCAGAGAGCGATCTTCCCCTTTTATCCCGATGCTCGCAGAATCTCCTGGGAAAGCGGGTACGCGCTGGACCAACCGAGAGAGAGAAGGAGAGAGGAACAGGAGGCTTTCTGGATATCTCTTATCAAATGATTACTTTGAAATAGTTGGCGAGCGCTTTCCCAAGGAGGTCCTTGCATCCCTGTTAATCTCTGTTCGCGAGGCTTCTGCAAAGTCTGCTTTTCTTTCACTGCTTCTATAAACCTCTCGCTATTAACTCTTTGAGGAATGCGCGGCTTCGGATCGTAATCCGCTTACAACTCGAATCTTTATAGCACCGCGCGAGAGAGAAAGAGAGAGTTGTAAAAATAAAACTTTCTTGGTTCGATGTACGTCTACCGAGAAACTACCAAGTTTTTTAATCAAGAACTACTATTAAAAGAAACGACCCCTTTTTTCCCACCCTTCTGCAACTTCGAGTTGCGGCGATGCTAGTCGGTGCCGCGAAAAAATTAGCGAGTGCTCGAAGAATTAATGGAGTGTGCTTGAGAAAATTGCAGGCAATCCTGCTTGTTTGAAAATGTCGAATAAATATAAGGCTCGATGTATTATATTAGAAGAGGCAAACCGAAAGCGTTAAACAATCAAGCATACAAGTTTTAATGGATTGTTAAACAGAGTCGTTCCAATATTTGTCGCTGGCATTTGGCAGCCGATGATTTTTACTTTCCTTCGGCGAGGAATTCGGCCGCGGCGAATAATTTCGCGAATAAATTACGGCGCGTCGAGTGCGCCACTCTCGCTCGCCGAGGTGAAATCAGGCTCGGCCGAGCGTAATGGTATAATTAATACAAGCAGGCCACGCGCTATTTGCCCGGCAAAATGTGTATAACACGCTGCGTTTAACTACCGCGCCACGTTTGCCGAGCAAATACAAGTTCAAGGGTGCTGGTCAATAATCGAGATCGAGATTGAGATCGCAGCTCGACTAATATTATGTGTGTTTTGGCAACTCTAGTCGTCTGCTGGTTTAAGAGTGTATTCCTGTCACTTTGAATGATTTACGATGATTAATTGCTCTGATTCGCAGGAATATAAGGTATTTGTTCGTACTTTTCCTATTATTTCCTCTGACTATTTTAACACAGTCTTATAACAGTTTGAATTGTTCAATAATTAAATACTCTGTCTAATAAATCGGTAGAATCCCTTCGATTTGCTTAGAAAAAGAAATTTTAATAGGCAAAGTGTATTCCTGTCACTTTATTTTGAATTTATTCCTACTTTTCTATTGTTTCCAGTGATTATTTTAACACAATCTTACGACAGTCTTGATTATTCAATAATTTAAATACTTTGTTCAATAAAATAGCTAAATCCCCTCTAAAAAGAAATTTTAATAGTCAGAGAGTATTTCTGTGACTTCGAATGATTTACAATAATTAATTGCTCTGATCCACAAGAATAAAATGAATTTATTCCTACTTTTCCTATTATTTCCTGTGATTCTTTTAACACAGTCTTACAACAGTCTCGATTTTTAAATAATTTAAAAACTTTGTTCAAAAAATTAATTTAAATTCCCTGGATTTCCTTCGAAAAAGAAATTTTAATAGACACAATTATCTTTTAAGTAACAGTAAAATGGACTGCTCATAGTTGTAACACTTGAATGGTAATCTCTACTAGGAGTGAGTTATACGCGGCTGCAGGGCTGGTGTGCTGAATAAATGTAAATTGGATTCAGTTCAATGGAAAAGCGAAGTTGGTATTACAGTATTGTTGCTAACTAGTCCTCCATTCTATTCATTGGTGTGCCTAGAACAATGCTCGCACTCAGGCCACAGAAATGTAACTGAAGCAGGCCTCATTGAGTCGAGCAATACCGCGAACTAGCATTGTTTCCAGAATGTTAATTGAAACTTTCCGCCTTCTGCACCAGCCAATCGTCCCGCCGCGATTTTTCCGCCTGTCAGCTTGAATAAATTAACATAAAACCGAGTGCGACCGCTTGCTAATGTTCGACTAAAGAAATCATAGATTAAAATAATATCCGCTACTTCGTTTCAGTGCCTCGCGTGACGAATCCTAATGTGTGAGTGGAACGAACGAAAAGTACGCACTTTCCACGCGATATCGCGGTGAAGCTTTAGAGTAACAGCCTCGTAAACATTTCCAACTAGATCTCATCGCGCTTCTATTGCTTAAGAGAACTTTTATGAACGCTTAAACCTCTAATTTAGTGGCCTGTAAATTCCTCTTTATGAATATCTACTTTGTCACGACAGATTCAGTTTTTAATAGAGTCAAAGAAACTCGAGGGTCGAAAGATTGTTAGTGCGAGATTGATCTAATCTCTGAATTATATTTACAGATTCATTTACAGATAAATGAATCTAATACTTTCTTGGATTAATTTTGAATAATACAATGATTATCCCAGAAAATTTACTATAACAGATTTGATATTTTTGAAATCTATGTGTTAAATATTAGAAGATACAAGTGTGTTTGGAATGAGTTTCGTGGCTGGCTGACTATTCCTGTTTGCAGAGAGACTCGTTTCAATTAGACTTAAGGGGAAAGGATCGGCGGCAAATGTGCGGCGCGGTAAGTCGAAATATTCTTCACAATTCCAGCTCGGCACTGTTATACATTATGATCAGTTATCCAGTGAAATTTATTGCCAGGAGGGGAGGAGGAAGTTCTTAGTTCCAGGAGGGAAGATTTACGGAAGAGGAATTGGCGGTGCTGGCCAATGCAAGCTGAAAAGCTTGGTAATCCGATTCGATGCTTGTTCCGCCTAATGCAAATATGCAAATATCAGATCGTCTATTTGCGCGAACAAAGAACTTCCTGCGTTTGCCGAGCGGAGAGATCAATCTGGATCTTCTTGGAAGGCACGCTTTCCATCCGGAATAAAGTTCGGCAAGTTCGCCATCCTCCGCGCGAAAGAGAAACTCGGCGGGGAAAAAAACCGGCAGCAGAGGAAGTTCGGGCGTTAAGACTTTCGCGGGAGTTTCTCGCTTGCGGCGAATACCGTCATTGAGCACTTATTGCCCGGCAAGATTAAGAAACGCCCGAGACAATGCGCATCGCTTGCCCGAGATACTTCTTCTCTCTCACTCGAGAAACTCGTTAAAAATTCCCCAGGAAATAGGTAACACTGCCTTGTAACGAGTTAGAAGATAAAATTGCTAACCTGTGATTTTTTATGAGGTTAAATTAAATCAAATAGTAAAATAGTCATGTTAGCATTAAATTGGGCGAATTCAATAAAAGAAATCCAATGTATACCAGCATTTCTATAGGTATTCCAATTTTGCAGATAGTTAATAATCGTATAATCGTTACACGCATGTCTGGTTTTTTATATATAATTGTATGATTATTGTACTTTCTTGGTGGTAAACGAAAATATCATAGAAACTAGAAACAGTGAAAGCATATTAACTCTTTGAGTACAACAAAATTATTAAATAAATTGCGAGAACCTAATAAAAGAAATCTAAAGTCAGTGACAATGAATACCATTTCCATAAGTATTCTAATTTCCGAGATAGTTATAAAATAAATTTTTTTTGCCTCGAAAAATTCGTTAAAAATTCACGAGAAAAAGAACCAACATTAGCTGGTAAAGAGTTAGAAGATAAAATTGTTAACCCGTGATATTTCAAGAAACTAAATGAAATCAAATTGCGAGACCTCAATAAAAAGTCTCCAGAAACACTGGCAGCGAATACCAGCATTTCGACAGGTATTCCAATTTCCGCGACAGCTATAACAAATTCCCAAGGGGATTTCGCAACTCCCGTGGGAATAATTCAAAATGGCTGTATTGTCTCTGAAACTATCTTCGACAGGGCGAGTGGGGTGAGATGGAAATTCGCCGGTGGCGCAAAGGGGTGCGCAATCGACGTGGTAATTATATGGGAGAACGAAATTCCAGGCGAATTTTGCGGAGAGCGGTTAACGGCGGCGAAAAGGGGGGTGGCGGCGGTGGGCGCTGAGTTGCAAATGAAGTGGAATCGATAGTGCGCGGGCTTGATTATGAAGTGCAACTCCGGCGGAACGAGCTGGAGAGTCCTGAAGGAAATCCTGCCAGCCTCGAAGAACACAACGCTGCGCATTGATCCTGCGGTTTCTCTTCCTTCCCCTCTTCGAAGTTCTCTCACTCTCTCACTCTGCGCACTTGCCAGTGCATCCTCCGCTTGATCAACCAGCTAGAATTAAGCTCTCCGTTAATATCTCAAGCATTCGTGCCTCCGATTCAGGGATTTCACGCGTGCGTGCCCTCGCGCTCTGCGATCATCATTCGCCGGATGATTCGAATGACCGAGCGACCGGAGGGCTTCGGCAACCACCGCCCTTCCATTTTACACGTTGCACCCTGGAATCTCATTACTCCGCCCTACCTTCCGCAAAGACGAACTCTACTCCTAATGATCCGACGTGTAATCGACATAGCACGTACTTCGAAACTACATCAATGTAGTTTGACTAATTGCCAGATTTAATAACTTCAACATGCTTTAGCTCGCCCTTTCGATCAGTCTACTGTATTCTAAGAAATTATGTTATTCAGTATATGAAAGAAGTAAATAAATCTGTTAAAAAGATATACATATGTAAAAGAAAACGCTGAGTATTGAAATAGTAATCTCTTATGTAAAATAATATTGAAGAAATTTAATTTCTCAATTGCATTCGAAATCCCGCATGATTGTTAAACTTGAAGATGCCACAATCAAAACACAAACATGTTAATAACTAATCGCAATTTTCCAAGACGAATATTTGCTATTGCAATTTTTAAACCAAAATGCAGGGCAACGTGACAACAAAGAGTGGAAACAAAGTAAGTTTAAAGCTTAATCGCCGAGACTGGTCTGATACCAAATATTTCATTATCCGATCCTTTCGGTAGTGGATGGAGGAAAAAGGAGGTCCTTTGATAGGAGGGGAATTTGGCACAAGTGGTGTTCAAAGGAGTGTAGCGCAATTTCTCCGCGGTAGATATTAAAAAGCACTGGAGATGCCATCGTTGCCGGGAGGTCCTTGGGAATGGGCTTGCACACACACACATATGGGGCAGAGGTGCGCATACATGCACATCCGAAGGATATTAATTCGGAGGTATGGTTGCGGTGGGCTGCGAGAAGGATAAGCTCCGAAAGCGCAGATAAAAATGTCACAGTGAAATGGGAAGGTTTTCGTGGCCGACTGAAACCGGTGCACGGATTTTTATCTGCGTTTCCTTCCGCTCGACTATCTCTCTCTCTCCCTCTCTCTCTCTTATTCTCGCGCAGCTGGGAGAGTTTTCCAGTCGTTCCGTTGGGAAAAGTTAAATTAAGCTTTTGTCTCGACTGCCGCTTCCCAAGTGAAAGCTCTCTCTCGCCTTGGCAGCAGTTCTTTCTGGATTCGATCCTCGCGAACTTTCATTTCCGAACGCCTGCCGACACTATATCGAAGGACCTTCGATACACGGATTTTTATCCGCCCTGTAAAGAGCCGCGCAGCGATCTGTTTACTTTCCCTCGAACATACATATATCCCGGAAATAAATGTCAAGCGCAGCTGGAGTTCGTCCTGAGCGAGTGCTGAAATTATCGGCCAACAGTTACGAAACTCTGGCGCGCTTCGTTAGTCGACTCTCGGATTCCAGCCAACTAATCATAAAAAAATAAACGCGATGTTTCGAGGGACATGTCTGCAACTTGTGGTTCGCGGTATGTTTAAACTGGGAGTAATTGCTTATGCTCCGTTTAAACTGTCGGCTTCAGAAGTGAATTAATTGAGGGGAATGCGCGATATTTGGGAAAAGTAAAAGGGCCATTTTCGAATTACGATAACAAGCCCTTGATAAGGGAAGAGTTCGCTCGGCGAGTTGAATATCGCTTTGAAGCATGGCAAGATTGACGTGGGTCTAGGTTGGCTTGTAAACTGTTTGCAGAAAGCTTGTAGATCGCTTGAGTTGCTCGCAAACACGTGAAAGCAGGGCTTGCGAGACCGGCGAGTTAATGTTACAATCGCAAACGTAACATCTTCATAAGTCTAAATTATTCCTTGTATAAATCGAACATAATATATTTAATATGAATATGTTTACTTTCAAATGATTTATAATAATAAGACTAATAAATAATCTGACTATGAGACTCTGAATAAATAATGAGACTGTCATTGTATGTCAATAATAAATATGGAAATGAATTAGTAAATCTATGATATTGCAGAGAATTCTTTATCAAGAAGGATTCTCGT
Organism: Ectemnius continuus; assembly: GCA_910591665.1. NCBI lineage: Eukaryota > Metazoa > Arthropoda > Insecta > Hymenoptera > Crabronidae > Ectemnius > Ectemnius continuus. Next base: position 9,602,213 of record OU342868.1, on the reverse strand, counting down.
AATTTTACAGTAATGAATCTTGTGAAACGAAGTCGTAATTAAAGGATTTCCCCCGAACATTCTGAAATACTCAATCGCAATAAATCTTGCTGGGTTACTAATTGAACGTCAAACGCGGTAAGGTTGGATTCGATTAGCCCTTGATTAACTAACCAGGCGACTCAGCAGCCGAGCCATTGCAATCCAGTTGGAATCGAGACCTTTGCCAAATGGATTAGCCGCTCAAGTATCAGCTATCTAATTATACGAAAATCCCTAATTACAAAGTACCTAAAACAGAAGCACCACCAGTGAAACAAGCCAATGAATGTCTCAGCAAATAAATTAGAGCATTTAATCAAGATCAAGGTCAATGAGGACCGCATCAAGAAAACGTGTTACAAATGGAGCTAAGAAATGACGCTTATTACTACAAATAAAAGATAAAATTATTTACTACAAATTGTAAAAAATAGAAAACATTTCGGCGAGAAATAAATTCAGGAAAATTTAAAACTAAGACTACGTGTAACAAACTTCTCAGATTAACAAAAAGACTATCACTCGAATGGAACTAAAAATCTCTTTCAATTAGAATTGTTCCTCAAGGATTTGATTCGCGTCGATCGAAGCTAATGAAAACGACTATAAGACTAAGACTACGTGTAAGAAATTTTTCACACTACCAAAAAGGCTATCAATCGATTGTAATTGAAAATCTCTTTCAATTAGAATTGTTCCTCAAGGATTTGATTCGCGTCGATCGAAGCTAAGTGGCAGACGGTGCTAGTGTAGCAACAATTTCCCGATGTATATTCGGTATTAGGGTAAGCCGGCGATTACCGATATCTCACGAGACCAGGCTACAAATCCCGAAGTATACTGACAGGCGCGCCCGGAATTCCGGCGTGTTAAACTTCGCCACTAACCCTTCATCTCCCGCCCTCTCTCTCTCTCTCTCTTACTCTCCAACGCCATCTCCTGGGAAACTTCGACTAATTCCCCGATATTCTCTACGCTCCTCTAACTCTAAGCCCTCTTATTAATCCACTAATAAGAGCTTGATTGGAAATCAGGGAAATGAAGTGTGATTCGCATTCAGGAGATCCATCGGTGCCGTTCTCACGATAAAGTCGTTCCGCCACTCCGGCAAGTTCGGCCAACTGCCGAACTTCCTCCAACTACTTCGACAAACGAGCGGCAATATTTCGACCCTTGCATGAATTTTTCAAGCCAAGGTCGCCTTCCTCGGCTAACTTGATTTTTTTCCAGCGCTTCTGCCGTTGAATATTTTAGAGACTTTGGGGATGTCTGCCTTGAATTATTGACGGAGGGGATTTTGTACTACCATGATTAATTTTGAAAGGATGCATGTAAGTTACACTTTCAAATTGTGCTTATAAATATTAGATAGTTCAGGAACCTTAGACTTGGTTATTTTCGATTAAATAAACGTAGTGTTATCTTTTAATGTTGTAGGAATATTGTTTTTAAGTTTACTGATATATAAAATTAATTAAAAAGATGTAGTACGATGAACGAATGAAGTATTACTGTACTATCATAGTTAATTTTGAAAGTGCGTATGTAAGTTACACTTTTAAATTGTATTTATAAATATTAGAGAATTCAGGAACATTAGAATTACTGATTTTTGATTCAATAAACATAGTATTATCTTTTAATATTATTTTTAAGTTCACTGATATGAAGAATTAATTAAAAAGAGGTTTTACAATGAATGGATGAAGTGTGAAGCTTCATAGAAGAAAGGGAGACTGGAATTCCGATGAATAAGTTGCTTTAACAGTTCTGACAGGGCGTTTCCCATTAGTAGCATATTCCGATAGCTCGCATTTCGGAATTCACTGGGTAGCGGGTTGGCCTGTCGGTTCCAAAGCAGCCGAATTGCTGGCATAATTCCGCCGGAGTTATTCGCCGCGCTATAAATTCTTCTCGCACTGCTAATTCCGTCAGAACGGAAGCAAGAGGTGCTTCCATTCACGTACTAATGAATCGCTCTAAATCACCGCGATTTAAGAGAGATTATTTAGCCAGGAAAGCTCTTCCCATGCCAGTCCGACAAAGGCGAGCGATCGCCGAATAAAATAAATGCTCGAATACCAGGTCAAGATATCAATTTCGAGGTCGAAGCAGAAAAACGACAGCCAGGCAGAAAAGCTCCAATCATAAAACACGGGAACTTTAATAGAAGCAGAGTATTAAAAGATTCCAATTGAAGAATGCCAATGATATTATTTCGAGCATCCTGCAATCCCAGAACTCCTGCGGGCGAAACTAAAGTTTCCATCTGTTATAAACTAAATCATTTAGTATATGAAAAAAAAAAATCGTTGGAAATTCGCGTGAATAATGATTGGGAGAGTTTTGAATCTGTCGAGAATTTCACAGCTAATTTCGAGAGACTTTTATTGGGAGGGGATTCCCGAGGGAGTGGCTGCAGGTTTACTTAATTTCGCGGAGACTCCGGTGGCGCATGCTTCCCCAATTTCCATATCTAACCGAGGGCAACGATGTAATGGGGATTAAGTAGAACGGGCGGCTCCGCGGGATGTCAAAGAAAATGACGAATGAAAGTGTGAGATGAGCCCGAAGAGAGAGTAGCTCGTATTTTCAAAGCAAACCACGCTTTAATAACCCACTTGAGAAATACAAATATTTCTTTTGCGTGAACGCAAATTGCCGTCTATTGTTCGACCTTTCGCTCGCCCTTTAAAATCACTAGGAGGATTTAATTGATTTCAAAAAAGGAAGCTTGAAAAACAAGGGGTGGACCAGTTGTGTATTCCGTGGGTTGGGAAATTCTGAAGATCTCGGAGAGCGATTTGAGTCCGCTTGCCAGTGGAGTTCATTTCAGTCGAGATAAATAGGATTTAATAAGCTGGTCGTGCTCTACGTCCGACTCTCTACCGCCTACGAAGAGCTTAATTAACCCTCGACGGTGACGCCCCTATGATCAAATACAGAGCTATACTACGCATGACTTATACCAAAGCATGAATTCAGATGGAAATTGGACGCCAAATAATTATGACGCGCTCCTACCAGCTTTCAACGGATCTTAATCGAATTCGACTCTATTTAATCAGTCGAAAAATGTATTTTCGTTACTAACAAATTTGAATAAAATTCATAATATAAAAGAATACTCATGTCCACATCAAATCACTTTGAATTAACCCCGTAACTTGTACGCTCGAGTTAATTCGAGCACTTTAGACGCGTTTTCAAAAAAAAACTCTGCGTTAAGGGGTTGATATTAAATTTGAAAATGGTCCAATAATTTGCTAAGAAACTTGTCGCAGGTTTCATATTAGCAGAGAAGTAATAAAAATTCGAGAAATTTCACTGAGAAAAGAACTTGACGATCTCTTCTACATTCCGAGGATATTGAAGTCGAAGTATTATGTGAGAGTAGAAATTCCCGTTTGGCCAATAATCTACTTGCTACTGTGACCCGGCGGTGTAATATCGAATCGCCGATAAACTTAGCCCAGCCGAATTCTATTCCCATCTGTGCGCAGCGCAGGGCGCCAATTTATTCGATCGGCGCGACTTTACTTTATCGTTGAATGAGCTTGCCGAGTTGCTTTCTTACTCATTGCGCGCGTGGAACTTGCTCGGAACTTTATTATTTGAGTCCAAATCGTTCTAATGTTAATCTTCATATGATATTATTATTGATACCTGCATTTTGTATTTTTCTTTTATTAATGGTATCGTTGTCCTCTGTTTACCAGGTCAAAGTTATGTATTTTTGCGATTCAAAAAACTCGCCAATTAGGCACTTTACATTAAGTATTAATTTCGAAAATGCCATTATTTCATTATATCTCGAGTTTTTATAGAGTATACTACATTATACCAGATTTTCATCATATAGGAAACAAAGGTAGACTCTTAAATATCTCAAAAAAGTCAATTTCATATTGCACAAATTTGCACATATACCAAATATTGTCATTTTACAACAAATGGATGAGTTTCTCGTACAAGTCGCGTGTTCCAATATATTTTTAGTGTAAGTATCGCAGTAACTATGTTTACAAATTAAGTGCGTCGCCGGCAAGTGCGACCAATTCCTTCTGACACTCTTTGTCATTAACTTTCCGCAACAGCGCGCACCTCTTTCAACGGGGAAATAAACGGCGATATAAAAAGGAAGGTAATGCTGTTTTTTATTGGCAATTGTGGCTTCCGGGTAATGCGGATTTAAGTGTGGGATGGTCAGTGTAATGAGATGCGAAAGGGATGACTGTTATTGGGAGACGGTGCCGGTTGGGGGAGCGAATGGCAGCCTTAATGACTTCTGGCTGTGGTACACAATGCTTATGTCCTTCCCTGGACAATGCTTGCCGCTTGATTAGCTTACCGAGCCGTCGTAACCACCCCTCTTCTCATAATACCCAAATGGCGATTATTAACCCTTTGAACCTCGCTTTCTTTTTGATATATTATCGCAAATGAATGCGAACCTAAACGCCGTAATTGTACATTTTCATTCATGCGATTTTTAAAGGTAAAAGGTACAACTGTACAGTTTGAAAATTCTTTAAAATATAAATACGAATTCTATCTGTTTCTTAATAAAATAGAACGAGATGGAATTGGGGTTAATTAAAGAGAGTTTTAACAGTAAGCGAGGTCTAAGAATAGGAACTTAAACATCGCAAATTTTCACTCATGTGATTTTCAAAGGAAAAGGTACAACTTTACATTTTGAAAATAATTTAAAATACATTTACGAATGCTAAGTGTTCCTTATTAAAATATAACAAAATGGAATTTTGAATTAACCGAGGCTAGTTTTAACAGTAAGCGAGGTTATAAGCTCTCATTCCGGTTATTTGCGGTAACTCGCCCGATTTCACGATCTATTAAGCAATTTCCCTCGAGCCGCTCTTCATCAATGCCGAACCCTTGGAATGATGGGTTCAACAGTTGCTCTAATTCATCAATAAAACAATGTGTGTCGGCGAGTGCCGTTAATACTGAAATATGCATTGGTTGGTCCATTAATAATTCGACGGGTGTATGCTGGCACAGTGATTAACATTCCTTAGTAATGTCGCACTGTCAGCTTAACAGCGGAGAGAGAGAGAGAGAGAGAGAGAGCGAGAACTGCTCAAATCCGCATTTGCTCTCGGCGAGAATACCCTGCAGGATCGCGCAATATTGAAAGCTGAATGCTACTTCATCACTGATAAGTGAACTAAAGCTGCGCGGCATGCAAATGCGCTCTAATTAACTACGACTGATTGAAAGTGAAATGAGAGCTATTCACCGAGTGAGAAGCACGACTGGCTAAACGCTCTCGAAAACTACAAATCTCAACTAACTGCGGATGTAGTCGTTAAGACAATTCTAGCATTTAGTAGTTCCACTTCTTACACTTTCTACTCTTGCTAGTAAAGTTAACTTTACGAAACGCGAGTTCTAGTTTTCATTATTGATGAATTGTTAATAGGAGAGATTTGAAAATGTCTTTGGGTTAGTAAAACATTAAAGAGGATTATGAAAATTAGTATTAACTATTTGTCGTATCATATGGTTCGACGAAATTAAAAAAAACAGTCCGAAGTGATGCTCAAGAACAGTTCTAATACCTAATCTTCAAAATATCAAGAAAAATAAAAATAATGCAATAATATTCGCTCAATCTTCATTCCACTATTCTAACTAATAATATTTTGCAGTATGTAATATTCTTGTTTGTTACATAATTTGTATTAGAAGTCAAAGTACGACAATTGGTTAAAACAAACGATTTTTTTATACTCGCGGGTGAATATATTGATGAAATTTAAATTCAAAGCTTGTTGGAGGATTTCGGGAACGAATACCTTTCGATTAAGAGGGAAGAGATTGCTGTCATCCGATAGGAGTCTCCGGGAGGAAGAGGGGCGCAATGAAACAACAGAAATATAGGACGCAAGGGAACTTCCTCCCACAATAATTTACTGCCTGACTAATCCCATTTGGCGATCGCTATGCCAGGAACACTGGTTCCTGGTGGTAGCTGGGCAACAAGACGATTTGCCGGAACACAGGCAGTGGCCAGCATCCATTATGGAGCCAAGCCACACGCGTGATCGGGAATTCCGAGGCCGGTGAATAGCCGAATCCGGCGAGCGAATCCACATTTACAGCACTGGCATTCAGGAAATCCCTATCTTCATTGCGCCCTCTACACGTACACACACACACAGACAGACAGACAATTCCACTCTCGATCAATCGAACGATTTTGTAATCCCTGCCGTTCAATTACCGCCAAAGACAATATTTCTCAAGACAAAGCACTCGAGACCGAGCGCGGCGAAACACGCGAAATCGAAACTATCCTCGTACGGGAAAGCCAAACCATTCAAAGATATCGCATTTGCGATTAACAGTAAATTAGCGATTGTTCTTCTGAGAGATTTAAATGCACAAGGTGAAGTTGAATCTCCAAGTTCAAAGTGGCGCCGCCACTTCTTTGAGTTTCAAAGGAGCGAAAGGCGTAAAATCGAAACTGTAAATTCTAAAAGAAAATCCTCTCTGATATTATCAGATATTGGCAAGCAATGCCGATTATGTATATCGAAAACTAATATCTGCCGACAGAAAGTGATAGGAAGCTCGGGTGCTCCAAGATAAGCGGAAAGAATTCTCTCCTGACTTTATTTCCCTGGTTGGTTGCGCTCGCCGTTCACTGCCTGCTGCAGCAAACAGACTGCAAATACGACGTCTGGAAATATGTATTGCTCGCCGGTTGCATTCTGGGATGGCTACTGTTTTTATAATCGCTCGACTACTCGAACCGGCAGCTCGTAAAGAAGAGGAGCGTTTGCGTTGTGCAATTCAGTTTGGTGCTGTTGTGCGTTATGGGTTGCTGTAAGAAAAGAGCGGAGAACTCGCTGGAATTTCTACCTCGCTTTTACACCTGCCGCGGAAATAAGCTGCCGAGTGGATGAAGATGGCGGCGATGCGGCGCGCGGCGCGCGACGCCTTCGTACCTTATGCCTCACAACAGGTTGAACGATCTGTAACAGAGAAGGGATGGTTCGCCGATGAGTATAAAAGCCTCGGAATATGATTACAAGGGAATCTCGCGCGCCAACTGGCTGCGCTCCAACTTATTGCCTCTGTTATGTTGCATCGCTCAAGCGATCCCGAATGAATAAATTCTCTCTCGCTCAGCTGTTCTTCCTGTCACTCATGCATTCATGCATACGCGCTTCGTGTACCTTCGACCCAATTCGCCCCACGAAATTTCATTTGGTTCGTTTAAATTGATAATTCGAAGTGCTCAACTTGTCCGAAGGGAAATCCATCGGTTCGAAAGAGTCCGGCGCTGATTATCTCACGACGAGTTAATCAAGCAATCTCTAAAAGTTTTCTAGGTTATATTTCTGTTGTCGAGTTCATTTGATTCTCGCTTCGTTTCGAGCACTTGCCGGAACATCGAAAAGCAATATCGGTCTACGCAACAGTGCGCATTATCGTGGAAACTAGTTTAATCATACATTTCGATTTATCGCGCTCGCGACACGAGAGCCAATTTGCGTATGTGATACCGTTCGAAGGTGGATGTATGAATAGTTGCTTGCATACAGCGGTGCGTGTGTGTCCAACAGCAGTGGCAAGTTTTCGTTTGTTATTAATAATGAGATGATACGGCTCCGCAACGGCATATGCGCCCCTGAATTTCCATAATAATTCTATCGAGCCGTATGACAAGCCTGCTAAATATACTAGTCGAGAATAGTTAATTCGATATCGGTGTTATATCCAATTGCTTTTAATTTAATCCTGAAATATCGCTGACATTATAATTGGAGAGCTGCTGCTTTCATTATTAAGATAAACAGTATCGATGCTTTCGATAAATAAGAGAGCGTACGTTCTTGCGTGGAATGTGTTTGAAATTTAATTACTGATTAATTTTTTAACTAAAATACTGACCTTTATGATGAAGGAATTAAAGGCGAATTTTATATGATTTCTTACTTCAATCAATTTGCAAAACAATTAATTTTTAGTTCCTGTATTTATTCTTCTACTTTCACAGATATGTTCATCTTCACGAGAATAACTATAACAAACTTTTTAAACAAGCTGTAGTGAAAGAGTTAAAAATGTGCAATTTTGGCACTGTCTATCTTAAACGATTTAACTCTTTGGGGCACGGTCGGATTAAAAACGTCCCACCTTTTTCGTGTACGGTAAAACATGGTGGGACATTTTAAACCTGGCAGTATTGCAAAAGCTGCATGCGCATAACTTTTATATTTAGTCATTTGTTTAATTTGAAACGCAAGAAAATGTCTGTGCAACATGAGTCAATTTATTCTTTCAAATCCTCTGCCTCAAAGAGTTAAAGTAACTGTACAAAATTCCCAAATTTGCCATTAAAGAAGCTATTTCCTTAATGAAAAATAGAAATTTCAACGTGCAAACGACACAACCAGGAAATCTCTTACTTCCGTGCTGTCTGGCAAAGGACAACAGGAGGCTTATTGTTTAAACAGAGACACCCTAGGATGATTGAATGGCTGAGCAAACATCTTCCTTCGGATAAACTCGCAATCGCATTTCAGCAACACTGGCGCGCCACCCTTCTTTCTCCCGCGAGTGATATTGAAAGCAGCAAAGGCTGTTTACCAGCGGGAAAGAATTTGATTTCACGAAGGAAATCGGCAAGATGAAATGGAGGAACTTCTAGTTTTAATACGTTCGCGGTTCTGTGTGTGTCTGTGTCTGTGTATGGAGATGTGTTGTCCACGGCGACACGCTGAGAAAGCTAATATCTACGGATGGTCCTCGAGGAGGCTGTGCTTTATGCTCCGAGCCAAACCCCATTCCCCAATATCTGCGCTAAGAAAGAGGAGAAAGAGCCAGAAGACATAGCTACTTTATGCTTCGACGTTCCCCCATTCTGCGAACCCATAGGATAAAAGGAAAGCAACTTCAGATCACACTGACTACAATGGAAACTTCGCCCATCCATCCTTTGAGTGGCCCGCCATGATATTTTATTAAATCCTAGACTACTTTGCATTGGCTTTACAGTGCCGATCAAGTAATCCTTGAAAAAGTCTTGGAAATAAGCAAAAAGTTGTATAAAATTTATTCATTTCGTGTAAAAAAGATAGTCTTTTTATAAGACATTCTTGAGAGAGTTTTATTAGGTTGGATTTTCTAGATAAGCCTTTCCAGAATTATTTAACTCGAAAAAGTCTTGAGGATTATGCGAAAGGAATTTTGAGAAAAATTGTATGGGCCGCAGTGTTATTTTAATGCGGGGTATGTTCTTTCATAAATGTTCACTCGTCAGTGGAAATTACTTTGGCGGGATTCTCCTCAATATGCAGAGGAGTTGGTTTCATTACGTAGGGACCGCAGAATTTTAAGTATGAATTCCAGTGGAATTAATTCGATCACCTTCGTTCAGGTAGAAGTGGACCCAGGAGAGCGCTTTTCTTCTGCGCTCGATTCCTCGTGGCTCATTTCGTCAGCCAACTGTCTAATCAAGAACTTTAATTATTATTAGAAAGATCGACAGCTGCGTATTAGGTTTTTGTTCAATTTTTCGAAATACTAGAAATTTTACTATGTCTAATAATTTAACAGAAGATTGAATTATATCGAAAGAAGGAAAAGGTGTCAAGGAAATTGAGAAGTATGCTTTGCAAAGGACAAAGGAACTGCTTTTAAGGAATTCGAAAACTTTATAGAATTTTATTTGATCTATCGAAATACTAGAAATTTTAGTGTCTCAATAATTAAAGTGAATATTGAATTATATCATAAAAAGAAAGGGCGCAAAGACAAACTGGAAACATGCTTTGCAGAGGACAAAGAGTTTTTGAAGGAATTCAAAACCTTTGTAGGGATTTGTTCAATCTATCGAAATAGTAGAAATGTTATTATCTCAATAACTGAGCTGAATATTGAATTACATCAAAAGAAAGAAAGGGCGCGAAGAAAATCTGGAAGTTCGCTTTGTGGACTACGGCGAGAGTGCTGTTCCAATTCTAACGAGGAACTTGCCGGGCGAGACAAAGGAGCTATGAATGGAATAACCCATGCTAATGCGCGGCAACTCTGTCGGATCTTCAGAAGTGGGATGTTTCGCTGATGTCCCTGGGGCTTCGCTAGTTCTTCTCTCTCTCATCTTAGCATGCTGTGTTCTCCCACCCATTTACCAGCTTAAATCTGCTGTTTTTGCCCTTGTTCTTTCGCGATGCTTTCCCGAGTGGCCGTCACTCCCACTTTCTCTCGAGCGGCGGCACTTCGATCCGTCCACTTTGTTTCATCTTCGCTTCATCTCGAAAACGTGAAGGACCCACTCATTGTTCCTGCCAGTCTCGCTCCCTTTTCCATTCTGCCACTTGTACCTTAACTTCATTCTCCCTTTGTACCGTAGCACTCGCGTCATCCCTCTCTCTTTGTTTCCGTCATTTCTTTCTCGTCATGTTCGCAAATTGTTCCACTGGTTCGCCGCGCTTCAAATATTTCGCTTCGCCAATAGGAAGATACTTGTTTCGCGAAACGAAACCGGCGAATTATCATTCCGCGGACTAAAAGTACACTACTTGACAGAGTTGATGCCTTTCAATCTCGAGGGCATCTTTCAAAGCGGGAGCGAGCGAGTAAATTCCAGCGGGTGCTTTAATTAAAGTTTCGTGGGAGAGTATCAACGATATTAATCTCTGTCTGGTTTCAGCGGGGCGGCTTTGAGAAGTAAACCATATGACTTAATATTAAGTTCCAAGCAGCCGGAAGCTATTTGGCAAATAGTGGTCGCCGAGGTACACGCTGAGTCACTTGCCTTTGAATCGCCACTGTCGAGCATACACTGTTCCATAGAAAATCATTAGAAATATACATTTAAATGGTTTAGACATTTACATGCACAGATAGAGATCTATTTAATTATACTATATTTTCTCTGTTTCACAAAATAGTTTCAGCATCGATTTTCTTCGATTGGGTAGCAACGTAAGGAGAAAATATTGTATTATATTATATTTATAGGAGAATGTTATATATAACTGGCTTCTGGAGGGTAAAATTTCATGTGCGAGTTAACATAACTTAAACATGTAAAAGTACAAATGCATAAAATGCAGACACTTGTTGAGAAACATTTGAGTATAATTTAAATATCTCTATCTATACATTTAAATACCTAAATCATTTAAATGTATATTTCTAATGATTTTCTATGGAACAGTATATGCTCGACAGTGGCGATTGAAAGGCAAGTGACTCACCCTGTAGATTGCAATAAGTGGGCTCCCATGTACACCGAGGCGAGTGCTAGGTTCGCCGGTGGAAAGCCCTTCAACTTATAAGAGAACTCTCTCTGATTCGAGGACAACTAAGACTGGAGGAGAACGGTCAACAGAGATTCATCGGGTTATCAATTATAAAGAGGTCTGATAGGGAGTGCTTTGAGCATGAGATATGATGCACTTTAGTAGAGTGAGTCCTCATGAATCGAGACATCAAGCGAGTGCTTGGTGGGGGATTGCGGGTGTCCAACGAGTCGTTAAAAACGGCCGCGTTAAGAGACGGTGAAGAAGGTGGAGAGAGCCGGGGTGAAGAAAGGCGGAGAGAAAGCCTGGCCTGAGAGAGAAAAGCGGGGGGGGGGGGGGGTGAAAGAGAGGAAGGAACGAAGCGGGCACCAAGCAGTCTCTTTACTCTCTGGTAGCGTGAACTGCGACCTACTTTGCCCGGAAGGATCCATTTCTCGGCTCCGCCAAGGAAGTGGAAGATCATCGCGTCCCTCCAGCCGCCGCCTTCTCTCCACCTGGCTAATAACACTTTTCACGCTCCTTTGTGGCTCGCTGAGTGAAAGAGATGGACTGATAGCTATCTCGGCACTCCGACCCTCCCTCTCAAATACTTGCCTTTTTAACGAAGAGAAAGTATTGTTGCTACAACGGCGATTAAACGCACGAATCCAATCGATTCGATTCTCCGCTTCTGTTTGCTCGATCCCGACGGCTAAACCCGATTCTTCCCGAGCCGAACGTCACATTCGGTAAACACCGCTTTCAATTCTCACGTGGCACTCCGACTGTTCGATCCCCTCGGGAACAAAGCGAAAAGTTTCTCCTCCGCCAGGCAAGCTTTAATCAATCCGCCGGGTAAACCCTTTAAGGACGGTCTACATGTGAATCGCGATAAATGTAACGGAGATCAGGAAGTTCATTTCCGGGGAAGTTCATTTCCCGAGTGATTCATTAACCGAGCACGCAGAGATTCTTCGTTGTCGGCGTGCGACTCACTTCCGACGTGAATCAAACATTAAAATGTACAAAAATTCGCCAAATAACAGGTTCATTTCCCCCAAAAGTGTCTCATATTCATTAAACATCCGAATTTTCATTTAAAGATAGCTCGATTTAATTCGCATTCACAATTAATAAATAAGCGATTGTTTTTGTCGGCGTGCGACAAACTTCTGGCGAGAGTCAAACATTAGAATGTACAAAATTTAAACTTTAAAAACGATATAAGAAAAAATATATAAATATCGTACAGAAAAGTCGAATTTCCACTCAAAGATACCTCGACTTAATTCGCATTCGCAATTAACAATAAATTAACAATAAATGAGCGATTATTCTTCTGTGTTGGCGTGCGACAACTTGGCAGCATAAATCTCTAAGTTCATATTGGCGGCGCCACTTCTTTGAGTTTCAAAGGAGCGCGCGCGCGCCGGCGATTGGAAAGGATCGATTCAATTTCAGATGAGATCCTTGAGAATTCGAGCAGACTTCCAAGGGAACCGCAGGTTTGCGGTTTTGCTCCCCCGTTGCCGTTGGTATCTTGACATATCGTTGCGGTGTTCGGAGCATTCTGAGTATGCAAACAGGATTAGGGTTGCCCGAATCCTGGGTCATCGAGGACCTCCGAACTCAGTCTGAATTTCAACTTTGACGGCCCTTATCATCCCCGATATCATTCCGCTATCGTATTTCATCGACAAAGCCAATCTACATCTGCATTTCGAATTATTAAAATGAATAATATTAACATCAATAATCATATTAAAAGAGAATCTTTAACCAATTTCTCTCTATTTAATTCAACAATTATTTATACTGTCCTACATGAAAGCTTGATTCATTGTTCGCGTGGGCTTTTTTTCCCCTGAAAAAGGACTAAGAACCATCCACTTTTCACGAATTTGATCGGCAAAGTTAATCTACATTTCCATTCCGAATGATTAAAAGACAATCTTTATCCAATTTCTCTCTATTTAATTCAACAATTATTTATACTGTCCTACATGAAAGCTTGATTCATTGTTCGCGTGGGCTTTTGTTAACTGAAAAAGGACTAAGAACCATCCACTTTTCACGAATTTGATCGGCAAAGTTAATCTACATTTCCATTCCGAATGATTAACAAAGAATCTTTATCCAATTTCTCTCTATTTAATTCAACAATTATTTATACTGTCCTACATGAAAGCTTGATTCATTGTTCGCGTGAGCTTTTGTTAACTGAAAAAGGACTAAGAACCATCCACTTTCACGTATTTGATCGGCAAAGTTAATCTACATTTCCATTCCGAATGATTAAAAAAGAATCTTTAACCAATTTCTCTCTATTTAATTCAACAATTATTTATACTGTCCTACATGAAAGCTTGATTCATTGTTCGCGTGGGCTTTTTTCCCCTGAAAAAGGACTAAGAACCATCCACTTTTCACGTACTGCGGAAGACAGGTGGTATTTCGCCAGGACTAGCAATAACTGACCCCGCATGTCGGCAGGCTTGGAAACGTATGTATGTATGTATAGGGGAGCGCATGCATGCACATACATATTCAGGAAACACTCGGACTGTTACTCTAGACCGACGAGTGAAATTAAACGCCCATCTGACGCCCGTCGAGCTTTGCGTAAGTCTAAAGTCTTAGCGGGAGTGGCAGGGCTATTTATCTCGATGACGGTAGCTACACATCAAAAGGAGGCCGAGCCTGCTCTGATCCACCTTTTGAAATCCTCTTGATTTCGAAGACTAGTTTACTGCGCCAGCATTCTCGTACCGAGCGCCACTATTTATCTAGTTCATTTGGTGCCGTCGAAGAAGCATTAAACGAGCGAACAACTTTTCTTCTTGTCAAAGTAAATCTTGGTAATTGTTTGGAGAGACGAACTCGGAACAGATTTCGATGATTTTTATATGTGTTATACAGCGATTTAAGTTGATTATTTTCATATACACAAAGTGTAAACAATATAACTTCCAGCGCTTCAAAGATTGGTAGAGGGAAAAATTGTACCATCAGTTTTAGATTAATGGGATCGAAGATAGCGGGTGTCCCTTAAACATTTTATAATTAATAAATTAGAAAACATCAAAAGCAGAATATCAAATAATCGAATAATCAACACGAATCGTAACATAAAAATAGCTGTGGTCTTTTAATAACGTTCTAAATACTTGCAGAGACTTAATACAGATGCAACACAGATTTCAGTGTGTCCAACTGTTTTCAATAAATTTTCCCGACAGATATATAAATATAAAATCAGTGATGAGCCGCCTTTCTAAATAATTACCAAAATTTCTTTCGTAGACTACAGAAGTTCATAAAAAATGTATTACGTGCATGGCAGTAATTGAAAACGTCGATTATATTTAACAACTCTAAGTGAAAGGACTATAATTCTCTTTCTCGATATATCGCGTTTAATGGGATCGAATTTAATCTGAAGCGATTGGAGTAATTAGCAATCTATTTAGCAATCCAGTGGAGCAGTTGGCGAGAGAGTCCCATTGTGCGAGACTATCCTGATACTCTCAAGGGTGGCTTTAACATTGAGTAGTTCATTTGGAGGGCTTGAAAAGTTGCTGTAGAGCGATATCTCGTTGACGAAAGTGGTCCATCAGTGCGAGTGTTTCTTTTTTCCTGCGCGCACGATGGACGGTGAAATGTCAGCGATGCGCGGCATTCTCTCTCTCTCTCTCTCTCTGCTGCGACAATTGGGATCGGATTTCCTAAGGAGAGAAAGAGAGTGGTTCGCTCTCCTTTCACGAGAGGCCAACCACTCTCCAGTCTTTCGATAGGGCTGCTGCTCTAGCTATCGCGAGAACGGCAATTCGATCGGCGCGGCGGCGGTCAGCGTGCGGTTCGTCTCTGCAGTTTCACGCGGATCCAATGTCTACTGGATCCGCTATCGATTATCATTCGAGTGACAATGCAATTTGCTCGGAATCAGAGCGACCCGCTCCTGTAAGTGCCAATTGTAACTGTACGTAACTGATACAGTCTCGTTACAATTAGCCGGCGGGATACCGCGCGAGCTATCCTCAACTTTCCCCGAGGCTAATTGCTGCATTAAGCCGTTCCATTCGAAGTCGTAAGTTAATCGACTTCAATGAGTGGTACACATGAATTTGTGGAGTGTTAACTCATATTTAACAGTTGGTTAACAGGACCTTTTAGATGTCATGAGCATATAATTATAAAAACTATTGCTATTAATTCTTTTTAAATTTCAAATCAATCGTTTTTGTTTAAGAACGTCAATTTGATGGGCGTTCTTAAAGAAAAGTATACTAAATCGTCCGTAAACCTAATGTTAAGAGAGTTGATTACTATTGAAACGATTACTATTAATTTTTGTCCAATTTTTGCTGACATTTATTTATGCAATCCTAACAATCATCATTTTTGTTTAAGAACGTCAATTCGACAGCTGTCCATAAAAATAAGTATACAAAAACATCCGCAAACCGAGTGTTATTAAGAGAGTTGATTATTCCTTTATTTTTTGGCATGCGAGTGTTTTTCCAAGAGTAAGTTTCCTCTTGGCGAGCATCATTGATGGATGATGTTTCTTATTATCTCGCTTTTAACGTGCTTACATATATTTTCCGCCGACTATCACATTTCTTTTCTTCACCGCTGGGAGATTGTGTCGGGCGGGCAAGCTGGCATTCAATAATGCAGGGCTATTTGCTGCTGACAGAGTTGGCGAAAGCGGAGGCGAGCGAAATAGGATAGCGGCGAGCGAGCGAGAGAGAGAGAGTGAGAAGAGAGTGAGAAGAGAGAATAAGTTGGACACGTGGTAAAGTCCAGCTGGCGATGGGGACGTCTCTTCCAGGAGGAATCTCATTCTCGGCGCGACATTAATTCCCAGCGTTCTCTCTTCACGGGGGCGCGCGTGCACTTTTTTCCCGGCGCGTTTACCTTCCTATTTCTCAGCCCGTTACACTTCTACTTGTTGCTGGCAGTAGATAATTGTATAATTTAGCTGGGAGCGAGCGTTTAAATTCAAGGGAGTTTATCGTGCTCTATTTAAAGTCGCTCGGAATCGCAGCGCATCGCGTCATGCATTAGCCATTAATTCCGGGGAGAGTTTTGGTCGGCCCGGGGAATTTTGGAATGCCTGTCTTAGGATTTGCAGTTTGTGACAGTAAAACGGGGAGGGCGTGGCCCTCTTCAAGTCTCGGAAGTTTAGTGCCGTTAATTAAGTAGGATTAAGTAGTGGCAGGCATGCTCGCGAAATTTGACTTTCGCCAGTGGAACAGCGGCACTTCCGGCTCTGCTCTGTCGGCAGTAATTGCGAAAAGTTTATTGCGTTATGGTCAGGTGAAGGACCCTCGTAAAAGGTGTTCTCTCTAGTCAAGCAGCAGCTGCTGGCGGCGGCGGCGGCGACGGACGGGGGCGCATGCGACTTGCATTAACTTCATTAGGCGCGCCTCGCTAAACTTTATGTAAAGCTCCATGCCATGCTCGAAGGGCGCCCTGACAGCCTACACTGCTGTCATAACAAGATACTCGCTCGACGAAGCACGACATCAAAATCCAATCAATCGCAGCTCTCCCTCTCTCTCAGATCATCCCCAAGGATTTTTTCTTTTGATTCATTCTATCCTCGACCGAATGAATTTGGTATTTAAAATAGTCTAATATCGGAATATTTGTGTGGAATCATTTTTAAATTATAAGAATGATAAAGTAAGTTATTAGATTGATCAATGCTGTTCGCGGAAACAGCCATAACCTATTAACGGATTTGCGAATTCATGACTCCACGAGATTATCTTGTTCGCAGTGACAGTGGCCTCTCGGGGATGCTGCTGGATTTATGATTAGTTAATGAGGAACTTCTAATTAACGGACATCCAATCGAATTATTAGGAGTTTAATGTTTCATTGGACGATTATATCCGCAGTAATACGTGCTGCCATAGTCGAGTGATACGTCAAAATTAAATGGTGCTTTCTATACTAATTGTACCACAAACTTGCTAAAAAAAACTAGAAATTAATTGGAGATCTCGAAAAAATTCTGAAAGCGGATTATTGAAAAAACTGTGAAAGTGAAGATTCGAGCTCTTCTCACTGTCGAATAAACATGAACACTAATCCAATGTTACTCCATGGAAATCGGTGGGAAGAGCGATGTCTCCGAGAAAATCTGCTATTGGGCGTTTGCCTAGCAAATTCATGGAAATGAAAGCGGAAGCGTCGCCGGGTAAGACGCTAACGGGAAGCATGCCCTTCGAATTGGGTCATCGGGGCTTGCGAAACGAGTCAGTCGAATTCGTCGCTACTCCAGCCCGATAACCGGCTGGAAAATTTAATTGCCTCGCTAACTAGATTGCCGCGGCCTCAGAGGAGAGAGAAAAATGTACGTCTCGATCGCCTTCACTTATCCCGGCGAACGATGTTCTCTCATGTCCAAGTCTAAGTGGATTTGGAAGCTTCCGTGTCAGACACGGATATAAGCGCCCAATCATTTGTCACGCGCAGTTGCGCTCTTAAATCTTTTCTGATATTCTTTTGAACTTTAATATTAGGACATTTTTGTATGAATGCAAAAACTATTTTGTTTATGAAAAATAATATTAGAAAGTTTATGATTGTATTCTAAGATTTTGGCGGACACGTACAATTCCTAGTTGTACTGCTATTTAAAAAAATCATTCTTGTTTGCTCCAATTATGTTTTTACAGTGACAACAGGAAACAGGAAGTGTGTGGCAAACGTAAAAGCATTCAAAGGAAGCTCGTGTTCTTAAATGGTTTCTGATATTCTTTTGAACTAAAATAATACTTTCGATGTTAAGACTTTTTTGATGAATGCAAAAACTAATTTATTTATGAAAAATAATAGTAAAAAGTTTCTGATTATATCTTTTGTTGTACTGCTATTTAAAAAAATCATTCCCGTTTGCACAATTATGTTTTCACAATGACGACAGGAAACAGGAAATATGTGGCTCGCGTAAAAGCATTTGAAAGAAGCTTTAACGAATATTCTTCAAGAAAAGCGCAACAGAGATCGATCGGAGAGCCAATATCAGGCTATTTGCTCATCGGATGGTCTCTTCCGTATCAACGGCACGGAAGCTCGCGCTATTCTTACTGATACCTCGAGGGAGCCACTTCGAGAAGATATAGTACACCTACACCGTGATGAATTACCGTGCCATTTTTTCGGCGCCTTCATTTTGCAGCCATTTTTCACGGGATTTTTGTGACACGCAATCACGACCTTCGGTCGGGGGGGGGGGGGGGAACGAGGCGGCTCCAGTCTGCGGGCTCGTTTGTTGGCAGACAATGTCACTGTGGGGGAGTTACACTCGATTATAATACTGCAAAGTTCGCAGGGAGCGAAGGCCCAGATGAATGATGAGCCGAAAATGGTGTATAGCTTGAGGCGGAAAATAATTCTATGCCGAAGTGGTTAACTTTCAAGGGATAGAATCGGCCGGCAGTTCCAAAACGAAATTCTTGCGCCTCCGAAAAAAAGCAGGCCGATCTTTTATGAGTGAGTTTGTCATTTTCCAAATGGCTATGGAATTTTCCTCGGGCAATTTAGCGAGAGAAGGTCCTGCGTCACTGGCTATTATTCGCAGCTTTTGCCGGCGACTTCCATGCCGGATAGAAATCTCGAGCTTTCACTCGACAACGGTATTACTTTACCGCCACTATCGGCCAACAATCGAGCTTCCTCCCGATTCCCTTTTGCTCTGCTCGACATCAGCAGCAGGAGGAGAAAAAAGGGGGAGGGGTTGAGTGGGACAAACAAAAGTGTGTGTACGCCGGAAGATAAACGAGCCGGCGAGATAAGGACATTTCGGGAGTAGACAGTAGCCTGTCGGAACTTTCTTTCTCTCCTACTTGGCTCCCCGCGGCGCGGCGCGGCGCGGCGGCGATGCCTGCTGCCCCTGAAACGCCAGATAAATGCAAATGCCGAGAGCGGTGATCGATCGTCTGCCGAAAGGGAAGACGCGTCGGGTTACACGTGAAAGATAAGAATCTCTCCCTCCGGGCAATCCCTTGAGATTGGTACGTTACAGCCCGAAAACAACGTGTACCAACCAGCCCATCTACAAATGATCCGAATACTAATTTTAGATATCACAATCTAGCACGAAATTTTCAATTTAGTATGCATTGAAAATGTGATCCTGCTAAGATAATGGGAAATATTTGTAAATTGATGTTTGTGAAAGCTTGAAATAAATGTAACTCGTGAAGGATTCGATGTAATAAAATTTAGAATATAAATATATTGCAATCTAAATATCAAGAATACAGTTGTCAAGACCAAAGTCCATTCAAGAGTGATGCTTTACTAGGTTTCGGGGGTTTATGACATCATAAGTTTTCCCTGAGGGGTTGCTCTGCCTTTTTATGCCCATTTTTGATTTTTGAAAATATTGCTGTGACAGTATTGTGGGTATTTATTGATGTAAACTAAGGGTATTCTTATTTCTTATTTCCGGCGGTGTCGGTTGAAGTAGAATTAATCATTGCGCGAGTGTGTCGTTGCACAAAAAAAGAAAAACTACGCAAAAGAAGGATACGTTTATGTAGGTTAAAGCAGAAATTATGTACTCGGAAATTATCTACTTGTACAGAATGAACTATAAAATTCTCTATCATATTGCAACACCTGGGATATCTTTCATTGTTAGAATATAAGAACAGCGAAGTAATAAAGAGTGGGTTTCTTGGGATAGAGAATCCAAGATGAAAGCACGTTCAAGGAGGATTGACATCTCCTGAAATATTACAACGAAACGCCATCCGATTTTCCGGCGGCGATCTTTTTCAGGCGGCACGAAGCGCGCGGCTACATGTCATTCTCCGAGTCCCTTTCTTGGCGAAGATTAAAAAAGAGGATAAGGGCGCGTCATCTGCCATTCAAGAGGGCGGCATCAAATTGTATGTACATGGCTGGGCCGATGCGAAATTATGAAGAGGTACACCCTGTAATTTCATTCTCTTTCACCGTCTACTACTCTATTCACCGGCACGTTCCTGTCTCCTCTCAAAGGGCTCATTCCACTGCGTACTTCGTCTCCAAAGCTCTCTCTCTCTCTCGTAATAAACCCGTCCTGCACTTTGGATTAAAAATTGAAGTCTCCCGGGTACAACTCTGTCACACGTCGGATCAGGAATTCGACCAACTTTGCTGAACTGCAATGATATTTCTTACACGTCGTTTTCAATCGCGTGCTTCTGTTGGCAATTTTTGTACTTAGAAATAAAGTTATTTATGTTTGAAAATCAGAAGTAGGCATGGAAATGCATGTGTGGAGCAGACCACGTGGAGGTTATGTTGGATATTTTTCCACTTCAGGGAAAAGCCAGGGTGTCATAAACCCTCAGAACTGGCCACACTGACACAGATAACCTGATGACGAGCGATGTCGGAGAGCATCATTCTTTGGCTCTGAAAATTGTACTCTTCAATTGATATTCCAATACCTTTGTCCTAAGTTTTACTTCATAAAATCTCGACGTGTTATATTTATTTCACGCACCCATCGACAGAATTTAAAACGCTGTATAGTCTTACATTTGATTTAATGTTAGCGGTTAATGATTTGTGGCTACAGGAAGTTTAAAAAGTTATACGCGAAGAAGAGTGGAAAAGATATGAGTTGAACGGTATTTATAAAAAGAGACGGTGCTGTATATAAAAGAAGAAAAAGTGGTGTCAGTGATAAAGGACACTTGGCGCGCGATCAAGTATGCAAGCCGGGAACTGGTCATGCTCACCAGCCAGAAATAATGCCAATTGTTTCGAGAGAGCCATTCATGAATGAACAGCTTGCCTTTACAAATGTCAATTACCCGCAAATCTCAACCTGTTGATCAATCGCTTCTTCCGCCTCTTTTTCCGATACTCCAATCTATCGAACACTTATCTTCTTTCGTTTAAAACAATCACCAAGCAAAACAGTTAATCGACGGATTGGAGGAAATGGACAGGCGAGTTTTATCAGTAATTACAATTCAAAGTCGGCGAAACTCGAAAGTTCAAAGAACTCGCGGATTTATACGTTTTATCTAGCGGTGCTGGCCGAGCGGCTCTGTTGAAAGTTCAGGATCGACTTTATGCTAATGCGTCTCGCGGACTCGGTGAATTAGCCGAGTGAATTTCGCAACTTTTCCTGCCACCGCCAACTGGAAACATTGAATTTCCGTCTCCTTTGTGTTCCCGGAATTCTGCTTTCTAAATGATCGACGTTACCACTGCTCCAAGAGAAAAACTAGTTAGCCACTAGAGAGTGCAGGATTTTGACAATTTTGTTTCTCGGTTTTAGTCACAAACAACCAGCAAAACTGTTTAATTACACTTTGAAATAAAATAACTTGAAATAGCAAACATTTCATAAACCTTGAAGGTATTTGGTATTTCTATTGAAACTGAATCTTGACAATTTTGTAACTGGGTTTTAGTGTCAAACACCAAAACTGTTTAATTACATTTTGAAATGAAATAACTTGAAATAGCGAAGAAATTTTATGAATCTTGAAGGCGTTTGGTATTTCTAATGAAAATGAAAGCAAGTCACGTGCAAGCTATTGCAATTACTGACTATTACAGAGGCTGTTACTCGGTAACAGTGTTGCTTAACGAAACAGGCAACCTGTTTACGATATAGTAATTGGCATTTAACGCTTCTGGCGCGTGCTGCCATTACGCCATAATGGCGATCTATCTCGGAAATTAGTTCTTACTGTAAACAGACTTTTAATAGACAACAGGCTATCGATTAACGGGCGTCTAGTGCACCCTGTACTTCGTCGTCGGCGCACCAAAGCACATTATCACGTTTCTACGTAACAGGCTTTCATGGCTTTCAGCGGTGTCCATTCCACACATTAACCTCACGAAAATCAACCAGGATTTCCGCTCTTTGGAATTACTGCTAGAGGAAAGAAAAGCACGGTAATTTTGTAATATATTATAATGCAGTTCCTTTGTTATATTATACCGAAAAAAGTCCCTTGCATTTTGAATGTCGAAGATACGATATGTATTTATGCGCGCCAATATTTTACTTTCAAGTTCAAACATTTTTGACGGTTTTTATTTTTTTTCGTGGACTTCCCGACCTTTCCCGGGACTGACATTTGGTGGAGAATGTGCCCTTGCATCAAGGAAGATGCCATAAAAATTCCAGATCCCTAGTTCAAAGTTTAGGTTTTCACCTATTTTCGACCCTCGATAATGGTCAATTTTTTCAAGTTTCTCAAAATCGGCCGAATCCAGGATATTTTGATTGTTTTCGTATCAGGGTGGACAGAGGACAAAGAATCCGTGAAAAAAAGTCCGGATTTGCAACGAGAACGGGTCGAAAAACCGTCCAGAAAAGTCCATTTTTGCTCATTTTTAACGGTTTTTATTTTTTTTGGTGCACTTCCCGACCTTTCCCGGGGCTGAAATTTGGTGGGTCATGTCTTTTTGCACCAAGGAAGATACCATAAAAATTCCAGAGCCCTGGCTCAAAATTTTTTTTTCGGCAAATTTTTCTTAAGGGGTACCCCTTCAGATTTCTTCACGATTTTTCGAAGGTCCCCGAACTCGGGTTTTTTCTTCAGGAATCGATTGTTTATGAATGAAAACGGATAGAAAACAAGAAATCCGTCGAAAAAAGTCCGGATTTCTATCGAAAACACTAAAAACACTGCTTTTAAAGTTCGATTTTTTCGGAATTTCCGCTGGTTTTTCCTATATTTTTTGGACTTCCCATATATTTCATGGGCTGAAATTTAGTGGGTAATGTGCCCTTGCGTCAAGGAAGAAGTGATATAAATTTCAGGACCATAGCTCAAAGTTTTTTTTTCGCACGCGAGGCTACAAACAGGTAGAACCGTCGTCAAAATCGACAGAGTGGTTGTACCAATTAAGGTCCGACAGCCTAACTTGGCAGGCGCTGCTCTAGTAAGAGCATTTTTCGTACAGCAAAGCCAGTACAAAATTAACCAACATTCGAATTTTCTGTAAATAATGAAAGATCGACAAAAAAGTCACACTCGATTAAATCTGAATTGTGAGTGTCGAAGAGAGGATTTATCAGGATGCGATTTTATGCTCTAGTTAGAGCATTCTCGGTAGAGCGAAGCCCCCGACGAATAGAGGACGTCGGACATAATGGGAGTCCATAAT
Organism: Ectemnius continuus; assembly: GCA_910591665.1. NCBI lineage: Eukaryota > Metazoa > Arthropoda > Insecta > Hymenoptera > Crabronidae > Ectemnius > Ectemnius continuus. Next base: position 9,578,778 of record OU342868.1, on the reverse strand, counting down.
GAGTCGATGCTGGCACACAGTGTTCCGTGTCCGGCAACCCCATGCACTGTTACTACAATGGACATAGTGGCGAACACGGAATTCCTGGCCGGGCGGGCTAAGTGTACGCTTTAATGGCGAGGAAATATCATGCCCTGCAGAGCGCCACTCTGCAGCTCCGATTTCTAACTACAATACTTCCAGCTGGCTATAATTCGCGGATTTACAGGCTGCTCCATCTCTCTCTAACGACGCGAATAAAGAGTACTTCGTGCTGTCGACTGGAATTTATGGAGGACGATTACCTCCGCCGCGACAGAAAAGTTCCGCCGACTTATTCATACCAGCAATAAACTTCGCCAATCTCGATGTATCACAATACGAATAAAAGTCCTCCAGACATTTTTTAATTCTCTATAAAAATGATAATAAAAAGTGTAAAGATGAGAATTACAAAGTCAGTTAATGAGAATTCGTAATTTGAAATGGAGCAATCTAGAAAAAGAACTGAGAATTTCTTGAAGGAACTATAGAAGTTTCTCTTGACGAGGTAAAGGAACAATGTATGTTTCTGGTTAACGATTCTGCCTAATTAAAGGATTAGAGAAAGGAAAGACCTTTCATTTTCGTTCGAACCATCTCGTTTCGCTTAAGGATTCCAGTGGATTGCGTGAGAGCGGAGGAAAGCCTCTGCTGAACCATCAGACATATCCAAATGTAACGTTCTTCCAGCGTCTTAGCGTGTTCCAGCTAATTAAATTCAGGGGCGGCAATTAAGGAAGTACGTGCTTCCCGAAACTAATGACTTTGCACGACTTATCAGGCTGAGCGCCGTCCCCCATTTATAATCCATTAAGCTATAAGCAGGATTGACCGGTTAAATCCACCAGTTAAGCAAATGCCAAGAGAGAAAAACTGCCGACAAGAACTGACAAACTGGGACGTCCCTTTAACCTTTTACATCAAAATGCAGCACATATTCCAAACTCACTTCAAAACCTCTCAGACACTGCTTAGAATTTCCCCATTAATTCTCACACGTAATTAATTATCAACAGTTTCTCGTATAATTAATTAGAGAAAGAAAAGATTGCACAAGTCACTTCATTATTTAGAAAACTTTATATTACCACTAATTCGAAACTAAATATGTATAAATGATCCGAGCAAACCCTTAATTATTTTACTCTGGCAGAGCTAATAATTATCGATGTGTTTTTCTTCCGGAAATCCCTGGTATAAAAGGGATAAGCGTGCGCGTCGGGTAATTAGAGTCGACGCCATCAAAGGCAAACAAGGGCATCGGTTTACCATAAGCGAATTAGCGCCCGGAAGCGGAACACACACGGGGACGAAGACGAAATCGTTAGACACTCGTAACATGTGTGCGCCTGTGTTTCCTCAAGCTGCCATTACTCGAACCTCTAATATTCTCGTTAGGACCTCGGCTTAATTTAGCCGGCCATTCAGCGCGAAAATAGGATCCTGAAAAAAGCTTTAACTCCAAAAGAAACTTAATCCTATTTTGTCAGAATCAACGCTGCTTCGTTGCGAGGAATCTGAAAAACAGGATTATACCGAAAGAGCGAAGTGTACGCGTGCAGATATTCAGCGGATGGGAAAAAGTTGCTTTCGAGCAGTATAATTAAGTATGCTTGATAATAATGAATCTAATTGAGTCGGCCGAGACTGGGATGAGACACCAGTTTCATTTCTACAGCTGTGTGTCCTGGAATTCCTGGATGCGTTAAAGCACGTATGAAAGCGCAGCTGACGTGGAAGACGGATTATGCGAATAGCACGCAAATGGATCTCTGAAATATGCTACCCAATTTTCAGCCGGCAACTGCCAGGAAATGGGAATGAAAATTATCAGGGAGGAGGGAGGAGGGGGCGCGCGGCGACGCCTTCCGCAATTGGCTAATCTAATCGGCTGGCTCTGCCTGTTTATGCTAATGAGTCGCATTTGCGGTGCCGAAAAATCCCCAATTGTCAACTGGTGTTCGCGTAAACATCCTTTAATTGCTAGTCCTTCCTACGAGAATCATGCATAATGCATTTTCCGTCCTATGAAAAATTCGAGACTTCCCATAAAATCTCCATTCAACTGCTTTCCGCTTTTGGATCGAAACCAAACATCATCGGTTATACTTCGGCGATATTAACAAAGTTCGATGAAGCGTATCGTGATAAATGTGGCATCGCGACTGTCAGTGTAGAAATGAAGCATAAACTCGAAATTTATGCTTGGACTTCCGTCGGGGCGCGCCCCGATACTTTGTTGCAAACTCGACTGGAAATTTTCTGATTCGCTCTGTCATCGATTTCCAGAGGGTGGTGGTGGAAAGGGGTGGAAAGGGGTGGTTCTGTCAAAGCGGCACTATTTAGGCAGAGTCTGCCGACCGATATGCCTGGAACAAGAGCACTTCGGAATTTTGGCCAGTGTGTTTCAGTGCGGAGAGAGAGAGCGAGAGAGAGAGCGGCTGGTTCGCCGTGATTTCACGCTACACGCGCGAAACGAGGACTCCCATTAAACGTGTCCTGCCATGCTCCGAGGATCTCGTTTCTCGCCTAATTATTTACTGGCTACTCCAACTCCGCCCGAAACGCCAAGTGTACCCGCCCCCCCCCCCCCCCCCCAGCTGCAACTATTTACTACCGTTTGAATAAATTCCCGTTCCCGTTCCACCGGCATTTGCATGCTGCCTAGTATTCCTGTTGGGCCTTGTTTTCCGTCCTGCAGTTTCTATCGTTCGTTTCCTATTCAGGGATTCCATGTAACAGAACGTAGAATAGAAATATATTGGAATCTGAATATCAAGAGCTTGCAAAACTCGTCTTTTCTAGCTTTCCTTGGAAGAAGACGGTGTTGACTTTGCCTTTTGTATATCTGGCAGAAATTGTATTCGATTCAAATTAAATAGTTTTCTAATAGCCAATAAAAATACGACTTTGGATCGTTAATAATAAAACCTTTTGTTTGCTTTCTTAAGTACCGGATTGGTAAGAGCGTTATATGCAGCGAAGCGAAAATGAGATTCTACCTCCACGATATTTTTCATGCATTATTATTATCTTGATGGCACAATAAACAATTATTCTCATTTGCAAGAATCAGAATACATACAGTAGAACTCGAAGCGTTATTTTTCTGAATTTCTGAAGGATAATGACATTTGGTTAACTGATACGTTCGGATAATACGAGGTTAACATAACCTCCACTAATGATTCCAGCAAGTTCACGTAATCGATACAGTCAAATGTCATTTAGATAAATGAATGTAGAACGAGCTGGGAGAGTATAATGAAAAGGAAGAAGAGTTTGATTCAATGAGCGTTTAAGCCTGAAGGGATCCTCAAAGCAGAGTAGAAATAAAAGAAGAAGGAAAAGCATGCCGTAAGGAAGTGTGATTTAATAGAGTCAGTACTGCGGAAGTTCGCGTTAAAATATAAGACAGTCTCACGCGAGCCGAACTTTTTCTTGCTGATAAATGCGCCCTACTAACAATGTACAGCGCTGTACTATCCGTTAATTAGTCGCGGGCTAATCCCGAGCGGGGCCACGGTGGACTCATTAATTTAGTTTGAAAGCGGATTTTTCCAAGCGACATCGTTAGCGCAAGTCCTGCCGCCGAGATGTTAAGTTCTCCGGGACAGGGAATAATGATAGTTCGTGGCAATGAATAACCTTGACGGCTTTTTCGAAGGCCAGAGTTCCTAGTCGCTATAGCAGATAAAACATCCCTTGCTTCTCATGTTCAATGCCGACTTTTTCCCCTGTGAAAGTGGAGCGACCGATTGAGGTAACCAAGTACATACACGCGGCCAACCGGGAAACCATGATCAGCTGTTATTAATAATGCGTACGAATGAATAATTGTTAACACGAATGAAAAGAGGAAATTATGATTTCCATTTGATTTATAAATCCAGAGAAATAATATTATTTGCAAATCTACTAATATTGGTGATCTAATTTAAAATGTTGTTTAAAGGCGAATCATTCGAAGACCAATTGCTCTTCGCTATCGTAGATAAAACGTCCCTTGCTTCTCATGTTCGATATTTACTTTTTCTCGTGTGAAAGTGTAGCAAATGCTTGGAGTAACAATGTACACAAGGCCAACTGGGAAACCATGATCAGCTGTTATTAATAATGCATACGAGTGAATAATTATCAACACGAATGAAAAGAGGAAATAATTCAAGCACATCATAATAAAATTGTTAATTCTATGATTTCCACGTGCTAATTTTATTTATAAATCCAGAGGATTAATATTATTTGTAAATCTACTAAAAATTGTACTAAAATAACTTAATATAGATATTCGCAGCCAAGGAACGTAATACGAAGCATTATCGGCTGCAAATGAGATCTCAGCCTGTGTAAATCAGCTGGCGGCGCGGTTCAATGCCAAAGGGGGAGAATAAGGGAGCTAGTTAAGATATTTCCCCGATAGGATCGCTAAAAGTCTGGAGCGTTAAAAATTCAGGAGAATAAAAGGATCGTTCGAAAATAATATATTCCTGATTCGAGACTCTGCGGAGGATGCTGATGCCATTTGGTTTAAGGGTACGAAGAGCGTTAGGCACATTTAGGTGGCTCTTCCAAGCCCGAGATCGATCCCTCTCAATTTTTCTTCCCACGTAAATGTGCTCCCTTGAACTTCCACCGAGAGTAGCGCGGCGTTTGGTCATCGGCTCACTTACACCCCACCTGTTCCTTCGACCACACACTTAGTGTGTGTGTGTGTGTGCTAAACGAGCGAAAAGATTTAGCTAGATTCTACAAGTCGCTAATTACACGAGCTTATTATTCCAACACTCGCGAAAGAATAACACGATTATTTCCTCCCGAAAATAGAATGTATACTTTTTCACAAGCACCTTTGATTTATCCGTCGCACGATTTTCCATCCACGCTATAAATTTTATAAAGCCTGCGCGTGACAGAAATCACATAAATCTAGAAGCGAAAAAAACAGTCCGGCGAAAGAGCGAACGGTGGTTAAAAATACGGAGGATCGCGAAACACAAAGCCAATGAAATCATTAACGAGATGTTACTGGGGAAAAGTCGCATTTTAGCAGGATTCAAGCCCGCCGCGGCCGAACAAGCGAAAGCCTTTTAAAGTTTCAGAGGAGCGGGCCGCACAAGTTTACGATCTCCTTGAGACAAGCTGAGTACAAGTTCTCGTGGTAATTGCGTTGCCGGGCGTACCGGTAGTGGCCAGACGATTAACAGTAATGCGGCTTGTTCCTTTGGTATGCGGTTTGGCAGGGCAATCGTGTCCACCTCGTTTGTTTGCGCAATTAAAGCCGCTCTCCTAGAAACAATGAACGCGACTACAACGAGAACCCTGACTCGCAAGAATGTGACCTCAAAAATCAGATTAAAGTCATAAATAACGTTCATTGTTGAGGAAGCTTGAAGTACTCATTAGCACACTGCTCTGCATAAGCATCACTTCGGTGCCCAAAATGTATACTAGGAACATCGACGATTGAAATACTAGCAGAATAATTTACGAGTTATACTAAATATATTAATTGGAACAAGGAAGTTGAAAAGAAGAAATGGGGAAATTCTTGGAGTGCTAGGGGATAAATAAATAAAAGATACGGAAAGAAACAGGGGTAACCCATTGATTTAGGTTTGACGAAGGAATCTAACCTTAAAAGTCAAAGTAAATTCATAAATAACGTTCATTATTAAGGAGGTTAGAAATACTCATTAATTGCTCTGCACAAGAATCACTAACATCTTATCCAAAAAATAGTATACTAGAAACATCGAGGCTTGAAATACTAGCAGAATAATTTACCAACAGATATATTAGATGCATTAATTCAAACACGCCAGGTGAAAGCACATAGAAAAGAATGAGTGGCAGAATCATTGGAGTGCAAGGAGTGAAATAAATAGGATCGAAAGAAAGCAGAGGTAACCCATCGATGTGGGTTCGACGAAATAGCGTAATGCTCGAGCGGCATTGAGAGATGCCCCTCGTTTATCGAGATCCCTCAGCCAACAGACCCAATATTGGCGCGCGCGCCTACAGGGTGAGTCAGTTGCCTTTGAATCAGAACTCTCCTAGCCCACTTTTACTGGACATCTATTTAATTATACCAGATATTCTTTGTTTAACAATAGACTATATTAAATTACGTAGTCTATTGGAGGGAATATTTTACCAAGTTTTAGCATCGACTTCTTTCGAATGGCTAGCAACGTAAGGAGACAATATTTTATTCTATTATATTTATAGGGGAATATTCTATATAACTGACTTCTGCAGGGTGAAATGTCATGTGCGAGTTAACATAACCGAAACATGTAAAAGTATAAATGCATAAAATGCAGACAAATGTTGAGAAACATTTGCGTATAATTGAAATGTCTAGGTTATTTATAATGATTTTATATGGAACAGTGTATGCTCGACAGTGGTGATTCAAAGGCAACTGACTCACCCGGTATATATATATCGGGCGAAGGCGGCGTCCTGAGAAATATTCGATGCGCACGTTGCGACACAATTATCATGGCCGGTGACATTCATGATTCCTGGAATATCGAGTGGCAATATTCCCCGGGCGATTGACGCCGCGGCGCCGCGCCGCGCCGCGCCGCCGCCCTGGCAGAAAAAAACATATCGCAAACATTTGTTCGCGGTGTATCTGGTATTCCAATCGGACGCGACGCCGCCGCGGACACAGTGATGGAAAAAGTTCTTCCGCGCCACTCTACACACACACACACACGGCGATCTTGTTAGTTCGCTCGAGGCCGACGCAAAAGCTATCTTAATAATTCAACTCGGAAATTATTGCTACGAGCTTCCCGCTGCGCAGGAATTATTCCTGACTACCGCGATTCCTGAGATCCTTTAGTCGCCCAGTAAGAAGAAACAGCGAGTTCTGGCGGAATGAAAATGAATCCGCTGTTTGCGAGAATAATTGCTTTACATCCCGGCCGTTTGTTTACCCCGCGGAATACCAATGATTTCCCGAATAACGAATACGTGATTTAATCGTCGAGTTAACCTGTCAATGCAACGAATTTCGAGGTATGCATGGGATCGTAATTTACGTGTCATTGCAATATTGTAAATAAAAAGCAGCGGGAAAAAAGGGAAATAAAATGAGTTAAGCCAAAAGTTATTGCAAACATTATTTTCCTCGCAAAATGGAAAACTCTGTTCTACGTGGATGCTTCGTACTTCATTAATATCAATTTCCCGATTATTTAACCTTTTCCAATTCCCTCGCGAATCGTTCTACGCCACAAACTTGTAGTATTAAATATTATGGAAGCAGTGTGGGTGTTGGACACTTGCTGGGATTCGTCCTTTTAATCCTTGCTCCTGAAAGACTGAGGAAGAAGCGCGAAGTGCAAATGAACTTGAGATTTATGCTTCCGTTTTGAACACCTTGCTTGCCCCGTTTTATTATATTCGCAGTGCGCGGAAGTCCACGAAAAGGCAGGGCAGTTCTTGTTGCCGGAAATACTAGATTTTTCCGAGGGGATGGAAACTTTTTAATTACGAGAGGAGCGCGCATCCTCGGATCCCAGGGACAAACTATATTCCTCCTGGGCCGGCACTAACTGACGGCGTTAAATGTATACTTGCCCGAAAGGTAATTAAGCAAGTGGAATAATTGGGGACGCCTTCCTGCGCGGACAATGTAAACTGCTGCTTTTTGGAAGTCGACCAGAAAGTGCCAGCTGTCTTTTTTCTTCTACCAAAAAATAAAGAATAGACCTTTCTTGCCCAAGCAACGGTCGAAATTTTACGAGGAAATATGAGGAAACGAGAAGAATACTTTTACCGCCATTTATATCTAATTCATCTCTTTTATTAAAATCTAAAAACGGCTCGCCTTACAGAAAAGTGGCAAGAACACGGGAAGAAAGGAAAATTCATGAATCCACCTTTCAAGCGTGCCGAGTGATAAATGGTGGGAAGTTCGTAGCAGATTGTCAAAGGTTGTGTAAAAGAAGTCTCGTAAATAGTAGGAATGCATGAAATATACGCGAGGACATTCAGAGTACATTCATTCTTTACACACCGAACGACATCGGAATGAATGAGTGAAAATCCGTACGTCAATGGACATCCACGCTCTAGTGATGACAAATGGTGGCGTCACTGTCGAAACTCTGACAGCGATCGTTGACGAGCCGCGGCGGAGGCACAAAAAGGCAGACTGCTATCGGTGAAGAGTGATATTTTTTCCCGGCGAAATCGTGTTAAGGCAGAGGCGAGCGTGCCACGGGGGAAACATGTATAAGCCGCGGATTGACTTCCTGCCGGCTCGTTAATCAAATTTCTGTGGAAACGCAGCTTCCGCTTGCCATAAATCGTCCGCCCGCCCCCCTACCAACCGGAGACGTTTTAATAGTTCTCGCCACGCTTGCCAATAACCTGTGATTCGAGATCTAGGGATTCGTGCCTCGCCAGTTGTAACGACCTGTTACATTGCTCATAATCCGTTTAGCATAATCGAGCTAGTTAACAGTGAATAGAGACATCCATAATTCCTTCGCGTCTCCGATAAATCCAGCTTTCCCTCCCGTTGAAATGTTGGAAAATTGAAATACTATTCACGTGACATAAAATGCAGAAATATGATACTAAAATTGTAGATATGCACGATATAAAAGGATACGGAACGGAATACATTTTCGTGAGAGTAAAAATCTTCCGGAAATCCAGTGGAATGGAGTTTGAAAGGGTGGGATGACCGCTCGAGCGAGAGAACTGGAGGAGCCGGACACTTGGAAGAAAGCAAGATACGAGCTTAATTCAATCATCAGGCACGATAAATCTCCGTGGAAGGGTGAATTGGGGGTGAGAAGGATCGGTGAAAAAGAGGAGGAAAAAGAGAACGGCGAAGCATTGCGGCAGAAAGTGTTCGGCTAAAAGCCTGGAAAAGTCAGTATCCTCGAAACGTGCTGGGAGTACAGTAGCACCTTGAAAACCCTGATGACACCGGGACACGAGATATCCACGAAATCTCAAACTCCGCACGACTCATATAAGCTCGAACCTCAGAGTGCAATACTGTACAATTCCGGGAAGTGACTTTGCTGATCTTACAGGATTTCCACGCTAAACACGAAATTCTACGCTTCCGTGCTCCTCCCTCGCGACTCAAATAACACGTAAATCGTGGTATTTCCTTATTTCTCTTTTATAACACTAAAAGAGTTGCAAGTATTATAATAAATTAAATAGATTTCTTGCTAAAAACATAGTATTTGAATTAAAAAGGTTGATGGAATTATAAATGGATTATAGCAACCCTTGTTGAGCAAGTTAGAGGAACATTATTAAAATTAATTCAAGTAAATAAGGGATAGCGAATTCTGAGCGAAGATGAGTTCATCCACCGTGGGAACTGATGTATACTCGTTATTCCTAGGATCTAGCAAGCCCCGCTATAAATACTAGATCGAGTGTATCCCGAGTGTATGAAGTGGGGGAGTTCGCTGCGGAATTCCGCGCTATAAAATTTAACTAATCGTAAACTGGGGAAATGCCCCGTAACGTTCTATCGCCGGCGAACTTCACGCACAAGAGGGCTTTGGTGGTGTTCGTGGCAATTTTTGAAAGCTGCCGAATTTTTATTCGCCGGCCAGTATAATTTTTATAAGCGACGCAACCGAGCGAATAGCAAGCAGCGGTTTCCGCTGGGAAAAGCGGCGATTTATAATACCGGCAAAAAGCCGGGCGAGCGGCGAACGGATGAAAACACGGAAACAAACTGTTTCACGAGCTACGAAATCGATTAACACTCTTTTGCCCACCTTTCACGAAATAATTATATCGTTCGCGCGGCACTTCGATTAGTCGGCCAAATTTACTCTGACACGATAAATACTTTGATGGCTATGATTAACATTTTCTAATGGTAATTCTGTTATTGGGTGATTCAGGGATGTGCAAATAATGTCGGCGAGTGTAATTATGCGAAATTCATAGGTGCTCGAGCGTCGAAAAGGGAATCTTGAATTCCGTGAGGAGGCTCGGGCGGAAAGGCTTGCTCGCCGGAATGGAAATCCAATACAAACGGCTCATTTCACAATATTACAGCACTCCAAGAAATACGATCCAATTCAATCGTAACCTATTCCCCCTATATAATAATGCAACCCTCTAACTCACAATTCTCGAGCGAGCCTGCCTCACAACTGTTAACTGATCCTTCAAACTTAGAAGAAATAGTATCAATAGGCGCAGCATCTCGAATAGTTACAGTTACCAACAGCTTGATGAAACTCTTTTTTGGAATCCTTCGAATTAAAATTCTCCTTGAAATTCTGGTCAACTCAACCGTAATACTTCAACATTGTTATTACAGTACTTTACATCCATCAAAAGATTAAACAAAGTTCAAGAAAAGCTCAAGAAAAGGAACTTAACAGAATCTTCAATTAAAAATCTTTAAACCTTCAATTCTTGCATACTGAAATTTGTTAGCGCCATATACTACTGAAGGCCAAGGGACGATAAGGAAATATTTATCCTGTGTTGGCTGATGGTTAACTCATTCTAATTTTGTTCATGGGTTTTCAAAATTGTTACTACAGAATTTCACAAGTCCGCTAAGTTTCTACTATGTCCAAGAAAGGGAATTTAACAGATATCTCAATTCTGGCATAGCAGTGTCCAGTAATTTCTCGAAAAGAGTGAAAAGCTGCTTAAGGGCATTACGAAAAAGGCCAAGGGACGATAGGGAAATATTTATCCTGTGTTGGCTGACGGTTAACTCATTCTAATTTTTTTGATTAATTTTCAACACTGCTAATACAAAATTTTACATCCATAAAAAGATTAGCCGAAGTTCAAGAAAGGGAATTTAACAGACACCTGAATTCTTGCATACTACAATCTTTTAACACGACATGAGCGCAGTATCCAGTAATTCCTCCAAAAAGAGTGAAAAGCTGCTTAGGGTGCATTACGAAAAAGGCCAAGGGACGATAAGGAAATATTTATCCTGTGTTGGTTGATGGTTAACTCATTCCGATTTTGTTTATGGGTTTTCAAAATTGTTGCTACAGAATTTTACAAGTCCACTAAGTTTCTACTACGTTCAAGAAAGAGAATTTAACAGATATCTCAATTCTTGCATAGGAGTGTCCAGTAATTCCTCGAAAAGAGTGAAAAGCTGCTTAGGGTGCATTACGAAAAAGGGCAAGGGACGATAAGGAAATATTTATCCTGTGTTGGCTGAGGGCTAACTCATTCTGATGTTGTTTATGTTGGGAAGAGTGGCGACAGGTTGGATCGAGGCTGGAGGCGACTGGGATATAGGAGCAGCTGGGAGGGATGAAAGTGATATGAGTGGAGCGAGGGCATCGAGGCCAGCTCGAAAATCACCCACGCAGATTGTTTTATATCGCGGATGAACTTATTTCCGTATTGCTGGCATGCGTCACGTATTTCGTTATGGCTTCCAGTAATATCGCGCAAATTCAGATATTCGCTGGACCGAAGCGCATCCGGCAAAACTTGGATGGCCAATGCAAATATGCCAGCCCACGTGGCCTTATTCGCACGGGCTTTCTCTCCCTCGCTGCACACACGCACATGCGTATTTCTATTCTTTCGACTTTAATAACACACGCGGATTGTATGCGAAAGTCTTTGTGAGGGAATGCTGCTCTGGGACTGCAAGAGTAGAGTAATACGAAGTTTCATTAAAAAGCCAAAAGCTCAAGTCGAAATTAAGTCTCGACCACTCGTCAGGAGACAAACGAGGCCATCAAAATAAACTATTTTCATCCTGACAACTTAATGTAACGTAAATAAATAGCAAAACAAAATAAACTATTTATACAGTATTGTATAATATACAAAATATTATTTTGATACTCTCGTGAGTGATAGTTTAAAAGCTGTCGGAAAAATTACTCAAACGAAACTGACATACTCGACATTAACAATTGAATAAAATGAAATAATATGCTATTATTTTCTATTATATCACTGGTTAAATTCTCTGTTGCATTGAAGAATATGCGACTGATTACATTTCCATTAGGGCAAGTTAATACACTCGCCTAATAAATTGGAAATTTCCCTGGTCTGCTTGACTCTATAAACATCGATATTGCACAGTTTTGTTTGCGAAGCTTTATAATGAGAAATTTCAATCAGAAATAACAGTGCGGTTGAGCGGCGGGGGAAAATGGCGCGGAAGAAAAATTGGGTAAAGCTAACGCTACATTAGCATCGATAAATATTTATAAGTTGATTGCCAGAACCAGCTAGTTTTGGGTTTGGTTATGAAAGCCTCGGCGCGGCGGTTTTCGGGGAGGCAGAATTCGCGGGCAGGACACGCAAGAGAAGCTACTACTTTTTCCGCCCTATAAACCAGGACAATATAACAGGACAAAAGCGCTCGGAGGTGTAAATGCAACGGGCATCAGAGGAGCATAGCCCGGGGAAAATATTTTCAATGGTCAGATTTTCAAAGGGAGGCGTCAAAACTCGTCGCTTTTTCCAATCGACCTCGAAATTCAACTGGAAAAACAACACAGGATTACCGCTCGATCTCCGATCTCTTTCTTTTTGTTGCGCCGCCGCCGCTCTCTCGCAAAAGTGATACTCATCGACTGCAGTGCACCTCGACATTTCCCTTCAAGCGCTACTTTTACAAAAAGAGACACAAACTTTTTTTAAAGAAAAAACACACAAAATTGACAGCTTGCGAGTCCTCGACCGAGCTAGTCGACGAAGGAAACATGAAAGATAGCTCGAATTCCTTTTAAGCATCCGCGGGAATGAAAGAGGAAATCGAGAGAGAGAGAAAAAAGTGGCTGCTCCCAACGAGAATTTGTAAGGCTAATTCCTAGGTTGCTCCGGAAGTGGAGTAAAGCCTCGCGCAAACTTCCCTGCGAAATGCCGACTTCGGAGGTAAGCGAGCGAAAAACTAGAGCGCAAAGAAGTGCGTATGAGGAACTGGAACATGTAGTATGCCAGAGAAAGAGTGAGAAAGATAGAAAGAGAGTGAGAGAGAGAGAGCAAAGTCGTGGCATCGATAAGCTTGGCTTAAGCCGAGCTGCAGCTCGCTTGTACTTGTTGAATATCTGAAAATAGGAGTATTCAGTAAATATGCAATGGGTTAACACATCCGCACCCAACTAATTCGTGCTGTCGTCTTTGTGAGCAAGTGTATTAACGTGTTAAGGTAAAGTCTTGACTGGGCGGCTCGCGCACCATCGGGCTTTTAGCCTGCCATGTTAACCGAGCATGTAAGTTTAGCGCTGGCTTAGCAAATACTAATCGACTACTAACAGAATCCCCAACAATAAATACTTCTTATCCAACAAACCCCTGGGAATTTGTACAAGAAATCTCGTTTCAAAACAATCCACGAAATAGTTTTAAATAATACATCAATCGACTCGACTGAGAACACGAAAGGATTATCGAGCTGCAATTGGTGGCATTAAGCAAGCTATTAAACAAACTTTGGTGGCGCGAGCGATCTAATTACTAGCTCGTCGAGTTTCACGAGGATTATTCGGAGTGGCACGTCTAATACGCGTCAACGAGATTCGTTAGTGCCATCAGGAACAACTGACTTAGCCGATTCGACTAACACCTGGCGTGTTAATGATTGCTTGGGAATTGGAGATCGGGGATAGTATTGGTCGACTAGGAAATGCAGTCTGATCGAAGGTAACTGCGCCACGGGCGAGAACGATCCAAGTTTTATCTATGCTTTGGTAAATCGGTGTATATCAGGGAAAGCGAGTATTAATGACGCGGCTATCTAGTCCGATCGTAGCTGGTAATTGGCTCATCAGCCGCGCTATATCATACACCGCAGACATCAATCATCGCCGGGCGACGCGTTTCCTTGAAACAGCGGCAACGATTGACTTGCTTTACACTGGCAGTGCTAATCGCGGAGGGACGCGCATTGCTCGCATCCCAAGCATCTCTTCACAGCTTGTAACGCGAGCGATGTATTAACGAGACAAGGCTATTCAGAGACAGGCCAACTCATCAAGCACTCTCATACACACTGTCCTCTGACAATCGTGCATACACGGAAGTTTGCATGCCAATGCCAATGTAATCGTCGGCTGTGAAGCCTCCCTCGACACTCGATATCTGGGACAGACTTAATCATCGACCAATCACCAACTAGAATGACTATTATTCAACACTAGCATTCGAATACCTAATCCTTCGATGTAACATTAATTTTCGATTTAGCAAAAATATATAAATTAAATTCACTTGGTGTAATTCTAATTTAATTCGTTGTATTTTAAATGAAGTCCAATATTGATTAAACGAACGTAATTCTATTTCGTTTATAGTGATGGAAAATTGATTCATTGGACTACAAAGTACGAGTCTAGCTTTAAGTACGAAGGAGTGAGTGACACGTTGGAGTAAGGGAAGAATAAGATTTCCTGGGAGAGTCCAATGGATAATCGATGCTAATGGGAATTCGGGCAAGTAAATTCTGTCAGGTTACCGGAATCACAGGTGTATCGCGTGCAGCGGGCACCAGCGCACTAAGCAGTGGATATTATCCGAGAGTGAGATGGTCAGCAACGAGAACATTAAGATAAAAGAAAGGCGAGCGAGTGAAATGGGATTCTAGGGAGGCTTATCAGAGTCATTGTTCGACGGTGGTTTAATTAGGGGGAAATCTTTTTGAGGGCCTCTCCGGTGGGCCGGCGGCCTCTCTCTGTGTCACGGAAGCAGAGCGGTTAGAGTGGCCCTCCGTTCCGATCGATAAGGACACCCATTGCCACATAAGAATTATCACCGCCACTGGGCTAACTGTTATTACTCGCGCGACACGACACGAACCCACCCACCCACCTTCCGCAGTACTATCAGGCTAATTCCACTCGAGCATCTGCCATCCAAGAGGGAGACATGACAATTCATGGGAAAAGACGCCCCATACCAGTGGCACTGCGAGGAGTAGAGTTGCGCGAGTGGCCGAAGCGTACGCGAGAATGACCTCGAGTAAAACCGAAAGCCCGATCCATGTTTACGTTTTCAAGAATGCCCGAGACAGTATTGGCAGCGATACGAGCGCTCTATCAATGGGGGCCAACAAGGACTGGTGCGCTCTTGGCTCGAGCCACGATGTTTATGACACGAATGATCGCTACTTTTACGAGCTCCTGACCTTGCTGACCGATCTAACCCGAGCGACTCGAGAACCTCGACACCCCACGATTACACGGGTCGTCTACATCCCCACGAATTCTGCCCCACTGAACTCCGAGCGGAGTGAACCCCAAGGAAATCCTGTCGAAAGTACTCCCCCAAAGAATTGCCACTGTTACATCCTTGACAAGTGGGAATTCTGTTCTTGCGATCTCCCAGTGATTATTAAAGAGATGAGATGAGAGTGTACCCGATGAAGCGCACTGCTAGGACAGTGCGTTGTTCTCCACTGGTACATACCTGTTACACCGTCGTGGTCACCGTTCTCTGATAGGATTCCGGCGATTCTCCAGCTCCTGGAGGAGTATAAGCGCGCGCGGCTCAGGAGGAATGAGAGAGAGAGAGGGTGAGAGAGCACAGGGTTGAGAGGGTTTGTAACTCGCGTGTTCGCGTGAGCGTGTCCGGGCTGCGTGTGTTCCACGATGCGGGAGGAAACTGTATCGCGAGCGAGCGAGAGAAAGAGCGAGTGTGTGTCCTGGTACCGGTGGCTGTGGGATGCGGCGTCGGCGGTGTCGGCGATGATGGCGGTGGTGGTGGTGGATGGTGGTGGAGGTGGTGGTGCTCTGGTGCACGTTGTATTAGCCGCGGAGAGAGCCGCGAGCGTAGCTATCACACGACGACGCCGCTCTATCGGCGGTCGGCGTCTCGACTTGGCGACCCGGCCGTAGCGGACCTCTCCGCTCCCAACCCTACCACACCGTCGGCAACCCCACCCCTCCTGGCGCCCCTCAAAACCTCCCGCGTTATCCTTCCGAGGATACCTGTCCGCCCCTCCAACTTCTCTCCCACCAACAAACCCCCACGCACAGGATCGCTTGCGCAAGCGTCCCGTCACTCTGCTTTTCCTACGAGTGCCTTGAGACGCTCTCTCTCTCTCGCTCTCTCACTATACTTTTCCTTCTCCGTTTACCACCCCCGCACTTCGACGCCCCCCACCACCATCCACCACCCTCGCTCGCTCGCTCGCTCGCTCGCTCTTCGTCGTGCTGTCCTACGCGCACGCTGATCTTCGAGGCGTGCACTTGACTCCGAACGCACGCCAAGTGCAATCACTCTTACAATGGTACTTGTTACCATCGAAATTCATCGATGTAATCTTCGTATTTTTGCCCTCTTTTATGTGGTTCTATGTAAATGTTGGTTGAAAGATGCGGATGTTGAATGTAAGATTGCAGTGTTCGATTAGAGAATTTGAGAGTTGCGAGACTTGTCAGAGTCAGTGTTCGACGGTAGTTTAATTAGGGGGAAATCCGTGTTTCGATGTATACGAAAATGCTGAAGTAGCTTGTATAAAAAAGGGAACTCTGATGTGAAGTCGAAAAAGGATCTATTGATCGAAAAAATATATTCCATGACAACTGAGTTGTCACTTCAATAAATCAATCCAACGTCATCGGAGACAGATGTAAAAACCAAAGGAGCTTCCTAAAGGCGCATACGATCGTGAAATTATATTGAACCGTAATTAATCCGCATAGCGGTTGCTTATACATACTATTAGAGGTATATGATTCGCCAACAGACCACTAGTCTGTTGGAAATAGAGTTAAAAAATGAACTAATATTATCATACTGTATTAGAGGTCATACATCGCCGTTAATTATTAACGGAAATGAGTCAACAAATTGACACTGAAAGAAATCCAATCGTTGTTCTTTATTGAATTATTACTAATTCCCTATTTTATCGTTAGCTCTCCGATCCATTAGCTCCAAACAGACCGGCCTACGAATTTGAGAGAATTCGAGAGTCGATGGATACAACTGTAGCGTGGAATTAGCAATGCATTAGATAAATACCAAGCTAAGCTAGAATTAAGTGGAAACTTGGAGCGCAGCCTTTGAAATGAGCGTTGTTTTATCAAGTATTACAGTCTCGGAAATAGTAACGATGCTTTGAATTATTGATGCGAGTGGGTGTGTTTAAAGGGCTGCCAGTCGATTTCCGTACAAGTCGATTCAGAAGTGGGGCGCGTAAAGTCCGAATCTTACTAGGCATACGATATGCTAATTGCGTGGTGGTGTCCGACAAGGAAAATCCTTTGGTTAACTTGATATAGCGTGCTAGGATGTCGTAGTAGATACAACAGCTGGAGATAATGATCGGGGCTCTATTGTCTAATGTAATTTCGATATTTATCGTCGACGTGTCCTCCTCTTGTCGCTGGAGTAGCCTCGATACATTCGTGAAGCCCACGAGAGAAAGAGAGATAAAGGTGAATGGGAGACTCGTTCGAACGTACAATTGATTGAATGGTCCGATAGGAGCGCTGATGTACGATAATTCGTTAATTAAGGGAAAAGTTCCCCTCTATCCTCGTCTTTCGGAGTGAGTAGTTATTGGCTCGGTCAATAATCGCCCCCAGCTAAGTAGATTGTAACCTGCTCTGCAATTCTATTATTTATTGCTTGATACGAGGGTCGGGCAAAAAATTATGGCTTTTTTGTCCCGGTTAATGTCGCAGACAGTTAATATTCCGAGAAATCTCCCAAGTGCCATTTGACTGGTGCTTTTTGCAGTTACCTCCAATTCCGAGAGGTCAGTGGAAAGCGACGACCAGCGACTAAAAACAGTGCGAGCGCCGAGCAGTGTCGAGCACGAAATCTTAACTTTCCGCCCCCTTGAGATTCTAGCATTCCAATCCTCCTCGGTCACGAGCCTAACTAAAACGCCTAACATTCCTACCTCCCAGCGACATTAACGCTTAAACTTCATGACTGAGATTAATTGTCGCGCCAATCGAAGTATTTCGAAACTTCGTTAAATACTTCGTAAAGATTCTCTTCCCTTTGTAACCTAAATAAATAATTTATTGTACCTCTAACATTAAGAATACTTTAATTTCCCACAATGTTAGAATTACTAATTACTTTTGATATATTTAGATATCGATGTTTATTCTTTCGGGATGATTAAAATAATCGCCGTGGTATAAAAGATGTTCTGATTTCTTAAAAACAAGCAAATTCCTAGAAGACGAGACCGCCAAGTAAAATGCAGGCGGCGCAGCTGGTTGCCGTGGAAAATTTCGTCGCGTCACTCTGGAAGCGTCAATCCTGTAAGAGGGAGAGGAGGCTCGCCGGCGGGATGGATTCGGGTGGTGCGTGGCTGGGATTCCGAGTCACTCGAAAAGAAGGCATTCACGGATAAAGGGAAGCGCGTTCACTCGAGCGCAAGAGGATTTTGAGGGATGAAGTTTATGCCACACCGGAGAGGCGCAATGTTATCTCCGTGAATCAGGCAATACCGCATTGCTAAAGCCACTCTGTCGACAGTCTACTTGTGTTTAACAGCCATGCCAAGTGCTACTCCCAACTCCCACCCCCCTCTTCCACCCCCTTCGCGCAAATGGGGAATTTCCGTGTTTTAGCTTAATTACGTCACTCGACATTCGCGTTTCGTCGTTTATATGCTTTCCGATTAAATTCAATGTGGATTTTGCGCCGGGGAGCACACGGCGAGCCGCGGCCCATTGTCAGTGCGCCGGGATTTAGAGGCTGATCTAATTAACTTGGCGTATTAAAGCGATTAGCAACGGCTCGCGGCGATAATATTCCCCCGCGAGATTCCCAGAGATATTACCAATTTGTCCGAGTCTTGCCGTGTATTCCCAATTTTCGGCAAGCCACGCGTGCATAAATAGATAACAAGCCTGCTGGCCTAATTTAAACATCCCATTCAAGGAGTTTCGAAGCTCGCCAATTTCTCGCCTATCATTTCAGAGAGAAATTTTCGACCATCTAAAAGTGTATACGAATAGTTTTTTAATTAAATTAACTGCCATGTAAATTGGTATAATAATTAATTGTTATAATGTTCGCGAAGGGAAATGTCGAGGGTTTGCATAGAAATTTTCGTTTACCTCTGTCTAGTGGGAGAAGAGGATTTAAGGAGGCAAGCTTTATCCTTAATGGGTTAAAGGGGAAATGGCGTGTTCTATGTGAAGAGTCAAGTGCTGACAGGGCATCAAATAGAACGAATGAAGCCAGCAAGTGAGGAGCTTGTTGAAGATGGAGCCAGAAACAAGTTGGACGGGAATTTTCGGGGCGGCCGAGAGAGAAAATCGAGGACGAGCATGGGTATAAGGAGGAGAATCCAGCGGGGAAGGAAGAAAATGGAGGTAGAAATTCTGGACTAGCAGAGGACTCCTTCTCAAGGGAGCGGATATTCCGGAATGACGTAGATGTCCACGCTTCCGTGGATATTCTTCTCTTTGCGTTCTCTTCGACCGCTCTCCAACCCCGAGAATCGAGCTCCGAACACTCCGGGCGGAAAAACGGACGCCGCCGCTTGATCCCTGCGAAGAATGAAAAGGAAAAATCCTGTGGAACTCTCGACAGTACTTCCGCGTACTTCCTGCTGCTCCTGGCATAACATCTCCAACTACCATTCCTCTGATTCTGATGCGACACTCTCCCTTAATTACCCTCTCCAGCATCGAAAAGCCAGCTCACCAAAAGCGACCCAGTAAAAACAGCACCAATTTTCCACACTCCTGCTCACCAAGAGTCAGCGATGTTAACTTAAGTCGACCATAGCCTCCCTCAATTTCGACCTAATATCTTTCTTAGGAAGATTAGAAAAACTCTTAAAGTTTATCCTTTAGAATTTCGCGAAAGAAGAATAGAATCATTCTGGAAGCTAAGATATTCTAGCTTTCCTGTAAAGAGGATGTCTTTTCGAAAGATCGTAGGGTTCAAGAATAAATTGGTGATTTGGTGTCGGGGGACGGAGGCTGGATTGCCGTACAAGTTGTTTCACTTGGTAGAGACTATCCGATTACGAGCTCGGCGTCAATTTATCGGCTATTTATTCTGTGGATCGCTTAAAGCTAAATAGCTTGTCACACATGCACTGGGCTATCAGCTTCCGAGTGGCGTGGCTATTGAATCTTCGATCACTCGTAAGCTTTCCATGCAACGATCGTTTAATCCGTGTTACAAGCCTGTGGTATCTCCGGCGCCATTGCTTCGCAGAACCGCTAAACTCGGCGATGCGAGGGCGTGTTGAGTGGTCTCAAATCCAAAATGAAGCAGATAAAGGGTGAGCCTCGCTTGACACGAGGGCTGTTTAACGATACTACCCTGGATTTGTACAGTGTACAGTAGATTTCCTCGGGACATCCGCGCACTAAGCTAGCCAGTTCTCCCTCTCCCTCTCTCTCTCCGGGTCAGCCGGCTTTCATGCAAATCTCCGGGGATACCTTCGAATCTCTTTCGATCTCGATTCATACTCCACGAAGAAATCAGAGTTTACCGATCGATAGAACTAATGAGAAACCTAGCGTGTTATTCGGTGTATCTTCCTGCCGAAGGAACTAACTTATCTCCTTCAGACCCGAATTGCTTTTGTCGTTTAAGAAATTATTTTTGTACTAAAATTAACTTCATTCGTGTGAATGAAAGCAGCAATATACTTTTTACAAAAATATATTTGTAACATTAAGGAGATCCTGAGAAATATTTGTATAAAAACATAAAATTCCCTTACTGTATTATAAAAGTATTATATAAATATAAATAATGAAATACAGCACGAAAAGTATTATGTACATTACAGTTGTCACAGGATCAGAAGGGGTTAACCATTTTAACCTTTCACTGTTTGATTAAACTACTAAAACGAAGAAGAATCTATTTTAAGAGAACAATACATTTTAAATTCATCGCAAACTTGATATTTTATTTATATGTTATCTTCCCGGAAGCGTTGCAATTGTATTATCGTTTTTTGGGAAGAAAAGACAGGAGATAAATGGTTATGCTTGCGAAGTAGATTGGTACTAGGTGAGATTCACTTTAGATTCTCTGCTGAGAGCTATCAATCTACTGAGATTTGAGAAGGCAGCGGTACATCTTCGCCAATCAGTTTATTCGGCCGTTTGAAAAAGTACGAGGGAAGTGACTGGTCGGTTATTGCCCTGGTTAGCAAATGTTCTTTCCTGTTCTTCCTTCTCGCTCTCGAGTCATTCTCGAGAAGAGGGTAGCTACAGATCCGCGGATGCTGCGAGAGTATCGGCTCGGATTCAATCTGCTATTGCTGGCTGGGAATCGTAGTCCTGACTTCCTTTTTCGTACTTTCGCCTCGATAGCTACTACCTCGATATTTCGCTACTACTTTCCTCTCTCATTCTTTTCTTCTCCCTTTTTTCCCTTCTGCTGTACTTGCTATTTCTTCCAACCCTTCTCATTTTCATCCCGATTAAGCTCATATTCGATGCACGGAGCATCTTGACTAATTAAAACTCTTTCCACAATATTCCCATCGATTTAACTCCTTAATTTAAAGTACCACATAGAAGTGAATGGGTAAAAAAATCACATTTTCCCCCAAAATTGTGGTGATAATGGTGTATGGTGCAGAATTGACGATTTTATGTGAGTATAACGAATTTTGAAACTTTCTGATGTATTGCGTACAAAGATACGAAAGATATTTTGTAAATATACCAAAAACTTCAAACAGGTTTTTCTCGAAACACTGTTTCTGCGGGCGGTAAGCAGCATAACTAATTCATCATTGAACGAATCAAGTCGAAAATTTAATCAGATCTTCTTAATAGGGTTATCTACTGCACTACGTAGCGTTTTTTTACCCACCTACCCCAGGTTTTTTTGTTTCTATATAAAATGCTTAATTTTATAGAAACAATCGATCTGATGATTATAAATAGCGATATGTTCCGCACAAAGTGAAACTTGAAGGATCTGCTTCAGTAGTGCAGTAGAGTTATCTTTCTATTAAATGAAGAGTACGTTTTTATTCGATTCAGATGAAAAATAGTGGATCTGCACCGGTTACCGCAGGCAGGTTTCATTCACTGTGACATTACGAAAGTTGCTGTGACACGCTAGTTACTGCAAGGATTGTAAAAAAATTAACAGGACATATTGTTTACAATATGTACTTTAATATGTAGATAATACTTTTTCCGAAAAAATTATTTGTAAGGAGAAAAGAATCGAATTTTTGTACCGTTTTCTAATATTTTACTTATATGTAGAACTTAATAATCTCTTCACTGACAACTAACAGTTTGATATTTGAATTAATTTATACCATCATAATATTCTGTATAATTTGTCTTGTATTTATTTCAATTCGATCATTTCTTTATTCAATTATGAAAATAGCCGGTAAGAGGTGATAGTTTTGTGGCGGAAGTAGCCGATTGGTTTATAAAGTGGGTGGTTGGGCATGAGTTGTGTAATAGATGAAAACTTTGGCGATATTGATGTCGAACTAGCCGAGCTGTTGCCAGGCGGCGGTGCGGTGCGGTGCGGTGCGGTGCGGCGGTTCGCCGCACGCAAAGTTCCGCACGGATATCCGCGATTCGCTTGGACACGACAAGTCTGGGGATTGCATCTAATATTCATAGGGTGTAATATCATATTTATGGAGAGTCCGGCCGCTCCTGTTATTACGTGGCGTCGTTGAAAATGGGTTTGGGAAGGGAAAAGTCGGGCCACGGGAAAATGACCGGGCAGCCTCCAATTGGAAGGGCATAACAGTGGTTATATCAATTTCCCTCGTTCGATATTCTGCTTTTCCTCTTTCCAGGAATGCCGTAACGCCGATCGCTCTTGTGCCTCGACGATCTCGCGTGGAAGTAAGGTTTAAGAGCGGCGTGCATGTTTGAGCGAGGCATAATCGCCGAGTACTTGGTCTCACGCGAACAACTTTGATGCGCCCAAGTTGCAGCCTCCATTCAAGCAACTTTCCGCGATCCTCACCGGCTTCGTTCGGGTAAACAGATCCTGCGAAACTTAAGAATGTCCTCTCGCAAGCAGCCGTCGCGTTAATATCATAAATCAGATTGAAGTAACTGAAAACAGGGAAAGTTTGACACCCGGCGGGGAATTTTCGTGCGAGATATTTATTTATGTGTGGGTAATTTATAGTCAAATTTCGCGCCGAAGAAAATCGCGTATTGACAGTGAATATGGGATGGTGAAAACTTTATGGGATAGTAAAGAAGGGAATGATGGTATTCAATACAACGAATTGCGTTTCATTTGTATTTTCATGGACACTTTTTTCTTAGTATTCTTTTATTACGAACTTTATGTTTCTTTTACTTTACCTTCCAATTCTTCCGCTTTGAAAGCACAGATCCTGCGATTCTTAATGGATAAAACTTTCTGTATAATAGAACAAACCCAAACCCGCACCGATAGCGTTCGAAGCGTCGAAAACCTCGATCCGACGAAGATTTATACGTGCTTACGAGAGTTGGAAGGTGGCGAAGTCCCAAATTTGAGAAGGGTGAAAGCGTGAAAGAAAGTTCCTTCTGTTATGATTTATACCACTCTGTCAGTCTAACAATCGCTGGTACAAAGGCAAAGGATGGCGAGGCCGGCTGGGAATTCCACAATTGTGTTTCGAAAGAACGCCAGTCTCGGGAAAGATTGCAAGGAAGATTGTGGACAATTTACGAGTTCGTCCGTTCGCTCCTTCTTGACGGACGGCGATAAAGTGCGAGCGAGAATGACGCTGTATTTGACGTTGCTTGCTTCCTACAGAGAGTTCCCTCCAACTTGCAGTTTCCACTGCTCCGCAAACTTTCGCTCTCTTCTTCATTGTTGACATTAATGTTAACAAGAGTACGGAAAGTTGAAATTTCAATTTCGGCGAATAGCTTTTCTGAATTACGACAGGAATTTCAAAGTCAATTTATCAATACTAATTCACTCCTTCGCAAATATATATCATGCAATTTTAATTAGAACTTTTTAGAGTCTTGTGAAATACTAGCATGAGTTTCAGTCACCTATTTCGCCAACTCCAACCATGCAATGAATGTAACAACAAAATTCATCATTTTATTTATCCTCAATTCCTCGCTTTTTCATGTGATAGTATTACAATACACACATCAGTTTACTATCAGGATTTTTTCTTTTCGAATAGTGCAAAACCCATTGAAATTGGTTTAGTAATTTTCGCGCCAAGCCGGAGCAAACGCCTACAGATTTATATATTTAGAAATTATCATTAACCCTTTGACTGCGGTGAAATCTAAGAGAGAACGCTAATTTCAATTAACGAGATTTTAGCTGTGATAACTGCAATCTTAATGGACTTTTAGAGCATTAATAGGCGCTCAATATCACAAATGCAAAATTTCTAATCGCCTTCTAAATATCTTGCAACAATAACCTTTAATTCCCGAGCGAACGTCATCGCAACTTTTCCCGGGAATCCTACGCTAATTTCAATTAACGAGATTTTAGCTGTGATAACTGCAATCTTAATGGACTTTTAGAGCATTAATAGGCGCTCAACGTCACAAACGCAAAATTTCTAATCGCCCATAACCACCCACAGTCGCCCAGGGGTTAATACACTCCATTTCCAATAACTTGGGTTCGGAGCTGAATCCACACAATGAATGTGCTTAATTAATTTCGAGTGTGTTTGGCAACGCATGATACGTATAATTTAATTGAATAGTAACATTTGCTCGACGGAGCGGAAGCATTGATCTGCTAGTGAAACAATATGGACATAGGAAGGGTGTGTGTGAGTGGAGGAGTCGGCCTGAGATGGGATCGAAAGGGCTCTCTCAATTCTCCTGGACGAGGAAGTGGAGGCTTTGCGTTATGTCCGGCTAGTGTTCCATGCAATATTCATAGGGCGTAAGGACACCAATAAGATTGGCCGGTGGTTGGCACGCCTGCTATTCGATACACGGCTACCACGTAAACGGCACATGTAGAATGTGGACACACGTATCGTATGTGCTTAGTTGTCATAGTTATTTGCCCAGCGACACTGACACTTGCCCGGCTAGTCGATATTTCATATGTACAGGATGCGACAAAATAGTTGTCACAATCTACAAATTGGTCGCTGAATAAAAAGTGCAATTTTGCACTATGTGCGCCTGTTATACTTGACTTTTTATAAACCCTCTTTTAGAGGAAGGTCGTATACTTTCGTAACCACTAAAAAAGTCTTGCGTACCGGATGTACATGCTATTAAATTTTACTCTCTGTCCGTTGAAAATTTTGCTGATTGTGACAACTATTTTGTCAGATGCTGTACGCATGCTGTTTTCGAAATCTTCTAACCTATGAACTGAATTTACTAATATTGAAATATTACTGTGTACGCGTTAAACAGTATTTAATGGGTGGAAAATCATACACGACAATTATAACACAATCCTCTTAATTACGCAAATTTGCTTTTGTTGATATAATCTTGTAAATAGAGTCGAACAATGCGAATTTCCAAAATATAATTCGGCACATAAAACGTACAAAACTCTTACAAAAACCTTGATCAAAATTTAGCTTCTTCCTTTTTTATTTTAATACCTTCTATTATTGCGAAGTAAACAGAGAAAATCGTATCAAGAATTTGAGAATTATGAGCGATCGCTTAAGGCATAGCTCGCGTGCAGGATGTCTGGGGATTTGCATGAACATTTGTAGGCGGTGGGACTAAAGCGGTAATGGAGAGAAAGTATCTGCCATTAATTCCTGTGTCGAAGGCTGGTCGAAAGGTCTGATAGGGGGGTGGTTGTAGATGGTGGTGGTGCGCCATCGGCTTTAAGGGGATCGCGCTAGATGAAGGATACGTCTCTATTGAGGTCTTATGCGTTGCCTGGACCGTCGAAATCGTCTGATAAAGAGCTGTCTCCCCTGTATTATCCTCCCACGTGCATTTTCCCCACAAAATCATCCCCCTCTGCTCCTCCCACTTTCCTCTCTTGTACACCCGATAAGCCAACGGACACGTTATCAAAGCAGCGCGTAACCCGAGCACAAAGATACACGCCCGCTCGCTTTTTAGAACTTGTAAAACTTCTCTCTTCTTCGCACCCCTGTTTTTCGCACGCGTAACACTTCGTCTGGGAAACTCGCATTTCCTGACACGCAGATGGCGAAAATAAAAGCGTGTATAAAGTATTGTTTCCCGGTGAGAAACGAGGCCCGATCGCCTTTCCTCGCAATTGTGAAAAATGTAGGGCTATCAAATTTATTGAACGTCCGCTTTCAACCGGAAATCACCGGGTGCATTGGTTTGCTTTTTCAGATTGGAAGAAAGGAGATGAGGAAAAAGAGACGGAGAGAGCAGTGAGTTTTTATTGCATCGGCAGGATGAAAGTCCGACTAAATGAGAGTAGAATGGGGAACTTATAGGAAACTTTCGCCATTGTTGTCTACGAGCGCTGCAGATTGTGGATTGTCAGCCCTTTTGAGAGAAGCTCTTTGTGCTTCAAGGGGCGAGCTCTGTTTTCTCCCCGGGATAGAATTAGTCCAACTAATGCTTTGGCAAAGGGCAAAATGGCATAAGCAATTTCAGTTTGCATTGATATTGCCATTGTTCCCGCTGCTTGCGGCAAACTCAGGGATTTATTAAAAATTCAATAAGCTGCCGTCAGTTTAGACGGTTGGTGGAAATTGAGCGAGATGAATTGGCAATGCTGAATCGGTGATTAACTTCTACCGGATCAAAGTAGTCGTTCGATCCGCAAGCGGAGCAGCGTTCTACAGGCGCACATATTGGAGACTTGAATCTCTTTGTGCGTTTCGCACCAATACAAACGGTACGGAAATACCCAGCGGGATTGGCAGCACTCACTCACTCGAGCTGCTCATTAACTTTCAGTCGATTGCTTTGAAATCCCAGTATGCCTGGGACGCGAGTGATCGCAAACGTTAACAATAACTAGCCGGCTTCATTAGATTGACGAACGCGCAAAAAGAATCCCACTGCATTTGACAGATGTTAGTCGAAATGTCAATCGCAACTGGCAGGCTGACGGAGAAATGCGAAGCTATGAATTCACTTCCAATTAAATGCACCGTGATTAATCATATCTATAAATATTCCCTGATTTAAAGAAGCAGAAAAAATTCTGATTAATTAATCTACTATTTTATTTCGCATTATCACTTTAAACGCTATTTTCCCATTTTTCCTATGTTCCAAGTCCACGTTCGCGAGGGTAAAGTTATTTTGTCTCGAAGAAGGGGTGCGCCAGGATTTCCTTTTTTACGAGTTCTCGGAGAGTTCGAGATGCCGCAGTTACTTTGGGAAAGAGGCACTGAGTCACTTTTAGCAGCGTAATAAATAAGGAGTCCGTGGTACGTTTCTGCGTCTCAACGCACATGGGGAGAACCCTCCCACCGATCGAACGAGACCTCCCGGCTGACCGCACGCGAAGACTTTCCTCCCGAATCGTCTCTTTAACTTGATCTAACTTTGTCTTCTTCCATGGCTTATTATAGAACACAGTTGTCTAATAGAATGATGTTCCAAACAATTCCAAAACTTTTGCAGACATTTACTACAAATATTTTGACATAGTTCAGAATAGAATAATGCAATCTTTTGTATAAATGTATCATTTCTCATTTTAATTATTCTTAAACATAAACTAATATTCTCTGATATAATGGTAATTTTATTTTGGAATTAACCATTGTTCTAGTTCATGGATTGAAAAAGTAATGAAATGTGTTCATTTCAGACTAAATAGGAAAGGCTACTTCACTTAATAATTGTCTACCTCACATGTTTGATTTGAAAGGTCAATGCTAAAGTGCAGGGTAGTTATACACAAACTCCAGTAAGTAGAGTACAATTAATGGCCATGGAACTCTGTTCAGCATATAAGCAGAAAATAGCACAATTGGCACAGGCAGAATATTATCAGTAATACCAGAGAAGACTTCAGGGTAAATGAAATGTTAAGGGTCAGGCAGACCAAAGGTAAAGCTTGCTATAAGTCTTATTATCTTCTATAAAGAAAAAGTCTGTTTCAATAATACACATGAGATTCAATTGGAGATGCGTACAATTCAATTAAAATACTTACATGTTTCAATTTCCATATGTAATATGAAGTAAAATGAGTAAGCAAATATTATACACAATTGTTCAAATCAATTCTGGATTAATTTGGTATTAATATAAGTAAATTGTGACTAGAAATGCATAAAGTTAGGGTCTAGTGAAATAGAACTAATACCTGCAGTTATAGTGAATCTGCAGAATGCTACATAATGGATCAGCAAATGTGGGTTAATAGTATTTTGTAAAAGATGACAAATTGAAGGAAGACACAACAATAATCTTGTGTTATTTAAAACAGCAGGTCAAGTTGAAATGTGTAAATCAGATTTAATAGGTACACACTTTAAAAAGGCAGTAAGATGAATTATAGCATTATTGTATCAATAAAACACTTACCATGTTTTTCAGGTACAAATGCACAAAATTCAATAGAAAATATAAGTGCAATTCTAATCAGTATTGTAATATGTAAAGGAAATTTCATATTGCAGAGCAGTAAAACAGCCCAAAACATTTCGAAATCAAAGTTTACAAAGAAACAATCATAATATTCGTAAAATCAAACCGAATCAATTCAGACGACTGAATGTTTAATGAATGAAATACAGAAATACAATCATTCAATGCAAATTGCATAAATAATTGCTCCAAATACAAAAACATTGCGCTAATCAATGATTAGTGGCTTAAAATGAGCCACGGGCAAACGTTGGTGAAGAATATCAGTAAAATCATGAAGGAAAATGATTATTTTGAACCTGTGTGAATCCCGCGTCCCGCTTCCTCCTTGGCGTCATCCTGTCCATTCGAAATTTAACTTTCTCAACGCTTTCCCATCAGTGATTTATATCTGTTTCGTTCCCGCACTCACTTATCACTTTCACTAACTTTATATTTCGTGGAATCATCGCGTAATTACCACTTAAATCATAAAATTCCCGAACCGGCACCGGCATCACTTCGCGCACTTTGCAAACTTGACTTACGGCAGCCAAAAGCGCGCAAAACAACGCATCCAACGTTGCTGGCGCGCATTCGAATTCAATATTTCATTCATTGATTATTAATAAATAATACATTCAATATTCATTTAGAAGTCATAGTAGAACTAACAAAGTATTTATTCTTTAATGTACTTAATTGTTTTACAGAAATTCCTGTTAGAAACTTTTCGCGAGAATTTCTGTTGGCAGGCTTTCGCAGGTCTTCGCGGAGCTTCGTGGAGCTTCGTGGATCCTCGGCAAGTTCACGTGCCCGCCTTCTTCCTCGTGTTATTGCGGCGTACGCATTGTTTACGTGCCTTCTTAAGAGGACAACTGTTCGATACATCTGAGTGAATAACACATTCAGTAAAGTAGTGGCAGTCAACGAGCTCCTGCGAAAGCCTGTCAAGTGTTACTGTTTCCCACGACGCAGTATTGAATAGTGAACGAACTGCAGGAAGCCGCAATTAAACACTGCCAATTGCAGTAAACAATGGTGAGATATTTCATAAGGTATTACATATTAGATTTGTTTAATTGTAAGTTAAACAGTATAAGAAATGTTGTACAATTCTTAGCTTTCCATTGTCGTTTGACAAAGATGTAATATGTTGTTCTAAATGTACTAACTTCCTGACTCGATGTTTCCTCAATCTCGAAGTTTCGAAGGAAAGTTGTTAGATTTCCATTGGAATCTCCGATGCGTCTACGATATTAGAGTTTGATCGTTTTGGGTCTAGCCACTATTTTATCCATTTAGTTGAGGAGTCTTTAAAAAGTCATTGGAAAGTTAGATTTAGATATAACCTTACTAAGCGTTCGTCCCCTTTAAGTTACCTCCGCTTAAAGTTAGTGGTTCATATACTTCTGTCTATTTTGATAACTAATTGCTCGTAATAACAGACACAAAATCAGATATTAATAATTATCTGTCTATCAGAATCTCGAATATAATTTTTCATTTAAGCGGAGGTTAATGAGAAAAAGCTAGGACGAGCGTTCTCGGGGAAAAAGGAATGCTAAGAGGATCGAACGCTTTCCTTCACAATTATACGATCATTGGCAATCGATTCTTTTGTTATTCGATCAGCTTCATTGTTAGTGGGATGAACAAAATTCTTCCAAGTTCCACGCTCATTAAAAAGATTCAATCGAGATAGCAGGTTTCCTTCATTCGAACTATTAATACGATGAGTATCATTTGCTTTAAGTTCTCTCTGATTCTATTAGAAAAATCCAGTTCCTTAAGCGGTTTAAACTGCGTCTTTTAGAGTAAAAGTGTATAAAGTTGAATGTCTCAGTGTGCAAGTAAAGGTGACTTGCGTGAAATACTTTTCAATCGCTTTCCTGTGAGGGCCGACAGAGACACTTGTTCGCCGGGTAAAATCGGAGCTTTAGAGGATTTTTGCAGTTGAGAGAGATACCAGTTGGTAGTTTAGTGGGGAGCTTGCTGGCCTCGGCTGGCTGGTCCGAGGACATAACGAGATCCCGGGCACACCATTATAGATAATGTTCGGGTTATTATGGGAAATTGAATCTTTTTCAAGCTCATCCACGCTTTCCTCCTGCGACACGACGTGCCTTCGGTAATCCTTTTGGCACACGGTGGAGTAAAAATTTTTAATAATCAAATGAAACTCCCTGAACTTCGTAAGTGACTCGCTGCTAGTTATTATCCGTCTTCTACTTGCGGCTTTGGTGTGCTTCTTTCAGAATTCAATTCTTACAAAGTTCGAGATGAAAATATCTTCTGACAGAAAGCGATAGTTTCGTTTACACAAACTGTAGTTTTATAAACGTACGAAGATAATAACAGCAAGGAAAATTGTGTGATAGGAGTTTTGATGTGTGTTTTACGCAGAATTTAATTACGCCGATGTAAATTATTTCCCTCGATCGCTAGTGGAAGTTTGATAGGCGCAATCAATTTGTTAGTAAGAGTTTATCCAGAACTTTGAGTTCACTGGAATGGCGAATACGGCCTCGGCGGAGTTCGCTTAAAGTGTTGAACTAGTCTCGGAAAAAACCGCCTACTCTCATTCAACCAATTCAGGTATTGGTTAATCTTGAAAGTCTTCTGGATATCTTGCAACATTTAACCTTTAGTTCCCGAGCGAACTTCATCGCAACTTTTGCCGGGAATCCATGAAATCTTGGGGATGGCTGAGCGTGAGTTTACCCGGGCGAACTCATGAAAAACTCGTTGCCGAAAGTTTCGCATAACTCGGATACTCTTAGAAACCGGCAGCTAACGACGTAATCGCAATGCCAGCATGTATCAGGGCTCCTTCAGCCGATATCAAGTCGATTCTCAAAGTTCGCTGAACTATTGTTGATTGATTCGTTGCTGAAATTCTACAGTCACGCGAAACTTACACCTAGGATTTCATTACGCAAAAGTTGAACGTCCAAGACATGAATTAGGAGAATTGGAAAAACCCGTATTGCCTGCAATCAACTGTTACATTTCATCTAAACAAGTTATAGTATTCGATATCAAGTCGATTCTCAAAGTTCGGTGAACAATGATTGATTGATTCATTGCTGGAATACTACATTCACGCGAAACTTACAACTAGAATTTCATTACGCAAAAGCTACACATCGAATTAGAGGAACTTGAGTCGTCCGCAATGTAATGTCACATTTTGACTATGTTCAGATATTAAATGCTAATATTAATTGAATATTTAGTTATAGACTTTGCCTAAATTTTTAGAGTACTGGAAAAGGTTTGGAACATCAATAAATTTGATATTTTGAAAATTAAACTTTTTCCAGTAGTATCAAAGTTCGCACGAAGCTTATAATCGAGTCCTGAATTAGTACTAGCAGTATTAGTAGTACATATTCAAAGTAGCCTTTGTCTAAACAAGGTACACAATCCAATACAAAGTCGACTCTCAAAGTTCGTAGAACTATAATTGATTGATTCATTGCTTAGACAGTACATTCACGCGAAACTTGGAGCGTTCATTTCATTATGCAAAAGTTAAAGGTTCAAGAGGTGAATTAGGAGAATTAGAGGAACCCGAGTCGACCGCAATCAAATGGTACGTTTCATCCAAACAAGTTAAACTATTCTAGACTTGTGCCTCTCTTGGGCAATATTCACTTAGTCTTGGCATTTCGCAACAAGCCTTCATCCGCCTTCTCTCAGATTCTCTCTTCGACTGGGGTTTCGCGTCATTGGAAATCCAATGTTTCTCTCCATGCCGGCCTTGGCGGCGTTTCCCAATTTTCCCGTTGGCCTTTCCTCCTAGCGGCGGCGAAAAGCGCACAGGGCCCAGCGGGGCAACCCGTAAAATCGTTGGACAAAACGTCCGAGAAGAATTGGAATCGGATTTCCCCGTGGCGGGCAGCAGCAGCATCCGCTCGCTCGCTCGCTCGGTACTTCCGCTGGTATTTCCAAAATTCGTGAAAGGGCTGCTGAAACAAGACGAACACGCGATCTACCGTTGGAAAGTCTTGGAGGGGATTTTCCTGGGAGCGCAGTTTTGGAATTTAGCTGGCTGGTTCGTTCGCTGGCCTCTGCATCATCCAATCCTCTTTTCGCCTGCGAGAAGTCGAGGCGAAATCCGGCATCGAGGGAAATGGGATATTATTGCATTTAGCTTCGGGGAAAGAGAAAGAGGAAGAGAAAGGGAGAGAGAGAAGCGCTCCCCACCGATAAGTAATCCCGTCCTAGCCGTGATCGAAGAGCCGCGGCATTAATTGCACCGCTCCGATAATTACTCGCTGGAATAAAAGGCAAGGGGTTACCGCGGCCGCAAAAATGCCCGGCATTTTGGCGGAGCGAGCGAGCGAGATATATCGGCGAGAAATTCATCCTGGAATTCGCGATCCGTCAATTTTGTGGCCAATGCATACGATGTGTCCTGCACACACCGGCAGCCGCAGCCTCCCGTTAAAATATCGCTGCTATTGCTGCGCGTAGTATTCCCATTCGGTTAGGATACGATTCTCCAGCAGGAGCTATTTGTTTTGATTACCCTCTGCCAGCAGAGAGACGAGCAATTCGCCGGAGGACGCGCTATGCATGAACTAGCCGCTCCTGTTTTCCTAGGATTTATTTATTCAGAGAGAATCGTGCGTTTTGCCATAAGTTCACTCTGGTGTCGATTTTCTATAATTATTCATCGCGAAGAAGAGCTTTAAATATTGCGAGTGGCGAATCCACTTTTCTCCGGAGATGCTAATGAACGATGCCGCGCGTTAAAGTAATATTTATGAGCCATTATGAGAATTGGAGTAATTAATGATACAATTGGTGATGGTAAACGCTTGAGGCAAATCCGGCTGGAGTGACATTTTAACGAGCTCTCTCAGCGGGAGAGTCGGAAGCATTTATTTTCGGTGAATGCTTCCGTTGGTAATAGTAGTCTAAAAGGGAAAGGCCTCGCGGAAAGTAGACTTCCATTAGCCTCGCTGAATTTTGCAGGATAGAATTCTTGAATATCTATTTTTCATTGAACAATTCAGCCTATCTTCGAAAATATATATGAACGGATGAAAAGCTAGGGAAATAGAACAATGGCAAGAAAATACAGCATACTATTCGTTATCATATATTCGAGGTATCATAACACAGGATTATATATCCGCATTAAGTGGCGCGAGTTTAATCTCATTGTCCTAGAGACAGATGGTTTTGTTACACTTTATTCCGTCGGCGATAAAACAAAGGGAGTGCTTTTGTCCAAGATAATCTATCTGAACTATTCCATGCTACAAGCACGCGTCCAGGAACTTTATGGTGGAGTTGGAAATCAGAATTCTCTCTTGCATACTTGGCCATCTTATTCCCTTTTCATTGTTCCCATCTACAACTTGCAGAGGGATTTGAGACTTTATTAAAAAATTGTTACACTCACCGCGCTCTTCCTTCCAAAGTTTCGCTTCCTTACTTCATGTAGTTTTCGTGCTTCGCCGCTCTTTCCCAAAGGATTCCGTTGAGATTCTCTTGTTAATGGGAAGTGACAGAATCCCATGAAGCAGAAAGTAGAACACTTACGTGGATGTGTGTGTACGTACGGGTTGAACGCGCTAATTAAAGAGCAAATGAAAGCGGGAAACCAGAGGAAAAACGAGAAAAGAGGTGTGGTTGCTGGCTACGCAGTGGATGGGTAATATGAGCCGCATGCACACTCTCGTAGCAAAAATAGGCGACTAGGGAAAAGGGATTTTCCCGACAACCATACCGAAACAGTGCAAGCTCCCGTAACGAACTTTTATTGAGCCCCTTTTTTCCGGAAGAGCTTATAGAAAAGTTCACGCACGATATCGAAACGCGTCTCATGCACTCGCAGCTACCATTTAAGCTGCTTTGTTTAACAAGCTCCTTTTCAGAAAATGTTGCAAGATAATGCTCGCACTATTCGGGATGCTCGCGATGAAATAGCAGTATGGGAAAAGCTACTCTGTAAGAACAAAGCTCGGCAGTTCCGGCGAACTGTAAGAACAAAGAGTTAATGGGTAATTTCATCTTGGAAACAAGATTCCCTGAATTCGAGTTTTCAGGGAGCAGTTATTATTGTGTTAGATGAGAGTACATGTGAAAAGCTTTTCCTGCCGTATTCCCACATCCTTTCGCATTTGTTTACACACTCGCTAAAAAGCTGTATTTGCAAGAAATGTGGAGCGCTGCAGTTTTTTGAATCATTTTGCATTTCGCCACGTTTCATTTCTATGCAAATTGCAGCACTACACGGCTCTTTTCGCGTTTTTCACTTTGACGAATATGCAAAAGTTTCGCCGGCTTTAAAGCTAGGAATTCGTAATACGTCCTTTTAATTCAATGTTATGATTAAAAGTGAAAGGTGTGGAGTTTGAGAATTCCGTGGAATTCTCCGCCGCAAAACGATTGGCTCGGCCGCGTAAATTACCAAAGCGGACTTTGGATCTTAAAGCGCGGGAAGTGTTAATAAGGAATTTTCAGTTCAAGTCGGCTGGATGAGAAACGTCGGCACATATCTGAGAATCTTCGGGCGAAAAGTTGCTAGTCTTGGTAATCCGGTTCAATTAAAGTTGGCGAAAAGGGGGGGAAAAGGCAGCGCGAGGCTATCGGGGATCGAATTACGTGGATCCTGGGGATGAGAACATCCGGTGAAAACAAAGCCTTCACTCTTTGTTAGAGAATCACGCTAATGTAACTGGAACGCGGAAAACCTCTCGAAGGGCTTGCTAGCCTTTTCTTAAGTGAAGTTCTCTTGGCGAAGATGTCGCCCGTAAAATATAAATCATCCATACAATAATAATCTTAGACACTGAAGACGCAATAATAATCTTCTATCATTTAAAACAGGAGGCTAAGTCCAAGTGTGTAAATTAGAATTTCAATTCGAGATACGTATAATTAAATTGAAACGCATATATGTTTTCAATTTTCGTGCAATATCAAGAGGAATGCCTTGTGCACAATTATTCAAATCAATTCTGGATTAATTTGGTAGTAATAAAAGCAAATTGTGACTAGAAGCATAAATTTCAGATCTAATTTATTCTCACAGTACAGAGTGCCAAATAAAATTAATAGTTGTAATTATAATGAGGCGCAATATGCCAGAAATTTTGGATTAATAGTATTTGGCAAAAAATGACAAATTGAAGGAAGACAATAATAAACTTGTATCATTTACAACAGTAGGCTAAGTCCAAATCTATAAATCACATAGTAATAAGTATAGTTAAAAATTGAACAAAATCAATTATAGCATTATTGTATCAATAAAACACTTACCATGTTTTCCACGTACAAATACACAAAATATAAATGTAATTCTATGCAATATTGTGATATGTAAAGGTATATTAATATTGTAGAGCACTAAAACAGCCCAAAACATATCAAAATCAAAGTTTACAAAGAAACAACCATCATACTAATAAAGTCAAACCGAATTAGTACAGAAGACAGAATCTTTGACGATTAAAATACAGGAATACAATCATGCAATGCGAACCAATACAAAACAAAACTTTCACTCTTTGTGAGAAAATCACGCTAATCTAACTGGAACGTAGAAAAGCTCTCGAAGGGGTTGCTAGCCTTGTCTAGAGTGGAATTCTGTTGGCGGAGATGTCAGCTGTATAACATAAATCATCCATACGACTTGGTGCGAGTACTCTTCGAGTTCGCCGGCTCTTCTTGATCAGGCTGACTGAATTGTCGTACAACTTTGCCGCTTCTTGTCGCCATCGGGACGTGACCTGTACGAGCCAACTCTCTCCAGGATAACGAAACTTTAACTTAACTCGACTTAATCGTCCCTATAGAAACTTCCGCCCTTACAGATTGAGCGAATGTTAATTAATTCCAGTCATTTTACCTCTCGACAATCCTATTGGCTACAAAGAAGGAAACTTCCCTTTAAACTTTCATGACATGATTCGCTGTAAGACTTTCATAATAATTCAGATTCCTTTTAGAGATCCGAACATCTTTGACCCATTTTAAATTTACCGCATAAACTTCCACTTTATTATGAACAAATAATTACGTTCTCACACTTTCAATATTATTAAATTCTGCCATTCTTACTTCTGCTAGAATTGTTTCAGCTTCTTGGTGGCGCGTTCTATGCTATCTCGGTGTTTACGAGAATTGCTTGGGATTCCTTGAAGCATAATGGGATTAGGATTGCCCTTTTTATGAAGGCGCTCCGACTGGATTGTCCCTGAAGATGTACAATATCCTAAGGGGCTCTTACGTCCCCGCGTACCACGATATAAGCAATGCATTCAGTATAGGCCTTCAACGTATGCGATCGATTCCTTTTAGAATAATAAGCCTCGCTCTCCGCCGTGTAATCCCCACGGGCATAAGTGCACCCTTTTCAAAGCGAGTTCATATTTCTTCCTACTGCTCTTGAAAGCTTCCCTCGCAAGGAGAAATCATTTTCTCACTCGCATATTGTATTGTCTTATCATTCTAATATTTGCGATATTAGAATGGCGTTTCTCCACCGAAATCATTCTAATTTCTCTTTTAATTAGACCGCCGGTATTGCCTGATTAGTTACACGCGTGTCTAATTAGTGTCTAATTAATTATCTCGCATGATTAAATCTATTATGGGAGCCCGGCTTATAATGAGCGACATATGAAGCTGTTTGCAGAGCTTTTTGTGTTTGACAGCCACTTTCCACCGCATTGTGGCGAACGCCAGCTAACATAACACAGTTTAGCCGCCAATTTCCTTGGGCCAGGGAAATTAATTAGCCAGGCGTCTGTAAGTACCAGCCGGGAATAAATGAACCGTGAAGTCTTGCAAGGCCAGGCTTATTGAAGCGCTATGGACAATTATGGACGCTCGATCGTCCTGAAGGCTATTAATCATCCTCGCCAACTGAAGGAGTAATCGATAGAAAATAAAGCTGGCGGCTGGCAAATTGCTGATTGGAAAATGCCAGCTTAGGGCTTCCATAGAAAATAAATCTCGAGATTAGGAAGTTCCGGAGGAACTTTAATATTCCATAATTCGCAAGCTGCCTTTCATTTGTCTTTGCTTACTTAATTCGATTATTTAACAATTTATAAGATAATCGAAATAGCATTTTCTGTCTCGAGGGATTCTATGTAAAGAAAGATTTTGGGGTGCGACTTTCTCAGATCAATTAAGCAAACCAGGAATCAATCTTTCCTCGAGTCTCAGGTGTTGGAGGCGGGTAAATCGGCGAATCAATGTTGACGCGGAGTATTTAAGTCCCGTGTCACGGGAGCTACAAACTAATGTTGGTTTAAGCGGCGACAAAACGATCGGGAAACGCGCTCGAGTAGGGTGCGAGAGGATTTGCTGGGGTCGATCTACTCTGTCCTAACCATCGCGAAACCCAATTCACGAGCTTGAAATACCAGCTAGGCACTAGACAGGCTTGGCATTGCAGCTCATTGCGGTGGATAATTGAATCCGCGTTTTGCTGAACTTCGGCTTAGCACTCCCGAAGCACCGCTTTTATCGGGAAAGTTGGCCGCAAGCTCTGACGACCAATATCGTAATATCCAGGAATTCCTCCGCTTTGAATATTGAATTGGATTTCCTGATGAAGTGACGGCAAGCCAAAAGATTTCCAACCATTTCGTATACTTTACAGCTCTTTTTATAAATAAATTTACAGTGTAATGGTGGAAACTATTCCATTATTATAATTTACAGAACGTAGAAAAGTTTCCAATATGAGTTTTTCTATAAATTGGTCGTTTGGTGTTTTACGAGGCGATTCATGGTAATGTTAAATCGTACATTTGGGTGTAAAGCTACACTTGCACAGTTCGAGTGTAAGCACTCGAAGATAAACAAAGTAGAACAGTCTGAGGAATCAGAATATCATCAGTGCACATAAGTTTCCGAGGGCCGTGTAGTTGTAGTTCCGCTGGTTGCAAACTTGAAGGGGTTGGTGCTGAATTTCATCGACATCCTAGATCCCAAGAGTGCTTGCTAGCAAAAGCCGATGGTGCAATTACGCAGGATAATCAGGAGATTATTACCAGGAGGTCTGATCTACTCGAACTTCCAACTAGATGAAGAAAGAAGCAGGGATGTGCGAGTTGGCTCTTAGATCAAACATTACTATCTCGAAGCACATTTCATAGAATTGCGGGTTGAAGGGAGAAAGGAAAAAGGGAGAAATTCCAGTGTCGATTGGAGCGTAAAAGTCCTTTGATTCCAGGCGATCCTGGCTTTCCATCTCGCACGATCTACACGACTTAATACTCAGTTGGATTCTGTCTTTGACTAGAGAGACGCTGGGGCTTTCCGAACTCGACTGTAAAGACAAAAAATGTGAAAGAACTCTTCCGAATCGTTGCATAGTCTTTGAAGTCGTGTCGCAATTTTACGATCGTTCAATATCCGGGAAATTAAAAAATTCCGTAATGGCAAAGGGAATGTCGAAGAACCGAAATATTATGCGAATGAAGTATAAAGCAATCTATTCACCAGACCGTCAATAATTTATCTAACGTCTGCACTCGTTTAACGCATAAATATAGCAAGGAATAAAATAAAGATGTCTTAGTCGCGGCTTGAGAAAAATCAGTTTTAATATCGGTGCTTGCGAGAAGTGATTTCGCGTGGGTGGCGGAGTCGTTAGAGATATTAACGAAGTCCGCGTGCATCGATTGACGAGGCACTGTTGTCGTTCGATGCTGGCAGGCAAAAAGATATCAACGAAATAATAAAGCAGTTGGGATTTTTCCATCGTTCGACGCTCTTCCCTGCTAAAGAAATAATGAATTCGTTGTCGCTGGTATTGGGTCGAGTCCTTGTCATCTACCTGATTAAATAAAACTGCACGAAAGCCTTCGTTATTGAAATACTTTAGTTCTGCCTCTTAGATCGTCGAGACGGAAAGCAAACGCCCTGTTCCAGAAGCACACTTGATAATTATCGCAGAGTTTATATTAAAATCTCGATTATTTTTAACTTGTCATTGTTATCATCGTATGTAATTTGCATTTGTCAAAGGATAAAAGTGTAAAGTCTGTTCTGCTGACGCAAGAAACTTCACTTATTATCGCATTAAAGTAGTAACCCATTTAGTGAACTAACGGCGGCCAACTTTTCAGGCGCTAATAAATGTCTACGATAATGAAGTTTTCAGTATTCGAACTAGTCTATCCGTTTATGGCAGAACTATTATAGTGAATTTCAGTTACCTAACAGTAGTCTGGCAACTAGGGACGAAGACGGCTTTATGTGTGTACAGAGAAATTGAGAATTGAGTTATGGTATAGCTTTGGAAACTATAGGGGACACTGTGATTAAAGCTTGGAAACCTGTAAAGAAGAGCTTCAGTCGTTGAGTAGTTGCAAATTGTATAGTTTACATTTACGTTATTAAACTCGCTTATCTACTCACAGCCTTCGCCTACAATTAATCACAGCTGATAGTTTGTAAATCTGGGAAAGTAATTACTTAACAAGCTGAAGGAATAGATACTCGGTTTACAAAGACTATTGAAATAAATGATCAGAGGCTTCATTCACGCTTGGAAATTTATTAGAAACAAGTCACACGTCATTCAAAAAAATATTTATAAATATAAGTTACAAGATTCAACATAATTGATGATTTCGGATGTTGCAATTCGGAAATGTACAATTGGAGGGACGTCCATTCTTCTTAGATGAATGTCCTCATGAGGCATTATTAAATTGAAGTTTGTGTATAATAATTTTCGATTCATTTACTCGAGACAGGATCAAAGGAACATCAAGAATGACGTTTTTTGAACATTATTTCGACCGAAAGGAGCGATTCAAATTCGAGTTAGTCGTTAATAAAATATAATCTCTCTCTATAACTTTCGAACGCAAGAACTTTTAATCGGAACCCGATTCATCCTCCCTTTCGGACAAGTAATCACATGTGAGGCAAATCTTGACCGAAAGCATTAATTACAAAAAAATTGTGACCCAGACGGAATGACAACCCATCATATCATATTACCTTATTTAGTTCATACGTGGCAAATTAATTCTACGATTTAGTCGTAATAAAATGTACAACCTGTGGCAGGTATATTATCCTAAAATCATGGTACTCTGAGTGGATGTGCATAACGGCGCATACACTTAAGATTCGGAAAGAATGTCCTCGAGTGTCTTGTCATCGTGGAGTGGCGAGTGTCCTAATGTAGGATCGCTCTCCAGAAACTCGCGGAGTTCCGACTCGAGATCAGGCACGCCCGAAGTCTCCGTCGTGCTCAGCAGTGACGGTGGCGTCTGACTGTGGCCCAAACCGATTTGTATTTGTATCGGCGCCTGGTTCGGATTCACAATACTGATCGCTGGGTTTGGCTGTCCGCTCGGGCTGAGCAAGTTCGTACTTTGAATAGGAGACGGCGCAGACAGCAGATTGGCAGGCACCTGATTCGCGTTACTTTGCGAGATTAAAGTATTATCCGCGACAATAGTTGGATTATGCGTTATGGGCTCAACGTCCATCGGTTCAGGGCCACCAAGGGGTGCAATCCCCATAGCTTTTCTCAGTCCGTCCACAGGAGCAATCGCAGAAGGAGGGAGTCTCTTTGCAATATCGGTCAAATTGTCCGTAATCTTGTCAGCTAACGACACCTCTGCTTCCGTAGGCTTAGGAACATTGGATAAGTGTGGCGGGGGTGGTGCTGACAATCGTTCATGCTGCGCCTGTTTAAGGCGACCCAGCATTTGACATGTGTCGTCCAAACGGTTTTGTAGCACGGTCCGTTCCTCGCCCATTTTTACATCATCTTCTGTAAATGCAATAATGAACAATTAATTTCACTTAATGAATATTGAATACGCGGTCTCAAATTTACACGTATAAAGAAATAATTACCCATAGTCTCCAGGAAATTGACATCAATTCCTATTTCCGAAAGCGTCTTGAGCTGATCGATGTCTACTTTAACTTTCTCTAAAGCAGGTACATTTCGATTTACGTCTTGCATAGGTTTCTCGAGCAAATGCTTGATCTTTTCCTCCTCCTCCTTTAATCTTCGCTTTTCCTCAATGAACTTCTTAGTTTTCCTGTGATCGCCACCAGTTAAAATGTCCAGTAGATCGTCGACCATAGTTAAAGTATAATCACAGTCTTTGGCGAAGTCCAGGATGGATTCGGCATATTGAACAGCTGTCTCGTCTCCATATGTTTGATAGACTAAATCAGTTTCTTCTTTCGTGAGATTGGCGAAAGTAGAATCGAAGCTAGGCGCATATGAACCGAAAGCTCCGTAATATAAAGGTTTCACTGGTTTTGACATATTTCTTCTGTCTTCCCGGAAACCGGCCAATGCTCCCGTACCATGGCTCAGTTTTCCGATTAATTGCCCTAATGAAACTGGTCTCTGATTTGTGCCTGGTATAACACCATCGCCAGGAACTATTATCTGAAGGCTGGTTGTGCCATCCTTCTTTTGCCTAAGGAAACCCATTTTTGAATTTAATCTCTTAAGACTTAACTTCTCGGAAGCTGTTTTGGCCGCGCTTCTAGCTTGCTTTAAGATTTCTTCTGGTGTCAAGTCATCGGGAATCGCTTCGAATTTCCCTAAACTGGCCAATCTCATCTTCCTCTGATTTTCTTTCCTGAGTTCCTCGGCTTCTTCGTTGCGTTCCTCCTGTTCTCTTTCCTTTTCGATCTGTTCTTCTGTAATCATAACATCCGAACTGTTGGGTTCCTCTATGCCCAGCTCAAATCCAAGTTCTTCCTTCGTGATATCATTCATATATGTTAACACTGGTCTCAATTGTTT
This sequence comes from Ectemnius continuus, assembly GCA_910591665.1. NCBI lineage: Eukaryota > Metazoa > Arthropoda > Insecta > Hymenoptera > Crabronidae > Ectemnius > Ectemnius continuus. Next base: position 9,536,550 of record OU342868.1, on the reverse strand, counting down.
GAGCTTTTCAGGCGTGACCATCTTTAGCCCGACATGTAGCAACTTCTTCGCGGCTTTGAAATAAATTGTATCGGGATGATTGTAGGTCGTGGCATTGTTGCACATGAGTTTGAAGTCATCCACGAACTCGTTCAAGTTCTGGTAATTATTATCGTCTATCTTCTGCTTTATCGTACTAAAGTCCATAGGATGGGTGATGATTTGCGAGTATCCTGGTGCAATACTGTCTGTGACAGGCCACGCAAAGAAGTGTTGCGGATCCCTTTTCTCCATGGATCGTAGTAAGTGCTCCAATAGTCTTTGGAGCGGTGTGCGTTCTGCTATTTTTCGTAGAACGCAAGCTCTCGGCTCGCGATGGGGAGAAAGAGAACTGACATGACTGGAGGGAAGGTTTACCCTCTGCTCATTACTCGACGGCGGTCTTGGAGGTAGCACCTGATTGTGAGCAATCTTTTTAAGAACATCGACCAAATTTTCATCCGCGTCCCCGACAGATTCTTGGCTCGACTCTTCTCTTCTTCTTTTCTTATCCTTGTGATGATGCTTGTGCCTCTTGTCCTTCTTTTTCTTTTTTTTCTTAAGCTTCTTGTGGCCCATATACCGATCATACTCTGTGTCACCCTGTGTCACGGAGTAGTTGATGCCCAACTGTTGCTGGTAGTGTTGGGACAACATAGTGGCTTGACTCGGTGACTCACTACCGTGTTCAGGTGTCCCACTGCTGCCTCCTACCTTTAAAATTAATTTCAAAGTAGGCGGTTTGTCCGTTGTTGTATAGTGCCCTTCTGTTAAAAAAAAGGGAAGATTAGTAATACTATGTTAAGGTCCGAGACCTTGGACAGAAGTTGTCAGAGAAAAGCATGAAGCTCCAAAAGAGATAATCGTGGCAGTTCTATTACATGCAGTACAGAAAGATCTTGCAGAAAATCATACGACAGTGATGCAGGGGAGACAGCATAACTTTGTAACTAGAATACAATGCTGCTAAATGGCTATGTGATATGTAGATTTGCAAGGTCAAGTAAATGTGCAACTACAAATCAATCCAAACTACAGAGCAATAAAAGTGGGACAGGAGGATATCTTGATAGTAATCATAAAAATGACTTCATAACAGGACGGATGACCTTGTTTTCACATTCAACAAACTGGAAGCGAGATGGAAGTAGCTCGACTGAAATCAAATAAATTCGAATAGACGTACGCAATAAAAGAGCTGCACTTTTTATTGCATACCAACCGACTGAGTATTGGCAGGAGCAATCAGGAGGGAGCAATCCTTCAAATTGAAAATACCTCACAGTGAGGTAAAGCAAAGCATATATATATATATATATATGTGGCATCTCAAGCCATTATACATAACAGCCAGGGTACTAAGTGCTTTTGAAGTGCAACAGTCTAAGTTAACCATAGAATCACACTCGAATTCAGAGTCTTAAAGTGGTCTACGATAAAGGCAGTATATGCTCAAGCACCACTAGAGCTTGTTGCACTTCAACTACTCTCAAAAGACCAAAAAATAATAAAAAAAAAACCTTAGAGGAATGGGGCATTCGAGTAACTTTGGAAGCACAGCTAGTTTCGTTTGTGCGACCAACCAGTCCATGTCCTTTGTTACATATCACTTACTTCCACGTTGCACCTGTTGCTGTGGAACCTTCTTATATGTATACTTTTTGAATCCACCTCACTTCTCTACTCCAACCTCACTCTCAGTTTGTCCGTGGTGAAAACGTAGTCAAATATTCCTGTACATTATGAAACTATGAATACAAAAGAGACAGGTCCCAGTGAGAGGGGCTGGAAGTGATTGGACAAAGTTCTCGGAATATGGCGAGCAAAGAATCTATTCGCTGATCCGTTAGTCCTGTTTAATATCTCATCGATTTCTGCCCCATCCTGACATAAGTGTCCCAGAGAGTATAAAAGAATCTCTCTTCCGTTTCTATAACATCGAAATAAGACTACTTAAATACTGTGCCAAGCAATGAATAACTCGTTTAGAGGAAGCGCCTCCGTACTAGAATAACAGTGCAGACAGGCATGAGAGCATGAGATGCTCGAAGCCGCTGGACAAGTAGAGCTTGCTCGTCGTGTCGGAGGGAAAACACTTGCTACGAATTAGCGATTGTCATTTTCAAGTGGAGCTCGAGGAGCTCGTGAAATCCAGGCGAGTTTCGTGCATTCGAATCGAGTGGCAGCCAGTATCAGAGACGGTACAAGTAGGCAGAGAGAGAGAGAGAGAGAGACCGTAGGCGCTTATGCATCGGCGGTATAACACAACAGTCCAGCAGGTCGACGTGATGAAGCGAGAGGTGACTTGTGATACGCACGAATCAATCTTTATTCAATTAGGATGCGAGCGACGATCAGGTGGCGATCGAGAGCCCGCGAAATGACCAGTGAGAGACGAACGTACAGATAGAGAGAGAGAAAGAAAGAGAGGAGATGAGAGATGCGCGCCGGAGAGAGCCCGGTCCTCACCTTCGTTTCTCTCGCGCTTGTGCTTTTTATGCTTCTTGGAGCCCATCGTTTGCAGCTCAGCCAACAGCTTGCTAAAGGAATGGAGTACCGGCTGCTGCACCGGACACTACTAGGTGAACGCGCGATTTGGAACGCGGCCCGCAAGCACACCGCGCTCCGTTACGTGCGTAGACAGTACCACGGCGGCCATTGAAGACGTCACAAATCGACACGATACGAACCACGAGAAAGCCGTTATGGAGGATGCGTGTCTCGCCTCTCGTCTGATGCAACTCGCCCTCACGCCCGCACACTCCAGGAGGCGTCCCTGCATATTCCCGGATCATGGCCCCCTGTCTTCTAATAGTCGAATAGCCAAGCATATTACTTCTGGCATTCCGAATTTCTCCTCAACATTTGGATAATTCGATTGAAATCTATCATATATTGGCTTATACTTTTCCCTCGTCTTTGATTTTTCACAAATGCTAGTCAATTTTAATTTCTGGGCCATTGTTTTTACTATGGAATAGGTAGAATCGACCTGCAGAGTGTTGATTGCTTAATTTTGTAGTTGTTTCCTTGATAGTTTCATACATACATTGTGTTTACAACCATGGATTATGATTTGTAGCACTTTGATTGACGCTCGGTATTGATTTAGCGTATTTGAATGAGAAATAGATTCGCGGGCTAAGTATGAACAAGTAGTTTAAAGCGTCCCTGCTAGAAGGCGCTTCCACCTCGACTGGATCAGTTTCCATCGCGGTGTTTAAATGAAGTGCGCGCGCGTTTAGCTGGTTAAATAAATTTCATTTTTCAAGTTGAAATTTAACTCCAAACCCTTCGTCGATACAGGAATTTGCTGCCCTGCAATGTGAGTGTACTTTTGGAAAAAGTAGTTCGTAGTATCAAAGCGAACTTTGCGAGAATTGGCTATCGAAAAATGTCGACAACATTGGTTTCGGCCTTCGCGTTATTAGCCATGTTGAATAGTTTCAACAATTTCTAAACTGCTTTGCATTCATTGTTCTTATTATCATATTATCCACATTTTGGAGCACACAATTGTTATTCACACAACATTATCTACGACTTCAAGCATCTATGAGTGCAGAGGTTATCGTAATTAACGACAGTATCAAAGCTACGTCCTATTTTCAAACTCTGACATAGCAGCACTATAGATTTGTCTAGCCGGCATTCCGTGACTCGATTATTTCAACGATTACGATTATCTAAATCTCAACCACGCTCATAACTAGCTCTTACTTTATTTTCCCGGTTAACAAACTTTCAATATTCATCGCGATAAAAGAAACAATGCTAATTCGTTAACTAACCCAGAACCGTTTCTTTTTCCACAGAATTCGAAACGATGCTAGTAGTTCCTATCGCGAGTTTATGCAAGTGTGCAACAAGGATTCAGCATCAGGCAGGAAAGCGGAAAATGGGAGCTGGCGCAAGGATCGAACTGGTTGGCCCATTGAGCAGGGAATGTCCTTGGCCAGGGTGAGTTAGTGTTGTCATAATCTAGAACTATGACTCCACTCTAGCACATCTACGAGAGCGAGCTTAGTCGGCTGAAAGCGAACATGCAGTTTGCCGGCGATGATTTCTTGGGATGTAAAGCATCGATGAGCGTGACATTGTGCGCTAAGCTTTAAAAGGGAGAGACGCCTCCTAACCTAGAAGAAGAGCTCGAAGAGTAGCGTATACTACTCACTGAGTAGCGAGTGGAGATGCGGTGGAAGGTACGCTAGAACATGCATTAGACTGGCAATAGTAGTTGGTTGAAGGAGCGAGGAGCAGAGCGGGCTTCTGAGCGTTTATTTCGTCGTACTTACCGCTGGAGAATCGGCCTCTGATCGCTACTCTCTCGCCAAGTAAAGGGGCTGCGATCAGCTGTTTCGGTGAAACGCCAAGGCTGAAATGCCTTCCTACCACGGCAGCTGCGAAAAAAATGCACAGATGCTCCTGGGCTGATGCGCGATGCTGCATCATGCAGATTTATCTTTTTTCTTCGAAACCATTTTCATACGTCGAATTCTATTCAGCGAGAAGCTTCCGATGAAGCTTTTAAGGGAATTGCGAAATTTAAAATGGTAGATGACTCATATTTCCGTCATTTTTAATGAATGCAGTTATCGATTCACAATTTATTGTGGTAATTTAAAATGAGTATTTTCAAACTGATATTTCCACGAAATTAAAAATCTGGGCAGCTATTGTCTGAATGTTGCAGTAATAACAAATTAACAAAAGTGGAGCAAAATCTTTGAGAATTATATTATAATCTTTGTCGAGGGAACACGAAATAATTCTTTGTTGTAACACTTGCAGATGTATTATACACAGTCTAACAATACCTATAGCAGGAACAATGGGCTTGTTGTATAGATGGAATGCGATAATCTGTCTGCTTCAGGGACCCGCGGTTGCTGACGTAGTTGCAATACTACATTTTCCGGAGTTGCAAATTACTCTTTCGCTTCCCTTCAAAAATATTCACGCAAAGTATCGTCAGTCGTGCGATTTCAAGCCCGGATTTAAATTCCGAGAGTGTGATAGCAGTGCTTTAGCATACATTTTCGAGGAGGCAGTATACTTTCGAGAATTCGGTAGTTTAGGCAAAGGACGCTTTTGAATAAGGCCTTTATTTCCGTGTGCTGCCTATAAAAGGAGATCACACGGCTTGCGGCATTCTCGGTAAAGGTACTTCTCGGATATCGGCCGTTGGACAGAATGACTGTTTACGATCCACTGCTGCGGCTATTACCTCTCGTAGATACCCAAATGAGTTTTTACGATCCCACAGCCGCAACAGTAGCTCTGTACAATTGGGCCTAAGGTCGTTCGAATTCCCAGTTAGCTTTATTTCTTACACCTGTTTCCTTAGAGCCATGCTAATGAGGCTTCGCGTCGAAAAGAGCAGGTTTACCTGCATTATTAAGATGCAAGCTTTGATTCTTCATAAGAATAGTCAAAGAAATAATCAAATTATTGCACATTAAAGAAAGAATATTTATACTGCAGCTTCAAATTTATAAACATTATAAAAATATAGACAACATCTCTTTACTGTCAAGCTAATGCTTTGACCATTTGTCAAGGCAATTAATTACATTCATAGAATTCCGAATAGGGTTAAACGTAGATCTAAAAAAGGCAACGCAATATAAACGTTGCTTCGGGATATTTCTCCCGGCCCAGGCGGTTTCCGTTTCCTGCTGCCACCTACATAAAGTATCCTTAGCATCCTTACATGAAATGTGCGATAAGAGCACACTTATTCATGAAGGGTGCGGTCAAGAGCACAACCACACACGATAATCTAAAGACAACACTTATCTACAAACAAGATATAACGAAAATGATTCTTGACAAACTCTGTCACGATTAAAAAAATAGCAAAAGCCATACGAAATAATAAAAATCGACTTCAACGATCTTTTGAGAGAAAAAGTGCAACAAGCTGGCAGATTGTATGCAGCGAAAGGCATTGTTAGTATTCAGGTGGGAAATCGGGGATGCGGGTAGCAGATATACGGGGAAGGTCGATAGCAGAAAACTCGAGAAGGCTCAATGAATGCTTATATCCATGGGGTTCAACCGGTGCCATTCTCCCCTCCTCCTTCCGCCACCCTACAACTTAGAAGTCAGGACGAAATGAAAACATCTGGCACGTCGGACCTTTCTTCTTTACGCTCGTGGGAAAAGCAGCTCGTCGGACACACGCACACGTGGGTGCTGGAGGCGCCGGTCTGCGAGATCCTCTGCGAAGTGTGGATGCAGCGAGAGAGTACATCACGGGACCCCCTGGCCAACTGCCGAATGAGCATGCGGACGCACTCCCATTGCCACGAGAAAGTGTTGAACGTGCATGTACACGTCTCATAAAACTGACGCGATCAGCCTGAAGCCATGAGTGCATCGCGTGTCAGCGGCTTGTAATGTGCACGAGTCCTGCGATCAGCCAAGTAACGCACCAACAGAAGAAAGAAAGAGTACAGAAGAAACAGTGATTCAGGATTCCCAAGAAAAATCAGGCCTCTGACAGAACGAATTAGAAGCGTAGAAACTAATTACCAAGCACGCGTGATTGGAGCAGTGGAAGAAGTGTAGTGTCAATAGCGGAAAGAAAACAGAACATTGTCAACAGAGTCGGTCGACAGTGGATTAGTCGTCGTCCCTTTGCCGAAGGTGGAAAACCACCTTTCGAGAGCGTTCTCCCCCACTTTTGGCACGCCGTTTGCGCTTCCCTCCTACGATCTCTTTCTCTTCGTCCACGCTCTTTCAAGCCGCACTCCCCAGTTCGTTCTTTGTCCGTCCTCCCTTCTCCCGGTCTTGCTCGCTCGCTCGCTCACTCGCTCGTGCTATCTCCGCGCTATAGGCTGAAACGTTGTGCGTAGCCGGGCGCGTGCAGCTGAGAGAGGCGAGCAGCACAGCACGACGGCCGATAGCGTGTGTTGTAGGTAGCGTGGAGCGCGCGCGGCTAGCCTCTAGCGTCCAGCCGGCACTGCCAGTAGGAGTTTGTAATTTCGCCGCGGCGGCGAATGGAGAACGCGTTCGCCAATCGTTGCAAGCGAAAGTGCCGGTGTTTTATCAGTCAGCGTCGTCTCGATTAGTCGCGAGAGAGGGAAAGAGTGTCGCGTGGGAGAGAGCGAAAGAAGAAGACAGACAGAAGACAGATTATCGTGCAAGAGTGGTCTAAGAGTGACAGAGAGAGAAAGCGAGATATTCCTTGGGAGACGGTTCGCTAGAATATTCGGTGGTAGCCGAAGAAGAGGACACCGGGAGGACGCCGCGCCGCAGAGAGAATGGAGCGTTTCAGAGTGACGCCGGCGGCCAATAGCACTTCGCAGCTCGCGCAGCAGCAACAATCGCCGGTGCACGACTACGGTGAGTGGTGGTTTGCCTACTCTAGCTCACCACTGATCCACGTGCTCTCTCTCGAGCACCCTGCGAAAACCAGACTACGCAAACAGAGAGAGTGAGAGAGAGAGGAGTCGGCCGCCGCGAGGTACACTCCGAGTGTGTGTGGTGTGTGTGTGTGTGTGTGTCAGGAGAGGATCGCTGGAGGAGCTCGCGCTGGAGGGTTGCTTCGAGCTCGATCGAGCACGATCGATCGGCGTCCAGGCTAAATTGAGAGAGCTCGCGTCGTCGAACCGGCTTTATTTTTGTAGCACTCGCACTCCTGTCGTCCTCTCCGTCGCTTCTCGATTGTGTTGGGCGGAGCGGCGGCGCAACACGCTCCGCGAAAGATAAAAGAAATGCTTGGTTGAGTCATCGGCGCTCGCCGCACTCTAAACTCTCCATCGACCACCACGCCAGCGAGTTCTCTCGTTGCAGAACGATTGCCAGACGTAGCGGATCGATTGATAAAGATAGGTTTTTCCCGTACGGTGACCTGTGCCGGCGTCCTTATCGTCTCCCTGCTTTGACCTTCGGCGTCGCCACGCCAAACTCCTGCCGCCACTCGTACAAGGACATCCCTGTGTATATGTAGAGAGAGAGAGAGTGCAAACCTTCGCGTGTCAGTAATTCAGATCACTAATTACTTGGTTTATCCATTGCGAGCCTATCGAAAATGTCTCTCCTTCAATTAAGAAGCAATCAACGAGTGACGTGAAATTGCTGTTTTTATTGGTTCTTTTACTATTGTTGCGAACCGGTATTGGAACTCGTTATGACTAACTAGCATAGCTGTTGATTGCAAAATCATCTAACGGGTATACACGCGGATAACCGAATAAGCTCTGATTGAAATTAATGGGAGACGAAGTTATTCTTCCAGGGTAGTTAATCAAACGCGTTTCCCTTACGCTCTACTTTGAAATTCGTGAATTATGGGGAGTGCCGGCTCGCGCTCGCAATCGCCGGCGTTCTTTCCATCGACCTATAAAGAGTATCGATCTGCACGATAGATAGAGAAAGAGAGAGAGAGGGAGAGAGAGAGCGTTAGGGAGTAATCCAACGGCGAGACAGTTTGTCTGCGTGGCGTTTTGTCCGTGCGATTCTCGCGTGCCAAGCGAAAACCGAGCCAGACGTATCCATTGTTCGGCTCGAATCGAACGCCGTGAAAGCCATTGGCTACAAACAATTGTTTCACCGAGCGAAGGTGCACCGTAAGAAATCTCGTTCTCTATGCGCTCGCTCGCTCGCTCGTTACCTTCTCCTCCGAATGATGCACTTCCCCGCTCGCCGGATGCTGCGAGACGAAGAGAGTCCTTCTCGGAGAATGGGCGTGATTTTTAAATGGGCCGCAATGCGCGCGTGGACGTCAGGGCGAGAAAAGGCGTTTATTGAGACTCGATGAAGTTAGTTAAAGGCGGTTTGTTACGCGAGCGGATCGCCGCTCGCTCGTCGCATTGCGAGACAAGTGTTTTATTCGTGCCGCGACTTCTGGCACCCGATACATATCACGCTCCGACGATGGAATGTATTATATTTCGCTCCGGCGAGCGACGGCCTCCGTCGTCGTCGTCTCCTTTTGATAAAGTACACTGCGCTCCAATGATCCTCACGTGCGACAAAAAACAGCGCTCTTGTCTCGCAATTCCTCGCACTCGCAGCGAAAATCTATCGAACAGGTTCACTCCTCCGGTTGGTTTGGACTTCGTTACCTTGACTTTGACAAACTGGATTTAACCAGAAGTTTAAACGTTTTTATCTTTTCGTATGGATATTTGTGCAAAGATATTTTAATGGTGGACGTGCCATGACTTTGCGATCCCACGAAAGCTAAAAGCGGTTTATGCCGCGAATATATTTAGTGTACTAAAAATAGTACGACTTGTTGATTGATTAATTATCAATTTTAAGGGGGATCCGGCTGGCGTATCGCCCAACTGGTTTCGTTCGAGCGGTGGAATTATTCGAGTGGAATATAGCGTATTCCAAGGGCCACCAAACGCTGATAAACGTTGGTGTGTCCAAGGTATCCGGTTGCAATCTGCGAGAGCAGCATCGCTGAGTCAGCCGTCTTTCTTTCTTTTCACATATACCATTGTTGATCGGCTGTCCACTTGTTTGTTATCTATTCCGTCTCCAATTGCCGCTGGGCAGACACAACTCCACTTCCGTCATACACAAATACACCAGCTCATCCAGCATCGAAACTTGCATTTCACTCTCGGCGGGTAAGCCGAGCCGCTCGCCGCGAGTCACGACTCTCCGAAGTAGTAAAGTTATCCGAGGATCATTGCGTTACCTGGAAGTCGTATTTTCGCCGGTTCATCTTTCGCGCACTCTACTTGCACTGTTCCACGTTGCAATGGAACATTTTCGTATGCTTGCGTCACGACCACGCTATCGTTGCCGCGTGACAGTTCGCCGCGGACTGTTAAAAGTTATTTTCTCGTCTTGTATGATAGTTTGCCAGACGGCATACTTTCCATATTGCGGAAAACTTGCTCTTCGTTCATGAAGATGCTTATTCATGAGAGGGAATGCGTTGGGTTCTAGAAAAATGGTGCAAAAAGTCCTTTCGCATTGTACGTATAAACTTGCGAGTAATATTAAAATGATTATTCGGGAATGGCGAGCGGGAGTTCGGTGGATTTGTTAAATTTACGCGAGGTTTCGCATTGAATTTAGGAAGCACGCGCGCGCGCGTCATACCTCATCACTTCCGGCCTTTGTTTCCTCTCATCCGTGTATTTATGCTCTAAATTTCCTGGCGCAGCTATGTGGGCCAGCACAACACACGTGTTACGTGGACGTGTTCCGCCAGTGCACGAATGTAGCTGCAGCTCTTTCAAGGCTGTTTCGCCAACAGAGCTCGGAAGTGCCGCTAAGATAAAGCTTACATAAAACGACGGAATCCGTTTGTTTTTACGAGAGAGGTTCGATCAAAGGAAATCGAGTGTCGAGGAGAGAGTTGCATTGAGCGTGGAAAGATATCGACGTACCATTGCAATTGCCAAGGTCGGCTACCTTGGACACCATCGGGAACCACCCGATTCAATTATCGGGCCCAGTGCTTCTCAACCGCGGCAAAATCCCTTTCATTTTGTAACGTAATCACCCGGCCGGGAAGCCCTTTTTAATGCTTTAAGTACCTGCATTATATAAATCGGTCTTCAATCGAACATTAAGCCCGGGATTTACCTCGGCGACCTCTGCCAGCCACACTCATCAACGAAGTCGGTGAACTGGCATCTTACATAACTCCATCTTCCACCAGATACTATTTTCATTTAGTATTTCAGTCGATAATCATAACAGTTGAACGATACAGTGTTGACAAGTCTTACTTAATCAATATTCGAATCAATTAAGTAAATCAACACTCACTCGTATACAGCTATCTAAATTTGCATTCTTAGTCATTTTTTCGCTTCATAATAATTGCTAAATTACTAAAACAGAAATAAATAACAGAATTATTAATAAATATTGGCTAGCATTCAGATCTTGCTACTTGCGACGAGTATTGGAGAGAGTTATTGTTTAATTATTGAAACAAAAATAAATAACAGATTTATTAACACTAGAACCACCGGGATTTATGCCCATGAAAATAGGTGTAAACCAGTCATTTTGACTGGTTTCGCTAGTTCTAGTATTATGTACCACACATTGGCTAGCATTCAGATTTCGGTACTCGAAATACATATTGGAACGAAACAGTGTAAGCGTTCCGGGCGCAAAAGTAAAAGGCACGCCCCGAAAATGTGCACTTCGAACCAAGTGAAGGAAAGGTATATCATTAATTCTTTCCGTTCAGTGGAAGTGGCAGATAAGATAAATCATGATTGGATATTTCGAGGAGAGTGTGACGGGTTATGAGAACCGTTTCGGTTGAAGTTGAGCGGCGAGGAAGGAAAGCTAGTGTGACGCGTGTGGGGGTAAAGGGGCAGCTGCATCCCTGCCACAAAAGCCCGTGGCAGCGGATCGCAGGGGTCGATAATCACACAACCCCACCCTATCCTCGAGCCAGCTAGTATTTCGCCGCACAGACTGAGCCTGCAATCGTGCACGTGGCCTCACTGCTGCGCACACCTATCCATAACCCTTTCCACCATGAATTGTACCCCCTTGTCACAGTTCCCACCCTTCTTTCACCCTGACTTTCTTCACGTACGTTTCCACCCAACGAGGACCCTTCAACTTTCTCTTCGATTTTCGACAGAATTCATTTATGAATTCATATGAAATTATTCGTTGGCTCGAAGTGATTATAATGATGGATTCTATCCTATAGCATTCACCCTCAGTTTCTGTTATTTATATTTGATAAGTTCAGTCGTCTCGTCCACAATGATGTTTGTATGTTTCTAAATCTGTCATAATGTTACATTCGTCAGCAGCTTTTCAAAGAGTTAAGATCAAATAAAGTTATATTCGTTTCTTAAGTATTTCATACTACATTTCTACGGGAAAAGAATCATTCTTCAACATATAATAATTGAATTGGAAGAGATTTTCTGGGTTTGTAGGGCGAAATAGATATTTAATATGCTCGATCGAGACTTCGATAGGAGAGATTTTATTTGCGTAACCGCACTCTTCTCTTGGCTGGGGTGAGGCGGCAACTGATTTTTCCTCGGAAGCCCTATACGCTGACGGAGTTCACGGAACTGTTGATTTGAATAATGTATAAGCAGTGTTACGTAGGGCGATCGGTGCGAAAAAGTTTCTTTTACTTGAGCGTACTATTGGGGACTTGTGATTTTTCTTTCTTTCATACTTGAAGTATTTATACATCGATTGTTGGATGATTGCAACAATAATGCTTTCATTCTCAAAGTTTATTAGTCATGGAATTATTTACTTGTGGAAATAATGGGTGATTTATTATTGAAGGAGTGCTTTCAGTATTCGCATACAAATTATAATTCCGGCTTTCGAGGGAAGATGTTTAAATGGTTAGGTTAGGAGAATATCTATGCTCGAAATTGAATGTTCAATCTGCTATTAGGCACTTGTTCTAGTTGATGGGCAAACTAATATCACCATTTACAAGCGTATGTACCAGACTGCAAATGCAAACAAGCATGTGCTGCAGAGAGCCATGTATCCTTTGTCGGGCGGCAACGTCGTCCGAGAGACGTGGCGCCCTCGTACAAAGGGAAGCAGAGCAAGCTCCACCTCGAATAGGGGTGGAAGGTGGAAAAGCACCCCTACACGTGGCTCTATCTGCTCCCAGCCATCAGGGCTTGCCCGGGCCATTTTTATTAGCCGATGATATACGCTCTATCTAATAGCATGCATTACCCATCTATTAATCACCATCTCAAATTACTATTTTTTTTAACTACCACTCTAACTTTGAACCACAAGATTTTTATTTAAATTGGATTCCTTTTATTCAAGAATTCAAGAATTTCTAGTGCGTACCTCTTCCAGTTTTATTTGTTAGTGCTCTAGAAAAATGAAGAGTTAGATTTATTTGGTTAATAAAATAGTTTTATAGGAGTTATTATGACGAGACGGGTAAAAATAGAAAGATCTCGTCGGACAGATCTGACAAAGCGGCCGAGATGTTCGGCACTTTGTCAGATTAAAGAGCATGTGGGCACCGCTTGCAGCAATCATCGAGTGGAGCATTAATTAAAGTGTTAATCAAGGGGATCACCGCTTATATCAACAGTTCAGTCACACAGTCGTCGCGAGTGTGTAATCGGGATTCAGGGAAATACCTCTCGTCATGCTTTTAATAAATGACACCTTTTGCCCTCGGCGACTGTTAGCGCTTTCTACAATTGGTAAGCGGGCGAGGGGGATCAATTATAAGGCTGGCTGGCACGAGGAAAGCCGAATTTGCCGTGTAATTAGTTCTACTCTTCTTCTCTCGCTGACGCTGCAAACTCCATGGGCTCTGTGAATTAATAACGATTCGCCCCCTTATAGAATCCTCGTTGTGAAACTATCGAGAATTACGCCGGCGAAAGCTTTCGTGAGTGGCTTTCAAATGGGATTCGAGGGCCGAGTGAATTCTGTTCTCTATTTGATAGTAACGGCCAGCACCGCCAACAAACGGCCGAGATAGATAGATCGCGGAGAGCAAGGATTCTTTACCGTGTCGGACTACGAATTAAGTGCATTTCAATTGGTTTCCTTTTACCGGGCCGGGAGTGCCTCGCCTGAAATTGGAATTAGGAATTGTGAGCTTTGCCGATGGCTTCGCTAGCGAAGAACCGCGCCGATTTAATTGTTACGCCATTCCAATTGACCTTTTCCTTGTTAACGCAGTTAATTATTGAAAATACCACTTTCAATGAAGTAGCAATTGCGAGCACTGTGAACATAACCACTAATCAAGATCGGCGTACAATAATACATTGTATTATTCTCTGATAGAACATATCCGAATATTAGTAAATTCGAGAGCAATAATTACTGGTCGCAATCAACACTATCAAATGTTAAATCCAGCCTCGACAGTTTCATACATCGGAGCCCGAAACTTGGTTCGCCGAGTTTGCCGAGTAACATTTCGATAACATTTAACTCGGCTTTATCTCGTTCGGAGTTACCTTCATCAAGGGAAAGCGTGCATGATTAATCGTGCTCCGATTTCATAGCAACGAAGCAGCAGATGCGCGTGCGCGCTCGCATTTATAAAGCAATTTTCCCAGAGCCCGAATGACTCGGCTTGTGGAACACACACAGACACACACACGCGCGCGCCCTGCGTACAAAGGCATTGCATATTAGGCGGAAGTTGTAGTTGAACGGCGCTGTACACACGATGCGACGTGACACGCGTCTTCTCTATTATGCAGCATCCCATCTACCTATGCATGGATCTCTCTATGTGTGGAGATATCTACGTGTAAATGTACAGGGTGATGCCTTTGCCTTGGATTCTACATTGTCGGTATTGTGCAGCATAATAGAAATATTTAAAATACAATGTTTATTCAGCAGTCCGTAGAAATAATGGCAGAGTTAATAGATGGGAATAAATGGGATAAGATTGATCTATATTTGACAGTATTAACATTATAATAAGTTTACGGATGTTACTATATAAATAGCTCTCTTTATGGACACAATTTCATTTAAAGATTATTACAATCTTAACAGACATAATATAAGTTCATTAAGTCTGTCAGGATTACATAAGTAATTGTCAGAATAAATTGTAACAAAAATTAAAGCTTCCTAATTTTATTAGTGAAGTCCGAAGTCCGTTAAAATGACGTCTGCCATAAACCTAGTGTTAATAATGGTTGGGAATTGTTGATAATTATAACAGAATGGTGTCTCCCTGTCACGATTCCATAAACAATTGGAAGAAAAATTAGTAAACTTTGTAATTTTGCTAGTGAAATCTGTCAAAATGACGTGTGCCGTAAACGTAGTGTTAATAATGGTTCAGAATTGTTGATGATTATAACAAAATCGCGTCATCCTGATAGGATTACATAAACAATTGGAAGAAAAAATAGTAAGCTTTGTAATTCTGCTAGTGAAGTCCGTCAAAATGACGTGTGCCGTAAACCTAGTCTTAATAATGGTTCGAAATTGTTGATGATTACAACAAAATCGCGTCATCCTGACAGGATTCCATAAACAATTCGAAGAAAAATAAATAAGCTTTGTAATTTTGCTAGTGAAGTTCGTCAAAATGACGTGTGCCGTAAACTTAATCTTAATAATGGTTGAGAATTGTTGTTGATTATAACAGAATGGTGTCACCGTGTATGTCTGTACGGTGCTCGTGGAGATTTCGGCATCGTGGTGGCATGCTGCCAGAGCGAGAGTGTCGAGCGGCCCTCTCTTTATGTTTATCAACAGGGAATTATGCTAACGCGTTCGTCGGGCGAGCAAAGGCTCGCGCTCTCCCTTTTGCGGATACACAACTACGCTCACTAGCACAGAGCTGATACCTACAACGATGTTCGTCAGGCATTCGCTAGTTTCTTGTGCGTTCTGTCGTGCGGATAAGTTATTTTCAGAGTGCCAGCCCTCTTCCTTCCCTTGGGTTTCATCTACTCGTTCTACATTCATGTGCCACCACGTATTACTCTTTCTCTCTTCTTGTCATCTTCCCCTCGCTTTATTTCTTGTGAGTAATTCACCAGAGCAAACTTTACCCTGAGATTTCCCGCTCAATTTATTGTTAGTTTGTTAATTGCTAATGCGAGTTAAATTTAGGTATCTTTGAATGAAACCAGCGTTTTTGTTTGATATTCACATCGCTTTTGTTGTATCTTTTTGGGAGTTTTTATAAATACGAGACATTTCTGTGGAAAATCTATTTATGGCTTTTTTAACACGTTCGCGGACAGTAAAAGTTTCAGCGAGGTGCAAAAATTGACAGTCGTTTTATTTTTAAATTGGTTGTGATATCCGAAATTTGATTAAACACAGTTTATAAGGGTAGTCAGATTATTGTATTTTAATCGTTATATACAATGAATGCTACAGCATCCACGACAATACAGATCAAACAAGGTTATATAAAATTAAATTCAAAATCATTGACTTTAAATAAAATCAAGAGGCAATTTTGTTGGGGAATCAAATTGCAATTTGACGCATTTTTAAAAATATTTTACCGTTTTCCAACAGATAAGTTCATTTCAGAATGTTGGCCCTCTTTCTTCTCTTAGCTACTCTTTCTTTCTTCTCGTCATCTTCCAGAGGCTTTATTTCTTCTGTGTAATCCAGCAGACCAAACTTGAGCGTGAGATTTCCCGTTCAATTGTGCGCTTGCAATCTTCCTTCCTTTTTCTCGAAAGTATCCGAGTTTTCTGCTAAGTTTCGCCCGGGCCGTGGCATGTAGACCCGTGGATTAAGCGCACGCCTGGGAGCTTTTTCCACGTCGGCTTCCGCTCTCTATTGGAGAATTTAGAGCGGGAATTCATGAATTCCTGAGCATATAACACGATGTGTGTTATATGTTTCTGTAATGCGTTCGTGAATTTGTGGGAGATCTTGAATAATTTCGAGGAAAGTTTGCAGAAGTATTATTAAGTTATTCTTTGAATGATTGGATGTTGTTAGATAAATGAGAGCAGTAGTAGCATTTCGCGGATGTTCTTGGAGAAGAGGAGTTTTATTGAGTAATAACGGCATTCCAATAAGGAGACTTTATTCTTTAAGAGACATCGGTGAATATAGTTGTAAAACTTTGCCTTCCCATTCTCCTCTCTCGCTCTCTAAGTTCTTCTTAGAGAAAACTTATGAGTTGCGGCAGTTTTCCATAAAGGCTTTTCGCCAACTGATATACCAGAGGAGAAGATTTCCTAGGAGGAGATATTGAATCCGACGAAATGCGCTTTCAAGAATTTGCGGGAGGGAAGTTGTTGCGTTGCTGCACCGCGAATTGCATCCTGGGATACGCGAGTGTGTTCAGGCCGAGCTCTTTTGGTTGATCTATTTTTCTCGGCACACACTCGCATCCTCCCCTCATATTCTCGACTAGCTAGCGTTTCTTATTCTATTTCCGGTTGAATAGACACGAGGAAATGGAAATTGACGGGCGAACGTCTCTGTGAATGACCAGCGTAGTTTCTCGAACTTCCTGTCGCAGACTAGAAATCTAGTTACACCGAAGCCATTCAGTTTTCAATTGCAGACTTTCCGCTCGCTTTTTACAGCATAACGACCTTTGACATTTTATTAATTGCCATTCCCCAATAAAATTGCAGATATCAATACTGAAAGCATTCCTACATCAAGTCAGTATTTAATTTCCATTTCCAGGAGAAATGGAAGTTGCTTTTACAAGAGTTGGCTGAAAAGGTTTCCAGTGGAAATCAGATTTAATAGGATCGTAGTTTTGTAGCTTGGAACCTTGGCAAATTACTGACAGTTCCTTCTACGAGTGGCAGTTTCATTGACTGTAAATTGCACTCGTACAAGTTGAACGGGAAAGGCGAAGGGCGACGGAAATATCTGGGCAAGAAAATGTTAAGGTGGCCGAGTACGAAGAAACGATGAGACAACTAGTAGCTGTCGGTGGTTAGCAGTGGGGAAATAGGGCAGCCTGCGAGTGGCAAGCGTCGGATAAAGACGAGACTGACTAAAGAGGGGGCTGATGCGGCTACGGCGACGAGATATCTTGCCAGTGAAAAGGAAATGATTGCAAGAGTGAACGAGGCCAGAGATTCGTGTCAAGTGTTTCCCACTTGGAAAACCCCCCTGCGAATCAAGGTCACCGATTTCTTCCTGGACAATTTAACCCCTTCTCGTACTTTCACTCGCGATATTCATTGCTAAAAAATTTCTATCGTGGTTTAGACTCGTGAAATAAAAATTGGGCGAACATTGCATTGTTCTTTTTTGAATATTTTGAGGATTGTAACAGCAAAGAGTTAATGCCGCGAGTTCAGAAATTACACTGAATTATATATTTTAATTATTTTCCCTTTGATTATATCCGATTATAATTAACCCGTTTGCATCATAAGCGCATATATGCGTCAAATTTTCTAGTCACTCTAACCGGAAAAAACATTTCTGGTGCAATGGAGCTTTTTTCATATTTCCTCATAATGCAAATGGGTTAACAAATGAATATGTCAATTTCGAGTTCTTTTCGCGGATGAGTTTATCAGGAACCGGCGGTTGAAATTAATGACACTCGAAGGTTTACAATTTCCAGCATGGTGGACAGGGCAGGGGTGTGTCAGACGTAGTTTCAGTTTGAAGATAATCTATCTGTGTTTGCAGAGTGGTGGGCAGGCAGGCAGGCAGGCAGGCACGGACACGTTGAGACGGGTTTGGTGTAGATAGGAAAGTAAATCGTAGGCTGACGTGTGCTCGGTGTCAGTAGTATTCCCAAGGAGATATCGGCTCCCAATATCGCATCGATTTTCCGCATTCCCTGCGCGGCCGCTTTATTTTTAAAGGAACATGCTCGCCCACACACTCAATTAGCACGCGCAATGTCGTCGATCTATTAATAGATCTACAACTTCCCACCTGCGCTTTAGTTCCACTTGGTCTGCACTGACCAACCGGCGAGCTGCATCATCAACCCTGATCTTCTATTTCCCCATTCTCCGCTCGGCTCGCTAGAAATAGTAAACTTTAAAGTTTCAAAGCGACGGAGCCCTTCGCCTGCTCTGATTTAGAGCGGGGGGAGCGGCGCAGGAGACCTTTCCTGTGCTTTGGATTCACGGCCAGTTGAGGATGAATGAAAGACTTGTTCCCAGATTAGCTGAATTAGTTGTTGGGAAGTTGGCTCCCTTTTTATTGGAATGTTTGAGGTGGAATTAAGTGGGGAAACGAACGACGACGGCCAGCTGGCGGCGGCGTCGGCGGCGGCGGCGGCGCTCTCTCTGCTCCTCCGGAATTCGTGACGTATCCCGGGGAACAAATGTCAATTGACAGACGCTTGTTTCCCACAGCTATCTGCTCCCGCGCGAAACCGGCAGCCCTCGCCGCTTCTCTTTCATGTAGCCCAGCCTTTCCAAATGACATTTCCCAGGAATCCACCGACTCTCCTTTGTTCCAGATCGCTGTAATTGGAAGCAAATTGATGATGCTTCGCTGATCTCAATTACAAACGCCCGTTAGTGAAGAAAAGCCTCGAAAGTCCTTTGTATAATTAGCCAAATTTTGGGTTTTTTATTCGAAATATAGTATTTCTGATCAATTAATTAGATATTTTCTAGTTTCATAATACAACTTCTATTCTATCTATTTTTCTTCAAATAGTCATTTGATTTTTCATTCTCCCGATTTCCCACGACCATTTGTCGGAGGGTAACTCGTGAAATGGAAAAAGTTCTGCCCGAGAATTCGAAAGCTGCGGCGGCTTTCATAGTTACGGGTGGTCGAGCCTGGCCCAATTAATAGAGGGATCGTAGATTAAATGGCCACGATGCCACCAGTCATTGTGGGCTCCGCTTTCCCATGACCTACCATGAAAATGTACAAATAAACTCATACAATCAATTATCCTGAAATAATCCCAGCGATTTTCATCGAATAAGTTGATGGGAAACTGTTTAATCTTGAATTGGATCGTTTGAAAGAGGCGTGTTAAAGCGAGGATTAAAGTGCGTGCGGCTAAATTGCGCTGGTGACGAAGGAACGTTTGCCAGACGTCTTGATAAGGCCGCGGCAGTCGAAGAAGAAGAAGTGGCGAGGATTCGCTGGCACCCAAGCCGCTAACAATTATTTTATTATTGGGCCAATTACGCGTTATTGTTTTCACGCAGGCCGCGATGAACCGGTTAAAGCGGTTCGCGGCAGCGCATCAGCACCGATCTCTTCGGTGATTCAACCAGTTGGCGGCCCCCTTTTTGTTCCCTGGCAGCCCTGTTATCTGCGCCTCTGCCTTTCGCGCGCCCACCAGCTTCTCCGGCTCGTTTCATTTGGAATACTCGTCCGCGCGATAGGTTTATCCGTGTAAAACATGGATTTGGCACGCGCCTACCTTTCTATCAGGCGCGAATCTCTCGCCGATATCGATGGCGCACAGATTTTTCCAATCGCCGCGCCGCGCGAAGCTCTGTATCTATTGTTTCCAATGCACTTAGCCGCAGATCCCAAATAAATTGGATTGTTGGATTTACTTCGAGTTTCAGGATTTCACAGGTGCGAGGCTCGTGTGCTTCGAGTTTTTATGTGTTCGATTATACCATAGAAGATTTACTAGAAACGTGTATTCCTTTAGTTTGCTTTTTTAATCCTGCTATGAATTTTTAGAGACTATTTTCCAAGCTAGTCCGTTTTTGGCAGAAGTTTGATTGTCAAAGTATTCCTGTATTTCAATATCAAACGCTCGGAGTTCGTGTTTGATTATATCTCAAAAGGTTTACTAACAAAGTGTATCCCTTCAGTTCGCTTTTTTAATCCTCCTATGAATTTTTGGAGACTATTTTCCAAGTTAGTTCGTTTTTGGGAGAAGTTTGATTGTCAAAGTATTCCTGTATTTCAATATCAAACGCTCGGAGATCGTGTTTGATTGTATCACAAAAGGTTTACTAAAAAAGTGTATCCCTTCACTTTGTTTTTTTAATCCTGGTATGAATTTTCGGAGACTATTTTCCAAGTTAGTCCGTTTTTGGGAGAAGTTTGATTGTCAAAGTATTCCTGTATTTCAATATCAAACGCTCGGAGTTCGTGTTTGATTATATCACAAAAGGTTTACTAAAAAAGTGTATCCCTTCACTTCGCTTTTTTAATCCTGCTATGAATTTTTGGAGACTATTTTCCAAGTTAGTTCGTTTTTGGGAGAAGTTTGATTGTCAAAGTATTGCTGTATTTGAATATCGAGCGCTCGGAGTACAACTGGGTGAGGACATAGATAGTATATGGGACGGGTGGCTGTTGGAAAAAGATCTTTCTCAGCCGCAGGAGTAGCAATACATATCGGGGAGTTCGCGTTCATCCGCGTGCAAAGTTCCTGGAGGCTGGAGGAGAGTGCTTTCGAAGTAGGGCGATTTATTTTCGGCGATTATGCAGCTGCCGCGGAAACGTTCCGGCGGAATAGATCCATACAAATGGCTAGCATCCACTTTGCCAGAGTGCTAATTGAATCCCACCGCGAATACACACACGCATCCTTCAATCTCATCATCAAAGAATTAATCACGATTAATCTTTCAGTCTCCAAACTGAATCGTTTAACTTTATCAACAAGCACCTTCGAATTATTAATAATGAAAACGAAGATAGTGCCTCGAAAGAAGCCTTTGTTAATTAACGCGAGCTTCCCTAAAGTTTAAAGTGCAATCTCCTTGAATCAGGCTCGCCTTGTTTCCCAGTTTCTTCTCTCTTTTTCTTTCGAGCCAAGTAAAGTAAGTCTCGGAGTGTTCATTCAGCCGTGGAGTATCGCTGGAAGCTTCTTTTCTTAATTAACATCGGATTTCTTCGACAATCGAGTTTAATAAGCTTCGATCGGACGGCTGGAAACCGCATTCCATGCACTCTCGTTCATCGGATACTTAAAGTCTGAGGGTGGAATCTGCCGAGGATTAATTGCACTTGAGTGGCTGATACATTTTTAAGGAAGCGTTGAGACCCTTCGAGCTGGTTCTCCTGGCATCCACTGGTAATCTATCGTTAAGCGGACTTGAGAGTTTGGCGAGTAGGATACACTCAAGTTCTCCGGCATTACCGTCCTGATACGTAGCAGCCTTCATGTATCCGAAAGCAATTTCGACTTCAGTTCAACTCTCTCCTCCTCTCTCACAGGAGATCGCCTGCACTTCCTTACTCTGCTTCCGGCGGCTCAGACTGGAAATAGAATATTAGCCCACCACCTCCATTTCACCCGCATAATATTATTCCTCAACCTTCTCGGAATCTGCATCCCACCTTAGCAAACAGTAAGATCATTCCCGAGTTCGTATAGAAATAAATCTTCGCCTAGAATATTTACTTGGCGAATGGCAGTAATGCTTGAATCTTGGTACTATAATGAGGCTAGTTATTCTCGAAATTATGGTAATCTTGGAATTATCCTGGCTTTCCTCCACTCTAGTTTCTCGTACTTAATGGGTTAATTATTAATGAACTTCTAAAATCGTGTGGAATCGTTCGAGGGATTTGTAGTATTCTTTGGTACTGTTCTTTGTCGGGAAAAGATTGCTTCGAATGAGGTGTGAATAAATGTACATGGGATAATAAATGTATTGGTTATAAAAAGGGAAGTCCAAGCGAACTACATTTAAATATAATCTACCAATTCATTAAATAAAGTTCTTAACTATTATATTTTCTGCAATCTTATATTATCAAGAATCTAACGTTTCTTGCGATAAATGAGACATTTGCGAATAATCGGGCTAAATTTCAAAATCTTCGTCTTTTCGGTTCTTGAGAATTTGAACAAAGACTAAAAAGCAAATGGTTTCATTTGTATAAATAACGTAATAGAGAGTACATAAATAAAAGTAACTTATAAAACGAGATGAAACTCAAAATGCAATTTTCCTATACAAAAATTCGTTGTATTGTAATTTGAAAAGGTCTCAGAATTCCATGTGAATGCTGAGACATTCCCCTCTAACTACCTCACGAAATGACAGCATCAACCTCTTTAACCAGCCAATGCCAAGGTGCTCGGCGAGCGTAAATGAAACGAGATCTTGTTGAATCACGCCAAGTGTGTATTCTCGCAGCTGGGGTGGCGCCAACAACTGCACGGGCGTATAAAGAGGCTGTCGAGGCAGATAATGACGAGAGAATGACGGTAGAAGAGTGTGCGCCCCGGCGGCATAGCAGGGTATTAAAATCGGCCGATAAATTCGCGCTCCCGGGGAAATGTGACCTAGTTTCGAAGCTTTAAACACATATGAGCCAATAGGTAACCGAGGAGAGCAAGGGTGGATTGAGGGAGGAAACGTGACACGTGTGTGTGTATGTGTGCACGCGCGCATAGCTATACAAGTATGGGTGAACAGGCGCGCAATAGACTTTCAATATTCATCAGAATCCGGCGAAGTTTCGCGTATCTCAGCCACGTATGTTTCCGCCGGCAGTTCCTCTTCATCCTCGAGAGATCTCTCCTCCCCTCGGCTTTCACCAGCTGAAACTCGCCGGAGATGAGAGGATGATGTCGCGAGAATCCTCCAATTTCATTACCACCCCCCGCCAATCAGTATACTGTCGCTTCGATTCTCGATATTACGCAATACTTCGGCTCGAGGCTTGTTAATTGATCGATGATTTAATTAGTGAGCTTGGGAGGACGTAACATTTTTTGCCGCCGCTTCGTTGGACTCTTTCGATAGGTATCTTCAGTTCCACTGTCGAGATGTATTTTGCAATGGAGATTTTTCATATATTTATTAAAATCTGCCTGTTTTAATTCTTTCGGGCAAAGTGGGAATAAAAACGTTCCATCTTTTTGGTGTACGGTAAAGCAATAGCTGCATTTATACTTAGTCGTTTGTTTAATTTAAAACGCAAAACAATGTCCGTGGAACATGGGTCTATTTATTTTCCGAAATCCTGTGCTTCAAAGAGTTAATAAGCTCTATTTAAAAGGGGAAGTATCAAGGATTGTTATATTCATCGAAGTATAAGCGTATCTTTCCGGATATTTTCGAACTGGGGCATACTTCGATCATGCAAAAATCAAAGGGTTTAAAGTGCTTGGAATGCAGAGTGCTGGACAGGATTTATTCTCAGTTACACGTGCGCCGCGTGTCACCTTGCACGATTTTACATCTCACCTTCCCACTGGTCGGAATAAATCTCGCTCTCTAATTTTCGAAATCAAAGAGTCATGCTCGCACCACTGCGTGCGCAGTAAGAAATTATTGATGGCAAATGGTGACTGCACTTGGTAGTTTGCGCTTCCCTTTGACATATTTTACACGCTTCCTCAATGTGACTAGCGCCAGGCGTAAATGAAGCGCCCTCTAATCTCGGGAATCAAGATGACCAAGCACTGGTCAATCAAATTGGAACATACGCTGCCCTATTGCTCTCCTTCGTTCGCCCCTTTTGTACAGGATGTACAGGAACATCCCTCGAGAAATGTATGAGATAGAAAATGATGAAAATCTCATTGTGATATTGATAAATCTTTAAAATTAAAATCCAATTTATATTTACTCCTTTAATTGCTGCCATTGTCTACTGGCGATTGATTTTAACCCTGATATTTTATAATAATAAAAGAGATTCTTCTTTACATTACAATGTTTTTCAAATTAACTATAAAAATATTTTGAATTTAAAAGTTTTGCGGGTAAAGAGAGCGAAATATCAGACTAATTGCGTGGGTAAAAGTTAGATTCTCCTGAATTACAAATTCTCGGCGAGCATCCAACGAATTCTTTCATAAAGATATGGTACGACCATTAATAAATATAGGTTATCGCGTTAAAATTCGTCGAGGTTTTGCCTGGCGGCTGATTTTCGGGGATATTTCGAGCGAAGCGAAGGCAAATTTGATCGAGCGAATTGTGCCGGTGCGACGCTGGAGTTGGAAAACGGTGTCAGTAGCTTTTCGCTCTCGTCGAACTCCTCTCGGGTCTCACCTACATTCTCCTCTTTCGCGGAGTACGCCCTTTTTCTCGCGGCGCTGCGTCGATCACCTTTCACACCTGATATTATCTCGCAACAAGCAGCTCTTTCGAAAGCTACACCGACACTGTCAATTTGATGCGATGCTTCTTCTCAGCACTCACTCTCGATCGATGCGGTGCTAAGGCTTTGAATTGGAGAATTATACTAATTCCCTTCGATTCCCTTCGCTATTGTTCAATCTTCCATTTGTAGCTAATAATAGGACTGAAAGATCTTTCTATTCAACATTATTATAATTTTTGAGGAATAAGACTACTAAGTCACTTTATCCTGTATCTGTTTCTACTTGTTTTTGTAATTCCCGCAATTTTTATTTAAAACCGTTCAAAATCAATACAAATTTCTATTTTGGTATTCGTAACAACAGCTATAAATTTTACGTCAATCAGTTTTGTTAGTTCTAGTTTTTACCATAATTTCTATAATATTTATCAAAGGTGATTCAAAATTAATACAAACCTTCTCGACATAATGTAAAATACCTGATATAAATGTGACGTCATTCGGATTGGCGATTTGCTAAGAGGAAATTTCTATCGTTACAGTCTTCGCTTTGCTCAGACAATTACAAGAATACCGAATTCGTGCTGACAAATATATTGCCACTCGGAATTTGCAGTTCATTTGCCAATTCCACTGAACGCCCGCGAATATCGCGCTCGCGCGAGCGTTCATGCGATGATGCTCTTTGTCAGAGGCGCGCACGCGCTTTTACGAGCCTGTTTACACATGTACGTTCGAACGAACCTTCCTAAGACCTCGTCTCTCTCTCTGTGTTTACAGATCAACCTTTGAATGGGACGCAGCTGGAGCGGCTCGTTGCGAAGTCCCCCAATGCATGTGAGTAATGGAAATCACCATTTGCAATTCGTATCCTGCACCGTTGCCAATATGCGCTACATCATGCCGAGGTGTTAAAGACGAATGAAACAATATTGCCTTTTGGTATTTATTAATAGATTAGTACTATAATTTCAGTTTTGCATTACTTGTCTTGATTTATATCTCTTAATTTCCATTCTGATTTATCTTGTGATTCTAATTATATTCTCGAGACGTTAACCCTTTGCGGTCGTATTAAATTTAAACATGGATGTTCATAATGTTTATAATGGATTGCTATTACGCCTTCCGCTTTTATCTGGGAACAATAGTCTTCTTGATTTTGAAGATTATATAAGATTTACATGGTTTTTTTATTACCGCAAAGGGTTAATATGAATTTGCTTTAAGGGTTAACATAAGTTTCCATTGTTCAAATCTACAAAGTGACGTTTTAATTCAAGAATGCTTATTAGTAAAAGTCTATACAACAAGAATCGCTCGTGGTCAGAATACTTAGCACATTATTATTGCAATCTTTGGTTACTTGTTGTCCAAGTACTCGAATATGGCGAGTCGAGTGACAGAATTGAATGGAATAAAAAGAGGAGTGCCAGTTAGTTGAGAGGGGAAGGGGGCGCGAGGGCCAAGAAAGATCTTGGCCCTCGTTAGCGACCAATAACCAAAGGGACGAGGAGACTTTTCACAGTTGGGTTTTCGAGGGCGGCGGAGGTGGGAGGGTGGACAAAGGGGATGAAACATGGGGAATAATAGGAGCTCGAGAGATTCGATGGAGGATTTCTTCACGGCTTTTCGATTCAGCGAAAGCTAGACTGCGAGAGAGGAGTCCTCTCTAGGCTCTCTGAAGGCTCGGACGAGAGCGTCGGCGAACTTTTGCGTTTTCCGGCTTGTCGTTCGTTGCCGGCTTCATTGTCGGGCCGAGTTAAAAGGAAAGTCCTCGTGCGGCGGCGGCAGCATCAAGAGTAACCGTGGAACCGAGCGGCGGCGGCGTCGGCGGCGTCGGCCGAGCGTTTTGCCAGGCAGAAAACTGAAGAGAGATAGAACGTGATCGATTCTGGAACTCTGAGGGACTCTGCTGCCGCTCGTTATCGCCCCATCCATTCTCCTCTCTTGGTCGCGGCTGCCAAGCAGACGATGCTAGTTTCACCCCTTTGTGTACTTGTTCTTTTCAATTCAGCTCTACTTACGACAGTAATAATAGAATTCTAGCCGAGACAATGCCAGGAATTCAATAGGACTGAAGGGCCGATTGAAGGACACCGTGTTATATCGCCCTGCTTCTCTTTCACTTCCACAGTTTCTTTAATTCACAGATAATACAATAATAGTCTTATTATATCAACATATCCACATTTATTCTTTATCGTACGAAATCGTATAATAAGTTTATATTACATCTCATGAAGAAAACACTATGTATTGCTTCAATTACCAGTGTTTCAAATTTCAATGTGTTAAACCATCACTTTAGGATTATTTAGGTCGCAGTCGGCAAACTGTGCTATTTTAGCAAATTCGCACTCGCGCACCTTAAAGATGACACTTGAAAGTATCGCACGGTTTGTATATGCGGAGTGTTTGAGGAGCTTTCTTAACTCGAAGTCTTTTGTCGAGCAGGGAATAATCGGACTTGTTGGAGGGGTTGCTATTCCATGAAGAAAATGACAAGGCGCACCTTCTGCTCTAACCATAAAACTTAAGGTGTGATATAATCGGACATTTAATCCACTTTATATCACCGGATAAAGGAGATATATGGCGATGGGTTACGGGAACGTCTACGGAAATTTAAATCCCAGATAGTGTCTCCCGGATCCTCCCTTCCCTCCGCGCCCGGATTTCCCGGTGAGGGAGCTCGGCTTAACTCAGCAGGTTTCAAAGGCTCTTCCGATGACTAAAGTATTAGTACACCATTCAAACTTTCCCTCGAGGAATTTCCAATTCCTGATACTAATTTCTTGTAATTTTGTTGTATTTCGTATTGTAAGAGTGCCAAAGTATCGCTCTTATATTTTAACCTGTCGTTTATTTACCAATTAATTATCGTTGATTATTTACTTTTAAGGAGGTTCGTGCTGAAAATGAACATAATGAGATTGGACTAAAATTGTTACAGAATGGTAGTTATTGCACCTCTTTTTTAAATTCCAACTTATTTGTTTTTGAGTAATCGATGTCGAAAAATCCATTCTTAAAAATAAAGGTTCGAGAAAATTTCATTAGTATAAATAACGCAATAGAAAGTATAGAAATAAAAGTAACTTATAAAAGGAGGTTTAACACAGCATAAGCTTTATTGAAAATTGATGTTTCTTACTCAAAAACTGGTTTTATCCTAGTTTCAAAAGGCACACGTTCCCTCCTTAATTAAAGAGCATTTAACATCGACAGTTTTAACTCCAAGTTTTCCAACTTCTATCACAGAAATTGACTGACTAGCAAAACTTCGCCATCTACAAAACTCCTCAAGACAATTTCAATCCGCGAGCGACAGAACAAGCACTCAGCTCTTTCCCCGCAAGGTGTATTCTATCATCCACTAACAAGATGTAAATTTATCGAAGGGAGCATGTTACAGCGCAGCGGAGGAACGCGGTGTACAAACAAGAAAGGAGGGCATCTCCCTCGAGTGAGTGTGCAGCGTTTAAGAATGCATGCTAAGGGAGAAAGAGAGTAATATGGCGTGGGATGTGTGACACTGGTGGTCCAGCTTCCCTTTCTGACCCGAATCGCCGATTGTTGTTGAGCTGCGAGCAATAAATTGGCTGGCAGGGCGTCGGCGGGGCGCGGCGTGCGAGAGCGGTAAGGGTCGTGGGGTTCGGTCCCGTTAAAACGGGCTGTGTCTCCTCGACCCAGTTTCACCCGGCAGATTATACGCACCCAATACCAGAGAGAAAGCAAGAGAGAGAGAGAGAGAGAGGGAACCTCGCATCGACAAAGCCTGTGTACACATACTCGAAATCGCAACGCTATCTCGCCTAATCGAAACTTATGGCGGAAAAAGTGCAGCCGCTCGCAGCACAGCTAGATGCGGAAAATTATGGTTAACTGGAAAGTATTGGCAGCGAAACCACCTCGCAGCGCTCAGCGTTCCCTCCCTTTTCGAGGATCGGCGAACGATAGAAATCGATGAGCTGGAAAGTTTTAGGTGGTTACTGTTTGAGACTGAACGTTGAAATAGAAGGGATTAATAGTTTATCTTTATTCTTGAGTCTCGTTCAAAATAGCTCGCTTTATCTATTTCCTAGTTTTATTATTATCCTGAAAGGAGCGATTGGAAATTTAATGCGGGATACTTGGATCTTCGCTTTATCTTCTTATCTTTCGGATGTCATCCGCGAACTTTCGATTGGCGTTTCTATTTTTAAAGCCAGTTGGAATAGTAGTTTCTGCTTCTCGGTCAATTGTTTAATTCCCAACTGGTCCTTACCGGGAAGTTCTGTCATTAAATATTAATGAGGTCCGTTGGTATAGTCGCGCTCGGCAAGGCGGGCGAGCTTGCAAATGGGATCGCCGCGGATATTTCTTCGCAATTATACGAGTGCACAGTTCTCCGGGAGAGTGTAATTACGCGCATATTAATTTTCGTCGTTATTGATACTCGGCGGAGAGCGGCTCGCGCAGCGAAACGTAATCTCCGGACAGTTATCGAGCGAATTAACAGCGTATTGAGATTAGTTTTCGGATAATGCTGGCGCAGTGTCGCGCCAGAGGGAAAGAGAGAGAGAGAGAGAGAGAGAGGAACCGAGAGAGATATTGTTCGGCCAGAATTCGTAAACGACCACTCCACGCGAGCTGCATTCGATATTCCCGGAATAATTCGCTCAAGCCGCCTCTTTTCTTAATACCTTTACGATTATTTATCTGACGCGCGTCATTAGGCGTGAAAAAAAACACACGGAGATCCCGCAGAATTATTTAGTCTTTTGATAATACACGTGCGATGGAGCGACAGTACGCGTCTCTCGAGGAATATACATATTTCTTCCGTAAGTGCACTTTGGCTAATTTGCTAATAATTGTTATTCCATCGCTCCTGTTAAACTTAGTTTATATATTTTCACGTTACCAAAACATCGCTTTGTCCTGTTGTCCTTTATTTCTGCTTTTTATTTATCAAACCTTCTCGATTTATAACAAATGCTTCGTGAAAACCAGTTTCGGTTTTATGTTGGCTCGCTTTGCCAAAGGCTGTGTATTCGCGTTGTTACTGTTTGTGCGAACCGATATAAAACATGTCGGGAATATAAAGGCAGAATACGAGATAGTCCTGAAAAAACAGGGAGAATAAATAGTGAAAAAGTACAAAATCAATAGGGAACGAGATTATTAGGCAGAAATGGGTTGCAAGGGAAATTTCATAGATGCTGTTTCCCTCGGATGTAATAATGGCCAATATGCCTCGAGGTGAAGTGAACTGTCAGACAGAGAGAGAGTGAGTGAGTGAAGAGAGAGTGAGAGAGAGAGAGACAGTCGCCGAGTTGGCCGGGACAAGTGAGCCAGAACGCCAATCAGTGGTGTACGCTGGTTTGAATTACGCTCGAATGCATCCCTTGAAACTTGATTAGGTTAATTTGATAACGAGCTTATTTCGATGGCTAATTCCCAGGCGAAGCCCCCTATTCCGGAATTCAGCCGGTTGCTCCTCGTGGATAGGAGATGTGTCCTTCGCGCATACTCTCAACTTCGTTATTCCGTAAAACTGCCCGCTTTTATTTTATCGTTCGCTACACCGAGAATCTTCCCTTCGTAAATCATATTCCGCGAAACCAAAAACACAATTACAGGTGGAAAAGCGTTAAATAAAATTCGTTGGAATAACAGAAAATCGAGTGAACCTTTACAAATAACGGACTGAATTTATAAAAAAAGTCAACTGGTATTTACAAGTAAATATAAATATCGCGAGGTTTTCAATTGATCTAAAATTCCGTTTGACAACTGATTGGTGGGAAATTTTCAGAACTCTAAGTAAGCATATTTTCGCGAGCGTTTGAGACCACCGGCGTCTTGTATCATAATCCGCAAAGCAAAAAACAATTACACATGGAAAAGCGTTAAATAAAATTCATTGGAATAACACAAAATCGAGCGAACCTTTACAAATAACAGGCCAAATTTATAAAAAAAGTCAACTGGTATTTACAAGTAAATAATATCGCGAGATTTTCAATCGATCTAAAATTCGATTTGACAATTGATTGGTGGGAAATTTCCAGATGAACCGGCGCGGCGGCAGGTTGCGAGGCGATCTCAAACTCTTCGTAAGCATATTTTCGCGAGCGTTTGAGACCACCGGCGTCTTGTATCATAATCCGGCGAGTGACGAAGCACGCGCTCGCCGCTAAATCAAGCGATATCGCCAGGGAATCTTATCGATTGTGTCCGCCAGGTGTCAAGGCCAGAGGCAACAAGGCCCCTCGATAATCGCCTTCAGTGCATACGTATTATGCAAGCGGACTCTGTGGGTGGCGGCGCTGGCCGCCCCCTCTTCCCCCCCCCCTCTCTCTACGTTTCATCGGCCATGTAATCGTTGCCATCATACGTGAATTACACGGCTGGCGAGCATACACGCGTGCAACGGCCGGCACTTTCCGCCGCGCGCCGCCAGGAAGTGGCGTGTTCTATCTGGCAGATCTCTCGCGCTATAAAACCGGCTCGAATCGCTCCCCTTGAATTAGTATCATGGCCAGTGGAAAGCCGCCGTAACAACTTTCGTGCCGAATACGCCCGCGATCGAGCTAAACAATTCTCAATTACTCCCTGACCTGATTAATTAATTGAAGTATCTGTTTAACGATGCATTAAATTGTATCTTGACACGAGGGTAGATGTTAATGGCTTAATGCGCCGCGGATGTTTATATTAATCGTATTTGGAATGACGTGGTATATGAAAGTGTAATTAAAAATGTATGGCTTTGGTTATGAAATGGATTGGTTCTCATTGAAGCTGTTTATTATATTTATACGGGATGTTGAAAAATCAACAGAAAATCGTTTATGGGTGGATGAAATAATAAACGTGGTCTGTGAATCCTTGGCGATAATGAGTTCCATTAAAATCTCAGAGGTCTGGCAAACGGAACGATTAATAATCCTTTGTAAATATCGAGCAATCTAAGAACGACGCTATCTTTTACGAGATAGACGCGTGTTTACACGAGGAAAGCAGAGCCGGTATTAGCGCGATGGATTTCTTTGGCCAATCGAGGCAAGCTTCTCGAAAAATTCTCTCTTCTCTCCAGGTCGCGCCACTGGAGCCACTCTCGCCAGGCTCTCTCTTTCGCCGTCGACGTTTAATATCCTTTCGGGAGATGAGAATATTTCATCCCTCTATTGCCGAGCTGGCTCGTGGAAAATAAGGGTCGCTCTCATGGCGTCCGGCTTCTCCCAGGGCTCGGTAAAACCATGGAGGCGGCTCTCGCTTTAAGGAAAAAATTTGCCGGCTCGAGTGGAGCGAGCGAGCAGCGAGGAGAACGGCTCATCCTGCTAAATGTCTTTGCATTCAAATTAATAACAGCCAGCGAGGTGTGAAACGGCTGCTCGGTGCGAGCCGAGCTTTTTGGTGGAAAGGAGCTTTCCAACACTGTCGTCATTCAGGCCGTTTTTCAGCCAGCCGCCTCTCAAGAAAAGCCCCCACTGAATTCGGCACTTTCCACCTTTTACGAGCGTGTCCCATTTCCCAGGATCCACCGCCCGATGCGTTCTCCTCATTATTTCTGAGTGCAACGCTCTTTGCGGCCCTCGCATCTCCGAATTAAAGCGATCCTAGATTCATGGGGAATATAAGAAGCCGGCTTTCTTGATCGTCGTTCGCCGAGCTTGTACAGGGTGATTCACTTGCCTTTGAATCACCACTGTCGAGCATACACTGTTCCATAGAAAATCATTAGAAATAACCTAGAGATTTCAATTACACTCAAATGTTGATCAATATTTGTCTGCATTTGATGCATTTATACTTTTACATGTTTGAGTTATGCTAACTCGCACATGAAATTTCACTCTGCAGAAGCCAGTTATATATAATATTCCCCTACAAATATAATAGAATAAAATGTTTTCTCTTTACGTTGCTACTTACTCAAAGGAAGTCGATGCTAAAACTTGGTAAAATATTCGCTCCAACAGGCTACATAATTTAATACAGTCTATTGTTAAAGAGAGAATATATAGTATAATTAAATAGATGTCTAGTAAAAGTCGGTTAGGAGAGTTGTGATTCAAAGGCAACTGACTCACCGTGTACAGGAATTTGTTTAAAAAGGTTAAGAATAGTGGTGGAGCGTGCGCGCGCTCTTGTAATAGGTTGCAGAGCGTTTCCAGCGCTTCAAGTATGCATGAGACAACCGTCGCTCGCTCGAAATATTCATGCATGACAAACGACGCTTTCCCTACCGTTTGACGGAAAAGGTCGCCGTGTTCCTTCTTCTATTGACTTCGTGCATGTTGAAGATGATTGGTTCCGAACGATCCATTCGCGGCCAGGAATAATATTTTATTTCGGATTACTAGAAAGTTTCGGAGAGGAATAATAGTCTGCCGAATATAATTAGAATTTCGATGGAGTTTTGACGTGATGGAATTGGATCAAGGAAGTTTGCACTTTTTGCACTAAAGTTTGATGCTCATTTCTAAATAACTCGCCGAATTTGCAAGTCAGAATAATATTTTCTTTCGTTTTATTATAAAGTATAAGAGGATAATAATACTATAACGAATAGAATTAGAATTTCGATAGAGTTTTGGGTTCAAAAAGTATAAAATAGAAAAATATGTTTCGAGTTTGTTTTATGTCTAGGATCGAGAAAGTTTGGGATTGGTATTGGATTTTTGCGATAAATAGGTGAGAGTGCAGGCGGGCGGAAGGTGCACTCTTAATAAGCAGTCATTCGGAAATAATTTGCCGAGGGAATCTCGTGGAGGTTGGCATTATCGAATTTTACAGCTAAACACGCTGTCACGAGCGACAAGATTAAACTCGTTAAGGGAGCTTAACGGGCCTCTAGCAGATTCATCTCGGCTCGAATCTTCTCACATCCTCTCTTGGTACTTGGGCAGGCCTTGAACCAAGACGACACCTACTTCCAATTTCGATGCTGACCTCGATAACTTTATTTATAAGCGCGGAGCCATCCACTAAAATCTCCTCCAATTTACTTCTCCGGGATAAATCCATCTCTCGTCGAACTTACCAGGGAATCCTATCATATTTTTTCCCCCACCCCCACCCGCTCGAAATTGGAACGTTTAAAGTCTTTAAGGCGGACGGAATCGCATTTCTTCAGTCGTACGTGTACCTCGCCCGGAAGAAGTAACGAAGAAAGTCGAGAAAGCAAAGTTTGCCATCGTAAAGCTTTAAAGTTCCCTACCGCCCTCCGTTCTCTCTCGCCGACTACTCCGCTCCTCGGCTGGCACGGCCCCTGAAATTCCAGTGCAACAGATTAAGAAGTTCATCCTGCATTCTTCGCAGAGAGAGAAAAATGGAGGTTGCATAAACGCGCTGTTCCCAGCTGGAACAGTGGATTCAAAATCACTCGCTTGGTTGAAAGTACATATAATAATAAAGAATAATAATAAAGAAGAACAGAAATGTTTTCTGTTAAATGGCTAATATGTGGACTTAGAAAATTGCGCGAAAGATAAATGTCAAGATGACAAGTCTCTCACACGCGTACCAACTCTGAATTTTCCATTATAATTGGTACTCGCGTTTTTGCCGTTTAATTATTCCTTTTCTCTGTTTTATTAATGCCGCTGGGTGGAATTTTCGGGCGGTAGTTTTTAATTATAATTCACATTTCCCGCGACACACAAGCGGACATAAACGGAGGAGTGGGTAGCATGGCAACTTCAAACGGGCAAGTTGGCTTGCAGTGGGACGACGCGTAGTCTTTTCGTGTTTTACGAGAGGAATAATTAAAATTGCACTGCGCGCGAAGCCAGAAACGTCGGGGCGAATTATTTTATATCATATTTCATGCGAGACGTTAAAATTCTGGAACACTCGAAAGAGAAACCGGTAAATAATTCAGCTTGTTAAGAAAGAGGGATTTTTCTTCGAGCCCTCGAAAGCGCGGCTTTCGACGGGCGGAGGAGCTGATTAAAATTTCTACGATTCGAATTGAAAAGAAGGGAAGTCGAGCTCCGGCCAATACATTCCTCGAGCTTCAATTGGCCGGCTATAAATTCCGCGGCTCTCGACTTGGGAAGCAGTGGCCTGGACCGCCGGGCATTTCATCTGACCGCCGCCGCCGCTGCTCGATTCAGCCGGGCTATTGGCCGAGCGAACTTAAAACCCTTTTTCGCGGCACGTACTAAAAAAGAGCACTATTGTCCACATCTTGAATAGCCGAGTATGGTGATCGAAGTGGATTCATTTCATCCCTTTCCATACAAAAAGAGCATCATTTATCAGAGTCACTCAAAAAAAATACGACAAAGTACTGCTTAAGACATAAAATTGAAGTCACAAAAAATAATTATAATTGTTAAGAAACAAAAACCAAAGTTTAATCTCAAATATTACATTCATTGTTATTTTGTTTGTTCATCTAACTTTACGTAAATTCTTTTCATGCTTGATTATTCGATTACTACATCAAAGATATGTTGTGTATTATTTTCTACAATAAATTAACAATTCGTTGTATAAAAGCAACATTTATTTCGTAACCGGTTATTTAATAGGTTACGGTATTGTTAAGTATACCTATGCGAAGTGCTGGTACGGTGAGCGTTAGTCTTTTTGTTAATTAAGCTTTCTATTTTCGTGCCATTGTTTCTTTAATAAAGCTCGGCTTTACGAATTCCGGGGTAGAGTTCTTACAGAGCAGCTGGACTGTTTTCCTATTTCCAATAGTGGCTCGGTTGAAAAAATTCGTCTAGAGAGAGAGAAAGAGAGAGAGGGCTAAGAGAAGGAAGGAAGGAAAGGAAAGGAAAGGAAAGGAGGGGCGCTCGAAGGTAGCAGGCGGCGAAGTTCATTGTCTGTGACCTCATTTCGCGGCGTATGTATTCTTGGATGCAGGGCTCGCAGTTTAACTGGAACGGTGCACGCAATTTCTATCCTAGACCTTCGTGCCTGACGTCGCTGCTCGGCGCGGCGCGGCGCGCCGCGGCGCTCGCTATCGAGCGATCCTTCGCCAACGATAATTGGCCGGATAACCGCCGATCTCTCCAGAGTTATATCTGGCTCCTTCGATCTCTTCTCTCCCTGCCAATACACACACTCTCTCTCCTCGATAAGGAATCGACCACTGAGTTCTTCTCGCAATTAGCTTGAACGTTTTCCATTTGCCCGAATGGCCGGCTGCGCGCTTTTCGATCCGTATCAATTGGATTCGTGTCACTCTCCCGAGCCGTGCGATTGACGTCAGAGAGTCTTGTTGGAGAGAAGCTTACTGCAACAGATCTCCACTGATAATTCGACATCTTCCTTGACTAATGACATTTCAAAATATTCCTCATTATCTTTCCCTGTATTTTACTATCCTCCCTAATTCTGTTATCGTTTGTTTATTTATTCGTGTTGAGAAATAGGTGTTTATAAGTAATTTCGAACATGACGCTCTAATCAAAGCGAAGTGCTATGATAAAACGAGTGAGAAACACTTTCTCAAAAAGAAGGTACAAAAGCAAATGAAAGATTATATAGTTCTTCAAACTAGTCAATTTAAAAGGTTCTAAAAAGTCAAATAGTTTAACGAACGACAATTCTGTGTAAGTGTGTAAAATAGATGTACTAAACAGGAACAAGTTTTGTGATTGGGCTGACTTCAAATGAAAACCACCAATTCGAACCATTTCTATTATTATTTTAAATCAGTCTTATTAAACTGTTCGCGTGTCGCACGTCAACTGACTTGTCACGTGAATTGGAAAGGGTTAATCGGGCCTTGTATGTCGCTTGTTTTAATCCTGCATTAGTTTAATCAAGGGGTGGTGTTATCGTCTGGCGATATAATACTGCGGTGAGGAGGTGCGCGTTAACTTAAGGGTGGGTTTCGATTTTCGAAAATTGCAGCGTTGCAAGGCGCGGCGCGGCGCGGCGCGGCGGTCTCTCTCTCGAGCTGCCACCCTGACCGACAGGAGGGAGCGATCGTTGGGCGAAGGCCCTGAACTGGTTCGAGGTTCATTGTCTACGACTACGACCTTAGCTTCGCGGCGAATGGTGCTGCAGCCTTATTCATAAATGCACAGGAGCCTCGATTGTTAACTGGCGCCAGGCATGCGATCCGTCCACCCCCGCGATCGCCGCCGCCGCCGCCACCAACAACCCTTCTTCCTCGCTTCTTCAGACCTTCGTGTTGCCGTAGTCAGCATTTACACACCAACGCCCCACCTTTCTCAATGTCCATGCGTGTGTGTGACAGTTTGCGACGACACATCGTCGGCTCACGTCGAGTGGCGAAGGTTAAGCTTTCAATTATGAAAAGCTGCTGAACGATCCCTCAGCCGTTTATGCAATCTGCGAAAAACTCGGCTGGCCAAGAAAAACTCGGCGAGATACAACGCGCAGGCCGATTTCTCCTCCTGTCGTGTTAGCAGAACCCTCGTCATTCAGCCAGATATTTGGCTCGCTTGACGCTGAGCACGTCTTCAATTTCGACATCGCGCCATCCATGACTTCGCCGCGGGAATAGCAAGTGTTGCTATTCAATTTTCAAGGGGTTTTCGGACCTGTCCTTCGTAAAGTCGCCGGACATTCCTTTGTCGTCCGAGGTGCCAATTATATTTCAGCTCGAACGACAGCAGATGTACTTGCCGATTTATTGGCAATGTCAAAGAAGTTTATTTTTGGTAGAATTTGCAAACGGTTGTGTAATAATTGCCTCGAATATCTTCATCTTATGAGTTTCTTTACTGTAATTATAGTATTATTAATTTTGTAGTTTTAGGATAAACAGTTAATGTTCCTTTATCTTGCCTGAAGTATAATTGATCTGCGACGTGACGGTCGATGTTAGTCCGTGGGGCGATAAAAACGACGAAAGCGAAAGCCGCCGGCTGAATTGGCACGAGAAGTCTCCGAGAAATACAGCCACTTCCACCCTTAATCCGACACACCCCAGCCAACAGTGTGCGTGTATATGTGTGTTTGCGTTCACCAAAAGCCTCGCAGATTTTCACACAGTCATTTATAATAATTATTTTCGACGTTCATAGCGCGTTTGATAGGAAACAACGGGTTTTTATTACTCTTAAAACTTCAACTATTACGTGTTCCTTTGTTATTCGCAAGCCAATCAGAAACCGCGGTTGGAACATGCGCTGACACAGGTCTAAAGACGGCTTTCGTTCATTGCCAATAAAATGAATGTCTTTCGACGACGCATTATCTTCATAATTAATGGCTATTTAATTTATAAACGTATTCTCTCAAGTGTTCACGCGATTCACTATGCCTAATTGCGTTGACTATTAATAACCCTGGCATTTCTCCTTTGAACTAGGGTTTGTGGAAGCGCTCACCCTCTCGAAATTTCTATGTCCGTGGTTATCCCGTTTCCGGCGGTTCGCTCTTATTCCCTTAGGGCAGCGCATCGATACATTTCGAAACTATATTATTTCCCATAGTGCAAATATAGATCCGACGTTTACTCGTATTTCCGAGTTCGACGTGGTTGGATTTCGAGGATTCAACTTTCCGCTCGACTTTACGAGCGAAGTCTCGCCCGAAAGGATTTCGTTTTTACAGCGCCGCCAAAGGAAAGAGCGCATTCATATGTCG
The DNA here is from genome assembly GCA_910591665.1 of Ectemnius continuus. Classification (NCBI taxonomy): domain Eukaryota; kingdom Metazoa; phylum Arthropoda; class Insecta; order Hymenoptera; family Crabronidae; genus Ectemnius; species Ectemnius continuus. Next base: position 9,498,552 of record OU342868.1, on the reverse strand, counting down.
CCGTAAAAAAATCCAGTCCCGGTTATATTTCTTTCGGGTATTATCGGAGAGTGGTTTTTGCGTGGCGAGGACTTCGATTTCGTTGGAAAGGTTATTCCAAACGATTGCCAGCCACGAGTTTTCTAGTAGTTTCTATCAAGAATTGATGTTATGGGTAATCGTTAAATTGGCAATTTCCTGAGAGACTCGAATGCCAGAGTTCAACAGAGAGAATAAGAGAGAGCGAGAGGGAAAGCGCGAGCGTTTCCACAGGAAGGTCGAGCGTAATTGTCTCGTTAAGGGAAGAAAGCGGCAGCGGGGTTGCTTGAATTTTGGTGGGTGTGACCGGTGTAGCCGTGCAATCGATCATCCTCGAGGTTCGATTCAATGTCGCCCTATCTATTCAACATGATCGCCGAGACTACGAGAACGCTGCTTCCTTTCGACCTGCTTTTTCGACGCTTCCCGTTGCGTGCACAGCATGCTACACTTTCCTCCTTTCTTTCGACAAGACACGCGCCGCCCTTCTCCACGTGCCAGAACGCCGCGCCAGGTGTTCACCATGCGATATTTCATGCGAGGATATACCGCTTTCCCGCATTTCCCCGGCCAACCCCTGAATTCAATCTATCGCACCGCATTATCATAGAGATACATTAATAATTGAGACTTCATTAAGCGGACGGGTCGATTATGCTGCATAAATTATGGGAGTACAGTTAAGAGAGGATTTTGGCGTTATAACCTTTCTTGCAATCCTGAGATTTGTTAATATTGTGGGATAAAAATAAATGGAGACTGCTTGGTAGACAAAGATAGTTTATTATGTGTCACCCATTCGTGTATGATTCCTTTCTAATCTACGCCGTCTATCTTTTCTCGCTCGTGGAAAATCTTTCGCAGTCATCGCGATGCTAAAATCTTTCACACACTCATCTTCATCTTTAATATTTTGTTCCTACAATATACATTATTTAATGTATTAAAAAATAGAAAGAAGCAGTAAAGCTATTTGAAGTAAATTTTCGAAAACGGCAGATTAAACGTGAAGTTGAAATAGAATTTCGAATTGTGAATACACAGCATCCCATTCATCGCGTTAGATAGGATTGGTATTGTGGAGCTTCAGTTGTCAGTTAGCCGCGACCTGATTACACACGTCAGGGCAGGCTTCGCTCTTTTTAATCGAGGAGCGATTTCGTTCGTTTAAACGAAACATCTGTCGAGGAAGAGTAGACACCAGTCTCAATTAACGGGGCGACGCGCGACTCCGCCAACTTCGGCAACTATTTATCTTCATTTACGAATTTTCCTCACTCTCGACGCGAGCACAGTTGGAAACTCTGTAATAGTTTGGAGGTAGGTTTGTTTTACGATTGTAATTGCTATCGGCGAGATCGAACGGTTCGTTAATGTATTCCGTGGGAAGGATAAAAAGAGCGTGATTCCGGGAGTGAAAGGTCAGGGTTGGCAGAGTGCTAAAAAACACAGAGGGAATTGGTATCAGCGAGTGGAAATAGTATTTCGGCGGGAACGCGGAGGACGAGCGGAAGAACGGATTGCCGGAGGAAATGAATACTAGTGTTTGAAAAAAAAAAGACGAGGACTGTTTGACGGTGGAGTTGCGCTGTGCATCGAGGACATGAAAAATAGTGTTTCGGCAAATGTGGCGAGCTTAGCTTAGCTTTGAAGCGGCGACGTCGTGTGCCGGGCGAAGGCGCCGTGTTTATTTCGATTCGACGCTCGTCGCCCGCTTGACAATAGTCGCTCTTGATTCCACCGGGTTTCGGATGAAGTCTCCTCTCTCTCTCTCTCTTTGAGCGCGCGGCCGATGTGCGCTTTTACCCGCCGAAAACGAAGGCTTTGTCCGCCGGTGACAGACACACAGTGTGCCGCTCTTCCACGGCTAGCGGCAGACTCACGCGAAATAGAACACTTGGCGTATACAAGCCAACGAGAATCAGGCAATGCTTAGGAAATGCGAACACGCAAAAGTGGTTTCGAGGAGCGAAACAGGGGAAAAAGGGGCTGAACAAGGAGTTTTATTCACTCTCACATTCTGCCAGGGCGAAAAACGTCGGCTTTCGTTAGCTATTGGCGAATGGTATTGCTGTTAACATTCGAGCAATCGAGCGTGAACGCTCCAAGAGAGAAAGAGAGGGAAAGAGAGAGAGAGAGAGAAAAAATGGCCGGTAGCCCACAATTTATTGGGCACACATTTTCTGTTATCGCGCGCAAAAGCATGTCGACGCTGTAACCACTCAGCCGCCATCCCACCCTTCCCCTCTCGCCTTGAAAGTACACATACACCATTTGTGGAGCTTCCTTGGTAATCTCGAGGAAAGAGAGCCGTGGCTTGATCATTTTTCAGTTTAAATCGCATGCAAAGGACAGAAGCCAATGCAGTTGACTTTTTACCAGAGTCATTCTTCTCTTGGGTTACGTGTGCTACACATTGTAATGAGATGCATCGGCTTCCGAAGGATAGTGTCACCCAATTTATATCCGACTGTTTACTTATACAACTACCTTTTATGTATCTAATTAAGTGAATCCGCGGCGCACACTTCCATTTTATCTTCCTGCTTTAATATACTTCGAACACTTCCAAAGTATATTGAATCTTTCTTTCTATTTCTTTCTCTTTATTCCTCTCGAGTACTCTTCAAATATTATTCATCGCTTCCAAGAGCTAAGCAGTCATCGCATAAATGTTTCGCTGTCGATTGAATATTTCAGGTATAAAATATCGTTTTTACTTTGATCGAAGGACCTGTATTTTACAGGCTTCCTTTTATTTATAAATGTCGCATCCGATGGATCTTACGTTTCCTTTTAACATTATAAAGCGAGCATGTCCGACCACGGTAAGCGGCGGCGTAATGTGCCGATGCATTTTTGAAGATGCACTTCGCGTTGTTATGAATACAGCTAGGTCGGAAGCGCGCGCGCGTGCTCGACGGATTCACGTTGCACATAGATATCACCGGTCTCCTGCTACCTTATATTGTACTTATCGCTCGGCTATATTTTATTACTGAAGGAAGGTTGGAGTCTAGCGATTTCCTCCTGCGCACCGCTACCCATTCCCTCGAGTAACGTTTCAGTCTCTTATGCATGCACTATTTCACCGACTCTCTTGGATGGCTTCGATAACAGTGAACATTTGTAACGCAAATCTTCGACCGGCCAATCTTTATTCCGACAGTCTCTCAGTTTTATAATATCGATTTTAGTTTTTAAACCTTTCGTGGAAATATTTTATACTAGTTTTATTCATTCTAGGATCTCTTTTAGGAATGAAAAGCAGGATTGCTTAAGATTTCAAAAATATACCAAAGATTTCCTTTCTGAATCTAATGTAGTCTGAAGTCGAATTTTTACTCTATGATTCCCGAAAGTAATCTTGTATGAAGCAAAATGTTCAAGACAGTCGCACTCTTAATATTCTTTATTAACACTTTGAGTACCAAGTTGCAAATTTTGCACTCTTTTATGACACCTTATTAAAAATATTTATTAACATTATTCCCATAAAAATAAATATGTCTATGAATGGACGATCAGTGTAACTAAAATTCATGTAACAGGGCATTCAAATTGTTAAAAAAGCAACACTAAGATGAAATGAAAGACGACAGTAAACACACAACGCCGAAATTTCATTCCATCTTATACAAAATATTTATTAACATTATTCTGATAAAAATAAATGTCTATGAATGGACGATCAAGTGTCACCAAAATTCCCCAAACTGTGAAAAAAGCAGCAGTGAGACGAATATGAAAGACGACAATAATCACGCAACACCGAAATTTCATTCCATGTTATAAAAAATATTTATTAACATTACTCTCATGAAAATAAATGTCTATAAATGGACGATCGAGTGTCACCAAAATTCTCCAAACTGCGAAAAAAGCAGCAGTGAGAGGAATATGAAAGACGACAGTGATCAGCCAACAGCGAAATTTCATTCCATCTTATTAAAAATCTTTATTAGCACTATTCTCATAAAAATAAGTTTCTATGAATGGACGATCGAGTGTCACCAAAATTCCCCAAACTGCGAAAAAAGCAGCAGTGAGAGGAATATGAAAGGCGACAGTGATCAGCCAACAGCGAAAGGTGTAAGCACCGCACGGGGCACTGCATTGGCCTCTGTCGTCCGGTGGACAAGGACACAATAGCGGAGAGCTTTCCGCTATGTCGGGCAGTCGTGCTATCGCATCGTGCGGATAACGCGATCAACGCCGGCGTAGCTCGGCTGTCGCGGATACCTTCGGCGAAATATTTACAACGCACCGCTGCGTAAAATGTGGCCAGGTATTAGAGGGGCGGGGAGGCGATGGTGTGTGGGCCACGGCAAGCGCCGCGACGGCGGCCACCACCGCCGCCGCCAGTTCCTCCCGCTCGATATTCGGCCGAGCAAGCAGCGCGAACAACCCGCCAATGAACGCACCGGCTCTGCCAGCTGTAAACTAACGGGCATGACTGCTCGCGCAAGGCAAACATTTGTTAAGGCCGATGATTAGTTCGGCGATGCTTGATGGCCCGTCGCAACATTCCCGATGCCACCTGATAATGGACTGCCCGTTTATCCGACGCAGTCTTTCATCGGGCATTGCTGCATCGCCGCTAAACTGTCTCTCTCGCTCTCTCTCTGTCTCTCTGTGTGTATATATCTGCAGAAGAGAGAGAGAGAGAGAGAGAGAGAGAGAGAGAGAGAGAGAGAGAGAGAGAGAGAGAGGGAAAATGACGGACACAAGGACAGAGGTTGAGAATCGAGGCGCAATTAGTGCCAATTCGACTAGGTTATTGCTGAGTTAGCCAGTTTATTGGCCAGCTGGGCTAGGTTTCCGTGTTCTGATGGACTCGATCCTGTCAAACTACCGTTCCATCCTCCCGAAAGAAAGCTGTCAATCCTCTGGATAGCCAGCTAGCTAGCTAGTGGTCTCTCGTGCCGAACGAAAGCGTTCCTAAGTGTCTTCGGAAGCGTCCGTCTCCGGAAGCACTTGGCCCCTAACGCTAGCTTAGCACGGTACTTTCGGTTTAGCCATCTCTACGGTATCGCGGCGCGCACCCCATGCGCACAGGGTTAACCCGACAAAGGGCTTAATCGGTGCAAGCTTGGCGGCGAAAAAAAGAGCGGCAGTGACTGGCAAAGGAAAGCAGCGGCGTGTGTCGCTCTGACGAAAAGAGAGGTACGACGATGCGAAGGGTAGGAGAAAGAGAGAAGGGGAGAGAAAGAGAGTGAGAACTACGAGTTTAGCATAGAAGGAACAAAGAGAAGCCGGGGTTGTGCGGGTGGGGTGGTTAAGCCTAGAAGAGCGGGGGTGGTCTCGAGAAGTGAGAGGCAACTAGAGAGCGATATCACAAGAACAGCTATGCTAAACGAAAGTTAGAACGAGATAGATAACTCGCACTCGGGGAAACAAGGACGCGAAGCGAGGCGAGCGATGGAAAGGTGCGCGACCGACAGAGAGAAACCTCGAAAGACCGAATCGCGAGGTAGGAGAGAGGGCCGTTTACTCGTCGAAAGGAGAGCGAGAGGAACTATCAGATAGTGAGAGACCAAGAGAAAGAGGAGGAAGGTGAGCAAGTGAGAGGGAAGCATCGGTAAACAAAGGGAGATGGAGAAGGAGAGGAAGTAGAGTGCGATGAGATAGGAGAGAGAGTTGGTAACGCGCGGCGTTAGCGAGTAGAGAGCTGGGAAGGCAGAGCCAGGCTAGCAGGGAGCCAGGCTGGCAGGGGTGGGTGGCGATGTTAGGTCGTGTGGGTGGTAGTCGGGTGGTAGCAACCTAGCCGGTGGGTTGTAGTAGGTGCGCGCCCTACGCGGTGATACCAGGTGAGTGGGGCAGAGAGTATAGCCGCGCACACACACACGCCGCCGCCGCCGCCGCCGCACATACCAACAACGAACGATCGAACGAAACGACCGAGAAAAGCCGGGAAAGCACTTGTGCGTGGATCCTGAAGGATCAAGGATCGTTTTGCCATCGGAAGCGGCGATCCGTCCTTGTCCTCGTCCTCGTGCTGAGGAACCCTTTGCACCCTCGGAGAGCCCCGGCGAAGCAGCCCACCGCCGCCGCCACCTCTTTCTCGCCACCCCCGTGGCGGTGCGCGCTCTCGCTCTCCTCGACACGGCGTCCTCCTGGCCTGACAGGAGCGTTACGGCAGTCGTTCCTCGACGACGACCACCGAGCCGCGATCCTGCCACGCGCCGTGTGCTCTCCTCTGGCTTGCTTGCACCACCGCCACCCTATATAGACACGCCACCCTCGCACCACGCCGCAGACCACCGCAGATACACGCTACCAGCCGTTCTCAGATCGGCGGAGGCGTCTCGCCATCGCACACACAACCACCAGGCAAAGAGAGAGAGATTCTCCGAGGGAAGTAAAGATTACCAGGAGCAAGAAGAAGCTTCCAAGAGGGAGAAGATTGTGAAGAAGAAGATCGAACAGCTGCTGGAAAGCTCAACAGATTGGACGCTCGGAAGAGCAGCGGAAGCTTCTGTCGTCGCGAGGATCGAACGCGATCGAGGAAATCGAGTTTTCGTGAATACCGCCGGTTTACGGGGAGTGCGAGCCCACCCCTTGATCGATCAAGGATAGCATCGAGCTCTCGGCTCAACGTCGCCAGGCTACTACCTACTAACCACCTCCTCGATCGCCGATTCTTCGACCCATCTTCGATCTACAAGCTCGACGAGCGCGCGCGCGCGCGCGCATTCGCCTAGTGACACACAATAGCGGCAGCCACCTACGAAATACTCGAGCGTCATTTCCGAGTTTCTTGGCGGGCGGCTTTCATCGCTTCTGGCAGGAGTTAGCGAGGAGCCCCGATTTTTTCGAAGTCGAACTCGCAGGACGCATCGCGGGATTCTAAGGATTTCGTGATCCTATTGGAAAAGGTATTCTCCTGGATTACTTGCCGCGACACTAATCCTCGTAGCTTTCCTTAGTTTCCCCCCCTTCGAGTTTCTTCCGCTTTCCATCCAATGAAACATTGAATTACACTTGGCGAATCCATGCAGATACGAAGTTCTCTTCGCTTGTTCGGTGATTTATGGTAATTGGAGCTTTTATTGGGAAAGAATTCGTTTGCTTTGTTAGATAATACATGGCGGGTTTTGTGAGGAAGGGTCAGGTGAATGGGCAGAGCGGGTTAAATAGAAGGTGTTGCCTGTTTGGATGTGTGACACTCGCGCGAAACGCACCACCGTTTCGTTCTGTTTCATTAAATATTTACCAGGCAAACCTTCTCTGCTTTTTGGTTGGTTTCCGGTTTCTTCTGATGCTCCACTCAGTTTTGTACACATATTTGTACCAACTAACGTTATTCTACAACCGTGAATTTGATGCTGGAAGAGAAAAGTAATTATACATCGATTGCAAAGTAATTAATACTGCTGGAATTGATTAAACGTTATCCAAGCTAGTTCATTTTCGATACTATTTCCTGTACAATGCGAACTAACATTGCTACTACAAATGTACCAGTTAACTCTGCCCTGATATTTCAACTGTTCAATAGCAGAGTGCATCATTTCAAGAGGAGTTTCCTCGAGAATTCTAGTTACCATCCGTTTCCGCTGAAGTTTAGACAGAGAACTAATGCAATCTCATTATTCTTCCGTTGTCAGAGCAACCGGACTTGTTGCGCTAAATGTTTCCTTCCTTGACGGAAACAGCCTCAAAGTGCTCATCCACTTTTTCGCTGGAATTTCGTCCGAGCGCTCTTTGCTTCGGATAATTAATAATTACTGGCACAAAGGGGAGGAAAGTTTAGATGTGCATTTAAAGGATGTTGTTCTTTTGTAACTTTATACTCTTGGAGAGTAGATCCGCGTTGTCCAGGGTTTTAAGGCTCTCTTTCCGTATCTGCATGTAATTCCGAAAGCAATCTATCGCCGATACAAGGCGACTCGCATACATATAAACAAGAGGACGAGAGAGAGAGAGAGAGAGAGAGGGAACATCGTTTATATGTCTGAACCAAGTGACATACAGGGGATCGATGTGGGACGCTCATTCGAAAGACTCCTTTCGATCAGCCGCACTTCTATAGAACATCCAAGAGACGAGAGAGGCACACTTATCCCGATTGCATATCGTTCTCCCTTTTACTTTGTTACCCGACGTCATTTTAATCCACCAGCCCACTCAGAAATACGCATTATTCCCTCAAAGGTTTCAACCTTTAATTTAGAATTTAATTAAAACGCGTATATCTTCGTTTTCGGTTCGACACCTCTTTTGAGGTTGGAGCCATTTTCTATTTAGTTCGAGTTCTTGGTTTACTTGCGTTCGCCGTGGCCCAATTTCACCGGTTCCTTTCTATCCCTCTGACAATGGGAAAGGTTTATCAAATACGATAGGAATTGCGGTGGCAGACCCTCTAAGAAATATATTTCGTGCTTTATCAACGCGTACAACGGCAATTCTTCTTCTGTGATTGCTTTCGGGTTACCTCGCATTTCTTCGAGTATCAATCAATCGCCGCTGGGATTCGATCGAAGATAAAGTCATGGTTATTTGCTGACAAATTAATGCGTTAAAAATCCAATGATAATTCGTTGATGGTTCTGTGGAATAGTTGGGTGATACGCGGTTCAAGCTAGCAGTAGTTGACGGTGATATTCGAACGAAATCACATGTGATCGATCAGTTACACGTGTCGTCGAGCTAACCGAATGGCAGACGGCTTCCTGCCATACATGCACTCTTTTTTCCACGAACGCATCAAACCCACCCATTTCTGGATGTAACCAGAGTTCCTCTTTCTCTCGTTCTCTCTCTCGCGATCGGTCCACACATACGCTTGCCCTTTCGTCCCGCGCGAATTTCATCGATCCCAATTTCCGCTTTCCATTCGCGCCGCTGCACCCTCCAAAATAGCGGCTGATTCGCCGAATTCCCGAAATACAACCAGTTCATAGAGGGAGTTGCCTTTCGCATGGAACTCTGGAATTCGCGCTTGGGTTCTCTTTCTTTGGGAAAATACCCCGAGAAAATCGGATGCAGAAGACTTTCTTTGTTTGTACGCGTATTTTATGCAACGAAGGGATTTTTTTTTAAGAGAAAAGATAAAGAAAGTATGAAAACATTGTAGAGAAGTAATGCTACGTTTTCTTGAAAAAGATAGTTTGACCTTTTCTCAGGATTGGCTGACGGGTGTGTGTTACTGGAGACGCGCTGGAGTTTTGCGATCAATGTAACATGTTGGTGGAGGTTGAATCAAACGTCGCACAATCGGATATGTCAGTGGTTGATGCGAGCTGCAACTAGGGCTTGACCGAATTCCACGATGTACGGATTAAACGTGGACGATTTCACGGTAAACACGGCACATTAACTTGTTTAAAGAGAAAACTGCAGCGTGTGCCAGTAAATGCGTCCATGCTTCTCATATTTCTCCTGTCGGCTTTTCAAGTCCTTTTTCTAGACGCGTGTTTTTCCTGGTATGCGCAATATGGATCGACTGGTCCCTCTAAAAGGGTCGAAGGGACATTTCGGCAAAAATCGACGTGTACCAAGATTGATGGAATCCTCTAATAGCTTGGTTCCCAGCACGATTATTCCCCCTTTCAGATCGGCCTTCCGTGCAACTCCTATCCCAGCGAGAATTCCTAGGGAAACTTTTCGATGCCAGAGGGAAAGGGTATCGCGCTTACCAACCAAGAATTTCAAAGTCCAGAGTTCCATCGCGAGTATTCCGTTAACTAGCAATTCCGCTCTCCCTCGATTCCTTTCGAGTTTAATATTGCCCGATCGATTGCAACGATTCTTCGAATAACAGGTCTGACAAACTGGAAGAGAGCATCTTGAAGGAGAGTACACGATCCAAACATATTTGCCAGGACTCGGACAACAGAGGCGGAATAAAAGGAAATCTGAAGAGAGAGAGAGAGGGAGAGGCTGAGCGAGGAGCAATCAGTGGAAGACTGTAACAAGCGGACATTCAATTTCAACGGCAGCATCCCACTGTCCAGTCAGTGTAATTTTCCAATTGGACACGGAAACCCTAACGGAAGAGGATCGAGAAAGAAATTTCATAGTAGAGGAGGCGGTGGCGGCGCTAGTTTCGAGCGAAGGAGAGTTCTTCCGCGAGGAAGAAGAAGAGGAGCGAGAGAGACGAGGAGCTCCAGTCGGGGTTTTCCTTGTACGGGAAACTCGAACGCGATTTACGTCAGAGAAAGAGTAGGATCTGTCGTCGGGTAAATCGATTCTCTCTCGGTGCGGTGGAAGAGCGGTTAGATTAGATATTAGATAGGATCGCGAGCTAGTGCCTGCTAGTATCGCATTCGTGCTTTAAAAAGAGACTCGCGAGCAGACGTCTGGAGGAGAAGAGGAGGAGTCGAAGAGACGATAAGAGAAGAGAGCGGAAGCTGAGTTAGAAAGAGAGTATGAGCGGCTCAGGAGCAATTCCCCTCATCTTGGCGAAGACCGAGAGGATCGTCGAAGGCAAGTACATAGCCAACCTAAAACTTCGTCGCCTCCTCATCCTTTTTCTTTCTCTACTCCTTCTTACCAGGTCAGTTGACCTCTTCTCGCCTGATTGCCAGAGATCCCACTTAGCCACACGTCCTCTTTCTTTCCCTATACTCTTCGATCAGTGACACACCGCACTTTCGAGAAATCTCCGCGCCGATGTGTCATTTACCGGCGAGTATAGCTTGATTGTAGTCATCGTAGTCCCCTCGATTGATCACTCCAATGAAACTAGGACCTAAGTGAAACTTGTGTCACCTCAACTTCTTTCGATGTAACTGCACCACTTACATGTACACGGTGATTCACTTGCCTTTGAATCACCACTGTTGCATAGAAAATTATTAGAAATAAGCTGGAAATTTTAATTATACTCGAATGTTTCTCAACATTTATCTGCATTTGATGCATTTATACTTTTACGTGTTCGAGTTATGTTAACTCGCACATGAAATTTCACCCTGCAGAAGCCAGTTATATATAATATTCCACTGTGAATATAATATAATAACATATTTTCTCCATACGTTGCTGGGCATTCAAAGGAAGTCGATGCTAAAACTTAGTAAAACATTCTGTTGAAGAGATTACAGAATTTAATACAGTCTATTGTTAAATAATGAAATTAAATAGATGTCTAGAAAAAGTGGGCTAGGAGAGTTCTGATTCAAAGGCAACTGAATCACCTTGTACACGTATGCACAATTTCATACGTGAAACGTATTTTTCTCTTGCATTTTACAAGCTGTATTTATTCTCGTCGGATTTCTATGAAATTCGATAGATAAGAATGCGATGGGAAACCTCGCCGAATCGATCCTGCTAAGAAACTGGGAACTCATTAAGGATTCCTCTGGAATTCCCCGAGTGATAATTGCGTCTGGAAGCTCGCGTTAGTTGGCCAGGTAGCCTTTCAGTTTCCTCGAGGCGATGTTGGTGAATTCATTAGGTTCTCGCATTCTAGGAAGGCAGGAGTTATTATTGATAAAGCGAATAAAGTTTCAGCGCGGTTAGGGCGGCGCGGCGGAGTGCGGATGGAGGATCAATACCGCGGAACACGATCCCAGAACGGGAAATAGATCGCTCGGAAACAAACGGGACGCTCGATATCAGTGCTACCAGTTGCCGATAATACGCGCCGCCGCCGCCGCCGCCACCGCCGCCGCTTTGAATTATGTAAGAAGTCGTAGATGTCCGCCGCTGGGTTTACACCCGGCAAACAAGCGCCGACTGATTGTTTGCTCTAATTGTGCCGACAGCTCTTATAAATTTCATTCACCCTCTTCTCGGAATTTATTTCGCATCAATATCGAGAATCTCACAAGCGAAATTCTAAGGTCTTTTTTACTTCATGTAGGTCATCGAAATAATAGCTGCTTTTCATCCTTTTTTCGAGTTGTGATTTAATTACAACCCTGTTTGTATTTTGGGCTTCAATTCGGTATATCGAGATTTTTATAATCGAGAATCTCACAAGTGAAATTCGAATGTCTTTTTTACTTCATGTAGGTCATCGAAATATTAGTTGTTTTCGGTCTTTCTTTAGGTTGTGATTTAATTACAACCCTGTTTGTATTTTGGGTTTCAATTCGGTATATTAAGATTTGTTTTGAGGTTATTTCGGAGGAGTTCTGCAGGCGATTAAGACTAGTTAGGAAGAAGAGATGAAGTCGGGAATGGGAGAATCGCGACAATAGGCCGGGGCAAATAAATGGATTATCGTTGAGGGCGGGTAAAACCGGTTATCGTCGAATTATCAATTCACTCTCATTACGTCAGTGAGATTACGATCGCGTCTTCCTCTAATAGAAAGAGCCCGGTGGCGTTCGTCTTTTTAATGCATTCGACGTGTTGCCCCGCTCGTTCCAATTATGCTAAAAGGGCAGATTTTCATCAACTATCGTGCGCTGCCTGTCGTAATGCAGCTAAACTCTATCAAGCTGGTAAAAAACTCGAGTAATATCCGTGAAATGTCTACTTAAGCCATTATCGCGTGAAATCCTTAGGGTTTTTAGCTTTCTAAATTCCTCGGAAAGTCCAATTATCCTTGTTACCTTAAATAAAACAGCGGAAATAAGACAGCAAAACTAATAATAGCAAATGAAGGATGAATAAATTATTTACCCATCACTGATAGACAAACTCTTGAATTACAATATTTCTCGAATTTCTATTGGGGAAAGCCTGTTGGAAAGGTTGGATCAAACTTTCGCGTGGTTCGTGGCATTTGAATCTAAAGGGAGGAGAGTTCTGCTTGCTTGTTTTCCGGGCTTCCTTTCAATTGGTAGATCAGTGGCACAAAGGAGCGAGTCTCTTCGAAACGCCGACTTTAAAGTAACTCTTTCTCCTGCCAGTGAATCCTCCCTGGTCTTTCGTCCTACCAGACGAAAGGAGGCAAATCTCCCGCGACACCAGATGCAAATCAACAACGATCCGAACGCAGCGTGCAGTTTCCGGCGACGTGCTCCAATTTCCAAGTTCGACGCTTACGTGCATCCTATATTTTAGACGGGTCAGAGCGTTTTTCCTCAACGTTCTCTCTCTCTCATACTTGCTTTCGATATAGGATAACTCTCGCTCGCGAAACTTTCGGCGAATATGCTAGTTTCGTCTCGACGATCGGTCTTACTTCAGATTTAAGTCGATGCGAAACTTTTAATTAATGACTACTAGAGCGCCCCGGGAAATCGCCCTCTCACACGTAAATCTTATGCCGAGAGTGCGGGACGATATCGCCGCAAACTAGTAATTGGAATTTCTCCTGGAGTACCTCATTGGATCACTCTGGATTCCTTTTTCATGGAGAACGTGAAGACTCTTGCCGCGGCAACTCTATTACTATGTCTACGTTGAAAAATTCGATTTTTAATGAACATTTTCTTTCCACACGAAGCAAATCAGTAGGAATTAAATATAAAAGGATGTCATTGGGATGAGTTGATATAACTCGGTGAAAAATTCTCCAAGTATTAATATTGATTTTCTAAATAATTGTTAGGAGTTGGTCGAAGAAAGTTTTAATGGGAATCTAGGAAGTTGAACTGTGTCTTTTAAAGAGTCACTACGACGTGAATTCCGAAAGAAAGAATTTAATTAAAGCGAGCGTCCAGTGAACGAAATCTCTGACCACTACGTCGCTCACGATTCCCTGGGACTTTTGCAATTTAGAGGCGTTAGTTCCGCCACTATATTAAGTCGCACGTGGAGCCTGCATTCTGCGAGGAGAGATATGCAAATGGCCGTGTTCGCCGGAGAACAATAGGCGAGCATTTCTGCTGAAATCCTTCTTGGATTACCGTGGCCGGGCCTGTCCGTAGAAATGCCGTTTATTTGCGAGCTGTTCTCCTAAGCTTTACCAGAGCGCTGGGAATACGCGATTTCTCGGATGTAACAGGTCGATTTAGAATTGGTTAATCCTCGAAACGAACTAAAGTGCCTTTTACTTCCCCGGCTAACAGCTGCATTTACTCTACATACACGCTTTTACTTCAACCACCAGAGGTACATTCCTACTTTCTATTCAAATCGAAAGTCAAATTGCAGGTTTTCCATCACGCCTTCAAAATACGATATTTAAAAACGTATAATAGAATATGATTAAAATAATGTTAGGATATAAAAAAGTTTCTATAAAGCAGAGGGTGCATTGTTATTGGTGGCCTGGATGCTCGGATCGCATTAATTAAAGAAATATTTATTTCGAGCTTGCAATACCAGCTAAAATCGGGGTCACGATTTAAATAACTCCTGTTTAAGCATTATAAAATTCCCATCTCGAGCAGCAGCCTGTTCAGCAAAAGGATTTTCTGCTGGCGAGAGAGCGATATATACATATATATCCTCTGCGGCTCACCGTGGATATCCCGGCAGCGAAATTAGGAAGCCCCTAATTTCATAGCGGCTTTGATGGACTGCTAATAAAGTGGAGAGTTACAATAAAAATGGCCTGCTAGAGAGAGAGAGAGAGAGCGGATCGATTCTATCGAGGAATCTATTTAATATCGCTCGGACGACGCAGCACTGGAACGAGGACAGCGAGAACTGCTGCATATATCGGCAATTTCAGTTGCTTCGAGGTGTAATACTCTCCGCTGGACATTTACCGCTTTTATATAATTATATGCACGATAACATCATTATTTTCCGCTTGCTGCCGTCGATTCCATTGTGTCTACGTGGCGTCGCGGAGTCTCTCTGCCCGACACACACACGCCGACTCCCACCACTAATTTACTCGCCGCTCGCATAATTAACCGATCGATCGCTCCTCGCCTATTTTGTTCGGCTCCAATTTTATTAGGGCTCGCTTCCGCCCCTTCCCACCATACATTCCTCGTCGCCCTCTTCTTAAGGCAACACTTGTTGCCACTGCTTGCCAGATTTAAATCCGGCCAACCAGCCACTGTAATAATAGACAGACTTAATCAGACGGAGTTGTATTCCTGTTAACTCCTTAATGAAACTAGCCTTTCCCTTTTATAGCCTCGATCTTCCCGCTATTCCTCCAAATTCTAATGAAGTTTCTGAACACGAATTACAGAGATTTAATTAAACTTTGAGTTTATAATATGAGACAGATTGACAAATTGAAAATACTGTTAATACTGTCAGTACTAATTGGGAACTTGATTGTAAGCCCTGTGTAAACTTTGATACTACTCAAGAAGGTTTATTTCGTCAAAATATCAACTTTTTGATGTTATAAACATTTTTACTGCTAGTAAAAATCTGAATACAGTCTTAATTAATCCCACTCTTAGTGGTGGAGTATAAATAAAAGAAATAGCAAATAGTTCGCATTTTATATAAAACAAATTGTAATGGAAGTTCATTTATTCTTCTGTTAAATCAATATTTGGTGTTGATCGATTTCAGCAAGAATTGAAATTTCATTCTTCCCACTCTTTGGGTACTATTTTCATGTAACGACTTCGAGTGCTCGATTCGCAGTCTCTCTAGCTGACGACTGACAACAACAGTAGAGGAGTGTCAGTATACACGAGTTCAATAATATCCTACATATACTACGAGTTGCGCGGCTCGTCAAGCCGCTTTAACTCTACCTTATCGTAATCCTGATTCCACTCGGTCCTCTTATTCTGGCAAGCTGTGTTCACTTTATGACAGCGCCGCCGCCGGCATACACGTGAAACAATAGACGTTATATCAGAGGACAGCTAATCCTGTAGTGCTTCGTGCGTGTAACGCGAGTAGTTTCATCATCCCCAGCCACCCACAACTTCCCTCTTCCATTTGACAATCTATCTTGGAAAGTGTACAGTGTCATTCGTTCGTATTTCTAAAAGTGTTCTTTTTCGTTATTGAAAGAGTGCTTTGATTTCCTCTCTTTTTGGATAATTGTGGAAAGTGATATTTCCTTTTTAGAATTTCGCTTTGGAATTATTGAATTTCTTTACAACTTTTTGTTGAATATATTTATCAAGAGATAAATGTTATTCTTTGATTGTCCCATTAAATTATTGTTAACAACTCGAAAGATGAGAAGTGTTAGCGAAATAGAAACGCAGTGGATGCTTTAATTGTAAAGCTTTCTTAGACAAACGTTACTAATTTAATGGATGAGTCTTTGACTGTGTCATTAAACTATTATTAACAACTCGAAAGATGAGAAGTGTTAGCGAAATAGAAAGGCAGTGGGTGCTTTAATTGCACAGCTTTCGTTCATTTTCGCGAATGGCCGTGGGATTTGTCGGCGAACAATGATCCACAAGGGCCATTCTGTTTCAAATTGAAGCGGAGACTTTGAGAGATGGCGACCATATCTCCGACTCCTAGTCCGCCCTCCTCAGCGAGAGGGACGCACCGGGGGAACTAAATGTAGATCATTTTCCGATATCGCGAGCTGTGCAAAGATTTATTTGCGGGATTCTGCCATTCATCTGGTACGACCGCCTGTGAAATATGAATTGCGCCCGGATAAAATATCTGACTACGGCTAATTTCCAGTATCAATCATCCCGCCGTTGAATTACAGGGATGAAACTTAAGTTATCGGCTATCTCGCAACTTCCAGTGAATAAGCTCGATGAAAAATCGCGCGATCTTTCAAACAAGCTTTATTTACTTATAAATTAGTGATATAATTTTGTACATCTTTTACAAGATTTCTCTTTATACAATTTATTATATAAAGAATTTTATGTTGATTTTGATGTTCATAATTATTACTAGTAGGCTCAATTTTCTAAAGTCTTTGTTTAATCGCGAATTTTAGTTGTTTGAATTTGGTGAATCGATATAGCAACCCCTTAGGGTTAGATTTACCCTCACAACAAAGCTCGCGACGTAGAGCGCGAGGTAGCAGTGGTTGCTCGTTTATTTCTATGTTTCTATCGTGAACGCTGTTTATTTGGATAGATTGCCCGGCGTTCCGGGGACCTCGGAATATTTGAAAAAGAGAAGAAGAGAAGAACAACAGGTTCGCGTAGCTGGTCGCGGATAAAAGCGAACAACAGCGTGCTCCTTTTTGCTTAGTGGGCATACACACTCTTCCTCTCTCTCTCTCCCTCCCTCTCAGCTCTGTTTTCCGGGATACTTCGTTTATTTCCACGATTTCTTTCTCCCGAGCCTGGAAAGTTAAAGTCCTTTATTTTCTTCGCTCCTTTTGTTGCCCCGGCGGCGCAGAGCCGGCTAAGACACTATCTCTCCGTGTTAAAGGCTAGCGTGCTCCTTCTCCGCTCGGGGGCCGTGTTTGCGTGGGCAAATATGAATATTCCTTTACCCGGATTTCACAATTTTCCTCCGCCGACATTTCCGCTACGCCCGGCATTACTTCTATATCAACAGAAACAGCTTACCTATTTAGCGAGGGAAACCCTCTTTCATTAAAACTGGCCTTCATCCCCCCGTGGTACATTTTTAATATTATCCCACTGTCGAGCTTTAAATATTTAAAGCAGATTTGTTATTCCTCGTGTAATTAGTTTTTGCGGAGTTCCCAGCATGTTTAATACTCGAGGAATTAGTCTTTGTGCCATTTTTCGTGTCCCTTCGTCGAGAGATGTTTTGCTATTTTTCTTTAGCGTGACGCGCGGAAAGAAAGATTTATGTGTCGCATGATTGGCGGAAATTCGGATTAAAGCGAAGGCGCGTTTGGTCGATCCGAGGGAAACTCTTGTTTCACTGGGAAGGACAGTTTCTTGAACGACCACTTTCTCTCTTGCGCCCTCTTCTTGCCCTTCTCCGGTCTCCTCCGCCCTGTTTTTTGCTCTTCCAGTGGAAACACCGGCAATCTAGTAACAGCAGTCGTGGCTAAGTGATATTTGTAGAAGACTGGCGCAAAAATCGTCCCGCTCCTTTTTCCCTCGCAGCTGGTTTCGCCGCTTCTAACGAGATTTTGAAGGCACCCGCTTAAGCTGGGGGTTAATTACTGCGGATACAGCTCGACCTTTCAACGCCAATGAATTATTTACAAACAGATATAAATCCCCATTTTATACAAACTCTAGAATTCCTAGTTATTTAAGTAAGTAATATATTTATTACACATCGTTTAAAATAAATTTGTAATTATTACGGATACTGCTCGGGCTTTCAAAGGCAATGAAGTATTTACAGACATATAACTTTCCATTTTATATATTTTCTAGGATTCCTAGATATTTAAACACATAATATATGTATGATGAATATATTTATTACACGTAGTTCGAAATAAATTTGTAATTACTTTGGATACAACCCAATCTTTCAAGGGTAATGAATTATTTGCAAACATATAAATTTCCATTGTATAAATCTCTAGGATTCCTAGCCATTTAAATACATGAAATATTGTCTGTATATTTATTATAAGTCGTTCGAATTCAATTTGTACAGCTATATTGGAACGTTCTACTTACACATATGGGGATGATGGTGGAGGACGCGCGAGCAAATTGCCATCTAGCGTTAGAGGCTCCTTTCTCGGTGGGTTATGTCATCATTTTTCTCAAGTCGGCGGGAAGGGCTGGCTGCACCATGCGGCACCGACAACCCACTTTTTAGGCTTGGCCAACGAGCCTCGGCTAGAATGACGTTTGTAAAGCCACGATATAATGAGGCCGAGATTTCAAGTGTCAGTGGCAGCCTTTTCCATAACTCTGAATAGTATACTTGCGCAATGCTATACGCGGAACACTGCGAGCAGCTTTCCCGAGTGGATCGCGTGTTCGCTAAACACCGGGCGGAGCTTTTTGCTGCGATTTTTTCCCCATTTTCCTCGAGCCAGCTCGTAATTAGAAGGCTCGCGCTAGCAGGGCATAGGCGAGCATTTGACTTTGCGGGGAAAATTCTATGGACCAAGCGCCGCCCCGCGTTTGTTATTCAAACCATAGTACGCATGCTACACACCACAAAGCCAATTTCATTCTGTGTTTGCTTGACTCTTTCAAAAGGGGGAATTGAAGCGCGCTGGGTTCCTTTCTTTCACAGAAATTTATTAGATCTCCATTCTTTTGGGAGGTTTTGTGCGATTATTAGAATTCTCTGTGTGGTTTGTATATCGCTTGGTAAATCTGGCGTTTGGGTTAACGATGATAATTAAAACTTTAGCGCGGATATAATGATGGAGAATTTATGAGGCTCTTTAATGACTTCCCATCGGGTTATTCAAGTGACAGAGGATCACCCGGAACGCTCCTCTTTTTTCCAAGCGATTATCAAAGATTCCCTTAACAGCCGAACGCTCCGCAATGCTATCCACTAATTGCCGGCTTCATTAGAAAATCCCGGGGGATGCCAGATGGATGCTGAGGCGAAATTGGGCGGCGTATCCCTCCCCGTCAACGAGACTATTCTTTCCCCTACTTGATATCTGGGATGTGCCATCGCTGCTGCCGGTGTAATCCTTTGCCAAGTCTGGCTTCACTTGTCTTTTACTTGTTAGAAATTATTCGCTAGCGTAACCAGTAGCCTGCGGGTCAACGACCGGGTCAGCTTTGGACCGAAATCAATAACAGGACATCGAGGAATAAAAGAAGCAATTCTCCTTAAAGTGTCCCATCCTTTCCAAACTTGACATTATAAATCTAACATTCACTATTTTATTATATGAGATTTCCTCGGCTTTTCACAACTCTCCGAAAGCTTCGAATTCATCTCGAAGAAGCACCTGTTTTCAAAGTATGCCACCTTGAAAGTTGGAAAAGCATTCCCAAGTAAATGGAAACTCTCGCCCTTCTCTCGCTCGCGGGGATCAGAGAACTTTATCTCATTCGAGTTAAGGAAAAAATTCCCGAGACGCCTGCCTGATATACCAGAGGAAGCAAGCATAATTCTCGCGGAATGCTTTGTCCACGCCAGGAATTAGGGTAGTTTCGTCGGAAAGAAGCAACCCGGCCACACCAGCAGGAATTCTGCAACGAATTTCCCAAGGGTGCGGTGACACGGGTCATTACTCACGCGGAATTAAAAGTCCTCGGCGTAGAAGCAACATGAAAGTACAAGGTGATTCACTTGCCTTTGAATCAGAACTCTTCTACCCCACTTTTACCAGACATCTATTTAATCCTTTGACTATGGCAAAACTTAATGCAGAACGTTAGTTCCAATCAAGGAGATTTTAGCTGTAATAAATGTTATCTTAATGGATTTTTAGAGCGCTCATAGGCGCCAATAGTGGCCAACGGGTTAATTATATTATATATTCTTTATATAACAATAGACTGTATTAAATTCTGTAGTTCGCTGGAGCAAATATTTTACCAAGTTTTAGCATCGACTTCCTTTTATAAATATTTTATTATATTATATTTACAGTGGAATATTATATATACCTGGCTTCTTCAGGCTGAAATTTCATGTGCGAGTTAACACAACTCGACCATGTAAAAGTATAAATGCATCAAATGCAAACAAACGTTGAGAAGCATTTGAGTGTAATTGAAATTTCTAGGTTATTTACAATGATTTTATATGCAACAGTGTATGCTCGACAGTAATGATTCAAAGGCAAGTGAATCACCCTGTGAAACAGACATACAATATAATTTGTATCATGCAAGGAAGCCACACACACATACGTACATTTCTTAATGCTAAATTTTATTTCTTGTTGAGGATTTATGACGAAAGGTTTTTTAGAAGTAACGAAAGGCGAATGGAAGGGAGAGCGGAGAAGATCCTCGGCTTCTCCCGTTTCTCCGCTAAGTAGTTCGATGATTTCCACGTAATTCCACGTAATTCAGAAGGGTAAAGAGGAAGGCGGTCGGCGACGCAGGGCCGCGAGGGGGGTGGGTGGGGTGGCTGCTAGTCGTTTAAGTGATTTATGAAGACCCATTAGGCGGCTTTTCTCGCTGCCAAGGTTTTCTAAATTCAGCTTTACTCGCTCAGTTGCCAGCCTATCGCTTAACCTTGCACTCCCATTATGCCCTACTCACTCCCGGCCGACTCTACCTTCATGGCTTCCGACTACACCTGTCCGTGCTGCGCTCCCATCTTTCCATACACACTGGAGAAAACGTATCCCACTGTCTCAGTAATTAGTCGCTTCCTCTCGCTGTATTCTCAAAAGAATCTTTCATCATCATCCTTTTTTTCTTCTCTTCTCGAAACGCGCCAGTCTCGCCGAGCCTCGCACAGACTGACGGGACGGAATTATTAACGGCTCGATAATGGCGAAGGAGATTGCAAAAGAGGGAGAACAACTCGGTCAGTGAGATTCTCGGCATTATGTGTGTCACGCGACTCATATCCCGATTGTCTTGCGTCGTCGTCGTTCTCCTTTTAATATTTCTTAGTGACAGCTGACGCCCTCCCATTTCCTCACCTGCCGCGTTATTATGGGATGGAAACTTTGAAAGTAACCACCCACTGGAGAACTTTAATTCGAATCCTGCCGGGAAGCAAATGAAAGTGTGTTCAAAGACAGTGAAAAAGGGGTCGCTTTAAAATTAGAACCACGTAACTAATAACGAAATTCTAAATTTCGATTAATATCATTCTTCCTTCCAAATGAATTCATTCGAATTTTATTTCGATTTATTCTTTTCAAACGACTGACAAAGTAACGGCGATACAATTGTCAGATGGAAATTCGGGAGAACAGTGGAAATTCGGAGGAAGGTCAGCTGAAATGTCACAGGGCAGCACGCGCACCCAACTATCTCTCTCTCTCTCTCGCTCTCTCGCTCATATCGTTCGTCTTTCTTTTGAAAGGGATTCGCCCTCCTGAAATCGAGAGAGCCGCCCCGAGAAAATGGAGACAGCGAGCCGCGAGCAAAAAGCATAGCGAAAGAGCGAAGGAGAAAGAGTAGATTGTCAACCTGGCTCTCGCTAATTGCAACGTGCCGATTAATGAATGTCCGAGCGAAGCCTCCCCGTCTTTTCTCTCTCGATTTTTCCAGCGAGTTACTTCGCTGCTTCGACTTCCTCACCGAGTCTGGAATCGCCCTGATCGAGAAACAGAGAAAGAGAGAGCGAGAGGGAGAGAGAGAGAGAAAGATCGGGTCGGAGCAAATGGAATTACTTGAGATTCAGTTTATTTTGCCGGCATTTCCCTAAGCAGGTCGAGGTCTTCTATCGAGCTCTCTCTATCTTTCTCTCTCTTTCTCTCTCACTCTCATTTGCCAATGCGAGTCTCGCGAGACAATGCGATACAGATTGCCATTCGCATTTATATGTGTACATCCGAAAAAATATTGCCTCTCGTATATTCCAGCCATGTCTCCAACCAATCGGAGAATTCTATTTCGAATTATCAATTAAACAACTCACTTTCAGTCAATTTAGAATACAGAATTATATCCCTTAACTGGAGAATAATTCTGTATTCTAAATCATTGAATAAGATTCTTTTTAAAATTAGAATTAACAAATATTTCTCATTATAAAAGGGAATCGCATTTTCTTACGATCTTCTTCCTGCGCTTAGGAAAAGAACGATTTTATCCACGAGTAGCATTATTGTTAAGCCATTTATTTTTATAAGCCATTACGGAGCGCAAGCGGTGGTATTTAATGGGCGAGGCCGACCACGTTATGGTTTAGTATTAAGTATGGGGTGGTGCTTAGCGTCAGTAGCAAGAGTCGTGGCTGAGGTTAGAATTATAGGAGAAGAAGAGGGGAAATTTCTGTAGTGGCAGTTCTCATTGGATGGTAGAATACAGTCGAGTATACCCTTTTAGTGGCGACCAAAAATATCTCAGCTATGCCAAGAATATCGTAAATATAAAACACCAGAAAAAAGATAAAAATTAATGTCTCTTTTACAAGCAATATTTAACACTAGATTTACCGGGATTTTTTTATACCCATGAAAATAGGTATAAACCAGTCATTTTCACTGGTTTTGCTAAGTCTAGTATTAAACTATGAATAATTCTTTCAATTGCGTTGCAACGAAAGAATGATTAAATATGAAGTATTTAAATATTAAAAATAATAAGGAGTGATTAAATATTAAATTATATTATTGAATATAAGAATTCTTTCATTTATGTTTTATAAATTTCGTTTGAGATAGACAATACTTTCGCGAGTGTTGCGATATATCGTCGTTCGGCAGTAAAAGGGTTAAAGGGATGGCAGCGGTCACGATAGATCATTTGCAAGAGGGAGTCGCGAGGCTAATGAATTCCCCGCTCTCTGACGGAAGTATCATCTGATTTATCGTGTTGCGGAAGTTCGCGCGTCTCCTTCGGCCGGCATGGCCAAGCGGGAATAATGGGCGCGCGTGTCGAGAGAGGGAGAAGAGCCGGCGCGCAGAGAGTAACGTATTTGTCTCCGTTAAAGTGCTGTTTCGCACGAAATGTCGAATGCCAGCTTGTTCCACGGGAACATCCACGTTAATTCAGCTCACTCCATCTGTCTTTCTCTCTCACACACACACACGCACACGTACACGTACACATATTCGCCTAGGCGGGTGTATCGGAGCGATGCTAGCTTGCACGGTGGCACTGACGACCAGGAATTTCCATTGCACCTAACGAGCAACTATTTCCTTCAGCCGAGTTGGTGGTTTAACTCCCCGCGCGTTAACAAGCATTCACGTGTCAGGATTATGCATTATTGATAGTGCTGCGTGATAGAAGGACGAGCTTAGAAGGTCAGGAATTCCAGGAGAGCTTGCTAACTCAGTTCCCTTGCAGCCTCGAAACAATGGGATTTCTAGAGAGCAAGTTTCTGCATAGAGAGGAGAACTCAAAAAGTGGAATATACGAGAGTTTAAAAGATTTGTAATATAGGGAAAATGTACTTTGAACAGTTGGGATTTATATGTCAGAGTCGCGGCAAGTTTGTAAGAGTGCGGGTGCGCAGGTCAAATGTTATCGAGGCGAAATTGGAATTGATTCCCGAACGAATTGCTCTGGTTTGGTGGTTCGCGTTATTATTATGGAAGCGGTAATCGGGCGGGCGAAAATGATGTCAGCTGCAGGAACCGAGCCGGCGCAACAGAAATTAATTAATTTGCCAACTGCTTATCGGGCCGACGCAACGGCATAGCAGAAGCGCGCCCTCCCAGCCAATGTAATTATCTGCTCGGAATACGCTATTAATTTCGATGGGCTTCGCTCGGAGAATGAAAAGATTTCGAGGAAGCGTGCGTGAAAAGATCTCGGCGATCGGATTTCATTAATTAATAGATCGATCGACTATCTTTCAATCGAGAGTGTGTCAAATATCACAATGCTTTTGTGTGATAGGTGGGGCGAATGGTGTTATTTGGCAACTCTTGCCGATTGAGATGGAACAAATTTATTAGGGGGTATTTGATCCGGTGTGTTTGTGACACCAGTTGCAGCCGATTGATTGCGGCATTCCTCAATTAATTCGCCAGCGGTTTATCGAAATATGCACAGGGCGCTACGGGGCGCATGTTTCCGTGCGCGCGCGCGCGCGCGCGCGCCTCCCCTATCTAGGCCTCGTTGAAATTCAGCCGCGCAATTATTCTGATTAGTCTCAAATATTGTCCCTGATAATCAGTCAGTTACACGCCGGTTGATTTACTATTTCAATTTCACGCGCGCGCGTCTCATTATTCGATTAGCACGTACCGGCTATTACAATGGCGAGAGAGAGAGAGAGAGAGAGAGAGAGAGAGAGAGAGTGCTCGAACAAATATTCCTTCCAATCAATCAAAATCCGTAGGAGCCGCCACGAGTGTGTGTAGACTTTCAGGGTGAAGATACGCGGCGAACTTTTTGCCATTCATATTGCCGAGAAAATCGAGCAATCCACCTACGAATGAAATATTGATTTCTCCAATTTGGGGCGTTGCTTTTAGGAAAATTCAATTTTCCCATCCTTGCATCGCAGATTCAATTCTCGGCTGGCTGCTATTTGAATTCCAATCCCAGCCGCTGGAATGTCAGAGCTTCCCCTCCAACTGACAGCAAAGTTTGCTTCACCTCCACTTAAAAAGCATAACAGCCACCGAGAGAAGAAATTGCATGCAATTTTCCCGACTCCGATACTTCCGCGCCAACAATCAAAGTCACGCAATATTATTAGACTTCGTTGGAACAAGAATTCTTTCGACTAGTTGCAAATGAATCGCTGTGTGGAGCGTTTTTCAGCGGGTATTTTTTCCCGCTCTTATTATTTTATCTCTTACAATCCATTACTACTTCGCGTAACAAATCCACATCTTTTCAAACTAAACAATTAATTCCATAAAGAATCATTTCAATTCATACTTGTATTCCCATTAAAATCACGAGAATATTATTACATTTCATTATAACAAGAATTCTTTCCACTATTTGCAAATGAATCGCTATGGAAGGTTCAACAACGACTATTTTTTCGGGCGGACAATTATCCTTAATTAGTTAAAGGCGAGGGTTCGATTTGGGTCATCGTACGTGAGAGTAAGAAGTGGAGTGGGTGGCTGCTGGAACGGATGGTGAAATAGTTTCAATGGGGAGTGGGAGAGGAAGGAGACGTGTCCGGGGCTGGGAATTAAGGGGCCAGTGTCCTGACTTTAAACGAGTTCGGTCGGCATTCGTCGTCACTTGACAACTTGGCCCTAAGGGAAGACAGACCAGCAGCGCCTCCCTCTCCTCTCCTCTCCCGTCGCTTGGCAAACACGAGCGCACGAAATTCTCGCGTACCACTTATGCTGCCAACTCTCCGCCAGCAACTTTAACTTCCGCCCGGAGAATGTCCTGTAGTTTGCGGTCCAGATAAAATCTAGTACGAGCAACTTTCCACCCTGGATTTTCTTCCTCTCGCGCATTCACGCGCACCCACCCCACCCCCTCTGAAATCTTGCCGACTAATGACGCGCCCCTTTTTTCGCCTCTGCTTTTTCGTTTGTCACTGACCTCAACCGGAGTCATTTCGCCGGGGAGAATGCGATGCTCGATATCGTCGTGGCATCGTTACCTCATTATGAGTATCCATGTGTCTCTCTCTCTCTCTCTCTCTCTCTCTCTGTCTGTGTAAGTGTGGGTGCGTATTCTATTGATTTACCTGACCTTGCGCCACGTTGAAGGCACAAATCACCTATGTTCTCGCCTTAGCCGACTTAACATTCCTCTTTCTGCACGAAAAACCATCAGACTTGAAATGTTAGTTCTAGTTTACTTTCTTTGTGATTGTCGCATTTATTTTTGATGGTTTGTGCTCGCGAGCGAACTTGAGAGTCTGGTGACGGGAGGGAGTGAGCTCAGCTGGAAATCGTTCTTAAAGTCTAAACTTACTTTATTTAACTTTAGTATGATACACTATGATACTCTATAATACAAAAAATACTGTAAGGAGATGTGAATGGCCGAGAGATAATCGTGCAGATGTCAATTCGATGATTTGTTGATGGGTAAAGTGTCATATTGATGAGGTTCGATGGAAGATAAATCGTGTCTGGCATTTCTTTTGGGAAAGATGCTCTCGCCGCGGGTTATGGAAGCTTTACGAGTGCATTAAAAAGTGGTATTTTCTCTGTATCGTCGATATAGCGACTTCCTGTTTATGGAAATATCGTTTGCCGTCGAGTATCGAGTAGCAGGGCGCTTGTTGACGGTGCTCCGATCTGCCTTTGTATTTTTAAGGAAACACATTTCCTGTTTCAAACATCATCCCCTCTGCGTCGCGGGCATCGATATTGCGATGCATAACCTATCCTTTAATGTAGCTCTCGAATAATAACGCTATATGAAAAGGAGCGTACAAGAGCACGAGACTTTTAACCTCGTTTCTACTCGATTTTACATCCTAACTGACATCCTTCCTATTATACTTCCAATTTCCAACACTCGCGCTTCGGATTATTACATTTCCTCCTATTAAAGTCTTGATTGCCCCTGAAACTGATTCTTTGCAGAGCCTTGCAGAACCAAACAATCCAATCTTCTCTACAGAAATGTTGGTATTTGTTCATGTGAAATATAAGAGTAATTCTTGTTCCTTTATTAATACGTATATAATATAATATATATAATATATAATTAATCAGTGCCAGAATGTGTTAATTCACAAAATAGAGGAATACAAGAAGAACAACTCCAACGAGACGACACATTCACGCACTTAGATTAAAATAGAAATTATCTACTCCGACAGAAACGAATTCCTACCTTGACTGACAAGATTTCATAATCGGCGTTTGAGTGGATCGATGATGATTTCCATAAAGTATCGTTAAAATAAAATAAAATTGGAAGCTGAAGGGTGAGTGCTGATCGGAATCCCGTTAGTAAGTCAATTTGCGGACTCGCGATGACTAGGAGCTCCATGAATTCCACTCTCTCTTCCCTCTCTCTGCTAGTTGAAGCCTTCCTGCTCCAGTTTGCGGGTCGTATGAAGAATCGGCGCAAACGAAGCGAAAAATTTACTCAAGTAGTATAACGGTGGATTCAGAGGCTGCTGCCGGTGGGGTTGATGGAGTGGTGGGGGGCGGTCGCGGGGAGCCGTGAAATGCGGGGGAGAAAAAAAGGTGAAAGGGATCTTGCGGTGTGCTGAAAGAAGTCTAGGATAAAAAGGGTGGCTCGGTGAAGGAGAGGAGTGCGAGAGAAAGAAAGAAAGAGAAGGAGAGAACGAAACCCCTAAGGGAATCTCGACGATATCCTTCAAATCCAATTTCCCTCTCGGTTTTCTGCGTCGTAATCGCGAGTTTACCGTTGAAAGCCCTCGACCAATGGCTTTTCAATATTTTTGTCGAGCTATCGCCGTCGAGCGAGCAATCGAACTAGCCGAGAGGCAAAGTTCTTCCCCTCCTCGCCGCCGCGCCGCTTTCCACTGACTCATTTTCGATAACCCTTGCCAAGTCACTTGTAATGAGTAATGGAACTTTCATAATCAACGATCTTTCCATCAATTGCATCCGAGTTATGCTTGTGCTTGTATTAACGGTTTCGTTTGATTAGTCGTTTTTAAGGATCGAAAGAAAAGTGGAAGAGGGTTGACTGAAGCGAGAGTAATATATCGCGTGAAGCGAACTGTGTTAAACTTTCCTTTCTTCACTTTACCGACGACGAATCCCGAGGATCGAGCGCGCTCATTTTTCCGTTAAGTAGAGCATGGATAACTTTTGCCGTTTAATTATTCTTCCGTGGAATGGCGAGTGGACGCCCCGCCCGGCCAGCAACTTTCCTCTCACGGATTCCGCCTTTCGTCGGTATTCTGGCAGCGGTTCGAATAGCAATCGGCCAAAGAGCATAGTGATTCAGTAATAAGACAATCTCAACTTCGAAAATGGAATAGGATGGTATCGGTTTTCCTGTCTTCGCTTCTTATTATTTCAGTTGTTATATTACTTCCTATAATTAATTTATATTATTCCAAAGAGGAAACTAGACAATTACTTCTATGTGTAAAGAAAAATTTTTAATGAACTTTTATGTTCCACGGTAATTTATATTATTTATAAAAGAAACTAAACAATCAATTCTATAAAGAGTCATTTTAATTTGTACTTGTTTTTCCATGCATGAGATCTCCAACTTTCATTTTCCACAGTAACACTCTTTATGAACAAACTGACTGGTTTCCAGTTCCCGAGGAAATAAAATTCTTCTCTTCCGTTTCATATACACTTCCTTTAGAGTCTCAGGAGTTCCATCAGTTTCTGTCGGCTGGAAAGCTCGGTCCCTTTGACAATATCCTTCGAAGGTGGCATTTTTCGTGGAACGCTGCAGGATTGCCGTATCCCGAGACATCTTCCTTCCTTTTCAAGGATATCCTTTATCCGGAAGGCAGTCTCTGGCAAAGTTTCTGCCTCTCTGAACGACAGAGGGAGAAACTGCTGCTGGTGGTTCTCTCGGTTGCCGTGGGAGGAAGGAATTCGGAGTCCTAGCATGATATTCGAGGATGCTACTCGTTAGCCTTACTGTTCCCGCGGCTTCTCAGAAATCAGAAGGCCTTTGCACCTTCGAAGCAACTCCGACATCGCTTGCAAAACGAGCGCGTTATGTGCCTACACAAAGCAGATATCCGTGCGCTTTCTTTACACTTTCGCTGAGGTATTCGCTATCATAGTATCATAGAAAGCCGACAGTCCGCTTTACAGTCATCATTTTTTTTCACTTCTAGCTTGCCTAGTTCTATTTTATTACGGGAAATAATAAAAACGGAAATGTGGCAGTTGGAAATCGATAGATTTTTTTTCCTCGACAACGAATCTCGAAATTCCGCATTAAGCTTGATAAACACACGCAATTCGTTTTACATTTGACTCTTTTTTTATTTTGCCTGGTTTTATTTTATTACGGAAACTGATAAAAATAGAAATTCGATAGCTGATACAATTAAATTCTGCAACAAATCTGTTTATGCCATCGATTCCAAAGCAATTCGCAACACTGTGCAAAATAAAATCGATAGATTTCCCTTTCTCGATAACGAATCCCCAAATTCCACACTAAGCTTAATAAACATGCACAGTTTCTTTTACAATCGTCATTTCTTTTTTACTTTTAAATTTTTGTCGTCTTTTATTTTGTCTACTTCTATTTTATTACGAAAACTGATAAAAATAGAATTTCGATAGCTGATACAATTAAATTCTGCAACAAATCTTTTTATGCCATCGATTCCAAAGCAATTCGCAACACACTGCGAAACAAAATCGATAGATTTCCCTATCTCGACAACGAATCCCCCGAAATTCGGCATTAAGCTTGATAAACAGAGAAGCAATTGGGCCGCGAGGCGTTTAGAAATGTAGAGGCTCCATTTATATCGCGGCAGTGGAGTGTCGGACTGTTGGAATTGCTCATCCTAGCATTACAGTGCGTCGTTTCCAGTCGAACAATCGACCGATTAATGAGCAACAAAACGGGATACATTACAAGCTCGAGTGTCAGAGCCGGCTCACATAGAAGCGGCGAATTTATGCGCGCTGCAAATTCATGAGGAGTTAAACGGCGCGTTCAATAGATTTCCGGCTGCCCCCCCTCAACTACAATGTATGTTTGCATAACTGTGCACACACAGACACAGACACACACATACAACAATCGAAATTTCCGTGGCGATCCAATGGTTCGCGTGCGATCGATGCTTTCGTGCCACGCAATCTCAGCGACTTTAAATACTCCCAGTGGGATTATAATTAGCGAAATCTCAAGCTGTGATATGTGTCTGTGATACACGGTGCGGCCGCCCTGTATGTGTGTGCGCACATACTGAGGCATAGAAATCCATGCGCCGCTTCTGTCAGCGTGGCTCGCTTTGTCGTGAAACGGACATTAAATTAGGGCGACGGCTTTGGCTTCTCGACTGGTTTACTAGTTTGCTTTGACCTCCATCCGACCGAGATCTATGCATTATGCACCGCACATATTCGAGCTCGCGCACCCTGAATCGCCATCCCACCTGATTGACCCCTAACTCTCGCACCTTGCACTCTCTCCCACTCTCTCTCTCTCTCTCACTCTCTCATCTGTTCATCTGACTGCCGCCACTGACAGCGGCTTGATTAGATAGAAGAACAGATTGCATCGGTAATCAGGAATTATACGGATCCGCGAATTTGCAATTCAAAGCCCCTCGGAATTGTGTCCTTTGTTCTGTGTAGTTTAGTTAGTCAAATACATTGTTCGCAAATACCGCTAGTTTGATTAAGTCGGCCTTTCGTTTCATTGTGTCTTTGCTGGAATTTCGTGCTTTAAGGATTCGCGTAATTTTGCTGGTGGGATGTGGAAGAAAGTGTAATTAGTGGTAGATTTGGATAGTTGGGGTAATAATGGTGTCGAGTTCAAGGGTGGGGAAGGGTGCGAGACCAATTGCAGCCTCTTTCAAGCAGAACTGACAAGGACGCCCATTCGGGCAAGTTCCGACACTCGTGTCCCCCGAGTGAGTGGTACGCCGAGGGTTTAAGGAAAACAATGCTGGAATTACTGTCAGAGTCGAAGGGAAGCAGCTATTGTCTCGGGCGACCTTTGAGTGGCGCTCGCGCGTCTTTTGAAGTTGGCGAGCGAGCGAGCGAGCGACGCTTCCGCAGTTGCGCGCCATCGCCCCGTTTAATTCGGCATCGAGCTCCTCGACCATCCGCCGCCAATCCACCATCCAACGGAACAGAAGTGCTAGTGCAATTTCGAAGTAGCCGCAATTCTCTTTTCTCGGCAGGAATCAAAGTTTCCGAAGCCTCCGCGCACGAAGTAATGATTCGTTTTGTCTGCTGGAGAGACTGAACGGCTCTAATGGCGGGGAAAAGAGAGGAATTGAAGAAGCCTCCGATACAAATCAGATCGAGACGGACGTTAATATTCACGAGAGCGATCCCGGATACTTCGCACAAATTGCTCGGACGTAGTTGCGCATTCGTTGCACGTGACTTGCACTTCGTTTTGTTCGTAAAGTCGCGCACATCTCATCCGCATGCCGCCGCCGCCGCTGCCGCCGGCTTCGCAAGCCCTCCGGCCATTCGTCAGGGAAAGCCCGGGATGAGCTCCTCGCCCGCACCGTCGCCCCGTCCTCTCTCCTACAACTTCGAATCACTGAACGGCAATCAATAGTTGATCCCAGCTTGGATGCAAATGAGCCAAGTGATTCAATTAGAATTGCAAAAATTGTCGGTGAAAGAATATAATTGTGTCGCGAAGAATGGGATTCGATTAATCCAGGCGGTGGCGGAGGTACAATTAGGAAAGAGTGATTGGATTGGACGGTGGTGGTGGTGGTGGTGCGTGTTTCAACTGTTGGAATTGTTTCCCGCAGTTCCTGTTATCCATTTGTACGACTTCGCGCTTATAACACTTCGTCTCAATCTGCGCCAGTTGACTTCTGCGAACGTGCCCTTTCAGACCATTTAAGCCGGTGCGATCGACCCCTCCTTACGTGGCTTCGTCGCCAGATCTTAACCCATTGGAATCTCTAGCCACTTTGCTCGCCAGCTGGAGTTAAGCCTGCTTCTTACAACTCTCTGACATTTCAACTCCGCGTCGTACTCATCCTCCGAGCCTTTGACAAGTTCATCAGCCTGACACTTGAAACGTCTCCTATGCAACTTACATTTCAACATTTTTAACCTTCATCATAATCAATTTGATCTAATTGTTATCACATTCTTATACATTGCGATTTCTAATTTTAAAATTACAAACTTTCACTGGCAAACTAGAACTTTGCAGATTCGAAAACTGAATCTTCAAATATTTCAACCTTCGAATCTCTAAACAACTTTAATCAACTTGACCTAATTTATCACATATTTTCATACATTACGATTTCTAATTTTAAAATTACAAACTCACCACCAAACTAGAACTTCGCAGATTCGTACAATGAATGTTGCAACGATTCATGCGTGTTCCAGTTGATTTTATGAATGGGTCCATTGAAATGGGAGATTTTATGGGTTGGAACTCTTAGGATTGGATGAGTATGGGTGTTGGGAAGGTTTTGAAAGGGGTTGCATTTTCGATTGCCGGTCCGCATCATTCCAGGGCAAACCGTTGACCGGCGGTAATCAGCGGGACTATAGCTCTTAATGCACGAACGCATTCAGCACGGGCCGATGTTGGCCTCGAATCTGCATCTCCCTCTCGCACACACATCCACACACACACATCCCACCAGTTCGCTTCATCCTTTGTGTGTGACATGCTTACATCCCAGTGGATGTGTGCACGAGCTGCTGGTATCTGCTGACCCGACGGCTTTAATGACGATCGGACATCGATCGAGCGCTCTCTCTCTCTCTCTCTCTCTCTCCCCATCCTTTCGCACTATCTCTCCTTCCGATATTCCGCGCCCTTTCTCCGTCCGATTGCGCCAACCCTTCCACTCCTCCTCGCTGAATACTTGACCGAGAACAGAAGGAAAGTAGCTCCCGAGAGTCTTACTTTGATTTTCAGCATTTTTAGATCTCTCGTCGGCGAAAAGTTTCGGCGAACAGCGCGCAGATCCGTCGAGAGAGATCTGAAAGCACTCGTGGAAGTTTTGAATGTTAGTTTTTACTTGGTTTATTTGGGGCTGAATAGTTACTTTTAAGTTATTTTATAGTGGAGTTGTGAGATCGTTATATTTTTCGATTTGTGTATTAATCTCGAATGAATTTCAACTTTGATAGAACATAGTTTGTAAGGTTTTATAAGTGCTAGCAGAATTTGATTTGATTTGACCAAGAAAACTCGTCAGTCATTATTCATTTCAGCTAGAATACTTTTCAAAAGAATCCCATTAAAAACTAACCCGTGTTTCATCAACATTCTACGAATACGTACAAACTTTTGCAGAATTTTTGCCATTCCGGTTTTGCGTAATATAATTAATAAAAGTTAAATTTCCAAGAAATCGAAGGCACGAATTGACCAGCCAAGCTGAGTGACGTCGCTATTGGCTTCAAGTGCACGCGTATAGCTCTACAATCTATCGGAATATGCAAGCTTGTGTGCGTCGAGGACAGTCTCCGACAAAAGTCTAAGTCCCACCAGCAATATGCAAAGTAAACTTAGCAATTTTTCCGGCAAGCGATTGACTTTTAACTGATTCTGCCATAACTAAATAACTCTAAATCATATCAGAGAATAATCTATTAAATGGGCTGAATTGTGGAATTCCCGATAAGGGATTGATGGAAATGCGTGGAGCGAGCGCGCCGGCCAAGCATAATATTCTCGTTGGCGGTGTGCGCAGTGCGCCGGGGAGGATTGATAAAATTTGTGGTTTCGGTCTCGCCGGTGTTGGTTTACCCGGCAGCGAACGCGAACGAGCGTGCGTCAATATTAAACGTTTCCTTTTGCCACAGCGCGTCGCGGTTGTTTACGGCAGCGGCAGCGTCGAGCTTGCTCGACAAAGCGTCGAAACGCGCTCGGTATTTGACAGTCGGCCTCGGTTTTAACGGTTGCTGCACCGGCGGCGCGGCGCGGCGCGGCGCCGCTAACTCTTGCCGAAACAACACCCGCGGAAATACGGAAAAACAGCCGCGACAGAACGCTTAAGTCAAACATGGAAGTCAACCGAACGTGAATCACTGACGATGTCATCCTAAAGCGTACACCACTCCCAGCTTTATTCTTTAATGCTCTCTACGTGCTTGCGATGATAAATTACTGGCGCGTCCTTAATTCTCTATGAACTCGTTTTCGTAACAGTATTATTCATTCGGACGGTGCTAATTGAAAATATTTCTAGTAGGAATTAGGAATTATAAAATATGGAGGATATTAGATTTATAAAACGGAACGGAGCCTTTTACAGTTTGTCTTTAAACGCGAGGACTCCGCTATGGAGACAATGCAAATCATTTGCAGTTCATGACATAAGGACAAAGACAACTCGTAAAAACTATTGTGTATAGGATATTTCGCTCTTGATGAGAAAAGACATTTGCGGCTCGAAAAATACCTGTATAGAAAAGCCAAGATTACATACAGGCGATTGCTTCGAGAGGTATCATATCATTTGTATCCATAATTAATCAAGCAAACAATAACACACAACACAGACTTTTCTTTTAATGCGGATATCATTTACTTACATGTGAATATGATTTTCCACTGAAATTGCTTCGAGGTGCTGGTAATATAAATGAAAAAGAAACTTCAAGTGCAAAGGGTTAAACTGTTTAGAAAATAGGGAGAAGTGATTAAAGAACTGAATTACGTCATTCCATGTAGATGGAAATGATTTTCTGATACGAGTGACTAGTCAGATCCCATGGAGAACATTTCAACTGTTGGATATCGAAGTTTGCATTTCAATCACATATTCGGAAAAGCGTTTTGCGGCCGATGTTAACTGCAATGCGAGTGTGCTGGCATGGAATGTTCGACTGGGCGGAGTAATCGATCATCCGTAATTGCTCGGCGTTCGATCGTGACTGCTCCCATGTCTGCGTCGATTAATTTCTTTTCCGCCTTTTTTTCTATTCGATCGCGACGCTTGCGTCCCTCTCTTTCTCTCTCGCTCGAGTTAAACGCCCGGTTAACAAGATGTGTACCCAGCCTCATTTGACGGACGACAGTGACCTCTGGATTGTTCATATTTGCAGTACTTTCCGAGGGAATTTGCACGGAACACGGGCGAATGACCGCTCCATCCCTCGATTAGTTTAACAGTTTAATCTTCAAAGTAAATACGATTCGATTTAGTTTATCCAATTTGGCACGCTAATTTATTTGTATGCTTCGTCCGATGGCAGGTTTGCAACTACGTGCAGATTTGGTGATGACAGATTCACAGTAATGCTTCTATTATTGCTCATCAACTTTTAATTGTAATATTAATATCACTTGATTAGAAACAACTATAATTCATAAAGGAGATACGAAATATAGTTTAATGGAATCGAAATATATAGAAAGAAACTCATAGGATTGTTTGTTGGTATATCCAAACTACTATGCATGTTTGCATAACTGTTCACACACACAATAATCGAAATTTGGGTGGCGATCCAATCATTCAAATGATTTAATGATTACAGATTCACAGTAATACTTCTATTATTCCTTATCAACTTTTAATTATAATATTAATATCACTTGATTAGAGACAGCTATAATTCATAAGGAAGAAGATACGAAATATAATTTAATGGAATCGAAATAAATAGAAAGAAACTCTTGGGATTGTTTGCCGGTGTGTCCTGACGAACGATGATAGGATTAGGGAAGGCAGGAGTTTACGGGCGGCGGAAAACATGGTGAAGGAATTCGATTACCGTAAGGTAGTTGCTGGCAGGAATCCACTTATATATAGGTTACTGGCTAATCCTTGGATTGTTGATGCTCCTCCATAATCGTAACATCGGCTATAATACTGCCCATTGGATTACTACCCTCGGCTTGCTCCGACACCAAAGCCATATGGTGGGAGGAACATTTGGCCAAACCTAGGATACAGCCGAACCCGGATAATCATTTCCTCTGGAAGATCATCCCTTTAACTATTATGGAAACCATTCCGCTCGATATTCCTCGATTCTGCCCTCTTCTAAATTAAGCACGCCTAATGAAAATCGAATAGAATCTCACGAAATTTTGTATTTAGCACAGTTTTGTTCTCTAGCGTCGATGAGAGTCGGGTTTTCTGCAATAGTACAATGCCAGGGATTTGGGTTTGGGATTTCTTTTAAAAATCATCCCTTTAACTATTATGGAAACCATTCCGCTCAATATTCCTCGATTCTGCCCTCTTCTAAATTAAGCACGCCTAATGAAAATCGAATAGAATCTCACGAAATTTTGTATTTAGCACAGTTTTGTTCTCTAGCGTCGATGAGAGTCGGGTTTTCTGCAATAGTACAATTGCCAGGGATTTGGGTTTCGGGATTTCTTTTAAAAATCATCCCTTTAACTATTATGAGAAACATTCCGCTCAATATTCCACGATTCTGCTCTCTTCTAAATTAAGCACGCCTAATGAAATCGAATAGAATACTTCGAAATTTTGGATTCACCACATTTTTGTTCTCTCACGTCATAAATACATACAATTCCCAGGGATTTCGGATTTCTTTTAAAAATCATCCCTTTAACTATTATGACAAACATTCCACTTAATTTTCCTCGACTCTTCTTTGTTTTAAATTAAGAACGCTTAATAAAATTCGACTAGAATCCCTCGACATTTTGGATTTACCACATTTTTCTTCTCTCGCGTCGATGAGAGTCGGATTTTCCGCAATAGTACAATTGGCAGGGATCACGGATTTCCATGGGCGGAAATCAAGGGATAGTCGATTTCCAGGCTGGCACTTTCTATGCATAGCCAGTCGATTTCCACTGATAGTAATACCCCGCGCCGATTAATGACTTTTTTTGCCCGGGGAATTACACTTAGGGAATTCCGGGCGAGGCGGTGCTAGTTATTACTTCCACGGCTAGTGATCGCAGTGCTCTCTTCGCTCGAAATTACATCTCGAGATTCGACGCGCTATAACAGTAATTCCGGGCTTTCTCCTCGTCGTCGTCGCCTCCCTCCGTCTCTCTCGCACAGTTTCCGCATCGGCGTCCTTTCCTCTTCGCTCCTGGCACCCCTGCAGTTGACGTCCCTGCTCCCGTTTCGGTATTACGCGCAGCTGCAATTAAGTTTTCGAGCGGCGGCGGCGATTAGCCCGTTCGCTTGTAATTGGAATGTTGAATTTTCGCCATCGACCCTTCACCAGCTTTCGACTCGACACGCAGTAATCGATCCATGGGTTAGCGCCTAGATTGACCCTTCAACGCTAACGGCTCTTTCGCCGATGACAAGTAGCGTGACTGATATTCACCGGTTTAGCTGCCACCCGATTTAGTCGTACGATGAAAGCCTCCAATTTTCGAAAACTTCATTCCCATAGAAATTCCCTAATCTACGCTTACATTTATGTTAGAGTCGAGGAATAAAACCCTTTAAAACTCTGTTTAATTGTGTGTAAAAACAAGTATCAGGATTGAAAATAATATAAATGGTACAAATTCAGTAAATTTTAAACCTCTATCACAGTATTATCTCTTTGAGTGGAAGAAGTAGGAAAAACAAATGCTCCTATCTAAACCACCACTTTTTATATTATTTTAAAATATAGTTATCACAATAAAAGCGTACACTCTCCGGTTAATTGCAAGCAGAAAAATCGGGACGCCTCCCAAGCTCGTAATTAAACATTTCGCGAAGTGAGCGGACGAACTTTTTCGAGGGCGGTGTCTGCGTCTGTGTGTGTGTGTGTATGTTTTTTACAGAATGCGCTGAATAATGTTTCGCGAATGTCGGGGGTCAATGGGAGGAGCAGTTGTCCTAATTAGAGCTGATTGGATCATATAAATATTAACTAACCGGTGGCCGCCCCACGAGTCCATCAAATATTCCCGATCTTGGGTTAGAAAATCGTTGAGTCATCCAGTGGTCCATCAATCATGAGTAGCCTAATCGTCCCGTAGCAGGAGGAAGCATCATATATCTTCGACAAACAGCTGATATTCTTTGGCGTTACACATCAGACCGCCGCGCCGCGACGGCCAATAGTTTGCCAAAAGGCGACTTTCGCCCGTCGATTCCAACTGGCAAATCCGATTACACACACGTGCCGAAAACACATATTTATTCTCCTAGGAGGCGGATGAGAAGGCAATAATTTCCCGAGGAGTTTCGAACAAATAGTTGAGACTTTTGTCCCAGCGGTGTGACTGGCTTGATTTCCGGTTCGCCGGCTGGTAAGTCTGCTGCTCGGCGCTTGTAATTAATCGGGAGTTTCGTCAAGCCAGTCTGTTGCCAGCTATCGCCTCGGCACATCGTCACATAATTCCTGCCGCCGCCAGCCCCGACTCTCCTACGTCCGCCCTGTTTACCGCGTGTCGCCCAGCATCCCTTGGAACAATCCCCGCGAGAGGAGACCGCAGTTATCACCTAGCGAGTTCCTCCTCTCCCGGCGGCCCTCTCTTCCTCCCGAGCGTATCGAGGTTCCTTCCCTGGCATTGCCACAAATCTCTTGGAGCACCACCACCACCCACACCTTCCCAACTTCCAAACACTGCCAGAAACTCCAATTAACCTTTTGCCAAATATTATAATTGATTAATCGACAATATTACAAGAGATAAATTGATTGATAGTCGAATGGATAAGTGATTGACTCATTCCGTCGAGGGTAGCATTAGCGGCGGATGGTAAAAGGCATTCGATGATTCCATCGAGCCCGGGAATTCAGTGATTCTTTGATCGGCGGTGATGGCGAGCGCGACCTCCCACCAGATTGTCCGGGCGAGCACCTGCCGGGCCACCGGGAACACCCTGTATCCGGGGAATATACCGGGTGCACCGCATGATACGTAATAAGGTCTATATGTATGTATACGTGTCGCTTTGGAGACGCAGACTCCGCTCTATCGATCGGGCGGCGCGAGGGAGAGGGCGATATGGGGCGAAATCAGGATGTGGAGAGAGATAGCGGCGGGGCCGGCACGGGGGTGGCCGAGCCGGAACCGAGAAAAGGGGTAAGGAGGCCGGGATGCATCGGACGAGGACAGACGCAGCTCGACACACGCTCCTCCTAAAATTGTACGATGGAAATGGGATAAAAGAAAAAGCCGCCGCCGCCACCTCCTCCTCCTCTGGCCGCGCACCGCGAAATTCCCCAGGTGATAGCCACGGAAATATAGTGCCGCCATCTTTAAAACAAGCCGTCGAATTCGCCGGCTAAAAAATAGAGGAGGAAGAAAATAGAGAGGGATATTCGAGGATGCTGGAAAAAGTAAGGCGAAGATGATCTCGCCGGTAGAAGAGGACCGAGTTGAGGGTTATAAAGGTGGGAGTGAGGTTAGGAACGAGAGGAAACGCGCTGCAACGAGAAGCAGGAAAAAAGTGGGGGTCACTGGGTAGAGTTGGAACGAGGAAATGCGCCCGGAGAAGAGAAGGGGTGTATTCTAGTAACATGCATTTTCGGAGAGCAGTCTTCTCAGGCATCCCGTAGGCATCGCTCGCCCTCTCCAATTTCTCTCGCATCATTTCTGGTTATCGAAATTTTATAGAATTCATCCCCTGCCATACTATCGTCGCGCACAAACGTTAGCTCTGCCAAGGTGGAAGATTCGCGCCGATATTCCCTCGGGAATATTCAACATTTTTCGCGCGAACTTCCTAGTTTTCCTTTTCATAATTTATATAGAAAATTATAATATACGAAATAAGAAAAATAGAGTGAATTTGGTTTGGAATATTCTATTTATAATTCTACGGGTTTTCACACTTTTGTATTTAAGGACTATATTTTCAAGATTACTAATGGCAAGCGGAAATTGCCTCGCTTAAGTATATCTCCTAGCGTACACCTTGCGGCGCGGCTAATATCTGACGAAGGAGATGGGAATCGAGAATTGGGGCAATATTTACCCGGGGCTTTTTCCAGCGTCCCCTAAATCTTGGTGCGAGCAGATCAAAAGGAGAGAGAAGTAGTCCATTCGCGTTGCCTTTTAAGAGCCGATAAAAAGCACGCGCAGCTTTAGAGCTTAACGAGGCAGCGGTTTAGACCGAGTTAAGCTACTTACCGCTCAAGGACGAAAATAATAACGAGCTAAGCAACTCTTTTTCAACGCTTCTTACGGGAAACATCCGCGACTTCTCTCTTGTCAAACTAGATCCTTTCTTTTTTGCTTTCCCTTCTACAACTTTCATGGCAATCTTAGTCATCTACTCGTAGATCTCTACAGACTCTTTCAAGAACTATTTAAACCTTTAATGATTCAATACTAAATCTCGATTCACAAAATTCGAGCAATAATCAATTTAATAATAATAACCAAATTTAAGTTAACCAAGTCAAATAATATCTAGTTTTGTATTATAATCATAGAAAATGAGCTAACAATAAGCAAGTTTAAATCTGTCAATTTTTCATAGAACTTTCAAAGCGCAATCGTTAAATATCTATGCGGGATTCATATACTTGGTTCATTGCTTTAGTGTCGCGCTTTCATAGCACACTTTATATCATCTTTCATCGTTTTACGGTTGAGTTCGTATGTGGCTGGACGGCATTCTCGCGCGTATATTCGCAGTATGCTCGTGGAAAATGGGTACTCGAGCGGCAACGGGGTATGCAGTTCGCCCGGCAGATACGCCTCTTCCGGTTTCGACTGGGCAGCAATCGTTTTTGCTCTTTCTCTCTCTCTCTCTCTCTCTCGCTCGCGCGAGTAACTAGCGACAATTTATGGCTCGCCGCGAGAACCACCGGCGACGCCCGCTTCAAGAAACTATGCGAGTCCCTGGGTAAGCGGTGGCGTAGCGTGCTCGTTGATCACACGCTATCACGTGGGTCCAGGTGAAATCTCGCTATTGCTCGATTAATTGTTTCTCGCTGTGAGGATCGCCGCCGCCGCCGCCGCCGCCGCCGCCATAGCAATTCACCCTGAGAAACTGCGATGAGGCTGCACTTTTCCGCTCGAGTTACACTCGAAGGAATTGAAAACTTTAGATA
This sequence comes from Ectemnius continuus, assembly GCA_910591665.1. Taxonomy (NCBI): domain Eukaryota; kingdom Metazoa; phylum Arthropoda; class Insecta; order Hymenoptera; family Crabronidae; genus Ectemnius; species Ectemnius continuus. Next base: position 9,457,793 of record OU342868.1, on the reverse strand, counting down.
TACTTGTGATAATTTTTGAGATCCTAGTAAGAAATTACTAGTGTCGTATATTATATTATTATTGCCACTATCTCTGAAAATAGTACAAGTCGTAAAGGTTGATTTATTATCTTAAAGGAGAATAATAATTATGATAATAGAATAATGATATGTGTTACTACTCTTTTTATGGAAATCGAACGATCGTATAAATTATTATTATCTTTGTAAGTACTTCTAAAAATAATACAAGTCGTAAACTTGGATGCTTCGGTAATAGTTCGATATTTCCCGAAAAAATTTCATTCACTATCTGAAAGGAGAATAGTAATTGTTATAACAGAGTAATAATATTTTGTGTCCGTTTTTTACGAAAGTCGAAGGATTGTACATATTATTATTATTAACTACTTCTGAAAATAATACAAGTGATAAACATAGTATTACCCGAAAAATTAATTCATTGTCTGAAAGGAGATTCGTAATTCCAATAGTAGAACAATAGTACGCTGTGTCCTTTTTTTACGAGAGCCGAAGGATCAGAGATCCTGACAAGGCAAAGTCAATGAACTGGCAGGTCGAAAGCTGGCAGTGTCTCAGTGTGGCGGCCTACTCCAGAAGCGTTTATTGGCATTGTCATTGGCGTTACGGGAGCCCCAAGTGGCCGCAGACACGATGTAGATTTGGCAGACGCGCAGTCGTCAGGATCTATGTGTACACGTATACAACACACGAGCGGAGCCAGTTCGCTGACATTTGTTCCTCGGCGGTTAAGGTCGCAGTGTGTCTACGTTCTTTCGGGCCTACTGTGCCTCTCTCATTAACGCAGCCGCCCGCCAAAACAAACAGAAGTTCGCGCGCTGTATTTTCGACTTCGCGAATCTCTATTAGTTTAATTATGGCTGTCAAGTTCGAATTTTGTTAGAATTAAATGATTGCAAAAGACGTAACTTCTTGCCGTATCATTTAGTTTGATGGAATGTGGGAAAATAGGTTAGAGTGATGTTCAAGAACAGTTGTAATACCCAATTTCCGAAATATCCCAAAAACATAATGCAACAATGTTCGCCTAATTTTGAGTTTGGTACAAAATTTAGTTACAGTACAGCAAGGGGTTAATGTTAGCTGTGAATTTTGAATTTTATTAGAATTAAATTATTGCAAAAGGCTTAGAATCGTCTTTTTCGATGGGATCGAAGATCGCTTCCCTATCTTTAATATGTTATAAGAACAAAACCAAAACAGATCAAACAAAATAATATGAACTCGAATTGCTTAAAATTTTCCCTTCTACCACCCTTGAAAGCGCAAGAAGTTGTATCATTACACCGCGTATGTTACATTTACACCGTGCATGTTAATTTCTAATGAAATTACACTTGTACCCTCAACACTTTGACCGTCGTACTGACGCGTGAGTTGGCTGAGTCAACGGTTATCGGTCGCACTCCATCATACATAAGTTCATGCAATCGCCAGTTAACGACTGTGCTGGCAGGAAACGCAAGTATTTTAAGGAAAAGTGTGACCATCAAAGTGTTAAAATTAATTTTGACTCGATGTCAGTGAAACGAATTCAACGAAACTACGGTAACCACATTTTATTCAGGTTTCTAGTGAAAAGCTCTCTCTCTGCCTTTTGCAGCAATTTAATAGTCAGGTCTGAGCGACAATGGGCTTATAATCATGCCGACTGTAATTGTTGAAAGCTCCATTGAAAGCCTCAGAGGAGGCCCTCTTAATTAGGAAGGGAATAATGAAGCGTCAGAGTTGGCAAAGAAAGATCGTCAGGGTAGACATACAGACATGAGGAAGGAAAGCGCTTAAATCAGTGATTGGACGAGTATGCCACGTAGTGGAGAAGAGCTCGTAGACGAGATTTGCAGCGCAATCCATCGAGCAGCGCTGATACGTATTCCTATTTTCATCGGACGAAGCATCGAGCCGGATGCTGTCGACTACGTGCCTCGTGATTTCAATCTCGAAATTCCTCGCCGAACATTCCTCCGACTCTTTTTCGCCCCATGCTCCTCGCACCGGCTCGCCTCTAACTGGCAATTTCAAGCTACTCTCCCGTCTATATTTATATTTTACTACGACACGCTCCTGCATGGTAAACGCGACGCTATTAGTTGTAGTAGTTCAATCAAGATTGAGAAACATATCGCAGAATGAAAATGAGAACAATGATAAGAGAGAAACGAGATTTCTAGTTGGCTGGTCTTATTAATTTGCTCTTAATTATGGCGGGGTTGACAAATGCTAATTCAAAGGCTTCCTCTTGTTTCGCATCAGGTTTGTCCCCGAGAGGAGCCTCCCGTAGAGGGAAATGCCAGTTGAGGTAATTCAGTTGGGCGTACTTTTCAGTGAAAATGACTTTATGGTAGGCGGTGCATCTCAGACTCATTAGTATCCAGGGAATGCGCTCTTAGTTCGCCGGAGTGTGTATCACATGGCGAGCATGAATCACGATCTCGGCTTGCGAAATTAATTCAGCGCGTGGGGGCCGCACAGAACAGGGAGCAAGCGGTCCCGGCAATTAACATCCAATTAACGTTCTCCAGTTGGTCATTAAATCAGCACCCTTAAGTCTCGCGCGCGCGCGCGCGCGCCCAATGCACCGGCAACAGGACACCTCGGCATTCTTATTCCACCGCCGCCGTTCGAATATTCAGCTATTCAAGCTGATATCGAAATACGTAATAAGTCCGCGCGTCCGGTTTCGAATAACCAAGCGATACCCGCGCGAATAGATATGCGTGCTTCATTTATTATTTATGGCTTCGGCCCTATCAATAGAAATTCCTAAAGAAAAGCACCGAGTTATCGGTTAGCACTTAAAGTACATCGTCCTGCACTCTCACGATCGCCAATGTCAAAGAATAATTGTCTGAACGAAGCGAAGTCTTTACGATGGAAAACTTCACATTTTTAAGCACGGTAGCTGATGAATTGCTATCCTAAGAATATAATAACCAAAAACATTAACATATAAAGAAATACCCCAAGTAGCAGCTTGATTCCCCCGCAAAATTGCTTCCTCATTTCGGTTTTAAAAAGGATATAGATATATAAGAAAGTCAATTTTTCATTTGAAGATCTCTCGATTTAATACGCATTAGCAATTAAGAATAAATTGGCATACAATTCCGAAAGATGAGTTAACCTCTTAACTTCAAAGATCGAGAATACAGGGACACACTTTTACAAAATAATTGTAAAGTTAAGAGGTTAAGGTTGAGTTTTATAATAATTTCACTCCGTTTAGACTACAAAATTCTGATATATTTGCTTGTAGTAATGTCAGTGTTAGCAATTCACGATCATTTTATCAACGAAATTGCGTCTCGGCGAGAGTAGCAATTTCTTTCGAGCGCTGTCGAGGAAGTTATTTCCCCGGTAGATGTTTGTCATTTGCTGGAAAGAGGAGCGCGCCACCGCGCCGCGTTGTTTCGAAGGAGCTGTATAAATCATCGTGGCGACACATGGTGATCCGGAGTTATCGACGGACATCCACAGATAAATTGTGCGGCCGCTCTCCTGGCAAGAAGGACGACCTTTTCCGTGCGCTGACCTAGCTTCTCACATCGGCTTCTTCCTCCTTACGCTTCGCCCAATCTTCGGGGAAAGCATGCCGCATGTTTATACGAGCTGTATACATACGCGTCCCGATCGGGGAATTACTATCGGCTTGTTCTAGTTTCGCGAATGCCGCTCTATTTGAACAGGTCATTACACGAATTGCTATCGATTGCCTCTACTAATATTGTACTTCCTAATCTCCTCTTGACGAACTTAAATACCAGATGTTTCAATTGTTAAAGGAACATATTAGCGAACAATAGATTTGGTGCTTTAATATTTCTAATTATTTTATCATTGGTGCATTTCTCAGGCTAAGACACGAACGTTATATTAACCCTTTGCAGTCGTATGTCTTCTCTCATTGTCAGCCACCACAACAAAAACCATACTAATCTTGTATAATCTTTAAAATCGGGAAGACTATCGACCTTTAATATTTTAATAATAGTTTAATTAATTATTTTACAAACGGTACTTTAATATTTATAACTATTTATTCTATCATTGGTGCACTTCTCAGGCTAAGACACAAACGTTAATCAAACAAACAATAATCTTCAAATAATCGAAATTGAGATAATAAATATTTCGAACTAGCCAAGATTAATAATACTAAATCAACACGAAATTTCTTTGGAGGAAGACAAGACTATTGACAAAGCGAGCTTTGACATGTGACAATTCAGCAAGTCCGTAGTTAATAATTGGCCAAGGACAAGCTTCCAAGTGTTAAGCGGGAACACGTGTGTAACACCTGGCGAGCAGCAGAGCCAGCTACAATTGTCCCATTCAGGCGACCCCGCGTGGTTTATCTCGCGGAGATTGAAAATTTGGCACGAAACCGAGCAGCTCTATTAATACTTAATCGCGTGAGGTCTCCAGGGTTAAGATGCCCACCGACGCCGACGACGCCGCCGCCGCGCAGACTCCAACCAGTGATTTTCTCCGGCTTCCTTTTGCAGGAACAGCACGCGAGAAAATCACGAGACTCGCCGCAGACTCCCATGTGACTCATAAGTCTTCAGCGCTCCGTTTACCGCAGTTCTCTCTCTCTCTCTCTCCGCCCGCTTCCTGTTTAGTCCCTCGGCCCTAATTACTTGCTTGCCTTTTATTGGCCACTGTAGATATAAAGGGATACGCTCATCCGCCAAATCCACCGAGATTTCCCTTGATTTTCGCGTCGTTAACGTTTAACACGCCTCTCTTTTTATTACCTGATTTCTGCCTTTGGCTTTTTGGACCGTTTTGGTTAGTCTTGTAAATCTGTAAGTTACTCCGAGCATTTGAATTGTTTTCTGGTACAAAACTAGAAAGTCCTTTAATTTGATTGCAATCATAATTGGATTTATATTGGTTATAATTAACATTCCATTTGTGCTTTTTAGTATTCTATTATCGATTATTAAAGATTTATCTAATAACAGGATCGTCTTGATATTTCTACTAATAGTCAACATTACTTTAATACGAAAATATGCTCGTGTGAAAAGTTGAAGTTAGTTCGACTCAGGTAGCACTCTTTGGAACTCATACATCATGTTAGCCCAAGAGCGGCCTTTACAGCGCGTAAAAGCCGAGCATAAATATTCTATCCAGTGCTAGAAAAGCATGATCGATCAATGCGGAAGTTAGGAATGTGCCGTCAATGAGCTGGATAATCTTGAGGAGGATGTATACTTGTGAAAGTGTAGGTGGCTATAAACAGCGGCGATCAGTTGAATCTCACAAGGGGGCGATGCATTGATCATTTCATCGGGGTCAAGTGACAGCGCCAGTTACCCTGTAAGCGCCACCTTTGTCACGGCTGTCTGCAGAGCGCGCGAGAGAACCATGCACCTAGGGTCGGCGAATATCTATGAACGCCATTAGTAGCTCTTTTGCTGAACAAATATCAGCCATCAAAATGAGCGATCCCGCAACCATCCATTCTGTTTTATGCTTCTACCACCAAGCTGATATTTAGAAACATGAACGTACAAGAATACGAATATCGCAGGGTTTATTCAAGTTTCTTGTTACTTTTTTCCTGTGGAAGAAAGAATTAGATTTTTGCCTGTCTTTTTATGAGGGATTGGCTGTTTAAGGCGTAGAATATTTCCAGTCTTTATTAATAGGGATAGACTGTTTTTATTTTCTTTTACTCTTTAACGTGTTCTGTAATTCTTTGCTCGTTAACGCACTTTGCAAACTATGACTCTTTCATCTATTCTATTTTATGCTTCTACCAAGCTGGTATTTAGAAACATGAACATACAACGAATACGAATATCATAGAGTTATTAAAATTTTTAGTCAATTTGTCCTATGTACAAAAGAATTGAATCTTTGCCTGTCTTTTTATTAAGTAGTTGGCTGTTTAGGGCGCAGAATATTTCCAGTATTTTTTAATAGGAATAAACTCTTTTTATTCCTTTTTGCTCTTTAATATCTTCTGTAACTCTTTGCCCTTTAACATAGTCTACATACATATGTATGACTCTTTGTTCTGCATTGTTCAACTCTGCTGCGAGAAATCTACTGACTAACTTCAATGACTTTTCGCTCGAAAATTGGGAGCTTCTATCACACACATACACACACTTCTTCTACTTCTCAGTCTTACACCGTTTTGTTCAGTCATTCTTAGAAATAGTCACATCCTTTCTTCCTAATTACACAGAGATCCTCGCATTCTTCTATTCACAGTCACACACATACTCTCATCGATCACTGCATTCTCAGAAATCATTCCTTAAATATGTAAAAATGATTAGAACACGAATTTCTCTAGATACTTAATAACTAATCAAAGAGTACTGTCAAATATGTAGCCAAAAGTAATTCATTATTAACAAGAACCAAAGTGAAGCCTGAGAGACACATGCAGTGACGCGGCTATGTGTGCGTGTCTTATCAGTGTACGATACTTAATGACTAACCAACAAGTACCTCCAAAAATGTAGTCAAAGTAGCAGCGGCGCATTATTAAAAAAGCCAGAGTGAAGCCTGACAGACACATGCAGCGGCGCGGCGAGAGGGTGTGTGTGCGTGATCGGTGTGTGATTCGTGTCAACGATGTTTATCGCGGCGAATGCAGCTTGCACCTATGCGAGGGTTGGGATGTGCGAGAAAGAGGGTTGCTGGAAGCCGTGCGAAAGTATATGTCGGTGTTGGTGAGAAGAGGAAGAGGAGGATGGAAAGAGGGTGGAAAGAGGGGTGGTCGGAAAGGGCGGGGTAGGATGGAAAGCGTGGAGGAGCATATCTTTGACCCAGATGAGAGGAATCCGAAGGGTGTTCTTATCCCGGGTCCATAGCCTCTGGGGCCAAGCAGGCGGCTCCTGATGCCAAGCTTAATGGAGCTTGAATACGTGGAGATGAGCCTCGCCTTCCCCGATACCTTCAGGCGTCGCCCCGTGAATTTCTCGCGAGTTCTAAGCGTCATCCTCCAAAATCTTGGTCCAACTTACCTAGCCCTGCTGCTCGGCCCTCCTCCTCCTCCTCCTCCTCCAACCGCCGCCGCGCCGCCACTCCTCTTCACGTATCTTCTTGGATTATGGCCACTAGCGAAATTCCCCTTCAAATTCCCACCGTGTCTAGATAAATTAACTGTAGTGATCCTGCACTTTGCAAATTGAACGAAATTAAATCCCAGTAGATAGCAGGTTGGAAAATTGATGGAAGGCGAATATAGATTTCTATGTTTTGTTGGTGATTTTTGAAATTTTGATAGTTATGTTTAACACTAAACCTACCAATCAGCGGTCAAATGATCGTTTTCAATGGGGAAGTACGAGTATAAAAAAGTGTCCATAGGTTTAGTGTTAATTATGACGAGAATTGCTTTGTGTTTTGTAAGTTGGTAGAAAGTAGTTTGTTGGCGAAGCAGGTCAGATTCTCATAGGCGCGAGTTCAGCGAGTTGATTTAGACGCAGCCGAGATAAAAATAGAACACTAACGATGCAATAGTAACGACGAAGATTTTGGGCTCGCAAATTATTTGGAGTGCCGGCTATTCAGCAGGCTAGAATCCTCGCTTCTTTCAATACACGCCGGCGCCCCGCCGCGCGCGCATTCGGCATGTTGCACGCAAATTAGAAGATACGCTCCAATTTCTCATTTCATCCAGTCCACTCGAGAGGACCCGCCGCCGCCGCCGCCGCTGCTTTAATAAATCGGGCCGCGTTACAAGTTCCCGCGAAACTTTTCCTGTCTTCCTCCCGATTTTCGGCTCTGCCTTTTAGCTTTCCAGATTGCACGTTCGAATTCTCTGAATCCTTCACCTTTAATAGGAATTTTTATAAGTCTCTCACCTTTCTGAAAAATATTTTAAACAGATAGAATTATAATTAAATCATTTTGTAAATTTTCTTGAGGAATTGGACAATTCTATGGAATTCGTTTCTTTCAAAAGACAAGATCGAAGTATACAAGAAGAAATTCGTTGCTTTAATGCCCAGATCGGTGACGAATGATTCAACGGCGCCGGGTGAATTGCGTCACATGACGATCATTATAAATGTAATGAAGGAGAACGAGCCGAAATGGGGATCGCGGTTCGAGGGCGATTCGAGGGCCTCTTAACCCAGAACAGCGCTCGCGCGCGGCAGCCACAGTCAGCTCCGCTGCATTCAGAGATTCCCTCCGCTCTCTCTCTATCAGAGTTGCTTCGTTCCCTGCCATCGTTCTCTGTCCGAGCAAGATCAATTAATCTGTCCCGACAGATCGTAACATCGGATACATTTGCCCACCAGGTGGAAAAGAGTCGGCCAATTATCCTTAGGATTTGAGGGGCGCCAATCGATTTCAACTTTCACGAGCGACCTCAATTTTCGTCCACTCTCGCACCCTTTTCTTCTCACATCCAACATACAAAAACCTCCACTCTTCCCCTCGCAAACACAAACAAACAATTCAAACCAGCAAACATTCAAGAACGCCAGTGAAAACCACCACGAATACATCCCTCGACAATATTTCAATTAAAAACGACCCTAATTTAACTGAGCATTGTCTGGGAGTGATAAAGGGTGGTCGGATGGAGAGGCTGGAATCATGCGAAATAAAGGGCGGAAGAAAGAAAAGGGGAAGGAAGGAAGGAAGGAAGGAAGGAGCGGCGCGATGGGTGGGTGGTGGGCAGATATAAAGGGTCAGTGAAGAGTAACAGGGGGGTGGCTGGTGGTGGTGGTGGTGGGGCGCGCAGGTACGCAACGGGTCAAAAGTGGCAGAGATAAAGCGAGCCTCGAGACACCGACGGAAAAAGTTCCGCCGGACGTCACCCTCCTCCTTCATCATCCAGTCCTTGAAAAAAAGAGGCAAGACGCGCGCAGAGGGCTGGCAGGGGAGCAGCTCGCCCGGGGGATTCACTTGCACGCAGTTCAATCTTGCAGATACACCGGGCTATTCAGAGTCCTAGCTGTGCTTAACGGAAGGGCAGAACGCTCTCTCCCCTCTCTCTCACTCCCTCTTACAAGAGATTCTCACGAGCGAGAGAGAGAGAGGACAACAGAGTGACGACCGGGGGATGTAGCACGAATGGAGTATCGGAAGGGATGCGCGTCACGCAGGGGATAAAGGGGACATACGTTTTCGAGTGCGAGTGAGTGAGAGGCGAGCGCAACTAGAGCGAGAGAAGCCGACAGACCCTGAAAGAGATAGAGCGCGCGCGCGCAAGAGCGAGCGAGAGAGAGGGAGGGGGTTGCGCTCGCTCCCAGGGTCTGCAAGCTCGGTTCGGCTGGTGGCGCCGGGCTTTTATGGCGGCCGGAAAGCGGCTTCGGCGAGTTCGCGGAGGTTCGTCGGGTCCCAGCAGCAGCAGCAGCAGCAGCAGCAGCGTCGTCGTCGTCTCGCTGCCGTGACGTCACCGCGCTGTGCTCTCCACCACGATGACGTAAAACCCGGGCGAGCGAGTTAGTTACGTTACGCAAGCGTGCTGATGCGAGCCTGCCGCCGGGGTGGGCTGCGGCCCGATCACCCACTGCCCTAGTTTCCGACCTCGCTGCTACGACAGAGCGAGAGAGGGAAAGAGAGAGGGCAGAGCTCACCCTCTCCTGGCTTGCTTGCCCGGCGCCTCGGCCAGGCATTTTTTTCGAGCGGCCAGAAACCGAGATAGAACTTAGCCAGTCGCTGAGAATCCGACGGAGAAAGAATGACAGTGCCAGTTGTAGAAGGGTGGTGAAGGGTAGTGAAGGGTGGAGGGGGGAAGACAGTGGGTGCTGGGAGATTACCACCCCTGTTATGGGGTCTCCCTCGAGCAGGCAGCGTAGCGTCGATCCGCTTAGAATCGCGACCAAAGCGTGCTCAAGCGATTAGGCCAATCGATGCTCTCTCACTCGCTCCCTTCAACTTCTCCCTCGCATATGTCTGCCTGTGTCTCTGTGTGTATGTGTGTGCGCTTGGAGATCCCAATCTTTTGGAGTACTCTTGTTATTACTTCCTACTTTACTGGCATATTCTATATCGAGAGACCGAATGACATCTCTTGCCGGAGCTACACAAAGCTTTAATTGAATTCCCAGGAATCCGGTGACTGATCCCATCGAGCTTTATATTAACTTGACGATGAAAGCTCGAGGAATTTCTTCCCTTTTTTTTTTTCATTGGCCGAGCGGATGATTTCGCAGGACGATTTAGTCGGATATAAACGCTCTCGGGATGATAAATAATACAAAAGTTGCGATATACAGGAATCTCTCGCGGTGTCAGCGGCGTCCTTTCGCCGGAATTCCCGCGGGGGGTTGCTTGGTTGCCGCGGCGGCGGCGGCGTCGGCGGCAGCGGCGTCGGCGAGGGGGGTGGAAGGGCGGTGGCTCGTTGGTAATCCGCTTAAAATCGCGGTACGCGTGTCCTGGAAAACTTGCATTATCGTGGGAAATCCCTCTGGTTCCTTGCTGACACTTCTTTGTCCCGCGAGTCTCGCCCCCTATAAATCACTTCATCGTGCACCGGCACGTAAACTACCTTTTCTACATCGAGCCGTCTTCCGCTCCACTTCTCCTTACGATTTTTATTCTACTCTCCAGACCTTCATTGTTTCGCCGCGGCAGCGGCGGCAGTGCGTTCGGCCGGATGTGTTTTTTAAACTTTCTCCCTTTTGCCAAGGGATGGGACACTTCCACTGAGAGTACGCTCTTTGACACCAAAGCTGATCGCGAAGCGCCAAGGAAAAGGGTGAAGGCCTTTGAATCACCACCAAAAATTGGACATTTTCGATGGCCAAAAATATGGGGAAAAACAAATTTTGAGCTGGGGCTCTGAAATTTATATTACATCTTCCTTGATGCAAGGGGAGACTCCCTACCAAATTTTAGCCCCGGAAAATGTCGGGAAATCCAAAAAATATGGGAAAAACCAGCGAAAATTCCGAAAAAATCGAACTTTAAAGGCAGTTTTTTTAGTGTTTTTGATAGAAATCCGGACTTTTTTCGACGGATTTCTTGTTTCCTGTCCGTTTTCATTCATAAACAATCGATTCCTGAAGAAAAAACCCGTGTTCGAGGACCTTCGAAAAATCGTGAAAAAATCTGAAGGGGTACCCCTTCAGAAAAATTTGCCGAAAAAAAAATGTTGAGCTAGGGCTCTGGAATTTTTATGGTATCTCTCTTGATGCAAAAAAACATTACCCACCAAATTTCAGCCCCGGGGAAGGTCGGGAAGTCCACCAAAAAAAATAAAAACCGTTAAAAATGAGCAAAAATGGACTTTTCTCGACGGTTTTTCGACCCGTTTGCGTTGCAAATCCGGACTTTTGTTCACGGATTCTTTGTTCTCTATTCACCCTGATACGAAAACAATCAAAATATCCCGGGTTCGGCCGATTTTGAGAAACTTGAAAAAGTTGACCATTTTCGAGGGTCGAAAATAGGTGAAAACCTAAACTTTGAGCTAGGGCTCTGGAATTTTTATGGTATCTTCCTTGATGCAAGGGTACATTCTCCACCAAATTTCAGTCCCGGGGAAGGTCGGGAAGTCTACCAAAAAAAATAAGGGCTAGGAGAGTTCTGATTCAAAGGCAAGTGAATCACCCTGTACATGATATAATTATAGTACAAGTGTCACATGCGCGCAGGTCTTAACTAGGTATCTTTCGCCTTACACCAATGAATCTGCGAGTTTAGTTGCATGAATTGACGAGTCTCAAGTGCTAGCATCCTCGCTCGTCGGTTTCCTCTCGGCGAGGAAAGGACGTCTAATACCTCTCTTAAACTCCTGATAATCAGTGGCCGTGTCAAGCAGTACAGGGAACAGGGCTGTAAAAATTAAAGCTAATATTTCCCCTAACGAACTCTCCGCTCCCCCGATTTTCCTCGCGCTCATCGCTGTTTGACTAAACGAAGCGGCGCTCGCTCGCTCGCTCGCTCCTGGATTTCCTTGAGTACTAATTTCCTGTAGCGTGTAATTACCTTCCGCAACTTGGTAACTTGGTATCTCCGTGCCAGCTGCAGGGAGGAGAGATTTTTTTCTCCAGGCCGCAATCGCGATAAAATTGGAAAGTTGCTGCTGGCTTTCGAAAGCCGAGCTTTCGTTGGCTCGCGCTAGCCCAGTTTCAATCCCGGGGATAAATCTCGCGAGTTAAGTCGATCTACATTTCGGACTCACCGCATATAACAACGATGTTAGGAAAATTCTGCGATTGAAAGAGAAAAGTTTGAAGTTTGAAGTTCATCGCCCCTTGTACCTTCAATAATATGCCAAGGATCTGTGATGGCACGACGGATCATTTAAATGACACAAATCTCCCAGCAATTTGTGTGTAGGTTTGAAACTCCATTTGTGAATAACCGGGCCGGTCAAGTATCAGATGTTTTATCGATGATTAATTCTACACAACAATTCTAAGAAATAATTTGATGGTTTGATAGCATTTTTAAAAATATCTCAGTTAAATAATGGCTTGGCTGTAGCTTCGGAGGATTTTCATTCATTTTTTGGTGAATGTGGCAAAGGCAGTGAACTATACAGTTATTTGTAGAATTATCTTACAATATTAAAAAGATTATGATCTTTGTTAAACCCAAAACACTTTTGTGGGAGGTCGAACAAAGCTACTTGGCGATTTTTATATTTAATATCTTTTAGAGAAGATTGTAGCTTTTCCGTGACACGATAGTGAATCGTTTTCAATTAAGAGGGTATTCCGCTAAAGAAGATGCGGTGGTGGGTGACATTTTCCGGGGGGACGTAGGTGAGACAATGGAAAGGACAGAGCATAATCGCATAATAAAGGGAAAGGTGAGACGTGCTTTACGAGGGAAAAACTGGAAAGGTCTTAACGATAGTAGACGGGTCACGGCGACGAGGATAATGAAGTCGTCACGCTGCTATGAGAAAGGGAGAAAAAATGCTGCAAAAAGAAAAAAGATAGATCGAGCACATACACGTGTGTGTGTGTGTGTGTATCTTTTAGAGTCGCTCGTAAAAGAGGCGAACGGCTCGGTGGCACGGAAACAATCCGAGCTCAGATGCAGCAACAACCGGGAAAATGTTGCATGTCAAGAAAATCCGCTGCGGCTGCGCCGATTTATCGCTGACAAAGCAAGCCCCGCGCGCTGACAGTTTTCAGTATAACATCCACTCTGCCACGTTTATTCGAGAAACCCACGAGACTCCTACTTTTTCAATGTAACTACTTCTCCGCGGCTCTCAGACTGCGGCTCGTGAAAGAGACGAAAAGCAAGTGATTACATCAGAAAAGTTATCGGTTTTCCACGTTTACATAATGCTTTATAGCGGAAATTTTATAGAAATACTAATTAGATACTTTAACTCTACCATATTATATATCTTGTTATAATATCTCTTTTGCACTAGTATTTGTGTAGAATTTACTTGGCACGTCTAATTTGTATTCAACGGCGGCGCGCGTAAGTTAGGAAATTCCAGGCGCCAGCTTTATTAAATCAACATTAATTGCGCTAGTGGCAGACACATGCCAAGAGCGAGGATAGTTTTCTGGCAAGTGGGGGTGAACATCGTAGAATGGATGACGCGTATAGGATTTTATTGCACCCTCGTAATGGCTGCTTTAATTGTCATCGGTGAGCTTGTATGAGTGAAATATATATTTGCGTGTGTTTTTTTTTCCGAGTCCCTTGGCCGACCGATTTAATGAGCTGACTTCTCCTCGACTATTTCGAGCCTCTTTCTCGCTCGAGGATGCGCTGATGAATGCGAGTTACCTCCCCAACGATTGCCAAGTACGAGTAGTCGCACACGTATGATGCGTGCGAAGTATCAGCGAAGCACTCGGCATTTCATTAATTTATCCGAGTGGACCCGATGATGAATAAAGTTCGGTCAAAGCTTAACTAACCAACGACCCTATTCACGAAACAAGCACGAACGAACCACCCGCGCCAGATATTTCGTGCCTTTCACGTGTGAAATATTATTAAAAAGCAGGATGTACGCGCAATCACATGAAAATCTGATCGCAGTCAAAGCCCCGTAATGATGGCAATGAACCTGTTGAATTACTTAGACACGTCGCACATTTCATCATTTACCAAAAGTCTGCTATATTAATATTCAGTCGAGCCTGACAAAGTTTATAATAAATTCGAGGTGGTTTGCGAGACAAGTTCTTGGATATTGTATTTTTACTAACTCGAGCTGGCACGACAACTGCAGCAGTTGCAAATTTTAATGGACTTGGGTAAACAAGGCGCATGGGTAAATCCAACTCGGGAATTGCATTAATTAATTCACGGGCCGTTTCACAACTTATACGTTTGAAGCTTTAGAAGCAGCGGCGGCGGCGGTTGCCCCACCCAATTCGCTCGACACTTAGCAAATACATAATCCAACCTAATTCCATAAAATTCGATGGTGAACATCCGGAAAGTAGAGGCAGTACAAGGCCGCTGCAATCCGAACAATTAATTACAAGCTGGAGCTCGTTAGAATTAAAATTTATCACTGCATAAAACGCAGTGGGCGGTTTTGTACGCGCCTCCCCTCGAATGCGTAATCACAGCGATGTTCGTAGGGGCAGCGAGAGATTCGATTAGCCAGCGAGAATAAACGAATCCACCGCGGGGCAAACACGTGTCGGTGTAAATATTAATTGGGAAGTGTGCCGCGATAAAATCAATTTGTAATTTGTTAATCAGGCAAGAATTTCTCGCGAAAGAGATTCCTTCTCTTTATACGACGGAATCGATTATTATTCCGGCTGGAATTCGTTCCAGATGCAAAAAAAGAGTGTACTCGGCTTCTCGGTGGGTCGCGCGACATATTTGTCATCTTGCCAAATGCGCCTGTAATAATTCCTGTTACATTAAACGACACTGGTGGAGGAGCTTGCGGCAGAGCATGATCGCAATCCAAAAAATATCCGACTCCTTTCCGCCGCGACGCCGGTACAATCGCCCCTGTGAATTCCAGGGCGGCGGCGACGTCGCCAGAGCTTTTCACCGCAGCTTCCAAAAAGGAGATGGCAAGCTCTCTGTGTTTGCCAGTGTCACAGTTATTGTACGAATTTATTCAGAGATGCTCAGAGTATTCCAATATCGCGCGAATGTATACTTTGCGAATTCTTTTCGACACTAAATTTCACATCTAAACTTTAATCGAATTTAACAAAACATAGCTAATTATTTTTATATGCAAGATTGGAAAGTCCTGTTGTCATTAACGTGGAGATTGTTAGATTTCTTGGGTAATGTCAGAGATCAAAGTTTAGTTTAGTAGGAGGAAACGAGTCCCCCGCAGGAGGATTCAGGTAGTCGTAAAAACCTTTACGAGCTTCTATTGTACCATTATTTATACCGTCGAATGTCGTTGACTCTTGCAGTTAGCCAGGCTTGGTAGGTGATTCTTAAGGCAGCTGCATCCAACAATAATTCTTAGTGGTCGTAGAGCAGAGGGAGCAACCGATAGGAGGTCGTAAGTTTGCGTGAGTGACAGTAAACTCTAGTTTTAAGATAGCAGGCGCCGTCTTAAAAGTCAAAATTGACCTACGCCTGAAACTGCCAGGCTCGTATTTCATATAATTAAATTAGAACAGCGTCTGAAATTGCTCGAAAACTAGGAAGAAGCAAAGATTTCGATATTGTAATTCTTACGAGGAAGATTTCGATGTTGAAAGCTCTGCCAAAGATTTCTTTTGCGCTTGTTCGACTCGAAGGGAGTTTGGGAGGCGAACAGGCTGATTTGGGGAAAACTTTAATTATGATATTAGAAATCCGGCGGGGGAATTGAGAACCGAGAGAGGGCGGAGAAGCGAATCTGTGTAACGCTGATCTAGCGAGCTTTTGAAAACTTGCCAGTGGCAAGGATTCGAGGCTCTGAAATGGGCACGATCATCGCGCGATTGCTTCGCGACGATAACTAACTTCGAATTGCTCCCATTCACCCAGTCAGCCCTCTCTTTTCCACCGTCGCTCCAGCAGCACTCTCCTCCTCCTTTCTCCTCCTTTTTTATTTCGCCCGGCCAACACAGCTGCACTCGCGAATTAATTTCCTGCCTCGGCCGGGAAAGCTGCGGGCATAAATTTCACCGCGCAGAAGTCAGCGGGCTACGAGTCTGCGGCTGCAGGACAAATTTACCCGCGACTTTACTTCCCGCTTGTTTGCACAATTGTTTCGCTAGCTTTCCCATTCGCGGCGATGCTGGAACGCCCGTGAAAAACTCGCCCGATGACTGCCTCGCTGATCGCCAATATACTTTCTTGCTGAAACCACGCAGCTGTGTTTGTGAATTTGCTTTTTATTGATAGCAATATTCTCCCACGCGACTAAAAGTAGCTTTTAAAATCGACTGCCTTTTTTAATCGACTTTGTAAAAGAGGTTTCACGTATTTGGTTTTGTTCACCCATAAAATTACAAAGCTTATTAAGTTTTCTTCCAATTTATACTGACAATTATTTATGCAATCCTAACAGATTTAAATAACTTACATTACATCTGTTAAGATTGTAATTGTCTTTAAATTAAATTACTAGTTTTTTTTAATGAAAATAAGTGTCCATAAAGAGAGGTGTTCGTAAACCTAGTGTTAATAAGTGGCGTATATCTTTTTAATCTTTCGTAAATTCTACTCTCTCTGAATGGCAGAAGTTGGCTGTGAGTGATAGCAATCTTTTTGTATCGTCCGGTGATAAACATAAGGATGGATGTCGGAATGCCATAATCAGAGTCGTAAACTGTTGACACGGAGATCCTTTTAGTAGGAGCAGCAGCAGCAGCATCCTAGCCATAAAATTCGAGAGAATAGGGATCGCAGGCTGGTGTGCCTCGACGCGATGGCCAGCGATGCCAAATATTTGCGAATATTGGGAATTAGAAGTTTCGTTACGAAATTTCAACAACGCAAACTGGTGAGCGTGGTAGGCAGAGCACGATTCTGTCACGCAGCCCAGGCTAAAGGAAGGGTGGTCCACGCGGCATAGTTAAAAGCGCAAACAGAGGAAAACTTTCTGTTTGTGTTCGCGAGCAAACATGAAGCGGAGCCGAAGGCATACGTGGCACTGAAACGGCAACTCTTTCTGAGCTCTGCCTCCTGGAATTTTCCTTTAAGGAAACGTACCTTAATGCTCCACCTATCTTCGAATCTACTTTATGGAATGACACGCGTCTCTTATTTACAACTTGCGAATTCCTTTCAAAGCGTTCAATCTGATATTCTATTAACCAAGTTTACGATTTGTATTTTATTATAGAATTCTGAAGCATTAGAATTCGAATTGCGCAGGACTCATTGAATAAATCTTATTCTTTGGATTTTAATTCCTGTTAAATAGGAATTTATGAGCCGTTTATTTTGAAAATTACTTAAATTTATGTATATTTTAATTGAAATATTAAAAGATTTCCTTCAGATTCTGCACGTTGCTGCAGTCAACAACAGAAAATTAACAAATAAACTTAGGCCACGTTGAAAATAATTATTAATTCCCTAAGAATCTAACAATTATAATTAACCCAGTAAACTTTAAACTCCCTGATATTAATTTCGCAGATCTAATCTCAGAATTTCATACTCGTAAAGTTCACTGAAAGGGATTGAAATGCTTATACACACAACTCAGCGCATTTATCTCTTCGCGTCTTCTTAGCTGCTAAACGCTGTATTCCGTAATTGGATCGCGACTATTGAAATTATCAATCGGCGACTAGGAGTGCGAGCGGCGTATAATACCATTGGCGGCACTCCGGGAGCGAATAAATAATTAGGGGCGGTTGGCGGGGTGGTTGATGCGCGCAACCTAGTTGCAAGTTTCGCATTCGCCCCGCCTTAATTAAGGTGCATTACGTGTTGGCGGCGCGGCTTCGCTACAAATGACACGCTTGTGCTCTCGTTTTACCTATTCGCCTAGTATATCCGCACGCCGATCACGGGGCCGCCGTAAACGCGGAAGAATGCACGAATTCAGTCGGGGTGCGAGCGATGCGTCGCTCTGCCTGCCAAGGCTGCGCCCCCGCGTAATTACTCGCTGAATGAGCGGGTTAATTATCGCGATAATGGATGCGGCAATATACTATTAGCAGGGATTTACAAGCTGCCAGTGGCGGATCAATTTCACTCCTGGTGTATCCTCGTTTCTGGAATTGCTCTGACTTGACTGTGAAAGCATGAAACATCCCCTGCGGAGAAAATGAAATATAAAAATGAAGAGAGCTTCTTTTCCATTATTCATAGAGATCGTACTTTACAACCTGAATGCGTTAACGTTTTTTAACATTCCATTTGGCATCGCTTTATTTTTTAATGCAGACTTTGAAAGGGACTTTCAAAGGTTTATTTAAATACTTCATTATTTCTTCAGTAACGCTTGTGACAGCTAGTGAGGAAAAGATTAACCCTTTTAGTGCCGAACGCTGTTCGCAATACTTTGCAATCAATGTTCTCTATCTCAAAATGAATTGATAACGCGTTATAAATGGTTTACTTTCGTTGCAACACAATTGAAAAGATTGTTTATGGATTTAAATATTGCTTGTAAAAGAGACATTAATTTTTATCTTGTTCTATTTATCTATCATCTTCTATCACTAAAAAGGTTAAAGCCAATATTTTTAATATATTGGGAAGAACTTTTCAATGTTTAATAATCTGGTACAGTTGGGTGAGAAACAGCTTGAATAATTATGAATTTAGAAGAAGCCAATCGGAAAAGTTTACAATGGACGATCGCATGTACGTGCCCGCCAAGTAAAAACGATACTACTGAGCAAATAGTCAAATATCCGGATCATTGCTCATCGTAGTGTGGAATGGCCGGGCGAAATGCGCCGATTAAAGCTGGCGTTTCATTTGGGAGCTCGGGTTTTAAGCCACCGACCAGCCAGCCAGCCGGCTTAAGTACGCCGGCATACATACGCGCCGCGCTGTCGGGTATAAATATCGCACTTTATGCAGAAAATAACAGCCAGTTTTTCCGCGAGCTCCATTAAGCCGCGCGCATCGTATGAAACGTTAAATTGAAATAGCAGCTGTATTGCGTGCGATGATGCCAATTAAAAGCATGCAGGATTGTACATACAACTCGCATTTATTTGAACCGTCAACTATCGACACATAATTTTCAGACGGAAGTCTAAATTTTCACGATATTTAAAATTATGCGAAGGCGAAGCTAAATAAGCTGCAATTGTGTGCAGGGAATATTAAAGCAGTGACGTACAAATAAACAGGGAATAATCGATGAGCAACGAAACTGAAATGGATGTCAAGTCTGTCGGGCATCAGCTTGAGCGATTGAATTATTCAAATTGCAATCTCTGACTTTTCATTGCGAGCTCAAATGAAATCCCGGCAAAGTCAATTCATTATCATATCAAATTTGCGAGACGCAATTTTACGATTTCGCAAATTGGACTCGCAAATTGCCAGCTGCACCCAAACAAAGTTCCCGGGGCGAGTAGTGGAGTCGGGCTGGGATTCCTGTCGCGATTCGCCGATGAATTATAACGCAACCCATTAAACTTGGGGCGTCAAAGGCGAGCATTCGAAATCAGAGGATTTGCTGCGTTTCCTTCAAAATAACCTACTGAAAAACTGTTTGAAATCGTTTCGATTTCTTTCTGTGTTCCTTCTCTCTTGCTATCGTTCTTTCGTTTGCCTTTCATAGCGAAATAGAGAACGACCTTCGTTCCGTGCACATTCACACGCAGACAGCGATGCACGTATGTAGCTGTGGACAAGCAGAAAAAGAAGATAATAAGTGCGAGTGGAAGGACGATCGCGTCTGACGGGGTCAGAGAATAGAAAGAGATAGGCGCTCATCACGTCAGTGCTCCTTTTATATTTTCCCTTATATTCCCCAGCATTGATATACCGAGAAGTCTGACGCGGACGTCAAAAAGCGACGCCGCGTTCCGAACTCCATCAGTCTTGTTATGTTAGGAAAGCCAGTCGTTCCACGACACTTGCCAGCGATTTGCTCAACTTTTCTCACTGAAATTCGGAGTATTTCAACTTATAACACAAACTAATATTAACACACCTTTGACAATTTATATTCAGCAAAGTTAATCCTTAAAAACCAAGCATTAAGATTGTTGTATTTTATATTAAAGCACCCCAATCACTAAACATGTTCTTGTGTTAGTTATTGTTGTTTTTATATTAAGACCATACTAAGGTACATTTATTTTACATGCACACACAGAAATAGTTAAACTATTTTACTTCTTAGAGTCTTTTTAAACAAGCTTTTTTACAAACCACCTCTTTTTTAATTGACTTATCTGAAGAGCTATAATAATCTCTCAATAGTTTTTTGTACCTTCTTTTTTAGTTTTATCGTTATCGTTTAGTTAGTCTCGTTTTATCGTAGCGCACTTCGGTTTTGATTCGAGCGCCATGTTCGAAATTACTTTTAAATAAATATTTCTCAACAAAGATAAATAGTTTTCCCCGAAGAAATATCTGCATTTTAACAAATCTGAAAGAATTCATCCAAATTTCAAATAAGTATAAATCATTTCGTACAAAACATATGCAGAAAACAGTCTCACAATTCTGGAATCAGCAACCGCGAAAGAATGTCAAACTGAAACGTGGCGTACGTAAATCGCTGGTACCACTGCGGCCGGTGACGGACATATTCACCGATGGCGGTGCCCTCGAAAAATCATCAACGCCGCGCCGCAGCGGTGGACGCGCACCTGACAGGCTAATTTATTTAAACAAATTATCGGAGCAGCGGTGTGCGGCAGCGCGTAAAGCCGAAAATACAGGCTGATAGAAGAGGATCGACGAAAGACTCCACAAGAAAAAGAAAGACAGAGTAACTGAAAGAGTAGAAGAGTGTAGATTCGCTCGCTCCAGAAAGAGTACGCGAGTGGATCGGTCCATAGACGAAACTAACCCCGAGAACGACAGGGAGAAAACCGAATGCGAGGTATAATCGAAAGAGGACAGATTCGAAGAGTAGAAAAACCGGTGAGTGGAAGGCGAAGGGTTGGGCGTGCAGGGCAGAGACACAGGAGACAGTGTCGCGCTAGAGAAAGAGAGAGCGAGAGAGATAAAAGGAAGAAGCGAGTGGACGGCGATCGGGGTGAGTCCGCCGGAGCGGAGGAGCTTTGGGAGGAGGGAGATGCAGGTATCGGCGAGAGGAGAGCGATCGGGATGAGAGAGGACTCTGCTCGGCTCGAGGGAGACGGAAAGGCGGGCATCCCGGGGTTAGGCAGCGCTTGCGCCCTGCCGGGGGTGGAAAAGCGGGGGGAGCTACCTCACAACGCCCGGGACAAGCGAGAGGAAGCGACCGAGAGGAGCACAGCACGCCAAACCCTGCGGAGCGAGAGAGAGGAGGCTCTCCGGGTACCAGGTCGCGATATTCCACGCTCCAGAGAGAGCGAGCCAGTCCTCGCGCTGTACCAGAAAAAGAGAGGACTCGCGAGGAGAGCGGGGCGCCACGTGAGTGGGAAAAGTAGGGAAAGAGATCGACGGGGATCGGCGGGGCGGCGAGGGTGAGTAAAGGGAGAGGGTGAAAAGCTCGCGGGAGAGAGCAGGACAGAGAGAAGCATCGAGAGGAGCAGCAGGCAAGGGGTGAAAAGAGAGCGGGGCGGAGGAAGGGGTGGCGGCGCGAGAAGGAGAAGAGCGAGCGGTCCTCGATGAGAGACGGGCGTGCGCGAGCTAGTCGAGCAAGGGAGACAGCGAGCCCTGGAAAAGCCGGGAGTGTTCGCCTCCAACCCCTCGTCCTCCTCCCACCCACACACACCACCACCACCACCACCACCACCGCCTTCTCCACCTCTTCCAGGACGGCGAGCGGCGGCAACGGCGGCGGCCGCGCAGCCAGTCGACGTTTCCCCGTTTTCCGGCGAGGGAAAGTGTCCGTCCTGTCGGTGGCTGTGGTCTCGTCACGCACCCACGACACATACCCCACGCCCGGCACCTATGAACACGGGATAATAGAGCCTGCCGCTGCTTCCGTGGCCGATAGTGCACGCCAGGAGCACCGGGAGAGCACCAGCGCCAAATAGAGGAGAGAGAGAGAGTGGGAGGAGGGTGGAAGGAGAGGGAGCGACGGCGGCGGCGTTGCAGGAGGGCGGTGGTGGCGTCGGCGGTGCGAGGGGTTGAAGGAAGAGGAGAGACGGGCTAGCTGGTGCGCTCTCGGCGGGTGGCGAGAGAAAGGTGCTCTAGTGACGGAGCTCCGCAGCATCCGCGCAAGCACGGCCCCACAGAGGAAGAGACAGTGAGCAGCAGGACCGCTGACCTGCAAGCCCGCGTCACGGAAGTACTAGCTCTCCACGCTCTCTAACGTGAACCCTAACCCACCACCGAGCGAAATCTCCACTCGAGCCAACACAGTTCGTCCTTCGGTACTCCGACGGGATCACTGTTCTCTCTCTCTCCCTTCCTTCTAGCGCGATCTCTCTTTCTCTTTCTCTCTTTCGCTCTCAGTCACACTGTTTCTCCCTCGCGCGCCTGCTTGCCTCTCCTCGCGCGCCCCGTCTTTCTCTCGCGGAGCTCGATAGCCAGACGAAGCCAGCATCCACTGACACTGCTACTACCGCTGCACATACTCGGGCCATATCGTGATCGAACGCGGCGAGATCTGTGCCAGCAGAGACAGCATCATCATCGTCATCATCCCCTTCGCACTGCCTCGCTGGACCCTCCTTCGCCGAGGAATCACTCGCTCGCACTCCTCCTTCCTCGCCGGAGCACGCTCGCTCTTCTCCCCCTGTGTGTCTGGATAACTTGTACAGTGAAAATCAGGTTTTTGCGGGGTGCTCGCCTTCCTCCGCCACGAGGGCGGTCACGTTGCTAACGCGTGGTAATCTCGGTGCTACGCTTGATCGGTAATAATTGGATATTTATAAAAGGGGCGCGCGAGAGAGAACGAAAGAAAGAGGGAAAGAGAGAAAGAAAGAGAGGGTTTGTGGAGTCCGCGATCGCGAGGAACGAGTCGCGTGCTGGCCGCTTCTATCTGGAGCGCAGGGCTCCTCTGATCTCGTGACCTTGTGACACCGTCGGACAGAGACGGAGAGAGCGAGGGAGCGAGAGAGAGGACCAGAGGGAAGGAGAGTGTGCGCGCGCGAGAGGGTGAGAAGAGAGAGGGCGACGGGCGTCGTTGAAAGAGAGTAAGAGAGAGAGAGAGGAGCCTCGTACGCCGGAGTTCTAGCGGATCGGCGCGCCGAAGGAGGGATGCGGAAGACCAGGCTGAAGCGTTGAAGCTAACACACCCTTGCACTGCTACTTGGCCGGGTGGCGTGTGTGTGTTAACTCTGTGACTCCTCCCGAATTCATCCCGACCTTTCTCTCTCTCTCTCTCTCTTCTGCCTACGGGCCTTTTTCCGCGGATTCATTCGCGCGGCGTGTGTATGCGTGTGCCGCACACGCAGGATATATATCGACCTGCTTACTTCGATAGAGGAAACTCTCTCTCTCTTTTCGGCGAGCCCTCTACGATTATCATATTTCTGATCAGCCTGGCGCCGTTCTCCGCGCTCTCCTCGTAAAAAGTCCGCGCGGTAAACAAACAAGGGAGAGAGAGAAATCTCGCGGTCGTCTCATTGACGATTGTGCGGCCGAGGGATTCTCGACGGATAAAAGCAGGATCCGGCGGGGATCGTCGTCGTCTTCCAGGATAGTCGAGTGGACGAAGTCAAGGTGCCGGGAAAAGAGAGGAAGGACTCGTCGCTGGGAAGAGAAGGAACTACTTGCATGCAAGATCGATGAATTGGAGCCGGGTGAGGCCGAGTGAGATTTAATCTGGTTAGTTCTGAAAAAGGCGGCCTTTATCGGTGCCAGAGGGAAAAAGAGCCCGGGCGGAAAAGGGAGAAAGAAAGAAAGAAAGAGAAGGAGAAGGAGTGGCGAGTCCCACAAACCCAATTCCAAGTTTCGCGCGGGGTTCCAAAGCAAATAGGACAGTGCACGCCTCGGGTGGCGAAGAGGGCGGCGGAGGAGGCGCAAGAGGAGAAAGAAAGATAGACAGAGAGTGCCAAGAAGAAGAAGACGAAGTCTTGTCGAAGCCGGGAAACAAGTACCCTTGAAAGGAGCGATCGACACAGCATCAACGCAGAGAATCTCTTCTCCGGGCCGGCAGATCGTTCCAATTGATTGGCGGCGAGTATCCCGCATTAGCGGCGAGTGTTGACCCGGAAAGGCGGCCCCTCCGAGCCCTTTAAATCCTGGCAAAGGAATTCTTCGAGGCGAACGAGTGCGAGGAACGCGAAGAGGAATCCAAGCGTTGTTGGCAAGCGGACGACACAGTCAGGAGGGAGCGTCCAGTTGGAAGAGGGTGGTTTGCGCGCGTCCCGGCTCCGCAGCGAGATCTGCTGAACGAGCGAAAAGATCATCGCCGACACCATGAGTGAAGGCACGCCGAAGTCGCAGGGCAAGAACGATGGATCGCCAGCCCGCCTCGAAGCCGGTATGCATATTCTACTTTCATGAAATACCCGCTCCAGTAGAAATGGACTTCGCTGGTCAGACGACCTTTTAATTCGTCGCTCTACCACTAATATTCCCATTTCGTTTCTCATATTGACCGAAAAAAAGGTATTTCCAGCCAGGGAAATCGTACCTTTCGGATTTGCAATATTCCTTCTCACGGAAAAAGCTCGCGGAGAACTTTTTCTCCGCACGCTTGAAAGCGCAGAGTTATGATTTGCCGAAAGTTGTGCAATTTATAGAACCTCGTTTAAACTTGCCTGGGCTCGCTCGCCAGGCTGGATGTGCACTCGCTCATTGACTTCGTGGAATATCAGGGAATCTAGATTACCAGGATGCAAAAAAAGAAGGGTGGGGAGGCGATCTAGATTAGCGGGATAAAAAGTGGGCAAAGTTTGCGGTGGCCGCGCAATTCGTGCAGGGATTAGTGAATGTCGCAGTGGTCTCGTAAAGTCCACTCTCTCGGGGGGTGAGGGGGAGGGGATGAAAAAAAGGAGGGTGGATACTCGTTGCTTTGCAGACCGCTAAATAGTTTCAAGTTCACGATTAGCGATTGCCCTAGCAGACTCTCGTATGTAGGACACTTTCGCAAAGGGTTGAGATTTTTTTTTCTTGCCCCCTTCCTGGAATACTAATTCAAGCCCGAGCTCTGTCTCTCCCACTCGGAGAATTCCTCTCGGATTCCTTTGTTGATTCGACTTTATGCTGAGATAACAAGGCTTGACATTAGCACTGCTTTCCCCCCCTTCGCCCAAAAGAAGAGAGACAGCTAGCGGTGTATAAAGCACTCGAATTAGCTTTGAGAAAGACGAGCCCTCTGAGAAGACCACAATTTGCTTTATCCGTCAGGTATGCATATTATATTCGAACTGTTAAAATACACCCTTTAGCCCCGGCGAGCCGCAATATTTTCTGCCGGTGCGCTCTAAGGATCAGCCAATGTTCATTGCTTACCCTTTGATCAACAGAACGTGAAGCACTGCTTCGAATATCGAGGGGCGATGATTAAAGGTCGCAGTTCACCGGGCGAGCACTCCGAGAGAGCTTCTGTTCCGGTTTGTTATCTATTTGGAATGCCCTTAAAAAATAGGGCGAGCGAGCGGGAAAAAGAGCGCGTTCCTCGATGACTTAAAATTCCTGCCAGCCGGAGGGAAATTCTTCCCTCTGACTTAGAACGATCGGTAGAAACTAACTAAGGTAATAAAAGCTTTGCCGAACCCTTTCTACTCGGCTTGCCTCGCCATTAAATCCTCGACGCGCTACACGGCCCGATACACATCCGTGAAATGCAATCCACCGCGTTTTTTATGGCGCTCGGCTCGAACGGAACTCGGATGAACGCAGAATGGAACAACTCCGAAGGCTCGTAATGTGTGACCTTTCCTGGAAATACGCTGGAATGGCTGATAGCGCTGCGTTTTCGAAAACCAGTCCGCCCGGAATCAACGAATCTCGTTATTCACGCTATTTCTTGACATTTATTTGCCCCCGCGCTTATTTCTCTTTCCGTTCTATTTTATTCGTTCGGCGCGAGAGTGCTCCTCCTACACGTTACAATTTCGATGACACGATTTAACCACGTTCCAGTTCTGAAAGTTTGATGAAACAAAAGGATTGCTTCTGACTTTGGAGCGCTTAGCGTTCAATTGAATATTTAACTAGCAATTTCTCGAGAGAGGATTGACTTCCTGTCAGGAGCAAGTGTGTACCTTCGATGTTGAAGCAGTAATGAAACCAAACATCCATGGCATTCGGCCTGACTTATCGGGGGCTTGTTTGGAAGTAGGGCAGCAATTTAATTTCCAGAAATGATCAAGCCCAATTCCAGGTGGATATATGTCCGACATTGCTACATAGCAGTCGCCGGATATATCTCTCGAATAATATCAGACAGATCCACTGAAAGTACTCACAATTTTCCTGATGAAAATCGAAGGGAAAATGTGCTGCCACGCGAGATTAAAGTCGAACCACGAAAGATATCGAAAAGCTAGCAATAAATATATTGCGAAAGAGGATGTGTGATTCGTGGATTTTCTATATTACTGGCGGATTTCCTATGCCTCATCACAGACAAGTGTCCCAATTTTCTGGGGTCCTTGAAAATTGGCCGATCCTCGGCAACTCCTTTTGCTGACTATTTTATGGGTCGTCTTGGATTGAAGTCCTCTTACCGCTGGCACTTCAGAGTGCCAGCGACTTTCCACAAGAGCACTCATCTTTTCCGCTCTGCTAATTCCAAAACTCCTCCCAAAATATGTCATTGCGAGTGATAGTATTTACTTCTCGAACTTTCAACTTCCCCTGAAATTTGCCTTGATGATTCCTCCAACTTTTAAGAAATTAGATATTCCAACTACGTGTAAACAACTTTCCAACTAATACGTTTGAAATGGCAGAGACTTTTTAAGATGCATTTGACGGTTCTTCGAGGCAGATGTTATTTATTAAGTGGGACAAGTGTTGTTGAAGGCCTCGCTCTTAGATAACAGGATGTCCGAGACAGAAGGTCCGCTGTCTACCCTCCTGCCACTCCCATTTACCAGGGAGACGACCTAAAGGCGCGAGCACAACTATTACATCCTATTTCGAACTCATAAAAGTTGCGCGGACGATAACGCCTACGATCTTCATAGAAATTGCTTGGCCAAGTCCTCCTCTTCTATTCAGGTCGGACTCTTTGAGCGTTGAATCATCCATTATACAAAAGACCCAAAACTTTCCTCGCCCATTTCGATCTGGCCCGGAAACTTTCATAACCAGCTGCGAGGCGGCTCGAAAAACTTCAAACTATTATCATTTCATCCCCCAAAAAGATGAACTTACCATCAAGAAATAAACGTCTGCAATAATTCTTTCGAAATATTCAATATACCTAATTTCTCTAAGAATTGACTTCGTATTAATTAATGATTGGACGATCGGTCGCGTTGACAGTATGCCGCATAAAGTGGCGCAAGCGTTTCCGCGAGCTCTTTCGTATTCCTGGCGATGTTCGCCAAAAACGCGAGGGGTGGGGTTGGGGGGGTTGGAAAAAAAGACAGATCTTTCGGGTCACTCGTTCGCCGTTGGGGGCAACTACGAATTCGCATTAACATATTACGTGCCTGGCAAGTCGGATGTGCACCTCTCGAATAAATATACGCTCTATGAAAGTATCGGTTTGTTTGCAGGCGCGCACACACATATACATCGACGAATCCGTCGAAATGCGTCGTCGCTGGAACGTTTTCGCGAATAACGAAGCGACGATGATTTGGAAGGCGCGTTGCATTGCCGCGGCTACGATTCTATTTGCATACGGGAACGGCCGAGTTTCGCCGACGCGACAATCGCAGAACGGAAAATGGTTGCAGCATATTCGGCATCGTTTTTATCCGCTGCGGCGGCGGTGGCGGCGGCGAGCACGTACCCGCCGAGAGCAAGCTGCTGCTTCTGTTTGCCAGAGAGACACTCGGAATTATGACATTAACGTCGCGCCGAGAGTTTTTCCTCCTGTCGGTGTGAATTAGGTTGACACATTCTCTAATTCTCCTCTTATCTGGGTTATTTCGGATTAAAACCGCTACTGAATAATTCCCTCCTTTTATAATCATTCCAATCCGACAATGCTTCATTCTAGTTTAAATATTTATTATTATTCTTATAAAACAGTTGAATTAACACTAGGAAGTTTTTTGCTTCGTGGAAAGAATGAACGATAACTTCGTAGTAATATGTATTTAAAATCCCATGGAACGAGGTTCATATTTATAGGGCAAAAGGTCAAGCGCGGTCAGCGAAAAGCCACAAAAAAAGAGAGAGGTTCATTATTTCCTAGAAGCGGCGAAGTACACCATTCGCGTGCAGTCTTCAAATTGCGAGCATCGTTCTCTTCTTAAGATCCCGCGGAGCGTTCATACGTACTTCGGAAAAGTGCACTTCTCTTTCACTCTTCCAACAATCCAAAGTAAACGCGAGTGACAATGACTAGCAGTGTTATTATAATGGAAAGCTTCCACCTTGGATGCTTGTTTTCCCGAAATTGAAGGTCTCTCGATTACCGGGAGATTCATTAATTCTCGATCAAGCAAAAAGTAATTCCGCCGCGTCATCCATTTCGATGGAGGAGGAGGAGGAGAGCCTGGTGGTTGGAGGTCGGTGAAGATGAGGGAGGCAAGCACTTTGTTGATTCGAGGGAATCTGACGTCGGCCAAGTGGATGGTCGAGCCGCGAGCGAAAGGTGTCGCGAACCTTGCACAATTTTAACCCAAGGACACACTCTTTTACCTAAATGCATTGTAAAAGCCAGCATTCCTACCAGCTAGACGCAGTGAAAGCTCCTGAATCGAGAGTCCTACAAAGAGAAGACCTAACCCTTGGAAACAGTCTCTCTCTCTCACACTCTCACACTCTTTCTCACCTTGTAACACTCGAAAATGTACAAATCGTAGGAAACCTTCTACCAGATAGTAGATAGTAGATTTCCCTCTGGCTTTGGTAGATAAGCACTTGGAATTGTCGTCGACATGTCCTATCCCAACCAAGCCAAATCCTTTGAACACCGGCTCTTAAAAGCATTCAGCACTTTGCCGATAGAAGCCGGACCCAATAGTATCGCTCGATCGGGCTTGTCGTCTATAGATTCAATTGGAGCTGCTTCCTCTCCCCAATCCACTTGTCAAATTGAAAAGAAAATACCAAGATTCCCACTCCTTCGATCCCACTTTCTATAACATCATTTCCTCTAAAATCGACTTCTACTCTATTTAGTTTAACCATTTATTTATACTACTTTACTTATCTATTATTTCTTTTCCATTCAATATCGTTAAATCCGAATGTATCTGAAATCCTGATTTGCAAGCCTTCCTATTACTTCCGAAATAGCGCTGTTAAGCGTTAGAGGAATTTCCCTGGAGTAGCCGGTGGAGCTCTCCAAGCGAACGTCAGGATTACCCGGGAAGGAATCCTCGGGCGTGTTCCATCGGTGCGAGTGGTCCAAATTGGTGGAGGATTTGGAAAATGGGGAGCAGCACTTTGTTGGATCAAGGGAATCTCTGGTAGAACTGGTGCTGCTCAGAGCAGAGAGGAGAGACGGTCGATTGGCGGGCGCGCACGCTTAAACCAGATTAGGACAAGGGCAAGCGGAGCTCTCGCGCGCGCGGAAGGTTAAGTAGAATCCATTGTAAGGATGCTTTCCACGATGTGACGACGTTTTTCTCGGCGGCGGCGGCTCCCGCACGAGACGAACCTCTTTGTATAGGCCTGCAACTTACGATCTTACGTAACACCACTTTACGCTTCACTCTAGTTGGCTAAAGACATCCAGGAAAGAGTCGTTTCCTCCTGATAGCTTACTAACGAAACGAGGCCAATTATCCCCCCCTCTCCTCGCTCTACCTCTCTTATCCTTACGATTATGTCTGCCACTTTGACTTCTGGCAAGTGTGCCTTCCTAATTTCGTCATTATTCTCCTCCCCCAATTCGATAATCGGCTAGTTTCATCCGTAATAAAACTAGTCAATAATTAAGAGTTGATAATTGATAAAAGAACAAGCTTAAGTACAGAATTAGTCATCCTTCTTCCTAAGAATCAATCACAAAGAGATTGAAGAATATTCTGAAATTGTGGGGTGGAAAATCATTTCAAATTAAAGTAATCAATCATTAATAATTGTTAATAGTTGATAAATAATAAAAACAAGTGTTAACATTTCTTGAGTCCGTTCAAATACAAAATTAGTCATCTTCTGTTTTGAGAATCAATCACGGAGGAATTGAAGAATTTCCCAAGTAAATTATGCAGCAGAAATTCATTTCGACTGAAAATAGTCGATCATTAATACCTGACAATAGTTGCTAATTAATAAAACCAAGTGTTACGATTTCTAGGATTCGCCCAAGCATAGAATTCCTTTCTGAGAATCAATCACAGAGAAATTGAAGAATCTCCGGAGTAAATTATGCGTCGTATGATAATGGGCAGCTGGCTCCAGAGGTAGAATAAAATTTGATAGCGGATAATATCGCCGGGACGATATACGTGTCGTGTGGTGGCAGTGTCCGGGGTGAATTTATCGACGTCGTCGGCAGCACCGCTCCACCGCCACCGCTGCCGCCGCCGCTCTTTTCCCCCGAAATTGGGCCAGCCCGGGTTTCATTGTCGTATTCACACACATAGCCGCGTTTCGCGAGCTTTGTATCCAGCTTCCGTTCCCATTCACGGAGTTATCTGGAATCGTAG
Source organism: Ectemnius continuus (assembly GCA_910591665.1). Lineage (NCBI taxonomy): Eukaryota > Metazoa > Arthropoda > Insecta > Hymenoptera > Crabronidae > Ectemnius > Ectemnius continuus. The sequence goes on along the minus strand of OU342868.1, from coordinate 9,427,182 downwards.
CTTTTGATCAGCCGCTCTGCACGCTGCTTGCTTCTCCCTCTCTCTCGTTCTCTTTTGCATCTCTCTCGCGCGCGCTCTCTCTCTCTTCCTTTCTCTCTCGCTCACAAACTGTTTCTCGTTAAAGTGATAATGGGGTGCTAAATTCCGCGATGACAAAAATCCACCCTTTCCCCACCCTCGGACAGCCATTATTCAAACGTTCCTTATTGTCCGCACTGAAATAGAGAGCGGTACTCATTCACGTATCACGATTAATTAAAAATCACACCAGCCAACCTCTTATTTACTTTGCAGAACGAACGCGAACACGCCTGGCCTAATTTATTATTCGACAGCGAATCGAAATGGCAGCAACGCATAGGAACCCACCGAAAACTCGAGTTTCTTTAATCAAACTCTGTCAATAATTAACGTTCCAATATGGGCGACAGTTTTGAGGGAAAATAGTGTTTGTTTAAGGTTCGACGTAAATATTCGAGACAGCAATTACAGGGGATAAAAAAGTCTCGTTTAATAATGGCGAGTAATTTTCGGGGCGGGTTTTCGCCGGTGGTTAAAGTGACTTGGAAAGGCTTATCCGGGTCAGCAATGTATCTGGTTCAAGTCGGGCTCGATTTAACGAGACGCGAGCTTAATTACGCGGCGCATCAGCGCCGATCACGTTCCCCCGATGAAAACGAAGGCGATCGGCAATTAATGCGATCGATCTCGCGCACAGGCGGCGCGACGGAGCCCGCTCGGCGCGACTTGATCGTAATCGCTCGAAATTACGTCGATCACCTATCGATACGCGTAGGGCAAGTATCGGAGGTGGAAAAAGTGGCTGGAACAAATTGATAGGCTAGCTTCTCTCTCTCTCTCTCTCTTTCGGAGTGTATGCGCAGGCATAACAGCCGACGATTAATCCTCGCTGACCGACAATTACTGTCGAAAAGGCAGCGCCTGGTATCAAGTGGCTGCTGCTCGGTGCACTTGATGTTTCAATTAACTCGTGTTTGATGGCCAATTCCCTCTTCTTGCGGAGGCAACCGCTCGACGATGTAACCCGAGGATTACGTCGACTCGAAGCTTGGAAGGACTTGTCTTTCTCCCTACTCTCAGTCCTCCACCACCCTCGTTTCATGCTTGTAGTCGTAAACTGCTTGCCAGACTTTTCTTTTACGAATCGTAGCTGGGTTAGTGGAACCTTGCCAGTCTCTGATACTCCCCCGATGCTCCCTCTCATACCATTTCTCTTTATTAGTCTCGCAAAAACACGTGCAAGAACTTGTTCTGTTTTGAAAAACATGCTCGGTGCAATGTTACTAGAATCGAGTAAATATACTTATAGTTATTGCAATTTATTATTAATACGCTGATTGACAGTATAAAGTACGATATGAAAGTACAAGGTGTGGTCTGACGGAGATTTTCTTATAAATGCACTTACCATTCAACGGTGTTAACCCTTTGCGGACTAAAATAGCTATTTTAGTCCGCAAATAGCTCAGTCACCAAAATGAATGGCAAATGGGAAGTTCGAAGTGCAAACGGTTAACATTTACTTGAACGGGTATTTGCCGACATTCGTCCGCAAAAGTTTAAATCTTTTTACAATAATTGTCAAGATTAAGTTATATTATAATTGAAAAGGAATTTCGTCGAAGCATGGAATTACCTGCACTTATAGCTTTCCAAGTACCTGGAGAAGAGTTTCTCGCCCGAGTATAATTCCCTCGGGTTCCTCAAGGAAAGGATCGCCGGTAGAGCGTTCATTTTTCAAGTTGCCAAAATGGGGCACGCATTTATCCCGAAAACGTCGGTCGTACGGTGCATGGCCAGCCGCCCAGGGGAAACTCTGATTCATCGATCACTCCTCTCCATTCTCGAGGAAACCACTCCCGCTCTTACTCGAAAGAGGCCTTCAATATTTAAAGCAACCGCACGCGGCCTTATTCCTTTCACGCCGCTCCATTGTAGCGGCTTCTATTTCGAGCTTAATATATTAAACGACTTAAACTCGCACCTTGACTAACTTAACCCTTTGTTGTGCCGTTTAGTTCGAGGAAATTTGGGAAAAGAGGCAAAAGTTATAATCAAGCACAGTTTCAATAGTTAAAATATCCCAATAAATAATGTAACAATAATAATGCAAAGTTTGCAAGTCGTCAAAGTACGAAAAGGGGTTAATTCTTCTCGGGATTAAACGCGTTCCCTGGAACATTCCCTGACTTTTGATTTTATGAGCATAATTACAAAAACAGTTACTATCAATTTTCTTCCATTTTATGCCAATAATTCTTTATGCACTCCTAATAAATTCCATTATCTTATATTACGTCTGTTAAGATCGTAATTGTTTTTAAATAAAATCAATCAGTTTTATTTAAGAACATCAATTTGACTAGTGTCTGTAAAGATGGGTATAAAAAAATGTTCGTGAATCTAGTGTTAAAGAAAGCGGTCTTCCAATGGGTCACCAATAATTAGGGCGCCGCAACTACTTCCGCAAAAGCCTTCGAATCGCCAAAATCCAACAGAGACCTTTTTCGAGTAGAAATACCTTTTTAGAAGCAACGAAAGCCAGACAAATTGTCGTCTCGTTTCATTAATTCGCTCCACGAATTAGCCAGCAAGAGTGGATCGCAGTAGTGGAATAGCAGTGGACGCTGGCAAAGCTCTTTTTTCGAGGAAGGAGCAGACAGCTGGCATTGGCAAGGTTTCCAGGGGCCGAAAGAAGGAGAGTTCGATGGAGAAATCTTCTTTTGCGATCCCACCCAAGAGAGAAGTCCCCGATTACGTGGGCGATCACTTATATCGCTGCTCTCCTTTATCTGGCTCGAGTTTCCCGAGGATACTTGTGCGGTTGTCGTCCTTTGACCCGGTGGTCCAGTTCCGGTCCACTCTCCCGCACTCCATCCGCAACTTGGTCTCTTTCCTCCTCCCACCGACAACTCTTTCTTCGCCCGTCTCCTTTCCGCTTAGTTCATTCGAGCAAAGAGAAGAAGGTATAACACGGAAATGGGATAGTCACTCCGGATTGATTTCTTACCTTGGCTGGTTTGCTCTCCAGTCGAACAAACGTCACTTCCAATTTTATCCCTCGACTGGCCACTCGATAATCTAATTAATTCGGAGAGTAGTTAGTCCCGCAATAATCGGCCGGCAATCAAACCGTTTGGTAGCAGGAAGTGTTATTCCATATTGGTAGCTCTTTCTCTTTCTCTCTCTCCCTCTCGGATGGTAATCGTCCAACCTATACTGATCATAGAATTGCACTGACGTTAACGGGATTTGTCGTCATTATCGTTGCTTCGTTGCTATAATTGCTCGAATTCAACTGGCCGACATCGATTTCCATTGGAATGAATTATAATTCGTAGCGAGCATTTAACGCGCCAGTATGCCACTGTCGAGTGGCTCGGCTTTGCTAATGCAATATCGGAATATTTTCCGTCATCAGCTTTGTAGATGGCAAAGTAGAGTTGGCAAAGAGTCTTTGACTGCTGAATTGCGAGCAACTCTCTCATGCAAATAGATTTTAGCCGACCGTTTGAGAAGTGAGATTCCCGCGGGAAATCGGCTTTCTGCTAAATTTCCACGATTCCTGCTCATTGAATGTGATTGGAGGATCGTAAGCGGATGGCTGACTTATGGACAGGTGGAATAAAAGGCCTTCATTGGCCCTCATAATCGCGTTCGCTGGTAATACTCGCAATCGAACGCTGACGTTTGCTCAGTAACCTCATTAGGATCGCTCTTAGAAACCGATCGTTTAAACGTCTCCATGTAATAAGGCTGCCCTGCGCCTCTCCCTTGTGTGCCTTCAGTGAAATTCCTCTCAGACCCACGAAACTTAATTGTAATTACAGTTATCTTACAATTATATTACCGCAACTATCTTGAAATTTCTTTACACTTTACTGTGCTATGTAAATCTTTTTCATGCACCCATGTGTGCCTTCATTTAGGTTCCTGCCAGACGAAACTTAATTGTTACTACAGTTTTCTTACAATTATATTACAGTAACTATCTTGAATTTTCTTTACACTTTATTGCGCTATGTAAATCTTTTTTACAGTGCCAAGTATATGTTTCGGTGAAAGAATTCTTGGCTCGTTCATTTTATCACTTTTTCACGCATGCTTCGAGAATTCTAAGTTTCGAATTTGAAGCTGGCAGATTTCAGTCGCTTTTCGTTCAAAGAGTTCGGTCATGAAACTCTATGATATAATCAGTAAATGCACGGTTGTCAGTCGGCATTGGTGGATACAAGGTTTCGCTAGAAGTCGACGAAACTAGGGAAAGCTTGGATTCAGAGAAGATCTCGAAGAGTGGGAAGTATCGTACGAGGAGTTTTTCATCGTTAAATCCATTTTGCGAGTTAGCCATTGCACTCGAAGTTGTGTAGCTATACTAATTCCAGCGGGGCAAGCTGCCTTGGCCCATTCAAGTCAGCCTGGAAAAGTTTATCTTCCCAGTCGAAGCCGAGGAGGCTCGCACTTCTCCTCGCCAACTATCGGCCAACTAACTTTTTCTCTCCGAGGATAGAAATGTAATGGCGGCATGTCATCTTTATCAAGGTAACTTTAACCCTCCAGTGCCAGGAATGCATGATGGGCCAATTCGCCTATATTCGCATTCAACTTTCCAGTCACAATTCTACCACGTACTTCAATAACTTGTTACTTATTCTGGGAACGTTCTAGCTTTTAATGCTACTGAATATTACAGAAACTAGTAGAATTAATGCAGACTTGTATTCTCTTCACGAATTACAAGAGAATATTAATATATTAATATAAAAGCATTCTTTTGCAATTCGTGAAGAAAATATGAGTATACATTACTTGTAATAAGTTTTACAATATTCAGTAATATGAAAAATTATAACTTTCACAAAATAAAGTACATCTTAGAATTGTATTGAAAATAGAATTAATTTACCAATATTTTTAACACTCATATTTTCTTCAGGAATTACAAAAGAATACTAATATTCTAGTATAAAAGTATTCTTTTGCAATTCGCAAAGAAAATATCATTCTGCAATAATTGCTACATAAATTCTATTTCCGATACATTTCTGCTGGACGGAAATAGATGAGTGCTTGTCAAAAAACATGATGGTTGTCTACGTCGCATTAACTCGATCCAGCGAAACGAAATATCGGAAGAAGGTAGAAGCGCCGAGGACAGACAGATCTCATCGCATCACACGTCGCGAGATAAATTGGATAGCCGCGATGTCGCGCCACGAATTCCTCAATTAATCAGCGTAAATAAATCAGCCTCTTCTATCACGAATAGCCATCTCGGTCCTGTTAGATAAAAGGACTGAGACGATCTATTCAAACTCTTCTTCATTAATAATGCAGTGCATTATTCTTATTAAGCGGACTATTCGAAGCTCTTTTCATTTTTACAGTCGCGTCAATTGATGCGCGTACAAACACTTGCAAATTACAAATCATTCAAGAAGAATATATTAAAAAATAAATAATACAAGCTTTCATAATCAAGCATCAATTGATGCGCGTAGAAACACTTGCAAATTATAAATCATTCAAGAAGAATATGTAAAAAAACAGATAATACAAGCTTGCACAATCAAGCATCAATTAATGCACGTACAAACACTTGCAAATTACAAATCATTCAAGAAGAATATATTAAAAAATAAATAATACAAGCTTTCACATGTAAGCAAGTCGAAGAATAGCCAAAGTATAAAGGAACGTTGAGCTTCTCAGGTTCCCATAAAGATCCCTTTTATCGTTGCATTCTCGAGGTTTATGATTTACGAGTAATATAATACCAATCTCCTTATTTGTCCTTCCCCATAAAACCAGTATGAAAAGGGGTGGTTTTGCTTGGGAAAAGGAGGTGGTTTGGAATCCCAGGAATTTCAATGAGTAAGGAAAGAGAGGGAGGAAGAGAGCGAAGCATAGCTGAAACGACACTCGTTATTTAGCGAGTTCCGCTCGTTAGGTTGCGAGTCAGGCGTGCCTCGTAAATACAGCTTTTCCTTTTCCTCTCGAGACTCGAAAGGAGAGGAGCAGAGCAGCGCGCACCTTCCAAGAGAGTGCGAGAACGATTTTCGCAAATGCGCTACTGTACGTATGTACGTACGTGTGCGCGGCTGTTGTACGTAGGTGGGTACGACTTTGCTCCAACTGCAGAACGAGCGACCCACTTTTCGACCTTTACAGCCTCGCAGCTTCGCCTCTCTTTTCCATCGTCTCCTCGCGAACTCCTTTTGTTCTCCTCGCTTGAACTCGCACGTGCAAATCCCCGCGGAGAAGTCGTCGCGCGCGCGCGCGCCCTGCACAGCATTTACGATTTACGATTATGTTCGCCGCTCCGGGATCAAACGCCCCTGGAATCCAAACTAGACCGGAAACCGGCCGAGAGACTTGGACCTGGTTTCTCCTAGTAAAGCGCGGCGCGCGTGAAAAAGCTCACCGCCTCTTGCAATCGATCTCTTAGCTGCTCAATCCTTTTACACACGCTGCACAAGTCCCTCGAAATCATAAAACACCTAGTATTTGGCAGAGAACGTGTTTTACTTCTCTATCATTATAATAATGAGAGCATAATTATTTTGAATATAATGAACGTGATAAACATAATGAGTGTGCAGAAAATATGCTGAAATTCTCCACGGTAGTCATGTATTACGGTTGCGATAAGCGGTCGCAGTTATTGTTATGTTCATAATAATAACATAATCATTGCATATGATTATATTAATACATACATAATAATAAAGAATAAAAGAAACATTTTCTGTCATATCTCTAGTATTTCATGATACCAACTCACTGTGCGACGCGAGGAATATTGCTTTATCCTAGTTTCGAAGTTTTCCGAAACCATACTTTCCTCGAGATTTGCCATTCAAACGAGAACATAACAGCAGTTTTCTGCTGTATTTTACTGGGGTTTGGTTGAGTCTGTCGTATGCCGTGAATTCTCAATATGTTCGATTGAAGATCGCATACATTAAATATACGAGATTCTTGTTGGAGTACGCGTCATTGATGTGACGATATTGCGGAGGGCGAGTTTCATCGCTGGGAAAAACAAGGGGTGTGAGAACTATTTTTTCCCCAGTGTGATCGTTCTGCGTGATGGAGCAGCAGCTTCGCCGCAAAGTAGAGAGGCTCCAAATTGAGCGGCGATGATCGATCTGATTCCGGATCGCTGGTCCATCGTCAGTTGCACGGACAGCCGTGTCTGTTAGCTGCTAGAATAGAGTAATTGAGAGCGAGCCTCGACTTACTTTCTTCCAACTCATTCTCCACCTATTCGATAGACTCAAATAAGTAATAAAAGCAATAAAGTATTTCTGTAGGAGTTATTATGATTGTGATGCTTTAGAAGGTTCGTGTAGAAGATGAAAATAATAAGATTGGATTGAAATTTACAGAGAATGATAGTCAATGTACTGCTCTTCGAAATTACAACTTATTTGTCTGTACAGTTTTCGTGTAATCAATGTCGGAAAATCCATTCTTATGCATGAACTCTTATGGCAAATTTAATTGCAAATTGAATTTCCTTAGTCAAAAAATGATTTTATTGTAATTTGTAGAGCTCTTACCCCTGCACTTACTCATCGTAGTTGAAGACAAATATGGATTATTTATTAATCTTCATACAAACTCAATAAAATGCTCATCGACACTTTATTCTTAGACAATGCTCTTTTCGATACTTCTCTCGCACATACGTTCACGCGACGCTAATTTTTTCTCTGCTCACACAGGCATACACTCATACAATTCTATCGTCACATCCTCGCAGTCTTCTGACATAGAAACTCCAAAATATGCAGTGCATGATCCTACAATGCACTTCTTAGCTCAATTTCCTTGTCTCCCAAGAGACAACTCGCTTCATCGTATTCAATCCGCTCCCAAAAGACAAGCGGGGTTGTTACGCTTCTGGCAGAGAATCATAAATCTCGGGGATGATGAAGAAAAGGTTGTTGGCAGGTCAGGTAAACACGAAAAGAGTTTTCATTGGCTAGGCGGAAGGCGCAAATGGCATTCTCATAGTTTCGCTGGAGCTCGCGTTTTCCAGCCCGATTCCCGGGAACAAATGGCTGACACACGCGGAAGTAACTTCTTGCCGCACACGTTCTTTCCCTCTCTCTGGTGTGTTTTATCGAAGAAAAATCGGAGGCGACGTTTCACGCCAGGCTGCATTCTCATTTGCCTAACGCGTCACTTCGAATCTCGGGATCATTCAGTCCTCGACTTGTTCGTTAGTCACTTGAGGCCGCCGCCGCCGCGCTGCTGCACAGCTGTGCCCGAAGAAACTTCCCAAGTATAATCGAAGTTTCTCGGAACAGAGCGGTGAGCGCCGGCGAAAGCTCCTTCATCAAGCGCGGCGCGTTAAACGTCCAAACAGCCACGCAACTCAGTCCGACAGCGATATTTTCTCCGAGAGGAAACTTCTTCCAGACCTTCTTACACAGCATCCCCTAATTTAGAACCGGCAGTAATCGTCCTGCTTCCAACGAGGGTCAAACAAACTTTATGCCAATGCTATAATCCAACTTCTTGCGTAACTCGTCACGCAATCGCCGCGCCATCGTACCGTAAACAGTCATTTCAGGATTACATGCAACTGCCATACGGATTTCCTATTACCCGAGAACGATACACGTAACACCCTTGCAATCACTTCACACGTTATTTCCGCGCTACGAACTTGGAATTTCCTCCCGTTATATAAACGAGTCAGTGTACTCGAGAGCGAATCCAATAATAGTGCGAGGAAAGTAGAGAAAAGTAATAATAATAAATAAATGCTATGAATAGTAAATAATTACTTCTCTATGTAGAAAGTAAATGAATAGAAATATTTGGCAAAGTCTGACACGACAAAAAGGTGTGCGAGATTCGAAAAAAGCTCGGACACCTAAGCTCGCGCGAGTGGCTTTGTCTAACGATTGCATGTGCCAACTGGATGTCAGCCAGTAGTGTCCCAGGAATTCCGTATCAAAAGTTATTTTGACGTCTAACAACGATGTCACGTCGTCGACTTTGTCGTGGCGGCCCACCCACCCGAAAACTTCGGCTCAAGTGGAATCCCCGCGCTAAAGTCTAGCGCTTTCCTCGAGAACTTCTTTCTTAGTGTTCTTTCTCCTCGGCCAGACACAGTGCAAGAGAAGCGTGATCCCTTCTTACGATTCTTCCCGCAAACTTCCCTTTTCGGGAAGCTCCCATTCAGAGAAGAGTTGCACGTACGAGAAAGCTTTCTGCAATCTGTTCGGCCAACTGTTAGACACGATTCAATACGAATTCCGTGGCGTGTAACATTGTTAGACTTTTGTGTGGCATTGGAGAAAGGACTGACAGTGTTATGCATAAAGGCTGATGACTTGAAAGGGTTGAATGAATATTTCAGCATCCGAGAAATCATCGCCGAGCTTCTCTGGGAGCGCATTTGTTATTGTCTCGACGGTCGTAAATAGAGATAAATCCAACGGCAACAAACTTCAACGAGAGATTTTATTCTCCACAGATAAAACGTCATGTCGAGCTTTATTTCACGGGGTTGCTTTATGACTACTTTTCTGTTTCTATGGAATAGTAGATTTTATATCCACAAACGCACTGAGAGAGTTGATGGGGAATATCAGCAGCCATTTTTATTTGATTATCGCTTCGGAACAATGTTAAATAAGTTTCGTATAACTCGCTTGAGCTCTCAAACTTTTTCGATCTCTCCTGTTTGTGGGTTAACGAGTTGCCATCGAAAATTCTATACATAAACCGGCCGTTAATGGGAAAAATGCTTTTTAATGCTCGTGAATATAAACTGGAGCTTTGCTGGGCCGCGTACAAGTCCCGGCCTTTTTTTTCTCCCTTCTTTGTTATTCATCAGTCGCTGGTACTCGCACGACAATCCCATTAAAGTTTCGAAAACCGGACGGGCTTCAAAGTTACTCGTTAAAACCACCGCGGTGGAGAGTGCAACTCTCTACGGTTTAATTAGATGCCGCCAGTTATTTAACGTATTTTATATAAATATAATCGTGCGATTCAAACGCAACATAGAATTAAACAAATTTAAGAACTCGTTGAAACTTAATAACTTATTAACTTTGTAAATAAATTCCTAACAGAAATACATTCGAACTTTTCCACTAATATTAACCAATATTCATAAAAGTTGATAAATAATCGTATAAAACTGGAATATGAAAACATAGAACTTTGAAGGAAGCTTTTATATAAGAAGGAAAAGATAAGACTGGCAATTCGATGCTTATAATCTAACCAAGCTCTTTTTCTCTTTGCAGGCGATGGCGGAGGTCCCGGAGGAGATGGCGATCCCATCGTCGACGGTGGGAATTCCGAGAAGAAGCCAGGATATGAGACGAACCTCTATCTCTACAGTGTAAGTAATCAAATGCTCCAACTTTAACCCTTTGACTACGGCAAAATTTAAAGAAAAACGCTGCTTTCGACTGACGAGATTTTACCTTTGATGAATGCAATCTTAATGAATTTTTAGAGCGCATCAGTGTCATAAACGCAACATTTCTAAGCACTTATAATCGCCCACAGTAATTTAGGAGTTAACAAGTTAGCTGTGTTGACGAGTATACTCGTTATGGAGAAAAGGCAATATTTTGCGTTACATTTAGTTACCATTGGCTAATTCTATCATTAATTCTACCTAATTAAATATAACACATGACACAAAATACTGTCTTTTCTCCATGACGAGTATAATCAAGCAGAACCAACGGGTTAATAACAACCGACTAGAAGTATTATTAAGCGCGTTTACAAAACTAGAGAAAGATAAAGAATCGAGTGGTCCAGCATCGCTGACTGGTGGACTGGTCGCAAAGCCAAGGAAAAAGCTGGAAAACGTGAAAGGGGAATTTGGGTCAAGCTCAAAAAGAAGAGAACTGGCGGGCGGGCGAGCAGGCGAGCAGGTCGGCTTGAAAGGAGGGATAAAAAGTCGAGGGTAGAAAAGAGTAAATGAGTGGAAAACTGATAGAAAAAGCGAGGGGTGGGTGGAAGGGGTGAGAGAGAGAGAGAGAGAGAGAGAGTGGAGGGAGAAAAGGCGACATTAAGAAGGAGACGAGGGGTTCGCGAGCGAGAACACGGCGGCCACGATGAGGATTGCCGTAGGGGAAGAATCCATTCGCGGTTTCCTTCTTCTTTGAACGACAATTAAGCGGACTGCATACTTGAGCGAATTCCACTCTATCCTCCTTCCCTCTTCGCTGTCTCCACGCGAGCCCCAGCCCTTCTCACCTCTACCATTCTCTCTCTCTCTCTCGCGCGTTTTAATGAAGCACCCTTATTTCGTTGCGCGGCAAAGAGCTCGCCGAGTCTGCGCCGCCCCAGTTTTCCCTTATCTGTTGAACTTCCTCGAAAAACTCGACCACTATCACACATTCTCGTGTTCTGTTCTTTTATTTTGTCTTTCTCTCAAAAGTAACTCATTTATCAGAAGTCGATACTTAGTGAAAATACGAGAAATCTTGGTTAGCAACCCTTAAATGTCCTGTCTAGCGTGCGACGAAACTTTTAATAGAAAGCCAGTTGTTTCGGGCAATTCTAGTTTCCATTGCTCCGAGGCAACAATCCAATTACCAATATTAGAGTGGTGTTGGTGTTGGCGGCGGTTCCGTTGCCACTAGAACGCGAGAGGAGTGAAGTTGCCCTATCATGGCGGGGCTCGAATGGCAAAGATTGCTCGAGTTTTCGAGCTCTTAATCTCGAGTATGACTTAACGGCGCGGCCGAGTCCGAACTTCTCTCATATCTTTGATTCCGAGCTTCTCCCAAGACGCCTTCTTCGCCATAAACAATAGATTTATGAGACGAACATCAATCTAGGATGAGAAGCAAAGAAATGGCACTGCTCTAATTTATTTCTTCCTATTAGAATTCTAGTGCAAATTAATTACTTTACAGTCGGTTGGAAGTTTTATATAATTCGAACGAGTTTGCGAAGGGCAGTGTGAAATCATTAGTTGGTCCCGAAACTCGAATTAGACCACTGCTGTTCTAGAGCGGCTCGCTGTTATCAGACGGTCGCCCGATAAATTCTGTGGAAAGGGTTGCTTTGATAAGGAGTCGTGAGGAAATTCGAAAGTAGCTCGTTAAAGTGCTGACCCGCCCGCGCCTGATGTAGGTCTCACTTCATTCGAGCGATACCTGCCTCTTCCACCGAGCAACTTCCGTCGTAATTTCCGGCGCGAATGTCTCGCTCTCGCGATAAACTACAATTGATTCTTCATATCTCTCTGCCTCGCTCGCCAAAGCGCACAGAGAAAGCTGTGCGAACATTGGCACACATGAGAGAGAGAGAGAGAGAAATAAAGACAGCGGGGTTCATCGATAAATTTTGCGTGGCGTTTCATCGCGTTGGAGATAAATCGCAGGGAGGAATTAGAAGGACAGATCACGCGAAAAAAGGATTAGAGATAATGGGGCAGCGACCTGTCTTTCTCCTCGAGTCTCTCGTTCGTTCTCGGCGGAGGTGAGAGAGAGAGAGAGAGAGAGTTGGGAGGGTTGCAATTTCCTGGGCATTAGTGCCGAGATAGCTGTCAGATCTAAAAGAGAGGCGCGAATGTCCGGTACACGCGCGAGAATTTTACGTCCCTCCGCAGTGGCGCCTCTTAAGACGTGCCATTTATTGGCCCTATTCAGCCGACCAATCCGATAAGATTAAGACCTCCGCTGCTTTCACGGCTGCTTTCATCGGCACGCTTCATTTCATCAGCGCCAATTTAATCTGCTTATACATCGAGTGGCTCGATCGACTTTCTTGCCGGCACAAATCACCGGCGTGTCAATGACTACACAAATATCACTGAAATCCTTTCTTTCTTTCTTTTTACTTCTCTATCTTTCAACTCGAAGTAGATTCGATATAGAATTCCAAGGATTAAACTAGCGCGGATATCTTTTTCCACTATTATTCACTGTCCTAGTCATTTCCAAGCAAAGCTTACGGATTAAGAAACAAAGTGGATCGGCTAAGTGTCCTTAATGCCGCGCGCGGCTATCTAATAACTTTTCATTCTTCAAAAGTCCCCGCGAACATGGAACCCGATGCCGCTCCTAATTAGCAGGGCTCTCGCGTAATTAGCCGGTGGAAGTTACGCGTCCTACTATTACGCCGATGACGGCGCAAGGGTACTTCGTATCAAGATACTCATTATACATATAAGTGGGAGAGGAAAGAATACTATGTAAGTATCGATCAGAGTGCTTCCTTAAGGGGATGTAGGACAATTAACATTCAAATTTGTCTAAATTAAAAAAATTGCTGTAACTAAGCCAATCACTTGGCAAGAACAGTCATTTTACCTTTAATTAGTACACTTGTACAGAGTAATTTGAGATATAATCATTCAAAATTAAATGAACAATAAGGCAGTTATTAATTGTTAAACATTACGATACTAATTATGCGTGATAGGACTCTGTAGATGATTTCTTTGGTACGGTTGGTCCAATGAAGTTCAACTTTTACAGAGTTCTTTTTTAAGATCATACCTAAGGCAGGCACCAAAATCATGCGGAAGTTGGTTCAAACCAATTGTTTATGTTACAAGTTTTATGGTTAACAATATACAATTGGTTTGAACCAACTTACCATTATCGACACAATTTTGGGGGGAAAATTTGATTTTTTTGACCCACTTACTTGTATGTGCTTCCTTAATTAAGGCTCGAGTCGTTCGTCGAGTTTAGTTGGTAAGTTCAGAGTTCGTATAATTTTAATAAGGTAATCAAGTAACCGGCATCGGAAGCCTTTATTGAGAAGGAGAGAGAGAAAGTGACGGAAGAGGGAGGAGAAGGAGGAGAAGAGCAGCTATAAATAAGGAAAGATGTAGGCCAGACTTACGCGGAGAACTCGGAAAGTCAATTGCTCGAGGACTACTCGCCCTGACCCTCGAGAGCCACGAGAATACTGGGATTAAACGCCCAGCATTATACATACACACACATACGCGTGTACAGCATCCGACAAAATAGTTGTCACGACTTGCAAAACGATTGTTAAAGAAAAAATGAAGTTTGATAGCATATACACTTGGTATTCGAGACTTTTTTAGGGGGTTGCGAAAAGGGATCCCAAAAGGGGGCTTTGAAAAGAGTGTGAATGCCACCAAATTTCACTTTCTATCCAACGAGCGTTTTATAGATTGCGACAACTATTTTGTCGAATTCTGTGCAGTGTTAGTGAAAGGTAACATAAAAGGGAAAGATAGAGAAAAACGAGGATCTTTTCAAATCAGTTTTCCTTCGAAGGTCACATTTTTGATATTTTCTTTCCTTCCGAGTGGAAATCGCACTTCCTCCCAGTTTCTACAGAAAGAGGCAAGTTTAAGTTTGTGTAAAACTCCGGAAAGCGCCATAGGCGAGATGTGTGGACACCGCGCGGCGGAAAGCGAGAGGATGCCGTCAATGTCGCAGAGAGACGTTGGGAGAGGAGGAAAAAATCAAGGCAAGGCTTGAGGGATTTTCGCGAGGAAAGAAGCGAGCAATCAGCCGCGTTCCGCCGGTCTGACGTCAATCCGTCGACGTCGTGACGAAAGGCTGCCCCGCGCCGCGCTCTGTTTGTCTAGACGACCTCGCGGTAACTCTCCCTCGATCTCTATGTATGTGTCTTTCTAAGTATGCGTCGTTTCTCCGACACACGTCTGTGTGAGTCTCACCCTCGCTGCTTGCATGGCTGTACGTGCATGCACGCGAGCGCCGCCGTGACTACACGGCCGTCCGATCTTCACTTATAAAAAGCACTTCGGCCTCTATTCCCGGCAAACGATAGCTCCCGAGAAAAAGAGAGAGAGGGAGAAAGGGAGAAAGGGAGCGAACGGAGAGGAAAACTCGAGCGGAAAGAGAAGGATCCGCTCTCCTCCAATTCCTTTTTTTCAAACCTCCTGACCGTGACCGTTATTCTTCTCATCTTTTGTCTCGCACACACACACACACACGCACGCGTACTTTTTGATTAATAGTACGACGTGATTAGCAGCCATTATTGTAGGATCCACTTAACAATGAGTCGTTAATCATTCCATGCATTCAACGGCTGCTCTTCGCGCACGTATTACCGGCTGTTAAATGAAAATATCACGAAATACTCGTGTATAACAGGATAAAACAGCTTGTATAAATATGATAAAAAGCTATTGTATTGCTGGGGGAAAATATTGAAATTTTCAGCCGTTTCTGACCCGCTGCGATGCGTGCCAGTGGGTTGATACGATTCCAGTAGTATAGGTCAGTGCATGGTCGGACGCGCTCGTCCCGCAACATTCTCCTTCGTGTTTGGCACGCAAACACAAATAATTGGAGTTATCGAATGCTTGAATTAAATAGTCCCAACACAAAATAATATTCCTATTATATTTTTAAATAATTTAAATTTTCTATTAAAGTTTAACCAATGAGTAGAAATTGTCGGTAGAATAAGGAAACTGCATTTTCGGCGCGCAAACACAGATAATTAAAGTTATCAAATACTTGAATTAAATAATCGAAACACAGAAGAGTATTTCTCTTATATTTTTTAAACAATTATAATTTTTTAATAGAATTTAACAAACGCATACAAATAATCAGTAGAATCAGGAAACTGCGTATTCGGCTCGCAAACAGAGATAATTAGAGTTATCGAATGCTTGAATTAAACAATCCAAACACCAAAGAGAATTTCCATTATATTTTTAAATACTTATAATTTTGTATGAAAGTTTAACCAACGGATAGAAGTGGTCGACAGGATAGAAAAAGTGCGCGTACTGCAGTTGAAAGAGAAGCGAGCAATCAGGCCAACGAAGAGGAGTTACTTGTGCATTTTCGCCGGGCGTATAAATATGGGAGTAGGGTTGTTGGGGGTTTAGTCGGCGGATGGTTGGTTGGGTGGGGGGAACGTGTGTCGTTACCAGTAATGGAAGCTCTGAAAGTAACCAAACGAGCCGTAAGTGCCCTCAGGGCCGTGAGCTCGAGTTATGTCCACTTTTGCTTTGATACCTCGGGGGAAAGATAGAGCAGAGATGCGGTGGATAGCTAGCCCGAACCTATCCAGCTATAGTTATACCTGCATAGCTTGCACTTGCTCACACTTGGATCCATCCCGAGCTAACTCCCCGGCACTATATACAGGGTGATTCACTTGCATTTGAATTACCACTGTCGAGCATACACTGTTCCATATAGAATCATTATAAATAACCTAGATATTTAAATTATACTCAAGTGTTTCTCAACATTTGTCTGCATTTTATGCATTTATTGCACATGAAATTTCACCCTTCAGAAACCAGTTATATATAATATTCCAGTGCAAATATAATAGAATCAGATATTTTCTTCTTACGTTGCTAGCCATTCGAAGGAAGTCGGTGCTAAAACTTGGTAAAATATCCACTCCAACAGACTACAGAATTTAATACAGTCTATTGTTAAGTAGAGAATATAGAGTATAATTAAATAGATGTCTAGTAAAAGTGGGCTAGGAGAGTTCTGATTCAAAGGCAACTGACTCACCCTGTACTTACCAGTACAAACACACACACCACACCACTGCGAACTCGGAATTCATGAAACTCACAGTGAGACTCACTCGATTTAAAAAATGTCTCTTGCCGCTCCCTCTGAATTCGCATTCATGGATTAAAGCAGTGGTCCGCCTGCCAATTTCGTGTGTACCCAGCGACCAATACGAATGACCGGCTCTGCCCACGGCAGAGGCCGATCGCATTTTCATGCGATTCCCACTGGAGCTCGGAATAGCTCTTCTTTCAGTGCTCATCGAGTCCCGCTCGACTGGATTCCGCTTTTATTGCGAAATTCAATAATTAACGATTGCACTGCGATGCAGTGAGTAATGACGTTAGTTTCACCCCGGGGTCATATTAAATCCACTGTTGTATATTAATAGGAGGCTTCGAGAATTGCCGAGAGTTAATTATAATGGGAATTGAAACACCGGCAGGTTTAATTAGCTTTCAGGTTGAGCATGCGATATATCAGGGCACCAGCGATACTATAGTTATCGCAATCTGTTGACGCCCGCTTGAACATGCACTCTCGGTGTATTTCGTGAGGAGGACGCGATGAGGGAAGAGGACTTGCTCAAAAGCACACCGCCACTAAAACTTTAACCAGGGGGGGAGGCGGACGAGGGGGGGAAATCCCGTCGTGTACCAGGTGGAAATTGTCTCAAAGTAATCCGATTAACGGAAAGTTTCACGGTGGCCCGGCTTGCGGCATCGCTCTTTTGAGACGTTCAACCCCCCTCCGTGCACTTCAGACTCTCCGCAGAGATCGTTCCCTATCGTAACATCCCTCTTGGCTATTGCAACTTTGCCATCTTCAATTAGATAACAATAGCAATAATTAACGGGCGACTATTGGGACGCTAGAGTTGTGGGCGAAGTTACTGTTTCGGTGCATATGAAGTTCCCCGTAACAATTGGGAGAACTATGATGGTATCGGGGTATGTTATCCGAAGGAGTTTCGAGAGTTTGCTTGGAAATGGAGAACTCCCTCGAGTAAGTGAACAAGACCGGCTGTAATATTTGTTGGTTGTGTTTCCTTTGTGCAGGAGGAGATGGAGGATCGTCCTCAGATCTCGACGTTGCTCAACAGCTTGGCCAACTACAGCAACACCATCCCCGCTGCCACCGACCCCGATGCCAAGCCGGCTCCAGCAGCAGGCGCCGGTGCACGGATGGGCACTTTGATCGGTGTCTTTCTCCCTTGCATCCAGAACATCTTTGGTGTTATCTTGTTCATCCGTTTGACTTGGGTCGTTGGTACAGCTGGTGCCATACAAGGATTCTTCATCGTTTTATGCTGTTGCTGTGTGGTGAGCGCAAATGCACTAAATATCGAAAACTGGCAGTTAACTTGTTATTGCGTGAAAGTAAAATATTTGTAATAGATTGGCGCATAATTCTCAGGCGTGAAACGCACATGCGAAGAATACCATAAATATAAAACATTATGAAAGCCTAACAATTAATTTCTCTCTTACAAGCAATATTTAAATCCATAGACAATGTTTTCAATTGTGTTCCAACGAAATTTAACCATTTATAATTCAACCCAATAGTGTTTATTTGGATTTCTTTACGAAAATTTAACTAATTTACTAACTTTCATTTTAATGTGTCGCGTTTCGTTCTTGCTGAATTATATTATCATATTCATAACACAGTTTGCGAGGGAAGTTTGCTAACAGGAATGTTTTCTATTCCACGCAGACAATGTTGACAGCAATTAGTATGAGCGCCATCGCCACCAACGGTGTAGTACCAGCCGGTGGCTCTTACTTCATGATATCCCGAAGTTTAGGGCCCGAGTTTGGTGGTGCGGTGGGAATGCTTTTCTACACCGGCACCACTCTAGCCGCTGCCATGTACATTATCGGTGCTGTCGAGATCGTGCTGGTAAGTTTTAGAATCCCATGAAACCAAAGTCCCACGTCTAATTATTATATACAAATTAATAACCCGCTTTATTGGAATTTCTCACAAAAAATGTGAGAGTTCGCAACGAGAGTGATTAATGTACCAGTCACAAAACTTTCTTTTCCCAGACTTACATGGCACCCTCGTTAAGTATCTTCGGGGACTTCACGAAGGATCCGAACATAATGTACAACAACTTTCGTGTGTACGGGACGTGTCTCCTCGTGGTGATGGGGACGATAGTGTTCGTTGGCGTAAAGTTCGTGAATAAATTCGCTGCGGTCGCCCTGGCATGCGTGATATTCTCCATCATCGCAGTTTACGTCGGCCTCTTCGTCAACTTCTACGGCAACGAGTCTCTCAAGTTCGTAATTGCCTTTGTGGCGCGAGTGCCGAGCGACTAATTCGATCATGGGCCAACCCAAAAATCTCCCGTATCTTATTAACCCGAATACCCTGCACACAGTTCAACTCAACTAGCTTAACGACGTTACTTACGTTTCATCGGTATCCCAGTTTGAGCAACGGCAAACGAGCCCGATCGTGTTAAAACTTTACTCACTGCGGTATTACACGTGCATCTCCTGGGCTTTTGCAGTCCCTTGTTACGACAATGTTCGAAGTAGTACCGCGTTCGCCGACGAAGCAAACTTCTAATCCTGTGTTCCATGAGTACTTGTGAATTCATTTGATGTAATAACGATAATGAACTAAATTCCTGTTTTAGCTGTGCAAAGTTGTTAGTTAAAGGTTTGAAAATTGACTTTACTTTAACTTGGATCACTTAATCATTATATTACGTTGATCATGCATTGTTCATAGTTTGTTAAGGATCAATTCATCTCGGTATTGCGTTGATTTCCGAGGCACAATTGGGTTTGCCCATGAATCAGAGTCGAATTCCAACTATCTATCTGCAATTCCAATTGCAAACCGATAGGTATCCTAGGGATGACTGTGGTTTCTTGCAGAATGTGCGTGCTCGGCAAGCGACTGATGCGCGACATCAACGTACTGGCGGACTGCAACAAGAACATTTCTGGTGTTCTGCACCGTTCTTACTGTGGCAATACGACGCAGCTCAACAAGTGCGATCCCTACTACTTAGCGAACAACGCTACCATTATTAACGGGATTCGTGGCTTAGCGAGCGGAGTGTTTTTAGGTAATTTGGAAGCTCAGGCAGTCTAACTATAGCTTGAAACACAAATTGTTTGGTAGTCCAGTCATCTCTTGCAGTGAATCAACATTTACTCGGAATACATTGCATTACCTGATAAAACAGTATTCATTACGAGTGGGGGCAGGTAAAAGCGGGGGGTTTAATTGTCGTTTGATTGTACACAGAAAACATATGGGACAGCTTCCAAGAGGAAGGCCAAATAATCGCTTACGGCAGCGACCCGCGAGACGTCGATAACATGAGCGGCAAGACCTACAACCAGATTTCGGTCGATCTTACTACCACTTTCACTATTCTCATCGGCATTTTCTTCCCTTCAGTCACGGGTAAGCGGACATTGGTGTCACAGTGGCTCTCCAATTATTGGCATATTTAATAATCAATAACTTGGACGTGTTTACGTCGATTGAGGAGTGCATCGCTTTATTCAGGAAAGGCTTTCACATGCTGTTGAAAGCTGGAAATAGTAGAGGCGATTAATCATTTGCCAATGTTTCTTTTTTTACAAATTTGATAGTACATTAATGTAAAAGAGTTCTTCGTAGAATTAACATATAATCATTTTGTGTGCAGGTATCATGGCCGGCTCCAACAGATCGGGTGATCTAGCTGACGCCCAGAAGTCAATTCCCATCGGTACGATTTGTGCGATCTTAACCACTTCAACGGTCTACCTATCAAGCGTCCTGCTGTTCGCCGGCACCGTGGATAACCTCTTGCTGCGTGACAAATTCGGTCAGAGTATTGGTGGCAAGCTAGTAGTAGCTAATATGGCCTGGCCGAATCAGTGGGTGATCTTGATCGGCTCGTTCCTGTCAACCCTGGGTGCTGGCCTGCAATCACTCACCGGCGCCCCGCGTTTACTCCAGGCGATTGCCAAAGATGGCATCATTCCATTCTTGTCGCCGTTCGCTGTTAGCTCGAGCCGTGGCGAACCGACCAGGGCTTTGGTTTTGACAGTCCTTATCTGCCAGTGCGGTATTCTCCTTGGCAACGTCGATTACCTGGCTCCTCTGCTCTCCATGTTCTTCCTCATGTGCTACGGTTTCGTCAATTTGGCCTGTGCCCTGCAGACCCTCCTCCGCACGCCCAACTGGCGGCCTCGCTTCAAGTACTATCATTGGAGCCTCTCCTTTATCGGCCTCTCCCTTTGTATCGCCATTATGTTCATGACTAGCTGGTACTATGCACTGCTCGCTATGGGTATGGCTGGCTTGATCTATAAGTACATTGAGTACCGTGGTGCCGAGAAGGAATGGGGTGATGGAATTCGTGGTCTTGCCCTCTCTGCCGCCCGATACTCTCTCCTTAGATTGGAAGAAGGACCCCCGCACACCAAGAACTGGCGCCCGCAAATTCTCATCTTGTCCAAACTCACCGAGGACCTTGTGCCGAAGTACCGGAAATTGTTCGCCTTTGCCAGTCAACTGAAAGCTGGTAAGGGATTGACCGTCAGCGTGAGCTGCATCGCCGGCGATTATACGCAGAACTCGGGAGAAGCACTCGCGGCTAAGCATGGCTTGAGGGAGACGATGAACGAGGAGAAGGTGAAGGGATTCGTGGATGTCCTGGTGGCAAGAAATACCATGGATGGCTTGAGCTCGTTAGTGCAAACTACTGGCCTCGGTGGAATGAAGCCCAACACTGTGATTCTTGGCTGGCCCTATGACTGGAGAAAGTCGGATAGTGGCAAGACTTGGAGAGTCTTCCTCCAGACTGTCAGAACTGTCGCTGCTGCCAGAATGGCGCTGTTAGTGCCGAAGGGTATTAACTTCTTCCCTGATTCAACGGAGAAAGTTGTCGGCAATATCGATGTTTGGTGGATTGTTCATGACGGCGGCCTGCTGATGCTCCTGCCATTCCTTCTGAAACAACATCGTACATGGAAGAACTGCAAGATGAGGATCTTCACTGTCGCCCAGATGGAAGACAACTCAATCCAAATGAAGAAAGACCTGAAGAAGTTCCTGTACGATCTGAGAATTGAAGCTGAAGTGGAAATTGTTGAAATGGTAATTGATTACTCCTGGAAATCCTATCGATATTTTGATGCATTAATTCGACGATGGAAGAATATTTAAGAGACCATCGCTCGCAATACACATTCACGTGTTTCTTAAGCATTCTGGTTTCTATATAAACTCCCTTGCACAAATACTTTGATGAAGGAAAACGAATAAGACAAATTTGTAACACTGAAATATTTAAATTCAACAGATGGACTCCGACATATCTGCCTACACTTACGAACGAACCCTCATGATGGAACAAAGGACCCAAATGCTGCGAGAATTGCGACTGAACAAGAAGGAGTCGCTTGGAGTGGTGAGTACCAAGTGAATAAAGTCCTAAACCGGAACACATCGCGCTCCGTTAAACATATCTCTAGTCAAATAGAGATATACTCAGAATGACAATGCATATACATACTGTAAAGTAAGAAAAAAAAGTGCGATATGGCGATACTGATCGGACTGTGTCTGTTTTGTTGCGTGCTCGTCACGGATAAGGTGCAGACATTGGTGGACTTCAACGAGGTACCCGCCGAAGAAAAATTACCTCTGGTTTGTCAGATAATCCCCGGAGTTCCGTGCCCCATCATCCCGTCGTTCATGCAACTCCATCGCCATCTGTACCATCCCCCCATATGCTTCCCCGTTTCCCACTCATAACAAGCGCATTCTTTTTTCGATCACATGTGCGGCAGTTCTACTTTGTACAAGAATAACACTATGCATTAGAGAAAACGTTTTGGTGGAGGTGCCACATAGGGTCCACCTCCACGTGACATAACTGCTCGTTGCGCGATACGAATGAACGATTAATATTAATCTATAGTTAAAAAGAGCGAAGCATTGTGCTGGCTTTTTCGATCAGAGCCCTCCAATAGTTTGCTTTCTTTCTTTGCCATGGCATCGCCAGGATGTGACTCTTCCCTGCCCGTGCAGTTTCAGCTTCATTGGCACGTTCATTTCCGAGAATGCTTTCATAGAGATCGTTCATTTGGCCGATCATAGTGCTTTGACGCTAGAGTTTAGTCGTCTTTCCGGCATCACTACACATTTGACTGTTTTCTGCTACTCGAATGCCAATACGATCGAACCCTCCGTACGTAATACCTTTGCGATGGTACAGGTTCAGGCCATCGTGGATCACCACCACAACGTGGATGTCAAAGTCGCAACCAAGGTGAGGTTCCAAGAGCCAGGCAGTCAGAATCTCAACGCAACCGGCGAGCAGAAATTACTGGACGGTGAAACTAAGGATCAGGCGGAGGGTGGAGAAACAGCTGAAAAATCCGATGAAGCGTCAGAGACCAAGGAGGAAGACACTAAATCGCCAACAAATGGCTCACCGAAACCCGAAAACAAAGAAAGCAAAGATGCTACTGATAATGCAGAAGCAGAAGAAAAGAAAGAGAAAGAAAGCGAAGAAGAAAGCAAAACTGTGAGCCCAGAAGCGAAAAAACCACCGCTTACACCGTAAGTCATTTTTGCGTACGACAAATGCCATCATCAGTACGGATCTGTTCTTGTTGATCCCATCGAAAGCAGTACATAGTATTATAGATAGTATCACGACGTCATACATTTTATGAAGTTGCAAGTTTTCTTCTTTCAGCGACGAGGGCGACGTGAGGCGTATGCATACTTCAATCAAATTGAACGAAGTAATCGTCAATAAGAGCCATGACGCTCAATTAGTCATTCTTAATCTTCCTGGACCACCGCGCGACACAAAACTGGAACGCGAATCAAACTGTATCCTTGTTATTAATATTCTCAAAAAAGAGTTGATATTCTCTGTTTTTTTGTTGTTAATTTTCCTTAAATCGGTTTGTACAGATATGGAATTCCTGGAAGTTTTGACAGAGGGCCTGGAAAAGGTGCTGATGGTGCGTGGTGGCGGCCGCGAGGTGATCACGATCTACTCGTGAACTGCCCCGCCGGATGGAGGCGTGGCCGTCTCGCAGAAGCATAAATCTAGTTTAATTCTCAGAGACCTAAATGACTTCACCTTAAAAAACACACTGCTCTTGTGCCATTGTCTGCGCAGTCACTTACGTTACGTACTGTGAACCAGCAACTGCCGATGGGGAGAAATAGGTAGCCAGTGGTGGGCACAGCATAGAATCAGAGACTTCAAGTGGGCCAGCCTTTAATTCTGCGGACAACACGGAATTCTGGACCGGGTACTTAGTTCGGTACCTACGAGTTTTCGCGCGAACTGACTCACTCTCTGTGGTCGGCCGTCACCGGCCCTGAGAGAAAGCCAAAAGTGACATGCCAAAGGATAAGTTTCTTTTAACTAAATTTCCAGCAACTAGGACGTACGTAGGTCTACCTTAAGTTATACACGTGCTCGCTTGTCATAACGAATGCGTGTCTCACTCGCGATTCGCGCGCGTATCGGCTGTGTTTTTGTGGGGATGAAACAGTAGCGAGGACTGCACAGAACATACAGCATACATAGATTCACTAAGAGATCTCCAATATAATAACGTGGGGCAAAAAACAGTACGCGGACTAGCGATCGATGCCCACCTTTCATTGTGGCAGTTTTGGTTTTCGAAGAGTGTCAATATAAGTATACCGGGAAGTAACACATGGAGGCATACACAAAATTTGACACGCATACTCAACCAACTACACTCCAATATGTTATATCCTCACTGAAACTGAAATCAAAATTTTTTGGTCCGAGGCTAAGATCGAAGCATCTACGAAACCACTGCCAGAATACTTTCTAAATGCTTCGCGTTTAACCAAAGACGCGAGAGGCTCATTTTTCTACATGCATTGTCGTTATAGAAAATATATAGATATGTATAATTCTACTGCTTGTAGGTGAACTATAAGTAGCCTAGGATAGCGCAGCTAGATTACGCAACAGGCATAAAGATACATATGATAACACGATATTCGGTGTACGGCGTAAGTCTGATTGAGCACCGCAGTATTAGGACTTGCATGGACGGAAAATGTGGGGTTCGATGCCGCATTCGAAAGAAATCAAGACGAAATTGAACAACTCCAGCAAGTATTTCAAGATGTATTTTTAATTTATTGACTAAGATAGCACTATTGATAACGTGATAATTTAACAAAATCGTAGAGCCGCGTTTGAGCGCTCAATTTGCATCGGAAAGTCAGAACTCGAAAGTCTCTCGTGACCATGATCAATCAGTATTACGTCAGAACATATGAAATTAATTTTCCTAAGACTTTCTGTGAAGGCCTGAAGGATAGATCATCGCACAAAACGATTCTCATTTCACTGACCCTGCGTATATCTAGCATCTCAATATTCCCATTCCATGCAATTGTCCGTACTGCGGCATTTGCTCCAAATCAGTCGCACAGGCGACGTCAGTTAGGAACGTACATACATACATACACGCAAACATTACATGAAGAACACTTATTGTCGCGGTTACGGGGCATTTCGTTTTGAACTTTTATTTTCCATATATTCTTCGGATCTCTTGCACGATAGTGGAAAAGGTACGAACCCATTCTTGTTCGTATAAATTGTCCAAGGCCTATCGCCCCTTACGCCATGATGGAGCATCTGGCAAAGAGAGTGCGCGAACGTTGAGGAATTTCGACTTCGTCGCGAATTGTAGTCCCTCGAACTTAAGGAGGAGTACTTAAGCAACGGACTTAATGCAGGATTGCGTCACTCTGAAAACACTTTAAATGGAATTCTCATCGAGCAGTAGGGTGAACACTGTAATTAATTACATTAAATGTCGTCTGCATGACCCATTCTCATGCGTAGCCATTCTCTGGCTTCGCCTCATCTAGATAGGGTACTATCCAATATACATAAATGCATACATACATACATATATAAACTGAAGGAATATAGATATACACATACAAATAGTTTATCTATGAGGTAAGGGTTTGGGAAGGAGGACCTTTTTCAGGAGGATCACGTGTAGTTGAGGACGGTTTAATCTATTAACGTCGATATACTATGTCTACTTAATCGATGTCTGGAAACAGAATAAACGCATCGTGATATCAAGCATGAGATATTCGCGTCGTGGCAGATCTCAACTAGCATCCTTCCGCAGTTGAAGTGATTTGAGCTCTTTCCTCGAAATCGTTTTCGTAATCATAAATGGACGATCGTCACTGGAGGTTCAGTGTCCTATCGTACAGTAGTTAGGCACACGAGAATATTCATGCGACATATGAAAGTTTATCTGTGCTAAGAAAACGGGTGCCATAGTTTGGACAATGTTCTCGCTGTGGCTCCCATAGTCTAGATTCTACCAGCGTTTTAAACGGCAAACGGGAAATCTTATGCGAAGTCTCGTACCTGGGGGGACACGCAGAGCTGCATCTTACCGCAGCGCGAACACGCGATCCGACGTGTTCGAATAATTCTAAACTGACCTTATCGTTCTTATCGTTCATCTACCTCCTCCTGTCGAACGAAACACTGGGTGGTACAGATGGAAGAAACGGATGCAATTAATAAGGGAAGGCTTGAAAAGCGAGCGGTATATGAGACGAAGTATTTTAACTTGGTTTTGTACAATTTGTTACAACTTTTTAACATGGACTATCGGATCCTCAGTGGCTTGAAACTAGAGATAAAGGTGGAAGGGGGACGTGAGGAAAATTGAGCGAGGATGTACAAGCAATACGAGTTCTGCCATTTATACCATTGCATTGTAATTCGGAAAAAGCAGGATTTCATTCGCGAGGCAGGACAACACATAGATACATGAGATGTATGGACGCTAGAGTAAAGGGCAGAAGACCACTAAAAAGGCCGTTGAGATAATCAAAAAAGTCTGTATACAAGATCAAGCAGAGTCGAGAGTATTGAAGTACGTGGCAAAAGCATATGGATAGTGTATAGAAAGAGAAAGGGAGAGAGAAAGCTACAGAAACAGTTTCACTATCTCTATCGTTCACAATGTTGCGACATGTACTTTATAATTTTACTGCGTTACTCACTTGACGATTACATATATTTTATGTGTATGTACTACTTACCTATTTGATAGGCATTGGCCACTGCATAGTTTATACAAAGCATGTTGTCTATGGGAAATGTTTATTGTGGAAAGGGAGGGAAAGGGATAAGAGAGAACTGAACATACTTGTTCCAGATAAACTGCTAAACTGTGTTGTACATAAATAGGTAGTTGCAGAAAATTGCGAGAGAGGCGGCAAAGAGAGTAAAGAGCCATGGATGTCCCTATTGAAAGAGAGAAAAGCGGGAGTGTGTCTTTTTCATAGATTGGAGACAGTATTGCAGTGGGTCCTGCTGCCGCTTTAATATTTTACTATCGTCCTAACTACTTCAAGAAATGCACAATGACCATATGAACACACAACCTACGTAAATGTAAAATATATAAATATACATATATATACACCTGCCGGCTTGGCATTTGTCGGGGAGTACCGGGCATAGTGTGACGTGTTTGAGAGTGCATCCCTGTTCTAAACAAGGATTGCAGTCGGTTTAAAATCACCTCTAGGCTGTGAGACGCGAGCTAAGCAGCAGAAAAAACTTGCTCGACAACCTCAATCACATTTGTCAAATCAAGCGAAATTTACTTTTATCGTACGTGTTAACCGATTTCACATCCCTAAACCAAAGCTCCTCCAAAATTTCTTCACTCGTGGGAACTGTTAGTTTCTCCTGAACTATAGAGCTCGAATTAAATATGAAACCATTTGTCGTTTCGTTTCCCATATGGAACGAAAATATTGAGTCTAGCGTAAAATAACGAGGATGTTACTAAAATATATATGTATATACAGATATGCATATATGGACGGTTATTATATATATATATGTGTATATATGTATATGTATATGAGATACGAGATATATTTGTAGATACGGAACTTTAGTCATTTGAATAGTTATATAGAGTCAATACTGTGAAAAATACCTATAAACTTACCCATACCTTTAGACTATAGACGATGATACTTGTAATTAACTTATAAAAAAAATGAAGTATATGAACGAAGAAAATATACTGCGATAAGATTGAGTAAATAAATAAACACTATACCTTCATCCAAAATGTTGCGATATAGTTTCAACGTTACTGTTCTTCATCCGTCAGAAATATGTTAATCTACAATCAAATATGATCTTGACTGTGGAACTAATCAAGGATTTGTACTATACTATTCTCAGTTGAATATATATGCGCAATTATGGACTGTGTTAAATCTAGAGAAAATAATTCTCAACCCCCAGTATAGAAGATAGAAAAACCCTCCTTTTCCAATTATGGAATCCCACCTTAAAACTACGGTATACATACAACGATATTGTAGGAACGGTAAGTTACAGTTGTTATGCCTTTTTATTTGTAGAATCTTGTTTTATTAAAAACGAGAAGTGTTATAATACATCTTATTTATTTCTTTTTATCCACGAGCCTATGATACAAATGAGTTGAATTCAGAATTGAATTTAGTTCTTAAAATAATAAATGTTCTTGAACAAAGATATTTTTTGTACACAGAAATTTGCAATATGCGCGAAATTAATGAGCCGTATTTGCATTACAAAATCGACGACGTTCTCCGCAAGATGCAGTTATCAATCGGTCCAAGAGTGAGACTGTGTGTATAGTATTACATGTTTCTTCCATTAATTTATTTATTAAAGTAACAAATGTTCTGGAACGAAGAAGCAACCCGCTATACGGTGAAATGTCTCCCCAACTTGTGCGCAGCATACAGTATTTCCTCGTCACGCTACGAGTATCGTAGCGTCCTTCAGAAATTATGGTTTTCTGTCTATCTTGCATTGAAACTATATGGAAACTTATCACTTAAAGCAACATCGTTGCATATAGTCGTACTACATTTCTCTTCTTAAGAAAAAAAAAGCATTTGATAGGACTTAATTTACAAAAAACGGTCAGGGCCGATTTGCTCATTAACATAAATAATTTTTATAAGAGCTTAGATTTTAAGATTTCATAGACCATCTTATGTCTAAAATAAGGCATGTCTTCTTGTGAAAAGGTAATTTTCCTGTTCGCACACACATACTCAGCGAGCATACAAGAGAATACACCGCAGTCGCTACCATTCATTTGTTGGGGAATATTTTTCACGCATTCCAACTTCCAATCATTTGTGTTATAGGGTTGCTTCTTTTTGTCTAAACTCTCATCTTCGAGGTATTGCCGTAACGCAGAAAGACATTTCGGATTGCTACTTCCCATACTGTCGTAATATCGGATAGTCTTATCCCGGAAGTCAATTATTGACATACACCAATGAATACTTAAATGAATAGGAACAACTACTAGGTCCTGCGCGAAGACATCTACTTTCCTTGTCCAGCGTTTTAAGGAAGTATGACCGCCAGATATTAGTTTTGGATAGAAAAAGGTGTTCATTGCGTGCACCTTCGGAAAATTATTCTTCCCTCCTCTTGCTATTAAGAGATTCATATAAAAGTTTATTACTTCATCATTCAGCCAGTTGAGGTCGGCCAGTGTGTGCATATCCTTTCTTGTTATTCTTAAGCCAAAGCCCTCTACGAGTACTTCATCCGGCGGCCGCGGTATCAATGCATTGTTTATGTCTCTAAGCATTCCATCAGTCAATGTAGGTAAAGGTGCTTCCTCTGGTTCCTCAGGTTCTTCCCTCTCATCAAGCACTGCTTCGCACAGTCTCATTGACCGTGCCAACTGTTTGTCTAAAGCAACTTTTCTTGCGATCCGATTGTGCTTGGATAATGCACATGTCATTTGCATAAGTTTCTCTGCTTCCTGGTAACGTCTTTCTATCCTTTCATCGTATCTTTTTGCTACTTGTGGAATAAAGTCATCGCGCATTACAGCTTTTGCTGCCAACTGGTCTCGCAAACTGTTTGTTACCACATATTCTATACGCTTAGTTGGAGTAGGTTTTGTGATTGTTATAGTAACTTCGTGCTTCTGGGGTTTCTCGAAAGCGGGTTGTGCTCCCTTGTCTTTCTTGGTATCATCTATTGTGACTATTTCTGATTCGATCTTCGGCTTCCTGGATAAGCTTGAATGGGAATGCGAAGGTAGCTCCTGGATCCTTGAAGTCTTATGGGATTTTGAGGAAGAGGGTGTAGTAATAGTCTTTTCTAAATCGATCACATCGATTATTTCTGGTATTGGCCCTGGTTCCTTTGCTTTACCATGTATTATATGTATCCTTTGTGGCAGGAAATTCTGGAGTAACTCTTCATATTGATTTCTCTCCCTCATTCTGTCAGTTTTGGCTAATGTAGTGCATCTGCACTCTCCTCCCATGTTCGGTGTTCTTGGTTTACTACTTCCTGTACACCCCATATTTATTTTTCTATGGTACACTGGGGTTGGGGGAGTCGGGGAAGATGTTGCTGAACAATATTTAAATGATATGTCCTTGCTACTGTTATGAGTGGAATTCAGCCTAGTGCCATTACAGGCATCTTTATATTGTGCTATAACTTCAACATCCTCGCTATCACTCTCATCATTAATCTCAATGATATCTTCAGCCAGCTTAGTGGAATTATGATCACGACGGAGCTTCTTTGGTGTTACAAATTCTTCTTCTAAAGTGGCTGATGATGCCACACGCTTTCTGGGTCTGATATCAACCCAGCTAAGGACTTTCCTTAGTAAGTCAAATGTTAACATGATTCTGAACAATGCTAGATTCCACGACTAAAGACCAAATAATTCTCTTTGCTAAGGCCATCCAATACTTTGTCGAGAATGAATTTCTTCTCGCGTTTTATTTACACCTGTGTAAAATGATTTGCATAATAATTCCCATGCTGATGACGAACGGTCAAAGTTCCGCCGAAAGACATTGTAAAATAGGATATACATACCCCCAGTCTGTAACTTTCTAAATTCCGATTAGTATACATAAAACGACCTTGAGATTAAGTTCGTCTTTCGGTGAGTTACTTCGCTGCACTAACAGTTGCATGTAACCTATAAAAGAACACACAACAGTCTAACAGATGTGCTATATATCATACAGCTAGTTCTACAAGAGTATTTCTTGGAATCAGCTTCAGCGCCGGGCTGGACTATTGTGTCAAGATAAATGCGATGGAATCAGATAGTACTTGGTAAATATCGGTTTTTAATGTCACGCGAGAGCGGTTAAAGCCATCCTCACCTAAGCTAGCCGGTATTTCCCTTTCCCCATAAACGTTGCTGGAAGACTCAGGATTTCTTCTCTTCTAATATATCACGAAAAAATCACGCTAGTTTAGTCATAGCCAACCGCACGACGAGCGTGCAGTTGCATATGATATTCGATGCAAAATACGAATTGACAACTCCCGCGTATTTTACAGGTAAAAGCACACGGCGAAGACCTGTACGATTTGGACCATTCCTGCGTCAATTCCTCGAACTACATCTTCTATAGTTGAACCAGCTTTCGACGCTAACGTCTTCAAGCTACCCTATAAGGTGTTACTGTAAGTATAATCAAAATTTTTACCGCTAGCTTTTCCTATAATGAAATTACATTTACATAAGAAAAATTTCCACCTCTGACTGAACTCGCCGAGCTTGGAATGACTAATGCGCGCCGAAATCATCTCTCACGCGAGAAGACCCTGCTTTGAGCTATGTTGAACTATAGCTGTATGAACAAGCACATAAGCAGTACGTGCCGAAAACCGCAAAATGGAAATGGAGCCACAGTGAATATGACTTGTGATACTTAAAACGCATGACAGAAAACTTGTTGGATTCTCGTTGCGGTTTCTTAGCAATTACTCATTATTATGGCAAGTTTCTTTGGTGAAGTGTTGTTACCAGTTTCAAGAGCATTTTGGGACGAGGATGAAGAAAATGAATCGCCTTCAACTGCTGATAATCAAACGTAAATACTCTATCATAACCTCGGATTGATGGTTAGCCGGCAATTTTGAAACATCATTCTAATTTTATATCTTTCCCTTTTGTGTTTTTAGAGAATTATCAGTTCGGTGGATTAAGGAGAAGCCCGCTAACATAAAGTGTTTGGTCCTAGTCGATAACGAAGTACTGATAGGTAGTGTATTTAGAATTCCTTTATACACGATATTTAATATGTAAATAATTGTACGATTTTGTGTATACGATAATTACAATTGCCGATGTAGATTTTGCAAGAGAAAGTTTATGTCCTGACGCGGAAGAAGTCTGTTTCATCGAGAACGAGAGACATCAAAAGATTGCAACCTTTTACCAAGTCAATTCTGATGTCTACTTGTGCACCATTCTGCCGAAATTTGATACGAAACTTTCCGGAAAATTAATCAATGAGGTATGTCTACATACTATAAAATGTGTACTATTAAAGAACGTAAAAAATAGGTAATTAATTACAAAAAATTGTCATCAGATATCAGATTTATTAGCAAACACAGAAAGGATAATCTCTATCACATATCAGCACATTACAAAGTTTCAAAGTAAGGAAGTTCCAAGCACACCATACTTTTTGAGACAATTGTGTACAAAAAATGGCGAAGGTGTATGTAAATTAAAAGTCAAGATGTTGGAACAACCAAACATTGTATTTGGTGTTGCAGCAGGAGGTCAGTACAGAGAACCATCTATGTCACAAACTGTTACAGATATAATATATAAACTTATCTTTCTTTCAGTATTGTCATATGCAGAATTCATGGGTATGCCATCAGCTCTGTATATTTTATACACAGATACTTTTGTACTGGATCATACCTCAGCAGAACCTCTGAGGAAATTATTTGAAGCCATGGACTGCACACCACATGATGTTTCATTTGCTGGAAAGAGCTTTTTTAATAAAGGCAACCTTTATATGTAAAATCACAATGACATCAACTTATGTTAACTTTGTCCCAGACCTCTTGGGAGTTTCAGGAGAGTTAAACACACTATTCTTCAAAAAATAATAAGGTATCCACAATGATAGTAGAAAAATTACATAATTACGTGTAAGCCACGCGGTATTTACAATATTTACAATTACTAAATCATCACTCTTTCTATTGTGTTAACTTTAATTGCAATTCTGAGATTTGTATTAATACAAATTACACTTTTAGTACAATGACTTTCTGTATGTTAAGGCTGTGGTGGAGGATAGTATGCACGTGGAGGTGCAGCAGCTGGTGGTACAGGTGTATTTGGTGGAAAGTATGAGGCATTTGTGGGGTAGGGATAGGGCTGAAAGGGTGGTTGGGGTGTTGTAGGTGCTGGTGGTGTTGGCCTAATCGTACTTGACGAACCTATATGATGTATCGTCGGAACAATATGATTCATGGCATTTACGGGTGGAGGGGGAACAGAAACATTCGTCGGCGGGAATGCTGGTGGATAATTCGTAGCAGTAGTAGCAAAACTCGCCGGATATGGCGGGAAATGTGTTGGAACGTCCATATTTTTCATTACTTCTGCAGCGTCAGCCTGTGGCGGACACCCGTTAGCCGAAACGGTACCCACTTCGATTTTCGTTGCTTTGCCGGGTGTGACTAGAATATACAATTATTTCATTTCGACGTGAATTAGTTGACTGAAGGATTTTGTTCGTTGTTCTTACCATTTGGAGTGGTAGATGCCGAGTCTACTGTCGGCGGTGGTGCAGGCCTCTCTCTACCTGGTTCACCAGTTGGAATCAGTGGAGGAGAATCTGGTGGCTTTGTATTGTTAGCTTGGGAATACAAGTCCAAGACTTGATGGCAAATATCTGAAATTTACCAACCATATTACTTACTAGGCTCATTCCCATGGTATTGTTTTAGTTATAAAGCCCTACCTTCTAAAAGGTCCATTGTAACATCTTCTACAAACATATCCCACCACCGTAAATGCTTTGGTTGCCTTCCATTCCAATCAACTACCTCAAATTTACTTAGTTTGCCTGCTAAGTACATTAATGCTACTGCAATGATTTCTGGCTCCCATTGCAAGGATAAAGTTGTACATAAACTGTAAATGAAGTAACAGAAATGTATGAACAATTTCACATACAAGACACTGATATAACTTACCTATCATTGACAAAAGTCCAAGCCATTTGAACCATTTTTTGCAACTTATTCTTGTCACCTAGTAAACATACATTTATAAGTTTACAGAATAAAACTCATAATTCTTTACCATATCAGTTTCTA
The DNA here is from genome assembly GCA_910591665.1 of Ectemnius continuus. Classification (NCBI taxonomy): domain Eukaryota; kingdom Metazoa; phylum Arthropoda; class Insecta; order Hymenoptera; family Crabronidae; genus Ectemnius; species Ectemnius continuus. Next base: position 9,393,408 of record OU342868.1, on the reverse strand, counting down.
ATGGAAACTTTACCCTTTAAACACTTGGCATATTTTAACAAGTAACTATATGGATGTTCCACTTGCAGATCGAATTTAATAGTCTGCAATAATATTCTTTCCAGAGTCATTACTTCCTCCTTCGGATCTTCACCAAAGGTCATGAATTTCTGTTCAGTCAGTAGCGTTTTTGCAGTCTTTATAATATCTTTACACTTTTTTGGCGTCTCCTCCACTTTGCCTGCTAGGAATAAGCAGCAACAAGCAGTCACCTAATGATAAGACATTTGATATATACCACAGCCTAAACATTGAATCATATAATGTCAATGACAAAGAATGACTTACATATCGTGGGAAATTCTTGAATGAGTGGAACATATAAAATCTATGAAAATAGACAACACCAGTTGCCATTGTATTGTAGCCTAGGTCCATTTTTGTGCCTGTGTCTATGATAAATCTTGCACCCTCCTTCCTGTACCTGCATTCAGTCTCATAATCGATTCCATCCTGGATGGATGGTGTATTTCGTAATTCCTTTTTCTCATAATACCAGCATGGCATTTTTATGCCCTAAAACAGCTAAGAAATAGGATGCTGTTTGACAGCATCACACAGGTTAGCACATTAACCAATAACTCTCCGAAGCTACGTTGCAACACGTGATACTTACTTGATATTTTTCCAGTGCGATCTATCAATCCTTCCTGTTGAAGTATAGTTGATGTTTTATACAACAATAATCAGAATCTATTTAGCCGAATAACCCAATGTGGATGCTCTGTATCTACACTGTACACTACACCAACACACACACCAACCACCACTACAATGTAATACAGCCAAACATATGACGTAGCCGAACGTAATCAAACGCAGATAATAAAAGCAGTCGGACCATTTGGCGCGAAAAGAAACTTCAAAATGCATTCTTAAAAGCATTGAAGCTCGATTTGCATTAACCTATGTATTCTGATCAGTGAGATACGTGCGTATCAATACGTGTTGGAAAAATAATAAAAGTACAATGTTTATTTAGGCTTCGAAAGGTAGTAAGGATCAAGTAATGAAATGTTTAAAATTCTTAATATGGGGCAGCGGCACGGCTGACAAAACGTCGGTATATTCTTTGTTCAAGCTGAACGCATTCATTCTTAATTATTGCTTTTTTTACTATAAATATTCGAGGATGAATCCAAAGATTGAAGGGTGAATCAGGTAATATTGTTTATGTAGGCATAGCAACTTTTCAAATTCTTTTATTCAACTGCTTAGAATCATACAATGCAAAATGTCAGGATACTATCAGAAATATTTATATAAAACTGTGACAAACCTAACTCTAATTATCCGAAAGGACTGTGTAACTTACATGCGCAATATATAATAATACAGAATTACTATGGATTTAAAAGTAAAATTAAACATCTTGTTGTAGTTCTGATCTTTGTGAAATTTAGGAGCATTGGATAAAGGACTCTTTACTAATTGAATAAGTCAATTACAAACCGAATTACATTCTTGGATTATACATACATGAGCATATACCAGCAATACTCAAAGTTTAAAGAAAAATCATAGTAATTAATTATTAAAGTAACCAAAAAATATTTCTGCTTCAGAATTAAAATGTGCCTTGTCAACCACTTCTGCTGTGACTAATAAATCCAATAATGGTGAATAAACACAAAGACAAGTATATTACTTTACCTAAGTATAGTTATATCAAACCAATTGGTATCTGCAACTTATTTTCTACATATCTCTGTAGTATTCTATTCCTTTCTTTCAATATCTCTATCTTCTGATTTTCAATGTTTAAGATATGTTTTAGCTTCTCCCTCTTAAATTGTAGTTTCTCTCTTTGAAGCTTAATCATTTTAGAGTAATATGCAGCTTTGGCACTACATAGTCTCTCAAGTGGGCTGTCTCTTTTCCTGGCTCTTTGCCTTGATGATACTCGCCGCACAGATGATGTTGACCATCTTTGGGATGAAGGTATTGATGCTCCTGGCGGTGATGACATTGTTGATGTTGATGGTTGTATAGATGATTCTGATGGGGTACCCGCTGTTGTGGTAGATCCTCTTGCTGTTTGACTTGCGATTTGCGTAGTATTTCTTCCAAGCAGTATTCTTGGACGCGCGCTATGAAACTCTTGCAGCTCTGAAACTATATATTTCTTCACATTTTGCACTTGCATTGATGATAGAGCATTTCCTCATAGAATTTTTTTTACCGTCCATAATTGTGATGTGCAGTGGCCGTACGGGTCTCTCGATTACTCGAAATTGTCTTTTTCTCAGCTCGAAGTGCCGTTTTGATACCATCTCAAGTATTTGTTTATATTAATCGACTTCTAAGCTGTCAAGTGACAGGTTTGCGTTGATCAACGCGATCGGCGTTCGGGCGGACACCAATTTTAAATGGCTTCCAATAACATTCAATGCATCCAGCTAGGCATGCGCGTTATATAGATGCAGTTGGCAAACGGTTGGAAAGTGGACTGCCTGTCCGAAACAAACCTAATAATGCCGCTGGGGAGTTTCAAGGTGCCGTGGGCTGAGGAGCCTACAATTCAGCAGGTAGATAATCATTTCGCAATTCACAGGAAAACCAACAGTTCCCATCAGCGACGTCGCGTGAATGTCATCTCGCACGATTTTCCTCCTCATTGCTGGTCGCTCGCAATTCGGATTTTACAAGATCAGAATAAATTGTAGATTGTTCATGCTGGCTTGCAGCAGTCTGTAGAGATTCTCCCAGACGACTGTCAAGACGAAACGATGGTTACTCAAAATAACGCTACGCAAGGAAACTCAAATGGAGACTCGGAGTCTCACGAGATCGAAATACAGGATATCGTAAGGGATGGCCACGAAAAGGCAGATCCTTCTCACTTTCAATTATTGAAAGTTTTAGGCCAAGGTTCCTTTGGAAAGGTAGCTGTCAATCTTAGATTCTGACTATCAAAGACTGGCCCTCATTTATTAACAATGCAAACATCTATTGTTGTAGGTATTTTTAGTGCGAAAAATTATGGGTAAAGACAGTGGAACCTTGTATGCCATGAAAGTGTTGAGGAAAGCAACATTAAAATGTGATTATCATTTTAATTCGTTATAGAGCAGCTCTGGTGATTTTGGTGTATGAATTTGCTCAAGACTTCTGAATATTCTTTACGTGTGACTACTTTTATCCTTTTCATTTTGGTTGTTATGGTTGTCATTTAAGGATATCAAAAATATCAAATCCTAGAGCAGCACTATTTAATTCATTGCATGTAATCAAAAGATACTAATATTGGAATCCTCTCTCAGTTAAGGACAGAGTAAGAAGTAAAATGGAAAGGAATATATTAGTGGATGTTGAACATCCCTTTATTGTACGGCTACACTATGCATTCCAAACTGAAGGAAAGCTCTATTTGATCTTAGATTTTTTAAGAGGTGGTGATCTGTTTTCTAGATTGTCTAAGGAAGTGAGTTTCCTTTCTTACTAATTATGTACTCCAAAATGTATGTAATGTTACTCATGATAATCATTTTTGTAGTTGATGTTTACTGAAGAAGATGTCAAGTTTTATTTGTCAGAGCTTGCTCTTGCAATAGATCATTTGCATAAACTGGGCATTATATACAGAGATCTTAAGCCAGAAAAGTTAGTATTGAGTAATAATAAAGCATCCAGGAAAGTGGTATATACTACTATTTAATTGACAATTTTTGCTGTTATTAGCATTTTACTAGATACCGAAGGCCACATAACATTAACTGATTTTGGCTTGAGTAAAAAATCTGTGGAGGATGGTAGAACATATTCATTTTGTGGTACGGTTGAATATATGGCCCCAGAAGTAGTTAAACAAGGTGGCCATTCATTTGTAGCTGATTGGTGGAGTTTTGGTGTATTAATGGTCAGTTTCTAGATTCCTTTTTAGCATAGACTGCACAACAAATACATATAATCAATCATTGTACTCCACTCTAGTTTGAAATGTTAACTGGTTTGCTGCCATTCCAAGGAGAAAGTCGTAAAGAAACCATGACAGAAATTTTGAAAGCTAAGCTCAGCATGCCAACTAATATCTCGCCAGAGGCACAATCGCTTTTGCGATTATTATTTAAAAGAATTCCAGAAAATCGACTTGGAGCTGGTATTTAACTTTTTATGCGATGTCGTTCGTATAATTGAACGATGATATTGCGGGACTAGACTTAAACTATTTTAAATTATAGGTGGGGTTGAGGAAATAAAGAAGCACGAATTTTTTGCCACCATCGATTGGGATGCGCTTTACCGCAAAGAAGTAAAACCGCCTTTTAAACCAGCTGTTAGCCAAGAAGATGATACATTCTATTTTGATAGAGAATTTACATGTAAAACGCCTAATGGTGCTTATTAATAGCAGGACAGTCAATTATATTTAATTTCTATTAAAATTAAATGTATTATATCTGATTTCAGATTCTCCCGGTGTACCACCAAGTGCAAATGCGAACGAGTTATTTCGCGGTTTTAGCTTTATAGCACCCGGTTTACTCAATGATCACACACGGAGTCCAGGATTTACGAACTGTGATAGACTTATTACCTCTTTCCCTAATGTAAACCCCACCCTTGTGACTGACGAGTACGAATTTAAGAAAGAAATTGCACAAGGGAGCTACAGCACGGTCTATTTAGCTGTTCATAAGGCATCTAACGTGGAATTCGCAATAAAGGTGCCGCTTATAGCAGTGCTCGACTGTATTTCCAATCACAATTTTCCATCTACTATAATGTGACCTCCGTGTATAATAGGTGATCGAAAAGTCAAAACGCGATCCATCTGAAGAAATTGACATTCTGTTACGATATGGACGACATCCGCATATTGTAACATTAAGGGCTATACATGAAGACGAAAAACGAGCTTATCTTGTATTAGAATTCCTACGCGGAGGTGAATTGCTAGACCGCTTAATCCAGAGACCTAACTTTACGGAGAGAGAGGCTGCTGAAGTCATCTGTAGAATTACCAGTGTGGTTCAATTTCTTCATGAAAATGGGGTAATTATGATGTGACGTGACGAATGCAATCGAAATCAAGATTTATAATGATATGTTTTCATTAATATTTTGATATACAACAGGTGGTTCACAGGGATCTCAAACCATCTAACATATTATACGCCAAACCGGGCGGTGATCCAGCAACCCTTTGTATCTGCGACTTAGGTTTTGCAAAGCAACTACGCGCAGAAAACGGCTTATTGATGACCCCTTGTTATACGGCCAATTTTGTGGCTCCTGAAGTATTAAAACGTCAGGGCTACGATGCCGCTTGTGATATTTGGTCGCTTGGTGTTTTGTTGTATATTATGCTAGCCAGGTAAGTTAGAAACTTTTGCCTGATTTGGAACATGTAATAATCGAAACTTTGTGTTAGGTACACACCATTCCGCAATAGCCCTGGTGATAGCGCGACTGATATACTCGATCATATTGGGCCTGGATATGTTGATGTTGAAAGCGGTATATGGGTCCATATTTCAAGTGAAGCTAAGGAACTTATAAAAAGAATGTTACATCTAGATCCCAATCGAAGGCCTACAGCAGCTGCCATTTTAGAACACCCTTGGATAGTAAATCGTCATCGTCTTCCTCATAAAGCATTGCCCGACAATGCCAAAGATCCTCACAGCCTAAAGGTATTTCACATTCGACATATTATATCATAGTTAATGAATGAAGTATTGCACTTGATGCGTTTACTTGTAGGTTGCTGTTGCAGCCACATACAGAGCCATGTCAAATAGTCCCCGATCGTTACATATTGGGCCCGTTGTTATGTCAGAATTGGCACGTCGGCGAACGCAGGATAAGCCTAGTGGTACTACCGCTGTTTAAAACAAAGGTTCTATATAGTATACTGTATGCATAAGATGAAGGTTGAACGCATTAAAATGTAATTCTCATTGAGAACTATAATCCGAATGCCATTCCGCACGTTAAATTCACATTTGGAAGCATAATTCTCAATAAGTTCACCTTTCATCTTATACATGTTATTCTCTTATACATCCTCTATATCTAATTCTCGAATGAGAATTATACTTCCGAATGTCATTACGCACATAAAATAATGCTAGAGTACAAACGGGCAGGTTTGTGAGTGATCACATGGCGGGCGGGGGATTGCATTGACCGGGAAAGGTTCATGTGAAGCAACAAACTGATTTTATGTAGTTTTATTACTTACCACTTTGTCTTACATAATGAATGTCGAGTACGCGTGAATGTTTGTGAAAGTGAGTATAACGTGATATTTATTTAAGTTTTTCGTTTGCATGTTTTGCACATGCATTCGTACGCAGTGTGGGTGGCATTGCCATACTGAGGATCAGTCTATTCGTAGCACTGTCAATCACAGAACTATCTTCATCATTCTTCAATCACAGTTTCATGCCGGAAAGTACTGTTACTGGAATCTCGCATCTGCGATTAGTCTAGATATGGAGAAGACTTTATTTTCTGGATATAAGTCTAGTATTACTCGTGCAATGTTGAAATGTAGATGATATATAGCAAGTTTTACAGAGAGCACTATTAACGTTTGAACTCTTAGCTCATCAAAAGTCTCCTCTATTCTGGTTACAACTTGTGAATGTGTATAGACTAGGGAATCTACATATTCAAAATACCACTACATATATTTTCGATCTTAATCTTACTCCCAAATTTGATCGTTAAAGAATTTTTACTATATAAACCGTATGTATAGACGACTATCTTTCGAGTACTACAAATTATTTAAATACATGTCAAAGAATATATATATTTAATAAATCGCAAGGATTAAATGATCTGGGCGAGATATGTATCAATCCTTTACAGCAGTCCCCGAAATATCCTTGAATGGTCATACTCGATTTCATATAATTATTTACTGTATTCTATTTGTATAAACAGTTTCTTTTATCACGATTGTTTAAACCTTGTTTCATTTAAAACACGAGTTCATTGATAGAAAGAGGCAGGCTTGAATCAAGGATGGTACCAGCTGTGGTGGGGGCATTGACCTCCCACTACTCAACTCCTCGCAGCAATGCGTGCGCATTCAAGGATATTGTGCGCGCGCCAGCCGCCATTTCCATTCTTTGGGTGGCGGTTGACGTGATCGGATCTAGTGCGCGTGTGCCTTGCTGGTGGTCCCTTCTCCTACTCTGCTTCCATCTGCGCATACATTTGAGTACCCTTCAACCGCCCTTCCTGTTAACTATATCACTCATTTCCTTTCTTATATATTTATCATATCATTCTCGCTTCTACTGCAGTATATAATTTCTGCTTTCAATTCACAAGCATTCCATATATCATTGTAACCTCAACCAAAAGTTTCCAAACTTCGAATTTTTATTTATCAGCAGCCAACGCGGCGCATATTCATTTATTCATTGTTTATTCCTTTCCATTTAGTTTCCGAACTCTAGGAATTCTGTTATTATGTGTACGAAGGACTTATGAATAATTAGTGTGCTACGCAACGTATTTTTCCTATTGCATAGTGCATACATACATTTCGAGAATTCAATATTCGCATTCGATCGTAGGTCACATTTGCGCCGAGCGAGCAGTCAGTGTCGGACGTTGTTTACTAGTAGGTCTTAGGTGGCTTTATTGTTCGGCCTCAGGTACCGTGAGGGTAAACCCTTTTTTTCTCGGACTCCCAGATTTTGTAGGTCTATCGCCTGCATTTACGAGCGACCTTAAATTGACGTTTCTTCGGTTATTGCTAGTTTACAATGAAGGCTGAGTGGCATGAGGCGTCGAACATGCAAATATACAAACATGAACTTTTATTTTTGCGTTTCGAGTTTTCAATATTGGAAGGTGGTTGAAGGTGGTAGATTTTTAATACCTTGATTTATTGATACTGCGTTGCTTCTTTTACAATAATAGTGTGTTTCCAGAGTTTTATTCGCACAACACCGGAAAGAGTGTTTTTCAAAATAAGCTTGTCAGTTAAGTTTAGAGCCAGTGCTTTATTCGCGAAAAATCGACGGAGTGATAATCGCGATCGAAAAATGAGAGTCAGCGTGTTCACGTTGATTTCGTCTTTAAATAAATTATTCCCGAATTAGCATAAATATGTTTGCTCGTTCCATGAGTATGAAAAACACGGTCGTGAGTTGCAAAAAAGTATTATGCCCTCGTTCGTTGCCGCGAGTGTTAGACTCAGTGAGTTGATGACAGTCTGAAGGAGAAGACACCTGCCAGGAATAAAAGGCTAAACTGTAAGTTTTTGGAAATGATGAGAGAAAGTTTTGAATATAAGAAAAGGTCACTTGCTGTTAATTTCTGTTCATGGCAATTAGGCTGAATTTGATTACAATTTTCGGGGAAAATACAGGATATATTTCTGTTGGCACAGATCTAAATCAGTGGTATCGATTTTATATTGTTTTCCAGTATGAAAGTATAATTTCTCACGTTTGAAATTCATCTAGTCACAGTAGAGTGCGGTAGTGCATGGAAAAACTATTTCTACGAGGATTTGTCGGCAATTCAGATTTCACATTCCACATGTTTTGCTTTCACATACTTTCCCACATTTATTTTCTATATTTACCAAGTCATATTTGACGAATTACGTAAACGATGTTTTGAGAAATAGTTGTAGTACTTGGTTTTACAGTAACGGTTTTTCAAAGCTTGTCCTGCATGTTCTATCCGCGCCATAACTGTTAGCTGGTAAACATGTAGTCGAGGTAAACCAAATTCATCTTGTTAGTTCAATTGAAGGTGCATTATATCATTTAAATCGACTACATAATTAGATTACGAAACCAAGTATACGTTAGGAAGCAGAATTTATTAGATTACAGCTTAGTGTACGAAATGAATATCAATTTTAAAGTGACGTCATGTCCTGTTTGAATCCCAAGTTCACGATGCGGCATTGAGCATCGTAACGCGTGCGCACGATATCGAGCGAAAACGTGGTGTAGTCAGTGGTGATCTTCATAGTGATCTTTCTTTACCGCTTTGCTCTGCTCGGCCGCCTCGTCAAGAATTCTCCTCAAGAATTCGAACACATCGATTGATTAATAGTCTAGTTCTGCTTTTCTGAATTATACTGTGTTCTTCTTGGTCCGGGAATTGCTAAAGGTGAGCCGCTTTTATCGAATCTCTCAATAGACTCCAAAATTGACAGCATAGAAGCTGTGGGCGTAAAAGGTGGTTGCGGTTGAAAGGTGAAATTTAACTTGATATTCTCCTTTATAACGACGATCGAGTGCACTTTGGCTAGATTCAACAAGTGTAAGGAGAAAGCACATGAACTTTTGAAAGACGGTCAATGTACGCTGATTGATTTCGAGAAATTAACGAGAGAAATATGGTAACATCTTTCCCGCCGTGGACCGATGCTCTGGCTATAGTGATTCGTGCGATTTGTCGCATGTTTTCCTCCCGGGAAATCAATATTTCGAAGACCTTGTACTTTAATCTCGCCCCCCGGTTGCGCGAAGGTACTCACACTGTTGCGATACTCGAATCTAATGGGTAAATCGAATTGTTCAGTAGTTGTTTGACATTACCCGCCCGAGTTTATGCACTTTTACGTGCAGAGTTACGAGCTTCCGGCTATTCTAGTCAGCTGTTTTTCGTCAGATCGTACTTTGCACTAGATTATTTCGCAATACCGGCTTAGTCATATCGGTACAGTTGTACATGAGTAGAAAGCTTAAAAACGGAGCAGGATTCATATTAATTCGAAGTCACTATAAGGCGAGCTTGCTTAGTTCAATCGGTTTCACTTTTCTACTCTTTTTGCGATAATCAGAACGATAACAAGTCTTAGTTTCTATTCGCTTTTTTTGCGGTCTTTGAGTTTAAGTCGCCTTTGCCCTCAGTGTTTTCGAGTATAAAAAGTATGGTTTAATGCAAGCTTTCTTCTTGAATATGATGTCATATTCATTTTTTAGAACACTCAGACTAGGTATGAGACATACTAGTACGCATAGCTAAAGCCGATATGCTTGTTGAGAATAGGAGTCTTGTTGCATTGCTATCTTGTTATGATTTTGCTGATGAATGTTTTAGTCAGATGATATAATAAGATTGATTTGTAGGTGTTCATAATATGCTTCAAAAAGGTCCACGTCCATTAGTGCTGTGTGGTCCATCCGGGTCTGGGAAAAGTACATTAATTAAAAGGCTCTTTGATGAGTTCCCTGACACATTTGGGTTCTCTGTCTCTCATACAACCAGATCGCCTAGAGCAGGAGAAGAGAATGGAAAGCACTATCATTTCACGAGTAAAGACGAGATGCAGAAACAGATAGATCAAGGGGAATTTTTAGAGACAGCTATTTTTAGTGGAAACTTATATGGCACAAGGTAATGTGTTGTAAAAAGCGTTGTAGAAGTGTAAGTTAACATTAGAAGTATGGCAGATACATAATGGTGTTATTCATACTTGTAGCAAACGTGCAGTTGAGGATGTACAAAGGGCTGGGAAGGTTTGTGTGTTAGATATTGAAATGCAGGGTGTGAAACAGGTAAAGGAAAGTTCACTCGATCCTCTTTACGTGTTTATCAAACCACCATCTATTGCCGAGTTAGAGAAAAGATTAAAGGACAGAAAAACAGAGACAGATGATTCTCTAATGCGTAGATTATCCATGGCAAGGACAGAAATTGAGTATGGTGAGAATATCTTATGTAGCTCTTAGTTATATGAAAGCATGGAATGAAATTGTTGCTATAGGATTAATTTATGTATCATAGGTGAGGAACCTGGTAACTTTGATATGGTAATAGTGAATGATAATCTTGATAAAGCATATGGGAAATTAAAGGAATTTGTCATGATAAGATTGCTCCAGCAAACAGGTATGGGCGTTATAGATTCAATGGACTCTATAGCATGCTGATAGATTATCGATTTTTAACTAATTTTTTGTTATACTTTGCAGATAGTTAAGCTTGTGCTTCCAAAGAGTAAATTCGAATAGATACCTCACTGTACTATAATTATTTTTATACACGATGGTGGGACTACCAGTGGTTGACAATTATCGGCTTGATAAGCAACCGACGAATATCGAAATCCTGATAGAATATAATGTTGAGAAACCGCGAATCCTCATTTAGACAGATTATTTTCTACATCGTAACAATCGTTACTATTGACTTGAGATTATTATATCTATTAGAAGTGCGTTTCTTACTGTAGTTACGCATTTCGTGATGTTAGGCTTTCGCCTGTCTTCAGGTTATAAGCTTAACATCGAATGCATTTTGATGACACTTTTAAATTTTGGAAAAAAATCATTAAATATAAAACAGGAAGTGAACGTAGGTGGACAAATAGTGTTTGAAGAGAGTAGTTTTACATAGAAGGGCATAGCAATTATTTCTGTTGTTGGAGAGTTTTGACATTTTAATATCGTCGTGAATTTCATGACGGTAAAGTTTCAATGAGGCGACAAAATTTAAACAGATCTATTTGTTGCGGGGGGTTCGATGCTGAATGCATTTTTAGTTGACACCATTCAATAGAGTGGAAAGAAATTGCATTTTCGTAAATATTTACAGAGAATTGGTTGATTATACATAGGTCCATTACCTGTAAGGCACTGTTACGAGTATGAGCATATGTATTTCAATATACATCGTTGAATAAATAAAGTATGACAGGTTGAATATGTGACAGTTTAAAAAAGTTGCATATTGTCATTGTCAATGGTTCGCAGTCCATTACTTACATGGCCGAAAGTTCCTGCGATATTTCGTCGTTATACCTGATTGAATTAAGCCACCAAAATTGGAATGAGCATACCAGAATTAGTTATGATACGGATCGTGCATGTAGTTTTACATATGGTTTCCCCTTTAAGTTGGGCGAAATGAGAGTAGAACAGTTTTAGGTTTGTGATTTGAATCGAATACGTATGACGACATGCAGTTTAAAGAGTCAGAAGAGCGACCCAAACTCCAGAGATTGGGGGGCAGGTTGGACTTTTTGGCATAGGCAACTGAGAGTATTCACCAAACGAAGTTGTGTTCCAATAGAGTACTAAGTTATTTATAAAGTATACTCGTATTTCCTTGTAATTGTCTTTGAACGAAAGGCAAGTGAGTGAAACGCAAGAAATTGTCCTTGCTATTTAATTCTTCGGATTCTTAGATATATCCTTGAGATATGATATTCATATCTCCTGCAAGTGATGGGTTGCGGGGTTTAGCGAAATACGAACATTCCTTTTAAATGGACTAATCAAATTAGTCGGGTCTTTTAATTAGAGGTTTTTTATTGCATTATATTAAGTGTAAATATATCGTGGAAATTAATTTCCAGACTTCACAGAGCATGTATTTATTAGACGCATTAGAGAATTCCTTTGATAACTTCGCATTGTAGTTTTTTTATAGAACAAATGTAAAGCTTCTTGCCACTTGGAAAATACTTTGACCCATTACATTTACCAAGCAATCTTGACAAAATAGAATATCAATCTCGGTCGAAGTATTGTCTGAGCGATAGTTGTTCGCACCCAACTAATTTCTAATATTAGCGTTGACATTTAAGTAAGTTAGATTACGTCAAGTGGTGATGTTGTTGCGAAGGGCTATATTATTGTTGTAGAATATTCTATTTAATAAATATGGTACCCTCTAAGACAGTTCAGATCTGTAGTGTTGGTAGCCGGCAGGGTTATTGTTTAGACCTAGGAGATTAATTATCAGTGTGTCTCGGTATATTAGACAATATCAGTAATTGAAGATTCTTACTTCTAGAAATGATATCCGTATTTAGAATTGGTCAGTGGTACATATAATTAGTAACTAACTAATATTGTCTCTGTATGTATATGTGAGTACTTTAATCGATACACTTGTGTTGTCTCTAACACCTTAGGATTAATTTCGATGAGTCAAGATGATTGGGGTCGATCTTTCGGTATCCAGAATGCACTCGTACGTCAACTATAATAACGTTATGCGTTACTTCGTGGTGTTTGGTATATGCTGTTCAATTAATCTTAAGGGACTGCCGAGTACCATGTTGCTGAGTGAGAGAGTCTGTAATCGTTCAGCGTTCAAATAAATTGCAAACCCTATTGCATCCGAATCTTACTATTCTAATCCTAATATCAATCCGACTCCTTAAATCATTCCTAAAATAGTTAATCTTGTACCACTGTTCCCTTAATTTCTAATTAAAGTCTTATGTATTTGGATGAGGAGTTTAAAAATGTATGTGGAGTTGATGGGTAGAAATAATTCTAACGATTAGAGTGACGATGAGAATAGTCACGTCTCGGCCATTCCCCATGGTGGTGGCGAGTCTTGTGCCGAGGTACTTCGCTCACTTCGATCGAAGTTACCACGGGATCGTCCGACTTCTTTATTTCATCGCGTATTAAATTGTCCCCATAATTGCGTGGTACAGATTCCTTGGGGATCTCTTTCGTCGACGTACCTTGTACTTTGGCATCAGTAGCCTTAGCAGTTTTAGACAAAACGTACTTAATTATCTGAGGACGTGGTTCAAAGATATTCTCTGGTGGGTAGCTGTTTATAGTGCTTTGTTCCTGGGGTGTATGATTAATTGGTTGGGTAGAAACCGGTGACGGTCCTTTTGCCATGCTCTCAGATCGAGGTTGTGACTGCCAGTTATTTAATCTCTGATTGTCGTATCTGTTTGTTTCGTAGGTCGCGAGGGAGTTCCTGCCGGGAGCAGCAGCCCGATTCTCGAGTGTCCCTAATAGAGGCGAGTCTCTCTGCATCATAATTGACTGAGCGTTCTCCCGAGCAATCCTCTCATCAGCCGTGTCTCGAAGCGTTCCTGCGAGCGACTCGTAGGCGGCGAGTGGTGCGCCTTGAGCGATTTCCCTGCCGCGGTAGTTGCCACCCTGATCCTGGTACTTAGCGGCGCGATCCAAGTAATTCTCGATCATACTCCAATTCTCCAAGTCCCGAGAGATTGCTCGCCGAGCTATGCTCGAGATCTCCTTTATACCTAGCGATTGCCCGCTTCCCAAGGAGTTCCTTGATAGTCCGGGGAAAGGATTGTACCTTTTATCGGAGCGCGAGGAGTCTACCATTCCTACTGGGAAGGCGTCGCGTCCTTGATATTGCTCGGCCGAATGAAAATCGTTCATTCTATCGGACCGCATGCCATTCTCCGGCATTCCTCGCTCTCCTCGGTAGTTAGGCGTCTCTGGTAATTTCTCGGGCACATTCTGGTAGTCGTTGACGCGGAGAACGCTCTCCGCTTGGTAATCGACGCCCTCCGGTGGGATCTGATAGGTTCGTTCGAAGACCGCACCGCGATCGAAGTAACGCTTCTCTTGATAATTGGATCGTTGCTCTTCATTGCTGTCGGGATAGTAAGCCTCGTAGAATACCGGTCCCCGCTCGAGATCGTAGCCCCTGCAACTCGTAAATGTCGCCTGAATAAAATACGTTGGTCCACCAGAATTCCGTGCTTACGAAACACTATCAAAACAATTTCATGCCGCCTTTGTCGAAGTTCATCGCTAATTCTATGTGACATTCTTAAACATTTCATTATTAAAATTGTTCGCCGAATATTTTGCGTAAACACTAATAACTTATGTCGGATATTTACATTAATGATTCACATTATTGCATAAGTTAATGCACTTATAAAAACAGTCGTACATATGAATCAGTAATAATATATGCTAAGAGCTTGTGATTTGCGTTCCAGCTATACTTGAATTTCAAGGAACAAGTATTATAAGATTTAGATGTTAGATGCATACATACCGTCGAGCAGTTGGGTTCCATGCCAAAGACGAAGATATACCTGAAAGAGAGGGAAATAAAAAGTAGAGTTGCCCGAGCAGTTGCTGCTTTTCAGATCGTTAGCTTCGCGCATTCAAGGCTCCAAAAACAATTAATACGATGAGTTGATAAGCATCCTTTTTGAATAGCGGCGTGATTGCTCTCGATGGGAGTAATGCTCTCCTCGCGCCTTTTAATTCGTCATAGGAATAGCCGGCGTTTCGAGCAATTCCCTAATTGATACGCTTACGATCTTTTCTATTAACGACGCTTCGAGTCGTCCTTCCACCCCTTCTCCCCGCGTCCTAACACGATTGCAATCGAAGAGAAAGGCGTCGTAAGTCTTCGCGTATTACGGGTGAAACAGTAGCAGTTCAAGAGGCGTCCTATTTACACGATGTCCGCCCTCCCATTTATAGGTACAGGACACTTAAAGAATTCCAGGTAGAGAGCTAAGAACACCCTTAGGATAAAAATACTAAATACTTGAGAGACTTAAATTCACTGACGTCAACGGTAAACATTAAATAGGACAAAGAGGCAACAAGATTAATTTAGCTTCTTTCATTTGATAATATAAAGTGCATTATTACTCCTTAATAATAAGAACAACAGCACCAGATTTTCATCGCGAATAACTTCTCGTAAATCACAGTATGGGCGTCGACGTTTTCGCTGATGATTAATCGCGAAGCTTGGACTTATTTTTAGTTGCACTGATTTCCATTATGGTGGAGGCGATTGGGGGATATGAAAGCGATACGTACCGATGAGGAGACTCGCGAGAATCATTAATAGGAAATGTTCTTTAAGGGCCATGATGGTATCAGCGAGTAATGACACGCGACTGAACTCCTTCGCTCGAGAGACGCGCGTACGTGTGCGCGTATTTTCAGATATCCCTAAAATAAACCACCATTTCCCACGGCACTCGCTGCCGCCTGCGCTCCCCTTTTCCCCTCTCCGCCCCGCTCGCGGTTAGAAGTCATCGCTGGAACATTCAGAACTCAGAACCGACATTACACGCATAAAGTTAAGCATTCTGTTTGGCCCCGTCATGTTATATTAATTCAATAAGTATTTCAATTCACTAATTGATCGCCCACCATCGTTACTTTAGTATTTTGTTCGATTTTATGAAAATCGATTGATTGGCGAAGGGTGTTCCTTGAATTATCACGCGAGTTATTTAACTCCAACTCGGAATACGCGAGTGGGAAGTCATTAATTAAATTGGAACTTTCGCCAATGAAATGTTTGAATCGCAATGTCGGAGGAGTCTTATTACTAATCTAATTGATTTCGAGGATAATAGAGCACCGGGTAACGATAGAAATTATTCGCATTCTCATTCTTGCGCTACAGATTTTATTACATTGCAAAGTCGTATTATTAAAGTACACAGAGATAATCGAACAAATATTTTCGTGAGACGATTATATTACAAGTAAAGTCATCTTTTCATTGATTAAGCAACTAGAATCCGTGAAAATGTGGTAGTGGAAACATTAATCATTCCAATGCTAAATATCTATGCTTTTAGATGCATTCACGCGTTGCAAAAAGATTAAATAGAACTTGAATGAAACACGGTGTATTGTGCGAAGCACTTAGATCTCAGGGGGACTAGCGGCTTGTGATTTCACATCACGCAGAAAGCATCTTTTCAGCCAGCCTTTCTCATAGAAAAAGGCGAGGAGCGACATCGTCAGGCCGAATGCCAGCACCGAGAAGCATGTCTGTGTGTCGTTGAGTGTAAATGGAACAAAGTCGACGGACTCCTCGAACTTGGTATCTTCGATATTAACTTTCATCTTACGAGCTCGGTAGACGAGCGTACGTCTTTTCCAGAGATCCGTGAGGCCCGCCTGATTCAATCTGCCGAGTAGTGCGACTAATCGAGGAAACAAGATGGAATTCTTGGGCAAGACATACGAGAGATAGTAGTAGCCTGTAAACGGATACAAAGTGTAAAGCATCGTACACCTTCAGTTCATTATTACATAAGACACGATAGAAGTAAAGTACATAAGGCTTCTCGATATAATTAAGCTTCATTTCCACTGCGAAGGGTTTCAGTTACCTGGGCATTCCGGTACCAGATGAAGCAAACGCGTGCGGTCCTTATCAATGAAGACTTCTCTCACCAGTGGGAAAATATACTGTCTCATCAAAGCGCTGGCGTTACGATAGTAAGCGATGTACTTGACTGAACTGTAACCGTAGATCATTTTCCGCCTAAGACTGCTCATGATAGGCTCTTCCGGGTCATCGCCATTCCCGAATAGGTCGTTCATGCTCGGCGAGCTGACCAGTATTGGCAAATCGGTTTTATCCAGCTCGGACAAGCGGTTGATGTCTTTGTAGTAGATGTCCTTGGCGAAGCTCTTGTAGAGCAAGCCATTGAAGGTGCCCATCAGTGTGATACTACTGAGGAAGATGCCGAGAAGGACGAATCGCTCGGCAGTTGATCGTGGAAGCTTCATCGAATATCCGGTGTAAACGAGGAAAGCGTTGAACATGGTCAATTGAAAGTCTACCTTTCCCTTTCTGAAATTGGAGGGCTCGTGATGTAGTGAAAGGCAGGCCTGCCGGAATCTTTAATGATGTCGGGTGCGATGGGTCCTTTAACACGCGGTAGTTAATCACTCGGTATCGCGAGGGGGTATCTTGACGGGACAATTATGCGATATCCGAAAGGGCAAACGTTAGACTAAAGTAATTTACGCTCGCCACTGTTTGCATTAATCAGCCGCGCTACTCTACTAGACTTCCCTTCCGCCGTCGCCGCGGAAGTCTTTTTAATCAGCCGACAGAACTAATTGATTTCCGCATATCTGATAGACACGGCCTTCCAATCCTCCCTTGACTTCCAAGAACTTTGGAGTTTCGCCCACGTGGAATATAGTATGTCGACGGCTCTTCACAATTCCCGCAAACCGACAGACATTTCTCTACATTTTTAGCTGAGTGCACGCGAATCAATCACACAAGCTGGAGGGAAATTGCTGGGAGGAATAAGAGAATAGATATAAGAGATTGGCCGAGTCTCGAACCTTCTTACGGAGAGTATCTGAATGTAATACCAAGCGAGCTGTAGCAGCAGCTGCGAGAGGATCACGAAGCACCAGACAGAGGGTTGAAAGATGTGATAGATCCTGAGACCCTTCGGAATTTTATTCGCCTTAGGGACGATTACGCAGACCTTGTCGAAGTCCACGTATGTGCTGAATTCCATTATGTCCATGTTCTTGCCGTACCGCTTCACGAAATACGACACGAAACACACGTCTACCACGCGGTTCGCGATGTCAGCTGTAAGATGGATGATAGCTTGGCAATTTAAAAGCCCTTTACCACCCCACCCTCGAGACCCTTGCCAACATATCTCCCATTACACTTCCGCCCCCCACCCCCCCTCGTTAATTGATTCCTCTAATTGTTTAGTCATTTTCTAATTGGACCCAGTGAAATCGGAGCGTGTGTTGTCTCGAGCTTTTTTTCGATCTTCCCGCGAAGTTGTAATTAATTATCGCAATTATTGCGTAAGAAAGAAGGGGTTAATTATTGATTAGTACCTAGTGCACCGGTGTAAGTGCCATTGTCCAACTCATGTCCGAATCTCGTATCTCCTTTCGGTGGAACTTCGAGCACTTTGAAATTCATGTGCTTCGACATGGTCCGCATGATTATAGCATCCAAGCCACTGTAGCTGGGAGAGTTTTCCTGCATCCCTGTTGAATCAGCTACTCGTTCGTTTCTTCGTAACGAGTCGGTTTGAAATAGACTCACTTTGAGCAATCGGCCCTCCAAGTTTCTTGTTCGTTGTCGAGTTAGATGCGCTAGTGTGAAGAATAACTCGAACTGGGAGCTCGTGTCGATGATTTCCACTTTTCCCCAGGCTGGAATCGCATTCCTATGTGTAATCGAGTTTTTGGGTTTTGGGACAAAAATTTACTGACAAAAGTCAAAGTACAAGAGAATTATCAAGTTAATTATTCAGCAATGCTTGAAATTAATTCTTCTAACGTAATTGTATTTTGTTTTGCTTGTTGTCAGTAAATTAAAAACTAGAGAAGGCATTAATAGTTTACTTGTTTCGTCGACTTTGGCCATCGGATTGAAAGTATAACCCCTGTGTATATGACCCGTGAGCGGCTCATTGAAGAAGACATTGTGTATCTGATGATCTCGCCAGAATTTTCGCAGGATCTCACCGATTACCCGCTGAGTATCCTTGGTCCTTCTTTGGAATTCCTTACTCCAAAGAGCGAAGACAAGAAAGTGTTCCTGGCGGCTCCAGGAAAAGGGTGCGAGGGTATCGAGGACTTGTTCGAAGAATTGATTATCCTCGAGGAATATGATATTGATGTTCCACATGTCGACCACACTGCCATAGTTGATTCTAGCGATTTTCCGGACGCCAAGGGGCTTTCGCAGTAGATTTTCCGTGAGAAGCTGGCGTCGTAAAGCTGATCGACGTGCATCTTGCCCGGCGATGGTCTGCTTCGTCGAGCGTTCGAACGGTATCGTCGTATTTGCATTGGATATCGAATCACCATAATCTTGCGGAACGTCGTCAGCCAAAGGACTTGGCGGCTTGTACATCTTGGAGAGGACGGTGACGTCACAGAGGTCGCCAATACCTTGTAAGAGCGTCTCGAAATAGTTGAGCAGTGTGGTCGAGGTGTCGCGGAAAATGCCATGGAAATAGACGGTCTTAGTGGTGGGCACTTTGCAAACCGCCTCCGTCCAGAACAGGATCGACGCCTGGAGTTTCTGCTCGGCGCTCTGGCCCTGACAGCAGCACGCCCAGAGGAACAGCGCTAGATTTAAAGTTAGCACACTCTCCCGATACATACTGGCGAGCCGCCGAATTTCCGGATGCTGCGGCGACAGATTTTACATCGCTCCCGTTGATTGCTCCAAAATGAATTTCATACCTTCGGTTATTAGTACTTTCACTATATTTATACGACAAATTATTTCGTACGATTTAGAATTAATTATAAACGATCTATTAAAGTCGTAATATTATTAAGTCGAAATTAACAGTATTCGTAGCCGCAGGAACTGTCATTAATCATATCGATGATTTCGCGACTCCCGCTGACACGTGTAATGCGAGTGTAACCGGCGGTTTCGTTGACAGCGAGTTCTTTCGTCGTCCGTCTTATTTACGCCCGTGGTCGTTTTGTTTGCACGCCGATGATCGATGTAACGCGAGCGAAAATGCCTTTGCTAGATAGTCGGCCAGCGGCAAAGTGTACACTGCGATTTCGGGGCGAACCTATTGACTTTGGCGAGTGCGACTCGTTAGCCACGCGTGACCCCAATCGTCTTTCGGAAAGTCCGATCGCTGCTGTGCCCGGCGGCCACACACACACACCCCCATGGAAAGGCCGAGCGTCACCTTTCCTACCCTCGACACGGAATCCCGGAAATGCGCATTAAATATTTAAGCCACGATTGACGGCACTCGGCCTGTGATAGCAAGCTAGATTCTATCGGGTGAAATCGGAGAGCCACGCGCTCCTTCTCCCATGGGCCCTGATCCTTTACCCTCGACACTGAACACCTTCTTGAATTTAGAATTCAGAGGGCAAGTTTTCAGTTTGTCGACATTATTTTCTTGCCACTATATGTATACCCCGTGAACAGGGATGGGCAAGCATGAATAATATAAGGTCATGATTAATAATAATCGTGGAGAAAAATTCGTGATTATTTGTAATCGTGGAGAAAAATCCGTGGTTATTTGTAAATTACAAATAATCACGAATTCGAATGATTCAAAGTTGAATATTTCAAATTCGAATGAGTAAAGTATTCAATAAAAAAATATTCAATTTTGAATCAATCGAATTCAAATCATTCAGATTCGTTGTATTCGACTTCGAATCATTCGAAATCGAAGTATTCACTTTGAATTATTCGAGTTCGTGATTATTTGTAATTTACAAATAATCACGGATTTTTCTGCACGATTACAAATAATCACGAATTTTTCTCCACGATTATTATTAATCATGACCTTATATTATTCATACTTGCCCATCCCTGCACGTGAATACTCTATAAATACAGAAATAGAATAAAACAGGGTAAAAGTTTTCCTTTATTCTACGATTTAATTCTTTTTCGGGGTTTCGAAATTATTTTATTGAAGCACTTTGATTTTAACGAATAGATTATTTTGTTATTGAGCTCTGGTGCTCTGATTTTTCTCTCGTTGGATGCACCGTGAAATTGAATGGAAAGCTCTGTTCTTGCGAACGCAGCTCTTTGTTCTTCTTTCGGCATGGCTGGCTGCTCTTTTGAATTATTCAGCCACTTACTGGACAAAGTCAATATTCAATTTGTCCTGTGACACGTGAATACCATCGGAAAATATGTACATACGTATTCGGTGTATTGGAGTTTGCTTGGAAAATATGATGCAATGATGTGCAACCACGCTCGGCGTAGCAGATGCGAGCAGATATATGATGGATTAAAATCAGTATTATTTGAAAAATTGAAAGCGGATCAATATAATATACAATCAGGATTTAGTTAGGCCGTTAGTCACTGTAGGCATCAGCTTTGTGTTTCGAATTTCTAGCGAAAACAATCTACTCGAAAAACAATCGAATCTATTGGATATCGAGTTGCGTGAGGTTTCGAATTCGTTCTCTTAGAAATCAATACTTTCGGCATACATCCGCGCGCGGAACGCTCAGATAAATTCCGAATTTATTGTGCGGAATCTGGTATTTCAAAAGTGGCAGAAAAAAGGGGCACGTTTTGGTCTTTCGTTTGTAAACGATATTTGGTGGAAGTTTTTTATTTGGCGCATTGAAATTCAATGTTCTCGCCAGTGTTTTTCAATAAAGCTGGTTTTTATCAGGCTTGTTTAGCCGCATTCCTGCCCTCATCAATCATCCTGAGGAGGCGAGTCATAACTCATAACTAGTTTGCCAGGGTGGCGAAGTGGCGTGAAAGTTGTTTGAGCTTTTCAATGCATTCCTTGGAAGTTCTTTGAACACATCAGTATTAGTTAAGCGAGATGCGGCTACCTCCTGCTCGTTCAAAGCTGCCTGAACGCGTTAATTCTTCGCCTAAACTCCTCCTGCACAGTTTTCCTAATGAGACAAGCTAACAAACTGGCAGGGGAATGTAATTGGGGGGAGGGAGAATGGAGATATTTTCAAGTTGTTTGAAATTCTCGATTATTATAATTACAGTTTAGAATGCAATTGTTTGTATTTGAAACTTAATATTTCTTGAACAATAAGATCATTTATCAAACAGTGGCACCAAGTTTTGTTAGTAAACTGGAAACGAGCGAGTCATGCTCGCGTTGTTCTCACGCGTTAATTTCGCAGCTTCTTGTCAGTCAGTCCAAGTTTATGACTATATGTGTCAGCGGCACAATGTATGCCATAGACATGTGACTAGTTAGTCGCTCGAGGATCTGTATATCAATTTCATAGCCAGGTTAGTCGCTTGAGAGATTGCATCGTCGACATATTACTACAATTAAACTCATCGATACTGCCAAATCTTCATTAAATTATATTACGCATACTAAAAAAGGAAAATCATTCAATTTCAAATACGCTTCCACTCGTCGCGAGGACTTATAACGTGAAAGTAGAAACTTCAGGAGAAGTCGCGCCATTCAAACAACCCCGGAGAGCGCGTATCTAATTCACCCTTGCGCATCCAATTTCTCCAGCGTATAATATTACTTTCATAACCGTAACATTTCCGGTGCGCTGCGTAGGTAAAAGCGTGAATATCGGGTTTGCGTGCAATCATCCAGGTTTAATTCGAAATTCCAAAGAGCGACTCTGAGGGATGATAGCGAGATATAAATTCCGAAAGTGAGTTTCCTGCATGAGAATCGCATTTCGGTGGGTATGAGGAGCGCTTGAAAGTTGGAGTCTATAATGAAGGCTAAAATGGACTGTGGACAATGAAACCAGCCTGAATTTTCCCTCGGAGAAGTCGAGACTTTGTGTCGCGCGCGCGCGCGCGTGCATCCTGCATCAGTAATTAGGCTTCAATTCCGCAACGAGTGCTCGGCAAATACGTCGCCGCGGCTAAACCAATAATTCATGCAGCCATCACTCGCAGCGTCTGACAATGAGAGGCTTCTGTCATTTCTGCGCTCCGCTTCGCATTAGAGAGCGCGGCAAACTTTTATCCGCGGCATAAGTGCGCTAATGAAATGGATTCAGTGTCGGAGCTTCTCAGACAATGGGAAATCCGATTGAATGCGCAACATGGTAATTCGACCAACAAATGCTCGGTTAATCCGTCCACTCGTTAATCGTCATATTCTAATGCAAAACAGGGGCAGAAATAGTTGGCTTAATAGTTAGTGGATATTACGAGCGAAAATTATTGGCATGGCATTGGAATGATAATTTGAAGCAGACGTCAATCGATTATACGTCATTTCGGGATGATGCCTGCTAATCAAAAGCACAGTCTGACTAGCCGAAATAGATGCCAGGCTAATTAGAAGTTACTCTAATGGTCTTATGATGAAACTATCCGGCATCTCTGTGGCGCGACATTAATTATATGGCTGGCTGCAAGTATGCGCAACCCTTTCGCGAAGTACTCGCCGTGCACGAACCTTGCGGGACGTCGGGCGGAAGCTGGAATAATTAGAGGCATTGTTAACTCTTCCTCTGCATCGTTGCCTTTCACCCATGGGCTTACTAGTCAAGAACTGAGAGTAGTTCCGAAGTCGGAGAACCTCTTGTGAAACTAATATAAAATAGTGCTGTCGCATAAAAGCAAAGGAAACAAAGAGCACGAGAAAAACTCATTAAGAGTAGTGCAATTTGTTAGAGAAACAAACTATTTCCCCGCGCGTTATTAAATTCGAAATATAAATGAATAGTAGTTTATTTAAAACTACGCGCAGTGTAAATTGAATATTAATTTAAGAGAGTGTTGAAAAAACGTTACATTGACTTGATTAATGTCGTCTGTTGGATGCTCAGTTTGTTAGGAAGGGGGATAAGTGGAAAAGTGGAAACACGCTTGCTCCGCCAGCGGGGCAGGGTTATTATTCGCGACGAGGTAATAATCCGGGCGCCTTAACGACCTGTCAGCCGCGATAACTGTTGACGAGCGGCAATTGCTCGATGTAAAGCTTCCCCCGATTTGCTCGGCGCAAATACCAGTCGACGTAAAGTAACCGCTCGCTGGACTTTCGTCTACCTGAGAGTGAAAGCGTCGACACGCCGACGCTCCTGTGTTTAAGGAGAGAGAACTTACTCCACCATCAAGAGCACGCGAGAACCCACCTTACTTTAGTCACAGAGTTGCGCTCTACCAGTCAGCTTGCATTTGCAAATCGATTCCAGTTTTGCCTGCCACGGGATTCGCCAACTTTAAACGAGGAAGTCCTACTCCTGTCGGACTTAACGATTCTCCAATAGACTTTTAACGTGCTCGGAATATTCCTGTAAGTACCTGGCAGCCAGTGAAACTTTTCATTCCACTCATATCTTATTCTTGTTGAAAAGAGAACTGTTCGCGATTTTATTTTTTTTACTGCTGGATCTTTCAGTTTTATCTTATCCCTGTCGGAAACAGAACTGCTCGCGATTTAGTTTTTTTAATGGGGGATCGTAAATTGTACGGAAGAATATTTAATGGGATAATATATGGTAATCAAATTTAATTCGATTTGAATTGAATTATCGACTTATGTTATTACTGAATTGGGAATTTAATATGAGATTATTCTCGGCTGATTGGCTTTATTTTATTATCGTAGGATTCAGTGATCCCTTTTTAACAATCTGTGATTTTTGTCACAGTATTCTTGGACTTATCTTTCGAGTTTATTCTTTTTTATCAGAGTCCCCTTGTCCGCTTATCCTCAGTGATCCTCTCGTCACTCACCCTGCATATCTTCCGAACATCACCGCGGACTTTCCCTCAACTTTCTCGACGTTTCATTTAGCATGCACGAGTTAAGTTTGCGCCGACTTTTCAAGTGGTTCTGGGATCAATGAATTTCGTATTACGCGGTAGCCAGTTTCGCACACGACTTACCTTTGCCCAATTCCTGTTTTAGCTTCGCTCACTTCGGAAATCCCGAAACTAAACCGAGTCCTCTTTACTTTTCAAACATTCCCTCCGGCGATTTTAGATTCATGATTTCTCGCCGCCTTTACTTCAAGCGGTATATTAGATTTTCTCGCGGCTCAAGAATCCCGCGCGACGCTGCGGGATTTTGATCGGCTTGGAATGATTGGGATGTTTGATTCTAGATGAACGCCGGTGATATTTGGCGAGCGCGCAATAGATGAGGAATGTCGCGAGGGAAATCGTGATAGCCAACGAACGCTAGGGCGATCGTGATTTTATTTGTTGCGCCTTTTGCAGTTAATAAACTTTTCTCTTTCATCTCCTCACAGTTCTCATTGCATTTTAATATTAGTAATAGTTTTCTTTTTAATAATAAAAGAAATTTCGATCCTTTATTCATAAGAAGCGGTTGTAGTACGTCAGCTGGGAAAATTCCGAAAAGCATTTTCTTCCATAAATCATACACTCTTTCAGAATAGCACCTCGGTTAGGAGCACGCTAACGGCTCATCCACAGGACGATTACAATCTTTATTACGACGATCCCCACTTCCGAATGCAGAACTTTGACTAGAAACTCTTGCTATTCGGAAACAAGCTTCCGAAGGACTCGGTGGTTCAGTACAATTCTTTGAAGATCCTCGTCGCTTTAGTTTGACAGTGAAAGTGCTATCTTATTCCGAGTCGGACAAAGTAAATAATTAGAAGGATAGTTTGCCAAGGATGATCGCTAGTTCGGTGATTGGCGAAATTGCACGGTTCGCAATTTTAACGGAGAACGATTTTTCACGGGAAATGGTGTTCAGGTTTCCCAGTGACTTGGCGAGTTTCTTCTCTTTATCGGTGTTTTGCACTTCGGAAAAACATGATTTACGAAGCTCCCGTCATATCCTTCCGGTCTCGGAGCATCGATCGTCCGCACAAGTAGGCTGCTCCTTCTCCCCTCAAAACTTCTCCCTTTTAATCTCCCACATTTCTTCCTTACTCAAATAGTTGCAATGCCCGCGCCTCTGTAATCACTTTTCAGGGCTGTGCTTGATTTTTTTTTCAGAGGTTTATTAAAAAACTTCCGCGAGCCTACGCAAAGTTAATTGTATAATAAATCTGCGAAACCACTTCTCGGCGAGGAAATGCTTCTCCGTCAGATGAGAAGTCGTGAATCTTCGGATACAGCAGCGCTACAATCTTCTACCAGAAGAACGTACTTGTAATCAGTGATGTAACTCTATCAGAAAATGATGATTTATCTGCTCATCTATGCGACTATCTCTGCCGCATTATTTCAAGTAACGCCGACTAATTCTTCGGATTCAACGCGTCGTATGAATTCGTTTAAACTCTCGAACATGGAATACTTGTCAGCGGGCAGAAGGAAGAACCTGAATGAAGTGCTTCAATTCATCCACAACTCCCCCGAATTCTCCCCACTTATTTTATCCATTATAACGACGGATAGCAGCCCTGAGATGGCGGAGTATCTTTCGAAGTACGCCGCGACGAATTATATCAACCTTTATCAAGTAAAGGCGCACGATCTTTCGCTGAAGAGCATCTGGAAATGGCGGACCGATATTACTTGGGTCCTCGTGACGAAGCATGTTCATCATCTCCTGGCATTGATTTACTGGCAGCAAGATCTTTGGAAGCCAACCAATCGCTACTTGATATTCTTCCTGAACGAGGACGAGCCAGTAGTCTGGCGAAGGATCTTCGATGTCCTCTGGCAACGCTACAGCGTCTACAAAGTCCTCGGAGTTTCGATCCACGACGACTTTCAGTGCCTCGTAAAATACTTACCGTTCGATATCTTCGACGGGAGATTTGGCGGGCTTCATCGTATCTGCTTCAACGAAAGTTTTGATAGTTCTCTGACATCGTTCCACCTCAATGGGACAGCTGAAAATAGCTCCTTGAGCGAGATTGATACGATCTCCCTTGCACGAAGAAACGAGACGCTCTTCGAGACTTTTCAAGATTTAAAGAACTACAACATGAACGTCGTAGTTTTTCCCTCTCTCATGATGAACATCACTTACGACGAGAACAAGAAAGCCAAGTACTCCATGCTCGACGGAAATGTCATGACTCTTCTCGAGCGCACGATGAGGGTACATTTTGAAGTGCGGATCCTCAGGAAAACCGGCGGTGATCCCTTTCATCATGCTCTTAGACTCATCGAGAGTGGATACGCCGAGATGGCACTCACAGGCTTCTTTACGAAAACATACGACGAGTATTACAAATTCGAATTTTCTCCTGGCGTCTACGAAGACAAACTCTGCTTCATCGCACCGTCTTCTGGTCTCGTACCGAAATATTACATGCTATTCAAACCCTTTCAAGAGCACGTGTGGCTGATTCTACTGATTTATAATATTATTATCACGATTCTATGGTTTCTCGTAGGATATCTGAGTAAATCATTTCAGAAGAGACAACCAATCGCGTTGCCTTTAGCTATCAGTCCTAACAGTATTAGGATTCGAGAACGAAGGACTCGTGTGCCTGAAAGTAGCGGCTCGACTTCGCGGGATTTGGAAGTGGCATTGAGCGAGTTTGAAGCAGGATCGCAGGACAAGTTCGACAGTTATATCCCTGGATTTGCGGAGGCAGTTTTCATAAGGGCAGATGAGAGGAAAAAGACGGCGGAGCCGCCAGAGATTAACCCGTACGTGATATCGTGCTTCGATTTAGTCGAGACCAGTTGCTACCCTCTTCAAGGGGCGACTACAAGCGCGCAAAAAGCTTTCCTCTTCGGCACTCTCTTCTTCGGCTTGATAGTCACAGGCATTTATCAAAGCAGCTTGGTCTCAAGTCTCAGCAAACCCTTCCACTACCCTGAAATGGACACCCTCGAAGAGGTGGTTCACTCGAACATGACCATTGTCACGAAATACTGGAACTTGAAAGCTTGGCTGGCGGATGACCCCTTGCTCGGCAGCACCTTGAAAGATAGAATCGAAGTCGTCCAATCGAAAGTGCCCACTAATCATATGGTCGCTTATAATAAGAATGTACTTGCTCTTGGACGCTACGCTTCCGTGAAACTGGACAACTTGACTGTTTACTACGACGATGAAGGGAACAAGTTATTGCACATCATGGAGGAATGCCCGGCGAGTTATATGCTCTCGTACGCGATACGCCAGTATTCTCCGTATCGGGAAAGGATCACAGCGATCCTGCTAAGGATGAACGAAGCTGGCCTCGTCGAGCTTTGGTACAGGAATCTGACGTACCCGTACGACGTCGAGATGAAGAGGAGAGAAGTCGCACACAGCGAGAGACGGATCAAACTAACCCTCCAGCATTACTCCCTGACGTTCCTCGGCCTTTTTATTGGTCTGTTTTGTTGCACCGCCGTCTTCCTCGGGGAGCTCTATTTCGCTGGGAGACTATCCTGTCCCTCGGCATCGGCCAAGTCGTGAATGCCGTCACTCTGTTTACTGCTGTCTGCACCGTGAAACGTGTGGAAGTTTCATTGTCTCGTATTCGGTGGAATTTTCATTTGTCGAATTCTGTTTGTGGGTTGTTTCGCTCGTTTTATTTATTTATTAAGAATTACACATATTAATAGTTTAATTGTTATTGTTTCTATGTTGTTTATAGGTTCACACTGGAAAGGCATTTAGTTTTGTATTTTCTTTTTAAATTTAAAGTAAATTTCTATTATTTCTTTTCGAATCATGGTGGTTTCTAATATCGAATTGTATATTTGTATAGAGTGGAAAGCTTCCGAGCTCTCTTCGATTTAGATGAACGTGTGAATTTCTATTTTCCCGTCACGCACGCGAGATGTATATAATAAAACGCAGGAGCAGAAAAACCTGATGGTATGAAAGATTAAAGCTGTGAACCAAGCAAGTGCTTAGCAGACTCATCGATTGAAAATAACTCGGCGATCCGCAGCGTATCAGATCGAGATAGCATTGTTGCAAAAAATTCCGCACCTATCGGACGCGAATCGGAGAACGTGCTTGGAAAGGAAAATAATTAATTGATTATTTTACTATTAATATTTAATTCCCTTGAATGTACCGCGGATTAAATTAAACTTCACGCGAATCTGATTCTACCTTTGCAAATTGGCGAATTTGTTACATACTCAAAATCTTCGAGCGTGTGCTGAGTGGATTTAAATAATTGCGGTTTCGACCATCAATGGATTGCGGACCACGAATTATACGAGAAATGTAAATTCACTAAAACATAAGTTATTTAACCGTAAAAGCCGATTTATTACACTACCGTTGGAATGAAACTCTGAAGCGGCACGTGCAACTCCTGCCGGGCAAGGGAATTATACTTAATCAAACGGAGATTTTGAAGTTCGCCGCTACTTTTAATCCAAATGGAGGTCTACGCTGACATCGGGTCAATATACTGAAAGTTCTCGGCTCTTTTAAACAAAAGCAAAGTTTCCTCTATCTCCGTTACTACCTGGATTACTAACTTTTCCCTTCTCCACCGCAAGACACAGTATTTTTTTTAGATATCCTCCATGATAAATTCTAGTCTTCTCTGCTAATACTCTTTGTACGAGACTTTCAGAATACTTGGACAGTTCTCCATTTTTTTCCTTGCCTTTCTTCTGATACTAGAAACTAAAGTCTGCGAGATTAGAAAGACAGCAATAGATTCCGAGATAATCGACATTGTATGAACTTTGTATGCATTTCACCTTCGCTTTCACCCCAGTTTTCACTCCTTTAAAGTAAAACTGTGCAGCTTAAAAAAATACGCTTGAAAAGGTTCTTTTGCGAACTACAATTTTGTATAAATTTCATTAAGATTGGGTAGCTTTCCTTGTCAGTGTATAAACCTGCCTGGAAGCGACTAGATTTCGCCATTCCGTTCGGCAGAGTGTTAGGAGAATTGTGATATATGTATCACTGCGAAATGTGTGCGTGAGATATTAGCTTAGCGCAAGTTTCCCTTTCCCACGGGGTAATGTGCGTCGACGGTAGAATGATTGAGCGAGCCGATCTAAATTGTCAAGTGACAAATTTCGCCTGGCCGCACTCAGCCAGCCGAATTCTATGTAAAAAAAGAAGCTGCGCCTCGCTGGTACTCTGTCACACGTATGCTCGTTACTTCATTGGATTGCTGGAGAGAAGCTACTTTGTCCAGAGAATGGCGAGTTTTTCTTTGGAAATCGTGGCGATGTCTACACGGAAAATCATAGATCAGGATTAGACGCTTCTGGCAGCGCTCGCCGAGACAATCTATCAATTCGTCTGGATGTTTTTGGGTAAAAGGAAGGTTTAGTAGAGCGTCTATGTGTGTTGTCTTGTTTTTCGGTGACAGTGATGAATCTCGCAAAAGCGAATGATCGCGACTCTCTGCGTGTTATCTTAATTGGAGCTTGCGAAATTTCGCCCGCCCCCGCGCTCACCTCGCAACGCGCCGAGAACGGATCGAGGGTGAGACGGACTTAACGGAACACCTATCACTTACATAAATTTGATTAGAGCTAGAATTAAAGCCCGATTTCACTCTCGCGTAACCCAGTTTCAAGTTTCTCCCAGAGTTTCTCTCAAATACGATTGTGGAATTTCGGGGATATGTATTTACTCGAATTTGTAATATGTACAAAGTCAAGTTGTAGTCGTGCGTTAGACGTTTTGATTGGAGATTATACTGCGCTCTAGGTAGTAGTTTAATAATAACATGTAATATTTTGGAGAACTTGCAATGTCAGTCAGTGTAACAGCTAATTGTAAGACGTAACGTTTTGCATCTGAATTCGAATATCCTCCGTCAAATGTATCTCAGATATTCTTCACACAATGTATGCATAATCACTGATTGTATATTTCCTACAACGTTTGTATTTATTGTATTCTACATTGAATTTCTAATAAAAATTTTATTACTAAAAACTGCTTTATTTCTCAAATCCCAGTATCCTTTATTACTTATTTTAATTTCTTAACAATTAGAATTAAATCTCCGACTGGGGTGCGGAGCAGAATACACCCAGGGTAATCCCTGCCTGTCGTAAGAGGCGACTAATAGGGTTTCTGCGTGACGCAATTATTCGAAAACGTACAAAAATGTCTTGGAGCGTTCGAGTTATGACTTATGTCGATCGTGATGTCCGAACACCTTGTTTTTAAGAGACATTGGCTCGAACAAGTTTTTTCCCCCCCATCGATTTCGTCCTCTTTGATATTCAGATCATCGTCTGTGGATTCTGACAGCAAGGGTGGAAAGTTTCCTGCCTCCGCCTTAATTCACTGTGCGCGCGAATACATAATGCCAGGTGGAAGACGAAAGCTTTATGAGAAAGAACCTTCAATAGCAATCGTTGACGTTTTTCTTCTCCCTTTCCAGTGTGAAATTGTTCGGCTGACGCGAGGGAAATTTACTCTCCCAAATGGCAGGTGATTACCATCTTCAATCTTGGGTGGTTTACAATCCAGCTGTGTACAAACAATAATAGACAATGTTTATCGCGAGAGTAAGCTTAAATGTTTGATAAACGCGTGTACAAATGTTTATCTTGCATCCATTTCCATATGTTGTGTATACGGTTGCCGTTTATTCAATCAACTAAATAGCTGCTTCAGTATACTATTAATAATTCAGCAATTAGTCACCAAAATTAATTGAGATCCGCACTATTTTTGTATGATAATAATTTACACAAAATAAGTTAGCTAGTTAGTTGTAAATAAATCCACTTGAGATACAACTATTTCGAAGAGATAAATCATATTTTATTCCTGCTCTTTATTATCCATATTGACATTCGATTCTATCATTTAATATCACTCGAGTGACGTTTCAACAATTAGTTATTAAAATTAATTAAGATCCACACTATTTTTGTATGACAATAAATTACAGAAAATAAGTTAACCAGTCACTTATAAATAAATTCACTCGATATTTCGTAGAGATAAATCATATTCGATTCCTGCTCTTTATTATCCACATTGACATTCGATTCTATCATTTAATATCACTCGAGTGACGTTTTCTATTTTGGTGCGCCTCGTTTCATCGCAATCTCATAATTCAACAATTAGTTATCAAAATTAATTACGATCCACACTATTTTTGTATGACAATAATATACAGGAAATAAGTTCGCCAGTTACTTGTAAATAAATCCACTTGAGATACAACTATTTCGTAGAGATAAATCATATTCGACTCCTGCTCTTTATTATCCACATTGACATTGGATTCTATCATTTAATATCACTCGAGTGACGTTTTCTACTTTGGTGCGCGTCGTCGCTTCGTCGCAATCTCATAATTCAACAATTAGTTATCAAAATTAATTAAGATCCACACTATTTTTGTATGATAATAATTTACAGGAAATAAGTTCGCCAGTTACTTGTAAATAAATCCACTTGAGATACAACTATTTCGTAGAGATAAATCATATTCGACTCCTGCTCTTTATTATCCACATTGACATTGGATTCTATCATTTAATATCACTCGAGTGACGTTTTCTGCTTTGGTGCGCGTCGTCGCTTCGTCGCAATCTCATCCCTCATATCGGAACGGTCCAGCCGTCGCCAATTGTCGGGAATGCTAGGAACGCGAGTCTCCGCCTCTTGCCTCTGACAATCAGTCTTTTCATGTATAGCAACAATATGAGTTTCGTAACTGCGTC
Source organism: Ectemnius continuus (assembly GCA_910591665.1). Lineage (NCBI taxonomy): Eukaryota > Metazoa > Arthropoda > Insecta > Hymenoptera > Crabronidae > Ectemnius > Ectemnius continuus. The sequence continues at coordinate 9,360,885 of OU342868.1, read as the reverse complement.
CTCGGATACGTTGGATTATCGCGCGCACTCCGAGCGCCGTATTTTCTCTCGCAGATAAAAGCGATGCTGCTGCAGAGGATGCCGATGAAAAGAATGGTGAAGGGGATGGCGACATGGCGCATCGTGAGCTTAAGTCGTATCTCGGGCATCTCGTCGTCCTCCCTGAGACGCTTCAGTTCGACGGACATGTCGCGAAACCACTTGTCGTAGAAGCCGGCGTTATTCAACCAGCCGAGAAGAGTGTTTATCCGCAGGAAGAAAGGCGAGCCTGAAGGAAATACACACTGTCTCTTCGTTAAAGTTCACTTTACTTGCCTGTTATTCCCCTTTTTCTTTGGGATTCAACGCGCTACAACTAATTCCTAGTGTTATTAAACATTCGGTTTATAGTATACTATATTCGCTGGAGATGTGTTGCAATTGACGAGGGGTTGTTTCTCAGTAACTTTTCATCTTTGCGCCTGTTTACATCGCGCGGCTCTGTTTCATGTAGTAATTCGAGCAGCGGAACTATTATTGGTCGGAGTTAATGAAGTTGACGCTCACAGCGCGACCGGTTGATATCACTTTACGTGGAAAAGTTATATACGCGCAACTAATATTCGTTGTAGCTCTTGTCAGTGTGTGTGTGTGTGTCTGTGTCTGTATTGAATTACAGCGCGGTTTTCGCAGGATGCTTTCCCCGCTCGGATAGATTATGAATGAAAACAGAGTCCGCTTGAATTTCCAAACGTTTCTCTCGTTTTTCTACCAATGAACTTCGGCAACTGCAAAGTTTTACACTTTCATTGAATTACTTGGAAGTTTCGCCGAGGAATTACTGATTCTTTGAAGTTCGCGAACAACGAATCGCGGACGTGGACGTAATTTCGAAAGAGGGCAGAAACCAGCGGTGCTTCTTTACTGGGAGATCACCGAGGCTGAATTTCAGTGCTACGCAATCTCGTAAATTGAAAACATCTTCTCTAAAAGAGGTGAATGCATTTTCGCGACGCTTCTCTTCTAAGCTCGTTAGAAATATTCCATTAATTCGAAAAGGAAAAATAAGTACAAAATAAATGTTATTTGTAATGTTCGATAAACAGTGTTTAAGTAGAAAAAGTCTTGCGTGAAATTTGTCACCTTTCATGATCAAATAAGCAGCGTTGTATTGCCTGGGACATTCTTCTACCAGGTGTAGCAGTTCCCTGTGGAACTTGCTGAATTTGATAGGCATTGTGCCCTTCCGCTGCAAAAAGCCAGCATCCCGCTTATCGAAAACTCGTCGCCGGAATTCCGTCTCGTTCGCATAATGCAACTTCTCGCGCAGATGCCCGAGAACCTCCGAATCCGTGTCTGCGAGCGCGTCGTCCATAAGATCTCGCGACTCTGTTACCAGTCCGATACCTTTAATTAACAAGCACTCCTGATGAAAAGTAATCGGAGCGGTAGAGAAACATTCCAAAGGTAGACGACTGGCAAAGAAACCCTTTGTGATCCGAGTAACTTTCATATTGGAATTCTAAGAAAAAGCCTTGCAAATATGCTAAAGAGATGCTCTCGTGTAATGGAGAACCATCATTTGAGAACATCTCTTAATGTATAAATGTATGAACTACTTTTCCATCACTGTTATTAATTCCACGAAGTTTGTCGAGTGACGGAATTGCATCGAAAGAAGCACTATTACAGTTTCGAAGGAAATACATATTTTGTTACTACCCGCGATTGAATGAAAAGGGAATCACAAAGGGTTAATTAGTCGTTTACCTCTTGTTAAGTAAGAACTTGGTACCGCTGAGATCGATATCTTCAAGGGTATGGAGATCCTGGTAGTAAGACAATTTGGTGAAGAGGGAAGTGAGCTCGGACGTAAAGACCCCGTTCAATATGAGGCTCATCATTAAGCTGCAAATTAATAGGGCTCTCTCGGAGGTGCGCGCGCGAATGCCTTGCAGCGGTTGCACCAGCTGGAGGATTACTTTCGTCAGATATTTTCCCAAGGATAGTAGAGCGGCCGTGTACGAAGCTTTAAATCCCTCCGATCGTTTTCGATCTAACTTCTCCCGAGGGAGGAGCGCGTTGCCCTTTATTTCGAGATCGTAAACTCTTCCATTTACAGGTTCCGCTCTCCTGCAAAAGTGGTTCGCCCCACTCCGAATCGTATTAAGTGCTTGACGGAGCTCCGTGCGCGCGAATTCAATACACATTAATCCCTTCTCGATACGAATATCATAATTAGCAATCGCGATTATTTGCCATTAATTAGGTGATGTAATTCCTGTAGTGTATCGCCAATTAGTGATGGAAATCACTGGTTTCTATGCATGAGGATTTCGGGAAATCGATTCCAGTGATCCGTGACTGGAACAATTGCTCGTTCAAGAATGACGCATACTAATTCATGGATATTTGTCTACGCAAATCCGTTCGATGCAAGAAAATTCGAACGATCTATTGAAGGTTTTAATAGAATTTAGTATCAGCTGGAAATTGGTGATATATAGAATGACGTAGTGGATGGGGATTCTCATGAAATCTGTCGGAGGAATTTTTCATAAGTCGCGTTGTACAATGCGACAGAGTCGGACCGAACGAATGGGGCGTCAACATCCAGTATGGAGAATATGCGCCGGTATATTTGCACCGACGAGTTTGACATTGAAACATTGATAAGGATGAATTTTCATGGTGCAGAGATCCTTTGTTCCGAGCTAGGTAGCCTTTATTGATTTCGTATGCTTTCCGTTTCACGGTCCCGTTTGCCCGAGCAAGTCAAGTGCTTTTTGATTTCGATGTTTAAGGGTGTAACGACAGAGAAACTCGTATATTAATATTTGAGAATAGTTGAAGTGCTCGTATAACAAATCTCTCATAGTAATTCAGATCATTCTTAAGCCAATTAGCAAATTAGACTCATTAAATTCAAAATTTATTAAGCCAGTGTGTGTGTTTGATGTTGAATGTAGTAGTGGACCAATTATGGATTTAAGTGGAATCAAGAACCATCATTTCAAGAAGGAATCATTCAATGTTATATTGAATCGCATCAGATTCGCAAAAGTCGTAATTTATAAATCTTACCTGGAATAATCTGCTCGTCTCGGTCTTGCTATTTGGTAGTAATCGTCTTTATCAATATCCGGAATCGAGACGACGGAATATTGTCCTCTCATCTGGAAAGCTTCCTTTCGAAAATCGTGGTCCGTTCGATCAATGCTCTCCTCAGAATAATTGGTACACTCGAGTTTCATGAGGTTGTAGACAAGCGAGAGAACTAAGTAACCGAGAAGTACGAGGAGCCAAGCACCCGGCGAGAAGGTCTGTGCAATCACTAAGTGCTCGGGAATTGGCATAGCTCGTGGCACAGCAATACATAATTTATCACTGCTGATTGGCACGGAGATTTCGATCTGCTCGTTCTCGTAGTTCTTCACGAAGAATTGATTGAACGTGACGTCCACCCGCTTGTACACGAGATCGCCGAGAGGTCCTTTGAAGGTGTCGTTCTCTTTCCAACCGTAGCGTACCGCTGATTCGAGGAGCGTCGGCGTCACATTCATCTTTCGAGTGATCACCTCCAAATACTTATAATCGAGACCACTGTATCGATTATCGATCTTTATCATAGTCGGCGAACTGAAGATCGAGATGCGAATGGGATAAGTGTTAAAGTTCTCTCGATAATCGTAGCAGTAACGAGACGCGTCCGCGTTACTTTGTTCTTCGATACTAAGTATACTCCTTGATTCAAGTTGTCGTTCGCAAGGTAACTCGCACTCCGCGTAGAAATAATTCTGATTCTCGTACTTGAAAGGATCGTAACGGATGAGCTTGTTGCCGATTGATATTGCGATCTTATAGATCCTTCGCAGACGCCATAGACGCTCGAGCGCCCATTCGACGAAGTGTTGGTTCCAACTGGAATCGTTCGAGTCTCGCATGGTTTCTCGGAGGATGTAAAAATTCTCTGGGTGCCAGAAGGACGACAGGTGAGGCTTTTGCAGGACGCGTCCGATGACTGAGATGTTCGAACACAGGAGAATCACACAGCTGCCGCTCTCGACTGTACGAAAATCGAGAGTTTCGTTTTTCTTGCCGAGTGACAGCAAGTGTTCGAGCGTCGCGACGCTCACGGTGCTATCGAGATCCCGGAAAATTGCCGGCGCGATCTGAAGATCCGTGTCATCATTGGCCTGATCATGGAGGATCACCGTAATCCTGCGTGGATGGGTTTTCATCTTCGACCAATGTTGGAGTAATGGACGAAGCGGCAAATAATTGTCCTCGTGTTTCGTGATAAATGACGCGCTCCTCTCAACTGGGATCACCAATATGATTGTCAATAGTTGTATTATTCCTTTGGGGATTTTTTTGTTCTTCATTGATTCTATCTCGATTCTGAAACTGGGAGACAAATGATCCTTCTACGAATAGGTTTCCGAAAGCTGCACTTGTGTTTCTGGCATCCTGCAAAGTGTTTGTTGGTAATATTATTTGTATATTTGCACGGAATACTGAAGCAGAATTGTTATGTAGTTTCACAGAATTGGACTCACGAAGGGTTTAATCCGAGCGCAGTGACGTAATATTACCGGGTGTTATCGGGCACCACTTCCTTCCAATGTATTGTTCGATCTGGAAATTCAATTGGTCTACGTGAATTTAATTGAAGGCTTCGCAGTATTCGAGCTCGCATCGAGTTCAATTTACTAGAATAGAATCCCTTCTAATAAGAGACACTCGCTGCGCTTTGCCAGAAATTGTGCCGAGCACTTGGAAGGAGCTCAAGTACCAACTTTTGGAAATCATATATTTTACAATAAATATCGAATATAACTTTGTATTCGGAAAACATTTTCGATTCTCTGTTTCAACGAAAACAGTATTTCGATAAAGAAACAAACAAGTATTTTCCTGCTAACTTTCTCGTCGATGATTATTATTCGAAAGGTGATTAAACAATATACATTGTTATATTATTTAGTAAACATGTCGATATTCAAAATATTGGCAGATTATAGTTTGATCTTTGGCAATAAAGAAGTTTTACATTATCGAGAAAGCATAAGCTTTAAAGTATCAGCGTAATAAAGTGGGTAGTGAGTGAAGCGCGTAAGTAGTGTAGGTCAGCCACTGGTCAGGCGCGCTGCCGCCCAGTTTACGCCCACGCGAAATGCCAGTACGTTAAATGTTTCGCGCCGCTTCTCCACTTCTCATTTCACGATATTACTCTTGAGTAATGTTTGCATTAACATCGTACTGCTGAAACCCGCCAATAAACATCCACGTAGTCGAAAGGTTTCCAATATCGGTTGTGTTAAGGAGTTCGATATTAATAAAGGTACAACAAAATGCAAGCGGCCGGCGCGGCGTGGGCAAAAGCAGTTTACTCGAGAATTTTATCCACTTGCTTGTTAATGAATTTCGAGAGGATGAAAGGGATACACGAGCTCGTATTCCTCCCACGGATCTATGCGAGAAATTTTTCTGGTATTGCGCTGCCAGCGTTCATTCGCCCGTTTTCTTTGCTCGGCGCTTTTTGCGTCTGGAAGTCTCGGTGTGCTTTTTTCTTACGCCTCCTTGGGAGACTTTCTGCGGGAGAAGCAGCATCCTCCACCGATTCGCTTCTAGCTCGCTCTGCGGTTGGGAGCGCGGATGAAAGTTCAAGCTCGTGCTCCTCTCTATTTCAATCGCAACCTCAATCTCGCAGGACCTGCAGGCAAAATATGCCGTCCCGGCAATCGCACCAATGCTCTTTAGATTCGGAGCGTCTCAAGGAAATTTTTAGACCTCATGCCGGCTATAATAATTCACTTAAGAGTTAACGAACTGCCAGCGGACACGTTCCAGCACTTCGTTAGATCAGAATTTATGGCGACCCGTACGTTTTCGAGACGAGGACTTGAAACGCGCATTCGTCCACGACCGAGCGTTCTATATTCTTCAGCTCGCGTCTCTTCGAGCATCTGGACAAATCCCGTGATGCTTGTGTATAAAAATCTCGAGAAATTTCTGCATGCAATGTTGTGTCTGTCTGATTGCGCAATTCAGTGCATTCATTGTTGACGGTAAAAGAAACTAGCGAGGCACTTTTTTTCGTTGCCAACTCTCGCGTTTTCTCTCAATTTCACGTAAACTTTTCACATTAATTGCGCTTCATTATCTGCACTCTGTTACGGACATGTATTTCACGTAATCATAAGTTAATATTGCTACTGTGTCATCGATTATTGTTTCATTATTATAATTGGCACGACAACATTCCTTCCCTTCGTATCAGTCCACCTGATTATTCGAATATTCATTAGTCTGTCACTGATAAATTGGTCACCCCTTTCGAAAAAAGGAACTGATAAGATGATTAATCATCGCAGTGCTCTTAATCAGTGACCCGTTTTTGCCAAATTAAAGCTAGCAGTGATTATTCCAACTGAAATATTCCGGTGAATTTCATTCCCTCCTGCTAATTAATTCACGCTGAGAGGACGTATCAGCCGGGATAAATAATATTTCTTACAGAGTTTCACGAAATGCCGAAGGTTCGCCTGGCGGCTGACACGACAATTGGTTGGAATAAAAATTCGTTGGGCCTCTTACCTTTTTCTTTAGTCGGCAATCTTCTGTTGGGACGGTGACGTTTGGTATTCACAAGTAATATGCCTCTTCATACCTCGGTTATTTCGTTCAACGCTGATAGAACTTCCGAAATAGGTCATCAGCGATCCTATAAGTCTTGGCTGCGCGAAATTCTCTTGGAACGCGACGTGACAGAAGCGGCAGCAGTATGGCGTTGAAACGAGGCGCGAAGCCAGGTGTAGTTGAGTAGAGCTAAGCTAAATGATGGGCAATAAGTAGAGGCCGCGTTATCGGGATCATACGCACCCCACAAACCGAGAAACACACACGCACACACACCCACACACACCCACACACGATTGCGTACTATTTCGATAGGGCGTGGTCTCACACTCACCCTCGATCACTCACACATTCGTGCAGCCACCCTACGCGAATTGATACTCCTCGCTTTTTGATAGCATCTATCGCACCTGATGATAACGCGCCAGCTCTCCCCTTGAAATTACTACAATTTCGGCCCCTTAATTGAACAGTATGTGGGAACAAAGGGCAGACATGCATCAATTTCTGTAGAATACAAGTTTAATTTCTATTGCAAAGTTTAAAATACTTTATTATTCCTAAATTTCTACAATTTTGGCTTTAATTGAACACAATGTGGGAGTAAAATGTAGACATAAGTTAATTTCTGTAGAATACAAGTTTAATTTCTATTGCAAAGTTTCAAATTCTTTATTGTTCCTAAATTTCTACAATTTTGGCTTTAAGTGAACACAATGTGGGAGTAAAATGTAGACATGCAGCAGTTTCTGTAGAATACAATTTTAATTTCTATTGCAGAATTTAAAATTCTTTATTATTCCTTTAAATATTTATTTCTATATTTATCCTAGCATGTATAATAGTACTAATTCTTCGTTATTTCATTATTCTCTTTTCTACTTTTATCAAGAATTCAGAATGGCTTGGGTCAACTTTTCGTGGAGTTTCTCGCTGTTGAGTGCATAGCTTCGGTTCATCAGATAAGCAGCGCGCCGCGCCGCGCCGCGCCGGTATTCGTCTTTAGCCTTCGTCTCCATATTCGCTGACTTCTCCTTTTCCATGCTACGGAACTTTGTTCGCTGTGCTTTCGTGTGGGCCGGGCTCTCAAGGTACCGGTGCACAAATTGCATTGCCGCGCGATCGAGGGTGGTAGTGCACTTGAAGGGGAACACAGGTTCTTAGAAGCGATGGTGTGTGTGTGTGTGTGTGTGTGTACCTGTATGGGTGGTAACCTATTCATGGTGTACCATGGCCCTAGTCTGTCTATCGTCTGCATTGTGCGGTCCTCTTTGCTGCTTGCACAGCCGGGCTGCACAGTGAACTCCGCCAGCTCCTGTTTACCATAATGCCGCAGCTTCCGACCTGTGCTATGGATCTCCTCGGCGAAGGAGGAAAACTTAGATTAATTGCGCGAGAATGTTCCCTAATTACTCGCCATAGAAATCGATGTAGGGTTGACAAACCAGCCGCCGCACTGGCATACACAATAACGCGATTTTCTTACACTAATATTCATCGTGTAAAACTGTGTTATATAGTTGGAATGATGACTGATTAAATTGTCGATAATAAATATCGAGTTTCAACGCGGAATTAACAATAGAATTCGCCAGATATTAATAGACATTCTTTCAAGGAATATTACATTTTTCGAGCACGGACTTTCCGCCGGCATTGAGAATTAAAAAGCCACTCGTAATAAAGGAAGCAATGAAAGGGTGTAATAAGGGGTGGATCTTTTATTTTCACGTGCTCAAGCGTGCTTTCAGGGTAGAGGGACTTTTCATTAATTACAGAACATCACTCACGAAATCTAGTGAATTGAATTCCTCTGTTATCAGGCCTCCACTAATTTCAGGGGAAATTCGGTAGTCGCAGCGGGGCCGTTGATTGTAATTAAAAATCTGTCTGGCTTGATATATCAAGGTGATATAATCGACAGGGATTCTAGCGGCGGTCATTCAGCGGCGATCAATAATTGAGCGGTTCGGAAACTGATTATCGTCGAGATTTTGCCAAGCGGAGTTATTGCGGCGAGGTCAATGGAGCCGAAAACCGAATTCGATTGCCGGTGCGCTTGGTGGCCACTTGGAACGGTGAACGATCAGGTTACCCAGTGCAATTAAAGGGCGGGAATCCGCGTGTGCCGACTGAATCGATCAAAGGGATCCGTTTGCACAAATGCCCTTTAAAAGATGCCATAGGATTAACGTTCCCTGTTAATTTCGTGCGCCAGTACATGTCAGTTAGTTCATTTAGTCTTCACTTCCCTCTTCGTTCCATTATTCGCCCTACGCGTGCAATTATTTTAGAATCTCGCAATTGAAACGTATTAAAAAAAGCGCGATTTTCTCTTGGGCTAAAGTTTAAATTATTTCTTTATACGTCTAAGCAAAAGACAAATGTTCATAAAAATCATAGTGATCTTATATTATAAATTGGAGTGAAATAATTTTCGCAAACACTTAATGAGCGTATACGAACCGAAGTATAATCGAACATTTTATGCCAGTTAATCAATCTGCCGCTGGCACTCATTTACATATAAGCAACGCGCGGGGAGTGCTTAATCATTTCTCGTTAGGCGCGTCGCCGAATGGTTCTGCTCCGCTGGAGAATGCGATATTCCAAACGACACGCTGCCATTCCGCGTAGCGAATAATAATCAGCGGCGAAAGCGACTTTTCCGAGATTCATTTCGCTCATTTGTCGCGGCAGGATAGCGCGCGAATAAATCCTATCTAGTCGTCTGTATTTCGTTACGCAGATTGTTCTTCTCCAATTGCAAATTACCACCGGACTTCCTTGAATTAGTAGCCGCAACGGACTGCTCGGAATTCCCTTATCATATCAGAAATGACCCTGAAATAGTGGAATATAATATCACAGATGGGTTAAATCATTCTTCCACTAACCGAAGCATAACATATCAAATCGAATTCTAGTGATTCCCGTTCACATTTCAAAACAGCAGAACACGATAATGTAAATTAACCCGAATAAACATTGCCAGCGAGATTCAGCGCGTTATCGAGAAATTGGAGCGTAATTGGTTCACTTTCGGTTGTAACAATACACCGGGATTAAATGAATCGGCCCAGTTTTTATGAGAGAAAAAAGAAAGCGCTTGACGCGTCAATAGTGGTGAATAAATTTAGCTTACTCCGACTACAATCCGGCGTATTCGGAGAATACGAGGGTGGGTGGGTGCAAAAAACTGATATCTGCGATAGTGGATCACGAATTATAGGAGGTCCGTCAGGCAAAGTGTATTGATGTCCTGCAATATTCATATCGCTATAGTTCGCCGGTGCTCGGAGATCGCAGGGAAAAGGCTGTTGAGAAAAAAGTCTTGGGATGATTTAGTAATTCGTATCTAGTGCAAAGTGGGTGGTATATGTACGTCATCAATCCGTTGGGACAGTCTCGGTGGTGCGATTCGGGTCAGAAGTGTCTTTCCATGATCGCGCACGGCCCTCCGCTGCTTCACTATGCAATCAGTATGAAATCATCTCGCGACTCCCAGCCGCTTTTTCTCCGCCGACGGGATCGAGATTTGTTAGCTTGACAAGGTGAACGCAAATACATCATTATCTGTCGTGTTCCTATCGAAAAATCCTCGCTCTTAACCCCTGGGCTACTGTAGCCGCCTATTGGCGTTTAGAAATTTTTCGTTTCTAGCAATAAAAACGCCATAAAATCCATTAAGATTGCATTTATCATAGCTAAAATCTCATCAATTGAAATTAACATTCTCCCTTAGATTTCACTGTAGTCAAAGGGTTCATTTTGGGAATAATGGGTGAACTCAATCGATTTATAGGTCGTTCCAAGGACAGTTTTTATAATAAGAATACTTTATTTCCATTTGACTTATAATAAATACATTTAACAAATTGAAATTAACGTTGTCCTTTAGATTTCGCCGTAGTCAAAGGGTTGACATTTCGGGAATAATGGGTGAACTCAATCGATTTATAGGTCGTTTCAAGGACAGTTTTTGCAATAAGAATACTTTATTTCCATTTAACTTATAATAAATACATGTACGCTTTGAATGTTAACAACAATTCGTTTAGGATTCATAACTGTCGGAGGCAGGTAGCATTTATGTTCGAGGGTAGAATTTATGAGGGAAGGGTCGAAGGGACACGTGGTGTCCAGGTGTTGTTGGGTCATTTCTACCGGATGGCCGGCTGTCGTCAATAGGGTCAGGTAATGTCCGAGGAACCCAAGGTGCCTGACACTGCATTGTTTGTGTCAATTGTCTTGGGGTGAGGAATTTCCTAGCTATCGAATCCAGTGGGAAAGGGAGGGGATAGCCTTCCGGTAGAGGACGGTGAAGGACAGAATGTCACTTACTTCGGAATCGTCTTGCTGACAAGACATAAATTCCTTAGCAGACTTATATTTCGACTAGTCCTTTTCTGATATATTTCTTTGCCTTTTCTTAATACTTAATTTACTTAGTATTTTTTCTAATATATAATATCGCGTTGAACAGTAATCGATCGTTTAATAAATTGAATTTTCGTAGCATTTATTAATAAGTATTGCCTTATGTTTCGAGTAGTCTTTTCTCATATATTTCTTTACTTTTTCTCAATACTTTTTCTAATATATAATATCGCATTGAACAGTAATCGATCGTTGGATACAATTAACTTTTCGTAGCCTTTATTAATAAGTATTGCCCGGAAAAGAAATTAATTTAAGTTCCTCGAATTATAAACTCAAATGTTTGGTAATTTGATTAAATACACTTAGATATTCAGCGTTCGAAATGCGCTTGTACGAATTTCGCCTACTGCAGATATCCAGTGCATTTTCAGTTGGCTAGACGGAGTAATTCTCGTGGAAGGAATTCGTTATGGAGATTCGATCTAGGGAATACGACCCACCGCTAATTAACGGCGAATTTTGTAAACCGCAGGCTTTCGCTTGGGCGCATTTCTCACGATAATTAACCGCAAATCCGGCCTTCTGACTAACCTTCCTTCGGTTTCATATGTGATATTCCAAGTTTCACCTAAGACCTAAAACCCTACCTCGATTTTAGGTGATATTTGGACTTGGGAAACATCTTGTCACCGTGGACATTTTGCAAAAATGCGTCAGTCTCATACGGAACTTCGTCTCATCAACATCGCAAAATAAATACAGTGTCAGTGGAATCCAGATTAGTTGTGTCAGTGCGAGTGTCTCTCTGTCTTCTAGTTTTTCTAGTATTCGAAAGTCATTCCTAAAAGCTATCATAGCGTCAGAGCTTCAGTGAAATCTGGCGAAATATAAAAATCGGCTTCTCTCTCGTTTTGATAACTCCGCGCTATCTCTGACACTTTTTGTTTTAAAATAACAGCCGCGCTCAGCTGTCTATTAAAGAAAAAACGCGGGGACGGGCATTCGAATACTCGTGGCAAAGTTGGCGGGAAGGGGACGCGTATGTGTATGTTGGATATTTAGTGGTGGTCATATTCGGCTTATCCGTCGCATTAATTTCCATGCTAATGACACGGGAGAAATAAGGTCGGCGCGTATGTACTCAAATTCGTTTTGCGATCTCTCGGATATCATCACGAGGAATTCATCTCCCATCGGACCAAACTTTCCCTGCATACCGGCCTTCCCATTGGCCTCGAATATAACGAGTATTCGTAGTGCGCAACTTGAACGAAATATATCCGAGAGACTTCATTTATGTGGGAGAATCGATGCGCGAAAGAAGTTATAATTGCCGCAACAAATAGTGTGACTTTTGCGCGCCGCGAGAATGCGAGCACTCGACGAAAAATCGTAGTTTGATTCGGGCACGCGAGAAAGAACCTTGTACTGACAAATATTCTGTACGCACGGTGCATAGATTCGGGTGCAGTTCGCATTCTGTTTTTCATTCGGCGCTCCGTTCGTTAGGAATTTTTGCGTTATTCGAGTGAAGCAGTATAACGAATTCGGGTGATACCCTGTTTCTTTCCAAAGTCTTCTATGTAACCTCAGCCATTTATATTTCGCGTGCGAGTGTGTGGACTTGTCTGTGTATTCAACAGAACGTTTTTCATTGATCAAACGTACAGAAAGTTATTTCTTTTTCGTTCCTTTCAGCTTGTTGCTAGGAAGACCTACCTGTACTTCTTCTTTATGATTGTAGAAAGTAGAAATCGAACTCGTAACTTTCAATCGCTTTTCATTCTTCAAAAGCATTACTAATATCAATTCGACCGGCTGAAATTGCAACTAATCCGTATAAAGATTAAAGAGCTATTTCTTGAGACTGCTTTGATGATGTGTTAAAAAGGGTCTTCTAAAAATATCTCCAAAAGGGATCTCTAAAAACATCACTAGTATCAATTCGATCGTTCAAAATCGCAACTAATTTCGTATAAAGTTTAAAGAGCTATTTCTTGAGACTGTTTCAATGAGGCGTCGAAGAGGGTCTTCTAAAAATATTCGAACAGCAGTTGGAATATTGGCGGAGGAGGAGCAGTGGGTGTCGAGTTTTTCTAGAGTCAGTTTTTCTGACAACATCAATGAGTGGCGCATTTGGCGGATCGAGTATTCCCGTCAGGCATAAGTTGACTTCAAAAATGTGGTTGGCCAGTGTAGGAGCGAGCGGCGCGGCGCGGCGCGGCGCGGCGGGAGGATAATGTGCGTGGGAGATATCAGGGATGCTGTGTGTTGCGCGGAGGATTCGCAGCATCGCGCAGACTCCTTCAGCATGGCACACAGGCTGCAAGGTAGGAAAATGCCGGCAGGGTGGTAAAGGATCCTCGTGAATTTTCGTGCCAGTAGCAGCGCGACCACCACTCCGCTCTATACGGCTTGCTTTGCTGCAGTCTCGCATTCGTAAGCCCGCGAGATGCGATAACCTGTTGCCCGTCTCCTTTAATCTTCGTCAGACTTGAAATGATCATCGCTGTCGTCTACTCTCACGGTACTAAATATTCCTCATTTCATACACCCTTGCTTTTGATTTATTATCAACTTTTCCCGCGATTTTATTATATTTCTCTCTTCAATTTTACGCCCTTTGCATGCTTTCCCATTCTCTCGACGAGTCCTTCTTGAACTCATAATATTAACATTCAACACAGTCGAGATTCAAAGTTAACACTCCCGCGCCTTATTAAAGTTTCGTCCATAGAGATGTTCATTTGCATTTTATAATGGAAACGAGTGCGTTAGTTTGACAGGACTTCAGTTGAACTGTGAGACAAGATCGTCTGTTAGATAATACTTTTTAGATTTATTTCTTGTTTCACTTCCGAGCGGATATTTTATATCGTTTACAATCTTTTCAAATCCCGATTATTATTTCAAATTGTGTCGACGATATTTTCCATCCCCGACAGGAATTCGGTCAATGATAATATTTTATTGATCGAACGTTTCCGAACGTGGCGTTCTATTATCGATCATCATCGCGCGGTTAAAACGATTGAACGTGGCGGTGTGCGTCGAGTTATTTGCAATGAGCATCAAATCGTGGCGATCAAATCGAGATTAACCTTTCAATTATCGTATCATTCCAACAATTCCCGAGCAAATTGCTTGTCACGTGGCAAACCGCGAAGTTTCTCGACAGAGGAATCTACTGAAATGTTGGTGGAAATAATAGTTGGGAAACTCTGTTGGCAGAGGTTGCGGTGGTGTAACCTGTTGCTGAATAATCGCGCTTTAAGAAGGGAAAAAGTCAGGGATGCTTGGTCGTTTATTAAATCGGCCCTTAGTAAATCGGAACGTTTTATAGTGCGTGCGAGAAGTGGCGGGCCAAGTAGAACGCGGCAGTATTGAGTGCGAGAGTGTCGTGCGGATGGTGTTGAAGATAAAGGTACGATCTAATTTCTCGCAAGGCATTTGTTACGCCACGTGAATCCGTCGCTTCGATTCCAAGTGGTGCGTGAACCTGTCTGTCGTGCCACGTCCCGTTAACTCGCGAGACGCGACAGTGGTACGTATAAAACCAGCATAACAACTCAAATCACTCGAGAAACTCGTCTTTTTCGAGAGTTCGATAATGTCAGCTACAAGGTAGAAGAAAGTGTCCTCCGAAGAAAGAAGCGTATCCTTTCCCATAACAGGGATATTGATACGCCTGTAAAAAGGACGAAGCTTTCAATTCTTTTGTATTCCTCGTACCGTCATGAATTAAAGCCGAGAGCGAGGCCAGGTTTGCCTTGAAGTGAAATAGACTGTTCCACCGACTCCCATTATCAGTAGGTTCGAGATCAGCGTTAACTTCTTCCTCAGCTTTCATACTTTAAGTTCAGTAATTCACGTAACCACGTCGTTCACTGCGCTAGGGGAAATTACGCAACGCCTAACAGAGCTTTTGTCTCACATTATTTAACTTTTCTAGAATCACAGAAATACCTTTCGAAATATTTCCACAGGTCATTCTTTTCTTCTTAGTTTCCTACAGAATTGTATTTTACGGTTAAATCTGGCATGAATTGAAAGAATTAAAGTAGAGAATCTTGGTTAGCTATTTTCTTACAATCTCAGTGGAGAGACTTTTGTTGAAGAAAGTACAATAGTGATTGTCAATGCGGAGCTTTCCACCTTGGAGTTTTTCTATCAATAGTTGTCTTATAGCATGGTATCGTCGATACTCTCGGAGATAAATCACGAGTGGTTGGACTTTACCAGGCGCACAATGATTCATTTCCAGATGTCCATCTTTCCGCCCCAGTTGTCCGACTTTCCCAACCACTTGTCCGTTAGTGGGAGACGCATTCGTGATCAGTGAGTCAGCAAACAAGTGTTTGCAATTTGCGTCGCCTCTTATTAAGAGGGTAGCTACTCACTTTCCCGACCCTCCATTATCAGGGCATACATAGTACATCCTTTCGTGCGGAAGCTAAGACTGCCATGTTACATCGTCCTCTAATATTATTACATAAGAGTATTAGGCGTGTGGTGCTATCGATCGAGGTTAGATACTTGGGGAGAATTGTATGCCTTGCAAATAGTCATTTTGTTCGGCTCGCACTCCTTTCTCTTGTTAGAACATTTCCATAAGGAAGAAGCAGCGAAATAAGAGAAATTTAAATTTTAAGTTTTCTTCGCATACAAATTCGTATCAGTTACAAGGTAATTAATTTTCAAGGGACTTTTGTGGCTTAGGAATTATTTATAATAGAACGAAATATGGTATCCAAATGAAATTTATCACAGTTTTTAATTATACTTCCTGCAATGTTCGCGATTTTTTAAGCCGTCAGTTGTTTCATAGTTTAAAAGTTTGTATTGTTTGCAACGACCAACAATTTTAAAGAAACAGTTTTGTGCCATGCAGAATTTCTCGGGGAATATGCAAAAAGAATTTTTTTAGAGAAAAATGTTCGGAAACCGTTGAGGTAGAGTATAAACCATAAAAATTGCATAGTACGAAGAAATAACGAAAGGGCGGCCTGTAAAAGTGAAAAAACGGTTCTTACACTACCGCTTTGTTATTTTGCTTTCCAAAAAACTATTAATCACTGTAATTCTTAGACTATTTTGATTCACACTCTACCTACAATCTTTCTCAACATTTGTGCAAAATTTGGTTAAAATCGACCGAGTAGTTTTCAAGTAATTGTACACGGCGATTTTTATAACATAGTTTTCAGTTTTGAGAAAAACACGTTTAAAGTTTGTCGTAAAGTTGCGCGAGTGTATGATTCGTGTATAATTAAACACATTGCAAGGGTTGCAGGCACCCACAGATGCTAAATTTCGTTTTTGCTAATCCGCAAAGGTCCCTTTAAAATAGCTGGATGGAGTTTTACAAATATTTATTGTCTTTCGCCCGAGGGTTTGCTGTATGCTCGCCGAGGCAATCAACAATATGCGGATTGCGGCGCAAAGTTTCTTTTGCCCTCTTCGTTGCCTCACCCTTCCTTCTCCCTTTGTTTCTCTTCTATTTGGATGGAAACTCTCGACGAGTGCAGGTCTAGAAAGTTTTATGGCAGAAGCATACCTGACACGACCTGTTTTACAGCTTGCAAAAAAAGCTTGTCCTTTCGACGATGAGTGCAGGATCACCTTTCCCAGGTCGATAAATAAGTTTGCAAAATTGTGCAAAGGACAACCGGCGCACAGTAAATCGACACTATAAAATACTAGGCATTTAACTAAAAACATTTATTACTATTACAAATATAACAACATGCGGAAATTATAATATATATTATTTTTATTATTACTATTTTTATATTCATTGTGCTTATTACAATGACAAAGAAGCAAATAAGCGGTCTCCGTCAACTGCCTAGTATTTTATTATTTCAACCGACTGCGCGTTGTTCCGCTAATTGTCTTATTAAAAGGACATTATTCCCTTCGCTTTGTCCGCCAATTTCTCCGGGGAAGCGTGTTAAATAGAAGGCAGCTGCTGACCGAACAGTGCCGCAATACTCATTTACGTAATTCCAGATCGAGCTTATTCAACTACGACTCCGTCTTGAGAACGCCGCTTGCTTTTCTCGGTAAAAAGACAACGTTACGCTACCTCGAAGAGCCATTGATTAGTCGCGGCACAAACTCGCAATTTCCTTCTGCGAAAAGCTATCGTTTTTCACCGCAGTCGATAAATATCTCGAGACAATTCTGCCGTCAAAGAATCCCGTTAAATCGGTGGTAGTTCGTATTAAATAGTCATTAGTTATAATTAACAAGCGTGGAATACTTCACCGCCACAGAAGTAGCATTAAAGAGCAAAAAGCTGTGACTGTTTGTGGCGGTAATAAGCCCCTTTAGTGGAAAGCGGAGCTTGCGGTAGCATCAATCGGCTTCGAAGAAAAGCTAGGAATTCTCTAATTGCTAATTAGCAGGGTTTCGGCGGTACACTTGGTATTTAACTTTCACATCGTAGGAAGATCAAAAAGGAGGTCTTGGTCGTCTTAGAATCAACTAAACTTCCGTCAGAATTGCGCGTGTTACAGTAACTCTGTTTTCCGGCACGTTTTCCATAAAAGAAACGATTTTCCTCGACAAATACATCATTCGCGCATATGCTCGCTGCGGTCGCTATTTAGATAAATCGCTCGAAAGTACAGCTTTTCTTCCTAGCAATTTTAGATCGGTCTGCAGTCGCGCGTACCATAATTTAACGAGTGTGATTGTTCCACTACGATTCGAACGCGAAGGAAATAAAAGCTTTTTAGATTCTTCTTCGAGTTTGGAGGCTACTTGCCGGCAAAGAGAAAGGTGATATTTTCATCTTGCCTTTACAACAGCATTATTATGTCAATCTCGACATTTGATAGCGCTGGGGAAAATGTGGGCCGGTCCATTATAGTATATTATTTTAATCTGCTGCGTGCAAGAGATCGGTTCTCGATCGGGCGTTAAGTGGGGGGTGGGCAGTTAAAGCGAAGGATGCGGTATAATAAAGTCGCGGTAGAAACTTTGCCAAGGACAGCGTTGTGTTAAGGAGCGATAGTCAGACATTAAAATGCAAGTGTTACCTTGCTCGAGTCCCTCGACACTTAAACTTCGCCTTCAGTTCCCTTCGTCCTTTCATTGGACGACCTTCTTCTCCGCCGTGTGTTTCCTTCGTCGCCGGCCAGTTTATGACGCGTAATGAAATTATCAAGCGCGCGAGTTGAAAACTTTGGCCAAGTGGGCGCGATTGAATTCGCGTAGAATAGAATTTCAATCTTGCCGGAATCTAGGAGCACGCAGGCAGCCTAGGAAAAAGAAGGGGGCGGAGAGTTTGGTGTCCTTGGACGCGTCGCGTCGTTCCAGACAAGTTTTCGATTACGGGATTTCATATAACTAAGTAATAAGGCGGGCGCTAAGTCGCTAAGGCTCAATGGAGAAATACGCACGAGCGCATAATTAGCCCAACTTTCTACCAACTTGGCACGCGCTGTATCGTAATAATCTAGCGGCGACTTGGCAACTTGGATTAATCAATTCCCATGGAACTTTGCATTCCGCTGGCGTTTGTTACCAGCTAACCGAATCTCTCCACGGGCATTGCTTGAAATCGATAGTACCATTAGTCTTTCTTTCTGGCTTCGTGGAACTTGCCTTGCGTTTCTGATTGGTTGTATTTGGAAAATGTGCCCTCAAAGAGTGGGGGAACTTGCATACTTTGCCTTTGAGGTGCTCCATAATCGGAAGCATTCAGTCTCGTGGAGAATTGTGTCGGGAACGAACGCATTTGGTAGCTCAGGTGTTATTTGCTTCGAGCTGTTAATTTGATTTTCGACAACATTCAATATGTTCATAAATTAATTAGTGAATGGTGAAGACAAATATGTGGTTGTGTCAGTGTTTGTTATATACTTTGGATTAATATTATGTTTCAAAATATCCAATACGCGATCGATAAATAAATTAACAAGTGAGTGCTCGAGACAATGAAAAATTCGGGGGACGCGACTGTTTGTTGTGCGTGTTTTTTTTATATAAAATATTCAATACGAGACAATGTAACATTCGGTGACAGAGATATTTATTGCGCGTTTTCAACTGATCGTTTTATTTTACAAAATGTGCAATACGTAGTACAAGAATCAATTAGCAAGCGTGTGGCGAGGATATTTGAAAATTCGGCTTTAGTGCTTCGGAGCACATTGTCTTTTTCACCTGTTGGGGATGTTGCTCGCACGCCAATCGGGAAACTAGCAGAGTAAAAGTTTGGCGGCACACGCATGATACGCGCGACACTTCTCGGTTCGCGGTGGGTGCGCGAAAGCCAAAATAACATGAATTGTGAAAAACGATATTGTCACGTGTAACGCCAGCAACATCGTTTCCCAGGTGAAAAACAAGGCCGATTGCGCGAGGGTTAGGTGAAGCGGCGGCGGTCCATCGATTGTGCGCGTGTTCCAGGATGATCGAACAGTGCAACAGAAATTGCAAATACCCAGCATTCTTTTGCGACGCGCGCGCTCTCCACGGAAAAGCCTTTATTTACCGTGTGATCGAGTATCGATAATGGCTTGGCACACACATGCTGACCCTCGCGGTTCACCGAAAGCGCCTCGCTTCCCAGAAACGACGTAACTGCCAATCCGTGAAAGTGTAGAATTCCCGGTCGATCGAGTCACCTTGTCGTTGACTTGCAGTCAATGTGTAGTGATCATCGAGTGAAGCTTCTATTTCTGATCTGTCAAAAATCTAGTTCAAATTTGCTTTATGATTCGATGTGAAAATTTTCAAAATACGATATTCTTGGTTTTAGATGTAAATTAGTAATTGTTATCTTTCGGAATACCGTGTGCCAATAATCGTTGCTATAACTGCCAATCTGTGAAAGTGTAAAATTCTCAATCGATCGAGTCATCAGATTCCAGTCAATATGTACTGATCATCGAGTGAAGCTTCTCTTTCTGATCTGTCCAAAATCTAGTTCAAGTTTACTTTATGATTCGATTAGAAAATTTTGAAAAGACCCTTCTTGATTTTAGATGTAAATTAGTAATTGTTGTCCGTGGAGAACGTAAAATAGTGTTTTATGGGGTCTTTCGAAATATTGTGAGATCGAGTATCAATAAATTCGAGTTTGCTTTATGATTCGACTTGAAAGTTTTGAAAAGTTAATATTCTCAGTTGTAGATATAAATTAGTAATTGTTATCCGTGGAGAGCGTAAACTAGTGTTTTATGGGGTCCTTCGGAAAAGTGTCGTTCCATTTGCGAGCATCCCACTGAGAAATGTAGATGCCCCGGTGTAGATAGCTTCGTTCGCCATTAGTGCGCCCGGCACGATGAATAATTTATCAGCCGGCCGTCCAGGAAAAAGCGCGAAGGATGCATGCCCGGCTTTCGGAATTTTACGTGACTTTCCAAAGCGGATTCGATTGGCAAGCTTCCGCTAACGAAATTTTTAATCACCTCGTCTTCGCGCCTTATTCTCACCGCGCCCTGTATTTTTAACGCTCCACCAGCTTTTTTGATGATAACTTTAGATTTCGAAAAACAAGTAACATCGTTAACATAGTGGCAACCGCGTGACGATCGAACTTTCCTTGTTTGCGCTCGTTAAATTCGGAGAACACGAGGATTTATTTTAGCGCGATGCGCGCGCGGAGAATTATAATAACCGACGGGTGGACAAATTCGAAATCGTAACAGGCTGAAATGCATTGGATGGAAGAGATTTTGGTGGAAATTTAACTCGGTCAATGCACGCGCGCGTATTCGACAAGTTGTATCTTTGCGAGTTTAAACGCTGACGCAGCCACTCGAGCAACCTCTCTCCTCGTCCTGTTTTACGCTGGAAGGCGAAATTAGCCGGGCATTTAATTTATCTCGTGACTTTGCAAAGCACGTGAAGCTAACGCCTTGTATATCACGGACCGGCCGCAATATCGCCGCGTACGCAATTAATGCGATTGTGATCCAAGAGTTTGCCGAGCTTTCGCGAGCTATAATTCCCAGTGTTATTGCCGGTAATAATTCCCAACGGGTGTAATGTAGTTTCTTCTCACGTATGAGCGGAGCGCGCGATAGGTCGCAGCTATTTTTCACTTTAATACGTATTGGTTCAATCTTCGATCTCGTAATTACCCATTTGTCTTAACTCTTTGATATCTCTTCGCTTGGTAATATCGTTGAAACGGATGAAAAATCACAAAGGCGGCAATCGACTTTTTAGTCGCGCGGACATTCATTATGTCGCAGTATTGTAAAAGCAGTAGACAATTGGAAATGGGAATACTGATAATTCTAACTAAAGGTTCTCAGTGAATGAGATAAAGTACCATTTTCCCGAGTCGTATTCGTAAAAGACTGTCCAGTTTTTATCGGAGTTTCCTATGTCCGAGGACAAAGAAAATCCCTTTAAGGGCTTTTCACAATCTTAAGTTTGTTAGGCGAAAGAAAATGACGGAGCGCGGAATTGACTCGGGATAACAGGGCAATCGCGAACGTCGAATATTCCGTAAAGGGAGCGGAAGTGCAGGTTGCGCGCAGGCCCTGTAATCACTTTGAGAGGATGTTAACGAGGGTAGTTTGAAATGATCGTCAGAAGCTGAAGCAGCTCAAGTTTAAAGGTGTGATCGATCGGTAAAAAACTTGACGTTCTAAAAATAGGTAGCATTTTCCGTAATATGTCAGCTTATTAGCAATATCGCTTTAATTGAGTCAAGCTTATTTAACAAGTTGCATACAGCGAGCAGGTATTTAAAATTAAATCTTTTTATACTTAACATAATTAACGTTTTAAGAACGCATCCTGAAAATTTAAAGGCGTATTTCCAAGCAGATGAGTGTCTTGCATAAAGAAAACTTTAGCTTCGATATTACATTCTTTTCAAAATTTTGTTAAAAAGGTATTTGATTAGGATTATCAAATTTTCTCCTGTTTCCATTGAACAAAATCTTTGTTTCCTCAACTGTATGTAACTTTCTTATGCCTGTTCATTTACTTTTGAGTCTAGTTTAATTTATTAATTTCTTATTGGAAAGCTCATTTTGTTTTCATGCGTATATAAGCTCGTCGAGTTTTCAATCTTGGCCCGCGAGAATGGAGTTCGATTTTATTCTCATTCCACTTCATTACCAAGGAAGCCAGGATAATCATCTCCTTTCGCGTTTTACTTATAACGAGGGCAGTTCTTCATGGCCCCCGCCAGTCGAGCCAAGCTCCTTCTCCTAATTCAATAGAAATGTGAGGATTTTATTATGCATCGTTAGAGAGACGGCCGGGATTTTCTAATGAGAATACATCGTGGCAGCATCAATCCACTGCGCCATTAATAATTCAAGTGAGCTTCCATTAGATGAAGTATTTTCTCCTTCTCGCTTGAACGCGGAAGTCGAAAATCTCCTTGAGATTTTCTCTCGAAAGGAGTGCTCTCTCTTGTTTCCCGCACAAAGCCGCCCAATGGCGGCTATCGATGCCTCGGCAGGATAGAAAATAAAAATAACCATTATCGCACTACAAAATTCTTCGTGCGAAATTTCACGGAATCGTAGAAACTTTGAGGGGAAACAACGAGTGTAAAAGTTTCGCAGACTGTTTAGTATTCCTTATTAAAGTTTGCCCCCCCTTTTTTTTGGCGACGCTGCTCGCGGAGGAAGTTTCAACGGAACTTTTAAGTGACACGGTAGTTATAGTTTAAAAGAGTTATGAAACTTTAATGCCCGAAACGATATTATGTCGTATTTCGCGAGTATTCTAAACCGCGCCAAAAATCGATGTTTCAAGTCCCACAATATTTTCTCGCATAATTTTCTCGTAAAAGACGAATGTCCAAAGGACTCGAAATCGCTTCTGTTTGGTCAATTACTTGCAACCTCACTCCTACAGAATTAGAGAAAGTTTGGGACTCGGAAATCGGCACTGTGCATTTTTCATATCAAATTTGTTTTGGAGTTCTAAAAAAAGTCCCAACGAGTCTCGCCTTCAAACTTACATTTTCTGAAAAGTAAAAGTACAGATTTCAAAGCTATAATAATAAGAATTGCACATACTTGCACATTTTTGATTGGTGGTCAGTAAAAGGTCAGAGTACGCAGTATGATTTTAAAACAAATGTAGTATCAATGAGCTTGGAACTATGTTCAACTGTATTTCATTTATCAGAGAATATTTTTCAATAAAACGAAAGGTACTCCTCAAATTGTCCTTACTTTTATTATTTCATTCCAATTGATTTAAGTAATCATACAGAAAACAGTTAATTTATGGCGCGATTTCGAGGCTCGCTGGACCACTGTGCGCCCCTTTAAAGTGTAACATCTTTCGGGTGAAAGAGGCGTCGCGCCTGATAATATGATGAAATTCGTCATACCCCGAAATTATAATGTGGCACTCGGTTAGACAGATATGTATCGTCGGAAGCTTCCTCCGCTCTTTCTTTTCATTTGAGCGGCGACGTCCCTAAGAGAAAAACTCGTGACAATCCATCATTTTTAACGTTTGCCGCGCTGCCGAGCCTCCATCTTCCGTTGGCGCGTGCTCTTTTTTAAGAGGGAAACCGTATTAACAGGATTCACTGCGATAAGAGGATATTAAATTTGATGCCCGGGAATAAGGCACTGTTTGCATATCAACAATGAGGAATATAAAGTAGCTCCAAGCATCAGAATCGAAAGCATCCCACTTGAAAAAGTGGGTCTCCTTAATTCGGAAAACGATGTGCATGATTACTCGAAAACTATTGGACCGATTTTGACCAGATTTTACTCAGATGTTGGAAGAAATTGTAGTTAGAGCATGAACCAGAATAATTTAAAAATTACAATAATTAATAGTGCTTTTGGGAACGAAAATGAGAAAATTGTAGTGTGAAAATCGTTGGTTTCAAGCTGTACCTCAATGTATTTTGAAAATTTTGCTCTGAAAAAATTAATTTCGTACATTCCACGGCTGAGAAATCATGCACGTCGCAAAACTCTTTTTTAAAAACTATTGTTCTTTAATATATGAATAACTTATGATCTACTTAACAAATGACGGTAAAAAAATTCATGAACGTTGCACAAGATATGAATAATAAGTGCGATAAATTGCAATTTGATAGCGTTATTAGTTTCTTTGTTAAAAATTCCAAAACATTTATATTCTTTGACCAAACATCTTTGAATTTGTCGGTCTCTAGAATACCCTTTTCAAATGCTTTCGATTCTGGTTTAACATCGACGCTGCACTTGCACAAATATACGTCGGCCTTAAAAGAGTTAAGGAAAAATCGAGTTTGAGTTTTCCGAGAAGTGCGCCGACTACTTTTAACTGGGTCGATTCCGTAATCAGTTTGACGAGCGACGGGAAGATCAGATTTAAACAGAAGCCTTGGCGATCCGCGGTGAATCTGTCGTGAATTCTAAAGTAAAGTAAGTCAATCGCGATTGGAGGAATTACATTGGGAACGGCGGCCGTCGCCAATTCTATTGGAAGTGTCCCCTCGCAGTCTCAGTCTACGCGCATATTTCTCGAGCGCGCGCCTCAATTTTCCAAAGCGTCGTCGCTACTAGTGTCATTCCATCGCATCGATTTGAACTCTCGAAGCCGAAGTGGCGAAGCAAAGGAAAATTGCCGCGACCGTATAAAGTAGTAGTAGTTGAAGAGGCGGTCGATGCTTTCAGAGTTCATTCCGTTAGTAGTAGAAAGAAAGAAGGACAGATCTGTCTGTGCAAAGATCCTTCACACACTCGGCAGATCCCAGTCCGCGCTCGTGGGCGAAGTACGAAAGCGCTTCAATAATAGAAAACCACCATTTCCCCGTCTGTATAAACGTCAGAGTGAAAAAGACATCAGTACAAATATTACCTCGCTCTTTTCTTTTTGACTCCTCGCCAAGATTAATGCGCCTCTCACTCGGCTCGACGTTATCTAATATTTTTTAATGCGCTCCGAAAACTTACTCTCGCAGAATGCATCCTCGCAACTGGAGAACTTCCAGATCCAAGGGATTTAATGTAGCGGAAGTAGTTAGTTGTTTGCAAAAGGAAGAATTATATATCGGAATATTTACGTGTCTCGCTGCCGGCCAGGAAAACTTCGCACTTAAACTCTCCTTGGGAAATCGGTATCATAATCATCCGGGGGAGTTTACTTCGCCGGATGAGGAAGCCCAAGAAAAATGAGGAAATAAGTACAGCAAAGTTAGCTTAGCCAGCACCGTCCCAGAACTCGTGTTACTCGGAAAAACTCCTGACACGATAATGTTTCTATCGAAAACCATGTCGAGTATAAAAATATACTTGTATACAATGCGAGTTCACAATTTCTCTGGTTGTCGTGCGCATTTTTTTTTTTTAGTAAGACGTGGCTAATTACGCGCGCTATTAAAAGTCGATCAGAGGGAAAGCAATTTCAGTGCATAAGCCAAGTTTCCTGATGCGATATGCTGAGCCGACGCGGCTTTACCGAAAGAATCAGGAAGTTTAATTTAAAATAATATCGGGCAAGATGATCGTTGCCTTGATATTCAAGGGCAATGAATTGCGTTGAGCGGGGCTGCCGACGGCAGAAGATTAAGTGGCTGATTTTTTCCGAATTAACGTTCGAACGAGCAGAGTTGCTCGCTTTCAATCTGCCTGCAGCCGAGGAGGAACTAGCGTAAAAGATACTACTTGGAAAGTAGATCACGTCTAGGAGAAGATTGGATGGCCGCGGAATATTGAGGATGCTTTATAGGATTTCTTTCTAGGATTCTTAATAGGAGACATGTATTCACTGCGATAGCACAATTTCGTAACTTTCTTTTCACCCTTTGACGTCGTAATTTACGTTTATTGAGACAAGTGATACGTGAGACAGTTGTGAATATTTCTGCTTTATCTTATTCATTCGTATAAATCTAAAGCTTTAAGAAGTTACATACAACGAGTGGTTAATTAAAAATAGAGTTCTCTTTTCATAGTACAAATATTCCATAGTATGCGTCTAGTCAGCGATCATATCTCTGATTCCTTTTAAAAATGATAGATGCGCTAGTCTAAAAGATATCGAGCAAAAGCGACATTTTTTCGATTTCCATTTTTTATAGCTAGGTGTTTGATTTCAAAAATCTGAAAAAATTTCATAACATGCGTCTAGTCAGCAACCATATCTGTGATTTTTTGCAGAATGATAAGTACACTAGTCTAAAAGATATTGAGCAAGAACGAGATTTTTCGCGGTTTTTGATTTTTTATAGCTAGGTGCTTGGTTTCAAAAATCTGAAAAAATTTCATAATATGCACCTAGTAAACGGTCATATCTGTGATTTTTTTCAAAATGATAGATACACTAGTTTAAAAGATATTGAGTACAAACAGGATTTTTCTCGGTTTTTGATTTTTTGTAGCTAAGTGTTTGATTCCAAAAATCTGAAAAAATTTCATAATATGCATCTAGTAAGCAGTCATATTTGTCATTTTTTTCGAAATAATAGATACACTAGTTTAAAAGATATTGAGCAAAAACAGGATTTTTCTCGGTTTTTGATTTTTCATAGCTACATGTTTGATTTTAAAAATCTGAAAAAATTCCGTAACATGCGTCTAGTCCGCGGTCATAACCATGATTTTTTTCAAAATGATAAGTACACTAGTATCAAAGATATTGAGCAAAAACGAGATTTTTCGCGGTTTTTGATTTTTCGTAGCTAGGTGCTTGGTTTCAAAAATCTGAAAAAATTTCATAATATGCGTCAAGGCAGCCGTCATAGTTGTGATTTTTTTCAAAATGATGGTTATACTAGTATCAAAGATATTGAGCAAAAACAAGATTTTTTTCGGATTTTGATTTTTTATAGCTAGGTCTTTAATTCCAAAAATCTGAAAAAAATCCATAACCTGCGTTTCCTCAATAGGCATGTCCTTGATTTTTTTCCGAATTTTATATGCATTGGTATAAAAGATATTCAGCAAAAACACAATTTTGCCATTTTCGGCCCCAATCGCATTGAAAACCTGCTATACACCTCTTTTCATATGTATATTCACTGAGATAGCAGAACTTCGTAACTTTCTTTCCACCTTCGATGCTGTAATTTACGTTTATTGACAGGAGCTCTTAATTTTTTAATAAAAATGTATGAGGGTGTATCATCGTACAGAAAAAACTTTGGTTTCGATATCACGTGTGTCAAATTAAGGGAAAAGATACTGAATTTCCCTTTGTTTCCTCAGCCAGACGGTGTATGGGAGCCCTTAAAAAACGCGGGATATTCCAGCTCTTAGCGCATCGTGATACCAGAGTATATAATTTCACAAAAAGATGGTGGCATACCTACAAAAGACTTTGTTCGTCGTGCAACGTTAGCAGTTATTCTCGGAGTTATCCGCCAGAGAATTGCGCCCCGCTTATCTTGAGTGGAGCGAAAAAGGGGCTTCCTAAGTTTCGACAGCAAAAACGTGCTCGCTCCGCTTAAAGAGAGGGGGAATCAGACCCATCTCTTTTAACATGGCCAGGGGTCAGTGCAACGATTAGTCATTCATGAGACACGCGGCTGTTAACACTTATCTTCCACTGTTCAAATAATCCCTCGACGAATTCGATTGTGTTTTATTCTACGAAGTTTGTCTGTGTAAAAGTTGAAATTTAACTCTGTTTTGAACGCGATATATTTGATATTTATGAGGCAAGTTGTTAATGATGTTGCGCGAGTGCTTCCTCGTCGAATTAAAAAAACGTAGAGCAAGTGACAGTGGGCCAGGAAAAATGGTTGCCGACTAAAATGTCAGATAGAAGTATTTCGAGGGATATTCGTGAGGAAATGACGTCCTCCCACGGGAAATACGTGCGTTACGTGAATAAATGACACGTCGCTCAAGCTCTTGGAGCGGGCTTTGCTTTCATTCACGTTGTGGCGTCTCGCTCAGGGCTAATTCGCATTTTCCAAATATCTTGTTTAGCGAGTGCAGGCCACACTATCCTTTGACTCGTCGGTATGCGAATGAGTAGAGTCGTTGGCGAGCCGCGAACGGAAATAAGCAGCAGTGTTACTGAAAAGCGAATTGTTTACCAAGGAATTTCCGGGAGATTGTCTAGTGGCGGGCCGCGCGTTGCTTCTCCGGGGACGATTTCCACTCGAGCAGGAATATAGGACGAGGAAAGATAGAGTCGCGAATCCAAGCATATTGCGTTCCGCGCACCTTGCTTCTTCTTCTTCCCTTTATTACCGCCCTCTTGGCGAGAGGATCCAGCGGAGTAATAACGAAAAATTTGCACACTATATTCGCGAACGCTCCTGCTATTTCACTCGGCACGAAATCTCCTGATTTACAGGATACCACTCGGGAAAGATTAGTCCGTGAATAAAGAGTCACGTCGACCCTCGGCCTCCTTTTTTCGAGATAGAACGCGTCTTCCAGCCGAAGGTTCTTGCCCGTTTTTTGGGGGCGGCTTTTGTGAATTTATGTCGGCCGATTTTATTAATTCAACGTTAGCCGTCCTTCCTTCCTGTCGTTTACTTTGGCCCCGCGGAAACCACAACCGGATGAATGAAGATTGATCTTGCAAAGTGGTATTCCTCGACATGCTTTTCCTGTGATAGGAATATTATAGTGGCGAAAGGATCGTGCTGAATATGCGATTGATAGCATATGACATATTTTTTAAATCTTAGAGAAATCGTGATAGATTTATAAGAAGCGATTATTATAATATGTGAATTACTTTTTCAAAGCAATGATGAAGATATTCGCAGAGAAGCATCGAAAGGGAACTATTATCATTCTTTTTCGATGAGCAAAACTCCCTAAAGCATGTCTCACTCGGCTCGGAAATTGTATATGTTTCATTCGGGAAATATAGAAATGTGCTCTCATGAATAATTAAATTGAACCCTCGTTGCGGCGGCGGTCGTATCTTTAGAAAAGGTTTTCCAAAGATCCAAATCGAACCACGTGCGCGCCCCGGCATTCGCGTCTTCTGACCTCGAATCTGAATATTTCATTCTCCGCTCTCCACCCTCACATTTCATGTTAATTTACCCTTTCTGACTTATACAGTCTCTTCCACGTTTCCAAACCCTCCAGAACTTTTCGGGGATTGAGATTTGCTGCAGAAAGTTGGTATTCAACAAGGAATCAGTAGTATAAAATTCAACGCATTACCGCGCGCGCTTCGTTCTTCCGGCAAAAATCGAGAAAATGAGAAGGCCCTTGTGATTTTTTTGGGCTAGGAAATAAAGCTGGTATTACGGTTCTGGAAATTATACCACTATTTCCTAGCTGAATACTGAATCTCTGGCTGGAGTATCAGACACTGAAACGCTCGAGAAGGTTGGAAAATGTTGAAGTGACGGTCAGAGTCAGAAATGCTAAGTTAATCAAATAAATCGAAAAAATGGCAAGGTTAACCCCTTGGCGTTTTTATGATTCTTCGACCGCAATAGAAGTACCGCGATAGATATACATGACGCGTAAGAAAGTATCACGGGTTTCCAGTGCGACTTGGGGCGAAAATGGTAAAATTGCGTTTTTGCTGAATAGCTCTTATATCGGTTCATATAAAATTCTGAAAAAAATCAGGGACACGTGTACTGATCAGGTGCATGTTATGGAATTTTCTCAAGTTTTTAAATTGGCAGTCCTTTATGCAAAACACGAAAAACATTATTTATTTTGGTTTTCGATTTTACAAAGCTAGAATCCTACATTCAAAAATCTGAAAAAATTCCATAATATGCGTCTAGTCAGCGGCCATAAAGATAATTTTTTTCAAAATGATAGGTTTACTAGTCTAAAAGATATTGAGTAAAAACGATATTTTTCTCAGTTTTTGATTTTTTGTAGCTAAGTGTTTGATTCCAAAAATCTGAAAAAATTTCGTAACATGCGTCTAGTCCACGGTCATAACCATGATTTTTTTCAAAATGATAGGTACACTAGTCTAAAAGATATCGAGCAAAAACAATTTTTTTCTTGGTTTTTGATTTTTTATAGCTAGGTGTTTGGTTCCAAAAATCTGAAAAAAACTCCATAACATGCGTTTCCTCAATAGGCATGTTCTTGATTTTTTTCCGAATTTTATATGCACCGGTATAAAAGATATTCAGCAAAAACACAATTTTGCCATTTTCGCCCCCAATCGCATTGAAAACCTGCAATATCTCTTTTCATGTTAGGTATTCCTATTACAATACTTCTATTTCGGTCGAAAAATCGTAAAAACGGCAAGCATTGATATACTTTCCATGTAGCTGAGTAACTTAGCATTTCTGGCTTACACAGTCGCTCCCGCGTTTTCCAATATTGCCGAACGTTTCGACGGCTAGGATTTGCAACGCATATTCAGTATTTAGCTAGAAAATAGTGATACACGTTCAAAAATTCCAGGATAAACTTCGTTTTTCGGGCCGAAAAAATGTCAAGGCTAACCCCTTGAAATTTTTTCGATTCTTGGGCAAAAAATCAAGTTTCCTGGATACGTTGTACAGAGATTATTTGAACATCGAAACACGTAAAAAGCACGGAATAAGTGGGACGGAAGATTGCATTGGATCTAAAATGCAGTAACAGTGAATACTCCCTTTAACATTTTATGCTGACCTTGCAGGTACGAAGACAGCCGAACAGCAGATCGACGTGGGACAGCAGCATCAAGATGGAAATATCACGTACAACAACTATATTGCGTCTAATAATTTTAAGTAATATTTATTTATTTATAAATAAATAAATAAATAAGTACTATAGTTGTACAAATGTGAATACCTCATACCTTATAGTAGATGTATATTTTATTCATTTGTAACCTTACATGTATACATAATATATATAATAAGTATGTAAAAAATAATAATAATAAATAAATAAGTATAAAAAATGGAAAGGAACTAGTATTTTTCACTAAGTCCCTCACAAGATATTATACATTCGACCCAAACATTTTCTAAGTTCAAATTCCCGGAACATACTATAAATTCTTGGAATTTCAGTGACGTCACAGGCCTCGAATACCTCCTCATACATTCTATGTTCCTGTTAAGATATTTTAATTTTTGGTCGAAAATTTCAGAAAAATTTCCAACTTTGTAACAGGAACATAGAATGTGCGAGGAGGTATTTTCATGGTGTGACGTCACGCGAATTCCTGGAATTTCAGTGACGTCACAGGCTTCGAATACCTCCTCAGTCATTCTATGTTCCTGTTAAGATATTTCGATTTTTGGTCGAAAATTTCGGAAAAATTTCCAACTTTGTAACAGGAACATAGAATATGCGAGGAGGTATTTTCATGGTGTGACGTCACGTGAATTCCTGGAATTTCAGTGACGTCACAGGCCTCGAATACCTCCTCACACATTCTATGTTCCTGTTAAGATATTTCGATTTTCGGTCGAAAATTTCGGAAAAATTTCCAACTTTGTAACAGGAACATAGAATATGCGAGGAGGTATTTTCATGGTGTGACGTCACGCGAATTCCTGGAATTTCAGTGACGTCACAGGCCTCGAATACCTCCTCGCACATTCTATGTTCCTGTTAAGATATTTTAATTTTTGGTCGAAAATTTTGGAAAAATTTCCAACTTTGTAACAGGAACATAGAATATGCGAGGAGGTATTTTCATGGTGTGACGTCATCAGAATTCCAGGAATTTCAGTGACGTCACAGGCTTCGAATACCTCCTCGCTCATTCTATGTTCCTGTTAAGATATTTTAATTTTTGGCCAAAAATTTCGGAAAAATTTCCAACTTTGTAACAGGAACATAGAATGTGCGAGGAGGTATTCGGGGCCTGTGACGTCATCAGAATTCCAGGAATTTCAGTGACGTCACAGGCTTCGAATACCTCCTCACACATTCTATGTTCCTGTTAAGATATTTTAATTTTTGGTCGAAAATTTCGGAAAAATTTCCAACTTTGTAACAGGAACATAGAATGTGCGAGGAGGTATTCGGGACCTGTGACGTCATCAGAATTCCAGGAATTTCAGTGACGTCACAGGCTTCGAATACCTCCTCGCACATTCTATGTTCCTGTTAAGATATTTTAATTTTTGGCCAAAAATTTCGGAAAAATTTCCAACTTTGTAACAGGAACATAGAATGTGCGAGGAGGTATTCGGGGCCTGTGACGTCATCAGAATTCCAGGAATTTCAGTGACGTCACAGGCTTCGAATACCTCCTCACACATTCTATGTTCCTGTTAAGATATTTTAATTTTTGGTCGAAAATTTCGGAAAAATTTCCAACTTTGTAACAGGAACATAGAATGTGCGAGGAGGTATTCGGGACCTGTGACGTCATCAGAATTCCAGGAATTTCAGTGACGTCACAGGCTTCGAATACCTCCTCGCACATTCTATGTTCCTGTTAAGATATTTTAATTTTTGGCCAAAAATTTCGGAAAATATTCCAACTTTGTAACAGGAACATAGAATGTGCGAGGAGGTATTCGGGGCCTGTGACGTCATCAGAATTCCAGGAATTTCAGTGACGTCACAGGCTTCGAATACCTCCTCGCACATTCTATGTTCCTGTTAAGATATTTTAATTTTTGGCCAAAAATTTCGGAAAATATTCCAACTTTGTAACAGGAACATAGAATGTGCGAGGAGGTATTCGGGGCCTGTGACGTCATCAGAATTCCTGGAATTCCTGTGACGTCACAGCTTTTATAATATTATAGAAATTTTCAGAGATTCCCAGACAGCGGAGTTTGGAAACTGTTACATCAAGGACTTTAAAGGAAAAACACATGTTTCATTGAGTCTCATTTTATTTAAACAATTGTAAAATTACGAGAGTACAGTTGTTAAATAAAGTTACATGTATATATTACGTTAATTTAATACATTATATTATTACAAAACGAATAAATATGCTTTAATTATAAGAGAAATGGTTTCATGACTGTTGAGAAGGATGTCTGCATTCGGATGCTGCAGTTCTGGTCCAGCAGGATGGTCCTAGCTGTAAAGAAGAAAGAATTTATTAATGGTGTCGCAACTCAGTCTAAAATTAACTAAAATTAATCAGACAAAGACGTTTTCATTACAAATTACAGCGCACACTCTGAGTATGATTAATTCGAGTAACACCTAAGTAGACCACTCCCCCCCTCATTTCTATTAATCGCCTTTCCACTTAATAATACGAGGGAAGCAGAGTCCTTGCAGAGCAAATTCCCATATTACACTCGCAAATCCTTCTTAATCTGTGTGGAGGCAGTGGTGCGCGACGCCACCAGCTCTCCCCATCGACAAATCAAAGTAATCTAGCCGGATCCTTCCTAATCCGATTAAAACACAGTCGCTGGTGTCTTCGGCAAGGTGCGCGAAAGCATCCCCCTAATGTAAATAACGTCTTTCAGATGGCTACGTGAGCTGAGTCAGTTTGCCCGAGCAGAGAGACGAGGACAGCCGGAAAATCACCTATAATTCAATAGCTCCGAGCCGCTAAAAGGAACTGGCTCCACTCAGCAATCCTGCTACCTTTCGGTGAGAGACCTTTTTCGATTGCCCGCTCGGAACTCGACTTCCGCCCGTCTTCTCGCGTGAAAGCGAATATGCGAAAGAAAAGTCTGCCAATGCCATTTGTTAGGATACACTTAAAGCTCAACCGGTATCCTACAGGCGAAATCAGATTCCCCGAGTAATCACATCAGATCGCTCGGCTCGAAACGCCTACGTTTCTGATTGAAAAAATTGGATCCCCGATCCAGCCAATCCGACAGTTTAGTTACGAATTATTCCGAGCCATTGGACAAAAGAGGCACTGTCGTACTAATCGAACTAAATGCTTTCGAGATAAAACGTAGTTTCTCCATAATGCGAGTAAAGTTCTTGCAGCAAGACAAATTGCTGTTGCATGTTTGCATTTTCAGAACAATTGCATAATAAGAGTGCATTTATACAAGCCACACATTTGCAAGAATTTTTACTCGCATCGCATTCAGAACGAGCCGTATTTTTACTCTTCACTTCACACAAACTTGCAACAGCTAACACGATTAAAGAGAAACTCGCAAGTCGAAAAGACGTCGCTGACGTTTTAATCACTTAACAATTAGTGGTTCTCGGTATCGAGTGGCTAAAGCTGGATTCTAGAGTAGGCGGTATAGTTCCAGAGTTCAGCGGAGGTGGTATCCCTGCTATCGAGGACATCGGATATCGGATAGGAGCCGAAAGCGGAACACGAGAGGAGGAAGGCGAAGGAGTGCCAGGAATGCCGGACGTTGGGATCGATGCTCGCGGGATGAAACGTCGTGCGGCATACCCAAAGCAATTCGTCAGGGGTGGACGATAAGAGAGACGAGAGGTTGGAGGGAGAGCGAAGATCCGTGAAATAAGAAGAGCAAGAGAGAGCAAGAGAGAGAGGAGCGTGTTCTTCCCTGAGGGAAGTGGTGCCACGGGAATATCGACAGGAGAGAGAGAGTGTGGAATCTTGCGAGACGTGTCATGGGGTAGTGGAGCGATAATCAGCCGGGCACATGGATCCCGACACGTGCGTGTGATGCCGTCGCGGCGCCGCCAACCGTTGGATATCCATCAGGAGAAGTCAGCGTCGGGAGATCGGTCGTCCCGTCGCTCTTCCAATAGGGAACAGTGATATTAGGTGTACTTCATAGAGCGAGAAGACACTGGATGGATGAACTAACGCGAATTGACTCAATCCGCCCTCCTCACCCTCTCTTTCTCTCCGAGTGTGTTTGCCATAGGAGGAATTGGGCTGGCTCCGAGGGTAGCTGCGAGGGGTAGGGATTGTTCCACGTGGCTGCTAGGATATAGGCGTCCCGAACAAGTGGAACTGACGCGGATGAATTGTTCGGACATTAGTGGGCGACGCTGTATATACCGAGGCAGGAAACTCCCGCGACATAAGGAATCACGGCTTAATTGATATTAATGGAATCAGAGGGCGGAGAAGATTTTTCTAATACTCGTCCTATCCGCCAGGAATCGCTGACTCGAGTGTGTGTGTGTGTGCTATTATGTGCTACGCGTGTAACTTGGTCGTTCGACTAAAGCGACCGTTTTGAAAACGGGGTCAATTCTGATGGTGTGAAGGAGTGCGGCAAACTTTGCGGATTACATTCTTTCGGTGGCCGCACGCATCATTAAGCACACCTTGAGCAGGGGAAAGAATGGCTTCATGAAAACTGGCGTTCACCGCGAAGGGCAAAGAAAGAGAGGCGGCAAGAAAAAAGCAAACTTGGCCCAAGAATTCGCATGACTGATTTAATTTCTCCAAGGACAACGGTGACTCGAGGGCAATCCGCGGTGTTTTAGATGCACATATAAATTCGAGGACGTCCGAAAAACTAACTTGTTATTCAGCAGTAAAAAGCCGCCGCACTGTCAGCCTCCTGAAAATATCCGACACGAGAGATTCTCTTTCTCTCAGTGAGAACGAGCATTTGATCTGAATGATACTATTACGCACGCTCGCAACTCTCCGTTTCAAACTCGACTGTGAGACAAAGGCGGCTTTAATGAGTGCTGTAATGATGCAATCATCGCACTAGTGCTCGTGCGAGACTATTTCACTGCAAGGAAGATACTCGAGGAGCGAGTGGTTTAAAACGAATTAGCTGGGAGAAGTATAGAGAGGGTTGTTCGAGGGAAGATTCAGCGCAAGTAAGAACAACAGTATCGCGTTGCCCGGATGCTTGCCGAGTGCACTCTCGAGTGTGGCTTTCTTGTATGCGAGTGCTGCTCCTCTTCATCCTGAGAACAAGGCTGCTGTTGCTGCTGCTGGTGCACTCTGCTATACTACACACGCTAGCTTAGAGCCGAGACAAATTCCCGATAATACTTGTTACCGCAGTGCTAGCTAGGAATATCGGGTAGCAATGCGAGTCCGGTAATAGCGAGGATCTGGCTTAACTTGGAAGGCTCGCCGCCGCGAGAGGAATTTGCAATCGGCGATAGCCCCAGCGATGCGAGCACTTGGGCAAATCTTTCCTTAATGGAATCAGCAGAGCCGCGTCTCGTATCGCGCCTCTTACCAAATCGAACACGAGTCGATATCGAGAGCACAGCTGTGCTGCTATGGAACTTCCTGCCAAATACCATAGAGAGAAGATACCCGACGACCGTTTCCATTTCCAACCCCTCGTATTCTCAAGCTCTAAGTAATACCATCGAGAACTCTCCTCTCCTCTCCTCTCCTCTCTCCAACGTGCCAGTGGAAGTGAACCCTTAGAATGCAATAGTAGTCGCGCAGATGTAGTCGACAGGCACATTTTTCCCAATTGATACTTCCAGCGATAGCTTCCAAGAGGCGAACGGGGACTGACCGACAAAAATTGCGCCAAGCTTGACTGGCGTTCGGCGGCACTAGCGAGACATCAAAGGAGCCAATAAGAATGAATGAGAGCGTAAAGAAAGAGGAAGAGGGGAGCCAATGTCGTAAGGGATGCAGGTAGAAAAAGGATCAAGAGGATTTCAGGTACAAGGGACCTTCCGACACAAAGAATTCCTGATACCACCATCGACTGTAAAATCGATTTTATTGCGCGCTCCTCACCGATTCCCAACTAATCAAGTGGCAAAGCATTCCTGCGGGGTCCTCGACACCTGTGCAACCAAGAAAACTTAAAGCGCACCATGCATTGGCAGTGGGGAATGCGATGCTGCGACACGTGGACAAGGGGAACTCCGATCTGCACATGCAACTGAACGCAACGATTGAGAAGCTCGAGCAATTCTTACAGAGCATAGCAACCATGTATCGTCTCGAGAATTACACGCACATCTTCGAGAAGTTGAACATCACCGACGAGGACATCCAGTCCTGGCTGGACTTCAACAATTTGACCAGCGAAGACAAGTCTTCGGATGTGCCGGTGCCGTGTTATTGCACGGGAGCGGTGCGTGACTTGGCCAACGAATACAAGAAATACCATGGCTACGTGGCATTGGTAGTCTGCCTGTTCGGCACCCTCGCTAATATGCTGAACATTGTCGTGTTAACGAGAAAGGACATGGTCGCGGCGCCGATAAACCGAATCCTCACGGGTCTCGCGACAGCGGACATGCTCGTCATGCTCGACTACATCCCTTTCGCTATTTACGTGTACATCGTGCTGCCGGCCAGGCCGATATTCCCATACGGCTGGGCACTCTTCGTCTTGGTGCACATGCACTTCACTCAGCTGCTGCATACCATCAGCATCGCCATTACGCTCACCCTAGCTGTCTGGAGGTACATCGCCATTAGGTGAGTACTCCCACAGTAAATTTCCCATTTCCAAGAAAGGACTCGACAGCCTTGATACCTCAACATTCTAGCCTTGTTATCCTTCCATTGTACGGGGAATCTTTCAAAGGATCGTAAAAACTCCTTTTGCTGACGCGAAACGTCCGTGTATCCTTTCAGGATTTTGTCGTAATCTGAATAGTTGCTATTGTTTGATGCAATTAATTACCTTTTGAATATCGGGGGGAATATAAAAGAGAAATGTGAGTTTGGAAAGCATGGAAATGTTGAAAGCTGTTTTGGAAGGATTGTAGATATAAAGTAATAGGATGAGTGTTTCATATTCCGTTTGGGTTTCACTACCAATCCTGTCTTTGCCTTGTTTTATCCGCTTGCAATCGCCTGGAATCGCCTCGTAAATTCGCTGACAGTCTGCCGAGTGTTAGCAATAACTCTCTTGGCGCTCGCTGCCTTGCACACTGTCGCGCTTTACGAG
Organism: Ectemnius continuus; assembly: GCA_910591665.1. Classification (NCBI taxonomy): domain Eukaryota; kingdom Metazoa; phylum Arthropoda; class Insecta; order Hymenoptera; family Crabronidae; genus Ectemnius; species Ectemnius continuus. Next base: position 9,323,264 of record OU342868.1, on the reverse strand, counting down.
ATCGAGTCGATAGTTGTGTATGCTCTCTCACTAGATACGCCCGCAATTTATGTAAGCTGCCGCGAGCACACTTGTCGTAATAAAGCATAAGCGATAAGTCGCCGAAATTGTCGCTACTACTTCAACAAACATGACTTTACGATCGATTTCGCGCACGATGAATACCAATGTCGAAGTTGGATAGCAATGTTGAAGACTTTTCAGGAATAGCTGGTGATTAATAGTTGATTTATCAGTTACTGTTAAATTGTCTATCGTACTTTTAACCCTTTGACTATGACGAAATCTGATAAAGAACGCTTATTTCTACCGACGAGATTTTAACTATGATAAGTCTTAATGTATTTTAATTTTAATACTTTCTTATAGCCACTAATATTTATTATAAATGTTACTGGGTATTATATATAATTATATTATATCCATACGAATCTTAATACATTTTTAGAGTACGTAAAGGCGCCAATAGTTTAGCGTGGGCGAAATTTTCGAACGCTCAAAGACGCCAGTAGTAGTCAAAGGATTAATTCAGCAAAATATAACTATCCGTAACTGTTAGCTCCATCGTATCAAGAACGGGCGATCGCGTATTAATAATAGTTTACGAAGCAATACTACTCTACTAAACATTTCCCTTGACTAATCACGAAACTCGCAGATTGAATAGTACCAAGTCTCTTAGTGCTATTGAGAAACAGCTGACGACGCTTTATATCGAGTAGGTATTCAGCATCCTTTAGACTTCAAGGGGCCTGCACGAAATTCAGCCAATGGATTGCCCAAATGCATTGCCAGTCAAACTTCAATGGCTAATCGATATCCCTCTTAAACCAAAGGACAAAAGCCCGATGTTTCTATTACATGTCAGTCAGTTTGGACATTGCGTTCCATTTGAATTAGCGTCGAAATTGAAAAATCAATTAGCTTCAATGCCAAACCTGTTTAATTTATATTTAAATCGTAATGGAATTCGAAGAGTGATTATACTTGTTCACTTAATTCGTTTTGCCAGTAATTAAAAGTCCGACTGTTTGGAGCACTAAAATGAATATAGGAAAAAGTTGCTGTACTTTCTCAAAGGAGACACGAACTGTACTAAATATTGTCAGTGGGAATTGGACGTTGGTAGAAGAACTTTAATTAAGAAAGGTCGAAAAATTAGTGGGGGCCAATGAGAAAGCTAGCGGGCAAGTAAATCTAAACGCGACCCAATTTACTATTTACTACGAGGAACCGATTCCAGAGTCGGACAAACGTTGAATTCTCTGGAGCGGCGGCGCTGCTACTAGATCGTTTCCGTCAACAAGTACATCCAAAGGATCTGGCGGAGTTGATAGGTGCCTCTATTTCTATGCTAATTCTACAAACCGTCCACGTATACAAGTCATACGCTTGCACTGGCGCAATACTCTCTGAACTCTCTGTCAAAGCAGACGCAACTGCAGATTTGCTTACACTAACATCGCAAGAGAGAATGATTTCATAGGAGAATGAAGATGCGAGTGACAAAGTGAGCGAGGAAAATTGCTGCCACTTCCTTACACCAAAAGCAACAGTTTGAATGGCCTATTCAATATTGAATCTAGCGCATATTGAATTTATGCTCTCCGTACGATTGTTTCATCCTTGCTGATGCTATCTTCGATAATTGGAATTCTATATCCGATGATTCTATAGACCGAGCGCTCTGGAAGCTAACCGTGGCTGCCCCCTTCCGATTCGTCTAAACTATCATTATGCAAAGTACACTGGCCATAATACGAGAGATCTCTCTTCCGAGAGTAAATAGAGCGCATTAGTTAACTCAAACATTATCAAGCTGATAGATATTCAAGAGATATTCTATCTTGAAACGAACTCGAGCAATAAAAAGTATCACAAGAAACGCATTATTCACACCCGACCGATCATTAATTGGTCAGAGAATCGCGGGTACACAATTTGATTTTCGAGCGAGCAAGCATGAGTCAAGTGTGCATATTGGATATCGCCGGAGGATAAATTGCGCAAATCGATAGTGGCATTCATGAGGAAGACGTGGAAAGAAAAACGGCGAACGGGAGTAAAAAGAGGGAAACCGGTCAAGTCTGAATTAAATTCCAGGGATTCAGAGATCGCCGTGGACATTCACGGGCTAATGCTAGTAAATCCCGGAAATAAAGTGGCCTCCCATTATTGAAGGGAGTTCCTTTCGCGACAGAAGGCTGGCGCTCGCGTTCTTCCGCCAAAGTACGATCTTCATATCATCCCCCACGGCAAATGTTACACGCAAGCGATATACTTTCCGATATTAACTGCGCTCTCTCTCTTCCTCAGTCTCCTCCACCACGACGCTCCGCTTTTCCGGGATACTTTAATCTCCATCAAAAGGCGTTTGCGGAGTGGCCGCCTGGCAAAAGAGAGGTATTATGTTTGCTCATCGGTGCATGCGCTTTGGTTCCCCCGACATCGAATATTCACCGCCTAATCACTTCCGCTTTGCTTTAGCCGCTGTTCAATATTTATAAGAATCCTCGCTATCACTGATAGACTGACCTCGTGTTTAATGATAGCAAGTGGCAAGAAATGACTTTTTAGCTTCAAATAACAAACACTTTGAATCATTTTGAATCTATTACTTTATCGACATTATTACTGATCATGATTATGTCGTATAATCAAAAATATGTCAAAGATGCTTTGATACCTAGTTAATGAACGTTTGTTAGCTAGCTAAAGAGAAAGTACACGAAAGTTCTTATTAATGATCACGATTATACCGTGTAATTAAATAAGCAAATTAATTTGAACATAACTAAAATATGCAAAATGTGCTTTGACACCTAGTTAATGAACTTTTGTTAGCTAACTGGAGAGAAAGTGCGTGAAAGTTCTTATTAATGATCACGATTCTACCGTGTAATTGAATGAGCAAATTAATTCGAAGATAACTAAAATATGTAAAATGTATTTCGACACCTAGTTGATGAGCTTTTGTTAGGTGGCTGCAGAGAAAGTACACGAAAGTTCTTATTAATGATCGCGATTATACCGTGTAATTAAATAAGCAAATTAATTTGAACATAACTAAAATATGCAAAATGTGCTTCGACACCTAGTTGATGAACTTTTGTTAGCTAACTGGTGAGAAAATACACGAAAGTTCTTATTAATGATGTGACAGGTTGGCCTGGCTCACACTGTTGATCGATGTTCATAGTGTTTCTTACTTGGTAGAACTTGGGGATCGATTGCCATAATGGCCGGAGTTTACCGAGCAGGAGCGCTAGATCGTCGGATAATACGTTAACCAGACTGGGATTTATACGGTTTGAGCGCGATAAATTTGCTCGAAGCTTCTAATTGGCCGGGTGAGCGGAACCCGGTCCGAAACATAAATAAGATCGGAACGCGCGCGTCTTCTGCAAATTAATAAGCGTGGGAGATTTTCGTGGGTTCTCCCACGTCGCGTCGTCGCTTAGCATTCTTGAGAATTAATGGACGCGTGTGTCGACAGCAAAATGAATAATGGATTCGCTCCTACATTATGGACCGATACGTGCGATTGTGGTTCCAGTTACCGCGAACATTACTGCGAATTCAAGTAACCACGAACGTTCTATAGCACTGCGCTGTCATTGGTTGCGGCGAATTGTTATACATTTATGATGACGCGTTCCTAGAGACCGATAACGCAACCCTAATTTCCAATGCTCTTTGTCACATTACAAATGAAACACAGAGAGTTGCTAACATTTGACGCTAGCGCGGAAATTCCAGCACATTTCTATCCACTGTTTCATGTAACATTAACACCATACGCGCACTTTCCAACAAAGCAAAATTGTTTTTTCGACAAAGGAAATTGCACGTTAGTATCCGAAAATTCGGGCAACTCAGATACGCGCCGAGCCTCGTGAAAGCAGACACATCAGACGCCCTTTCAAAGTTTTCGAAAGCAAGGAGAACAAAGCTGGTTATCCCGACGCGTATACCAACCGCACACACCAAGGTTTCCACTGGTTCTATAAAGAGTTTTGTTCTAAGTATGCGAGAGTGCACTATTCCCACTGAATAGCCGAGGCGCGTACTGCTCGGCCATAGAAAGAAATGGATACTGAACGTGAGCCCGCCTAGGTCTCAATGGGAAGCTCTCCGAAGCAAGTGTAGTACCTTTTATGTACCAATAGAAATCACGGTCACAGGAAGGTGCGCGGCGAAAAACGCACATGTTAAAAATTAGAAACCTAACGGAAAGGATTTTCTAGTTCTACAGAAATTAATTTTCTTGGTATTTAATCTCGGAAGCAAGTAATGCCTTTTATAAATCAATAGAAATGACGGTTACAGATTTATACCGGAAGCAACACGACAAAGAACGCAGATGTTAAAAATTAGAAATTGAACGGAAAGGATTTTCTAGTTCTACAGAAATTAATTTTCTTGGTATTTAATCTCGGAAGCAAGTAATGCCTTTTATGTACCAATAGAAATGACGGTTACAGATTTATACCGGAAGCAACACGACAAAGAACGCAGATGTTAAAAATTAGAAATTGAGCGGAAAGGTTTTTATAGTCCTACGGAAGTGGATTTTCCTGGTATTTAATCTCGGAAACAAATAGTGCCTTGTGTCTACGAATAGAAATAACGGTTACAGGACCGGAAACTGCGCGACGAATTTAACAATCAGAAACCGAGCTGACCGAATTGTATAGTCCTACAGAAATCAATTTTCCTGGTATTTGATCTTGTAAACAAATAGTAACTTTTATATACGAATAGAAACGATTGTTACAGGAAGCTGCGCGGCGAAAAACGGACATGTTAAAAATCAGAAAGCGAGCGGAAAGTATTTCGTAGTCGTACGGAAATCGATCTTGCTGGTATTTAATCTCGACGAGGGATTTCCTTGCAGGCGCGTGTCTTTAAATCTTCAATTTCCCATTCTCACGGGAGCGCTTATACACGTGGATTGAGAGGGTGAAAGCGCGTTAGAACACAAGGAGAAGCGGCGGTGTATGTTTGTCCACATCGAAAGTATTTCCTTCTTTCTGCGAAGGGTGGAACGCAAAAGGAAAACAGAGCGGACGAGAGAAATATTTTGCCGGGTAACGATAGCGCTCTGGCTTATTGACGACGTACACCATATTGAAGGAAAACAGGCCGCGCAACATTCTATATTAAATTGATTTATACTTCGACCTATAAACCATCGACTTTTCAAGCACCTAGTATTTTTTTCATTCCATTTCTTTGTATTAATTCTAACCTACGCTATTCTATAAATACACAGTCAATCAAAGAGGAGATATCGAAAGTCGAAACCATACAGTTACGTTGAGTGTAAATAGAATCAGGGCAAAAATAGAGAGGCCTTTGATAAAATGGACGACAAACTCTCTATATGTATTTCGAATCCGACGAAAGAACAGTGAGCGGAGGAGGATTCAATGAAAGAACTATGTGAGTTGCGCGGCAAACTTTTTTCCCCAATCGTTCATCCAATTTATCGGTTATCCGGGTTTCACCAATTGATCCGTCAAACAATATCGTTTGTATTACCATAGAACGGTTTGACGAACACTAAATATGCACGAGAGATTTCGAGTGAGAATAAAGTTCGGAACTCAATCTAATTCGTATTAAAAAATGCGAAGGTTTTTACGCGTGACTGCAAACTATTATTAACTTTTATTGAAATAGAAATAGAAGGCCGAGAGAATACGGTTCGACTAAGTTATCAATAAAATTCGAGAAAGAATTGCAAGGTCGCAGAGAATTATTTTGCGAACAAAGCTAACAAAGACCCTACTCAGTTGGCATGCGCATGGCAACTGAACTAAGCGAGAATGCGGCCTTCCGTGCTCGCCAGCTCGAATTTACCCCACCGCGCCACCTGCCAGCGTGCCATTGGTGCGCGAGATCGTCCTCCTACCCTTGATTGGAATTTGACCCAGGTCAGAAAAGAAGGAGATAACTCCAACAATTAGCCATACCCTCAACGAAATGCGTTCTTGCAAATTTAAACTGTTATAATAAATTTATCGGTATATTTGTATTATTCATAATAGAATTACGATGATAGAGAATATCGAAATATTACTTCAGAGACAGCAATTTTTAAAAGGATTTCTCTGTTTCACGAAAAAGTCCAGTAAATATACCAACTGGTAGCTATGAAAAGAATTTTGACAAGAGCCTGTGCATACGCGACGTTTCACTTTGATTGGAATTCAGTGAGGGCGGCGGCGGCGGCAGCGGCGCCTTCGACGATATTCGATTGGAATCGATTTTACCAAAGCCTCGCTAGCAAGCGGCGATTTTTTGCGCTCCACATAAAAGAATCGCATTCAAGCTACAGATTGCAGCCACCGGAGACCGGAAAGAGCTGGCTTTCGCCAATAGAGAAAGATCGTATTTGCAAATGAGCCGTCAAAAACAGCCCGCTCAAGCTATGTATTGGTGCGCGTCGACTAACACTGTATTCGATGCGAGATTCCCATATTCCGTGATATCATTTCTGCAGGACAACTCTATTTAGCCGAGAATTGGTTGGGTCGGTCGTCGGTTATTCTAAGGCAGAGGCTCCTTTGCCAAATGGGCCTGGCAGAGCCAATAAACATACTGCTCGAGGTGGATTTCTACGCTCTTAGGATAAAGGACGCTTCATCGCTATACTGACAAAGGGCTCCGAAGGAAATAAAGGGCGGGGAGCGCGTGTAACAACAATAGATCCCAGAGTGGATGCATTCATACAGAGCGAAATTGTTTTCTATTCTCTTTGGTAAATCGCTCAAGACTATACTCGAAAAGTCTAGCCCAATGTACACAAGCGAAATCGTATAAAGGGAATTTCAAACTAAAAATCTTGATTGAAACGTCTATTTTTCCGGCTATTTTTCTTCCCAAAAACAGGATTCCTTCATTCTCACTTTGGGAAGAGCAACACGCGCCGAGTGACAGTTGACACGAGCTATTTTTCAATGTACTTTTTACGTTCATCGAGGTTTACATCGGCGACTGGTCCGAAGAGAAAGGTCAAGGGAGCAACTAGTAATAGGTATTCCGAATGATGGAGCGTGTCACGGCGAAGAAAAAAGGGTCCTGGTCGAGCTGGAATAAGTATCGGCTTATTTCGGAGGCTTCGAAAAGAAAAGCACTCGTTCCCTCTCGTTTGTCCCGATATCGGACAGCAGCCGCCGCTTCTTTGTCAGCTGTGCTGCTCTCGTAAACTAGGCTAACAGCATTCGATGACAGCCTGCCACCCGTAATCCTAAATGTGTCTGCCGCGTCATCGTTGACTCGTTAAGTCTTAACAAAGGAGGAGGACTTCCATCGACTTCTAAAGGATACAACACATCTCGGAGGATCGTTCGTGCTTCTTCTCCCTTTTGCGCGAGTCTCTCGAGGATTCAATATCTACAGGCACGAATCTGTGTCATTAGAAAACAGTAGCGCGCGTGTCTGCCGTTTCTATTCAGTTACCTTCCCAATTCGGATTGGTATCCTTGGCCCGTCAGCCAGCGCCTCCCCTGCCGCGTGCGAGTAAATGGATAGGCAGGAGAGCAGGATGTTATTAATGAAAATAGTAATAACCGTATTGCCCGTGCTGGGTAAATAAACGCTTCCTCACACACGGTTCTCGTCAAACAGAAAAAGGAAGAATTCGACAGGCTAAACTTATATGTATGATGTATGAACAAACTCCTCTGACTTTTATTAACTGGAGTAACCAGATGTTCATGGGAATATCTTGCTTTCCTGCCTTGCTTTTAATAAGAGAGTCCTAAGTTTCAGCGGCGGATTATTAAAATTAGCCAAGGGTAGGCGGCAATATTTTCCACGGTAGTTTCTCTCGGCGAAACGCGTCAAACAGCTTTCCTACTTAAGTGGGAAGGATTAGCTTGTCGAGTAACGGCAACTATTGTCAGGTAGAGTGGAATTTCTCACGAGAGATTATACGGATATTGCTACGAATGCGAGAGCCAATGTTTTCGTCCGATATTATTCCCCGTCTCATTTATTATTCCATTAAAACTGCAACACTGATCGAAATTGAATCCTTCGTAAAATCAATCATGTTCTAATATTGAATTCTTTCGCATTTCCATAATTGATCGGTGGTCAATATAAAATTGCAGAATTATTGAATTTCTCAGGAGACCTCCGATTCCGAAATAATGAATTTGCGAGGCAATCCGAGTGCCATGCATTGCAATCCGCCAGATATCATGAATTCATTTTAAATGAGACAAGATTAATTCAACATTTCTCTCAACTTAGTACGAGTGCAGTTTTTAATTCGCGTACCTCGGCTCGGTATGCAACAATGACTTTAATACATTATAATTAAATGGTAGCTACAAATTGAAACATTTTATTTCACTTTAACTGCTCTCCATCTCATAATATCACATTTATCGGGCACATTTGTATGTATTAATCAGAGCTTTCTCAGTAAGTGGCTCTACACAGCTGCGGGAGTGAAGTTGCAAAATTTCCAGGATTAATGTTACGCGTCATCCCCGTAATTGGCATTAATAAAAGCTTATCTCTCTCTTGTCGAGATTCAAATGAAATCCACAAAGAAAAATATGGGAACGATCGCCCACATCTTAAAACTACTATCTATACTAAAAGAGCTTTTTACCATCGAATAGTCGCAAATCTATTAGTAGACTTATTAAGTCTTTTAATAGGGTTTTTAACCCTTTGACTACGAAAGGTTCGCAATTCTTTAAATACATGTGAAAAGCGTAAATATATTCCCCGTAATTTAATAAATTTAAATATGCACAGCACAGCGATTGACATGCGAATAATACGCTGCCTCTATTGATGGATTATTCCGAGACTGCGCCGCTGTCAAATGGTTAATCACAGACCTATTAGTAAGCCTAATAGATCTCTTAATAAGTTTGTTACTCGCAGACCTTTTAGGGCCCTAATTTAGTATTTGTTAATTAATTTAAAAGCGCCAATATCTATTATAATTCACTCTACGTACTTGCTCGACAACACACGATGCAAGTGATATTACACGCTTTCCAAAACAATTACGCAATGTTGGTATTACCGATAATTCGATGGTAAAAAGCTGATACTCCATCTAGTGCATCACTCTGTAGAATCTCGGCTTTAATGCGGCGGGAACTTTATCTCCGTGTATGCTAAAGTGCGGTGGCCATTCCCGTACGAGAGCTATTTGCATAATTCTCAAGCGCGAAGGCGTAAGCTTAGAAGCGACGGATTATCACATAAAGCGCCGACCAGTCGGATGGATATACTCGAGTATCAAAACTAACTGTTAAATTATGCTCTGTATAAAACTGCCATCAAAACTCGAGTGTTTAATGCTGTTGCTATGAAGCTTTTACACTAAAACGAGCCGAGAATAATATTTCTAAGAAAACAACAGTAAGTATTCAGATTGAACGTAAAATTTCTATGGAATCTTTGAAGATCTAGCTTTTAAACTAAAACCGGTTGCGAACATTGTTTCTAAGAAAATAACAGTAACTATTCAGATTAAAAATAAAATTTGTATGAAAGCTTTGAAAATGTAGCTTTTACATTAAAGCCGATCGTGAAAAGTATTTCTAAGAAAGCAACAGCAACTATTCAGATTGAAAGTAAAATTTCTATGAAATCTTTGACAGTTATTCTAGAATTCTTTCCTTTATAAACGAACAAGTAGCAGTGACATCAAAGGTTCAAAGGATACCCGAGACGAAGTGACATAAACGAAAACCAATACTTTGGAAGGAGGGCTCTCCAGGAAGCTGACTAAATAAATGGTGTTGATTTGTAATGGAAATGAGGAGAGAGCAAATTGACACGGAAATTCCATTGTGTTTCCAGGTTCCCGCAGCACAATCACGCTTGGTGCACCGCAGCCCGATGTAAACTGGCACTGTGGTTCAGCATTTTGGCACCTGTCCTCACTTGCGCGCCAAGTTACTTTGTTTTCGGTGTAAGTTCCCACCGACACATATCTCACGTTGATTAATCACGTCTCTCGTTACGCTCTGATATAATTTAGAGAAAACACCCTCGAATAAAAGCGAGCGAGATTTTGGCTGGATGCCTGCTAGCACAACAATTATTGATTCTAATACGTTTCTCACTCTTCCAATAGCTTCAAACACATTTCTACCCTTGCAACACCCTTCGATACTAGTTCCGTATAATTTACGAGCTCCGAGAATTGATTGGATCGCGCGAGATTGATAAGTTCAAAGTTAGTGTTTGGAGACTGACTACGCACGAGCAGCTCCTGTCGAAGCAACAAGTACATTAATCTTGTGCAAGTCGACTATAGAGAATTGGCTCGGTTGACAGATAAAAGAGAAAACGTTGTACGAGAATGGCACCGAGGAAATCCTCTACTTCGTCGACACCCATCACACCGGAGACAAAGGCTTTCTCTATCGGCTCAATTTCTGGGTGTTGGCGGTGGTCGTTAAACTCCTGCCGTGCATCATCCTTACGGTTATCAGCTGCTGGCTAATAAAGGCACTTTACAGGTAATCCACTTGCTAATACCGAACCTATTACGTTTTCCCAGAAGTTTCTTCCTTTTTTTTGGTGCGAAATCATAGCGAGGCGCGGAAGAAACGTATGGGACAACCTATTATTTCTATTTCAATTAACACGCCTTTGCTGTCAAGACTTTCCAACTAAAAAACTAGAAACGTATTCACAAACGTATAAACTGTCAAAATATAATCATTGAAATCTACTAAAAATCTACCAAGGTTACACTATCACTAATTCGCCACGATACACTCACTTTGTCACTAATCACAGCACTTTCTTTACGTAACGAAATGTAGGGCAAAGGGAAGGAAGCAAGCGCTGAAAGGCTATAACAAGTGCACTGCGTCCTCGAAGGCACCAACGTCGACGATAGGGAACGGCGTACTAGCTCCCAGAAGAGCAAGCAGATCCGAAAGAAGAGCGGACAGGACAACGCGAATGCTGGTCGCCGTACTACTACTGTTCCTCGTCACCGAAATTCCTCAGGGTGTGCTCGGCCTGATGTCCGGGGTGCTGGGCGACTGTTTCTTCCGTAATTGCTACCACAACTTCGGCGAGATCATGGACATACTGGCGTTGCTGAACGGCGCGATAAACTTTATCCTCTACTGCTCAATGTCCCGACAGTTCCGCACAACCTTCGGCCAGCTGTTCAAGCCGAAGATCATGAAAAAGTGGCACCCGGCTACCCAGCAGACCGAGGTACAAAGTACTTATGTATGATGCAGGCTGAAAGGTCTGGAGACCACCTGTCTCTAAAGACTGTTCATTGATCCCCGCCACGGAATAATTTACCCTTGATTTTATGAAATGATTCTGACACAATAGTTAAAATTGGAAACTGCACTGATTTAATTTGTCCTATTTTGCTGCAGCAAAAGTTCATATATCAGGTTGTATCGAAAGATTGTAAAAGTTCTACTTTTTGACTTATGTATGATGCAGGCTGAAAGGTCCGGAGACCACCTGTCTCTAAAGACTGTTAATTGATCCCCGCAACGGAATAATTTACCCTCGATTTTACAAAATGATTCTGACACAATAGGTCAAATTGGAAAGTGCACGGATTTAATTTTCTGTTTGCTGCAGCAAAGGTTCACATATCAGGTTGTATTGAAAGATTGTTAAAGGTTCTATCTTTTAACTTTGACTTTGACAGATTATGGATAACGTTTGTTGCACTACCAATATTTCCCGTCTCAGAATCACTCGAGTCGATTGTGTATTGCTGACCGTACACGACTACACTGACAACGATCCCACACTGCTCCCGGGCAGACATTAAAGCTCTTTATACCTGAAGCGGTATTGCCGAAGGAAATTTTCCCGGACTGTTCTTTTCAAACGATGTTTGTGTTCCTTTTCGCTCTATAGACAATCCAGTCGTACCTCTAATTTTCTTTTCCCCCAAGCGCTCGCCGCCGCCATTTCTTTCTTTTGCACGCGTTTCCCTCCGGAGACACCAAAGTAAAATGTATACAATGTACTCTATTCATACGAGAAGGATGTAGAGAGAGGGTGAGAGAGAGAAAGCGCAGAGGATAAATTGCAAGAACAATGGGATCGATGCAAGCGGTATCGTCTCGGATGTGTTTTAGATGAAAGTCCTCCGACCAATTCCACGAACGCATCGCTCATACGATTCCGTGAAGAGAAACACCGTCGGGCAGACGCGACAATTCTGCCACTCGAAATCCAACAGGGCAGATTTCATAGCAGATGTTAACCAATCCTACGAAAAAAATTCTTCTAAGTCAATAGAAGACTTTTAGCGAGTAAAGTCTATCGTTACGAATATATTAACCGAGAAAGGTCGAGCTTGCGAATACCTTGTACAACGAGAGAAAATATGCTCAGAACAATGCTAATCACTTAATTAGCATAACACGAACTGTCAAGTGCTCATTACGAGATATTCACTGTAGAACTCGTAACCTTGATATCGCAACCTCTTTCTGCAACTCAAAGTATATGACCTGCCTCTTATCGTACTGACTTCTACACGACTAATGCACTTCCCTTCGCTTTTACCTCGTTTCCTGCCGGCCTGGAATCTCATGTAACAATAATAATCCGATATCCGTTGTTCAGACAGGGCGCATACAGAGCGAGCGAGTGCGCACTGCACTCGAGTAACGAGAGCTTCGCTTTACAATACATATAATACAAAAGGGAGCGGTTGAGCGTTTAGCGCATAAAACCAGGTTTTCACCGCAGTTCGGCATTCAGCGAGATAAACGACGTGAATTAATCTCCATCGCGGCGTATCGGAGTCAACAGTCTTCCGCCACTTTTGAAACGAGTTTTGCAAGCGCCCTTTTCATCGGTGGTCGGGGTATTATTCATCGATGCAATTCCATCTGCCTTTGTCGCGACAGCAGCTCTCTTTTACAGACTAACCCTGGAACCGAGCACCATGACCGATATAAAAAGTAGCCCCCCCCGACACAATGCGCGACTGTGTGTGTGTACCAGTAAATCTTTAATCCGGCAGAGAGAACGAGAATACAGGAGCACGCGTCAAGGAGAGAGGCGAGTAAGTCAGGATTGCTATCGTATAAGAGAGGAAGGCGATCGGAAATGTAGCACTCGAAAGGCAATTAAGGGTCAGCTAAGTACCTTTCCCAAGTCAGGTGAATGTTCAGAAGATCTGAAGCAAACTACTTTAATTCCACGTTAATCCACTTCAAAGTGCAAGTGGGAGACGTTTCCCCGGGTGAAACGGCTATCCTAGCCGAAGGTAGATTATTCCCTCTGATGGAGAAGAGCGGCTGCTGTTTCTAGGATAATCAGACCGGCTGCTGCTAATTTAATCCCAAGTAGGACAGAATCAAAAAGCTCCGCTAGATCTCTCCTCTCGGCGCTACTCATTTCCTGATTTCCCAACCAGCGAGGATATTTGCTTGACAGCAAGACATTTCCCAAAGAGATCCAACTGTCGAAGGAGTGCGCTCCAAGTGAATGTAAAGTCTCCCTCGCGCAACTCCGCTCGTCAAAGCTGCCAGGGAATTAATCCTATCTTGACGCGGCTAAACCGTACGGCACAATTAGCCGCTAATTAATCGGACCCGATCAATGGAAGTCCGAGGCTCCAACCAGCCGCTGTTAGCTCGATATGCAAACTTGAAACAGTATTCAATAATTAATACTAGCTAACTCTACTTCCAAATTAGTAGCTACAACTCCGTCGAGTTGTCCATCCGCCACAGAAACTCTGTCGAGACAGATACTTCTTTAATATCTTAAAGACGAACCGCAACGCGCAATCCTTTCCCAAAGAAAGACATTGTTCGGCGTCCTGGAAAGATGACGAAACTTCGAACGCGAGTCCCGATTCCCCTTTTTCATCTTTTTCTTTTCTGCAATGAGCTGAGCAAATGGCAAGCATAAATCGATGAGTGCTTCGTGTATCTCCTCTCGCATCTCACCGGCCTCGTCGCTCAACCTTTGTCCTACGCATTACAAGGTGACATAATTGTTTATATAACGAGCAAGCCTACCATTTCCTTTTTTTCCTCTTGTGAACTATGATAAACATCCAGCCTCGATTTGCAAATGGAGCGCTTGTAATTAATCGACGCCTGCAATTAGGTGGACAAACTAGGCTAAGGCTACAATAATCGGAATGTAAATACGAAGGCGATGATGTATAGAAAGTAGGTATACGAGAATTATTCAAGTTTGAATTATACGTTTCAGCTAGTCGATAATAAACAGCATGCGAGAACGAGAAGAGAATTATTAGGGATACCCATGAGTAATAAATTGACTCGAAATTATATAATGAGTGATTGGCAACAAACAACTAATTCCATAGTGTTCGTAGTATTATGAAAGGTTGCTTTCAATCATTGCCAATATGAAATCAAATCATGCCACATACTCATGGGTAGCCCTAGTAATTCAATGTAACCGTGATATTCACATGGATATTTTTAAGACTGAATTATTAATTGAATATTACGACCGAGCTTTCATTTGTTCGTCGAATGAGGATTTAAGTAGTTTTTCACGTTGACCCGTGCTTGCCCGATTACAGTAAACAACGACGGACACACGTCTAATTACGTAAATGTAAGTGAAACGAGGCGCAAAGTAACAGCCGAAAAATTAGTCTTTAATAAGCTCCGAGCGATTTTTGTAATCGTCGATATGGTCGAGATAAGTTACGCAAAGTTAAGCCTCAAGATTTACTGCAAGAATGATTGTAGTTCGTACTAATTATTAAGAATCATTGTAATTAACAAAGAAATATTTCGTGAGAAGCGAATAGAAAGGTTAGCGCAATTCCAAAGTGAAATTAGTTTACGACTTCTCGTCATTTTCTCCGCGGTCCTTCGGTATTTGAGCCCAGCTGAAGTATCGCTGATTATGTACGAGATTATTTGTATAGATTATGAATAAAACTGGAATTCGATATTAACCAATGTCTTTTTACTTTGAAACCTTGAACCATGTGACTTGAATTTGCATGACACTCGAAGGCCCATTCACAGGCATATTTATTTTCACGAAAATAACTCTAATAAACTATTTTTATGCATAACTCTAATAAACTATTTTTAACGAGGTGTAGTGAAAAAGTTAAAAATTTGCAACTTGTACACTCAAAGTGTTAAAACCTCGGCTTTCTATTTTCGTAGCACAAATAACAGCGATAATGACTAGGCGGGTGAATAAATAAATGGGAAACATTATGAAATGAAAGGTAGAAAAAGAATGCGAAGCTACGAGCGTTGAAATCGGCAAGATGTGTGTTATTGATTGACATTTAATACCGTATCAAGCTGCTACATGTGCATAGGCAACGCGTCGGCCGCAAGCCCCTCAATGATTCACGTCATGTTCCCGAGCAATTATCAAGATCGCCGTTAAACGAGGCGCAGTTATTGGTTATTAATTAATCGAGCACGAATGTCCCATATTTGTCAAATATCCGCGGTATACACTAGTGGCTTGAATACGTCGAAATGCGGCTCATGTGTACGCAATCTACTTTTAATATCCGTTATTTGCACATTCGAGAAAATACTACTAGTTTCCAGAATCCCTAATAAATGTGTTGCATACTTTCAACTTTATGCAAAACTCCACAAAGTTATACAATCGGCAAGAAAAGTATTCATACACGCGGATGCTCTTCGAGTAAAGTTTCGTAATGGAGAAAGATTCTTCTGACGAGTAAATAAATGTTCTTAAAGAAGAAAGTTTCTTTAAGAGAAAACAGTTTTTCTTAAAGTAAAATAATTTCAAATACTTTTCCTATCCACTGTATATTGACGCCCAAAATCTAATAACGCAATGACTGACTGATTCCGTACGTGTGTTGCTATCTAAGCACTAACTCCGACTGACAGTTCGCGAAAGCACCGAAGTTTTGCCTGGGTATTTCCCCCACTTAAAACCGATCCTTTTGCCAACTTCTCGAGGTAAGACATTTTCCGTAATTGGTTGAAAAATTTCGCATAATGCCCACCCACCTTGCCGCACAGAAGAAGGAGGCGAACGAGGAAGTGCAGGGTAAGTACTGAATATACCTGAGAGCCTTGGGCGACGGCATATCACATTGTCTCTCCAACGGATCTTTTATTGCCTTTTCCTCGGTTAACCACGCTTTCAGAAAAAAGTTTACCCGCCACAGTGAGCCCTTCAAAATGTACTGAAAATTCCACGACCTTGTAATAACATCTGGTGAAAAGGTTCGCTGACGAAACCTTCATACTAATCCTATTGTAAAGTCGAAATAATGCTGCTTCAAAGACTTGGATATTTGAACAGAATTCTAAAACATAATATATGAGAAACTCGATTTTAAATTAACGAATTAGAAATCTAAAAACTCTTCTCATTTATACTTCTATTTGAACCGCGGCTATAATATACTAACCAACGTAAAATATTCTCATTAGAGTAAAACAAGAAAGTAATTACGCGCACTGCGATAAAATCATTGCGAAAGTAATCCTATTGTAAAGTCGAAATAATACTCCAAAGGCTTGCATATTTGAACAGAATTCTGAAACATAATATACGAGAAAACCTCGATTTTAAATTAGCAAACTAGAAATCTAAAAACTCTTCCCATTTATACTTCTAGTGGGATTTTCTCATTAGAGTACACGAAAGTAATTACGTGCACTGTGATAAGATCATTCGGAAAGTGGTGGACCACTACAGCTCGCCAATTGCAAATGTATGTATGTTTGTATAGACAACAGGCAACGGTCGCCGAGTGGAGCTTTACAGTCTGCACATGCATGTTGATTCGATCCAGGACTTTCGCAAATAACCCGTTTGCAGACGAAAGTAAACTCCGATGAATCATTACATCTCCGTTGACCACATTATTCGACAAGAGTGACTAGATCCATTAGATTCCCGGTTATTTGCTCGCTTCCGGGATACTGGAAAATTGAATACCACTCACTCACCCGATGCTCCTTAAACAATTTAACTATTCTGTTTGTGATTGTTGACCGTTCGCATGGAAAACTAACATCAAGGATACACTGAAGGAACAAATATAGTGTCAGACAGCTGTATTTTTGCTTGTGAAGCTTTTGCCATAATAAGAGCTGACAAGCTAGTCGCCTACTATGATGTGTTTTTCAAATATTCCGTTTTTCAGCAATAAATACGAAATTGCTCGGACGTCAGCTTGAAAACACGATACGAAAGCTTGACCATCGGCTAGCTTATCCAGTATTATCAACGCTATTCCCTTTGACGCATAAATTTAATCCCTCGCGAATGATTAGACTCAACTCGTGATATGCAAATTCATCGAGCCTTTAAATAATTCAATTATATGAACCGTAACGTTTCTCAATTGGAATCCAACGGATTATATTTTCGTAGCTGGATACTCTTTCGGAATGAATTGAAATTGCAAAGTTGGCAAGCGGTGAAAGGCATCCGGCGAAATCCCGGCGAGCTATAATTAGTATAAATGAATTCTGCAAGTGCACTAGATCGAAATGGAATTAGCTCAGTTGTTAATGTGTTTTGCCGCGGTATTAATTTGAACTTTTCATCTCCACAATCAGTTGAATTGTCCTGGTTTATATCGGAAGGCGAGGGCGCATAGTTGTTCACTTTTCAGATCGACATAAAGCTCGGCTGGATATAATTCCACTTAGAGGTCACATCTTTTAAGCGGAGATACGGATTCTCTAATTACACCACAAAATGGCACAATTTTTTCTGATTTATACCCAGCGAAACTGTTGGAATGCTTTCTCCACCGAGGATGCCAGAATTATATTTACGTCCGTATGACATATCGTGCTTTTTTTCCCGTATCGTGTACTCCGACTTTTTCCGTCACGGTTTAATTCGTGCTTGAGCCTCCGTTTTATAGGGCACTTCAGCGAATTTATGTCCGCGTCGTGAACTTCCTGTTTGCAGCTAACTCGACGACTAACTCGAACGAATCCCGAGAGTTTAAAAATCATTAGATATCAATTCGATATTTAACGTCAACACCAAATTGAATGATGAATTAACTGTTGTTGATTACGTTTAATTAAGCGATCCTGAATATCGGAGCACCCGGTGCAAGTAGGAAAAATCAATAATTAATGAAACACACGTATTTCTGCATACAATGCAATGTAAATATGTAGAACGAACTATTAAAGCCGATGCTGAACGAGACATATGTATGAAAGATGAAGCGGGTAGATTCATCAAATTTGAGAAATCACTTTAATGAACGACAGCTCGTTGCCTCGAAAACCATTACATTAGTGAGATCGTCGCTCAGTTGGAAGATCGAATCAATCATCTTTTTATCTGAAATGGACGCTGTCCCTCTCAGCCATTACGAGTTCCAGCGAGCAATCCGATAACTGCGAGGGGGTGGAAAGTGAACCGCGAATATCGCGTGAAGTGGAACAGCGAACCTTTTAAGGGTCGCGTTACTCATTTAAAACAGTTTGTTCGAGTGGCACTGGCAAATAAAGACTAACATGTCAACTACTAAATATTGGTACATGTGAGAACGCTGCGTGTCATATTTATAAAATTGAAACAAAATTAAATTAACAATTAACTTGCCATTTTCTCTCATCGTACAGGCAGCGTATCAGGAATTGCGACTTGCTCTTGTCACAGTAATAGTACAACTCGAGAGAACACTCTTTCAATATTTCTGGAAGGATCTGGCGCAACTTTTAGTGGCCTCTTACGACAAGCATGGATTTTACTCCGCGCCAGTATTATCTCCGAGCAGAGTGTCAGAGGAGGAAACAATTTTCCCTCGAAAAGCAATCGAGAAATATGCACAAACAGAACAGTCAGCCACGAACATGCACTTTTTCTACCCGTAAAACAGAAAGAATGATTCATAGTGATACGCCGAAAATGAGCGTATCACGCAGTGAGTTCTAGCTTCGTTCCAGGAAAATAGTAAAAGAGCCTTAAAAGTCGATGCCGAAGGATGATAGAGGAGAGTATAAATGCTGCCGGCGGAGCAGCCTTTTGCTTTATGAATAATACGACATGAGAGGTACCGTGCTCTTACTCGCTACTCTTCTCCTCGTGGTGACGGCATCCTACGGAATGCGCAACGAGCCATTCTCTAGGAGGGATCGGGATGAACCCGAGCTTCCGGAAATAACGGTATACACGTGCCTTTCACTCATCAATCTAATCAATCAATTCATCAATCAGTTTAACACATAATAATGAAATTCATAAAAAAAACTGTTTATCATAATGTATGTCTTCATCCATTAAAGATACGCGAATATGTTACCGAAATTTAATGGAACTAATTATTCGCAGGACGAAATCGGCCCGCCTTCCCCGGTGCCAAAACCGAAGCCTAGAACGCAACCACCGACACCAGCACCGCGAGGACCACCGCCAGCACAATCACCACCACCCGGATCGCGATCAGCACCATCGACACCAAAGCCTCCACCAAGGCCAGCCACTCCCCCTAAACCGGCAGGTGGTGGTAAAACGTCTACTCAGATCCGTGGCTAACAACATGATGGGAATTCCCAAAGAAAAATCTATATTCCAACGTTTCAAATAAACCACCCTCTTAAATAATAAGACTCGTATTCCTTGCTACCCTCTCTCTTTCACTATTATTGGTGTACCGAAAGCTCAGTGGTTGGCAGTCCTCGCGATTCCCTCGGGATCGGCTCGCAAATAATCCCAACACAGGTATAAACCCGCCACCGAGAAACATCCCATTCTTTCAATAAAGGAAAATACTGATCCCCCAAAAATTTCTATGATTACCAGCGTAATGTAATGAAGTGTAGATCGATCAGTGGATGCATGGAAAATGTAGACTTTATGAAAAAAAAGTAAAACAGAAATGTTATGTACGAAAAGAAATATAATTCTGCAATGTTCTGCCGCAACTCAAGTGTATAAGAATAATAAAGAAATAGCAAAGTGAAGTTTGTATATGTGCATCATACTGTGAATTGGGTCAAACCAATAATTGTAAAATTAACGAAAGGCAGAATCAATAGCAGTGCGCGGTAAAGGCAAGAGGACTCTAATGCAAATTCCGCATCAAATTTCTACGTCATTAGAAGCTGCCTCTATCCACGATAAGCTCGGTAATAAATCCCCGTCATCCCGCTCGAATTGCCATATAGAACGGATTTAATACCGGTGGCAAACTGCCCAAATCCTCAATGCCAGCCGCATTTATTTCTCCATCTGCGTTATCACCCGATTTCCAGCGGAGTTTCGAATTGGCAGCGTCGGCCTTTTCGTCACTGACGATCAAGCAACACGAGTAATGAACTTATCAGAGGGTCGTCGTAAAGTTCGCAGCCGCTTTGATACTCGTAACTCTTCCGCGTCGGTGGCGCGTCGTAAAGTGAACTTTTAACGAGCACTTGAAAAGACCTCATGAAAGGACAATAAACATATCGATAAATTCTCGAGGCAAGAAGACAATGCCAAGCGGCAGGAAAATTGTATATTTTCTCGAATGCTCGAATAAAAGCAACGAACTTTCTTTGCGACTCACTTCAGTATTACGTGTAAGAACTGAAGTGTACTAATTGGGAAGAAAGTATTCTCTGCGAGACAAACAAATAGAAGAAAGGAATAATAAATTGTTTAGTAGGCCAATAAGGAGTAACTTTGCCCCACTCATTTCAATAATTCCACTGCATTCATTTTGAATACGTTGTAATATTCTTGCGACGACATGGAAAATATAATGCGTTGGTATGCGCGACTGGCTTTGCACGGTACAAAAGCGTTATTAGGACAAAATTAGCAGGAAACTTAATTATCACGGAATGCCGGGTGAAACGAAAATGTTCGCAGATACGCAACTCCGCACAACTACGAACTACACTACACCAGTTTATACTAGACAAACTATTCTAGTACACAACCGACTAAAATAAATATGGAGTCTTAAATAGGAACAAACGGTTTCATTATTTATAAACTATTTCCTATATTATGTATACGTCAGGGTTTCCAGAGTATAGTTTCAAGGCGTGGAGGCAGGTTTCTGGCTTCATGTGATTAAACCTCATCAGAGCTAAGGTTCTGGCCCTGCTCCCGCTGAGATAGTTTCTCTTGTTGCAGCTTCGATGACAACCTCTTCGCCGTATGCGCTATCTGTTCGAAGCAGAGAGAAAAAGGTACGAATGCTTGCTATTGGATCTATCGACGAGAATGTTTTTAAAAAAAGGCGAGTGCGCAATGCTTAACAAAAACCTGTTGACTAAATGTACTACAACAAAACTTTGCTAAAAGCTTTGACCTTTTACGAAAATCCCAGCTATCCTTATCGATCTAATGATAAAATTCATCAAAACAAGAGAGATTGAACTGTTGTACTTCCATGCCGATTGTTGCTACGCGTCATGAACCAATTATTTCTAACAACGCTGTTTTTAATTGGTGCCGTAAATTACACGGCAGTTCGCGTTCACGTACAAGTGCGTGAAATAAATCAACAGGGAAAATATCCTTTTGGGATTTTCGAAGCTCGATATTAAAACACTAAATTAAACTGCAATATGTACGATGTGAACGCTCAACTAGTCAAAGGTCGAAAATAAGGAAATAATGAGAATGAAGGCGAGGTGGAAGAAGTGACTTTCAAGTGGAGGTTCACCTGGTGATCGACATCTATAACAGCCATGATGTCATTAAGCGCTGTCAGGAATTCGAGAGCCGGGCTTCGCTTACCCTGTGCATCGAGAACGATCGCGTAATTAATGAGGACAAAGGGGTCCTGCGGCGCTAGGGCGTGTGCTTTCTGCAGCGCCTTCTCCGCACCCTCGAGGTCCTCCATCCGCTTCAAGGCGACTGCAAGAAAAACGAAGACGAAGGGAGCCACGCCCGATCAACTTCCTAAAGAAGCGTGCGAGACGCGCTTGAATGCAAGACGGTGCTGGTGCTGGTGCTGTTCTCCTTCTCTGGCGAATTGCTGTCGCTATTTGTCCGCGTCACGTGAGAGGCTGAGCAGAAGAACGGCAGAGGGCGCGTGAGCCAGGCGTGATTATAATTTCTTATGGGGCTGGCTTACGGGAAAGGAATAACTCCCGTTAATATCGAAAGCTTTTTATCGCTCTCCCCGAAATACGACGGAATGAAATTTACCGCGCGCTCGACGCGTCCGCCACCGCCTTCACACCCACCCCCGCTCATCCTCGCTTTAGATTGTTACAGGAGTCTGTGCCCGAAAGCGGCGAACGCATTTATGAATATCAATTTTAGCCTCTGAACTTTCCTTCACCTACGTGACGAGGGATCCGCGCGAATATTGTCCTTGTGCGTCCGACAATGAAAGAAACTTTTGCTAATCCGATCAACGATTTCCATTATCGCGTTTACTCTAACTTTTATAAAATTGGAAAATCGTAATTAAACCGACGAAAGTTATAGAATAATCGAAGAATGCAATTTCGATAGAAGCTTTTCCCAAGAGGACGGTAGTGCAATTAGAAAGAACTATGTTTTGGGTGCTCTGAAGTCCCGCAATACTTCTGGAATCCTTTCAATGGGTACACAAAGCCGTCTCGCTGCGGACCAAATTTTCCCAGAATTAAACTACAAAGGCGCACGCGTGACTCGCACTTTAATTAAATTTCGAGTGCTGGGATTAATCGAATCTATATCTCTGACTGGCATACGTTCCTCTGTCTTTCTAGCAGATTCTAGCTGTATTCTCAATTGACCCGACTGATAAACTTGTTGAACGCTATTTCCCTTTTTCCGATGGAAATCACAATTTTCTCTGCCACTACGGATTACAGTTCTTATATTTCCCTTCCAGTAACACTAAGCCTATCTTTGTCATTACCTCCACTTTTTCATTTCTATAAAAGACAATTTCACTGTGACCTTGCAAACCACGCAAAGAGAGAAAATCAGAGGAGGCAAAATGGTCTTAGGAAAAATCAGGTGCGCGAAAGGAAGAAATGGTAGAGGAAGAGACTGAGAGTTTCGGTTTTACTCACGAGCGAGCAGAAGATAGGGTAAGGGGTTTTTCGGGTCGGCGGTGACTGCGGCACACAAGTAAATTGCAGCGGATGCTGGTTGACCAGTGGCGAGGAAAACCATTCCCAAATTACACGCCGGTAGAAAGGCCATCGGGTTCAAGTAGTGAGCTCTCTTCAGGCAGCTAATTGCCTAAAAACAATTGGAGCATTAAATCGATTTATACCGCAACCGTCAGCCTAGACGACCAGCCACCACCACCTCCGCTTGCTTCGGCTGGTTTAGCCTTCGCACTATCAAACTACCTGAAACAAGAGTTCCGTCTTACTCTTTGACAGTGTTGATTCTGCACAAAGGGATCGCAAGACTCGCTAGTATGCGGCCAGAAAGATAACTCTTTGTCCGAACTTCATTAAAACTTATAAACTTCTATGTTTTGCCACTATCAGTGGAATAGAGGGGCCAACATCGTGGCTAGCGAACGAAACTCGAATAACAGGATACACAGCCTGGTCTAGTGAAATGGAATTTGCCGATGCTTTCACGGAGATGTCACTCTTAATTCGTCCGTAAACAAAGACACGGCGGACGAGTCCGAGAGTTAGAAACTGAAATCCCTTTTCCACTATGCCGAGAGACAACTAACGAGATCGCCATGGACGCAAGCTCCTGACAACTAGATTAGGAAAGTTTCGCGCAATCTGTTAACATGGGACTCCGATATATGTATGTGGATGCATTGTGGATACGTCATGTCATTCAACTAGTTCGAAACCGATTCGTATGTCCTTGCTATTCATTTTCAATTGAATCTGTCTTGCAATATCGACAGACACGGTGTAACATTGAATTTCAATCGGCGAATGTTTCAACCACAATTACACCTATCAAATGAGTTTGATATTTGTAATGCTATTACAAAATAATTCCCTGACACTGACAAGTGTCAATTATGTCAGAATTTGGAAAAACACATTTCAAACGGTATGGCAAGAAAATCCGGTGTAGATGTATTAAAACTATTTAGCATCGAGATTCTACCAAGTTTCCTGATCAAACAAACCCCCCAGACTGCGCAGTTCGCGTATACTTCAAATACTCGGGATTTTACGAGTTTCCATATTTACCTTGAAAACAGAAATGCACCCGCCTCTTTGACTATAAAGGCGAGCTTTAAAAAAAAGACAAAAGAATTTTCAACATGCACAAAATGCACAAAATTCAATACTAGCATTCTTGCATATAAACATAGAGAAAGTGCAATGATTCATTATAGAATGTTAATATAATAGTTATAAAATAATAAGCCTAGAAATAAGACAAGGATTATAAAGTAGCAGTTACGAGGAAAGCATTGAAAACATTATGTTTCCAAAGTACTGTCTAAAGATATTGTACAGAGGCAAGGATTCTTCCTACGCGAGTTACGTTTCCATGTTTCCCTGTTTCCTAGCAAATTACCCTCTCAAGAAGAAAAAGAATGAAGTACGCCATTTGCATTTTCCGTGTTCCGTTTCAAAAGAAGTGCGCTGCATGAGCATAATTGATGTTCGCGCGATAAAAACAAGTCCAGTCTCTTTGCGACGTCGCGTCGTCGTCTCGCAACCGAGTAGACTTCACTCGTGAAACATACCTAATTTACAATGCTTCCTATTTAACCTTGCAAATACATTCGAAACCGGGTTAAAAGCGAGATCGATTTATCTCAATTTACCAAGGTTCCCATCAAAGAGAGATAATCACAGTACGTACAGAGTGCGACGCTTCAAACTAAGAAGAAGACAATTATTTCGTGCTAGAATCGTGTATCAGCAAGCGCAAGACTAATCTTTCTACACGCTTCTTAACTCTCAAAGTCTCGGTCTTCCATTCAACGTCTCAGACTACTCTCTAATGCGTTCGCATCCTCTTCTTTGTACGCGAGGTCCACAAACAACTGGCGAGAATGACGTCGCATTCCTCTTGGCGAAACTCGGTCTTGCTCGGCGAGAGCAAGACGCTTATTGTTGTTGACAGTGAACGAATAAAGCACGGATCATCTCTATTGTACGACGGCGGCCTGTACAGGCTGGAGGCGCGATGATTTATACGCCTCGGGCGTTTCCCAGGATTTATCTTCCTCTGACTTACACGCCCGCCGCACTACCACCGGCAAGCGGAGCACGTGTAACCTTGAAACGAAGACGTGAAAAACTTGGCTACTACACCTCTGTGAAAGGGAACACTCACCGCGACATACTTCTGCTTCCCGTAAAAACAGATCCCGACATTGTTCCAGAGGGCGCACGACTCGGGAAGGGATTGCGCTGCCAGCTTATACTTCGACAATGCCACGTCGTGTTCCTGATGCGACTGTGACAAAAACACGACGGACCTTGTAAAGGCTTGGAGGCAAAGGATTCTAGATGGCTAAGGTCGAATATTTCTCTCGTTTCCCGTGCGTCCGAAGAATGAAAGACTGAACATGCAATCCAAGCATTACGGAGCATTGAAATTCTGAATGCAAAACGGGAGAATAAAGACTTCTCTACTTGAAGAATATACGTTTGAAAAACGACCAATTAAAATAATCTATCAAAAGGGTGCGCGCGACCCTTTCAAAAGGGAAGCTTGAAAGAACATAAATTGTATATTATTACTTTTTTCGAGTATGGTCGACAGGGATTATCCTATCCGGAAGATTTAGGTACAGATAAAGGTAGGTGAAGGCGATGGGAATCGATTGCGTCAGGATAATCCCTGTTCATATCTCGGCGAATCAATGTGACACACTTAACGTAGGAGATGCAGAGGCTCACTTGGATTACGTAGGCCATTGGCAGAATCGCTCTGGTGCAATTCGGCGAGTATGCGAGGGCCGCGCCAAATTGCTGAAATGCTCGCTGAACGTCTCCAATTTTAAGGTAGAGAAGTCCCAATTCTGTGGCAGCTTCGGTGCTTTCCGGATTCCCACTGAAATGCGAAAAGACACGGTCGTTACTGGAGAAAGTATTGCCTGCATTTCAAGCACCTTGGGTTATTGCATCGCAAAAATTTGAATGATATTGCGAAACGTCCCATTTAACAACTAGGATGGAATGTGACAGTAATGAAACGGGAGAGTTCACATTTTAAAACTGAAATACATTTTAATTCCGTCGGAATGATGTCGACTGAAATAAAATGAAACAGTAATTAAATGAACTGCTGTTATTAATTAAAAACCATTAAACTACCCTCAGACTTTGAATTCTACAGACGCAGACTTCTATAGGACCACAATTGACGAGGCTCTGAAATCAATTGCTTCCTAATTATAATCT
The DNA here is from genome assembly GCA_910591665.1 of Ectemnius continuus. Classification (NCBI taxonomy): domain Eukaryota; kingdom Metazoa; phylum Arthropoda; class Insecta; order Hymenoptera; family Crabronidae; genus Ectemnius; species Ectemnius continuus. The sequence continues at coordinate 9,297,000 of OU342868.1, read as the reverse complement.
CGACTCAATTACCCAGAAAACAAGAAGGTATTCTCACGCCTGGTGGTGGTGGTGGTGGTGCTAGGGTGCTACTCCTTAAAGGTGAGCGCTTCAAGCGAGGGAATCAGTTGGGATGTGACCAGCAAAATAAATTTCATGACTATTATCCGATGGATATAGTGAATAATGGATGAACAAAATATCGTAGCGTAAACATTGCAGCCTCTCCATCCCTTGTGGGCCGAATGTTTTTCCCCCGGAAGCCTCACCAACCTATAAATATTGTATGAGCTGATCGTTCGTGTGCTCTCCTGCTTTCGCTCGACATTTTTTCTTAAGGATTCTCGACATATTTGCTTCACATTGAGTCTTTTAGATTTAAATAAATCTAACACGCTTAATACTGCTATTTTTTAATAAATACAATTATTCGATACTAGAATATTTAGCGTAGGAATGAATTCTCTAAGGATTCGCATTGAAAGCCGATATGTTTGCCGAACTCAATATACGAACACCCACTCTCTAACAATCGCTTCGCATAAAATCCATTCACGATCGAACTATCGCGTTATAATAAACTGTTAAACAGAGGAATATGATTTCTGCATATCATTTCGCAGCTTCTGCCACTGCGAGCGAATAATTCTCGGAGATAAAGCATTTTCACTTGGAGGCGAGGCGGACCAATTTCAGCAAGACGTATTCGTATTTTCTCGAGCTAAGACCCGCCGTTATTCGATCAATCTCAAGAAAAAACTCGTATATCGGACAGGTTTTCGGTGGTCCTCCATTCACGTATCTCGGCCAGAGATTACCGCTTGAGGATTGTTTGTGAAATTACGTGTCAGCTTAGTACTCGACCGGCGTGTCTCCGCATGCATTTAAAGTATCAGAGGGCTTCCGCACGTTCCCTATTGCTTCTCCGAGTTATATCTTCAATTATCGATAGAAATGCATGTACTCAGAATGCGGTGACCTATGCAGTCCGTCCGGAAACATAAATCCAACCGCTAAATAAATACGCAATACCAATATCACGCTCTAATAAATGAGATTACAGTGCGAAATAACGCTCGACAGATTTAAAGGAACAATGCGAGAGTATATTCAATGAATATGCAAGGAGCGTGCAATCCTACAATCGTACAATGTCGCCACTACGTTAGTCAAAGTAGAAGGTGCCTTTGTAGACGAGCCCACGCTTCCGGGTCAGCTTTGCCAGCGCACGACGTGTTCAAAGATAATTTTCACGGAGTCTATTTTGAAATTTTCGCAACATCTTATTTATTTTAATTTTTCTCTTCTCTTGCTTTTGTAAAATATAATAGAAATATATTTTTAAAGAGAGCTTTGCGTACAATGATACTGCTCCAGTTGCTTCCCGGCAACGGGTTGAAGGAGGAAAAACTGTCGCGATGAATGGGCGGACTGGAAATGAGACATTTGTGCAAGAGCACAAGTCGTTGCCTTCAAACGAGACTCATCAAAAGAAAAAATTAAGGGCAAACGTGATGTTGCCGGGATACCTGCCCGCCTGTCTATACACATGTCTCTCCGTGACATAGCCGTGGAAGTTTTGTGAGATTGGCAAGAAGTAACGACGTGACGAGGTTGCTCCAATCCTCCAGCAAGGGAGTGAGCGTACGTTGCGAAGCAGAGAAGCAAGCTGGAGCAGCACAGTCGAAATAAACGGGGGCACGTCTACTTTACGAGCTGAAGGCTCCAACCCCCTTCAATGTCGAGTGGCACGACTTCACTCGACACGTGCTTGACTTTCGTTAAGATAGCTCGTCACTCTCACTCAGTACACCTTAATTTCTTCGATGAGAGCAGCTATCCACTAATCAGAACTCATGCCAGATTCTCAAGTTTTTCCTAGCGCACTAAGAGCTCTGCGTTCCTCGCATGCAGCGATAAATTGTGAAATGCAAAACCAGTATTGGCCGACAGAGCGGATTTTCCTGTTGGCTCGGATGATTCCGCAACCGACTCAGCTCGAGCGTTGCTAACGAAGTTTACTCATTGCGCGCGACGCCGGAGTCATCTGTGCAAGACCGAGTGAAAAGGGAAAAATCGCGTTAGGCCCCCAGTGGGTGGGTGTGTGTGAATCGCGAGAGGCACGATCGGGAAATCGAATTAGGCACGGCAAAGGCCTGAATAAATTTACAATCGAAAAGCCAGGGTAAACAAGGCAGAGGCTGCCTTCCCCCGCGTTTAAGGCCTTTCCGTTGCCCGGCAAGCTGACTTTTCTTCACGCAATTATTCGATTTTCCCACATTCAATATATCTGGTCGACAAAAAACTTTATGAATAGTGAATTAAAGGAACTGAAAACCCACGCAATTGCGCATAAATTCAACCTGTTCCCGGCAAGCCCGATGTCCACTTTCTCGATGCCAATTAACTAACAGCCGCGACGTAACATAAAAGGTTCTAATCTTCACGCTCTGTTTCCCGCTAAAATGCTTGGACAGACACATATGTGCAATGTTACGTGCATAGAACGGTACTGTTGCGTAACGGCGCCCATCGGCGAAAGAAGATACTTCTAAGCGCGAGACATATTTACACTTCACCTTCGTCATATTTCCCTCGAGTGTGCAAGAGATATCTTTCACGAGGAAGCCTTTTTCGCGCGGGTAAAGCAATATAGCTCGGCGGCACTCCATTGACAGTGCTTCTTTCCCCGAATTCTCGGGGCGCGGCTACGTAAGAATATTAAACAGCCGGCTGGAGCGCAAAGTAAAGCAATTGCTTTTAGCGGGACGTGTCGTGCCTCCAATTAAATGGCCAGTTTCTCATTCAGGTTTGTACGATTCAATCAGTACGTGACCCAGTGAAAAGAAGGACTGGAGTGCTGGATGGACGTGTACACAGCGCGCTAACCGAGCGAGAGCGTAGAGTGTCGTTCCATTCTAGCTAGTGTAATTAAATCTTTTCATGGCAGGTGCTTAACGAGCAGTTACGCGGCCGGCGTATTACATGCATGGCCCGAATGGACCAGCGAAAAAAAAAGCAGAAAACTATGTGCTTGGTTGATGTTCTTGAGCGATGGAACGCGTGCATGTGTACTGATTTACCTGAGAGCGGCAGCGTAAGCATTTCGAGCCTCGGCAACGTGATTCTCAAGGAGATAGATCCGTGCGAGTGTGAGATACGGTATCTCGTTCTTTGTCAGCTCGGTCGACCTCTTCAGGTATTTCTTCGCCGCTTGGGACTGCTTGAGCCGCGCGTAAGCCTCCGCTGAATGACACCAATCCACATCATATTAATTACACTAAGTATATCCTGTACAGCTTCCCTTCCGATCACTCGTTTAGCTAGCTAACTGTCTTCTTCCTCGATTCGATAGACCTTCGGTGTGACAGTAATACGCGCGCCAGCTGTCTTAATTAAGACACGTGCCACTACATAAAATGACACTACACTTGATAAAACTCGAGCAACACACGTTTCTCACAGCTGAATAGCGAAATGTATGTCTGTTGTATGTGTAATTCAATGAAAAGCTTGTCATGAAACTGGCAGTGCTGTTGGTAGTCAGAAAAAGGCTAGTCGGAGTACATTGCCGAAGAATCCAAGTGTTGACAGCAGGACGGTTCAAGGGTAAGTGGCGTACTATCCTTCAGAATCCTGTTACAAGAAAGCAACCCTACCTTCCCCACTTCGTAGTTGGATCCGATAAGTACGAAATTCCAAGATAATTAAGAAAAACAATGCAGCCGTCGGGTTGTTTGCCTTTCGTTCCTTCGGTTTCGCAAATATTACCTGACCTTATGTGACCGACGCCTGGTTAATAGGTACGCTCGAACCCTCGCGTAGGTCATAAACCCTTCCAGACTACCTGACTTCGGGTCAAGTAAGAATTTGATTGCCAAAGGTCTTGCGGCGAATAGGAGAATTTAATAAACACGTGAAAATCATGAAAAGGTCGACGTGTTAAAGAATATTTAAAATTATAGCGAGACATTTTCGCTAGCAATGATTGTTGATGCGATGAAACATATAGCGAATATTCGAAAGCAATCAATGAGGACCATTGAAAAACAAATATGTCGCGAGTAGTGCAAATATCCACGAAGCACGGCTGGAACTGCTGGTATTTTCACATGGCTCACCGAGACACTGATAAATTTCCCAATCCGGTGTAACTGATATCTTCTCCGCTTCCAAATAAGCCTCGACGGCACGCTTGTGACTGCCCATTATTAAACTGGCGAAATGGAATCGTTAATCGGCTTCATTAAGAAACTTGTTACACTGAATGGTTCCTCTACTCACAATGACTTTGCAATTTGTTTGACATTATCGACATTCGTCGTGTTGATGTTGTAGGCGACTTGAAAGCAGTCGAGCGAGTCTTGGATTTTTCCCTCTTTTCGCAATATCAGGCCCTTCGAAAGTTATCGGATTGAGTGTGCCCTTTTAAGGCGCTCCACGATAATACGATTTCTCGAGAGTAACTCATTTACCTTCAAGTAATTAGCGTATTCGCTGCGCCCACTCGATTTCGTCAATTCCTTGTCGATGAAGACTTTGCAAATATCATACTCGTGTCGTGTGTAATACCGATGTAGCAACCAATTATTGGTTTCGATTGCTGGGATATCTGGGACTGCATCACGATAGCAATTAAGGGGGGCGTAATACCGCCATGAACGTAGAATAATTGGATTTCAATCCCATAGACTATTACTGCTTAATAACTATTAGTCACTCGACTTGAATTCGAAATCGAATGTACCACTGGATCCGAGAAATACCTTTTTTCCCTCTATCGATTCGCAGAGGTTGTGCAACAGTTGTCTGCTGAATCCGACCGTTACTTAAAGAGTTATTCGCCATCCCTCCAACTAGAAAACTGTCAGACTGCAAGTGTGTACAACTCCCAAATGCCAGCACGATTCATCCTACTACTAGTTTAACACTACTCGAGGGATACTTGCTCTATGTTATGACCGACCTTCGCCATGACAACCAGACTACTCTTCAGACACGCTACACACCCATCTTATTTATTGTTAGAAAGATTTAATATAAGTTCTAATTGAACATCATTCGCTAAATGCTGGGAAAGCGCAAACTAGAATTCCCTGTTATAATTATAACGTTACTGAATAGAAGTATTCGAAACTTTGACGTCGCATTGATTATTACCTCCGGTAGCAATGTCGATACTACCCTTCGTGCTATTTTTGCTATCGGCTGGAAAACAAGACCAAGACCTTCACCTTGATTAGAAAGTAACCTTAAAGGGATAAGACCTTATTAGATCTTAACTGCAGCTTCGATTCATAATTAAAGAAGTAATATAGGCATAAAGTTTTCTTCGTTCATGAATATCAACTATGCACAGCTGACACACGGTGAATAATAAAGTAGGAAAAGTTGGGAAGATATTGACTAATGCCAAGTGAAATAAGATCCCAGCAATCGGTTTCTCAACCATCTGTCGGAGGGTGAATCGGCAGGTGGTCAAAGATTGGTGAGTGCTAAAAAGCACCTCGGCAGTGCGGCAGTCACGACCAGCGCCACCGAGGCGATAAGGAAAAGCACGAGACGTCATCATCGGCGAGAGCGAGAGCATAGTCAACATGGTTACGGGCAGTTGTTGTAGCGCGATAATAAGGCGAAAACGTTGAGCGTCTGCTGCGAGCGCGAGAGAAGTCCTCTGGGCACGACGAGTGTGGCGCGTTAGAAGAAACTGTAGCTCGACGAGCATCCGTACGTGCGTGGAAGCAGGATACACGCTTCAGAAGATCCTGCGTTACGAGGGAAACGGCTTTCTGGAAAGCTTCGAGATGTAGGGTATCCATTGAGCCGGAGAACGGATCGCACGGCAGTGCCGCCGCGAGATCAAGGCTTATCTCTCTCGTCGAGTGAGTCGATCCTACGCGTCTTCGTCATTCGATCATCATTAGCCCCTCGTCCACCTAGCACCTAGATATTCACGCGTAAATCAGGCCGCAACTCATACCGCATTAGAGGTTACTATGCTGCTCTAACGCACCGACACCGTCTCTCTGCTCTCTCACATTCTCCCGACACGCTCTGTCGTCCACCTGTTATCATTGTATCCTCGCTCACACTCACATCCACAGCGACATGCCGCCTCCTCTTATCAAGCAACATCCACCCACATTCGCCCTTAACGAATACGTTACACGCCAATCTGAACTAGCACTTGTTCTGCGGATGTCCTGATGATTATTTCTCTCTCCCGCCTACGACTCCTACTCTTTTGTGGCCCTGTCAATCCTTACGTGTGGACTCATCGCTTTTGCAGCCAGCTTTCGTCTCGCTCGCGCCGCTTTTTGTTTGCGCAATTGGCACTTTTTATTAGAATAACTCGCCAAGTAGAAGGTGACGAGGTGTTAGAGGCCGGCTTGGACTTACGCGTAATGTTCGCCTTGTGCTGCTTTCGGCGCAATATGAATTGTTACTCTCTTTAAATGACACCTCGGATCTTTGCTGCATCTTTCAGTGTTATGCTCTTTTAATTTGCTCTATGCTGTATTATTTAATACCGGGCCTGCTTTCGCCACTCTCCTCGGTCAAACTTCTGGTTAGAATTGTTATGCCACAAGAGTAACGTTATTTGTTGAATTAATAAAAACCTCTTTATGCTAAATATTTTGTTCTTCATTCTGTGAATCTACCATACCATTCGCACGCACATGCATCTGTATCCTGTCCTGTTGAGATAGAATGGAATATGCTTGCAGTGAATAAATCTATCACGATGCCATAAGCAAAAAGCGGGAAACAGCAGTGATCAAATCATGAGCTGCTCCGTAGAACTGAGGCAACGCAGACAGCAGGGGATGGCGGAGGATCCTCATAGACTCGCTGCTATGATGAACAAGTCCCAGAGATTGGTGCTGGGACTTTTAGTATTACTCTTGGTAGACATTATTTGGGTCTCCAGTTCTGAATTGACTAAAGTACGCATCTATGCTTTATGGGGTTATATTCTATCTTTAAAGTAAAGACTATAGCGAGACAAATTTTCCTTCCAGTATATCTATAGAGAAGCTACATTTGAAAAACCATTCTTTAGCACATATGTCAAGACCTCAATGTTCACTCTCTATTTACTTGGATTGTGTTTTTGGCCTCCTTGGAGAGATCAATGTAACAAACCAGCAACATATATGGTAAGTTTTAGAAAGCATATGTACAATTTCTTTGGAAGCCGGAACGCTCTCAAAATGGTTTTATTCTTACAGTTTATAGATCCCAATGTGGAAGATGATAATTTCTATTCAGAAGCTAACACAAGTCTGGTGAGTAAACTTATGAAATATCTTATGTTGTTTGTATCCCTTAAAATGGAGAGCTAGAGATCCAAATATTTGCCACTGAAGGCAATCAAAATATGCCAAAGAATCTATTGAAGCAAATCAAAAGTTGAATTGTTATAGAGCGATCCAACATTCGTTCCAATAAAAACACCAGACCACTGCGATCGTTCGTCTGGCACTGAGAGTGATGATTCCTCAATACGATCTGTAAGATTTAGCAAATTGGCGGAAGTCCGTCACATGTCGGAAAGTGATGCCACGGAGGCATTATTAGCGAGACTTAGCTATCAAGCTAGCGTGAGGGCCGGCGAACATGCACGGCGACAGGCCAACAAGTTTTCTGTACAGAAAGTGGCAAAAATCGCACTTATGTTCTGCCTACTTGTACGTAATCCTATATCAAAGTCGTGACTAATTATGCTGGCGCGCCTATATGTAAACAACTGTTTCGCTTCGTTTGCAGTGGTTCTTGGCAAATTACTCGTATCAAATATCGTCAGCAGAAACTGAAATGGGAGTTGTTACAGTATTGTCGTCAACCTCTAGTTTATTTACTTTGTTCCTCGCTGCCTTCTTCCCAAGTAATATGGGAGATAAATTTACACTGTCTAAGCTAATTGCTGTGTCAGTCAGCATCTTTGGACTAGTGGGTATCAAACTGACCTATAATCTCTAAAGCTTCGATCAGCTAATAATTTATCAATTGGGCTAATTACATTTTCAGATACTAGTCGGTCTGTCGGACTTAACGATAGAAACTACTAGGATACCCACGGGTATAATATTAGCGCTAGTCAGTGCGTTTTTCTATGCCGCGTACATTGTATTTTTAAAGCGAAAGGTTGATCACGAAGATAAGATGGATATACCAATGTTCTTTGGTTTTGTTGGATTGTTCAATTTAACTCTCTTGTGGCCGCTGTTCTTTATTCTTCACTACGGTCGTTGGGAGGAGTTTGAGTGGCCCGATACACATCAATGGACCTTTCTAATTATTAATGGTCTGATCGGTACCGTATTGAGCGAAGTATTGTGGCTTTGGTATGTTTAAAATACTTAGAATATAGCTATTGCGTTATTACGATCTTCACAACTCATTAACATACGCTATTGCTTCTCATTAACAGGGGTTGCTTTTTGACATCATCGCTTGTAGCAACCATGGCGGTCAGTTTAACTATGCCAATGTCAATGATAGCCGATGTTCTCTTGAAGAAAGTCGAATATCCCTGTATATTCTATTTAGGAACAATTCCAATGCTCTTAGCTTTTCTGACTGTGTCTCTGCTATCCTATTATGATAACTGGGATCCTGTCATGGATTTAATAAAAAGACTTTATGTTTGGATATGTAGGAAGAATAGGTCTATCAGGTACTGTATACCAAAAATCTGTTAATATTACTAGGAAAATGATACATCAACTTACGGCTTGATTGTCATTTGATTTTAGAATACCGGATCTCGAAGCAGAGCAAACCGAATCACTTATAGGAATAAACAGTGGCGAACATGAAGCTTAATTTGACAATAACTATAGCACCAAGTAACAACGGTGTTTTATGTATATTTCTACTGAGTAGCGTCACTGATGCTTTATCGGAGTGCATACAGATTCGTGAATATATTGTGCATATGCCTTTTCGATAGGAACACACTGCGTAAGAGTATTCTGTATATATTTTCCAGCCAAGAAAATAACTGACCGATGAATACTGGCAAAACGTCTCGTGTTAAGTAACGCAAGCTATGATCGCATAAAGTTTCCTTTCTCTGCGTTGATAATCTAGCACTCATTCGATCTGCCGTCAAATTGCCGAAGCTTGTTTAGCTCAGAGCATTATTAAGCTGCCAGACAATAATGATTATGGCGCTTGTTGGAAAAGTTTTGTTTGAAACGAAGTTGTGTGAGCTCTATCTGTCCAAGCACACTGTGACTACCTCTCTACATGTACATGATTTTTTGAGGAGACATTAGTTGCGCAAACATTTCCTATGAATTTACGGCACAGAGACATTTTTTCGAGGATATACCTTTTTGAGATATCGATTCGATAATTTATTTCTTTGGAAGGTAATTGATACACACGACATTAGCTCTAAGAGTGGCAAATGTGTTTCATTATATCCTTCATATGAAGCATACAAGGCCAAGACTATCACGAGAGACACTCACTCTTTATATTCATGTTATCTTTTGAAAAGAAAGAGAAAAAATGTATTATAGCGCCGTTTAAGAAATTAGTTGTCGTATTTTGTGCAATACATTTTGTAGATTGTGATAACGCTGTTAATGATGTTACGTTTTCGATTGAAACTATTGTATTCATTTCCCCAGTGATAAATATGGAAATTTTCTATCGTCCATTAGTAAACAGTGTTATATATGTACAAACAGAAAGATAGATAAGTGGGCAAAGTCCGCGTAAAGGAAACCCCTTGTGACTGTTAATGTTTTGTAATATTTCTAAATGAATGCTAATCGTTTTATCGACGTATTTATGTAAGGCTTCTACAAGGATTATTGCTGCGATCTCAATGCAAGCGTTCTCTGTATCAATATTCTTTTTCGATGCGAGCTTGCTTTTTGAACAGCTGTTTTCACTATTACTTGAGCTTATTTGATAGAGCGAATTACAAGAAAGTATATCAAATAATAATACTGAAAGAATTACTGTGTGTGATGATTACATAAGATGTTGGAAACGACCTGTACTTATTTGTTATGACGAAAACTAGGCGCGCACTAAATCATGACAGCATCAGTGAGATATAGTTCTAGTTCTAACGGCAAACTAAGAAATACCGAGAAAATGCGTACTTTGGACCAATTGTAAATCTGATGGTATTACGAAATCTGATGATTGAACAGAAAAAGATAAACAAATTTGAGCGCGATAACTGTTGATTATGCATGGATACGATGGTGCATGAGTTTTATATTCGGAAAGCGTGATAAGCATAGCTCTACTTCATCCTTTTGAAATCTAGTCAAAACCCACTGTACCCTTTTACATTCCATTATCAGAGTATAATTTGCATATTATTGTGACATAGAATAGTGTATAAGTTTAGTCTCCGAGACATATGTGGGTCGCCGAATTTTTTAACACACTGCATCTGCGAAGACTACAAACATCAAAACATTTTGCTACTCTAATGGCTAATGCGCACAACATTGTTACGTTTCAGTCTATTGGAACACGTGATCCTAATTTTTACACTTGTCAATACATTGATAACTATTTGCCAAGTGCACACTGATCTTCAAAAGGTATAGGTTTTACCAGCTTGATTGGCAAAGGTATAATGCTATATTTTACAAGCTCTAATGCGAACACAGTTATTGAGGAGTAGCATAATATATTGTGATATGGTAAAGATGATGCGCAAAAATGTAATATTTCCGATTAGGTGTATTATAAATCCGCATAAGCGGATAAATGTCGAAATGTGACGGATGTAGAGTAGCTAACTGTTCCTGTATCTTTTACCGCTGTATATTTACTGTATATATTATATTTTAAAGTTAAGCCTAGAATTATATACACATTCTACAAAATACAGAATATGTCATTAATAAAGAAACAAATTAATGGCTTAGCTTTAGTCAATTTCTCTGTCTTTCCTTTATGCAAATCCCACACTGCTAATGACAAAACTCAACTTCACCAAGCGACGTTATGATCCTTCCTCAATTCTTTGCAAAAACAAAAGCCAATGCTTTAGAATGAAGTATGGAAGTAATCACACTCATCGATTATCCAACTAATTAAAAACCTAAATAATTTCGGATTTTCGTACAACACTTTACTGATAATCATGCGGGAACCAGCACGTGGACTTTAAAGAAAGGTGGGAGTTGAAATGTCCATTGATTTCAGTATGGCATATGACGATAATCGGAATGATCTACAATTACAAATTAAAGGTAATAATGAAAAGGGGACTCAATGTACAAGCCTCACTGCCAAGGAATCAATAAAATTCTAATCTTAAATTGCAGTGAATAAGGGAAAAAATATTTTAATGTCGCCAAAGTATAAGGTGGGATCATTGCGGTAAATACTTCACAATATATTCTCAAAAAGCCATACTTAAAACTTTATATTTTGGCTTTCGCCGAAATTCTAAATGAAAACTATCCGATATCCTAGAGTCCCAGACGACCCTTCTTGGCCTAAAATTCCACAACGAAATTTGACGATTAAGAATACTAAAAATATTACGGATGGCACATCTAATACTTCGATCGTCAATGCAAAAGAAATTAGTACCGTAATGGAAACGCCGTCTCAACAGTAAGTCCTTCACACGATTAGCCTCCCGTTCAGCTAATTAAATAAAGACGCAGTTGTGCAATCTATATACAGATCAGCAACATCATTTACCCCGAATGACATCGGAGCCCACTCTTCTTACCAGAGAAACTCCTGCACATATCTATTGAAAAGGAAGCCCAGTTACACGGATCCTCGTTTCAAAAAGTATCCTCGTTCCTCTAACCGTTTCGGCACAAGGTCTTTTCAACATCAGCAATCTATTTTCGCTTAGAGTGAGAAGTCCAGAATGTGAAACAATTCCAAGTATAGTATCGATCTCCATAAAACAATCTGATGTTGGAGGAATTTCCAAACCGGCGTTAGAAGAAAATGATGTCACGTATATAACATTGTTTTAAAGATTTAATGATAGATTTGCTGCACGATTGCATTTATGTTAATGCAATTTTCTAGAAAACAGGTAGAGGAAGATGAGAAATCAGAAAGTATTGTCGATGAGGATAAAAAGGACGTGGAAGTGAGTTTAAAGATAAAGTTAATAAGATGAACTTTAATTTTAAATAGATTTGGAGTTCTAGTAATATCCTAATTACGCATTTTACGACGTTACTTAGATCAAGAAATCCAAGTCCCAAGAGACTACAGTCAAACAGAAAACAGTCTCCCAATCGGCGCCTCTTATAAACTGTACGCCTAGCCGTCGATCCAGCTCATCACAGACTAACAAAATCTTTATCTTCAACAAGAAGCCAAAAACGAAGTTCGAAGCGAACTTAATTTCCACGGATAATCAAACTCGCTGTAAAAAGCATTCCCGCAAAGCTGAACCTCAAATTACAAATCATCGAAACTCCGGAGCTGTGAAACTGTTGAAAAAAATCAAGTCATACTTGGAGAAAAATTCGCGCTTTGCAATGATGGATTCAACGAGCATGTGTTCCGAGAGTTCAAAGCAAAAACGAAACCGTAGCTATCAAAATGTGCGAAAGCTAAGCAATCGAGCCTCTCTGAGACGTCATTCTTATATAAAATCATCAAAAATTGAAAGACGAATGTATAATAAATATCAATCGGTGGGTTTACAAAAAGCGCTGCACGATGGTTCGTGCACTTCAGATTGCTATGAGTGCAATCTCTTTCCGAAGACGAATATGGGAATGGGAAGTACAACCAGTCATTCTCGAAGTATTCCTTTAGAGACTCAGGAATTGCTAAGCAAAAGCTACTGGCGATATTACAACAAGCTCAGGGAAAAAATCGGCGACACAGGAAATGCGAAACCGGAATGTCTGTGCCATCTGTTAATGGGCCAGCCTGAAGCGAAGAGGCAGAAAACCGAGAGTTTCTGCGACGCAGCGATGGATCGTGTTTTCAAGATCGACTCGGAAATACAAACACTCCGGCAATGCTCAGCTCTATCCACTATGATTAATACTGCATTGTATGATTCTCTTGTTCCACTTTCAAACCAAATATATTTTACGTATTTCTATAAAGCTTTCCTTTAGGGACCCAACACTTGGAACAATCAATGCCCCGCAAATAAAAGAGATGTACATTAACAAACAGTTTAAATCAACGATTTGTTCTTCGTCAGAAGCAAGAAAAATTGGTTCGGATAATTGTGACGTAGAACATAATCCGAACAAACCATCGGTGCTCAATAATAAAAACGCAAATAATAAACCTGCGATAGAAATGAATTCATTAAGTAAGTTTTTTAGGTTCATTGGAATTATAATACCCTATCATTTATTATAAACTATAGGCATTGTTCTTTCCAGTTTTTGTAGGCAGCATGATCTACTTGTTCATAATGCTTCTCCTGCTGCTGTCCGACTACTTCTTTCATAAACTAAACAATGATTACGAAAGTACAAGTTACGCGGACTTGCTTCTGGAATACGTTTCGTTGTCCTTTAAAGAAGCTTTCGATGATATCGCAAATAGCTTTAAAGGAATCATCTCGAGCTTCGTAAGTTTCAACAATTTCATCGTTTAATAGATTATAATAATTAATGAATATTTATGAAACGTTTCAGCAATCTCGCAAAAAGTATAAACCAACGTATCTTTAATTGATTTATTAATATGCTTGCCAAATGATACTTCAAACTATGCTGTTACTTGTGAATAACCTCTGAGTTTTCGTATCATTGTGCCACTAATTGACGTTTTATATAGAAATATACACGAACAGTTGTTTACTCGCATATTCCTCGGCAAATAAAGGTATTCTCTAATCAAATTTTTACACGATTCCCTATAGAATGGCAGTTTGTCCTGCAGGCAGTATGGCATACTTCGCACAATGCTTTGCTTCTTTGTCAGTGTGAAGCTACTTTGCAATTCAAACAAAGATAGCATCCAATTAAAGGAATTGTTATGTCCAGGCATGATAAGCTTGACTATTTCGAAGTAACTGAAAGTCTCTCCAATTATAATATTCAGGCATGACTAGCATTCGGAAACCGAGAAATATATTCGAAAACAAAATTACAATGCATTACATTGGCTATATATGTAGGCCATATTGCCTGGACCAACGTAGAACGCAAATTAACGAGTAACTGATTCGAGTATTTACCGGAATCTAATTGTTCCCGTGGCTATCCCATCGAACGCTGCGTTGGCGATTTTGGCAGGCACATTTTACCACTGCACTCGAGACACTGCCGAGAATCTTTTCTCAAGGAAAAGATTTTCGCAAGTAACCGAACGCGCGCGTGCACCGTGCACATGATTTTCAAACTGATTTAAGACAACGACACGACCGCAACTGACGGCGATGGAAAGAAGCTCGTGGGAAGTGAGAGCAGCTCCTCAAACGAGGCCTAATGAAACTAAGGTTTCCCGGTGAACTACAAAACCACTGTGCACACGTTGATTTCGGTCATTTTGCTTGGCGGTTGTGAGGTGTTATTTTGAACGGACACGTGGTCACTGGAGTCGGTGCCAAGAGGAAGAGAGAGAGAGCGTGGCTTAGACAACGGCTTAGTGAACACGTTGCAGCACGAAATCCAATTAACGAAAGGAGGACCGATCAGTAGTCAGATAGTCAGGATCGCCGTTGGGAAATCGGGAATTATGGCAGACTATGTGATCAGTGAATCCAAACCGGCGGTGGTCGCTTTGCCCGAAGACGGTCTTTCGGTAGCACAACTCTTTGCCAATGGTGATGGACTCACTTATAATGATTTTATCATATTACCGGGCTACATCGACTTCACCGCGGATGAGGTCGACCTGCACTCGCCGTTGACCAAGAAAATCACTCTCAAGGCACCGCTCGTCTCCTCGCCGATGGACACGGTTACCGAGTCCGATATGGCCATTGCGATGGCCCTGTGCGGTGGCATTGGTATCATACATCATAATTGCACGCCCGAATATCAGGCTAACGAAGTCCACAAGGTATCTTTACCCGTCGATCTACCGTTCTTAACTGGCCGCCTGACAACTTTATTCTTTCACCGGCGGTGACCCTTCACTCCCGCTCTCACGCTTCGCCACCCCAGCTTCATTATCCTGTACCCAACTTGTTTCCGTTGCATTCTTTCCCCGCACGTATAACGGACCCTCCATCGACACGATCTCAATCAATTTAATATCAAACCGGTCACTAGCGAATCACGTTGCGTTCGAAATTTAAAGGACACTTGGACAAAGCACGCCCGATCATCTTTCGAAGTTTCCGCGACTCAGCGGGAGGCATGGGCGATGGCTTTTTTTAATCTTCCACTTGCATTGTTCATTCAGCAATTTTCCCCTCGTCGCAAGAATTAAGTTATCATCGCGTTCGATTTAGCGTTAACATTGTCGCGAATACGGTTGCACAAGGTCCCGACCTATTTCTTATAATCCTTTTTAAACTTCTAGGTGAAAAAGTACAAGCATGGCTTCATTAGAGACCCAGTTGTTTTATCCCCAAACCATACAGTCACTGATGTCTTGGGTGTAAAGAAGGAGCATGGCTTTAGCGGTATACCTATTACTGACAATGGAAAGGTCGGTGGAAAATTATTGGGCATTGTTACATCAAGGGATATTGATTTCCTGGAAGATTATCCGAGTCAGAGAAGCACAAAGCTGGAATCAATAATGACAAACTTGGACAATCTAATTGCTGCACCAGCTGGTGTAACACTGCAGGAAGCTAACGTCATTTTGGAGAAATCAAAGAAAGGAAAGCTTCCTATTATCAATGAGAAGGGAGAATTGATCTCTCTAATGGCAAGAACTGACCTGAAGAAGAACAGGAGCTATCCAAATGCTAGCAAAGATGAGAACAAACAATTGCTGGTGGGTGCAGCAATTGGGACACGCAATGCAGACAAGCAGAGATTACAGCACCTTGCTGCAGCTGGTGTGGATGTTATTGTTTTAGATTCCTCTCAAGGCAATTCTAAGTACCAAGTTGATATGATTAAATATATTAAATCAGAGCACCCAGACTTGCAAGTAATTGCTGGCAATGTTGTTACAACAATGCAAGCTAAAAATCTCATCGAAGCTGGTGCTGATGCATTGCGCGTAGGCATGGGCTCAGGCTCTATCTGCATTACTCAAGAAGTAATGGCTGTAGGCAGACCACAAGCAACAGCTGTGTACAAGGTTGCCGAATTTGCAAGGAAATTTGGTGTGCCTGTCATTGCTGATGGTGGTATTCAGTCGATTGGACATATTATCAAAGGGTTGAGCTTGGGTGCAAGCACAGTCATGATGGGATCTTTGTTAGCTGGAACTTCAGAAGCACCAGGAGAGTACTTCTTCAGTGATGGTGTGAGGCTTAAGAAGTACAGGGGTATGGGTTCATTAGAAGCAATGAATAGAAAGGATGCTAATGGATCAGCAATGGATAGATATTTCCATAATGAAATGGATAAACTGAAAGTAGCCCAAGGTGTTAGTGGATCAATAGTTGACAAGGGAACTGTTCTTAAATTCTTGCCTTACCTTCAATGTGGTATTAAGCACGGTTGTCAGGATATAGGAGCTAGGTCTCTATCAGCTTTAAGATCTATGATGTACAGCGGTGAGCTCAAATTTGAGAGAAGGACACACTCTGCTCAGCAAGAAGGAAATGTTCACGGCTTGTTCTCCTACGAGAAGAGACTTTTTTGATTAGATAACAAATGAACATCTCAAGAACCATGTACCTGCATTTAACTGCATATGACTATATTATGGTCAGACCTACTACGAGTTATATCTAATGTGATTTACAGATATACATTTCCTTGCTGCCAGCAGCATAGCATCAAGATGACTTTATTTCTAGACAAATGATTTAAATCATGATTGCCGTACATATATATGACAAATTATAGTTCAAATTGTATCGTTTGCCATTTGAAACTCGTTCCATATGTACTTGCGTGACTTGACAAACGAGTATGTATTTTATATATACGTATACACGCGCGATATAGTTGTGTAATTACAGCAAAAGAGAACTAAGTAATGCGCTTTAGAAACATATAGCCATTTGCAAGATACTGGCTTTTTTCCATAGCATAAAGAATCATGTCCCACAATTCTGTAATATGTCCACTTGTTAGCTATAATTCTTTTTATTTCTAGACGAATTATATAATTTAATCGATTTTATAGCATTACCGTTCGGACAGACTGCTCGAGAAGGCCAAAACGATAACTGTAATCATACAAAGCCATTCATTTATTGCACTTTATGTTGGACGTTTTGTTGTTCGTGTCTCGAATCTTCATATGCAGAAAGTTCAATAAATGAAAGGCTTGCATCCAATTCAACAATTAAAAATGAATTGCCAAACTGTGGGATCAGCAAACAAAATATCTATGTATAAACTAATCAATTTAACTATATTTACAAACCGATCGTCCATTCCCGAACTAGCGTGATAAATGCAAAACCTATGTAACTCGTACATTATTGTAATATGTATTTTAACATAATTTAACAAGACATATTTTTTCAGCTCTGATTTCATATTGATACCCACGACAGTTAACTGGTAGAAATCAATCAAATTGTAATCTAAAGTTGATCGAACTAATCACAGTTTAATGAGAAACTTCCGAAATTATTACGTTTTCTTTCATCCTTGGAAATTTTATACAACTTGTTATAATGAACTGTGAGATTCAAATAAAACCCTGATTAACTGCGAGTGCTGATATTATTTCCTTTTCCTTCCAATTCCCAATGTCAGATCATTAAACGATGTTCCGGGCTACGTAACTATGAACTATCTGAAATTTCAGCGTATCTAAGCTCCTGGTGATTTAAAATACGCGGCCGTGAATAATCTCGTGTGTCGTGACACACTCATCAATTCCAGAAAGACGTAGAAAATAAAACAATGGGAGGCTGCGTCGCAATTTCGGGCTTTCGAGCGTCGTATACAGGAATCATGTTGCTCCGTTCTAACCTGAAAACGCCGCGGCAACTGACAAAACATCCGAACACAGTGGAGGGTCTAAAACCGGTGCAAAATGGTTCTGTGTAACGTGGAGTGTCTCCAAAGGATTTCCAATTATCTGGATGTTTCTCCTGGCAAACTAGAAATCTCGGAAAACAATGTAAATATCTATTTCATAGTTAAAATAAGCTTGCACGCGAGGAAGATCGTAGCTACGACGAATGTCAGTCTGTTACATTTCTAACATCGTTGAACTGTTATTCTCTAACCAGGTTGTTGTTGCTTCGGAGGCAGAGACAAATCATGCTATTAAAGGTTTCAGCACGATTATTCAATCGTTGCTGTCGAACTCCAAGTACTCCGATATGCTAGGTGCCGATGAAGAAACTCGAGCATTGTCCCGGCAATGGCTGGAATATGCGGTGGTCTGCGTGAATTACGCGAACATTCCAACTAACGCAAAAAGAGTATTAAAGGTAATATCCCTCTTTTCATAATCAACAACTACAAAACGTTCAATAAACGAAATCTCCTTGTTTCAACAGGAACTGAACGAAGCATTGAAATCAAACACATACATAACTGGGACACAGAAGACCATTGCTGACATTGCACTGTATTATGCTCTGTACTCAATAATGGTAAGACCTATGATTGGCATTTGAGAATCCTTAGGAGATTCTCCGGATCAATCTAATCTGTCTGACCCACTTCTCTCTATTGCAGAAGGAATTAACTCATCAAGAGCAAGCACGGTATGTCCATGTGTCAAGGTGGTTTGACAATATCCAGCAAGAGCAGAAACTGAGGCAACAGTTGGATCTCATTTCTTTTGAACTACTACATCTATATTTGTAATTGGATTACTGTAACGCGGGCGCACGCCATATATTTATCGTTATAAATACTTGAAAAAATTGCAAAGTGTGCAGGGATCCTTTTTTTTTTGACAATCCTATGCTAGTATATACACGTAGACATTTCAGTGGGGTGCACTACACTTAACTCTCACAGTTAACTAATCGAAAACGTTGTTCTTATTCATGTCACAGACGAGGTGCAGAAAACAGTGTAGACGAGACAGGGAATCTCGCTGTGCAACCGATTACTAGAATGGGTGCGTTCACACGTGACTCTAAGGTAATCGTATAAATCAGGAAATCCTAGAAAAGTGATTTCTGAAACAATTATATTGTGGAAATAATTCGCGATGTATTAGCAATGCGTAATATATACTGTAAAGCAAATGCTGAAAGTAAGAACTGCGCGAGATACTAATAATATATAAAACCTTGGAAAAATATGGGCATGATTTCTAAAAGCAATTAAAATCGTTAAATAAATCACGATTCTGAATTAGAAAGGTGTGTTGTTCAAAGATAATAGTCAAAAGTAAAGTTAGTAACGTAAAATCAGACCACGAGGAGCGACGCATTACCCCCACTTGTACCGACCGAGCGCTACGCGCAGAATGACAAGTGCGGCTGCTTCCGACGACCTTGCCGCGTGTTTTCCCCGCTCGTCGCACTACTGTGCCAGCCAATCCGGCGCGCCGACTGCGTTCCAATGCTTGCCTGCGGTGCCGATGTACCGACACGCTGTTATTCATACCTGCTACCATGTGTCATTGAACTTGCACTCTTTTATTATTTAATGCTAAATACGTTTTGGATTCTAGGTAAATTCTCTTACGAAATTTGCGATTACAGGTGAATGAATGCAGGATAAATTGATCTAATCAATATGTTATATTTCTTCATATATACAAAAACATATAACTGACACCGCATTTATCATAATATACCTATAATTACCATTCTGTCCACACCATGTTCTATGATCCGTTAAAGAAAGTATTCATGGAGCCAGAAATAAAGGCTTTGGTAGGTACCTGTTATGTATTTTGTTTACATTGACTTGCGATAGACCCCGATAGACTGTCGTTAAAGTAATTATGTACAAATCTATCCTCTAATGGTTGTCCAAGAAACACTAGCATCCTGAAACAGCTCGAGTAATCATGTCGAGAGATCTGCTTGTAAATCACATAAAAATAGAAGCGTATATCCAGCTTATTTTACAACGGGTGTCAAGTGGCTACGAAAGATTAGTTCACACCGCGTCCAGTTTCGCAGATCCTGCCTCGTTAATGTCTAAAAGAATGATTGATTCAGTTCATAAAAATATATCAGTGCCTGTCGCTCTTAAGAATATTGAGGTTTATTGGATAGGACATGTTTTGGTAGGTACCCCGTCTGAATCCGTGAACTCAATGGTACGGATACTGAAAGACATCTTGTAATTGCCAGAAGTGTTTGAACTGGAAGACAGATCGTAAGATTAATTTATTTACCGCGGTAAAAGGAAATACGCAAACTTAATTCTACGCAAAGAGGCGGCCGCCGGCATCCAATGGAAAATGGCTTTCTCTGCCGGAAAAGTAAACGATACTTGACTAGATGCAATCACTAACGTTCCTAAATAGAAATCAGTACCTATTAAAGCATGGACAATGTTTTCTCACCCTTAAATAGAATGCGGTGATCAAAATCTATTGATCAGCGTGCACGTCAAATTGTATTAATCGCCCTCACAAGTTACCGCTCTTATTAATAATTCAAGCCAACAGTTTCCTGCAGTGTTTGCACTAACTCAAATACAGGTATTCTCATGTAAATACGGGAGCACATGGGAAAATCCTTGGCTCGAAAAGTTTTAGGGATAGAGTAAGTACGAGAAAAATAATTATTGTTTTACGTTTGAGAGTACTTCGCCCCCGACTTACGTATTTACAAAGGTACTTCGATACATAATTGGCATTGTTCGATGAGGGAACTATCTAGACAGTTTCGAGTCCTGTTCTCCAAGGGATTGACACTATGGATAGAGGCTGATAGAACAGTTAGAGATTTCCGAGGCAAATACTTCCAGAATAATGAGCGGAGAGTCTCCACTTTCTTGATAACTAGAAAAAAGATAATTATAATACACGATTCTGTACCCTAACGATGATGATCAATGCACGATTCTCCTAATTTTTTGGTCCTTACGTTCCTCCTACTGCATACACTTTTAATATACGTTTCGTCGGCATGCGACTCAGAATCTGATTAGGTACTAGTTAGACCATAACTCTTTCTCGAGAGCAACACTCCTTCCTATTAACATTCCCTTAATCATCGGCTAGGATTTACGCTAGGCTCAATTAACGTCCCATTTGCTAAAATATCTACGATATGAATAGGATTTACATGCGAACTGCGCGAATCTACGATGACCGCAGGGGGAAATGAAAAGTCAGAACTTGAGAAGAAGAAGAGGAAGAAGAAGAAGAAGAAGAAGTAGAAGGACAGACTTTGCTGGCTGTGCAGGATCAATCCTCGACCAAATGACTAGCTACTTCCTTTCACTTTCTCTGAATCATCATTTCTCCGTGACAGAAAGCCTAGTCGGGCGCGTGCACTCCCTTCAACAACTTTATAATCGATTTAAGTCAGGTACACAAGCAATTATAGACTCCGCACGGAAAGCCCGCACCTTACTGTCAATCGCAATTTGCTTTTCCTCTCGTGTAAAATCACTTGGCACAGTTTTGAGTAACAGTAAGACTAACGCGGGCTATATTCATCGAAATTTTAAGTATCTGCCCGGTACAGTACAGCCACGATCCACTTGCTATTTCCTATAACAACTGTCATAGCGCAAACAGGAGCGACAAATGGCACGAGCACACTGTCGTCCTTTCACTATCTTATATTAATCATTACCATAGGATTTATACTTGTCATTGGTATCAGTGAATAGAAATCTAACAGTCGTGCCAGCCAGTAAATACTCATTAGCTATGATACGTACAATTAGTTAGTATCTGGTAGACGTAACCGATATCGGCATCCCCGCTCAACCTTGGGCGAGCACGCGTCATTCAACCACTAATTAATAAACTTTAAGCAGACGGTAGGAAGCCGCCGCTGGAACTAGTCTCGCAGAACTATGTCTCTCTCTCTCTCTCTCTTGTACGATCAGTCCAGGATATCCGAGACGCCGCGTACTATCACAGTCCAACATTTTCGCCCTCGAATGGTAGCGGTCACTACCTTCCTAAGTCTCCCAGACAATGTATACCGTGGCCTGTATTCTTATAAAAATACAACTATAATAAATCGACAGTGACGTGTGCGAAGAAGAATTCTCGAAACGAAAGATTCAAGCGGATCAGTTTGCTTCGTCATCGAATTCTCAGCGAGTGGAATTAACTCGTCGCGGATGACATTCATACACGGACACCTAGACCGTTGCCAGTGCCGATCTCCGAGACTTCAAAGGTAGGCGTGCAGATTTCGGTGGGTGTTTCTGCTGCGAGGGGTGCCAAGCATCTGCTCCTCTTGGACGGCTCCAGATGGATGAGGGTAAACGACCTGGTGGATGGCGCGTATCCATACCTGCTACGGAAAATTGACTCCGTAGACTTGCTCTGTAGATCAACTTCGCCCACTGACCTCTTCGGGTTTATAGTCGACATGGAATTGTAGACCGGCGCTTTTTCCTTGATCTCGGGCGTGAAGACGGACTCTTCGCTTTCTTCGAAGGAAGCGAAGATATCGGAATCAGGAACGGAAGGCGCGTTAAAAACCGACTCCCTTAAGGATGAGGTCAACGCATCGGGACACATAAATGGATCCAAGGATGTGATGTCATTGAGATCGCTTCCACTGTTGCAGGTTTGAATATTATTAACCGAGTAAGAGGATGGGAACGCCTGGTACTCGGTGACGTTCGACAGGACTTCCTGGCTCCTCGAGGACTCGGACCACTTAGAATCCGAGGGTCTTCTCGAGCTGAATCTGGTGGAGTCGTGCTCCGCGAAGATTGGCTCCGGCAGCTTCGACTCCTTCGATCTCTCCGAATTCTTGAGCAGTGCTTCGAACAGGTCTATGGGTTCGATGCCATTCATCCTGTACGGTGGTATGCCATTTAGAGAAGTATCCTCCAAGTATTTCTCGCTGGACTTCTCCCGGTCAGTGTAGTCCTCGATGTTGAGCAAGACGGATGGAATTACGGGATCAGAGTGTCGAACTGGACTCTTTCTATTGCCAAACGGCGATTTTGCTCGCTCGGTATTCATGCAAGGATTTTGGATTTCCACACTCCTGGAGTCCTCCTCTTCGAGGGAAGCTAATGGAAGTGGATCTATCGGACTCGGCGGTGCCGAATGAATAGTTGGAACTGTCAGGGTATCCATGATCTTCGAGGGTTCCAGTAATCTTATATGTGTCATTGGTTCTATTGTGCTAATAGACTCCGAGTGTTTCAGCGCCTCGAGATTCCTACGAGCTTGCAGTAATCGGCTGGAGGCTTCCATTATCGTTCCAGTTGCATGTGGCAGGTTTGCCAATTTATTCGGAGTAATAGTTATGTGACAGGGCGATACTTTCTGCTTGGGACTGCTGAGTAAACTCGATCTGGTGCTGTCCGGCGTGGAGAAGGACGTGTAATTGTTCTGGAGCTTCAGATGCAAAGCCGGCGTGACGCGTCCGCAATTGTCGGCCGGCGATGCTCCTCTCGTCTGTGGACGCGGACAAACGTAGACTCGCTTTTGGTTCTCCAATTGTCGGCAGAGCATAACGTGCCTGGCTAATCCGGGCTCGCCTCTATTGTGATTCAAATTCTGGATGGAATACGTATGCACGCCGCTTTCGTTCCCCGCTGGTGGGAATATCCTCAGACTCATCTCGGAGGTGGGTCTCGCGCCGGCTTTAATATTCGGGTCCGACATCGACGAGAGATTCGAATTCCGCCTCTTCGAAGTCATCGGGTTGTGAGTGATCGCTCCGTTGAAGTCCTTCGCGTCGGTCATCGGACTGTCGGCACTCAGCATTGGATCCGACATCGTATTCATATGTTGCACTTTGCGATTGAAGGTGGCATCGCTCTTCAAGTTCTGGTACGAAGTGAATTTCGGCTCGGTCGTCTTTTGAGAACTCCTTGTAGTGAGTCTGTTGTGACTGAGTCGTCCAAGATGTCGAACTTTATTAAACGCTGGATCCAACAGGTATTTCTTGATCTTGTCTATATTGTGATTGGAGTCGATCATGTGATTCCGATCGATGATGTACTTGGGGTCAAGCATTTTTGTTAGATCGTGGATATCCTCTTCGACGATGTCGCCTTGCTGGCTGTCGGAGGCCGAGCTGTCCGGGCTGTTGCGCTCCGAGGAGATGTCGATGTTCTTGTTGGAGCTGTTGAGGCATCGCCTGCTCGAATATAAGCCGCTACTCTGCTTCACGGCGAAGCAATTCTCGACAGGACGCCTTCTGCCATCGGTGCTGTTGTTTACTTGCGCAAGCTCCATGTTCGTGTTCGAGCCCCGCCTTGTCGGCGAGCATCCGTAGCGGCTCGGCGTCACTCCGAATAGTGCTACTAAGTCTTCGGCGATCTTTCCAGCCGCGAGTCGAACCTCGCCGTGATGAAACGCGTAGATCCAAGGGTTTGCACCACTATGCGCCAGGATTGGCAAACCCAGCCACACCACAGCCCACTCCGATAAGATGTTAGTGCCGCAGAATATGTCGACCAGCATGCACGTCTGCAAGGAGAAACCATTATCGTTCCCATGAGTGAGTTATGGATCAGAACATTATGCGAGACAGTCGAGAGCACTGCACTTCCTATAAGTATCGATCAGTATGCATTGCAAATTTACATACACTATCGACTGTCTGGCAGGATTCTGAGTATGTAAACTGTCGAGTATTGGGAGAGAGCAAGTACAGCGAAAGCTCGCCAATGATTCTTTCGAAGAGGCTTTGCAAAACGTGATGCACTCTGGCAGGATTTATACTAGCAACGCGAATACTGAAAGTTTCCTGTAATATTCATTAACCGCGCGTACAATACATGCATGACATCGAGAACTATATTCGGCATCCACCTTTCTGCTCAGCTGTGAAATATGGGAATTGCCGTTATAGAGCTTTCTCAGGGAAGGAAAGCCATTGAAAGAAAATGTGTAGAGGATGGCTCCTTTGGCCCTATCGCAATATTGCGCGCGCTAAAGTTACTCGAGTATTTATATCTGTATGAGGGTGTGTCTATGTAAATACTCGTGCAGGAAAGGCGAGCGTTTCCCTTGCCGGGCAACGGCCATAAATTCTTTACGCGGCGGGGGATCCTTTATTATTTATCTTCGGAATTCTCTTGTGCTTTGCACTGGCTGTCTTCCAGGGCGAACACGTTCCTCGGCAAGCGACGATTACGTAATTCGCACGGTGTACAACACAGCCCGGAAGATCGGAGGACTTTTAGATTGCACAATCTTTTCCCGATGAACGTCATTTCATTAACGTTTCTTCGCTCGGTTCCGTAACTACTGGCGGGTTGGAGGAGGAGCACAGTACTTTCGCAGCGCGAGCGCGCGCGCGCGCGCGGCCTCGATACCGCCGGGAATTAACTTACTCGCACTCAATTGTTTGCGCAATGAAATTGTTCGCAATCGAGCTCTCGCCAGTCCTCGTCCTCTGTACAATGGGTAACTGGTAATGGCGAAAAAAGAAGTGGAAGAGGGAAAATCGAGTGAGTTTCTGCGACTTGCACGCTTAAGCTCTATCTCCTAGCAATTTGCCGGCTCCCTCGGCTTATGGACTTTACAGGCGGCGAAACTTCGTTACGAAAAACTCGAACCAGATGTGTCGAGAAAAAAGATTCTCGTTATCACAACTAATTCAAGGTTGATTGCTTTACTGTATGGAGAAAGCGCAAGTTTCGGTGGACTTTAATTCAAGGCTCGTTGACGTAAATCAAAAAATGAATATTAAACGCGAAGGGAAGCGCGCTGTAAATTATTCTCGCCTTGTTCGAAACTCGTTAACCTGGTATCAGGGCTCGCGGCTGTTGTGTGCTCGTCTTTCCGGTAATTTCGCATTGCTCCGCTCTGCCGAAGTTATTAGACACGGAGCGAAATGCTCGTGGTGTGTGTGTGTGTGCTGCGCTTCGGCCAGTAAACAAATCATTATGCGTTGCAACGCGCACCTATCATTTATAACCCGGCACCGGCAAACATCGCACATTTCAATAATGGCTTATGAGTGTTAGCAGCACTGAAATCATTGCGAGACTAACCAAGGATGAGTGAAGCTTCGCTTCGAAGCACCGCCTTTCCTATCTGAAAGCTCTTTGTGTGTTTCGGATGATCTAATGAAAGCTTTATTCAATCGAACACGATAAGCTTATACTAAGATTGCCAGTTGAAATCGATAACTTAATTATTATAATCGGACACCTTCCATTTAGAAAGATTATTTTCTATTCAATTATTCCGTAATCATCTTGCATTCCAATGATAGTTCTTTAGAAAGACCACACTTCAAAGTTAACTACTCACAAACATCACTAAAGGGATTTGAAATTAGTATAACTCATTCCGATAAGACGAATTTCGATTAAACTTTCCTGCATTCTTTCCGGCTTCACTTTTAGAAATCCGATCACTGGACTTGAAGTAACTTATCACGATTTAAGCACGGCCATTCTCATGCAACTCTGCAAAGCTATTTCCGGCGCGAGCGTATATCAGCGCGGGGCTTCACAAATCCCGGCGGAGGAAGTTAGTGATAATAAAACATGAAACGGTACACAGTGGACCGAAAACATAAAATACTAAGCATTTGACAGAGATTAATTTTTTCATCTCTATCATAATGCATATTATATGTAATGAACAGAATAAACATAATAAATATGCAGGAAACATGCAGAAATTATTCTGCGGTTGCAGAATTTTGCCGCACTTGCAATTATTAATATGTTTATAATAACATAATAACTCCACACGATTATATATTTACACGTATATATGATATTAAAGAAGAAAAGAAAGATGTTCCGTGAAACGGCTAGTATTTTTTGAGGTCGGCCGACTGTGCGGCAGCCGTGTTAGGCATGCCGGGAGCGTAAGTAGTATAAGCACATTAGCGGTCCGGCGCACGAGATGTCCGAGTGCGCACATGTACCGGGCGGCAGCGGGAGCTCGTCGGAGCTAATGCGGAAAAATCGAGTTTCCTGCACGGCAAATTGATATTTATGTTCTCCTGGATACGCTCGCGCGTTCTCTGTGTGTGTTCGTATCGGTGCAAAGGTAAATAGGTGTGAGAGAGGGAGTGTGAAAAGCGCATATACGAACCTGGAACGGAAGCCAGAGGATGAGGAACGCGCCAACCGTGACTGCCAGTGTCTGCCCATAACGCGGTAATGCCAGGGTCTGTGTCTGATGTCTGAACGATAGTTCGACCGTATAAATCGCACGTGCATGGGCACGTGCTACCAGATAGACGTACATGTAGCAGCCGAGGAGTACAAGTGCACTGGGCGCCCACACTGCCACCACCAGGAACACCCTCACCGGAGGGAGAACTGCCGCACCGAACCTGCAGCTGCCACCACCGCTGCGCAAAAAAGGAATTTGTTTCGACGTTTAATCGAATCCATTGTGTAACCATAACAATTGGATAAGCCCGAACGATTAATGAAATCCATTGTCGATCGTCTGTGCACGCGCGACACAAATTGCTTCTGTTGTCATACGCTTCTCTTAACGCTTGTCAAATCGTCCCAACTTTTCAAAGCCTATGTGCATGCCATTCTACGCTTTGAACATTTTGTTTGTTAATTATGACCGCGCCAGATTGCACGTTTCGTTGGCAACCCTGCTTTTAAGGGTTGTAATGGATGGCTCCGTGAAATTGTATGCTCACTGACGTATACGAATTACACATTCCTTTAATTAGGAAATATTGATGGAGCGAGCACATTGCGCTATCAATTATTGCCGCGATTTAATTGTAATGCGTCCGTTACGGGCAGCCCTCGATTATTGCTTGCATTTATTTAAATGGCTGTCAGAGGCTGTCGTCTGAATCGAGTAATTTTTAGACCGTCCTTTCCAATGCAATTACGTAGACTCGACTCATCGTGATATGATCACGTGAAATACAATTGACACCTCGTGTCACTCGCTTCCAGATGAGATTGATCGGCTCTATGCATGAGCTGCTCGTTCACATCGAAATTTTCGATGCGCGTGCCAAGGTTGAACAGTGTTTGGCGTTTCTCATCTGCACGTGCAGTTGGTAGTATAACAAGGCACTGAGAATTTTACGGTTATTTCACTCTGTTTACATGTTTATCGAATCTTTTGAGAGGCATCAATCACCGATAATCCTACTTTATCCCAAGAATTTATTGAAATTCTTTGGTGAAACTGCATGGTTTACAACGATAGATGAATATTTAATACCTATTGCTTTTGTTGAGATTCGAAAACGTGTAAGTTCTTTGAGTTGTAGGAGTATGTTTGAGTAGCTTAATATCCAAGTCGTGTTACACAATCAAAGTTTAGCTGTCAAGCTCTTATGCCGATTAAGATCTCGCAAGCTGCTGAACATATACGCTTGTAGATTACGGAAAATTGTTTTCAACACGCTTCCCTAATTTTCTTAATTCAGAAGGCTAAATAGAAACTTATTTTCAACAGTTTTAAAAACTGTACACTTTGCTTACCTTTGCGTTTGGATGTCGCCATTAATATGTACGTAGATGAGTGGCGAGAGGCCGACAGCAATGGCGTAGATCCAAAAGACAGCGATGTACTTCTCGATGCTGCTGTGTGTGATAATATTCTTGTATCTAAGTGGCTGTGCGAGGGATGTCAGTCGGTCGACCGCAATAGCCACGGTAACCAAAACGCTCACGCTGCACAGTGCAATGACAATGCAATACGGGACGATGCAAAGTGTGGAAACACCATTCTCCGGTAATCCCGAGAGTTCCAATTGCATGCCAAACGGCATAAACAATCCCACCTGGAAGGAAGGAAGGTAATGCTTGAGCTACCATGATGCGAGATCCGGCGAGCGCTGTTGAATGCGGTGGGAATGCAAAACCATAAGCGAATGGAAGCTTGGATTTCCGGGGTAATGAATACTTTATAAGGCTGCGTGCGCAAATCTATTCTGAGTTGAAACGGTGCGGAACAAGTGGATCCCTCATAAGAGTAATCATTCATGGGGTCTCGCATGGAATGAATGGATTCCCGGTGGTAAATGCGATTAAGCAATGAAAGGTGAAATGACAGGCTGGCTGAGAGAGTAGGAATAGGGCGAACTCGATGGGGTATCCGTGCTAGTGAGAATTGAGGCTCACCCCGAAATCGCTGACAGCCAGGGAGACCAGGAGGCAGTTGGATGCAGTCCTTAGTCTCTTGTACCTGTAGAACGCAGCCAGGATAATAGAGTTCTCGGTGACGGTGATCGGCGACAGGATGCAGACTATCGACACCGCCAAAACCACTGAGACAGGATTGACATCCAGTCGAGTATCGATTCGCGTCACCGTCGGGATCAGGCTGGTTGTCGTCAATTCCCCGCTGACGACGGTCGACGACAGCGGATCCGTCCCCGCTGCTGACATGGTAACTCGCGTCGCTTTCTTCCTCGCCCACGGCCCCGCACGATTCTCCTCTTCAAGTTAGATTCCTTTCGTACACTCGTCCCTCGTACGACGACATTTCGAGATCGGCACACTTCTCGCGCACCGATCGCACCACTTGCTTATTTCTTACTTCGATCGACAGAGTCACTCACTCGTGCTTCCTATTTGCTGCGTTGCCTTGCAATTTTGCATTCTCGAATACTTGATTTCTGAGGAAGAAGTTAGAGAAAGATTGTATAATTGAATTGTATTGTGGGGTGTGATTACATGTGGAATATCGCATTCTTCAATGTCAGTTAGTATTAAGAAATATATATGAGACGGGTATGACTTGGGTTACAACTTTATTCGCCATTTGCTCGGACTGTACGAAATGAATAAACTTTTCTCTACTTTTTCATATTTTCCAGCCACATTTCAGGATTAGGTAGGAATTGAGTGCGAGCTCTTGTAGGTTCCGCTCTTCAATCACTTAAATGGGAAGTAATGTCACGTTTCCTTAAAAAGTTACTTTGGTCCGCGTATCCCGAGAGGAGCCTACTACCAACGAGAAAGTGAGAAAAGCACGTGAAACAAAATTCTCGCCTTCTAAATTCGCCGTCTCCCAAGA
The DNA here is from genome assembly GCA_910591665.1 of Ectemnius continuus. Classification (NCBI taxonomy): domain Eukaryota; kingdom Metazoa; phylum Arthropoda; class Insecta; order Hymenoptera; family Crabronidae; genus Ectemnius; species Ectemnius continuus. The sequence goes on along the minus strand of OU342868.1, from coordinate 9,266,934 downwards.
GAAAAGTGCGTAACACGGCTGAATTTCCCGACGTCATTCTTTCACCATAAGCGAGTGCACTCATTTCGATCCACTGACCACAAACGCCGATGTTCGCTAATGAATTCTTCTATAAGAATGGTTATTAAAACAGCGATGAAATTTACTGACCTTTCACGCGCTCGTATTCCGTCAGCGCCATAATAACTGCGCGTCGTTGGTTCCACTCGATAATTAAGGTTCTCTTATTGACGCGATGGTCAGTCAAAATTCCGAGAGCGGGTGGTTCCAGTTAACGAAGCCAATTAATCCAAGGAGAAATGAGGAGGATTCCGGCAAAGTGCTACATGGTCCGAAGGCGATTGGCAATCGTTCGATTTCGATGCACCGAGGGAGATGCCAGCCTCCGTGACCTTGACCCTTCGCTTTCTGCACACAGTGCACTTCCACTCCCACGAGTATTCAGTGAGCGCTCTTTGGAATCCTTGCCTGGAAGATCCGAATTTTCGAAATGGTCACTCGCAGTGTTCGCATTACGCCGGACGTGCATCCGCTGCCTTGATAATGCCTTGTCAAGTGCAATGCCGAACAATGCCAATAAAGAGAGCCGTCCACCCACGCATCCACGCCCTACACACGCATAGAATCTGCGGAATCTGCCTCCAGCATTCGGGGATACATCTGCAGCGCCGGCAATTACAGTCGCAAGCAGTAATTACAAGCGGCGCAGAGCGTAAACGAGCACGGGGAGGTAGAGAGCCAGGAAACAGGGTGGGCGAGAGAAAGGACGGGCGGGTTGGCGGCGGAGGAGGAAAAAGTGAGAACGAAAATGCGAAGGATGCGAAGGAATATTCCACACCTAAAGAGGTCTGTTACTGCCACATCCAATTAACCACTGCTCCCGGAATTCCGTCGATTTTTACAGCCCGTTCAGAATGATGTAACATTCTCCGAGCGCGCGGAGATGAGAGCGAGATTAGAGCGGAGCTATCCAATATTTAACAAGATTCGGTCGGATAGGGGAAAATTGTGGTCCACTACTCGATTTCGTTCTCATCTAGCATTAAGAAGGGTTGGATTGTTAAAGGCGCATTCTCGTTTCCTATGCATTCGCACGCTTCTCCCGCATTGGCCTCGCATTTGCAATTCGAAGACGCTAGAACTGTTGCAGTTAATCCGTTGGTGAGGGCGATCAATGAGGATGTGAGATCTCTCCCGCATGCTGCGACGTTTTAAGGGCTGTCTAGTCTCGCTGCGAGTGATCGTGATTGGCTGTACTACGTCTCGCCGGCAGCATCCTGCAGGGCCATTGATCGTCTAATTAATTCTCTAGCGCAAAAGTCCTCTTTGTGCCCTCTGCAGTTCCTTGCACTGTGCATCCGCGGGCACACACGTGTCTGAAAGTGGTAATTAAATCCTCTCTACTGCGCTCGCTTAGTCCCTTTGACAGCGAGGCGCGCATTGACAATCCCATCGCGCGTTATCGACTTTTTTCTTTAAATAGGATACACGTAAATGGAGCGGTGTCCTCGAAGATATTACAGGTCAAAAGAAAAAGCTGCCGCTGCTCGTTAGTATTTCTCCGGACTCGAGAGTGATGTATATCTAATTGTTTTTCGCCGTCACCTGCGTTGCGCCAGTGCGACGTAGCACAAAGCATCGTAGCTCGCATGATACTTTAAACATATATATGTCCTGTTTTATTTATCTCCCTCAGTTCGGAGAAGTCCTTTTTGCGCAGGAGTTTACTCAGTCGCTTTTAGTTCTTGTGATATAATCAACATCCAGTCTAATTCCCTGAAGTCATCCCTCTCTAAATCCGTTCGTCACCCTTTACGTTATCCCGCAGTCAATTGAAAAAGTTTCATGAGAAGAATTTTCGAAAGTTTGTAAGGTAAGTAGGGAGAGATATATTGGAGTCGAAAGACAGTATTAAATTGTCGGATATCCTCATCGCGGTCGGTCGAAAATTTTGCTTCCGAGTTCAGGGACAAAATGGATCGCGTGGCTCGTTTTTCGTTGGGAGCGACCGTTCCGAGCAGTGGCACAGTCCGATTAATCTTGGCGGGGTCTCGCCGACTGATAAATAATCGCGATCTGGCCTCCTAATGCTCTTTTCGCAAGAGTAAAGGATGGCGGAGCTCTTTCACGAAGCTTTTGTTACTCCACTCGGCTCATAGATAATCGTCTCGGTATCCTTCGATAATCTCAAGGGTAGAGTACATTTATAAGAGCGCTATCCAATTTCCCATCGACTGGCCATCGATTTCGTCACATCTCTTTTCTTCTTCCCTTTTCTTTTCTCCCTCTCCGCCAATAATCTTCCATTTTCCGAGCGATGGGAACTCGCGAACTTTTACATTACTGAATTCGGGCGGCGGCGCGCTTCCGCGACAAACGGAGCTTAAACAACAAACAAGAAGGATTACCGGACGCTGATTTCCCAGCAAACTTTTATCCGTGTATGGTGCACGCTCCACGGGAAACCAACAGTTGCAGCTGTATAGATTTCCGTCGCCCACAATCTGTTTTCGGTCACCTGCCACTCGAGTGGGTAGAACAGCTCCGATTTACTTTGCTCTCCGCCACTACATACAAAGTACACGGCAACGAATTTATTCCATTATGACCAAATCAAACAAAACTGTCTAGTGTCGAGATTTTACGGAAGCCCGATTTCCCATCCGTTTTTCTTCGCCCCTAGCAAAATTCCATCGCGCACAAAGGTAAACAATTTGGGCCAACAGCAACAATGCCCTGCCAGAGGCAGCCGGAGTCAGACGAGGGAGATGGAATACTGAAAACTTCTGTTACAGCTGACCTATGAGCTTGTTAGGCAGGCTTCAGTAAAACATTAAAAGCCAACGAAAGCTGCCGTACGTACTACACTTTGTCCAAGCATCAACTTCAGCTTGATTTCACCTGTTGTGTATTTTACAGAGCCTGTTGGTTCTTCATTTCAAGAGAAAACTCTCAACTCTTTTTCTCTTTGTCAAACAATACACAATTTTCGGGAATTTTCCGAGGGCACAGCACGTAGCTCGGGGATGAAACTAAGATAGCATGTAATTTTGCGCGTCCTCTATTTTGAGCTTCATCGTTCTTGGTTATGACTTCCGCCTATCTTGTTTTATGAAAGAGAACCAGCAGCCAATATACACTTCTCTGCAAGCGTGCAGATGCGTGGCATGAATCTTTATGAATTCGCGAGTTACTTTACTTATTGGCTGCATTAATATTCAGCTGTGATTCCATGCATCGCTAATCGAGTTTCCCCGTTTCCGAGGAGAGGACCAATCATATCAGCCTGACTCTACACTATACATATATCTACTTTCCTTTATATTTGCAATTCCCTTTACGTGAAAGGTATCCGACATCATTTATTCATTTGGGCTTTTTAAATCTGCCGTGTGACACGCGCTTAATGAATACACACAATTATGCCGTCATCTTCTTAATGGAATTATAACTCGCTCTGAGAAAAGGTCTCGCAGTGAAAATTGCATGGTACAAGGCGATAACTGACGCGCGTCAGGAACTAGTTCTCCCCCCGATTGATTCGCAAAGATCTGGAAAGAAATGGTGGAGGTTTCTCTTGGAAAATCTTGAGTGTCATCTCGATCAGACTGGATTTCGATCTCACCGCTTACTTCGATAACACGCTTGCCTGGATTTACCATGCTTATGCAGCGCGAAAGCAAAGTGCAGAGAACTTTCCACGGCGGAGGTGAGTTGTGCACGCTCCTCTCCTTCCAGGTGAACTTCTTCGGTGGGTTCTATCTTCGCGAGGAGCGTATGGAAATGGCGGGCGATGAAATCCCGCGCGCGCTCCTCTAACCGGAAGAAAACAGGCAGGCACGCGCGCACACTTTGAGAGCGAGGCGAATAGAAGGGAATATCTTAAGTGGCCTGGAGCGGAGAGAACATGGACGCGGGACGGAAAGCAAATACGTTCGTTCTATATGCAGCGAGAATCCCTTTCCAAGAAATGCATGACACCTATTTTCTTCGTGTTTCTTTAATAGGGGTCGTGTTTCCCGTGGAAGGTTATACCTTTCACCAGCAGAGGATCAACTCCTCGAGAAAAGGCAGCAGCGATGCGCTGACACCTTATACCCGCCGCCGTCATCCGTTTCTTTGAAGATCTAAGATTGACCTCTTCGGCTGCTCGGACGCCTCCAAAGAGCTCAATTTTCTCTTGGAAAGAAGAGCGAACCTCTCTTTCTCTAGTCTAGCGGATAAATACTGCCAATACACGCGGAAGTTGCGCCTGCATCGAGATATCCATCTTGAAGATGCTTCGGCATGCCCGAGGCTGGCGCGAGAAAGAAAAAAATGCCCGGCACTCTAGAATTATGTGAAGGAGCATAACAAGTTTATCGCTGGTAGCAGCGTCAAGGTAGATGTTTCAATCTAACACGCTTTCCGCTCTCGGGAAATGTGAGTTCCAAGTCCCTTTAGCGAATTTTAATTCAATTTAGCCGCAGTCGTCGGTGATGTGAATTCCACTGGAGGAACGTGAACAAAGCCGCCGGGCAAATGGAGAAAAATGTCATTCACTCGGCGGAGCCGAGTCCACGCCGATTCGAATTATGCTTTAATTAAAGTGGCAAAGGAAAACGAAACTTGGCACGCTCGCTCTTGAAACGGCGGCGGCGGCGCCGCCGCCGGAAGATAAATAGTAATAATTTCTGTTCGCAGTGGGTAATTGTGCCTGGTGAACAAATTCCCGCTGAGTAACAATGCAGAGAGATCCAAGTGCAAAGTCATTATTGCGCTCTATCGTATTATTCGCTGTTATGCATTGTTGATTGCTAGCAAATCTTAGCGGGCGCTATTTTATGCATTCCACGGTATGGCCGTCCTAGCATTAATCATTTTTAACGGAAGAACTTGCAAGCCTCGGCCTTGGTGGAAGGTTTAGGGTGTGAGGAGTGTGGCGCGTGGGCGTCGAGGAAATCCCGGCGCCGTGACCTGCCTTGCTAGTTTCAGGCCCCGAAAAAATGACAAATGATCCCATTTCCGTGCGAACTTTTCCCCGAAGAGAAACCTTGTAATTGCTAATTCAGCAGCGCGAGGAGCCCGCTGCATCGGACCGTTCTCGCAAATGCCCGCAAAACCACTGCGGTTTTTCTCCGCCACAAAGACTGGCCTTTAGGGGATTTCTAATAGCACTGCATACCTTCTCCCGTCAAGGACAGCATGCGCCGGAACGGCATATCCGCTGATCAAACGAACGGCACCTTTGGGCACTGCTGGTCCAATAAGTGGAAACAGAATTCTACCACCGACTACTGAAGCCTACCTCTACTTTTACACTTCCCACATGTTAAAATATAAATGGAATTTTGCGCTACGAAAGCTTTCCAGCATGAAAATTGCATGGAAGCATTGGACACGTCTTTTTCATATAGCAGCAAAGTATAACAATTTATATTCCACTGCGGCACCGGCAAGGTTTCTTTAAAGAAAGATGAAGAAAGTTTTAAAGCGAACGAAGATGATACGGAAGCCTTCTAATTTCGAAAGGTCTGCTTTGCCAATTCTTGGCCAATTCTTGTACCTGGAATTCTGCATTTACCTCAGCGTTTTATTGGACCAATTACATTGGCTTTCGTGGAACGTGAAACTGGAGCATCGTAACGATCCCAGCGCGATCGAGATGTTTCTGGAAATAATTGCTATTTCCGTTTGATCTTGCGATATCTCTCTTATTATTTAAACTGCCATTATATTCACGTCTCCGCCGGGAATAACTTGGAGACGATGTGCGGTCTTGTTCGTCGCTGAAACGTGTTCCTCGTGATCGTAAAGAGTAATGGCTGTAATCATCCTGCGGACAGCCTTCCATTACTCCAGTAATAATGTGCAAACAGTGCCCTTTCAATTCTTCTCGGGAAGCAATTCAGCCACAAGAAACTGACAATTGAGACTTCGGATGAGAAAAACTGTCTGTCAATAGAATCAATTAATTGGCGATCGATCGGTTAGAGAGAAAACGGAGGAACTTGGCGTTGGGAAAAACTATAAAGTGCTTGCGAGATTACAACTTGAAAGTTGAATTCTAGGATCATTGGCGAGAAGAGTAGGGGGTGGAAATAGCAATCGAAGACGCGTCGAGATGTCCGATAACGTCTGGGAATCCATAAATTCTTCTTCCCTAGCGGACTAATTGGCCTGGAGAACTCCGGGGACTGTGTAGAGGACAAAAAGGCATGGGATAGTGGCGGCAAAATCGAATTACCCTCGAGTGATTTATTCCATGGTTCAGACAGCTGCATCCACCTCGCCTAGCTCGTTTACCCGGATTGGACTTCCACTCGTTTAACGTCCACTAACGAACTGAGATCGCTTGAGGCTAATCATCGACTTATATACCACCCTCTGCGATATTTTATCGCGTACCAACTCATCCACTTGCTCTTAGAAAATCGAAATCTTTTTCTAGATCTTCCTCGCTCGTTTTAGTGATTGTCGGCCAACTCGGGGATTTATCCTCGCTTTTTGCGGATTGGGATACCTCTTACAATTACTTGAATTAATCGCAGAGTTTTCTTTGAACAGGCGAGCTAGTACTATTAAGGGTAGCGTGTGCGATACAAAAATTCGAGAGACCGCCGAAAGAAGAGAAAAGGAACGAAAGGGCAGAGCACTCAAGCTGATTATATTTTAATCTCGTAAACGTGCTTGAATCGAAAAGATGGGGAACGACATTATGATTTATCAGGGCTTCTTCCCTCGAGGGCTCTTAGGACGCCGCCGGGCCCTCCAGACGTAATTAATCAATCGGCCGTCCATCGATCGCGCGAGCTGAATTTCGGGCAGAATTTCAGGCACAATCCTCTCGTAAGGGCTATCCAGGCGATATCGACTGTCGTTTCAAATTTGTGCAGCGTTCGATGTCCCATAATGCATATATATCTCAACGGGCGGCTTTCGACCGTGTGCTGATTAATCAGACGCGCGCTACATATTTCCCCTGGGAATACCGTCATATGTATTTGGATTAACTTACGTCGATATTGAGCGAGCATCTCATCGTTTTATTCCGATTCTATAATACTGAATGAAGCGTTGAATTTCTTTTGAAGAGATCAAGTCTGAAATTTCTTTATTGACACTCGCGTCCCACTCGAAAGAAGTCAGTCGAGTTTGCTTATTGAAAGTTTACTGAGGTTGCAAAAGAAAGGGAATCTAGGTCGACGATAACCAAGCAGATGCAGTGGGATGAACAATGCGCGTCAATAGGACATGTTCGTCTCTTGGAAGCGGTGTGTGTGTGTTCGTTACAGTCTATTAAGGTTGCGGTTTAGCCTGCGTCCCGGTGGACGGCTGCCCTCGACGATTCTGCGCGCCCACGTGACGGGCTTCCCGGCGCCAGGAAACACCTACGATACATCGCGATTCCGGCGGCACGCATGTCCCATGAATAATAATAACGCGTCTCGTAAATAATCGCCGTTGATCCGCCTGGAAATTGACGATGCAATCATGCCACGGTGCCGCGAAGCCGCTCGAGCGCTCTCGGCCATGTGTGATTGGACATTGTGCCACAGTAAATTCGCACATCCTCCGCCCGCATCGCAGATTTATTTGTCAGCCGATCGATCTCCGAGTTCGTCTCTCTGCGCCCGAAATACGCTTTCCCGGAATAATAAGCGGCTTGCCGAGCCCCTACAAATTAACTTCGCTGCCGCCCTATCTTTCTCTCTCATCTCACGACTCGCTCGTTTCTCCTCCGTGATATTTCCTCTTTTTTTCCAGCCGCTTCGCAAAGTGTAAAAGTTCGTGTGCATTAACATAATGATACTGCGTCCGCGTGACATCTCAAGTTTCGTGCTTCAGGAGAGATAACTGACGGACGTGTTTATACGTAATTATTTAAGACGCATAAACACTCGGTGCTTTAGAAAAGGAATTTCTAATTTATCATTATTAATGGAGCTTTAGGATTCCAAGGTCCTTCGCTTTCTGAATTCATTATGTCGCCGAATGAAATTGATGACACGTGAAGATTTATAGTCCGTATACTCCGACCCCTCGATGCCGTCAATTCGCTTTCAATCGAGCGAGAGGGCCAAGCGGCAGGCATCCACGTGGCGCGTCGAAAGTTCCCCATGAAAACAGGAGGCGGCCAAAGGAGATCGGGGAAGGCTGTCGGCGTCGCGGCGTCGGAAACTTTTAATTAGCCCCTTATTAGTTGAACTTTAATGGGGCGTAGCTCCGCGCATTATCAGCGCCGTTGGTGGATGCGAGTTCTTGTTAGCTCCTCGGGCTGCTTCGTACACACATACAAAAGCAGAGATGGCGAGCGTGGAACGCGACGAGTATTTCCAGCGGACAGGCGCATTGGACGCCAAAAGGGCTGCGGACGTAATGCGGCGAGATCCTTCCTCGAATTTTCATGACCAATCCTCGAGGATGCTGCGCGTGCAGCGAGTATCACGTGAAACACCGAGGGAATCTCGTTGGTCGTCGCATGCGTTCATTATATGGATTGCGAGACTCAAGGTCTCGCAAATCGTTAATCATGATTACGCAAAATATCGATCATCCCGGGAACACGTAACCCTCCGCGTAAACTCGATCTCTCCATCCGGCGTGACCGACAGAAACACCGTCGCCCGGCCATGGAAAATCCCAGTTTCAAGTTCACTCTGAAATAGACTTGTTTTGGTGTACAGGAACGCGCGTCACATGAACGGCTACCGCTGATATCACGGTAATTCATTCAAGCTCGAACAGTAAAGCACGCGCGTCGGCTATAACGTTTCGAATTATCCGGCGGTGCAAGGCGTAAACACCTAAATGCTTCGCGCAGGAATCGCGGCTGATTTATGGCTGACCTATACTACTTGATACTGAACAAGTTGTAAGCGAGCGCAGCCCAGTGTTACGGGAGATCGGCTGCGGGAAATACGTACGACAGGTTTAAGGGTACGAACTCTTGAATGTATGTGTGTATGTGTGGATTCGAAGTGCATCGGGTAAGCAATTGTAAACTGGTTTCGCTCTTAAACCGAACGACGCCGCGCCGGTGGCACGTGGAGACAGAGTGTCGCCCGGCATCGCGGTCCTCGACGTCGCCCTTGAACCTATCACCGCCAGAAAGCTTTCTCGGCAGCTTTCTTCCACGATTTCCCAGAAGACTGGCAGTCAGGACGACTCCTACTTCGATTATCGAACGCCACACCCGCTCTCTTACCCTCCGCTAAAGAATGTACATTGAACCGCATTGATCATTAATCATATCTCACGCAAACATTATTGATCTCCTGTGAATACAGAAAAGGGGAAATTCGTATTCCTTAAAACGTTTTATGCTAAACACGAATTGTAACACACAAGTTCACAAAATAGAAACTAATTTCTATGTTTGTAGTGGAGCAGAAATAAAAGAAATAAATATTAGATTCTGTTTTATACGAAATTCGGGATTCAATAAACACATATTAAGTTCCGCTACAAATGTTTGGAAAGAAATGGCTGGTGCTGCCTGAGAAATGCTGTTGGGAACGGAAGTCGGATGGTATATTTTCTGCGGTGCCTCTTAGAAGCGGGAAACTACCGGAAGGAATCCTGGCGGCGCGGGCAACTGCACAATGCGAAAGAAGAATGCGTCGGATATGCAAACAGTTGGCAGGCTGCCCGGCTGCACTTGACCCTGCACTTGCACCCGGTAGAAGACCACGCCTTCACACTGGCGGCGTCTGCTCGGGGTCACGGACAAAACATGCTGCGAGTGGGAAGGAACCAAGGAACGCCAGAGTGGCTATGTATCTACTAAAATGTACAGGATGATTCTGTTCTATTAAATTTTCACTTTCGTATTTATAAATATGTTATACTATTGTTGAACTAATTTAATATTATAAACGTATGGTAGAATTAATATAATATTACAAATGAAATTCAGGTCCTACGGTTGGAAAAAAATCGTATTTAATTCTTTGACTATAGGAAAATCTAAGGGCGAATGCTAATTTGCCCTAATTTGCGCTAATTTCAACTGACGAGATTTTAGCCGTGATAAATGCAATCTTAATGGATTTTTAGATCGTTTATAGGCTTTCAGTGTCACTAACGCATAATTTCTAAGCGTCTATAAGCACCCACAGTATTCTAGGGGTTAATTAAAATTACTAGATAATTTAGACTTTTAGAAAAATTCTATATAAGGCAAATTCGATTGCGGTAATCGGAAGATAAGTGCATTCGGCTGTACATCAGGAATAGATTGAGAGGTAGGTATGAACACGCGGCTGCCGACACGTGCCGCTGATCATTCGCGATCACCTGAACTCGACGCACGTGTATCCAACCGCAAGTGGTACGGGGAAAGCTTCAATTAGTATTCACCACGGATTAAAATGCAAGAGTAGCTAATGATGATATTGCGGATGTCATTACGTACTAATCTGATTGCACGGAGAATAATGCTGATCATTATATGCTATAGTTCTCCACCCGCATTTGCTTAAACCATTTCCGATTCACTTGTTCCGAGTTTCGAATTATCATACGAAATACTATGATATCTTGGACGAAATTTCAATTGCAAATTTTGCATATTGAAAGAAAGCAATATTTTACAAAATTTAAACCATCAAATATTCATTTTGGAGATGATATTTTCTTATTTAAGAGTGAATAATTCAAAAGATGAAGTGACAACTTGCTTCACCACTAATCGCCGCCACATTGGTACGACTGGACGCGTCTGAAAAGATTCACCCCGACGCCAACTTCCCCACACGTACATAGTCTGAGCATTTTTTATCCGCGAGCGCCGCCGCCCCCGCCAGAAGGGGTGGAAAGACCCTTCTGGATTTTTACGCGTCGCCGAGTAAACTTCCTGTTTTCTGGAGTTTAAAGAGGGTTGGTTTGGTAGTCTGAGCGGTTGGGGCGAGACTGTTGAAGTACTCGGTAGATTGATTAAGCGTATTAAGGGCGCCACCGTCCCAGAGACGAGGGACGATAGCAAGCTTCCCGTAGGATTTAACCCCGGGATAAAGCATATGACTTGTCATCCCTTGGCTTCAAGATGCTTACAACACGTTACTAGGCTTTTAGAGGGTGAATGCATTGTGTATACTCAGTGAGACGTGCCACGCGTCCCACCACTCTCTTTCTCTCCGCGATACAAATTTCTCTGTGTGCTTATACATGCAGTATTTCCACCGCCGCGCCGGCGGAACGACCGAGCGATACCGTAAGTAGAGGAAGGGAGGAAAACGGTTCTATGCAGAGATTTTATGCTCCGCGTACCGCGCCGCTTTCTCTTCGCCAAGCGGACTGTCCTTCCACTGTAAATGCGCCTATTCAAATTGCGTAATAAATCCGCGATGATTCATGAATTCTCGGTAGCGAGTCCATTCCCAGCAAGCACACGTATATGCCGATCGTTTTGTCAAGCGAGATCCTCTCTTCGACAAGTATCGAGTAACAATCGCGGCGCACTCGTAACAAATACTTTATGGCGGCAAATTCCTCGAATGGTCTTTCACACCTCGGCGGCCCAGATTTGTTATCGGCCAGTAGTATAAATTGAGGATCTTCGCCATTCTGCGACAGTGGTTGGAAGGTTTTCGCGAATGCTCGCACTCGATTCCAGCGGTGGAAAGGTTCGCGAAAGGGTTGTATTTCAAAATGCTCGCCGGACGATATTGCTTTATTTTTGCGTGTCTCGCGCACAATGGAGGATGGGCGCTCGGCGCTGGAGTTCGCGTGGATTTCAATCGGAACGAGGAGGAGGATATCAAAACGGGGCTTTCTTGCGCGAACGCCACCGCCAAGAGTCTATTCAGTGCGGGGCATCGAATTGTCGTGGTGTACCGGAGCGGCCAACTCGAGGGTGTCGAGGCTGCAATCGTGAGGGCATTGATGAAAAACGAGCCGATTGTGATTGGCAATCGACCGATGCGTATGAAAGACGAACGCGTCCCCAGCTATATTGTCGTCGACTACAGCGCTAATTTCTCGTATTCACGCACCATTCTACCTGCCAAGGATCGACGACTGCTGAGTCGCTTGCAATATCTCTTCCTCACGAATTCCACCCGGCAAATGATCGCCGACTACAGCGATGAACTCTGGCACTTTGGCTTTCGTGACGTCGCCTTCTCCATGCTGGATTCTGATCGCAAATGGCAGGTATTGCGACCAGAGCACTTCGACGGCGAAATTCAGTTGAAATCTCTGGGATACTGTTCCTCCTCGGAGATCAAACTGAGAAAGATGTGACAGTACACCTCGAATATATATCGATATTGCACTGACAACTGCACAATTCGCTATGCTGCTATCGTTGATAAAACTGTACTTTTCTGGCACGCCGAGGATGATATGAAACGACTAGGTAAGGGAAATATTATCCTCCTTAATACAATCCCCCCAAACAGATAATTAAGTTAGACATCTTTTGACTAGCAAAAACCGATAGAAAAACAATCGGAGGTCGAATATTAGAAGGTTTCGCGAACATGACTGGACTAAAAACAGAGAAGGTTGGGACTAATTACAATTGGACGGAAGCTGCGGAGAAACTGCTGAGTGGCGAGATCGACGTAGCTTTAGCCAAGGTGCCCGATGATGCGAGGAAAATGGAGGGCTTGGAGATCGTTTGTTGGTATATGGATCGTACCATAGTGTTTGCCGGCCAAGTGAAGATCCGATCACCCGGCAACGATATCTTGAAGATGCTTATGCCCTTTCATTTCATGGTTTGGGTTTACGTAGTTTGCCTCACATTCCTCTACGTATTACTGATACTCTGGTTGGGAAGGCTGGCCGGTAGGGGCTTGCTAAAGGAGCGGCTGGAACTCATGCAAATCTGGGCTATAATGCTGGGCCAGAGCGTGACCTTCCCTAAGAAATTTACATTGAAACTAGTCCTCCTCCTCTGGATGATATTCTCGCTCTACTTGAGCATCATTTACAACAGCACTTTCACCAGCACCCTCGCTCAAGTCGAGACCGAAGACCGACTCGCCAGTCTCAACGATTTGGAAGCATCCGGTCGATCGGTTTGTGGACCAGCTATGATCAAATCTTACTTAAATGATTCCACTGATCCAGCGGTTAAAAAACTAACAGAGAGGCGAGTGATTATTTATGTATTATGATAAACCTCGTAAAAGATTCACTGTTTTAAGAGGAATTTTTGAAAATAGGTACAATGTTACCACAGCCCAGGAAGCGTTGAATAATATATATAATAATGATGGGGTGGCTGTCATACAACAGTTTACAGTGGACAGACTCAACTGGAAACAAAGGGAAAACCGATCCCTGCGCCTTTACGTCGTACCAGGATCCGCTACTAGGTTTCCAGTTTTTATGATAACGAAAAAGGGCCATCCTTATCGGAATTCTCTGAGACAACTTGTAACACGATACCGCGGCGCTGGAATGATACAAAAATGGCTACATAGTAACGTCATTGACGAGGACAAGAGAGTTGCTTTCCAATCGTCCTCCGATGATATTTTAACAATGAAGCACTTGCAAGCTGTCTTCCAGCTTTTCATTGTATGCAATGTTATAAGCTGTCTGATATTTTTATTGGAGATAATGCACAAATTCCTCCCGTTGAATTTGTTTCATTGAGCGATCAATTTGCGATCGAAGCTGCTTGCATCACTGATAGTAAGATATTCTGTTATACTGTGACTGAGCTATAAATATAAGGTATACGTTTGAAAATTCTTCAATCGTGCGTGCCGGCTGCATAATCATAAAGTACAGTTCGTTTAGCATCGTCTTTATGATGGCGATCTGTGCAAGGTCGTTCCGCCAGTTTCGCCAAATGAAAGGGAAACTGGTGTACATACGCGTCGAACGGTCAATTTCATTTGATGGTCTCCTCGCACTACCCTTTTCCATTGTAATCTTTCTTGCGCGTGGAACGCGATTTCTTTGATTGAAAAACATTTCAGCGGCACGTGGAATAATATTACGATAATACTGAAATTTGGATTGTTGGATATTTAAATACTATCTTTAAGAGAACCGTGGAGGAGGGTGTCGATTATAAGGGGTTGATGATAACAAACATTCCGAGTGCTAAACCTTATTTATTTTGTCTAGGGATTTCCAGGCGTCCGCTGTTTTCTTGCCTGCTTTTTCTCCTTCTCTTATAATTAAGGGCGAGCTTAAGATGAGTCGAAAGATGAGAGAATGCCACGTTCGGGAAAACACGTCGACGAAATCCCCCTTGGGAATAGCATGCCGGGAAATAAAGAGTTGTTTCGCGTGTCAGTCATTTCTATTTTTGGTGGCTCGTAAATTCGGCTACTCGGAGAGTTGAAGGCTTTATGGATAGGGCTGATATGGTGATTTAACGGAAGGCTCCTTCTACCATTAACACGCCTGCGTGTTCCTTATCGAGCGCGATGCGATGTAACTAGAAAGTACAGCCGCATAATTTGGATTTTCTGATAGCGTTGAAATAACTTTATTGCTCGCTCGTTCTAAGAGAGAAAATAGTAAAGGGTGAAGAAAGTAGTGTGAGAACGCGATTCTCACACATGGAGAAGTAGAGGGGAAAGATCGATTAAGTTTTTGTCCGACCCTGATTTTAAATTCGCCCAGGGACAACTTGGTCGGGCGTGATTTCGCCCTGTTTCCACTGGCTGGCTTTAGATTCTCGCCCGAAAATAGAGTGAATGCTTGAAGGTGAATCAGCGTGAGTGGTCGGCATTGGCGTCTGAAATTTTTATTTTTCCGCAAAGTACTTAATAATGGCGTTGCGCCCTCGGTAAACAAGCTCGCTCGCCCACACACGCGCGCTTTCCCCACGAATCTCCGAGAGATTGATTGCTCGCGACGCCGATAAGCCTGGGGAAATTCCTAACAGAGTCTCGCTAACATATTAATTTCAGGATAGTGTAAAGTAGCGGATGAGTAATTTCGCGTCTCTCGGCTGACATTCGACGTGTTTAAAACTGACGGAAGTCTTCTCTTCGGGGCAAACGTCGTCGTCGCTTCGGAGCGCGCATGATACGCCGTTATTAGAACAAGATGAAATTAATCTCTCCAATATTAGCAGGAACTTTCGTGCTTACTTTTCGCGATGTTTGACTCCTCTCTGCTTTTGCACGCTTCAGCCTTGTGGATATGAGTTTGTTGGCCCTGCGAGCTCACGTGAATCAGTAAACAAGGAGAACGTGTCCGGCGATTCGGAGGTAAATAGGTTCGTTACGTGTATCGGCTTTAACTCGATTGTCCGCCAGAAATTGGGGACTAGCATCCACGGTGACGATCGATACCGATTATCGACAGAAGCCCTCATCGAGCTGCCTCTGTCACAGGCTTAATTGCGGATTACTAATCACGGACTAGTGATAGTACGATGTTTGATTAAAAAAATGTCATCTAATGACGCAAATCAAAAATACTCGTAAATTATTATAATACGTCGACAATTATTTCTCGTAGTTAGGATTCCAATCACGAAGAAGTAGTAGAATTTTAGCTATGCAAGTTTCACGCCCGGGAAATAAAAGCGTGGATGTTTGCTTGCACGATCTAATTATGTTTTTGTCGAGTGAGGGGAGCAAGTGTTGCCGTGGCCCGTTTCACTTGGACTACTGCGCTCTCGCGCTATTCATGCTCGCACGAGAATGCTCATCTAATTGCGGTAGCACGTATTGCTGTAATTGCGCCAATCTAGAATGTAATGGTATTAAACAGCAAATAGAGTTAGCCTGATCAAAACCAGATTCAGCCGCATGTGTCTGTGATATCACGTTTTGTTACAACACCCGGAGTGATCGGTGCGGCCGATATGCGCGGTGGAGGTTGCGGTAAGCATATGTCAATACCAGTGATAGTTTCACTCTCGCATTTCTTCGCTTTCCCAATCTGTTGCAACATCCCCGAAACTAGCAATCATCTCACCGCAGACTATTAATCCGACAGCAAGACTCTCCAACTTGTTGGCAAAGGAAGAGGGTGAGTTTCGGGGGTGAGTTAGTGCAGCAATCTTCATTACAAGCGCGAGACTGGCAGTCTGTGCTGTTAGAGACAAACAGAGAGAGAGAGTGCTGGCTTTCTGATGGACCATGGCAAGCTTTTCCCACGAACACTCGATATGACGAAAACAGGAGGAGCGTTCGACGCGACCTGTCCATTATCAGAGTGGTCGAAGGCGAGATTAGGGCGGACGGTAGCTGGTAAACAGAATCACGTGCAATCGAGCGTAGGGAGTTCCGCCCACGCCATGGAATCCTCGTGTTGCTGGCTTCGTCAAAAAGTTCGTCCGAGCAAACAGGACGCGTCGATACGTGGTACGCGACTCGGCGCAATATGAACGAAAGCGTACAGTTGCAAGAATAAGTTACTGCCTTTGGCTTGTCAGCGTGGGCGGAAACCCACTTTCCGAAAGGGACTTCATGAAACTTCTATTAGAATTATTGACGGCTATGGACAGCTGGAACATATGCTAACTCAATAAAGGTATGTGCAAGTTGTACGGGCTATTTGTATCCGTGCTACGTGCGCCGGCCGGCGGGATCGCCTTCTTTTTTCTTCGTCAAGACTCTCTGAATTGGAGTGGTACGTTTCAGATCCCCGACATTTGTCTGTTGGTAACGCAGCTGGCACGGCGTGATACTATGCGGACGTGACACTCATACTCGACTTCCGTTGCGAAATTCAGCGACTTCCCCTGACCACAGGCTAGCCTGTATCGCCCAAGGTTTCCATGGTACGGCTTGGGGCCATCTACCCAGTCATGATAGTCATTTCACGGTGATGTAACTTTCATAGAGCGGGCGAGCAATCTTTGCAAGGTTAGGAGGGAGCGTGGCCTTGAAATTTCGGTGGTGAAGCGAGCATAACCCAGGATAAATAGCCCGATAGCCGAGGAGAATAATGTCACCATCGTCCAGCGGACAAACGAGCGCGCGCATTTACTACCATATTTCCCCGATTTCTTGCTCGTATGTCAACGCCGACATATTTACTCACTCGTCGGCTGGTATAATAAAATGAATTGTTGGCGGTATCGATATCGGCGAGATCGCAGACGTTTAATAGAGTAAGGAGTCGCGCCGCATTTCATCGGCAAAGAACACACCGACTGGCAGATGCGGCGTCTTCCTTACATAAATATTGTTTATGACAGCGGTGGTATTAGCTTCGCCACTAAGAGCCATCCTTGGTTTGGAATTGTTCCAAGTTATCCTTAACTGGCTGTGTTGGCGAACTTTTTCCAATTCCTGGCGCTTGACTCCTATTATTAAGAGGTTAGGGTAGTCACGTGACTTTTCGCCAGTTGGTCAGTTGCTGAGTTACCAATAGAAATTTAGGTGTCCTAATAGGGCTTTAGTAGGGCCAGGCATCTGATTACTATTGCTACATGCATCGGCTTGTGCAGATATTGAAGTAGAGAAAATTTGTATGAAACGTGATTATTGTGGAATGTAATGCTGTAATGTAGGTAAATGAATTCTGTGCAAATAGCATTATGAATATTTGCTTTCGATGATGAAAATAGCCAGCGAGACGCAAATATTATTACACGAGACAACTGTGCAGCAATATGCTAATGAAGTAAATTTCCAAAGATATTTTCCACAGAGGTTTTCTTTTTGGAATCATTGATGCATTTGTGAGGTTCTTCTCCCATGCGGGTTAACCCGCACGCGAGCGTATCGAAGCTTTCGAATCGATGACTGCCATCTGCTATCTGGCCGTGTTTCATTATTCTCGCATTGACTTTTTTTGCGAGAGACAGGGAAAACCGTGCAATTCGATGGGACAAGCGGCATCTATAAAATGAGTTTCCTCGGGTAAAGCCTGTTTGTCCAGCGAAGCATGCGAGTTGATATGAGGTCAGCTTTCCCGCAGCCGCAAATTGCTTCGGGCGTCAGGATGACTTAGCTGCACCGTTCCTGTATCTATCATGTCTATCTGCCTCCGGCACTTCCGCTTTTATGCAGTGAGAGCGTTCGACACGACGTGAACACATACACACATCGATATTAATATCCTCCAGTGATGACCGATGCACGATTTACTCTTAGGGATTGAATGCGATTGTACCGAACGCGATAGTCACTCGGACACTCGCATACACATAAACAGGCATTGCGATTAGCTAATGTATAATGTATGTGGGCGGAGTCTGACCGGATTGCACGTGTATCGCTGGTGACCCTGACCGAGACCATGCAGTTACCGCGTGCAGAGGAAGGACCTTTCAATGTGAGATTTCAGATATTCGAGTGGCCAAAAATAGTCGGAGAGGGTGGCCGATCGAAGAGTCTCACAAATGGCCACCTAATCGAGCTGGTGTCACTGCATGCATAACGAGAAGCAAATGCGGTAAGCTGGCGAGACCTTGCTCAGCCGCGATTAACTCGCTTCACCAGGGGGTTGGAATGTAGTCCATGGTCATGGAGGAAGCAGCTGACGAAGCTTAGCCGCTTTGCTTGGCCAAGTGGCGAAATAAAATCAAGAAACTCTTCTCTGATCGACGTTTAAGGCAACGCTGCCGCCGCCGCCGCCCTTGTTACTTATCCCGAATGTGATCGGTCAGTCTTCCCTAAGCCAATCAAGTCAATCGGCAATCTGTAAGCCAGGGCTGTTTACATAACTGTTCTCGGGAAATCTGGTTCAGGGCCAAGCGAGCGCAGACACGGGGGTTGTTAGTGCGTGTGGGAAGAATGGCGGGAGGGAACTTCATGGGGCTTTACATTGGATCGACAAGTTCCGTCGGGATTTGACGAACTCCTTGGCAAGAAGGGTGGTGGTGGTTCCGCGACCTCCCAGCAGACTTACGTGCGACGAATGCCGCTTTCAATAATCAAGTTTGCCACTCGGCAAGCACGTCTCCCGTATTACCCGGCTGGCACATAACTTTTCACAGTGCGAGCACTGTAGCTATTCCGAGAACTACACACCTACTTTCGCCGTTTCCGCTGGAAGATCCGCGCGCAGCCTTGACTCTTATTTTCAAACTACCCTTCGCCTGGCAATCTTTTTCTCCCGGCAACAGCACGGCGGGTGATCATCTTTCTCTTAAACTGTCTGCTATTCTAAATGAGAACTTTTATTTTCAAGAGCCTCTCTCACATTAGCTATGATTCCGTCTTGGCTGTGAGTAACGTTCTTTGTATAATATCAGCAAGATTGTCAGCCATTTTCATGGATGTTCCCTTCCGAAACTTTCCATTGAGAAAGTCCGCGTGGGTGTTCCTCCTTTGACTCTAATTGTCCGGCGGCTGACACTCCTCGCGGAGATGGGAACGATGAAATTGGCTGAATATGAATTAGTCATTCTCTGAGTGGTGCTTCATTCATGTTACAGAATCCAGGACATGGAGATGTCATTTAATGTCTGTTGAAGTTAAAGCACGCTAATTCCCCTTGATTATCATTCATTCTCACTGGAATGTCCAGCAGAACTTTGTAATCTGAATAAAGTAAAATCGTTACGTGGAATTAGTTTCCTTTAGACTTAGATTAAGTAAGAAATATTACGGTTGGTGGAAAAAACTTGATCGGATCCTTTCAATCCTTTATAATAACACGAATAAACATGATGCTAATGAGGTCAGCCAATTAGTTGATTAGTAATCATGTTTAAAAGAGCAGACGTTTCCATTGTACAATCTTCTGATTGTTCAATTCAATGCAATTCAATTTCAGATCACGATTTCCGTTTATAATGCATAACGGAAGACTGGATAAAAATCAGAGGCGACTGAAGAAGCTATTGGTTTCTACATGAATGGAGTGATATGGCTCTTAAATAATTCGAAGCGGCTAAGTGCTGTGTATCAGTGGGAACAGTAGGACACGTTCATGACAAGACAAAGAGGGGAACAGAGAGAGAGAGAGGAGCCGGATCGTATTATGGCCTTTCAATTTAACGGAGGGCTCGGTGCAAAGTACTCCATATCAAATTCGATCTGCACCAGCTTTGACGCGACTGTCTATAAATTGTGCGCTCTCAAACTAGGTCAGCCTGTGGCTAAATCCTACCAGCCGAAGATGCGAATTATTACTGATCGGCCCCGATTCCCTACTGTTTCTCATTAACAGATCATTCTCAGATCTCTTAACTATCCATTGACCCTTCCACGTCCTTTGTTATAGAGAAAATTCGAATTTTAACACACCAAAAGTAAAGGTTTAATTGCACCGTTCGCCACAGTAGATCATTATTGGCGGCGAAATCGCAATTACCGAAATCGCGGCGATAAAAGCGCGCAGCCAGCTGGGATAATCGTTGCGCGGGCGTTATTTACAGGAGCTTCGTAAAATTCCATATTGCTGGGCGCGACGGTGAAACAATACGTTATTCCGAGCCGGTGTGACATTAGTGCCTGGCTAAATTGGGAATGCGATTGTACCTGGGAGAGCACGCGGGGCATTAATCTTGGACAAATGGAATCCACGAATTAAGGGGAGCACGGCACCGAGTCTGGCCGGCTGCACGCGTGCGTCATTGCGTGCACGGGCGAATCTCGTGCATGCCGGTAGCAATACGCGTGATATAACCCTGACACATATGGCTTAGCAACTCGGCGGGCAGAGAAGCGCGCACTCGGCTCCACGCAATGTGAAAAGGTCCCGTGTGTACACGTGTAAACCGCCGTGATCCCAGCACACACCACTCCTCTCATCTGCCTAGCTCCCTGGTGCAGTTTAATCAGCCCCGTTAAGGCCCCTTTCCACTAGAATAGTTCCCTGTAAAGCCTCCTTTTCACTAGAACAGATTGCCGTAACAAAACTGCGAACACGCAACATCCAAACAGTATCCTGAACGTCCTATGCTTCTTTATAGGGAAAAAAAGGTTGCTCGTATGATATTACCGTCACAGACCCTTGCGAGGAAGTTATCGGCTTGGTGTTAAGCGGAATGTATAGCGAATTTTGTTGTGAAAACAATTTGAAAACCACCGAATTATTCACTAAAATGGTTATAATTCGGCGAGCCCTCTTATAGCCGCATTAGCCAATTGAGCAATTGGTCTATCACGTGATTTTCGTAAGAAAATTTCGTAGAATATAATATTTGCAACCTTTTTTTCCCTGTAGAGAAACATAGGATGTTAGGTGTTTGCGGTTCTGTTACGGCGAACTGTTTTAGTGGAAACGAGCCTTTACGGCGAGCAGTTCTAGTGGAAACGGGCCTTTAAAGGAACCTTTTAGCTCCTTGCAACTACTACTAACATGCATTTGTACATCTTACGTTAGTTGGCCTGCTATTAACGCACGTGTATCCTTTGAAGTTTCCTTCAAAGTGGCCCTACTGTTAGACCTTCGTATCTTCCCTATGTGTAAATAAAATGGGATCCCCGTTTGTGGTATGTTCCTATGTACACTTGCCTGCCCTTCGACCTTTTAAAGTTTTTTCACGGCCAGATTTCGGGCAAAGCTAATTTCTCCCTTTAAATCTCCCGACACATTCCTTTCGCGTCTATCGGAAATTCCTGCTGGAATACAGAAATTTCTAGCATAACATAATTTTAACCGATGTTGCATTACTGCTCTTTTTTTCAACAGCTGAAAAATTAGTTTAAAATTCAAACCGAGAGCAGTTAAATCATGTAGTTTCTATATATGAGTTTTTTTTTTAAAAACGATCAAATGTGAATTCCTACTGTGTGGTGGCGGGGAAGTTAAGTCAGAGAGTAAAAAAATGCCTGTCAGATGGTTCGCAAATGATACGAGAAGGCTCGGGTCCATTCTAATCTTGGCACAGGTTTGTTTGCACTTTTCACCGAAGGCTGTTGGTACGTGTGCCAGTTAACGCGGGCAAAATGGGTTAAAGAAACTCAGGAGCAGGTCCAATGAAGCCGAATGATGGATGTGGAATACATGGTGCGCGCAGCTGTAGATTGGCTTGAGCGGAAAACGGTGTGTGTTCGGGATTTGCTCCGAGTATGGTAATGATATAGGTAAATGAGCAAGGTATCACTTAAAGGGCGATGTTTCCCGGCGAGTGGTTGAGCCAGTAACGTAGAGAAGGGCTTTGTGCGAGCTTGGAAGGCTCCGAGGAATTACTGAATTAAGCTGGGACACCATGCATTACACAGAAGCAATCTCCCATACAATATGCTACAGCTCGATACCATTACACGCCACGATGCTGCACTATCGCGTGTGAAACATCCGATAGAACCGCACGAAGTACACTTGCCACTACGGAGAAAAGTCGCCACGGACAAACTTAGAGTGGCGCAACTTCTCGTACTTCGATTTTCACGTCCGAAACACGACTGAGCGAAGTTATAGTTTCGTTCTACGATCTGTCCAGTGAAGTTCTTTCAGCTAAACCTCTTTCTGCCAACTTCTCTGTTTCGATACTACTTTCTGAAACGAAATTCCCACAAGATTTTTTTGTTTCCTTTCGAAACAAAAGGAATTTCGTCTCTCGAATTAAGAAATAAATCGTGGAAGCTGACCACCCGGTAAATTGAAGGTTGACAGTGTCGTTTGTTACTGACGGGAACTAATTCCTATTTCGTCCAGTGTATCATTGAGTGGTTGGCGCCGAGAGACCACCTGGAATTCCCGATTTCCCGGCGACCATTGTGGCTGGCAATCAATCATGCTAGCTTGACAATGGAGTCTCGTTGTCAGAGAAAAATCGGTCAATGTCGTGAGAACCGACCAGCTATGTTTCCCTTGACAACTATACGACACGGCCGGCCTCAAGTTTAACAAGATTGTCATCGATTCCAGGTGCACTCTCGCCGGTGATTTTGTTAATCGTTATTAGATTGCCCTTTCGTGTCAATTATAATTTCCTTTGTAAAAATTACTGCGTAATTGTTAAAAGGCTGTCCGACTGGTACTGGAACGAAATTCTCTTAATTGGAGCTTTTGTGAGGAGCATCAAAATTCGCGGTCGGCAATATAGGTACAAGTGCACTCGGTATTTAGGGCAGCAGTTAATATCGCTCGATTAAGCTTAACGCGAAACAACCACAGCGCGATACTTGTTCAACATCGAAACTAATCCGCAGGACTGTTAAACTACTCCCCGAATTAGCTCGAGCGCCCTGTTACTCCCAGTTATTTCACGGTTCTCCTTCCAACATTTTCCGATACACTTTCGATGTTCACGGCCTTAGCGGAGCTCTGTTGCTCAACTTTTCTCCTGTGAAAGGGAAGAATATCGGCCAAGGTCGTCGAACCTATCGCAGGAAGCGTGCTTTACCGGATAGGGTGGTGGCCGATACAAAGAAAGCATCGCAGGGGCGCACCCATCTCCTAAGAGCTACAAGAAAATCGTTACCACTCAGAGTTGACTAATGCCTGCGTCTATCTTCTGTCTAGTTTCCCTTCTAAATCACTGGAATCCATTCCCTGTTTTAATTCACCGCCTGTGTTACGAGTAATGAAAATTTTCATAATAGTCTCCGCATTGCATTCAGATCTACAAGAATAATACGACTGACAATGGTAAGCGTTTAAGTCCGCCAGGGGATGAATTATAATTTGTATGGAATTTGCTAAGTCTTAATTGGAGTGGGAAGGGGAGGTGGAGTTGAAAGTTTCATGCTAAATAAAGAGCGCGCCTGTGAAATCCGACGACATAGACGGAGGATTAATTTTAGTAGTCGGCGCAATCAGACAAAGCGTAAATCAAATTTCAGCAGCGCTCTCGACTCTTTTTCTGGGTCGCGCGGGCGCGTTTAACGCGGCTGAGCGATAACGAGATATTTCCCGGCGGGACAAAGCGCGAGCAGAGCTTTTCTGTTCGCATGGAGGGTGGCATTTTTGCGATAAATCTCTTGGAAGAAGAGCAGGCGAAGAAGAGCGCCGCCAGAGAAAAAGGCACGTCGCGACGGGCACTGGCCTCGCAATTCGCCGGAGGACCAAAAGTCCCCGCCGGAGTTCGATCACCAACGATCATACTCCCATTGTTGTTTCCCTCACGAAAGCACGCACAGCACCTAAACTTTTTCGTTGCAGCCGAGCGCTAAGCCGACAGCAGCCGAAAAAATTGCCCGAGCGGAATGAGGTTTTTAAAAAGTTGATTCACTTTCGATCGCTTTTCCCTTCGGGGTGGATGGAATAAAAGCTGCAACAATACACTCACGGCTGATGCTTCGACAAAGAATGCCATCTCCCAAAGGATTAAACGAGAACGAGAGACTTAGTATTTTAAACACAAATCTTACGAATTCCATATTCCGCGAATATTTGTTTGCCTTTAATTCACGGCTGACTGAGTGGGGAAATGAATTTTCCTCACTGCTCATAATCGCGCGGAAACTCATCTCGCGTTGAAGGCCGTTCTGACACGGGGATGCTCCTGTTTTTAAGCCCATTATCAAGAAGACGGTGTTTCATTATAATGTTTGGGTCGCCTCATTTGCAGGACGGTCTCCCTGCCAATTAAATATCCCAGCCAAGAGAAACGCACGTACTGAAAGCTCGCCAGGGCAACAATTACAAAGTTTACAAAAGTATATTATTCTACCCTCTAATCCTTGCATTCTGCAACAGCGAGCAGAGAACTGCTGTTTTCTCCGCAAGGCGTTTCATACGCAAATAGCGACAGCATGAATTACAGCAGGCTTTCCAGCGGTTGGGACAGTTTTTCCAGAGGCAGAGCACGAAACAGCAAGCACACCGGCGGGCATAAAGGGCTGATGTTTATTTTCTCACTGAAGCATTGCCCGTAACAGCTACACTCGCGCCGATTTATACTCTCGTCCGACAATGGCAACGTGTACACAAGAGTAGCACCACTGGACGGGCGAAATGTGCAACGCAAATTGTTTCCGCCGATAAATCTCCATTTCACGATCTCCCTTTCGACCAGCTGGACCAGCAGCAACAGCAGCACACTCTGCGGCTATGAGAGCCGCTGGATTTCGCCCGGCAGTTTGCGATTACCTTGGCAAAGTATATCAGCGTCTGCGGCGCACCACTTTCTTCGGCTTGATCGTTTAATTTCCCTCTCGCGGCACGAGCGACGCGCGTCTAATGAAGCCGATACTATCGGGACGATGGGAGCGCGAAAGATCAGGAGGAGCTGCAGCGACGCGAGTCATTATAGCGCACGAATTTCAATTAAGCCTGTCCCGAGAGTTCCTATGGGAGAGAGAGAGCTTGTAGGGAGAGGTGGTACGGTTCTGCCACCCACGCAGGTCGTCGGCACCCTAGCCAGGTGGTGGCAGGCGCCCCATTCTACAGACACACCCACACACAACCAGGCTAAAGGGGGTTAGAATGCGCGCGAGAAAGAGAGGGAGAATGGATGGAGGGAGAGAGAGAGAGAGAGAGAGAGGGATGCAGATACGCAGGGCGAGGTCGCGTCCTGCGAGCAGCAGGCCGGGAAAATACAGGTCACGTTATTCGGGTCAACGGGCTCTGCTTCCTGGGACGCTCTCCTGACTGCTTTCTTTACTTTCCTGCATCCGCCTTGCTCGCGTCTAATACGTCCGCGTATTCCCATGGTGTCCATGCTCATTCTAGACTACTAGAACGCCGAGGTCTTGTCCCACTACTAAGCCAAGTTTCTCTCGTAGCTCGTCCCACCTGGAACTACCTTCGCCACTCGCTGCATCCCCATTTCACGGGATGAGCTTTCCCCATCGAGCCACCCCCATCCCATCCCTCCACTGAAATGGGAACGCCATGCGATTGCCCTCTCTTAGCCTCTCTCGGCATACATATATGGGTCGTTCTCGTTCGGTTTTAGATTTTATCACAGCTCTCTTAGGTGAAGACACTCTGATCCCGGTAACCACCGATCAAGAGCGGCCAGGTAAAAAATGTGTGTCACGAGATTAATTCCGTGCCATCGGCCGCCGCCACCGCCGTCGCCGCCGCCGGGTAGCAGAGATGCCCCCGTCAGTGATGGACTCCGATGCCTTTAATAGAATTATATTGATTTGCTTTTTCGGCCCCGACGATCACCCTCGCCAAGTGGTTGATTCGAGTTGGGTTAGAAAGCTTGCAGAGAGATTTCCGGCGGAAGGAAAAAGCAGTGAGTGTTTGTCTTTCGAAATTGCATTGTGTTTAGCGTGCTCGGTGAGGGTTGGTGCTTTATTGGAATCTCAACTTTTGAGTGGCGAGTCTCTCTCCGCGTGGCGCGCTCCGAGCTTTTCACAGTCCGAAGGGGGGAAAAAATCGCTAAGTCAATAAACCATTCGGCGAGGCAGGAGGAAAATAAAAATAGCTCGGCGTGCAGATCGAGTATACTGGATACACAGTCCTCGTTAGCTCACCCGTAGCGATTCGATTTCGTTAATGGTTCGCGTCGGATTTCGATTCCAGCGTCGCGGCACTACTCCTACTGCCGACCTATTTCTCTGTCAATTCGAATTGACTCCCAAGTGCCAGGCAAAACCGATTCTCCGTCACCTAAACCTATCTCTTCAGAATGTGTCTCTAATTGGCACGAAATTGGTATTTCATACTGGTGAACAGTACGTGGGACCAGTTTCAATGTTTTCGGCGAAATCGATAGCATTGCGCCCCGTGCAAATAGCCTGCCATTTATAGGTAAACAGGCTTTGTAGATTTACTGCTTATTAACATGTAACCGAAACATTTTCAGGTCCAGCCCGACCCGTTGGGAGCAATATCTGCCAAATTGGATTACGCGAGCGTAGAATTAGCTGTTTTGTATTAACTGATAACTGGTCTAGTCGGACATATATATCTTGCGTCGTGGATGAGTAAGTAGCCATGTTGTGCAACACACATAAATTAGCTACGCCATGCTTCGCCCGCATGTCTCAAGCAGACTATTGGCGAAACTTCTACTCACGTGTGGTGTACAACGGAGGGCGAGAACTCGGCTTCCTGTAGCGGGGAACAACTTTAACAAGGGAGTTCTGAGGCAGGAGGGCTGCGCGGCCGGAAATTTCGTGGACGGCCACGCCGAATGGGAGACTTGTCGGGCCAATTTAAATTCTGAGTTGGCTGCCATTAATTTCCCTAAGACTGCCACACCGCCGTGGCGTGGAATTTCGGTCGCCGAGCACTCGGTCAACCTAGTATCGAATGCGAGTCTAATCTAAATTCATGATATCGACACCACCAGACCGAAACTCCCCATCCAATACGTGCAACCCTCTCTTTTTCCACGTGCTAAGCAATTTTCTTTCGAATATTTTCCTGTCGTCGCGCTTATTGATGAATCCTCTTAAAGCACACATTGTCAAATTAACCGCGTGATACGATGAATTCTGATTGTACAGGGTGATTCACTTGTCTTTGAATCAGAACTCTTCTAGCCCTTATTTTTTTTGGTGGACTTCCCGACCTTCCCCGGGACTGAAATTTGGTGGAGAATGTGCCCTTGCGTCAAGGAAGAAGTGATATAAATTCGAGAGCCCTAGCTCAAACTTTAGGTTTTCACCTATTTTCGACCCTCGATAATGGTCAATTTTTTCAAGTTTCTCAAAATCGGCCAAACCCCGGATATTTTGATTGTTTTCGTATCAGGGCAGATAGAGAACAAAGAATCCGTGAAAAAAAACCGGATTTGCAGCGGGAACGGGTCGAAAAACCGTCCAGAAAAGTCCATTTTTGCTCACTTTTAACGGTTTTTATTTTTTTTGGTGGACTTCCCGACCTTTCCCGGGGCTGAAATTTGGTGGGTAATGTTTTTTTGCACCAAGGAAGATACCATAAAAATTCCAGAGCCCTAGCTCAAAATTCTTTTTTCGGCAAATTTTTCTTAAGGGGTACCCCTTCAGATTTTTTCACGATTTTTCGAAGGTCCCCGAACTCGGTTTTTTTCTTCAGGAATCGATTACTTATAGATTAAAACGGATAGAAAACAAGAAATCCGTCGAAAAAAGTCCGGATTTCTATTGGAAATACTAAAAAATCTGCCTTTAAAGTTCGATTTTTTCGGAATTTTCGCTGGTTTTTCCCATATTTTTTGGACTTCCCGACATTTTCCGGGGCTGAAATTTGGTAGGGAGTCTCCCCTTGCATCAAGGAAAATGTGATATAAATTTCAGAGCCCCAGCTCAAAATTTTTTGTTCCCCATATTTTTGGGCATCGAAAATATCAAATTTTTGGTGGTGATTCAAAGGCAAGTGACTCACCCAGTACATTCTATCAGGATTAATGCGCGATTGTTAAACGACGTACCACCATAATCTGGTGCTATAATAGTACTTATTGTATTAAATGTAGTATGTCCTATGTTGAATTTAATCCTTTGTTATACTACACGTTCTATGTTGCTTGAACAAATACAGTGGGCAGTCGCGAGCTCGCGCAGCACGTCGTTCAAAATCTGTCTGTATTACTAAAGGAACGTAGTTCACAGATTGCATCTTCAAATACACGCAACTATCTACGAGTCTTTAAAATGCAAATTTAAAAGACACTGCAAAAAGGATAATTAATAATGTCTTTAATCAGTAAACATCAGCAGTTCAGAGGTTGCATTTTCAAACATAGACAACTATCTACGTGTCTTTAAAATGTAAATTTACAAGACCGAGGAAAAAGGATAATTAATAATGTCTTTAATCAGTAAACATCAGGAGAGGGTGTTCCCGTCAGAGGTTTACCACGAGCGCCGTCGGCTTAAATGCTATTATCGGCAGATTGGCCAATGGTTGTCGATCGTCCTCGATAGTCTCGCGGGTCTGCCGAAGTTTAATCGAATTTCCTTCTGGATCAGCGTCTAAGACTTGATACTGTTAGTAGCAAGCTTCCAAGGTCAACCTTCAATGCGATTGGTGAAACCACCTGGTCGATCAGCAAGCGTTGCAAGCGATCACACTTTCGATTATCCTTTCAGGATTCAGCAGTTAAATGATATTTCGATTTCGAGGACAATGCTTTACAGTGTGTAATACTTGTTATTCAAAACTGTCTTTTGCCCACATATTGCACCGGTCGTGTAATTCGAAAGCTTTGTTAATTTCGTTGTAACAACGAGCGAGCTGGAAATTATTTACTCGTGTAATTGCCTCCCCTTTGTTATTGGATTGCGGGAGCCGTGCACATAGCTTGATTTATCGGCCTTCAATTTTTTGCCCGCTCATTTCCGATTGCTCCGCGGGCGATCGACTGTTTGCATGCAAGTTTTGCTAATGCAAACTGGTCTCGTCCAATGAAATGTTAAATATGTGTAGAATTCGACGAGCGAATTCCGTACGCTTGGCAGCCGAAGGGAAAGGAACCTGATGCGTAATGCATCATTACACGAAGCGTCCATTTCACGTTGATGAAGCAAGCGAGAGGAACTTTGGCGATCGGAACGTTCAATCATACCGTAGACTGTGCGCGGCCTGCGATCGATCAATCATCGCCGTTACTTTTGTACCCCGGATTATCATCGACTTAGCGCTAAGGCCGATTCTAAGTGCGCTTAGCACGCCCGAGTTATTCGGCACAAGGATTATAAATCATTTCACATGCAAATGCGGACGCACTGATTTCCATTCAATCTTCACTTACACTCGCATTGAAGCGCGAACCAGTTCACTGAAGAGCGAAGAGATGGAATTGAGCTTCGACGTTAATTCAACTTCGTCGTTAACATGGCTTTAGTTGGTATTTATTGAAGCTTGCGCAAGGTAGCTCTCGCTGGAGGCAATGAAGAGAGAGAGAAAGTCACGTGTGAGATGGTAGCTAATGACGTTTTAATCATTTTTCTGGTGGCCAGGCGAGCGTGCGCTGGACAAGCCAAATATTGGGCGCAGACCGGGGGTGCACTGGCATCGGAACTGTGCAAACATTTACCCTCGCAAATTAGACTGGCCGTGTGCCATTTGCCGGTGCGCACACCGCCTACTGCCTCGCCTCGCCGCGCCGCGCCGTCTCTAATAATTGAATTGGAGTGCGGCTCGTAAAACTTTTCAAGGGATCCGATTAAATCCCGAATGCTCGGAAGGATTCTATTAAGAAGTAAATATTTCCTTCTCGAGTACTGGCGGGAGATAGTCGCCGGCCACTGGCAAAGAGAATGTAGCGGAGAGAATGAGAGGAAGCAAATGGAGAGAAAGAGTTTCGAGGTGGAAAAGCCTCGGAGCTTCGTAAACATAAGCGGAAAACTGTCTTCCGCTTCATTTCTTTCAGCGAGATTCCACGGTAACTTTATCCGTCAGCTTTTACGCCAAGTTATTTCTACCTCGGCGATGACGACGTGCCGGTGATAAGGAGCTTTTTTATTTGGAAGTTGAAAGACGTCAATGATAGGTTTCCCATTGCTCGAAAGCGGCGAGATTACAGCCGGCGAGGAGCTTTAATCCAAGCTTCCCTCCGACAATCGGAGAGATCGGCAACGGAATCCTATTAGATCGAAACTATCTTTCGTGACAAGCTATACTTCTCAGGGCTTCGGGCACATAGAACAAGACACGGGGACAAGTTCGCCGACACGAATGTTTGACGGTAGAATTGGAGCCGCGGCGAAATGAAACTCACTCCGAATCGAATTCTGCAGCGTTCAACTTTACATTGCCGAATCCGAGATGAATCCCGAATGAATCGAAATTTAACGGCTGGCCAGTTGGAATAATTAAAAAGGCTTTAAACCCGTAGTTTCGAAGTGAAACTTGCGAGGAATGGAAATGAAATATCTCTCTTCCTGGCATGGCACGAAGAGACATGTAACTATCGCAATTTATCACAGCTTGTTGCGGATTTCCGTCAACGCACAATTTCGCCGGGGCTTATTGCGGCGAGTTACGTGACTTTTAGGCGTTCGGATAGCGAATTATAATTAGCATCGCACGTACTCGGCCGCGTCTGGATTCCATTCAGCGGGCGAACTCGAATGCACTTGGTACAATTTAGAGTCTCGCTCTCCGAACAGAGTACACGCCGCGCCGACAAGAGTGTACGCGCGTCTGTTTACTGAAAGCTAGGATCGTGATTAACGCGACCGATGAAGCCCACCAGGCCAGTGAAGAGGTATGAATTTGCTATGCAAACACGATACCGTTCATTCGGTTGATGGTTGAGAGAGCGGGTGAAAAACCCGGCGGATCAACGATCGGACACGATTCTTCGGCCAAAGTGATCGGATGCGTGGCAAAATATATTCTCACTATTGAAGCACGTAGAGCGTGAATCCAGAGATTTATAGGCCAGTAACGTTCCCGGTGAGTTTACGCTCGCTTCCTCCAGCAAATCCTTGGGAGGATCGCTCGCAGTGAATGGTGGCGTGCGAGTCGTATCCTATCATTTACCGATAGCGAGGAGGGAAAGCGGCGGGCGCGCCGAGAGTCGAATGACTTGGCAAGTAAGAATCGGTAATCCTTCGACTCCCAGCTAGAAGCCACAGGGGTTCCATTCCTTCTTTCTCTAGCTCCTTTTCACAAGCTCGAGCCAGCGGATGTGATCTCGCCGCTACAAACGATTTGCGTCATCGCGAATCCTTCGTGGTAATCAGGATCGATCGTGTCCTTTTCTCTGCTTCCTTAGCCGCCCGCTCTGCGAATGCCAATTCTGTCGAAAGGAAGGAAGAACCGGCAGACACGTCTTCCATTCGACGCTCGAGAATTCAATTCGCCAGACGTTTAATTCGACTCCCGCGGCTCCTGATCCGCACGATCCGCCGCTCCCGCCGCCGCCGCCGATCTCCATTACGGAATTAGCAAGCGAGACCGGCCAATTTCGATACTCCTCGCTCCCGGAGTTCATTGTTACTAGAGCTATCTAAGTTTCGACTCTAGTTATTCCCTTCTATTTCGAGAGATTGGCCAATCCACGCTTCAAAACCGATGGGAACTTCGAACTTGGACTGTGGCAAAGGTCGCCGGCTCATTCCAGTATTCTGTTCAATGAGTTCCGGGTGAAGGGGGAATTGTAAGAACGATAGATAATCTCGGGAATTGAGTGCAGTGAACTTTCTATCCGGGATGCTGCTAATACGATCAAAAGGGAGAGAGAGAGAGAGAAGAGTGGACTACCGCAGAGCGATGGTGGGGAGCGCGGAGCTTACAGGGCTAGAAGAGGAGTCTCCTGCTGGATTAGACCTGAAAATGGATTTACCTTCCCAAGGGACACTGCGGCGGAGGAAAGCTCGCGGTTCTTCAATAAAATATGACTTTTCTTCGCGCGAATGCTCTTTATACTGGCGCGGACCTCGGATAATTTTAGAGTAGCGTCTCTCTGAATGCAGAATCGCGCACAAAGCAGTAGAGAGCGAAGACTAAAGCGCGGTCCAACTCGAGTATCTTTTCGACGAGTCTGGCATGTGCTTTTATTACCCTTAGAAATGAAGGAGAAACCACAAGCGAGATTCTAAGACGTTGTTGCGTGTGTATGTGATTTTCTCTCAACTTCACTTGTTCCTCGTGTGTCTTAAGGGTAAACTCTCGTCAAGGCGCATACGTTTCCCGCAAGTTCCCGTAATAATTCTCCTTTAAGCGGGGTAAGTAGCGAGCAAGTATTGCGAGAACACATTTAACCCGAGCATCTATTTTCATAATCGGACGGTAAGGATCGCCGGCGTAGAACTTCTCACGCGTGCGGAGCGTTGAAGTACGGTAGGGATGATTAAAAATAACATTAGGGCGTCGCAAGGACTGTCAAGGGGTTTCTTGAGGGTTCTCTGATAATGACTGAAGGGGCAAAGTATTGGCAAAGGCGTAAGAATTGTAAATGCTCGACTGCACTCGAGGTCGGCCTCGAGAGTGGTGTTTAAAGTACGAGGTAGTGCATACCAGAAATAGAATCTCAGTTTACAATGGTGCAATACCCTCTTTTCAGTATCGAACGTCTATCCCTCCCCCCCCTTTTCCTTTCTTCCTCTTCCCGGTTTCCCTCTTTGTAGTTGTCAGCTCTGTTTTTCCTGCTCTTGGTGGCCCAAGCCTAGCCAGTATTGATTAAAAGAGATTTTCGGTAAGAACCTTTGCCGAGGAGTGTTTCTTACTAGGTATTCCTTACCAATTAAAGACTCTAATGGCGAAACTCGAGCACTATTCCGGGAAATTTAATGGCAGCGTAATTCGAAGCAGCGCGAAATTAATTCCTGGCAAAAATGGAAAATGATTGGGCTCAATAGTGATTTAATATCGAACGGTCACACGCGCGGTTTACTTTACTCGGCGATATTTGAACTTATGCAATCAAAACGCCGGCTAACCGAGCAAATTGAATTCCGAGCGAAAGCATTCCTACGTGCATTACTCTGGCAATCGGATTGCGATTTCGTTGTCGGAGCAAGTCGCCTTTTGCATGATCATTAATTCGAAAAACATAGAAATGCCAAAGCAAGATTCTCGCGGCGAGAATAGCTGCCGCCCATCGTACCTTGATTAGGATAATAATCGTTCTATTTAGAGCACAACCATCGAATAAACAGTATTGGTCAGGCATTGGTCAGAACAGGCTGTTGAAACAGACTTTGATGCAGCGGCGTCGTAGGAAATATTAATTACACATCGGATCTTTGAAGAGCCGATTAATCACTAGGATAAAATTCGTGAGTGACGTATCAAAGCTGAGGCAATATTATCACGATGCCTCTGATATTTAACTTTGCAAACTTTACTTTCCTTCGAATTCTGTATTATAAAAAGAACTGTGAAAGATTCGCTCGAGTTTCTAATTAGCTGAGAATGAAAGAAAATCGATAAAAATTCATTATTAGTTGACAAAAATTTAATTGTACCAAGAAACAATTTTCCCGTCTCGATTCTAATTACCTTTCTTGATAGGAATCGAAATTCAAACACGTAGTAAGCGTTCTCGTGACTTCTGTAATGGCTGGCGCAGACGGATAATGCACGGTTTAGGATAATGGAATATCCAGAGTGGTCTAGTTTAAGAGAAGCACTTCATCGAGCCAGGCCGTATTTCCCAGCGAATTACGAAGTTACGTTTCGAGCGAGTTAGAATTGGAGGAGAGGCGGCACGTGCTGCTGGAACTTGTCTCGAGTGGAAGGATAGGGATGCGAGGTTGCACAGCGAGCGGCTGTTTAGTAATACAAAGCTCCACCCTACAGCCAAGGAAGACCACTAAGTCTTTAGGGCGCAGTCATCACGTACACTTTCAGATGTGACCCGATTTGCAAACTTTTCGCAGGATATCTCACTTCATAGCAAACTGAGCAACCACATCTTTGTAGAGAAAAAAAAACTGTCCATATATATTCACACATAGTTGGAAAAGATGCAGTGGAACGAGATTGGAATCTAATTATGAGGCGACTCGAGTATAACGCAGATTTGTTGAGATGGAAAAGAAAGTTCTGGGCCCACACGGGAGTGGCGTAAATCAGGACCTAATTTCCAGACAGTAGTTTGACAAAGTTAGCGAATGTTGAGGCTGCGGCCACCGCAAAGTTTGGGTCCTCTCACGCGAGTTTGCGGCTCCTTCGAGCATCCGGCTGGCACTGCTGCCTTTAGGAAGCTCGTGCCACGGGTCATTTCCACAAACGCTCCTAATGTGCGCGCCCGCTACCCGGAAGTTTTCTTCGATAAGGGGATAGCCGATTCCTGCCCTCCTTTTAGCAGTCACTTTAATCCCACGGGAGAGTATTGTTATCCCGAGATTTGCATGATGGCAGTGGTGGTGCGCATGTACCGCCGAGTGTAATAAACGGTGCCCGGGAGGAACTCTTTTTCAGAGGGACGCCCGGCGATGTTTGCCTCCTGAAAGTTTCATGACCGCCTTTTATATCGATTGTTCGATGGAAAGCCCGTTTGCTGCTAGGCACTATTGTCGCGCGGGCTTCTTTGATTTCGAAAGTTGTCCGCGCGAAAGCTCTATTTGCCTTTTCCGCTGCCTCTCTCGATCGAGCTTTCTTGGAAACCACGCGACTGGAAAACGCGAACGGTGCAATTATTCTCGCCGAGGGAGGAGAGTCGATGGGTTCTGGCGCGTTCACCGCCAGAGATTGGAGAGCAGAGAGAACACGAGCACGGCAATCGAATAAACAATCGGCAAAACGAGCGCGAAGACGATTTATCTGGGAGTGCCTATCTCGTTAGCGGCTGCCTTGACACCCCCCTTCGAATCATACAGTTCGCTCCTAGCGTGAATTGCGAGACCATTGCGGATCGTCCTCCTTCTCACTCTCCTCCTGAGAAGTTTTCTGCCACATTCTCCCTGATACCATATCTCTGCACGCCGCGCTCTGACCCGTCTGCCGCTTGCTGCCCTTCTTTTCTAAATCCGACCTGGAAAAAACCGGCGGCGACGATAGACTCCCGTTAAAGCGGCGAGTTCCCAGCCGAAGTTTCCCGTCGTTCACGTAAGAGCGCCAGCTTTTTTCCCTCGCTCCTTTTATTCCACTGCCTTTTTCCCAATTCCAGCGAGACGCAGTTATTCCAAGCGCTTTTGCTCGCGATCGTTCTTTTGGATTTGCCATCGCGCCGCGCACTCGAGACGCTCGCCCGATTGTTATGCAATACTATTTCTACCGGGCGTGAAATATCAGAGCGTACTGATTGAGAAAAGAGAAAATTTGACTCCGAAGCGTCGTTCTCGTCGGTAGCGTCGCGCGCGCGCGCGCGCAAACTAGGGAAAATGGGGCGAGGAAAGCGTTGAAAGCTCATTGAGCCTCCGGGGAGAGCTCCTTTGACCTCGCTGCTCGGCCATTGAGTCCATTGTTTTCACGGTAAATCGCTTTCAAAATGTATCGACGCTATGAAAAACTTTACCACCTGTCGCCATCGCTTGCCGGGACAATAGAAAATTTCGCGTCATTTCACACGTGAAAATATTCTTCATAACAGTACGTCGAAACTGATAATTGTTATTCGCTTTACTTATATCTCTCGCTTTCAAGTTACACGTATACCGACTGTAATTCTCCTCTCGATTTACCAGAAAATCTGTAAATACTACAGGAATATTATTCAATTAAAGCGTTGGGTCGCGTATTGTATTAGATTACACATTGCTCGCTGTCATCTGTTGGCTTTGGCGGAAGAGAGGTCGGATAGTTTCGCTGGCCGCGCTTTTATCCGCTATTTTATACTTCCGCTTGGAAATACTGCCGATGCATTTACCGGGCAATGTCCGAGCAGCTGTATAGCCTGTTATACTGGATTCTCGAGGTAAAACATCCCAGTATGTGATATTGCCAGTATCGAATGATTTTTCCATTTCATTCCCTCGGCAGCGTGTTGATAATGGAGGGACGAGTTTCACTATAACTTTTCCACTGGCGCGGGTTAAGAGCTGCTGACCGAAAAAGATAAGTGAGCGCAGCTGGTATTAGTGACTAGATACGGGTCTGTCGGATAAAGCTCAATGTTACCGGCAACCTGGCGGGAAACATGCTTCTGCTTAATTAGTCAACGCTATCAGCTTTCCTCCGAGATTAACAATATATTATATAAGCTGCCAAGTTTCATCGCAATGTGCTATTGACCCATGGAAATCGATGAGGTTACTCGGCCGAAAGTACTTTCGCCACTTAAGGATTCGATATGTAAGTGGGCCTTTGCCCCACGCAACCCACTCCAACTACTTTACTTCGATTTTCATCTCTTACCAATCCAAGAGTTTCACGAGCAATTGTATTTCGAGAGAGCATGTGGCTTAGAATGACTGCTACTTCGAATTCTTAAGCTAACAACTATGCGTGTTTGACTACGAACAGTGTTATTATTATTCTCAGTTCAAAATGAATTTCATTCTATCAGAGTATACAAGAAAAGGTCAATGAAAGTTTAACGGAAAAATCTGTGATCTTGTATTATCACTTTAGCGAAACTTTGTATTACTAAACACTGCTCTCCGAGCGTCTGACTACGCCGCTTTATTCTACTGAATTCTGACCTAACTTCAACCGTTGAAACTTCCTCAAAGTAACTTAATGAAACTGGCGCTTAACAACTCCGCACACCCCAGGGAACTCCAGTTCCGTTAATGTGGAACTTAATATCGATTACGCGTGATTTGTAGTCGCTCGTGTTTTCATTAATATTTTAATCGGGGTGGGCGAATAACGAGGCAAGTCTTCCGAAAAGTGGTCGGTGTCGTAGGAAGCTCGTCTCAGCCTTATACTGCGAGGCATATTATTGAACGTGGGTTTTGTCGGTGGCTCGGCGTGAGCAAGGCTGCATAAATATTAATTCAGGCGGGGGCTGACTGTCAAGGAAAAGACCGCCGAGAAATTACATGCCGACAGCCCCCGAAGATCTATGTACCCGGGAGAGAGGGCTCCTCCCTCTCACTCTCTCGCTCGCTCTCATCCTCAACTTTGTCAGGAAGAGAATGTCCCGTTGAATTTTTCATCGCGCTTTACCTTCGAGTAATCAGTTAAGCTGGCGTTAGTCAAGAATATAAGGGCGCGAGACCGATGGTAGGCGGATCGATCAGTGAATTATTGAAGTAAAATCTTGAAAGCTATTAGTCCTATCGATTTTTAATTAACACTAAAAAATCTTCGTTCATTTTTTATGATAGTACGATCGATTGAAAATTTGCCTTTATCGAATTACCGTGGAGAATTAAGAGAGTCTCGTCTCATCCGGATGATAAATACTCGACATGTATGCGTAATCCTATGCAAGAGTCTCATCGATTAAAGTGTCCATCGACGAAGAAAATGCCCGGTATACGCGATCCCCGATACACACCGCTCCGGTGGAAATTTTACAGAAGGAAAGAGGAATGCAGACAGTGCGGTTTATCGATTTACAGGACTAACGCTGGCGAAGTTACGGGGACTTACTTTGTTAACGGAGCTGGCTGGCAAACCGCGTTTGGAAAAATCTCATTTCGCCCGAGCGGTAACTTCCTGCTCTTAAGCAATTTCGTTAACCGAACTTGCTCGGATTTGTGTAAAAGGATCGTTCCGGGAATCGCAGCGACGAGTGTGTGTCTGTGTGTGTGTGTGCCCCGCTCGCGGAATAAGTTGGAACCGATGCCGAGTACGTATTTATCTAAGTGCATTGGATGCCAAAAACGTCGGATCAACGAAACTTCCGACTAGCAAGCACCACTTGCAAATCTATTTAATGCAAAAGTGCTCCGGCATTCCTGTAAACTCGGCGGCGTTTGCACTCGCTCGGCAAAATTGCTTCCTCTGAAAGGGCAACTTTCATTCCTCGCGAATCAATTATTAATGACACTCGGTACAATACTCGGCGCACTTCAATGCCAGTCTAAATAGAAGCTCGCCAAAGGAAACGCTGTTTCTGTGATCAGTGCAGCGCGAAGCCCGCAAACAGTGGAAACAATTCGCATTCACACGAATGGCTCGAGCGCGACTAGTGTTACATTACGTGGCCGTCCCTAGTGACACTGTGGAAGGTCGTGTCCAAACGCGCGCCTAGTCAACAAACCTTCACTCGCCGGCGGGTGTCACTGCTCTCGAAACAAGTTCACACATTCATTCAACTGGCTAGTCGTTCACCCGCACGCACAGTCATACAACATTTCTTTTTTACTCACTGGTTTACTGTGGCGTTGACACCTTCTATTTCCAGTTGAGTGGTCTGTCTTGTTAGTGGTTCTTGGCGGATGTATTTAATTGGTGTTAGGATGAGAAAAATCCTTGGTAGGAAGCGGTTATCTGGTCACTGATAGGAGCGCGAGTGGCGGTACGTGGTATGCGTTACGGTGTCGCGTGGCGACTGAAGACGCTCTCTCGGAGTTTGGAGCGGCGTTCTGTCGGGCGGGCGCTTGCTCGTTCGGGACGAAGGCCGTCAGGGTGGTGCGTCTGCTAACTGTGGCCGCCGAGCGTACTCTACCCATGTACGCTCATACCACCCCAACACTCTACTCCTAGATCCCCACCTCCTCCTCCTCCTCCTCGCCGCCACCCCCCGTCATCCCTACATCCTGTCGCCGTTCCCCTACAACGCTTTGCCGGGAAGCGCATCCCCCCACCGGCCCTCGGCCCTTCTGTTCCTACTGCTGCACCACTTGCCTTCGCAAATTCGGTAACACGTGCTGCGCAACCCTTGCGCACCAACCATCAGGAACAAAGGCTCCGCCGTGAAAACAAAGCCGGCAAAGCTTTTCTCAGAATGGTAGAAACCAGCCTCGCCACAGTCCTTTTATTCCTGAATGCATGGACGATCGATCCGTCTATCGCACCCTCTCGAATTCTCTCCGGCGGGAATTGTGTTCCGTTTCGATGCGGAAATCTAAAGCAGAATTAAAGAAAGTTGAGTTTGATTTCTGAGATATTATTGTGGGGTTGAGTGAGTGAGTAAGAGAGAGAAAGCGATTGAGTGATTGAGAGAATTGCATGTATGCGGAGTGTGTGTGTTTGTATGCTTGTGAGAAAAATTAAATATTGCGGAAGATTTCGAACGAACGGACAAAGCGCAGAATGTACTCGTGAGGCGAAACGTTATTACAATATTAATAAAGTACTTATTAATCTACAATAAATAGCACTTCTCCACTTTCTATCCTACATTATGATAAAGTTTGGATTATGATTTATTATTGTTAGGGAAGGCGCGTGGGTTTTCGACGTCCACTTAATTCACTGATCCAGTACCCTTGGTGAAATCTCGAAAGTGGACCGAGTTTCTTGGGATGGCCAAAAAATCCCCAGTCATCCGGGATCCTCTCGACGGAATAGGAAAGTCATGTTGTAGCTATGCCAGTGAAAGAGAGGGAGTGCGGCGGTGGTATAATGCGCGCGACAGAGTACATACTGGAGGTAGTGGGAAAGGGGGATCTGGCTCGCGGAGAGGGTGGGAGACGGGATGGGGTTGCAGAGAGAGAGAGAGACCGCTCGTAAATTTTGGAGCTTGGTTCACGGGCGAGGCAAGGTCAAGTGCTCGGCCGCTGGTGCACCGGCTGCCCCGGCGGAAGTAGGATCATTATCAAAATCCACGATAAACGATACGTCTTCTCGAACAACGTTGGCGTACTCGGATGTTACGGGATCGTGTTGAATTCTGACGTAGCTATTTGGAGACTAGCAAGCTAGTTATTAGGGCTCATTGAGGTGATAGTTAGGAATAGCCGGCGGCGACACGTGGGAAATGGCACGTCTGTAAGCAAGGATGACGTAGGAAGAGGAATGATAGTAGAGACACAACAAGCGCAGAAGCCGCCAGTCAGGATGACAGGCGAGGGTTGGAGCGCGTGGTCACGGGATGCACGTGGGCGAACTTTATTGAAGTGGCTGGGATCCCTGCTCCAATTAGGGGGGTCACGAAACGAGCAACCCTTGGCTTTTTCGTCTTCTTCCAGTCCTCCTCTGTCTTCCTTGACTTCTTTGCGGTTTCCGCTTTTCCGCTTTGATAGTCCTGCCGCCGTCTTGTTTGCTCTTGGGGAGAGAACGGGCATACCAGGACCATTGATCCTGCCGGTTCCACGAGGTCGTTTGCACGGGGCCTTTGGCATGCGTGACACGTGTGCCGCGCTCCAATGCCCCATGGGAGACCGGTATCGCCTGCTTAATGGCCAATTTTGCTCGAATGATCGTGGGTTATGACCGTTTGTCAGGAACAACGGAGACCTCGCACCGTATCTACCCTACCAATGCACGATTTCTTTTACTCTGATCCGTCGCCATGTAAACTGATCGATAGTTTACGTTTTTCAAAAAAGGGCTTCGAACAATTGTATAGCCAATGCTAACTTTTACAAAGAAAGTTCTTGATTTATTTGTGGATTTTTTTTAAAGCTGTGTTTGGTATTTTATGTTACTGTATATGTTTTGCTAGGATGGGAAGGAAAATTGAAGAGCATATTCTGAAATCTACATTTTTCCATTCTATTGAACTTATCAGGAATCGATTGGCATACTCTAACGGGCTCTCCGCGATAACTATCGCGAAGCTTTGGTTGGAAAAAGGAAAGAGTGTCGTCTAATAAAAGAAGAGCGAAATAGTAGCGCGCGTTTCCAATCAACAAGGTAGCCGAGCGGACACGCCGTTCTGGCCCAACTGTCCTCCTCACCTCTTTTCCCACTGGAAGTCCTGGCAAATTCGTATACAAAATTACTCGGCAGGAACGATCGAACGAGCGACAAATTGAGCGGCGAGCGTTTACGACAAAGCTCACCGGCGGGAATACGAGAGCGACAAGCGACGTGCCGAGGAAGAAGTCCACGGGGAGTGAAATCTCGGATCTTCCAACAGTAAGCACAAAATGGCACCCGTAAAGAGGCGTCCTGCCGCGCGAAGCCACCACACGATGAGTGAGTGATCCTCTGATCGCGTCTCCCAATGACATAGCATCCTCCTTTCATCGACAACTATTCTCCTCCGTCATGGACCTCTTTCTCTTAGCTCTCTCACAACCTTGATAAACACTTTTTCACAACGGAACCCTCGCAGGGTTATACTCGCCTTTCAGTTTTCATCCCTTCGGACATACTTCCCAGCGATATTCCTGTGGAATTTGTGTTTCTTGCTGGGTACAATACGTTCCGGGTGGGTTAGGTTCGTAAAGTACATATACGAGGGAAGCGAGAAGGGTGTTTTTGCACGAGGAAGGTAGAAACGGATCGGAACGTTACGTAACGTTAATAATTAATTGGGGCTCTCCATCTATTATTACTGGCATCAGTTTACCCCGAGTATCTTAATATTGCACTTGCGAGGCTTGGACAGTGGCCAATGCAGAATTTCAAAGAGCCAGCTTCCCTTCGATTATAATTGCTCCGTGTACCAATTACCGGAGTGACCAAGGACGCGGGCAAGCTCTTCGAGATTAATTTCAAGGAACAGTGCTTGAATAAACGTGCCACGAGAATGCATGCGATCCTGGCGAGCAACAAAGACATCGTCATTCCAGAATCCCGGCGAGCTAGACCGAACATCCCCCGGCTCGTTTACAAGTTTCTACGTGGGGCTAAAGGCGTCGGGCATAGTTCGGAGGATACCTGTCAGAATTGTGGTCTACTGAAACCGCCGCGAGAGCTCTCGGATTCCGCGGTAGTCCGGAAAAGCCAACGGAGAACTATGCCGAAAAGACGAAGCAAGGATCTCCGCCGCGCGAGCGGAAAGTCTCGCGTGGAAAAGCGCCGGCGAGCTGCCACTGAACAACTCTCGTCAGCCATTCACAAAGCACATGGATCTGAAGGTATCTAATTATTATTTCATGTATAGTTGCTTGTCTTTTAAGCAATGCTTATTCTTTCAGATCTCACGGAAATTAAGAATTTCATTCAGAAAGCTCTCGAATTCGGCGTGAATTCTGGATACCTCGTCGCCGAGGACGATTCGCAACGGGTGTTGCGCGTCTCCTCGGAACTCGTAATCGACGGGGAGTGCGAGGATAAAGTTGCCAAGGATGAAAAAAGAGTTTCTCCGGAAAGAGAGCGTAGCCCTCTCCGAACGTCAAGTAAATCGAATGAGTATCGGGAGGAAGGAACGAGTAAACGACATAAAAAACGGAGGAGAAGTAGAAAAAGGTCAAGGAGCGGATCGAAGAAGCGTCGAAGGAAATCACGGATCCACAGAAGACACAGCAGGTATTATCATCCTCTGTGGAATTATTCCCCCAGCGATTTCATTTCAATTCTATAATGTCCTTAATCCGTCCAATCAAAATCCTTTAATTTAAATCCGGAACATTGAGGCAATTAAGGATCACTCTTAATTAGATAGAATCTAACAGTGCGGCAGGCAACCTGCAATCGTAATGTGGAAATGCTCAGCTGAAAAGCGTGATT
This sequence comes from Ectemnius continuus, assembly GCA_910591665.1. NCBI lineage: Eukaryota > Metazoa > Arthropoda > Insecta > Hymenoptera > Crabronidae > Ectemnius > Ectemnius continuus. The sequence goes on along the minus strand of OU342868.1, from coordinate 9,224,442 downwards.
CATGTAGCGTGGCTTTGTTCAGAGAACGTAATTAATGTCGCTGCTAATACCTTGTTAATGAGTGCGTTTTGACGGAGCGTGGATAACAATCGTTTGAACGAACCGCAATTCGAGTTCGCGTACCTTGCAAATGGATGTGCATGACCCCGGGCATAGGAAACGATGCGTGTCATCGGACTGTCGTCAACCGCTCCATTGCGGAATGATTTGCAGGTCACAGGTTCCAGAGCAGCCGACAGACAATTGCGATGATTTCGACGTAGAAATTGTCGAGGATGGGAAAACGACTGAAGACGCTGATAGAAACGATACGCGAATAACTACGTCCGACGCCGAGAAAAACATTAAGAAGCATGCTGACGAGGATTCCGAATCATCCACGGCCGAAGAAGAGAGCGACTATGACGAAGACAAAAAGGACGATGATACAACGAAATCCTAATGGAGTATACCGAAAAAAGAAACAATTTAAAGAGCTGCCACAGAATCACTAAATCATCCAGCAAATATACCGCTCGGGGAACTCCACTTTCCACAGGACACATAAATAACTATAAATTATATCGTATTGGAAATTGTTGCGACCGCGGTAATTACTGCCGGCCTCGCAGTTGAAGTATCCGTATCAATGTTTCATGGCGTCCAGTCCCGGTCCATTTTGGTGTGCATCATTTAATGGTGTGTGACGCATGTACACGTAATTCGATGGTGAATAAAAGAGCAGTGTCATAATGCATAATCGATACAATTTTGTCTTTGATTTAATTGACTGGTGTCGAGCTTCTGTTTTCGAAGATACTCGCAGGCAGGCTTTCCCGTAAATGGAGAGACGAAAATTAATCTCCAGGTATAAAGATAGAAATCCACTGGGTCAAGGTGAGAACTAACAGGCGCGTTATGAGGAGTAAAAACCGGCGGATCTTGAGTGACAATAAACAGGGCTGGTGTTACCTGGGAAGAAACGATTATCTGAGTATGTGAGACAGTTTATTCGGCACTGACCTTAACAGATCACCAATAAATCCTTACCCTTCCCAAATTATGCCCGATCGACGTGCCTCTGATACATAAAAGGCCTCCTAATAGCGAGCTGTAATCCTCGAATACAACGCGAATTCCAGCCGAACCGACCAGTCAAAATAACTTGCGCTCCAAGCTAGTAAACCGGCGAAAACAGTAGCCGAATTCGAAGTATCGATCAGTGAAGTGGCGCGCGGTATACAAATAATTCAGCAAACGGGGGATTAAATTAAAATTGGTGGTTAAAAACTGAAACGTTCGTTTCGTGCGCGCGTCGAAAAACAAAATTGTTTTTGCATGATGTAATCGAATGAAAATCAAGCAGTGATGGTGCAGTTGCTATGTTTGTGGTGGTTTCATGTAACTAAGCAATGGAGGAAATTCGTGGATGACTTCGATACAGGGCTGAAGATGTTGCAGCCGCAAATATGCAAGATCAGGATGTTTGCGATGCCTCGGTGGAGCGCGAGAGGAACGATATGGTATTCGGAATTCAAGGATCTCACGTGTGCAAGCCAATGGTGCGCCACGTGTTTGGCAATACCTGGCGAGGGAGAGAGAACAGACTAAAATTGGAATCAATCGTAGCAGTAATCTGGAACAGCAGCCGGTCAGGAATGGGCGGCCGTAAAATGCCGGAGAAAAAAATGGGGGGCTTGCTCGAAGACGATAAATATCCATCTCGCGTACGTAGATATCTTGGCTGGGTTGGCGCACGAAAGGGGCATACGTCACATAAAAGAAAAGGCGCTCGATGAAGTACGTGACGGTATGTGTGCTTGAGAGCTTTTTAGCTCGAGTATCATCCTCGATGTAAGGCGAGACTGAGCCTCCTTTTTTCGACGGCACGCTTTTAGACTGCTCCGGAGTTCGCAAGGATATTTTAAGGATACTCACATTTGCAGTACAATTCCTAATGGAAGATTGCACGTGAGCTTTAAGCGAAATGAGACTCGATACTAATAGCCATCGAACATAATGACTTACTCTTGACACGAGGCATACTACAAGGTTTACTGTAGGTGGAAGACCGCTCGGAGTGTGGGTGTCAATTTGCACGAGGTTTTAATACGATCTAGATAAGATTTGCTCTATCAGTCATTTATTATAAATAAGATCGTTAATAAAATCATTTCGATTGACAAAAAATCACTGTCAAAAAGTAAAAAAAATCCTGTAGAAATATAATCGAGTCTTTTTCTTAAGTCGAGTATCCTTGTGATGCATAATTGTGTTCTCAAGCATCGTTTCCAATTATTTGGCACTCCTCGCACTCGCAGCATGTTCCTTCTAATCTTCGTTCTTCGTCCAGTCTCTCAATACTGTCACTTTGTTCTTCCACTCTTGACTGAGGAGGAACACTCTTGCTTCGTGAAGACGATCTCAATCGTTCTCTAGCAATCCTTTGATTAGTTTCATTTGCCGGGGATTTGAGAGCGGTCCGGTTCTCCGAGGGCCGATCCCGATGGCTCTTACTACGAGCCCGCCTACTACTGCTTCTTGATTCGTCCCGACTCTTATCACGTTTGTACTGCGATCGTTTCTTCTTCGCCGCTCTGTAGGAGTGGACAATTAACGGTGAGGAGTGCATTCTTCTTTGCAAGTAAAACCTTCGGAATTTAGTTGCGCGGTAGTATTACGACGTGAAATGCACGGGGGAAGAGAAACTCAGCTGGCTTTAATACTCCAACGCAACATTACTTTCTTCAAAGATGGTAGACTCAGAGTGGTCCCCGATGGGACCAGCTCGAGATACGCTTTACAAGTGGATTGGCCATTTCACGTTTGAGTATGTCATTCATATCGGAATGGTAACACTGCGCAAGGATAACGCCGTCTCAGAGGAACGTCCGCCTCCTCTCGGAGGGAATCTTTCAGCGGCAGTAAGAGTATGTGTACAAACTTACTTCCTCTTGGTGGCTCGCTCATCCTTGCGTCCTTGACGGGAGCCCTTTTTCTCTCCTTTGCTAGTTCCCTGTGTGTTCTGCCCTGTCCTTGGACTGCTGGATTTGGATTTCCTCCCTCGTTTCTTCGCCACGTCCGTCGAATCGTCCCCTGGAGCTTTACTCTTCGCGGTGGTACACGTACTCGTGCCACGGCGAAGGTCCTTCCGCTTCACATTCGGCGGCAGATCCTCCCCACGGCGTGCCCGACGCCGTCTTAATCGTGATTCCGCGTCCGCCCGTTTTGATTCCAGGACACGTGGCGAGATGCGATTCGGTGCTTGGAGATCACCGGGGATCAAGTAGCCTGTGCTCAAGCCGAATGAGAGCACGTTCCTCACGTACTTTTCCGCTCGCCGCTTCCCTAGATCATGATACCTTCTTCAATTAAAAGCTCGCACTCTTTCTTTCCGAGCACAATGTCGAATTAGAGCTCGATATCTTCTCTTTCTGATGATATATCTAATATCGGGAAGTAATTGTACCTTCCTCGATGCCAGCTTTAAAGCAACTGTTGATAATTTGTACGACAGGTTCCTTTCTGAGGAGAGATCGCATGTTCTCAATTGATTGCGCCAGAGTCATCGCCGGTACTGTGTTATTACGTTGAGACGCATGGCTGAGAGTACTTCGGGAAGTGGTGGACCTATCACTGTTTGTCACGTCCATCATCTCGGAAGGACTCACAGCATCTGTGCCCTCGGATTCACTGGGAGAGGCTGAATTATCGGAGCTTTTGGTTTTATCGCGCTGGGACTCGATATGCTCCCGGTACTTTCGGGGTAGGTTTTGAAGCCATCGGGCTTGCGATGGGGTCAGCTGCTTATTTTTAGTTCCTGTAGTTCGATTTATAGGATAGATTTGGCTGATATTGATCGTCAATCTGATTGAACGGGGGATGTAAAGATATTGCTGAGGGAAGAATGGTGTTTCCTTGGGATGGTTAAAGGGAAGTCAGGAGAGATTGAAAGGAAGCTAAATGAGCCGCACTTTTTCTTAGAGATTAATGTCCGCGCGATATTACTGACGACAGACCTTGGTTATGTTTGCCAACATTAAGGAGCCTGTGGACCAATTTCTGGATATCAGTCGACTGATAAGTCTGGCCGCGTCGCCGAGGCTCTGAGCGTTTACTGCGCGCTCGCCGAGAATAACGCGATCCTATTATTCCTTCCTTTTCTAGCCAGGCTTCCGCTTTCGTTCCAGTTGGCGCCATTATCCGATAACAGCATTTCTCCCTTGAGCGGTAAATTTCCCCGGCGAAGGAACCTCCCGCTCTCTCTCTCTCTCTTTCTCTCGACTTAGCCCCAAAAAATCGCAAAAAACTGACTCTAGCACGCGTGTTCGATTATTATCGCTGTCTCGACGCTTGCACAGGCGCCGAAACTCCCCGCAAACTTCATAGTATTAAAAACTTTCTTATAACAACTCACGAAATCTTAATCACCAGATGGAAATTCAATCACTGGACCCTGATTAAATTTCATCTAATTATTAAGATCTCTTGAGTTGCTATAAGAACAGTCTCAAGGAAGTAATTAATCAATGGACTTCTTAATGGACAGTGTTTTGTGGTTGGAAGTATAATCATGATTGAAGTTTCGATATGAGGGTTTCTGAGGGTGTATCGTGGGTGGCTGCGAATCTATCGACAAAACTTGCCGGAGGCAATGGTGGCGGTGGTGGTGGTAGCTGGGTCTTTTTGTCGACTGGCCGGCGCCGTCGATTTATTGCACTTTGATCGCTTCTCCAGAAGTTCGGCAATTTGGCAGGCGTCCCCACACATCGCCGCCCGTTTGCCACCCTTCGACTACTACTATCACCGACTCCCACCCGATTCTCATTCTAACGACGTGTTGGCTTGGTCTGCTCGTGTTTAGAACAACCTTGCCCTTGGCTTCATCCCGAGAATTAATTATCCCTATGGAATTCTGCTATCCTATCTCGGGGAAGATACTCGCTTTCATATGCTTCTGGCGCACGTGTTCTCTCCGAATACGGCTGATTCACCGTAATGCGAGGATAGCAAAGAATGTCGTGGCATTTGCGAAGCTCCGCTCGACCTAGTTTTAAGGGATTATCATGGGAGAGTCTGCTTTGGTCGAGCACTTTACAGTACAAGGACCAACCGAGTGATAACCGCTATCTCTTGGGGCAAGTAATCGTCGGCTGATTTAATTCCCGATATCGCGAGTGCATCTTCAAGAGGCGGCGAGCGCTTATCCCTCGGGAAGTATGAAAAACTCCTTTCAAGAGGGACTCCGAGCGAAACTACGGCTATCCGGTTTAAAATTAGTTTCCGCAATATCAAATCCCGTCCTATCGCCGGCGAAATCATACCAAGGGAACAGTTTTAGTCGGCTGGCAATTCCGCTTGCGCTTTCACCCAACCTTGAAGCCACCACTCTCTTTTACCTCGAGCGTACTCTGAACTTGGCCAGTTCGAAGAGCACTCGTTTCCGTCGCGGCGTGCTTACTCGAAGACCACTGAAAATCCGGAGAAGAAGTTTGCCAGCCTTTGCTGGGAAGGTAGACTCTCGCCGTGGCAAGGTTCGCTTTGTCTCTCGAAAGGGAACTCTTAAAGCAAACGACATCGGTCACGGAAAGGACGGCCGAGACTGGCTCGAAGGATGCCGGAGGGTTAAGGACCTTCCTGTTGCGGTAATGGGAGAAAAGTAACATTTACAAAGGTGGGGGAGCCTTTTCCGAAAGCCAGTCTCCCTCTATCGAGAGTTTCATGCCAGGGGACAAACACGTTTCCGTAACAAAAGATTACTCGACGTTCCTTTATTTCATTCCGCCCTTATGTGTATTCGTATTTATCCTTTAGTTCCGGCTTCGATGGGATATTAAAAGGGTTGCACGTGCCAGTGGAAAATAAACTACGATTTTGCTGGAATACACCGGCAACCGTTGTATTCCACAGGCTGTCATATTCTCGTTTAGTTACTTCCACAGGCTGACGAAAGGCCTGCTTTTATCTTCGAAACACGGATGGGATATTCCGCGTGGGTCACAGTAGAATATCCAATATCCATTATACATATACAGACTGTGTATATACACTTATATATATATATACATTTTACAGTGATCTTCCAATATTTTCCGGGTTTTCACTTCGCAAGCTCGTCCGCACGTACTTGCAGCGCTTTAAAAAGAGATTGGCGGCTGCTTTTTTAAAGCCTCGATCGAAAGCTGTCTCGCTCAGCCCTGGTGGAATATGAATTTCCTTTTAAATGAGCGGGAACTCGAGCTCCTCAGGTATTCCAGGTGGACTTAGAACGTGGTGGGCAGTATCGGCTGGTCTAACTTTAATTCCCGGCTGGCGTTGCGCCATTAAGTCGCCCTGATTTATGGGGCACTCGTCCCCGCGAACTTGGCCGACGCGCACTCAAGGCTGGAAGTCGATAGATCGTCGGAGTCAAGTTCAATTTCTCTTCTATCCATCCGAACCTATTCGCGCGCCGACAAACAGGCTGACAGACTTTATTGCTGCTCGAAGTTGCAAGCTCCGAGGAAGCGAGCACACTTCTCGCTTAAATCAACCCGATTCTTCCATGATAATTCGAGAGCTTTCGCTCGCCGGTGGACTTTGATCTGACAAAGTTTGACGCCCTCGGATTATTGAGCGCAGAGGGCAAAACTCTCCGAGGGTGTAATGACAGGAGCTCGCCGCGGGAGACTCGTTGCCTAACAATTGCGATTACAAACTGGCCCGTTTAATTACCCGCTGGTTACTTGGCAGCCGCGTTCCTATTACTACTGAAAGAGAGAGAGAGAGATGGAAGGGAGTTGGCGGGACAAGGTCTAATTATACTGCCTTACTCGGGCTTCGCCAGTTTGTTTTTTGTCGGGGCGAACACGAGCAGGCCGACGCTTTTCCTACGTCACAGACCTAACGACTTAATGATGATCGTAAAGTCGCCGTGTTATTCATGCGTCAGACGGCAAGTGCGAGCTCGAACTTTCTTACAATTTCAATTAACGTACATCCGGAAGGGAGAGGGGATAAGGGGCGTCCAAGCAAGAGTTTAACTTTTCAGCACTCTCTTGCCTGTTGGATTAAGTGGGAATACTTTTTCGATTATGGCAGTCTGCCCCAGTTAACTCCTGCCAGCTATAACAGTCATGATTATGTTTCAACAATATTGTGTCGGTACATATTTAAGCGGCCATGGTGGGGAAGACTCTCAGGAAGTCGACCGAGCAGGATAATAGGGATGTATTACGCCTTTAATATTCATGGACTTCCTGCCGCCAAGGATTTCGGTGAATTCGTGCGCGAGATTACCAAGTTCCCTGAACGGTGGACTGTAATTCTTCCTTTTCCCCGGTTCTGCCTGTGTACCGCGATTCCGCGTAGTACTTAAAGTCGTTTCTGTATTCGGAATTGTTTCCGGCAGAAGATAGATTTTCCGTGGAGGATTTGATGGGAGATAATCTGGTTAAAAAGTAGTAAATGGAATCAAAGTGAAAATAGTCCAATTTAGTTTTATATTCATTGCGATGCAGGTGCAGTCACCACCGATTATTACCGGGGACATCGTAATCCTTAGAGATCATCCCCTGGCGATCAGTGGAACGCGGGGCTATGATCCTTCGAAATTCAAGAGGACTTTAGAGTGGCAATAAAAACCCTGCGGATCATCTCTGGGCGAGCGATGCTTTCACAGCAATGAAATCAACAAGAGGTCAGTCAGCTTGTCTCTGTCGTCGGTCAGCTCTGGATTTTTCAAACCACCACCGGAGCATCGACCACAATTTGGCTCTGACCTAATTTTTGCACGCAATTTCACGCGAAATTGGGTTTACAGCCGCAACGGGCCACATGCCATCGAATTTCGCTATTAGGACTTTATTGGGAAGAGTGGAACTTCAATTGCTGATTACTTGCGAGGAACTCTTCGAAGTAAGGAATAGCTCGTTTAGATAAGCGATGATATGCATTGGATAAAATGGATGCCTGTCAATGTCGTTCGAGGAAGAGGCACTTAACGATTTTCACGATGCATTGACCAAATGTCCGATAAAGATTTCACATTGGCTCGATTAAAGTATATATGCCGGCCGGTCTGGCTCGGCCAGCCCTTGCTCGCAACGAGGGTCTCCAATAAAATAAGCAGGGAAATTGCGAAAATAACGCGTATCCCTTGAAGCGTTCCCGGTAAGCGCGCGATCACAGGGTGCGTCCTTTTTCCGGTAAAGAGAGCCTGATATTGATATCTCGATGCAAGCCGCTCGTGCGAGCAGGGAAAAAGCTCGGCTGGAGAGATAGTGACCCAGAAATCGAACCTTTCACGCAAAAAATCTCGAAGAAAGGGAACGCTTTATTGATTCGTCAGCTTGCTCCTAAAAAGAACCACACAAACGTCGACCTTTTTTTTCTTTACTAGTTCCAGAGCAACCCAAGGAAACATCGGTCCATTTCGCGGGGAGTCCCGATAAAAGGAAAGCCACCCGTTTGAGAAGGCCCGCCTGTCTACCATTTGAAAGTCCCTTTCATAGACTTTTGTTTAACGCGACTTATTTATGTCCTTTTCTTTGACACATTATGTATCACTTTGCCATTGAAATCTGACGTCAATTCAGCCTACTCAAAGCGAGAGAAGAGCTTTTGAACTGGCATCCAGTCTAATTCCATAGATACGATCTTTCATGCCTGTGCTATGAAACAATGTGGGAAGTAAGTAAGGCATATTGAGTGAAGGCCAGAAATAAAATTCCACGTTACTGTTATATTAAGAAGAAAGACTACTCTTTCGGAGTATGGATACTTTCCCGGAGTGCATATAGGTGAGGATAACTGCCAACCATAAAAGTTTAATTACTGTGAGTTCGCGCGGTCCCTTGTTTCCCGTCAAGTCCAGATTATCCCTCATTCTGTTAAGTGACACTTTTATATGAAGTAGCCGCTCGGAAGGTTTTATCGTGGAGTGGCGATAGATTTTTACTCTCCTATACCGTGGACCCTTTTCCTCTCGATTATTGGGAGCAAATATTGCTAAATTCGATCAGCGGCGTCGACGGCACTTGAACGGTGTTTCGCCAGTGTGTATCGACAAATGATGCCAGCATCATCTCGAGATTGTTCAATTTGCGAGAAGTGGGTCAAGGTATAAGGTTTCAGAGCGACTTCGACATTTCATGCGGCTCTACGCTCATTTTTTTCAATTTCTCCCAGTCAGTGAAAGGCACTCCTCGATTCACCGGCTTTTCTCGTGGGTGGCGAGCGATTGTACACGCGAGGAGGAAGGTGAGGCCGAGACTAGAGCGCGGCAGCAGTAGTGTCGCCGTCGTCTTCGGATTCACGGTAAACAAGTAATCTTTCAAGAGAAGTCCTCAGCAAATAGTCAGCCGAAGGTCAGAAAGTAAGGCGCGGAGTATTGACGAGCACGGAGATCTTCGCACCCGCAAACCTCGATGAATGCTTTCTTTCCCGGCGTGCTTTTTATGTCCTCTCATTCAAAGACTGCTGTGTCCCCTTCAGTCGACTTTATCATGTCCGGCCCGAATGTTACGTGAACCAAGTGTTTTACGTCAGAATTTCCTTGTGCCGACACTCTGGCGATAGTGGGAGGGCAAGGAGGAGAGATTTGTTGTTGGCGTGACACGCCAGCCTCTCATCAAATTTCGCTTTGCATACAATTTTTTTCCCGCTGACCGAGCTCTTTCCATGCTGTTGGTCCTGCGTCACTACCAACAATGTACATTGTAAATTACAGCGCTTATTCCCAAGTGTGTAATTAAAAGCCGGTCTCTCTGGAATTCGTGGCAAGTGACAAAGATCCCCTCGGGGATTTCCATTGGAGGCATATCGGTCACGTTTTAATTCGGTTGAACCCCGTGGAAAGGTCCTCCTCTTATCTATAGGTGCCAGGGCTTCTCGAAAAATCAATAAACCCCCTTGTCCTATTATTATCTCCCACCTGTCGTTGATAACTATTCATGAGCGATGACGATGCCCAAGGAGTAGCGCGATTAGTCATTGCCTGCGTGGGCGACAGCGACTGCTCGCCAGAACTAGATAATGCCTTCCCGATAGAATCAATCTTGGGTGCCAGCATTGCGGCACCCAACAACATGACTGTGAGGATAGGTTCGGATAACAGTACTAATGGAGCAACCCATACATTTAGAATTTCCTTATAACAAAAGCAGGAATCAAGGATCCTCGATTAATTTCAAATATAACAGTGAATCAACTATTTCAAGGTGGAAGAAAGTTCTAATACTAAGAACTGATTCACAATTCCCTTATTTAGGTAAACTTTCCTATTTTCGCAGTTAATTAATACGTATATTCTTTTGTAAATTAATTCACAGATATCGTGTGAAGTGTTTAACAAGAGGAATGTGTGGAAAATGCGAGTAAACTTGTCGGTAAAGGTAGTGGCAAGTTATCATCGGTTGCTGGATACGTTTGGCTGATGGAGTTCCCGACAGTGGAGGACGTGCCGTCTGATCTGTGACCGACCTGCACCACTGGCGCGTATCTTACCGCTGGCCGAGCACAGCTCGGTGCTCCCTATGTTCGGTTCTCCCTGCGTCGTTTCCATGGAATTTATCCCCGCGTTGGCGGACTACTGACTGATCAATACGGGCAGCAGCAGATCCTGACACGGAAGGCGCGCGTCGGACTGCACACGAGTCGTGTGGGTGCAGCCCGCCGTGGAGCCTCCACGAGTCCGGCCACGTTTCTCTCCCCTAACATGCCGCGTGCCGATCGATAGTTACACGCCCGAAAAAATGTCGCCGACACAACCAGCTGCTCCAGTCGTCCTTAATCGCGTAGTGCACGCGTGATCCTCGCGTCGACGATATTCGCCGGGCGTACCAATTCGCCGATGAGTGCCGAGGACTTGGCGACAAGCTGCTATTCGCTCTTTCGACTGTTGGGAGTCTGAGAGGTCCTGGCGCACCGAGAGCAGCAGCCAACCACCACCCCCGGAACGATTCTCGACTGCCAAAAAATAACTCTCCCCCCCGACTATCAAGCTGTCAGCATACCAAACACCACCGTGAGAGTACACTCCCACCTTTCCAAAGATGAAGAGACAGAATGTGAGGACTCTTTCCCTAGTCGTGTGCACCTTCACCTATCTCCTCATCGGAGCAGCGGTCTTCGACGCTCTCGAGTCCGACACCGAGCGCAAACGATGGGAATTCCTGTCAGGTAATGTCATTAAGAGCAAATCGACTGCGACTTGCGTGCGACTCGCATCAGCGTAAATGACAAAGTGAGTTAATGAAAGGAAGTTCCGGTGGGCGTTTATATTGACGGCGGCAATTGTCACTCCAGAGGTTCGCCGGAATATGATGAAGAAGTACAACATCACGCAGGAGGATTACCGGATGGTCGAGATCGTCATTATTGAGAACAAACCACACAAGGCGGGTCCTCAGTGGAAATTCGCCGGTGCCTTTTATTTCGCGACATTGGTCCTCGCGATGATCGGTAAGTATTTTCGCCGATCCATTAGAAAGCAATGTTCCAAATCATTTTACTAAAGCTGTCCTGTTTCTTTTCCATTGTAATTTATTAAGAACTCGACTTGTGTTTGAGGGTACGGTCACTCGACGCCGGTCACCATAGGCGGGAAAGCATTCTGCATGGCGTACGCGATGGTCGGCATTCCCCTGGGCTTGGTGATGTTCCAGAGTATCGGTGAACGTCTGAATAAATTCGCTTCGGTTGTCATCCGCCGTGCCAAAACGTACATGAGATGCCAGCGAACCGAGGCTACAGAGATGAATCTCATGCTAGCCACTGGTCTTTTATCCAGTATTATTATCACCACTGGTGCGGCTGTCTTCTCTCGATACGAGGGTTGGAGTTATTTCGACAGCTTTTATTATTGCTTCGTCACCCTCACAACTATTGGTTTCGGTGACTACGTCGCTCTACAGGTTCGTGTATTCCAATCTTTTGGAGTAGTCGTAAAATAAGAAATTCGAATTCCCTAAATCAATGATGCACTGTCTTGCAGAATGATCAAGCACTCTCCAATAAACCGGGATACGTGGCCTTAAGTTTAGTCTTCATCCTCTTTGGCCTGGCCGTGGTAGCCGCCAGCATAAACTTGCTCGTACTGCGCTTTATGACCATGTAAGTACTCCTTTTATAGAGGTGCCCCTACCCGTACTATCTACGCCTTTATCCTCTCTCATCTTTCCTCGGGTTAATATCGAATGTGGGTCAGTCTTGAATCCATAAAACCATCGCTGCTTGATTCTCAGCCCCTGGGCAATTCTTACCCTTTCCCTACTACATATTACACAGTAGTTTTCATACTAACTCATACATTTTGTCAAAAGTTCCTATGATTTCTTAATGATTGTCTGTTTGTTTTGCGCGGTGGAACAGGAACACCGGTGACGCGCGTCGAGAGGACAGCGAGATGCAGCCGGCCTCTCATCACGTTTTGACCTTAGACGGGGAGGTGGTTGCTGTGAATGGGAAGCTTCTAGCGGGCCACGTGCCAATAGTGCACGACACGGACGATTGCGTAAGCGTATGTTCCTGTACGTGCCTTGGCCCTGGCAATTCGGAGCTCATCGACCCCTCAGGATACCAGGGCTACAGGCCGCCGTCGACCTCGGCCAGCCTCCGCGTGAAACGCGCATCCGTCTGATGGAGGGAGTTCCGTCGTCGAAGTCTACGTCGTCGGTTCTCCAGAGCCGACAGCCGAGAACTACTTGGTATCGACGTTTAGGATCGATGCCTTCTCCTCTACAACGTCAATCCTGGCTTTAATCAGTATCGCGGCCTGGCAGAATCGCCACCGGGAAACCGAGATAATCACTGATGACACACGCACACGCACGAAAGCGTAACGAAACTACTACACCGACTGCTAGGCGCCCATCGAATTCCCGAATTCCCCGGCGTTTACGCGGATTGGAACGATCGTTCCTTTTTTAAGACGAACATTTTGAGATGGAAACCGATAGGAAGCGAGGTCGTGCGAGAGCAAGTTTCACGACTGGGAAAGAGGCTGATCGTTTTAGAGGTGTTACTAATCACGATATTATTAGAAACCCCCGAGGAAATGCTAGGCAAAATCACAGCAAGGCCAGTATTGTAAGATGTGTGTATATGCTGCACTTTGCCAATAGACTTTGGAACGCTACCAAGTTGAGAGAAGGACTCGTTTACAGCCTCCGAGAACTGTGTACCAATGTATATGCGCGGCTGCGCAATCATCTAGGATACTTGTTGTTCCGCGAACGCTGCATTGGCACATTCAATTACAAAGGATGATAGAGAAGTTACGCTCTCGCGATGCAATCCGGAGAGCAATATATACCCCCGTACGCCGATTAACATATATGAGTGTATCACGAGTCGAGAGAACAATACCCCGGCCTCACTAGTGTAATCGTTGGATGTGCATCTCAATATTTGTACTCGTATAGCATGTAAAATGCGAAAGTCACACAGACCGTATAACCCCCGCGGGGATGGTTGTTTAAGACCTGCGCGACTGGGTGTACTGCTACGGGATCCGGAGGTAGTATTTTTTTAAAGGGCACACGGTTTAATGTGGACAATTTATTAACGGAAAACAGGTATATCCGGGAAGACTGATAGTTGAAATTAACTTAAGCCGGGTAGTTGTTATTTTTTTAACAAACGCGTTTTTCTAGACGGGCTAGTCATATTGTGACACAGAGACACAAACAAACACAGACACACGCATATATACCCAGATTCTCCGAACCGGACACTCAAGATCTCTGTGAACGACCCAGATGATTCCTTCTCGTTTCGATCCTTTGCCTGCCGTGTATGTGCTTGCCGCGTGTACTGTACGAACATACATAATCGTAAGTGTTAGAGCGAGGAAAGCGCTTGGATTCCTCGCGAGAAAGAATACGGCTTGTCGTAAAGCGGGGACGATAATTAAGTGTTCTGGCTTTCCCTCTAAGCGTATGCGCATCCTCGAGATTCTCCGAAGAGAGAGAGAGAGAGAGAGATGCGGAATGTTCCTTTCTTTCCAAGCGCGATTATCGATACGCGCTTTCTTCACTTGTATACATATGCATCGGTGGCTTTCTTCTGTCACCAAAAAGCTGCTGCGTTCTGTCAGTTAGCAGCGCGAGAACACACACGCACAAATCGCAATTGGGCTCAAGAGATTCGTTTCGTTCAGGAAAGCTGCGAACGCGCATCATCGTTGCCGCGGTTGTTACTGCATTTGCAAGTCGGCTCGTTTTGCGGTATGCCTCACGATCTGCACAATAACTAGGGTGCACCTGTTTGTATACATGTCACTTAGTTGCTAGATGGTTATCGCATTTCCGCGGTAAGACACAATGTGGGTATATTTTTTATTGTCGAGGACTTTTTTAATAAACGCCAACTCGTTACCCTTTTTGCGAGCCTATCTTCTTCCTCTTTTACTTTCGTCGTAGATTATATTTTAAGAAATACCAAAAGGCTGAAGTTTAAGGGAAATTATCGGCTGTGGAAATAGATCATCATGGATGATCACGTGTGTGAACTGCCGATGAGGCATGACTACCAGCACCCTTTCACTATTCTCCTTACACCAAAAGTGGTGACTCGAGGGTATACTTGGTCGATGTGGTTTTCGGTCAGTAACCATAATCCCGAGACCAACAAGTATATCGACAGTATGGCAGGTGTCAAGGCCGAAAGACGTAGGCACAGCCGATATATTCACTGGTGGGTGGTACATCCTTGGAGTTTCGTCAGGTATCTTTCGAGAAAGGTAAAAAAATATAAGTCAACCCCATTCGAATGACACCCACGCCTTCTAGATTCCTCTGGGAGATGATTATGATAATCATTTATTCGGTTGCTCTTATCACTATTCCATTTATGGTCTGCTTCGTTATCATGGATTATGAGAGTATTCGATTGGACAAGATCAATCTGCCGATATACATTGTTTGCTGGGTGGATATACTTTTTAATTGCATTACTGGATATAATGACGTGGAACAGATGCAGGTGGAATTGGATCCGGTGAAAATCTGGAAGTACTGCTGTTTGATCTTTCTTTGTGGTGCTATGATTGATGTAATAAAATTGATGATAAATCAATGCACTTGTACAGGAACTATGCGAAAGGCTACTTGTTGATCGATGTGCTTTCGTCTTTGCCATACGATCACTTGACACTACCTTTCCGAAGACTTCCTGGTGATAAGTCCTCTAGTTTAATCGGTTTCATGAACATCTTGCCTCTTTTGAAAATATTCCGTTATCCCACCTTGTGCCATTACACTTTACAATTCTGCAGTGTAAGTGAGACTTTTATCCTTCGACTGATGTGTGACGGTTTAATAGGATTTCTGGTGATTTCAGTATTTTAACATCCAGACTTTTAGCTACGAAGTCTACACTACAATGCTATTAGCTGGGTATCTGATATTCTGGTTCGCCTGCTTCTGTTATCTAACACCGACATTAATAATCCACTTTCTTAATATTTCCGTAATGGTAAGTAATTCTATGTTGCGCTCAGGTCTTGAAATGTGTTTGTAATTGATTAGCTGGACTTTGAATTGAAGGAATGCGAGGGCTGCTGGATAAGAGATATCCAAGGGGAGAATATCGCCTTCAAGTTTCAGCATGCAATCTTTATAGTGCTGGAAAGTATGTCTGCCAGTGGATATGGTTTATTCATCCCTCGAACCGATGGCCACATCACCGTTGCGGCACTTCTCATGATTGTTGGCCGATTTATCGAAGGCTATATAATGAGTGTGTATTTCAGGCGGATGCAATGTTCTAAAAGCAATCTCCACCTTTTTCTATTATTCTGGAATTTCCAGTAACTCTCCTGAAAATAAAGGCCGGCGCGAAAGCATCCCAGACGAAGTTCCAGGAAATAGTTAATCAAGTGGATGCTTACACGAGGCAAAAACAGTTGCCTTTGCACATGAAGAATCGACTTCTGGCTTTTTATCACTATCGCTTCAAAGAGAGCTACTTCCGCGAGAAAGTTATTTTAGCCGGCCTATCAGGTGTGCTGATTTTTCTTTGGATACCGGGTGCTTCTTACGAAGGACATTTATTTTATAGACTTCTTGCGAATGGAAATTGCTCTCGATTCCTGTCGACGTCTCGTAGAGAATGCAGCGATCTTTAAGAATCTGCCGAAGCAGATTTTACAGTCTGTTGTGAGCAACCTAAAGTACGAGTTGTATTTACCGAACGATGTGATTGTGAAGGCTGGAAGCCAAGGGGATTGCATGTACTTTTTATCCACCGGCACCGTCGCCGTATTAACTCCCACGGGAAAAGAAGTAAAGTTTAATTTGAGATAAACTAAATTCCGCAAGTAAAACTTCCATGAAACTTTAAGGCATTAAGTCCTTCATAAAAATGTCAGATCTGTCATTTGGAGGACGGCGCTCATTTCGGCGAAGTGGCGCTTCTAGTGCCAGATCAAAGACGAGTGGCAAGCGTTATTGCGATCGAAGTATGTGAAATCTATCGACTCGATCGTAAAGACTTCCGGAAGTGTATCGCCGTGCATAGCGAGTTATTTGCTAAGATCGAGCGGATCGCTACGGAGAGAGTGGAGCGTGCGATCGTCGTCGAGGAAGAGCACAAACGTCACATGATGCGCGGCAGTATGTTCGTTCAGGATGACATCCGTAAGTATTTCCTGCAATCTTAAAGGATGCCGCTCAGTGAGCTAGCAGTAAAACACTAAACAAGGTAGCTCAGTAGTTACAAGAGACCTGTGGTCCATTCTATTGTTAAAACTTTTGTATCTCAATAAAAGTATGTACGTCTATCCTAAAGAGTTGTCGCTCGCGAGTGTTTGGCGAAAGAAGAAGTTCGCTGTTCGTTTAACCATATATTTAAGGACCTTATAATATTATTATTGTCCATACAATGTTTTGCATAGCGGCATTCCAGTTTCGGCTACTTTGATTTTGGAAACGCGTGTGTGTGTGTGTGTGACTGTGTGCTTCTGTCTGCGTATGGGTGTATGATATATTAATCATTACCTAAAGAGACTTAGAAGTAGGGCCGCGCAAACCAATCGCGGCGAACTATGCACTACGTACTCAAGATATGGGGTAAGTGATTAATTTATATTTGGCAATTGATGCCCTCTCAACAGGACGCTTGATCCTTCAGCCAATGCCCGCGGCGTGATAATGTATACTGGTAATAACGTTTCCAGCAAGAGTCCTCGAAACTCGAGCAGGAAAGGTGCTGATCTGCCCGCAAGTCTGAGCTGACATGGCACCGGTCATTAATGACATCCGTGTTGCGAGGTATGTTCCAGATATTTGCAACGCACTAGAGGGAGTATCACGATCGGACCTACGATGGCCAAAGTGAACGCCTGCTTACGGAGCTTGGTGAGGATATTATTAGAAGTAGTACGCGAATATATTAATAAGGACTACGTATATACATTCGTGCCGTTACAATAAGAGAGGGATAAGGGTTCGAGTGACTCTACAAATGCAGTGCGATTTTCTCTTTTATCGGAATTTGTCGAAGAAAACGTGCTACCCACGTAGATCTAGTTGATTTTTGGTCGTATCTAAAGAAGTACGGAGAGGAAGAGTACTCAATATACTTTCGTCCAGTACTCCTAACAACATCGGACTACTTTAGTTTACGGTTATTCCTTGAATCACGGAATTTAAAGAGACATGGTCGAGAAAGAACTGAGAGAGTTCCGTTGTCGCTGACTATCAGAGCGTATTATAATGATCTACTCGAGTCGGTACGATACATACCTCTGAAGCCTGGCTTACTATCGGGTGTTAATGGAAAATCTATTGAAAGTGACTGTCCGAAAGTACACTACGGTATTTACACTAGTGATTAGTAAATATGCAAATTTATATTTAGCACTCTTTCCCCGATGCTTTTTCGACGAGTCATCTAATAAGGCACTGTCATTACTGAGATTGAATCGACTAAAAGTACAGAAGTGTCGGCTCTTTCTCTCTCTCTCTCTTTTTCTGGCTCTGGTGTCAGCGTGACAAGGTGAATCGGAGTAACGGCGGCTTCGAGACTTAATCTTACGTGGTATAAATGCGTTTGGTACCTTTCTCCTCGGAATTCCGACGTACACTATGTGTGTATACCCTAGTGATATTACGCTCTCGATATGACATAGTGTGTGACATTCATGTAGTTAACATTAGTACTAAATGCTCAGGAACAAATATAAATGCGATACAGTATACGTTGCTAATGAGTTGTTACGAGATAATAGCTCTGTACATAATCCTATACATAGGGCAATTCTAAAGGGTATACAATATATTAGAAAAAAGAAGAACAGTATGTGTGTTTCTGTGCGTGTCTCTCTTGTAGAGGTGTGCGTGATATGTGACCGGGTGTCGGTGAAGAATAAGTAATAACAGTATCATAAGGTACAAATGGCATACTTTGTAATAAACTATTTATATTGTACAACGTAACGTGCCTTATATATGCTTAATACAAATAGGTACAGGTTTGTTTGGAACCGCGCGGCACAGTGGAGCCAGTGACATTGAACGAGAAACAAGGGACGTAGTGTACCTTGAAATTCTCATTGCCAAATAGAACGCCTGCAAGAGAAGTAAGTCACTGGCTTTACCATGGTGTGTGACAGAAATAAAGAAGATATCGCGCTTGGTCTCGCGCGACGTTGACCTACAGACTTCAGCTACATTTGGAAAGTCATATATTACAAATAGGTCGTGGTTACAGAAGACTTCAAGTGTGGTATGCCGCTGTCGGGAATAAATTTTCGTTTGGATATTGACTCCATTCCCGTCCTGTGCTATCGTACTACAGCATGTGTTTTGAAGGACTCGGGTGGTCCACGTGGATAAGAGAATGCTCAGCCGGTGGTCCCGCCGAGGTGCTTCCAAGTGAATGATCTCTTTAGCTTTTGTGCGCGAGGAGAGATTGATTAGAAAGCACGTCTAATGTGGCTCCGTCGGACTAGGATTCAGCGTCAGATCGTATATACATGGATGACACGACATGTGAGAAAGCTCAACGAGGGAGAGTGGAAGTTCAACTTCCAACTGCTACCTCTTGGTCGTGGGGCTTACTATACTCCGATGCTCTTGCGTCCCGTTGGTACTTAATATATTAGATATCTATGTATAGACGTTCTAAGGCTTTGGCAGTGAAATCAATGTCGATCCTTTCAGCGTGCTCGAGATGCACTTGCCACCTCGACACACATTCTCTTTCTGGATGCTCTTTGTCGCGTTCTTATCCTTTCTTTCTCTGTTTCCTATACCTGCCTGCGTCGCGTTTGGTTCACCTGCTCGTATTCGAGAGAATTTCGATCTTGGCTCTTGCTATGGCGACTGGTACGTTTTCTACTCGTAACACGCCCGTACACGTCGGAAGTAGCTAAGCGTCGAAATTGTGGCTTTAGACAACGAGTGATTTCAGGATATGCCGTCTTCTCCTTCTCGAGTTGTTAAGGTGTGGGCCCCGGGATGGCAATTGGCCGGCCTCCGTGCACGATCGGCAGCAGAACTTGGCGTAGTACTTGTGCGTACAGTACTTCGCCTTGACGATTAGATCGCACTTGGCGAAGAATGAATTATCCTGGCAGTTCGGGTGGATGAAAATGCCTGTCGAAATCGAGAATGATTACATCTCAAGCCCACTAATATCTCTAAAATAATTCGGGATGAAAGTACTGGGGTCATACCTGCGACTTGGATATCCACGCTCTCGGAGTCTGACGTGAATTCGTTCGAAGCTTCGCATCGATAGTTACCTGAGTCCTCGCGATTCGCATCCGAGATTACTAGTCTGTTGACTTCTACACAGCGATATTGAAATACAATGAATCACTTGTCGAAACAATAAAAGACAATCATCATTCTATCATTTGCAATATTTACCAGATATCTTAATTCGATTGTTCGTTTCGATTAGTTCGTTATCCTTGTACCATAAGACTCGAGGAATGGGATAACCATCAACAGTACAGGCGATACTGATATCGCTGCCCTCAGGGAATTGGTTCTGTCCGACGGTTACGTTGACATTCACTGGGACTGCA
Source organism: Ectemnius continuus (assembly GCA_910591665.1). Taxonomy (NCBI): domain Eukaryota; kingdom Metazoa; phylum Arthropoda; class Insecta; order Hymenoptera; family Crabronidae; genus Ectemnius; species Ectemnius continuus. Next base: position 9,204,446 of record OU342868.1, on the reverse strand, counting down.
TAATAATTTATATATTACTATAAACGTCTGTTACCATGGACCCAAATAAAAAAACAAAAATATAAAAAATGTTGCGTTATGCAAGCCAGTTTGTTAAATAAATCGTACTTACCTGCTTATGGATCATCTGAAGAGAGTACTTCTTTAGTAATAAATAATTGTTTTGCACACACCGAGTATTAGCGAAGCGTAAAGCGAATTCATTGCAGCAAATATGCTCAAGTTAATGCACATGCAAAAGACAAGTCAGCAGACCCTCACCTCTATATCTAGCACTACCAGGTTCTAGGGTAGTGGTTTCTTCTAGAGGAACCACGCCAGGCACATACGGTGGTCTTGTAGGATACGCAGGGATATATGTTTGGTGAGTAGGATACTCAGGGTATTGGGTTCTGGTGGGTCTATAAGGATACTGAGGCTTCTCAGTAGTGGGTCTTCTAGGGGGTTGCACGAGGTATTTCAGGTATTCTTGGTGCTCGGGTTTAATATTGGACACGGGACCAAGGGCTTGCAATGTGATTGACCAGGAGGCTGGTCTACCAATTGCATTGAAAGCCTGACAGGTGTAAACGCCAAGGGAAGTTAAGGTGACACTTCGAATTAGAAGGGTGTAATCGTTGTCCTGTACGTAATGTTCCGATTCAAGAGGCAACATGCGATCACCCCGCCACCAAGTAACGAATGGTCTCGGCCAACCCATTGCATAGCAATGGAGAATAATCGGAGAGTTCATGGCAACGGTCACACGTGTGTCCGGCTCGCCTATGATAGCAGCTGAGAGTTCTCGTGGTTCTAAGGGATGTAACAGAACAGGCATGCACCATCGAGCAATGTGTTAATATTTCCACCACCAATGTCATTTCAATTACTACTTGTTAGAGAACTAGAAGTACGTTTCTACGACTTTCCAATTCATTCCAAGAACCAAGTTAATGTTAAAAGAGAGTCTATCTTTTTTATGTTTACGATAAACCCTTTGAAAGAGACAATCACATGAACTACTATTTTACCATATCATTCAGCATTCCTTAAGAATTTGTAGCCACATACCTGTCACCTCCAATTGATACTCTATCCTAACTGGTGGTCCGAGTCCATTATCAGCAGTGCAGACGTAGGTTCCTCGGTCGTAACTATACAGATTAACGATCTGCAGTGATCCATCGAGGAGGATTCGACGTCTCTTTTCGGATGGTCCAATCTAAATGTCAAATAAATTGTGTGGTTTTACGTCTTTCTTCCTCGACACAGTTTATGCTAAATGTGTTTTGGCTTACCAGTGTTGTATCCTTTCTCCAAGTAATCGTGGGTTGTGGGTTTCCTATGACGACACACTTCATCGTGATGTAGCCACCCTCTTGAGCACTAACCCGTGGTTCTTCAGGCTGCTGAATGGCTGCAGGTTCAGCTCCAGGTGGTGGAAGAGTAACAGGTCTCAGTGTTGTTGTCACAACTTCTTCGGATGCAGGCTCCAAACAAGAAGTGCCACAACCGTTGTCACAGCACTTGCGCTCGCCGGAACAATCGGCGTCAGTGGCACACTCCTGCTCACACCTTGTACTATTCGATACCACTGGACAACGGCCTGGTTTCGTAGCTGAAAACACAAAAAATTAATTTATTAAATTCTAATAATGACTGAGGTGAAATTTTTTGATAGATTGGAGGTTGAAGATATTACTTGATCTGCAGACACCCTTATACTCGGTGCCATCCTTGGTGGCAACCAGAGTGATGGCGCATCTGGTACCATCAGGACAAATCTGTGCTCGGCAGGGATCAACACATCGACAGCGTTCGCAGTCCTGATTATCCACAAATGCTTCCTTGCCATAGGGACAACGAAGGAGGTTGCATTCCTCGTGCACTTCGATGCAAGGATCTTTGGTGTCCTTGTCGGTGTCCACGTCGATTTCGTTGCTCGCTGTAAATGCAAAAATCCCCATTTCATTTATTGCAACCAACAAAAGTTTACATACAAACAAAATGTAAAAATTCATAGCGAAGGTTGAGACCAAAAATGTTATAGGCATAGAGAGTTATTTCCACTTTGTCAACAAGTAACTCGTTGGTATTGAACGAAGGGTAGCAAAGCTTTGATGGGTTTGGATTAATATTGCAGAATATAAAACAACAAAAACTTAATATATAAAGTAAAAGTAGTAGAAAAATATAATGGTAAATGCAAAATTGCTAAGAATTATGGAGAAGTTAGGATACAGCGATGGCATTCTTATAAGTTTATACAGCTGAAAATAAGTAATAAATAAAAATTGAAAAAAAATCGTGCCAGATCTCGTGTCCTCGACTTACTCCTAAGGCAAGTATTAATACAAGATTCAAAGGTCTTGAATCGATTTCGATTGCCACCGCATCCGGTGTAAATGAATGCACGACAGGTCTGCTGTTCCTCGTCGAAGAAGAATCGTCTAGTAGTACCGGATGTGCAAGAGCCGCTGTCGACCGGTTCCCGGCAAATTGCTATATCATTGCCGAATCAATTGTTATTACCACTAACTTAACTTTTGTGGTTTTATCTGTTTGCTCTGTGCAAAATCATCTTGCCACTTTGCAAATTTGGGTCATTGAAATGGAAAGTGTTTCAAAGGGCAAAGCATACTCACATAGATTCGAAAGGCTGGTGTCGTTTCCAGCTGGCACAGGTTCCTCGTGATGAATGCAAATGGATTCGCACTCGGGCATTGTGCTAAATCGGTTGGCATTGCCGTCACATCCGCCATACACGAATTCCCGGCAGATACGGCTGTTAGGATCGTAATAGTATTTCTGGAAGCTGCCTCTGCATAAACCAGGATCAACAGGCAGGTTGCACGTGTCTGCCAAAAAATTGAATTGTCCAATTCTTTAAGGTCGTGTTTCACCAAGACGAAAAATAAACGAGTAATATTGTATCCTATTATTCACCTTGACCGTGGAATTTGCCGCAAAGTCGCTCGCACTGCTCTTCAGTCTGGAATCTGTTCGCATTACCATCGCAGCCACCATAGATGAATGCTTGACATAAGTGGGATTCCGCATCATAGTAATAAGCTGTGATTTCTCCGTTACAACGGCCAGGTTCCACTGGCATATAGCAAATTGGACTCTTCGAGACTTCTTCAACTGGCGCGACGGCTGTAACCGGCGGCTTGTATGGTTCAGTTGTAGTAACGACAGCCGTACCCTTTTTACATTTGCTTTCACATGAGCCTTGGTCCTGGAAGCGGTTTTTGTTGCCTTGACACCCGCTATAATCGAATTCGTAGCACAAGTCCGATCGGTAATCGTAATAGAACTGCTTAACAGAGCCGTTGCAAGGCCCGATCACCTTCGGCAGCGTGCACGGATCTAAACGCAAAGGACAAGTTCCGAGTTACATCTCCAACTGTTAATTAGTATAGAATTGTTTCCATATTCATTGAACTAGTTTAAGAACCTTGTACGTCTCCACAGCGATACTCGCATTCTTCGCGAGTATTGAAGTTGTTTCCATTGCTCTGGCAGCCACCATAAGCGAACTGCTTGCAGATACCTTCTCTACTATCATAGAACCATTTGACTTGATATTCCGAGCACGGTCCATGCTCGTCTGGCAGGAAGCAGAATTCTAAAATACCATTTATATCGTTCTAGTATTTTTTCGACCTTTGTAAGCAAAACTTGAATTATTTTGCGCAAGTACCAGTTCTGAATTCGACTTCTCTCGGCGGTGCGACAGTGGTGATGGTGGGTCGGCACCTGTTGACGCAATCGTTCTCGGTGTGGAAGTTGTTCTCGTTTCCACCGCAGCCACCGTAATAGAATTGTCTGCAGTGTTGTTCGTACGAGTCGTAGTACCATCGCTGGGTATAATTATGACACTCACCCAGAATGGCCGGTAAGAGGCAAATGTCTTGCTCTAATTGCATAGGAAAATTCGCGTGAATATGTGCATGCTTGCCTTTCGATCGAGTGTTGTGAATGTTTGTCGAATGAATGCCAATGGAATTTAATGACTCCTTATTCATGTGTGTTGGAAATGTTCAATTCGATATTATCGGATTAAAACAACCTTTGATATGTCGGGCGATATTGTTACAGTTTGGTGTGTTAATGACCCATCACAAAAGATGCTGTGTTAAACTTATAGTTATATCGAGCAAGTGCAATGCATTTTCATTTGTGTATTAGTTCATCATAACAGGCTGAGAGTGTGAGAAGTATTAGGTGAATGAGTATGGAACCAAGTCTTACCAATCTTAGGCGGGCAATCAGACTCGCATGCTTCTCTAGATGCAAAGTTATTCTTATTGCCACCACAGCCGGTGTAATAGAAGGGCATGCACCTATTCTCGGACTGATCAAAGTACCACCGTGACTCCTTTTCCTCGCAGTTACCCTCGGCGCGTGGCAGTAAGCAAGAATCTGTTAATCGCATTAATCATTGGTTCATGCAGTGTTAGCTTTTTGTAAATTTTCACATCCTCTTTGGCCGTCGCGTCTTCCTCAAACTTGATGTTTGGAAGATATACCAAGCTTCGGAGGATCGCAGCTATTCATTCGAGACTATTCTATTCGCAGGTTTCTGCACCTTACATTTCCTAGCTTCGCTAATGAGAGATCTAAGTCTAAGACGAGTATTATTTTCTACGATGAGCAGTGCTAACTGAATTTGGGCATAGTGCGAAGATATAATTTATGATCGACCAGGCTTTGTACAGGGTGATGCACTAGAAGGGGGATCAGATGCTGATTCCAAGCTATCTGTTACACCCCGTATGTGCAAAGACATGTTGCCAATGACTGCGAGCGTGTTGCTTGCACTGTACACGTAATGAGATGGGAGGACCAACACCAATGCAAGAAACATGTATGATTCGCTTCTAACTATTGGCAGAAAAGGTTTCTTCACCATCACCAATTGGCTTGTGCTTGATAGCCACTACAGATTGCGCGGGTGCGACGATGATATCCGAAAGCATTGAAGCTTTTGATTATAGATCGTTGTGATCTCTTTTCTGATGTTGTGCAATACCTTTCACGGGACAACGCTGCACGCAGGCAGCACGCGTTCGGTATCTATTGGCATTGCCTTTGCAACCGCCATAAACAAATTGCCTACAAGCTTGACGCTTGGCGTCGTAATACCAGCGCAACGCCGAGCCCGGGCAGGGCCCGGCATCTTTCTCCAGGGCGCACACGTTAGGCAGTTTTACTGGAAAATGCATGTATTACTGGGCCTGACTTCACCTCGCACAGAAAACGAAGGGATAAGTTAATGCTATCGCAACTATGTCAATGGGTCCTGTCACCTTTTCTAAAGTTGTACGGAACTCCAAAGGAAACATAAAGGTTACTTAATGTTATTAGTCGTACTGTGTTATTCCTTTAGTAGCCTTTAGTAGCCTTTGACCTTATCCCTATGAAGTGACCGTACCCCGGTTATTCAGTAACCAACCCCCGTTTTACTCTTGAAAGGAAATGTACTTATTAATTCATTCGATCTTTGCAAACCCTCCCATGTCAGGTCTAAATATATATTAAAACCTGTATCTTGCTATGACATTCCGAAGTAGAGTAAACTCACTATTGTTAACATTGAACAAAAGTATTATATTTGGTTTTAACGAGAAATCCAGGCAAAACGGGCAAGTTATACCGCCGGGAAAATAGAAGTCATGCATATTGAACGTACCTCGCCTGCGTCCAGGTTGCAGACATTTCTGATGGCAAGCCACTTCTGTGGGGAAGCTATTCCCGTTGCCTTTGCATCCACCGTAACGGAACTGTTCGCACAATTGGCTTTCCGAATTGTAGTACCACCTGGTGAAGTTTCCTTGACACGGTCCTACCTCTTTTGGTTGGTCACATTCATCTTGAATGAGAAAAAATGGAAAATATTTTGAGAAATCCGATATTTAGCACAGTAATAATTTATGAAAGTTGTTCTTACCGATGTCTTCTGGAGTTACACAAAGTTCCTCGCACTCTTCTCTGGTCTTGAACTTATTAGCATTGCCAAGGCAACCACCATAGACAAACTGACCGCACTGCTTTCTACCAGCATCGTAATACCAAGTGGGGAAGTAGCCTTCGCAAGGTCCAGTAATCTTGGGGAGGAAGCACGCGTCCTTTCCTTTCGGTTGAACGCAAACTTCTTTGCACTCCTCTTGAGTCTTGAATCGATTGTCGTTACCCTCGCAGCCTCCATACCAGAATCTGGAGCAACCGCCGTACTCGACATCGAAGTACCACTTAACAGTGAAATCTCGGCAAGTACCCCGATCTCTCTCCAAAGCGCAAGCAGCACCGGGCGTCGAGGGAACAGTGAGACAACCCTCAAAGTTCTCTCCTTGAGCCTCTTCAACTCCATCCGGACAGCAGCCGTATTTCGATGCGTCGCAGCCACATCCGTCAAAGTTCGGTCCCTTCGCTGGTGTCCTGCCGTCCGAGCAGCATTTGAACTCCGTATTCTCGCATCCACATCCTTAAAACACATATTTAACATAGCATAATTATTCGTTAGTTGGAAACGGTCGATCACAGATAAGAGAAAGAAGTGGAGTAATGAAAATTACCTTGGCTATGAGGTCCTTTTGCGATAGTGACACCGTCAGCGCAGCAGCCGAATTGATAAGTGTAACACGAGCAGCCCTCATAATTCGGTCCAGTTGCGGGGGTAAAGCGATTTGGACAGCATCCGTGAGGCGTGTACTGGCAACCGCAGCCTTCATTGTTCGCGCCACGAGCCGCGGTGCTATTGTCCGGGCAACAGCCGAATCTCGAGAACTGGCAACCGCAGCCGTAGAAGTTTGGTCCGCGCGCTGGCAGGATATTATCGGGACAGCACTTGTACGGCGTTGATAAGCAGCAACCCTCTTTGTTTGGCCCGTGGGCAGGTGTGGCATTATCGTCACAGCATCCATACGTGCTATTCTCACATGGCATGTGGCAGCCGTAACTCTCCGGGCCGTAAGCTAATCATTGTAGTATAATTCAAATATAACCGTACCACAAGAGCTAACAAACTTGAGTTTTCCTCTCTTTCTACTCTACCTGGCGAAACACCGTCGGGGCAACATCCGAAGTACGAAATGGTGCAGTTCTCCTCGTTGATAACTCCGCAGCCCTCAAAGTTGGTGCCTGTCGCAGTGGTAATTCCATCTGGGCAGCAACCGTATGTGGTATTTGCACAGTCCTGCGGTACAGTCGGTACAGTCGTTCCTTCGTATTCTTCAGTTGTAATTGGACTGATTGTGGTTTCTTCTTCGCAGCCTTTAATTTTATATAAACATAAAAATTGTAACTTTGCAAATGGGAAAGACCATTGAGAGGGCACGAGGATTACATACCTTGTCCATCAACACCACTAGCAGACTTAATTCCATCTGGACAGCATCCGAATTCTGTGACATTGCAGCAGCCCAGATTATTCTCACCACTAGCTGGTGTTTCCTTATCCGGACAGCATCCGAATCTATAATCACACGATTTTATTATATTCGACTTAATTATAGAACAGTAGCAGTATAAATGTATGAATACTAACTCAGTTTCATTGCATGGTTTCTCGCAGCCTTCGAAGTCATTGCCTTCTGCAGCAGTAATACCATCCTGGCAACAGCCGAAGAGAGTTTCCTCGCAGTGTGATTCAGGACAGCCCTCATTCATGGGTCCAGTTGCGGGTGATACGCCGTCGGAACAGCAACCGTATTTCGTTTCCTTACATGTTTCCGGTGTGGGACAACCCTGATCAAATGGACCCTCAGCTGCTGTGATGCCATCGTAGCAGCATCCGAATGGCGAGGTCTTGCAGCTCTTCTTTTTAGGTACTTTACATATGCGTTGTTTGCGCGTACCTTCGTCAGGGCTGATCGTTGTAAAGATGTCGGTAACTATTATCAAAATATAGATGATTTTCAGTATACGTTTGGAATGAAATCCATGGTAAGTTTTCAATATTTCTACAAAACATTTGATTGGTAAATAGTACTAAATAGGAAAAGATTACTTACTGTGTGACCTTGCACGTGCATCTGTGTCTTCTTCGATTGTGGATGGTGTTAATCCAGACACAGTGGTCTCAGTCACTCCACTGACAGTGGTCTCGCCGGATTCTGTGGTACCAGACACGGTTGTTTCTCCAGAGACTGTTGTTTCACCAGATTCTGTTGTCTGTCCAGACTCTGTCGTTTCCCCTGATTCAGTGGTCATTCCTGATTCAGTAGTCATGCCAGATTCTGTACTTATGCCCGACTCAGTGGTTAATCCTGATTCTGTAGTCAATCCTGACTCAGTAGTCAATCCTGACTCTGTAGTCAATCCTGACTCGGTAGTCAGTCCTGATTCGGTACTCAATCCTGACTCGGTAGTCATATCAGATTCGGTTGTGCCTGATTCTGTCGTCATTCCGGACTCAGTCGTCAATCCTGATTCTGTTGTTTCTCCGGATTCAGTGGTTAAACCTGACTCCGTAGTTGCTCCAGATTCAGTAGTCTCACCACTAACAGTCGTCTCTGTCATTCCAGACTCAGTAGTTTGTTCTGTGGTGGAGACTTCTGTGGAGCCAGAAATCTCAGTGGTACTTCCTGCCTCTGTGGTTTCTCCGGATGCTGTAGTTTCTTCATTGGTTGATTCTGTTGTTCCGCTTTCGGTGGTACCAGATGGTGTTGTTGATTCTTCTGTGGTTGATTCTGTAGATTCTGGTGTTCCTGTCGATTCCTCGGTTGCAGTTGTTCCAGTTTCTTCTGTAGGTGTGCTCTCCGTTTCAGAGGAAGATGTGGTTCCCGTTGATTCGGTGGATTCAGTCGTTTCGGTAGTTTCGGTTTCAGTAGTTTCGGTTGGCTCTGTCGATGAAGAGACAGTACTGCTATCCTCGGAACTAGTAGTGATCTCCGATGTCGACTCAGTCACTTCGGTTGTCATGTCACTTGAGCTACTTGAAGATTCGGTGGTTGTCATGTCACTTGAGCTACTTGAAGATTCGCTAGTTGTCATGTCACTCGAGCTAGTTGAAGACTCAGTGGTTGTATCGCTCTCTTCGGTACTTCCTGATACACTGGTTTCTGTTGTCATTCCCGACTCTGTCGTCATGTCTGAACCAGTTGTTTCCGTCTGTTCAGTGGATTCAAGTGTTGAACCTTCTAACATAGTTTCGGTGGTCATCTCGCTGGATTCACTGGTGGATTCGCTCGATTTCTCAGTTGATTCTTCACTCGATGCTTTCGAAGAAGATTCGGTGGACTCACTTTCGGATGAAACTTCCGTAGTCATTCTAGACTCCGTTGCACTGGACTCGGTAGTCATCATTGATTCAGTGACTCCAGACTGTGTTGTGAGTCCAGTCTCATCTGTTGATTCATCTGTACTCGCACCGCTTCCTTCAAAAGTGGAGTCAAACGTGGGCGTGAACGAGCCAAGTATTAGTGTATGGAAATCCGTGAATTCTTCGTCGCCACTGCCTTCACCGCTGCCAGTTTCTCCGGGTGAAATATCACCTCTCGAATAGCCAGAGTCGCTGAACATCATATCGTACATGTCGCTTGCAGAGATTCCGCTTAATGGTGTTCCTTCCGTGATCGCTGAGCCTCCTCTCGCTCTGCTATCCTGTTGAGATATTAGTAGCAGAACAATATAGATAATATCACAGGAACATGTTCGTTCAAGCAACTAGAAGTACTATCTTGCCGTCAAGATTAAGCTTGCGTGTACGATTTGCCAACACGAAACTACGGAGAGTTTAATTGCAGTTCGCCAAACTCAGTCTGGTGACTATAACTGTACTCAGAATATAGATTCGTTGATACCCAATTCACTTCATCTTCCGTGGCAAAATTCGTGGATTTATAATTATAAGAAAAGTGCAATAATTGACAGAATGACATTTAAATAGTATCAAGTTATTAAATAAAGCCGGGTCCAGTTATACTTACATCTGGAGCCAAACTAGAGAGGACTGTGACGAAGCCCTCGTCTTCGTATTCCTCGCATTCCTCATCTTCTTCAGTAAGATCCTTGATTTTGTCTGGTTGAACTGGTATCACTTCGTCTGAGACAATACAATACACCAATTGATAAACTCTCATTTGGAACCACTGCTATGTAGTGTGGACTTAGTCGTGCATACCTTCTTCGCACGCCTGATCATTGCAGCTTTCCTTTTGGAACATAATCGAGTCGACGTCGCACTCGCTAGCAGGCACCGTTACATTATCCTTCATGCAAATCACCTTGCGAGTCATGTCACCGCCTCCACATGGCTTCGAACACTATAATCGAAATGTAAAAAGTTGTTTACCATTCAAGTACAATTAAGGTGTAAGTTGAAAGGTGTTGATCGATTGAAGAAATTCTTCGAATCTACCTTGCTCCAGGGACCAGCGAACCATTCACCCTTGCATTCTTCTTTGGCGGTACAATTCTTTGTGTCATCGAACTTCTTTTCAGGATCACACTTGTCTTCCGGTGCTTTTCTCACCGTTTCTGCTTCGTCATCATATGTGCCGCAGAAGACCTTACGACTTTGCACGCCAGAACCACATGTTGCAGAGCACTGTCGAATTTTTAGGAAAGATGTCGTGTAATGAGCCTCGTTGAAAAAGAAGCGATTTGGATTGGCAAGAGGGGAAGTCACTTACGTCGCTCCATTGAGAGGTGTACCACTGGAACTCGCATTCCTGAGTTGCCTCGCACACTCGTGTTAATTCTGGCTTTTTCTCGGGGTCACACTTATCATCGGGATAGACGGTACCGTCCTGTGTAGCGCAATGGGCCGTTCTCGTTTCTTGCTTAAGGCCACATTTATCGTCGCACTAATTAACAAAAGGTATGCAGCTATAGAGACAATAAACCAGCCAATAAAGTACGCGCAAGATAGCTATGTACGTACACCACTCCAACTGGAAATGACCCAGTCGAGCCCAGCGCATGGTCTTAGCTCGCAGGCTTTCTCGCGTTCAGGTACTTCTCCCTCACAGGCGTCGTCCTCCAGCACTTCAATCTTTCCATCCACTTTCTTGTAACAGGTAACCTTCCTCGTTTCTTTACCGGGGCCGCACAAATGATCGCACTATCAAATGAAACAGACCATAAATTTATAGCTCCCACAGGGTTGTTACATACTATGTACTTAGTGGAAGTAAACGTACCGGTTTCCAAGGCCCGATGTGGAATTGGGGACAGTCTACGTCCTTATTACACTCTTGAGTTGTGGTGCCCTTTGGTCCCAGCGTCTCGATGCACTGGCTATCGTCGACGAGGGTGGGTATTCCACCGGAGATTACCTGCTCGCACTTGATTTCTCGGCTCTGCTCACCACCCTCACCGCAGTGCTTGCTGCAAGCACCCCATTCACCCTCTATCCACTCCGGCGGGCAAGCATCCGCGTTGCACATTTGCGTGTCGACCGGTTCCATTTGTGGATCACAAAGACTTTCGTCGACCGGCTGACTATCCCTTCGCCGCACACAAGCGACACGCCGTGATTGATAGCCTTAATCGTTAATAAAAATGTTGAGATCGAGAAGAAAGAGTTAATGAAGAGGATTCGAGGATTCTGTTTGGTCGTACCTCCTCCACAAGTTGCGCTGCACTCGGAGAACTCATCGGTTATCCAGGTATAACTGTCAGGATCGGACTGCTGCGAGAATCGCTTGGGTATACTGTACTCGTAGTGCACGCCAACATTGCGATCTTGATAGAGGAGCTGGAAGGCAATCGTTTAAATCCTCGATTCGTTTCTTTCGGGGAGATTTAATCGTTTCCTCGATAGGTGCACCTACCACCACGTATATCGGCTCGTTGGTCGGTCCTAGTGCAGTGACGGTGTCCGGCGCCGAGAAGCCTTGAGGTTCTCTCGCGTAATGGAATATTGTCCCGGCGAATTTCAGACTTCGTGGAAAATCTATCCGCCAGTTGCCGTTCAGATAGTAATGGCCCGAAGTGTTCCTGATAGCTGTGTGAAGTCATACAATACATATAACACTATCGGCCAACTATTGGGATTACTATCGTGCACTGTGTGTTGTCCGAGCGAGTTACGAACTAATTGCCTAGTATTTACTGACCCAGATAATTATTGGAGGGCTCGATCTCTCTCACGACGATGTTTGTTGCCCCCTCAGGTATAAGCAAGATGTCGATGTATCCTGCGAACGGTATATTAAGCAATCAACCATTCCGTAATCTTTTTCCTTAATTCCTTGCGCATCCTGATGACTTACCAACTTGGAGATCATCGGTATCGAACAATCCGTTAACGGTATTGCAATCGGAGCCATCGCCACCGCATTCCCGACAGGCGTCCTCCCTGGCGTCGCTTCCCAGCATCATATCGCATCCAACGTGCTGAAAATTATTGCTTGCTCATGACTGCCTCGATAGCGTCACTCGTTTAAGCAGACCGACGCGATTACCGGGCGGCTTTCACCGCTAATTAGACTGTATTATCATTGTTAATGGGAGATTATCGATGCATTATGGGATATAGTCACGCGCACATCCTGGTTGATCGGTTTTATTAATGAATATCGGTGATGATCTCGACTCACCATGCACTTCCCTTCGACACAGACGTCGTTCTTCTCGGCCTCGCATGGTGTGCCATCGGTCACCGCTAGTTTCTGCCGATAGAAGAATCTTTCGCCCCGTGGCATGCAGTTCAGCTCGCACTTGTTTGGTCCGCCGGTGTAAGGGATCCAGCTTTCGAAGCAATGATCTCATTTAAGTTATGCTGATTTTCAAAGATCTTAATAAGATCTCACAATGCTGTATGCTATTCAAAAGCGTTTTTAAAATTTCTAATGTCTTTTTGTGGGATGTCTTATTATGTCAAAACGTTCTCAAGACTGTATACGCGCTAACGAGATCCCTGTCGAGATCTCGTTGAGAGTCGGACGGTTTTAGTGGGGAGTTTTGTCAGCCGAAAGTCTGAAGCAAGTGTATATCTCTGGATTACAATCGGGAGGCTTAAGTAGCGGTATGCCGGGAGAAGAATATCGTAGGTGCGAAGCCTTTTATCAAGGGTGGCTTGGACGCCCACGGATTCTGGGCTCAAAAGATCATTAGATCGTGTTAGGAATTTCAAAGGATCGTGAAGCAGCGTGGCGAGAACGATCTCTCCTCGACAATAAATCACTTTTACGCCCTGTACACGAATTCTGTGAGCAGGCTAGCGCAACTTTCTCGTCGAGATGTCCTGTGGAAGAAAAGAAGTCTTTCGATACTCACTCATAATAAACCCCTTCGAAAGGAACGCTGTTAAACTCGGCGCATTGCTCCGATCGGAAGTCCTTCGAGCCTTCTGGACATTCCTGAAAGATGAGACAAAAGCTCCTCGTTAATTGTGTCACACTCCCAAACCAACCGCAAACTCTCAATCTTCTCTGATCCTTCCATTTCATTCAGTTACTCTCAGCTAAATCATCCCCGTTAGGCGAAATCATGAATGGCAGAGAAAATGCAGAGTAATAAATCAAAGTTGGAGAAGGATCGGGCGTCGAATGTTGGTTCTAATGCGGTAGAGCGAGGGAACCAAGCACCCCCGGTGAACCCTCGAAAATAGAACGCCTTGGTAATTACTGGGTCGCGGTAAACATGAAAAAAGAGCTCGATGCAATAGCACTCGGAGAGGCTGGAAGGAGTGGAAGAAGTGAGTAGTAGCGCGAGGGTAGAGCAGAGGGTAGTTCGCCTGTTTTTCTAGAGCCGGCTCTGCACCCAGTGCATTTCACTCTCCCTCTCTCTCTCTCTCTTTCTCTCTGCTCTTTCACGGGCCGTATATAAATTGTGACTGCGGCCCCTTCCCTCTTTCCCTTATGAAGAAATATATACGTGGGGCGCGTCGATGGCTACACGAGAAAGTGTCTTGTCATGCCATGAAATCGGGGGAGAGTTGAACGGGGGAAGCTGTCTCTCAGGATCGGTCCATCCACAACAGGGTGCTCGCTCCACCTTCTGTCATGTCTCCGATCCATTACATCAACTTAATCGACGTGTGACCACAGTGCCTCCCTTAGATAGTACCTGCTAGGTTACGATGGAAGACAATAATCGTAAAACTCGTGGGGTGAAAACAATACTGTCGATGGTCGGCGCGTGAAGGTTCCGAGATAAATCTCACCGGCCCTCCAGGTGGGAGAGCAGGTCTGCGCCGGGCTGTTTTATTCATTACAGGGAGAAGCGATCGTTCGAGCATCGATACAAGTTGTCGTGTCCAAGTACGATTGGCCGGTTGTACGAGTGCAGTGCACGCACTACCAAATTATTTCGTGACTCTCGCCGGAGAAATTAGTCGCTCGAAATCGGAGAGCGGCCGAGTGCTCCATCGGGGCATGGAGAAGAGCGCAAGCTTGTGCGGATGGGCCAGGTAATGCCGATAAATCGAGTGGAAGCCGCGTAAAAAGGAAGAAAAGAGATCCCAGCGGGACTGGAACCACCACGCACGAGGATACGCCCGCAGGATTTATAGCTGGAGATTTCTTGCGGATGGAATGGGGTGGCCAGGAAAAGGGAGTCGGCCTGGGACTGTCCGGACGAGCGGCCAACACGAGAGAAAAAGTCGAGTGCGAAAAGCACGACTAGAAAATGATGTTACACGGATAAAGGACATCGTCGACCGCGTCATAGCTTTTATCATTTTCCTCAACTATTATCAAGCTAGTTTCAACTGAACAAACTGGATTACTTTAACAAGCAGCCAACTGGTTACAGATCACTGTTGAAGATCCACGGAATTATGAATCTCTGCTGTCGGAATGCGGAACTTGTACCTTGGCGAATATAAATTTTCGACGGCGATTCGAAGATGTATATACTTTGAGGAGGACGGCGAATGTCGTCGGGAAAAATCTGTCTTGCTGAGAACCTATTTATAAGCGGAGTGGACATCCAGAAATGCACGTGAAAATGCATTCTACGGAATACCAGGGATGATGGAGCATCCAACTCTATCTCGAATGGTACATTGCATTGTGTGAATAAATACATCTTTTTTTACTGTACCACCTAGATTGTTCCATCAGCTACTTCCATTAACCCCACAACGACAAAAGTTTGAATTACAGGTTGACCTCGTTAAAGAATCCCCTCGTTTCTGTACGCCCTAATAACATCCCCGTCACTCCCCAGCTACTTGTCAAGCTTATTCAGGAACAAAAAAAGCCCTTGACACTGCTACCAATTAACGTAGCGACTAATAAATAACATTGTTCTAAAGGAATCAAGAAAATTTTGGCTTCCGTCTCCTCGAATTATTGGTATTCCCTCGAGCTTTAATTAACTCCAAATTAAAGCAGTAAAAAAGTGACGAAGCCAGACGCGATGATCAAAACATAGAATTTTGTTGGAATGATTTGCATAAGATCCCAGAGGGCTGAGAGTATCATAAAAGTTAGGTGTGAATTCCCGCAGATTTTGTAGAAACTGGCAGAATCCGAGCAATTCTAGAGCGTGGCATATGTCGCAGCGGTGTTATTGAATTCACCATGGTAACGGGTACTTTGCAACATCGTTTTCTACCATGTTACGCGATCAGAGGTCGTCTCGCGACCTCAGCCTTTTTCTTTGCCTCCCCCGCATTCGTTTTCAACCTTCCACTCATGCTGTGCGACTACGTCTCTCTCTCTCTCTCTCTTCGACGACGACGACGTCCTTTTTCTCTGCTTTCTGCCGCGGTTTACCTCGGCGACCCTTTTGCCATACGCACCTCTGCATATACCCATTGAGTATCGCTGTGCACGCGCTTGTTCTCTTCTTGTGCACCTACACACAGATACACACACACGCGCGCCCACGCCGATATTCGAGCTACCAGGACCACTCGAATTACCGTGGCGTGCATCAAAGTTTCCCCCCGGCTTAAACGCAAACCCATTAATTTCCTGCAAATACCGAGAGCGAGGCGCACGTGTTAATAGAAACTACCCGCGCCACTTAACAGTATCACACCATGATTGGCCGGATTAATTAGTAGCGAATTCCCATGGAGCAATGCTTTATTCCGTACAGGAAGTCATGTTAAGTTGATGGGTAGTTGGGAAGATTTTCGAAGACTAAGTATCGGGATCGACCTTCGCAAGAAACTCTTTCGAATTCGCCCGAGGGCAAGCTATCCTTCGACTCCTCTAATTTATCTACTTAATCCTCGTAATGCTCCTCCCATGTCGATCGTTCATTGCCAAATTAGTCTTCAAGGAAAAAGGCGTTTCTTTAACGGAGAGGCTTCGCAAAAGGTTTGCATGGTGCTCGCTGCTTCCGGGAACGCTAACAACCCATTTAAGAAGCTACTCCAAATATCTCGTTCGCCTTCCCCCGCCTATCTATCCGATGCTTTAAGTGAACGATTCGCAAAACGGATTTCAAGTGGCCGCCTTACTTCGGCGTGGCGTTAAAAATAATTTTACGACTCCCACGTGAGCTTCGAGACCGCCTGTACTTCGATGGGTGTTCGCCTTTATGAAGAAATATGTCTGGGGTTAAGGAAGTAGTTCTGTTACCGGGAATAGTAGTCCACCGGTAGTTCTCTAGCTCGGGGAGGTTGGCAGGACGAATGTTCGTGACTGGAGGAAATTAAATTAAAGCGGAGGGGTCAAGGGCTCTACGTGGAAGCAGTAGCTGCTTGGTAAAAATTGATGCTACTGCTTCGAGCGCCGCGAACGTGGGTGGAGGCTTTTCCAAGCGGGCATGAAAAAATGATAGATTCCACTGCCAAGTTGTTTCTACCTTCCCACGGACTTCTAGCAACAATGCAATCTATTTGGCGCGAGGCTAATTCGATCGAAATCGAAGCGAGCTGGATCTACTGTTTGCCAGGGTGGTATTGTGCGATTGGAGTTCTTTTTAAGTTTCGAGCGTTCGTCTCCCTGCCGGAGAGCATCCATCCCCTTCAGCTATTCACATCGCGGAGAACGCCGCGCCGCGCCGCCGAGACACTTTACGATTGTCCGCGAGAGCTCCTGTGGTTCCAAGTTGGCCGAACTACCCGAGGACACCCCCGAGTGCTTCCAGAAGAATTTACGGGCCACTCGTGGGGGATGATCTTTACAGCCACTGTAAACTTTTAATCCTCAACGCGCTCCTCCGAAGCACTGATGGTTCGCGCCGACGAATATGACTTGTCAGCGAACGCGTGGCATATTTCTGCTCCATGACCAGACTTTATGATGCTCTTTCGTATTCTGTTGCCCTCGTAAAATGCTTCTCTTCGAAAGAGAGTCCGATGCACGTTTCCCGCAGCTCAGGAATATGGGAATACCTGGCCGGCATTCTAGCCGTAAGCGAGCAACTTCCAACTACGATCGAATCCTTTAGATTTAAGCGCGTTATGAACGTCCTTGAAAGAGAAGATAGAATTACTAGGCGACTTTTTGTCACACGATCAAGAACCCGTTGGTTCGAAGGTCAACGAAGCTGTGACTGATACCAAATGAGCTCAATTACATAATGATATAAATCATTTCATTAAAGACCTTCGAAGTGGCCGCGTTCAATTGACTGATATATTCAAAGGTTTCTAGGCCGCCAAGTCACCCCCAAATAAAAACTTCAAGTTCATCATATCTAATTAGTTTCAACAGTTCATAGAAGTTCACTTAGTTCTCACTACGAGGATTTCATCTAAAAAGTCAGGTTTTTCAAGAACACCAGCAGAGTCGATTAGCGGAAGCTGTGGAATTCGATTGATCGACGGGAGTTTGGACACAGATGCGAATAATTGAAGGCCGCATCAGGCCGCGTCGAGAGTTCGAGGACCTCTCGATAGACTGTCAAGTCGTTCGATCTATTAAGGCAAATCGCATAAATCAACGAGCGTCATGCGACAATTAATCAAATACTGGCGTGCAGAGCTAGCAAGCGACATAGGCATTCTGGCGCAAGTCATTCTCGTTCACGGGGCATGGCTTTTCAAGGCTCTCAATTCGACAGGTTTCGCCGAGGGAAAAAGGGGCAGTGCGCCATCTCGTAATACAGGTCAGGGAATTTAGAACGCCTAATTTTCCTTGAAACAGGAGGCGATGACGGAGAGGGGAGATTAAGAGTGGGCAGAGCTGGCGGGCGCGCGCGCTTTGAGAGATTAATACCGCATTTAGATGTGTACACAGACATTCTCAAGAATCGTTCGTTATTACTAGTTGCTTTGGTTGCTTACCTGAATATTGCAGGAGAAGAATCGCCTGGCAGCACCGGTACACCGACTGTAGCCATTGTCGCTGTAACAATACCGCTCGCTTATTAACACAGCCCCCGTGGAAATGAAGCCTTTCAATGAAACAGGATGGCACACAGATTAAAGTAGGAATCACAGGGATGCAAATGGAAGCGGGGAATCGTTTAGCGAAATCGCACGCAACTCTCTTTATTAAGGGCGGCCGCTAATTACATTTTAGTGCAATAGGAACGGAACTGGATCATTTGTCCCAGCGACAATTAAGGTATTCCTGGTATGCGAGCGATAATGTAACGCGGGAATGCATTATCTCCATGGAGCACGGTGGCGCATATTTCTTGATTGCTGTTAATCCCGATTACAAGCCGCGCTTCATCCCGGGATTCAGTATTACAGCAGGGAAACCAGTGAAACCACCGACCGCCGCACCGCGCCGCGCCGCGCCGCGTCGTTCGTATCTTATAATTGCTCACTTACACTCCGTTAAATCGTCCCTCGGTTATGCTTTCCTGTTATCGAGTTTCTTTGGAACAAAGGATAATCTGGAAAACGGAATCTTTCTCTTCGCTTCAGGGAAAGCGCCGAAGAAATCTGGACTAATTATGTCTATGAAATAGAGTGTCTTGTTAAAGAAGGAATGCTACGAAGTACACTTCCAAGGGAAGTTCAAAGCAATATTAATTCTCTAGTAATTAATATGATGAATCATCGCAAAATGTATTCAATGCAAAATGTTAATTCAGATGTACTAGATGCTCGTCCAAATTCTATTTCAATTCCATTTCTCTTTTCGCATTATTAATTAACACTTAGTTCCTGCTTTATGTAACAGTGTCGTGTCCGATTACTTTCTGTTTTACACGATCGCGAGAATTCTCTCTGGCTATTACAAATTGTCTTTGCATCGGCGGGGAGAGGAGAATTGCTGGCGGAACTGGCGACGATTAGAATTGTTTCCAGCTCGAGATAAGGCGCTGGCTCGCGAGCGTGCGATATTCTTCCCGCAACTTTCGTGTAATTCCCGAAAACATTGGGAATTTATGATAGCGCGGTGGTTAAACTCGCCGGGAAGCACTATTTGCGCCAAGGACTTAAGCGCCAGGATCTGCTTAAAACTTCAACTCCGGCAGTCCCAAAAACTACTAGTAAGTAGTCGCTTGCAAGGAAATAGGTTTCCAAAACCTTAAAATAGGAGGTCGAGAATATCCAAGGAATTAGTGCAAGTTTGATTATGGGATTCATAGAGGCTATTAGATGAAGGGAGCGATGATTGAAGGGAGAGAACTCACTCTATATCGAGACACTGCCTGGTTTGATGAGCGACACCGCCGCCGCAGGATCTGGAGCAGGAGCTCGGCGTCGACCAGGGTCCCCAGATTCCTCTCTCGGCTTCGTCCGTGTCGAGCACGTAGCTGCCAGGCAGATAGCTCTCGCCATGTTGTCGACGGTGCCTTCCATGCCTTAATTTTATATGATGCTGCAACACACAAGGACCATAGAAATAAATTTATAACCTCGTCCTCCCACTCTGTCTCTTCTCGTTTTTGGTTCATCACTCCCATTTGCCCCCCTTCTCACTACTCGGACTCTCCCTTTCTCTCTCGCGCTCGGCTTTTCTGGCTTTCTCCTTCTCGGTACTCGGACGGCTGGTGGTAAGGAGAGGCGGTATCTCGGGGTCGTCCAGGTCGTGAAAAAGATGTGGTCTGCCGTGAGAACGTGGACGCAGGGGGAAGGTTTCACCGTAAGTGCCCCCTTATTCACCTGCAGCCTACCTGCGAGTCGCGCGGGACCAACAGAGGGCAGCTATCTCACTTTTACACCAGAGCCCCCCCCCCCCCCCCCCCCCCTTGTAATGGACCGAATTCGACCTTCGGTGTCACGCTCCTTTTATCAGGTCATCCCGATAATAATGACCTCATACCTGCCCGATGAAAATCATCAACCCGCGCTATTTATCATTCTAGCGAGGATTCCATTTACTGTCGAGCGGTTCATAACTATTCTAAAGCTCGAGAGTTCATAAAGGATTTTCAGCGGCACATTCAAGGCGAACAATTCTCGGCTGGAAAGTGCCGCGAGCGAAGAATTCCAACTAATTTCCGGATAAATGGCACGCAGCTGCTAGTGGCTCTGATTTTCAGCGCCGTTTATTCCCATTTTTTCCCCGTTCAACCGGCCGAGCCCGTACAACATATCAATGGGCGACCTCCTTCTGGCGCGTGTCCAATGCAGTTTGCATTTCCTCCCTGTAAACTACCTTCAACCCCTTTCCAATAAAGATATTGGCCACCGACGCCCTTCCACTCGAGATGTAATACTCCGATTTCATTAAGTCTTCGTTAGTCGGGAGAATTGAGATGCAATGTTTTCAATAGTGAGCTCTCGGACTCTCATTGAAATAACAGGATCGGAAGTACTCGGCGCGGCTCGATCTCCAAGTTTGATATGCTCGGGAAACTTGTGCCCCTTGCATCTAGCTGGCTTCTGATTATTGGTGTTTCTAGGGAAAGCGGGGGGAGAGGAGTTCGACTGATCTCTGTTCAAAGTTTCAGAAGTTCGCTTGTAGGTCAGGTTTCAGTCGACAAACGATTTCTACGGTTTCCTTGCCAGGATCCATGCAACTGTATGCCTCTACAAATATAGATACTCCGAACAAAGCTCCTCCTCGGTGGGAGCATCAATTTTTTTTTCAAAGTTCTTGCCGAGAATCAATAAAGCGAGCCACCTGTTCGTGCTTCAAGTTCCTTATGAGACGCGGGGGGATATTTATTCTCGAATTTAATGCTTGATCGTAAAAATAATGTAGTATTTAACGGCTAATTTGTATTCGAATAATTAATAGTGACGGCGGGCGCGATTAAATCCCAGCCGAAGCAGAGACTCAACGGTACTTAGTGACAGATTTATTGCACCTCGGCAATTATGCCCGATGGAGCTTATCCGGTTAAACGGCTCGCCGTGACGTTCCACCGTAACACATCTTATTATCTTGTTCATCGCGTGGTTCATTAGTAAATGGGGCCTCCTCACCTCCGCTCCAAGTGTGCAATTTACATTGGCAGGTTCATTAAAACTGCATTACTGGGAGCGCGCTGAATTATCGTTGTCAGTATAGAGTGCCGAAAAATGATCCTTCTCGATATCAGCGCCGCGAGCACGAACGCCTACGAATTTTACACCCTCGCTCCACGCTATTAACGTAATTAGAGGAGAGCGTATCTCTCTTCTCACGGGCGTTGGGCTTCAAAGGAGAGTCAAGTCACTGCATTTCCTATGATCTCTCGCGCGGTTCACGTGGTCTCCGACGAAAGCCAGCGTCGCGTGAATACATCACTAGTGAATAAGTTTTGAGTTTCGAGCACTGCAATATCCCAAGGTCCATCTGTGCAACCTCTTCGGAAACTCGAGAAACGCCAGAGGAAAACTTTCCATAATGATCCGTATTCTTCACCGCAATTTCCAATGATACAAACTAACGAATGAAAGACACTCCAAATGTTTGTGTATGCTATATTGAAACTCCAATGAATTGCAATTCCACTTGATGAGAAATGTATACGAATTCTCGAGTTCATTAATGTTGTACGCTTTCGAAAGGTATTACATAGTTGGGATTTCTGGTGGCGCGCATGTCTGACTTGGACGGCTGATTCTCCTGAGCGTTCGCTCTGGTTTAAAGGGAACGTGACGGGCTGCGAGTATTTCGGACAAGGGTGACCAATGACTGGCCGCACGCTCTTCACTGCCAGGATTATCCCATGGAATTGGGAGCGCGACGCTTCTCACAGCAATGCTGGAAGAGCAGGTCGCGATAAATCATCTAATTAAACGGCGTCTTAAACGGTGACTAAGCGTCGCGCATGTCGAGTCTGCGCGCATTCTTTCTCCCGGTCTCGTAAAGCCAGTGAGGCAGCTGTGCGAAATGGTTTACATCATCGGATGACACCGTCCGGAATGATCGACTATTTTCGCGCTAGACCAGCAGACGCGTCGCTATTAATTGTCACGTAACCCTGTGAGGCTCTAATTGCTCTAGCCGGGCGGGACTGGGCGGCTCGTGCCCCTTCTTTCTCCCCGGTAATTGAGCAGCACTTTTTACTCGCTGCGCTTTAAACGGCCGGCTTAAAGGCCGCCGGATGACCTATTGATTTGCTAATCCGAGTGCTGTACTGGGAAATTTGTGTCTGAAACGAATAATTATCGAGAGGAGCGATCGCTCGTTGAATGTCCCTTTTATGCTTCCGGCGCGAAACTCCTCGAGAGCCCAAGTGCTTTCGTTCTAGGCGCGGAGTATATTAAGAGAAGAATTCTTTAAGCACCGGTGGTATTAAAGTGCGATCCTTATAACTGCAAAATGAGGTATTTATTAGCGGGAGCTAGCCTCTTACTGCGAAGGGGATAAGCTATTGTTCGCTTAATCGAAATCGATCGAGGCTTCGAAATCAAGTTACTACATTGATCCCTGGACAATGGCCTGTATTCTTGTCGATTATCGGTCCAGTGGCCGATTAGCCGTGGCATTGGCTCGCCGGTGCGTTGCGTGACTGCCATGCTGAGATACGAAAGGTAACCTGTTAACAGTGAAACATAATCCAATATCCTCGGAGGCAACGAACCGCCGGGCCGCGCCTCGCCTCGCCGCCGCCCCGAGGGTTTCTGTGCCTGATCGGATGACTATATGCTGCTGGCTTCCGCGACCCAGATTAACATAATCCCGCTGACAGTCAGTTAAATTATCCTGACGAGAGCGCGCGCCCGCGCATCTCTATCGCACCTGCTCGATCAAGCATTGCAGATGTGTACATCGCTCGAGTTAGCCATTCGATTGACTGGATACTCATCAATGCGCCCGGAAATTGCCGAATGCACATCCGATCCCGATAATTGAGTTATACATATTTCGAGGTAGTATTTAGTGAATTGTGCATCGTTGTCCGCCGCCTTTCGGCTTAATCCTCGCGATATTAACAGCCGGGATAGTCGGTCTCGATGTTTCTTGCTTGGAGCGTCCTGTGAACCCGGCGATAACTTCCCACCGCAAGAAAGTTACTATTAATCATGCGAGCACCGGATTCCTCTTACGTAAGAAGGAGTCGAAAGTGCGGCAAAAACCAGCCACGAAATTATGCGCCGCTCTACTGGTTTTCGGAGCACTTTATGTACGCGGAAGATGCACGGACAAGCATTTGCGGTCGGCCAGGTAAAACCTTATGCGTTTATGAAGGAGAATCAAGCTATTGAATTAGACAAATTGCGCATTCTGTTACTCGAAGCCTGTCGAGAAAGCTTACAGGACGTGTCTTGAAACGTCGATACCACCGCCGATACAACAACCGCCGCGCCGATCGAATAAGTACGATTACCGGTTGTATAGAAATTATCGTGGATCATCGCCGAATCACTCGGTGATCGTGATTGCAGCCTCCCCATTATCGAGCACGTGCAGGATAAACGCGAAGGCGCAATGGAATTTGACGGCCGAGAGCCCAAGGAAAGAGCGAGTGTGAGTGTGTATGTATCTGTCTGTCTGTGTTAGGTCGGCGGGATTGCGTGGCGAAGAGTTAATTAAATGGTTCGAAGAAACGAGTCTCGGGCTCGGGGTCAGTCGATGAACCGTAAAGGCAGCGCGCACCGCGCCTTCCATTTAATAATTGTCATACGTACGATCCTCGTCTGCCAATTCACATCCTGCGAATCCTCGTGTCTTCCTTATAACTCACATCGAACTGCTCTTTCGACTATTACATTACATACTTAAAGGAACTCTGATTAGACGGCGATTTAATGACTGAGCGCGTGGAATCTTATGAGTTGCATAAGCGAAACACTTTCTACGTAAATCAAGGGTTACCGGATCACGTTTGCTTTCATCTCGAAACATGCTGACCTATCAAACTAGCTAGCGGAGCATTAGGAAGGGAAGCTTGTATCCCGACTTTCCCTGATTCCCAGCAATTACCAATTACAAGCGTAGCAAGCGCAGCGGAGCGCTTAATTTCCCGGCTTTCTCTGGGAAATCGTGAGGTTCATTTAGCATTCCGAGGCGATGTGAGCGGGTGGTGCGCGAAAGTGGTGCAAACGATGTGAATCACCAGTTCTTCTGGAGGGCAGTAAGAGTCGTTGGGTTCAGATCTTCAGATTACCGACGCCTGCCTTGCCCGCGAATTCGTTGATGAGAGCAAAAAAGTATGATAAGTCCTGGCTCCTTTTTACGAGGGAAAAGCTCGTTAATAGTCCTGGCAAGCGATCCCAGTGATATCTCATCTCGAAAGTTCCCCTTTAACGAGGAAAAGTTGCCAGTCTAGACGGATTTGTAAATGTAATTTCCCGAGGCAGTCACCGCGCGCTTCGAAATATCGAGGAGTCTGTCAAGCGCGTCACGCTCGCTAGACGGATACGATTTTGAAATTGGCAAGGACGCCCTAGTATTTTCCATTTTCGAAATTGACGCTCCAACACGTATCATCATGATTGACGTTATCTAGAATTATTTAATGCTCAATACATATAATATCGCACTTGTAATACCAGTAAAAAGACTGTGGAATTCGAAATACAATTCGAATATCGTGACGAAGGTTAAAATCACATAATGCCATATTTCTGTCTTGAAGCTAAGATTGTATTTACAATGAACTCGAGTCACTAATGACGAAGAGAGTGCTGTTGTCAGTGGCAGAGATATTTCGAAATTTTTGTCCATTGTCAAGAACCATCCGATAAAGTTGGGATGATCCTTCGCGCAGCTACAACTCCGAGTACCTCGAGAAAGCCAAAACTTGTGGTTTGTCTTTTGGATCAACGCATCTGCCAGAGGGCTTTAGCTTAAATTATCTTCGGGGATTTAGTACTCACGTGCTTGGCAAGGGTGTCTGCTGCCTGAAGTGCGACAATAAATACAAGGAGCACCGACGACCTGCAACAAATAAAAACAGAAAGATAAAAGAAACATCCATTCCAAACTAGAATCTGACTTTTCATTGAGCAATGAAGACCAAGATTTAGAGAGACATTTACGACCAGTTGTAAATGACTCTTTGGACCTTCGAAATTAATATGCATCTCAAGAATGCATCATTAAAACAGGTTTAAAAAAGAAACTGGTCATCATTCTTTTCGAATGAAGATATCTGTTGACAAGGTGTGATTCATCTCGCTCTCAGGGTTAATATCCTATCAATTGAGTGCGGAAACTGGTCGGGGCAGCATTGACCCAGACTTTGATCGGCGGGTGAATGCGGCTGGTTACGCCCGGTGCGGTAAAAGTTTCGCAGTCAAGTCGTCCCGCAAGTGATTGCGTCAGCAGCGAGCGAGCGAGCGAGCGAGCGGAAATACATGCGGCGCGGCGGCGCTACAGAGCGTTACGTCAAAGGGAACTTTCGCTGTTACTTCCACCTGACGAAAGCAATTGGCTGGTGCGCCAGGCCGATTGTCGCGTGGCTCAACTGGATCGGGCTCGAACTGGGTAAGTGAGACGATTGCCAGGATTTATTGGCGCCGCGCAAGGACGCCAATAAATTATTTACTCCCCGCGTCCGTCCGCCCCGTCCGCTCCCACTCGCCACTGGTTCGCCAGCCTGTTACACGGCTTACTCGCCGAGAGAATTCCGACTAGTTGCTCCAATAAATCTCGGCAAATTTTATGAATCACCCGACCACTACATACTTGCATACCGAAACCCATCCCCCGTTGTCAGGCTCGTCATACAATTTACGAGCGAGTGCTTTAACTTGTCGCTCTTGATTAATTTCCGAGAGTTTACTGCACTCTTTCGAAGCACATTCCTCTTCTATCAGGCAGTAATATTAGATCAAAGAGAAAATTCTCCTGCCAGTGGAAATAATGAGGGCATATTTAAGAGTTAGAACGAAGCGGATGGATGGATTTATTATTCAGGATAGTTAGACGCATTCCTAAAGGAAATGTGAGAGAATCTTGGTCGTCTTGAGTTTGAGACGAGTGCAATGTCTAGGACGGATGTGTCACTGACACGGAACAGTCGAGGTTGTCAATGAGCGTGCTTCCCTCTCTTGGTATGGTTACGTAAGCATTCCTTGGCTGAACGTCATTGATGTTCTTCGATTTGGAGCGTTGCCCGACGGTTCGTTGCCATTCTCGCCGCGCGAATGCGCGCTCGCACTCGGCGTCGCCGGGAAGCTGCTGTTATCGCTCGTGGAATATAATATTTCCGATGAAAAATGGCTTGTCGATGCTCTGCTCCGCTCGGGCGAACCGGCGCGCCCGAGGACAATGTGAGATATCGGTTCCGGCCGAGCGTTTTAATGGCGCGAGCGGCGCGCGCGCGCGCGCCAACAAACCACCGCGCGCCGCTGCCGGTGCCGATAAATTGGTAAAAAGGTCCGAGCATGAATAATGCGGGCGCAGCCGGGTTTGCAGCACGAAATTATTTCCAGCATTAAGGATGAAAGGGAAGCGCGCCAATTTATCGTCTGATAGCGGACGAGCGGACGGCATTTTTTCGCATCGGTCGGTGGTGCCTCTTTTGCTCTCGTTTCCTCGGGGCGAGAGCTTTCGGCGGTGTATGTCGCGAGCCGCTACCACCGAGATATCTTCTGGCTGGTTCTCCTCCGAGCGTAATTATTACGACTGGTCGCAGGTGCGGAGAGAGCGAGCTCTTAAACGGGATAGCTGCATAAAACATGAGCGAGCGATGGCACATACGGGGGCGTTAATTGGAACGCAGGTTTTCAGCGCTCTAATTGCAAAATGCCCTGCGGCCTTTCCTCCGTGTACGCCAGGGGCGATAGTCGGATTCTCTCGCGACACCGCCGCTCCTTCCTTCCCTTATATCTGCGGCTAACCTGTCCGTGCAATTATCGACCACACACGAGAACTCCCACATTCTATGCACTCGGATTAAAGGGGAGCGAGGAAACTTCCCAACCCTTATTAATATTCCGGTGAAAAAGCCTTTGCGTAGAACTTCGCGAGATCTCCGCTTCGCCGTGCAAGCTACTCGCTCTCCACACGCTTTGCCGTTTTGGGCCAACGCTTAATCATAAAAGCAGCCGCGGATCAAATGAGTTTTCGTGGTACATGAATATGTAGATCGGCCTGGTAGCCGCATCCCGAATACATACTTCTAACGAGGCGACTGTCCTCCTGGACGGCTTCCCCATTAGGGGATGAGTTCTATAAACTTTGGGCTTCGACCGGCCAATTAAACTGATCGCCGCCAGAGCAATGGGGCCAAAGTTTAAAGCCGCAAACGCTCAGGACCTCGGCCGGTCAAGCTGGTTAGTTTCAATGGCAACAGGTGATAGGAAAAAATCTACTGGAATCCTCGTCGACGAAAGTTCGCCGTGAAATGGTGGAAAAGTCTGAAGGGCAATTCCTTTGAGAGAGTCTTACTGTAACTTTAATTATTTCTCACGCTGTAGTTGGCTTCTAATTACAAAAGCCGACGGTGCAGGGTCTCTCCTCTGCTAGTTATGTGGGGGTCGCAGCGGGCGAGGCTAGTAAAATATCGATAATGAAGGGTAAACGCGATGGTGGTTCCCGAGGAATGGTGGGCCTCGGACAAGCGGCTCATTAGTAGAGTGCGCTGACGGTGCGGGTGATATGCAAAATACTAAAAACGCTTTGGCATGCGGACCAGCGACGTTCCCGCATCAGATTATTCCCCTAGAAAGCATCGCAGGCTTTTACGGTTGTGAGCGCGCGCGCGCGCGCGCGCGCGCAGCAGGTAACTGCAATCCGATAACATTGTAATTGGCTTATCGGTTATTAATAATCGTGCGGTCCTCCCTCTCGTTTAAAGCGGTGTGTTCCGGCCGAATTTTTTCATTCGCCGGCCACTTTTCTATCTTGCTGAGCAATCGATCCAAAATAAGCGCGCCACTTCAACGAATCACTGGTCGAGGCGGTGCGTGAACGTGAAGGACGGCGTAAATCATGTCGAAGTGAAAAATGGGTTTGGATGGCAGAGCGGCGATTAGCGGGGCCTTCCGCTGCGCTGTTGTGCAATCGCGCGCGAAATTCTCCCGAATGAAGAAATAATAGTCGTGTCGTTTTTCTGGTGGGTGGCGAAGGTGGGCGAGCGGGTTGGACGGGACACGCCGGCGATCACGTTGGATTATGCGAGAGTGAGAGCTGCAACGCCGGTAATTCGTGAATCATAAATATTCACGAGACAATTAGCATCCCCGTGAAGGGTCATCCGGCACACTCTCTCTCGCTCGCTCGCGCCCGCCGGATCAATTAATTATCGATTTCCATTACGCTTGCGTAATGACCTATTAACAAGCCGCGCGCCAGAGATCCTCCACCAACTTCGCTTTTAACACCCGCTCGCTCCCGCGCGCAAACCCAGACACCTACCAACTTTGTCACGCAAATTTCCCTCCAACTAGTCCATCCCTTTTTACAATCCATGTGTACTCGCCTAACTCTATCATTCGTCTCTAATACTTCGTTCCCTCGGAAAAAGAGGACAAAGACTCTAAAACCGGCAAATACGTGGATGCTCGTTCGATAACTCGAGACAGCTACTCTTAGTTTCTTACCTGAAATAGACGTCCAATCGCAACTAGAACTCGATTGGATAAAGTTATAGCTTACGACTTGATATAGGATCTCTAAGTGAATTAACCGACCGTTTTACCCGCTCGAGTACATGTGGCAGAAGTCGGAGGCGGTCGAAGTCAACTCGAGTGAACACACAATCGCAAGTAATTAAAGTGTCATTTTTCGACGAGCCGGGGAACGTGACCGGGATGAACTGGGCGAATGCGGGCATTATCGGATTGAGGATATCGGTATTCGGATCACGCGGTGATCGAAGGGAATCTCGGCAGCATCCCGGCCGATGCACCACCTTTCCGATGTAACCGCTCCGCGGGATGGATAGGTGTGCCTGTCGAACGTTCCTTCTCAATTATGGTGCTCTCAGAAATAAATGGGCTCCTTAAAATAATTAACGACTACCTGCCAGATTTTCAGGTTACTCTCTTTTCACTACCGAATGAAGTATCAAGTGACCCGCTGTGTTATGTTCGCTCGGACAGAATTTTTTCTCTCGCGAACATAACTCGGCGTCCTTATTAATTACCAAAGTGGCCGGTTATTATGAGTGCAGGATAATCACGAAATGACTGTCCTTGATGGTGATAAAACAAAATGGGACAGTTCTCATTAAAGTGAGTAACTCCGGGCTGGATTTCAACGAGAGAGGGAGAGAGAGAGAGAGTCCTTGGACGAACAATGTGTGCCGGCTAGCCTCTTCACCAACAATGATCCGTCCGATTCGGCCCTGATACTGGCCCAATCGATACACCGTATGATTTTCGATCATGTGCGGAGCGCGTGCACCACCTAACGAGTGTAATCCGCGCGGGCTCACCGCCGGTGCGGTCTGTAATTTTCGGGAATGTACGCGGGAAATCGATACCTTTTTATCGCAGAGTGGAGGGCCTCTCGTCGTATTTTACGATTCAGTAGAATTACCGTGAACTCGGCGCGGCCAGCAGCGCCCCGGACAAACTCTGCTTGCCGCTGCCGACGACGAAAAAATCAAGCGGCTCTTTTTCACGGATAATTTCGGGCGCGATGTTGCTCGGTAATTCATGCGAATTTCGAGGCACCGTCCGATGATCATAATCGAGCGATCGCCCAGCAGGTAATAAGCCTGGCAGCAGCCGTAATTAATAGGGGGATGATATTTTCGATTTGCGAGGACACACGCGATTCCCCGTTCGCTCGCTTGCTAATGCGACGTTTCACGCCAGATTGCACACCGTGATTTACCGCACGTGGTGAATCATTTTTGCGGATTCCGCTCGGCGCGCGCGCTCGCACTCGCGCCCACCTTTAAGCTGTTGCGATTAATTTAACTGCGCTGTCGACTTTGTACTGCACCGTTCGCAGAGGCGGCCTCGTCGTCGTCAATTTCTTTTAATGCATAGTAGGACTCACCGAGCATTCGCCGGCTTTCCGAAAGAGGGATTGCTCTCGTTCGTCTTGGGAACTAGGTCAGCAGGTGGTGTTAACTTCGGGGTTTTAAATGGACTGCTGACCTTTAAGGACTATTGTTCGTACAACATAACCCAGCGAAGAATTTCTTGGTCTGATAATACCAGAAACTATAAGGCACTGCTTCTCTGGGGACATTGTTAATGACGGAGGCTCGAGAGACTACCCAGCGGCTGTTATATGAACTTTATACGTCAGATTTGGGAGTCGATTTCAGAGGCGTAACGACCCTCTAAATGGACCCCAAAACTCTCGTATACGATCGCCATTTCGTAAAGGCCTGCGAGTATTATCGCACATAAATGAAATTGCTTCATTACACGCCAGGAATTCGTATCCAATTACTCGGGAGTCGTATACGGAATGTAGAATTGCCATGAAAATGATTTGCCATACTTGGCAGTGAAAGAGCAAGAGAGTGCAGACCATAGTATAATATAACTGTCTATACGAATGACTCTTTAACCACAACTGCCGTCCAATCCTTTGGACAGGTGCCAAAGCCGATTCTCCAATCTGAGATTTATCATCTCTCGTAAAGTCAGGCCGACCATCAACCCGCAAGTCCCCGTTTACCAAAACCGCACTGTCCTCGGGGGAATTATCACGCGCGCAAACTTAGTGGTCTATTAATCTTCCAGGAGAGGCAACGCGATCCAAAAGTTCTTAAAGCAAATTTCGTCGTACTCGGTGGACCGCAAACTTTTACCTTGTTCTTACCGAAGAGACGCTATTGAGTTCCGGGCGAACTGCAAGTTCCACACCGGCAACATAGAATCCCGCAAGCAGTATTAATCGGGAGAGGAGATCCTCATGGGAACATGGAAGCATTCACAGGGCAACTTATTATGAGCTTAGTGGGAATAATCATAGTGGGATGATCACTCGGTGTTGCCTTGCATATTGGGTGTTGCAAGGAGGCTTACGATTGGGGTCAAGATCATTGCCCAAGGATTATTCTCTCAGATGATTCTAAGCTTATCGAGAGCGTACGTTCAGTCAGCTTGCACTTACCAATTAGAATCAATCGGGGAGGGCGAACAAAATACCCTTAATTCAAAGGTCAACGAACACAATTCCCAAAAGAATATAGTTAACTTGTAGAGTTCCTAACATTGTAGGTGACGCATGGTGTCCCATGGATAAACTAGTCCTTTGAACTCAAACAAACTGTTCGAAGGTCTCCCTTTCTCGGTTTCCCTTCGCTGTTTAATGTTATGCCACCCTGTATATATTGTATGTTTGAGAATAGTTCTACGCTCGCGTCATCGCTGCTAACTAAGACTACCAGACGTTTGATAAAGTTCATTCGAAGAAGGTATTTGAAACCTTTCTACTTTGTTACACTTGAGTTATAAATCGTTCCAGATAAAAGACCAGCGATTATCGTCTTATCGTCGAACTATTCCTTGTTTTTATACTTATAATAAACTCTATGAAAAAGTGTGATTTTCTCTTGGAAAGTCTGATTCACAGTAGAACCAATCGACCACAATGAAGTTGGAAACTGCGCCCGGATGAATTCCTAGAGCGGAGTTTTGCTGATTCACTGAACCCTTGCGTTCGTCGGCCTCGAGCGATTCGTAGGTGCGCGCTACGAATGTTCCAGCCGTGGAGTAATTTCGGTCTCCTTTGCTCGCCGGTAAACGGGGACGATTCTTGGCAACGGGCAATTCAATGAAGCCCGCTTGTAAATGAACTACGTGACTTCGTGATTTCGGCTTAAAACAAACTGCCTCTTAATTAATCTCGGCAGGCTTTCGAGCTATGCATAACTAAGCGCGATGCAATTAAGATCGATTGTCGCTTCGTCAAGGTGATAAGGGAGAGAGGGTAAATGAGAAAGAAAGGCGGAAAAATCGTACGAGGAAAGGGCCACTCGCGATTGCACTTGCTTCGTGCGATTAATCATCCGGGGGGAAACCCGTACCTAATTCCTTAATGAGCGCAATGAGAGCCCAGACCGGATTGAGCGGGTTGCGGGTTCTGTCATTAGATCAAGCAGAAAGAAACGAGCCTCGTAAAAGCCAATCGTACATTTTCTTCAAGCTCCACACTCCTCTTCGGATCTACGAGCCCCGTAAACCATACTATTCTCTCTTCCCTCTCTTTTTCTCCACTGACTCGCCTCTCCTTGTCAGCGAGCGACCTACACTTCTCAAAGCCATTCGACGCAAATAAAATTCAACCAACGAATACCTATGATCAAGTGGTAATTAGCGACGCATTACTCGCAGTTTTGCTCCACGGATTCGGCGCACTTTAATGTCCTTCAACTACCGTAAGCCCTTTTTCCATTAATCCGACTGCATTCCCCGGAATAGAAACTTTTTTGCCTTCCGGAGACAAAAACTTGGAGATGAAACGCTTCTCTCAAAAGTAGCTTTCGCGCTGGATTCTCTTATCTCCGGATTTAAAACTAACGAGCTAAGCAATAAGGAAACGATCTCGTAAGTGGGAATGATAAAATTCCTGGCAGAAATAGTTGTGCTTATGAGGGAATGTAAGAGTGTCTGGAGGGACGGTGAGAAAAGACGTTTTTGGGAATATTTGGAAAGAAAGAATGGTCAGACGGAACGTCTCCCGTCGCCGGGCCACCGCCGGCTGTTTCTCTGTGTCTGCTTCTCTCCGTTTCGACGACCGCCACCACCACACCATCATCCAATCCTACTCTGGTTGATGAACCCTTTCCATTCCATCCAGCCCTCTTCGTTCTTCCTCGCGGTGCTTTCAAATACAACACACCAGACCAGCCTACACCAATCCACCTTTTTACTTTAGCCCGCGAAAGACTCGCGCGGATCGTTGAAGAGCAAAGCGATGTGCTTTGCTCGCTCGCTCGCTGCGAGCCAGGATGCTCGCTGTGCATTTGTAATAATCAAGAATAATGGCAGTCGCAGCAGAAGGCTTTGCTGCTCGACGCTCAGGAGCGAGAGAGAAAGAGAGAGCTAATGGAACAAAGGAAAAAGATACGAAATCATTAGGCCATTAGCACCGGCTCTCAACTAATGCCTCTTTAACTGACTCGCGTGCAAAGACGTCAGAGTCTACTTAAAGTCGTATTATAGCCGGGAGTGTTGCAGCTAACGAAATAGCAAATAAAACGGCGACGGGAAATTGTAGCAAAAGGAGTTGGAATCGAGGAGTTCACCTTCACTCTCGGCGTGCATTTAACCTAACGCGTACGATATATCCTGACGAAGAGGGCGAACGAAGCCCTTGAACAGTATCGTTAACCAAGGAAGGTTCATTGCTCTTCTCTCCTGAGGGACGATGCTTCTCCCATCGAGAGACGCGGCGCGCCGTTCTTCTCGGAGATACTCGCGTTGTCTACCTAGACGCTTCCCGGAATTCCCCTCGATTTTTTCCTTCTCCAAAGAATCTACGTCCTCCTCTCCGTGGAGGAGAACGTAGAGTCTCTCCCGGTTTCCTTCTCCGTCCATCGCGTGCCCTCTTTGTCTGCCAGTTGTCGCCGATCATTTCGCCAACAATTCATTACGCAGCGCTCGCTCTTGGCCCGAACTCTCGAAAGTTTCAGCGAACTTGGCGGGGATTGCGAGTGGCGTCCTTCCCGGAATCCCCCGGGATCCAGACTCTCCTTGGTTAAAGACCAACGACCAGACAATGCGCCCGTTTTCCTGAGAGTCCACCTAATCTCCCCTGCAACTCTCAGTTTACCATTGCGAGCGTTAGATCGCCTCCTGGTCTGCAGTGCGAGCCGCTCAGCTGGGTTTTGTACTCTTATTTGTCCCGTCTGTATGGATGCAGAGAGAGAGTGCGCTCACGGAGGAGACGGCCGTCGCCGCCGCCGCGAGATTGAACCTTTGGGGGATTCCTCTGGCAGACTTCTAAGGTTTCTTCATCGCCTGAAGCCGAATCATGCTGAAGATCCGTACAACACGACAACTTGAGACACCCCTGTCATACCCAACTAATATTAATATCCCACGATATCCTCGCGAATTATGAACACCCCAAAGAACAATCCTTTTCACCAAAGTCATAAATTAAAAAAAGAGGATAGTAATAATTGAAGGAGAATAATAATCGTTGATATGAAGTAGGAAGTAAGACTGTTCTAGTTGGCGTAACAACGAGGTCAAGTATAATCGATGGCAACAAGCCAAAATTCAGTAAAATAATGAGGTTAATGAATCATCCTCTAGAAGAACTTCTCTAAGACAGCAAAGCCAGCTTAACCCGGCATAGCTCTTATTTCGGCTTTTATCAGCTAAATTACTGAACGAAATTCGGGCTGAAAACTGGGTATAACGCTGTAAAGCAGCGCGTAGACTCTTTGCGAATTGGATCGAGCCTATTGTCCCTGGGAACGAGAGAGGCGAAAGCAGTGACACACAAAAAAACAACGTCGACGACTGCTACCGAAATTGTCGGCAGTCCCTTTGTCTCGGCGGAGGACTAATTGACCGGAACTCGAGTTGGTAGTAGATACTTATACCAGCCACTTCTCGCTCGTTCACTGCCTCCTCGTGTATCCAACTGCTGGGCCACTTGGACTAGCTGTTTTTTCGCTCGCCCTTTTGGAATTCCTCGAGCCGCTCGGCCAAGGGACCTGTCGGCCCTATCCTCATCGGGAATTTGTTGCTTCTGACTACCAGTAGGTCAGAACTTTAGCCAGAACTGATTCTCCATCCTCCACGATCGCCAACTCTTGTGTCGTCCTTTCGAACTCAATATTTTTAGAACTATTATCCTTCAAGTCCTTGTTCGTTTGTGAATCAATTCCAATTTCTAAGTTGCTATTACTCAGTTGTAATTAATCCAGGATAGCCAACTTCCAGATCGTTCTTTTGAATTGAATATTTTTAGAACTATTATCCTTCAAATCCTTGTTCATTTGTGAATCATTTCCAATTTCTAAGTTGATATTACTCAGTTATAATTAATTATTCGGGAGCTTCTTATATAATTAGCTTGGAAGGGACAGAATTTCCGGACATAGTACATGTCTTGGATCCTGAAAGGATTTACGTAAGGCCGCGTCTGGCCAGACTGTGTCCGTCAGCCTTCCTTAACAGGGATTATCGAAAGATCTGTTGGTAATTAGTAGTGAGGTATGATTGGCGAGAGGGTGCTGTCTCGAGCAGGGTGGCCAGCTTGCATCGGAGAGTTGTCACTGACAATTACCTCAAGCCGAGTAATCTCAGAGTGTCGGGAACGAGGTTGGAAGCTGTTTCCCTGTCCAGATAGTCTGTGAATCCGTTGGCCACGACTGCTCTCACATTAAAATCTCTTCCGGAGACGGCTGGAGGTACTTCTTTTTACGAGGGTACTTCTTTGCTCGGCGTGTACGAGAGGCGGCTTTGCTCTGACATCAGAGACATGTGCTTTCCACTTCGTCTCACCATCGCTCAATCGTCACCGCCGAAACACATCTTCTCCTCTCAGCGGCATCTACTTCGACACTATGTCACATTAAATGTCAGAGAGTGCATCTGGCGAGTGAGAAAAAATGGTGGGCGGCAAATTGGTTCGATAACAGCGCGTTATCTGCCTACTCTTAAAGCTGGCTGAAGAGTTAATGGCGCTTTTTAATAAAGTATAGAAGTTCGGTGAGGTTTTATGGGGTAGTGAGGAGTGGAAAGTATTAGGAGAAGTGGCGTTTCAGTGGCAGTGAGTTCGGAGCACAGGTCAATCCGGTAGAGCTGTGCGCGCTCGGCAATCCGAGAAGAGAGGCTGGGCATCCGCTACAATAGGTGAAGGAGACGCCGTAAACAATGGAGCAAACTAGGCGAAACATTGCCAACTTCACGGAGGGCTTGCTCCTAATACCAAGCTTGCAATGGGTACGTTGCGATACACCCAATTCCACTTGGTGTGCCCTGTTACCTTAAAGGCTCTCAGAGTGAGAAAACCAGGTGGTTCAAGGATCAGAGCCTCGCGAGGAATGCTAACGCTCGAATCGTCCTAAACTGTGAGTTTAACAATTCACTCGAATCAAAACAATTCCACTGTAGAATCGCATGAAGTATACAAATTCAAAACGAAAATTCTACCATGAGAAAATAAATAGAAGGAAAGATAAGCTTGAACATTCCAACTGGTGGTGTTCCACATTCTTTAATTGGAGTAGAACGATAAGTCTTAAGTCCATTGGAGTTAACGATCGCCATTCAGTAATGGAGGGCAAACAAATCGAGAGCGCAATTTTGGCGCATGATACCTATTCCTATTAAGTACGAGGAAATGCGGGGGAAGAGGTGCTATCTTTCCGGCATCCGGGATGTGCGCTTCCTATCTAAACGGACACAGAGAGGCTCCGGTATCGCGCGGCGCCCACGCGCGTTACTACGCTGAATTGCTGCCCGATGAATCGACGATTTCGTGTTACGTTATTATAACGTTCTTCCCCCCCCCCTCTCTCTCTCTCTCTCTCACTCGGCTTCTCCGTTCGCCGGCGAAGCGGGGCCCTGTTCATTTTTACACCTCTTTTTATCGACGAGCGAGTGGCCATAAAGCGAGTGGCGAGTGGCTCGCGCAAAAATCGACGGCACGCACACGTGATACACCCAGGTCAATTACGCACCTGTCAGCGAGCCGGTCCTCGTCCCAGACTGTAATTAAATTGTTAACTAACACGATATCACCGGGCCGTCCAGCCCGAAATTGCTAATATCGTCCCACTTTCCCCGAATAACTAATTGTTTATTCGCGCGAAGCGCAATCATCCGCGCCGCAGTATGACGCGCAATTTCAGATTAGCTAATGCGATCTCGGCCCTTTTCAAATTGCTATTGTACACTCGTTCCATTATTATGAATCACAATGTACGCCAGTAGCGACGAGGAATTCCGGGAAGGAGTTCCAGCGATACGTAGAAAAGGAAAGGACAAATTGGACGCACGAACCAACTGATATCCTGTGTATGGGTAAAAGCGGCAGAGAACACGGAAGCGAGAATTGCTTAAGCAAATTACTCGTATAATTACATCGTGTCCACGGCCGTCGAGAACCTGTTTCGCCTTTGATTGCGTAATATATACACGCTCCCCGACTAATTACTTCTTTTTCGTGCGAGCAACAGATGTTATTGCTGTCTAGTTATCCGCGGTGGCCCTTGATTTAGATCACAGGACGTGCGGCGGCGGCGACGGCGGGGCGTTCTATATTTCATGGAAGAATATAGCTATTACGAAATAATTGGAGACCACCCGCGCAAGTTTGTGTTTCTTGAGTCACATAATAGCTACTGGAAGTCGAGGCCCTATAGAATGGGCGTGATGTCTGGCGGAGATTGAAGTGAAAATGCTCGCGGTGAAAGAAGGACAGGCATGAACAGCCGAATTAAAGGCTGGCGCGCGCGCGAGCGAGCGAGCGAGCGGCCACCGAGATTCCATGACGCAAGCCTGAGGCTGCAAGTTCCTTTCGGGCTATTTTTAATTCCGCGCGAGCACGTGGCGTGGATGGCGAAATACGGCGGATCTGCCAGCCTTTTTTCTGGAGCAATTACGCGCGGGCAAAACGGCCGAGGAATGCCAGACACTCGAAACAACGTAGCGTCGGGGCGTCGGACGCACGGATTACAAGCCGGGGCGGGGTGGGTGCTGGTGGTCCACAGTGAAATGCTGATGCCGGCGGATAGTTCTTCTTTCCCGATTCACCATTGCATTCGTATTTATGCCAGCCGGGACGATTTAACCCGGCTATGAAAGAGTGGCGAGTGTACGATGAAACGTGTAAGGTATAACAAGCTTTAAAATGCAATAAATCCAGGGAAGCGCGTTCCCGCTGCTGGTGGAGAGTCCCCGGGCAGTTTTTGCTCGGACGAAATCGGCTCGCTGCTGGGCTAAGCCTGTCGCCGACTTTTTTGCCCCTTTCCCACCCCCTCACTCGCCCCGGCCCTTTTCCATCGCTCGGCACGCTCACGCCGACATTAAATAAAGCCGTCAAGAGCGGCTGCACGTATTTTTTGACAATGCCGTTGTGCACATTGGCGCGCGCGCGCGCGCGCGTGCACTCGCCTTGTTGATGCAGCATGTACCCGCGGCTGTGTTTGGCGTTTGTACTCGGGCTTGCGGGTTGAATGAATTATTGATTACGGCTGGTAACGCCGGCTGCGATTGCTGTATATTGCACGCCAGCCGCCTGTTATGTCACTGCCTCTCAATGTATGCCGATGATTCCGACGATGTCGTCATCAGCCGCTCAAACACAACTCAAGCCCGCCGAACTCCTCCTCCCCAACCTATCCATCTCGACGAATTCGTCACGAAATTCTGCCGCGACGAAAGGATTCCTGGCAATGTTCGTTTTCTGCGAGTGTGGACGCTCGACGTTTTGAACTAGATTAATTTTAGAGTCTGTCCAGTGGCAGACGCACCTTCGCCGGAGTCATATAGACTCTTCAAAGGTATTTACTCGCGGCATAAACACGCCACCGTGAAAATTCGCACTCCGCCTCGGCAAACCTGCTGACTTTCGGCTAATTCCCCGCTGAAGAACATAAGTATTCGAGATTAGGAACGTCTGAATCTACCATGTTTCACTTTCCTTTAATGGATTATAAATCTGAATGACTTTATGTTCAATTTAAAAAGACTAGTTGATAGAAATGTTTCGCCACAACTATTTACGCGAGGATATATCCGCGCGGAACGTGCTACATCGAGCGTAAAACTGAATTGGATAAAACGTAGCTGGCGCGATATCCAGGGAGAAGAGTGTCCAGACAGCGCGTTCTCCATCATCAAATTAATGAGAAGGATATCAGAAGAAGGCGGGTGTGCGCGGTGGCAGTAAGGGAATAGCGAGGGAAGTCGGTGGATGGGAAAGCAGGAGGAAAATGATTTTGCCGCGAGTGGCGGATAGGATGCGGGATGATGCGGGAGTGTTGGGATGGGTTGGTACCGATAAATGGAGCGGTGCAATCAGCGTTTCCCCACCGCGAGGGAGAAGGAAATCGTGCCGCTTCCGGCTTCCCGTGTCTCCGGCTCTGGTACTTTTAGAACACCCGATAAACAGAGAAGCTGTGCTCGCCGTCTATTATGGAGCCCGGCGCGTCCCAGATAGCCGCCGGATAGACGAGACGAGGCTTTGATCCTCTAATGTTATGCTGATGAAGTGATGCTCTGCTAACTCCGACATGCCGCCCCGCAATTGCGCGTCCCTCTAATTCTCTTTTTTCAACTCTTACCAGACCGTTCAACGAGAGTAATGACACGTGGAGCAAGGCTTCGAGAGTGTGTACGAGCGAGAGTGGGGAGAAGCTTGTCCTTAGTCGAAATCTACGACCAAATTGATCCTGACAAGCTGATACAGATACTGATATAGTTACTGTTGACAGTATACACTCTGATCGAGATTGGATTAACTCCTGATGAATTTCTCAGACGTAGTAAGTCTATTATAAGCTCATTACTTCTCGAGAATGATAACAGTTGTAACAGCTCCTCTTAGTCCTGATTAGTTGACATTCATTCGCTATGATGTGAGTGTTTCCAGTCATGCTTATGCCAATGCAGGCGACATGGCATTCGCAAGTGAGTGATAAATAATCGATGTTTGAAAACAGTTGGAGTCAGGGATCAAATTTGTAAGAGGCTCTTAAAAGTTTTGCGCGATCGAATGGAGGCACTGAAAGGGTAGCTTGTTCAGGTCGTCAAAACAATTCGAAAAGCGAAAGCCTTGCGTCAGCCTGGTGTGTGCTTGTCTTTGGAGGGAACTGTTATTCCGTCGCCTTTGGTGGAATTAAGAATTCGATTACCAAAATACGTCGACGGTGTGCTGGCTGCTGCCGGGCTTTTACCGTACTATTTGCTCACCGGCCTCGTAATATCCGTCGGTTGATCCGCCGGATGAAACTTAGTTAAACGCGTCATCCTTGAAAGCAAATGGCTATTCAAAAGTCATCAGAACGGCAAACTTCCAGCTGTGAGCGTGGAATTCGTATGGCGCGAGAAAAATTGCGAAAGTTCCCCTCGCCTCATACCGATATTCCCGGAACTTTATGAATTTCCAACGGCGCGCTACCTGTGTTTTGTCAATTGCACACTCGCGGAACGAATGCGCGCGTCCTTTTTGAACGGGTGGGCGGAAAGTGCTTTCGCGGTAGCGGCACTCGTGCCACGCTCGGAGAGGCATCGCGTCGAGCTTTTTTCCCTCGAACGAAGACGTTCGACTACAGCGAGACAATAAGTACTCCTCAGCAGCGGCATCTCGAACTGGAGCCCGGGCGGCGCCGATATGGCACTGGAATGCAGCGTGGAAAAAGGCCGAGCTACCTTTAGACTTTATAGGGGCTGTAAATTTCCCAGCTGGAATTGGCAGGTTGTCTTGGAAGCGGTAGTACTTTCCACAACGTTCACCCGACTCCTTCAGATTCCCTTTTTCTTTCTCAAACTGTTTCTGACTTCGAATGCCCCATAAAGGAACATACGTCTATGATGAACGATGCTCTCTTGAACTCGTAACACACATTCCAAAGAACCCTAACGTACATACTTTCAAATTCGCCCTTCTTTTTTCTACTTCTCCAATTTCCTAGCTATGCCAACTGATATTTAAGAAGTAGTGCGATGCTTTCATCTTAATACTTGGCTATCTCATTTTCCTTGGGGTTCTCGTTTACGAGGCGGGCGCGTGTCTTAGCAGCGGCGACCGCACCAAGAAGAAGTCAAAGGCCTCGGCTGGTTATTTCCATGAAAGCAACCGGGCGGCCAGGACTACGCGAAAGTGGGCCTGAAGGATCCCCAAGCGAGCATCGCTCCTGAGCATCTCCCGGCGAACGTTACTATACGTGAGTGCACGCAAAGTGCGCTTTAAGAACCGCACGCTCCAGCCGCACCATCCTGGAGGCTTGCTCGCGCTCTCGGTGGCCATAACTGTAATAGGGACAAATGTGTACGCTGCTCTCGACGGGCCTCGCATCCTGGAATTTGTAAAGTACATCCTCTCCTCGCGCCCTTCGAAAAAAGCTCCCTCGTCCCAACTCTCTGAAGACATTTCGGTGAAGTACCCGCTTCTAACAATAATCCAGACTTTCAGACAATTATCCTGCCAAAGTAGAACTACTATTTTTAGAAGAAAAAAAAAGAGGTTGAAAGGCGGAGTATGAAATGTTGGAGGAATTTCAAAGATGGTAGAATTTAGGAAGTTCGATTTAAGATTCAAGATTCCTCAGATGGAATAATAGGAAGGCGGTGGCTCGAGTTTGACGTGCTCCTGTTATCGGATGGGGGAAGCTGAGAGTCTTATCTCCTAGAGTAACGTCAAGAGCACTTTACGCATCCACTCGTTTTCCCTCTTTCGTAATCCAGCGGTGACTCCCTTTTTTCTTAGGTATCTACTCCGAGTAACCCGCAGTGCCTTGTCGAGTGGAGAGCTCTTTCTCTTTCTCTCTCTTTCTCTCTGTCTTTGCAATGGGTCTATCTGCCTCTCCCTATTCAGGATTTACACATAGCTTGCTCGTGTACCGGAAGATACACCTGCATTTCGAACGTGTAATATAAATATTTGAATATTTCTTGTATGCCTGTTCACCGGATCCTCGATAACCGAGGTTGTCAGAGGAAGGAGCAAAGTGAGCCAAGTACGTAGCGGAGCTGCTATTTCGTAGACACCTTGGAAGTTGTTTGAAAACGTAAATCCACCTCGGGGAAACGAGTGGCTTGCCGCTTTCACGCTGGAACAATGACGAGAATGCGGAGAGGCAAGCATTTTAGATGCAGCGTTGAAAGTGCGAATACCCAATTTTTCTCCGGAGATAATAACAGGCGACATTAATGACTCGACGGGTAGGAAAAAGAGGAAGTCTGGAGAAGAGAGGATCAAGCGATACACAGTGCTAGGTCCTTTCGCGCGATGGGAGGTGCGTCCAGGAGGGCTCTCAACGAAACTAGGAAGGAAGTGCTCGCCGGCGAGCTTTTTAAGCTCCCAAAAGGTAAACGCAAAGTACGAACGCGTGAGAAATGAGATCTCACGGCTGCTGGTATTAACATGCGCACCAACTGGATTTGCGAGAAAGAAAAATCGCCCTTCAGTTCCTGAAGCGGCTGCCTCGAAATATCCCGGGACACCTTCGCAGTCTCTTAACAAAAGTAACTGGTGAAAAGTGCTCGGAGGAGCGGAGCGTTTGTTAATCCGCGGCGAGCGAGATTTACAACTGGCGGCACTTAAGAGCAATGAAAGCCTTCTGTCCACCGACGATACAATCCCGAGTGTTAAGAGAGGAGTGCGGCTGTAATTCCGGCGAAGGGAACGCACGTTCATACGTGCCGACCACCCGAGATTCCTCACACCCAAGATCAAGTAAGAGCTCAAGGCTGAATCAACGTCTTGCAATCTGAGAATTCCTCTTCTAATTGGTGAATGGTTCGCGCCTCGAAATATTCGACACAATGACGAAACAAGGTATGAATCACGATAACTTCCAATGAAATAGAAATGCGTGCGGTTCGATTCATCGAATGTCAATGTACGCGCTAGCAGACAAAGAGTTATCACCTTTCAACCTTCAAACGGTAGTTCGTCCGCGAGATTCCAAACGGTTGCCAGCAGTTCCGAGAGTGACGAACCACCGCGCCGCGTCGCGCCGCCAATTCAAACGTGTAAAATTTTAATTTCCATCGGTGCACCGTCCCGTCCCATCCCCTTCTGCTGTTTGCCGATGGTGTTGCGTGTGCGCGCGCGTGCGGCCGCGCGCGCTTCGCGAAAACGGACGCGACTCGTTTACGAGCGTCATACGAGTCGCTAGTTCCCATTGCAATTGAAGGGCGGTCAAAGCCACCGCTATATTCCGTTCCAGCGGAAATTCAATTCGAGATCGTTCTTGACCACCGCGCGAGGAATTACGTAAAACTCAATGAACGCAATTTCGCCTATGACTACTGTAATATCGGGCGAATTTATCCAAGAACTGAGAACGGAGGACTGACCTCCGCTGAACTAGCAACCATCTATGAGTTCTCCCGTTATCCTAGTTTCTCGTATTTTTCTCCCATGTATATTCAACCCGCAGTTCATACGAAATTATCAAACGAGACAATTTGTAAGAAATAAGTGCTGATATAATCGAATAATGTTTTAGAAATACAAGATTAGTAATCTGCTAATAAATGAAGGTTTCGCATAAACTAAAAGACCATCGATGGCAATTGAAGAAAAATTGAACGATGTCTGTCTCGAGGTAAGAATTTATAGTAGGAGGCTAGTCGAAGCTCCTTAGCCGTTCAAGTGTTTGACGATAATCGTCACGTAGGATCTTCCTGCGATACGATCTAGCATCACTTTGCTCCTCAAGTCGACACCCTTTCTCCGATCGGTATTTCCGATTAAAATCAATGATCCCCCGATTGTTGGCTCTTCCTCGAACCCAGTGCATTGAAAGCAATCAGGAATAAGAATCTCCCTTAGCCGAATTATTTGTGTTCCTACTTTTTCAGCGGACATAATGACATCTCTAATAATCCCAGCAAAAAAGAAGCTTATAACTGGAATTTATTCAGTTCGAAATATGGTGCAACGTGTTTGCTGACTCGAAAGTCAAAACAAACTAGGGAGAAAGGTGGATAATTAGATTCACGTGTCAGCAGTCGGCTAGGATCATATTTTTCGGATTGTAGGAGAGCAGCACTGTAACCCGAAGAACCCGTTTGCCTGGCGGCACTTTTGCTCGCCGCGACGTACATTCTGGGCTAAGGCCTCTCGAGCGGCGGAGGTAGAAAGAACGTGGGGACAGAAAGGACGACGGGATCTCGAGTGCTCCTCAGGATTATCTCCCGGCTACTCTCTCGCCTTTCCTTCCCTCTTCCCCTTAATCCCCTGGCCGATTTCTAGGCCCGGAAAAATTAGTGGGATTGTTTTGACCTGGGACTTTCATCCCTCTTAAAGGACCACTTGTGCTCCCTGCTTACTCCTCGCTACTTTTTTTCATGTTGATCGTACTTAGAGCCACTTGGCCGCCGAGTGTGTAATACTCCTGGATGAGGAGCGAGCCGAGGATCAAATTGCAGCCGGGATTAATATCAGCCGAGGGAGAGCTCGAGTCCTTGCCAGCGGAAAAAGCATATTAGGAAGAAACGGAAGTATACTAAGCGCATTATCGAACTCCTCAAAAATTCACTACTGCCAAGTGAGTACGCGCGCGCGCGGCCGCGCGCGCCTGCCAGCGACTCATTACTTTCTTGACTCACGAGAGCGCGCGACTAAGCTCGAGAAAATTAACCGGATTGTTTCGAACGGTGGCACTCATCCTCTTAAGGGATTTATA
This sequence comes from Ectemnius continuus, assembly GCA_910591665.1. Lineage (NCBI taxonomy): Eukaryota > Metazoa > Arthropoda > Insecta > Hymenoptera > Crabronidae > Ectemnius > Ectemnius continuus. The sequence continues at coordinate 9,160,088 of OU342868.1, read as the reverse complement.
CTCGTTTCTTTTTCCGGCTGCCGCGTCGCCAGCAGCTTACGTCCGAATATACTATGCACGCATGCCTGCGAACGGATTACGGAACCCGCCACCACTGTATCACTCGTTTCAGCCATCCTTTGACAGTAACCGCCGGTGACTTACGATATTCCCCAAGGAATCCCCGCTTATATGAACAGTCTAAGGGCTTTAGTAAGAAGTGCCAGCTAAATACTCTTTATTAGTAGTTGTTCTTTATGTCTGGCCCATTGTCCTACATCACTCACTTTCGATTCCTGCTTATTGCTCTCAAATCTTTTTATCCTCACAGAATCTACAATTTACAGAATGAACAAAATTCCTCAGAAATGTTGGATTAATTTCTACATCGAAATTCCATTTTTCGGTGTAAGCTTAATGAAGCCCTTCCATTATGCTGCTACGACCAACGTTATAATTATAAATTATAAATCAAGGTCCTGTCAAATGAATTTCACAACTTTTATAACAGAATTCTAACTATGCAAGGCATGGCACTCGAAGCGAGAAACATTTGCGGGAAATTCCGTATTTCCCTTGGGACATAATGGCTCGAGTTACGTTGATCACGGCGGTCCGATCGGCGAGCGAGCGAGCGAGGGAGGAAGCGCGGGACCGAATGAAATTTACGAGAGTGGTAGCCACGCTTTTTCACACGCCCGCCGCAATTTTCTGTAATTGCTCGTCGGTGCACGTGTCCGTGGGAGTTCGCGGATGCACGATACAGCGAGCAGCCGGTCTAGCGGAAGTTCCGTGCTCCAAGGAAATCGGACAAGTGTCAGTAGCGAGAGAGAGAGAGAGAGAGAAAGGGGAAAATAGCGATGAAAACGACGAGAAGAGTGAGAGCTGGGAAAAAAGAAGGGGAGAAGAAGCGTATATATGTCTGAGTTAGGGGCGAAGAGAGAAGATGTTGGAGGGAGATTCGTATACACAGTGAAAAGGGGGATGCAGGCGGATTGGGAAGAAGATCGCTGGAGAAAAAAGCGAGTCGAGTCCCTAAGGGTTGAAGAAGATACGAGTGCTACTGCCAAGCGTCGAAGGACGGACACGCCGAGGATTTCAGAAGCTCGAGAGGAAGGCAGGAAGAGGTAACGAGGGAGAGACGAGAAGAAGAAGTGGCATTGGGGAGGACAAGGAAAATCGAGCAGCAAGGAGTAACGTTGCCGGTGCTGAATATTGCATTCATATTCAGCCGCGTCATTTTCGTCGTTGACGTGCCGTCGCTCGTAACCGAGACCTTCCGTCCGACAGCACTCCCACTAAAGTTAGGCCATCCTTCCACTCTTATTTGTTCGACTGCAATATACGTGTCTCGGCTGTGTACATCACTCGCGCGAACAACTGCGCTCATGCGTTTTCATGAAAATGATTATTATTCCGCTCTTCTCGGGAGCGGTCGCGAATTCCGAGTGGTTGCGCGCTTACGGCCGTTCAGAAATAGAGACGTGACTATTATGAAACATTGCAGATTGCGAGAGAGAGCGAAAAAAAGCAGCGCGGGGAGGTGGGCTTCCGTAGTGGAAGTTCAGTAACAAGTTTCTCTGGCGCGGCGCATCGTTAGTACCGTGATTCCATGGTGTTTAAAGGATAGCGTGATGCAATGCATGCTTTCTGGACACGGCCCACGTGTCATTATAGGTGGTACGTGCGAGGAGCCAGCTCCGACACGATGCTCTCCAGCACGAAAGGGAAGAAGCTCCTACGAAGAGGAAGGTGAAAGGAAAGGAAAAGTCTGTTGGCAGGGATCGAATCAGAGCCGGGGCATCGCTGGAGCAAGCAGTAATTAATTGCACGGCCGGTATCCAGATAATGGCTACTAATTAACCTGGCCTGGTACGCTGTGGGCGATCGGCTCAGCCCTTCTTTCGGATCGCAGTGATACCGTCGGGACCCGCTGCATTCTGGCAAAGCCCTCCGGCACTACCTGCCACTGCAATCTTTCCTTGAAGCGTTGCGAGATATCGGAAACGATTAGAAAGCCTGCCAACTCGGCAAAGAAAAAATCTCCTCCATCTAAGTGGCTGAACGACTTTTCCACAGAATTGTTGGAAATTACTCTTTTACAAGCTACTACTGAATTCTCTCCTATGCATTGTTACCGAAAAATCACGGTTTAAATTAGTGAACGTTCTGACTGGGAGAGAATAGTCAGAGTAATTGGAAATGTATAGGCATCGACTGCTCGTTAGAAGAACCTTTAAAATCCGTGATGAAATCTTCGCCGCGGTGGAGTCCGCATAAAGCGACGCCGGCCGGGTTTCGGTATGTGCGGCTTTAACGGAGAGGCAACGGGTGGCGCAGACGAACTTACCTGAAACAGATAAAAAGATATACGTTAAGAAGAGGTTTTAATTGGAACGCGCCGTCATTTATTCGCGAGGGTTGCCGCGACGGGGCTTTTGTGGTTCGTTAAAAGGGCTCGGCCCTTTTCAAGGGCCGTCATGGTAAATGGTGGATGCCTCGATCGCACAATATGGAAGTTCTGCAATTGAGAGAGGGCGCGACACCGGAAGATCGCTTCTTCCATGGTCGCCCAGGTTCATTTAACAGAAATAAGATATCCTACCCCCCTTTTGTATGATCCTTCAAGCGTCCCCGCGCGCCAGCGGACGTCGCACTCTCATTCAAGAGAAAAAGTTCTCCACTCGCATTGTCAATTCATTATATCAGAGGCTAAGTCCGATAGCAGAGAGAAGTCCACGGGATTCCAAACATCGAGTCAATGGCAGCGAATGAAAGCGTTAGAATGTTCCGGTGAAGAGTGGGCGGCCTATTGAAACTGTCGCAGATAAAACGCTACCATACGAAGTAAGGAAAGAGGCAACTATCGATTGCCGTTCGTTAAAACAGACTGCTCTCGATATATTTCGTGCCAGGGAGAAAAAAGTTTCTTGTTCGTTCTTGGTACGGGGAAATGTGATTGAATAGTTCTCACGTGGATCGCTTTAATTGATGAAAAAAGCAGGGCACGGTGTTGGGATCACGTAGCGCCGCGGGTTCAAAGGAATTGCCACATCGCTCGAGGACAAGGATGGATGTCCTGTTAGGTGAAGGGGGCGGCAAAAAAGTGTGGTCCAGCGTACGGCCGTTGGGATCCAGTGGTTCAGGGGTCTCACGTTTTCGGGAACGTTGCAAATTCGATTAAAGCGCGACGCTGCTATCAAACTGTGCGATCTCGAGAGCGGATCCCTTTCCCGCTCGCTCTCGTTGACGGAATGAAAGCGAGCCCAAAGGAACGAGAGAAAAAGAGACTGTACTTGGCTTACAGAGCTATCAGTGACTTCATTAAAGCACTGCCATCGTAACTCTTGGCAGTCGCGAGCCAACCTTTTTCTCAACATCCATCCACCTTTTTCCTTGGCGGCGGAATTTCTGGAAGGATGAGCGCGCACCGGGAGGAAAGCTGCAAAATTCGAAAGTGTCCCTGCATTTTATGATGTCATCCGCGAAATCGGACCTGGCCCACCCAGCCACCGTCTCTGCCGCCGCCACCGTCGCCGCCGGTCAAGAACGAGCACCGGGGTCGAGGTGAAATGTGACCGGCGTAAATCGTCTCCACGATAAAGTCATGCGCGAAGGTAAACGACTGCATTCGCTAAAAGCGGTCGTAAGTGTGCCCGCAAGGAATATCCTGCCGTCTGATAGGAGCCTTCAGAAATGCGAGCGAGCGTGCGGTGCACGCGAAACTGAAACCTACTTTTAGCATTATTACCATGAGAGCCTGTAACCGATGCCCGCCATTTGCACGTAACATCTTCGAGACATTGCAGCTTGCCATTGTAATCCGATATTCTCTGACTCGTTATGCGCTAATGATGAGCGAGCAATCCCCTGTAACGATTATACTAAGTAAACGTTCCTTTCCGCATCGATGTAATTCCTACTGATACCAACCGATCCTATTATATCATACGATTGCCATTACGCAAGAACATATGCAAAAGAACTACAACCTTCTCAGCATTACCAATGATTTCTCTGCCACGCCTACTTCAACTTAGAAATTTCGTCTCAATTTCTATGTTGTAATTTCTATCGCTCGAAAAATCTATTAACATTGCATTTATCACAGCTAAAATCTCGTCAGTTGAAATGAACGTTCTCCCTTAGATTTCGCCATAGTGAAAGTGTTTATAAATAAACTTTTCCTAACAAAATACATCCAATTTCGTATTACGAATCCTTCTCCAACAAATCACTCTACTCTCTAGAGTTGAACCGAGTATTCCAGCGAAGACTAATTATTTCGCATGGATACATCTGTTTGAAGATGGTGCATAAGTCTCATGCGCAGGAGGTGCAGTTGAGTTGGAAGTAGTCTGAGCAAGTGGAAGTGGACGGTGGCGGGCAGACAGAGGAAGAAGAGAAGCACGGAGAGCTCGAAGGCGGGAATAGGGAGGATAGAAGAACGGATCGCGCCGCGCTGTCTGCAACGACGAGACTGCAAGGCGGCCGACTGCAGCCTCCGGTGCACCGTGTGTGACTCTCTGTCTGTGTCTGTGTATGTGCTTGATGCACTTGTTGCAACAATATGCCGCGGCTTATCCCGCCGGCGGCTGGCTAAGTGCGCGCGTGATTCATGCGCCCGTCCTCGTAGCCGTGGTGGCTGCGCGAAACTCGTATACGCCGCACACACCGACGCCACCGAGCAATGCGTTGATGGCCTCACGCATCTGGTGCATCGGCCATACCGTATGTGTGTGAGAGATCTACTCGCGTGGGAACGCCTCTCCCGTGTAGGCGTTATTTTGCGCCCGAAGAATAGGCGAGCCACCGCCGCCGCTACTCCATGGACATCGAACGCAAGCCCTCTATAAATCTCCTATTTAAAATGCCCAATGTTAAACCGCCCTCTCCCCAGAGAGATTAGCAAAACTGGGAAATGCTAGCTGACCTTTTATTGAAAGAGTGAACAGTTCATCTCGATAGACAAATTATAGGAATGAGTTCGAATAATGTCTAGGAAGAAATTGATATATAATAGAGATTATAATTATATTAGAGGCGAGGAAGTTGCAGAATGGCTGGGTTTATGAAACAGCCTGTATCTTCGTTTAAACTTTACATGTGACGATCGGGCATTTATACGTGCTACCGATGCACCTCACGTATTCCACTAAACTCGCATAAACAATAGCGACAATGTTAGCCTTGGCTTGTATGTCCGTACGTGCCTGAATATCCTGCTTTCCGCAAGGTGGAGGAGTACCAGCGGCGATTATCTGCAGCGTCCTGTTTGCAGGAGCACTGAACTGCTTACTTACATCTTCTCTCCTCTGAGTACTCACCTCTCTTCGGCAAAGTTCTCCTCCACCTTCGAACATCTATGCACCGCCATTGTCTAGGGAATTCCCTCTTGTTTCACCAGCAATCATGATTACACTCTCGTCTTTGTTGTACCAACAGCAACATATTCGACTCGAAATAAGTTTTATACGAAACCTCGCAAGAATGTCTTGGATTCGCAATGTGGGTCAGCCAAATTTCATGTTTACGATCCACAGGTTTCGATAGATATATCTTTTCTTCTGGCACTTCTACATTGGGATCTCCAATGTTCGGACAGTGGTGCCATAATATCGTCGCGTGTGCCTTTTTTCTCTCGTTCGAGGTGTTTACGTCCTCCGAGGCAGCCAGCTTCCCTCGGCTCTGCAAAATGTGCATGCTCGGCATTCTGCCGCCAAGTTCTTGTGTACTTGCGAGGGGGGCTGTGGGTGTTGTATACCGAGTGGCAGTGCCAGCGTGCAGCTCGTAGCGCGAACGAATTTAGGTTTATGGGTAAGACACTGATGCGCAAGCTGCTCCGCCGATTTTATGGCTTGTCTTTGGTGGCCCTCGCTTTACAGCCGCGTACATATTCACGGTTTAAAGGGTGAAATTATTTGAGAGTCGTTTGAAATGTATTCACCAACTAGGCTTCCTTTTAAAGGCCTCGCAAGAGAAACACTCATTGCGGATGACGCGTCTATTTTAATAGGAACTATCCGTTATTTTACCCTTATCTATTGTCATCAATATGCTCCGGCTGATCCGCATCAGCTATGCCTCCTCGAAAGCCTGCATGCATGCTCAGCATGTATTTTCATGCCGAGAATCCCCCGACGGATATTCTATTCAACGCTATTCCTTGCGATCTGAGATTCACATATGTATGTATGTATATATGTACCTACAAGACGCTGGGAAACCTGGCAAAACAAACCTCGCATTACCCAGCGCAAATCCTCCTTAAGGAGAAACCTCTGTTCTGATAAGATAACTCGGCGTAGTTATCATCGAGTTGCCATGCATCCCCGACATATAATTTTCAATGGAATTTCAGACAAACTCCCTATTTGTCTCTTATCGATATATCACTTGGAAATTCTCACGATTTAAGAATCCCGGAGAGAATGATCTAGGAAAGGTGAGAGGACGTTCGCGTGTATCTAGTGAAAAGGACTCGGTAGGAGGTCAGCAGTATCAATTCGTGGCAATCGGAAAACATAATTCGCGGACTAATGAGCCCAGTGGGTCGTGCTCGCTCGAATGGCTCACGGACATTAAAGACAACGCTGCGGTGGTCTCTTCGAGGTAGGATTCGCGACATCAAACGAATATAAGTCGAAGAGAGCTTACTTCGGTATTAAAAGGATTCCCGATGAAACCGAGCCTTTTCAAACAATTCCGAAAGCGAGTCTCTAAACTACAACAACTACAAAATGCCGAGCGAAGCAGTAGAAGTAGAACAGTCGAGCGGTGTGGTCAGTGTTTAATCCGATGGCAGTAGACAGGAGGATTTATATTTTAATCAGAGTCAGATAGAACGCCGCCCATGTGAAGCTGGAGGATGATTAAATCGGCCGGCGAGAGAGTGTTGCGACGATACACAGAGAGAGAGAGAGAGGAAGAGAGAGAGGGAAAGGCCGGTGGGCTTCGTTTGGCGATGCACGATGCTGAAAACTCTTACTGCAAATGCAATATCCCGAGAAGACGTGTATCCCGAAGATTACAAACGGTCTCGCGCGCTTCATCTTTCACGTCTGTCCTCTCACGTGTTTATTAAAGGGACGCACGAGCCGCTACATAAAGGCCTTAACCGCTCAAAGGAAAAGTTGCCTCTGGTAGGGTGGCTCCGCTCGGCAAGCGGCCCCCGCTCGTAATAATCACTACGTACATGTACATACGTGGCCACGAACAAATATAGAATTCTGCGCGGCTTCGATGGTCGTGACGAGATGTGACATCCGCGGGAGCAACGTGAGCGGGATTATCGATGCCGCTCCTAGCCGATCCAGTCTCGTAATGGGTGTACGCTTATCTGTTGCTTCGTTACCACTTCATCGAACTCACTTTCATCCGGAGGTGTATGTGTCGGCTGACTATGTCGAGCGCTCGCTGCACGATCACTCCTTACAACCCGCTCACCTCCTTCAAAAGCGAATACACCTCTCTCTCTTACGGTTATCGGCAACCGGCAGAATCAAATCATTACGAGACCCATTATTGAGTAACACGGCATCCAAGGGGCGTGAAATACTCGTTAATTAAACAACGCTGAGAGTGCTCCTTATACTAGCCTTGAAGTGGCTCGATAGAAATGTGGGCCCGTTTGAAGGCGTCCCGCCGACGACGCCTTGCTTAATAGATTCCCTCTGAAAGGAACATCCCTGTCGCGCCGATCCCTTGAAAAGATTCCCTAGTCGAAAGCGACCGCTTTGCCTCCGCTTCCAAGAACTCGCAGACGAAGACGAGTCCAATTGAACGCGTTTACTTCCGTATCAATCGGTGGATTTCGCTCGCGTTGCTGCTGGTAGCGCGGGAGCGTCTCTCCTAAAGACGGCGGCGACGGGCGAACGTTCGAGTTACCGCAGTAATGGATCCAATTTGGAATGCGCGATCGCAGCGGAGTTGCCGGTCGGATTTTCCGGCGAACGGCGGAGAGAAGCGGGCTGGCCGGTGTGACCCACTTAAAGGTATATCAGAGGGCAAAGGCTGTTACGAGGTCGATAACGAGGCATAACTACCGGCTGCGATTGAGCGTGAAGTCCCACGAACGTGGAAACGGGAGGAGCACTGCTTCTTATCTTGGCTGGTAACGAGGAAAACTTGCTCTGCCTCTTTCTTTCCTCCGGCGAGGAACGAGGAGAAATAATAAGAAGTAGTTTCGAAATAAATCGGGCGCGGCCGAGCGGACGCGCTCGCGTTGACTTCCGCCCCAACCGGAAGCCGCCGGCACCACCAGCCGATCGTGCTCTCCTTCCACCGAAACGCTCGTCGAGAAAATAAGTTTCTGCCCCATTTTCCCGGGGCTTTCCTTCCAAGTCTTCCATATGCCGGGCGACCTGTATATCCGAGATACCGCCCTCGCACACCATGTATCAGCAGGCAGCATTGTCTATTTTAAGAAGAAGTGGCCGGTATCGCGGCTCAAAAGAATTTTGCACGCATCCTGCCTCGGGGCCAGAAGAAATAAACAGCGGGGCCCTCGTTCTCGAGTGCGGCTCGCTTTAGCTCACCGATGGGGAACTAATTTTGGAAGCGTACCGCACATCGGCCGATCAAAATTCATGGCGCGCTCGAGTTTGCATTCGCTTGGTAGCCGATGTTCGCCGGCTGATTCTAATAACATCATTCGATTTTGTAATAAACCGCTTATCCGTTCTGATGGGATTATAACATATACGTATTTCCCTCTCTCTCGCGTTTGGTAACTAGTTTCTCACTAACTATATTGCGTATCGCCCGCTCGTAATTGACTAACGTGTACGCATACCTCCTAAGCATGCTAATATCGAGCGAGCATTGAGCCGTAATGGAGCGAGCGACGATTGATTAAAACTCGAATTACGAAACAAAAGCGCGGCAGCCTGTTTGAGATAGGACTGGGAGAACTATGCGGCTAGTATCGTCGAACCGGAGTGGTCATTAAGTCATTCCGGTGAGCGGATTCCACGAGAGGAACACTGACGGCCAGCTATTCGCGGCTTTGTACTTCCGGATGGCTCCTCTCCTGGCATGGTCAGTGATAAATGGATCACCGGCACATCCTCTTCCTTACAGCTCCTTCTCTCTCTCTCTCTCGCTCCCTCTCGCTCGCTCCTGGCGAACAAGAAGCGTCAGGCACACCGGCTGCTCCGAGATATAAGATCCAGCCAACCGAATATCCCTCATTCCCACCATCGCCGCCACCACTACTCCACGCGATCGATCTTCACTTTAAAGCTAAGTTTTTCCAGGGAAAATTCGAGATTTTCCCCAATGAACTTCGGCCCTCTCATCGATCGATTCTCCGACTCACTTCTTGCAATCTGTACTGTCTCTTTGTCGTGAAAGATGACGAAGGCTCGTAAAGTTATAGAACCACCGATTATGATAGAAAACTCTAGTTTTATGAACACTCGTTGACAATCTTAGTGTATGATTGTAGTCGTTTGAATTCGTGGAATATTGTTTGGTAGTTTAAAATAACTCTGCTGAAACATCAAACAGGCTTTAATTCTATGCTCTCTCAACTCTGAGAGCAAAGCCTCTCTCAGTGGTAAAGTATTTGCTGTTTCCATTAGGAGGGCCTCGATGAAGCACGACTAGCGAGATTACATTAATGCACGTAGCCGAATACTGTAATCAGTGAAAAAGGGTAATCCTACCTTGCAGTGTGCCTTAAGAATTATAGGAGCAAATGGAGCGCTTTAGAAATTCGCCGGGCGACCTAAAGCTCGCGCATACTTCCGTTCTACGAATTCTGGCGGAGCGCGCACCGCTGCAAGTGGACAAAAATTCAATTCCCCAAACGTGAGACTGCTCGTTCTACAACAAAGGACATAATGCACAGACTGCGAACAGTGCGCGCGGCATCTCCCGGGAAAACTAAATAGAGTCTCCGCGGGAAACTGTGCTTCGAGCGCGACGGGTTTCCCGTATTATGTGTGTCTGTGTGTTTGCGGCTGGCAATGTCCTGGGGAATCAACAACGAAAGTTATAAGTCAGCCAGCAGGATTTCTCTTACGCGAGAGCGGAACACGCGAGCCACGTCGCAGCTGGAATTAAAAGCCACGCCAATAAATTGCAAAGTAAAAACTGGGAGGAACGATGATCCTCTTGGAGTGAGCAGTGTGGGACGTGGCACGTATTCAGCCGGTATGAAATTAAATACAAGTTCGGCAATGTGCAGCGTGTAGCCTAGGGCGATTACATCCGAACTAATCCCCGAGGTTCCCGTAACGGTCGCTCCCCCGAAATATGGAACCCTATACTCGCTGAAAAGTGCAAGAGGGCGCCGACTTGTTATTAGAGTTAAGGTGTAATCGCGTGATCGCGTGGTGCGAAGTTTCGGGCCCGCTTAAATATACTCGGTCACACCATAAGTCATGGCTGTTCTGGGCCGATTGCCGATATTGTAATTATCAGCTCAGCACACTCGGAAATACCGGTTCTTCCCGGCGACTTTTAATCCGATCTCGTTCACAATTGATGGGCGGCCGCCTCTTCCAATTACGTCGTCAGCTTGGTTTTATTTATCGCGCGACGATTAACATCGGGCGGCGCGGCAGCAGCCAGAGTGAACGCACGCGCGCGCGCGTGCGCGATCACCCGTTCATTTCGTATTCATTCGTCGCATATTTCCGAGTCGTTTGCCCATGAGAGCGGAGAGCGTTTGCGGGAGGCGAGCTTTTTAATAAGTAAGGTCCGACAATGAGCCAGGCACTCAGCCCTCGTCGACGACGACGACGTCGTCGGCGACGTCGATGTGTTCGTCGAGGAAACTTGAGGCGTGCAGCTGAATACTAATTGCGATTCCCTTAGCCCGGGCAATTATGATTAATTCCGTGAGGTACCACCTCCTCCTTCGGCCAGATTTTTTATCCATTTTCAATTAGTCCGTTAGCCGCTCGGTGACCTTTCAAAAGCCAGGGGGAAAAGGGCTTTCACGCGGCCGCTCCTTTTGCCGTCTGGCTGGCTTAATAGACGAGTATATACCAGCCCCGTAAGTATGTACGATATCGCGTGTGTGTATGCGAGGAGTCCCAAGAAAGCCTTCCGCCTCCTTCTCGACGTCGACCGTCGTCGTCGTCGACGTCGCCAGCGGGATCTTTTCACGGGACGACGATTCAGCGAGGTGCAAAGTAACACGTTCTACTGGCACCCGAGGTAAACGACGCGAGCCTCGATAGTACTCTACTGTCTCTCACGCCACGGCACACACTAGCACCCACTATGTATGTATGTCATTCCAGCACTTTAAGCGCTAGCAACTACATTTCTCCCAGTCACAGGAGTCATCGCGATTTCTCGAGTGAAAATAAGTCAATGCGGGCAACTGGAGGTGAGCCCGATCGCGATATACCTGCCAATTGGGAGCAACATATCGTCACGTATAGGGAGTCGGTACGGTAGGAGGTTTTAGTCTAAAGCGATGCCAAGAAGTGAATATCCCAAGCTCGATGCCACTCGAGACAATACCGTAGGAATTCAGTCGGCACTATCGGTTTTCCCGGTTTCCCATGGAATCGAGCGCGCACGTATTTATGCGCCGGCTAACATCGAGATATGTGGGAGGATAAGCGGGGGAGATCGGTACACACGCGGAATGGTAAGTGTGCGGCTAATTACTCTCGCGTAGGTACAAGTCCGAGCTGGCTGGCTAGTCAGCCAAGGCCCATTCTACTGCTCCGGTGCTCCTGCTAGCCGAATACCTTCGCTTCTCCGAATATCTCGGATACCTGGGACTCGTCGATGATTATCGTCCTCTATGCATCAACGTCGTCCCGCGGATCCATTGTCTTACTAGGAGCGGGATTGGCCAGCGGCCGGGCTATTCCATGCCTGCTGCGATTGCCGGCAGAATTTCGACAGTGCGCCGCCGAGTGAATCCGACATAGCGGAGAGGCGCGCGCGCATTGTCTCGGCACACGTGCGAAAAGTGTTAAAGAGTGAGGAAACAGTGCTTAATCAGCGCTCTTTAATCCTCCTTGAATGAGTCGTCGCTTTGCTAACGCTAGTCATTAATCCCATTCAACTAAGACTGCGAGACTAATGGTGATGTCTTGTCTCCGCGCGGCAGAACTCTTCTCGCCGCGAGATCCCGTGGACCGTGAGAGTAAATGCTTGATAACGCGTAACCCGCAAACTACCGGCTACGATAACGCCTGCTCGTGTGAGAGATAAGCCAAGCGCTTGGGCGTACTTGTGAAACGACTCATTGAGTAGACAAAAATTGTATTCATGGCTCGTTCGCCTAGCACGATACGGGCCGGAAGAAGGCGCGCGCGAGAGAGCCAGCATTAAGCAGACACAACAGGTACTTTAACTTCCAAGATTTCCGCGTGGAGTTAATCTCGCTGGGAGTAAGAACGAATGGTAGAGCCGGATAGTTAGTAAACATAGGGCGATGACAAAAAGCGCCGGAGACGAAAGCAGATAAGAAAATCAAACGGACGTAGCAATTAACACGTACATTCAGCATTGAAGTTCTTCATTATCGAACGAGTCCCCCTTTTACGAGCTGCCGCTCGTAAAAGCAAAGGGCAGAGGGAGGCGCAGGCCTCCCGATGTTAATAACGAATATAAAGGCCAACAAAGGGCTCGATGAAAAAAGGCCGGGGCTCTGGCAAAAAATCGCGCCTCGAAACGAGCTGGCGATGCGCCCTGCTAAAAAGGACTGCCAATAAATTAAAAGAGACTCTCTAATGAGCATTTCTTACGGGCCGAAGAGTCCCGATCGAAGTTAATGAATAAATACTGCAACTCGTGCACCGGCTGGCATCAATCAATCGCTGACTTTCATGACGAATATAATGCGCTATAGGGGAAATTGTTTTCATCTAAGTCGCGCTCGTTGAACGTCAAAGGGTTGGCTTCGCGATGCAATGAATTCACGGCGGGGCTTGGATTTACGGGCCGCACTTTGCCGGAGCGATCTGGAATTCAGGAATTCGCTACGACATAATCAGAGTGGCAGAGGAGGGCTCGCGTTCGGAACGGCGTGATATTAATGCGCGCTGGTTCGGCAGCTCGGATCGCAGGGAAACACTAATTAATGAGGACAGGGGAGCGCGAGACACAACTCATACGGCGATATGTCTGGCGCACCTGGGCACGCGTGTTTCACGGGGAAACACCAGCCGGGACACGCGATGCCGCATCAATTAGATTAATCACGCGTGCCATTACCAGTTGGATTCACCCGGCGCAAATGCAGCTCGACCATAGGCCGAGCTCCGCGTGATTCTCCGACCCTCGCTTGTCCTCTCTCTCTCTCTCCCTCTATCGATCAGTTGATCAATCATACGCGACACTCTTCGATACCGCGGAGCTTTCTCGAAATCCCGCTGCGTTTCCTCAAACTAAGATCCCTCGAGTACCTTTATTTGACTAGTCTGTTTACGTAACTTTCGCCAATTCATGAGGAACTCAAAAAAGAATGTTCGAGTAGCAGACGTCTATCCCTCCGCGGGATATTCAAGTGTAGGAGAACTTTCTACTTGTCGGTTCGTGCAGCAGCAACAGCTTTCTAGCGAATAAGACGAGTGGTTGCATCGACATTCGCAGATATTCAAATGAGGAGAAGCGACATGTGGATGCAGCCCATGTGAAGAAAACGAGAGTCTCCTGCTAATCTCGCCTGGAGAACACTTAATGGCCCCATGATGCGGTCACTCACTTTTTCGTAAAAGCAGTGGTATTCTTTTTCCGTTGTATACTGCAAAGTTGCATTCGCACTAGAGATAAGGGACACGAGAAAACCTTTTAGAAGAATGTCTCTCTTTCTTTTTCTCCCTCCCTCTCTCTCCCTCACTCTATCATTCTGGTCTTTGGGAGAAGCATAGAAAAGGCAAGGGAATCCTCCGCGAAATGCAAAACACTGAATACACAGTCGTTCATCCTAAATCAATAGTCATCAGTGGACGATTGGTTTGCTCTCTACTCAGCGGAGAAAACCTCTTGTCCCGCTCGCCCCCGACTTGTTCCCTTACTCTTATTGTCGAGTTGCCTGTTTTCCGGCAAGAGTAAAATTGTAAAGTCATTAAACCAATAAGTGTGCTAATGCAAGAGAAGACGAGCGTTAGAATGCTAGGAAAAAGTGGCAATCATATCTTATCGGTTGCTGGTGGTTCAAATGCTTTCTTAATTGCGTTTGTACTTTGTGGCCCGGTGACACCTGGCGCATTACCGCGGCGAAGTGTTAATTCGCGCGGAAGCAGCAGGAGCGCGCAGCCGGCTAAGTGCAGGGAATAACCTTTGAAAGGATTATCTCCAGTAAAATCTCGAACAATCGCCTGGAACAATGGCTGGAGGACTCTGACGAGAGAACTAATTTGTAGGTAAAAGCATTTCGGTGAAGGGAGCACCGCTGAAAAGGGCCGCCGCGCCGCTCTCTTTATACCTGGGAGCGATGAAGACCGCAAGTAAGATCGTCATCGCCGAGGAAGAAAAGGTCGCCGGGCGTGCCGGAGATAGCGTGACAAAATAATTGTGGAACATGTCCCGGGAAATGGGACACCCTGGAATGCACCTGTGCGCGCACCCACGCTGACAGATTGGAGACGGCTGAGAAAAATCTGTGCACCTTTTGTTACCGTTACATGGAGCTCCGGGAAAAAGCGGCGGGAAAACAGCCCTTCCCATCTGTCCGCGTGACAACTTAAATTGTCTATCCAATTCAATTAACAGGGTGAAATGAATTATATATGCTGCTTAAGTCAAACGGGTGCTGCAACAATTTTTGCATTTAACATATATAATTTTCACATGCGTGAAAATTATAAAATTTCTAACTTGCAACAGGAATTCTGATGAAGGAGGTTCAAACAAGGAGTATATCAGTATATGAAAGTACGTGTCAGGCGAAATTTGGTGGAGCAGACGGATGTACTCCCTAACGGAGAGATTGGACGAAAAACTCGGTCGTAGCGTGCACAGTTCGAAAGCCATCGAGCTTGACGAATGGAGCGATTCCCTAGGGAAACAGGCTATTGTTTCGTCGCATCCTTATCGGTCAACGACCCCTTCGAGGAGCTCCGGTGCATTTACGATATCAAGCCTGGCGACGATGCCGTGGCAGATTTTCATTCACAGGGATCCTGCTTTGTTTGGAGCGGGGCTTTCGCCGGAGCCTCGCCGCAAACAAATACTTTCTGCGTGTATCAAAGGTTATACCCGCGCTCGAGGATCCTCCATTCATCGTCGAAGCACTGTGTATTGGCGAACAGAGACGCAGAAGGAGAGAGCATCCCTGAACTCCACAATGCTGCACCTTTGGCCCCAGACTTCCTGCGAGAGCGCATACTGCAGCTAAGTGCGAATGAATGGCTCGCTTGTGTGGCCAGACACGAAACCTCCTCGCCTAAAGTCACGACAAATAACCATGATTCCGCCCACACTTTCATCACGTCCTCACGGCACACTCGAAATTCCCATTAAAACAAACCCTCTATAACGGAAGAAAGGTCTCGCGGTGAGAAATCGCGCGGAGTTCATCGGTCAGAGTGCCGGTGGAGCTGCGCCATAAATTTCATTTGACGACATCGAACCAGATAGGACACATTTACTCGCGAAACTGGCGGCTGGTACTTTGCCAAGATGGATGCTGTCGATACTCTGGCATGCCGAAAGCATCCAACAGCCTGGTAACTGTGGATAAGAATGCAGAATCGATGGAGTTGCAGGTGCACCGGGAACAGAAGTGCGCCGTTCCCTCTCGCATAGGGAACTTGCTGTTTCTAGGCGATAGCGGAAGTGTTACAGCAGCTCTTCGCTAATGCACTCTGTACACAACAGGTACACTCGGACTACGAGAGCATTCCTGTCACGAAAATAGAGGGCCACTCGATCGTCTTTCAACAAACATAACTCGACACAATTGCCGAGTATAATTGCCAATATTCAACAAAGGCCATGACTGTCAAACGATTCACCATAGAAACAGTATCGATAAAGAGTGAATACAACCAGCTAGTCGATCACCCTTTTTCTCTTGGTTCGACACAGTTAATCGAACTTTTCAGCGCAGCCGGGAAATTCGACAAGTCCAATCACGATGAACAGTGCGATCCCAGTGTAATAGAGCAATAAACAACCACTCTGTTGATTCTATCAGAGATTAGGAGTGCAATCGAACGTGGAATCGGCGCGTGATCGATTCTCCCATTGCTCGATAGGAGAGTGCGTTAACACGCGACGCATTAGATAGGTTTCCGAGAGTTGGTCGGGCGAGAGGAAGAAAAATGTACAGGCCGCATAGACAGTGATGGCTGGAAAGCTTTTGATTAATGAAGGAACAGGTCTTCGGCGGACCAGGAACACTTCGGAGATCTTTATAGATTAAGTGTTCCGTCTATACACAAACAATTTTCTCCGAAGCGACCCAGACGGCTGTATCTCCTCACAATCTGATTTCTCTTGTAAATACAAAATCGTCCTGTTTATTTCGGTCGGAAGCGATATGGTTCTTGTTACACCTAATATGTATAACAAGATCAGATATGTGATGAAAGAAGAACGCTTTGGCTCGTCAGTGTTACTGATAGAAGGAGGACTACCGAAACGTCGCCGAGCTATTCAAGGAATGCCAGTAGGATCTTGGGCTTTGTCCGGAAGGATATAGCCGTGTGAGTACGTGCAGGGCAATGAAAGGGTGGTGCTCGACCTGTAGAAGAGAGATCCTGGGAGCAAGGATTCCGTGACCCACGTATCTCAGACTTCTCCTTGAAAGAAGTTAGATCGCTCGAGGATAGACACTAACACTCGCGATTAGAACACTTCGAACCTTCTCGTGCAACTACGATTTGCACGACTAAATACATTTCGAATTATTATAATTCAAGGTTTTTAATCATTTCGTAGCAACAATTGTCACTCGCATTCTCGTATTTCTTTCTCTCTCGGCGCGAATTGTTGTGCAGATTGGAGCAGTCGAGTGCTCTTGTTAACTTGCACAGATCAGCCAAGTCCTCGATCGAATTAAAGAACGCCGAATGAATTGGAGTGCGAGCCGGGCAGCCGGAATTAAATACAGATTGCACGTGCTCTACCAGTATCACTGTTATATTGCAGGACCACTCGACCTGTGCCTCGCCACTTCACGGAACAATAAAATCCTTTCCATCCTAATCAGGGAATTCCTTTGGAGGCTTAGTTCGAGGCAGTAATTTAGAGTTTTTGCTGTTAAAAGAACGATTAAGTGTAGACTAAAGCGTGGTGAAGGAGAACCTTCGCGTGGAGGGTAATGTCCCGAGGGCATCGGGGAGATTATTATAATGGGATCTTTAGAATTCTTTCGCCAGGCAGGTCCTACTGTCCTATATCTTACGGTTTCGGAGCACGAAAAGGGTCGGATAAGATCGGCCGGCTTAAAACTCTCCGTATTCTTCGGGTCGACTTAGGCGCGCTTAACTAAATACCACTGCTTCTCTTATTGAAAACTTCTGTAGCTCCTGATAAATTGAGGCTTGCTTGCTTGCTTGCTTGCCTGCTTGCATTCAGACGGCAGTGAATGTGAAATTACTTTCTGATCAACTGGCACACAGTTCGCCCAGTGCGGAAGGTCGACCTTGCGCGGCGTCGATTGGAAAAGTAAAGTTTAAATAAGTAAAGCAATCACGCCAACAAAACGACTCGCGTGTATCAATATTTTAACTGCACTCGACTCTATTATGCAATACCAATCTTTAAAAATAGATGCTCCAACTAAGACCCGCTGCTGCACGGCAGTCAACTTCTGCGAGAAGGTTGGTTTAAAAGAGAAGTTTTAAGTTTTAATTGGAACATGAATGATAATATGCTTTCGACTTGCCAGGCTTCCAAATAGACATTCTTGAGGAAGGTTTTACGTGCTCGGCAAGCATTACTGTGCCAATTTCGCAGGGTACCGCGATCGAGAAAGTTCACGCACTTGGCTTACTTTTGGGGCTTCCCACTTTCTAACGAGAGCGTGATCGAGCTATCGGAAAAATCCGAGTGACGGGAACCCCCTGGAGATCGGTGCATTACAGGGAGCTTGTCAAGCGCGAAGAATTTCGTTCGCTTCTTGGCAAGAACGCATACCTTGCCCGGGGATGAGAGTTCCAGTCTGCTGCCCTTTCATCTTGCGACATTAAGGAACCGCATAACCATGAGTAGCAGCGATGCGAGCCAAGCCATCACCTATAAAACTTACTTTTTCCTACGGAATTCAACTATTCAGCCTCCAAGTAGCAAGTCGCTAAAGTTTCGGTCTGCTTGAATCGGAGGAATGAAATTGCGGGAATGCCGATTGCAAGGGGAGAAGATTCGGCCCGACTACATTCATCCGATGGCGGTAGGACCGCAAAAGCACAATGAAACCGCAAGCCGTACCACCGTGTCTGCACTGTTATTAGCTGCGCCCAGCAATGCGGTCTCGTCGCTTGTGCCAACCAAAAATCAGCCAAGCCACGATCCGCTCGTTACGAGTCGCGCAATGCACTTCCGCACGTGTCAACGGATATAATTCATGAACGACGTTTATCATTCCTGAGGTTCTGCACTTTCTATACTTGACAGGAGACAAGCTTTGAGTGTCCTCAAAGCACTCGATGAAGCAATAGATGATGGAAGCACTCGATTCTACAATGCTAGAGTGTGTCTATCGTCCGATTGCAATCTCCGCTGACCTTACACACTATTTCCCGTATCAGCGGCAAGTAGAATGAGGCGGCGCATGATCAGCCGCGCTTTACGTAATCAGCGTACGCGTAACACGTGCCGCGAGCGAGCGAGCAAGCGAGCTGCGGCAACAAGTCGTGCAGGAAACGATCAGTTCGCCTCGGGCGGCGAGCTACGCAGGCAAGTGCGAAAAGCTTCATGGTGAATCGAGGCTGCTCGAATTACAGAGAGCCAGTGGCAGTGGCGAGCGCGCTCTTCTAGAGTAGCCTGTCGAGGATCAAGGTACCAGTAGGCGATGGAGGAGGCTAGACAGGTCAGGCGGAGGTAGTGCAATAGTTCGAGAAGGGATAGTCGGGCTACCAGAGGAACGTATATGTATCTCGATGGAGCGAGGAGACAGAGAGAGATCCGAGGGACGAGGACTACACATACGAGCTCCGAGGGAGCGAGTAAAGTCGGCTAGCCAGATGGGGAAGTGTGTGCGGCGACGGCGGCGGCGGCGGCGGCGGTCTGGTCTCTCTCGTTCTACGAAGAGAGAGCAGACGCCGCGCCGGCGACGCCGGGGCTTGGCTGAGAGGAGAGAGTGCCGCATAGGCCTCGTCGGGCCGACCGACGGAGACCGAGGTAGAGAGTGCGACGTTCGCAAGCTTTCGCGCTACCAGGAGAACATGAACGCAGAGACGCGCCTCGTCGCGCCGCGCGCCGAGACGAAGGGCGTTCTATCGTTCCTGCAAAGAGGGAAAAAGACGAGAGGTCGCCGCGTGCGCCGAAGAAAGAAGCGGCCAGCTGCCGGAAAGAGAGGGCCTGAAAGAGAGAACGAAAGATGAGGCGGCCGGCACTCGCGCATAGAGTGACGAGGAGAGAACTTCCCCGCTCGATTTAAAGAGGAACGGAGAGAAGCGGCGAGAGCGCCTCGCGCTTCCGAGCAACAGGTTACCACCAACTCCTAGCCACCCTGCTCCGGGGATGCGACCCCGAGAAACTCTAGGCTTAGCCCAATCCTTCCCTACCAATCATTCCATGCCACGAATTAAAGTATTTCACTCGAACCTTCTATCGCCGATCCGCTTATATTTACTGCATTTATAATGATTAACATGCCACAAAAGAGTGACATTAAAATTAGGAAATTGTTATACAAAATGGAAACACTGTTATATCGAAAATCTCATTTGCGAAGGTTCCATAGAAACAATGACTGTACGCATCAGCAGACAGAATGCGGCCGGTTTGAAAAGACTCGACGGGGCAGACGAATATTTAATGCGCTTGGACCGATTGCTATCAGAATATGCGAAATGATCATTCAAATTTCAATTTTCCAGCGGTCATATGTGTCAGCGATAAAAAGTCGGAAATGGCGGGTGCTCGCGCGCTCGCCGCTAGGAAGGGGCGGGGAGGGAGAGGGTGATTCGTGGTTTCGTCGCATGTCCAACCAACCCCGCCGCCGTCACGTGAATCATATTTAATGCAACGTCGGCGGCGTGCATCAGAAGCGATCGTAAACCGCCCTGGCGTGGAGCGACGGCGGCGGCGCGGCGGCGCGGCGGCCAGCCAGCAAGGCAGCATGAATTTTTTGCCGGCTTCTCTCAGCTGAACGTAGAGTGCAATTCTCCACGGTCATCTGGGCGCACTGGCTGATCGTCGGGACACTGCTTCGTCCCCGGCGAGGATAAACGAAGGAAGAGAGCCTGAATCCTACGCTACCCCCTTCCTACCGCGATCCCTTTTGCTCCATTTATTATCCCTTTCTCTCTCCTGTTCAACGCGCCCCGAATTCTATCTTCTCTCGAGCGTCCTCTGGAAGCGGCGCCGTTCCAGAAAGACCCGTTTTGACTGCGAAGCCCCATTCTCCGGTATCAGCTAGAGAAAAATATCTCCAGACAGAGATTCGTGTTGCTCCTCTCTGAGTGGTTGCGCTGATGAGCAAATATAGTAATAACAGTCAATTCCAGTAATTGCGTGGAATGGTCGGCATGACTGTACAATTCTAAGGCAGGAGTGTGGTGCGCCTAGGAGTTTGACGAGTGCGAGATAAGACAGGTGGGGAAGAGTGCTCGTGCAGGCCTCTCGTTTCTCGCGGTGTTCCCTCAATACATGTACCTGCTGCGGCTTGTACTCATCCATCACTCGAATTGCACTTACAATTCCCTACACTTCCTTCCCTGTCTTTTTATGCCGGTGTCCAGCGGCGCGCGAGGGCTCGCGTTTCGCCCGTATCGCGATGCTTTATCGAGGGGCTCGGCTCTCTCCTACCTTCCCTGAGTGGTCCATGGTCCACGCTACCTTTTTACCGAGTCTCCCCTGCAGCCTCCTCCACGCTGGCCCTCTCTCCTTCTTGCCCGTTTCTCCGAAGAACCACCAAGAAAGACAGAGCGGCACAACTCTCATATTATGCTGGTCGGCTTCGTCCTCTCTCACTCTCGCTCTCTCTGTCTCTCGTCCCTTTCTCTTCCTTTCTCCCTTAAGCCTCTCATCGTGCTGCCGGCCCCATCCGACGCTCCCCTTCCATTTTGCTCCCTTTGCCAAGCACTTTGCCGCGCACGGGCCTCGCAATTACCATGATCAAACAATGCTACGGGGATTCTCCGGCGGACTCATCCTCCGCGCGTCCCGCCGGACTTCGTAGTTATTGCTATCGCCGTTGTCTAAGGAGGCTGGTCACCGAGCACGCTCAGCTGGACCACGGCTCGACTACGCCGAGACATTCCGCGGCAAATCGCGAGGGCCCCCGGGGGATTGATTGCGGCTCCAGTCTGCGGTTACACGCGCGTTATCCTCTTTGAGCTGGCGATTCTAATTTATACGGGAATGCGAGAGTACCTACAATGACGCGCGCACTCGCTCGCTCGCTCGCTCGGGCGTACAGCTAGTGATTATCTTATCGTTGAGAGAGTCCCGCTCGCTCTTCATGTCATGCCTCAAGTTAATTGATAATTTTTATGGGGTCACGCCGCCAGATACATCTCTGTAATTTCGGCGGATAGATTCGCCGTGAAAATATTGCACGTACATTTTCTCTTATGTGTGTTTCTCGTATCGGTGGGAGGATATTGCTCGTTGCTTGTAATTAAGTCGACTTTCCCCCTGTCTTGGCGTGGCAGGTTTCCACGGGAGGAACGGAGTATTGTATTTTAACGAGCAGTAGAGAGATTATACTGTCAAATACGCAGTTTCACTGTACAGAAAGGACGATCCTTTAATATCGTCTTGTTTATGTAATCGCGGGAGGAAATGCGCCACGCACTGTGTTCGAAGAGAACGATGGAATTCACTAAGACGGAGCGTGCAGGACTTAGAGGAAACTGGAACTATAAATCAGCGTCATCGTCGAATTAAATCGAGCGAAGATGTTTTATTAATCCCGCGGGGTAATTGTTCCAACTGCGGCAGTCTTGAAGGATAGTGAGGGCAAGTATCCGGGAACGTCGTAAATTTGAAGTACACCCGGTGCGCTGCTTGAGTTGGCGCGACTGAAAGGTCGAGGCTTCTGGAAAGTCCCGAAACTAGCGTGTCCTTTTCGAGCGACCTTTCTTCCGCGAAAAGCCGCCTCGCGGCCCCACACATGTGCGCGCCAAGAAACGAGCGGCGGCGGCAGCGGCGCGCCCGTGGAAAGTTTAGCGTCGACCGTTGACCTGGCACTCGAAATTATTCAGGAGGTTCCTCCCGTGAACCTGACCGCCACAGGCTGCTACGAAATTCGAGTCGAGATATTGGAAGGCCAGCGGCGTCAAAACTCCGCCGCCAGGAAACCGGTGATATTGAATTCATGAAATTGGCCTTTCTTTCCCCGCGACACTCGAGAGAGAACGCTCGCCGGCTACTTGGATCCCCGAGACGATTGAAAAGTCGTTTGTCACGTAACCCTTCAATAATTTCCCCGCTCCCATTACCGACACTGCCACCGGGGGATTCCAAGTGCAGGAGGATAGGGGATGATAGGGAGGAAAGGAACGCTAGTGCATTTCCTCTCCCAATGGATCGAGACTTGATACGATCAAGACGCAGCCCCCCCAGTGTTACTGAAATATACCGATACGAAGGAGGAGGGCAACGATCCAGAGCAGTGCTCTGCGCAGTCTGAATTAGACATAGGAGGGAAATATTTAAAGAGTATCGGGCTCTCAGCTTGAAGCTGAAAATGCGGAAGGAAAAGTCCTGAACACGCGGGGCCATGAGGAGCGTGCGAGGAGGGCTCGGGCTCGCTTAGCAGCCGGGAATAGGCAGGGTGGTGGTGTTCGCGCAAAAGAGGAGTCTGCTAGACGGCGATAAATAAACCGTAATACTTTCGAGTGCTGGAGCGGCGGCGGCAGCGTCGGCGGCGTCGGGGGTGGTGGTGGTGTGCAGGCTGCTGCTGCTGCGGCCGGCGTGCATAACGAGTCTCGGGGAGGCTTACCCTGGGAGTATTAACTTATGGAACAGAAATAACAGGCTCCCCCGACGTCGGCCGAAATAACCCACGAAATATGTACGGGATTGTCCGTGGGCTGCGTGTACGTGCCCCGCTACCTGCGAAGGCCGACAGGCCCTTCCGAACTTGGAAATTCCGGCAGCCCTCACACCATCCTATCTCCCTTTCTCCCTCTCCCTCTCCCTCTTTCACTCCCTCCTCCAATGTTTGTGGCAACGCGTCTATCTATCTCCACGAAATTATTGTTTATTCCTCCATGGCTCGCGCTTCCCGCCTGCCGATCCCGGAGAATGCAATTGTCCGTCGCTTACTATGAAAGATTGATAATGCCATGGGCGAGATGCCGCTCCGTGATACTGTCTTTCAACGGTCTCAACGAGCGCGCGTTGCGAGACCGATTAAGCCCGATTCACATTATCGTATACGGCGATTTGAAAAAAAGTATAGATCGCATTGAGCGTTCACACTAAACGCTCGTTCATGTTCAGCTGAGTGAATGTAAGAGAGATGCTTGAGTATGAAAGTAGCGAAGTAGTAGCTTGTAGAATGCGAATCGGGCGTTCAGTGGAACGCCAACCCTTTCCACGCACATAGATACACTCGTCCATGTATCATTTCCCCTATCTTCGACTGCGATTGCTAAATGACTCGAGCTGCCTGATACGTGAGAGATAGCTCGGCTCGATTTGCGAGCGGTCTCTGTTAATACCATGGAAATCACTAGAAGCAACTTTTTCCGGAGGGCTTTCCGAAGCGCGTACTATTCCATACTCGGGTCCATTGTGATCTTCGCGATCGCTGCCGAGATATCTTCTCTGTTTCGGTATTACGGTGCTCTGAGAGTAAAACTTGGCGCGCACTATTACGGAACAACATGATTGCTTACTCTCGCCGGGTGATATGTAGTCGGCTTGCAAAGGCAGTGTGCGTAGAAATGGGAGGCGCGCGCACACTCCCAAATGGGACGATCATCCGCGCGCACTCGCCAATGGAAATTCCTTTTTTCGATTCCGCGAGCGGGATATGATGGATCGCGCCGTTTAACGAAATATTAATCCGGCGGAGCGTGCGTCGGAAGAAAGCCTCGGGAAATCCAGGATTCGTGTGGCTCTAACATTTCCATACGAAAAGGGATCGCTGCCTTCTCCCAGTAAATATAGGGATCACTACCCAACGAACAACCAAGTTGAACGAAATCTTCTTATTCAAGTCATGTATTATAAATATGCATGATCCATTAGGAATTACTTTGACAGCATTTATCAATGTCCTCCTATAAAATATCAGAAAATACCCTTAAATGTCAACGAACAATGCAAAATTATTTGAATAAAGTTCTCCATTTCTTTTTGGAAATTTAGACTCGAATTGGATATAACGAATGTTTCTTTCTCTTAAAAGATCCAGAGGCTGTCTTCATCAAATGTAATGCAGCTACGTAAATTCTAGCTATCATTCGTAGCATATATAGCAGCGAGGCAGTGTAAGCCCGCCACTAAATCTCGAGTGTATTGCCGGCATGAGCGGCGGTCGACTGAAAAATCTGACGCATTACATGCGTAGAGCATGGTAGGCCGGTGTCGGCAGGACAACATCTACATAGAGTCCGTAGGAATTAGCATAAACCATTGTCCTGCCAGGGAAGCAGGAGCCCGAAGAGGCAGGAGGCACCTGAAAGCTCGGTACAACAACGCGCTCTCTGCAGCGGCGCAGGTGGAGTACTGTTAGAGACGCACTCTTGTAAATCGAAAGAGTATCGCGTGGATACTCGCGCTTTAAAACGAGGAAGTACTCGGCGATACTCGTGTAATTATTGATTTCCAATTAGCCGGCGATTCTCGTGCCGGGGATCAATTAGCTGCGGCGATCTTATTCCGAAGGACTTTACAGGAGCCAACAAAAACTAGGTACGTTTCGTATGGCATTGTAATTAAAAAGCGTGAGTTTTTTATCAATGAAAAATCGGTCGGCATATGACGCAACGTGAGGGACCACGGCGAAGTGTTTTGACAAATGACGGCTGGCTCGACGTGAACATATGTTGTCCAGGCCAGCATTCGCGTCTCCAGGAAACTACGAGAGGGTCCAGTAACCGAACATGTGCGAATTGTGTGTGGCGGTAGCCGTGAGCGACCGGGAACCGCAGTCGCCAAGGGCTTTTTCACCGAGTTTTCACGCGGAAGCAGTCAGCAGCCGCCCGGACCGAAAGAAACCCCATAAAATTTTAACAGCTCCGAGAAAGACTCCCCACAGTGACGCCTTGGTATACTCGCTTTTCGAAAAATGAGAGTCAATTTCCCACGACTACTAGGCGCATTTTATTGGCTATTTTCATTATGTCAGAAATAATAGTCGCAGGGTGATTGAATGGAATTCAGATTGAACAAATTCTATGATCAGAAATATAAAAACTGGCTAAACGATTGGAAGTGCCTTCTATCTTGACTGTTTTCTAAGAGTTAGAAGGGAAAATTAGCATACATAATTAATATCTGTTGATCCTCTCAGTTTGGGCAAACAATAATCTCTTTTGCCTGTGTATATTGGAAGAAGCTGTAGTCCCGTTTGAAGAAGGCAAGGGGAGCCGACTGGAACGCGGTGCAGCCACACGGAGCAAACACACCGAGAGCAAATGATGTGGCATGTGCTTCGGCGAGCGGCTCACGAATTATGTCATAAGCATGTACCACATTCGTGGCGTAATACGGCCGGATAAGCCGAGCAAGCCAGCCGATAAAAATGCGCGGGCCAGTCTATTTTTGGGAGTAATGAGTTAGAAGCATCTTACATCGGATTTCGTAATTAACAGGGCGAGCCGAGCGAGCATGCGGTGCTAGAGAATCGTTAAAAAATTGTCAATCTTCCACGAAAACGCTTTATCTCACATCTAGATCCAAAGTACAATAAAACTTCGTTAATAAAACAAAATAAAACGATTCCCCTAGAAATAAATCAAAAAACTTTCTGCATTACTAAAGTCAAACAAAACTTATAAACTATTCATCTCTGCCGTGCAATAAAACGAATTTAAAACAATCTTTCGCTGGATATTCGATAAGGCCATCTCGGAAATTTCTCGAACCTCGCTAAGAATTACTAGTGAAATAGTTATCGATAGAGATAAGAAAAGAAATTTGTAATTATTTTAATTATAAGAATAATTGAACTAACCACGTGCTCCCGGCGAACGTCATTCCCGTAGAGGAGGCACCAGAATCAGATGAGGAAGTCCTGTATACACTGTCTTTAGATGCGAGGTGGAGAATGAGAGAGAGGGAACACCGAAGGAACACGATAACGCGCGCACCACCTCCGCGTACGGGAGTCGGCCACTGACTGAACGTAACTCCGATTCTCTGGAACCGGGAGGAGGCTGCGTCGACCGGTCATGGACCACGAGTCTGCGGCCTTCTGACATTCGAGTCTCCGTCAATTTCTTTTGCTCCTAAGCGCTATTTACCCTCTCCCACTTTTTAAAACTCATTCAATTCTCCCATCTTCCGACCCTCCACGTATTTCTTCTAGTTTCTAAATCGCAAACTACCTGAACAAAGTGCCCCCCCCCCCCCTTTTTTTGCTAATTCTCTGCGTCCTTGTTGTTGGTACGAACGTGATTTATTGGAAAGTGAGTATTTAGGCCAAAGAATGTAGATGGGATTTAGTAATACTGCTCCAATAGTTCCAGCAGTACTTGCCAGAACAGATATCATTGCACGTACATCCTGAATTCTGTATTACAGAGTTTTCTACGAATTGTTTCCAATTACAAAACTTCGCTTGCTACTTAAGAAATTCTTGGGAATCTTCCTGTAATTGGGATGAAGTACCAGTTACAAAGTAGTTTCGGGAGTTGGAAACAGAAGCAGCCAACATTCAGCTCTACTTTGAACTGACAATGGAACACGGTATCATTGGTCTAATCAGGCGAAATAGAATTACACCGGTGGCGAGATTGACTCCGCGGGCAGAATTCAAGGACGATGCACGTAGAGAGGCGGGTAGAGTGGTGGAGCGATGGGCTTCTGGAAATCCATTCATCCATTCATTCATTCGTGACCGCGGCGGACACCTTAATGAAAAGTGAGGCGGTCAGGCGATTTGCGGGGCGATCGGAGCGAGCGATGGCACGATTTAGTGGTGGTGGTGGCGATGGTGGTGGTTGCGGTGCGTGAACGCGCTTGATGAATAATGAATAATGTAAGGCGTGCTTCGGGATGGTCTCTTAATAGGGAACGAGTGTCATTACTCCTGAGGATGGAGTGCGCGCGAATGCCGAGAGACATGTGGCATCGACCGACCTGTAACCAGACGAGCCCATCGTCTGCTTCGAAGACTAATTAAGTTCCGGATCTCCAATTACCGTGTTTTCTGACACTCTCCCTCGTATTCTCCTATCGAGAGAACCCCTAGCCCGCTTCTCGATCATTATCCAACCGCCGACTACTATCTATATAACCTACTATCATTCTTATTAATTATCTTGAAACTTTTACAAAAGCCCGCTCGCTCGCCCATCGAGCCAGTCGCGCTAAGGAGTCCGCGAAACTTTTAACGACCGAGTTTATCATCGCAATACACAAACCCCGCCAACAACATTTAACTCCCTCTTTCTTACGAACACTGCTCAAGGATAATAGTAAATATTCGAAAAGCCCGAACTGCCGGGGATTAGCAATATTTGTCGATGGTACTCCTACTAGTTAATCGGAGAGTGAACTATAGAAAATGTAAATGTGGGTGAAGAGGAAGCTTGAGAAGTAAAATGATAGAAATGTTGGAACTGTCACTGACCATAAGAGTCGACGATGCATTTTGGCAGAGGCACTTGCCCGTCCACCGGCGGGCAATCCAAGTGTTGGGATGGTGGCGAAGATGTTTCTCCTTATCCCAACTGGTGGCTGGTGGTGGGTGTCGTTGCCGCGGGCAGCAAGCACTGACTCTCTCTCGTGTCCTCTCGAAAGGACGCGCGCGTGCAACCCGCCAGAGAAAACTGACCGAAAGGAGCACGGCACGCCGAGAGAGAAGCGACCCCCGATATACGAGCTGCTCGAGAGCAGGCAGCCTGGCTGCCGTCCGTCCCCGAGAGGGAAGCAGAGAGCGAAAGCGAGGAAGGGATAGACACGAGGAGAGGAATAGAGAATGCTGAGAATGGAAGGAGTGAGCGGGCTCCAAGTGCCAGACAGACATCGGCCAGCAGAGATTGAAGAGAGAGAGAGAGAGAGAGAGTGAGAGAGTGAGAGGGGGAGTCGAGCGAGGGTGGAGGACCGCTGGAGAATATGAAAAAGCGAGAGAGACCAGAAGAGGGACAAGGAGGCGCGGCCTTTTGGTGGGGAACCTCTTACCCATTCATACTCGAACGCCTCCGCAAATTTAGCCACCGTCATCTCTCTCGCCTTAGATATCCCCCCTCCGCCCGACTTATCTCTCCTCGTTGAACTGCGTCCAATGCTACTTGATTAACGAAATTTGTCCGAGTTTCTTTCACCCAACTCTTTGATCAGTACACTGAACACAAGAGACTCATCCTACTTCTCCCTTTAAGAGGCCAATCCTCAATCATCGAATTTAGACATTTTCCAAAGTTAAAGTCACTCGGTAATTGTTCGAGCCTCCGATGAATAAAGATGAAGTGTTAAAGAAAATTCAATCGTACCGTTGGTCCATTGTTCCCGAACTTATCTGATTTTTGCACAAGGCATTCTGCGAGAAGTGTGTCAGCAAGGACGAAGAGAATGTAGGAATCGATTCTTACGAACAATAAAACCCTCTTAAATCCCATTGAGGATTTCAAAGGCTGAAATCGACGTACAGCTTGGAGGCATTAACGCCCCGCGCTAATTAATGAGCACGATCGCTATGCGTCAAGCGAACAATTCAATTTCCATCAGAGGACGCGGACAACGTGTGGCCAAAGTGATGGAGCGCTCTGTACTCCTGCTTCACTGCCGTGGTTACCTTTTATTAATCGGCATTCCATTTTGTTAATTATGCGTGATTACACGAGGCCTCCGGCAATTCGATCTCGCTGCGACCTATCGACGAATCCGCTGCAGTAGATTTCAACGCGATCGCCATTTAATTCTTTCGATTAACACGCGTGTACCAGCCTTATACAAAGAAGCCTCCTGGTTGTCAATATTATCACTAATTACCTGACGAAAATGTACAACGCTCTGACATTTCTTTCTCGTATCTATAAATGTCAACTCTTGGTGACTGCTTACGTCTCTGCCCTCTTATTTACCTGGCACGACTGCCAACAGACGTCGATACCGAAGCACCAGCTTTGTTTTCCTTGAACCGTCCTGGCGTCGTGGCACTGGAATAAGAAATCCCTGCGCTCTCCTAGTTGCAAGAATCCATGCTTTACGAACTCGTAACATCGAAACTTGCCCTTATTTCGAAGGGAGCGTCGTTTCCTTCGAGAATAGATTTGAATCTTTATCAACTATTACCTTCCTTTTTGTAGATTGCCACTGAATTGCAGAGAATCGTAATAAGGACTCGTTAATAATTCAATAACAACAAGGCGAGTGAATCATCCTTAATTAAATGGAGTTGTGTGTGCACGCTTTAACGAGAGCCAGCCGTACAAGCTCTGTGCCAACGTCGATATCACGTCCAACCTTCATCGTTCCACCTCCGGGGACAAAAGTACCTACACGTGTTTGTGATCGAGTCGTAGTCGCGCATGTGGATTGTATACACGGCGAGGCTTGCGAGCGACATTTGAGGGAATTGGTTGTAGGCCAAACAAATAAACATTGCTGAGGGAAGAAGAGGGAGGTGCAGATGGCGGCAATGGGCCCTAGCTGCGCAGAGGGCACCGAGATATTTTATTTATTTGAAGAGGAGCCGGTAACTTGGTTAACTGTTTAAAGAACATAAAGTGGTAGCGGAGCAGGAAGGCTTGCTCGACTAAACAAGCGAGCGGAGTCGAGTAGCCCTGCCAATCGACAAACAACAATGTATCCTGAGATAATGACTGAGTACGGAGGAGAATCTCCCTTGAAGGACACGTGTCCCGCTGGCTGTAGTGCACGCGGAGGGTGGGCGTCAAAGGAAATAGCCAGTGACCTCGAGAGGCATGGTGCGTCCGTATTTAGGACACCCGATAGACGATAACGCCGCTCCAGGATGCTGGCTGATAGGAGGCAACCCGTGCGATTTAATTCCATTGAGATACGTACGGCCATTCATACTGCACATACAGCGCTGGCTGCTGGATTCATTGACTCCCTGAAAATCTGGATCGCTCGTTCCTCTGTCTTCGCACACCTCCGCACCTCATCCTAATGAATGCCCGCCGCCGCTCTACCGACGCTCTACGAACTTCAGCCCTTCGCTACTCTCAATGAGCCAAGTTATTGTAGATAATGAGAACTCGGCTGTTCCAATTTTCCCGATGATACATTCATCTACCAATAATGCTGTCCTCCCACCAGACACCGGCTATCAGAAAAATCAATGCTGTTTAAGTTCTCTCGGTGTCTGTTTGACGATTGATTTCGTTATAATGAAGCTGCTTCTCAGGATGGTATGCGAGGCAGATGATTGCTTGAATTTAGTACAACAGGAGCTTCCGTATCTGAACGCGAAAGGCAGTGTCCTGCCTGGCAGGAAGTACATTTGGGAAGTCTCGTTTTAATTGTGACCTCCAGCGAAATGATTAGCGCCCCTTTCGACTCGTTAACATAATTGGGTCATTAGATAACAGCCGATATTTTTGGAGAGCGCTCGCCAACGACACGCAGGATCACGTGGCGAGGAAGCAAAGGACGAGCAAGCAATACGGAAAAAAGGAAGGATCGCGCTTTGTGTTCGTATGATATGAGTTACACAAAACGATGATAGCACATGTGTTGGGGTTACGTTAACGCGATAACCCGGATGGAAAGCGAAGTTCCCGCTAATTTCTTCGTAAACAGGAAGCTTGTGTGATGCATTGATGCAGAACATAAACCGCAATGGCGTATTCTTATAACATAGTAGAGGCACCTGCCGAAGATGTACCTAGTGTCGAGTACGATGTACGTCAGGCGAAAAAATTTCTTCAAAAACATAGTCCAGAATCCGGAGATTGCCTGTACGTATGTAAGAACTACTCGATTTCCAGCCATAAAGTCATGCATTCTTTAGTTACGATCATTTAACGGAGCTCTTAGCGAAGATACTCGCAGAGAGGCCGAAGAACGCGGTGGATGTTTTCGAAGAATACAGCAGGAAATTGAAAGAAGAGAGATTCAGAAGCGAAGCCGGTCATCTTCAAGATCAGTACGTTTCACCGGCACAGTATGAGGAGGCGAAGAAGCTCATTAACCTCTTCCAAGTACGAGCCGGTGCTAACCGATAATTAAACTGCAATCTACGACGCTCCTCGGCGTATAAATCACATGCAAACTATGCCCCGAAACCAAGTACGCGCCTAACTAAGCCACCCTTCATTTTGGTCCTCGAACCTTCTTGCGGCCAAGCTAGACAGTTCGCCAGAAGCGAAATCAGGACGACGACGAAATAGTTAATACCGAGGAGGAAGATGACAGGGAAAGCAAGCTCCCCAACATGCTGGACCTCCTCTTTTTCTTCGAGCAGGCTAATGTTGGATTACCACGCAGCGAAATGGTTATATTGAATTTGGCAATACGCAAACTTGCCTCTGAAGTACAATTACGCAATATTAGGTGGGTCTTGTTTATAATAATTACATCTACGAACTTCATACAACACGCAGAGTGCTATAATTTGTACTTCAGATTTTGGGGAAAGATTCTGGGAAGACCGAAAGATTACTACGTCTTGGAAGCCGACTTATCGGAAGAAGAACTGAGTCGTCGATTACAAGTATTGAAGTATAAAAGATGGTGTTCTTAATTAATTGGGATTTGGAAAGTAAAGACATTATCTTAAGTAGGATATCGCTGCGGAGGAAGAGTTGAGAAGGGAGAGTGGAGAAGCGGAGGCGGGGGCGGAAGCTGCCCTTAGTGTGACTGACTTAAAGGACATGGAGAATTCCATAGAAGCAATAAAGCTACCGGACGACGCTCCAAATGACACTGAACAACCCTTGAACTTTGTTATCCCACCCCTCCCAACTGCCTCTTTCAATAAGCCGGCGGAAGTGCCGGCTGAGAAACCCGGCAGCGGCGTCAATCAGAAAGTACGAGTCCGCTCGTTGGCCACCTTAAATTTGTCATTAATATTCAATTCGAGTGGCCGGAATAGATTTTTCGTAATTGTGCTCGGGTGCGGCCTTGTTTAAGGTGTATTTTGTATGCAACACGCCGGGCCTCGACGAATGGCTGGAACTTCCAGCGGTGACTCCGCAACAGATAGTAACAGCGCGGCAGATTGTTCGATATTGCACGGGAAATTTGGACACGCCGGTAAATCAAGTTCGAAATAATGAAGGGCCACTTAATGTAGGACGAAACGAGCCTCAGAAGAATCTCCCGGCTGTTTTAGATTCATACTTTCCCACCGTTTCCCGGGACGGAAAAAAATTATCTTCGGGCACAGATAGCGAGGATTAGCGGCGCAACCCATGTCTCGCCCGTTGGTTTTTTCACTCTCGGAGCCGGAGAAGACGAGGAGGAGGAAGAGATCGAAGAGGAAAAGGCTGAAAGTAATTTATCAGGGCCTCAATGATCATACCTTATCGCCACTCATTATGATTGCCTACCCACTTGCTTCCGATTACCAGACAAACTATTTTGAATAACTTGTCAGTTGGGGAATTTTTGAATGACTTATCTCGCCTGATTGGTAAACGATTAGTCAGTATTCGTTCTAAGTTGACAGTGAATTCATTGTTGCTATCTTATCGAACACTACCAGCCATTTCAGCCATGTTCGTTCGACGAAAAGAATGATGTGTCGAACTTGCGCATTGCTTTTCCTCGTTCTGCGGTTTCCGCATGTTGATACGATTCTGTACATAGCTGGCGAATTGTCGGAGAACGCGGACTACGAACCCTTACCCTTGAAGGACCTCGTGGATCCCTCCATGACAAATTGGTGCCATCATACAGCCTATATTTTAAAGCAAGGGCGAACTGTTTGGTGGAACCCAGAGAAACCAGAAGAAGATCTTGACGTGAGCCGATATAATTACTGATACAATTAATGATCGAAATCATTTGATATAATTGTATTATTAGGAGGAATTACAAGAAGAAGAGGAAGATGAGGACGAGGAGACAAAGGGCGGCGAATTTGAGAAGGAAATTGGACCGCCCCTCTTAACACCACTGTCCGAAGATGCAATTCAGGAGTCAATAACACCGTGGACTACTCGCCAGTCGTCCTATATGCAGACGGATACTGCTATCGCTATTATTAGATCGAACATGTGGCCTGGTGCATTTGCATTTGCCAGTGGAAAGTATGGCAAATATCTTTTCAACGATGTTGACTCTCAAATTCTAGTCTTCTTTATACTAAAATGCTGACATAGCCAGAGATAAAACAAACGGGCCGTCGGCAATGCTATGTTTCAGACGATTTGCAAATATCTACATTGGCTCAGGACACAAGCACACCGCATTCAATTACAGTCCACCTAACATGCCGGCCATACAGGATCAGTATCCTATCGGGCCTGAAATCATGGAGATTTCAGATCCAACTGCTGAGGAGGAAGAAGCCTACCGCATTTCCTTATTACCTCCTGAACCAATAGCAATGGGTAATGATTCATTCTTAAGAATACTCATCGAGTAAATCCAACAAACAGTAACATACCGAGAATTATAATGTAATATTTCTCGAAATAGAAGAGGAAGAAGAGGAGGAGGAATCGGAAACGGACGAAGAAGACGATGAAGATGATTAATCATATAACTATTACAAATTTCGCATTACTAAAAATATATTAATTGTATATTGTTTACTGAAATGGTTTATAAAAAGAGAATTATTGCAAAATTTATAATAATTGTAATCATTATAATCGAATAAACTTTCTACGGTATTATCCTCCGTTGGACGTTCAAGTTTAGAAAGTGAACTTTCTGGTTTTACCTACCACTGATACAGTAACAGAACCAGATGATGAACATCAACGACCATCTTATCTTTTCGTATTTCATGACCCACGTGGTCATCGACGCCGAGCGTCTTAACCTAACATCTCGTCAACCAAACACAGTAGTCTGCTTGTGGTACGTTTCATACAACAGTAGAAGGAAAAATGGGTGAAATAGGAACAGAAGTCGAGTTCACATTACGGCCTATGAACTGTGAACTGAATCAACTTTCCATGCCGGATGGCTCTGCGATGTTAATGCAAGGTAATTAATTTTACTCGAGTGATACAAGCGGTTTGTTATGATGCCGTAATTAATGCGATTTTTCACTTAATATAGGGAACACAGCAGTGGTTGCGGGAATTTATGGGCCAATAGAGGCGAAACCGCAGAAATTAATATACGACAAGGCGTCGGTCGAGGTGGTTTACAACCCTGTAAAAGGGCCCAACAGTGAGTTATATAGAATCTATTTTAACCTCGTATTTCTTTGTGGCGGGAAAGTCACGTTGATTATCATTTTAAGAGGTCGATGATAGGACAACTGAGCTATACATAAGGGAAACGTGCGAAGCGTCAATCGTCGTTACATTTCACCCGGCAACTGCGATTTCTATTAATGTCCAAGAGCTCGAAGATTGTGGTGGGGTAAGATCATATTATTACATTATAATTCTCAGAAATCTGTACGTTAAATTACTACTAATTGCTCAAATTTATAGCTCATGGCTTGCACCATTAATGCGACGTGTTTAGCATTAATTAACGCCGGAATCCCAATGAAGTTTACTGTTGCTGCAGTTAGCTGTATGGTCGAGGAAAGCAGCGGTAATATAATATTGGATCCCGATGATAATCAGTTGCAGGTACGTTCGATGGAATATAACTATTACTGACAATTATTGAAAGTTTATAATAAAATTCGATATGCCCATTGTATCTTAGGACGCAAAAGCAGAATTCACATTTGCTTTCGACAGCATGGAGAAGGACATAGTGTCCTGCCACACTGCCGGCCGATTTTCAGAACACGAATATTTTGAGGCGATGGAAAAATGTAGGAAAGCTAGTCAACATGTCTTTGACTTTTATAGGAACCTTGTAAAACAATATGCTAATGTTATTTAATAAATATATTTTTTTGCAAAAGTGTGGGCTTCATTTATCATATGAAATTCAACATATGTTCCTTTCCTTCCGAAAAATTGTTTTATCGTTGGGGACTGACGTTTCCTGTTACTGATAATTATGAAATTTATTTATCTTACTGGTGTTGGATTTTCTACAATCTTGTGGAAGTTAAAGTTAGAGGACGCTGAGTTCCAGTTCCAATGCTCGTCGCTTTCTGGACGGTCGGTATGCTAGCATTCCGTGCCAACTCTCTCACATCCCCACTCCGTTCTTCAAGGGATTCTATATGTTTTATAGAGGGGGTACTCTTTCAGTCAGTACTTTACCAAAAGGCCTTATTTTCTAGTAAAGGCTTTGTTTTAACTATAACATTAGATTCCCTCGCTCCACATTGGATAGTGGATGATAGGATCTTCAAAATATTTAACAATAACTCTAGCATGATTGTGTTCATATACCAAATTTACTGGATGTACGCGTCCTTCCCTTGACCACTTGCATTCCATAAATGGAAAAGCACATTTCGCTACCGCATTAACCAATCGCCAATATTTCTGTATCCTGCGAAGCCTTTCAGTTCTTTCTCAGTCACAGGAGTCCAGGACTCGGTGGCCATTTCGGAGTGTCCATTAAATACAGAAATGAGCCTACGAGGAGTACGCCTCGAACGGCTGGAAGCAGGTCCAGTGGGAGCGGGGCCCAACTTGCGAAGGAAGGAGGGCCCGCAGAACGGGAAATAAGAGTGAATGCGAGAAAGGAAGAGAAAGAACGAGAGGAAGAAAGGGAGAAAGAGCGAGCGAGCGAGCAAGCAAGCAAGCAAGAGCTGGAGGAGCCGGGTCAGGCCGGGCCACGTTTAGCTGAGGTCGCCCCGGGCCCCCAGACCATTAACAAGGAGCGGAGCAATTTATGGACCGGCTCGCTCATTTCCACTTTATTATTATTTTCTCATCTCATAGATGGTCGTCCAAGTCGTTTTGCTCCTCAGTCTCTCCCTCGCTATCTCTACCGTCTCTCTCCTCTCGCTCGCTCCTACCACTCGCGTCTCTCTCCCACTTGGAATTAATATCCACGCCGGTACCGGGAGAGCCACCGGCGGCACACTACGACGACTTCGACGATGAGCTTCGACTGGAAGTTTTAGCCGGGCAAAAAATTGCGGAACGCGAAATATTATTGCCGGAGACCACCGCCCCCTGCTTCCAGGCCTGGAAGAACCGCCGGTAATACTTTCATGGACCAAGTTCCGTCCACGTTCTTTGTCCGGCGCGTCCGGAAGCCGTTTTTCACATTCATTCGATTATTGCAGAGAGAGAAAGAGGGAGAGTATAGTCCGGCGGCTATGAAACTAATCCGAAAATTCCATTAACGTTGTCGAGGAAAGGGTGTAAGCCCTTTCAACCCTTAAGT
Source organism: Ectemnius continuus (assembly GCA_910591665.1). NCBI lineage: Eukaryota > Metazoa > Arthropoda > Insecta > Hymenoptera > Crabronidae > Ectemnius > Ectemnius continuus. Next base: position 9,123,494 of record OU342868.1, on the reverse strand, counting down.
GGAAAGGAGCGGCGGGCAGCAGCCTGTTCTCCAAGATGGAGGGCGAGGAAGTGTTCGCAGGGCCGTGTCGTGTCTGGCGCGCACCGCCATTCCGTGACACAAGACAGCCGGTGTGCCGAGCGTGCAGCTACTTACCAGAGGTGTGTACGATGTACACGTAAGTAACGTTTCTCCTGATATAAGCTCGCGTGACGACGCCGCCGCGCCGCCGCACCGCCGCCGCGTGCTGCTCGGCGTCGCCCGATAAATCCCTTGTACGCGAGATAATTTTAAACGGTCACGACTTCCAGCAGCGATGACAACGAGTAACAGCAAGTCCACGCCGCCCCGCAGGCTCGATCCCGGGGCTGCTATCATTGCCGAAAGTGAACATCTCGCTCGCCTCTCGATCGAGGCATCAAAGAGGCCCCGAGATGAGCTGCCCATTTTACGAGGCTGCTACGCTCCAGCGAAATTGACGCTTTTCGTTGCCTCTTCAGCGGGAGGTGGGCCCTCGTCGTTCTCGGGGCCCCCCTTTTTTTTAAGGATCCTGGCAACCTACTCGTCCCTCCTAGCCCTTTGAGCCGCTCGGCTCTACCATTGGTGCGAGGGTAGTTGTTATGAAATTAGCATGAGCGATCGGGCCCACGCTACGCCGGTAATCGTTGGCAGGGCAGCACTGCTCCATTGGAGAAGCCATCCCGTGCAAGGTACCGGTGTCCAATACCGACCTGAGGGGCCCTCGACGCTGCCCTCGCTACGTCCTATTGGCTTGGCTCGATTTATGAGCTCTTTCCTTGCAATCCTCGAGCGCTCCCGTCCTCAATGCACCTCGGGAGAAACATCGCCATGCATGCCTTGCAATTAAGGTGGCCGATGTCTCAATGGGCACCGGAACAAGGCCCCTGGACCCAAACGGCGAATTATGCCCTATCCCTGTCCTCCAGTCATTCTTATAATTAAGTGGTTTACTTAACCACTGTCGCTCTTGATAGCACGATTCTATATCTGCCCGGCGTACTTTTGCTCCTCGCTCCTGACTTATGCCATCGGCTCGCCTGTACTTCCGCCTCGAGGCCTCACTATTAATCCCGCGATCGCACTGCCGATTCAATTTATTCCACGGCGCATACCGGCCGTGCTATTTAATTATACGTGAGGATAATTGAAGCGCCGAGGCCGTATCTTCTGCCGCGTTTAATAAAGCCTGCTGAAGATGTATGGTAGCCGGGCGCAGTTGAGCTAATTGACTTATCGAGTGCCGTATCACCATCAGTAACCCACCGACTACGGGTCCATGCTAATCAAAGTTCCGGTGGCGGTCGTTCTCGATATCCAGCCGAGATTTATTCGATCGCTCGGACAGGCTCAGATTTTATTCATCGATCACTCAGTCAATATTGGCCGGTGGAGTTTTTGCGGGAATCTGGCGGGCACGCTTGTGAAATTCGGCCGAGTGAGTTCGCGTCCCCGAAGGTGGAGAATCCGTGGAGCAGGAGAGGCCAGGAGAGCGCGCGCGGAGCCTGCACCGACGACGAAGGAGCCAAATCGTCGGAGCGAAAGTCGCTTGACGTCTGACATGACTCGAAGTGACAGCCGGCTTGTATACGACTGGAATCGTACGTCCTGAAACAGACACTGGCTGTGCGTCTGCGATCCTCCCGACGACGCAGACGGAGACCTGACGCGGATCCAGTCGAGGCCCTCTCAAGGATGATGGATTCGTGTCACGTACACCTCATGCTTGGGCCCCACGAAAACTGCCCGACCAATTAGATTCGAAATCCTCGCTCAATGATACCGATCCTCATTAACAAGTACTTCCCACCATCTGGGAAAAAATTCGCCGCGGTTCGTCGGGGAGCAGAGAAAAAAAAAGGGCAGAACCTGTGCGAAAGGTCAAATAAGAATTGACGATGTTCTCGGAGATAGGTCTGGGTGTACGTTGAGTGACACTATCTCCGGATAGATCGATTAATTTTAACGCGCCAGAGCTACGTTTGACAGCTGACACGAGTGCACGTGACACCCGCTGCCAGTGCAGCGGGCCTTTTTTCGATCTGCTCGGGGCCCAACAGTCCGCCGCTGGCACGGGGCCCACCATGCATGATGGATTCCCATCACGTATCTCATTCGAGCCGGACTCGCTCTCACTCGGACGTCCCAAGAGAAATACGCGTATCCCTTTTATTCGTCTGGGTACGCGAGAGCCCTCCGGTACCAACGATGTCATTATCGATAGCGGTATTAGCCATTATGCCGGCGCACTCCCTGCCAGGCGTAAACAGAATGCAAACTACTGCCAGATGACACATGTAATTGCCGCAGTTTTGCACGGACCTGTCCCCTCCACTCCCTCCAAGATTCCATCGAGGTGTCAGACACCTAACCGGATGGGATTATGAGCGTTCGAGACATGTGCGCTATTGGCGAGCGCTTAACGCGCGACTTCGCAGAATCGTCCGTATCTACTTGTCACGCAAAACTGGGTATCATCGTTCTCTACTAGATAGAGAAGAGATCGGGATAGGAAGGATTGTATGAATGAGAGTCAGAGAGAGAGAGAGGGAAAGTTTTGGGCCAGTGTGGTAAAATGATGACATTAGAGGGCCGTTGTCGATCTGTCAAGCTCGCTTACCAGCTGCAATATCCCTCTGAGTGATTAACCGTTCCGGCGAGATGCGATCGGATCAGCGTGCAAGGATCAGTCGGATAAAAAGGGATGGATGGTAGAAACTGATCGGAAAAACGACAAGTGGAAGAATAAGAGAGGAAACGGGCGCGCAAAAGGGACGGCGCGGCGCGGCGCGGCGTCCAAGAGAAGGATGGGGCGAGAGGGAGCCGCTCTGTTCTTCTGGCTCTTTCCATAGATCAAACGCAAGAGGCCGAATCCGAATCGTGTAGGCATAACGAAGAAGAGAAGGAGAGAAGGAAGGGTTACGGGCCACAGAGGAATACGAGAGCAGAACCCCGTGGTGCTGCGTTACTCGATCTGATTGGCGAGCAAGATTGATGGTTTCTTAATAACCGAGAAAAACCGGCAAAACGATCGGCCTTCCGCAGCGCCGCGGGTGACCAGTAATACACATTGCACCTGAGACGCATGGTTTTTCATTGTCAACACAGCCGATTGCTATGTTCTCTCGCTCTCTATATCTTACTGTCAAGCTTTTTCCCTGTCATGCTCGGGAGCACACTCCCGTCGAGTCGAGCACTCGATGAGTGCGATATCCTACTTCTTCCCAAATCCATATATTACTCAGAAGGCCCATTTGCAAGCGGAGAAGGGAGAGTGACAAGAAGGCAAATATGATTTCAAGATCGGCGAACTTGTTGGTCGCAGGTGTGAAGTGTTACACGTGGGGCTGTCGGTGGTTTAACACCAAGGAATCAGAGGGGGGGAAGTAGCCCAGCTAACTAATCAGAGGGAGAGAAGAGTGTGTGAATAATGCATGGCCACTCGATTGGCCGGACCAGTACTCGGCAGATGCCTGTGTTTCCTCTTTCCTGTCCGGAAGAAGTGGGGAAAGAGCGAGATGAACGAGGAGAGTGGATGCCGCCTACATCAGGCTGGCGAACGAGCAAGAGAGCAGAGTCAGTTTGGTTCTTGTCACATTCTTGTCAAGCGGGACAGCGTGCCACGTCAATCTCCTGCGCACTGTTCGTCCCGGCACCGATGTGTCCGTTCTTCTTCGTCTTTCGGTGCTGCTGGCACCGCAGACTGCCATGAAGCCTGCACGACGGATGGATGGACGAACGGCCGGACAAGCGCTCGATGCGTCAAAGAAAAATATAACCAGCCGCTCCTAACGCAGCCAAACTACCTCATTAGTCCGCCTTATTCACGAAACTCTGCGCTTCGGGAATTTCGACCTCCAGACTTGCCCAACCCCCCTATCGACCTACCTCGTGATTCGGATCAGACTCTCGCAAGTGTTCCATCCACTCCTGCAAAGAAACACACTGCCCGATTAACTCCACAACTCAAATACTAGAATATTTAAAATACTTATTAAACAAATACGTTTGTTTAAACATAGTCTATTTCATTTAACATTTCGTTCTATCAAGGAACACGTGTTTAATCAGTGCAAGTCGCTGGCTAGCAATATAATACTTGCCGGTAGCAATTCTTAAGAAGGGCCTGTCTGAAACAAGAGACAGAGAGGGGAGTGGGCCTAGCTGCTGGCGAGGGTTCGCTCGAGAAATACGGCAGCGACGGGGCCCAATTCATCGCGGGAGCCCGAGCCATCGATCAATCTCAGCAGCAGCAACGAGGCCGGCAGCAGCATCAGCAGCAGCAGGAGCAGGAGCAGGAGCAGGAGCAGGAGCAGCAGCCCTGCTCGAAGAGATTCAGGGTGAAGGCGAGGCAGGCCCAGCAGGATGAGGTGGGCCAGCCGAATCACGAGAGTCAGAGCCGATGCGGGCCAAGCCACGGCAGAGGGACATTAATTGACACGAACTGAAGGACCAAGGTATACTACGCATAGTGGGAAGGGCCGTCTCTCAGGAGGAAAGGGCGCAGGAGCGCGTGTACGAGGAGGATGCAGAACGGAGGAGCGGAGGAACAACGGGTGGTGGCATCCAGTCTGTCGGATCGCGGCGTCCGAGTGGAAGAGCGGGATGCGGCAGCAACAGCAACAACGCCGCCAGCAGCACCAGCAGCACCAGCAGCACCAGCAGGAACAAGAAGACCGACAGCGAGAGGGAAAGATCGGCAGGAGAGCGAAAGTCCGAGGAAGGAGCGCACGCCGAGGAAGGTGGAGAGGACGAGGAGACGACGAAGGATGAGAGCGGAGCAGCAATCCACGTAGGCGGAGCCCCCGCTTTGTGGATCGGTTTCGCCGCTCTCGTCGCATTGGTTGCTCCTGTGTACAAGAGCCTTCTCTAACCGACGAAGCCGATCGTCTTCCGTCACCCATGCGATCCCGCCGATTGTTTCCCCTTCGATCGCGAACTCCCTCGCTCGCTCTCTCCTCTCCTGCCCCTTGTTTCCACAGTTTCAGCGGCTCGGCGTGTCGCCGCCACTGCACGCTCTCGCTTCCTCTTCTCTGACCCTCTCGGCCTTCTTCACCATGCTACCCTGATTTTTTTCTAGTCCACCCCCCTCTCTTTCTCGCATTTCTGCTTCTCCCGGGGAATCGAGATTTATGCCTACCGCCAGTTGAGACGTTTGCGCGAAGAGATTGAACGAGATACGAAGCCGGCCTGTTACGCCGTCTGCACCGGGAAGCCACGTTGGGAGAGTCTTGGGAGATGCCCTCCTCTCAGGATGATAGTGAAATATGCATATATGCTTTTCGACCAATGAGATCGGGTCATTACACTCGGAGAGAGCGACGCCGATACTTGGATATATACGTGTTGATTTTAAGCAGGATATTACTCGGACATAAAGAGCGAAGCTGCTGCCGGCTGCACTTGGTCGCCCCGAGGCGATTGCGTTGCCCTGCGCCTGGAATATCACGAAATAACACGTTCCCATTTAATTTGGGTTCACTACTGTAAAATTGGCCGGCGGTAACCGCAATGGGATTGTTCTGTCGGCTCCACTAATAACGGTGATTCGTCTTCGCCGCCCGCCTCTGTATAGGAATCTCTTCCAATCGGCCCTTATTTATAGGTCGCACATTTTCTCCATAAAACGCGGCGAAATCTTTCGAGGCTCTCGGAACACACAGCTATAATTCTATTACTATAAATTGACGGTAACAGGTATCATTAAAACAGGAAGAAAGTATCGCGTGTGCTAGGTGTCGGGCGTTAAGAAGAATGATCCCGTAGTAGTCAGACGCTTCTGCGGTTTCATAAGAACGGTTCACAGGCGGTCCATTATTTTCCAATGCGGTATATCGATAGCGTGCGTATGAATTCCGAAGTCGGGAAGGTCGGATCGAGGCGGACTCATCAGTTACATCAGTCGGATGGTAGAAGCCCGGGGCTTTCTCACTCTTTCTCTTTCTCTCTCTCTCTCTCTTTGGAAGGGAGAGCGATATTAATTCGCGATTTCTTTTAATTCCAGCCGGCAGCCCACTGCGCCGCGCTGCCGTCATCGCCAATCAATATGCTAACGAGCGATTTCGTGGTACCGGCGAGGCAAGAAAAGAAAGAAAGAGGAGGCAAGAAAGGCTGGAGAGGAGGAAAGAAAGAAGGAAACGGGGCGGGTGGGAGGAGGGGAGCGGGGAAGAGCCCCTTCGATCGGTAATCGAAGCAGTCGTATAGTTGGCGGAGTCGCCGCTGGGTTCCTTCCACCTTCCGTTCTGGGTATCTCTTTTGAATGTGCGCCGGCCAATTAAAATAATTAGCGACGAACCGAACGAGAGCGGGCTTACCCCGGCACGATTATAGATACAGATATAGAGGGAACGAGATGGATAGATAGATAGAGAGAAGAGAGAGTGAGAGAGTGAAAGGGGGAGGGGACTGGTACTCTCTCGAGAGAGAGCGAGAGAGTGAGAGGAACGAAAGAGGGAATCGTGAACGCGTTATTTACGACGGGCTTGATTTAATAACCATCGATAAAACGTCTCGCAGACTCGCTGTCTTCGCGTAAAAGGATCCCAGCTTCGACAAGGACGAATGGTAACTGATATCTCGGCTTAATGAGACCAGAGACTGGTGTGCATGTGCACAAGCTGACGCAGAGTGAGCGTAACAATTTTTGATAATTATCGAATGGATGAGATTTTTGGGGTGAGCGGTGACTCGAGTCACGAGCGGAGGAAGGAATCGTCGAAATAAGGACAGGATGTCAAAGATGGTGGAAAGGGCGGGTGAGAAGGCGAAGAGAGAGCTCCCCTTTCGACTTCGTTAGCCAGCCACTGACTTATCAAAGGGCAGGCTTCGGCCGATACAATGGCTGAAAATCCTCCACGTTGCTCTTCGTAAAAGATGGCCCGACTGTCTCGTAAATCCCCGGAGTCTCGGGACGCGCGCAGTCTGTTACTAGTTTGGCAGGCCGCACTCCTCTATACGTAAACCTGGCACTGCCAGCCCCCTAGGCTATTATGTTTCGACAGCGACCTCTCGCAGAGAACAGTAATCGATTACGGGAAACCCCGTTTACCCTGATTACCATGAGCCTTCTTTTTAGATTGCACTCTCGCGCTTCAAAGTCCCAGTAGCTCACTCATTGACTTCGCGCCAATTAAGATTGGCTCAAGACAAACGGTACTACTGAACTACGAAGTCTCTGTGCTTCGTTCTCCATTCTGGTTTCACAAGATCGACAAGTAGAGAAAGAGTTCTCTTGAGATTTGAGTAAGGGAAACGAGAAGAGAAGAGATCGGATGGTTATTTCGAGTGTTGGGGCCTCGATGCGAGGTTGAGTTAGTGTATCTAAAGTCGAGGGGGATACCTCGGGCCGGAGAGAGTTTCGAGATCTATCCTGGATGTTTGTTGGATTAGATAGGGCGGTGGTTGACAGCCGGGGGCCGAAGGAGGACGCGATGCGACGCGATGCGACGCGACGGCATCCGCGGTCGGCGTCGTTTATTTCGGCGGGAGAGCTTAAACATTGTCCTGCTGAAGGACTGCTGCCGCTCTCCGGCGAAACCTGACTCGCGTTCGGAACGGCCCGGACGGCGTTTCATTTATTCAAAGTAAGTTATTGCGATCGGCCCGGCCACTATATTACCGGCCGAAGACTCCTCTCCTCCGGCGTCCATTTCTCTTTCGCGGTGCCGGCCATCTCTCCTTATCCCTTTCTATCCCTTGATCAGGCCAGGCTATGCTCGCCTATCGGGAGGCCAGCTCCCAGTCCCGATTTCCAGGTAAGATATTCATCTAATTCCCCCCGATTAGCCGGCCGCGGACGACCGAATGGCAATCCGGAGTGCCTATATAAGCTTTTCAAGCGAGCGGACAGCTACCACTAACTTCTCGTCGACTGGACAATCCGTTATAACGGGCGCACATGCAACCGCCCGATGTCTTCTGCTAGGCCTGACGCGGATGGATATGCTCCGCCCGATATACCCCTCTCTTTCCAAATCCACTTCCGACCGGAGCCCTTTGTCCGCTCCTCGTTAATTGCCGCCACTTCACTCTCCTACGCTATACCTCACTCTTCTGTCTCCGCCATTTCAACCTGTGGAAAATTCGCCCTTCCCAACTCCCAAATAATCCAGTAAACATGATTTTCAGAAGAAAAGCATTCTCTTTTTAGTAAATGTCGATAAAAGGAAGACGATTCATTTCTCTGTTTACTCAGAGTGCAATAATAGTTGTTTTAACCGAGTTATCGTAGGCGGCGAAGGTGTCGAAGAGTTTTTGCATGCAGATGAGCTTGTAATACGGGCGCGAGCGGGCAATTATTCGCGGAGCGGAGTCGTCGAGCTCGCTCGCGAATCCGCACTCGTTCAGTATGCCGGGGCGCATTGGGGTAAGACCCCTGGGAAATTTCTTGACAACGGTGGCTGGCGGCGCACACACAACGTGGGAACAATTTGCAAGCCCGTGGCGGTGCGCCCGCAGCCGGCCTTGCTTCGTAACATTCCTAAGCTCAACGGTAAACGGTTATTCGGAACGCGTCCTCGTACGCCCGGTACGTGCATGTACGGGAGCCGCCGCGCTCGTATCCCGTGATGCCGAAGACGCCGCGGCTGGAATTCCGGAATTCGCTGCTGAATTCCATTCCCCCGACGCGAGCGCTCCTTCGTCTTCCCGGTGGTGCTCGCCATTTTCCTCCGTTTCACCTCCCCTTTCCTCTTTCTCGCGCTTTCCTCTGCCTTATGAAAGCACGTTGACACACTTGGGAGGAGAATTCGTTCTCTGCTTCTTGTTTATTTATCTCTGACTTCTTTGAAATAAGGAAAATATATGATATGTACGATGATGGGTTTACTTAGATCGATTTCGTATTTTGTAATTAGTTTAAACGTTAAGCGCATTGTGTTTGAAGGGGAAGGAATTTGTCTGGAAGGTGTTCTATACGAATTTTGAAGGAATTTCGTTCCCTATCGTAGATAGATGGGGCTCAGTGAAGTGCGAAAGCGAGGACAGAGCACGGGGACTGAGACGTCCTCGTCAGGAAGGAGGATTGTAAATGTCGACGGGAGTGACACGTGTATTTCGAGCACGCGGCAACGAAATCCCGTCGGTTCTATTTGTGGCCCGCCACGGAGCACGGTGATGTTTCACATTGACGGCTCGTCGAGCCTCCTCTTTGGTTCCGCCTTCGCCGGCTGAATCTTCATCCCCGGTTCAACTTCGAGGTCCTCTCATCCGTCCCGGCCCCCTCGCCAATCCATCGACCACCCACTAACAATTAGTTCTTCCAATTATTTCGGGGCCGACATAAAAGGCGAAATTTGTAATACTAGTGTTGGTATGTTCCTTCATTTTCTTTCAATTGGAGCTGATAAGTTAGCTGGCGTAATTGCGCGACACCAAAATGGCCGGCGTTTAGTGTGACGATGGGGCGCATTGGAGCGACCATCACCTGGACTCGACTGAAGAAGGGGGTGTGCGAGCGTGCTCGCATGCCCTCCGGGGGAAGGGTTGGAAGCGATTGTTTCAAGGGAGCCCACCAACCAACCAAAGCAATCGTAGCCTCGTTACGTGCTTCGTGCAGGAAGCCATGGTGAACGCTCACGAGTCCGCACGGCCGGGCCGCCTTCTTGTGTGAGTGACAGATAATGTACACCAGCTGATGTCTGTGTGTACCTACCTACGTGCACGCGGCCTGGCCTCTCTGCCCGCTTGCGAAGATGGCGATCATCGTGAGCTACCGCGCCGGCCTCCATTAACTCGTGGAATTGCCACGCGTAATTATCTCGTCAGTCAGCCGGCAATGCCTCGGAATAATTAAGGCTCCTGTGCGCAAAAAGATCGGCCTATTTTGTGCCGCGGAGATTTCCGCGAGATTAGGTCACTCTCGTTATACTCTGCGCGTGAGAGTCCACGCGAGGTCGCAAGGTCATTAATGAAGGAGACTGCAGAGGGAAAATAATGGCAGGTCTATTACCTCCAATGGGGAGTACGCTGTCATTGAAGAAAGCGTCGCACTCGAGCATTGAATCTTGGAAGCGAGCGGGCAAAAGTGGCGAAAGGAGGCGATAATGAAACTTCCAAACACGTTCGAGTCAACGGGCCGAGTGGCGAGACTTATATTGATCACGCAGCTGGTCACGCGAATGCTGGGCGGGGTTCTCCGTGAAAGAGCCCTTAGCCCTTTCACGGCAAGCACTTTTCTCCGTTCCTTATAACACGTCTGCCCTTCCAATTCATCTATTTCGAAACGGGCACAATTGCAATGCCGCATTTACCAGATCGAAATTTAATAATAGGAACTCTAATGCTTTTATCTTCGCATGGCTATTTCATCTCCTGTTTATAAGTCAACACCCTCGCGATAATCGACCGCTTAGTATCGCTTGATCATTGACGAATTCAGGCTATTATAAACTATGTTGAACGAAAGGGAACCCTTTGCATTCGTTACACAACTCTTAAAGCGTGTCAAATCGGTCAACGTCGCAAGTAGCTGCCTCTCAGAATTTCTTGAGCAGCGCGGACATCTTACACGTACACTGGACGCATTAAAGTCTAATTGTCTCACGTTGGCCCATAAATTCCGGGCTTTTTCATCAGTGGCGAGGTATAATTTCGAGGGAGGAGGGTCGCTGACGATGTGCGCTACAGCCGGCGAGAAGAAAAATTCGGGCAGATGCTTGGGCAGCGGCCCTTTCGCTTCTCTCCTCTCTCGTCTCTCGCTCGAGATTCGAGGGAGGGATGCGAAGCAGGCATCAATTGGGAAAGAAAGAGATGAAGCGAGAGATAGCGCGGGGGCGGAGGAGGGAAACTAAAGGAAAGGAAGAAGGAGCGATATGGTTGGCGAGGACCGATCGTGGAAGCGGGGCACTGCCGATGCAAGAGGGTTCTGGGCTGAGGGCCGGGAGGCCGCGAATGTAAGTAACGAGTTCAGAATTTCATTAGCGGACGAGGCGGCGAGATTATTTTAAAGAGATACGGAATTACCTGATTAGGAGGGAAAAAGTCATTAACTCAGGCGAAACTAATTAACGCTAGGCTCGAGAATGGCTCTCCTCCTCGCTCCTTCGTTCCTTCCTCGAGTCGAGCGGAGAGTTTGCCCTCGGCTCGCCGTGGACGCGGATCCTTCTCGCTTCCTTTCCGCTCCTTCACTTCCTACTCTTTATTTTTCAACTTCCCTTGGCCGAACCCTCCCTAAAGGCGAATGCTTTACGGGATTATCGTTGCGGGGAAATCGATCGGCGGCACCGCCAATCCACAAAGCATTGCTCACGGAAATACAGATTGCTAGTCCGCGAACGGCTAGATTTACAAATTCCTTCTAGCGTAGTCTTCCTTTTCTTGCTCCAACAACGACTAGAGCACGTCTCGCCACTCTGTCTTACCAAATACGAGTGCTACTAATTTCGAGGAAGTACAAACGTCCGAAAGAGTGGATGGCGCTGAAGGCGAAGCGCGGCGGGAATAAAATTAAGCATGCCGCCGCGCCTGAGTAGACTGCATTATCCTGAGCACAACGATTCATAACCATAACAAGATTAGCTCGGCTCAGCCCGCCCATCCGGCTCTTATTGTTTACACTTCCCTGCTTATCCAACCGGCTACAACCTTCACTCTTCCGTTTCGCTTGTTCTCGCTCGAGCAATCTCTCGCTCTTCCCCCTTCTTCTTTTCATCCCCCGCGATGTTGGAAGTTTCGCGGTAGGCGGAGGGTGGCTCGGTATGAAGGCCGTAGCTGGCGGTGAGACGCGGCCGAAGATAAAGTATAGAAAGGTACAAGCCTGAATAAGTAATAACGTTTACCGGCAAAGTGGAATATGCGAGTGGGGTGAGGGAAGCGCGCGGGCGCGCGCGCAAACGCGAGGGAGTGCGCCTCTAAATACTTAACGCCGGCACGTTCCACCTGATCCGCTTTTTCGCAAGCCGCCGTAATTCTCTTTTTCTCCCTCTCTCTCACACACGCGCGCGCGCGACCTTTCTTTCTCCCTCTGTTGCAAGCTTCCAGTCACACCTGTTGGAAATAAATATCAGCTATCTGATCGCGAAATCAGTGGCCACTTTTCTCGCCCTCGCCGGTACGCGCTGCGCTCCTCCTGCTGCTCGCTCGCTCGCCTTAACCGCCCTGGTAGCTCGTTGTATCGCGATGCGCTTGGTATTTCTATTAACGCGAATTACGTGTAACGTTACTAATTGCGCCCTGGTACAGATACCTGGATCACGCACGAAAAGAACGGCGGCGCGAGCGCGAGCGCGAGGCTCGCGTGTGGTTAAACGCGCGTACACGTAGACACCGACAGGCGGATGCACGGCTGTCCGATAATTTAGCGGGCAGCACTTCATAACTTATTCATTCCGAGCGGTAGAAGAAAAGTGGGCGTAGGCGGGGATCGTGTGATAGCTTGGCCGCGGCAAACATCTTGATGAATAGCCGCTTTCGCTGAGAGATTTCGCGAGCCGCCGGCCGAGCAATAATCGTGGCAGCCTCTGGTAAATATCGCGTGGAGTTATTGCATCGCGAATGCGAGGTATGCGAGGTGACACGCGGTGTCATTCCTCTCAAGTGCAAAGGACAACGGTATAATTCGATGCATAACTAGTAAGCTCGTATAGCAAGGTTAACATGCGAATAAAGCAACTGGAGCGTTCAATGAAACTGACACTCTAATGATTTCATTGACGTTATCGCGATAAAGCAGGTATATCCGCGCTCGAGCTAATTGTAGCCCGTCATAATGAAGCGAGCGGCAGCTTCGTTAGTAGCCTGGGAAAAAGTAGGTCCGCCCGGTTTTACGAGGTGGAATTATTGCGTTAATAATTTAGCCGGTTGAGGTACGTATTCGTTGCGCGATGCCGCGCTCCTGATACAGGGAGAAGTGCGTGGCGGAAAATATACGACTAGAGCGAGAAATGTGTGGTAGGTATATAGAGGGCGGGTGCGTAGAAACAGGCTGTCGTCGGTCTAGCTTCTCATCTAAGCCACCAGCAGAGTAGAGGGCGGCGGATGAGGATGAGGATGAGGATGAGGAGGAAGAGGAGGAGGGTGGTGTCTGCAGCCCGTAATACCGGAATAAAATTGCACGCCGACACACCGTGCTCCCCACAGATCATCCCCTCGGGGTCTTCGTTAAGCGGAGAAATTTTAAGGTGGCCTCGCCGTAAAGCTGCGCTTCCCAAAGCCGGCGACAAAAATCCCCGGAGTTATGGTCCGGAGAACCTGCGGCGCTCTCCTGTGCAAGCCATGCGAAGAGAGAGCTCGTTTCGGCTCTCGCCACCACCACCACCACCACCACCCCGGAAGGTTGGCAAGGATCCTCGCTCGAGCTGACCCGAGCCTTAACTCCCGCTGCCTCTTCCTTCCTTCGCTTCCTTTTTCTTTTTTTCTTATCCCTAGTCTCCTGCAAGGCTCTCTCGCGCACCGCGCAACACTTCGCCGCGCGCTTCACTCTGCTCCTTTTCGGGGCGGCAGCGCGCGCAATTCCCATGCATATTTGCGCGCTTCTTTACGAGCTACATTTTTTCCCTTGTCGTCGTTCCTCCCCTCGGCGGTGGACGCGCGTGTACAGAGCAGCTTGCTTCCTTGGTTGCCTGCTTGCCTTGCTTCGGATGTCTACAGCACTCCCTACAAATTCTTCACACCTTGAGTCGGAAGTGAGAACTACTTCTGCTGCTTCGCTGGTATCACCCGTGTGTGGAAAATCATATTCGATAGTTATCTCTAGCAGTGTCTGCTAGGTTTGTGGTGTCGAGATGATGTAGCCTGCTCCTAATTACCGGCCGATCGAACGCGATACCAGATTTACTAGACTCGGCAAGCCATTAATCACGGAAATATATATTTCTGTTGTTAGCGTTGTATAATTACCGACGGCTTGTTCGCTCGTGTGATTGGTAGGCAAAGCCGGTTTTAATTGCAAGAGAGAACGAGGGTTCTAGGCTTTCTCGTTAATGCTACCTTCATTCAAGTCACCATAGCCGGCATTAATTAAGCCATCATTAAATCGCTGGCATCAGTGCGCGCGACCTTTTTCCCGACGGTGGCAGCGGCACGCTACTGTCTGCGATTCGATGCAAGAAGCTCGCGAAAACATCCGCCTGCAATAAAAGGTAGCGCGATGCCAGGGCATTCCGCACGCCGGTAGGGCGCTCCTTCGATATTTATGCAACGATGATCGAGACCCAGTCAGCGTTATGCATCGATGGCCCTCAGAATGCAACTTCATCCGGATTGCCTGTGGTGGGTAGCGGTTGCCTCTTTCGAACTGGTTTCTCTTTGCAATGCAGTAAGTTATGACTGGTGGGACGAGCAGTCGATAAGCTGATAAACAAATCTCTCGCTACCGCATGACTGATGGCTCGTCGTGCTCAGAGTTCTTCCGCTACTTCGATCACTTTCTATCTCTCGCCATTTTTAATCGACCCACTTCATCGAGTATATGTAAGAAGAATGTTGTAACTTAAGAACCGGTTAATTCCTCCTCGCTGTGTTGTACCTCTGATTATTAATTAAGCCCCTTTTATAAGGCAACATTTAATAAAGCGAATTAATTGAAGTGAGATTGCTGTTTTAATATCGAAACATAAATAAGGCAAACTTATTGAAGTTGTGTGGGATCGTTATAGTTTTCTCGGAGGTTTTGGTAGAAAGGTGGAGGTCGGGGCAGGTACCGATGGCACAAGGCTCTAATACCAATAGCGAGTGGCAACTGATTTCGCCGGGGGGAAACGCTTAAGTAGCAGTAAATATCCGGCCACGTCGGCTGCAGGGAATACGATGCGAGTTTACCGCTGGGCTCATATAGGAGCCGCTGGCACGTGTTGCAGCCAAGTTACCTTCACCTCTTCACCCGGGCGCACTCATTCCAAGCCGGGCCAGCCAGAGCCGTTCTCATACTCGGCCGGCTAGGAGGATAGCGCGCGCGCGATTCCGAGCGAGCAAAGCCAGCTCTCCTCAGCCACACGAGTGTGCCGTAGCACACTCGGAAATAGAAGCCGCGCGCTGTCACTGTCAACGCCTAATGAACAATATATATAAGTCCGGGTACCAACCGAGCCAGCTAAGAATCCAACATGGCCACCTGCATCCCGAAGGATCGCGGGGGGAATCCTGTGATTACATTCCAGGCAACCCGGCTAGCGGAGGATCGAGCGTCCTTCTCGCCCAAGCCCGCACTCACCTACTTCTATCTCAAGCTAGCCTTCCCCCCAAAGTAGATAGTTTCGGAACATTCCCCTGACAGCCGAACTACTTGTTCGGTCCGGCAAGTTTTTAATAACTTTAGCCCGGCGCATTTTCCAGCCGACAATACTTTCCGTCCCGAGCGAATTTCATAATGGAAGTTTCGCCGGGTGGAATGCCTCGATCATCCTGGCGATTGAAGTCTCTCGGGTGTCGGAGCAGCAGGGGGCGGTGACGATTTTAATCGGGCCTGCTTGTGCCAATACCTCTACGCACCTGTACTCCCCCCTTCTTTCTCTATGCTCGCGATTATAGGCGTTTCGGCGATAAACTTCCCGCCACTCTCGCGAGATCCTCCAAGGAAGAGTGGGACGGAAGGGGAAAGGATTTTTTCGAGGGCGCCGAAAGCCACAAGATTTATAGCTCGCGTCCGCGCCAACTATCATCTGCGAGCGCGCCAAGATTAAAGGCAAACACACGGCTCGTCTTGAAATTTATACGCTAATACCTCGACAAACGGCGAGTCCCACCGGTGTATTCCTACACGTATGTACACGGGATTCGCACTTCGCATAGCCGGAATCATTGCATCATCGCCAATTAGCCAACGCCATTCACGGAACGGCGATGCCGGCGCGGGGGTGGGCGAGCGTTCTGTGTTTGACCAAGTGACGGAGTGCTCGGCACACGGTAAAAATGATATAATCGCGCGAACACAACAGATAAGCGCTCGCGCATGTGGCAGCGATAACGAGGCAGTCGTGCATTAACAGAAAATTACAGCTCGGCTGAATCACCGCGCTCCGCAGATTATTATGAAAATCATCCGGCGTATCGGCGGCGGCGGGCCAACGGTGGCGAAGAAAACACCTGAAAAATGCATTCCAGGGGTGCGCGCCCGGTGATTTACAACAGTGGCATTCGAAACAACAGTGGAAATCCATTGGATGGGCGAGAGAGAGGGGTGGAAAAGAGGGGGGTGGCTCGGTGCGGCATACGCGCCCATATTCCCGCCGGCAAACGAAGTTATCGATTTTAATGTCCCGTGAAAAAGGAGCGCGAGGGACACGTCGCCCACCCCTCCCTCCCACCCCGCGCCACCCCCTTCCCGTATTCGTACGTAATACAAGTCGAATCTATTTCACGTTTATTGGCATTGTGTCGATGCTGATTCCGGGCGCTGCGTAAGATTTAATTTAATAGACTGTCAATAAAGAAGGCTAGGAGAGCGAGCGACACCGGGCCGGGCCTGACTTTTTATTTCCCCGCACGCCAGGAAGAAGACTTGATTGAGAGAGGGTGCGCGCGCGCGCCCGTTCCACGGCGCGGCTCCTTTATTTACTTGTCAGACTGGCAGAAGAAAAAACAATCCGCTGCTGAAAAGTATTCCGTTTGAGAGTGCGGTGGTATATTGCCGTTGGAAGTCACCGATTCCAGACATATCGAGCTCTATCATCCGGCGAGAGCCGTGCATCCCTGTTAATTGCCTGCTAACGCGTCGATATCGCCGTCCACCGAAAAAGTCCACCAGTCGAGTGTTACAGAAGCCTAGGAATATGGTTCTGCCGAGAGAGAGAGAGAAAGAGAGAGAGAGAGAGACTGCGAGTCTGGCAGCGCTGAAACTGTCGTGCGTTTTACGCAATAGCAATTATGCAAACGAGAAGAGGAACTCGCAGGAAAAATGCCTGCGAGGAATAGTAATGCTGTCGATCACGCTAATGGCGGAAGTGCAGGCCGAGATAATCGTGGCGGTAATAACAATGGTGCGTGCGCGTCTAGAGCGAACGGGCGCGCGCGCGCGCGCCCGCGAGTACCTATGCACATGTTGATAAGCTTGACGTTAACTTAGTGCGATCGCGTTGACGCACCACCGCCAACCACTCTATGCACTAATATCCAAATTAGCGCGCCAACCGAGATAAGACTTAATGCAATACGATTATTCTACTGGGTGGGCGCCATATGATCGAACAATAAAAACTTTTATATGTAGACAGTTTCCCGGCAATTTTGCCCCGGCGAAATTCCAGAGCCGAGCATGTAAGAACATGAAATGCACAGGGACAATTGGCCGGGAGAGTTTTTGTCGCTGGCAGTCCAGATTAAATTCGACTTTACGGTCGAGCTTAGGAAAGGGGCGGAGGTGGGAGAGCCGGGAAGTTCATCATCATCAAGTCGGGAACAGGGCCGCGTGACCGGACGGCAGCGAACGTAAAGCGGATTTATACCTTTTACGGCTACTGCTCGTTAAGTCCACCATTCAATGACCTTTGCTCCCTGGCCTGGCCTCAGTGCGCCCTTGCTAGCAACCAGCCCAATTATGTATTACATTGGCCGCAAACACGGATTTCAGAGTGCAGCCGCAGAGGCGTCACTGCTCTAAGGATTGCACGCGGTTGGTTTGTGGGCCGACGGTAATTGCACCGGAGGAAATATTTGAAAATTGCTGGTTCGCTTTTGCCTCGCGATCAGCCAAGCATGGGAGCCGATATGAGAGGAAGAATGTTTGCCACTTTTCTTTTCGGAAGTGGTTAATTCGGACGCCTCGGCGAGCTCCCTTTTTCGCTGCCAACTTCGACGGTTCTCTCTCTGCTTGCGATAATTATTCCCTGCCGTGTCCCTCCTACCTCCGCACTCACTTTAAACACAGTAATCTCTGAGTTCCTTGGGCCGACTTGTCATGATAATACACGTCGACGCTATAAATATTCCGGCAAATACAAAAATTGCAGCCCTCGCCCTCGATCGCGATCACCGCCGCTCACGCTAGAGGTAATTCGCCTTTACGAGCCTTGCCAGAGAGAAAGAGAGAGAGAAAGAGAGGCGAAAAAAAGGAGGAAGAAGAACGATCTCGGTGAAATTCCATGTCAGCGGCTCTCTCGCATGAGTACGGTCGTTCTGAATATCGTCCCTTCAATGGACTACGATTCGTCACGAGTCACGACCGATTCAAACGCGATAGTCAGCCCGCTAAGCACTCGCCACTTGACTAAGTTTGTCCTGCTTAATTGTAGGAAAAGTCCAAGCGTTCCTTTTACCGGCGCGCTTCACGGATCGCCCTTAAATTAATCGGAGGGACAGCCCGGAGAGTCCGAGTTCCGTGGATCCTCGCGCTAATGCGGCGCAATGCAAATTGCAATCCTCTTTCCATTCGTTCCAGGCACCGATCGTCTTTCCGCATACACATTACGCCCTGGCGAATTCTTCCTCACGATTCCAATTCGTCAGGCTAGCCGGTAAAAAGGAGAAAAGCCAGCTAGTAAAATACGTATGTGTCTTAGAGATATTTCCAATAGGCAATCCCTAATGAACAGCGAGGCGAAAAAAACAATCAACTTATTTAGTCGATTATTGTCTGCTTTACAACCTATGCGGATTATCCTTGTATTTTTCCCTGGGTTTCCTGCCATCAGTCGACATTATCGATCAAGGATGTTAATCCCCAATGAAAAAGTTCATTTGACTTCTGATTATTATCACGAATGCATTCGAAGTTTAATTGACTCCTTCATTAGATTCTCTTTAGTTGTTTTGTAAGAGCAACACATGTTACTGGGTGATATTCGGACAGTTTGCGTTCTGCGCATACCTCTACCCGGTGGTAACATCATACACTAATTGAAGAACCTTTATATACAGAGAGGGGAAACTCATCCGGCATGAGCTCGGAGGATTTTCGCAATCGGTAGATCCCAAGGTAGAAGATAAGCAATACTTGAGATGTCTCGCACTCCGGCTCCAATTATCGAGTAGTCGGCGCTCGCTTGTATTCATGGTTAAGTAATCACGCGTGCGCGCATTGCCAGTAATTACCGCGGCGCTATCATTAATTTATCGGCGATCGTCCAAGAATGTGCGTTTGAATTAGCCTTTTGCATAATGAGATAATGCTTCGGGCGCTGGTTCTCTATCGCGATCGAGCGATGCGCGGCAATGCGCGATTATCTCCGAGGTATAGGCATTGGTTCGCGCAGGTAGAGCGCACAATAAGTCGTTGCATTGGTCTATGCCGCGCGATTCTTTTCCCATCGGACATGATTAATAGCCATTTCTCTCTGCGTAGCGCCCCCGGTAACTTTGCGCTATCGATTAACATCGGATTCATTAGCGCTTCCTGCCTTAGAGCCTGCCGATACAATAACTCGCTCGCCTCCACCTGCCTCCGAATAAGCCAGGAGCCCCCGTCCATGTTATCTCGATGCACACCTTCACTGGCTGCCAGGAGACCGCTGGGAAAGGAGTCCAAGAGTCACGTCTCGCGCGAATCCTTCCGACCGGCAAATGAAAGCGTCGGGTTAATACAAGGAACGTCGGCCGAGCCGAGCCAGTGCACGTATGTCACATTTTTCTGCCTAATCGAGGCACGTACGACGCTCTGCAAAGGGGGTTGAAGAGGATGGTCCACATGAGTTGAGAGAGGTACAAGGAAGAAAGTGTGAGAGAGAGAGAGTGAAGGAAGAGAGAAGGAGAGAGAGTGTTCGAGGTGGAGGGTAGCCAAGGGTGGGTGGCTCCCGGAGAACTAGCTGGCGAGAATGTAATTATGAAGCGGAGATCTACGGGAGAAGATAAGGTCTCGCGAGCGTGATGGATGTTTTCAGCGTCTGCTTCGCGTCTGCTCCGCATTTACTGACTTACGAGCTCGCGACTATAGACACGTCGTCTTTCTCCAGCGGCTCCTCGTTCCCTGGCCTCCTCCTCCTCCTCCTCCTCCTCCTCTTCTTCTTCGGCTTCTTCGCCGTTGTCTTCGTCCTGCCCTGCGCTGCTGCCTACGTCTACTCTTTCTTTCGGTCTTGAATGTCCGGCGGCTCGACGCTCTCCTTACGAGCTCTAATGCCGCCGATATACGCCCCGGCAGTCGGCCATTCTATGTAAATCACGTCGTAAAAGACCCGACACCACCGACGCCAACGAGGACCTTGAGGAGAGCGGCTACATGTCCTGCGCGCTCCTGCGCCGCTCCTCCCGTCCTCTCTCGCCATGCAAAGGACGATGTTCCGCCGGGACATTAAAACGGACGACTGGCCCGACGCCGTCGCCCGGGGAAAATTAGACTGCTACGATTGGCTGACCAGCACAGGGGCACATTCGACGCGAGCTCTTCCCCCCCAGGATTGTTGCCGATCGCTGGTTGGCGCCGACGTGTGTGATTGTTCGTTAATGAGGTGCCGATATACTCTCTCCTGTCGATCTTTAATTGTCCCCGCGCGTGTACTCCTTTACTCGACGATGCCTTGTCACATTCAACCGGACATTTTACCTTCATGCCTACCACCACTCTTCCACCCCACCTGTGCTCTTTCCCTAAGTACTTGTACATAATTTATCAGTCGATCTTCGGAGGTATAAAGAATACACCACCATCGAATTTTTAAACTTCGTCTTCATTTAATCAGAAGTTAGTAGAAGCGAGGAAAGTACTATGCCATTACGAAAACTTGCTTGTCCTACTTGTACATAATTTAGCAAAGTATAAATTTTCATCATTAATCTGATAACTCGAGCAGTAATTCGACTTGTTGAAGAGTAATTCAATAAGAGGAAATTCTCAGTGAAATCCGCAGTCTAATGTAGTTCTTTTAGGGTGAAGAGACTGCTTGAAGGAGGCGAAGGGAAAGCCGATAATTCCGATATCGAGATCGGCGAAGGAATGAGAGTAAGGGCAGGATCGTGCTCGACATCGTCTACGGTCACGTAAGTGTGTGCACCAGGTGAGTTCCCGTGGTCCCGCCCAGGTCTGCCGGCCAATAGTCATTAGCTGGGCCCATTAAACCCCCGGACGTGCGTGCACGTTCTCGAAGTGAGTCAGTTTCGCGAAGGCAGGACGAGGAGAGCGCTACACGGTCGGACGCGTTACCAAGCGAGAGGGAAATAGCTTTCATACACTGACAAAGTCATGGAAGGGTTGCTTGCAGAATGAAGGAGAGGGTTACTGGTAAGGCAAAGTACAGAGCGAGAAGCTCGAAAGCGAGAGGAGGGAGAGAGTTGCTCGTGTGAGAGAGCGAGAACAGTTGACCAAGCTGATGGACTGACAAGAGCCAGAGAGAGAGAAAGGAGGTTGGCAAAGGAAGAGGAGTTTCGTATGTGTGTAGTTGGCGGGTAGTATGGCGCTTTGCTGGCTGCTTGGGGCACGGTCAGCGAGTGTTGGCAATAAGGCCAGGTTGGCCAGCAACTCCGTGGCCCGCGGCAGCTCTGGTAGCGTCTACAGGTGAAAGACGTCGTGCGAGTACGTCGGTGGGGAGCTCATACACACAGAAGGCAGAGGCGGGCCCGAGAGGCGGCTTTAACGCCCGCCTTCCATCGACTTTATAGCGGCTGATAGCAGCGTAATCAAACGGTACTTGCCGCGACGTCGTGCCTTATCGTGACGTATGTACACGCGGACACCACCGGCAAAATCGTCAGCACCGCGTCGACGTGCGAACTCGCTTATACTTATGGCTGCCGAAACATGCCTCTTAAACCTCCTGCAAAACGCAGCCACGATTTTACATTTACGAAACACGCGCAATTTACCTTGCCGTGTAAATGGAAAACAGGCCTTTGAAGTCGGACTAGAGTCCTGTCATATAATACAGATTGTATCACAAGATATCCTGAAGAAATACTGAGAAAATTATATTTCGGCGCGATGCTTCTTCGTTTTGTCGAGCTCCTATTAAACCATACTCCCATACTACTTTTGTGTACCAATCACGAGTCACGCTCCTACCAAGCCTCCGGCAGCCCGAATCACACTACACAACGAGGACACCGAGAGCCACCAACTACTCTTCGTATATATTCAAGCAACACTTGTTCTCGTCGAGGTATCCCGAGTAATCCATGGAGAAGGTAACCAGTGAGATTGTGCGGTTGGAATTAGCCGATGGCAGGCAGGCAGGCAGCGGGCAAGGAAGTGGTGCGCGCGAGTTGGTACCGCGGCGAGGAACGTCGCCTCCTGGGATCGTGCGAGGAACTGCGGCCAGGTCGAAGCCGGTGCGAGCCGAGGGAGGCAGCAGGAGGAACGGGCAACCAGCGGATATTTCAGCTGGCGGCGGCTCCTGCTGAGATGCGGCGATTATGTTTGTCCATTAATATGCGCCGAGACAAGGCAGCAACGCGGTCCTTTATCCGCTCCTCCGCGGAGCCACTCTCAGTGGGTCTCTGGGTCTGTTCGCCGGGTTCTAGGGCCTCCCGGTACATCCTATCATTTATCACGGGCTTTCACGCACACCTCTCAGCCCGCCCTTACCCTCCAGGAGGCCGTTACACTCTTTCTCCTACTATCTCGCTCTCTTTCTCTTGGCGAACCTCGACTTCCACCGAGAGAGCCAAACGAGGAACCTCTTCTCTCGAGGCACACACGCCCGAGGAGACAGACTCGCTTCTCTCTTCCGTCGGCTGCCACCGAGAAGTCATTCGTTCCGATTGTTCTCCTCGCCCGCTACACGTGTATTGCCTTCGTTATACAAGGAGAAAGGGAGAGATGGAACAAGCCTGGCCGCGCGAGAGTAAGACCGCCGGGATTTCACTGCTGGCCGATCCTGATATCGAAGTAGCAGCATGTTAACAGCTGGATATCAGCCCGCAGCAACGGAGCCACGCGGCTATCGCGTAAGAGCGTCAGGAAATGTCTACCAGGATGACGCAAGGAATTCGAGCATCATTCATTACTTCGCCAAGTAGCCCTGTCCTGCCAATGTAGCTTCTTCTCCCGAACCCGCCGCCGCCGCCACCAATCTCTTCGCTCTCGCTGCCATTTAAAAATGAATTGCAGAAAGCGTTCCTTCTCAGTCATCCGGCGCTACCACATTCCGTACTGCGTAAATGAAAAAGATCCACGGGGACCCTTAAAAGTGATTTAGATCTTTGCATACTTGGGTCTGAATTCCGTTTCGATGCGATAGATCGGAAAGGATCGCAGTGGAAATTGCATTTATTTCAAGAGGAGTCCGGAGGTAATAGGCACATGGTTGGAATTGGTGGGTAATTATTTTTAGTGCCTCGTCTGGGACTAATGAGGCCAATGCTTCCGACTAGTACTATTCACGACAGAGGCCCATCGGATTCTCCAACTGAAATGGGCGGGTTACACCGGTGTGTGTTAATAATAAGTCCCCTTGGAAACGGTTATAGGACGGGGCCGACGAGTGATTTAGTAACTCGGCTCTTAACTTGTTTCCTTTTTCTCGAGCGTTTCTAAGTAGGGGCCGACGCGCAGGGTCCACGATGCCGGCGTCAATATGTTAATCCACGGAGTATAATCCTCTGGAATATCGTGGGGGCCCCTCGATGGCGCGCGATGGTTATTAAAGCTCCTGAATACCCCGACTTATTCCTCTCATCGCGTTCGTCTTCGCCGATGGTATACCCTACACGTCGTCGTAAACATGAAATATCGAAGACCGAATCCACGAAATTTCAGTTTCGTGCAGCATGCTCGAGGAGGAGGACGACGAGAGGAGGACGAGAGGAGGAGGAGAGGAGCATTCCCGGTGTGTCTGCAGCCGCGCTCTGCCCATCTCATTCCTTTGGTCCCTCCCTCGCCTTAACAGTCCACTCCTATGCCAATTAAAAATCTTCCTGTCGGCTATTTTACGAGAGATTCGGCCGCCAGAAGCGTGAGAGCAAGCGCAACGCTGAGAATTCTCTATTCCTACCACATCAAGCATTTCTCACCGCGAGATTTCCAGCAAATTCGCCGGAAACGGGTATCAGATGGGTTTGATGGCGATGGAAGCCCCGCGATATCACCTAGAATAGTTGACGAACGCGATATTTCTGGTCATTGAATTCGCTGCCTCGTACGAAGAACCAAACTATGAATGGCAGGCGCGCACTGCTGTCCGTGAGGAGACCGCCGCCGCTGCCGTTCCTCCCAGTGCTTCATTAACAGTTTGCCAGATAATAATTCGAGCAAATTCGTAATCCCAATCCAATTGCGGATGTACCGTTACAAGTATGTCGTGTACCGAGAAATTCAATCAGCCGTTTCACCGCAGCTATTCTCGCCCGGTAAGCGGCATGCTAGACGTAAACGAGCAGCCGGGATCGAATGAACCTCTTCAACTAGTCAGCTCGCGAAGCCGAATGAAACCGACATCTTGAATAAACTAAATTTGTACCGTGTCCCTCCCTCTCTTTCTCCGTCTCTCCTATCCCGCCGCCTCTTCGTCCCTGTCCATTCGACCGTTTGATCGGGAGATAAATAAGAATGGGAACGAGACGGATAGCCGCGAACTCGTTTGCCGAATCGATCTCGAGTAGATTATCGCCGATGCATTCTTCGGTAAGTGCAGCTGCTCCCCACCTCTCTCTCTCTCTCTCTCTCTCTCTCTCTCTCTCTCTCTCTCTCTCTCTCTCTCTTTCTCTCTTTCTGCCGGTCTTTAGGCTTGCCACATTGCGATCGATAAGGATGCGAGGCATTTATTCGTTGGGATCGCTCGCAATAAATTAGGATCAGTGGCCTCCGCAGTGGCGGTTTACGGATCAGCATTTTCGAGCGGGCAACTTAATATGAAGGCGAGCGCCGCGCGCCGCGCCGTCCTCTCCCGAGAGATCAGCCGAATACTCCGAATGGATGAAGGCACGGCACGACACTGGAAAGGAGAGCCGACTCTCCCCTATCGCTCCAGCATTCACCGAATCATAATTTCCAAAAAGAAGAAAGAGCACTGCCCTCTCTTTCGTTCTTTCTCTGCTCACAAATCGGAGACGCGCACCAGCCCGAAGGAAATGGAGTGAGGGAGGAGGAGTACAACCTGGTTGCAGGACCACGAGATCCTTGGTTCGAGGCGATTTTTCGAAAAGGAAATTACAAAAGCGGCCTGGAAACGGTAGGGGCGGCTATAAAGTCCAATCTTTATGAGACACCGGACCTACTAAGGTTGCAGCCTCAAAGAGAAGAGGCGGACGGCTCTCGGCGTGACACACCGGCGTTGTTTATCGAGTTACGGAATCCGAAGATAAAATCGTGCCACTGGCCACGACGCGACTCTGCATTACCAGGCGAATCTCCACGATAGAGAGTCACGCTTAAAGCTTATGGTGTAAGAAAAAAGTCCTTAAAGCCTGACTTGTATTAGCAGTATTGATAGGTAACGCACTAACGAATGAACCCCGCAAGTAGTAACGTCAATGCCTGGTCAGCCAACAAGCGCACGTGCCACTTCTTCGGATTTAATGACAATTAATTAGGTTTTAGTGGACTTCCTGCAACAGGGTTCGCAGTTTGGAACGGTGGTGGGAGAACCTGGCGATCAGGGGGCTCATTTTCCTGTCTCGCGCTTAGGAGACAACAGGAGCGTAAATTTTGGCTCGGAGAAATAAACTACCAGCAATATGCAGCGGCTGACTGGCGCAGCCGAGCTCACTCCCGTGAGAAAAGATCGTCGTCATTATAAAGATAGAATTATACTCTGACGATATTAACTCGGCAGAAGCACTCGGCAATTTCCACGACGATAAATAACCTTCCTTAGTTCGCGGTACACGACCGACGACGCTTTTATTGCGCGCGTCACCTGAAATTACTGACCGTCCGCTGCCTCTCCACCTCGTGAAACTACACTTTCCTCTGCCTCCATTGCCTATCGGACTTTCGATTTTCCTTTTAAAACCCTCAGTCTAATTAATACACTTCTAATGGTAATGATAAGCCACTGAAATAAGAGTGCTAGTCCGAATGAATATGCAGCTTTGAAATGGCGACATGTGAGACTTTAAAATGACAGGCACATGCAGTGTATGAAAACACTTTATATTGTAATGACACTGAAGTCTTCGTTTCGTTGCATCTGCTTCACTATCATTTCCCTCCACGAAACCTCCAGCTAAGCACTTTCAGACTAATTTTCATGCTACGAGTGTCGCTTAATTACAAGCACGCGGCGATTCTTCCCTGCCGGCGGGGAATCCTGATCGATGCGATCGATTACGTTTATGCGTCGGACGATTTGTGGATACTCGTCCTACTCGTGGGATTTGATTTAACGGGTAACTTTATTTTCACGTACGCGCCTTTCTCGCCGCATGATGTATTCGACGATAATTGGTATAGTTGGGATAAATCATTTCACTAATTATTGAGGAATTTCTTTCACGTTATGCTGATTCTGAGGATGACGGTTTATACAGAATCCTATCTGTTTAATTTAAATCTCGATTTCAACTTACACAGATGTATGTACGTTTACATGTAACTGTTGGCCAATTACGTAAATTATAAATTATATGATCTATTCTCTATCTAAAGCTAAAACATCACATGGACTGCCGGAGCCCATAAGAAATCGGATGAATTTTAAACAAACAATAAGTATAATTCCAGATGAATCAATAATTAAACTATGTCTCTTCGAAGAACCTTTATCGCTGTTTACGAACAATCTCTAATTCGAAAATACCTCTGCGATCGCCGTGCGCTGAGTCCTATTTTTACGAGGCGATCCATGGAAGATCGCGTCGCACGTACGGCGAAACCCATATTTCTCCGTGTTCCTTTTATCTTTTTTCAAGGCGCATCAGTCGAATTAGTCACGATTAAAAGGCCGCGAGCATCCGGGACAATAAATAACTATTCAGCTGGGGCAAATTACAATGATATTAGATTGCCGTGCATTCAAGAGATAACACCTGCCTGCAGTCGAGGCCCATAACGAGCCAGGCTACACACACACACGGACGCTCGCGCGTTCTCTCCCTCTCTTGGCCATACGATGCGATAGCCCGAGTGGAGAATTTTCTGAAAGCGGCAGCAACTCCCGTGTCGTCGTATTGCTGGATGGTTACTCAGCACGAAAGAGAGAGTGCTACATTGTATAGGAAGGCGGAGAAGAAGGTGTGCATGGCTATGCGGCGGAGAGTACGTCTGAGCGAGCAGAGAGCGAGCGAGCAGCGCACGTCAGTTGATTTAGTGTCAGATTGGTCACGGGTTGTCGCCTCACCCTCGGACCTCCAGCTTCTCGCCCTTTCTTCCATCCACGCTGCCCGCCCGCTCACTCTCACTCTCTTTTCCCTTCGTCGAGCCCCGCAATACCTTTTTTTTATCCTTCTCCGCGGCTCCTTTTTCTATGCGCTCGAGTTCGTAAGGGCGAACCATTCCCGCGAGGATCTTTGATCGGCCGACGACCGAGAACTGATCATATGTGCTCTCTCGAGTCGAATGGAAACCGATCTCCACTGCTCGCCTCCGGACACCTTTCCTTCTTCTGCCTTCTCCTTTCGTCGGCACCGCGGACTCTCGCTGATTCCGCTATACTCCTCCACTCGACCAACCTCACCCTGTAACTTCTTTACTTTTCTCTCCGGTGGACTCCTTCCTTCGCTCCTTTTCTTCCTTATGGTGTGCGAGCGCGCGATGCCAGCCGGAGATCGAGATCATTAGTCGAGGCTTTCTGCTTTCTGCCTCGTCAGAGACTGCTGCATCGCCGACTTTTCGGAAGACGTGTCCCCGCCGCGTTTGTTTACATCGGCTCGGCTGCCCGGTGAAACAGGAGGGATACGACGGCTCTGACGCCTGCATACTCCGTAATGGTCCGCTTGACACTACTGTCTCCTCTTTCTACGCCGACTCCTCTCCAAGAAGCCTTGACAGTGTATCGAATCGTCGCACACCGAACTCTCTTTTCCGCCTTATCGAACATCGTACGTATAAGGAAATCTTCTAATAGTGCTTCTCTAATTCCGATGGTCTCGCAAATGTAATCAATAACGTGTGGTTGATGTACATGTTCCATTTCTATACCGTCTGATCAGCAATCTTCCATTTGACCGAGCTAATTCCAACACGGGTCGTTTCCTAAATCGCAATTCCAATCATTCACACGGCATTGTTATTATCCGTGGCCGGAAGGAGGTATCTTTAATTCGACGATATTCCTTATTTTGCCAATCACGTCGCTCACTTTCAACCTATTCCCCAATACAAAATGTGTTTCCGGCGAATTCTCGATACCCCGGTGAAAAGTTAGCGGGAAATGAAGGATGTCCCAATGAAAGCGACTTATCTCCTCCAGCGTTATGGGGATTCCCTTTCAATTACGGTTTATAACGCGAGCCCCGTATAATTGCATGTAATGCAATGCCGCTTTCAGCGTGTCACTTAATCGATGTACGGGATCGGGCGACGTGGTTCTTCAATTAAGGTTGATTCTCATCTGGGCAAACGAGTGGAGAAATGTAGATCGGCGCTCGAAGAGAAACGACTCCGTTACAAGGTGACTGTTGAGCCAGTATCAGCGGGAGAGGGAGGTGCTTGTAGACTTCGATTCGATGATTTAGGTGATCGTCCTCACGAAAGTACCACTTGCCCGACGCTCCTGCTACCAAGCGATCCCACAAGTCATTTCCACACCTAGGTATTAGTTACTCCAACTGGATGAAAGCAGAACGATGGTGAGAGTCCGAGTAGGAAGGAAGCCGAATGAAAGAGAGAGAGAGTAGTAAACGGATCACAGCTGTGTGTGCCGCAAAATTGCAGCTTAGTGGCAGGCAGGCGGGCGGGCAGGCAGGCAGGCACGAACCTTTCGACCGTTTAATCGCGGTAATGGTGGCCCACGTGATGGAACAAATTTTCCGGCCACGAAGATGGCGATGCTTTTGTGCCAGGTGGATGCTAGCCGAATTGCACGTACCAGTCCCGTGTCACGGGAGCCTGCTATCCTATGATTACGGGCCTCCAGACGAGGACAGCTGGCACTCGCTCAACGATATTACCACCCTATCAGCCGTATAAACACACGGATAATCGTATTTCTCACTTGGCACACCCTCCGGCTCATACTTCTTCGATAAATCAGTACAATTTCCTCGCCACTTCCCTTTTCAAGGTGAAACAGATACTCCATTTCTTCGGTGTTACTTGCCAAGTGGTTTTGAATGAGCTCGATGGAAAACTTCGCAAGGGACGTAGCATATCTTCGTTCCATGATTCTGTCGATTATAATTATGTGCAGGTAGGTTGAGTAGAAGGCAAAAAAGGCGAGAGAGTCGTCGGGGTCGCGCCAAGAAAACGGAATGGGGAGACTTGGGATGACGGCTTGATGGACAGGAGGCGTTTCAGGGCGGGGAAGATGTTTCCGAGCCTTGCCCGTAGTCATTCGTTCACCGGCTGTTCCTCTTCCTTTAGTGCTTCTAGAATCCCACCGTGCTTACTCTCCGATGAAAGAGTTCGAGAGGAATGACTGATACACAGTATACGTCTTCCAGTCTCTATTCAGTCTCATTCTTAAGTACTGCTTAATACGACTCCTAATGAGATACCAACATACTTTCCCGGAATTTCTTTTCATCCACCGATTGGAAACTCAAGTAAATTAAAGAAGGCGGATGAGCATAATCGAGTGATTCGGTGCTAGCAAAGATTGGAAGGTTGAGCGTGCGATATAGAAATTAGAAATAGGATGGGTACGAGTGCTCGAGGCGTTCTCTCGACTCGAGTTTCACTTAAACGAGGAGTTTATCCGAAACGGGCTCGTTCAGCGGATTAAAGCATCCGAGTGCGATGGTAGGGAGGGAGGGGGCAGCGCATAGCTAGGAACAGATGGTGGAAGACGACGAGGGTGCTCGGCACCAAATTGGGCAGTAAAGGTAACGGGCCTCGATGTAAAACGCGTATAATGAGTATGCGCGGACCGTGAAATAATAACTCGGCTACACGGCCTGCTCGGGCATACACGCAAAAGCACGCGCGAGCCTCGCCGAGCTGTATCCCTCTATACTTTTGCACGTGCGAACGCGCGCACATCGTGCACACGTATGTGCGGGTAGTACGTGCATACGTGCAGTCATGCCGGGGCCGCTGTAATTCACCTGAGATTTATGCCGCGCTCGTGAATGGCCGCGAATGGTGGGTGTAGGCAAGAAGTAAGAATACCGCGGTCCAGATTTCGATGCTGCGCAACCCGTATCAAACGACGGCAGGGGAGCGAGCGACGCGCGCGCTTATAATGCAATGCCGCCGTCATGACAAAACGATAAATCACGAACCGACAGACTTCTAAACTTCTGTGTGTAAGCGGCGGCGACCAATGTATCAGGTACCACTTCGACCCGAGGGATCTCGCTTCTGAGTCTTGCCTCCGCCACCGCCACCTCCACTACCCCATGGATGATGTTACCTTCTCAACTTGATCTCTTCTTTTCAAGACCTACCCTCCACTCTTTCTTACTCTTTCTACTTCTATTCCTCAAAGAGAGACGAAAGTAACCGTGTGTTACGAACTTTTTTCAATTCAAGCATGTTGTGTTGAACGCGAGCTGAATATCATCTCTGGAGCAAACGTTCCTATTTCAGTCAATAGAATGATTTCTGGCGTGAATGTCAGTACAAAGTGAATCGAGCTTAAGTAGCCTGCTGCGAGTCCATACACACTGCTATTTAATGGGGAGAGAGAGAGAGAGTCTGTGAAGGGAGGTGGCGGGTGTGTACTGTCACAGGCTTCATTCCGACGAAATTGCATTCCAGTGTCAGGGGGTTGTCCTATGAAAAATGCACTTGGCAAAACGGTATATTCGCGGCGGAAAAGTTCAAGCCGAGGTTGGAGGCACGTTAATCAAATATCGGGAGCTTTTGGAGACGACAGGGTGACAGGTCAGTCTGCAGTGCAGTTCGCCGGAGGGGCCGGCGGCGGCGCGGTGGCATCAAGGCCGCATCGCGAGTGACGTTCACGGGACAAACTCAAACGCAGGGGACTAGAAGCTAATGGAAGTTAATGGGGAGCGCATCCTTTTCGAGCGCTTGAAACAGACGGGGCTCCATTACAGAATCCTCGCGGAGGCTGGGAAGGTTCGAGCATCGCGATATCAATAATCCACTGCCTCGATGTCCGCCGGAATACGTATATCTCCAGTTAGCTCGACAGAGAGTGAGACGCCAAGAGAGAGAGAGAGAGAGCACGCCGCCGAGGATTTTATTGCTTATAGCGATATGTATCCGCGAGGTTGATCAATGATCGCAATCTAATAACGCCGCTAAACCCAATTACGAAGTTTAATCCTTGAAATTGGACTCTCGCGCTCGCATTCACGGAGATCCGCGGATCAGGAGATCCGGCTTGGATGCTGCGCCAGCCGTTTCAATCTTCCGTCCACGTAATTTCATTAGGAGAGAGCCGTGCCCTCTCTCGCTCTCTCTCTGGTCCGGCCGTCCTCTCCCGTTCTCCTTCTCGGCAGGAGGGCACGTTTCACTTTTCTGCCAGGGGAAAAGTGGAAGCGATCAGGAGTTAGAGAGCAAGCTGAACACCACCGGCTGGCTATCCAGTCCAGTGCGAGACGGTGGGCAGTGCCCGCATCTTTTTCTGCTCTTGTTTCGCCACGTTTTGCGCCGCTGAACTACCGTGGCCGATCTTCGAGAGCGGGCTGCGCGCTCAGGCCGGCCGATTCCAGCGGCGAATAACGAAAGATGCGAGTGGAGAAAAGAACGGCAGGATAGAGCGAGAGAAGAGAGGAGGGAAAGAAGGAGTGAGAGCACACAGCGAGATTGGACGAGGCTCTCGTAGCCTGCGGTATAATTAAAATACAAGCCGAGCACCAACTGCTAGCCCGCGCTCTGCTCTCCTTCCTTCCTTCCTGCTCGCTTCTTCCTTCCTTTCCTCGCCCCCCTTCCTTCATTTTCCTCCTTCTTCTCGCCATCTTTCTTCCGGCGAGGTTTTGCTTAGCCTCTCTTCAAGCCCCTCGGCACTGAGATTAGTATTTAGACGCTTCTTTATTAGTAGCTCGAACACGCTCCTTATTCGACTACTTGACTCTAAGAAATATGCGATACAACTCATCGCAACGTTCTGCTTCTCGTATTGCCTCATGTTGACATTAATTAATACACTATATAACCGCGCGATAGTTTGTTCGGAGTTAATTTATGCTTCATATGAAACCGCGAATAGAAGATTCTACAAGAATTGCATGGGTGCTAGCAATTGGGGCGGAGTTCGGAACGGAAAGAAGTGGAGCTCTGTGTATCCCGAGGGATATCCGGACTACCAGAGCATAGCTCAACCTCATAATTACTAACGATTTAATAATAGCAATCAGAAGATCCCTTAGTTAAGCTTGTAATTCTATTTAAAATCGTAATTATAGTGGATTGCGTAAAAGGAAATAATCACGGTTATTAGGGGAATGTTGCGCCAAAGTTTAACCAACCATACTGGTATTGTCATGTAAACGCGTTATAGTCAAGGTGCATTCTTTCCAGTTTGAAATGTCTCTCGCGGCGGGTATCCCTGCGAGCTGAACAGTAAGATTTCTCATTGTCATTCGGTTAATTAAAGCCGCGCCGTAACGAGACACACGGTTCATATCGATGCAAAGAGGACGCAAGCGGCAAGCTTCACTCGGATACAGCGCGCATTGCACGCCGGCAGATTACAAATTACGACGGACGGAGAGGATCCTCCGTGTCCTCAGTATCGCGTCGTATCGTGCGCTGCCTGTCGTTGGCAAATAATTAATATTCATTACGCATTAACGAAGCCATCGCATAAATCGCGCGCGCGCTCGCTCACGCCCGCGGCAAAAGTGGTGCGTTCTGCAAACGGGAAGAGAAGAGAACCGGGTGAGCGCGTGAGCGCTCGCTTCGGAAGGGAGGCCTGCCGCTCTCGTAGTTTCTACGGTGCACCGGGAGATGTAGTTGCCTGTGCGACTTTCAGCCTTCTCGGAGAACCCTTGCGCCAAGGACGAACTTTCATTCACAAAGGACCAAGCTTTCCTACACGGGAAAAAACCTCTGCTAAGTTAGAGCTTGACCGAATATCAGCAGGACTGTTCCTTATGCTCCTCATCTGATTTGCTGTGACGCGCCCGCTCGTGCCAGTCGGATCCTTTCACTTCTTATGTGCCGCGTCATAAAGAGACGTTTTATCGGTCCGTTTAAGGGTTATTGTACAATAAAGATCGCATTATTATCAGTTAGGAGTGGCGGAAGGTCGCGCGCCGCCGCCGGAAAAGAATGGGGAGAGTGAATGTCGTGTGCCGCGGAAGCGCCTCGTGAGAGGCGTCGCTGGCTTTATGACTCGTAAAAGTGAGAGACGTCTCGCTCTCAAGCCCAGAGAAACTGACCCCCTCTATCCCTGCGCTTTATGTGCCACCGTGAAATTCGATTGTGATTCGCATTTCGTCCCGATTCCATTCGATATACATACACACAGCGTTAACCGCAGGACGACCGCCTATCTCATCCACCCCACGCAATATCCCAGACAAATATGTATTTCCCTAACTTCCCGGAGTCTCGCAAAATAGTTCAAGAAAAGGTGGGATTTCGAACAGTGCATTTAAAAGTAATTCTTTAATTTTATTCTACTTTGAAAGTGAATGTAGATTGCTACGTTCTTCCATCTAACTGAGGGAAGCTTCCGCTCACAGCTGGAAGATTCCACCAATAGATACACGAAGAGATTGTTTGTTGGCGTCGGTATGTGCGTGGCAACCACTAATTAATACTTCTCTTACTGGCAAGGTGAATTATACGAGCATTATTCTTTCGTGCCTGCCTTTTTTTTCCGTTCCGACAATCGGGACGTTAATTGAATTCTCGCGCGCTCGCGCCATTGCCGCGGTAAACGTATGTGACGTGTACTGTGATAACGATAAATTCAATTAGGCGGTTAACGCGCGCTATCATTATCCTATTAATGAATCCTTGCGAGTATATTCGCCTCACTGATTGCGAAGTGCGTTTAGCAATTACGCGTAGTAAGGGAGCCCTACTGGATTCAGTGGGAGTGCATCCGAAGGTGATGATTCAGGTCGTACATGCGTCGGAAGTCGGAAGACAACGCTCGTGCATTGACCCTGAGCGATTTGACAGTGATCGATTGACACATTCTCTGGCCTTGCTGCGTTACATCAAGAATTCATAACTCACTTGCAGGGCAACTAGTTGCCGCTTGCCTGCGCTCCCACCATCCTCGATAAATAAACTACGAAAAAGCCTGCGAAGGTCTACTAGTGTCGCTCGCCAGTTCGATGAAACCAGATGTCCAGTTTCTTTCACACTCTTCACAATTCGGACGTTTCCTTAATGACCAATTAGCGCGATAACTTTTCCGAGCACGCAAGGTGATTAATCGAAGTACAAACATTTACGATGTCCCTCATAAATCTTGGGAGAAATGGGAGTTTATTATTGCCACGGTAGAAATAGGGCCGGCACATCAGGCAAGATCGGATGATTGTGGTTTCGGACACACATATACATGGTATACTCTTTCCATGGGTTTGCCCCGGGTTTGCGGGTTCAGATACTCCGAGTGGCGGGTCTCCGCGTCTCTTGCGTGCAGAAGACGACGAGCCCGGAGGCGTCGTCTCCGCATTGGCGGAAGGGCTGTTTGAGATCCGAATGCGCGATACGTCCGCGATAACGTTTATGTACCGAGCGGTCGGTACGAGCGGCCTGGCGCGAGCAAACTTCCTTCCAGGTTGTACCGGAAACTCATTGTAAATCTCGGTAGTCAGCGAGCAGCGTGAGCGAGGAGAGGAGAAGTCACGGCTTCTCCTCCCAAGCCCGAGCGCGCTAACATTATGCTTGTCGCCCGCATGCGGATTCGCCGCGTTTCCATATGCGCTCCTAGCTCGCTCCCGATAACGTTACTCCCAGGGATATGTTGTACCTTTCTCAAATATAGAGAGACCTTTGCCCTAATTTTCCCCTGGCACGGCCTACAGCCAACCATCGCAGGCTCTTTCTCGCGGCAATGCAATCAGAAAAGGCGACTAGCGTGCTTGAATTAATTGTTGCATATCTCACGCGACACACTCACACATACACGCTTCAACGGACAGCTTCTCGCCGGCTAAAACGTGCGGGTCCGCTACCATAGCGTAGATATTTAGCACGTGATAGACGGTCCCCCCTGTCCATCAATCTCGACGATCGCATTAGTTACTCTACTTTATGATGTGAAGGCAAAGCCTTTCTAGCGTATCTCCTCTAGCTTTTTTACGATGCGCCGCTGGAGCTCTCCAGGCCCGAAGGCAATATAACCCACTAAAATGTTTTAGATCTTGCTTTTAAAGTCTTTAGTGATCTCTGTCAAGGAAATATTATATGCTTCCTTGATTAGCTTGAGAAGGTAAAATGTATTCTTCAAGGACTACTGTTTTAAGTAGATATGAATATCCGCTGAGACCTTGCACAGACGGGACAACTCTAACGGCGAAGGACGCGCCGTAGAATGAAAAGCTCGACGCAGGGATCATATAAAGAAGAATTTTCGATGCACAAGACTTTTCAAGCGGACAAGGAGGTAGAAATCCTTATAAGTTGACGCGGCTTGGATCAGTAATCTCGGAGTATCCTGGAGAGAAGGACACATCGTACGAAGCCACGATGCGCTCCGCGATATTTGCATACTGCATGTGACACACATGCTCACGCATGCGAAATTCTGACGAGAAACAAATACCAACTAGTCTCTGGTAGAAGGTTCGCGTGGTATGTCCGTTTTATAATAAAAGCAGTAGCAGTCGGATTTGCGAAGAGATGCTTCGAATTTACGGTAGCGAATATACGGCCAAGAGAACGGCTTCTCCTTTTTCCTTTCTAACTGGGAAATAATTTACGGGGTCTTAGAGCATCGGTTCCCTCTCGGCGCTCGATTGAGACTCGTAAAGATCCGATTATCATTCCATTAACATAACTATAACTTGCACGCACAAATACGCGTTACACGAAGAATACTCGGCGTATTGCGGCCACGAGAATAACATGCACCGTGATGGGCGTGGTGAATTATTCATTCCAAGTGCGACGATTATCATGTCTGCGAAACAAGACACGCCATTTTGTTTAGGA
This sequence comes from Ectemnius continuus, assembly GCA_910591665.1. Taxonomy (NCBI): domain Eukaryota; kingdom Metazoa; phylum Arthropoda; class Insecta; order Hymenoptera; family Crabronidae; genus Ectemnius; species Ectemnius continuus. The sequence goes on along the minus strand of OU342868.1, from coordinate 9,087,574 downwards.
TGGATTATTGTATGTTTTTTAAATGCTTCGTAGTAGATAATCGCTTAGCTAAACTTAACGTAGTAATTATAGTTTGCTGGTGAAAGTTCATAAAACGAAGTTCATAAACAAGAGATTACATTGGCAACTCTTGTGTTCACATGAGTGCCTTTCATTGCAACCGTCAGTATCCATGGGAATAGGATTATATTATCAAGTTCCTGGAACATGCGAAGTACAGGGGGAACGGTCTTCCATTTATCTTTCTTATATATCCTGTTTCCTGATATCAAGTAATTAAAACAAGAAATACATCGATGTCCATACTTGATAATCGAATACTTTTTTGGAAAGTAAAATCACATCAGTTCACCGCGCCGGGAAATATGTTTCGTGCAATGCACATAACAAAAGTAATGGGCACTGAATCCTTGCAGGCCGGTAGATTCGGTAAACGAATGCCTGTAACTCGATCTGCGGCAGGAAAGAGTTCGGAGATTTTATCACGGGAAATGCAGCCGGTTCCGTGTGGTAGCCGGGCAAAAAAAGGAGAAAGAGGCGTAAGGGATATCGCGACATCCCGGTAAATTAAGCGCGCACAGGGTCACCCGCTTCCCGAGCACCGAACCTTACTTCTGTCTTCTTTCATGCAACGCACCTTTCCCCGAACATTATTTGAAAAGCTTTCAGCCGCTATAAGCAAGGGAATTTTTATTTCTAACCCCCACCAGCCCCCCCTCCACACCCACCTTCTAACTTTCTGGAAAACGAAGAAAGCTGTATCCAATATTTATGAGTTCAATCTGGAACGGTGATCGGGTATCGACCGGTCCCTCCGAGGAACATTGCGCTTTCCACCGTCGAATTTTTCTTCCACTTTGGTACAATTAGGTCCCGCATGGCTCGGGAAACGAATGGCCTGGGCTGCTCGTGCGGAACCCTGCCACACTCCTATGGTCCAGTCGAGGCTAGTGGTTCTCCACTGAAATCAGCCAGCAAGATGGAATGGACCATTCTGGTCCAGTAGTTGTACAGTAGGGATGCTTGGCAAACGTTCCTCCACTTCAATCTTGTCTAACAATCACACTTGGATACAGTGAATCCACAAACACTTGTAAGAAACTCCTCTTCTTCATATCCACACTTATTATGATAGAAAGTTTCCACAGTCCAAGTTTCATACTTTATCAAAAGTGATGTAGAAGATGCTTGTATGGCAAGCAGGGATTGTTATCTCTCATGCCTAATGCCACCAATTTAAAGGATAGTGCCTACATGATTATAGTAACACCATGACTACAGTAATATCATGCCACTGATTCCAATGTACGCATAAGTCTTATTTTCCTAATTTGTTTAAACCCATATGAAGTACACAATAAGACTATAAGTTTTGTTAGTACCGGTGAGAGGAATTCATCAACTTGCTGATTCCCAATATGCAAGCAGATCATTTCATCACACACAGAAGTTCAAATATAACAGGAGTATATGAAAACATCACATGTGTAACAATGCAGGTATCATAACTCAGTTTGCAACAAAGGTGGAAGCATTATATAAACCATGTCAGGCTCACATTTATCCACATAAAGCAATGCGTTATTGAAGTACAAGAGTAACGCAAACTACCATTCAGCACTGCATGCAAATGAGTATACGCAAGAAATGTATGCAACCATTTGTTATCCTGGCTGTGTTGTGCATTAAATACCAAAGAGCATTGCAACAACATCAAAGAGTTCATGCATAAAAGATCACTTACCAATAATAGTTGAGGAAGAAAACAAAGTCAGCACTTTATCCTTTTTATCCATGCATTCCTGAAATGCATTGTACTGATAAATATCAAATCATATTGAACGTAAACATCCTGATTGACTTCAAATCAGAGTAGACAAGTTTCTCAGAACTATTTATCACTTCTACATCATTGCCATTTATATTGTGATAAAAACAAGCTTGCTTATTCATGTTAGTAAGACTTTGTACATCCTAGTGGATTATTCACCAATGCTCCAAATTTCATCCTACAGAAATCCATGCAATGAATCAATGATTGCTTAGAATTACCTGAATTCTGTTGAAGTGAAGTTTTCACAGCATTCCAAGTACAGAAGCGTTTGTTAAGCGGGCGTGAAGTGAATTGCCAGTGCAAATTGGAAATTCATTGCCTCGTATTGCAAATCGACAATCCTTTTTGCCTTTGGTTTAAGAGCAAACTTGATGCTCAACAAACATGCATAATTAGACGATGCCCAAACGCATTTATTACCACGCACTGATTGGAATACACTACCGAACACTTTCGCACACTTTTCAGAGAAACTATTCACTTTTTCGTAGGAAATTTACGAATATAACAAGAACACCGCGGAAAAGGCGCGAACGGACGCGATGGACGCTTACGCAACACTTTGCGAAAGTGCCACCTGTCATTATCTTAGTGAACAATCATTCTCTATACCTGATTGGCTGAGATAAAGATTCAGATAAATATCGATATCGAGATTTTCCGTGTTTATTAAAAGGATAATATTCCAACAGAAGTCTAATTAAATATCGTAGAATAAGTTCTAGCGAACATTTACAGCGTTACTGGCACAATTTTAATTGTACAAAAGGAGTGATTAAGCCATTCAAATTTTGAATTCGATATATCGATTATCGATAGAAGCACAACAAGTGCATGACAGTTTGGCAACTCTATATGGAGCATGCGCCGTGTTGAAAGCAATGACGTAGTGACTTGTGCCGGACGAGATTGTGCGCAGTTCTTTGCTTCCCGCTTTTTTACATTTCTCGTTTGTTTAATTAGCAAGTGGCAGTCTAATTAGTGTTGTGAACAGTAGTGCTGAACTTGGGCAACACCTGGAGGAAGCTGTCAATGAGAAATAGTTGATGTCCAACGCTAATGATCGTAAACCCTGGCTGCTCCTGTCACGCAGTGAGTATTTTGCAACAATTTTTTTTGTGACGCTTCTTACATGTATTATATTTCAATTGATTGATGTACAATGTTTATTCAATGACTTACAATGTATCATATCATCTACATAAGTGTATCTGTCTTATTGTGCTGGTCAAACAGCTGATTGCATGTGCTATTACTGAAATTCATGATCCAGTAATTCTGGTTCATACTTTGTATGTTCACTGATGTTATGAATGATCTGTTTATTATGGTATATTGTGTGGGGCATTATGTCCCACGCATTATTACTGTATTTCATGCATATGTCTAAATTATTATTGTATTTATTACTGTGATCCAGTCTTATCACCTGAATGTGTTAATCTATAACACAAAGTATTGCACTTATGGCTTTGAAGTATTCGCCATACTTGCATCATTATTCTGCACTATCTTTTATTGAATGTTATAGGAAATGGGATATTTCATTGCAGGAATGATTGCAAAATCTAGAACTGATGATTTGAAACCAGGTGTTGCAGAAATTTTGATATTTCTGATATCTTGATATCAGGCTGGGAGATGGTATTTCGTGCACGTGTTATGCGGTGTCCGGTGTGTTCCACATACTTCTTTTTATTAAGAACGAGGACGACGAACGCGAAGAATGTTTTTCATACGTGGCGAGAGAAGGATTCCAGCGTTATCTGGGTACGATCCTCCTCGCTGGCCGCGTAGCAAAGACCGTGCGAAATGTATGTAGAAATATTTAGCGGCGAGAGGGAGATCCACGAATTCAATCTGCCGAATGATTAAACGTCTCACTCGGCCGGAGATTGTACGGAGAGGAGAGAGGAAGGTGGGGCGATACGAGTTCAAGCTCCGGGATAAGATAGGCAGAAAGGCCCGCAGGAATATTCCTCCGAGACGTTTTCTCTTGGCTGCCGCTCCTCTTCTGTTCTTCTTTTTATTTTTCGTACCCTCGAAAACCGAGCGTGTCCGGTACAAATTGCCTTTCGAACCGCTTATCTCGCCGTCGCTCCTCGAACGCACATATTTAATTAGAATTAATGCTCGGACCGCGTGAAAATTAGCATCGGACCTTCGCCGTGGCATCCTCCTCGCATTCCTTCTCTGTCCGATGTGTCACTACTGGAAATCAACAGACATAAATGGGGTGCGAGAACCTGTATTTGTCCTTCGTGCTAAAACAAGTCGAATTTCTTCAAGGAATTGGTCTGATTCAGCAAATGGCTTTAGTTTTATACGAAAGTTCTTAATTTCTCTTTGCTTTTATATCTGCTATTTAAAATACCATAGTTCAAGACCTGACTGTTTAATGCATCTGTGTGCCAAAAGTAGTATTACTTAAATCTCCAAAGGATTTGTTGAAACCTCATAAATCGTTGTAGCAGTACGACCGAGGACAGTAGTACATGGTGTATTACCAAACTCCGAAGCATGAGTGGATACTCATACAGACTTAGCCTGACGGACTCCGGCTAGGAGAAAAATGTGATTCGAGGCCGCGAGAACGAGCGATTTGATTAATTGTATCGGCAGTGCAGGTCGGTGTTGGAGGAGAAGCTATAGAGGAGCGAGCGACGTACCTCCAAGATGAGTTATCGCATTGGACCCAAGGGAAGAATGATATTTCTCCTCGCGAAAAACTGAATGCCCGATGTAATATATATTCGGCTTCCTAAAATCGTGGAATGCAAACGGGGGAAAGATAGTCTGCCCGCTCGAAATCTTGAATCTTCCACCCCCGGGGGAACCGATCGCCTTCGGGGGAATCGACACTTCGACAGTTCTACCGCCGCGTACATCCAGGCCCTAAAACCGATTTACACAATCGGCATCGAGAGTCAACTGTTGGCCCTTCGATTAAAAGAACGATAAATCATTTCGCCGAATAAACTCGCCCCAACAACTCCGCTGACAATTGTAGAACACTCGAACAATAGTTCTCATGTTCTTCCTTGGAACTTTTAATGTTCCAATGGCGAAACCCAATGTTTCTAACATGTGTTACTGCTTTCTTCATTTTTAAATACTGCGATCTCTTATTTTTCTCATTAAGTTAACTCTCAGGCAGCAGTATGAGTACCTCTAGCAAATCCAATTAGCGAGGACAGTGTCTCAGCTGGTTGCTACCGAATCCCGTAGGCGTAGATCGAACACGCCTCGACAATCGCGCTTCTATCAAGGAACATTGACGCGGACATGGATTCCGTGTCGTCGCTGCATACACTTCTAATGCAATTTTAAAAACATTGCTCTCTTCTATCTACATATTACAGAAATATTTCCAATACAATTAGATTCCTTAATTAATCTTATAACATTTGAAGTCTGTCACAATTAGTTGATAACATTTTGGAGTTAGTGGAGCTAGTGGAAAATCGGTTGAATTATTAATCAGCGGGAAATCTATTGTACGTGCTCTATAACTGATCCATCTAGTTATGGAGACAGAGCGGTCGAGAGCTCGTCAGAGCAGTCAGGGATCCATCTAATTATCCGTGGACAATGTCTCGATAGGATGAAAGCGGGGACGCGGTGGAGGTACAATCGTGTTTCTATATCAGGGCAACGATATCACGGTGGCGTTCGCCAGCCAATCACGGTGGGAGCCGTTCCCGTACCGGAAACCGGAAGCGAAGGAATCTCCGCGAACTCTGCGTGGACGGTGCCACGTGCATAGATACGCGTGAGTCGAGCACGTGTGTGGGTGTCGTCTATTGGGGCCGTATTCGTGTCCCGGTAAGCGTTGGCGCGCGCGCGCAGGGGAGGAGCCGGGAGAGGATATTGAGAGCGACTCGCGCGTCGCACTGGACATAATTTCCGCCCGACGGGATCGGAATTGCTAATGACGTCGGTGGAGAGAGAGTCCGCATCGTTCACGGTGATCCTCGACGCCAGGAGAAACACTGTCGCTTCTGGGCACCGGCGTGTCAGCACGCCTGTCCTCCTTTCCCTATCTGGCACGGACTAAGAACCCCCGGCGTTCGACTTCTGCCTCGCCTCCTCCATTTACCCCCATCGGCGATCTCAATGTGGAAAGGTCTATCTCGAGCAGGCTCCATGTCACTTTTAAGAATCGGGAGTCTAATTAGAGATTTCCATTGGACGCGAGCATGCGAGCGAGCGAGCGAGCGAGCGGGATAGATGGGTACGCGATGATAGAGAGCGAGGGAGAAAAGGGAACGGGAGAGATCGGATCATTATGCCGGGCGCGGCAGGGAAAAAGTCGGGCGTGACATTCGCGCGGCCTGTCACTCTATGAAAAAGTGTCCGCTGAAAAGGGAACGAACGCTCCGCTCGGTTCCCGTGTCGCGTTCGTCGATACGTATCCACGGGCTGCTTTCTTCGCGAATTTCAATCGACGCTGTCGGCCCCGCGCGCTGGCAGTCTTTCTCATTAGCGTCACACACGCCGATGAGGTTTTTCATTAGTTCCCGCGATGCATTCCTGGTTAGTCGGGCTCCACTTCTCTCTCTCTCTTTCCTGCGCCCGCTGTCTCTTTCGCTTGCTCTTTTTGTCTTTCGCGTTGCTACCAGGACGCAGAAGGGGTGTGTGTATGTGTGCCCGCGAGAGAAGAGAGCGAGTGCCCGGGTAAGGGGTCGGGAGACATTTTTAATTACGAGCCGGAGGTACCCGGCCCGTTCCCTCACATCCAACTAGTACTCGCCATCAGCTGCCAAATATTTCCAGCCTGTCATTGGGCTCAACTCCTCCACCTCTTCAACCCCGAGCACACCCCCTCTCCCTCTTTCTCTCTCTTTCACCCCCTACCCCATTTCTATTTGGCCATCCCCGCAAGCGCAGCCCTTTTTTTGACTTTCTCGCGCCGATGTATACCCGGAATTGCTTTCGATCTGTCACACATCCGATTTCCATTTTGCCAGTGCTACACTGTATTCTTTTGATTATGGATCCTCGAAATAATTGAGGATTACTCGACGTTACCACAAATAGGGTCAGCTCTTCGCCTCAACATTGTTGAGTGGACAGGTTGAAAGTTTACTCTGCTAAGAGAACTCGAAGGAATCGATCTCGGATGCAAGCAAGCGTCGGAGTAATGTCTCGAGAGTTCCGTTATAGCTGTAGTTTAGCGGGACGGTGTATTTCACGGGGACTTTTAAGCCTGGCTGGCGAGTGCGCGCTTATGGTGTAGATAGAGGCGAGATGGTGTACACATCGAGCGGAAGGTGGAGTGTGCCGTGAGTAAGAGTAACGTATGTGACGTCCACGAGACGACGTTAATATTTGAGAGCGATCCTCCTGGTGTTGCTCCTCTCATCCTCCCTAGTGCCAGTGGCATCGCCTCCGTCCGATGTCGAGTGACATCTCGCGCTCTCTCCCACCCTCCCCTTTTCGCTCCTCTCTATGGGGCCAAGCGTACTCGCGGCGATTATTTATTTATAGGCAAATGAAGTAGAGGCCTCCATTAATTGATGGGCTCTCAGTGGCCGCCATTCGCTGGATGACGTCTATCATTTTAATTTACCGCCTCGTTATTAAATCCCTCTTGCCTGTATCGCGCGCGCCCGCGCGCTCGCTGCTGCCGGCGGCGGCAGCGGCCTCGTTCCACTCGGGGAAAACTCGCACGGGTCGCTTTTTCATTCGACGAAACGTCGAAGCGCTCGCTCGCCACTTGCGCCTTGTTGCAGGCCAGCTTTTTTTTTAGTCACTCTTCATTGTTCCTCCCTGTCACATATCGTTAGTGTGCTTTTAAAGTTCGCCGCGGGGGCGGCGCGCGCTAGATCACAGCGCCGCCAACGAAGTTAAACCTATGAGAGAGGCTCGTATTAAAGTGTCCACCCCCATTCTCTTTCTACACCGGCGCGGCGGCATTAGAACGTAATTCGTATCTACTCCTTTCTGGGTGGGCTGGGAAAGCTTACTTCTCAGGACGCGGACAGACTATTTCCAAGTTCGGCGAGAATCTCGGGCGTGTCAGCGCGAGTCCTCAATGCGGAGAAACAAAGTAGTGAAATGAAGAGAGAAATGGCAATCGAAAGGGATATATCCCTGGAGATCGAGCGAGCCGTTCGATCTCATAGAGTTCTCCGCAGCGCAGCGGTACAATCAAAGTTTCTGGCTGGCCAAGAGTTAACATCCCGCGACGAGCCGAGAGAGTTTCGTGGGTTTGGCGAACGGGAGTGACGGAGGGGGCGCGCGCGCCACCAGGAGCGAAGAGTGAGCGAGTTGGAGGAGAGTAAGAGGGTTCGGAAGGATGGAGGACGCTCTCCGTCGGCGGGTAAGCTCAGGATTTATGGTAGCGTCGCGACGTCCGTCTTCACTCGCCGTGACGCCCTTCCACCGCCCCCTCTCGCTCTCTGGACTCGAAAAGTCCCAAGCTAGGGCAACGTCATGCGCTACGAGACGCCACATACACCACCGGACTTCCTTCTGCTCTTCACTGAATTGTCCACGTGATCGCGTGAATATATTTAAGGGATAATGCCACCTCAAACCACTAAGAAAATATAGGAATTTCGACAATTTTTTATCACAACACAGTAAACACAATACAAATTCTGTTTGAAGGGCTTCATTTGTATATACTTTGGCAAAAGTTCCCCAATAGTTCTAATTCCAACGTATTAGATTGGTGAACGTACAAGTAGTTATTACTCAACATGAATAAACAGAATCCGGATCAAATAATACGCTCTTCGTTTATCGAATGACGTTCCTATAAACACTAAATATTGGATAAACTAATACTGAAGCGTCCAATTGGAAATGATTTAAAAACTGCGTTGGTGAAATGTGGAATTATTGGTAAGAGAGGGCAAAGGGAAAGGAGGTCTGGTGTCGTTGTCCAGTGTCGGAGGATCCCCGGTGTGGAAAACGATATCAGTATGCGCGGTACGATTCGGCCACATCTCGCGCTCATCCCTCGACTTATTGCGGCTTAGCTCCCCTGAGCGAGGCACACACGCCGCGACGACGGCGTCGCTCGGTGTCTCGTGCTCAGTGGTGCGCTGCTCTCTGCCGGCAGCTTCATCGCACCCCGAGCGCATCTCGAGGATCGGCGAGGAGCCGGCCGGGGACGAGAGAGTTGAGCGGGGCGCACATGTCTGGCCCGCAGGCAAAGCCCCTAAATTGTTTCCATCATAAGTCGAGATACTCGCGCAAGGCGCATACATATATACAGGCATATATATATATATGTGCCAGGATAACCTTCGTCCTGGTGCCTCCTTGGCGCGCACTGCTGCGAAAGGTGGCCGTGAAATACGCGGGCCACTTGCGCCATTAACCCCCGATGATAAGCCCGCGGGAGAGTGCGTCTTCCTTTTTCGTTCATTCGCTCGCCCGCTCTCCTACCGGCACGCTCTTTGCCTCATCGTTAATTTAGTATCGCTTGGCACGACCGATTAAATACGATGGCCAGTACGCTCGTTAAGAGTACTGATCTTCTTCATTGGCCTCCCTCGGCGCTAGTGAAGCATCGATACCAATGCTACCGATCATAGTTTCCGATATTATAACTTGCCCAAAGTTGTAAACGTTCCTTTGTCCAATATCAACACATTGTAGACCAGCTACTTTTATGATTCCTTGAAAATATAATTCTCAAGACAATTCGTGTAACTGCTGGATCCGTAATTCTCAGAGATACAGGGCGCCCGTATATTCCAGGGTAGATGTATTAAAGTGTCAGTAGGTGGTCCACCCTTTTTCTTCTCAGGGGTAAAAGCATAAGGGCATCGAAGCGATTGCTCGCTAACATGCATCCTGACGGATAACACATATTCGCGTTGAAGCCGATGTCTTCCCGGGCTTTCCTTTGTATTGTAAAGGAGTTTAGACACGGAATTTCGGGGGCCTGTGCTAAGTGGCACAGTAGAGTGTTTCTACATATGTAGTTGAGATGCAAAGGTCGGGTATACGGCAACCGGGTGGTTCAGGTGGTCGCGTCAAAGTGTCGCAATGCGGTAGAGAGTAGGTGTTTTACGGGGATCCCGGCGTGTAAACTCGCGCGGCTACAAGAGTGCGCTGCCGTTTTCAAGAAAGCGGCTGGGAGATAGGCGCTCCGGGGGATGAAGCCGGATGGAGGGAGGAGGAGCCGCGAGGAAGGATACGGAGGACGAACTGAAACGATAAACACGACGGCTTTACCTACGGCTGAATGCCGAGAGCGAGAAGGGAAGACAGGGACGCGGACGAGGAGCGCGGAAGGAAGGACAGGGATGACAGAGGATGCCCGGGAAAAGGAGGCACTCGGAATGCTACAGGATGATAGCGAGGTCTGATTACGTATTTACTAGGAGCGGAGGCAGAAACGGAAGAGAAAATTCGCTCGGTTCCGCGGTTCCACGGACGGCTGTGCGACTAGTTGAATTATGCATGGACACGGCTTGCCTACAACGTGTATTGTTTGCAGTACGCGATTCCGATTCTTGAGAGCGAGCCTGTATGTACGAATGAACCTCCCAGAGGTAGACCTGCTATCCCACGCTTACCGAGGACCACTGGCCTACCGATTAGAGTCAAACTCGGCATGCAAATCCCTCGAGGATTTCGGTTTAACATTCGTCATGTGTAAACACCGTCCTTACACGAATCCCTTGACTTATTCCCATCCTGAAATTTGTCTCCTCCAACTTGTACTTTCATTCGCAGCCTCTCCATTTCTACGAAACTAACATCGGCGTGAATGAGGCATTTTTGCCTCCGTGAAATGTTTACAACTGTTTCGGTCTCAATTTACTGGAGAGCGGATCATTAGGTGCGCGTGGAATCAAGAACGTGTGTGGAACAAAGAGTGGGTTGCTCGTAAAACGTAGGAATGTGCAAATCTGGTGTTAGCATGCGAGGCAAGGGTGGTCCAATAAATTGAGGAAAATCCCCGCGTGACTTGGAGCTTAGCGGGAGAGTGCGTGCGGGGGTAGAAGGAGCGCGGATGCACTCTCGACGAGGAGGAACACAGCGCGTTTTCTGACTCTCACGTGGTCCAATGTTGTTGCCGGGAGGCCCGCGCTTGCCCCTCATTCTTGTCGCCGCGCCATTTATCGCCCTTTTCCCGCAACAGTTTTACGCGGCTGATCGTCGCGCGGACTCGGCGCTCGCCTTCCTTTTTGTCAAGACTCCGTGAAAAACGTCGTCGCAGCTGCGGAATGCTAATGCACCGTCCGCCGTGGCTCTCCGCTTTGCACTTTAAGCTGTCGCCTCCCGAAAACTCGTCCCGCCAGGGAAGAATATACACGGGCTCTGCGCAGCTCGTGCCAAGCGAAAGCTCCCGCTCTCGCACCGTTACGACGACGACGACGACGACGACGACGACGATTCCAGAAAGCGCTGCACCGTGAAATTCGACGCAGTAAATTCCTATACCATGCCAGCTCGGGCTCCACGCCCTTTACCCCTCGCTTCTCCCCCCTTTCTCCACCCAACTCGAAACCGCTTCCTATCGGCAGGCATGCTTCCTTTCCGCTTTTCATATTAATGATCTACAACTATTATTATTCATCGCTTCGATCTCATAAAGACTAGTCTCACCTAATCCATAATCACTTCCAGTTAGTTTAACACAAACTTTTCGGTCAACGATCTATTTTCTTCTGACCTATCATAAAGAGGAAGATTGTTTCCTTTGAGAGAAAGTAAACTTGGTAGCAATCACTGACCTAGTGCGTAGATACTTTGTGTTTGGTGGTTGATGTAGTGGCGAATCGAAGGTAGACACCTGTGCACGAGAGTCTTAATGGCGGCGGAGGAATTCGCGCGGTCGCCGGGCGGCTTGGCACCCCAAGAGCATTTAATTTTCCTAATGGACATTAAAACTTGGCCAGGGCCACTTAGCCGCCAGTCTCCGGCGGCGTGACATTTTCATCGGGAGATTTTCAGGGGATAAACACGCGGGCCAACCACGGGAGCCGGAGTAATGCTGCGGTTCTCGAAGCAGTCGTGCAGAGCTTCGTCCTCGGCGGTAATCCGGCGTGACACATCGCCGATGCATCGAGCTGAGCATTAGCGAGACTCGGCGGAAGGGAGAGAGGGAATCTGGGAGAAGCTTGCTGGGCGTTGTAGCGCGCGAGGGGGGGTGGGGGTACGAGGGGCCGAGAGGAGCGCAGAAGAGATGCATTTGCAGGCGATTGTCAGAGGTCTGGCTCTCGACTTGAGTTGGCGAGCTGCTGAGCGAGCGAGAGACCGACGCCGAACACTGTCTGGATTGAAGTACACGTAGAAGCCTGCCTCGGATAAGAAAGAGACATAGCTACCAGTGCTGCGACGCTACCGTAGGGGGGGAGGCGCGCGGGGAAAGAGAAGCGAACGTGGTTCCCTTAAGTCTCTCGGTTGTTAAGCCGCGAGACGAATTCCCCTGGACGGCCGCGTTTCTTGCTAATGCCAACGCCGTACCTAATCTGCCTTTCCTTCATCCATTTCGGCTAGCAAGCTCACTCGCTCGCTCACGCGCCCGCGCTCTCTCTCCTTAGCCGCTCTATGGCGAAAAGCTCTTTCGGTGCATTAGGATGGAACAACCTCTCCGCTCTCGCGCGCGACTTACTTCCCGAGATTCCCGAAGTTACTTCCTCCGAGCCAAGAGATCGCTCGACTCTTCCTCCCAGAAATTCGTAAACCGAGCACTTCCTGCGCGCGCGGCGTCGATACGATCTGCGTTCTTCGCTTGCGAGCACCACCTAATTGCCCTTTGAGGACGGTCACACGGGGCTGGTGCGCGGAAACGCGAAATTAAAATAGCGCCTCGTGGAAGGTGCGCGAAGAGGGAACGGCAGGAGCACGCCAGTCCTCCCGTGGGAGCTTATGAAAATTTAGCTAGCAACAGAGTCCTAAATCTCATTAAAACGCGGAGTTTGCCGCGGGAGGGGTTGCCGTCGCGCGGCGCCGCGCCGCTGCGTTCTGGGAGCGGCTGAAGGGGTGTTCGCCCGGAGGTGGTCGAGGGGGTCTCGTTGCGGGGGAGCACTGACTGCAGGGATGCCACCCTAATTACCTCTGGCTCGATAAAAAAAAAACGAATTAAAGAAAAGAATGAGGTGGAGCTGAGGGTGGGCTGCTCGTGACAGCCAGCTAATCGGGGTGTTTAAGAGTCTACACTGATCGCCCGGGCCTCGTTAAAAGCGGGCGGAGGGAACGGCTCTCGCCGCCTTATTTTTGCCGGGCGTGATAATGGGGCCTTTCCAGGGGTGGGAAATGACGCGGGCAGAGTGGGCAGGGCGGGTGGGGGAGGACGTGGGGGCGGCGGAGGGTTGGCGCTGCGGCCCGCGAGGCGAAAGAATGCTAAATCGTATGGCCAACCTCGTGATTTACGGGTCCGGGCTCGCGCTACTTTGCATACCGATCGACGAAATCGCGCGGTTATTAGGGGAATGGCCACCCGGAGACCTTTTAATGATTCATGCATTACGTGCAAAAAATTGGGCCCCAGCGTACCCGTGGATAATTTCGCGCTAATTAACAGGAGGATCGATAGCGCCGCGGCATTTTAGCCGCGGTGAATTATGGCAGGAGAAATGGATGCCTATTAAGCTATACTCAGGCCTGTTGTCTCGTAATCACAAAGTCATAATGGTGCAAAAAAAAAACACGGCCAACTTAAAGCCTCATAGGCGAATGAAGCTATTAACAAACTAGTCTTATATTTCGTGGCAGTCTCATGCAATTCTAATTCTGTCTGGCAACAGTAGTGACGTAAGTCGTTACAACGCGGAGTATCTCCTCGGGGAATCGCAGACTTCGACGTTAATAATGGAAAAAAAGAGCAAGGAAGTACGTGTCCGCCGGTAGAAGGGACGCGAAGGCTCGTAATTAAATAAAGTCGCCTTGCTCCGTTCATTATCTCTTATCTGAGCGTCGTTGCGACGTCGTTCCTTCGGGTAGCGAGGCGAGGCAAGCCGAGGCGCGAGGCTCGATATTTTATTTATTTAGATGCCGAGATGAGAAAAAGTAATCAAGGGTGCGCTAATGGAAGGTCCGACTCTTTCTCTTCTTCTCTCGCTCTCTCACTCTCTCACTCTTGCCGCCGTTTCCACGCTTGAACTCTTTTTGTTTCTCCGGCTGGTGAACCTGGCCCCATCACCCACCATAATTACGCACCGGCTTGCCCCAGCCCGGCCTCGGCGCTCGCTCTTCGAATAAATAACGCAAATGAAACTTGTCCACCTCACTGGTAACGACAGTGGCCCGCATTTTCTCCGCTGCGATCACCTCACTAGCAAAAAAGCCCCTGGACTTTAATTAGAAAGCCATGATTACAGATCGATCGCCTCTCCCCGTGATTAATGGGCCTCCGAAAATTATCATTTCCCCGTCGCCGGAGACCTCGCTTTATCGTTGTTTGCTCCTGCGAGTACATACTCGGGTACTTAATGCGTATACGTATACGCTTTGGCGCATATAACCAGTGAATATCGAGAGTTCCGCCGGGAGAGTAAGCGCTGCTCATCAGGAAACGTAGGTGTTTAATAAAACGGCCGGAGCTTTCTTGCCTCGTTAAGGGAGCGTATATCAGGGAGCAGAGTTTAAAGGTAGTTCAGTTCCGCGGGCGGAGTGTTCATCAGCGGAGCCGGAGGTTCATCCCTCCCGGTGCGGTAGGGGTGGCGGCTGGCTGGCTGGCTGGCTGGCTCCTCGACCCCATTAACACTTCGATTTTATAATCATCCCGAGCCCACACCATCGACCGGCCGATCCTAAAGTTACGGCAGCCATTTCCATGCTTGCCTAAATTATGATTTGCTCGTATTTTTTATCTAAATATGAAATATACTCGCGGCCCGAGAGCCGGACGCGTGCGTGGAAGCGTGCGCTCGGTGGTGACACGTCAACTGTTCGATTACCGATATCAATTATCGATATATTCCCGGCCGATATCAAGCTCTACATCCGGTGGTACGCAACGAGTCGCATTTCGGTGCGCGTCTATCGCAGCACACACGCATGCACACATCCATCGCGGCATGGCCTCGCAGATAGGCACACGCACCGCTGCGGAGAAGTGGAAGGACGTCCGCGGCCGGGCGTGACGCTTTTTTTAAATATTGGAATTTAGTGGCGCGCGCTGTTACGGTTCTTTAATTGGCGAAATAAAAGAAATTTATGTACGTATTTTTCTCGTCAGTCGAAATATAATTTTTCGCCGGCCGCAGAGAAGCGATTTTCACGGGAACGCGAGCACACCACTGGGGAGCGGCGGGTGGCGCGCGTGTTTCGGTCATTTTTCTGTCGGATCCCCGCGATCGTTTAGCCGCCGCAGTTGGAGAGTAGCGGCAGACAGAAATTAACCTCACATTTTTTCGCTTCCTTTTTTCCGGCCTCCACGCTTCCCACGGCACGCGGCATCAGATTGCGCCTCAAGGAAATTGAAACATCCACCGCCTCGAGGCAATGCGAAGCTATGATTTAGGGAACGCTTTGAGTTATGTGTCTCCCTATATTAAAGTATTTCGAATGCAAAGCCATTTTGTGCGCTTGCTGCCTCCCCGCTTTCCGCCGCCGTCTTCGCTTCCGCAGATACTTCGCGAACTTCGCCGCTCTCGCGGCCCGGGCCAATGCACCCGTTGGCCGCACTTCGAAGTCGTCAGCGAAATCATACCGGATCTTCATCCAATATCGCTGGCTCTTTCAAGCTTGATGGATTAATCCCGAAATCGAATTTGTCTTTCGTAACGATCCATAATAGAGGAGCCTCCCCCCGAACGATAGCTCGAGAAGGTGGAAGGCCTCGAAGCTTTTCTCAGTTGGTCTTGCGAGGACGGTACGTGTACCACGTACACGCAGGTAGCACGGTAGCAAGGCGGAGAAAGAGAAAGAGAGAGAGAGAGGTAGCGAGCGGGATGGGCCATGCATTATGTATAATACATCACGTTATTGGTTCTCTCAGTGATTCCACCCTTGCCCGCCTTATCGTGTACCGCGGCACGGCCCGGCCTAGTAAAACATAAGCATCGGGAAACGATAAATAAGGGAAACGTGGCCCGCATGCCACGCCACGCCACGTCTCGCTCTTGCTCTTGCTCTTGCTTCCCCGCAGAAGCCCTGCACAGGAAAATGTGTTCTCACACCGGCGGCGCTTTTCACTCACCCTCTTTTCTCTCCTGGTCTCCTCCTCGCTCCTTTCGATTCCCCGAGCAAAATTCTCCCCCTTTTTCTCTCTCCTTCACGACCCGCTTTCCACCGGGGGTAACGACACCCACCACCCTCCTATGGAGAACCGTCATCGAAGCTTTCCTTTCCCTTCGCCTCGAGAGAAACGGAAAAGCTCGAGCCACCTGCCTTTCGATTCGACCCTCGACCTATCACGTATGCGTACTCCCTTGCACCCTTATGGCGCCGCTGTTACGTGCTCTTTCGATATTGCGCCAAATTGTTTAGGCTATTTGTAAGGATTTATCGTGAGAATTCGGATGAATCAATTGTTGTCTATGGCGACCGCTTACGCCCTCTCACCCTCGCCAATGAATTGTCTTTCGTATTCCTATCTGAAAGACGCAGTATGTCTTTCGCGTGTCGTCGCCGTTCTGCATTGCGAATCAAGTTGGAAGTTAGAAGGATTTAAAGTACGTGGCAGTCAGTCACCGCGGCCTCGATGATAAATCGGGTGCGTGATAGTTCGAGCATTATGCGATATCACTGGCCAAGAGTGTGCCTGCATTCATCACGTTATCAAGTCGAGCGCACACTCTGTGTGTTGATACACAATTATGCGTGGCAACGTGCACCACTGGACGAGGATAGCGCTCCTCCCGTAAAAGAGACGGTCACCCCTCTTCCATCCCAACCTCAGACTAACCGACCTTTATCGTGTACCCCAGGAGTTACTGTTTCACGATCGAATTTTTAAAGAAACTATTGACAACTTTCGTATCCACGTCTTCGACTTATTAAAATCCCAAAATTCAGGCATGAGTAAATCAAAAATCATACAAGATGAATTCTTCCATTATATATCCTAGCAGAGTAATCCAACTGAATGACATTTCCACTTGCTCGGCAATATCGCAATGCTATCACGGAAGATTGCAAACCCGCGCGTTTCATCATCGAAGTGAGAATGCTCGCCGGAGTACAGTTATTCTCCTTGACCCGGATGGTCGGGCGAAGAAGAAGAAATTCGTCGGAGGATATATGGCGGGCGAGGCGATTTACATTCCCGTGATTTCCTGTCGTTCAGCCGGGTGCGAGGAGAGTGAGAGAGAGAGAATCGTGCTCTGTCGGCATTGGCCATTCGTTCTGCATTCATCGACGCATTTCTCGTATCCCAGCGAGCGGCTGCTGTTGCTGCTGGTGGTGCTCCTGCCGGAGGCAGCCATGCCTCCAGCGGCTGACGAATTTATTGCGTCCGAGCGCGGAGAGCGCGGAGATTTCGCAAGGACCGTGTGAAAGAACGAGGAAAGACACGCGTGCTCCTCCGGCGAAAAAGGTCGCCGGGATCTCTCGCGAGAGCGGGACACGCGGAATCTCATTGAGAATTCATGCAGTATATACGAGCGGCTGGCTGCCTGGCTGCCTGGTTGCCTGCCTGCCGGCTGAACAGGCGGAGAAGAGGAGAGCGAGATATCGGAAGGCAAAGGGTGTCCTGGGGGTGTGAAAGGATCCACAGAGCCACATAAAGGAGACGCGAGGGAGAGACGAGCAGGCAGAGAGGAGCGAAAGAGGAAAGGAGGAGAGGCGGGCGCGCACGCGGTGACACTCTCATTTCGGACAGAATTTACAAGCCGCCCGCTTGCGTGCCTCGCATAGTCAGACCTAGTCCGACCTTCTACATATACATATATTCCCAGCAACCTAGCCCCTAGTCTGGCATGGTTAAGCTTCCTTCTACTAGCTTGTCCGACTACTTACGAATTTCATTCACCGCCAGACTAATCTCGCTTTTGACACATTAACCTCCTCTGTCACAATCTTGCAGCAGTACTATCTTTCATATAAATATTTCTCTATTTCCATTACTGGAATTTGTTCCTTCATATTGATTTCCTCTATTATTCCTTCTTTGCTATTTCTTCTTCCGCAAACTTTTATTAATACATCGCGGACTGGTGCAACACACACTTACCATATGTTGCGGCGAGGATTCCCTAACAGAAACTAATTAGGATCTAGTATATCCTGGTGTAATACGTATTCGGAAACGCCGTGCATAGAAGTTGGCTGGCCGGGGGGCAATCGAGGGGGGGGGCCCGCCAGTTCGCCGTTATGCTCGAAAGTCCGAAGTGGGAAAGGTCGGTCGGTAGCAGCGGCTGCTCGAAGCAAGACGTGCTTCTAGCCTTGTGGTTGAGACGGGGCCGTGTTAAGGATATGATAGGATAGGACAGGGCCGGTCTAGAGCTCCTCGAGAGGAAGAGGGAGGGAGAGGGGGGAAGGGTGGGAAGGAACGCGTCGCCGCGGGAAACTTACATGCATATCCTGAGGGAGGCCGCGTGGCGTCAGGTTGGCACAAGGGTGGCAGAAGTTACGGCGTCTCGACGACGCCACTTCCTAAGTCTGCTCCGGCATTATCTCGCAGTCTAACCAACACCCTATCCCCAAGTACGAGCAAGATACTACTCTCGCACAGTTTCCACCGGCTGCCAGGGTGAAGCCTCTTTTCCACCCGGGGCTTGGAACTAGCGAAACCTTCTTCGAAGGCCCAGGTGCTGCTTTCCAGCCGCTTACAGCCATTTCAGCGCCGCGCCTCTCTCCCACTCGATCTAGGCCTCTCTACTGACTCACTGCCATCGTGGTTACTATGCCTGGGAAGCTCTCTGTTCCAACCTTCGACTCAGAACCACCCCCAGGTAAAAGCAGTTCCATTCTCGGTACGAATTTGATGTGCCTTCCGGGCCGACACACTGTGCCAACTTTCGGCCAAGTTCCTTAAGTGTGAGAGAAGCTCGCCCGAGCTAAGGGTGGATTCGGGCGCGGGCGAGAATATTAAATTTATTTAACAAGCCCTCCAACCCCTCAGGAAGTCTCGCCAGCGGGAACTGTGCGAGTTCTTCGTCCGGCTTCGGAAAGGGGTTGCGAAGACCGAAATTAAATTTCGTCTAATTAACGGTCGACCCTGGAATGCAACTCGGAAATTTGCCGACAAGGCCCGCTGCTCCTCCGGCGGAGTCACGTCTCGCGTGCTCTGACTGTTTGCAGTTTCAAGTTTACAACCGCACTCGGAGAAGGAGAGCGAGCGTTCCTTCAGGCGTTATAGCGGCGCGCACTTGGTATCTCGAGGCTTTGTTCCTCGGTGGCCTCGCTTTCTTGATAGTGCGGAGTAGTTCTCTTGTCACTAATTATCACCGGTGCCCGAGTACTCGGCGGAGTGTCCTTCCGCTGCGAGAAGGGCTGTGAAGGGGCAGAAGGTGGCGAACCTAATCCGATGCGGCAGCGGTCGGCAAAAGGGAAGAGAGATCGAACTAGCAGTGGAGAGGCGAGGAGCGGCGCGGCCTGGCGCGGCGCGGCGCCGCTGAAAAGAGGGATATCTTCATCCATATCAATTACTCTGCGATTAGATGGATGAAGATACGTGCAGGCGAAGAGAGCGTTCGGTCTCTCGCAGTCGGTTTGCAGCGCGGAGACAGTCGGAGGTTGGTGGATGGACCCTCCTCGCTCTCCTCCGCCGGCCCTGACGAGAAGTCCCTCGCAGGCATCGTGATTGACAACGAGGCTGCCAGAGCGGCAGCCCCGATTCTTTGATTGAGCGCTGTCACTCCTTAGATAAGAAACCGCCCGGCGAATATCTTAATGAGACTCACCCGTGGCGAGGCGATGCCAGCAAACGCGCTCCTCGCCTTTCGATCGAATGCATACGTTTTACCCGGCCAATTAACCCTCCGGACCTATTTACACCGCGGGATATCGCTCTCTCGTTAACATTGCCGGCGAAGCCCTGCCGATGGATACTGCCAATTAACGCGGCCAATCCATCTTTCACGTTCGCCGATCGCTCACCCTTATCGAGGGACCGCTCGATTGAGACTGACCTTTTTTCTCGCATTAAAATCGACACAACCACTCCGGCGATATACTGGGACCAATCACCGCTGTAATTACACGGTGCCGCCTGTTAATTGATTTGGAAATCGAGAGATCCACGAATGCACACAGCGTCTCTTGCCAGTGACGATATCCCGGATTAATCACATCCTGGGAGGACTAGGAGGTGTCAAAGGCAACATATCCCTCTCGACTCCTGATACATAAGAATGAAGGATATTGCGAGAAAGAAACAGCTGGTACATGGAAAGTGTCATTGGTGGCGGAGAAGTCGAAGTCTCGGGGGAAGAAAAAGTGTATCGAGGATTCCAGGAAACTCGGGGATCCGCTAATCGACGTCGATAGAGCGTGTTCGATCGCGATATCGAGATCGCATAGGTAGGAATCGAGTTGGGATCGTTCGGGGAGGGGGTGAGAGGGAGGGGAAAAAAGGGCGAGTGGGAGTGGGCGAGGGTAGGCTGAGTACAGGCCGAAAGGAAGCGTGGAAGAGTTAAGGAGATGCGGTGCATGTAAGACGCGGGCGTTATCTTGTCGATCAAACAATTAACAATGCCAGCCGGTATCGGCGCAGCGGCGAGGAAGAAGGGCCGGCATGCAGGAGGTGCACCTTGATCAAGGGCTCCTTGGAGCCTGGAGATACCGCCACGAAAAGACAGAAAGGACACCGCTGCCCGATCGCTCTCGCTGCCGAGGGGGACACCGCTCTGCCTCTCGTCGACGTCTCCTTTCCACAGTGTTAATCGTTAATTATCCATTAATTAGCCATCCCTTAATTGCCATTGACCGAGCATGCCCGCGCTCCCGATACCGCTCGCTCGAGCCCAGAGCCACCGAGCCATCTCGCATGTCTCCTCCGCAGTCAATGTCGCCACCTAGAAACCCAGACTCCAACCTCTAACATACACCTCCCAGTTAATTGAACATACAACGTTCTACATACCAAGAGTTCAAGTTATTTCCAAGCATCTGTCATTGACAATTTATACGAGTCAACTTAAAGTTCTCCATTTTTAAAGTACAACCTTCGTCCGCTATCTTACGAATGGTCTTTGACTTTGAAAGTGATAATCGTCGGTATAGAAAGGGAGTATAATCGAGGTAAAGGTTGGTCGATCTGAGGGAGTGGAAAACGATCGGTCCATAAGTCAACGCCAATCAAAGAAGCAAAGGCGAAGTTGAGCGGTGCTTCGGCGCCGCGGCGCGGCGTGAATAGAGAAGAGCGAGCGTACGAAGAGGGACGGGTAAAGAGGGAGGCTGCGGATCGGACTTCAACGCAAGAAGAAATATACGGACTCTTATTTCGCCCGGTTGAAAGAGGGTAGCGGCGAGAGGAGGAGAGAAATCTGGCAGAGTGCCGGTGAGACGAGAGCGTAGAAGGAAGGAGAGAGATAGCGAAATATTGGGTATAATGGCACAAAGCCTCTTTGAATCTTGGAGTCGCGCCGCCCCGCACAGGACTTCCCTATCGGCGATCTGCTGCACCGTATGCAAATCTCCCTCCTTATAAATACATCAGCCACCGTGGATCTTAGGTGCCTCTCAGCCAGCCTCCTTCTTCTTGCCCAGCTTCCAGGCCTTCCGTCTCTCCTTCGTCCGCGTCCACCTACTACTCACAGTAACTGTTAACGCATTGACAGCTGACTCGGGCTACTAGCATCCCTCCAGGCCAATATATTCGGAGCCGTCTTTGCACTTTCCGCCGGCCAGCACCCGCTTATACCATCCACATTCTCCAGTATGCTACTCCGAAATCTTTCAAGGGCTCTTTCCCTAGTATACTAGCATTACTCCTTAATTAATTCGGCTAACTACCCTTTCAGTAATTGCTTCTTGATCGCTGAACTCCAATCAATGGGAAACCGGCTTGATCAACGGCTATCGTCGAATACTGTATCGTAAAGTGAGGGGAGCGATGGTTCGCTTAAGCCGATAATTGGCGCGGGCACTTTATCTTGCCCGGTAGCCAAAAGTTGGGCATGTTCGCCGCGATAGGGCAGCGTTTCGCTTGGAGAAGGAAGAAGAAGAAGGGGAGGATGTGGACATGCGAAGTGATCGTGAGACTTTAGTCAGTGTCCGCGGGCTGTGTACCTGTAAAAACCGGGCGATCCGTTATACGCACGCTTCCCCGCCGAATTCACGGGAGCAGCCCTCGGCCGAGCTTTCATCGATATCACGATAAATCTTGCGAGCGGACGAGCGAGCGAGCGAGTGCTCCGCTGGAGAGGAGAGTGCGTGCTTCTTCGTTTTTCGCAGTAAGGGCGCATGGAGATGAGGACCACCGTGAGCTGCGCGAAACTCTCTCTTTCTCTGGCCGGTTCCCTTTCTCTCAAAAGAGAGTTGGCTCGTCCGAGGTTTCGACGGTGATTTAGTGCAACGGAGTGCAGGTGTCTGCCTTTTGGCCGGGGCAGGTATCACGCGCGTCAAAGGGCCCGGGTGTGCTTGTCTGAGGAGGACAGTGGGCGGCGACGAAGGAGGGAGAAAGAGAAGTCTGCCTGTGCCTGCAATGGGAATCGAGCGCGACGAGGCGCCGCGCATTTTGATGGACTCGATCACCCACTGCACCCGACTCTCTCTCGCTCTCTTTCTCTCGCCGGCCCTTTCTCCCATCACCATTGCCGCCGTTGTCTCACAATGAGACACGCATCATCCTTATCCTCCTGCATCTTGTCAGGAAGCAGACGTACTCAGGGCGCCGCGTCGATTATAACAATTTGCTCGCACCACTGCCGGAGCGAATCTGACCGGACTGCTAAAGCGCGCGCTGCCCAAACATCTTTCCACTTCTCTTTCTCAGAAAATTCCACGACCCTTTATCGGTATTCTCGAATCGCGATGATTTTGAAGCGCCATCGCCGGGACATGTGACCACCCTGACTTTTGCACCACCACACATTTTATATCGAATTTTCTATAAAGATTACCATAGTACTATTAATCTCGTTAGTTTTCATTGAAAAATCTTGCTCAAAGAATTTCAAATCTGCCAGGAACAATTGGGGGTTGAACAATGGGTTGCTCTACGATTAGTTGTGAAGGGTGGAAAACTGCAAGCGGCTGGTACGCACTTGTTATTTCGTGCTGGGAAATGTGAGAATCGGACAGGGGGAATGAGGGACGGGCGAGCCGCGCGCAATAATGCTGGCCTGGAAAAGCTGGAAAAGAGGGCCAGAAGGGCAGCCATTACTTCCGACGCTTCGCGTCCAAACGATCGCCATTTGTCTCCTCGCAGCTGGTGTTATGCAAAGAGCCCTCTGGCAATTGGTGACCTGCTCGCCGTCGGTAGCGAGAGTTATAAACAGTGTGTATCTTTCCTCTTTCCTCATCTGCCGGCTTCTATCTCGACATTCTAGTAAATATGGATGTTATCCCGTCTTTTAAAACCCATTCTGCCTCAACGCAATATCGACTGCCGACTCAGTCGAACGATCAATTTGACGGCTGTGATTTCCCATCGTTTGAAATAGCACAGAGATTTTTCGTGGTCGCAACGGCACTTATAGCCTTCACTGAGCGGCAGGCAACGAAACGCAAACGTGATCGTATGGAAAGGCGGGTCAAGGGGTGACCAGATGAAGGCGAAGACAATGTGCGCACCCGCGAACAGAGATGTCACGTTGCCCGGGAACCCGTAAGCACCATAGAGTACTCTGATCTTCCGATCTCTTCGAATGAAGCAATTCCTTCTAAATATACTTTGTTTCAACGAAATAATATTAATATTCGCTTCGACATATTTTGCTGTTTTTTGTACGCGATAGGCTTTGGGATAACAATAGTCCAGGGTGGAATTCATGTTGTTTTCGTGAAACTTCCGGAATTGGTTATCCTAGAAACGTGCACGAACTGTGTGTAGGTTGAACTGGCCGCTTACGCGGTGGACGATGCTCGATCTAACGGCCATTAGCTCGGGGTAAACAGAGCCATACTTTATTCGGTGGGCGTCACTCTTCTTCCAACGCGGTTCCGCTTCTTTGTGCAGGGAAACTCCTAATGCTTCCCGTCAGAAATACGCTCCTAGCCCCTGAAATGGCAGTGGTGTAGTTTTCGCCTTTAACGGCCAACCCGACGTCTTACCCAGTTCCTTTGCTACAGCCATCATGTGGTTTTTCTTCGTTAGGAAACCCAAGAAACTTGGAATTGTATTCAGACATTTTGGATAACTTCTCTTTACTTCTTTATACACTTTCTTCCCTTCTCTGGAACTTCTCTTTGCCTCTCAGAAAATCAATGACCAATACTTCACTAAGAAAAGTGTTGTTCAGTGGAAATACATTCCACATATATTCTTTAATTCGGAACTATTATAAATACTATTATTTTACGACTAAAGAAAGATCTCGAAGTATAAGGTATGCATCGTTCGCTGAACCCTGCAATCCAGAAAGTCCCGCAGACTGCTAGGAGGCCGTTCTCGCGCGAGCGATGCAGCACTTTAAATCTCTCGTAGTCAATGACGGTATGCGCATCACAATGTGGAAGTCGCAGACACAGGGCGCGTGTGAACCACAGAGGCGACATGTTCTGCCGCGGAAGCAGACGCTCGTTGAAGCGAGAAACATGCCGGGAGCGGAAGTTTCGCAGACGGCGAGACACGAGCTCCGCAGCTCGGAAGGTGGTGAGTGGAGAGCGTCGATCGCCGCGGGACGACCTTGCCGATGGAAAGCATGCAGACAGCGTCTGGCCACTTCGAGGAAATTCGTGGCACGCGAGACGCTGGACATCGCGACGCAAAGTGACGCAGCTTAATTGTCCACGAGGAAGGGCAATGGACGGATAATGGCCGAATAGCAGACTGATACGGACCAACCAGAGACTTTTCCCTGCCGGCGGACTTGGTACCGCGCTCACGCCTCATTTCTCCGTGCGCGCCTGCCTGCTCCTTCATTCCTCGTATGTCCGAGCCACTGCATTACACTCTCGCCGCCACCCCGTCGCGATAAAGAAAATCTCAGTCGAATCCAGTCGCGTTCGGCCAATTAATCTTTAATCGACGCTGGACAGGCTAATAGATTATGCGATGAGCCCAAGGAGTTTCGCTGCTGAAAGGAAACGATCCTTTTCTATGGTCGCTCGTTGCAAGGAACTCCGGCAAGAACCCTTTAAGCAACGACGAGGGGCGGACGGGATCCATCATGGCGACGATCGATAATATCTCTCTCGTGCGGCAAACTCGCAAAATATGGTGGTCCTCAAGCGGGATCCCGCTTAACCGGTGATAAATTCCCGGGGATCCTGACATCCCCGAAAGCGGCGGTGCCCTCGGAGCACGCCACCCTCGCGTCGCAGCGAGGGAAATACAAAAAAGCGATCTGCGTCGAACGAGTCCTCCTCGGGCAGCGTCCGTCCCGAGGAGCCGGGGAAGAAAGCCGCGGAAAAAAGGAATGACTCCTTTCCTGCAGTAGAGGAGAAGCGTACGACGAGAGGAACGTGGTGAGATGCCGCCGGAGGACGTGGGCAACGGGCAAGGATAGGAAGAACCAGATGAGAAAGAAGAGGAGGAAGAGAAAGAGGCCGACGGCCGAGGGACGGTGAAGGAGGGTGGGCGAGCGGGCCAGAAAGAAGGTCTAGAGGGAGGATAAAGCAGGGGGAGGAGAAAACGGGTGGAAACGGGAGGGATCGGGCCCGGAGGGAGAAACGTTCGTTAAATATACGAGTGTATTGAAATTCCGGCCGGAGACGGAGCGCGCGATGGGACCCGCTCGTTGTGGAAGGACAAGATCGCATGACGGCTCGAGGGCTTGGGAGCCTCCTGCTGTTTTGAATACGATCCTCTGTCCGTAAGTCCTCCGACTCGTGTTGCCTTGCTTGCTTGCCGCGCGCTATGTAGAAGAGAACCAGAGCCCGGCACGGCCGTCTGCACTGTATATACGGCGCATCAGGACGAGAAAGCAGCAGCAGCAGCAACAGCAGCAGCAGCAGGACCGAGCGAGCGAGCGTTCTCGTCCTCTCCTCCAAGCCCACAGAGACGACAACGACCCGTCGCGACTCTCGGCTACGCATACCGTCGTCCACTCTAATTTGAATGTAACAACGTTCCGTTCGGCCGCAACCCGATACCATCTCCGCACTCCTCTCGCTCTTTCTCGCCGTTCCTTCTCTCTCTCTCTCTTCTGGATACGGAGATCCTCTCTCCCGGGAGCCCCTTCTCTATTTGTTTCTCTCTTTACCTCTCTCTACTTCGTCCCGACTTCTCGCTTCCTTCCTTGTTCTACCTCTCCTTCGAAGGACCTCGCTCCTCCTTCGCGACAAAGGCTATCATTGCTCGAACTCACCGCTATCAGCCACCTACAGGATAACTCGGTTCCATTCTTTCCAAAGGGATTCGGCACTCCAGTCTTCCAATGTTTCAACGCTCGCTTCAACATTACCCATTGGACACAAGTTATCATATGCGATCTCATCGACGATATCGCCGGATGCTGGAGCCGATGCGTGCGATTTCCAATTCCTGGCGTCCCGGTGCATTCGATTTCGCAACTGGCGTCATGCGAGCGGCTTGACGCCAGCAGGAGAGTTTCGGGAGTTTAGCCGTCCCGGGCCCGTAATTGCCAGGGAAAATTACCCGGTGTGCGGTAGATCACGCGTGTTTCGTGGATTCGC
Source organism: Ectemnius continuus (assembly GCA_910591665.1). Lineage (NCBI taxonomy): Eukaryota > Metazoa > Arthropoda > Insecta > Hymenoptera > Crabronidae > Ectemnius > Ectemnius continuus. The sequence continues at coordinate 9,061,137 of OU342868.1, read as the reverse complement.
CACGGGCGACGCGCGGCCGATTCTCCAGTGAAGGGTGATGCTCGAAATAAATATGAAAATCGAGTGGCGGACTGGGTGCTTGCCAGAGGAGCAAGAGAGAGAGAGGGCTTGGGAATCGAAGTGGGCGAGAGTGAGAAGGAGAGAGAGATTGTTTACAGGATCGCGCCGGCCGGCGGCAGTGTTTGGCTATATTACATGCAGAGTGCGCGATGACGGGGACGTGTCTCCGGATGATTGACGGACGACGGTGCACCACGTCGCATCGCAATGCAGCTCGCCAGCCTCCCGGCTTCCCGGTAGCCGCATGACGCGAATCTGCAACGTCCTCTTCTGCCTCGCTCGCTCGCTCGGTGCGTGCCCGCTACCACCAAAGCGAGAAGGAGACCGAACCAAAGAGCGTTATCCACGCGATTACTCTCCTTCTCTCTTCAAATGCTAGTTAATCGAAGAGAGGGAAGTTTCGGAAGATCGAAGCGCAACGAGCAAGCAGAAGACAGAAGCTAAGAACGATTGCGAATGCATGTGCGCGGCAAGGACGATTCCTTATCTCGGGGTGTCTCCTTTTCTCAGAAGAGCGAGGCCCCGCGCCAAATTACTATAAATAGCCACTAATTGTACATAGCGCCGGGAAAACGATCGAACACCCATTGAATGTCGATGTCAATCGAGTGAATATCAATCTCAACACGAAACCCAATACCACCGACAGAATTCAGTCGGATCTCATCAACTGTTGGAAGCGCATGCTCCTTCTGATATATCTTGGTATCGGGACGTATGATAGCTCGACTGGTAGCTTCGGCCTGGAACTAACATTCAATAACGAGACCGGCCGGTTAAGCGTATAATCCTCGCAACAATCGTCGCGTTCCTCCGATAAATCCATAGTAGCAGCAGCAGTGGCAGGAGCGGCGCAGTATGCACGCAGATAGGGATCGTTGCCGGCGAGATGGTAGCGAGGGCGGGCGGAAATAAAGCGTGACATTTTCCTTTCGAGTTATTCCGCTGACGTCTACCGTTAATTAGTTCCTGACAAGGGGAAGGGAGGAGGTGGGTGGGCGGAGAGAGCGAGCCGGAGCAGGTATATCTGGGATCGTTTTTGCATGGGCATAAAGTAACAGTACGTAGGGACACGTGTACATAGGTATACGTGTACGAGCGGTGTACGCACGTCAAGCAGCGGCAGTGGCACTCGAGTCGACAGGGGGAAAGGACTAGTCGATTGCCAAATGGGAAATATGTAATTCCGAGCTGTGTGTCGTCGACGGTCCGCGGACAGCCGAGGACAGGGATAGGCTTCGGAAAATGAGTTTGCCGGCATTGCAACATCAAAGAAGCTCCTCGCTCGTCCTCGCGTTACCTAGCTATATCCTACACACGCGCGTACAGGTATCTGGCGAGGAATACGTGTGTGTATTCCTCGTGCGCCGCCCGGGTCGTCTGGATACACGCGCCCGGATATCGGCATCGTTCTTTGTCTCGAGGGATAATTATCACGTCCGTTTCGCGATTCTTTGCGGTAACGATGCGTAGCGGAACGCATCGGCGCATTCGGAGCGGCCTGTCTCTCCATGTTTCTGTCCCATCTCCATCCCGGAGGAACGAGCGAACCTTCGCTAAATTAAAATCTGGCCGTTCGAGCTTTTCGGGGATCGCGTTACATCGACAGCGTGTATGATCGCTTGTCACTGAAGCAACCCTTTGAGGGCCTCCCCTTGTAAATTCCTGTATTGACTGCTTGCACTGTCTACAGTTTTCTAAAGGACATTCCCTCCTGTTGAAAGCTTCTGATTTTTATAGTCTCGTTTTGTAAGGGAGACGAGTGAGTCCGTATTGAGTTTACGTTCAATTGGCACCGATTAAATGTCCATCGAGGCAACACACTGGATGGCTTTGACAGCCAGACGATATAATTGTTTTAGTAGTATCTTTGACAGTCTCTTAATTTAATTATTGAAAGCTCGCACGTCTCTCGTGTCGAAGAGTTGTCTCACGAATTGAAAGATATCCACGTCGGACACACATCCAGGTTATCGAAGCGTTCTTATCCGGTGCCAGTCAAACCTTCAGATTTCCCTCATAAACCTGTATCAATAATTGTCGATATTTATCGAGCACTGGAACACTTTTACTAACGCGTCTGCAGCACTGTCACGATCCCACGGAATCTGAAGATATCGGCAATAAATAGAATTTGATAGAGTGGAGTAATAAAAAAGAATCTAATGCCATGAAAACTTGTCGAGGAATGAGTCAGTGGATATGATTCGGTGGACGGTCTCGATTTATAGATAGTCGATGTCAGGTGATTCTCAACGATACCGAGGGAAGGATATCTCGCCGCGGATTCCAACGGGAGTAAAAGCAGTACGCAAATCTTTCGGCATCCATCTAAAATACTATTAGTTCTTTGAGCGATGATTAATGAAAGGATAGCGCATACTATTTATGAATGAAATTAAGTGTTGAAAGGTTAGAGGTCGACGGGATACGTGGAGAGGGGCAAAGTGCTGAGAAATCCGAGGGAGATAGAGAGTCTATAGTGAGGCCGGTAAGAGAATGAACTCGAGATTTCCTTCACCCAAGCGCAGTCAGTGCCACTTCCCTTGACACTTGGGTGCGTCGCGGTCCTAGGACCTATGCATCTACAGCCTCGCTATTGGTTGCCTGGCTGAATAGGGTCAGCCTAACTTAGATAAAGAAAACCTGCGTCTGTCTCTGTTTGACACATTGGGCGACCCGCAAGCCAGGCTTGACAGCCATTTTTCTTAAGACGGATCAGTTCTTTTGCATTGAATCGCTTATTTAGACGAAAATCGGGTACTATTTTCATCACACGAGATTACTGTGATTCTACTTTATGATTTCTCATTGATCAAGATTAATTGATATATTATAAGGGTTGTTGTTTCAAGTAAACTTGTAATTTGCAAATAAAGTAATGTTGGGGTAGATTGGCCACTCGAAGATTGACTTAAAAATATTACGTGGAGTTTCCTCTACCTGTCGACTACTGTTTCGTCCAGGGTGGCAAAACGATTTCAAGTATTGAATAAAAACAATTAACCGGGGAGCGTCACTGCTCGCGCGATACCTGCTTACCTATCCAATGCGGACTTTGTAAGGGATTACCTACGGCGATGATTGACTCTGGGCAAGCCGAAGAAAAGTCATAATCCCTGCCTCTAAGTTAACCATAAAATACACTTCTCACAAAAATTAAAGCATCACTTTTTTTGACCGAATTATCACCGATTTTTGTAGCGGCAAAACTCGGCTCGATAAAATCGTACAGTAGTTGTTTAATACTCATTTTACAGCTTGAAGTTTCCTCTTTCAGAGCCTATATCGCATTTTTGCTTACAGTAATTTGTCTGTTATTAAACAAATGAAAACTCGACCTATCTTTTTTCTGTTCGAATTCCGTAATTCCAATGCTCGCGACACACTTCTTAATAACAGTCCGATAAACAATTTTTTAAAAAATTGTACCCGACTTTCCAATAGCTCATTTTGAAGAGGGGGCTTTCCTTTACAAGATAACATTAATGTGAATTAACTAAAAAAATTTACAACTCCGTGAACTCGCTTGAACTTGCGTAATTCGAACAGAAAAAAGATAGCTCGAGTTTTCATTTGTTTAATAACAGACAAGTTATTGTAAGCAAAAATGCGATATAGGCTCTGAAAGAGGAAGCTTCAAGCTGTAAAATGAGTATTGAAAAACTACTTTACGATTTTATCGAGTCGAGTTATGCCGCTTCAAAAATCGGTGATTTTTCGGTCAAAAAAGTGATGCATTAATTTTTGTGAGAAGTGTAATAAATGAGTCTTGCCCAGAGTCAATCATCATCGTAGATAGGTAATCCCTTATAAAGTCCGCATTGAAGAGGTAAGGAGGTATCGCGCGAGCAGTGACGTATAATGAGAATTAGAATCACTCTCTGTATTAAGAAAGTGAGGAGAGGCGGGAGCCCGTCGTCTCAGTTGAAATCTCAAACACAGACGCAGAGCGTGGCTACAAGGCGCGCAGCATGTGTGGGTAGAAAGCGCGTGAGGGGAAGCCAGGCTAGAAAACTCCTAAAGCGTAACTGGAGAGGGTAAAATTTCGGCTCGGTCCGCCTGGTTACCCTCCCTCACCGTGTTCATTCTCTCAGCGGCCTCACTATAGGGAAGACTCCTGGAGATTTCAGGCGCACGAATATGTAAGGGGTTGGCCAGCGGCGGACATCTATTTGCCGTTCGAACGTAAATTTGTTTAGGGGTGGACATCTAAGGCAGGAGTGCCGGTAGCGGCCGTTCACCGTCACGGAACATTTGCCGCGAAAAGTGCTTTCACCGTTCTGGCCGCTTCTTCGCTCTTCTTTTCACTTCCGGTGATCCTGAATTTCACCGGCGACGACGCCACCGGATTTGGAGGGAGGGCCGGCCTTATGCGGATAGTTCTGCGATACTTTTCGCCAATGCTAACCGAACCGAGCATGCTTTCCCTTCAATATACTCCCACGATAAATAGCCACTCTTATTACTTTCCCGTGGCTCCTGAATTATTATGCGAACGTCGCACGCCCTTTATTTGGCCGGACAATAAGAATTCACGAATCATTCATCCCTTCGATCTTCAATCCTTTAACCCTCACTGTTACCTTTATACGCGTTACTTCCTACACGGTACGAAATTCTTGAAATTTATTTGAATAATGGCAGAGCAAGTTTTAATCCCACAAGGTTTATAGTTCAATAATGCGGTAGTTTATGAAATGGAGAAGGAGAAACGCGAGAGAAGAAATGGATAAATATCGAAAGATATACTCAAGGGTGCACTTGGCCATTTTAGAGAGTACCTAAATGGCAAGTGAAATATTGATAGGTCATACAGAATCGAGGGTGTCTGAGGTAGTTATCGTCAAAGGTAGCAGAGAGCAGGCTGTAACAGGCTATATAAACGGGCTCGATAGTACTCTTATCAATCAAACAGCCTTAAGGTCTGCGTCGCAGCTTACGATATCATAAAACGGGCCATCCCATAGCGTCTTGTGCGAGCTGTATCGTATTTATATTTATACGTGATTCCGACGACCCTCGTTCGCGAGTCCAACTCGGGCCGCGCTCGCTGGACCTCGTAAAACTCGGCCATCCGAACCACATAAGTTGCGCGACGCGTAAACCTAACTTCATGCAGGACAACGCTCGCTGGATTCCGAAGATCCAGATTCTTAGGAGTCCTTTCACCTAAAGTCATACCAAGCCCCGATATCTCTTTACGATCTTCGCGTTCTTCATATTTATGCTTTCAAAGAGGACGTCGACCTGTTATTATGACCCACCAAGCAACAACTGAGTGTTTCTCTTTCACTGGTACATTAATTGGTTTATAAATGTAAAAATCTTACGAGTACAAATACATACTTTCATATGAACGAATCAGTTGAGAGTTCAAGGCCGACGAGAGCATCATTAGCTAATAAAAAAGGTTGGAGTGTTGTTATATTAATGGTGGGGCGTAGGTATATGCGGCTGGGTGGGTGTGCGGCGAGGACTCGCAGCTCTTTTTCCATAAAAAGTTATCGGGAATCGCGAAACGTTTGTTAAGTGATATCTGCGCGGCGGCGTCGGCGGCGGGCGGCGGCGCTCTCGGGCACACAATGCTCGGCCGCGCGCTGTAATATTTTGCAGCTCCGCTGCCAGATGCAATCCGCGCGCAGTAAACATTCATCGGCTTGATGCCGTGAGCCCGTGGTGAGTCTAGATAGAGGAAGTTCCGCCCGAATTGATAAATCCCGAGCACTTCGCATCGGGCGGACTCCGTGCGCCTGTGCCTGTGAGCAGCTCGCCGCTCTCTCTCACTCTCTCTCTCTGTGTTAGTGAGGGTGGGCGTGCACACGGACGTGCACCTGCTGCTGCAGTTCGCGAGTTATTTAGGAGCTATCGGATGCTGCGCGGCCATTAGCAGCGATCGCATTACCGCCAGATTGGCTAATGGTCGTGGATCCAGGCGGTTCGCCCCCAGGACTTTTCCTTCGCCGGTGTTCCCGCAATTTTCCCAATTTTCCTCGGCACCGGCCCCAAGGCTCGCCTCGTTATGTTCACCGATAGCATTAATTACTGCGTAACCTTCATTATGCCATCCTCATCAGACTACCAGGAGGCTTTTCAATCATTCTTTCTGATTTTCCTGCCCACTTGTTAAAATACTGGAGGCGCGCCTCTGTTATTACCGCCCGGATTTCATTTCCATTTTTTATATTGGCGCGTAACTGTGACAGGAGTTCGTGCGAAATCAAGGGAAAAAGGACAGCGCGTTCGATCACGGTAATCATTTGGAGCTTTCGACTCCCGTGGGTATCAGCAAATAAGGTATCGATAGCAGCACACGCCCGAAGCGCCGCGGCGCTGCGTTCTCTCTCTCTGCCGGTGTTATCCAGTGGCAGTGCGAATTTCGCATTTATCCGAATCCCTTCCGGCCTTTTTACGGAGGCCGACCGGCCAGCCAGTGTATGGGACGCGCGTAACGATACCCATAGGTACATACACGTCGACGATTGTACGGCGACGCCCCGAAATCGCGGGTTGGTCATTAATTTCGGCGCATAAAAATCAATGAACAGCCCATAAACAACGCGCGGGCCCGGTGCACCCGCGCGCACCTCGCTCTGTCTCTCCCATTTTCCAATTTGCAATTGCGAATCGCGTTTTTAATTATAACGAACAACACAATGGTAACTGGTCACCGCTCTCCACCCGCCTGCCCATACTTCTCTCCTTTAGCCACCCCTGCCCACACTTGGCACTAGGCCTTCTCTCTTTCCCTCGCCCTTCTTCCTTCTTTATTTAACTCGTTCCTCCCCTCTCTCTCTCTTTTCCACCACCGGGACAAACACCATGCGACCGGGAATGGCATCCGGCTGGGCCCTCACACTCCGAAACGAACCGCGCCAACCCCCCGTCATCCCTTCGTTGCCCGGCGAGATATTCCGTTTTCACGATAATTATTGTCGTTCGATTCCTCTCTCTCTCTCCCCCACCTCTCGAACTCCATCAACCTGTCTCTCTTTCACTCGCTGATCTTTCTCTCTTTCGCCCGTTCGCTTGGATTTCTTTGTCGCTCTTGCATGAAAGCAACCTCCGCTTCCATCCCCTGCCTCTGCTGCTGCAGCAGCAACCCCGAATCCACCGCCCCCTCAATTTTCCAGCGCCTCCGCGCGGTATCCGTGTACACCAAAAATCGCGGCAACGCGCGATAACCGTTCGTCCGTCGCAACGACAAACATTTTACGCGTGTGCGTCCCTCTCTGTTGGCAGCGGCACGCACAGCCTCTACCAATTTCCTCTCTCTCTCTTGCTCGCTGCCTTCTGCTTTCCTGGCCCCGCGAACCGCTCGACTGCCCGCCATATCCAGCCTTTTTTCGGATGGCTCAGCTTTTTGATACTTTTTCGCCGTGGCCAGCCGCCGCCGCGCCGCGCCGAACGTTTTTACGAGCAGTAAGTGTTTCGAACGCGCACGCGGACGCGAGGGTGAATTTTATGGTTGGGTAATTTTTCTGATAATGCCGCTGGACGATTAATTCCGTGCGCGCGCGCGCGCTTCAGTACGCTACCCCGCTTCTCTGTCTCTTTTCGTCTTTCTCTGCCTCTCTTTCCTGCCCCACAAAGCCCGGTTTTTGTTCATGGCCATGGTGGATCGCGCGCGCTCTTTTTTTTTGCGCGCGGTGGCGATTTTTTTGGCCGGCCCGCTTTGACGCCGGGGATTGATTTTTCTGAGGTGTCGTCGAATATTTCTGCCGGGCGAAAGCGCCGGCCACCGCTCGAGCGATGACTTTTTCATTGGTTCGATTGTCCGTCCGAATTTGTGGGCTCACGCTTCTTGGAAAATTTGCTGCCGGTGCCGGTGGTTGTTGCGCCGCTGCAGTTGCTGCTGCTGCTGCTGCTGCTGCTGCTGCGTGCAGCCATTAATGACGTGCGCTGACGTGTATTCGAACGTATTATCGGCCGGCTATTGTTCAATAATACGTTGCGCATTTTATATTCTACGTACGTCATACACATCAGTGGCCACGCAGAAATTTCAATGGGAGTGTGGAGAAGGGGGAGGGGGCGGACGGGTAACAGGAGTACAGGCGCGCTTGCGATTGAACGAATATAAGCTTTCAAATAAAAACGTCGAATTCACACAGAACGGCCGTCGGCTCTGCCGGCACGAGTACATCCTCTATAATTTAAAACGCACCCCGAGAGCATTAAAGCATCAAATAAAAACAATCGCGTCGCCCCAATGATGTAATGTACGACGTCGGATTTTCCGAGCTAATTTTTAAACACACGCCGCTGCCCTCCACTGAATTAACAAACGGTCCCGTGTATATCTCGCGGATGGCACGGCGCGCGCTCGCCACTCTCTAAAATATACCCGTGTTTTTGTCCACATCGGCCCCGCAGATATTGTAAAATAGTATCGGCCAATTTACGAGGATTCATTTACACAATAATCGAGACGCGACGCCCGTTCCGTGTCTGTTTAGAGTGGATAGTTTCGAGGCGCACTGGCGTGAAATAAAAGAGAGCCGCTTCGCTCACGGATGTACACGCCGTTAGGGGTAGCGCGCGCAGCCGTTAAGAGTTAACGACATAACGATTATGTCGCCATCCGGGATAATCACTATCGCGGCCCGATACGAATCTTTATACCTTCAAAAGCGCACTGGCAAATACCCTCTCTAACACATTCACCTAGCATTCGCCTCTGTCGGCGGAAAAACTCTGAAGGTCCTGCCAGTTTTCTCTGACCACATCTACTGCTGGTGAGGGAGCACACACTCTGAATAAATGCCCCTCGCGCTTCCCTCTCCGCATCTACTAAAACCACCGGAAAAGAGTGCATACGGTAGTGGAGAGAGTGTGCTAGTTAAATTACGTGCTAAATTACTCGCTTCCATCTCTGTGGTTTCGCGGTCAGCGCCGGATAAAACTTTCAGGGCTCGGACCGCGCGCTCGCCGCTTTGAATGACACGCGGGGGACGAGAGTGCTCGCGAAATCATCGAATCAATCATCCGAGCGCGAATTGGAGGCCAGCGGACATCACCGCGGAATCCTGGCGGCTTCAGTGTTGGTTTCTCGTTTGTTTTTCTAGTTTCAGGAGGAGGATGTGTGCTAGCGGCGCGGCGGCGGTGCACGTAGAGTAGCGTAGTGACTTTTCTCAGGCGGTATAGGTCGAGCAGAGAGGTATAAGGGTAATCCCGTGGGGTGCTCCGGAGGGAGTTTCATATAGAGGGCCGCCACGGTGCGGCCTCATATATAAGGATTTATCACGGCTAAGTCTCCCGTATATTGCTACGTACCAAACCCTCTCTTCCCTTTTGCCCTCGCAAGCCTCTTCTTCCACCGCTCTTCCTCCTCCTCCTTTCCTTCCTTTCGACTTAAATTCTTCCTCTTCATTTCTGCCCGACTGGACGGCCACCTTAGCGCGCCCACGATCGCACTGGCCGTGCTGGGATCTCACACTGCTCGCCTTATTTACTACTTGCATCCAATTATCGGATCCTGGTGACTGCCTCGTGGCTCCGCTTGACCTCTCCTGGACCTTTTCTACTTCAAAGTCTCCTTTTCCCCTCAGTTCGCCCTCCCCACTCTGTACTCTAGAACTCTGCGTCCTTAGGTAACGTTCTACGTTTTTATTGTGATAGTTTTGAGAAATGTTTGGATCTTTCCTGAATTACTAGATGGAATAAATTGCGATTTCAAGATTAATAGAATGCTATTTTGATTCAGGAAGGTAGACACATCCAATTAGTAAGATAGAGTTATTTCGGAACCGCGAACAGGGTGTATTAGGGGATAGCCGCAAGTGGCCGCTGATAAAAGCCCTTATGGGCGTGCGTGACCTCTTCCTGTACGCCGGATATCCCGATCTTGTAGGAGGAGGCAGCCGAAATGTGTACGGACCACTGCTCACTCTTTTTTTCCCACTGGCAGAGAACCACCCCACGAAATGCCTCCGCGTGCCGTTTATTCTGAATCAGATCCCAGATCCACTGGTATGACGTCGCTTCCGTTCTCTGGGGGATCAAGGATGTTTCGCCTTCTTTTCGGCTCTTCCTACCAGCCTGACGCTCCTCTCGATTACCTTGGTTGCTTGATCCCCTTGCTTCATCTCCTTCTCTCTTCAAGAGCCTTAGAGCCTGCCTCATTCGAGTCGTTCCTATCGCCGAGAAATAGGCTTTTCCCGTACGTTATCGAGAATTTTCCGCTGCTTAGGAAAAAGCTCTCGGAACGCCAAGAAAATACGGCTTCGCTCGAAGTAACCCGGAGCATTAGAATTTTCCACATATTAAAAGTAATCTCGACTTTGTTTCTCTAAAGTAGAGAACGAAATTTTCATGGAAGTTAACTAGTAAACGTGTCGGATGCTACAAGATTTGCGATCGCGTAGTAATCGCTACCGACACTATTCTACTTGATAAGCGTGAAATGCGAGTTGCGACGCGTCTCAGGGAATTTCAGAATGCCTGGATGCCAGGCGAGCCCGGCTTTAGGGAGGTCTATCGTAGACAGGCTTCCGTGGGAGCTAGGAAATCGCAAATTCCTCGTAGGTGCGGAGAGTACGAAGGGCATTTCGGCGGGGGCGAAGTCCGGCGTCGACAGTCGTCGCATTAACTCCAGGGTGCTCGGTGTCGTTAACGGCATACCTTATCGTTTTGTGCGCCCAGCCGAGCCCCTGGAATGTGTAAATATAAGCGGCGGGCGGCGGCTGCTAGCCGAGGGGTGGCTCAACGTCCCTCTCGAATAAGCAAGCACTGCCTACCACCGGAGCCAGGAACCAGTGTCATTAAGTCGAAGTTTACACGAGCAGATTGACAATGGGGCCGACCTATGAATCACAGGAGATTTGGCCAAGCGGATTTCTACAAACGTGAATTATCGCGGAGCGTGTCGTAGAGAACGAGCGAGCGATAGAGAGAAAGAGAGAGAGAGGGAGGGTGGGAGAAAGGGCGGGTGGAGGTGAGAGATATAGAGCGGCTAATCGCCGAAGGCAAGCTTGACAAGATCGGGCAGGCCGTCACTTCAAAATCCGACGCACGCAATAGTTGGCAGTCGCTTTACTCTAGCGAGGAATGGCTACGTACCGCGCGCGGCATATTCGGGGCCGGGATGGATTTAAAAATTCCTTTATCCCAGCGTAATATCGCTTCAAAAGTATTAACGTCCTCGAGCGCGTTGAAGAGAATGAAGTTACGAGCTTGGGTTAAAGTCGGATCGCGGCCGGGCGCGGACGAAACATTTCCGTCAGAGCGTGCAAAGCGGCCTTTAGGCAGAAGCTGGGTTCTATCGCAGTTCGCGAATTCCGTCCTGTCATTTGTAACTGTCGGCCTGCTCATTACAATTCCCCATTCCTCGGCTCTGAGCCACCCCTCGCTCTCGGCCACCCCTCGCCCCACCCCGAGCGTCTCGTTCCTGCACCGGCAACCCAACCAAGGGTTCCAACGTTTCTACTCTTACCCTCTCGTATTCTCTCCTTTCTTCTCTTTTTCCTGTCTCTTTCAGCTTCCCTCTTTTCTCCCTTTACTTGCCTCCGCTTCCTTTCTCTCTTCGTTCGAGCGTGCGCCACGCTCCACCCCCCCGGGCAACCCATTTTATTCTCGCGAAAATTGAAGTGCCTGATAAAAACATAGCTTTTTAATTTCACGCGGTAAAGCCCTGCTCCCTTGGAAGAGCGAGCATATGCGGTCGCACAAGCCGGACAAAGTTGGATAGTCAGAATGCGAGAATTGTCTGACCTCGTCGTACCTGTGCTACTTGGCGTACCTCTTGGTATTCGATACTCGTAGACTATAGTGTCCCGAGAAGAGTAACCGGGGCAGGAACATAATTTTCGATCCGTGACCGAGATATCATTTGCCGAAGGGAGATAGAGTGCGGTGAAGAGGGAGAGAGAAAGGTAAGTTTGCAATAGGAAATTTATTGTGGCCAAATATTGGCGCGAAAGTCCGAAGGCCACGGCAATCGCTGACACGCAGTGTATCATAAATTACAAAACATGTATAACCAATAAATCTTCGTTTATCCTATAGATCGGAGATATATAGCGAGCGGGTTACACGGTTACTACTATGCATATATCGATTCAGCTATCATTCACATCATTCGGCGCGATATCTTGCCACGTGAACAGAGCCGTGTATACGAAACAGCGAGAGACGCCACCGCGCCAGTCAGCCAGCCAACCAGCCAGCCAGTCACTCTTCCCCGTTCTTAGAAGGCAAAAGCGGTGCTGGCCATTTTCTTTATTACATTCCTTATTTCCTATCCAGCGGCGGGTCTAACGGTAATACAAATTCCTATTGTGATTTATGTTGATATCAATGGCAACCCTCAGCCGCGTCCCGCCTCAAGGACGCTCCCGCAGTCACCCTCCAGTCCGGCTTCAGATATTATGCTTTATTGAATCAGAGTTGTCACTGTTATTGTTGGCCCCGTGCACCCGACCCTTCGCTCCCCACTTCTCCTCCCCGTCTTCTTTCTAGCGGGCCACCGCCCTCGTTCCTCTTTTACCCGGGCGATCCTCGTCTCCTTTTCAGCTCATCCGTTTCACGCTTGTCTCGAGGGTGGCTCCGACCAGCTACCGCGCTCTCTATGAATTTTATTAATAAAACACGATCGCCCCGTAACCGGCACCGACAAAGCACACTGACAGACAGCAGCAGTTCTCTTACGAGTGTTTCACCGGCGGCGGACGAGCGTGAAAAATTTCTCCGCGCCGAGCCACCCCCCGCTGCACCGTCGAAACGTTTTGTGTTGGCTCCTCTATACTTAACACCTCGCCAGCCCCGCGTATACCTATCCATTATGCCACCATCCCTTCCCAAAAGTGATTCTAATAATAGCAGCTCAGACATTGCGAGACTAAATCGCCATTTTACATCGTCGAAAAATAGCATTGTCGCACTTGTAAAATTCGTGAGACAAAGGGATTACAGAGAGGAAGTTGACACGTATCATGAAAGAGTTCAGAGTAAAAAGGTGTAGTTCCAAGAGCATTAAGTGCCGCGTCATCGGCCGGGCATCCTCGGCTCGTCGTGTGTTCCGCTTCTCGCAGCACTCTCAATGGATCGGAGAACCAATACTCCCATTAACGGCCGATTGTGCCTCTCCGAGGAGAGAAAGCGAGAGTGGCTGAGGTGCTACGGGAGAGAGGAGAGCGGCGGGGGAGGAGACAGAGAGAGTGAGAGAGAGTGAGAGAGTGGAAGCGTGCGTTTACACAATGTACAACACAGTGACTTGCGACAGTAGGCTGCTATAAACGTGATTAATGGACACGAGTCGTTTACCATTCTGATACCTCTCGCTGCAGCCGGAATAACAAAGTGCTCCTTCACTCCTACTATTCCGTACTCCCTCGTACTCTTTATCTCGATCTTACTCTCCGTCACCTTTTCGACCTTCCCCCTAGTTTCTTCGGATTGCCATGAAATGGCACGGGAGGACTCATTGCTCCCGCGAATACCGATATCCCCCGCTGACTAGTAATTTGGTTTACCCGCACGACTCGCATAAATGCACAATCTCTTTTTGACGGGGCCAGACGTATGTGTGATGGGAGATATTTTTGAAACACTCCCTTAAGAAGTAATCCTTTGCACCTAGATCCGGCTGGCTGAATTTGTCTGGCATTAGAGGTACGATGTCAGTCAGGTGACTTGACAGGGCAAGCCGAAAGTTTTGTTCATACGGGGTTCGCAGCGGCAACTGAATCCGCTCTTGCTTTGATATATGGAAAGATTGATTTCTGGCACAATGGAGTCGAATGCAAGGGAGTTGATGCGTCGCGAGGGGGGGCTGTTCTAGTGGCGATATGTAAGTAGCTATTCCGAGGCTCGTCTGGAAATAGGATTCTGCCAGGATAAATCTTGGATTGGCCTTCTGCCGAACGGAGACATCGGGCGGATATTCCCGCGGAGCGAAACCCTTTCGGTCGGCCCGCTATTCCTGACCGCACGATACACGATAGCAAGACGAACGTCCCTCTCGTGCGGGGTGACAACTCGCATGGTATGTCTGTCGGCGTCCATGCAGCTGGAGAGCTCTCTCTCTCTCTCGCTCTCTCTCTCTCAGAGACGGGGACAGGGCAAACATTCTCGATTTACACGTTAGCCATTCCATTTGGCTCGAATCGGCTGGAAGCCATTAATATCGGCGAGCGTGAAAGCCACTCCGAGAGCGCCGCCGGTGGTGGCCGGCTTCTGACTTAGCGCCGGGACGAGCAACCCTTTACTCAGATTCCCCGGCGCACCCGGTGAATATAAGCCAATACCCCCTTTTTCTTCGCGAACCTCTTAAATCGCTGCTTCTTCTCAACCTCCTCCTTGAATCCCGAGCATCGCTTCATCCCTCATGCTTCTTCTCGATCACTTCCATTTTCTTCAGAGACTTCCTCAACCCTTTACCTCCACGTTTTTCTGGCCCCCCATGTGCTTCTTCCGAAATCAATAAATACATATTTGTTGAGTACACAGGGAATCAACTATCAATGACAGTAATACCATTAAGCGAGGCCCTGACGCAGCATGTGGAACGTGTTTGGCCGCGCGACAGGGAGGAATCGAACGCGAGATCCAGCGCGTAAAGGGAGACCGAGAGAAATAGGACGGCGGTGGCGGTGGCGGTGGCGAGGGTGAAATGGAGAGTGAGAGAGAGGGAGAGAGAAACCATCGTTCGAGGAACGGTTCCTCTCATTCTCGTGATTTCCGCAGAGTCACGTTACAAATGATTGCGGCCGTCTTCCATCCTCGTTATCGAAGTGACATAATCATCTGTTAGTAATGCATGCGTCTACGTGTCTCTACGTGTCTACCATACAGTGGGTTGCCACGCACAAATCCGAGGCTAGGCGTTGGCAGGAGACGTTGTCGTTTTGCATGACACACTAACGTTTGATAATCTTGTAATACGTATCCGTTGTCAGTTCATCCACAAGTTCTGATAACAAGTACTCACGCGTCTCACTAATTCCAAATATTGCCGTGGACAACAGATACTCGAGTAGTTCAATGAAAGTAAGGTGCTCCAATTTATTGGAGGAAAGATTTATTAGCCAAGTCTTATGGGAGGTTCGTCATGATCGGGAATCGATTGGCATTCGGCACGGCTTTCGGCGGGCTAGGCGTAATCGGCGTAAGCAAGACGAACGGGATTCGTTCCTAGACAATTAAAAAATAATCAATGGCAAATACCTGCTGCGACTGAATGCGCGACGAGTCCTGCTCGTTTTGTTAGCCGGTAATCCTTGGATGGGGCGAGGAGGTACGGGGCCGGCGGCGGCGGCGGCGTCGGCAGCGTCGGCGAGGTCCCCCGTGGGCTTAGATCATAATTTATGGTTGTATAAGAATGCGGAAGGGATCCCAGTACTGTTTACTGTCCTATACGGGATTACGCGTGATACTCGCCCATTAATTTGTGCGTCTATCACCTGTCCCTTTCCCTTTCTCTTTCCGGCGCTCTCTCTCTCTCTCTCTCTCTCTCTCTCTCCTTCTCTCTATCTCAATCCTCATCCTCGAGCAGTGGGTAAACTCGTGTGAGCCGAGCAACACTGGAAATGTTAATATACAGATCTCTCGTTGATCCTCGCTGATGAAAAAATATTCTACGCGCTCTCGAGCAAACACCTGCTACAGCCTCGGGAAAGGGTAAAACTGGTTTTGGGCGCAGGGTGCAAACCACCAGAGTGGAGGAGGAGTGCCGCGGGTGTATGTCACGCGAAGGTCCATGCCATCTGCGCCAATCGCGGTCACCCCTTGGCGTTAAAACCCCCCCAGAATTTTCAGTTGGCCCTGTCGAGCATGCCTCTTCCAAAGGGTTTCGTAGTGGATTCAGTCGGTCGGCCGCTTTCCCAGCTTGCCATTACTCATTCGGTGGCAACGGTGGCTGCGCCACCCCCAGACATCGAGCAAACAATTTGTTGGCCTGGGGCCGGGCCCAGGCCGCGGGCCAGGAGGACGCTATTCTCCACGAAGGAGAGTAAGTCGGCCGGAAGTAATGCCGGTATCGCCGAATTAGTACAATGAGAGTAAACAGACTACATTGCTCCTCAAGAAAAGTAGGAATTACCCGAGCAAATGTTATTTCTTACACCAGAAACGAATTGGTCTTCTTGATTTAGCTTTAATTAGTATGTGCGAGTAGTAGGATACTCCTGATCGGTCAAGAGTGCGCTAATCAGAGGAGATAGGATTTTATGATAAAGCACTGTGTCAGAAGTTGGTGTATATCTGGCATGAATAAAAGTTCGGGAACAAAGTCGAGCTCCGTCAAGCGGGCATCGCGATTGCCGGTGTAGTTTAAAGTTTCTTTAGCCCACCAACACTATATCCTCCGGCCAGTAGTTGCTAGCGAAGGTATTTCCGCATTTGCCGCGCGCAGTTCTGCCCGGCATAAATTGATACAGATGCGAGTTACTCGGCGAGTTTTTCGCTGGCAGCCCCGGGGGGGAATAGCCAGCCCCCGCGCAGAGGGATGGAAACTAACTCCGCCAATTGCGGAAGCGTCGAGCAAAAGGGACTCGGCGTGCGTGGCTCTCTTTCGAAGAGCGTCTTGAACGGATGTGTGAAATTTCTTTCGGCCAACGAGATGGGGATCAGCCGGTCATTAATACTGTAAGAAACAATCCTCGTTATAGCGACGGGATGCTAGGGTACAAGTAGGTCGAATATAAACCGATAATGGTCGGGCAAGGCGGGCTGCTCTAAGGCGAAGCGCCGTGGGTTATGACTAGGCGTAAAACGCCCGGAAGAAAAGTGGCTTTCGCAAATTCCCATTAGCGGCCGGCTTAATAATAATTTAACACGCTGCGAACACGTAGCCGCCGGCTCATTGCCAGTGGAACGCGTTCGCTCCTCGTAAAATCAATACGCCATAATGCATAGGCACTTGGAATTGAAAGGGAATTCTCGGCCAGCAGTGAAAAGTAGAGGAGAGGTTCGGAGAGCTGGTTGTGCGCCCATGTTTATCTGATATTCAAGGAGTGCCGGAGGAGTTTCGTGCGGTTGTAGCACTTTCCATTATCTAGCGCGGCGCAGTTCCTCCCAGGACCCGCGTCACAGATCTTGACAAATTGTTCTATCTGTCCTGCGTCCGAGTGCCGAGGAAGTCCGGTTAACGATCTTTTAACGATGCCGCGTGCACCCGCTAAGGATTCTACTCTGCTCCTCCGCATCGGGAAGTGTGAAAAGCGCAATGTCCCACGGGTCCTTGGGATGGGAACGCGAGATGGCTATCGGTCGCTTTGACGGATCTGAAAAAAAGGAGCGGCCACTTTGTCATCGTGTCACGCGCCCTGCCACCAAGGCTTTTTTCGCTACAACCAACAAACAGACTGCGAACCGACAGCAATTACAGTCTCTTCTACTCTCAGCAGTTGGATTCCTCCGGGAAAAGCGGCAAATTTACTGGTAGCTGGTAGCTTCTTCTCGTTGAGATTAGATGTGAAACTTATGAAAATGAGATGGAGCCGGTGGTCCATGGGATCGACAAAGCACGGTCAGCTTTACGGGCATTTAATTGGCGAAGATAGACGAGCCGGAGGACACATTATTATGGTAATTTCGAAGGAAGTTCGCGGGCCGCGGGAATCGCAAGCGGAGATTAAAGGCCCGCCGGTTGACATCGTACCGTTAATTAGCGCCGTGAACACAAACCGCATGATGTTAACGGCTTATCTCGGCTTCCTGGACTATTTGTTACCTGTTTCGAGTGAATGCCAGGCCGGCGACGGCCGGCGAATGAAGATCTCAAAATTCCGCAGGATTGTACGACATCCTTTAGATGTCAGCGATAAGATTGAGCGTGCGTTCAAGTGTACATGTACAGGAAAATCGAGAGGGTAGGGGAAAAATGTGTTAAGGTAAAGAGTGGGCCGTACTTTCCGAGGGACGCGCGCTCTAGATGCTTCACGGTCGATTACCCGGAGGCCGACGCCAATCTTCTAGTCGATTTTCAGTGGTGCGGCGGTGGCGGCGGCGTCGCCGTCGGCAGGAGCGAGGGGCGAAAGTTCATTTGCGCTTAATGCCGCGCGATTAATTGTCGGTCGACTACTCGGCGAGAGGTTGTAAGGCCATTTACGGCCGGTGCTCGTGGCCGTGTAAGCGAGAGCCTACAAATTCGTTCGCACTTAAATTCCAAGCGCTCGCTGCCGCGGATTTATCGGCTTTCCGAAGGCTGCTCTCCTCTCGGTAAGCATGACCCCCCGGTGCTAGTGTCGGGTAGCGAACACCTATAACCAGCACCCTCGGCGTCACTTACTTGCTTACTCGCCCCGATCACGAGGAGAGCGGAGCTTGTCGTCACGCGCCTCGACGCCTCGCACGAAAAGCTCGCTTGCTCGCTCTCCTGCTGGAAGCGCCGCCACCACGACACGGGCTTTCGTTGCCGAACGACCAACCAGAGAAGAAGGAGGAGAGAGTGAACCTCTCGGAGCACGATTCGGCCCAAGTACACCAGCGGGAGCCGGAACGGCCAGGAGAGAGCCAGACTCGCAACAGCTCTTCTCCATTTCGCTCGTCCTCGTCCCGGCATCGTGTTCGCCGATCGCGGCAATTAGTAACGACCTCCCCTGACTTGGGATGTAGAGGCGCGCGAGAAGACCTAGCAGAAACAGCAAGGCCAGCCTCGAGAAAGGGAGGGAGCCGCGCGAGAAACGTTCCCTCGCATTGCACTTACTCGTGAGAGAGCATTGCCTGATCCCGTGTCTCCAGCCGGAAGAAATTACCTGGGCGCGCGTAAGCGCGAGGATTAAAGGAGCCTCTCTCGGCGCTCTCGCCTTCCCGCTTCGTCCTTGCCGCGATCCTCCCGCGCTCTACCCGCCAGCCGATAATGAAATGGGATTCGCTCCAGGAGGGAAGTTAACTTATCGCACCGGATGCGCCTAGTTATACGCAATACCTTTTCGGGAATTTGATTTCCGGATGGCACACCAGGAATTTCAATTGAAAATCCCACTTAGCTCAACGGGGGATTCTCGTTGAAAAACTAGAGTCTCCCAGCGAAAAGTAAAGCCGCGAGAGGAGTTAACGCGACAGCTCTGACGGGCAATATAGGAAGCTGAGGAAAAGTCCAGCTGGTCGGAATTCGGTGCGGCGTTTCGCAATAATGGAGCAGACGACGACGCGCAGGACACGAGGGTCAACATTACAAGTGCATGTTTAACATGGCGGCTGTCCGAGCAGTGCCTTAAATTTTGTGATCGTCGCGACGCCGGTCCGTGGGAAAATTGGCGCGTCGAGGCAGGCACGGTACCGCCTGGCATAACAGAGCGAGAGCGAGTGAACGAGCGAGTGAGAGGGAGAGAGAGAGAGCGAGAGACGGAAAGAGTGGTGCAAAAAATTACATGAATTTCTAAAGGGCAAAGGACAGCGGGAATTGTCGAACGCGCGCTGCCCAGGGTCGGCGTGTGTCCCCTGGAAACGGTGTAACGCGATCCTACCGTAATTCACGTTGGTTTTACGCTTTATGCGACACGCAGAACATTGCGCGCGGCCGCGCGCGAATTTACGGGGAGGCCAGGGCGTACGTACGTACGTTCGTACGTTGGTACGGCGTATGGCGCGGAGCAGCGCCCGGGACAAAACCTTTGCGACCGAGCTTGATGGACGCCCGGCCGGTATTGGATTAAACGCCTCGAAAAAAGAGGAAAGGAAATAACAACGAGCTCGCCGGCCGAGAGAGAGCTCTGCCCACCCGCTCGCCCGTTCGCCCGCTCGCTCGCCCGCTCGCTTTTTCTCCGGACGAGCGCGAGGCCGAGGAAGACTTTCCAACTAGCGCTCCCTCCAAAAGAGATAAAAGCGGACGAGATGTTTTACTGCCCCTTTTTTCGCGCCCGGCCACCGCGACAGCGCAATCGGGGACGCAACATAATTGTAAAAATGTCGAAGCGCCGCGCCGCGCAGCGCCGCCGCTCTCTCTCTCTCGGTGCGACAACGTTTCTGCTAAGATTGGCGTAGAATATAGTATACTCCATTTAACTTTACTGCAACTTTTATTCCGCAAGTAACCCCCGCCGGCATTAAAGGCTCCGTCTATGGCGTACATAAAAGCCAGCAGTATGTATGTTCTTTTAGTAACTGTCAAAGGCTTTTGAATAGGTCACAGCCACTCTCGTCAAAGCAGCTATAGTGATGATTGTTCCAACCCTTACGATCAATTTTAAAGAATCTCGATGACCCAACTACAGAACGGAGCTTTTGTGAGATCTATCTAGTCTTTAAGGGAGCGAGGCTTGCATTTCTCGGCCCGTATATTTAAGGCACCTGTGTAGGTAGGAGGGAGTCGACTTTTAAAGATTCAATGATCGGGCTATCAGCCGGTACCTGGCTTTTGTACGGAGGCTACACGGCAGAGCCTCGCTGAGCAGGCTAGCGCGTAACAGAGCGCGGAGTACGCTCCGCTTAGAAAAAGGGTTGAAAGGGTAGCGATAAGAGAGGATAGCTAGTCGAGTGCTCGCCGGTTCACGGAAGAAAGGAGGGATGAGTGGAAGGGGTGGTCGAGGGTGGCCTTGCATTGTATCGCGAGCTTTTTGAGTGAGCCTGCTCCAGGGAGGACTGCAAGCAACGCTGCCAGTGGCGGCAGAGTCTGTTTCAAGAGGGTGAGGGTGAGGGTGAGGGCGAGGGCGAGGGCTGCCGAGGCGGACGGGGGTGGAGTGAATACAGGGGGTGAGCCGGTTGGGTCTGGTGGGCGAACGTCTGTCTGTTGGCTGCCAGCGAGCCAGTCAATCATTACGAGCTGCGCAAGCGCCTACGAACTACCTTCCTTCTTCTCCGCATCCGCCGAACCTTCGACCTCCACCCACGGTTTTCTCTCTCCTTCCCTCCACTTCCTACTCCCTTCGCGTACTCTTTCTACTTTACATACTCTCCCTCCACCCTCTCTCTTTCTCTCGCTCTCGCTTTCGCGCTCTCCTCCCTTCGCTCACTCCTTCTCTGTATATTTGTCTCCCTTTGCTCAAGGGTTTACGTCTCATGCTTGTCCACGCCGTCTCACCCTGTCTGTTTCGCGTGTCGGACGCGCTCTCTCCGACTCGTTCATCCCCTTCATTTCCCTCAGTACGGAGAGTTCACCCGGTTGCTCTGTGCTACAAGCACGCTACAATGCTGCCCGCTACCGCCACCACCCATCCTGCATATTTAAGCGAGCTGTCTTGCTATGCAGTTACCACCGGCATACCGTAAACCCACCGTCCAAAGACCGCTCTCTCTCCCTCTCTCCCGCTCTCCCTCTCTCTCCACCATTCTCCAACTACCAACAAACCCTTAGTCTGCCGGACGCTCCCATCGATATCCGAGTTCCTCCGTTCTCCTTCCTTTCTCGACAGGCAACAAAAGTTTTGATATAACCGGCAGGGACGTTTCTAAAGATTCCTCAGAGAAAGCTTTGGGATCCAGGAGGATAAGCAATGCACTATGCACCATGTCCAATCTGAAGGATTCTATCCAGCAGTCTTATATCTTTCTTATCTTCGTCCCTTTCTTGCTCTAGTAATCGAAGAAGTTCTCTGCTATTTGGAGCAAGATATTTTCGAGGGAAAATCGAAAATCGGACTTTGGCACGGGCGGCAGTCCTCAAGTGCAGTGGCGCGCGTCCTCAGGCGCCATCGGGGTTGAGGGCGGCAAAAGCGAGAAGCTGCAAGTCTAGCGATAAGCATGCGCGAGTTCGGGCGGCGTGGTGGTCGAGGAGCAGGCCGTGAGCCGAAAGGAAGGGTAGCCGCGAGGGATGGAGAGAAGCGGAGAAGCGGGTTGGAGCGAGAGAGGAGAGTGAGGAGAGTGAGAGAGGAGAGAGGGCGAGAACGGGGGTATCGGCCGCATGGAGGGTGGATGCCGGCTGAGGTCCGCTCGGAGGGCAACGGTGAAAGGGTGGTAGCGCGGCTATAGGGATAGTGGTGGCGGCTTTCGTTGGTGGTGGAAGCCCGGGGGTTGCGTTTCGCCGCTGCAAGGGTGGTAGTCGCGCAAAACCGAGGGTTGCCCACGGCTCGCAGAGCGTTACACTCGCTCGCTCACGGCGCTCCTGGCTGGCCGGGGGTGTTTCCATGGATACGGCGCTCGCGCCTTGACATTGACAAATGGCCGGCCGAGGGTGAACCGAACACAGCGCCGCTTTTACATATGCAGGGACACCCATTTGTCCGTACGGGGGTGCGAGCGACAAAGAGCCTCGACGAAAGGGCTCGCTAGCTCCGAGTGACGGAGAGAAACGCCGAGGGAAAGGAGAGACCGCTTGTTTCTCAGTGTGTGCACCGACCACGGGCACAGTGCCACCTACTCTCCCTACTTACCACTCCTTCTCGCACCACTCTCTGGGCTACTGTGTTAGCCTCGTCCACTTGTAATTTCGCAGCATCCCAGCAAACCCTTGTTAACCAGGCGTCTTTCCTTATTGGCCACAGCTGATCTGGCCTAGTCTAGATGGAGAGCTATATTTTCAGAGACCCCTTACTCGACGAACTTGCACCAGGTGCCAAGTGTTGATGATAACCCCTTGCTCGTTCTCGTCGGAGCCGGCCGCGGCCTGGGCCAGTGTCGAAAACAAAATCATAACAAACTCCCAAGAGGGAGAATGATAGCGGGCGACCCCTGGCAGTAATGACCCGGGGTATCGCAGGCCAGAAAGCAACGTCTATCGCGTATTACTACCCCCGAAGTGGTGGCCACTCCCTTCGAGTGCAGCGAGCACGACTCTAATATCTCATTACCGCACCACCAGTCACTCGGCCTGTCCTGCCATTACGAGATTGTTTGCTCACGGGGGCTCTACGTCTAATATATTACCCGCCGCCTTCTAACACCAGCTCGCCCGAACCAACTCTCTAACGATCTCACGGATGGCGAGCCTCGACGCTTGATCAAATCCACGGGACTCGATCTCGCCACACTCCGCCGATTCTTCTTGAGTCATTCATATTACTTATGAGATCTATTGCTATCAGATGAACTTGGTCGTTAACGTCTACCTGCTATTTCGCGTGTTAGAGCTTCGGGAGACTGCCTGTCATTAAAGCGAGCTTAATTGGCAGTCCTGATTGATCTTACAAAGAGATCGGGCACAGTAGCATTCTCTTGGAGCGGCGAGGAATAAGCAGCGTTGCATAAGTATTCGCCTGTCAGCGTTTGGAAAGTGCTTAGTGGCTCAGTTTCCAACTGGACGTAATCGGGCGGGCAAGAAGCGGAGATAAAGGGGGCAAAAATGCTGAAGGTATCACGGGGAGAAGACAAGCTCTCTCTCGGATAACGAAGCATTTGATGTCGTTGCGAAAGAAAGGAAAACGAGTGACGTAGGAGGAGAGGGAGGGGGGAGGAGGCGCAAGTTCTGGCAACGTGCTCTTTCTCCCTTCCACTTTATCCCTCTCTTCGGGATCACGATGTGTCTCGTTAGTATCCGGAACGTCGCGACGATCTCGCCGACTCGACGCTTTCCCGGTTGACGCCCGGCAGCGGAGGAGAACCTTCGACGGCAGCAAAAATAATTGGTACCTTCTCCCGCCCCGATTGCCGGAGTCTCTCGCGTAACAAGGTCCATTTCCATGGAATAACCATCAGCGGTAATTGGCACCTACAGCAACGCCGATGCGCGGCTCCCTATCATATTTCAGGACACTCGTGCCACTGGAGTGCCGGCGGTTAGGGGTTGGAGGGAGGAGAGCGGGCGGGCGAGCGGCTCAAGGGTAGGAGAGTGGAGGAGGCGAGCAAAGGGACAGGAAGAGGAACTCTGGTCCAGGGGGTGCTCGCGAGAGAAGTCGCAAATGTGTGTTTTATACAGCGACAAGCGCCGGCACCCTTTCGCTTTTCAACGTGAACGCCGGCTCACCCTCGCCACCACCGATAACAAAGCCGGAGCATCGACAGCTCTCTAACAACCCCTTCCTTCAACTTCTGAAGGTGCACGATACCGAAAAACGTCAACTATACAGGATAGTTCGCAGATATATTGCCGAAAATTTTACCTGGCCACTCTGCCAAGGTGTACACCAATTTTCCTCAGGATTTCCATGCTTTTACTTACCAGAACTTTGACTCACCAGAGTCGATTCTTGAGATGTTCATATTTCTTATAACTATTCGTGCAGCTCTTTTTCGAACATAACTTTGAGCGAAACTGTTGACTAGAATTGACCAAAAAGAAAGAAATAAGGATAGGATTACGGGAAGGGTAGAACGGCTGTCGATCGCGACGGAAACAACTACGTGTCAGATAATGCCACAAGATGAAATATAAATTAGGTATATGTATTTTTCTCGTCGCAATCGAAGAGAATAGAAATCTAATAACTCGCAGCAGCATCCGCACGAAAGATTCTCGCCGCGAGCAGCCGAAAGAAAGAAATGCAGAGACACAGGGGATGTACACAAGATGTAGCATTTAATGCTCACGTTTCAAAAAACACTATACAATGGACACTCTCTAACATAGACCACCATTGACATCGTCCCTTTCCTTTCATCGTCGACACGTTCGCCGAGGCGCGGCGGCGCGTGGAGTCGATGAAACGGAATCGTTGGAACCAGTACACAAATGATCAAGTGTGCTCTGTCTCTGGATGTCGCGTACGCGTACACGTGTTCGTACCTGCCGTCTCCTACTCGCGTCATCGTCATCGCGCGTCCAGACGAAGGCCAGCATAAATGTATGTGTCTGTGTCGGGCGTGTTTCCACGGATGCAGGTGAGCACGTGGTATCGCCAGCACCGTCTTTAATACAGCCATACGTACGCGTGTATGCACGCAGCCCCCATAATACTTATAGTTTAGATCGACAGGTATGCTATACCTCGTACCCCATCCGCTCTTGCCCAAATCACCGTGTCGTCCTGTTCTTACATTATCGAGAGAGAGTGTGTGTATATCTAATGAAAGACCTCGACTAATCCCGGCCCCCACCGAGGCCACCAAGAATAATCGAGGTCCAGTTTCCGTATACTTTGGGACAGAGTGCGAGCGGGTGTAATCGCAAGCCGTCCTTCCGCGTGGTCGTCATTATCATCGTCGTCACCTCGCTATCACAATCTCGCGGATATAATATCGAAGAGCGGTACAATGTACAAAGCAGAACACAGTTCAATTTCATTCGTTTTCGCTTCCCCCTCCATTTATTAGCCACTGCCGTCCTCGTGGGTTGATGGGTGGTTGTTGCGTGGTTTTCTTGCCTCTCTTTTTCAGCTGCATTAGTTAAGGGTGTCAATAGGTCGTCAATACGCAAACAGTTGAAAAAATCTGATTCCATACCGATATAATAAATTTTTAGCTTACTATACACATCAGCGCCAGCATCATCATCATCATCATCATCATCATCATTATCATCATCATCATCATCATAGTCGCCGTCAGCGTCATCATCATCATCATCGTTATCATCGTCATAGTCCTCGCTGTCGTTGACGTCGACGTAATCATCGGTAGCATCCGCTCGCTCGCGCATACACATACCCACACGCAGACCTCGCACGCACACACACACGTAGACCGTGTGATCATCATCGTCATCGGCGTTATCGTAATCGTTTACCGCGTTTATGATCATAATAATAATCATCGCGATCTTCGGAAGGGCCGGTCCGCGTCGCGTAGCGTCGCGCGCCTGTACCCCGTTATCATCGTCGTCATCATTATGATCATCGCCGTTACCGCCGACGCCGTCGGTGTTATCATCAACGTCCCCTAATTACACGATAATTATACATTACTTTCCATCTCGCTCTCGTGGTTGCGCCCCCACACGTAAAATCACACGCGGCGCGGCGCCCGCCTCTCTTCTTCTCGATTCCTTGCCACTCGCACACACGCCTCGCGACACAACCGAGTTCCACATGTCGCGCTTTGTCCCGCTGGCTCTCGCCACTACGTTCACACTAGTC
This sequence comes from Ectemnius continuus, assembly GCA_910591665.1. Classification (NCBI taxonomy): domain Eukaryota; kingdom Metazoa; phylum Arthropoda; class Insecta; order Hymenoptera; family Crabronidae; genus Ectemnius; species Ectemnius continuus. The sequence continues at coordinate 9,035,251 of OU342868.1, read as the reverse complement.
TTCCTTGCACACGCAACCTCTTCCAAACTCACCCTCTAACGCTCAACTACCAGTTTTTCTTCTCCCACTCTGTCAGACTTCAGACTCACTCTCTCGCTCCCTCTCGCTGCCCTAAAACGCCGCTCATAAAGTTCCTCTGCTTAAAGTGTTTACCCTCTAACGTGATTATTAGCTTAGAATACCTTACTGTTACGTCGTATACATTTTTAAGGCGATGATTCAATCGGATGAACTCATTTTCGAAAACGAACAGCCAATAATACGCATTGAGTGCGCGCTCGCTTGCTCCCTCTACCCCTCTCACGTCCAGCAATCAGTTTTACTCGGTTTGCGTGATTGATGCGCAAATGGCTCGAACGCCTAAATTCTCAGAGATAACGAATTCTTTCTCGTACTAATAACACGCGACGTGCTTTTGAATAATAAAAAGCGACGGATAAATAATGTGGTCACACTTAGTGTCGTGAGTTATCATTTCCAATTATCGCGATCTGTAATTTCACCGAAAGCTTTTACTCTCTGGTCTCAAAACAATTGCCGAAGTTTCTCGTCATCGTATACATGTCCGGCGTGGTATCGCCGCGAGCCGCGTCGAGAGCAAAGGCGGACCTCAACAAAATTAAACAATATATCGCTCAACAAATATAATTCGTAAAAAGGTGTCGCGCCTTTGATGTCGCCGCAGGGAGCGCGCGACGGCCGCGCGCCGTCGTCGGATTGACGTCCATGATTGTCACGTACTTGTTAAGCAATTATAAATAGGATCCCTATAAATCTCATTACGGAACCGTGCGTCGCGAGATCTCTTCCCGCGACAAGCTATCATTGTCGTGACGTCCAAGGCAAATCGCCGTGTGCCATCATGACCCCTTCTAAAACCTGGTCTACCCATAAAAGTACAATAAAACCCGGTGGCGTAAGTTGTCAATGACAATAAAACCCGTAAAAAAGCCCGGACACTCTGGCACGGTCCCGTTCGTCAAAACGCGTCTTCTAAAATTCCTCCGGTAAAGTCAGACCTCCCCTGATTTGATTCGTCTTAGTAAATATGTTTCCATCTCGAGAAACTTGGGCCAGTCTTTCGGCAGAGTTCGATTAATTGGATCGGCAACGAGTGGGAAACAGAAATCGGCGGTCTCACTGGCGTGAAGAGGAGCAGAGTACTGCGCGTGCATTCGCGCCGATCAATCGGGCAGACCGACGATCGGATATACCTACGAATTCGTGTGATTTCCTCCAAATAACCAGGAGCCGCGTACCTATACTGACAATTCTCGCACCTGAGTCTTTCGGTATACGTGGGTTATCGTTTTTTTTTAGTATACTAGAACGCCGTTGTATCGGCGACGCAGAGACTCCCGACATCGTTCCTCCCATGCGCACGAGGAGTCGCCACTCCTTCGGGGAAAGACGATATGGGGAGGGGCTTTCGTCGCACGCGTACAATCATCACGGCAAGAGCAGTGTTTTTATACGTTTAATTAAAACCTCTTATACAAGATTTGTGTGTATGCGGGCGTAGTGAAAATACGGATAAAACTTTTTTGTCATATGCTCCTAATTTTCGGGCGCTCCCTCGAATTTCTTGACTCTGCACTCGCGCGTTCGCCACTTTGTTTCTCGTCGATAGGAATCCAGGATCGTTCGAACGAGTTTCTGACAATTCGTTGCATCGCGCTTCCATCGACGGGAAATCAACGGGGCGTACGCTTTTCAGTGAGAGACACACACTGCGCTACTCGTGACCAAGTCCCCTCCGATGTGTAATCGTTATTTAATTTAATTAGAGCTCGCATTTGCCTTTCATCGATTCTAGTGATGCTTGTTTCTGAAGGAACCCACTTAAAGTTTGCTAAAAAATGCATCCCCTCGTCAGGTATTCTGCGTTCACCAACCCTCATCCAACTCTTTGCTTTCGAATAGTTTTCGATCTTCCTGAGTTTACGTATACTAGTTCGCAGATTTTGCATTGCAAAATTGCATGAAGGTCCACCGGTCAAAAGCACGAGATGGGGGCAACGGGAAATGGTGGCGAATGTCTCCGATTAGAGATTCTATGCTGATCTCAGCAGAAAACTTTGTTTGTTAACTAAATGAAACAAGTATTTGACCTAAAAAAATGCTGAATCTTGATCGTGAATTTCGATCGACATTTTAAGATATTTGATTCTCAGTAAATGTTTCTTCCCGATTGGAACTGGGTTTCGCGCACATTCGATGAAACTGGAAGAGCCATGAAACTCTGTCGATCGTCTATCTTGCATTTACGATTCACCCTTACATAAACTTGGTGAAATTGAATCCTATTGCGCGGCTGCGTTCGATAATTCAACTGTCCCACACAAATTTCGCGTCGAATTTAATAAAGTATTTGGTTGCGGGTTACTGACATACCTTCAATCACCATTCCCGATCCCTCCTCCTGCTGTCACCTTGACCTTCGCGAGTGAGAAAATGAACTGGTTCGAAACAAAGTTAAGGAAAGGCAAGAAAGAAGAAATAGTCGCGCTTACGGAGCACGCGTTCCCAAGCTCGTCTTGCCGATTTCTATGATAGTGAAAATCCTTCTCTGGTCCACAGTGGTTTCCGGGACTCTCTTCACGACGTTCGGATGCGACAAGAAATGGCAGACAAAAGACGGAAAGACGAGCGAGAGTTTTGCACGCGTCTTCATGCGACAGTCTTCCAATCAGCGTCCGTTCTCTCTCTCGCTCTCTGTCTCTCCTTCTCTCACTCTCGCTCATTCACTTGCACGTGCAAATTGAATTAACTATTTATACACAATATATTATAGTAAACTGTAATCCGTACTTGGCCTATCTCAATCATCTGTTCGAGTGGCGACGTGTCAGTGAGTCTGTGAGTGTGCATCTACGGACTGAGAGTAGCAGAGTCTAGAAGAGGAGGAAGGGTAGGGGGGTGGGGGGGCGTGTGTTTTTCTTCGAGAGTGTGTGAGTGTGTGTTTGTCGTTGGTTGGAGGGTGCGCGCGAGCATGTTGATTATTGTGACGTGTGCTGATGATGGAGCAGAGGAGAGATTTGACCGCTTTGTCGAATGGGCGACGAGGAGTGTCGATCCTATCGCAGGAATCTATAGTTTTACCTCTATTTTTACTATATTATAACCCTCACCACTTTTACTTGCACGTCGCATGGACACACACGAACATTCCTTTCTTTCTAGTCGCACACTCACACGCATCACTTTCACGTACCTTGTCTCCCTTTCTCACGATCTTTCTCTCGTTCATACACTTTTCCGCCGTAAGCTTCGACCCTCCGCGCGTTATCGTTGATACACAGAGTGCGGCAATGCGCGATGATCGCTACCACCAGTCCAGTATACAGCGTTCGCCTTATATTACAACCGGGGCCACATGTGTTACTTCGTTATGTATATATTTATATATATAATTATTCCTTCCTTTAATTAGTAAATTCATTTATAATTAATAACTGTACAAATTTTTAAGGTCTCCTATATATATATGCAGGTGAGAATGCTCGACGCTTCGAGTCCGGCACACGCGTCGATCGCATTCCTTTCTCTCTAATCCCTTTGCTCGACTTTACCCTACCGCGTTCTCTCTTTTACTCTCTTTCTTTCTTTCTTTCTTTCTTTCTCTCGCACACTGTTTTCACCCTTTCATTTTCTTTAATATAGCTTTAAACACCGCCCACCGCGCTTCTAATATTCATCTCTCTATTTATATTTATTTATATTTATATATTTATATATATATATGTATATATATTTTTCGACCTTCGATTCAGCGTGATCGTTCCTTTTCTCGTCACGCCTATCTTTTTCGTATTGCCGCCCTCCAGTTTGCTTTCGTCAAACCGTCCGGGCGGCTTTCGTTTCTCTCCTTTTGATAGGTCTCTCTCTTTCTGTCTCTGGCCCTGTCTGTCTATCCTCCTCCGTCTCTCCCGCTTTCTGTCTAGTCACTTCGTCGCTTTTTGCACGTGGACATTTAGCTACGATCCGTGCGAGCACCGGGTTTCCTGTTTGCCTCTTAATGTACATGCCCGCTAAATTGCCTATATATCACTTATATTTCATTAATATATCTCGATTGCGACCGTATTAAAATTTAACATTTAAATTCTTCAATCACTACAATATTACACCGCGACATTTGTACAAAGAACAATCACATGAATTTCCTGTCGCGCGGCCCACCACCATCGGCACACGCGCATCTTCCTTCCGCTTGGTAGCGCCTTTCACGTACGGTTCCTTCCAACTCGAGTCAAGCCTTTTTTCCCGACAGCTCTCCCCTCTCCGACTGAACTCTCCCCTTCGATCCTCCTGCGTCAGCATCCCTGCCGAGGATCACTTGTCCGGCTGCACTCCTAGCTCGAGTTCGCGCCCAAGCAACTGCATTATCCACGCAGTCTCCTCGAGCATTTCCGCCTCCGCCGAGATCACCGAGTTCTTCGGCACCGCCTTGAACGAATGGCCGGCCGGCTTCTCGCAACACGGCTCGAAATTCGGGCGTCCGATGCCCGCAAGAGAGAGTGCGCTCGCTCGCTCGCTCGCTCCCACGCTTCTCGACGATGATCGTCCCTCGCCGGGCGGCGGGCGTCGGTCAGCGATCAGCGCGCACTTTTCCGTACTTTTCTAACAACAGGCCGGAGCGCGCTGCTTCCGTAACGCTCTCGTATGCCCTTTCGTTCTCCAGGAACCGTCATTCCAGCGTCCATCGTCTCGGCTTGTCACTACTGAAACACGCGAAACACCCGATACCACCAACTATTAATACCAACATCGAAGAAACCAACTCTCTTCTACTTTCTCTCTCTCTCTATAAACGAATCCTATAACCAAAGATCATGCAGTACTATTAAAGTCACGCGTAGAATCGATAATTATCAGTCAAGCTAATGGCCGGTGCAATTAAGGTGGACTCGATCGCGTTTCCGAGCGCAAAGTATAGACCGACTGGTATTGTTCTCGCCGCACAGAGAGAGAGATAGAGAGAGAGACGAGAGGACGAGCGGCGAGTGCTCGATTCGTGATCGTGATTTTATTGGTAGGCGGCGAGAGCCGATATCTAGCTTGGGAAGTACCTTTATAAGTGATGTCCATAGTACTCCGGCGGGTAATGGTACTGATTGTGGAAGGTGGGATCGCCAGGCGGCCGGTGCATCATGCTCGCCGCCTGCCCGTCCATCATGTAGCCCATCGTCGCATCCGGACTGTATGCCCCGCTCGGACCTGCGGACAATGGTGGAAACACTACACGTTACTACGGTTAGATCTCTGTTCCGTAATTGGCAGGCGGGTAATGAACATGCTCGCCAGTATACCCTTGAAAGTATCGCCGTGCCGTATTCCCTCTGCCTCGCTCTCCCCCGCCAAAGGGAAGACCGAGACGAGCATTCTCCATCTTCAATGCAGACGGAGAGAGCGAGAGAGAGAGAGAGAGGGCGGTGATACCGAACCGGGTATCTCACTGACGAGCGGTGTATTGTCGATTCTCTTGGTATCACGTTTCTGATCTTAGCTTTCACGTTTCACGCATTAGCCATGGCGCACCGTCTTCACCGGATCGGGCTTCTTCCTTATAATGCCTTATTTCACATTAGCCTAACGAGATGCCAAGAGATCGGTGTGTACATACATATGTTGTATTATTCATAAGCTCGGGAACTTGCCAACGGGATTGCGTGGGTGTTATTAGGTGGGTTTATAGATTCTGGCGGGACAGGGGGTATCGAGTATCGGTGCATCATGTCAAGTTTCTAATTAGTTCGAGGGAGGGAATCAAGGCTAGCGATTTAAAAGTTATTTCTTTCCTAACGCAGTCTGTCTGTTTCAGGGTATCGATCGGCCGTGGATGAGAGGTGGGAGGATGGGAGGGAGGTTGGGAGGGGTGCATGGACAGTTCCAATTTATTTGAAGAAAATATCGGTCGGATCAGTGCTGCACTGGGAATTCAATCTTCGTCGGGTTCGAGCGGTTTAGCCTGATGTGACGACAGCTCCACTCTCCTTGGTAAGCGCGGTAATGGAGCCCCCGGAATCCACGGGCGACTCCCCTAGTTTTAATGTCGGTATCTTAATGTATATTGCCGCGATAAATCAAGGGCACTGATTGCGTCCTACCCTCCGATCCAATAGGAACGGTCCACGGTGGAAAGAGGCGCCACGGATAAAACGAGGATCGACGGGACGAGGGAATGAGAAAAGAGGGAGAGAGAGAGAGAGAGAGAGAGAGAGATCATCGAAAGCTCGAGCGCTGCGCGGGGGCTCACACACCATTGTCGAATGCTGTTCTAAGCCTTTCTTATGCTAAATCCGACAACAGAACTACCTCTCGGCCGGCCAATATTATTCGCCGCGGTATTTTCGATGTTATTGCCTGTCGGGTATAAATTCTCTCTCCGTGCACCTGTGCCATTGTGCCTTTTATCTCTTGCGCCCTTAACGACGCGGCGGATCAGTCGGAAAGTCAAAAAAGAGTAATTCACACATCGACGTTTCTCTTTTCATCTCCAAGCGGCGAGCACACCCGCTCGATTTTCCCTGTTATTCAATGTACCAGCTAGTGAATATCCAAGAGGAAGAAAGCAGAATCCGCGCGCGGCAGCGTAGTCATCGCAAAACTTTGCCAGGGTTAGATCGATGCCGATAAAGTTCCGCGGCCCATAATCCAATCCCCATAAAAGTAGCGGTGCTTACGCGCGCGTGACGAATGCTCGGAAGTTTGATCGAGTTCTCTTTCGGAGCAGAGCGGAGGAAGAGCGGAAAGAGCGAGCAGGCGCGCGTATACGTTAAAGCTCGAGTCTACTACCTGGGCTGAGCAGAGTCTACCCTTACACCTTCGAGTTTATCGGCTGGAGAAATGCTACTTGGCCGGCAGGAATGAAGTTCGGTTGCCGATGCAGGGAGGGTTCGCCGGGTTGCTAGTTAGGAATTCATGCGAGATGCCTGCTTTATGGCGGTGCATCCCGTTGGCGCACCGGGAAAAATTACGGATGCGTTTCTGCGATCGCGGATACTCGGCCCGGCGATTATGGATACCAATAAAAGCCGGGAGCCGAGTGAACCTCTCTCTTTTTCGCCGAGAGTCAAGGAGATGAGTCCTCCTCTCTCCCTCTCTTTCCCCCTGCTTTTACCGAACACGGGGAGATCGTATGTTGGCCTGACATGCCTATGCGCCCGCTGGAATGTAATCTCATATTACAGCCACTACGGCCACGATATCCCACTAACGAGAGATGCACGCTTGTAGCGTGATTAAACCGCGCTATAACGCAGCGGGGCGCCCTGGGACGGCCGGTGCTAGGGCCACAATATGGGAAATTAAGGAATCGCTCTTCGCCTCGGCCGCGCAGGAGGCTCTCCGCGTCAGGACGGCCTCGGAGAAATCACGCAGAAACGTAATGCGTACACACACACTCACACAAACTCACACACACACCCTCGAATTCCAACGTTGGGCCGCCCTTCTCTTTCTCCGACGTGCAAATTGCATCGTTAAACCCACCGTGCGAGAGGGCAAGCAACGTGGCGCCCGATCGCATCTACCCGATCCTTCCCTGTAAATTGTCCGGCTTGCGAAAGTTATGCGCGCATCGGTAGTCCTTACGAGCCGGACGCGCCGCGACGGCTAATTTCTCGTTAGCCTCCCGATTTAAATCCGCGGCTCTTACGACAGAGAATCGAGCTCCACATCTCCGCTCTGCCGGATTTCCCGCCCATCCAAACAGTCGCTTGGGAAACTCGCAGCTCTCTAAGTCATCGATGTAACGAGCGCGGTATATTATGAGAGGAGAGTTATTGGAGACGTCTCTATACGTGGAGGTTGCTTATCAGATCGCGAAGAATTCGCCATAGCGCGGGCGCAAACGAACTTCCCATAAGAGGACTCGGCGGTAAGCCTGCGGCGGTGTTCCTTCTCTGTTTGGCCGACGGTGCTTTAATAAACGAAGACGAATTATCGGACGATATGATCGCGCTCTTAATGGCAGTTCTTATGGCGCCTTGGAGTCTCGTGGAGATAGGTTCTAGAGAGTCGTACGGGGGCTTCGTTAGCTCTGGCGCTAGCACTTGAATCGCTGGCCATCAGAAACGTTAGGTTTCCTCGGGGCAAGACCGCAATGGAGGATCCCTTCGACGTGCTCAAAGCCACGACGTAACGAGACCGCGGAACGACAGGAAAAACTTGGCCTAATGCAATAAAGGGCCCTAACCGAGCTTCCTGGTATTTCGGCAGCGCGTTAATCTCTCCGCTCACTAAGTCTCGCCAGGCCGCAATAGCCTCTCTCTGTTACCGCGCGGGATTCTCCGCTTTGCTGGAAACTCCACCGCCCAGTCAGGCAATACACTGTGAGTGGCAATTTAGTTAGAGAGAAGCCGGGGGAGAGACACTGTGGCCAGCTGAAGGAACTAAGGCAATGAGGAGAGCGTTAATTGCCGTCGAGGCAAGTTCTGAGCGATGTTCATGGGAATCCACAAGGGAGCTCTTCAGTCTCGTTTTCCCATCAAAAAACAGATAACACAACGACGAGTGATATAAAACAAATGTCTTACTAATTCATTTACTAGTCGCAGAATAGACAAGTAATCATATAAAAACTCCCCATAATTACCACTTTTCATTTTCTTAATTTCGTAATTTGAAATTTAATGCATCGTGATACGAATACGAGGAAGGGATAGAGTAGAGTCGAAAGATGAGGTAGAAGGTGGAAGATCAGACAGAAGGATCCCGGAGCCACGATACACGGGAACAACATTAGGAACTTATGGTGTTGGCGAGTCAGTTGGATGTCTGGCGATGGGTAGAAGCGGGTCGAAGGTGCACCGTGTGGAGTCCTGTAAGGTGGTCGGTGGTGGTGGCCACTTACACGACACCAAGAGAGTGAGAGAGAAGTCCGGGATTCCTCATTGGAATGGACGGGGGTAGATGGTGACCTGCTAGGAACTTAGTTGCCGGCGACACGCGGGGTGTTCGCGCAGAGTTTCCGGCGAAGTTCGAGCGGAGTTCGCGTGCTCGGACGAGTTCCCTTCGACTCTCCGCTAGAGCCGACGTTACTCGCTGAGTTTCCAGGAGCTTTCACGGCAAAAGGGCCGCTAAAACCACCGAGACACCGAGGGAAAAGCGAGACCGGCAGGCTTCGATGAAGAGTGGGGAGCAGAGCGAAAGGAGAGAGAGAGAGAGAGCCTGTGATAGATATGAGTAGTCCAAGTAACAACCATCAGTTTCCGGAGTTCACCGTGGCCACCTTGCAGTAACGAACTTCCGTTGCAAGATTTAAAGGAAGCGGCGCTAAAGTTCCTCCACGTGGAGCAACGCCCAGCAACCTGACCGGAATTCGCAACTTAATTAGCGAACTCCTGATTCCTCGACGAAAAGCACCGAACCACTTTTCAGATTTCAAGTCGATCCATCCAGGAACTCGTATCAGTAAAAATAGTAGGAACATAACTCATAAGAGTTAAGAGATCTCCACAAATTGAGACGAGAAACTAAGGAGCTACATCGAGCGGTATTTCAAGGAGGACGTTCGAGAAGGGTAGCAGCGTGGTTCGAGGGCGAAACTACCCCAACGCAAACGCTTTGGTAGTAAGAGGGAACTAGTCTCGGTTAGTGGATAGCGAGGCGAGCCAAAAATCCTCCCTTCTATCTTGAACTCTGAGGGAAGCAAATTTGGAGAGATCCCCAAGCGTGCTCTGGGCGAGGAGCGGAGGAATAGGAGAAGACAAGAAGCGAGCGGCAGCAGGGGAAGGACGTTCCGCCAAGCGGAAACCGGAAATGTGCTCCGGAACCTTCAACAATCCCTCGATGAAACTATTGGTCATCCGCGACGCAATACCGGATGCGCCGGATCTAATAACTCATCCGCCTGCCTGATGCCCTTCTCTAGGTACAACCACCATTCTCTCTGCCTCTCCTCGCACTGCCCCACCTTCCCTTACTTTTTCCACTCTCCTAAACGACTCTCTCTTTCTCTCACTTTCCCTAAAAGCAAACTCGCACTGTCCCGCTAGCAGGACGATGTCATCCTGCAGTCGTTTCCTCACATTGTTCGTTCTGATCAGAGATAGTGTCGTCGGTGTCTAGTCGGAGAATAATATCGATGTCACTGGATGCCGTGTATTGTGACGAGTGTGAGGGAGAGGGCGAGAGAGAGGGAGAAAGCCGCAATGAATTTCTGCCGATGGTCAGCGGCGTAGAGCGCGCGCGACCATTGTTGTTCTCGCTCGCATCATAAATGCTATGATTAAAACGGTAATGGAAACAATTGCGGAAGCCGTTTGACATCGTTACACATCGCTTAATTCGAGTTTATACCGTATTATCAAAACGAGCCCCCGTAATTTACATTGTACACGCAGCGGAGGCCCGCCCGCCCGCCCGCGCGCAGCCCGAGCGCGTTCGTTCGTTGGTTCGTTCGCTGGCTCGCTCGGAGGAATTAGCGTATTAATGCGTGGGCTTTGCTTCGGCGGCATCGCCACCCCGAAAATGTCGCGGTCGCTTTTTGTTGTTAATATCCGCGGCTAATATTTATCGTCTACCGGACGGCCCCCGGGCTGCCTGATTTACGCCGAGTTTTTCGGCAGGACCGGTTGCCGCGGGATTCATGATCATATCCCGTGGGAGGTCCGCGCTCCACCAACAAGACGTAACGGAGAGCGAATGCGGGGTGGCATTATCGCGCGTATCAACGGGCGAGGTTCGAGCGCCGGGGAGTCGGTGACGAGACAACGCGCCTTCTCTTGGCCGGACCTTAAAAGCCCAGAGGGATCCTCCGCCGGTGTGATATACGACGCGATGTAATTGCGGGAATTTAATCAATCAGAGATATATCCCGGTGCGAGGACAGGGCGCCCGGGCGGCCTCACCAAGCCGTGTTAAGCCCTCGGGGAGTCTCATTTAAGATAAACCCGGCCTGGACCTCAAATGAGAATGGAAAGGACGACGGAGTCACCAAAGCCCAACGTCGCCCTCTTCCTTATCCTCGGCCTCTGGATGATGAAACGCTCGGACTACTATCCCAGATTCCTTCCTAGCCCCGTGTTCCGCGTCATCAAGCCGACTCATCCCGTCCCTTGTTTCAACCTCTACTTTTCCGGGATGTGCAGCCTCTTTTCACCACCGCGCCGCGCCGCGCCGCGCCGCGTGCACCCACTCGCCTTTCCTCTCCTTACTTATTCCTACACGCCCATCTGCGAGCACATGCACAGGCACTCCTCATGTTCACCCTTACGGGGAAAGAGAGAGAGAGAGGGAGAGTGGTGCGGGGTAGGCCACCCCCTGCGACCTTCTGATATATAGCCCCTTGGAGGTCGATGACTTCCGCTATTTTTCTTCCGCTGTCTCCAGCAAGCAACTTCCCTTTCCTAAGGTCCACCCGGTGCCCGGGCATTTCGCTTCTTTTCCACCGTTCTGGCCGCGCCACTCGGATATATCCGAGACCCATGAACGGACATCGATCGGACCAGCTGCCGCCACGGCCTCTCAAAGAATATCTCGCACGTACTATACCAAACCCCTTGAAAATACTAGTTACGGCAAATTCCCATCACGAAGAGAGACGACTTTAGTTCAATTACACGGAAACAAAAATGTTAGAAGACATTACAGATGTATATGGATGTACGTATATTAGTGGATTATAAAGAGAAAGAGAATGAAGGTGGAAAGAAAGATGGCGAAGATCGCGAGGGTGGATGAATGTTGGCGAGAAAGAGAGCGGATACATAGACAGGCGAAATATACGAAGTGGGCAGGGACAGCAAAGAAGCTACTGCATTTATGGATGTCCTCCGCGTGACAAGCTGAAATTAATTTACCCCCGGCTGCCCCTCGCCTTCCTCGCTCCAAGAGAGTCCGGCGCGGCGGCGCTGGCATATTTTAACCCAGTTCTTCAGCCTCGATTTTTTCCCCGGCCCGGACTGCACTCCGGCTAGCCGAGGCCACATAAATTTCGTCCCGGAGCCGGACAGACGAGCGTACGCGCGGCCGCCGATCAGGATTCGCCAAATCTGCCCGGGCCGATTCGATAAAACCCGAGGAGTGCACGCGGCTGACTGGCTCCTTAGTTGACGCGATAAATAATTAATGATCAACCCACGAGGATGGACCGAGAAGAGAGCGATCCATTGAGAGAAAGAGAGTAAGAGAGAGAGAGAGCGCGCGCAAGGAAGAAAGAACGAGGGAGAAAGTAGAGGCTGGCGCACACCGTCCATAAACCACTTAATATTTATAAGGTACGAAGCACGGAAAACGAAGGAGAGGAGGCTTTACCCGGGGATATATATTACGGCGTCTTATACGGCGCATATAGTATTTAGATATTTTAATTAACCGATTGGCTATAAATTATGATAATTGAGGGGGCTCGCCGTGAGTCCAGCGAAACCAGCCGAGTTCTCCTTCATCCCTACTTAGGTGGACGGGAGGCAGCAGTGGCTCCCGTTGTTTTGCCCACGGAAACCTATCCCGGAGGAACATGTGTATGATGGAGAGGTCACCCGAGTCTTTTCTCTCAAATTAGAGGGACCGGGGCCATTTCTAGAATTCCTCGGTGATCTGATTAAACGGCCGTCATATGGCTGGGGTTCCTAGCCTCCTCGTGGATTGGACCGCGATCCTATCGCAAGAAGAAAAACGAGCCGCTGGGAATGGCCGATCTTTCGGTATTCCCTAGATTTTTCTTGGGACAAGGAGATCTCTATCGGAATTAATTGGGACTAGCTGCGTGTGTCACGTTAACGATAATGGCCTATAGTAACTAGGAAATAGTTTGGTTAACGCGCGCGATCCCTGCCAGCCAGCCAGCCAGCCAGCCACCGGGCGATGTCGGATTTATGCATTATAGAAAACATCCTCGACAGTGTCAATAAACGCGGGTTATGAGCGGCCACAAATGTCGGAAGTGCCCCTTCTTACGACAGACATAAATAAGCCGAGCGGTGGCTGCCTCGTTTAAATGTCGCGGTCCAGGCCTACCATGAACTTCGTGTCTCCCTTTCGAGTCCAGGCTATAATCTATGGGAACCCGCAACCTTTTCCAATTTCTTTCCCGTAACGTGCTCACATGCACCCACTGCAATACCTACAAACTATCCAACAACTAATTTCCTAATCGAAAATGTTACCTGCGCAAGTATTATCCAATCCAACATCGATCGCTTAATTGTTTTGGGAAGCGTGTGAACATTCATAGTTAAATATAGGCAGGGAAATATCGAGGATGCATGAAACGTACTAGCCGGGGATACAGTATTGCAAGAGAGTGTCCGGCGATCCAAGAAGTTCAATTCGATCGACGATAAAGCCGGTTAACTGTCGGACAGCTTGCTGGTAGATGCGTTTCCACGATATGTCCACATTTCTCTCCTTCTCCCTCTATCTGGTTCCTCGCGGGCTTTCTATCTGTACTCGTTGTCCATCGTAGCTCGAAGCGAGCCAGGTTTCTTCCTGGTTGCCATTACCGCCGGTGGAGGCTTGATGGCGAAAGTGGTCTAGGGGGCAAACGGTCAACGAGACTGGAGATGAGATAGAACAGGCCATTATGGCCACGCCGATAAGATAGGTCCACCCTTCGTGGCGGTAGCGTCGAGCCTTCTGGGTATAGCTTGATACACCGGACGCGATCCACGGCATGAAAAATCTAGTTGGACGAGATGAGAGTGGACGTCGCAGAGAAGGCCAGCCCCCTGGCCTTCGTTCGCCCAGAGAGAGAGAGAACAGGGTCGATGGGGAGCCAGAGCGAGAGTGAGCGAGAGAGAAGAAGCGGGGCAGGTTGGGGTAGTGTCCAGTGGCCACCAAGACCTCGGACCTTATCTTTTCATACCGATCGTGACCGTCCAAGACTTCATTTCCGTGCTCGGGAAACCACCCCAGCGTCAATTTATACATGTATGTATAACAGCGTGGCTGACCACGACTGGCTAGAATCCGCGCTGGTTTCCATGGAACGTCCAAGGATGAGAGATGGATTTTCTCGGGAGATTTCGCGAAGCTCGTTACGTCGCTCTGCCGATATCTCATTGTATTTATGGGCAGGCTTTTTGCACAACTAGAGTAGCCTGCCGGGGAAATTCGGTCGTCGGCAGGCAGCCGGTGTCCATCGAAATGTTAATGCTGGGGATCCCAGGGCAATTTCCACGGTTAAGCTCGTTGGTAGGTGGCCACTGGCAACGGCAAATAATAACATTTCTATAAGTCGGTCGTTTGTATTCGACGGCGAGGCCGCATGCACCCCATTTCAATTAACGTATGATCTATGTCGCACGAGGAGAGAGAGAAGCTCGGAGCAGCCGGCCTGCTATCCGTTGCTGCCGGCGGCTCTCAAAGGTTAGGGCACCGTAATGCGCGGGGGATCACCGCTCTAAGTAACTCTATATCACGTCTACGTGACACGAAACGCCGAGAAAAAAATCTTCCATCGCGGCACTAGCGAGGGGGAGCAAATCGTCCTGCCGGCCGGATTGCTCCATCAAACTTGACCATTTCGCCTGGCAGTCCCGACCTAACTAAACTCCCGGGGCACGCGTCTTCCACCCAAACGGCCCATTTCACCCCACGAACAGCCACCTCCGATCCACGACACAAATTGCTCCACTGCATACTTGAAGTAGCACTTATCACGCTCTCTCTCTCTTTCTTTCCCTCACTGACATTAGCATCGGGACAAGTAGAGAGGAAAAAAATCAACGACAGCTAGTGGAATCGAAGGAGCGACCGGTTGTGCCTGAAAGTTAAACACATTCCGACGTCGAATGCGTTCCGGGTAGCATGGAGTGCTCGACGTCGGCGCTTTCGATGTCATTCGAGGATCACCGACTGCTCGATGGGGAACGTGCAATTTCTACCGATTTTCGAGACCCCGGGACATCCATTTTATTTAGCGCGCGACGCGACCACCGACACCGGGGACGTTAAACTCGTCGCCCTCCCCTCACTCCCCCTCTCTCTCTCTCTCGCTCTTTTTCTCCATCTACCGATATCCCATCAGCAGTGGCCGCAGCAACGTTTACACTGGGCTGGTGTCCATCCAGCCAGAATCTCCTACAAGTTGGCTCGCTTCTATAAAGCGACATTCCCTCCTCTCCTCTCTCTCTCTCACTTCATCTCGCGGAGATCGAAGCGGGGAGCTGGCGCGGAAGAAGGAAAGGGACGAGGGTGTCTGGAGCTAGTCGAGATGGACACAGAGAATCGCCATTACAAATTGACAACCTTGATTGATGGCCCCCGCGGAAAAGGGACGGCAACGCTCGCTGCTACCCGCAGGAATAGAACGAAAAGAGTGAGCGGGAGAAGAGGATGCTGCGAAGAGAGCTGGGAGAAAAGGGGAGCCAAGAGGAGGGTGGGTTTGTCGCAGTGTGTCCACTGGAGGAAAGGGGGTTGGTTCCGCATGTGGCTGCGGAGCAGGGGAGAAGAAACCGGGCGAGATGGAGTGGACAGTGCTACTCTCCTCTGGCTAGCTAGTTTAGAAACCTCGCTTTCTACATACTTGGAGGGAAGCTCTCCCACTCTCTCTCTCTCTCTCGGTCTTTCTCTCTTTCTACGGTCAGAGATAGCGTTCCGCGTGCTTATGTGTTACGCGGAATCGAGGGCCGAGGGTTCGAATGCGAAGGGCCGCTCGCGTTATCGAGACCACGACCACTTAGCGTGTGCGTGACGAATGGATAGGAACCGGCTTCGAGCGGAAGGGTCGGCGGGATGCTGAGGTCCGACGTCCGATGGAATATTTGATGCCAGAACTAGGGTAGCAAGGAGAAGCGAACCCGTCGAACCTGCTATCCAGAGATATTCCGTGAACGAGCATCCTCGAAGGACTCGAGTAGCGAATGTCAGACCGGCAATAAGATAAGTCTCTTCGAGTACTAGAAAATGCGTTGGTCTTTTGACAGGCAGAAAAATGAAGCGTCGGTCGTAAATGAGAATGAAGCTTGAATGACAGCGAACTGTGAACGCTCGACTCGGGGAAAGCGATGGAGGAATGGCAGACAATATGCGTAGCCAACAATTAAGACGTCGTCGATGGCCACGGCGACCTTTGCTTCCTGATAGGCTCTCTTCATCGAGGCTCCCGGCGGCCAGTGTGCATAAAGTACTAGAGACATACGCGTCTCGTAAAGCCGCCGGAGAGGCGGTACCACTTGCGCGTTTGCTTGAGCGATGTTTATTGAGATTATGGCGCGAGCAATTCGTGGGAAGTCGTTTATTGCCGACTTTAGCGCTGCCACCGAGACCGCCCTGCTACGGGGAAACGGTAATTGCGTGATCACGCAGAAGTACCGACAGCGAGGAGCAAAAGCGCCGAGAACACAGAACCCATCGTCAAAAGTACGTCAGACGGAGTGAGAGAGAGAGGGAGAAAAAGAGAGCTTTCGATCGTCGGGTGGGCGTAAAAGTTCTGTCGATTGGAAGCAGAAAGCACCGGTCGAATTTTAGTGTCGCGGGCGGATATTTATGCATGGTGGTTTACGGGCCGGAAGAATTTGACGACCCAATTTGACGCGGTGAGAATGACCGCGCTGTTTCGGGGGTAGAGAGAGGGCAGCTGCGTCGAGTGAGTTCCTCGCGGCGGAGCAGAAAATCGCCAGAAAATCGGGAAGTCGAAGTCAAGAGCGAATGCGAAGGTGAAGTCGGCGATGCCACTTTTATCGCGCTATCGCCACGAAAATGCACCGTGCGCTCCGCGCGCTTTACGGTACTTCGGGGTTGTTGTTACGGTTTTACTACGTCGTTCCGGAAATACGTGGGGGACAGACCGGGCGATTCGGTTGGTGTTACTTTTACGTGCGCGCGTGCATAGCTAAAACGTGGCGCTCGACGACGAAGGTACAACACGCGATACTTTGGACAAGGTCTTCTACATTTAACAAAACCTCTCTGCGACTTAAATCCTCCTAACTCAATACGAGCTTTTTTACAAAGAAACAAACAAAACAGCACGAAGACATTTCGACAGTTCTCTGTACGTTCACCGAGTTGAAGCAGTGGGAGTGGAGGCACGATTTTATGGGTAATCATTGAGTTTAAGCGTTCGTATCGTGCGGCATATGGGCGGTAGAGGCAGGCATTAGGGATCAAACTCGAGGAGAGCTGGCTTTCCCCGGTGGAGCGGAATTTTTAAGAGCTGTCCTTTTGATCCCGAAGAGAGCGCGGCCCGTGACACAGTTCTCCCACGCGATATAAACCTAATAGAATCTCTCGAGAGCTTGGGGGACTCTGAGAGCCAGCTTGTACGTCGTAAAACGATGCTCCGCGGCTTTATAGTTTATAGTTCGTGTACGCCTAGCCTCTCGCACGCGCGAGCGCATCTCCGCCTATACGTCTGATTGAATGGGGGGCGTACGATTTAAAAGGGATCGCAATTTTATGAGTCGCTATTAGAAGCGCCGGCGCTCAATTCTCATTGCTTTACAAGCATCCTGTGTTCACGTATCCTCCAACAACTAATTTCCTCCAAATTCCTAGTCGTTATAAATTCTGTCGGCGACTTTGTATTTTGATGGGAATTATTGGTGTTCACTACAATGTAATCCGAGCATTTCGCATATTAAAGACTCATAATTATATTACGATCTGATTATAATAAAGGGGCTTGGAAAAAAATTCACTTTCAGCCGAGGAAAGATGGCGGTGGAAGGATATGCGCGCGGCCGAGTAGGTCTTCGAATAATAACAATGGCTCGGGGCGATCGCAAAGTCAATGTGGAGCAGCTGGGATCCGCGTAATGAAAGTGTGATTGATGATCGTAGCGGCGCGCATCATTAACTCGACACGAAGATGCGAGCAGCGTGGAGAATATGCACATCGGTGTGTATGCATGCATGCAGCACGCGCAACTTCGGAACGTGTTCTGAATTAGCATCGACGAGCAACCGGTTCGATACAATTCGAAACGAAGCCAGCCAGAGCGAGCCGTAGCCCCACGTAATATTTCCGAGCACGAAGGAGCAGCGGCATGCTCAATAATTCGCGATGCGCGCAATTCCAGTGGAATTGATAAAGAGAGAAAGAGATACTGCCGCAAAGAGACATAAAATACTCCCGGATATTAAGCCCTTTTTTTCTTCCTTTACTGTCAAGGGGCATCGAGCACAGTGTAAAATCGCTTTCGGAGAGTGGGCTGGAAATAAACTCGCGCCCAGAGAGCGAGCTGGAGAGAGCGGGAGAGAGAGAGAAAGGGGGGCGTAGGTTTTCGGGCGTCCAGCGGGGCGACCACCAGGGACCGGGGCGTTTGAAAGATACATTTATCTCGCTTCCGCCCGAACAAAATCTGCCCTGGGGCCTAATGCTTCGGCTATTAAGCTTTAATGGACTGCTGATCGTTCGGGGCGCGAGAGGAAAAACTACGAAGCGCCCGAGAGCCGGCCCAATACAGAGCGAGCGAGGTCAGTCTCCGAGGAATTGGAAAAATGATCGTGTGCCGAAGTATTCTGAAAACTGGATATTTGCCAATCCTCCTACACTCTCGTTCCCCCATCGCGCAATCTTATTCGATCGAATGTACATTGTACAACCTACGGATGTAGATCTTCCTCGGATAAGAGTTAAGTACTGGGCCGTCCTTGTAAAATGAGATATCGCCGAGTGACAGAGGGTAGAAAGCAAAGTCAAAGCCACGAGTAGGATGATCCCATTTCGTAGGAGTGCCGGCGAACCAGAGAGAGCGAGCGAGAGCAAGAGAGAGAGAGAGGTTGAAGTTTTGATCAGGATTGACTCGGGATGATAATCTAACGTACACGGGTTTCCACTTTAGCCCGGCACTTCCGAGGACGTTTGACTAGTTGGACCGCCACACGCCGTCCCGACGATAACCTCGCACAAACACAGAATCTAACTAGTACCAGTGCGCCCTCCTCTCGATTGCTAGTGGCCCTCGCATTATTGTCCATGATAAACTTGTGATAGTTGTTTAGAAAAGGGAAAAAATGTCAGTCGGCGTGCAGCATATTTCCTCGACACCGGTAGATACTCTGTTGGAAGAGGGGCGGATAAGAGAAAGTTATAAAAGGTCTTAGGAGGAGCGATGCGAGTTAGAGGAGCTTACGAGGACGTTAACACGGGTATCCGTTCGGTCAAGGAAAATAATGTGACACAGTGGGCCATCACTCGCAGAAGTACGGCGCGTCAATTGGAGAGGGAAAAAAGCAAACGGCACACACACTCTCTCTTTCTGTCTCTCGCTTCTTGGTAGAGGAGAGGGCGCATTTCGTGGATACGGTTCTAGCGCGGTGAATGGCGGATAAAGCGCCCCTAAAGCCCAGTTTCAGCGGAGCAAACAACCCGTAACTCAGTGAGTGTTTATGAGGGGGCCACTCGTAAAAATACGAAACGAATCGGACCGAGCTCTTACAGAATCTCCTTGGTGCTCGCAGTGCGCCGCACGTTCCGAGCGTTTAGCAGCTGGACCAAGCCACGCGGCGGTGGCGGAGGCGGCGGCGGTGCCAAGGAGAGCTTTCTTTCAAGGAGTTCGTTGCCAGTCTTCCCGGCGAGACAAAGGCCCGGGGGTGCGCGAGGGGGAGTGCAGAAGAAGGGTGGAAGCGAGAGGAAAAGAAGGCTGCGAGGGGTGAAAGTGGGGCGAAAGAAGAGGAGGGCCACCGAAGTTTCCACGGTAGCGAACCGCATGTTGCCGGATCGTAAAACTCGGCCTGATCACCGCTACCAATTATCCCGCCGTTATCCGAGCGTTATCCGAACGTTATCCGGAACGTTATCCACCTCTGCCTACCCGATGGAAGAACCCTCTCGCCATCATCCGAATCACTACCGAACCCTTGAACCCCCAACGAACATTGTTCCAGCCCTAACCAGAGGTGGTATCCGTTGTTGTCGCCTTTTACTGCAAACGAAGTGATTCCCTCCTCGTAAACGCGGCGTCTTTACAGATTAGACCCGCCGCTCCCCTTCCCAACCCTTATTCTTTTCCCTTCACGAGTCTCCCGTTGAATACGTCCTGCACCTTCGACGCCACGCCTCGGAAATTATATCGGCGAACCTCTGGAAATTCTCTACTCCCATTCAATGTCGGCCTTTACCCACTCAACTTTAGATCGAAATGAGTTATTTTAGCAGAGTACTCTGTTCACAAATGACGGGTCGTACGGTGAATTGCGAGAGTAAAAATAGGGGGGCTTGTTAACAACAAAAGTGATTTAGCGAGGTTTATTGAAGCAGGCATTTTTATTTTGACGAAAGATGTCAGGGATTCGTGTCTACACTGTGTAGGATCATTTCACTTACTCTTACATCTAAGCTAAAGTAGTTTGATTTAATCTTGTAGTCGTTAAGAATCAAAGGTATCTCTCTAAAAAAAAAACGATAACATAAACGAATGGATATAGGGGATACAAACGATACAATCCAAATACAATGAAAAAGAAAACTTGACTTAACAAACGTGCTGACATTAACAACATGCTCGCCTAACGAGAACTAATTAAGTGCCACAGTGTGGACAAACAATACAATCAATTAATCAATTTGATCTATACTCGCTATAACATGAAACAGCTCGATACCGCCAACAACCAGTTTACATTTTGATATCATGGTATTATAAGAATAGGATCTAGTTCGACAGGTATGTCAGTCGCCAATTACTCCGGGAATGCGTGATCAGAGTTCTCGATGATCGATGCACCGATCTACGTGAGGCGATAGGGATTGGTAGGGTAAGCTTCGTGATAAGGCGGATAAATGAATCCGTGTGGCATGCCGGAGGCGGGTGACATATAATTGTATGCATCTTCGGTGTTGTAATTGTGTGTGTAAGGATCTGTTGTCAGAACTGGGCTCGTCTTACCGGCTCGATTACTTTGGTCGATCATCGGTTGAACGATTCTACGCCTCGCGTTGATGAACCTGCAACAGAAGGAGAGCAAAGCGTGAGGTGAAGTCGAACACAGAGTGCCACTCTCGCGGCGGCGCGGCGTCCCCGCCTTTCTTTTTAATCGAGATCCGCACTCATCCAACCGCAAACTTCCTCCCTCCAGATTCTCTGGTACGAGGAGACTCCCTGCCAGAATTAGTCTGTTCATGTATGCATTCCATGGACTAGCATGTATCCCGATTGACTCGAGTCTAGGCTACACCTGGGGCATCTGTTTCATTCTCGCACTCGCATGAGCAACAACCGCCAGGCACCCGCGCGCCCCCTGTCAAATTAACATACGTGGATCGAGCGGAAATTGCGTCCGACAATTACCGACCTTGCGCCTTCGATGAAATATTGACGGCGCCGCCTCGTACCAGCCAAATTGAGATGAACGATATACCCCTCTACCGTGCCACGTACTACGCTCCCTCCCTTCCTCTCTCCCTCTCCCCGGCCGAGCTTTCGACCTTATCTCAGCAATCGCCTAATGCTACCGCTGCTCTGCCAGCCGTGGATCCAATCGTCTACATGATAATTCACTGCATCGGCCCAGTCTACTTTACCGCCCCCTCCGTTCACTCTTTAAGCGTGCACTTGGCTCCCAGCATCGAATTCATGAATATCGTTTGGGGGTTGCCGGGTGACTTCACCGGGCGAGTTAATCGAAGGAATTTTTTTTCTACTGACTCGGAACGAAGGGAGGTGGAGGAGGTCGAGTGCGAAGGGCTGCTGCAACCTATTATCTCGCTAACAACTAGGAAAAAGAGGGCGGCGCGTTGTCGGGCCCGAGGCGGAGCAGCGGAGGGAGCTTGAAGTAAGAAGTAGTCAGCATCCTCGATACGTCATTAGCCAGGGCGAAGGAAGGAGCGAGCTCCAGTGAGCGAGTACTTTCCAAACAATAGATATCTCTGCGGTCTATTCCGAGGTTGGGAGAGGTCCAACGGGAGGGAGGTGCAAGGACGATGGGAATCGGAAGCGCAAGAACGAAGATCCTGCGGAGAACGAGAAACAGAGGCGGAATAGCTGGAAGCGGTTTATACGGAAGCTCGAGGAGGAGGAAGAGGCCGAAGTAGAGGAAGAGCGTACGTCAGCCGACGTCAGCGTCGCGGCGCCCTAATGGGCGCAGACGCCGGAAGTGATTGGGTTTCTGCTCGACTGACTCGAGCACACCCCCTTCTCATCGTAGAAAAGCCTGCTACCCAGCCTCGAAGGTGTATGAAGAGGGCGAAAGCACGAAAGCTCGAAGAAGCACTGGCACAACCTTACGCGCCTCCGTTACCAACCTCCCTCTTGTTTTGCGGCACATCTTTCTTGCTTAGTCTCACGCCTCGCCGACTCTCCCTGGAGAGTCTTATGAATAATAATTACTAAACACTCGCTCTCTCGCTTCCTTCGACCTCATCGAATATTTTCTCCCTCGCAAGACTAGCTAGCCGCACTCTCGCGTGTAAAACCTGCCGAGACTTTCAGATCATTTCTTGGTAAGTGCGTGCTTGGAAGCTTCGCAGTGTATATGAGACATACGATTTAGAGTTTCATTGACCCGTACAATCATTATTCTAAGCGAGAATAAACATAATTGTTCCTCAAGTCGAAAGGGTTTATGCTGAAAGGTCTGGGCGAAAGTCGTCGGAAGAATGCAAGCTGGAAGCGGCGAATTCCTAAAGAGTCAAGGCCCTGGCGCTTCTCGAGTAAAGAGTATCTCTCGCACGGGCGCATATAAAGCGCTGGGCCCTTTCCAGCACCCTTCTACTTGGCGAGGGGTTCTGGTTCCCCTTTGCCAGCGTAGGCAGCGTGTCACAGACAGCTGACTACCGCCGTTCGGCCCCGCACTCGTCTCCCAGCAGCCACCCCCGTGGCTGAAATATCGCCCGAACAATGGCGCGCAACCCCCCAGCAGAACCAGGAAAGCTTCACCGAGAGGAAAAGGGAGAAAGAAAGAAAGAAAGAAAGAGCGAGGAGAGGAGAACGCGCCGAGCAAAAGCACCGAGCCCACTGGCCACCCTCGCTCTTCTTTCTCCACCAGTGAACCCTCTCTCCCAACCTCTCCCATCATCCCTCTCGCCCTCCCGCCCTCCTCTTTTCGCTCGAGCTCTCGCCGCGAAAAGCAGCGAAAATATCTTGGCTCGCCCGGAAAACTTAAGCCCGTACCGCCGGCGAGCACTGTCGGCTCTGGGCGGAATAAGAGGAAAGCGTGAGAGAGAGAGAGAGGGGGGCGACAGGATGAAATTTTCCAGTTGAGATAGCCTGCGAAGAATACGAGCTCTCCGCTCGCGGTACACCAGGCGTGCATGACGTATCGCGGAAAGTTGCGTGCGTGAGCGCGCGCGCGCGCGCTAATTTTTTAATTAAACCCTAACGACGCCGCCGTCTCGACGGCCGTGTTCCGATGGCAGGGAATCCTTCTTCCACCGGCGGCCTTTTAATAACGCGCTCGGCGATCCCGGCGAGCCTGGGATTCGAAGCGATTTGTTAGAGCGGAGCGAGCGGTGTAAGAAAGGGGGGCAGCAGCGGCAGCGGCAGCAACGTGGTACGCGCTCTTGGGATATTAGAGCGTGATTTTTATCGTTCTATTATCGCGGCGATATCGAGCTCGCTGGGCTTTATGGAGGCGAAGCTCTCGCGTCCGGACTCAGCAGTTCGCATGGAAAAGGGATCGGGATGTGCCGGAGGCGAGCATATTGTTGCGCGGATAACGGACGCGAGAGCCGACCACCCTAGATGACAGGACACTTTTCGTGCCGCCCCTCCGGCGCCCCTTTCACCATTTTAATGCACTTTTGATTATGAACCTCCACCGGCTGCTACCTCCACACGTGAAACAGAGAGCCGCAGTCACGGGAGGCCTTTTGCTCTGCTCGGTGAATCGAGGGTGCCGAGAGACTCGTCATGCTGCTCTGTCATCGCAGCGATGCGAATTTGAATTTTTCATGAAACCTAATACCTTGTTTCTCGGCTGCGAGCCTACACGGAAAGACGATTTACTCGAGACGGGTGAATAAATTAAACCCCTTTTCCCTGAGTTATATTGCAAGTTCTTGAATGGGGATTGAAGGGATGATTATGATGTGGTTAACACTCGGCTAATTTCTGACTATCTAATTAAGGTTCATAGTTACCCCTCGCGCGCCTCTGTGTCTCATCAGAGCTAATCAACTTTCCGAAGAAGCACTTTTCTAAATACACGTTCCGTTACGCCAAGATTCGTTGGATCGTGGCGAGTGCAGTAACGATGATTACTGTCGCCTAGGTACATTTACCCTGGCAGGGCATTCGCAATTATCGGAGAGCCTCCATTAGTTAACTAGCAGTCGATACGCCGCGCACCGGGGTCCTCGCATCAAAACATCATTACTGTGCTCGCGCTCGAAAACGGGAGAGTCGAGCTACGCACTGCTATCGGCAATCAATTTCATTCCTGTACCAACCTAACGACATAGCCCAGGCCGCTAACGCTTTCCAAGTAGTACAAGCTCGCATTAAGATCTCCTTAAACTCATTAGCGTTGCTAGATAAAATAAAACTTAGAAATAGATTGCTCGGCGAAGCATTAAAAGTTGACATGGAACTGACAGGAAACTGCCTAGAGTTTTTCTGGAGAATAAAGTCGTAAAATCGTTTGCGTGCGCAAAGAAATCGTGTGGCGTTGTGGAAGAACCACTAGTGGAGATGGGGAAGGGTTTGAAATCGGCGTGAAGCTCTCACGGAGACAGAGCGAGAGGATATAAATCCTGATACTCATAAGCCGGCGTTGGCCATCGGTGCATTACGATCGATAAAATCATTTTATCCGAATATAATGCACGTCCGATTCGAGCGCCGCTCCCGGCCAAGTCTTCTCCAGCCGCCTCTTTCCCACTCTCCGGCGATCTCTTGCCATCCTTTTTTTCCCTTCTTCTCTGAGAGTGCTCTGCTTTCTGGTCTCCCAGCTCGTTTGATCGGGCGGGCGCAACCGCGATTTTATTATAATGTATTCCATCGCGATCGCTTCGCACCGCTCGCTCTTGAATCGACTCGCTCTTCCCCAACCTACCAGGAGGAAACGAGATCGGGGCCATGCTTTCGGCCTCCCTCCGAACCTCCCGCGATACATAATTCCACTTCGACAAATTCAATGAGCATTGTAGCCACAGCCGAGGATCCTTCCAACGTGTAATCGGGTTTCCTGGGAGTGCAGTACGGGTAAAGTCGGCACTGCTTCTGTATAAGCATCCGTTGAGAACATGGCGATGCTTACATTGCAGTATTCAATAAATTCTTCTGTACAATTCTCTGCTTCTTAAACCTTTGCACTCGAGAGGTGCAAAGCAGATTTAAATAACTCATTTGTCACTCGATGAAAATTTTCCTTCCTACGTTTGCGTTATAGTTGGCTCTGCGTAGTGGAGGGAATCAATATTGCCTGGAACTTTCATTAAAATCCGGAGGACAGAAGTCGAGTACAGTTGCAATGTAATACTAGTGGGAGGTGCGATCGCACGGGATCGAGAGTGACTGGAAGCATTGCGAATTCCTCGACGAGTGCGAGGGTGGTAGCAATGCGAGGCTGCGCGCTCACTCGCGGAAAGAGAGAGCGAGCGGGATGGGTTGAGAGAGAGAGAGAGAGAGAGCTGGCGATCGCGCGTATCGGATACGCGTAGACAGGTTATGTGTGTCAACAAAGCGATTTAACACGCGACGTGTCACTGATAGCTCCCGCCGCTCGTTGTGCCGCGCGGCCGATGCCGCCGCAGAGCCGCATGACTGCATTGCATCGACGTGCCCGGCTGGACGTGTGCAGCTCGGCTGCGTTTAATCTATGGCCCTGCCGCAACGCTTTTTCGGAAAATTCCGACCTCCGTCCTCCGCCCGCCCGAGAGCCACCCTGGAATTTATATAATTGTTTTGCCGGGGTCGCCACTAAATCGTGTTCCGAAGCGCGATAGCGCCGGCGCGTCGTTTCGCGCTGATGTTGATGGCCGCTTCGACGATCTCGCCAATAAAGGGATCCCCGGAAATATCCAGGGCCCTCTACACTCTCCTCTTCCCTGCCGCTCCGTTTCCATTTTTACCCATTAGACGCAACCCCTTCTTTCAGCCTTCCACTCTCGCCCCTTTATAAATTCTCACCTCCAATCATTTTTCAAGCGAGTCTCCTTGTAACGGTGATCAGCTGGTCTCCCATTCTGACAGTGTGATATTGGGAATATCTGCTGGAATAGACTGGAGAAGGTCAAGGAATGAAGAAGCAGGGCAGGTTCGAGCGATCATACGTAATCAACTAATAACGGGATAAAGAGAGACGAGGGTCCGGGCGAGAAGTTACCCGACGCAATGTCGTAATGGAACGAAACAGTTGGGGCCAGACTGTCGCCATTTCGAGAGCCGGAGCCCTCGGCGCTAGCCGGACTGCTCGCTTCGCGAAGGCAAGTTATTGGGTCCGCAGCTGTCGCAACCCTCGCCCGTTATGGGGTAGCGAGTACTCGAGTCGATTGTCACCGGCTACCTCGTCCTCGGGGTCAGACTCATCTCACCGTCGGGTCGAGGGTTGATACCCGCTCGCACCGTAGCTAACACCCTCTCCGTCTACTTGCCGCCCTTTCTTCCCGGCGAGTCGACTGGCCCCTTGCGCCCATCCCGATTTTCACCCCATCTCCACCCACCCCCACTAACCCTGCCCGCCCGCCCGCCCGAGAGAGGAAGGCGTCAGCTTGTAACAGTCTCTTAAACTCCGAGAGCGGAGCCACTATATGTACCAACTGCTGACGCCGTTATAAACTGCCACCCCCGCACGCTCTCTTTCTCCCGCGCACTCCTCTTCCAGTAATGTCGGTATCCGAGCCACCCTGCTGGGAATAACAGCCTGCTCGCCTTCTCCGTGCGTTAACATCTCGGCTCGATATAAGTCTCGAGGAAAGAACGTCTCCATTCGGTGGCCCAGCTGCTCCAGACTCGACCTATCACCATTCTTAATCCAGCCACCACCGACTGAATCGTTTGGAGCGTGCGTTTCAGGCTTAACGTTGGCCAAAAAATCTATGTGGAATAAAAGGCATAAGAACGAGTTTCACGCCCGGTAAGACAGTAGTCGTTTGGTGTTAGCATTTTTCAGGCGGAGACCGGTGGCGCGTGGTGAGTCTAAAGAATAGGGCCACTTACCACCACGTATCTGACGTGAATGCGCTCGTTTTTAAGTATATCACTAGGCAATCCCATCTATTCCAGCGGCCAGCCTCGGGATACAGCGGACGCGCCGCGCCGCGCCACGCCGCGCCGCCGGCCTTTTGGATCTCGACGACGGTGTCCCGGGCGTGCTTTATTCCGGTAGCGGTGCGTAACTGCTTTTTATTTAGATTTCAGGAGTCCGAGAATGGGAGTGCGGAGCGTGGTAGTCGGTGGGCTGCTGCGGAGACGTATTCCTGGTCGTAGAGGAGATAAGGGGCCGTTTAGATTGACCGCTCGTCCTCTGGATGGCCCTAAAGCGTCTCGTTTACCATCTCCGAGTCGTGAAATCTTTTCCCTACATCTAAGCCACCACCACCACCTCCCTCAGAGCACCTTCCCAGCAGCCTCGCATGTCTCTACATACATTCTCTTCCGCGCCCGCGCGCTCTCCCGTTTCTCATTCCCAGTTACGACTTTCTTGGCACGCACCCTCCTCCGCTTTTCCTTACCGGCCGCAAAATATCGATGATTTCCACGCGGAGATTTGGCGGCCGTTCGAATGGCCTCTCGAAAAGCGAGCGCACCGTGGATGCTTCGCCGCCAATACCATGTGAGGAACTCGAGAGAGGAATAGAGTGATAGAAAGAGAGAGGGAGACGAGGGCAGGGTAGAGGATCGAAATTTTTATCCGCGCGAAATAGAATACGCGTGTGGTTTATGGGTTTACGCCACGGGGGGATTGCACGGGGTTCGGTGCCAGTTTTTTATACCGCGCCGCCTGGTGGTGGTGGTTGTTTCTCTCTTTTCTCGCGCCTCCGCTCCTCGCGCCCAACAGACAGAGACACGGAGAGAGAATCGGCTCTCTCGCGCATGCAACCAGGGAGAGCACACACACGGTAGGGGTCTTCCACGTAGCGTCGGTGTGTGCGCGGAATTTGAATCCGCTTGTAATAAAATCCGAGCTTTATGCGACGGGCCTGCTAGTGGCCCCGTGCGCCTCCTCGCGCACACTCGCCCAGCTTTACCTACGAAAAGGTGGAACCTATACACAGGTAGAGATATTCGCCGGCAGTCTCTCTGTATAGGTGTTCGGCTGGATCTTCTTGCCACTCCGGGCAAATATAAGCGTTGGTCAGCGACGCGGCCACGGGCCACCGTGCCCCGTGTTCCGGAGATGTAAATAATACCACGAAATTGCTACCAGCCCGATCCCCCCACCTTCTCAACCCTGTATTTCTCCCCCCGCCCCCCTTTCCTGCAACGCCAGGCTTTTTTTTCTCCTCCCTTTTGCTGGCCGGGATTTTATGCGCTCGAACTCGACTCGCCATCGGACAGAGAGAAGGAGGAGGCCCTTCTGCCCGATGACGCTCATTATAAGGGCACCGAGAGCCGGAAACATTTTTCAGTTGGCAGCGGGGCGGGCAATTCGGACGTGGCAGTGCTAAGCGAAGTTACGCTAGAGTTAGGAAAAAGGCGAGCCTGACGGATTATGCAAATACAGTTACAGAGATTATGCTAATAGCCCGGTGAATATATGTAATGGGAAGAGCTCGCTCTTTCTCGCGGCCCGCTTTAAACTCCAATTCCGCCCGATTCTTATATCGTCTTGATGCGCGTGCCACCCCACAGACCGCTTAATGCCCAGAAATTTATTATTATCGAATGTTAGTATCCTCGAACTATAGAATACCCGTTTAGTAAAAATCGGTAAGCAATTAAGGTATTTTAAAGTCTGTTCGATTATTACCATGAGAAAATTTAATATCGATGTATACGCACTACAGCTATTTATTACAAAAACTGCAAGGTAACATATGGAATGCAAACAGTCAAGTATAAATGTGTGGATAAAGGAAGGTTGGATCAGAGTCACGGCATTAGTACTTCACTCCAAGAGTGTACTTATCCTCGCTGACGATCAAAGGGCGGAACTTTTTGAGGCTACAGATCATAAAGAGACGATATGGGGTCGAGCGTGGAAGCGCAGAGGGAATACCGCAAACAAATTCGCAAATGTCGCCGCGAAAGAAATCGAGTCTTTACGAGTGGACGGGAGGATACCTGTTCGCTTTCGGTCACGGTGTATCTGTCACGCTTATGCCGGACTGTTGGCGGCGGACGTGGACGAGGAGGAAGAAGAGGAGAGCGCGAGGTGTAGCTAAAGGGGAAGGAGGAGGAGGAGGAGGAGGAGAGAAGTGGCAGAGGGAGGAGGGAAGCCGGTGCAGTGGTACGAGTCCTCCGGTAATTTGTAATTCGCAGGTGGGAAGCGAGGAGATGCGAGATATCGGGAAGATTTACTGGAGAGGAGCTCGGCCAACGAGTAGACATGCCATGCCTTGTTGAGACTTTTTGCAAGAGCGACGCGCCGATCTCGCGCGCGGACGCGAGCGCACGCGGCTCTAACGAGATGACATTTAGAACCCCAGAGGTGGACACTTTTATTTCCCCCCTGTTCTTCCGCATTAGTTCGAGAGACGGCCGCTTTGTTAATTAAGAAGCCGAGCGCGAAGAGTGGACGGCTGGCTTCTCCGCGAGCATTTCCTCCCGGTTCTCAGGCATGCATGCTTCGAGAGGCGCCTTAAACAATTAGCAGCGTTGCTTTTGACTGCGCTTAAATCAGCCGTGCGCGCATAAACCCGCTGGGATCGCACTCGCATCCTGATACTACTCCCTATCTCGGTAACGTAGGGCCTGACCGCAGGGTTAAGATGCATCGCGCCGGCATGCAAAGTCAATCCAACAGGATGAATACAATCCTCGGTGAAATCGAAGCATCTAATCTCTCATTAGGTGGCAGGGAAATTCACGTGTGCGCCGTAGGGGCGATCGTAGGTCGAGCTAGAGAGACAGCCGGGTCGAGAAGGAGCGAGAGAGACAGGCAGACGAGCGGCTGGTATTCCGGGCGGTGTGTATAATTACCCTGAAGCGGGTGGAGAGGCTGGAACGTTGATAGCGAAGTCGAAGTAAATCGGATTACTCGGATATCATCTGCGTAATGTATGTATGCAGGCATGTATACACGGACTGGCGGATAGGCAGGCAGTTCTCTCTCGCTCTCCGTCTCTCTGTCTCTCTGTATGTCAGGCAAGGGAGAACGGACGCTGGTAGTAGGGTCCCAGCTCCTCCACGCTCCAGGGAAATAAGGGTGGCTCGACCCGGCCAGATAAAGGGTGCACTGCACGCGCGCTCGCGCGTGTGTCTGTATGGGGAATGCCCCAACTACGACATGTTTTTCTAGACAATTTGTTCGGCAACATTAATCACCGGGAGCCGCGCCACGAAAGCGCCACTCCTGGAAGGGTGGCCGCGCTATGGAAAACGTCGACGAGCGTCATAATCCCTTGCTTCTCTTTATTGTCGTCTTTCGTCCGTGCGATCCTGCCTAGCGAGGAAATAATATCTGCCTCGACAGAATACCCTCGATCTCCCATGGCATCCTACGGTCTCTGTGCCCTCGTACGAGGGCGCTGCCGGTGGAAAATAATGTAAGAATTCCTTCACATTAGAACTTGGGATTCGGTTTGAGTGGAAATAAAAATGATGTCGAGTTCTCATGCCGAAGGAAAATTGCTTTGCTTATTGAACAGGCACTCGTAACTCGGCATTAATGCCTGCATATATATTTAATAGAGCGTGCATTAGCTGCGCTCGCAGCAGTCAGACGCAACGAACTCGTTTCTCGACCAACAAGCTCTTTCTCTCTCTCTCTCGCGGAGCTTTAATTCGTCTCGCTTGCGCTTGAAGTATACTCCTCCTCCTCGAGGAAACTAGCACGAGGTAGAGGCGGTGGCTGCGGCGACGGCGGGCAGCGCACACAATACCGTGAGATGATTATCTGGAAAACTAATTTCGTCGACACGCGCGTATTATTGCCGCCCGCCAACCCCGCCATACATTGCTCTTCATCCCCCTGTACCTTGCAACCCTCTCTCAGAATCCCTGGCCTGGATGAGGAGGACCGAGAAAGCGCAAGCGAGCACTACCACCGTAAGTTTCGCAGTCGTGAAAGAAATTACTTGCGTGCCAGTAGACGCTGCTACCAAATCTTGCCGCGTGCCAGCTTTCGTGCTCGTTCTCTTACAACGTACATTAGAGGCACACGAGAATTCCGGGGTTATCATTTTCGACAAGTGACGGTACAATGATGCAGCAAGAGACACATTTCCTTGGGAGAACAGTGGAATTGTTGGAGGAGCTCTCGAAAGGAAGACATACAATATTTAGGTAGATCGGATCTTTGTCCTGCTATTCTTGCGGCTGATCCTTGAATAGATCCCTATTCCCCGGCCAATCTACTTATCGCCACTTGGAATGTATTCCACGCGATCGCTTGCTTCCTGCCCGCTTGCCCACCCCCGCGGACAAATATAACGGCCAACAATTTCCCATAAGCCCAGAGCAAGGAGGCACGTGGTCCAATGTCCATGCGGGAATACCGAAGGCGAGAGTTTCGTCTGCGTGCTCCTCTGCCCGCTGGAGCTTTGCACCGCCGGCGCCGCCGGATGGATTCTCACGGCATGTGCACGTTCGCTGCCAGGGCTATTTGTAATTTTCATTATCTCTGCGTAAACGGGAACATTTAGGCGTCGCGGCACGTAGGGAGTTAATAGGGGAATCCGGCCTCCTAGGAGGGTACGTCTCCGTTTTTGAGGGTTGATTCGGTTCCTCTCTCTAGCCAGCCTTCCCATTTCTAGAGTTCCGGAACCCTCGTCTTCCTACTTTATCAATATCCTCGCTTATTCGGTTGACAGAGAAACTCAAGATGTAACAAACCGTCATCGGTTGCAAGTTAAGGAATATTGAGTGATTTCTTTGAAGGATGACATAGTTAAACAGATACAATTGGAATTAAACTAGAAGAGGTGTTAATACGAAGTCTTATTGGTCATCGCTAGCAATTGCCCGCTTCTTGATTCTAGACGCGAGAGGGGACGTCGTTCTCGGGCGCAGCAACAATTTCCCGAAATCTGACGAAATTGGCCCCGAAGGGCAGGAGGGGCGGCAGGACGGCCACGTAACGGCGTTTATTGGCTACTTTAAGGCAGTTTCTATGCGCGACACATTGTCGCTAAATAACGCGGGCGCGCGAGCCCGAGAACCAACCCCCTTTTCCCACCGTGGCGTCGCCATTGCCTCGGCGAACGTTTCTCTTAGCGGAGCTCGTACATATACGCGCACGCTATATCCTATATTCTCCATACGCGTCCACTCTGCTTGTGTTTGTGTCTCTGTTCACGTACGATCGGACGGTGGGCGGAACAACAAAAGCTCCTGAGCTTCCACGGGAGATATGAGGGAGCGCCGCGCCGTCCTCTCCTCCACTCGACCAATATGCGGCCAGAAAGCTCCAAGATTCGACGAGGGTGATTGGAAGGCGTCGATGACCGTCTTCTTCCTCCTAGGGATTTTCCGCTCTTTCTCCCACGCTTCAAAGGAATTCTCATCTCCCACAGGATACGCCGGAAGTGAGGACTAACGCCCGAAAGATATTAGATCCTCGGCCTGCGATGGAATTGGCGTTAGCCGAGGCATTTGCATCCATCTACGACAAATCTGGTGTTGGAATATTGGGATGTTCTCGGTGAAGAAGATAGGGCTCTGGGCGGATGAGGGTGAACGAGAGAGAAAGGGTGGGTTAGTGTTTGGCGTAGTGAGGGGCGGTTTGTATCGACAGGAAGGCCCGTCGCTGGAGTATATTAAGGAGAGGGCATAAAGCAATTTTCTCCGCATTGTTCCTCCTCGTCGGCCATTATCCAGGGCTTTACTCGGGGCCGACACCTATCGCACACACGAGCGGAGCCGCACAACACTCGGCTGCGAAAGGGTTGAGGCACCGAAGGCTCGTCCCCCTCGCTCGACAGTGGCCCTCTCTCTGTGTGCGTCCATGTCGAGAGGATCGTCAGGGGGTAATTCTCATTTGGGTGTAATCGCGCTCGCAAAACTCCATCGCACTTTCCTAATAGAGCCCACGGGGGAGCGCGGCTGGCTCGAATGACTCTTCCGGCTGCGCGAACCTCTCATCGTTACAGTTCCCGTGGACGTGTGCGCGCAACTATACACGCACACACACACACACAGTGCTCGTGTTCACGAGGGTTTGTAATGGGAGAGGTGCATTGATAATAGAGATGACGAACGCGATGCTCAGCTGCGGACAGCTCCCAATTGTTTAAGCAGTGTAATCGTTTTAGAAATTACTGGCCGCCGGCAGTCTCTGTCGGCTGAACAACGGCGGCGCCAGGCAATAACGTTGCACTTGTCAAATGGCAAGCAGCCCAAATTGCATGAAGCATGATTGAAAGCCAAAGCTCTAGGACTAAACTGGCAGATCGCAGCAGCGATGCAACTCGGCCGAATTCCACTTATATCCTGGAACAGGCAGGCTTCCAACACACCCCCGGTTCAACGGGAAGCTCCAATTTTCGCGCGAACCCACCGTGAATCGAATTTCCGAACGTTATGTATCCGGCGATTCGTAATTTTCGTGAGCGCGGCGGCGGATATGTGGTTTCTCGCATAGGTGGAGCATATGGTTGCTTTCTGTACTTTACATATCTCCGTGGCGGACTGTTTTTCCATTTATTTTTCCATCGCTGGCTGCCTCGAGGAGGCAAAAGGCTGTTCCGTGTGGCTCAGGTGTATAAGAGATAGAGAAGCGAAGAGAGAGGGAGAGGGAGAATTCGAGATTATCGGTGAAGAAGCAAAGCGGAAACCGGTAACCCGGGCACGGAGCACCTCCATCACAGGCGATGTGGAGTAGAGCGGGTTACACCGACGACGCCATTGCTCGTGCGACGTGCATGTATCTACATACGTAGGAAACATCCGCGCGCAGTTTCCGGAACGCTACCCTCCGCGCCGCGTCCTTCTCCGCCTCCTCTCTTGCAGCGAGGCCGCCGCCATCACGTATTCCTCCTACAACCACCTTGCTGGAAGCCGTCGAATGTATACGCCTCCACGAGCGCAGGCCACCTATAACCAAATCCACGGGAGCACGAAACACGAAACACGTACGCACGCCAGAAGGGTTGTACGTTCCGCCAGCGGCGGCGGGATAATCCTCCCTAATGACTGGCTCTCCGATCGCCGGCAACACGCGAGATACAAGTGCGCCATCCTTCGATCCCCATTTCAATTTGCCCTCGCGAATACCTTGCCAATCGGAGATGCAATTCGATAAAGCTCCCGTGGAGCCAGCGAGTTTCGCAATCGGTGAAGACACACCCTACAATTGCACTCCGATAAAAATTTCAGGAAGGAAATATGTTTGTCCTAAGCTTGTCTGTTATGTGAAAACAAGTAGAATATGGTTTTGGAGGAATAATTAACTGGGCTAAGGATCAAAAGCGAGTAGAGAAGAGGCGGAATGTGACTAGTATGTGGCGGGTGTATGCGCGGAGTGTGTAGATCGCGCAAGTAAATAGGTGAGTTCGCTCTGGCGTGGATGGCTTAGTTGCCGCGATGGCACACCTGTGGAGCAAATTTACGAAATGTTTACGGGCGTCTGAAGGGCCGTGCGACCTCGCCGCTACGCTCCTGCCACCCTCTCGCGGCAGGCACCCCCTGCGAGCGCACAATGCTGCGTCATTCGGTATTATTACAGCACCGCTATCACCATCCTCGCCAGGACAGCCGAATATCCACTCTCTTCCTGTCTCTGCCTCCCTTCTTCCGGCTTCCTGCCCATCGAAATCCTTTAACCGAGCATGCGGCATTTCGCTTTCCCTGCCGGCAGTTCCTTCGATAAATGATCCACATTCTAGCACACCGAACAACCTTTTATCTTACTGCCTCGCAATAGTGCAGGAATTATCATTGAATCGTATTCTAAGCGAGAACGGATCGTTTCTTTGCCGATTGCGAACGAGAATCGAGAAAAATACACGGTGGAGATAATTGACGACTGTCCCCGTGCGAATTCTCGCGGCACTTTATTCCCGCAGGAACGATATGTATGGCTGTATCAATTACAACGACGTATTCTCTTGCGCAAGGAGAGGCGTCGGGCGTCCTTCTCTCGTACGTGGAGTGCGCACGCGGTGCCCTTTTTCGAGCACTCGGCTCTCCTCCGGGCGCGCGGCGCGGCGCGGCGTGTCTCGGTGTCTCCTTCCACCTTGAGTTATGAATGTCCCCAATTACATCTTAAAAGCTGTGCTCCATTAATTTTCACAGCTGCTGCCGCTTAATTGGGAGCCACGGCCTGATAATAAACCCCGGAGAGCTTGCACCCGGGGCCCACTACTGCGTTTATGGCCTGCCAGTGAGCGAGCGAGCCAAAGACACCGGCACACTCGGAGAAAGAGAGCCAACATTCCCTCTGGATTGCCATCTTCTCAGAGACACGAGCGCATCGATCGGCCACCGGTTTACACCCTTCGTCCACTCTCCTTCTCCTTAACGACTCTGACCTTGATCCTGGCGAACGTCACTCGACTTCTTCCAAAAGTCAATCCCCATTATTTCCAAAACTCAAAGACTCCACGAACTAACAGTTTTTCCTCAAATTCTAAATTAACATTCGAGCGTGGGAAAGGAGATGCTAATCGCAATGGGCGCGAGTCCCATAAAGCGATAATGGTGCGATGGTGGAAGGTAGATCGGACGCCATAAACCTTGCCAGGTTTTTCCAATAGACAGCCGGTTAACATTAGTAACGGCATTACAGATATATTTTCGTGAGGACGTTCACGGGAGGTCTTGCATCGGCAGACAGGCATAAATCGGATCGCCCAGAGCATCAAACGGATATTAAAAGTAAGCGATTGGGTTGTGGCTGCGATTTGCATGTGCTCGTTACTCCATTGAATTGCTCGGAACGCTCGAGAGTGTGTGTATATATATAGATATTTCGCGTATAAGGGCGCGATACTCGCGGAGCGCCTCATCGCATGCATACCCTACTGTGATACCAGCAATATCTTCCGCAATGTACGATGGTATGTTGCAGGCCGATTCAGCGTGGAAGAGGGAGAGAGCGAGAATGTGTAGAAATTCCTGAAGGAGTCGGCGCGCAACTTTGTGCGTGGTGCGATCGATGTGTGCTCTCTCGTCGCGGTGCTGGAGCGAGAGCCAGCATCCACCCACCCACCGGTTAAACTTTTCCGTCGTCCTCGGAGCTCTGCGCGAAACGTCTCTCGCGGTAATATTACCCGAAGCAAACGACCAGGTAAGCAGCCAGGGCCGCGCTCGCCGGCCCGCCACCCAAGTGGACCTTGTTAGCACGGATATCGCGGCGATACACCACCCAGAAACCGGAGAGCAACCTCTACGCAGAGAGGGAGCGAGAGAGGAAGAAGGAGAGGGGATCGTAAGCGGACGAGCGGACTCGCACCGGGGTAACGAGAGATATCCGCGAGAGGCGCAGTGAAAAAGGGAAAAGCAAAACGGTCCTTTGTGGCTTCATTATCGAGATAATGCCAGGTGTGCTACGCTTTACGGTGGCGCATCCTCCACCACTCTCTCCGCTCCGATCTCCCGCGTAGAGAAGAAAACCCACGACAAAAAATGGTAAGCCTGCGCCCTGGATCTTCCAACGGGAAATGAAGTAAGCGGTAGTAAGCGCGTTTCCTACCGAACGAACCATAAGTCCGGTTCATTGGGCAGAGGCAGCGTTTCTCGAACTGGAGTTCGCCTGATGCATGGGGTTGTCGCGTATCGAGTCATGTGTCATTGGGCGGCTGCGGCCTCGCGGAGGCCACCGTATGCCACGGGGGTGAGTGCTCACCCCTCGAGCGTGCAAACCGAGACGAAGGAGCGGATCTCGCGCCGCAGAAAAAAGCAGTTGGAAGAACGAGCGAGAGAGACCAGGAGCGGATAGGAGAGAAGGAGAGAAAGAGAGAGAGAGTAGGTGGGGCAATGGCCCGTGAACCAGCGGCACGACGTAATGACGCGGCTCTCCTTTCAAAGATTGCATCGCAGGAAAAGCCCCGTGCGAAGCTGCCGCTTTCTTTCCCTTTCCTTCGGGCAGCACCCCTGCGTCCGGGATCGCCTGCTATACCACCAGCGAGCGAGAGCCCCCCGTCTCCCTCTCTCGCCCCGCCGTGTGCCCTCTAGGTTGGTTCCTTCTGCAGGAATCGATACGATGGCTCCAAGAGTCCGGGGGTTTTACGTTAAAATACCGGAGAAAATAATGGCCCGATGTACCTTCGTACGCTGGAAGTATGGCCTGCGCTTCGTTCGCTCGAGCAGCGAGCGAGCGAGCGAGCGAGCGAGCGAACGAACGAAGCTCGCTTCATTCCTCTCCTTCCTCCTCTCGCCGACCCTCCTCTTCCTCCAATTTCTCTAGCCCCGTACTCGTTCTCCTTCATCCTCCCATCGTCTCGTGTCTCTCTCGCGTAGTTCAATCTACGGCCCCGGTCCTCCGACCGAATTACCATGCACCGGGAGTGCATCCCTCTAATTGCACCTCGAGCTCGATCGGCTTCGAAGCGGCGTACGGGGAAATTGGTAGGAAGGTAATTCATCCTGCCGCGGGAGATGCCCGACACGTACGGACTCTCGAAAGATTCTCGAAACAAGCCGGCTCGATTCGGTCACGGCGATTACTAGGTCGAAGTGTAGAGGAATAGTGAGAATAGAGAGCGAGAGAGAGGGAGAGGGTGCGAGTGTAGGTTGGGAAATGCGGTAGGAGTAGAAAGAAAGTTTTAAGAAGCTTTTGATTTGATTTCGCGTGGATCGCGCGGAGCAGGTCGGCGGCGCAGGCTGCTTCTTTATTTAAAGTTATAAGAACCAATTTAAAAATCCGCCGCTCCTCCTCTTTCCACTCGGCGGCGCTGGGTCAATTTCCCTCTCGCACTTTGTACTCGCTGCCGGGACTGATGGAGGAGAAGAGAGCGCATCCGTCCCAAGTTAAATCCGGAAATCTTGGCTAAAAGAAGCAATTATAGAGCGAGCCGACTACAAGGAGGGAGATACCAGCGGGCCGATAAGGAAAACTGATCACTCGCCTTCTTTCCTTCCTCGAAGCTCTCTCCTGCTAGCGCGATTGTCCGAAGACTCACTTCTCTTTTTCCCTTCTGCTACTGTTCACCCTTTCTCGGCCTTTCTCGGCCCGCGGAAAATAAGAGCGGCCCCTGGCGAGGCGGTAAAAGCATTCTACATTCTTTTACCTTGAGCGGGGAAAAACTTAAACGGTAAACTTTTGTAGGAAGCGCCATTCCGCCGGCCGGTGGAACTTGCCGAAGGACAAAGGGCGCAACTCTTCCTCTTTCTCTGTATCCCCTTTTGAGTACTCCTTCTCGTCCTTCGTCTCTCTACTCCGCTGGCAATAATAGGTGTTTCTATTCTCGGAACGACTTCCACACTGCCTTTAGGCATCTTCGGTGCGCGCCTACCCTCCGACTTCTCCTTTAACCGCAAGATGCTTATTCGCGCGATCTGTCACGCCGCCGCGAGATAACAAGACTGTCGCGAAACTACGCTTCGAAGGTAATTTAGCCAAGAAATCGAAAGTGACGCTTCGGCTAGTAGAGCGGTTGTACAGTCGGGAACTTGAATTTACTTCGGCGACCCTTCTCGGCGTCGTGACCCTCGGAGGGAGTGATGCTCACCTCGACGCCTCGCAATTAGTCAGATATTAAATTCGAATTCGATAACGCGCTAACTCGAATATATTAGGGCCTAGGCGTGTGTCAGCCGTATACGCGGCGGCGGCGGCGGCGGCGACTACTTCTGAGTGGCTGGTACCGGGAGAGAATTAATTTCGTTGGCGCGCGCGTGATTTGTCAGGGGATCTCCCGTAACGCGCGCGCGTCTCTCCGGGTAAATGACGTCGGCGTACTCCCGCCGCTTTTCCCGAAATAGACGAGGGAGAGAGCCGCTCGTTCTCCCAAAGATCCCCGAATTCGCCCCGAACTTTCGGGGCCTAATTTTCACGAGCCGGTGATCGATCACGCGAGAGCGCTCTCTCTATACTATCGGTCGCACTTTATTCGTGCTGGGTGCGCAGAGGCACGTGCATAGGTTTCCAGGGCTTTGGAGAGAGGAGGAGGCGGAGGAGGAAAAGGGAGCTGGAATGGAAGCGCGCCCAAGCTTTTACCCGACCCTACAGAAAAATACCCAAAGAGTCGGCCGACTGAATTTCCCTTCAGTATCCTGCGTTACTCTGCCTCCGTTTAGTGCTCTCTCACTCTCTCTCTCTCTCTCCCTCGCTCACTAGGATTCTATCCTTATCGACAAGCAGCGACTCCTCGACTTTTCGTGTTTACCAGCGCGGAGATGAAGTGGCGACGATACATCAGTCGCGAGGTGGTCCCGCGACCCTCCCGCGGCGCGTGCAACAACTATGTTTATGTATAAGTTGCCTATTGCCGGTTCGGACCCTGCGCAGACACGCGCTCCGATATTTTCTCTCATTCACCGATTCAGCCCCGGGGGCCGGGAGGCGGCGGATGCTGACAATGACAGAGCGCAGTTTGATGCGAGCCGAGAGCGAGCAAAGGATCGGCGCAATCATGAAGATTGCTTGCCAAGACTCTCTCTCTCCCTCCCTCCCTCTCTCTTTCTCTCCCACTCGTTCTAGGTATGCGATCCAATGCTCGGCGAGGGCATTGATAAATTTTGTTGGTGCGGCATAGAAAAAGGGATCTCGAGCAATGAGGGCAACATTGAGATAGGACGCGAATCGCTCGCGTGGTCGCGCCGGTGGCTAGTTTAATCCGCGTATTTTCGGAGTTCCGCATTCCGCTCTGCTTTGCCGGGCAGTTCGTCATCTCGTTGGATCCGCAGTCGGGCGTGGGAGCAGTGCGCGCCGCACTCGGGCGAGAGCTGGCCGGCATCGGAGAGAGAAGAGGAGGATGGTTGCACAGTGCACCGAGGATGAGCCGGAGGATGTAGGTTCGGGGGTGGTTTGGTTCGGTGGGTAGAGAGAAGCGAGTGGATCGAGCGAGAGGGAAGTGGAGCGG
Organism: Ectemnius continuus; assembly: GCA_910591665.1. Lineage (NCBI taxonomy): Eukaryota > Metazoa > Arthropoda > Insecta > Hymenoptera > Crabronidae > Ectemnius > Ectemnius continuus. Next base: position 8,995,350 of record OU342868.1, on the reverse strand, counting down.
CGAGCGAGAGGGAGAGAAACGGGTGAAGGGAGGCAGAGAGCGTGTTTGCAGATCCTCTATCGGGCGCTTCAGCATCCCCGATCCAGCATCCCCATTCCCAGCAGCCCGGCTTCACCTCCACCGCCACCTCCATTCGGCCCTGAAGCCTGGATGGTTTGGGGCAGAGCGGCAGGCGGCGCGAGGCAGATAAGAGAATTGCACTGTCAAGCCGGAATGATATATTTGACCAACATTTCCATATAACCCCAGCGGTGGCGCTCTCTCTCTCCAGTTCTCCTCCCTTCTCTCACCCACTCTCTCTCTTTCTCCCTTACACTAGCTCTCGCCCGCTCGCGCGCGCGCATCTCTCCTCTCTTACTCCCGGATTCTTCTCCTCCTTCTTCCCTTGTTTCATTTCTTCCCTTTTTGTCTGCCGCTCTTTCTCTCGGTACAACCAGCCAGCCACCCCCGTCTCACCCCCGCGAGCTCTTCTCCTGCTCCGTCAGGCTCGCGCGCTCTTCTATGCACGCACTCTTTTCTTCATTCTCTCATTTTTACATTGCCCGCTGGTTATCCCAGTCTCTCTTATTTCCCGCTGCTGTTCGATCTGTTCGACTACCCCTTCCTTTTTCAGCATTCGTCCATTCCTGCCACGCTTTCCCACCAGCCCTCCCGAAACCACCGTGAACGCTTTCCTCCATTTCACATGACCGTCTACGTGCGTCCGCTCCTCCGGCGGTGCTTCCTTCCCTCGATTTCCTCGATTTTCTTGCAGCCCTCTTTTTCCTCACCGCTCGATCTCTTACCGGTGCCGGGTTACCTCGAGCGGAGGCGTTGAATTGCACCGCACCGAAATTACGTTCAGGACCAGCGCGCTTATTGACAGTTTTATACGCCGACATTCTTATTACAAATCCGGAAGGTGCACGTTCCGCCGGTGGTGTTTCGCCCGCTAAAATCGCTTGCTCGATACCACGGTTAAGGCACCCAATTTTCGCAAACCCTTGGACCAACCTGCCGCTTCGGAAAAATTAGAGGAACCTAGCAGACGAGGGTAACTAAAATCCAAAAATCGAGAACCAAAAGCCAGGAAAGAATAATAAGAATATCAAAAATAAAATGTAAAAGAAAGAAGATCAAGCTATATGACTGTGACGCTAAATTCTATTCTCAATTGGAGTTAAAATACAAAAGGGGTCGCGTTCACCTTCGGAAACAAGAGGAGAGCACCTAATACACGCGCGCCGCCAACAGTACAAGACAATACAATTTAGATAATTAAACAGATATCAGCGGGCCGCTATCTGGTTGCGTTAATGCAAAACAACGCCGTATACGCTGTCTCGTAGAACTCTTTTGGCGCGCCACCCACCCTCCGAGCTCCTTGGAAAATGGGATTGCGTCGTAGATCTCGAGCAAATTTAACTGTCCCGGCATACCTAATCTCACTGGGAAGTGGAAAGTCCTGGGCGGCTCTCTTGCTCCAAGCTCAAAGTAGAAATAGTGCGCGGGTGAGCATCGAGAGGAGGAAAGTAGTCGAGGAGATGACGCGATTGCCATCCGAAATTAATCAGCATTGACTAACCAGGTGTCTGGCCAGTCGCAATCAATTCATCCGTGGTGGCTTTATCGCGCGACTCAGATCGGAATCGGGCAGAAGAAACTTGCCTACTGAAAATCAACCGAGTCACGCTGACACTGTGCTTTATACATCGGCCAGTCCTCCTCTCTCTCTCTGGCAACGATCTATCATCGACACACACTACACGTAATACTGGCTGCAGACTGCAGTCGCAGGTGTAGTTCATGAAGCGGGAACTTTATCCCCGCTGCCTGTTTGATGATATTCATGATTTAGAAGCGCAACTCTTTCTACATTGCTGATCTATCAAGATCGGCCGATAGAAAAGGGAAAGCAAAATTGCAACCTGCCAGTTCGTTCTGAGCTTTAGATCGCTTTCCATTATTTATTGAACCTTACCGATCAAATATCTACGTGAAAGTTATTCCAGCTTTGGTTCCGACCCTCTAGTAACTAATATCATTTCATAAAAGATTCGACCTTTTATATTAAGGCAGTGCATCATAATGCATTCGTTTGTAGCCCATCGTTCAGCGGGAGAGTAATTCTTCGATTCCATTATGCTTTGCGCCGAAACACCAAAGGATTATGTAGAAGCAATCTTAGGGGTATTCGGCCTGGTCGACGCCTAATTCTGAATGCCTTTTCCACGCGGTAACAAGCTTACGAAACAAGACGTATGTTCATAGAAGCCTCGCCGTGAGCGGAGCCGGCGTATCCGACTGGCATCCCCGTGGCAGCGATTTGTCAAAAGCTGCGTGGCGCCTGTCATTCGTCTCTTTACTGGGCGATCGTTAACGAAACGGAGAAACCGGGGGATAGATAGAGCGAGAAGGTCGTTCTCCTTCTCCAAAAGGAAGAGGAGAGGAGGCATGGGATGTACGGCGATATTATCTCTTCCATACCGCGGAGCCGCAAGTTCCCCGTGGCACGGTCGGGACCCCCCGACGGGCGCTGCGTGTGTTAATTTGAATCGAGAGAGATTACGCGTAGGACCCCCGTGGTGTGCAGCCATTTTGTATCAAAATGTCGATAAAGGAAGTCAGTGGTTGGCCTCTGTGGCCCGCGCGCGCGGCTCGTCACTTGCCTGTCTGTCTCTTCGATCCAAGGACACCTTCTATTTTACCACGCTCTATTTCAGAAGAAATCCGAAATCCCTTCTAGTGCGGAAGGCGTGCTTCATTTTCATATTCCCATTTTCCACGCTTCGAATCTCATTGAGAAGGGAGAGGAGCCCCATGGCGTGCAATAAGTGACGGTCTGCAATTAAATGGCAATATGCCAGTAGGACGGGAGCCAGACAGCGTGCGCGCGAAGAGAGAGAGAGAGAGAACGCAGGGTGGGACCAGTCATTTGTTATTGTCCTTTGTCGAGCACCTTGCACCGATCACCGTACAATGCGAGAGCGTCATTCGCCGCGACGGGCATTTACAGGGCCGACGTCGTTGCCGCCCGTCGTAGCATCACGTCGATCATTGCCAGCCGAGATTAATTTAATCCACGGCTTAGCAGATTTCGTCGGCGCGCGATGCTCTGCCTCCCTGCAGGCACTCCGCTCGCTGCAGCCGAATTTCCTAGATGAAATTCACTGTCAGGAGGATGGGTGAGGGGCCAAGAGGCAGAGAGCAGAGAGCCGCCGAAGATCGATAGGAATTTGGCCGAAAGTTATTGGAGTCCCTCTTGGTGGAACGTAGTCGCTAGGTACATTCCACGGAGCGAGCCGGCATTAACGGATACCTAGGGACGTTGAACCGAACTCGGAGAGAGATTTATTCGAGTGGCCGATCTAGCCACCACCTGACACCCGAGAGCAAGAGGGCCGCAGCCAGACACTCCGAGAGAAACGAAGAGAGACAGAGAGAGCGAGAGAGATAGAGATCGAAAGAAAGACACGCGGAAGGAAACGCGCGCGGCCAGAAACCGCCGGGGATGAATTTTTCCACTTCCACCCCGGGACCATTTTCTACTCTTTGGGAAAGATCGCCGTGGACAAGAGTATTCTCGCGGCTAGGGAGAACGTGATTTAAGGCGTTTCGCTCTGTGACAAGCGTGTACCGCGGATATACCGAATATCCCAGGGATATCGCGTTCTTCTTTCTGGCGTGGCATAGCTGGCCGGGCCGGGCCACGGCTCTCCACGGGAGTAAAGGAAGAAAGAAAGGTGGACGAATGCTGGGAAAACAAGAGGAAGGCAGGGGAGGATGATAGAGAGAGAGAGAGGGAGAGAGCGCGGGCGTTATATCATCGCCGACATCGTGTAATTCTACTCGACTACGGGGCGCGATATGCCCTCTTCTGTTCGCGGCCGGCACACTCTCTGCACCCCATAAATATCTCGGAATCGCCGTGCCCGTGCCCTTCGTTGTTCTCCCGTTGCTCGAACACATCGTCGGAAACGTGGAAACACTGGTCGCGACCTTATGTTCCGCGTACCGGCAACACATCGCGCTCGCGCGCTTCGCCAAAGTGGCCCAGTTATATCATCCGACTCTCTTACAGCTCTCCGCCGATCAAAGACACCGTGCCATCTGGCCTTTCCATTCTATGTAATACTTAATAAATAGCAATGACTTGGAAAAAATTCAATTCCTATTCCACGAGAATGGAATCCGATAGGAATGGAGAGAAATTCAGGTCGAAAGAACTAATCGAAAAACTAGTAGGTTTACCGGGCATTTGAAGCGGAGCTATATCTGTGCCGGTGCGTTTCGCAGGGAAACTGGGAAACGTGAAAAAAGAGAGTGGCAGGCGAGTGCAGCATGATTTTGTGGAGCGGACACGAAGCGATAACTGGAGCGGTAGCACCCGATTTCCCGAATTCGCGTTTCCGGACGCGATGCATAGAGAGTCGAGCGCGAGAGGTACAAAGAGAGGGAGAGAGAGAGAGAAAGGGGGAGAGGGAGGGAGAGAGGGCTGCGGCAGGCTGCGTATTGCGGATACACGTCCTCGTGGAGGACGGCAGCACGGGCAATCAAATGCTCGCCGGAGCGTTTCGCGCTATTTGTCTCTGCGGAAGACGAGCGGACGCCAGCCGCCGGTTGCGGGGAATCGTTACCAGGCTGCGCCTGCTCCCGGCCTCCAGGGCCGAGCGATCCGGCAATTGTTTGATGCACGCCCGATTAAACGATCATTGTGCGATTCCGCGGAGCTGCTGCGGCTACGGGAGCAACCAGCCAGAGCAGAGTCTGCCATGCCGATCTAGCAGCGATCGAGCCAGAGGAGTCAAGCAGCCCGCTACATTACGTTTCCCACCTGCGAGATATTAGTCGCGTGGCTTCGTTCGCTAGCCGCAAATATTCGCCCCGCGTTATTCCCCGCCCTCTCGGCCTTCCACTTTCATCCGAGCTGCCTGCCTGCCTGCTTGCACGCCTGCTCGCCTGGCTGGCTGCCTCGCGAGACTCCATGCACCTCGAGTCGCTATAAATTGCCCTCGTTATCGTCGCGTTATTGTGCAGCTATCCGTGCTCGCGCTATCTCCCCGCCACAATTTATGCCGGCACCTCCGACGCCCAGCTGCCGCCCGCTTGTTCTCTTCTTAACGACACTCCTCATCGGATTAGCTTCCGAGAGATCGGCCCCGCTCGAGACAAAAGGTTCACTGGGTCATCCTGCGCTTGCACGAATCCATCCCTCCCGCCGCCGCCGCCGCGCACTTTCTCGCCGCGCGGATCCCCGTAACTGATGCGGGAGTTAGTCACCCCGCGCCTACTATGAAAGGAGAAGGTTACTTCCGACGGAAACGAGCCCCCCTAGCTATTCTTTGTGTTACTCGCTGCGAGCTTGTTTATCCTCGCCCTCCTCCTCGAAACAACGTGACGACGTGTTCCATGCCAGATCTATCCCGAACCTCCCTTCGTACTAGTCTTATTAGCACGATGACAAGTAAAGCATGACGCTGTCTCTACGTCAATCATAAAAAAAGGCAGCGAACGGAAACGAAGAAACGATCCTGAGGATTCGGACAGTTGATCCGGGAATACAATGGTCCAATCATCTCTGACCATCTTCTGATCGATTACGAGCTTTTGCGGGGAAACTGACACTCTTACCGTATATGGAAGATCTTTCGAATCCAGAGTCAATGTACTCACCTGCAACAAAAATAATACAATTTCGTTAATATTGATTTCATAAATATCTAATATAAAAAAGTTTTATACATATTTCTTGCCCTTTCTTTGACGAGGAGCTTTGTTTTCGAAGAAAACCTGTTCGGTAGAACGAAAGAGTTACATATCGGAGCAAAAAATCCGTCGGGAGGAGGATGATTGTCGCGGATACGAGTGGTGCGTCGAGGTAGACACCCGTATCATTACGTCTTCGTCGGTCGGTACCACGAGATCTCATCTGCTCGCGAGACATTTGCAACAGCGAAGAGAGAGAAAGAGAGAGTGGGAAAGAGAGATCTGGCCGAGCAAGGTGAGAAAGTTGCACGAGGCAAGCGTCTCTCTCCGCAGAGAGAGAGGAAGAATTTCAGGATGAAAGAACGGAACGAGGCAGGATTGGTGAGAATGCGAGAGGTGGTGCTGGATTGCATCGGTTGCTGGAGGACTCGCGAGGGTTTGTTCACACGCGTAATCACTGTCCTGCGGAGTATAAAGGGACGCCTGGGGTCAAGGACGCCAATGTGAAGCGTGATGAACAGCGCGGGGTCTAAGCAGGCTTGGCTGGATGGACAGGAGTTTTACGAGTTCCCACTCGAAGGAGACGCGGCCAAATGAGCCCAGCTACAAGAGGACACGACGGTCCTTGGGAAAAAGGACATGCTCGAGTCGCACTTCGGCAAATTCGCGAGATGCCGGGACCCTTCGCTTGGCTCTCGTATCAGGTTCCACGGCGCGGTAGGTACCAGGCCCTATCGCGATCTTCGACATTCCATCTGCGTGGCCCAAGTGTTCCTCGCGAGCGAGAAGTACTCTTGGACATCCTGCGACATGGACCACTCTAAGTGGCCTAAGCTTCACGGTTATTCTCAGATTATTCCAACAACATTCCAAGTACAAAGTGTAGGCGGACAAGACTCGCGTTGACACTGAATTGATTGGTTATAATTCAGGAAAATTTTGATGCAATGCACTTCTATGAATTCTTTTATGATAAACTTGGTCATTAACCATAGTCAGACTTTTTGAAATTAGTTCAGACATGCCGCGAGTTCTCCGAACGATAATAATCTTTATGCCTGTTCACAATTGCCAAACACACCAGTGGGGATCAGTTACGCGCGATGCTGACTCTAAATCAGTTTGGCGTGGACCATAATTTTCCCGGTGTAGCGGAGACACTTTCGATATGACGATATTCATGCAGAAAGGCCGGCAGGGTTGGCCCTGGTTTTCGAGGCATTAATATTGCCGCGGCTGGGTTCGTTCGCAGAGGAGAAATTTAGCCGGGCGCGCAAGTTGGGCGGGTGACGCAACGCGTGAGAGGCGAGAGCGCCGATTAAATTGGTTCGAGAGGACAGCTGCGCGACAACACACCATCCGATCGTTCCTCTTCCATTTGAATTCATCGATAGAATCATAGTGGAAATAAGGTGGGACCTTTCACCTGCCTCTGCCTTTGCATAATGCACGCGCGAGCGCGCGCGCGCGCGGCCGCCTTCGCCCGTTCGTAGATAGCGAGCGAATAACGACGCGTCGTTCTCGGAAAATTAACGATCGGTGCCTCGCTCGATACGTGTTGGATTAAGCGCGCGCTGCTCACGACGCGAGGCAAATTCAATTCGACACGTGTGTCTGGCACCGCAAGCGCGCGTTGCCCAACCGCGCTCCAAAGGCGTCAGTTCGTAAATAATTTCGAGTGCCAGCCGCGCACTATACTGCAATTAGAGAATCGAGCAACGAATTCAGCCTCCATTAGTGGCCCCTTATCCTCGAGCTTAACTCACTCGCTCTTCAGATCTGGTACACGCCGATTAATCAAGCCGCTCTCTATTCCCTCACATTTGTCATCGACCTGGAGAATTGAATTGGGAAGTATCGGCCTCGAGGGGACGGCCGATTGAAACATTTGACCCCTCGACAGTGCAAGCGGCGCGGTGCGGCGTGCCGGGAGGAATGCTAAGATGCCGAAAAACTTTGCCCAAGTTCTGGCGCTCGCGACGCGCTGGAGTCATCGCTGGGAGAGCGAGGGGATCTTCCGTAAACTCTCCGACATGGAGAACTTTGAATTCAGCAAGACTTTCTGCCACACACCTCTCCGCCCCCTTATCCTACCACTGGCACCGAAGCCGAGCGTTTTCGCTGATCACGCTGCGCGAGAGAGGGAATTCCGCTCGTTCCTTGAATAATTGCAACCACCCGCCACTGGTGGATGCAAGGTACAAGGAAGAGGAAGCGAACAAGCGAGCGAGAAAGAGAGACGGAGAGATGAAGAGAAGCGGAATCGCGGGCGAAACTTCGCGTCTATTATTACCGCGATCGCAAGAATGCCGAGAGAAAAGCGACCGGAGCAGGGAGTTCCCCCGAGACGAAGAGGGCGAGATACTAAACAGGGAGAACAGCCGTAGGAGAGGAGAGGAGAGGAGTGGAGAGGAGAGACGAGTGGCAGGGCGGAGGAAACGAGGTACAGCTAACCGAGGAAAAGGAGGCGAGCAACTCCCTACTTACGTAATTTTAAATTAAACTGTGACGTTTTCAAATTAACGTTTTTGCCGGGGCCGCGCGCTCCACCCCGGCACTCCCTCCCTCCCTCCGCCCCTCGGCCGCCGAGGCTCGCGAATCCCCGGACGAGCGGCAGGCAGCTCGCGTTAGAACCCGAGGTAGAAACTTGCGATATTACGCCGTGCTTTTTTCCTTGTCGCTTTTTCCACCCCCGCCCCTCCTTCGCCTACACCTACCGTTTCCCACTCTTTCCCGCTCTCTCTCACTCTCTCTTTCTCTCTTTCACTCACTCACTCTGTCGGTCGGTCGTCGCTCCCCTTCCTTTCTCGTGAGTCTTTCGAGCGGAGAGCCGCGAGCAGCTCCCCCGCAGGAGCAGGGCGAGCGCGGAAGCGCGCGAGTGTAATTTAGGTGCCAGGAAATTGGTTTTCTCGACAATGAAATAGAAGAATGCGATGCGACGAAGCCCCGAAGAGCTTTGCAAAAAAGGAAGGCGAAGAGAGAGAAAGAGAGAGAGAGTGAGAGTGAGCGCGCGGTGCGGAAGAGAAGGAATGTCGGGGACGACGAGGACGTGCAGCGGCGGACCCTCTTCTCCCCGCTATCCGACCGGCGGCGCACTTATAGCTCGAGGTAGTTGCAGTAATTGCGCTAGAGGACCGTGCCGGATTCGCGGCACACTTGGTTATTAAGGCGACGGTGTAGGTGGCTTCTAAGCGAAGTACGTAGGTGGAGGTGGGAGGCGGTGGCGGCGGTGGCGGCGGCGGCAGCCCGCTTGAATGGGAAGGTTCGCGGCGCTGCCGCACCACCGAACGAATTTCCATTCATGAAAATTCCATCGCGCCCGTCAGGGAAGCGGGAAGGGCCCATTGTGTGTGCCGACGTGACGCGTCCGTCCCGCTGCCATCGCCCGCCGCTCCGCGGAAAAAGGCAGCGAGCTGACGGCCGCTCGCCCGATTCACGCGATGCCCTGCGAGAATCAGCCCGAACCGAATCCACTTCCGCATCCTAATTTCGAGAACAAAAGGCCGGCTCGTTAGCGCGCGCGCTCGTCGCCGCTACCAAGGACGAACTTTTGAGAAGGATACCCTCGTTTGCTAGCCCAATTACCTCGCACGATAGAGTCATTCGGAATCCTTCTCTTCTGGCGGAGCGTGCAATACGTGGCCGCCAGCGTGCGGGGGAAGTTCCATTTCGAAATGAGAAAGAGCCGTCTGGCAAGAAATTCAGCCGAGAGATTGCAGCTTAATATAACCGTACCGGAGTTCATTGAGATGAAACAAGGAGATTTGAAAGGGTGTGTGACGTTCTATATGAATGGATTCTATGACAGTGAATTTCTGTAATAGTCATACAGGCATTCACTACCCTTCGAGCGCTCCTATTTCTGTAAATTCGAACATCCACTAATTCTGTAATTTCGGTGGAAATGTCGGTGGTGCCGCACTGCTGGACTCGCGTCTATCGTGAGGAATCGGCCGATCTGTGGTAATTATCCATCAGGAGCAATTGGAATATCCTGTAGAGAAGAGTGGATCCACATCCTGTGCGGTGGTTCCGGCGGCGTGCGGGTGCGTGCGGAGAGGAAGGGTTCGCGAAACACATCGGTAATTGTTCGGTCGTCGGGGCCACTGAATAAAATACAAGCTACCGGCCCTGTTGTCTGTCAGTCCGTCAGGGCTGTCTGTCCGTCACGCTGACGTGGGAAGACGCCGCGTGGTTCCACCCCAGAAATCCGCCAACGCCAGCCGAAAGCTAGTTACAATTGTTGTGCGCCGAGAAAGTTGCAGTCATGCAAGCACACCCTCTCCCAATAACAGTGCTCTGCTTTTCTTGCCGTCCCTCGTCCGTTCGCTTTCCACGCTTGCCTCCGAGCCGCTCTCCCGGCTTCCCAGCACTATGCTATTCCATAGTCATGCAATCATAATCAACTCACGATAATAGCCTCCAGCCGGGCGAGCTCGCTCGCTCGCTCCTACTGTTTGCTCGCTTCGCAAATCACAGATATAACTGCGGGATAACTTTATTCCTAGATAGGAAGGCGAAACCTGGCTGGCCAGAGAGTCAATTTATAGCGAGGGTGTACAGAGGTCGTGGCCAGTCAGCCGAAAGCTGTCATTAGCTAAACAATCAGACGTAGTAAGATGGGAGAGGATTTCCGCCACTTATCCACCAACGATTTAGCGCCAAATCAGAGGCTTATCGCCCTCTCCCGGTCCCCGGCCCTCTCCGACTCACTTTCAACCGGTAATTCGACACTTCCTCTTCTAATTAGAGTCACGAGGGAATTCACCACCGAGCTGGTAATACTATTCCTTTATTCTTGATCGTTCAACGTCTAACAATGCGAATTCGTGAGGATTGCGCATGAGACTACGTTGATAGTCGAGGCTCTTTCTATAGAGAGCTTTCGAGGTGACCGCAAGCTAACGAAGGGGAGTCGGAACCACTGGCAAGGTGTAAAGAGAGAAGGAAAAAGGTGGAGGGACGAAAGCAGGTCGGTGTACACGAGCGACAAAGTCAAAATATGTCAATGGCCCGACTGCGGTAGACCGCATAAACAGTTATGCCAGCCAATAACCCCAACAGCCTCGAGGATAGCAGCAGTAGAGAGAGGAGGGGAGAGAGTGAGAGAGTCGAGGGTTGCTTTGAGTCATGCGAGGTGACGTGTCGACAAGCCTAACTGCTTGCAGCGTCGAACTCGCCGCGGTTGGTTGCGGTGTGCGTTGTACTCGGATTCGCCTCATTTCTCCCCCAAGGAACACGAGGAACCGTCGCCGCACTTCGTCTCCGAATTAGCTAGTAACCACCTGCAACCCATTATAGAACGGATCCACTCGATGCCTCTTGCGGCAAGAATTCGAAAAACCGCAAACTCAACCACCCCTGGTTCGAAAGGAGCTTCCGCAAGTACGACACTTTCCCCCGACGATGCGATGCGAGTGCAAGGTGAACCCATAAGGCATTCAATCCGGCGCTTCCGCTATTATGTCTCGCCGCGAGCATTATGTAAAGCGAGTTGTTGACAATGCCATTCAACGTCAGGTTGCTGGTAATCGAGAACAGAAGGAGAACGTGCCGGGGAACGGCTCGTTTCGGAGTAGGAGAACGGGACGGGAAGACGACGACGAAATCCGGAGTGCATTAGCCTAATCTAATGACGGAAAGAACTAATAAGAGAGCCCGCTGAATCCGTTTTCCATTCGGTGGTCCTCTCCCCACTGGAGGCACGTCTCTCAGAGTCCTCTATCGAGATCGTTGCCCCGCTCTCCGCTTGTATCCTCGAACTCGAGGAGCAGCTTCCACCCTTGGCACCGGGATAACCTATCTGGTGCCCGTAGGGCTAATGCATCGCACAATAGATCAATTACATACATTAGTGGCTCCGTGGATGGCTGAGGGTGCCTATAAGCCTCGGCCCCATCCTCCGCCTCTCTATCCATCTCGCATTCCAGCCCACTCTGCGATCCTCTCTCACTCTCAACTTGAGATATCGATATCTACGGGTAGCATCGCTACGGAGGCGCGACAATGAACCACGTTCCGCAGGCTCATCCACCCAACACACAGCTTACATAACTCTCACACTGCCAACTCGCAGAATCTAATGAAGCTTTATTGTCGAGAAAAGAAAGGCCAGAATCCCGAAGCTCCTCTCCCTCTGCTACCATTACTATCCCAATCGATGTTTCGTGACAAGGATTGCATATGCTCGCTACAAGGAAGTCAGTTTGCGATTCTATCCTATGTTGGCGGTGGGTTTTTTCTTCGCGAGAAGCGGCGAGAAAGAGAGGTGTTCCTTTGGACGAGGCAGTAGTAAAGACAGTGCCGGGTCAGAGCAGGCGCGCGAGTATCACCGGCCGATCTCCGGAGGATCGGGCGCGACAATCGCGCGCGCTGTTCCGAGAGAAACACGAGCCTCTCTCACGGGACACACAGGCCTCGCCATAGAAAGGAGGAATTTATGGCGGAAAGGAAATTTCTGGCTGCCAAAGCCGACTGCCAGATAAGAGTCGGTGTGGCACGCGGCCGCGCGCTCGCCTAGAAGGTAAAGCCGGCGCGCGGACTCTTCTGGCGAGTGTGCCACCGGGAGCGGCTCTCTCGATACTCGGTCACCGAGAGCGCCGAGAGGAACGAAACGCGGTGCCAGAGGGCGAGGAGGCTTGCCAGGAGGATGAGAGCGAGGACGAGGAGAGGTCGCCGAGCATGGCGAGCGGCGAAGCGCCGAGGACGAAGAGGACGACGTGAGACGTCTCAAGCAAGGAGAACGGGCAACCGAGCGAGCGAGCGAGGGAGCGAGCGAGTGAGCGAACGGGCATGCGAGGGAATCGTAAGTTAAGGTGGGATGGCAAAGAGGAAGGTTAGCCGGAGCAAACATAAAGTTCCAGACTTACGACGCGAGATCCCCGATAGCTCTCGTCCGCGGTGGGCATAAAAGCATTAAAAAGCGCCGAGGCAAAAACGCAAGTGCATACATACCCGCGTACATATGTACGCGCGTACATGCTCCCTCTCTCCCTCGCCCCTCGCTTTCTCACTGTCTTTCTCCTGCTCGCTCGCTCGCTCGGCTCGGCTCGATCTGCCCGAGCGTGTACAGGTATATTCCGCAACGCGAGTTCGCCGCGGGCCTGTCTTATTCTTCTTCTTCTGCATCCTCCGCTCTCCTGCTCCGTCCTTCCTCCGTACTCTCGGCCTCCCCTGGCCCTTCTGCTTCCATGGGTTCTTCGCGGTAGACCCCCGCGGCGACCAACCTGTCTTTCCGACACCGTGCCCCCCACCACCATCCACCCCCTGCTATCTCTCCGTATGGATATCCCGATAATACCTCGAGCCGCGCGTCTAAATTCTTTTATAAGCTTCTCTCGCACTCTCTCCCTTTCTCTATCTGCATCGAGCGTGCACGCATAGCGCGATAACGATAATCGACGAGCGTGAACTCCCAGTCCGAGAGCGAGAAGTCTCTCTCGATGGTCCGCAGTCGATTACTCCCATGCACGCCCTTGATTACCGGATCCCAGGATCGAGCAGCACCGCCATCCTCGCCAAGGTGATAAAGCCTCGGAGGAGTTCTCCGCGCGAGGAATCGCTAATAAAAGGTTGGCTGATGGTGAAGGTAGCTTTAGCAGAATGTAGAGACAACAGTACAGACGTAGCGCTTATCGAAAGCGAGGCATGTGCGAAGAGGAAAGCCGGGGGTTATCTGGGATACACGAGGCTCTCTCCGGTGATAATGATGGAGCACGTTTACACCGGGTAACCTTTGTGAAGCCGTGGTATAGCACAACACAAGGATACCACCACCGGGAGACACAGACACTGCGGAAACGAGTTGTCTCGGTGGCGGGGTGGAAGCTGGAGTCGCAGGTCGGAGATGCTGGAAAGATGGACGGATGATTCGTGCGGCGGTGCTGGTGGTGGCGAGGAGAGTCGCTCTCTCTCTCTCGGCGGTGGGGAGGCCCCGAGGAGGCGACTCCTTTCTCATGTAAATACGATGTAGCCGCGTGTAAAGCCGGCTGACCGCTCGTGTATGTGGCACAATGTCGGCTGCTGGCCCCTCGCGGGCCAACCCGGTGAGACCCAACTGCGAGGAGGTGAACGCGGACGAACAGCCAGCCAGAACGGACATGAGTGAAAGAGAGAAAGAGAGAGCGAGAGAGGAGGGAAAAGAGTCGCAGCGAGAGAACGAAGGGAAGAATATGCCGGTGGTAGCGATAGCAGTGGTGCGCGGGCCCCGAAGAAGGAGGTGGGGAGGGGGAGCAGCGCCCGTAAAATATATCAGCCGCTGTGTGACTTCTCGGGCCAGCCACAAATCACCAGACCCCCCGTCGCCTACTGCCACGCGGTGTGGGTGTACGTACTCCTGTGTTCCTCTCAACCCCTGTACTCGCGCGCCAGCGCCCGCAAACTCACCTTCCGCTACAACCAGCCGCAGTAGTAGGTGATCCTACCTAGTCAGCCGTCATGCCCGCTCCCAAGCCCTCTCAAATCGACGGCCCAATCTCGATCGATAAACTCCAAGGAATTCCAAGGCGCATAAGTCCCATTACATTCAAAAACACACGCGTCTCCAAACTCAGCGCTATTGCAAGAACCAGCGGTATAAAAATGTCGATGACTAAGGGCGGCCGCGCATCATTCGAGATGATCCCAAGCGTACGACCAAGCAGCGGCCTAATCCGACGAGCCATGTATCATCCGAAGTTCGTTAGAAACTTTAAATATGCTACCTGGAGGATGGGGGGGGGGGGGGAGCGGGGAGGGCAGCGGAGAGAAAGAGAAAGAGAGAGAGATCGGCTGGTATTCAAGAAGCGAGTGAGAGCGAGAAGCTCGGGCATCGCGCGCTCCAGCGCGATCAAGCTGGAATCTTCCCCGGTGAATACTATTAATGAGGCCCGTCCGAGGGGCGAGCACCAGAAGAAACGGGGAAGGTAGAGAAAAGATACGCGCGAGAGGGAGGAAGGGGGAGGAGGAGGAGTGTGGGCATCTCTTTTGAGAGGAGCTGCCTTTTGTTGGCCGCCAGTGTGAGCGAGGAAATAATACTCGCTGGAATGTGACCCGTGCACCTCTCTCTCTCTCTCTCTCTCTTTCTCTCTGTCTCTCGCGGCCCGTCGAATATCCACGCGCGTGTGTGCGTGGATCACTCCTATCTCATCGTGATGTCTAGGCCAGTCGCATCTCTCGCTTTTGCCATCTACTCTGATAGATGCGAAAGCCACTTGTACATTCCTGATAGTATCGAGCGCCGCGTACAAATTCCGAATATGCGAAAAGCGTGTCGAAGGTCACTCGGAGTTAATAATAGTCTAGGAGAGAGGTGGCTCGGAGAGGGGAGAAGAACCCTTAGGTGCGGATTTGCCCCTGCTGACTCTTAATGAAATTACTGTAATCGAATGAACGCGGCAACGCTTTCGTAGTGGCAGAATAAGAAGAGCGAGGCGGGAAGAAATATGAGGGTGCATCGCTCTCGTGCGGAAGCGAGCCTGCGCTTCTTCCCGTCTCCGGTCATCGGCTTACAGTCTCTCTCGCGAGCGGCGAGGGTACAAATCAAAATGTTAACAACGAAAAAACAAGATAGACGGAGGAGAAGAAGGAGGTGGAGTATGAGGATGCGCAAGATGGAGTAGGAGACGAAAGCCGAGGGTCATTTATAACGCGGCCGGAGAGGCACGTGATTAGAAGTACCAAATGACCGCGACAGCCAAGGAGAAGCATCAGAGAGCCTCGCAGCAGCCTCGTAGACGTCCGGTACAACCCTTCAGCCCTTGTTCCTTCCTTCTTTTACTTATTCTCCTGCTCCGCCGGCCGTGGCCGCGCAGCGCATGGAAGGAATGTTTTAACCGGTAGCGAGCGGGATCATTATAATGATTCGAATCTACCGGGAGGAGCGGAGTAGCAGCGGCAGCAACAGCAGCAGCAGCAGCAGCGAGCTGCTACGTTGCCCGGTGCCGGTTGGGCCCGCTCGTTATTAATATCGAATAACGAGACGCTGCGCTCGCAAACGCGCCAATGGCATGCATGCCCCCGGGCGTATTCTTTATTAACGATGCACCAGCGTACGCCGTGTTCGAGCAGCTACCAAAAAATCCACCTGATGCTGCTGCTGGTTCTGGCTCCGCGGCCTTTCCACCTCGTCCCACCGAGATCACAATGAGCTCCGCGCACGGAACAAGCGCGCCGGAGTAAAAAATGAATTGCCATTGCAGCGCGCGAGCGCGCGCGCAGAAATAAGCCCACTCTCGTGTACCACCGATTCTCGACGCTATGTAGACACGATTCAACGGCAACGATTTACACGTGTACTGTTTAGGGAGGCAGTAACGCAGCGCGCGAGGCCTACCAGTAGGAGGAAATTGCTGGCCGCTCGTAATTCAGACAGAGGGCGACTTCATTTGGTCCAGAGGGAGGTTGGAACGCGTCGCGCGGCTGTCTCCTTTCAAGCCGCCTCCTCCACCACCTCGGCTTTCGCTTCGGTTCGGCTCGGTTCCGGAGCAATCCGCGCCTCATAAATTTTCATTTGAGAGTGCATCGCCGGGTATACACAGCCTATGACAAGATAAATGCGCGGGGTAATAGCGCCCGGCGAGGAGCGAAGAGTGCGCGAGAGACATAAAGAGAGGGAGAGAAGGACCACTGTGATGGAGAGAGAAAAGCGGCGGAGCCCGCCCTTCGATATCCACGGTTTTATTAATACGTCGGCATTGATTATGTCCCTTCCGCGGGGCGTCCCTTCTCGCAACAAGAGAGCGAGCGAGAAGGGATATTTTTGTGTCGGGCCGCTTAACAAATGTGGATATAATTGCGCGCGGCTCTAATGGTTATTGATGAGAGGTGCACCGCTTCGCCGGTCAGTGCAACCCCCTTGTTCTCTGTTCTCCGGCATATTCCAGTACACAGCCGCTCACTCTCTCTTTCTCGCTCTTTCGCTCTTTCCCTCTCAGCACCTTCTGCTAGCGGGTCATGATTTCTTGAGGAAGGAGGTAAGGGCGTCGCAGCATGCCGCGGCGTTATGGAAGCGATCCTTCGACAGCGATACTGTCGGGGCACCGACCCCCTGCCGCAGCCAGCGAGAGACACACAACTTGATTCGCAACGGGGGCCCCGCGACTCCTCGGACCCCGGACTTTTTGCCCGCACACTCGATCTCATAGGAGATCGAGCCACGCTCCGAATAAAAATTCACTCCAACACAGCCTGAAGAGAGGGCCCGCCCGAGAAACCGAAAGGGACAGCGCGCTAGAGGCTATCGGCCGACTGAATCGAAAGACCGCTCTTTCCAAGGAACGAGAGAGATAGAGAGAGAGAGAGAGAGGGGGAAAGAGAGTTCCACGCTGGGGTGGTAACCTCCTCGCTCAGCCTCCTCCTTCTACTCGCGAACGTATTAATCCTTTGCAGCGAGCATTGCGGACCTCGTGCACCTCTCGCTGTACCCTTCGATCGTGACTCCCACGAGATCCAGGGAGAAAGAGCGCCAGAGGAAGCAGACAGTGGATTGTTTCAGCAGAGGGCTAAATGATGTAGGACTGCCACGGTGAACTACGCTGCCCTTGGTCACTGGGTCAGCCAGGTATTCTTAAGGACAGAACCACCAGTCGACTGAGAGTCTCGCTCGCGTGACAAGACGGAAACTCTGCAGCGTCATTAGAACGTGACTCGGCGGAATTGTAGTCGAGCCTCAGTCTCCTACAAAAAGCGTGTCTCTAGCATTTAAATAAACGTACCGTCGAGAAATAGGAGAACCTGTGTTAGTGCTGATTGTACAAGTTGCTAGAATGGCTATGGTAATTTTATCAAAATTCTCGGCATAGAGGACACCGTTTAGAAGTACTTCATTTCGCGCGCAAGTAATTTAATTGCGAGGCAACGAATGGAATGGCAATAGCGGGCGCAAATGGCGCTGGTGGAATAACGATAAGCATTAATTATTTGGTGGGCATTTATTGAACTCTGGCAGTGGTTAACTCGCGATGAGGCACGTTTGGAATACCAAGGTTCTCCGGCAATCGAAGGGAGTCTGTTGCGTTAAGGGTGACGAGGGGAAACCGCGAAGTCCGAGCTAAATATTTCAATATCCGGTATATTCCAGGAATAACTCCCGTAGGAATCGGCGAGGCCTGAAGGCGCGGCAATAGGGAAATCGTTAGGATTCACGTGGTCGCCATACGCGTTTCGGGAAAGAAGAAACGAGGGGTTCGTGCCCGAGAGAAACCGCATGCACGCGAGGCATACTTGCGGACGTTTTCACGATGCTCTCGAAGAGGAAGGAAAGACTGAACGAGGAACGAAAGAAAGGAAGTGCCAACAGGCGGAAGGGGAGGACACGGCAAACCGCAAACAGCCACGTTTGCTCCTAATGACGGCGTTTTACGGTCTTATGAAACACGATTGCGGTGACGTCCGGAATCCCTGATATTTCGCGGGAACCTGCTTCCGCGCCGGAGTACTTGCGAGGCACTCATCTAATTGCTCGCCATTACACCTTCAGTGCTTCGCAGGTGCAGTGGCGCGACCAAAAAATTCAGTGGAAGGCACAAAAAACGCACTCTGTTGATTATAGCGCATTCATATAGAGCATAGAGCATGTGCTATTTTTTCCTTCTTTCTCCCTCCCAATCTTTCCGCAGTATATTGTATCTATAACACGAAAGAAACTATCTACAAGACGAAGATCCGCGATTAAGGATCGTCTGTCAGAATATTGCGAGGGATGACATGAAAGGACATGAAAGTGGGAAAGTTCGGAGGTACCAGTCAGAACTCGGCAAGCAGATTTACCTGATCGATGGGAGTCGTATCGATAAGCCGCTAGCAGGATAATTGGACTGAAGAAGTCTTTGGCACAGTGGAAATGAACTCAGTGGGAGTGAAGCACGATCGAGTTTTGCACCCCGACTCCGCCGAGAGGAAAGCAGAAACGATCCAAATCCAATCTGCCAATCGGAGTCAATTACAGGCTGACAATGCTCGGAATAGCTCGCTGCCTAAATGTCAGTCGTACGGAGCGACGGTGTCATTTCGTATACAAACGGGATTACGCAATCTAATTCACTGGCTGACAAAAGGCCGACAAAGAAAGCCGCGAAAGTGGAAGATAGGGTCGCAGCCTCCGCTCTCGCTCCTCTCTTTCTCGACGCGCACCACGATCCCGTGCCTTTCCTCTCTTCCCACCCACTCCCCTCCTTCTCACTTCACTCTTGTAATTTTCCCTCATGACGCCTACGACGTCGAACTCGATTGACGCCAGTCTAATGTCCATTGGAATTGATCTTTACAGCTTAATTGGCACTGCCTATCAGCCGATCCCAGAAAAGGTCTCTTCTTCGAAAGGTGGATTTAAACTTCCAACCTGCGCTTACAATTGATGTCATAGATTTTTCAGAGACCTCGCCACTTCTCAGTCGAATGAAGCAGATGTTGCGTTCAGCTCGGTACTTCGTTGTAGGTAATTTATTATTTTCTTGGTGCTTCACTTTAGTGAAGTAAGAACGATCCTGTCCCTTTCATCGCGTGCTCTCGTCATTCTTACATCCAGTTGTTCATGCGAGTGGTTATATGTATACCTAGTGAACGTGTTCGAGGCGAGGCTTCGCCTTACGATCACGGAGACGACGTGTGTACCTAAGAGAGGAGAGATCGAGAGCAGGAGAGCTGGAGGAGGCCGCTTAACGCTATTCCGCATGTTAATATAATGTCTTAGGTGGCCGCAGCCGTGTCGACAAGCCACGGATACTCTGCCGGGGTACACAAGCACTGCCCCTTTACAAGGCACGCGGATAGATAATCGCGGCATTGTCTTACATCGACGCTCGGCACTGTACACGCTTAAGACGTGTACGCCGGCCAAGCACACCGCTCGTGTAGCCAACGTGATGCATAAAGCGCCTTTGCATCCGGCCGCATGCACTCTCTTGCCATCTCTCTCTCTCTCTTTCTCTTTCGCTTAGTCTCTCCCTCTCTCTTTCTCCCCCTCAATCTTCCTAGAGTTCCCATAACGACTGAGCTTTATCGAGGCGCGACCATCAGCCGCAAACGAACTGACGAGACTAATCACCCGTCCACTGCAGATTTCTCCGTACGAATTCCTTCCTCATTGTTCCCCTATCTGCGCTCGCGTTACTCTCCGCAGTTTACTCTCTTTCCCTAAGAGCCGAGCCGCTTTCCGCCTCACGCCAACCCTTACCTTCTACGAAGTCGAATCTCTCGCTCCATCGAATAACGAAGGAATAGCGCGGCTTTCTTAGTACGCGCTCCGCTTGATCATGCTTTCGCCTTGGATGCGGAAATTGCCAATGCGTTCTCATACACTTTACAAGCGAAATAGAAGCTTTCTCGGACGGACTTGAATTATTCTCAGCAGAGAGAGAGAGAGAGAGAGAGAGAGGGTGGCGGGCGGGCGCGCGAAGTCTTGGGATTTGACAAGCGGGAGAGTGTGCACATTTTATCGTTAGCCGAGGAGCGGAGGCGCGTACGCTCGAGGGAGGAAAGGAAAGGAGCCGGCGAGGGTAAATATTGCAGTATGCACTCAGCGGAGAGACAGGATGCATAGAGGGCGCGCGGGTCTGCACGTCCTCGTCCGAAAAGCAACCCTCTTAGGCTTGCTACGTGTTCGCAACGCGGCAAAGGGCTGGCTAGCAGGAAGGCGCTAGCTACGTCTATGCATTAGCATCCGCATATATTATTTCGTTGCATAGTGCACGCTGCGCTGGCATGCATACTCCGCATATCCGAAATTCGCTCTCTTCGCGCTACTACCAATACCGCTTTAACTTCCCATCCGTCCTTCTCCTTCCTACTTCTGCCTTTCCCTTCACTGACACTCTAACGCGCCATATGTACCTACTGTTAACAATGATCCGAATTCTAAGGTGACGCGATATCCCGATCGCACACCATTGTGAACGTGAGAATGCCAGGCACTGCGAGCCTCCAAACGAGAAATTTCAACCACGTGCTAAAAGTCTCGCGATAGCGGCGCTCTTCGACGAATAATAGATTACACTGGACGGCCAACAGAAATAGCTCTCTTAGATAAGCGGCGAAGGGAACACGAGAATTCGGTGTTATCTATTAAACGTGGCATCGATCGTGAGTCGTTCGAGTCCCAAGGAGTTTGGGACCAATACAGAACGTCGAATGTGTGCTTACAAAATTCCAGGCGGGCCTTCTAAGAGAAGACACCTTTCCGAATGTAAGGTGGCGTCTGGCAGGTAAACAAACTGGCGGTGTGAATGACCTAAACGGGGCTATAACACCTCGCACCTGATGAGGACAAGTTAGTCTGCCGAAAACAGCTCGCGAGCTTCCTGCAGAGGGGTGTGAGAGTGTGAGAGAAAAAGGGCGCGCGGGGGACGGGGGTAGTTTTTGCTCTCGGGAACGTACACGTACGCCGGGATCCAGTCGACATAACGCGCAGCCTGGAGTAGCGGGTGACAGCACTCGGCTCGGTTGTCACGTGGCACCGTTATTTATGAAGGTAGCGGCACAGCGCAGCAACCCTCTTATTCGTAGTTTTTACTCATATTTCGCGAAACCCTGCTGGGCGACCGAGCGAGACAGAGAGAGAGAGAGAAAGGGAGTACGCGCGCCGAAACGGTAACGTAGAGCGCGCGCGGGATGAGAAGCCGGCAGTGATAGCGCGGACTAAAACACGAGAGGAGCGAGGAGACGCTTTCACGCGTGGAAAAGAGAGCAAACTATGGCTAGTAGTGTATGTGTGTGTGTTTGGGGTGGGTGGATGGCTAGGTTGCGGAGGAGGGCGCCCGACGAAAGAGAGCAAGAGTAGATCCGAAGTTCGGCCGTTATTTATGATGCTTTCTCCCAAAGCGGCCGCGCTAAGCGACCACGGCTTTCGCGAAAACACGATCGCCCTTCCGGCACCTTGCCGCTTATTTCTTTTATGGAGCACACAACCCTCCCGGCGCTCCCGCTGCGCCCCGGGATTATAGCAATTTTTCTGAAAACTTTAAACTCCCTCGGTCCGGCTCTCTGACCAAGAGCTTTTAAGTAGTTCGACTATTACTTACGTCGAAGACTGACGAAGTGGCCCGGAATCGGCGAGCGCGCGCATCACCCCCCATGAATTCCGAGCACCGTAGTTTAACCTTCCCGGGCACACGGATATTTGTAGTATCGCGAAGGACTAAGTACTCTCGGTCATATAAGTCGTTTGATTCACGGAGTTGGGAGTTCGTATTCAATAGTAATATTTCCTGGAGATAGCTGTGATCTTGGATGGATGGGCAGGGGACTGGCGGCAGCCCTTAAATCTCAACTAAACCTAGTGGAGGAAGGCGAGCGCGGCTGTACGTCAGACGGAGTCAGAAGGGCGGCTGGCGGCGGAAGGGTTGTTCAGGTGGCCGGCTCGTTGAATCCCTTATCCCTTTAAGCGTTGTGTATTATCCTCGTAAAAACTAATACAGAAGCGACTAGCTGGTCCAGCTCCGCCTAAAGCCTGCTCTCGTAGCACGGGGGACGTATAAAAAGGGGAAAAAGGCAAAATAGACGAGACTCGAGTGGAGAGTGGAGACCCAGCAGCAGCACCAGCACCAGCAGCAGCGCCCACCGGCCTCAGTGGCCGTACCCGCTCGAAAATACGTCGCGTTCTCTCTCTCGTTCCCTCTCGGCGAGGCTCAACCCCAAGAGTCGGAGAGTAGCAATGCCAGAAGAGAACGGGAGGCGCGAGAGGGAGAGAGAATTCTGTGCGCGAGAACGGCGATATATCACCAGGCGACGAAACAACCAACCCCCGACGAGAGTTGCATTTGCATCGACGGACCGACATTCGTTCCCCAGCGCGCACCGAGAGAGCGAGCGAGAGTGAGAGACGAGGGAGAACGAGAGACAGAGAGCGAGAGAGGAGCTAGTAGTTCCTAGATAGGGAGGCAGAGCGTGCGCACACATACACCTAGAAAGCCAGCCATGTAGATTTCGTTCAGCTATCGACTTGAACCCACTCCTCCCCCGCCCCCGCGTCCCCATTTCTTCATCCTGGTGGCGCGAAGGGCTTTACTATCCTTTCCCTAACCCCGAAGTCTGATTTACATTTTCTTTCCTGGCGCGCGGAGTCTCGTTCCACTCGATAAGAGGAAACGCCTCGATCCGGCGGTATTTCAACCCTTCGTGGAGATGAAGCTGAGAATCCGGAGATCGGCAACCCCCTCGGGCCGAGCGGGCGCGAGCGAGTGAGCGAACGCGTACCAGAGCCAAGTGGAAAAAGAGAAGCAGAGATTAGGTGACGCCGAGAGAACTGCTGAATGCAGCCATAAATTGGAAGATCAACTAGCCGGTAATTCCAGTCCGAAATTGAACAACGAAAAATCCAGAGGTGGAATCCTTTGCTAGGGGGGAGGGGGCATATTAAAAGTCAGCGCTGCTCGCCTGTAACTGAACAATGTGGCAGGGATGAGAAGAGGAGGGAAAAGGAGATCAATCAGTCGGGACTCGGTAAGATCCAAGGAGTAAAGTCAGAAAGCGGAGGAAACTAAAGGGACAAGGCAAACAAGCACAAGTAGACGGGTACCGCGGAGGAAAAACAAAGGGGTATCGCGGCGAAATAAATCCGAGATCAAAAGTGGCAGAATAAGAGAAGAGAGAAGGGTGGAAGAGAAAGAGGAGGAGAGGAGGCACTATCGTCTGCAGCGAAATTGGATCTGGATAGAAGAAGGGTCCGTTAAACGGCGCGGCCAATGTATCGCAGCCGCACACGAGAGCTGCGGAGCAGCAGGTTAACCACGTAGGATAAAAGCTTCGACTATACTTTGAAGATCAGAGGTCTGGCACGAGCCCCCGTTCTCTCCTTATTCCGCAGCATTCCTCGCCGCGTCCTCTCGCTCTCTCCTCTCTCTCCCTCGGTTTACACTCTATAAACGGAGCAGCGGGAGCGGCGCCGCCGTTCACACGATCACTGAATCATTGTTGGTGATAGATTGCGCAGCTGTTGCGCGCCCGAGATCACACGACCAGAAGCAAAGCTAGAGAGAGCGAGAGAGAGAGAGAGGGAGAGGGAGAGAATGCCTCGAAATAGTTTGCAACAATACGCTCTCGAGCTGGTGGTAGCTCGCGTCGATTAAACGAACCACCAACGACAGCGGCAACCCACTCTACTCGCCGCTCGCTTTGTACAAGTCAAAGGTCGATACCTGACCACTGGCTATCTTTAGTCAACTTGGGAGAATAATTGCGAGCTATCGCGTTCGCCGATTAAACGCATTTGGCACGGGATATCTGCTCTGCCTGGCGAAAGCAGTTTCTTAGCTAGCTAGACCAATTACCTTGTCAAAACATGTGGAAATATACGCGTGAGTACTCCAAACGGGATAAGCAACTAATAGAAGAGTACGATGATAGTTTTGATGACGTTTGATTAAAGTCCGGATGGTGGCTAGCATCAAAGGCATCGAAGGGTTTGTGAAACGCGAACAGCCATAAATAGAAGGTACGAGAGAGTGCTGGCGATTAGTCTGATTCATCGTGCCGCGTGGTCGCCTCAGCGAAGTGAAAATTTATATCATCTGTTTAGTCTGCGCGTGTGTATCACCTCTCTTTTCAAGTCGCTAGTCAGGGCTCGAAGCTGCGCTCGATTTTCGCGAGTATTTGTCGACAGTTCCTTAAAATATCATAGTCGAGAGCGACGAGTATAGCAATTTACTTTGAACGGATAAACAGAGCGTAAAGATAGCGTGGTGCAATCCATGAAAATTGTACAGGAAGTGGGATTGACGTAGATGCGCGGTCGCCCTCGCAAGGCTGGGCTGAGTGACGCGAGGCAATTTTTCAGAGTAGCGCGCTCTAATTTGGCGAATTATTCAGTGGCAAATCTTATCAAAGTTCGCTCTGAGAGAGGTAGCACCCTCAATTTGAGTAATTGGCCGAATCGCGGAAAGAGAAGGATGGAGTTACGGTCACTGGTTTGCTCCCTCGCGCCATTATTACGTTATGGGGGATAGGCCAGCTGGTATTATAAGGAAGACCGGTAGCCGCCAAGAGCAGCGTAGTTTACTGCTCGGCAGAGATGAGTCGAGGTAAAGCGAGAGAGTGCGAGTGAGAGCCACTCACTAGCTACCGTATAATTACACGAAAGTCCCTTCCGGAGATGACGCGTTATTGCCCCGAAGCGACTTCCTCTTGCGGTCCAGACTGAATTCTCAAGACCCTCCTCTCCCAGCGGGGCCCAAGGGTGCGCTAAGGTTCGCGTAATCGCCTTGTTATGCTCCAAGCCACTCATCGCCGCTTTTTAGCGACTTCCGCTAAAATCGCTATGCTGGTAGAATCTGGAGCAGATTCAATTGTCACCGGAAAAGTACCGCGATAATAAATCCTCTCGTTTCTTCGTTCAAGAAATATTGATTTAATTGAAGAATTGGGTAATTTTTTCAATTGAATACGCGTTAAATCTGACGATTTGTATAAAGTAATATCGGAGGGAATACGAGCGGTCGATCTACATTCCTGAGTCGTAGTTTCTATGCCCATTCTTCGAGCGAGTCCCTTCGGGCTTTATTGCTTCGCCCGCTCCGTTCATAGGAACTGCTCTCTTTCTCGCTCTCCGTCTCTCCACCTGGTCCCACCGTGTGATAAATGGCCTTGTTCCATCCACCCTCGCCTACGTCCTTCGAGAAGGTCTTATCAACTTGGACGCGCACCTACTCTCCATCTCGCCCTCTCTCTTTCTCTCTCTCTCGGTCTCATCTCGGCCTCTTTCGCGGAGAAAGCCACCCCATCCCATTCCATTCTGAAAATTCGCTTCCATCTCGTAGCAACCTTCGAGTAACCTCGAATATTGCTTTGTCTCATCTCTGCCGGCAGTGTTCTTTCTCTCTGGTGGCTCGGCCGCCATCCATATTCCGCAATTTTTTCCTTAACTTCACACTTCGCCGCTGGCGACAGAGCTCGCGTGGGTGGATCACGGCATCGAGAAGACTTCAATGGCGAACGAGCTTGTTAAATCATGAAGTGATCTGCGAGCAGCCGCTTTCCTTTTGCCTCTCGCTCCACTGGAGAGTGGTCCAGCGAGGTTCGTAATGCTGATGTTAAATCCGCAGCAGCTAGGGAAGTGGGGTGGACCGGAGCGGAGAGAGCCGGAGCAGAGGCGAGGGAGGAAAGAAATGGCTCCCAGAGGAGTGATAGAGGCTACCTAATAGCTCACTGAATTGCTCCTGAAACACCTTTTTAATGAACTATCGCCGCGGCAAATGAAAATAGGGGAGACGACAAGCTCCTTCC
Organism: Ectemnius continuus; assembly: GCA_910591665.1. Classification (NCBI taxonomy): domain Eukaryota; kingdom Metazoa; phylum Arthropoda; class Insecta; order Hymenoptera; family Crabronidae; genus Ectemnius; species Ectemnius continuus. Next base: position 8,969,472 of record OU342868.1, on the reverse strand, counting down.
TCTCGTTCGCTCCAGTAGCCAGTCGCTGGGAACTCTGCAAAATAAAGCAGCGAGCGGCTCTCCTCTCCTCCGGAAAATCTCGCCACCGCGGGATCCATCATACTAATACCATACAGACGCTCGGCAGGGAAGTCGCATTAAAAATGAAGATGAAAGATTAGACTAACGAAGACAATTAAGGGAATGAAAATGCCGCGCGGCCCGTGTTATCTCCGGCTTGCATTTAATGACCCCTAATTTATCGATGGACCCAGGAAGACGAGGTCTTGGGAAATTGGTGGAAATGCCCCGGGCATAACTCAAAGGCTGCGGGTCGAGCACTGTACTGTTGATAAATTCGATATAAGGAGCTGCGGGAGAATGGAAAGATGAGAGCGAAGCTGGGGGAAGAGCGGCCGGCTCGGCGGGCATAAGAGCGTGTAGAAGAAAACTCGTGGATGGAGGCAAGCTGAGCCCAGCGAGGGACATCGCATCGGCCGAAAACATTCCGGAGAATTAGACGCGGAGCCCCGCTAGGAGATCAAGAAAGGGAGGCTCGAAAGAAATAGAAGAAGAAGTCGAGGATGAGGAGGCAGCCAGCGATTTGTCAAAACTCGCATCGCCGCACGCGCTCTGCTTTCTGGCCCCCCTTTTTCCACCACCGAGCATTCTCCGTCTCTCTTTCGCTCGCAGCTTCTTTCTCTCATTGTTATGCTAAGCGCGATCAGAGATGCTGGCACACTTGGAGCGAGGAAAATGAAAGCCGTCGGCAAAGCTGAAATTCGCTCAGTCAAGAACGCGAAAATCCGCCCGACGATCTTTAAACGTACAGTTCGCTCTCGCTTCTTCTTCTTCTTCTTCTTCGGCTCTCTGCCGACAGTGGATGAGCTCGCTGCTGGAGAGATCGAAACGACGTCGATTCGTTCTGTCCCATTTGAGGCGAAATGCTCCCCCGTAAGAGGCTGAGAGCGTTATTAAAGTTCGATGACGTCATGAAGGACAGCATCGAAGTACTCTTGCGGGAATTGAAACGTCGGACACCTGACCCATTAAGGGGTGTGTTCAGCGGGCAGCCTTCATCGTGGTTTCTGGTCAGCTGTAAGGATCGGGATTATGGCTGTAGCCCGTGCTGTTTACGAGTCCACCAAGGCCGATTACAGGCTCCGCCGCCCGCCGACAACGTATCGCTTTACGGGAGTAGTCATCCCTTGCAAGTACCTCACACAAAATGCTCCAATAGTTTCCCTGTGCCTCGTCGAGAATTCATTCGGCTGTAGTCGAGTTGCAGAAGAACACTCCTTTTTCTCCAATATTAACAATTACGACTTTCCTGATCTTACCCTATGAATAAGGGATAACCTGTCGATTCGCTTCTCACCTTGGAGGAATCGAGGTAAGATCGACTGAGGCTGACAGAGACCCTTCGATATGAAACCCTCGCGAGAGTACCCACCCACACAGGCTCCGATTTCATTTCTTTTACAAGCGCCTCGTCATCATTTTTCATAGAAGCTGGTAGTGAGTGTGAGAGTGAGAGTGAGAGGGAGTCGCTCTCACTCACCCTCTGGCTCGTGCTCGCATTCACTGTTGGCGGGGTCTGTCCTCCAGAAATGAGGGAGGGCCGTTCACGATACGACCTCGGGCGGTTCACCCCCGGCAGATTTCCCATCCACCAGTATCGTCGATGAAGGGAAACGGAAAGGGACCAATGAGCACTTGGAGGGCCGTTACTCTTTACGTGAAGCACGCTGCTGCTACTATCAAAACATCAGCCAGCGGAAGAAAGAGTGTGCGTCAAAAGATTTTGGTCGGCGTAGAAAACGTCGGGAGGAAGAGATGCTCGAGGGAAAGAGGGCGGGCGAGATGGTAATTCATGCGTTGCCGAAGTGAGGAAGAGCGAGAGAGAGAAGTGGGAGAAGGTGAGGAACGAGGTCACGAACGAGCGGTACGAAGACGACAACGAGGCCGGCGACGAGCGCGAGTGATTTAGAATATTCGGTGGCGGATGTCAGCTATTGCTCGCCCACCGGGACGTCATTATGTCATCATCATTCTCCTTCGCGCCGACCTATCCCGTTGACGGGAGGCGCGCGCCTGGACATCACTCACCCGATCCTCCCGACGCCATCAGCCACCACAGCCACCAAGTCCCGCGTTCGCTTCACTTACCAGTTCTCGCTCCGCTCTCACCTTCTCTCTCACACACACACATTCTCTTTCACTCTCACTCACTTTCTCTCTCTCTCTCGTGGTTCACGACAGACAAGGCTAAACAATATTTATCATGTAGTGGCCCCCTGGCCATACGCTGAATTGGAGTTCCGGTGCCACCCACGGTAACCCTGCATAATAATCTGGCCCCGGCCGGAGAGCCCTATCAGTCGCGGCGATTCATGCGAGCCCATCACTTCCATCAGAGCCTGACCTTATCAGCGCCGAACTCCCAGCCTATTCTACCTACACACCCACACACCTTGACGCTGCTTAGGAAACAACAACACTTCCCTACCATACAATAAGTATAAATGATGCGAGAGCTCATTTTCTCTGGAAGAAGTATCGATATTGTTCTTGTATACGACTTGTTATATAATTAAGTTGTTTGGTATGTTTAAGAGTATAAATGAATGTGGGCGCGGTAAGTTATGTGAGAAAAAGGGACTTTTTGTTTGTCAAGTTGCGCGGGCATTCTCAGTTATCTTGTTAATCAGTTAAGAGCTCGTTACATTCTGATGTTACAGAACTGCAAGTATAATTAGGGGAAGAATTAATGGGAAGAAGAGGAGGAAGCTAGTGCTGGCAGGCGATCGATCTTGCCGTAACAAGGTATGGCTTAGCGATCTCAATTTTCTGCTGCTCTCGTGAATCCCACTCGGCGGTATTCGCGCCGTTTCCCAGCGGCCAGGAGCCCGGCAAAGTCTCCGAGGAAATCATTGAATATGCAACTTAAGGAAATCCTTGGATATTGCGCTTTATTATAAACGGGCGAGTTTCGCCCGCCCTTGGCATCGCGCACAGCTCCGTGAGCGACCCCAGCCTTCCCGCGAAGGAGACTTTGCATATTCTCGAATCTCAAAATATTCGTATGCAAAGTCCCGCGGGACTGCGGGGATATTCCCTGCCGCCGTTTCACTGTGTACACCGCGCTCCCAATTGCCCTGGAAGCCATTCTCCTTTTCCAGTACACCGTGAACATCGAATATAAAATCTCTCTCTCTCTCTCAGGCGGACAATCATTGGGACTGAACATATTGTAACTAATAATTTCCCGACTCGTACGATTTGAAGTATCGATAACGCTTGTATCGAAGGGTGTTTCAGCGAAGCTCGTGCGATATAGTAAAGCACAATTTACTCGCTTTCTACGCGAATGCTAGTGACTCAGCAGCGGCGCGGCGCGGCGCGGTGGGTGTAGCACGCTCCATTAAAACGTTAAAACGAAAGTTTCAGCCGGGCGTTCTAGCTGGACGGGATCGGCTATAAAACAGGATTGAGGATCGAGGCGGGAGTTCTCGATTTGGGTAGGATGGGTGTGGACGTAGGAAGCTGGCGGCGAGCGAGAGCAATGTATTTAAAATGTAAGGGGATCGAATGGATTGGAAGTGGGTCGCCCGGTCGCGAGCGAGCGTGTGTTACATTCTGCAGGCCGTCGGGCGCATCTTCTTCCTTGCGAGGCGGAGGGGGGAAGAAGGTCGGGTAAGGAAAGGAGCAATTCCGGCTGGTGGTACGAGCCCGAAAGAGCCAGCTAAGCTCGCCCTGGGTACGAGAGCACGTAGACATTCTCGCGGAGCGTTCATTATAAATGGCGAGTCCCTCCGCTCCCGCAGTTCCTGCAATGCGAGGGCTTTTCCTCCTGAACATGGCCCACCTTGGAGGAACGAGGAACGAGAGAGCGAAGGGAGAACGACAGTGGGAGAGAGAGAATACCGAGTGCCGAGAGATCTGGGGGTGAAGGAAGGGTAGGTCGGATGTATAATTAGGCAGCGTTTGTAATTAGCGTAAATTGTTTCCCAGTAAGAGGGCCGGGAGGATCTAATACCGGTGCGCGGGCGAAAACTATGATAAATTTAATATAACGCAATCCGGTTAAGGTGTTTCGGCCCAGGAGGGAGGTAATTAATAAAGGCGAAGGAGCCCGAAATGCTTGAAAGGAGAAGAAGCTGCCGTAGCATCTCACAGCTTACACCTTACACCAGGAATCCTATCAGGGTCCCTTGAATAATCACCATTCAGACACTGCTCTCTCTCTCTCTATACATCCGCAAACGGCTGTAGTAAATACTTGACACCCCATCAATCACACTTTTATTCCTGAAGCTTTTAACTGGGCAGCTCGGGCAATTGGGTAAAAAGTATGCAACAGTGGCTCTCTAGTGGGATTAATACGAAGGGTTCTTTGACCGGGTTCGAAACCTCTCGCGATCGATCATACGCTGACTTAACACCCCGGACGAGGGAAAAGCGGGTTAATCTGCTAAAGATTGGCGCGAGAGGGGAGTGAAAAGGTATCGAAGCAAGGGATGGGTTATGTTTAAGTATCGAAACGCAGGTGTCCCATTCGCGATCCTGCTTTGAAAATATACGGTTGTCCGCTTAACTTAGACGCCAGCGAAACGGAAGGCATCGGTCGAGAGCATGCATAATATACTGCTCAATAAAAACTTAGTTACCGCTTCTTTTCCGACTCCTTTCTACTGGTAAGAAGTATCCGAATGGTAAAAACTGACAGAGAAAAGGAAAGGCAAGAAGATCGCAATGAGAGGGAGAAACATGCAATACTATAAAGCTAAACAATCCCGAAGAAGAAAGGGGCGTAGACAGTGGTTTTTAACAATTTCCTGGGCTCTCGTTATCGGCGGTGTGGTCAACAACGATGTTGGAGGAACTCGGGCGCGAGGGTGGCTCGTCCTCAAGCCCGAGACAATAACGACTACACGCGCCATCAAACGAGCTTCCGAATGGCGTAGCAAGGACTTCAAGAACGCCGTAACCCAGGATATCTCCTTCCTTCCTTCCTTCCGCGCCAGATATCACCAAGCGCGTAGCCTCACTCGGATAGTCCTGTCTCGGTGTCTTTTATAGGGGATGGAACGCCAGCGAGCTCCCATTCCCAGTCCTGATATTCCCAGTTGAAGAGCACTGCTTCTCGGTGAACTTTCGGACAATGTCTACACCCATTGTCACCGAGTCTTTGGCCCAGTCGTTAGCCAACTATCCCGATAGAAACATCGTCCGGCGAACATTCTTCTTAATGTAATGTGCATCGGTGCAAGTTTCCTTCCGGCCAAGTAGTATTAATCTTTGTTCAAAGAAGTTGGTAAGGGAAACTATGGCAATATCGAGATTAATAGGGCGACATTCTAGCATACGAACATGCATATGTAGAAATAGGGCAGAAGCCCCGGGAAGCAGGAAACTTTACGGGCAACACCGCTGGTGTAATAAGCCACCCGGCGAGTAATAATACTCTCCCACGGGTGGAGTCTTTAATAACAGGAAGACGACGCTAAACTAGCTAGACAAGCGTTAAGTCAGCCAAGTCTGGCCAAGGTGCGCAAGCAACCAACCGCCCCGGCAATATGAAGTCCAAGGCGCGAAACTTGGCCAATATATATCTTGACGCTCGCACAGCCGCACACCCGCCCGCTCGTTCCTTCAGCCGGAAATTAGAATCGCTCGCTCTCTTCGAAAGAAATTAAAAGTTACTTTCAGGAGGCAGGAGCGCCAGAGTTACGGAAGCGGCTCACGCCCGAGCCTCCCCCCAACCAAATGAAAGCGAGGCAGTGAAACAGCAAGAACCGGCCGCACCACAAGAATTAAAGTGCGCGCCTTCAAAAGATTGCTTTTCTATGCCACGAAACATTGACCGAGAATTTATTCAGACAATCATGACAGACAATTATGAAGAAAGAGAAGAATAAAACGTCATAAAAGGATCGTGCTAAGATATCATCATTTACTAGAATTTCTATTGGACGCATTTCAATCGTATCAGCATTAAAATCGGACGCATGTTTTTAAATTTCAACCAACCATATAGCAGACGGTACAAAGTCACATGTGTCTCGTGAGACACGTAGATGTCTGTTCCCCTATATTGGAAGGGGTTGTGCGGGTGGGCGAGCGTAAAATAATCAAAGCCACCGCTAAGGCATATGCTCACTTGAAGAGCGAGCGAATGAGCGAGTGAGCGACTCACGAAAAGGCTGAAGGGCCCTGAGGGTCCTCGCAGTGTGTTTTGGTTCGCCATCCAAGCAACCGCAGTAGCGCGCAGGACGCACTCGCGTCGAGGGTGGCAGATTGTTTGATGGTTGATTGTCGCGCGCGCACCGCTTCGGGGGTCGTCTGATTGGGTCGCCGCGAAACATCTGCCGGCCTCCCGCGGGGCTTCCGGACGACAATCATCCTACAATCGCGAGGTAATACCCCGAAAGATGTCTTCATCCAAGGGAGACCCGTCGCTGAAAGCCCGGCAAGATGCGGGGTGCCGGAAACCGAACCACTAGAACCATCACTCTACTCTCCCGCCTGTCCGACCAAGTATTTACCTATACTACTGAATCCGGATTTCAGCTTATAAGTCTACTTGCGCGCTGTACATTTCTTCACTACTAATAGTTTCACCTGCTTTTCTATAATTACTTTCGTAAAAATCATGAATATTTAACGAGTATACATTTTGGTATACATAAACTCGCGAAATAGACAATACCGTGTATGTATTACAGTTGAGTAAAGTGGAAAATTGAGCAGAGAGTCTCTAGGATATTTTAAACCATTATTATTTGTTTCATTGTACATTTGTTTGGCAATTCGGCGACATTAAGTCAGAGTAGTAGCGTAATAGGACACCAGAGAGAATCGGTGAATATCTGTTGGGGTGGAGGAGACTGTAGCGGACGGCAGGGCTCTTTTTTTGTTGGAGAAGAAGCAGACAAGACACTCGGTTTTCGGGTGGTAGCCGAGCGGGGTTGGAGGAGGATGGCTTGCTCGGTGGCGCTCGTGCGCATCGTCCGGCTGAAGCGCGCACATAATCGCGGCCCGACAAGAGAGAAAGGCCGTTTCTGCCTTTTTAAAAGCGCGCAGAGAGCACAGAAAGGGAGGGCTGAGGCGCGCGGCGGAAGGTAAAAGGAGGAGCCGCCACGGAGGCGGACGAAAGGGAAAGAAGGGACTTTTACAAAACTCATCCATCCCCCAACCCTTGCCGCGTAGAGACACTGATACCTACCGGCTGACGGTACCCACCTACAACTCGACGACAATGGATCCTTTGCGGGCGAAAAAAGCGAAAAAAGAAAGGAGAGAGCGAGCGAGCGAGCGAGCGAGCGGTCCACCTCCGGCACGGGGAATGAAAGAAAGAGCGGCAATGATGAAAGCATTGTCCCTGTTCAACGGCTCTTCTGTGAGCCTTCGAGGCGACCGACCCATCTCCTCCGCCTTTACCAACACCGCCACCATTTGCGCGGCTATCTTCGATTTCTCGTTAAGTCCCTACGTTAACCACGATACCGCCGCCTCTCACGTTATCTTCTGACTCACAGCTGAAAATTGTGAGAGTGACTCTATCCGAGATACCGCCTGATTAGACACTACTACACGCTAATTATTATTTCTGCCGGGCGGTCAACGGTATCGAACACATGTCAGACTAGGCCGAATTCGCACAGGGATTAGTGAGAGTGGGAGTAGCATTGGGATCGGACCCCACTTGAGGAATGTAATTCGAGAAGTCGAGTGTTTGCGTGTTTTCGAAAGCGAGGAACCCTCCAGCCGATCAGTAGACCCTTGACTCGGCTCGGCTCGGCTCGGCGTAATAACGCGATAATCTTCTCGCGCAAAACAAATAACAGGGCGACTACCCTTCGACAGGCTCTACGTGCAACCCTTTTTCGCCAGCGGAGGGCCTGACGAGAGCAATCCCCGGTGATCGATCACAATCGGCTTCTTGCACTCGGGGGCGGGTTCTTTGCAGCTTCGACACTCACCGAGAATAGCGTGCGCGTCCGTTTAGGGTTACAACCCCTCGACAAGGCAGGCAGTGGTGTACGGCTGTTGTTATTCTCCGGGCGAAAACTATTTACAAAGTCGAGCCTAATGGCATCAAGAGATTTCGCTCCATATGCCCGCTGGCAGGCCCTCCTCCAATCGGCTCATTGCTTCGTTCCTACTTCTCTCTTACGCTCCTAATGCCGTATTAGTGCGCTGTTTCTAACCGGATCCTTCGGAGCGAGCCAGTGGCGTACTCGAGCCACTTGCCCTTTCACCACTTCTTTATGAGTCCGCCCTTCTGAACGATTTATCGCGCGATATGGAAAAAGTGTAATGGACACATGCACTCCCCGCGGTGAAGAGTGAGAACTCGTTAACGGCGTGTAGTAATAAGCGATACAGGCGCGCGCACCTACAAATGCGTTTGCGAGCGAGTAATATCCGCGAGGCAATTCACGTTGCGCGCGGTCATCGATATTAGTTCCAGCGATACAGGCTCGCGCCTGGCATTTGCAAAAATGCGTTTCCCCGGCTCTGTGAATCCAACCCGTTCTCTACCACCATTTCTCTTCGGCGCGTTCGGCGCAACATGCGCTCGAAAGTGTCCTTTCTGCCTACGCCAGTGTTAATGTCCGCCTAATATGAACACGAGGCAACCAAGGGGGCCCGCTAGAGTACAGATGCGCGCACCGAGCCTAATGCAATAAATGTTTGTCGAGTGGGTTGGAGCAACGTATGCATATTGACCCGGTCAATCTCGTAACGCTACCGATCTCCCACCTCCGCACTCGTCTTCTCTCTTTCCACTTCGGCGATGCGTAGGTTGTCGTAATCTGTTCATTGGAATGCATGTAACTCGATTTCGCCGTATAGCCTTCCTTCGACCTCTGCGTACGCGGCCCTCTCGGAACGAGTGCATGTTTATTTCCAGTAAACTTAATGCCAAAATTATCGTAAAGACATCGTAGCGAGTGAGCGAATTCTCCTCGTGGAGGTTGGTGTCTTGTGGATTTAGAAGTGACGCTTTATTGTGGAAATTTAATTGACCGTAAGCTCGACAATGCCAATCTCCGAAAGTACGATGGATACGGAATTGTGGAACAACGTCGATCCACAACCGCACGCCCCTTTTCTCTCGGAACTCGGCTACCCCTTTCAGTCGCTGGCTCTCTATAGTCCATAGCTCTTTCCGCTCTTTCCCCATCTCTTTCCATCTTCGGGCTACCCATCTCGCTCAAGGCCTCTCTCCCTACGCTCTTCCCTCCAACTAACACAAACCCTCAACCCACCACCAACCACCCCCTTCGCGCCACCGACCGCCTCGCTCGCTTTCTTCCACCCCCGACAGCCAACAGAGAAACAGGGAGACTGAGAGAGAGAAGCGAGCTCTCTCGCACGGCGTGCACAAATGGAAAACGGATTGATTAATCGTAGTAATTACCGATCAGCCCCCGCTAATTAGATATCCGACTCGTGCACACCCCGTGGCCCCCAGAGGGTTTCCCGCTTCGCTTCGGGACGCACCGGTGGTAGTGGTGGTGCTACTGTAGCCCACCGCATTCGGGGGACTTTCCAACAGTAGTAGCTCAGCTTGATGGGAAACAGAGAGATAGGTGGGTGGGTGGGTGGTTGAAGAGGGGGTGTGTTGGATTGGGGGGTGACCGATGGAACAAAGAAGGAAATTCGAATGGGATTGTTTCATGAATCTGGCCAATGAGCCCAAATCCCTCGGCCGCAGATCACGCTCTGCTCTTGGAGCTACGACAAAAGTATGCTCCTTTTCGGGCGAGCTGACAGTTAAAGGCCCGAAGGAGAGAGTGACGACACTGGATTCGGCGTTCCGCAGGATGCAAAGGGGGTTTCGGCATGGCGAAGAAGCCGCCGGTGAATCAGGCCGATGCTCTGTGCTCAGGCTCGTTTGTACATTGTAAGAGCAGGTGATGCCAGCGACCGTAAGTCAGCCGGGTGTACGGTGTCACTGGCGCTGCTCGTATCGCGTCACTCCATCACCTCCGCGAGCTCTTTCTTGCGACGGTAACGCGCCTTATACGGCTGTTTCAAGGATTTTCGACTCGATCAAGCATGAGAGGCCGACCGATGCCGCCGCCGCCGCCGCCACCGCCGCAACCGCTCCGTTGGGGCTTCGCTCGCCGTCCAGAATTTCAGGAGTACGTGCACACACACCGCTCGAGTGCCGATTTTCGTGAGTGTATCGTTATCGGATACTCGCCCTTTAAACCATAGCCAGGGTGTAATTGCATTAAACCGCGCGCGGCATTCGAGCTACAAATTACACGGTGCATGAGGCGCAAGTGAGCGCGTCGCTTTTAAAAATACATGTTTGCCGATTACCGCGCGCTATCTTCGCTCGGATCATCAAGAGCGAATCTCTCTCTTTTCTCCGCGCAGAGCGCGCAGGGAGACCTTTCAGCCCTCGTTTGCGGGACTCGCTCGTTTCGTCCTTTACCTGAAACCGAAGCTTCTAATCTGCCGCGAATCTGACTGGCTCGTGTGCACTTCCAGATACGACTTAGTTGGGATGCAAATGATTTTCCTTTTGCCGACTTGGTGCATATCGGGACGGCGACCCCCGCTTGCCCTTCCACCGGCCACCTTTCTCATCCCCCTCTCACTCTCACGCTCTCTTCCAGTATGTATGTGGAGCAGTATCGCAAAGAACCTCGTGTACAGTAATTGCGCGAAGGCCCGGCTACTTAATTAATCTGCCGCGATTCCATCCCCTCGTAAAACGTAATCTTTACGATCCCGGCAGCCAGTTAATTTCAGCTTTTTGCGAGAGCATTTTCAATTACCGGGCGATACTCGTGCCCCTCGACAAACTCCTATCATGACATGTGTACGTGCGTGTGTGTATGTGTGTGATACGGTCTTCAGATGTCCCGATGATTTAGCGGCGATCATTCCTGTCGAGTGACGGGAGCCATCGGTGGCAGAGAAAGCGAGAGAGGGAGACAGAGAGAGGGCCTTCGAGGAATTCGTGAAAGAGATTAGACTGCTAGAATGTCCGAGTGACGTTTAACGGCCCCTGCCTTTACAACTGTGTGCCTGACAGATATCCGCGAGGCAACAATATTTGCCGGCGTGAAGCACAGTAAACGAGAGAAAGAAAGCGCGGGGGGCGGGAAGGGGCGAGAAGGGAGAAGAGAGAGCACTCAGGGTGAGGTGGGTGCAGGTCGAGGAAGGCTGGAAAGGGTGGCCTGCCAGGGATACTAACATCCGGTGGCACGATTTACGGCCTCATTCGCGTGGCTCCCGGCTCTCGGACGATTTTGTAAAACGAAATGTCTCGTTAGCAAGTCCCTGGTGGTGCGGCCAGGAAGGAGGCCCCTCTGCACGTGAAAGTGCGCGCGTATACGTGTTTATAACCGCTCGCGAGCAGGGACCCCGCGGACTCGCGCGTGCTTTTACAGCGATCTAAATTACCGCCGCGACGTACGGTTATGATACTAACTATCAGCTCGAGCGAGAGACCAACAGTCGCTCCACGGAAGCCGGCAGCATATGAGGAGCGCGCTCGCCAAGGTGTGTTGTTGCGTCCAGTCGTACAGCGACGCCATAAAAAGGCTCTCGCATGTATTTCGGCGCGGCAACTTTTACGTGCTCCTAGAGTTTCCGTGACAATTTGACGAGGCTCCATGTTGCCGAAACATTGGACGCGCGTCTCGAGGTCGTGGGGGATTCGTAAACGGAAGGTACCACTTGCGCTCATGAGCTCGAGAAGTATTACTGACAGCTTTGGAGTGATTCCAATGACGGGCTCATCCGTACTGAAAGGTGGATCGATTATACTCGTGGAGAGAGAGAGAGAGAGAGAGAGTGGCTAAAACGCCTTCTGATAAAATCGTCGCGACGCAGCCCCACGTGCTTCGCAGTGGAAACCTTGCCAGACGTCGCCGAGCTCTTTTTCTCGCTGGCGAACGCCACGGGCGAGAGGGAGAGAGAGAGAGCGGGTGTAAGTTTGGAGTAAAGGACGGTAAATTTCGCCCCGGTGATTAAGCGTCGTCTCCGTGGCTTAGGCGAAATCGCTCTTCGTCCCCGTTAACATCGAAACCCTCTTAAGACAGCGCGCGTCGCGATGCCGCGGCGCATGCTTCGCAGCTGTAAGTGATAAAATTATTTCGACCGCAGTCTAAACAGAGCAAATCACGTAGACTCGCGACGAAAAATATCTCTCCCTCGTCGCGAGGATGAACGGCCACGACGATAAAGTTACTCCGGGCAGGATGCGAAATAAAAGAGAGCAACTCTCATCCCAGATATAGTGGCCAAGTACAGTTGTCCCAATTAACCCTCGAGTTCACCCTCGGAATGTCTTTCTCTCGATTTTGTCTAAAAAGACACTATGAATAATTGCAACGGAGCTCCAATAATAATTCTAAGAACTGTCAATCAATCAAAGCACATAGAAGACGTTCAAACATAGCATGTGGGACAAATGACCTGAATGATAAAATTATTTTAACCGGGCGAGCCAACCAGTGTGAATCACTAGATCCGGATGTTTCTATGGGATTCGCAATTCACAGGAAAAGCGCGCGAGCGCGTGTATGTTGCGTCGGCGCGAGGATGCGACGCCGAAATAAACGGCCGGGCCGATAAAATTATTTGGGGTCCGGCCCAAATAGACTAAATCGCGGAGCGCCGCGTCTACGTTGACGCAAAGAAAAACACAATGAAGGGGAGGAGGGACGGTGGCGGCGTCGCGTCGCTACGGGGAGAAGCGACGTCGAAATAAACGGCCTAAGTGCCAGCAAGCGCGCGGTCGGCCGTCAGCCCGGAGGGAGGGAGGCCAGGACTGGGGGGGTGGCCAGTGCCGATAAATAACCTCTAGTTTATTAGCGAGCTGAGACCAGCCTCGGCTACGAGTGGTTAAATTAGCAAGGATATTAGTACGCATTTGTGCCGCTCGCTCGCTCGCGCTACGGGACTCCTGTCATGTAGACATATGCATGCTTTAGAAAAGAGACTGCTGTGTGTGTGTGTGTCCTTTATAGTTATTGCTGACTGCCATCGACCACCGCGAGAGTTACGGTATGCGCCAATCCTTTTTCTGACAAGCCAAATAATAGCTATAATATTAGGACGGGAAAGATTTGATCGATGCGTATACCAGATAGTTAATCGATCCCACTCGAGTGCGCTTTCATACCAGCACTGCCACTGTAACGACGCACACCACTTTTCTGGCCTAAGTTCGGCAGCAACACGCGCTCTCTGTGCTCCAGTGTGCTCTGGTGTACACGGCGAGCGGGCCGCGCAGGGCTACACGGACGGTAACAAGCTGGCAACGGTTCTAACTACTGTCCAGGCTGATATATGTGACGGAAAATTGTGGGCGAAGGGAACGAACGAGAGAGAGAGAGAGAGAGCGAGAGAGCGAGAGAGCGAGAGGAAAAGTGAGGGCGGATGAAAGTGGAGCGAGGGAGGACGGATGTAGGGAGAAGAGTAGCGCAAGACTATTAAACGAAGACTAGCTAGAAAGAAGGGCAGAATGGGTGCTCTAGAATATCAGCAACTCCCTCCAGGAGGAATGCCGCTGCAGACCTGGAGGATAGCTACGCCCGCCGCCGCCGCCGCCACCTTACTTACGAATTATTTCATTTGTCCCGCGCATTCTAATTAGAGCGTCTATTTCTAAGCCCACTTGGCCCTGCCCGCCGTGGCGTCGACGTGGTCTTCGTCGGCGCTCGACGGTGCAACGGCCACGCTCTAATTGCATTACGGAAACATGAGTTTCCCCCGGTGAAATATATCACGAAACTTATCGCGCCAACGAAGAAATTGCCGTGGCACGCTCGCCCGCATGCAGTTCGGCGCAAGTGCAAGCACCCCGTAAGCTTCGGAGTGCCGCCTACGTGGCCCCCCCTTATACCTGCCCACCCACGCCAGACGTACATCACTTGGGCCGCACTTTCCTCCACTAAGCTCAGCCTCAGTACGCCCAACTCTGCCCTGCCCTCCTCTGCCCTGCCATGTCCTGCGAATACCAATGGAACCACCAATTTCTACAAATTTCCGGCGCGTCCATGAAGGAAACGCCAGCGCACCAGAAGTTCTTTCGTGACATTGTCGAGCGACGTGGATTTACTTCGAGGGAAACTGCCAGCGGATAATTGCCCGAAGGGAGAATCCATATGGACGGACGCAATGTGGCGGGAGATACCAGGAGAATGCGGCACTTGCCAAAAATGCCGCGTGCTCCGAAGATACATCTTTCTCTTTACAGAGACGCAATTAACACCGGGCGAATCGGAGGGAACGCGTTGCACGCGTTCTCGCTTCGTAATTATCGCGTAGGCGTGCGTGCGCTTGAAATGAATGTACGATACTCGCGGTGGCTTTCTCTCTCTCTCTCTCTCTCTTTCGCTCCAGTTCTCACTATCTCGAGAGAGTGGCCACGTCAAAAAGTCTCGGGACGCGTTGCTCCTCCTTAAACTTGATTTGTGCTCAATTACCGAGGTCGAGGCGCTCGCTCTCTTGGCCTCTCCCTCTCCGCCCTGTCGGAGCTCGTAGCCGCCTCTCGCTCTTATTACGGAGCGGCGGGCGGCGACAATTTTATTTATACGCGTGGCAAACCACCCGCGAGACTTCTCCGTCACCGTATGTGTAGCATGCGTCGCGGCGGCGGCGCACCCCGGGACCACCGCCACTGTCGCGAAGAATACGGGGAAACGAATTCGCGTACGCTTCGGCTGACGGCGGGAGGCGTTTCGAGCAATTCGTTTCGCATTTTATATCCGAACTCGCGCGCGTCCATGCAGCAGCTTCACGCATCTTCTTCTTCCTCCTGCGCGCTCTCTCCCGCCCCGATAACACCAGCTGATTCAGAGGCCGGCGAGCAGGCAGGCTTGAATTCCACGAAACTCACGGATTATTTCGATCGTACTCCGCTCGGATGCCTGCTAAAGTTAGCCGACAGGATTAGCGCAGCGACACGATTTCGTTCGCTCGGGATGACGCCGTCTACTTCTCTCTTTCTCTCTCTCGTCTTCCTCGAGGGAAGTTACGATTCGCAAGAGGGAGGCTGTGGAAGGGTCACCCTATCCGCGACGCTTAAACGTCACGGTAAACAGGGCCCGCGGTAATTCGGATGTTGGCGCAGGTGGTGCGCGGAAACATCTATCAAGATGGCGAGATAGGAACTGGGGAGAAAAGAGAGGGGGGCGAGAGAGAGAGAGTGAGCGAGGGTATATCCGATGGTGAGCAAAGAGAACGGAAGGAAGGAAGGAAGGAAGGAAGCGAGGAGAGCAGGAGTATTCGCGTCGAGAGATGGGATCGTGGATCAACTCGAAGAAACCGGGGGATTTCACGGGACAGGACGGACTAAGCCCCCACGAGGGTGCTTTCCGCATCGTCTTAACCCTTTCCACCTAATACCGGATCGCCTGGAATTAGCCCGCTCCAGGCAACTCCTTCAAGAACGCTCCTCCCGTATGCATGGCGGTCTTGACTCAGCAACAGTTCGCGTATCATCACTCTCTATCCTCCACTTCCCTTCAGCAGACTCTTCTCCTCCTCCTCCACCTCCTCGGCAATACACAGGGCCTAACTATTTATGGTAATTTCCCGCTAATGACAAGAAAAAGCGCGCCACTTACCCGGCTAATATCACTGGACTGCGAAGGGAGCTGAGTGATTAAATTCACCTATTATTACGAGTCATTATGATCGCCGGCAACTAACTTATTAATTGCGATCGTTAGGCGCGCTCCGTACCCACGATCATTCCGCCGAGAGAGAAAGAGCAAAGAGCGGCACATTCCCAACACGGCAAATTGCTATCCCGTAAAATGTATCCCCTATCTCGGGGGAATCGCGGGCGTATCGCTTTTTACTCGGGCATCAATAGCTCCACATTTTGCGAGCGACACAGGCACACACGTACACAGAGATACAGAAAGAGAGAAAGAGAGAGCTTCGAAGGTATTCCAAGTCGGAGGCGAGTGCGAGCTCACTGCCGAGGGTTTCGTATTCCCGAGATATCCGCGATCTGCCTACGCTAATGATACGCGTCCCAGCATACCGTAAATACGCGGGACGGCAGTTACTGTGTAATCGCCAGCGGGAGACGGCTTGCACTTATCTGCGATACTGCACCTGCGGCGAGACCGCCAGCCTCCGCTCTGTCTACCCGGTAGGCCCGCTGCTAACGATCCCAACGACACTATCAACTTTCCTCTCCAGCCGAAAAACCAAACGAATCATTACACCTCGCGCACCTACATCCTACATTCTATACGATCTTCCTATATGATCTCCCTAACGCACTGATTTCGAGAACCAGTACTTTCTATCGAGAAAGATTTGCTCAATTCAATCGAACGCACCACAATGTTCTTTAAAGTTCCTGGTACAAGCGGTACTTTCTTCGAGGAGCGATAACAGCGGGGGAGGACGCGCGAAAATGGAAATACAATGTAAGGATCTTTTTCGGAGCGGTATTTCGAAGAAGGTAAGATCGGCCACGGTTTCTCGAGGTAAACAGGGTGAGGGAGGGAGAATGTCGCGCAGGTATCGGCTCGGTTCGGGTACGAAAATCGTAAAGTCGCTACTTAATAGCGGCTAGTATAATCCGCGAGGATACTTGGAGCTGAGATTAAGGGTGCATAAAGCGGGCAGCGCTGTAAACGTTTTAGCAGTCCCTTTAGGGCACCGAGTGCCGCGGGCATCCACGCATCCCAGCTCGCGCTTATATCGGCGAGCAGAGGACCAACCGAGGGACAGTATTTTAAGCGATACGCAAACGTCAGTGTTTCCGAGTAGCGAACAGTGTCGCCGTTTTTACCTCGGCGTGTTGACCCGCGCAAATTATTGCCGGCCTGCGGAAACCCTCCGACATACGTACATACCTATACGTACATACATACATTGCGCATACCGAGACAGTGAGAGAAGGTGAGTGCAGTAGGTAGATGGTGGTCGCGTGTTGCCTGTACGAGAACCGATGAAAGGTATGAGCTTGTTCGCGCTATTTATCGCCGCTGATTACAGCGGCCCGGTACATTTTTCGCATAAAGAGGCGGCGGTAATTTAATAAGGCAGTCTGTACGAGGAGCGTAAAATTTTATTGCGCGATAGGACACTCGCACGGAGCGAAATGAGCGCGGCGATATCATTTTCAGTGACGATTGTGGCCTTCGTGGAAAACGAGAGGGGCACGCGATTTCTTTCGAGCGATTCATTACTGGTGTGAAGGAAATAGATGAATTAATAGAATCATTTATAACAGATTCGATTAATTATCAAGAGACGTGTTGGTGAATTGAAATTCTTTAAGTGATAATAGTAATCGGAAGAGGGAGATTCGAGGGAAATCACGCTTTTGGTAGTGTGGGAGTAGAGGCACTATCAGATATGCAGGTCTACTGCATCATTCGTATTCGCGTGATTGGCGCGCTGAAATAATCAGCTTGTTGCAACGTCAACGTGCAATAACGCGCGACGCCGGGGCGCACGCCTCGTTTCGTTTGATGTACGGGCGTAATTTCAGGCCGTCTGGAATTCGCGTATGACATGTTCGCCCTGCCGTGTGATTTGGCGCTCGCTCGCTTTCGCCCGGCTAGAAAAAGTCCCGGCTTGGCACACACACGCTCTGCCCAGCATAAACTCCCTTCTGACACCAGTCTCTGCCACCAAGAGATCGTAAGATAAAGGAGCGCGAAATCCCGAGAGCGAGAGATCGCCTCGCTGATATCGAGCGAGAGTATCCCCTTAGTGTCCACCTTTTTTCGGAATAATAAATGAACCGGCCAAGATTGCAATGCGATCGAGGAGATCCTGCGATGGGAATGAGACACTCACCAGTTGTTAACTTGGAGGATCGTCAACCCCGTGTCCTGCGCCAGTTGTTTCTTCTGGTCTTCCGAAGGGTAGGGATGCTGCAACAGGAAGAAAAGCAGTGCCATTAAGCCAGTGTACCAATTGGGAATTCATCGACGCCCTTTAACCAACCCAATAAATGACACCATCGCAATCAGAGAGAAGACGAGAATTAGAAAAGTGGCGGCGACAAAAATTGCGAGGGTTTCTTCCTAGGTTTTCCGAGCGCAGGCGGCGCAGGCTTTCAAGCAATTTATCGTGTGATTTGTTGTACACGTCGGGCGGATAAGTGTTCGAGATGCACCGAGCGTGCATCCTCTCCGGCGGAGGCGGCGTCGAGCTAGGTGACGCCAGGAACATTACAGGCGCCGCGTTCCCTGGACGCACCTGCGAAATATTATTTATTGCCAGGTAACGACGACAATAAAAAAGAAGGATGCACGGGAGGCGGAGGCGATAAAAAGTTGGCTCACTAGATAGGACGCGCGGCCGCTCGTAGCGAAGAGCGCACGTCGGAGCGAGCGGGCGCACATTTTATCGAGCTGTCGCATCGCGCAGATGCGCTTCCGCGCGCAGAAGGAAGGATCCGTTCGCGATGCAACACCGCACATATCAGTTTTCGCGAGCCACCGGAGAAACAGGCAGAGAAAGGGGAATAGAGAGAAAGAGGGAGAGAGAGAGAAAGGGAGTGAGTGCGGAGGCAGAGAGTGAACAAGAGTAAGAGGGAGCGAGGGTACAAGAAGGAGAGAAGCGACTTTACGACGGTGCATGGAAGATAAATGCGACAGGAGTCACAGCATGACTGGAAGCTCGGAAACAAGTCCGGCATAAATCCATCGTGGCATAATCCCGTCGATGTCTTGATTCGCCATTCGTCGTGGATCGCGCGGCGAAACGATGACGGAGAGGTCTCTTTTTCCTCGATTCAAGAATTCCAGCCGGCCAAGCCAACCCACTAGAGTTCTCCCCAGCATGGATTGGCAAGAGTTCGCCCGGTGGAACATTGGGCGCGGTGGCGGCACTGTACACCGAGAAAGCCGAGAGTGCTAGATGCATAAATGATGCACTCCCCGGTGTTATTCCATTGGTCTCGGCGAGCTACTCCATAAATCCGCGTATAAATCTCGCTGTTCTTCCAGGCGAGTTACTGCTCGCATTAATTTCGCACCCGCCGCGCGGCGCTGCTCTTCGAGAGCGACGCCGCCACCGCCGCCGCCGACGCCGACGCTCTCCTCCCGCTAGACACGCGGGACACGTGTATCAGCATTTCGCACGTGCGTACGTGTCAACCTGACACACGCTGCGCGTACGTCGGATCTCGCTGTCGGTTCGCTTACACGCACAGCACTAACCTTCGTCCTGCCGCTGAATTCGAAGCGACTGCTTATCTCGATCCATTAAACGGACTATCCCTCGAAAACAATCCCGCCGCCTTCAAGCGTTCCCCTTGCCGTTCTGATTAGACGGCCAGATTAAATCCCATTCGACGTGTAGAACGAGGAATGCGCGGAGCCGAAGGAACGTGGAAAAATACGCGAGACGCCTAGTTGCACGACACACTCGCCTATGATAATCTGTGTAATTGCACCGCATACCCACGGGGGAATGTGGCCGCGTATTAATCCCGCGGGAATAATAGGGGCGTGCATATTAATTTTGCGCTAGATCGAATTCTGTGAATGGCAGTCACGCGAGCCTTCCGTGAAAAGTCGCCGAGGCGGCTTTCCTCTTTTTCGCGAAAGGCGCGTGTCACTTTTATTCGTCCGCCGGGAGTTCCGCCCATAAACAGGTTGCTCGCGGAGAAGAGTTTTTATTCTCATTACTGATAGATCGTGCCGGAGCATCCAACCAGTCGACACACATACCCACGCGCCTATAATACATCGACTCTCGCACCTTCCCCCGTTTTTTTCCCCCCTCACTGCTAAACAAGTGGTGTCGGTGCACTCTCCTACGAGGTAACGAAGTACGAGCGGGTCGTAGGTCTACGGTAATATTCGCTGGATTAAATCAGCCGGTCGGTGGGCCGAGCGGGGTACGTGCGGTGGGACACGGCGCGGCGCGCCGCTTATAACTCAGGGCGAGGAGAGACGGGGCTGCATTAAATTCGATATAAAATCAAGCTCGACCGATGCCAAGCCATAGGCATCCTGTGTGTCCTGGATCGGTGCGGCCAGCGGATCCGGCTGCGCATAAAAGCCCGCGGCTGCACCGCAAGCGGGCGAACCGCATCATATTTTTACATAATTAGCACGTGGCGCGCTCGGTACCCGCTCTCGCTCTCGGTATTACGTTCCACCCCTAACGCAGCCGTTACTTTTTGCCGAAGCCTGCGGTATTTTTGGAAACCGCCGCAACGCCGCAGATCCCCTCGTCCTCTATATCATGTTTCTTGGAGGCGAGCCATGCTGTAATACGTATACCAGAAGCGTGGCTTCACCACCGCCCTGAGCCCCCCCACCCCTCCTCTCGCCGATCCCAACCACGAGCAGGAGAGAGCCATTGTGCGCGGCCCTGTATACGCGATCCCGGCGATTCTTATCCTAATTAAATCGGTCGAGAGCATTGTCTGGGCGTAGAGTTTCCATCGGATCTAGCGCGCTCCCTCCCTCCCTCCCCAGCTACCATACTACCCTATACATACACCTCCCACACTGCCAACCCAAAGAGAGAGTGAGTGAGAGAAGGCGATTGAGATGCAGCGGTTATGGATATTGGATCCTGATCGAGCATTTACTATCATCACTGCAAGGATAGCTTGTGGCGCGGAATTACTCAGGCTCCTTTCTGCTCTCTGGTTGACTGATCGATTCGCACCAACCGCTTACTTCAGTCATATTCCAACTAACTGCTTCTGGTTAGAGCTAGTTAAGCTCAGGTGGTCTTTTAGTGGACTTTTAGTCAATCGAGGAAGAGAGAGTCGTAGTGGATTCTCTTGGCGAAGTAGTAATCTCTATCTGTACTCTCGTTGAATTTGCAGGGCGTGCTGCAGGACTCGGTCCTCTTTCGAGAGTAGAGTTGTTCCGCGCGGCGCTCGTTGGTGTATGCATAAAACAATCAAGATAATTGTCGAAGGTACGTGGGGTCTGGCTGGCTGTCTGGCTTCCACCCTCTGCGGGGTTGAGGCGGCTGCGTTGGAGAGGGGCGGTGGCGGGTGGAAGGGCAGGGCTGAGAGAGAAAGCAGCAGCTATCCAATTACATTGAAAACAATAGTCTTAAGTGCTCGCGGCGGTCCGTTCTGGGCTACTCCCTGCCCCAGTGCGACCGATGCTTTTCCACCCTCTCATACCTCGCTGCCGCCACCGCCGCCAACCTTTCTCCTAGCTGCTGTTCCTCCCGCTGCTAGATGCTATACTCGGCCGAGTGACGATGCACAAGTTTGACTTGGTAAAAGTATTGCTCGGCGGGATCGCGCACGCTTGCTATTGCACCTAACACTCCATGAATTAAATCGATTCCTCCCAGGAGGAGAAGCACGCGGCGCACGATTAAGGAATGGAGTTCGGCCTCGCCATGCTGCCTTATGAATTTATGGCAGCCACTTTGTCGCTGTCGCTCCGGCACATCGCGATGTTACGCGATCCCTTTGGGGAAGAGCACGAAGTCAAGGTCACCCGAGTAATCCGCTAAGCGACGAGAGGAGTCTCTAAGTGAGAGAGAAAACCCGATGGGGGCCTCGAGTTGGCGGCGAAACAAGCGATAAAATGAAAATGAGCGGTAAAAAGACAATATGAAAACCATTTGGGCTCGCGGCGAACTTGGGATGGGAACGAGTCGGGCGGAAGTGCGGCTAAGTGTGTAAATGAGTCCGTAGTTTAGCCCGATTGCCTGGAGAAGAGACCCCTTTTCGCGGTGCGCCATACTCATCCAGCCGAGCAAAGGACGCAGACGCCTCCGTCCTAGCCGAAATAAGCGTGGCCTTTTTCGGGGATCAAACTGCTCCTCCTAAGACCATTCTCAAGACAATGAGATTGCTAGTGACCGAAATTCAAATCAGTAGAGACGAACCATCTCTTAAGCATCCCTTCTTACGACAGACAGATGAAAGTCCCTATCAAAGTGACAAAGCAACCCTCAACAAAGCTGACATCGATTAAAGTGTCTTGAAAATCTGAAGTTATGTAACAAGCTTCGAGTTAGAGTGCTTTGTATCAGAGGCATAAATCGGAGGCCAATAACAGGCCAGGCATTACTGTCCCCGTAAAATGCTTGGCAGAACGATCGGTTGGCTGGCGCACGTGCTCTCGTTAGAATTTCAGCGAGAGCCGATACAGACGCATAGTGGCTGTCAGTAAGAAGGCGTAGCCGTTCTCTCCTCCCAGCTCAACACTACCCACGCATCGATCGACAATCAAGCAACGAACATCCCCGCAAGCAGGACAATTTGCTGGCAGGATGGTTCGGAGTGTTGGAAGGATGGAAGTGAGAGCGAGAGAATGGAGAGGAAGGTATGCGAGCGAGAGGAGAGGAGAGAGGTGAGAGGGAGGAAGCAACGCGTGCTGCTGCGTCAGGTCGTCGATGTCGGGGATATGGGCGGATGTAGCAGCGGGCGTTGGACACCTCTCTTCCTGGTGTGTCTCTTCGTGTCCTTCGGTCCTCGGGCGTACATAGCATGCCGGCTGGCTGGCTGGCTGGCTGGCTGGCTATCCAACCCCTGGGTCGCGGTAACCAGGCTTCTCGGTGCCGAATGACACGTCGATGACGACCGCTGCTGACTCCGACTAACGAGCGGGGCGTTTGGGGCGTGGGAGCCACCAGAGATCGCGCCTCGTCATCACGCGCCCCGATTTCACCCTCATCTCTCTATCTCTCCCTTACTTCTCTCACTCACTCTCCCTCTCTCTCGCCTTCTCCAACTGCTCCTGGGCGAGATTTCCTCGTGAAAGGATCCTTCCGCAGCCGAGATGCCAACTCATGTTTAACTGGAGAATGCTTTTCCAACGCTCCTCCATGCCCGAGAAAATCGTAGTCTGCCCGAGTCATCTTTTTGTCCTTCGAGTGTTACCCAATTACTCAGGGAGAATTGCCGAGGAAAAGTTCGGCAAGATAAGCGGCGGATTATTAAAATAACGGGGAATGGAGGAAGCGAGGAAATGAGTGTCTTTATCTATCGATGGATAGATACGTGTATGATATATAGTCGAGCGATTCTACAAGGAAGGGTAACTCAGTTAACATCTCGGAGGTTATTCAATTTCCCCGTTAAAATTCTGTAATGTGCCATAACTGCAGCCTTCAAGAGAGGGTGCCATCTCACTAGGAGGTAATGGGGCTGTTTCAGCTCGAAAGGACTGCCGACAAATTTTCCTTGAAAGGAACTTCCCGAAAGATCATTAGAACTTGCCTCCCCGAGAGATCCTTGAATCAATAGTTGGTCTTCCATCAATGACAGCTGGTTTTCAATTATACACGGAGTGTGTTATTCATTAAATAATGGTGCCATCCTGATAGTTCTCACGCCGAGGATAATTCAGAGCTGCGCTCTGTTTGACGTCTAGTAAATGTGTCCTGGAGATTAAAATCAAGCTCGAGTGCATTCCCAGGTTGTTCCCGATGCGATAAACTATTCCGAGCGGGGGTAGACGCCTCGCCTCCCTTTGTGTGTAATTACAGACGAAACACAATGGAATGTATGATGGTATGCGCGGGCGCGGGCGCGCGCGCTTGTGACAGTGAGAGAGAGAGAAAGAGGCAGGGAGAGAGAAGGAGCGCGCCTCGAGCTATTCGTGGCGAGCTCGAGCGATACGAGATAAGCCAAGCCCAAAGATGGTATGCCGCCGCGATGTCGACTGCGCCGAGCTGCGGAACACAGCACGGCGACGCTGGGGATCGGTCGAATGCGAAGCCACATCTGCCAGATAGATAGATATCGTTCCTGAATCTGCCTCGTCATCGCGAGGCCGCACGAGCCTTCGCTCGCCCTCGCGCTAACCACCATCTCACCCTTTCCTCTCCAACCCAACAACCCGAAGCCAGAAAAACTATAAACTGTGCACCCTCTGTAAGACACACCTCGCCAATTTGCCGAGAAAAATCTTAGTACAATAGCCCTTTCGATTCAAGGAACAAATGCTCTGTAATCATTGGAAGAGTCTGGGAAGCTCACATTTGCCATTTGCGTACTCCGATATCTCGAGAGCATGGGAAGCAAGCCAACGGTGATGGTCGAGACGTCCGAAGAAGAGGGAAGGAGTGGGGCTAAAAGTCGGCGTGTACTTTGGAGAAGATAAAAAGGGCAGGCAGGCAGGCAGGCAGGCAAGCGTCGTCGCGGCAGCAAGTTCTGGGAAAAAAGCTGGCCGACGAAGGATCGCAAGGGCGGCAAGGAAATCGATGCTGACGAGCGAATTGGTACGGCGACCTGCAGGGCGTGGTCGAACCGGGTCTCTGTGACACGGCCACCTCAATCACCCTGTGACGCCCAGACCTGTCATTATCACGCGACCCCGTCTGGCACAGGGTCTACCCGCACCCACACTCGCTCGCCTCCACGTCGGAGGGCGTCCTGCTCACCGCTAGACGAGCACGTGTGTTACGGCACAGAGGAGGTGGCACGCGTGCACCAACCAGCTCTCACTCTCTCTCTCTCTGTCTCACACGATCTTGCTGCTCCGCGATCGCTGAGAACAAGCGTGAAGGGCGCGTAAGGGCGCGATCGGCCCAGCACCCTGGACGCATAGCGTCGTGACGGCGGCCCTCGGACACACCTACCTCATTGTGTCCTTCGAGTCAAGCGGGAGGACGTATTCCTTGGTGCGAGCAGGGTTCAATCGTCGTCAGAAGGGACGATCATTGACCTCGGCTGGCGACCTCCGGCTTTGTCTCCCAATTTCATTGATTAGGCCGAGGCCAAGCCACCGCAAGGATCGGCCGGCATCGAACTGATTGCCCGCCGCTAATGAAACGACTGACACTCGCTCTCGTCTAATCTTCCCTGAGGCCAGACTCACTCGTACTGATTATGTCGTTTCTCTCTATCGATGCTTCCTGCCTCGCGTTGTTGCTAACTGCGTCGATTTGTCCTTCTGATTCTACGATATAGTTTAATAAGCCTGCCGGCTGCGATTATTGAAATCAGTACTGTTACTCTCCGATGGCATTGGGAGGGGCGAGGGTGCCCCGTACGGTGTTATTAGAGCGGCGGGGTACATTGACAAGAGAGACGGCGTCGAACGTCTGCCTCCCCCATGATTCTCTGGGTCACGTCAATCGGGCTGTGAAGTTTCGGAGCCCGTGACTTGTGGGAATCAGGATAATTATAACGTTTCCGTTGAGTTTAGATACGGTAAGAGAAGGCGCGTCGGGGCCGCCGTAATGAAACCTTCGCCTCCCCGACGGAGGGGCCCCTCGGGCAGCAATTCTACGATCATACTCGCGCCACTACCCGGCAATCATCCCCAGTCAGTCTTTCAGTCAGTTTCGTTGCTATTTAATTATCCATTTAAACCGTGTAATTTTCTCCAATGGGCCAGCCGGACTCACTCGTGCCATTCGGCAACGAGTTCGGGGACCGAGAATACAAGCCCAGAGGATGTAGCGTCGAGACGAAAATTTGACTGGCTCGTCGTGGAAATTGCGACTCGAAAACCCGTAGTGTTTGTTTGTTGGCTTCCAACACTTGTTACTTGAAAGGAATTGAGGCTTGACAGCTCGTAACCGAGTCGACCAACATACACTTCTGAGTGTCGTACAGGAAAGGGGAAGGTCTCCGGTGTATCTGCGCGGTATAGCTCGTAAAAAGAGAAGTGAGCGAGCGATGTTGTCGGGATCAGCCAGTGGGATCAGAGCCCTCCGTCATTTCGACGCGGGGACTATGCATAGATTCCGGGTAACACGGCGTGTCTTGCCGAGCGCTCCCTTTCTCGCCGGAGCGGCGAAGCGTATAAACGAAATAGCTGTTAGGCGATATTGGGCTACGGCGTGTTGCGGGGCCCATCGATATACACATTTCCGTCGGCGCCCATCGAGGGGTGGCGCGTCGATGTGCAGGCACTTGCTCTCCTCCGTCGGCGCTCGTGCATCGGCGAACGACGACGCGCCACTGCCTCCGCTGCCGCGGCCCTTCCACGTTTAGTGTCAATTTATTCGGGATTCCCAAGATTCCGGAGGCTTAGCCGAGCGCGATCAGCCCCACCCGTTTGCATAATATTGTATTTATTTCGCCTTGTAACCCGCCGGGCCCTCCAACCCCTTCCTTCCACTCCGGTCTGGAAGCAGCCCTTGGCGCGTATACAGGGTGCGCGCCGCCGCCTCTCCGAGTTCGTTTAGTCGCCAGCTTTCCCCGGAACCCAGCACGAATTGCCTCGTATACGCGAGCCCGAAATGGCCTATACGGGTTACGGGAAATCCGCGCTGATGCCCTTGCCACCCTTTCCATTCCCTTGTATCCCATCCCCGCCCACCTATTACTTTCTATTCAGGTGAACGATTCAGCCCTCGCGGCAATATTGGATCACCGCGATATTCATCCTGGCCCCACTGACACCCTCCCAGACTAGCAGATCCAACGACAACCGCCTCATCCTAACCGTTCTCTTTCTTTTCCGCTCTCCGCGATTGCCTCTTGCTTTTAAATGCCACCTAGCGCGCTCTCCTCAAGACACTTGTGAATATTCAAGGATAGGTAATTGTTACTCGTGCCCGCCCTTAATGAATACAATCTGCACGCGCTGCACTGAACGCAATGCAAATGGGCGAACGAACGAAGCTTGCCGCCTCTCATGACTCAAGGATGATCTCGCGTGAGAAGCGTAGGGGAACTAGTGGAGATCTTCGGGTTGACCGTGTTAATTTAAATGAGCGGGACACCCTGCCGCTATTGTTAGCCAGGCTCGGTAATAGTGCGGCGATGACGGTAAAGAATGACAAGAGGAGCCTTATCAGCCTTCCTTTCATGAATAAGCACGCAAAGGCAAGTACAGCAGCGGCCAAGTTCGATAAGGCGAAATCGCGCGAGTCGGACGCCCTGTTATCGAGACTGCCGTATCAATTTGAATACTTAGCTTTGGTCACATGCTCCTTCGTGGGTCAGTGCATTTTTTCACGTTCATTCCGACCTACTGAATGGCTCTATCGCGTACCGCGAGATATTCCGGTTAGAAAGAGAAGGAGAGAGACCTTCTAGGAACGATTGTTCCTCGCACGAGCTTCCAGATCGACTAAGATAGACTTATGCAAATTAACCCGCCACTGATAGCTTCAATATCGCAGTTCGTGGAAATCCACATGAGGCTTGCACTGAAAACTAGTTATATAATGAAACTGCGCTCGAAAAAGCTTGGGTGTCGACAACAGTCTGATTCTACTTTTTCTAGTTTAATAGATAATTGCAAAGTTATTCGTAAGTGAAAAACTTGTTAGCGTACGAGGTATTTTTCTTTCTGGAACAACTGAACTCGCGCAGATCGCGTAGCTACCGTTTTATTCCCAATCACTCGGCAATCAATCAAACGGCTCATCGATGGGCTAAAAAATGGAGTGTTTCACTGGTGGAAAGGTACACGAAGCCGTTCATAAAATGCCATATTCATAATGGGAGCGTCAGAATGAACGGAGAGTTGCGGGTTCCCGGTGCACCTTGCCGAGTGGTTACTGTTGGCACGATGTTTCCTGTTGCCGGTTGGTGCTGGTGCGGGAATGTTAGCGTGGCCACCGAGAGCCGGAGCGCATCGCATCGCATCGCATCGCAATGGTGTGCATCGATAACCCGCGCGTCGAAGAGTTTGAGTGATTGACGCGATCGGATGGAACAGATCGTGATGCACGCGGAGAAAAGTGTTGACCGCTCGTTCCGGGCAAACATACGCCCGCCGCTCGGGCCATTGACAGGTGCATAACGCTTTCAAACAAATAGGAACAAATTTCTCTACCTGCCTCCGCCACCATCGCCGCCACCGTCACCGACGCCACGGGCTCACTCGCTCGCTCACTCGCTCGCTCGCGCGAGCGCTCGTGCTTCCCGACATATCAAAATGCATTTTTAAAGCCTGCCCGCTGCCCGGCAATAAATATCAACAAACGAGTATCTCCGCGGCCATGAATGAAATGCATGTTTTTTTAAGATATTTATATATCCCCATGGGCACTGGCAGCTAGCAATGGAACGCCGCGCCGGCTGCTCTACCATACGCCGGCAGAGTCCACTGCTCTTTGCCACAGGACCCTTTCACAGCGTACAAACTGTTCGCTGCGTAAACCAACACTCGGAGTATGAATTTAAAAAATGCGTTTCGCAGCAACTCCTATTAGTTATTGCATCCACTCGGGCTTTCGCTGGCATTGCGTTCCAAGCTTTATCGGTTGAAGTGCGTTACCGAGTGATTCTGCTGTATAGACGGAATCGTAATTTTTGGTAGACGGCTGTCGATCCATCAGGATAACGCGGTATTACATGACTGACCATTGGACAATTGATACATCGGGGCTAGGTAGAAACCGCGTATACCGTGCACCTGTGCATCGTGAAGGTTGGATCGGACGAGCGACGTGCTGGATGCAACGCGAGCCAACTCGGACAGGTGATTGTCAGTGCCTCGGGCGGCACCTCGAGAGGTCTTCATAGAAGGCAGCCTAGCGCAGGAATAATGAAAACTTCCAGGTAGATATGACTTGTATAAACCCAGCTATATCAAACCCATCTCTGCCCTCTCTTTCAACGACCTCCTAATTACCCATTGACAATATACCGGCTAATGTAATTTCCTTCACAAGGAAGCCGAAGGGGGACGTGGGGAAAAAATGCTGCTCGCGTTGAAAGATAAATCAATTCAGTGGGAATCAGCTGACACTGATTAGGGGGTTGATTTGTGTTAAGTGAAAATTAAGCGGTTTCTTGGAATATCACGATCCAATATTTTACAGCCTGACAGAATAATCGTCCTAGTGTACTGCCGCCAGGAGAACTAATCGCGGCACTCTCTCACACCTAGGAGAGAGGCATAATGCAGCAAGCAGGAAGGCGTCATCCGGATCATCGTTCAGAAGATGACTTAATTACCCAGTGCTCATAATTCATAGCGCCTTACCGCAGCGCGCTCGGTACGCCTGCAAATAATGATTACCGTCGACGTGATAGCAAAGCCTACTACTGCCGAACGATACACCCCGAGCCGATCGATCATCTCCTCCCATTGACGAACACTGATGCAATTAAGCCGCGTGCGGGGCCAAGGAAATCCGATTATTACACCTTGCTATCCCGGCGCGCAAGTGAAAAAAGCCGATCTTCGAGATTCCGAGCGTGATGACCCTTATTCAGGCCGATTTAAATGGCTCGCAGGTGCAATCAGCATCCGGTGGCATAGAGCCTGCCCCCTCATCCTTCAAATGAAAGGAAGAAGCGAGCATACTTGGTGTAGGTAAAAGCGAGACGCATGATAGTCGCCCGTCGCGTCGCCCGGGATAGAGGACTTAATTGTCCACGATTTACAATCGGCTGATCGCCCCCGATCGCGCCCGTAATCTCAACAAGTTCCGGTCGAGCATGCTCAGACCGATCGCTTCGTCACGTCCCGGCAGATACGTACTGCTCTCACAATCAGTGAGAAGCAAAGCAAGCAACCTAGCGAAGAAGCGTACGAGGAGAGAAAGCGGAGAACAAAGCAGCGGAGGTGGTGCAGCGGCGCAAAAGGAAGTCGATTATTTCGCGACGCACCGCTCGGCTCGAGCCGAGGGCCGATCTCTCGGTCAATTAAGTTTGCGAAATCTTAGCGTGCACAAAGCGAGGCGAGGCCGATTCAGTCAGAGAAGCGCGGATGGGGATCGCGGCGAAGCGGTGTGTCCGGGTTTCAAGTATCCTCTTCTCGAGGTCCGAGTCTGTCCTTTTGGAGTCATCGTGGGCGTTTGCGCTGGCAAAAAGCGAGTCCGTTGACGGCGTCATTATCGTTATTTAATATCCCGGTCATTAGCGCGTCCTGCCGTGCCGGCGCTGCTCGGGAGACTGTTGTTTATGTACTCTGGTACCGGCTTCCAGAGCGGAGCGCGGCTCCACGGTTCAGCCGTCGACGATTACTTCTACGCTTTTTACAACGGCGATCCAACCCAGCGAAGAAGCTTTGAGGTCTTCCTCTGGGCATCGCCGACGCCGCCGACGCTACCGCCGACGCCGGAGTAGTCGCCTCGCACTGGATACCAAGAGACAGAGAGAATGGTCGCAGAGTCGGACGATGGTTTAATTATCATCGCTCTGGCTGCGAGAGTACGAGGAGCCCTCGTGAGAACAGAAGTTATATATCGGCTACCGGCATGCCGGTGCATCGGCTCACTCTCTTTCTCTCTCGAGATCGTTAGTTCGCTCGACGAACGCGAGAGGAAAGAGAAGCAGGCGATTGCAACTGCGGGGGAAGAAGCGCGCCGCAGGAGGAAAGTGGGCGTCCGCGCAAGATTTAAGGAGGCAAAACGCGCCCTCGGAAAAAGTCACTCACTTTAGTGGCTGTAATAAGGAGTCCGTTAAGGACTACGAGTCCTTGAGTACGCTCTGGGAAATGGAATTGTTATATCGCCGCGCGACGAAAACCCACTGGGAATGCGACTCGCTCTCCTCAACACCGCAAGCTGCTTTTTACATTGCTATCCTGGCGCGCGCTCTCATCCCCGACTATCTTATGAATGGACGGCGAAGCAAGTCGCGCGGAAAATAGACTCTGTTACAAATATAAATGTCCGCGTTACAAATATAAAAGTTCGAGCGGCCTAGCGGCGAGAATAATAAAGCTCCGTTTGGATTTCACAGGGCGAGTGGGCGCTGCCCGGTTTATCGACTGTCTCTCTCGCAGTGAGAGCTGAAAGGGCCGGCTGTATAATAATAAATCTGATTTTAGCGCACGCTGCAGAGTGTCGACCTGGCGGCTACAGTGCGTAGGACATGTGCAACCTAGCACAGTGTGTTACGCACTATGTGTTACATCGAAAAAGCGTAATACGCTTTGCTCAGCGCGCGCGCGCGCGCGTTGGAATATGATATAGAGGCGCGAGAGGATACTCGCTTGGAGAGTGGCGGGTAACCGCGGGTGTGGATTGACAGGCGGATATTTTTATGCGAAGCCCCATCCGATAATCCGCCGACTGCTGTTTTATGGCTTCTGCCTGCGGTGACGTCACGCGTAATGCATGAATTTGTGACTACGAAAAATCATCCCTTGCTTAGTATTCTACAGAAACACTTGGAACTCTCACGCGTAGAAGTTAATAACTGCGTTCGAACTGTGGTTGTTAAAGTATTGATGGAATAATGAAGTTTCGTTGACCGCAAAAGGTGCAATTGGAGTTTTGACTTCTCACCTGGCCGCCAATTCAACCCCTCATTTTTCGGCGGTCCACTTGTTGACGGATGACGACCGCGCGTCCGATCGCGGTGATCGCACTCGGCGAAACACTGCCGGTGGTAAACCGCATCCATACGCGCGATGATAACAGTCATTCTTGCGAGAGGGTCGCGGATGGGAGTGCGTGTTAGGGGTGGGTCGGCGAGAGTCAGCGAAATTGGATGATCAATTCGGATGACTAGGGGGGCGCGCCATCAGCCCCGGAGCCGAGAAAAATTGCAGAGCTACCCGATAAAGACGCGGGTGCGAAATGGTGCGTTATAGCAGATTGCACGGTAATAAGAGTATCGGTGCTGCTACGTGGATGGAGAAAGAGAATTGGCAAACGAAGAAGAGAGAAAGAGAGACAAAGAGAGAGAAAGCAGCGTGGAATAGAAAGAGCGGTGTGAAAGTCCGCCAACTGAAATTCGCTGAACTTGCTAGTTCAATTACAGAGAGCCACGGGCAAGGAAGATCTATGTGGGTGGATGGAGAACCGAAGTAGCAAACTTTGCTTTCGTTTAACGAACCAAAATCCGGCAGTGTGCGCGGCAACTTCCAGCAGAACCTACCACCAATATGGCTGATTATGCAGCCAAGGCGAGCAGACAGTCGAGAAAATCGCGCACCGGCTTGTGAAACCGAAGTAAACTAAAGCGCGCCTGCACTTTATAGCAAACACATGACCGGACAGAGAATTGACCGGTCTTTTCGAGGAGAAGTACCGAGTTGGACTGCAGAAAGAGCGGAAATATTCGGGGACCGTAAACCGGCCTTGCCGGGGTGGGAGTTAGAAAGGGTACTGAATGCTTCAGCTGGTAATCTAAGTGCCGGGACTCATCCATCTGGCTTCATAGACGGTGCACCTGCACCGAGAATTTCGTGAGGGGCAGGTGCTCGTTAGACCGACATTCATCTTACCAATACACCAAGAGGGAATTCTCACCTACGCGAGACGCGCCATTTCCAATCGAATTGGGAGAACAATTAGACGACGCCGCGTTATTTACACAAACTATATATATTACAATACATCAACGACGCATGTAATCCACTAATATTTACACCCGCCATACTCAAGTCGACTACTTCAACTTTTCCAGTATATTACAAGCTGATTTGAAGCTCTGATAAGGAATTGAATGTTGAGTGCGAGGGCAGTGTTCCATAATACATTAGAAGCGAGACTACTTGGAATGGGAAAAAGCCGGCTTTTCTTTCAGGTTCGAATGAAGTACGGATCTCGCGGCTTCATGCAAAGTGGTTACCTGCTGCCATTCGCGCGATCCTAGCTGGCGTGCCGCTGCGGTTCGTTGTAGGTTTGTACGGACAGACGTGATGCGGAATATATGAATAATAATGGCTCGCCAGCGAGATCCACTAGCTCCGCGCTCCGCTCTCGTCGTACCCTCGACGCTACCGTCAAGCCCCGACAAGCCCACCCCCGCCTGTTATCCCGACGAACCGGCGAGCATGATATAGTGCGGGAGCGCGATACGGCATGATTCGCTCTGATTAGCGGTATCTGGAACGATAGCTAGCCCATAGTGTCCCATTATAATCGGGATACGCGCGCGCGCGCGCGCCCTCTAACGCAACCGAGTCAGCAAGAATGGATATATTCCGATGATCACCCCCTCGTGAGTCTGCTTTCACTCCGCGCGTTTATACTGCACCGAGACTAGTTTACGCCCTGGTAACTGCTTCCCTGCGCCAACCACTATCCACCCAATCATACCCACGCAAATCTTACTTATTCCATACTTGATACTGCTCTTTTTGTTAATCTTCTCCAGCTACTTACAATTAGAATACCGAGTATGCGATATCAAAGGTACCGAGAACGAGTAGGTTTAATTCAGTCGAAAATGTAATCTCCAAAGAGATACTAACCAGCGAGAGGGTTAATAATAAAGTCGACTGATTAGCTGTGAGTGATGAACAAGGAGTCCTTTCCAGTAAGTGGAGAAGAGGCATGTACTCGCAAACAGAAGTATCTCTTGGAGCGGCTACCGAGGGTATAATTGGATCGGGCAATGATGTAGAAACTAAAGGGATCGCGGGCTTGGATCCACACGCTGCTGGATCCGTAATAGCGATAACCGCTTCATAAATATGCCGGAGGGCGGCTCGCGGTTGCCCTTGCATTACCGCTAATATTTCATTACTTTTAAGGGTCGCAACAAGACCGTCCTAACGAATGCCCGAGCCGAACGCACCGGGCACGTACCGTCCGCTCGCTCGCTCGCTCGCTCGCTCTGCCACACGTATCGATAATCAAGCACACGTACTCTCCAGCTTATTGGGATCCCGAGGCTTTTCACATAATCAGCGCGGAGCAAGCGGACGCTCGGTCAATACTCGAGAGTAGGACGCGCTCCACATACTCGGCCGATTATCCGATCCCAGTGTCGTTTCTCTGGCGCATCGCTGATCCTTAGGAGGGCTCACTCTCTTTCGAGCTTCTATACCGGCTGTACTTCTCCTCTCGATGGAGAGAGCCAGAGCGAGGGAGGCAGGGATCGAGGAGAGCGGGCAAACGCCCAGGGATATATTACCGCACGAAGTGTTATAAATATGGTTTATAGGAGCGTGCAGCGCACGCGGTGCATTAATGCGGCTGATTGCCCGTACATCACGATGCACTGGGCGCACACCTCGAGCTCATTCCCTCTCTCGTTCTCTCCTCACCTGCATCCCTCTCTGCCTACTCTCATCCCCTTGCTCTCACCCTGAACCTCCTCCCTCTCCTCTACTCTCTTGTTCTCTCTTGTACACCGTCTCTCTTCATCTCTTATTTGGCGGCGACGCTTATGCTCCCAGCACGCTGCGCTGGGCCTTCGGCGGCTTCGGTTAGTCCGTTAGTTACGAGTAGTGGCCTGCGCACTTTATTAAAATATTGGGTCACCCCGGTGCGTGCATCGACGCGCATGCAAATCCACGCGGAGCTCTGGCCCGCGTGGGTGAGGGAGAGAACTGGCCCCTCGGGCGAGAGAGGCCAAGTTTCATGGCGACGGCGATGCCGCCGCCGCCGCCGCCGCGGCGGAGGTGCACGCCGGCTCGTTACGGGCCTCCTTTCAGGGCCTCTAAGTGGACGTCCAGTTCGTTAGAGGGGCCCTTCCACGAGATCGCGGAAGATGAACAGGGTGAAGGCGGGAGATGCATGGCCCCGTGTTTCCACAAAGAGATATGGCTCTCGTTTAGACGGCAATGTGGCGAGAATCGAGCCTCCCCAGCCACCCTTCAACCACCGCCTCGCCTCCCTCTTCGCCTCTCCTCCGCGCGAACACCGAGCAACTAGCTTTCCTGTAATCTTACTCAGTTTACTCTACTCGCTGTTGCTTGAGTGCTAAGGAATCGTTGGTATGATATGATGGAACGGACCAAGGAGATCTCGATTAAGAGTACTTCATCGATATTAATTTCAACCAGTCAGCCAAGAATTCATCCTCAAAGTTAGCGTGTGTAAAAAAATCGGCGATACTTCTTCGTTACACGGTGGGAATCTCCTTTATTTCAACTCGATCATAATTAGCCCTCGGAGACTTTTTCTCTCGACGGCCACAGCTGGAAAGTTCGGCGGATTCTATATATCACCGTCATCCGGAAATTACTTGAACCGCGACGTTCTACTCGACGATCCTATGGGGTTGTGCAGGATGTAAAAGGGGTAAAGTTGCGGCTCCCTAAATTATACCGTGAGCCAGCTCTCGTCGACCGATTCGAGACGCGAGACAGGAATTAACTTCGACAGAGGGTGAGTCGCTTCCTTTTGCCGCTGAACTTCCGGAAACCGGGCTGAGCAACGCTCGCGAAGATTATTCACGGGAGGAAATTACCGCCTAAAAGACCACATCGATCTGGTCAGAATTCCATTTGAATACATAATTTCCAAAGCCTGTCAAGACGAACGACTAACCAAGCTGTTTCGACAGCATACAAAAACCAGGCAGACGCCGAGCCTGGTCGGACTAATTATTGACTAGAACTACTTGCGCCAGAACGTTCAATGTACTTGAATAATTATCATAACTACTTCCCGTCAAAAATCTGAAAAATTCAGCGTGTTCGATTCGACGAAGAGAGGATGGAATATTCAGAGAAGCAGTGTCCTCTCACAAGTCACTAATGTCGCGAAGAGTGGCCTCGGTGTGGGCAACCGGGGATAAGGCGAGGCAGGTCCGGCCAGTGGAGCAAAAGGAAAAGGTTGATACTGCGGGGGACAAAAAAGGGAGGCATAAACGGGGACAGGAAGCGCGTGAGACGGTCGTACCGTGCAGCGTAATGGGCCGGGATTCGCGGTGGCACAAAACGCGTCGGCGTCTAATGCCAGCGGTGCGTGTTCGCCTTGATACATTGCGACGAGTTGGTAGCACGGCGTGTCACCATGGAGCCCCGTCATGTCTTAACATTTCAGTTTACACGACCGCTAATCATGTCGAGCTGCCCTCGCCCGGCCAGCCAACCCCCCATGCATATCCCCAACGGCCACGCTTCGCCAGAAAGCCAACGCGAAACCGAAATAGAAAATTCGCCGAGCCCCGCAACGTTTCCGCGCACTTTTCACCCAACGCGCGCGCACCCTCTCACCGTTAAAAGAGCTCGGAGATAGCTGGGCTGCCAGCGCGAGTACTCGGAATTTTCTGACAGCCCGGTTAATACAGCTACTCTCTCCGCAAGAGCGGTCCTTTGACTTACGAGCTTCTTCCTTGAATTACCGAGACCTGCATTTTCCGGAGATTAAGCCGGCGCCGCCGTCGTCGCTCTCCAACCGCCCGTTCCGCTTGAATCACGTCAGTCGCGAAATAAAGATCTCACTCTCACTGATTAATCCGAAATTCACGATAAAGAGGATCGTTTCGCTGAGAGAAATATGCGGCAGCGTGCTTCTCTCGATAGTCGAGCGAGGCCGAGTGAAACAGAGGGAGAAAAAGAGATCAGAGCGAGGGAATTAATCTTTACGGCGCTTGGGTCAAATAAAGTTTTATTCCGTCAGGCACTCGGTGCCGGGCAGAACGAGGCGTGGGTGCAGCCGGGGGAGTCGAGGATGCCAGAACGAAGTGGTCTCGATAAAAAAGGATGGCGCAAGCCCTTGCCAGCGGCGTAAGTATGTCCTAAGTGCATTTAACGATTATTTTATATTAACGGCTGAATTTATTAGCGACCTCCATTATCAGAGTTTGGCGGCCCCAAGGCGACAGTCTATATGACTTTCGTTTTAGCGCGCCCACGGGGCGAAGAGAGAGAGCGCGCCTCCAAGAAAGTGTGAAAGGAGGAACGAAACTTAACGGCTCGGCCTCCCTTCCCGGTGGACTGATTTTCGTTTCACTTCGGGGGTCCCGAATACTTCAGGAAAGCCAAGCGTGCCAGCGTCATTGATAGCGTTTACCTTAGCCATCCTTGCGCGACTTCGGCCACAGGAATTCCACGTTAAAAACACGCTGGTCCCCTTTCCCCGGCGCGCGCCATATCAAATCCATAAGTCAGAGGATTTCCATACGAAAGCAAGAGAAATCGAGCGTGCGTGCGTGTGGATATAATACCAACACAGAAAGACCGCGGCAGATCTTTTGGAGGGGCGTATCAGGAATATCCATATTCAGGCATAAATATTGCAGGAGACAAAAATCGGCGGCGAGGGAAACCGCCGGATTTCGGGAGACGCGCTGGAATAGGGAATTAATAACGACGAGCAGAAGGGTCGTGCGGCCCAGATGGAAGCCAGCGTGAGGATTCATTTTATTCGCGGGGTATCAGTATACAAGGAGGTCTCTGGTGGGTAACTAAGGTCTCCTTTCAATCCCCGCGAAGGTCGGCGATTCTCGGGAGCGCGAATTCGCGGCTCGGGAGAAAGAAGGTCGTTCGCTGGAGGAAAGAAGGAGGGCTGGAGCAGGAAGGAGAAGAGTTGGTCGAGCTTAGGAGGCAGGCACGCCACCGCAGAAAGCGGTAAAAGCGAGCTTAGTTCTTGCTCGCTCTCGAGACGTTCCTCTGAAAGTCGAGGGCAAAAGCGGTCAGGGGGTATTATACCGCCCTTGGGAGCAGCCCTGATGGGGTTATGGGCCTCGGAGGCCTACTCTTTCCACTCGGTTTCTACATCCCGTTTTCCTTTCCATTCTATTCCATAATACGCCGGGAGATGTATACGTCCTGCAGGACGCCCGCAAAATGCGTTCTAGATTGCATTCGGATATAGGGAGATTCACGAGCGCCGGCGAGTACGAGAGAAAGCCGTGGGAGAGACGGAATAAGGAGCGAGGGGCAAGGGACCGAGAGGACTATACGAACAATCCTTGCTGGAGAGATCGGACTGGGATTTCCGATTACTTTTCGCATCGGTGATTCCCTGTATTTTCGAATCGAACTCGCTCGCGTCTGATCGCCGCCTGGCATCGTTCTACTTACGCTCTCTGATGCGAAATTCGAAGCCGCTCCCAGGGGAGCGGCTCTCTCTCTCGCTCTCGCTCTCTCGAAATAGGATCCTCGGTACTCACCTGAAACATAGAAAAAGAGCAATTGTAGCATAAATAATGTAAGATTTGCATCGGCGAAGTAGAAGGCAAGGGGCAGATCGGGAGAACAATGTCGAGCGTGGCTCGCGGCAAGGATCAAGCACAGATCTCATGTACGACGGCCAACTTGCCCGACGATGTACACAGGCCCCACTAACATCGGCGGCCTGATACGCCGTAATTAATAAACCAGTATGCTAATTTCGCGAGGACAGAATTCTGTGTTTTCCCTTGGCCAACGAGTCTCCGGTACGAGTGCATGGCCTACACAGCGAGAGATCCGCGTGGACCACGCCACACATATCGACGAGAACCCACGACTACCAAATAATGCGTACTTTACACGAGTGGCCTATTACTCTTGCTGCCCGGTGAATTATATAATCGAGTTGCGAGGGAATCAAATGCGCCCTCGGTAATACGCACCGATCTCAGATAGGCCAAGTCACGTTCGAGTATTGCGAACTAAGAAATGACGAGAGTTGGTCGGCGCGGCTATGATCCTACAAGGCCCGATGAATCTACGATATGCATTCGCAGGATCGCACGTGTACTGAGCGCTTACAAGACGCATGTAACGGGATGGAACGGTGTAAGGGGCCATGTACGTACCCGGCAAAGCGAAGAACAACGAGTGACGCTAACCGGACGGTAAATCAAAACGCGACTTCCCGATGCGGACCAGCCGCTCATTTTGTCGACGCAAGAGGAACGGACGAAGAGACAGTGAAAGAGAGATTGAAAGAGAGGGAGAGAGAGAGAGCAAGTCAAATGAAAGCCGGAGGAAGCTGAGAACAAGACAGAGAGGAGGATCCAGAACAGGATGAGCTTTCCGGCGGATCGTGTGGCCTGGAGCTTTGTGTCTCCTCGAAGAGGGGTGTCCTCCTCGCGCGGCAGCCGGAGGGTGTAACCCCGGCTTATTCATACGCGGGAACCGCCAGAGACGAAAGGAAACGCCGAGGACGCGAAACACGTCGTCCCTTTGCCGGAGCTTTCCTCCGGAGAGACACGATAACGTCGCGAGCACCGCAGAAAATGAATACGCCGAGTGAGCGAGTGAGCGAGCGAGTAAGCGCCGCCGCTTAAAACTCACGTCGAGTATCAGCCGAGCCGGATGACAGGAATGAGTAAAGGGACGCCGCGACGGTGTCTCGCCGAAAGAAAGGAGATCACACTGAATGCTGCGTAGATTCATCCGACGGGAAATTGAACTAAGAATAAAAATGCCACAATTCCCGCGGAGCGAAACTCTCCGAGCGAGTGTGTACATAAGCTCGGATCGGCGGGAGTCTCAGCAGGATTGAAAAGTCAATTACACGAGGCTTCGATCAGCGTAGGCAATGCCGCGTAAAATTACCCTCATAAATAAACCCGTATGAAAATGCAGCCAGACTGCATAACTGGTTCTCCGTGTCCGGGCAGCGTTGCCCTGGGAGCCGGCAGATAAAGAGAAATGAAAGACAGTCCAGTGATTAGAACACTCGGCAACACTCGAATACGAAAGGGAAATGCAGTCGGTTGGAGAGCAACGCGAGCGAGCATCATTGTAAAAAGAGGAACTGATTAGCGGACTCGAAGAAACGCCGAGAGTGACAGAGCCGATCAGTGCAAAATTACCACCGGCATCTTTTTGCCGGCCGATAGCCCAGCCGTAAATTAAGATTTAAGACGGAGAGAGCTCCGAGTATCTCTCTTTCCCTCTCTCTCCCTCTTGCCTTCCTCTCTTGGTACAGAATGACGCAACGATACCGATCGACGACGCCTCCGGTTAATTCGCAAAAAGAGCAGGTTGCCGCGCTGGAGGGAGGCGCGCCACTGAGCTCGGGCTCCGAACTCGCGATGCGTACACGTACATTCGTTAATATCCTCGGAGAAACAGGTACGCCCGCCGCCTGTTGCTCCCTTTTTTCGCATCTTCCGCCGAGGTGCCCCGGCCCGCCCGGCGTTCCAGGGGCCAAGGGGAACGAGAGTGTAACGAGGAACGCACGCAGGATTACGAGACGCCCCGCCGGCTCGCGCGTGTAAACGGACCTTATCGCGGAAAGGGATATCGTGATTGATAAATACCAGCGAGCATATCCCCATCTCGATCGTACCCTCCACACCTTCCTTTCCGCATTCATAGAATTCCCGCTGACTCCCCGGGATAGCGGCCGCTCCCAGAAACACTGGTAATTGCGGCAATCTTGAAACACTGCTTCCCAAGGAGTATACCGGGAGCGGGAAAAAAGCCTGGCGAAGGACCACTCGAAATTATATATTCAAGAAAGAGGCTTGAAAGGTCGCCACGATACACGCACTCTCCTCCGCTTCCCCTGCGCCGCGTATAAAACCAATTTTGCGGAATCGTACGACCATCTCGGGATGTTTTACGCGTCCAGGAGGAGCGATTGTTGGCCGTGGAAACGAGGCCGGGAGGGTGGCCCGATGCAAAAGAGAAAGAGAGAGAAAGAAAGAAAGCAGGGAAATATACGCGTGCGAGATTATATTCCAAGATTTTACATTGGCCTTGCCAGTAAGAGGAAGAGAGGCCCCTCTCTCTTTCTTTTTACCCAGTTGCCCTCCCTTTCAAGAACGGGCCCGCAACTGGGAACGAGTTACTCTATGCTAAGTTTATGTACACCCGGGGATGTGTGTCGCCCTTGTAAAACCATTTCCAGATAACGCATCGCGCCCATTACAATCTGGCACCACGTCCTCGCACTATTCGATATACATAGACTTGTTCTCTCTCCCTTTGTCTCCTTCCGAGAACTATACATTCCCCATAACCACATGGACACGCGCGATCTGCTCCTATATATAATACGCATCGGTTAGCTATCGTTCTCACGATCGGTTTATGGTATGGCCTTTCTGTCGGGGTTTTACAATGATTGGAAACACCGCGAACGCCAGGGGAGATCCGAGCCGACTGTTACTCCGCACTATGGGACTATCCCTGTCTTTCTAACTGTGTCTCCTTGAGCGGGCGATACCCGAGAGAGGCAAGGGTCGAAATGGGGCCAGGATGCCGATATGTAGACGCGTTTATATAGCCCGGCGAATGCGAGGAGGCGCCAGGAATCGGGAGAGCGTCATCAAAATTGCATAAGAAGCTCTTAGGAAACGATCGTCCGCGCGCTCTCCCGCGGGACTGGAGCCATCTCTCCCTGTGTTCTCCTCGGCAGGACATGCATAGCTCCTCGATTGCTACGGGACCAGCGCGCACTTTTTCCCTCTCCCTCTCTCTCTCTTCTCAATATAGGCTTGCTAGTCCCCTTGTAAATCGCCCGGCGAGGATCAGCCGCGGTGCGAGGCGGATCAAACTTGTTACGTTAAGTGGCCGGGCCGACGTGACTCACGAGACTGGTCACGTCGATCGAGTTTTACCAGGCTTCAAGGGCCGGTCAGGATCCTCAGCGTTTCGAGCGCCCACCGTTCGCTCTTTCTCCGCGCGGTGATATTTACGAGCCATTTAATTTTCGATACACATAACTCGTACGTGCTGCTCTCTTCTGCCGCGCGTCCCCGCGCCGAGACCGATTCCCTGTCAATGCGTTCCGCCGACAATGTAAGGTGGTAGCTGTAATCGATGTTCGGGGAACCCGCGCGCGCGCGCGCACGCGGCTCAGGATTCTAGAGGGAGAGGCGAGTAGGATGCATAATGCATGTGCACCGGGGATGCACCAGGTGTTAGAATAAGAATTGGCGCATCGACGTCAAGCAAAATGGCGCTTACCGTCGGCCGGTCCTGCTCGCCCGAGAAGCTACTTCACTCGGCAGGCAGGCAGGCAGGACTTGCCCGAAAGACGGAGACGCATTTTAATGGGCCTCTTGTTCCCGAACGCGCGGTATCTAGTGTAGGAGTGCGTGAGAGTGGCGGTCGTATGCATATGTGCTCGCCGGACACGCACCCGCGGTGTCTGCCTCTCAGCAGCCAAGATCTAAGAAGACGCGGAGGATCCAAAGAGAGGAAAGAAAGACGAAGAGAGTGGAGAGCCGCTTTCTGGTGAGGAAGGTCGCAGGAAGGCGGTCTGGTTGACTTGTAGATTTATTGACGAATTTGGCCGCACATTTGTTCGCCAGGATTTCAATACAATTGAAGGCTTTTGCCATTGTTGCCCCCGCGGCGAGAGACTTGGCCGCGACGACGGCGACGCGTCCACCGAGGAGAGAAGAGAGCGAGCGGCCCAAGCTCAGCCGGAAGGAGTGAGGATGCGCGAGGGAAAGAGAATCGCCATTTGGTATTATAATGGCACTTCGTCTTCGTCGATCCGGCGGCGTCAAACGCGGTCGTTCCTGCGGCCTAAAAGGGCCAGACTTCGCACACTCCATTTTATGCATGCCCTCGCGCCCGCACAATGCCCTCCGCTCGCCGAATATCGCGAGAATTCAAACGAGCTCTCCTCCACCTCCTCCTCCTCCCCCCA
This sequence comes from Ectemnius continuus, assembly GCA_910591665.1. Taxonomy (NCBI): domain Eukaryota; kingdom Metazoa; phylum Arthropoda; class Insecta; order Hymenoptera; family Crabronidae; genus Ectemnius; species Ectemnius continuus. The sequence continues at coordinate 8,927,445 of OU342868.1, read as the reverse complement.
TTTCCTCTCCGCCAGAAACACGCATACTCCGTTGGCTGAAAAACGCGCTTGATGATCGAGGAACGCTCGACTCAGATTTCTGCCAGGGCAAATTTCGATGTCAGTTCATCGGACTGACTCGACTTTCGGGCGTAATCGATTATCCGGTCGGTGGTCTCGCCGGGGCTTTTTAATCCGCGGGGAAGATAATGTAACGTCCGAGCGAGCGAGCGAGTGAGCGAATGGGCAGGCAGGCAGGCAGGCGCGCGCGCGCGTGCGACAGGGTAGAGAGCGAGCGGTTGCTGCTGGAGGCAGGGTGAAATCAGGATGGAAGGGAAGGAAGGAGCTCGAAGCTCTGAGGCTTACAGGTACGCGATGCGTGCGAGAGATAGCGACGGCCGGCGGTGCAGCGGCACGTATAGCGAGCGGCCGCCGTATCGAATAATTGGCTCCCGCGGCAAGTGCACATCCCGCCCATTATGTGCATCACTGCACCAGCGTGCACTGCACTGGCATGCCCGGGCCACGATGCATACGCCGCGCATACTGTATCCATTCTCTCTCTCTTCCTCTCTCCTCTCCTCCCAGTTCGACCGCCGCCGCCGCCGCCGCTGCCGCCGCCGCCCCTTTTCGCTCTCTTGCTTCTGGTAACTGGGCAAATATCGCCACCTTCACCCCTCCCGCCGCCCATAGATACCTTAATTACGAGCAAATAATCGAATTCCAATCTGAAATCGCACGGCTGCCCGATGCCAATTCTGGCTCCACGTGCGTCTGTCTTCGCCGGGCGCGCACAGCCGCTCGCTGCCACAGGCCGCTTATCGGAATCGCAGCAACGCACTAACTGACAGGTACATTTGTTGCCCGGCTCCCAATTGCTATTTATCTCAAAGGGTTAACACGCGCGCGCGCAAGCGAGCGAGCGCTCACTCGCGCCCGCGAGCATATTACACACGCATGTACCAGGCCGGGCTGAGCGGCGTGTTACGCTGGACCACCGAGCGAACCGGAGAGGAACGTTATCCGCGTTAGCGAGAATCTTTCCGATCGCTTGTTTGCAGCGTCATTCGAATATAACAGGGTTGCCTGGCTGTGAGAGTGGGTGGGTGGGTGGAAGCGCGCGGGCGCGCGCGGGGAACGACGCTGGTGCAGAGTGCAGTCGACCATAATTTCATCAACGGCACGAGTGTGTGCACTAGTTGTTAGGTATATGCATTTGAATTTGATTAGTGGTGCGAAAGGGGGGCGGTGGCGGTGGCGGCGGCAGCGGGGGTGAGCCGCGGGGGTGGACTGGTGACACCCTTTGCCACCGCAACCCCAGCCAGCCAAGCCGAGAGAGGTAACAGCCAGGCGAAACCCAGGCTCACCGAGCTCCACCGCCAGCCAGCACGCCAGTGCACGTTCCTGCCTGCAACTACTGCAATTATCCGCACACGTCATACGCGTGCATTACGCCAGACCCCTCTCTCACTCCCTCTCGCACACACTCGCACACACTGCCTCTCTCTCTCTCTCTTGCCCTCCCAATCTGTCCCTCTCTGTGTATGGCTGCGGTCAGCTCGCACCTCGGACTAACCGCCGGCCGACCTGCCAGAACCCTCGCGACCCACGCTCACTCCAGATATAATTTTCCACTCGCTACATATTAACAATAAGACGCTCGCCAGAAATCTACTTCGTCCATTAACGTTATGGAATTGTAAGATAGAAGCGGATATGGTTTCCGAAAGGTTTCACTGATTCAGTCGTGGAAATAGCGGGGAGTAGGAGTGTGTTGGTGAGGTTGATGTACCTTTTCCTCGCGGGCCCTAAGGGATTGCATGCTAGGGTTACGAGCGTGGCGAGAGAGAGCGCAGCAAATTATGGCGGATGATGGTTCAATACCTGGACATCGATCACTGACTCGCCGGGGTGATCGGCTGGGCGCACGATCGCATTAAGGTGAACACGGGCGATGGAAGCTCTCGCAGGGCGGTCACGCTCACGCTCTCTCGCTCGCTTCTCTGCCCTCTCTCCCTCTTTCTCTCTCGCGAGCAGTAAAGCGTCTTTACGAGTTTTCTGCCTGTTTACCGGCGCGATGGAGTCCCTTTTTTTAATCGAAGGCAGAAGGAGGAGGAGGAGGAGGAGGAGGCAAGAAAAAATGAAGGGACCGGTGAAGGATGGAGAGGAGCGTGGTAGACGAGAGAGAATACACGCTGGCGAAGAGAGCGCGGCGAAACCCTGCTGCACACGTACACCTATACGTATATATTTTATCGTCGCCGCCAGTCTCGTAGGCTCGAGCCGGCGGACCCGCCTCCTCGCTCGCTCTGAGTTAGCTTTAATTAAAACCTAAATCGTATTTAACTGCGCCGTAAAACAAACCTGATGTCTTTCGTAGCGGGAACGCGGTAGCTACCAAACCCCTCCGTTCTCTTGGCCGCCGCACTCTCTTTCCGCTCGCGCTGCCCTCACGGCACCATTTCCTTTTTCCCGCCGCGAGACGCGTAACGGCGACCTTCGTCGACGACTAGGACGATAAAATCCGCGATCGCCCCTACCCCACCCTTCACCGTAAGCTTAAGCCTTTTACGAGAGCCCCCTACTTTTATCTGATCGTGCCCGTGCCGATTTATAATTCGAACTGGCCGCTCTCGCCGAGTCGATGACTCTCAGTGTGAATGGACTGACGGAAGGCGATATGAAGCAGCAACTTGGTAGACGTTGGTCTCGCGTTAGAAAGTTGAGCCAAGGTGCGCGAGTAGCCCGGACACGCGTGAACGTAGCTGAACATCGGATAACCGTATGGATGCCAAGTATGGCGTCCAGTCCGACAGAAGGATTCCCATCCAGCCAATCCCTCTTCTTCCTCCTGGTGAGCGCACCACCATTTCATCGATGGTGGTGCGGCAGGGAGGAAGAAGAAGGAGAAGAAGAAGAAGACGAAGACGTAGAAGAAGGAGTGAGAAGAGGCAAGCGAGGCAGATTGGCAGCGGAAGGAAGAGCGAGAGGCCAAGGGAGAACGGCGTATAGCCGTGCGGCAATAACGGCGAGCACCAGACGCTAATAACAGACCGTACCGGCTGCCCATAGGCCATCCCATGCAACGAAACGAGACCAAATAAAAATCACGCCGGAATTATTATGGTGGACGGTAACGCGCTCGCGCGGCCCGCCACTCCGCCGAGGCTTCTTCCTCGGCCGAGTTCTCTCCGAGCGAACCGACTGATTCCCGAGCGCTTTCCAAGCGAACGGCTTTATGAGAAGGAAGGAGGACGTGGGACACCTTGCTCGCAGCCGGCACCAACAATTAGATATATCCTCCTGCCAATTCCTAGTTATTTCCCAGCGAGCGAGGTTCTCTCGATTGAGCTGTTTCCTCGGGCGCCATTAGCCAACTCTGCCGCGTCCGCTCGCTCTCCAATCTCCCATGCGCCGCTGGATCGTAATTTATGGTAAGCGATACGTACCGCCGCGAAGGGATAAGCGCCGGGACACTTTCCCACTGAAACTGTCCTCGCACACCTACGAAAAACTCCTCGACCAACACAACCCAGCGAGTGCGCTGCAAGAAAGAGACTACCGCTAACGCCAGCCGATACATGAATCTCATTAGAAGCATGGATTACTAGGCTGGCAGGTAGGAAAGGCAAGTCGAGCCGGAGTTAAAATTAGCCTCGCCTTGTTTTCGCCGGCCGGCAATCAATGTTGTCGTGGGAAAAGCGTGCTGAGGTGGATCGTGGCTGTGCGGCGAGGGAGAGGAAGATCGTGACCTTCGCGTACACGCATAGTTGCCCTGAGGTCGCGCCGGTCAGGACGAGGAGGACGAGGTCGAGAGGAGAAGGCGGGAGGGGGTGCGCGCGGGGCGAGGAGAAGGACGAAAAGCGCGAAAACACCAGGTGTACCAAGGGCCGAGAACAGCGAGAGAGTGAGATAAAGAGAAAGAAAGAGTTCTGAGAGAAGAATGGCCGACCGCAATGAAGATTTTAACTGGTACCCTCTCGTTGGCTGGCCGGCTCTCGTTCCTTTTATTATTGTTTCTTTCTCGTGCGGCCTGCACCGATGGTGAAAGAGCGGCGAAGCTCGCGCGCGAGCGTTCTCTCGGCACGGCGATGCCTCTTTCCACCTTCGTCTCGAAAACGATTTACCGAGGCCATTCCGAGGAAGCCGGCGAGGCTGCGGTCGTCCTGGTTATTTGTATACCAACGAACAGCCGCGGAAATCGCAGAAAGGTCTGCGCGCTCGTCTGTGTGCCTCTCTGACTGTATGTGCATGTACGCGGCTGTGGGTGCGTGAACGCGCGTGACTGCGCCGGCCACACATAGGCGCGGAGGTCGGTTAATGGTTATGTAATCGCGATAACCGCCAGCCACGAAACAGGAAACAACGAGCCCGCCGGAAGAATAATATCTATTTTAGAACAATTAATCGCACGGTAATTACGATAAATCTAGCAGCATTATTTGCCTATAACTAGACCATGTAGAATTATTCCCAATATAGGAGGCATGATTTAAAACCGGCTCATGCCACTATGTCTACCTCGTCGGTGCCCCTTCCTTCTCTCAAGCCGACAAATTACAATGGAGCGACAATAATTTTTGACCGCAGCGACGCCCGGCGCACTCGCGCTACGCCCGAATGTTTAGCTACTGCTACGATGAGAAATACACTGGTAATTTATGCGCGCTATATAATTCCCTGTTGAACGAAACTGGATTTTCATTCTACCTTGTTACGCTCGAGTAGAAACGGGATATACAGTTTATGGGCATTGATCCTTATGGAAGATGTAGTAGGTTCGTTGGTTGCTCGGGCATAGTCTCCGGATCTATACTTCCAATATTCAATTAAAGGGAGAGGTTGCTGCTTTCGAGACTCGCTAATCTACATACCGCCTAATTGGCGCGCGATGATAGCGCCTCTCGGGCGAAGAGGCCTCACGAGATTGTCATCGGCGCCCTCGACCTTGTCAAACCGTAACCGCCGCCAGGCCATCGCCGATTCTCGTCTATCCCGAATCCCGAGTTTCTCCTGGACTTTTTTTCTCCTGTCCTCGCGCCAACGGGCTCCTCTCTCCGGTGCGTTCCGGGGCCGGCGATATCTGGGACTCGGCATCGCTTTATGCAGGCGCCTAATTATCGCGATGACGTGACCGTGAGCTACGTGGCGGAGCTATGCCCCGAGAACAGCCGTAGCTTCCTCGCATGCCTAAGCGTAGAGGTTCGCGCGCGCGCGCGCGAATCAAGTTTGCCCGCTAATTACACGTGTCGCGCGGCCGTCGACGCATCGGATCCGATTGCATCTTCCCGGTGGCACCGAATTCCAGATTGAAGTCGATTAGTTCCCCGGCAGACTGAATTATTCCCGGGGCCAATGAGCGAGCGTACGAGCGTTAATCAATCGATTATTCCAGTGAGCGAAATCCTCCATCGAAAAGAGTGAATTTCAACTGCTAGTATTTGGTGGTTAAATTCCAGGGGAAATTCGAACTCTGTCTTTCAGGATATTATTTCATTAGAGCTCTCGAAAGGAGAAGTCGGCGGAGCAGACCAATTTCGCTGCAATTGTCCGGACAATGGCTAGTCCTGTGCGTGGCAAGCGGCCGTGAAGGAGAGCAGAACCTCGTCGTGGCCGGTTCTCTCCGATTCCCCTGTGGCTGTGTGCGTGAGCCGCGGTGGGTGCACAGGTAGGTACTGGCGCGGGCGCACTTGCACGAGATGTGCACGCACACACGCGTGCGAACGCACGCCCACACGGTGTACAGGCACACATGTCCGGCGGAACACGCGAGAGACTGGAGGCAGGTGCTCCGCGCGCCATTGGCCACCTCACCAGCATGGCCGTACCCCTTTTCCTCACTAACACCAGAGCGAAACCTGGCATTAACACGGCCCTGTTAAGGTGACCACTCGCTCTCCAGCCAAGGAGCCACTGCGGTTAACACCGCAACTCCGCGAACCCTGCCCTTCTTTAAGGAAACACGAGAAAACCCTTAGTGGCTCCGCGACCGACCAAACTCTTCACTCACATCTCAGACAGTACTCACAACCACTTGCCACGTTTGGAACGAGAAACGAAACCAAGGACGAACGCCGCAGATGGAAGGAGAACCCGGGGACTAAGAGGGATGAAATTATAATTATCAATAGAGACATCGATCCAGACTGGCGCGTTCCTCGAAAAGGCCCGCGGGCTGAATTCACCGGAGTCAATGATACCACCGGGCTGCAGCGTGGCTCTTGCTAATTACTAGTTAAAGCCTCGCTCTCGAGCGCGTCCCGCCGTGCGCGCGCGCTCCCTAATACAATCCATACAAAGACTAGGGATGCAGTATACACGGCATACACAGAGATACGCGATCGCCGGTGCTCCGTAATGGCAGGCCGGCTCGAGTCGAAGCAATTAGAAGTACGAGGTAAACACAGAGGAGTGCGCGCCTTCGGACGAAGCCATTCCAGGCAGACCGCGAGTTATTTTTTTCTCCCCCGCTCTTGAGAGAAAGAGAGTGAACGAGAGGCAAGATACCAGGGTGTGGATGGGGGTGAAAGAGCAAGAGAGAGAGAAAGAGCTTAAAGGCTGTAATTAAATATTCCTGGAGGAAGGGTGGCGAGCTCGTGGAATCTCGCGGTTCCTTCCACTCGTTCCAGCATCCAGCACTGCCAGAAATCCTTCGCCAGCGAGGCCTGCTGCTCTTTCTGCTTGATGGAGAAAAGATAGATGGACACGGCGGATCTTTCGTTTCGGGTGTTCTCTCTGTTTCTCCCGTACGGCATACACTCCGAACACGATATAGCCAGGAGGTGGCCGAGAGCCCCGGGGATTTAAGTTTCTATAAATCATCTGGCACGCTCGATCTTACTCTCGCTCCCGGGACCCCGGAGCCACGCTCTTTACGAGCGTTCGAACTTGCCCAGAACTGACTGACCCACCGGGACCGCCCTGTCTCTTCTGCTCCTTTGTACTTAACTGCGAAACCTTTTAACGACGACAAAGTATTTCGTCCTGCCTTCGGACCAACCCCCCTTCCTTCGCTTCTACGCGCTTAAATCCCGTGTGTTGTTTATTCCCGTGGTCCTGAAATGAGGACTCTCTCCGCTCGATCATAAATTATCGGCGCGATCCGCTAATAATGCTTTACTGCCTCTTCCCAGAACGAATATCTAATATTCCGAAGAGAAATCGTTCAGGACGCGCGGAGAGAGAGAAAATGCGGACGCATGTTTTCACCCGCGGGCAGACTAATAGCCGTGATTGTGCTGGCCCGGTGGGCATAATGATATAATGATCAGCGTGTCGGTTCCACTTGTTATTGGAAATAATAAGACGTTTCCGGTTTTCCGTGATAGCCACCGCACTGAATCCGATGCCACGATATCTACTCTAGCGTAGTACGGATACCACTTGCCGGACGATGCACGCGACTACTCTGTGTGTGTGTGTGTGTGTGTGTGCTCGATTAGAGGCTCCTTATTACCCTAATAACGATGCTTTTTATTATCGGCGCGCTCGCCTCGTGGGATCGCTTTTGCTTCGCGCGCTACCTCTTCCAATAGCGGTTGGCCGTCGCCGAGCAAGTTATTGCGCGGTCTGCCGGCTTTTTCATTAAACGAACGTAGGCCGGTATCACGCATCGAAATTCGAGGCATTTATCGGAATATTCGCGAAGGAAGGTGGATGGAGGTAGGTTGGAAAAAGAGAGGAAAGAAGAAGAGTGACCAGCGCGCGCTCAGCGGGGGCGCATTCGAGTGAAACGTTCGCGAAATGCTTGCCGCGTTCCCTCGTCCCTCCTGTCGGGCGAGTACCGCCGGCAATAACAGGCTTTTCGGTAATGCAAAGAGTAATTAACATTCCTGTTTTAATTACTGCCTCCGACCCCGACCACCCTCTTTATTTTCGCCACCCTTTCCGTACCATTAGCCAACGTCACTGCTCACCCGACCCACCCTGTCCTACAAACACCCTGCCGCAAGTTTCACGAGTGTGTACTCTGCCCTCTGGACCACCGCGGAGTCTGTGTATGCCTCTGTGTCTGTATGTGTGTGTGTGCGTGCCGCTAATATTTGAAAATCATAGTTGTGCATCGCTTTAACTGCACCGTCCACCGTAGCATCTGTCCAATTAACGAAATTAATACCGGCCAGCCCCGCCTCATCAAGTGGATTCTTGATTAATGCGCGTCAGGAGGAATTGCTTTGATGTAGAGTAATACGGGTGGGAGAATGCAGCGGAATATAGTAGAAGCTGCAAAGCAGCTTGATTGAAGAGCGAAGTGGAGAGCCGTGCTTCCACTTCGCACTTAATACATCAACCGGGCTCAAGTTAAAGTCGGATCTCTCTCTGGCGCGCGAGATCGTGCGAGTAATCGAATTATTTATCAACCACCGTCCGTCATGGTAATCGATTCAGCGGCCTCATCCCGAAAGACTATCGTTTCCCGGCGATCGGGAATGAAATCGGGCTGCTGCGGCCGTATATATCGGGAGGAGGCGGCTGATCTGCCGCGGCGCGCTGCTCCCGGCGAGACAAGATCTCTCCTCTTCGTGTCCTTCGCGAGCGAGCAGTGAGGAGGACGGCGGCGGCGGAACGGGCCACGCTCTCGCGTTGCCCCGAAGGCGCACGAGGAAAGGCAGCATAGGATCGTCCTGATCCTTCGCTCCGATCATTAATCTCCCGAATCGAATCTCGAGTGCCTCGGGACGATTGGAAAAGGTGGATATGCTCTCCAAGCCACCCCGCGACGTCTACTCTCTTTTTCTCTCCCTCTCTCTTTTATCCCTTATATCTCGGCTCTCTTTCTTCATGGAGTTTTTCTGCGACGATGCTTCCCGCCGCTGAAAGAGCTAGGAGGTAGTAGTTGCGCGTTCGGCGAGTACCGTTCGGCTTGTCGTCGTCCATAGGGGAGTGAGGCACACACGTCCACGAGGTGGAAAGGTTTGTCGAGGTCGAAATCGTGAGGGGTCGGAGAAGGGAAGGTGAGCCGCTCTCGAGGGTGGAAAGGGTCGCCGCTCGGTCGGAGGTTCCATTTTGTTTCTCTGCCGGCGTGTGGCGGCGCGATAGCAGCGGCACTCTGTCAGAGCGTGACGTTATCACGACACCCCTTCTACTACCTAGCCAGGGGGTGTCCCGCACCCCTTGCTATCCGTGGCAGGACCTCTCCCTCTCGCCGACACCCCCTACGGGCTACGTGTACAACCTGGATCAGACCTTGCCTGACTGGCTGCCGTGCCTTCACTAAACTCTCCTCTCCTCTCCTTTCCTCCTCGCCACCTTCCCTCGCTCTCACTTTGATTCTACCTTACTTATACTTTCTCTCTTCATCCCCTCCCCCTTTCTACCTTTCTCTCTCTGTCGGACACCCTCGCTTAGAACGCTCCGACAACCCTTTGAGGAGGAACTCACGTGAGCCGGGTGGAAAACCGTGGGCGAGACCGCGATAAGATTGTGTCCGTGCTGGGACCCGAACCACTTAGAATTTCAGCGTGAAGCGCGGAAAGCGTTTTTGCATTCTAAACTCGGCACCGCTGCCGAGAGCCAGGCCGAACTCTATGCCCCCCCCCCCTCCCGCCCTCCCTCTTCCGGTGCTCTCCGCTGCACGAAACACCTCTCACGATACGTGCCGGGCGAGGATACCACAGTCGCTCGATCTAGAATCACGAACGAATCTAACACATATTCACCTGCCGCGATAGTGTAACACCGAAGTAGATTATGAGTATGCTAAAAAGCAGAAGGAAAGTTGGTTCTGTTGAACTAAGAAGTAAGAGTAATGTTCGACGGATGACAGAAGTAGGGAAATATGAGTGGTTCGTTTGTCGAGCGGAGGGAAGAAGAGTGGCGATCGCTTGATCGGTGGAGAAGTAACGTACGAGGCGAAAGCAACAGTAGTACATGATTTCGGATGAGAGCCAAGAAGATTTCGGAGATCCCTCTCGGATCTAAGCAGGTATGCAGGCAGCGGGTTGAAAATAAGCAGCGACACGCCATCAACATAGCATCGCATAGCGAAGGGAACCTCGCGTTTGACTTTTTTGCCAGCTGGCAGCCTGTTATAGCGGCAGATGATCTCCGAGCCGAGTTCTCCTCAAGCGTTCCGTCCTCTTCATCCTTCCTCGGTGTGTATGTACCCACTGGCCTTCTCTCCTCTGTTTCCTTCCTCTTCTTAGTCCTCCGCTGCTGCCGCCGACGGTGCTTCTTCTCCTTCTTCTTCTTCTTCTTCGCCCTCTTCGCCATCTCTGCCCTCCGCTCCTTTTATTTCGACTCCTTATTTTCTCAGCGCGAAGGAGCGGGCGACCGAGGCGACTCCATCATTTCTCAGAGCTCTCCGTACTACCTCCATCTGATCGTAAAAACGCGCCACTTTTGTGCGCCTCCGAGGGATAATATCGACGGACGTGTGCGCCGCATATAGGCGCGCGCGTCGCTGAGCGAGAGACGCTACTCGGAGGAAGGACAATGAGAGAGGTACATAGAAGGCCAGGCATTGCCCGTAAGGAGATATGGCTGTTCAAAGTCAGACAGAAGGCAGCCCCGCTCTCTTTAACCTGGACGTTCCAGCAGAGCGCATGACTCATTCCAGTAAAGTAACACTCGCACTCAAGAATTCGTCATCAAATATTGACGCACTCCTTCGAGCTTTATCAGAGCGATTCATCGAAGCCAGGCCACTCTAGTCCTCGGAGGCTGGCAGTGACTTTCGTTAGTCGCGGTACTTAAAGTCCGTAGAATGAGCGGGGGAATCCCTTAAATCGGCGGACTATACCAAAAGATATTATCCGATGACACGAACATGCCAAGGATATCCTAAACCAGATCGGGCGCACATAAATACGAGACTCTTCCACGGGGTAGGAAGAGAACGCAACTATCACGTTGTTCTGTCTCCGGCGAGAGAAAGAGAAAGAGAGGGTCGGAGGGGCAAAAGAAACAAAGGAAAGGTAGTGGCTGCTGGCAGCGACGGCCGGGCATGCGTGTCCAGGTTAGAAATCTACGATCTCTATCGGATGCTCGGAAACCGGTGCCTCGGGAGAGTCTCGATTCCAAAGCTCATCACCGTTCCATCACCAATCGGAGACACGATCGTGGGATTGGGCTCGGGCGAGTAGTCGAGCAGGCTGCTGGCCCAGAGCGAGCCCACTGATCGAGGAAAGGCGTCGTCGCGTCGTTCCGCAGAAGGAGCATCAAATATCCTGCGAAGGAAGTTTCTTCTCTTCCGAGAACCTGACGCGGTGGTGCGCGACGGCTGTTGGTCTCGGGTTTAAACAGAATAATTAATCAGGACCGGCCGTTTCGCCGGCGGCGGCTGGACGTTCTTCTCTCCTCTCGGATGCATCCCACTCTCCCTCTCTCTCTCCCTCCCGCCCCTCACTTCCGCCGCACCTTCGCTCCCTTGATTCGACGCTTGGGTCCCCCGAACTCGCGGTTCTCGCGCTTGCCGTCTTCGTATCCATTACATTATACATCACCGCGGATACTCGAATTCTAATTTATTCACTGCCGACGACTCTTCTCGGGACGAGAAGTTCCGCCGGCTCCGCTCCCCCGCTACTCCTCTCTTCCTCTAATTCTCCGAGCCGCGCTTTCTCTCGCGTTCGCCTCGCTCCTTCGACTATCGTACCAATAAATCTTTCGGGCGTCCCGTAATTGTCGCGATCCTCGCTCGCAGGGCCCTTCTCTCTGTATTTGCGCGCGCGCGTTTACGCCGAGGAAGAAAGAGATTTTTAAGAGTCTCCGCTAACAGCGCCGGCCTCGCTTCTCCCTGCGGTTTTACCCGCCCTCGAAAACGAGCTCTGCTTACAGCTCGCTTTACACGCTGCTACTTAATTGAACATCGAGAAATTCATAGCTCTATACTAGGAAATGAGAGAGCAGGAGCACTCTGCTCGAGAGAAGGCAAATGGAGCTAGCCCGGCAAAAAGAATATACACGTTAATGAAGTAAGATGGGCTAACACGGCGGGTGCCTTGGGTTTCCAAATGGAGCTCGCGCGCATAAATTAACTGTGGAAGGTGACAGCTGGAAGATGGTAGGAGAGAGAGAGGAAGGAGAGGGTATTCGCCCAATTCCAGGCTGCGTTTCGAGTTATATGGAGCAGCCGGTCGCGCAGCTATCAAGGCTGATTCGCGGAGGTGGTTCCGGAGCTGGTTTAGACACTAAGCCCGTGGAGGCAGAGAAGCACCTGTGTCCCTGCTCCGCCCTCGAGCGAACCGACGACTAGATCGATGCCAGAGCTCTGTTCTCCCATCTCCGTTCTCTCCCGGCTTCCGTCAAGCCTCTTTCTCTCTCCCACTCGCTCTCTCGCTCTCTCGCTCTCTCTCGCTGCCTAGCTCTCCCCGGCTGATTCTCTCACTCTCTGATTCCGCTTCGGCTGACTGCCCGGCCTTCTCGCTCGTTCGCCTCTCCGCTCTCTCGACGTCTCTCTATCTCTTCGCAATATCTCTCGGCACACCGGGTTCTCACGGCAAACAATGCGCCCTGCCGCCGCCGCCGCCGCGCCGCCGCGAGCGCGCGCGCGCGCGACGCCCTCGAAAGCATCCACTTCTCCTGTCGAGGGAAGAGAGGACCCCGCCGCTTTCGAAATTTATTTCCCAAGCAAAAGCTCGGCCCTCCGAACCACCGGATATCCGAGGACCGAGCCGGCCGCCTGTCTGACTCGACGAGCGCTCGCACTACTGAACGTCTGACTACTCGCCTGTCTATACTACTGACGCGTCTGCGACCTTTTTGACAGCATCGGCGCAGGACCATACACGTCGGCCAACGAGAGCCCAGCCCTCCTATCAACAAAGCCACGCGCTTCTATTCCCATTGCCTCGAGTTTATTTCGTGGAACATCGCGATTGATCACTCATTCACGCTGTGGTAAGATCAGAACGGATCGCTATTGTCTACAATGTCAGGCACTTACGAAAATAAAAACATCGCTCAGACATTTCGCGGAACTCTCGGACAATGCGTAATCATCCAGCCGGATTTAATTAGCTCGTCGGAAGGATACAATGGAAGTATTTCGAGGCACGGGGGAATTCGTGATAGGTAAGGAGATGCGTCGACCACGGAACGGTTGATTAAACGAAGCGGGCTTTTTGCCGCTCGGCCAAGTGGAATGGAAAAGTCATTTCGACAGAGGCGATTAGCGATGGATTACGTTAAAGCAATATCTTTCTCGTGCACGGTAGTAATGGCTGTAGTGAACGTCAGCGTATTTATCGACGTCATCTGGCGACTTCGGCAAATGGAATGTGATTGGCCGTTTGCCACAACCATCACAAAGTTGGCCGGTCCAGTGCTATGCCTGGCGCGTTCTCTCGCTCTCTCTCTCTCTCTCTCGCGTTCTCCCTCTCTCGCGCAACATCTACAACGACATGCAGGCCGTACTCTACCTATACGCGCGCCCATTCTCTTCGGTTCCTCCATTTTCTCTCGATTCTCTCGGCGCTCTGTCGTGCACGCACGTGCGCGCGCTGGCAATCAATTCCATCGGGCAAAAATGAAATTCAAATTAATGAAATATTATTTTGCACAGCTGGACCACTCGCTCGAAATGTAACGCGAACACGGTATCGCCGTTGCCGAGCTATCCATACAATTTCATTAGGAATACCGATGCGCTGTGTAAATCAAGAATTGGCTGGCTGTCCGGCAGTGGATGATGTAGTGTCGCTCGGTTACTGGTAATCCAGCAGAATCGGAAAGTACATTCCATCGAGATCAATTAACTGGTTAGTGCGGAGAGGAGGATCGACGGAATTGTCGCCGGTCCAAGAGCACTCTCATCTCTGTGGCAGTGTCTTACGGAGCGCGAGATAAAGCAGGATAAATGTCTCGGAAATATAACGGGCGAGCATCTGGCGGCAAGCGGAAATGGAAGCTTGCGGTCGGATGTGCGGACACGTATACCGTTCGACTGGGCGAATTTTTTCGAGACAGGCCGAGTGGCCGGCGTCCTATAACACGGACTTTTTGATATCCGGAGGGTGCGCAGCCCCGCCGCGGCGCCGCGGAGGCTCTCAGTCCTCTCAGAGTGCGGGATTGCCAAACTCCGGGGGAATATCGTGGCAGGCGGTGCGAAGACCTCGCGCGCTTCTCTTCTCTCTTTTCTCTCCGATTTCAGCTCCTCTCTTTTCTTGTCTCGTCTGACACCCACGAGCGCGCTGCCGCGAACACGCACCAAGGCTGTTCACGGCACGCGCGGGATTAGCGTCGGACAAAGGACCAGTTGTCCAAACAAAAATTCGCTGCCGCGCTCGCCGAGGGAGAGACGCGACGCCGTCGCCTCTCGAGGGTTCCGCTCGGCGGAAAGAGTGCGCGCTCCTGTCATAGAGAGCAGGGATCACGAAACAGGTGGTGCTCGACGACCAAGCGCACTGGCCAGCCTTCTCTCTCTCCTCTTCGTACTCGATCGCGCGAGTGTGCACGCGACACGTTCCCTTTGCCGATCGATCGACCTGTCCCTGTCAAGTTCCGCACGTCCCGATGCCAAGCACTCATCCTTCCTCTAAGCCTAACGTCCACCGATCTCCCGCCAAGTATTCCACGACTGCGAACCTCTCCATCTCCTATTTCCCCAACATATTTAAATCCAATGGATTATCAGGCGGCGTCTGCGACTCCGGAGAGAGAGAGAGAGAGCCGCCGATGTACTTTCATTTCGAAATTCCAGCGGGCTCATTACTCCCCTTTTTAATTAAAGTCCTCTCGCTACCGCCGCGCCGCGCCGCGCCGCGCCGGCAACGATTCGTCACGAGAATTCCGACACGCGGAGAGAGGTCTGGCCTGACCTCTGCCAAGTTCTTCGAGTATCCTTGACGAAAGGAGCGGAGTCGGGGGACACGGCTGGCTTCGCCGATTAAAGTTCCCCGAAAGGATGTTGCACGAGCACACAGCTGCGAGGCGAGGTAATTGCACTACCACGTGATCGTTCCTGCGGACGGTGCATCTTCTTTCAGCGGCTGTTCACCTCTCTCTGTATTACCGGTGTACCTCGGGGAACCTCTAACCCCTCGTGACTCCCACTACCTTTCCCGGCACTCCTCCTGCCGCGACCCCCCTCGAGGTACGAGCAACGAGCAATTTCATTACTGCTTAACGCCTGTCATAAATCTGCGCGAGCCTCCTTCTCCGTCCCCCCAGCATCCCTCTTCCGGAGCTCGGATGTTGCCACCCGCCACAAGACCTCCTCCGGCTACCCTCCACTGCTTTCTCCTCCACCTTTACTCCTCTTTCTCCCAACACTCCCTTCCCTTCCCTTCCCTCCCTCCCTTTCGCCGCCTAGCTTTTCCTACACTGTTTTCTTTCCTTCACCGAATGGACCATCTCTCGAGCTGTTACTTGTCTCCCCGTTACTCCTCGCTCGACGTGTTTTGAAATTCGTGGGGAGAACGCGGGCCGATTACTTCGGGAGGATTAAAGGAGCAGAGAACTGTGAAGACATCGTCGGATGATTTCCTAAGTGGGTTACATCGGCCGGAAGAATAGCCGTCATCTGGAGTGTTTCACACAAGATGCTGTGATACTACCGAGAGACGGAGACTCCCGCAATTTAAGCTAGTATTATGTAGATTAGTAATAATGTACTGGGTATGCTGATTACTTGTTCAGTTATTCTGTTGATTAAATGGAGAGTAATATTGATGGGAGTGGTAATTTGATTAAAGTAATAATGGTCATAGAACTAATGCCGATTGAAAAAAGTGTGAGAGCGGCTCGTGATTCTCGCATCTGGCACTCAGAGATGATTCTACGAAGGAGAGTCTGCTGCTACCGAAATGACGGGAGGTTCTTCTCCGGAGGGCAGGGTGGGCAAGAAAGGCGAAGCGGTTTTCTCGCCCTAAGGATTGGAATGCAGATGGTATTGTCCCGGGGCGCCAATGGGTTTCGCGGCCGGAGGACTCGCCAGGCGTTGATGAGCGAGCGCGGGCCACGGATGTTTTCTACGGTCTCGAGCGATCTCCCGAGCACCCGGAGCTGGACCCCCGTGCTTCGCTCATTCTCACCCGTGAGAGACAGCGGAATGCGATTCGCCCTCTCCGCACTCCGGCCGACACTTATATGCTCCCGGCAGCTAGCAAAAACGGTGCGCGCGCTCCGCCATCCGTGAGTCGAATCGCAGATACAACGAAATTGGAGCTCTTTGCTCATATTTGGAATACCAAGGTGATTCTGCGTTAAGAGCAACAAGAACTGGCGGCGACGGTGGTGGCGGTGGTGAAGGGTGGGATGTGGGGCGCGCGGACTCATACCGCAGCCAGCTCGAGAAATAAAGGATCGCTTGACGACCCGAGGTGGAAATTTCAGCCGAAAGCATTCAAGGCTGGGACTACGAAGCGTGATGTGCGGTGAATTACCGCAGGGCCGTATGGCTCTCTCTCTGCTCGAGGCAGGCTTGCGGGAAAAAGTGTCTGCCGAGTGAACTTGACTCTGCTGGCCGCGCGTCCGCCGATGCGGGAGGAGACTCGTGCGGATCGGCGACGCGGACCAGCGACGACACGTACCTCGTCAGAGGCAGTTCGGGGCGTAATCCGACACGGTTCATATAATATAATACAGAGTGCCTACACGGCCTACGGCGCTATCCTCTCGCGCTCCTCCCTCCGATCTTCACTCCCTTTTTGCTCCCCTTTCTCCTCCTCCTCTCTCTTTATATATATGTATAAGGTTACACCAGTGACAACATTGCATCGCCCTGCCGAACTTCCACTGCTAATACACCGACGTGGTAATACACACGCCGAGGACATCGACTGCGATGCTAATCAAGCGGAGTCCAGAATTACAACGGGAAACCGAGCGTCCTGGAACACGTAGCCGACGGAAAATTTCGTGTTGTTTCGTGCCAAGGAAAAATCAGATGCTCGCCCAGGCCGAGGTGAGCACCGTTAAGCGTTACGCGTGCTAAAAAAGTATCAATTACATTAAGACATGAAAGCACGACAGCCACGCAATCCGAGAGTTGCGCCAGAGGAGGAAAGGCGCGATTCCAGGGCCATAAATTAGCGGGTTATCGCTCTTCCGACAAATATCTCGCCGGGAATTAAGAACAAACCTGCGAAATAGAGTGCGGGGAATCCGCGAGAAAGATTTTATCTAGGAATGGAGAGTTCACGGGGCCGCCGGTAGTTACAAATAACGTTGTCAGTAGCAATAGCCACTGTGCATCATCGATTTGGCGGGACGCTCGGAGTTGGAAGGAGCTAGTTCGCGTGAGGGCCGTGGAGGAGAAGGAGGAGGAGGAGGGGAGGCTTCGAGTGCCGGTTGCAAGATAGCCGGACGCGACACGGTGGAACGAAGATGGTCCAAGCGCGCGGCATGGCTCGCGTGTATCAAAGGACTCCATCAGGGCCGAGGTACAAGCGCGCGCCCCGCCACGGCGTCAATGTCAACGGCCTAATCATGACTAATGGTTCTTTGCCGATCTCCCTCTAACCAGTGCCGGCCACTGCCATCCCCATACCCGGCCCGTGAACTCCTAAGTGGTAACAGGCACCGCGAGCATTCGATTCGAGGCGGGCGCACCAGAGGCTAATGCGCCGCCGACATAATCCCGCGTAGCTATCCGGAGAAAAAGCTCGAGGCGAGCGAGCGAGCGAGCGAGCGATCGAGCGAACGCAGAGAACCTCGGTGAAAGAAGCGAATCTTGTCCGCACTCGGACTACCGTATGTACGAGGAGGGATTTTTCGTTACGGACACTTTGTAAAATTGCTACCCTCGCCGGAGAGTTGGAGCCGAGACTGGCGCATTATACGTGCTGAACCGCGTACCTCAGTTACGGTGACGCTCACGAGGAGCGAAAGCTGATTCCTATCTCGTCGTGTTCTCTCGCTAGGCCCGACGATCCATGGAGGGTCCACCGTGGAAAGATAGAGATAGACGAGACGAAAGAAAGAAAGAAAGAGAGAGGGAAAGAGGGAGTAAGAGCCAGTTCCGCGGCGATGGTAGGGCGCGCGAATTTTTGTCCAATTAGCATGCACCGCGTCGTGGAATCTCCGGGCGATGCAATCGCGGTTCGAGTCGGATCGAGAAAGGCCTACCTATATCTTGCGATATTACGATTAATGCAATCTGACGTCGGTATTCCGAGCGATATCGCTCCTGATGCGGGTACACACAGCCTCCCCGATCTATCTCGATCTCCTGGCGCGCCGATCCTTCTGACTATCCGCGCGGAGAGCCTTGCTTCTTCTCACCAGCAGCAGGCGGAGGAGCTCTCGCGCAGAGGAGCAGCCACGTAATTTCGAGCGCAAACCCTATGCACCAGTGCACTGCTGCCCGCCGCCAATCCTTCCTTCCTCCGAGAGGAGGACCAACTGGAATTCGGCGTGATCGATGTACCAGGAGGATCTGCCTCTCAAGGCTTCTTCATTGGCTGGCTCTGCCTCGATCGACAATGAATGACGAGGAAAATAACGTGCAAATCTGATCGCGTAATTCCAGGGCCCATTAGAGCAGAGCTCGAAGAAGCGTTCGAGGATATTCTCGGCTAGATCGAATGGCGGCGTCGGCGGCGGCGTCGGCGGCGTCGGCAATGGTGGTGCGGGCAGACTGGCTGGGTGCAGAGGGCGAAGGGCGGGATTGCTTATATAGAGATGGCCGCCGGTGATATAAGATCCAGCGGATCCCGTAGGAAATCCCGGGAACGGATCTATCTTACCCCGAGGGATAGCGCGCGGTCGCTTGCCGAGAGGCGGGCGCGCGGGCGGCACGAATTCACCTGTCAGCCTGAATTAAAGGATGACCGGCTACGGCGCATGTGAGAGAGACACACTTGGTTTGCTCTTCGCAATTGAAGCGTCTTGCGGATTGCTCTCGGCTACCATTTCAAGAACGAGGGAGAAAGAGAGCCCTGCCAAAGGGATACCGTGCTGTTTCGAGGTCCACTCGGATCCACCCCCAAAGGACAACCCGGCACCGACTACCCAGAGATATTTGGCGAGCCACTGCCAGACACCCAATACGCTAATGGAACTGGCTACGGTAAGATTCGATTCATGAGATTCGTACTAAATTCTCGAAGGAGTGGAGTAGCAGCGCCGCCCACGTTTCTTACATTCCGGCCGCCACGCCAGACGGTACACCGCTCTTGAGATCTCATGATCTCGAGAGAAAGAGAAACAGCGAGAGGTAGAAAGAGCGGGAGAGGATCAAGATCACTCAGTATGCTGCCGATGATTAAATTATCCATGGCACGAGAGTGAAAAGGCGGACTTTTAGCGGGGCACGAACAAATAAATGATCGAACCTGCCCATCCCCCGGGCTCTCGCCGCGGCCGGGCCATCCGAAAGTACGCATAAAGTATGCCACGGAACGTTTACCGGCGTCGGCCGCGAACCGGCTCGTCTCTCAGAAGTCGCCGTGTAAGAATGAAGAGAGGAGCAAAAGGAAAAAGAGGCCGACGACTACGACGACGAGGACGAGGGAGGAGCAGAAGAAGAAGAAGAAGACGAGGAAGAAGAAGAAGAAGACGACGACGACGACGACGAACAGCGATGCGAAGGAGCGGGAGAACGTTGAGGAGAGGAGGCAGGAGAACGAAGGAGCGAGGAAGAAAAGGAAGAGGTGGAGAACGATACCACATGAAGACCGTGAAATCCGGATCCACTCTAAGCCCTGTTCAGCCGGCAAAGCGACTCTCTTTTCTCTCTCCTTATCTCGCCCGTTCCCTCAATCTCTCTCTCCCCCTCTCTCTCTCTCTCTTGCGCTCTCTGCCTTCAGGACACCCAATCCGATAAAAGGAGGATACGCGAGAAGCGCGAAGAGAATTGCGCGTGGCGAATCGCCGCGGCGCGGTTCGTTCGCCTCGCTGGTTCGTTAACCGTCCAATCGCCAAGAACTATACCGGCCCTGAAAGATAGACAGAGAGAAAGAACGCTCGGAGACTCGGGGGAAATTTCTACACGAGGATCGCCCGATTGACAATACGAATAAAGATCTGTTAATTGCAATTACGTAGCTGTTAATCGCTCGTCTCTCCGAGGGAATCTCGACAGCGAGACAACGGCGCGGTGTCCGGCACGTGACGAGTAGCGTCATCGAAAGAATCAGTGGAAGCGGACAGCAGCACCGCACCGGTACGATCAGGCGGAGGCAGCGCGCGCCAATAAATTATGCGTTCAACGGCCGAAGCACGGCCGCACATTCGATTATAAAGGTGGCGCCGGTATAATAATTATTAATTAACGTTTCGTTAATTACATGTTATAGAATTGCGTGCGTGTTCGCGGGGCGAGCAGCAGCAGCAGCAGCAGCACGTGCACGTTTTGCCACTCAGTCGTGTTTATCCATTCTTCCGGCAGAATTCGCAGCGTGCCGGCCGACTAGCAAGCATTGCTTGCCCGTTAATAATTTATTCCGAGTTCCGCTGTTTCGTGCTATGCCGGCGCCCTCCTTTGCCATTATCGACTGAAAATACTCGCCCAATGATATTCCACTAACGGCCCGATAATTAATGCCGAGCGAATCTATGCGTATCTATGTTGTTGCTTACGCAGAAATGCTGAGGATGCTCGTCTGCTATGAGATAGTTACAAATGTCGAAGGAATCTTTATCTGGCAAGCTTATTCTGTATCTTGCGATGATCCTTGAAGTCCGTGTTATCCGGGATACGTAAGGACTAAAATTAATGTGGAGTGGATCGAGTGGGTGAATGGACATCGAGTATTGATGCCACTTTGGCCGGGTACGCACAGGTACGCACCGGCGAAACACAAGTACAGGCGCACTTGATCGCACATAGACAGACACAGAGGGACAAGGAGGCTAGGAGCTCTAATGCTGGATCGGTATACATGCCGGCTAGATGTCCAGCACTCTCCTTAATGGGGTGCCACCGATATCCTCCTCCCTTGAGCACCCACCAGGCCACTGCTACCATCGACTTAGAGTACTATCCCGCACCCTCCCTTCCTTCCTTGCCCTTCCTCATCTTTGCGCACAACGAGCCACATGGAATCTAAAGGGAATCTCGCATTAAATTGCCCGATGCAACATGTTCTAAAATAGCCGGCCTGCAGTTGTGTATAAAAGTCATTATGAAGTATCAGAAAAAGTGTGAATGGATAATAAAAATGTAGGCCGACAGAGTGACTATGAGAAGGTCGGATTCTAGCTGGTGAAATGATAAGGGTGCTGATGGAATAAGTGGAGGGAGGGGCCGGGACAAAAGAGCGCGTGTAAATTTCGCTCTGGCGGAATCACCGTGGCTAATCCGGAGCGCAACGAAATCGCTTTACATATGGATGACTATGGGGCCCTTACGTCCATTATCCCGGCGAGAGAGAGAGCTTTAAAGTCGGGAGGCGCGGAGGGAAATAACGTGTCCGCTCGGCCCCGGTCCGCTTCGGTCCGCTCTCGGTGTGCGTAATTGGATTAATCTAAAGTGTAACGGGAGTGCCAAGTGGCGTAGTACAGGAATGATGCACGCACACTCGGGCAACATTAATCGTTCCAGGGTATTCGGGGATGCTCGAGTAAGAGCGTGTATGAGCCGTGGCATAGCTGTCCGCGGCCGCACGAACCAGTTAAATCATGTAGAATGAAGCAGCCGAGCGGCGAGTTAATACCCTCGGAATACCGCGCGCCGCCGCCCGCTTACCTATTCATCCCTGATCTCCACCCTGCTGCTCTCAACTTTTACCCCGCCAGTTTTTTCAATTAATTCCGCGTACTCGGAGCGATCGTGCGCGCTCGCGTTTGGCGAGCCTAAACGAGAGCTGGAAATACACGTTGGCGGGATTGGAGTTGCGCAAGCGGAGGTGCTCCTTCGCCTTATGGAAAATTCCAAGCAGCAGCAGCAGCAGCAGCAGCAGCGCGCTCGCTGATATCCCCGGAAGCGAGAGCGGCGTCACACCGTCAAAGTTAAGCCTGACCGGGCCGACTTGGACGGACGTGAGATTACGCCGGGCGACAAGTAGGACCAGAAAGGCTAATGAGTGGCCGAGCTAATACCAGGGCTCTGAAAGAGCCTGCTTGCTCTCTCCTTCTCTGGCACTGATTCCCCTACGAGTTCTCGACTTTCTCCATCTCCTGCTCCCTACCTATTTCCCGTGTCCGGCAGCGGCGCGAGGATATACTCTCAGTCGCTTTAAACCTATGAATGCATATTCAAGATACGAATGTTTTAAAGCCCTCCAGGATTAGCCGACGAGTCTCTCTCGCTCTCTCTCTGTGCTCGGAGGGAAATGTGGAAGGAGAGCGGAGGCAAGTTCGCTTGACAAAGGGAATATCGTCCCTCTGTAAGGACGCGGCGTTTTATTATTTTCCGTATCGACAGCGCCGCCAGCGCAGATGGATATGCCGGCGGAGAAAGAGAGGAATAAAGGCTGAGAGGAGTACGGGAACAACGAGCCAATGCTGAAGAGAGAGTCCGTGGAAGGGTGTGAAGAGAGGGCTGAAGGATTAACGGCGATAAATTTCGCAAAAATAGGGGCTTACACTGTCGCGGGGCGACAGTCTAATCCTGGGTCCGCGCGCCACCCCCTTTACGTAGATGGGGGCGGCTCAACCAGTAGAATCGCCCGGTGGATGCAGCCCAGCTATGCCCACCTCACTCCACCGGCTGCTTCAGCACAGTTTTTGCAATTATCCAGCTGCCTCTTAAGAATCCTGTTTCTTACTTTAATCGCCGACTCGTACCGGCGCTACTTTATCAGAGAGCGCGCGCGCGCGCCCTCGGAATTAACTTTGCGAAAAGATACTGCCGAACTCGAACGAGAACTATTCAAGTCACAGCACAACTGCACTTATTCCACTTCCCCTCGATGCGAGTAGTCGGTTTGCATAGTCCATTGGTGTAGGTACGTTTGTAAAACTTTGCGAGGAAAGATATTATTTGTAGGAGAATGGTGGTTGAAAGGAAGGTTGTTGTCGTGGTCGTCTGGTTTTGGCGAAAACAGGCAGAGAGTGCCGCGCGAGTGCGGATGCGCCTCTTGCTTTCTTTTCGCCATAGTGGCGGCGTGGGCGAGAAAAGAGGCCTTCCAAAGAGGGAAAGAAGGAGATTCGGCATTGAGCCGGGCGTCCAGAACGGACGCAACAATGGCTGCGCATCAACATAATTACAGTTCGCCTCGGTTGCTGGGGCGCTCGCTCGACGAGGGCCAAGTATTATATTCAAATGCGGGCCGAGGCGGCGCCAGAGACTACGAACCGGCAAGCGGAGCCAGAAGGGGTTGTCATGCCCCGAGGCCAACCGGTGGAGGTTGAAGGTTGTAGGTTGACCGGAGGGAAGCCCGGCCTCGAGAACTTTTCGCCCATGCGATACACGACTATCCTTTAATTAACTCGAAGAAACTTGCAAAATGCCATGAAAACTACGCTAACTAAACCGTCCAGTCGAGGTGGATTCAAAGCGTACAGATATCAGTGCGCGCGCCCTCATTATATCTCAACTAGACTCTAAGATATACGAAGAAAAGGCGAAGGAAATGTGTCGGGTTTCTCTGAGCAAACGGTGACTATTGGATTCCGATCAGGGATCATGTGGCGCGTTGACTAAGTGGCAGGAGTTGGCAGGAGTCTCGGGGAGAGCGAAGGTGTAAGCCAGGGGTAAAGGCAAGCGCTCAGTTAAACGAGCGAAAGCGAGGTCGAAGCATTGACTTAGCCCGGAGCGAAGTACGCGAGCCGAGAGGAAGAGGAAGGAACACGCCGGGAGGATTTGTTCGAGCGGAAAACTGCCGGTCGATGTATGCAAACGTCTCTTCCACGTCCTTTCAGGCCGATAGGGTGACAACGGGCGTGTCGTGCCGCCCGTGGAAGTGGTCGGGCGCGCTGGGTAAGAATTGTCTGTCTCCTTGAGTTGATGCTCGCCACGCCGGAAGACGGGCGGCCCTCGTTTGTACGCGGGATCACGAGCACGACCACTCGTTGCTGGACCTTGACCCGGGTCGGGGCAAGGACGAGTGCATACTACCGGAAGCAGGTGGCTGACGGCTGGTCCAGAGGGGTGCCAAGGGGACAATAGATATCAGTCGGTGCTCGGGCACACACCACGCCGGGACCAAGATAGCAGATCTAAGTGGGCCATGCCGCGCTACGGTTATGGCGGCATAAAACGCTCCGCGGCACTAGTGCTTGTGTAGCGAAGGGCGGCACAAGTAGAATCAGACAGCCAGTCAGCCAGCCAGCCAGCCAGCCAGCCGGCGCGCGCGCTCGTGCCAGTCAACTTGAGTGCCGCGGAGAGAGCCCCTTTACGGCCGAAAAAACTGCCGCTATGATTGTCTATGCAAATTGTTTAAGATATCCCCGACCCTCCTTTCGCCGCCAGCTTCACCACGTGCCATCTCAGCGACGCGCCACGGCATCCTACCAGCGCAGCGGCCCTCGATCGACCGCTCTGATTCCACGATAAAGAAAAATGCCGATTTCGCTCCCTCTTCCACCGGCTTATCCGCCTTGTCCTTGGCAAACTGGAACTGGTTCGCCCTCTATCATCGAGCTTCTGATGAGCTGGCGCCAGTGCAAAATTAATTCTACCAATACTATGTATAATTATTTGAAAATTGCTATGCATATGATTGCATATATTAATATGCACTGGGATGCTGGCTGGCGAGGCTGTGTATGTGGATTGTCCCATTGCCAGTTTGCGGTTTGTACCAGCAGCAAGCTTACCCGCCTTCGATGGCTTATTGATTGCCTCGGGCTCCACGGCTACGACGATGTAGGACGTCAAGCAATGGCCATTTCTGCGTTGCTCTCGTGTTCGCCGTGGCAAAGTGACTCAACATTCGCTACTATATCAGTTAGTGCTTTACCCTTTTACGAGCTAACTCTTAATCACTACAAATAGAGAGGGGTTGTACTTTTCGGAATGTGGTACCGAATTAGTCATGCGTTCTTCAAGAAGCGTCATTCGATAAAGAAAAATGTCGGACAAGACATATGAGTTGGCCTTGCTAATGGAATACGATGCAGTGGAAGGAGAGAAATGCAAGAAGGTGTTCATTTTACAAGGCTGCGAGGCGAGGCAACGTCACTTAAACGTGGTTACCAAAGGAGTGGGTGTAAGGTCGGCATCCACAATTCTGGAAAGGGCATCCTCGACTGGCGTGGAAGGTCGGGACACACGAAGTCCTCCATGATGTATGCTCCTCTTCCGTCTAATTAAACTTGGGGAGGGTCGCACAGAGTTGGTTGATACGCTGGTTGGTCGGTTGGACGGACGTACCAACGGATGGACGACGAGAGCCGCACGTCGGATGGCTTTCAAAATGACAGAGGGAAAGAGAGGAACGGAGGAGGGAGAAGCCGCCACGCAGAAGATAGAAACTCGCTCTCTCTCCCTCTCTCACTCTCTCTCTGCGAATTACGGAATGAGAAACGGGAGGAAGACACCCTTCGCGCGCACAACATACACCGTGAATTCCTCTCTCTGTCCTCCTCTGAATTCTAGCGTGTCGGGGAGACAAATTTGCATTGCAATAACAATTTTTCCAACGTCGAATATCCGAGATTCCTACGGTGGACGTCATTGGTCGGCTCGGTTCCGGGGCTGCACGCTCGATCGACTTATATCTGGCATGCTTGCTCGACACGACTGCTGCTAGACGTCAATGCGGAACGCATACTAGAGATCGGTGGCTGGTCTTTGCCGAAGGAGAACGGGCCATTCGCGCGCCCCGACGAATTCCTCGGCACGGCGCGAGGGCCGTCGCGCGATGCCCGAGCCTGTGTTCCTTCACACACGCTCGCACACCCGCCGAGCCGAGCGCGATCTCCCGCCAGTCGACCTGGAATTTTAGCTAGCGAGAAGCAATGCGAGAGCAGACAAGCTCTCAACTCACACCGGCAACAATACGAGTCGGCGTTGCGGAGAGCCGGCGGCGCGGCGCGGCGCGACGCGACGCGGCGTTAAGGTGGTGGCTCCATGTTCGAGTCACTGCTTAATGAAGCAGAGTCTCGTAGCTCGCAAAATAGCAGAGATTAGACGGAGACGCGACGGGCAAAAGTTTCGCTCGGCGGAACTGGCTCGACGATAAAAAGTAAAAGGTCGGAAGGAGCTCCTAAAGAGCTTGGCAGAGAAGTAACTGCAGGCTTGGCCCGAGTCAGTCACTCTTTTAATGTGTAATATGTATCCCGCGCGCCGAATGAATTCCGTTCCAGGGTATACCCGCTTAATCGCTTGTAATAACACCGAGACGAATGTCCCGGGTAGAAAGCGGGAGAGATAAGGAGAGGTAGACAAGGCATCGCGAAAAAGCCCCGTAATTTCTGGCAGCGGATACCGAGTAATAGCAGACCACCGCAAAACTCTATGAAACGAAAGCACACCCTTGACACCGGCAGCTCTCCACGCTCCCATTAAGAGCATTCCGAACTCACTGGCAAAACGTTGCCCGCTTTTTGCCCCGGGCCGCGCGCACGTTAGGTTCGGGCAAGAAGGGAATCAAGATAAACTGCTATCAAACAAACGTGAATCCAGAACTACACACATAAGAACGAAACGCTTCTCGGCGGAGAGTACTTTCTAATTCTGGCTACATTAATGGGACTTTAATCTACGTCGGAGGTTGTCGTCTAATTTTTCTGTCCAAGTCGACGATAGTGTCAAAGGTTCGTCTCTTGGTAGGTCCGATGTCGTCATCGTGCAAACAGCGTACATGCATTAAACCATGAACCCACTATCCCCGACGTCATATCCAATACAAGCTGTTAGGGGGTTGCCGAAGCCATGGTGGCTGCGGGGAGACGTGCGAGAGCAGAGGTGATATCGGCTGGAGGAGGAGGAGGAGGGTGGTGGTGGTGGTGCGCGGACGCGGACAGCGGTGGCTCGAGGGTGGTTTCGAGGGTGGCTGCCAACCCACCCCCGGTGCGGTAATGGCATTAACCGAGCTGCAATATGATTACCGCTCTCGCAAGGTAACCTGATCACACCCGAAATCTATGGGGTGTCCGTGCGCTACGAGGGACACAGGCGCAGAGTCTACTATAGAGAGCGACCCACCGAATTGCTGCGCACCGTTACGCAACCGCGAGCTTTCTCCCTCCCCCCTTTCCGCCCCTTAATCGCGTTGCGCTTTTTGCGGCTCAGATTACCCGTGAATCATTAGACACCAGCCCTCTCTCGAGCTGTCCCTGCCCTGGAATTGAGAGCCAGCATACCCTCGAACCATACCCGTGTGCAACGCTCCTTATCTCGGCATTAGGAGATTATCGTCTTGGCTGACTTAGTTTTTCCACATCCGCTTCTTCCCTAGAAAAGCGCCCTGCTCCATGCTGGTCTTTATTCTTCGGGGAAGTCAATCCAGAAAATACTAGCACTGGTATTTGGAGGACAGTTTCACGAATCGCCTATAGTAGTTCGACCGTGAATCGCGTGAAAAGTAAGGCAAGCTTTCTAGTATAGTCTGTCCGGACAGCAAGAGAGACACACGTGTCAACGGGGTCTGGGTCGTACGGGCCGAACGCAATTACTCGTGCGCGATATCCCGGCGAAGAAAAACAGAGGCTGATGAGGACGACGAGCGACGAGCTCGTCGGGCCGTCGCGGCCGGATGTTTTGGCTTAGGGTGTCGTACGGGCGTACGAGAGCGCCGTCGACACCGTGGCCCACGATGAGAGACACGAATGTGGAGTGGAGAGGAGGCTTACCGTGAGGTGTTGAAACAGCCACGCCCTGAGGATGTTGGTCGCGACCTTGGGAAAGATACCCCTCTTCTTCTGATTCTTCTTGCCCGACGAGTCGTCGTCTTCCTCGCCGGTACCCTCGCCGCTGCCGATACTCGCGTTACTCGCGTCACCTGCAACAAATCGTGCAACACATCCGTCAGTCATCGCCGTCACCGGCGGGGCGAAAGTGACGCCCGCGTTGAAAGCACAGAGCCCTCTGTCTATCCGGCAAAGATTTTTGTGCCAAGGTCGCACCTCCGAGAACCAGCTTAAGTCACCCACCCGGCAAGAGAACTACTCTCGAGTTTGCAAGCGCTTCCATCGAGGACGGGTGATAACTACATCAGAAGTCCGGTTCCCATGCATACAAACACCATTAAGCCACCCGCAATCGGCCTGCTTGCTCTCCTCTCTGTGTTCGGTGCCGAGGGGGCCGCCGCCTGCCTGCCTGCCTGCCTCGAATCCCCCACGTTCGACCGGCTCCCTGCACCGCCACGGCCCCTAACATCCCTCTTTCTTTTTCATTCCCCCAGGCGCATTAATTCCCCGTCATTTATCAATCTTAGCTTTTTAATTGCACGGTCACCGGGGACTCGAGCCACGAGACGGTAATGAGAGATATTAAGGCGGCTTACCGTCACGCTCCACCGAGGCAAATATCATTTTTATAAATTATCGGCTCTGCCTAGTCCTTGAAAACTCACACCCCCGCCTACCTACCGATCTAATCGGTTCTATGTATTCATTAGAGCAAACTTACATAAATACTGCGCGGGTTACGCGACCCGCTTACGCGTATGGCAAGCGCAATCCTCGCACGAATGAGGAAATGGAAGTGCACAGTTTCGCGAATGATAAAAATGAAGTCGCATTCTAATAAGGAGACAATATCATAGGAATTCAAGTGGCGTGCTCTCGTCGATCCATCTTGGTAGAATGCCCGGAAGTTGGAGGTTTCCTTTATTCCTTTCCCTCTCTCCCTCTCGCTCTGCCTCCCTCCCTCTCTCGCACTCTCAATCAGCGTGGAAGGAGAGCGAGCGTGGCGGGCTACTTACGCCGACGGATTATAAATGACCGAGCCTTATCGTGCTGCCCAAGGCTCCGGTTCCCAAGGTTCTATCGTAACAGAGAGATCAGGGTGAGCCCGGTGCTCCCAGGGGTTTCACGATGACAGGTCGCCCGGGGACGCCCAGCCACCACCACCACCACCACTACCACCACCGAGCCGAGCAGCCCTCTTCTTTCGAAAGAACGGTCTCGTGCCCGAGATTAACTTTGAATTCGTCCGAGCGAACCGTCGAAAGCGAGCGGGGACTGCCGTCCGCTCGGGTTCGAGCTGGGGCTCGCTCGAGCAGGACGAAAAATTTGTCCGTCCCGCTGCTGGACCGAGCGGAACGACAGGAGATCGATGGAAATCGGACCCACGTTAGACGTGGCCGACGCTACGTTTCCCACTCACTCCTAGCCCCCCAGTGTTAGGCGGGGATGAAGGACAGCTTGAAAAAACGATCGACTCCGATCGGATGCGTCAAGCACCTGCCATCTCCCTCGACAATGAGACTCGAACTTGATACATGTCACACAAGTCACGTGGAGAGCAACACGAATCAGAACATTGGCAATTAAAGGCGAGCCGACCCTATGTCAAAAGCTTGTCGCGCAAAACAATGTAATGTACGATACAGAATCGCTAAGGGAATATGGTACGATGATGGTCAGACATTGTAGGAGAGTGGAACGGAGCACTTGCACTCAAGCAGAAATCAGCAGAGACTTTGTGCGTGCGGAGAGGAGGGGAATACTATCAGGAAAAGTAAAAAAGATGCTTCAGCCGCAATAATATCGGGGAATTGCGTCATCAGCATCGATCTTTTCACTCGGCTTCACCAGGAGTCCTGGCGTCGATTTCTTTTGGCCGGGCTATGGGGGCGCTTGTTTTCGTCCAGCAGCGGATAAGAGCCGTTTGCGGCGGTCCTTCCGCACTGGCAACAAAAACGACGTTAGGAACCCGGCGAGCTGGCTGGCCGGGGGGTGGTTGTAGCCGGTAATGGCGAGTCTGGAGGGCCGAATAGAGCGGTCTACGCTCGCACCAAGCAACCGCTCCAAGAGCGCCCGCCGGAATAACGGAATGGCTAGCGGAGTGTCCCTCTGATTGCAGTTAATTTACTCGCTGAATCGAGTTAATGTAGCGTGCCAACCGTGCCGCACACTGTCCGGCGATACTGCGCCCTGACGTATTGGCCTACCGCGAGTTTCGTCTTTTATCCTCGGCGAACTGCGCTCGCCAGCAGAAAAGTGGATACGCAATCGAAAAGGAAGAGGTACACGGCGAAGCACATGTATAATGCTCGTGCCAATATCTCGCCCGTGACAGCGGCCCACACCCTGTCACCGATGATATAACGATGTCTCCCTCCTCATCGAACTCGCAATTGAACACAAAGTAGTACTTCATGATCGACAGGCCATGGCACCGGTGTGCACGCGTTTCCGATAAACGGCCGAGAGTTAAAGAATTCAACCTTATCGAACATGATCACCGAAAGAATGACTTATCGCCCGAAACCTCCCCCCTCTTTCAGCTCTCTTACTTGCGAGCTCGTATTTTCAGCGCAGGCTGAATACTAACAAGTACGATTGACACTTCCTGTTCGGCCGGATTCCGCGCTTTCTCCATCTCTCTCTCTCTCTCTCTCGTTCCCTCCCTCCATTCCCCCCCAGTTGGTATCCAGTAAATTCCGCAAGGGAAAAAGTAGCGCGCGCATATGCGTGTGCTGGTTGGCGCGCGTGCAAAGCGCTGGTTGTACGACGCGTTTACGAGGGCAGCGGTGGTACTGTGTGACGGGTGGTATGTCGGCCCTTGGAACCAGGGGTGGTGATGGTTGTGCTGGTTGGTCATATCGTCCCCGTGTTGATTTACGTGGCGCACCGAGAATTTTTACTGCGGCGTTATAGAGATTTAAGTCGAGCCAATTATACGTTTATGCTGGGGATAGTCGGAGCACGCGCGCGCCGGCGTCCTCTCATCCCTTCGGAGCGGCAGACACGACCAACGCGGACATACCGCTGCTCATTGTGGAATAGGGATTCGTGCTTCTTTCTTTCGACCCTTCTATACTTAGTTCCTGGGTCAGGAATAAGTTAAGCTCTCGGGACAGCCCGACCATCCGTACTATTTCGAGGGGCGCACCGAAATCAAAAACACACGAGATCTACCACAGAATTCTTTTCAAAGCTTGTCTTTCCAAACGACAGTAGAGACTGAGAAGTGGAGGGGTTATAACTCGAAGTGAGATGGATTAAATATTTGTGGAATATGTAGAGTCGAACGTCTTTCGACTGAAGCACACAGAGACAGAAGACGCAGATGCTTTGAATTGGCAGAGGATGCGGACTCGAGAATACATTGCGTTACATTGGTAGTTTAGCGAACTCTAAACAGAACTTCGCTCTTTCGGCGACTACTACGTGGCGCGACTTTACTTCTTTGATAAAGACAGCAGGATCCGAGCAGAGAAAACATCTTCCTCGAAGACGAGTCTGCCTCCTCTATTTAGGGTGTCCGCGTGCGTGCGCGCGCGCGCGCTCGCGCTCGCGCTCCATCGAAATAAGCCACGCATATGGCGGCCGAAAATAAACTCCCGTTGATTCCCATCCCATCCTATCCCATCCCACAAGCCGTCGAACAGAGGAGCCGGCCTCGCCGTCTCCATTTTAACCAACGCGCGCGTGCGTGCGTTCATTCCTCCTCGAATCCGCTTCCAACTACGCGGACACTCGCCGCGACCTGCCAGCTCGGAGTGCGGAACCCACGGGAAAAGAGAGTGAAAAGAGGACGCGAGAGAAGGGAGAGGAGCACCGGATACCACGACATTTATTTGCCGCGGTGGTTGGTGCGTGCTCCCCGTATGCCACGCCACGCCACGCAACGCCGCGCCGAACCGAGCCGCACCGCGCCGTTCTGCACGGCCATGCCACGCGCTTCGAAAAAAGCGGGGACGAAAAAAGAGTTGGGAACATCCTACACACCTCTTCGGATATCACGTTTCACGAGCGAGAGAGAAGGAGCGGAGAGCGCGCGCGGACGACGAACTCCTACGCTTGGGTCCGTCTGAGGAGCAGGCCGAGGCTCTGCTCGCACAAGATACATACATACCGAGCCGGGTCACCCACCAAAATCCGACTGCTCCTCACGGGAGGTTCCTTACACGACTCGATCTACAAGACCCTCCGCGTGTACCGTGCTTCGCTAATCGATGGCCTTTGCAAGTTATCACCGCTGCCCAGCGAGATCTACCAATGCTGCGAGCTCTCCTTCCACCGGGCGATCTGCCTCCGAGAGGAGCAGCACACCGGCACTCCTCTCGCTATGTAAAGAGGACTACTTTTCACGAGGCAGGAACGCGCGGGTGGGGTCATTGCACCAAAACACGCATTCTGCCGCTTGCCGCTCACGGAGAGAGCCTCTCTTCGGCGATTCCCCGACTATTTTCGGCGATGAAATGCGCCTTCCCGACACACACGCGCACGCATACATCCTTCGACTCTTTCCTCTCTGCTCTCTCGCTCTCTCGGCCTCTATGTATCTATCCATCTGCGGCTTGCGTGTACTTTCTCGACCTTCTCCCTCACGGTCGCGCTCGATTTGACAGGACGCGCGTATCTCTGCATGTGCACGACGCCTGTAAGCGTTGCCGCTTAATCCGAGAATCTGCTTAACCGGGTGATTAATTGACGATTGTGGGTGAGATGAAGTACACCAGGCTGCCTCCTCTCTGCCCGCTCGCCTCGCACCCGTCCACCGAAAACGAACTCACACCCGCTAGCAGCGTCGAGCACACTTTGCACAAGTTTGTCTTACAAATGGGCCGAGCGACGGGAATAATTTAGAGCAGTGGCGCAACACGCGTTAACCTTTCCTCGTGTGGGACCGATTTGCTAGCGATCCCCACTCTCCCGATTAGCTTCGCTTCCCTCTGATCTATAGAACGCTCGAACCGCCCGCGTCCCGTTCTCGTTATTGAGCCAAACAATTCGCTGTCTAGCTAGAAAGCAATATACACAAGAGGAGAACATCAACTGATAGGGGGCAAACCTCAGGCGAACCGAGCTATGTCGAGTGAAGGAAGAGTGATGCTGGAATTACACGTTCCAACGGGTGCAAGTTAACTCGGCGAAGCTTCTCTCAACCTACTTTTCAGCAGCTAAAAGCCCTGTAACCACCGATCCATCAGTCTCTCCGTGTTATTGTTATAATACCCCGAGAATCCGTCGTTCTGCCCTCAGGCGGGCCAGAATAACTCTAATTTCACCGGCTGTTTACGAACAGCCATGCGAAGCCAACCTCTCTCCCTCTCTCTTTCTCTCTTGAGTATCCAAGTGGCGAGTGCGGAGGGAGGAATTGGACCAAGTATTTCGACACCTGACCCTCCTCGTCACCGGACACACGTGAGACGTGTGGGCAGCTATTAATGGAGCGCGCGGCCTGGTATCGCGATCCAACTTTTCCCGAGCGAGGGATCTCGATCTCGGGGAGCGGAGCAGCATGAATAAAGCGCTCGGGATGCAGGATGCAGCGGGGACACGAAGTGGATCGCCGGATAAAAATTCGAAGAGTCACCGCGGCAGTGGCGGCGGCGCGCGGCTGGGAGAGACGGATCTCGGATGAAGGAAGGTCTCGGGCGAGGAGCCTCGGCGGCTCTGAGAGCAGGCGGACGCGCACGGGACGAACAGAGAGAATGCGTGTACGGGAAGGAAGACGGGGGGCATGCTTGATTGAGACATCGACGGAGCAGCTGTGACAGTTATCTGATTCATGGACATGCCGAGTGTATTTTATGCCGCACGGCCTATGAATACAGATCGGTCGAACGCGGGACAGCCGCAGTGGCTGCTGCTGCTGCTGTTGCTGCTGCGGCGTCGGCGGCGTCGGCGGTTCCACTGGACCAAGGAGATCATAGGTACGTAGGAGCGCGTATATGGATATATCAATTACCTGTACAGAGAGTAAGCCGCCCGGCCAACACGTATATAGTCGAAGAAATAGTACGAGCAGTCACCCGTCGCATACGTTCCCCTTGGCGTGTCACGTCCTGTGAATCGCATACGACCAAGAGGCCGCAGCCGCCGCCGCCGCCGCCGCCACCGCTGCCGCAGCCGCCGTCGCCGCCTCCTCTTCTCGCATTACGATTCATCAGGCGTGCGCGGCTACCAGCTCTCCGCGAGGATCCGATACTTATCCGCTAACAATCTACGTGATAAATCGCTGATTTCTATCGCTGCCTCCCTTGTCTCTCGCCCCACTCGCAATGCGCCGCGAAATCCAGCCTCCCGGCTGGGGATACGCCGGAGGAACGAGCTCTTACAAAGAAACCTCCACCGCGCGACACCCTAAGTCCCCGTTTAAACCGGGAATCCCGCTACTGCTTCGAGACGCCTTTCCCATTCTAGTTTTTAATGCTTGGTATTCACAATGTTTGAAAACTCCACGTTTTAATAGACACTTGCTGTACAGAAGTATTGAATAATAATATAATCGATATGTGAACGAGCTTCTATTATCGCGAATTACAAACCCCATTAATTTATAATATTTATTGAGTGAAAATATGAGGATTTATTTCGATGAGAGATTCTCTATTTTGGAGCGTGGGATCGCGGGTGCCCCGTGAGAATGCAAGCCCAGCCCGATGCGAGCCCCCGACAATTACTGTTATTCGCGAAAACGCAATGTCAATGGAGTGGAAGATAAACGGTGCGGAAGAGTACTGTCGGGAGAGGGGAGGAGCGAGCGAACGGCGAGCGTGCTTTTGGCACGGGCGCTACTGAAGCTCGCTGACAAATGCCCCGCGTCGTATAACGCGTCCTTTGCGCGAGTGAATCTCCGAATGACACGGCGAACGTCAAAGACTTCGAGAACGACTCTTTGTCGGGCGCGAAAATCACCGACGGACATTTGTCATGGTAACCACGCCGAGCGAGCATCCAGCGACGTTTGACATCATGACTAACATGGGTATTAACGATAAAGTGACTGTAACATAAATGATATCCGTCCACTGTGACCTTTGTCCGAAAAATCCAATGGATTTATAGGAACGCGGAAGAATAAACGATTTCGAGACATCTGGCATTCAGGTTTGCAAGAAGATGCGCAACATGCATGAACTAGAAGAGGCTTCTCCGAGGAAAGGAAGCTCAGAAATGCACGATAGTACGAGGCACGTTCCGAGATTGCGTTAATTAATGCCAGGCTACTCGGTAGCTCCCAGTGATATGGCAGCGTTAGTAATGGAGCTCGGAGTGTTACTATGATAATCGCCAAACGCAACGCGATGCCTGTCTTAATTGGCACCGCCGGAATGAGTTAATAAGGCAATAGAGCACCTCCTGCAACATTCGCGCGTAAGATCGAGCGAGAGGATCGAAGAGGAGCGTGTTATTTATTAATTAAAACAACTACGACGGCCCATTAAACATGTTTCCAAGAGTAAAGATCGCGCGGAAGAAAAAGTACTTGGACGTAGCTGTTAACGCTGTTAACGAGCGGCACGATCACTCTGTCGAAGGGTTTGAACTTGAATGCGTTTACGTAAACCTTCTCGATCGCACTCTCTCTCGTCCGGCGGTGGGTTCAGCGTGGACGTTAATTCACGGAAGCGCCAGTAAAACCGCTCTGGTTTGAGTGAGCGAGTCTCTCCGGAGATCGGCAGAGGGGCGGAGGGGGGCTAAAAGCGCTAATGGAAATGCTCGGGCCGGCGCGGCGCGGCGCGGCGATGTCCTTACTCTCGGCAACGGGCGACAAGCAGTGTGACGGGCGCGCGGATAGCTCCCAAGACATGTGACGAGCACGTGTCTCGAACTGGTACATATCAGCTTTCGTCTTGGAATTAGTCCGCCCGGTCTGGATCTCTCGGGACTCGAGACTCCAGCTTCTCCCGCTGCTACTACCCTCGCCGCTTACTTTTTGTCACCGTGTGAGGCGTCGCGACGCGTTTCAACTTCTCGTCATGCATCACGGCGCGTTAACGTGCTCTCTCGCCGTTTATTTCCAGGCGAACTCGTGACCGGCCCACTGCTGATAATTATAACTCGATCGGCTGGAAGACTCCGAGTCACGTCCCGCTATTCTTCTACTATCATACTCCGGTCAACTTTGCGAACCATCAAAAAATATATCAAAAACTAACAGAAAAGTCGAGGGAAAAACAACCGCTTCTCTTTCACGTTCGAAATAATAGTAGCAGCTCCTCTAACGAGTATGCAATGGGCGCCGGGAAATGAGGAAATACTGTCGCGCGAATGTGAAGTGTGCGCCGGAGTGATATACTGTTCTGACTGATATCCCAGCGTGTCAGGAGCGAGGCAATTCATTTCGCGGCTAATTATCGGAACCGAACTCTATCCGAACGCGTGGACAATAAAACGGCGGCGACAGGGGGTCTTAATATCGAGAGACTATTAAGCAGGCTGGGCCGGTGCGCAGGGGTTATAGCGTGTCGGGAGTGCATGGCATGTAAATGCGAGAGCGAGCGAGCCAATAGCGGAGTGGTTCTTGCCGAGCGGCGAGTGAAGAGAAATGGGCGCCGGTGGCCAGTAATGAGCCAGAAAACTGGCGACAGCACCGCTATGCCCGCTATATCCTATCCCAACGAGAGACGGGCCGCTTCGCGATATTCTCCGAGAGAAGCAAAGTGAGAGTGAGAGCGTAGAGAGAAGGAGGGAGAAAGAGAGAGAGAGAGAGAGAGAGCGAGGTAGCGGCATGCCAGCCGGAGAAGGACAGAGAGCGGAGAGAGTGTGCTTGTGTGGCGTGCACGCGCGGGCCCATAACTCACGCGGCTGGCCCGCAGGCCCGTCTTGTTAGCGCCCTGGAGAACCGAAGCGGGCTTCGAGCCCCGAGCGACCCCCTAACTATGATACCGTCTTCTACCGGGGCGATATACGCGCGCTCCAGAGCTCCCGCTCTCCACGCGCAAAGGAAAACGAGCCTTCCGAGGGAAGAATAGGGCTGATCGGCCCCAGAAGAAGAAGGGGCTGGTAGAAGCGAGCGAGCGAGCGATTCACAAGAGTTGGAAGCGGCGAGAACAGCAACGGCAGGCACGGCAAGAGAACGGCCGAGTGTAGTAGGCAGGAAGGAAGAGACGGCCAGCGTGGCGCGGCGCGGCGCGGCGCGGCGAGTACGAGAGAGCGGAGAGACGAGAGAGCATAGAAGGGCCCGGGCTCAGGCTCCTTTCGATCCTCGTCCTCCGGCAGCGCGCATAAATGCATAGCTATCTGCGGGCGCATCTTCCCCGGCGGAACGGGCGGACGAAAAGAGCGCGTTATCGGTACTCCGACCTGATAAATCCCCCCGAAAGAATAATGAGTCGACATTATTCATGCTGGCCCGTCAGCGTCGCTCGACCGGTCCACCATTCGCCGCTCGCCCTCTCACTCTCTCTCTCCCTCTGCTGCTGCCTTCGCTCTTGTTCGCTCTCTCGCTCTCGCGTTCGGTCTCACACGTATCTGTCGGAACAGCCTTCTCCAAGAGGACGAGAGAGGACCGAGAAGAAGAGACCGCAGCGTTTCGGCACTTCGCCATTAGGGGATTCAGACAACGCCGGTCGGGATTCCGCCGGTGGAATTGCTCGGACGATATTAGGAGAGCGCTTAGCCGGATCAACTGGAATTCGTTTTGGCCCGCGGGGGGACCAGCGTACCGTTTGGTCGATAGGGCACCCTGACTAGCTGGCTGCTCCGCCTGTGCCTCTTGGTATCGGCAAGTCCGCTGCTCGTAAATTTATCGGCAAGCACGAAAGAACTGTGTTACCGTAATGTCCTGTGCTCACGAGGGCGCCCTTCTCTCCTCTCCTCTCTCTCTCTCTTCTCCCAGCGAGCTATTATACTCTTTGCAAATAAACGCTCCACTCATTCCCACCGTCATTTTCCTGTCCGCGTAGTGGTAGAGCGCATTCCTATTTCTTCCTCTCTTGAAAGATCATGCTGCAGGAAGGAGGTACAGCATGTTCCCGGCGAGCTAATAAGGCAATCGGGTTTAACACTTTTTTCCCTCGATACTTAGAGAATTATTAGCCCATTGACAGGCCTGTTAAACGTCAGGTCGAATCATTCTGAACAGAGAGCCGGCGGTGCCGGTGTTACGCGCCTCACAGGTTCCGACGACAAAAATGGATGTGTATCATAAACTAAAGCAGCAGAAAACTGCACTCGGCTTTACGGACGGCGGGAGTCAAGTTTTTTTTCCGACTCGTAAAGTTAAATGTTATAAGGGCGAGCCGCGGCTGGTTAGCTGTAACTGTCGCAATGCAATTTCCGTTTTATCGGCAGAAACAAAACTCTTGCCGGCGCGCGAGAGGGAGCGGGGGCTTGTGTGTTCGATATTACTACGACTAGCAGGCACCGATTGTCCCCGTTGCTGCTACTACTGCTGCTGCTGCTGCTGCTGCACCAGCAGCAGCACCAGGTTTACCCGTGACGTTGAGTGACACGTTTAGCGCGTCCGTTTTATTACGATTCCCGTCGCGCACCCTCTCGCTACCAACCACCACCCCCTTCCCGCCCACCAGCACCGGCGATATACCACCCCTCCGATTTCATCGTACAATAAAATACGCGCCGACAAATTCGGCACTCGGCAATCACGATCGTAACCGGCGGCCTCGCTCGCTCGCTCGGCTCACGGCTGCAGCAGTCAGAAACCATGGCCCACGGCCACCCATCCCCCCTTTTTTACCCCCGATCGCCCCTCTCTGCGCCACGCTATTGAAACGGACCAACACTGCCGACGAAGAGTTGATTTCGACCACCGGCTTTAATTTCCCGTGAAATTCTCCGATAAGCTTACCCGTCCCACCGATTATTGATGAAGAGCGAAGGCTTTCTCCTTCCACCTTCCTCGGTTGGCTATCACTAGGTTTGAATGCCAGTGCCAATGAGCCCATTGAATGGAAGTGAAATCTTTACGGAGGAGCGCGACACTTACACGCACCGAGCACCGAGTACCTGTATCCATGACCTAGAATATATCGGAGATGAAATGAAAGACATTGTCTGTGTGCTCGTTCGATCGATAAGTATAAGCCTTTCTTCCGTGAGTCGCTGAATACTGTATCGGATAACTACTGGTACCAAGACGAAACTGATAGCTACGATCAAGCGAAGCAGTCAAGCGTCGCGGGTGATAGATCATCCCAAGTATCCCTCGCGGATCTCCTGTCCCCGAACCTGTTTTTCGAGCGAATAATGCCCTTTACGGCAACCCCACTCTACCAACTTTTTTAGGCCTATTCAAATTTTTCCCCAGCCTTCTCTACTACGTCCCAAAGGATCTGATATCCAAATCCGTGGACATGGACCCCGAAAAATAAGAGTTCCTTACGGGGAATAACCCTTTTTGTCGGCGACAACTTCAGAGGAAACGGTGGAACGCGTTTCAGCGGGATTATTTACAAGTTGGTGCGTTCTCGGGAAATAATAGTTGAACTTATAAGTACATGAAGTACTGAGAGCGCGCACAATGGAAAGCCTGCTGGAGAATGCGGTACCAAGAATCCGCGGGATCGAACTAATCAGCCCTCTAGGATTATTATCTCCATTTTAAGCGTAGGTGAAGCGCCGTGCGCGGCATAGGTGAGGCCATAAGCGAGGCCAAATATAGTAGTTCGTCTCATTGGCTGCCTTAGGTGGACACGTAACGCCGGCACACGGCGATCGGGGCCCTGTCTTGGGACCGGTACACCGCACAGGCCGGCTGCTTGCCGAGCGCGATACTCCTCTTAACACAGCCTCGCACACATGTTCCTCCGTTGGAAGGTGGGAGGTAGGAGCGGACGAGGTGCTGAAGATCAGCGGTGGAAAGGGGGCTGAGAGAGCCTTAGGGGAGGGCTGTGCTCAGGATGGAGGCAGCATTCCATCAAACCAGACACCATCTTATATATGTCTAACCCCCCCTGGCAACCTATCCCTCTCCTCTTTCTCTCACATCGATTTCATTTTCTCTATTCTCCACTCTTTTCACTCTCCTTTGTGCAATCTCGAAAACACGCTTCATTAAAGGTTCTGTGCTTTCGTAAACACAGGTCAAGAAACGTAAAACACGTCCTAAAATAGAACATTGCAAAGTTAAACGCTGCAATCTCATTATGGGAGGAGATTAGCGCTAATCGAAAAATATATGAGTCTTAATGCAAATTTCGCGATAACTGGCAGACCCAAGATAAACAGCAGTGGTTTAGTTCGCCTATGAGAAAGGTCGACGACGCGACGGCGAACGAGCGCGTTGACGTGGCTCGATGGATGCATTTTTAACGGCACGAAAATAGCGGCAGAAGCGCGGCATTCGGAATAGCCTTCGAAGTGAGTAACAGAGAGAACGAGAGGAGCCAGCGCAGACAAAACAGCGACAGCTGCGACAAAGGCGACGGCGATGTAGACGACGGGAATGACGACGCCGACAACGACGAACGGCGGCGTCGACGGCGTGGAGTGTATCATGAGTGTAAGTGGACTGGGCACCAAATTTCCATGCTTTCTTTACTCGGCTTGCCATTGGAATCCAGGCGGCACGCCGGGATCCGATATAACTGCCTCGACAAGCGTTTATCTCCCTCTTTTTTCTACGAAAACGAGCGGGAAACCACAGCGAAAACTTATAGGACCAGATGCAAGCCAGTTTATCTTTAGAGCTTAATTGAAGGAATATCAGAAGAGAATGAAGAAGGCAGTACGGATCAATTACTCGAATATAAATGGTACGCCGAGTGATAGAGGGAATCAGAAATGATCGGAAGACTGGGCGACGCAAGTGGTATTTGAGTAAGTAAGTGCCGAGGTCAGGCAGACGCGGAGAGTGCGACAGGGCGACGAGGACGATATCGACGTTGGACGTCGACTCGTAAACCTCAGCCCTTATGGCGGTGCAGTACCCAGGACTCTGGCGCACGGCAAGCCGCTATCTCACGAGGGTCCGAAACGAGACTCACAATCAGCTCGGCGAGAACCGAGCAGGAGAACTGGCAGTGCTCTTTCACCCGGGGGCGAAAGGAGCGAGGACTCGTGCGGCCGATATGCAGATAGAAGAAG
The DNA here is from genome assembly GCA_910591665.1 of Ectemnius continuus. NCBI lineage: Eukaryota > Metazoa > Arthropoda > Insecta > Hymenoptera > Crabronidae > Ectemnius > Ectemnius continuus. Next base: position 8,886,804 of record OU342868.1, on the reverse strand, counting down.
TAGGTGGCAGAGGCTATGTAGCGTCGCTGGAAAGGACGGTCCCGCGTGGGCGCGCCCTTCCGTTACTTTACGATTATTTTACCGAGTCGATGTCGCTGAAAACGCCCGGCAAAAATGAGCCACGCTGAATCCCTCGAACGCCACGTACTCTCTTTCGCCTCTCCCTCTCTCTCTCTCTCCCTGCACGCCTCGCTTGCATCTCTGTACCTAAGATTGGCTGTCCCGCTATGTGCTCGCTCTCACAGGCAAAGCAATTGCGCCCCTGCGATGCTGCCCCGGCCCCGACAATTATTAATGACTGCCAGACTCGTAACATCAATCAATCGGCAAGCAAGAGAGACCGATGGGAAAATAAGACTATTAGGAATTATTGGAAGAGTTAGTTGGAAGATCGTATACTCTGTAATAAAATACTAAACAATCATTACAGAGCATCGTAACCTCGTGCAGCTAATAGATGAGGAGCGCGCGAGTGTTGGTAATTATTGGGAAATTTTGGAGAATATGTGCTTCGAACGAGGTTGCTTTGCTATCACATCATTAACCAGGAGTGGGGAGGTATACCGAGAGTGTATTATACCAGTGGACTGACCTCGTAAATCAATGCGCTCTCAGATTGTGCTTACATTAGCGACGATTTTATGGGTCACTCGTAGACACGGATCAAATAGAAGCGAGCGACCTTCGGCAGACTCGGCTCCCAGCTGTTAAGAATTAATGGCTCTCATCACATAATTAGAATGACGGTATTTCCAGGATATACGTTTGAACTCGGAGCAATCGGGACATTGATCCTTCGCGTGTCGACGTCCTGTGTTATTAGTGCGCGTTACGTAAAAGATATGTTCGAGCCGTGCCACGACCCCTATCTCCCGCTATGATTAATGAGCACTGCGAATTTATAAGCGTCCTACACCGGCAAGGTCAAGGCTACCAGCACGACTATTCCCAGTGTATCATTAATAGAGCCGGCGAGAAAAAAGAGACGGCGCTATCGATAGCTCTCCCAATTTCATTAAAAGGCTCTCTCTCTCTCCCTCTCTCCTTCCTTCTTGCCCTCTCTTGAAAGACGTTACTTTCGTGTTAGCTAAAGCCACGGAAATTGAAAGTCCAATATCCGATCTTAGCGAAGCCAAAAGAGCGAGCGAACGTAGCCAAGTCGTTCACACTCGTGGACGATAAAGATCAGTGTATCCGGGCGGATACATTCATTCTTCACGATCAATCAGAAGGGCGCGGACCTCGCAATTTTGCAGCCGTAGCGAGAGCCGGAGCGCGCCAGTGGAGCTGGCGGGCGAGGGGACGCGCGCATAAAATAATCAAGTCGAATTTGCATTGAATTTCGGCCGGCCGAGCAATTTGTAGTTGCACGCGCTCTCTCGCCGCGCCGCCGCGCCGCTCGCCCGGCGAGAGTGTAAGTGCACACGCTGCGGCTGGCGAAGGAACGAGCGAGGAGGTTTAAAGCGAGGAGGTAACGACGAGTGGTGTGCAGCGTGGCACCGTCGTGTATGTAAATGCGCGGAAGCACCTGCAGTGATAAATTGATTATCCCACTCCCCGAGCATCTACGTGCTCTGATCCCTCTTGCCCTCCCTCTTTCTCATCGTGCCTGACTGCTGCTGCCACCGCCTCCTCCTCTTCCTCTTTCTCCTGCTGGCCCTTCGCTCTTCCACCCTCCCACTCAGGAGGACTCAGCCGTGGCTGGCCGATCGGAGCCCGAGCCCCGATCGCATTATAATAAATACATAATATCGGTACTTTACATGTTACGCGGCCAGAAACCTTAAAGAACCACGGTAAGTGGTGGCCTCCGGCGAGCGCCGTGCAATTTCGAAAATTTTTACGCCGCCTACGTCCTCCCTCGTCCCTCCGATCCACCTTCCTCGCTGCATCCTCTCGCGCCCTCCCACTCTCTCCTCCCTGTATAAATATGGAAATATGCGCACCACCCTTTTCTCCGAGCGAGCAATCTATGGTCGCTCGATTCCCCGAGCGGCTCGCGCGCGCCCAACCGCCCGCCCGCCAGAAAAATGTGTGAAGTTACTTTGTAGCTATGCCGATAATCGTCCTGCCACGCCTCGCCGACGATCCATCTATGGACGAATGAATGCTCCTGGCCAATCTGCGGGGCAACGCTTTCGACGATGGGATGCAGGAAGATTGTAAGAACACGGAGAGCAGGAGGAGGACTGAGATGAAAGATCACGATGAGGGGACTACGGAATGGTATTGTCTCTGCGATAGTGGTGGTCGGATGTTAGAGCACTTGAGTGGAACGTGCTCATTGTATCGGCTCCACGTGGAGTTTATCTCTCGCTCTCGCTCTCTCTATTGCACTTTCATCGTCAGCCACCTCGGAAGCTGCTACTCGACGAACGCCGATGTCGAGTGCTTGGACTTCTCAGCCACCCTCCTCGAACCGACCCTCCGGAAGCCCCCCCGGTTCCCTACACGCACCCTTGAATCACCGTCGACAATTAGTTTCCCATTGACCTATACCGCGCACCCCTCCTCCAACTGGCTCGCGAAAGAATTAAAGCAGAACAACAAACAAACACTACAGAGATTGCTAGCGAGGGGATCTCTCTCCCCACCAGCATCCTTAGAATGTACTGTCACACTGGATAAATTGCACACGCTTGCCAAACGATCTTTGAATAGATATTCGTGAACTTTGGTAATTACTGCTGTACTGATTACCGTTGATGAATGGTTTAACGAGAAATGACGGAAAAAAAGGCAACATTCTGCCCCCATTAACTCTTGTTTTCCAATTTCGCGGCATCGTAATTGAACAGTAAACTACAGGAGGAATAAATGTGACGATGCTAATTAGCGACTCCAAGGAGCTGAAATCAGACTGGCAGTATTTCAGCGTCCAAGGGCACTTCTGTAGGAAAGAGGGAGGTTATTCCTAAGTGGACCAAGGAAAGAAAAATGCGCGACGAGTTCCTATAGATTCTCGGGACACGGCTTACTAATAGGATGGGGTGGGAAACATGCCGACCCAGAGATAAGAAAGCGGAGAGCAGCGAGTGCTCGACAGTCGCATAATAATTAGTGCATGCCTCTTTCACCTTGGCCTGTGGACCACGAGTCCACTGGAGTTGTAACTGTCCAAGAAATGGAAACCGAATGTCTCGGTGAAAAGGAGTTGTACGATTAAAAATATTGTAGAAAGACTCCCTGGGAATTTATAAGTCAATCGAATGAATGGGAGAGTCGAAGAATTTTGCGTATTACGTATCCGGATGTATAATAAGGTCGCGTCGCTAGAAAGACGATTGAAGAGTTTTAGTGACCGGGGACTGAAAAAGTCGTGACACGCGATTAAAGTGTCCGCATTCATTAGCTGCTTTGTCTCTGAGGCAAGCTGCACCTCCACCAGAGGAGGATCTATGGCTGCGTCCTCGCACGGGACACGAAAGCACGCGTCGTCTCTTTCTAGAGAGTGTCTCGCACTGCCGTTCCATTCCGTGGCTCTTCACCTTTGCCGTTCACTATAGCCGACGTCGGTGCGGCGCGGCGGCGGTGCGCTCATTGTGGCCCGACACAATAATAATTGCGCTAATGATCGCGCTCGAAAAGCGCCTCGTAATCGGCGGCTGGAGAGCCCTTTCAGCTGGCTCCTCTCTCTCTTTCTCTCGAGTCATTCTTCTCTTCTCTCGGGCGCTAACGGTCTGCACGGCCTCCTCTCTCTCTCTCTCTCCTGCCTCTCGAAAAGTGCAAGTTGCAATCCATAATAGATCGAGCATCCACGCGACCTACCGGTTTGACCCATTAAAAAAGAGAATAGAGAAGAATCATCCTCTGCTAACCGCAGGAGTTATTCATCCGACATGAATTGTACAGGGATGCGCGCGTGGAAAGGAGAGAGAAGCAATTAAAGGGCAAATTGAAGAAGAGGAAAATTCCAGCCGGTTCCCACTGCCAGAGGGACACGCGCGCGCACGCTCAAAGGACAGGGTGGACACACGCGTGCGAGAAGAGAGAGCAGCGTGCGTTCCTAGGACGCACGTCCACGTATGTACGTAGGAAAGCGGGTAGGATACGGTGCGCGGGGTACTCTCTTCATTTCCAGGCTGTCACGAGCAGAAGAAGATTCGGCCTGCGTTTGACAGCTCCAGGGTCTGGGTTGGCTGGCGCTGCTGCTGCTACTGCTGCTACTACTGCTGCTGCTGCTGCTACTGCTGCTGCTGCTGCTGCTGCCAGGGTTGATCCGTAGGTTGGGCGAGCATTCCGTGCAGAGGGGTACATTTGAGGTACCGCCGATAAAGAGAGAAAGAGCCGACTGGCCTTCGAGAAAGAGTAAGAGCAAGGTTGGCGTATGTCCATGTACCGGCGTACCAACGATTCTACCGCCGGTACATCTCGAAAGCAACCTTTCCCCCGCGTTGGACCTTTATTTCGTATGACCCTTCGCCAGCATACATTCGGATATAATTGTCTCTGCCGCCACTCGCGCTTTTTTTTCTACCTGTCCATCTCGCAGGGAGATTCTGCGCTCGTCTCACCCTCGTATTCACAGACTTCCTGCGTTAGTAATGACGGATTGGCGATCCAGCATTCTCCGCTTCGTAGCGTACCTCGTTGATTGTCCGAATATTAGAGACGCGAGCATATTACGTAATTTTCGAGGGCGTAAGATTAAAGCGTCGGATAAATTCCTGTTTCATAGAAATTCTGTATCCAAGAGCGTTCGAAGTTTACGGTTTCGAAGTAAGGATGCGTATGTGGAGCGGGTTGTATGAAAACAAGTAGAAAGTCGACGTTACAAGAGAATGGATCGAGTTGAGCGGCCATTACGCACATCTGCGTCGCGGGAGCAACTAGCGAGGAGTGAATTTTCATATTCCGAGATATACTGTGCCGTCGAGGTAGGCAATAGCTGGCGCGGGCGCGGGGAGGGGAGGGGCTAGGTTCACCGCGGAAAAATAAGGAATTCGACGGCAGAGAAATTTGAAGGCTGTGCGCCACGAGTTGCTCCTGGAAAGAGGAATGGAGTAGACGGGAGCGCAGATGCAACGACGTCTGCTGTTTAATATTGGAGAGCCGCCGCACATGGGCACGTTGCTGCATCCCCCCCCCCCCCCTCTCTCTCACTCTCCGGGTCTTTCACTCGGAGACACATTTCACTAATATTGCAGGCAGCCACCGAGGCGAGCGGGACCTCCCAGTCACACACGCTTTACATATCTCTCGGCGCATTAATATATTCAACACATATGAATATCGCAGCCAGACAGGGGAGGAAACCGACTAGATACCGGGAGGAAGGAGCGCGCGCGAGGGAGAGAGGGAGAGAAGAACTGAGTGGGCCCTCTCTCCCTCCCGCTCTCTGTCTGTCTCGTCGAGGGCTAAACCATTGTACCTATCTTCGGCTTCATGAAATCTCCTAGTCCCTCTCTGTTCCACCCCCTACGGCTTCCAGCGCTTATCGGGCAGGGCCGCGCTCGCGCGCCCGCGCGCTCCCTCTATCTCTCATTGTGCGCCACGACAGAGCTTTGTGCTTTGTGGCTTGCGCAACTCCGGAACTATTTCCGTGCCTTTGACTAAGGAACTAATGAATACGGACCGTGGACGGCGACACGCCTCTACGTGCACCGTGGATCCTCTTCGCCTCCTCCCGCCAGTATCACTTTGGTTCCCCCGTGCGCCCAACACGATATCCTGCAGAGTTTTTAACGGCCAAGTCTTCCTCTTGACGAGGAATCATTTTATTGATTATTCTAGCTATTTGGAGACTCGTTGTTTCGATTAAGTGTAAAGGTTTACTTGCGGAACTGATCACTCTCGCTTGGAGGACGGCTCGGCAATGGCCGGCCGCCTACTCTCTCGCTCGCCCTTTTTCATAGCGTACTTCCTCCCCAATTTTCTCCTCCCTCGCATCGTTACAGTCGAGAGGCCGCGCGAGCGAGCGAGCGCGTGTTCGCCGTGCAGTTTCGACGGCATTTTCTGCCGTCCATGGGAACCAATTACCCTCCTCCCACCCTCTCATGAGAATGGCCGACCCTCTGGGCGATGGTCGCCGTACTCAACAACTCGGCCCTCGCCTGCGAAGCCACGAGTCCGAGCGCCTGCTCGATCCTCTCGCGCCAGTCTACGCGCGATTCCAATGGCTACTAACGAGAAGACGTGCTGTTATGCAGTCCACGTATCTCCGAATGCTCCGAGTGCTGACTCAAACCAAGTTAGAGTGCTGTTCAGAACAAAGGCGTTAATAGATGAACTCTTAATGGAGGAAATATATATACGAGGAAGCGAAAAAGTTGGATGCTTTGTCTCGAATTGTAGAGAACTGCGAGTGTATCGAATGTGAGGAAGCCTTCGGTAAATGAATCATGTAGGAAAAGGTGGAAAGAGTCGTTGGGATTTAACGCCCCTATCCCTCAGACAATGTGTCTATCTATCCCTTTGCTTGCCCAGACTCCAAAACTGGCGAGGCTTGCCCGTACAGCCGGCATATTACACGTTGATCGTCTGCGCTCGTGTACTCCCACATACAGACGTATTTACCTATGTGACGCGCACGTGTAGATAGGCGCACGTGAGTCCGGTTTATCGGCGCGAGAGGGCCGAGAGGAAAGTTCGGGGAGACAGGCTGGGAGGAAATGAGAGCGAAGGGTAGAGAACGAGAGAGGCGAACCGGTGATGGATCGTCCAATCAGTGCTGCGAGATGGAGCACGAGAGAAGTGAGCCGAGTGAGGAGCAAAGGGGATATATATGGAGGGAAGAGGAGAGAATGAGCAAGAAGCAAGGGAGAGAATCTTCTCCACCTATGGCTTGGTACGCCGCGGATGTCGAGAGAAAAGAAGAGAGAGAGGTCATGGTCGGGTCGGTCTCCTGCTAATCGAAGAACACGAGTTGGACCTGTCCAGCCCCACCGAACAGACACCTTGCCTTCCTCCACCATCGCCACTGCTTCTTAAAAACCTATCTCTTCCTTTATTAACTCCCATTCTCATCCCAAAAATATCCCTATATATTTCTCACACCAAACAACCGCTACGCGTCTAATTAAACTAATAAAAGTCTCAATCGACGCCAAGGCAGCCACCGGAAAGAAAAGCGAATCGTCATTTTCCAGGAGGCTACAAAGTAGCGTATTCTTAAGGTCGTTACTCCGCTGAATTCCAATTTCAGTAAGCGAGCACGTTCGACAGGTAGTGAAAGAAGTAAAAAGAAGTAAAAAATGGTTTCCTATCAGGCGGTATCGACTACGGCAGTGGCCGCGCGCGGCGAGCGCAGAAAAGGTTGGAAAGGCGCTCAAGTGGGAGTGGGAGAGAAAGAAGAGAGTGGATCGAGAGAGGTCAGCTAACAATGGCCGCCAACCAAAACATCCGATAAATCTAACCGGCCCCGAGACCAAGCCCCGAGGGGTTTTAAACTCTCTCACCCCAAACGCCGCGAACGCCGCTGCAACCCTTACATTACGCTACACTCACGGAAAAGGGAGCCATGCCGGCTGCCGTGACTCCTGGCCACGGCTTGTCGCTCTGTTGAGAAGGAGGGAAACAGGCAGAGTCAAAGAGAGCATGTGAGAAAGAAGGCCCCGAGAGGGTGGCACAGAGAGAGAGAGAGAGGGAGAGAGAAAGCAAGCTGGAAGCAGTGCTTGCACGAGTGTAGGTGAGGGTAGAACGACCATGATGTGCGAGCCACGAAAAACCAAACCGAGGGAATTCGCCTAACTCTCCCGGTCTACCTCGCCGCTGCCTCTCCACCTCTCTCTCTCTTTCTCTTTCTCTTTCTCACTCACCTAGACGCGCCGTGACCTCCTCCCTCGGGTCCCTCACACACTCGCCACGCCACAACTACCACCCAGACTCCGCCAGACGTAACGAGATCTCCGGTAAGCGAGTGGTCAAGTGGCTTCTCGACGAAATTTCGACGAATTTGTTTCGCGACCGCATCCTAATTTATTTCGCCGCACTACTCCTCGTACACTCCACCGAGGACTGTTAAGGGACCTTGCGAGGGGACCCGGCTCAGCGAAAGTGTCTCGAGGTCGCCTGAAATGAATACCTGTCCTGCGAACACACCGACGATGAGACTAATCGCGCTGCTTTGTAGTCCCGCTGACTAGTATTGTCAACTTGGGCGAAAGGAGAGAGTGACATCGACTGACTTGTCGAACGGCCCAGATTTCTCAGGCCCGCTCTATTTTCCCGGTCTCGAACAAGAGAAACAGAAATCAGTGACGGATAAAGAGAGTGTCTGCTGACAGAGTCAAGGCGGGATTGACGTCAGGCGTCTCATTGCGCTCTGGCAGAAAGAAAAATCGGCGGATCCCTCAGTAGAGGAGGCAGAAAACAAATTAGAGCGAGCTCGCAAAACAAGTTTACCAGGGAATTTGGACCAACAGCTGGTCCATAAGGTCGGCCGGCGGCATTTAACTCGCTTCGATGAACCAAGAACATATCTTTCTGTCAGGAGAATCGAAGAAAAATCGTTACGCTCGAGCGTGCTCTTCGGACGGTGAGAGAGAGGCATCTTCCGCGGGTACTGAAAATAACACGAGCGCGACATTAAGGAGCCGGTCGCGGAGCGAAACTCGCGCTGCCCTCTCTCTCTTTCTCTCTGCCTTTCATTCGCTCGCTCTTCCTCTCGACCTCTTCGTAATAGATGGCCTGACGAAAATATATTGTCGAGGAAAATGTAGACGCGCTAATGTCGCCGTCGACGCAGAAACTCGATTCTACCGCGGCGACGCGACGTACCACTGCGTATCGAGAGCCGAGCATTCAAGAGAGATCCTCGGATTCCTGGCCACTCGTACATAATCGGCGTCTGCCCGCGCCCCACTCGGACTTCAATTCCTACTGCTGGCAACGCCGCCGACTCGATTATTTCACTCCAAATATACCCACTCAACCAGAATACTCAATGGGAAAAGCGAAACACGAAAGTACCTGTTAAAAATCGCGAATGCAATCGATTATTAACGCGATGCTGCTGGTGTGGCTCGGTAGTAACGCTCGGGCGCGCTCATTAATAAATACAGCAAGTATTCCCTATTAATAACGCTGGCATCCTGCAACAAATGTTATTCCACGCATCCGGAGGCTCGTTTAATTCGCCAGTCAGCGATATCAGTTGCATTCAAAAACGAGCGGCGAGAGAGAGTGTGCGTGATCAAGAGAGGAAGAGAGAAGTGAGCGACGATGCAGCGCGAAACGCAACGAGCCCGCGGCTGCGAAGATTATTCAGGCATAAATCAAAAATTAGCATTAACGCGACCGCTCATTATTAATAATCGAAATCGGCGCAGCAGCCGAAATTCACCCCGGATTTCCGGAGGCGGCGAACCGAGGGCCTCTAGCACATCGCCGACATTCCCCGGCGCCTGTCGTCGTGGATTCGGAAAAACGGTGCCAGGCAAACAGCGAAATTACCGGTGTAGTCAAAGGGAAGGCGCTGACCGGCGGCGACTGCAAGGGAGCTCGAGGAAAAATGGAGGCGAGGGTGGAGAGCCTAGGCATAGAGAGAAAGGGGTCGAAGGGTTGACGGGGGGGCGCGAGAGGATGTTCCACGGAGGAAAGAGAGAGAGAGAGTGGCGAGCGAGGGGTGGAGAAGCGTCGAGAGGGGACGAGCGGTGTGGAGCTGGGAGAGCAAAGGTGCGCGAGAATGGAAGACGAAGGGCGAGGAACGAAGGATGAAGCTCGAAGCGGAGAGAGTCTCGGTGCCCGCGGCTCGGCGCTGTCCGTGGGCGGAAGGAAGAGGTCCAGATGAGATGAGAGGAGAACGAGGGAGCAGAAAGAGGGACAGACAGGTCGGCTCGAGAGAGGAACCCGCGGCTGCCATGGTTACCGTCGCATTCCCGCCTCGCATCGTTGCCATGGAGACGCTCTCGCGCGCATAAGCTCTCTTCTCTCTTTCGCCTTCTCGCGTTCTCTCCGCTGCTCTTCTTCCTCCGATCCTCTCTCTACCGTCGCCGCCGCCGCCGCCACCGCTCTGTTGGTCCTCTCGGTCCCTCTCGGCTCAGGGCGAGAGCAAGTCCTCTCTCCCGTTCCCACTTGCCCGGCCAACGGAGAGGAGCAGCCGACCTTCTCTTCTCTGGTCTGGTATTCCCTCATATTCGCTTCGGCTCTTCCCTCAGCGAGCGCGAGCTGGGATGGGGATCGTTCAGGGAACAGAGGTCCAAGAAGAGAGCAGGAGAGCGGGACAACCTGGGGGCACGCATGCGCCTCCGATATTCTTGCCTTCCATGAGATGAGAGCTTCGATGTCACGGCCCAAATCGTTCGATTACTTATCGACTACCCGCTGATTTACAGTTCCCTATCGATGTTGGCCTTGCTTAATTTAATTAAGAAGGCGATCCCCGCGATATTCTCTCGCGGCTCGAGTCCAGATATAATCTCAAGTCAGCACGGTAGCCGCAATTCGACGAAGACTTGTATCGCTAAGTTCCCGGAGATGTTCGCTGGGGAAGACAGTGCAAGTATGAAAAAAGGATTTGCATATTTACCGGGACTGCCGAGGAAGACGGAGGAGTAGAGGACACCACGGCGTGCGTCGCTCGCCGCTCGCTGTGCGTCCGGCGGCGAACTCCATTCTCTGCGCGGACACCATTTACCTGGAACAAAAAGATCGATTCTCCATTAATTAGCGCTCCATCCTCTTACGGACAGCGGCAGTCCGAGTGATCCCTGAATCCCCGCGCACTGAATAACAAGCGGCGCTGCTTCGGGGAATAAGTGGATTCGTGTGAAAAAACACTAGTTTATATACGGCTTATCGCTCGCTTCTCGGACTGCTTGCTTGCACGAGAGAGAGCAAGTGCAAGTAGAAGAAGTCTGGGCAAGTAGAGCGAGGGATATTGCGCCGGCCTCGTGTAACAATAAAGCCGGCTATCCCGTGCAAAATTCCACACGAAACAGTTATTACGCGCGGAGCCGATAGTATGTACTGAAAGAATGCAAAAGGGCCGTGCGCTCGCGCGCTCCCCAAGCAAAGGGAACAGCAAAGAATTCGTGATCGTTTGCATCACGACTTCGCTCGGCCTTCCAGAGATTCTATCGCGTCCTGCTCCATATATATCCCGTTACAGTCCTCTCGTTCTTTTTCGAAGACAGGTCGCTGCTGCTGCTGCTGCTGCTGCTGCTTTTGCTGCTGGGCCGGGCGAACGAGTGGCATGCGATGTGTTCGAGCCACCCCTATGCAGGCATCGCTCGGGAGGCAGGAATAATCGCGCAATTATAATAATTAGATAAACGCGCAAGAAGCTTGTTGCATTAAGTGGCGGTACTCGCTCAAAACGGGTTTGCGTCCCGCTCGCCCGCCACGCAGCGAATATAAAACGAATCGACAGTGTGACACGAAGGACACGAAGGCGAATTTCATGCCGGCCGTCTGTACGCTTAATATCCGCGGCGATAGCCGAGTGCGAGAAAGCTTATCGAGAAATTGGACATTTCCCGATAAACGTCCGCCGGACGACGGTGTTAAAACGCCTGCTCGGCGATCGTGTCGTGTCGCGTGTCGCGCTCGCGCGCTATCCAGCCTGATTAAAACCCGCGTCTCTCCCAATGCTCGTGTGAAGTTTGTGCTTCGTTGCTTTGTCTCGGCGAGGAAAGATCTCCCTCGGCTGGTTGCTTGCTCGTCGCCAACCACCAGAGACGATTAACCGGCACTGCGAGATCTCGGACTGATTTATAGGACTGGCGGAGACTGGGTGGCCCCCACCGGCCCAGCCTCCCTAGCAATTTTCCAGATACGAAAATAGGAAAGGTGTCTACTTTATTTCCTCTCCGCGGAGATCCCCGAGTGCTGAATGAGGATACACGGTAAGAAAGGGTGGCGCCCTGGGATAAGAGTAAGCCCGCGCGGCCAAGTAATTTCACACGAGAGAGGAGAGCCTCCTCTTCGCGCAGGGATGAGAGATCCACCCGAGCTACTGCAGTCTTATCTTGAAAATATAGCGGCACCCCCCACGCCTCCCTCCCCTTTACCCCACCTCTGAAAGTTATATTCTCGAAAAGCGGAAAATTGCTTCGCTTTAGCCTCTGTGCCCTAAGCATACCAACGTGTTCTTCGAACCATTTTCAACTAATCACTGAAAACACCTTGCTAATCGCTCTGTCATAATCAATACAGCGTCGACAAATACCACTAACGAGAAAGCCACAGTTATACTGGATGCTTTTTCCAAGGTACAACTTGCAGGGGGAAAAAAGTGTTCGCAACGCTGGAAGGGATCGGTGATTTCGGGTTTTGATATATGCTTCGAGTTAATGGATTTAAAGACAAGACGGAGATTCTAATTGCAGACTCTGACAAAGAGGCGCGTTTAGCTCGATGTTACGGTCATGGTTTAGCCACATTAATTTGTGGTTGAGCCAAAATGACAGGGCTGAACCAGTGATTCGAAAATAATGGTTATCCCGAGCCGACGGACAGCCGGGCTTCACATTAATGACGAGAGATTAGGGATCCGGTAACACCTAGCTCGCAATCGGCACCGAAACACCACTGAATTCCCATAAACACACTCCCGGCATATACTTGACAGTATTTCAGAATATTAGAGAGTGAAAGACAGAGCCGTCTCCCAATGGAACGTGCTGAAAATCATCTGAGAAAGTTGGTCCATGGTATCAAGCGTAGCAGCGATCTCTCAGCGCGGTGTTGAATATCTCGTTGATGGAATCCCGCCTTTCCGCGGCGCTCTCAGCGAGCAGACGACGCGACGGCCAAGCGAATAAACAGTATATCAGGATTATTCGAAGTCATTTGCTTGGCTTGCCGAGCCATTACACACAAGGCAGACCGTGCGTCACCGCTATCCCGAACTCCTCGCGGGGCCGTGGCACTTGGGATACCTGTAGAATCCTAGGGCGGAGGTGGAACACGGCTCAAAGGAAATTTATAGCTGGCCAGGAGACAGGGTGTAATCATACACATCACCCCATCAACCCCGTAACCGTGATTTACCGTGGGAATTTTTAAGTGACCCTGCTGGAATTCCTATCATACCGAAACGTATTCCCCGGATTGCGCTCTCTCTCTTTTTTTATCTCTCGCCAATGAATCCGCTTCTTAAGTCAACTCGAGTACTGCGCAGCCTGGTATTTATGAATTATCCCGGAGAAGATCCAGAAATCATGAGCGTCATTTCTGTAGACGAATGTGGACAGTTAAATTGAGAAAGAGAGAGCGAGGGAGAGGGAGAGGGGGAGAGTTAATGTCGGAGAATACGGGGATAATCCGAATTCATTGAAGCCGATTAAACGGCGAGGCTGGCGCGCCCTATGAATTATTCTGACCGCGCGTCCTCCGTGAAACTTTAATCACGCCATCTGATTCCGTGTCTACGGAGCAATCGTCGGCTCTGAAAGCGAGCGAATCGAGCGTACGAGCATCAGCAGTCCTCCTCGCTTCGGAAGAGATAGAGAGAGATAGAGAGGGAGATATTCGTTAAGAGGTATCAAGTGAGATGTCTCTTTTGAGCGATCGCCGTGGCTAAATTGCGGGTAAACTTCGGTCTACGGCTTGGTGTGTTCGCGACAGTCATAGCACGCGGTCGAGTCATGTGCCGGATGAAACCAGAGGAGAGAGAAAGAGTCTCTATCCATATGCGTGCGTACGTGTGTGTGTATGTGTGTGTGTCTGAGCCTCGAGGTGGATGGACCATGATACGATGACCACGTCATCCCAGCCCGGCGGTCTCAACGGCAATGCCTGACGCTAAGTCCCGCTATGGCTTTTATTTTTACGGCGCGGATCTCACTCGATGCGCTTATAAATTGGAATGTAATTCAACGAATCTCTCTCTCGCGCGACAATCCCTCCCTCGCCGCCGCGCCGCTATCATCCCAGCCACTCCATTCTTGAGCAATGCGTTTAGGTGCGTCGCATTATCAGCGTCGTTTCAGGGTTCGCTCAACTTATTTGGATGCTTGACACTATCGTGGATCGATCGACGACAACTTACGGAATGGGCATAAACTGCCATTATCGCTCTATAATCGCAGTGGACACGAGCTGTTGGAATAAAGTTGTTGGGCCCGTGGGCGGGGTGGTGGTGCTGGTGGGTAAAGAAGAGGCGGAGGAAGTTTCCTCGATAGTAGGTGCATGTGGATCCATCAGTGGCGAGGAGGAGGTAGAAGATGCAGGAGACAGAACAATGTTAGACTACAGGGATATAGGTAGATTCCCAATAACCCCATCGTATCGGGGTTGCGTCCTCGGTATAAATAAATCAATATAACCTGCTTCCACCCTCAGTGCGCCGCCCTCTTTCGCCGTAAGGAAGTGACGTATGAGGCTCGCATCCTCGGCACGAGGGTTCAGGAGAGAGGCCACCCTGTTATTTCACAGTTAGGATCGTCCAACCCCCCGTTCCTACCGGCTTCAACCTTCTTCCCGGGGCTCCATCTCTTTCCGTCCGGGCCATCCTCGATCCTAGTCCCACTTCCAGGCGCGCACGAGTCCCCGGGGAAGCTTTTGTCCTCGAGCTGTAAGCGACTTCCTGACAGGCCAAGTTTGCACCTGCTCTCCTTCTGCCGTCTGCCTGCCTGCTTGCTTGCCTGCTTGCTTGCCTGGTTGCCTGCCTGCCTGCCTGCCTGCCTGCCTCCGTGTCTTTCTCCAGTTTGCTTTCCCTTCTCACCTCGCTCTCGGCCTTTCCACTGCCGTCTCTCTTTCCGTAGACATTCCGAGCACCTTCCTCTTTCGAGTCGGCCGAGCCTTAACTCTCTGCCACACCACCACTACCACTCCGCCGACGTTACCGGCACGTAATTTATTCCGCTCGGAACTACCCTCTTCTCGCTTTCTCTCTCTCTTTGTCGTACGTGAGCGCATCACTGGTTCTATTTCTCTCTCTCCTTGAAGAAGAAGCTACATAGTAATCCTTAGATCAGGAGTCCGGATAATAGCGGATGTGTCGCGTGTGCAGTGGCCGAAATTATTTCGGGCACACTTCTCGAGCTCGGTTGAGCCGGTACTCTATGTATGCGTGTAATGCTCCCCCTAATTTCGATGGATCCGTTTTTGGGGCGGCGGCGCTCTCCCGGCAGAGAGAGCGGGGCGGTAACAAGACTTTATTCGCGAGCGCGAGAGCGTGAAAAGGGTGAGGGCCACTTTATCCCAGGGTAAGTGTCTCCCGCAGAGAATGGACGGCTTCTAGGAGCGAGAGGCGCGCACCGGGCGCAGAACAAAACGATCCGAATTTTCCGGGAGCGGGTCCGAGGTATGCCGGGAGAGAAAGAGACTGAGAGGGAGATAACATTCGGTGGTGTAGTTTCGCGTCCGCCCGTCGCGGACGGTGTCGCTTACATTTTCCATTCACGGCCGGGAGCGGCGGCGCGGCGTCTTTCGCCGCGGGGGGGCCGTTCGCAGATGTTCGAGACGCTCAGTGATTAATGACGCTCGATAAACGTAATTTGTTGCGGCGGCGTCGCGCGGTACTCTCCTCCTAGTGCTCTCCTCCTCGCTTTTCCTCTTCCTCTCTCGCGACTCGTCGCCGTCGTCTTTCGGATTCGAATTGATAAACAGGACGCCGCACGTAACGGCCGGCTGTCCGATCGGCCCGGACGACTTCACTGAGCCGCTGGCATAGTAATTAATTTTAAGCAGCACGCCATCCCATTTTCGCTACCTCGCCGCGCCGCTTCTCCCGCTGCTCCGACGCGCAGCATCCGCTTCCTACAGACGACTGCTCTTTGCTAACCTCGCGACTGCCCATCCATGCGCCAGCGAAACGCGAAAGCACCGTAATAAGTGTCACTCGAATTCAATCTTTCTACAAACAGCAACCTATAATTTGCGAATGAACTTGCATTATAATTTCTCGGTATCCAACCGGTACCCAATTAAATAAACCTTCGAATTCCATGCGGAGGACTTCGGAATTCAGAAGCAGGAAGGCGTCAGGTAACCTTTAGCACGATCGACTATCACGAAAATGAAAAGACGACTCGCTCAATACGATCGCGCGATAGCGAGGAACTGGCAAGCAAGAGGTCAGGTGTTATTAAGTGAAATAAAGATAAGGGGCGAGAGCAACCCCGTTGTAAATCAAGATACAAGTCGAGGGCCACGTGTGCACTGGGACTAACAGTCGAAGAAGAGCACATGTGCGAGGATGGGCGGCTTGCGGATCGCGCGCGATTCCCATTAAACTTGTAATGGCATCGTGCGCGCTATGGAAAGGACGCGAAGCGTAGGAGCTGCGCTCGACTCTCCCGATAAGATCGAACAAAGGTGTTAACGTAATTCAACGACGACAGCTGAGGGGCATCGGGCTTCGTTATTGTACGAGCACTAGCAGCAGCAGCAGCACCAGCAGCAGCGAGGGAGCAGCGCGTATGCCCAGTAAGGCATACGCTTCCTCCATAAAACGCAAATTCACAATTAACACTCTTTCGCCGGGCGAATTTACACTGGCACTTAGCGCCCTGCTACCGGACGATATCTCCGCCACCTTTCCCTCCCATTTAATCCACTTATCGCGCGTATGACATCGCGCTGACAAACTTGCGCGCGCTCCACTGAATTTTACCTATCCTTTCACCTGTCGCGCATACTCCCTTTTACAACAGTGGCAAACTGTATCGTCAGCGGCAACATTCACCACGCACGCTACAATTCGCGCCCTTCGAGCGCCCGATGAAATTAGTTCGACGCTATTTCGAGCCGGGTTCAATCGGCGATCGGGCAAACGCGCAATGCCATTTCCAGTGTCAGGCATCATAGTATGTGTGTACATACGTGGGAGAGTGTGTACATGTAGCTAGAGTTCTAGGTAGGAAAGGCGAGGGTAGGTAGGCGACATAGCGGGCGGCCGTTTGATCGATGGCAGCCAAAAGCTGGCGGTTCAAGTGGCCAGGCGGCTTGGCTCGGCTCGGCCCGGCTTGAACGAGGGGTGAAATAGAAGGTGGACAAGTAGGAGGCCGGCTGCTCGACGTAGCGTAGGTGCTCGCCGCTCAGGAATCACAGGCTGACGTCAGGCCGCGGCTCGTGACACGCGCTGGTTTAATTAGCGCTACAATGCCGAATCCGAGTGGTTGGTGGAGAGAGGCCGAGCGAGCGAGCGAGCGAGAGGAAGGTACACATAGAGAGAGAGAGAGAGTGTGTGTGTGGATGTAGGGAGACAGGGTGCAAGGGGGCGGGATAGAAAGAGGCTGCCGGAATCAGAGGCGGAGGGCGCAAAGCCCTGGCTAAACCAGCAGCGTGCATTATCTCCCTCTCTCTCTCTCAAACGCACACACACACACATATACACACACCCTCTCTCTCTTCGTACTCCTGCCTTCTGCTCTCGCTCTCTCCCTCTCTCTTTCTGGCAGTCTGCCTACGCCGCGCGACCTACGACCCACCCCCGGGACCCTGGGACCACGTTCTCCGAATTACCGGTCCCGTCGCTGCAACACCGTCGGTGCACTTAGCGTAAATTCACGGCGAATCGACGCCGCTTGACGTCTCTCCCCTTTCCCAGAGCCCTCAATCTCCACCCGCTCGCCTCCCTCATCCACCTTCCCTTCGTCCGTTGCGCCTTCAACGACACAGCGAATCGCTCGCACGTCTATACGTGCCGATCGCCTTCGACGGATGCTGTTAATGGCAGCCACGAAACACACACTGAGTGCGAGAAAAAGGGAGAGAAAGAGAGAGAGAAGACGGGTAATTTAAGGACACGAAAGTGGGTGCGCGAGAATGCGGCTGTGAAAGACGGTTTGTTTTGAAGGCTGAGAGTTGAATGTCAAGACTGTGGAGAGCGCGCGGCCGCCGAGAGTCCGCTCGACTCGGAGAACACATGTCCTCGGTGCCGGCCGAGATAGGAGAGATTTAAAATGTTGCGGCAGGTCGGGGAGACTAAATGATGATAAACTATCCCGCCGCTCCTGGGCGACCCGGCGCGAACTCGCTCGCGCACACAGTGACTTGAATTACTGCCGAAAAACAAAACTGCTGCTGCTGCTGCTGCTGCTGCCCTAACCCGCCCGCCTCTGTCCGGCCAACACACACACTCAGGGAACACGTTTGCGCTCTCCTTCGCGGCATATAAACTGTCCCACCAACTTGAAACATTTTTCCTACCACGGTCTTACTTTTCTCCCTCGCCCACTCCTCCACCACCCTCCCTCCTGCGTATTTATCCGTATTAATGTTGCAAGTTTCGGAAAACAGTCCACCGAGCAGCAGCAACCTGCACCCGGAAGATTTATCTGGGAATCTGTCGGAACCAGTTGCACTATAACTACAACTCGAGACGTACATGACCAGTTCCATTGTACTTCGAGTCAATCAAATAATACCCGACTCTACATTGCATTCTTTACACGAAATTTTGTAAAATAATTGCTCGAGCTTCTCCATAAAGTCAGCGACAATGCGATTGTGCTTGGTGTACACGAGTGCCTTAAAAGTGCGCACCGAATTCAGCCTGCGCCCTGCAGCTCTCTCTCCGCAGTGCACTGCGGATTATTAATTCCCTCGTTAAAATCCAACCCGCGGCGTCGCCACGCTCCGTTATTTACGAACGAAAATTGTAAATATGCCTGGGTGCGGGGCGATCGGGTCCGCGCGCGAGCGCTCCCTCACAGCCGCGTATCGACGCGCGGCCGCGGGCAATTAATAATCGCATCGGAGCTAATTAAATCCGGAAAACATGCAAATGCACTGTTTATATTTCAAAGCGCTCCGCCGATCGGGCACACCGACAGAGAGAATTCGGCGATTCAAAGGGGTGTATGGGGAGGGGGTGGAGGAGGAGGGAGGGGCGGCGAGTAGAATTATCCCTTCACATCTGGCCGCGTGTGTACTGACCGGACGACATTGTCCCTTGGGGGCATTCGGTTACAAATTGCCCATAAAAATGCATAAAGCACGATTATCCTCTATTAATTACTTTTTTACGACGAGCAGTCGGATATTAATCCGACAGCACGTAGCAGCCACTTTCATTCGTGCTAAAGAGTGATCCTCATTAGTCCAAGATAACAAATTTATCACCTGCATGAAAGAATTCCCAAGTACCTATCATTCAAGATAGTAGACAGCCCTGTGAAACGAGTCAGGCATATCCATAATAAAAACACTCGTTATAGCGTTTATTATCATTGTTCGTAATTCTGGATTCACCTGCTTATTCGGTAGTTCAACTCTTTGAGAGTGCGCGGAAAGGTGAGAGAGCCGTATCGTTTAATCGACAACGATATCCACTAGTGTGAACAGTAAGGTATTTGTCGGGGGATTGGGAGTTAGTCGAGGCCTGCGAAGCAGGAAGGTAAGTACACACGCGAAAGTGCCTTGCTCGTGCTGCCAGCTCACGGGACACGAAGATACTGTGCGGTGATCGAGAGTACGCGCCACGAAACGGGAACCGGTCGAACTAACGCGCTCCTCTGAATCAGGACCCTCTCCTCCTCTTCCACCTCTTCAACCTCTTTCAGCCTGATCCCACTGTGTCTACGATACATCCTCGCAGAAGCCACTACTTTTACGTTAGCCCTGGCAATCCTAGCATCACCCTAGCATCATCTCGGCAAAGTTCAACTGGCGCTAACTGGAAGGGTGGTGGAAAATTTCCTCGCTGACCGCTCGAAGGGCAACTTTCTCCCTGCTGGGCGTAATTACTCGGCTAAACAGCGGGCAATTAAGAAGGAAGAAAGCAAGCAGCAATCACATTTACGGGCCTGCTACTCCGCCAGGGTGTATTGATCGACGGTGGTGGTTCGAGCGGAAGGGAAGCCGGGCGGAAGGGGGGAGAGGGTTGGAATCGAGAAAGAGAGTACAGGGAACGAGGAACAGTAAGAAAGAATAGACGAAATAGTAGCTCCACTCGTTCGATCCTATCTAAAACAAAGATATACTAAATTTCACTTCAAATCATAAGAATCTAATCCACGTCTTGCCATTATTAGTTTGAAGATCGAGCAATTTGCGTTTAAATCCGATACAGAATTAGGGTAGTGATGAGGAAGAATAGGATTTTCCTAATGGAAGGGGCCCTCGGCGGGGGCGGCGTTCGAGTCATCAAAGAGACCTCCATTCAAGGTAGTGATGCAGCGGTTGCGGCTCCGGCGGCTCCGGCGGCTCCGGCGGCGGCGGCCATAAAAACTGTGGAGCGATGTAGCTGCGCATAAGGTGCATGCACGCTCCGCCAAGTATTACACGAGGTGCATCGTGCATTGGCAGGTAAGCACTGGAACCGGCTGAGAAGGGAAAATGCAGGCCAGCGGGAACGAAGGGGAAGAGGCGCGGGGGACGCGGCGCGAGGAGATGGGTGCAGCTCCGAGCGGCGGACATGGCGGCACGGCGGCGAATCAAACGATATCGGGCTTCTGGATTAATTTATGCACCGTGGCTTGTTAAAACGCGAGACACAAAGGCACGCCGCCTCTGCAATCTTGCGGACCACCTTAAACCCACCCGCCAATGAATTCGTCTCAGCCCTTACCTTGGCATACTTAGCGCACTGCGCACACACACTCCGTTTCCAATGTCAGGAATTAAGAGGACTAAAATCCACCGGCAGCCTACTCTGCTTGATCTTGCATTTAAACATCTGCTTGTCCCAACACACTGCCACCGGAGAAGCGTATTACGTCACCGGGTTGCGCTTGGTATAAGAAATGGTCAGCATTTATTTATCAATCGAATAAGTCGAATAGTCGGCGATGCATCCATTGGCATAGCAAAAAAGATTCTACGATCCTTAACGACTGGTAACGAGAATTTCTATAGAATTCCTGATGGAAAAGCATGTGCAGGCTATCTATTCTGAAGATGCCGCGCGCTTACGAAGCACACCGACGGTTTGTCAATGTAGTCTCGGTAATCTTCGAACTGGCCTGTCCCGAGATGCCGGAACTCGGCGCCAATATTTCTGCCAGTCTGCTGGTCGTCGACTCGATCTAAAAAGTAACCGGGCGGATTTTTACTGTCGCGCCCGCTCCTTCCCTCTTCTTCTCTCTCTTTCTCTTTCTCTCGCGCGCGAGCTATCTTCAGCGGCATTAATTACTCCCGCTGGCAGAAAGGATTCGGAGAGCGAGATCGGGGCGCGCGCTGCTGACCCGATACAAACTGCGCCCGCTCTCGCTTCTCAGAGCCGATTTCTCTCTCCCTACCCATACTTCCCGGAGCGAGACGCAATTTACCGAATTGTCTTTAAATCCCCCGGGCAGCAGGACGCCGGAACCGAGAAGAAAGAGTGGAGAGAGAGAGAGAGTAGAGAAAGGAGAGGGCGAGTAGCATACGTACGCTAGAAGAAAGCCGCCGGGAAGGCAAGGAACGAGGAAGAAAAGAAGCACTGCGAACGAGGTTGGCGGCAGCCATGGCGTCAGCTGTTTTGTCCCGGAGGCGCGCCCCATTTCTTTATATTCCTTGCCCGGAAGCGACGTTCCGATATCGCTCCGATACACACGTACTACTCGCTCACACGCGCACACATGCGCATACGCCGCGGAGTTATGCTCTCGCTTCAACTTGAATATATATCGCTCCACGCAAAAAACTACTTCGATACTTGAGCGTATGTTCCCTCCATTGTTATTGTCGAGCGTGGCGCTTAGTGGCAGCGAGAGAGCGCGCGCGCGCGCGCGCAGCAAGTGCAACAATAGTCTGGAAAAATCGGGTCCCCGATAAAACCGAGCGCTCCATCTCCGTCGCTTGGAAAGAAAGCTTCATTCTCCACTTTTTGAAGCAGCCTATTTCTTAAGCGCACTTGCTTTCGCCCTGGTGAAAATATCGAAAGTAGAAAACGCTCGCCGATCAATGGAACGCGCATAGCTTCCGGGTGCTAAAGGTCGGATAAACAGGGCGCGTCTCTCTCTCTCTTGTATAAACTCCACACGTATGAATGACGCGCGGGACGTTAAGTCTCACAACTATCAGTGGAGAGTGGCACGACAGGTGCTGGTCGATAACGGCGTCGACAATAATTGCAAATTGTAGCGGTGCTGACCGCGCCGCTCTGCTGTCGCGCGTCGGCGATCGCAACGCGTGTGAACCTCGAGTCGTACGTTTATCGATTCTAGGTGGAAGTCAATTATCGAATGAAATCGAGCACTTTGAGAGGAAATAAGTTCGAGATTTTTAATGTGGAATTCATGCTTCTAAGTAGAAGAAGAATTCTGGTAAGTTCTCAAATGCAGCGGAGGGTGGTCCAATGCTTCAAGGGTGGTCTAAGCACACTGACATCAAACGGTGGCGGCTCTCCTCTTTCGTGTAATCTGAATCGCGATTAAAACGTGAAAACAGGATCATTAAGCTGGCAGCGGTGGATCCGAGCGCGAAGGAGGATATCCCAGGATTGCGGGGAGGGTGGCAGAGGGAGGCAACGAGAGAGAAAGGGAGCGAGGGAGCGAGTGAGAGGGGGCGAAGTCTGCTCAGACTGGGTGGCTGCGGAGGTGCGGGTGGCTAGAGCCGGGCTAACAGTAACGACGTCGACAGGGTTGCGCCGAGGGAAACTCCCGTCGGAGTCTCCTCTGGCAGCGAAGAGGGATGGAAACGGGAATACGATTGGTTTGTGAGGGTCGCCATTCACGGGGGTCGCCGTACTGCCGTTTGGAGTCTGCGCTCTTCCTTGATCCTGAGAGAAGAGCATTTCGCTGGTGAGACATACCGCACGAGAAAACGAGCGAGCGAGCGAGCGAGCGACGGGGTAATGCGCCAGGGGGGTTGGAGGGTGAGTGGGGAGGGGGGCGCTGGTGGAAGAAGCGTCCCTCCAGCGGCCGAGCGAAAGAGAAAGAAAAGTGAAGCCCAGAGGGCAGACGCGGAAACGCGCGGAAGAAAGAGAGGCCAGATACCCCAGCAGTGGACCAACCGGCGCTGCTTGACGGACGTCGCGACGCCCTACGTCACCTTTATTGCCGACGCCCTTACCAACCCACCCTTACCCTTTCTTACGCCGAGAAACTCCCCCCAAAGCAATCCCATTGCTACTTCAAACTCGTACCTGCGAATTTCGGATTTCTTTATAAGTGTAATGGGAATTCATTGGAATTTTGGAAAAATATGCCGATACCGAATCGATTCCTTTAGTATTCTATAGAACGACAAAAGGTCTATGGATCGTACGGGTTGGAAGGAGCGAGGGTCGAAATTGTGACGGTACATTTAAGCCGCTATTTACGAGACTGTTACGACGCGAACGTTTCTATTGGGGCAGGTCAGGAAGATAGTATCTGGCCGATATGTTTATGAGACTGATTGTGTCGGGGTGGGTGGGTATATCGCTCAAATTCGATGTCAGTTGAACAGGACGGAATAGGGGATGCCACAAACGGAAGGAATAAAATCCACGAAAATGTCTGTGTAAGCGGCACCCTTCTCCAAGCTGAAGTGAAGCTCCCCTCTGACCGTACAAGAAATGTGGCCCTTCCCAGTCGCTTCCACGTATAATCTACGCCTTCCCGTCTCGAAAGTGGAGCGCAAGGAAGCCGGTGGCACGCATGCGAGCGAACAAGTTCATTAATCCAGCCGCTAATTAAATTAGCCGGGGTGCGCTCGTCCGTCCATCCGGCGAACAAAGAAGCGTGCCGAGGTGTAC
Organism: Ectemnius continuus; assembly: GCA_910591665.1. Taxonomy (NCBI): domain Eukaryota; kingdom Metazoa; phylum Arthropoda; class Insecta; order Hymenoptera; family Crabronidae; genus Ectemnius; species Ectemnius continuus. The sequence continues at coordinate 8,863,310 of OU342868.1, read as the reverse complement.
CTTCTCTCCCCCTTTCGGAAGAGAGGAGTCTCCTTTCTCGAAGGGCCAGCGGACTCGCCTTCCCAAAAAGCGGCACGAATTATTTCAGCTCGCTCTCGCGTGATCCTATCGGGGCCGGCATTGTTTCCGCGTGCTCTGCAATTATGGCAGCGGATCTGCCGAGCACGGCCCTCCTAGGCCGAGAGGCGGAGGGAGAAAGAAGGCGGGGTGAAGGGGCCGAGGAAACTGCTGACTTTCAGCACAGTTAAGTGCAGCGAACTGCGCTCTGAAGACTGGGAGTAAGACGCGACGTGTACGAAGAAAGTGCAGAGGAGGTGCCCGCCGCCAAGACGCCGCTGGAGAGAGGGAACCGCCGCACCGCACCGCGCCTCGCCACGCTGGCAGGAAGGGCCGAGCGGTGTATTTAAATTTAAATATAATGCAAATCGCCCGAGATAAGATGAATAATAATTGTAACGGTCGGGGCGGGCAACTCGGACGAACCACGGGGGTGGAAGTTCTAAAGGGAAACGTTGGCAGAAAGAGAGACAGGCCGGGCTGCTCGTTGGTAAGACGACGAGCAAGACTAGCTGGCAATTACGTGGCCGCGTGCGAGTCTGTGCCAGCCGGTGTTGTAGGCCAACGAATTCATTTCAGCGCGGAAAAAGCGCATAAGTAGCCTCGATCTAAGCTCGGATATCGAGAGCGTAATGTCTACACCAGTCTGCCCCAGACCCAAAGAGCAAAGTCATCATTTCATCCATGACTTGCACAGGGTTCCTTAACCCCTTGCAGTCGAGACTCGCCTTCCTTCTCAGGCATTGCCTGTCTTTAGTCCTGTCGTAAACTAAAGTCCCTCGGCTCCTCGAACGTCTCAATGTACATTCCAGTAATTTCCTTTCTACCTTTTATGTCGCGTAGCTCTCCTGTAATATTAATCCGAGGGATGCGCACGCTGCCATTAGAAAGTCATTGCAATAAGAATCGATCGATCTCGGATAGGATATACATTCTGCGGAAGGCATACAGGGTGTCTGTATTATACATAAAGCGGATGATGGAAATGGAGCGTCCTGAAAGTTTAATGGCTTATTAGATTCGCAGGCCGAGATTCATCGATCTCATTCAACTTCCTCAGCGCTTCTAAACGGTGCCACTTTAATTACCAGTGCGAGCCTCCTCCTGCGTGCGAGGTGAACACCGGCGATCGAAGGAAACCGGCGCGCAGCCGACTGCTCGCGATTCTCTAAAGCGTAAGAGCGTAAATAAGCAGACGGTATATCACCGGGGCACAACAATGTAAAGCGAGAATTTAGAATATCCTGCCGCGATAATTAAGGTGTCCAGGAATTTTAATGCGGCCCCGGCAACGCGCCGAGATAGGCCAGCCCTGATAATCGAATTAACGACACTTACGACTCCTCGAGCGCAATTCCCTACAAGCCACCAAATTAATTCTCTGATCGAGATTGAAATCTCCCTGTCTGCGCGGCGCATCGGAGCGTAAGGAAGGCTCGCCATAGCGGTGCGTGTGCGTCTGCCCCTTTGCTTTCCGTGTTTAGAAAAGCCGTAAGTCTAGGCAGGTAGATCAGCTCGGTTAAGTAAGGAAAGGTAGAAAGGCGGTGCGAGCGCGCCGATTCCCAAAAAGACAGGCACCAGATATTGCTCGAGGCTGGAATATCTCCATTGGACAGGCACGTGGAATACGAAGAGTATATCGGCGCCGAAGAGGCTAGGGATTGCTATGGAGGCGAAGGGCTCCGTTAGGCCGAGGCCAACAATGCACCGGGGTGGAGAGAGTGGACGGCAGATAGGCAGATATCCGATTAATTCCCATTGAATGTCTTTATTGTATTTAATGCCGCGAGTAGCTCGGCATCGCAGCCAGCGGGGAAAGGACGGCCGAGATAAGAAGAGGCATGCCGGCTTCTCCTCTCCGAGTTCCTCTGGCGAGGTACACTGGCTACAGATACGGTACACCTACCGCCGCCGCCACCGCCGCCACCGCCGCCGCCTCTGCAACCAACACCGAGCGCGCGCGCGCTCCATACAAACGCACCGATGCGCTCGCTTTCGCGAATACCTTGCGCGCCGTTGTACACGATGAACGCGCCCTATCCACTCAGACTCCCGACTCGGAGTTACATGTATATTTATAATATAATCGCGGATACCGATCTCCTCGGACGAGCTAAAAAGCGAGCTCTCAAGGACAGGCGTGCGCTGCCAGAGGACGTTGCCAGTATGTACGTAGACACGGGGCACCGCCGTCGGGCAAACACATCAGGCTCTCTCTCCCGGCGTTTTTCTTCCTTCCAGGTGAAGGCGGCGGTGGTGCGCCGTCGGCGTTTTTCCACGCGACACAACTCTCGAGGTGCGAAGCGGCTGTTTCCGCTGCGGATTCAGAGCTGTCGAGGGAGACGCGTTAATTAACTCGACGCTCGGCACAACTCCCGGCTTATCTTATAGACGCTGACAACGACCGAGCGAACGGTCTCGAGTGGATGTTGCTTTTTCTAGAAGAGGAGGATGCCATCTATCGTTTTTGTGGACGCGAGGCTAAAAGAAGGAAAGAGAGTAGAAGCTAATGTGACCCAGTGCCGGTTGCCAGAGTGGTACGGCCTGGATTTCGCGTGATTCCAGGTCGAAGTGCAGGTGGATATCGCGTTTACGCGACGCTCGTTTCCCAGGGTGATATAGATTTCGGCGGGCTCTAGCGAGGCAGAGGCTCGCCGACAGGGAAATGGAGCAGAGAGGCGGGAGGGAGGGAGAGGGCCAGACAGATAGACAGAGACAGAACGGCCGAGGGAGTTCAGGGTCGAGGCATACAGGTGGTCCATAACATAACAGTCACTGCGTTTTATCCGGCAGTAAACCGGCGGCAGGCGCTCTGCCTCTATGATTTAATACCCCGAACCCTTCTCTCTCGCTCTTGCCGCACGACAACCCCCCGCGACACCCCTTGCGAGTGCAGCAGCACTCCCTCCGCGCCCGCCCCTACCGATGCCGCTGCCTCTAGTTACTCTCCATGCCCTCTTCCTTCCTCTTTCCTACTCCGCTTGCTTCCCGCCTCCTCGCCACCGTGGCCCTCTGCCCTTCACGCCTCTAACTATCACAATCTCGCTCCCTCTCCCGCGCACTCCACTCTCATCTCATCTCGACATTGCAGCCGCGTGCCTGCACTAACCCACTCCCGCGGAATGCCATTATCAGTCGGATACTTGGCTGGGAGAACGCTGCATGCTCAAATGAGAGTGCACTGCGACACCTCTGAATTTTGAAGGTAAAGAATCGATGTTTCGAATTTGGGAGAATTGTTTTATGTGCGTATATATGTGAGAGAAATGTTTTGGCAAATGAATAGTATTAAGCATTGGCGAGAGAATTAGGTTTAAAGTAATTTCTCGAAATATAAACGATATAGTCGAGAGTCGAAAAGATGCATAATCGTAGAGAAGAGCAAACGATAATTAAAAACAGAGCCACGAATACTCGAGTGAGATTACAGCGATGAAAATGTCCGACGGAGTAAAAGCGTGCGCAAAGATAATGCCGGCTTTCAGCCGCAACGGCAATCGTGCGTCCATCGGATACGCCAGGGATTCCATTGGATAGGTGGCCGAGGGATCTCGTGATAGATCATTCGCCAACGATAATCAGGGTTCGTGACGAGTGTTACCACTCCCACCATCATCGGACTTAATTATCCTATTAGTTTCACGCGCGCACTCACATGCACGCGGGAAAAGGAACGGTTACAGCTCGCGAGGATTCTGACAAAAGCACTAATCGAGCCGAGAGAGATCAAAGACTTCCTGCTACTAACGAACCCGGTGAAAAAGGTGACGCGTCAACAGTCGATGGTTCGACAAGTACCGCATAGCTATAGTTACAAGAACGCATAACGCACACTATACCTACTTAGATAGTACAGCACTGGCACGTAGTTTACGAGACAAGTATACAAAGACGGGGCCGCGGAGACGTTTCCAAGTTGGTAAGCCGCATAACCCGAAGCTCCACAGAAGCTCCCGTAACTCTGTTAATTCATATCTGGAAAGTTGTGCGGAGGGTGGCGGTGGTCGGAGGAAATAAGAGAAGAGAGGCTGCCGAGAAGGAGGTGGAGGAGGAGGATGAGGGGGAGGTTCGGGGGCGGATGTGGGGGTGCTCGCGAGGTCGCCGGAAGACGCAGAGGATTGGGAGAAGGGTGGCAGGAGGAAAGAGAGCCAGAGAGAGAGAGAGAGAGGGTAGGAGCGGCCGAGGGGGGGTGGCCGAAGGTAGAGAAAGCCAAAGCGAGGGAATACAGGGGTTGGTTTCCTTGCCTGGCATCGAGGAATCGATACGCCGCTAGTGGGAGCCCAGCGCCACCAACGCCTCCGACACCCTACGTCATTGCACCCCGACGAGAGCGAACCCTCCGCGCGCGCGGCCCCCTTTTCCTCCTCACCTAACATCCACCTACAACTTGCCAACCCTTACCCAACCCTCCCACCACCCTGATAGAGCGAGACAGAGCGGAGAGTACTACCCTCATGCGCTTACGTCCGGCAGCGCGTTGCGCACCGAGAAACTTACAAGCCAGACGTCTCTCCGACGCCCTACGATCCTCCTCTGCAAATTGCGGAACTCTCAAAATCCGCTGCACACCTGTGTGTTAGCGCGTACGTACAAGTAGACAAAGAGAGAGAGGAAGTTGGAATTAAGGAATGGCTGATTTAACGGCGCTAAGATTAGCGGCGCGGCCACTAGAACTAGGAGCACTGACCGTGAAGAACGCTCTCCGGAAATGCGAGCCTGCTGCAAGTGTAATCGCTCGAAATCGAATGTCAAGGACCCATGATATAGTTGGATTGTTTCCTTTGCGGTTGCCATTTCATATCCGTCGCTCTGGAGCTTTGATTAATTCATGCTGGTGTATATACATATGCATCAATGACCGGGTTGGAGTAGCATGTATCGGGAGCTCTGAACGTGCGAGGAACTGACGCGTGCATTTTTAAAGTACACTTGCACCACTGCAACCGGCTCAACTTATAGTCTGGCGCCAGTTGAAAGAGGAACAAATGGTAGAGGGTTGAGAGGATGAGAGGGAGAGAGAGACTAGCGGCTAAAGAGACACTGAAATGACACGGCGAGCTTAACTTCTGGCAGTTACCGGAGCTAATGCTGCATTGCTGCGAAAGGAGCCTGCTAAATGTCACAGGCTCTCGCGAGCACTTGATGCTGCTCTCCTTCTCTTTTACTCTGTCCATGGATATTGCAAGCCCCACTTCCATCTCGACTGTCTTTCACTTATTCAAATGGTATTTCTCTGCTCCGCCTATCCCGAGGCCTCTCTCGCCCAACGCAGTCTTCGCGAATTTTTGACGGGCGTTCGCTCCTCTCTCCCTCCCCTCCCGCAAATCGGCAATCTGCCGGGCTAACTCTCGAAATGATATAACGAACTGGGGATGGCATGCACTCTCTGCATGCATGTGCGAATACGATTTAGCCGGCCGGCCGCTTATTTATGACGGCGGCGAGCACAGCCAGGGCGGAATGTGTGCCTGCGCTTAATCGTTGTTAAATAAATTCGAGATTAAAATCGATGTTTGTTGGGCAAGATTTGTTTTTCCGAAGCGACGCGGCGCGGCGATGCGCGCTGTATGGAGCGCCACCGCCGGCACAGCGCATATCCGTATAATTGCTCGGCGCGAGGCTGATTTATTGTGTCGATCCTACTGACAGGGTATCAACGATTTATTCGCCTACTTTTATTGGATCGATCGCAATGCCGCGCGTTAATTAGAAACTGCTACACACTCCGCGGAATCTGGCAAACGCGCTTCGCCCGCGTATTACCTATCACGCAGGCGGCCAAGCGAGCGAGCGAGCGAGCGAATAGCGGAAATCGACACACCGGCTGCAATGTGTATTAATTAACGCACGGACGCGCGATTTAATTTCGCCCGATGCTCTCTCGCGCGCTCTCTGCGTCTGTGTTGCGCGCTCGCGGCTCCACACCAACACGGCCAGCGGATTATACGCCGAAATTTCCTCGATTCTAGTTTCATTTCGGCGAATATGAGGCCGCTCGCCGCCATCCATGTCGCTGCGGATTTGTAAAAATGCCGATACGTTATCGTGAAATACGCGCCCGGGAATGAAAGCCTCTCGCGCACCACCTATGCACGCAGGCAGCCTCCGCGCGCCATTCCCCCGAATATCACTTCGCCGTCGAGGAAGTGATTTAAAAAAGATCACCGCGCTGTTCAATAGCCGCTATAACTCTCGGTCCATCGTATAATCCAGTAACGACTATTATACCTAGCATGCAAACGAAGAATACTCCGTTGAATCCCACAGTCTAAGTCTTCGGTTTCATTGAAGAGGCGTAAAACTAACGGAACATGATACATGGGAATTAGCCGAATGGCATTTGCCAAGAGCAGAAGTGACCTACCGCAAGAAGTATATCCTGCGCTCCCAGCGCAACTGGTAAACAACAACCAATCGTTAATTAATACCCTGACTTCCGTTGCAATTTCAGATGTTGATTGGTCTGGCGTTGCACGTACTATTACGACTCTATCTACCATTACACGACATAATAACATCGTCTAGATTCGCTAATAAGCAACTACCGCTTGATTTCCAATACGCAAAGTATCCCACCCTATTCATGGCAGTCGAAGAGACAGGCAATGGGTTTGGTATGATTGAGGAGGATCATTCTTGTAACCCAGAAGGCTGAGAGGGGAAGACGACACATAATTAATTGGGCGATCAACACCTGCAGCCCTGTGGTGCCTTATTCTTTTCGGCCATGAATCATGCTCGCCAGGAAATAACTCTGAATCCGATCTAATGTTCCAGTCGCGTGACCCGCGATTTCACTACGCAGACACCCGGCTTCTCTTTCGTGTCCTCGTCTGTCATGCTCCGTAACTGGAGACTCCTATTTCTCCTATTTCTCCTATTTCTCCTTTCTAGCATGTCAAATCCACTGCGATCTTCTACAACGTGACCCGGCGCGCCTCGCTGCCTACTGATGGAACTCGAGTGCCTATTCTACTTAACGGTGGTTTCAGTCGACGCTCACTCTTTTCTAATTATAATATCACAACTACCGCGAGACGAGCTTATTAAAGTATTCACCGTGTCTCCTTTATTTATATGACTAAAGTTCACATTACTACTTCGGTTCACCCAGCTTCGGTTCGTATATAACTCGATTAACGCTTCGCTCGCGTTATTTCCGAAACTCTACTTGCTCAAGTGGGACTTACGGTTACCGGGCAGGATAGTCTGCATTAACAATGATTACTCCCAGTGGACTTACCTGAAACAGAAAAAAGAGGGGGGGATGACAAAACCATTAATTGGCGGCATACCTGGAAAATCGGCTAGCCTATAATTCGTGGGGGCGCGCATCGGATCGCACCATCCGTAATGACATTGTCGCCGCGGCGCGGCGAGAGGGGGCGAGGGGGAACGAGAGCGGTGGTAGAACGCGGCGAGATCGATCGTCGAAACGGCAAATCGATATTTCGTCGATGCGACAGGAGGGCCGCTTATTGCCTCACCTATGCGTCCGCGCACTCATTGCACCCGTCCGCGAACACCTACGTGCTCAGACACGCACAGACACGCGTCGAGGAATATTGGTGATGGTAGTACGACGATTTCGCGGTGGCTGCAAATACGTTTCCATTTGGGCACGTGCGTCCCTCCGCCGCCCTCTCTCTTTGCCACGCTGCGATGCCAGCAGGTGAACACACAGGTACACAGGCTCGCATACGAGCGAGCGTAGAAACGCGTAGGAGCAGGCGCGCGTCGGCTCTCTCGCTGGCATACATCATCGTGCGACTAATTTCCACGATAAATATTTTACGGACGGCCATTACGCGGGCTGGAGGGCGCGCGCGTCCATGCGATATAAACTATGGATGACTATGGCGCAGTGGAAGCCGGGGGCGGATGGAGGGCTGTGCAACCACCAGCGCGCCGGGGGCGGTCACCGGCCCTCGATAGCTTTGACGCCCGTGAAATTCGCGAAGCATCAACCACCGTGAGAGAGGAGCCGCTCTCATTAAAATCTGTTTGCGTACACGCGATAGTTGACCGTGGTAGTAGTAACTCTCTTTCTCTCTCCCTTCCGCTTTCTCTCTATCATTCCACTAGCCTAGAGGCAAAACTGTACGTACTCTACGGGGGGAGGGACAGGGTGAGCTCTGGCTGGAATAGAGAGGGAGCGGGATGCTGACACCCCTTTAGCCTGGCTGGTCCCGAGGGAACGGCGCGTTAACGCAATAGTCGTGTACACCCCGCGAAAATTGCCTGCGATGCCAGAGGTGTCACTTTCAGTATTGCAACGCTCCCAACCACCCACCCACCAACCCACCCCTCCTCCAAATGCCACTAGCCACTCCTGACGCTAATAGCTGTGCGAGTCTCTTTTACGTCGACCCTGTTTGCCGTGCTCGAAACGCCGTACTATTGGAAGTGCGAGATAATGAGAAATGGAATGGGAATAGTTCTCGGAGAAGTCGTGTTTTCGGATGAAAGATCAAACATGTCGGAGCACCAACTCTCTTTCTCACTGTTTCTCTTTCGCTTCCCTCTCTGACAACAGGTGATCGCGTTCTAAAGGCGGCCGGAGTCGTTTTCGAGCGGGCAACTATTATTGTAGCGTATACATAAGGCCCCAAGCTCGCCTCGATCTCCGCCCGACAAGGCCGCATGCATTCAAAGCGAGATTACCGCGGCGAATCCCCGCTTCACTCACTATTCAGCTGCTAGTTTTCGGAGCAGGTGCAGCCCGCCTACGAGTCCGGCCTTTTTAGGACGTCACTAAACCCTCTGACATGCCCAGACACCCGTGTATGAATGCATGTGTCAGTCGGTTCTAGATCGCATCTTTGAAGAAGCCAGTTTCGAAGCTAAGTAATAATCAGTCTCGAGAAACGTAGGAATTATGTGGCCTGAGTACTTTGGATATTATAATTTCCTTGATATCGTGTAGACAAAAAGTAAGGGGCGAGAATGATGAGAAAGATATGAAAGATTATGGTCATTGTAATCCTCTGCATCTGCTTGAGATGGGGAGATGAAGATGGTAAGCGAGGGAGGCAGAATGAGGAAGGAAAATGAACGAAAACAAAGCGGCAATAAAACGATAATTGAGTTCTTATCGCATGTGTCACGAGCAATCGAGTCACGAAGCTGCTTCCGCCGGTTCGTACGACCAGTTTAGTTTCTTAGGGCGATATTATGAACACGTTCGCCCTCTCTCTCCCTTGCGCGCCCGCGCTATTCTCTCGCTCACTCACTCACTCTCTCTCTCTCTTCCTCTGTCCATCTAAGACTCCTCCTTGCCAACACTGTAATTATGCCGCCGACAAAAAGGATTCCGGATTCCCGTGCCGAGCGATCTAAACACTCGGTTGATTAAAATTCCTAGGGCACCCGGGAGGATCTACCTACTAGTATGCCGAGCGGCCAAGGTGGAAAATTACTTTTTGAAGCCTTGTACTTTAGAGAGTGCATACACCCGACACTTGTAGGCGTGCATATTAAGTTATCACAAGTCGAGCTTCAAGCTCTAATTAATATCGTCAAATGGTGCTATCAATTCTCAGATTCGATATAGATATCGTACACTGATGGAACGATAGTTTATTAATCAATCAAATTAAAGTAAATTGAAGTCTTTCCTAGACATTATCAAAGCAACAAGAATCTGACTCGAGCGGGAGACACTTGACAGCTAAATATCTATTAGCCGGACTGCTATTTCCCCTGTTTGCAAAGTGGCTCGAGAGTGTATCGTGTAGGCGCATAATTGCCAATCTTGCCCGGAATACCTGAACTTGACTGCTAAGTCAGTATTCATCTATCTCAGGAGTGAACGCGACTGTTCACTGGGTCAAAGATTTCCCCGGCCGATCCAAATGAAATGCCGTCGTGAGAGGTCGAGTGGATAATGATACGTGGCACGTCGGCCAATTTCAATAATGTCATTTTAATTACCCCCAGCTGAACAGGTTACAATGTAACTTTCTACGGCGCGGCGGCGGTTTTAACGGCGATCCTAAAATTAATCAGTCCATTGATTTATCTCTAGAGAGGCGGTGATTAACGCTCGATCAAGAAAGTTGTATTACCGAGGACGCGCAATGTCCCGGCAAGGAAAAAAGAGGAAAGGTGCTCTGATATATTGGAGGAGCGACGCTGCGTAGAAAACGAGTTTCCAAGCAAGTTACTCCTGTCGAAGCTTAAGGGAGGGAGCCGTGCGTAACGAGAACGAGCGATATTAAATATGGGCTGCATCTCAGGGAGGAAGCCCCGGGGTCGCACCTGCGGGTGGCTTCTTCCCTCGCTTGGTTCCCTTGGTATACCAGGGATTACCCGCGCTAAGAGGCCGAGCGGGGCTTCGCGCCTCATCGTCTGGAAAATGGCTTACTGCTTACATTTACCCGCCATCCTCACGCCCCTGCGACACCACCACCCCGCGCCAATCTCTCCACCAACCCCTCTCTACAATTCAAGTTCGAGTTTCCGTACCTATCAGCCAATTCAAATCAACTGCGAACGCTCCACTCTTTCAATTCTCTAAACTAGCCTTTTCCATTTGGATGTAATCAATGGGACTTATGTAATGAATATAAGAATCAACATAGAAATCAGAGAATCTACCGTCAACAAGTGATCGATTCGGCGTGGAAGGAGGAACCGCTCGTTTCTGGTCGATGTATTCGGGATCGCGTAATATCGGAGGACAAGTACGGCCAGCGTAGGCAGAAGGAGTGATTTATGCGCCCTCGGGTATAAGGAAAAGGGACGGAAACGCGGAGTATTGGACTTCCTATTCCCGGAGGAAGAGCCATCCGAGCCCTCCTTAACTCCACTCGAGTTGGCTTGAGACTTGGCGTTACGGGGCCGGCATCCACTTTCAGCCGTGGCACGAGTGCATGGATTTGCGGACACATATAGCGCCGCCTCTCTTTCTCATCCACAGGATATCCTTCCCTCTCGTGCTAGTACCTTACTCGGTGTGTGCTTCATAAAGCTCCAAGTGTTCGCCAGTCGACTGGAGAACACAGCCCGCTCGATCGCGACTCCTTAAACTTCCATGCTTCCCGCCCGACTTGCCGGGCATCGGAAATTTCGCGAGAACTATGCAGATTCCCCCCCGCTCGATTAAGCCTCTTAATGAAGCCGCCGCTCGATGATATATTTCGGGATAGCAAAGCACGGGACGGCAAATCGAATCATTTACCATAATGACGCTGGTAAAAAAATGCTCGAAATTCCTGATTGACTCCGGGCTATTAGCCGCGCGTACCCTTTACCTCCACGAATTCTCGATATCGAAGAAACTTTAAATAGGATGGGGCTGTGAACTGCACTCTCTCGAATTGCGCCAGCGCAGCCGCTTAATGAAGGAGACACGACGTCCTCTCGCAATCAACGAAAATGATCTTCATTCTTCGGGGGTCGCCAAAGCTTCTCGCGGAATTAGCGGCAAGTCGCATCGGCGAATAGTCACGAACGACTGTCTCAGAGAAGCCACGAGAGACACGCTCAGGATGCTATGATAAATTGACCGACACGTCGTGCGACGCGGGCGCACACTGACTTTAAGGAAAAGAAGAGAGAAAAAGAAGACATAATTAAGAGTCCTTCCCACGTGTGCGGCGATATGATCGGCAGACACGCTGCCGCTACCACCGGGGGCGAGTCGCTTCTTTCCCACGTTCGATTGAACAGCTAACAAGACGAAATCGCATTTCACGCAGAGCGTGGAATCCTCTCTCGGCGGGCCTCGCTCGCAAATCCCAATTTCTCTCTTTTGCCATGACTGCTCCCCGAAATTCGCAGACTATACCACCAGGAGTGGAAGGTTGAAGGGGGGCAGGCAGGGCAGGGCAGGAGAGAGGGCCAGCCAAGCCGGACAGAATGTATCCCATGGTCTTGGGATGGGAGTGTGACGGGGGCTCGCGCCACGGGTGGTGTAGGTGGGTCGTGCGGGCCCGGTGTCCCGCGATAATATGTAAATATTCCGTTATCTCCGGTCTCGCGGCCCTACCAACTTTCCAGACCGGCGGCGGCGGCCGAACGCACCGCACCGCGCCGTCCCGAGCGATTATTCCGGCCGCGTAGTAACTCCCGCAATTACGCGGCTTACGACAAATCGATAGCTTTTAATTACGCCCCCGGATATTTACGGGATCCGACAGGCACCGGCACCCTCGCCGCCGCCGCCGCCGCCGCCGCCGTGCCTGTTCTCACCCTCGAATCGCGCGTTGCGCACGCTGCAATTTCGAGGGAGAGCCAGCAAGCCTGCGACGCACCGAGATTAGCCTTTCCTTTATCCGCTCTCTCCTACTTTCCTCCGGCCTCCAACACTAATTGATCGTCCGCCCGAATACCAAGTGGTTCGCCGACATCCTGCTCGCCGTAACACTATCGTAATGGCTAGTCGATGCTAGCCGTCGATGAGAGGAGTCAGCTGTTACGAGCATCGAAATGACCTTCCGCTAAAGTCCATTAACAAGGACTGCTGGCAAAGCTGACTAGCATTAATGAATCAACAGGATTGCAGTGGTTTGTCAGATTGGCGAGAAAAATCGGAATCACAGCAGTTTTGATGGTATGCGCTCGGCAGGAGCGAGAACAGCCGGCGATACGGTAGCGCGGCCTCGTCCTCGGAAGCTGCTCCTTTCTGGCCAGAATTGCGGCCCCGGACGAAGGAGCAGGGAAAATGATTAGTTATTAAAATGCCGATAATTATATATAATCAAGCGGCGGGGAGTGTCGTACGCATACGCTTACCGCGACTGCACCGGCCTCGAGGACGAGCCTCTTCTTTCGAACACGCCCGTTTAACATCGGCGCCTCTCTCTCTCGCGCTCTTGCTGCTGCCGTTTCAGCAGCAGCGAACCTCCCCGACCAGTGGTTGGTGCAAAAGCCGCAGCGAGAGTGTAAGCGTGTGGGAAGATCGGCCGAGCCAAGAGAATAGAGGACAGATACGCGTGCATTATAAAAAGCCCCTAATAACTGTTATCCAAGATCTCGAGCGGCCGGCGGGAGCGCACGACGACGAGGTAGAGCGCGTCCAGGGCAAAGAGTGGAAGTTAAGCTATGCTAGTAGGCGGACCACGGTAGGTAATGGCTCTGACGACGAGCCGAAAAAAAGACCCAGCACAGGAGAGAGGGAGAGAGAGAGGCCCTCTCTTTCCTCTTCGCAGTCAATATAGTTGGCAGCGGCGTAGCGAGCCTCTCCAGCGATATGTATCAGCTGATATCGGCGGTACACGCTAGGCGAAATTGCCCTATCGCCGAGCGTACCATCATTCGAAATCTCACGACGAATTGGCCCTCGGAAATATGCGCTATTTGTTGTTAAAGGGCTGGAGCGGAGGGCCGCTCCCGGCAGTGATACACACCCGGGCGGGCAACGAGCGGACGCACCCGGGGCTGCCCGATAAATTAAAAGCGAGCTGTCGCTCGTATCGGCGCGCTCGAGATTTGTGGCAGCGACGACAATTAAGGGCAACGACAGCCGCGCCCCGGAAAGAACGCGCGGCCAACTGTCCGCGCGAATATTCGAAAAACGTATGAATTTACGAGGGGGTCGCATAAATCGCGGAAGGTTAAGCGCGCGCCCGTGCGCGATCGGCTTGCTCTCTCATAGCGTGTAAGGTTAATACAGCGTGGAACGAATTAGCGGTGCAAATCGGTGGCCGTCTAAATCAGTGGCCGAGATCGGAATTAATGCCATATTTCACGCCCGGCCGGGATTATTCGCGCTCACTCTCTATGTGTGTGTACGTGTGTGTGTGTGTATGCCGAGTCTCGCGGCGCACGGCAATGAAGGCGAACTCCTAGTTCCTCGATAAGTTCATTCGCTCGAATGCTTGATAAGCCACGTGGTCGGAATACATTATAGATCGACTGGAGTGTATCGGCGCCCGACGCGCATGTATTGCTGCCGCACATCGACGCGAAGATTGTTTCAAGTTGAACGGGCACAACACGGAAATTCCGTCGCCGCATTTACGCGATAGTTAAATATCGACCAGGCAAAAGACGGCACATCACACACGGGATTTAATGAAACCAGGCATATTCGCTTCCCGACGAAAGCCAAGACGAGGAACGCCGCGTATGGAAGCCGGAAGGTCAACAGTGAACTAGTGACTCCTGGGAATGGCAGGGATACCGAGGGACTTGTCATTGAAGAGGCAGTATTACGTTCGCCCGACCTAATGATTTATAGCTTCATGGGATTTTATACCTCAAAGGACTGGGTCAGATATACGCAGCCGCGAATGTGTACAAACATTCCGGGTTTACGTCCCGAGCGAAGGAAAAGAGCACGCCGCATCCGCGATTACGAAATATCTCCGGATACGCATATACTACCACTGCCCTGTGAAATGCCTGTGTTCAGCATTGCGCAATAATTCAGACTGTAAAATGTATTTGAAGTCTTTTGACTCGTATCTTGCACTCGTAACGACATACAACGGAAGATACGAAAGTTTAAGTAGAATAAGAACACGATCACTCGTCGAAATTATCGATATCCGAAAGGTGTTCTTCGACAAGAACGATCCCACAAATACATGATTTAAGATTACTCGTGCAAGTGGTAGAGTTCATTTCCGTGGAAAGGCAGGGGATGAAGAGCAAGTCAGCAAGGCAATTAGAGTCGTGAGTTCGTAATGCTCCTCATTTCCCTTCACGGTCTGCAGTGCGTAGCAGCATTTCATTTGATTCCGAGAAGGGTCATCGCGTGCGTTCATTCGCAACAGTGTATGAAGCAGTGTAACACGGCGATTACCGTGGCTTTTTTTCACTTGCCTTAGCGTTAAAGACGGTGTACGACTTTCCCCGGTGTATTAATTTGGCGGTGGATACTTTTTCGTTCTTTCCGTTTCTCGTATTTTACCGAAAGCCCTGAAACGGCAACTGGCTGGCCGAGGAGATCGGCGCATTTGTACGAGGCGAGGTCGATTAATCGATCTTCGACGTCTCTCCCCGAAGGGGCAGTGCTATTACGACACGCCAGTTACGGATTGAAATTAAATAATTACTCTAATGATGCCGCGCTCCCCCCGTGGCCATTAGATCCTATCGCGGCGGGGATGTAATTACCGTTATTGCTGGTAATCGGCCGAGCAAAAAACCGGCAGGAAACCACGCTATGTTTGATCGGTATCGATCCAATCCATCCTAGGAGAGCGACAGCCGAGGGAAAAGCTTTTAAGACTCTACGGACGATTGCGCAACCACGCTCGCGCGCGCGCGCGCGCCTCTTGGATGCACATTGTGATGATCACGATATTGCCACGATCGATTCGCACTCGAATCTAATCAGCATTGGATTCCAAGAGGCCGTGATGCACCCACGATCTTTAATTGTGCATTCATTATGCAGCCGCGCGGTAACCGACTCATCACAGAAGATGACTTCGGCCTCGCCGCCTCGCCTCTCTTTCCTTCTCTCTTTCCCCCTTTCTCTCACTCTTTCTCTACTTCGCCACCCCCTTTTGTCGAGCGGAATCTCCCGGCCTGACCTTCGATCTCTGACATATGCAAGTGAGCGCCCGATTCGCTCTATGCACGTGTAGCAAAATCCACCGGTGCTCTGATCACGGGATCGTGATCCTCGCCGGCCGGCATCGCTGTGGATGAGCACTCCGTATGCGCCGCAGTGAGTATGCGCCTATTCTGGTCGATCACGATAAGTAACGGTGCGCAATCGTGATTTTCGTACGAGCACCTTTCACCCGTTCGGGGATCGCTTAATTATGAGTCGATCCACTATGCTCGCGTCGTGGCTCCTGTCGATCGACGAATCCAGATCGTTATCCTTTCACTTCCCATTGGAGATCCGATTAAAAGGAATGGGAACCAAACTAGCGGAAGAGAGCATCAGGAAGTAAAAAGCTTCCGATCAATAATTCAGTTAGACTTCGTTGAGGTATGAATGACGACAAATATCATATCACAGAATGAAGAATTCCTGTAAAGTGGTATTCTTGGAATCTACATTGAAGTTCTGAAGTTTGTCTGATCACCAACTGATTCTACTTAGAAATAGTGCAAGGTTTCTTGAGAGTATTCCAAATTCTTAATCGTTCATACCGATTTCACTCGGAACCCCCGCATTCCTTGAGTTTACTTCCAACGAAGTTTTGGGGATCTTGAGTAGAAGATGCCGAAGCACTGTCTGAGACGATCCAGGAGAAAAAGGGTGAGAGATGGAGGAGAGGCTCGCTCCCGAGGATGCTCGGGCGAACGAGAAAGATAGATTGTACCAAGATAGGCTGACCGCCACCGTCAAAACTGGTAGGCCTTGAAGAATTATGCGAACTATTCTTGCCAGTTTGTCCGCGGCGAATTTACGAACGATTTTGGGTTGACGCCTAAAGCTGTAATCCCAGCGTTGCCCGTGAATTATCCGATTCTACCTTGTTCCTAGTTGATCTATTTCTCAAGACGCATAAACGAAAGCGTGATGAATGAGACCTGTTGAAGATAGGCGAGTTTAACCAAGCGAAAGAGAAAGGATTTTCTTGCAAATCTAGTGGGCTCCTTGAGGCAGAAGGGCTTAACGCGGCTTCACTCAGTGTCCGTGAGCGTGTTTAAAGAGCTCGGCGATTATCTTCCACGGCAGACCTCCGACGTCGTGTCACCTGGCGACGCACGTTGCATGCGTATGAATCGTGCATTATGCACGTCGTACTGCCTATCCCCGCTCGTGTTGGAAGCCCATGAGAAATGCACTCTCCCGTGCCCGGGACCGGTTATTATATCACCTATGCTTTGTTGTACTGCCTAATATATCCCAAACATATCCCTCGTATATCACAATAATAGACTTTATCGAGCACGATCCTGCACTAATGATCGCAAATTGATCACCCAATATAAACTGGCCTCGACCAGATCTGTACCGGGAAATCAATCGTTTGCGAAAACTCACGATTAACGAGCTTAACGCGTCAAACGTTTATGTCAAAACGCGGAACTAATTTGACTTTCAGGTTTTATTCCTCTCTCGCATCAGTTCTTTTTGGGACTTCCTCCAAGGGATATGCTCTCTCCTCTTCTGTCGGACGGGATGAGCGGTGAAGTGTCACGGCGGACTATCGTCGAGCGGCATTCCCTATTCCTCGCGCGGACGCACGTCGACAAAGAGAATCGGCTCATGAAATATTACACGGTGCGAATTTATGCGTACACGCGGCCTCCCTTTGATCAGGAGCCGAGGAAATCGTCCGTTCCGCTCCCAAGGGAAAGGTGGACCGTCGAGTATCCTCCGACACTGCAACGTTATATCGATTTGATATCTCTTTCTAAAGCGTTCTTTCTCTTCTCCGTCTTTCGACTGTGCACGGCCGAGAACGTCTTCTCTCTTCTCCAGGAGCTTATTTATTTTTCGCGTACTTGCGACCCTCCGCTCGCATTTCCGTCTTCTCTCTCTCGGCGGAGAAGAGGAGGCTGGTCATACCTTATGTACGGCACGCCACCGCCATCCGCAGGGCGGATGGTCGTTCGTTTGGTATTCGACGCTGACCACTCGCCACTTTCGTGGCGGATCTGGCCCCCATCTCGGCCTCTTTGTACGTCCCTTCATACGTGCCCGCACCTACAATGTGGTCCAGCAGCCGCCAACCATCCCTCCCTCCCTCCTCCATTCTTAAAGGAACTAACAGATGCCAATAAATTTGAATCAGCTATATTTTCCCCTACATCTGATATTGTTTTACTCCAAGGCAATATCACCTCTGTCACTTCTACTTCGTGCAGATAAACATTGTCTCTGGAAGCGAATGAATTATTTAAAGCGACGTGTATATTTCTCACAGGGTATCATTGAACTCGTGTCCAAAAACGGCGGAATGCTCCTTGCATCGGCGAGACTAGAGATGTGAATAAAACTTGAAAGTTGAGTGTGACACTTGTTGATCTCGCGACTCAGGGGCAGAGAGGAGGCTGCTACCCACTTGGCGCACAATTAATATCGTTACGCTTTAGTGTTACTATTTCAAGATAAAGGCCCTGCTATCTTGCTATAAATATAATTTATAGGAATCTGAATAGTCCCTCTGAATCGATCGTAACTCACGGCTTTACGAGCGTGCGCGCTCGCGCGTTCGTGCTCTCGCTAGCTCGAGCGATTCCTAGTTACTGGCCGGCGCGGCGGCGGCGCGCGCGCCTTCTCCGTGTAGCCATAAATTTTTGAGCGAGCCTCAAAACGGCCTGTTTATTTAACGGCGTGTAGTCACACGCACTCGAGATCAATGTAATCATTGCGGAAGTGTTCCGCGCCGCTCGGAGCGTCGGAGGTGCAGCGGAAGCGCGTTGATTCCCAGGGAATGTCATTGCTGTCTAATCGGCCGAGTGGAATGACTTTTATGCCGGTTGTTTGGCCGCTTATTAAGTTGCAAGATGCCAGGCCGAATGACAGTGGCATCATTAAACCGGTTGCAGGGTTATGCGCCCTTTCGGCGTTTATGTCGTCGCGCCGCGCCGGTTCTCGCCCTCCTCGCTCTCATCCTCCTCGAGTATACGGCGTTAATTGTACGGTAAATTGTCCGCTAAGTATTCCTTCCTCCTGTGGGGACACCGGCAGTCGACGACGCCAATAAGGAGCGCCTTTCCCCGGACACTGAGCTATACCTGAGCACTACTACTAACAGATAACGCGCTCGTTAATTCCTTTATGGATGAATCGGCCTGATACCGTCCTCTGCCATTCCGACTCTCCGCCATCTCGGAATACCACATTCGCCCGGGCTAACTGTGCCGATCGCCTTCTTCGGCGCCCGTTCTTATCGCGACCTGACAAATTTTATGAACTCCGGATTTACCCCACTCATTTCACCACTGAGTATAACAGTTCCCCATTGCCATTGCCCGCCTTTTTTCCCCTCTCGGCGTTATTTATTTCTCAACGACTATAAATATCGTCGCTTTTAATACAGGGTTACATCTCTGAAAGTGGGTGCTCGAGGCACGAAAGTCGAGTAGCGCGAATTCAATCTAGCGAGAGCGTAAGTACATCTACTTGCAACGTGACCGAGCAATTGGCCGATTGCGGCAATCGTGAGTGCCGCGCCCATCGGCGAAAATATAACATCTTAATTGCTCGATAGTCTGATAACACGCCTCCCTCGAAATTGCACCGGGGCATTTGCGCTCCAGTGATTCACAAGCGTACCACTACACTAGCGAGTTGGAGCGCTTGCAAAATGCCGTGGCAAAGGGCAGGTCTCATGAAAATGACCGCTGGTGAGCTCGCGGCAATTTCCCAAGGCGATCAATGACGATCGAGTGAAAGGAAAACTATCCACCCAATCTGCAGTACGATATTACTCTCGCGATACTAGATATTCCATTCTCTCTCGGCGAGCTAGACTTTAAATGCAAAGCTTGTACTTGGAGTTTATATAGTCGGTTAATTGGAAGTTATATGAGAGTGTGAGGAAAGGTGTCTCTCCACGTGAGAGCAACAGGCTCGAAAGTGCTCGCTCGCCGCTGCGGAATGAAGCGATGGATCTCCGAGCGGGCGGGCGGCGCAGTCAGCCTCTTAGGAAGGAGAGTTGCTGGAAAAAGTGGCGGTGGCATAGAATTGGAAAAACGAGCGGCACGAGAGGAAGGTGGAGTCCCGGGGAGTTGTTTCGGAGGCGAGGAGGAAACACAGGATGGCACGGTAGTTCCTTAAAGATGGATGGCGACCGAGCCATGATCGCCGAAAGTTATGCGGCTCTTCTTGTCGCGAGAGCTCTCGCGAGCGTTGAGAGGGCCAGCTTCCCTGCTCCTGCCGCCAGATATTATCCCCTTGTAATCACGGATGGCCCATGAATGCCACGCTCCCCTGGACCGCGTCTCGCTCCCGAGGGAGAGGAGGTACGTGCGAGCATCCGGAGAGGAGAGCGATCCCCAAATATGCCCAATTAGCCCGCTCTGACATAATAAGTAGATAAACAACTCGAAATCGTCCTTGCACCGAGCGGTGAGATCAGAGGCGCGTGTACTTTTTTCCCCCAGCTGCCGGGAGACAAGAAGACGCCGCGAATTCGCTCCCCGGGAACATCCTCTTCTTGCATCTTTTATTTTTCTCCCTCTCTCGCGCTACCAGCCTTCACCTGGCCCACTACTTTGGACCTGATTTAGTCAGCCGCCCATCAAAAGTCTTCCGCTTTTTCCCTCCGACCGACTTAACTAATCTCATAGCGAAACCAACCATCTTTAACTTCGACTTTTCTACTTCCATCTATTTCTCATCTTTTACAAGGCAGGCTTTACTTTGCAAATCATCGTGGGGATTCAATCGATGTGCCGCGAGAGAGGAAAAGCAGGATCTGATTGCTCGGATTGCGGGTGACGGTCTGCGAGATTAGTCCCGAAGGACTAATTAAACCGGCTGGCGTAATTGGGCAGGGTGTGATTGCAGCGGATTAAAAACCTTAGGAGAATGTGCTCTCGAGTATCTGAGAGTAAAATCCGAATGCGATTACCGCTGGCGGGGACGTGCGCACATCGACTGGCACGCTTTCACGGGAGAGTGAAGAAGAGAAGAGGAGAGAGCAAGAGAGCACACACGCGCGGAGGTACGCGCGTGACGATCAGCCCAGGGCGCGCCTCCTAATAACTGACTTGTTTAATGACCTCCATCCATGGAACGAGCGTCCCGCACGACGCGTTTACACGCTCTTTTCCGAAGCGTAATGCTATCTGACAGACGTTCCTCGAGTACCATAGCGGACAATTGTCATATCTATATGCTAATAATGGCTGTGCTTCTCACTGGCTTTGGAACGGAACTCTAATGAAAGAAGATAGTAATTATCTCGGCGCCCTTGACTGATGTTTCAATTAGAATGTGCTATCGGTGGTGGCCGATTAGGGCGAAGTGCGTGATGCGAAAGGCGAACTAAGTTATCACGGCAGATCTATCCGCTTCTTTGACTGCTCGGCGGATCGTGTCGTTTGCCTTCTCCCGCTGCCGGTCCTTCCGATGCTCTCCGCATGACACGAATTTTAATGGCGCCGCACTGCTGCTGCTACTGCTGCTTCCTTCCTCGCTGTGGGGCCCTTTTCATGCCGCGCGTAGCCCGGTAATACGGGCGTAGATTTAATAATGGAATGGTTAGTGGATCCCGAGCTAACGCGCTGCAATTTTTGGGAGAGCAGCCGAGGATGCTGGGGAGAATGCGGGGTAGCTCGGAGAGAGCGAAGGGCTGTATTCGCTGGATGGATACGTGAGTGGCATCTACGAAACGCCCACCGGAGAACCGCACACCCCGTGAAAAAAGCTATTCCTCAGAGTGATAGTGAAAGGGAGAACGTAATCTATTTGTCCTGGAACCGCAAAAGCTCGAGAGGACTTTCCCAGATACAAGACATTCGAAGAGGAAGACCATGTACCTCTGGTGCTGTGTGAGTGTATCGCGGTGGATACGTTCACGGGAACACCCACAAGCGAACCTATTATATCGCGCGCGATTAAACAGTCATTCATAAACACAGGAGCAATAAATCGCGGGCCGCGTTGCCGACGTGGGACACGACAAGATTCCGTGAGTCGGAATCCGTTTTATTTGCGGATTTATGGTGGCCCTTAAAGCGCATATTGGCCGAGAAGGCGAGGCCGCGCTCGCGCGCGCGCGCGCTCACGAGCCTTTGAATATTGGAAAAATACGATCGCAAGGAGCACTTGAAGTGCCCGTAAGAAGGGCTATTAGAGGGCGACGCCGGCCGTGGCTACGTGAGAGGAGCGCGTAAAGGAAATCCAAGCGCGCAGGAATACGATCAACGTAAACTGGCTCCTATCCATTGCTGAGTAGTGTAAAAGTAACTTTAATGCCGTCGTATTTCTGCTCGTAAGAAATTCTATCTGGCCGCACTCGACGTGCCCTTCCTTCCTTCCTCGCCCTTCCAATAGAGAAGAAGCTCGATTCTATCTTTCTCCGGGAGGAAGTGATATTTTTATCACGAACTGCCTGCGGATTCTTTCTGCATCGAGGAATTTTCCAGTGTGCTCGCCGTCGAGGCTGCACGTGAAATAGAAAGAGGTGTTGCCGTTCCGGGAGGAATGCGAGCTTCACCAAAGTGGCTTTTAATTTTAAGCGTCCGGCAGAGCCTGCTAGGGGAAAGGACACTGCTTTATCGGGAGCATCGGCGACATTTTAACTGAGCTCCACGCATAATCTCGCGCGCTTATGGGGCCACTAATACGGGAAAGAGGCCGAAGACAGTCTTTCGCAGCCGATCACCGGTGGCATTCGCCTCGTTATTTTTATTGCTACGCCGGACTAACCGGCTATAAAATTTTAAAACCCAAAACGCATTAAGGATCCACTGGCCTATCGGGATCCGCGCCCGCCGAGACTGCCACCCTTCGAAGCCGGCCGTGCCATTCGAATGACTAAGAATTCCGAATTTGTATCCTTACCACACCATAACACGCATACCTCCGAATTTAGCCGGATTTTTGTTTGCCACAAAGAAACGGTTCTTGCTCGAAATGATTGGAAATGCGGAAATAGTGGGTGAATCGAATCGGAAAAACCCAATAAGAAATAGATAGGTTCATTCTAGCTTCCTGTTCCTATAACATAGTGCCACGCGAAAAAAGAGGCATAATTTAAGAAAGCATCTCTAATCTCTGTATAAATCGAATCTAGCTACTCGGAGCCAGTCGTTTGAGACTCGTATAAAAAATTACTGGCATAAAAGAGCCCGATTAAGAACCCGCTCTCTCACGTGTAGCCTGCGTTCTGAATGTGACGAGCGTGCGAAAGTGGTCGGTCAAATTAATTAAATAGAGCTGCGCGAGGGACCATTTCGATTTCAGTTGACTTATGTATTCGCCACTCGGCGATTTTACGACTTTCCGGGGAGAGAATAAAATTTTACACGCGCTGGCCCTAGTAGATTTGCATTCTAATTATCGTGCGATCCGACAAACAGGCTGCCATTACGTGGCCGCCCAGATAGTAGAGAGACTCGGGAGGCATTGGCTGAATAGAGAGAGACTGAGCGAGGGAAAGGCAAAGGAGCCTTCGCAGCATCATGGAGCAAGGTGTCGAAGAATCTCAGCCGACATGGCAGTGCTCGTAAAAGAACCAACACATAGGAGCGGTCAGCCTTTCTCGTAGAGTAGCGCTGGATGCTTATCTTATCGGGCTTGCTCTTCGCTCCGAAAATCGGCCCCATTACGTCAGAGCCGATGGTGGCTGGTACGGCAATAAATATAAACGCGCACGGCTAAGGGCCGAGCAGTAAAATTTAATTCTTCTCATTTACGGCAGCTACCGCATTTTTTAATTAAGCCGGCCGCCCGCTCGCCGGACGCAATTATAGCGTAAGTTCGTGTTATGCAGATTCGATGGGGCATCACGCCTCCACAATGTCTCCGAAACGACGGGTGTACCGTGAGTGGACGCGCCACCACTTATAAACGGTCGGCGAGAGCACACACGAGTCGCCGAGAAACGCGCCCATTGAAATCAGACTGCAATCTCTGGCACAGTTTTCCCTCGCTTTTGAGGAATAATCGTTTCGCGACGGAAGCGACGCCCGGCGTCGCCAGCAGCGAATCCGGAATAGCGATTCTGGCTGCGGGGATCGCTGCCCATAAGGGACACTCGCTGCAGGCGTTAATGAATACTTAGAACCATGACCAGTAATTACGTTTAAACGGCCGACCCGCTGGCTGATGGTGGCCGGCGCGCCACATGGTCGGCGTATCTCGCGCTGATTGCCGCATATGTCCATCGAAGGACTCGGCCGTACACCGCTCTCCCCGACACTGAATAACCAGACGAAACTTTGCCGGACCGACAATCCCTGAGAGGAAGATGCGACCTGCACTCGCAATCGAACGAGCTCCTACTCTACACAGACCCACGCAATGATATATCCCAGCAGTCCTTCCATAGAATTCCTTCTAAATCTAGCAAGAACCTCTAGGAATTTCATTTGTAAACATAAAGCTCCACTCTCTTTATGGCTATCAAAGTATTAATTAAGCAATATGATGAGCATAAGGATACCAGAATGGAAGAAAGTTGTATGTAAATGCTCGTGCTTTATCAGACTATTTGAGAAAGTCGTCCAAGGTGGCCGACGCGAGACGGTCAGTAACAGGTAACGCAGATTCGCGATCCATAATGAAGAATGCGCGCACGGACGGCCGACGTAGATCGCATGCATATTTATGGGGCCAAGCAATTCTGGAAGCTGGGATTTCACGGTTTACATATTGATTACATCGTTAAGAATTCCGGAGCGCCGCGGGCAGGGCAAATTACAAATTTGATGTACGGCTCGCGAGAATTGACGTGTCTCCTGTCCATCGGTGCGCGCTGCGACGACGACGACGACGACGACGACGAGACTGGGAGAGCTTTTGCGAGTAGGGCGAGCCAGTTGGAGAGACAGCGGGGAGACGAGTGGGGCCAAGTGCGAGTTAATCGAGCTTGATCAAGACAGATCTCGCGAATGCTTGATCTCCGCGAGCATGCTGTCCCCGCGATCCGGCCGGCTTGCAATCTAATTAATCTAATTAAAGCGGGGCGCCTCGTTATTGAGCCGAGTGCGACGCGCACGCATGTCGCTCGGGGGGGGAAGGAATTTACATTGAAGCCTGACGCAAATGTAACTGATCGGCAGATGGACACGGTCAGACCAAAGACCCTCCAAGTGTTTAACCCTTCTGCCTTTCTCGATAAAGAAACGAAAACTGAACGCTATCGATGTTACAAGTACTGTAACGTTTCAGGTGACGCATTCCGGAACAGTTATTTTCCAATGGTAGCTTTTTTTTAAAGTAACCTGTCAATGGTACACTCTGCTTGAGGGAATGCTACTGAATGTTTAAATCGCACAAACGCAATGGGAATAATATTGAAATATAGAACGAGGGCATTTTTGTGAGTGTCTCATCGGAACGAAGCAGCAACGAGTGCGGTGGGCGAAGATTAACGCAATTGTTTTAATTTAGCAATTGGCCGGTGTAACGCGCGATATTATCGCGCTCGAATTACGGTCCCAGCGGCCGGCCGTATGTTCGTAATTCACGAAAATCGAGCTACAAATCCGATTTCATTATTCGCCGGCGCAATATATCCGGCTTCATTATTGCGAAAAAGCCGAGCGCGCACCCTCCGAAATTATCGCACTCGTCCCACTCTACTTGGTTAATTCCAAGGCATCTGCGGAACACGATTAAATCGTCGGACGAATGAGTTTCCTCGGAGTCGGGCGAAGAGAGCGCGAGCTATATAAGCTGACGGAATTCGAACAGGTTCCCGCCGAGAGTCTGCCGAGTCACGGTAAATACAAGTCTAACGAGCGCTTTCATTAATTACAATAATTAAAAGTGCGTGTGCACTGGAAATCGCAAGGGACTCAGCCAGGCTTACCGACAATCTCAGCCACGTATCCATGAGAGGTGGAGGAGGAAGAGGGTCTTGTCCACTTACCCATGGCGTCTGAAACAAAAGAACCACACGAAATTTAGTCTCACATTTCATCATAATTCAATCTAACACTAAGCACACAAAATATTGCTTTCCAAAAAATATATCATTCTAAACATCCATCACACAACTAATTGATTTTTAAAAGCAGTCTCCCATTGACTTTGTTCCCTTGATTCCACGTGATGGTTTCGGTGCGGCGGCAACGCAACGGTGCAAAAACCTCGTCCGAATGACTTCATGTGCGGGAAGGAAGACTGGAAGTAAGGGGAGTGAGAAGAGAGGACGTGAGAGAGAGAGAATGCAGGGGCTAATTCCGAACTAATTGCCTCGCGGCGCTAAAGAGCGTTTCAGGAGGAAAAACTCACTTTCCGGGCAGCGCGGCGCAAAAGGGAATTAAGAGAGCGCGCGAATGGCATTCTCCTCAAGCGGATTGCGCGAAGCCCCATACGAGGAGATGAAAGTCGGAATTACCGTGGGGCTCGTTTTATCAACGATACCAGTGCAAAAATGCAAAGCTCTCCTCTCGCTCTCGTTCTACCAGCAAAAATGCCGCGGGGAGCACTGCAATCTGCGCTATTGCGCAATACCATCTTCTATACGGAACACCCCTCTGCCCGCCCCTACTGACCTCGCACTCTTATGAGCTATACGTCTCAGACAGTAGAGAACTCTGAAAAAACATCATTTTCCATTGGTGATTTAGAGTAATGTCGATAGGATCAGCCGTCTGACGAAGACACATAAATCGCACTCAACGATCAAGCTAGATCGGTAAGCACTATCGTTTTGAAAACGAGGAGAAATCCAGCGCTAAGCCGAGGAGCATTTTCACGGACGAGTGGCTAAGGTAGCCGGCTCGCTCAAGCTCCATTGTAGAGAGCGCGCCACCATAACTGTCTATAAATTACTACTATGAAGGGAAAAAAGCAGCGGGAAACATTTTGCGGGAGACACTCGCGGGAACAATCGGATCTCCTTGACGTGCTATGGGGTTCCGGACTTTCGATCGACAGTTAGTGTCCTTGTGGCGAACGTAACTGTAAACTGATCGGCGCGCTTAATGCGCGAGGCAAAAGGTGCGTGGACGAAAATTGGTGTATGGAAATGGCGCGGGCTATTTCACGGACGAGCGGCCGGCGCGGCGTCAATAGTGACCGGTGTGACACTTGGCTTTATACGTTTAATCTGGAAGCCTAAGCGGTCACTCATAATTCCTTCGAGATAATCTCTGCGTGGGCTGCACACGGGTGCCTGACCGACTAGCTCCATCCACTTTGTACCCACTCGAACCCTCTCTCTCTCACTCTTTCTCTTCCTTTGCCGGCGTATCTGTCTCCGTCTATCTCTATTTATTATTCCTAGGTGCGACTTGGCGTCTCCGGCAACTGGAGATAGCGCTCTCTTGCTCTCTGGCCGTTCGTCGCCGTGACGCTTACGCTCCGCAGCATCCAGGTAAGGAACATGTGCTCTAGCGGTGTGTCTGCGCCGCGCCGCAATGGCCGCACTGGACTTCTCCGGTACGCGGCTAGAGACGCGGACACGCGGCGAGCACGTGCATGGAAATGCAGGTACGCCGGTGTGGATTTACATATGTACGTATGCGCGTACGTAGGTAGAGCGGCGAGAGGATTTTTCGCACGGCCGATCGTCGCCGCTCGGACGAGCCCAGCGCTCGAGTCAGCCAGCCAGCCAGCCAGCCAGCAGCCAGCGAGAGCACACGGCCGGTTGAACGGCGCGCCGAGCCGGGCTCCGATCTCTCGTGTACGAGCTGACTAACCCATTAGCGCCTTGGCTGCCGATCGACATGGCAAATCGATCGATAAAAGCCCCTCGCCGGCGAGACACTTCCTACTGCGGCTGCCCGCCGCGCCGCTGATCGCATGCGACACCCTCGCGAGGAAAAATCGCCACTAGAATTCCTACCGAGCGATTGGTCCTGCTACGATCTTTCAGTGCTCGAAGATACTATCAAGAATATCGTTTATGCAAGAAATTTATTAAATGAAATATAGTCTGAGTCAAAGGTGTCGCGAGGTTTCTTTTAGAAAAATGACGTAGAAAACATAGAGCGGTCTAGTGTTCTATGCAAATGGGTTATGAGACAATTTGGCTGAGCAGGAACCGTCGAAATAGCGGCGGGTGTGGGGGCGTAAATCAGGAAGTTCCCGTAAAGTATAATGAGGAGGTGTCACCTTAAATATAGAGCGGAGTTATGAAGACGGAGGCCAGGTTGGGTGAGAATTGGCGGTGTGGATCTATAAAATGGTGGTCGGTTTCAAATAGCACGCCAGAATGGACGACACGATGACACGGAACGAGCTCCATAAATCGCCCGGTAATCGTTCGGCCGCGCTGCCAAAGAAGAATTCCTCTCGGGCGTATCCGCGGATGTCGACGTATTCATAGTAAGTCTCAATCATAACGCGCGTATTTCGACAGCCCACCGACCACTCAAGACACACTTTCCAAGCGGCGCGGCCCGGCTGGAACTCGGAGATTTTTTTGGCGCGATGACCGCATCCTGCTCTAAAAGAGGAACCCTAATTTCCTTTCTAAATTTGTCGCCCGCCGAAAGCGAATTCACCGGCGATTTTAACGATTGCAACTTATAAAGCAGACTATTAAGTCGATCTTGAAAGAATTCGCAATGAATCTCCGGTGTATCTCGATATCTGAGGAAATGGGTCGGTGAGGCCTGGATAAGGACCAATTAAATGACGAAGGCGTACGTGTACATTGGTCCTATCTACGGAATCATCGGAGTGGAAGGGGAGCGCGCGGTGCCAGGAGGCATAAAGAGCGGGGAGTAGAGCGGAGAGAGCGGAGAAAGGAGGAAAGAGAGAATGGAGTGGAGCGGCTTGAATTTTCGAGATGGTTTCGGTCGATCTCGGCTTAATTTGTAGCACGTTCTTGCGCCCGGGGGTGATGAGGTCCGACCGATCGTTCGGTGGCGCTGCCGGGTTAGTTAGCGCGACTTAAGGCGGCTGCTGATGGTGTGCTGCTTCTTGCCCCGGCTCATTTTTGCCGCTAAAACATCGTCCCTAATTAATCTCCACGGCCCCTCCCGTCTGCGAAGGCGCTTCCTCCGTCGAGAGCGAGAGAGTAGCTAATATGGATGAGCGGTGACAATGGCCAGAGCCCGTTTCGATGCAGTTCGCCACTCCGGTGCTTGGAATCTGCCGAATTCAACCGCGTGGCTGCCGATCCGAAGAAAAACCTGGCCGCCGTTTAACACCGTCGACTCTCTGGCGGCTGGCGGTGCTCGATACGAGGGAAGGATCTCCTAATGGGAATTTGCGAGACGAGCGAAACGTACGAGGCGTACTTAACGTCTCACTTCGATGTACTTTCCAGCGGTGGTACCGTGTTCCCTGAACAGAGTGCCGGTGACACTTCGGCACTTCCACTTCTCGCGGAGCCGAGGCCGATGTAGCCGGCGATTAATTGCGATAATTAACCCTCTTCCTCGAATCGGGCTGCCGGTCGGCCGGCCAACAGTTTTGCCCGCCCGCCGCCGCCGACGCCGCCGCTGCTCCGATTTATGGTGATTTCTCGAGTTTCACTTGGAAGCGAGTCTCTTCGCGGAAGGCGCCTTAACATGGAAATCGAGGAATACGGAGTCATTGATTGCCGGAAAAAGCGGCGATCATCCTGTCGATCAGAAGCGGCAGGTGATTTGTGGCCGGAGGGCCGGCACGAATGAAAAGAAATTACGCGCTCGTCAGGGGAGATAAAACGTGACACGGAGTCGCGTGATCGGGCAAAATCGTGCAGGAAGGACATGTACGCGCGACAGATCGCCGAGAGAGGAGAGGCGCAGGCTCCTCGACGGATCGGAGGATCGCTTCTAAGGGTTCCGAGGGGCAGCGTGAAACGCGAGCGAGCACGTCGAAGCACGAGAGCGTTCTTAAAGGGGGTCGCCGCGCGGCGATCACAGTAAAAAGACCGCCACGAACTTCGGGCTCCAGTTCCTTTTTAAGTCTCGCTAAGCTAGCGCCGCTCGTTTCTGGTATCCCGTGCCTCCAATTCCCGGGAGTCAATCAACCGAGGAGTCAGCAAGCACCGGCTGCTGCTGCTGCTGCTGCTACTTGAAGACGGACAGAGAGAATCTCTGTCTGTCCTTCTATCCCATACATACACATAGGAGGTATACACCGAAGGAAGGAACAGTGGCGCGGCGGACGTGCGATGCGCTCTCAGGAGAAAGGGAATCGCGCCACTTATTCTCTTTACATTCCCCTTAACAAATTTCCGACGGCAAAAACTCGTTATGCCCGTTCGGAGCTCGACGCCTCCGTTCCGTTCCCCCCCAACGGATTCTCTCCTTCTCCTGCCAGACCCTGCTTTCCCCCTTTCCCCCCCCCCCCCCCCCCGCCGCCGCCCCCTCTTCCACGGGGACTTCGAAATTCTTCCGTAATTGACAGCGCAATCCGGCTAATTTCATTTCTCTGCCCTGCAAATGGTACCCGGCTCATCAGCAAGAAGTCGGCGTTACAAGGAATTAAGGAAGTTTATCGACCATCACCGAGCCCCGATACAGGTCATTGGGCATGCTTTATGGTGGCTGTCGATGCGAATCTGTTGCAGGTATTTTTCGGACGATACAGGTTGAGGACCTTCGAGTTAACGACCAGGGAAGAAAAGTTGTTGCCTATGTGGGTGGTAGCAGAAGTGCGCGCGCGGGCGCGCCGTCGGGAAGAAATGCAGGAGAGACTAATACGCGTAATTAATGCGATCTAGGCAGTGTGCTCGCCAGACCATGGCAAGTGACAAGGACTCTATAAGTGGCGTCCCTGGTATTGCTGCTTCATTACCCTACCTGGTAACAGCCGAGAGTGTATTTTTCAAGCTCACCGAGAACGCGATCACGCGAAATCCTAGCACGTATGTCGGTGCAATGAGAGTAAAGCGCCACGCATGGCAGTGAAATGTTTCTCTACATAACAACTTTCTCATCAATCATCCGACAACGCCTGGGAATATTGGATCCTTTGCCTTCCACTTTGAAGTTCTATTTCGATACGCGGCCGCTACAAATCTCGCCCTGTTAAAACCCAATCGCACCTATTGTTAAAATTAATATCTAATAAAGCGTTGCAAAGAGATTTGCAAAAGGAGTGGAATTTTGTTATGTAGAAATGGTGGATTGGCAGTTGGCTCGTGGCGTGTACAAGCCACAAGGAGACGTATGGTGGAGATGAGTAGAATGAGACGGGAGCGGACAGACAGGGGCAAGGCTGAACTGGCACAGAAACTAGGTCGACTTTTTTAAGGGCCGGCAGCTTGACCGAGTGAGCTCAGGACAGATATGATGTGTGCGGATGTGCTGGCAGAGAGCAGGGTGCCGATGAGAGAGCAGTTAATTGCTGTTCTATGAATTTGACGGGGATTACGACGAAACGACGGGGATCGGATTGCGGCCTCGCTCGCTTCTTGCTCTCGAAGCTCGCCCCGACCAGACCGGAGGAACCGGCGAGGAACTCCCGCCGGATCTCGCCGTGGAATTTTAATTATAAATTAGTTGATTAACTCAGTAGGGTTTTTGCTTCTGGCGACAGTGTCCTCGGACGCTCGCCCGGCATATATACATTTTGCACTCGTGTGCGATCCTCACCGAGAGCCAACCTGGACAGGGGTTCTCCAATATTTCCAGATCATTTTAACCCACCCAATCACGAGTACATAAAATAACAATTCTATATTTCAAGAATGAATGATTAACCTATCGTAAAATCTGGGTGGGTTTCCAAATGTTGGGACAAAGCAATGAGGCAAACTAGTGATAGTAGTTGGGGGAATGAGAGGAAAGCTTGGAGAGTGGCTATTCGATGGCATTAAAGACATCAGGCTTACCTCGCATAGCAGGTGGAGGTACCTGCGTGCACGTAATTCCTGCGCATTCCGGTGCTCGCAGAGGTACGTGCACTCGTTACTCGATTGGCATGCTCCCCTCGGCTCGCGAATGGCTTTTCGCGTGCAATCAGCCCTCGCAAACAGTCGCCGGGATGAACAATCGCGCTGGCAAAATCAAAGGACGAGAGAGCCTTGATGAGACGGGACGACGCGAACTCGTCTCGCTGCTCGTGTAGCTGACGAAGCTATCGGGGATCGCCGAGGACGCTCAAGAATGTAGACCGACCGGCGTTGAGAACCTACGACGGACGGAGCGTAGATACCAACATCCGTGGGGCCCAGCAAACAGGAGAAACACAATGGCTGCGAGGATGCGACTGCGTCGATGTCCTCTGCCGGCCTCGTTGGCACGCACAGCACGCGGCCGCACGTTTTGTTTCATATTAAATAAAATTTTCAACGAGTCTGGTCCACCGAACTTGAGGTACAACGGCCTGCCAAGCCCGAGAACTGCCGATGATAACCGAATACAAAGGTAGAATGCAATTTTAACTTTATCTCGCTTCAGCCAACTCCTTTTCAATCTGGCAATCTTCCAGCCGAAACTTTCTACAAAATTTCCCCCATCGCTCCCGGTAGAATGGACTTTAGATTTGCGAGTGGAGAATACAGCAGATTGGAAAGAGATTAGAATTCGTTGAGAAGCAATTTAAGGAGCGTAGGTGGGAGTGTGTGGGTTAGAGAGGCAAAAGAAGGGGACAGTTCTGAGACGAATGGAATCACAAATTAGGGAGGAGGTCCTCGCGGGTCAAGAGATGTCCTACGCTACTCTCGGCTCTTGGCCGTACAGCTCGCATACCGGGCGAACCGAGCGACGCCGCCGCCGCCGCCGCCGTCGCAGCCGCAGCCACCACCGCACAGCCACCTTCCAACAAAAACTACAAAACTGTGACCCGACTTGGGGCCCCGGTCCTGCCGTTCGCCTCGAAACCGCCATGCTTTTTGCCCGCACTCCGAATACGACAGGGAACCGTGTCCGGCGCGAACGGCAGCAGAATCTAAAATATGCAACACGCTCCCGACACTATTCTCTAGCCCGGTATTCCCGTCACCCCCTTAACACAGCAGGCTCTCCACTCATAAAAATTTCATGCTGAGAAAAGTGAAAAATTAAAGATCGAATTCAGACGGGACAGCTCAGCTCTTCCCCCTTTATCCCATCGGACCAACTAGTTCTCAGTAATGATTCACAATATCTGCCGAACAAAAGTGGCAAGTTATTCTTGGGAAAGATAGAGAGAGAGTCTCAATCGATGACGTATTAAAGGTGGGCAAATATAGTCGGGTGCAATGAGACCGGTGGAAGAATGCCCTTTCTTGTAAGAGGAAATCAGGAGTTCACGGAAAACGCTCGGCGCAGGACAACGCAGCGACAATGGAGCCCGACATTCTTCGGTCGGCTTCCGCGAACACGGCACGCGGTAAATAAGAAATCAATTACGCTGGTGCTAGTGCGAAAATACCAAGGTGATCACCGGTGGCGCACGGTACGCGCGCATACTCCGAATTTACACGCAATTAATCCCAATTCCGTAGCCGAAGGAATCGCGCGCGGCAACTGCTCGGCTCTAGGGCGCACGATAGCCGCACGTTTTACTTGCATTCCGCGCGCGACTACTTGCGCTAGCCGCTCTTACCGCGCTGGAATCCGTGTGGATACACACTCGCGAACAACGGGAGGAGCGCGCTCGCACCATGGAAAACTCCACGACGGAGATCCACCAGTCGAGCAACCAGTTTCTTCTACCTGCTACTATTTCCCATGTTCCCGGTACGCCGCTGGGAACGGACACGCTGGAACGTCTGACCGACACTGAGCGAATCTACTCCATTCTAATTTTGCCGCATTTCCTTAATCGTTCGAATTAAATTTCTGCATTACTGATTCACGATTCGGATATAGAAAGTCGATGGTTCTAGAGTTTTAAAAGGATAGGCGGTATTGTGCGGGATGAAGTGAGCGATCTCCTTGTAAGAGAATGTTTATCCTGCTGTCGTCCCAACTAGCGCGTACCCCTACGCCCACATCATGGCCATCCACCTTGATGGTGGCCATACCATTACATGTCTTTTGATCGCCGGCCGTTATCCCAGCTATTTTCTATGGGTACTTGCATACCCAGTTTGTCACTGCCGGTTGGAAGGGATCTTTAGGGCAGGAGGCGATCGCCAGGAGTACATCTTTCACGATCGGTACTCCATATCAGAGCGGTGCACTAGCCAGGCGAATGACGAGCGGCGCGCCGCCTCGGATGCTCTGTAAGAGGACACCAGGGCGATTTCACACGCGCATGCAAATCCCCTCCTAGTATCGAGTTATGCCGGCTATCCCGGCAAGGTCCTAGAGAGTAAAGGATCCTCGGCGAGTAGGGCGCGAGCGAGCGAGCGAGCGAGCGAGAGAGAGCCGATAAAAGAATCGCCGACAGCGCCTCGCTCTATGCTTGGATAGATATTATCCGGTATAACCGTGGGAAACGCCGCTTTTCCCGGTGACTCTGATACGCCCGGAGAAGGTCCGCTCATGCGGTCATAGCCGGTACGGCTCTCGGCGCCGAGAATTCAAGCAGATCCTTTGACCGATACCGATCCAGTTAATTCGCTCCGGCCGTCACTCCACTGGTCGGTGTCGATTACCTCGAATTCAGCTAATCGGATCGATTTCGCGTCCGCGCAGTTTGACCTCGTGGGAGTCTCGCGTTCCATCGTGAAAACCATCAAGCTACACGCGTGTCCTCGCTCGGTGGGAATGCGTCCGCGAGGATTTTTCACTTGAAGAAATCGAGGAAGAAGAGAGGCGGTTGAGACGAAGAAGAAGAAGAAGAAGAAGAAGAAGAGTAGCGCGGCATGTGGCTTCGATCGTTGGTCCCGGCGTCAGTGAGATCGGCCTGACGATAGTGGTACGGATGAGAGTAGAGTCAGAAGAATAAGAAGAAGGCCGGTCCTCCCGCGATCCTGCCGATCCTACGGATCCTTAAGAGGATGCCCGCTAAGAGGACGAAACGGAGGAGAGACGGGTTATCATTAAGTGAAATGCCGTGTCCACTATCTCTCGCCTCTCATGCGCCAGAGAGTCTCGGAGACTCCCCCGAGGTCCGGGCCTTCTTTCCTCCGTTCCTGGATATCGTCCTCCCGCCAGGATTATCCGTCGGGCGGCGGGCTAGGGTACGCGCGCGCGCGCGCCAGGCCCACCGAGGTTATTAATAAGACCGGCACTATCTAACGCAATTAGACGTAAAGCCTCGGCTCTTGTTACGTACGTACCAGTGCGCTACGTGAGAAGATATCGCGCGAGAGGGAACGCGAGTGCTCTTCGTTCGCCTCGCGGCACTATCCGCGCACCACGACCTCCTCCTCTGCTTCTCCTCGCACGCTCGCTCGCTCGCTCGCTCGTTCGTTCGCTTTTTTCCTTTTACCTCGAGTGCGCGTGCTATTTACGCACAATGCGCCTTATTTATGATCCCGACACGTCGCACGCGGCATTAAAGCTTTTTGTTCGCCTCTTTATCGCGCTCAATTTTTCCCTTATCCACCGAGCACCGCCTCGTTACTCTCGCTGACCGCCACCACGAGCTTTCGCACCTCTCGCACGTGGGTAGGACCGGTAAACTGTGCCAGCGCGCCAACCACAATTCTGGATTGATATTCTCGTGCAGCAGCAAACGGACCGACCGGCTAATACCATCAAGTTCTTGGATTGCTAATGAGACGGATACACACGCTTTGTAACGCGACTAAAGGGATTAGAGGAGCATTTCTCGATGTACCAAAAGATTTGTTTGGAATCCTGAAGGAGTGTCCTAGAAATCGCAGGACACGGCAGAGGCCAGAAATATCTAGTTTTAGGTCGGGAGAAAAATTGCAAGCGTACCGGAGCCTTGTCCCGCGATCAAGATAACAGGCGATCCGAGCGCAATCATCGCTGCCCGCGTCATCGAGCAGATACGATCTCGCGACTCCGAGGAGCCACTCGCACTCGACCTTGTCAGCAGCCGCAACTGCAACATACCTGCTAGTACTCTTTTACTAGCGAGCCTTAGCAATTAACGTAGTATGCGAATTCGCAGGGCCGCCAGTCCGAGAGCGGTGTCTAAACAAACTAGAGAAAACTAATCGGCCATGCTAAATCTTAGTTGAGCGCGCTAAGAGGCTATCTCACTCTCACGGTGAAACCGTCCGGGAAAAACGAGTCGGACAGCGGCGCAGGAGATGTTAATTAAATATGATGGTAACAAGCACAGCTGCTCGATGTGATAAGCGAGACTCGAAGGAAAGATTTATCGATCCTCTAATCGTGAATTACCAACTGGATTCGCTCTCTGGCTGGGCTGCGCGCTGCTAGTGAACGGGAAAACGGAGCAACGGGGAAGCGATTTAGATGAGATGACTAAAACGTTTCGCTTCGCGGGATATCATTCATGCATGAGTTCCAAAGATAGAGCGAACGAGCTCCATTCTAACCCGGATCTAATTGATACGAGACATTCGATATCTGATTACTCGCCGCTCAATCGGAATACTCTACATGAAGAGGACCATTCAATCGAGAAAGCTTGTCTCTACTCGGGGATATGAATATCAGATCCACCCAGCCGTGAATGCGGAACGCAAAAATCAAGGCTGCTCCTCTCATTCACATCAGAGATGCTAAATATTCATCGGCGCTCTCCCGAGAAGCGTTCCTTTCGACTGGTACGTATATATCAATAGTGCTACTCGCATCTGTCGTGTAGCGGAATGCGGGTGAAGCGATAACTGCATATCGAAATACCAGAAGGCCAGCTGACTTCCCGAGTGCTTGATATCAAAGAAGGTGGCGAGACTGCCGTTCGCAAAAAGGAAGAAAACGACGAAATAGGGGAAAACGTTTTCCTCTAGCTCGTTATAGGGTGTTGTGAGTAAAGAGCTAGTAATCGGAGGCGTCTGCCGGCAAACGCGCCGATATTTACGTAACGCGTGACATCTGCCAAGCCAATCATACGTGCTTCGGCGTCCATATCGATCAAGGCGCGCGCGGTGTACTCTATCTGCAATGCTATAGCAAAGTACGGAGTTACTTTGCTCTCACCTGCGCGTACTTAACAGGCTCGATGTACCATTAGCCGGGCGCAGCCGCCTCCTCCTGACGAATGCCCTATCCACCGGAATATATTTACCCAAGGAAAAAGTCTCCCGTATTATTCTGATAAAGGGAAGGGACGCGGCTTGCTTCGGAAATAGCCGGGATATGTACACGCCCGGTGCACCGATGGGAGAGCCCTCGATCGAACTGTAGGAGGAGGAGGAACGAGATATCGGAAACGGGAGTAGGAGCTCGCGCGGGATGATCTCTTGGACAGCGGTGAGCCCGAAGGAATGCGGACGACTCTTGCTTTCCTTATCGCGTTCCCTCGTTATTCGGCGAGTTTCTTTGCGTGGTCGCTTCCTTGGGCGAACGGATAATCAGGAGGTGGGTAGGCAGCCAGCCAGCCAAGCGGCCGAGTCTTGGTATACATGTGCGATCGTTATAGCCACGTAGCAGACGCGACCTAATTTGTCGTTGGTCGACGGTTAATTGGAGACAAAAGCCGAGCATGGACGAAGCGACTCTTCACCTTCGCTCGTGTCCACTCTCTTCCTCTATCTCTCGCTTCGAATCTTTCTTCTCGGTGAGTGCGCCGAGCGATGCTTCTTCCCGTACGTGCGCTCCAGCTCTGCCCGGGTTGAAGTCGATCTTACAGAGAGTGCGAGGGTATCGGGCGGCCTCTACCACGTTCGGGCGCGCTCTCATCAGGCCAAGTATGAAACGCACCGCCTCTCTCGTAATCCTGGAGACTGCAGCTTTTTGCCGGTGTCACCTGTCGCTCGGACAGCCGCCCTCGATCCTTTATTCCGATCATCGGCCCCGATCCCCTGTCATATTTCTTGCCGGACGCGCTCCACGACGGTCCAATTTAGCGGGCGCACTCTCCCCGATCTGTACACGCATGCGTCCGCCAAGAATGAGCCCTCTCCCATTGCCGTCCCCCTATTTTACTCTTTCCAACCCTCTTTCATACACCTACGCACCCACTCACTCGGAAAACACTACTTTCGAGACTCTAAATTTTACTATTTCATCACGAACTCATAATAATGCGTCTGCCACCTGTTAAACGATCTAAAAACCAATAAGAGATTCAACCGTTGAGGATAGACAGCTCTTACCAATCAGGAGCACACTCAACGTTGGAGTGTGAGGAAAGATAAATCAGAAATCCCATCCCAGATCCTCCGGCGAGTGGTGGCGGATACGAAAAGCTCGAGAGCGAGCGAGAGGGAGGAGGAGACGAACGATCGGAGAAGGTGGAAAGGGTGGGACGACGGAGACGCGGAGGACACGTGGTGCTCCAGCGGGTGTGGCAACATATAATTACAGTAATTAGCCGACAAGTAATTAATTAGGATCGCACGTCGTTTGTTATTTCTGTTGGCAGCGAGCGAGTAGGTTACATATGTCTGCGGACGCGATTCGGTGTATGTATGTGCCTGCAACTCTCACTGGCCGTTCCTGTAGCCCTGTGGGATACATGTAACTACTGTATCATGTGTCCCTATACGAGCGGTGCGCGCTCCCGCGGCCACTCAAGGGGTTACGTCTTGATCCCAATTAACGGGCGATTTTTTGCCACCGATCCTGGGAGCAAGGCCACCGCATCCACCGCACCCACCCCTCGCTCTGGACCAACTCATGGGAGGCAGCGATCCTGCAAATTGTTCGGAGGATCGATCGATAGCCGTGCGCTCGAATCGCCGGATCGATTGCCGCATTGGGTGGTACTCGGAGATCGATATTCGTTTATGGTGCTCCGTTACAGGAATAGCTGGCTCGGCTCGTCCATTTCCCAGCCGCGCGAGATTGATCTTCCTCGGGTCAAGCAAATACGTCCCTCTTCGCGACTGCCATTTACAGTAATACTCTGCGATTAGGAGCTCCTCGCCTCCGCGTATAATTCATAGATCGAGATCGAGCACGATCGAACCTTCCTCTTTCTCCACGTCCCGCTAAGCCCCGGCTATTTTTGCCATCCGAATTGGAATCGCTCCTGGTAAAAGAGAGAGGCGGCGGCAGAGGAGCGTTGGAAAAAGTGAGGGACTCCGGCGGAGAGTGGCCGAAAGAAGAAGCAGCGTAGCCCGAAATAACTTGATCAGCTGAGGGGCAAGCTTCCCACGAAAATAGCCGGCCCTCGCGGCACAAATATCTCGTTCGGCCGAATATCGCTTTCACGGAAGCGTGTGCATCGAGCGATCAGGGAATTGGATTACCCGGCGAATTGACTCTTAGTGTGGAACACGGAAGACTGGCTGTGTTACGCATTTGCCAAACATTTCGCCGTTCCCCCGCTCACCGGCTCTGCCCTGATTGGCCCTAGGCACCCCTTACTGCCCAACAGGGTGCGTGGAGTAGTCGCTCCCATACATCCGAGGGACACGGCTGGTTTCACCGGCAATAAACATAATGGTGCGCGCGCGCGCGCGCGAACGCAGTTAATTAAGTGGATTTTCAATCAAGATTCAATCAGTCTCGTTGTAAATGTAAATGCAGCGAAGCTGCTCGCTCGCTCACTCCTCAGGAGCGTCCTATCTCTCGGTTCGCTCTCTAGTCTTGTCCGGCTTGTTCGCTTGACCGCACGACGCACGAGCTTCGACAGCTCGACACTTTCGACTGCGGAACTCGACCGCCTCTTCTCCACTATGCCAACAGTCAACATGCCAAGCTTCGATGATATTTTACCGCGACAATAAAGTCCCGTCGTTATACTGGCTTTTCGTGCTCCAGATTCCTCGAGGCTTATGAAAAAATCGAGAGTTGCGAGAGCAGACGAAAACGTACGAGGCGGCGGCGGCGGCATTGTCCGCCGCGCGAGGACGAGATGTGATCGGGCGCGTATGTCAGAGATCCAAAACAATGAATGCTACTAGACACCGCACGACACTGGCAGCCAGCCACACCTTTACGTCTCATTGCGCGGACGTGTAACGACGGCATCAAACGGTACGCAGCTTGAATAACGACGAAACGTACGCCAGCAGCAGCCTCGAGCGTTCCCGGGGAATAGGACGCGCCTGGAATTTCCACTCTCTTTACATTTTTACAGACGCCCTCCATCACCCTCTTATCCATCGCCATCTCCCACAACTCCTCTCGCTCCCTCCAACCAAACTCCGGTCAAGTGATATCAGCCGGAGAAACTTTCATAAAGGAATCCGCCGGCAATTGCTGCCAGTACTTCGACGCACGATATTAAGAGGGAATTCTTCCGAGAAATATACTCCTGCCGTTTTATCAACGTCCAGCGAATTATTATCTAATCGTCAAGTAGTAACAATACTAAATTTGTTTACTCAAATTGCAAGGTAAAGATTCCAAAAATTGATGGATGTATGAAGAATCAACATACGATTTATCTACGAAAATCTAACTTCGCCTTCTCTGACGGTTAATTCTTCGCTCCATTTTTCACAGCCGATAAGCACACTGCGAGGGGGGTGCTGCTCGTTGCGGATACTTGATCGGATAAAAAGGAAGGCGGTAGGGCGCGAACGAGGCTGAGATACCGTAAGATACAATTTATCAGCGGGTGGCACACGCGTGTACCAACAACAATACGCACGCACGCACTTGGAGTTCTCGGACATGGCTCGATCCGCGCACGCACAGTATGTACATGGCGTTGTATCGTAATACCATAATTCGCCGGGCGCAAAAAGGGTACTCGATCGTCCTTGCGCTTGGAGGACTCGCGGAGCTCTTTCTCTGGTGTGGTGTGCCGCAATTGCATGATCGGAGGGCGGCTGGCTATGGGACGGATATGCAAATGTCGTGGCGAGCACGACTGGGGGTCCGCCACGTCGAGACAAAGTCACAGCGGGGCTGCTTCTCTTCCTTGGTTGATCCTCCGGCCGCCTCTTCGGCGCGGCTCAAATGAAATTTTCCACGACATTGCCCTCCAATGCGATTAAAGCCCATAGACTCTCGCCTGATACTCCACGGAAACGGATGGAGAAAGTATCCCGCCTTCCTCCGATTCTGATTCCTCCTTCTCTCTCGCCACTCTACTTTCCACTTCCTAGCGTCGATCCGCCGAAATCGAATTGAAACTTATAGCGATGCGAGTGGCGACCCTCCTGCGCCAGACATGCGTGATTCATCGCCGGCTAACCGGCAAACTCGCTTCTAATGCGTTCGAGATGTATCGATTCGACCACTTCGAGAGTGATAGCTTTACTACCCCATCGGATGTTGGGAACCTTGGACTCCGCTCTGATCGACTTCCACAAAAATACGTACTACTATAAACTCGAAATATCAAAGAAATCGCCTTCGAGTTCACTTTCTGGGAGAGGTAATCAAAAGATGCTTATACATTGGTGGTTAATAACGAATGCTGGTGAAATTGGAAGGCAGTGAGCGAGATATTGGCTGAGTGGTGGGGTGATGGTGGTGGCAGAGGCGTCGGTATCGTGGGTGCAAGGGCATCTGGAAGTAAGCGCCGCGGTAGATACGGGATCGCACATGTGGATAGAGTGGCTCTCTCACGGCAGTGGTTCCAGTGTTCAACCAGCGGGCAATATACGCATCATATATCACCTGGCTGTAGCTAATGCCCGGCGAAGGTGTGCGTGAGGCTATCTGCGCGCCATAAAACACTCGCGCTCTCCGCTCCAGGAGGGGTTGCTAGGAAGGCTCGCTCGCTCGCGCGCGTGAGCGCGAGCGGACGCTCGGTGGCGAGTGTCACCACAGGTGCGGACATTCTCATCATAAATACAGCAGCTCCGCTACAACCGTAAACCGTCTGGTGAACCTAATTGGGGCGTGGCTGCGGTTACACCTTCGAGACTTCGCCTTGCCGGCCGCCACATCGTCTTTCGCACCTTCCCTTCTCACCCTGGCTATGGGCGCCCACCGAGACTCACCACCGGCGACGTCGACGCCGACGACGTCCACCTCCGCACTCCTCCGTTCCGTCCACTCGGCTCGTCCTTGCCGTTCTCCTTCATTAGACTATCGCACGCACGTGCCTGCATCCGCGAAATCGGCGCAAGTGCTAACGAACCGAGTGGCTGCTCGCAATTCGCGATGGGTATCGCCTACTTTCTCCTTCGCACCGAGCCAATGATTCCCTCCCTCTGCCTCTGGATCGAGTGCCTAATAGCCGCGATGAATATTTTATTGGCAGAGCGCCTTTCTTACGGTGCGAGCCAGCTGCACTCACTACGAAAGGCTTGGTACCAAGGCCCTCCGAGAGGGAGAGTCAAGAGGGGAGGAGCGAGGGGAAGAAAGGCACTTGGAGACAGTGTCCAGAGGAAACATAAAAAGGAATGATATCGATTGATCCGAAGGGACAGGGCCTTCCAAGTGGCCCGTTCTCCAAGAGGATGATGACCATACCCCGCCAGACGAAGAACTGGAACTCGTCCTCGTTCGCGTGGGTGGGTGCGACAAGAGATCGCCGCAGATACAACCGTGGAAAACAACTGGAAGAGCCTCAATTTACGCTCCAATCAACCCTCCTCTTACAACGTCCCTCCCGATATAATTGAGAATTCCCTTCGCCACCTTACTAATTATATTGCCCGTAAATTGAAGTAATCGCGCGACTGCCCTCCTCTTTTGATACGATGTTCCAATGAAATAAATAGGAGGAACTTTCACTAGGAAAAACGATTCAATCTATCCTGTACAGCTGGTGATAGAGAAGGTGTTGGCGGGAATGGTTTGCGTGTGCGTGTTGAATGCAAGGGTGGATGAGAATGGGAAGCGCGATGGGTTAAAAGGTGGGCAGGCTTCGACTCGGCCCCCGTTTAACCACCTCGAAAATCATTTCGCGCCCACTCCGATGCTTTCCTCCTCTCGTTTTCTGTTCCTGGGCTTCGCGCTCCCCCCAATCCAACCCAACCCAACCCAACCCCCACTTCGCTCTCTTTATTTCGTACGAATTTATAGCAGAGCGTGCACCCACCGGACCAGGGAGCTTAACTGTCCGCCGGCATGAACCTGCGAGCGATAACGAGCACCGGCAGCGCCGGTACCATCTTCTCCTCTCCGAGGCTCTGCTTCGCCAGGTGAACGTAACGGTAAGGAGACAGGTTACGTGTCATCTACACTGGCGTAAGCCGACGGATCTCGCACGATACTTTAATTTCCCGATCTAACAAAATCGACTTCAACACCAACAAAACTCTCGGAGCACAATTAACGATAATAGTGTTTCGTAAAACGAAATTTCGTCTTTGAAACGATTGAGTGTCAAATTAGATGACATTAGATGAAGCAGAGGAGCAGTTCGAAGATTGTATAGGGTTACGCTACTGGCTACTGGTCCATGTCGGCGGGGACGAAAATTATTCGCGCGACAGTAAGCCTCGTACATACGTATGTAGCTGCTCGTCCGCCGGGAACCCTTAATTATTATCCTCGTTCGAGAAGCACACGGCAGAGGATGTCGGACGAGATAACCGGCGACGTCTCCTCGTACTCCTGGGACACCCTTTATGGGACTTCCGTGTCGTCGAGAATACCTTGGCCCCGTCTGCCGAAAGGTGAAACGTGTAGGACGATGAGACTCCAAATTCTACAAAACTATATGTTGAGTGAAAATACGAGAGCGTAAGTGGGATATGACTTTTTTGGAGAATTCGATATTTTGAGGAAGAAAGCAAGATTCGAAGGTTTATATTAGGTGGCTCAATGTGCGAAGTAACATTTACTCGAAGAAGGAAGGAGGCAGTGACCGCTGGAAAGTCTTCCTCGTCACGAGTATCTCGAGGATCGTGTATACACGGGCGGCCAGTGAAAGAAGTCACGATTCCCCTTCGCCCCTGACTACGAAACACACAAGGATGCGGGCACGAGACCGTGTATGAAGAGCACTTGGCATGCCAGCTACTCTCGGCTTAGGATAACGCAAGGAATACTCGCTCGGTCGCTCGCACCAGTGTTGCTTCGTTTGTTGCTCGAGCCTGTTTGAACATATTTGCCGAGCCCTCCAACCAACGGGATCTACACGCGCGATTGGCTCAAGCCTTTTCACCGCCCGATCCCTCTACCTTCAATTTCTTACTCGTCCCCGCAACTCTTTCCCGCGGAATAATCTACACTTGAAACGAGTGAATTAAGTAAACGATGTACTACTACAATTTTGGAAGCAGAGTTCTCGTGACATTATATATTGTACGCTTGCTACTGAACTGGCGCCAGTAGACGCGGGTGTCCGCGTCGATCTCTCTGTAAATATGCCGGCGCAAACATTTTGAGCAAACGATCATCCTCGAGGATCTCCCGGCTGGAAGCTATTAGAGTGTGAGGTGGGATCGATAAGCAGACGTCGCTTTGCCTTTTTATCACTGGAGAGTCGCGGCGAGTCCGAGGACTGGCCAGGACACGTCCGGCGAGCGGCGTTATCCTCTCCGTCCACCTCGGGTTACACAGGACAGCAGACCACACCACTTTAAGGGAGGTGTGGTGCATTTACGAAGAAACTATCAGCGTGCCGCGTGTCCTTGCGCTGGTACGTGTGTGTATGGACAAAGGGCTGAGGGCGAGGGAAGAAGAAGCCGATGGAGGGCGAAGGAGACAGCC
This sequence comes from Ectemnius continuus, assembly GCA_910591665.1. Lineage (NCBI taxonomy): Eukaryota > Metazoa > Arthropoda > Insecta > Hymenoptera > Crabronidae > Ectemnius > Ectemnius continuus. Next base: position 8,819,330 of record OU342868.1, on the reverse strand, counting down.
AGGCAAGGCGCGAGGGAAAGGACGAAGGTGACACGAGACAACGTCGAGAGGAAGATAGGAGGGAAGGAGCGGGGCTAACAGAGCAAACACGGAGCCAGTTAACCGGTCAAATATTTGTACCTAGTCGGATCCCAGGGCGTTATCTCGAACACGCACCGGCTGCCAGGAAGAGGCGAAAGAACGAGAGGGAGGAACAGGTTGATTCACCCTGGCAAGGCGAGCCCTATTAATGAAAGGCCTTCTTTCACCGGCGACCAACGGAGACAATAAAACCACCTCGATACATCCTCTCTCTCTCTCTCCCTCCCTCTCTTTCCCTACCGCTCTATCTTTCACTCACCACCGATTCCCTTACTCGAATCTGCTTTCTGCTTTTCCTCCGGCCGGCCGGCCGGCCGCACAGCCAGGACAATTTCCTGTTGGCGCTCGGCAACGCGATAATCTAATCTACGTTTACACCGGGGCTAAATGTTCGCGCGCACACCAGAATAAAGACGGTGCGCGCTTGCTCGCAGCCACGCTGGGAAAAAAGGAGGCGTTGTTTTCGGGAGTGCGAACACCTAAGGACGCTCGCAATCTTCGAGCACTTTCCGTGAGAATGACTCTCTGCGCGCCTTAGTGAATCGAGATAAAGCAAATCGGAATGATGCTCTTCCACCTTCCATCGCTCCTCGAATTCTTCTTCTTGCGCGTTCACTTGAACGCTTCATTAAGCGAGGATTTCTCTGTTAAAACTTATACGCGGTTGTATTTGTGATTATTTAATGATATTATACTTGAATTACTCGATTTTTTGGGAGACTTTTCACACTAAAGAATTTAATACTTGGAAGAGCAATGGGAGACTATCAGGAAATGGTAGGAGTAATTTTATCCGACGTAGATCACGGAATGGGGACAGTTATTGGGGCCCTCAGAAGTCACGGGGATTGAAGTTCTCTAATCGGCACTTCGATCACAAACACACGGAAGCCCTCCCGCTGAGAGAGAGCGAGTCTGGGAAGGATAAATCGGTGTTATTAGCGCGAGATTACGCGGGTTTGCGCTCAGATTGGCCGATGGAAGCTGGGGACCAAATCCAAAATCTATATATCCAGGCTATGCTCTGCTAGCCTGGGGCTGGCAACCGCCGAGACTTTCGTTGTTTGGTCACCAGCTTCCCCATTCTTTTCTCTCTCACGCACTGCAACTAAGTCTAGACACAATCCTAGCAACACAGAGAGAAAGAGAGAGTTTGCGCGCGCGTGTGTGTGTGCGAGGGAGAGTATAAGAGGGGTCAAAGGGAAAGCAACGAGAGAGAAAGAAAGGAAAAGCAGTAGGAGGCAGAGTCGGGGAATGTAAGAAGATTCCGACGCGTGCACATTGTTAGGGGAATCAGATTAGCCGGCGAGCCTGATGTATGTGCTCCTGTAGTAACGCACCGCCGCAAACTCATACCACACAGCTTTCTTACTCTCCTTCTTCCAAGACCTCTCTTTATTTCGCCGCACTCCACGCCAGCCAATGATGGAAGCTAATGCCCCGATAGCGCGCGCTACTAGCACTGTTCTTGGATTAAGATCGATCTCGCTCTAAGTAACTCCTAAGCACCGACCATCCCCCCAAGACGCCTTTTTTTTCACTCCACCCATGACGCAATCACTCCCTCCTACTAAGCGCACAGATTCCACTGATCCCGAGGGATCCACGAACAATCGTACGAAAAATTACCGAATTCCACTGAGTATCGCAGATTCAGTTACCGATGTTAATCAAATTACTCTTGTGCCACGTGGAGAGCCTAATTGCGGCTGATGGTTTGTCGAAGAGGCTAATTGAAGGAATAAATAACTTTGGTGAAAAGTAAGCCGGTTTGTGTTTTACGCAAAGAGTTAACTAACTCGACGAAATTACTTTCGACGTCGATATTGAATTATTATCTGAGAAGTCAGGAAATATAATTACGTCAGATCGACCGAGCCGCGCGGTTAACCGAGGCGAGAATCTGTGCATGGATTTAAAGGATTGCAACGGGTCGTGTTCGTGGATGGTCGCCGGGGATGCTTGTAAATCGCTCGCTATTTACGCCACTCGGGCATCCAATTAAATTAACACGCGACTCGCAATTCTCTACGATCGGCGACGCTACACTCTCGACGCTCGTCCAAGGAGAAGCCGGGTGGTGCAGCCTGCTGTGGCGAGATGCGCTTGTATGCGATAATTTATTATCCGACTTTCCATCGTTTACCGATGCGCGCGAGTGAGAAGGAGAAAAGGAGAAATGTCGTAGAGATGGAGGCAGCCGCGTGAACGGGTGCTATGCAACGTCAAGCCAACAAGGATCTACGAGGCTCGCTTTAATTAGACTTCGTCCAAATCAAGTGAGATGTCAAGTCGCTCGCTCGCACGCGCGCGCCACGCTCTTAAGGATCTTTTGAGCAGCCACCACGATGCATAATGTCCAAGATCCGCTCGAGTAACGAACCAGAGTACTCGGCGTATCTCGGCAGTAGTCTAATAAACTCGAATTAAGGAAATCGCGACTCCTATGGAGCGGAGCGACTGGAAATCCGGCGATATCAATTATCATTCGCGTGCTTCGTATAGCACGAAATAAAGAAGAGTCAAATTCAATTGGAGTTTGTACTATTTCGTATTAACTGGTGCAATCTCGAGTGAAATCATTCTGGGACTATGGAAATATATTCGTATGGGCTTGCACAAAAAGTGTGAGGATGAAAAAGAGGAGTGCAGACTTTAGGAAGGGAGTAAAATATTCTTGGATCGTTGGTAACGCATACAGCTCGGCCCACACGCGGCCGAGGAAGTAGAAGGATGAGGCGAGATGAGCCAGGTGACGCGGGGAAACGTGGGAACAGATCGGCGATTTGCTCGAATGTGCCTCGATGTACACGGCGAGACCGGAACCCGGCGAACACGGGAGTTCTTTAGTCGGCGATATCTTCCACTCGCATTTCTCTCTCTTCCTCTCGCGCAGGATAATGTGTGGGTAGAATCAATTACGCGAAACAACGCGTCTTTTCACGAGGATGACACTAGGACACTATCGTTAACGTTTGAGCGCGGACACCCACCTATCCACACCACTGTTTTCCCTCGAGATCTCCGTAAATCTCAGGAAGCTTTTGACGAAACGTATAATGATACAAACTCCGTTATTCCGCTGCGTGTGCTGTGGGAAGCGCGAGAGGAGGTTTAACCACTCCACTTTCAGTTTGATGATTCGAGACCGATGGACGACACGTATACCCGGCCATTTGAACGATAGGCCAACATGCACGAAATATTGGCTTCTGGGAGAAATCGATGGACGGCGTGTTCGGAGGTATCAATTATTGGCGTCGATACATGTATATTTATCAGTGACATCGAAATCGTGGAGTGGCGCACTTGCCGGCGCCACCACCGCGCAATTACAACGAGTTCGAATGACTAATGTCTTTTTTATCTGGGTTCTCGCCTCTCCCCGCGGCCTGAATAACGCGCCGATGTCATTACGCGCGTCGTTAATGTATCGGCTCTCCGGTGCTCCGGCGAAGCCACCCTCCAAGCACCCCCGAAACTCTGATTTCGTATGCATCCGAACTCGCGGCTTTCAACTTGCTCGCCAGTTATCGGCTAATGAAATCAATGGATGAGCGTCCAAGTTAAATACGATCAAGCCCACCCCTGGCTCGAGCTCGAGAGGGGTGTTACTTGAGAGGAAACGCGAGGGGGATGAAGTGCGTGATTCGACTTGCATTTTAATTTCCGAACGCTGGGGTTACTCGGCACCATACAAACGAGAATCGTCGAGAGCGATGCCATTAAAACCTCGGCACGGAATTAAAACCATCGAAATCACTTCCTAAGAAATTCCTATACTTATTGATCAATGTACTCACGATCGATTGACCAGGATTTTACATGGTAGGAGCTGCTGCTAGAACGACCGTTCTCACACTTACCTAAAACAGAAAGAGAAGTGGGACATGAGTGAAAATGTCAAAGGTAGCTATTGACTGAAGGTACAAGTAGGAGAGGAGGGTGTGATAGGAGTGGGTATCGGTTGGCGGTGCACGGTTAACGCGGCGGCTAATAGAGCAGCCGACTGTAAAATTCAATTCGTCGGGGGGATACGAGGAAAAGCCATCGAGGAGAGGGGCGGAGGAGAGGAGGAGAGGAGTATCGCGTTATAGGCTTCTCCGGATGGGTGACAGCGACGTTGGATGGATGTGCGCGCCCCAGCTCTCAAGGCACCACCTCGAGTGGGTAGCATCCCGTTCCAGGGATGTTTCCAGCAAAGCGAAGGTGTACCGTCTGGGCTATATCGGGCGTGTGTCACGTGCGTGTGAGAATCCCGGCGCTCCCACCTAGCCGTGTGTGGGTGTTGGTACCCTCGCGGTAATGGTACTTGGTGGCAAGACTCTTTTGTGGCGCGAGAACGGTATTGTCTTTTTACGGCCTCCGCAGGCACCGCCGGCGCGTCTCTCCCGAGGAAGCCCGAGGGAGGCCCACTCCCCAAACTCCCCCTCATCCTCATCCTCAGCCTCCGCTCCTCGGAGTCCCCGCATTATCCGGGCGAGATCACCTTTTTACCGCTCGTTGCGACCTCGTCATTCCGCCCTTATCTCGAGACCCGTCGCGAGAAGGAAGAGGAAGAAGTCGAGCAGCCACGGAAAAGACGTCGCCGTCGCCCGTGGAAGCCCTCGCGACGTCTTCTCTCCAAGACTGCGTACCCAAAGAGATAGAGAGGGAGAGAGAGAGCGAAAGAGAGGGAAAGGGAGACCTCCGGGAGCGTGACGAGCTCGTCAAATCCACTGGACGATTGAAAATTATACAGGGATCAACTTTACGATCTCGCACACTCTAACCCGCACTACGTATATGTGCACATCCCCTGGCCATCATCTTGCTCGACCCTCCAGTATGTCACTCTCGCGTTTTATGTGCTGACCTTTGAGTATTCCCTCTCGAGCACCTCTGCACCTCTCCTCTCAATTGGATCACCAGTTGCAGTCGCCGGTGACTTGCAAATTGATAATCTCTTAGCTTTAATCGGAAGGAGGAACAATGTGTCAGAGGATTATGATTCTACGTAATTGTAATAGTGTCGCGCGAGTGATCGAGGCGTTTTATCGCCAACTGTGTACTTAAGACACGTGACGCCCGGTTAATTAATGTGCCGGGAGTATTGCCAGCGGCGGCGGGGAGACAGCATTACATGATAATCGTCCGACTTCGTAATTGGCTCTTCTATGCGCGCACGCGGTGAGACATATAAATTACAAATTACACGCCAGCAGCGAGCCTCGTAAACGTCGTCTTTTCGATGCCGAGGAATTCATGAGGCTGCCGGAATGCTGTGCGACTCCAATGACGACGACGACGACGACGACGACGCGGCCAATGTGTCTTCTCTCGTTAGATACGCCTTCCAACTTCCCGCCACTTTGAATATGCGCGGCCTAATCATCAAGTTAGTGCAATCTGGCCGTGATTGCCCGATATCATGGAATTGCGGCACGGCCGACTAAATTGAGCGGGGCGAGATATTAATTGTGAAAGTTGCACGTCTTACAGGAAACGAGAAGAAGAAGAAGAAGAAGACGCCAACTGGAGAGAGTGCATCGGACACCGGTTGCCACAATTTCCTTGTGTTTATAGTAGCACTGTTCGAGGATATTACGAGCACTTTGAGTATGAATCAAGTCGCGATGCGGGCGTGCTTCCTCGCCGGAGCGGATAAACATTCTGAAAATCTCAAGTCGAGTGGGTTCAACACACCGGTACCCGGTCAAAGAATTGTAAACACACCGGGCTCAAAGGTATACTACCACTCGGAGTTTACGATACCGGCTTCTGGTCTTACGTCTTCTACCCACTGAATTTTAGGATTCCTTTACGAGACTAATGTGACCAACTTACACTATTTCGACGACGGATATTGACTCGAAAGGCATTCCGACGAAAACTACCGAAATGCCCGAGCAGAGAATATCAAGGGGGCTCGAGAGCTTGTGAGTTTAATGATGCTAGCTGGTTATCGCGATTTTCAAGATGATTTTTCCTAGTCGCGTAGGTATAGGCTGAAGGTGTGAAAACGCGTCACGGGCAGAAGAGTTCGAGCACCTCTCTTGGTGTCCATTCCCTCTCCCTCTTTCTCCCTCGGCGGCGCTCGTCCTTGCAGCCTGCTGTCGAGTTGACGCTCGGCGTCAATGCCGGCACGTGGTTCACGCGTGCATAAATAATTCACGCTGTCACGCGCACGAATCCCTCGAAGCTTCGCTCTCAATTAAGTGACCCGCATCTCGTACGTACTGCGAGCAAGCCAGTCGATGCACCCACCACTACGTCCGAGAAATTAAACTGAGGAAACGTGACAGGAAAGCGCCCGCGAAAAAATTGCCAGCAACGTTCCCAAGTATTCGATTACAGGGCTGAATGCTCGCGCGAGATCAAACTAATCGCTGCCAAATTGATCCTATTGGATTTATCAATTTATCCAGCACCAACACTATAGAAAAGATTTTAACATACAGATGGAACTTAGTATTTTTATTGCGCACTCAGTGCTTTAAAAGTTTATTTGCCAAGGATGCTCGGAGTGCATGGCAGCAGACTTAATCAATTCGCACATTAAATCGAGCTCGGGTAGCAGAGATTTCTTTCCGAGAACGGAGGAGGAAAAGAGATCGGGTGACCGGTAGATGTAGACATCAGATTTCCATCTGGCCGCGGGGAAATACGGTGCTCTGCCAGGAAAGTTAATGCTTCCCAGGTAATGGCCTACCTATGTAAGTAAGCTCTTTCACCCTTTGCCCTCGTCGCCGTTGTACCCGTACCCGCTGCTCACACCCACTCTTCTCCATTACAACCGAGCGGCCTACAGACTCCATACGTTACTACCGCAGACAGCCTCAAATTGCTTCATTAGCCGCGTGATATTTTATATAAATTGGAGACTAAATTACCGCGCGAGCTCCCTCCCTGCATCGGCGAAAAATTCCTAATTAAACCGGCTGAAACCGTGCCTCGCTCGGTCCTCGCGCGCCCTCGAAAAAGATAGGGCCAACCACTAAGAATTAGAACGAAAGGCCTCGACTACCAGCTTACACTCATTTCTTAATAACAGCTAGTCAAATTTCTCCAAGGTGTCAAAAATATTTTCAGATAGTATGACAGTAAATATCCCTTCTAACCATAATAAAATCTTATGCGAGCGAGTGCACCCCCACCGAATTAAAAATTCCGCTCAGTGTAAGTGGAAGCAGAGTTCCACCAACGCGAGGGGGTTTGTAACTAAGGCTATTTCTTCCTGGCAGGGCGTTTTACTTAATTTCCTCCGCGAGCGGACTTATTATTATCTCGAGTAGTCTTTCTTCCTCGCAGGACGATTTTTTTTCTCCGGCTCCTGGTAGCCACCCTCGATGGGGTGACAGAAACGTTAAGACAAAAGAGTGAGCGAGCAGCCACCCCCGAGAGTCGAGCGGTGCGGAGGAAAAGAGATCGTCCCAGGAACGATCTAGCGCAGTGGCCGAGTTCACGGGGTGGAAACTGCGGACGAAATGAATTGGCAACTTTTAATTAAGATGGTATCGTTCTCGCTTTGTCCCTTGTCGCACCCGTGGCCGCTCTCCTCCCGGCTTGTCGCTCTCTTTCCTGGAAAATCGCCGGAGAGCCGGAAGAGCGACTCTCTATCTTCTTCTTGCCGAGGGTTCGAAATGCTGCGCTACTACGGGTGTGTCCCCTGGCCCCGGGGAGGAGGAGCGGGGGTTGCTTCGGCAGGGGGAGGAGGACGCGGTTAGCATTCTTTTTGTTCATGCCAACTATTCATCATGGGTGACACTTCTCGAGATAGAGGGAACATCGAGCTCTCTCTCTCTCTCTCTTTCTCTTTCTCTGGCCTTCCCTTTGCCTCGAAAGGAGCAGCCCGACACTCTCGTTCCCGTGGCCCTGGGGGTTTCCTAATGGACCTCGACTACCGCTGCAACGTCTCACCACCACCCCACATCCGCAGCCCTCACTTCCTCGCCCTTTCCTCCTTTCCGATGTGCCGCGAGACCTCTCTATCACATCGCCGAGGAGACTTTACCCAGGATTTTAATTTCCCGAACCATCATACTCTGCCCCTGCTGCTTCCTCCTCCGCCTCCTCCTCTTCGTCTCCCTGGCGCTCGCGGTAATTCGTCGGCAGAGTTCCAGGACGTAAATTCGCCGAGGTCAGAGCTGCCTTTTAAGCGCTCCGGCGATTTAAGCGCTCGTATCCGTGCCTGTCGCAACCTAATCGACAGTCTGCGACCAAGATCGTGCCAGACGTTGAATTAAAGCGAACCGACCTTTGGAAAAACTCGCCGACAGAACAGCAGGAGAGTTTGACAACAGTGGAAAACTTTGAACGGATAAATTTATTAATGCGCCGTTTTATCGCGGTCTCGCCGGCTAATTGTATTAGAGCGGTGGTTCAAGGAGGAAATTTAAATATGGTTTCAACGTGGAACGCGCGCCGCTCTGAAAGCTTAGGGTCTAAAGAGGGGTTAGACGCCGCTACAGAAAAATGCTGATGGCTAAGCGAGGAGGCGAGGCTCTATAGAGTCCTGTAATTATGACACGTCGTAAACAGATTCTTAGGCCGCACGGGTCTGCCAGCTACCGGAGCATCCGAGATTCTTCCCCGAACGAAGAAACTCAAGGCTCCACTGGAGATGCGTGCCCTTCTCAGGAGAAACAGCATACTCTCACCGCGGTATGAATGTTTCACGAGTCGCTTCTTCATTCACCGTAAAGTCATTGCCGAAATGAAAGTCAGCTATGCTCTTGGGCACGCAAAAGTGTGTAAGACAGAACGAGTAGGAAAGAAGAGAGTCGGGCGGCGGGAGGAAGGTGTCGCGGCGCAGGAAAAATGCTCGATTGGATGGAGAGCGCTCGGAGCAGGGCTAAATAATAAATGCCAGCGTAGCGGAGGGCTAAAGGAAAATAACGTAATCATGGCGTGCGACACACCAGAGATCATTCTTCCCTCTCGCCACCACCACCCCGATTTTCCGAGCGTCTTTCTTTCGATCTGGCGCCCGAGCGAAAGGCTTTTCCGGGACGAGCTTTTCTTGTGGCGGCGTCTCAGCCAGGTCCCAGAAGGACTCCGGCCGAGCCACATCCTCCTTCGCTGCGGGGAAGGAGATGCGAAAGGGAAAAGAGAGGCAAGGAGCGAGTGAAGATAGCGTACTAAGAGAGAGGAAGACGCGAATGCGACGTACTGCCAGGTGGCTGTTAACGTCCCGCGGGAACCGCTGATAAAAACAAATGGCGGCGGCGCAAGGAAAGAGGGTTCCACACCCTTGCACTCTCCCGTCTGCCCGCTCCCGGAGAAAGAAATAAAGAAATTACTCGGTGCCGCGCCCCGTGTAAACAGAGCCGATGAATGGGAGAAAAGCTGCTCGCCCTACGCACCAGAAGGACAAGGGGGATTTTCTTCCCTAACCCAGCCGCCACTCTTTGCCAAGCGACTTTAATCGCGCCCGATACCCCCACCCTTCGACGCCTATCAGGCACACCTGATAAATCGATCATGCGAAATACCAAGCTCCATCGAACGGAGAAAAAGTGATTAAGAATGCGGCAAAGAAGAGACTGGAGCGGCAGAAGAAACTCGGGCGACACCGAATTACGATGACTGGGCGCGAAATAAGATCGAGAGGAAGGCCGGAAATAAGATTGCGCAGGTGCTTAAGCGATCCCGGCGCTGGAGGAACCGAGCGTCCGACCGTCTTTTCAGCACGGGGTCGGGCCCGTTAATAAAGTTAAGATTGTCCCTCGCCGTGGGGAGGATGACTCGCCGCGAAGATGGCAATATAAAGTCGTCGTTCGTCCTGGTAACGATGCTTTATATAACTGTATCAAAGAGCCGCCAGCGCGTCCTCGCCACTCCATAGAATATTTAAGCTTCAATTTCATACCTTCGCGGTGGGTGTCTCCGTGCCGCTGCTCGCTGGCGGCATATTAAAAAAGAAAGTAATAAAAGGACGCCGGAGAAGAGATGGGAGACAGAGAGCGCCCCGGTACCGGCACCGCCAGCCAGATGGAATCAAGCGCCAAGAAATTGCAAGTAGGGCGGATAGCCTTCCAACAGTGCCACTGTGCATCTACAAATGTCCTACACCGAGATGATGCAGATCTCTTGCAACCAAGTTTAAACTGCAATGGCTCCATTTCATGAGAATTTTACTTGTAGGAACATACGTGCTTCCTCCAACCCGCTCGCTTTCTATATCGCTTTAAAAAGCATCCCTTAAGGCCGCAGGATATTTTTGTGCGCTCCAAGCCCCACGCTCCTCTTCCCAGGAGAAACGGTGATACGCGTGCAAGGGCCGCACGTTGAATTGCAAATTGGCTGTCGCGACCGAGAATGAGAGCGAAATCGAGGCCGCATCGGCGAAGAACGAGGGCAGGTACTTACGTACATGCGTACATACATATACGGAGAGTCCTGCTAGAGGAAACTGGGGGGGAAGTCAAAAACCAGGCGGAACTTTGCATACACGCATCGCACGACCGGCACCCACCGAGCGCCTTTTTTTGCGATCTGCTTTTTTACATACCGCGCGCCCTCTGGAACACGCGAGAGTTCTGCCTTCTTATTTTTTTCTCTCTTCCTCGAGGAGGAACAACTCGTAGCTCTTCTGGCGGCGTATCGTTATGGTTATAGCATTAGGCATACACGAGGCGAACTACAAACGGTTATTCCATCGAAACGACCCCGAGGCTCGTACGCTCCGACATCGCCAGCTCGCAGGAAATGCCTCCCCCGATACGGCCAGATAACGAATCGAGCACGGGAAACATCCCACGAATTTTCCGCTTAGAAAACCGACAGCGTATAATTCACAGATACGCGTTAAGTACATTCGCATTGCATGGCGGAGACTTGGCAACGATAACGATTAACTCCTTCGGTTACAAGCAACCGTTACGAATATGAATGATCATGTGAAAAATACGTGCTAGTGATGACTAAAAAGACTGATTAATATTTTGCAAGTATATGGTTTGGAAATTATAATATAACCTTTATATTATAATAAAATTATTACTGCTTCTATTCCCGAAAGAATGAAAAGATTTGGTAGTCGATTCTTGGGTCGCAGAGCGTCCCCAGGGTTTCTTCGACTCGCGCCGTTTCGCCTTTTATTACTTTCGGTTAGCCAACTAGTTAAGGCTGCGCGAGTCAGTGCCCCCGGCGCGCGCGCAACTAATGACTCGGCGAGTAGAGACAAAGGGTTCATTTGCGAGAGACGGCGGGCAGGTGTACCGAGCGGCGAAGAAGCCAGCGAGAAACTACTCACTCCTGTGTTCCTACCACTCGTTGTTCCGCCTTACATTTTTCTACCGGGCGTCCCGCACTCGAGCGCTATCTTCTTGCATCTCTTTTCTCTTCATTGGCCGGCGGTTCAAGAAGAGGAGCGGGTCCCGGCTTAGCGAGGACGAGGCAGGCATCTGCTTTCGAGAAAGCACCGGCCGATTCCCAGTGCGGCAGCGGATGCAACGGAGAAAGGCGGTGCGCGCGCGCGCGCCCGCGCTCGCGGCGGGGCGCGGGGCAAAAAGGACGAGCGAGTAATTAAGCGGCTGAAAAAAGCTTTTTATTGCGCGCGATCATTAAGCATTCTTTCGCCCGGATGAATCCGCTCGGCGGCGGTGATTGCGCGCCCCGCTGCCGCCGTAATCAGAGAATCATTCGGCATTTTTTGCCGCGCGCGCCTCCACTCTCATTGCGTGAGGTCACGATCCCAAGATTCGAGCACAGAACTCGCGCGCGCGCGTTCGCGCTCAAGCCTGCGCAGCTGGGAGCGCGCTTCGCCGAATAATAAGAGCAAGAACTGTTTATTACCCACTCAAAAGTGATCAAAGTCATTCGGCGGCAGTTTGTTTCTCGGTGGCAATAGCGCGCCATTATCTCTCCATAAAGTAAACGGCGGCCCAACATTGGAATTCGTTTGGGTTCCGGTATTCCGTGGACGGTGGAGGAGCGAAGGAATCAAGGTCAGGAGGTACGTTATCTGGAGAAATGTCTGGCGCCTTCAATTTCACATCTATCCCGTCGTCCTGCGGGAGTGAATATCACCCGGAGGCGTCCTCTTCATCAGATAGCTTGACGCGGCCACTCCGGCGAGCAACTGAGAAGATCTTCGCTAAGACTTGCACCCTCCCACTATCTCTTGATCCAAGTTTCCGGGCTAGCTGGAGGCTGGCTCGCGAAATCATGGCTCTAAGCGTGGCAAGTGCTTACAAGAGGTCCTCTCTCTGTCCCCACTGACTGCGTACACCTCACTCTCACGGGCGACCTTACGATATTAAGTACTTCAGCCGCGATTAGATCTCTCATTGTGCGCGGCGGTGTCAGACAAGCGGTTCGTTAGGCCCCCGGGGAGGCAGAGAGGCCGAACCAGTGAAGGAGAGGGCAGAATGAACGAGAGCTATGCTATAGAAAGGCTGTGCGAGCGAGAGGAGAATGAAGAGACCAAGCCAAGTCGAGGAGAAGACAATGCCGACCTAAGAGACAATTGCTCCAAGAGAGACCGAGTGGGAGACCGACAGAGACGAAAGGGGGATGGAGGAGATCGCTCTTATAACTGCTGTATAATTTCCTGCAACGACACCTTCATTGTAAACGCGGCATTTCATTCTTATCGCCGGCCCAACCTACCACCGCAAGCCCACCACGAGAGGGTTGCTCTCTCCCGGAGCAGTCTTCAATGAAAGAGCAAGTCCTGCTCCACGAATTCAACCGGATCGCCCCGGTTAACTCTCACCCCCATCAAGCAGACACTCCTCAATTGATTCTACTTTATACTCCTGATGGGACAAAAATTCAATTCCAACTGTATAGAGTGATAAGAACTTAGTGAAACTCAACCACCGTAAAGGATATTAAATATAAAGTTTTTCGATACTCATTCGTAATTCGCTTGAGTGACTGGATGATTAGATCGACTTGTTGCATAGTGCGCGTGAGAAGAGATGCTACGATTCAGACAGATCGAAACTGTTTGTTTAATAATTATCGTATGAATGCCAAAGATAATGGAGTAAGTAAATTCTCGGGGAGGAAGCGATCGATGCCCATGAAGGAGATGTGGAATAGAATATGGGTATCGAATGACAGAGATCTCTCTCCCACGATCCAAACAGAAGCCGAATCGACGAGGCACTCGAAAAGCCTCAATGGACCCAATGACGAACGGTTGCGAGGCTGAGTTGTCCCCTTTAGAAATGAGGGGTCCTCTTCCCCCAGCGATCGACAGACAACACCGAGCGAGAGCGAGAGAGAATCGGGAGCAGATTCACAGTTTGTTTTCTCAATGAGAGCAAACCCAGCGCGATTCAGTGGTGCGACGCTCGATTACTCAGCACAACAAACATCATTGGCGGTAGGAAATCTTGGCCCCTCGATCTTTCCCGCTCATCTCTATCCTCTCTCATTCCTGCCGCCATATCGAACAGTCGGCCCAGGTGAAAAGTTGGAGGATCGATTTAACGCTCGCTTCAAAATAGAGAAGCCACTCACGCGTTCAACGAACCGCGCGACACCGCTCTCGTGTTTGCGGATCCATGTGAACTCGGAGCAAACGTCAGCCAACCAAGAAAGATAGTATCATCCATCCATTGAGAAGATACTTGGATTTAAAGATATCATGATATCGCCGAGCTAATTATCGAATTACAGTATTCAGTTAAGGAGGACTTGGATCAGAGGGGGACATCCTATGAATTTTAATCGTCCTGTCCAACTCTCCGTACCACGCAGCAGGCTACCGTGAAATTCTTTTTCTAGACACACTTGCGGCGACGGCCGAGTGTCATGAGTCAGGAAACTCATTAATTCACGTCGGCCGCGCGGCCCACGAGGCTCTGCGCCCGCGACCTACACACAAAACTGGACTGGCAACGAGAGCGACTCCGAAGAAAACACGATTGCCGACGAGTCCGCCGCGCCGCGCCGCTCACGATGCCTCATTGTCAGGGTATCGATAACCGTAATAGCCGTGTCATCGGTCACCCCGGCAAAACCCGAGCGCACCGACGCGCGCAAACTGCCTAGATCGAAATAATGACCCGACTTTCTCACAGAGAAAGAGAGCAAGAGGCAGAGAAAAGCAGGCACTATAGAAAACTGGCAAGGTAGAAAAAATTCACGCGCATAGAGGGGTCAATGAAAAAAAATCGGCGAGGAGAACAGTATGGAAGAGTCAGGGCGAAAGAGAAGGAAGTATAGAGAAGATTGAAGGGAAGAGAGAGAGACGAAATCGAGGAGGAGAGATGAGGGAAGAAACAAGCGACGCGCAGAGGGTCGCAGTTCTTGTGGATTCGCTACGCAAGCCGACCGCAAAATCAGGAATGAATGAAGAAGTGACACAATGCAATGTTGCAGCCAGCCAGCCAGCCAGCCAGCCAGCCAGGGTATCTAGCACCCTGCACCGACATCCCTCTTCCTTCCTTTATAGCGCGACCTTCCCGACCCCCCTGCGCACCCTCCACTCCAAAGCATTCATTCCATCGCGAAGAATAAGCGCGCGGATAAAAAACGCCCAGACGATGCGACGACCTATATGCCGGCTGAAAGAAGCCTCAGGAGTGGAGAGCAGGTCGCTTTAAAGAGCACTGATGCGTGCCGATGTATACACACTCGCAAAAATCGTAGGACCGTCACACTGATGATTCTCTCCTACCCTATCTTGGCTAACGTGACTTTTCCGAGAGCGTAATAGCTCCCCAATGAAAACAACTCGCAGCTGTTTGCATTGTAATATGTAAAGAATGATACGCGATATGAATCTAGTGTATGAATTAACCTAAATCGTTGGAATTTAATCAGCCTGCTAGAAATAGTTAAAATTCCATAGAATCCGAGAGTGGCAATAGGCAGTTTCTCCACATGTGAGAATTCCTCGAGGATAGTAGGCTTCGGGTCATTGTACCGAATCATATTTCGTTTGCATGATTTTGTAATCATCACTCCGGCTGTAGCCGCTCCTATGCCGGTAAGTGCAAACCACGACGACGCCGTTACGCGTCTAAATTGGCACGCGAGTTTCTTTTATGGAGTAACCACCCAATAATTCCCGATCGCAATCAGCGCCGGCCGATTACGCAACGGAACGGTCATTCTGCATTTTGCACGTGCCGATGTATTTCGCATCGCGGTTTCTAACCCAGGCACATCGACACGAAGAGCAGGCAGGCAGCAGGCAGGCACACGTATAGGCGCGCCCGCGCGCGTACCGTGAACTTCTGCGGTCTCGCGGGCTGAATTCATGAAAAGGTATTTAGCGGTTTGCTTATCTGCACCTCGTCACTCTCGGCGCAATCGAGGGAAACGAGCCGTGACCGGCTACGCCAGACCTTCTATCTTTTTGCAGCAAATTGGCCAGCGAGCGGGCCTACTCAGAAAAGTTCGATGACTAATGAAGTTCTTGGACTAGCCAGAACACTTTTACCCGGATCGAGAGTCGCCACTATAAGTAAACGTCTGACCCGTTTCTCTCTCTCGAAGCGGGGGTGTACGTACGTACTTCCACGGCAAGTTGCACAGCTCGAACGAGACCGAGAGTGAATTAAGGATCGCTATCTCGAAACGACGAGACATGGAAATTTTCATACTCGAGAGCTATCGGCTTCCCTTCCGCGCCGAGTGAGAAATGTCGAAAGGGTGGACTGCATTCTGTGCGATGTAACAGGACGTAATGGCGCGTCTCCGGCATTACTATCATCCCTTTTCTCTACCTCCGGTTGGCACCCTCCTTCACTAAGCTATTTCACTGGCTGGTGTCCCCGCCGTGTTTTCAATCATACACATCAGTGACTTTCATTATTACCGAATTTAGAGGCATTCCTCCTCGCCCTTTCTTTCCTACACCATCGAGCCACCTACCATCGTAACTTCTCGTAATAAGTCCCTGCATAATCGATCGCTCCTCCCACCCCGCCCCATCCCTCTCGCAGCGACCCTCATTCTCCACCATTTTTCCCCCGATATCGGCACTCTCGCCTGCCGAACTAAATTAAGGCCGCGCCGCATCACGGCTTACGGCTCTTCGACGAGAACTCTTGAGTTATTGCTCCCCCAAAATACCTCCGAATCGCTCAGCTTTATAGGATACCCGTTTAATCGTGGAAAGTAGTAACGAAACAAAGATGAACTTTGGCGAAGAAAATCCTGGCAAATTAATGCGTCTCGTTCGAGCAACAGGATGGTAAACTGTGTGCAAGTGCAATTCCTAAAGAGACAATCTAGTTAGTGGTATGCCAATCGTTCTTTGTTCGACTGCAACCGCAATGGCAGGCCACATATCGACGTGGAACGAGAGGCGTGTTGAGGAAGGTGACGAGCACCAGCGGGAGGGAGAAGAATACAAAGGAATCCTTTGAAGCGACTTCCTTTGGCAGGACAGCGAACCAGATGGTGTATCGACTCGTCAGGTTCCGGCGAATTTAAGTCTGGCGTCTTAACAAGATGGGGAAGCGTGATAGGCTCGCGCGCGCGCGTTTTCTCGCGCGTTTACGCGGCACACGCAGTAAAAGTCAGGTCGGTGCGAGGACGCAGCATGGTAACTTGGAGGAAGGGGGCAAAAAATCCGAGCCAGACCACCAACGGACCGAAACGAAGAAGCGTCACGACGATCCACTTCAGCTTTTCCCGTCTTCGTCAGCTGGCTTCGTCTTCGCCTTCGCCGCGCCGTGCCGCTCTGACACGCCCGCACGCGGACCCCGTCTTTTACGGCCGCACTTTGTGGTTTTGGGAAAGTTTCTTGCGTTACGCCACCACCGACGTGGTCTCGAGGATCCACCACCGCCGCACCACTCTGTGTCTCTCTACCCAGCTCTCTGCCTCTTCAACTTGCCGGCAAGTTCCCTACTTATCTCGGCGCGCGCGTTCGACGCGCAACTTACCTGCCCGGAGAGGCGAACGCTACCGGCAAACTTTATCCAAGACTGATCTCTGTCGTCCTCTCTCGCCCGAGAGAACTTCAAGCTGCCTTATGAAGAACCTTCCAATAGAAGGAACATCCAAAACGATCGAAACGACGAATAGAATCCGATGATCTCTCCGGTGCGTACGTTGGTTGGTCGAAAAGGCATGAATATATTCGCCGGAGAGTCTCGTCCTGTGGGATATCGCGTCGGATGCGTGCAGAAACAGGACCCGTGGGTCGCGTGTGCTCGCCCCTCGTGTACGTGCACACTTCTATTTGCGCGCGTACCGGCGAAATCACGCATGCACACACATGCCCTCCGGGAACACACGCCTCCGTGCGTGGCGAGCCGCGAGCTCTGCGGTTATTTTAACAACGTGTGGCAACCTCTTTGCGGACCGCACGCTTGTAAACCAAGAATGAAGTCTGCTGCTCGGGCCCGAACGAGAGAGCGAGAGAGAGCGAGAGAAGAGTGGGGGAAAAGAGGAGAGCCATCGAAAAAACCACGGAGGCCTTCCCCGCCCCTCTGCCGCCCCACCACCCCACCACCCTTTCGTTTCCACAGCGATTACTTCTTTTTACCCTCGTTTCGACTTTCGTCCTGTTTATCCAACGTATGAATCCGATCGTCTCGATCGGCCTGCTGTGCTCTTCTCCGCTCTGCGGTTCCTTAACCCGCAGCGAGGGAGCTCGTACCTCGCACTCCTCCTTCGACGACGAGGACGACGACGACGAGAACGACGACGTTTCCTCTGGTCTGTCCTCCTGCTGCGTGTGACGTTGCTTGGCCTCTTTTCTGCTCTCTTTCTCCGCGAATGCCATACGATACACACACCGACTGATACTCCGGTGTATCCTGTTTCCTCGGCGCTCGCTCATGCGAGTCGCTCGCGTATCGAGCAATCATTTCGCGCGGCATTATAATAATTCCCGATGCGAGGAACGATATGTACACACGCGCGCGCCGGCATCGACAAATAAGGGTGCACGAGGAGAGAATCTGGCGTCGAGGAAAATCAACGAGGAGTGGAGAATATGTCTATGGAAAGCTGACATTTCCCTAATGACTGGTGAGAAGGTATCGTATCAGAGACAACGGCGGGCACGGCCCCTTCCTGCTCCGCGGGGAAAATCAACATGAGGTAAATACAGAGAGAGGCGAAGGTGGACAGCAAGTAAGTACGTGGGAATGCTCGAGAGCGCCGAGGTTACCACGGAGGATGCGTACGAGTTCCTCGCGACAGGACAAGGAGGACGACGCACGCACACATAGAGACACACGTACAGTCAGCCATACAGGAACTCTCTTTCTCTAGCGCTCGTCTCCGTATTTTTGTACAGACACTCTGCTCGTGCTTCTACGCCTCGCCCGTATACTCGCCTCTCTTCCCTGAGTCACGCTCTATATTTAGAGATGCTAGTAGACGCCGAGCGTATCCGTGCTGCACGGCCGATGGGGCGAACTTGCAAAAATATGTCATACTCGTATTTACATCGGCGCGCTCGCGCGGCCCGCGAGAGCGTGATGTGTGGTCCAGAGATGAAGAGGACGAGGCGGAGGAGGCTGTGGCTGAGGCTGAGGCTGAGGAGGAGAGGAGGCAGCAGGCGGCGCGGCGGTGAAGGGGGGACTGACCGACGAGCGGCCACTTGAAACGCATACGTGAAATTCTCGTTACGCGGCCGTGGAATTCTCTACTTAACTCTGGTGATCCATATAACTCGAGTAGAGCAGAGCAGAGTGGAGTAGAGTCGGCCGTTTGCAAGACCGCTTGCGGGACGAAACGGAAGCAATCGTGCGGTTGACTGGGTTGGGCCGGCATCCCTGCTGGACGATAAAAATCGCGACGGAGTGTGAGAGGATGATGTTGGAGGAGGGTGGGGGCGCAGGCAGAAGAGAGCTCGCATTGAAAGTCAAAGTAACCTCGCGGTGTAGAGCGGAATGGCCGGGGGTGTGCGTTCAAGGCGAAGAAGGAAGCGGCAGCTTCCCAATGGAAGGGTGGCTGGCTGGCTGGCTGGCAGGGTTTACAGGCGAACGGCGTGACAACCCCTCTTTCTCGTCACGGCAAAGTTTCATCACCGCCACGACGCGATCCGGCGAACTCATTCCCGCTACCGCCCCCACACCCCTACTCGCCCTCCTCTCTCTCCCCCTGAACTTCGACCAACAACTTCGGCTCTCCTCCTCGTTTATTCCGGCTGACTGCACTTTCCTTCCATCCGCCCGAGCATCCACCACTCGCTCGCTCGCTCGCTCGCACCCTCGCGCGAGCTTTCCTTCACCCTGGCGAGGAGTAGCGGCTGCTTGCTAACCCGCTGCTCCGCGCTGTCCTCCCCATTTCTTCTCCGCCGCGAAGAGGACGAGCCGGTGCCGACCCGGCCACAAGCAAGACCGAAGCAATTTCGTCCGATGGCCGCTCCGGATGCTGCGATAGAAAATCTCGCACGTCCTCGCTCGTTTCGGGAATGCCAAAACACTGGGACCCCAGTCTCGCCGCGCCGTATCCACACATTCGAGTGTGTGCGCTTCTCCGCTCGCGCACTCCGCTCTGCCACGCATCTTTATGAGCGGAAACCGCTCGTGCGGACACCGAAGCTACACTTTTCGACGAATTTAATCCCATTGCTTGGAGTCGCGTGCGAGAGACGCCGTTTTGCTCGTCGCGAGATATATATTTGGAAAAATTCGGCACTGACGGCATCGAATGTTGGAGAGAATAAGACGCTTGAAGGAGGGAAGGAAGGATAGAGGTTTGAGGCGAGAACTTGCAGCTTCCACTCGGCTTTTACTCTTTCCGTTCGCGATGGAGAGGTCCTTCGGGAGAGCGCGAAATGGGATAAGGAGTCGAGCGAAGCAGGGAAACCGCAATGGGACTTCGCCAGCGGCGGTAAAAGGGAGCGCGAGCGTGGAAAGGAAGACCTTAGGAGAGCAGGGAAGAATTAGCTAATGGCGCACGATGAATCCGTAATGGGCTTGTGCTGTTCGTGGGGCCGCATCGGGATTTGAACGGGTCTGGGCTTCTTCCTAGGCCATCACTGCCGAGCCACCAGCTCGACTAAGAGAAGCGCCTGCCGAAAGGCGAGGAAAACTGGCTACGGATAAAGGGAAAACCGTGGCGTGCCCGTCTAATACCCCGAGGAATGCAGAGAAGATGGAAGTATAGATAGGGCTCTTTCACCGAGGCCAGAAAGAGAAGCCTGCCGGGCTTGGGTACAGTAGAGCTGCTGCGAGAACAGCAGGAATGAAAGGGGTACCCTCTCAGCCCTTCAACTTCAAGCTACTGAGTGAATCCTCGCGGAAAAAGCCGCAACGACTCAAACTCACTTACAAGAAACATTACACAACTCTCTTGCATCATCATTTTAAGTTCTAAATATCTCAATATAATTAATTTTCTGTTGAATGATTCAGTCGATATTAATGCAACGATACATGTTGATGTGGAATATTAGGTCCTGGCCGAGACGAGTGACTTCTTAATTCTCGTGGCCGAAAGCATAATGGCTTCCTTAACAGCAGTGTAACTGTAGCCGGCAATGCTTGTTGTACGAGAGAACTCGTGACAGTTGTTGTGCATCTCTCTCTCTCTGGTGCATGGAGATTTTACTAGCAGTGCGCACATAAAACGGAGAAGAATACGTTTGGACGAGGTGTTACTGTAGACCTCCCACGATTTATGGGCGTCGACTAAAAAGACTGTGGCGATTTCCTTGGGTAAAAAAGGCATGTGAGTGACAGAGTCTGAAGTGACCGGTTTGCGCAGTCTAAGACGGAAGTCGAGTTTGCATTGTAGACTCTTGTATAACAGTGCTTGCTACTTTTTAATTCGCTGGTCAGGGTGTTCGTGATAAATCAGGCTCTAATAGTTCGATTATTCTACGGAAGCGATATACACCGGACACTGGTTTCCCGAGCCGCCGCCGCCGCCGCCGCAGCCGCCAGTTAAAGCGAGACTTTCGCGGATCGTTAGGAGTGCATCGGCGATTTTCAATGCTGATTTGCGTCGCATGCCTCTCAAGCGCGGTGGCGCGCGCGGGCGCGCGGGCACACACTCTCATCTGACTTGCGGGACCACCGTGGTTGCCGCTTCGTCGGTCACGTTGCGTTTCGTCGTGGTAATTGATTGCCTAGTTAGCATACAAAAAGTCGGAACGTGCGCACGACGGATTTCTCGCGTTATCGCGGAAACTTGCACGGCGGAACACGAGTCGAGCCATTGTCGATTACCCCGATCGAAGCGCCTTTTAAATGCTGCATCGCAAGATCATCGATGCGAATCGCCGCGGTGAGAAAAGGCCGGCAGCTCGTAGCCTTTTTGTCATTGTCGAAAGTAATCGATTCCACTCTCTTTGCTCACTTTTCTCACCATTCTCGGCCGTTTCGCGGAACTGCCGACGGGCGCGCCCCGTGCCAGACAGACTTTCACGGTAATTCCTGGCCGATCTGCTAACCGGCTGACAGGAAGAGAGGATTCTCCGAGCTTCCGAGAAGACAATCAAAGGAGACTCGGGGCCAAGCCAACTGCGGCTCTGTGGCCCCGGCCTATTTCCCCAACAGTGTTGCAGCCCGACCTCTTTTTAACCGACACTGGAAAAAAGTGTAAACTTCGACTCAAACGCACGCTACCACATTACTATACACAGCGACAAGTTTAATACTTTCTTCGAAAAATTTTAAATGATTTTCTCTACCTCTTACAATCATTACAAGCTATTATGTACCATTAAAAATGCAACACTCGTGCTGATGCAATGCTTGCTCGAAGAATGGCAACATAAAGAGGCTTATTAATTATGATTCCGCAAAGTGGAATGTCTCGCGGTAATAGTATTACACTTTGTAATAGTTTAATGTTGGCTCAGCGATTACGGTGGACGAGCGAAGGACGCACGTTAATTCCGATCAAAGAGGCCGATCGTCCCTTCAAGTCGCACAGGTGCAAGTGTCACCGAGGATGTTCGCGGCGAATCGATAACACATGCGATCAAAGATCACGGCTGCTCCCTGCCTCCTATCCTGGTTCTGTTGCTCGTAACCTGTCACATTGTGTGTTAATCAGCGTTACACGCGCCAGGAGAGCGCGGCCCTTCTTTCTTGGAAAGGACGAACCTCGCCGGGAGCAACCAGCCAGGACAAAAGATAGACATTCATCGGCGGAACAACGCACTATAAACAACTCGAGCATGATATAATCAGCGAGCGCATATTGCGAAATAAAAGCTAACTTATCACCTTGAACTATGAAAGTACTTGACACGCATTTACGCGAGACTGGGCTGAATGCCTAACCTCGGAGATGGCCGATTGAAAAGTAGCGGAAGCGAGAAAAGAAGCGGCCCGATAAAACGTGGCGAAGCGAGCGTGTGGACGGTGGGAGGACATCAGTCATTATAACGCTCTCAGCACGTCGTATTTTCAGAGCGGAGTCTGTTCTTCGTCCGGCAGCGATCGACGAGAGGCCGTCACGGGTCGGCCGCACGAATTCCCGATATCGTCGTGTTACTCCCCGACGCCCAGCGCCAATGAAGAAGCTACAGCTTCTTTGATAGCCAGGCGAGAAAGAGGAGGCGCGATTCATCGCCGAGAAGAATTATGAGGGACGCGAGCGAGCGACGCCTCTCCTTCGAACGAGCGCGCACCGAAATCGAGAAAGGCGTCGCGGATCTCCACTTGTCACGCCATGCAATCTTCGATTCATTCGTACTCGTATAATTCCCGTGGTATTTATATTTCGCAATTAACGTCCTATTAAAGCCGTACGATTTCCGGCAGGCCGATAACAATTAACGGGCCTCGCGCGTAAGTGCAAAAGATCGGGCGGCCTGCTAGCTGATTAAAAAAGCGGCCCGATAACCAGCGCCGGATTCACTGAAAAATCAGATTGCCAGGCCAGTGCTCGCTCGCTCTCGTCGATAACTTCGGGCCCGAAATTCAATCGGGGCTAATCTCTCTCGTTTACGCGTGCTCCCGAATATTGCCGATCGAGATCCTATCGGTCCGTCCCTCCTACTCGCAATTCGACCTTCCTATCCTCACGATTTTTCCGAGACTCTCCAATGCATTCGATAAGCGAACACAGCACACAATTCCATCGATTGATAGTTCACTCTAATAATTGATAGTTTAAAAACACGTGTGATATCTCGAAACTGTCGAGCGACAAAAATCTGTAGTACGTTCGATCGGTGTTGCAGCCAGCCGGTGGATCGTTCGGCGGCCTTTTCCTCGTGAAATCAGCATTGGGTGAACGATGCCGCGACAGTGCGAGCGCACGCTCGAGCGAGCGAGATAATACGGCGCCGAGCCGGATAATAAAAAAGCGCCGGTGGATGAAAAAGCGAGGATGAATCGAACAAAAAACCGGAGAGCGAAAGAGAACAGAGAGTGAGAGAGCGAGTGCAACGAGAAGCGACGTAGTCGGCTGGCATGGCCGCTCGATAATGCGGCCATCGATAGCCCGGCTAGATTTGGCAATCGCGCGTAATTACACCGATATTTCACATAAGCGGCTTAATTGATTTTTCTCGCGGCCATCCGCCCGGAAGGGACTGCATCCACCCGCACAACTCCAGCAAGATAGAGATGCAGCAACAGGATGAGTGCGCGCACGAGGTACACGCTCGGTGCGAGAGAGAGAGAGAGAGAGAGAGAGGGGCAGAGATCTGGTATTTACGACTATTTTTAAATCACCCGGAATATACCGACGTTTATTAGGATGCCGATGAAACGGCGCGTGGAGGTAAATATTCTGAAATTTGCTCTTGGCAAACGGCCGATAAATAATGCCGGGCGACCGCGCGCGGCCCTGTTTATTTCTGTTAATTACCACTGCAGTTCCTCGCGGGCGGGGACGCGCGCGCCCGCGCCCGTAGGAAGCCACCGGCAGTGCGGATTTTCTCTAATTAGTTCGCCCCGCTAATTTTTATGCATCCAGTTGACTTTTTATTGCCGGGGACAGGCGGGGTCGGCTCGGGAGACTTTACGGTTGAATTGAACGGTGAGACTGCTACTTCCTCTCGCGCGGATTCGCCGCAGATAAGTGAATTTTTGAGCGCAGTCCAGCGCAGGGGCAGAGATACCACTTACCAAGAAGCCGATAAAGAAGGCGTATTCGAATCAATGAACCCTGACAGTCTCCGCCGGGCAGTAGGAAGGCGAGCGAGCGAGCGAACGAGCGGGCGGGCGTGCGTGTGAGCGAGCGAGCGCGAGAGCAAAAATCAGTGAGATTAGAGTCATAGTAAACAGTAATATTAATGAGAGAGTGCCACCGGCTGTCATGTCCGGCTATCGAACCGTCCCGAGAGCCATCGATAGCACTTGGGTGACGCAAGTTTATTATTCATTAACATGTCAATTAACTTCAATGTCGTCGTGCTCGGCCGACACGGCGCTCTTGTCTCGTAAACTCTCGCCACTGCCGAATCAGTTTGCGTCTCTCTGACCCCTTCGCGCTCTAGAATTTCACCCACTCCGATCCGCGCTAATTTGAACTCCGCTAACCCAATGAAATGGTGGAGTGGGGCGGCTTCTAATCTTAGCACTTCCATTGAGGAAAAACTAATATGGAATAGTGGCTCATCCCACGGATTGCGTGGCGTGGCGATCGTCAAAGGTAGAGAAAGATCGAAGCACGTCAGAGGAATTCCCACGCAAGCTGCGTGGGGAGAACGGCCGAGCGGTCGAACGGAATAATCGGGAGTACGATATCCATTGGGGAGAAGGAGAGAGCGAGATTCGCTCCCGATAGGGTGTCCGAGGTGTATCGAGGCAGGTACGGCAAGGTGGATATGCGCGGGCGTAGGTCGATCGGCAAAAGGCGAGCTCGAAACAGCCAATAAAGGGACATCTGAAGCGAACTGGACGGTACGCGGGCCCCGTGTTCGACGAGGTTTTACGCAGGACTCCGAGGGCTCCCTCCGAGAGGCAAGAAAAAGGGGTACAAGGCGCAGAAGTTCACGACATGAAGGCCTCATTATGCCACGGGAGGGAAGCCGCGCGAGAGAGCAGGGGATGCTGCGGGAGAAGGAGCAACTGCCAAAGTGAGGAGGGGAACACTGCCGCTCTCTTTCTCCTTCGTTCTCCAGCGAGGCGGCGGCGGCGGCGGCGGCGCGCGGGGAGAAACGAGAAAAAAGGCGCGGCCCGATAACCAACCGATACCGACGCTCGCTGAAAACACAGAAAACAGAGAATCAGCCTCATTACTTCTATCTTCCTCCTTCGCTCTCCCTCCCGCTCCCACGTGCGCCGATTTCCAGGAATTCTCCGTGATCTTTGGTCCCCATACACGCTTTAACACGCTGCCACCCTACAATCTACCTTCTCTCTCTCCTTCCACCGCTCAAACTCTCTCCCTCTCCGTCACGCCACCGTCCTCTCTCTCTTTCTTCATTTCTTTCCCTCTTTCCCTCTTTCCCTATTTCTCGCTCTCTCTCACTCGTTTTCCCTCCTCTCGGTCTCCGGCAGATAGTTGTCAGAAACCGGGGGATATCTGGCCTCCCTTCTTAACTTTTTTAACGAGAGGCCGAGAGAGGGAGCGAGCCAGAGGGAGAGGAAGCTCAAGTCGGCGGCGGCGTCGGCGGCGGCGGCGGGAGGACTGACTGTGGAAAGAGAGCGGAGAGTCGACGAACCGCCGATTAAGGATCTGGGGAAGCACGAAAACTACTCGAGGGCCGACGCCTCTGTGTGTTATACGAAGAAGAGATGGCCCGTGCCCTCTCTTTTTCTCTCTCAGGACACCGGCCCGCTGACAGGACTCCTTCCAGCCAAATCGAAAAGGACGATCTACTCTCGAAGGACTTGCGTAGGGAAAAAAAGTTTGGTCGCGAAGGCGGAGGAACGCTCTCCTCGCTTGATGAACGGTACCTCATACGGGACAGACAAGAGGAATCGATACAGTCTCAAGATCGTTACCAAGATCCCGCTGCTCGTTCCTGCCCTACACGTCTACCAAGCTATCCTCGTTAGATCGAGCAACCTTGCCAAGCTAAAACCTGATGTATCAAAACTCGCCGCTATGACTCTATCCTTGTACGAGTATGTAAAGATTCATTCCCCTTAGTTCTCGGACAAACTATATCCGACTTCGAAAGAGGGCAAGTCCGCCGCGCAAATATTCAAGAAAACTCCATCACTCGCAACAATGTGCTGAGCCGCCAAGGTAGATTACCGTCGCTCGAGAAAAATGAGCCTGTAAATAATTAAACGAGACACATCGCCGGCGATACGTTTAATTTTTCACGGGGTGGCGGTGCCGGGCGGCTTCGGCCAACAGCTGCCACATACCGATAGAATCTCTCTCGGCAGCCTACGAAGAGGAACATGTTTATCCGCGAGCGATTGCGACACGATATGTTAATGCTCGCGGGGAGGCCAACTCGTCGCTTTCCAGCGAGCTCGAAAAAAACACTCCGTCCACGTGGACGGCGAGCGAGTTGCTCCGGTATCGCCGGATCCACGGGGATTCTCGGAGAAATGCACGCCTGGTGAGTTGTTGCATGCAACAGTGGCTTTCCCGACTATGAAATTAGCCACTTAGGCAGAGGGGTTTTTGCCTTGGGAGAAAATCAGAGGGAGTAGTAGTGAGTGTAGTGGTATAAGGGGCGGGCGGTGAGGAGGGCAGGCAACACGCTGGGATCAACTTCATCAAAGGTAGTGGGCCACTGGTGGAAGGAGGGAATAGAAGGAGGTACGATCGTAGGATAGATAGACCAAAACTGGGTCCCGCGCCTCCGTCCGAAGTCTTCGATGGCCGTGGACAAGGCCAGGAGGTAGCGGACATCGGAGATGATATCTCATGGCAAACAAGCCGGCACGTTAACGAGGTCCCGAACGAAAGGGAAAAGGCGGAAAGGATCGAGCGAGTCGGGCTCGAAAGGAAAGCCTTCCTAGCGAAGAGAAGCTCGGCAAATGCCTTGTCCTGCGGTGACAAGCACGTTGACGATGATACTATCGCCATGTTAGCTAAACAATCGCTATCCTCCGGTCAGCCGATGTTTTGCGTACTCCTCGTGTCTGACTACGAACCGGCCGATCTACTCCCTCCCTTGCTCTTCCCCCCCAGTGGGAGAGCCGATCCGTTCAGCTCGTCGACACAGCATGAATTATTCGAGATGTAAATGCTAATGTAATTAAAGGCTAACTAATAAGAAGGCAACTATTCTTACTTTATACCTGCTTCTTGCTACGATGCTCGAGATATTCAATTACAAGCCGGTCAGAAATGCGCGTTCTAGTCTGCGCGTGCCAGCGAGTGTGTCAGCTACTAAATCCGACAAGGCAGCAACAAATCGCGTGTCCTCACGCGCGTAACAATAATTGCCAACGATTACGAAACTCGTGTGTTTCTCCGCAGTAAGAGTGACTGGCAGCGATCGTGTAAGCAGCGAAGGGCCGACATTTATTTTGTCGTATCGCGCGAGTTGAATCCTAAGGTAAAGAACGCTGATGGAATACTGAGGAGTGCCGAACGCTCATAACAACGTGGCTCGCGCGCGAGTGCGCTTCATTCGCGCTTTTAAAGTGGAGGACGCCGTGACAACAAGTTTAAACGTCTCGCGGCACCATTTCCCAACTCATTCAACTTCTCTCCGGCTTTTCCTATCTTTCGTCACGCGTGATCGCTGCTGCTCCGGCGATCTCCTACGCTCCGGCGCGGCGTGGCGCGTTCTCCGACGCCGATTTCTGCTGAACAAGCAAGCATAGCTCCCTCGGTCTTCTGATTGTTATTGATCAGGCGTTTTGACTCCGGGCGCAGACAAGCGCGCAGGCGGAGCAGCCACGACTATCGGTGAGATCTCTCGGTCCCCGAGTATCGGACACACGTACTTCCACAGAGATAGCGAGCGAGCCCATAGCGTAGAGGAGACGTGGCAGTGGTGTTGGCCAGTGGCGAACTGGCACGCCACGCGGCTCTATAATGTTGGCACGACAGAGCGAATATAGAGAGACGGCGGCGCTTAATGAATCTTTATGGGATGGTGTCGTGAACTTGTATACCCTCCGGTGACTGACTGAACCCGAGCGCGCGCTAACCATTGGCGCACCCCGAGTGCACCGGCTCGCCGAACTTCCACCGCGTTCTTATCCATTACCATTAATGAGAGCTAGAGAGCCGGCTGAACGTTCGTTCGAGCCGAGACGCATCCAGAGACAGACAGAGCCAGCGGGGACCAGCCGATAAATCGGCGAATCCCGTATTTCGCAAGCCCGACACCCGCACCGCCAAGCAAATCACTGCGGGCATCGACGCACCGATGCGTACGTCCTCAGCCTTCCATCCACACGCATCGCGCGCGCACACCTGCCATCAACCGGGAGAGGTGACAGCCTGACATTCCCTATGAATGCGATACCACGAATCTAACGCGATGAATGGAGCCGTGAAAAGAAGTCCGCTCGGAGATACGTCTCGGAATGACTCGGCATACTATTCGGAATGGTACATGAAAAATGATTAACAGATTGCGAAGTCAGGCGTGTTTGATGACGCGAGGTAGGAAAGGCGAGATAGAGCGAGCTTGCGAGCTGCAAGATGGATTGCCAAGTTGGAAGTGAAAAAATCGGAGTACTAGCTACGCCATTGCGACGTGGAGCTCATTAGCCTCGAGGATGGCGTTACCGCGTTGCCTCGCTGGTGTTGACGCGAGTCGGTGTTCGTAAAATTTGAAGGGCGTGCAGGAGAGGGTCCGTGGGGCCAGCAGCGCCGCGTCTTGATTGTCATCAACTCGTTGCTCGTCGCGTGATATTGTCATTAGCCGCGTCAACGCTCCTGCTCCCCCCACCCCCCACGATCCTACCACTTCGCTCTCTTTCCTTCGTTCGCGCGCTCTCCAGCGGGACCTACTTTCGGTTTCATCGATCGGCGCCGGCCGGCCGATCGATTCGAGAATTCCTCCATTGTCTGCCACCTACGCGACCGCGACCTCGCCAGACCTCTCGAGCGATCGAGCGTTACCTTTCTCTCGATGCATCGATCGCACGGTAATTGGATTGTACGATAAAACCGGGAAATCGCTCCTTCCCTGTCACGTCGGCTCGCAGCATCCAACGCACTCCGAGAAGAGCACGATGTTTATCAGAAATTGAAGCGTGGAGTGCTCGAAAATTTGAGACTGGGAGTAGTCAGTAGAATGTGGTACATGATGTGAGAATAATGAGGGACTTACCGGGGTCCGATGAGTCCAGGCTGGTGGGTGCCTGCTGACTGAGGGGTCCTGGTGTGCCACCGCTACCCGGGCTACGGGCATCATCATTGCCACCCGCACCTGGATACGAGAGTGAGGAGGAAGGTGGCCTCTGAAAGAATTAAAGTTCATTCGTCACTTCATTGTTCCAAGAGAATGTCATACTTTCTAGTAATCAACTTGTTAAAAAATCCGCACGATCGATCTTAAGGGACGTTCACCTCTCACCATATTCAAAAACTTACCTGTATACATCACAGTATAGGAGTTCAATTTTAAAAATGGAAACAGATGATTAATTATAAATAATTCCAGCAGAGTAGATAAATTTGAGAGGCACATACGATATCGATGCATAAACAAGTCTTATTGGTTTGATGCAAAATTTGAGTGGTTCCACATATGATTGGGGATGGTTATCGGCGAGGGGAGTTCGGATGGGGTAAGAATTGGGGCTGGAGCGAGGAATCCTCGCAATATGTAGGTATCACGAAGCGAAATGTCTGGGTATATCAGGTCTGCCGGGAGCAACAATGAGTGACAGCTACTCCCACATGCTGTCACAGGCGTCATCTTCGCGATAATGTAGCGAGTCGCTCCCTCCCTCGATTGGCTGCTCTCGTATCTGGTTAAAATCGTTACACGGTCAAATCTATAGGACCTTCCTGCGCTCGAGTCTCGTGAACGGGGACGTATGTACACGCTCTCGATCCAGGCCGACTCTCCCAACCATACACTAGTCCAATCTGCTACTCGGACACACTGGCTCAAAAGTGCCACAAGTGTCACTTCGTTACTTGCTACCAGTTAAAGTCATTCTTGCGAATGACATTCTCGCGCCTCCCGCGGCAATCCATCACCCACACATCGCTCTCGATAACTTGAAATCAAAATAAACTCGCGGAGAATGATTGATGTGTCAACATTCTTGCAGCTTTCTGCGCTATGGGACCTTTTTCAATAATCAGGGCAGCAAAAAGTGCTTATTCCGGTTATGATCCAATATGGACTTTGCGTTCGAGCGAGCTTTGTTTATATTTAGTCTAGGAAAATACCCGCGCGCCTGAAAAACTCTACTCGCATAACTTGAATTCCTTGAAGGCAACATACGCGTATAACTAGTGCGAGCGCTCGCAGGATGCATAAATCTTAATTAACGGCCAAGCCGAATTACCGAATACAGGCTGGAAAGGTGTTAATTGTCTCATTTTTTCTCGCGAAACACCTGCTACCGCGTGCGATACGTAGCGCGACGGTGTGTGTGTGTGTGTGCGAGCGCGAGCGCGCGATGTGTGCGAGCGGCCAAGTGGTAATGAGCACAGGGGAACATTAATAATGCATCGGTCGCCGCCCGGCTTCCTACTAAATAAAGCCGGCTCGATCCTCCTTATGGCCAGCTAAAGCTTTTTACTCTTCCATGAAATTCCTCAATGAAACGTCGTAAGATGGATTGCTACTCTAAGCTGAGATTCGCGTTAAGTCTGAGAAGTGAATCTTTAGTCAAATTTAACAAATCCAAAGTTGCTTAAAACTCATAACACTCGACCATTAACTATGTCATATAAATTATCATAGCAAAGGTTACGGTGACCCATGTTAGGAGGCCAACCGATCAAGCGCACGAATGAAGATATCTGGAAGTCATAAGAGCCATTGCTTATCGATCGATCTCAGACATGTCGATCAACGAGGAGAATGGCGTTCATAGACCTGGTAGCCGATGACGTCACTTCCTACTAAAGTCGGAGCTTGGGCCCGCTTCTTTTATTTCGTCCTTTTTTTAAGTGGCCAGCAGCAGCAGCAGCAGCCGCAGCAGCCGCAAGGGTCCACCGGCAGTGACTTGTGTCGATGCAATGATAAACGGTTAACGGCTCGACGACGGCGTCGAGAGCTACGCGCTCTCGTTCCACCTCGTTGCTGCCACTCTCGCTCTCCCGCGACTGCTCCATCTCCTCATCTCCGTTTTTATCTGCCACTTCGTTCGCTGCCACTCTTAAAGCGTAATTCGACAAACCGGATGTCTGCCCTACCTCGCACGGCCCCCGCGCCGCGCCGCTCCCTCCTCCCCTCTCTCTCTCTCTCTCTCTCTTCGTTACAATATAAATCAGTTGCCCGCATCTCATATTCCACCCCCGCCTCGCTCGCCTCCTCGACATTGACCGCGTTCTCTTCGAGAGAGAGAGAGCGAAGCGACGCGACGCGGAAAACGGCGAGTCCGCATCGAGAAAAGCAGTCTCCTCCGCGCCAGCATGGTGGTCCATACTCGAGAGCACTCTAGCAACAGTACACCAACACGCCCGGCGACAAAATCAAATCACCTTGATGACCCTTACTTATAATTGGATGATACCGGAGAAAGACACGAGGGGATTTTCATTAAGGTTGACGCGGCGGCACCGAGAGAGAGAGAGAGACCGATTGACCGTGTAATTGACTGTAGCATTGGACGTAAAAGCTGGGAAGCGTCGACTTGGATGTCTCTTGTCCCGATAAAAGTACACGTCGAACGGCGACACACGGCAATTGGTGTGCCAAGAATAAGGCGTCCACGACTCATTCGAGCAGCAACTCCGGCGCGTATTAATTGGCCGCCATAATATAAAACTATATAATTATATAATTAGCGAGCGAGCATTAGTCTCGTTGACTGGTTTACGGCCGAGATACGTAAATCTCAACGATTAATTTATTGACGTTGTCTAGACCGAGCGAGAGAAGCTCGCCGAGCTGGGAAAAGAAACAAGCACGATCTCGACCAGTGGAGAATTAGTTTGTCTATTGCATCTCCATGAAACCCGGTCTATTCTGCATCCTAGACCGGTTGTCCAGCATCTTAGCGTTAGTATGAGATAGTGAATGATCCGGGGAGGGGAAAGGAGAATCCTCTGGAAAGTCCTGTTCTAGCGCCGCCCATTCAGTCTTGAATTTCTCGATGATAGAGGCGCCTCCCGTAGATCATAAATAACGATTTATTGCAGAAGCAGTCGCTCCGCCGCTCTGTGGTTTATCTCACCGCTGTGTCAGCATGGTTACAATTAGATTTGCATTTCCCCTCTAATGGAACTCTGCGCCTTATGCTCTTAACAACACCAGACGGTTCAACAAGCCTCTACAACAAGATCGATGATTCTACCAATTGAAACTTCAATCTTCCAAGTTTCGATCACATAAATACAAAACCTACATTCAATTCCTCGACTACTGATTCCCGCGCAAACAACTCTGTTAATTCGATTTCCGCCATATCAACGAAAATCCGATCGCGGCTGTCTCGCTCTCCCAGATTCATTACATGGCTGATCCGTGGCCCACATTTCTGACAGCGAGCGGTGATCCGTCAGTGGCGGGACCATTGTCAATCATCGGCGAATATTACACACACACACAAAACGGCTCAGGGATCAGGTGTCAAAATGACAGGTTTAATTATAGCTGAAAGCTACCGCAACGATTACCACAGTTATTGATGCGAGGGGGGGCTCGGTACTGTAGGTAAGAGAGATCCTGCTGAAAGCTCTCCAAGTAGCGAGTCGAAGGAGCGCGCGGAAAGGTACGAGCGTGCCGAGCGAGGTAGCGAGTAGTCGTAAATATGGATATGCGATATCAAGTCCTGCTCGGCGCGATGAGAAAAAAAGTGTTGGCCGATTCCCCAGGGCGCAGTGCGAGAACGTTGTTTCACGGCACGTTCGCTGTCAGGGTACGAGTGACTTCTCACTTTCTCATCGTTCTTACGACTGAGCGTCGCCATCGGTGACGCAAGCCGCGTGTCCTCAGGATCCTGCCGGCCGGAGAGCCAGCGTGGAAAAGGCTCACTCACGAGCCATGGGTGTGATAAATGTCAGAGCAATTACATATTGACAGTCGACAGCGCAGTGCGCCACAGGCCTCTGATAATGCTCGGTGCACCTATACGTATACGTGCACCGAGCATTCTCTCCCGGCATCCCGAATGTCACACACTCCCGTTCTCCTTTGCCAGGCATCGCGAGCATTACTCCGCGAGCGCGTCAAAGTTCGACGGCCTGCGTAGCCGCCCTGTTTGGCTACAAGATCGTTGATACGAATCGAGATCGCCGCTATAAATCAGCTCGAGTGCGCCGGCTGACTGAGAGGAGAGCATAGCGAGAGAACCACCGCGTTCCAAGAAGGCGAAGTAGGCCTTGAGAAAGACTAAACCGGTAACAGTAGTGTATTTGAGAAAAATGTCGAGCAAGGAAACCCCTGTTAAAGATCTTCCTCTCTCCCTCTTCTTGTGCAGCCTCCTCTCTCACACTCTTGCTCTGTCTTTCCTGCTCTCTTTCTCGCTCAGTCTAGCGAGGGTAGGCGATGGAAGATCAGTCTCGAGTGTGGGTCAGAGGAGATTCAAGAGGCGTCAGGGTCCAGCGAAGCCAGCAGACTCTCCAGCAGCTGATGGATCTAATCAACATTCCTCCCTAATCACGATACGCTTCCTTGTTCTTCTCACAACTCTCCTTCTGGCACATCGCTCCTTCTATCCAGCACGAGCTAACACTGAATTCTTCTTACTCGCGCTGCTCCCGAGAGAAATTAGACTTCCAAATCATCGCTGTTAGGACGCGGCTAAATAGACAGTTCTAATCTGCCGCGGAGCTATTTGCAGCGTGAACGAGAGCAGACGAGTGGCAAAGGGTAACTATACATACATAAACGCGGGTGGTCGTTACGCATCGATCGCTAATCGGAATCGAGTGCTGAGATACGCCGAAATGAATCCAATTTGCGCGGACACTCGGACAGCCCTCGGCCAACCAGAATTCCCCGCACCCCAAACTCTCCTCTTTCTCTCTCTTTCTCTCTCTGACTGGCGCCCTTTATTTCCGCAGCCGCAATTCGCCAGCGTGCGCAAAAAGCACGTTCATCGAGCTCCGATGAGTTTTCAAACTGACTGCGCCCCGCGTGATCGGTGGACGCGCGCGCGTTCTGCAGCTAATGAATAATAGCTTACGCAGACATTAATCAATTCTTCCATTCGCGGTCCGGCCGCAGCGCACGTTGGCTGGTGGTTCGTCAGACAATTAGTGTCGACGGTGGTCTTTCGAGGAAATGGCTATCAGAAATGGTTAGCTGGCTTGTCAGGCGGGTAGGAATATTTTAATATGTAGCAGGGAAGAAACGAGGCCGGGAAAAGTCGCGGTGATAGTCGATTGACATTAGCCGATATCTTCGAATGGAAGGTGGAGGATCGGCGCGAGATGGCGAAGACAGGACGAGAGGATTTTAAGGGACGTCGATCGAGGCTTGACCGAGCGCGCACTTTCTTTCTTCGTCCGACGAGGAGGACGCATCGTCGTCCAGCGTGGCTTGCAGGTAACGATAACAGGAACCGGAGTGCCGGTAACAACACGGTCACAAACCGGCATCGAGGAGCTCTCTTTTTCTCTTTCTCTCTCTCCGGCGTTGACTCTCGAGCGTGCTTGGTACCGAGCTCGACTCATATCTAGTGGCACGGTGGCGGCGTTCCTCGGCTAATTGGTTTCCCGTGTTGCTTCTCTCCCTCGGGATAAGGCTCCTCCTTCTCCATCCTCTAGCTTCTCCTTTCCTCTCGCGGTCATCTGATTCTGATTCTTACGCGCTCTCTGCCTCTTTCGCTTCGGATCACGTACTCCCGTGGACAATATAATAGCCATTACGGCAGGGCTTATGGGAAATAAGTGAGAAATGGACGACAGTCCTCGCCGAATCAGGGAACATCAACGTTAGGTGGAACATCAAACTATAGCTATAGAACTTTTTCGGTGCTTCTATTGTGGAGAACGAAGAATTATGAATAAAATGTGTGAGCGTACAGGATTTCTGGCAGAAGTAGGAGTAGCGGGTGATAAGAATCATTAGGAAGGAAAGGCTGTTTTACGATGAAAATCGAACAAATGTGTTTACGCACAACGGCAACAAGGTGGACATGCGAGCTTGCGCCGGGATCAGCGTTAACGATTGCCAAGAGGCCAGCATCTTATCGCGAACTGCAATCGCATTAAGCGCCGAGACAGTGGCACAGCGTTTAAAGAGTATTCACACACATACGTGGAGTGAAAAAGTGAGAGAGATAGAGAGCGGCCAGGTATACGTTAATTAGTGAGAAATAATCAACCTTGCGCGTCAATGAGCGAAAGCCGGTCATTAAAGATCATTAACATTGCGAAAGTTTGCGGAGCGCGCCCGCTTGGAATTTCTTCAAGGGGTGAAACTACTTGCGGAGAACTTGATCTTGAGGAATAAAATAGATTTTATTACGAAAACGTTAGGTTAATAGCGTACAACTGGAAGGAAAGGAAATTTTTTGTGAGAACCACTGGTCAAGAAGAGGGAGAGAGACGAACCGGACGGACAGAACCTTGATAGCGGCCACTCTGCCCACATATGTTAAACGCGTTCACACAGGCATCGCGTGACACATACCAACTCAGACATACGGCTGGCACATGACCGCGAAACAGGGAGAAACCAAGTGGCAGCAGGCGTGTACAGCCAGGAGTCGAGGAAAAGCCTCGAAGGGAATCTCGAGAGCGGAGGGAAACTACAGCTTTGAGGAAGCACTCTTTCAAGGTTGCTTCGTCATGAAAAATAATGCGCCAACCGAAAATCCATATCTAAGCAGTCCTGACGCATCAAAAAGCCTCCTCGTTCGCACCATACCAGCAGATCCTTCTCCCAACACTAAGGTAAACACTCGTGGGATGGAATGTGGCCATCGAATTCTACTAATAATCTCTGCGTAACGCTCACGGATCTTCGATTTCGTGTCTCGATAAAGCGAATCGACGATACTTGGACATAAGCTGTCTGTCACCCGATTTCATCCAGTATAGACTCTCTCTGGTTTCGCCACACCCGCGTCACGTGCTTGCTGGATCGCGCCTCGCCCAGGGAGCAGAGCTGAGCAGAGCAGAGTAGAGCAGAGTAGAGCAGAGCGTCTGCTCCCCTTTCCAGGAATATGGATCCATATACGTAAAAGGCATATATATTTAACGAGCTCGTCTCCCGGCGGGTCGCCGATGCAAATTGTTATGAAAGCCACCACTTCGCCGTGAGTGTACTTGTGTATTCCTCGAATCGTAGCAGGGCTGGGTTTGTGATCCACCAGAATGTCACTTACCCTCGCTAGGAGCCACGTGCCTAGTAGCCACGTGCGATAAAAAATATATCACTCAACGCGATAGGTGGAGGTGAGTTCCGTGGTAGCAAGTGGGAATAAAGAGACTCCTGTTCCAATGAAGGAGTGAAGTCGAGGAATGAATAAATCAAGAGAAGCTGCTAGATCGCTCGCCTATTCCAAGCACAGTGCGACTGTTGGCCAAATTGTTACGAATGATAGGAGCGTGATCGGAGCAGAAGCCTGCGAGGCACATATCGAGATACTTATCGCTGAACGGTCAATTATTGCTCGGCCATGCGTTTCATTATCACAGACGAGCGACGCATAATGAGCCGCGCGGCTGGAGTAACGCGCTAATAATAACGAGGGTAATTGAGTGCTGCTGCCTAGCAGTCGAGATGCTCGATGCGCGCACCTATTGCAAGAACGGTCCGAGGCATTTGCACTTCCATTGATACTGGCGTTTAATAGTGAATGCCTAAGCGAGTGCACCTTGCTCGCCGTCACGTTTGCCTCTGCTCTCTCGGCGCGGAGCGATCCATCGCGTCAACTTAGTACGCGTCTAAATTGAAGAAAACAGTTGGAAGCGGGAAAGAGAGAAAGAGAGGGAGAATAATCGGTGGGTTCGAATCGGCGGAAGAATAAGCGGTGTACCGGGAGAGTCGGTCAGTGTGGTTAGTAGGAAATGGTTTTTAAAGAGGGAGTGTCAGCAGGTTGCACGGGGGTTGTGCCCGCTTTCTCGCTCACCTCCTGCCATTACGCCTGTCATTCGAAACACGCAACACACTCTCTCGCCTGCCAAGCTATTATTATTCCAGGTTCGCCACACCACCGAATGTCTGCCTCCCTCTTCCTCTACCTTGTTGGCTGCCTCTCTTTCTCTCTCTCTATGCGTGCCCCTCAACAGAGAAGCTGCATTTTCTGCGAGCACGAAACAAGGAAGTCTGCTAGCCAAGAGGAAGCCCCGAGCGGAGCACAGCTCTCCAGGCTTCTAACTGAGCAAACACACATTACACCCGTCGAGCAGGTGGCTCGATCCAGTCATTAAATTAATTTTATGTCCGGATACTGATTTGCCGTAAAATTTAATTAGCGATAATACGCCATGCATCGACGTCGGACAAATGGCAGACGTGCGGGCGGATTTCACGGCTCTCGAAATCGGTACTGGCCAACGGCCCCTCTCTCGCTCTCTCACTCTCTCTCTCGCTTTTTCTCTCGTCTCCTTCGCCACTGAATCACGTAATAACTCGCCATAACAGATTGTGTTGACGAATGTCGTTGCATGGCGATACTTGATACACCGGCACGCTTCCTCGTGGATGCATCGCCTGCCAGCGTAGAATTATGACACTAATAAAGCCGTGACGAGCCCCTAATCTATGCTCTCTCGTTTCTGTCGAGCGTTTCTCCCAATATTCGACCTGTATTCTTAGTTCTTGGCAATAAAAAACTGAATAAAGCGCACTGTCGCCTAAGTGCACAACGCCACTTGGCTATTTAAAAGCCGATAGGGATAGGCAGGATGATAAGGCTTTATGGAAATTCGCAAAGGCCTCGCCGAGAGTGACAGCGACGAACACGCATAAAGCACAGAGTGCAAACGCGCGCGACAAGGTCAAAAACGCGACCGCGGACTGTATCTTAATTGCCGCCGCTCGACAGATAAAACCTTGTTGAAGGAAGACGCGCCCGGCTGAGATCGCATGAACGTGCTGAATGAGTCTAGATTTGTCGCCCGGTCAGTCTCTTTAACCGCGTCCAACAAGCGGCCCTTCACACTAATGCGTCTGCCTCCACTAGATAGTGCTATGTACATATTAAGCCGTCCAGCCGGAGAGCCCCCCATTCCGAGTGCTGCCGTTCTACACGCTCGACTTTGCCCACTTTCCGCCAACTTACACAGACCCAGCTTTGTCCAATTATCATATTACGATTATCTTTACAGCCGAGCATGCCTCTAATTAAATGCGCACTTCACTCCAGTTAGGCTTATGCTCGCTCCCAACACCTTGAAAATCTACCTACGACATATTCTTTGTCGCCTCTAACGTTCCCATTCGGATGACAGGAACATCCGACAGATAACTATGAAATTCCCAAATTACAGCAGACGGATATTCAAGCACAGAGGAATGGGAATGGCTATCGAGCGGGGGAGCGCGTAAACTTCTCGAGAGGAGAAATCGGATGTTGCCGAGAATGAGGAGCGTCGATACTCTGTCGCTTTCGTGCATAGCGGGAGGAGAGAAGGATGCCGCTCTGGAGGATAACGAGCAGAAGGCCAGGACATTTACGAGCTGGAGAGAGAACGAGAGAAGGAAGGAGTGGAGCACGCGGCTCACAATCGGACATTGGGATTTCGCCGGAGATCTCGAGTGCGAGAGAAAGAGAAGGAGAGAGTGAGAAAGAGGGGGCTAAAGCAGGAACGCAGAAGCGGCGGCGTCATTACGCGAGCCATTCCATCGAGAATAAAGACCGTATTTCCGATAAGCTCCGCAAGAATTTCTCCAGCGCTACGTGTCCCTCGGAGTGGAGTATCGTGTTTGGCTATGACATAAGTGGAGGCTCCACTCGAAATCCTGGCCCGGCGATAAATGCTCTTACAGTGAATTTCTCGTTACTTCCTCGAGCAGCGGCGTGTCCGAGAGGATAGCAGTTTTCTGGTTCAGTCTAGCGAATGAGTGTGTGGCCGAGGCGTCCGCAAAAATTGCCACACGTGCGGGCACACGTATTTACATTTAACCCAATGACCGAATGGAGATGTGGAGCGTGGAGAGGGTACCGGGAGAGGGAATGCCGGTGGTAGTGGCGGCGATGCGAGATGAAATTGGGGGACGCGTAGACGGTTGGGCGGATGCGTCGAGTGATGTGCTTCCGGTTATTGAACGCCGTCTGAAGGCTGACGCGAGTTTTGGAGTTCCGGCCGACTCTCTCTCTAACTCTCTTTCTCTCGCTCGTCAACTCGCAGACTCCCCTGGCAGCCAGGCACCTGGACCAGCCGAGTGCACGCGCCGATCTCTCGCCTCCAGGAAACGCGCGCACCACCGCTCTCTGCTTGCCGAACTTGGTCCTGATTAAATACAAGCCGAGCTCCCCGCCGCCGCATGCGGAAACATCTGCTTTTCAACCTCGTTCTCAATCTCCATTTCCAGTTTATGCCCATTTATATCTCGATCGACAATTCCCATTCGCATGTATCTTGCATATTATAATGCGCCGTCCGAGCGGTGTCGTGCTTTTTATGGCCCTCTCCAAGTTGGAAATACTTAAGTACAGCAGATATGCGATAACCTTGTCGAAGTAGCAGAAGTCCTGCCGGACTACAGTAAGTTTGCTTCTTATTATCGAGCACTCAAATCGTTCTCTCGTGAACCACCCGATTGAAAGATACCAGCAATTAAACGGGAGTTTCAGTATATTGTAATAAAGAGGATGGAGAAAGCACGTGAAAAGAATCGAAACGTCGTTTCCCCGAGTAAATGGTGATATTAGGTGGATGGCTAAAGGCCGGTGGATTTTTATCTCGATGATGTCCCCGCTCGTTTCAGCGAATAACAGTCGACACGCAGTACTACTGAGCGACTTGAATGGTTTATAATTATAGTTTTACAGATCACGTACACGATGCGTCCTTGAATGCATTATTAACTAATTGCCAACTGCGGCATCTCGCACGATCGCCTTTGAAAAGCGTGTTTGATAAATGGAAGGTAATTAAACAGGAAAATGGAGGCTCGTCTCACTGTGCATGTGGGCAAGTTTATAATTAGACGCTATTGTTTTCCAGTTTTGTCTTCACTTCGGTCAAAAGGTATTGGAATGATTTTCATCTAAGCTTTGCTGCTTCCTTCCTGACACGGGACTCGCGCAGGTTCATCGCCATACTGACAGCCAGGCCAGCCGTTGCTGTCTGCTCGATCGTGAATGAGATGTTAGGTGGTATCGGCCAGGAGGAACGTCGGTCAATTTAGAATAGTGTCGGAGCGTGACGGTCACATCGCGTTACATAATATGCAGCGCATATGTGCTGGCAGCGCTGACCGGTGTTTATCGATGCGAGTGCTTCCGAACGCGAGTGCCCTTTTCAGCTGACATCAATGCCTTCACCTTCGCGCGTGATTATTTCACAATGAGACTGATAAGTTGGCGCGCGACGCGAAAATGCACTTGACGGCTCATTTCGGAAATGGTTAAGCTGTTAGGACGGTGACTAGTAGTGTCCAGCTGGCGATTACGGCCGACAGTTTTCCCGAAGGCACGGTTTTTTTTAGCGGCGACTCTATCGGAGCGTAACACGCGCGGAGAACACCGAGAACGGAGCGAGTGGTACGATGGCTTTCATAAAAGTCGTTTTCCCTTGGGGCGAGCGCTCGTTACCGAAAAGATGCATGTGCCAGCCACGATTCGCCGTGTAAACGGCATCGAGAGAGCCGGCATAACGACTATATAATGACCAGGCCGAGCGACCTAATGGTTTCGACACGTACGTCAAGCGGGCTTGGTGCTCGCGTGTTCCTTCCACCTCAGCTGGGAATGCTCAACTTTCAATAGTCGCAGCTAAGATGTCGTATCATCACCGGAGTTACCCTCTCGGAGAAATAAGCGTCCAGCTTCCTATGTCGTCGTCGTCGGATAAACGGTGCGCGCACTCTACATCTGGCGAATTTATACTTGGGGGCTAGCAGGTGGCTTTCCCTAGAAGGATCTGGCAGACTTCCACGAAGAATCATTAGGGGCTCGCGTTTCTAGCGACTTAATGAATGCTCGCGAGCAAACGAGCAGTTATCGTTCGGATTAAAGTGCAACGGTCTCAGCGGCGTTCCATCGATCCAACGAGGATCACGCGAACTCCTCCAAAAACTCGGTTTCTCCCTTGTTGTCGACAATGCGGCCGCACCGGCACGATCAGCCGCAATTCCGCCTCATAAACTTGCCATTTGCGTAGCAAATTTGTCTCCTTCTACACACACGCACCAGTTAACAAACTCTTTTACCAACCGGATGGCATTGAACTCCAGGAATAAATATATCATATCCGCTAAATAGACCGAATCGAGCGAGTTACCATCGCCGCTTAAACGAACCGTTTATCATGGAAAATTCTGGATCACCAGAAAAGGAAGAGCGGGTTTCGAGGTGCACGTCAAGGATATCAGTCGCCCTCCTTATTGAGTCAGACATCATTTCCATAGGCTAATGAATATACTAAATTAATATCTCAAAACAAGGATAGATGCCGCTCGTAAGTGGTTACTACGCCGATAGGCGAAACCGACCGGTCAATTATAATAATAACCGGGCTGTTATTATTATAATTGCAGTCGACGCATGTGAAGTCGCTTGTAGAAAATAAGTCCGACGTGGCGTGAATGATCGAGCGAACCGGTCAAAAGTCGACGTAAACCTTGTCGATGAGGAAGCTCGGTGGAATCTCGGTGCGCGATGCTTACACTCCTTACGGGCCACTTTATACTCGCTGGGAATTAGAAATTGCAAACGGTCCTTTCATTGGCAATGATTATCAGCAATGCCGTTCAAGGGTAATAGGAAGGCTCGTTATACCGTCTGCTATGGATCCTAAGACTGACGAGATACTCGTGCCACTCGTAAAAAGAGGCTGGAAGTCAGTCTGTATAATAGGACCGGACATGCACATAGCTCCGAAGGGAGTAGTTGGTAGGTGGAGTATGAAGACGGGAGTAAGCATTAGTATTACTACGTGTGCGCTAGGCTCGTTGTGCGGTATGCAAACTCTCTGGTTGCTTTAACGAGGGAAGCGAATCTCGAAGACGGACTCTAGAGGCCTTTTTCACGTGTGTCTTGAAGAACGTGTCCTTCGTGTGCGCCGCCGCTACGGCCAGACGCTTCGGAGGAGCTAGCAGAAGGATCAGAGAGAGAAGAAGAGAGAGAGAAGGAGAGAGGCCGAATGGTAGAAGGAAGGGCCGGCGAGAGCAGGAGGTGCTTCTTCTCGCCCTGCAGCTGCCTCGAAAAACTCCATCGGACGAACCCAGAAAAACTGCTCGGCCTAACGAACCATCGCCCATTCCCACTTAGCCGGGAATGCCAGTTACGCTCGCGTCCTGCCAACCTTGTTTCTCTCACTTTCTCAGCCCACGACCTCTCCAGTCCTATCCCTCACCTCCTTTCTCCCGTCCTCCTCGCTTTTCAACAAAAACTAATTGACTGTCCTAACTGTCCGCTGATCAAGAAATTTGCGAACACCGAAGAAGCTCATTCCCTTGCGGCCGTATGATGCAAGAACACTCATCACTATATATCCCACAACAACTTTATATTGAACTATTTTTTACTCGGCAATAGATGTCATTTCAAGGCTTTAAATATAATTAAAAAATGCCACTGTAAATAACTTCACTGAAATACTAAATTACAAGAGTGAATGGGGTCGAAAAGTCTGAATTATAGTATCCGAGGTGTATTAAGTGGTTCCTGTTTCCCATTACGATTTCATGTCAGTATTGAAATCCGGTTGTTCCGCTTGTCTTAATCGATAAGAGTCTTTAATTCCGCGGGCTCTGGACGGGAATCGAAGAGCATGTTAATCGGAGATTAAAAAGCGGAGCAAGCTCTAAGCCACGGGATATTGCGAGGGTACTCCGGGATGCCTTACAACGGAGCTGGATCGACTTGGTACGACTGGGAAGACGAGGCGAACGACGAGGAGAACGAGCCACGTGGGTCGTTTACATACGGTGGATTAGTCGGGCTTCGCTACCGCGCTAAACTTGCGCAATCCCTTATCAGCACCGCCTCGCATCCTCTCACCG
This sequence comes from Ectemnius continuus, assembly GCA_910591665.1. Classification (NCBI taxonomy): domain Eukaryota; kingdom Metazoa; phylum Arthropoda; class Insecta; order Hymenoptera; family Crabronidae; genus Ectemnius; species Ectemnius continuus. Next base: position 8,776,303 of record OU342868.1, on the reverse strand, counting down.
TAAATACGGTTGCAACAGCTCATAATCCAAAGACACATAATGCCAAGATCTCGGCTCCTCCGCCCGATTACTCGCACTACTGCCAACTATAATACTACCACTGACATGTAATCAAAACTGGAAATACCTGCAGTAGATGTAATTTTTTGGCAACAAAGTGCAAAGACCTTCGAGTATCGTGATGTTCATGAAGGACATCGAGGAGATTGGAAATCAATGTGGTAGTAATAAGAAAGGAGGATTTACTATAGGTTGCCTTGCGCGAAAATATCGTTTGAGTATAATCCGATGAAAGAAGCAGAGAGCTACCAGACACTCCTTCGAATGTTCTGTAGGTCGTGTCATAAAATGTGTACGCCGCTTAACGGAGTTCCCTTGGCAAGCGCGGAACTGAATCGAAGCCGGTTTGTTCCTACGAATCGAGCACTGCCGCGCTTTTATAATTTACAAAGAACCGCTGAACGATGTCGGACTACCTGTTGCACTGGAGGCCGGAGGATTTTCCTAAATATTTAAGAGGGCATTTTTTCGTTTTAACGGAAGGAAGGCGAGCGCGCTCGCGCGAATCAACGGTAGGCAAAAGGAAGCAGTGGGAGATAGGGAGAGCAATAAACGGATCTTCTTCGACGTGGCGGCACGTGCCCGTCACTCGGAATAAAACACACCTGTCCCCTCCCCCAAAGTTATAAACGTTTACAACGCAACATAAAGTTTAATTAATCCCCGATTACCGCGTGGCGCGCAGCCCTGTCGTCCCCGAGTGATCTTCTCTTTTTCCCGCCGCTTAACGAGCGTAGACACAAATATGGAGGTGATCGCCGATGTACGACACCGTTTCGCTGCGAAAAAAAAACCGGCAAAGAGACAACTCGAGCGAACTTGGGACCTATGGCAAAAAGAGCCTCGTATATCGCGCCGGCGTAATTAAGCTCGTAATCAGCTGTCAACATTGTCCAGTGACACGCCGCCGCCCCGACTGACCACTGCCACTGAACTTGAACCACCTTCCGACTATCAATCAAGAAGATAGTTTAATGCATAATCACACCTCGTTCGCTAAGAATTAGAGCACTGGCCGCTGATAGCAGGGCGGTGAGTAGGATTTTTTATAGGCCAGTTTACGGAAGGTTGCGGCCTTCCTTCGAAACTCGCTGATAATTGCAGGTTGGCCACGTGCCCCTTGAACAAAGGTGCGGCCCCTCTCGGCCAACTGCACTTAAGAAACTAACCCGAAGGAGCTACATCAAGATCTAACACCCAAAACCGATAACCCCTTTAGCCACCAGCCACCGGTAACCAGTGAAAGGCAATAAAATTTGCAAATTCGATTAGGGCCATAGTCTGCTAGACGCTTTCTCCCTTGAGATAACTCGAGCCAACGAAATTTCGGAATTCGAGCGTGCACGTTTCCCAGACGAGGCTACTGCCCGAAATGTTGTATATTGTTCCAAAAGGGTCCTGAAACGGTGCTCCTTTTCCCCCCGAAGGAAGCGTAACCAGACACTGGTGGCGGCGGGTTCGTGGGACGGTGCACCCGTCGTTGAAAAGCCACGTGGGCCCCCTGTGGGGTAAAAGTCTTTCTCTGGCCGATCGTTTGCGTGCCATGTGTTTCGGGGTTAGCCTGTCTGCCTCTTTCCACCCCTGGTGGGCCCTCCACTCTACCAGAGAAAGAGGAGAGCGAGCGAGAGAGAGAGCGAGAGGGAGAAATGGGCAGGGTACGACTTTTCGAAAAAGTGCCGGGGAAGCGAGTGAGCAGCGGTACCACGTTGTCCCCGGAAGAGCTTGGATTTCACGCTCATAACGAGCGCGAGAGAGTGGCTATAAAAACGGCATAAAGATCGGCTATTTTGACAACCGCTTTCTCTCTCTCTCTTTCTCGCTGGCTTCCTCCCGGAGCCCCGGTGACACGACAAACTTTACGAGGGCTCGCTCCTCCTCGTAAGTACCGGGTAAACGCTGTCTCCTAAACACGCTTTTTCTCTCCATCTCCAGCGAGACACTACTCTCGCTACCGGCTGCAAAAAGCTAGCGGACGACCCCCTCAATGCCGGCCAACTCTCGGAAGCGATTGGGGAAAGCTCGGAAATCGCGATTAGCCAGCCTCCGCAATATAAATCATAAACGCGACCATATTCCACGAGATCGAGTGTCCGCGATCCTCGATTTATAGGGAGCGAACGCCTGTCGTCCTTCCTATCGTATCGGCACGTTAATGCAAAGAGGGAGGGAACGAAAGAAGGCAGAGCCCGCAGCACGTTGTCGGTGCCGTGCTCGATAAGAGCACGCTGGAGAGTCGATTCCTCTTGGCCGGCCGGAAAAAATCTGCCATTCGAAGTATCCGAAATCGCGTACGTGACCCGAATTTATTCCGCGGCCGAATTTAGATACGACGCGCGCCGGCTTGGCTCGGTAAACATCGTTCGCTGTCACTCGGTGGCAGCGAGCCTCGTAATACATATCGACCAGAGCACGCCGCCACCGCCACCACCGCCACCACCGCCGCGGCAGGGTGAAAAAAGCGAACCGGCTGCGAAAATTCATGCTCGGCCGAGTGCCATCGTCACGCCGAGGAAGAAAAGTAGATGCAAGAGCGAGAGAAAGAGAGAAGAGGGTGGGTAGAGTAGGAGAGACGTGGCGGCTCTTTCGCGAGGAACGAAGGCAGGAGAGGACGTAAAAGAGTAGCAGGTCATCGCGGACTAGGGTGGAGAATGCAAGTCACGCCGGGTAATTGCAGCATGCAACCATTACCTCGCGTGCGGTCTCCTCTCCGTAGGTGTACCTCTTCTCCTCGGCGTACCTAGCTAACTCCTCTCTTTCCCTCTTGCCCTCTCTCACTTCTCGATCTTTCTTCCTCCGCATTTCGCTCTCTTCCTCTTCCCTCTGCCTACTTGCTATTCCACTGCCGGCTTCGACGCTCGCCGGAGGATTTTTGCGGCGCGGCGTTACGCGACAAACAGCAACTGCGATTCTTCCGATTGGCTCTTACGAGCCGCCAACAAGCCGGAACACACTCGGCGAAGAATACGCTGGGCGTGCACGCGCACACGCCTATGACGCGCTGGCTTCGGTGAAGATCAAACGAAACGGTATCTGGTAGTGAGCGTGTTAAAACAATGCTGGGTACACTGGTGAGAATCGATTGCTTAGCTTGTAAAGCTCGAGTAACCGGGAGCGCGAGATAACCGGGTTGCGGATATATCTGTGCGTGGTGCGAGCGAGCGGGGAAACACTAGCGCCTCGCTAGTGCAAACAGTCAAGCTGGAAGAGCGATCAAAAGGGATGCCGAAACTGGAGGCGACACGACGTGCTGGAGCTGCCACGTGTGTGCATGAGCGATGATGACTAGTTCGAAGTGTGGTCGATCCGATAAGGACGGGGACATCGGGCTAGGTAGACGAGTGTAAACCGGAAGCAGCTATCCGAGGTCCTGCGGGCGGGCGTGCGCCCGCCGCGTAAATATTATTCTCAAACAGGTCGAAACATTAAACATCTTGCCGATAGCGAGGCCCAACACTATGTTTGTGTGCACAGAGTGGCTCCCCCACTCACGAAATCGTGTCGCGCACTCTCGCTCTCTCGTCCAGGCCTCTTTCAGGGAAAGCCAGGCCGGCTAAACGCGGCCCTCGCTTACCTGCCTCGAAGAACTGAAATCGATTTAAAACGGCAAATCGACCCTTCCGCTTCGACCCCAGTTTCCCGTTACTGTGATCCTCAGGGCTGAATTTGCAAAGAAAACGGCTGACTAGAGACTCATCCTCTTCCCCTCGCTTAACTACGATTCCGCTCTCAGCGATTCTCAGCTGCTCTTGCTGACAAGGCTTTCTTGCCGCCGCGCCGCATTGCTGATCCTCCTCAATGAGAATGATAAAAGTACTGTTTCGAGCAAATAACTTCCAAACTACACTATCATTTATCCCAGTTAATAATAGTTGAAAAATTCGTGGGATTCTTCTAATGGAAACTAAGTGAAATTAGTTGGGAAGGAGATATCTTTTGGTTATTAATCTGGTTCAAGCTGGCAATCGCATTAAGGCGTCAGGGAAAGGACGCTCGGCGATGTGGCCGATGTCATGGGGTAATCGAGTCCTGGCAGGCTGCTCTACATGTGAACCACGTGTGTCCCCTGGGACGTCCTAGGGTGCGGCCATTCAGCACGGCAGCGAGCGGCGAAGCGCGACAACACGCGCTCGCTCTTGGGGTGTCCTGCCACTGCCGGCACCGGCTCCGAGACGAATTAAGCACGCATTATTATATCGATAATGAAATTTGACGATACTGCGCATTTTACAGGCGACCCCTGCCGCGATCCTGCTCCCCCTGGGGTCCTCCACGCTATTGTCAGAAGCGGCTCGCTCGTCCTCGCTTACTTCGCTTGGTTATTATTGCTATACTCGGCCCACTTTTCATCCACTAACCCATATCCGCCGATCGGAAATGTCCGGGGTGCCTAATCCTCTCTGCCACCAGTGCACATGCACGAAATCTCTCGCTCGTTAGCCGTTTTGTTAACCCCAAACCCACCCGACACCATATCCTCTTTCACAGGAGTCCCTGCTATCTCATCCAAAAACGCTCGTCAATATGAAAGTACGACAGGCAGAACACTTTTATCGAGCGTCTTAATACTTTGCATGTGGTGCTTCTTAAAATACACTAACACCAAGCATCGAGTTTCGCCAACTTCTAGAAGTGTTTAATAATTCTTCTCTCCACTTTCTTTCATCTGATTTCCACTGGTTCAACGAGCACTAACAGTTCCACTTGTTAATCGACGAAGCTTTCAAGCGCATGAGTCGCCAAGTGTTTGTCGAGATTAGGAAGCCGAAGGCGAAGGAAGGAGGGCGGCGCGCGAGAGAGCATAGAGAAAGAGAGGCTTGCGGATGCGGCGACAGCGGTGAACTCGAACTCGCAGTTTGTTGATCCAAACGAAGAAGAAGGAGCAGCTTCCGCGAAGTGAATCGCGCGTTGCCGCGGTTATAAAGGCGAATGCGAGTGAGAGAAAGAGAGTGAGAGTAGAGCGGGTGTGCGGCGTTTGTCTGCCGGCTGGCCGGGCGACCTCGTGGAAACGTTCCTCGATCCTCGAATCGCTGGAATCCCTTTATTGTCGGTGGCGCAGGGAAATAAAACGCGCGTAAGCGTAGCGGCCGGGCGGTGTTGCTGGCCGCCGGCTCCTTGTTTCAACTGCGTGCGCCGAGCGACAGCCAGGCACACATCGTGTGTGGCCGATCGTTCGCGGCTCTTTATTGGGTTTACACGGTAATACGGCACGCTAAGAAAAATATATCATCTGGCCGCAGAACGCGCGCACTGTGGAGCACTGCCACCTCGAGAAGCCGCCAGCGGAGATCATCGGGAGCGCTCGGCCAAGACAGGCTTTACGCTGAAAGACGATCTCCTCCCGGCAACTTTGTCTAGTCGCAACTCTACTCAAAGAAGCTTGCACGACTTTTACTGCCGGCCGCATTATGGACTTGCGGAATAAAGCATGCTGCACGTGCCCCCTCCTCCACCCCGATTCCCCGCCGTTATTCTAATTGATGCTGTAAATCAAAGGTGGCTCGTAGGTGGACTGCGGGAGGAACGATCACCGCCCGTCTTAATCAAGCTTTCCCCGCTCGTTCCGAAGTTTACAATGCGCGTAAATACGTGACCGAACTTAAGCGGGCGAGCGTGCGCTCTTGCTCGCTCGCTCGCTCGCTCGCCTAATCCGCGTAGGTAGTTGCACGCATCATTTTCCGTATATGCATGGAGGCTCGCTCTCGGCGTACGATCGGGATGCGAGGAGTAAAATCGTCCTGGCGAGTGGCAAGCGCGGGCCTCCGCATGCTTATTGGAATGCAGCACGCGCTGGTATGGCCGGGCTACGGCCGCGCGCTTTGCGCACTCCCTTGCTTACCAAATAACCGCGCGCACACACCCCCGCAGAATCACCGATTTCCCAGTGCCACGGCCGAAATTACCCAACCAACCGCCAATATCATACACGCCTCCGCCATCAGCGCTAAACAGACTTTCCTCGCTGCCTGCGTCGAATTTCTATTTCTTATGCGTCAGCAATGAAATTTGCATGATTACTACTGCGATAACAATGCACCGAGCTACATTGCACCAGTTCCAAAGGAAGGCGCATAAGAATTGCGATAAAAGTCCGAACAAAAGTTATCGCCGCTCGAGCCTGACTCTCTAGTTAGCGAGGAGGAGAAATGTGGAAAAAAGGACTGTCAGTGAGATAGGAGAGCTCACTCAGAGCGTAGAGAGCGTTCGGTGTATCGGCTGAAAGAAATCTAAATGGCAGCTGCTCAACCAGCCGAATGCGATTAAGACTAATAAGTGGATCCGGATCTCCTAATAAGTGTTACTCCACCCTGGATTCGATGGGAAGGCCTCCTATCTGTTAAATGTACTAGAACGCGAGGCAAAAAGGCAGAGCTCGAGCAACACGAGGAAAGGGAGAGGGGGGCGGGGGTGCGGCGGAGACGAGCGAGAAGATAAAGACATTCTGCTTTCGGATGGCGCGGCTCGAAGAGCTATGGTTTTCATTAGCACAACTCGGTGCGGATCGCGATCCGCTGAGGAAACACAATTAAACTAGGCATGTCGGCTAGAGAGCAGAGGGCCGCGGGAAAAATTGCTCGGGCTCGCTCTATCGACTCGAGATTTTCTAAGCCGGCGAGCACCGCGAGAGGAGAGAGAAGAGAGGAGAGGAGAGGAGAGCCAGAGAGGAGGGCAAGCAGCGGCGCACGTACGTGATCGGAGTACGTGAAATTATTCCTAAAGCAGTGGCGCGCCGTGTTTCTTCTAGTAGTGCGCCGAGAGCGGGCGCGCGCCTGGAAAGGCACCTGCAAGAAGCTGGCCTACATAATGAAGACATAAGGGTCGCGCCGCTTTGATGCTTTACTGGTACCGCCACTCTCGATTAGGTAATTAATCCCGGCGCACTTTTCCGCTCGTCCCGGCAAAGCCGAGCCGACGTTAATCCACCGGGAGAAACATCGGGCGTATCGGTTATCCCGGCAGGGATTGCTTTCTTTTCCCGCGAAAGCGAGGCCGCCTAAAAGGCAACTGGCTAACGAGAATGCAGAGCCGCCTTCCTTCCCCTCGAGTAATCGATCTCATCATTCTTCTAAAAACAAAATCGACCACTGCCGCGCCACCACCTACGATATATGTATAGTCTCTGCTCTCTATTCTATATCCTGCAGACCATACTCGTCATTAGAACTTTTCCCCCTCCGGCAATTCATGGGTGGTAAGGGCGCGTGAAAAGCCAGCGGCGAAGAGGAGTGCGCCACCCTTGACTCTTGCGGCGGCATGGCAGCTCAGCACGTGGATATTGTTTTTAAAAACACCATTAACGAGAATGACTGTCAATCGCCGGGAGGAAGTGTGCGTGCGCTCGTGTAATCACATTAGGCCCGATATACCTAGCGAGTGGCTGCCGGCGATGCTCGCTCGCTCGCTCCGCTGCTCACAATGCCCGCTGTTTTTGTAGCACGTTCGTGGCAGCCATTGTTACGTCATTATTCGCGTCCTGGAAAGCAGGGGCACCACAGGACGATGGGTAACTATAGCAGGATCCTCTGAATCGAGCGGACCTGCCCCTTCGCAAAGGGGAGCCTTCTCTTCTCCCTTCTCTCTCTCTCACTCTCACTCTCTCTCAGCCTGCATGTGTACATCGAAGGTGTTACCCCGTCGATGCTGCGCGCTGGGGGGAAGCCGGCTTTTTGCAGCGCCTCGTACTCGCACGGCGGAGCGGAATCATTTTTTCCCCGCAGGCCGCGAGTAAGGCCCGCCGCAACAATGGCAGCTTTCGCGGCGAAGAAAAAAATGTTTGTCGATATAAGCTGCGACTCACTTTCGAGGGCGACAGCTGCCGATCGTGGAAGGCAAGGCCTTCCAGAAGAGGGAAAGAGAGAAAGAGAGGGCTCGTATAGCGTGGAAGGTGTATCAAGGAGTACGCGCTCCGTACAACGTTACGTTTTATAGGCAGTAAAGCAAGCGCCATCGACAAGTACCTTCCCTCGTTACACCTGGTGGCATGTTCGCGTAACGCATCGCTGGGCGCAATATATTTTCTCTGTAAACAGAGCATAGAGAGATAGAGAGACCACCCTTCGAGCGAGTAGCGCGGCTGGTCAATGGCGCGGGCATTATGGGGGAAATGAGAATTAAAGGCCTCTCGCCGCCCTTATCACTCGGTGCGTGCACTTGGTTGACTTCGAATTCGCCCAGCCAGGAAATGTAATATCGCGTACCAGTTGACCCTTCGCCACTATCCTCAACGCTACTGCTCCTGCTGCTGCTGCTGCTGCTGCACGCTCTGCCTCCTGTACATGTGTGTCACTTGGTGAATATCGCTCTGGGTTGACACGGGCTTCCTTGCTTCGCACGCATCAGTCACCCATCTGGCGAGGAGAGACAGCCAGAGGGAGAGACACTGCTGGACCAGCCATGCGTGCCGGTTTTACACCGTGGCCTGTTATGCATTTGACTATCGACAATGGCCTCAACATGTCGAGAATGTTTTGGAGGGTGCATAAACGAGAGCCGAGGCGCACGAGGAGGGTGCGCGCGGCAATGCCCGCGGAAAAGTATCATCGTTGAATTATACTAGATTGTAGTCGATGTAACGAATACTGTCTTATATTCAAGTGCTAATTGTGAGTAGAAACTTCCGCATTCCTAACATCCAATTAAAATGAGTGACTGGCAAAATTCGCATGAGGAAGTTGAACCAAATTTTTTTGAAAGTGAAATAAAATACAGATAAGTGAAAGTGTAAAGGAATAATGGGGGTATTATTGAATCATCGCCTGATGAAATTTCGCATGAATCTTGCTGAGTCTAGAAAGGGGTGGGTTGGAGGGTGGGCGTCCACTTTTCAGGCGTTAGAACGCTAAGAGGATAAGAGGGAAGACCGCGAGGGACAACCGCAAATCGAGCATTCGTCGCTCGCCAAAGTCAATTGGTATTATTAGATTGGCACCCTCACTGACTCAAGGCCCCGAGCATCCCTCTCCAGCCAGGATTCCGCCTAGGTAGGAGCACCCTCGCAAAGCCGGGCACGGGCTACGTTACTGAAGTACGTGCGTGATGGTTGGCGGTAAATTTCATTCGTGGAATTATCATGATTGAATCAGCTTCTCCGCTTCAGTCCGCCTTCGCCACTTCGCTCGAGTTAGGTTCTCGCGGGCCCTTCCTAACCACTGCCCCATTCCTGCCATTCCAGCGCGTCGCCCGATCCTTCTATTGCTGGTCTGCAAGCCGCAAATCCGACCGCCGAATTTTCCCTCTCTCGAAAAGTGCCCGTCGCGATTTGTTTCCACTGTCTTCTTCGAGTGGTGCCAGATAGGATAACGCGTCGAATTGAAACCGAGAAATCTAAACACCCTCGGTGGAAGGCGTGTGCCAGTAATTTTCTCATTATGCAAGTTCCATTTGTAAGTGAAATGCGGCACAAACGTTTACGGGGACAGTACAGCGACGATCAGCTATCTCTGAATAAGGCAATTATTCGTGTGATAATAATTAAATACGGGTCGTCTAAATGTAATGCCTGCTCGATAATTATTATAATTACAAACATGAAGATAGAGGCCACTTAACGAATACCGCTTAGCCGACGGCTATTACTCCGGCAAAGTGGCGCAGGGGTAATTAGCTGGCGCGGGCATAAGTGTATCGTTATAATTAAAAATCAGGATATTAAGATTGCAGGCTTTTATGTTACGACGCGTACCAGAACCGCACATAATGCGGGTACTCGTTGGCAATCAACACTGACGCTGTTTGTTTTATGAATCAGATAACGAGTAAAATCAGCTGCGATTTTGCGCCCTGGAAATACGAGCGAGTAACAACAGAGTCCGGTTAATTTCGTCTGAAAAAAGCCACGCCGGCAAGTGAAAATAAAACACGATTGTGGATCAACGAATCCCAATTAACGCTCGCTCGTTGGCTTTCATTAAATCAAGAGGTGTTCAGGTAATGATTCCAAAATCAGACTTCAAGCGAGGTGGATGCATCTTGAATCGGACGTATCGGACGTATCTAAACGTCAAAAATAAAGCAATAAGTGATAGGCAACACGGCAGTGATACAGCTTTCCGGAAAAACAATCGGGCTGGCAGAATCAGCTGATGGGAATCTCTGGCGATCGATTATCATTGGCATTAAGCACTCACGCGTTATCGCCTCACTCTCCGGCCGGACATTGTCGAGGCGGCCGATCGGTTTGCCATTATGCCGATCTTATCTCCCTTCCCAGAAATGCAAATTCAATATTAACACCGGCGCAAATAAAGCTAGTGCCTATCGGCGATGCACCGAGCGCGCCAACTCAATGTAACGCCCGTGAGAGCTGTTTTAATTTAGCAGGTGGCAATGCACCATGACCTTTGATATCGTTCTATTATCGCGGGGTGTCATTGCACCGGATTATCAGCTCGATTAGATAGCACAATGATCTCTCCCGGATAGCTAGTTACCCGCGGCGACTTTCTTTCTTATCGGTCACACACCACTGTCTACAGCGTACACTCCTATCGTCTGCCTGCCATTGAATCCTCTCATCGATCACGGAAATCTGATTCACCGGTCAATTAAAATCCTCCTTCGATACTAAGACGCGCTGGGTTAATTGGAGTGCGTCGCCGAGGAGTGTCTGCGAGTCGATGGAGTTCTCGAGGCAATTCGCACGCTTGCTTTGTCTCCCATTCACGGCAGAACGAACATCATTGGCCACGTGAATCCTGCAATAACAATTACCAGCTATTCTCGAATTCATAGTCGCCGTGGCTAATGCGATCGGCGACACACGTTACTGGTCGCTCTGCAAACACTAGGGGTGAGAGAGTTTGCCAGGGCCTCCGCCAAGGGTAGCAATGCACCCTGGATTCTGGATAGGAGTAGCCGCCCCGGGCCAGGAGAAAAAAAAACTCGAGGGGAATCGAGGGCCGGCAACAATGGCGAACACCCTGTGAGAGAAGCACTCGGCATGTTCTTCCACGCACCGCCCCGCCACGTCTGCTGGTGACTTCTGTAAACAGCTCGACTAACAACACTAGAAATGCATACTCTAGCACACCAAGCGTCGTCCACGCTCCGTTCAATTTGCGCCTCAAAGGGGATATCGCCACCCGCCTCCGCTCCAGACACTTTGATTCAAACACTAACATGTACTGTTAACCACTATAATACTAGATAAAGTAATTTCCCTTCAACAACAAACTAGATTCGGCTTTGAAGTACTCATAAAGTAATTCTCTCCAGCAATTTCTTTGAGATTCGAAAGTCACTCTTGTGGATTTCTCCGTGAATCCTTGAATACTTGTTAACTTTTATTTGACTAAACTATTAATAGTCCAATATAGATATAGAAGCCAGGGCTAAGTTTCCCAAGTAGATTATGGCGATGTACGTGGGTACATAGATGCGGGTGTAAATCAAGACGGAAGTTGAAGTGGGTGTATAGATTGTTAACGCGTAATTGCCGAAATGCACGATGCCAGTAAATCCGGGGAGCAGAGCCTCTAGGCCCGATCGCTCAATAGCGGGCTTACGGCTTAGAAATCCGCCCCGATCACGCCATCCCCTTTCAACCCCCCTAAATACTGGTATTACTGATTACAGAACCACAGCAGCAGCGGCGGCAGCGGCAGCGGCGGCGGCGTCCGATGCCGCCAGTAGCGAAGCACGTGGCTCATGTCTACGCCCGTCACAGTCACACCGGCCAATTTGCGTTTCCGTAATTTCCGCCTGACAATGGGCCACTCGCTCTATACACTAGATCGAGGTACGCGTGTCTGGATAATCCAACCGCGCCCAGGGTTATACAGAGCGAGCGGCGATCACCGGGACCACCGTGAATTTCGTCCTCCGCCTCCCAAAGCGTTCCTGCGCGCCCCATTTCTTTTCAACGCCAGCATCGCACACGTGTGTCCCCCGCACGATGATTTTTAGCTGCTGACAATGGCCGAGTCACGCGAACGGGGTGATCCCATTTAATAAAGCTGCCCCCGGCCTCCACTCGATTCTACTCCCAAACCATTATCGCCAACTAGTTCCACCGCAAAAAGACTACTTTTACTAGACCGTAGTATGCATTATGCCTCGAGCGATTTAGTTAGTGCAGAGTCAGTGTTGATTAGGAGGTAGAGAGATAAGTTTGGCTCGTTCAGTTTATACTGAAAATACTGAACAAACGCGCATAAATTGAGCGGGGAAAGTCTGCGGATTTTCGTTGTCCCTTGCAAAGTGAATCCTTCCGGATCTTCGAAATCAGTAAACGAAATCAAGGTCCGCCTGGTCGAAAGGAAAGCAGGTCAAAAAGGCCTGCTGCGAGTGCGGACGCGAACAATGAGAGGCGCAGCGGGGGTGTCCCTGCCCTTTTTTCGTCCCTTTCATTTTCAGTGGAGATCCTTCGGAGAATTTTCGCCGCCGGTACAATGACATTCCTCGAAGATCGGGGCGCATCGGGGACAAATCGTCCCGGGGGCCTCCGGCAACCCTTGGCAACTGTTGACAATCCGGTAAAAGGGAGAACTGGAGAATGAGAAGAATCAGAACACTTTACTGTGCGCCGAGCGCGCGCGCGCGCGCGCGAGAACCAAGCCCAGATAGACCAGGAGACAACGATTTCGCACAATGGCATTAGTGCCACGGGAAATCCGTTTAGAGTCGCTTTTCGCGGTAGCCCCGAGGCAAAGCTGAATGCTCGACCTCTCTCTCTCTCTCTGTCGAGGTTTGCCCGATTCGCCCCTATCCTCTACACTCTAAAGCAAGGCGCTCTTCTTTCTCTGTTGTGACCGGCGATCAGCGTAAGTAAACAGAGTCAATGTCCAGTCAAACCATTCAGTTGAAAGACATCGGCTGCCAGTCCTGACGGAAGTCGGACGGCTGAATTGAAAAATAGATCCCTTCTTCCGGAACCTCTGATACAATCCCACTCACACGAGCATCTTACAAACCTACCATCAACTATCCAACGAATTTAAAATTTTAATAACGAATTTCAAGGCAATCATCAAAGGGACGCGTTCTTCTTCGCAGCAACAAACCCTCAGAAATCAGTGGTTCGTCAACGTCAACGTGCACGACAGAGAGTGCGCTCGTACACTCCTCGATATGTGACTCGAATAATGGGGGAAAAGTTGTCGGCACAATGGCCGAGCGGGAGGAAGCTCTCGAGCCGCTGCTGCCGGCTCCAAAATGGAGTCTGAGCAAAAGGGGTTCAGGAGCTGGCAGCTCTACTTCCCCCTCGCTAACCCTCAGCCCCATGTTTTACGAAGACTGCGGCGTCTCTACCTGTCCTCGTTTCTTCGAGTGTGTGTGTGCGCCGGTGGTCCACCCTTGCACATGCAACTGGACTCGCCTCGAGCAGGACTCTTTATTTAACCCGGCGAGAGCGAAGGTATACGTGACGAGCGAGAAGGAAGGAGATGGAAGCAAAGGAAGATGTGAATGCCTGGTCGGATTAAAAGCAGCGGTGAATCGCGTGGCGTAGAAGCGGATCGAGCCCACTCGCACGACCGCCAGTAGAAACCTGGAGCTCTCGGTTCGTGGGGACCCTGCTGCTGCCTCTGCTGCTGCTGCTGCACGAGAAGTGAGAAAAGGAGGACGAGGGAGAGAAGTTGTAGGAGCGAAAGCGAGATAGCCAGAGGTAGAATACTCCGGAGAGGATCATTTGAATGAGTAATACTACACCTCGCGCACCCACCCACACACTCTTCTATGGAAGTGCCGTGCGCGCACAGCAGCTTTGTTTGATACTGGCCATTGTGCTCGCTGCCACCGGTTCACTTTACACCCCCCAGTGCACACAGGTACGCGCGCACGGCATCGGGATATCGTGCATGTAATGCGTACACGCTCGCCTCTGCAAGCGCGCGCATCTACATTCACCCCCATCCCTCTCTGCCCTTTCTCCTTCATTCATAGGCTTTTTACGAGTCCACAGTATACCGTGCTCCGAACGAGCAAGCGAGAGAGAGAGAGAGAGAGAGAGAGAGAGAGAGAGAGAGAGCCGGCTTGCGTTCAACTACTGAAAATTGTATTATAATGCGAGCGGAACGCTCGACAATGAGGGAGCGGCTCGCCCGAGTTGCCTTATGCCAATCTCCGAGCGGAGGCGGTTATGATTTCAATGAGGAGAAAGAGAGCAAAAAAAGGGCCGGCAAACAGTCCCGAATTTCCCATTCTCCCGCGCTCACAAGCCTGCTCTCATTATGCCGATCTACCTGGGAATAATACGACGCGCATACCTCGATCGATTATGCAACTGGCAGAGAGAGAAAAAAACACAGAAGCTCTGCTATGTGCTATTAGAAAATGAATAAAAACGACTTCTTGAAGAGAAAATGTGTTTCCATTGTAGAAGCTGGAATTTCGAAGCAAGTTGGCAGGACAGTAGTGCAAGTAATAATGGCAGAGATGGTTAACAGAACTATCTAATCAGAGTTTCTATAAGGTAGAAGGGAGCGTGTATGGCGGAATCGCGAAATCTATGCGACGTGTCTGGAATCATCTCAGATAAGACACGTGCGATTCCGTGTAGCGCACGTAGCCTATCCCTTGCGTGTACCGGGAGCGCAGGATGCTGCTGGTGCTGCTGCTCTGCTGCTGCTCTGCTGCTGGCGGTCGCATACTCCCGAGAGCGAGATCCAGCCGTTTGTATGCGTGCACACATATGACACGTGGCAGGAGGACACACAGCCGCTCTCCGGTAGTGCGCCGGGCCCGATAACACAGTATGCACTATTCGCACGAACCTAATCCGCTGCGTTTCGGCTTGGAAATTTATCTCGCAGGGAGCGCAGATAAGAACCGACCGGCCGTGGTTTATCCCAGTCCAGTTAATAGTGATCTCGGTAAGCTCTCCCGCGAAAGGTAGGTTTGCCCGGCGGCGGTGCTCGCGAGAATAGGATAAACCTGAATTTCAGTTAATTGAAGCGACAACAAATTGCCATAATCCCGTTTAGCCAGGCTGAGAGAAGCACAGCCTTCGAAAGCTCGATCTTAAAATTGCCACGGCCAACAGCAGCATCAGATTCTCATGGCAGTGTATGCCTGTAATTTTCTCGTGTCTCCATAAAGCGCTGCTAATGCTGCCGTGTGAGTTCCACCTTTGTATTCTTTGGGGAGATTTTCGCTAAATCGAGGAAACAATCGGTCCGGCCAAGGCAAACAAATCGTATAGGGGAAAGCCACGGTATCCCTGATCTCGATAAGCTGCTCGTAAGAAAGCCGGATACGGGGGCGGCACACTGCGAGAAAGGGATAACACTGAATCTCGATTAATCGAAGGGACAGAAGGCTCTGTTATAACTTCCGAATAACGCCGGGACGAACGAGAATCCCATATAATCTTCGTACACAAGCACCGGAATGCCTTTCCATTAACGGTTGCGGGAATTACCGGAAACAGGAATTACACGGATACTTGACAAGAACAACGCGCTGTCGAGCAAATCCCAATGACTTCTTAGTTGCTAGTCAATTATGCGCGGGGGAGAATGATTCCCGGCAGATTTATTATATCGCTCGAACCTTGCCGAGAAAATCCATAAGACGACGGCGGCAGCGTTCATGGATTTTCCATGGAGGACATGGGTAACTGGTGGTGCAGGCGGGCGGCGCTCGTGCACGGGGGAAGAAGCAGAAGGCTTAAAGGGCTTGCGAGATAGGTGAAGTTAGACAACAAGGAGGATGCGCACCAGGCTTTATCGCAGACAGCAGGATAATTAAATTTGTCGGGGTGATTTATGGCGTTGCACGAAGGGCTCGAGGTGCACGGACACACTCTAAGAGCCTAGCAAGACTGTGTGAGAGAGCGAGAGAGAGAGAGCGTACTCGGGATGCAGACACCAGGGGGATGATACGCCTCCGTTGCTTGCACTACATGATACAGCGGTACCTTCGACTAGGCGGCAAAGCAAGCACCAAAGAAGACGCTAAGAGGGATGGAACACAATTACTTACAACGTTTGCTCTATTACTGCAGAAAACCGTTTGATAAAAGCAGAAAAAATACAAAGAACAAATCTTTTAGCGAGTCTCCGTTGAAATTCAGTGACGACTTTGGCATAGTTTGCGCTATGCATTCCAATTTTGCTTCGCGATTTCGTCCGGATAAAAGTAAAGGATGAGAGGGAAAGAGAGAAAGAGGTCGCGCTTGAAAAGTTCACGTGATTTATGCGTGCGCCTGACTAAGTAGAAAGTTGGAAGGTAAAGCCGGTGACACAGAGGAAAAGATAAGGAGCGGTATATTCATGTGAAAAGGCGCCCCTCGGCTATCGGGAAAATCGAGACGCAAGGAATTAGGGGGACGGCGGATATACCCGTACGGGGGAAGGAATAGACCTTCGAGAACTTTTTGCCCCTCGTGCCAAGTGTCGCCGGCCTCGTTAAATATTCAACCCTGTAATACAATATCCGCGCCGTGTTGGAGCCACTATACAAGGAGGATAAACGATTTGCGAGACACTAAGGGGAGGATTCCCGGGGCGAAACCGCTCTCCTACGAGACAGCCACGTATCTGTCGACGCACTCACCCACAGCCAGAACGACACGCGTACCAAAGGCTCGTGGAATGGGACATTTTTCTGAAAACAGCACTCGTCCGCTCGCCCGAAAAGCAACCGAGGAAATTAACTCGGGGATAAGAAATCTCTTGCTGCGCAGTCCGTGAGAATTTCTCTCCTTCTCCCAGGCCGATAAATCCATGCGAGAGATAGCTTCGCATTTAACTGACGATAAAAGTAAGACTCGTCGCCTCCGATTCAGCTAATTGTTGCTTCGGCAATAGGTGTAAACAAGATGCGCGTGACTCGCTGATAAATCGGCGACACGATAAATGCGCTCGCGCTCAGAACGACGGGGGGGAAAAGTTATCTGCCGCGCGACTGATTTCCCGTTGATGCTCGAGCGCGGCGGCCTCGCGCGCTTCCACCGCCGCCCAGGAAATTTGCAATATTTTTCAATGGCAAGCGCTCCGCTGGGGTTGGTGCACTGCCAGTGAAGGAGAGGGATTTCTCCCGATAGAACGCATTTAACACCTTGTTATCTTACATTGCCACGAGCCGGGAACACCGACTCCAAATTGTAAAACTATCAACGGAGATCTCCTTATGCAAACAGTAATACGTCCGGGCGGACGTAACTCACTTGAATCGATGTGCGAGAGCCAAGTTTATGTGGGTCAATAAACCAAAGTATAAAGTATATTTTCAAAGTGCGCGCGAATGAAAGTTGAGTGGAGAGGTGGTGGAGAGCGTGGGTTTACGTATAAAATCTCGAGGGCAATATCGAGAGGCGTGCGAGCCTGAAAAAGGAAGATCAGTCGGTAGACGAATGTTCCCAGGGAGTCGGCGACAACTTGGCACCGGCTCTAGGAATCGGCCAGTCTCAAAGAGACTCCAAACCGAGTGTTGTTCGAGTCAGGATGGCAGGGCGCGTATGGCGGAAGCGGACGAGCGCGACAGCCTTCCCTCCTCCCCCTCTAACTTGGCGAGGGCTGGTTATTTTAATAACGTTATAATAAGACGTCGGAATTGATGCTAAACTATTCGCTGGCAGCGAGCGCCAAACTCCGCCGCTCTGGCGAGGAGAAGCCAGAGCAAGCGCTTCAAAATCCGAAGACGTCCGAATTCAAAGGCAACCTCCCCACCATTCATTAACATACTTATTGTCCAAATGACGTCGTTGAAAAATCAGCCGAATCATTCCTTTTTCGCCGATCCCAAGCCAAATGGGGATTCGCTCAAAGGGGGAGGAAGACGTCAGAGAGTAGGATTCGGAGAATAGGAAGAGCTTGCACGTTTGTAATACAGATATGCAGGAGAGTCTTGCAAAATTTAGTGGGGCAATAAAGTACCGCGATGTTTGAGGGCTTCCCTTGGCCAGCGGCACTCTGGCCGCTCGTATTCGGACGGTCTAATCGTTTCTCCCACCGACGTCGATAGAAGTGATCGTACCCGATGACTTTACGGGCGTCTCGATGCTCGTTCCCTTGATTTACGACGCCCCTAGCCCTCGGCGCGTTACCTACATTGTTTCCCCGGCACGGGTTTCTCTTTACACGAAACGCTCCTCGTGCCTCCTCTCCACGACGACGACCAGGTTACCGTTGAGGCCCCGACCTACGTACCTAACAAGCAAATTCTCTCCATCGCTCTCATCTACCTAGCTCCAAGACCTATCCGTACCGACGACTTCCTTTCTCAAGGACCATCCAATAATAAGGACAACAGGTTCCCAAAATGTTTAAGGAGCATAGAACGTAGGGGGTCGTAGCAATTGAAGGACAAGTACTCGAGGTATTGAAAGACTCTTTGTTACAAAACCTTCTGTCATCGACATCAAGAAGGAAACAGGAAAAGCCAACGTTTCCTGCTTACTTTTGATAGAACGAAGACTAGCGATTCTAAAATCTATTTGGCCTGCCAACACGTTTTGTTCTCAGAGTTTTCTAGGCGGCGAGGAGCACAGCTGTGAGAGCCCGCATACGAAACGAAAGGTGCATCGGCAACTGGCCGCCGAGAAAGTGTAACCCTCGGCGAACATCGAGTTTCTCGGCTTTCATCGTGGTTTTTTCGGTGCGACGGCAGGGCCAGGTGCTAGCTCTGTCCGCCGAGGGAATCTTGTGGCCGAAATCAAGTCCTTTACCGGAGCGGAGCAGAGAGTATCTTGAATTTGAATTGCAATGGCGATCCAGCGATTCTTCCCTTCACTGTGCAATCATTATAATAGTGGAAAGAACGGCAGACAAGGGCTGGCGCTTGCTCTCATCACGAAAGTTCCATAAGTGAAATTCGCTCCACGTGTGTCGGGTGGAGATCAGTGAGCTGCGCTCGCGCGGAGGGCGAGGAGAGAAGAAGCTCACGTTGTTTTGTAGCGCGCCGGAATAGATATTGGCGGTCGGCTGGCGCGGAGACAGGGAACTGCCACTATTTCTGACGAGAGCGGCAGAAGCCTCTCTCGGCCCTGGCCAAGGTGTCCCAAAGCCGCGAACGGCCGGACGGAGAGAAAGGGGAAAGGCGCTCTCGCGCGCCTTAATAGAGGGCAGACGCCCGAAGAAGCGGCCAGGAATAACCCATCGGGGGATATGTCACACTTCCATATAGACATACGCAGCGTCGCCCGAGACTTCGACCGATGATCCCGGCTCTCCTCGACCCCGACACCACTCGATTATCCAAGATTTATTCCTCCCAACGCTCAACTTTCAATTAATTCCCTTTCAAGCCTATCTGCCTCCTTCGAATCGCGTTGTTGATCTGCTAGGTACGAGGCAAGTGCGAGGATGAAGGCTTCATAAAGCCGTAGGAAACAAATCGACGCGTAACGAAACATGCTCAATCAAAAGTCTGATTAATAAGTCGACTGATGCTGCTGGTGTGCCGGTGAGCAAGGAACTTCCGCAGCCAGAGAATCGCAGGGAAGATGCGAGTGCACAGATCTATGAGGGCCGTTTGTCACATTAACGCGACTGGGTCAAACGAGGCGTCGATATAACAACAACGTTACTGCCAAAGGAGTTGTTGCGCTTGCTCTACCATGCTATTCTTGCACGACTATGTGTGAGAGACTTGCTATCTTCCGCCGAAGAAACAGACTATGAGAAACAGAGAGAGAGAGCGAGAGCGAGAACTTTGGCCAGGGTCAGATACTCTCTCAGAGTGAATGCGTGGGAATCGACAACTCTTCGGCGCGCTATTCCTTGCCAAAATCCGTACGCGCACAAATGCGAAGGAGTTTCTGCGCCAGATTGAGCAGGCGAAGTCAGGCAGCAGCTTTCTATATGCACATCGGACGAGTGCCGTGTGCCTGGTTGCTCTCTGGCAATTACCCTTCGCAGTTTTGCTAGCTTGTCACACAGTTACCAGGAGATTTATCTGCGGGCGCAGGAGAGGCGGCGGCGTGCGCGCACTGTAAGAGAAGGCAGAGTCACATCGGGGATCTGTCAGATGCGACAGCCAGAGAGACAGAAGATGAAAGGGCGATGCGTGGCTGTTGTATCCGGGAAACTGGCGAGTGCCACTTTAAGCGGACTCGAATCCGCCGCGAGCGGAATACGCTAAGTGTGCGGCCGGCAAAAGGCGCGCTCTCGTCGTTACTAAGTTTATCCTAGAGGCTCGATGTCACGCGAACGAGCAGTTAACAAAACGTCGGCCGGCAATGACGGGAAAGCGAGGAGGAGAGCGAGCGGAGGCAGCCAGGCAGGCAGGCAGGCAGGCAAGCAGCAGAGGACGCTCTGTGTCCCCGTGGCCCTGCTCTCTCTCTGTGTGTCTCTCGGTCTCTCGTGCACCCGTTTACACACCTGCCAGCATTCCTCGCGACCAAGCCTTACCTGGCCCGGCGAGTGTAGGCAGGTAGAGAGCGGGGCAAATGCGTGCGGAACACGAAGAGAGGCCGGGGACCTCGAAACAGCAGCGGGGAAGCCGCCCGAACAGAAAAGCAACCTTTCGGCGTGTCGTCGACCCATTTTCCCCAACTCGCCCAAACGAATAATTGTTTTTTCATTGCGTGGAACGCCCGTGGACATGCCAGCACGAACCAAGACGAACCCTGTGGCGTAAACGTTGGCTCTCCGGCCTTTCCAGAGAATCGCTCGTGCCTCCATGCAAATTCAGCGATTAACTCGGACTCTCCCTCGCCGGCGGGAGTGAGAGAGGCGCGCGCGACTCGTGTCCCGCAAGATAAACAGAAACTTGGGGAATCCGATCGCGTCGATGGCGCGGATGCGAGCGGAGAGCAATCGCTAGAGGATAGCCAGCTTGGTAGAAGAGGAGAGAGAGCCGTCGGAGATGGCGAACCCATTGTCGCCGGAGATAAGGCTTAGGCGCCTCTTCTCGCTCTTCCTCCCGGCCGATCGACGAAGATGACCACCCAGGCCGGATCCAGCGCCTATTCCTGCATGACAAATGCGTCCTCGGGTCGTGTCCGCCGAAGACTTCAATAGCGATCGACGGAAATAGCATCCTCGCAGACCGGAATAACAGCATGCGAAAGTTGCGTCAGTTGGATCGTCGCTCTCGAATGGCCAGTTCGCCTCTGACGGCACTGATTAAGATGGAATCGCTGCTCCATTTTAAAGAGAAGATCTCCCGAGTTAGATTGTAATTCAAATTAGACCATAAGAGGACGCTTTAACAGCCAGTGCATGTTAAGGCGACACGGGGATACTGGTAATCGGAGAGTTCACACCTTCCTTCCGAGAGATAAGGGAGACGTTAGACCTCGAGAGAAAGATCCGACGCGTTACTTGACAAAGGACGCGTTGACGAGGAGCGTCCTACGGGGATAAGGGAAAGGGAGGCAAGGCAAGGCAAGGCAAGGGTACGCGTCCGCCCACACGCGAAGAACTCGACGGAACGAGAAAGATCTCCAACGTGGTTCGCACCAGGCCCAATGACTGATCCTCTCAGCGGCACGTCTCCCAATGCGCGTACCGACGCACCTTGATTACTATCGTGTGTGCGCGCCTTCTTCTTTTGCAGCCAGATCGAGAAACGAGCCCTCGCCGCGCCGCGCTGTTTGTGACCGCCCGTGCACCGCAAACGAGCAACCCACCTTTATATAATGATCTGCGTGAGAAGGAAAGTCTATGACGATCCCCGCCAGAGTAATTAATATCCGACTAAACGAAGAACGTTCTATCCTAAGTGCACTCTCGCATCAACCTGTATTTACATCTTAAATCAAATAATTCGAAAACAAAAAGATCTTGATGTACAAGGATTCCTACTTGGCATGCGCGTCGAGTGTATCAGGCGAAGGTCAGTATTACAGGGCAATTGTTCCCAATATCGGAGCGCAGTGACAAGTGCAATGCAAATGGAGGAGTATCGGGTGATTGAAGGAATCGAGAAGAGGCTTGAACCGTCGCCCCGAGAAACCGGACTACGTTGACGGGTTACAAGACAGTGCCATGCAGAGGGCAAAGCCAGCAGTTAACACCAGGACGCGCTCGAGCTCGCGAGACGCGCCGATTATGTGGACAATTGGCTCGCGTGGAATCCGATCGATTGAGTAACTATCGGTAGCCACGGAATAGGAACCTTGGTAGACGCGAAGCTAGAGCTCCTCCGCGTGTTTTTTCATGTGGCTGCCCGCCGCCGCCGCCGTCGCCGCCGCCGCTCCTGCCTCAGCTTGACGCGAGCGCTTTTCTATTTAGGGGATGGGCATGCTGGGGAGACAGCTTTCGAGATTCTAGCCTTCCCTTTTGAGGTCGAACGGATTCTTAGCCCGTACGGCTCTGCGTTAAATTTAGACCGAGTCGGGCCGAAAAACGAACCCATCGCCACTGGCGAAGCTACCAGTCACTCGAGATAGGCACTCGACAGCAACCTCATCGCAGTACATAATAAGCTCGACTACGTTTCACCAAATTCCCAAAATATTCC
This sequence comes from Ectemnius continuus, assembly GCA_910591665.1. Taxonomy (NCBI): domain Eukaryota; kingdom Metazoa; phylum Arthropoda; class Insecta; order Hymenoptera; family Crabronidae; genus Ectemnius; species Ectemnius continuus. The sequence goes on along the minus strand of OU342868.1, from coordinate 8,753,899 downwards.
TCTCAATTAGTTTTGCATTCAATGATCCTCTCAGAATATATCTCTTCCTCCGGCAAAGTGAATTCATTTCTACAATTATTATAAAAATTCCTTTAGTGACAGTAATCTGATTAAACCTCGAATGAATTTGACCGAAGTGTATTATACCAGTTACTGGTATGACTGGGAATGCCTGACATATTCTCGGCGGCGCGGCGGGCGTCGTGTCAGAATTTCATCCTCGGCGAGAGCAGATGCATGCCATTGCGGTGGCAATAAAACTAGAAATTTCCGTGGCTCTCTGTTGGCGGGGCGCAGAGCCGGAGCCGAGGGGAGTGTCGTAGCAGCTCGATAAAGTTTACGGAATCGAAGTAGTACTCCGCCGCTCGAGGACGAGGACGGAATCACGACACTCCGGTTTTATAGCTCGCAAATCGAGTGTCTGCTCCTCTCCATTGGCGAAAGAGGTAGGAAGTCGTCGAGGAGCTCGAATTCGGAGGGCCGTTCTCGCGCTCGATTTACCCGAATGCATCCGGCGTGCGTCGTGTCGTGTCGTCGGGAGGACGCACGTCCCTTATGTACACTGAGGGGCCTCTCACGGCGATGTTAGACTCGGATACTCAGCAACCCTTCGAACTTTCCTCTCCCTCTTGCCGCCTCTCTAGTTGGCAGACTCACCACCTCCTCTCTCTTTCAAAAGGATATTCCGAAATTCGTCGTCTTCCGCACACCTAGACTGTCGTGAATCTAAGCCTGCGTTAGGCGCGCTTACACACACACTCGAACACTCATAGCCACCACATAGACACTCGTGTACCCGTCCCTCTAATCCTCTAATAGGATTTATACGCGTGAGCTCGATTACCTTCAGTCAAGGATATAGCTCGGCGCGTCGACCCAACCCAACAACGCGTATTCATCGTGTTAATTTTGCCAGCCCCATCTACATCACGATACGCGAGCCCACGATATGCTAAATGCGCCAGGACTAATGAGCCCTATGCGTGATCGGCCGATTGATTTTCTCCGGGCAACGCCAACTTTCAACTGCGAGTCCGAGCCAATATGAAAGAGAGCGTTGACTGTCGATGCTAAATGTGGATACTTCAATAACAGGGATTTCGAGCAATCCAGCAGACACGAGAAGCGTGTGGGAAGGAATAAGTGAGCGAGTCACGAGGCCCGCGAAGGGGGAAACCATTACAGCAGGTGAGCGGCTGATCTGGAAATGTATGCTGAAATTGGCGTGAAAAAGTAGGTGTTGGACCGGCAGAGAATTCTTGAGCGATGTTGGCAAGAAAGTGGGGCGAAGTGCGTGCGCGCTCGGGAGAGTGCCGGCACTACAATGACCATAACGATAAAATCAGCGTGGCCTGCGGGGTAAGATTCATGTTGGTACCCTGCTCACGTAGCGTCACTCTCCTCCCGCGATCGTATATCTAAGGGCGCGGCTCGCGTAAGAATCTTCGGCGAATAGTTTCCTTCGCACCTTTCTCCCTCGCTCGTTCCCCTTACAACTGAAGAAAGCGGGCTGTCGAGATGAGGTGGCCCAAGGGTCCGAATGGTCTCACACCTCCAAGGAGCCACGGTTTATATGCAGTTTGCGAGGAAAGATCCGCGCGAGGGATACGCCTGTGCTCGCGGCGCGGTGCGGCGTCAGTAGACGGCCTGGAGAGCAAGCAGTCGAGTCTCTTGGCCGAGGAGAGGAGGAGAGGAGGCCCGTCTCCGTTTCTCTGGATGCACACACATCCGAAGCCGCGGAATGTATCTCCTTGGATCCATTCCGGCCGACGAAACAAGAGGATGCTGGACACCGAGTGCTGCCGGGATGGGACTTCTCTTTTTCGTGGACCTAAGACTCTCACTCGCTCGCTCGCTCGCTCGCGAGTAAACGCGATCGCTCCTCTTATTTGGCGGCCACTCGCTCGGCCTCCTCCGAGTCCGCGCTCGCTCCAGCGAGATCGAAGGACGTGGCTGAGGGAGCCAAGGGAACACTCGGAATCACCTAAGACCAAGGAAGAAGAGGCCATAGTCGGCTGGAGAAAGAGAAGGAGAGAGAAAAGGAGAGTGAGGGGGCGAAGAAGACGAGATGAGCAAAGAGGGTGAAGAGGGGCGAGTGCCTCGCTGCTTCCACCTTCGCCACCTCCTCTTCCTCCTTCTACCTTCTCCTCTTCATCCTTTCATGCGAGCCGGCCCGTTAATCCTCCACGGATCCCGCCAGGATCCCACGGAGATGCACCGGGGGAATTTGCATACAAAATCTCCTGGCATCTCTTTCTCGGTCTCCTCTCGCGTCTTTCTCCGTCTGGTCACTCTCCTCTCGGATCCTCCGTCGTCCGGCTATCTGTGTGCGTGCCAGTCTCTGTATGTTACTTCTTCCTCTGATGTTCGGCGATCTTTAAGTTCGAGCGAGGCATCGGCATCGCGACCCGCTTATGCACCTCTTGCGGCCCGCTATTCGCCTTCTTCATGGCTCTCCACCTCGGCTCTTCTTTTTCTTCGGCACGTCCTCCTCCGGTCGCTACGATATCTCTGCGCGGAGGGAGAATCCGTCCTTCCTCCCTTCGGCTCGGAATCGCGGCGAACCTTGTCCGCCGCCCTGTCAGCATTCGAGGCAGAAACCGATCGCTTTCTGTTGCGGAACAATGGAAAGAGGAGAGGACTCTCTCCCGCGCGCTCTCTCACTCTCTCTCTCTCCATCTTCGAGCAACAAGACTAGTCTTGGATCTTGGACTCCCGGTTTCACGGTCTACGACAACCTTGACGAGCGAGCATTCTCACGGTATGGTACGCCATAATTTAGCCGCGGCTGCACGAGCAGCGATGGATTTTCGTCTCGGCGAGTGATACCAAGGGTAGAGAGAGGCGAGAGAGAACGGCCGACGGTAGTGAATTATTAATAGAAACCACTTGACGGACTTGGCCCGTTAATTACATAATACGTCGCGAATAGCCTGGAGGCTTCCCATCCATCAAGCGGACCACTTGGGAAGCTTTTATCTCGCCTCGAGAGCAGCAATTTTCCGGAAGCCAGGCAGCCGGAGAGCGGGCGCTGCCACCCGCGCCAACAGAATCCGTCCCCGTAATCCTCCAGGAAAACTCATTCGATCCGATCACCCCGAAGAATTTGACGTGGGGCTCTCCCGACTCTTTCCCTCCCTCTCACTCTCTCTCTCTCTCTCGCCCCCCATTCCCACCCGCCCGCCGTTTCTCCGTCTCCTCCCCCCGAACTTAATCCGAGCCATATACGCGAGCGATTACCGTTAATTATATTTTCCAAGCCGGTCTCACGGGCACGGCTGCACCAGCCCTGTGTTTGTACTCTCACCTACTCATCCCCCGTGCCGACACAAAGGCACGTGGTGTGGCTGAGTGCGTGGGTGTGCGGCTCTGCGTGGTTTGCGCGCGTGGTAGCCACTCGTGGGAAGGGTGTGGACGTACACCAGCGGCCGGGGGTGAGGAGTATGAGCGCGCGGGGAGGGAAGCGGGCGTATTCGGGCACCCTCGTCAGCAGTGGCCCGCTCTCCCGTGCCTCCCTTAGCGTTAATACAGGCTACGCCGGGCGAAGGGCAGGATTAAATTGGCACCAATTACCAGCAAAACACCCTCCACGCACTTTCTCTCCCTGTCTTCCTGGCTCACCGCCCCCTTACGTTTAGCCACCCGCACCCCTTCCCCAGCCAATGTGCCTTCCAGCCTGCCTAGCTGGCTGGTTCGCTCGCTCGCTTTGCCCTACCCTCCTCTTGACGCCCGCTCGCATCCGCCAGCCACCCTCTGCCAAAGCAGGCCCACCCCTAACAGCCACAACGATATTACATTATGAAAATATACAACACCCAAGGCTTACCTAGGCCACCCCTGCCCTTGCCGATCTAATTATCACCGGGGCAAGAGGCATTCGCGCGCGCCAAGATCCACAGAGTTTTTCTAGGAGAAGGTATCGCCGAGAGCCGAGATGATATCTGGGCTAGTAGGTAAGGAGTCCAACGGATCTATCGGGACAGCTATCGTACTGTACAGCGCAGGACTGTTATAATCGATGGAAGGATGGCTCGCGAAGAAATTGCTAGTTTGCTAGCAAGCCAACGAAGGATTACGAGAAAGGCTCGAGGAGAAGAGTTGATAGTGCGTCGCGTGACACCGCTCGCACGCAGGCCTGCACGAAAGTGTGTCCGTCCGCGTAGGTAGGAAAGTAAGTCGGGCCGCGGAGGTCGCCGACGAGAATGATGACGACGACACGCGCGTCATTTATGCACACATATGGGCGGTTCTAAGTCGTGCCGGAGTACCGCCTGCTGCAATTGGTCGGGGGACTCGGTACACTTATCGCCGTATTCGCCGGTAATGCGCCGCCGGCATAAGTACACATACACACCTTAAGAAAGCGACCTCCACCTCTGGGATCGGTGGGTGTGGGAACCGCTCGAATCAACATACGATATCTCCTACACTTGAACACATGTAGCTGCGTGCGTCATGTTAAACACGCCATTTGCTGAACAGCCTTACTTTCAACTGATCGGGAAGCAAAGACTCTAACGTACTTTTCCTCTAAAAGAGAGTTTTATGCTCGCAGCGGGCGATCCTCGTATTATGCGTTAGAAGTTGACATCGGATGGTTAGCTCGGGTACAATATGAATAACAGGTGTCTCACAAAGGAAATTGGGATTAAGGGTGGATCCGAACACGGGGATACAATTAAGAAGAGGTTAGATCGGTCCATTCTTAGGCAGGAAAGGTTCGACCTGTTGGAGGAATAATTGTATCGTAAATTGGGAGATAGAATCTATGATGGGTTCAAGTATAATATACCGGGAATTCGTTAGAATTTGAAGGAAGGAAGGCCATAAAATCGGCGTGAGATTATCGGAGAGGTTCGGGTGTGTCGAAGCATCGTGTATCGCATTACAATGCTACACGTAGCTACGTGTAGTCTCACCGATGAAGGAGTAAGAGAGCGAGAGGGAGTGAGATAGTTGGAGGGCACGAGAGGAGATAGAGGGACAAGAGCGAGAGGGGTCTGCGGAGGATAATTTATTATGCTGTCAGTATGTCGCTCACAATGACCGCCTCCTCGATTTTAGTGACACGGCGATTATCGTCGTGGCCGATCTCGGCCGATCATCGTTAGCATGAATAACGTGACAATGGTAATCCCTTTCGTGAAAGTGCTAACGGCCATACGTGCTCCGACGCCAGATGTCGAGTTGAGAATGTAGAAGAGATCGTCTGGTGAAGAGCACGCCGACACCGAGCCTTCTTCCTCGCCAGGAGAACCTCGAGGCGTCTCAAAGACGTTCACACGCGCACTAAGACACGTGCTCCCTAGATGCATGTAGCAACACCACCGTAAATCAAAATCCACCCCTCAATACCTAAAGCTAAACCTAATGAAAGACATTGCGCGATAGTTACTTAGAGAAATATTTCAACTTTACTTCAGCCTTCTTCATCAATTCTACCCGGGAAAGACATTCGTGTTTCTTGGAACTTGTGACACCTCATTTTTCCAGCCTGTGAATCCACTTATCATACTCTCCCCAGTTGGCAACTTAACTATATCTTCTCATTCAAGTAGAATAAGGCGTATGAGAAAACAAGTAAGACAGCGGTGAGCAGCCGCATTTCTGGCAGGGAGTAGGCGGCGGCGGAGGCGGAGGGAGGCTGTGGGGGTAAGAATCTGCCGTGAGAATCCCCGGGGGCGGGAAAATATTCTTGAAGCACTTTCCAAGGGTGATCGCGGGGTGGGCGAAGGCGGTGGGCTCTGGCGGCTCTGGAGCGGCGGATGGCGGAGGGTAAAGGATGTGCGGCTCACGGGGGTGGTTTCGGGGAAGGAAAGTGGCCCCGTTACAAGTTTTACTGCAGTTTTGCGGCTCGAAACTGCGAGCGCGTAACGGGTGGCAATTGAATTTAAATATTCAATTATGCGATGTGTAAATGAAATAGAAGTCTTATGCAAATGGCTACAATGCTGCGCCATCGCCGCCGTCGTTGCCGTTGCCGCCGCTACCGCCGCCGCCGCGGGGGGTTGCTGCAAATTTAAAGGGTTAAATATTTATTAGCCGAGGGTTAACCGAGATTTATGAGCGAGTGCTGCCGCTCGTCTCCTAATTCCCTCGGCGGCCTGTGTCCGGCCTCCATGTTACACTGTGGAAATCGTATCGTCCACCGAGCCTCTCGAACACATACCTGTGTTCCCCTGATAACACATTCCACTTCCGCCACTGACAACAACAACAGCCATTACTATTCCACATCATAGTTCAGCCCTTGAGCCATAACTTCGAGACCAGCGACCAATGCATATCGAACATGATGGCAGCCCTGCGTGGCTGCTCGCTCCGCCGTGCTCCACATAGTTTGCACGAGAATTCATTTTTAACGCTTGGCACTCGATGTGTCATGTGGAATTCACGTGTCGACGTAGTTATTCATTAAAACTATCGATACCCGCCACTGTGTTCCACAGAGACTAATTATTAACAGGTCTGTCGGCGACTGATAAACCTCGATAGAGATGGAGAGAGAATGTGACAGAGAGAAAGAGATAGAGACAGAGAAGGAAAAGGCTTCGAAACGAATATGGAAAGAGTGAATGTCGGGACTCGGCTAGCTCAGCGTTCACCCAGTAAATGAACTATTACTACAGTGGCGGTGGCTATGCCCAGCCGATTGAGTTATCTACCGGCTGCTTTAGCCTACACGTCGCTAAAATTTAATTAGTCCGCTTCGAAGCATTGTATCAGCGAGTGAGAGAGAGTGAGAGAGCCTGGGGCTCCGTAATACGCGGCTGATAATCTCGTCTTGTTATCAGTAAGGCGCGACGCCCGTTTCGCGCCGTTGCTTTCATTAAAAGAGGACATGAACGGTGTTCTCGGCATGCAGGGTACAGAAGAAAAAGTAAGGAGAGCCGGATTTGATCGCTGCCTGTGATGATTAGCGCTCGCCGGCGCCAAAATAAAAAGAGAAAGAGACGGAGAGAATATGTGAAAGAGAGTGAGCAAGAGAGAGTGAGTGAGAGAGAGAGCAAGCTGCAGGCACACATTGAGAGACAAACTCGTTTTTCTTTAACTCAACAAGGCTAACATTTATTTATAATGAAAATACGTTGATTGAGACAATAGTTTAAACAAGTATCGTTATCGGTAAATATATTATCACTATGTAGGTAATAATGCTAGTCGTATACAATGTTCGGCTGAGTGCTCCGCATCATCGTCGTTCTCTTAAGCCTAGTAAGTTTGCTTTAATCGAATAACACACATACATGCACGTACCTAATAAACAGCGGCGTGTTCGTGTCCGTCCGTATGTGCGTGTCACTAAAGTGTAAGTGTTTCCTTTACGTACGTCCGTGAACCGTCTTCCTACCTCCTCCTTCCTTTTCCACCCCTTTTCAATATATGTCCACCCTCGTCCCTCCCTCGTCTATCAATAAAGCTGCGCGCGCCCGTCTATCGTCAACCCTCGCGAGAAAATAGCACGTGCATAACAATATCGCGGAAACAAATGCGAAACAAAAAACGTAACTAGAAACGAGCGACAGACTGTCAACAAACTCTTGGCCCGGAAATAATGAAGTTAAGTCTCTCGGCCGAGCGTGAAGAGCTACAAGATCGGCGCAGAGCGCCAAGTACGCACGCGCGGCGTACCGGCCGATACTATTCGACCGCGGTCGCAAAAGCGTCGATACTATAATATAACAGGACTAAATACGAACCTAACGTGTCAAAGGTTTAAAGATTTAAAAAAGAGAAACATCGTCGTGCTGTAAAAGAGCGACTCTAGTTTCGCGACCGCGGCGGAAGGGCGCCGTATAAAAAGCTCGCGCAATGATGGGTTGATGATCCCCACGAGGGAAAGGCAACAACCCCTCGTCGTGTGCTTTTGATTCTCTGGTAACGACTATACACCAACCTTCTCTCTATCCTCGTCGATGATCGCGTGATTCGGCTTACTGTTACCGCTAGAGGAGCAACAAAATGTGATTCGCGTCGATTAGGATTAATTAAGTACAGAGTCGCGACACTGGCGAGCGTCCGCTGCACCTATGGCACTAAGTATTCACGTTAGTTTCCACCCGTCGATCCTCGAGCTCTCTTCCTCGACGGGTCCAGCAGCAGCAGCCCCGAGGCGTGCGTCCACCACCCGGGGCGGCGCAAACTCGCGCGTTCGATCGATTGATTAAGCGTAATTAAAGGAGAACGGATCGTCCAGTCACTGTCGGGCGAAGTGAACGGTGTCAAGAAAGTCAAGAGAGAACGGAAACGTGTGTGTGTGCAAGTAACAGAGAACACAAGCTCGCTCCATTCGGACGGGCAGACTTTCGGCGGCGAAACGTTCACTTCCCTGGTTCGCCCGCGCCCTCGGTACTAAGTAGTGTAAGTAAGTAATAGTCGCAGCTGGAAGACGCAACGGATTACGAATATAAATACGAAACACATGTGTCGAGCCGTGGGCATACGTTGAATTGAGCATGACACTTACAGTCGAAACGCAACGTAATCTCGAAATCAGAGGGTGCGCCCTCCTCGCTGTGCAGCAGATCTCGATTTTCATCCTTTGCTCGCACGACATTCCTCTGCTAGGATGATGCTGTCGAGCATTTTGCAGGAAAAAAGCCGAGAGGGAAGTTCCCTCTCGGCCCTAGGTTCGGCACTCGTAACTAGGGTTCCGGCCGACTGGTGCCGAGGACCACCTTCCAACCTCCGTACACCCTTGCATTTCTCTCTCGATTCTTCGATCGATATCTCTCGTACGTATCGCGAGAGCGAATCTCACGATCTGCCCGAGCGCCTCGGCGAGGATCGTTCTCTCCTCCTCCGGTCTGGTGCCCTGCGCCCCCTTCACCCTCCTCCGTTACGTACCTGTCGTGTGGAGCCAAGATCTGTGCCCCGTGCACCCTGTGTCCTAAATCTAGTTACCTCTACATAAACGTGTCCATAAGTACACAGATGAACCCTCAACACCCCACGCACGCGCACACACCGCAATTCGACTCGAGCCAAGCCGAATATGCCCGGTGTGTGTGCCTTTGCGTGTTCGTATCTGAGTCCCCGGTACTTCTGTCACGAGTCACTCTCGTGCGATTCTGGCATCGTGTCACTGTATGTACGTGTCTCTCTCTGTGTCCGTATCCGTGCGTGTATGTGAATGCCAGCTCTGTGTCACTGTATCGTTAGTGTGTCTCTGTCTGCCTGTGTATGTGTGTGTGTGCGTGAGTCCTGGGTGCTCGCAGAGGCCGGTTTGTTTTGGCTGTACTCGCACACAGGAAGTACTAGATAGTTTGAGGATCGAGGACCCAGTGTGCTTGCGTGGTGGGTGGCGACGGGGCAGGCACCAGCGGGGGAGTCGAGACCGACTCCTCACTCTTTTCTCATGATCCTTGATGGCTCTGCTTTAGATAGCAGAGCAGAGCAGAGGCTCGATCGCTTGTTGGCAATCGTCTTGGTTTTATGCATATTTCAAGGGTTGTTAAGTACGGGGATTGGGGGTGGACCTCACGCGCCCTGCCGGCCAGGACTAGTACCTCACACAACTCCCTAGTTACGAGTACCGAGACCTAGTTATGACGACCGATACGTTCGCGTACGACTTTTGTGCATCTCGCTCGGCTCTCTTTCCTCTTCGCGTGACGTGCTCTTAAGTGTCGCCCGTACGAAGAATCGTCATTGTACCTGACCTGTTCTTAATCGCGTAATGAAAACGCCTTCTCTCAACACACGCTCTCTCTCTCTCATTTTCGCATTCGCTCCCTCTCTCTCTCTCCCTTTCATTAGTGCGCATCACGCAATCCTTGTGTCACACATCCCCTGCTTAAAATAACTTAGAGATTACAAGGGGTCACAAAGGGTGATGAGAGAACGTCACAAACGTAAAAGCGCTAGGCTTGGTAGAAGGTCTACGACGGTGAAAGAAAACAGAGAAAGAAGGGGTTGGGTAGTTCATATGTATGAAAGAGGAACTGAAGAATCAGTACCATCTACAGAGAACATATCTATCGTGTATTTTAAGCAGGGGGTGGAGAGTACACATCGCTTTCTGCTGCGCAGCATCCTAAAACACTTCTTTGCGCCTTTTCTGTCCATCTTTCTCTCTGTTTCTCTCTCTCTCTTTCTCTCTCTTTCTTTTACACTCGCGCGCACGCGTTCCCGATGAGACCGGTAAACTCTAATTCGAAGACGATAATAAGTTAAAAGTTAGACCTAACTCTCAGACACCCGGCATCCCTGCTTTCTCGATTCACTGGCAGTCTTTGTCCGTATCGGTATCGCGGATATTCCTCTCGCACGCAGCAGCACACGCACGCACTCTCTTTCTCTCGTTATCTTTCTCTCTCTCTCTCTGTTTCTCTCGCCTCTCGTGTTAAACGCGTTTTAGGATCCGATCTCTCCCGTGTTAAAAATAGACACAACATTCATTGTGTGTGTGACGTTTATAAGCCTTAATCCTATTACGTATATCCTGATCACGATTAATAGTTGGTTCGGCGATCAATCGTCGCTTTTGAACGCCGCGCGCCGACCACCGGGATGCCCGGGTTATGCTACTGCTGCTACCGAGAAAAGGCAGAGGCAGAGGCGCTCTCGCCCTGTGACGATCTAATGCCTGTCGTAAACACGCCTACCGCGCGATATTATCGATAATAAAGCGAGCCGCGATGCCTACCCGAGCATGCACCGAGTTCGAGAGACCGTTTGACCCACTTGGTCCAGCGGCGAGCCAAGGAAGAGCTCGAGAAGAGAAGCATCGACGCGGCCTCATCGCAATTTCGTGCGCCCCGATTTCTTCGCCTACCGCGCCCCGACGCTCTTCACCAGCGGGTGAGAGACTTCGCGCGAACTAGTCTACCTCCGTCGGGAAACGATTGGACGCGACGCGTCGTCGTCGTCGTCGCCTTACGAGAACGAGAAGGACGCGAGGAGCGATGTTCCCGTGCGCGCGCCCGTTCCATTTAATGCCCGGTTTGCGAACGCGATCCGTTCGGAATTCGTGTGCCGCACCGCGAGAGACCTCGAGGAAGATGGAAGAGAAAGAATAGGCGGGACTGCAGGATCCCTCGTTATTTTCGGCAACGGGGAGAAAAGAAGATGAAGAAGAGTCCTAGTGGAAAGAAGATGAGTGCTACTGCGTCTGGTGTTTGCTGCTGCTGGCTTTCGTTCTTCTGCGTGACTACTCGAGCAGTCGAACGTGGAATCAATTGCGTAAGGTTCGCGAGCACCGCGCGTTGTGTAAAGGCTCTATAATAGCCCATTACGACTGGTTTCCAAGGCGCTTTCGGTGCGAGAATATCTGCCGGTATCTCTCACTCTCTCTCCTTCTCTCTCTCTCTCTCTCTTTCTCTCTCTCCTTCCCGTTCTTCTCTGAATATGTTTTGAAAGCGGAACACGCTCAGGAAAGTCGATGTCAACGTACGGCCGCGCTCTCAGTGTCTGGCTCAAAGCAAATTTAGAAGCATTCTTCTCAGCGCCGCGCGCCGACAGCTTACGTAATCGATTCCACGCTGAATTCACGGCCTAGCCCCGAGACGTACACACCACGAGATCCGTCCAGGAGGAGCTCTCCGCTCCTATATGCTCCGAGAAGCCTTAATCAATCCCCATCACCGTTTACGGTGCTGGGAGAGAAATAAATGTCGAAAAAGTAAGAAGCCCGATTTCCATTTGAGGGTGGCAGCCCAGGGCCGAGGAGAATGCCGAGGTGAACTCGTACACTCCGAGCGCCCTTACTGCTCTTATTCCAAGAAGTCAGAGCTCTAAGCCTCCTCTCAGTAGCCTCCCTCTCCGTCTCTTTGGTCCTCTATGCATCGCTCATAATTCGTGCGCGAGAAAATGCTCGAGGCGCAGGTGGCATCTCTATCGTGGCCGCGAGTAAATAAACCGGCGCGATATCCGGACAGCGTTGTCACTGAGAGAGGACAGCGAGAGTGAAGTATAGAAGTGAAGATCGTGAATGGACTCACGGAGAGGCCAGCCAAGTGCCAAGGAGAATACAACACTCGTCCTTCGCACGGAGCAGTACGAGACACTCATAGCAATATACTGAAAATTCCGACAAGTAGCGCCAGTCCAACAATTGTACGTCTTGCGCGCGCGCGCGCGCGACCAGAGTTTCATTCGAGTTCTCTCGCTCGTTCCTTCACGGGCGGGCACAGCCAGACACAGAGGTCCTCTGGACCGATCGTGGAGTGCCAACGCGGAGAGAGGACGCTTAGAGAGCTCCAAAAACCTGTTCGCGTTCGAAGAGCCCGATATGTTCGCGGCCAGCTAGCAGACGCGTCTCCCTCCCTTTTCCCCATCCTCTCTCTTTCTCTCTTTCTCTCACTCTCTCTCATTCTTTCAACCTCGCGCAATCACCTCTTGATCTCTCCAATGCCACCTCGCCAAGAGCGTCCAAGTGCCGAAGCGGATAACGGGGGCCTCGAACAACCCCCGAAACACCCGTCACGACCTTGAACGCCCAAGGGACCAATAACACTCCGTGCCGGAAGAGCCGGAGGAGCAGGGTTGTACCGAGCGTGCCAACCCTAATCTACCAACGAGATCAGCAAGGTCGTCGCGTGGACCAGCTGACGCAGTAGACTAGCAGCAGTACTAGTAGAGAGTAGTAGTAGCAGCGAAGGGGTGGTAGCCCGTAACCGCTGAACGACGATGGTCCCCGCCCTGGTGGAGAACGGCTTGCGGCGGGGATGTTTTCGAGTGTGGTAGCGGAGAAAGAAGAGACGAGAGATCCAAGTATCGAAGGATGATTTCCGAGGCGGCGAGAACGAGAACGAGAACGAGAACGAGAGCGAGAATGAGAGCGAGAGAGGACGAGCGGCGACGGGGGGTGGCTTTGCCGAGGTAAGAGCTGATAGACGAGAGGAGAGTGGAAGGTCTGTGGCGGCGGCGGGCGGTGTATCGGCACGACGAAAGTCGGAAGTCTCGATATATCTCGCGGCTTCATTACGAGCAGGGATAAACGGCCGAGCTGATGCTGTGGTAGGCGGCGAGGGCGGCGTGCGCGTGCGCGTGCGCTGGGGGCGCGGATGCGGCTGCGTGCGGCGAGGTGGCCATCGCGGATGCCGCCGCGGCTGCCATCATCATCTGCTGGTGCGTACGCTTTAGGGAGTTGGGAGTTGTGGCGGCGCTACTTGGGGTAATAGCAGTAGTAGTGGTGGTGTTCGACTGCGGCGCAGGGTGGTGGTTGTTTTGGCTTTGGTTTTGGCTCAGTTGCAGGGGGGTGGTGGTGGCGGTGGTACTGCCGATACCGGCGGCGTGATTATTGTTATTATTATTATTGTTATTATTCTGGCTCTGGTGGTGGTGGTGGTGATGGTGGTGGTGGTGGTTGTGGTGGTGGTGGGGGGTGATCGCGTCGTGCGGATAATAAGACGTTGACGATGGTGAGGTACTCACGACGTCCGGCGTGCTGGCTCCGTCCGTGTGGCTGGTGCTGTCCGCGGTGCTCCTCGGACCACCGCCGTCCAGGCCGTTGCCCAACTCTGGCGGCTTCGAGCTCTCTCTGTCGTCGATCACCAGGTCGATCGGCATTTTACCCTTCAGGCAGCTTATGTACCGGTGGCAGAAGTTGTCGCAGAGCTCGTGCACCTGAAACATTCATAATACACCCCTTCCTTTAATTCTGTTCACCCTCTACTATTCCAACACTACTTTTTCTATGACTAACACACTTTTATATGGATCCACGTGTATAATAAATGTTGAAATAAAGAATACATTGGAAAGCATGAAAGGGGTCGAGAACTCGAAAGAGAACCGAGTTCGTTAAGGGGTTGGCGTTCGACCAAGCGTCTCCAGGGTCAAAAGTAGCAGAGAGAAGGCGCGGTAGATGAGAATCGGCTGTATCGCTCCACAAAGATGGAGGAGGCTCTCGGAAGAATCCCGCCAGGAGAGAGAAAGAGGGAAGAGGGAGAAGTCGAAGGGGAGAGAGGAGGTCTGACCGGTGTCCAGTCGACCAGAATGTTATGTATGCAAATGAGGCCTGACAGGCCTATAGGATACCCGATTCCCCTCCGCTCCCCGCCCCACCTCTCCTCTCCGCTCCTCTCCCTTCGTCCTCCACTCCTCTGCTTCGCGCGCTCGTGACCGCCAGGCGGTCGTCGCTTGATTCGGCTTAGAAAAAATGTATTATATAAGCAAAAACAAATAAAAACGTTTATCTTGTTATATGTAAATCGAGCGGGAGGATCGTCTCGGCGTATTACCGAGGCGGCATCCTCTTGTCCGCTCGCTCTGCCCATCCAGCGTGAGCGCACCTTGCCTTCTCGGTGAGCAGGCTTCCCTTGCGGCGAGAGACTACCATCGCACCACTATACCGGCGCCTCATCCTTATTAACACTAGAACTACCTACGATTTTGTTAGTCATATTTCCAGTCCCACTGACAACCGATCATTTCCATTCGTTCGGTAGCTCCAGTCTTAATTGATATCATAAAGAAAACGAGTGGTTTATTCGATGACTGCGACGCTATGTTTACAGGAAATGTTCATCATCGTTAGGAGACGAGACAATCCATCGTATTTATCATACGCTAAATGCATGTTAGTGCGTTCGACTCTTCCTTCAACGAGTAGACATTTCTTCTGAAGGTAAGCCTGCCGATATGTCACGGCCTATCAATGTCGGGGAACAAATCTTGCGAGGAGTCTCTCGCTCGGCGGATCGAGCGTGGGAAATCGATTCGGCTCGCATCGATCATGAGGGTCCAATTGTTAATCCGGTGCTTAAGAGAGATCGCGCGCGCGCGCGCGGGTGAGCAGGCTTACTGCGGTTGCGTCGCTGGTACGGTTGTTGGCCAGAAATTTTCTCGGAGGTACACGACGACGACGACGACGGCGGCGGCGCAACGGCGATGTGTGCGAGTGAGGTAACACAATGCTGCCCGCTGGGATGACTAGACTCTTTAACGCAGAGGAGGACGAAAGACGCACGGGAGGAGGCGGCGGCGGACCTCTCGAAGGACAGCGGCTATAATGCCGGACTGGTTAGAATTTGATCCGCCGGGAGTCGAGTCGAACCGGCCGACAATGCTCACCGAAGAAAAGAAACGAGGCCCACCTCTCCTTCCCTCTAACAGCACTAACCCTTCCCTTCGATGCACTCCCGAAAATCGACCACTTTACAAAATACGCGCGCAAACTTATAATTTTGCACAAACAGGTGGAAAGCGACACTCGAGAAAAGGGAGAGTAATAAAAAAACGTAGTAATACTTCACTGAAAGTAAATTGTGAGAGGAAGACTGTCATATGGAGCTCGATGAAAAAACCCTTAACGTATCTGTATTCCGGCAGTTAGCCATGATCTAGAATCCGACACTTTTTGCGATCTATCGGCCCTTTGAATCGCGTTACTCAACACCAGACACACGATGATCTCAGCCGGGCTGACACAGGATCCAAAAGGTCTTCGGCGATACTGAACACTCGACTCCCGGTTAGAACGAGGCAGAGATCCCTCTCCTCGAGGGCTCTTTGGACAGGGAGAAGAGAGCAGCAGCAAGAGCAAGAGCAGGAGCAGGAGCAGCAGCAGCATGGGGGCAAAAGACTCGCGTGGTCAGCGTGTTTCGAGCGAGGACGAGCTTTGGTGGATAGCGGCCAGTCTAGGACACGCGATCCTCGAGCGAGCGAACGAGCGAGCGAGCGAGTGACCTTCCGTTCGGTACAACTCGTTCAGGGCCAAGGCAAAACGACATCGTAGCGTACTACGATCGCTCCACTGGTAATTGGATCTGCCACGCGAAATATTCTCGAAAATGAGGCTGTTTCCTCGGGCTCGTTGTGTTTCTCCAAAGAGAAAAGCGAGAGAGGAGGAGCCGGCGAATTCGACGAGCGCCAGCCGTGTGTCCGGAGCCCGGTTCAGATATGATATCCCTCGGCCACCTTGAGTACACACGACCACACGGCTGACACAGTATCCCCATCCTAGATCCAAGGATACGGCTAGAGGCACTTCCTTGGTATCTAATTCACCCACGCGGACGACGCGCCGCCGCGCCGCCGTCTTCTCGGATTTTCTGATAGGGCGAGGCGAGGGGTGGCCGAGCGGCCAAGAGAATGTGGAAAAGAGATCGGGTGTCTCAAAGGATCGGCAGCCTCTGGCGGAGAGTCAGCGCTGCCGACCTCTACTTCCTCGCCACCGATACACCATGTTCTTCGTCAGAAAACTCGGGGGGACGCGCGCGTACACTTAATCTCAGCGTGAAAACGCCGGGAATCAGCGGCTTCTTGGTTAGCAGTGATCGTACCGGTAATGCTCCTCTACCGGGGACACACGTTGCGCGCCGAACTCGAGCGTAAATTTTATCGGGGCCCCGAAATAAGAGTAAGAAAAGGAGTGCGCTCGCGCGCCCGGTGAGTATCGCTTTCATTATATACTATCCCCCGCGTACTTCTCGTGTTCTCCTGTACATGCGACACCGCCGGCAACGCCATTACCGGAAGGTGGCCGTGGTGCAAGCGCCAGAAGAAACTCAATGGCTCTGCGATACTGCTGCCAGCGCGCTGTCGCCTGTAACTCGAGATTATTCCCATTTTATGGCCGATTTAACAAGCTCTCCAAGCCTCTCCACGGGGGCGGGGGTGTCGGCTTAAAGCCGAGCGAGCTCGCGCGATTCCTTTACGGACGAGAAATTGTAAAGCAGCGGTGGCGGTGGCGCGCGCCCGCTGCTCAACGTGCTCATTCCAGACCAACTATTCTCGCTCCTGTTGCCCGCCTCTCTAAGCACAATGCACCATTATCAAATCTCGAAAGTCAGGTAGCACCAGCTGACTAGACATCGGATGCTCCAGGTGGATCCTGTTGGATTCAGGAAGGCGACAAGCGTTTCCGGGAGGCATCCGACAGGCAGAGTGCGTGTCGGTTTGTTATCCTGGAAACGAGTTCTCGAGTTCAAAGAGTCCTCCTGCCGGTTGAAACGGTGTCTCTTCTCGCGGCTTTCGCTTTTCTCTGCCATTCTCCCTTTCGATCGGGCGGGTTCTCCTCGGGGCGGAGGGCGCCCGGTTCCGCACGAGGTGACGTTATAGCAGCGCGAATGTTCTGCTTTTATACCCTCGCGAAATTACTCGAAAATTTACGTAAACGAAGGACGGAAGGAGCGGGTAAACGCTTCCCCGGGTGCGCCCGCGCCGCTCCTCCCCATGCCCTCCCTTCACCGCTCGCTCAATCCCTCTCTCTCTCTCTCTCTCCCTCTCTCTTGACGGCCTTTCGGAAAGGCAAACGCCGAAGAATGGAACGGACGGATCCGGGGTACGTACGGCCCCGGGAAAAAAAGGAGCGCAGAGCGAACCCCATTTACGGCACAATGGGTTCCTTTGAAGCCGAAGGTAATGAAGGTCTCGGGGTGTCTGTCTCGGTTCCTCCCGCTGCCCGATTCACAACCTGACCACCCCTTACGGCACGCACAGGATACTCATCTACCGGGTGTGCCAAAAGACATGGCCGCGCACTAACACACTGCCTACTGAATATCTGTGGCAACACTCTCCTCGCACTCAGTGAAACCCAGTTATCCAATCCCAAAAGATTTGATTCAAATCCAAGATTCCAATCCATCTAAATCAGTTTTCTATTCTCTTAACATTAGTGGTAGTTACGAAACGGCAGGACCAACGCATGGTGTACACGTATGCCCGATATACCAAGAAAGAAGAGCAGAATAAGGACAAGAGCCACCGGCGGACATTCGGCTCAGAAAGAGAGAGAGATGGCCGGGATAGGTTAGAACCAGTTCCAGCGAGTGGTCCACCGCGGAAAGAAGCAGGGTCATTCGCGTGTTGTATCAGAATGAATCCCGTTGGTATGGACGGTGCACCATAATAGCATGGAGGAATTTCAGCGTGCTCCAAGCTCACTGACTGGAAGTACACGGTGACGGGGAGAAGGAGAGGAGGATAAGATAGAGGTAGGTAAACAGCGGCAGAGGAGGACGAGTCGACGGTGAGAGGAAGGAGCGAGGAGCGGCTATAGGCGGATCGAACAAGACGGAAGGAGCAGGAAAAGAAGGGCAAAGGGGAGCAGACAGTTCAAGGGAGAGCGAGGGGCCCGGACTGGCCCTTCCTTCCGCGCACCGGGCCCTGGTAAAACGTAATTATGCTAATACGCGATTGGCTCGAAAATGTTAAATGCACGAAGCGCACCACCGCGGGCTACCATGCCTCTCCTCTCGATTGGTCCTGCGCTCTCCTCTGCAGCACGCTACTCCTTTTCCCTCGAGCCTGCCTGCCTGCCTGCCTGCCTCTGCATCTCAATGCCTGCCTAAGAGCAGGATATTCAGGGAAGCCTCGCCATCATGCGCCGACTCCTATCTACTCTACTTACACTTCCTTCTACTTTGCTTTCTATTGACCTCTTCGTTCTCCCCGATTCCAAGGTCGAATCTGAGGTCATGGAACCCAACCGATCGCTATACGATTATAAATTTGTCAGCTCGAAAACAAAAAACCTGACACGAAGGAAGGTGAACGAAATTAATGCACACGCACGAGAGTGTGTGTGGCGTAGATTTCCGGCGATGATAACTCGCCCAGCCGTAGGCAGAAAGTGTTAAAAAGACAGCGATTCGACGTATGCATGTAATTGGCCAAAGGCATTTGACGCGCGACTCGTGCAATGCGCTGCCGACACCAGGGACAAAGTGGGTCGATAATTATATAATTGGTATGGGCGAGGAAAATTGCTATAAAGCTTCGGCACGAATCTCCACGTGGTTGTGACGGAAGGCGTCCGTGCACCGAGCACTTGAAGGGCCAGCGCTCTCTCAAGCTGAACACAGCCAATGGCCGCCACCGCGTCAGCTGCCATTTCGATGGAAATGCGATGGATGTCCGCTATTTTGTATGATAAAATATCGCAGCAAAAACGGCCCCGGCCGGCCGGCCGGGCCCTTCCTTTCACCCCGGGCGACTCCGCGCAACAAGGACCTTTGCGAAACTTCGCTCTCTTCGATCGCTTATCAGTCGATCGAGAAAAATCCCCCGTACATTCTTCGTTACATTTCCTTCATCTTCCTAGCGTGTCTTAAATCAAGAGGAATCTAGTTTAATCAGAGGCAATCACATCCCTTTTCATATCAGGAGTAATTACAGTGGGAGAATAGGAATTCCCGACGAAGAGGGAGAAAAGACAGGGAATTCGGGATGGCAGAGGGAAGCTTGGTTTCCCACGAGCCATGAAATCTCACGTCGACCAGGAGAGATTGGACTTTTGCTCTCTGGTGAATGGCAGTTCGATCTTTCGATAGGGAGTCTGCGAGCTTATCCGAAAGAAAGGAGTGGAGAGCTACCATCTCAGGAAGGAAGAGAGGCGGAGAAAGAGGGGCCTTTAGCCGTTCCAATGCAAACAGCTCGGACGAGGCAGCATGTCCGTTCGACTTACTGGCCATTGGGACATCTAAATGATGCCAGTTATTGCTAGAAGCAGAGTACTAAGGTATACCATAGACGACAACGGCCGATGTCGAGCTTTCACTACAATTACGGAAAATTGTACTCAAGACATAACACTTGTTTTTCGAGTGTTACGGCTCCGGTTTATCTGCGTGGACAGTAATAATCTGCCGTGGGGAATTGGGCCACTTTCAGGAACTCCAAGAGACTCAGACATTTACGTTCCTATATTCTCTATCAGGAATGAGTAACTGGGAGGAATGCATTTTAGAGTGTACTCTATGTGAAATTTTCTTCGTGAACTCCAATCACGGCAGCTTCCAGGCGCTATCGTAAAATTCGATATTGAGTAAAAGGTCGTCAGATTGATATAAATTGGAGAACGCCGGTATTACAAGCTATAGCTTGGGAGCGGAGAGTACTAAAAGGCATTGGGCAAATCATAAGTGGCTATGTATGAAGGGAGACTCACCTTTTCGAGCTCGAGGAGGTGAAACCGGAGGACTTGAATCGCTTGAACCATCTGAAACAAGAAAAAGAATCGAATGAAATTCATTTGACAGGACGCAGCCCTCCAACTCTGAGGAGGAGAAGGAGCCAGGGAAGAGGATGAGGAGGAACGAGGGAGAAGCGAGAGGAACAAGTTCCAGCCGGAACTCAAAACAGCCGCTGTGTGCTGGTCGCATCCTCGGCGATGGGCGAGGGAGCGCACGCGGCCTCCTATAATTCGATCTTTTTATTTGCCAAACTGTGCACAGGGATTTCACCTTCGGCCACGACTATCGCCGCCGTAATGCGCGACAATCTCCAATTATCTCACTTGGCAATTGCCATTTGCGAGCACACTTTGCTAATTGCAGGCAGCAACGCTGCCGCCGAAATTGCCGGGAACGCACTCTTAAGAGAAATCGAGAAAGTCATACTGCTTTATGAGCTCTATCGACAGTAATACCAGTTCAACAAGGAAACCTTATGCCTCGTTTGGACAATTATTATACCGAATCGGATAGCCGGCTGGATTTTCGCTGCTCGAAGGCGGCCACGTTCGCCAGGAATGCCGAAGAATAAGCTCTCGAGAAACCGGTACACCTTAATTTCTGGCGACCTATCGCGATACTATGTTTTTCCTCGGCAAGGGTCGACTTGCCTGGCCGCAAATCTCTCCGGCATACTCACTGTTGCCATCAGCATAATTTCCCGATACACGGTACCGCTTAAAGCTACCACTGCACTCTGCAATCTCAACGGTTTGGGGGCTCCGGCAGAGAAAGAGCGAGAGAGAGAGAGAGAGAGAGAGGGGCGAGAGGAGGCGTTTCCGGGAGCACGTAGTAGCAATGGGAGAGCGAGCGAGGCATAGCAGAGGCGGCGATTCAATTAGGCAAAGCGGCAATCTTAATTGTTAATTAACATTATATTTATGCAATTATGGCCCATTATGATTCCGCACGCCCGATAACGAAGAGGAGCGCGATGAGTGCTCCCTCAGATAGTGACTCTCCTTGCTAGTGGAGACTCGGCAGCCAAGCTTGCTTGCTACCACTTGCTACCTCTCCCTTTGCACCCTTTCCCTCACACTCTCCTGCTCCCTCTCTCTCGCTCTCTCTCTCTCGCTCTCTCTAGTTCCAGCGGTTCCCGAACACCGGTGCACCGCGGCGAACATGCCACGCACGATCAGGTATACACCAAGCGCGCGTTGCTCCGTGTCCAACTACAAACCAGATATCGCCCGAGCAGAGTGCATTTCGATGCACTTTATCCCAGGTCAACCGATAGACACCGAGGTCCTTCGCAATTGCAACCTAGTTCTGTCTAGGAGAAAGTGCTCTCCAATCCAAGGGAAACCCATATCCGAGCTACGAACTAATGATTACCAGCTGTTAAAAGTAACAGGCACCAGCGTGGATTCTGCTTGCGAAAGAACGCTTAATAAACATTAACTCTTTGACTACGGCGAAATCTTAAGGGAGAATGCTCATTTCAACTGACGAGATTTTTGCTGTGATAAATGCAATCTTAAGCAATTTTTAGAGCGTCTATAAGCGCCTATAGTAGACAAGGGGTTAAAACCGCAGAGGAAATTATCGACGAATATAATCTGTTGACACTTTGAAATTGAATGATTACTTATTAATGAGTAGAAAATCAGAAGGTCATCGACGGATTCTCGATTAGTGGGCCCCTAGAAAGTTCTCGAGTGCGACTTTGACAGTGAAAGGGTGGCTGGGGCGAACAGAGGGGCGCATTGTTTGGGAGAGGAAAGAGGGAGGAGAGGGAGGGTCGAGAGATGGGCACGGGCGCGAGCTCGCGCGTCTTCCTGCGAGAGGAATATGTATCAGGTCTTCGACACTTCAGGGAGCAGTGTGGCTGTTCCTTCCTCGTGAGCTCGGGTGGCGAGAGAAGCGGCGAAAGAAGGGCGAGTGCCGCGCGCGGTGCGGCGCGGCGCGCACAAGAAGCGAGGTAAAAAGAGGAGAGTCTGCGGGCACGGCGAGAGTGCGGGAAAGAGAGAAAAAGAGAAGATGCTATCGGTCCAGTAACGAACACACAACGCGCCCGGGCCCCCGGCTCCTGCCGCCTCTCCTTGACGAGATGGTGCGAGAGCCTCGATTCGCCACGACGTGTTTCTGCACACTCGTCGCCCCGCCGCGCACACCACCACCACCCTCCTCCTCCTCCTCGTTCGCCTCCTCTTCCTCCTCCTTCGCGGAGTATGTGCGCGCGGCGCACAATGTCTCCTCTATATCCAGTGGCCTCTTGTTGCTCTCCTCCATGCAGCATCCTCAGCCCCCTCGACAGCCACCGCCAGTCGTACCGTTATCTGTGCCGCGCATTCCGCAACGCCGGCCTTTCCTCGCCTCTTTATTCTTGGCCAGCGAATAATATGCCACGTGAGCCCCAAGTAGTCCTTAAATACCTCGGAACACGTGTTGCTGGTAAGCCAAGTGGCGCGGTTAGCCTGACGCTTGATCGACGTGCGACTACACTGAAATCTCGTACACCGAGTCGTCCCTCGCGCTCGCCTGGGGGATCTCCCTCTAATGAATACCCTCTGCTGTTCTCTCCAGTCACCCTCGCATATTGTTTAAATTATTGAATATTTCACTGCTTCTGTAATACTAGCGAGCTATCGCCGGGGCAAAAGGTCAAGAATAGAAATAATTCAATTCAGAGATACTAGCGCGATGCATCCGAGATAATACCATTTCTGTCAACTCGCGTTAACTACAGTGGCAAAAAGTTCCATGGAAAAATTGCGCGAGCGCATGACAAGGAGAATCCGAGGCATGCGTAGATGATATCGGGCATCACGCACGCTGATGACCCCGCGCGCGCGCGCGCGCGAGCACAAACAGAAAGGAGATCGGCTCTGCCGGAGAACGGGGATAAAGCATCCCGCGCGCACCGAATTACCAGGGCCCGACGAGCCGAGAAAGAGAGGGAGGAAGAGCGCGAGGGAAAGAGAGAGAGGGAGGGAGAGGGAGGCGAGTAGCTTTTGCCACGATCGCTCATCACGTGATATTAATTAGGCCTGCGAGGCAGCGATGCAAGCTCGCCTGGGAGGGCGGAGACGGAAGAGGAAGAGGAGAGAAAAACTGCGAAACGCAGGAAGAAACGGAGAGATGGTGTTATTTATAAGCAGGGGAGCTGCTGCTGCCGCTGCTGCAGCAGCAACAGCAGCGTCTCCGGAGTGACGACGACGCCCGACTTCCATCTCTTTGCTTTTGCCCTCCTCGCTTCTTCTTCCCTTTTCATCCATCGGCTCTCTCTCCGAGAGAGGAGTCTTCTTCGCCGAGTGAGCCACCGCACCGTGAAGAGATATCTCCGCTCCGGCAGAGCACACACTTGCGTATGTGATGCATGCGCGAGATACGAGGTGCGCGCGCGTACGTGCGTAAATGAGCACTGTGTCGGTCTTTCGCGCCTCGTAACCTCCTCCCTCCTCCTTCTTCCACCCTTCTTCCACACTCTCCTCCTCTCATCCCCCGCTTCCTCCGCTGCAATTGCTATCGCGCAGTGATCTGTTCTCGCCCAATAAAGGTCCGAGCTGCGAGGCGAGTGCGCTGCAAAAAGCCGGGTATGTATCGAGCACCAAAAGTGGAGTAGGTGCACTCGCCTTTTTAACGCGCTAATCAACGGGCTTCATTCTACTTAATCTACCGGCGTCGCGGCAATGAATTAGCATGAGGCAGCCGGGTAAGGGCAGCCGACAGCTTAATTTAATTCGAATTCATCATGCGGTGCGAGAGCGCGCGCCCAGGAGACACAAACAGAGAGAGTGACAAAGAGAAAGAGAGCGGGGGTGGGAGGGAGAGGGGTAAATGAAATCTATGAAGGGTCGCGCTCGTAAATCTGCGCGAATGAAGTCCGCCTTTTTCGACGTGGTAGCAGAGAGCCGGCGGAGGGCCACAGTAGATGCTGCTGCTGCTGCTGGAGCGGGCACGTTGCCGGGAGGATGAGAAAACACGAGACTGGTTCCTGATGAGATCGCTACCTCGTGACCCCTGGGCTCACGCAGTATACCCGCATAGGTGCACGCCGCCGGTAGATGGGATCGCATACGACTCATATTAATTAGTCCGCGAAAAAGGAGGGAGAGAAGATGAGCGCCGGCAAGAACGAGCGATAGAGACGGTGAAGAAGAGAGGAAGAGGGAGAGCGAGAGTCAAGGAGGCAAGGAACAAACGCGAGAAAGAAACTGCAGGAGGAACGCGAGAATGGCAGCTATCCGAGGCAGAAGAAACTCGCGGAATGGCGTTGCATATGTATAAAGTCGATGCCACTGACGAGGTGTACGTCGTTATCGATGCGAAATACCTAATTAATTAGCGAACGCTTCGCACCTCCTACCGCGAGCGAGTCACCCGTCTGCGCCAGCCAGACTCTCTCCTCTCTTGGTGATCATCTGGAAGGATCGCCGAAGAAAAAAAAAGCGGAGCTAGTGGACGGGAGCGTAGCACTCGGCCGAAAAGATAGATCGAAGGTGAGGAGGAGCGGAGAAAAGAAGTCGTTCCAGACTGATCTCGCATTCGCGATATTAAGCAGAATTTCCAGTCGACCGGAGATCTACGAGGCCATAAATCTCTGCGGCTGACGCACCGCGAGCCGATGTGATACTAAATAGAAATATGGATAACTCGCACGCGCTCTCGCGCGCGCGCTCGAGCCGCCCGAAAGAAGTGAAATAAATCACCACCGCGCGTTGCGGTGAAGGGAGCCTCCTCAATTATTTAATAATCCCCCGGCAAGAGGTGGAGGAGGAGGAGGAGGACGATGCTAATTGAATATTATTACCGCGCAAGTGCGAGCGCTTATCTACGAAATCGCTGACAGGCCGCGCAGGATAATTGGCCATTAATTCAACACTAGATACTAATGATCGACTCACGATTCATCTATCCCGTTGAACCCGCCTTTTTTTTCACCCGCACGCTCTTAGACAAAACATATCTCACGCGTAGAGATGTTTGCATTCGCAGCGAGATAGAAATAAACGGGCGGGCAGGCGAGATTAACACTGTCAATGGGGCAAAAACCGGGGAATAACGTGTGATATCGGGTTATCGCTTACGCAGAAACTCACACGAAGCAGGCCGAAGACCCCCTAAGAGGGAGAGCGAGAGGAAGGGAATGGGTAAAGGAGAGGGCAGTATTGGGCCCAAGTTAGAGAGAGAGAAAGAAAGAGGCCGGGGGGAGTGGCATAAATTGCCTAACACACATGCACAAGAGGACTATGTATAGTGAGAGGCGCTCGCGCCTCGCCAGTGCGAGCGGCAACTCTAATGAATGGTCGTTAATTGTATCAATTATTAACGAGGGACATCGCGCGGACGCCGCGACGACTCTTATCGATGCCCAGTGATTTACGAGGCGAGCGACGTCCTCTCTTCCCGAGCAGTGCTCTCCCGTCCGTCTGTCTCGTTCTCTCTGGGATCGGTGCACCTCTCCACCTTGGTATCCTCGCGCAGCAGCAACGCCTCTATACGTACTCCTACGTATGTGCCCTGCTACGTCTGGGGAACGTGTGGATCGGGCCACGGCCTGCCGGCGATTAAAGCCGGCCTGGATTCGCGCTGGACGTTCGACCGCTTCATTATCGGCCGTTCCCTCGTGTTAAATTCCCCGGCTAAAAATCGGCTGGCCTACGAGCTGCACCGGTGGCGGCGGCGGCGGCACCTCGCCGCCACCGACGACGAACGCCGCTCCTTCCACTCCTTCTTCTTCTCCACCTTCCCTTCTCTCATCTCTTCTTCGCCAGTCTCTCTTCCCTTCTTCTCCTCTTACTCCTCCTCACCTTCTCCTCGTGAGCACGCGGTCCTTCCGCGGTAATTAATTTTCAAACCGGCGGCGAGACTGCGGCACCGCGCGCGACCCCTCTCTCTCTCTCTCTCTCCGGGCACCGTCGTCACGATCGTGTGACTTATTCATTGGCTATTTGTTCCGACCACTTTATCGGGCGGCGCGTCGGCCTTTTTCTTCGCACGCTTGTATTATACTCGAGTACACGCGGTACTTAGGGCCCGCGATGGGATAAACGCTCACGCTCCGCAAGAAATCATGGCATTGACTTGAACTTGAACGTTCCTATTGGGGCGTTGTGCTTACTAGGTTCTCACTCGAGCGAGAAAATGCATGTGAGAGAGCTAGGCGAGGGAAGCGTAAGCTGTGTTTGGAGTGCGCGAGTGGAAGCAGGGAAATTCGAGGGTACTCCATTGACCAGGGTTTGGGAAAGGCCGAGAGTATTCTCGGGCACTTCTGCCCTAAAAGGATACACTCCAACTAGTGGGCGCGCGCGTACGGTAGCCACGAGAGCAAGCACACTGCAGAAGGGACACACCACCACCGTTTATCTACGGGGCCCACCCTACTACCTGAAGACACTCGAAAGGACAATATTTAAATATTGTTAAGCACCATGCTATTCCTGGCGTGGGTAAATACCGCGTGATACTTGGACCTAACGAGCCAAGAACTTAGCCGGAGGGGAAGCGCCGGCGAAATGGGAAACTTCTCTAGTTCGAAATATCGTGGAACTATCCGACCAAGAGGAGAGAGAGTGAGAGAGGATGCCCGTACTAAAAGTGGGAATCGGCTGGGTAGAAGGAAAACCCAATTATAGAAATGGGCCAGACAGATGCGAGGGGGGGCGAGAGCGAGGGTGGCTCTCGAGAAGCGGAAGAGGTTTTCGCGGGGCAGAAGAAGGCTGGGACTCGACTCGCGCGAGTATTAAGATGATAGTGTGTCCTGGCACGGGCCATCAAAACGGCGGACTACCGTCTTAATGGCCGGAGATTTATAGTCTCGACGAGTCGACGCAACACATCTCATCCAAAGAGGAGAGAGTGAGAGAGAGATAAAGCGGCAAAGCTCGACTCCCGAACCGCAGCAGCAGCAGCCTAACTCGAGACCAAGTGTGCCCCGCCGCGTAGGAAGTGACTTCCTAGGCAGTATGCTCTCTCACGCATACTCAGACGGAGAGGAGACAAGAGAGGATCAGTGAAGAAGCGCCAGCAGCCACACACGCCGAACTCCAACGCAGAAGCGGTGAAGAAGAGCGCGGGAAAAAGGAGAAAACGGAAAGAAATGCTGGAAAGAAATTATTACTTGGACACGTAAAGCCCTTATGCTGGGTGGTCTCGTCAAGAAGTGGAACATTAAGATCAAGGGAACGTGCTGAAAACGCGGATGAAATAACTCCTTCATTACGCATAATTCCGAGCTAAAGGGACACCACGGCGTCTCTTCAAATTCCGGCGTCGTTCCAGTCATCAGCGTGACCGCTTTAATTACTGGCAGCAGCCAGCTTCTTTCCCTACCGCGTAATATGTGCTTTTAGTAATTGAAAGGGCAATGCTTATAGCGGGCTGGAATGACGTTTATGATTGTGTAAGCATGCGATCGAATGGCGGAACGATCGGCAGGACGCCTCGTGCTAGCCCGAAGCGAGAAAGCGTCGGTTTGTCGCGAAAACGAGCGGCATAAAGGACCACCGGAGTGGCCGGGCTGCGTTCGGCAGGCCCTCTGTTACATTATACTTTACACATCCGCCATCCTTACTCTTTTTGCCATCCCACCACCCCCGCACGGTGGTCCCTGCATTTGAACAGGACTCAGCGTGCTCAGGAGTCGCCCTTCGCTCACTCACTCCCTCGCCTCTAATTCAAGAACTCATCAAGGCCGACACGAGAACTCCATGGAGGATTTTGGGGACACCGAGAGAAAGAGGGAGAGAGAGAGAGTGTCGTCATCGAGGGATGACCTGGTAGCAGATGCGTCGGAGTGAATCTAATCGCGTGCCCAGTGCCCGATGACACGGGTTGGCGTACATGCGAGGGACACGAGTGAGATCGAGGATGAGAGATAGAGGGAGAGAGGGAGGAAGGGAAAGAGAGTGAGAGAGTGAGAAAAGGAGAGAGGAAGGTTTCGTTGGCTTGATCCTTGCTGCGCGGCGTCGGGTATCCTTGGCTTCCAGGGTACCGTTACCGCGTTTCCATACCGGCTCCCCGTGAGAGACGGACTGAGCAAGAAAGCAGGATGTGTTTTGCGGCTTTTATTTAGGTCCGCCTCGGGGCGAGCAAGGTTGCAGAGATCGGCCGGCGGCGGTGGCGGCGGCGGCGGTGGCGCAAGCGCCTCCTTTACTGTGGACGCGCGCGCGCGCATCCACGGGACATCGAGCTCAGGCGAAGTTGATTCATGGAAATCGAGCAGATACGAAACAAAACGAGAGGGTGTAGCTTTACTCGCCGGCGACTGCCTCGGGAGGAAGCTTCTAATGTTTCGCGGGCTGACCTTCCTTCGGGTTTTCGGTTCGACCGCGGATAAATTAATTAGCCCTGCGCAATGACGCAACCTCTGCTCGCAGGAAATTGCGGTCAAGTCCAGCTTGGACTCTCTGCAGCAACCCCTCGTCGTCGGCGCACATGCCTCACGCCGCACCGGCGGCGGCGGCTCCAGTGCTCGGTTACGCTTCACTCACTTTGAAAGGTACACGCGCGCACGCTTCCTAGAATGCAAGCGTTGCACCGACAAATTTTAAGAAACAAGGGGGATCGTTTATAGAATTTAGTAGCGACGTTATAAAGCGTGTTATCCAATTGCACGTGGATGGAATTACCCTCATTACTGTTCGGAATACGTAAGCATCGGTGCTCCTTCCGCACGATATCAATCTGCACGCAGTTTAAAATCCGTTCTGCACTCGGCTACCGTCAGTGAATGTACGTGTGCATTTGCGCGCCGGAATAAATGTCTTTCAAGGGAGATACGACGAATTAATACTATCCTGTTTTTACCGATACAAGCCAAGTGCTCTTGCGGGGGTAATTACTCTCGAAATGCAAGACCGGCAATTAGCATCTCATTGGCTGATTTCTCGCGTATGCTAATGGGAATATTATAAAGGCCGCGTGTGCAAGCGAGGGGGCTGATCTCTCAACTCCTGAGAGCGTGCTGCTCTTAGTGGCCTCGCGCGATCCTCTTGCCTGCTTGCTTTGCTCTCTTCCGCGGTTGCAGCCGCACCATCTCCACCACGCAGCCACTCTCCCGTACACCGACGTCCTTTCTTTCCTCGTTTCGTTTACGACGTCGAGGAAGAGCCGGGGATTCCCTTTTGTACGCCCACTAACCCTGCCACCTCGAGTTCTTCGCTTGAGTACTTTGAACGTATGACCCCCTTCGATTTTCGCGTTTGCCCTGCCTGCGCACACCCGTCCTCCACGCACCAACCACTTTCAAACTCCAACTAAACTAAATCTCAAACCCACTTTCTCTAATTATTGATTAATTATTCGCTCGGACATAGAACGTCAATTTTTCTAAGAGCTAGAAATATTTTCGAGCCATTAAAATCCGTGTTTTACCAGAGTATGGGACTTATCAGCGGAGAGTTCCTTGTTTTCCGGAGAAAGGAGAGATAAGAAAGGAAAGTAGGATTTCGCATTAGAGCGGTGTCGGCCTTTCTCCGTCCCGTAAAGATTGCTTGTGCCAAGGATCCTTGCTTTTAACCTTGAAGGAACCCTTGACCTTTGTTGAAAGAGAACCTAGCTACAACACGCTTTATTCGTTCCTCGGCATTGTACGTGTGCCCGCTGCGTCGTCGAACAACGGCGACCCCGTTTTGCATGTTACCAGCGAAGGTTAAGGATCTTTACTAGAAGACTCGCCCGATACACACTGCCATTCGTTAGGCTCTGAGCGTCCTAATACGTATCCACCAGAAAGAAGAGAGCAAGAGACTCGACGTTGCACCCGCCGCACAATTCGATTGAGCGAGAAGGTATAATCTTACAATCGATTAAATTGTAAGTCAAGCCACGTGAAGGGAGTCCAAAGAATCGGCCGGGAAAAGGACACAGTGTTCCCATTGTGATCGCAAGTAAACTCGAATGAGATTTGTCCGGCATTCAGACACACTTTTCCATCCCGATTCTCTCGCCTGCTTTTCCTCATTCCCCGGGGAGAATGTCGCTCGGCTCTCTCTCTGTGTGTGTACCGCGTTTCCTCTGTGGCCAAGGAACCGCAGCTGTCCCGAATTTTCTGGCGCTTCGACCTCTTTCAGCAGAAGTCACTCGAGCATGACGGAAGCTGCGGAAGAGAGCGTGGTTTCCGTCGCGTTTCTCACCATTTGCCGCGAAAACCAAAGGGGATCCGAAGCAAAGGAAGTGGAAGAATATATGTAGACGGGGCGGTCGAATGGTGAACAAGAAGGCCCCGGCGTGTTCGCACTTGAGGGTGCAATGTCACCCGATGACTTTTCCGTTCCACGAAATTATCGGCAAGGAAGCAGACACACACACACTCGATCTTTCGAGGGGTAGATACTTGAGGACGCGTTCACTCACCCGGAGACCAGAATCCGTGGAAGAACTAGCGATAGATGTAGGTGAGAGGGAGGAGGAAAAAAGGTCGTCTCCCGGCAGCGAGCAGGAAGAGAAAAGAAAGCGACACGGGAGAAGTGCGGCGTGAGCGCAGTAGAAGCGCACACACATGCAGGAGGAAGAAGCAGGGGGCGAGAGAGAAGGAGGCGAGCAAAAAGCACGAGAGCGTTACGTGCCTCTTCTTTACGATAGAAGCTCATTGCTCGTAGATTGCGATTTGCTACGGGCGTAATGAAGCCACGCCAGGCCGCCGCTCGTCCACCGCCGCGCCGAGCGGACTACCAGCAGAGGCGGCTCCTGCGTTCTGCGTTCAGGAAGCAAAGACCGCTGCTCGCTCTCTTCTCCCATCCGCAATATCGCCTTTCGATACACGCTCGAATACCATCCGAAATTTTTCTCCGTCAAAGCCTGTCCCGCCATCCTCCACTCTCCTCCTTTGCTCTTCTAGTAGTTCTCTCTCTCTCTCTGCACGTAGTAATAGCGGCGCACTCTTCCTGCAAAATTCTGCTGATGCATTCGACGTATGCGACTATCGGCCGGCGAAGGCCGCACTCACTGCCGCCGCGCCGACCTCGTAAGAACGCCTCTCTACTCGGCCCGAGAAAACATTCCGAGGATAATTGCGATCTATGGGAGAATCGCAGCGGGCCCGAGGGTGATAGGCCTTGATAAGTCGATGGAAGACGAGAGAGAGAGAGAGAGGGAAAGAAAAAAAAGGTTTCCCTGGTGCGTCGCGGTGCCGAGCGCGAGGCGTATCTCTGCGCCGCCGTCTCCTTTGGATCGCCGCGGGTGCCTTTACAATTTAGATGAAACACCTTCGAGTGGCGTTCGTGTTCTGCTTACATTGATTTAATGCAGCCGATGCATAATTCGGCCTCCGCCGCTTCTCTCTTTCTCTTTCTCGATGACAGATCCCCGAAGGATTCCAGTGCTCTCTTGGCGCTCTCTGCGAGTTGGAACTCGGTCGAAAACTCGGCAACTGTCACAGTAGTGGCAGTGGACATCGAGCAATGCCGATATTTCTGCGCAATAATGTCATCCTGCCAGTGCGAGTAACGAGCGAGGAGCTATCGTTGCGAAAAAAATCCAGCGTCATCGAGGTATGCACGCATAACACTGCGTGTGCGCCACCGTTGGCAGATACGTATTCTTTCGGACTCTTGGCTGGCGTGGTTCGGCCGCTTCTCTCTAGCCAGTGAAATGGCTGGCTGCCGGGCTACTCGCGGGGAAAGGCGAAATAGAGCGAACACCGGTTCACCATTAGCCGGGACGAGCGATATATCCAATTTTGCGGAATACAAGCGTGGCGAGTTATACGCGCGCGCGCGCTGAAAGCGGCCGATGCACCTCCGTCGAGGGAAGGAACTCGGCTGACGGGAAAATATGTTCGGCCTAATGAATGCGAGATAGGAGCGAGCGGGGCCAGATACACGAACGCGCGCTGGTCAAGCGTGCAAGGCAGAAGAGGGAAAGGTAAAAGTAAGGCGCGGGAGAGAGAAAGAAAGAAAGAGAGCGAAGGAGAGAAAGAGAGAAAGGGAGGGTCAAGAGAGCCGGTGGAAGAATTCATAATGGCAAGCCCAGTCTAAACGGGCCCCCCTACGCGTCCTTGCCCGCCAAAGAGTTCACTCGAGTTATTTAAAAAGCCCTCTACCCGTTATCTCGATCAGAGCTCGCGCGCGGAGGGTCCTTTGAAATACTTGGTCCTCCGTGGCCCGCCGCTATCCGATACTTCACTGCAAGAATACACTCTTCTCCCTGGGCAAACTACTAAGCTCCCACCAGCCCCACTCCTCGACGCTTCCCATTTCCAGCAATTGAACGAAATTTACCACTGATTTTCCAAGGGGACGCTTTCGCTCGGTTAACTATGGCCCTCCTAACGAGCGAATCATACCGAGCGAACAAATTGAATTCTAGCCACTGATTAGCGCTCACGCTATCTTAATTGAACGCGCCGCCCGTGTTTCCTCCGTTTTCTCCAATGCTATAAGACCGAGTTACTCACTATGCGAAGATTTTCTTCCAATCGCAATAATTGCCGTCCGGTAATTAAGCGTTGCTAATTTTTCCGCCCGTTTGAAACGGATACGAGGGTGGAACACGCGCATACAAATCGGCGCGATAGGAAGATAAAATTTAACAATCGCGCATGAATGAGGGAAAACGGGTTTGAGACGTGTGGGACATAGGAATTGGAAATTAGAATCCATTGGCATAGAGCGCAGGACACTCACCAGCGAGTCGACCTCCGGATCCGCAATGTAGTAGGGTTTCTCTTGTCTGATCTGTAACAAGCATAAAAAGCAGCAGGTTTAATCATTTGCCTTAATTCATAATGCCATTAAACTTACACCTACGATTCTCTTCTCGCACGTTCCCTTGCCGGAATAATTGAATGAGAGATACCGCGAGAAATCAGGAGCTCCTACCGTCCGATCTTTCTGCGAGGCGATTCTCTTCGCGTGTTTCCTCTTAATTGGACACCCGCTCCATCAATTCATGCGCAGGGCAAGCGGAAATGCGCCGATGAACGCGCGCTGCTCCAGAACTCTATCTCGCTCGCGGCCCAACGAGAACGGAGAGGAGAAGCAGGAGTGCGCTTAGGATTCTCGAGCATCTTCATGGAGCCGCGACGTTCTGTCGATCGCGAATGGAAAGAAAAGTCCGCGGAACTCCGACTGGTTGCGCTCGCTCTTAATTGGAGCGGTGTGTTCTTATTGAAAGATGCGTAGGGGGGCAGACGGCCCCCTGCTCATCAGGGATCATTCACATACGATGTGCTTCGACTTCCGATCGCATGAAATATCCAATAAAATACCTCCTCGACAGAACAAATTCGAAATTTTGTACTATTCACACTCCCGCGACCGCTAATACCACAAGGTATCTTTCTAATTCCCATAAGAAACATTGTATCTTCTTAGCATATTATTTAGGGGGTTGCAGTTAACTGTGAAGTGGCGGATGAAAGAGTAGATTGGTGAGAATGGCAGTGGCGTAAGTCAAAAGGGGCCAGTGGATGATCGCCGGAAAAAGGGGACGATCCGAGACAAAGCTTAGTAGGCCGCAGGAATCCTGAGCGGTTCGGAGGGCCAAGGAAGCGCAGCACTGATATTCATGAGTCTGAATTCTGAATGGGAGTGCGCTCCTCGTTGCCGGCATGTCTGCGTGTATGGATAATGAAGGCGTCTCTCGCAAGCCAAGGACAAAAATACTGTCAACTCTTCGTAGGGGGGAACTAGTTCTTGCGGGCACTCCTGTCACCGCGCGCTTTTTCGAGCGTCCCCAAGCGGCCGCCTAGCGCCGCGCAGGTACCCACGTCGATTACAAATTGTAAGCAGTTCCTTCAGCATCTTTCTCTTGCTCTTCTCCGCTCCGACTAAATCCGGCTAGTCCGCCTTTTACGTTCAGTCTCTTCCGCTGGGAAAGAACCCACCGGCTGCGCTTGTACCCCTATTTTCACGGCTACCACCATCCACAACAAGAAGTTCACGGCACTCTACTATCTCCTTCAAGAATGAAGCAATGAAGTTTGCACGACTAAAGTTTCATTGAATAGAACGCGACGGATAAATCAATCCTGCCATAATATACTCATGGAGAACGCTAATTAATTAGTATGATACGGCATAGTAAAAAGAGAGATAATAATTAGTTAAGAAACTAATACAATGTGTCGCCTGCCGAACCGTCGCGAGAACTAATGAATTATCGTTTGCTTAATCGCATAACTTAAATTCACATATGTTTCATATTCATTGCATTGCATGGCTCGCATCTGGAAAACTTGGGAGGACAAAACCTTGCGTAGAAAAGGCGTTTCATTTCCCGCGGGATTCCCAACGAATTCCATAGGATTGATCTCAATGTTGCAGTAGCTGGGCGAACTTGGCGTTTTATCCGGGCAACGATATTTATTGCGATGCGTGCCGCCAATTAGGGCTGGGGCGACAGGCGCGAATTGCGAGTGACAGCTAATTGAGCCTATGCATATGTATGCGCGCGACTCCGAGAGCAATAATGTATCGGCGGCGTTCGGGGCGCGCGCGAGCGAGCGAGCGAGCAAGCGAGCGCACTCGAGAAATGGATACATATCATCGATCTAACTTTTATTCGCTCGCCTCCATTGAGAATCCCGCTGGACCATTGCCACTGACGGCGGCGTCCGAACGCCGGATGAACGATCACGCGGCCACCAAGAATTATGCAAGAAATTGTTCGGCAGCGCTCGTCGAATAATAAACGGTAGGCGAGTCGAGAGAGACGCGGGAATTCCAACTCGGAACCTCGCCGTGGCAGGGTAAAAATATTGTGCGATAATATTTGGAGAGTACTTTCGTTCCGGCTGCGAGAGAGAAAGAGAGACCTGCACGTCGTAGAAGGTCGTACATGCTAGTGGGAGCCCGAAATTGAAGGCTCGAACGTATGCTGCGACGTTAAAGTTTCCACGCGCTGCGACGATCCCGTCGAGAGATATACGAAGCAGCTGGCCAGAGAGTGCTACTGCTGCTACCGGCCCCAGTTATACTATCCCTCCGCTGCCAGCCCTTAAAGCAGCAACTCTCTCCGATTTTCCCGCCAACACTCTCCTTCCTTGCAAATAAACAAATTCGATATCATGGAGCGAAATAACGCGCACCAGGTATGCTGTAATTCACTGGGTTGTTAAAAAGGCAGGAATAAAACTGGAAGAAGAGAGTGAGAGGCTATCGTAGGATTATTGTCGGGGCATACGGCCCCGTGTCCCATAGGCCTGAATCATTGTTCCCCATGTCTACGAGCAATAAAGCAAATTGCTCGTGGCGTAAAGTTTACGGCAGCCGGCGTGCCTTTCGCCTTTCGACTTTCTTCCCTCGGAATCCGAAAAAGCTTCGGGGAACGAGACGTCCCGGCTGTAAAACAATACGGGAGCAGCCAACAGGATGGTCATTGACTGGTCACCGGAGGGTATTAAGGGGGTCTTGGGCATCGCACTTAAATATGGACACTCGTTGACTTTCCTTGGTAGCCTGACTTGCCCCGCACTCCTCTCTGCCGCCTCCGCCCGGCATAAAGTAATTTAAGTAACAGTCGTCGAGAGTCCCCGAGCCGAGCTAAACCCGCCGAATGATCTACCACTTCGCACTTCCCGGTACTGGCTACAAGTCAGTAAGGGATTTCGGCTGAGGCAGAGCGCGCCCGTGCGCGCTCTCGCACTGAGGGACCGCAGACAAGCCGCCGGTGCTCAAGAGAAGCTTAAGCATCCCATTCGCATACGAAACGACCGACAATTATTCCACGCTAGTGCCGCGAAAACAAAGAGACGCAATCAATGCGACGACGAATGGGTAGGAGGGAAAAATGGCGGGAAGAAAGCTCGTAGAAACGAAGGTATCGCCACCGGATCGGTAGAGGCAGCCGCGCGCGCTAGGAACCGTTTACAAGCGATTAAGCGTACGTAGTAAGTTTTGATCGCGACAATCCATAAACGATGATAACCGGGTGTCGTAAAACGATTAGAGCGCGCGCATGGAAAAACTGGTAGCAATAAAACTGGCGTACTACTCACTGGAGGCCGAGGCACAGACGCCAGGAACAAACCATGGGGCGTTTGTGTGTGGCGCGTATGTTGTATCAATAGAGCCGTGTTCCCGGCGCACTTGTATTGTTGACGCGATTATGATAATCCCGCGGCGATCTTTACGCCCATTTCACTTCTCCCTCGCACGCACTCGAGAAACAGGAGCGAGCAGGCATTAACTTAACCGAGTTAAACGCGCCTTGCTCGTGTACAGTCTGCATCGGTGCGATGATACAATTGCTGACGCAGTCGGTCGGTTTGAGTGGCGGGAAAAAAGTCTGTCGCTATTTGAGGCTGTGGCCCGACGGAGCCAGGCAGGAACGCGCGCGCGGCGACACTCACTCTCTCTCGAGGTCGAAGAGCAGGTAGCGCGCGCGCGCACACGCGGGTGCTCGTTCGCTTCGTAGAGGACGCGTTTGTCTCGCGGTCGCATTAGTCAGGCCGTCAGTGCGGGGGCCAACGTTTTACGAGGGTTTAATGCCCCCGGAGGTGCATTCTAATTGCACCAATAAATCCTAACGGGGTCCTTCTTCCCTGCCCCTCGCACTTTCATTCTCTCACTCCCTCTCCCTCTTCCCCTCACTCTCTCTCTCTCCCGCTCTCTCTCTCTGCGACTCTATCTGCCACTCTGTCTCTTTCACGCGCCTCTAACTCTGTCCATCCTCGCGGCGGACTAGTGACATCGTGACGAGTACCTGGCCGCCCACGTATCGCATTAATAACCGATGTTTAGACACCCTTTTTAATCTGATACCCCCACCACCACCACCGCCCGTCTATCCAATACCCCTCATAATTTACGGGATTACAGTCTGACCCCTGCTCAACCTGCCCCCGTCACTGAATTTCGCCCGGTACAAGGCACTGTTTTTTGGCAGGAAAGCAAGTTTCGAGAGAAAAAAACTCTGCGCAAGAGAGCGCTGGGGGAGGGAATTTGGTCGGCGGTGGGCATGGAAAGTGGGACGGCTGTGATGTGACGGGTAAAAAAGGGCACAACAATGCGCGCAACGTAGCGCAGCGGGGTCCTGGCCGGTGTGCCGCTGCTACGTCGCAGGCGAGCATAAGGAAGCCAAAGCGGCAGAGAGGTAGGCAGAGAGCGAGCAGAGAGAAAGAGAGCGAGTGGTTTGGTGGTGTCTGTGCAAAAAGGGAGCAAAGGCGAGCGAAGAGGCCCGGGCAAGCGGCCGCTTGCGCTCGCGCGCGCGAACGCGCTTATGTGGAGCGAGGAGCAAAGGCAAGGCTGCTGCTGCTGCTGCTTCGAGGACTGGAATATCAAGGCCCCATAGGGCACGCAGTGCTTGCGCGCGCGGACCGCACGGGGGGATAATGGTGGACCCATTGAATAGATCAATTTACAATGGCAGAAAATGAGCAGCGCTTCCCCGCAACGGCAGCACAACCCCCCTCTGCTCTCTCGCTCTCTATGCTTCCATCTCCATGCCCCTCTCCTCGACCCCTCTTTCATTCTATCGCTGCGCTCGCCTCTCCTTCCTTCTAACGCGCGTTCTCTGCCCCCATTTCGACTGCTCCTCGCCGTGTGTTCAGCACTCCACGCTTCGGCGCTTCTCACGATCCGACAGCAATGCCGGCCTCGTGCGCCGCCAACAGCCTGGAAGCGCACGCCGGCCGCGGCGGCGGCTGCAACTCGTGTCCTCTCCGCGCGCAACACTCTCTCTCTATGCGTTTCCGCGTGAAAATGAATGCGGAATAATCCGTGCACAGCGTGCGGCCCTTTGTAACTCGCTGCTCCACTCCTCGTCCTATCTCTCTCCCCTGGATAGATATAGAGTTGGCGGGAAGGGAAGGGCTGCCGGCCGGCGCACCCCGCAGCCAAG
Source organism: Ectemnius continuus (assembly GCA_910591665.1). Lineage (NCBI taxonomy): Eukaryota > Metazoa > Arthropoda > Insecta > Hymenoptera > Crabronidae > Ectemnius > Ectemnius continuus. Next base: position 8,716,268 of record OU342868.1, on the reverse strand, counting down.
CGACACGCCTCGAAAACTGCCGCAAGAGGATTGTCACCTGCTTATCTTTTCATGGATTAGCATGCATCCGTCGTCCTCTGTCGACAGATCGATCGCAGCTAAGGGATGCCTGGTCACCGGAGCCACCGCGCGACACACCGTAATCGCCTCTGTAATCGTCCGATTTCACTTTGCCCGATCGACTACACTATCAACCCAGTCGATTTAACTCTCGCGCGCGCGCGCGCGCCTCTATTTCAGTTCCATTAAAACGACATGAAAAATAGAGTAAGTACTTGATCCAAAGGATAGGAAAAAGCAATGGAGAGAGGGCGAGAGAGAGTGAGAGAGTGTGCCGCAACTGTGCACGTCACTTTAATAGAGGAAAAAGTGGAATGATCAAGAGTCGATCAAGTGGATGATACGTCAGGAAGGAACGGCGAAGCCGTCGGCACACTCTTCGCAGTCGTAGTCGCGACTTGAAAGCGAACGCGGGTAATCTTGCGCGCCTTATTAAGATGCAAATATCATGTCAATTTCGCAATGGCAAACGGCTGCTCCGCTCGCATGTACCTGTACAGCTGTGCTCTCCGCGCTCTCAAGCAGCGGCGATGCTGCTGCTGCTGCTGCCTTCGGCTAGAATGCCACGATGACGCGGAGATAAATAATAGAATGCAGCAGCGAATCATGCGGTCTCGGGCATCGGCGATCGCTTCGATCAACTCGGCGAGCAGCATTCCCGGAGAAGCTCGAATGACTCTCTCTCTCATCGTTGTGTACCATCGAAATTTCCGCGAACCTGAATCCGAGCTTGTAGACGACGACGACTGCGTACGCGGCGTTACGTCGGGCCGAGGTACCTTTCGCCTTATCCAACCTCGCGCCAGGGCTTAACTCTTATCGTTATCTTGGCATAGCGTTGCCCAAAGCCGTTGCTACTGTGTTACTGACGCACTATATTTAGATACCAAAGCGGCGCGCGAGATCTTCGACTTTCCTCCTGGAATTTTCTATGAAATCGAGCGGCCGTCCACCGCGCCTTCTCGAAAGCCTGCCGGAAACTCGAGAGAATCCGAGAACACATTCCGAGCGTATTCCATAGAGGGGGTGGGTGGTGTGCGCGCGGGGCAAAAGCGGGCGAAGCACGCGGTGGTAATTAGTAAGCGGGAAACTGCTTTGGTACACGAGCGAGCATAAGTGCAATATTATGCAGAGATAGCCAGGGCGCGTTCTATCTATCTGAGCGCACAGCGGGCATATAGCTGCCGATATCCCTCACTCGAAATGTGCTGCATTCGTTTGCATCGGCTAAGAGCACGCAACCGGCCAAGGCAACACACTTTTATCGTTCGTTCTGTCCACTCGACTTAATCGCCTCGCATTGTTTCTATCGCCCGGACTCTCCCGTCCTCTCTTTCTCTCTCTCTTTCTCTCTCCCCAGCCCCTCTCGATTTATCGAGTTATTCTAATCTCCTTCGAGGAAAAGCGAGCTCCCGGTGAATGCGCCTGGCCTAGCCTCTATCTCTTCCTTTCTGTGTATGTAAACCCGCCGGCTGGCCACTACCGCACCGGTGGAAGGGATGGAATTCGTTTCGAAAGACGAATCGAGAGGTATCCGGGCGATCCGCGCGGAAACACGGTCACGGATGTCTACCTGGGCACATACTCTCCTGGCTACGCGTTCTATCTGCACGTGAGAGAGTCCAGGCTTCTCTTCCTCTCTCTCGTTCTTTCTCTCGCTCTTGGCGAAGCAAAGTGTGGTATGTTTTAAAAGGCCCAAATCGTTTCGCGGCATGCTGCCCCGCAGGAGCTCGGGTTACCTCCACGCGTGTCCTTGGGGGAGAGACTCGCCTCAGGTGAGCTGGTGGGCCAAAAAAATCAAGAGGAACGAGGAAAAAACCCGGCCGAACGCGAATGAGTCTCTTCTGGCTCATTGCACGTTGCTCTCGCTGAGAATACTCTTCTTTCCTCTTTACCTCTCGCTCGCTCCTACTCACCGCACCTCATCACCTGCAGCATTCCTAAAAATATACCTACGCCCCGACCTTAAGTTCCCTCGGCGGCCCTAAACCCAAACCCATGAATGTTAGCTAGTTCCTGGAGAACTAGCCAAAGCACGCTGTCGTCCGCGTGAGTTGAGAGACTCGTGACTCATTTGGAGCGCTTGAAATCACTCAGCGACGAGAACGGACCGCTCAGATTCCATCACGAAGTGACCGCGCGATAGCTCGCACGGCCAAGGAAGTCACTCGATTCTACGTAGAAGGGATTAGCCTGTACGATGAATTCTGCTTGAAAGAGACGCGTGAGAACCAACTAATCGCAGAAACTTTGACAAGCTGCTTTGCACGCAACTCTAAATGGATGATTATCATCGGGACTTACGAGTTGGCGGAATTATCATAGATGAGTTAATTGGTGCGAGAGAGATCTTACCTGTTTCGAGAAGACGCTGATGTCCTCGTTGAAGCTTTCTGACGAGCACACATCGCCACCGGCGACGCCAGGTTCACGTGGCGTACACGTCGCCAGCTCGCACTTCTCAAAGATGAGCGCGAGCAGCGGGAATAAGGGGTGCCTGGAAAAGAAAAAGAGAAAGCGTTCGATAAGCTGTATGAAACACATACACAGAGAAACAGAGAGAGAGGGAGTGAGAGAGGCATAAATACACAGAGTAGGTATAAGTGGGATGATCCTGCTGTGAGACTCGCACTCTCGAAGGGAGAGTGCATTTCGCAAAGGCAGTCGGCATGCTAATTAAGCTCGAACGATCTCCCGCCCGAGTGGCCGACTGCACTCGAGAGCTCCATTTTCGAGAGAGCGTCATTTATTTTCCGTGTACTTAACATTGCGTCACGACTCACGGCGGGAGAGAAAAATTGCTGCTGCCGATGTAGCCAGGATGTATTGACCGGTCGATGGAGGGAGCGATATCGCTGATTAAAGACTGGCCGAGAGAGCGAGGATGCAAATCGATGGCTGGCAATGCCCGGGCGCCGATATCGCCGCTACAAGGAAAGCACCGGCTCGTCGAAATTTATCAGAGGTGGCCACGCGATAAAAAGAAGAAAGGATGAGACGACGCTCTTTATCGGGCCAGCCGTAAATAATAGCGCGTAACAAAGTTTTAACGAGGCGCCTCACGAATGAACCGACTCTAATTGCTATCGGGGAAACCGTGTCACCGAATCATCGGGCTGGATCGCACGGCAAAAAGAGTACGATTATCATTAAGCCCGGTAGGAAGAAGGCGGTGGCCCCGCGGTCTTCTTGTGCTGTCGGAACTGGCAATATCAGGGGGCCCGTTTCTGCCACGAGGACGCAATTAACTTCGACAGCCGGCTGCCAAAAGAAGCGAAATCCGGCGTGAAGCGTTCAAGCGGCCAGCGAGAGATACTCCTCGTCCACGGTCTTCCTACTCACGAGGAACCACTCCTCATCTCATAACCCTCCTACACTATACGCCAAATATACTGCCAACCAATATATCTACCAAGTTAATTCTAGCTTTCTTCATTTTCCCAAAGTAAATCAAAGGAAATACTCTACTTCTTCACTAAGTCTCAACTCTAATCGCTATAATAAACTTTGACGCCAAGTCGACTACTTTTAGTCCGTCAAATTACTTGAAAATTCAACAACTCGGAAATTCTCCTTTGGCCACTTGTCCGAGCAACAGTGAAGTGAATAATATTTTCAAAGCTGCTTTGGGTGTGAGCGAACGCATGTTACACACAAAGCACGGTCACCACGGAATTAGGAGGATCACCGGATAAGATAAGATTAGCCCACTTCTGGTGCAACCGCGCTACAGAGAGGCCAGAGGGAACTCTATACTCGAGATCCAAAGTATCCAAAGCATGTGGCTGTGTATCTCGAGGGGACTCGATAAAAATTCAAGCTCCCGTAGAAGGAGAGGAGAGGGCGGCGTCCTCATCAAGTCCATCCGCAATCCGTGCATTCGCAAGAGGTGTAATCGGACGGTCCCGCAGGATTCGCATCACCGAGGGTGGCAGCGATTTTCACGGGCGTGTAAAACCTGGTGCCACGATAAAGAAGTCTTTATGCTCTCCTTAAAGCTCTCGAGACGAATCGTCGAAGCGGTGTGCGCCGGTGGAACGGGACCTCGGATATAGTAGCTCAGTATGGTCGGTGGGGCATTGTGTGCCGATGGTAGCGGGTCGCGGGAGCTCGCGGCCTCCCGGACATAAAACGAATCGGAACGAATTTCGACAAATTGACGTGGCCGCCGCGAGCGCAAACCACTCTCTGGGAGAACCGCCGCCGCCGCCGCCACCGCCGCCTCTCAGCCGACAAAAAAGTCTCCTCTTGTCCTCCTCCTTCTGCACGTATACTCTTTAGCCTACAGCCCGAGAGCGCTCTATCTCCAAACTATCCCATCCTCCCTCGCCCACTGCTACTACTCTCGCTTCTTCTTCTTCTTCTTCTTCTTCTTCCTCCTCCTCTTCTACTTTATCCTTTCCCAGCCTGTTCCTCTCGCTTGCACGCAGCATGAACGCGTTCTCTCGCTAACTGCTACTCGGATTAGCTCTGGCAGTGTACTCGAATCGCAGATATACCTGGGCAGGCTTCGATTAGAGTGGCGTGTCGATGTCGAATTCGATATTAGTCAAGCGGCCTGGAATGCTAATGACAGAGAGTCTCGCCGAGAGGACAGATAGCACACATTAGCCGGCAGTAGTTCCACCCCCGGCGCTTGCCCAGCACGCCGCGCCGGCAGCGCGATAACGCGCAGCTTTAAATACATTGTAGAGCGGGCACAGCACTGCGTTATGCAAATGTGAGATTTTCTCGGCGGTCGCGCGACCTCCTTCGCAGGCTCGCCGAGCTACGATTTGTCCTGGCGGCGCGATCGGGGAAACCGCCAGGCGAAACGTCTCTCCGCACAAGTCAGAATGAATGGCAGGGACGTTTAAGTGCGCTCTGCTTTCTTGGGGAAGGCGAGCGAGTGTGCGCGAGAGAGCAGCGCGCGGTTTCACCGAACACAGAGAGCTCTCCGCTCGAGCCTCGAAAGCGCAACGTCGATGACAAATGACGTGGCCTGAAACGAGGTGTCAGAATGGCACGAAACCGCAGACGCTAATGATATGATTGGACCTTCCTCGCTGTACACGGGGGATGTTTGTGGTTTCGCCGTTTCCGCCCTCGATTCACCGCTCGCTGCCCCTTCGTTCGCTCGCTCGCGCTCGCTCACTCGCTCTCTTCGAACTTATACATCGCCGAGAGCCGCATCGGCAGCCACACTCTTTTTGTACGCGGTCATCGTCAATTTCACGCTCGCGTCCCACAGGATTATGATATACACGTCCCCGTCCTTTCCCCGCCGCTCCCGGCGGATACATCCGCGCGTTCACGGCTTAATCCACCAACCGGCGTAATGGAGACGCCATCCAATTTTCCACGGCGTGGCTCGCTGGGCCCCGCACCCCCTATATTTTTTAAGATTACCAGCCATTAGCGTTATCGGACCCCAAAGTCACTGAATCACCGAGAGAATCGCTGCCGACACTCGACTGTCGCCTCGATTCTTCGATTTCCTCGGCCAAGGGAATAAGATAAACCTGTAACGCAACACTTTTGCGCGTTCCACTTTCCGAGACAATGTTTATCGCAGCGGGCTTATTTTATGGCGCGTAAATCACAATCGGGGCTAAGGGACGAGGAGCGGCGATCCTCGAGGTTCCTATGACTAACTCGTCGCTACGACCCTCAGTTGCAATATTGCATATCGGCGGTGCATTTTGATTTTATCATAGCTAAACTAAAAATAACGGGGTCGCGCACCGACGATAATGAGTGATAATATGCTGGCCCGCTCGCAAACAGTATTTACTGTTCCGGCGGAGAACTACGCGAATTCAGGAAGCGGCGCCGATACAAAGTGCAGCAGCAGCGTGTTCGTCTGTGCAGAATTTCGAGCGACTGGCATTTTTGACTGGACGCCTACGTTTTAATCTGGCCGACATTTATCAGCCTTGGGAATCCGAAAGAATTAGGCGTAGGAAATTTAGCACCGGGCGAACCGTCTTAATCCTTGTGGCCGATGTCAGGTACTCGTGTAGCGGAGCGACACCGGGTGACATAGAGTGGCCGCCCGCCTATCAATTACATTAAACGATACATTGATATTCATTATTCCGCGCGGATGCCGTTGAAATGTCACACTTTTAATGACCCAATCCTCATCGATTCCACGAGGATCGCTAAAGGAGGATCGTTTGAGCGTGTTGGCCAGTTGGCCACAAGGCGAACAAGTATGTAATTCCGAATTGCCGGTTGCACTCTGGCAGAGACTTTGCACGAATTTGCGTAAGACTCGTCTAATCCACAGGATGGCCAATCGTCCCCCTTGCATAAGGAGCTGAGTTTCTCATGATTGGCAGATTCTCTGTTACGTCGTCTCGAATTACGTAAGCCTTCGTACCAGTCTTGAATAAAGAGAATCGGCCAAGAATCAGATGATTTTTCTCTGTCTGACATTTCTGATAAGACGCACATTGCGAAACATTTTCCTTTTATCGTTACTGACAACCTCAACAATCCGTCAGTTAATGTCGGTCGAGGTTGTCTCTTGAAAAGTCCGATTGGGAAAAGGAAGTGCGCATCTCTGGTTGGGTAAGATAAAGTGTAACAGAGCGTCGAGAAGCAATATAGCTGCTCGATTTCAATGGGACGGCTCAATCGTCTTGGAAGCACAGGGCTTTATCAAGGAAGGAGCGAGGAAATGAGCGGTGGGCTCTTCCGAGAAAGTCATGGAATCTGCGGGCCAGGGTCGGCCAAGGCACACGACGAATCGACAAATTACAGGGTGCACGGAATAATGAGGCTCCCGTTCTAGGATGTGTGGTGGCTGTGCACCAGAAATCGGGGCATCTCGCCGCTATAAATCACCACGGGGAACACGCGCTCGGGAGGAGAGTGGGCCGCTCTCTCAGTAAAACGGCCAATTGACGAGTTTCTGCCGGCTACACCGGGCAAGAGATGCGCGTGCCACGACGCGCCAGCCAGCCAGCCAGCCAGCCAGCCAGCATCCACCGGGGCGAACACCTCGCCCCGAATCGGAAAGTGCTAGGCGTTATTGTACTAGTAATTGTCTCTGACAGCAATCCCTTAAATGGCAGAGAGGAAGCAAATGCGCATACTATAATTACCGGCGGATTGACAAGCGAGGGTAAAAAGCGATTGGCAGAGGGCTAAAATTACAGGGAAGGCTTGCTCGCGCGGAGAAAGGAGAATACTAAAGTGATCCTAAAGCTCGAACGCGGATATTATTCAGAGTCTCGGCAAGTGTCGAGGATATTTTTACGCGCAAAAAGCCCGCAGGAGCATGTTGTGCCGTCCGTCGCCGGTGGAATGCCGCTTTCGTGGGGAATCATGAATACGGGCAGGCGTGGCGCACAGGCTACGCCGAGGGAACGATTTGCGCCCGATTCACGTAAACCTCGCGATAATATTATTCCTCGTGTGGCTCCGCGATACATCATAAAAACAGTTTCGCCTGGAAAACTGGACAGTTCGCCGGCCGGCGTAAAGATAGCGGTCGGAGACGGAGAACCGGACATTTCGAAGATGCCGGGGATGCTGTATTCCGGGGGGGAATACATCATTCAGCACTGCCGGTTGGAGAGAGAGGCGGAGATAGAATTGGCGGAAAGTCGGAATTTAGTAGGTGCCTGTCGTCGCGACGAATTATGAATCATCGTTCTCTCCCGCTTGCGGTAGGTCAGAGACTGCGTATGAAAAAGTCGCGCGATTCCCTCAGACCTCCGATTTAAATATCGCACTTTTATCGTCTGCATCTACCGCCTTTGGGAACATGTCACTCTCGAATGACGTAGAGCGCTGGAAAAAAACACGACGTAACACGCTTTCATGGAAAAGGTGTTATAAACAGAGTTTTGCGTCTCTCGTTTGGCCATTCGATATATTTTGTACACAGCTTTTCCATTAATTCATGGTTTCGCGGTTATTTCTATCAATATCGCCGCCGGGTAGAAAGGACGTCAGAGGATCGGTTATAAAATGCAACTTACCCGTAGATAGCGTCTTTGTCGCGTTTGTGAACATCCGGGACTGCGGATGCCGCGGCGGCGGCTGCTGCTGCGAGAACATGCTGCGGAGGCTGAGGCGGTGGCGGTGGGTATTGGGGATGTGCGGGCCCCATACCTCCGAGGTGTGGACTGTGATGGAGGCCCGGTACTCCTCGGGCGCTACCGTGAGGGTCGTACAACCCTGCACCACCTCCGCCACCACCGCTCTCGAGGTAACCCCCGTGCAGCCCGCCATCGTCGTACTGTAACAGAAAAAACCGAGTTATGTCGCTTGCCAGCCTTGCACGCAAACCAGACTAAGACACACGGCGAAGGAAACTTTCCTTACCCCCGCATTTTATTTATATTTCCTTCATAAAGGACCAAAACGTTAACAGATCGTGTCGACCAGTCACGAATACACTTTACTCGCACGAGCATCGGCTTTTGTAGCCATTAAACTACAGATTCGACTAATCCCTCAGATTTTCTGACAGAATTAAATCCTTTGATCATAAAAATAATCGTTGACACATCCTGGGTGTATAGCATAAGATAACCAACCAACAATTCCTTAAGGAAAGTCTAGAAATTGGGAGTGAAGTTCCCATGATTTTCCGACAGGCGCACGTGACACATAGCAGCCAGAGCGTGGAAATGAGTATGGGAATCGATCGGCAGACACGCGCTCCTAATTAAAACAGAGTCGGCAGATGTTCATGGAAATCGATCGCGCGGCTAGAAGTAAAGCGCAGCCGGTTCTACGATTCTCGGGGGTGGAAGAAAGTGTGTGCTGTATGGAAAGAGGGTAGAAGGGCAGAGGGGAAATAGCCCGTCCTTCACGGCGAACTTTCGCGGTGCTCGAGTGCATGTACGTGTCTGACGGTCGCGTAACTCCGAGTGTACTTTTTCCTTGGTAAATCTCTTGGAGCCGCCCCGCCGCCACTCCCCTCTCGCGCCTCTTCCTCGAGGCTCGGAAACCGCGTGTGGAAGTTTCCATAAATACGACTCGCAGCTCCGACTATAAAATCCTAATAAAATTCTAATGTCGTGTGCCATAGACACGTCGCATCGATTGCGCGATATTGAAATATTGAAAATAGCAAGCGAGCCGCCGGCCTTCTTCTAAGCTAGTATAAAAATAGTGCGGATCCGTGTCATGCCGAAGGAGTTCTTGAATACAATAGTTGCACAGACTATGGCTGCCTCCTATTATATCGAACATACATAAATTCCAAGTGGACATTCGACGTTAGTGGTCATCTGAATTTAAAGAAAAGATATCCCTATTCATTCTGCTATAAGCGATCAATTCTAGTGCGAGGTAACTGTCACTGACAGGTAGAGAGAGAGACTTTATTCGTGAGGAGTCGGATGCGCAGTAACTTAAGAGAAGGCGAGCTGAGATGGAGACAAAATCGATGACGACATGAAAAGAAATTCCGGGTGAATCGAAGCATGGGGAGGAGGTAGGAGGCCCACTTTCGGTCGGTGTGGCCGCAATAAATAAGTCTGATCGATGGGCGTTATCGGACTGCGTTAATACTAAGCGACAGATCATTCGGCAAAAATGGTGATTCCACGTTTCACGCGTTGATAACCACGGTGAAACCGAGTGCTCGCGGCTAGGCGGCCTATGTGCGCTTGATGGATGGCAAGTAAAAGTCCACTAATTGCCGGACAAATTCCAGGACGTATCGACAGGAGCCTCGGGAGCACGGCGCACTTGACGAATGGAGAGCGAACTACTGTATGTATGAACGAGCGAGCATGCACGCGCGCGCCCTGCCTACGGAGGAGCGCGCCCAGTCCGCCAGGACTCTGTCTCGCGTCCTCGCGATAACACGGAAACGAGGGCAAGCCGATTATTACCACTAATTACACGGGTTTACTTGCCGACCGCAGAAAGAGAGGACGAGAGAAGAGCAATGGAGCGAAAGGGAGCGGCTAATTTGATTGCCAGCACCACTAGCCACCAGAGATTCGTAACCACTGTCTATTGGAAGCGTGCGTGAGAATCCCGATCATCCGCGATGCCTTTGCAAGAGTTTTGATTCAATATTATCTAAGCACCGGCAGCCTTAATTACCAGAGGTAATTAAGGCGGCGCAGCGGAAGTAGCAGGCAAACGTTTGATTTGCAATGATTCCACTCATTTCCGCAATTTTTCTAGACGTCGACTCGCTGGCAAAGAGTAGTCGAGAGCATGCTTCTATCGAGTAACTGAGCCATTAATCGAGAAAGAAGATCAAATGAGAATAACTATAAGAAAGATGTAAAAAGTATAAGGAAGCCGCCGCCGGCAGTGTTTTCCTGGATCTAATGGTGGTTTAAATCGGGATTTGCTCGCTGGAATTCCGTCTGGTAGGAAGCTCTCTCGGGCTCTGGCACTCTTTGCCAGTGGGAAAAGAGTCGTGATTCCGCCTAGCCTTTCTATGAAAATAAAGCCGGACCGGCGGCGGCGGCGCGGCGCGGCGGCTCGCTTGGCGCTCATCGAAAAGGCAAATCCAAGAGGCGCGGAACAGGAGAAAAAAGAAGGCACGTCCAATAATTCACGCCGGCGGAGACTATGAAGATATCACTCGGAGCGCGACCGGAATATCTTTAGATGGAGCAGTACGAAGGAGAAAAGCAGCGATTCGAGGCTGGAGTTCCGGCGGGCAAGCGAGTAATACGGTATTCTCGTGTATGTATAAGTTCTAGGAAGGCGATCGTTCGCCAGTCGCACACCAGTCACTTCAACAACTTCAATTTTTCGGACTACCGCTGGCACGCTTCGTACCCGAAACGAGGCGTTCATCGCTTAAAATCCGGCTCTGCACGTAAACCGAAAGGAGCGAGAGGGAAAAGAAGAATTGCCGGCGTGCGATCCTCGGGGCAAAGACCGATCTCGCCGGAGGCCCGATGTCGTGCAACTTCGCGGAATAAATTACGGCTCGCGTTTCCATGTAAATTATTCGTGCCAGGCGTTTCCGCGGGCGTACGCGCGAGCGCGCGCTCGCGAACTGTTGAAGGAGAACGCAGGCTGCTCTCCTCTCCTCTCCTCTGCTCCTCTCTCCGTGCCAGCAAGCGCTCTCGCGCCCTTATATGTATATGGAATATTCATAGCATAATTAAAGACGGAAGCGTGCATAATTTGTAAGGATCGCGAGGAGTAACCGGCTGGCGATTAAGCGCTCCTTGAAATTTCGATGGCGATGATTAAGCGGCGACCAATCGCCGATGCGTGCGAAAGCCCCGATCGATTTCAGCTCCCAGACACCACTCGACTCCACATACGCATAGGCACACACATGGTACGCAGCGCGTCGTCGTTGGCGAGATCGGATGAGAAAAAAGGTGGAAGGAAATTCGGGAAGCACAGTCTGATAAATGAGAGTCGTTCATAAGTAGGTAGGTCAAGGCGAGTGCTTGAAACTGGTCGGTATAAATCAGAGAGGAGGCGGTTGCGGCGGCGGCGGGGGAGAGGGGAGCGAATGCGTGCCTACTCTTCTCCAACGGCAATGGAGTCAAGCGATTATCCCTCCGACGTTGAAATCGGAGGAGATCCCTGCGAGGACTTAGAAAATTACAGAATGATCGACGATTGCCGTCGGCGAATTTTTCCCAGCGAACCTCAACACCGATAAACCATCACCGCCGCCGGATGCTTCTATCTCTGGCTGTGACCGAACAACCATTTACTACTGGCTCCTTCCTCCCGGGCCCTTGATCCAAAATCAATTTCAAAATCATATAGTGCACCCACTAAGAAATATCACAAAGCAGTCCCGCCCATCGATTAATCTCAAAAGGGACAGGAACGGATCATCGAAATCGTTTGAAGTAGACATTTTTTCGCAGGAGGAGGAGTCCGTCAATGTCGGCATCAACTTTCCCGCGAACAAATTTTACACAATTTATCGATATACCGCGTCGGTGTCGAGAAAACCGCTGCTGCAATTACGAGGAGCGATAATTGATTATTAATCAGCCCATCAACGCTCATATTTATGCGGGAAAACTGGCCACGAAGCGATGTCCCACTTGCTGCTTAGCACTCAAAGTGTCAACAGGATTCTAAGTTCGGGAAAGAGACGTAGAAGATTGACCGATCTGACGTATAGTACGTCCGGTGATCAAGTGAACATTCATGCGCAAAAATAAGCGTAATTCAAAGGCCATTAGCGAAAAGGTGAGACAGACATTGTCTCTCTCGCATTACCGCGTCAGACTTTACGGAGAAGCGCGATCGCATCAATTTTTCCCGCATCCAATGACCTGGGAGTGTTGAAGTGCGATCCCCAGGATAATGATACGATCCCGCAGCATCATACCTCCTGTCAGTACTGACACAGATTTAGCGGGCGCACGCCTCTAGGCTAAACGGTCAGGCCGAATTAACGTCGTGAAGTACTCGAGCTCTCGTCCATTTAAATGTCAAGTAAGGAAAGATCGCGACTTGATCCTCGAAGGCGCCGATTCACCGCGATAGCAATCGTGTCACGAATTGGCCAAGACTCGGCTCGGATTTGAACATCGGGAAAGCGGCTGAGTAGATATCGGAGGCGCGTGTACTTGGAGGACGGTTAATGTAAGCGCGCACGTATCCTCCGAAAGCCGAAGGGGCGTGCGAACAAAATCGTCGGCGCAGGGCGACGGCGGCGGTGCGACCGAGAAATCGATAGGACTTTAATCCAGAGAGGCCGGAGGCCGATATCCGCGGCAATCGGGAGAGCGAAAGTGATTGATGGATACCCATAAATACATAATCACGGCTGATTCGTGGTGCGCGGAGAGCGTGGACAAAAATCGACGAGACGCCGCCGCGCCGCACCGCGCCGCGCCACGCCGCGTCGCTGCCCGAGCTGACGGCCCACCGCCTATTCATGAGCGGAATTTTTAATCCCTCGACCTTCTCGGACTTTCGTTTTCGACAAAAAGCCCACCGAAATCTATTAGGCGCGCAGTGTACCTCGCCAGGAAGCCCCTAACACTCCCCAAAGATCCCTGATCGAGCGAGTGCGGTATGAAGAAATACTGCCTGTAGCTACATCTTGTAAGAATGCATCCCCAAATTCAGCGAGCCGCTCACCAATCGAGAAGGAGAGAGAGAGACTCGAGCGATCAAGGACTGGGCCGGATCGTTTGGACACGATGTTAAGCGTACGCCAGACGAATGTGTAATTAAAATGGGTCCGACGACCCCGAGCCTGCAATCTACGTATACTCGTAGTAGACCTGTCTAGATGGAGAATGAGATCCACCGGCGAGATGCGATGCACGCGAGAACAGTTTCGAGACACACGCACCTGTATACGTGTATTACTGCAATTTCGAGACGCTGCCTGGTGGGGCTGACGGTAGGCCAACAGATTCAACGAGGAAACGTACGCCGAGCGTATACTTCACAGCGCGAATAAATATGACAGAATTACGAGGAATATTAGTCGACTAGAAATGCTCGGCAGTGGTAATGTGTTTCTGATCAAGTTCAACAGTGTCCAAGGGGTTGACAGACAGGCTAGGAAAGTTTGACAGACAGGAAGTTCACTGTTAAAACACAATGTCTCGCCGAAGGAGTGGAAGGCCCGGCACTCTCGGGGAGCTTTAGGGAAAGGGAAATTGGTGAGACGGTCTCCAAAGAACGCAAAGTGAAATTGCAGGAGTGATAAGCGCTTGGTGTAAAGGGAGCGAGGATCGGGAGGAGCACTCGGGGCGGAAATACTTTGTCGAGATAGGAAGATGAGAACGGTGGCGACGGCGAAGAGAGTGTCTGCTTAAAAAACGTTTAAAGAACGTAAATCGCTTTAGGAGCCGACCACGAAAATAGCTCGAGTGCTCGAGTAATCACTGATTATCGGTGATATCTGATTAAGGCACATTACTGATCGCAATAGCTGTTGTTCAATTTCACTGAAAGCGATATCGACCTCGAGAACTTCCATGTTTCCCCGCTCCTGTCACGGAATTCTAAGAGCACCGAGAAAAATACCAACTGCCGATTTTCCCGTTTGGCATTCGCAAGATTCGCTAGGACGTCGCTCGCTCGAGTTTGCGAGCGGATTCGCGCGAAAGCTGTACGTCAATATTCTACGAGTAACGAGTCTCGTCGACTTGGCAGCGATTCTGCGGCCGACGGCCAGATACACAAGTGAAACGATCCTCTACCACTCGATACCAGAGATACTGCCAGAATTTTGCGCAACTTCTTCGAGCACTCGCTGAAATACCGGGAACTTCGATTGACACTATGGCATCGCTCGTCCAACTACACACTAGGTGTTAAAGGCAATTCCGGTTTATTTTAATGAAAGATCTTTTCTATTTGCTTAGAGATTTTTGGCATTAGATGGGGCAGAATTCACGAAGTTCCTTAATTTCCAAATATAACCCGCACAATTATCGAGACTCGGATGACTAATGAATGACTTTGATCGATTCTACCAATGTTCGCGAGCGATCTCCGTCGCTCTAAACACACACACGAATGTCAGCCGATCTATTCTCAATAGGAATTCGAAGTATACACAAAGATAGGCGTATTCGAAGCCGGAAAGACGTCAAATAATAATTTCGAGTGTCGTGTACATGAGCTGTTTCTCTCACTGGCTGAGTATGCCTCTCGACTTGGCCGCGGGAACCTCCTCGACGAATTCCTAATCGACGACGACGACCACGACGACGACGACTACGACGACCAAGAGTGTATTTGCCCGCGAGTGTTTACCGACGATCTGACTCGAGCTGTTTTCCAAATTTCATAACAATTTCGTGGCACACAAGCATCGGGCCAGCCGCATCTACATACACGTTGCGCGCCAGGTGGACGATGACGAAATAATATTCGAACTTATGATTCATAAATTCTAATGAGCCAGACTGGACATATTCTAATGAGAGCTTTCGTAACGCGTTCTCGATCCTATTCTCTCGCCCTCGTTTTCTCCGCTTCTCCAGGCAGACCGAGGCAAGAAGAACGTGAGAGGAGCAGCGTTTTCGAAGTTAAGGAGGGTGGCGAAAGAGAGAAAGAGAGGCGGTCGCGCGCGGCTCGATTTCAGTTAACAGGGCTGCTGCTGCTGCTGCTACGCTGCGGAGGTCGAAGTTGCTCAATTACACCGGCCACTCAGGGTAAACAATAAAGTCCTTCGGGGCCTCGTTCAAGTACTCTGTGTATAAACCCCACTGTGCTCGCCTATCGTACTAACATCGATCTAATTTGCCACGACTACTCACGATCCCTCTGCCTACCAAAACAAACTCCCGATCACCCTGTCCGCCTCTGCCGTGCTCGATCGCCCTGATTCGAATTCCGTTTACCAGATTTTCAAAGCGACCGAAATCACTGCCGACACCAAATCTCCCCGCGGCAGAGAGAGCACATACTTCTGAAAACCGAGCGGCCATCGAGCCCTTTCACTGGGCGAACTAAATGCAAATTTCCCGGGGAGACTTCACCGCTCTGAAAGAAGCCAGCGAACGCGTAAATCGTAACCGTTTCTCCTAGTCTCTCGAGGGATGACAGTACAAAGCAGCCTTGTCGTCGGATCTGCCAGCCGCATGTAAATTCGCTTCAACACCAAGGACCTACAATTCACAGAGATCCAGCTTCCCGCCTGTCTAACTCGACGCCGGCGAACCTGCCTGCTCTTTTCATAGCGACACTTTCGAGATCTAATAGAGTCACTGAATCCTAGTAGAGAAAACCTAAGAATTACGGGATGAAGGCGCGTGTCTAAGGAATACTCTCGATCGGCCGACGGAGAGTCACGCGTGACTGCTAACCGTACGAGATCTTCACATTCACATGGGGGGTGTTGGAAAATCGGGGAGAACTATTTGAGAAAATGGGACGTACCCTTGGCTGCGCCATGAACGCCCTGGCCGCGCCGGGGAACTCTGCGTGCTGAGCCACCGTAGCGGCTGTATTTTCCCACAGTACAAGCAAGCAAGCCTCAACACTTCACACACACTCGCTTTCCCCACTTTCCGTTCGGCCTTATCACGGCGAACGTTTGATTTCTTTCCTCGTTTACTCGCACTGAAGTATCTCTCTCCCTGCTTCTCTCTCCTGTAGGCGTACAGGTATATACGTTGTGATCCACTTGTCGCGTGTGTACTCCGGCTAAGCTAAAGCTAAGCTAAGGCTAAAGCTAGAGGTTCGGCTTCGGCTGCCGTCGGCAGAGTCAGCGTGTGCCGCCTGGCTTTCCTCGCACGGCCGTCGGGGCTACCGGTCAACCGGCACCTTCCTCCGCCGATTTCTCGATTTCCTCTCCACGGAGTACGCTCGCCTTCCCAGCAAAGCGAGCTCTCGAGCCACGGTATTTTAGCTCGGAACCTGAGAGTTGGGGGGTGAGCGTCAGTATTGCTTGCCGCTTATTCCTGGTCCTGCGAGTACTGCCACTGCTCCACTCGAATACACGTGCTTCCTCATCCTCGCGGTATCGTCGCCGCTGAGAACACTCTGACTGCGAGGTCCGACTCTGCGAGAGCTCGTAGACTTGCCTCGACACCTCGTCGTCAGACACGCGTCATGTCCACCCGGAGCACTGCACTGTCTTGAGCACGTGTTCAGCTTCTGACGCCCTGAGCGACTTGGCTGCGCGACTCACGATTATTCTCTTATTCAAAAGCTCCAACTCTTCGGGGATCACAGATTCTCGGGTGTGTCGATGGTCCCGATTAATGAGGATTCTCTAAGGATGTAAGGAGGAGACTCTGACTCCCGGGCGATGACGATGTTCCTCTTCACTGAGACGAATACGTTGGGGGCCCTTTCGATGTCCACCCTGTCACTCCCGACGGCGGTTCCGTCGGCGGGCCCTACTTCACTGTTTCACATAAACCGCTGAACAGGCAATCACCGATGTCACTGACAAACACGTTACATCCTTTTTCTCTCCTCTCTCTCTCTTCCCTTCTATCTCTCTTTCTCTCTGTTTATCACGGGACACAGGATAGCTAGGATACGAGAGAGTGCTCTCGTGACAATACTCGAGGCTTTCCACTCGAGAGGACAGCTGGTGAGGGGCTTCGGTAGCCGGCGAAGATCGAGGGATCTCGCGGTGGCGCGCGCGCGCGCGGCAAACTCTCCTCTGATGGAAGCAGCGTCTTCCTGAGGGACTGGGATATATCGGAGAGGTGTGCGGTGTCTCCTCCGATTGCCGTGATGGACGGTGGCCGGACGCGAGCGGCAGCAGTTCACTTGGTGTCTCCGGATGCTGGCTGTATCCGTGGCGTAAATCCGGTGCGCGCGAGATCGCACAGAGTACTGGCGCGCAAGCAAGCAAGGCGAGCACCGGAGAGCCCGGCTGGGTGTCTCGGATGATAGCTGGCGGCGATGAGGGGCCAGCCAGCCAGTCAGCCAGCCAGCAAGGAAGCAAGCAAGCAACCACCGAGCGTGTGATCGCGCGCGTGTCGTTTCGCGCGGCGCGACGTGTGTAACGCGCGCGATGCTAGAATGTGGAGCACTTTCGACTCGAGCGAAGAATCCGCGTGGCGTTTGCAAGGTAGCGGCGGCGGCGCACCGACCGACGAACGAACGAACGAACGAGCGAAGGGAAGCGCAGAGAGCGCGCGCGGCAAGAAGAAGCGCGTACCTCCTCGCGGCGATTACTGAACGGAGAAACCGGTACTGGCGCGGCTGCGGGAGAGACGAGGAGACGAGGCGGCGCGGTGCGGCGAGGTGAGGCGCGGCGAGGCGCGGTGAGGCGAGGCGAGGCGAGGCGCGCGAGAGAGCTGTCCACGAGAGACAACGGGCGACCCTCCTCCCTAACCGTGACTACTACTGCTCGTGTGCCACTCTCGTAACTCCGGTCGCCAGCAGAAGGTGGAAACGGTTCGCTCGCTCGCTCTCGCGTGTATGTGCTGTGTGCGTTGGTTGCGCGCGGGCAACCTCCGAGCGCGGGCAGAGAGGCAGAGCGCGGCCGCGCCACGGGAATATGCGTGTTTCCAAGTTCCCCCACGAAAAAGCACCGGCTGTGTATCCCACTGCCAGAGAGGAGCGGAGCAGAGCAGCGCGAGCGAGCGTGGAGAGCAGCGCCTAGCGCGGTTTTAGATCCTGCGCCGTCCGCAGTCGTTCGCCAACTGTCAATCAGCGCCGCGTTTCGTCCGGGAGTGGGAGGCAGCCCGACACGCCTACCCTCCTCGGCCAATCATCGACCTTAGCACGCCCATTCACCCCCACCGACGCCCCGGCACGACAGCGCCGCGACGGACAAACCGCGAAACACAGCGCCCTCCGCCATCGCGACACCACTACCAACGAGACCACCGTCGGGTGATGACGACGCCGACGAGGACCACCGTCGGCTCGAGGATGGCGAACCACACTCCGCGCCGGCGAAACTATCCTCTCTTCCAAGGACTATCATCATGATAAGAATTCCTTATTTGATTCGCCACTGGAGAACCAAAAAAATTCTCGCGGACGTCGAGATTGCCTAGACTGTCTTGCAGGATGTCTGTTTCGAGATTAAAGAGAACCCTCTCTTGCTTTTCTTCAAGTTTCATATGGAAATCTGTCAGTTCCTTCGCATTAAAGCGAATAGGGAATCTGGAGGTCTGAAATGATTGGAGGGTAGTCGTGTGCCTAACGGCTGACTTGAGCGACCCTAATGTATCATCCACTTATATCCTATCCCTTTCAACGCATGCAATAACTACCACTCTTTCTAGAAAAATTTCTCTCCACATTGATTAAATCTCCCTAACGTCAAAAGACAATTCGAAAATTGGACTTTCTTGGGTTTTCAAAATTTAACGCTGCACATTCATCAAGATTTGTGCTAGATAAGTATAAATTATGTCGTAGTTCAAGATTCGAATTCAGGTGATATAGGACAGGGCGATAGTCAGGCCAATTGAAGAGCTGAGATTCAGATTTAGGGATGAGAGTTCTCAGTCGACTAAGGGCAGGATACATTGCACCGCCCTACACCGAACAGCTTTAAAGGGAAGATCCACATCTTAACGGGCAATAGCAGCGGCAAATGGTTGACTCTGGAAACGTTGTCCGTCGGGCGCGTCCCGGGCCATTTACAATATTCGCTCTCGACGCGGGAGAGAGTGTACAAAACTACCTACTTCCGACAGCCAACGTAAGCAGAGGGAGAAAGAGAGTGTGTGTGTGTGTGTGTGCGCGCGGGAGAGAGAAAGAGATAGAGAGGGAGAAAGGGAGATAGAGTCAGGGAACGCATAGGGAGAAAGGGCATCGCGACGCGTCTCGTTCAAACATCGACACTTATACCATTTGTTCCCAGGTTCGCCTGTTTTATTGTCCACAGTGCCAATGCAAAGCACCCTCTCTCACCTCTGCTTCTCTCTATCGGCAGTTGTGTTAGCGCGGAACTTTTTGATGATGCGCTCTTGATGATCCCGAGAGGAGCGTGCAGGTACCAACCAGTCAATGTTTGAATGAAGCCAACGAACAGCTGACTCCGCGCGGAGAATTGGGTCGCGAGCGTGCGGTTTCGAACTTTGAATGGTATTCGGCGTTTGGTGAGTAATAGCGACATGAGGCGGCGGCGGCGGTGGCAGGAGGATCAGGACGAAGTGGAGGAGGGCATGGACCAGCAGCCTGTCACCAACATCACTCACTCGCTCGCTCGCTCGCTCGCCTCCCTACCCCTACCGCTTCGCTCTCCACCCGATTTTATGACTCCCTCAGCCCGCACTTTAACCCTGTCTGGCCATTACCGACTTATACCACTGTTGGCGCTCCGCTGGTCCTCCTGCCGCACGCGATTGCCGCGTGATATCCGCCAACTGTTAAGTGCGTTCCTTAATCTCCAGCCGATCAAGCCTGACACACACACACACACACACAGACACACAGATAGAGAGAGATACAGACGCGTAGAGACCAGCATCGCGTGTTTCGTCATCGAACAAATATGTAAGGATGCTGCTCGCCGGCGAGAAAGAGAGAACACCGGCCCGCCTGATGTTCCCGCGGATTAAAGGATAGAGCCGGGATTCTCCAGCGCGCCTCGTTTCATCCTCGTAGTCCCTGCTGACACGCACGCACACGCACGCACTCACCAGCACCCAGCCATACACCCAGGCATTCCAAACCGGCGGACTTTTACTCGAGGTTTATTCAAATCATCCGGCGAACGTGTCAATACATCTTAACGAAGGCGCATCTTTCACGAGACGAGAGGCGCGCGGAATTCGCCAGGAAATATTTCGGACGATCGCCGATTAGATTAGAGAGACGCGCTGCGTGTGGAAGCGGAATCGGTGACTCCGGCTCGAACGAGTAGCCCATTGTCTAACTAAACCGTATGGGAGAGAAGGAGAGAGAGAGGGAGAGAGAGGGAGAGAGAGAGAGAGTAGTAACTGTGACTGAAGTCTCGTGGTAAATGGAGTCGTCAGCCGTTTCTGCCAAGCGAATCAGGAGACCATTCGTCATGGTGTATTATAGGAGCGAGTGCAATTGAAAAGTTCTAAAAGCATCCTAAATACACGTGAACGGCATAAACACGCCGGCGCTGAGAAGCACGCGATACTACTTTATACATACATAGATGATAGGTGTATTTTTATGAGAGAAGCAGAGAGCCGCTAACTACTGTGTAACGTCCCGCGTATAATAATCCTATTCATGCCAAGGGGGGCATTTGTATTGTAAATATCCAGCCATTAAATCTGTTGGAAAACAGCGCGCCAGCTAAAACCAGGAAGTTACGGGAATGAGGCTCCTGAACCTACGGTAGAAAGAAGACGCATGGTCAGTGGGCACGTCGATCCTCTGCGCACCCGTTCGAAGCCGGCATTCTGGCCTCCCAGCTAGAATGCGAATTGACCTTAATTCGTAGGTGTCCCGGACATTGTCCCTTCTTTACCTGCCATGGGACACTTCGAGCCTCTTATTTCCCAATAAATCACATCGAGAGATCGAGCCGAGCAACCTCTCCGCCTCTCTATCCATCGATAGTAACGAGGGAGAGAGTTGCTCCCCACGAATGATCCCTGTGTATGGCTTTCCAGCCCAACGGTCATGAGCCATTAAGCTTCGCGTAATATCGAGAGATGATCGATTCTTACGTAAGCTGGCGCGGCCTCTGAATCACCATGGAGTGCTTTCGCAAAACGCATGTATGTACACATTGCTGGGACTCTTTCACAAAGCGTCGCGTCGGAGGGATCTTCGAAGGAACACGAGGGATAGGACGGAATGCCGAATAAAAGTTGCGGCAACTTTCAGGGCGCATACGAAATGGAGACTCCGATGATCCAAGGAGTGGCGGGAGAGCGGCAGCATTGCCGCACTCAGCTGACAGCCGACATGGCAAGCCGAGAGCTCGGTGTCCATTCGCTATTTAGTTATAAACTTTCCCGTGTCGAGCAGTCGAGCTGTACTTGGACTCGTTACGTAACTTTGTCAGTGGCGAGGCTGGCGTTTATGAAAATGGAGTTATATTACGATGGAAGGCGTTCCGAACGGTACACCGGGTATAATGCAGAGCCGGCAGGGTGATACAATGGGCTGCGCGACCTAACCCGTCCACTGTCCCTGCGTAATTCTGCGAAACGCCCCTACTGTCTCCTCTATTGTGCCTCGGAGCATAACAATGTCAAAGTCTATACCGTTAAGCCGCCGCACCGCGCCGCGCCGCACCGCACTGCACTACGCCCGACGGAGAAACGTGTACGCGATGTGTACCCCAATTATTCGCCTTCCTCGAACCACCCTACGAAAATCGCCGGCCCACTCCACCACTTTCTTCCCGCTTACATTTTCCGCTTCACTCACTCGAAACATCGTGGAAATGTGATCTCACGGCTTAATGATGGGGAAGCGACCTACTCTGCCGCTGATGCTAAGGAAATTTTCGATTGCTAAATACCTACGTATTTTTAGTCGTAATTTCTTCATCATTCAAAGATTTTAGCGTCCGGATAGAGGAATTAATAATTATTATATACAATTATGGCAAAGAATATTCGAGCGAGAATTACGTGAATTGCTCAGAGAGTATATTGTAGAAACAGAGAAAGAGAGAGTGGAAAAAGTAGAGAGAGGGTTTAGTTCAACTTCAGAACTTCTTATAACCACGCGGATTATCTAGCACGTTGCCCGCCTATGCAAACGATCGCGTACTTTTCCGAGAGAACCAGCCGGAAGGAAAGTGAAAGAGAGGAAGAAGGAGAGAAGTATCCGAGGAAAATGTACAAGCGGCGTTAAACCGCGGGTCCGCGGCGATTCGCGCTCGATCCGCCGGCAGCCAGCCAGAGCTTGATTCTCAGCCAAGAGCGTCCGCAGGATTTCTTTTACTTCTCGGAATATTCCGCACGCGCGACCACCACCCGGCCAAATCGCACCGGCAAGAACGAGATGGATTCTCTCGAAAGAAGACTTGCTCGCTCGCTCTTTTCTTTGTACCTGGGCTTTGCGAGTCCGACAGGGACATTCATAGAAAACTAAGGCAATTAGCCAGTGTTGGAAAAACCCCAGAAATCACTGTACTTCTCATTGAAACTCTGGACTCTTTAAATCGTTGGATCGCTTCACAACTCTAATACAAGAAGAATACAACTGGATTGCATCAACGATTGTAACATTCTTTGTAAAAAAATCAGCTGATCTTGGATATGTAACGAAGGGAGATCCGCAGATTTGAAAACTACAGAGAGACAGAGTCGGTGAAGACAGAGGGGTGGTGTGCTGGCGCAACTCGGGCTTTAGAGACATCGGTGGAGGCGATCGGGAGGGAGGGAGGGATGGAGGGGAGGAGGGGTGTCGTGATTTGTCAGGCTCGCGAAATGCAACACCGATCCGATTAAGGCTCTCGAATTACCGAATTCCCGTCCTTTCCCAGCCGCCGCTCGCTCCTCTCGGCCTCAAGTACACGAGAGACACTCGACCCGCTGACACGCTCGTGTTTATAGTTTTTCGATGCCCCGCCACGAATCTCCGTGGAGAAACGCGTGAGAACTCGGCCCGTGTCTGTAAACATCGGGCAAGGGTGATCCTCCAAGGTACAAACGAGCTTACGATGTAGTTTACTTGCTCCCGCGGTCATTCACGAAACTTTCTTCCACCCCCGAACACCATCGGCGCCAAGACCTCCTCGAGCGGCATCAGTGAACGCATTTCCCACTGGTTCACCGACTGCGATCGCAGCATAGTTTGCTTCGTCGAAGCGTTTGGGATACGTGAGAAATCGGCAGTCCGACAAAGAGGAGTGACTCCCTCGGTGGGAGGAGGGGGGCTGTGTGCTTGCGAGTAACTTATCGAAGCGGTGGCGGTGGTGTGATCTCGACTGCTTAAGTCCGACGTGGAGTGCTATCGCGTCTGGGACTGTCCACGGTTCGACGTATTATAACAGACTAAGGGAGGATAACCCGTGATCGATCACCCGGTGAATGCGACACCCCTTACGAACACATATCCGCGCCCCATTAAATCGGCGGGCCGCCCTTGCGAGAGCGGCAACCTCCACTATCTCCTCAGAGAATGCCTTTACTCTCCGAGATCCCCTGCACCGATAGAATGCTCCAGAGTTCTTTCCGTCGCTAGAATAAGTAAGCGAACGTAATTTCGTGTACGATACTACGCCGACTCTCTTCTTCCTCCTGTTAATGCTCAGGCTTCCCTCTGATTGATCGCGTATCGGGTTTTAGTCAGGCGTAATCAGAACTTTTAACGTTCAGGATTATGAATTTTCATCGATCGAGCGTGTTACCGGTGTGCACGCCGGTGATAGTCGATCTTGGGTACAAACTAATCTTTATCGGCGAGCGGCGAGGTTTTTTGCATGACGAGATCTGCCAGGCGGCCGGGTACCGTGCGAGTGCCGTGTTCGCGATAATAGTGATAGGCAGCCGGCGAAGTTGACGTGGGCGTCCTGGAGACGCGCGAGCTCTATGCCCGGCATAAATTACCATCCGAAATGAAGCTGGAAATCTGATCTCGTCATTAAGCGCGCGCGCGCGCGCGCGGGAGGCGCTGCTTCTCGATCGTTTGCTACGAGACGAAAATCCCCGATACACAATGACGAGACGCCAGTGGTAATTGCCGCGCACTTACCAATGCCTGTGTGCGTCTGCGGCCTATGATAATCCACCCACTTATGAGCGACCAAGATCCACACGATACGCGGTGCATCACTCTCTCCGCTTGTCGTCACGTCTCCAACTAACAATCGAGCGCGTACTCGAGGCGATAAAAACCGCTCGAGTATAGAGAGATCGTCGAGTGATCCGCCTGAATCTAATTCCTCTCGACGATACACGTCAGAAATGAGTCAGATGTACGAGCACGCGCTGGGAAGGCCAGAAACTAAAATTCGAGCTTTTTCCTGCCCGCCTGACCTACTTTCTGCTCTCCGACGTGGAAAATGCCGGCAGTTTTTCGAGTGCCATATATCAGTGCCGGTATGCGAGAAGCAGGCTTCCGGTGGTGGGACAGTAACCCTCTCGGGGCGCCAGCGACATACACCGACATCGGTATTTTTAATCTAACACTTGGCAAGAACCTGAAGAATCGAATAATCGTAGAACAGCGGCAAGATAGTTAAGATTTCTAATGATAGATTCATTTCTGACTTGAAGTACACATCACACGAGCATACTTCTGTTACATGTATCAAATTAATATTATTTAAGATGTAGTTTGTGCAGAAAGTAACTGGCGAAGAATAAAGCCGAGCACTGTGATCAGATAAGGCGAGAAGACTCGGAGGGCTCTCGCTCTCTCGGAGATCGAGAATCGAGGCGTTGGAACTCGCCGAATTCCTTGTAGCGGCGTGGAGGGACGTGGAATCCAGAGGAACGGGGGAGGCCAACACGGACATGTAGAGTTGCTGAGGAGGCTGGAAGAGGAGACGAGGCCCGGGCGATCCGGTAAAGGATGGGGCAGAAATCCTCAAACGAAATTCCAGTGTGACTAAACCCCCGTGGATGACTGGCAGGCCTCCGCTCCATAGAGGACGCGCGGCGAGCCTCGGGGTTGTTTTCAGTATATCGCCATCGAAAGATCTTTTTCTCACTCGGAGTTCTCACTGACCTCGCTCCCCCGAACGCCCTCCGAAGAAAGCCCGCCACAGAATAACGGAAGGCAGACTCAAAGCGAGAAAGAAAGATGATGCATCGCAGTGAGGTCTACATTGGCCCAGCAATAACCATGTGTGGGAACTTGGAAGGAATCCTCAGGAAAATTACTCCATTTCGCACGAAGCATTAATTCACAAACGCTTTATCCGTTCGTTAGAAATATGATGCTTTTTGCGCGGCGAAAAGCTATACTCTGTCCACAAATTTCCTAAGAGCGGCTAATAAATCAAGGAAGATTACCTACCGCGAAAGAGAGAGAGAGAGAGAGAGAAAGAGAGAGAACGGGTGGTTACCAATTGCTTTTGATGAACAGTTTGAAGACTATAATTTTGAAATAACAATAGGTACATAAATCTATCCTGGGAGATTGCACTTGCAACTCGACTGGGCGACGTAGAGTAGAAAATGACGAGCGATTTGGTCAACGATATTGTTTGTCGGCCCAGCGAGATCTGAATGCCGATGCTGGCCGAGCGATGTCATTCCGTATGCAAGCGGCGTTTCTCATTACGTCCTTTAAGCCGCTGTCAAAGCGGTTAACTCTCGGGCTTTCGAGAAAAAGAAGAGGCCCGAGAGGAAAGAAGCTCGAGCGAGACAAGGTCCCAAGTTCCACCGGCACTTTGGGTCACTCTCTCCGTTTCTGGTGACGGTAATGTTTGTTCGTGGGCTACCTTATCTCGACTGGCAGCAGCCTCGCTCCAGACCGTGGTCTGGTTAGATGCATTTCGTGTAAGGTCGTGCCGTACATTTTCTAAAAGGGCTGAATTATCTGACCCCTTGTGCCTGCTCGCCCACCGACCGACACCTTTCTTCAGCCTGCTTCCGATCCACCCACCTTTTCCCCACAACTACAACCACCGACACTGCATTCACATAAAACGCATTGATATTCATCCTCGCTTAAACAGAAATACCAAAAAATACTCATATCTTCCAAATAATCTAATTTGAATTCGTAGTAAATATATATAAGTGTCACGAGAATTTTCGAGGTGAGGAAATACAGGAATATGGTATAGCAAGGGGTTCGGACGAAAATGAATTCGTCGGAAAAACGGCTGAGTCTTTAGAGTGCAGGAAGACCGAATGTCATTCTCTTGACAATGGGGAACGTGTATACACATACGTCTGCGTGCGGATACATAATAGTACTGGCAGGCGATGACATGCGAGAAATCCAGAGCGAGTGGATCTCTCTCTGTCGTCACTTGCAAATACATAGAAATTCTTGCAACCAAGACAATTGTACTATTTGTACGAAATTAGAGGTGTTCCATAAAAATTCACACTCACTTTTTCTACTGTTAGGAATTTCTGATTCAAGTAGAGAGATCGAGGAACTCGAAGAAATCGCTGAGAGTTTGAGGCGAGATCCTTGACCCCAGAAGGGGATCCATGGGAATCCTGGGAGCTTAAAATGCGAGAGTTCGATCGACAGCCACTTAGGGCTTCATTCGAGGATCTCAAAGACGCGAACTCATCCTGACTAGAGCTATGCTCGGCCATCAGTACGGCCAGCCCCGGGTAAGCTGATCCTCTTCTAGACAATCCGTCGCGGCATTTACGGCACCATTGATCTGACACCGACGTTTGTCTACGACGTGTATCTGTCTCGAAGTTACGCATCAGTCGATAATATTTCAATTCACCAATCGGCCCTTATCCCAAAAAACCCCACCTCACTGCCAACATCGAACCATCAACAGTTCTCTTTTTCCCTTACTCTTAACCCATTCATAGACCCAATAAAATTCTTTTAAACTACATAAAACCCTGTTGGAAGTCCAGAATTGGCAACTCTTAATTCCGGAAAGTAGCACGTATTCCGATTATCATCAAGGGCTCATCAAACATGCACTGGCGTGGTGAATCATAAAATAACCAGTCATACATCAGGCGGAGCATCTCCCGTTCTTGGGTACATTGATCTTTCAACGGCGGGGCAAAAAGTATCGGATGCGTCGATCGGCAAACATCGCCGGATGCAATGAGCGGACTCGCAATGAGGAGGCGCATCGATGGCAGCCTCGACTTAAGATGTTATTTCAGTTATTTAGGAGATGTCTCGACTCGGGTGACACGCGCCCAATACCTGCCTTTGCACACGGTTAAACGAGCGTCCCTCCGGCCAACTGGCTTATGAACAAGCCACTGAATGGAGTCGGAGGAAGCCGAAGTGGTGGCGGCGGCAGCGGCGGCGGCGATGCTTGCCGTGAGGAAGACGAGACACGATAGACACCCCGTAATTACACGGGGCTGAATTACGACCGCACATGTGCCGCGTTCTCGTAAGTCTCGCGCGTCCCCTCTGCTTCTCTCTCTCTTTCTCTCCCGCTCACTATCCCTCATTCGTTCTGTGTCGCGCGTCAACCATTCTTTCTCATTGACCAGTCAACTTCTGTCATCCCACATCGAAACAATGCATACATTACCAGGCGTTGGCATCCGAAAAAATACGCCGGCTTTTATTCCTGTCCGCCACGGTGGCTCATAAAGCGGGCCACACCGAGGTTCGGACGAGCCGCTGATATTTACGAGATGCGTCGTCTTCGATTTCGAGGGGTGCGCAAAAATATCGTAGACCGTCCTTGGAGACTAACGAGCGCGGGGGAGGTTTCGCTCTGATTTGCCAGCGCGCGCGGTTAGCTGGTGAAGAGCGCGCGGTGGTCGAAAGAGGTGGGGAGGAGGAAGTGGCGGTGGCGGCGGCGGTGGTGCGGGGCTCTTTTTTGCGGGGCACGCGTGACGAGATCCTTTGTTTTGACGCGGACGGACAGGTGAGTTATCTGGCGCGGTGGGACGATCGTTCTTCTCGGACACCGACACGTCGAGGAAGTTCTTCCCGAAAAAGATCCATCCCCGGCTTCGCTGTAAACACGGCCGATAAAACGACGAGAGGAGATAGAAAGAGAGGGAGAGGGAGAGGCCGCGAAGCAGCCTTAAGCGGCGCGCGGAAGAGTGATGCGACGCGGGAAACCATTCTTTAAAAGCCCGCCCCTCTCTCTCTAGCTCTGCTGCTCGCACTCTCTCCGCCTCGTACTCGAACAGCCCTTTACTAGCGGCCACGGCCCACTTCGCCCCGGTAAAAACTACTCCGCGGACACTCCTACGAGACGAACTACCACAACCTGACCTCAACTCACCCGGCTCCACAGGGTAAAACTGAACACTCTCGCGATCTCTTAGCAGCTCGCACTCTTTCTCTGCCCTCGAAAGAAAAAGCCGCGACTCGCCTCAACTCGGACCGGCCAATTTCCAAGATATTTCCTCGCTCGCCGTCAAACTTAATGCCATGTAACTTGTCCGGCACGAAAGGCATTTAAGCAGATCAGATCGGGCTACTAATCCCTTGTACAAACGTGTCGCGACTAACCAAGAGGAATACACGCGGGGACAGAAACTCAGAGGGAGAGAGAGAGAAAGATGTGGAGAAGTCGGCAGAAAAAGCGCAGCCGAGAGGAATCCCCCGTGGAAGCAGAAGAGGGTTCTCCTCTTGATCAGGGCACGGCACGGGCCGGCGGCGTCAGGCGACGAGTCGCGCATCAGTCAGTCAGTCAGTCAGTCAGTCAGTCAGTCAGTTGGTGGAGCAGTCCGTCAACGGAGACGTTCGCTCACACGCGACAGGACATTATCGCATTAAATATCGACAGGCGGCTTTCAGCGCGAGGAGCCGGGCGCACCGAAATCGGGAGAAAAATGCCTGCGCCCATGGCGAGGGTCCTCTCTCGCTCGGCTCCTCCACGAGACCGCAATCCGTGTCCACCCACACCCGCTGCGCTCATAATAGGCTCTACGGGGCTAAGCCCCTCTAATTCCTCTCCTCCCCAAGTCGGCTTCACCTGACCGTATCCCCGGCCTGTCTCGTCTCCTCCCGAGTGGACCCTCTCCCTCTTTCTCTTTCTCTCCTCGCTCGGTGCGCGCCTTTGACCGGGCTTCCCATAGATTATTATTAGAATGCGCGTCTCTGGACCCGCTCTCGCCGCCAGGTAGATGGACAGTGCTCCGCCCCCCCGGTGCAGCCTGCGACTCGCGTCGCCTACCTATCTCTCTTCTTCTCTACCTGAGGAATTCTTTCTCGAGAATCTCCCTGAGACAGAGAGACGCGAGCGAGCCCAGATCCACGCGGCAGCGACACCGCTCGCGTATTAGTTCTCCGGGGGAAAAGCCTTTCCATGATTCCACAGGATAACACGCACCATCCTCCCCGTACGTTCTACGATGACGATCGACCGCTCTCCGTGCGGTCCGCGTGACGTTATCACCCTGTGATCGAGAGACGAATGATAAGTTTCGGGTAGCGGGCATTTGAGGCGAATAAATCTTGGCCGATCTTATCGTCGACGCTCGCGCGAGCGCGCGCTTGCGGCTGAGGTAAGCGTGGAAGGAAGATAGAAGGAGCGGAGGAAAAAAATTGATGGCTAGCCCGGCGAATGAGTGGACCAAGTAGCTGCTAGTGTGAATTTATCACTGACTTTATTGCGCCCGATCACACGCCGTTTTCGGCTTTCGTTCCCTCTCCCTCGCTGTGTCTTCGGACTCTCATTATCTCGAGTTAATGCCTGCTCCCGGTAGTAATCGTCGCCGCCGTCGCCGCCGCCGCCGCTGCCGCGCGCCGTTGCATAACCGGGGTACCGGTTTACTTTGACTACGGAAAAAGTCAGGGGTCGAGGACTTTCCGACCGCACCTCGCTGTCCATCGATGATAGAAGAGGCGAGGTTGGCCCAACAGTCTAGCAGAGTGTCACACCGTGTTCATTTCTAGGACCAAGTTCTTCATCGCGCCTCTAGTCGCACTTGACAAGCCGATAACTTCGCAGGAACGATTTTTCCCGACGCTTTGAGAGGCAACAGTGTCGGCAAGACAAATCGGTTGTTTCGAAATGCAACAACCTCTTGGACGCTGAATGCGCGATGAATTTATTCGCAACGGTTGTTGACAAAAAAATTCATAGTGAGCGCTAGGATGAGTGATCTCCTTGCCGAACTGGTGGGATGTTCGCCGGTGATTCCGACAGATAGTTGTACGCATGCTCGCCGGCGGAAAGCAGCTAGTTTTCACGAGGGATGTCCGGCAGTTGTCTCATTAAATTATTGCTCATTGAGTGCGTATAAATCAGCGCGCGCTTGCGTTCCGCGCTTCGGCAAGAGTATATACGCATAGGATATATATCGGCGGAGAACTCGTTTCAATCTTTCCAACCCAATAAATCGGCAATTCGCGCGCGATGTATTTCGCCCACCGGGAAAGTCTCCATTAATTATTAGCCCCGCCAGTTCGTGTAAACACACACTCTCGTTAGCTCGCTCGCTCGCTCGCTTCGGGGCTGCGGGCATTTCGTCGCGCGCGGCAACATCTTCGCGAAGTTTTCCAAGTAGCGGTGTGGCCGTTTCAGGCGGCGGCGGCGGCGGCGGCGGCGGCAGTGGCGGCGATAATGAAATTCCGAAACTATCGGTTTAATCGGGACATTGATTGGTGGCGGGCACGCCCGCGCCGCACGTAAGTTATGCGCTCGAGCGAGCTGCGTCGCTCGGCCGCTGCAGTTCAATGTCAATTTCGAATAGCTCGCATTCCGCCCGACGAAATCAGAATTTCACGGGGGCCTCGTCCGCGCCTAGACTATCTGGAGCCTGACTAACGACCTGACCTACTAATTCGTCCTTCCGTGGATACGATACTAATGAATCAACCGACGCCGCTCGCACCGGACTACGAGGATGCGCCGCTAGGAAATGGGCCGCGTACCATTTACACTAATAATCGATTCCACACCTCCGACAGCATATGCCGCCTGTGTCTATCAAGGCAATTTCTTAAGCCGTAATTTATTTACTTAAGAATCAACTTGGTTGACGTTGGAGAAAAATTGGATGCCGAAAGGTGCAAAGTATCCTTTTACGACTGGGTGTCCTTTAACTGTTTAATATTCGGTGGGTTAATTACAAGTCCGCCGCATTGAAGATATTCGTTTTGCGATAAATTATTACAACCATATGTCTGCTCGATGCTAATAATTCGAACAAAAATGGGGAATGAGCAAAGTTCTCTGCCCTAAAGGATAACTTGCTGCCACCTTGCGCCCTGAGGAGCGTACGATCGACTGCGCTCTGTCGGTACCCAAAGCGACCCTTATCACCTTGAAAGGAGCAAGTCTGTCCTTCCTTTTAGGTGGATCCATGTTATCGTTGGTCGCCCGAAAGCCTTATCACCGATACTCAGCCGTCGCTGATTTTCCGACGAGCAGTCTGCAAGTACTCGCGGGACTTTTTTTATTCACGGTAGCTGCCTTCCGTATCATAGAAATTGGAGGCTGCGGGGATACAATTGTCTGGTAGATAGCTGGTGGCTCTGCCGAATTGTTATCAATGGCTAATCAAGCGGATCCGCGAATTTACGTGGCTCGGAGCCGACGAGCAGGAAGGTGGCGAGGCTCGTAAAATATTCATAACTTTTCGAAATCCCGTCAATATGCAAATGGGAAATGCTAATGGCGGCTCGTTCACGCCTACGGGGAAGGCTATCGCGCTCTGTTGACACTCGCGCGTCAAGATTCTTGTTTTTCAAATCTCCCACAAACGCTCTCTGTGCTGGCCTATGATTTAACTGGACGACATCGATCGCCCCTTCCTGTCGCCGGCTCAAGGACCGCCACTCTACTCTTCAAATTCGCCAGGCCGATTTGATGAATTCCTAAAAAAAATTCGCCGCAAATTCCAGCACCTTCGGGCCCAACTTCTCCGAAAGTTACAAACAGGTCGCGTATAGCGGAGATATGAAAGTGGGGTCGAGTTGGATCGACAGGATTTCCAGTGGAGAGTATGGCGGAGAAAGGCTCGAGGGCCTATTAAGTCACGGCTACTAGCGAGATTTCTTAATTCCCCTTGATTAATGCCAGCTCTTTATTGGCTGTCAATAAGAAATGATGTATCGATTAAAAGGACATAGCGCAAAATTAGTGGCGTGCTCAACGCGAGATCGATCAATGCCCGAAAACGATGCCTCGCTGTAATAGCTCGCTGAATCGAGGATTCATTATTCCCACTTGGCCTTGCCAGCGAAAGCCAGCATCCTTACGTCACTGTAAATACATGTACGTGCACTGGCAGACACCTGATCCGAGTAATCATCCAAAAATCCTGGAACGCTTCCTCCAATTCTACAGCTCGTAAAATCAGCTCGAGCGAGATAAGGCAACCTGATTGTGCGTATCCCCTGGCGGAATCTAGCTCTGCCCGAAGGCATAACTAATGTGCTATTAAGAAGAAACGAAATGACGAAATGCTCGAAACACGCACCAACGGGACGCCGCGCCGCGCCGAGCAAAAGTCTGAAGAGATGAGATAAAAATTTCAAGCTCGACCAAAAGAATATCGGCAGTTCTGGTGACTACACCCAACTCTCGTAGGATTCATAGTGGAGTGCCGTGGTGGGTAAGGAATGGCTGCGTAAATAACGCGCTCGCCTTTAGAACTTTTAATCCTGGACATTCGTATCGGGGATCGCTGGACCACGGATGGTGCGCGTTCGGCTGGTGGCCTTTGG
Source organism: Ectemnius continuus (assembly GCA_910591665.1). NCBI lineage: Eukaryota > Metazoa > Arthropoda > Insecta > Hymenoptera > Crabronidae > Ectemnius > Ectemnius continuus. The sequence goes on along the minus strand of OU342868.1, from coordinate 8,683,661 downwards.
CCACGGGAAAATACGATGGAAATAAAGAAATTCGCCTGGGGCTCTTGGTCCTCCGGAAAACCACAGGGGAAGGGGAAGCCGGAGAATCGGTAGGGATCTTCTGGGGCGAGGAAGATCGCGTTAGTCTCTTTAATCGCGCCGCGAATAATTAGCGGCCGGCGATTAGGGTGATTAAGGGCAAGCGGCCCAGTCACCGGGACGATGCAATTAGCCGAATCACTTAGCGGCTCGCCCGACAACTATAAGGCGTCACGCCGCGCTCCGGAACCCTATGCTCCTCTCACGCGGCAAAGGATAGCCGCAGATTTCGCCGAAAAATCGAGGCAGACGATCGAGAAGACGACCAACGGAGAAAATGAGCGCGAGCCCATCGGAACGGCAACACATTATCAGAAGACATTCGATTAAAAGTTTAATCCCGAACTTGGTCGCGAGTGGGATTAACATGATTGTATTGGCCCGGCTGGCGACTCCCTCCTTATTTCCACCGGTTTCATTTGCTAACCCTCCCGATATTTATGTGAAACAAGCTCCAAGTTATGCTGGCCCTCTTTCCGCTCTTTGTCTACACCTCATTCCCGGCTGTATACTGCGGGATTTGCAAGGGAACCACGTCGTGAACCTTCGTCCACCTTCGTCCAGGACGAGTCTCGCGCGCTTCATCTACATAAACATCTTGGTAGCCGGTGCACCGTCCACTGGTCCTTTACCAACTTTCGACCCTCGCAGATTCTTATACGCTAAGACAGCCGTTTCCTTTTGCCACGTAAAATCAAAGACACGAACTTCGAATTTAATAGGAAATGTGAAACAATCCTTTGGTTACTTATCTCCCGTCTTTTCGTAAAAGAGCTCGATATTTTCCTGCTGAGGATGTGTCGGCGCGCCGCTAGCCTCGCGTCGGATAAGACTCGTGGTTGTTTCAGTGAGCGGTGTGGAACTAGCCCGGACGAAGTTCGACTGAAGTTTGGGTCCTGGGAGACGCTGCCGCGTGTAAGTAGACGGAGAAAGAGAGGCTGTGCTCCGGAGGCCGAGTGCAAACAAGCAGAGCAGATAGTGGCACGGTAGCAGCGTCGAGAGATTAGGGTTTGTTTTACAGCAAGCGGTAAAGCTGTCGCGGGCTTCGCTGCCGTATTTAAACTCTGTACTGGCCGTCTCTCTCTTTCTCTTCCAGCATGGAACATTGCTGGAACGTAGAGCAATACGGAAAGCACTCTTCCTCCCCTCTTTCTCGCTCTCGCGGAGATGTTTTATGCCTTCGTACGAGGTTTGTTCAGCGACCGCTGCGGAAGGTATACACACCCGGCGCTGCCTTGCCTAAAACGGCATCCATTCTTTCCCCGGGACCTGATATAATTGCACCGGAAACGAGATAGGAAACCGCACGACTGATAAAGCACTTGTCTCCGCGCCCGCTTTCTTACACAATCCGCGCTGAACGCCGTGAGAAAAATTCCATCTTCCGCCTCTTCCGCCTCTTCGGCCGCTGGAGCCGCCCGCCTTCCTCGGCTCCGGGGCAATGAAAAGAGTGATAAGTGCGCCTCCCATTGATACCCGCGTCGCCAGAGGAGGAGGAAGTATACGCGCGAGGGACCAGAACGGATTGTACAACTGAGAAAATACAATTAAGAGTAGACACCAACAAAAATGTAGTCTGTCGCGCGGGCAAACATTGGTGTGGCACAGCCAAGGAATCGTCACGAGTTCCGGCGACACACACTTCGATGCATCATCCAGTGAGCAGCCTCCCGATGGCGCAAGTTAGACTCGCAAGAGAGGGAAAATGATTGAACTTGAGAAAATATTATGTTAGAGTCGCAGGAAGAATGGCTGACTTCCGCTCAGAATGTCGAATATTATAGTTGGCAAAGGCCAACATTGTACTCAGACAAATACGCCATGAATTATAATAATTATATATAGGAAATACGATAAGGAGAGTTCAAGAGGTGATTAATCCTAAGTGCAAATTTAATATAAAGGAGCCGGGCAACTGGGAAGGCAGGAAGGACGCGCTCGTTTGATCAGCGGAACGATTGTAAATCATTAATTAAGCGGACGCAGGATAATGTATTCAGTGGGAGGGCTGCGGGCGCCGGTCGTCTCAATTTCCTTTACACGAGGACACGCCACTGCGACTGCAGGCCTCTCGAAGAGCGCGGTAAGACAGAAATGCCTATCTGATCGTGAGTCAAGAGAGGTCAGCTGCGCCGGCGAGAAAAATAATGGAAAAGGTCAGAGTGGATATCGCCGCGCGAAGGAACACGGCCTAAGAAGACGGCTCTGGTGTCGGCAGGATGACAGGTGCGGGCGACACCTGCCAGGATTTAAGACCTCACCCTTGCGACGACCAGTGTGCCGCCGACGACACCGACGACACCGGCCCTCCCTAGAATCCTTGGCAATATTTCGCACTATGCAACTTCCATTGCGACATACAAGACTCCTCGGAACATTCACATAAATGTACTTAAACAAATGGGTCAGCCCTCAATCAAGCTTATCTACCCAACTCCCCATTACTGGACACTCATCAATTGCGGATGATCAGTTTTCACGAAGTTACTCTTAATCTGAGATGCAATCATTGATATGTTAATTCATTATGTTCCACGCGATATTTTAGTTGCCAAGGACTTGCTCGTTAATGTTTCAATTATTATTTCCTTCTCGAGCCATTTGGCTCGCATATGTTGGACGTAGAAAAAGGTGGATCATCATTGCGCGCTCCTAAAGGACACGATTACACGGAGTCCTCGAAGGCAGGACACCGCTCGAGTTGTGATCTCCACCCCCAACAAAACCCCTTGGCAGAGTGATATATGTATGCGAGAGAGGGCCGGCGGCGCGCAGGATAATTCTGAATTATGTTTGACCGCGTCTCTTCTAGCGGCGCGGCGCGGCGGCGCACATCCAGCGTGTCGTGTCTCCCTTTTGTCAAACTCGCGCGGGACCTCTGGACCTCGCTCTCACCTTTGTTACATAGATCATCCGCACTTCGATTCGTTCAACCCGATTCCCTCGACGAGAGGTCGCCGAGGCCGCGCCGCCGATCTTTGATCCCACCAACGAGTGCCTCGATTCGATTCTCAAAATATTTTCGAAAAGACACCGATGCCATCTTCCCGTACGAGGTGATAAATATCCGGCATTCAGGGGGGACGTACAGCGTGTCGTTTATTTTCTCTTCTGTTCTTATCGATCAATCCTCGCGCGGTAAAATTCCATTCTCTCTCTCTCGCTCGCTCTCTCTCTCTCTTGGGTGGATTCGAGCGCGAACTAAATCCTGTCTCTGGTTCTCTGGGACTGCGGATTTCCCGACATGCAAGATCGGTTCGCCGCTTTGAAGTGGACATCGTGAAGTAGACTCGCAAGTACCAGCGTTATCCGGTTCTAACAAAGTACGTAGATACGGATGAATCAGTCGTCGATGCCGCTTACAACCGCGCAGCCCGGCAAAGGGTTCTCCTTTGGCATTGCTGGGAAAGGAGAGTCCGAGTGTGCGTTCGCATCTACCCGATATCATGATTCCTATCCGGCCTGTTGTCGCTCGGACTCTCGGCTCTTCCACGTAGAGGACAATTATTTAAAGGCGAAGCCGAATTTCAAGTTCGAAGGGAGACGAAACCGGGGAAGGAAGGACTCGCTGCCGTTCACTCGAGGCAAAACGACAAGTGTCCCGAGGAGCTGGCATCGAATCCAGGGAAGCCGAGAAGGGGCGAAGAGGCAACGGGAGAAATGAGAGGGAGAGATCGGGACTGACCTGGACCAAGAGGGATAGCAGGAAAAAGAGGGAACCAAAGCCATGGAAAAAAGGAGCACACACAACCACCCGCTGCGTTGGATGAGACGCATGTGTGTGATCTCATGCTCATGCCGTTCCAGAACCAGCCACCTCGCTCGGGACCAGTCCTCTCCATCCCAGATTTCCTTTCTACTGTCCCTTCGGACCGCGTTTCGTCTTTCCCGCTGCTTTCGCCCCATACACGGAATCTCCGCTCCATCTTTTTCCGGGTAGACCTTCGTTCCATGGAAAACCAGGTCAGTGTAGAACCCAAGAGGGAAAACAGCGAAATTTCAACAGACCTGCGACTTGCTCCTATTTACAGAACTTTTCATTTATCCGATCGGACATTGCATAAATCTTTATGGTGCATTTGGCTTTCAGATGAATCGGACAGATTGGAATGAGGTATTAACATTCTCGTCCAATGAGCTTTCATTGAGCCAAGCCTTCTGAATATTCAAATCCTTCCTATTGATATCCTATAATCGGCGGGCTCCGCTTAATAATCCTTTAAACCTAATCCACTTTGCTGTCGGAAATCTTTCCGCGTCCTTTGAATTATGTATTATTTGCGGTATGTCAAATAATGGGAGAAGGGGCGCGCCCGAGGTATCTATTGATATTAATAAATGCGTTCGAGTTCGTACGATGTAGGAACGTTCGGTGTCAATTCTCCAAGCTGACCATGAAAGAGCTTCCAGAGCCAATCTTTTATGTCTCTTCAAGAGATTATTAACAGAGAAAAAGTGGCGGGTCGATTTTATGTAGTCGGCTTTGAGTATGGCTCTCCTCCCGGCCGTCTTTGCCACTCTGTACCGCAGTAATTTATGGTGCTCCAGTGGCCGTGGCAAATCGTGTATGCAAACATTGTGAGCAGTAGTTCGATAAAAACGGTACCTCTTCGGGACGCTGTCTGTAATAAAACTTAACTGTTTCGAACGCCATTCAGGGGCCACAATGTCCTGTCCTGCCCTGGCAGAGGTGTCAGCCTTGCCAGAAAGACCGAGCAGGATAGCTTGGGAGTCATAAAGCCGAGAGATGCAACCCTAAAAGCTCCAAATCCTGGACACTCCTGTCAGCGTGACCATAAACGACACTTTTTTCCTCAATCCGTGCAGCAGGCTTTCACCAAACTGGCACCGTGAAATTTCTCGTCCTTGTTGCTTTCTCGACCACCCCTTCGAACGCTCGAACCTGATCTCGGCATTTCACGCGGCTAATGACACCTTCCACAGAGAGCTATTAATATATATTAGTTTGCACGAACATAAAGATAGAAAATCTATTAATTCCTTGATACCCAGTATTGACCGATTGAATGGATTGATAGGGGTTAATGGAATAAGTAAATTTACGACGGAAATTGGAGTGTCCGAGCAGCGACGTCAAGCGGGAAATTATCCCAGTGACATTTCTCGATCAATAAAACTCACTCTGAGGAAATATGGTGGCAGCAAGGTGTACTTTGTGATACAGAATATCTTTCGATCCTGCAGTAAGAGTAATCGATCCTAGTTATCCTTTGATGAAAACAAATACTAGCCGCAAGAGATGACAAAACGTGAAGAGTCAGCTGGGTCAAAAGCTTCAGAATGCATTGGCAGAGTTATTTACGAGCGTGTATTGTGGTCTGGCTTGGACTAAGTGGTGAAAAAGAAGACTATCAGTGTCGGGATATCGAAGCTAATTATTATCTGGCTGGTCAGGTACACCTGTAGCACGTAGAGAGAAGAGAGATGACGGCACGCTCGGAGGCCGAAGGGAAGGGGGCTTTCCTTTCTCTCTCTTTGGTGACTCTCGGCTCTTCTTTCAAAGTCTTCCTCTTTCTCTCTCTCTCTCTCGGAGGAAGTGATATACAACCGTCACCCTTTTACGACACGGGCGAAACAGTTTCGCGTCACCTCTTTCGTTACGCTTCCGAGAGCATAACGGTCGTGTATTTATCCCCGGCTATACAGCCAGGTAAGTGCATGATGCCTGCTTACCTCCCATTACGAGGAAAGCTCTCCACGGCCAAGAGGAAGTCTCTATTAAAGGTTCGCGCCTCCATAAATTCCGCCCTAATTTCACTGGATGCTCTTTTAGCCTACCAAGGAAAATCGGCATTGTGGATTAGAGCGATCGCATTACCAGAAGCAGGGTATCCGTGACTTTCACCGGGACAGTATCGACTGGTTCGCGCGACTCGTGCCAATTTTAGCTTGACCACAAACAGCCAAGCATTCATATGCAGACGCATTCTTTTTTACGAGGAATAAATTCGGCTTTGCTCGCACCGGGGACTCCGAATCCTGGAAATGTCACTGGCGCGGCGAATGATTTATCGGGGATTTTTTTGCACCGCGAGCCTCCGCTACATACTCTTATGAATTTATGCTAATTACGTATCGCGCGGTCGCCACTATGGAAAGTGTCCGGCAATCATTGGTACAAAAAAAAGCAGCTATGGGTCGCGGTGCGTCTCTCTCTCTCGCTCGCTCGCTCGCTCATTCGCTGTCGGCGCTGGGCGACGGAGGCGCTCCGAGAAAGAGAAGCGGTACACTTCTACATATTCATGCGGGATTAAAGTCGCTCTTGGGAAGGAGGAGCGCGGCCTGCCGAGAGCGAGAGAAAAAAGAGAGCAAGGGGGACCGCCGAGAGAGAGAATCCCGCTTATTCATGACTCGGGGATAGGTACACAGGCCGCGCGCCGCTTGTACCGGCAATCCTGGTTTGTTTGCACAGCGGAGGGAAAACGCGCGTTCGCCGATTCCCCTGTTTGCCACCGCGCCTTCTGCAGATAAGATTTGTTTCCGGTACCGACGTATGAATTCCGCCGTCCGCTAATAAGTCACCTCGCCACTCTCCTTTCGTAAATTCATTTGATTATGAAAACAATTGCAACTCGAATTCTCATTACATATCGTAAAGTCATTTCTTTATCTGTTGCATTGTCGTTTGATGATCGGCCGAAGGGATTTCATGCGAGTGTTGCGTCTATTATTTCTGGAGTCGTTGAAATGAACGGGAAGGAGTCACGAATTCTGAGAATCCTCTCGAGCAAAGTGACAGATTGCTAACTAAACCTGTTACGTTTAGGATTAGAGCTCACAGCTGATGCGATTGTCAGAAGCACTATGTACTAGTAGTTCGGTCTCGTATTTCTCACGCGCGCTCCTCCCAGCGATCTTTTGATTAATTGTCTCGGAATATCCGGGGGTCATATGCCTACAGGTCAGAGTTTCTGGCTCTCTCTTTGGGCTGGGCGCAACTTGTCTGCACGAGGGGTTGCTTACACTCGCCCTCTCCCTCCTTTTTTAAACACGACACTAACCCCTCCGCCGCGCCGCGCCGCGCCGCTCTGCCTTGCTTGCTCTCGGCCTCGTCCTCCAGTCGAGACTTTCAATTCGGTCCATATTTCACGCGCACGGTATTTTTAAACAGAAGCGGAGAATGAGTAATGGCGAAAGCGTTCTACTAGGGACCCTTTGGCCCACCGGATATAGCGGTCTCTGCGGAATCAAACATTCCCTCTCTCAGCTTTCCACGCCGAATTCCACGTGCATTGTTTGCGTGCATTAAAGCGGATTTTTGCCTCCTCGACTACAACAATCGGAAGCTCGACACCCGGCGAAAGATGACACCCCAATCCTCCAAAACATTACGTTATCCTTATAATAACCGCTTCTATCGGGACCCTTTCAAGACGGTTTACTATGCGTACTTTCCACTTGGTGACCGTAAGGGAGGCGAGCCCATTGAGCAGCGTTAGTATGGACAGCACGAGGAATTAGTCGTCGCAGTACTACAATGCAATACCTTCCATCTTCCTTTAGGATAGGCCTATAAACAGGAATTTAGCCGTGCTTTCGTGGGCTAAGCGGGACAAAATGTTTTTACACTCCGCCTAAAAGGCCAATTCGAATGACCGTCCGAGTGACCTGTGCGGCGGCGCACGCATCACCCTTCGGAGTCCGACTTTATAATGGGATTAGGTGGGTTGCAATTCGCATTATAAATTGGATTAAGTGACACTGTTAACCGCTGCAAACGCGTACCAGGCCAATCGGTGCATGCGACCGGCTTTTACTGCACTGATTTTACCTGGCTGCACGACGGTCATCTTACCGTCTTCGGCGGACTCAGAAATTCCCGAGGGAAAACCCGCTTTCTGCCCACGCGGGCCTCGCCCATCTCCCGCAAACAGGCTTTTCTATCACATGTAAAGACCTCTTGGCAACGCGGAGAAATCAATGAGAATATCGCTAATTAATATTGAGCTGAGATCTCAAGCAAACTGGGAGTGAACGTTATTACTTTGAGAGGTTTTTACTGCTATTTTATGTTCACCGAAACGAGTCAGGACGTCGTAATATGTAAGTCGTTTCTTACGGTCGTTCATATTTTTAATATGTTGTCACACAGCGGCCAGCGATGTTAATGAGTTGGCGCCGAGCCATGAAAAAAGATGCGTCCTGGATATTCGACATTACCAATGATATATCGCCTACCGGGTACCTATTCGGGCTAGTAATTAATAGTTTTGGCAATTGCATATGGAGATTGCTAATTGGCCGGCATTCGGGCCGACGATTATTTAGCAATGCTGAGCGAACCAAGAGATATCAATTGTTGAGCGTGACTACCAGATTATAATTCACGCTCAGGGCATAACTCGTGCATCCCGTCGCCTTGAGGAGGCCGGCGGAGCTCTAGGAATTCCTAGAGAGCGCGAGCGGCGATGAGTTTTCAACAGGTGCGCCCGCCGTCGTTTGCCCGCCCCAGGAATTACCAAGTCTCGGCCGAGTAATCGGTAATTATAGGTTTCCCCGACGAGTGAGAGAAGATCTCGGCGGGTAACGGGGCCCCGTCTCCCGACTTATCTCATTATACACCAATCGTAGTTTCGAGCTTTCGCTTTTCGGGGAGTGTGAGCGCGCCGCGGCTTGATTGGATCCTTATTTCTGCCGACTAGTCTGCCACGGGAGCCGCCAGCCAGCGCCGAGAACTAGAATTCTTTTCGGCTGCAATTAAGAGCACAGAGCGGCGAGGCAAGGACGCAAGCGATCCGAGAGAAGTCAAGCTCCCCTCGACGCATTCAGGCGGAATTCGAGGATCAAAATGTAAATGAAGAAAGAGAGAAGAGCCCGAGCGAATCCGGGCCTCGGAAAGAAACGCAGGCAGAGGCAGGCAAGCAGCCAGCCAGCCAGCCAGGCAGACCTCTGCCTGACAAAGGAGTCGCGGCAGCGAGAGGACGGGCCCGATGCGTCGGAATATCACATTCTAGCGATGCGAGGAGTCGGGCATCGCGCACGACTTTATAGAAGGATACACACAATGCGATGGACGCGCCGCGAGGGACGAAAAGAAACAAAAAGAGAGGGGCACGTTGCCTGGAGCGAGCGAGCGAGCGAGTGAGCGAGTAGGGAGAGAAAGGCGAGATGGAAGGAAGGGTCAGAAGAGAAAGCAGGACTCTGTAGGGATCACCCGCAGGGCTGAATAATGCCCAGCAAAATGCGGTGGGCCACCCCTTGCCACGCTTTTTAAAAGCGCGCGAGCGAGCACGGGATCTCGGGGGCTGGGATGTTTGGCTGGTTGGCTGGCTGGCTGGCTAGCTGCTGGCCGCCCGTACAGAGCCAGGCTCAGCCAGGAAGAAGCGAAGCGACCGGCTGCTGTCGGGGGTGAGGCGCTCTCGGGATTTCAGTTTAAGTGGCCAGAGGTAACCCGCAGCCGTCAAATGTGGGCGGACGAGTGCGCATTTCACCTGCTGTCAGACTATACCCATCCCCGCGATCCCTCGGATTTCACTAATTCTTTTGGACGAGCCGTCACTCTTCTCGCCGCAGAATGCGGAACCGATCTTTCTGCTGGTGCGCGCCGACGCCGCCACCACCGCCGCTCCTCTTGTCTCGGCTATTATGTCGATCTCCGACCGACAAACGCTCCGACTCCCTGACTTTTCGCCCGCTTCAATATCGCTCGCAATTTCCTCTCGGAATCGTGCAGGGCTCAGCTTCCCATATCCCAGTAGCAATATTTTCCTAGTGGTTCTATTGGAAGGAGAGTTCCGTGGCTGACGGCGCTATTAGTAGTCAATGATAGTCGGTCAGCGGAGAGTAATTGTCCCGTCGAATCCCTCGCGTACAATTTGGATTGTGTCTTCGAGCGATCTGACAGAGTTTCCCGCTGCGAGGATTCGGTAAGTCGTGCAGCGATATACGAGTAGCATGACAGTAGGCGAGAGGCCAGGGCCGGCCTGGAACTATACTCGATTTCTTCCCGGAACAATGATTAATGACCGAACGCAGTCACGATTCACCGGGAGCGCCATGTCATCGGATCTTCGACGATAAACCCAAACAACTCTATTCAGTGCATTTCGCCAAACGCCAAGCCTGCCTCCACTCTCTCTCTCTTTCTCTCTTTCTCTCTTTCTCGCCGGATTATAAATGGATAGTTAACGATGATCGCTGACGAGCGGCCGTCCACCTTCCTCCTTTTTTTCCCTCCACAATTTCTATTAACACTTCGATTACGTGATCGCTCGGACGGCCCTTTCGCTTGCGCAAACACGTGTATCCTCGGGCGAACTATACCTATCTTTTTAGATTGACAATATCCTTAACGTCCTATGAGAACCTCCGCATACGTTTGACCTGGAATAGCGCGCGGGGCGGACGTGGAATTTTGCATCAGCCGGTCGGCCGCCTATTTACTTAATCGGTGAGCAACGATACACGGAAGGCGCCGTTGACACAAGCTGCATCGGACAATAACTAACGCAATCGCGCACATTCTTTTTCTTTGGGTTCGCCTCTCCTACATATGTAAACTAAGCTCGGGCCGCGTTTAGCGCGCGCGCGCGCGCGGATATTTTCCATTTATGCAAATCCGGCGAAGGTAGGGTGAAGGGGGCAGACGGTGTCCGATGCCAAGAGGCTATCGCAATTAGAGTCGCAGCTGTGAGCGGGCATGAGCGCAAGGGTGTCGTAACTTCGCCGAAGAAGCCCGATCGTGTAACCAGAGACGATACTACATACTATACCCCTTTGCCGATCTTAAAGCTGAATATCTTGCACCCCTACCCACTCTGGCTAATGTGTTAAGTGGTATGCGCTGTACCCTCATGCCATCATGCTACGCGCTCGCCCAACTATCCGTGTATCTTGTTCTCGAGACCGCCTTTGACGCTCCTTTCATGCTGGCGAAAATTCAATGAAGATTTACTGATAATTATAACGGACCGTATAATCCCTTGCAGTTCATTACGCGAGATTTTCAAAGATACTTAAGAACTTCCCGCTTCCATGAATAAAGACTTTGAACTGCCATTTTTATGGCTGCGTATATTGAATCGAATTGCTTGCTGCGAGGAGGCGGAAAAATCACTTGGCATTTTGATTATTTTCTGAGAATCGCGCGATCGTATCGCAGTCATTGATAAGTCTGATCTAGCTGGGATTGGAAAAGAAGGGTAGATTTGCCATATGCGGCTGATTCCTGCACTCGTTTGCACTGCCACGTTTGGCAAGGCGAGCCTACCGCAAACGGCGTATCTCGGCATTATTATGATAAAATATTTTTTCGCCCATAAATACATGTCTCGCCGCGAGCCCCCCGCAGCGCGCGCTGCCCACTCGACGCACGTTCCGATGCGATAAACGTAGCTTCCACCGGTTCCACTTGCACAGTCCGTGTTTGCGCGCTTTATCGATCTACCACGTACCTCCTGGATCATGGATATGTTCGCCGAGTGCCTAACAAATTAGCTCTGCAAAGTAATTTCGACGAATCTAAGAACCACCAAATCGATTTAGAAAGAACTGCCCTGATTCCTTGCTACTTTTTCACTGTAGACTCTCATTTTTCAATTGAAAGCCGATCGACTTGCACGCTATAACAGCCAGTGTCTTTATCGTGTCTTTATAAGTTAGTCACCGATCAATTTTCCAGGGGCCTGGCTCTCTACACGTGTTCGCGTAACCCGACAAAATATACAAATCGGATCTGGACCGATTTGTTTTCTCTGCAGCACGAAATTTTGTCCGGGCATCTAGGCGGCAGTGGCGGCGGCGGCGGCTTCTCTATGAAAACAAACATATTTCCGGCTTTTTTTGTTCGGCCGGTGAGCCTCGCCATTCCGGTTCTACCCTCTGCCGATGTACATGTATTTTGGTAGATCCCTGTATACATTGTATCGGCGAGCGCGTCAAATACTTACGAGCGCGAAGCGTATTCGTCTGTCAAGCGTATTATCGCCGACATAACTCAACGCCTTCCCTGGATTCGATCGTGACTTCGATCCTCTCCTACCTCTCGCTTTCCAACCTACCGGAACACTAACGTATGGATCCAAATCGATGATTTACGCGTGCGCGCACACGTAGGGCTACTCGAAATCTGGTGATTCATGAAAAAAAGAAGCTCGCCTGGCACGCGCGCTCCCTTTATCCGTATTTATCGCACCGCCGCTGTGATCTCGGTGCGTGCACTGCCGATATTACATAGCGCGCGCCCTCGCGCTTTTAATCTACGAGCGGGTGAAGTAATTCTACGCGTTTTCTAGCTGACGTAGGTAAATATGTAAATTTTCGCCGAGCCTTCTAGCACCGGGGTTCTATGCGGCCTGGGACAGGATGCGTTCCAACGCGAGATAAATCAGCTGTGGAAGCGGCGTCGTTCCAAACTGGACGGGCTTTCGAAAAATCCAGCGGGGTGAGACGTCTCCAGGATTTTCGAGGAGGGTAGAAGCCGGCGTCGGCGGTGGCGACGGCGGCGACGGCGGCGCGTCGGATTTCAGGCTTGCCGGAGGGAATCGGGACATCCTGTGGATGGGAAGACCGGCAGGGGTCAGATCCCGCTCGATCTACTCGCCGCGGGGATGCTCCGAATTCCGAAAACGAGGCCCGCACTCTCCTCGGCTCGGATCGTGGGCGGATCGTGGCCCATAAATACTCCCGATGTAAACACCGAGTCGCCGATGTTTGGCCAGCCCGGACCCGGGCAACCGTGCCACGGATTCGATCTCCTCTGATGTAAACCCTTTGCTAAAATAAACCCGACGATCCGCGTGCACGCGCGACCGAGCAACGGAGATGGAGAGCTGTATATCTCCACGATCCCGGGGACGAGTAATTCCCCGATACCACAGCCGCGATACCACGTGATACAGACTCGCGAATTAATAATAATTCAGACTATTGAATCTACTCGAGCAAATATTGCATGCAACCGGTATATCCGATCATATAAATTGCGATCTTAGTCGAGACCCCGGCACCCCATCCTTCTTCACTTTGTTAGCGCGGATAATTGTAGACCCTCATACCGGTAGAATTACTCGGCCGCGTCATTCACTTACTACTCTTGTAATAAGATAATTGCACATTATTCCGGTTACCTTATTACCAGATAGAAATCAATTGGAAAGGGCTCATCGGCCTGTTTTACTCTAATATCTACTTGAGAATATTCTTCATCCACTTTGTCCTGACGTAACAATAATTATATGGGAACTGGCTAATTATAGTACTCGCTGATGGGCCTATTATTAAAGCGAGAAGTGTATTACACTGAACTCGATCACTTCGATAGAAAGCATTACATCAGACCTGCAAAGGTGGAAGCCGCGCGATTCGCTTTATCTCGTGCAATTTTGCAGCAACTCTTATCTGTATTCCGCTAAAACCCAGCGTCGGACTACAATAAATCTCGCGTCTGTTCGTAAACAATCGAGGCCTAAACATTATCGCGCAATCTCGCCGTGTTACGATATCCGCGAGACGATTTGTCGATTGCCCAGAAAATCTTCCATTCCCCTCGACGTCTATGTATATCATCAGCTAATACCGACGCGCGTCGAAGGCACACATACTCTTATCTGTCCAACGCTTAAAAAAATCGGCAGCGGAATCATTAAACAGCATACATACGCACAAGCCTCGCGAAAGACACGTCTATGAGCGCCGAGGTCGAAGCCGGATACAAGTGGTAGTCGGTGGCTTTTGCGCGGAATATCTACATTTCATTCATTATAACATTAATCTAAATTGAAATATAATCCTGATCAATACCGATAATTTGAGACACATACAAAACATCGAGTCATTGATTATTGATAGGGAAGGATTTCTCGGATCTCCCTTTCAAATCTATTCAATCAGGAACAAATGTATGCAATTACGCTTGCATTAAAAGCGTAGTGAGCAAGTCGTAACACCTTCGACGTGATCGGCGATCGACATGCCAGCTGGCTAATTGAATCGTCAGTAATCCAGCGATAATTCAGAGGGATTCCCTCGCGATGATGGTGGAGGGATCTATGGGCTGGTAGGAGCGAGCATTATAATTACGGTGATCGGGCGTGCAATTGCTTGGACCGAGGCGGCGGCTGCGGCGGCGGCAGCGGCGCCGGCTTCCCCCGACAAAGATCTATGGGACACTTGACGCATTCACGTTGCCGGGATACAATTGCGCCGCTAGAAGAGGTTAGCTCGCGGCCAAGCAGCAGAACTGGCAATTACACGCGATTCGCGTAATCGTAAAACGAAATACTAAGCACGCAGGAGTAGTTGCGCACCGGTGGAACTGGTGGGTCCAGTGCCGCGTGCGAAACGCTGCCGGTAACGCGCCGTAAATTAGAGGGGAGCCCGGGAGACAGAGAGCGAGAGAATGAGCACTGCCGTAAGCGCATCCCTAATAATTATCCGCCTAGAGAGTTAAGAATTTATTGCCCGACGAATGCCGTACTTCCGAGCGCCGTAACTGCTACTCCCGAGAAGAGGAAGAAAGTTTGAGAGTTCCGCGAACCGCCTGTCCATCCGGACTCTTCGGCCAGATTTGAATGAAACACGCCGAGGAACGCGGTAAATCCTAATGTTCTGTCGCATCTACCAGCTACTGTTCTCCGGGCAAAACCCTAAAGAACCTTGGAAATCCCCGAGGGATTCTCGCAGTCCTGAAGAGAACTTTTGCAGATAAGATCGCCGAGAACTCGTCTATCTACTTTGAAGTTCTCGAATCCACTGAATCCGTGCTAACCATATTCCAATTACACTCGGCTAAGATATAGTTTCACTGGATACACCGTGTCAGGCAGGGGAGAGTCACTCTTTGAGACTTGGAACTCGTGCTCCGGCGAGCAAGATAAACGGAGGAGGGCGCACCACTACGTGGACCATGCCGGAAGAGAGCACCGGACAAGTTACGTCAGCGATCACAGGTGCAGTACCGGAGAAAGCTGGTGTCGCTGGCAGCCCGGGCACGGACTAGCGGAGAAAAAGATTCGAGGAGAACTCGAAACACAATAAGATTACGGGAGCACTCGACGAGGAGCGAGCAGCAGCGATCGCGCAGGGATCAGTGGCTGGTCCCAGTAGAACGCGGTGCCAAGTGGAAGAAGCATCGAGCCGAACCCGGCGAAGTAGAAGAAGAAGAAGAGGAAGAAGAACAAGCAGAAGCCGGGAAAGAGGACGATGTGAAGAGGAGCAGGTCCTCTTCAAGGCAGAGAGGAGAACGCGAGGAGGGCAGAAAGAGAAAGAAAGAGAGAATGAGAGAGGGAGGGAGGGAGGGAGAGAGCGAGCGAGTGGAAGACAAGTTGTATATACTTTGTAAAAAGAGAATGAAGAAAGGGAGAGAACGTGCCGTAGAAGGTGCTCCGCCCCGGGAACACGGGCAACATGGCCGCTACGGGACGGATTGGCGGAGGCTCACCACGACGCCGACGTCGTCGTGACGCCCGCGCTTCACTCACCGCTGCTCAAACTCTCGGGACTTCGCTTCCATCGGAGCCCACGGCACTCCTCCGCTCGAAAGCGTCGACGCCCATCCTCCGTTTCCTCTCCTCCGCCTCTCCTGCCAGCCACCTTTCAACTCTCTCTCCTTCTCGTTCACCTGCGGACTGATAGCAGGGCCGACCCCACCCCCGCCGCGCTCCTTCCCTCCCGCGCGCCCGCTCGCTCGCTCGCTCGCCCGCCCGCCCGCCTCCCAACCCGCTCCGCTCGGCTCCGCTTCAGCTCTCCACACGCTTTTTTATCCTACTCCCACTCGGCCGGTTCTCTCCTCCGCTCGGCGCACGGTTCTCCCTTTGGTAGAACGGCCTCTTGGTGAACTCCTTCCTCCTGCGCCGGCTATCTTCTACCAATACCTTCGTAGCCCGCTCCTCTCACCTGTCCGACCACTTGCTGGCCACTTTGCGCCTAACACGTGCACCTTTCTGCGAGCCAGTGCGCACCGCGGGAAATAGTCGAGCTACGAACTGCACGAGCTTCACGGGGCATTCAATGACTCCGCTTGGAAAAGAGGGGGGCACCGACGACGCCCGGGGTAACTTCAGCAAGTAGTCGGGGAAAGAAACGAAATGATTCGAGGAAAGCTGAGACTACTTTTGCATCGGCGAGTCTTTCCTTCGCAGAAGACATGGCTAATCACGAGACAGCGGTGCCTCCTTGAGCAACTGATGCGAAAGGTTATCGCTACCAAGCCAACCAACAGTAATTAACATTTACCTGGCTATCTGGTTACATCAGGTACCAAGGGATATCTCGGAGATTTGTCCGCGAATCTCCGACTAGCTTTATCGAACCTAGGAAATTGTAGGTACGCGCTGACTAGAGCCGATATGGCTACGTTTGATAAGAGGGACGAATCCAGCCGAATAAGGCAGTAACGCCTATGGAAAAGTTATGACAAGCGTTGCAGCTGTTCCTGCCAATTCTGATATGATAAGATTCCGGAGAGTCTGTGATTGAAGTACCAGTTGCATCATGCGCACTCTGCAAGCGCATAGATAAGTATAAACGGGGTCAGAAACACATCACGCTAATCAGGTATCAGCATAGAAACACTATATCCGAAGACTAACTATGGGAATAGTACTTAGAGCAAGCCAATTTCCTCACTGACTAAGCAACTCCACCACCGATTCTGTCCTCTGCTATGCATTCCCCAAGTATGTGCTGTAATTGGGTATGGTGATGGATGTTACTTGACGAAATTGTCATAAATCACGCTCACATATAGACGTAATCGCAACCTGGGCTCATCACACTCGCATTTGAGAAGCAGGATTGTTATTACGTTGGTTAATGGGAGTCGCAATCACAAGCGTCACGTGTGAAGTACGTATGAAGCCATAAGATGTTTCAACAATTAAAACAAAAACACATGTTCCCATAGGACAGTGCACAGAAATATTCAGACTTCGCCTGATATGCCCACTGCTAAGCAGAGAGGCTGGTTTGGCACATGAAACCCTCCTCCGAGCTATATTTAGATATCGATCGCAGCCCAAGATTCTGGCCGATCGATATATTCAAATGAGCGAGTATCTTGTACAGTTACGTGTCATCTCCGAGTGTTATTGCTTTCTATTTAATATTCTTGTGCATTTGTAACTTTAACAAGCTAGATCTTACAAATTTCAAGATTCAGTCGAGTAAGTAAGGATAAATGTTTCCTAATACATTCTTATAAGACAGGTTATTAACTTCGTCTACCTAGTTTATTAGTCTTAAAAGCTGCATTGAGAAAGAAAACCAGATTCAGAACATTGATTTCACAATCAATGTTCTGGAGACTTCCTGGGCGGTTAATACCTCTTATAATCTAGTAATCAACATGGCTGCGATCGCAGTGTTACTCTAGCAAGTGGACCATTTCCGAGGTACGAACGCAAATGCTCGCACAAAGTAGAAATGGCGACACATCGACGCGTAGGCAGCCGAGAATGGAAATTGTAGAAAGTATACGCGAGGAAAGTGCATAAATGTGCTAATGTATCAACATTTTCGGCTATTTCGTCGAGTGAGACATATTTATGTGGGTGCAAGGCAGTTTTATTGAGATATCGAATGATGTGGGTTCACTCACCATTTTTGCCGCTGCCTGTCGTTGCCTGCTCCATGTCCACCCAAGCTACCGCATCGGCATTCCCTGAAACTGAAGAAAATAGGGTTACTCCTGCCTCGATTTCTAGCTAAAAATGATCAGCGTTTAAAAGGGAATATACTTGGAGTGTTATTTGGGTGAATTAGATGATATTTCTTGAGAAATAAGCACTACACACGAACGGTTTAAAAGCGCGTACGCGGACCGAAAATTCCTTGGAAACTAAACTGGTAGTCGTCAGGGTGCAGCAGTTGCCTACCGCTTCAAAAACGCTCTCTGATGTATATTTCTGGTACCACAGTTTGATGACTGTGTGCCGGCAAATTTGAAGCTTTTATCAGTAGAGAACTAGAAGTAAAATTAATTTTCCGATAAGTTAAATATCGATAAAAATACTATCACGCAATCCGTCAAGCTGACATTAGGGGAGTCTTCCAAGACATAAATTTACGGCTGGGGAAGCTACTATTGGAACTATAATTTACGAAAGTTTTAGTTACGTGCAGATGGTAACTCGAAATATTGTTAATCCGCAAATAAAGTTCTTTTACTCGCTTTTTCGCAATTCTACATTACATGAATTCAACAGATTTTGTCACAAATATCACGTCAAAAGTGCTAAATGTAATTGTTCAGTTGGAAAATCAAGATGTTTCCCTCGTTCTTTTGCATGTAACGTCACACAGATTCTTTGACGTTGATTATTTAAATTGGAACGAGTCTTAAATTGTCATATATTTATTGCATATAAAAACGGGAGATCGCAACAATATTTTTTACAATTAAACTGGACGCATTGTCATTTATCCTGTGTGGAAAGCAGAGTGGTGACCAATCGAACGCCTTCTTGTGGGGCAGCACCGAAGCAGTATCAGCTGACCCTGCTTCCCAAGCGTCAAATGCGTATTTATAAATAAGAGAGTGTGCAATCGGGCAGCGAGAGAAGTTGACTTAGTGTTTACTAACCAAGCGAAACAATGGTCGACATGAAGACGAATGTGAGTTACGCGTGCCAACGATGTCTGCAGCCTCTCAGATTAGACCCAAGCTTCCATCACCTGGGGGAGCATACACTCGCCGAACTCTCACGTAGGTAAATTCTATTCCAAAGTCTACAATACGTAAGAATCATCGACTGTTTCATATGCACGTCGTAACTCTGCGATAAAAATGACTGAACAGCCAATCTACTCCAAGCATTTCACAGTCGATTCTCGAGAGCTTGAATGAGATTCTATTCGCTAGTGGTCGAGTCGTCCTACATATAGTTTTATTTTTACCTGTTATTACCACTGCAGTTCCTATACAACAACAAGTGACTGGGGAGATAGAGCCACAAAGTGGAAGTATGGAACATTTGGTTCCACCATTCAGACTAACAGAGTCTGCAAATGGGACCAATGGCTTTATGCTAGTAGGAGACTCCGGTGAAACCGAATGTCTAAGTCATCACTTGAAGGTACATGACACCTCCCTCAAATAAGCAAAGAAGAAAGAAGACATTCTTAACAGTAAAGTATTCTCACCTAGGTCAGGGCTACGCTATTTGATATTCTCAGCAGCAGCAGCTCAGCAGATCATCCATTATGCGACGAATGTACTGATAGCTTGCTAATGCTAATGGACCAGCAGTTGAGAATGACAGAAGGGGAATGGTCTGATTATAATGAATATCTGAAAAAGTTAGAAATGGAACAGCAGCAACAGGGAAATGAAGATGTTGAAATGGAGAGCCTCACAAAGGAGCTGCAAGATGTAAGGTCCGAGGAGGAGAGGATGATAAGTGAGTTGGAGGCTTTGAGGAAAGAGGAGACTGCAACTAGGAATGCAATAGCTGAACAAGAGAGAGAAAGAGAATGGCTGCAAAGGGAGGAAGAAAGGTATTGGAGGGAATACTCCAAACACAAAAGAGATCTCATATTAGCTGAAGATGAGTACCGTAGGTAATTATAACACAGGTATAGCAGAGCTCCTATGATTATTGTTCGCCCTATTAATTGCCGAATCTTTTGTCAGTTTGGAGTGTCAGTTGGCATATGCCACATCTCAATTAGAAAGACTGAAGAAAACGAATGTTTTCAATGCAACATTCCACATTTGGCATTCAGGCCATTTCGGGACGATAAACTCGTTTCGTTTAGGACGCTTACCGAGTGCTCCAGTTGACTGGAGCGAAATAAACGCGGCATGGGGACAAACCACACTTCTTCTAACTGCCCTCGCGCGGAAAATGAATCTTACGTTCAAACGTTTCCGCTTAGTCCCATTCGGTAATCACAGTTATATCGAGGCACTGGACCAACACAGGGAATTACCACTCTATGGAAGTGGAGGCTTCAAGTTTTTATGGGATACTAAATTTGATGCTGCTATGGTAGCATTCTTGGATTGCTTACAGCAGTTTAAGGAACAGGTGGAAAAAGGAGATAGTGGATTCTGTCTGCCTTACAGAATGGATCGTGGAAAAATCGAGGATTCAGCAACAGGCAATTCTTATTCCGTGAAGTAACTATCGTCGTCTTTCATGAAAGTTCGCATTTATTTTGAAGTGGAAAATATATACTAAATGTTTGTACATCACAGGATCCAGTTCAATTCGGAAGAACAATGGACGAAGGCGTTAAAATTTTTACTCACGAACTTGAAGTGGAGTCTCGCGTGGGTTAGCTCGCAATTCACGAAAGATGAGATGGAGCATTAAGCGGGCGTTCAATTTACCTGATTTCATTTGATCTTAGCCATACATCTATCACACACTTGCTTATGTACATACCTGCTCTTTGTAAATAAATTTATTTAAAGGATTAAGGATAATACGTTTATTGAAGGTTTAAAACAGGAATTGTTACTCTGCGAACATGCATTAAAGATGCGATTTGGAGTTAAGAGCAGTGTTCACTCTTATTAGCTAGGAACCATGCTACACCATACAGAAGGCTGGAAGGGCTTTGTACTTCTTCAGAATTGATGTATGCTTTTATCTCCGGTATGGACATTTCCAGCACCTCGATCAGTTCACCCTCAGATTCTGCACCCCCTCCTTTAATATGATTAATCCAAGATTGGGAAGATTAGAAACACTTAAGGTCTTCCCCTTTCAATATCATTTATTCATCACTGCATAAACCTATCTCTCTTCTCTCTTAAATTTTTCCAGTACCTATCTTAAATTATTTATCTTATCTATCTACTTTAAAACTTCTTCAAGCTTACCTGGATGTATATGCATCTCATCTGTCACTTCCACGTAGAAGAGGGTCTGCTTCGAGGTCGCCGTTGACACGTACCTGAAGTAAACGATTAAAAACACGTCGCTAGTTGTCAGACCAATGTAGACGTTTGCAAGAAAGACAAATAATCCTTTTATATAACAATGTCGTGACCTTTGATAGATCATGGACGATAAATCGAACTCACCTGAAAGTTGTTATGTGCTGAAAGGCCTCGGCAGGTGCTTCGTAGCCACATTCTTCCCTAAGTTCATCCCTCGCAATTTCCACCAACGACTTGTCCTTGTCCACAATGCCCGCGCACAGTTCTAGGGTTAATCCGAGTTCAGGCGGGTACTGTTTGAGATCAACAGTGCCATGTTTCTCCGGGAGGAATGTGTAGTAGGCCGCTGGACGGAATTGCCGGACGAATACGAGCTTCTTTCGGCTGGTGTTATAGACGACTATAATGACACCATCGTGGGCGCGTACGATGTCCCAGTCCTTGGGCTCACCATCTTGAAGATAGTGCAGGCGGGTCGGTCTAATCCAAGGTGAGTCAGCCGGACATTTTCCAATATGAAGATCCTTCACGTCAAGCATCTTCTTGCGAACGATCGCATTTCGCTCTTCTTGTGCCTTGTCATTCATTTCGTCGAGTGCAAAACTGATTTTCACCGTTGGACTTGCCCCCTTAACTCTTGTCGGTATGTATCGACCAAAGTGGAATATCGACTGGCTCTAGTCAGGCTCGAAGGCCACCTGCAGATGCCGCGCGCGTTACTAAATCGATGTCGCTGCTTTCAAACCTTCTCCACATACGCCACGATAAGTTTCTTAGAATTCTATGATTATTCACAGATTGCGCGTGTATGACTTCGTGCGATTATACTGTAGCAACGTTGAGAGAACTCATTGGGAAACAAGTGTTACCACTCATCGATTCCTCGCACCGGTAAGTTTTTTGTCTCGATCTTTCCTGGCTCTTTTGTCCTTCTTCTTGCCATCATCGGCTTTAGTCGCACCCAAAATCTGATCCTGGTGGACTTGCGTGCCCTCGTGTATTACGTCGGGCTTCTTGCGGTTCTTATTGAGCGCTGCCGGCGGCGAGAATTCGATTTCCATGTCCGAGGCGGTCGAGCTGGTGGCGTCCGAGGCGTCGTCCTTGTTCTTGACTATTTTGAATTGCAGTGGTTTCATCGGCTCGCTTAGCACCGGCTCGTCGGTCTCCTGTTTGATCGGATACATTGTAACATAATAGGTGCCGTCCTTTCTATGAATATGCAGGGTCGGTGGCTCGACTGCCGGCTCCTCTCCCATCTCTCTCATCGGCTGCAGCCTCTTGAGAGCCGTGAGACTTAGACTCTTGCCGGTCTTTGGTTTCTTCATGCGGGAATACGGCGTGGATCTTACACGATGCACTGTGCGGAAAGCACCCATTTTCGCTTGCCGTAGCATCTCGTGAAGGTACTTTCCGATCGCGCCGGGTCTCCAACCAAGTCTAGGCTTAAAGTGACCCGGTGTGGCTGTTGTATTCCAAAGCCAACCCATATTCGCCGGCACTCGCATTCTAGGGTCTATGCAAGTCTTGTGCCCGTAATGTATGCCCGGGTAAACATCGCCCAAAGTGTAAATGTAGTTCATTACCCGTTTACTGACTTTGATCGGTTTAGTTGTAAGCCCTCTGTCACCGGCGGCTCCTTGCATGCTCTTCTGCTTTTTCGTTCGATCGCTTGTTTTGCCTGTACTCTTCACACTCGGTGTTTTCGTCAAACTGCTCTTGATCCTAGGTAATTTGGTGTGCGTGCTGCCCTTGATGCTCTGCTGCATCTTCTGCTGATTGATCCCAGATAGTTTCTGACGAGTCTCGCTTAAATCACGCGACATCGAAGCCTCGAGTTGTTTGTGTCCTCTGACTTGTCTCGCTTTGCACTTCGGCTCTCCGCAAGGCCCAACTTCAGAATCCCCAGGTGCAGTTTGCACCAGATCCAACAAACGTTCCTCTCGTCTTTCTTCTCGTCTTCGCTGACGAGTGGAAGCCATTAACGATCCTGCGTCAGGCATCATTGGAACACCCTCGCGCACTATTCCAGTTCGTCCTGGCAGTGGAATTGCCGTTGGTGCCGGAGGATTATTGTAGGAAATATTTTCGTTGGGTGGAATCGGGTGGGTGTTGCAGGGCGCCTCGCAATATCCGGCAGGCGCTCCTGCTTGTGCTGGTGCTCGGCGTTCTTGATAGGCGTAATCTCTGTCGAGGTCTCGGCCGAAAAACGGGCTCTCTGCGGGATCCATTAGGCCCAAGCCTGCCAAACCCGGTACTTTACCGATCGAGTCCACAAAGTCCTGGACATCTTTAAACTTGCGGATCAAACAGTCGATTCCCGGACACGGTTTCCTTGAACACTTTGCACCACCTGTTTTGTTCACTGGAAGAGCACCTTTTCCCAAACACACGCATGAAGGCGTCGGACCTCCTGGGCCTCGCGTACCAGGTCTGCAAGGATCATCGAATCCTCCCATTTTTGCATCCCTCGGAGATGCTCCATCATATAACGTAGAGAATCCACCGGAGCAACTACATGCTCCACCGCCACCGCCTTCCAATCGTAGTTGTGTAGTAACATTGTCACCGCACAAAGAGTGGTCCGTGTCCTCGTACTCGGTCCACGGGTACCTTGTGGAAGCGTTGAAGATTTGCTCTACATCGGCACCGCCTCGCAACCTGTCTGTATATGTGCTAGTCTTGGTGTCGCTGTCCTCTGTCGAAGGTTTCGCCGTAGGCTGCACGTTTTTCACGCAACCGGCCTTTACTGGTTGCGCTGGCTTTCCTGCTCGCTCGGCAATCACTTTCTTGGGGTTGCGCAGTTTCATGCAGCAGGAACGCATGCAGCCAGAGGGACAAACTAGAGGACTAGTAGAATTGTTCCTTGGCGTACAAGAGCAAGTAGCTTCATTTGGGTAGGATTGATAAACCAATCCTCGAAAATTTGGATCATTTAATTTTTCGGACGTGGTAAGGCTCGCGAAACCGGGTTCGCCCAAAGCGATGCGCGGTGGAGTTTTCGGACGTGATAGTTGGGGTTTCATGGATTTTTTTGATTTCTTTGCGTTCTGTTTATTACTTGGGCGTTTCTTGCGCTTCTGGAATCGGGAAACTGTGGTCTTTGGTGATGAAGCCTGCGATTAATCATTGCATGAATTGTTAGCAATATTGAACTTTAAAGTTCTAGGAACGTTTTTATTAAAACCTTGATATTTGTTAATATGTGTCCGTAAAGATGGTGGATACCTTGGATAATGAAGATTCTTTTCGTGGTTTCGAGGACTCAAAAATTTGCATGTCTAAGGCCATCCTCTAATACATATAATAAAAAGCGATAATTCTTGCACTAAAATTTGGAGGAGCACGCTCCCGAAAATGGCCTCGAAAAGGAAATTATTTACACGTCGCCACTAATTTTGCAGTCATTGTATGACCGGCACCAAATAATTTAATTCATTTGACGTTCGGAGCCCGCAAAAGTCACAAGCGAAATGGCAGATACGGTTACTGTGGCGACGAGTTCCGCAGTCAATTTATTTCGAGTTTTCACAGTTCGAGGAATCAATATATTCGATCTTGCGTTCGGTACTTCATCCATTACTTTTTACCCTTCTTCTTACCGCCACCCTTTTCTTTTTGCTTTCCTTTCTCCTTGCCCTTCCCTTTACCCTTTTCCTTATCCTTGTCTTTGCCCTTCTTCTTGTCTTTCTTTCCCTTCTTGCCTTCCTTCTCCTCCGTTTTAATCTCACCCTCCTTCGGTTCTCGCAAATCATCCATGGTCACCCGATTCTCATAATCCGTCACTTCTTTATAGCTTCCATCGGTGTAATAACTCGCGGGCATCAGTCTCCGCACGCAGAACTCCCGTTCCTTGTCGTGGTTACGAAAGAGGAAGAACTTGGGATGCATCTCGTAGTGAGTCATGATAGATCGCCCGAAGCAAGTCAGTCTCAGTTCCATATCCAAGGTGCCCGCTGGGTTGTCGCCGGGGTCGACGAGATGGAAGGTGCTGTTCACTGAGAACGGCTTCGGCAGATTGGCAGGATCGTTCTGGACCATAGCGATTTGGTCGCAGAGGCAACCTGGCAGCATGATATCCGTCTCGGCTGTGGGATAAGTGTCGCCCAAGCGAAAAACACCGACCTTTAGCGTAGTCGACTGCAACTCTCGAACCAAATCCTTCGGCGGCATGATGAACATGCAAGTTCTCCCGATCATGAAGTACATCGTTCCGTCCTCCTCCATCGGCGGAGGTTTCAGCGAGTAGAAATCATCTCGCATTATAACGAACGGCGGGAATTGCAGGAATCTGATCTTAATCGCCACGGGGTGTTCGCCGATATCTTTCAGTTTCTCTTTCGAGAGTGTCAAGCTGTGGACCAGAACCTCCACCTGGTAGATCAACTCTTCTTGACCACCGAAGCAAGACATTTTCGGTAGTTGGACCTTCCTTTTTAGAGCGAATTCGAAGCTTGGCTGTCAGAGGATGTATTTTATCTTTTGCTTGAATTAACGGTACGGCAAATTTTCTATGGCCCAAGGCATGATCGGATGGTGACAGGTTGGGATTGACAGTCGAACAACGAGCGCCAGCGAGAGAAAAGCACGTGGTCACAACGAGCAATTGCTCGATCAACAGAAATTAAAGGGTGGCAGACCGGATTATTATTCCTCAAAAGCAAAGTCCAGTTAGGCAGAATAAAGTACGCGTAACTTCCGCGTCTTTGAGTATTCAGTCATCAGACTCTGGAGAAAAATCATCGACGTAGAGTCACGTACATCATATCAGACATAGGCGACTCCTCTCTCGCAGCTCTCTGATTCTATTGGTAGTTATTACTTAGCTCCCACAGAGGTGTATACTTAATCCCGTCGCGCGAAACCCACCAGCAGACAACCGTTACGAAAATTTGCAAGGGAGCCACGCAAATACCGCCGTTCCTTTTCTGCTACTCAGAGAAATACATCAGCCTCCAACAAATGAGCATTTTTCATCATCGAACCTAGTAATCAGAAGGTCTCGGCGTACACCGTGCGTGCTGCGCACGGTGTCACGGTCCTATCTGGCTACCAATGAGGCATCCGAATATCGAATATTCTGCCAATTCCTTCTTGAATAATGTTGCAACAATATAATTTCGTCGAACGGTACACTCCACCGTTTAAGCATATATACAACTGAAGCTAATTTAACCGCACATATACAAGAAACGACCGTTCACCAAACTCACATATAAACCTTATAAACTATTATTCTCCCCATCAACATTAAAACATCAAATTTAATAAGACAAATGGACTGAACAAATTATAGATAAAATATAGTATTATTAACGTAGAATTAAAAGAAAGAGAGCGAAGTAGGAACTGAAAGGAGTACTAAAAGTTAAGGATGACAAACAGCGCCGGCAGAAGAGGCCGACGACAAGTCGGACGAGCTAGTCTTCCGCTATGCGGAATGTAGGGGCTCGAATTAAAAGTGGGATAATCACCTGGAGAGCGTCCGCTTGATTCCGCGGGGCGCGGAGAGACGGGGGGAGAGAGACGGCCACTGAAAGTGGCCGGCAGAGAGCCGGGAGAGCCGGTCAGTCGAACACCGAGACCGAAGTATGCACTAATTGGTACGGGCGCTTACGCACACAGCGCCGAATTCTACGGTGAAAAAGAGGGAGAAAAAGAGAGCTGGTGAGAAAGAGATGGGTGGAGCGGGTTCGGGCTCCGACGGTGAATCTAACTGGGAAGGTGAGAGAGATGGAGAGACACATCGCTCGGCGGACACCATGAGTGCCGGGGCCGAGCATGATGCTGGAAGCTGGCCAGCCAGAAATAAAATTCCGGACCGGGCGACACGGCGGCTCGTTAAAATGCTTCTAGGGGTTTGGGCGCGGGATGCCCCTCGTAATTGGTGATAGCGATTAAAACGAACGAATCCCTCCCCTCTCTCTCTTTCTCCACCTTCGGCTTGACCCTCGCTCGCCTGCCCTTCTTTCTCCCGCTCGCAATCCACTAACAAGGAACGCTTTCGAATACACAAAATTCCCAACTTCCGAAAGCTTTGTGCTGATGTAGCTGGTTGTCTTCAAAATCGTTTTATTTTTTGATGCAACATTCTTGCACAGAACACTGTGGAATTACTGTTTTAGAGAGAAATTGTTAGTGCAGGGAACTTTGATCGTTCGATGTTAACATTCTTGAAAAGGGGAAAACCTCAGCTTTCGAATGACCAGAGTTTTCTTGATTTTGATCTGTGGCGTCATTAATTGTGCGGTATAAAGTTGCACGGTTTGCTTTCCGCGCGGGTTCAAAGCCGTTTCTTCTGGGTGTGCCTGGGAAGTGTTGGGTCTCAGGCTCCTCGAGAGAGCGGCTCCCAGGCGTTCGGCTGACCGGAAATAAATAGCGAAGCAGTGGACACCCATTTGATCTTGTTTATCGCTGCTGCTACTCTTGTAAGCCGACAGCCACTCACGGCTCTCCTCTAATCGAGCGACCTAATGCTCGAATGGATGATCCTCCATCAGGGATTTTTGTCACGCCACTTTCATAACTTCATAGCCGATTTCCATATTAATAGACAAATGCTACCAATGACATTTTTACGGACAGGACACATTCCCGTTGAGATTTAAATTAGTGATAGAGCGCGCCGATTATCCATGCTCATTGGGACTCAGCTTCGTTTGGATAAGTAATCGCCCGGATAATCGACATACTACGAGCTATAAGAAAGTAAATAAATAGTACATAATTGACGTTCGGATAATCGATTTCACCACACAAAAATGGCAAGAATTCTTTCCAATTCCTCGCTCCAAGGTAAACTCGACGGCACGATTTTTATTCTCACAGCTCTCAATGCATACCAATGAATTTAAACGAGAATACAATTGGAGCATATGGATAACGAGTCTCGTAACAAGATACTTTCGGTAGTTTCTCCGAGTTCCCACATACTTGGCTGTCCTGCAAGCGAGGGCTCTTAATCGCCGCTCGAAATTACACAGTGGAAAGCAGTAATGCGAGTGGCAAGCAAAGCCAAATTAAATAGCGAGTGCCCCTTAAAGGATTGACTATTGTGATTGCTCAGCCTTGCTACGGTAGCGATCCCGAATTCACCACGTTAATTTCCCCCTTTGTCGGTGACCGTTACGCCGCTAGTTCAAACTATGTAGTTAGCTTGGCAGTAATTTCGAAGTAGTAACTTGGTCGCTAGGGATTACTCGTCGACTGGCTGGCTACGAGCAGACACATACTACTGAAGGCCAAACTAAACGCGCACGATATTCCTTCGCTCCCCTATAATCTGTTCGTTCCCCCACTCTCTCTCTTTGTTAACTCTTTACACCAATTATACACGATTTCAGCAATTCGCGAAACAAACAATCCTACAAAACGAAGTCATCCTCAACGCATCGATCCATCAATGTAACAATGCTATAGGAAACGCACGCTCCCTTCGAGGCTTGGAATGCCGAGCACTTTAACCAGCCGCAATTCCGTTCTGATAAACGCCTTCTTCCCACGGTAGAGAGTAAGACTTTCCTCTCAGGTGCGCGTAAGGTGTGTTGTCTTATCTCCCTAAACACATGATTTGTCGCGAGGTTCATAGAGGGTCGCCTCAACTGTAACGGATTCCGTGCGAGCTAAACTGCCGGACGAGCGCTACTATTTTCGTCCCGACGATTTACATAAATACGACTTCATTAAGAGAGTGAAAGGGGTGGGACTCGCGGGGAATGAGGATAACAGAGTAGAGGTTAGTATTCTTAGTGTGGATCGGGATCGGGAATGGTATCGGTCGTGTGTGTAGTTGGGATCTTTGAGTATCGGTGGCTGGAACAGTGTGGAAAGGAGCGTGGAAGTGAACCCTCGCGAGAGAGTTCTCGACGAGGCCTCGACTCTCGGTCTCGGATTTTCGATGATCTAGATCTGGGGTAGCACCAGGAAGCCAGGACCGAAGGCAAAATTACCGGTGCCAGTGGAAGGAGGCCTGGTTCGCTTGCCTCGAGGGGTCAAAGGGCGATAGCGGTACCTCTTCTGCCGGGAGGAAGGCCTCATCCTCCTCGTCCTACCGCCTATCACGGAGTAGTGTAGCATAGCCGTCCGGTGTACCACTGCACGCTCCAGTACCAGCGCTCCTCGGCGAACATGGCCTCGCACACTTCTCCCTCGGGCTCATAGACGAGAGAGAACGAGCCTGGAACAAGCGGGAGAGAAAGGGAGCTCGCTCTCTCCGCAACAGGAGAGGCTCGAGCGTTCGTGCAAGGAATAACTAAGGATGCCCGCCGGCGACTCTGTACTCTCCCGGCGCTGCCGGGCCACACAAACCTACACTTTACACACTCGCGCGCGCCCAGCAGTACACATACGAGCCAACGGGAGAAAGGTGCCGGACGGCATAGCCGCTGGTCAAGAGAAAAAAGGACTAGGAAAGAGAGACTGCGATATTATTAGAAGGCACCGCTCCTACGGTGCTAGACGAAATTTGTCAAGCGGCGGAGATGTTGCATCCCAATTTGTTCTCGTGCGTGTCTTGGCCCTAGGACGATGAAAGAGCCGTAGGTGGCGGCTTCCCCTCGGGGATTCTATCCCGCGCGCATGATGAGTGGATAGTTATCCCCCCGCGTTCTCCCCCTGCTACCACTGACGTAGGACCTATTAGGATATTAAAAGCTTCGGGATTGATGTTGCTGCCTGTTGACCTCTCGATTGCCGATACGCTTCTTCTCTCACTCGACCTCTCTTTCTCCTCCTTCTCTCTTTACGTCGCTCTCGCTCTCCCCTCGCCACTTCTCTCCAGGCCGATAGATTTGTACATTGTGAAACCTTAACGATGTCGCATTCCATCGAGTTGCGATCGGCCCTTCCTGCCTAAGTGGATATCAAACGCGTAATTAATCCTCCTTGTCATAAATATTAATGCACCGGGTTGGATCGGCCGACAGGAGTGGAGCGGATGCCGGATCGGCCGGGCCCTGAACCTTTAAGCAGTCCGTGACTTGGTTTCCACTGACAATTTCGCCCGGCGCGCCGTTACCAACAATGCGACAGTGCGTATATATACCGATTCAGGTTCGCCGTGCGTAATTGCCTTCGCAGAACTAATTGTCCCTCGGCGGCGTAGTGCGCCCGCTGCCGGACGCATTACGATCCTGCGAAGATAACATTGCAGATGATTATCAAGGAGCGTGATTTCAGGCTCGAAGGAGAGTGCCGGGTGAGTGTATGCGCGTACGTGTTCGCATGGCGTGTGTGCCTCCGGCTTAATGCGCCCGTCAGATGCGCCCCGCAAATTAGCAGTCTATTATTTATCGCTTGACACTATTAACCATTATAAATGCACCGTTATTAGTCTTAGCATAATAAGGCATTGTGTGGTAATGGCCGGCGAAAACCGAATAAAAAAAAGCCATCGTCCCTCGCGCACGCAC
Source organism: Ectemnius continuus (assembly GCA_910591665.1). Taxonomy (NCBI): domain Eukaryota; kingdom Metazoa; phylum Arthropoda; class Insecta; order Hymenoptera; family Crabronidae; genus Ectemnius; species Ectemnius continuus. The sequence continues at coordinate 8,653,328 of OU342868.1, read as the reverse complement.
ACATAGACACAGGCGCGCGCGTGTAAAAGCGAGTGGTATTCATGCGTTCATTCAGAGCGCAAGGATACGGGCCGCTCTGTACTCTTGGAATAGCGTGTCAGCGCCGCGCCGCCGCTGGGATAAACGCTTCGGCTGGGAATAGCGCTTCCAGTTTCTCATTGGGATGTGTCAGAAATTAAGAGAATTAATGACCATCGGCATCGGCCTCCCGACGACAACGGCTCGCGGCTCTATGGGGCCCCCACTGGTAATTGCGTTAGGCTTGACATTTATTTTATGACGCTCTTTCACGGCGGTTAACCTGGACGTAACAATCGTTTTCGTCGGAAGGTTTCGTTCACGAGAAAGAGTGAGAAAGAAGGGACGAGTGAAAGAGCCGGAGAATTACCGCCAAAATGAACAGCACCTCCACTTGGAAGCTGAAGGCTGAGGCTTTTTAGGGTCATGCGTTACGCGCCAGCCGCTGAAAACGCCGATGAAACTTGATTTCTGGCCCCCTCGCAACCTACCACCCTTCAAACGTATCCAGGGGAAATGAGCCGAAGAATAATTACGACGCAGCCATCAATTTGACAGTTTCATAACTTTCTGTCACACGTGTAATACTTCACTGGGATATGTTCAGTTTAGTCGAAAGAGCGAAGTAGTTGATGAGAACACATGGGAAGACTTTGTACTTGAAGTCTATGTATTTTTTAATGGCCAACAGGAATGGAGAAGAATGTCTTAATGCACTAGCTGCGACTAGCTGATTCGATATTCCCCTTAACTGGAGAACGTTATTTCACACGTGGAATACCTCTCGTTCTCCGGTGTGATTCAATCGGTTCTTAGAAAGCGCGAACGCAATATACTCTACGTGCATCATTAGTGCATTTCCTCCACGCATTCTCATTGAAAAGAAGTACCGATTTAAATTAAACGCGTTACAAACTGATACAAATTATTTTATCGTATTATCACCGCGTATAATCTGGTTATTAATGTCGGAGGAAATTTATCGCAACAGTCTAAATGAATGAAGAAAGCATCGGGGCAAGAATACGAAGAAATTAAGAGATCACTTGGCCATAACTTGGCTGCGGTACGAAGGGAGTCCGGCGGAGTGCGAGTATGACTCGGATTAGCCAGTGTATCCGCGGGAAACGATTTGTCTCTCGGTGACGCTAAAGCACACCTTGGAAGCAGGCGACCACCGAGAGACATATTCTTCGGAGAGAATATCGTTGGTAGTGTCTGCATAAATAAGTTCTGAAAATGATGAAGTTGGCGGAAGGCGCGCCCGCGCCTCTCTCTCTCTCTCTCTGTGTCTATGCACGTGCGCAGGCGGCCATTAAATCGTGCAGCTATCGGAAAAGATCGTTACCAGGAACAGGAACCATAAGGAGCAAGCCGACACGTCGGTACGAGACAGGCGGATGGATCTTCGAGAACCGGGTTAGAAACGGCCGTTCTCGGCCTCCGAAGTGCAAGTTCTAGCGCGTAGAGGAGGCAGTTTGCCAGGGGAAACGGCCGAGCACCCACTTCCAAAGGCTCTAAAACACTTTAAGGGAGAATGAAGGGAGTCGTAAGGGAGATGCACTATCGTAACCGCGAGAGTAGAAGGTCCAGGGCTTGCAAATGATGCTGGAATGCCTTATCCATTAGGCTGTTATTTAGACAATGTCTCGAGGCTCGAATGCTCACAGAGAGGGAGAGAAAGAGAGAGAAGAGGCAACTGCGGCTCACCAGTGGGGAATAACTCAGGATTTACAAGTTAACTTGATGCCCACACCGAGCGCAGGACCTCCGCTCCTCTCGTGTGTGCCAAGGGGGAAAGATGATCCCGGAATGAATCACCGACTGATAAGTGCGATACATCAGAATCACGCGAAGCCGAAGCCGACGTTCGTTAGCGATACATTATGAATTAGAGGTCTATCTACGAAGGGAGTACAGTTGCAATTTAGAAGTCTCTGGCAGCATCCCTCTGCGCCTCTCTCGGTCCCGATGGAAACGATCAAATTCCTCTTACCGAATAGAAGTGGAACGAACGAGTGGAGGTTAATCGTAGTCAGGAGAAATTAAGTGCCTCGAGTAGATGATTCTCAGCGCGAGGATAAACGAGGCCCTCTGTAAACTCCTGGCGGTGCAAGGCACCTTATGTGCACATACTCGAACACATTCTCGCATGATTAAGCTCTTCCGATCGCGGAGCTCGTGATCACGAGCGCGCTCAGCGTCTGCCCTCGAAAATCAGGGCAGGCGCATCTTCTCGGCGGAGGGAACAAAGCGAGAAAACGTACGATCACATTTGCCGCATGCTCCCGTGTCCTGCGACCTCCTGGCATCGACAGCCATAATCGCGAAACTCCATCTTCCCCGACCCAAATACGCTTTCGATATAGGAACCCATCGATCTTCCCCCGAAGCCACCAAACCTTGCGGCGCTCCGATCCGCAGACACATAACGGGAGTCCTCCGGAAGATGCTCCGCATGAAAAAGATCTCAGTAGGTCGAAATAAAAACTGAGTATCATCTTTACGAAGTTCTATCGAGTCATTACAAAGATTCAGCAAGAATCGTGCTCCTTCTGGAAGGTGGGTGAGCGTGCCAAAGCAACGAGTACACGTTCCATGCTGAAATCATCGGATGCTTCGAAGGCACTCATTGGGATCGTGTTCTAACGAGAGTAGCCGGTGCTAGGAGGTTGTAGAGATCGGAGCGAGGCGTAGTGGTCGGGCGAGGAAGAAGTCAAGAAGAGTCGTAGACCGGTCGATCGGCAGGCAGGCCGAGGCGAGCGATCGTGGAGGAAGCGCGCAACAGTCGAGTAGGCAAAGGGAGGCGGGTTAGGCGAAGCACAAAGGTAAAGAGAGACGGGAGGTAAAAATGTTCCGCGGCGAGAAAAAGAACGGAAGGAGGCGAAGGTGGAAGAGGAGCCGAGGCCGATAGAGGAGGGCAAGGGAAGAAGAGGGCGAGGGCGATGGCGAGGGCGAGAGCAAGAGGGAAGGAGCGGCTGACGGGGTGAAAGAGTGGAGGAAGGCGAAGAAGAGGGAGTGGACCACGGTGAGGTCGCGACCCGTAGCCCGCAGGCCTCAGTGAAAGGCCCAACGGCGATCCGCATCCGCGGGGCCCGAGGCCCGAGCGGGCAGTGCGGGCAGAGCGGGCAGATCGGGCAGAGGGAGCGAGAGCGAGAGAAACCGAGACGGATAGCGAGCCCTGCTGAGGCTCAGGCACACCGTGAGCCGTTTCTTAAGATCGCGTTCTTCTTAGCGAGCCCACTGCCATTATGGCGCACTTAAAGTGGCAATCGTGTGGAAGGCAGCGCACCGCGCAGCGCAATAGCCACGGCTCGGTTGCGCAACCCCTTGGTGACCCCACCCTGTACACCCGACGGGAACGCAATCCTCGATACTCACCAACTAATCCCGACAATAAGAGCAGGCTCAATGGGTAGCCGCAACTGCCTTTCAACTCTGGGATCCGATTACTTTCAGTCCCCGAGAATCGGCCGGCTATACTCACTATTTACACATACTTACGACCCTCCAGCCAACCTTTCCAATCTTAGCGTTTCTTGTAAGATAGGACAGCCGATTAGGAATTGTCAGCCCTAATAGAATCCCAGGGCGCACACCTTCCTCAAGATCTGACGATGATTTATCGCCGGCTTCTTAGTTAGTGATTAATTATTCGTCGGAGGATGGGTAGACGTTATTCTCTATGCCAGGCTGGTCCCACCAGAAGCGAGAACGTTTTGCGCAATTGGTCGTCGAGCAGGGAGAGGAAAAGAGAGAAAGAGAGAGAGGGAGAGAGAGTGGTATCAGTGTTGGTGTCATGGTCGGTATCTTTTACATTCAGCTACCCCTTGGAGCCGCTCTCAGTGGCTGAAGGGCCCACCGAGAGGGATACGCTTCTGATCGAACGATAATTGGATAGATTGCGCGGTACCTCCTCCGGCCCCGATAGCATCGCGTTTGTGCGCCCGTTTTATGTGTTATACAAGCCATGAAGCCAGTGGTCCAGCGCCACGGCTCCGCACGCTCGAATACAATACCTGCAAGTGGCTCGGCGGCCTACTGGAGCGCACCCGATTGTTCTGTATAAATGTTTCCCTTGTTGAGTAATATGTACTAACAACTGTGACGAAGGTCGCCTTTCTTCGATTCAGCGCTCCCCTTGCAGCACGAGAGTCATTCATAAATTCTGAGCCGAAAGCCCCCGGCTGATTTAAGAGGCCGGCACAACTCGAAATAACTTCTGCACGCTTTCTTCTAAATAAGGGAAGAAGTGAGACGCGCGCTGAATGCTAATTCGAAGTGCGATAAGGAAGCAAGGAGCACTCCCAGTGGTAATAGCGCGCGCGCCTTCACCGAGACTCGTGAAAATGTCGAGTGGAAGTTGCGATCACGCGATCGCATAAAACTTGCCGGGCGCAGCATCCCGCGGCTTTAAACGTGCCGAGGTGGCAGACCTTGAATCATAGATCTCTATGATCCCCGGGTATCCTCACGAGCAGCTACTTTCCAGCGGGTTCGTGTCCGAGAGGATAAAGGATATCGATTGATTTCACGTCAGTCCGATTAATAGGCGTTATCTAATCCCCGCCGCGCCGGGAGGATTCGGATTTGGAAAGAGGAGCGCATGCGGTATTGCGTACTACGTCGAGATTACCTTATGTAATCGACAGGGAGGGCTAAATGAAGGCAAGGGTCCGCTCTGAATATGCTCGGATAATGTCAAGGTAACAACGAGCTATCGGATTACCGGGCTCGAGTAATCCGGGCAAATAACGAAACCAGATCCCAATAAACACGTTCCTGCCAGCCGATACACATGCCAATTCGGCCGCTCGTAAAAGCAAGCCTTTCTTTCAACCTACCACCGCCAGGAACAGCCATTTGCCTCTTTAATTATACGCTATCGACATTAAGAAAGGGGAGAGGCCTATCTCGACACTCGCGCGTGGCTCGCTGTCGACGACACTCATAATTATTAGGTACACGCGTTCTTCGGTGAGCAGTGCGTACTTAACCAACGAGCGATGGATCTCTCGCTACCAGGCATTCCAGTGTTACCAAGAGAAAGAGAGGCAGGAGCGCGGGCGCGCGCGCGCATGATGATCGCCGATAGCCGAATCCGGAATCGGCGTATCTCAGGGACGATCTCGGCTCTGCCAGGAGAGGATCTCGCGGGACTGATTCGGAGGTTTAGTGCGAAATCACGCAAAGTGGAACGATCGATCTCTCAGTGTGGTGAGAACGCGTGCGAGCGCGAAAGCTAGACGAGATGAGAGTGGATGCTGGATATGGCGGCGCGGCGGCGTCGAGGGCGGAGGGGGGCGGAGAGGTGGCGACGCAGGACAGAGGACACCGGCTACATAGACTGTGGGAAAATCAGTCCTTCGCGGGCGGGCGCGAACGAAAGCGGCACTTCGAGCCTCGCTCGGCAGAAAAAGCGTTAAACTCCTGATTAGATGCGGATTCGCGCATGCTCTCGCTCCACGCTGTGGTACTCTTTTGTGTCAGCCGATTGCTGCCTTTCCTCGCCACCATCTCGTTCTCCGCCCGCTTTGTGAATTGCGTCTTTCGCGAATTCTCCAGAGAAATTTATGTACAGTCGCGTCAAGATGTACAGAGACACAAGTATGCGTTTGGTATTCATCAGGTAGAAATGTTTTGAAATTGTTCTGGTGCGAGGCGTGGCTTTAGTAGCTCGGCTTTAAAGCTGCACCTGTCGATCCTCCCACATTACGAGGTGATAATCGCCTTTTTCTCTTACACCCGGCTAATTGAAAGGGTACAGATATCATTAGCCTCTGATTTACAAGCACTACCAATTGGCATTTAAACGGCCGCCGCTCGAAAGTCTATGGTATCTTTCATTGGTGAGATTCATCCGGCACAGTGGGATACAGGCAATGAAGTTGAAAAGACGGGCGAAGCGAGCGGTTGGTGGCGCGCAGCCTGTGTCAAACGCGTGACAAATTCATCGTGTCACGGCATCTCACGTGCTCCAAAGGTCATGGACCACCTTGTAACGATAGGACGCGACGCGCAATCATCCCGGCCTCCTCCGCCATAAAGCCAATCAGTCGGTTGCCGGGCGATAAATTAAAATTAGGTGCTGCTTGGCCATCAATTGGCCTCGCGTTATATGCCCCCCACCCAACCATTTCACTTGGATTATTTGAAGAAAAGCCTGCATTTCCTCTCGCTCTCTAAGGCAACGCTTCATTTCACTCTCGGCACGATAATACACTCTTGGATTTATTGCATTTCGATGCGCCGAGCAGTTAAAGCGTGATGCTATCGTTGGGAGAAGCCACCATTTCCCAGGCATTCTTCCACGAATAGTATCGTCATAATTACAGCGATTCCGGGATACCAGCCACCAAGTATACATGTACGCTGGAAGTATACACGGCGCGGCGGCGGGCAGAGTTCGCTCCCAGGCCCCCCGACTCAATCAGTCACTCTCTCATCAGACGCGTAAGCAGTAGATGCTATCCAGCGTTAACCCGACCGAAAATTCCAGCATCCTCCGGGCGGCGCGGCGTGTGGACCCGGTGAACCCGGCCCTCTCGGTTGCCGCGGTTGCCGCGGTGGCTTTCGTAAGAGGCACCTCCGGTGTTGGTATCGCTGTTTTACTGACAAGCCCCGTAGGAATTCAGACGAGCTGGACTCTCCTGGACGGTGGTGTGCGCCGAGCACACCGGGCCCGGGGGTTGAGACAGCCGAGCAGGGCTACAGCATCGATACATCATGGCCTCGCGGCAGGGGGCCCCCAGATACCATCTTAGTTAGTATCCTCGAATAGACGTCCACCTATATCGCCCAAAGAACCGCTCGGCCTCGTCATTATACCCTTATCTGCCTATCTGTATCGGTCCAATATCCAACTGGCCAAGCAGAGAGCCCTGGCTAACTCTCAAAACTATCTGAAAACGATCCACTAAACCGTTCGCGGAGCCTTCTTAATGAGTGGCGGCCTCCCTTTCCCTGGGAAAGCCCGGGCTTGCTCCAGTTCGATAGGAAAAGTTCAGCTGCGAGCACTCTCTTGCGAAATCCGAGTTCAACGAGATCGCTATTCATCACTTGACTATCGGTTATGCTATGATTAGCGTGCACAGCCCAGCCTGGCATTTAATCGCTCAGGGAAATTCACGCTGCGATTGAGATATCCTCGAAGCTCCTGGGTAGAGTTTGGAGAACGATGCCGTCATCCTTCTGGCACAAAGTTGCAACAACCGTTGCGGAAAGTTTCGCGTCCTCGACAATTACGGGCATCGATCGGCGGGCTCACGCCTACGATCGTTCTCGTTACAAAATCATCGCTTGGTCCGATTAACAAAGCCCCATTGGAGAATTGCTTTCGATCTGTTCCCGATCTACAGCAATAAAGTCCATCTCGTTCCCGATAGTCGAGGACAGGCCGATCGCCGTTCCTTTATCTTGGCATCCCACCAGTCCCGATCGAATCCTCACCCATCGAAAAGGGACGTAACACTTTTAATAGAGTCATGCTCCCAAATCCGACGCCTCTATCTCCTGGAAAGTATCTCCGCCGCGAGTTTTTCTCCCGCGTTCCATTTTCCCGGGCTCCTTGTACCCTCTCAGGCCTCCTCTATGTACACCGGAGATTTCACCGGCGATAGCACAGCCACTTCAGTATTAATAGCTTATCTAGATCTCCGAACGCCTGGGCTATTCATAATTCCATCTTAATACAACCTTTCTGTCGGGCCACGTTACCATTCCTGTAATCCCTCGGTCCCGATTTCTTTGTCCGCGGCAGGAACACAGCCAGGGCCAAGCAGGGTGGAATTCGCCGCGAGTAGAATGGCCCGGGCGCAGTCAGCCGGCCTAGGAGATTCTCGCCACGCTAGGAAAGATTCAGCAAGTATTATACGTCGATCAGCATCTCGATTATCCAGTCGTCGGGCACATTAGTTATCGGATGGTTCTTAGCACGGCCGAAGGTGTTTACCCATTAGCTATCGATCTCGTTGTTGAGGGCTTTCGTCCCTCCTCCTTGTTGTTAAGAGAAGCGGCTCGTTACGGGGCACGCTCGCCTTTATTGTTCATTACGGTAATGAGGGACGCGGTCTCGCATTTCGGATTAGCTCGGGCGATCAATTAGCGGGGAGGGACGCGCGACAACGGGGTAGGAAACCCGAGACCCTCGGATAAATAAAGCCTGACAACCCCTCGGCCCTCCCCCCTGGGTGGAGGACCCACCTCCGGTGCCTCGGGACAGGCTACATAATCGGCACCGAATTCGAGAGAATGCGAGACACGTGTATTAATTTCACGGGACGGCTCGTAAAACTCGTGCCTTTACGATTCTAGCACAGATACGCCGCTCCTTGGAGCGAGCATCGAGCCAGCCGGCCACTCGGACAGGTAGATACAGGTCCGCACAGGTATCCCTGTGTCTGACGGTGCTTCAGACGTTTATTTAAAACACTTATGCGCCCGGCTATGAGTAATTCTGTATACGGTAACCGGCTTTCCTCCATATCTCCCCCCTTCACCGCTCCAACCAAACACTTCCACTCATTCTACACCACGCTTACTAGCTCCTCTACTAACAGAAACAAAGTCGTTGATTATAATTCCCTATCTACCGATCGTTGTGGTACTTGGGCCGAAGCACCCCTGCCTAATTCATTGGTGTAACTTGACCCACCAGAGACAAGTACCACGGTGGGAAGCAGAATGATGATGGGTCGAATAAATGCCTTGATGCACTTCGTAGCGATAGGCTTCGTATTTATAATTCTCGTCGCTTTAGTTCGTATCGTGATTATTTTATCCGTTTATTTGAGAAGGTAACGGGGCAACATGCGAACTCTGACATAGAATTCTGAGGCCTTTTTAAAGTATAGTAAAGACAATTTTTTAGTAGGAAAATTCAATTTGCAATAAAGCTTGTGTTATCTTTCAAAGGCAGTTTTTTTAGTGTTTTCGATAGAAATCCGGACTTTTTCACAACCAGTCGATTCCTGAAGAAAAACCCCGAGTTCGGGGACCTTCGAAAAATCGTGAAAAAATCTCAAGGGGTACCCCTTAAGAAAAATTGGCCGAAAAAAAAATTTTGAGCTAGGGCTCTGGAATTTTTATGGTATCTTCCTTGATGCAAAAAAAACATTACCCACCAAATTTCAGCCCCGGGAAAGGTCGGAAAGCCCACCAAAAAAAATAAAAACCGTTAAAAATGAGCAAAAATGGACTTTTCTCGACGGTTTTTCAACCCGTTCTCGTTGCAAATCCGGACTTTTTTTCACGGATTCTTTGTTCTCTATCCACCCTGATACGAAAACAATCAAAATATCCCGGGTTCGGCCGATTTTGAGAAACTTGAAAAAATTAACCATTTTCGAGGGTCGAAAATAGGTGAAAACCTAAATTTTGAGCTAGGGCTCTGGAATTTGTATGGTTTCTTCCTTGATGCAAGAGAACATTCTCCACCAAATTTCAGTCCCGGGGAAGGTCGGGAAGTCCACCAAAAAAAATAAGGGCTAGGAGAGTTCCGATTCAAAGGCAAGTGCATCACACTGTACAGACTTAATTGAAGACGAGGAAGTATGCACAGTAGAAATAAGAATGGCAAAGATCAGGTGAGAGGCGATGTATAAACGAGACTTAAGGAATACAAGAGATACCGCGAGCGAGAAGGAAAGAGTTGCTTCGTGCCTTTGGAGCGGAGTGTTGGCCCGCAAGGTGGAATCTCGTTATGCACGGCTTAAAGTCTGCCACGAAAATTTGTGAGGAGCGCAGGTAGAGCGCGCTCTCTTAATTATCCGAAAGTTCGCGCGAGTGTTATAAGTAGTCGACGGCCTCATCTTTTTCGACGAAGCCTTGGAGGGGGATTGTTGGGCTCGCGCGCGGACTTGGTATTTACCGTTCACCGGGCGAAAATGAGTCGGCTTCAGTAAGGGGAGCTATGTTAAAGCCCAACAGGAAGTCGCGTATACATATCTGGCGACCCCATGGGCATCTTTATCGTTGCGTGCTCCGCGGATAATCACGGAGCGAAAGAAAAAACAGGAACGATCTTCTCGCCGATAACAGCGCGCCCCTTCGCCGTACTTTACGAGACTAATATTCATTGGGAATTATGATTTCCTCTCGCGAAGCGAGATCGGCCGGCGCGCTTAAAGTCGCCCGTAACTCCTGCCAATTCCTTCTTACCGTCGATTTTCGCCCGGCCCCCCTTTTTCTTCGTGGTACTGCTGTCCGGCCGGCGCGGTTCGCTCGCCCGGTCACGCCACTCATACCGATCGATTTCCATCGTTCGATCGCGCACGTCTCGAGATCTCGCGCGCTGCAAGAACTGCCAGTGGACGGAGCGTGAGAAAATCGGACAGCGATCGATAGGCGCGAACTCGTGTTTCCTCCTTCCGCGGCTAATCGTGAACGCATAGGGGACCAAGGATGAAGCTGCGTCGTCACGTGGACGATCGTTTTACTGCGAATCCTAGGCGCTTCGGTGCCACAAGTATCCCGCTTTTTCCTCGGCATGCCTGGATCTCGGGCCCGAGCGCCGCGCCGCTCTGCGCCGGCCAGTCGGAGCGGCCCGTACTTTACGACGCCAATTACTTGCCGAGCGATGGAACGCTCACGGAGAGAGCATTGACGAGTGGGTTCCCGTTAGTCCGCGGGGCAATCTTCGACCCGGCATCGATTTGCCCTCGAAATCGAATCGCCGTTCCATCGATGCAAAGCACTGCTACTCCTCGCCTTTACATAAGTAACCGTCTGCTACTTGAAACAGAGCCTCGGGGAGCAGGGCAACCACACCACTAACATATACCGTATAGTAATTCACCCCGTGACCGTTCTCGCTTCCTTTATTTCCGAGCACCGTTTCGTATCTGCGTATTTACAAAAGGTGCCTGCAAATCGATCATCCTGTCGTACACCGCTGTTAATGTCGTCGTCAATTCAATGAATTCAAGATTATTATTTAGAGGAGGTTGGAATGAGCCTGTAAAAATTATAGCACAGCATAGGTAGCTTCGTAAAAGCCAAGGGCTTTTCGTGGGTTCCGCCATTGCGAGTGGCAGTTAATCAAAGGCAGGATGTAATAAAGAGAAACTCAAGGATCAATCTCGATGTCACCGACTCCAGGACGAAACCCGTTTCCACAGTGAGTGGCCCCCGCAGCCAGTGCGCGTTATCTAATTTATTCGGATGATCGTGTAAAGACCATGCCGAGAGCGGTGCACCTGTAAGAACGAAAGAGGGATCGCCAGCTACCCGAGGAGAACAAGGGTACCATAAAATGTTCTACTAATAGAACCGCGATCGGACTCGTAAAAGCTGCCGAATGAAAACTACACAGGCTCCTGATCCCAGTGATTCCTGGCTCCTCTTTATAGGGACGACCTCCAACGAACCCCTCGACATCTCATCGATCGGCCCACGCCTCGCCTGCCCTTTCGACGGCCCCAATAAATGCAATTAATGATCCGTCACGTCCTCCATCCTGACTTACTAATCGCTCGGGATCCCGTTTCATCGAATTCCAATAAAGAAGCGAGAAGAACTCGAGCTCGCCGGCAGGTCCTCCCCGCAAGAAGGACGGAGCCTTCTTCGCAGACAGCATCTTCCCAATGACATCCGCCAATGTGGACGCTCGACTCGACCAAGAAGAATTTCCGGATCCTACATCGTTAAAGAAATCCTCGGCGGCCCCGTGTCTCACGATTCGTCAGGCCGATCCTCGGCGAATCCTCTTTGGATCCTCGATATCGGGGCGATCTAATCGTCGCCTCATTAAGGATCTACCGAGTCAGAGCGCGCTGGGTGCTGCTGCGGCGGCTGCTGCTGCTGCCAGTGGTTCTCCAACGTGACCTAAACCTTCTTTGTCCCGCTATAAATAGCGGCTGAGTAATTTGCAACTTTAGCGATGACCGGTGGTCCATTGGCGAGGAATGGACTCCCACTGGCGGTGAGTGAGCCAGCCGCAATAGAAATCGCCTCTCTGCGAACGATCGACTTTGGAATCCCTACTCTTCTTTTTCTCTCGATCGCAATGGCTTCCTTATTCGCGGCGGCGGCGGCGGCGCGGCGGCCAGAAATCACGAGAATACATTTTTTGGAGCAGCGATCTAGTAGCCGCGCGGTAGGTTCACCGTTCCGCTGTAATTACCACAAACGAACCTGAAGACAGTCGACATGTAACTGTCGAGAGCGCGGCCGACCGCCCGTGCAGTCACGTACTTCATGAAGAAGGTGGGAATCGAAGAACTCGATCGCGGAACGATGGGCGAAAAAAGGGGAGCGCGGGAGACAGAGCCAGGGGCAGGAGAAAAGCGGTGAGTCGAGGAAAAAGGTTAATCTCAAAATAGAAGCAAGTAGTGATGGAAGGATCAAGCGATCGACGGGTCATTACGAGAATTCTGCGTGAAGGAGTTGCTGGCGAAGGAGCTCGTGCTAACAGGCGTGACCCATCTCCCTTGTTCTTCTTCCTCTCGTTCGTAGCCAATGTACCTGCTGGCTTCTTCGATCCTCTTTGTTTTCACTGCGATCGATTTCCTCTCCGGTTCTGCTCGGCACAGCCGCCGATTCAGCCAATAATCGATCCAACTACCCTGATGGATCCCGTGAGCTCCTTCGCCGAGGAAAAACATGTCGAAAAGCGAGCCACTCTCTTCTCATACACTCTCAGTGCACCGTTCCACCATCTGTAATCTACGAATCCACCGTAGAAAGCGTCCAATCAAGCGTAGCTGATATCTTCGATTGGCGCTCGGTTTTACGAATGTCGCACTTTGCCGTACGAGCAACTACCTCGCTTTCCCATGCAACTGTACTGATTCACACCCAGCATCTTCCGATACAATCTTTCTTTTACCGAATGGTTCATGAACTACGGAGTGGCGGCCGATAATCGTAACACATCTCTCTTGGAATTCTTGTGCCACGATGCGAGCCCAATCGGGAAAGAGCCAATGCCGTCGGCTAATGAGAGAGTCTGAGTTGTCCTTTCCTCGCCTTTCACACATGTATGTACGTTCTCTTGGAACGACGGAACTTGCTTCCACCTTTTCCATCGTCCTTCGTCCAGTGTGAACACTCAAGCACCTACCAGATGATTCATGCTCATGCTCGTCCACGTGGAAAACGAGGAGGCACGAAGAAAGGGTTCCCTTGACGCGATCACACTCTATCCCAGGATCTACGTCGATCTGCGTTCTGCCTCTGCGCACTCACTCCCTGAACATTTGTACACACAAGTCCTTTTCAGAACCACGCCGTAATTAATAGTAATTAACCTCGCGCGTTGTAATTTCCTCTTTGCCAGGATCGAACTTCGCCATCTACTCACACGAGTATAATGCTATTATTAGTAGAATTTTAGCACAGACTCTCGCGAGACTTTCGAATTGTCGGTATCTTTATCAAGTTCTACTTCTGTGGGAAGTATTATGGTATATATAATAACCGACGACATTATTCCAGCCGAAAGGAAGTCAAAGTGAATAATAATAAGCCTTTGAGAATGACGAGAGGCTTAAGGGATGTCATTTTGTCAAGATGTAACGTTATCGAAAGCGATAAGTTGAAAGGATGTACATTGATTCTGAAGATGTAACGTTATCGAAAGCGATAAGGTATAAAGATGTAGATTGAAGAGTTTACGGAGGGACAAGCGGCGGTCCAGCGCGCAGATTCCTTAATTGTCATATCGTTTGGCTTAAAGATTCGTGACGGAAGGGCGGGACCAATCTCGTTCGCTCGAAAGGCGCGCGCGCACGGCCGATACGAATGATCGGAGCGGCGAGCGGCGGCGGCAGCGGCTGCGGCGAGCATTTGGCCAATCGAGATAATACGAGGGACAGCTGAATGAGATAAATAATAATCGTGCTCGGCAGGCACTCTTCCTCTCATTCTCTCTCTGTGATATTCGTGCCCTGCCATGGAAATGATGGGACGCTCCTTTTATCGCGACTCGCACGATGCCGCTTTGTCCGGCAATTACTTCACCGTTCCTTTGGCTGCTGCTGCCAGCCTCTCACCTTCCGCTTCCATCTTTCGGCTTCCCCGGTTAACGCGCCACCACTCTTCGTCACAAAGGGCGCGATGAACAATCGCTTTCTGTATTGTGCCCTTCGGATTATTACCTTTGCCGCGTCGCTTTTAAACCTTCCTCTATCATCGTCTACCTTTAACACATTAGAGTGCCCCGTCACTTCTCTCCGAGCGACGCCTCTGTTTACCAAGGATCGCGCAATAAATAGGACTGCTGTTTAGATATACAAATAAAAAGATGTATTTATAATCGAGTAATAGAAAATCTATTGGATCGTCGAAGAGCTCGACTATCAAAGAGGGTCGAGGATAAAACTATCACGGATAAATGTCGTGTTGCTCTCGATTCTCCCCTGAGAAACGTATCCTCGACGGGATTCCTACTGAATGGAATTCCTCCAGTTGGCGATACATCAGCGAGGTCGAATTTCATTAGTGGTTCGGTGGCAGGAGCGCGCAAGGACGCAGCAATGCGTATACCTCTGACCGAGATTTCGCAGTTCGCTCGATCATAAGTATCGAAAAAACTAATGTCACATTCCTCTTAATCGCTCATTAAATCGCTATATCAGAGATCCAATCTTTTAACGAGCAATTATATTGCAAACATAATTCTATCCCGTTAATTGAGGGATATTTAAAAAAAAGGTCCTCGTCCGTGGAAGCGAGTAGCTTTCGACAATGAAAGTGTGCGCTTGGTCCCCGGGGCGGTCGTGTCTCGTCAAGGGGCCACCGTGCTGGTCGCCGAGGCGGCAACGACCCGCAGGGTCAAGTCGGCGAACGGAGCGACAGGGCGTCGAGAGTCGAGATCTCCGGAGGATCAGGAGGCATCGGCAATCGGCGCCGTCGCCGGCAGGAAAAAGTCGCGGAGGAAACGCGGACAACGGCGTTCCTCGCACCGAATCGCCTCAGCCCGGAGACAAAGAGGGCTCGAGGCGGCTGAGAAGTCGAGGGAAGAGCGTGGAAGAGTAGCCAGATCTTCGGCGTAGATTCGATCGGTGCTCGACCGTACCTTCTTGGTCGGGATGTGCTGCTGCTGGTGCGGTCCAGCCGCTCTGTCCCGTGCGGGAAGAAGCTTACACAGGAATGATTCCTGTACCTACTCTCTCGGCCAACGGAGTACTCTCTCTTCTCTTTCTCTTTCTCTCTTTCTCTCTCTCACTCGTTGGATGGTGGTGTGTTGCTCGACCAGGTGAAGTTCCGTGTACCGGCGTGTCGGGAGGATCGCCGGGGCAACAGGGAAAGTCGGAGGAAGAGGAGCGAGAAGGAGAGGAGGGTCCAGAGGAGAGGAGAGGAGGAGGCGCGTTTGAGGAGATGAAGAAGAGAGGCGCGGCGATGGTGGAAAGAAGATGCGGTAGGATGGTGAGCGGAACCACGGGCGGGAGGAAAAAGGAGCGAGCTCGATCGAAAAAGAGGAGTCCAGCGGAGAAGGAGAAACCGAAAGGAGAGGAGAGCTCGGGAGCTCTTCGTAGCAGAGATGCCAGAGTTCTCCGCGGCGCGCGGAGAGTGGACGCTCGCTGGCAAGCCTCGATGGACCACCTACCGTTCCTGATCCGATCTCCGTAACGCTCGTCCAACCGTCCGCCTGTCTGTCCGTCCGCTCGTTCCTTCGTTCGCTCATTCGCTCTCTCGTCCGCTGGTCCGCTCCTCTCTCGCAGCCACCTCACGGCCCCGAAGACCCGTCCGATCTCGCTGTTCCCATCAATAACGCTTATAATATCTAATTAATCACAAATTATCTAGATGTCCCTCCGAAAACCCCGGAGAAAGCGATCGAATTCGAAGTGTGTTCAATCGAGTGGGATGCTAAATGTATTTTGCACCGGCTTACGATTCCACTTAATCCACGTACAAATTGGAGACATTCATTACCTTTCTCTTATACGGCCGTTCATACAATAGCGTCGTATTCGCTAACCATTTATTGCAGTATCCAAGCGCGCATGCATCGAACCTTCGGTCATTAGGCAGGCGCATTAGATATGCGATTATTATGGCTCCATTCACAGAAACAAACGGGTTCTCGGCGATGGTCCATCAGGATTTACCCAGGATCCCATGATTTATCTTCGTAGGAAAGCGACCAATTGAACTCTCACGCAGGATGAACACATCGAGCGCGCCCGCTAGAAGACGGAAATTATTGTTAGCCGTATCTTAGGCGCCCGCGCCCGGCCTCTTCCTTGTCCGGCGTATTCACAATGAATTCACGTATAGGCGCTTAACAATAAGCGCCGGTGCCGCGCGTCTCTGTGTGCAGGCTCGCCGGCCAATTCCGCGCAGAGTGATAGCGCACGTAGGAGGTTGCCCACGCGATATAGCCGCGATAGTTAGACGCCCGGCAGACACTAGTAAATCTGCGGGGGGCATTATGAGCTCCTCCAGACAAAAGCCCTCTAAGGATAGCTCGGCCGGTTCGAAACTGCGCCGCGCCGGAGCCCTCGCAAACGGAATCTCGAAAGAGGCCTCGCTCTCTCTCTTTCTCTCTCACCGAGCCGAATAATTTCGGCACAAATTAATTCTAATGCCTGCCCGATTGCCTTTAATCGGGGGCGTACTTCAGCCATTCGTCGGCCGGCACTTCGCCGGCAAATCACTGTCAAGCCTCGAATCAATTAGGGCGCATCGATTAATCACGGATATGATTAAACGAACTTCGTACGTCTCTCCCCGCGGTAATAAATTATCCCGGCTCGACTATAACAAGCGTCGAGGAAGCCGAGTGAGAGCGAGCGAGTGGGAGAGAACGAGAGCGAGAGAGAGAGAGGGGGAGCGAGGGAGATGGAGAGAGGGAGAGAAAAAAGTGGACCACCTAAAGGGAGCGGGAGCCCTCGGAAAATGCGTGAAAGTTCTGGGCAGGCAGTGTTCCAGCGGCATTGACGGAACCGCATTGAAAGCGATCGATTGGCAGTGGGGTATCGATCGCCGGCTCCCAATTAAATCTGTAGCATGTATCGCGGCAATGGCCGGGCCCGTTTTTTGTCCTCCTTCACTCGGGATCACGATTGGAGGTCCGAGAAGGCCACCGTCGTGCTTATAACGCGCCATCATCGACTCCACGCAACCCAAAAGACTTTCCTCGCCCTTCGCGTGCTGCCCCGGCCGGCGACGCTCAGTTCGGGGAAAAAACGGCGGACACTGATGAAATAAGAAGTACCTGTTAATCGAATAAATGACACGCTCCCCGTGAACCTCCCGCGCTCTGAACCTTCCCAACCTGGAGCGTGGCGAATCCTCTCGAGCGGGAATTAAATTCGTTTGTGGTCGGCCCCGCTCTCCCCTTCCATGGCGGGGCATTGCTTTTTTCCTAGAGCGACTCTCTGCTCGCTCGCTCGCTCCAGACTTTGGCCGGATAATGGAACAACTCCCGGAGGACTAACGGCAGGAAACGCCGGGATAAACATGCCGCAACAAGGATTGTCTCAAGAAGCGATATCGTCCGTAAGGGGGATAAGCTCTACCTGACAGCCGTCGCATTATAAGAGCGGCCGCCTCGTAAAAAGAAGGCGTTGCATCTAGCGCACTTGCCATTATTATTTAATAGACCCATTATTGTAATTGATAAGTAGGGGGACGCGGTGCTCGAGTGAGAGCAGTTATGGCACGAGGTTTTATTACCCGGACGGTTAGGCGAGCAAGCGTCGCGTCGCCCTTCTTGCCGACTGCTTAATGAACAAAACTGCTTAACGCCGCTTGATAAGAAGCCGAATCGTCTCGCTCGGTCTTTAGCGAGAACGACCACCTATCCTCTCGGGCCGAGCGAGCCGATCCACGCCGAGTCCACCGTGCCGTTATAAATACGCCCCGTTTAATTATGTTAATCTCGAACGACCCCTCGTTTTATCGGCGCGGCCGCTCGCCTCCTCGGTTCTGCCTGAAATTACGTTCGTTTTACGCGCGTACGAGGATGCGCCTACCGCTAAAGGTGAGAATTATCACTGATTACGTTATTAGCGCAATTATCTGCCACCTCGGCCAACCAACATCCTTGGCCTGGGGCGGTTCCCTGGCCACACTTGCGCTCCTCATACCGAGCCTTCCCACAGGCCCAGATTCCTACCGATCGGTCCACCCGATCATGCGATCCTGCAAAAAACCTTAAATTAATAAGTGAATCGGCCGCTCGGCAGCTTCGCCTTCCTTTCGGTGCTCGGCCGGCGAAAAACTTAAATTAAATTGCATTAAAGGAGTACGCGGAGGAGGAGTCGAAATATCGAAGGTGAGCATTCGCTGGATGAGAGAAGATCGTCGTCTCTCTCTCTCTTTCTCTCTCTTCGTCTCTCAGTCACTCGCCGATAGAGGATGGGAGCAAACGCTACCACTGGGGAGCTCTTATGCGCTTGTATATACTAGCGTAATGATGGTTTATGGCCGGTGCAGGAGCAGGCCCCATAGCGGCCGTGTTGGACATGCGGTAAACCGCAGAACGCGGCCGTGGCCGCGGCAAAACCTACGGGCAAACGGCACACCGCCGCGCCGCACAGTACTATGTCGCACCGCTCGCTGCCTTCCAAGAGGGTGTGGGTTCAGCTTAATTGGTCGAGCGGACGCAGTTCCTCGTAAAATTTGCTATCCTTGAAAATTCGTACATGCCTCCGAAACTCACATTGCTCACCCTATGCTCGCTCATTGGAACGCATAAAGCTTTACACACACGAACCTGCTCCAATCGGCTTTAATCACACTTCAAACCACACGTAATAACTAAAGTGCCTTCCGTCTGGGAACTCCTGGAACTTCCATTCGAATGTATAAACTGTGGTATGCGCGATGAAGACATCCCTCTCGGACTTAAACGCTCGAGGGTTGCGCAACCCAAGACGAATTTTTATTGATTGGCCGAGGCACATTACGAGAACTTGATTACCTAATCGTACGAAGCCACTGGAGATTTCATCTGTTTGGAGATAGCAGTATACTGTCAAATCGACATATCAACGATTAGGTAGTAGTCAGTGCGTTCTTCTCTTTAGTTAAGAGAGTTTGGTCGATGCGCGTTTCGTATCTTAGTACACGCGTTCCTCGCTCGAGGTGAGGTTCAGGGGGCCGTTTGATCGAATGCCGCAATGATTGCCTCGACTGATATCTGCTCCCGCATCTCTGCCTTAATGATTATTAGCCGTAAGTCCTGCTTACCTTACTTTTAGCCTGTCCGATCCCGGGGGGCACTCTCTGTTCCCCCCCGGCATTCATACCAGTGTGCGAGAACAACCCGCCGGGAGATCGCATGCACTACCTGTGCCTGGAACTCATCTTTTCAAGGCAGGTATCATCGAAATAGGTAGTTCGATACACCTTGTCCGTTGATATCCTGAGATGATTCCACGATTTGTATTAACTGTGTAAAGTAACGTAAGACATTCGATTGCGACATTCATCGCACTCGTCTGCCCATTACGATCCCGTTGTGTTCCAGCTTTAATCGATCTTTTAACGGCTGTTGGCTCGCGCAAAAAAGGCCAGCCAGGCAGGCAGGCAGGTCGAGTGGGGATTTCGGTAATCCAATCTGTACGTGACACGGGCAGCGTGCGGCCTTTCAAGCGAATCTGTGGAATTTTGTAATTTCGCTAATGCCGCGGCCTGTATGTATGTAGAGGTAGAGTTGGGAGAGGCAATCGACGTGAAGAGTATTGCCGAGCTAATGACTTATAAAGCGGCACCAGCCGAGAGGAACCTGCTTTGAAGAATTACGTTTGCGACACGCTGCCGATGTATTAATGCGAATTATCGATCATCAATTATCATTATTCTTCACGGCCTCGGCTCGTTTGACATGGTATCTTTCATCGTGATGTAAAACTAAACTGAAATAATTAACGGCTACGCAAGCAAAGGAGGCCGAACTACTTCGGTATCGCACACACCGAGCTAGCTTTCCTCTCCTTTCTCTCTTAGCTGCCTGTCAGCCGTTAGGACCGTTAGACATTAAGATCGCAGTAGTCACCGCTTAGGAAGAGTCGGACGTGTATCGAGAGGCCGGCGACATCAATGAGATTGAATAATTATTTGGAACGTCGCCCCAAGCGGAATTCGAAACACGACCGATCAAATGCGGAAGTACGGATGATTCTCATACTCGCCAATTCACAGAATTAGAAAAACACTATTGATCCATACTTGAATTCTAATGATATAGAATGACATATAACAGATTTGAACAATCATTATCTAAAACCGTGGGTGAGACACGTACGAATGGAGAGTCCCGACAGGAAGTTCCCTGTAGTGGTTTCGTGGAAGGCGAAGGCGTATCGAGCACTTTAAAAATCGGTCCATCAAGATCGGCATGATTCCACGTCAATCAGCGTAATAGCAAACGATGAACAATCCCGCTCAATCTTTCCGTTCCGGCAACGGTCAAATTAATATTGGCAGAGGGATACTGGCAATTAATAATCGCCTGTTGGCACGTTAATCCGCGGCGAGATCCTATCGGTCCTGTTTGATCGATCTTCCGAGTAACTTTTAATTCCGCGTGCGCCCGCGCCAATATCATCATTACACCGGAATAAACGAGATCGCGAACTCGTGAACCTGCTAGAGAGTGGGCGCATGTGCGTGCGCGTGTACCGTGGATGCCACTCGGCAGACACACCAATGATAGATATCCTTCTGCAAGCATGAAAGCCAAGCGGAATGAAAATTAATGATCCCAAATGGATCCGGTGCCTTTGGCACTCGAAGAGTCGAACTCGATTTACGGAGCACTATACTCCGTTCCGTTACGTTACTCGCTTTTCCTGCAGCTCGAGCGGCGGCGAGCGGCCACTCGATAGCGCGCTCGTTTTAACTCTGTTACGCTGCCTGGAAGTGAGTACTGCGGAAGTGAAGCTGCGCGCGATATCGCTCCGCGAAGAATACACGCATTTTTGGATCCACTCGAGTGGCGCCTCTTAGAGCATCGCCGAGATACCAATCATCCAACTGGATGCCTGGGAACAGCTCTCCGGCGTGCATACGCTTTAATCTCATCCACCATCCACCAACTTCGAAGGCCTTATCGTTCACTCATTAAGTGCCGTAGAACTGGCCGTAATTGCAATTGCCCCTCAAATCCTCCTGCGAACTCCTGTAATTTTATCCTACCACCTGGAGTATCGAGAACAAATCTCTGGTGGGCTGATTAGATATGCTATACTATACTTCATTATGGAATGCAAATTGAATCTTGTGTTTCTTTTGGACTTTGTTTAATTTCTGAAGTACGGAAATGAAAAACTAAAATATGAAATATGAATGCCTAATAAGTGTTCATTGCGTCTTCCATGTTAAAATAATCAATTCAAAAGTCTATTATCTCGTAAACGGCATGGTCGAATTAATCAAATTTTGCTAGTAGTAATAAAACCCCATAAAGGATTCGATCAGAGTTTAAAACGATTTTATGGCTCAACAACCTTAATGATTAACAACTATAGAATGACTATCTTGTATCAAATATCCCGGACTATCAAAGTACAAACACATGAATGTGACAGTAGAAAACTGTTCCCTACGGGAGCACCGGATCAGCTCGGCCATACGGAAGCTTAGAAACGTGACACCGAAGCGCGTATCGGTGTCGAGAGGCACTCGTGACACAACAGCAGTTTGTCCTTAACGATGCGTATGCGCAGTTAAGGATAGGCAAAACGCCACTGAACCAGAGGATGTAAAACAGAGCGATGCGCCACTTATGGGAGTGCGGCAAGTGTGCTTGAAGGATGCGATCCCCTCCGATACTTACGAAACTACGTGGCACAGAATCGACAGAGCATCCTTTCCGTAACAGCCACTTCCCCATTAAGGAGATTCACTCAAGCCCGACAGTGAAAAACCCAAGTTTCATTTTCCAAGTTTCCTACGGAAGAATAGAAATACACAGAGAGACTGACTGGTTGGCGGTGATGAGAATGCAGCGTCATCGTCGATTAGCAGGAGCGGTGGTATCCGCGACGAATCCGGCTGAAACTCAATCCGGCATCTGGTCGTCCGGGCGAGCAGAGCGGGCGCAGCGGTCCAGCTGAAAGATTAGCCTACTTGGCGAGCGGGGAGGAGCGGCGTTTCGCCGCGCATTAGCAGATACACATTACACATTGCGTGCCGCGTGTTTAAGAGTGCTCCGGTTTCGCGTTACCCTTAGCGCCGCTCAGGAATTATACGCGCCAGATGAAAAGAACAACACGCACGCACACTGAGCCGCGCCAGGCACAGAAGGCGAGAAAAGAGCGAAGGGCTCGCGCCACCGCCACCGCCGCCGCCGCTGGCAGGATGCAGAAACAAGAGATCCCAGCGCGCGAGAGAGTGCGCAGGAAGAGAAGAGCAGCCCCGAAAAAAGAAGTGCCGCGCTCGCGTAAACGCTCCTGGTCTCGGATTACGAGCTGCCCCTAAGCTGTCGCACGTGGATCCTGCCGGTGCGAGGTGCGCGCGATTCGCTTCCTGCACGTGCGGCAACACATCGCCCGTGAAACCGCGCGTGCCCCCCCCAACTTATGAAAGCGCACCTACTCTTCTTCCGAGAACAGCCCTCAATAGAGCTGGGATCACGCGCTCTTACCACGCTTATCCCTTTCAGTCCTTTACACTCTGAAACCGCCAAAATCCCAATAAAGCATATACTAAGTTCTTACAATTTAAATATTAAAAAAACAATTAAAATACCTTTGAAATACAAAGATTTAACAATCGACGAAACTATGAACAATAAAACACAATATACCGCAATCATTAAAATCACATCCGTTGTTCAGTGGACAATTAAGTGGAACTAAGCGCACTCTCCTGAAAGATGAAGCACAGCAATCAAACCGTACCACGATCGCAATTAACGTGGCGTTAGGATGAATCGGTGAAAAGCAGACGCTTTCTCCTGGAGTGTATTGGGACTGGGGAGAGGGAGGAAACAGTGGGGTTGGTGCGAAGGGGTTGAACTATGAGGCGCATTAAGGAAGGCTTATTTTTCGATGGAGGCAGTGGCTTGCTGACAATGCCGGTGTGATTGCGACAGATGCGTGGCTGTGCGTGTCCCTTTAAAAGGAAGCTTTCGCACCCCTCGTGGCGAGGCTCGAGCCACTCGTTTTACGCCCCTCCGTTCAGCCTGCGGGGTACTCATTCACGTTGAAAAACGTACAGGTGCGTGCCACGGGGTCCCCATTGACGGTGCTCTCTCCTCTCACTCTCTCTCTCTCTCTTCCTCCCTCGATCTCTCACTTTCTTTGTCTTCCTCGCCAGCGCGCGCTCTCTCACTCTCTTTATCCTTTCGTGTTACGGGGCCGTCCAGATGCGTCGGCGGCGGTGCGAGTCCGCACCCGCGCTTACCGGCTTCGCTTCCACCGGCAGCATCCTGCCACCGAGATGCATCTGCAGCGAGCGTACCTCGCCGAGGGCGATTCGCGCTTTAACCGGATCGAAGGTGAACTTAGTATTCCTGGTACGTAAGAGCCGAGTGCCTGGGATTCCTGCAGGCCCCCAGCGTCCACCGACTGGCATCAACAGCAATTTACGAGATCCTGGAACTGGACAGTCTCCGATTCTCTCTCTTTCTGTCTCTGTTTCTTGTTCTTTCTCTGGCTTGCCGCGCCTCTGGTTCAATTATCTCTGTCTCTCGTGTGTCGGGTTCACTCTGCGCCGGGCTCGGTGAGTTTAACGCCCGCGATTAAGTTATGCGCCGCGACGTGGCAGCCCTCGCATTTATATGGGGATTATCGGTGGATGTGCTTGACTGTTGATAAAAGGCGCGCCAGTGGTAGCGACGTGCCGTGAAAAGAGCGACGAAGCAGCCGTGGATTAATAGGGGATGCTGGAATTAGTTAGCGGCGAGTATGTGCACGATACACTCCGGAGAAAGAGAGATCGCCGCGCCGGTGGATCGACAGGGAGCGTAATGCGATACGGACGGCGAGCAGCCGATGCTGAAGTGCAATCTGTCCAGACTCCGATCTAACGATTCCTCGGGAGGCAGCACCGATATCCCTGGTGATTGGAAACTCGATCGAAAGTAACCGCTACACTCCAGCCTACGGAAGGTAGCTAACGTCAGAGGCTCCTCGACGATATCTCGCCACGCGATCTTCGATCCTATCGTAGAGGCCTCCAACATCCCGCCAAGCAAACAGCGATCGCAATGCCGCATTCACCGATCCAGCCTCAAAACTACCATTTGTATTTACTCTCGCGCTTTTAGACCTCTCGATTCCAGATTCTATTTACTCTCTCGTGCTCCCCGCTCTCCATTTATCCTGATTGACGAGGAAAAAGAATAGAAAGATTTCCGGCCAACGACAATTACAAGAGGTGTGCACGGTTCAGGATTTCCTCGTATTTTCTCGCCTTTACGAGCTTCTCGCGCAGTGCGACGTCACATTGATGGCGGGGCTGAAAAATAAACATCGCTTTTAAAAGATAGCCATGGTAACCCGAGCAAAGGTAAAGTTACAAGCCGGTAATCCAATGGCGGGAAAGATCGGCTCTCGTAATATCTGGTGACTCCTTTGCGATGGTATCGAGCGCACGAAGCATTCCGGCTGCGCTGCGTGGCGAACGGGAGCCGGCCAGCGCATCTCAAGCGCTATGCAGATCCACCAAAGCACACTTAACGCCCCTGTCATTACACGGCCTGCTGAACACTCGGCAACTACTCGCCCCGAGCTGTAAGCTATCCGATAGGAAAAGCCTACTGTTACACCACCAAGACATCAACTTTATCAAACGATGATCAAGTTGACCTCTAAGCTGCCCTGCCCCGCAGAAATACAAGCTCAATTAATCAGTGTGATCCTCGACCTTATCCCTCTGAGACAGACTCCACGCTGATAGTTTGGAATTCCAAGGTATTCTCTTGTAGGAATTTTCATTTCTATTAAAAGATCCTAACTAACTGTTGTCACAACACGTGAGATAAATGAATTCGTTCTGACGTAAAATATTGCACTTTGTTGTATCTTACACAGTTAATAACAGTTAACAGTATATTTATATCTGGATGATTGTGGGAAAGATTGTATTAGTTGGAATTTCAAGGAATGCCCAGGATTGACTGAAGATATTCCTTACTTGAAATGATTGCGCGCGTCTCAATTAGACAGAGTGACGCGGGCGAAGTGTGGCGAGTCCTGGGTAGGTTCTTTCTATAACAGGTGATACATAGCTCGGATTTGCTGGTCGAGTGAGCTCGAGCGAGCGTCCGAGAGGTGAGATCCTCCGATAGCTAGCGCTAGACCACCGTCATTTAAATATCTAGCTATGCGTTCATCTATTTCCCACATAATTATGCGTCCGGCGAGCTGCGTCCGGGCATCGTGGCCCGAACGTGAATAATTAACGCGCGATCTTAGCAGCGCCGGCGGAGCACTGTCCGCGTTTCTCGGAAGAAACTCGAATATGCACATACATACATGCACGCCTCGGATATATCCGCCTTTAGGAGCGAGCAGCTGGATCTTTGATTCCCGATCGACGTATTCATGTATTCCACGAAGGGACGGAGTTCCTCCGTTTGCGAGGAAAGAGACCTGCCACGGGAAAATGAAGAGATCGACGCCTACGTGTTCGAGCACGCCTTGTATCCCGGCGGTGTGTCGTGCGGGACGTGTATATGGGATTCTTGGCGGAAGGCAACCGGCCACGGCAGCCCCATAACGAGGACCTTCCGACACTCGACGTCGGAACCCTTATATCCTTATCCACAGCCTCTCGGTACCGTTATTATTCTTGCCAGGAGTGGCGAGCGTGCTCGTTCCTTCGCGGCGCGGCGCGGCGTGCCACTGAGAACAAACGAGTTCGTAGGTCTTCCACTCTCCTCTGCTTTCCTTTCCGGAATACAGGCTGTAGGATGATCGTGCGTCATTCCGCGGGATATTGCCATTCCATGTTTTAGTTCGAAGTAGTTAAAAGCTCCGAGGAAATGAAACGAAAGCTGAGTAACTTGTTGCATCCGGCTGAGAAGCGATCTCTTTTGATCAAGGACCAGTCAGCGAGAATGTGACGAGATTGATATTCCCGGGGAACTACTCCGAGGTAGATGATCGGCCGGTGCTCACTCGGAAAGGCTGCTCCTCCTTTTGCGGATCCGCATCGTTGCTTCTATCCTAGCATTTTCCGGAAAAAACGGAGAAACCAGCCGACGGGAGGAAGATCGCTGAACTACTGGACCGTAAATATAGATACGAAGTGGTTGCGCAGCAGTGATACAGCAGGGCGAAGGAGTGCGAACGAGTTCCCACTACTAATTACTATGCATCGTACCGGAAATATGCTAACGAGTTACGAGCGCGTACGCGTGCGGTGGTGTAGCCATCAAGCCTCCTTTTTCCCTTTGGCATACCCTCGATGACTCATATCACACTTTGATCTCTTGCACAATTATAATTCTAGAGCGACCTGCCATCACTCGATGACCCCGCAACTATTCTCACGAAGCAACAAAGTCGCCCAGGGAAAGTCAAACTAACGACAAGCTATAAACTTTAATGGAAAAGCGTCACATGATTCAACAGTTATTAGTCGCTCGCCTTCCGCTCCTCAGTAATTACGAATTCCCTGGAAAAGTAAGTAGCGCTCGCTCAGATCCAAGCCAATCCGTTGGTAGTCTCGGAGGCTAATTGCGCGAGATGACGAGTGCATAACTAAGGTAAACGAGGAGAGCAATCCCAAGTGTATTCCGGAGCGTCGGATCCTGGCCACTGTTATCCAATTCAAATCTCAGCGTCTTCTTCGACAGAGTCGCGCCACCTCCTGCGTGCGAGATCGTAGCCGTAGTTTCAGGTGACTTAACGACGAGATCAACCTGTCGCTGCTCGGCGTTTCTTACTGGCCTCTGCTCTGCTCGATGTTGGCTGCTGCGGAGTAGCACCGACACAGCTAACACAGCTAGAGGCAAAGGCCTCGGCTAGCAGGTGTTAAAAATAACTTAATTAATGCGCGCTCCAAGCCGATGCGATAATTGGGCGGACTGGACTCGAAGGTGTAAGTAGGAGAGAATGAGATAGTGAGAGAGAGAGAGAGACAGAGGGACAGGAACGTTACACTCTAATCGTAGGTAGTAGGAGCTATGATTAACTCGGCGTCCAATTAGCTCGTATTAGGAATACAGAGGCGATCGGCTCTCGGCGGTGTTGTTGTTCCTCTCTCTCCATCTGTCAAGCCGATAATCCCAACGACCTATCGCCTCCCTCTAGAATCACCGGGCGTCGATATCTCTCGGCATTGCCAGCGAGAATAGTTCGCGCTCCGCAAATATCCCGATAATGGCTTCCAGGGTGCGTTACGTAGAGAGGTATGACAGGATATCGTTACTAGAGCAGTTCTTGCATTCGGCATGAGAGCAAAGCGGTGGCCGCCTACCGAGAGAGCAGCCGCACCACGGCCTCATTATCCTCGTGGCGCGCGGCTCGTCGTTTCTAATTCTCTTTTACGTAGCCAACTCTCGCTCCGCTTTTTCATCGAGATTTGTCGCGATCCACTCACGAGAGAAAGAGAGAGAGAGACTGTTCGGATGCACGTATGTACCTCTCTCTTGCCTTCCCGTTGGCGAACTATCTGGTAGCTGCATATTATTGCCCCTCTACCGGAGTCCGGTAAAATGCTGGTGCACCCCGAGCACCGAGAGCCGAGTAATTGTGCAATAAATTGTTGCTTAATTGAGCGCCGGGACGTCCCGGATTTACATCGGGCTTTCACTTCTTTCATAAATCCCTCGGAACCGTGCGTGCTCGCTTCGAACAGGGAAGCCAGTCCCTTGTACACCAGGGTTGCCACTCATTTTTTCTCCTCTCCCTCCTGGCCATACCCGCCACCATCACTTTCCTCTGTCGCCCTTCATTGTCCACTGTCTTCATCCTTACTTGCTCTACAAGTACTGGATAGTCATCGGTAATGTCAGTCGAAAAGAAGGAACTTCGCCAATCCAATTACTCTCTAATTACAGCCGACAATCACTGGCGATATTTTTTACTTTCTCCCGTGAAAGTAATTCAAGGATTGATACAGGGAAAAACAACTGTATCATCGAAATCATAAATCTTGGGACTCGTATCCTGGTCACGCCCCTATTTGCACGCAATCAACACTCACTTCTAACACGACAGAGTACTCAATCCTGGTGAAAATTGTATACTCGGGGATCGAAGTCGAAGTGTGTAACTATCCGGATGGTTACAACATGTGTTACAAAATAGTACCGGGACTGGGAGTACAAGTGCACCGCCCATCCCCTGTAATAAGCGTGTATACTATTACCGGCGTTGTACAGGCACCGACATACATTTAATTAGCGTCGATAGCCAATTCGTTAGTGAGCAAAAGCAGCTCGTCATTGGTGAGGGAGGGTAGGGGGATGCTGGGACGTAAAGGGGAGTGAGTATATATCGGTGGAAGTAAGTGGTGCAAGATCGCAGGAGCGGCGCGATGTAGCTACGCGAGTAATCGTTGGCTATGAGAAAGAGGAAGAGAGCGATGAGGAGAAGGAGGAAGAGGAGGATGAGGAGGGCGGCGGCGGCGGTGGTGGTCGAAGGGAAAATAGAGGAGTTTCCAATCGAGCCGAAGGAGTTACTTCGTCATTGCGAGGCCAGCGAAGGGCCGGGCGCGACAGGCACTTGCGATCGCTTCATCCCCGGCCGGGAATCTCCCTGCTGCGGTATAAACAATGTGCGCCGAGCGAATCTCCTTGAAGATCGGCAATAAGTAATAGCCATGACGGCGCGGCGGTGGCGGCGGCGGCGGCGGTAAGGCCGGAGTGCGCGCACTCGGCCAGCCAGCGGTGAGCAGCATTCTTTAAAGGGGTCAGCAGCGTGTCACGGGAAGAAAAAGTCGAGGGCCTCTCGTCTCCCCGTAGAAAGCACTGGGCGCATACATGTGGGAGCTACATATTCATCGCTCGGAGAGACCTCGCCTCTCATTGTGTCCGCGATCCTCCGCCGAGGACACGCCGGATGTGCACGATGAAAAACGTACAGTCACTTCTCTCCTTTCCCGGAGATTCGAGAGACTCGCTGTGTAGCCCTTCGGCCAACATCCTCTCTCGGCTCTCGATCGCTCCGGCAATCGCCTCGATTGAGAACCGATCGCAACTTTTAATTTATCCCCAGGCCCGCCGATCGATGAACTATCGGCTTCTTTTGCCGAGTGACCGCAGCCCATAACGAAGGAACACCGAGCCACTCTCGATCGAGCGGCTTATTGCAGCGAATTCCGCGGAGTTCATCCAATTACATCAAATATCGCCGCGAACCGTGGTATTACGACGATTTTAATCTATCGAGGCCGCAAGCCTCGCGTGAGAAAGTCAGCCCTATCGAAATACCAGTAGCCCGCCGTGGCCTCTCCATTTGTTTACCTTTTACCTCCAGCGAGATACAGGCTCTTCCAAAACGATGGACCAAATCTTGACATATTTGAAGATGGTATAGTCATCAGGAGGTGACGCTCCACATGATGGCTATCACCGTTATCGAGTGTTTTCGAACACCCTGTATGTACCACTACGTATATAAGCCACTCTTGCCGGAAGGTAAATAGGAGAAACTGCGGGATCGTCGATCTTGATGGCGAAGCCTCTGCTACCTGTCTTATCATAGTCATTGACCCTAACAATAAGTGGGTATTCTCTCTAAGTGGATACCGCCAGTCGAAACTCCTTCAGCCACCGAAATCACAAGTCCGCCTAGAATCGCTCGAGGCAGTCAAGATTTCGTGAATGAGAGGAAGCCTTCTCCGAGCGTTTAACGACCTCCCGCGCAGCAAGTAAAGTTTGGAGAGCTGGAACGTTTCGCAGGCGAGTCTGACGATCAGGTCGCACACCGAAGAATCCTGTCGGAGGTTCGGAGGCTGGATGGACCAGGCGGAGGCGATGCTGTTCTTTATGGAGCAGTGGCTCGAGGGCGAGAAGAGCCGGGTGAATGAGGCGGGCGATAATACAGCAGTTAGTATGCAGGAGATACTGTTACTTAATGTTAATATCGAAGATCCCATTGATCGGCGATCGGGTGCGAGTAGAGCGCGGACATCGATAAACTCAAGAGCGAGTGAACCAAGAAGAGATTCCAGCTACGCGGGACGAGGAGCTGCGCGGCGCGAGCGAGCGAGCGAGCTTCCTTCCCTCCTGATGGCGGCGAGGAGCGACCGGGGTGGTGTGTGCACGAAGAAGCCGACTCAAGAATGCCACGAGTCCCGAGCTTCGCGGTACAGTCTGACCCGCTCCAACCTGTCCGCTGTGTGTGCCAGCACGAAGTGAAGTCGACTCGAGGGCCAACAAGGAAAAGAAGCGCGTGACCATCGCGTCGTCGCTGCCGCCGCGCCGGCAGCACATACTCTCAGAGAGGATAGCTCGCTCACATCCAACAGGGAAGAAAGAAATCGCTTTATCGATTCCACCCAACAAT
This sequence comes from Ectemnius continuus, assembly GCA_910591665.1. Classification (NCBI taxonomy): domain Eukaryota; kingdom Metazoa; phylum Arthropoda; class Insecta; order Hymenoptera; family Crabronidae; genus Ectemnius; species Ectemnius continuus. The sequence continues at coordinate 8,622,951 of OU342868.1, read as the reverse complement.
TCATTCTCTCTCTATCAATCCTCTTCTCTTTTCTAATCCTCCAACTGGAACAAGGCTAGAGAAAAAATGGACGAAAACTTTGCCTCGCGCTACTCGGGCTTTTAATGACCCGCACGCACTCATTATGACTTACACTGGCTTCCTTTTGCTCCGGGATAAGTAGCCTCCTCCTTCCTATCCTCCTGCGGCGGCGGCGGCGGCCAGTTAACGTCTGAGCCGTTGAAGCTTTCTAGTTAATTCGTGGCGTGGATTAACGAGCTCGCCCGATTATGAGGATTATTCGCCGAGAGTGCCGAGAGCTATCTCGAGATTTGTTAGAATGTGGCGGCCAGGGAGTGTGAGAGATTCTCTGATAGGCTCGACGTATCCTCACTAACTAGAGACAAGGAGGCCAGATCTACGGCTCTCTCTGGCTTGCCAGGGAGGCGGCGGCGCGGCGGCACGGCGTCCCAGCTCGCGTTTGTGTCTCACGTCACGTAGATCCATTTAATCCGGCCAGGTATAAATCAGGTTGATTTCTTAAATGAACCAACTCAGGCCTACATCTTGGAATTAACCTTGCAAGCGGTGACGTCATCTCGCGTATTCCCACCTCCTGCCCGCGCCCCTTTTTTTTAATGGCCTTTCTCGAATAACTTAGGCGGCCAGCGCCGCGCTTGAAAGTAGCCACGACCAAATGGAAATGGAAGGAGTTTGCTTGTACTTGGCCGGAAGAAATTTTTATGGGATCCCATCTACGACCTGCCGGTAGGAGTCCATCGGAGAGGAGAGAGAAGGTGGAAGACTCTCGCTGAGAGAAAAGGAGCGGAGGGAAGAGCGCGCTTGGAATTTTTAGATTCGTCCCCGGTCACTCGTAAAACTGCGCGCTGTAATTAAAAGCCACGGTGGAGATCGGGGAATCTTCACGCGGCGGCACGGCGGCGCGGCGGCGCGGCCACATTCACATTATCGCCGAGGGGACTCGCCGCCCCTTTGGATGGAAAGGGGCCTTAGTTTCACTTCACAGACGTCACCGACACTCGTCCCAGTAATGAGCGTAAGATTAGTGGCAGATAAAGATTACATCGTGCGATATACACTCCCTTGACACCGAGAAGCTGGAATCCTGTACAGTTATGGTGCGTACTGCGAGTCGCATCTTCAGAGCGACATAGCATTGCGCAAATACGATACTAGAAACTATCGAATCCGTAATATTTCGAGCAAATAATCCGGGAAGTCCACCCTCGAACTTGTACCTCCAATCTATGCTTCAATCATTAACCAGTCAGTTCCCACACTTGAGCTCGGCCGGCGTAAGAACCATTAAGAAGACATAGTCATGAAGTCTGGGATATCGGATCGATAGGGAGCGAGGGCTAAAAAAAATGAGTGGAGCGATGCCGAAAAAAGGGGATCGGTCAGTGAGAGATATCGAGAAGGAGGAAGAAGTCTGAAGAAACGGCGAGCGTGGAGGGGCTAAGAAGAGGATCGCAAGAGTGGTGGGCTGCCGGGAAGCGCAGGGAAAAAGGAGTCGAAGAAGGATGGACTACCGAAGATTCTCGAAGGATGGAACTATGGGAGCAAAAACAGAAACCAGTCTCACTGGCTCAAGGCTGCCTACCCCAGAGAGGAGTACCTGGACCAAGGAGGAGAGTGCTCACGGCGCTGGCTACCTGGTCAGCCCTGTGAGTACCTGTCTGCCTTTACCACTGATTCCTCTCTTCCTTCGACTCCCTCTCTCCTGAGCTCCCCTGGACCATCTCCCGCTTCTCTTCGTCCTCGATTCCTTCCTTCTTCGTCAGACGAGCGTTCTACCTGCGGTGCGAGGAAGATCACCGCGCGACTGGACCCTCCACACTTGCTACCACCTTTATCCCGGCACCCCCCCTGCGCCGATACGTAGCCGAACCAAGAGTCGTTTCACGCAAATTCAACGGGAACACGCCTTCACCCGGGGAGAGCGTGGACTCGGACTCGTCGCTCTCCCCCGTTAAAAGCGTGACGCGTAGTTGGACCGGTCGAAGAGGGCCCGAGATCGTCCACGGGTATCGTCCTCTTTGATCCGTCGACTTGGCGAAAGGACGAGTCCCAAGAACGAGCGGGCCGAAGGCTCGCTTCTCGATTCTCTCCACGTAATTATACGTGGCCCGTCGACGATGCCACGGTCCACGGCGATAACACTCCGTACCAAGGTGGTCCCACCGGATTAGCCCCCAAGCCTTTCGACGGCTACGAGAAGGCCAGTCCGCCTCGCGACTAATTAAGAGGGATGTTATGAATTCGGCACCGATAACGCGCCTCGCACCTTTCCAGATCCACAGGAACCGACTATGTTATCCTGTCCCTCGACTGACGCAAAGTATTGTCAATAAATTGATTTCATGCGTACGCGCGTCCTCTTTGCCAATCCCATTATCAGATCCACCAGAGTCACTTCGAGTACTAGGAAAATGCGATAATACGATAGCGTCAATAATTCCCAACCACCTAGGATGGCTTGAGCGGATTTCATTAATCACGAAACTCCTCTGAGACAGTGCAGCGTTAATGCTCGCATATCTAGGTCGAGTGGATCGCGAATGGAGGCTGTGTAACTCTAGATAGATCACAGGTGAAGTGCGTACTCTCGGACAACCTCATTATGAGTACGTGGGAGAGTATCAGGAGTCGGTAAGATTTACTCCGAGATTAAACTCGGCTTTCATGAGAAGACGTAAGTATTGCGTTGGACATCCAGCCGATCTTGGCTTCGAAATCGAGTATCCGGTAGTCCGACTCCGGACTTAACATCATTGTTAACATACACGATCCCGGCCTAAGCCACTCTGAATTCGATATTATCTCTGACTTCGAACTAGTTGAATCAAAATAGCCAAGCATTACTAGACGGCCAATCGAAACACGTAGTATAAGGATGGTTCAGGGAAGACCCGCATGTCGTCGAACAAGGTAGGAAGAAACCTGGTGTGGACGGGTAGGTGGAAATTGGCGAGAGCGAGGATATTCTCACGCAAAGATCGCCAAGTGCTTTGGCTGTTGGGAGGGATAGTAGGAGAGCGTTCCACTTAGAGCGATCCGGCAGGACATATAACAAAGTGCGGTGTAACGAAAGGTGGTGCATAGAGACAGACAGGAGGATCGAAGTAGCAGGAGGCACGCGGTCCAGCAGCAGCAGCAGCAGCCAGTTGCCGGTCGCGTTGTAATCGCGGAATAATTGAATCCGTACTCACTACGCACCGAGCTGACCGAGGAGCTCGTTCTCTCCTGAGTAGCCTGTTCCTTCTCGCTCTCTCTTTCTCTTGGACAGGTTCTTTGGCCGTCCACCCTGAGAGAGCCGCTTCTCGCTCTCTCGGTGCAGCAGCAGCAGCAGCAGCAGCTCGAGCCTTTATTTATAAGCGCCTCCGGCTACCAGCGGCATAAATGCGCCGGGGACTGCATTCATAAGAGCCGAGCGGGCTACTGGCGCGGCGCACTCGCTCACCTAGCCTAGGAGACACTCGCAGCCCCTCAGCTTCCTATCTTCGCCGTCGCCGTTGGACCCGTGCTCCACGTCTTGGCGCACTCGTCGATGCTCCACTCTGTCGCCTCGACAAGCAACGACCTGGTTCACCAACACCGGAGAACCCTCGGGCGATGCTACCTCGCTTACTCCTACTCCGAGCGATAGCCCCTTTTTACCCTGAGCCTCCTTCCACTCCTGATGCACTCAATCCACTTGGCATCGCTCTTGATTCTCTTCGAACGCTTCCAACTCCTCTACGGGTATCATTCCATCCAGTAAATATTGGATAATATCCTATCCAGTTAATATAACGCGCAAGGTGATCGTGTTCATGCGCTGTGATTGATTTTGGCCCATTAAATAAAGTACTCGAATTACCGAAGGATCAATTTGAGTTAAGTAGAGCCGAATCTTGGGTAATTCTAACGAGATGCTAGTGAATTAGAGTTGAGAAGCGATTGAGTGATTACACGCTGACTGGACCGGTATGTAAAGTCGACGCACGAATATGGAAGGCAGCCTGGTAATACCAAAGTAGTAGATACTTGACGACTTTACTCGCTAGCAGTGTGGGAGCCGGCTCGAGCCTCTACACTCTACGTGCTGCTTATCGCCGAGTCCAAGTAGCAGCCGGCAAAAAGCCGACAAGTTAATAGCGCGCGCGCATCGTTTTCCCCGTTACGTAAACGGAGTAATGCAATTTGCCGGAGGATGAGACTGGCGTGTAATAGTGACCCGATTATACGAGTTTAATGTCCCTGGGGAGCAGGAGCGATCGCTGTCGATGAGCGCGCCAAGGATAATGAGCTCTTTAATGCGCCCGAGGCGGCGAAGGAGCCGCGAGAAAACGGCCTGCTATCTCAGGCGACTTTGTGTCTCTCGGATTCCAGCCGAGTGAGAAATGCTCGCGTACACACGAATCACACCGGGAATTCGAATGGGTTAGAGAGGAAGAGAGAGAGAGAGAGCTGGGAGAAAAGCGTACGTGTAAAGTGCGTCGGCGATGTGCTCATCGAATGCTGCGGCTCCTCCGCGCTCCATTGAGATTTTTATCACGGCGCGCGTACCTAGAACTAGCCGGAGCTTCCTCGCACTTGGCCAGTCGTAAAAGTCTCGGGTGACTCTCCTCTTAAATGCGGGGACCTCGCCAGAAGATACTCGACGCTCTCGCCTCCCCGTAGCCACGCGGGACTCCTCTTCATGGAACGGCGCTTAAACGGCATTGAACATTGCGATCACTCGAGGAAGCGTCGCAGCCGCAGTGGGAGTGATCGTAAACCTGAAAGGACACTGCGTCGTCGCCGTCGTCGTCGTCGTCGCCTGGTGAAGCCTCGATGCAGGAAGGACTATTGAGAGAGTGCTTAATGTTTTCGAAAATCTGTATGGACAGCTGAATTTTACTGGCATGAGGAACGGACTTTAATGGGCCTCTAATGTATCATTCGCATGGCGAGAGCCTGGAACAAGAAGGACGAGCGTATATACGTGGAGTTGGCGCGCACACGTACGCAGGAGCGAAGGGAGTGCCGGCGAGTCTGAGTCGCTCGAGAGACGAGTGTGCAGGAGGCGATTTAATGTACCCGCGGAGAAGTTAAAGTCGCGTAAAGAGGATAGAGTTGGGTATCCTTGAGTATGGAAGGCTATTCCCTGGCCTTGGATGTCTGTTCGTTATAGACGCCGAGTGTGGAAATACCAGCGCTCGTTATTTTCCCGGCGCAATACCAGCACCTAACAGCGCTTGGCCGCGCGGTTCATTACACAAGCGAGGCCCCTTGAAATTTTCAGCCTCCGCAACTCGTCGCTCTCCTCACTCTCCCAGATTCATCTAAGGAGCAGAGGTTCTGCCAGGATGTCCCCTGTTATCCTCGGATCTCTCTGTCCCTGTGAATTAGTGTGGTACGCAATGTTGATGTCTTCAGCTGAATAGCGAGCAGTCCGAAAGCCGAATGCCACTCATTTTCTGCTACCGCTTTCAAGAAGCTTTTAACGCTTTTAGGAGCGCTGCCGAGCGTTAAAATCGTCCTGTCGACTCATCGGCATCAATTCATTATAGTTTTATGAAAGGCAGAGAAAGTTCTCTGGTATTCATTGGGAGCCTGAAATACTCAGCGTTGAAGAACGTAAATGGGTCTCAAATATACAGGTCATAAATTGTCATATATTATTAATGTAAACCTCCAATGGAAATGCAAGCAAGATAAACTCACACGAGTTTATACCAATGCAAAATCCTTTGGTGCGTGCATTTATGTTTATTATAAGGACCAGAATTTGTAATAAATGACACGGGGATTTACACCCTGTATACAACATGCTATCGTCATCGAAAAGCCTGAGATTCTTCAGGAGGCGTCCGATGCATCCCAGCGAAAGAATCCCGAGGTGAAATCACGAGCGAGTGACTCACCGGGCAATGCGGACGGCGCAGCATTGATTTCCTGCGCGCTCACCGATCCTGGGAAATCTATCCTGTCCCTTCGTAACAACAAGGATCACAGGATGGCAATTGTGCGACGCGTTCGCTCGGCGGCAACACTCCCGGCGGCGCGGCGCGGCGCGGCAGTGCGCGGCACATTGATTAAGATCGGCAAAATAATCCTCGGGTCGGCGTGTCGATTTTTGCGAGCTCATTAAGCCGGATGCCAGAGTTGAGGCGGACGCGCACATACTTGCCGGCTCATTACGCCCGGCAACTTGCCGCAATTACCAGTAAATAATAAAGTCGCATTATCGGCCTCGTAAATTAGCACGCAACGAGAGAGCCAGCAGACACGCTCGAGAATATCGAGCCGGTAACTGATGAGAACGTGGCGATTCCACCATCGTTCTGAAAAACCTTCCCCCCTTTCCTGTATCGCTTCTACAACATTTACTGCTATCAATTAACGGAAATGAAACCTCGTATATACACACTCTGTTACAACAGAACAAACTACGAGTCAGCAATCTTCAGTCAGATTTTATGGCCGACAGACATCCGCCCAGAATCCTCGAACGCTCTCGAGGAATTCGAGAGCAAGTGCAATTTGTTTTACGCTCTGTCGTACAATTCTCTGAAAACGTATCCAATGACTTTTGAGAGGTGTCGAAGAATTTACATCTCACTAATTCTGTAATTTATTCAACAATCGAATGAACTAATAAGCATTTCATTGGAACGCGTTATTAATAAGGCTTTTTTCGAGATTCCCATGACAAAATTATGCTTGAATCTCCGCTTTCGTTCTACTTGATCCAGTCGGTTCCGATCCGTGACGAAATATTAATTGCCGCAAAGAGCAGTTGGCCGCTCGACGCGCCTTTCGAAATCCAACAAGTTTGAGAGCCGCCTTTTTTTCACATCTCGCTGCGGCTGCTTATGAGCCGATGACGTATTAATTCGTATTAATCCCAAGTGTGTGCGGAAGGGACGCGGACATTGTCATTATAACCGTACCATTATCATCGGTGCCGGAATTATAATTGATACGGGCAAGCGGTGGCGGTGGCAGTGTCGGCGTCGGCGTCGGTGATGCGTCGTTTCGGTTGGAAATAACGAGGCAAAAAAGGGGTTCGGCACGAATCGTCCGCTTTGTGCCGTATAATTGTATCAATTTCTATCGATGACGAAGGTTCATTAACGGTGGCTCGGCACCGGTTAATTACGACAATTTCTCTCGAGCGCAGGGAAAGGTGGGAGTGTGGTGCGCCGGGCCGCTCGTCAGGTGAGAAAACTCGGGCCCTTCGGCGATCGGCGTGCAAGTGGCAACCTGCCGGGCGTGTTTCGGGCGTGGTTGTAAAAAGGTGAGGGACCACCGTTTCGTAGTGCAGTCAGATCGATAGCTACTTACGTATTACAACCTGGCCGAGCGAGGAACATTTTTACTACCTTTCTCTCCTCCTGGCACCCTCCTCGCCACGCCGCTCAACCCCTTTTACAGCGGAATATTACACGGGAGCCGCCGATTTACGAGGAGCATCCGCGGCCGTAAAAGCGCCTCCGTAAATTCGTGAAGGGACAAAGAAGGTGCCATATAACTTTACAGCCGCCGACACGGCCTCATTTGCCACGTTACCCCGCCAGCCCCGAGTGTTTTCTGCTCGGAGGGAGTCGCGCACCTTGCGCGGAACACATCGCACACAGAAAAACAGGAAGTCAACGCGATCTCACCTCCTTCCCTCTCACACATCCTCTTTCTCTCACTCACCTTCACTCTCCATCGAGAAAGAGAAGGAGCTTTTCGCAGCTCGTACACCGAGTGAGAGTCTTCATTAATAATTAGCCGACTTCGCCACTTGACCGGCTGTACATATTATTATTTCCTAATCGACCGCAGCAGACAGCTCTTGTCACGTAATCCCGAGGCTACGGCTACAATCTCGAGCGACCGATCTCGCCAATATCAACGGAAGAGAGTGACTGTGCGTACTGTACGAGAGAGAGAGACAGAGAGAGGGAGAGAATTCTCTTGGTGTTCTTAATCCGCGCGGCTGTAATCCGGTTTATTCGAACGCGAGGAGCTAGCCCCGGCTGGGCTCGGCACGGCGTGGAGCGGCGACCTCCTACGAGTGTCAAGGTGTGACAGGTGAAAGAGCGGGCCCCAGAAAAGGCCCTCGACTTTCGCCGAAGAGACTGTCCGAGGAGTGCGGACTGGCTCGCCGGTTGCGTACACATACGTGTCCGCCGGACGAATAAAGGAGCCGGGGAGACACGAAATCTCCTAACGGGAAGTGAGGAGACTCGTCCCGACACAATTCACATGACTTGGAAGCGCTAAATGGAGCCAGGAAGGAACACACCGAGCCTCGTATGTGTGCGTGTGTGTATATGTGGCGAGGCCTAATCCGGCTGTGCGATGCCAAGGCTCTGGTCACATTCTGTAAAAACGCAGCGATAAATCACACGACATAATTTGTCAGAGCGTCAAACTTCCCGATTCCCTATTATTCGAGAGCGGCTGTATTTGGACTAGGATTCGGAGGATAGCGCGCTCTTCGGGGGCTACCGTTGAAAGCGCCTTATTAGTAGGAAAGTCGAAAGGATTAGCGCGTCATGCTCGCCAGTCAAATGAATTCCGGTGATTAAAGCGAGCGAGGAGGCAAGCAGGCAAGCAAGCAGGCGGGCGGGCAAGCAGGTCGGGTTAGGGGGACCGCGAAAAAGTCGACGAAAAATCGAGGGGGAGAAGATTCCAAGTCCGTTTATTAATACCGAGTCCGGGGGCTCTCGAGCAGAACCGAGGCGGCGAAGCGTGCTTGCAGAGCTCCGCGCCGATTAGCTCGGCTCCTCGAGAGACTGCGTCCTGGACCAACGGGGGGCCCCGCCGAGCGGCCGCTGAAGTCAAGAGGAGCCTGCAGGGACTTCCACTTGTTAGAGCGAGCCGGGAGGACGAAGCAGTCTACCAAAAGGGAATGTGAGAAGTCAAGGAAATCAAGGAGGACCCTGGAACGCGCCCTAACAGCCTCCAATCCAAACCAATGCCCAGACTAACACCGCCATTCGCCTTGAAAACCATTTGGAATTAATGTGTTAATTAAAAAGATCGCGTCTCTCTCTTTGCGAGAGATTCTACGTGGACTTTCGTAATTTGCTCTCTGCGAGTAGAAGCGTATGTTACTGTGTACTCAAGGCCTAGGAAATTGGTCTAGCAGTCGAGTTAACAACCACGCGAATGATATCATTATCTCCTCCCCTTCGAGCCACCGGAGCGTACAAGTAATTTCTCAGTAATGTGTAACGAGGCACGCATTGTTGCATGGAGCCCAGTCTCTAATTCAAGGCGTTCAAAGTCACGAGTAAAGGACTGTGCGAACTGAAAGCGACACAGCCTCTTTGGGTGTACGTAGCCTTTAAAAAAAGTGACTTCCGCCGGGTTCTACGGTATTCATTAATTCATTTATTCCAAGTAGCAATCTTTTATACGATGAACATCTACGATACACGTGACATATCACAGGCGAGGAAGAGTTATGCGCGCTGAGGGTAATATCAACATAGTTGACTCATTTGCATCGACGTCAACCTGCACGGCGAGGAACGCTCGGTGCAGGAAGGTAGGCGCGCACAGACCTTTCTGCTTTCGCGTTCACCGATAATACGATTACACCGAGGCAGGTATTATGTGTAGCGATTACGTAGTCGAGAGCGATTTGCATTATCCAGCACGGCGGAGAGCGGTCGTTATTGAAAATGGCGACGAGGCACGGCTGCTCCTGCGATCACAATCTTGACATTGATCGTAGATAACGCGCCTTCGCGCCGACCGCCCGGTCGGAGCTCTCTATCATCGATCACTCGTTTCTACTGCTCGTCCACCTAGATTCCTGGCCGAGCAAACCGCCCGGGAACATTCCGCCCAGTGAAAACCAACGTCGTCGCCGCCGCTATATGAAAGGCTTGCTCGCTCGCTTGCTTGCTTGCTTGCTTGCTCGCTGGCGTCGTAACTCGGCCCTCTTTCCGCGCATAATGTGGAACACGATGTGTTGGCGCGCCGCGCCGAGAGAGCCCGGCGAAAGGGTTTCACTCGGTTTGGTCCCCGTTTGTCCCGATAGGCACTTTTCAAAGCGTGCTTGACAAGTACATCTAGTCTGACATAATGAGATATCGCGCGATAGATCCACTGTGATCAATTATGCCCGGCGCGTACAAGTTCATTTCGACGAGTCAACACCACCGGCGGATTTAGAGATCTGAATCATCTCAGTCCCGATGAGTCATTGTCGACTTTATGCAGAAACATTTACACTTCCAGAGCTTAGATTTCGAACTTGAAACAGTTCTCGTTTCTTTCATTCTCTCACGGTAGATTTTATTGAGGGCCTCGAAAGCTTCTTTAGAAAGTGGAGCAATTAAAGGCGTCTTTCCTGGAGGATGGTTATCGTGTTACTGATATGTACGAGGGACTTTGAGTGTCCAAGAGGAAGAGAGTTTCGGGGATGCGAGAAGTGTAGCTATATCGTCGTGGACAAAGACCAGATTTGCGTGGGCCAATGCACCGCGCGCGTCTCGTGTGGCATCGAAGCAATTACTCGTCAATCCTGTCGGAGCACTGCCGGGAATCTTCATCGGTCATCGACGATCCGGATGCCCGTCACGTGGCAACGTTTTGCGTGAGTACCACCGTAAGACCCTGAGGAGCGGCCCATTCAATGGAGGACCCGCTCGGGAAGACGGCAAACCAACAAGAACTAAACGACGGAAAACGTACCGAGAGCACCCCACAGATCTCTGCCCTCTCTTGCCCCTTCTTTCTGCCTCTCTCCTTCGCTGAATCCGAAGCTCTAGACGCTACGAATAATACGTTTCTTATTTGCGCACAGTCGCGCAAAAATCTCTGGGATCCGGCTTTCCGAGAATTCCTACTCACCTGTCAACTAAGGCAGGTGGCATTCTCAAGGTTTCCTGTTAATTGATATTTTTCTTCAATCAACAGTTTACTTCTGCGATATTCAAGTACATCCAACTCCTCCCATTCGATAAATACGAACACTTGCCATACGAACTTTTATCATTCACGCTAATAACTAAACTGTCGAGCGAAGAAAAAAGTTCTTCTTGAAAGCTCGGCCTGTTAAGTCCGACAAGAGCTTACAGCAAGCTCATTATTGACGAGCGGGAGCTCGCCGATAGGTAGTCATTGCCCGAATCCCGCACGGTGCCGGGCACACTGGCGAATATTGCCCCGTGTCATCTCAATTATTTAAGATGACTCGGGCATCGGCGAGTAGCCGCGATTCGTTTGCAACATTACAAACCCTTTTACCGAACGAGTCGGTGGCGAATGCTGGCGAAGATTTTTCGCTTATTTATTATCCGCGTATTATCATCGACCTGGCTAGCAGGTCAAAGTGTGCAGCTTACACGGCGGCAAATGTCTGGCCACTGTGTAATAGGCTTGCGTGCGTAGTTGGCCGCGCGATCACTTTCGAAAGCTCTTTACGCCGAGATGAAACGCGCTCCGGTGGTAGTCGGCGTAAGCTGTATCGAGCGGCACAGAGAGAGATAAAGAGAAAAGAGAAAGAGTGAGAGAGAGAAGGGGGTGGGGGAGAAGCGAGAGGAGCCGGTTAGCAAGAAATTCCTGCAATTTAATGGGATTCTTTGATTGGTACTTGATGCCAGTCTCCATTGGGCCGATACGTACGCCGCTCACGTACCCCCACAGGCATTTATAAGAATCGCCGTTTCTGTCCCCGCTGCGAAGGATTTAGGCGTTACCGATAGCTGTCCCCGAGCGCGGCGAGCTTTCGATTTAGCCTGGAAAAAATTCAACTGGTCGTCCATCGCCTCTCTACTTCTATCTCGCTCGGAGGAGTAAGAAGCGACACACTTTCGGGACGGAAGTCCCTCCCTTTTCTCTGGCTTTCCAGATTCCTTCTCGGCTATGTGTTCCGTTGGCGGAGGCGTGCCGTGGGATCAGGACACACAGCACTTTAGTCCCGCCACTGTCATTAGTCGGCGCGTGTTATTAAGTCGAGAATTGCAAAGTAAAACGCGCCGCTGTTCGGTGGCATCGCACGCTATTCGCGCTTAAATTCCATTAGACTATTCGTACACGAATTCGAGAAATTGCCTTGGAAGCAGCGCTGAGAGCACGCAGCGTGTTGATCAATGATCCTGCTAGGCGCACAGGTTACGACAGATAATTCATAAATGAATTCTAATCGCCGAGTCTCGAGCAAGCCGGGGAATTTCACGATCACTAATTGAAGGAAGTGTACGTGGCGCGGCAGTACAATTAGAGAGAAGGAAATCGCGTCGCTTTGAAATATCGCACGGCTACCAGTAATCCGCGCGCTCGGCAGTCTTCGGGCGAGTGGTGGGTGATGCATAACCGGGAGTTTCATAGCAGGCATTCCAGGAGTTTATCAGGGATCCCGTGGTCCCGGCGAGGCCGGCGCCCGTGTCGCAGGATATGCGCGCGATTACCCTTTTACCCGCGGCGAGTGCGTCGGCTTCGCCACAGACGCGAACGCCGATTCTCGTAAATGGTTCCTTGAAGGTAAGGTGTACCTTGCTGGACTTAGTTACCGATGTCCCTTCCCACCGGAGGCATCGATTTCCTCGTCCTTCCACCGGTCAACAGAAATATTCCTCGCCCAGAGAAATACCGGTGTTTTTCCAGCTCTCTGTAAACCCGCGTCCCGTCGCTTCTACTTTCTCTCGAATATTCGAAATATTTTCGGGATTTATGCAGCGCGCATAGCGCGCGGCGTTCCCTTTCATCCCGGCATCCCTATTAGAGTGAGTACTCGTCGCGCGCGGCGAGGGAAAAGAAACCGTCGAGGGATAACGCACGATCGTGGCTGTAGCGCGAGACTTGTCCGAGCGAAATGATCTATCGGCTCGTTAGATTCGTGAAAACATTGAAAAACGAGCGAGCGAGCGCGCTTTCGAGGGGTTCTTAGATAATCTAGCGACTGGTTTGCCCGGTTACTCGGAATCGGGAAAGCCTGATGACACGCGTCGTCTATCGAAAGGCATATCTCGCTGTTCTCGTTAATGAAGGAAGAGCACGAGTCGTTAATAACTAATCGTGCCACCTAAGCCGAGGCGAGGCGTCTCCCAAGTTTTCACCGAGGAAGAAGCAGCCCAACAGGTTGAACGCTCAATTTTCTGAGCGGATAACGATCGGCCACGGTACAAGGGAGTCTAAGAACCCTGCCCGTAATTGACAGGTGACTCCTTCCACCATGTCCAGCTAGTGGCTCGAACGCCCTTAAACCTGGAAACCTTCCCTCGGCCCCTAATAACTGTGGGAGCCTGCGCCTTCCTTCCTCCTTCCTCGAGACTCTATCTTCACTCTCACTCTCCTTTTCTCTATACATACATCTTTCTCTCTCTCCTACTTCTCATTTTTCCTCAGCCTTTATACCTGTGGATCTGTTCTCATGTAACCACTCGTGTTCTCATATCCACCCTCGCGAGCTCCTCTCGATTGGTCTCTCAATTAGAGGGCAGAGTCGCTAAACGGATTTCAATAAGTCTCAGGTGAGCAGTGGGACCTCGGTTTGGATAGGAGGAGGGCAGGTAGAAAAGACACCTGTTGATTCCGGGTCTGGACACGGCCTCGGTGTCGCCGTGTCTCCCACGAGGGAAGGACGGCACACTCGGCTCGTTAAAAAGCCACCTTGCTCGCTCCCAATATATCACGCCGGTGGCATCTACATGGCTGACATGTTCGACGGCTCCTCCAGAAAAGCGGAATCTCTCGGGCTAATGGGATTTTAACTAAAGATCGCCGTCCCGGCTGGACAACGGCGTGTCGCGCCGGAGCCCGGCCGCCCGATCGATCGAAACCTTCCTTCCTCGCCGAGAAGCCGAATTAACTGGCCCGGATTTCCGAGTAAATTCTGGGTTTCGGCGGCTCTGTGCTCGCCTCAATTTCGCCCTGCATCGCCAATCTTGTTTGGAGCCTCGTCCAGGCTGAAGGGACTTGGAGCTCGATTCCTCGGCGATACCTGCGAGCATAGATCACGAAGCGTGAGGACCAGAACGATATAAATGAGAGAGACGTTAAACACACGTTAAACGGCCGATCAATATCTCGAGGAATATTATCGAATGGAAAGAACGCAGTCGATCACCGCGGGGCAATCGGCGGCGCTCGTTAAATCTTTAATTAAAACCGGATGATAGGCCTTTTCTCGCTCTCTTTCTGGCGCGCGGCAACAAGCTATCGGCACCAGTAGGATAACGAAGATCTGGATGAACGGCATAACGCCCGGCGCTCCTAATGATCATCCCCGGGAGTCAGGAGAGGGTTCTTCGGATGGAGCTGCGAGGCTGCGCCGTCGGGGAGTCTCTCTCCCCGCCGGGCGTGAGATTAGATAGGTCCCTACTCGAATTTTTACTCCGATCCTCGTGCGATTATTTAATTTAACGAGCACAATATGCATACGGGATTCACCGAACTCGATCCCACGGGACGGGCTTTCGGGACTGGGAGGTTGGCCCCCGCCGCTCCCGGCCAACCGGCTCGCGCAGCACGCAAACGCACGCACCACCACCGAACCTTTTATTCTTATCTGCCGGCTTTTTTTAACATTAATTAACCCGGCCGGCTCTTATCGCGCGCGGTCCTCGCTGGACAAACGCCTGGGACGAGAACGCCAGGACTACAAGCTTTCTCTCTGTCTCCGAGGGGCCCAAAGTGCTCCGAGCGAGAGAGAGAGAGAGAAAGAGAGGGCTGCGTCAATGTATCTTAGTTTATACATGCGAAGCTTGCTGATCCTCCTTGTAGCCCAAGTGCTCGGGTGACTCGGCCGGGGAGAAAATTGAAGGATCACCCTTTCGCTGTTGCGAGCCCAGCGTCATCGACGTGATTCGATTATTACGGGCAAACCTCACTGGCCGGCCCATTCGCTCGACGCAAATGAGAAGAAGCGGATCATCGCCGCGGAGGCGGGCAAAATCTCCGTACGAGCGTGTAATTACAATTTTTTATTGCGCGTCCGCCAAAGAGCCTTCGTTTGAAGGGTTAATTGCGCGACGCACGATCCTGTTTTGCCGTTGCACGCATCCTTTCGCTCCGATTAGATTGGGGAAGCGAGCGATTTTTATCCGCTCGCCCGATTAATACCACCGCACCGATCGGAGCCGGTGGAGCCCGAGGTGGAGAGTTACGCGAACAGAAATACACCGGTCCTTGCCCGGAGAGAAGCAGGCAAGAACCGATCATTGATTTTCCCCGGATTATTTACGAGCGGCATCCTGTAAATGGGAACGCTTAGCCGTCGCTCGATAAATCTCTTTTATCCGCGCGGCCATCTATACATCGACGTCGATCGGCCCGTCCATCTAATCGTTACTGACAACGTCACTGAATTAACGGTACGCCACGACGCATCCTTACACTTTTCCCTCTGACGGCCGAGGGCCTTTTTCGGCCGACGAATTAGTAGAGGCACACACGTCGCTCGCTTGGTACCACGTGTATCGGACGTCAAACATCATTTTACAAGATATTTCATCGGGCGAGCGCCTCTCGGACGCTCACGCGCCTCTTCGGGACCTCTGACATATTACTGACCGAAGTGCGTAGCGTCTCTTCGTACTAGCCACCTTGAAAAATGACCGGCCGCCAGTGGAAGGCGCGTGAGAAATTGTAATCTCCCTTTCGCGGATTACGTGACGGATCAAAACACGCGCACGGAGGCTGGCCCGCTCGAATCTCACTGATGAGGAGTGAGAGAAGAAAGCCCGAGTGAGAGAAAGAGAGAAAGAGAAAAAGAGAGAGAGAGAGAGAAACCGGGACGGAAAGGATGAGTTAGTGCTCGTTTACGTGGCGGCCGCGTAACGGGCACGCGCTTTCAGTCGAGCAATTAGCGAGGTGTCAAGACACCTGGCAGGTACTTCTCTCCTTAACGGAACCACGGAAACCGAGTGCCTTGTGCGCTGTCTACCCAGATCACCATACGGCTATGTTTCTCAGAGCGATGAACTGCGAGGAAAATTTTATTGCCTCGGGAAGAAGCCTGATGACGAGAAGGCGCAGAGCGTGGAACGCTGATGTAAGTAGCGTGGACGAAGGTTTCGAGTCGGATGGGTAGAACGTCGGCGAGGTTGTCTCTCTGTGTATACGCGCGTCCTTTGGAAAGGCAAGAAAAATTGACAACGTCTTTGTGGTAATGCATTATGAGGCTCGCACAAGAAGCTCGCTGTTCTTGAGACACGCGGAGCGAGCGAGGATACAGTGGATTTCCAAGCGGTGGCAGCAACCCAGGTGGAATCTGGTATCTATAGCTCTCCGACGAATGTCTGAAGAAAGATCATTAAAATCCTCCTGCGTGTACGCTCGCCCGCTCGCGCGCGGTTTGTACCCCGTCGCGTATCCATTACGCCTTCATTTTGCAAAGACCTTTCGGTAAAGCGTTGCGGATCCCTCCGCGAATAATCGAAATGGAAATGTGCGAGTGGGAACGTATGCACAACTGTATTACCGGTCCGCTCGAGGGAGCTGTCTAAACCCACCACCACCACCGCTCAGATTGAAAGAGAGCAGGGTGGAGGAGGAGGAGGGTGAGGAAATTAACGAGGAGAATCCAATGGAATTCCAGGCGGCGGCCGTCAGCCATAGGAATCGACTAGGAAGCGAGCGGGGGCCGAAATCGATCGGTGCGAAGATTGAAATGTAACAAGATCGCTCCGAAAACGGGAGTCCCGATTTTCTTATTCGGCCCGGCGCGGTTTCAGTCGCGAGGCGATCGCTTCTAGAAAGGCCAAAAATTCCTCTCATCCGACGGCGAGATAGCGGTGGATCCGGGCTGCTTAAAAAGGCAAAAACGGAGCCACACTACCCGGCCGAATTCGAAACGATCTCACGATACGGGGGAGACAACGAAGACGAGGCGAATGAGCACGGCAGCAACGGCAGGATATCAGGCAGCACAGGTGGAATCTGGTATCTGGCTCTCTCTCGGCGAGCCGGTGGGACAGCTCGAGCGATGAGAAGGATGAGAAAGAAGACGAAGAGGAGAATGAGGTGGAAGAAGAGGCGGTGAAGGGGGAGGAAAGAGGAGGAGGAGGAGGAGGAGAAGAAGAAGAAGCATCAGCAGCGGCGTCGGCAGCAGCAGCAGCAGTAACAGCAGCAGGAGAGGAGTAAGTCCCAGAGAAGAAGGAGCTGAGGAGCATCGGTGGCAGAGAAGGCAAGAGGGAGAGGAAGAGTCGGCGAGGCCAGGCCAGGCCAGGCCGGGGCAGGCCAGGCGGTTTTAGTCGCGCAGGGGGAGAGCGAGGAAAGGTGCACTTAAACACCCTTGCGTGTACGCTGGCGCGTTTTCTCGATCCGGCAGAAGCGCGTGTGCGTTTCGCCTCGGCTTTGCCCCCTCGTGAGAGACGAAAGAGAGAGAGAGAGAGAAGGAGAGTCGAAGGGGCCGATGAGGCCCCGCGCCAGCCAGCCAGCCGGGAGGCCCTCTGTTGCGCCTGTAATAATGTGCTCACATATTGGAGTACCTAAGGCGAGCCGGCGAGCGAGAAGCGAGGTGCGGCCAGGTGGAAGATCCCTCGCAGAAGAGGCTACGGGGCAGCAGCGGAGGCTGACGCGAGTCGGGTTCGAGCTGGAGCCGCAGCAGCATCCAGGTTATAGGTATAGGTATATAGGTGCGGGGTGCCGGGGCCCGGGGCCCAGGGCCCGGGCCGGCACTCACAGAGATCGGCCTGGTGTGCGAGCCGAGCGTGCCTACATGCCCACGGCGGTAATAAGAGAAAATAAGTAAAACCCTAAGGTACGAACCGGAGGGGGCATAGGGCGGCTCGCGGAGAAAGGGGGCCCCGGAGGGGAGCGGCGAGGGCACGGAAGAGGGACGCGGTGCGAGCGGCGATCGAGCACCGCCGAGGCAAGAGGGAGGAAGAGGAGGTGAACCTGTTCCCGAGGGAGTTCCTTGACCCTCGGGGGGCACACTCTCCTGCGAGAGGGCCTTCGAGAGACGCGAGAAGCCAGCGGTGTAGAGCCACCATGATGCCCGCCGGCTAACTCGAGGCCCTCGAGTCAGCCAGTCAGGCCCAAACAGAGACCACCGACGACCAAACGAAGCACGAGCGAACACGATCAACGGCCGACTAGGATAACCGATCCCCCGGATCCTTCGCACGACAGAGATGCCACCTATTCCCGAGAAGGACGGAGAAGGACAAAGAAAGAGCGAGCGAGAGAGTGAGAGAGAGAGGGCCCAAGCGGCATCAGCGCCCAGCATCCCACTACTACTGTCCGTATGTCGATCCACCCGTGGATCACGGTACACCATACTGCCACACTAGCATCCCGGCGTCCCCTGGCATAGCCTACGGTGGTGCTGCTGATCAAACAGAGGGAATACATGGCACTGAAGCCTCGCTCCACTCTCCCTTACACGCTCTTTCAGCCCCGAGTGATCCGGCTCCGCTCGAGTAACGACCGGTACCTCCACAAATCGGCGAATCCTCCCCAGGATTAACTTGCGATCCCGGGGATCGCAAGAAAGGCCGAATGGTAGCAGCGTGCTTCGCACGCTCGACGCATACTCGCTTCTACCAGTTTAACGGAGCGAGGAGCGAGCGTTCTCCTGGGTAAAGGTAAATATGGGCATCGCCGTGTAATCGGGGAGTTCTTGCGTGGAAGGTGTAAGACTCGATCTTAATGAGATAATGCCGAGGGGACGCAGTCTCCGGGGCAAAAAGCACCCGGGTTGACAGACTGGACGCGCTAAACAACACCGCGCGCACTCTCATCGGCCGGCAGTTTATAGCTCGTGTAGTTCTGTGCGCGCGCGAAGATCGCTTTAAGGAAAAAGCGTTTAGCCGCGCTAATGGCTGTGTAGGAGAGAGAGAGGAGAGAGAAGGCTGCCGGCGTCGGGACGCATGTCGATACTCGCCGAAGTTACATCACGGCGAGTGTCACGCGTCCCGGCGCGGCGGCGCGAGCCTGCCGCTTCCGGAAAGGGGATCGGAAAGCGCGGCGTCTTATTAGCGGCGATAATTTATAGCTGTTTAACGGACTGGCCCCCGAGCCTGGTTAGATAGGCCGACACACCCGTGGGCGGCTTCCACCAGACCGACGCCCGACGCCCGACGCCGATCTGTATGTGGCCCAGAAATTAAACGGGCGTCCCTGCCGATGGCATTTTCTGCCAGAGGGAGAGAGAGAGAGAGAGGGAGATAACTCGACCGATCGAACGCATAATGGCGAGGGACACGCGACAGGACTTATCCATTATTCATCGGGCCAAAATCATTCGGCAAGAATATACATAATTTCCTGGCGGCAAATCGATGCCTGCCCCCCGACAGCCATTTCGCACCCGTGAATCAAGCGGAACCTCTTACAGCTCCCTGTCCTCCCGAAGGGCTCTGACCGCCTCGCGTCCTTCATTGTCCTCGCTTCCCTTCGCCCGATTATTGTCCTCGACAATTAAGCTCAATTCCTTCACAAGTCCTCTCTACTTGGAATCACGATCATCAATTCCCTCCACCTGCTTCCTCCAATATTCTACATCTTTTTGCTTTACGATTTTTTCCACTGTCAACGGATTTCAACTTTTACTACTCAATTTATGACTGTACCCATTAAATTCGTTAAAATCAATGGATATCGTCTTGAAAAGACATTATGAAGATAAAGTATTGAACAAATAAATTTGGGACTTGTTATATGCAACATTAACGAAACACTTTCGAAGTGCCTCACTTTCATACTGCAATTTACATTGCGCGCAAACCGCGATGTGAGAACAAAAGGAGTTGAAATAGGGAGGCTCGTTTATAGGAGGACTTTTACTAACCAAATCTCGGGGCGCTCTTCTGCCAGGCGAATCCAAGAACGCGTAAGTCATCAAGAGGCCGATCATAGCCGGTCTCTGCGGCGAGGTGAAAATACACATGCGCGGTGCAATAGAGGGGCCGTGATGAAACCGATTGTAAGATATATCCAGGCGCGTACATACGTAGAGCGACGCACACCGACGCATCCTTGTATCGAGGATCCAGCATCCAGCACCGGCTGGAGGCACAAGTGTACCTCGTGTAATGCCTTATAGAAAGGAGCGGAGAGCAGAGAGCCCATAGGTAGCCTTTCGCTGTGTGCTCCTCCTCCGACACACACACCTACATACGTATGTACACAGGGCGCCGCAAGCATCCCGGCCGGCAATTCCCGTCGACACATCGACTCCCATCGCACGTACATACATAGATGCGCGCAATAGCATGGCCCACGTACACGAATGTGCGATCGGCGTAGCGAGAGACGAGGCGAGAGCCCTGCTCGACGTATATTATAAGAGGAGGCCGAGTAACACGGATAAGGCTTTGTTCATAGCACGCTGACGGGAACACACCGAGATTACCCGTACACGATACTCTGATTGAATGACTGGCAATACTGTCCGATTGATTCGAGCGATATCCTCCGCAAAGTAGAATAGGTCAGCCATACAATAGCCCAGCCAGTAGAACAAGCAATTCAGTGGTACAACGCGGCGAACATGCGACAATTAATCCGACGATTAAGAATTCCATTCTAAGAATTAATCAAACACAGCCTTCTCTCCAACGAATATCAACTAACATCGACATATACTACATCCTCTACCAACCACCATTCTATTACCCAATAACAACCCCATCGTTGGCAACCCCTTAACAGGGGGACAGCTATGAACAGTTCCTAAAGATCATGAAGGCGCTCTCCTCTCGCGCGGCGAGGATTCATGATTCGGGGTGAAGCTGCGGGCCCTGGTGGGAGAGTCTGATGCTCCCGGCGGCGGCGTCGGCAGCGGCGTCGGCGGTGGCGGTGGCGGCGGCGGTGGCGGCGGGAAGGGAAGTCCCACGGGGGTAGGGGATCCCTGGCGAGAGCGAGAGCGAGAGCGAGGCAGGCAGTGTGTCGGGGAGCGAGAGTGAGAGGCTGGGATGGCAGGGCCAGGAGAGAAAGAGGCTGAAGGCAGAGCGAGAGAGGAGTGTGTCGATTGCGAGGGAGGGGGAGGCCCGCAGGCCGGCCCGCGGCTTCGACTCAGTATCCCCGGAGCAAGCGACACGTCCACCCCGCCGAGAGCTGCTGCCTTTCCGTCCTCCGAACGTCCACCACTTCCATTATCCTCTATCCGCATACCAGTCCATGTGCACACAGAGCCGCGCCTTCCCAGGCGTATGCACGTGGTGTGAGCGTCGAGAGTGAAGCACGCGAGTCTCTCTCTCAGGTGCAGACACCTGTTCCCTCGCCGCTCCGAAGAGGAGAAAGAGAGGAGGACCGCTCTGTTTATAGCCGGCCGCGTGAAAGCAACCCTCCAGGCGAGAAGGGTCGTGGAGAACGCGAGTGAAGTCGAGAGAGGGGACAATCCAATGATTTCGTGATGACAGTGATCGTCGAGAAGCTCCCTTCAACCGGTAGACAGTGATATTATTCCGCGGTCGACTTGGAACTGGAAGTATCGGCTCTCTCTCTGTGATAGTGCAGGAATTGGAGTACGCACGCGAGGGAGACCTGTCGCGCGGACACGTGCTCGAGATAGCGCTCTATTTAAAGAGGGCGAACAAGTGGAATCGAGGATCGCAGGGACCACGTGTCGACGAGAGTCTGTGCTCGCAAGGAGTCGATCCGGCAAATAGTGACTTGGGATTGATTCAGCTGGTAGGATCGTCGAAGGAGTGATTAATGAGGCGCGGGTGTAGAGGAACGTGCAATTTGGAGGATCGAGCGAGCCGGTGTGAAGCGCGATAAAGCGGACACGTAGCGAAAGGGGGAAAGGGGGAGGATCGTGGCAAGGTATCGCACGATCGACGGTAACCGCACGAGGGAAAGGTAGCTGTCGCGTCCGGCGAGCGTCGAGCCACAGCATCCTCCGTGCTTGTCTCCGAGAAGCGATCTTGCCTCCACGGGAGCACCACGAACTTTTTCCCGGGTCCGAGAGTTTTTCTGAGAGGCCTCAGTGAGCAGAGCCACCGTAGTGTGCCTGAAAGTGTGCAGTGTGCTTTGCCAGTTTGATCGTCGAGCCAAGTGCGTCCGGATACCGGCGCCCGAGGTGTCCTCCGAGCCGGAGAGACACGAAACCCGGCGTCAGCCTGCATCACCAGTGGATTAAAATCGGTGTGTGCGCGGAGCGGAAGTCGCGCGCGGTCTGTACAGTGTGTGGTGTGAAGATCGGCAAGTAGATCCGGCCGGTGGGCCGCGTAGGTTGTGAGGAGAGTGTTCGAAAAGTAAGGGAAGAGGGAGGAATAGTCGGCGAAGGGAGTCATAGAGGACCAGGGTACCGGAAGTAGAATCAAGAGAATCGGCTGGTGGCCGAGGAAGGGCAGAGGTGATCCACGGGGAATGGTGATGCGGTAGTCGAAGGGATTCCTCAGGGAAAGACATGAGGGCGGCCGCCGCCTACGTCCTGTTCCTTGCCCACCTCATACAGGTATGCCTTTACGCCGCTCTCCATCCGACGACAACTCTCCGCAGATTTTCTCTTCCGTATTCCACTCATACGGGCATGTACATTGTCATGCCTTAATGGATCCGTCGGGGTGCGCGAACCGCCGTACCTTGGAATACCTCGACGCTCACTTAGAGAAAAGCACGTAGCATCTTGAGCAACGCGAGAGACCCCGATGATTTAGCTCTTAGCCGGCTAATTGTCAGTGACTCGCTCCGCCTCCGACGAATCCTTACTTTTTGCCAGCCTTTTTTCCCACACAGAGATTAACGTTCCCTGATCTCTTCTTAATTCGTGCAATCAGGACAGTTCCACGCTGATTTCTTGGGAGGTAGGTGAACGCGTGGATCGAAGCATAGCGAAGATCGATTTCAGTATCTGCGAAGCATCAGGACGATGATTGCACGTCTCGAGAGTCAGCGGTCGTAGCGATAATTATAAGCGAAAGGCTTTGCAGAGGTCTGCGTTATTGCCGTCGCGTCAGATCTATGCGCGCAAGAAACCGTCGATATATTAATTACATGCATTAGAGCAAATCAGCGGCGAACTCTGGCAAAGTGGAGCGATTAGATAAGTAGGCTGGTAAGCGTCGATGAATCACTCGATGCAGTTTGCTCCTTTATCTTATTAGACGCCGACTCAACTAGACGCTGCGCTGCTTCGCTCGGCGGTGCGGCGCGGCGCGAGCATTCGCTCGGTAGTCCTTGCTCTCACCCTTCCAGCGAGCCTTTTCTTTCTTGTCTCCCTCATCGCTCCGACAATCATTCCGCCATAGAATTCACTAATTGTAAAGCCTCGAGGGCAGGAATTCCCAAGTCGAAAGGTGGATCGAAAGCAGCATTGTCTTATAATGATCACATCCGCCCGCGATTTCCACTCTAATGTATCTATAAAGCGAGCCGCTAGATTCTGTGCGTCCAAGGCAGTTTTGCGCGCTGTTGTATGTAATATCGGAGTGGACGAGTGCGGCAATATCCCACGGGGTTTCGTGTCTCCTGTGTCTTTCTCTCGCGCGGAAGGCTTGCACAAGGATAGGAGGGCGGTGCTACATCCTTCTCCTTGTTCTCATCAGACGGATACATAGCTACGGTGTAACTACGGCTTTTTTCCGCCAGCACTGCCTCGTCAGCCACACTTATCATCTGCTCGCTCTATCCACGCTCTCTCCCACTCTCCCTCTAATCCCTCTTTCTCTTGCTCTTTCTCTTTCTCTTTCTCTGTATTATGCGGTCCCGCGTATTTCTATTGTTCCCGGCAGTCAGCGCACTCACTGGCTCTTCTTTGCCTCTGTCGCACGCGGGGCGACCAGCCTCGAAAAATGTATAACACGTTGCATCAGTCTAATGGGACGGTTTTATTTGTATCTCCCAGTGGTTATTACACGCACGCCTGCATACACGCATCCACGCATCACCTATTCAGGAAGGAAACCTGCCGCTGAAACGTCTCCTTCGGCCAAGGAGATTGATTTACGAAGCGGTTGACGTTCCACTGCGCCGATAATCAAATACTAATGAAGGCTTGACAGCCTCCCTCGATCTCTCCTCGCCCTTTCAAGTGCTTCTTTTACGAATTTGAGAAACCAGTCTGTCTGGTACTTGTCTCGGCAATTTTCAAGAGTTGTGCACTTTCTAGGAGTCCGCCGACTGTTAAACAGACGGGTTATCATCTTCCCGGTCTTCTATGTTTAAATGGCTGGCGAGGGATCGCGCGCACCTCCGTGAGAACGGGCTTTCCTCGGCGTTTCGTCGTTCGCTCGATGATTTCGAGCCGGTGCAATTAAGCAGAGGCCCTGCTCTGCTCTCCTTCAATTACAGACCGTGCGGAATTACCGTTATAACGTTCGCGCGCGCGCGCGCGAGTTCTTGGCCGCCGCTTGAAAAAAGGCGGAGGGCCCGAAAGTATTCTGGGAAGCCGATACTTCCAACTGGACTTCTGTCACTTTATAGAAGCACATCTTCGCCCGCGTTCAACTCCACACTGTTAATCTTCGCTAGAGTAAATGATCGGATAGCTCGTGCTCGCACACGGCCGACTCGACTGCGGTTGCCCATTTTCAATCATAGTAATCCAACCAGCACTATTGATGAATAGGCACTTTGCCAGCACTCTCAATTCTCCCAGCATCCGAAAATTATCGGTCCACCTTTCGCTCTGTAGTTTTTAACCCAGCACTCTGATTCCACCTGGAGAATCGCGGTGATAGTTAACGAAGGTCAAATCATTAAAATTAACTGTCGAGAGGGAAGTGCGAGGAAACACCAGCCGGTTGGAAAACGCATAATAGAAAACTCGTAAAGCTTCCTAACGATAATCAAACAAAAACCAGCTGCGGACGATACTTAGGCTGGCGAGATTTCATCTTATTCGTTTCAAGGTCCAGTGGCTCCGGTGGATTCCAGATTAAAAACAATTTCACACCGCGCGTCGCTCCATTCGAGGGAACGTTGATACTCGAGGATCTCCCTGACATTCTCTTGCTTGGTCATCATGATTTTTCTCGGCAGGGGAGTCCACCAGCCTGTCCTCCGATTCCCTCTCATCCATGGAGAGAAGAAGCTGATTCGCACCCGCTCGATGTTGGGACTCGACAGTCCATTAAGTCGGAAATTGCAGGATGCGTCCAGCAATTATCGTAAACCTCCGTTATAAGGATTCACGCCGAGATCAAACTCTCTTTCTCTCTCCCTCGAAACCTGTACTTACTGCCAATGTTTCGCATGTACAAAATCATTCACTCTGAATCGACATTGGCCAATTGCATTTTTTATCCTACGTACGCACAATTTAGTATCAAATATAACACCGAAGAAATTGAAAAGATTCTAACATTTAAAATCACCAGATAATTCATAATTATCCTATACAAACGAATCGATCTTTGCTCCTCTCATTCATATAGAATAAAACTGACAAAGAGTGATTTCCGAGAGTTCGGTCGATCGAGTACCCGGGCCGATTATCATTCGCAGCTTGGCGTCCAAGTGCGTCTTAATTACCCGGAGCTTGGAGATACGTGCTCGAGATGGATCGAGGGACGCGCGCGTACGCACACACCAGCGGAGCTTCACTTGAATCTGTGGAGTGATCGGTCGCGGCTGAACACGGCCTTCGTGAGACAAATGATCCGAGCTCTGCTCGGATTCACGGTGCATGAAGTTCTCTCTGGCTGGTTGTATCTTACCTAGAAGAGGCCGGCTGCCTTTTTGCGCGCAACCTCATTTGAATTCCTTGGCAGGGAGCGCGAGAGAATCCGAGAACTTTACGGGACGAGTTATGTACCGGGCGTCGCCGGTCATTCCCTGCGAGACTCCTTGCTCCGATAACAATCAGTCTTGCTCGCGGCCTTCTATTTACTTGGTAATCGATTGCACGTGGGAACCCTCGGACCTGCTCCACACTATTGGTTGCCCTCGCCAAACTTGCAAACATTCCTATATCTCCAGAATTCTTTAATACTAAATCCTGCCAAGTATTACTATCAAATTAACTTATTTTAATCCAAATTATGAATGAGAAAGTGCCAATATAAAAAAGCAGATTTAGTGTTAAATAACACGAGCGCCTCATATACATTCGTACACTACAAGAGCGAATCAATCAGCTCGGGTGTTAAAGTTCGCCTGAAATTCATCAGGCTTGCATTACACAGACGCGACGTAGACAGATGATCGGAGGCTTGAGGGAGGCATCGGCAGAAAGACGTACGCGCCCCGTGGTGCTCGCACTCGATGACGGCCTGTTTAGCGCATTAGTGTACCACTTCCGCTTTCGCCCTGGGAACCGATCACTCGCATCTCGAGGACTCTCGGCTCCTCGGTTGCTCTCTTCTTGCTGGTCCCCGCTCTTCCGCTGCTATCATCGCAGCCAATTATCAGGCTCAGGTAGCCCAAGGTTGTTAGAGGGCTGCTGCGCGCCCAGCGAGAGACGGAGAGAACGCATCTCGGAGATAGAACCTGGCGTGACACGAACCAGGAGAGAAACGTAGAGAGAAAGAGAAAGAGAGAGAGAGGACTCGAGCGAGTAGCGTGACAGAAATGATAAATACCGAAGGAATACTGAACAGGTGGAAACATAAAGACGCCCGGGTACAAGACACGGAAGTACCGTTGACGACAGTATATGTGTACACCATAGAAGCGGCTGATCGGCTCTCTCAGCTATATGGAAATACAAATAACAGAGCGAGAGAGAGCGAGAGCGAGCGAGAATGCGCACATTAAGCCAGATAAAAAGACATCGAATATATGACACTACGCATGATGTACCAGGACCTCTCCTATCAGCCAGCTGACTTATGGATTATAATCCCAGAGGAAGGAAACATAAGACACCGTCGAACCGACTCTTACTCGAAATATCTCGGCTTTCCAAAGTGAACAGAGTGCCTTCCAGAAGCTCGCCGTGATTAATAAGACAGGCCAGTGGCTGTAAATGCGAGGGACGAATGAAACAGTGAGAGAAATACATGTGTGTGTACATGTATAGAAAGAGAGAAGGAGAGGAATCCGTAAAGCTGACGAGTGGCGAGCGATTGCGAGCTGAGAAACGGGAGTCCAGGAAGAAGATACGGACGTGTACAGAGAGGTACAGCAGTCGATCCTGCTAAAGCAGAGTTGGGCGGGTTAAAGCGAAGCGTTTAGCTGACGGTCACGCGAACCTCCTATAAAAATCCGGCTCGAAGGAGCCGTTCACTCACTCGCTCGCTCGCTCGCTGGATACTTCGGAGATAGGCAGATAATACCTTCGAGTTGTATGTGTGTGCGTGCGTGTGGATGCTGGTGTTCCACGCCACCCCATGGACCACTGTTGCACAGGTGCGTGCCGACGCGAGAGAAAGAGAAGGAGAAGGCAGAGCGAGAGAGAATCTCCTCGAGTCGGAGGTTCAGCAGCCTCTCGGCTCTACCAATCGTCGAAGAAGAGGGTCCCGTGAACGTGTAACAAATTTTTACGAGTTCGTGGAAGCGGGCCACCGATCTCTTCTCGAATTTCCAGGTGAAGAGGCCTCGATCCCATACTATGTATAATACTCAACACATCCAAGGGATATAGAAGCGGGACGATAGCAATTACGCTCCCAGCCGATCTGTATAAGCGAGTTCTTCGCTGGATGCCAGTCACCTCTTGGCGCTCGAACGCCTTTTCTTATCATCGGGCTTTCACGGCCGCTCGTTAACCAAGTTTTCTTTGCTTCCCGAACGTCCGCCAAGTGGTAGAACAAATAATCGCCGGTGAAGATCGCCTGCGAAAACACGCGATTCGTAAGAGGAATAACAAAGGCTACTACTTCTTTTGGGGTAGCGTGTGCGGTTCATTGCTCGATGAACGCTTTTCCCCTTTGGCAGGGCCGCTTCAACTCCTTTATGCGAGTATCGCGTCGGCGCTCTCCGCGCTGGACAGGCGTGACAAAAGGACGACGATTTCACGGCCGTCGGCAGGTGTGATCGGTGAAACTTTGCGCGCGCGCGCGCGTGAGACCGATTAACAGTTGCCTCGTTTCAGTCGGGAAGGCGCATTGGTGTCGCGCTGCACAAAGAAAGTCGCCGGGAGTTCTGACGGAACACGAAAGCTGCACACATACACACAGACACACACAGAGATACACCTTCGTGAGATTCTCCAAGAATCTCTTGGCATGACTTGTATTAGAAGCCGGGATTCCAAAGTGTGTTACGTCAGTCTTATCGTCCGCTTATCGTTTATCCCGAAAGGATTAACATCTACCGACAAGGTGGCCGTTCGGAGAGTGGCGAGCGGCGTTAAGTAGAATAGGCCGACAGCATGTCAGACAAGTGCGCGCTCAATGCGAGAGAGTAAACGTAGCCAGGCGAAGTCGAGCTGCCGATCATTTTCGTGCTCACTGAACTTGACCGGTACGCCATTGCCGGTTACGATGAGGTGCGTGCACGCACGCACCTTCGAGCTTATTGTCAGTGTACGGAGCGGGGCCGTGTTTTCCTTTTAATTTATGGCCACCTTTCGCACCACTCTGCCCACCGGTATAATCGCCGCCCGGCCACTGTCACGCGCACTTACTCAACGTGTAATCGAGGATAATCGGCCCTCCTATAATCTATGGTCCTGTGATTAGAGAGTCTCTGCGCACTAGCTTTCTTTTGGCTTTTGAGAGCCGAGCGGACAGCGTCGACGGTTTCACGAAGGCCGCCCGCGGCGATGTCGGACTGATTGTTTTTCAGCCGAGTGGCCGCGTACATTGGCAGCGAACCGATCCCACGGATTTCCTTCTAAAACGAGAAACACTCCGTCCGGATCACGCTCGATCGAATTGGTCCTCTTGATTACGTATGCGCGCGTCGATTAATCCTCGCGCCGGCTCCGGCAGAATTAATGGGGAGAAGGAAACGCGAGGCTGACTAGCGGCCACTTCAAAATAGGAAGGCATAAATTACTTTTTTGTCCGGTGGGACCGGCCTCAAAAAAGTCACTCTCGACACCGAGAGAGGGAAACTGGTTGTGTCGGTGGGATTTCATCGAAACTTTGGATACTTGTTAATTAATAGAGCGAGGCTAATATCAGTTGGTATGATAGGGAAGAAGACCTCGTGCGCAAGCCGGCTGCGCTCGAGAGCAGTCGCTCTTGACCTACACACCTGTTCCCCTCGTTTTGGGAGCTCCGATCGCCTCAGGTAGAGGAGGATCAAGTTGAAGAAACTGGATGATCCCGGAGGCGAGCGTCGATCGTGTTTCATCCACCCTTGACCGGGCTAACAAAAGCTCATCGATAACGTGTCCCGCTGTGTGTCCATCCACGCTGCGACAAGTTCCCATGGCTCTTCCCACGGGCAACACGATCCACCCACGCACCGATTACTCCTTAAATCGCCTGAGAAAATGCCGATCGTATCCGGTAAAAATTGAAACCCCCTCCCCCCTCCTCGCAGTTATCGGGAGCGAGAGAGGAAGCGAGCAGCAGCCTGCACGAGAAATCGCATCGGTCGACGCGCACCGGACACTTGGAAGCGGTCCAGCCGAGATAGTGGAAGCTGATCCTGTGCTGAACTCTTCCCTATCCTGGCAACCGTGCCAGACAACCTATCGGCTTTTATCCTTCCAAAAAAGAGGCTGCATATATCCAGACGAGCGTCCATAAAGAACGTCACCGGTCGGGATTGCTTCCAAAACTTTTGGACAGTGGGTTCCAATGTAAATCACGGTATCATGACCGCTTAATCTCTCGGAGGAGAGAAAGAAGGAGGTAGAGCGCTATTAAGATTTCAGGAGAGAGAAAGGCCCGAGTCGACTGGGCTATCGAGGATCATCAGTAGTCGAGGATTTGGGCGGAGGAGAGGCTTCCCACGCGGAGTAAGAGTTTTTAATTATTTGGCTAATTTGTGGTCGATCCCCTGGAGCATCGTCCAGTCAGCCTTGCCGATGGGCTCGCTCGAGCGGGTAGCAAATAATATTAAGTATAGGTCTCCCTACCAACAGAGAAATATATATGGCCAGTGGGCTAGCCGGGGTAGCCGCATACACGCGCGTCCCAAACCTAAACGCACGCACATGGAGAAACACGCACAGCCACAGAGACAGCCTCCCGGAACCCGAGTAAGAGAGAACGCCTCTCTTTCTCTCGGCGGGCGAGCCTAAATGGCCAAGAGAAGGAGAGAGGATTGGTTCGTGCAGATTCTACGGTGTAAAATTAAATGGTGTTCGGCAGGTCTATTCCACTTGGGCAGGTAGCGGCCACCGGTAATTACTACCTACGACTTAGGAGCTCAAAGTTAAAATGAAAGGGGGCTCCTCTCGACGATTTTCGAAAGCGAATTCGCGTCAGTTGTATTGTGCCTGCTCGCCTCCTTCCCTCTCGCCTTACTATTCTACTGTGTCTTGCCGGCTGCAACCCCTGCATCGCCTCATTCTCCGTCTGCCCGGGCACTGGCCAATTCTACTGCGCGCCGGAGCCACTCTCTTCCTGTGCCACACATCGCTGCCCGATGGGAATTTCGATAATCAAGAAATCCGCCGGCTTGTCCTTTCCGGGCGGAGAAATAAACTTCTGCGCTGGCGGTAACTTTAGCCAATAAGCGCCGGACATTCCCTTGGCCATATAAGATCGCGGCGATGATTGTTCCTCTCGTTGGGATCGCCGAGAATCGGCAGCTTCGGCGCCGGGTGAAACAGGATTCGAACATGCTTTTTGCCATTAGCGAGCTTCGCTCCCCGGTGAAAGTGATCGTGTGCGATTTGTTTGTGAGTCCTCCGCCCTCCCCGATAACTCGTGCGCAAATAGAGCTGGCTAATTAGCATCGATACCCGCCGATAAAACCGGAGCAGTCTCACTGATCCATACAGGGAACACGCCTAGGCGGCGCACGACGGCTTCTCGATTGAGATATTAAGGAATCTGTCCCCCTTCAGCCGCGTATAATTATATCCAGGCCTAATTACGCATTTACATAATTACACGTACTCAGCGCATGCGTCTGCCGGCCCGCCTCCGTTTAATCGTACTAATGAGATCGGAGATAACAATCAGCGAAGCTTGCGCAACGCGTAACGCGGATCCTCCTGGCATATTCGCCTTTCAATTTCGGCCGCGATATCGATACACGTCCCCGAACTCTTCCTCCGCCAGGCTAATAATTCACTTTCCCGCGTCGACTCTCCCATGTACAACACGTTGCGATCCGAATGCGTAATAATGGCCAATCGATGCCGTTTCTCCGCGAAGAAAACGGAGCGGGTGATCTGCTTTTTTCAAGGAGGAATGTTGAGAAAGCCCGGGCGAGTGAACTCCGGGCTGAAGGTATCGGCTAGGAGGACACGCTAGACTCGGCGCGGAGTATGCGTTCCGGCCGGCTAGTGCCTTTTTTCGCGCTGGCGAATTATTCGTCTTAAGTGGCGCAAGTTGGCATGTTGCATAGAAAAGTAGGCAGAACCGGGCTGCTCTGCCCTATGGCTCACTGCACCTTGGCTATGCGGAAAGGAAAGGAAAGGCTCTTCTCTCCTGCGAACGCCAGCCGCGCCTGCCTGCCTGCCTGCCTGCCTGCAAAGAGAAACCCGCTGCTCATCCTCCTGCGCCCGCACACTTACACACCGCACACCACCACCAACCAAGAGGAGGAGGAGGAGAGAGGAAGAGGATACGCACTCATAACGAGTTACGAAGGTGTATACGCGCTGACGACCACGGTAATGCTCTCCAGCGGGGCTAAAACGGCCGTAAGACCCCCGGCGTTCTTTGCTTCGCCGTCTACCAGGTGTCCAGAAATCAATCTCGCGGCAGACTTCTTTGTTCCGAAGTTCACCCTGGGAAACTGGCTGCGAAGACACACTCTGTCCTCTTAAACTTCACTTTCTCACCGGCGCGGCGCCGAATAAACTCCCGTTACCGCCGCTAATAACAATTCTGGGGGCGTCCCCCGGACAACCATTGTGTGAATTGGATCTGTCTCTATTGCGGTAAATGGGATACTTTTATATAAAAGGCGATAGTATTGTCCGGAAGACAATTGGTTGCATTTAGTCTGCCGGATGCCCCGACGGAAAATGAACCATCGGACAATTGACCTAATAACCGTGAAAGTGAATGCTTCGAGAGTGGGGATGATTGTTCCGGAGTTGGAAGGTGTGTGGTCGTTAATACACCCTCTGCACTTTCATTACACCTCGATGAATCTAGCGGAATAATGTAATCAACACTGAGCAATTGTTGTTCGTCTTGAAACTATCGAGAAACATTATTCTAAGCCTAGTACTTGAAAATAGTATAATCTCAATCTCTAATCGTGCGAAGTGGAATAGCCAATGGCGAATGCTAAAAGGAAAATCAGTACGTGACTCTAACGCATTCTCTCAACTTTCACAACTATCCCTTGATTTCCTTATACGCGGGACATCCCGCGGAAGTAATCCACAGGCTGGTTACTTTAATTAGAGACGCGGAGAGTGAGCGTGGTTGATTTTCGCGGTGAAGCGGGATGAGTTCGATCGGCGAGTGAAAGAAATTCGTGGAGGAGAGATGACTCGTGAGAAAGGAATTCGCGGATATAGGAGAGATACCTCGAAAATTCTTGGCTCGTCTTTCGCAAATTCGAAGTGTCGCTGTACGTCTGTGTATATCGGAGCAATACCACTCTCGACAAAAGGCTCCCTCGCCGCGCCGCGCCGCTTGTCGGCAGCGTGCACAGAAAACAACGGGTGAGCGAGTAATTTCACGTGGGCACGTGAGCGGACTGTGCAAACTTTGGCAGAGCAAAGAGCTTGAGCTCGGATTGTCGGAAGACGTATACGTGTGTGCGTGTGTGTGCCTTGAGCTCCCTTCGGAGGCAAGAGGTTACCGAGAGAGCCTCCAGAATAAGTATACACGGCTAATAAAACACCGGCGGGTCGTTACACGCCGCTCACTTTCCAAACAGGCGAGCCGAGCCGAGCGGAGCTGAGCGGAGCGCGATGGAGTCCGTCGCGCGCAAAGCCTCGATGGATTTATCGCCGGGTGTCCTCGTAAATGCATGAATCGTCCAGCGGAGAGCTACGAGTCCAAGTAAACGAGTGTGTCTACGCAACGAGCAGCTCGCAACGCGATGAACATCGATTGCCATTGACTCGATCGCAACTACCGATTTACATTCAGCCGCGCACCACCACCACCACCGGCACGATTGACATACCACCGGCGAAGCCTGTTCATTTCAATCCCTAAAGAAGACACTTGGAGATTTAGTAATAATGGAAATGTCCTGGAAGATCTAGCAGGATGCCGTGCGTGGCATCCGAGTAATTACTTGTCAGAGAGAGAGAGAGGAAGAGGAGGATTTGATAGACTGCATTGTCCTACGGGGCATGGAGCGAGGAAGCCGGCGGCGATCTCTCATTCCCTGAGGTCGCCAAAGCGGATATTGTTTCCACGTAGCCATCCAATTTTCCAGAGGTCCTCCGAGAAAGAAAGGGGAGGATTCTCGTCTCGACGTAGTATGGAAGTGGCTAATCCCGAGAAACCGCAGGAGCTTAGTTAGAGCCGGAGAGTGACTCGGCTGGTGAAAATGTCACTCGCGCCTTGAGTAGTGGTGCTGTCTCTACGTGCACACATAGAGGCGGCTTATATAAGCGTAGAAGGAAGCGCGTTATGGAAAGCAAAGGCCAGCAGACGATCCACTGCGCTTTCTACCTTCGATCTTACTCTTACGGTAATTACGTGGGCTCGACTCCACTCCACTCCACTCCACTCGCGCAGTACATCCACGTACACATACTATACTATGTTTGTACACATACTAACCATAGCCGTCTACATGCGGGACGCGTTTACGTTCTCCAGCGCACGTACCAAATGTATGCGAGGATCCACCGGCTCGTACCATTTTGCGCTTATCTCTTGCGTGCGAGAGCGATCCATACAAGCACGCAGGACCTCTCTCGACTTCTCCCTCTATGTATACACATGCACTACGTGTATATACCCACGGTGGCCAGGCTTTCCCGCAAAAGAGAAGTATCCCTTGCGCCGGGAAAAAGGGGGAGAAACAAGCGCGGTTAATGTGGATAGACAGATGCAATGGACACGGGTAATTACCGCTCTCGAAATGCCCGAACCTGCCTTCCAGTGTGTGCATGCATGCCAGCAGCCTTCTCCTCGGCGTGTTCTCGTGGTCACTCTTGGCAGAACTCCTAACTTAAGTCACCGAGCATGCCAGCACCGAAGGTTTCGTTCTCACAGAGACGACGATGTCTAACTTCTCTTGTGGTTCGCACTCTCCTTCGAAAGCCCTGGCACAGGTGTGCGTTGCTTGCTCGGCTCCGAAATGAAGTCTACGCATGGTAGATGAAGCAAGACTAACTAGCTACGTGTGCAATGTATCGCGTGATGCATATCACGTGGAACAGGCTTTTACTAGGAATAGCGGGCGAAATTGCTTATGCGTTTCTTTCGAAATCCAGCCATTTCGTTCATTAAGATAGTTCGCCAGCTAGCATTACTCGGCCGGGCAATGACTTTTACTCCCAACTGGCTGCACACTCCCGGTCGTTCGCCTTTCCCGCTTGACTTCCCTCTGTGCGCACTTCACGAAAAATAGCGCTATTTTATGAACTCCTCCGGACGAAGTCACGCTGAGCCCTGTCGAGCGTTCTCCCAGCTTTCTTGCTATCGGCGTATGAAATATTAAGTATGTATCGCGATGTGGAGGGTTCGTTAAAAAGACTGGGTTGATTAGGGACTTTCTCGGCGCGGATACGTGGGAACTGATCGGTACATTCGTAAATTGGAAATGTCTGCTTTTCTAGTTGTAAGTTATGATCGAGAGAGACTTGGTATCTGAGAGATGGAATTTCATGTGTTGATCCAGACGACAGCCGGGACTGGATACTTCGAGGTGCAGATTCTCTCGCTGACGAACAACAGGGGCACCCTGGTGGACGGTAGGTGTTGCGGCGGGGGAGCAGATGGCGGCAAGAAAGGATATCCACCTTGCAGGACACCCTGCTCGACGGCCTTCTGGCTCTGCCTCAAGGAGTACCAGTCGAATGTCACTGCCATCGGCTCCTGCAGCTTTGGCAATGTATCTAGTCACGCCCTCGGCCAGAACACCTTCACCCTCACCGATCCAGTCACATTGCAACTTCACTTCACCTTCCGGTGGACGGTAAGTCTCATCTTTAATAGCTAATTCCTCAACAAGAGCTGTCAACACATTATTCGCCTATTTTGAATCACATAATGCTTTCTCTAATTACCTGGATGACGCCGAAATACATAGTCGTTAGCGTGAATCTGTGCATAAAATTGCCGGTCGAAAGTGTTAAGGCAGAGCAGACAGGTTTTATCCCGGTGAATGAGTGGCATCCATCAGGGAAGCAAAGCGGGCCAAGCGATGTGGTAATAAGAGACGCTCGGGATTTACGTAACTGACGAAACGTCGTGCTCGATCCGAAGCCACCAATTAATAATGCTTACAAGCTAGAGAATCGTTGGCGAGGAGAAGGCTTTTCGCGAGGAGAAGATCGCAGGATTGAGTGGGTCACGAGATCATTTATCATTAGCTGTATTACGTGAAAGTCTCATTAAAGATGCCGCCCCCGGGCTGTATTAAATATCGGCGGGGGCCTCATTCTCATTCTCGAAATGGCCGAAAGCCAACCGAGTGGATCCCAAGGCAAGAGTTCCATTCTTTGGCAACAATGCCGGCGCAGCAAGCGGCAGCCACTCGTTCTGTTCGCCTTCCAGCATTGTATCGCTTAGGAATCGCGAATTTCTAGCCTGATTCCTTTGTCGATGCGGACCGCGCCAGGGACTTATCGAATCCAAGGGATTTCCGGTCCGACGATCACCGAGCCCCTGAATCGTTGCGTGGAATTCTTCTTGTTCGGTTCGAGCCGCTCGGCAACACTTGGCTGGACTCGTCCGACTCTCCTCTCACCTTTCTCTCCCAGTCAATAATAGCCACGCAATTTCGAGCGAGCATCGCAAAACCCGTCCCAATTATAATTCCCGCGTAATTTCGGCGTGTAATCCTGACGAGTGATACCATCCTCGGCGTATCCGGAGGAAGCCGATGCCTTCCACAGCGGCGACAGTAAAATGGAAGCCAATTAGGCATTTGAGTAATAGCTTCTCCTCGAGACAGCCGAAAATCCAGACTCTCGAGTGAGCGTAGCACTTGGAGTGCTCTGTTGGTAGGGCCGATGAAGTGTGTCTCTCGTAGCAGCCGATTACCAACGTCCCACCCACGTGACATGTCACCAGCATCAGGAGCCCGACTGTCCAACGTAATTATACCGAGACGAACGACCGATTTCGAGTTGTCCCGAGGAGTTCTCGAGAACTCCTCGAACAAGCATGACGACGTGTTTCCTCGCGACAGGCCCTATAGAGGAGAGCCGAGGCCGTCAAGAGTCCTCCTCAGGAGGAGCCTCGTTGGTCCATACAGAATCGCTGCCGGTCCGCTTGGCTTGGCTACGTAGGTGCATTAGTTGGAGGCGTATAATAAAGTTGGAAGGCACTCGCACGGCCGGGCCCCAATCCTACGGATTGTTTGACGAACACTGCCAAGGCATGTTTGTATATTTCATAACTCGCTCCTGAGGTTCTAAAGAGGAGCCATGCGGTCCGTCGAGGTAGCTTTAAGGGGGGGAGGGAAGGGTGGGCGACAAAGAGTGAGCCCTCTCACAGTTCTCCTTTGCCGATGGCGCGTCCACTCAAGGGCTCGCGGGGGCATAAACAGAGACCCTTAAATTGCTTCCTTTCCCTGAAGGATCCCCTTTTTCTCCAAGCCACCATCGCCGCCACCGCCGCCGCGCTCTCCACGGCTGCCTTTCCATCGGGCATTTAGCGCTGCCCCGGCTAATTCAATTATGGCTCGCAGCAGCGCGCAATGAAAAACGAAATATCCACAAAGTAAATAGACCAACTGCACACGTGTCGAAAGGAAGCCAGGATACTTGGAAGCAGAGTCACAGACACACGTAAAAGATATTCGAGTTGTGCCGTGTAATATATTGTTCGGAGAGTCGCAGTGAGGGGATAAAAGGTATGGGGAAGCTACTCTCAGTGTCTATTTGTCTAGATAGCGCTCTCCTCGTAATAACTATAAAATCATTCTGGCGGCGCCTATCTCAGGAAACGGTAAAGCCTGACTTTCATCACTTCTCGGGATAATTCCGTCATTAGCCGGGCCGCGTGATTGAATACGGTATGTACACTCACTGCTACGTAATCACTGGCAAACGGTGAGCAAGAGAGAGAGAGAGAATCGAAACTGCCACCTGTATTTTCCCCGTTGTTTTGCTCCACCGATATAATAGCTCGCTCTCATCAAGTACCGTTGTAATTTCGATGATTTAATAACGGGCAGAGCGCGCACAGGAGTCTCGCGACTCTCGAGTGGATCGGTTTATAGGCTTGTCTATTGATAGCGGGATCGCTATCGTCAGGATGGCACTTCTTCACCCTCCACTTGACAGGGTGACGAGATCTCAAGATACGCTTGATGACCCCGCAGCGCGATCGACTCGTCGACTTTCCCTGTTTGTAATTTCAATAGCGACGTAAAGAGGGATATAAGGAGAAGTAACCCACGATCTCGGTAGTAGCATAATGGCACAGGAAACGATCAGCGAGATGAGAGTACGGTAGGCTTTTGCACAATCCTTGCACTCAGTCATTGTGGCTTGGTAGGTGTACGTGTACGTACGAATGCGCCTGTGACTGTGTCTTCTGCTAGTAGGCACAGACTCCTCGCTGCATTTCGCCTTTCCTTTCTCCGAGCACGTATCCCTCTGCCTCTCTTCCTCGAGGCATCTCTCTTTCTCTCTGCAGTTCGGTGCCGATCATTTTCCCTTTCCCTCCTGGCAACGTCAGCTACTCTTTCCCACAAGAAGACTCCCGCTCGACTCCAATATCCACGATGGCCCTCGCAAACTTGGCCATAAGTCATCCCAACTCTTGCATCCACTTCCAGAGAATATATACGACAATCCACGCAACCAGCTGCCAGGCAAACTCTTCTCCGAATCGGTGGATAGAATCGTAGATGGTATCTCCACTCTCTTTTACCTCTGACACTGCTTTCGACGATTCTGTCAGTGATCCAATGCGACTGCTACTGGGATCGTAAAGAGTCACGCATAGCGATTATCTCGATATTTCTGGTACACCTTCGCTCATACTTTCTCCGACGTCTAAAGCGTAATTGCCCATCGCGGAAGTCATAACGTCAGTTAATCGGAATGGCAATTTTTATCAATCACTCGGAAATGAGAGAGAGAGACGCACGAAACAGTAATTAGGTTTCGCTCGGGAGGATTTCGGCGGGACGGATAAAAATCACTTTGGCTTCCTAAGTGATTCTCAAGCGGGCGCACGCCTGACGTTGACTTATTGCGCTGGAAATAAGGGAAGGCGTTCTTGCCTCGGTTGGATTGAGTTGGAAAGGCGAATTCTGCTACCACTGGCCGCGCTCGAGATTCTCGCCGGCTGCTTGATAAATTTCGATAATCATAGCCCGGATAATGGCCGTGTAATGATAAACGATAGACATCGGAGTGGCGTTCATTGCGAGGCGAGGGAGCGCGGCATCATCGGCCAGAGATAAAAAGAGCCGGCCACGAAATTGAAGGAGTCCGAGCCAGCAGGACGGAGGCACGCCTCGGATCCCCCCGGGGGATCAGCGTGAGTCAGCCTCCAACAGGTGTACAAGCCGCGCTCTCTCGTACGATTCCCTCGGTCCTCTGCATATTATCCTTCGGGCAAGTGTAAAGTATACACCAGCCCTTTGTCGTCTATACTTGTCTGCCGGTTTCCGCAACCCACCGCGCCATGATTTGTGGCTACCGAGTCTGTCATACTTTGCCACTCTTAACTCAACACCTCCTTCAGTCGGGCGCCCCCTCCCCCCCTCTCTTTCCGCCAGTCTCGACGACTTATCCAATTATTAAAGGAGAAAAACTCCCCTGGTTGTTAGGCCGGCTCTGCACTGCGCCGCGAATGTATAATGTAAATGGATTGACGTAATTGATTTAGCTGCGGGCATTTTTTCAATCGCAGCCGACACACAGCCGCCGAGAGGCAGGACGTTTTGTTTTTCTGAGGAAAAGAGACAGTCAAAAATTAATTGTCCTGACAAGACGATGTCCAGACTCCCATGGCTTGCTGTTGGATATCGCAATGTAGATGTTTCGCAATCTCCGGAGATGTGTGTACGCGCAGCCGCGCCGCGCCGGCAGCAATAGGCATTGCGAGTTTTATCGGGACAGCGAGAGCACAAGAAAAGCAGTAGAGTCGTGGAGATTTGGAAAAATTTCCGGTCGCTACTGGTTCGTTAATCGACAAACGTTCTCCCTCTCTCTCTCTCTTTCTCTCTTGCTGCCGCGAAGTTGTTCTCTTTAGTGAATCGCCCGCAGCGATTGCAATCATAGCCGATCCCCATACTCTGTCTACCCGATCGCCGAGATTTACGATCCCACTGCTACTGAAAACACTGAGCCGCTCTTTTCGAATTCACGTGGGAACGCGTATATTTCATCGATTCTCTAATGAACTGCTAGTTCGAGGCGCGTCGAAAAACTAGGAATCCAAAGCGGACTAGATAGGAGGACTCGGAGTTTTTCTGGCAGCGGCGACTCGACTATGATTACTCGAGGAGAGACCTCGATAACGTTGAGCAGGTGGGCCCCGTCACTCATAGCGTGTTACAATCTTGCTTCCTGACTCTTCGGTATTCCATTAATCACAATCACGTCTTTATCGAGCGGCTGCTCGCCGAGGGAAGAAGCAGCGGACAGGATTAATCAGGACTCTGTCCTGCCAAACTGGTTTCTCCAAAGTATTGGATCGCCCGCAGTGGCCAAAGCAATGAAATACGCGCCGCGCGAGATTTACATTCGGCAAGAATTAATGACGCCTTCCGCGTGCCGCGCCACCACCACCACCACCACCGCCGGATAAGTCCTTTCGAGTGCAAGAACTTACGCATCGACTATGTACTTGAATGGGAGGAGGTTCGATCGCCAGGGAGAAATGATCGGGCGCATAACGGCCGGCCGATTAATCCAGCAGTATCCCGGCGAGAAATAGAGGTGTAGCAGGGATCCGAACTGTACGGGCAATTGGATGCCGAGCGGTAGGAGAATTGCTCTCCTTGAATCGGCAGGGGAAGCCGCATATCCAGATTTACGGTCGCACGTCGTCTCCCCGAAATTATTGCTCGATCGCGCGCGTGGTCTCTTCGGCTTCTCGGCCGACGGGCGACGTAACACGTCCGTACACACAGGTGTACAATTGCCTATGCAAATGAAGAAACCAGGGAGAAAATGTCGTCGTGGTTTGGGCAATGCTTCTCCTTCTCCTTCTCTCTCTCTCTCCTCCCTCTCCTTCTCGAGTTTGTCCTGCCCCATCTGGCGGGGAACGCGGCCCCGAAGAGCCCGCTGGAATCCCTTCGGGTTCCTCCTCGTGTGTGAACCCGCTGCACGATGCGCATACCAAACTCCTCTCTTTCGCTCCCGCTTCCCTCCGTTTCAAGCGGCGAGCCTCCCTCCTTCCTCTGGATCTTCTCTGCCTTCCACCCCCGCCCCGCCGCCCTCTCGTGGGAGCCATCCTCTTTCCAGTTCGAATTTAAACCGAGTATCTCACAGTCCCACAAAAGCTCACCTGCCACTTTCGTCGAACACTAGATTCCAGTTTTAATCTACTGTCTAATTTATCACTATCATAAATAATAAAACTGTCTTAAATTCGAAGTTTCCTAGTCGAATATAAAAATAGTCAGCGACGGTGCTATGCTTTGCATAAAATAGTCAGTCAGCAATTGCATTAACTCAGCAGAGCTACGTATAATCTGGGATGATGAACGAACAGAGTTACACAGTCGCTGGATCCTTGCGAGTGAACTGGCATAGGCGCATCTTCCCTGGCGGTTGCACGTACGCGGGTGCGCCGATGTAAGTACGTTCATTTACATGCACGAAGGACACGTAGGTGCGCGCACTGGTGGAACAGA
Source organism: Ectemnius continuus (assembly GCA_910591665.1). NCBI lineage: Eukaryota > Metazoa > Arthropoda > Insecta > Hymenoptera > Crabronidae > Ectemnius > Ectemnius continuus. The sequence continues at coordinate 8,582,157 of OU342868.1, read as the reverse complement.
GAGAAGGAGAGAAAGAGAGAGAAAGAAAGAGAGGACGAGCGATGGAGTGAGAGTGTCCGGAGGTATTTAATACGAGGAATGCCAGGTCCCTCGGCCGGTCTTCTGCAGGTAATCCACCACTACAGATGATAGAGGGAGCGTGAGGAGGAGCGCGGAACGACGACTTGGCGAACTCCTCCTCCGGTCGCTTTCAACCCACGAAGAAGGGAAAGACGCGCGACATCGTACCAAGAGTCTTGGCCTTGTGCCCTTGTGAATAGTGGCCACTTCTACCAGGAGAGATCCTCTTCGTCCTCCGTCGCTCGAGAATCTACTTGCTCCTCGTTCCTTCTTTCCCACTCCCTCCGCAATCCTCTTTCTTTCTCTCGCTCTCTCTCGCCCTCGCTCTCTGTATCTCGCTTCTTCCTCCCTTTTCCTCTCCTGGAGAACAGGGCGAACCTAACCGTTCAGCCAGCAGCCACTTTTTTCTTCCCTTTCCACCGGTGTGTCTCCCGAGAGTCTTTCTGCGCTGAGTTCTGGGTAGGCCGCCGAGATTTATTAGCTACTCGGCTAATTGGGAAGCGGGGACGAGGCAAGGATTCCAGATCGAAGCTTTCCGGGGGAAGCCGCGCCGCAGAGACACGCCGCAGGGAGAACTCCTCCGGAATTTCCGACCGAACCAATAAGCCACCATTGGCGATCCATGCTCTCTTTCTCTCTCTCTTTCGCCCTCTGTTTTTCGCTCTCTCGGAGTCCGAACGAGAGAAACGTGATTTTGAATTTGCACCGATGCGTTACAACTGGGCTGCTTGACCTTCCGCCACCCTGGGCCGTGTCTGGTCGAGGGACGAATCGCCGGCATCCTGGAAAGATTCAATGCCGCCAATAATTGGAATCCTCGCTACCGCGTCGGCTATCGACCCCGGAATTTATGTGTGGAGGAGACACCGGCATCGTTAGTCACGTCGCGTTCGGACTATCGTGCGGCAGGCACACCGAATGTTCGAGGAACACGCGAAATTTCACGCGAACTCCCTCGCATTCAAAGCTCTCCTCCCTGCTCCGAGAGAATCGGGTTATAGTGGATTCTCACGGAGCTTGCGCTCGAAACTTGGCAGGAGCGTCGACGAAATTCGTGCTTGCCGGGACTCCTCGGTCTAATCTGAGTGCGCAATCTCCATTTAGTAGGAGATTCCTTGAGAGCGTCTACCATTCTTCGCGGAGAGTCTAACTCTAACTCTTGCGGAGAGCGAGGGAGAGAGAGAGAGTCTAAGAGCGCGCGTCTACGTGGCGCCAGGGGGCAAGGAGAAAAGTGCACGCGCCACTCGGAATGCGAGAGTCTCAATGTAGAAGAAGTTTAATTTAATTAAAGACACCGGCGGCGGCAGCAGCAGCAACAGCAGCAGCAGCAGCAGCAAAACGGCCAGCAGGAGCCACAAGGAAAGAAGTACGTGTACTCTCATTCAAGGCTCTCCCGAACGCTCGGAGCGACCAATGCGGTGCGCCGGGCTTCTTCGCCGCTCTGCTCCTTCTGCTACTTGGTACGCGTCCTCACGTACGGCTCGTTCGATCTTTTCCGCGAAAGCGAAGACACGTTACCTGACATAGAGAGGATACAGGTTCTATTCGCCGCGCGTAAGTACCTACGTGCACTTACCGATGCACGTGAGCGTACAAAGTGAGCCTGCATATTCAGCCGGGCATCTTGATACGATGGGAGAGCCGGCGCAGATAAGTGGACGCGCTCCCTCCTGGGACTCCGCAGACTGACCGCTCTAATCTCCCTTCAAATTCGAGCTCTGAATAATAATTTCGAGATTCACTTTTTCCCGTCGCGTGAGAAGCCTAACGAACTACGGAAACCTCGCTGCCTTACTCTGCTACTGTATATTAAACAGGAACATTAAAAGATATCCTTTTAATCTGAAATTTAAAAAAGTCTAAGTGCACTTATGATGAAAAAAGGGATTTCGTATAAATGTAATCGACACTGCAAGTACTCAACTGCAGGTTGAGGTGGTTGACAGCCGATGCTCGCTCGCACGACTGCACAGGAAATTAATTAATTGGTCTTTGCGCGTGTGGCGCACGCATTGCCCGGTACATCGACATCTCCGAGAATATTATTCGAGGTAATTAATTCCATTACACCCACGCACGCCGGGGCCAGTCAAGCGTTTGCGAGCGATCCGCAAATGGATCGATGATGCTTTTGCTGCTTCAAGAAAGTTGACGGCCAGCGAGCGAGGGCCGCCCGAGGAAATCGGCGACCTTTGACGATGAATCCTCGACGATCCTCGTCAGTGTTCTCCGATTCGCCTTTCGATTTCTTCGCAGGTATTCCCTAGTGAAAGGGGAAATTCGTCAGGTACGCCCCTCTCTCTCTCTCTCTCTCTCTCCCCCTTTGCCAGCAATTTCTGCGGCATCGAGTGGCGAACACCCACGCGAATTCCTAGATCACCCGATTGTACACTGGCTTCACGTACACGCTCGGCTTCGTCGCTTTCGTATCCAGCGCGCGTATTTCCCGCTTCGCAAACGACCTCAACCGTTCCAGCTGAAATCCCATTTTCCGACCACTTTATGCTCCCACTCGGATAATATCTCTCTCTCTCTCGACGTTATCTCGAGGAACACTGACTTCTCGCTGTGCCACTCAGCCACCTGCACTCGAGACTTTCTCCGCATTTCCACCATTTCTTAAGAATCAGATTACGAATATGTTCGTTCCCTGTTTTTAGAATCGTTTCTGCTAGTAGGAAGTGTTGTAGAATTAGAACTTGCATTCGAATGATTTTAAGATAATGGAAACTTATAAGTGAAGACTCTCACATAGAACAATTTGTTACTATTGCACAGAAATATTATTTGGAAGCATGTAATCTTATTTTGCAGAAACTGTTTTAATTCTGAAGTAGTCTCTGACTCATCCACGAGAGGAATTCGTCGGAAGATTGATTTCAATTCTAGAACGTGACTTTTCCGTAAATTTGACCCTGGCTGATCAGAAGCTCGTGTGTGAAAGACACAGACAGAGATTTGACTTAATACACTTTGCGATAAGAATCCCACTTGAATAAGAGTACGAAGGGAATAACAGATAGTTCAGTTGGCCATAACCTTGCGTGTTCTCGTTTAAACGAAGCAAACAGCAAGTACAAAGGCTGACGAGCCGGTAACGCGGGAGAGCAAGGGAATTAGAATACACGCATACACAGAGGGAGAGAGAGGAGGTGTAAAAAAAAAGGCGAGCACGAAAGTCGCGGGCGTGGGAAAGACGGGGCCCGAGCGAGCCACCAATTAACACCAATTAGCGCTCATCTGCCCTAGGTACTAGCAGCGTCGAGAGCTGTCTTTACGTTTAGCACGAGACGTCTGACGTCCTCATGGATTGGTCACAACGTCTGCTTTGTGTCTTCAATGTTGAGCCAAGGGGGACGTAACACTTCCGCAAGCCCGCTGAAAAAGGAGACTCCAATCAGAAGCTGGCACCCTGCCGCCCATCCGTTTCCCTCCCCGCACTTCCCCCCGCCGCTGAAACGGGATCAGTGATCGGGTGACTTATTAAATCTCGATTACTCGATTGCTTCGGCCCGCCTTTGCACTACCAATAAAAGTAGACCGACATGTTGCCGATCGTGTGCCTCTTTTTTCCGCCGAGTGTCTCGATCTCTTTTAGGAAGCAATAACCGCGGAAAAAGTGTCCGCGCGACTCAGATCGTAAGTCTGGCTGCTGGCTTGATAGCTTAAACGAGCGCAGAGCTCGTAACAGAGAAACTATCTCTCGCTCATTCCGAGTTACTGATTCACTACAATCTTCGCCGATTGCGAAACGATCCGATGGAGAAAAGCAGAAAAAGCTTGTGATTCGATATTAGTAAATGTTTCCTCGGAAGCCTTACGCGAGTTACTTTCGATCCTGTTTCCTTTGGAAGCCCTTGGCGTCTTCGGTGTTTCCTACTTGGGTGTCGGGGCGTTTCTGATCGGAGCGGTTCTCGCTCACTTTGTTCCGCGAGAGTCAGGCACCTGTGGCTCCAATTAAAAAAGCGAGCCGGCCACCACCAGCCGATCTAAGGTTCCCGGGCATTGTCTACCTTCGGGGATCTTCGAGTTCATTAAACTGACGCACACGCGTGAGCGCGTAAGACGCCGGCGGGATCTTTTTCTTAGGGGAGACCGGTTCCATCAGGAACACACTTCCAGCTTTCTACCATCGGGCTAACCGGAGGGTAAGCCCTCTGGGTAGCACAGAGAGATAGCCGCATCTTCCGTAGCAGGGCGATTGGAATTTATTTATTGCATTAGCTGACCGTCACTCAAGGCCCTTGATTGGTGGTACCAATCAGGTCCGCCGTTACCACGACGAAACCACTTTGCGATTCAAGAGCTTGCTGCCTCTGTCTGCGTGTGTACGTGTACGCCTGCTGGTGCGAGTGAATGCCGGTGTGGCCAATGCGTGCGTGTATACGCGCCGGCCGGCTCTCGGCAGAAGATGAAACCACCGGGCGAACGCGGGGATACCCACGCCAACTACTGTAATTATCCCGATCAACAGAGAGGCTGCTCCATCGGCATCGACGTCTGCAACACGAGAACCCCTGGAAATTAGTAATTATTCCAGATAAGCCAAACGCACCGACCATTTATTAATTTTAGACTTCCCCGATAATGTTCGCCGACGTGCCATCCAAGTAAACTATCATCTTCGATTAGGAATTGAAATACGAATTTCTTCCATGTTGGCACAGCGTTTTTTCCCGCAGTGTTTTCTTAGTTGGTAGGTGTAATAGACATTTACACGCGGCTAACTCGGAAGACACCATTTAGGGCACTTGTTCGACTCGAACGAGGGTTAATTAGTGCCTTCATAAAACCGCCCCTCGTCCGTCGCGAAGGCTAGACATCTGGGAAGTGTCGGCTCTATTCCGAGTGTAGTTCCTTGCACAATTCAAGGTGGCTATCGGTGTATTGGTGAGCCTGATGGATCGTTTAGATATCCAAGGACAGCTTGCGAAATCCGAGCCTCACACTTTTCAGAATTATGAAGTACATGGGGGGCCCGGAAGTGCGGCGGGCATAAGTCAGTGGTTTCGAGAAGTTTTCTCTGGCCGGTGGAATAAATGTGTGTCTCTGATAGCCGCTTAATTCTGAGGACGGCGCTCGTGACAGTGGCTAGCGTTACTCATGCGGCGTGCTTCTTTATTCTTGCAGAGGCAATTCACGTTAATCCTGCAAGCGAGGGACCTCTTGAGCGGAGGCGTAATCGAGGAGGCCAGTTACAGTGGGATCGTCCTGCCAGGACCCACGTGGCATACACTTAATCATCAAGGGCGGAACGCTCATCTGGCGTATCGGGTGCGGGTCCAGTGCGCCGACCATTACTACAATGCGACCTGCACCAAGTTCTGCCGGCCCCGAGATGACATATTCGGGCACTACACCTGCGACGAGAACGGCGACAAAGTCTGCATACAAGGATGGAAGGGCGCCGACTGCGAGACAGGTGAGTTTTCCTTCTCCCAACTGAGGAGCCTTATTTCAAACTACCCGGCGCCAATTACCCTCCTTTTTATTACTGCGCAGTTTCCATCTCTTCTTGTAACGTTACATCGAATTCCACATGGAAAGCAGTCGCCGCGAACGTTTACAGGAGTTCGATTCTAATTTGCCTCGTTGCGCAAAACTGTTCTACTCAATTTCACACTCTAATCGGCAGGAACCAGTTAATTAGATTACTTAATGCATATTATCCGTGCAAGGCAAATTTACCGCGGCAGTCGATCACTCATCGGGAGGTAAAAAACCGGGAGCGAGGTAAAAAAATCAATCCGCTTGGAGAGGAAGGTGAAATAAAAGCAGTTTTTACCATCGGCATTGTCTGGTTCGTGCAATAAAGGCGTCGTCTAACGAGTTCTCCGATAGTTGCTCGCTAGCTCACTACGATGAGCTGGGCTCGCCATTTTTTGCTTAGTCCGCTTGCTCCACGGGAGCAGCCGAGAGGAATAATTAATCGATCCTCGGAGCGTGAAATCCAGCAGCGCAAGTAATCGCCGGGCCTGGCAAGTAATAGCGGGGAGTAGTTGCGCGACCCGTGCCAATGGTCTCACCGACTTTTCTCACGGACGAGCTGATTTCGCGGAATAACGAGTCGCCTTAGATTCGCCTAATAACATTCCGAAGAGCCGACCATTAAATCTCTCAGGCATATTATGCCGGGCTCAACTCTAACAGCTCCGAGCATTATTCCTGTCACTCCCTGTCTCACTCTCCCACCTTCCACTATTCACTTTTTCTTTTCCTTTGTCTGAAAATAATTATGGCTTACTAGCTGAAAACCGGCAAAAAAGCCCCATGGAATTACCGTCTGATTTGCACATGAATTATCTGGAAACTACACCGTGCAATTTTTCCGTTCGCCTATGATACGTGTATATTACACAATTATACAAGGGGATGCATTTCTAAAGGATATGGAAAGAATATTTTCTGGTATACCGTAGTTTCCAGTCAGTTATAACTAGCATGTGCAGCAGAACTGTGCGGAATGAGCGAAGTGAAATCATTAGAAAACCCATCCTTGACACGTTGTTCGCACTTATTATATTTTTAGCGTTCCTTAGTTTCACTATGAATGCAAACCCTTATTATTTTTCTTCTTTTTTATTTACGGGTCCGTTACTTCTAGTTCTTCCCTAATTTTTATCGAAGTTGATTGAAAATAAATACAAATCCTTTTTTCAACATACAAAACAACTGGTGTAAATACGGCGTCAATTGGATGAGCTGTTGGGCTGCTACCGTGCGGCCAAGAGTGAAGGTTTCCATCGCATAGTCTTCGCTTCGCTGAGACAATTAGTGCTGAAACAGTTCGAAATGTTAGTCGTCCACTTACCTTAGCCTGTCTTCGTCCGTGTCGCAATTCTGGGAGCCGCTTGCCGCTTATTAACGACGTTCTCGGGAATGAAGAGTGGCTAAGCTTCTCTCCGGCGTGGAAGAAACCCTCGCGGCAAAGCAGCCAGGCGCACACGGCTCGCTTCGAGGTCACTCTCTCGGAGTTGAAAGGGCGCCGCGAGAAACTCTCTCAGCTTCTTCGCCAGGTGTCTGTTGTTGCGCTAGAAAGTGGAGAACTGCAGAGGCCTCCCGGGAGGAACTCTCGGGGCAAAAAGGCAGGGACGAGCGAGCGAGCGAGCGAGCAAAACCGACGACGACGACGCCGTCGACGGCGGCGGTGGCGGTGGCGGTGGTGGGCATCTTCCTCGCCGACGATCTTCCCGGCGGATTGTAAAACAGAGGCGAATTATCTCGAAGCGTGCCTCAATGGGCGGACGTTAGACGCACGGTCGTATGATCGCACAAAGGTAGCGACACATCACGCCAGATCTCGCTCGTACAATGCTGCACCGACTAATATAGCTGGCCTTTCTTCGCTGCTTAATCGTTACTTCCGCCTGGACACGCGTGTGTCTGTGAGTTCGAGTCATATCCGCGCGTGCGTGTAAGAATCGTAGCTATACTTGCAGATTCACCGCTTCGAGCGTCTCCTCGAAATCGGTTCTTATCGAGGTAAATCATCAGACTTCTCAACTTTAGTGGAAAACCTTTCTCGGAGAATTACAGCTTAGAAAGTGACACTCGTAATGACAGACGTAAATATAAAATATACACAGTCAAATACGTTGGATGTTATCCGAGTGCGCGCTATGATTCAGTAGTCTCGGCGTGAAAGTGGTTTCAGTATGACAATTCCCACGGCCATCTGGATGACAGCGGCTAATCAAGGATTCATCGTAACGGTTATTGTCAGGCATCAAAAGAGAATTAAAGATCGCGATAGGAGCGCTGCCGTTTTCCCTTGACACTCTGATCTTTACGATCGTTTTCTTTCCTATAATAATCATGGTCGCTCGAGAGAGGTGATTTCTTTTTGAAGTCGAACAGATAATGATCGGCAATTAATAGGCACGAGGGTAAATCTGGAAAAAGGAAGTGCACGGCCAACGGGCTAATAACGGGGTCACGTTTCTAGGGGCATTGGGAGCCGCGGCTATTTAACGATGCAGGAAGATCATATTATCGCCTTAAACGCGTTCCACTTATGGCGAAAAAAAAGGGCCCGCGAGTGCCCAATTAGGGGGACTATCGGTGGAAATCGTGTACTCGTGAGAGACGATGAGCCGGTTGGTTACATGACGAGGAGAGAACTGGCTCCGTGATTTTTGTCGTGCTGTGAAAGGTCAATACGAGAATTTCACTCGTGCATCGTCTTCACACGAGAGAGCTCGGCGCGCACCAACTGCTGCAGCATCTCGTGCACCGTCGCCGCCGCCGCCGCCGTCGCCGCCGCCGCCGCTCGCTGCTCGAGCGAGAGGAGCATAACACTCCGCCGATGAAATACATATTCCTTCCCGTTTGACCTCTTTTTACTCCACGGCGAACATTCGCCGCTGCTGAGACGCCAGTGTTTTGTAAGTGAAACGCGACTGATCCATATGCTCCCACTCTCGGAGATCACCTCCTGAGATTTCGCATTGTCTATGATCGCTCCTTTTAAAAATACATACAGCTACAACTAAGATGCAATACTCTGATGAATTCTACCATACATTTCTGTCTTATATAATTATTTCGATTTCATCATAAATTGGAGCAATGAAAACAACTCGATTTCATTGCATTCTCCATGACCGGTCGTTCGTTTTAAATTTGTAACTCATAACTAAGGAATGAATGTATTGCATAATTCCTTGGCATATGCAGTTAGCCTCGATAACTATTTCTATTAATGACAGCAAGAACGTAAAGCAGGGATTCCATATGAATTGTCCCATAGTTATTTTCTCGCGGTTCGAAAGGCCTGGAACTCCACTCGGTGGTGAAGGCAAGTCTCGTGAGCGTACGTACTACGTGAAAGTCGTGAACCTTCACCTGCGATACGACTCCTCGCGCATCTGTTGAACGCGCGCTCGATCGAGCAGAGAGCTCGAAGAAAATGAAAAAGTTACGTGTACCGTAAAGACGAATTACGCAAACTAATTTACCTGTTTACCGTGCATCGACAAGCAGCATTGAAATAAAACTGCGACAAGCTCTACTTGTTCGAGTAAGCGAGTCTCGTCTGAGAATGCTCGCCTTCTTCTAGTTGGATAACACATTCCAGTTAGATAACAGACTAACAAGGGCAATCCTGGCGATATCGAGGGAATTCCAAACGTTTTCTCTTAGTTTTGCTAGCTCGGCGCTGTCACAAGGATTCAGGCACTTGGCAGCCGATACTAGGAATTGCATTCACCTGTAGTATCTCGCGCGCCTCCAAGCTCGTACGGGCTTTTAACTGCTGAGCAGCCAGGACATTCCCACACACCTGCTACTTTCATTCGACGCACGAGGCAGTCATTATAGGGGCAGGCTCCTCTCGCCGAGTGAGCTTAACTAATTGATAAGGCTAAAAGCAATTCGAATCGGCATTTACAGTGCGTGAAGCGGGGGCCGGCCAAGTCTGGCAAAGTATACGCCTGCAAAACGTGGATGCCCCGTTCTCGAAGAGCTAGGCGAGAGGTACTGTAAAAGCGCGAGGGGGGTGAACGGCTGATTGGCTCGATTCCAGCGCGCATCCATGTGCAAAACGATCGAGGTGATCAGCCCCGAGCGAACGCGCCGAGCGACAAGAAAGCCACTGGTAGATGCAGCGTCATTTAGGGGCCTTGAGTATCGCGCTCCAGTCGTATAAATATCCGTAAATGTCCGTCGTCAGCACGGACGAGAAAGCTAGACTATTAATCATTAAAGATGCTGCGAGCACTAACGCGTATCTTCCTCTCTCTCTCTCTTCTCAGCGTGCTCGGAGGCTTTTACGCCGAGCGTTAAAATGCGTGTATGCTCGAGCGCGCAAATACGAGTATGGCTCTCTCGATGGTACCCTTGCCCTTAAAAATCACGCGGGAGAGCCGTCGCTCTAATCACACGTCTCTTCTCGCCGGATGCAACTGGTGTGCGCCGCCGTGTGTTGTCGGAGACGCGTGCATACGTGTAGAGAGCGTGAACTGCTGTAACGGTAAAGAGTTGGTACGCCGCAGCCACTGCCGCCGCCGCTTGAAAGTTTGAAGGATCCATACGTGCGCGTGTCGCACGGCGTGAGTTTTCGTTTCACGGTCCGAGGGATAATCCTTCTCTCTGTCACTTCTCATCTGTCTTTCTGTCCCCCGGGCTAATTGAGTTGCCGGGGCCCCGGAGCAAGATCCTCCTCGCCGTTCTTTTTCCCCCCGTTGGCCCGAACCAACCAACGAAATCATCGTTTCCAGAGCCACCGTACCTTACCCGCCACGGAATTGGATTTCGTCATCCTGCCACCTGTACAAACCACTCGGTTTCCTCATCCTCGCTTCTTGAGAATATCATGGCTAATCGTCCGATCGAACATGCAACTATTAATCACGGGAAATTCTCTCTGACCACACGCGTGACGTTTCTACTTAAGCAGTCGATCTACCGGGCTCCTAATTTATAAGAGAAAGTATGGCTTTCTTTGATTATTCAATCATTAAAAAACGATGTTTCGCTTTGAATTGTTCTAGCTGTGTGCAAAGAGGGTTGCCACCCTGTGCACGGTCATTGCAACGTGAGCGGCGAGTGTAAGTGTCGACATGGTTGGCGGGGTGAACTCTGCGACCAGTGCACCCCTTACCCAGGCTGCAAGCATGGCTACTGCAACGGCTCCAGTTGGCAGTGCATATGCGACACGAATTGGGGTGGGATCCTCTGCGACCAGGACCTCAATTATTGCGGGACACACGAGCCTTGCCAGAACGGGGGGACGTGCGAGAACACGGCGCCCGACCAATACAAGTGCACATGCCCGGAAGGATTCTCCGGGCCAACCTGCGAGAAGGTCGACAACCCCTGCGCCTCCAATCCCTGCCAGAACGATGCGACCTGTATAGAAATAGGGGAGAGCGCACAGTGCGAGTGTGCGCCCGGCTTCACAGGAACATACTGCCAGACAGACATTGACGAGTGCGCCTCGCAACCCTGCCAAAACGGCGGTGTTTGCGTCGATGGGAAGAACAGCTTCGTCTGCAACTGTCCACCATCCTGGCAAGGCATCCTCTGTCAATTCGACGTGGACGAGTGCGCCCTCAAAGAGCCGCCCTGCAAGAATTCCATCACTTGTGTGAATCTGGCCGGTGATTACAGGTAAATCCAGCAGACATTCATAAATATTCACATACTATTTTCATGCAAGTAAATGCTTAATATCGGATCTTGAATTGCACAGGTGCCGTTGCAGGAGTGGTTTCACCGGGAAGAACTGCACGAAGAACATCAACGACTGCATCGGCCAGTGTCAACACGGGGCACTTTGCATCGACCTGGTGGACGATTATCATTGCAGTTGTACGGCTGGTTATTCCGGCAAGGACTGCGACGTCGACATTGACGAGTGCGCCTCGAAACCCTGCCAGAACGGTGGTGAATGCAGGGATCTTGTGAATGCCTACGAGTGCGTTTGCCCCGTTGGTTTCACTGGCTATCAGTGTGAAATCGATCGAGATCATTGCAGTCCAAATCCCTGCAGAAACTCGGCACCCTGCTTCAATACGCAGACCGACTACTACTGTCACTGTCCAGAGCAGTGGCAGGGGAAGAACTGTTCGGAACCAGCCTCGCATAATCCTCAATTAGGGGTGACTGACGAGCAAGTTGGCTGTGGTAGCGAAGGGACACCCTGCGGTGGCAGAGGAAAGTGCAGTGGTGGAAAATGCATCTGCGATCCTGGCTACACCGGCATGCACTGCCACGAGAACATCAATGATTGTCGAGGCAATCCTTGCTTGAACGGTGGCACCTGCGTTGATCTTGTCAACTCTTTCCAATGCGTATGCAGGGAAGGTTGGAGTGGCGATCTCTGCGACCAAGGTGAGTTTAAAGATGCAAACTCATAACAATCACTTCCTTTTCCTCTTCTTTTATATCTTCTTCCAATCTTTCATATCTTTCAATCAACAATATAGTTTAAATGTTTAATACAGTTTTTTTCTGTCGCTTTCCTTTGATACCAGTGGCCGGAGCTAACAATCGTCGAAATCTCTTTGCTCCAGATGTCGACGAGTGCAACACATCGCCTTGTCGTAACAACGGTACGTGCGTAGACGGGGTGGCAGACTTTACATGCATCTGCCGAGGCGGATGGAAGGGCAAGACCTGTGCCCTCCAGGGTGGCCACTGTGAGCCAGGAACCTGCCGACACGGTGGCACGTGCCAAGATCGTGGCGATGGTTTTACGTGTCATTGTCCGCCTGGTTGGGAAGGCGCAGCATGCCATATAGCATCGCCAGCCTGCGCCAGTAATCCTTGCGAGAACGGAGCGACTTGCGTGAACACGGCAGAAGGGAGTTACAGATGCGTGTGTCGAGAGGGATTCGAAGGGCCGAATTGCCGGAGGGATGTCGATGATTGTCAACCGTTGCCTTGCTTGAATGGTGGGAAATGCGTGGATGGGATCAACTGGTTCAGATGCGAGTGCGCACCGGGCTTCACCGGGCCCGACTGCAGGATTAATGTGAACGAGTGCGCCAGCGATCCGTGCATAGGTGGTGCGACATGTGTCGATGGCATAGCCAGCTATTCGTGCGTCTGTCCTCCAGGCAGGACCGGTGCCCACTGCGAGATTCGCACAGCCGGTGGTCCAGGCTGCCTGGCAGCGACTTGGGAGGACGAGTGCAATGTCTGTGAATGCCGCAGCGGCAAGAATCAGTGTAGCAACATCTGGTGTGGCCCGGGAAATTGCTTGAATGGAACATCCTGTCTGGCTCATGAAGTTTGCGTCCCAAGTCCCGGGGAAAGTTGCCTGGTTCCACCTTGCCCAGCTTGGGGAGAATGTCGCCCAGTAGAAACTGGCAGGAGAGTCGGACCGCCCGCACTACCAGCACCACCCTCCTGCTGGCCGGGCCAAGCTACTCCTGGACCCACTTGCTCCAGATTAACCATCTTACTCAGAAGGGACACTTTGGCACCAGGAACATCGGTCGAACTACTCTGCCGCAAATTGCGGAAATTACTAGCCGATCCTCGAAGACCTCAGTCCATCGTATTGTTGTGCGACTTGAAACCTGGCGACAACGATACCATCGAAGTGACCCTCTTCTCGGAGGCGGCTTCTGATGCTGCGAGAGATTTGGGCGAAGCTCTCAGTCGACCTCTCGGAAGACCTCTCGCTCTGGCCTCTGTTCTCGAGGTCAAAGTGGAGACGGCATTATTAAGCGAGCCCAGCTCGACAGCTGGGAGCGGAGCAGGCGGTTATATAGCAGTTCTAGGCGGCGCCTTAGCCACTGTTTTATTACTAGCACTTTTCGGCGGTCTATGGTACCTTCGAACAGTCAGACAACGATCCAGTCTGACTGCAACTACCAGCAGCGAGACGTCGCTGCATCGGCATCGCAGTGACTTCGACGAGAAGTCCAACAATCTTCAGAACGAAGAGAATCTAAGAAGATACGCGAATCCATTGAAGGATCAGGATCAAGGAGAACCAAGAGTCTCTGTGGTGAGACCACTGTCCGGCACCTCGTTGGGTGCTCTGGGTGCGACGGAAGAAAGTCTGGAGATGGTCTCAGAAGAAGGAAGACATCGTTTACCACCACTTTACAAGCCACTCAGTGCCGAAGCCAGGAACAATACCGCTAGTTTTAGCTATGAGGAAGGCCCCCATAAGCCGTACAGTAAACCTAGATTGCAGGAACCAGCATATACTCATCAGCAGCCGGGCACGAGCCAGACTTCAGGACCCCATCAGGTTTTAACAGTCCATGTATAATTATTACGTATCTCTCGCCGGAGAACATCTCGTTATAACATGCAAGCGACGTGGCGGGCTTACTAGTATTAATATTCTGGACAGTAAGTTCACCGGTTCCTTTCATAGGGCCCGAATGAAAGCGAGGTATTTGGTATGTGATCGAGACAAGATGTATCCGCGTTTCCTACTGTTTCGAGTGTTGGAAAATGTGTTTGCCTGCCGCGACAACAAGCCGCGACGTTCCACGATACGACAATAAGCTGGCGACTGTATTACTACTAATTAGATCGATACTATCGAATTGTTATCCCTGTACATATGTATATAGCGCGTACTTATTAATGTCACTAAGCCATCTCCCAGCGACTTCAACCCTTGAACCCTGTAGTGCCCTGTATCCGTTCAAGTGTAAGTTCCACGTTGTATCTGCGCATACACATTCATCAAGGTACCGCGTACATACAATTGTTCATTGTCGCCGTGAATCTGTGTCACTCGAGCTTACCGCATCCGACAATAAGCGCACCAGCAGCAATTGTAAGAGGCGCAGCGCGATGTAGAAAGCCTCCAGTAGTGCCAAGGAGGAAATATTCCATGCGTTCCCTACGAGCGATACTATTGTGATACTCACGGAAAGAGGTCATTGTCCCACGTCGATCTTAAGATTATAATGTACCCCAATGCATCCCTACGTTCTGTAACCCCCAAGCGGCACGAAGCTCAAGTAGAAGCACTTAAAAATTCCTTGCTTTCACTTTCGCGAGAGATTGAGTGCCGCTTCTCCATTAGATATCGATGCTTGAGACGGCGGAAGCATTACCGGGCAGGATGAGATGTAGGCGGGCAGAGTATGGCAGGGTAAGATGTAGGCGGGAAAAATACTTCTGGTGCAATGTAATCCGGGCAAAAGCATCGAGATCAATTCCCCCCCTTGCCGGGGGGGATAACCCCGGCGCAACGAAAGCGAGCGATGCGACCCACGATCGAGTCGTTCGCGCACTGCGATTAATGTAAATAGCGAGCCTATCACATCGAACGATGTTAACAAAACCTGATATATATATACATACATATATATATATAGGTCTAGAATGATGATCCTTATCCTGAAACTTCCTCGGATACCCTCTTAGATGTGCAATTCTTTTTTTTTTATATACTATTTGCTCCAACGACTCTCGGGGGTGAAACACCCGTACTAAACTCGCGCGCATAGACACCCTAGGCTACAACTAAGAGAGCGAAAGCTAGACATTTATTAAGCGTACGTAAGTTCACGATGGAGGTGAGAAATTTTTATATAATAGATGCATTATTTTATGAAGAGGAACTATATTATTATACGAGCACATAGAAGCGACGATATATATAAATATTATATATTATATTATTTTATATTATATTATATTATTTTATATTCTAATGTCTTTTATTAATTATTTTCGGGATCACCGACAGTAGTTCGCCGATCGGGTGGATTCGCGATCTCTTTGCATGTCGGCGTCCTGCACTTCCCCTTGAATCGCGTAACGCTGATCCTTTGGGGTGGTGCAGCAAGAACTAGTGCAGATCGACGTGCAATCGAACAAACCCGAGGAACTAATGTCTCTGGTCGAGCAGTAGATAGTTAAAGGACATTCACGCGTTGTGATCATCCGCGTCTGGTAAAAGAATGTGTGAATGCGTGTAAATAAGCTCCTTTCGCCACCTCCCCCACTTCTCCTCCTCCTTCCCAAAAAGTCCCCGTCCCCCGATTGTCCCGCATATGGTTACGACGACGGAAAGTTTCAATAAAAAGTACAATCCTTCGAATCGAGCGTGTCTCGTTGTCTTGGTTTATTGCACTCACGTCCCACCGGCCAGATTCCCTCACGTCAAAGTCAAGGCCTGGCGAGGTGCGCCAGAGCAGAGCGGGGCGCGTTTAAATCAGGGGAGCACAGGATTACAGGTAAACGTGCCTTCCGGGAGCACCCGCGCACCTCGGGAAGCACCGGCAAGAACGTATAAATAAAGCCTTAATCCGTCACTCGAACGAGCAACGTGATTGAGCCATTGTTCTTCGGCTATTTTAAGCGATAACTAACGTATGGAGATTTCCCTCATTCCAGTTTTTATATGCTCTACATGCAATGCAATAATTGCAACTGTAGGCGGTTAAGAATATGCTTGGAAAGATCAAAGGGAAGATTGTGGTGTTTGAGCGATCGCCACGTGTAAACGAAATTTCGACGGTGCGTGCCGGTTTCTTTGATAGCCGCGAGAAATCCGGGCGCTTGCACGGCCCGCGCAGAGTTGAATTTCAATGGATCTCATTGAAGATAATACCCGTCATTAACATCGAAAGTGCGCGTCTGAGATTAACAAAGGGCCCACGGCCAATTTCGTGAGGCGCGACGAGACAACGGCGGCGGCGGTGAGCACCGCCCGCCTCCTCTTCTGTGCGCCTATAAATCGACGCGCACGACGCCGTACCAGCCGGCTGAATGACCGATCTGTCGAAATTACAATACAATGGTCCAGGAGAACCACTTGACGAATACCCGGTAAATGAGTCAGAGGAACGTTTACTCGGGCGAGATCCGTGTGAACTGCGCCACCAATTTCCAAAACCGGCCATCGAAATGCGGTGGACTTCTTCAGGAAAAACGAGCGACAGGACTTTGCAGTTCTTCTGTCTTTTTGTTCTACACGATCGTTTTCGCACACTATGCCATCTTTTGTCACTGGCAGTCCAGTGAAAAACAACAGTCATCGTTCTAGTTAGTTACTCAGAATTCGTGAGAGCCTTCACATCAGGGCAGATCCCTTTACAACCAATAAATCTCTTCCTCAATTGATCCAGCATGGATTCACCAAAAGTATATGTTTATTTAAATTATTCTCACCCTTGGATTTAAAACTAACGTTACAGGCACAATCGTCTTTCGACGATATCCTGGATATCCTCCAACATGGTGATGTTCACGATTGGGGATCGTACGAGGAGTACGAAGGCGAGGGTATGTGGGATTCCGAGGAGGAAGAATTCTTTGAGGGTGGAGAATCCGAAGCTTCCGAGGAAGTGGATCTGATGATGGACTACAGGCAACAATTAGAATCGAAGATAAAACAGGAACAGGAAGCCAATTTAGAAGAGAAAAAGGAACAATTGCGATCAATGATCGGTGTAAGAAGACACTTTCAACCCCAGTTATCGAAGTCCAATAATCGCATCCTAAAATTCACGAGCTAATAAGGAATTATATTAACCGCGCAGATCGTAAAGAAAAAGGATTTGTCCGCGGAAACAATAATTACGCCTGAAGAACAAGAATCCTTGGCACTGCAAGTAGGAGTAAGCGAGGAATCCGTACATCCTTGTCTTATGACCGTGGATATTAGCGATTCCCGATTGAAGATTGCTAATTTGTACACCATGCATGCTGTTCCAAAAGATCCTGGTTTGATCCAGGCTTACAGGACATTATACCCACGTCGTCGTGCTTACGACGACGACGGTGTTGACAAATTTCTCGATATTACTGAGAAGATGCATCTACCAGCAATAAAAGGGATGAAACAAATGTTGCTCTCAGACAAGGTCGACTTGCGCTATTACGGAGTAAATCCACGTCTCGTGAAAGCAATTTCCGAAGCTATGGAAGCCAATGCTACCGTTCATCTGCTGAACTTGAAGGTAGAGTTCCAAGGCTGTTAGCAAAGAAACAGATTCGCAAACCGTATTTCTCAATCTTAATCGCAGGATAACTGGCTGTCGCCGGACGCTTGTTATTTCTTAAACCAATTACTTCTGAAAAACAACACATTGACCGAATTAAACCTGGCAGGATGTCGAATCGGTGCATTAGGCGCCGCAAAGCTTTGCGACGGCATCTCGAAAAGCCCAACGCTTACTACTTTAGATTTGTCCAATTGCGATCTTCGCCAAGAGGGACTGATATCCATCACGAATGGAGTATGCAACAGTCAAAGTATTCAGTATCTCAATTTAAGGGGCAACTGCTTTAATGAAACCTGTGCGAGCTCGTTGCACGACTTAGTGTTATGTCCGACATTAAAAAGCTTGAATTTGTCGTGGAATTATTTGTATAAGCCAGAAATATGGAGAAATCTCATCAAGAGTCTTTTTAAATGTACTCTAACTAATCTCGACTTCTCCTGGAATGCTCTTGGAAGTGAATGCGTGCCACATCTGTGCAAATTCATATCTCGTTCATCCACGTTGGAAAACTTAAATCTCAGTGGTAGGTTCACAGGAAGCCAAGGGCACTGACATTTGTTTTCCTCGAGTGTATGACAATTACGTTATTGCGACAGGGAACAGATTCACTGACGATGGCGCGTCATCTCTCGCCAGGGCGCTGGCAAAGAACAATTCGCTTGAAGAATTATATCTGGGTAATAATGCCATCAGAGATCGGGGTATATTAAGCCTGGTTCGAGCAGTTGGCTCCCACAAGGCAGCTGAGTGTAAGCTGCGTGTTCTGGACTTAGAGAATTCTTGGGCAAAGAAAGAGGTCATTCCAGAACTCGAAGCAATAAAAAGTACCAAGCCCTGGATTGACATCAGACTTGGTGGAATATTAAGTAATTACAGAGTGATTGGTCCAAATGTTAGGCAAATATTATTCAAAAGGGCAAACTACGAAGCAATGAGATCGAAGAATAAAAAGTACCGTAAAAATTTCGGCCACTTCGTACTATCGTTGAAGGACGAACCAGTTTCTAAAGGTTTGCATAATCTTTACCATAGATGAAACCATAAACGCAATAATTTTACGAAAATTCGAATGTTGCAGGCGCATTTAAAGCATTAATGAGAGCCTTTCGGCTCAAGCTATCTGAAACGTTGGTAAATGAACTTATAAACGTGTTTCCTGGTCCAAGGAATAGAGTTGATCTACACCTTTTAAAAGCTGTTTATTTAATTGAGTACCCAGACACGAAATTACCGCCGGAAAGAATTCGTAAAGGTAAAAAACGCTCGAAGAAAGACAAACAGAAAAAAGGGAAAAAAGATGATGTGCAAGGACAAAAAGGAAAAGAGAAAGTAGTGAAAGAAAAAAAAGCAAAGAAAGAAGAAAAGTAAAGTATAATATTTAGTTGTCTAATGCACTGATAAATTGATAATCTGAAAATATTTTAAAAATGCATTCGTTTGTTAAATAAATGAATCAATCACATGGAGCAAGCATCAAATATTATGAGTGATTCCATTGCTTAGAAAGGTCAATAAATTTCTTTATTATTAGCATTGGATAAATATACTGATTTGAAATGAAAATACTGAGTTTTGCAGCTCAGGTGATTAGAAAAAGTAGAAAAACCTATTAACAAATGCGATAATATTAACAATAGTAAGACTAGTAATATTATTCAAGCGTAATTTTGTAGACGAAGACTAATCTAAAGTGGCCTTTCAGTCTATGTAGAATATTCTTGCTGCAATGTCATCTATGATCCAATTTATACCCTCAACTAAATTTTCTGCTGTAACCGCCGAACACTTATAAATTTGCCAGTGATGTGTTTTGATATTGGGTAATTCTAGGAGGTCTGCTATATCTGCTGCTGATAGAGCACCAGGTAGATCCTGTTTATTCGCAAACACTAATAAGCTTGCACCTTCCAACCTTTCCTCCTGCAGAAGTTTGTACAGTTCCACCTTGCAATCCTCAAGCCTTCTCCTATCCGCACTGTCAATCACCCACACAAGACCGTCTGTAGATTCGAAATAATTTCTCCAGTAGGATCTCAAGGACTTCTGTCCTCCCACGTCCCAGATATTCAGCTTGTATCCCCGATGTTCGAGAGTCTTTATGTTGAAGCCAAGGGTCGGCGATATCGTGTCGATTCGTTCTCCGTTCATTCGTTTGAGTATTGTCGTCTTTCCAGCATTATCCAAGCCCCTGAAAAGAGAAGTATTAGTACCTGTTCGACAAATACAAACGGATCGACAGGATCTTCTGTCATCCTTGACACAAGAACCTAACCAAAGAAGAAAGTATCGTTTCGAATACGTACAGCATTAGAATCCGCATCTCCTTTTCCTTCCGCTTCAGCTTCTTCAATACCGTCAATAAACCCATGTTGATCGTGTATCACTACCGTTGTGAATTGGAAATTTTCTATACAAGTTTTCGGCACACTATACTTGTCAAACTTTGTTAATCTTGTATTCCTTACTAACCTGTACTAACCAGTACATACAAGAAGTGTACAACGGAACCTAGCTTTCTTTACATGTGAACGAAGTATTTGCGAAACTCAACACACTGCAGCGCTAGTGTCAGACCAGTTACACATATTTATTATAACGTGACGTGACAAAGTACACAAAAACGAAACAAGCCGTCAAATGTGCGGCAAATTTATAAAAGTACCTAATAACAGACAATTTTCATGCACTGAGTATTTAAAGAGGTGATGGTATTAGAGCTTTTGGAAATCCTTTCAGTCCAATCTTTCACTGAATCGGAAATAATGCTGCATGCCGCTTGTTTAACCTGAGCGCAGACACACCATCGCAAGACTGTCATCAAATATAAGAGTCCGTCAGTTTATTGAACGATCACACAATGTCAGTTATTTTAGACAGTACAAAAGTAAAGCAGATATCTGAGTCTGCTGAGCAAGCAGACATTGAAACTTGTAAGAAGTGTGAACAATCGTGTGATCCATACACGAAGCCCGCATTGCGTTGCAATGGAGGATGCGCGAGGAAAATTCATATTGAATGTTTAAAACGAGGCAGTGTGCCAGCATCCTTTGTTGGCGATGTATTCTTTGAGCTGAATTGCTGTCATTGTGACCCATGTGGAGAAGAAACTGTTGTTAGGGACAGAATGCCCTGGCTTAATGTTATTGTCCTCACACTCTACAATTTACGTGAGAAGTCCAGTGGTATTAGCAGAAGAGGATACTTCCATTGGAAATCAGATATTAGCACTTTTGTTGATAGGAACTGGGATTATTTGTTCAAAAAGACAGTGTAAGCAGATGTGATAAACGCGCATATATGTCACATAATTTTATGTAATTGATTGATGCATTTGATTTCAGTAAAAGGAAAAAGAACTGGACTGGTACTGTATCAGGAACATTGTCCCACTATAGTGGAATCTTTTTCAAATCAGGTACATCAGAGCTAGGAGAGTCAGGATGGTGGAGATTAATAGATAATGACCCTCCAGAACTTTTGATTGCCAAAAGTAATGCCCATTCTTTTCTGACTTGCAAGAACTTCCTGCCAGAGATCTAATTTTACTTATAGCTTATATGTGTAGATGAAAAAATGATACTGGATCGTAAGAAACAAGCAGGGAATCAAATAAAATCATCACCAAAAGTATACAGCAGCCCAACCCCATCAGAATCTAGTGTATCAGTTGGAGAGGACAGCAACTGTGGCAATGAATTAGCAAGAAGTCAAGCACCATCAATGTACTCACAGGCCTATGTAAAACCCACAGAAACACTGTCAGATTTCTTATTAGAGGAAGATGACTTAAGTAATTTTTCACCCATTGTTTTTATAGCATTATAGTTGTCCTATTAAATATACTAAGCTAACTAACTTTTCTGCAGATATGGACATTGATGATGATATAGTCATAAATGATCAGAATGATACACCATCATTGTGTGATATAATACAAGACTGCCATTATCAAAATAGCAACTTCCAATTTTCACAATTATTGGATGAATTCGCATCAGAATGGACATCCAATATGGACACATCCTCTGACAACATAGGTTCAATTAAGGTAGAGAAAGTGAAGGAGGAGGAAGAACCATACGAAGAAGACAGCAATGATAGTTTAAGTTCTGCACCAGAACAACCTCCATCATCCCTATTTAAATCCTCACGACAGAGGGAATGGCCATGGAAGAGAAATATAGTTATTGGTACATATTAATTTCCAACATTCTGTTAGTAAGAAATCACTATTGCTCAAAATCACCAGGAATTTACTTTCAGAAGAAAAAGTACCACGCATGACACATCAAGAAGAAGCATATTTACTGCAACAAGCCGAAAAATCGGACATTCACAATGCGCCACCAGAAATACGACGATTTTATCGAAAGTTGGCTGTGCGGAAGTTAAAACGTGAATACGGGCTACCTTTATTTGATATTGATAATTTCGACTCCAAAACAGAAACATCGAGCAAACTATCAAAAGATTCCGATAGAGTATTGGATCGATTTTTCGGCGAAGATTTAGGTAGCTTATTTGAACAGAGATTGCAAGGCTACAACGAACCAACATCTGTCCATAGCCCATACACAAATCGTCTGTTAAAGCCATTCATAAGAAGGGATACTTCGTGTTATCCTTTATGGCTGCGAGTAATGGAAGAACTTCGCCTCAAAGCGAATAAGAATAACCCAAAATGGAAACCACAACCAAGGGCACCAATTGATTACTCTTATGTACGACCGCAGCACATTCCCGCGATCAACAGTTTGTGCAGCCAATTCTTTTGGCCTGGCATCGATCGTAAGTATAGCCAAATATCTGATTGTGCAATCGCTAATGCCTTTAGGTGCGCAATATCAGCTGTTTCTATAGTCAGTATTCTCGATCTACATACGAGAAGTTTCCTACGCGAAAATAAATGAACACTCCTATATTTTCAGTGACCGAATGCCTACAGTATCCCGATTTTAGCTGTGTGGTGCTGTATAAAAAATTAGTGATAGGCTTCGCAACTCTGGTACCTGACGTGGGATATAATGAAGCTTATATCTCATTTTTCCTAACACGACCCGAATGGCGCAGATCTGGCATAGGAACGTTTATGCTGTATCACTTGATACAAACATGTATGGGCAAAGACGTCACGCTGCACGTGTCTGCCACAAACCCAGCGTTAATTTTATATCAGAAGTTTGGCTTTAAAGTAGAAGAATTCGTACAGGATTTCTATGACAAGTATATGCCGCCGAATTCACGCGAATGCAGACACGCGCTGTTTCTAAGACTAAGTAGATGATTGCAGACACTCATCAACTTGCCAGCAAAATAAACAATAAAACAAAGTATTTCAACTGAACAAAATGTTGTCCCTTTCTCCTTGGATCCCTATCATACTCATTCAACTACATTTAAAAAGGAAGAACTATTATAAATAGATTCTCATAGATTTGCAAGCATAGGTGCATGCATATATATACGTAACAAAATGCATGCCTTGGATGGTACTTCTTTAATGAGACATCTACTTTAACGAAATCGACGCACTATAATCAATACACTAAAAACTAAGTTTTTGCTCGCACTGAATGCAAACAGTAATTAACATTTTAGAAAATGTGATGTTACTCGGGAAAGAGACAATCAATATTAGTAAACGAAACAATAGTATATATTAATTCAGTTAAGTGGATTCAATTGCTACCTGAAAAACTTAAGTTGACCGGTTGACGTATGAAAATGAAATCTTTTGCTTTATCATGATTATGAAACCATTAATTACGCCTGTGAACAGAACTCATGCGTCTTTTGTTCGTAAATCACTTGTGTACGCATATCTATAGTGATGACTTTTTATTCTCGGCACACTATATATGAACCAAATAGGCACGATCAGTATTTCCACCCGGTATACAATGACGCACGCGCGGCAAACTTCAGACAACTCGAGGATTATGCATTGTATTAAAATTTCAGTGGATCCGGCTAACAACTTACCAAAGTAAACCACCGAAGATGGTCTGATAGTTGTGGGAAAGTTTGGGGAGACAAAGGTAGTCCCTGCAACAGATTATTAAACGTCTCATTGAAGCGGAGTGTACCAGATCGAGAGTTCAAATTTTGGATTACTTACCTGATAGAGGGGGAAGTAATGACGTCATTGTCGAGCGCCACGGAACTAGCGTCGATATCCATTCTCGAAAGTTCCGGAAACCGCTCGAAGGAAAGGTTGTATATATGGGCTGCGCAGCTTACGCGACACTTTAGTACGTGACGAGAAGTGTTGAATGTTGTTTCGATGAATCTGTCAGAAACATACATTGAGTTGATTCTTGCAACGTCCAGCAGCAAACAGTGAATCTAAAGACAGTGTCGATTGCTTTAAGTGCTTGAACGAACGATAGGACTATCAAAAAGCGGCAAGCAGTAAGTATCAAGTTGAGAAATCATATCCCTCTGCCTTCCTTGTCAAGTATCAGCTTGACGAGACAGGAAAGAAAAATGGGTGTCAGGAAGGGTGGTCGAAATTCGTTAAAATCATGCCGTATGTTCGTGCACCTCGTGGAAGGTGATCCGACGGCGGGCCAGTGGAATTTATTTTTGCATTGCTCCGAATCGTTTCGCACTCTCTCTCACACCGAGCGGGAGAGACACGCTCCCGTTCGGAGCGTATACGCGCGCGCTCATCATTGCCCGAAATAGATATCGTCTGGATGCGTACGTGGGTGTGCACGTTACGAGGAATATGAAATCGCTGTAATTCTCGCTTATTCTAGCATCTCAGATTCGCGTAGACGCGAAAAAAGGCTCGACGCGAGCAGCCTGCGAGAGGCGGGCGTGATCGCTTGGTTTCTCGCTTCTGGGGGAGCTAGAAATCTAACGAGAGCCGATTTGCCGATTCCCTGCGTGATCCCGAGTCGTCCGGGAGCGCTCGTTTCCTAATATCTTCGTCGGCGCAGCGGCCAGCCTATTACATCTGCTGTTGCCTCGCCAGTTGTTTTCTTCTAGAAAGTACTACCCTCGCGCGATACCAACGTTTCTCTCCCGGCCAATGTGAAGAGAGCTTGAAATTCTCGTGAATTCCTCGAGTCGACTGCGAAAGGTACGCCGTGCAACGTAACGGGAAAGCCGTCTGTCGATTGATGAACACGTAAGGTCGAAACCTAGATTAATAGTGGTGCGTTCGTGTAATTGGCCTCTGTAACGCGGAAGAACGACAAGTGAAGGATCGTCACGTTGTTGGCCCATGTACGGTACATCGCGGACACGCGTGCCTCCTCAAAATGGAAGGCAGCAGACGAAAAAACTTCCTTATGTCGCGTGACGTCCTACTTGTACTTGAGACTTCTGAAAGAACCCCACTTTTATGGTCTGACTGAGCTTAACCTCCGCTGCACCAAAATCTCCCATTAGTCGAGACTCGATGTATATGCCATAAAAATCTATCCTACGTGACGTAACGGCACTATTGTCCCGATATCAACTTATCCATAGTCTTCTCGTTGGAATTTCTTTACTGATAGTGTTTCACCCACGATCAATATTGCGGCGGACACCTTTTGAATGCAGTTCCACTGAATTATTTAAAGGTCTTGCCGATAATTTAAAAGTTTATTCATTAAAGCCTTAAAAGGAGAGTTGTCTATTCGTTTACGTTGCGTACACGGAGCTCAGTTATAGATGTCTGAAGAGGTTCTCAGTTCAATGTGAAGTTAATGAGGAGAATTTAGCCATTACATTGCACACATCGAGAATAAACAAAATAAAATTGCGGAACTCTTTGCTTTCGACTGTTTCAGATCAGTAATCAATGGGGAAAGACTATTACAAAATCTTGGGCATCTCGAGTGGAGCCACCGACGATGAAATTAAAAAGGCTTATCGAAAACTAGCTCTCAGATACCATCCAGATAAGAACAAGAGCGCCGGTGCCGAAGAGAAGTTCAAGGAAATAGCAGAAGCATACGAAGTTCTTTCGGATGCTAAGAAGAGACAAGTTTATGACAAACTTGGGGAAGAAGGCTTGAAAGGTGGCGCAGGAAGTGCAGGAGGTGGTGGCCCCTCGTATACTTTCCACGGCGATCCAAGAGCCACTTTTGCTCAATTCTTCGGCTCAGCAACACCGTTCCAGACATTCTTCGAATTCGGAGGAACTGGCGGTAATCGAATGTTTAGCTTCCAAGATGACGTGGAGATGGACATCGATATGGATCCGTTCGGTATTGGAATCGGTCAGCAACGCCAAGGTCAGGGCGGCGCCTTCAGATCGCACTCCTTCAATTTCGCTGGCCCCAACAGAGGAACAGGCGGTGGCAAAGACCGTGCACAAGATCCTGCAATTGAACACGATCTGTACATTAGCTTAGAAGACATACTTCGCGGATGCACGAAGAAAATGAAAATCTCGAGACGCGTGATGCAGCCTGATGGCACCACCAAGCACGAAGACAAGGTTTTGACAATTCATGTAAAACCTGGATGGAAAGCTGGAACAAAAATCACCTTCCAGAAAGAAGGTGATCAAGGTCGTGGAAAAGTGCCCGCTGATATTGCTTTTATAATCAGGGATAAGCCACATCCTCTGTTCAGGAGAGAAGGCAGCGACATCAAATACACTTGCAAAATAAGCTTAAAACAAGCTCTGTGTGGTACAATTGTTGAAGTTCCTACCCTAACTGGTGAAAAGATAACACTAAACTTGACAGACGAAATCGTTAAGCCCAATATGGTGAGGAGGATTCAGAATCATGGATTACCATTCCCGAAAGAACCGTTCAAGAAAGGAGATCTCCTGGTTTCGTTCGATATTAAATTCCCAACCACACTCACGGAAAGCGCGAAGGAAATTCTATTTGCTACTTTACCAAATTGAACGTGCAGAAACGAAGAGACTTATATGGACAAATGACATCTGAACAACGGTCCTTTTATCGTCCCGGTCGACGAGACTAAAGACTCGTGTACGTTCTAGTACATAATAAACACGTCGCTTGGTGAACGGCGAATAGTTCGTTGAGGCAAAGTAACAAGGATTATTTTGTTCCATAGGTAGGAAAAAATGATTTGTACCTTAATCAGGTATAAAAGTCAGTTTTCCATTTGTGTTTAGGCGAGCTTATTTCGCGTAAAAATGAATTTCACAGAAGTTGACAAAAGACTCCATTGTCTTTACAGTCAGACATTTGCACTTTGCCTCCGTGTATCGAAAAATCCTAAATACTGACTAAGATTGAGTATAATTTAAGTTATGCGATCACACAGTGCGAGACTATTGGTATGTGATTTTTGTGCGAATGTGGTGTCTGATTATTTAGTTCGTTCTGTAGACTTCAAGAGTGTGGGCGAATTTTATGTACAGGCCAGAGCGTATGCAGTAAAATATATGTGATAACTGGGTGCGTGAATGTGCGTGAGGGGTAAGTGTGCGTGCGAAAGTATTACTGTCATTTGTAAGTACGTTCTGCGTACCTGTTTTGTACGATCGGCGATCTTTGCAGGGACACGAAAGAACCGTAGCCGCCAATCACTGTGTTAAATTTTGCCAAAGGCCACCCGTTCGCAGCTTTGCATTCTCAGGTACATTCAATCTCCATCTATTGTAAGAATTCGAAAGATGTAAATACATTAAATGGGATAAATAGCCAAATGATATTCGTACCAATTTGTACTGCTGTTAGAACGACATGTTCATCCGCTCGTTGGTCCTTCATTTTGTCGCAGTGATATGCGGTACGTTTCCTTATACTATTGCAGACGTACACATAAATCAGAACACACTTGTAATATCAAGCCAATTGTTTTCTTATGTAATATGTCTTCTTAATTTTAATGGTTGGTTAATTATTTGTACGCTAAATAATATCGATAAATTAAGTTACTCGACCAGTATTTTTTTTTATTGAATTCCTTTTGTCTCTTGTCCTGCTCCTACGCTGGAAGTATAATGCTGGGGACACTCCTAAAATAGCCGGTGAAGTAGGTGACGTCATCGACCTATCTCCCGAGATACTTTCACACAAGTGCACAGTGAAAGCTTGGAAAATAAATGAAAATATGCACGCGTCGTGTATATATGTTTCATTACGCCATTTGAACCTGCATCCTTCCGTCTTTCGTTCCATTGTCATAGAAGGTACGTTCGCGTTGAAGTAGCTATATTTGTACCATTTACATGAAATGCATGGTCCCAATCTATAGATAATAATAACATGGATAGAACGAATATAAATAGGCAGCGATTCTTAAAATACCCTGTGTATATCGGCGCCGTAGCATCTTGGAAGCTGGAATACTATTAAAAAGCAGATAGCACGAATCGTCGAATATCTCTATCTTAACCGGCTCCTATATAGCTTGACTTGATACAAACCATCATATGTATCCTCGGGTCAATACATTACTGTCTTTATTTATCAAATAAACGTTGAACACACATTAGATAAAGGCCATTAGTTTCAGTTTAAATCATGTGTCATCAAATTACCGTTTTATTTCTCTGTACATATGTAGCATAAAGTATGTTACGTTGAAAAAGCAAGCTCAACTTCCGTACATGTGTAAGTAAAAATTACAGCAAGTTATAATATTATTCCTCTAAGTCGTTGTTTGGCAGAAAACTTGGCAGTTCGATGTAATCCTTATCGATCCACTCGTCCTCGTTAGGCGGCGAGCCAATATCACGTGGCAGAGATGTAAGGAAAGGGAAGCCGTCCATTCCTAAGCTTAGATACTTAACCAGCTGATCCTGAAGGCGATGCTCACCGGGCCTGGCGTTTTGAGGTCCTAATTCTACATCACCATCCCCATGATACTTCGGCAGCTTTTTCCCAAATCGAAAGTCCTCCGGGAGGCAGTGATGCTGCCGGCAAAAATAATCTTGCCCCTCTTCGGAATGACACCATGTACCATCTGGAAAGTACGGGTCAAGGCCAAGGTCGTTTAATTCCACGCGAGGCGTGTAATAAGACGCTATGTCTTTGCGGCGACAGAATATAGCGCAGGCCATCCATGGCCTTTGCGGTTCATGCGGGGCTTGCAGGCCACCAGCTCCGCCGTCCAATTCTGGTACTCGTTCGCCGAATTCAGCACACTTGAGCGAAGCGAACTCCTTTGTACTCCTCCGCTTCTTCTTGCACAAATGTTCATCCTTGCAAAGTACTACATCGTAATGCAGACCCTCGCATCCTGCGTTGGTATCCTTCGGAGTTGGACTGTTGCAAAAGCGACGTCGTGCTTTTGCACCTTTGGATTTCAGCAGACAGCCACTGCTACAGGGTCCCAATTTCCAATCACTCCATACACCCATATCGGTAAACGGTTTCTCTGAGCCAGGGAATTGTAATGCATTCATACACTCGCCACCTCGACATTCTCTACCTGGAGCACAGTAAGTGCCATCCAAAGCGGGGCCAGCAAAGTAATAACCGCTTCTGTGCGGCGTGGAACATTGCAAAGCTTCGCAAGCTCTGTAAAGTGTGACGACGTTTGCGTCCTTATCGCGTAAAAGGAACTCGCATTGCCTCTTAGCTGTCCACTGACGACCGGGCAGATTGAGGAAACGCGTGTGGTCCAAGCGGTCGACGATATCTCGTGACGGTGCATCTAGTAGACAGGGTTTAACACGCGGAAGCTCTTCAGCTACTTTACGACTGCAGTCGGACCAAATTGTTTCGCCTTGAGTTCCTCTACTTGGAGACAT
This sequence comes from Ectemnius continuus, assembly GCA_910591665.1. Lineage (NCBI taxonomy): Eukaryota > Metazoa > Arthropoda > Insecta > Hymenoptera > Crabronidae > Ectemnius > Ectemnius continuus. The sequence goes on along the minus strand of OU342868.1, from coordinate 8,552,982 downwards.
TATGTATCCGTCCTTCGGGCACGAGTTCCCAGTCGAATCGTGATGCATTCCTAGACTTTTAATTAGAGCAAAAAGGATAACAGAGATTAATGTTCCGCTCAATAGTTCAGATCGGAAAGAAAGATTGATACGCCCCTTCTTGTTTACGAGAGTTGGAGAAGTAGTCGGAGATATGAAGATTCAATACTTTCGCAGTTAGTTTGCATACGCCGATACTTACTTGTGACCAATCTCGTGCGCGGCTATATAAACTGAAGTAAATCCCGCAGATGGATATGGTTTGCCGTACTGGTTCGTAACACCTAATTCAGCAATCACGCAAGCATACTGATCAATGCACACACCACCTACGGTTGCAAGGCCCATAGTAGCACCGTTTTTCCTGCCAGACTCTACCGCATAGAAGTCCAATCCAGAGACGTAAAGGCCCATATCCCAATGATCAGGATGGCCATCATCCGGTGGATTTCTATCCTTCGAGTACTTGCAGAACGCATCTAAGAGGCTGCCCCTCTCGCCGTCAAAGTGCGGCAAATCCTGCGGTTGCCGTTCCATTATCTCTAAACGCACAAGCGAAATGTCGAGCCGAGCACCTAAACTTGGATGATGATAAAGTGCCTGGATGGCATTCACGTACGCTAAGAGCATATCGCGGATTTGTTCGTCATCCCTTTCAAAGAATGGGGCGAATAGATTGTAGCCGGGTTCATCGAAGAACACTGCCAGCTCCAATGTGAGAGCATCTTTGTTGTACCGCCTGATTTCGTCAAGTAATTCGGGGGCATCCTTCAAGCCATTGTACTTCTTTGTTTTGTTTTTACTCTTCATATACTTTGTATACGCGTTCGGAGTATGAGCTCTTTTAACTATGTGAGGTTCCTGAGTTCTAGATCTTTTATCCAGATATACTCCATCGAAAAACAAGGCTGCCTCGTCTTGTAAGGGTATAACTTGTAAGGTAACGTTCTCCAGAAAGATGAGTCCACTCTGTTTGTAAAGGGACAAACAAAGTTTTCATAAAACTAACTAAACAATGGCACAAAGATATCTTATGGGTGAGACAATCGTTCATCGTAGATCGCGAAAACTGACCACACCGCGTTCCTCGCAGAGGCTCACGGCTGCGGAGCTAATATCATTCGCATGCAGATAGTGACAAGGGAGCGGCTTTGTTAATTCTGGCAATTCGTCAACTCTGCCCTCGACACTGTGTTTCCACATTCGGAAGCGCGGAGACAGTATTTTATCATTCCTTCGCAAAGTTAAGTCCACAGACTGGCCGAAAACGGTAAAGCTCAGAGGTATCTGAAATGTTGTTTTAATATTTTATACAGCTTTCTCTATTGAGTTGTGCACGTGAGGATGTATCAAAAGTATTATTCTGTGCGATTGGTGTAAGCATTGGTGATATTAATTTTGTCGTCAGTTACAAATTGATCGTACCTCAGTTACATTCTCACTATTCCATAGCGGCAATAATACAATTTCGCTATCGTCGGTATCACTGGCCAACACTATACCGAGTATAGTTATTAAAACCGCGTTTACCACAAAGGTCATGTTGCGGGTCGTAAATTTCAAGTTCAAGTACTACAAAGTATAGCGGACTGGCTCTCTTATATACATCGGTTTGTCTCCATGTAAATGTATATGCAGTATAAAACCCGTATGCAGTTTATCATCGCATACGCATCGGGCGTGGAGTGCATGCTGGCACCGGTATTGCAAGTGTCATTGACACTGACATTCATATAAGACTTAAATAATAAACTATGAGCTTTGCGCTTACGATAATTCCGCCAGAAACTCGTCTACCCAGACGAGAGCGGTACGGTAAATTACTATAGTACAACTGATAGATAACGTACTGTTGGCAACATTAAAGAATGTGACAACTGCATGTCATGAATTGCGTGTTATGTATATTTTACGCCTCGGGATTCGCTGAAATAACTTTCTTGGCAATAGTCAGCAGTCAAATATCAAAGACCGCGGCCAAAGTCACGTGTAATCAGAGTGATAAGGGAAGGGTATTCAAGCAATTAATCATTTAAAATATGGCGTTATTAGTAGATTGCACGCGAATGTTTAATTTTACAAAATTGTCGGCGTGTCTTTCTAGAAAATTCTTTACTCATTTCTTAGACAAACATTTCCACAATGTCATTCCGGAGCGGTTAAAAATGTAACACACATTTCTTGTGCCTTGTAAGATAAAAATGTAGTATATTTTAATGTATTAATTACTTGAGATACAAAACAGATACTGTATGAAATATAATCTGTTCAGGTAGAACGTTTGTACTCCGTTGCATTAAATCTAAGAATACTCTATACATCTGTATAAAATCGTGTCTTGGTAATTCATTGTAATTTCAGACAGTACCCACACATTCATCAACTGATTTGCTTGTGAGTTTGTAGTGGCGAAAGTATATTTCATAATCGAATTGCAACGCGCGAGATTGTGTTATCATGTTCCTTTCCTTTTTTGCATGGTTTGGCCTTACAAAAAATCGTGCTAACACAACGATCTTTATCGCAATGAGAAAACGATGGCGATGACGATTGAATGTAAATGGAAGGTGGGAATAAAAGAGAAAATGTGGTTGTTACAAAAACCTTAGTATTAAAATATTCCAATAAAAACAATAAATAATAATTATGATCAATAATAAAATTAATTAATAGAAGATTCGGCAGTGTATATAACATGCTAAACTTGGCGAGTGCCTACATCGTCGTAACTATACGTTCTAATGCTTGGGGGATTATTAAATAGGTCATTAGCTAATTACAATTACATGCGCTGAGCGAATCATTTTTACAGTAGATCGCACGTTTGCTCCATTTTTACAATGTTCCAGTCGGTATGTGACACAGTGACTATAAAATCCTTCTATACATAAATACGCGCGTCTTGGTGGGAATCGGATTTATTTACAATTACGTAGTGTTTATCAGCCGGACATCTGCTTCACCTGCCAAGCTAGTTAGAAACACACGACGTATCCGGACACACTCGTTCTTTGGATAGTTTGGATAGTGTAGCACAGTCTTACAAATCCGTTAATAAATTTGTGCCGATGCCGTACTTAATTAAGTTCCCGCTGTAGTGACTACTCTTCGCTGCCTGTTCTCATAACTTTATGAGCAACAGTGAACACTTCAATGGGTACCTTCCTCAAACGGTGGAAAGGTACAAGCGCGTATAAAAGTTGCAGCGAGTACTTGCTACGAACACACAAAGGTTTTGGTAGCCTGCCCCTTTTATTTATTAGCTAATTCCGATCAAGATATGCCGTATTATACGGCATATCTTTCGCTTAGCCATCGTAACTAATGTGTCCTGGGTGACAACTGTGTATCAGCATTACCGATACGCTTTTCAAGCCATGAATTTCGAATTTACAACCGAGATGGTATAGTATCCGATTTTCGAAGACAAATTCTTGCATATGATACGTCATACATCAAACCGATAATTATTCATGAAGTATCACCAAAAATTGTAATGGCTAATAACGCCAAGTTAGAATCCTACATGAATGAATAATGTGAGCGCTTCGCATTTTTATCATTCCATTTCATACTCGTTATTGACTAATTTTAAATACATTTTACACTTTTGCAGTACATTCAGCCTCATAATTTGCCTCGTGATATAAACGCGATTCACAAATAAATGGCAAATGACTGTCCAATCACGTGGAAATCGATCACAAAATTAAATGCTTACTGGAAACACCTCTAGCGTTCCCATCAAAGACGTATTGTGCTGTAACATTATACGCACTTAACCATCAGAAAAAATTCGCCTACTCTAAAAAATAACCTAATCTAAAAGTGTTATTACCGTTAACAAATTTATAAGCTGCAAATCTGTGCCCTCTCCATACTGGAAAGCTTCGAACCATATTCACTCAAGGCAGACGCAATTACGAGCACTTTATGGCGTTACCTACATACTGCACCCTCACAGATGGATTAGGATTGCTCATCACCAGGTGGCCACTGACCGGTGTGATTCCAGTCCCAGTCCTTACCTTTCGGTCGAAACTTACTGGTACTACCTGAGTTGTTCCAGTCTCTGTGAAAAAACTTCTTCTTGAAATGATGCCGTTCTGGATCTGTCTGCCGTTGGTATTTCAACGGAACCGAAGTTGCACTACTTCCGCCAGTGTTTGCGGGATTTGGTGGCCGAGGACTTGTTGGAGATGGTGTTCGCGGTGGCCCCAAAGCTTCATCCGGGGATGGAGCAACTGGAGGAGGGCCGCTTACAGCACTATCCGAGCCTAAACCACTATCGGGGCTTGTGTTTACTCCTTCTGTAGACCTTCTTCGTTTATCTAGTTCGGTTGAAGCAAACGCGACCAGACGATCGAATCCAGAACTGATACGGTCCTGCCAATCAGCTTCCCCGTCTGCAAGAAGAACTTACTTTAACCGTAATGCTATCTGTGCGCAAAACATGTGATATGGAATTTCTCATAAAAATAAGCCAATCTCTACGTTCTGCCATCTATTGGTTTTACCTACTCTTGTTCAACATGATTTACAGAACATTTCAAACGTTGAGGAACGCCGTGGGATTAATCGTACTTAATGTATGTCCATGCAGAATCGTGCACCAGTTTTAGTTAAACCCAGTAGCTATAATCTGCATTGAAATCAAGCATGCTCTACCTAAGTCTACATTTGCACTACTTGAAGTTCTGAAACGTGCGAAAGCTACGGTGTGTGTTCTGTATCTAAGTCGGAAATGATTCGAATTCAAATTTGGCTTATTTTCATGATATTGACACGTATTTCTCCCAGATTGAAGTATCTATGATATTTTTGCTTGTGGTAGCGGAGAATCGGAAACTCTATTCGTCAAATGATGGTAATTAGAAAAATTTTGAACAACCCCTGTGGGACAACTCACCAGCAACTACGAACCAACCCACAGGCAGCCGTACTTTTTGATTCCCCTCTTTGATCTCTGTCTCAATCTCTAATAAAAGAAGCTTCAGGGGTTGTGAGTGAGATTGAGTATTGTGACAGACAGAGCTAACCAACAAACAGCTACAGTGCATCTAACAAATACAGCAAACAACAACAAAAATAAATATAAATAAAGATCAGATACCAGCTCCATGAGGTAAAGTAAACCATAGACAACGACTTTAAACCATTAGTGAATTAAGAGAAAAAAAGTAATAAAAAAATACTATTGAAAGATGCATAGCAGAAACTAACATAGTTGTATCTAATAAGGTAAAGCAGAGTGTTTAGTAGTGATACATAGAGCAAAGATTTTGTAGAATCTAACAAGATAGTAGTGATGAAATGCTAAATTACAAGAGGCTACAGAAATAAAGTATGCAACAGCTTTATTAACAGAGCAATTCGAAATAAAAACACTTTTCTGAATTTTCGCCAGATTCATACAGAGGCATAATACAATAATTTCTTTTTGGTTTAACATTCAACAGTAATAACTCATACACGAAGATTAAATATTTTCCAAGGGAAAAATTTGGCGCGTAATTATAAATTAGAGATTAATATGCTTGCTGATATATTTCCTAGCATAAACTTCATAATATTGTAACATCACTCAGATATGAGTGCTGAATAAACCTCAAATAAAAAATAACGACATTCTAATATCTTTCGATAACAATAATTCAGGCATATGACTAAACCATAGAATATCCGTAAAGGAATTACAATATTTTTTATTTGGAAAAGGTATATAACTTCATTGCATTAAACATCATGCGAATTCATATTCGCCAATTAGTAAACCAGCAAAAAACAGTGTAATACTAACAACTACACTTCAGGTATTATAATTGCACTTGTATTGCACTTTCTGTTTTGTCGGCTTACTTATTTGCTCATAAAAATTGGTACAAATTCTTATACAAGTATTCGTACAACTCTTTTTCTGTCAATAAAGGAAAGCATTTCCAGGGAAAGAAATACAGAGTATACATTCCAAAGCATCCTTTGTTTTTTAAACTAAAAGAGCCTCCACAGGATCTATAGTGCGAGGCATACTGGGCAGGTAAAGAACACGTGTCACTCACCGTCGTCCCCAATACCGTTTCGCTGTCTTTGAGTGGTCATTTGAGGCTCATCTACTAACGGCGTGGATGTGTTAGAATGCGGTTCGACGAGAGGACTGAGAGGTGCGCCACTCGTACTAACGGTTGATACAACCGACTCTGTTTTCACGGTCATCGATGCTTGCGATTGGCATACTGCTGTCACTGCACCATTTGTCGTTAAGTTACCGCCACCGGTGCTGGTAGTGGTGTATCGTGGATATGGTTGAAATCTATAACACAATGCAGAGTCGTCAATACCTCTATACACTCCATTGTTTAAAGACAGGCTCGCAGATGAAGGTCTTCATATGCATAACAATCTATGAACAAGTATAACAACACCTAAATAGACACCTTCTATTAGTTGGCAGCATGGGTTCTGTCTTCGTTGCGACATTATGATTATTCAAAATGCGAGCATGTAATGATGCCGCTAGTCCTTCTACGGGGAGAAGTTCCCCATTTGATACTGACTGCGACGAATGCATTGACGAAGTATTCTGCAGCGAAGCTGGATGAGCTTGTGTGAGGGATTGTGCTGGATTGTCCGAAAAGTACGACTCGTGATACGGTTTAATGTCCGCCCGAGGTAATTGAACTGGTGTATACCTGTGGTTAAGATAAAAATATTTCAAGGATTCGCACAATTCAATGTGCTGTATAAATTACAATGCCCTGGTATTTTTAATAACCTCACCTTTGCGGCTGTGAAACTGGGGTAAATACTACGGACGATCTTGAACTGGTATTGGGACCAGCTGTAGAAACTGTAGATGAATTGGGAGCATAACTAGCCACATGGGCAAGTGTGGAGAGACCAGCATCACCTTCTGCACTGGCTGGTCTACTAATTGGAGAGTACACTGCTTCTGGTCTTATCATTGCGCTCATATCAACCGCTGCATTTATTATAGATTGATTAGATATTTCTAACGTCCTTTCAATTTCACCACTGACTAGATCCCCAATTGTTCTAGTGCCGAGCAATCCGTTGCTGCCACTCGGTACAATTCGATTGTCATGACTTGTTTGCCGGGTGTCGACTGTTGATCTATCTGATTGTGGTAGGTGGGATGAAAGACGCTCTTGTGAAAGATGACGGCGAAGAGCTAACTTTGCTGGTGAAACCTGTAACACGAATTAGTAATGAGGACCATATATGACCAGTGGCAAACGACATAACGGTCCTTTTTTTGTTTCTTGATGTATATTGACCTGTGTGTAATCCGGAGTTGATACGCTTTGCGGTAGTGCAATTCTTTTTCGATCAGGCTCATTTTGATTCTGCAATTGAACTTGGAGTTGCATCTGCTGTTGCTTGTTTCTATTCTGCTGATCTTCATTCAGTACGCTCGTTATGATACTCTTTAGCCGATCCTCAAAATTTGCGACCCTCGGTGGTTCCTGGTTTCTATTAGCTGACTCTTTATTGTTTGCTGGTAATTGCAAGGATGATACAGATGATGGTGGTGCAGAAAAGCTAAGGGATGCTTGCGGCAATCTTGTTCTGGAATTACCCGCACTTGCATTTTGTCGATTTGGTATTCGACCAGCTTCTATTTGGCGACCAGTTTCCAGAATCTTTTGCGCTAGTATTTCTGGATTGTTTTCCTGTATCTTTCCAATATCCGGAACGTCAGGCCATTCTTGTGATCTGGAACGACCTTCCCTACTCTTTCGGGATGAGCCACTTTTTCCATTCGACTGTTGATGATGATGTTGATTTTGCGAGTGTTTGGCACTAATCGCTTCTCTCTGCTGTTGTGCCATCGCAGCCACTTGTTTTTCTGTACTAGCTCTTTCTAATACATTTAATTCGTGTTCCAATTTTGAAACCTACAAACCAAAAATGCTGTTTTTGGCAAACTGTATGCCCAATAGTAATACTCGTCACAAAAACTTACCTGAGAATGTAGTCGCTTTCGTTGCGACAAAGTCGTGGATATTTCTTTGAGTATATAATCTTGTGTAAGTGGCTGTGGTGGGTTGGACATTCCATTTGTATTATTGAGGCAGTTATATTTTTCTTGCAATTCTTGATGGCGTGATGCGATTAGCCTCGTTTGTTCACTCTCCATAGACGCTACTTGCGCTTGCAATTTGCTCGCTTTAGCCTGTAGCTGCTTGTGTCTAAGGACTATTTCCTTTGCTTTAGCAAGCAAATCCCCAGGTGATGTAGCGTTTATTCCCAATTCATTCATTCTCGCTTTCAGTAACGCGACACTATCATCGATTAAAACCTTTATCTGTTTTTCTAATTGCGCCGCTCTCGATTGTAGTTTCGAGTTGCGTTCTCTTTCTTTTGCTATGTCTGTATTAACTGAAACTCTGTACGCAGGAGTTCTCATAGATTCTAACATGAGCATGAATTGGTCCCTGGAAGACAGATTATTTTGTAGCAATGCATAATAGACTTACTGACATTTTAAGAAGGTAAATATACCTGTACAAGTCGAGAAGTATTTGCAGTGCATACGGAGTTGCGGACGGAGCTGGCGGTATACTAAGTTCTTCGTGCACAGAGGTGGAATGTGATTGCAAGGAAAGCGACAGAGAGGACAATTGTTGGTCCACGCAACCAGGCGCGGGAGGTGGTTTCTTTCCGAGAGCTTGAGGAGAAGTGCTGAGTAAGGTTTGACTATGCAGCAAATCCAAACCAGAAATATTAATTGCTTTCTTTGGTTTGGATTTCTTCACACCTCTTCCTCTCTGTCTACCTCTAGCTGGTGGTCTAGTTATACCGTTAGATTTTCTGTTTAATTTCCTTCTTATTTTACTCGGCTGGCGCCGGCACTTCATGCCATCATCTCCATCGGAATCACTATTCGTTCCTTGTGGTTCCGAATGATTAGGACTATCTAACTGCTTAGAAAGATCGCGTTTCGCTCTCTCGCCTCGTTCGCCTCTATTGGAAACTTTACTATTACTGCTGGCAGTGTTATTTATCACAGAGTCCGAGTTTTCATCCACGCCTTGCTTGTTATTTTTTAAGCGGTGGAAATAACGTTCTAACTTAGTACGATCGATTACGTGCAGGTAATAGGACACAGGTTTTCCAGTCCAGGAAACGGAACCTTTGAGCGGTGACATTTCCGAAACATGCATTATTGTACCAATATCTGCAAATAACATCATTATTTACTCAAAAGTAATTGGAAGAACCCTCTTTCCATATTCTTCTATATTGATAAATGTGTAAATTACCGCTTAGGTTCCTATCGGTGATACGAAAGTTGAGCGGGCAAAACGATTTCGACGATACAATGCGCGCACCATCGCGCAAATCGGCGAAACGTTCTTTTAATTGATGATCAACCGTTGGACCAAATGCAAAATTATTAACAAATACAATTGTGGCTCCGGTGATGCTTTCACGATGTTCGTCAGCTAAAAAATCGCCTTTTACCAAACGATATTCACCACATCTCTTTCCATACCAATTCAACCATTTACGAAAATTTACTTCCATACTCTGAAAGTGAGAATGAAAGGAAATTTTAAATACATTCTGATACTTAAAACTTGTTACAGTAGCATGATGCTCCATGTAAGACTAACACATTGTAAAATTTTTAATTCAGAAAATTGAAGCATAGAATGTACCTGCGCATATCGGGAGGGTACATCAGCCCTTTCAACCCCAATACAAATTTTGCATAAAGTTGCTGCTGCCATTTGAAGGACTACTTGACCAACACCCGAACCCAGATCAACAAACACATCATCATCAGTCACATCTATCTGATCGATCATCTGACACACAAGATCATAACTAGTCTCCCCATACACTTCTGGTGAAAAAGGCTCATATTGGTTCAGCTTGTCAGGCTCAACTACTGCCTGATTATAGGTTTGTTGAAGTATATGGCGTAACAAGCCACGACTTGGCCTTTTATTTAGCCTCTGAGATGGCAAACTAGTACCTTTTTCCTATAGAAATAATTATTTTTGATATGAGTTTAATTATTCTGACTGAAACCAACTCTTATAAACATCATTTCGAAATGTTCCGTGTCATAAAAGTTCACTCACCAACTGCACTAAACTATCAATAGCCCTATTAAATCGGTCGCATAAGCTTTTCATACTTTCATAATCCCTTGTATCATAATTACATAGAATATTGTTTTCTAATGGTAATTTCAAGTCCGGTAAGTCCTCGCAGACCCATCGCATTGTTTCCACGACATCGAGTGCTCCATCGTGTCGATCCTATAATGTTTAAAAATTCATTTTCATTTAATTATTCGAAATAATTATCGAACTCGTGCGAGAATTTAACAGCAAAACTTAATGATGTGCGCATTTATTAAATGTGAGCGTTCGTTTATTAACTTGATTGGCATGGAGTAAGCAAAGACAAATTGCAATATATTAAATATTATCTCTTAATAAAAGCGGATTTTACTTTCGCGAGTATATACAGTCAATATACTTGGGTCCCCCAATAAAATTTTACGTTTATGCTTATTTACTGCAGGACAACTTGTAGCCAGAACTACAGAAAGATGTACACAGTCATAAAACTGTGTAGGATGCAATAAAGGATGGGTCTACCTTCTGTTATTTGTGACTATCATAAATCTAGAGCTTGTGATTCGCTAGTAAAAGATTTTGCATTTTATTATATATTGTCTGAACGAGGCTTTCCATATTTCGGGACATTCCATATTCGGGTAACTGCTACTTCTTCCACTTCATAATACTCGGATATTAATGAAAATACGCGATCCGAGCTCACCACGCAGCGTGAGCAAGTGTCATAGCAACAAGGCGCGAGACGTATATTTACGCCGGAATGTTTACTGAATATTCCAATATCCATTTAAACAGAATATCAGACAACAAGGCAAACATAAGTATTTACAAAATTAATTGCTCGGACAGAGTGATAGCCGGGCAGCGCTCGGGAAAGCGCGGAGGCCAATTTCCCTCGAAAGCTGCAATTAGCATCGACTGTTTAACAGACAGCGCGCGCAAGTGGCAAATAGCACGCGCTACACGAGCTCAAGGATGAGTGACTCGGGGATGCCTCCGGGCAGGCTGGGAAAGCAACATGACAGCATGACAGAACAGCGCAGAGTATAAAAAAAAGTCGAGCGTCGCGATGGAGCTGCGATCAGCTGTGTGAGAGAGGAGAGAAGACAGACAGACAGGGCAATGCGCGCAGGCAGGCCGAGGAGATGCAGCGAGGAGAGGCTGAGAGATCCGATGGGTTGATGTATCTGGCGACGCATCCCAATGAAAGCTTTACTTACGGAGCCCGATCCGGAGGTGAGGGGCCACTGATAAACGATGGGCTCTGCTCCGGCTGGCGAGTGCAGGCGCAGCTCCATTTTCCACGGAGCACCGTCGTGGTCTCCGTGCAGCGTTCCGCTCCGTTCGACGACGTGCTCGTCGTCCCAGCAAACAGTCCCCAGTGGCGGTAGAGCGCGGCTCGCTCACGCTTTTCGAGGATCTAGCGTGACGTAACAAGCCGTGGCTATTAAGAGTGAGAAGCGTTCTCGGGTGAGGAGGGATCGCCAGGGCGCACTAGGACACCAACACCACGTAGACGACGAAGACGCTCGTAGCAGGTCCCCCCCGCTCCGCGGCCACTAGCCCGGACATGAAAAGAGAGACGATGGGCCACCTTTAGCGACCGTCAGCCCGCGAGGACGAGGGCCAGCCCGAGAGGCGAGCATCCAATATCCACGCCGAGCAAGATCGAGGCGGCCCGCCTGCTAACGGCCACCAGGAACACGGAACCCCGGACGCGCGACACGAAAAACACACTGACGGACTTTTGCGTGCACCCCTGGTGCTGCGCGCTGCTGTTGCTGCAACTCCACCAAAGACAGCGTTTTGGGGGGGATGACCACATCAAAACATGGCGTTGTGCTTCTTCCCCTTGCCGTGCGACCGTGCGCCCCACACATCCGGTTCTACCGCGCCGGATTCCATCTACTGCACAAGCGCTCTTCCGCACTTGCTTCTAGATCCTCCTCAGCCGCGCTCACTTCGTCCTTTGAATTACCCTTCCACCGGGCTAATTATCACTCGCTGCTTTCCAAATGAGTTAAATTACTTAATTGGACCATAGTTTTGCCACTGCAGTTCATCGTAGAAACAGTCCAATCGCAGTAGACTTCCGATCCTTCATCTCGTTTATTAAAACAAGAGTGCGATAACGTGTATAGGTTCTATGCGAGGAATGTGTGCGGCGTGCATTAGATTGTTAAAGAATAAAATATTTTTTTAACTCGATTCACAACTTTTTTTTCGTCGGGGCATGGCTTTTATCATGTTGATGCATAGGTGGAAGGCGTGATGGTCCCGGAGAAAGTACGAGTTGGTCTATCGATATTTCTAGAAAGATATACTTGTGTCCCTTTTATGTCCACCGTTTGACCTGCTGGACTGCTGGACGGACATGGTATTTGTCACGTAGGCCATTGCTCGCAAGATCCAGCGCCTCTGTAGATCACATTCTGAACTCTGGCTATAATCGATGCACTGAGTTATCCACCGATCCGCTTCTGCAAAGTAGATATCTAGGAAAGCGTGGATACGATCGGGTTCACTACCCAGCGTAGAACCGTGTATCACCGGCGAAAGGTTTCTAGATTCTACGAGATGGACGCGCGATTCTCCGAAACGTGCTAAACTGTCGCAAAAAGGCCGTTCTACGGTATCTACTGCATATCCGTTCGTAATTTGATGCACCTTACGGGCTTCGTGAGAACTACTTCGAAGCTTGTTCAGTGGTTCATTCAGTGCTGTTAACGTTAAGTGACGTGTTGCACGTAATTCTTGTATTTGTAAGTTGTAAATATATTAGAAGTAGGTTACGTGCTGGTACGTTGAGTATGGCTAACGCAGAGGATGCAAGATTCGATCACTGTGCGCAAAGGAGAATCAAAGAAGTTAAGAGGAAAGCCCGACCAGGTAAAAGTTTCATGCTCGAAATTATAACCTCTGGACCGAGAGAAATATCAGTGCGAATACAATACAGCGTGTGTGTAATGTTTCCTCGTCCTTTTTATTAGATCGTATCTGTGTTACTAAGGCCGCACAAAAATTCGCAATTCTATTAATTGGTCCCTGAGTACAATTATCCGTCAGTAATCCAAAGGATGATCCTTTCGCGACCTTGGATGATGTAACTCCAATTTTACTAATACTACTTAAATTAGCGTAGATTTGCATATAATGTATTTTCGGACATCGCTCGTCGCACCAGTAAATATAAGATTCTTACTCTACGCTTCCCAATATCACATATCACCTTTTACGTTTTAATGTGTAGCATATAACCTTAAATAATTTGTGTACTGCGTTTTCCAAGTGTACAAGCAATATTCTAAAGGGAATGTTTTGTAGAGCTTGCAGATGATGCTGCTTGGAGTCAGCATGGCTATAATAAGAGATTCGAGTCTTTTTGGAATTTCACTGACAATGTAGACAGAATTGATCAGGATAAGGTTTCTGACCCGGAATTTATAGAAAAGTATGAGAAACCCTACAAGCCTGTGATAATAAGAGGTGTTCAAAGTGGCTGGAAAGCCCAATACAAGTGGACTTTGGAGGTTTATATCCACTGATGTATAATAATTCATAACTGCATACAAAATCGGCAATACCTTCTGACAGAGTACTTCTTATTCGCACACAGAAATTAATAAGAAAATACCGGAATCAGAGGTTCAAATGTGGGGAAGATAATGAGGGATATAGTGTAAAAATGAAAATGAAATATTACGCGCACTATATGCATCACAATGATGACGATTCTCCACTATACATTTTCGATAGCTCATTCGGCGAGCACCATAGACGAAAAAAATTGTTAGACGATTACGTTATACCGAGATATTTCCGTGACGATCTTTTCCAATACGCCGGAGAACATCGTCGCCCACCATATCGCTGGTTCGTTATGGGACCTGCACGGTCCGGTAAGTACCGCCGCTGCAATTCAAGTGTTCATTAGTACATACAGTAATTTGAACAACAAATGGATAAAATTTCATGTGGAAACGATATAAATGCAGGTACGGGCATTCACATAGATCCACTGGGAACTAGTGCCTGGAACGCGTTGATTTCTGGCCATAAGAGATGGTGCCTATTCCCGACACACACTCCGCGCGATCTTTTAAAAGTATCCGGTGCGGAGGGTGGCAAGCAAAGAGACGAGGCTATCACTTGGTTCTCTGTTATTTACCCGCGTACAAAACTGCCCACATGGCCACAGGATTGTTTGCCAATAGAGATCTTGCAGAATCCAGGCGAAACAGTTTTTGTTCCCGGTGGTTGGTGGCATGTCGTTCTGAATCTTGACGATACGATCGCAGTAACGCAAAATTTCTGTTCGCGCACCAACTTCCCGGTTGTGTGGCATAAAACGGTAAGAATGAATGATAATCTCAGATTCGACGACTCGAGTACAATGGAAAGAGTGTGAATTAAAAATCGGGGAAATGTGTTATACATAGGTGCGTGGCAGACCGAAATTGTCATGCAAGTGGTTAAAAGTGCTCAGGGATAAGGAACCAGAGTTAGCATCGCTTGCTGAAACGATAGATGTCAATGAAGACACAGGTATTGCCAGTGACTCCTCGAGTGGATCCTCGAGTAGCTCTTCCAGTAGTAGTAGTAGTAGCAGTGAGTCAGAAGATAGCACTGATGACAGTGGTCAAGAGTCATTAACCGCACACAAAAAGAAAAAGAGGTAATATTTTCTCATTTTCCTACAATTGTATGTTTCAATCCATGCAAGGAAGAAATCATTCCTTCTGAATTTGTACAATATATTTATTTTTTGTTTGTAATTTTGAACATATGTAAGCATAATACTGTTTGGAAAATTTCAGAAGAAAACTGGATAACAGCCACCCCTGACAATATCAAGTATTTGGGACCTACAAAGACCTCAGACTGTACAGTATTAACCGACAATTATTGTTTGTACTAAGAGTAAATATTATAATTATTACCACCTATACATTCATAATAAAATAAATGCTAGATAATACCAAATTTATTCTTATTAAGTAAATCCTGTTTACATTCTGCAGTTAGGCTTGTTAGGATAATGCACTTAATTCTTGCTCATTTAAAATGAGTAGCAATTGTCTTTAGGCTATATTAGTTAATTAATTCTGTGCAATATATAAAACGTATCTAATATTCCAAATTTTGGCTTACGATTTCCGTCCATAGCGACCACCATTGCGTGGTGAAATTAAATTTCGCACTTGGCAGTTTACATAGAACATACAACAAACACTCTCGGCATTAGATGTGCTGAAGGGCAACAATGAAGTAAATGTTGATCTCATAGGTAAGTCAGGTGCATTATCGCTTTATATTCTAATAATTGCCTTCGTCGTTCTTATAAATTAATTCAACAAATAAATTAGATAAAAAAATCATAATCATGAAATAAATACAATATTGTTCAGTGTTGTATTAACTTTTCAATGAGATGCTTCGCTGGAAAGTTCTCGCCTCTCTCTTATAGCAGCTCCATAACTTCACCGTGCCATCACTTCTCGGTGACAATCGATGACCATGCAAAGTACCAAATCGAAGTGTAAACAACATAGAAGCAAATAAAAGATTAAATTCAACTTACATGTTAGGCAGACATTTTTATAGTTAAAAAAATAAGATGTTAGATGCTATTTCATTCAGTTAAACACGGATATCCTTGTATACGATGCATTCATAATTGCAGTCACGCCGCACGTTTTACTACACACTCTGATTATTATTTTTAAACAAGCGATATACTGGTTTTGCACTATTAAAAACAACGTAAAGAAAATTTGCTGATATAAACACGTTAAAGAATTGTTTTTATAGAACACAATGCTAAAGATTATACACAGGTAATAGAGAAGTACAAGTTGGGAAGGAAACTGGGATTATTTATGTACTTTTTATGAGTGAAAGAAATTGTGGCGCAAAGTAAAATATTTATGCTGTTAGGTTTGCATGAAAATGAAATGGAAAAATGTAAGCATCCGTGCCTGTTCATCTATACGCGAGACGTATTTTGCATAGTGTTAGGATTATAAAAAGTTCTGCAGTATATTTTTACTTGTATTGTCTATTTCTATTCTTTTAGACATTTAGACAAGCAAGGAATTGAATCAGACAAGAGCTAAGCAAAACAAGTGCAGTAACATGTTTGATGAAAGAAATTATGAGATAGCTCAGCACCTGCATATTCCGTAGTTATATTATAGCCAGAGGCATAGCAACTTTATTAAAACAAGTAAATTATTACATACTATTAGACAACAAGTTTACTTAAAGCACGAATGAACATGCGCATTACCACATTAATATGAGATAAATGCAAACCGAAAGTAGGCAGCACGAAAGTAAAATAAGTTATAGGGAAATAGTGGAAAGTGACATGGATAATGAGGAATCAGGAATACGCCACAGCTTCACCTCTCCAGAGCTGCAATGAACATGGAAGATGTTATTTAACTTCCAATATTATCAATATTGCTGAACCCAAGCACACAGTTTATATCGTAACTGTGGGACTGAAACAACTGGAACTGTAACACTCTATGACATTTCACGATATCGACTTCTTACGATAGAGTATGCTTTGGGTACAGTGAATCATTTAATATGTGGTATAGGAAGAAGTATACTCACTTGCTGGCGGTGAAAATATGTTGCTGATTAGTAGTGACTGCATTAATTGCGGAACTGTGTGCCCGAACTTCCCCTATCGGAGTGCATTCACCTGATTGATCTTTCGGCACAGACCACGCTTTCAACACACCCCCTCTGCAGCCAGATACCATTAAAGTTCCGTTATTAATAGTGCATAGGCCAAGGATCCAATCTTTATGTGCATTGTTCAGCGACTGCACCAACTCCATGTTAGCAAGATCCCACCGCTTGATACACATGTCTCTTGAACCTGTTATAAATGCTGTGGTAAGTATGGTTGGAGGAATACTTAAAAGAACTTGGGGTCAATGATCAACAGCGTACCGCAGGAGTAAGGCTCTAGTTACATCACATGCAAGATCAAGAGGATCAATTTACTGACCAGAAAATAGTGTCGAGTCACATGTGGTTAAACATTGAACTCCATCGTAGTGAGGCGGTGCCAAGCTCACAGATTGCCCAGATGCGTTGGGCTCTACAAGCGATATCAAGTGATCTTTGCTGCCAGTTATAACACGACCGTCTTCGGCAACAGCTAGACACATTACGGCTGCTGCGTGCGGTGTACTCAGTCGGCCCGTGTACGTCAATTTACGAAGATCCCACACTCGGACTTTATCGCTGGATGCAGTGTACAATTCTTGATCATCTAAACTAACTACCAAGTCATTGATCGTCGTTTCACCAGCAGGAACTTGAACCATTCTAGATGGTGTTGAGAGTGCAATCGGTCCGTGTTGCGCTTGTCCAGAGGAAAATAGTGTTTTTATACAATTATTACCCGTTCGCAAGTCCCACACCTTAACATAAGCTGCCGAGACACTAAAGAGAAGATGATGGTTGGGTGAGTACCTCACCGCAACAACATTATTTGGGTGACCACTTAGTGTCAGATTTTCAATCCCTGTCCCCAAATCCCACACTTTTACAGTTCGATCTAAAAGCGTATAAGAGCGATGAAGTCAGAAAATTTTATCAAGCACCAAATTCCATACTTATAAGAAAACTGTGTGAAGATTACCTTTAGAGCCACTAAATAGTAAATCAGAAGTAGCACATATAGTTAAGACAGATTTGCTATGACCCTCAGCTACGTGAGAACATTGCAGTACAGCTCTCGGTTGACTCTAAAATGGTTGTTAATCGCTTTTAGAAAAATGTCGTTTCTAATAATACAAGTTTTCATGTACCTTGCCCTGATATTGTGAAATAATGCCTTTCATTGGTAGCGGTTCAGTTGTCGTTGGCTGTCTACTTGCAGTCAACCTGGAGAACACATTCTCTTCGCGACTGTTGAAGCGTCGGTAGGTAGTTGGCGATCCCGGTGGCGATGAGATATCCGTATGTGCTACCTGTTCCCTAGTTGATGTGTTTGTTATGTTAGCGTGTTAGTCAGCGAGGATTATTTGTCGATTCTATTTGGGAATAAAAAAATCATGCTAGCTTCGAGGAACAGGGGCATGCAAGTGCATAGTGAAGATAGGGATTACAAATGCAATCGTCATACTGCTACAAGCAAAAATGACTTATTACAGTAGTCGGCAATATCTATATTCTTGCTATAAAAAGCTCATACTTATGTATGTCTGACAAAAATGAAGGAAGTGTCAATATAAAGTTAATCTATTTATTGCTTTTGTTAATTATTTAAATTATTAACGCGATTTTTGAGAAAAGATCAAGTGTAAAAGTCAACGTTATATATCGCAAGAATAGAGAATGTTAACAAAATCTACTCGAGAGTGTACGAGAGTGTTTTGCGCAGGAGGACTCTTCACAAATATTGTTATAATATAGTGCACGACGAATATTTGTGCATTCATTTATTGACTTCTGAAGTATACAAAATAACTGCTTACATATATACAAGTTTTCGATTGTTGCACAAATTGACATGCTCGAGAAGTAGAAATTGTTATCTCACATTTATACATATTCATAGGTGCAATTGTGCTGCGAATTTATAGTACATATTAAATAAATTATTTATGATTAAGATAGGGAAATATGTAATTCGTAACCACAATAGAAGATTATTAATCATTGTGCTGAAAATCCAGGATGGAAATTGCCAATCCATTACACATAATTTGTTTGTCTAACATACCAACCGTCTTAGCTAACACCTTTCAACGTATTTCATTATGGATGCACGTGTACATGACGTAGTTTACAAAAACTATCAGCAAAAAATATTAACGAGTTTGTTGGCTTGATTAATGTTGAACAAAATAAGTGAGTTTCAACTTAGGAAGTTATCTTTCGTGTGTGGTAATATTATTCTGAGACACGTCCCTTAGCCACGTCAAACTACCAAATGCAAATTCTGATACTACGAACCAAAATCGAACACAAAGTATAGCAAATTTTATAGAAACAGTGCGCCAACGTTCATAAATACGAATTTTCATTAACCGAAAGGAAATTGCGTTAACACAATATCTTTGAGACATTATTCAGCACAATAGAAACATATTGAATATTAATATTCTTATTCTTTACATATTATACACAGGTTCGTATTAATTTTCTTTGTATTGCTTTCTCCACGCATTTTGTACATTCGGTCGATGAATGCAAGAGTCCAAATTGAAGGCACCACTTAATGCACTTGTTTACAAACGTTAAAACCTCTCTTTAAGGGAACAGCTTAGGTATAAGTGCATAGAACAGGGCATCAAGACAAAGGTATGCAAGGAATATAAGAACAAAGATTTGCTTCAGGATTATCACTCACATGGAGCCTCCACCAGGATGTAATGGTCTTCGCAAGGGCCTTGGGGATGTACTGTCACGACGACTCAAAGTTGGAGATCCTACAGTTATACCAGTTCCATGCTGACTTCTTGTTAAGACTAGTCCTCTGTGACACAGACAAGTATAATCATTTTATCACTGCCTGAATAATATACGAGAATGAATAGCTAGAATACTTGACAGTGTACGAACTTCAAACTACCCGGTGCACTTGGCACTCTTGTTAGAGGATGATTGTGAGTTTGGTTTTGGTCATCTGGTTTCAAACTATCTGGACTTGCGTTTACTCCGTACAGAAGTTCTTGCGTTTGAGTTGTCCGCCTTCTTACTTTATTATTTCGTTGTTTTTCTTCACCCATTATGACGTGGCTATAACTTTCACTAATATTTGTCATGTAGCGAATGTCAACGTGTTTGGAAGAATGCTTTATAAAACCTGTAACTTACTTGTCTGGCGATGAACTTCTTGAACTTGGAGGGCTATAGTTCAAAGTGTTATTATGATTGTTTGTAAATGATAAAAGATCACGATCTCTTAACACATGCTCCAAAAGTTGATGCTGTACGTCACTCTCTTGTGCTACTTGATTCAATCTTGATTCCATATCTCTCACTTCCAATTGTTTTTGTGCTGCAACGCAACTTTGTTCTATTGTGAATGCTAACATTTTCTGCAGCAAATACTGAGCTTCATCCATCGATCGAATCGTGGATATGAGAGCTTCTACCCCCGGTTCACTGTCAGCTTCTCCATCACCCATTTCTACCATATCACGTTGACACTCGGCAATACTATCCTGTGAGAAGAAAAGAATGGAATCTTTTTGTTGAAGGTTTCATAAGGAAGAAAATAAGAAAGTACCTGAAGATAGCTGATTTTACTCTTCACATTATCAATTTCTTCATCGATATCACTTGCATCACCTCTCGAATTTGCTACAGTAATCCGTTGTTTTTGAAGCTTCTCAAGCTCCCTCCCTAATTCTTCTCTTTCTTGAAGTAATCTCTCCATTTCTCTTTCAGTCTCTGCCGCAGCTTGTTTAGCTAATGCTTGTTTCGCGATCGTTCGCTCAAAAGTTTGCCAGCGTTGTTTTAAGGCTTTCGGGTTAGTAGCTTTTGGGGGTGCACGACCTGCTGCTTTCAAACTTAAACCTCTATCGCGTTTCCTTAATGCTGTTACCTCCTCCTGCTTGCGCCTAAGCACCACTTCTTTCATTCGTTTATCAGCCTCTAGTGTTCTGATCATGTTAGCATTCTTCCGGCTCTCTTTACGCAGCTGCGCTATTTCTCTGTTACGCCTTAATTCATTTTCTTTGTGCCTCTGTGCTTCCTCGCGCATTTTATTTAATAGTTTGACTTTGGCTCTTTTCATTTCAGCCAACTCATTTCTTAAGCCCCGTAACCTATTTTCGTTTTGAGACTGATTCTTTAGTAACCTGGAATGTTCTTTCTTTGCGTTTTGCAGTAGCCGCATCTCTTTTTGCATGTCCGATAACTTTTTTTCGTATTCATCGCGGAGTTTCTTTACTTTCTCCGTGGGAGGAGCTGGCTGTTGCTGCAAGGAATGCAGCACTTTATCTCTTTCTTCCTGAGTATCCTTAATACGTGCTTGTAATTGAGCAAGTTTGTCTTCATAATGTTGCTTCATAGTTTGTAGTCGTCGTTGCGAAAGTTCAAGTTCTTGTATCAAGCGTTGCTTTACATCGATATCGGACGTTAAAGCTTCCAATTCTCGACCCATTGCAGCTTCCTCTTCATCTTCTTCTGTAAATCACAAAAGCCATAAACGAATCCTTAAGAGATCTTTAATTAAGACATAGCTACCTTTACGATCGGAATCATCATCTGATTCATCATCACTCGCGGAATCTTGACCGATTTCTCCATCTTCGTTTTCTCCCTCATCTGCTACTTTACTCGGGGAGGTAGTTGTTTGTGCTTGCTGTTCTTTCAAGGCCGTTAAAGTTTCAATTTCTTTCTGCACATCCTTTTTCGCATCATTCAATACTGACGCAGAATCGCTATGAAATATATATGAATCGTTGTAGGGATTAGCTGCAGTCATCTGAAAATAAATGCCAATAACTTGTCATGCAATTCATTGAACACTATGTACATAACATTAACATTATATTTACCTGCATCTGTCTCTTCTTTAGTTGTTGGTACATAGCTTCTGCTTCTAGAAGCCTGGCTCTTAATTCCTCGATTTCTTGAACGTATCCCTGTATTAAACTAGCTACCTGATCGCCACCACCATTTCCTGATGATACCCATTGCCCTGCTACCTTTTCGGCGAGCAAAAGGGCATTCTTTGCAGTTAGTGCCTCTACAGTTTCAGATAAAGCTTTTACTCTTGTTCGAAGGCTTTGTAATTCGCTATTCAACATTTGATTCTCATGCCACGCATCGTTAACTCCGTCTTCGCCCACGACCCGTTTTCCTACAAAAAATTACGAAGTTTCGATATAGTTAACATCAGAAAAATATTTGACAGTGAAATATTACATATTAATTATAATATGTATTTTTACCTTGTCTATATTCCATCAATTCTAATTGTAATTGTTGTATCTCCCTCCTCAGCGAAGCAATTGTTCTTGAACTCTTATCTTGATTAATAGTAACTTTGTTCTTTATATTCCTTGCCCTATTTGCATATTTCAGCGTGCTTAAAGTTTCCATAAAATCTCGATCGCTCGGTGAAACGCAAGCTATCATTACAGTTTGACTATTGCCTCCTAAGGAATCCTGTAGGAGTCTGGTTAACTTAGAATCTCTGTACGGTACATGCAAAGCTTTTTTCGTTTTATCTCCCAGGGCAGAGATTACATTTCCTAGAGCTAACTGCAAAGACGCATAGAGACTCGGAATTAGATATGCATGCTGCAAAAGTTCAATATTTCGACACAAATAATTATCTATATCGTACCAATCCACAATTAATGGATATGCCTTCCTTCGCTCTATCCCCTGTAGCACCAGTTCTCTTTAATCTCTCGGATCCAGCTAGATCCACAAAATGGAATTTTGCCGTAAGGGTTTCAAACTCATTCGCTGGCTCAGTACCACTCGTGTCGACGTCCGCATCGGGATCCTCGACTTTTATGCATCGTTGCTGCTTTATGTACAAGGTAAAAATCGCATGCGATCTTGATGATTGAGTGTTCATTTGCGTGGATCCGGTTGTGCGTGATAATGCGCCCAAACGTAAATATTCTAATGCTTGTTCTGGACTAGTTACAATCCTTGGCTCTACACCGGCTAAATGTATGTTGCCCGCGGTATCCTCGTGAATTCGAGCACCACCTCGTGGTCCACCCGGTTCCAACAAATCTTTTAAATCCTCGTTGTACAATTCTAAAAATTGTGCCGTCACCTGACAATAAGGAGTAAATTTATAAGACTCCTCTGACTTCGACATCCTATTTATAATCGAATCCTGCGTTCTCGCAAACCTTGAATTCCGGAGGCATTTGTGCACGTTCTTTGGCGTTCTCCTGCTTTTCGGCAATTCCATTGAATAAGTGTCTGATCGCTCTAGGAATGATTCCAACGACATTCTCATCAACTTCGACATCGAAGCCAGTACCCATCGTGTACGTTTTGCCTGAGCCTGTTTGCCCGTAAGCTAGCACAGTTGCATTGTATCCATCCAATGCACCCTCGATTAAACGGGCGACGCATGTGTCATAGATTGAACTTTGTCCGACCGCAGTGTCAAAAACGTAATCGTAGGTGAATGCTTTGTCCGGCCCGAGAAAGACCTGGGGTTCTCCTGTAGGTACTTGGGTGCAAATTCTACACATATCTATCACCTCTCGTGCCACCTGAGGCCGTATCCTACAATTTATAATGATAAACCTCATTGTAGCAACAGTCAATGATGACTCTGTGCAACCAGTATTTACGCAAGGGGCCATCGTGAAAGGGATGAAGAAACGTAGCTTCAAAAAGAACAATGAAAGAAACATGTGTCTAAAGAAGAAACAAGTGCGCCAGAAAGTGGGACGAAAGATGAAAAAAAATCGAATGGAATGAGTATACGGTGGGCACGAGCAGAATCATGTTGACAGGTAATTCTGGGCGATCGCGGGGAAGGCAGAGTGAGGAGTAGGTCCATTCATCGAGAGCCAGGATACATATTCATTACGGAGCCGGTAATAAGGCCCACGCATAGCTCGTAAAAGGAGATATTATGCGATCAGCATTTGCGACAGGGTAGGTACTGCGTAGAAGATACTATGCTGACGGCATCGTGATAGTCGTGAAATGACTAAACATAGAAGTCAATGTCAATAATCGAGCTATAAGAAGGCCGAATTACAAACAATAGGGTAAAGCACGCGATACGCTCGTTGGAATTGTCGGTAGGTAACACAGGCGGTTGCCGCTTTATGTATTATTAATTAGCCACTCATTTTTTGAATACTAATAGCCCAATTCCGAAATCTGTTATGGTGCTCGCTTCAGGCATACGTAATGTCAGGTGCATCAAGAACGCCGGCTTAACGAGTACCGTTTCTTCTGTACACGTAGCCGCTTAAAAAAGTAACGCTTGTGTTCGTCATCCTTGAGTCCAACGCGAGGTTGAATTTATAGGATGGTTTAGCCGTAAATGCCAGGAGCGCGCACACATTTGTTAAAGTGTGTCCGATTCATTAACGACAGGTTGCAAAAGCTAGTCTACGTGAAATCCCAAATAGCGAAATCCATCCTTCACATTTGCGAAAGGAATTCCTGATGCTCGCGAGAGTGTGACATAAAGTGCTACCCTTTCGCAATTATATGCGGTGCGACCGCAACTGCGGTCTATCGATTTAAGAAAATAGATAAGATAGATTGCAGGCAACACTTGTGCTTTGAACACCATTATTCACTAGAGCAGATAACAAAACACAATTAAGCTCAGCGTATAATATTTCCAGCGCTATAACTTTAATCTGTGTTAAGATTTAGGCGCGCTTCACACCAGCGCTAGACATAAATATAACATACTACACTCGATGAATTGAATAGCTTTTTACATAGTCTTCCCATTGTACTGTCTCGTCTGTCAATCAATGAATCGATTACACTTCCCGCTCTATACTGTATCACACTTTTGTCCCTGCTTTCTTTCAACCAACGAGAATATTCGTATGAAACTCTCGACACTAAGAAATGAGATGTACCATTTTAGCAATACATGTTACTGTCAAATATCATTGTTAGATAATTCGAAAGTTATCCAATTAATGCCGTCTTGAAAGACAAAAGATTACTCGGGGAAATACACTATCGTTCCGATATGACCCGGTCGTTTTTGGCTTTGGCGTACTTGGAATTCTGAGAGCTAAAATGGGCACCTCGAACATCAATATCGTGAAGCTGTCATGAGAGAGAGGATTGTTTTTGCCATGCTGACAATGCACCCCCGCATAGGGCTGAATCACTGAATGGGTCTTGGAACTTGGTGTACGAGTGTAGTCCGGTGTGCCTATGAGAGAATTGCTGTACTTACCGCACAGCGACGCGTACACTGGAGTCATCGGCCATCTCGACGTCGATTATTGTGCAACTGGGGAGAACGTGAAAGCAACAACTCGGCCAGAGAGAATCACAAGGAAGAGGAGAGTATTAGGCCGAGGCTATAGGCGAGTAATTGCAATTGCACGGTATTGTTGGTGGATTATTGAACGCGCACGAAGTCGAGCTCGCGCGGGCCACGAACAATCCGCATCCTTCGTGTGGGAAGCGCGCACACCTCGCCGCGAGATCCGCTCAGGCATTTCTCATGACGAGAAGGAAATCACTGTCCTGGCTGTGCTCGCGGCAACCTAACGACTATGCCAATCTACCATCGGAATCGTACACGACGGACATCTTTGATTCTTTGCCGCATAATCGGTCGACCTGCGACATCTGTTAACGTTCCCTTAGGTATGCATGCTGCGCGGCCACCTGTGAATACGTGATCTGCCGATCAAGAAGGTTCTTGTGTGCCGAGTTGCTCGTTTGCAGGCGCGTTCTTCTTTCATTTTTCACCTGCCAACTCTGTTGAAAGTAGCAAGCGACAATGTGAGTTGAGAACCCTTTCGACGACGTTCTGTAGAATATAAATCAATATAAGTTGAATGTGTATTGTTACGGCGATGCGAGTGTAAAGGGTAATTGTAGGAAGTGGCAAATGCTCAACACTGTCTGAGATACGCCCTGCTTTTTTCGATAAGTAGAACATAGTATTACTATAAAGAGATTGGGAATGGGAGAATGAAATTTTACATTTAATGACCATTGGTAAATAAAATAAATTCTGCTAAATCTGAAAAAGTACTTATTCATTGGCATATTCTTTAAACCACAATATTGTATCACAAAGTGATAAAAAATTACAAATACTTATATTTAATCGTTTAGTTTACAATTATAATGTTGCTTGAAAGCAATTTAAGTAATTCTTCTATAAGATCTTTTGGCATATGACCTTGTTTACAGTATTACAATATCATAAATGCAGGCTTGCGGCAAACTATAGTCTTCCCTGCAATTAATATGCAAATGCATAGAATGTAATGAGAATGACTACACATATATAATATTAAAAAGGTAAGTTTAGAATATGTTTGCAATATACTTGGAAGTCAATTATATGTTCCGAGCACCTGCCGTTTCTCTCTTTTTAATTTGTTGGACTGTACACTCCTTGTTTTTCTGCATTTGGAGTATGTATTAGATGTATTTTCCTTATTGTCATTCTACAACATAATATCATTAAATAACATTTTGAACACTTAGTTTACTGGGCATAATTGCTCAATTTCTAGTTGTATGGATACATGTAACTACATGTAAGCAATAATTAATTCACCTTTATGTAAAGCTCCGATTCCGAAAGTACGCGGTCTCGATTCGATATTGATGTCGTATTCGTTGGTGCTTTTTTCACACATGAATTTTCCACACAAGAATCAATCGCATCGCAAGAATGTGAGAATTTATTCAAGTTATTCACAGTTAATGCGGATGTGTGCTGCTCAACGTTGATATTGTTGGCTATTATTGTTATGTCAGAAAGTGTGCTTAAATTTGCATCAGGTGTTACGCGTATCGTAGAAATGTCACCCATCGCAGTCGAGTTAGCAATAGCCTGTATCGTGAACTCGTTGCTCCATGGTATGTTATCCTGCAGATATCGACAAACATTAAATAAATGAAAGAATGATACTTAACAAAACAGAAATCAGTTTTCTTACATCTTCATCGGATGTCTCAACCAATTTTCGAGCTTCACGAAACCGATTAAGAATCCGTTCGTGTGGTGATGTAAGTGCAAATTCTCGAGGGTACGAAAAACTCCTTTTCGCAGGAGTTAAACCTAGTAATAAATAAGTCATGAAAGGATAAAATATTTCCCACGCAATTCAGCCTAAACATATCAATTCTTAAATCTACCTGTGGCAATATCACGCTGCATTCCATCTATAAAAAGTTTATCTAGCTGTTGGTTCATCGTTTGTAGTCCGCCTGCCAGTTTGTTATTCCAGGCACTAGACTTGACATTTTGGGCGTCTAGTTTCTCATTGATTTGTGAATAGAAGTCCAAAGTTTTCGAGTTCTGCTGATTTACAAATGCTTTGTGCGTTGCACTCACTTCGTCAACTGTTTTGTTTAATGTCTGAAAACACCATAATGTAGATAATATAGAAACTCGTATTCGTAAAGCGTATGTTGTGTTCCGTTTTCCAGAAATAAGACCTCTACCTCAGTAGTATTGAGAATAGTCGTTGTATTATTTGCAATTTCGTTTCTTAGATTTGCTCCACTGCTTTCAATTAAAGACCTATAATGCCCAGCTGTGCTTTTAATCGCAACTTGTGCTGTTTCCAAGTCGTTTTGCAAAACATTTACAGTATTGGTCATACTCTCCGACATTTTCTCATTCTAAAATAAAAAGAACGTAATACATATAACTTTGATTTCATTTGAAATTGAGATTTTACTTAGCTGAATAGTATACCGGACCTTTTCCGTAAATACAGTAATGTCATTTTTTATTTTTTCCATATTATTTTGTACGGTTTGTTCCAAAAGGTTACATGTAGCAATTTTTTTCTCCCATGAGCCTTCCACATAATTCTTAAAGGTGTCGCAAAAGTTATCCATGTCATTACAACCATTTTTCATAAGCGAATGACTCTCTTCTTCATGTTCGGTTAAGGTGTTAAAGTGAATAAATAGTTCGTTCATTGCCTAGATAGCATACACAAAATTGAATAATATTAAAAGAAACTCTAAAAAAAACTTATATTTTACTTCACTATCATAGAATACCTTCGCAAACGTTCGCCTTTTTTGTAAGACTTTCTCTCTATTCTGACGAAATTCATTTGCATTGCTCCTAATCTCTGCAATGTTCTTCATTAGTTCATTATGCTCCTTCAAGCGGAATTCAGAAATTGAACGAATAATCTCTTCCGCATACGCCGTGACGCATGCAAATTTGTTTTGCAAATCTTTACTTAATTGGCGTAAACGTTCGACAATGATACTTTCACTTATATCGCATATTTTGGATGCTAGTTCAGTCGAAATGTTAGTTAGATGTTCGCATTTTCTGTCTGCATTTTTAGTGGCTTCTAACACAATTCCCTTACTCCAATCTTTATAAGTCTCATACTAAAATACCAGTACCATAATATCATTTTTACGCAGCTCCAATGATTATTTTATGGAATGTGTATTATTTATTGCTTACCGTTGTATTCACCAATTGTTCCAAATTACCAACAGTAGATGAGTGATGTCCTTGCAATTCTACCAAAATAGATTCTATAGCAGTAGCAGTGTTTGTAATGTGTGCCTTCTTTTCTGTATCTAAAAAGACGAAAATCCAATTATTCAGTACAGAATATGCAATATATTCCGCTGCTTGATTATGATCCGCATTTCTTATCAGTGGATAAAAACTTATTCAATTTATATTAGTATTTGAGCGATTGAGCCCTCACCCACTTTCTTCTTCATATTCTCACAGAACACATTTAAATCTTTTGTATATGCAGAAAGATTTTTTCCGAGAACTGTTAAATTTCCTGAGATCGTATGCTTAAATCTCTGGGCAGCAGCCGCATTCCGTTGTTCCACTTGCCTATATGAGAATACATCGAAAAAAGGAAATGAAGGGATGTAGTATTACTTAAACGGAATTAAAAGTCAAACTTACCACACAGTATTAAACATGAAAATTTAAGAGAATCACTTACGTCATACGAATTATCTTATCGTGTAATTTCTGAGCATCATCAGTTGCGGTGTCAGCAGTAGCCAGTAAATTAGTCACTTGTGCGTATAATTGCTTTTCAGCAGCAACATGTTTTTCTAAAAGATGTTTTTGCTTAAACCCATCGTGTTCTAGTAGTGCTAATCGATGATCAGTTGATTTCAAGGTATGCTTTGCAGCATCCAAGTCACATTTAGCTTTTTGTAAATTATTCTCTTGTTGCATATACTCCAAATGAATTTCATTCAATACTTTCTGGAGCAAACAAATGTTTCATCAATTTCTATTATAGTAATAGTACTGTCCTTATACATTTATAATTAGATAAATACCTCTTTGTTTAGCATAGCTTCCTCTAGTGCCTTTATATGGTTTATTTTCTCTTCTATTTCTTTACCCTGCTGCTCAATCAATGCCTCCATCTCGGTGTAATTTTCATGTGCGATATATACACCGTTTCTTTCACGCGTTGCTGCCAAATCTTTTCGCAGCCTTTCTATTTCTTCAGCATATTCTTTTAGAAGTGCCTTTTTAGAAAGTTTCTGATTAATCTCTGGCTTGTTAGTAATGTTCTTCGCACGATGCGCATAGTCCAAAGTCGAAAGCGTTTCTTCCAAATTTATGCTAGCCGGAGATACAGTTGCAATTATCGATGTTTTAGTGCGACCACCCAATGACTCTTGCAACAGCCGCGTAAGTTTTGATTCACTGTAAGGAAAAAGTATTAAAATATGAAGAAACAACAATATTTGTTATGTACATTATATGAGAATAATATTATTTTACCGGTATGGTACATGTGGGGCTCTTTCAACCAATGCTATTATAACTCTACCAAGTGTTAGTAAAGACTGGTTGATATTGGCAGCTTCTCTAGCCCTCCTGTCTCCTGCACCAGATCTTCCAACACTTTCACTACCAGCCAAATCCACTAAATTCAACTTCCCTGTCTTCAGAAGATCTTCTCCTCCTACTGTATTCTCTTTTATATGTACTGTAATGGAGAAAACTGTGTGGGAACGGCTGAAACAAATATGAATGAGGTGTTTGACACTTTTCCAATTATAAAAGCAATATCATACAACGGGCCAAAACCTTGAGTTAGCATTCATTAGTGTTGCTGCAGTTCTTCTCTTTTCAGATCCTTTCTCCAAGATCTTGTAAACTTCACTTTTATTATGTACCGTAACTTCTTCTAACCCATGAATTATGACACCACCTTTCCTTGAAGCATCTTCATATAATCTAAAATCAACCATTCTTGATATAGGCCATTACCATTATCAAAAAATAGTGTTTGGTTTCAAAAAGTCACCTAATTTTCGACCCATCATCAGTAGCAGATAACAAATCAAACAATTCTTCATTGTAGATTTCTAAAAAGCTAACTCTAACTGTGTATTCTTGTGCATCAAGTAATCTTAGTTCATCAAACAAGTGGCTCAAAAAACGTGGTATCATGCCAGCATTTGTATCCTAAAACATGTTGAACCATTTATACATTCTATTCATATTTTTCATTTAAGGATAAGGTCTAAAGTTTTGGTAACTATTTACACTCTGCCAATGTAAAGTTGTATCCGAGCTGACACCTTCCATAGTGAAGGTTTTGCCTGTACCAGTTTGGCCATATGCAAATACTGTACAATTGTACCCAGCCAATACTTCTTCCAACAAGGGACTAACCACTGCATTATACACATCAATCTGCAATTTTAATAATTTAGATGTTACTTGTAATCCAAGCATGATCAAGTCTTTACTATTAATGCATAACATCTGTTATTACTGTTACCTCGGCCCTTTATACTTTATTAATTTCTCACATACCTGTTTGGATGTTGGGCCAAACACTCTATCAAAAGTGAACTTTTTTGAAGACTTGTCCTGTGGTTTTTCATATATTACAATTTCTTTATTCGACGGTGCTTCAATAATACTGGTAGATCTTCCACTTTCCTCTGCATTATTTATAGGTCTATTGTGAAAATGAGTACATTAACCAAGGCATTTCATACAGACATTAAATAGATATTTCTTCACATTTCAATTGCAAGTAGAAGTACATGTGTATTACAATTTATGAGTAAAATGAGCTTTAAACATGAAATGTTGTCATGGGTGGGAATATCACGTTACGAAAACCTCTGTTTATATTGATTCTTAAACAAATAATACGGAAGGAATAACATAATAAATCGAAAGCTGAGTAAAACTATATAATCGTCTTAATTCCAACAGTATGTGGTATTGCTGACTCCTCTATTAATTACGAAACGAAAAACTTATTACAAGCCAAATCCATCTCAACCTACCTAACACGCACAAATACTTGAATATGCTGATTCTTGTCCTTCTTTGAACCTTGCGTTTCGTTCATCTTAAAAGCTTCTAAAGTAGATTGTGGATCGCTTTCTCAATTCTTACTCGGCCTGTTGTGGACACTGCTGTGTGTTGCACTTTGGAAATTCCGCTGTCAAAACTTCACACTACACACGCTTCTACAACAAACTGGACGATCCGTTAGAATTCAAACTGATCTGCAGCGGCTTCAATCTCCACCAATCGCCACTCTTTCCCAATATGTTGGCGGCGCCACAAACTAAAACCTTAGGGTACCTTTTCATATAAAACTTCATCGCCCTTCAAGTAGCATGAAAAGGTACCTTTAAGGGGGCTTTGGTCTCCGCGGTATGGCAGAACTCTCGTGTTACCGACAATTTTGGACCAAACATAGATTCAAGAGTGGCTCAAATGGTAGAGAAATGAAGTAACCGAATATGATTGCATAAATGCGACAGATGCTAATACCCAAAATGCACAGCTATCCGCCCGGAGATACTTGAGAAAATGCACTTGCCCTACTGAATATTATACATAGTGATACATTAATATTAATATATCACCTATGAATAAGAAACCAGTTGGGGGCATTAACTGGTAAGTATTTCCGACCCAGGTCTCACCGCTTGGAGGTTGCTGGCTTCGAGACCCCCCCACCACCCATGCACAATAAATAAAACAATGAAAATATAAAAAAACGTTAATAAAGTAAAAACCTTATAACAAAGCAAGCAAATATAGATTAACTTATGAATACAGATTGAATTTATACAATAGCCTTATACTAAAACTATTTTAAAACTAAAGCTAGAATCACCTGCAAAAGAGAAAAGATTATAGAAATGTTGAAACCTAAAAATAAGATGTAAAGATTAGTCAATTAAACCATACATAAATACATGCTAAATTTATACAATTGCTTTATGCTAATACTATTTTAAAACTAAAGCTAGAATCACCTGCAAGAGAGAAAAGATTACAGAAATGTTGAAACCTAAAACTAAAATGTAAAGGATTAGTCAATTAAACTATACAGAATTAAATAGATGCTACATTTATACAATTGCCTTATACTAAAACTATTTTAAAACTAAAGCTAGAATCACCTGCAAGAGAGAAAAGATTATAGAAATGTTGAAACCTAAAAATAAGATGTAAAGAATTAGTCAATTAAACTATACAGAAATAGATGCTATCTTTATACAATAATGCTTATGGTAAATATAATATTGAAACTAAAGCAAAAATGACCTGCAACAGACAAAAGGTTAGTACTCTGGTAATCGATCTATTTTAGCTAGCAATCAAGAATCCTTGATTGCTCAAACTCTACTACTTTAAACAAAGAAAGGGTCTAGTCCTGAAATGGAGCAAGACCCATTCAGTTTGACGTACGCCACACACATTTTCACAGTTGACTCTAATTGATTTGATACGGCGATTGATTCTACTCTACTAATACTTTCAGCAAAGTACGGACACTACAGTCTAGATGATCAGGCAAAAATAATAGCAAATCGCGGTGTCCTCAGTCAGCGCTGGTATAGCTAAAGCTGCAGCAGCCCTACATGTAATAGAATATCGCGGTAATAGAGAATAATACACGCACTCGCGACGGGGTTGCGCCGGTTGCGCCGAACCTGCCCGGGTAGCACTGGCTGAGGCCACAGACTCTACTTTCAGCAACAACAAATTCCCGAGACGGATTCGCGTGATTCTAACCGAGTGGTTGCTCAGAGCTGCTATCTAATGCAGCACAGAAGCAGCAGAGAGGCTCACCAAACCAGAGGAATAAACCACAGTATAAAAGAAATACTGTGGAATACCCAGAAAAATCCTAAAATGAGAATGTAAAAGAATCGCAGGTGCAACGAACGAGGTGAGCAAAGTCAAAGACCCCTACCGGGAGCATCCTCTGAGCCCACTTTTAATTTATCGATTCATTGGCAAATACACAAAAATGAGATGAGTATAACATAATGAATATCCATAACAAATATATACTCCCATGCATGGGCATGGGGAACAATAAATCAATTGTTGCACGCACTTGCCGTAACGTGTCTCACGTTGGCGAGCCGCAGACTGTCATTATCTCGGTGACTCGAATTTTCAGACAAATTATAACTAATAAGAAAATTTAATGACTCTCTTGTGGCAACAAGCTCTACATTAATGAAAAGGGACTGTAACTGGCAAAGATATCAACTGTTAAAGGACTCTACTAAGCGAAGGCAGTAAATAGCAAAAACTGTAATGCAAAACAGATTCAATTGTAAATAGAAAATGAATTTACTAACTCGAAATGTATAACTTTCAATGCAATACTTGCAATCAAACAAACCTAGAGAGTCTTAGGATAAAAACTTTCTACTCCACTTTAACGAAATAATGACTTCACGTATCAAATGAATAGCATTCGTTCCAGCCTAATAAATTACTTTATACGTTAATATTGTATTATTCTTGACAAGAAATTACTCTACAGTAAATGGTCCAATAACTGAGAAAGGGCTGGCATTATTAATGATAATTTGAATTGGAATTTTACTGTCTAAAATCTGTACTACTTTCTCTCGAATTGCATCAAATCTCTCCAAATTAGTATGCTAGCAATTGCATGTATCATAAATACAATTTATGACAAAATGAAACTCTCTATAAGAATGAAAAGTGGTGGAGCAAAAGTATTACCCAAAGACCCTAAAGGACGCGAGTCTGCTAGCCCGCCGAGAACCGGACACAGGAACTTTTATGTTCGTGACACAGCCCTCAGTTCGCTTAAATACGAACTCGTGCAAACATTAATGAGCATAGTGACAAAATAAAAATGATGACTGCCCATCGAGGATGGGCAATCATGACACTTCGACCCTCTTCATGGGCCTCTTCGATGCGATGTCTTCGGGTGAAAACCCAGCAACAAGATTGCTCGAGAACACGTCCTAATATAATTATAATCAAAAGAGCAACATAGCACGCGGAGCGACAACGACACGAAAGACCACCAACGTACACTAGTCGCGTATCAATTATAGTACCCCTCCCAAAACTAGCGATTAGGACGACAACCACCTGGCAATGACTGTCATCCAAACGCACATTTAATGTGTCTCGAGCAATAACCAGCAACCCCCCATTCTATCCCCAGGATCAAAAGAATTTACTCCTCAAACACCTAGGATTTATGCGGCAACAAAGTCATTTTGTAACAAAACTCATTTGTTGTCGTATAATTGGATATATTACACACCGACAAAAATTACTACTATGATAGCAACTTGAAAAGCCTCTATCATAGCTTGCGCAATTTCTGCAGTTGCATAATGCAATGTTCGGAAACGACCAACGATGTGCTTCTTTCTTCAGACTCTCGCTCAGTGCAATGAGAGTCCCGCCGCCTTATAAATTAGCTTAGAAACTAACTTAAATCGAAGTGTCACTACTATTTCTCTGCGAATATCTGCAGTGAGATAATAGCAACGGCCCGAGAACCTTCACTCATTACTGCGAAAGTTACCCGGACCCTACCTACTTATATTCTAAATCACACACTCAGAAGTAAGTTACCTATACCTCCCTAACAATGTCTAAACAAAGGTCTCTCATACAAAAATCACACACACAGGCATTCAAGTTACCTCGTTAGCTGAAATCAATTGGCAAGCAGAAGCAACCATTGCGGCAAAATTAAGATTGTTCAAGTGTTCATAAGATTCTTATTCTGTATTCTGTATTCTGTATTCTGTATTCTATATTCTGTATTTTATCTTTTATATTTTATATTTTGATTTTATTGCATATTGTATATTGTATATTCTGTATTCTGTATTAGGTGATAAATAAACGACAATAGATAAATAAACTGGGTAGCTGAAGGCTGAATATGGAAAGTACTAAATTTAACTCTACTCAAGAAATTTGCGACTCCATTCAAAACTAGCAATTTATCAAATTAGCTGACTATGTGTCAACTATTTCAATAACTTGCCATTCCAAAGAACTGTATATCTATATGTAATAGATATGCGTGACTCTAGCGACGTACAGACCACGCAAAATATTTTCCACTCACACATGTGGAAAGTACGTCGTGCACAATTACTACCGCTTGCCAATTGCTATACATACAATGAAATATATATACCATGAACCATGTCCTAGTCCCACACGCATACGAATCGCACCTGGGCAATTCAAATGCGTGTGGGCATACCACAGACATGGTTAATTAAAATGCCGCCGACCTTCTTTCTTATTCTTCAAGTGTGCTGAAAATCCTAGCTAAAAATCTTTGACAGATCATTCTAAATGATCAATTGATAATAATATTAATATTCTTCTAAACGGGCTATTGACTCTACTCCAAGATACACTTTTATATTAGTCAGAAGGACTGTACTTTAATGCAGATTTGGACTCCAAATAAGTGTATACTTTCATCTCAAAGACTCTACTAGATAAACTCGACCGAACTTTTTGTTCGTATATTTATACAGTAAAGTATAAGTAATACTTGCCCCTCTATTAGCCCTGAAAAGGACCAGGAGTTGTATTACTCACACCTTTCTAATAACATATTCATCCAAATATCAAAATGACTCTACTATATTTAGACAGACTTGACCCTTTTAAGACTGACTATCTCCGCCCATTTCCCTTGTAACGATATACCGCGCAAAAATCTAAGACTCTACAACGATTCTTTACTTTAAGATATCTGTTCCCATTGACAGATATAGATTGACCTAAGGAAACTTTGAGTCGTAGTGGGAGTTTATATGTAGATATACAATTATTATAGACGCAACACTACGGAAAGCAAAGGGACCTGGACTCTTGCAATTCGGCAAGCCAAGGACTAGCACCGATCGTAAAGGCTTTACAGCCAGGCAGAAACTACAGGTTGCTTTGGAGGCTAGCGCGAACAGAGTGCAACCACGAGCACATAGTTTCCTACACACTGCGGAACTGGACCGTAACGGTCCTGCCAACATCATATAGATATCTCTCTGAACACACCTCCCATTCGACCAACAAGCAGCCCCACCCGGCAAGACCACGAATACAAGGTAAAAGACCTTGGCAAACGGTATCACAAGTGGGAGGGCGACTCTACTACTAAAGCTAATTCTTCATTATTATTGATACCACCGAGGCATCTATATCATTCTCAAGCAAAAGCACGGTCCGAATGATATGCACAACTCGCGCACATGCACCGAAGCCACTAGCATTTGCAAGAAAGAAAGCACGAAACTTCCGGAAAAGTTAAGCGCGAATCATTCTGCTGCCGTGGACAACGGGCGACACCTCTCGATGCCACAGCTGCACATCATCAAAACAAAAAAAAGAAAACATACGATAGCAAATACTCTACCACCTCCAGCAGTAGAGGGATCGCGTATACTCTTTTGTTTCGTCTCACAAGTTTCCTTTTCAATCGCAACAACAAACTCTAGTAGCACTGCTATATCCAATAACATTATCTTTACTTTAAAACTCTACTATATAATATATATATATATGTATATATAATATTAAGAATTGAATGACTGATAAGTAAGACAGTGCCTCAAACCGCGAATTTGCAACATGTAATTTCTCGATGTTATACCATTATAAGACAATGTTCGTAAATAGTCTGCCCCAAAGGGAATTGTAATCTGTCTAATCATTTAAAAATCCTCGGATGACCCCTTTGTCAAAGCAATAAATTCTCAAGGCTAATTGAAATGAATAGAAGGTTTAATGGAAATGAAAGTTTTGCATTCTTTCCCGAAGGCTTTGACTCCAGAATCTACCGGTCGCGAAATGTTTTCTTGCATTTATAACTCTATTTTGACTATTGTCAATTCTTAAGCAGACACAAAGCCGCAACACTACAAAACTAAGGCTGAAATTGCAACGATTGCAATCAACTGCAATCAATTTGAATTACTTGATTAAAATCATATCATTGAAACAAATGCCAGGCTACATCAAAAGCTTACAATAGTGTTCTTTTTCTAAAAGTTCCTTAAAATATATCAGAAGAATTATATGCACAGTTCGCGAAATGCAAGAAAACCCTATCCTAGCTAATAAATACACAATTAACAACAATAATGAAATATATACCATTTAACAAGCATAATATACTTTTTTTCGTGTATTATGCTTGCTGTCACTATGCTCATTATATAAATATCAATACAACCAGTCCTCTGTGTCGATTCGGACCATTCATCCTACGACATGGTAGAGGACCGGA
Source organism: Ectemnius continuus (assembly GCA_910591665.1). Classification (NCBI taxonomy): domain Eukaryota; kingdom Metazoa; phylum Arthropoda; class Insecta; order Hymenoptera; family Crabronidae; genus Ectemnius; species Ectemnius continuus. The sequence continues at coordinate 8,515,586 of OU342868.1, read as the reverse complement.
GGAATAATAAAAAAAATAAGCTCACCAACTGCTTTTCAGCTGTGTAGCTGCTTAACAGTGGTTGTAATACTCGTGTGCATATAAATACCTCAATCTGTAACAAAAAAAGAAAAATTGTATTAGTTACAGCTCACCACATACACAATACTTGGATAAAAATTTAAAAATTTAAAGAAACTTCATATGTTAAGAAACGTACCAAGTGTCCCACGGTAAGGTGCCTGATGGAGTTCCCCTCCTCGGCCACTCGACACTGAGCAACTCGCGACGGATGAGTTTGCATCAGCGATCTGTAACAAAAAAAGTAGACAAAAGTTAGATTGATTCCAGCTGTGTAATAATATGTTATTTGGCAGTAAATTCCAAATGTATATTAATGAACCTACCAATGATCCCACGGTAAGATGCATGATGGACGCCCCCTCCACTGCCAACAGGACACTGATTCTAATAAATCCCGGTAAAGCGACGAATCTCTGTCGATTTGGATTTTAATCCAATTCCCGACCGTATACTTTGTAACACGTCTAGCGCAAACCACTGACTCTGCGACCACGTGCGAGCAAATACTTTTTGAAATTCGCGAACGGGGTTTAAGTCACTCCAAATCGGCGCCTCAACACTGACTAGAACGCGGGCAACAGCTCGGCCACGCGGGGCCCACCGTCGCTATTCTCCGAAAAACACTGATTCTAATTTCACGGCAAGACAATAGGGCTGGCACGTGCGAGCCTGACTTACTTATTCACTTAATTCACTTGACGCAAAGCACTGATTCTACATACGCGAGCGAGCAAATACTTGACTGACTTCGCGAACGGGGTTTAAATCACTCCAAATCGACGTTTCAACACTGACTCAAACACGGGCGACAGCTCGGCCACGCGGAGCCCACTGTCGCTTATTTCGGAAAAAAGCACAGATTCTAATATCGCGGGAACGTTGTGGGAAATGCACGTGCAGATCCGCCCAGGCCTTTCGAGACGGGCCGCGGCAAAATTCGTAACAATAAACCGTCCGTGACTCTAATCTGCACGAGTGCAGAATCACTGAAAAACACTGCTGCAAAGAAAGAAGATTAGACACAAAAATGAATGGAATGATGGAATGCGTGAAAATGATTGTGGCGTACGTCTGGCTTTAAATCACTGGGAAAGCTCGACTGAGAATTGCAAATTACGAAGCTTCTGAGAAAGTACCCGGAAACGGCGCGAAATTGACAGACTATGTTTCAAACGCGTCACTAACCCCACTTGCGTACTGTACGATATTCGAAAAGCTATTGAAGCTCATTGAGGAAGAACCGCGGCCGGCACTGAGTTTAAATTTAATGGAACAATTAGTCTAGTACTTTGCACAACTCACGATACTGCAATAAAAGTCCGGTGATTGCACTATGAAGTTAATAAAGTAAGGCGAACTATGGTTGAGAACCCCAGGAACGAGAGCACGAGAAGCGTGGATCCGTTCCGGTCGAGCGATCCCAGCGAACTCCCCGCGGAGCCAACGAACTACGTATTCAGAGCTCCCCACTCTTCCCCACCACTCATTAATCGGCTGCGCACGCTGCGCAGGCCCCCACTTTGCCCACCCACACTCTACCGACTGCCGCGTACTACGACCACGTGGTCTCGTATTTGCCACCAACCGATACACCGCCGAGCCCAACAATGAATTTCTGGGAATTCCTCATGCCGGAGCAATTTCCTGGAATTCCTCATGTCCGTTTACTACAATCAACAAAAGCTATGAAACTCGCAGTATTTATATACAAATCTTTAACACTTATTCTATGCATAGGCGGGCGTATTAATTATCCTACGTAAAACTATGTGTAGAAATTATCTTGCAAATGATTGTTTAAAGAAAAAGAAATATTCATGAATTAATGCAATATACTGTGGTATTTACGATGATATATAGGGAAGTTTATTACGTTAGATTGATATACGTTAGATTGAAATTAATAATTAATACTCGTACATTTGCCCAATATAAAACGCAATAAAGTATAAACCAGATTGAATTATAACGAATTATCAGATCATGAATTTACAGGAAATTCGCGATGCTGGATGAATGCAAATGAAACTCGAAGCATTTATTAAATTCCAAATACAATCTTTAAATATAAGAACAATGGCAAGAGCTACCGCAAATACACAGGTGGATTAGCAATAAATTAAAACTTACGAAGCCAATAAATATGAAAACCCGAGGCAAATTGTCATGAAAGTGCACATCCAGTCTCCTTGTCCTTCCTTTTGGCGTAAATGAGGAAACCTGGAAAAAGCAAACTAGTTCCAATTAAATTGGAGCAATTACGCGACACTATTAGGGTAAATTACTGTTCGCCAGAGATCCAACGTTCAATCAAACGCGACTGACTCTAATTAAATAGACGAAGCACAATAAGCTCTCATCTAATTCAAACGCGTGACTCGAAGAAGACAGTTCTGTATGCAGTAAAAGCAGCACGTTCTTTGTACAATGCGTACTTATAAAATAATGAAAAACTAACATGTAGTTAACAAAATATTAATACAAGAAATACCAAATTAGAAGCTATTAATGGAAAGTAAGTTGATACAACACGAAGAATAAGGAAAACTCGCTAGTATTGAATGTAAATTATTTAGAAGTACTTTGGAAAAACTCAAATACAATTAATTAAACTTTAATTGAAAAGTTGCTCAAGTCGAGTGACCGACAGGAATTGATCGGTCGTCGGCAAAGCGCATCCCCCCAATCGAGTTAATGGAAAATCCCATTCATCTCCGTGGGGATCCCATAAAGATCAGTGTAAATGCCCTCCCCTTCGCTGGTTTTATATGCAGTATAATAAACATTCCTGCAAACTTCGCACTCCTTAAATTAATGCTAATGGTTTAATTTGATGTTTCTCTACTTTATTCTTTAATGTGAAGAAATTAAGAGGTATGAACATGTATTTAAAATTTATTGGATGTAAATAAATTATAAATATATCAGATATTTTCTTAGCATTATTTTTGCCGCAGCAAATGTTAAACCACTCAAATATATATTGAAGTTTATAGACAAAACCTGTGTCCGTTACATAATTATATTCCTCCAATAAGCGATACAGGTCTGAGGTTTCGGTAAATAAAGTAAAATAAAATAAAATACAAAAATGTGTTATTTTCAATTAAAAACCTGATATTTTGATGAATAGGAACCTAACAATGATAGACCAATGCCATGCAATGAATGCCCATGGGTCATAAAATAAAATTGTCCTCATGATCGATGCATCGGCAAATATTTAATACCCTTAGCCCTTACTATCTCCTATCCACTGTGACTCAACCGCAATTTTATTTCTTCCACGCTAAAAAATTATTCATAAACCTGTAAGTAGATTAGTCCGACTACAGTCAGACATTAGCCTCTGTACCGTACGTTCCTGCATCAAAACAGCTAGCCGATCATCTAAATCATTAATTTGCAATTCAGCAAGCGAAACCATGACAACAAAACCAAACTGTAAAGAAATCATGGAGACGACGACGACGACGCCGAGAAAAGAGATTCGAATATAAAGTGGCAGGTGTCGGCTGGCCTGCGGCGTGGTGGCTCGCAGGCGTCGCATCAGAGATGGCAGCGCGAGGTTGACCAGGCGTCGTGGCGGCGGGAGCGTGCGCCAGTTGCTAAGCAACAGAAGGCGACGACGCCGCGCGCCTTCGCCGGAGGAAGCCGAGGATGAATATACGTTAGGCAAGCGTCGTGGAGGACGGGCAGGGAAGAGCGGCGGGCGTCCGAAACTCCGAATTAATACACGGCCGTCCAAGAATATCCGCGCGGCGCGCCTCGCCGATAGAGCCGGCAGTCGGCCAGCACTAGGAGAGAAGGAAGGAGAGCTTTTAGCTGCGAGTGCTTCTTCTTCCCCGAGATTCGTAACCTCGTTGATCCGCTGGTAGGAAAGGCGCGCGTGTCCGCGCTCTTCTCGGCTACGCTTTGAAAGGCCGCGTGGTGGGCCGCGCTCCCTCTCGTCGCATGCATGTGCGCGCTGTTGGCTGGCGTTCGGCCCGGCGCGTATACGTACGCTGCTCCTCTTCTACACCCGATTTCCAAAGGGACGGCGAAGCGCCTCGACGCCGCTCGAGTTGCGTGCACGCACACCAAGCCCGGTAGATGCATAGAAGCAGCGGTAGCAGCACGCGGCGGCGATGTCCTACGCGCGGCGGCATTAAGCCAGCGCCGGAGAGGAGCAGCGCGCGGTGCCCCCGAGAGCACCGAGCACCGCCGGATGCAGTAGTGTAGATCGGCCGGAGAAATACACGCCAGGCCGTAGCAGCACCGGCAGCACCAGCACCAGCAGCCGCAGCAGCAGCAGCAGCAGCAGCCCCGAAGGAGAAACCGGTTCTATCCTGCGAGAACGCACGCCGTCCGGGACGACGGAGAGATTGTGTGCGGTGCGCGCTCCTTTCGCCCCCCCGAGGGAGGAGAGAAGTATGCTTTAAACACGGTGGCAAGTGTGTTGTGTGTTTCGTTTCGTGCGCCCGCTTCTTCTTCTTCTTCTTCGTCGTGCCTTCCTCGCTCTCTCCGCGCTGTTGTTTCCGATCCCCGCGCACTCGCTCGCGCCCAGTGAGCCACCAAGAGAAAGAGAGAGAGTGAGTGCTCAGAAAGAGAGAAAGAGAGAAAGAGGGAGAGTGTGCGAGAGTCAGTGAGGGGAATCGGCGATCCTGGGATCGGCCGGCCAGAAATCAAGATCCACCGAGAGCCGGCAATAATGGACGAAGAAGAGATCGATGGCGTGAAATCTCCCATTAAGAGGCTCGGCTCCACGCGGAAGTTGCTCGTCTTTAACAGTAAGTTACGCGCTCTCCTCCTTCTCAGGCTTGTGTGTGCGCACGTATGTTCCGACTCTTGTCTCTGTTGCATCGAACCTCTCTCTACCTTTTCCTTCTCGCTTGCGCTCTCGGCCATGCTTGCCTTGCTCGCCTTGCCTTTCCTTCTTCATCTACTTACGCCCTCCGTCACTCTCTTTCTCTCTCTCTTTCTGTCTCTGTCGCTGCGGCTGGCTCCGCTCGCAGCATCTGTTCCTTTCAGGCCAGACCGGGGCGTCTCTGGCATCTATCCTTCTCTCTTTCTAGCGTCCGTTTCGCCACGCGAAAGCAGTGCATACCGATCTCTCTGTGTGTACCCTTCTCTTCTCTCTTCGCTTCTTTTCTCCGCGTGGCGTACGCACCGCTCATGCCGATCGCAACCGAGCCCATCGGCTTCGACGCTGCCTGCCAGCGTTTGTTTGGCATTTACCTGTCAGCTTGTTAGCCCGAGCTTTCTTACTCCGAAGCCCCGGCACCGCTTTGTTGTTGCCGGACCTCATGCCGCACCGACCCAACCCAAGCAAATTTATGAAATACGCGTCGTTTCTTACAATTATTATTAACAGAAAAGGCGCGCTTTGTCGATGGATAATATAAAGCGTTATGAAGCCTACGATTTCAATTTAATTCTTTGATTGTAATTTTATTACGAATAATTACTGATATTCGTGGGATTGGAGCCTCTGAAGTTTAATATATATTATTTAATCCAACCAATAGAGCTGGGGAAATTAATAAATAGACAACTGAAATACACTAACGCTGTATCGAAAGTCTAAATCCATCCAATATATAAGTAACTCTGTTCTCCGGCGATCGAAACATAAAATGGTAAAAAGGCTGAAACTGCAGGAGTGCAAGGTCGCCCCTTTCATTCCTGTTACGCGGAGGAGGAGGAGGCTGCGGCATCCATTGTCCAGCGTGGAGCGGCAGAATTATGTTTATCCGGGCTTTCACGTGCAAACTGCAATCGGGGGAGAAGAGGCGGCCCCCACGCAAACACCGAAAGTTTAATGTCAGACGATGCTCTCTTCCCACGGCGCGAGAGGGGCGGCTCTCTTTTACTCCCCCGGAACAAATGTGCCCGCACGCAGCAGCAGCAGCAGCCGCCGCATTAAATTTGGACGCTGATCTCTTGGCACACGGCTCTTGATCTTGCCACACGGCGAAATTCTGGGCCCGCGATGATACCATTGACATTGAAGCCGCCGTGATCCATGTATACCCACCTCTTTCCCACTGTTTTTCACCGGCGACAACCTCACCGAGGTCTTCAACTGATTGGGGACACGCGGCAAGACATAGAAGTTGCTCGCGTCAGCCGTGGATAATTAGGGACAAGCTTCCCATCGACGCTAAATCGACATATTTCTACAGATACAATTTTCTAAACTCCCTCAATCAACCTTCGATTGACTCGTGCCGAAGTTATTAATACGGAGTATAATAATCGTTAATGAATAGCAATTTTAATACTTTACTTTCACTCTTTATTATTCACCGTGAGCGAGCGACCCTCTCTCATCCTTTCATCCCTTAAGCCTGTATTAAAGGAAATCGATATATCGGTGATTTCAGCAGCGTGCGTCATTCAAGTACCCTGTTATTAATTACCTTAGCTTAATACGCAACTTCGAGTGGCTGTGGGAGAAAAGTTGGCAAGGTGTGTGTGTATGTAATATTATAGCGTGAATTAAAAAGGAGCGCCATTGCTTCCTCGCGCAGCAATGGAAGTACAGGAGAGTGCTTGTGAAAGGTGGGGGAGCGTAGAATCAGTGAGTAAAATATTGGAGAGAAAGGGCGTAGGGCTTCATGACGGGCCCCGTAAACCTCCGCTTCCGGTGTCAGGCTGCTTATTATGCGTTTAAGAGAGGGCCGCCTCGCTTGCACTTGATGTCCGCTTTCTTGCCGCTGAGAGAGCGGCGGAAGGTGCCGATGGAAGACAAGTGATGTGCCGCTCTAACAATAAGTATCACGTAACCTCTTGTTTTCTTTAAACTTGCACCCGGCGAGCATCAAGAGCATGTCGCTGAGCTTTTGGCTCGGCGCGCCTTGACATAATATCATGAAACTCAGAGTCCGTAAATTCACACGAACGATGCTTACTTTAACTTAATTCGATTGCTCGAATCTCCCTCTAATTTTACATTACTGCGTCGAAATGCGAAGCAGGTATCTTTAGTGGCTACTTAAAAAGAACTCGCTGTAAAGTCAACTAGTTAAAAACCAGTAATAATAATGGCGGAATTAACGCTTAATTTACCGCGGTAGTTTTCGCAGGAAGTCGTCGCCAGTGCTTCATTTATCCAGACTGCGGACATTAGCTAATTACTACTACGTTCCAAATTATAACCACGTATCCTGTTTTATATATTAAAAATAGAAATTAGGTAAAACGAGCTATGAAAGCACGAGTCTCGGTGCTTAGATAGCGCGAGTCTAATACACCGAGACTTAAGTGCGAGGTTTAGAATAGAAGTCTAACAATTGAGAAGGGAACTTTTGTGTATGGCGCAACCGGAAGAAGAAAAGATTCTCATGATAAGTTTAGAGTTGGCCACCACTGGGGCGGCTAGATCGGCCGATAGCCCATCGAACTCTCATCGCCGGTTACTCATCACTAATTCCGAGCGGCGAGTACGCCTCTATATCCGAATGGCGAGCATACGTTCGATTTTTCCCCGGCTGCAGAGCGTGAACCCCCATGATCCTGGTAGATGGGATCGCTGGCGCGGGACTGCGGCCAAGTGGCCGCAGACACGATATGTTGTGCGTGTGCACCCGGCTTCATACATAAATTATACCGTCAGAACTCGGCTCGCAGAGCTCGCCAGCCGGCAGCGCATCGTCCGCGCGCCGCGTGATCTCCAAAGAAAAGCCTGCCAGCCAGCGCATTTAAATTCAAATCCACGTGCGCTATCATTTCCCGGCCTGAGAGCACACCAAAGGTGTCCTGCACGTGCGCTCGTCTTCCGCTTCTCGCCGAATCCAAGAAACTGCCAACCCTTTATGTTTTATGGCTCTGAATATCGCGCGAGTCAAGCTTCATTAGCAGAGTTTGCTTAAAGAGGAATTAACGCGTTGTGTGTGCAATGTTTGAGAATAATCGTTTTGAAAGAAAGCCTGGGAGTACATTTATATTGAAATGCACATGCTCTATAATTTTCCGCCCTGAGCACAGCAAAGGTGTCCCGCAGGTGCGTTTCTGTTCCGCTCGTTAGCGAATCTAAGAAACTGCCAACCCTTTATGTTTTCTAACGGCGAGTAACGTGCGAATCAAGCTTGATTAGCGGAGCCTGCTTAAAGAACAATTACCGCAGGTTTGTGTGCGCAGCGTCTGAGCGTAATATCGATCTCGAAGCAGTTGCGTGTACGCGGCTCGTACTTCGCCTGGTACACGGCGCGCAGGGCAGGCCTCGAGTGCAAAGTACACGGAAGTAGCCGAGTCGAACAAATAAAACCCTTGCCACCTTCCGTGGTTATAAGGTGAAAGGAAAATATCAGGCCCAACAGATTATTTAACAGGGCAATCCGAACGTTTCCAATGTAAATTTCATTAATTAATCCAAGAAAAACTCTAAATGAACTAACATGAATTTTTAGCGTATAAAACTACGAAGATTTAAAATTGTTCCATTACAATATTGAATGGATTAAATATTACCCTTGAACGACGTGTTAAAGAAACACACAGGAAAACAAATAATAATAAATCATTGAATCTAAAGCGAGAAGAGCTTAGGAAATGGCTGATTTCGCTAGGAAGATGCATGGTAGGCTCGCTGTTTTCAGGCATCACGTACACGTCGCGGTATGTTTGACATACTATGAAAGCAAACTGCAAATTCCGCGATATCCGGCGTGTCTCGTAAGACAGTGTGCAAAGTGTGCCTCGACAGAAATCCCGGTGATTTATGCTCTCCCGTTACTCCGCGCGGCGCGTTCGGCAGGCCGAGTATGTAATGTGCGTTTCTTTTTAACGCGTCTTCGCCTCCCCATGCTTGCCGCTCGCTCGCTCGCTCGCTCGTTCGCTTCGTCGGATATTTTTACGTGGCGGGCGGCACTGTTTTTAGAGTCAGAGAAAGCGTCGATTTTCTCCGCGATCCTCTCTCGGCTGGGAACGCGCTAGCTCGCTCGCTCGCTTGCAAGTATAAACGTATAGATAGACGCGCTCGTCTAGCTGGACGGGCGGCGATCTTTTAGCGAGAGAAAAACAAAAACATAAACTAGATTCCCCGAGTGATATCTCTCGTTCCCACCTCGCAGCCGGCCTCTAACTTCCCCGAGCCGGAGATACGAGGACTGGACTACTAATAGACCGAGTTCCTTTATATAATTACGCCCGTATAATTACCGTAGAAGCGCGCGGCTTAACGATCGCCGCGGGGATAAGCGTTCGAGAGCGCGCGGTGGCGAGCGGGAAAAATGGAAAATCGGTTCGCTGACGTAAGCCAGGATTAACGCGAAGCTGGCGTCCACCTGCTGATTCGTTCATCGACCATTTAGTTTAGTTTAGAGTTGCATTGAACTTGTTTAATTTGTTGTCGAAATGCCAAGCGAATGATCGGAGTTGGCGGCTCGTGGGAGTCTCTCTCTCTGTGTATGTTACAGCGTCGACCAACGCTACTAAACCGTCGACAGGAAAATCCCTAGTGTACATGAATCCTAATGCGATCGAGTGACCAGAGTGCACCGATAAATGCTCGCCACTGTGTATTTATCAAGACGATGTACATGCGCGTCTCTACCGAACCCGCACCCATTCAGTTGTAATCAGAGCCAGGCTTATGTTAGTTAGTCGGTAGTTAGTAAGTCACTTGACTAGCAGTGGTAATGAAAACAGTAGCACTTCCACGCTTAAAAGCCCGCCAACCAGCTCTACCCCGAATTCAGATAATGCGAGCCATATGGCGTCAAGATGTGCCCGAGAAAATCACGGCCGATGATGGAGACCCCACTTTCCTTGCTGCTGCTCAAGTTGCTGATGGGAATCCTCGTTCAATAACGATTCGTGCTGCGAACCGACGAATGAGTCAACTTAATTTAGCTGCATGCGATGAAAGTGTAGAATAAATTTAAGAGCCGGCAGAGATCATTTTTTCGATCTTTTATATTCGAACCCTTTCGAAAACAATGCGTATCCATCTACGTATTTGGACTTTGCAACCAAAATAAGAAACGATCTCTTAATGTCTTCCATTTCCATGTTTCAACTTTGACTATTTCGAATTGCTAGTCTTTTGGGAGTTAATTGTAAAATAGTTCATTATTCTTGGAGTTCTAACGGATTTCAACTCTCTTTGGTATTACAATTCTAAGGTATTCTCAAGTTCAAATTCGGATATGCGGTTATTCCAAAACAAAGGAGACTGCTTTAATAAATACATAAATGAAAATGAACGGAAGAAAAATCGTATCAGGCATGATTGCAGTCGACTGATTCTAGTAAAACGGCAAACGATGTCCTTTAGCCGCAGCTCCGAAAATAGCTGCAGTACGCAACAGTCACGTGAATGAAGGTCCAATTTTAGCGTATAGTTTGTTACCGGATGTCTGAATGAATCGACTGCCGCCCGTGATAATCATGCGCGTTACGCCGAAATCTCAGAGGCTTTCCCAAAATAGAACTGCGCCCTGTATCTCAAGGATCTATGCGTGGCGCACGTATGTATATGCATGTACGCGCGCGCCGAACACCGGAAACGCCTTCCTCCTCCGTGGTTTCGTGAAACCCCGCGGGAAATTCCAGTACGATGCACGCTACTACCACCATTTCTTTCGCCAGGCACGTCCTCTAATCATTGAGCTTTCTAGCGGCATCGAGAAGAAATGCAATCATCAAACTAGTTTCACTAATGCATTAGCCCTGATTGTTTTTCTCTAGGGATTCCTCCGGTTGTGCTAATGCGTAGTTACACCGAGTAGAGAACTCTACTTCACGAGAAGCAAAATTACTTGGGTTCATGGAACTATGGAAGCCAAGGGGTTTTCTTTAGTCTAATTATAATAGTCGGCTCTGTGTAAATTTATAAACGAAGGGCAAATGTGAAATTTCTATAAGATTTACCATAAAAATTCGGAGATATTAAAGAAAGACCAAACAGAACTAAACGAAGACCAAACATTCTAGAAAAACAAAGCGACTGATAATTAAATTGTAGCGTTTAATTAAGCTAGTATTCATAGGAAACGGAGGGGAGATTTTGCAGCATGTGCAAAATGATTTGGGACAATCACGAAGTGAAACACTTGTACTGCGAAACACATGTTCCTTGAGCGGGCGAGAGCTAGCCTCCTCAGGACTATCAGTTTCCAAGATCTGGAAACCGGCTTGGGTGGTTTCGACCGAGCGTTGTATTACTCCTACTATCGAATTCTCTCCATCTCCTTCTAGCAGTCGAAAAATGAATGGTTACATAAAACGTGGGAAGTGAATCCCTCGGCACAGCGTATTTTCCTTTTACGTCCGAGCCCTCCAGCCATGTCTCTAAATTGAGCCTATAAAGCCGCTCGACTTTCGGGCCAAAGCGATATATCTTTATTTGTTCAATCCATCCCCATTCTCCCCAATACAACACCACAACGATCTGTAACGAGCCATTATATTTTATCCCGTCGATATCATCAACTCTAATATTGCCAACAGCCACATTCACTGTTTCCCCGCAGTCAAAACTATATTCTACAATTTGCTACCTCTAAAAATCCAATACGATCTTTAAAACCTACGAAATCACTTGGAATAAAATCCGACATCATTGACAGAAAGAAAACGATCATTAGCGAACATTAAACCCTACTCCAAGAAGGAACAGGCGGATCTATTGACGCGGTATGTAGAGCAGCGTAATTCAGCCGGGCGAAGCTACGTAAGTAGTAGCAGTCCACCATTGACCAGACGCGGGGCTACGTGACAGCGCAGGGGAATCGGCTAATGAATAAACCAGCCGCACTCCGATCGCGGCAAGGAGTGCGCGAGCGAACTTACAATCAGCGAGGAGAGCGTCACCACGTTGAACGTCCCGTCGCAAGCAGCCACACGAAAGAGCATCTTTATAATGGAATCTGGCCAATCGAATCGGCCGCGCAGTGACGTTGAAGAGCTGTCGGCCGAAAACCGAGCTGCTGCTGCTGCTGCTGCTGCTGCTGCTGCTGCTGCTCTCTCGATATATGAGCAAACCGACGTCCATTCGTTCTCACTCTCCTTTTCTATCGACGATGAGAAGAGAGAAAGAGAAGGCGAGAATAGCGGAGCGTCGCGATGCAGAGCGCGCCGCTGCCGGCCACGAGGGGGTTGGGAGGGAAAGAAGGGGCGTCGTGACGCTAGGCAGGCGCAGTCCGTTCGATTATACAAGCCGGCAGAGAGTCACAGTCACGGTCACGCTTCAAGGGTTGGACGGACTACGCTGCTATATTATAGCGTGCCGAGAGACACACGATAGTATGTGCGGGGGGCGAGTAAAACGTGTGCTCCGACGCTACGCGCCGACTCGATTCTCTACGAGGCACGTTGCACCGAGAGAGAGAGAGAAAGATTGCTAGGTCGAAGGAGAGAGGGAGAGTGAAAGAGAGGAGCGATGGAGGTCATAGAGCGGCCGCGAGTATAACACTCATTGATTCCCCTACCCCTTTCTCTCACATCGCGTGCTACTCTCTCTCACCATTATTTCATACGCGCCCCGCGCACTCTCCTCTCCTACCCGCTCCGCTCTGCTCTGCTCTGCTCTGCTCTCCCTCGATCGCCCGCTATGTATTTTGCCTGACTGAAGCGCTTCCCATGCAGTGAGAGACAGTGAAGCGAACAATCCCCTTTCGCTCCCCATCATCTATACCTCCACCCGCTCTCCGCCAATCACTCGCCGCCCTGCTCCTCGAGAACTCGTAATGAGTTAACTCGTTGATGGTCGAGCAGACTCTCGCGACTTCGGCAGAGATTCGAACATAGCGAGGTTGGATCAAATCCTCGCGCAGCTTGCGAACTCTGAACCAACTCTTGGAGTACTTGAAGAGGGTGGAGGATATCATGGATGATGCATGTGGGAGATGCGTGTGGCTTCGTAAGGCTTTCACGCGTCGCAGCTGGATTTTTTTAATCGACCTTAACTCCGACAATCCGTCGGAGAAGTGGTATAGTTGGGCCGCGATGGCTTTTCCATCCCACATAAATCTCAATGTAAGGACGTGTGTTTCAATTATCGAGTAATTGGTGTAATCCGTTAAGGAATAAGCGGTACGGGGGTTGCACGCTCTTATTAACAGGATTATTCTCCCAATTGGTAAGCACTGAAAGCGACTGGTACGCCTCACGATTTCGCCAAGTACTTTGCGCGACGTATCCGAGAGCGAATCATCAAATTCAATCAGGGCGAGTCACGCGGGCGATAATGTTTTGATGAATGCAATCAGGCCATTAGCGATCTTTATCTTTTGGAGAGAGAGAGAAAGGGGGAGAGGCCGAGTATCAGATAAGCGGGCGCCGGGTGGTGGCCCGGTGAAAAGGGAGCCATGGCTCTGTCGTGATGGGGAGTCGACGAAACGGAGACCACTCGCCAGGGAAGTCAGGTGGTGGTCCATGCATATTGCATGCACCAGACACGCAACCAGCGAGTGGAAAGAGCCGTACTTCGGGAAGAATGGTTACATCATAGCGTTTTAATTCCGTCCCCCCCGAAAGGAGAGCGAGAGAGAGAGAGAGAGAGAAGGAAGACGAGTGAAAACCCCGTCGTCTCGCCGTATCGAGCAGTTTCCACCCACTATTTCCACGCTCCATTCGCCCAACGGGAGGCAGCAGTGGCGGCGGGCCCAGTCAGTGAAACCGAGAAAGAGAAAGATAAAGCGAGACTCGCAAAGGGCGAAACCCTGAGGGCAGGCGAACGACGAGGACAACAGGGATGTGCGGAGAAAGGGAGAGAGAGAAAGGGAGGCGCGCGGAGAGGGTCAGTAAGAAAATCGTTGAAGGTGGAAGCGAGGAAAGAGAGGAGAGGCATGTCGGAGCTGTTCATGCGGCAGGAAGATCCTCTGGCCTCCGTGGAAGGAAGAAGAGAGGGTGGCAGAGGCATGGCATGGCGAGGCATGGCGTGGCATGGCGAGGCAAAGCCGGGGCGGGGGTGGCGGCCGGTGTAAAACTCGGTGGCCGAGTAACGCGGGGTGTGTGCGCTGGTATCGCGTCGGGCAGGAGGAACTCGACGCCGCCGGAGGGACCGAAACCCGGAGGAAGCGAGACCGAAAAACAGGCGGAGGGAGGAGTGCACACACGTGCGACGAGGACTACATGCACCGCTCGCAAGAGCGGAAGGTAGCAAGCCGGGGGGAACGAGCGAGCGAGTAAGCAATAGAGCCAACAGAGAGAGAGGGAGAGTAAAACGCAGCATGGGAGAGTGGAGGCAGGAGAGAAGCGTCCGCGCAAAGTAACCCAAGCGAGAGCGAGAGCGAGAGCGCGCGCGCCCCGGCTACAGAGAAACAGGCAATGCCAAAGAGTGAGGGAGCAAGGGTCTCGAAGGAGAGAGGGAGAGATCGGGCTCTGGCTAGAGGGGGAGAATTCTGAAGCACGGAGAGAGAGATGCTCGCGGCCAAAGAGAGCGCCGGACAAGAGAGGGAGAGAGGAGCCGGGAAAGAGAGAGAGAGAATCCGGTTGCCTGGCGACGAGCCATCTAGTTCGATCCCAGCCAGCCGAGCAGCCACCCTCCGGCCGCAGGAGCAGCCGGAGAATACAGCCGCCTTCGCCGTCTTCTCCTTCCGCTTGCTGTTCGCGCGCACCACCCGGCAGCGCCCAGAAGGACACCGTGACGCGCCTGCCTTCCTTCAGGAATCGACCAGGCTCTCTCCCCTTTCGCGCTCTCAAATCTCGCTCCGGAGCGAAACTGTGCCGCCGTGACATACGTCGGGTTGTTGTCGTCGTCGCCGCTCGCTGCTCGCCACTGAAATCGGCCGGGATTCTATTCTAGAGGGAAGCGACGAGGAGGAGCAGCAGCAGCAGCAGCAGCGGAGCCTCTCCTCCGCTGACTCTTGGTGTCTCCGTCGGCGCACCAAGGACGTGATTGCTCGCTGGGCCGCGCCAGAGAAGCCAGCCAGCCAGCCAGTCAGCCAGCGAGCGCGTCTTCTCCTCGGCGAGCGGACTCGAGCGACTGCGAGTGCGTAATTGTTTTTTCGGCTGTCTGTCACTGGTTGGCAATACAAGGCGGCAAGCCGCTTGCTCTCTCCCTCTCGCTTCTCTCTCTCTCTTTCTCTCCTTCTCGACGCCACGGGAAGAGAGACTGGACGACGCCGATCGGCGTTCGCTCGCCAACCGAGCGAGAGGAAGGAAGAGAGGACTGATCGAGAGAAAGGCGGAGAGAGAGAAAGGAGAGAACGCGCGAAAGAGAGAGGGAGCGAGTGAGTGAGTGCGAGTGAGTGAGGCAGAGGCGAGACCGATAAGCAATAAGCGACAGATGGACGGTGGAAAACAGCCGGGCACTCTCGGATCGGCTGAAGCGGAGCAGCCGCTCGCCAATAACTAAAAGGCCGAGCGAGCTCCCACGAGTAGGATGAACTGGGACCTCCGAGGCGATGCTGCCAGCGTATGTTTAGGAACAAGATGCTCCGCAGCCAAGGAGTCGTGAACTCTCGCTGATAACGACGCCACTCGACGATCGCAATTGCTCGGATTCCTATCGATACCGCCGCACTATACAGCCTAGATAAGCTTTGCTTCCGCCGAGCGAAGAAGCACCGGCCAGTGCCAGCTTGACTACTGGGACAAAGCGACGAAATTTCCCCGCGCACCATGTAACGTGCTTGCCGTGACCAATGACGTCAGTCGTCGAAAACTTCCCTCGGCTTCGTTAGGAGCGCAGGGAAAGACCGAGGAGGGAAGAGGAGGAGGAACGTGCGGCGAAGTAATCGGGAAAGTTTGGATGCTGCCGGTTGGACTGAAATCACTCTCGGGCTTCCATGCATCGCCATAGACTACATCGACTGTGGAGTCCATTCACGTGTGGTTGACAGTATCGTGATTCGTTCGCATCATCCCTCTTTGTGCATTCCGAGAGAGATCTCTCTCTCTTTCTCGCGCACACTCTCGTGCACATCTATCCTGTTCACCGACTCCCTTTCTATCTTATTCACGTTCATCTCTCTACCTCCATTCTTCCACTCCCGAGGACTCTCTTTCTCTTTCCACCTATAGTCGATCGACACGGGTCGAAGCCCACGAAAGCCTGGCAACATGTTCCAGTGCATAATACAGCAGAGAAACGGATGGATTCATCCTTACAGCCCCGACACGAAGGACGTCTTTCCAGGTACGACTTGCGAGCACCAATCTCGCAACGCCGCTTCGATTCTCCCGTGCAACTACTCTTTTTCCTCTCTTCTCATCTCTTTCTCTCCCTCGTTTTCTCCCGAGGGAGAGAGAGACTTTCGTTGCGAGTTTAATGCGTCTCCATGCTCTCGTGGAATATGGGACTCGGGCGACAAGGGGTGCTTTATACGTGGCAGGCTCTCAAAGGGATGCTGCGACTCAGTGCGCGACAGCGAGATGTCGATATCGAGTATTAAACGCAGGCGAATCAAAAAGGCGTGTTCCCCGGACAGTTTTGATGACAGCTGCTTAGAGGTCCTTCGGGAGAGTCCATCTTACGAGTTCTCGATTAGGCGGCCGTTGCGATTCTCAGATACGTGATCGACGAGACTGGAGACCGAGTACTTTCGATTACGGGCGGATTTTTGCTCCTTCTCTCCGCTTGATACGTACGCGCCGCGTTATACAATGTAAGAAACTCTAGCCCGGCGTAGGACACCCAATGCCATTGCACAGGCCTGTGCGGACAGTGCGCGAGGCAGAGGAAAAGAGACGGAGGGAAAGAAAGAGAGAGAGAGAGAGACATTCGTTGGGCCGTCTAGAATTTCTGCTCGCGTTTCTCGCGTGGAAATGAGGAGAGAACACACACGCTGGCCTGGTACATCAGTAGGGAAAAATGGTGTCCCTGACCCTCCTCTGGCCACCGCCGCCGCTACCGCCGGCGCGTACCGGTCGTGTCTTTCAGGTGCTCCCATAAGCTACTCGACGCTCCCATTCTTCCGAGAGCGCTGCCGGAGCCCATGTGCACCCAGTGCCGCCGTGTGCCATGGGGAGGCCACTTGAAACGCTTTCAAGGGGCTCGCCCCGTACACGCCGCCAATGAAAACACACCGTTTCCGTTGTACACTGTACAAAGAAAATACCATACTCTCTCTCTTTCTCTCTCTCTACTCTCCGGTTTTCTCTCGCTTTCGCGATAACCCGTCCCGATAAGTCCCACGGATCACCACTGATAACGGGAGTCGAGGCTAAGTGCGAATCTTCCGCATGAGTATTTCCGTACACCGCCGATCCAGAAAGGCTCAGTCACGGCTTCCGCTAGTCATTGCATCGAAGGAAACCTTCGAAATTCTAAGCGGTCTTTTCCGGAGGTGTTTCTCTTAAGGAATTCAATCCTACACGATCGCGTTACCTTGCGTCGATCCTTGATTGCATTCAATTAAGGCGATTTTAACTACACGTTTTGCGACAGCTTGTGTCTCCCACTGTAATTCGCATCCGACAGATGCCTTGGCGAGCACGTACGCTCGCGGTGCTCCATATTCCTTGCAAATGACATTTTTCTCTTTATGATTGGCGTCGTCGAGCTCCGCTCTGCGTGCCGGTTCGCGTACAGAGAGAGAGAGAGCGGAGAGCGACAGTGTAGCACGCGGCGCACGGGAAGTTGTTAAATTGGTGCTTTCATTGGTGCTGCCAGGCATTAGTCAGCCGTGCTCCGTGTACCGTACAGTTTCTTCGCTCCACAGATTCTCGATTCTGCATACTCGTAGCCGCTGCCGTCGCGTTGTTCCCCCCATTGTGTTATAACAGTGCATTCACCATATGCCAAGGGTGTAACAGGAACTCGGCTCGAAGCATGCAAATACGTGTACTCTCTAACGGCGCCGCGCGACAGACGGCCAACCAATAAACTGTCGTTTACTTAATTGCAAAATGCGATAAATGCCTTCGCGGAAACGTAGCTTTTGTTGCGAGTGACATTCTTGGGGGAAAGTAGTAATCAGAGGAGAACATGTTAATTAAATGTTAGTAACTTCCCAGTTTCGAACATTCACACGTTATTACACCTTGCATTTTCTTTGCTCTTTATTATAATAATTTCCTTGAAATTATTACTTCAAGTTCATTAAGTTAGGTGAGATATTTTTGAGTATGGCGATTCAGTAGCGCGGAGTAGCAGAAATTAGTTTGTTTATCGACTACGATATAGAGGCTGATTTGTACGTGCAATCTTTCGCGAGCTCGACGATAGCACTGTCTGATTCTAGCCTGTTATCGTATCTTTCAGCCGCGCCGCCTATCTCTGTGTGTGCTCTTCTTTCGTCGCGCTGCTCTGCCTCTGACGGGCAATTACCGCCGCCGAGGCTGGCATTTAAACTTCATGGAAATGAGCTGGGAAAAAGTGGAGTAAAGCCGACGCCTGCCTCGCCTCCCCGCCAAATCCCACCGAACCCTTCAATGCATTAATTAGCCCGATCTGATAAATTTCCAGCAGTTTGAGTGGTCTAATTTCGCGGATAGCACGATACTGCAATTAAATCTGGAATACTAACTTTCCCCTTTTAATTGCGAGAGAATTCACATAGGCTGCCGTTTAATTTGATTTTCTATTCTCCGTGTCGCAATATCGCAACTCGTAACGCGGTATTGGAATCCGGAAAAAAGTTTCAAGTACTCTCGCAGAAAAGTTACTTCAAAAATTGCTGTAGTTTGAAATATTACTATATTACGAAATAGAGTACTTTTATGGAGGAATGAAATGAAAGAGAAATGCATTAAATAAGTCGAACTGGAAACTCGATTATAGTTGCAACACGTGTGTAAGGAAGATAAGCAAGTGCATTGAAGGATTGAGAAAGTCGCACGAGTAGGATCGCTGCACCTGCACCAAAGACAACATAAGCCTCTGCGGTCCAGCTCGGTGGGAACTCGCTAAGAATGCGTTCACGGGATTTTTTCTTCTCTTTGATCCCTTTGGCAGGAGTTCGCGGTCCAGAGCGCGTGCACCATCCACGGTTCAAGGATGTGCATACAGACACGAAACCGCAATTAACGCCCCGTCAACCGCGGGATTGCGTGTTCAACACACGTCGCGCGACGCACACACCCGCTCATATTCCATACCACGAAGAGCGCTGCTTTCATGAGCGTGTGATCATCCATTTTCGCAATTTACCTCCTTCTCGCTGATGACATACCGTTCTAATACCGTTTTACTTTGACACGCCTTATCGTTGCTTCGATCAATCGATTGAATGCAACCTTTAGTCTTTATCGCCAGGCAAAATAGATCCTCCCTGTTACAGTTGCTCTTAAGAATTTCTACCTCATTAGAATTATCGTTATAATAAAAAAAAGACGGTTGTAGTATTTTAATTTCAATATATTAATTCGTCTAAATTATCATTGAAAGCGCACTAATTATTACTTGCAATCAAACTATTTTTTATTGAGGAAATATATTTCGAATGACATAATGGAAGAGTCTCGTGTTTAGAAGCAATTGACTACGAATTCGAAGAATGTGAATTAATGTCGAGATAAAGTGCTGCGGCAAGGAATGTAATACATTTGATTACTGCAGATTAATGCGAGCGGCGTAATAACGACAATTATTCAAGAGTTTCCGTTTCTGGGCTTTAATAGTGGCTGGAGTTATGCCGGTGCGCGATTCCCCATGTAAAACTGGAGCTCGCAAGAACCCAACAGCTGATTGCGGTCATCTCTGCCATTGTGACACAGTTACGCGCGGTTATAAAAGCGCACTATATCCAGCGGCACGACATGTATGTTACGACGTGTGTTCGGATCAGCCAAGATTACATAAGTGATTGACGATTGCACGCTTTCCCATTCGAGTGCCTTCCCCATTCACTGCCGCCACCCCATTATCCTTCGGCGAGAACACGTGTGACGAAAAATCGCACGCTGTCATTTATTCCTGGCAGCAACCGATGCCAGTTTCGCTCTCCAAGTGCTCCCCCGCCGCGGGTTCAACGAAACCTGATATTCGTTCCAGTGCACTCTCCTACTCTCTTTCTCGCCCCTCGAGTTTTATTTTATTGGTTCATTGACATTATTTTACTAGCGCGAGAACGTAAAGAGCAGCACCCCAAAGCTATTTCACAGGGAAATAAAAGCGGGCAAACTACTCGAATGATTTATAGATAGTAAATCGAGAACGAGGAGTACAAGTTTCCGAACCTTTCTCTTTTTATATATGACTTGCTAGTATTTTAATTTAATTTTAATTAATCACTACTAATGCAGCATGCGATATTCTTTGGTATTTGGTTGTTTAATGCTTTTCTTTTCAGTGTTATTTAAGACTTGACAATATTTGATTTATGGAGACTCAAGTTCGGTGCTACATTGGAGGGGTTGCCGAGCTGTTACCGCTAATGAAACATATTCGTATCGCGTCCCTAACTCACGTGCATTACATCCGATAATAAAAGCAGGGGATCTGTGGTCGAGGCACATAACCATTACGTCCCCAAACATTCATCTATCATGTACGATTATTTAGGCAATTGGTTCGTCCCCAGGAAAAAGCCACCCCAATAATCGATATCTACAGAAATATTCGTTCTACGCGCTCGGAATCTGGTTCAGCCGCGCTAATTATTCGCAGCATTTTCATTATGCCGATCGAGCATCTCTCGCTCGTCTGATCATCCACTCGGTGTCATTGTTTGCCAAGCGGCGGCCAATTACACGTGCACACTGTGACACAGTTCCTCGTGCATTGTCGCGTCGCCGATGGCGCAAAGGAAAGATAACGTTAGTCGAACGGAGTCGAATCCCCAGTTGTACGCAATATCAACTTGACACTTCCCTCAATTCCCGCAGGAAGGAAGTCGATAGAGAAACGTTGCGGCGCATATCAATTTGCGCCAGTGTGTGTGCCACGCAAGCGTGTGTTTTCGTATAGGGTGCTTCAGTTGGATATTCAAAATTCTACTCTCTAATATTGATACTTTTAAATCTTTTCAATTGGTTTAATTAATATCGTCGTAAGATAATTTTGTTGTACTGTTCACTCAATATCTTATCATAACAACAGTTCTTTCACTTAATATTCTAAAAACGAGATCCTACTTTCGAATTATAATTATAAACGATCCACTACGTTTAATAGTAATTATCGTAGAAAGATTATAGTTGGCTTATATATTTTATAAATTTAGTAGAACTCCCTTTTCTGAAGCAGCCTGTATAGCAGTGATGCCAATATTGCGCGTATATTCCCCGCGGTGTACGCAGTTCACGGATGGCTGTCGATGTTTCTGGGAGCATTCGCTCCTTCGCACTGACATATGCCAGCTGCGGAAGGAAAGAAGGATGCGTCGTCCTTTTATCCGCGCACCCTGCGACACCAACTGTCCGGTGGTTGACCTTTTCATGGGATTATCTACCTTCGGCAGACTGAATCTGACGTACACCTGCCACCGAGCGAGCCCGAGTCTTACACACTTTCCTCAATATTATCGCCAAAGAACTTGTACAGCCAACTCAATCGCCAAGGGCGTACTTTCTACGTCATTCGGCTTACTTTCCCATTTGGGTGCAACTGCGCTGCATTCACTGCGCTCTCAATCTAATTAACTTTGGCAGTGCTGTTCAGTCAGATATTATATTAAATTTATAATTTATATTAAATTTGTTACTTGAAAGATTAGACAATTTTCTGAAGTCGGAGAATTATTTTTAATCGCGCCACAGTTGTGGTGGAGGTATTTCTGAAGCATCTCGTGATTCGCGCTGCGATCGGCTCTTCGAAATGATGATGGTCCAGTGCCGATGACGTGTATACGAAGTACTGAAAGGCTCAGTCTACACGAGCTATCAAGCTACATCGGCTATACGCAGCAGTAGCGTGCACTTGTCAGCGGAACTCCTGTCAGTACTACTTTACCAATGCAGTCTTTCACTTTACAGAAACAAGCTTTCAGCTCGCTTTCTCGGCTTATAAAATCGCCGTCCGCAAATAACCTTCGGTTTATTTTATAATCCACGTGAGCTTAAACAAAAACGTCCATTTCGCGTGTACTAATAATATAAATGAAGTATAACTTAATAGATTTTATATTGAAATTTTTATATTGAATAAAAATTCAGTATTTATTACATTAAATTTGTAAGATAGTTCATTACTGTTATTGAAATGAATATTTAGAGGTTTTCTAACTTGAAAAAAATTAAAGTTAGATGCATTGTGAAGATGACTGAATTGTTAATTGGTGCTTGTTCCGTGCAAGGTCTGCGCTTCACTATGTACTAGGATTGGGGAGCGTAGTACGAGCCATTGATAGCCGACCCTAGTGATGGGAGCACGAAAGGGTTAAGCTACTTAATACAGGCGGGCTCCCATTGAAACTACCCCGTGCCACATCGTTGCCAGATTACATTACTCCGCGGTTCATTCGATCCCTCACTTTCATTGAGTGCCTCTTGTAAAGTGGCAACAGAGCACTCGCCAAGTGTGTCTCACATGACCAGCCTTCTTTCTTTCACACTATCTTCCATACTAGATACTACTAACAGGTCAGGGAAGTTCCACGCCAGTATATCACTCTTTCAAGTTACCAACGACTCTTACAGGTCTCCTTGCACAATTCAACTTTGACAATCGTCCAACTCGCATTTCTCACCCAGCTATAATCCACCTAAACAGATTTCATCGAACTTGGAGCATCTCAAACCATTTACGACTCTATTTCCCCGCATTTCAAAAGCTTTTACAAATAATACATCTATTTCAAATATACTTCCCTTACATCTTCCATCCCATTCGCATCCGAGTACAATACCTCGAAAACGATAAGGCAGACAATGAAACTATGAAACGAGTGACGCGTTCCGATATAAGAAAAAGGGCTGTCGACCAACCCTGGTACATTTGCGAACACGAGGGGGAACAGTCGGCGCGACATAGTGAATGGTCGTCGAGATTCGCCGATGTGGCGTTTCTCCTGCTGAGTGTACGAACTCGATCGCGCGCGTCTATCCATCCATATCCTGGCTATACGGATAGAGAGAGAGCGATAGGAGGATCGGCAAGGGGTTAGCAGGAAGGGCTCTCGCACTACGTACGTAAGAACACAGAGAGTGAGAGACAGAGTGGGAGAGTGAGAGCGGCGGCGGCGGCGGGCGCGCACACAGAAACACCTACACGCGTCCATGTACTATCGGAGGAGAAGTTTGAGGAGGCTCGGAGGGAGGAAGCGGGGCGCGGAGGGTGCCCAAGCGTGTGGGCCCCAGCGGCAAGCAATTGTGGTTAATTTAACGACGGTCAAAGCAACGACTGCTGCTTGTTCTTACTGGTCAGTTTACGCGCGGCCGACACTCACCCAGCCGCGCACTCTGCGCTGTCTTCCAAGACACGCGCGCCCCATTCCTCTTAATTCGTCAAAGGGTTCGATTCCACCTCGAATTATCGTTTAAACGGCTGCCTATAGTGTCCGATACTTGGATCATTGAACGATCATCGTGTAATTCGCGCGGGGACGTTTGCCATGTCGATTCACTGTCTTCCCACGGTGGGCTCGCGCTCAGCCCTGCCCAGTCGGGAGCCAACCGTTCTCCGCTGATTCCAGTGTCAGACTTCATCAGCGGCGTGTCTCGCCCGATGGAAATCGAGATTCCTTCCTAATCCAGGAGATCTCGGAGATTCGTCACGGTGATTTGACTGGTTCGGTGCGCCCCGCGCATTCTCTCCGTGTGATTTGTACCGACTTCTTGGTTCCTTGGTGATCCCCGACTGGTGCGAGCTCTTGTTGTAGAGGAATCTCTGGATCGACAGCAGTGTGCTTTCCCAATGCGATCCTCTGATTGGGAGGAAGAGCGAACTCGACGACGAGGTGTGCCCGACGCTCCGGATTACTCTTAACGTCCCAGTGATTCCGCTGTGCTTCCTTTCTTCCCTGTCAAGGGTGCGTTCCTATATGTACTGCCAGTGTTAAATGAGCGTTCGTTTGTAGACGTCGATTAAAATTCGACGACACTGGAAAAGGTTTATTATCACACGAACTTTCACATTGTTTCCTACTTCGAATACTTCTTATATATTTCCTCCTATTTATTAACAGTATTTACTGATAAATACTTCGCTATAATTCTATAAATTCTCCACTATGAATTCCCATTTTTCACTCGATTCGTATTTATTAATCCACGTACTGCATAAAAGTACACAGTGAATATTTCAACCGACAAAATTGTCAGTCAGCCATATTCCGTGGTGCGCGGTACTGAAATGGAACTTCTCACGGAAAGTACTTTCCAATAACCGAACGGTATCTATAGTATCATCTACTTTCACGTGACACCGACAATCCTGGCAGTATATATCTGAACGCACCCCAAGTCTTGGATCGGAAAATTGCGGAAGAAGGAGGAGGAGTTGGAGGAGTTGGAGGAGCAAAAGCAGTGGCACGAGTTCGTCGCCGCTCTGCCCTGCTGCGAGAGACCGCTATCGTGTTCGCTCGCCCTGGAATGTTCTGAAAGCCGAGATAATGAGGTTTCGTGGTAACGCTCGAGCGTAAAACGCAGTCGAACTCCGGCGATTTCTTGCCGCGCACTCGCGTCCGCCCGCCGCCGCCGCCGCCGCCCGGTGAGCAGCCTGAGCGTGAAGGAGACAGGGTTTTGCCGAGTCGATACTTTCACGGACTCGCGAATCCGACGTGCATTTTCCTCTCTGCTGGCCTCGCGTATTTCTCCGCTGGTGCGAAATGACGACTGCCGAAATGATTTGACACTTTGCGCTCTGCCATTGCGACGAGTTTATGTTGAAAATTGTACTGTGAATGTATTAACGTTGATATGGTAAGTCTCTCGAGAGAAGTACGTTTGCAGTCTAAATTTATGGCAAAGGAAAGTAGAGTCTAACTTTTAAAGTAAAAATAGATACTTTCACGAAATATCTTCACTAATTTCTATGAAAGTTCCTTTCGGAAAACTTGAGAATTCTATAAAGGAGCTATAACCGCGGCGAAGTCAATCAAGAGCAGATCTCAAACAAAGTATTATTGGAAAAAGTGGAGTGTACTCAAGCACTGCTTCTACTCCTTACGTTCGATAAATCAACAGGTAGAAAGAACCGGTATTACCAAGCCTGTAGGAAATCAAACTCTAATTTCCTCTGCGTGCGTGAAACACTGAATCAATCAATCGACGCGAATAAAATTCACCGCTCGTGCGAAAGAATTTTCCTGCGTGAAAAACGAGTAAAGTCCTTGAGGGAATCTTGGCGCGGGAGTTGGTCGCGCGCAAAGTGTTAAGTGCGCGCGCTGCGCGGCTCGAAATGCTCTAATAAATCGGTATTCGCCACCTTCGCCAATTAAGAGAACTTCGCCAATGTCGCGCGAGCGGATATCATGTTTGTTGACCTGTATACATAAGCCGCGGTAATTGAGAGGCATGTTTACATGCGGAATGCCGTCGTACAGCGGCAGTCACAAGTGGCCGGGAGTGTTCGTCGTGCGACGATAAGTCGATTATTATCTGCCGGCAGCGAGCACAACGAGCCTTCGAGTATTCCAGCCCAACCCGCTGCACTAACTTCGATAACTCCTCAGGAGGAAATTTGATTTCCACGCTAATCTACTTGCAAGTAGAAACAGCGCTACTGCTCAGCCTGCTTGCACAAGCCGCTCGCTCGCGTTCGCGTGCTGTGAAAATAGGGCGTTAATCGTTCGCACCGCTGTGTCAGTTATCCTTCTCTAAGTCATCTCTTTAAAGGCTCCTTCGCTCGCAAATGAATATTTGATAGTGCTCCCATTAGAGTGGCTAATCTTGTATTGCTGGTCGAAGAATTTCTAGAGTGCTGGAATTACCTTGCAATCATTTGCCAGTTTATGCTTTGGAAATATTGTAATTGATGTTCCCAATTTAAAATAGAACAGTGAATATTTAATATAGTAATAATACTTTTTAATTTCATTATTAGTAGTATTACAGATTTAATATTATAATACAGTTAACGGTGTATTATAATATTAAAACCTTGTAAAATAAGTAGAATAAATAAATATCCTAGTATTATGAAAGGAAGAAATAAATCACTGACAAAACTTGTTAAGAATATCAATTGGTGAATGATTGAGAATGAATTCGTAGACTCTATTTCTTCACTAACCACGAGCATTGATTTCTGACCGTTTCGCTGACTAGCCCTGGCAATGATTCGGCAGAACACATCGCTCTTGAATCCACGTCTTCGTCACGTAGGTCTCTCCCTAGTCGGGGGAGGACTTGAAAAGCCTTTTATCGATTTCCAGACCCAGCGACGAGGAAACGCATTCGAGTAATCCGGCCGAAATGGACGTATGACAAAAGCCCGTCGAGTCAATCACTCCACCGTCCATGTACGCGCGCGCGCGCGAACCCCTGCGCACTCGACGCGAGTTTTTTTCCCTCTCAACAATATCTGAATTAAGGCTCGCGCGTATCCGTGACGTGGCCCTGTCCTACAGTTTCAGTATCAGATCAAAGCTTCGCCATTAGCGGGAACAATAATGTCACTCTCAATCTCGACAGCGTCGAAACTCCCTTTTTTAATACTCTAATACTACCAAAGTGACAGTCTCATTCATCAAATTCCCGCAGTTTTCACTGCCCGCGAGCATCGCCACTCACTCTCGTTAATATTAATTGAGTTCCGCTTTCAACAGACCGTTAATATTAATCGCGTCGAGTAAAACTCTCTCTCGCTTTCCGGGGCATTTCCAGAAAACGGCCGAAAATCGGCGAGTGTCGGAACGAATGGTAATACTGGGGCGTTAAACGGGCGGATCGAGTTACCGAAGCCATAGGACAGTGTTTCGTCACGGAGACGCGGAAAGAGAGGGCTTTAATCGTGCGGCAAGCGAAATTCGTCGTTTCACCCTTCGTCTCACTGGGAGATTTCTTTCAAGTTGGGCGGCAGAGAGACACACATAGACGCTCGGGGGAGGAGAACGACGCGGCGGCATGAATAATTCAGGCGGCGATAGTGATCGTAACTGAGGAGAGAGAGAGAGGCGGTGTAAACGCGGGAGAAAGAGCAGCAGCAGCAGCGGAGGCAGCTGCGACGAAAAAGAAAAAGGGCCCGCTCGTCACCACACACGCTTTTCCCTCCTGCTAGACTCACGTGCTCTTCAAAGACGCAGAGAGTGTCACGTGGAGAACGGCGACACGGAGGAGTAACGCCGTGGCCTGGTACACGTGAACCAGCACACTGACCATCCTTCCGAGTCGAGATAGTCTGCGAGTACCGATAGTAAAAGTGATTAAAAGTGAAGTTCGGGCATTCGGGAGGGAGAGCTCTCTACTTGCTTCCTAAAGCTCGAGGCTACAAGCTGTTCGGTGGAGAGGAGGAGGAGGAGGAGGAGGAAAGGAGAGGAGAGGAGTGAAGGTGCCACCCCGACGAGGGCGAGTGGGCAAGTGAGCGCATCCGATATTGATAGAGCCGGCAAAATGTTCAAACTCCCTGGACGGCAGGAGTGGGAGGCCTGGACGAAAGGTAATTGCATACTAAGCCTGTCCTTTCGTAGATGTGTCTCTCCTCTCATTTACGGAAGTCGGACTCACGCATCATTGGGCGAGGCCTGATCCGCTTCCGGATCTCGCCAGCTCGCCAGAAGAAAAACCATTGTGCCCTTCGACCTTCGCTCATCTGTTTATAGGAAACTCTATCCTCCCACTCAACCTGTCTCTCACTGTATTATCGCCGCATTTCATTGCCCAAATGATCTCAGATCTCACTCACGTGGAACTGAAACATTCCGACTGTATACTCCATTGAACATGACTGATCCCGATATCTTTTATCCGAGTTTTTCGATGTTGTGCACGCCTTTTCAGTATTATTCGAACCTTCTTATTATTTAGAACGTTGACTATTCTGTGTATTGTTGAGTAATCGAAAGTCGGATGAACTTTCGAAGAATTCCATTTCGAAGTGGAAACCCTCACTTAATTAGCGGGCGCCTCGTGGAGGCTGCTGATTCGATTCGCATCTTTAATTATTGAGTTTCGACATTATTACTGTTAAAAGTATTCAATAAATTTTATCAACCTAATATTAAAGAATTCAAAGCAATAATTGATTGTGAAATTAATAGTAGGGCGATTTTCTTGACAAAATTTAAATTCCAAAAAGTAGCATATTATTACTGAAGAATGGCGTGGAGAAATTCTTCGAAATAATCTCCAGACGGAGAAGGTTAACGAACTAATCGAGACTCATTGAATGCTCAATTTCTACCGAAGGAATTGGTATCGGTATCGCAGCCACTTCAGACGTACTTCATCCGCACTGGCGCGCCACTTCATGCTGATATGTACGGTAGAGAGTTGGATTTTAATGTGTGTAGGCAGTAGTTTATGACGAAAGGCCCTGTACATATTCCAATCATTCTCACGAACTCTAATCGCCAGTTAGTCTCTCTCTGTATCTCTCTGTGACCTTCGCTGCAAAGACACTCACTGCACGAGGAGAACATGCTACTTTCATGATTGTACGTATCCATTCGCATCTCTCTCTCCACAGACTTGTACTTAACAACCTGTTCTCGCAATAAAGTGTCGCTCCACCATTCACGGTTTACATTCTCTTTCATGTTCTGCCAACCGAACCCTGTCTGCACGTTCAAAATCTATATTAAACTGTAAATCTTTCGTATTAATATAGTCTTCTTTAATGTGCCAGTTGTTGATCTGTAAATATAGAATTTTTGACACCAGATTTCTCAAGTACTGTTTTGTTAATTTTAAGTATAATTAGGTTTAATATTAAAGGTGTCAGGATTATTGGAACTATTTTATAGTCGATCGAGCATACTTTTGATGGGCAGCTGTGTTTCGAGATCAGATAGCCGCTCGGTTGGCAAAGTATTAATGAGGGAGCTCGATTCTAGCAATAAATTTCATCGTGTAACTGTATCGACGTGGTCTGCGCGTATATTCACCGTTATCACTTTATGTTAGAAGGAATTCCTGTGCTAGAAAGCGTATTAAACACTGCGCCCCGATGAAGTACTGCCGTTCGATTAACCCAATCGTTCAAGGATCACTAACCATCCCAAGGATAGTGCAATCAAACTCTTTGTCCTTCTGGAAAGAGCACTCTAATGCACAGTAATTGCAAAACTATGCTCTTCCCGTTGAATCATTAATAACTATAAAACTTGACATTTCTCCATAAAGAAAGCATTGCTAAATTAACAGCACTAACATTCAATCGCGTTGATTATTTCCATCGCTCTTAAATTACTCTTTTCCCGCTAAGTTTCTCACAAGAAACGCCTGCAAGAAATGTTTGAAAGAAAAGTGGCAGAGCTCTGAGAAAAACAGTGATGCTGGTAAACTATCGAGAGTCTAACTAATATTTATCGCGATTAAACGTTGTTCCATCCGGTAAATCGCCGAGGGATAACCCAATTGAGTGTTAACGATCGGGTGACACGGGGCGCGTGAAATTCACTCGCGCCGTTCGTTCCCTCGCGTGTCTCTTCCCATCGATATTTTATAGCACGTGCAAAGGCCGCGCGCGATTATTCACGCTACCTCGTAAATACGGTGTGTAAAAAGGGTTAATAATACACAGAGTAAGAGAGAGACGGAAGGAAGGAGAGTGCGAGTGAGTGAGCGAGCCGGTGAGAAGAGAGGGCGAGCGTATTATAAAACCGGCGGCAAACGGAGCATTCACGTACACCGAAATCGGCTGACATTACACGCCCCTTTGTTCCGCCACAGAGAAAATATCGTCCGACATCCTTGGCAATCATACTACGTTTAATCTGTGTGAAGGATAAAGTCTCTTTCGCAAAGGACTACGCAAGGGATTTTGTATAATTAGACTTTTCTTGACGTTTCTTGAAGATACCACTGTGCAATTCTGATCGCGACTCTAAGAGAACTTGAGTGATATCGAACAGAGAGGCTACTCAATGATTGCTCGGTGTAAGTAGAGCGAAAAATTGTCGCTTTCATCTTTAAAGCGCGAGCCTCGCCTTCCTGTCACGGATGTACTGAATTATTGGTCGTCAAAGTGAGCCGGACCTCTAAATATCACTTAAAGCACGACTTTCCTTACAAACTCGTAACTCTATCATAAGAACCAGTCATTAGGAGCGCTACTGACCTAAACCTCGTTTTAAATCCATTAAATATATTGCAGTTTCTAGATACACTTAGTACAGAATAAGGATAGTGCCGCGAACGAGCCTTGAATTAATCTAATATCGAACGCAGTAATTAATCTGTCTGGCAATTTAACTGAGAGAAAATCATGAATTCACGACGAGTGAATAAATTAGATTTGATGAATCCTTGTGAAGAGATCGGTATAATAGAAAAGTGTATTCTGGATAGGATAAATGAGGAGAGTTCGGTATTGGAAGCGTCCTTAGAGGACCTCAGCCTGAAGGATGAAGTGTCCGAGTTTAGCCGGTGCATTCATGCAGACTTATTGGCAAACGGCGGGTAGCCGGCTCTTGCTGGCTCAGCTTTTCCCATCGGAAATAAGCTTCTCGCTTTACGCAGCAGCAGACAACCTCCACCGGCTCTCTTCATCCTCGTCCTTCTCTCCTCGCTCTTTTTCTCTCTCTCTCTTTGTGTGTACGTGCGTAGAAGCGCATACGAGCGAAGAGAGAGCTTATAACCCGCTAGATGACTAACGCAGCAGGGGTTGTTGCGGCGCACACTGCGCACACACACGCACACACACACACTCGTCGTCTCTTTCTCCCTGCTAGCATTGCCGGCGCCCAACTTTAACCGGCCCTTTATTTACCCAGTCTGATTTCTCGTGGGTCGGGCGCGCCTCTGTGCCCTGGGACCCACCGACCATCCCGTCCAACTTTGCCCACTCCGACTTTCCCCGGAAATTACTGGTCAGTCAGTCGTGAAGAACGCGGCAACGAAAAGTAAAGGGTTCAAGCCCCAACCGTCGAACCCTTTCTGCGCACTTACTTCTCATTTGCGCCGCTTCAAATACCGCGTTAACTTGAGAACAATATTATTTCCCACCGATCTCTTGAAATAGACTTAATCTAGTTAAATAATGATATACAAAATTTCTATGAAAGGTAAAATTAAAAGACAGTGAATTTTATAAAGAAATATTAAATCATTGAGCTTCTATTAAAGATGCAAAACTATGACGAGTTTCCTAGATTTATTTGCCTACGAAACGGAATGGAAGAGATTTGAGAAGGCGAGCTCCGCGAGATTCGCACTGTAGACGGTAACCTTGAGCGCACGCTAACTTTTCGGGTGTTGGCGCCGAGCGGTCAAAGATCCCTCCTGGCATGTATACGCCCATAAGGTGAATCATACACTCTCTAACTCGGAAGTCTCGCGGAAAGAAATCAATATATGTCGCATGCGACTACACAACCGCAGGAAGAAGTGGATGTAAGCCATCATTAATCTCAGGGCGAAACGAAGCCTTTTCCACTCGGGCTGCCACTATTATCGAGAAAGACACGTATTTCACTTTTTAAGATCTCCGGGCCGCTGCGCTAGTAACTGCTTTGTCCCGGGCGAACGAAATTGTCGCGATTTATGACTCCATCAGGATAATGTCGATCCAATTAAGCCCCGGCGAAGTCAGCTGCAAGGGTCAGCTCACTTAACGACCGGCTCCGTTCTCCAACTCGCTACAGTGACTCACAAAAATAGTCGTGCACTACTGTTTTGCTGTTATACATTCTCCCCTCCCTCGACAAATGCATCGGAGTGTACTTTGTCCGAGGCTTTGTGTTCAACATAGGAAACAAAGCAGACTTGAATTATTCAAACACTGACTAAAGTAAAAAGTATTTGTTATTTTTCTTGTATTAGAAAGCTGTTAGAATATACGCTATTGTATTATTTCTGTCGTAAAAATTAGTTTGTGTTCATTATGAATTTATCAATCGTCTTACTTACTATTTATAAAAAAATGTAGCGTTCGAATATAAGAGGTAGTGAAAGGACACTGTGAAGGAAGTTATAGTGTACAAGGAAAAAGAAATGTAGAACATGGAGAAAGTGAGATTATCTAAAAAGAACAGGACTACTGAAAACTTTGTGAGTCACTGTAAGCGTTCTTGTCCAGTGGGTTGTTCCACGAGGAGTGAGCCGATCGGAGATTTAACTCGAGCGTGGCTGAGAGAGCAGAGTGGTTTTTCTCGTTGGCCGGCTGTTTTCGAGAATGACACAAAGGGCTTCGTTGATCTTTAAATCGGGCTCGGAAGCGAGGGTGGCGCACAGGGTTCTGGTCGGCGTTCGTTTCTGGTTAGCGGAAGAAAAAACTGGAGGCTTCGATCCTCGTTTCTTTGGCCTCGGACCTCGGGCTTCGAGAGCGAGACTACGTCGCACGTACTGCGGACACGTACTACTTGGAGACACCGCGCCACCCGGGCGGCTTCTGGTTTCGGATTTCCGGAGGCAGGACGCTCAAATTCGAGAGTGACACTGCTTTCAGATGCGCCCGAATTCCCCTCGACCGAGGATACGCACAACCCGATTCTCCGAAAACAGATTACACGAAACCGGCGGCGCCTATTCCAACGATAACATTCGTCCCTCCAAGATCTATTTTAATTCTACTAATCCTTGATCACTTTAACTTTGTTATCTCGACGTAACCTTTAATTGCTTCCTACAAATGCATATTAAGTTACATCCACGGAATGCTAGACGATGGTGCACTTCGAATCGAGTTACATAAATCTCAACACTTGACAGTGCAGGCGCGCAGTGCGCGCTCTCGCGTCATCTAATTATCTCCCAATAAAATACTCGCCAAGTGGCATAATGTCGCCGGCGATTGCCGCAATTGCTCGCGATTCAGAGAAGAATCCGTCGTCGTCGTCGGGGACGCGCGCGCGCGCGCGGCTGCGCTCTTCCACCAGATAAATTTCATTAATCACTCGAGCGTAACTCGCGCAGTATATTATAAATGAGGCTGCTTCATTACCGTGATGCGATCGCGTTACACGCGCCGGACTTAGCCAGAACTAGGAGCCACTCGGCGGAAACTTGACTCACGAGATTCCACCATCCGCCCTGTTTCATCGGCTCTGCGCCCACGTCATTCTCAATGAACGATGGTGAACCATTGCATTTTCATGTCGCGCCACGGAGATTGCGTGAAATAAAGTCTGGATTTGCTTTCGCGCGAAAGCATGGCGCGAACGTTTCACGCTGCACGTGTGTTTTTTGCGATTAACGAGTTTCAGTGTCTGCGTACGCTATTATACGCTTGCAGAAAGGAGGCTGAGGAGATAAATTCTCCTCTCTCTCTTACTCTTCGACACATACACTTCTCTCTCTCTCTATTTGATATTCCAGCCTTCTGCCATATATCCGCTTTCATTCGGGAAGTTCGCTTGTTACACACACGCGTACACAGCTCTCACACACTCGGCGTCAATTATTTTTAGTCCCGACGTCTCTACTCGAGACTGACATTCAACTCTCGAGACATACATGCATGGAGAGAGAGGTATACACTGCGCAACTACTAGTGGTGTTACCGGCTCTCTATCTGCCTTCTTAGGGAGTATCTGCACGAAGGGATGCCAGAGTACCTTTACGGAATACTGAGTGCCTCACCGTCTCAGCGCAATAGACGAACAAGAGCCCAACGGGCTGCGCAACATTAATTACTGTGAGACCAGCCGGCCGTGATGAGTCTCAATCATGAGAGAGTGCGGTTGTTTCAATGCGCACATAACTTACTCGCCGAGGATACTTGGAAAACCTGAATTCAGCCGAGGCGTTTCTTTTTGCCAAAGACTGAAATTCAGAAGATGAGAAATGCCAGGGTTTCATTTTACCATGAAACCCTCAAATTTGACAATTCCCACCAGCTGAAGTTCAATGCCTGTGAAGTTTGTGTATCACGAATTTAGAACTGTACGAATGGCAAAACTAATTTCATCAATAATCAATAATTCACAGCGCTAAACGTAGCGGGGAGTTAGTTAGGTTGGCCGGTTCCCAGAATACTTATTCGCGGAGTGTATATCGGACACTTAATGGAAGGCAGGTCCAAAGAGGCAAGGCGAGTTTTAACAGGAAGAATCGATAGCGTTGTATAACAACACAGGATACACTATTCGAACGAGCGATGATTAGCTGCGCAAAAAGTGTCCGGGCACCGTAACACACTCGTCGAGTGAAAGGGTCGAGCACTGCGTTATCCGGATGATCCGATAATACTGCGATTATCGTCTCCCGCTGGAATTTATCGCATGGAAAAAAGAGCGTAAACTGCACAGCAGCTGTGCAACAGCTTGGGCCGAGCTATCATTTCAAGTAACTGTTCATCCTCTCCCCCCTCTCTCTCTCTTTAGTCCGAGCAGTAGAAGCATGTTTCACAATCTGTGCGTTTTTTCAATTAGTCACCACCACTCACACACTTCTCTAGCCGGGTGCTTTTTGTTTGTTGCCGAAGAGGCACCCGTATCGCCGGGCAAAAGCCAAGGGACACACACTTACGCATCGTTTTTTTCCATACCGCCCTTGGAGCATAATGCACAACCCCTGGCTGCGTCCGAGGGGCCCAGTATACGTGTGAATGTTGGAGGAAAGTGTGTGCGCGTGAGAGCGATGGTATGTGTGGACACGAGCAGCTGTGTGTTCTCTTTGGCGGTGTCGATTTTACACAGTGCCGAAATCATGCGGGGCTTTTGAGAGACTGCGCCAGAGTGAGTGAATGGGAAGAGAGAGAGAGTCCGATGGCGCACTCACGGAATCTCAGCCAGGACTTCGTGAAAGAATGCAACATCGCGAATGAGAGCTTGAATACCAATACCACTCCGGCTTTTCTAAACAAATCCCGTGGAATTTATTAAACCAATGCGCAGTATTGCACTCGCGGTATAATAAGCTTCCCAAAGTGCTTCGATATTGTTTCAACATTGCGAAATAGGAAATTCTTCGTTTAATGTAGAATCGCGTAGAATTATAGTTAGTACATGCACATAGATAAAGAATTATAAAAAATTGTATTCGTCCATTTAGTATTGTGTGTCTGGTTCTGTGACTTCACTCGCACAACCTACACTTTTGGAGAGAGCCGATGGACTTTAGTTTTGTTTTAATTTAACTAATTCTGTGCGTAAATAGTTGCATGAGCGCCCCGAGTCACGGCTTCCACTCCAATTGCTATTGCAATATTAAAAAGAGGGAATGCGGAATGTGCGATTCTAATGGATGCGGCTCTTTTCTACTTGGCAGATATACGACTGCAACTGAACGAGCAACTAAGATGCCTCGACGTGCGGATGGAAGCTCAGGTCGCCCTGGTGGCCGAGCTCCAGGACTTCTTCCGAAGAAGAGCGGAGTTGGAACTCGACTACAGCAAGTCCCTCGACAAAATGGCCAGGAGCATACAGCTCAGGCACAAGGAGCAGAAACAGAAGTAAGTTTTTCGGAATTCCTGCCCCCTAATTCCCCCTACTCAACCCAACACGCATCGATCCAATCTCGTAGACTCCTTGTTTTACCCTCTAAAGTACCGCTCTAATGAGACGCATATGTCGTCCACACCATGCATTCGAGACCAGATGCATGACACGACTTTTCACAGAAATCGTATGATAAATCAGAGTCATCGATCCGAAACCCTGCGAGAAACATGAGTTTCAATACAGTAATTGCAGTGGCAACCAAGAATTAAATGTTATAGAAATATTAAACTATTATTTATACATAACTTATTAAATGACCACAGAATTTGATAGAATCTATTATATATTAAAAGCTCTATGAATTAATATATAAATACAAATCTCACAATCACACAAAAAGACTTTGCCAAAAAGATTGCTATTTGTATGAATTCTATTATTAACATCCGATAATTCCTGTCCACAAACTAATTACCACATAAAACCACATGCCCAGAATATCGATTATCGTCGAGATTTAATTGGGCGAAACTTAGTCGGAGGATGAGAGGAGTGAATGCATGTACGTGCAACTATTTGCAGGCGCGAACAATGGCCCCTGTTCTCGAGTTACGCTTGCTGGCAGCAACTGGTGAACGAGACCAAGTCCCTAAGTCGAGATCACGCCGCTCTTTCGGAAGTTTACAGCACGCATCTCGTGGGTCGGCTGAATCAGGTGATGGAGGACGTGCAGCGGATTTACAAGCGTGTGAGTATCAGGAGTTGTGCGTGGCCACAGTTTCATACACACGCACCGACACATGAAAGGGTGCACCTTTATCAGAGTAGGTACAAGTAGGAGGCGAGTCGTTGGCGCATTTAACGAGCCATCACCGTTGCGCACGACGAATGCAACGGGTACTGCTATTGCCTCGGGCACAACTGATCGCCCGACTAATTGATTCACTGGAATTGCCAACAATCTCGCCGCTTCTCTTGCCCACACACACACACCTGCCGCCACATCCAGTCGCTCCCAATCAACACGTTCTCTCTCTTCTTTTTTTATCGTCAATGGGGAAACTCCATCTGCCACGAGATTTGCTTCTTAATTAGCTACCACTTTGAAATCGCAAAAAAAGTATCGGGAGAATAGAGTAGAATTGGCAGAGTGCCTTGGGATTGTATACCGAAGTCTAGAATTGTGCCATCCTCGAAAGCTGCGAACCTTAATCTAATTTTGTTCAATTGCTCATTGTACAAAACGCTTTAAATTATTATTTTGTCAACGGTGGTGCCAAAGTTTGTAAACGAACAAACTAGTTTTAATGAATTGATTCATGATTATTGAAATGGATCGTGATTATCCATCATTATCATTTGAAACTAGTTGTAATGAATCTCTTATTCATTTTACATATTTTATTAGCTGGTGTCTGAAAAATGCAAACTAGTTTTAAACTTGACTCTCGCTCGTATATCACTCGAGTGAATTTCAAGCTCGCTCTACACCAAGTCATTCCCGTAAGCAGTGAATCATCGTGAGGCGAGACAATATGCGCGGTACACATCAGCCGTATGACAGCTAGGCAACAATACTGCAACGGGGGGTCGCAGGCGCGCGCGCTCACTCACTCACTCACTCGCTCGCTTGATGTTTCAGTGCCGGGAAATCGGATACGAGACGCATGAGGAAATACTGCGGGTACTGCACGAATTGCACACGACAATGAAAACGTACCAGGCATACCAGGCGGAGTCTCGGCAGGCGGAAACTAAGCTCAGGGTCGCCGAGCAACAGCGCAGCAAGCTCGAGGTCGCCAACGCACCGCCGGAGAAGCTCGCGCGCAGCAAGAAGTACAAGCTCATTGAGAAAGAAGTGAACAAGGTAACCAGCAGTATATTTAACCCTTTCGATACGCCAGAGTTTGCCAGCGGTCCACCGAAACGGTCCACGAATCTGGCATTCGTGAGAAATCGAATGAGATGCGTTGGAAATCGCAGAAGGAAATCTGTTTACTTTAATGATACAACTATTGAATAAAAGATACAAGAATTATAAAATAAGATATTCAAAGTAGAAGAATAATAGTAGTTTCGACGGAGAACGACTGTGATGGTCAATGGTAGCGAGAGGATTAAGGTTGGCGTGCGGCGCAGCATGAGTGGCGCAACTGGGAGATGACGAGGAACAGCGAGATAGAGTAAAGGTCGAACTCGAGAGGGTTTGTACCCTCGACTTCCGACGGCTACGAAGCGTGTAGAACCAGCCTACCTGGTGCACACTGTGCTCTCTTTCTCTCTTTCTCTCTCTCGCGACTTCACAACCTCGGCGTACGTGTTCCCTTTAATTCAGAGCCTCGAGTGCCACCTGACCCTGAGGAGAGCTCGACGTGTACCGGCAACCAACCCTCCCCCGGCATCACTATCTTCCTTTCACCTCTTCCTCGCCGCCCCTCTCGCCACTTCTTTCAAGATGCAACCTATCGATTTCCCCGCGCCCAACCCCACCGCCTACCACCACCCCCGCGACCGACCGACCGACCCCAGCCTCCGGCAGCGAGACACACTTTTCTCTCGTCTTCCGTATTTTTAGACGACCCGAATCTATTTCTGACATTGCAACGAAATGTCGAGCCACTCCACCAATCTCCCTTATTGAGAAAAATCCGATTTCTGCCGGATGCACCACTTTCGATTGCATCCCCCAATATGAGTCTCCACTGGTAGACCGATTGGAATAGCATTTTAATGTGAGACGAAGCTATTTTGATCTAGTGGATTATAGAATTGAATTAATTATGATATGGAAGAATTTTGAGGGAAATTATAGATTAACGAAGGATAATCTCTGGAGAGAAATAAGAGGTGTGTAGGAATACAATGTTGAAGTGTCGAAAGAATTTGAGATGTCTCGAAGGTTGGGATTATTTATAAAAATCGTCAGGTGTCTTGGGTGCTAGGTAGTCGATTAAATCGTGAAAGCTCGTTCGAAATGTTTCGAGGAGGACGCTTGAGAGAATCCGGGGTTTAAAAATACCCTCGATTTAAATCTCAAAGACGCCGATATTTTCGCGAGCAGCAGAGATATTGGACATTGATCGTCTCGTGGAAAGAGGGTCGAGGATGCCTGGATATATAAAATCAGCCTCCTCTCACCTTTATATCGCAATGCCGGAAGATAGAAGAGCGGAATTCTTCTCCGGGCGATTATCAGCAGAAGGATGTGTTGCTGCTATCAGGAATGCAGGAGGGCGCGCAGTGCAACAGGCAGAGTGCTCTGATATTCGCACGGAAATATTGAGGTCACGCGGCAGGATGTCCGAATTAGGTATTTGCGTCAGAGACCTGCCAATTGTTCGCCTGCTTTTTGCTCGGCTTCGTGACTCCATTGTTGCTCTATTCCATCGCTCTGGATGCTTAATCCAGCTCCACTTCCATGCCAATCGATCGTTTCGAGCCTCTGCTGTGCCCTTTCAAACCGCCGGTTTTTTCAATAGAAATTTATCTCGCCAGAAGAAGTTCGCGCCAAGAGCAGCCAGACGCTTGGAAAGTACGATAAATAAAGATGGGATTACCGAGATCCATTGGCATGAATTTAGTAGCTCGTTTCTATCGCAACTACTGTTCGAATTTGAGAAAGTAATAGAATCGAGTGTTTGGAATTAGGCGTTGATAAATTACTGCGAAGATTTAACTCGTGTTACGACAAAAGACCTATTTCGAATATTAGTTACTTTCATTGTGATTGGCTATTGTGACGCTATGAATAGCACTGATTCGTTCGGTATAGCTAGCAAATTACTCTCCCAGAATATGGAAACGATTCGTGGCGGAAGTATTAGGCGGCAATTCGCTGATGCAACACTGCATTCGGGCCTGCGGAACCTCCGTCATCGTCATCGCGATGCTTATTGAGATAGTAGCTCGAATAATCGGGCGACCCATATTCCTCTCTCTCGTCACATATTACACTCTGGTCGCAGAGCCCGCGGCATGCAAACTAGCTCAACCGCCGCGCCGCGCCGGCGAAAATGACACGCTGCTGCTTCTGCCGTACTTTGGTACCGGCAGCCTCCTAAAGGGAACTCGTCCGATCTTTTCAAAAGCGAACGAAAGACTGAAAAGGGATGAATGTGCCCTACATTTTCCCCGACCATGCATTCCTTTCTGCCAAGGACTACGTCGATTGCGCAAAGGAGGCCCAAAAGATTGTCCTATCAAAAGCGAAGCAATTTAAAGAACTTAGAGATTCATGGTGTCCCTGAATGCACCATTAAATGGACCGAATTAACACGCTTTTTTATTCTACGGTGTGTCGCAAAGGTTGCAAAGAGCTCTCAATAAATGAAACCCAGCGGGAGACATTGCGTTCCAATAGGAGTCGGCAGAGAAACATCATGAAACCCGCTGGAA
The DNA here is from genome assembly GCA_910591665.1 of Ectemnius continuus. NCBI lineage: Eukaryota > Metazoa > Arthropoda > Insecta > Hymenoptera > Crabronidae > Ectemnius > Ectemnius continuus. The sequence goes on along the minus strand of OU342868.1, from coordinate 8,475,894 downwards.
CCTGAGAGCAGAGAGTTACAGGAAAAACTAATCAGTCGCAGTCATTAAATCGGTCGCGCAAGAACAATGACTTCGCCGCTGTAGCAGCTAACGGCGACGTTACCGTTAATATCGGTTCTCGGAATTACGATGGTAAATTACCAGCGACGATTACCGTTGCTCCATTCGTTAAATTCCCACTACCCGCTGTCAGACGTCTGCCACGACAATTGGATTGCAAAAACGACCGCGCATTTGCTCAAATTCCTATCGTTAAATTATAGCCTAGCATTTTCTACAAACCTTCCATCCGCTTTTACTTTGATTTTAAAACAACTATTATAATATTATCGAAGTTATATGCTTTCTGCTATTTAATACGTTTTTGACATTACCAATCTTAGAAGAAAATTTGGAACAACTATTACATATTATTACAGTGTTTCGTATCGATCTGTAACGCGTTAGTGTATTTCATAATTAAGATAGCGTTATCGCGACATTAATTGACCAGGCTTCAAGATTCCCACGAAAAAGTCATGTGGAGTTAGTTGAACTCTTGTTTAGTTTCTCATTGCAACATATAGCTCGATGCCAACTCGTACGAGGACGAACTGGTCATATCACTCGACAGTAAGAAACCTTAGCGCCACGATATTTTTGTCGGACCTTGCACTGAACTTTGATCTAATGCCCGTTGAACTTTCCTGAACTATGATCTTATAAGCGACCCACGTGAGCGGAGCATAACAAGGGAAGCGCCGGGAGAATAAGAACGGCCGGCGCAGCGACGGCAATCGAGGGTGAAACACGGAGACTTTCCTGGGAAGCGACTATGTTAATTGAGTCGCTGGCGCGCACACAAACAATCGGTTAGTTGAATTAATGACTAACGCGCCACTGATCTCCATTTCAGAGGAAGAGTAAATACCAGGAGGCCAAGCTGAAGGCCCTCAAAGCAAGGAACGAGTACATCCTCTGCCTGGAAGCATCCAACACCACGATACACAAGTACTTCGTCGATGATCTCTCCGATCTAATTGATGTAAGTTCCGCGTAAAATCAATTCGCAACTCATGATTAATTATCCAGGGACGCCTACACTCGTTCAACCCACCGGACTTCATTCGATCCGGTTTCGAAGTCGATTTTTTCCAAATTACTATGTTAATCATATACTCGAGAGGCACACATAACATAGTAACTTATCGAGAAATATTAGAAACGCGACCTAGGAAATATCAACTCTTTTTTGTGAAAGTAAATAACGATTAATTATAGCAGGTCTTAATAAAGAAACAAAGTAAATGTCTCTAGAGAATTAATGGCGACTTTTTCCACTAATTTACCGTGTCCTAGTAAATGTCCGCTCGACACGAGCTACTCGATACGAGTGTACCGCGCTGGCTTCTTGACACCCTATAGATAATCGGATAGTGGGTCACCGAATCAGTCAAGCGGGTACGCTAATCGGCTTTCGCGATCATTGCATATCTAAATAGTCTATTGATACGATGAAAGGAGCATGCACTCTGGGCCGCGACACTAATCACACTGCATTCCTGTCGCGTCGTCATTCTTCCCTCGTTAACCCTTTCAATAGCTCAGTGGCCAAAGGGCGAATGGCTTTTGGATGGGAGACTTTATAACGAATAGACAAGCCCAGAATTAAGCTCAAACGCTCCATTAAATATACATTGAATTATAATAAACAAAATGCATTTAAATAGAACTTTGGTGTTTCATAAACAGTGACAGAGTACAAAAGCACTTATCGTCATCAATGACACGAATTGATAATTAAATAGGTTGTTTAATGTTTGAATTTTGTGCTCCAACAGTGTATGGATTTCGGCTTTCACAATTGCATCGCGCGAGCACTGCTAATGCACTGCAGCGCGGAAGAGGGGAGGCAGCGTTCATTGCAATCGGGTGCTGAGCAATTGGCATCGTGCGTCGGTGCGCTCGACTCAAGGGCTGACAAGCAAAGGTTTCTCGAGTCCCACCATGCCGCCTTTATGATCCCGAAGAAGTTCGAGTTCCAAGGGCAGCGGGGAGACGAGGTAATGAAACCGCCGGTATTTACTTGACACAGTAGCTCTGCCCTCTTCTCAAGCAGCTACTTTACCCGCGTAATATCTGATTCTCAAACTTCTAACTCGCCCTCTTTTATTATTATTCTACTTTTAAAGTGCACTTTAAGCTTGAAACGAGGCCACGCGACTTTGAAGGCTCACTGCTGTATTAATAGAAAGCTCGGTCCAATTTAATGGATAAAGGGAAACGTAGCTGACGTGCGCGGCAAGCGCGGTTGTATTTCATAAAATTGTTAAATAACAATGCATAGAACTCTGACTTGCAGACCCCCGAGCCGGAGCTACAGAAGGTGCTACATTCGGAGATGGAACAGCGGCTGGCGCAATTACAGCAGAGGGTAACTTCCTTGAGGACCGAATCAGAAGAAGTCTGGAAGACACTCGAGACCGCAGAAGCCAGCTTGCTCGAGATGCTAACTGCCAAGGACTACGATTGCTCGAGGTATTTCGGGGAAAATGCCCTGCCGACTTCTCGACCCCCGGAAACCCTACAAATCAAGCTGAGAGCCGACAGGCAGGAGACTGAAGAATTCTACCTCACGGTAAGCCGCCCAGCCTTTCAAACTCCCAACGATTATTAAATGCGCAACACTCTAATAACTCTCGGTTCCAAGTAGTTCAATTATTTCCAGTACTCTTGTAATAAACGTCACTAGTCACTCTAATTTTATAGAGTACAAGTACAAAACTGCTGAGCGTTCAACTTAATGACTTGAATATTAAAGGGAATATTCTACAACCCTGATAGGAGTTGGGAATTGTTGCAATGTTTAAGAAAGAACTGTTTGCGAATCTACTTGGATGAGCTGCTCCTTTGAAACTGTCATACAAAAGATATGTTTGTGTATGTTCTCCGTACAGAAATTCCGAGAGTATTTGTTGGGTACGTCGCGAATCGCAAGGCTGGACGCGAAGCAAGAGTACATCAGACAGAGTCTATTGGACGGATGCAATGCGAGCCCGAATCCGTCGATCTCGACGAGCAAGCAAAAACAGGCGCGACGAAAGCGTATCGGTCGGCTGCAGATGAATGGTCAGCCGAAACTGTTCGGCGGCTCTTTGGAGGAGTATCTCGAGAGCACTAATCAGGAGATACCTTTGATCATGAAGAGCTGCATCCGAGTGATCAATCTGTATGGGCTGCATCATCAAGGTATCTTCCGCGTGTCAGGCTCTCAAGTAGAGATCAACAACTTCAGAGAGTGGTTCGAGCGCGGCGAAGACCCGCTCGCCGATGTGACCGATGCGTCGGACATCAACAGCGTCGCCGGCGTCCTCAAGCTTTATCTGCGCGAATTGAGGGAGCCCCTATTTCCAATTATCTACTTCGAGCATCTAATGGAATTGGCGCAGCTGGAGTCGAAGCAGGAATTCGTTAACAAAATGAAAGAGCTCATCGCGAGTCTTCCAAGGCCCGTTGTCATAGTTATGCGATATCTCTTTGCCTTCCTAAATCAGTACGTAATATTCTAAAAACTATACGTTTCGACTAAATAATGCCAAGCGAATGTCACGCATTCCGACTTCCAATAAATCACTGCTACTGCATGAAACTTATTTATTTTACGTGGTGTCTGCACGAAATATTCATCATGCATATTGCACTCTGCAGGACAAGTCTTTCATTACTGAAATTTCTCTAATAGCCTCTCCGAATTTTCGGATGAGAACATGATGGACCCGTACAACTTGGCGATCTGCTTTGGTCCAACATTGGTACCGGTACCAGAGGACAAGGATCAAGTTCAGTATCAAAATCAAGTGAACGAATTGATCAAGAATATTATCACTTTCTGTGAAGAAATCTTCCCTGACGATATAGGTGGTACCCAATACGAAAAGTATATCAGCAGAGAGCCCGATGACGTGTAAGTAGGAAGCCTACTGTGGGATTAAGATTTTCAGGTGTACCTTATTAAAGCTCGAAATAAATTCTTATACAGGGACGTGGGCGATTCACCAACTGAACAAGTTCAGGAAGACATGGATTCGGAGGTGTATCCATCAGAAGACGGTGCGAAACAGACCTTGATTTTATATAATAAAAACGATTTTAGACATATAATATTAATATAAACTACTCCTTAAAATTCAACACAGTTTAGATCAACTCATACTGTGTTACTTAGGAGATTATCGAAGTCTTTTGGCTCAACAATGCACATAAATTACTTGGTCTTATTTACGCAGAATCCGAAAATTTGGAAGCTACCGCGCAATTCGACTTCAACGCGCGTTCCGACCGAGAACTGAGCTTCAAGAAGGGAGACACCCTCACCTTATATACCCAAGTCAGTAACGACTGGTGGCGGGGTGCTCTCGCCGGTAGAGAAGGTTTAATACCGGACAAATATATAATGATTAAGATCAAGTAAGTTCAACTGTTAGTCGGCCGCTTTAATTGAAAGTATAAAAATGGAAGATACTAAGATGTATATTAACTGTGCGACTGTATTTGTTTGTGCAGGGGCGAAGAGCGTGAGAAGGAGCTGTTGAAGTCATCGAGCGAGGAGTCGATGCGAAGGCGAGCGTCGAGCTCGGCGGACAGTGTGCTATCAAGCAACAACTCTCCCCTTATGGGACCATCCAGTAACGCGGGTACTTGGTCGACTAGCACGGCGTCCGACATGTCGACTGCCACGAATGCTGCCACAATGGACAGTTCCAGTACCGGCTCGATAATGCCGGGCGTTGTGACGAATGTGCCGTGCATCTCGTCGAGCCAACCGATCATCAGCCGAGAGGTATTGGAAACAACCGTTTAGTACGGTTCCTTATATCATCCGTCTGTCTCTTCTTGTTGTCCGTCTGTGCTTTCGTGCTCTGCGCGTCACACATACACGCAGAATGTCTCGTACTTCGAGGATTCATTTTACTCTAGGCACAAGTGCATGGCTGTTGTGCTCTCCTATTTTTTTTTTTTTTTACTTCTCGATCCGCCAATAGTAATGTGCGAGTGATGTCTCTATGCACACTACGTATACACTGACACCACACATGCAGTGTAGTGGCCGAATTGAAAACGCCAAAAGTTTGCCCGCACAAAGCGCACCCGCCAAACTCTTGCATTGCTTGTATCAGTCCTCATACTATTACATATCCAGAGGAGGAAATCGTAAAACGAGTACTTAGTGTGTCGTACTTAGAACTTCTCCCGGGAACCCAAGACCCAGATTATTAAGTGAACTCCCCCCTGGACCTTTACAGTTCTTGAATCAATCGTTTTATTGGTAACGTTACTCACCCTGAAATAAGCACCAGATTATGGTAGTATTAGAGTACCTCTTATACCTTCATACTACCCCAGTGTTTCTTTTCTTTGGTACTCTCGTACTATCATCCGCTGATGTTTTATTCCAGGGTCGTTGACATCACCGATAGAATAATTGGTTTAATAATTGTTCCCGCGAGAACACCCCGATGTGAGAATGAGTGCCGAAGCTGAAGCGCCTGAATCATCTCTCTAGTGCATTAGTGATAGACGCGCTAATTGCCGCACGTGTCTCTGTGTCTTGACGCCTCTACTTCGTTCTCGCAAATTACACGCACACCTTGTACGCCGAGAGTTCCATATCGGCGAGCGAGCGGTTGAAGCAATCACTGCTTCCTAGCTAGATCAAGCACGGCGAATTCTTGGACCACGAGAGCAACCGGTAAGGAATCCGTCGCGTGGGATAGTGGCCGCTTAACTTAACCAGTGCGACGGAGAATTAAACCTGCGAGTCCGCTAATGCCGCACGAGTCGCACGAGTCGCTACACAATAAGTTTTAATTTATCTTGTCTAGTAAGCGCATTAGTCTGTGTTAATGAGCGATTTGTACGATATTTTGTAAATAAAATAGAAATATATACGTGTTTCATTGTTGCATGTGTGCCTTGGTCTCTTTGTCTTGCCGCCGCCTGTGCCACATTATACACACACACCTTTTGTCGTTTTATTGTGCCTTGTGCCCGTCTTTAATCGTCTACACACGAACCGCAGTATGTACGTGTTTAATGGTATTGGGGGTGGTTGCTGATTTTTCCAGATTTACGTTTAGTTTCGGCTACACGGTTGAGCAAATAAAAAAGAGTATCGTGTGCATAAAGCGTAGTGGGCGAGAAACTGTTGGACTAAAAACTGTTCGATAAAACTGCTGCCAGTGTTGTGTGGTTCTGTCGCTTGTGTTTTTGATTTACGTTCAAGGAGTGATTCGTCTCGTTCGTATGACGGTTCAGTTGGTTTGTGAATACCTAGAGTACCGTAGAACGATCTCGATCTCGATCTCTCATACGAGAAACCAAAGGAATGTGCCCCGAACGCGCAGGGCCCCTGCCTTTGCCAGCGTCTCTCCTCTTAGGTGAGTAAAGAAACATCTCACCCATTCTCCGTTTATATTAATACCACCCACACCTCGTTGGCACACCCATGGAAAGATAGGTATTGGATAGTAATCATGTCTATGTGCGTCTGCTTATATTCGCTCTGATCATCATCAGTTTTACGAGCAGTTTTTAATCCCGTATTAGTGGCACGTATTACTACTACTACTACTACTATTACTACTACTACTACATTCCCTTTCTCTCCTTAATCTCATATCTCGGCAGTAAGTGCATGCAGAGGAATCTTACTTTGGAGGTGCTATCTATCTTCGATACTGGATAATCGGGTTAGCTACTAACTGGTGTAAAAGTTGCATATGTCTCTCCTCTCACACGTAACTACCTCTCCGTAGTTGCTTTATCAAAAACTTGGTATTCTGGGGTACTCTCTCGTAGATTGTCTCTTGGATATACATGTGCGTGATTAAATTAATTCGTGTTTCATTGCAGCGAACGCTGTAACACGGGAACTGTACCTAGATATCTCCCATATCTCCCTAAATGGTGTCCCTACTCACTGTCGAAAGGGCTTTTCCAATGGTGATCCACCTTTTTCCAGGAGTCCGTGACACCCTCGAGGATTTCGAAGGTATCTACTCCGGAAAGCGAAAAGCATTCCTTTGCGTCGGAACATCGCACAGAGACAAACCAAGTGGTGCACGAGAATAGCGCGGAGGGTGAGAAGATGGCCTTCAGCGAGGGCCTGTCGATCGTGCAACAACAGCAGCATCATAGGAGCGAGGAAGCCTCGGACGAAGCAGAACGAATATCAGCGATGAACTTAGAATCTAACAAACGCGGTACTGGAAGAAAACAACACTGGAAGTCCCAAAGTGTGGGAGAAACAGTCCAGCAATCGACACACGTGAATTCGGTTCAGAATGTGAACAGCGCATCGCAAGAAGAAACACCACTCGAGCACGCGACATTCTCGGCCAATCGGGAGCTCTGGCAGAGACGAGCTACTTCGCAAACCCAACTGAATCCACCGGTTCCTCCAACGCCAAAGTCTTTTCGGTCATCCCAGGAGTTTCGCGAGATGCGTCAGAAACATACACCCGATCTCGTGATGGATTTACCGCTGTCCGCCCAAGATGCGAGCAAGAAATCCGCCTCGTCGAGCAGTCTGAGTAGCTCCGACGACGAAACTCCTATGCAACCCACTCGGGCGGAAGCTGCTACTTCGCCTACTGGCGGTCCGGAGTCTCCGGACATGAGCACGGCTGCCGAGCGATTCGCCAAGCAGAATCAATGCACTCTTAAGAAGAACACGAAGGGTAACGCGGAGGGATCGAAACTGAAGCGCGTGGAGACCGAACACGAAGTGGAGCACGAGGGTGAAGAGATCGTGCGCTCAGCTAGTTCGAATCAAATCTCAGACACGATACCTCTTCGTTCGCCGCTACCACCACGATCTACGCCGAAGATAGTAGCGAAATTCGCCGACATGCATCTGACAGGCGGTAGCCAGGTGTCGTCGTTCAAGCCGCAGGTTAAGGTGAAGCCAACAATCCTTCGTAAGCCAGTGCTACCTTTTCCCCACCCGCACATGAGCCCGGAGCTAGCGAGAAAGATCGAGAAGCAGGCACAGAGCACGGAGCAAGCGAATTAAGAAGGCAACACAGTCGCAGTTGTGATCGATGTTACATTTAGCCCTTCATGTCCTGCCTCTCTCATCTCCCGCATCTCACCCCTCGCAATCCATGTCAGCGTGCGCAGTCGGCAAGCGGGAGAAAGAATTCGAGCGAAATCGACCAAGCGCCGCACTCATCAAAATATATTTATTTTAAGCAAGTAAGGAAAGCACGCGTGTTCCAGGAATGGCCCTGCAGAATCACTCGAGTTAGTAAGGCCGTCTAAATGGCGTAGGCGCGTCTAGTTCTTAACGATAATGGAACCTCCCATCGACCAGTTACTCCGCCCAATCGCGAGGACTCGTACCGTTATTTACTCTATCGAAGAACAAAGCATTGCTGGCGGATAGGGGGTTTGGTCCGCCGGACTATCGAAGGCTACTCATAGCACCCAATGGATAGAGCCGCCAATTGGCAAAAAGAGGAGGAGATGATGATGATCGCGGAGAGTCTCTATCTGTTCGATATTATCGTGTCCCTTCGGCAATCCGATTGAAAGTGCATGCGTGGCCAGCTCTCTATCCGGCGCGAGTTTATTTTTTCTACGGATATTTTCCATTTTCGCATAATTTTTTTACCAAATGACCCACGAAACGATGTTTCTAGTCATCGAGGTGAAGATAGGGGATGGCTCGCGATGTGACGCGGTGCACGCACACAACGATGCGGGATGCGGAGCGGTGTGCGCGTGCACGAGAGTGCAAGCAAGAGCGAGACACACGAAAATACATCGAAGAAAGGAGAAAGCCTCTTTGTCCGTGGCGCGTGAAGGAGCGTGTGTGTTTAGCATTGAGAAAGCGTATGTATTTCTATGTCGGACGATGTAATTTATTTTTTATCGCGCGTACGCATATCCAAACTTCCTCTCTTTACGATTAGAAGGAACGCTGCAAGAGCGCAAGAAATGAAAGATTGAAAGAAAGAACGAAAGAAAGAAAGAGAGTGAGAGAACGTGACGCGGTATACGGGGATGTAATGTTTGCGATGGTGTACACGTTGTCGATGTTCCTTTAATGTTGCAAGCGAGTGTGATGAGTTTTGAAGAGACGTTTTTCGAAAGAGCGGGTTTGTTTCTTACCATGGAGTGAGTGAGATACCATGATGCGATACGATACGATATATACTCGGATTGGCGACTGATGGGGTCGCCACCCCGATTACATTATACGCTAGAGAACAGGTACGCTATATTATATCACGTACGTCTTAATTATAGGGTACTAATACAACGGTGATGTTCGATATATTCAAAGAATTCTAAGTGTACAATTACGTGAGTATGTAACGAGGATTAACATCAGCCATAGCCATCCTTAGTAGGCGTGAGAAGTATTCCCTGTTCACGGCTCCACGCGTGGAAACGACCTCCAACGAACAGCCAACACACTACACACGAAAACCAATGTACTACCCTCAAGTATTCATGCCTTCTTGCTGTATCCCGTTGTCGAAAAAGTGTACTCGTCTAATTAAAACTAGCAATTACCAAGCATTAATCCGAAGCGCAGTGAAGCAAGTAATACACTCCGGCCAATGCGGCCATATATTCTTTCGACTTATATGTACTTGACGTTTAACTGAGGAAAGGGAGCTAGAAGATATAGCAGGGGTGAGCCATTGCGCGTAATAATGGTGTAGCGCTTTTCTCAGTCAACAAAATCGTACCAATCGAAAACTAGACTGTCGATACTTCATAATACTCTTTATAAGTATACAATAAATTAACTAATCGACTAACCCTGCCCTCGCCCCCCCACCCCCCACCCCCGACTCCAACCTCTTGCAGGCACTACTTTACCCACCGCAATAAGTAATACCAAAGCCAACGATAGCGCGATCCCTCCGATTGTGTAACATATGTATTTGTTAATTCTGGAACACCAGACCTTCGTTCGGTATGTTGTTCTCCGCTCCATGAACACACTCTATTTTTTATTCGACAACTATGTAATTGCGTCGTGAACCGAGAATGAGAAACGCGACAGGGACGAACTCCTGTTTGACGCACCGATCTAGTTGGATTGTTATTTTCAACATGATTCGATGTACTTTTACGTATACATATAGATATATATAGACATATATATAATTTAAAATATCTCTAGTTACGCATCTTCGTATCAGTGATTTTAAGGGGAGTAAATGACACTCTTTCATTTGACGACCTTCCGAGTTAAGGCTAATGACAGTAACGATATCAATAAATGAACTTACAGGCTGTATTATTACCAAAGAAGTCTTATATTATCCTACCACTCTACCATCCTTTTCTTTAATAGTTCTCTTTTAAATTATACTGGTCTATGGTGGTAAATTTGGGCTCAAAATTTGGCTGATCTTCTTTAGACTACTCTCGATGTTTTCTGAATAAAACTCTATATTTGAATTAAATGTGGGAGAGTGCAGGAATCTACAGAGCCTCCACGATCCTAGGCAGCATGTGAGTAGATGACAGTAGTATACCGTGCAGTAGATGTAGCTATCACCCCGCGCACAATCAGCTGGTCGGCAGGCGATATGTCTACCGCTTGCTCAAGCGATTTCTGTGAAGAAACTTTCACTGCCGAAGATGGTGTCAAATGGACAGATCAAAATGACTAACTGGATATCGAAAAGTGGCGTTCGGCCGAAAAATCATAAACTGATTGGCAGCGGAGTGATCTGTTAAACGGAGCCATGAAATGAGGCCAAAAAGCGTGATGCTCGCATGTTCGGCACGCCAAGGTCTGCAGAGTGTCAATGAAACTAAATACAATGTAGCTCCAAATTAAAGGCTGTCAATATATGACACCGAAGCTCCGATCTATAAATTAAAATAGCCGAAAATTACAGGTGCCTCCCCAATGACTCGCGACAAAATGTAGTCAAGTTCTGAACGTCGGATGCGCGATATTTTCCCGTGCATTCCGCTATAACCCATAAACCACTGTTTATCCCCATCAAGAGATCAGTAGCATACCCGTTTTGCGTGTTTTCGTTTAAAACTGATGCACACAACAAATCTTCGAGGATGGAGGCGGACGAGATACTACGAGGGATTTTCGGAACCAATATCAACCTGCCTGAATCAGAGGCTTCTTCAAGATCAGGAAATGGAAAGAAATCTAAGTCATCTGAGGATAGCAGAGTTGCCCAATACTTGATCTGGACTAATAGCTTCATTGAAGCAGCCCTTGAGAGAAATGTAACAGCCCAGACATATGTGGATAACAGGGTAGGAAGAATGGGCCCAACTATGGTCAGGTTCAATGTTACTCCAGAAAACAGGCACTTCATAGCCTCACCTGACAAACTGACCCTTTATTCTGTCCATCACTTCTGTACAATGAAAGCAAATACTGGAGTTTACTCAGGAAAGTGGATGTATGAATTGCAATTAGGATCCAGAGGATTGATGCAAGTGGGTTGGAGTACTGCTCAATGTAAATTTCATACTGGATGTGGCGTAGGTATATACTTTGATATATTTGAAAGATATGATATGATTTTGTAAATGGGAGAGTAATGCAAGTCTGTCAAAGGTTATTTATTAATCTAAATAATTTGTAATATAAAAACCATTTTGTTATAGGAGATACTATACATTCCTATGCTTATGATGGCAGTAACATGAGAAAGTGGAACATAAACACCCAAAAATATGGTGAATTATGGCTAGCAGGAGATATAATTGGATGTGCAATAGACTTAGACAATGCTACAATCAACTTCTATAGAAATGGTCAACACCTTGGGGAGGCATTTAAACAAATATCCGTGGATACCAGCATTGTATACTTCCCTACTGTTAGTCTCTCAGCAGCAGAATCTTTAACAGGGAATTTTGGTGCTACACCAATGCGATATCCTGTTGATGGATATCAGCTTTTAGAAATACCACCCATGGAAGAAGTGGCTCAAGCCACTCTCCTCTTTAAATGGCTTCAGAAGACAATAGAATTGTTATCGGAAACTAAAAACGCAAATGGCCGGCGTAGCTCCTTATTTACGAAAACCACGAACTTACATCAATTCATAATGTCAATCGCAAAATATATATTGACGCACACTGGACCCGTGATTACCGTTCCATATGTTACACAAGAGATATTTGTTCCTTTCGTTGAGGATCTAGCTGACAATGCTCACTCACGTCAGTCAAAACTGGAAAACTCAAAGCTCAGGATTTGTTTGGATTTATTGTGGGACTTCTTGGAAGAGCAGGAAATCAAGACGTGTCTCGAAGTTACTATAAATTGGTTGTTATCTGTATTCCGGCATCTTTCATGTACACTGGAGTACAGCGATCAGCGTCGAATGCTAATACTATTAACAAAGATCTGCGAGCATACAACCACCCGAAAATATCTATTGGAATCTTTATTATTTAATGAAGGACGATTCGCGCATTTTATGCACGTAAAGGTACTGGATGAGAAGAACTTGGCGGATGTCATACAAGACGTATGGTGGGAGACCGATCCCGTGGACCCGGAAATCGAACAACATAAAGAAAGTTATTTTCGTGCCTCTAAAGAAATAGGTGCTGCCGTATCCGGTAAGACAAACTGTTGCATATAGTTCCCTGAATTTCTATATGGCTTTATATACGTTTCGCAGAGGTTGAGGACTTGCAAATAAAGTTAGCTATAACTCTACTCAACAGATCGGATGGTACCGACAAAAGTTTAACATCCCGAGTTATTTTTGCTAAGAACTATAAGCGATTTGTACATGAGAACTTTTTACCAAGCGATGTATGTACAATGAGGACTTTCCGCTTGATTTTTTCGTTGTACATCTAGTTATTTGATAACATTTCGACAGAGTTTCCCGAGGCTAATAGTTCCGTTACCCATTACCCTTGGCTGTTTCCAAAGACTGCTGGCTGTAATAATAGATCTATGGACTAGTGAAACTGGCCAGATTCCAGGCTACATTCCATGCAGGTGAGCATACACTTATGCCCCTAATATATCAATGATGCCTGGTTGAACGAATTTCGTGGTTAAAGTAAAAAAGGAGTTGTTTTAAAAGTTCAGTCGTCGATCAAGCATAAATGAAATATATGTAAATGGAAATGTGCAGGGCATTTTATGACGGTTCCATTAATTATCCTGGCATCGATCGACTGGGTGGTGTTCTATCGCATTTACAAAAAACCTTCAAGAAGGAGCTAGTGGCTCGGTTGGGTGTCGATCACGAAGCGATTCGAAATGTGGAAGAGGAGACTCAGCTAGGAGCAATATATCCCCCCGACGTACCGATGACTTCCGCAGAAGCCTCCGATCGAGAAGAATCTCGTCCTTCTACTGGAATGTTCGCCAGGCCATTCCGCCACCCTATATTGGAGAGGCTGAGATCGATTTCCTTGCCTGGGAAAAAGAGCCTTTCAAAGCGAGAAAAAGCTAGCGATTTAATTGATCCGTTGATCGATCTTTTGGACAGTACAATACAGTTTTACCACTTAGCCGCAAAAAAGCAATTATCAAAAGCCGCTAGTTTTGAGGAGGACTTGGTGCAATATATCACCGCGGTTGCTGACGCGCAGGAATGGTACGACAGTATAGCAGACGGTACCGAAGCTGAATCGCAAATGATTCGGGATGAATTGGTTCGCACGATAACTACGTTTAAGAGCAATATTGTGAGGCTAGCCAGGTACACAGCCTGGGCGAAAGAAGCGATATTCTGCATGGAAAAGCAGATGCATTCAGCTTGGCTGGTCAACGCCATTATTTTAACACTGCATCGAGCTAGTGAAGAAGGCAATATGTTCTGTTTTGTACCTGAATTTTATGTGGGAGCTCTCGTGGACCTTTGGATTAATCTACGATACAATATCGATTCAGACGAGGGTATACAAAATATGTCAGAGTCCCATCAGATGTTCTTGGACTTGGCTGAATTTGTATGCGAGCATTTTCTGGATCCGAGGATAATACACGAGGATGCAAAGGATAGTATAATATTAATAATAGCTGGTTTCGTCTCAAACCCATTCACGTTGAAAGTACTTGAAAGTGTGTCAGAAGAGCATAGAACAAAATTGGTTAGGAATATGTTCAAGCCTTATGAAAGAGTGGCATGGCCACAATGTAACTGGGTGGTAAACAAATTCTGGCAAGGCAACGGTTTCGCATATCGGTATCGTAGAAGTCCCCATCTAACGAAAAAATTAGGCACAAAATTGATAGTTCAAAAAAGTGGCTCGAAGCACCCAAGTGAGTTGAACATGCTTTATGAATGATTACTTATTCTATTAATTATTATTTCCTTACTAACGATAAATGCGTGAAATCTACTTTCAGAATCATTTCCGTCTTTAATATTCCAAGAACACATCAAAGATGTACTGCTGAACGATCGACAAACTACTGTTAAGTTCTTGGATTCCTTCTTGAATAAATTAAACTGGACCTTCTCCGAATTTATCGGGTGGATACAAGAGATCTATACCATATCGCTGAGGACTGGAATATTCATAGATCGCGGTCAAATGCGGACGTGCGCTACGTGCTTCGATTTGACTGTGCGTCTATTAAGGGTAGTAGAAATGATGTGCACGATAGCACCAAGTATTTTCAATATGGATGCGCAACCAAGTACTAAAGACTTATTACTTAGATTATGCCAGGTTCGTAGTTCATGACGAAAGAATTGCAAAATATAATGTTCAAGAATGATAGAAAAATTTAATTTTTTACAGTTACTTTGCCATATATTAAACAGAGTGGGTTCACAGACCAACTGCTTTCAGCATGTAGTATTACTGCAGATCCCCGATTTGATATCTGTGGACCACTTTCCCATTCTAACTGCTGTTGTTGGCATTCTACTTGCCATGCTTAATGATGACATGGAACAGTTTGCTGGTAAATAACACAACCCATCTTATCCCGTTGAAACGTGAGTGTTTGGCAATACAGTAAATCGTTTTCTAGAAAACCCCACCGAAATACCACATATCACACGGATTTTCTTAACTGAGCCAAGCTTCCAAATCACGTCCCTGTACTTTGTGCTTGGGGAAACGAAAGGGGATACTATTAAAGAGAAACCGTCGACATCCTTTACCATTTTACAATGTAAGTGAAACAAATGGAATATAAGTAATTCTAATAAATAATTACTTATTTTATCCTCCTTTCTAGATCAAAATGACGTTACCGAGGAAGAGGGAGAAATGGTGAAAAAATTGATCAAGTATTTAGAAGACTGTATGCAAATCCTGCCTGATCCGAAAGTGGCTATTGACACCGACGATATGTGTCCTATCTGTTATGCATTCCCCATCGAAGTTACCTTTGAACCTTGCGGCCATCAAACCTGCCGCACGTGTATCGATAGGCAATTGCTTAACAAACGGGAATGTTTCTTTTGTAAGGGCACGATAGCGCGGGTCGTAGATTTATCTGGAGCTATGATACACAACTTCCTGGAGGAAGTCCCTGATTAATTATGGCATAATAATTAGTAGGCAAAAAACACCAATTGGATTAGTACAAAAATGTTACTGTACATACATAGGAGATCAAAATAAGACTTTATTTACTTCTTACGTCAGTCTGCTTGTAGCCTTAAATGCTATACATGGCGAGCAGTTAACATTCTCACGTTAAGTTTTACCATACAAAAGTATTCTCGAGTTGATAACGTAAACGGTGTAAAAATATTTTAATATATATAAATCAGTCTTCTCTGATGCTCTAGCTACCTTAATACTACGAGAGTTACCTGATAAAAGAGCTGTACGAATGGTTCGAATTGCCTAATTGCAGTCGCGAGCTTCTTAAAGTTTTCTTTTTTGGTATAGCGAATTGCAAACGACGATACAAAAATTCTATAAAACATTGAGCAAATTGTTACTAGAAAAAATAAACATCCTCTAGTTTCACAGATCTATTAATTTCGTTTTACGCCAGTCCTATCTTCTAATAAAAACTAATAACAAGAAGTACGAGTGGTCACAGAGAGATGTTTCTTTAGCTAAAGCGGGACTCGTGGCTTAAATACACAAGTTCTGCTTTAGTTGCCTGAATCCTGTAACCAGTGGTGGCAATTCCGGTTTCTTCCTCAAATCCTGGATAGCCTCGATCAACACTACTCCACACGCAAACGCCCCTAAAGCGGTAAGGAAAATCGCGAAAAGAATCAAGAGACGATCTTTGTTCAAATGAAGCTCTGGATCTCTGGTCAGGATGCTTTGGAAAAGGCAGATGCCCGGGAGTATAAAGATAAAAGTCGCCGATATCGCGCCGAGCAGGTTTATGATTGGTGAA
This sequence comes from Ectemnius continuus, assembly GCA_910591665.1. Taxonomy (NCBI): domain Eukaryota; kingdom Metazoa; phylum Arthropoda; class Insecta; order Hymenoptera; family Crabronidae; genus Ectemnius; species Ectemnius continuus. The sequence continues at coordinate 8,459,558 of OU342868.1, read as the reverse complement.
ATATCTGGTACTAATACAGCTATCACGAGGGATGACGAAAACCAGACGATAGTGACCGAGACTCTAGTCTTCAAATTCTCACAACTGTCTATGCCGAAGAGACCGAGAAGCGCGTCGCGACCACAGTATAAAACGATCGGATACGTTGTAAAATTCTTTACCGCCACGAAAATAATAGCCAAAGTAAGGACTATGCTTTTCTCGGTATACCCTTGCAGTACATCGCTGGGCACCTTGCCAATGCCGAATGTCATATATCCGAAAATACCAACCACCGTATACGCCGCGAAGCAGATAATCATACTGATCGTTGCGCATAAAGAGAATTTAGCAAGATTACGATCTTTCATACATGCGTAAGTCGGTATAGCCGTCATATGACTCTACAAATAAAACACCTTCTTAAGTCTCAAACTCAAAATATATCAAGAATGTTTAAGTAAAGTAAAAAGTACCTGATAAGCAAAACATATAATTGGCACAATTTGGAGTGCTTCATATCCATTCTCAGGCCACATTTTTACAGGTACATCATTGTCTACCAGAGTAAAGCTCTTATAGGTGATCAAAAATACGACATATAAAATAGTGGCACAGCCAATTAAGCTAGCATAACTCAGTACATCTAACTTCTTAAAGAAGCACAATGGTAATATAAAAAGAATGCTGGTAATTGCTGTTATAAACGGTCTAGACAAGTACCTGAAACATTGAATCTATAGTCACTTTGCAACCGGAGTAGCACTAAGGCAGAAATGGTGGGACAGGTTTGTTACCAAGTATGACAGTAATCTAATCCAAAGTATGTGGCAAAGACTCGATCGAATTGATCACCAACAAGTATTAAAAATGTTAGGCAGCAACCAAAGCTATAGATAGTGACACACAAGCCACACACAACAAGAAACTTGTAACCACACAAACCAGCAAATGTATCTTGCATAGTATTTGTATTGGTCAAGTCACTGCAATTAGCTAGAATTACTAGTGCACCTGTGATGAACACTAGAAAGACTAGCTGTGTAAGTGTAGAGGTGACAATTCCACCAGCCTTGTCAAAGGCCTGGGGAAAATTGAGAAGACCTGCTCCTAAGGTAGTATTGACAATTAAAAATATTGTACCCAATGTACCAGCACCTGGAAAATTCAATGTGGTAACACCGAGAATGTTCATTCAAAAGTCGCACTTTTTAAACAGCTCCGAATTTCTATTGGAATAGCATGTAAACGAAAACTAAAAACAAAACGTCAAGAAATCGTTCTGGAATGACTAACTGATAAGAGATGCGTGCACGGGCGAGAGATAATGGAGCTGACTAAATTCTGTGCGAGACAAAACCTCGTCGGTCCGATGAAATATAAATAAGTACCTGATCGAGATTCGTCATTTCGAATAGCGGAGGGACTCGGCGCTGTCGACAGAAAGACGTCATTGCCGATCAAGCGTTCGGTTTCACTAGACAGGCAATTCATGTTCAGCGGAATTGCAAAGCGGCAAGATCAATCCTGTAGGCTAGTGACAGATGCTCGAGAGAAGAAGACTGTTCAACTGACACTCGCGCGCACGATGTGCTTTCCCTCACCAAAAAAGAGCATTTACTGCCTCCGCTCTGGCTGCTCTTCGATACAAAGAGGACAAAGGTCAATGCTACCCAGCAGTGCGGAGCAGCTGACTTCTTTATATTCGAACAAGTACACACAATCGAACTGACCCGATGTCGAGAGATGCCTCAACGTTAAGTCATCTCGTACCAGTTAATCTCCTGGCCAATAACCCTCGCGTTTAATAATCAAATCGACCTATCTTTGTCTTTTAACACAACTTGTTGATACACCTCATGTGGGAGGAATCGCGTGGAGGAATGGCGTGGGGTATTCGCCACCATTCGCCACTACTTGTTGCAGCTACTACGCGGAAAACCTCCCACCAGGGAATAAAATTCCCCCTTTTCAACGAAAGTGAACGTTCCGGGAACGATCGATGAAAAATCTATAGGTTTCATTAGCATCCACATTCCACAGGGATTAATCAAGCCTTGTCTTCGCAAAGGGGAAAATCTGATAGGATTATACTTTTATAACGACGTTTTGACTTTTGAGTCTTTGCCATATCAATGCAATTGCACAATTGGACTTATGATTATCTATCAAAAATCGTATATAAACCACCCAACGTATTCCTTCTTTCTATTATTTTTCAAATGGCTTTACATATATTGCCCTGCCATATTGGCAGTACATTTTGAATGGAATTCAAAGAAATTGAAATAACTAGAAGCCATAAAAACTTCCACGAACATCTTATTTAGTTGTTCCATTTTCGGAAATAACTAGAATCCAGACATTCAAGTCATAAAGAACATATTTTATATGTTCTCACTCTATGTTCTACTTTCCGAGTTGTTCATTTCTTCATGAAGGGCTATAAAATATAAATGTTTCCTGACCCAATTTCTCATATCGTTCGCATATGTTGCTATCGAAAACTGCATTGTTGCTCAATGTCCACAATGCGTAATCTCTTAAGACACAGAAAAATTACTGCAATTTGTACGCGTCAAGATAATGCACGTAACTTCTCTGTATGTATGTGCAAAAAGAAACATATCGCAGTTTGCATTTCCAAATTATCAATTGCTGGAAATTGATCGAAGAATGAAGGATCCGCCATTGTTTTATACGCGTTCATCTGAATCTTCAAACGAACGTAAAAATTTCTATTGAAAGTCTGTTCGTGATACACTATTGTTTCCGCACTTTAAACAATCGTTTATTTAATGCACTTTTGCACTGGCAATACCGGCACACGTAAATTTGCCAGTTGCACCACCTTGTATGGATCACTTAAGTGATATGCAAAGCAAATTGTCTTTGCATATTCCACGAAGTATTATTCGTTGTTGCGCAAATAGTGTTCCAAGCAACAGCCAAGTAAGTTAAAATATAAATACGTGTAACTTGGCGGCAATAAATATATCGAAAATAACGAAAAACACTGCTGCCCGAGTGTAATCGGCACTCAAAAGTCTTTGGAAAAGAATTGCAAACACTGCTCACCGAACGATTGCACTGATTGATGATGGTCCGCGTCCTAATTCTCGGAAAGGCGAGTCTGGTCCATCAGCCGCACTGTCTTTTGCACTATCACCAGAAATTCGAAGCACTGATACTACGTCACTTGTGTAATTACAATTTAACAGAGAAATTGAATGCCGGTCGACATTTGAAGCACAGGCAGGAGGGAAACCGACGCCGACACCGGCGGAAGGAGAGTAAGGTGGAAGGTGGCACCACTTTACAGCGTCGTCGAAAGAGAACCCACAGATTGGTCGGCTTCTCAGACAAAGAGTTCTATGCACATTTGAATCTGAAAATGAAAGATTTAAAAGTTCAATCTAAGCAATAAATAAAGCTGGGAAAATATATGACAAACCGATGTATATATTACGAATAGGCATTAATAACATATCGGTGAATATGCAAAAGTATAACGGAAGTTCAAACATCTTTTTCCTGGAGAAAGTAAACTTATTCTTATTGTTGAAGGATGCTTTCCCGCGTCGAAATTTTGAATTGAATTATGGTTTTGTGTTACCGATAACAAAAAGCAAATAACGTACACAATTCTATTGTTTAAACAATGCTGCTTTACTATTAGATGCATCCTTCTAACAATGAGAATGTTTATCCACGTGTGTATTCGTGGAGAAAGAGTTCTTGCTTTTTATAAAATCTGTCCAATTATACTTATGTTTCACAATACGTTTAATTATACAGTTCATAGAACTATTATTTGCATACAGAATATATTCTACGTACTGTAAAAACAGAAAACTAACAGTTAAGCGAAATAAATAAAATAATATTTGTAACAGACTGAAATATTGCATCCACTGTGCTTTGTAGTAAAAAAAACTTGGAATTATCAACTAGCTGATGAATAATACACATTGTCGACTCTTGTAGGAATTGGAAACATTTGCGTTATTTAATATATCTCAAGATTTAGACGCCGGTTCAAAATAGTAGTGTATCCCCAGCCGAATATCAGCTGATCACGGTTTTTGTATATACCGCACACATAACCTTGAAGAAGTTCTAGAAGTGAACTACTCCACTTTTATCCAGCGTATTCTGACAAGGAAGCGATTGTCATTCGAGAAAAAAGTTGGCAGTGAAAAACAAGCGGATCCGTGGCTAACGCGAAAAATCATCTAGACATGTTCTCTCGCGTGTTCACAACAAATTTTCGTAATATCTCGGTAGGTACCGATATTCACGTGGCCACCCATGTTCGGTCCTATGGTAGAATTGCCGCAAGAAATCTTGATTTACGATGCCTAACATCTGCTGAAGACACTGATAATTGGCCTAGTACCGAGAAATTCTAGTATCCCCTGTCGAAACCTAATTACCACTGCCCAATGTTACTAATGCTCTCAAGCCATTGCCCCTTGCAAAGCCAAATGATCCCACCACGAATGCATTATTGCGGGCCGGGAAAATGAAAAAGATAAATAAAAGCACAGTTTTACAGCTGCTCTCGCGAGTATGGAATGGTCCGAATGGAGCCCTGGCTGGGAAACAGGCTGAGCAAAAAATGATATCCGTCCTAAAGAACACTTTTCCCAAAGCTAGTGTTATTGAAGTCACTGACATATCAGGTGCATATTATACTTCATTTAATTGATTGCTCTCTACCAACATTCAAATACATTGCTATTATTAAATGTAGGTGGATGTGGAGCAATGTTTGAAGTAAATGTTATTGCACCTGAGTTCAAAGGCTTGAGCAAAGTCAAACAGCACCAGATAATCAATCAGGTAAGGAGTTATGATGATTGCATGTTTCTCTAAGTACTTGATGTGAGATTTCTAGTTTCTGAAATTTAATGCTGCCTATTTCAGGCATTGAAGGAAGAAATTAAAGACATGCATGGCATAAGGATACATACAAGTGTCCCTACATCTTGAGGATTGTAGAATTATTCATTATTTGTATATCATTGATTTATTTAAGAAAAAGTGGTCAGTGAATAGGTGCTAAATGCCATTATACTGCCAGACCATGATCATATTCACAAAGTGTCTCATCCGCTGTAAATCACGCAAGAAATGTTAATTTCATATGTTGGACTCTGTATATATGATTTTATCAAAATACAGCTAGAAGCTACTTGTTCATTAAGACTTAGCGTTTTTTCGTTTGTATATGCGTGTTATATTTTTGAATAAAGTATTTAAGTAATATAATGAATTTTTCCTTCGTTCTTTTCCCTGACAAACTATCATACTATTATTGAAACGTGATTAAACAATACGAAACGATTCGTAACAAGATGCTCTAATACGTTTCCCCGCGAAATCAATGACCAAAATCTCGTCTGGTTACTATGGCAAACGTATAATAACAACTAGCACGATTTATTAACAATGGCAGCTTCTCTGCAAACTCGAGTTATTTATGGCTTGAAGACTGACATTGTGTCAAATGCGCATTACATTACAGACACTGAGGTTCTTTACCCCGTGGGAAATGTACTTGCTTTGCACAATGTATTGCAACGACAGCAAAGACTGATCCGCTTACCGGAAAAATACGAGATTAATATAATCTGCGTTTCACCGAACAAGTAAGATCTCGCATTGCAAATTAAAAGAACCAATGGACCAGCTCTAAATTAATAACCCTAATAGCTGATCTTCGAATTGATTTAAGACTTAGTGTAGGGCTTCCTGTCATTGTGAATTATAATCCGTTCTTTCTTCGCAAAGGAAGTATGTTGCATTAAGCGAAAGTGGGGAAAAGCCAGTAATATCAATCTACGATGTCCAAACTCTCAAGAGAAAGAAAATCCTGGGAATACCTTACGATGCACCAGAAGTCACAAAGTTCAACTGCATGGGTTTCAGCTTTGACAGCAGATACCTGGCAGCAGTTACATCGGAGCCGGATCAAACAATGCTCTATTACAACTGGGAAAGGGGAAAAGTGGAGTCAAGCTTCAAAGCCGGAAGTCCACAAAACGCAGCTGCAATTGTTAATGTTTTAGCCTGCAACCCAGCTGACGTGGGAGTAGTAGCACTCGCGGGACCATATGTCTTTAAATGCCTAACGATGGCTGAGACTGTATGGCGTCCTTATGGCTTTTCTAAGGCGGACAGCTTTGTCACTTGTTCCATGGCCTGGCTGAATCCAGACAGGCTACTTTTAGGAACTCAGGACGGAAAGATTTTCTATCTTGAGAACGGAGACTTGAAGAACGTTTATAAAATGTCTACCACTGTCTCTATGAGTCTTAAGATCAAAGAAGAATATGTTATACACGGAAGTCCTTCTGTGACTGGTTTCGGAGACTCTGGTTGGGAGAACAAAGTGCGCTGTCTAATTGCTTTTGACCGAGGATTCGCTTTTGCGTATGGATTTGGCCAAATTATTTTATTTGAAAAACAAGGCCAACATAAATACGTGAAACGAAATATATACGAAATACCTCCACAATCTTCTACCGATGACAATCAGGATCTGTACAGAGTGAATGCTCTTAGTATAAATCTGAGTTTGGACCATCTACTCGTTACAACAGGATGGCCCCAATTGTTTTACGCCACGCTATGGGGTCTGGATTTAAATAAAGATCCCGAGCCACAAAAACTAAAAATTTTGGGTCCGAACTTACACTACGGAGCTATCAGTAGTCTTTCTATGTGTGTTTGGAAGCCGATTTTCATGACTTGCGGTGAAGTAGACCAGTCTATTAGACTTTGGGATTTCGAAAAGGAAACTCTGATCTTACATAAGCAGTACAATGAAGATATTTTCAGCGTTGCCTTACATCCAACCGGTCTTTTTTGTTTAATTGGCTTTAGTGACAAACTCCGCTTTATGACTATATTAATTGACGACCTACTAACTATGGAAGAATTCCCAATAAGAAGCTGCAAAACTGTAGCTTTCTGTTATGCTGGTCATTTATTCGCTGCAGTTAGTGGGAATATCGTGCAAGTTTATACTACCATTGGATATCAGAATCGTTTCACCCTGAAAGGTCATACTGGCCGTGTCGAGGTCTTAGTATGGTCGCAAAAAGACACCAAATTGTTGACCCTAGGAACTGAAGGCTCGATATATCAATGGGACATGAGCACTGGTCAGAGATGCGCTGAAACTATTTTGAAAGGCATACATCTGCGTGATTTGACTCTCTCGTCTGATGAATCCTTTATCTATTTCATTGCCGATGATAGCTACATTCGGGAAATAAAGGAGGAGCTGGTACAGTATCACATTTATATTTGGAGGTCCATATACTGATTTGTAATACACATATAGGGAATGCCTTTATCTAGGTATCGAGAGAATTTCATTTGCCAGGATTGGAAATGCAGTGCATAATTTTGGGAAAAGAAGATCAAGTGCTTTTCCTGGTATCTCCTGGGGGTATTATCCTATCGTTCAGATGCCCGCTCCAGGAGCCAGTGGAATTTGTGGACTTTCACATTCATTGCGTGGACATTACAAGAGTATAGAGACTCAATGATATAGTCGTATTTCTCGACGTAATAGAGTAACATCTAAAGCAGTTCGATTTTTTCATTTTAGATGGCTCTTTCTTTCAATGAGCAATATTTAGTGTCTACCGCGAAGGACGGTAGCTTATGCATATCAAAGTTGGTTTATCCCGATGGAAGAGTGGGCAAGGCGGGAAAAGAGATTCCCTATACAAATGAAGTCTTAATTAGCAAAGTCGATCTCGAAGAGAAGATCCAACTCATTGGTGATTTGTCAGTTCGAATGCGGGAAGTTGAAACTGAAAATGCGTACAAGTTACGCCAAATTGAAATCATAAACAATGATAAAATACGGGAAATACATCAGGGATACTACGAGGCGATTGAGGAACTAAAGGATAAAATAGAGAAATTGCAAGAGGATCATGCGACGGAGATAAATACTATAAACGTCGAGATTTCGAGGATGCAAAATGCACATAAGGAGAGCATGAAACAGATGGAGAGCAATTATAATGCAAAACTCATTAATGAGTATGATAGGTATCAGGCGCTGGAGGAGCGTAATAATGCCATGCGGAACGATTACGAAAAACGATTAGCTGACCTTGCAAAAGAAAAGGACGATCACTTGGAAGAAGTTGTACTTAAGTACGAAGCTCAAGTTCATGAGAAGAAATTGCAGCTTGAAGAGGCCCAGGATGAAATATCACATCAGGCCCGCGTACACGAGAAACTAACTACTCAAATCGAAGAAGATGCAGATCAAGAAATATTGGATCTTCGCACTAAGTATGAAGCTCTTCTTCACGAAGAAAAAGAAAAGAACATGAAACTTAAAGGAGAGGCCGGTGTAATGCGAAACCGATACATAGCTGGGCAGAAAGATATAGATGATTTAAAGAGGCAAGCTCAACGTGTACAAAGTGAATATGGCTACTTCCAGAAGAACATTGCAAATCTTGAGAAGGACATAGTAGAACTCAAGAACCAAATAGTCGAAAGGGATAGTACTATTCAAGATAAAGAAAAAGAAATCTACGATCTGAAGCGTGGAAATCAGGAACTGGAGAAATTCAAGTTTGTCCTAAATTATAAAATCACTGAATTAAAAAGTCAAATAGAGCCAAGGGACTTAGAGATAAAGGAGCTGAAAAATAAGATACGAGACATGGAAGTAGAGTTAATCAATCTTCACAAGTGTAACGTTAGTCTAGAATTACAGTTACATGAGTTGCGCGAGAAATTGGGTGCTGCTCGTCACGAGTTTCAAGCAGAAGTCGAGCATAGGAAACAGTATCAGCAGATTTTAAAAAAAGTTCGGGTCGATATACTTAGAGCGTCAGGCCTTGTGCAAGAACCTCAAGCTTTAAAAGCAGCGGTAACAAATCTTTACCATAAGTATAGCGCTGATGAGGAATTCCAACGTAATTGGAAAGCTGATTTGGAGGTCCATTCTGAATTTATGAAACAGAGGGATCACTTAGAGAGAACTATTGCTTCACTTAAAAAGCAGATTTCCAAAGCTAATGCAGATGACGGAAAGCAGGCGGATCAAACGGTGGAAGAAAATGTGCTACTAATTGCAGAGTTAAACGCTTTGCGGGAAGAACTTAAAGAAGCACGAAGGTATATACAGCAACTAGAACGTATGTTGCCTCCAGAGAAAATAAAATTAATTCACAAGGAGGATGAGATTTTGCGGTCAATCGGAGCTATAAAAGGAGATTTAAATAGGGGCTTTGAGAAGTGACATGGAGAAGACACATCGAAGTACGGTCATGCGATTCTTTACCGTTGTACATATAATAAAAGTATCAGTCAAGTACGCATTTGAGAATCCATTGTGTGTAGTGTGACCCTTTGTACTGTATATTTAATAAATGTGTTTTGGTACTGAAAGTAAGTAAAACTGTAAAAATGTAAAAATTCCAAAATATAGATAGGAAACATTTAATGTAACTGCGTGTTTAAAGTTGGCCACAACCTCCTGTGAGCCATAATTGTACTAAAACCCTTGGAAATCATTTATTCATGGAATGAAAAAACCAGTAACAAAACAAAATTCGCTAACAAAAAACTGCGAACTGTTGATGTAGTAATATGTTCCCGACATTATGTTAAATAACGAAGATCTTAGAGAACAAATGGGAAAATGGCTTTTCGCTTCTTAGGATAATTAGGAAATTCCTTCTTGTAAGCCTTGTGTTTTCCTAGCGCCCATATCGTCATTTGATAAGCCCCAGCGAATGTGAAGAGAGCAGCTGGAAATCAGAAACAAACAATCATTTCCTTGCCCCTATATTTTCTATAATTATAATATCTCCTTTTACCTGGCAGGCAAGCAGTCATAACAGTAAAGCCAACCCAAGATCCAATCTCATAGGTGTAATTGGGGCACGATACCAAGTCAAACAACCCAGTAAAATGGTTAATTGGCATGGGAATCTTCCTAACAGTAGTGCCTGGTGGTCTAAGATTTCTCAGAGCCAAGTGAATGGCCAAATTAGACAGCTCACAAACTCCAAACATGAATGCACCCAGGCACACCTGAGCACAACTTGGTGAGGTATACAATGGGTGGTTTACATGATATGCCACATACATTGCAAACAGCCAATAATAGGAGCAATTTTTGAAAAGATTTCTAAGTGGCATTGTTGCATGACTGAAGCGGTGTACAAAGAGTGTCTCCAGCAGCCTCTTTGCATAATGTATTGTCCAGCATGCAGCAGCTAGGCTGATATTGGAAAGAATTGCCTCTTAGTAATGGATTATAGTACTGTTTACATCTTTATAATTTCATCTACATACTGAACAGTGCTGTGATACTTTGAAGTATCAACATCCCCATAAAAGAACCATGGTCTTTGGTAGAGCCATAAATATACTACAAGCGGGCCTGCATATTCAATTAGAAATACAGTCTTCCATCCAATTTGAGGTCCAAGGTCCTTCAGGTACAGTTTTCCATTATCAGCAAGTGATAGGCTTTTCACAGTCTCTGTGTCAGCCAAAGACTTGCCCCTAGCTTCTAGCCTCAAGCTTTGCCTATGTACACTTGGAGACTTCTTCAATTTAGCTAATCGTTCTTTTATTTCTCCTATTGTTGTATTGGGATTCACCTGTGGATCACAAGCATTGCCTGGGGAAAGTGGCAAGACGCAAAATGCTAATCGAATTCGGATGACTTGAAGTCCTTGAAAATATCCCATTTTCGTGGCAAGTCCACTTCATAATGTATCGCTCGTAGGACGCGCATTTCATAAAAGTACAGTTAGTTACACACTAAATTTATGTGAGAATATATAACGGTTTTCAGTCAAAGGACTTCAGTATCCGGCTGCGACGTTTGCACTTTGTACCGGCGTATACTGCTTCTCTTGCAACTCACCGGTATGCGCGACAAGACCGCCGAGTTTTTCGCCCATAACACTTGGATCTAAAACGCAGAAAATATGCGAGTTTATGAGAGGAATTGGACCAACGCAACCAACAAGTGTTAGCCTATTGAGTTGTTAGTAGTGTACCTCCATGGTGGCGAGAGCCGTGCGGATGACTCCGGTTTTTCAGGTTTTAGATTCCGACAGAGCACTCCAAACCACCTTTCTTGCTGACGAGCACTGAGCACAGTACACGATCAAGGCTTCACAGGCTTCACTAACTTGGCTTGTACAGCCGCTTCGTGGCGCTATGCTCTACTGCTTGTTGATCCGCTTCTTTGCCGGGTGACGTTCTATTGCTGTGTGCCTGGGATGACTTCGGACGCATTAGGATCGAATCAATAATTAATGAACTCGTCCGGATACTTCTACAGTGTGTCTGTGACTTTTGAATTAAACATTCAAATGTACACTTAGCTACACTTACACTTGGCTTTATAAAAGCACTAACGCTCGCTAGCGCTTATCTTTAATATCCAATGCCTTATGTGCCTTATATTATAATGGTAGCTATGGTTTGATTTCCTAGGTCATTGTTATGTTTACCAACACTCGTAAAATTCTTCCAATGTAATATAACGCAAAGCAACCTGTCATTAATCTTCATACTAGTTTCCGTTTCCTGGAAGGATTTATCTTTTTTCCACAAACCGACTTTATTTAATAAGTCTGTCGGACGAAATTGAAGCATAATCATAATTGTTGGTACCAGTGTAGCAGGAGGGAAGTTCATTTAGCAGCACCGGAAAAAGTGTTTAATCAAGCATTCACGATACAGTCGAATAAGCATAAGTCTTTAACTGACTTGTAAAAGTGCCGTTTCATTCTTTCATGAATATGAAAGAGCTGAAATACAAGAGCGAAGCTATTGCGACAGTCGAGCCGAAGCAACGATAAAAACCCGCCAGCAATTGTTAATAAACACGTCGTTTAAACAATGTTTTAGAAATGTACCATCACACAAAACACAATTGCCCATATCAGTATAGCAGCAGCGAACTTCAAAGCTGGATTAATTTTAATTTTCTAAAATGTAAAACAGCCGTTCACGAAATATATGTAAATGAAGATTGACTCAGTCGCTTGGTGTCTAGTTAATCGGTTTTTACATATAATGAAATTACATTATGCGATAACTTAATCTGCTGTAAAAAGTAGTTTATTAATCGACTGTAATGATAAGAGTATCTTAACGTGTTGCTCAATGGCATGTATACAAGGTGATTCTAGAAGAAGCCACGCATCGACCTTTGCGGTTGATAAGTCAGTGGCGCAAAGTTTCGTTTCGCTAGTACATTCAACGCTAGTCTACAGATGTCGGCAGTAACACCCAGCAACAAGAACCTCGTAATTGATTATTTTCGAAACCTGTATAATCAGAACTGTGATACACAAATGGTATTCAGAACGGATATACATTTTCTATCGCGTACAATATAAAAAATTAAGCACTAATGGAACCCAAACTCTGTCATCCCAAAAGGGTAGATTTCACACTAGTCTGATTTATTGAAGAAAGGTGAATGAAAGGGTACGAGGGGTTTTGAGTTCACCGCACTTTATTAGATGCTCCTTCCCCATATGTTCTGGCGCTAAAGTGTCGCCTTGGCAATAAATACTGTGTGGAGCTGGCTCCGAGGAAACAGCGATGCTGGGTGCCCGGAAGTAACTATGCTCGATGGCTGTCGTTAAAATCCGTGGTGGAGAAAGAGCACCAAATGTTCCAATAAAAACGACACTGGAATCGACCCCTTAAATCACGCCGGTGGCTTTCCTGTACTGCCCGAAGTGCTCCAGATACTGATGTATAGTGTCCATGGGCTGATAGATTTCGTTCATCCGATTCTGCAAAACCACCGGGAACACATGGACATAGACTAACGTTCCTATATCTCTCCTAACTTTTCTTCTGCTGCTTTGGATTATTGTCGAAAATTAATAACGAAATTATCGACTCCTTCGTTTTAAGATGAACAATGTTTAAATTTCGTGATTGAAAGCGATATGCCAAATGCGGATAACAACACAATATTTTCTATTTATGATACTGGAAACACACCTTTGAAAATCGTAATATAGCAATACTAATTAGAAGAAGATTCTATAAATATATCCATATAGCATTTGCAGAGTGATAAGTAGAAATCAATGTTGTAGTGAACCTGTAAATACTGAGGTGCCTGGTTTGGCACAGCGGAGCCAAGAAATCCCTGCAAAAACTCTCGCATCAAGTCCCACGCACTTCCTGGCACGACACATGGTCTGTATTCCACCTGGAACAATGCAAATCCGTATCCTGCTGGTCTAATTGACGAGGGGAAACTAGTACGATATAGAAAGCAGATCCCTCTCGAGCAACTGATAAGTTGTAGAAGCAACTTTCGAATATCCGTGAGAGACCGACTGTTTATCTTAAGATCTCCCATGTCATTCCAGGAATTCCCTGGCTAGAAAAAATTCGACGGTCTGGTGTTTTACTTGCGGCGCGCCGCAAGACTAAACGATTCCCAGGGTGGCCCTATAAAAAGTTTTATTTGGTGAAGGTTGATCCCGTAAAGAAATGAAGGGCATGGCACAGGTTGCGCAAGGATTTACCTTCTATCATAAAATCAATTCCATGGGAATCTCGCCTTTTGTTTGACTGCAATATCTTTCTATGGGTTGAATAACACCGATATAAATATTTCAACTAAACTCCGCAATACTTTTCAAAAGGATCTCGGCTGAGGAGTTTCTCATATGAATCCAATGTTAAAAGTTTATTCGAAAAACAGTGACTATTAACAGAAAAATCTATTAATAAAGAGTCGGCCATCTCGGGTAAAAGTCATAATAATCTCAGCAATGTATTTCAATCCTGTGGTTATATTTCCTGCTGTACGCAACTCCCCCAAGGCAATAACACTTAAAGGCCGCCGCCACCACCACCCACAGTGGCAGAATGGCATTTCAGAACTATTTTAGAACTTTAAAATGGATAACCTTTTAAAGCTACTATCCAGCGGAAAGGAGGAAAAGAAAAGGAGAGGCAACTTGAGGCTATTTCGAATTAAAACACGGCGTTTAAGAGTTAATGGTCCGATCTCCAAGCCATTTTTTCGAAGAAAGAAGCACTGTCGCTGGCAATGCTTTAAATTCTTCGCTCAAATAGTTCAAGCTTGAAATTGATCTTCAGCTAATAGCATACTATTTGCATTTGTATTAGTTTCAGTATAGAACAGGTTTTACTCTGAAAAATCCACCCCCTATTTTAAGGATCAAATTCTAATGACGCTCCATTGCGCACTATTACATGTATATCAACCGTACATGCATTCCCAGATCGAAGGAAATTGCAAACGAAATCCTGTCGGATATGAAAGGATGAATACATCTGAGAATGTTACAGGGAAAGCGAAGGCGTGGATTCCGTGGAAGGTACCGTTCATTCGGAAAATCTTCGATCTCACATCTTATTAGTTCTGCGAAATGGTATGACAGATATTTGGTAATAATATTATAAGCTGCGTAACAAATATATTACAGACCTCATAGGAAAAAGAAATTATTATAAGATCCTCATTTGCTCCACTTTGAAAGACAATTTGTATTTTACATTGATACTGAAATGTACGTGAGTTTCAAAATATTTTTAAATGTGTAATAAAGACATTCGATCAGTTAAAAATTATTCACGAAACATATAATCTATAATTGCTGTACCTTCGAAAGTACTTCAGTAATGAAGGTATCACTATCGAAGTAGCAGATGGTAAAAAGATCTCTTGCAGAAGAAATCCTCATACGAAGTGCATTGGGAATCGAGAGCGCACACATGACTCGTGTATCGCGGGCCTCTACGGGAGGCTGAATTGTCAATCGATAGTGCACAGTCGTCACGTGATTGGCAAGGCATTCAGAAGCAGTTCGCCGCACTTCGCGAATCTCCAAGTTTAATTGGCAGGCGAATTAGCCGACAATTCCACGTGGAAATCCTCCCGGAGAGGAGAGGGCTTTATCGAGATGACCCTACTCGAAGTGGCTACGGGGAATCCCTTCGCTGGACGTCCGCCGACATTATCAATTCAATTAATTCCCTGTCTCTCAGCGATTTTTGCCAAATCCCACCCTTTAGATTCCCAATTAAAGTCCGAGATAAATAATCCTGGATAGGTTCCATCATAAAACTTTAATTGCAAGATACATCCGAGCAGTGGGGAAACTTCGTTAAATAAATTAGTTTAGCCAATATCTTGGCGAGAAAAGGTGTCTCGTAAACTGTTGCAGAATGCAATTAAAATTTCGCATAAAGTTCATTTCAGTCTCACATTTACGCAATCATAATTGGGTCCGTGTGTATCGACACACGTATTGCGCGTAAATGTTAAAGGTAATATAGGAAAGGACAATTGATGAAAGTGTTACGATGAAATTGCGGTAAGAGTGAAAGGAGCTGGATATATCAGAAACATGCAATGTTTATATGGATCGGTCCTTTTTGGAAGATGTCGTTAAACTTACTTCTACCAGGACACCCTTGAAATTCTGGCTCATGGTTACGCTGCCCAGCTTGACGCAGAAGTCACCGATCTCGAAACGAGGCCCCTTGGACTCGATTTTTGTTTGCTTCTTGCTGCTGTAGAAACTGGTCATCTTCATCATAAGAAGATCGAAGAGGCCGTCGGCGATCAGCGGTACAACCTTGTTCCCGGACTCGAGGACTGCGAACACCGAGGCTGGCTGCTCCGAATTGTGCAGAACATGAACGGTCCTTTGGACACCTGCAACAGAACGAAGCAAAAATGCTGTAGAACAAGGCATCATCAATATTTCTTTCTCTACATCTAATTTATAATAATAACTACTGTGTAAAAAAATAAGAATCTCAAGAAACGCATAGAAAATATTGATAAAAAATAATAGGATTCTTTTCTGGTTATACAATATTTTTTTTGTATGCTCTTATTATTATAGAACAATGATTTCTTTAATAACGCGAATATTCTCACTCAAATAAAATATGCTTGCATGATACAATAATATTGTCTTCTGGAAGTTTGTGAGAATAGGAGAAAAGCTGGGTTGGCTGAGCATTGAAAGTGTTAAGAATGTACTACAATCCGCTGCTGTCCGATACGAACAACTTGGTCGACTATCCATGCAACTCTTCGATCCCAACTCCATACAGGGTGTTCCGAAAATGTCGTAAACCACTATAGCCATCTTGTAGAGGACGGGGCGGGGATGAGAATAGCTATTTTGGAAATTGTCGATCGGCCCTCAATTCCGAGTTATTTAAGAATCATTTAAGCAACGCCCCCCGGGCTCTTGGCGAATCACGGTCGGCTGTCCCTTGCTTATTCAAAGGGGGAGGTGATAAAAACATCTTGCCGGCGGTTTGCAAAAAATCGCGATGGAGGACGAACGGGTGCTCAATCGCTCAGTTTCCTAAAAAAAAGACGATCGTTGCCTTGTTGTGTCGCATCGACGGACCTAGCCGGCAGACCCCCTTGCATGCGTCGTTCTTAATACCTGAGCGCGACACGGCATCGCCCGATGGACGCTGACTTTGCCTTTCCTCTTGCTTTCCTACTTTGTTAATATGCTTCTTTCGTTGTATGCGTTTGCGATAAGTAAGCTCTCTGAGAAAATGCTACTCGACTCCCCATTTAATCCAATTAAGACCGTCCAAATCCAGTGAACCGAATTTACCAGGTGCCTATGATATTTTCTTTCACAAATATCGAAGTGGCGGTACGAGAAAGCTCTTGATCTGTAACCGCGGTGATGCGAGTTCAGTTACTTGCTTATTGTCACGATTATTAATTTTTCATTTCTATCCCAACGACGCATGCAAGGGGGACTGCCGGCTAGGTCCGTCGATGCGAGTTGCGGGGTGCGCGGTGCCGGGTGGCTGTCGGCACGGCACATCAAAGTAGCGATCGCCTTTCTTTCAAACGCAGGCAGTGATACTGAGAACCCCTAATTCCGTCTGTTGCGGGAAGTGGGCTGATCCTGAGTCAGTGGGCTGCAGCTATAGCCTTAGCTCCACCGCATGATGCACCTCATTGGCTTACAATTTATTTAATTTTCTTGCAACAGGAAGCTTCAATGACAAATTTGAAAATAGCTATTCTCATCCCCGCCCCGTCCTCTACAACATGGCTATAGTGGTTTATGACATTTATGAAACACCCTGTATATGCATGTGATTCTCACCCGCTGGGAAAAGTTAGCTCTGTTTGGCTTATCCCGAGAGATATCATGTAAGTTTTCGAGCCACTGGTCAACAACGACAAATCCTGAACACGAGTATTCTGACCGCCTTAAGGCTTTCATTCTGTGTAAACCAAGTTCTACCAAGCATTGATAATAGTAATATTAATTCTATAAGTGGCAGACATATGTTTACGTGCCATGCAATTTTTGGGAGTGTTTTTATCCTATTAATGTATAAGAGAAATAAAAATGTTAAAAATACTGAAATTAGTATATTTTTCAAGAATAGGTACCATTTGCAGTATGCAGCATCTGTATTTATTTAAATTGTAAGGAGAAATTAATGTATAATGAAGGAATCAATGTATGTCATTTCTAGGCTTAAGGTGTCACTCGTTTATTTTCCCATTCGAAATGCAGAAGCGCCGTCGGCATGTTCTCTCACGAATATGACATAATAATCGTTCGCGATCGACCAATGGTGGTGCAGGCTTCGCCAAAAATGCTTTAATTGTCCAGCTACGCGACAGAAATATATGTTATTTCGAATTTCACGCTCGCACGCGATATTGCAAACGGCGCGATTCCTACTTAAATTGAACCGTTCGACCGGCAGCCTGGTAATTAATAGCATCGGGGTGCATTTGCCGCTGCTGCACCCGCTCGTACAGCCAATTTTGCTGGCGAAAAAAATGGCTTTTGATGGGACCAGTCGGCGTCCTCGCTACCGCACGATCATCATAGTTTTTCTCCATTTCCACTAGTTATTCGTCGATTCATATTTCCCAGCGGTGGAAACTGAGTTATTGTTCTCCCAGTAATTGTAAACTCAATCCTGCTACGCCAGTTTCCACGGAAACGTCCAAACTCCAACGTATTATGCATCATTTTTATTCACATTTATCTGCGTTAATATTCACGGATATAATTACTCGAAATTAGAGGCACGAGATTAATAATTCCGTTTAATGCTCGTAACGTGGCTCGCTTACGATTTAATAATAATTAATGGGAGTAATTACGATAATATATAAAAAGAGGCGAAGAACTAAATATCTGAAGCCGAATAAATGGTTTGTAAGAGCTTTCTAATTAATCATAAATGAAACCAAAAATGAATGACTTGATCTACCAAACTACTTACTTAAATCAAACAGCATTAATAACACAAATAAAAAGCAATATAATTCTTGTGACAGAAGAGAGTGAGGAATTTCCGTGGATCTGAAGGAATGAATCTTAGGGATCGACGCAGCATAGCAGATGAGAGATATAGGGTGGCGAGTTTCCAGGGATATGCCGAATTTCGCATATCCCGAAGGATTAATCCGAGGGACAGGGGGAGGATCGGGCGAGACGTACGACGTGCGAACTCTCCTGAATATTCATAATTCATCGAGTGCTTGTCCTTGGTGGGCCGGAGCCCTCGTTTGGACACATAATAGTAGGGTGCCGGGCGTGTGTAGCTCCGCCGCGTCGCGCCGCGCCGCGACGGTATGAATAATTCATAGCGCAAATTATAACGCGGCTTCCTACCAGTGACAAAATTCTTAATCGCACGCACCGCCGCGGACAGTTTTATGTCCTTTAATTTCGGGTCACTTACGCTCTTATTTATTGGCAATTGACAGCTCGGGCGTGTCTAAGCACCTTCACTGTGCGCGCCGTTTCGACTGACTCGATGATTAGGAACTGTTTGAGTTTAGTGATTGATAGCACGCGAGTTTTAGTACTTGCATAATCTATTGCACTTGATGTATTATTAGTGTACGCTTGACGCAGTATTGTACGAGAGTTGTTGCAATAGTATAATTTATGTTGATAGAATAGAATTTATTTTATGAGTACTGCTTCGCTTAAGAATTCTTTGTGAATTTCAATTTTTGGTATTTTTGTTTCTTGCTTGTATGCTTTTGCTTTAGGAATAATTAAGAATCAAAACTAGACGTGTGTAATCGACTGGAAACGATGTATTCCAAGGTCTATAGTGTATGAACTTTCCTTTTCTATTTAGAAAGATAATATTGCAAGAAAACTCGAAGAGCAATCGGGTCAGACTGCAACGCACCGCAGTCTGCATTCCGCATCGTGCGCACCCGAGCTTTTCACGTGCGCGCACAGTCGCATCGAGCTTAAAGCGTCACACTACTTTCACTACTTTCTAATATTAAAAAATGAGTACACATCCCACTTTACCGCGCCTTCTATTTTCCAATTCCCATTACGGATAAATCCGAGGAAACCAGGAGAAGTCCGAAATTTATTTCTTATCTACAACGAATTTCCCATAGCTTTGATTTTCTTATTTAAATCCACGATTTCTCTTGAATGTTAAACGAGTAAAATAATGCAAAGCTCTAGTTTTCTAGAGCGTGGTAGAAATGTGAGTTATTTTAAATAAGTGTCATTATTTAAAGATCGCGAAAATAAATTTTCCACTGCTTTAGATTTTCCTGTTTGGATCTACGATTCCGTATCAGCGTAACTCTCAAATGTTGGTCGTGCGAAATAATGCGGGGCTCTAGTTTCGTAGAGCAGAGGATGAGGGGGAGAGGGAGCAAGTGGGCTATCTTGAATAAGGGCCATTATTTAAAGATCGCCGAGTGCTGGAAAGCACGTACGCGCGAGGCTGGCCAGCTTTGCATGCTCGGCATCAGGGCCGAGCCAGCAGCAGCAGCAGCAGCAGCAGCAGCCGCAGATGCGGTTCTCCGCATTCTCAGGCTTCAACGAGCAATTTCGCGTATACGGATCCAACGACTCGAGATAAACATCGGCCCAGTCCGCTCTAGAGTCGTCGGGGCCACTTCTATTCTAATATCGATTGCACTGCTCTCGAACCTTAGCCTCGCATTGAGCCTGCTAGAATCTCTGCCTGCCTGCCTGCCTGCCTGCCCGGCTGACCGCACTGACCACTTCTACTTAAGTTTTTCTCTTAAATCCAGTGGTTATGAAATGGCATCCAACTCTCCCGCTTTTATGATAAATTGGACGCTCGATAACGTATGCTGTCATTACTTTGGGTGTCGTTCTGCCAATTTTTCAAACGTCCCTTTAAGACTGCTGTTCTATTATACGGAGGAGTTCCCATTGGAATTCGATGACTTCATCTTTAATGTAATAGATTTCTAATAAATTCTTAGTGGAATTCGTATTCGTATTAAACTAATTCGAATATCTCTATTTTAATGAATCATGACGTAACAAATGCTAGTTTATGTGTTTAGAATATGAGAAAGTTCAGGAAAGTATCTTCTAGTTTTGCAGGGAGGAACGAGTGCTCTGCGAAATTGTCGCCCTCTGGCCTTCAGCGCCAGTCCATTTTGTCATTAGGATGCAGGCTCGCGTCGCCTCCATTAATTACTCTCAGCGAACACGGCCGTCCGTTCGCCATTGCAGCTGTCTTTGTCGGCGTCATTGGATCGGGGCCGGGCATGGACATCGCGCGAGAAATCATTAATGAAGCGCGTAACTATATGAAACGCTGGGCCAGGATTAGTTGGCCGATATATCGCCGGTGGGAATTCGCTCATTCGAATTAGCGCGTCGCTCGAAATTTCGAGCGGTTTCAAAATCGGATTCCTCTCGACGCGCTTACACACACGCACGCATCGC
Organism: Ectemnius continuus; assembly: GCA_910591665.1. Classification (NCBI taxonomy): domain Eukaryota; kingdom Metazoa; phylum Arthropoda; class Insecta; order Hymenoptera; family Crabronidae; genus Ectemnius; species Ectemnius continuus. Next base: position 8,438,793 of record OU342868.1, on the reverse strand, counting down.
AACGCTTCGCTTAATCTTATTTGCATTTGCCAGCGGCGGCCCCAATCCTATTTTCATTTCGCTGATTTGCTTGATAATTGTTCTAATGTGCTCCGACACCGGCCACCCTGCTAATTGGAATTACAGTTCCACGCCCCAATTAGTTGGGACAAGCAGTGCGATTACATGTTACCCTTTCGGCCTCCAAGTGTTTTTCTGGCATTTCTAGCGCAAATCACTTGTGCCTCAGGAAATTATTTCATTGTCATATTCGTAAAAGCTAGTTCTTACATCGAAATAATTAATAAGAACATTTGTTTCGATTATATTTAAGTTTTAATTTAGTTCGATGGAAGAATTCGAAAATTTCTTACGAGTTCTCTAGAGTTTAACCAGTCACGAGTGGCATTTGAGAAACTACGACAAAGGAGTAACGTCGATTGTGTCTCGATGATTAGCATATTGCCGAGCATTTGATCAATGCCGAGTATTAAAGCAATTGTGCCGAGCGGGAGAGTGCATAGCTGTGTACTAAGTTATTGCATAAGAGACTCGACATTCAATTGGAATACAAATGAGTCTTTACTCTTCTAAGATTAGTCTGTTATTTTTCCATCAGTAGGAGAAACAGTACGGCAGAGTATATGGATGCCAGGCTTATAAACTTGGATTGTCGGTCGGCTGGTAGCAGCTGGAACTTTTAATAAAGCGATCACAAATCTTGCTCACTGATAGAGAGGGTGCGGGGCGGCTAAGCGATCCCCGGGACATTATCTTTCTCGCTTTTCTGGTCTACTTTTTCAGCACCCGGCCATTCCACCATCCCGTTAATTCCGATAGTTTCGGAACTATTAAGTTCGCTAATAATAATGTTAATGTTCCAGCCCAAGTTTCGACGACTCGACTCTCCACTCCGCCAAAAACTCCACTGAATAAAGTGTTTCATAATGCTGACTCTAATTGCCAGCGAAGTACTTCGCTCTAAAGACAATTCTGCACTTCAACTTTCCTAAGTTACGCAAGCAACTATATTATTATCGTTTTATTAGTCATTGTGACTAGTTAAGAACAGGAAGTGATTATTAATTTACAACGTTTCAATCGCTTAATAAAACTTCGTAGAGACTTTGCTCGAAGTTACTTTCAAAATTACTCCATTTTGGCATTCAATAATTAAGTGCTTTGGAAAGAAGTTAATTCAAACGGCGAATTAATTGACTCCTACCACATCAGAGTAGCATCTAACATCTCCATCATTCCAGATCCCAATTAATTCTCGTTCATCAGTAACTCCAAGATCTTGATCGCCGAAACCCTTTCACCGCACGCGCGCCCTTAAATCACAGGGCAAGAAAAGCTTGGGGCTCTGCCGATGGAATGAAATAATTCCCAGCATCCGCTCGGGCATCGACTCTTTCACCGGTTCTTCGGCTTCCTGACAAATTGGCGTAGGAGGCATAGATTAATCGGGCGGTGGAACGCGTCGATTCGTTCCGTGTTCCGTTGCCGCGGCTAAAAAGCGACGCAGCCGTCGCGGCGGCGGTGGTCGTCCACCCTTTTTCCAACTCTCCTCTTCTTTCTAATTCAGTGTGGTGCCCTCTCGCTCTATTTCCCCGTGCCAGTTGGCTCTCTTTCCCTCTGCGAGGGGGTTCTGTGACGCAAACCTCGGGCATCCTCGAGTCGATCCCATTGTGCCCGGTTTCCCCCTCGCGCGAGGAGAAGCCGTGCGCGCTGGATGCTCCGATGGAACGAGACTTTATTGTCCGGCAATTTATCTGGCATTCAAGTTCTGGCCGCGCCCCACCACGCGCCCCCAAACATCCCTCGAACCGATCGAGGATTCTCGAGTGGCGGAGATCGCAGAGAGCAGAGATAGAAACGACTGAGAGGACGAGGGTTTCCGTACGCCCTTTAATTTGTTATGGGCGGCCGCATGATCCTTGAATGGGGGAGCACACTCTATAGGAATGGATACTCGTTTCCACGTATCTGAGTGCTTCGCTATGAGCGAGCGCCCCTCTTAATATTTCATGGCCCTCTATACAAGCGGTGCCTCGAGTGCCTCCGATATGTGACTCTTATTAATACCGGCACATCAAACGATTCAATATATCGGATGCCAATATTCCCCTCGTTTCAGAATGCTCATCTCTGCCACCGAGTGGCAGAATACACCACTCTTATAATGAAAACTTTGTAATGAATAAGTGTCGATGTGTAGAAGATATCGGATATTAAAGTAATAACTACACTGTGCGAGTTTATGGAAAATAAGTCGTATTTGCTTCCAGGATAATAGATTGTGTGCAGGAAGTTTTTAACTGTCTAAATATCTGCAATCTGATGACTAATAGTTCGAAGTTTTAGATGGTCACGAATAATTTCAACGATCAATGTAACACGTAATTGTTTAAAAAGGTATTTCTGTGTTCTTGTATAATATTTTAAATTAAAATTATTGTTGAAACATGGGAACTTGGATTTGTTTGGAGACAAAACTAAACACGATTGATCTGACATGTATTTAAAAAAGTGTTTATAAGTTCATGTAAATATTCGAAATTAGAATTGCAATCCAAACAGGGGGAAATTGGATTTATAATTCGAAATAAAATTAAACAAGACTAACGAAGAAATGTATCTCGCGATACAATAGATTTGACGCTACCCCTTTTCCCGTGGACTATCGCCGTCCTACCAATCTCTTCTAATCAACCTAGACTAGAGTAAGCCGGCGTGTATCCACCGTGACGCTGCTTTAAACCTCTTTCCCATTCTGCAGGTTTCGCCGAGTGTTGTCTGGACGTGTTTTTTCAGCGTGTACGCCGAGCGTTCCGCTAAACATCGGCCTCAAGCTCTTCCGCCTCTAATACGCTCTACTGCGATTACATCCGATTGAAATTTCATCCTTCCCCCCCTTTTTATGGGAAACACGTCTCAGCCAGAGAATAAACGCAGTGGGATTAAATGATTTGTGCAACTGTTAGTTGTGAACTGCAATAATGCGTAACTAAATTATTCAAATGGTGTTTTATAGTGCTAGTGTTTAAGTTGTACTATTTTGTGTTATTATTATTAAATAATGAATGTGAAATTGGGAATAGTTTACTTGCCACGATTTGAAATATGAAAATAGCAGGAGTTCCATTAAGGTGAACTCTGTTAATCTGTACAGAATGAATAATTTGAGTTCCGGTATGTCAAAAGTTTCAATAGGAGACCGATCAATAGATCAATGCGATTTGAGTAATGTTCTGCGGATGCCATCCATCGTTTGCACTCCGACCAGTGATAAATGTGCGTACAACTGGTGAGAGATCAATTAGAGGTGCTCGAGCAGTGTTTATAGAATTATGGGAAACTAGAAAGTCTATCATAGAGCTTTGCAATGCAGTCGCGCGTTATCTGCGATTATGTATGATGCCATGCACAATGCACTTTAGATATATCAATTAATAACCATCGGCTGATTAATGTGCTTTGTTTCGAAATATATTCAGCCGGATTAATTTCATGCAGCGATTTTTAATTAGCCCCGAAACTGCCAGCACTTTTTTTCCTGGTGGTTTCGAGCCATTATACTTGCAGATTGAGACTGTAATTGAAGGAAGAGTAATTTGAGTTTAATTGTTTCAGGAAAAAGACTGGTTGATAAACAGTTTCTGAACTGGCGGACAGTTTGAACGAAGTTGAGCGACGATTACTAAATTAATCAGTCAGACAGCCACTTTGCTATCACGCGTATATTAACCCACATTCAATAATCTGTTACGTTACACCTGCAAGACCCACATTGACCGGCGCGAACCCCCAAAGTGTCCGCATTTCTCCGCCCTTTAATTCATTCCGCCCCAGTCGCACACTAACCTCCACGCCACTCTCTACACTGAACAAATATCCGAATTCCTAGTGTCGCTACTTCTGTTTTAAACCGTTACATTTCACCGGAATTCCCACTTATTTTACATTACTAAATTCGTCTATTTTACCACGTCAAAGACTCTAATTTGATTTTTGATAAACCAGATTAAAGCTTTCTGCCAATATAAATCCGTATGAACTTATTAAAACAAGATTTGTACAATCTGTACGAACTTTTATCGAATTAATGATACAAAAATTATCAACGATCATTAAATTCCAAAATCTCTGCGATCCAAAATAATTGCTCTGTCGCAGCTGGCAGAATGTAAGCAAGCCTCGAAGGAGTGCGTAGTAATCAGCGGGGATTGCTCGCAAACATCAGGGTTGGCGAGCGGCTCTCGAGCGAGTTCTTTAGAGGCCGCGATCGGCTGCTCGCCCTCCCGATTTATCGAATCAGCCCGGTGGCACACATAGCGAGAGGAGCCCGTTCGTTCGCTCGCTCACTCGCTCGCTCGCACCGGAGGCGCGCGCCAAGCGCCAAGGGGTGGGTAGTTGCGCAGGGGGTTGGTTACGTTGCGCGGTGGCGGAGCGAGCGGTGTGCGCTAGTATCCAAGGGGCTGTTTTCTCCCTCTCAGTTGGCCGCGATTCAGCACCGGGTGTGTGCGCGCCGCTCGTGCCGGGTAGACCGACGACAGAGACAGAGCAGCCAGGGGAGAAATTGCACTGCGGAGAGAGAGATAGAACGAGAGAGAACGAGAGAGAGAAAGAGACGCCAGGAGGACAGGGTCGAGATAGATTGCGAGAGGTAGGAAAACAGGAATTGCCGAGAGAGGAAAGGCATTGCTTTCCCTTTTGGCAAGGCTCTGCCCTAATTTTCGAGAGGCTCCTGCAGGAGCTCGAGCCATCTTCCAAGAAGAGTCGGCGAGCGAGCGCGGCCCCTTTAAGGGATGAAAGCCTGCCGAACGAGTGAGTGAGTGACTGACAATGAGAGGGCCTGCACGAGAGTGAGAGGACAGGTGGATGCGAAGCTTCGAGAGGAAGAGACGCGAAGCTGCTAGGAGGGTGTCGGTGGGTCAGAGGGCTACTGGATTACACGGTGACCTTCGTGTCCGTCGGTCTACTCGGGATTCGGCCCGCAATCTCCACGATAACGCGCAGTGCAGTGTGCTCGCCGCCCCCCTTTCTTTCCCTTCCACTGCTGCACGCACTTTGCATATGCAGAACGACTCCAACAGCCACCACCGATGTCTTTTGAGATCAAGCAGAGCGAGGAGTCGTGTTTACGCCGAACCCACGGGCAATAACAATCGCGCGCCGCGATTGATCGGGTTAAAGGTGAACGGGTGCGCATCCACTTCCACCTAGACCTCCAACACCATGTTACACTTTACCTTGAGCGAACGGACGCATCAGTTTTCAGAACTAGTATGAAAGTCTGATGTAAGCAAGAGAGTTTCCAACGGAACCTGCAGGATAAGAAGTGTGTTTGAAGGATAAATGGATGTGGAGCTTGTCGATTTGTAATGAGATTTATATGTCGAATTAATAATTGCACTGTAAAAAAACAGTAATTGGGGGAAATCAAGTATACAGTGCCGTCGAGCTAACTCGAACGAGAAACTTATGAACTCGCAATCGCAACTTTCCGGGAACAAAGTGGACACTGCGGAGGATCGCAGCAGACCATAAGCGGGAAAAAGGGTGTACAAAAGGATCATGCAGCAATTTCTTTGGCGTGAAAGGAAAATCAATGAACGCTTGCCTTTTCTCGCTCTGTGAAGTGATAGAAAGAGGAAGCTGGAACAGCTTCCTGGTGCAGGCTTCGCTGTTAGCATCAAGATAACAGGACGACTTGGTCAACGCTGGTTTCAACGACTCCAACTATCAAATATCTCCGCGCAAATGACGTCGAGTCTCCTTGGAAGTTGGCTGCGCGATATAATCCTGCATCTCAATGATCTTTCGCTTGGATAATTCTCTATTTCGAGTACAGCCGGATTTTCTCTAAGGTGGGAGAGAGAGAGCTCGAGTGCATCGGGAATCGAAGAATCGATCAGTGAGATAATTGCAGGAGCACTGCTGGCACGAGGGGAGTGCACTCGAGTTGCGCATAATGCGTCGAGAAAGCGTTTCCGCACGCTCGAGCACCACAGACTCTCGGGAGAGCGCGTGATTGCGTTACAAGGTAGCAAGCTGAGAGTTTGGATGATATTAACCCGTGTTTCGTTAGCCCGAAGAGAACCTTGCTGCACCTACTTTTCTATCCGTGCTGAACTGGTTTACAACGCATGAAACACCAAAGTTTCTTGATTGACACACATGCGAGTACTTTATATGTGCGAACAACTATGTGTGCTTCCACTCATCGAGATCAAGAATCAGGGGAAACGAACACAAAGATTTTCGAAGAGTAACAATTAATAAAAACGACAATAAAGTTGTCAGGATAATCGAGTTGCATGTGCTGCAAATGACTGGCAGTGATACCATCGAAGATATTATTTCTGACAGTATTAAAGGATCCACCATGACAAATTAATTAGTGCTTTGATTCAAGTGATTTGAGAGACTCAATCAAATAAGTAGAAAATACTATGACAAGAAGAAAAATCGCAAGTACCAATTCACCATAGTTAGAAGATAAAATTTACGATACTTTAGAGAAAAGAAGTCTCTTTAAAAAAACGGACGACAATAATATGCCTATGACGTGATCTCCAGTGGTCCACTTAATTTCCAAAAATCTGAAGAACGTGATACGACAATACTTCGATCTTATATTATTCAGAATAAATCTGAGAAACACATACAACGCAGTGGAGTTGGCTGCAGATCGTCTCTGGAGAGAGGAATTTAAATTAATTCAACTATAAAACGAGACTGCTCAGAGAGAGAAGAGAGAAGGGGATGCGGAGGACAAAGTCGACGGAGATGACGGTGAGGGCAGGATGGTCCAGTGCTCTCTGACACTGCCTCTCCCCAGTAGGGTAACAAGTGCAGCAGTGGAAGGAGAGGGGTGGTAGCTGGACTTCCGAGTGGGACACCCAAGACTAATCGGCGGCACTGCGGATGGATATGTGGACCAGTGGATGGCTCTGGGCCGCAGCATCCTTCCCAGCAGAGCGTGATTCGCGACCTCCTTCGAACTTAACCGGCCGAGCTTTCGAGGGGCACTGGATGCTGCCGCGTCAGAGGCGAGCTTTTATTTTCAATAAATCTCCACCTGACACTGACACTGCCAATGGCACACCCTTCCGCTGACCCAGTCGATGGAAAAGCCAATTTAAAATTAACCTATCACACTTTTAATATTTTTATATCAACGTCTTAATATTTCATATTCGAGAACAGGCTTCTTGGATCTTATACAAAATTAATCAAATCCTTCCTTCAGTTAAACATATTAGAGATCATACACTCTCACGAAAAAATTCCACTGAATCTATAAAGGGTTTAAATAAAATAAATAAATTTCGAATTGAATCGCGATATAAGCTTTGTAAAAAAATATTTTCTGTCAAAGGTCTAGTATTTTATGATGTCGATTCTATGTGAGGCGGTAACGTCTGCCTATCCAGCATCCATCGACATTCCTGGCAGTTCCTCTTAGATTCTAGGCACACACAAACAGAGAGCGGGCGCCCGATGCTCCCAAGGGGTTTATCGTGCGATTTAATGGCGTATGGGAAGGTTATTGGTTCGCGCAAACTTGGAGCGTTATGAGAACCAGCCGGCCGGGCACGTTCCTGTCTTCGAACTGGATATATACTATATAGAGGCCTTCGTTTTACCTTTCCGTGATCGCTCGATAAATTTAATCTCGCCAAACAGCGGATGCCCGTTTGGCATTTCTGTTATCAATCCTCCCCTATGAACCCCTTTCGCAAACCTTTTCTCCCTTTGTTTCCGCCCATGGAATTTCCAGCTCTATGTCATTTCTCACTGAATGCGTAGTTTTATATTTGCTCGCTTTGCTTCTGTATAACTTTAGCTATGAATGTTTTTTGAATCGCGCAGTGACTTTAAATTAATATCGGTAATATCTTTTAGTAGTTGCTAAACTAAATCTGACAATAGTAGTTATAATCTTCCTTACAAGAAATTAAATGTAATTCAAACATAAATTTAAATTCTGCCACGGAAACGAAATGCACACTCAGCAATTACTTGAAGTAGACCCGACAAAGTGAGGCCGGCGGATTGAAATGAACTTGTCGGTGAACTTGGGCATAGACCAGCTTCAATTGAAACACAAGCAAGTGTCGGATGCCATCCCACTCGAGATGGAGAACAATAATTAGAATTAATCACCGCGGCAGATACAACTGATTTAATGGGCGGCCGATGCTTAACGCAGCATCGGCCTGACACGTTCAGCGTGGGTTAACACGTATGAATTACGGAGATCCAGAGGCGAGGAGCGAGCGATGATTTGCATGCCGGTCATTCACAAAGCCCCGTTCCCAAGAATCCCGGGCAAAACTCACTCGACAAAATACTAAACCCCCGCGATGAGCGAACGCTGATTAAAAGGGGGCGGCGACTTATTTTATGCTCCAATAAATTTCGACAATTTGTCGCCGCTGTTCCCACCATTGTTCGCCGCTCTAATGTAGCAAGGACAATGAGCCCTTTCACAATGACTTGTGGGTGTTGAGAGGAGCCAATGGTGGGAATAAATCAGCCCTCCTGTAGACGAGTATACAGCACTACCATGCGACAATCTAACGTCGGCTGCGTGAAGTCGTAATAAAGCTCCGACTTCTAAATTAACTAGGAACACGCTAAGAAAACGGTCTCTCTAACACTTTGACCCGGATTTCTTAATCACTCCGTGATAGGTACGATATATCGTATTGCGAAATTCCGATTTAACGTTGGGATCCTTTAGAAATCTGCTCGGACCGTTTGTCAGGTCGTGGGAGGCATTGATTGCTCTTTAAACCCTGGTGTTCTCATTTGTCGTATGAATAAGACTTCCACTTCCGCGATCCTTCCGTTCGATTACGATTTTGTAAAACGATCTAATAATATAAAAAATATCGCGTAACAAATGTAAATGAATCATAAAATTCAGATCTATAATTAATAATATTCAAACATTAATCTGTTTTAAACTTTCTGAGACTCATTTGCGCGTAAACTCTCTACAAACTGGTCATTTCCGATTCACGAGTACAGTCCAATCTCACGGATCGTTTGATATTCCCATGAGAAACTAAAACGATTGCCAAGAGGGCGAAATTTCGTAAGAAATGCTTAACGCCCGGGTGGCAACTACAACACCTTCCCCTAATTTATTGTCACGGGTGCGCGCATGGAAGAAGAATTTACGGTAGCTGCGGTGGTTTGGCCGGCGGGAAATTTATAAGTGTTTGGTCGCGTGAAATTTATCGCGCACCATTCGTGGAAGAGAGGAAAGATTTAGAATGGTGAGCGAGAGTGCGGCGCGCGCGTCTCCTCGCCGACGACGCTGACACACAGCCGGAACGCGATACTCTCTGCCAGCACTCGCCAACAGTTTCTTGCCGTACGGGAAATTCGGTTTTTCGGGCGTGAAAGTGAAAAGGACACCGAGGCATCCCGTCGACCGAGGTCAAGATCACTAACTGCTGGCCACGAAATTTTCTCTGGCCTACCCCATCGCCTTCCCCACTGACACACTCCGACCCCACTGCCCTCCTACACCATATATTCTCCCTTTAAAGAAGAACATGTGTATCGCTCTTCTCCGCTCTGCTTTCAATCTATTTGCCCATTCACTCTCATCCCGGTTTACTATTTCGTTTACTAGTTCCCTGAAACACTGAATCCGGCTAAAGTACGAAATACTTTCAAAGTAATAATGCTCACTTTTTAAATAATCTTCGCAGTCTCTTAATTTATCAGGGTTTCATCTTTAATGTATTTAAGTTGACAGACTTTGCAGTTTGAGAATGCTGTGACATTGGCAGCTGTCACTGTCAACCGAGAACGTTGTAACACTGACATTGACACGTTTGGCGAGCAGAAACTATTCGCTTTGGAGACGCGCTGGTTTTATAAAAGAGTTTCTTTCGGCGCAATAGAGAAATGAAAGTATCAGAAAACGTGACTTTTTGTTCCGCATTTATAACATTTAATGAGCCTTTTAAAAAAAGGATATAATGTATGCTACATTTTACACCGAGTAGATAATTTTGTTTGGAAAGCTATTCGCTAAAGTTGCAACTTACATTTGCAATCTGTATTGGCTCATTTAATTCCTGAATCACCGGGAGAATAAAGAATTCGATAGCATTGTGGTGCTCTGTTTTCCCGTACTGAAACAACCGCGGCCAAGAAAGCCAGCTGATAAAGGAAGAATGGAACTCTCAATGGGACAATTAATTGAACTTTATCAAACAGCGAAATTTCCAAAGTTATTCAGCGGGGAGCGACTTTTTGCCTGTAATGGACGACGCAATAATAGCACGACTGGCAACGCGTTAGTTTCCGGAATAATCAAACAGGCGTCGGTACTAATGGCCTTTGATTGCGCCTTCATTGTTCTCTGCTGACAAGCGACAGAAATGACACACCTCCACTGTTAATTCGCACGCAATCAAGTTCTCTCCGACATGGTATTTTGTCCACATACTTAACAAATTGTTCCCCAAAATTTAAACATTTCTCAGAGATTGCGCGAGTGAACTAATTCTTCAATAAATAACAAAAGCAGCTGATTGCAATTTCCAGATTGAGAACCCTTTTCTGAATGACTTCTACGTTAACTCTGTAATTACTTTAGCAGTTGCTTTGATAGAAATCCAAGGAAAATCTAGTGAACTTTGCCAGAGTATAACAAAGTAAATGACAAGGTATAAGTTAAAAATGGACAGAAATGTAAAGCGAAACATTTAGTTTGCTTTTAATGGACCGAACCTATCAGAAGCACGCTTGTCGTTCGACTGTCGAGCTTTCTCATCGCCGGGCCGCAAGCTCGAAACTTTAACTGCCGTCGCACTGGGATCAAAACTTTTTTATCCGTCAGACGTTTCATAATTTATCCCTCGAGGAGTGACAAGGCCCTTTTGTAGTACCTGTCACCGAGGCAAAAGGCTTTTTTTATTCATGTCCGAGCGAGCTCTCTACAAATCCCACAAAGGCGACTGTGCATATTACACTCGCGACTTTTTCGCAACCCTTTCACTAGTCCCCTGCAGAACGTATCATCGTCACAATCTAATTACTGTTTCGCATAATTAGGTGTACTTTTCTCTAATCTTTAAAGTCGAAATTCTTATGACTTTCGTCCGGGTATAATGATATTCCAATAACTCGAACACTTCGCGAAAATTTTGCGACACATTTACTAATTACGTGACTCAAAGAAAAATATGTTTATCAGCAATATTTCTGTGTTTGAAGTTAGCTACATTTTACTGGAACTTCCACTTTTATAATTCGCCTGATTTCTACGAGAACAAAACTGAATTTCACTAATTCAACCAACCGACTTCTAATTTGCGAAGTATGTTTTGAACTCGAAATTCATTGGGGAGGTGGAAATCGGCAGTAGGCCACGTTCGCGCTAGAAAATCAATGACATCATTCCACGCTGGCCAAGGAATGCGGCTATTTTGTGGAATGCGTCGGGTCGAAACGTGCGCCTCGGGTTAATCCGATGGTAATTACAGTAAACTCGACGGTATTAATGGCCGTCGCTTGAGTTATCGTCCACTGCCAGGAACAGGAAGCGGACGCCGTGACCCGCTATCGCCGGGGAACCTTCCGATATTGGCAGAGCTCAGAAATGAAGAACAATGGAACCGCACCGGTACTATCTGCGAGCCGACCCTTTCATCCACGTGCACAACCCCCAACTACCTCTCTCACGTGCTCGCCAACTATGAACACTCAACCGAAATCGCTCTACCAAAGCGTACATTTCACGCACGAACTGTTAAGCACCTGTGCACCAGGTATTAAAATCCCATTAATCTCTCGGATCCTTTCAACCGTTTCCAACTAGCATCCAAATATTTTGTAGCGATTTTAATCGCAAACAAGCAAATTCTATCTTTGAATAAATTGCTTCAGTTTACTTGAAATATTATAAATTACTTTGATTCAAATACCAAAGAATTATATGATAGTTAAGCTGTACAAAGTTAATCGAAAGCAGTTCTCTAAAATTAGGTGTTAGAAACTTGCGGGGATCGATAGCAACAAGATTAAGTACTGTTTGTACTTCTTCCACTTGTCCCAGCAATCCAAACTATTGTATACAAATTACCGAACTATATTCTCGCGTAATAGTATTACAAGTGGAATACAATGGAGGAGTTCGCGATTGAACCAGCGGCTGTATTGTTTCGATGAGTTCGAGAGCAGGAGAAGCATTTACTGACTGTTAAGTTTGTCTCCTTAAATCACTCCTGCTAAAACACTCGCGTCAGTGTATTTTGCAGGCTGATTTTTCTTGGCACAGATAAGCACCAACACCGAAAGGTTTATGACGGCCGAGCCAACAAGCTGTAAATCTGTTTTACGCGGAAGTGAAACTCCCCATTCACTGTCCGAGTGTCACAGCGAACATTGAAATGAGTTTCTTTAACGGTGACTCGGAAGTTCACCTTGACATCTGATGGACGTGCTTATTCATCATAGATGTGCTATTAAAACTCGCGGAGCGCGGTGGTCCGTTTGAAAGCATAATGGCAAGATGACAAAGTACGAAAATCGAAATACAAATCTAAGCTATTCCGAACGCGCATACTTCCATCCACGAGGAAATAGCAATTCCTATTTCATTAACATTCTAACGAAATTCTCATTGCTAATAATATTATTTGATGTTTAAAAACGCTTTGAAAACGACAGGAATTTCTTTCTGGCAATTTGCGCACTTTCCAAGGATCTCCATTGCGGGAATTTCGACAAGTTTCATATTTTCGTCGGCGTGCTCGTGAAAATCCGAAAAGGACGCACGCCGAAGAGGTACAAAGGCAGCGCGCGCGCGCGAGGGAGGCGAGAATTTTTGCAGGCGCACCACTGGCGTGAGGTGACGCGCTTCGTATCGTCGGGGAACGTGCTAATGGACTGCGACGTTTTTACAGGCGCGACTAAAAGCTCCCAGCCATAAAAGTGATGTTTCGCATGCAAGCTATTTATTTCCCGCTCCCGCCGATAAGATCCCGCAGCTAACAACCAGCCACAAGATCTGCTTTCCTTCTCTTTTCGTGACGTTGACGCCTGTCAACATTGCTTCGAGACATTGCAAAATTTCCACGAGAAAATATCAATGACTCATTAGTAACAGGAAAGACATTGTTGTATCGAATCAAACTGTTCCGCTTTCTCACACGAATAAAATCAAACATTAACACATTAAATTGCAAACTAAATCAACGTTAAACTGTAAATAATTCTAAGCAAATTTTAAACCAACATAAAACATGAATCGAATCATCCACGTTAGAAATCCAACACAACACAATAAACCATCATTAGCCTAACGGTAAAGATTGCCAATCGACAAGTCGATCGTCAAGCAAAACTAATGAGAGAAACCACACAGTTCCACCTGGGTTTTGCCGATTCACCCAAACATCGGCATTCGCGAGAGTCACCGGCAATGATTAATGATTCGGTCGGCTAATACGCGTGCAATCTCTGTGTGCAGGTGACTGATTCCCTGAGGGGAGGGGAAGAAGAAGAGGCGGAAGCGTCGGGGGATCGGCAAGAGTCTCGAAGCGTCGGAAGATCGGCATAGGATTGGCGTGGCAGTGCGGCAAGTAATTAGCAGGGCGACCCAGATCGCAAGGGCGCCGCGAGCGATGACAATAATAACGAGCCGGGGAAGCCAGCGATAACCTTAAGCGCGCGAGCGCGCCAACAGTAAACAGACGAGCGAACCGAGTGGGAAGATCCGATGGGAGGAAGAAGACTCGAGGCGGGTGGCGGAGCTTTCGCAAAAGGAAGCAGATGAAACTAGTGGACGCCGAAGCAGTCATCACCAGCAGCAGCAGCAGCAGCAGCCGGGGAGACGGCGAAAGAGTGAGGAGGCGAGGAGAGGCCGCAAGACGAATGAGACCACCGAGGAGCGCGAGTTGCAGGGAGCTTTCCGCGCGCGAGGAATACGCTTCTTCTTTGTGCGCCGCTGGATGCTGCGCTCGCCTGACCATCTCGCCCGTCAGGAAAGCGCACCGCCAACCGAAGGCACACAAGCACAGGAAAGAGTAATGCTTGGTGGCTGCCCGGAGAAATAAACAAACGACAAGTTAGAACGACGACTGAGAAAAGGAGAAACTGGGGAAGAGAAGCGCCGGGGAAAGAAAACATGCTCGAGTCCGTCACGATCAGCGAAGCGAGGTGATTTCGGCGAGGTGAGGTGCAAAGAGTGCGTTCTAGGGAAGAAGGGATAGCTGGGAAGCAAGAGGGGGAAGAAATGTCACTGAATCACAGATACTACGTGAGTATTGGTCGGAGAACTCCTTCAGCCTTTAGCATATATCCTCAAAGAAATAAGACGTTGGCAGGGAAATTCTTTCGGAGACGATTCCCCTTTGTACTTGACTCCTCTGCCCGTTTAATTTGACCTATATTTTTCGAGGCGTACCCTTTCGCCCCGCTACTTATTACTTTGGTAACAAGTTCCTGTTATAGTCAGGGAACCTCGCGTGTTTTTGGAATGAAGAACGTTAGGGATTTCGAAGAATTATTTTCGATGGAAGTTAATAGAAGAAAATTGGAAAAAAAGGAAATATAAAACGAAGATGGTCATCTTTTTTTCATAATACTGAGTATCAGTCTTTTGTGAATAGAGAATGGAAATGAAAAATGAAAGATCAAGTCTTCAAGAGCTTTATGAAAAATGAGCTCATCAATTTCAGAACAAGTGGAGTAATAAACAGGAGGGATCTTGCGGATTCGCTGGCTGATGCAGATGTTATAAGAATAATTTAAAATTATAATGCCAGAACACCGCGTGGTATAGAAAGATTAGGGTCGCCGTTATCATATCGCCGGCATAATCTCGTTTATCAGGAATATACTTTCGCCTCGAATTTATCATACTCGATCAATAATGCCGACAAATGTTCGGTCTTTGGGAAACTGCAAATAAATCCGCGAAAGTAAATCTTGGATTTGCTTGGAACTACTTCTCCTCTCGACGTATCTATAATGCCACGGATTTTCCTCGAGAGGCTTTCCACGGGAGAAATCTTCTTCCATTCAATGAGAATCCATGGCGAACTGCTTTCCTAATCAATAAACTGAACGGTAAAAGCAGATAATATTTAATTTTTTATGAATACACTAGTGACAGTAACACATTTTCAAGGCCCCGCAATTTTCTCTTACGTTCTTCCTTATATTATTGACTCTGAAATTACTGCGGAAACGCGAAATTTGTTTAATTAAAAGAATCCGATTGAGTTTGCGCGATTCAGACATTGCTCGAAGAGGAAACATTCAAAAATCCAGGGAATCCTTGAGAGCGTAAGAAAGTTGGAGATTCCCGATGCCAGAGTAAATCTGCTGGAGGAAGAACGCTGGAGCTTTCCAGGAGGATAAACGTTATTCCACTCGGGATAATAGTCCTCTTTCGCGGGGAGAGCACTGCTGAAGAACGTGTTTTTACTCAGTTGTACATACACCGCAAAACGGAGATAGACGCTCGACCACAAATTGATAGCGAGCCCTGTTATTCTCATCTTTCGGTGCTCGCTCAACTTTTCGGTCTTAAGAGCCCTCCCAGTGGGAAGAGAGTCCGCGGCGACTCTCCGCTTTAAAGTCGGTTACTGGGTTGAAACTATTTCGAAAGCAAAAGATAAACGCCACCGACCGGTTTAAATGAAGCACTCCCACTTTGCCGCCTCATGCTTTCGCACCTGCCGCGTCGAATGACAATTCTTACGAGAGAATTCGTACAATTTTCTATGACTGTTACTATAATATTATTAAAACTAATGCAAAAATCGAATTTTAAAACGAATTTAATTCAAAATCATTTAAGTGGGACTAGTTTCTTCATTCAGAGAGCTTGTTTTCTCAGTAATGGTGGAAAATGTACAGTTTCTAAGACTTTAATTCAGATTTATGGTGCCAAGGAGATAAAAGGAAATGCCGAGTGTTCTATTCAATCTAAAGTTCGACGCATTAATTCTAAGACTTGCCACTGTCTTGTTCTGAAATATGTCTTGCCTAGAATGCTAATTTCTAATGCCTCTCGAAATTCTGGAACTGCAAGCCGGCTTGTAAGACCCTTGGAGCACTCTGCTACTTCATTGCCCGGAGAGCGACAATATGCTCTCTAACTTAGCATAAGACGCTTATGCCGGTTGACAGACAAAGTGCAGGAAGATTTAGTGCGAATTACTGACTACATTTAAAAACTAGTCTCATTGCTAACAGTACTAATTTACCGCCGCGGTAACTATTCATTGAGGTCAGAATTAAGAACGTAATCACCTCAAATAGGATATAAGAACCTGTTCTCTTATTACGTTTCTCAGTAAGAAATAACCTTCGCCAAGGTTTTTGATACCTTTCTAAGTATTACAATGTTCAATAAATACCAGAATGCTATTTTGAAGTGTTACAAAATACCAGTGAAATTCTATTACAATTACTTTAAATTAAAAAAGAAGACTATGCGATGCCATAAGCAATGATTCGAGTTATGTTATAACAAAAATGTAAAGTAGGTTGTAAATGGTAGATGGCACTATTATAGAGTACAAAACCATGACATTGAAATGTCAATTAGTTTTAGTTACACCAAGTAAATTTGGAGCTAAACTCAAGGCCACCCTGGAAGCAGTGTGGCATACAGTGAGGCGTCGTCTCGATTCTGCGAATGCCTATCTGCGTGTTCACCAAGCTTTAACGCGGCATAAAGTGTTCAAGTGAAAAAGTGTTAAGGGCATGACAGGACCGATATCGGCGACACTTGGGGACACTTACAGGCTGGCATAGTGCGATAAATTACCCGGGCCGAAGGATATCCAAGCATCCCACACACATCCTGCCATCCTTGCGAGGATTGAATCCAGGGATAAAGCCGAGGAATAAGGAGGAGCCACTTCCAACTGCACTTCCATTCTATACAGGCTCGCCCAAGAATCTTTTACTCTCTTCCGACATCCAGCTGAGAATAATAGAGTTTCCATCAATTTCTCCAGTGGTTTCAATGTCGTTTCTTAAAATATTGCTTGCATTTTTATAGAAATTAGAGAGATTTAAATGTAAAGTGAAAGACGATCTAATAGTGTGACTATAGAAATTAATTCTCATTAACTCTTTGCACTACAAATACTTTAGCATTGCAATGTGTAATTTATATGGAAGAATTGTAATATAAAAATTTAATCTTTGATATAATATTAATCAATCAATTTTGTTGAAGTTATGAATCGATCAGACTGGTACTTAAAAAGAAGGAAAAGTGATTGGATATTTCTGAGCGAGCCTGTACACTGGGATATCTTTTATTCGCGGCGCGTGTAAATCAATCACTGCGGGCTGTCGCGAATATTATCGTCTTTAGCGGTCATCATTATCCATTCTCTTCGTTAAATCGGAGAGACGGTGGCGAGCGTGCTCGGCAAAAATGATGTATAATCCTGCCAGCGCAATGCCGCGGCTCTAATTATTAGCGCGTTTGCACGACGCATAAATTACTGGCGAGCTGCTGGCGCTGCCGTCGCTGGGACAGCTGGATCAAAGGATTTAAAGCGGAACGCCGATATCCTTCGGCCAAGATTACTCGGAACGCCACTTCGGAAATGTTGAAGCTTCATTGAAATCACTCGTGTCGCGGCCTTAAGCGATAATGCCATTTATGTCGCTGAGAAAAATCGCTTTCATCGATATCTTATATCCTGAACATCCTTTGGGCGGAACTTTGCTCAAGCTTGTAAGATCCTTTGCCAATTTTATTGACGGTGCAAGGCCGCGAGTGGCAACTTTCCATAACGAATATAAAAATGACAGTAAAAACGAGATTCCTACGCTGAGGTAAACTGATAAGCCTCGTGTATGACTTGGAACGATTATGAAATATTATAAAGCAGGTGCTAACAGAAATACATTTCTGAGAATTGGAACGTGAAGTATGATAATTATAGGAGTAAAACTTGTACATGAAAATTAACATGAAATTAAAAATTCAAACGCGATTCCCTCGTACATTAATTACTTTAAATAATAAAAATATTTCAGAAATCATTTCACGAGAGTATCTTAAATGGGAATCTGGACGAATCGAAAACTCGCTGTCGCGAATTCCAGCGTTCTCCCAAATCCCCTGCGCGCCCGATGAGATCTCATATCAGCATCCATCTAATCTGAAAAAGTGCTTTAGACATTTCTCCGGGCTTTTGAAGCACAGAGTACGCTGCTCTACAACTACTAGCAGGGCGACCTGTGACTAGCACGCGTTTCGGTTCGGCGAAAACGAAAATTAAAAACGCGGAAAGCTTAGCGAGCCGAGCACGAACGAGGTTGAAAGGAAGCTCACTCGTGTCTCCTTAAAACGTCCTCGAAATGATCCTCTTACTTTCATCCTCGCAATAAAAGTCGAGGGAGAGGAAGGGGACGTAGAAGGCAAAGTAGAGAGAGCAATTGGAAGCTGGCAGAGCGAGCGAGCGAGAGGCAAAGAGAGGGAAAGGAGAGGGTGGATAATAGTTTTGAGAAGATCGTAGCTGGCTGCAGTAATATTGAAAATCGATCTCGACTGAATGGTGGCGAATGAGAAACGGTATAGCGGCGAAGGTATCGCTGACACGTTCGAAAAATCACTGCCGCTCCTGCAGGAATAAATTATTGGTATATCCTCCACCAGCACACCCTTCCTTTCTCTCTCAATCTCTCTCGCTGTCCCTCCATTTCTCTCTCTCACTCTCTCAGTCTCGCGAGAGCTTCACCTTGCGTTCGAGTTCAATGTTAAAGGGGATCGAATACCGTCTGGCGCGTGGACAATCCTGATATTACAAGCGGCAAAGCACTTGTAAACTCCTCCCGATCTTATTATGTCTCTCTCTCCTTTTATTAATCTCAGCATTTATGATCGACTTTCCAATTGAAATACCACTTCTGATTTACGATCGTAAACTTAGATGGATTTGCCATAGGCTGCTTTCTACAGTGCTCTTATTGAAATAACCAGCCTAGTGCTTATTTGTTCAATTGCTACTATCGTTGATTTATCACACAATACTGCTTTCAAAACGGTAATTCTCATCTCAGTCTGATTTATGATACGACTTTTTTCCCCGAGCGTATAATTGAGACTATAAAACTGATGGCTCGTAGTGGGTAAAGTGAACAAACTATTTCGTCGTTATTTCTATATTAAATTCGTGGATAATGAGAAAGATGGAGTTTTAATAATGCAACATGTGCGAAGCAAAGGGTTGAAAGTGTGGACGGATTTTGATGGAAAGAGCGGAGTAATCAGCGTGCGACAAAAGGATGGTCGCGTGGCTACGGGTGCGAGAAGAGGAGAAGCGCTGGCATTGGCGTGCCAGTGTGGAAAAGCGAGAAATTGCGGACACTTGTCAGAACTAGCGGCAAAATGAGACTACACAAGTACGCGCGTACGCGTACACGAGTAGTATTATGCGCGTGTATGTTCTGCCGGGAGGGAGAGAGAGAGAAAAAAAACCTTGGCTATCCTTTCAATTCCGGCGTCGAGTCTTCAGCGTGGACCGTTTCATCTCTCGTTCTCTCGCGAAACATTAAGCTTCTCCTTTCAGGCGGGGCAAACGTGCCGAGTAATTTACGATGTTACTAACAAGTCCGGTTTATTGCAAAGTTTATTGCGTTGCGCGCCGAGCGAAGCAACGGGCGCGCGCGACGAACTCTTCGGCTCGCGAGGAGCTTTTCCCGCCCGTGGCTGAAAGGGAGGGGTGCGAGCGGCAGGTTTACGGCGGCGTAACGAGAAGGAAACTATCCCTTAATGAGACTGTCTTCTCTGGCCGAATGATTCCGCCCACCGGCTCCGCCGTAAAGTGACGAGCGAGGCTTCTCATCGACCGTGAAAAAACGCCAAATTATGCGTTCCGCGCGATAACTGGACCGCCGCGATCCAAGTATAACTCTATGCTTTTAACGCTGATTGTGAAGAAAGTGTGGCGCGCGACATGCTGCGAGAAGATTGCACGCTAAACGCCACTCGTAACATGCAAATATTTATGCCTCGCCAGCTTTCACGACAGACTGCCTCCAAATTGAATTTCTAATGAATCGTTTGCATCGCAATGTAGCCTTAGAATGTAACAACTCTCAATCCAAATGGAAGTAACAAAAAACGACTCGGTTGGATTTTGCGAAACTTTAAGAAGGCATTCATCCATATACATCGATGCTGCGAGTGTATTATAAATTCTGAAATTTGCCGAGCGTGGCAATTGGAGGCGAGGCCGAATAAATAAAGAAATAAATCACAGCAACCTGCTATTTCGAAAAAGAGGAGGGAAGACGTATTATGAATGTAGCGATAAAGTTGTCATAAAGACGAAATCATAAAAGTCGACTGAGATGTCTGGAGGCTAGTACCAAGATGGATGTTCTCAATTAGCACAAAGGTGAGCGAATTTCTCTGGCACGATTTATTTATACCTTAAGGACATTAAAGGCCGACGACTTTCGAGGTCGTAGCTGTGTACGCACATCGCTCCGAACTGTGTTATGCTCGGGGCCGTTAAGCTCTAATAGGCTTAAGCTGTGCATTCCAATAACTTGCATTATTAAATCCGTTAGCCGGACATCGCACCCGAAACACACTTTGCAGCACAGCCAGCTCAATCAATTATCACTCTAAGACGACGACCATTCAATCCCAACACTCGAAACTATTTCTGCTTATCATTCGCACTCCTTCAATTAAGATTAACTTCCTCTCAACTCGCTTCACCAAGTAACGAATTAATCCATCACTCGAACCAATAAAGTATCATTAAAAATCGCAGCCATAAGAAGGAAGTGGAGGAAAGTCAAATAAAAATACTAGTGCGAGAATCCTTCAGTCGCGCGGCAAGTAAAAGTAAGCATCCTCGTAGCGAAGGAGAGGAAAAAGAAGTAGAAGTAGAAGGTCTGAATGCAAGAGTGCACTCGCGAAGAGCTTTAATTCGGAGCAACGAGTTAAGCAAAGGGTCCTCCGCTTCAGATGAGGCTCTCGGTGCTCGAAAAGTGTGTCTCTCGCCGCCGCGGTGGTGGTCGTCGCTCGTCTGTCTCGTCCCGTTATATGTACTATGTGGCTGCTGCGAGGCCAGGCGAATATAAAAGCGCACGTCCGCTTGGAAAGTACAATCGTACTGAATTAATCTCGAGAGCTGCGCGGCGCTTTGTCGCGAAAAACTTGGCGAGTATTAGTGGTTAACGAGGCTTGAGCCGAGGCTTCGGGGACGGCGATCATTAATCTTGTTAAGAAAGTGTACGTACTCTCCTCCCCGGCGAAGGTGTACGTACGAAACACTCTGAGATCGATAGCACCGGCTTTCCGCTTCTGGCATGTTTAGCACAGCCCGGTGTACATTACTATTAATTTTACCCTCGCCTTCATGATACATGCAAACTATCATTTCGAGCCCTTGGTAATGTGACGGGCTACACTCGAGGGCCACTGGAAGACACTCGCCAGACAAAGAGTCTTCTCAATGCCAACCAAGAGTTTAAAATATCGCCTCGGGTTCTAGATATCCTTTCAGCTTCGTCCTTGCAAGCGACTAGTTGGGAGTTAATTGATTGCCAAGAGCAATATATAAATAATCAAAGAAAATCAGAGAAAGCTTTTTTCAAAGGACAAGTATTATTATAATGTATGAATTCTGTATCACTCAATTCAATTAGCTCATTAATTCATTAATAATTAAAAGAAGTATACTAAGCACTTATAAGATTTGCTACTCGAAGTTCAAATTTTAAGTAGAACCCAGTAAACATCTCGCGAAAAACCTTGTCTAGAACTTTTGGCAGACAAGAGTGCAAACAATCACCGATAAATCTAGGTAGCCTCAAGTACCAGCGATCTGGGAGTAAAGGATTCGAGTTTGCGAGTAGCGCAAGCCGGGGAGAGAGTGAGAGATCGAGATAGAGAGGGTTCTGCGTCAAATCGATCGGTGCCACGAAGGGCGAGCGCGGCAAAAACGAAATTCTGCGTAAACCTGGTTGCGGACACAGCTGACTGAACTGCTGGGACGATTATCGGGGTTCCGAGTTGCGAGTGAGAAGGAAAGAAAATCGCGGTTGGGTTTTCCCCCAATGAGACTGCAAATTACAAGTGTCAAAATCTAAATTACAAAACTGAAACAAACGAAGAAAAAATCGCTATTTATACTAAAACTAAATAATTAAAAACCAGCAATAAAAAAAATCGCGTACAATCATGATATTAACTATTATAACTTCACTCGCAACAGTAAAAATAACTAGTCACGAAAATGGTTTATTGGCACGCGAGGCAAACGTGTGGAAAACTGAAATTTTGCGTAAACCTGGTTGGTCGGATGGAGCCGAGTGAAACTCGGATGGGAGGGAGAAGGAAAGAAAGCGGCGCGGCGCGGGTGGTGGCGGTGGGTCGGGGAGGATTCGCACTGCCAAAACCCGCGACCCAGATACCGATCGACCCACCGGCACACATTGCGAGGGTGCACGGAGCAACGAGCCTGGAAGCACAGAGTCCGACTCGGAACAAATGAGTGAGAGAGTCGGCTAGCACATCCGCCACTGAAACAGGAAGGCACTCCTCGCAAGACCGAGATGGAACTAGCAAAGCCACCCCCTCCCTCCCTCTCACGCTCCCTGCCACCCCCTATGCAGTCTCTCTGCCTTAGGCTACCTACACACTGAGTGCGCTATTAAAACTGCCTACGGACAGTCCGATTTTAATGAATGGATACCTGCTTTCATTAAACTTGTCCTTTCCACCGAATTCCAGTGAACCTTCCCCCTTTTCTTGGTTTTTCGACCGCGCAACTACTCTTTCGACCTCGGCGAGGTTTTGTAGTTGTTGGTAGAAATGATCGAGTATTGTTTTAGAATTGAATTGAGAAATGAAGTCGAAAATTATGGATATTAAGAGTTTGATGTATTATTTGAAATTACTCAAGAAATATTATGAATAATAAGATAATCGTTGAAGAAAGAACTATTTTTGTTTTGAGACTGTTTCTATTTCTGTGAGATTTTTGCTTCCCCGTCATATGTCTAGATTTCCATCCCCTTGAAGGAAAGATGAAGGGCATATCTCGATATGAGGGAGTTCGTGCGTGCAAGTGGTGTTCACGAGCGAATTCCCTTCGAGATATGGTACGCGGATGTTTGATCGGATGATTTCCCTGCTTCCGGTGGTTTGGCACGTGCATTGAATTTTCGTTTGATGGAAGGTCTCACTTTCCTGTCTTGCGTATTCCTTCGTAAACGACCGACTTATAACTCGAACGTGTTTTGAATTTCCAATAAACAGAAAAATAATCCTGTCATTCTTTTATACAATCCCTTTGGATATCATTTAAACTCTAATTCAACTAAACTCTACTTCGCGATTATTTAATAAACTAATGCATAAAATAAAAGAGAAATATAAAAGATTGTTAAACACTATTATTAGCACTTGAAACTAAAATATTCATTTGATTTCCCTTGGTTGCACTCCGTTTATACGCGAAAACTTGGACATAAAGTTTTTAATCTCAAGCTGGCGGCTAAAGAATTTTCACGCGAAAACTTCAAGCGGAACGCATCTCAGAGGTTTTTCTCGCTGGAAGGTACGAAAAGGATTTCCCTTCCACGTGCTTTGCAGTGACGCGTGTCACTTCGGCAAAAGTGCACTTCGCCGATGCTGGAGCCGCGAATTTCGCGAGAGTACTTCCGCCCGCACACGAAATACTTCGCCCTGCTGTGCGGCGGCGAGACGAGATTCCGAGAGTCGCGTGGCTACAACACCATCACCGCCAGCTTTAAGCTTCACTCGAGTGAAATGTCACACGAATCGTCTTGTCTCTCCTCGCCAACCGTTTCTTCTCCTCCTTGCGAATAAGAAACACTGCTTTATGATAAGAGCAGTAAAAGAGTGCAAGAAAGTAGAAAAGTTCAAACAGCTGCAAATGGAAATATCGCCCGCGTTTATTATGTAATTCAAATTTGAAATAGTATTATAAATGATGCATGTAACAAATAGATTTCCTGCCATTTTCCAATGTATTTTCAATGTTTATCACAACAACTGCGCAGCCAACTTCTATAATCGAACTGATAATAGAAAATACGAGGAAGGCGAAGTGGTTTTTCCGCAATCCCAGTGGAAAGACGGAAGGAAGAGGAGCGTTTTCGAGCACTCAAGCTGTTAGACGAAAATACGAGAAAATCATCCTGCAAGCGGGAAAGGGGAAGACGAAGAACCGTTGAAGCTGCTCTCTCTTGCATTACAAATCAAGCTAGCAGAGCTCGCGCAGAAATTGCGCTTGCGTAAAAATCGCGGTAATGGAAGCTTTTTCATTACCAAGTAAAGTGGCTTGTTGATTACAGTACACTTTCAAGAACGAATCCGCGGTTGACCTCAAATCAGAATGATGACGAAGCAAGTTCGTATATGACGTATATATGAATATACTTCAAAATGTAAAGACTCAAATAATTTCGAAAAGACGATATACGAACAGTTACTCGACACTTTAATACCAAAGCTTTTCCCCAATTTTCTTCATCCCTTCAATTAATAAGCCTACTACAAAGTTATAATGTACAGCATTAAATCGTTAAGGGATCTATTAAAATGAAACTCCCCCGCCACAAATATCTGCTTTAACGAGTACTAAAAGTTAACCGGTACTAGCAAACCGCGGCTTAATGAAATCAGCGAAGCTCGCACTTCTAAGGCTGAGCTTCGAGCGGCTGCTCAAACTTATTAAAGCTAACTCTTATTTCCGACAGTGACTTTTCATCCCTCTCTCGCGAGAGCCTTCCCCCTGCGCCATTCTCCAGGCGGCGACAAATTTTCGAAGCATTCAATATTCCTTACACTTCCAGCACAGCCGTTTTAAGGGTTAATCAGTCATCACAGTAAACTTAACCCTTACAAGTTAGTGGGACAATCCGTTTATGCATATTACTGCTCTAAATGTGGCAGTGGGTTATAGGACTTCGTATCTCATAAAATTTAATGCCGTTACGACAAAGTTCAAGATTGCGTGCCGTTGCTGTCTCTACCTACATACACTAAAAGCATTATCGTATCGCGGAACATCGGCATTTCTGATTACAGACTCTCTCCCCCTCTCCCTTTCTCTCGCTTCCTTCCTCCTTCCTATCTTTCTTAATCCATCTCGATTTGTTTGAGCCTCGCCTTAGCGCTGCCGCATTTAATTACGATTTTCATTATGAAAGCCGCAGGAAATTCTTAAGATAATGTTAATTAGCGAACTAGAATCCCTTTAATCAAATAGAACTCAAAGTGAAATTAATTAAAAGTTTCATTCAGTAACCAAGAATTCTACAGTTCTACCTTCAAGGCGATGAAGTAAAAGATAGGATATTATAAAGTATTACAATGCTTCTAATATAAATTGTCTTTCTGAGTTTCTAAGTTAATATTTATGACTAGTTATTGTACGTTTACGACTTTATGACTGAATCATGATTTGAAATTAATTCGTTGTACATCAAAGTATAAACATTATCTTTCGAAAAACCGACAAATTCGAGGCTCTCAAACTATTTTCTTTGTCAACTGCAACCTTTCAGTGTGCGAAACCCTGGCAAAAGCAGAGTCTGAAGTGGAAGGTTGAAGCTGTCAAAAAACCGGGCGAAGAATATAGAGTCTTTCTTGGAGGTGCAGGGGACAGAGAATGTAAAATTTCCGGCGGCGTGGCTGGCCGATTCGCAGTGGGGAAACCGCAAACGCGGCCGGATGGCTATACTGGCAAAATCGCTGACGTGTTTGGTCAATGTGCCAAGATTGGCCCGGGGACTAGGTCGCTCTGTTGTGGAATATAGTGGATGCGGAGAGCGTGTCAGACGTACATAAACGAACAAAACCGTTGCGGCTTTCGCCGCTCGAAATGAGAGGATAACTAGACCTCCTGCCAACGATCCTGTACTTTGGCTTGCCGACAAAGATCCTCCCCACTTACCCCTTTTCCCAACCCCCCCCAGAGAGAGAAATAAAAGCGAATGGCAGACTTCAATTGCCCCGCCAACTGTTATTCTCTTGGTGGCTTTCCACTCTTTCCATGGGATAACATAAGAACTCGACTTAGTTACGTTAACTACGGGCTCTCTGTACTTTCGAGTTAGCATCAACAGCCAAGTGCAAGTTATGGCATTGTAACACTATTCGCGATTTGTTAGAAGTTTTAAGTTTATGAAATTATATTCACTTGTGATCCAAATCATAAGCTATAAAATATTGCTCTATCAATTACCTATCGAAACTAATACGAGAATAATTAAAAATTGCAACAGAGATAGTTGCAAACCGATTACTCTTCGAATTGAATTACAATTAACTTCTACAGGGAGTATCAGTCGATCAAAACAGCTAGTTGCCGTACAATAAATGGTGACAATTACTCGCGATTTCCCATTAGCGTGAGACCATCGACCAGGGAGGGAGATTCGGGGCAGAGTATCCGCGAGACAGGCTTCCTATGAAGTGCTTCCTTCTCTCCCTATGAAGAGGAGGCTTCCTACGTGACACCCTAAATGAGGAGGGCGGTGCGGCGGGCGCGGCGGGCGCACGTTACCGGGGCTGCCTTAACAGTCTGCCGATAATAGGCATGAAGGATCATCGAGGCGGGAAAAGAGAAAATTGCGCGTTGACCTGGCTGCCAAGAAGCAGCAGCACCAGCAGCAGCACTCGGGGGTCAACCTCCAGCAGAGATCCCTGCTCCCGTTAACGTTCCAACGATACTACATCGTCCAACAAGGCAAGAGGAGCGAAGAGGGGGCGGGCGGCCGCCGCGGGAGCAAGAGAAGAAGAGCTTTGTACGTGCTTCCGGTGTGTTCATAATTTTTCGATGCACCACGGCCAAGAAGCAAGAGAGAATCTCGAGGCAGCAGCTCCCTGCCAAGAACGTATCTGGCACGTGCTCCTCCACTCTCCCGCGCCCCATCTACTCTACAGCTGCTTAATGAGTTTTTCCAATTTATTCTCTCCTCTTCACTGACCTCCTATAATGCGAAAGCTCTATCTACTTACACTCCCCTGTCTTTCTTACATATGTATTCCCACGATTTTTAGAGATACTCATTAGTTCACAGAAGATAGTACTGGTGAAATGCGAAAGTATAATGAGATTAAAGAAAATTCAAGTCCAAGGGGATGGAAAATGGTGTAAGTGGCATAGGGTGATTTTATCAGTAGGAAATTTGATCAAATAAAGCGGAATTAAAGAAAGATAAATATAGAAAATATCTTTAGAATAGAAGAACTCTGGCAGAAGTAAATCGAAATGAAAAATAGAATAAAATGCCTGTGTGGGAATACATAAGACAGACATAAAAATCTCATTCATCTCACGAAGAAATACTCGAGGGAACACGGGAGGAAGTTAAGCAACGGGGGGGAAAGAAGTCTCGAAGAAACTATCCGCTCGAGAGAGTAACAAGCACGAAACTACGAATTCGAACGAGGAGGATTCTACTCCAATTAGTTTCCGTTCGAGGAGAGCGAGTAGAATGGGGTCTCGACTAAATGGCGATATAGCGACGCACGATTAATAGCCCGAGTGAACTTCAAAGGAGGAATGTTGCTTTGAGAGTAAGGAAAAAGCTCGAGGACTAAACTATCTGCGAGAGCAACGGGCAGCGCGCGGCGTATCGTATTGCCAGCGGCGCGGTTCGTTGGCTATGTAACAGGCGCGGAGAAAATCCAGACGCGGCGTCGCGCGAATGAGGAAGCGGCGTCGTCTATCAGGCCGAGAGAGCTTTATCTCTATCGTTCTCTCATAATTGAAAGTGTGCTCGACATCGCCTATCGCTGCTAATTAATATTAACAGCGTCCGGCGACGTGTCGCCTGATAATCGGAGAAAGCTCGCGCGAGCTCTCTCGGCTCAGCCCCCCGCCGCTTGAGAAAAGCCCGGCGACGATCTTCTATCACCGATTCAGACGCTAGTTCCACTCTAATTGGTCTTTAGTCACTTTGCACCGATTGCCTCGTAAATTCGACGCGCCGCTTCTTCCAATCGTCCTCTATGATTTGTTCTCCAATCCGAGGACAAATGCTTGCATTCACAACTCAGAGTTACTAATTAAAGGGGAACAGTTGAGCGAGTGATGAGAGGTGAATTAAAAGTCGAAGTTAATTGGGAGACCTGTACAATATAAATTGAGATACTTAAACAGAATTAACTAGAAGAGTAATTCTAGTTAAGTATTGTGTAAGGAACACGAAAGCTTTGTTTTTCAATTGATATCTTCAATTATAACTACAACTCAGGCTTATCGCAATTTCCATGTTTCATGTCTAAAAAAGAAACCGGTGGCAAATTGGTTTCCGCTCCTTTCTAAACTCGACTTAGAACAGGAGTTATGGATTTTCAACTTTTAAAGGAGGGACTCCGACTTTGTTATTGAATCGGCGGTTGTAAGTCTGTTGGGTTCTAATAGGGCTGGCAAAGCGGTTTGCCCACGTGCGTCGGGCGAGTCCGCATCGACAAATTCTCCCGGCGACAACTCAGTGAAAGCAGCTAATCATAATCGATAAGCCGCCGAGCGATTTACAGTGCTTGTTAGCGCGGGGCGTTTTTCGCGCGGAGAAAGCACCACGCGTGCTCTTCCCGCGGCGAGATCATCGAGGAGGAAATGAGCGCGCGCTTTGATTTACGCGGCGAGATTGTCTCTGACACAATTGGGTTGATTTGTGGCCCGGACGAGCGGCCTTCTTGCACTATGCTTTGCTAAACAGTGCTTGCGACATTGTCTGACCGACATAATCAAGCTAGAAAATAATTAGAGCGAGAGATACATTTTGTTTACTACATTTTACTTCGTTCGAATATAATGGATGCGACGATTTTTAGTTTTCTCTGACATGACACGTGAATGTAGCTTTGTGAAGTTTGCGAAACTTTACGGCGCGATTAACTAGTTTCAAACAGGACGTGGAAGCCAGTTACTCGTTATCGTTTTCGTGGCGGCAACGTGAAAACGAGGAACTTCCGGGATCGTTTCAGGTTCAATTAAAGCTAGACAATGTGCAGATTACCGACTATCTGTACTCACTCGCTTATCCCCGAGTTCTTTCAACGGACTTTTCAGCTTTTGCAATTTTTCTGTACATTTGCTACGATTCTTAAACTTTTTTATTATTAAAAACATTTATCAACAAAAAGAAACAAATGGTAAACCCCTCATTTGCAAACACGATGTTTTAAGTAACTGTAACCCGAAATCTTTTAACTATCCAATGAATTAATACACGAAAAACATAAAAATTGCTATGAACGTTAAACGGCACGTATTTTCGCGTTCCTTTCGCAAACTTCCAGGCTTTTCACGCGCGAAACTGGACGAAACGGTTTGCGATACGAAACGAAATGCACCCTCAGTCTATTTGATGAGAAACACCGTTGAAATCCAATAAATTCCAAGCGCAGAAAAGTCTGGCGTGTCAGTCGCTCCGGGAGGAAAGCCGCTCGAAATTTTAGCAGGCAGCTCGGCAAACGAACTCGTCCGTGCGATCAAACAAAAGTAATTGACAGGCCTTCGTTACTCAGTAATCATTAGATCGGGTTATTTAACTTTGCCCATGTTCTTCCCTTTACTCTCGCATTAACACCCCAATCATTTTTTCTATCACTCTTTTCTCTCCTTGCCTTTTATGAGGTCAGTGTGAAATGATGACCCGTTACATAAGTCATTACTAGTCTGCGAATTTTTATGCAGGTGTCAATTCGCACTGTTTTGTTGCTCATTCAAATGTGATCTAATTGAATTAAGTTGAAGATTTCTCAAAGTCCAATAGTGTTAAATCTGCATAAATATCCGTAGAAAGGTTTAGAATTTATTTTGATATATTAAATATTTCTGGCACATCGAGTGACTCTATTATAACCAAGGAATTGATCTAAACCTGGATTATACTATTAGAATTATTACCTATTGCAAGCCAAATTATTATTTCAGAATAAATAAGAGAGTAATCAGAAATGATACAACTATTCTACTTTTGTTATTACGTACAAATGGCAATTCTACTTCTTTGGCGCTCTAATCAGGATATTAGACGTCAGGAGGATGTTAGACACGTCGTCTCGAAAGGGTGAAGTGGAGAGACGTCGTGTTCGATTGAGTTTCCGCTGGTAAAACGGGCCGATCGATCGAGCGACTAGAAGGTCGAGTGACCCGAATAAGGCACCGATTGAATTTGATCGCGATTATTTATTTAGTTGGCTCCGGACCCCTTGGACCAGCTTGGAATCTGGCGCGGAGGTCGGCCAGCCCGAGACACACGAGATAAACGCCAAACGATTGCCCTTCCATAGACTTAGACACCAGACAGCAATGATCGCTTTCAATTTCCGGCCCGCTGCATGAAATAAATTGGATCTGTCTTCCACTACTTTTCCCCTACCAACCTCTCATCCTTGGAAAAACTAGTATAACTCATATTAGCCCTATTACAGACTTCTACCATGTTGAGGAGTAAAAAGAAATCTTCAAGAATCGAAAATGTAATAATTTAACTGAAAGATAATATTGGGCTTTAGTACTTCAAAATAAGTGTAATAAAGTTAAATCATACTTAAATAAATTGAATCATAAGATGATGGAATTAATATAGAAGGAAAATAGACTGAATTTAACAGATAAATTAAACATCAACTAGACAGTATTAAAGAAAGAAAATATAATAAAATAAAAACCAATATCTATTTAGAAGCTAGAATAAGCGGTATACAACTACGATCTGATATAAATATACGTGATACAGGAAATTTAATGGAAAAAACTGGAAATCTACTTTAAAATAAAATTGAGCGACGATATTTTGACTGGCGGGGTTGCAAGCTAGCTCGAGTAAGGGTTGAAGGTACGCTTGAGAGGACGGGACGGAGGAATGATCGAAGGAGAGGTCTCCCTTAATTCAGTGGATCTTATGCATATGGATAACAGGCCTGGCCGATCCAACAGTGGACGACTCCTCTCTCTCTCTCTCAGCGCGGAGGCTGCGAAGTGAATTTCCATGACAAAAAGAGGAGTCGTATAAAAAGCGTTTGCTCGAAAAGGAATTGGACGTGGCGATCAAAGGGTTTCGCTGCCAGGGTCAAAGAGCGATTGCGAATCCATTGAATCGCCCCGTTAATTAGATCCTCGAATTTGACGCGCGCGATTGTTCAAGGCGTTAATTTGACAGATCGAACAAGCACAAGTGACGCGCGCGCGTGTTTACTCGTCGACCCATTCAATTTGACGATCTTTGATTGTCGACAGAGCATCTACACAATGGGGCCACGAATGTTTATGCAAATCTAAAGCTGTTATGCTTGAAAAATCAACAATTTACTTGCGAGATGCTATTTAAGTCTGTTATTTAATTTCAACCCGTTTTTCTCAATATTGAAACAGGAATTTTGCTTGAAGAGCTTAATATCATTCGGTATTGTTTCACTGTAAACGTTAGCGCGGACTTCTAGTTTGAAAAGTAGGACGAATTTGATACGTTTTCCCGGAATAGACGAAACTATCAACCACGTGCGCGGAGATCTACGCGTGTATATGACTCACGTGTCTTTATGACCCAAAATTTGCTTCCTGCTCCGAACGAGTCATCCCAACAAGAGATGGCAACTGAAATACTGTCTTTCGAATCAAACGACTTTCTAACTAAACACCCTTTAGACTCTTAGGATTTCTACATCCATCTACGTAAGAGGCACGCTGCCACTGACTTCAAAAACTGTCATTCTAAACTGGAAAAATCCACGATACTTTAGTATAATGATACTACGAAAGCACAGAATTTCTTAAAGTCTGTATAAATTAATTCAACTTTAACTTTAAAAATGACTCAAATACACGTTTCCAATTAAAGTGAATGTAACATGTCAAACTAAATCTGTATTATTATTAACCGAACAAAACTGTATCACGAAATTATAACTTTCTCCGGCACACTATTTACAGTTTGACAATACTCGCACAATATTTAGGAGAAAATAGAGCAATGATTATGAAATGATAGAGAATATGGATGAGCGATGAGTATAGGCACACGCACCAATTAACACGCACAATTTCGGCACTTGGTACTAGAACGAAGTAGAGCTATCGACTGGTAGTCGATCGTTGAGAGCTGAAGGACTGTCGGCACGGCACGTTTACACTGAACATCGAGCTGAGGATGACTGATTGTTTATGTCAAAGCGGCTGTGCCACTTGGCTTCCGCAGTGCAGCAGAGGCGTCACAGGTGCCCGATTGCCGCAGGACTTGCCGAAATCGTTTGTGTTTCTACGGGTTGACCTAGATGCGCCGCAGAGGACGACGGCGACGCATTAAAGCCACGTGTGTCTCTCTCTCTCTCTGTGGGTGTGTCTCTCACTGAGTCCCTGCTGCTTCCCAGGTAGCAATCCTCGGGAGTATTTCCGTTGGCTGTTTATTGCTAGCGAGGACGAAAAGGAATGCCGATTTTCGGGGCCGAAAGTGCCCTACTTTTTGCGCCAAAGGCCGCCTAAACCAACTGTTATATATCAATGTTTACGAATGTACCAGTGGTATTTCCTATTATTTAGAATGTTGGAAATCAAATGAAAATTGCCATAGTATTTAATTAAAATAGATGTTGGATTTTGTTTACCAGAAACTAGTATTATTAGTATTTTTCTTAGAATAGTATTTCAGTAGAGTTAATAGGTCGAACTATTTAAATTAATAGGAAACAAAACAGAGGTAATTTATAGAATATTTAAAAGTGTTAGAGCGCGTAATTAGAAGTAGCGATGATATCCAGGATTTCCGGAGCACCGGCTACAAGAGACTCGCAAAGTCATAAAGAAGCCCCGCGCAAATTCCGACACCGAATTTACAGGCTCCCGAGAGCAACGAAACTTTGTTCCCCAGCTGTGAATACAATTTTATTCGCGCTATATCAATACGTCTCTCTGGCTTCGTTTAACTTTGGGCCGCCTCGAAGTTCTGAAACTTCGAACGAGGGTTATTACGCCTCCCGAAAATGCGGGTTATCATTAACGTAATAGCGCAGCGATGTTCCATTCCCTCTCAGCGCCTCCCTTTTGTGCTCTACGGATTTTCCACCGACACAGAATAGTATTAAATATAGAAATATTTCATTGAAATTTTCCCTGTTAAAGCTAAATATTGCATCTCAAAAAATATGTAACTTTACCTTCGTTAATATATTAACACGCTATTACGTTATTATTTACCATTATTCAATTGGTTAATAAACACTAAATGAAGTAGAAATAATAATCCGTGAACAATCAATAGAGCATTATTTTCTGTGTCAGTTTCTCCGTATTTACAAGCACTGTTAAATACCTTTGTCATCTTTGAGAGGGTTTACGGGTTTTCGACTAATATCGACTATCTTTAATATCCAATGTAGAACGTCGACTCCACGCTCTCCAAGTTTCAACTTGAAACACTAACCCGGAATGTTAGCAGCGGAGTATAACTGTGCCAGGAGGCAAGAAGTTTCCAGGAGTCGACGTGCCAAGCAAATAAACGGCTAGCTGTCACGGCATGGTCGAAAACAAGGAGGAAGCTCCTTCGAGTGCGCGAAAGCTCGCGATAAAGCGGCTCACAGGAAACGCTAAATCACTCGAGGAAAATTGGTATCTCATTAATAAGGAGCTGCCGCCACGATCCTCCGTGTATGTGCGTGTATGTATCTCTGTGTGTGTGTGAGTGTGTGCCAAACCTCTCCCAACTGGCGAGCTACCAACTGGCGAACAATGCACCCTCGAATTCCGCTATCCTCGCGATCGAAATGATCGCACCCGCTTGCAACAGAAATTCTAACGTTACTGCTGGAAATTTTAGTGTTAGTATCCGATCGTATATCACCCGACTTGGAACTGTATCAGTGACAAAATCAGAGCTACAATCTCCGCGAATTCTGTTCCAGAGACAGAATGAATAAAAAAGGATTCTAAAAAAGAAAAAGGACGCTTATTCAAATAAGTAGAGATTCAAAAATATTTCGATTCAATGAAATTCGATAGTTTTAATCGTATTATACTGTTGACTGGATATTTCCGAGCAAGTTCCCCAAAAAGTCAAAGGAAGATCTCGGCGTCTCGGCGGTGTCTACGACCGTTGAATGGGACACAAGTGGCAATGTGTCGGGAAATATGTCCAACAAAGGCACGCGCCTTGCAGAGTCCGTCCGATTGCAAAGCTTGTACTGGAGTAATGCTTTCTTTTGTCTGCCACTACCTTTCATCTATCCCCTTCCCACCCACCACCGCCGCGGACACATCAACCACCACCGTCGCTGCTTCCACGCGTTCCTTTAAATCCCATCGTTTGTAACACTGTTCCTCCTTTAAACCTTTTTATTTATTTACATCGTTTCTCTTGCGCAGCCCTTATCCGACACCGTGCTTGAAAAGGCGTAATACGCAGTTACGAGGCGATAGGAATTCTTTCCAAAGGGAAATGAGACTGTGCCGCTGCCGCCGCCGTTGCTGCTGAAGTGACATTTGCATTCACTCTGCATTCGCCCTCTTTGCATTCACCGCGCTATGGCCGCAGGCTTTTTATCTATTTCCAGTCTGTCTTTGCCCGAGAGAGTCGCAATCGCGCGAAAGTCCTCGCAAACTACGAGATAGACTTTCGTCGGAGCGCGATTCATATAACAATAAATATCCCCTGTAATCCATCGAAACGATTACGGCTTTATTGTCGAGGGTGACAATGATCCGACAAGCTTTCGACTTAAAGGAAAGAGTGCAAAACAAAGCGAGTCGATCGCTGCCAATTTCCAAAGTGGCTCGCGCCCACTCGCGGCTGATTTAATCCCGAGAAAGTGAGCGCGGTGAGTCGTCGTGGTCGTCGCATAGGAGAGAATAATAATTTTCGAAGAGTCACTGTAGAAAGCCGGACGCGGGTGGTGGTGCGGGAGTTTCACTTTGCGCGAGCGTGTATAAAAGTGGCATCGAGATCGGAGGATTAGACAAGAGACAGGGGATATTCTTGGTGGATCGATATGGTAGACTTGGTCCAGTGTTGGAGAGATCAAAGGGATCCGGGTGGGGGAGGAGCGGGGAGAGCCCGGCTCATGCTAGTAATCACGGCGTGCACGTAAGTGCATAACTGCTTAGTGCAAGCACGCGCGCCCACACACACGACTGCGTCCGTTCGGGGTGGTAGCTGTGCGCGAATGTATGCGCTCGGCCACGTTTATGGACTATTCAGACTACGACTCGCAAGCTCGAGCTTGGGCGGCTTTGTGGAAACAGGAAACAGACCGCGAGTTTAAGTACGAGCAGCTGAAAGCTCTCGCGTGCCCGCCGCGCCGTTTACGGGGAATGACGATAACGCAGACTCCCACACCACCGAGCCGCCCCATTCGCAAGATTTCAGATTCCCTTCGCTTAATGGACCACGGTTTTCCACTCGGCCTGCCAACTTTTTTCCACGGAATTTACTCTCCATTCGCGCGCGCCCGCCCGCGGGAATAATATATCGCCTCGATCGGTGGACCCTTCGCTTTTTTGCCATCGCCGTGGCAGAGTGTTTCAAAAACATTCCTCGTATCACGATAATATTAACCTTCCCAAATAATTATAACGCGATTTTGTGAAGTTCATTATAGATTGTAGATCTTAATTTAATACTGTGATACTTCATTTAATGGGAAAACACCTTGGAGGACTAATAATTCTTCGAAGGTCTAATAGAGATTTCTTCATGGAAGACTCGTGTAAGCAGTCAAAGTCCTAGACATAATCGTACATAACCGTTGGCATAATCCGACTACTAATAGCGCTGGGTGCTGCTGCGACAGGCCAGGATTAATATGTATCGCGTCTAGGCAAAGATTCCCTCAAAAAGAGAAGTCTCGGGGGGCCCTTAATGGGCCTGAAAACGATTCGGGGACTCGAATTACAGGGCAGGAAAGCGCTGTAATAAAGATGCCGTGGGGGGCGACGGCATATTAGATCATGTCATAAATATCGCGGTAATGCGATAATTACGAAGCAGCCTGAGGAGAGCAGTTTCTATGATAGTCAGTGGCGAGCCAATCCGTCCAAATAGGCGCAAACCACCGGCCTTGCGCTGGCTTTTGCTCCTGGCTCCTTCCACTCGGCCGACTTTGCCCCGCGGTCCGCCCCTCCAAATAGCAATTAGAATTGCGGGAACCCTTTCGCAGAAAGCCCTTTGCCCGCCGCCCACGGCGCCCTGTGAGCTATGATCGACCGGAGCATCCATTTGCCGGCCATTTCAGAATCGCAACGCGTGAGGTCAGACTTCCCCACCACTCGATATTCCATCCTTGCACTCTATGTGTGTGTATTAGTATGGATATTTTGTTATATCTATTAAGTATATTGATAAATTCAATTTCTTGTATTAAAGTTAATATAGTATTAAAGGAAATTCGAATGAAAGTGAAGTTATATAAGAATATAATTCTTTTGTGAAAGTAAGTGTTTCTTTTAAGAGACTTTTAGTAAAAAGAAATTCCTGCTGAGATATGAAACTGTTATGTTGTGACACCCGATCCTGACTTTTATGAATTGGTTATTACAGCCGGCTATTTTCTTACAAAGGAGGAACTACGAGTGGGAGTTTTCAATATCCAATAATATCGACGAGAATCAATTATCACGAATTTTGAAAGGAGGTTTTCGTCAAACCACGGTAGACCGAACATGATATACTAGAGTCGTAAACCTTTCTATAGGATCGGTAGTCAGTTTCAATCAGTTTCGGACTCTCCTCGAACTTATCTAAGATCTCAGTGGGACTACTATCGGAATAATTCAATCGGAGTGTTTCGTTGGGCGGCGGCGGGAGCGGCAAGCGTTTCGGTAGAGAATTAATGGGGAATTAGTCTCCCTTGAAATCCTTATCGTGCCGAGGAAGAATTCGAAGTAGGGTCAACGAGGGACGAAGAGGTCCGAGTCAACGTGGAAGAAAGAGACAGAGAGCCTTGGAGACTCGAAAGGACTATGGTAAACTGACAATCAGGAGTTTCACTCTATAGTCTGGAAAAACTCTCGTCTTACCGGCTGCTATCGAGTGGCCCAACTTTTCCCGAGTTTTCCTCGCGCTCTCGAAAGAGCCTCCCTTTCTCTCTCGCACGCCCTTTTCGAGACACGACACAACGACAGATTTAGCGTGCCAGAAGTGAACGTCGTCGTCGTCGTCGTCGTCGTCGCGCGAGACGAGATATCCTTCGATATTTATTTAGCCGGGCTGCGGGGCTGGCTGCCGGCAACCAATAAATTCGACGGGGCGAAAAGCGGCGGACGCACGCCGCCGCCGCCGCCGCCGCCGCCGGTTTATTTCGACCCTCCAGATAAGGGCGCATAATTTAAGAGCTAAGGGAGAGAGTGAAAGAGAAAGGGAGAGAGTATGCGCGCGCGCGCGCGCGGCCTCTGCTACTCAGCTTGCCGTCCTCTCAGTATTGTAGTACGCTCTGCTCCTGGACTCCGAAATGTCGACCGGCTGAGAGTACGCCTCTCTCCACTGAGATACACTGCCGGCCGTAAGTCTGCCCTGACAGACAAGCCTTACTTCGCCGCACAGATTGAAATCGCTCGGAGAAATGGAACTCTTCTTCTCCTCCTCCTTTCCTATATTTATCCTTTTTTAAGCCTGGAATGCTAACTATCTTAAAAGTTATTCCTGCCTGGTGGGGTAGAGCTGCATCCCACGATAAAGGAAAGTTCTTTATGCACGGCATAATTTTCTTAGAACCCGCTAACGCGCTAATGTAATATACGGCAGGTGGAGAGATTTCGATTAGAAGTCGTGGTTAAAAAATTATTGTATCAATTATTGCAAGCGTAAAGAAGAACTCGTGTAAAAAATCGTATGTATAATAAAAAATCTCTCGCAAATAGTTATATCTTTACAGTATTTCCTGTAATAAGAATTCATTGTTCTTCTTAAATGGGAATTATGTAAAAGAGGTGACATAACTTTTTATATGAATGGTTCGCGGGTTCCAAGTATTGTTACCGAAATGTGAGACATAAAAAAAAAGGCCGAAGGAGCTACGGCGGACCTTATGAAAGGCAGTGTATGTCCGAGTATCTCTCTCTCTCAAGGCGATATGCCGAAGGTCCTCAATGGGATTTTCGAAATCTCCTTAAGCGCCTTATAAACCCCACGGTTTCCCTTGGCTTCCCTTCTACCTTTCCCACACGCGTCTCTTTCCCAATGTCGCTGCTCTTGCCATCCGAAATTCGTCAGGAATTTCGAGGAGCGGTACTCCAACAGAGGGGAGAAAGAGAAAGAGAAAGAGAGAGGGAGAAAAGGAGGAACATGCACTCGCATGGAGATTGATATACGATCTGCTGGTGGATCTACGATCCGACTCTGTTTTGTTAAACATTCTGCCGATGGGAATCTCCAGCGTACCAACACCCTTCCACTGTTTTTACCATGTAAGACAGCAGCCAGAAAATTCTCTCCAACTAAACCAAACCGAAAACTATTTTTTCCGGGGCCAGACTTACACTGATTTACGTTACTTTGTTTAATCGGGTAATACATCATTTATGACGCCTGCGCTGCAAGTAGTAGAAAAATAAATTCTAAGGGATTTCTCCCCTCTGAGAAATAGAGTCTACCATAGGGTTTGTTATAAGACGCGTGTGGTGTAAGGAAAACAATCAATAGTGGCTTCGTTTCTCCAGTATTAGAAGTCGAGTTTATAATAATTGCAATAAATTAAAGATATAGTTGTTAGTTACTAAAATGTCTGTTTCACTATCCAGCTATATTTCAATAAGCTAAACAATTCGAACATTAGAATATGAAATTATTTAAAAACAATACACTTTCCAAAAACAATGTCATATTTAATAAAAAGGACTACAGTTAGAAAGGAGCACCGGTGATTCTCACACGTGGAAAAAGCCCGGCGAATCTCGTCTTAACGAAGACCTGACCAAAAGCGGACTCACATGGGAGACAAGTCAGTAATTATATCAGGACAATTCCCAGAGGAAACCTGTCCAAACTGAAGAGCGACACGCCCAAACGTAGAGGAGAGGCTGATGCGGAGCGGAGAAAAAAGGAAGAGTCATCGAAAGGCGAGTCGGACTGGGGAAAAAAAGGGCGACTCATCCGAGCGCATCGTTATCCCGAGAATAATCGTTCGCGGATTCGTGACTTCCGGGTGGCAGGGCCGACTTTTTTGTCAACGCAGGACAATTTTCCCGAGCGTGTGGCAGGCGAGTTCGAGCCTGGAAGCACACACAAGTGACAAGCGAAGCGGTCAGGGTGGTCCTTGAACGAAGGAGCGAAGATTACGCTAGAGAGCGAGGCGCCTGCCTAGCCTCTCCAAAGACAAAGGGACTCTGACCCTTCCCAACCGAAATCTGGAGCACCCAGGATACGCGCAACGCCATACGACGCGCTCACCCACCAAAGCATCGACCTTCAAATTTACGAGGCGCTCCCCCTCTTCCTTTTTTCCACTCTGCCACTCGCACGCTCTTATTCACGCAAACTGATCTTTTCCCACCACTCAAGCTCTCGCTTTTCGAAAGAGGATCCGTACATGCGCTCCTCCACCGATGACACACACTCCGCGCATCAGCCTCCTCCAGTGATTGATGCTCCACTTTCTAATGACTTCGGAGTTGGGACCTTCGCGCGGCCGAGATACTCCTCCGTGAAACAGGTAAATCGGATAGAGCGATAAACCGAGAAATGAGAAGCTTTACGAGCAACTTGGGACTCGGAACTTATACTTTATTACGTGGGAAGATAGTAGAGTGGAGCATGAGAAATAGAGGCCATTTATACCCGAGCTCCCTTTCAAAAAAGTAAGAAACTATTCCAGCCACTTGACATTTCCGCGAAATGAATAAAATAATATTCAGTACAATAATAAACTACGTCATCATTTACTTAGATAAAACAGTGCCCATAAAAAGTAACTAGAACAGAAATAAAAGTGGCGGAATGATCTATATTCAGGGCTAATTTAAGCTCGCTACGCGTGTCATTTTATTCGAGGAATCGGCCATCGAAAGCAGACTGAAAGTCAACGAGCGTGAAGCGGAATCAGTGGAGAGAGCGAGCTTATCGTACGGTGGAGGAGCTGATGCGAGAGGGCAGACGATAGGTCAGTCAACCCTTTCAATTCACGGTGGGTCCCGAAGAGCCGTCACCTCGCCGACATCGACACATTTATCCAGATGCATCGGACGGCCCTCGTAAAGCACGAATTAACATATACATTCTCACGCGACAGACACGCCTGATAGCCGGGCGTCTCTTTATTCCCGAATAAATTGTCTCGTCTCCCGAATACCAGCCGTCTACTCGGCCAAGAGTACTCCATTGTCGCCCGGCCGCTTTTCAACGGCAACTAGACTCCATAGAACTTGCTCGAAACTCGTGCATCGGACACCTGCTAATGATACTGAGTACTACTCCCGCTGGCGCTATCTCCATCCACCGAATCATAGAGAGAGTATTAATTCGGCATTATGTAATCCCTTGTCCAAATCAAATATCGACAGTCGCAGCTGTGGAACATTCATCCGATGGAAAAGAAGTCTGAAGAACTTGTCACCTCGTTTTAGATACTAATTTGTGTTTGTAGTATAAATTAGTTATGACTGCGTTGCTGAGAGAGTGATGATTATTCGTTTCAAAGGGAATGCGAGGTTTCTTTTTAATAGTTAATAGGAATTGTAATATTTGCAGTAGGTATTACTGCATTGGAAAATGAAGAGGGTTGCGAGTTGCATTGTATTTCAATTCACAACAGTTCTCCGAGACGGCTTTGACTCTTTTGAAACGAGTGTCGGAATATCTGTAACGTCAGCCCACTGAAAGAGAGAGAGAGAAGAAGCGGCCGGCCGGGGGGAGAGGAAGGCTGACGAAAAATATCGTATCAGACAGTGAGTGACAAATGCGAATAAACAATGGAGGCCGAGTAAAATACGCTCGTCATTCAATGGCGAATAAAAGCGTGTCGGGATCGAAACTGAAAATAGAGAGAAGCGAGCAACGCGCACACCGAGGACACACTTCATCCGCAGAGGATGGAGCAGCCTCCAAGATAAAGCCGCGAGAGTATTCAGTGTTTCGCGATTACTGACGGAGATGACGGATGACTTTGAAGGATCCTTCAATAAATCTCGCGGAAAACAAGCCTGCGTGTAACAGGATTATCAGCCGAGTCAGTATTACCTTCGCCTTCCAAATGAATGCCGCTCAACCTGCTCAAGGTAGCCGCGCTTATCTAAAGCTCACAGAGCCCCGGATTGACGCTTCAGCCCTCCGGACTTATTATGCTCGAAAATTGTTTCCTATCGGCTCACCACTCCCACAAACCTCCTATCGGTCCAGTGAGACATCCGCCCCAAACTTTGAAAGCGACACCCGATCGAAGCCCTCGAGCTTCCTCCGCTGAATCAATTAATCCTTCGGATTGAACAGAGTCATACTTCCACTTTGATTTATGATTACTCTGCTTTCAAATAGTTATTATATACAATTTCGTGAGAAGGCCACAGTTAAATATAAAATATTTATGAAAGATTAACGATTTTTCTCAATTGGCGAAATATATTATTCTCTCACCAACAGTTATTATTCTTACACATACTTTCTCGGGAACGAAACAGTTATAAAAGCTTTGTGTAATTAATTAAATTCGAGATGAAAGCGGAGACTCGAAGTATATTAATTAAACCTAAAAGGGAAACCTTGAGGATGAATTGGTACAATTGTAAGTGCCAGAAGAAATAATCCAACAGCCGGAACTGTATAATCAATTGGTGGGGGAGAAGCACGGATGTATTGGTAGAAGGAAAGGTGTGCGGTGGAGAACCGCTGACTTAATTGACGGCATTTAGCATAATGGCCACTGCCGGAATGAGCCTCCTTTCCCGCATTACCGCTCCAGCCAATTATTGAACGGCCAACAATAGCCTGGAGTACAATATTAACGTCCGGACACGATCTCTGGGCACGGCCCTAAAGTATCGCAAATTCCGCGCTCCTCTCTTTCTCTCTCTCCCTCGCTCGCTCGCTCGCTCTGCCCGCCTTTTTTACGCCACTAGCTCGCCTGTCTGTTGAGTGCACAGTCAGCTTGTCTACGCGCCTTCCGCTTGTTATTGGAAAACTCTGTTGGGATTATTAGAGGAATAAACCGGCTGACCAGGCTTTTCCATTTCCGCCCGGCGAACGTAAAAGTTTATTGGCCGCTGCGTTTCGTGTACCAGCCAGCTGGATTAAGCCCGATCGCCTGATACCTTTACCCGGTTAACGGGATCGACATCCGCTAGTATAATTTCCTCTTATGCATGAACCCTGACCCCCCGTTTTTATGTCTCCTCTATTTCGCCAACTATTCGCTGGGATCAAAGGATTTTATGTTGCGGTTACGATTATTTAAATAAAACTGTGAGTTAAGCATTTGGAATTCGTAAGACTTTCAACAATATTTAAACTGATTTAAATGCATATTAGCGTTTGTATTAAAAAAAATACATATAAAAAATAAAGCACAAAAGACCAAATTTATAGACTTCTATAAGAACCCACAATCAATCAACAAACTTTGGATTCCAAATTAAAAGGTTCTCTGTCCCACAAATCACATTCCCACTGGGAGTGAATTTCGAACGAAGAGGACACGAATTCTCCTGTGATCGGTATTGCGCAAGATTCCAGTGCACAGAGGCCCGTAAAAGCTGGGAGAAGACGTGGTTTCTGAGTGCTCATCGGGGGGTGCCGGGTGTCCCGCGGTGTAAATGAGAGCGCGTTGGCAGAGCGATAGGCGTGAAATTAAAGGGATAAACGGGTGAGAAAGGGCAGAAGGGAGGGGGGGGAGGGCAGACAGGGAGAAATAGCTGACGGTTTATCAGGTGTTATCGGATAAAAATTGAGGGGGGAAGTGGGGGAGCCGCGAGGAGAAAGACGAATCGCGCCGGCATGCTGGAAAGCGAATGAATACACATATATCGGGATGCGCCGGGATGGATTGCCGGCGGGGCAGACCTCCCAAGTGTTTCCTCGCCCCGAATAATGCACCGGCCGAAAACGAGAAAGACGAAATCCACGGGAATTCAGGAGCGAAGGCGTCTCTGCGAGAGGGGAACAGTCTAACTTGTAAGGGAAGAGAAGGAAAGAGAGTGCGCGATAGGCGGCTAATGTGCTCGCAGGAGAAAGGGAGAAATGGAGAGAAAGAGAGAGACTAGAAGGTGATCCTCGTCAATGTCACGCGTGCAACTTAAACTCCGGTTAATGGAAACGTTAACGTCGACACGAAACCCACCTCTCGCAACGCGCGGTCCACTTTGATGCGAAGCAACGCGAGCGATCCTTTCGAATTAGCGGATGTAATGACTTAATACCGGTCTCGGAGTCTGTCAGACTCGGAGGATAGCTAACATCCTGACGGAAAGGGCAGCCCGAGTCTAATCGTAGCCAAAGTCTCCTCTTAAATAAATCGCAATATCGCACACACCACGAAAACGCAAACTTTCTCGCCAACTTCCATTGCACTTCGCTTCGATTGCGCAACTTTTCAATACTAAACCCGATAATTTACTGCGACGCTAAACCCTTCAAATTTATGTCTTCTTATTCCAAGAGAAAGTCTCTTTGGAACACTGGAATATTGTCGTCGATCATTGGCAAACTCTCGCAATACGCCTTTCCATATTTCTCTATGATTCTACAAAACTGTATTACAAACTGCCGTGAAAGAATGCCGGAGGAGAGCAGCCTGTCGAGCAAATCGACCAACTAATTACGAAAACAACTGCGTACACAGAACGCCCAGTATTCCGGTGTCTCGGACGTTTCCTATCGCACAATGGGGAGCGCGTAGCATCCAAATGAAGCTGTTGGCCGCGGGGACGTGTGTCATGGGAACCCATATAGTCTTCTGCCATTAAAAAGGCGGCGGCGGCGGCGGTTGCCGAGGGTAGCGCTTTAAAAAGGCGGCCGGCATTGAGAGAAGAGAGAAAAAGAGAGAACGAGAGAGTGAAAGCAAAGGAAGAAGAAGCGAGAGAGTTTACCTTGTCGCGGACAAAGGGGTTCGGGGAGGCACTCAGTCCTAGGAAGAGGGCGAAGCAGTGGACGCCGGATTTAATTAAAACTTTTAGTGGGACAATGGCGCGTCAGGGCGGAAGAAGAGGACCGGCTGGTCAGGAGGGCAAAGGGAGAGCCGAACCGAGAAGAGGAAGAGCTCACCGTCGACTAATCAATCGACATCGCGGTAATCACGAAAAAGTGTGTCAGGCGGCCGAGCTTCCTTCTCTCTCTTTCTCTAGCTTTGTCTCTCCCTCTCTCTTGTCGTCCGTGAACTAACGAGTCGCTCGAGGTGGCCGTTGCGATTAGAAGCGAGCAAAGAGGAGGGCCAAGGCGAGCACAAGCGGGTGAGAGACGAAGCCGAGAGAATCGAGCGGAGAGAAGCAGCCGATAATGAGCGCCGCGGGCAAACGGAAGGCGACGGTATCGCCTGCTTCCGGCAACATGCAACCCCCAAAGTTTCGTGCAATTTTCGGCCCCGCACCACCCACACCCCATTCTATGGTAGATGCGCCACTAATGATCGCGATCCCATCTTAATGGAGTAGAGCTTGCATAATGATTTTCTATGGAAATGCGATACAAACATTAACTGATAAACTGGAAAATGATAAAAGTTACGGCGGGGAAAGCTTGTACTGCCATTGGGCGAATTTTTACTGATTTTGCAAAGTTTGTTTTTAGGTAAATCCTGTTGGACTCGCTTTGGAACTCGTAGTTCTATCGATGCGGGAAATGAGTC
Organism: Ectemnius continuus; assembly: GCA_910591665.1. Classification (NCBI taxonomy): domain Eukaryota; kingdom Metazoa; phylum Arthropoda; class Insecta; order Hymenoptera; family Crabronidae; genus Ectemnius; species Ectemnius continuus. The sequence goes on along the minus strand of OU342868.1, from coordinate 8,394,032 downwards.
TCGAATAAAGCACGGATAACTAATGAAATAGCAGTTATCTTATGATGATTTTTTAGTTACGAAGATATCTCAATATGTATAGACTTTACTGTCCTGTCATCTGGCGTCCCACGTGATATTTCATTGGCCGAGGAAAGTTTTAATGGTACGAGCGAAAGCAGACGCTCGAAAAGACGACTGATATGAAAGGTCCATGAAAGCCCGTTTTAAAGTGAGCACTTTACTGGTGTCGGACTTTATGATATTCCTTAGAAAACACTCAATATGTATAATGCCTTGAATCACTAACGAAGCCGGAAACTGGAGATCAAACTGGTCGTCTTTCAGAGAGCGAGGAGTTGCCTAATGAACGTTAAATTCCCCAATATCCCCACGAAATTATTATTCTGTTTACTTCTCCAAATTGTTTATCTCAGAGCATTCACTCATCTCTAATTTACTGAAATCATTCGTTGCCTCTATCGTCGGCTTCCCGTTCAATAAATTCACACTCGGAATCATAATATCATCCATATTCATACCGAAAGCCGACTATTATTACATTACTATTCTATTACACTTTCGCTTCTGAATTCTTTCCAATTTCCAATACGAGCATTGAGACCTTAATGAGTGAACGTACCGAGAGCACAACTGTACTTTCATTTTCCCCCCTTTTTACTCGACAGACAGAGAAACTCACATGTCCTCTCGGCTCGGAGTTAGAACGACAGGATAAACACTTCTGCAGAAAGTCTCAATGATGACGAATATATTAGCAGGCGTGGCAAAGAGGGCTCGGCGGGAAAAGTGTGAAAGTTCGTCGAACTGACGAACGGCTGTGCGTCTCGAAATTGCGGTTCAGAGGGGGGTCAAGGGCTCGCGTGGCCGTTCGAGCGAGGCTGTTAAACAGGCAGTAAAGTAGCATAACGCAAGCGCGCACGCCCGACACAACTTGATCGATGATTCCTTGGCACAAAGGCCCATATCTTCGTTATTGCCAGGGATATATTGACAGGCTGAGCCTCCCGCGATCTCGCGCGATATATTCGCCAATGTGAATCCCCCTTTTATGTATTCCAAGTAACGCCGTCCTCTTTCAGCCACCCTCTCGCTCTCAATGAACCCGTCGCGAGCGCTGCCGGAAAGGAAGAATGAGCTCCCCCATTACCACTCTCACTTTTATGGTTTCCTTATGATTTTTTAACTCGCTCGCCCGACTCACTTTGTTTCCTTGGTCTTCGAAAGTCTGTCGTGCAATGTACACACACAAAACACTGCATAAAAGACTCCGTGGACAGAATTTATTTACATTTCACTAATTTGGTGAAACTGGGATTACTTATAATTATTTTTGCCTTGGTGAACTCTGCGAACGCTTCCGGAAAACAGGAATGAGCCCGCCATTATCGCTGACATTTTTACGGTTTCCTTATGATTTTTTAACTGGCACGTCCGACACACCTTGTCTCCTTGGCCTTCGGAAGTCTGTGCTGTGGTATTCGCCACGTGAAAGACTTCGCGAGTAGAATTTCTAATTTAAATCTGGCCGATCTAATGAAAGCGGGATTGATTATCATTTACACTCAATTGCCGGTTATTAGGTCTAATTACAGAGGACTAGCAATTTGTCAATAATAATACTATGATTAATCGAAGTATTAATACATCTAAAAATTGCAATACTAAAATGTTAAAGTGGTAAAACTGGAAGAGCAAGTAAAACGTATGTACTTCTCGCTGTACTGCTTTCGTTTCCCCGTAGTTCACTCTCCCGACAGCTATTTCTAATTCAAACAAATATAAATCCGTTGGTGTACACGTTTTCGATCTTACGAGCGGTGCTTCGAGAGAGTCCGCGAACCTATGAAACGCTCGTGTGATATTTATCGAGCTTCTTCCACTGGTCGCGCGTACTTCAATCAGCATCCCTCGCGAATGATCTCATCCAGTGTTTCCGCGGCAGTGTTTAGTTTATAGTGCGTAACGAGGAGAAGGTGAGGCGGAGAGGGAAAGTCGAATTTGCACGAGCGACGACGCAGTCGGAGCGGGTGGCGTGTGTGTACAGTGGGAGAGGAGAGTGCGTCAGCGGGGTTGGCAACACGAAAATAGCAGGAAGAAGGACTTGAAGTGACGGCGGTGGAAGGAGGAGAGGAGGAGAGGAGAGGAGAGTCTGGAAATCTAGTAGAGGTGCGAAAGAATTCAGTGGGCCGGCTTCAGTAAACAGAGAGAATGAGAAGCCGGTGTTGGCCGAGAGTGAGTCCAGCAGGGTGGGCCCAGCTAGCTCACATAGCCGGCCGGCCAGCGCGGCGGACTTGCCCCGGCCGGCCCTCCTCTTACTGCTCCCTTTGCAAACGTGTTTCTGAATTATGGCATGGGCTACCTACCGGCCGACGCCGACGCCGACGCCGTTGTCCGGCACTCTCCTCTCTTATAATAGCACGCCCGCCTGAGATAGAAGAGCGTTCGGCGTTTACGGAAACGTGTAATATGCACGGGCCCTCTCTCGCTTTATGCTCGCGCGCGCGCTCCGCCAACTCGTTCCACGCACCACTCCGACATGTATAACGCGCGTGCATGCCAGCCGACGACGCTAGAAAAGTGCCGAGTGTCTCGGATACTTCTGCATTCAGGGGACTTAATAATTTAGCCGGGAAATGTGTGTACGTCTGACGGTAGCTAGGTGTGGCTGCCAGGACGGCGGCGGCGACGGCGGCGGCGGCGGAGGGGAAGGCCGCCCGCTATCGAGAGATCTCGCTCCGTGGACCACTGATTCGAGATACTGAGATTTAACTACTGTTACTCCACGCTCCTATTTCCTGCACGAATCTTGTTAAAGAGCTCTCGATCGCGCTCTATTAGAACCCTGCTCTCTCTCCTTCTCGCTCTCTGCTACCGGGGAACCGACTGGATTTGCGAGCGGAACGAATGACATTTCGCGCAACTAGCGATTTAATTCAAAAGCATTTCTCACGCGGAGAATTTCGAGAAAATAGAATTACTTTTGGAATGAAAAAGGAAGGATAGAGACGGGCGCTTCGTGTATTCATATTTTTATCCGGACTTTGCGCGTACTTGTTTGCTGGTAGGCTCATTTCGGACGTTCGGACAGCTAACTTGTCGGTTATAGGAATACGTGGACACCGGCTTCTCTTTGTAATTAGGGGGCAGCGATATAGGTTCGCCTGCTTTCCTAATAAATAGTCAAAGTTATCGCCGGGGATGGCTGTAAGCGGTTGTAAGTTATGCCGGTAAGTACGCGAACACGCGTCCCTTTGACGCGGTGGACCTTTGATGCTGGGATCCCGTAGCGAGAGCCTTTCTGAACGGAGGATCATTCGTTTCGCTGGCAGGTTCCCTTTTAGCCGGTACTTGATGACTACAGGACACGCTTGGCCATGTCGACGGCTCTCTCCGCGCTACGACAATACGTATCAATCTCATTGGATGTCCTAGCAGAGGGTACTTTGCCTGAAAGCGGCAACCTAATTCCACTTTGCCATTCTCTAGATAAATAGCCGTGCCAACGTGAAATTGAATATGCACTTACGAAACTTTACGCATTTTAATTCTGTTTGCTTTGGATAAAATAAAATCAACAAACAGTTGTATTTAATTAAGATGTATTACCTTGGAAAGCAATGTTAAACGACAGGTAATTTAATTAAATTAGAAAAATTAGATTCGAATGATATACAGAAAAGAAATTCAAAGCTATCTTTATGAAATCGACATCTTACAACTTTACTTTGATAATTTAAGATCAGACTCCAGTGGGAATTAGCCGAGTAAGTCTACGGCAAAGATACATACGTGTTCCGCCGAGCTACGTCTTATTAACATAACGCGACTAATATCCGGCGATAAATCAAAGTTCGATTTGTCCCAATTAGAAGAGATTAAGTGCGCGGTTCGCGCGAGTATTAGTACCGGCAGCAATATGTCACAGCTGGAAACAGAGCCGCGGATTCAGCCTCTTTCGCTGTGTCAACTGGCATTCCGCATAAACAGACAGACACTTAATTAATGCTGATTGAGTTTGTTGCGCGGCCGCGTCTGTTCTCCGACTCTCGGAGGTATGTACCGTTTCTTCTCTCGAAAGAACGAGATACGACTTCCTGCGCCTTTGAAATACAGCCAGTGTCTCCCGGCAGGATTGTAACTAAACTGTTAAGTCAGCCTAGAACCACGTACTACAACTTGTAACGGGTTACTCTAACGAGAAGTTATCAGCTTACGTTGGCCCGATTGTTTTTAAAGCCACTCTTCGACCGGAATGGACGAAATAAATTCGCGGCGACGAAGAATTCGACGAAATTATGACTGCCCAACACACGGCTAGCCGAGAAGGAGCTGAAAGGTCTGTGCGACTTAATGTCAGACTTAACAATGATTCATGAGCCGAAGCACTTAGCCGCAAGTCGGTTGAAGTGCGGAATAAATTGTTAGTTGGCTACTTGGAGAGTGTGAAAATGAATTATGTGATTTCGGGAGTACCAGTAGGCATGAGTGTTTGAGAAATCCTTTCTACGTAACATTCCCTTCATTCTTCGAAATTTTACGTTGGAGAATTAAAATGGGAAATCAAATGATCATCTAAACCAGCGCCTGCCAAGTTAGGCCCGTGAAGTACACGGGAAGTATAAAAAATATGGGGAAAACCGTGAAAATTAGATGAAATTCATTATTCAGGCACGATTTTTTGGTATTTTCGATACAGATTCGGCCTTTTTTTCATGGATCCTTAGTTTGCTATCGACTCTGATACACAAACGATCGATTCATGAAGAAAAAAACCCGGTTCGGGAACCTTTGAAAAATTGGATATTTTCGATGGCCAAAAATACGGGGAAAAAAAAATTTTGAGCTGGGGCTCTGAAATTTATATCACATCTTTCTTGATGCAAGGGGAGACTCCCCACCAAATTTCAGCCCCGGAAAATGTCGGGAAGTCCAAAAAATATGGGAAAAACCAGCGAAAATTCCGAAAAAATCGAACTTTAAAGGCAGTTTTTTTAGTGTTTTCGATAGAAATCCGGTCTTTTTTCGATGGATTTCTTGTTTTCTATCCGTTTTCATTCATAAGCAATCGACTCCTGAAGAAAAAACCCGAGTTCGGGGAGCTTCGAAAAATCGTGAAAAAATCTGAAGGGGTACCCCTTAAGAAAAATTTGCCGAAAAACAAATTTTGAGCTAGGGCTCTGGAATTTTTATGGTATCTTCCTTGACGCAAAAAAACATTACCCACCAAATTTCAGCCCCGGGCAAGGTCGGGAAGTCCACCAAAAAAAATAAAAACCGTTAAAAATGAGCAAAAATTGACTTTTCTGGACGGTTTTTCGACCCGTTTTCGTTGCAAATCGGGACTTTTTTTCACGGATTCTTTGTCCTCTATCCACCCTGATACGAAAACAATCAAAATATCCCGGGTTCAGCCGATTTTGAGAAACTTGAAAAAATTGACCATTTTCGAGGGTTGAAAATAGGTGAAAACCTAAACTTTGAGCTAGGGCTCTGAAATTTATATCACTTCTTCCTTGACGCAAGGGTACATTCTCCACCAAATTTCAGTCCCGGGGAAGGTCGGAAAGTCCACAAAAAAAAATAAAAACCGTCAAAAATGTTTGAACTTGAAACTAAGATATTGGGGCGCTGTATTGCTAGAGAGTTAGAGTGGGGCAGAGAGGGGTAAGATGGCTAGCAGATTGTCAGGGTAGTCAGTATCCCCCAATTCCTAACCCAGGCAGGGTACCGAGTAATGGAAAGGGAAAGAAGCGCGTGAGGAGCCCCTCATTTGGCTGGCACTGATCTAATGTAATTTCCTTATACCAATCACCAATAATTGAAAAAAAATCAATTTACTAGACCTTCTAATGCTATTGCAAAAAGTATCGTCAAACTTTCGAATTATCTGGATTTCGTACAAGGAAGAATGCACCTATTGTAAGTCGAACGTCACTCTTGGTTATCCATGGAGAATTGGGGAAGGCGGTGGCTGGCGGGCCGAAAAAAATTCCGGAGATCGAAGAGTCGAGCAGGTTGTAGAGGAGGGGCGGGCAGGCGAAAAGTGATTAATATTCACGTGGCACACGATGCACGAGCATCGTTTGTAACCGTCACGTGCATGGAAAACGGCTACACGCGGCGCGGGTATTAAAACTTAAAAGCAAGGAAAGCCCAGCGCGAGAGAAGAGAGAGGTCCTTCACCCGTCGGGCGCTTTATTTTCGATGGCGATATTCCCGGACAATTAAAACACGTGTATCAAAAGGAGACAAGAGGCCACGCCGAGGAAATCACGCTCTACATCTATTTACACCGCTGGAAGGAGCAGTCTGTAAATATACTGCTTTTTCCGAGGGTGTTCTCTTAAAGCAAGGACACTCCGCTCTGATTTATGCCTCGACACGTAAACATTTCGTAAACGGTACTGCCGCCGCTCTCTTCTCTCGATGCCCACACCCAGTGAGAACACCCAACTCTTCTCGTTAGTCCAAATTTGGCAGTGACTCGGACTTTCGGTGAAACTCGTCCCGACAAAAGTCCGAGTTCGATTAAAATTAGAATACCCTTTCAGTAAATGATTCCACTTTAATAATTCTACCAGTGGAAAATGAATATAACCAGGAATTACAAATGAATTGTATTTTTTAGTTATTTATAGCGAGATGGTTTGTAAGTAATATTAAGTGAAATACTGTATTCCGAACACGGCGCAGATTTGTCTCATTAGGATGCGAGGAATACACGTAACGGAGTGTTACTAAAAAAGTAACATTACAAAATCACTTAATATTTCAGGACACTGTTAACACGACTGACATTTACACGAAATACCCGGTGCATTCCAAAGTAACCCGGCAGGAATTCACCGAGCAGGTAAATACCAGAAAATTGCCACAGCCACGTGTGCCCAGGTTATTTCTCAATGATCATCCGACGACTTGAGGACAACCTAATCACTTTCCTTGGAGCTTCTTACTTTAATCGTTTTACATAATCTTAATAGAAAACTTCCTCTTAAAACTGTATATATTAATGAACTATTCGAAAGAAAACAAAAATCCCATCTAATCATATACAAAAACTCAAGTACGATATGTTCAAATTACATAACTTAAGCGTTGCATAATAGAGCAGGAAGCATTAAAAGGAACAGCTTCATAAAAGTTGGAATTGCAGGCAGTGATCGGTCGAAACTTCCTCCATCTAATTCATTAATTTTAACGCATAACTAAAGCGGTGAAAGTATGACTTACACGCATAGTGTGTGGAGTTAAGTCTGGAATAAACCACAGTTTAGAGGCCATTGGTATTTTTAAGTGGTTCTTTGGTACTAACGGGTAACCCGTTTGACGTCTGTCCAGGCGCTCTCTCTGTCTCTCTTGGGCTTCTCTACATGCCCGGCACTTCTGCGGGAGGATTGAAGATCGAGTGGAGAGCGGTGGTCCAGAGTGAAAAAGAGGAGAGAATGGAAGGTGGCGGAGAGAGACATCTGGCCGGCCGGCGGTACTTCCGCTGCGTGGCGGCGATAAAAGGGATCGTCGGAAAAGTAGCGCGTGATAAGACTGCTGTCACGCTTCTTCCGCGTCACAAAATCAAATCAAACATCAGCCGGTGGCGCATTCGAGGCGCTGAAAAGCCTTCCAGGAGGCTCTCTCGAGTGGCTTCGACTGCGCCCAAGGAGCCTGTCGAGATGTTATTACAACAAATATTTTCTTTGGGACGACCTCGATCTTCCCCACCTTTTCACAGACGAACAGAGAGCGAGTGGAAGAGAGGGAGAAAGAGAGAGACTGCCACCGGAACCCCGGGCCTTCTCCGGCTCTCTTTTTCCCCAGGGACACGTCCTCCCGTAACTTCTACTTCTGTTTCGTTTCGGTGAAATTAAATGCGACCATCTTACCCCGAATTCACTATGAACTTATCATTTTCAAATTAATAGAATTCCCAGTGCACATTTATAGTATATATTACTATGATTTTCCTGTGAAAAAGGAGGGTAATTATATAGAATGTTCTACAGTAATTAATGCGGCGTACTCAATCGACTCAAGTCAAAGTTCCTCCAGAACTCCTGAAAACCAGCTTAAAATTCCATCCGATTTCCCAATCGCTCAGCCACGATTCACCTCTCCAGTATCCACAAAAATCCACCCACAAACGAATGAGTTATTCACTAATAAATCCACATCTTCTACAATCTAATCTCCTTTTAATCCCAATTACAATGCCCACCCACTTAATATCGCCGTGTACATTCAAACATCTATTACAAGAGATGCGAGTGTGAAAAGGCGCGGTGCGTATCGTCCGAAATAAATCCTGATTCATTACGAGCTCTCGGTTAATCCGTAGCGCGTTATCGGGACGATTCCGCGTGACCGACAATTCACGTCAGTTTGAAAAAAGGGGTGAGGAGGGTTACAAACAGGAGACAGCGATAGGGAACTCATTGGCGACTTTGTACGGCGATCTTGGGAGAGCAGGGGCCTTAGGGACGTAGCGGCGCTTCGTTAAGCGTCGGTATCAATCTCGTTGATAAATGTGCGAAGTGAGGAGCGCGTGTTTTCGCCGGTCGAAAAAGGAAACTAGTGTGCGAGATAGTTGGCCAGTGGTAGCGAAAAGGAGAGAGCGAGTATGATTGGACGTAATGCGATGTAGTTCTTAGCCGTATATCGGTCAGTTTGATCAATTACCTGTAATCCACGGCTTGCTACGTCCCCCTAATCCCTGCCCACATGCGAACCCCGAGACTTCCTTGCGAACACACACACTCATACACAGAGGCATCAAGTAGATATTGTATATATATGGTTGTGTGTAGGTGTACGGCTACGACCTAGAGTTGGGATTACATGGGGGCGAGAGAGCGTACGTCGCGAGTACAGGATAAATAATAAATTACGGGTAAGACCACCTTCGAGAGAGAGAGCGCGCGGTGTCGGGCAAGATGAACGCCTTGGAAGCAACGAATCACTTTGGCGCTGGCAGCGATAGCCGAGCAAGATTTTTCCCGATTCTCACTGCACCCTTTGCCGCGAGAGTCTATTTATAGAGGCGCCTCGATTGCTTAATTAAATCTCCCAACACCGGCTGATTATAGGTGCGGTAATTGTTTAATGAGCTATGGTAAGGTACGTGGCGCGTGGGGCATGCGAAGGGTTTGTCACTTTCGAATATTTATATGTACAGTCATTATTATCCAGTGAGATTTATGTCGCGGCCATTATAAACGAAGCGTTTATGTACTCTTGTTTAATGCACCCCATTAAATTGAAAGCCCATAGTTTGGAATGCAGTATACTTAATTGGGGAGTAAGATTGCAGAGTGTTTGGAGGGATTAAATTTTGTAGCCGAGGGATATATTAATTTCTGCAATGAGTTTAGTGTTGCGAGCACGTACTAAGTAATATTCTTCGAACCCCCGAGTGAAGCCGCCTTTGAAACAATTTCAATTCTAATTAATCAGCACTTTAAATATGTGTATAATTCCTGTCGTTACTTACGCGAATTGAAATCGGACTTGGTAGGAAATCTATTACATCTTTGCAAGTGTCTGGGAGAATTGCGGGAAGTGAGAATATGCGAGAGCAGAAGAAAAGCAAGGTCGTCTCCTATATATAAATAGCGAGCGCGTATTTCAAGACTTTCACGAAGACTTCCGCGCGACGTATTAGTAAACGGGCGCCAGGAAGAAAGTTCTCGGAAGACGCGTGTTTTTCCGAGGGGATATGAATGTTCGGATTATCTGGTTCTGCCGGGGCCGCAATACGATTAGATTCCCGCAGACAATGGGACTCTTGCGGCTGTCGACCACGTGCTGGTCAGTTACCCGCTAAAGGACCTGCCTCCCTAATGAATCTTTCATGCTTTCAAATCCCCCATGTGTTCCTCTTCCCGCTTACTACCTTCCCTCCATCTTCTAACTAACAAAAACTTACATAAAATGTGTTCGTAACCCGTCGCTACTAAACTCGATGTACTTAATAGAAAATTAGTTTACGACTTTCCTGTACTCAAATGCCTTACGCATCCATTATGTTTTTGTGCTATTTTTAAACTCACATATACGAGAACTTATTAAATTCATGATAAGTCGTAACATTAAAAAGAAATGTACGAGGAAACAATAGCGGAATCAGTATTCGATAAGTTCACAATGTGGCGTGAATGTTAATGATATTCGCTGGGGAATTCGAACATCTTAAATGGTCTTTTAAACGTCTTTAAATGACACATCGCTAGATAAAACGAAGCAGACAGTTTGTCGCCAAGTTCAAAAGATTGTGGGAACTTTAAGAGATAACCTTTCGATTCCACAATCGAGGATATCGAATTACAGTGCTTGAACGTGAGCATAGTTGAAATAACTACGATTAGAAGGGCGGCAATTAGCGAGGACTGATGGAGAAGAGTGGGTGAAAGAAAATCAATTAGAATGAAAGGAGCTGACGGGGTCAAGGCTTCGAGGGAAGCAAGAAGGCACAAGTCGAAGCGGCGATAACGATATATCGGGGCTCGATATCTCCGCGGAAAAAGACTCGTTTCGAGAGAGAGAGAGAAAAGAGAGCCACGCTCTCAGAATGCAACGCTGTCGTGCTATCTCGCAGCGAGAGCATCCAAGTGGGCAATCGCGAATTGGGGCAAACAGCCCGAGAAACACGCTTTTACAAACGAATAAACCCGCCTGACACTTGCGTGCTACAATAAAAATAGAAAGGTAGCAAAAAACCAAGTCGCGTGAAGTTGCTTGGAGTTTCAACCGTTTTGTTCTGTTAAAAAATTATATACAGATTGTCTAAACTGTTTATATAGAATACTCGCATTATAATTATGTTCTGAATAATTAAACTGTAGTCATATTATAATGGATATTTCTGTGTATTAAAGCCGTGAAGAAACTGGGATTAAAGTGTCTCTCAGTGAACATTTACTGTCGCTTTCCTATCGACAAAAGTTATTACCCGCACTTATGAAATGATTATTATGGAAAATTATTACAGGCTTATGTTCATAAATGTCTACGCCTCTGCCATTTACTTAAGTTAAGTTTAGCTCGATAAACACACATTACAAGAGGTTAGGGAACTCGCGGCATAAAATGGTACGATTTTTCATTGCGATCGTTTGAGAGCTGTACATATTTCGCGGAAGGTGGGAGAGTTGGTATAAACGGATAGTAAAATAATAGTGATTCCACGGAGCAATCCGCGCTAACGGTGGAGCCGCATATCCGGAATGACTGAACGAATATCCAACAGGCACTTTAGAGTTCTTCCCACATACTTCCCATTGAATTTCCCGATCCCCCGCGATCCAGCCATTCGTATCTCGCGCATAAAGCGATAACGAATAATTCTCCAAGTTGCCGGACGTCCAATGGATTCAAAGGTGAGAGTGGAAAAATTGGCGTTTATCGTCATCAGATTCGTAGAGAGATTTCGCATAACTCGATGGGAGATTTTCAGCCGGTTAAGAGCAGTTGGAATACAGGCGCGCTCTCACACACGCCGACTTTTTCACGGGGTCCGTTAGCTCAAAAGTCAAAAGGTGTAAAGCTCCCACGGCGAGGCACCTTAACCAACCAGCTCGATATTCCTGGGTGGCATTGCCCGCCGGGAACCACCGCAACCATGAAACACGATACCAATCTTATGGGATTCTTGAACCACCGAAAACTGGCATTGTGGCACTTTCATGAGACCAAGAACAATTTTATGAACTTGTATGGGAACAATGAAATTTTATACCTCTCAGTTGATTTTATGTTCACTTTTGAATATGTATTGTACGATTACTAAGTGGACTTTGTCTTCTTGACAAGTGTCTGCTAGTTATTTTATAGTATCAATTTAAATTTAAGTTATAGTTGAAAAAAGTGAGAGAAGTATGAAAGTATAACCGAAAAGTATGAAAGGGAAGTGAATATCCAATAGGGAAGTGAAACCTTTTATGATCTGCCACGATCACTGCTACTTTAGCAGTTTAGCAGATGGGCATCAATGAATACTTGCATGAGCTTAACCACCGAGATTTGCCGCTCTTGCCGCAAACCTCAGAGAACACTTACTGTTAGCGACACTCTCGGTGATAAATGCATTCATTGCATTCGCTTCCCGAATACTTAGGAAGTACTAGAAATAGAAATACCACTACCGCATCAATTTCCGATGGCTCAAGCTTGGTACAAAGTTGCTCGGTTCGACTTCCATTATCAATACGAACTTGCAACATCTCTCCGAAAGTAATTCTATAATGGAAGCGGACATTTTTGCCGAAACTCCTGAAGTCGGAGCTGTGGCGATTAAATATAGATGTCCTCGGGGGGGATGAAGCTCGGCAGTCAATGGCACCGAGTTTCCCCTAATTCAGTGAAAGAGGAGCACACGGCAGCGGACGGGAAAAAAGACGAGGCCGAAGTAAAAACATTTCGCGAGTGTCTCGAAAGACGAGAGATGCGAAAGAAAGAGAGAAAGGAGGAGAAAGAGAGAGAGAGGGAGATGGAAAATGGGCGAAAGAGGGTAGCGCAGTGCAGCAGTGCAGCCTCTTTCGAGGCGAGCATTTCCAAAGGCCGTCTCTGATCCGACAGTCCAATCTCCGGGCTGGAGCGAGCGTCGGCCGCGTCGGGACGCTGAAATACCAGAGAGACGCGGATCAAAGTTCTCGCGAAAAATCCAGCTGCGTCCCGCTGTGGCCGCCCAAAAGAATTTTTCCCGTCTCGCCGATAGAGGCGGTGCGCGCTTGAAAAGTTCTCCGCGAATGACTGTTGGAATGAAGCGGCAGCCACTGATAATGGAAACTAATGCACTCCGCTTCGGATGCAAGCAATTCCTCGACGTCTCTCCCTCATCTTTCACTTCCAACGCGAATCCTCTTCGAGCTCTAATTCTAAGATTTATAGCAGAAACTCTCCTTTGATTAGTTTCAATTGGAAATATTTTTTGTGAACAGGAAATAGAACCAGGTGATGTATTGAAATATTGTGCAAAGTTTGGAAATATTTTAAGCTTTAAATTAATTAAAAATCCTTACTCAACGTTTGTTAATATAATTCTGCGACAAATGTGAGAAATTCAAAGACCTACAAATTTTTGTTTGTCAATGAATTCCTTGGTCACTGAATCGTTGAAACTCTGTTACTGAAACTTTGTTTTTCTCGAAAGTCACCTGTGGCGCCTCTGACATTCCAACTTGCAGTTTCCCGTCTGATTCATTACTAGGATTGAACGGTGCATTTCAATATTCCGGGAGCGTGATTTTGATTGATCACGCGGTAACGAGTGGTCGATTAGTGCTGCTTCGTGCCGCCTGTCTCATGCCGATTCGAGACAGGCGTTACGAGTGACGAGTAAAAATGAGTGTATGCACTCGACTACTTCGAGATAAATGTCACGACTCCATTTCAGTCTCTTTCTGATAGTCAGCCAAATGCCTTAATCCTGTTATTCGAACCTTACACCTCATGCCACCGACAAATTACTATGAAAAATATCTGCATTTAATAATATCTCAACTAATTTTAAACTCGACTTAATCCAATTGTAAAGAAATTAAAAGTAGTGCACTACAAATTAAAGTATACACAATAGATTGAAACACTAAATTGGAGATTGCAATTTTAAAAACAGACTATTATTAGAAGTAAATAAATTTCGTTCGCGAGATAAGAGAAGTTCGTTGAATGGATGCTCTTAATCAAACCACTTGGCATTGTAGGTAAACCATGTAAAGAGTTTAGCTCTATTTGCTAAGTAGAGAGCGAGAAGTAATCTAGGAGGAAAAAGTTGATCGGTAGTGCAAATCTTTCGAAAGAAGAGTGTATACAGTGAAAGGAGGGAGCAGCAGCAGCAGCAGCAGCAGCAGCAACTCGATCCGGCCGTACTTTCAGTTTGACTTCATAGTCGGCCATCGATTCTCGAAAAGAGCGGCCGCCAACTTTCCTCGAGGACCGATTCCCCCCCAACCAACCAACAGTTTGCCCAGAACTTTTCAGGGCGAACTCAGTTCGTTTACAATGATAGTTCCATTCAGCCTGTATTCCTCTACGTTCCCTTAATCGTGTATTTCCACGATTTATTTTATTGCTTCCAAGTATTGGAAGCTGCGTATAAAGCGCACATAACCCGACGGCAACAAACAATTAGTTCCGTAGAATAAAGAACTCTACGAAAGATTGCTTTAAAACATTGCCAGCCATGAAATCGCTTTGTATTTTAAAGTATCGATCACATGAAAATAGAAAGGAATAACAAGTACCAAGTGAGCAGGAAATTTTCTTTTCCGAACAACTGTGCGCCAACTTATTGAAAAGCAAACGATTATTCAGAGAAAATACTAGTACCAAGGTATGAAACAGACCTCTCGCTATTGTTTGCAATGGAAACCTTCGAAGAACTCCAATAATAACCGAGGGAGCTTGAAGTAGAGAATTCATCGAGACCTGTACAGGAGGTCCGCTGAATAAGGTGGAGGACTCACCAGATTTACGACATTCCAGATAACGGCGAGTGCAGCGGGATGCAATTGTGAAATAGCTTGTTTTGAAGGTATACTTTATCGATGACTTATTGGCCTGCGAGGAACAATGACGCGAACGCCGCTTGCCAGTAGACCGGCGAAGAATGTCAGACTCTGACTATTATTATCGCATGTTCACTTGCATTCTTACGGGACATTGACTCATTGGCTTCTAACTAGGCCCGGCGACATGCGACAACCATTCACTCGGCCCGCGACACTCACCATCGCTCATAAAGCTGGCGGCGCGGCGCAGCGCGGCGCGGCATTGCGAGCTTCTTCCATGAGAAATTTGACGAATGCAGGCAAACCACTCTAATCTCTCGTGTTCGAATAATTTGAGTAAGTCCCGTGGGAGTAAAGTACACAAGGAGCCGGCGGCGGCGTAATGAATTGGCATTACGGATTCAATGAATATTCAGGAGGCCTGCTCGCCGAGGCGCGTATTATGAAATCGCGCAGAATCAGCTAAAGTAATACAAGGCTTTGCCGATTTGCATTGGGATTGATTAGCGGCGGCGCGACCACCGCCACCATCGCCGCCGCCGCCGCCGCCGCCACCGCCGTCGCTTGTAAATACCTCGGGCGCGCAACTCTTTTCGTGTACCACTGTCTGGTCTATTTGTCGGCGGATATTTGTGACTGACAAGGATCACTGATATACGATAACCGAGCTAAGTAGAATGTCAAAGGAACACTTTATTGATTTAGACCGCGACGTCAGCCAGCTTTGGTTTCAATCTGGTAGGTACTTTAATGCTCGAGCGAATTACCAGATATTCATTTCCATGGAAATAAGTCTGGCGTGAAGTCTGCAATCGCACAACTTTGAATAATACACTCACAATGTTCCAGAAAACTTGGAGATTATTAATTAACGTCTGCTCTATCGTTCGGGAAGATTAATTTCCAGATTGAAATCGCAACCTTTCAAACATTAGTGTTTCCATTTTTAGTAATACAGATTACATAAATCTGAGTTCTTCGTCTGTTAAATTGTCTACTAAACATCAGTTTTTCAAAATCAATTCTTCCCCACTTCAACCACCCAAACCCCACTCTCTCCCCCAATTTTTCAACCCCCGATACTTAATACTTCAAGAAACACGGTGCAAATTTCAATTCCTTAGGGATCCGCGTCTGGCAAAAAGGAACAAAAGGAAAAGCTGTGCTTGCACCCCTAACACACATCAGAAAAGTCGATTCCCCGGTGGCGGAGTCAGTGACTCGACGGCACTCTACTCGGAGCTGAGCAGCATCCCGAGTGCTCGGAAAGCCGAGTGGTGCATCGGATGGCAGGGATCCCCGGTGACAGAGGGAAGAAGAAGAAGCAGAGGGATACTCGGCAGCTCGCTCGCTCGCTCGCTTGCACGTATTCGTGCGGCCACGTGCGTACACACGTGGCCAGCCGTGAAATAGCGCGGCGAGAGCGAGCAGCAAAACCGAGGCTCGGTGCTATCTAGCTGTGCTAGAGGCAGCCGGCGGCGAGCCAGCCAGCTAGCAGACACGGAACGAGTTCGTGGTGGTTGAAAGCAGCCGGGAAAAGAGGGTAGAGCGGTGCTGCGCGCGCTAGAGAGAGAGAGGGAGCGGGCGCGGGCGCGCGAGGGAGAAGAAGAGAGGGAGAACTCGAGTGGAGTCACAGACAGCGCGATGGGGAGAGAGAAGGAGAGAGGGGCAGAAGCGAGGGAAGGAACGAGAGAGGGATGAAAGGAAGAGAGCGAGATGGATATGAGAGAGTCGGTGTGTGTACTCGAAGCCCTATGCTCCTCTTCGTCGTCGTAGTCGTCGCCGTCGTCGTGCTCGAAAGAGAGCCTCTCTCGGCATCGCTCCGAGCTCAGTCAGTCAGTGCTACGATGGTCACCAGCCCGACAAGTTGCAGCTCAGCCACTCCGGTCTCGCTCGGTCCATCTCGCTCTCCAACCATCCCGGCTTCCTAATAGTCGCGCGCAACGGCCCTACGCAGCCTTAATCGCCACTAATTAGACCGAGCACCGCACTGTCATTGACCGAGTGCCACGCGACCACCGCTGCCACCACCAACCCTCGCACCACCCTCGCAACACCATGTCAAACCCAAACTGACCGACCGGCTGATATTGCCGCGCCAATTCCCTAACATTCGACGGATAAGCCGATTTTCCCAGTGACTCTGTGCGGATTATGAGAGGGTGGAAGTTGCAGTGAAACGAATCGGTGGAAAAGGGCCCTCGCGCCGAGCTGCTTCCACTTGGCATGGATGCAAGTGTGATTGTGATCGAAGGTTTATTTGTAAATTGAAAGTATGGAATAAGTCATATTTTTGGAGTAGAAATTGTACTGAGGAAGATTAGATATTATCAGTATAGAAATTCATTGCGATATTAGAATATTGTCGAGCTAAATTTGTTAGTTTTTTGGAAACTTGAATAGAGTCATTATCCTTCGTCACAGTCGCACGTCGGAACGGTTGATCGATCAGAAGTAATAAGAAGGCAATTGGAAAGATTGAAAAATGGAAAGAGAGGAAAGTGTGTAAGGATCTTGAAAAAGATTTCCACGGCAATTGGAGATAGAAAACGGAGAGTGATTAAACACTCCAAGTCGAAGTTGCGGATGTACAGCGGCTGTGATTGCCGAGAGAGCGAGAGGAAAGTTCGCACGTGCTTCTGTTGACGCGCGTGCCATTAAGAAAACCACGTGCTTCCTGGCGACGAGCGGCAGCTTCCTTACCAATGTAAGTTCCCTGCTTTATTACTCCTTCGGCTGCTCGGACTTCGCGCATAATAAGCGAGCCGTCCTGCCATTGTAAAACCTCAATGGAATAATTGCGTGTCGACACTTTCTCGGTAGGAGTCAGTAAAAGTGCGAGGGGAAGCCGCGTTCTCCGCGCTAACTTTACTCGAAAGCGAATGCCACGTATTTCTCTGCTCTCGGAGCACTTGTGCTACCAAGCAATAATGGAACTCTCTGCGAACAATACTTCGGAGAGATGATTAATCCCATATTCCACAATTCATTCAGTATAATTTCGTAAAAATTAAAATCCCCTCAACTACCGAGTTAGAACGAAATGTAATTATTTCATCCAACTTACGAGATACTTAGATAGTATCAGCAATAAAATAATATAAATTTATAATTCAGGAAAAGTCGAATGATATATCAAAATATTCTCTATTTCTCATAAAATATATTCGTAAGGGCATGCTATCAGATTGGCAAGGCATCTTCCAGGGAGATTTCGAAATCCTGTTGCCAGGAATGGATTCCAGAAAGAACTAAAAGGTAGAATAAGAGCGCGGCAACGAAAACCTGTTGTTCGAATGACGGTTGCTGGAGGAGTGAATGAAAATTGCGAGTGCGAGTGCTTTAAAGAGGAAAATCCGATCGCGGGCAACCTGTTCGCGACGTGCCCGCTGCTTTCCAGCGTGCGACTTTAATGTCAGCGGAGCGTTTCGCAGGCCGCTCTCCAAAACGCAATGACAGTTTACGAGGCGAGTCAGTGCACCCGGCTGCGCGAGAGAGCGGGGCACATCTGTTCGTCCGGCTATAATTTATTACTCCACAAATTCAATGTGCGCGACGTGCCGCCGCCGCCGCCGCTGCGCTCTCCTCCGCGCCGTCGTTCTGTTGTCATTAATCGACACTCTAATTGGCAGCAACACGCTATTTCGTTGCGGCCGAGCGCGAGATATACCGAGCTGCAGGATCGAATGATGCTGTAAATCATCTTACAGCACTACTGTCTCCCACTGTATACATATCGCCTTACCGATATCGACGCCCCGCGAACACTCTCGATTAAAGGGGCCACTCTCCAAGACGTGCTCATCACCACTCGGTCGTAACGAGTTCGATTTGAGAAAGTGGGAAATAAATTAACCGTAATTGAAGGATCCCCCATTATTAATCAACATGATGATTCATCGCGTATTAAAGAACAAGTCTAACTAAATAATAACTCTAATAAAAATTCTATTCTGTATTAATCTAGAAACCTCAGTAAAACCTTACACTTGCGTCAGAGAACATATATTGGTCTGACAAGTATTCTCCTTCAATTACAACTCTGTTAAAATCTATTACGATCTTCTTGCATTCCAAGATCAAGGAATTCGTCACATCCAGCTGCTACGTTTCATAGATTATTCCGCAGGATCATTTCAATAAATTACATTTAATTTATCCCTAATTGTCGAGCATGTTGGACATTCCTAATCTGTTGGTAGTTGATAGATATCGCGAAAGGGGTTAAGATTTAACTGGGCAGAGAGTTTCGTGAGGGAAGAAGAGACACGGAGAGTAAACTAGGAAGCTCGGAGGAGAGTGAAGCGAGTAGTAAAGCGTTATCGCTCCTGCTTTTCCCTAGTTCGCCGGCTGACAGAAAGGCTGATTTAGATCCTCGAAAGTGATCTGCATTCGTGGCACGCGTGTTATCTGCTCCCGAAGTGAAACCCATCCGGTGTGCGTGAGTCTGCTCGCCTCGTCGCGCGCGCAAGTATGTACATCCACGCCGGTTACGATTTACATATCAGGCTCGATAGCACCACGACGCGGAAAATTCTTCGATAATTAAGCGGAGCCGATGCCGATTAACCGGCGGGCCACAAAGGGAACTAGTATTGCTTCCAAGGGATCCTATCGTAACGAATTATCTCCCTTAATTCATTGGCCCCTCGAAAGGAGGACACTCTCGACATTCTTTCACCTGGACCATTTTACCCTTTCATAATGCAATAGACAGATAACTAAATAAATGACCGAGCTAAACAGTCAAATAGAAAATAAATTAAGATAGGATTGAAGTGGATAATAAATATATGGGTGGTCGAATGATTCCCGAATAGAAATTCAACATAATGAAAAGAAATCGATTTCAATTAAGCCTGAATTCCAATTGAAATACATAACTATCAAATTGGATTATTCTGAATTTAATGTAGTGCGGATTAATTCTCAAAATTAAGCCTATTATATCTGAATTTCATTTATTAATTGTATTACCTACGCTTTCTTCGTCGAATTCCTCTGGAATTAGCAGGAAGCGAAGACAAAACATTCCATCTGGTTGAAAATAAACTGAAAGCTATGCTTTGTCATGCGGCGAAATAGCTGGGATAGCTGAGATGGTATCGGGTGGCAAAGTTAATGTCTCAATATAGAATAGGGCTCTCATTATAATGCTGGATTGAACGGTGTCAGCGGAGCGAGCGATATATTGCGTGCGGTGGAGTGAAATTATCGTGCCATATTCGTCCGGGAGCGAGCTCTTTAAGAAATCAGCCAAGCTCCGACTGTTATTTGCATATATCCGAAGGCAGGCAAGTGTGAACGGCCTGTCCACCGTGCGCATATTCCTTCCCAGCAGTCGGTCGGTCGTCGCGCGCGCCGCATAATTTCTGGGCCGAACACGTAATTTCGCGAGCACTCCTGCTCCTCCTCTCCCTCGCACCAGATTACCGAGTTTCCGCCACTGTTTGCACGCGCGGCCAGACTAATTGTCGCGATAGATAGCCCGGCGGCATTGCGAAAACTCGCTCTGTTTGTTTGACGGCGACCTCGCCGAGATAATGGATCGAACGCTCCGCTGGGAAAGCAGAGACTCACTGTTTTTCACGAATCATACCTTTTCGCGATGCTTTTTTATCGGACCTCGCACTGAATGAAATTTGTTTGTGACACGATAGCTTTATAGGGCTTTATATTCAAAGGAGTTATCTCTAAAATTTGAAGGAAATATTGCGGCTCAAATGGAAATTAAATTAATGTTTATATTTAG
This sequence comes from Ectemnius continuus, assembly GCA_910591665.1. Lineage (NCBI taxonomy): Eukaryota > Metazoa > Arthropoda > Insecta > Hymenoptera > Crabronidae > Ectemnius > Ectemnius continuus. Next base: position 8,373,776 of record OU342868.1, on the reverse strand, counting down.
TTGCTGATCTTGTTGGATTTCTTCTGGATCGTATATCTCACGGATGATATATGTTTCTCGAAGTCTGATACGATTTTTCATTAATAGAAGCTTCGACTGACGTAGTTAACCAAGAGAAATTTGGAATTAGAGAATTTCAAATGTTTCCCATTAGATTCCGGAAAGATACAGGAAGTCAAATATACGGAGGATCAATTCCGATTGGCTCGAACGCATCGATACACCGAAAGTGACGTATCCAAGGTCGAGATCTAACTGGAGACTTCCTAGAAGAGTTTACATTTTTTCGAGGCTCTCGGCGCCGCGTAGACTCAGCCAGGGGAAACATACGTTTCCGAATGTAACAGTTTACAGCTGTCGCAGCCTGTTTCTCCAGCCTGAATGAGATTCCATTGGGAATCTTTATGCCCATAACACGTAGCTGGTACGTGTGCACGCGACAATGAGAGAATTGAATTTTTTCCTGCTGCGTGCAAGCGATCTAGATAAGCTCCCACTGACTTTCCCACATCTTTAATCTACCTTTCATACCAGAGATCGGCCGTCAACGCAAGCGCGATTCTTTTCCTATTTGTAAATATGATTTCAGATCGATTCAGAAAGCCATTGCCAAAGCTAGTTTAACAAGGAACGCTTTTTAAACTTATTACATAGAGTAAACAAATATAGAGAAAGTATTCAAACAAAATATCTGATATCAAATAACAAAAACTGGTTTTAAACCTTAGGCATTGAAAGTCCCAAATTATTAAGACACACCAATAGCGTACTTTGTGTAGATTTAACGTAACACTTTGTGAAAACATTTCACACTTAATGAAACATGAAACGAAGATTAGATCAGTGGGATTAAATCCACTGGTTGATTGACTAAGCCTCAATTACAAGAAGCAGGCATTCGGCTGAGCCTGAAACTGGGCGTGGAATTAATTAGAAAGGAGTAGAAAGAAACTGTTAGCTGCAACGAAACCACCTCCACTCCTCGAATTTACCAGCATCGATCCATCCACGAGGACAGTGAAATTTCTCTTCTTTCCTTACACGTAGTGGATGGTAATTTGTTTGCGCCACGTTTTCGCAATTTCCTATTGAGCGCTCTTTCAGCGAAGCCTGCGAGCTGAACGAAACGCGCCTCGCTAGACTGGTTACGGCACACCCGAATTCCCGGTATTCCACGATTTTCCTCATTAACGAAACCAGGCGCATAGTGCGCCTCGCGAGAGAGGAAAAGAAGAAAAGAAAAAGAGAGGGAGAGAGAGAGAGAGTGTGTGTGTGGCTTAGAAAAAAAAACAGCGTGCTTCGACGCACCCATCGTTTATCAATGACTCTTGCCAAGGGAGAATTACCAGGCCTCCAAGGTGCACGAGGCTTGAACTCCTAGCCTACTGTATGTTTCCCATGAGACGTTAATGACTCTCGAACAACACTAATGATCGTACCAGAGAGGAAACACTGAAAGACCACAGTGATTTTCCTAAGTACTCGTGATCTAAATTTCTGTCAAAAATACTAACGAATATTTCTTGTTCCGTATAATAATTAAAAACTTGTAAAAATAGGAATGAAATATACTAATTAGAAAAGTTAAAGTTAATTCTACTTAATGCTGGGAGAGCGGAAAGTTGAGATTTGAGAAATGAAGGCGATCGAAAGGGAGTTGCGATAGATGGAAGAGATCAATTTAAATTCGACGAGTGAAAATCGTAGGGAAGAGGAACGCGAGAGGTAGAAGCGATGGCGATCGAAGAATAATGCGGTGCATAAAGGGGGATGAAGTATGCGGTGGATTTTCCATGTTATTTGAGAGATTGCGCGGCCTCTCTGCGGTTCACGGACGATCGTCGGGAAGAGCGAAACGCTCGGTGGGCACGGTCACCACCAAGTATCTTCATCTATTTCAGTGGATTGCCTTGTTGGAAGTATCACTCGACACGGCTGCTTTCCATTGTGATAAAAGCCGCGTACGCAGAGAGACAGCGTGGCTGCCGCAAGCGAGGATTCTCCGGCGACCACCACTTCCGCCGCCGAAAATACCGGAATCCCCTCAACTTACACTGCGCGCAGTGTCAAAAAAGTCCTCCCCAAATGACTCTTTTCCGCAAGGAAAAAAGCCGAGGAGAATATTCTTTAATAGAAACTAGTCAAACTCGAGAGAAACATTTCCTTCGTTAAAGAACAACATTATTTAAAGTCTGAATGAAGTCGACTTCAATTGAAGTTCTCGAAACTCGTAATACGAAAACCCCCCCAGTGTTCCCACTTACGCAAATTTAATTACTTCCACCGTGGACCTTGTTTTATCTGAGAAGATGGAAACAAGGCTGGTGGTCATTAGAGGCTGTAACCTCTTAATTACCAACTGTCCGGGCTGCACTCTCCACAGGCGAATTAGCGGGTTAATGAGTTCTATTCATTTGTCACTCCATCCCGTCAAGCATTGAGGCATTCCGAGAGCTCGGCGGAGGCTCGCCAATTATGAATCCCGGTAGTCAAACATCGGGCTATGTATAACTCTGCCGGTGTGTGTGTTTAGAGTGTGTAGAGAGAGGCGCGGCACATGTGCCTCGCTCGCTCCTCGCACTCGGCATACACACTGAGAGAGAGTGCCAGCGAGGGGTTATATTTATATTTGCGTCTAGTTTCCTCGTTACCCAGGGTAAACAGCCACAGAGTAATCCCCGTAGGAATGCTGTTACATTGTTGCCCGATATTTCGCCCACTCGCCTTTCGTCGCTTCCTCCCTCTCTCTCTCTCGCAGACACTCACTCACTCACCGTGTGCAAGAATGAAAAAGAGATTTCCTTTTCTCATTCTAATGGGGCCACACGAATGTTTGCAAACTCGCCCCCGAAAACTGGCCCGGAATTTCGGCTCGGCATAATTTGTCGCCCTTGTGAAAAATAGAAGCACGTGCCTCCTCGAAAGGAGTTTCGCGTGGTCATTCTTTCTCGTCTGATTATTCTTTCACTCCCGCTTTTTTTTCGGCAGAGAGAGAAAGAGGGGGAAGGATTGGGGTGGGTCCACGGGGTGCTAGGAGGATCAGGGACAATGCAACGAAATTTCTGAATATTCATTCGGCCCGGCAGTCACGCCACCCTCGTCCCCGACACGGGCCCCGCACGTTTTCGACCGGTTCTAATGCCTTTCCCGTGCTGCTTTATAACAGGAATTGCTTAGCGGATTCTAAACGGCACGGCTAAGCTCCGGCGAACGTGTTTTTAAACTCTGTTATGTATAATGGGATTCAGAGAATACAGTATAGAAATAAGAAAATTTGAACTGTGATTAATTCTGGTGATTAGAAATGTTTCCTTCGATTGGAAATTGAAGAAGTACTTCTGGAAGATTGTGAGAAGGAATAATAAGGATGAGAGAGACTTTGAAGGGATAATTACGGGATAATTAATTCTGAGAAGGTAGAAATTTCTATCGCGAAACATAATTCTGTCGTCGCAGATCCCCACTTTATTATGGGTTCCAACAAAGCCAGACTCCAACTCCCAATCGCTTATCTGGGCCATCCAATCTCTCGTTCAATTTTCACTCTCTTCCATCAGTTTTTAATCTCATCTCTCCATTATACATACCACTTTAAAAGCGTGAATAGACTGCACGGGCGGACGGGGGGCAGGGGCGCGCGAGTTTCATCGGCAGACTGTCAAGCACGTTTTCATACATTTCGAAGTTGGAGCACTCTTGGCGCGAAAGCGCTGCTTTTTTCTCTCTTTCTCGCTGGTTTAATTGAAATTCAACTTGGGATTTAAAGCACATAACTGGCTTCCATGGAGAGTCCATTCTTTTCCCCTTAACGAAGCAATGCGATAAGTATTAAAACACGAATAGCCAATTGTGGACTACCATGCCTGATTCAACAATAGGTTTTTGCTTTTTGTAGTCAGCAAAAAGTCCGGCGAGTACAACGTTTATAGAAAAGGAAATCCGTAGTCCGGAGTATTCAAGATATTTGGAACGCTCCATTTTTCTCTGATATTATTATTCTATCTTTCAAGAGAATTTCTAAAGCTCATCCCTATCTTATCCTGCTACCCGATGACGATTGTTTGCCTATTTCCTTTCAAGTGCTACAGATTACAGCATTAGCTATAATCCACGACTATCTTTAAAGAATTTCCTTCAAAAGGTGCTGCATTGAAAAGTACTAGTACTTTCACTTCATTGCTACTTTGTCTATAAAGCAGCCACACACACGAATGATTAAATTATTAATTAGATAATATTAGTGTTTTCCCCTGGACGAACCAATTAAATTTCGAAGTAGAAAGTCCCAAAATACGTCTACCAAAAACAGATACTTGCGAAATGAAAGAAAGCAGTGCACGACGATTATGACACGCGGCACAGGAAAGTCCACATAGGCGCATTTACGATGAAAAGGAAGGGTGCGCGTTTGAGAGGGTGGACGCCCCATGAGTGACTTGCTCTCAATAATCGACGGGGTTTAACCCGACGATCTTTGTCTCTGAAGGACGCTCTCTTCAAGGTGACAGCTGTCAACGCGCGGGACTCGGCGTACTCCAAATCTCTCCTTTTCCCTCTCTCGTTTCTTCACTTCCGCCACACCACCCTCGACTTCCCATTCCCCATACACACAAGAGCACACAGAGGAGCCAAAGACACCTTGACGGGGGTGCGCAGGAGCCGCGTCTCCGGGTCGGCGAGGATCCTCGCGCAATTTGCCAATTTTATGCACACTTCGCGAATAATGATCGAAAGTGGAGCACGTGACCGCGGCGGCGCGGCATTGTTCGCCCGCTGACAATGGGATCGGATGTTTTGTTGGGGATAATAGAGCGCGTGGCCTACACGCTAATGAAAGGGTTGCACCTTTGAATACATCGAATGCGTGCGTGGAGGTGCACGTGTGTGTGTGTACGTCTGTATACGTGCAGAGGCGCACACAGAGAGAGAGAGAGCGGCGGCTCCTCGCCTGGTATATCTGGAGGACAGCGGTGCTCAGGCTGCCGCGAATAAAGCCGATATGGATCGAGAGACGCCTCCTCGCCTATTGAGGCCAATGGAACTTCTCCTTGGAATGTCTGAATCTATCGCGCGTCGATCGTAAATTGTCATGGTTCGAGGTGCACTACTTTTTTCCCCCTCTGCCCGAGACGCAATCGCTGCGCGCTCCTGGCACACCTTTCAGATCGTTTCGCTGGTAATTCCTGGCTTTGATAAGTGACGTTGCAGCGCAAGTATGCGCCAGGCTGATGCGGATCTGTTTGAATCTATTGCCTTTCGAAAAATCTATATCAATCCTTGCACGCTTTCATTTATTATTATTACATATTGTTCTCTTATAAGAACTTATACTTCGTATGAGATATCAAACTATTTAATAAAACTCAAATTTTCCTAAATTTATTACAAGTACTCTTGACAAAAGACATTATAGAATGTAAAAATTCGAGTTCTGGGAGCAATGTTAAGGCTTGTCATCGCAATGAGCACCGTTTATTCGCATACTTGGCTACCAAGCCTAACTCCCTCGCCGAAAGCGGTAGAAAGAGAGAGAGGTGGAGATCGACAGAGTGGAGGGCAATGTCAGAGTTCGAAGGCGAGTGCTTTTTAAAACTGGCCGTAGAACAATAGGGGGGTGGTGTCCCCGCGAGCGCGCGTGACGGCTAGCTAGCTAGCTGGTAAAAGTGCCACTGCCATTTGCAAGTGGCGATTGTCCCGGCACTTCTACTTGCCGCCACACACACTGACACACAGACTGACACCTTCCTCTTTCTATCTGTGCCGCGGTGGTGGCGTGTGCGCATGTGTGCATGCACGATAGAGTTCAGCGGCGGCACAATGCTCAATGGAGGAAACCAAAAGTGCGATTACCCATTGAAACCAGAGTGAACTCCGCCCTCTGCTATCTCAGCGCGAGCGCACTTGTGTAGGTGAAACTGAGAACACAGGTGAATCGAGAAGGATCGAGATAAATCGAGCACCAGACACCGACCGACCGACGCACTTCCCGCTTCCGTCCAAGGATGCCCCGCGTATCGAATTAGAATGGGCTGACTCAGGGGAGAATGGAAGCGGGAGGCGGCGTGCACCGCACCCATTGCGAACCCAATTCCGGGATTAGATACACCTGTCCGCTAAACTGGTACCTTCGCACTTGCACTCTATTTCCGGTGCGCGAGATTCATTGGGGAGCGAGCGCGCGCCTTCGACTGACAATGGGACCGAGCGGATTTAGATTGCTCGAGAAATAAAGATCGTCGCGAAGAAGTAGTCTCTCTTTTCACTTCGAAGTTTGACTAATTTCTTACTGTTATTAATTACGAGGTTTTATGCTTTTCGAATCGTATTCTCTTCAAATTCGCAGTCACGTTTTCAGTTAAATAAAAAAATATATATTCAATGAATGGAATCCCACGGAGATTAAATATACTTGTTTCTCGATTGGATGCGAGGGCGATTTGTAATTCAGGGAAGCCGAGAAGCCCGAATTGATCAGTACAAAGTGATGTCGACCGAGGAGTGGAGGGTCTGGCTGGCTGTATTCGGGGCTTGAAAAATGCAGGCCCCGTTGTCGACGTCGATGGACGTCGGCGGTCGAAGTCAATTCGCCGCTCGCAAAAGCCGATTATTTATTCAAGTCGACGTTCCTGCACTCGACGTGCCACATTTAGAGTATCTGTCCCGTCTGCCCGCTTAGTGAATGACTTCCGTCGCCGAGTAAACGACGAGCCTGCATTTCGCTACGTCCTATTCGACAGCGAACGCACACACACTCACACGCACGCATACACAGAGAGAGAGAGACGAGCGAGAGAGACACTTTACCCACGTGTACACTGGCGTAGAGACATTTTACTCGACGTACTTGCGCATAGAGACATTTCAGGCCACAGTTGCGGAGACTCTAGCGCGAAGAAAGCCGCGCGAATCAACTGTGGATCCTGGCAGAAATAGCAGTCCGACGCCCCAAATGAAACATCTCCATCTCTATCAACCCTGAAATATGACTGCGAGTTAATTACACCCGACTATTTGTGCCCGTGCTAGTGGAAACGCCCCAGAGTTATTTCTAATATCCATTATTTTCGCTAGCGTGCGAAGAGTATGAGAATAGAAAATAGAGATCCTGTTTTAATTCTTGCTTTAATAAGAATTTGAATTATTGGAAGTAATTGATTGGTAATCTATGCAGTGTAAGTCTAATTCTCCCATCAACGAATTTAGAAGCCCCGATAATAAGTAACGACCTCGTTATACGTTTGAGGCCGCCGCCGGTTCGAAAGCACGTTGCTATTTTTGCCAGGTCCTCGTGTTGTTGAAAGTCATATTCTCGATTAGAGCTGTCATCGTAGCACTCGCGGAGTAAAAAAACACATATTCGCCTCACGATCAGCACACTTGAGAGGGGGAGGTCCGAAAACAGAAGGTCTTCGACCCCGGTGAAAATATTGCGCGGAACATCGATCAAAAGGAGATCACAACAAACTTAAACTAATCTATGTAAAATATGACGATTACTCTAAATTTGCATAGCACAAATGAAAGAAAGGCTTTAAGGAAGATAGTGTTCGTTTGGAGTTGTGATTCAAGGTTCCAGTAATCGGCAGATAAACTCTACCAAGAAAGATGTATATTTCAGCAGCTGGGATCTTAGAAGGGCGAGAGTTTGCGGCCGAGATTTCTTTAGCGTGGAAAGTATGAGCCCTTGCGAAGGGGAGGCGCAAATATTTGCTCGCGACAGCCAAAAGGCCGAGTGTCTACACGATTTTCGGATGTCCCGCAGCCACCAGAGACATGTACTACACCTCCCACACTTTTCGTCGCTGATGCCCGCGAGCTGACACGACCACGCTTCCTACAGTTTCTCACCGTCCGACGAAATGGCCCGAAGATACCACGTGGATACCATGTCAAATCGAGCTGAACTCTTGCATAGGAATGCTTAATTTTTGCTTTCGAACCAACACGTTCCAAGGGGCGCGCTTGTTTGACTTGGCTGAGAGGGTCACTCAGGTACGAAAACTCAATGGTGTGAATGGGAACACGGAACACCTTTCAAATGATCGTGCGGCCCCTTTTCAGAGATACTTATACTGGCTCTAAACGATTCACTACCTGCTCCCTCCTACCCTCGTTTAACCCTCAACTCTTAATTAATGATAGTTCTAACTTAAAGGAATCTACGATAATGTTTCTATCAAGAAGTAATGACTTCCTTTCAAATCGACAAGAAAATTCGGTTGTACAAATTGGATTAAATTTTCTCTATTAAATGAAACAAATTGCAATAGCAATTTATGATGATTAATGTTTATAATTCTTCTAAGATTAAATTGAATTGACTATGAACGAATTGGTAGATTTATAGTGTGGAAGAGTTTGTTGCTAAGGTAGAGGGAGTGTCAGAGACACAGATATTGTTCAACTGCTGGCGAGAGAATGGGGTGAGGAAGAAAGCAGAGAATTACTGGTGGACTCGGACACAAAGAGGATGCCATTCGATTTGGAGCACTAGCCGGGCCTTTCGTTCCGCGTTTGCGATCGGCGGCAGAGTTGCCCACATTTATTTTTAAGCCTCTCTTTCTCTCTCGCTCCGACGCTCTGTTGCTATCTTCCTGAGGTCTAAGCTCTCTACAGTCTGACTAAACTGCAAGCTTTGCCGGAATTTCAGGCCGACCGACCCTCTGCACCGTCTCAGACGATTTCGTCTGTCGCCCCACCCTCTTTTCCTTGCCCCTCTTCCCTTAATTCTGCTATATCAATCATCGTAGTCATTGTGCGCCAGTGTTTCCTTCGCCGATTGTATATTTCCGCTAGAGTGTTCGCGCTAACGGCAACTGACCGCCGCTCTTTGCAGCTTCAAACGCCTACTTTGAACGCGCGAATGGAATCGAAACTAAAAGTGCCAAGACTGCCATTTATAAAGAATGATAGAAAAGCAAAATGTACCATAAGAAAATGATATAAATAAGACGCAATGTTTGAGGAGAATTCCAAAAGGTAGTAGTCGCCACCCTGGCGAAGATTTAACGACTCGTAAAGTGTGAGTCATTCGAAGTTCCAATTGCAAAGCCGTGTAATCGGACTGGCCACGATAAAGTTAAGCAGTCCATTTACTTACAGTAATAAACTTGGATTACTTGCAATCTTCATTGGTCCGTAAAATTTGCATTGAATCGCAGTGGCGTGAATCGAAAGAAAAGGATGGTAGAGGAGGGGGTGGTGGTTGCGGGGAGGCAGAGCAAGTGCAAAAGCAGGCTCTGCTTTTTGCGATTGCAATTACGATGGTTGGAAAGAGGTCGGAGTAACTCGAACGGCACAATAGGGAAACGGGAGATAAGGGTTCGACGTGGAACACTTATTTACGAGGGACGAACTCGGCGAGGAGAGCGAGGAGTATAACCCTAGAAATGCCAGCCGAAGGAACAAACGAAGGGCGCAGCCCTCGACCTGCCCACCGGCAGAGAAATTACATCGTGCTACACACGGTGTTACGTGCCCCGTAAGCGATACTCTCTCCCGACATAAACGTGCACGCGGTATGCGAACCGAGTGTGTTCCAGCACTTGGCTGGAACGAGCAGCCGCCCTGCACCTCCTCCTCCTCCCCTTTCCTCCCGCGGGATGTGCATCCAGTACGTACCCTCCCCTCCTCTCTCGCTCTCCGCCTTGAATACGAAATTAGAGGAAATTCGAGCGTCACTCGTGATTTACGGCGAAATTCCCCTTCAAGTAATTGCTATTTATTCGACATATCTCGAGATTGCAGACCGAGCGGAAGAAATCTCGTTTTCTTTGGTAAATGCAGGATCAAGAGAATCGATGAATGAAAACATTCCTTCGATGGGAAATGACTCGAGGGAAACGAGAATCAATTCTCAATTTATGTTTGAGTCTTTGGAGTTCGCTGGAATGAATTCATTCTAAATTAGTTTGAAAAAATTCTAATGAGATTTGAAGTACGTTAGATATTCATTAAGTAACTCGGCAATTGACTCACGCTCGATTCTCCATGAATTCACTATTAGAATAGCGGGAGAAAAATAGATTGCCTTATCTGGAATGAGCGTTGCCGAAGCGTGGGCTTTCCTGGGGCTCTCGAGAGCGCGAGCAGCCTATCCATTTATCATCCCCAAGACGCCGGCTCTTATCAACCCCAGCGTCTGATTTTTTCCTGGGAGGAGCGCGCGAGGAAGAACAATCTCTGCCCGAATGCATGATCGTATACCAACATAGAATAAGATTGCCAATCAAGGCTGCCTTATAATTAGTTGTTGAAGCTTCGATACGTAGGAAGCGATAGGCCGCCAAATGTACGTCAATTCGCTTGGAGCGTGGAAGAGCCACTTACGAAGCACACTAGCTGATTACTTATCAGCAGACCTCCTCCTTGAAGCAATGTATATAAGAGCTCAACTGCCTGTTTATTCATGGATCACGAAAGCCACGTGGACGCTAACATCTCCGCCTTTCGCCGATGCAACAACTCTATCCCGTTAAGAGGGTGTTGCCAATCCTAATTGTTCCTTGAAATATTCGATCCAATGTTAATCCAAAGGCAACATTAATTCCCATTTTACATCTTTCATCGACACAAGAATCGACCGGAATAAACTCCAAACAGAGTTTACTCCCTGGCTTGTATTCCCTTTTCTAGCGGGCTGTAAAATTAGAATACAAATTTAGCCGAATCATTAACTTTCCTATAAACTAGCTAAGAATGTTGGGCGCGAGCGATCTCCACGTGACTTATTCTTAGACTCTCCATACACTCTCGAGGATACGCTAGCACCCAGCTAGCCCCCTTCGCCCCGGCGGCGTATCCCCCAACGGAGTTGGTAATATCAAACTTGCAGAAACCGTTCGCACGTCCAGACGAATTCAACGAGGTAAATCGCGAGTGCGTGCACGACTTACAGCTGTCTAGAAGCGTGCCTACTAGAAGCACGGGGGCACATGGCGTGGCGAAGTTATTCTTGGCAGCTTGCTGCTCTCTTCGACAGAGTGTACATGTACATACCTACCTACGTACTGTTGCCAGCGCCGTTGTTTTTTTCCCCTCCCCTTTCTTTCCTCTGCCGACCGAACACAAAAGGCTACGTACGCACAGGTCTCTCTCGGTACCCGCGGGCCCAGGACTCGCCGCCTGGCGAATTTAAACGCCTGTCAAAGAGCCGTTTACTTGTGCACACAGCCTTTCGCAGCCCCGTAACACACAAGGCAGTTCCTTCTTTTCACACAACTCGGCGCAGGCTTCGTCCAGCATAGAAACACGTTCCTCTAAAGGCTTTCTTTAAAAGCCAATGTGAGCAATGCTAATATTTCTTATTTGAGATAAATATAAAATATGAAATTAACTGAAATATATATTATATATAAAAAGACGAGAGTTATCCTATGTGCACATTTAATTCTATAATTAAACTACAGATAGGAATATTAAACTCTCATTATACTATAATAGACCTGATTAATTATCTCCTCCATCAATGATCCAACACGATTCGGATCCAAAATACTTGTTCGCCTCTTCATACAACAAGAGGACCGAGCAGTCTACTCAGCACGGTTTCGAATTTCACAAACAGAGTAACTCACGCCCCGAAATACTCAAGGTTAGCTTACAACGGCGTGAGAAAAAGGATAAGGGTCAAGAGTTAGCTGAGGGAGGCGAGCAGAGAAATCCGAAGCAGGTGTATCGGCCCATCGTGGCCGCTGCCACTGGAATCTTGATGATGTTTGCTCCCACCGAAATAGACGCGCGAAAAAGCAGCAGTGGATGGCCCGCGGATCCATGAGCCAGCGAGTGGCCCCACATGGGCAGCCAGAGGAGGAGGAGAAGAAGACGCAGGGTGATTTATTATGGGACGAGATGTCGCGACGAGCACTGCCAAGGATGCGGCTTCCCGCTCGCAAGGACACATTGTATTATTCATAGAGCGAAATTGATATTATGCGGCGCGATTATCCCGCCGAGATAGTTGGTGCGCGCGGGGTTGTGTTAAGGGGCGGCATTAACGCGCGTTAAGATTCGTCCGGCGATAGACGCGGCGCGGCGGGCGCGCTGCTGCTCCTCTTCGGCCCGTCACCATCTCTCGGCATCATTGTACCACCCCGTCCGTCTCGCTAAGGGCGTGTCGAGATTGCCGCGCGGAAACAAAGCCCCTTAAACAGCCGGATGGATAATAGAAACAGCGATTCACTGCGATCGGATGTGCGCGCGCAACGCCTCCCTCGAAACTTGTGTACGCCATAGACTTGTTTACGCTCACAAATAAAGGTAGCTGCTGCTATGGCGATTGAATGGTAACAATGGTTTGTTGGGAGACAGTGTTGCTCGATGTATATGTTAACGCTGGTGTATATGGTCCGCCTGCCGTTTTAATGAGTCCAGATTACTTCGCTTCGAATGGCATTCCGTCGCCGCTGTCTTAGCCATGGAAAGCTATTTTCTCTACCCTCAATGGCCCACCGCGCAATTGAAATTCTATTTCGCTAACTCCTCGATTCTATTACTCAGTTGGTCCGGAGTTTCAGTCGGTTTAATCGCTATCTCGAATAACCATTGCGGAAACTCCCAATAAATATCAGCAGAAGTGTATAATATGAAATTGATTCGCGAATGGTTTATTAAAACCGGAGATTACAGAATTATACATCACTCGCATGGAATCCAAACTAAAAGCATGAATCAAGTAAAAACAAGACTGAGATAAACTTCCGCGCTCTTACTTCTTTTAGGGCGGCGCGGCGCGGCGCGGTGCGGCGCGGCGTGACGAGTGTGCGAAAATTAATAAGTAAAAGAAGCGCGGAGGCTGAGAGGTCTAAGTAGCGAGAATTATAACCGGCGATAAATCACGGGAAAATTATTTTTAAAAGCGGCTGCTGCCGCGTCATTCTTCAACCAGTCGAGCTTTCTCTCTCTCTCTTTCTCTCTTTCTACCCCCGCAAGCAAAGTGACGAGGAAAAATGTTCGCGGACTCCGCCGAGCTCTTAAAGAGGCGTTTGCCCTCTGCCGACGTATATGTTCAATGCTCGCGAGACTCATGACTTAAATCGAGTTCTGGTCATTAGCCGGCGAAGTTCAAGCTCAACTGCGCGCTGGTAAGTGCAGCCCGGACCGCATCACCGAATCATGCCGTCGATTCATAATTCCACGAGAATTTATTGCCACGGCGCGCTCGAGCCGAGCACGCGAATAATCCAGGGAGAATTGCCTCGCGCACTCTCTTCGCTCCCTTGGGAGACCGACCGCTCGCTCCTTTTTTCTTCGGCCCCTCGATCGACTCGAGAGAGTTCGGGATAAATCAGCCGAACCGCTCTCCTAATTGCCTGCTAAGCACACGCTAACTACCCTTCCGATCATCGCTATCTGTCTTTCCACCCGCTCCCATCCCCTTTCTTTGCCGAGGAGGAGTGTGCTCTTCTCTCATGCCCGGAAGAAAGCATCGACGTGATGCGAGGTCTTACGAGAGCACTCCCGCATCGCTTATCCTGCCTTTCAATAAATTATTTAACTAATAATCTATTATGAAATCCCGGCCAGCTACGCCTGTATTCATTATGTATGAGTACATTATACATGAATACGTTATTCATTATGTATGAATACAGCCGTCGGGGGTTTTGTCTTCGCTTTCGCTGCACTTTCTACTTGAGACATCTATGCATACGTTCGGAAAAGTATGTTTAATAAGACTCAAATGTTTCTGATACAATACTAGTTTTTTTTTCTCTATTGCAGGTACTTTAGATTATATTTGATAAATAGTGTCTGATAGAACAGTCTATTTTCTCTTGTAATTAATTAGACTTTAAATACAACTAAAGAGTACGAAGCGCAGGTAGTTCTTCGAACTAACACTATCCCATATTAAAGCTGCCAGTGGAGGATCCATTAGGACGGGCGGTATATTGAATCGTATGTTAAAACGGGAAACTTCTGTATAAGAAGCAGCGGGCTCTCACGATTCTATTCAGAGCCGACTGAAAATTGAGACCAAGTCTCCCCGCCGACAATTGCCACGCAACAATCCCCCCCGTAAACACTTGATGCCGCTCGCTTAAAGGCGCACTAGCCATAAGGCGGCGAAAGAGAGAGAGTGCGCGAGTGAGACTAAGAGAAACGAAACCAAGAGAGAGAGAGACACAGGTTTCGTCGTCGCCTAAAACATCGGGAAGGGAAATAGCCTCGAAAGAGAGGAGCAAGAAGAAGGCGAGAAACGGGGGATGGAAGGACGGAGGAAGAAGCGAGGAGGAGAGACGCGTCGTCGTCGTCGGTCGGTCGGTCGGCCGCTGAAATACAGCTTACTCCTCACTTTTCCGCAATGCGAAGGCCGCGATAAATGGGCATCGGAAAAAAGCGGCAAAAACGCAGGCGCCGAGTGGGCGGAGTGGGTGCGAGATGGCTGAAGGAACGAGAGAAAAAGAGAGAGAGAGAGAGAGGGAGAGCCGGTGAAATATGGCGGACAAATTGGTCGGTTGCTTTAGACGGCTGCAGTTGGATACAGATATTCATAGCCACTTGACCCGAATGCACAGTGAAAGCCCCGCCACGCCGAGAACCCCTTCTCGCGCGCGCGCGCGCCACCCTCCGCGCGCAGCCTAATAAAACGTGAAATACGGGGTGTAAGCTGCATTTCATTACTTCACCCCGCCACCACCCACCCCCCGAAAGATAGCTGCACTTCCGACCAATTGATACGTCTTCCGGCGGGCGCAACCCTTCCGAACACGCGTCGCTATCGCTTACAGATCCAAGAGGGAGAGTTCCTATTTCGTTCCTGTTACTTTGAGTACCCTGAGTCTTTTAATACATGCGACTAGAAATAGTTAGCGCTAGAAAGATCAAGGATAAACATAGTTCTGTTTTTATTAAAGCTGGTAACTTCATTGATATGATTTCGTATCGTCTGGTAGATTGATTAAGTTTTAGTATTTCATTGGTTTATTAGTAAATAAATTCGTATTAACTGTTTAATATTTCTACTTTCTTTAATATTATTACAAATGCAATAAGCCCTCGCGGTACTCAAATAGCAGTAATATCAGGTGAATTCGTGGAATCACGCAAGAGGGAAAAAAGCTATCGAAACCAGAGAATGTGGTATAATAAATCAGTTGCGTCGCCGAGTTCTCGCTTCTCGGATTCCACTTGCCCCGACTTAGCAAACGCTTTACCGTTTTAATTCGAAAGGCCTGAATTGCGCGAGCAGGATTCCTGTCAAAATTATCTATTATTTATTGGCTATCGGTTCCCGGAGACGAGATATCTTGGGAGCGCGCGCGAAGTTCCGGGCGCGCAATCCGATCGGCGGCGGCGGCGCGTGTAAACTGGTAACTGGCGCGGCCGCGATTTCAGGCGATAAATCAGCGGCACTCGCCGATCGTTTAATAAAGTTTCGCCCACGAGTGGCGGGCACGCCGGCCGGCGCTCATTCCGCATGCGTGTAATTAATATCCACTTGCTGCAAAAGAGGTCTTATCTACGATTAAATAAGTCTCGATAGTATCTCTCACGCCGCGGAGAATTATAGCGGCGCGTACTACTTGGCTATAATATTTGTAATATTTAATTAGCAAAGATTCATACGCGAGTGTGCGTACGGCAAACTGGTCCGCGAATCGCCAGCGTGCGTTTCAGGCATCTAGTTTCGCGGCGACAAGAATCCTCCGCTTGGAATATTAATGGCAATAAATTCCGAAATTATTCCGGATTCGAGTGGTTGCCTCTTTCAGGGCTTGTCGCTCTCTATCATTCTCGATCCTGGGATTCTTCGCGGGATGCTAAGCCGGGATTGCAGGCGACCTTCGTCTAAAATGAATTCGTACCGCTAAATCCGCCCGATCGTGATATATCTCATTTCCATTTGATTACTTTTGCGACCGGCGATATCTTGATTATTGCCGGTTGCATCGACGTCGCGTTCAATCATCATCCCGGAACAATTTCGTCTCTCAGTCTCTCAGTCTCTCTCTGTGTGTTCCCACGATTTCCGGGGGGCGTTCGCTCGCAATAAGTTTTCTTAACCCCTTCGTAATTGATGGTAGGAACACATCACACATCTGCATGCAATCTGTTAGCCTCTAATCCCGAGGCGGAAATGGCTGTTCAATTCTGACTGAAGAAATGCTGGCCCGTTAATAAACGCCGTACAAACAGCATAATCCCGTCCATAATTTCTCGTAAGCCCCGTGACTGCTCGCCGAATTAATTCGTCACGGTGATTCAATGCTCGTTAGGCAGTACGCTGAGTTATTTGGACGATGGTGAAGAAATGTTGCGTGGCGCTTGATGAAACCATGAAGAGAATCTCTTGTTTCCCGAGGAGGAAATCTAATTCTCCTTTTCTGTTTGAACAGTGCGGCAATAAATCACCAAACCTGTCGCATCTATCGCTGTTTTTGGGCGAGCGTACGTGCAATATTACATAGGCACACGTACGCAATAAGTACGAGTATGTATGTGTGTATCTAGTAAAGGACGGAGGCTGCAAGTCGGTTAATTGCCAGAGTGAATCCGAATGCTTAATATTCTCCGTGAGTCGCTTAGTGCACTGTCACAAGGCGTATACCTGCTTAAACTAGGTTACCAACACGAGTACTGCTCTCTCTCTCTCTCTCTCTCTCCCATTCTCCCCCCACCCCCGAGCCCTGTCAAGGATTCAAGACGAATTTCCGACCCCTGATACGGAAGCACTTTGAGCGGATAGTTAACGCCTATCTCCCTTGGAACACGATTCCTATCGAGGAACAATAATTATAACAGTATCAGTGGCTCTCTTGCTCGCGAAATAAGCTCCAGTGATATTTGACTAATTGCATGTAAAATTGCAGAATTGCAATTGGAATAACGTGTGTCAGCCATTGAGTATTCCTGCTTTTCGAAGCATTAATCATATAATATTCATTACTCATGGGGATCTTTTTTGAAAGGACAGCCGTGTTTTTCATTAGTTCTTATGTTAAAAAGGCAGATTATGATAACTGTTAAGAGTTATAAGCATCTCTGTGCCCCGGGTGGCCAGTAATTACAGGAAACAGTCGGAAATCAAAGGATGTTATTAATGTTCGGACTAATTTACATCGTACGCCGTATTTAATTGACACGATAACACACGGATGATCTAATTAATTGGCGGCGCAGCGCCTTCGATCGTTAATCGGACGGCGGCGATCGGTTAATATTGATAATATATTTAGCGAAATTGGGATCGATAGGTCGAGCATTGCGTGAAATTGATTGTGGTCGGCTGTAAGCGGTTCGCGCACCGATGGTTAATATCGAGAACTTAATGCAATTAACCATTCGATTGACATATTAATTGGTCATAAACAAATCCTGCGAACTGACTCTTTCGGAGTGCTGTCACAAAATGAATTAGTGGCAATGAATTAGTCATATTAAAACCCTTAAATCATAATATTAATTTGTAACTCCCAATATTGTCTCCCATCAAAGTACCAAATAACTTCTGATACCAAAGACTCAAGTATAAAAAGACTTAGAATAAAAAATGGAGGACTGATAGAAGTAGTGGAGAAGTATGGCAGAAGGCTTGATTCTGGCAGAAATGTATCGGCAAGTATAACTTTTGGAGAAATGTGTCAGGGCGGTGAGTTATGAATGAAATTTCCTTGGCAAGAGTTCAGGAGAGAGGCTGTCGATGCTAGTTCGCGAAAGCACGAAAAAAGAGGGTCCCACGTCATAGAGGCTGTGTGGAGGGGTTGGCGGCGAGGCTGGAGGGATTGGGAGGGGCAGAAATTCGCTTCCGAATTGAATTTCGGCACGATCGTCCGAATGGAACTCGCCCTGGTACTCGAGGGGATATTGATTCCGTAAAACCTGGAGGTGCATCACCGCCAGCAGCACCTATCCTTCCCATCAAATCCCTCGGGCGGGGGCCGCCCCCCCCCCCCCCCCCCTCCCCGAAGGGAGGAATCGTGAGAAATCGCATCTGAAGGGAGTCGCGAAGCTTATCTGCTATCTAGTAGTTATTGAAAATCGACAGCTACGCTCTCGTTGCTTGTCCCGCGCGCCAACTATGTCACCCCGTTTCATCATTCAACCTACTAATTTGAGTCTAAAGCACGAATTCGTTTTAGTAATTTCTGTAAAGTCCTCTGATCTAGTGAAATTGTACTCAATTATAACGTGAATCTATTTTTATTATCAAATGATACTATTTTTATTATCAATGAATATTAATTCGAAATCTAAAAATATCTCTTTTCTTTATTTGTCTAAATTAAAGCCCATTTCCTAAAGTCCTTTCACTGTCGTTTCAATCTTGATATTAATTCCCCATCTACCCTCGAACCAATAAACACTTTTCCCTTAGTATATAATACAGCCAATTGAGAAAACGGGGCGGCAAATACTCGGAGCAAGTGCATAACATGCCAGAACGAGGTGTCAATGATTAGATTGAGATATGGGTGAATGAAGGGAAAACGAATGCGATGGGGGAGTGGAGCGCTAACGGAGCACCATATGGGAGAAGGGAGATTACACGGGCCCCCATAACATTACACGGCACTATGTGGAAGTGCGTGTGAACGAGCGTAGAACCGCATCAAGAACAAATCAGTGGTGATTCGTCGCAATCATCGTCACTTTACGCCCCCGCCTATTGATCGAGCATGGCCAAAGGGAGACACGCTGTTATCGTTTCGAAACGCCACTCACTGCCAATCTCCAAGGGAGTCACCTTGTCCGTCCTGGGCTCTTTAGCCAAAGGGAGCTCCGAAGATCATCGTGCTGCGTAAGCCGAAAGAAAGTCCGCGTGACGAATAGCATCTTCGTGACGGACACGTGACCACCCACCACGAAAGAATTCACTGGACGATCCATCCCCGAAATCGATAAGTTTCGAGTGTTTTTATTGGATGCCTTGACACTGATGCTCTTTGAAATAGCCGCGTTCGGAGTACTTTTTCAAAGTTGTACATATAATTCGCAGGGTATTGTAATTTAGCTTGATCGTTATAAAAATAATTATAAACAAAAGTATTATCAATGATTCTAGACTGAAGTATTACAACTGATTACTGTTGAATAGATGGACGTTTGTGCAAGTTTAATATTTCCTATGATTGAAAATTTAGGGATTTTTAGACATGTACAACTTTTCTATTACTGTATTGTCTAGTATTTCAACTTTACCACCTTGACATTTTCCACGATTGAAAGCTTGGCAATATTTAACTAGAGCTACCCACTGATTCAAATTCCACCTCCACCTCTTAACCCATTTGAACTTACGAAAGGCCTCTAGACAGGTTGGCACTAAATATAGCGTGCGACGGGCCAAGAATAAAGGTAGATAAACGTCGAATAAAGCTTATCCCTGTACGGCTCGAACGGTCCGATTTCGAAAAGCGTTACGACCAGCTTCTTAATCCGTATCGGTGGCCATTGTTCGCTGCTGGAAATTTCGTCAGTGGAATAACCAGTCGGGGCCGATAAATCAGGTAAGGCGTGAGCCCAAGTGGCGTTAGCATAATTCACTCGATAGCACTGGCCGATATCGCTCGGACCTACGGAATGCGGTCGCGAAAGCTCCTAATATCGCGTAAACCCGGCCGTGCCCGCCGTTTTACGACACTGCTTCCCTAGACTAATAGTTCCTAGCAGCCACTATCTTCTATGTACGGCTCTACGCTTGTTTCGTGACTTCTATCTACGGTTTCCCGCTCACTCGCTGTCCTCTCGCCGACCGTGAAAACTAGCCCGCCAGATTTATTACTCGCCGAGCATTGCTAACCAACATAAAACAGGCTTTTGAAATCCCTGTCCTTATTTTGGTACTTCAACGATAAAACGACCGACTACACGCGACTGTCTTGTTACAGTGAGTTCTATCATGAAGGAATATAGAATTGATGTCATCTATCAGTCAGACGTCACGCATTCGAAAGTTATTCTGTGTCAATCCCATTTGTTCTCCAAATTAGTTTACTTTAAACCGATTTGACCCCTTGCACTCCGAAGGCGCCAGTACGCCGATCAAGCGTAGAGAGCAGGAGTCCCTGAATTGGAAATTGTTAACAAATCATTGAACTGTTTAAGTATGTTGAACTGCCCTCAAGAAACACTAATGAAACATCAATGAATAAGGCGCCGAGAAAATCTTTGGAATGCAAGAGTTTAATTTAGAAATATTAAAGACGTTTCTAAAAATCTTCTAAAATTAGAACCACAAACAATTCCATCACAGAACTGTTAAAGTTAACTCAATCAGATATTCTAATTCAAGTATGTTAAGTGGCCGATATTCAGAAAATAGGAAAAACAGATATCTCATTCGTTTGGTTACAATTTCCCGCAAAAACCAATTAAGCCCCGCAAAGCTTTGCCCGAAACATTTATCTACAAGACTCAATCTCGACTAGCCGATAATTCGAACCGACCACGCTATTACAAGTGGCGTGCTGAAAGCATAATCCAATCCGAGGGAGTATGCTCTTCGGGCGAGCATCGCGCGGAGCGTAGCAATATCGCAGAATTCCTGGCGGAGCGGGCGCGAGCGCTATCGGCGAATCCTTTCAAGCGAGCTTCTAAACGATCTTTTGTTGGAAGAGGGTTCGCCGGCGCGTTATCTATTTTATATAATAGAAGAGCGCGGTTCTGGCCCGAGTGGCAGAGTGGTACGAGAAGGGAATTCTCCAGGAGTGTGGCGGCGTGCGGCGTTCGAGCGTCAGGTGGACGTAAATAGACGACGATAGAAGCTCTCGGGAAGATTTGCATCGAGACGACGGAGCGCGTCTTGAGACAGGCTGAGGCAAGCAAGCTGGCGGGCAGGCAGGCAAGCAAGCCAGGGCAAAACCAGCACCGGTTAGCCGGACGATTTAGATAGACTCGTTTCCAGCTGCGACAGCGGACACGATCTGCCGCCGCCGGCGCGCGCTCCCACAGCGCAAAGAGATCTACGTACTCCTGTCTACCCAGCATCCCTCTTCTTCCTCTCTCTCGCTCCCGCCCACCCTCTTTCTTTCTCTCTCTCTCTCTGCTTCTCTCTCGATAGATGTATGTACGTGCATATCTCGCGTGGGTGATACGGCCGATTGTAGCTCGGGTTAAAGCGACAATTATATCGCGACATGCCGCAGACAATAGCCCCGCCGAGACGGCAGCGGGAGGAAGCGAGAGAGCGACTTATCTGTCTGGCTTCAGCTACCGCGTTGTTGCTACTCGCAATTTCACTCTCCTCGCGCTCTCGGCTCGCTTGCAATTTCTGGGCCACCGTGCGACTCGGAACTATCGCTTCCACTGGCGGCCAGATGTTTTGCCACCGAGTGGCTTAATTCGACTGATTCCTCGCTCGCCTGCTGACTGCTTGACACCAGATAAATATATGAGGGGCTATCGTGCTGTACTTGTTGCAAGAATGAAGTACAAGTCGAGTGAAGTTGATGGCTTGATAGAATTAAAGTGTATCAATCGTTCAGAGTTACTTATGAGGATTAATGAATTTAGTTCTCGCCATTTCAACTCGTACAGAAGAGGATAATATGAAAGTTAGAACGAACTAGTTGAATTTAAACTTCGCCCACGAAATCAGAATTTAACTATTCTCGAGGTGGAGTTTTGTTGATTGGATTAATGAAAGTAAAAAGTCACCGCGCCGCGGGGAGTATAATTGCGCAGATCCATGACATTTCGGCGAAATTTCCCTCGACTCGAGTGAGCTCGAAAGAGCAAAGGAAATTCACTTTAATCCTTCGATCTGCCACACCATCGAATGGATTACAATCTAGCCGGTGACCTATAAAGATAGGGTCGACGGGGTTCTCCACTGTTAGTGGAGATTCTTTCTTGCCAAGCATAAAATTTATTTTGTGCCTGAGTGACCTTTATTCCACGATGGATTCAAAAGGAATCCTTGGCTGTATCATGAGAAGAAGGTAGCCTCGCGTTGCGAGTAGCAGAACTGCCTGGCAAAGGGAAAGATAATGAAAATGACTAATGGCTCGTGCGGCAACAAAAGGCTGAGGGCGGAGAAGAGAGCCAGCGCTGCTGCTGATCCCAGCGCCAGCTGATCGGAAATCAGATCGAATGGACCTTTGCCTAGCAGGCAAAGAGACGCCTCTGATAAAGACGTCAGGTTGGAAAAGGCTTCTCTCTCGTTGACAGAGGAAACCCCCCCGTCCGCCTATCGCTCGCCGAGATGTACTACTATGTACCTATTGATTGAGATACCACGTCCTACTGTATAAGTGCGTCTGTCATGTCCTCTGCCAGTGAGAGTATGATTAATTGTCTGACAATGTCTACTGGCATTCCGCCGACAACTTTGTCGCGTCGAGACCAACTTGTCTTGTAAATGAAACATCTCGAAGCACATGAAATCGTAAATTAATGATTAAGAGAGCGATGGAAAAACTAAATTTGTAAATGTACAACTTGTTGAAACCTGTTTGATTTATTATTTCTAACTTTCTTTGACAG
Organism: Ectemnius continuus; assembly: GCA_910591665.1. Classification (NCBI taxonomy): domain Eukaryota; kingdom Metazoa; phylum Arthropoda; class Insecta; order Hymenoptera; family Crabronidae; genus Ectemnius; species Ectemnius continuus. The sequence goes on along the minus strand of OU342868.1, from coordinate 8,351,348 downwards.
ATTCATTATTTTTCTCACACTTGTTTTCGTGTTTTACCATGATACGATTCGAAATGCTAATGCGAAACATCGACGAGCGAGTGTATCGTAGATTTGCGTGGATTCATCGATCGAAAACTAGTCCAATGGGTCTTTGTCTAATGGAGATTTGTTTCCAGGTAACAACGGTACCGGACGAGGGCGCAAACAGCTTTAAAATGCCCAGAGCATCGGTGGTACACATGACCTCGACGGCGACGCGACCACAGCATATGTCCCAGGTAAAGTGCTATTCACTCTGCCTCCCACTAACCACCAGATTTCGCGCTCACTGCGCTCCTTTTCCTGCTGCGTGACACTGAATTAGCACAGCTATGCGGAAACACATTTCTCCAAAAAATGCACCGGCGATACTGCGCGAATGTCAAGCGAGCGAAAAGACTCCCGGGAACTTTGTAGAGCTGCTACAAAACTTCTTAGTAAACTTAGCAACTATTTCAGTCACGCACTTAGAAAACTAGTTAAAAAAGAAGGTTCACATAGAGAAATATAATCCGAAAGTGTAATCCAGAATACTTTTACTTAAACAACGGAGGATTATTTGAGAGGATAAAAATATGGGGTTGAAGGATTAGATGATTGACTGGGCAAGATTTGCTCGCAAAGTTAAAGTGGCATGGAGCGAAGAGAACGGGCTCAATAAGCGTGCATGCAAGGGAACTTTCCGATTACGAAGACTCGAAGCGCGACGTATTCCCCGGCATTACAGCGATTTACATCCTGTCGACTGGCCGTGTTCCTCGGGGATGATCCGAGCCGGGTCGAGCCGAATATCTTTCCTCCTTGGCACAGCTCCATATTGATATGCAAATACGGGAGATCGCTGCGAGCTTAATTGAGTGGCCCGCCTGGAAATGCATATCGAACGGTGCCGAGCTCTTACCGTAAGGCTAAGCTCTCCCCGCTCGGTGTAACTAGTAATTCGCCTTGTTTCACACTTGATGTACCCGTAAAATATTTCAACCCCTGAATGAATCGATAATAATTCGAAATAATTATATTTCTATACGAGACACTAATAGTTTCTCGAGTTTAATAATTATTAAGTAACTCACTTTTTCTATCTTAGAATGAAGAAATTCAAGAAAGTAACCCATTTCACCACGACAGCTTCTCTAATTGAGTGTTTACGAATCTTAAATAGAACAAGACCTGTGACAGTTGCAAGTTCTAAAAGCGTGCACTCGAATCCCACTGATTTAGCTATTAGGCGCAATGTCAATAGAAGTGGCAACGTAAGCCAAGCTTAATTGAACCTTTAACTCCATGGTAAATCGCGACACACATTCCTAATTGTTCTTATCATTGAATGCGTATCATTTAATGAATACTGGGTCTGGTAATCAACGCGATGCCCCGCATTTAAAGCCTCAAAATACCAGCCGAATTAAGTTATTTTTAGAAGATCCCTTCTGGGCATCGAGTCCCACAGTAATCACGGAATATCGCGTAAAGACTTCGCTGACTCACAATAATAACTCAGAGCAGCAATTAGAAGCATAATTCCCCGGGGAATTGAGTTAATCCGGCCAAGCCAGCATTTCGCCGGGGCCGGCAATTTTCATAATGACGGTACTTGGGTGAGACTATCTCGTTCGCCTTTTCGACGTTAGACGTTTCAATCTTGACTAGCTGCCTCGACCTGAGATGCCTGTTTTTCTCAAGGCTAGTTCTTCCCTTCGAAATTAGCACTTTCCATCTACCTTACACTCTGTCAAGGCTACTCCCTCACAAGTGATAGTAACTCTTCTGCAAAATGCAGGCCAACTTGAGAGTAAAGTCTCAAATCCTCATAGACATTTCAAAAGTAAGCTCTACCATATTAAACTGCTGGCCTAGCCAAGAGCAACCTCAAATTCACTATATAGTTTTAACCAAGATAGAAAATTAATGCACGTTGACAATTTAAACTAATGCAAAAGTAACGGTGTCTAATAGTAAAATATTTATGGAAACTAAAATAACTTTTACAGGAACTTTCTAGATTAAAGCTTCTTGCAGTTGCACAGTCAATAGTTAAATACGTTTCACCCAAGAGTTTAAATATTTACTCGATTTAAAGAAAGTTTCGGAAGAAAATAATTATCTCCGAGTAATATAATTTCTTTTAAAGTGATGCTAGTCCTTGTGACGAGCAAGTCTTTTATCCAGCACACACCTTTCGCCCTAGAAAGCAGGTTCTATCTCGGTCAGATCTTTGTATCTAACGTAGTCCTTTTTATCGAGGCTAGCTTTTTGCATTTAACGTGGCTCTCTCACTATCGCGGCTATATGCGTCGCTCTTTCCGAGGCGAGGTCCTCCTTTCTTCCAGGCTTCTAATAGTTCCTAGCTAATGGCTGCCGAGCTTAACTTTGACCCGGCGAGAGCACATCATCCGTGGAAGAGCGGGAGCGGCGTGCCGGCATGCAAACGAGCTTTTAACGTCGCACCCGCCAGAAGAAAGCCACCCCCTCCGGGGAAATGTGGACCCAGGAAATTGATACTCTCCTTTCTACCCCACGTTTTCTCCCACCCACTCTCTCTCTCTCTCTCTTTCTCTCTCTTCCTCCCTCACACTTAACGGCCTTGCACTACGCGTGCAAGGCTCTCCTCTTCTGCCTCTTTCCCTCTGGGAAAGTGGTCGCTCGAAATTTCGAGGAATCGCCACAGGCGCTCACCTCTTTGCTACTAATTTTAAAAGGATCTACTTAACGTCGCTGTCACACGCCGTTAATTAAGTTTAGTAATATCCAGCAACACCTGGCAGACCAGTTTTTCGAAAATATGATTGACGCGCGCGAGGTTTTATTACAAGTGGAAGTACGTCTTTCATTAAATCGAGGACGAGTTTTTTGCGAGGAGAACGTTGAAGAAAGTGTAACATCGACGGTCCCAGTGCTCGATTTACTTTGGCTGTGTTAGAACACTGGTACATGTTCGATAGACACTGATATACGCCCGATAATGAGTTGCATTAATATATCCGCACTGCAGTCGCGCAAGGAAGAAAATCGACTGCCTACGCATTGCATGTCTGCTTATGATTTCATGGTTCTCGTATTAGAATGATGAGAAAAATTCGTATACATTTCGAGGCTTTGCTGCGATACGTCAACATACATGTAACCACTTCGAGCCTTATTTAAACAGATGTTAGAGAGCTCTAGGTTGGATATTACCGTGAAGAAAGGAGGCTCGAAAAGTGCTGATTATTAGTGGAAGGCGGAAGTAGTCTATCACAGTAATCCCAGAGCGAAGCGGAAGGCTTTGCCGAAGACTTTGATGAACCACCGGCCGATACATATCGAGCATTGATTTACACGAGTCTCCGACGCTAGTCAATGGAGTGCGACGTACCACGCGTCATTGTTAGTCAATCAGAGACTTGTGCCAGATCATTCACGGCTAGCGCCACGTTTTTCACACGATCCTTACGCGCGTGCTTAGTAAAAAGCAATGCCCGGAGGAAACTGGTCTGCCTACCCACGCGTTACATTGTTTGCAAACAGAGTAACAACTTCTGACGTTGAGGAGGTTACTCACGCTGACACGTCCGATCGCTTAATGCTTCTCCGTGAACGACTACTGCAACTTTATCTTGAAATCTAGTATCTGACAAGTTGAACCACTCTGCAATCTACGACAGAACGGGGCCAGATTGCACTCGAATCGATTTGCTAAACGTTTGTAACTGATATTTCAGGGGATTAAATACGCGCACTCTTGTAGCCATAACTTCGAAAGTGCTCGATAGGTTGGGGAATGTACGAGCAATAAATTGCTAAAGTTAATTACGATGCGCGATGTCGAAATCAGCACGTATGCTCGAAATAATGAGGATATTGAGTTTCGTATTATGAATTCGTTTAAAAATCCATTCTACATTTATCGAGACTTCAAATATGACTTTCCGTATTAACTGTCTTATCTAAATCGTTTCACCTATTTAAATAATCGATTAGTTTTATCACACCGCCGAGTCACCCGAGCTGTTGGAATGCCAATAAATATCTATAATCGTCGAACTTTATCGCAAAAAGTAGCAGGACAAGAGAGATTAAATTACAGATCATTTCGCGATGGTATTTTTTCAATGGCGCTTTAAATTCCTATAAAGTCGAGTTAATTGAAACTGTGCGTGTACGGCCGGCACACGTGGAACGCATATCGCGCCTTCGCTCTAATGCAGTCATATTAGCCGGTTAATGAGCGCGAGCGGGTAATTGAAAGTCCGATGCTAATTTATGTGGGATCGGCGCGGCGCCGCTGAAAATTCCATGAAAGCGGTTTATGAAAGTGCAAGAGCACGCACGCACGCACGCGCGCGCGCGCATTTCCACCGTTGCACGGCTTGGCTCGGCTCGGCTCGCATGGCGAAATGTTCCGGCTCGTCTCCGCCGAGTTATGCGTACACGACACGTTCGTGTCTGTCACAGGAAGGCTTTGATATGAAGTATCGACGGAATTCTCTAACAGATGCGAGTGACGCGCGGCTTCACGGATTTCGGGGCTTCCCTGCATTGTAAGCGGTACTTGCTATCGACGATCCCCCCTTTTTTTTCCTCCTCTTGCCGCAAGACTCGCGATATTGCTTTAGTTATGCCGCCGCGCAGGTTTATGCAAATGTAGTTAGCCGACGAATAAATCTTGCCGAGCTCCACTCTTTTTTAGCAGCCGTTCTGATGTAACGTGGATTAAAAAAGCTATGGAAAAATTAGAACGCTTTGCTATTAGATTAGTCGTTTAAAAATAACGAAAGGATAACTTGAACTCTCGTGGAATATGGAATATTAAATTGCGTAAATGATCGAAATGAATGAATAAATATGGAAAGGCTTTTGATTTTGTTACGTCTCTGTTGAAATGAAAATCCCAGCGCGAAATACGCATTACGAAAGCATCGAGCGCGTACTTAATCATGCTTAACATTCCGAAAGCCGAGTATACTAATAATGATCGGGGCCAAACACGTAAAACTCCACATTTCCACGTATCCCGCGTACTCCACTTGGGCGAGAATCATTCTTCCATTCGAGCTTAATGTAATCCCGGTAATCCTCGCGGCCCAGGTAGCACGCGAGCGGGCAAACAGTAAATCGCCAGTAATAAACAAATCGAGTGCCTCAATAAATAAACAGGAATACGTTCGCGCACGCTCTTCTCCATCGGCGATTTAATATTTGTTCGTTCGATTTATTCCGCGACACACACACACACACGCGCGCACTGGGAGCAATAGTAAACAAGCAGGGAAATGGAGGAAAAAATGTGCAAGAGGTACGTGGCGGAGGAATATCGAAAGGATTTCATTGCAATATATGATTTATCCGCGCGTCTAGTATGGTCGCGAGTTACCAGCTATTAACAGTGTCCCTGAGAAATCTTATTTTCTCGATCGCTCACTAATCCACTCTCGCCAATGTAGCTTGCTACACGTACATTTCCCACTCTGGCAAAGTGCAGTATTACTTCGTGACATACTCTGCCAGGTCGCACAATGCTTACAAGACACACCCTGCATTACGCTGTATACCACCGCAGTGCACCGAGATTCGAATTCTTCCCTTCTCTCACCCACATGATATAAGTTCCCTTCATACGCGAACTTATAACCGGCTGATTTACGAGCGAGTCAGACTTGATGCGTATCGCGTTTGATTAGCTTGGAGAGGCTCCAGCTCTCCCATAACTCACTATGACAACTCACTTGTGTAGTTTCGTGATTATTTTCTCCATAAATTTCGCCGGCTATATTAAACCGATCCTCGAATATTACAGAGAGACCGAACCGCGCGCGCGTATTTCAAGCGAAAATAAAAACACGCTGCGATAATAATTCAAGCACGATTAATTCACGGCGCCAATAAAAATTGTACTTAGTACAGAAACTACCAGCTCGAAGCCGTAAAATAAAAATTCCGCACTGTACCGATTCAGCAAATATGAGATCAATTGAAACCTGCACTGCGCGCGTTCATAATAAAAAAAGAAGAAGAGGAACGTGCACTCGTCGCAAAAACTTGGGAATCCGATGAAGTAACTGTATCGCCGATAACAGGAATGGAAATATAGCTGGCGCGCGCGCAGTAATAATCCTCTCGGAAGAAAATCCGGCGGGCCAAACAAACCCTGTTACATAAATCGAGCGGGTATTACGTGTGCAAAGACGTCGCAGTACATATTGTGAAAATACTATTAACAGTTAGGAGGATCCTGGTTACGAGGAGAATGATGTAATGGCCGGCGACGCGTTAATAGTTACATCAGACGCGAATGCAAACGATTCACTTTCAATTAGCGTGCCACGAGGACACCACTCGTAAATCACGCTGCCGATTTCCACGGTTCGCGCGGACCATGCAACACAAGAGAGTTAATTGAAATAGTGGCGATGAGAAGGAAAGCAAGCAAAGGCGCCGCGTACCAATTGGTCCACTTCACTATGAATGAATACTGTCGTACCTTAATATTTTATTTTAAAAAAATGTATATATTAGCAACAATATAGAAGGCAATTCATTTTAAAGAGACTTTTTATTCTACAAAATACTGAAAGGATTTCAAACACAAACTGTTATTCTTTCAATTAAATTAATGTCACCCGGGTGAATAATTTATAATTATCAATCTCTACAATGATCAACTACTGTTATTTCCACTAGCAAGTTTTAAAATTCTTTTCTACACGTTACACGTTCACTGTGGTATTGTATGCACAATGCAGATAATGTAATATACTAATTCAGTGGATAACAAGTGGATGTCGACAGTATTAATTCAGAGGCAAGTGGCTAAGCCTGTAGAGAGGCGAGTGCAGAAGCTCGCATTACACTTACATTGCGTCAGAGAGGCGCGCAACGTATATACACTGTACACAGAACTGGCGGGTACGGCAGAAGACATCGGGAATGCCGAATGCAGTGGCCAGTGATGCAAGCGTGGGCGGGTGCGAACAGAAAGTGCGTTGGGAAAGGTCAGTGCGAGAGGTCCGACTCGCGGAAGAACCCGATCCTGATAAACACGGCGCACTGCTACCACCGAGAAAAAAAAGGCCACCTTCATAATTTATGACTCGGCATGCTGTGAATACGAAGCGCTCGCTGCCGCCGCCGCCCGGAACCCGTTTTTACGGCTCCGCATGGACAAGCTAGAACGGCGCGGCCGCCCCGACGCTCCGATGACTCCCCTCGCTACTGAATAATGCCCTTTCAGTAATTAAGAGACTCCAATATCGCACATTACACTGTAACGAGAATGCTCCCCGGCAGAAATTGAATAAGGCTTTCCCGTTGACCTGGAAACTTCTTGGAAATTTCGTAAACTACCAAATTAATCGCTTGGAAACTTAACAATGGCACGGGTGCTTTAAGCTCGCACATCTGTACCTTGGAATCTCACGTATTGAAGACTTACGAGTGTATCCGCAAAACAACTCGAGGGATGAACCCTGAGAATGTTATGTCATTCGAGAATCCAATAGTTTGACGATCGATTTATTGAACAATTCTTATTACTCTGACTTCAATAATTTTGAAATCTAGCATTCTGATCGTCGAAGAAATTAATAAGATCTGAAGTTTAAAGGAGTTTACAAACGTTTACAACAATCCCGGAATGCGGTATCATCAGAAGAACTGAAATTGGTAGTATCTCGTATAACCGGAACGTACAGAAGGCGAACACGTAGGCACCATTGTCGCCAAGTACAGATATACAGGGTGATACACTTGCCTTTCTCATATAAATAATCTGTGTAATAATACACTATATTGCACGCGTAAAATAACCGCTGAAATATATTTTACTGAGAATTAGTGGTACTTTACTTTACTATGATTTACTACAAATAGGAAACAACGTGCTGAACGAAATATTTTACTATATTACAATATACATATTATGAAAATATAATGTTCTATATAATATATAATACAAAGAAAAACTGAAGAATATCAGTGTGTGTTTGAAATAATTGAATCATTTATTATTTTCGCGTATACTGCTAGAAATCTATATTCGAGAGTGGCGATCGAAAGGGAAGCGTATCACCGTGTACATGTCTCTGGTGCGGTGGATGCTAGTATGGCATTTTGAAACGGTGCGTTGTGTATGCCGACAATAGCCAGGCGAGCATAAGCCGGGCCATGCGAAATGTTTAGTATTCCTCGCGTAGGTCCGAGGCCGGCTTTCAATTTGCGGCCAACAATTTGCCTGGCCGCCGCTTGCAAGCCACAACAACCTGGGCTGCTGCTCTCCCGTTCCCTGATATACAGCCAGATGTGCACTCGCATTCCTATAAGCTCGAAACCACGGCGAATGATAGGCGACTCGATATCATCGCGTGTTCGAACCTTTCAAAACACACACATCGACGCGATACAGCTATATTTTTCCCCTTCCCCTCCTTTTTTCAAGCCTTTCCAACATATTTACTCGATGTCCGATCGAATATATGGCTGTACTACTTGCAATACAGTGCACGAGAGAATTTTAAAATAGAAATATATATTTTTAGTGGAAGCGATATTCAGGTTTTAATAATACCCGATTGCGTAAAAGGTAAATTTCATTCTCGACGACCTTCCAATGTAATTTCAATTGTAGGCAACTATTGAAACTCGAAACAATTTAACGAGAAGATTTTGTCATCCTGGAAAATGCGTTTCAATGCTAGGGGTATGAAATACTCTCAGATTTACTTATTGAAATAATTCTAAACAATAGAATCATATTCCGACACTCGGAAGAATAGTTTTACGAAAAGGTATAGCCGGGAGCTTTAGCATCGCACCGTCGAGACGAGAGAGGAGGCAAAGGTCCCAACAATTACAGCAATGGCTTTTTCTAGCGCGCGGAAAAATCGCGCGACGATTCTCGGGGCCGGGGCTCTCTTTTTTCGTAACGAATGACGTCAATTTGCTGGGTGCCCGAGCAAGAACAAAAAAATGTATGACGCGATGGCGGCGGCTTTTGTACTGCGCGAGGGATAACGTTTCACTGGCGCAGAGGCAGGCGCGCCGCCGTGGCACGCCTGTGTGTATAGCATTCCCATTAATTTCGAGCTCTCGGCTTACGAGCGGCCGCGGAAAATACATTGTTACGCGCTGGATTCGTTATTTCGACTCAATCCGAATCACAGTGCCAGTGGGCGGAGCTCGGCATTGCGAGATTAAAATCAGCTAGCACGTAATTTCTCGTCGGCAGAACACCGGCGTCTCTCTTTCTCTCTTTTCCAACCCTCCTCAACCACCCCCTCGTTGCACCTTCCTCGAGAGGCGAGGATTGGCAAGGATCCCTGGTGGGGAGATACCCTGCTTTAATGAGAATTTACTCAAAACTGGGGCGGTTGTTATACTTCTTTTTCGACTAATATAAAGTTGTAGCGAATTTTTTCATGAGAGAATACGAGCACCTGTACCGAAACAAGGTAAAATTTGCCACGGCAAACTGATGGGAATTCTTTAGTTTCTCTCGCCAGTTAACGTGGAAAAGTCTGAAAAACCTCCCTTATTTTCAAGAGTGTATTCTGTTTTAGTTATTTAATGAATTTCGTGGTAGAAAGTCTACATGGATTTTATCTAATGCGATTGCATGGATGTTTCAGGTGTTAGCCACCTTAGCACTGTCAATGGGAACACTGTCCTCTGGTCTGGCAAAAGGCTACACTTCGCCAGCATTGGATTCCATTCTGGACAATCAACCACCCCATCTCTACCAAGCCAACAATGAAACGTGGTAATTCGTTTTAGCAATTTCGCTGGCAAAACTCGCAATGACAGAAAAAATAAGTACCTTGGAGACTAGTTTGAATAATTCTCTCACGATCTTCTTAATCCATTCGCTTTCAATGGGAAGCTAGTGAAGCGCATATAAATGGGACATTTCACATGCGCCGACTAGGAATGCGTCTCCCTTGGCGCGAGGGCGATCGAATGCCCATAAATGGAATCCTCCATCTACTAACGATTACTATTACTGGATAAGGAAGTCCAATAAACAGCGCGTGCTATCGCGCGGAGACAGTAAAAAAGGCGAATATTTCAGATAACGTTGAAAGCGGCCACACTTTATCCCATAATCCCATGCCATTTCGCGGAGGCGCCTGATTGACTCTCTATCGAGTGAGAGATACGAGGGAAAGAACGCGCCGCGCCGCGTCGCGCCGCCTCTTTCGATCCCCGTAACATCGTGTACTCAGCGAGTAATCGCAAATAAATTACGCAACCATTCGCATTCGATAATTCAAATAAATTAAACCCGTTCAATTTCACTTACGCCTGTATTAATTACTAACACGAGTAACATTACCGAAACTAGATTACTGTCATATCGTATTCCACAACAGTCTTCATTATCTTAATACCGATTTTCTTTTATCTCACTATAATGTATTATTCATTATTGAACTCCAAATGGCGAAGATATTAAATTCGAAACTATACTGTACTATAATATTCAGAATGAACAATTGAATTCAACGATTGTTATAAGTAACTTATATAGCGCAATTAAAAATAGTCTACACTATCAAAAGTAGGTCTGCAATTAACTTTATCTGCGCGAGTTCTAATAGATTGTTAAGCAGTGCGTTTGGCGTGTGGGAATTCCGTTTTGTTGACGAAGAGATAGATGGAACGAGGAAAGGGATTGCGAACGCGATTGTTACTTGTTGTAGGTCAGCGTTCTCGGTGACCCAGCAGGAGGCCTCATGGGTGGCGTCTTTGTCGATGCTTGGCGCATGGTTTGGAGCAATGATCGGCGACTGGATAATGAGGAGAGGTCGCCGATTAGCGTTGCGGGTGACATCCTTGCCTCTGGCGGCCGCGTGGATCTTGACGGGCGTCGCGCCTTGCGTCGAGCTCGTCTATGTCACCAGCTTTATCGGAGGACTCTGCTGCTCCGTTATCACAATGGTTGCTCAGGTATAATTCCGATATCTTTCCTCTAAAGTCGAACCCGTCACTCCAACAACAAAGGCTTTACCGCGTTTCTAATAATAAACAACTAGAAGTACTACAAATTAATTAATCTCGCATCCAAGGAAGATCGATAGTTTTCAATAGAAGTAATGTCCCATAAAATGAAACAACGGTTTACTCAAAACTGTCTCTAAAACAAACGACCAAATCAATTCACTCGAAGTTCCCATAACTATCTTTACGATAGTTAAAGTAATTCAAGAACTATCCAAGCAAAATTAAAAAGCTTCCTATAAATTTGTGGGGGTATGCCTAGTTGGCAAGTGCTTTAATCCGACAAGCATAGAATCGACTTTGACAATGGTATAAGCCAAGAGAGAGGGAGGGAAAGCCACAATGCTAATCGCTGGGAAGGATCAGTCTAAAGTGATCGATGATTAGTCGAAACGCTTGAAACAGGGCGGAGAGCGATCGGTATCGGGAACTCATCGTTGAAACGGGGGGGGAGGAGGGGGTGATTGATCGATCGATGGGCGCGAGAGCGTGGCTCAAGTTCGTGTCTTTCTGTGGGCAGGTGTACATATCGGAAATCTCGATGCCGGGTATCAGAGGCTGCCTATCAGCGATGTTGAAGGTGCTCGGCCACGTCGGCGTCTTGCTCTCGTATATCGCGGGCACGTACCTGAACTGGCGGGAGAGCGCCCTCCTGGTGGTCATTGCACCCTTGATGCTCTTTTTGGGCACCCTCTTTATACCCGAGACACCCTCCTACCTTGTGCTCAATGGCAAAGACGACGAGGCCGCCACGAGCTTACAGTGGCTGCGCGGTGACCATGTCGACATAGGGCACGAATTGCAGGTAATTTCCAATTGGCCATTCTATCAGCGAAACAGTCATTTGTCATTCGAGAAATTCCAAACATCGCCCAATGAAAGAAATGGGATCTTTACGGGGGAGAAAGTACGCGATAAATATTAGCATCTTGGTTGTTAATATTGAAATGATTAATAAAGAGAAATTCGACACATTAGGATACGTAACTGGTTGTTCTCAAGTTAAACTTGGAATGGTGAGAATATATTACCATCGCGGAAAAGTCTAATACTCTTTCAAAGTTGGCAGTTTTAAGAAAGTAGAATGACTCGCGCGCTTGGACAAAGTTCCACGAGTTAGACTGAAAAGTCTCGCGGTGGACGAAGAAAAGTTGGTGAATGATGTGAGCTCGACTGTTTCCAGGTCATCAAAACGAACATCCTGGCTTCGAGGGCGAAGCAGTATGAGTTAACGTTTAAGAACAGTATGTTCACGCCGCGTTTGTACAAACCGATCGCGATCACGTGTGGCCTAATGTTCTTCCAGCGTTTCTCCGGTGCGAATGCCTTCAATTACTATGCCGTCATTATATTCCGGCAAACGCTCGGCGGCATGAATCCTCATGGGGCGACTATAGCCATTGGATTCGTCCAATTATTAGCCTCCTTGTTATCAGGTGAGTTTACTTTTATTTCACGACTACTTTATAATTAACGAAAATTCCAAATATCTCTCCAAGCAATAATAATATCAATCCATACATACTTGCTTTTCAATGATTCTAATCACACAATTAAATTTATAAAAGGCAAACAGTATTTGGCTAACTAGATATCTTAGAACAGTAGCTTCATTCTGCTTCTGCATTAGTACGCGTGTGTAATATACGAAAGACTGTGCAAGTATTAAACGCACATGGAACGCGAAAGATAATAATGCAGCGCAGTATCGAAAGTAGTCTGGTTCGAGTCGCGTTTAATTACGAGGAAGGCGTAGCTCGAACGGCTGTAATACGATTAGAATAATTCGAGCAGTCGAACCTGCCGATAGTAGATAGCCGTATTATCGGAGCGATGCATGCGACCGTACTGGCGCAGTGCTATTCTAGCAATGAATAGACCTACCTAACTCAAATACTCCCGCTGCCCTAATTATTCACTGCAGCCGGATTACTCCGGGCGCCCTTAAAACAATCATAATACCGAAACCGGAATACTGCGGAACATCGGCTGCCCGAAATAACAAACAAATCAAACATTTACCGCCAGACTCTCAATAAAGCCTTTCATTCCCCATTCAAAAATATCGAAAACAATTACTACCTCCTCACAAATTCAATATCAATCTCCCAGTTCGACTCTTTTGTATTCGCAAACACATTCTATTCAGCAATACTGAATAGCCTCAAATTTCAATCAATGTAGTTCATCAATAATTACGAAATATCAAAGTATTATACTTCGACACGGCCAGCAGAAACTCTACAAATGTCCGACTTAACTCGGTACACGGACTAAATGTTTGACTACGTGGAAACTCGCGTGTACTGTTGTGCTTTTCGCCGGAGGAAAAAGTGGTCGAGGGGGCGCGGGGGTAGGGGCGACGAGAGTAAAGTGGGAGGGCAGGCGGGGAGTACACAAGCACGGGGTAGTAGTGGAAAGTGTGTCAAGAGTGTTGACGATAGCGCGTGTACTTTCGTGTGTCCAGGCTTCCTCATTGACATCGTGGGCAGACTGCCGCTGCTAATAGCCAGCACGGTGTTCATGTCGCTGGCGCTAGCGGGTTTTGGCAGCTATGCCTATTACATGTCGCAGACGCAGAATCTGGGCTACCCGGACTCGGCGGTCGTCGGCCAGCACGACTGGATACCGTTGCTTTGCGTGCTCGTCTTCACGACCGCCCTCGCTCTGGGCATATCGCCAATTTCGTGGTTATTGATTGGCGAGCTCTTTCCGCTCGAGTACCGGGGCCTCGGATCGAGCATCAGCACCAGCTTCAGCTACTTCTGCGCCTTCTTCGGTATCAAGCTCTTCATGGACTTCCAGCAGGTGAGAGTGAATCATCCCCTTCACTAGATTTCATCGTCGAAGAGATCGTCGAAATTGGGCAGGGTTAATTACAAATTTCATCCCAAATCAGTTTGTAGTATCGCTTCTTGCAGTGGTTGTTTTAGTATTCGTTAATAAATTATTGTATAATGTACGTTTGTATACGAGATTGCATAAGATTTCTGATTAAATGTGAAGGGTTGGAAATGTTATAAGGTAGTTTGAATTCTAAGATTAGAGATTCTAATGTGGTTTGTGTTGTTATCATTGCAGACATTAGGATTACACGGCGCCTTCTGGTTCTACGCGGCGGTGGCCGTATGCGGTCTATGTTTCGTGGTATGTTGCGTACCAGAGACGAAGGGTAAGCAGCTGGACGAGATGAACCCGGACTACGCGCAAGCTCGGTAGTATAAGGCCTCCCTGACCGGGGGTCTGTCGAATTTAGAGAAGACGAATAAACCTCTGCCAGGAGGCGCCTATCCGAATCAACACGATCCGCGGGATCTTTATCGTACTAGTCGAGCTTCCGACTTGCCAACTACTTCGCAAATGGCAAGTAGCACAGCCCCGTACTATCGAATGAACGGCCACCATCAGCAGCGCAAGCTCTCCGACTACTGCAGCATCTTCGCGGAGAAGACAAACCGCATCGGGCGGAACGTGGAGAACTTCATGCACTCGCGCGGTTTCTTCACTGGGCGTCGATCGACCGACGAGAGTTCGCGCGGCAGTGGTTCCATCGCCAGGAGCAACGGCGATGTGGTGAGAATGTCGCCGGGCCGTTCCAACCGGATCCCCGATGAGAGCCAGCGATACAGTGGACCGGCCGTTCGAAGATACGAGCAATCCCGGTACGAGCAGCCTATCAGACGATACCAAGAGCGGCCGATCTACTCGAGGAACTCGTACCCTCGGGCGACGCCGACGGCGACGGCGAGTAGCAGCGAGTCAAGCTACATCGAGCGGCCGCTGGAAGCGGAACCAAGGCGGGCGAGTAGACGGGATTACTCGATGAGCTACGAGGACAGGCTCGCGTGGCGGGATGTCTCCAGGGAGCTGAGTAGCTCCAAGCCAAGAAACGGCATTAATCAAGGGCGCATCGAGCGACCGTACAGTTGCACGCTGCCCCGGCGAAGCAGGACCATCAATTTCAGGGATCAGGCAGGAGGCGGCGGCAGCAGCAGCGGCTTCGAGCCGCGCCGAGGAGGATATCCCAAGAGTCTGCAGGACCTCACCGACCTCGAGCTCGACGACAGGAGCCGTGATCCTGCTGACTCGTCCCTCCTGTCAGCCAGCGCCCGACACTGGGTGAGCGACAGGTTGGACGACACCGGTTACCGGCGCAGACGCCAGCAGTACAGAGATGACGAGCAAGCGGAGCCCGGCTATCTCAGGCTCTATCGGAATCTCTCCAGGCTGGACAAGTACCCGCAGGGTGGCAGATACGAGCCCGGCCAGGTGCACTACGAGCGCGAGTGCAGGACTTTCGGCAAAGACACCGTCGCTTTCATTTACTATAAGACGTGTTACTTGTGATCCACGAGGTATCATCGCCACTCGCACAACCACTCGAGAGTTTATCCGACGATGGACCACTCTTCAATTTGGCGGAGCTGTCGGCGCAAGCCTGCTGCTGCTCGCTTGATCTCTGGGAAACTCGCTCTTCCAATCCACTTCGACGTTAGGCTCATCATTCTCAGTGCTCGCCAGACTCCTGGGGAGTACTGTGTATTCCTTAGGCTGCGTTCCCACTTTCATGTTGTTCCTTTGGACGCACCACCACCACCACCCCCGCCAAGGATTTCGTACTCGATTGAGTTCGTTATCAAGTTTAGCTTTGGAGTTTCGGCAGGTCCTATCGTTTGACGTTGTTTCTTCATTCCGATGAGGAGATCTTCGTGTAGGAGTTATACTTGGTTGGTTCATATTGAACGCAACGCGTCCTTTCGCACGACGCGTCACTATTCGATACTTACGACTAGCGTTCGGAGACTCTAAAGTGATCCTTATATTGTATATACCAGTTAGCGGACGATCGTTGGTTTGTACCTGGTATTATATTTACATATCATCATTTCGAGTTCAGGTATCCTCGGAGGCGATTTGTTCTATCGCTCTGTCGCGATTGAAAGGCGCCTCCAGACAATAATAATACTTAACGATCCGACTAGTTTACCGCTTAGTTTCCACCTGATTTCTCGCGATTGGCCATACTTAGGGGACTAAATTAGCTAGCTATATTCTTCGACGGCGAGAGCAGAGAGAGAAATGTATTTTCTAGAACGAAAGACTTCTAATTTACACTCGAGAACTTTAGCATCCCACATATCCTCGTACTCTCAGTTCATACTCAAGGGAGATCACACCTCGAGCTGCATCGTGCCTTTCCCCAAGAGCACGAGAACCCGTAACGAAAACAATGTAAGGCGGCCTCTGTGTAAGAGAAACACACTAGAAAATTATATCTCTCCCCCGTGAGAAGAAGCTCGAGAATTAGGATTCTTCAAGTCCGATCTTTCTCCAGTGAGAAGCTCGTAGCGAATCAAAAAGAAGGAGAAAAAAAAGAAAAAGAAAATTTCGTAGCCAGTGAACCATATAGATACATATATCCAAGAGCAGATGTTCTCAAGAAACGTGATGACTGATGTACAAACGTAGCACCGAGTGGGATCAGCGTTCGAAAAGGCGTAAGAGGAAATTAAGAGAGAGAGAGAGAGAGGGAGGGAGAAACAAAAAAGCAGTCAACGATAGAAATGACGAGTCTGATAGGGGCTCGACGAAAGGGTTGTGGCTACCGAGGATGTGTCCGACTGTGCTTCTAGTACACGTGTGTGTGTAATGCGCGGAAGACGGTTAAATTAAGTAGTTCGATTAACAAAAGAGAGAAAGGGAGGCCGATATTTTGCCAGGGCGGACGATTGGGAGGAGAGGGGATTCAGGCCCGACTTAACGATGACAATATTATACCTTGTAGATACATCTGTACACACATATACAAGCTATCTTTCGTATTAACTATTAATCCAATGCGTATATCGACTACCGTATATTCTGTAAAGACGCGCGTGACACGCGTACACAGCTAGTGTGGCCGCGCACTCGGGGGCGAATCGGGTGCGAACTCGCGACAATATTAATCATTGCCAAAATGACTCGTCTATTTAGGCCGGACGCAACAATGTAGCCGTGTGTCCGTCAACGACAATATGCATATATATGCGACTATACTTCGACTATAACGTTTCCTTCTCCAGTAGAAGCAGCCGCGCCCGTTTATAACGACGCCGTACGAGCGGCGCCTAGAGTCGTCATGCTTATTTCGGATTTCCGAAGGAGAGCCGGCCTCTTTCGTAATTTTGTACAGTTTAGATTCGGCGCCGGAAACAGCTGAGACGGAGGAAGAACACGAGTGGTTCATAAGTTGGGCGCAGATGATTTCGCGCAATGATACCGTGCGATGCCATTCGACCGCGCGCGGAGGCTGAGAGATTTCATTAGGGGAATGATACAGGATAAAAACAGGAAACTGGCATTTCTATTTTGTATTTTTATATAGTTTGTAGAGGAGCGCCGAGCGTCGCTGTAAATACTCTCTCTTCTTCATGCACTCGCGTAGTTATGTCTAACTTCTTACGAGGATGTCGTTTGTGATCGAAAGCTTACAATCTTTCACAGGGAAATATTGGGAAGGATCTGCATGGGGAATAGTTGACCGTAATTGAGGTGATGCTCTGGCTGCTCTTGAACGAATCGACTGCTAACCGCTCGAAGTATCCACTACCATATCTTAAATGTCTCAAATATCGCGTACCAAGTAGAACTACTCTTTGTGGTAAAATGAGGTTCGATATTATACTAAATGAAATGAACTGAGAAGCTCTCACACGAGCACGAAAGCATCATCAAAGAGACGTTACGCTTCGCGCATTACAGTCGAGGTTTTGTATAACTAATGAAAATCAATAACGAACAAAATCTAGTTTAAACTGCCAAGGAGCAGTGTTAGAGGTACCGAAGAACACCGAATATTTTTCTCCGTGCAGCAGTCAGGCATGGTACACTCCTTAGCCGCATAATCATTCTAACCCGTGATTCATATCCCTGCCATATCGAAATCTCCGAACGAGGCGTGCTGGGTCATCGAGGCTCGACGAAACGCTTCCGAAATCCTGTACTTAAACACTCAAAAGCCGCGTTATCTTCGCGGGCAGACTTCTCTAGCTAGTAAAAGCTTCCTACGAATTAGTGGTCCTCTCTACGATTAAACTTCCCTCCAAATACTTCTACGCAAATATCCAAGTCTACCAGTATCAAATGAAAAGCGACTATTAATCGTTTCAAAGGTTTCTCCAACGAGTCTGCCCGCGAAGTGTGAGGGAACTCTCGAGGCACCCGGCCGCTTCGTTTCTACGATCATCAACCTACGCGAGACTATAATTGTATAAATAAAAATCCAACTATCGTATACATAACATACATGTGTATATATATATATTGTATATCTTATGATGCTCAAGGGCTTGGACACACAGTATTGACTAACGAGGGACTCTACGACATTAAGATTAGGCGATGGGTGCAATGCTCGTGAAACGAGTGCACGTAGCTATTAAGTACCGCCAGAGGGAGAGACTTACTTCGGGGGATTCCATGTACCGTGGACGATCGTACGGACGAACGACCATCGTAAGAGCCTTTCTCTCCAAGCTGCCCCTTAGATAATGTATTATACATATATACATATATATATATCGATATCGCGCCCAATAGATTATCCCGATTTACCCTCGATTTAGGCCTGCCAGCGCGAGCGAGCAAGGCGAGGATCGCGAACACCACTGTCTCCTTACTTTCGGACCTAGCCGAGGTATTATTGTACTTGCGACTAGAGGGAAATTCGTCAGCGACTAACAAAATCTGCACTGTGCACTTTCGCGAATTGAAAAGAAGGTTTATCGTTATTAATCTTATTATTATTACTAGGGATAGAGGAGCGTCTCGAACCTCGGAGCCGGGACTCGCATTACTGCACGCGTAGGCCTGGATTTATGTAGACGACGATGCTTTCGAACGACAGGCAAATTGTAACCCGATTCTTGTATTAGTTGAATTAATTAGTGGTACAATCAGAATTTTCATATGTGAAGTAGCAAAGTAATATTCGATTACATATCATTCATTTGAGAGTTTTCTCAAAGAAAAATCTAAATCGGTGATAAATCTGGAATGTTTTTGAGAAAGTTCATCAATTATTCTCTAATTTAATATAAATCAAATTTGTATTAAGATCTACGTAGAATCTTCTCTGACATATCGTAAAAGTTATAAGAAGCATATCGAAAGCTAGTATTCTATCAATTGAAAATGAATCGGGTTACAGTTTGCGTCTCGGCAAAGCTCGCATTACGAATTTGTATAGACGTGTGTGCGTTCTGGATGACGACGAGTGAATGGGAAAAGTGTCTGGCGAATTGATAAGAGTGAAAGACGAAAGTCGCTTCTAGGTGTGCTCACGCGCAGATGTATAACTTCCTCCGAGATCGAGCGGAACTCGTGGAAGATCGATCGAAAGTCTCTCAAAGTCCGAGAGCAGCAATCGGCGGTGAAAGGGAAAGAAATATCCGAGCTCAGTATTAACGCCTGATAAGAATCTCTCACGTTATGTACGCGTATGTCTACATGTAAAACATATAACCGCGCGCTAATTAGGACTCAATTAGAATCCTCCGAGTTTTATTGGTACCAGCAGCAGCCTCTCGTCTCTTTACAGACCAGACCGAATCTCACACGTCTTCTATTTATCGACAATAATCAATCCGCGTCTCGAGGAGGAACACGCTATCGACAATAAAGGCGAACATTCGATGGAAGCGCTGGTCCTCGCTGTACTGAATGTTCGACAATAACTTAAACATGAGACCCTCTTTCGAGAACGAATGAGAGCAAGATATTATCGCTCGAGCGTACTTTCCGAGGGCTCCGTTAACACTTTGCCAAACTAATCAGTCACTCCACCCAATTTAAATCAGTTTCTGTATTGAACAAAAATTCCGCTGACTTCGCAATCATTTATTCATGAACAACTAAATACTAGATCTCAAAGATTATTGCAGTTTCGAATCACACGATTAGAGACTTGCTCTGGAACTTTGGTATTAAATATTGCCTTGGTTGGCTCAGACGTATGTTGAAATTTACATAACCCGATTACAAGGCAATGGAAAAGTAACACTGTTTAATATGCTGTTTATTAAGAAAATTCTAGAATGATGAATTGAAATAGGTTTTTACTAAATATGTAAATCAAACTACCGCAGAGGTCATTAGAATGCAAAGAGTTAATAGCGACAGTTTATGAGTGTTGATACAGAAATTCCAAGTGAATAAACATTGAAACAAAGATACCTTGAATTATAATATTTGGCGAGTGGATTTGACTGTTTTAGAGACAAAGTGTTAATTGGGAGCCTTTAGTTGGTAAACGAGAGAAAAACACGAGTACGTATACGTATGTACATTCGACCTAGTCCGAACGCACGGGGTCACATGCCTAGCTTCGCTTGCTAGATTTAATATTTTTGTAATGACGCTTAGACGTAGCTTGTTTGTACCTTCGACACAGAGAGAAAGTGAGAATGAGATTGTGAGAGAGGAAAACACATGTTTCGACTATGAGATCTAATGTATCGCGCTACACAGATCTTTATCTGTCGTGATAATATACCTACAGGCTGTTCGATCGAACCTTCGTTTAACAAGAAGCGATGGAATTATTCTGAACTTATTTCAGAATTCTTCCATGCAATTTTTCAAACGAGGTCTACCGCGGAGGAGGGACTTATTTGCCTATATCATGAAATACTCAAAATCATTAAAATGCAAAAGGCAAAAATCGAATAAAAAAAGTCGTGGAGAATTGAATATTCCATAACAGTTACATCACTATAAGAGAGATCTAGTTAAATTGATAAGTTAAGGTAAACTCTTCAACATACAGTACTTAAATATGTAATAATTTAATTGAGGACTGCTATATTTAAATGCAATTAAAATCTCTAACTTCGAAAGATTAAGGACGAGCTCAAAATCTAATGATAGAAAATATTCAAGTTTTGTAGTATCGACAATAAGAATTGCGAAAGTCTATTGAATCAAAAGCTACGAATAAGTCCCTTCCTCCAGCTGTGACTTATAATATTTAATCGAACTTCATTCTACAATATTGCAAAGCCGATGGAAGATCGACTTTAGTGGACAATATAAAATAATTTCCGATTCGTGCTGATCTGTTGTATGTAAATTATCCGCAACTTGCGGACACATCCGCGTCAAAATGATTTCCCGTCGAAAGCGAATGTGTGTACGCCGATTTCCATTTCCCCATTCGTTTATTTCCAATCATTAATAGTTTCTTTATGAATGTAGATCTATGCATTTATAACGCCGATTACTTAAGTATCCAAACATCCTAACTGTTCGAGTCTTTATAACTTTCATTTCATAAGTTACATTAATTCATAGCTTATGAACTTACGAACTACTTAGAATTGATTTTATAACTTCGCAGTAGATATTACAAATTACGAAATTATTATTATGCTTAGATTTGTTAGAAGCAGCAAATGTCTTTGAAATTACTATTATTAGAACATAGAATCCGTTAGAATTACAAGATGAATTTAACAGAACATATTTCTACGGAAAAGATCATTAAAGAACTTTAATACAAACTAGAAGTTGCAAAAGTATTGAGCTATTTCCTTAATACTTAGGATATACGAATGAATATTCCCGAGAAGTATTACGAGTTTGAAACATCTCCTGATTTATTATTGATCCGAAAATACTCGAACAGGAGAAATGGAAATTAGGCGATGAAAGTGAGTAAGTAGCACAAAACAATAAGAAAAATCCTGCCGATCCGGCGGCCCTCGTCGAGAGTGGTGTGTGAACAATAGAGAACAATTCTAACGAGAGCGGTGCATCGAGTATTGCGTTTCAAGCACGTACTTAAGTCATACGATACGTATGTAAAATACATACACATATACTTTGTTATTGTATAGTCTCTCTGCGTTTGTACCTCTGTAGAAGTAACGTCGACATCAATACACACGCACCATGCCGTGTGCAAATTGTGTGTACGCATCGGATTAAGTACGATATAATCGCTAACGAACGAACTTCCGCGGAACCAAAACTGTTGCGTGTTTGTATAGAGAACAAAAAATCCGTATACACGTATATAAATTGCCAAAAGAACGGACATAATCGACGCAACACGTCTTATTTTATTTCACCCCCCTTTGTAGTTGGCATTCATATATATATACATTGATAAAACAGCAAAATTAAAAGCTCACAAACAATGAGAAGTGTCATATCACATGAAAATCAATATTCTCACATAAACAAAATATTATAAATGAAACAATCATAGCAATGACAATGATATTTTAAAGCTGATCATGTTGATTGAGTTCTGGTATCATTTCAGACTATAATTCAGTAATGACAAATTGTAATAGCTTTGTTTGCCATTACAAACATTTCATGATTGATATATTTGCCTTTGAAATATTCAAATACTTCTAAAGAGTTCATTCTATCATTTAATCAATCATTTATAAAGGCAATATTAATTGCATTGGCATTTTTGCTTGTACTGTAATATTAAGATTAGTTAACATGAAAACTAGTCGTGCATGTAACAAATTAAGCACTATTAAATAATACTAGTACTAATAGAATGTATATTAAACATTTAATGTATTTCTAAAGAGTTGCAACAGTGAAAGTACTAGTGTTAGGTCTTTCCAACGTTCATTTTTAATTTGCACTCAAGATTCAACTGATTCAAAATCAACCAGAACTCAAGAGAATCTTAATCTGAAAAAGGGATTTCCAACAAGCTTTTCAAAGCGGAGAATGAACTCATGAACGGCATCTGTAGCTGCTGTGTCGTACTAGAGACGCCGGTTCACGCGAGCATTCAAAAAGCACTTTGCAAGTTTAAATTTGACTCACCAAGCTCAGGAACAGACATATACGTCTCACAATCCACTAAAAACTGTCCTGTCTGTACAGCTCCCAATGCAACAACTCGTTTAGTGAGAAATTCAATTGTCTGTGGCCCCGTGCGATTCTCCGTCATAGGAAATTGCTGCAAACTGCAAAGACAATGAAGTGTCGGTCAAACTGTGCCACTCGCACGACTTTCGTTCAACCGAACCAACTATGATACGCGAAGAATACTCGAATCCTATTACGTTAATGAACAATTCGATAAAATGACGCTTCTCAAGCAAGCACTGGCCGCTCCCTAACCTCGCAAAGAGAAAATCGACGCGCGCGCGAAAAGTACGTGACAATCTTGGATGACTACTCTTTCGATTGCAAGAACGCAGTAGACAGAAGTAGTTGCGATAATAAAGAATACTTACACTGTAACTCCCATCGTGCAAGCCTGTTGCTTTTGTCACACTGGATCCGAAATGTCGCACTCAAATAGAACACCGGGCAAACACTCGATGAAAGTACCGGCGGCAGTTACCGGCTACGTCACGCCTGTATTTTCTATTGGCGTGCATAGGTGGGGCACTCTGTGCCTGTTCGAACACGCACGGCATCATGGCCGCCAACGACGCTAAACCGAATCTTCCATTGTCTGCCCCACTCTTTTCATGCTACAAATGCGCAGGCTCTACTCTCGCCTTACCAACATGTGCAGGCCGTTTGCCGAAACCTTGCCGGCACGAGTATAAACAACGAAACGTTTTTCCTCGAACGTCGCGCACGTTAAAATGAAGACAATGACAATGAAAGTCCCTTCAGATCCTTAGCAGCGCGAGTGCGAGTCAGTAGTTCTGTGAACAATGGGCCGCGGATGCTTATGCAAAATAAAGTATCCCTGTGTTTTGTTCGATAACGCATTGTGGTCAATACGAAGTTTAACCGTTGGTAACGTTTTCTATGCATTGTTTGCGGGAGAATTAGACGTAACTTGAATTCTAGCTGAGGCGATTCGTGAGAGATAGTTAAGCATTCGCGTTTGCATAAACTTTCGTAGTCTACAGTAAGCAAGAGAACTTCGTGTAACGTTCGTGAGTGTACTTACGATTCGTGACGTAGTTACGTCGATCTTGTTCATTTCTCCACTGCGTTTTCACTACGTTTGATCTTTATTTATTAACGTTACTAATATTTTGTTTGAATTTGTATTTGTTTAGAATTATCACCGGCACTGGATCACGTAACACAGCATACCGACTGAAGTTGTTCCAATTCTGAACCTGAAGATGGCGTCCTTTATTCCTCACGTCCTGCACAGACGATTATCGACGCAGTTCAGTTTGTTCACGGCGCCATTATTGCGAGTGTTTTGCGCGCGTTAAATTTTCGTAGTTTTCTTGTAATTGTGAAGTGATTGTGAAGTGTTTTCGGCATTGATGATGCTGTGTGTAATGCGAAGATGCTGGAGAAGTTAGAAATGAGGTAAGAATGAAGGCTTCACTTGGTTCTATTCTGCTTCATATATTTCATTGTTTCGTGCTGCCACTGACGCCCAACGTGCCTTTTTCATACAAAGAACAAAGCTTCGGCCTGTGTTCCTTATAAGCTCAATTCTTTTCTTATGCATTGAATTATTACATTGCCAACGCTAGTCTCAAAGGTGTGAAAGTGCTGTAGTTTAATATACGAATCTTTTACGCGTCGAAAGAATATTTCTAAAAGTTATCATTGCACGAATTGCATCTTAGTTTGGATTTTAGACTTGCAATTCTCTTGACGATTTTCATTAGATTTCCATTGCTCTTAACTTATCTTATGTTTTATTATTTTGCAGATAGAATGTGGAGAAGGAGAAATGAATAAGGGAAACATAAAAGAAAGGATTTGACAATGAGGATGATATTCCTTTCCATTTATCTTCACATTTGATATTTATTTTATTTTGGGGTATGCTGCTTATCATTATCTCATATTAATGTGTCTTTAACCTTTTGACTGTTCTGGAAATATATGAGTGGTTGAGTTTCTTTTAATGATTCTTAATTAATCAGAGACAAGTTCATAAAGATATTAATTTCAATTTATGGTTTAACCAATTTTCAAGGAAACACTTTGCAATAGTAGTGCTTTATTATTATTTTGATTCAAAGTCAAAGGTTTATTTTTAAAGATATTATTTGATTTTGTGTCTAAAGTACAATGAAGCACAGCATTCTTTTTTAAACCCCAAAGCTGATTAAATACTTTATGCATTGCATAGTTTGATATTATGAATACTATGAAAATTAGAAACTTTGTAAGAAAATTCCACTTCTTTTATTAAATGCAGTAGATTCTAAATCATTTAGATCATAATGTTTATAAATAATGCAAGTTTTTTGATGGGATACAGTAATAAATATCATTAATATATTAATTGCTGGATATGCAGCAATGCCTTTTCAGTGCTTTATTGTACTTTTAATGCTTAATTGCAGATAATATTGATTTGAAACAACCATTTCTCATTTATTGTGTTTTATGTGCTACTGTGTTAATTATGTGTATGTTTCATTCTTATGTTTCGTTTATTACGTATTTTTGTCAGTGCCACTGATCAATCATTTTATAACTGTATTAATACGCTTTTAGAAAGCCTTTTCTTTGAAATTTCATTGTGTCGCCGTACGTTTTCGCGTTTCTAGTTTCATTTTGCCACAACTGTGTCTCTGCCATCAAATAGAGCGAGGTCTCGATTTAAATCCTCGCAGGATATATGTGTCGCGCAAAGTTTATTCGCAACGGACGCGGAAGTTTCGCCGGACGTTCTTTCGGATTTTCTAATGAAAATAAATCGTCCTCGCCATTGGTCTGTGCACGGCGCGTGCTTGATAGCCGAATCCAATTTTACCGAACGGATGGGCGAATTACGGTGATTGAGTGAAATTGATTTCCCAGCCGCGTCTGTCCGGCTGAGGGAAATTGCTCGCCAAAATGCTCGCGCGAATTTCGAAATCTCACTGATAACTGAAATTTAGATTGCTCGCCGCGCAAGGAACTCGAGAATATCTTCGCCTTTTATGAAAGTAGAAACGTTTAGCTTTCACGGATTAGGACTTGAAATTGAGTTTGCCAACGATATTACTATTCATTTTAACTTTCATAGCTTTGAAAAAGCTAGTCGCAGTAAAATGGAATAGAGTTTCTAGCATTCTAGCGCACCATCCAAAAGTAGCGGCCTGGGGAAAGCAGATAAAACATTCAAAGGAAATTTTTATATTTTACCAAGCTCTTTCCATTAGCCTTTGTAGGCAGAGTCAAGCTTTCACTCGGGCTTCCGTATTTTTCCGTGACTTTACTTAACGTTAACATTTCACTCCGGATATTACAATCTTACCTTCTATTACGACAATATTTAACATCCGGCGTATTTCTTGGCTAGCTTTTTCTCTTCAATGGGAGACAGTTCAAATATATATTTTTAGTGTTTCGAGCACAGTCAGTTTCACACATAACTAATAAATAATTCAGTTTTCCATCGTCCTTTGGCTCTAACAATGACTGATGCATGTAGCTTTCGCATGATTCTGTTGGTACAAGTAAAGCAGCAGATGCCACAAATTGAGAGTCGATTGAACGGTCAGCATCATCACCGCGCGGCATAAAGCGACGAGAGATACTCGAAATGATTTACGGGCATGACAGGCGGCACCAGAATGACACTGGGAATTCAATTACTCGTGGCAGAAGTAGCATTTGTCAATCGGTATCATCAGTGTCGCGTTGGCGCGTAACATCAATTTCATGAGTTATCTGGCGAAAGAGGTCATCAGCCGAGTCGGGAAAACTCAGTGCGTGCTTCGCTTTTCCCATTGTCGCGTCGAGTTTTCACGATATTTCGCGGCCACTCTCTTTTAAAGAGCACAGCTAATAACGAGTGGGAGTTTCACCTGGCCACTTTTGGTGATGGCTGCTGCTGCTGCTGCTGCCGCGCCCCCCGTAGACATTTCTCCGCGATACTTCACCTTCCTTTTTTCCTTTCTTTGCCTCTTTAGACCCCACGAGGGGAATAATGAGCAGCGCACGTGAAAATCAGAGAGAATCCCTTGTGAGAACGGCACTGTTTACGGAACCCTTGTTAGACCGCGACCTATATCTATGCCTTGGCCTCTTCTAGTTAAGGGAAAAGTTTAGAAATCATTAAGCATGCGACGCCACTACTGCTCCTTCCGTTGCTCGGGTTTCACGTTTTTGTATGAGAATTACCACGTACCTTCTCTGACGCAAGTAGCTTCCCGTAATACATTTTCTACGTACATGGTAGTTAAATAGAATCAGTATATATTTCCGAGGCAGAGGAAGAATAGTTACATTGAGATACTAATTAAAGTGGTCCTATGAAATTTAGATAATCTTTTCTCCAATGCCACTGGTACTATTATATGTTTTTATTTGATTTAATTTCTTTAAGGAGACGCGAACGTATAACCGTCTTGGCAAATCTCCTTAATTGAAATTAAGAGGATATTTAAAGCTCTTCTAACTTAGTCAATCCTCATTCAACGCAAGCAAATGTAGAAGCAATTCAACTCTATTCAGGCTTTGAAGACAGAATAACTTGTCTCGGGATATATTGTATGAACGGAAGCACTGATTTGGGGATTCGGAAGTGCCCTTCAAAGGTGAATGCCGAACGATTCAATTGAGCGAAATGCAAAAGTAGCCAGCAATCATGCTGAAGATGCGCGCACCGGCAGGAAACTATGACCGGACGTTCGGCAGTACGTGACTCAAATTCGAAAGTCGATCGTTACGAGATAGCAGACACCTCGTGTTAAATATTCCGCTTATATTCGACGGCAGACAGACACCGGTTAAATATAGCCTTAATTAGAATATCCACTTCTCATTACACTCTGCCCACGCTACGCAGTCCTTTTAACCTTAGGAGAACTATACCTTTTAAAATACCGTTCCAAATGCTTCATACCAACCTACTCTTTCAGTTTTAAGAGTTCAAGTTTTTATTCAAACGATTTTTTTGCAATTCGTGAAACGTAGTACATGATAAAGTTAGAAGAGTTTTAAATATGTGATAGTGAAATAAATGAAACTATTCTTGTATGAATTTGTATATGACTGGAATCCGAACTCGGTACTTGTCAAGTCAAAATTGTAATATAATGAAAAGAAATGAATAATTCCAGATGAACTTCCAGTTGGTGAAAATACTTGTGTCGCGTGAAAGGAGGAAATTGTACTGAAAGTTCGGCAGTTTTAATGAGACGGACGCAATTATTTTTATTGTAAAATTAATCCTCACGGGATTCCGAGGGTTTAGTGGGGCGATGCCGGCACTCTGGAGAAGTTGGCAGAACGAGATTCTAGAGATCAATTAACTCGGTCTAGTGGCTATTAGAAGTCGAGTAAAAAGCCAAGCAGCCCGGGCTTGGATAACGAGGGAAGAAGAGCGGCGTGATAATGGCCCTGTCTACTTTAATCGGCGCTGCCGTATAAAATTGTATTTTTACTTCTCGTTTGATGCTTGTTAAAGTCTCGTTACCCACTTCGCCAGAGAGCAATGTCGACCGGTGGCCGCTCGCTTTTCACCGACTTGGCGAACTCCTTAATTCCTCCCACTGCTTTACGTCATCCGGCTACTTCCTCGAAAATTTAGTGCCCCCTTTTAGTCGCCTCTTCAATTTTGAAGCAATTATTCCACGCGAAAGTAAACTCGCTTCGGAAAAATGAGTCAATCCTTACCAACGCGTCTTGAAAAATTAGCACAGTTTTCCCGCACTTTTTACCGCAACAATCTTCCTTTTTCGACAGTTCTTGTCAGCCATTTTTCCTCTTGCATCAGGAATTACGATGTGGGAGTACTTCTCTCCTGGTTCGCTTCTTTTTCTGCCGGCTATCGAATCATTTACATTTTTATACGCGCCCATCCCGGCTTCTTCCTTGTTAAAGGCAGCCAGGAAAAAGTGTGGGACGTTTTTCGATGCGCGAATAAAAATTTATATTCGCTGACTTTACAAGGCCTGTACTTCCGCTCCACGAGCTTTGTCCGATAATCTAAATCCAGCGCTACATTGAGAAATTTTTGAATGTTGGCGTAATTTTGTGGAATTTCATATTACATGCCTTATTAATTTCTGTTACAAGGCTCGAAGATAAATTTTAATTACAAACTTTGGGCTTTAAGGTATTTCATTATGCAGAGAATATTGAAGACATGATTTTCAGTTTCATTTCGTAATTGATAGCGCACCAGCTGTGTGACTAATCCGTCGGGGTTTAATGTCGACGCTATTCCGGCGGAATGTTATCGCGTCTGCAGGCGCCAATCAAATACCTCGGATAATGAAGCCGCTGAAATCGTGATTGTCAGTGTCCCGCTTCGGAGATGCATGGCGGCGCGCGCGTGTGTTAGTGCAATTTCGAATTTCGATCCTCGTCCTCATCTCAGCGCTCCGTTTGATCTCGTCTCTTAATTTATCTGAATTCCAGTGACTATTCCTACTTTTTCATTGCACTCATTAAATCTCTCATTTATTGCGCGAATTTCTCACTGCAAACTTCCCAATGAATTATTCCATCTGAAAATGAATTCGAATTAATCCTCGCACAACTCAGACTCAACAATACCTTGGGACAACAAATTGCAAATCCTAATACCGAGAGAGGACTCCAACTTCGCTGAGTGCCCCAAATACCAAAGCGCACTAGCGTAAACTTGACATCCCAACGCGTTAAAGTTTCTTGGTGCCGGGGAAGATTATCGCGGCGTCGCGACAAAGGAGTCAGCGAGTCTCATTGTCAGTCAGTTAAAAAGCAGAGTAGATGCGAGCGAAGAAGAAGTGGATTGCAGTGGGAGGTTTGGTGAAAAGGGAGGCAGGCTCTGCGAAGAAGGAGAAAAGGGAGGAAAAGAGGGACTGAAAGAAGCAAGAGAAAATGAAGAGAGAAGGAGTAGTAGTAGCTCGTGCACTTAAGAGGTCCAGATGAGTTCTCCAGTTGAACCAATTCTCACCGAGTGACGTCAGCGTTCCCGTGAACTCTGAACCGCGCTAATGAATCAGCCAATATTTATAGAAATCGAAAATACCACCAACCCCGCGGAAATGCGTGATTCAATTCACCCAGGCGGGTGGGTGGTCCATTGTCAGAAGTGCAATTGCATGCACGTGTGAGACTGTCAATGTAGTTTTATTGAGACGTGCCTCGCGTGCATGACAGTCTACGGTGACCTGTTTGTAAATTAAGTTTATTGGAAGGAATCTCTGAGAGAATGTGCGACTAAATATCCCTGGTACGAGTGGCACTTTTTTCACAATCTCACTTTTTGTAATCTTCATGTTGCCATGCTATAATTAACACAAGTAACACTCGCGATTAAAGCACTATTACGTCCACCAATTGACTACAATGCTGGCAAATTCTTTCAACAGTATTAATTTAGTTACACGTCACAAATATTACAACAAATTAAACACGAATTTACAAATTCAATTAATACAACGCAAGCCGGAATTCCCTCTCCAATTAAATAGCTATTTCACTATTCGATTTGTTGAATTATCAGGCACGCGGGTCCATTGATAAAATCAAGATTCATAGGGACTCATAGGTGGATGAATAATTGCATTTAATTGATAACCAGCGGAGTCTCCACCTGTGCAGATTCCCGGCAAAAATAATGGAATCAACAGGAGCGAGAAGAGGTGGCTCGCGTCCGATTACCAATTAAGATTCCTCCATTGAAACGCGCGATCGCGTTTGATGAATAACGCTCGGAGTCATTCATGATGCCGACAGCCGGCGGCGCACATACGACGAGAGAGAGAAGAAGAGAGGAGAGGAGTGCGCGCTTTTCACACACGTGCGGGGCAGCGCTTGTAAATCAAGCGCGGCGACGCGACGAAATACTTCACGCCACGCATTCACTTTTGCGCGCATATTGGCTCGCGTGTATTATGGCTGTGTGCGAGGTGATTTCAATTTTCGCCATTTTAAATATAGCAGCGCCGGCAATGCGTATTCCAAAAGCATCACGGTCTGCTCGCCGTGAATCAGAGACGTCCATGGTTGTGTGTTTGTGGTTGGGCGTGTGTGCGCGCGTACGGGGCGCCATAGGGCTTTGCATGTAACGGGCCCAAGGAGAGAAGGCAGCGTCTTGAGTCACGTAGTACACACACACGCGGCGGCGGCGGCGGCACGTACGGAAAATGATTAAGGCATCCTTGCACTACCCGCCACCGGGCACAGAAGCTCGTGTAATTTATTTTATGGCCACACGTGGATTCATCGAGTACACGTGCGCGGGCGCGTGAACGCTGATTTCGGTGTTGGACAAATAAGAGAAGCGTGTGTGGCCAACGGCGATTAGGTTGTTGTAGCGAGTATGTTGTAAGACGTTAGTCTATTGCGCTGATGAACTCCTTCCTGTAAGTGTCTTGTTTTAGTTTCGCTTTTGTAACAGATCCTTGAGTTATGTGTGTTGGCCAACCGTTTCTTCTTTCTTTTCTAACACTCGTGACGAGTGCACTCGTCTAGCCAAGCCGAAACTCCAAAGATACTTTCTACGGTTTTTTGAAACGAAAAGCTATTTCTCTCTTTGCTTAAATATTTCACCCTCGAAGCGAGTGTTAACATTTCCCCAAAAATAGCTGTAACAACTTGCCGGGCTTTCAAAGGCGTCGTAATTCATTGACTGGCGTAAGTCAAACAGGGTAAAATACAGATGGCAGTACAACATAATTTCGCCCGACATACATTTTCGTAAGCGGAATATACAAGGGCAGTAAGTGTATAAATTGCGCGCCAACGACAACATTTCCCGAAAGACGAGGCAAATCCGTAGAAAAGAAGTGTACGGTGGGAGGTGAAAATCGTATTACAAGACGCGTTGCGGGTACATGCGCATTTGGTAAATGGAGTGAAGAGCGCGGCAGGCGTCAGTAGGATTGATTGTCGTCTCGAAAGCTTTGACCGGTAATGCATGTGCGTGGCGGCGCGCAAAGCACCAGCCCGCTCTCGTCGGCTAGCCGAAGGAAAGAGAGCGAGGGTGCGAGCGTGCGAGAGTGAGAGAGAGAACGAAGCGAACAAAGCTGCCAAATGAATACGCGGGAATCCAAAGGGAAGTGCGGCGGATGCGGCAATCCTTAGTATTCAACGCGAGCGACGCAAACGTTTAAGAATCCCGCGTGCGGCGAAACGAGGGACAAGCGGCTAGAGAAAGAGGAGGAACGACCGGTTGGAAAAGAGGGAAAGAAAGAGACAACGGCTCGTTTCAGAGACAAGCGCGTCGACGGCTCGCCACTCGCTAGACTCGCTCTTCTCCCTGACTTTACAATTTGATTAAGTCCTCGCGTCACACTGCAAATGCACTTTAAAAAGCTTTCCTAGCTTTTTCAGTGCGAGCGGCTCGCGTCGCGTCGCGTCGCGTCTACTGTTGGAAACTCGACCGCAAGTCAGCCCGCGAAGGCTTATTCAATTTTTCTCGGTTTATGGGGTTCTCGTATGTGATGATTCTCTTGAACTAACAGTGGCCGGCAGTTTAATATTTTTAGTGGTATTATGAGCGGGAGATAGCAATTTACCTTCGCCCTGCTAATTATATTTACACGTACAGGAATACCAGGGTTCATTGGAAGGATTAATTCCATTTTTAATTCAATGTTAAAGAATCTTAGCATTTATTTTAAGTCAATAATTCTCTTAATTGCTTCAACCCTTTTCATTAACAACCCGAGGAAATGGCGTTGGCCGCTAAAGAAGAGGCGCCCTTAAAGATAATCGCATTAACAGTGGGAGTACTCAAGACGATTACAGTTTAAAGTCGATGGCGGCCATTCGCTCTCCCACGCTCGATGATGTAATTACAGTTGAGTGGAACGCGTTTGTGCCAGAAGGCTTATTTCCTCGCTGATGTCACTCGCGAAATTACCGAGCTTCCTCTCTTTCTCCGGCGGGCGTTCTCTTTCTCTTCGTGCATTACAGTATCGTGCGACACCCACCGCAATCACTAGTCTTTATTTGGATGTGTGCACCATCCTCTGATGACACACGCCACTAGCCACCCAGATCCTATGACGAAACGCACGAAATATGCTCGAGACTTCGCACTCACTAACATGGCATTGCGGATGCTAGAGCTACCAGCGTCTAACTGTTGTTTCACACTCACTGTCACTGGAATTGCCAACTACCAGCTTGATTTACGAGACTCGAGACTTCTAATTTATGAGACTTCGTACTTTTTTAGGAAATCTTGCGATTCGAGAATTTAAGATGAATTGTGTTATTAAATGTTTCGCAAAGATTTCGTCGAGGATGTGTTTGGAATTATTAATTAGAATAATTAAGTTGCTGGGTTGATGGATCACAGAGTTCTTCTTATTCGAAGTAGAAGAAATCCTTAAGCTAGATTTCTATTAATCATCTGAGCTGCTCAACTCACTTGGATTCGTTTGACATGGAAGAATTAATATGTATTTTATATGAACGAGTGACACGAATCGCTCAGTTTAGACGCTCGACGCACGTGCTTGTTAACTGAATTCAAGTGAGCTGATAGGCTCGTATGATTAATGTAAACTGAGGTTTCAAATGCTTTTTATGGGATTGAAACTTCAAAGTTCTTACGATAATTGCGTGGACGAAGTGCGGAGTTGTTCCAGTGAATTGATTCGGTTTGATTTAATGGCAATGTTGATTATTTTCTCATACTTGGGTTTTCGTAGTACGTGCATCCGCGTTAGAGGGAAAAATACGTATCAGCAATGAGTAATAAGCACGCAACTCGTTGCTAAACCCGTCACGCCCTATTGGAAATAGCGAAATTTCCAGCGGCGAACAAGCCGTGTAATTTCTTCGAAGAGCGGCCGAACGAACGTCAGCCGATAGTATGTAAAGCATGTAACGTCTGATACAAGATAGGAAGGGTGAAAACCACACGTGTCTTGCTTCCCGATTTTTCAAGGTCCTACGATTTGCCACTGCCTTCCGATCCCACTCTCTTTGCTATCCCCGGCGAATAATACGCTTCCTGCACTTGGTTTATCCTATCAGAGGATCTCATTTCCTCCGTTTCACCTCTTCTTCCCCTTTTTATTCTATTTTCCGTTCCGATTTTATTTTGAATTCACTTCGAGCTTAGTTACTAAATTATACAATCCATTTTATTGATTCATTTATACTCCCTTATATTTATTATCTTAGTTTTAATCAAGGAATAATCAAACAATCGTTGAGAATCCCTCGAGCAGAATTTCTGCCTTTACTTCAATCGTTTCCTTTAATCGAACGTTGGAAGATCGAGTGGCGTGAAAGTGAGTCAAACTCAATCATCATGAAACGCGCGTTTCCCCACCGAGTACTCAAGTCTCTCGCCGCAGTGGTCAAGCTGTGCCAAACCATCTCGTATTTGCCCGCAAGTTGAGAGCGGTTCTCAAACGAACGCTTCCGATGCAGGCGTTAACTGGAAGCGGGCGCAAGGGAAAATGCGGAAATTCCGCGCGGCGGAACACGTAACGGGGCGCGGTAGATTGAAGCGGATCGCGGCGCAATATTCCTGCCAGGGCCGGCGTGTAAAAGCGGCTGCAACGCTCTTCAATTTGCAGCTTTACGACTGCGGCCACCATCCACCTTCCAACTCCCCCGACGTACACAGAGTCTGGCCCGGCTTGTTTTAGACCGACGTCGCCGGCGACGCCGCCGCCGCCGCCGCCCAATGTATTCGGATGTGTATTGTGCATTATGCCTCGCGGATGTAATTCCATTTCAGTGCTTGCCAGAGGCTCTCAGTTTACACGCTATTCCTCACCCTTTCAATGAAGCTACAGCTTCCTTCGTAATGTCTTATCACGCCGGAATCACGACCTTTCAGTTTTCATGTGGTACTTGGCCCGTTTTTTTTGCTCCCTAGGCTTCTGTTAATCATCGTAAATCTTTGAGATGCTGGTTACCGAGATGAACTGGGTTAGAGTTCACGAATGTAGTTGAACGATTCTTTCTCTGGATCATAGGATGTTACTTTTGATTGGAGTTAGTTTATTGCCTGTTGCATGCTCGTCGGCACGAATTACATCATATTATATCTGGGATGTAATTGTATAATTATTCTGTAGAATTAAGATTAAGAAAAGTGTAGAAACGTGCTAGAAACATAACCCCATGTTTGTTATATTTTATGACAGAATTACAAGGATGACAATATTAAATGACAGACTGTAATACCGTACAACATTTGCTCACACGAGCGCATTAGTTAAAAGTCTACTTAATGGAGATTTACTGAGATACAAATGATTGATCGTATTTCAAAGTAGCGAAGTGAGACGCTACCTGGCGCACGTAATGGTTAGGCGCCAGTGTAATCACCGTACGGTCGAACTCTTCCTGTTAAAACAGTTCTTTTTGCATCGCGGCCGAATGACGTAGCAATTTATACCGGTGTGTCCGAGAGATCTAATTTAAGATTTTCCTGAAAGGCCAATAGTCGCGCTTCCATCGCCGACGAATTTCCTGTTTGGCTGGGCTGTTAATGCTGTACCGCGCGGATAAAATCACGCACTCTATTAATGACTACAGAGCCGACTCTATGTAATGACTCCCGGAGTGTCGTAAAAAGCATCGGTGTAATATCGCGGAATGTTTCGAAAGCTGCTGCTCGCTGAAGTAGTTTGTACTTTGTTGGAACGCGAGGAAATTGCGAGCGCTTATCGTTAACGATCTGACCGACATAGAGTCATTAAGCAGGTAGATGTTCCAAGGAAATTACTTTATGTCTGCTGGCCCTGTCGAGACATCACTGTCCCATTTCATCCTCGCCATCGTATTTCACGCTCGGCATCGTTATGTAGAATTTTCTTTTACATTTTATACTCAAAGCAACTCTTTGTTTGTGGTTTCCTTTAAAAAAGGGTGAGACGACTGAATAAATTCAATGGCTGTGATGTTTCTATAACTTTGGCGTCGGGACTTGTTTACTTGTTCGTGGCGCGGCGCGGCTTGCGTCAGTGAGTCACATTTCATAGTACGTGTCCAGTAATGTCTTTGGCAGCTGGAAGATTGTCTCTGGAGGAGTAGGGCGTCTCTAGCTCCGAGTGTTCTGACAGTCAGCAACAGGTCTTTCTCTGCCCGATGTCGTCGAGTTTATGTAGCTATCTACGGTCTGTCATGACACCCGCGATGATTAGCCTGTCATTTCAGCTGTAAACTGTTTCTGACGCCGAAATCGATGTGTATTGTCTTGGCGAGTGTTTTCATCTCGAGCGCCATTCACGTTGCTCCAAACTTCGCCTTCAGAATGAATTGAACGCCCGGCGAAGATAAAGTTACTATTATGGCGGAGAATTAATCGTTGCCTATCCCTCTTGTCAGTGTCATCTCCGATTTCATTTTGGACGCTTACTCATTTCTAGGAAGCCTCGTGAGTGCCACCCCTTCTTTCTCTACGAGGCTTATGGTCTCGCGCGCGCGCGCGCGAGCGCTGCCTTTCATTTCGGGCGAATTTCTTCCTTTAAATCTGATATACCAGCTGCGCCTCAAATAAGCTATTTCTGTAACGCATATTCGCGTACTGCATCACACCGGGCTATAGAGAACTTAATCCCATTTAGATACGGCGCCGAGTTCATAACGACGTGGATATAGAAAATGCATTGCAAGCCTTCATGTATTTTTAGATTAGAATTCCCCGTAATATTTCAGTTTATAACCAGGAATATTACTGCGACTCGGTTTCACCAAATGGACAGAATTCTAAAGATTCTGCAAGATTTAAGCTTCACGAAAGCAACGTAAATATAACAAAGCATTTGTTATATGAAAAGACAGACTTTTTCCAATTGAAATCTTAAATAATTCTGCCTGGCTCATTAAGGCTATTTGAAATAGCTTTTGTAAATATTTCACAGTAATCCACGATAATTCATAATACGACCGT
This sequence comes from Ectemnius continuus, assembly GCA_910591665.1. NCBI lineage: Eukaryota > Metazoa > Arthropoda > Insecta > Hymenoptera > Crabronidae > Ectemnius > Ectemnius continuus. The sequence goes on along the minus strand of OU342868.1, from coordinate 8,314,606 downwards.
AGATATTTCTGGCGTATTAAATCACTTCTACATCGAGTGATTACTGGATCCGGATCAAAGACATATTGAGAAGGCAGGAATCTGTAATCTTTAGAGGGGCGAGGATCGATCATAGAGGCGAGCAATATTCATTATCGTGGTGATCGCTTCTTCTTTGAAGTTACTATCTTCTTTCCGCGAGTCTGTTGAGCGTGTCTCCCACCTACCTGTCCTACTTCGCAGACAAGAGTGATCATCTCGGTGAAGGCGAAGCCCCTTAAAGCCTCTTATCGAGCGAGGATCCCCGGCAAGAAAGTCTATCCCATAACTTCCGCATAATTGGCATTCAGGAAATCATATCCTGTCTTTCGCGGGAGCTTTCAAGGGACTTGCGCTTCTCGGACATTCACTGTCAAGTCGAGCAAGTCAGTAGGCGCTGACGCGCGCGCGGGGAAAGCGACGCGTCCGGCGAAAGAAAGCTGCCTCGAGCTTTTTCTCGGCGAGTGGCGCCGCCGCGCAGCGGTACTCAGCTTCATTGTGCGAATGTTGACGCGCCCCGCGAAAGAAACTCTTTGTCGGCCGATGAGACCAGCCGCGCTCCTGTGTCCCCGGGGATAATTCAGCGATGCGGTGCACCACTGGCTGCGAGAGCACAGCCTGCGAGAGCAAATCGGTATGCAGTTATTCTGAGACTGCCGGGGTGAATGACTGGCAGAGCGAAGCTCTCGCTCTTGCCGGAGGACCGCGGCTTCGCGAAAGCTCAAATCAAATATCGCTGACCGGTTGTATTACGCGCTCCGCGAGCCCCGGCATATACGGGGTCACCCAGAAATCCAGCTCCCAACTCCTCTCACTTATAATTACTCCGGTGTATAACTATGCTTCGGGGGATGTCAGTTTAATTATTAAAAATGGCAAGGATTTATGATTTATTTTTGCTTTTACGTACAATGAAATATATAAAAGATATTTATATACTTCCAAACTATTAGATATACTTAATATCACAGTCCTTTTATTAATTCTATACAGTGAAATTTTCTGCTATTTCTTTTTCGTTCAATGTATAATGAGGTTGACTTTTGTTCTGTATTAATATCGAGTCAATTTCTATGTCAAATAAGTAGATACGCGCAGTAGACTTTCTTTTCACTAATGCTACGAATGCAATACCATGTTCAATGTACGGAAACTCTATTGGAATTTATCGGGGAAAAACGAAAACCTCGTCATATATTTGGTCCACCCTGTATACGTATGTATGTATTGGTATACCACAAGTTAGAACTACGCGCTGGCAATAACGCGAATTGTTCGATCAAATCGCTCTTCGCCTGGGTATTCGACATTGCTACTTGAGTTGTACGGATGAATCGGATATGAGAAAAGTTCTAGTCTACTGTCTCTGTCAATTGGTCATATATCTTTTTCAATAGCCTTTTGCCGAATACAATTGCAACTTGGTTCGTAAAAAAGCAGAGATACTCGGTTATAATCAATTACACTGGAAAGAGATTGATAGATTGTTGATATAATCTCATTTTCGGATCAATTCTATAGTAGATATAAATTGATAAATATTAAATATATAACAATCAAGTTAACGAAAACTATCATCCCAGTTTACACATTTTTGTTGTGCAGAACATCGATCTTCTTTTAGTTTGATACGTTATTATTATTACATTTCGTCATTCATTACCGTATTACTTATACGATTAATTCGCCAGCGAACTTACGTCACCGGCACTACCAATTTCTAATACCCAAGAAACTCAATGAGCACTCGTGTCAGCTCCGCGAGCGGGAGTCAAGTTCTAATGAAACGTCGTGTGCAGCCGAGTTACAAGTTGGGTAGACGCGGCAAGTAGCAACAGAGATCCACGTAGGTATTCCTTACTTCGGGCGTAGCATCGCGTATCAACTTTCGAAGGAACTTGTGACGTGATAGCTTGGCGTGCTCTTGGAAAGCTCGCAAGTTTACCTGCGCCCGCTTGTATCTACGTCCGAGTGTGTGTACGTGCCGCGCTTGGAACACGAGGCGAAGCAAGAGTTAAATCTAAAGCTAAAGTAATCCGCCGCCGTTGCCGCCGCCGCTGCCGGTGGATGCTGTGCTCTTCTAGGTTGCGCGGGAAACTTGGCCGAGGATGAGTTCACAATTATCGAGGAGGCCACTCTCTTTGCTGGAAGTTCGCTATCACCCGCTCGAACCTCGCTGCGCGGATTGAATTAGCATAAAAATTCGATTCGACTTTCAGCCGAAGCATGGAAAGCCCATTAAAGTCTTATCGCACGATCGTAATTGAACATTAGTTTCGCTCTACCCTTGTCTTTCCTCTTCCTCTCGCGCCCTCCTCCTCTCTCGCTCTCGCCTTCCCCTCCCAGCGTTTCGAGATTCTAGTTTTACGGGATTATAGTTTGCCAGCCTGAAACTGAACTCTGCCATTCTATTATGGGCAGAGTTTGGTGGTGCTCAGTGAGCAGAAATGATTTTGGCAGAAAGCTTTTTCGCTTTCTTTTTAAATCTAGATATTAGCAACTGTATCCATTAAGTTGGAGTGAAAAGAAGTGGGAATGAAAGAAATAATGTGCAAATGGAATGACATATTTTTTAATATGGGCCATTATATTAGCGTCTAGCTAGTTTTAGTACATTTGTAACCCATGTAAATGAAAAAGCTTTCTACTGTTCTTTTTAAGAGTTCTTCAACTACTCCGAAATATTTTTATTTGACAGTCATCCATTACGTCTTTCAGAGTTGCGACGTTTTATGCTAAATGTATTTGCACCGTCCATTTCAATTATAGTCTTTACTATTTGCGTCGGTGAATCATTTTGCTATTTTAGTGTTAAGAATAAAACTTGGGCTGACCGCAGACTGAAGTTCATTCCCATCGCTGTGTCCTGGTAAACACATGACAGATGTCGACGACACCGCAAAATCGCTATCGGCTATCCTCTGAAATCACTCAACACTTCACGGTACACTGGACTGTTCCGAGAATTAATAAGGAAGTCATCATCTTTTGTGCGGCCGAAATTATGTCCTCACTTATTCGGTGAATTGAGAGTGACTTATCGCCTTTTGTGCGGTCAGCAGATTCTTCCATGAATTCATATTCTCCGCCGGATAACCGATAATATCACCAAGCCACCGGATACGTCCTCATTGTAAATCCCCATAAGATCAGGACTGGGCCCCGAATAAGATAGCAGCGTAAGTCAGTTGGGAGCAGAAATGAGATTTCTTCGCTTCGGCTTGGACCATTTTCAAGGGTCCTTAACAATAGCGAAATTCACACCCTGTACTCTCATTCATCCAGTAGCCAAGCGAGAGCTTCGTTAACTCTGCAGAATGAGGTCACGGTATTTGCATACTGCCCGTAAATTTCTGGCCTGTGTGCACCCGCTCTAATATATTTTACACTTACGCTAGCTGCAGATTTTAAATAAACTAGTTCGAAGCCCTTGAAAATGACTATGAAAATAGCCGTTAATTTATACGGCGTGTATGTTTTTAGCCCGGCGGATAATAAATAATATCTATAAATTCGCTTGTCAAAGGGGAAACGTTCTGGAAGTAATTTTCGCTTCATTCTTCAAGGGATATTCCTGAAAGCCCGAGTGCTATTCTTCACGTAGCGCTTGCTGGAATTTCCCACTAAGAAAACCCAACTGCTAGAGAGAAGGAGATTGCTTATTTCTGGAAAGGGCTCCTCTCTGATGATGCGGAACTCGGACTCGTAATGTATCACCACTGATCGATCCGAGTGTTTCTCGCCACGGCTGCCTGCTTTCGCGAATAGAGCGCGGACGCAACTATTTTTAGTGGCCTTTCCTCGAAGCAGTAGGGTCAATTGCACCGGGCAATCTTGAACCATTGCATCCACTGCACCAGCTCTCAAACATACATATGGCTCTTGCATACGAAAGAACCTCTGTTACCAATGTGAAAATATCGCCGTTCTAGAGAATTTTCTCATCGTTAATTAATCAATCCTTTCTAAAGATAGTCACGATTCTTTTTATCCATTTCATTTAATGTTCTGTCCATCTTATCTCCACGAAAATATTTCCAATATTCGGTCGTGTTCTCAGTAATCTATCAGTAAATACTGAAATCTTTCTTCTAAGAGATGTATTTTGGTAAATTCTCGATTATTCCTGGTCATCGTTAATAAATCACTCTTTACAATACTTCCTAATGTACTCTCCAGCGTACTGAAAGTCGGACTTTCTTTTCTCCTAATGATTTTTATTCCTGGACTCAACTCTACTGTAGCTATCAACTGTAATTCATTCCTGGATTCGTGCGGCTGATTCGTCGAAGCGGCAATCCAAGCTTTGTTAATCATAGGATTCGGAAGTTTTTATTGCAGGCTGCCTTTGTTAAAATACACCTGTCTCTTATCAGGCTTTCCTGTCTGTTTCTGCGGCGTGTATGCTTCGAGTTAAATAGCCGGCTTCAGAGTAGTGGAGCGAATATCTGACATCGAAATGGAACGTCTGACCCACTTGATGTTATCTATATACAGGCCTGTTAACAATAGTTGGCGAGATATGTATCAAATATGCATGACAATTCTGGCTCACTCTCCATCTTGCCCGAATATCTTTCTTCCTTCTCAGAGAGAATGATATTAAGTCTTGCCGTCAGCGAAATGGAGTCTCTCCCTTTTCTTGTTCCTAGTTTTATTAAAGTGTAACCTTGTATTGCAAAATTATATTAAAGAATACCAAGTAGTTCTAAGGGAACTCCTGGTGGCTTTTGGCAAACCAACGTTATATCGATGCAAATTTTAATTACCAAACTCGTATAAACTAGACTTCTCACTATTCTTCTGTTGAATCAATTTCAACACGATTCATATACTTTTGTAGACAGATTTCAATAGTGTCTTAGGAATGCTTCAATTTTAATTCTTAAAAGAAGTACATCAATGTTACTTTACAAATCAAAGGATTTTCCTGGCTTAAATCGTTGGGGAAGGAAAGAAATTTAATAGAGTAAATGTAGGAGATGTACGATATTATTATCGGGTTGAGAATAAGAGGGCAAGTAAGTCGCGACTATCGAAGCATGAAAAGAGGTCTTTGATCCGAGAGCTCCTCTTCGTTTCTAATTAAGCCTCTTTGTCATGTACGTCCTAATGCGAGCACAAGGTCGCCACGGCATAATAGAACGAATGCAGGTCAAGCCGACAATGCTTTGCCGAGCTAGCAACTAGTGTCATTCTCATATGAGCTTATGAACTCAGCCGAGCAACAGCTGAATAGAAGATTATAACAGACGATTAAAAACGTATTTCGGCACTCATTATCAATTGCTCCTCAAACAATCAGATCATCTTCAATAATCCCCAACGCATACAATACAATTGCTTTCAATACTACTTATTTGACAATTAATTAAATATAAATTGCTTTGCATTGCAGCTAAATCTTATCTTTCTGTGTCAAATCTTTTCCATTAACGAAATGTTAATTCTTCGTTATTCCAAATTTTTAATGTATTTTCCGCAACAACTGTTGCATAGTATTGATTCGATTGTATCCCGCATTGCCGATGGGATCACATGACCAGCAATGGTCGATGAGTTATTCAGAGACGCAGCATTGAAAACATTTGCACGGACGCGTATCTATTTACCCGCGTCATCTTGGCACACACAGCTCGGCTCGCTCGAACGCCAGCTTTATTTGACGAAAAAAGAAATCTCTCAGGACAATCGTACTGGCGCGTGAGTGGCCTAACAGTACTCGGCTGAAAAGCATACCTACTCGAAAGCAATTATCCTCGCACGGTTGTCTCGGCGACGAGAAGGTCGCCGCAGAGAGTGGAGCTAATGAGAATCAGTCATGAGGCAGAGACAGCTCACACTCGCTCGTTCGAGTCTACATCGCGTCATTAGGCCTTACAGAATGTTTTCAAGTAGTTGTAATGATCGGTAAAAGCTTCCCTTAACTTGCAGCTTGGGAAATTACTTTGTATTATTATGAGAACAGTGGCACTTCAAGGGATTCTATAATTATCTCAATTCAATCTAGAATTATAGCTGTAGAACATTGAATTTTAATAGCCCTAATTTAATTATTAATAATTTGATACAATTAACTTTGAATGTCATACACTGTCACGAATCCAAGCTTTATTGAAGAGAATTTCGCGTTTCATGGCAGAGCTCGCATGCTGAAATTAATATCGAGACTAGCAATTACTCCGGTTCCTAATTATTCCAATCACCGGCACAGTTAATTCCGTATTCCAGGCGATCAATTATTCATAGCGCCGCACGTACACTTAAAAATAGGTTAACAGGAAGAAAATGACATGTCTCATCTTGGCGGGCGAGTTTCGCCTCAGCATTCAAGAGAAAAATGAGAGGATCTAAACTAGCCTGGCGACTAATGTCGTAATTAGTAGATCGTGCGGGCGTAATTAGCGATTGTCCCGCAATTAGGCTAACCGGCGGCGCCAAAGGTGTAACGAGGCGCCGAAGACCGGTCTCTATGATGCCCGCTGAGATTGGGATCGGGCGACCCGAGAAAAGTGGGTTAATGCCGTGCGTTCGTAATGGCGTTGACATCCTGAGCGAGGCCGGGCACACCCGCGCACCACCATCGCCGCCCGGCACAATAGCCCTCGCTCCACCTCGATGATGTTGATGTTGACTTGGCGATGGCTTGGCCTCCGCTTTGCCGGCGAACAATCGCTCCTCTCTATGCCTTTTAATTGCACGCGGAACGCAGATGCCCTGCCCTGCCCTTTTTCGCCCTGATACTTCTTGACCCAACGCCAGACCTCCGCGTTCCTTCGCACACTCCTTTGCACAGGCATTCATACTCTCGCGAACTCTCTCCTCTCCTCTCCTCTCCTCACCATCGTACTACACGTGTATACGCCTTTTTCATTACGTCTTGGTTTTTTTCCCCGTGCGGCCGCTTTTGCTCGCTCCGCTCGTCAGAAACGCTCGCCGCTTATTGTCGCCGCACCACTTTTGTCCCGATGACAGGCTTCCGCCGGACAATTGGAAACTTGCTTGGCATCCCGAGTGCGAATTCTATGCCATCGGGAAACCAAGGACTTCGGTTTTTCGAGCTGGACAGTAGTGCCCGCGGGGAAATGTGTCACGAATTTAAAGCCGATTTTTCCGGAATTGTTGCCGCCCGGTTTTAGTTCCCTTTGTTTTCGTATTGTGTCACAGTGTTTCGGGAATAATATCGTTATTAGTTATTTTAGTCTTTTTCGTTTGGAATAATTATCGTTTAGAATTTAGAAAGTATTTTAGTACAAGTTATAAATAGGTCATTTGATAGACAATCAGCAGTTCTATTTCACTACTCAAAGCCACGGAGAAACTGGTGTGAAAATTTCAAAGCTTTAATTGTCCAACGCGCTGTGTTTACAGAGCGCAAGGAAGAATGCTAATTGTATGTAAATTAGACGAAACCTTTTACGGCGAGTTATTGTTAACGGAGTTCTTTGAAACAGAGTACATATAATTCGCCGGACTTTGCATCGTCGTTTCTAGGAAACAGCTACAAAGGAACTGAAGTCCGAAATAGTTGCACTCGCAGTTCCAATTCCACGCCAGTTAATCAAAGTCTCTGACGAACTCTTTTACATCGCGTGAAACTCGTACTTTGACATTCGCTCGGTAGAAACATACCATTAACTGCGAGATTCGAAATGCTGCAACGAATTCAAAATTATACGGTGCAATGACACATCGAGAAAAATACACGTATGTACGTGCATGGTGGTACATTTCGACATGAAACAGCATCCGCGTTGCTACGACTTGCCATTGCATTCCGAGCATCCCTCATCGTGTAGTCGCGTACTTTGAAGTGTAGATTCCACTAAACTGTCGGTGCATTGACCGTGTCGCGTGATGAGCTTCGAAAATTGCCGGATTTCCCGAAATGGTACATTTGCAGTGAAGAGAAGTTCATAGTCGTTGAGAGTGATCTTCCAATTCTTGTTCCCACAAGGGAATAATTGCCTTCTGCATAATATGTATATTGTAATAACTTCTTATATTCAATTTATTTATATTACAAATATTATAACATTAAAGAAACGTAAGCATTCAGAAGTACAAGTCAATAAAAAATGTAAGTTTAGTTTTAGTTATAATATAAGAAATTAATTGAAATTGAAGGCTATTTGGTTCTGTCATTCCATTTATCGGTTAAATTTTTTTTACCGGAGTATAAAACGTCATTAGGAGGTTTTCCCAAGCGGTTCGGGATGGATGGATGCAGAAGGATGCTTTATCAACAAGGATGCCAATAAAATGAGCGATAACGAACGGCGAAGGGCCGAGTGAGGGCTTAACGATAATGGGCCGGGTAATTTTGACCGCTGAAAACGTAACGACACTTTATATTTTAACGTGTCGTGCCATTAGCCGGCCTCCCATTTACCCTTTTCGGATCTTCCACCCTTTATTGATTAACGGCTCTAATAACGCAGACTTTCATGTTACTATAGCTGCGAATCCACGCGATTTCAGAGTACACTTGAACGAAAGTCTGACCCACATTGACTTCCGGGCGAACAATTCTCCTGGTGCTGAGATTGGCTTCGTAGTTTTCAACAAGTTGCCGAAGTAGAAATTCATTCAGCCCCACTTATATATTCTAAGTAATAATTCCCTTCTAAGTTCAACAGCTGTTTTTGGGTACACAATCATTCATTGGCATTCATTAGTTTGTTCTATTCATCATGATTGTTTCAGTAGATTAAAATTTATAAAGAATAACGATAGTTTAATGCAAGATATTTACAGTTTGCCAAAATAGAAATTTGCAATAGTATTATTAATAAATCTGCTCGAGGTTAAATTTAGTTCTGTGATTAATGAACGGCTGCATTTGGTTTACACATTTATCTTACGGTTCTTTATTTCCAAGAACGCCAAAAGCGCTTCTTGCAAAATGTTAATGAAACTGCTATCTCGGATTTACTCGGCAAAATGTCTTCCGTAAATGGAGAAAGGTGGTTGAATGTGGGAGAATTTCGTGGATATCACAGATGATGCGTGGAGAGTGTCAGTCAGGCGGTCAACAACCCGGCTCCTTGGAAGCGGTCTGATATCGCGTGCCTTCCTCCATTAACCCGGTTAATCGCACGCTCGTTAATTCCCATCTCGCGCGGCACTTCTGATCGCCCGGCTAGAGAGCAGAGGATTCCCTCGCATTTCGACATTTCCACCCTCCCACGTCGCTCGACTCCAACTACCAACTCCGTTACATCTGTCGAGTTCCATCGATATCGAGGAAATTAGAATTCCCCCTGAATATGTAATGCAAACATATCCCAGTAAATCAACTAGAACAAATAATTCTAAATTTATAAATTTAATAAGTGCTTTTATTACTAAAGACGAAGTTGGTAAAATATTTCTGGGAATCCCTTGTTTATAACAGCGTATTAAAAAGCGAAATTCTTAACCCCTTTCATTCGAGTTGAATGTAACACGAAAGTAGGATAATAACAGCGATTTTTACTTACTCTTATTCCTCGGGGATTCGTGCCAACCTTTAGAAAATGTCTCGATGGGCCGAATTTCCATCCATCCGAGGAGTTACACATGCCAGGGTAGAATGGGCCGTACTTTTCCCTTGCTAACAAGGAAACAGGAACTCACTTTCATAATCCGGCTTCCGGGATGTTCCGTCCCAATTACTCGAATATCAGCATTCCATTCAAGTGGTGGCGGGTCCAATATCAGGGCGTTCTCGGTAGCGGGACGAGCTCGGCATCGTGATGTATACATATTAAGTCACTAGCTAGGGGAATCGTGTATCTTGGCGATAGTTTAGATAGCGCGGATAATTGAGCGGTCCTGTATTCTCCCAAGTAATCCGAAACATTACACGCGCCATGGGTGCAGTAATAACTCGAGCGAGCGGCACTCGCACCGCCATATTCCGTGAATGATGAGCTTCCCCGGCTATTGATTCGTAAACTGACAATGAACAATGGATGCCTTCGCTGCGAAGGATTTCCATTTCGGCGGTCTCCGCACTTTCGCTCTGTTAGTCGCACTCCCCTTTATTATTGATCCTCTCGGGCGCGCACTGTCAGTGCCAATTATTACGCGAAACCCTACAGTATTCCAGGACGCTGCAGCGGAAACACATGGTTATGGGCTTTTCGCTTCAGGTGCATCCGCTCCAAATACCAATTCTCCGTACAATTCGGCTGACGCCATCCCCCCCCCTCCAACCCCTCCATCCTTCTCATTGCCAGATATATCATATTTGTGCTCCGTATTATCTGATGACTGACAGTAAAAGGGTTTTTCGATGTGGGAGAGAGTAAGCTTTCGTTTAAAATTTCCACGATTTAGCACGATAAAGTTGGGTTGTTTTAAACTGTAATAATTTTAGAGATAATTTCTTGTTACGTGAAATAAACAGGATTTACCGTGTAATCAAGGTATGATAAATAATGCGAGGATTAATATTGCAGTAAAATAGTTTTACATCCAATGAATCTTCATGAAAGCTTTAATACTTTTATTGAAATCATTGGTTTGTTCACTATAATCCATTTGGCAAGCTGCGGCTTGATATTCACTTTACAATTAATTCCAGTGAATAGACCGCACGTCGAAATACGAAATAATAAATCGTTTCTCTTAAACGTTATTCGTTGTAACATAAATGTATATTCATTTGGCTGATACATCCTTGATTCTTTCGCACCGAGAGCGGCGAGTACACAGTATCGGTGCTGTGTTTATCAACCAGGGAAAAAGTAAACGGTAAAAATCGAATTCCGGCGATCACTCGGTGAATATTTACCGTCTGGCTGACTCTTTCACCGCGCGCGCGCGCCTAGTTCGCTGAACGAATTAATCAGCGGCGGCGTTTCGATGCAAACAAATATCAATTTAATTTTACAGTCGCACGGAATACATAAAGCTGTCAGTGGAAATTGCGCCGGACGCGAAGCCGGCTTTTTTCCGGTCATCGTGGATGCACGTGTGTGAGTGGTTCGGGTGCGGGGGAGGAAAGGCAGGGCATTAAAAGGTAGGCGTTCAGACCGGAACTAAAGTTCATTTGTATTCGGGAAAAAGTGGTGGATGGCTGCTGCTGTGTGTGCCCAGCCAATTTGTGTTACCAGGGTGTGATCTTCATTCTTAATGACAATTACCGTAACGACGTCATTAGAGCCCATTTACCAAGCCCGCTCGCTAATACCATCGCTCGAACAAAGTAAATGACGATGACTCGTTCGAAGCTCCCGGCCAATTTTCCAATTCTCTGCTTTTTCGCTTCGATTCATTGATCCCCCATGAAAATTTAGCTCTTCGTGCGGGCCTTTATTCCCAATTCTGTCAGTCTAACTCTCCCATACGTGGCTTCCGGTTTCCACGTGCCTTCCAGTAGTATCTCCTAACCTCATCAAATTCATCCCATCCCACACTCACTCACTGTTTTTAGCTTTCCTTGGCGCCCTCCGGGAAAACTTTCCGCATTTAATTGCAACGAAACGAACTGATACACTTGGTGGCTTTACTCGCTGAGGATGGAGTTCCACGCTGACCAAACCCAGCTAATGAGGTTTAAAGAATAAAACGCGCTCGTACTTTGGAGGTCCACCGCAGAATGTTGTATTTACGAGGATTCCTGGATGCTAGAAAAAATTGCTCGGGGTAAGAAATATTACAGTTTCCAATGCGATTTTTATTATGGAATTTTAGGAATAACTTTATAATTTAGATTTATATCCATTTATGTAAAATGTTTCTTATATATTTGTATATCCTCTAATTATGGAGCAACAGTATAATCCCCATAAACCTTACTTTATTTAACAGCGGAGAAATAAAGGAAAAACTTGGCAACATTTACTTCAAAGAGAAGTCCAACCATTTTAAAATCTTGCCACAAATCTTCCAAGGAATTGTTCAGTTTTTAATCGATAGTCTTGCCAAGGTAGTTTTCGATTAAACAGTTCCAGCGTTTGCCTCCCATGGATCACGTACTCCAAACATCCGCCATTCGAGGTCTTCAAATTGGAACTCTCCGAGCGGGAAAGTTTTCTTGTTTGGCGGTTGGGTGCTTGAAAGGAGACGGTGCGCAGGGATGGCTGGTTAATCCGCATTAAAATACGTTGTTCCAGGCCTCGGAGCGCGAGAGAGAGAGAGAAAGAGAGGAGAATGCGTGAGCTCTTTTCTCTCGTAGCTTCCGAGTCCGGCGGCCGCAAGTACGGTGTACTTAGATTCCGGTATAAATAACTCCGCGACGGGAGTTCGGGAATCCGCGCACGTATGGAAGTAAACATAGCAGTGCGGACTCTATGTACGAGAGAAGTTCCAGTCTCGCGCACATATCACGAACAGGACGCCGCGCGCAGCACTGTTTCAATAAGAAATCAGAAGCGCAGGCAACGTGGGAAAAGCAAGAATGTTGCTATAGAATCGTAGTTTATAATGACTAGTTGACAATGCGGGAGAAAACAATGCTTCATTTAATGCAACACAAACAGGCGTTTGTATTTTTACAGGCATTAGTTCATTTTATAATCATCAAGAATTATCCTTTTATTTTGTTAATAAACCATATTAACCTGTGTAACTTTTTTAATTCGGAAAAATTAGGGAAACTAAAGAAATCGTACAGCAAACGTAAAATTTAAACTATTTTATCGGTTTATTAGTTTATTCTCTTTAAATTTCGATCGATGTTGTCCAAAACTGTTAGGAAACTTCACAGTTCCCGTCTCACGCATACGTTTCTGCTATTCCCGACCATTGGCGGCACCGAATTAAATGACAATCAATAGGACCAATTGCTTTATGGGTAAATGGTACCCGCAGCTTCCAATGGATATAACATAGTTGGTATAGTTACGGATCAATTGCTTGCAATTATCCAATTAGTCCTGACAGTGTAAAGGGATTCCCTGTTCGGCTTATCAGCAGGAGACTAAACCGAAGTTCAGTTTCACTATGTTAGTTCCAGCATTTAATTTTAACTGTCTTCTACGCGGGTATATAATTACTCACTTATTTCTTTATTTTATTAACCTTTTTTTATTGCATCCAACTTGATAATTGAAAGATACATTTATGTCCATATTAAATTTCGACGCTGTAACTCTTTGTTTTTCGTTTTTTAAACACTTTCTTATTAATAGAAAGGACAATATTTGTTTATCTTTCAAAACTAACTTCACAATTTCAAATTTAATTGGAGGTCGTTACGTTAAAGAGAATCGCAATGACCTATCACTCTTTAAATGAAATTATTATTGACGCGTACAGGGAATATCAGACTGCTGAAAAATCAGATAAGAGTGGCAGTCTCGGATTCGTCGAAAGTCGTGTGTACGTGTACAGTTTCTATATCTAACCGTTGTCTAAGACTTCCTTCCTTGTTTTCGGCTTTCGGGTGTTCACGCCTCGAAAAACAGTACAAAAAGGGGGGGACTTTCCTGCCATGAAGTGTGCATGAGAGCACGTATACACAGCATACTTATTGGCAGCCTGCCAAGATTAGTCATGTGAGACGCAGACCTCTCGCACCCCATGCTCCTTCAGTACGTGCGTTCACTTGCCAAGCGAGTAAACCCAACTTTGGCCCACGAATTTCGGCCTCCAATTGCTAGCTACCAGATATCGCAGCGGGGAAGAAAGGAGAGTGGGGAATTACAATACGAATTCCTTGGGGTGCGTAACTTAGGCGTTCCCTTGTAGAAAAGAAAATAGTTATTTTAGTAGTGTTGAATGCCAGGGATTTAATCATTCAATTTTTAATCTATGAATAATGGGTTAACAAAGATTATAATATTGTGGAATCAATTTGGGAAACTAGTTTTCAAATGGAAGTGTTTTATAGTGAATTTTCAATTAGTAAATTCAAAGACCACACGAATTTAATTACGCAGGAATTTCTTTTTATAGATTTGTTGGATACAACTTAATAATTTGCGTTAGAATTACATTCTTTGATTTTAAGGGTGACATTTTATATTTTCCACTCCGTCTATTTGGACGTTGAGTACAGAAGATGAGAAATCGTAAGATAGCGACTGATTGGAATCGAATGTTGCATTATAAACCACCGGTTTATTTGACAAGTTTCACGGAAGATGTACCTTTTCCTTTCCCCCTGCTTGTCGGGTAGACGCGGGCAGGAAAGGGAAATCCATTTCCACGTGGAAAATGAGGCACTCAAACGGAGACGAGTGCTCCTTCTCTCACAAGAGACAGAACGACTAAACAGACGACCTCGTTACTTCCTGCTTCTTTTTCGACTTCCCCTCTGTATACTCCCTCTGATTCTGTTGGTTTCAAGTCATGGCTATCTTGTTTACTAGTCGCTATCGGTAAATGTAATTGTATAATAATTGGAAAAGAGAAAGTCAATAATATTGCATGCATATCGTCATTCCTATATCAATAATATTTCTTTATTTTTTAATTACAATTTGTTACCGAGATATTTATATTACTTTACAGTATGATAAAACAAGGTATCCGAAATTAATATAAATTAACATAGAAATAGACATATCCAATTATTCGACACGGAATGCAGTTTCCAAATTTAATTTTCTAACCGCGTGAAAGCCAATCGGACAGGCATTTACGATGCCATTAATATTAATAATAATATATTCACCTCAATGAATTTTTTTACGGACGAACGCAGAAGGTAACAACGAGCGTGTGGAATATTACAATTACTGATAGAGAATTGTACAATAATAAATGAACGGCGGGAGGTGCAAATTCCATGAAAAGCAATTAACCGACAAAGTCGGGTGGCGGGGGGAGGGAACGCACTCGAGGAATTCTTCAATCGGCCGGTAGGCAGCCATTGCCCGATCGATTGGACACTTTAATAGTCGCGCAAAGCTTTGTGAAACTCGCGGGTAGCTTTACAGAGAGCGGCCGATCGCTTGATTGAATCACAAGTTTTCGCATTGCCGTTGTAATTTCGCGGAGTTACACGCGCGCGAGCCGGAACTCGCTCGCTCGCTCGCCGAGAGAGAGTCGTCGACTTCGTGCTAGAAGGTTGTATCGCGTGTGTTTGATTAAATCGATTGTGTGCTGGAAGTTAATATTGCGGAATAAATCTCCAAACTGGACAAACTCAATCTACATTGGTCTCGGCTTGATTACATCTCTCGCTTCAGCCCGGCGGCGTACGCGCGCGCGCGCGGTTTGCGTTACAATTGCACTCGTCGCGCGCCCCCTGATATATTTATCGCTAATGTAACCGTGTATATGCGGCTCTCCTCAATGTAAATGTATGTCGTTCATTTTGCCGCGCCGCTCCCATTCCAATCTCCAGTTTCCCACGGGAATCATTATTAGAGTATGTTTTATTGCCGCCTTTTTTGCTTTATCGCTTTCCCGTGAAAGTCGATGAGTTACTTTCCAGTGTTTCACTTCTCTCCGCGCTTTATCAGCCGCGTACCTTTTTTTATTGCTGTTTAGGGATTCGTATTATTAACTATAAATACATGGAAACAGTACATTCTATCATTTTCTGCATAGAAATGTTTTTCTAACCGTGTAGTCTGTTTGAAAACTCTGAAAATACAGTCTCTTTCACGTCAAAATATCGAATGTCGAACTTCTGAATTTTCCACTTTCTATTCTGCATACGCTGGCCGTTAGAAAAAATCCCCAAAAAATCTACAAGATGAATATATTCTTTGCCTTTCGATGAAAGAGCAGTGGGAATGAAATTGAAGTATTTATACGTAGATTGAATTGGGACGTATGCGTGCCTAAAAAATTGTCTGAAATTCCGAACACACGCGGAGGAGAGCTTATTAATTCATTTTTCCTTTCGAGCCAGCCGGGCATCCGATCTATCGTAAAAGGAGGTGGAGTGGCCGAAATATTTATTGGAAACGGAGCGACTAGGGGGGATTTTCGGAATTTCGTCTGCGGCCGCGCTCGTCTGGGTTAATTAAATTTTTTCAGGAGGATGGATTCATCACTGCATGTATACTTGCTGGTACTCGATGAGTCAGAAAGATTGCAAAGGGCAACTTCATTAAGCTTTTCCATAGCGATACTCAATAACAGCTATATTTTTTAATACTGAAAAATAATCAAACCTTTTTCTAATACGAATTCCCATACCGATTGAAATTTTCGTCGTTTCACCATGAGATTTAAATTATCGGACAAGCTTTTAATAATATTTTTTCCGCCGCAAAATCTGTCATTCATGGTGTCCCAAAAACAATATAAGACATTACACTTTACACACAAACGTTTCTCTGGTATTTCGAGAATATGAAAAGCGTATCAGAGTAGAAGAGCGGGATGTAAAAGCTGGGGGCAGCGTTCGGAGTGCGATAAATGATGGAAGAAAAGAAAGGGACAGGAGCAATATTGCATGGGATTGATGAGAATTCGAGGATCCACATTGGCCGCGTTCACTCGTATTTCGAAGGAAACACGATTTCCGTCTCGCCGCGATATTTGAAGGCGATTCGCTGGTCCGGAAACTATAGCTCAGAGGGGTCCACTTTCCTCGTCTTATTTATCGGCGAGCCATACACCGGGCGGCGGCCACCACACGTCGCTTCGCTCGTGAAATCGTTACGAAACACGTGTGTATGTACGTGTGTCGGATCGGACACACACCGCCGGCGAATTGTGCGCCTGCATTTACCAGCTCGGTATCCATCCCAACGTTTCCGCAATATTCACCGACATTTCGCTCCCTGCCCGGAATTCATCGTCCGATTTAATTAAGTCCTTCCGCCATTAAACCCGCCCTGGACCAAAAGAAAAGTTTCCCCGCGCAAAACCATCTCGCATACTTTATTAATTCGAGGTCATCCGTCGTTTTCCGTTAATTAAAATTTGCATTCTCGATTTGCAGAACTAATAAATTACACGTACAGCGAGGTAAAGGGCGCGAGAACATCGTGGGGGTTTAATAACGTCTCTATCTGTTAAATGTCTGGTACAATGAATAATTACGTTGAGCAAGAAACCTTTTTATAGTATAATAAAAAGTAGTTTTGCATTTTAAAATTACATCTTTATTCAATTAATTATTTGAAGAATAACTCACAGTAATTACAATATCGCGATATTAAGGTATTGGAAAGAAAACTTGCATTAAAGCTTCGGTAATATGTAATACAATATAATAAGTAACGCGACTGCCTATGCACATTTGATACTGCGGCATTTCCAAGGGAAAATATCAGAGTTGCCCATTTTTTACAGCAGTTAAGCAATTTAGATGTCCACGTTAAAAGGAGAGCACTCGCGCTCAGGAGTTCTTTTCGCGTGCATGCTGGAAGTATAGCTGGTCGCTCGAATCAAGCGAGGAGGGCGGGCAAGTTTCGTGCTCGGCCTCCGTATATTATGTAAGAATTACACGCGTCATCGTTAAGCACTCGTGCAGAGGGCAGAGTATCGAGATTACCCGGCGCCGAGTTCTTTTGCATCGGCGAGTGAGTGATTTGCTCGGCGGCCCTTAAAACAAATTTTCCGCTCGGAGCACTGAAAGGGCTGAAACTTTAGAGAACAACAGGGCGGCGCGCAACATCGCAGGTGAAAAGAGCCAGCTGAGAGGCTACCGCGCCGCTTCTAGTCGTGTTTTACCCGCTTAAAGGAAACGCTCGTCAGGGGGAAGCCTAATGAAATTATCGGGCAGGAAAAATGCAAATTTCCTTTCTCATCAATCAACTGTACTCTTGGATAAATAGCGGGAGATTCTCACGGCACCCCTTTGCCGAACCCTTCAGAATTTCATGTTAGATTTTAAGGCAAATTCAAAAACAACTGTTATTATAGCAGAGTAATATTCAAAGTGCACTGTAAAAGCCGCAAAATTGAAGAGGGACCGGTTTTAATTACATTGGACGTTTTGTGTTAAAGCTGCATCGAGTTTTGAGTATTGTCACACCAAAAGCAATTGAATTCGAACGCGTTTGCTGTGTACTTTCGAATTTAATTCCATTTCGCTGCAAAGCGCCGGAATCAAATGTATGGAAGTTTGTCGCTTGCAATTTTCACGTTTGAATCTCCCCCCCCAACGCATTGGTATCAAAAGGATTTTCAATAAATTTCAAAACGAAACCCCAAGGAAATTGAATGAATTACACTTGGAAAGCTATTTGCTCGGCGATGCTATGAATTGTGGTATGCCGAATGTGATAGTATTTCATTCTATTAAAATTGTGTTTTGTGAATTGCATTTCGGGAATTGCGTCGGCAAAATCGAAAGGCAGAATGCGCGCAAAGGGGCTCTCGAGGGCTGCAGGAAAGCCCGCGGATAAGGAAGAATAATACGAAGGAGATAAACGAAAGCATCCAACAATGATAACAGTAGCAGCAAGCATTGCCCGATAGAGCTTGGATTGCCGCCTCTTTCCCTCCCACCTTGCTTCCCTTCTTTCTTTTCCCAGGTTCATCGGGATTTTTCGATTGCACCGTATCGCGACGAATTTATGAGGGCGCACTTTAAAGCTTCGATCACACGGCTACGCCAGCACCACACTATTTCTGGATTTGAACAAACTTAGAGCCAATGTTAATTATATTCGATTATTCAAAGAAACCAGAATAACGTTAGATTCATTGGAATATGTGTAGTATGAACAAAATGACTCATTGATCATTGTAAATCAGTCCTTTTGTACCTTTCAACTAATTACATTTTCAGTAACTATTCCAGCGTCTTATTGTTTCGACAATAGTTTTTCCAGGTCTCTTACGAACCTTATGCTCAGATAGCCTTCAGAGAAATATGTGGAAAGAGAGCTTAAACCGGAAAGGGAGTACGCGAAGCGTAGAAAGTGTTGCTGTGTGCATACGTGCCAATTGGCTGTCTCTATCCATCTTCCCTCCGGGCAGAGTATGAGGCTCTGCACTCGCTTTTTGCTCGCCTCACATATCAAGCGTCTTCTGGCCGCGCTACTAATTAAAGGAGTCCCTGTGTTATCGTTGGCCGGACATGGCGTGAGAGCGGGATTACTTCATGGAGCGTAAAAATGACCGGAGGGTGTATCGATCAACCTCTACCACTGCCATTACTTTTCCAAGGTTTGCTCGCAAAACTTCCTAAGCGAGTTTTCCCGACCTCCTACTTTTTCCATGT
The DNA here is from genome assembly GCA_910591665.1 of Ectemnius continuus. Classification (NCBI taxonomy): domain Eukaryota; kingdom Metazoa; phylum Arthropoda; class Insecta; order Hymenoptera; family Crabronidae; genus Ectemnius; species Ectemnius continuus. The sequence continues at coordinate 8,295,519 of OU342868.1, read as the reverse complement.
ATGAATTATTGGCAAAACTTCTTTCAGACTTACTCCTCTAATTGCTAATCTCTCGGTTGATTGAACTATTAATTGAAACGCTCAGCGTTCGGATTAGAATGTAACGAATAGTTTAGCGATATGCAAATACTAAAACCATGTGGGATTAGTAATTAATAGTATCGTATTGATGGAAATGTTAGTTCTTGTGGCGTTACATTATAGCTGCATTTATGGAAAGCATGTTTTTCACTTTTCAATTATCCTGCTATTGCCAGGGTGATTAAGAAGTACATTCTATAGCCTGATGAAACGGTTAATGCCGGGACGATCCGTTTACTCGACAAATTAGAGGATTAATAAAAGCTCTCCTTCGAGGCTCCTTTGTTCCGTGAAGAGTAATGCTATTACGATGAAATGCGATTTCGTTACAAAGACAGGGAAAATTGTTGATATTTATCACATTATCTTCCATTAGTTTCGTAGAATAATTAAACTCAACTTATTACTAAATATCCTAAACAATATTCAGAGAATTCTTACTATTTACTAGCAGCTTTTTACAACAAAAACGTAGCTTTCCAGCCGTTTTAATTAATTTGAACTGCAACACTATTGATTCCGATATTTCTTTTGATACTTGCTTTTGCTACATATTCGTCTTGTGACAGTGCACCTGCCCGAATAACTTTTTTAATGGAACGTTCCGGATGGTAGTAGTAAAAGATTGATACTGTCACATTACTTACGTCCACTCTCGGCATTAATGTATCATTACCGGCATTTCCTTCGTTCCGCTCGCACGCCTTCAGCTTGCAATTCCAGGAAGTTCGTCTAGCTTTTTGCCGGCTGTCATCAGCCGGATTTAAACTTAAACACTTTCCTGTTACCATGGCGAGCCCGTAAGAAATCTCTCGCGCACCAGCCATTCCATTTATCAAACCGGCCGCCTGCCGCGGAATGTCACGGTACTTGCTGTTTCGCAATACGCGCCATGAGTTTTGCCGAATTACCTTGTACTCGTGACAGCTGCATAATAAAAAGCGAGGAGTGTCGGGCTGCACACCGATAGAGATATCCCCGAGATAATTCCAATCGAGCGCCGGAGTAATTCAGTTTTGAAAGCGGAACATTAGCGCGTGAAACTCTAATTTATTGCATTGGAAACTCCATTTACATTTACATTACCGGGGGGTAAAAAAAGGAAATCATCGGGTATAAAGATATTACCTATAAATACACCATCTTAATCATCGACTTTACTGCATCGCCGGTGAGTATCGGCGTCGTGCGCACAAACATTTACAAGTGAATATCCGCGGGAAACGTAGTCGTATATAACTAAGCTTGCAGAGAAATTTCGAATTATTTCTACAGAGGAATATATAACCGACACTATTAATCGAAAGGCGAGGGGGAATGAAAGGTATTGCGTCAACAGTGTCGGCACCCTTTCCCAATCTCCCAAAAATACACTCACGCTAAACTTTCACTGACCTCGAGGAGATGAGCGGGGGGTTGGCTCTCGGGGGGCGGTTATTGTCAGCTCGAAGCGCAGAGTCCCTAAACTGTTGCATTCGCCGGGGCAGTAAAGGGCGGCGACGATAGCGGACGCGGCGGCACCTATTAACCCTGCATGAGCAGCCAGGGCTACGACAATAATTTTTGCCCACCGTGCAGCAGCACTCTTCGCTCCTCGTAAATCTCCATTACGCTCGGTGACAAGTGGTGCCCACTGCGAGAATCGCTCCTTTAGACGTTGCAGCCAAGGTGTCCGAACTTTCGGTGAAGATTTATTGTGCAAAGTTAAGTCCAATGTTTAAGTCACATATGGAACGGTGATTGAAGAGGGTTCCGAGGACTTGACTCTTCCATTATTTCCTTCTCATCTTCTTTTGGTTCCCTGGCGATTTTCTTGGAAGATTTCCCTATTTCCAAAGATAATGTCATTAATTATTACTGGAACAAATATTGCTTGCCGTTTGTTTTTAGTTATCTTCTAAAGAACTTCGGAATTCAGATTGTTGATGATAAGTACATTTGTATACACTCGTGTGTCCAATCATGTATGCAATCATTCATGTAGGAGATCATGTAAGATGAAAATCATGGTGTGTGCTAAATACTTCGATAGTTACGGTTACCTCGAATAATGATTTCCAGTCGGGTGAAAGGGTGACTGGCCTTATAACTAAATTAAGACTTCAGTTTCATCGTGCATAAAAATAATAAATTACTCACACGCGATACACTTATTGGAGGAATGATTAAACATATGCCAGAGTTGTTCAGTCGAACTATCTTATCCAATCTAGTTGGAGTACTATTACTTAATCATTTTCTGCAACATTCAGAAGACAGTTTCTCGAGTTAAAGTAATTAGCGCTAAACAAAGACTCTAATCGTTCCCCAACAATACAAATATTGTAATTATACCGAACTAGTATTAAAATTAAAATTTATGTAAATGCAAAACATTGATATACCGAATCATGAAACACGAGTCAAGATTGCACAGACAAACCATCTTATCCAAACTAGTTCGAGTACTATTACTTAATCGTTCTTTGCATCGAGTTAAATAATTAGAAGACAGAGTTTGCCGAGTTAGAGTAGTTAGCGGTAGACAAAGGCTCTAGTCGTTGGCTGACTTGCCCATGCTAGACGTCGGTGGTAGCTCCGCGGTGACACCAAGCCGATCTCCCATACATATACGGATAGGCTGTCACCAGGAAGGGGAAGTCGTAGAAGGAAAGAAGAGGGTCGGGCAGAACGTCGCGACGGCTACGGTCAGACGAGGACGGCTGGCGTCGACGGCGGCGTCCTCGTCGTCGGCACTCCGCCAGTGGCGTAACTATCTAGAATGCCTTAAGGTTGCCTTTTAACCCTTTCAGGCTTCAGCTATCGCGCGTCGAGTCTCCTGGTGAATGGGTTTGATCGTCCCTCCACTCAAGCGAGATGAGATCAAGAGATATCCGTGCGATCGCTGTAGGATCAAGTGTACCTACACTCCGCATAGGATTCCAAGAGCTAATTAACTTCGCCCAACATATTTCAGTCCCTATTTCATTCGCTCGGAGTATTTATAATTGCGTTTAGTTAAAGTATCTTTGCAAACCCTGCAGGATTTAATTGCACATTGCGAATCTATAAGTATTGATCAAATTAATGCTTCACTCAGTCTTGCCATTCAGTTCTCTCAATAGGAAACTACCTGCTATTTAATTACACGAAGTATTTATAATAACGTTCAGAGAGGAAAATAAATAATAATTATAATCTTCGTGAAAAGGGCTCTGAAAGCTAGAAGCGTCGAGTTCGTAGAACGCCTTCTTGTGTCTTCTCAATTCAGTCATCATTGATTCAAACGGGGGTTTCCCCTTACCGTCGAGGGGCAGAATCACGGAGGGGTTGGTAAAACCAGGATTTACGATGAAAGGAATAACAGTATCGTTTCCTGGCAAGTGTGTCAATTAGCTCTCTCGGATTACACTAAACAAAGCTTCGTTTCAGCTTCTGTGTGCCAAGCAATTGTATTGTAGAAATGACTATTTATGGATTTTGCACTTCACATTTTGCCCCCCGGAAACTACTTGGCTCTTTGGTTGCTGGTGGTGGTGGTGGCGTGGCAGTGTTTGAGGCCAAATACTAGAAGTACTGTTAGTCTGTTAGGGTCTACTCACCGTAATCCAAAGGTATCCGGTGACGGGGTGCCAATGCGTTTAGTCATGTCGTCGGCTACCCCTCCTGCCAAGTGTCAGACTACCTGGCAAAAGGAAGGCCGTCTTGTCCAGCGGGGAAATCCGGCTCGCGTAGTAGTAAAACAGGGTAAGAAAGGAATAAAAAGACGAGTTCTAAAAGCAGCCGCCCCTTCCAATAGACGCGGCTACCTTTTGCCCAATGTAATTCGTAGAGGACAAGTAAAAAGCTCAACGGAATTCAGAAGTTCTGTTGATTTTAAATCAGTCACTACAAAGAGCAGAATATAATACAATAAATATATACTAGGAATGTTGTCAATATATTTCTAATTATCATATAATTCTATAAGTCATCATCTTCTATAATGCAAACGGCGTTTCTTTTCCCTTAACTTATTAAATACTATTACCATTTTCGGCGGAGTAGAGAGAAACGAGAGGAGAGTAAAACTCTACTAAAAAGTTGAAAGAGCGGTAGAATTCGCACGTAAAAATTTCATTTGGCGCAGAGAGACGAGTGAGGAGCCTCGCTCTGGGTCAAAATTGAGCGGGCCGGCTGGCGGCGCTCCGCCTTTCCGCTGCTGCCACTATTTTTCCCAGGCCGTTCTAAGAACGGTTCCAGCGAGTCTTACTGTTGCGATATTTCTTGGACGACGCTTTCTTTCATTGCTCGATAACACGGGCATTAATTACCAAGTGCAAACAGCAGTCAGCTGGAAAGTGGCGTGCAGTGGCGAGTTGTAGAGCTCGTCGACAACAAAAAGGCGAGATTCCGCTTATTCATTAACAACCACCCCCGCCATCGATCACGGCTAGGCCGAGGTTGTTCCGTGTTGCGCGTGGAATCGGGCGGCAGTGTGCGTGCGGAGGTTCGCACCCTCCTGGCAACGGGATCGGGGAAAGCAGCAGCAGCAGCAGCAGCAGCGAGCGAGCGGGCAGAGACGATAGAGACGATCCTCCTCAGCATACCGCTTGGCAAACACGCGATAGAAAAGGCAAACCCGTGTAGCCTCGCTCGGAGTGTGAGAGCAAGAGGAGAGACGACTCGAGCGATGGAAGGAGACGCGGTGGCAACACTTGCCAACAAAGAAAGACGGAGCAGGCAGGCAGGCAGACGAGACGAGTGCGACGACTCACCGATTCATAGAGCGAGCGAGCCAGCGAGAATACGTGTATTCGCAAGCACATGTAGCAGCCCGAGAGCCTCCGGCTCGAAGCCGAGCGAGCCCGGTGTTCGGATTCGGCTTTGCGAGCAAGATAGGAGAGCACTGATGTTCAGCAGTGCGTAAAGGACAGCTGGTGCCGGCTGGCAGGGAGAGAGTGCGAGAGCAGAGTCGGTAGTACGCAAGTGCGAGGAAGAGGGAGGCTAGGGTATTCGGGTGGTAGGGGGCGAAGCGGTCGTAGCGCACGGGCAGGAAAGCGAGCGGGCGCCATACTGGTTCGTGAAGCGCTCGGCACAGTACGCGGCCAGCGCCTACGCGGTCCGTCGCGCTCTCTCTCTACTCTCGTGCCTCGCTCTCTCGCCTCGCCGCTCTCCCGAAGTCCCCTCGGAACGAGCGAGTCAGAGCCAGCAGTCGTGCGCTCCGCACTTCATCCCGAAATCATCGCGACCGGCAAGTAAGCGTTGCGGTAGTAGCGAGAGCATCGCGCGTGCTGCACTGTTGGCGATTTCACTGCTCGGCCACCGTCGCCGTCGCCGCCGCCGGCTCCTGCGCCGCCCGCCCGCCTCTCCTACGATTCTGCTCGCCGGCTGACAGGCAAGCGTGCCCGAACCAGCAGCAGCAGCAGCAGCCAACGCTCTCTGCCACACCAGGCCAGCCACAGTGGGAACGGACGCCAACTGGCAGCGGATTTCCAGTGATTCCACGGCGATTCCTTCGCCGGAAGAACGTCTACGCGCCTTCTTCCACCTTACTTGATCGCTTGCGCCTGCCTTCCTCCTTTACGCGGTGAGTGCCCTCTCCTCGCTTCTTCTCTCTTTCGATTTATACTCGCTCGCTGCTGCTGCTGCTGCTGCTGCTCCTCTCTCTGTGTCTGCGACCTTCCCACTCGCTCCCTCGAGCAACCTCGAGTTAGGTTAGGCTCATTCGCTACGGCCACACCGTGATTTCTGGCCCTTACCGACGCGAAAGTAGATTCCAGCTCTACTATCCTCTTGGTTTGGACGTACTCGCTTGCGCTTACCTCTCTGCCAATGAATCTCCCTGTGCCATTGTGTGCCGACGACGTGGATATCCATTCTACCTTGTACTGATGCCCCGACGTGTTTCGTCTTCGCTTGAGACGATCTTTGTGCTCTCGGACTTCGTGGAACTAGCTGGAATGCCAGTGAACGAGCCACCGGCCGCCTCGTAGCCGCTTGCCGTAAATAGGAATTGGTGCGCCTTCGTAGAATTCGAAGCTTTTTTTAAAACTGTTTGTAAGGTTTTAATTCCGTTGGCATGACACTACGTTCCAACTGAATTCCCACTGTTCTGACTTCGAGATTGAGAATAAGAATTTGGGTAATTCGGATCGTTTTAATCTTGTTATCATATTTATTGCTCTGCGGTTGTAAGATAATCGCGACGCGATGAACTCAGTTCGTCAAGTTCAGTGTCAATGAGGCACATTACGAGTACGCGGCTGACTCGAAACGCTAAAGATTTAGTCATTCAGGGGGCGAAGTACCGCGACTGGAATGAGAACTTCATGCATAGTAAGTGGACTTGCGAAGTCTGGGGTGGACTCTTCGGGATCGGCAAGAAGTTGTTTTAAAGCAGCGGCAACTTTTTCGTATTTAACTTTGTCGAGATTTCACATTTCGTTATTGAGGTTCGCCGAGTTTTCGTGCGCCGGGCCAATTAAATCGAGAGCGTAATTATTTCGAGGTATTCGGGGATACCGGCGCGACAGCTTTTACTTTCGATCGTGCGATTACTTGGTGAATTCGCCAGCGGTTCCGACCAAGGCCGATTTACCGTAATCTCGAAAGAACACTCACGAGTCAGCAGTTACTTTGGCCCTGCAAATACTGCAGTGTCTTATATGCTCCGCCATCGAAATTCATTTACAATTCAATGATGCCTTTCTATCCAAACTTAATATAAGTAAAGTTAAACCAGATCTCAGTTGTATTATTTCATATTTATCGACGTATTACAGAAAACAGATTAAAAGAACTTCAATCACAATTACTTGTGAGTCAACAATCTAATATTTAAGAAATTCTAACCGGAGCCAGAAGAAATCATTAAGAACGTCAGATTCCCAACTATTTTTAGATGACTGCACACGAACTACAGCAGGTTTCGGTTCGAGGAATGAAAAACTATCCCCATTTCTCACGGTAGCTTTTTGTTAGGCTTTTTTGAGTAAAAGAAAAGGGAGCGATCGTGACACGCGTGTGAAATTCGGCATTTTTGTTTGGACCACAATCTCGAGAACACCGATTGATAGATTTCTTCGTACAAGTGTATTCCTGGTTCACAGAGTTCATTTGGCTCCAGTAACGTTCCTGACTCGGTGAATGAATGATACTGTCGTCCGCATAGATTAACGCCGGTGTGTGTTTCTTCGTGACAGATGTGGATTACTGGTGATCGATCATTCGCCTCTTGACTCTGGAAGATGCGCCAGAGAGAGAAGCGAGTCGGTCGCTTGCATTTATAGCTCTTGAGCTGACAGATTTCCTGTTTACCTTAAGATTTTTTTAAATAAACCACGTTCACGGTGGCCCTTTAATTATTCCTACACAACTTTGTAACTTACATACTAGTTTTTCCTATACATTGGCACATCGTATTACTTTTATATTATTATATACTTTTCACCAAAGATTTTTCACGTGCAATCTTTTAAATTAAACTTCCAATTACGATCGTTGTGCTAAGTGCCATGTTACTTTATGAATTTAAAGGGTTAACATCTTCCAATATAACTGAGGAACCCGTACAGTGTTAACTTTTTAAAATAACACTGTAATATTTTAGAATTGAGCAAAAACGTGAGTTATCTGCGGCGGGAATGCGTGCAGCGAGAAGAGATAAGGATTGGTCTGTAGAGTAGTATAAACGGGGGATAAAGGGCCCAGTCGAATGGGAGCAGCGGCTATCGATTAATCGGTAGGATTCGCTCCGAATTTCTTACTCCTGGGTCAAGTGTCGCGGCGTTCCTCCCGGGCATTGTTCATCCGAAAATGGCTGCGGGGCTGACAATATAGAGAACGCAGCGAGGAACATGCAACGCGTTCAGCTGCTTAGCTTCCCGGAGATACGAACACTGTCTCGAGGGATTATCCATTCGCCTCACGTACACGCCAATTGACCGATAACGATTACCCGAAAGATTCTCGTTTGTCATACTTAGCGGCAGCGCTCCTTTCGCCGCGCCGCGCCGCGCCGCGCCGACGGTAATCGCGTTTAACGCATTCCCGGATGAACTGGCGACGCGGTCAACTCGATTCGACACGATTTATCCGCTGGCGAGGCATTAATGTCCACGCTCGATGAACTCCACTCTCGGGAAACCACGTGGTTCGATATCCTCCTCGCCGCTTCGCTCACGAATCCTTTTTTTCACACGTACGTTGCCACTCGGGCCTTCGCCGTCTGCGTCATTCGTGTTTGAAAACTACAGTCTTTCGCGATACACCATTTGTTTGATACGTGACTTTATTCAATATTTATTCGGTTAAATGCCTGAGTGGGTAACAATCGTGTTTTGCTCTTTTATAATATGAAACCCGCACGATTTTGTAAGAGTATATTAGTATCTGTGTTGTTCAGAGTTTGTCGTACACTAATACTTATAACTCTTTGTTTCACGCCTGCCTTTTTAGTCTTTGAACGGGCAAACTTTATAAGTTAAATGAAGTATTTGACGCTTTCAGCACTTCAGGCTTTTCGATTGTTCCGGTTATCGACAATGCTGATGCACGCTACTTAGAAACTACCGGACATTATTAACGATTAGTTTTTCGTAGCTGGACTATTACAGTAGTTTATGTGTTAAAGGCCGGGAGGAAAGTTCTTCTGGTAGGAACACAAGTTCAGTTCTCGCGGAGCATATCGGAGCCAAGTTCCTCGCTCGAGTGTTGCCCGTACAGTTCTTGCATCGACTAGTTTCGCCGTTGTTTCTAGCATACACGTGTTTTACTGCCGGAACCTGTTGTACAGGTGTTGCCAGGGGCTTCTTATCTTTCGGTATTTTTGTGGGGTCAAGTTAGTCGCGCTCGACTAAGCCCCACAATGCATCGGCCAGCCAGCCAGAGCACTGTTTGGGAAATCGGCGGTAGCGCAAGTTCACGCGCTTTTGATACAACCTCTGATACCGCTTGAGGAATGAAATCGAGCGAAAAACCCGACTGCATTATGCATGATCCACGAATTAGATCTGGAAACTTCTTGGAGAACTTGCTACCTAAGTTTAACCAGCAATTTATGCGGTAGTTGCAGCAAGCTCTCATATGTATGGAAATTCTATGACACTTGCGGGACCTTAGTCAGATATGGAATGGCGAGAGAAACAATTATTTCCCGGATAATTACTTTTATTATCTTCCATTCTTGAAATTACTATTACTTTAATTCCGCCAACGAGAAGTAATAATAATATCAAGCTTTATTACTTAAGAATTCTAAAAATATACAACTGAATGAAAGAATATAAGTCGACAAAATCATTCGCAAAATAAATTCTCCGGGCAATATTACTCTTACAAATCGTTCCAGATTAAAAGAAAGGTTTGCTGAAAATGGGATCGATTGGCCCGCGATTTTAATGAGCAGTAACTGGCCCATTAATTTACAAGAGAAACACTCTGGAGAGCGCCAGCCGTTTGGCTCGCTTCGATTTCCAAAGTTTCCTCATAACTCTTAGCCCCGCTTCAGTTTCACGATTGGCCTATATTATGTATAGTATAGTTGGTCCGTTGGGCCGCGTGTAGGTGTGTATTCAGATGTGACTGTAGACTCGGTCGTCTTTAATGGGAAAGTATCGGAGAAGCAGCGGGTGGCGGTGGTGGTGCTGCTGCTTCTGGCAAAGACGTCGGACTTCGATTTACAGTTTTCGGGAGCACCGGGTAGGAAATGGTGGGAGAGAGAGAGAGGGAGAGAGAGGAAGGGAATGCGTGAAGTTTGCCTGGAAAATGAAGGCAAGGAGAGTTGCTGACTTACCTCGTAGCAGCAGCATGAATGCGCATACTTCCGTGCAATATAGCGGAGGAAAGAGAGAAGCCAGGCTGGAATTCAGATTTATTTTGCCGACTCCCCATTCTCCGCGAAATGTGTTCTTCCTTCATCCCACTCTTACTCAAGCTCTTCCCCAGTCTTATTCGAGGCTACTCGAGACACGCTTATATTTCTGGCTGGCTAAATGTCCCGTGAGTTGCAACTTGGACCTTTCTCTCGAAAGCGGAGCACACGAAAGAAGACGCTGCCCTGGGAAATACGTTTATCCTTTGAGTTTCTCACGCCACTTCTGCCACTTGCTACACAGTTTCCGAGCACTGCGACGAGAAGTGGCTCGGAATACGAGATTCTCGACGGTTCCCTATACATTCCGGATTGATGTATTCCTGTTAAAATACACCTCCTTTGTGCTGGTGATTTGACGCGATTTTATATTCCTTTTTGCACGAGACGCGCCCCAAGGTGTAATCCGTTTCAAGATTATTTCTGCCGAGCGTATTACTTTCGCATTTATATTTCTTGTGTTACGTCGCTTTAATGTCCGCATTTGATGCGGGTTACATTTAAATGAGTAATTAAACAGTCGCTCAAAGCATACTGCAATTATCCACGGCGCTCGGCTTTCTGTTGATTTATATTGCCGCGATAAATGTGCTATCGCGTTCGGCTTAGTTTTTACAGAAAGCGAGCTCTTCTCGCATGAGTTTTCCTTCGGTCTCTAATTAAACTAGACCTCCCCTTCGTTCCCCTTCTAAGCGCGGCGACGGCTTACGAGCTTTCTTTACGCACCAAGATGATAAGCGTGTCTGCTCGAAAGAGTCGAATGGAAGGCTGCTGGCAGCCCTCGTCAAAAAGCCCAGCTGCTTCGGCCGAGCAAAAACTCGTGACGTTTCGGCCTGACGTTCTTGCCGGAAAACCGAAACTCGAGAACAACCTGTGTCACTTGGATAAGGGTCGTTCTTGCCGTGGCGTATGAATCTCATGAAGGAAGTTGTTCCTTAACAGGTGCAGCGTTTTCGGGATGCTGTGGTGTCGTTAGAAAAGATTTCATAATAGCAGGTATTTGCTTGCTCCTCTCTAACATACAGAAAGCATCTGTCTTATCATTCTATATTGATAATCATATTTTTAAATCGAATCGAAAGTCACTCGGTCAATCAAATTATTTATCTTGTTATCTCAAATCGAACTGAACGATCATTTGAATTCAAATAACTCTCGTTTTATTTCATTCATATTATTATCCACAAAACTATAGTTTTATAAATTAAGAATACTTTCATTCTTCAACTAGTTTACTTTAATTCGACCGAATCTTATTTGATTTCCGACGGATTGCATTTATATTCATTTACCCATAAAATCGGGACGCGGCTTGCCGCATACTCCGGCTGCAAGAATTCGCATGGAAAAGCCATCGGGCTGGCTGGGATGTGCAACGTGCTGCTGCGCCAGCAGAGAGAGAGGGAGAGGGAGAGAGTATGCACGCCATGAAAAGGCGCGCACGTGTTCGCGAGCGATAAGAATTTCATACTTTCGCGGAGGATACGCAAAGGGGTGCGCCTTGGAGGAATTCATTTGTCGTCTCTTTCTCGCACTCTCGCGTCTTCTACACTCTCCATCCGGTGGCACTGTAGGCGTGCAATCGTCGCCAGCGACGACGCTGCCTTGCCTGCCTGCCTTGCCTGCCTCGGCGAAACCAGGACGAGAGGGGAATTCCGGGAAGAGACGTGAAAGGGCAGGAAGCTTGAATTTCGTACATCGGAGCCCTTCGGCGCGCACTCTGCTTGCTCTTCTCGAGCAGCTGATGCTGATGCGCTTTCTAGAGAGGACAAGTCTCGCCACGCGAACCGTTGACTCTGCAGAGTAAAGCCAGCTGCATTAACAGTTTGACGATTTAGGCTAAACTGTTAATACGAGATTTCAACTACTATGGAAAATGGAAGAGTCCTGTAGAGAAATTTGGAAATTGAAATTTAATACTTGGAAAGCTCAAGGCAAAGCCTTAGTAACAACAGAATTCTATTAAGGACTATGATGTTAATTCTTTAGGTATACAAACTTTGCCGTGGGTGTAGAACGTGTAAATCGGATCAAGGGTTAATTAAAATATCCTGCTGACCGGGCAAATTGTAGCTCGGCTAATTACGAATCTTCCTTAACGCAGCATTCATGCTTTCGCGAGTGGTTCATTACCGATTAAAGAGATTTTTGCATCAATACGCGAGTGAGTTCGTGTGGGGGCAAAGCCGTCTATTCATTTGGCAAAATGCTAAGTAGCAGGGACGGCTGAAAGAAGCGGTAATTGGTCTTCTCCTCGCGTCTTCCTTTCTGCATTCCCTTTGATCGTTCGAAAGTGCAGCCTCTTTGTTCGTCTGCGGGCGTCCACCGCCGCCGCCGCCACCAGTTGGCCGCCGCCGCCGCCGCCGCCAGCTGTCAAACTTTTTCACCAATCAGCTGTTCCCCGTTGACACAATGCCGCCTTACCTTATTGACCCTGATACGGGCCTGAGGCCTGCCGAGACGAGACGTCCTATATTTATGGCGTCTTTCCAGGTAAATTGCCCTTTTGGCACCCTGAATAGACGGACGAAGGAAAACTGCCGATTTTCGGGACACCCGTTTCCCGCAATGTGTACGTGTTTCTGGGTCGTTACGTGAGAGGGATGCAGGCCCTCCCAACTAGATTTATAACCCAGTTTCTTCGCTCTAGATGCCCGCCGCGTTTGGTTTTAGTTTAACTTTGGCTTTGACTCTAACAGTCCACTTCGATTCGAAGACCTGTATTCATTCCTGCTCTCGTATTTCGAGACCTATTTTCCTTAAACGCTTTCTGTTAGTCCCTTATTCTGTGTAGTTATAATTTTACTTCGTACCATTTACTTTTCAAATGATTTATTCCTTCTCTGAGTCATCGCTGACTTAGTTCGTTATGATTCCTTCAATGGAAAGTTCCAGTGTGACTTTTCTTGATTCGTAATTAATACAATAATACTTAATCATTTATCGCTTTTCCTGCAAGTGGAATCGGTTTATACACGGGATTTGCAATGAGTCACTCGAGTGGAAATGCCGTCGTCGCGCTCTCGATTGCTATTCGAAACACGAACAAATGTGTCATCGAAAGTTCCATCGAGTGTACGACCTACCGTCGCAGTTATCACGTATCTGGATCCAATTATCATGTACAGTGTACTAATTTCGACTGCGCTCTATAGAGACATGTGTCCGCTATCATTAGAGGGCATGTACACCATTTAACGTTGACCTCACTGTTATCGGCCGATTTGAATTTGAAGCCTTATCATCGCTCGTTTCGTGTCACAGTTGCCACATCAAAATCACCGTACCAATTACTAGTTCTCGCTTTAATCCACCGACACAGTTCACAGTCCTTTTTGTGAACATAGAAATTCGTGGTTTGCAAAGGAGAATAGAATAACGGACAAATTTGAAAAGTCAACAGCACGAAAACATTCAGTTAATAGTATCAAATAAAATAGTAATTATATTCTATGTAAAACAATTAGACGAAAATAGAAATTGCATTAGAATTCAGTGAATAATACTTGAAGGCAATTAACGAAACAAAATGGTTAGAGTTATAGTAAAATTATCTTCATAGGAATAAAGTGGGCTTCATTTAGAGTCAGCAAATACTGAAATTGGGCTAAGGGCGGATCTGAATAGTGGGAATGTCTGACTCCGCGGTGGTAGCTTCTTTCTCAGAAGATCCACCGTTCAATATTTATGAGTTATTCTCGCAGCCATATAGGACAGGACGTTCTCGAATATGTAGGTCTACTCTCGAATATTTATTGGGCTCGTTGTAAAGCGGGGTTGCGCAAAAGTTCACGAGCGATTTATCAGCTGACCGACAGCTGAGAAGCGATGCACACTATCGAGAGATCTCGAGCCCGCGCGCGCGCCCCCGGCTGCTGCTTCGATCACTTTAGACCCGCATAAAAAGTCAATTCCATCGGCTCGAATTCGTCAATTGACCCATTAGAACCGTACAGCTCTAGATGCGATCGCGCTTTTATTTAACAACAGCATTCTGCACCCACGTCTTTTAATTTTCTATTTCTCCCCCTCTAATAAACCTTCCATCAAACTTTATTAGATTTTCTATATTCTTCTTTTGCAGTTTCATTTCTTTTTATTCAATTTCCAAAGGTATTATTTTAAATATCGAATCTGGAAGCAGCGAGTTTCTTTTTAAACAATTCCATTGTACAAGGAAGATCCTGATTCTGGAATCCTCGCGAATCCCATTGAAATCCTACCCAATCCGAACATCGAACTACAAGCGCAAGGAATAATAGTCGTTCTTTTGCGATTTTCAACGCCAATCTCCGCGAACATAATGAATTTTCGTTGTACAAGTTTCCCTATTTCTGGAGGACGGTGGGCGTTTCCTGAGAAAGTCAGGGCTTTGATGCCAGGAGATTGGAGGCAAGAAAAAACGGCGCCGCTTGCAGAAGGCGGATTTCGCCTTTCAAGGATTTAACGTAGCCGGCCTTTGTCCTCGTTGGTGGTGGCTCTCTTCGCTTCCTCGGTGTACGCCTTCTATTACCCTCTCGGCGCACTTGCTTCTGTTTCTAGGGTGCTCTTCTCGCTCAGCGAATTAACGTGGATGAGAGGGTTTGCTCGCGTCGTAACTGCAGCCTTCTCTCTCGCTCGGCCGGCCCTTCATTAACACTCATTAGCGGCGTGACTGACCTCCGCGGATCCCCGCCGATTACACGTCTGCTCCACTGACACATGTGTCCGCGCGCGCGAGACACACACACATGTCGATATATCATTTCTCTGCTGGTACCGTTCTAGTCCGCGCCGCCTCTAATCATCCTCTCGGAGTCAACAGAACCCTTTGTATTGACAGAAGTAACCCTCCGCGCGCAACCTCTCCGCTGATTATAATGCGTCGTCCGCTCGAAATGTTAGCGTCGACTAGCCGCGCCATGATCGAATCGCTCACTTGTTAATAGCACGGCCTTCAATTCTAATTAGATCGCAGTGTGCACTGGTCAGCCGGAAATTTCGAGAGGGTTTGGTTAACAATTGCAAAGTTCGTGTTTGTTTAGGAAATAAGGGATTGCGTCTGTGTCGAGTTTTGGGGTTATTACTCTTAAACTTTGAAATAATTTAACCCATTTTCCTCCATATTGATGAATGAATAGAAATATCATCGAAAAAGCTCTCGACAGTGTGAAAACAATTTTTAAATTTACTGTCGACTGTGTTTAACATGTGAAATAAATTGTATACCCAATTTGAATTTCACCAGTACTTCAAAAAAAAAAAAAAAAACAGCAAATGGAGTGTCGCGAGTGTTTCACATTTTACCGGGAACGAATTTATGCGAGACTCGACGTATGATAGAGAGAACGGTGGAACACACGGACTAAACAGTGCAAAACGAAAGCGGTGGAAAAAGCGAGCGGAGAACGGTGTGGCGTGCTCCGGTTTCGAGCCGATAGCGACACAATTTCCAGAGGATGCCGGAGTCCGTGCTCATAAGCAGATAGCACTGGCATTTATTAGCAGTCGGCGAGTAGCATCAATAGCTCGAGCTGCACCCGGCAAGCTTTATCGAAGTGACACAGTTACCAGGGCGGAGGAGTTCTGAAAGGACCTCTTGTACATCCAGCTGGAATTCCAGCCTGTTTCCGATACACTCGGCCAGTGTGGCACGCCTGCTTTATTCCGGCGATGCCAAGTTCGTTAAAACGGCAACGTAGGCGCGCGCGCGCGCGCGCGATACATGTAACTCTCGATGATGTTCGCTTGGAATATCAGAGAACGGCGGTGACGATTTCATCGGGAATTTGGAGATCCGTCACGCTCGTAGCCCCGTTCAGTTTGCACCCTGCAAACGTGACGCTTCCGAGTACACGCGTGTTTGGTCGCCCGTCCAATTGCTCCTCTCCCATGGCAATTGTGCGTTTCGGGCAATGGCGTGTGTTCACGCCGCCGGATCGCACACCTATTTGCATGGCTGGCGGCGTTTTTCCCTGAAAACCCACTGGTTTCCCTCGGCATTGTTAGCCCAAGTTGTTTATCTTAGTTGAGAGCGATCGGAAAGGGGCGTGCGCCCTGAAAATATTTTCATTCATCGACTGAAAGGGCGAACAAACGGATAGTAGAATGTTTTTTATCCGTTCGTATGGGAAATGTGAATAGTTTTAAATCAGTCGTTATTTCATGGAACAAATTTTCATGCATACAAAGTGTGTGTTGTAATTAGTTTGGTATATTTCGTCGAATATCTTTGAATCTACAGTGCTCTGGTATTGCAAATTACAATCTTGGCTATGGTTGGCTGGGGTGGAAACACGCTTGGAAATAGTCGAGAGCGCCATTATCATATTAACGACGGATGTACCTGACGGGGGGAAAGCCAACAATGTATAATTAATACGCGACTGACAGGCGGACTTGTTTGCCGAAGCAGTTTGCATTACAATGAAGCCTCTGGTATATTTAGCATCGATCGAGATGCAAACGATCTTGATGTTCTTATCAAGGACAGCTGTGATTACGTGCCGACGTTTCTACAAACTTAGTAGATAAGTCTCGTACTTTATTTCTACAATCTGCATGTTTCTTCGTACTAGCAAACTGCAACAAGAACTCTTTGAAATTCATGGAACTTTTACGTCTATCAAAAGTGAATAGTTCAGCTTCGTTAAACAAAGTACAATTTATTGTACTTCCAACGAAGTAACATTTTCTATTTTTTCCTTCAAATTCATATTACTAGCTACTAAAACCTTCAAGCTGGATCCTCTTCGACTCCTCGAAATAAGCTGGCAATGAACTTTGCATTACTGGTGGAATTAAGTTTACACTGGCTGTGCATATCTTCCTCTCTTTCTCTCTGGTCTGTCAGTGGAAAAAGGATGTATTTAATGGGTTCAGAAGTGCAGGATGCTGGGGAGGATGTTAAAACTTTGGTGGAAACGGCGTGACCGGTAGTAGGAGTGTTAGTCCATTCGAATCAGTGGAGTTTTTGATGCCCGGCCTCTCGGTTAATGGCATTTACTTCCTAGGCATTTACTCGAACAAGTGCGCCGGCATTAGCGCTGATGGAAACGCCACGTGCTTTTACGCCCTCCCGACCGACCGCTAAAAACTGTGGATTTATCGTCGGCGTATAAACGCGTTTCTATGCTGGACCGTGAAATCGTAAGTCCATGTAGCAGTCCGCTCGAATATCTTACGTCGGCCTGGTTCGCTCGGCTTAAAAAAGCACTGGAATCCCCTTGGCTTTACAGAGTTCTGATCGTCTCAATGCTATTCTTGGGATTTCATATCCCTTAATTCTGATTCAGCCAGACTTCCCATTGACAGTCTTATCTTCTCTCGAATCTCGTTTCTGGCATTGTTTCGAGAATTGCATTTAATTTAAGATCCACGCTGTTTCTATTTATCAGTATATTTCTCCTATTTATCAAACTAGTATCTTATTTATTGGCAATTCAATTTCAACTCAGTTTTATTATTTCGTACTGGTAAATACATTAAATTTGAACACTACCAAGTAACTATTTATAATTCTTTTAAATTAACTTTCTTATATCAGACTTAAAATTTTATAGAATATCTGTTTCATATGATTTT
Organism: Ectemnius continuus; assembly: GCA_910591665.1. NCBI lineage: Eukaryota > Metazoa > Arthropoda > Insecta > Hymenoptera > Crabronidae > Ectemnius > Ectemnius continuus. The sequence goes on along the minus strand of OU342868.1, from coordinate 8,278,043 downwards.
CAATCGTTTTATTTTCTTTACTTCTATTCGACAGAGCAATTGATAATCACGAGTGTGTCCCACATTCCACGACTGTCAACAGTTCATACAGGCAAAGTTATCCGCTCCAGTTGGCAATAGTTTCGTCTGGGAATTAATTCGTCTCTAGCGTTATTAGCAGCATCGACAAGAGTACAGTCATCCGTTGCTCCATTTTAATAGTGGGCGCGCTCGCGCGCGTGTTGGCCGTGTATTCACCGATGTCAACAGTGCATGTCGCAAAGTTCGAATGCTCTCAACGGCAATCGGCCGTCTTCTTTCCTCTCGTCGGATGTCAAAGTGAGACAGAGAGAGAGAGGAGAGGAGAGAATGCGCCAGCGAAACATCCACTCCTCGCTCCGATAAATTAGTCGGCAGCGATGCGTGTCCCATTTGGAGAGTCAAATGGAAAAATAGAGCGAACAGTCGATCGGACTCGTCACTGTGCCTTCAATGAGAGTTCGCCGAGTGTGTTCGTTCCCAGCGTCGAGAGTTGACTTCAAAGTTATCGCGTGTGTCCTGGCGCGTAAACACTAGAGAATTATTGCACTGATTTTTCTCCCAGTGTAACATCCAATGATTATACAAATGATTCGACAGCATTAATAATTCGATTGCCGTATCAATTCGAATGATAATCGCACTTGCACCTATAAACAAGTGTATTTATTTTTCTAGAAATATCGTTAACGAATATTTTTAGTATGAAAGGGTTTATGTTTAAAGGTCCACCGAAACAGTTAAAAGTCCGCAAGCTTGGCATTCAAAGTTTTAGTCGCGGTACAGCTGCATCAGCTTGTACAAGAGTTTTTCCCACTGCGGTGTACTGCAGTCCACTTAGAATTAGTGTTACTTTTAACGAATACTCGCGGTGTAGTAAAGTTTGACATAACAAGGGGTCGAATGGTGTGGTTGGACCAGCGCGGCGCTCGGGCCTCTTGAGGGAGAACGATTATAGGGAAAAAGAATGGCATAAGTCTCAGTGACTCGTGACCCCTCACTCTTTCTCCGCGTCGGACTCGAGCGCGATCCGAGTAAGAGCGAGTTTGCAAGTTTAACGTGTCAGGAGTCACTCGACACACTTTTCCGCAAGCATTACCGAACGCCGGCCGCCGCTATTTTAATTCCCCTTTCGCACTGAGAGAATGACGTAATGGTCGCAGGCCACACACACACGCACACATAGACAGGCGTTCACCTGGCCAGCACACAGTTGTCTGTCGGCAAATGCATTTTGGTTTCCGATGCGCGCGTTCCGCCGTGACCAATGCGAGTAAAAGCCTTGGCGATTACAATTTCAAAATGTTTCTTGGATCGCCGCGATATTTTGCATTCCCCCCTCGCTCTCTCTCTCTCTGTGTCCGATTCTTGTTCTTTCTCGGCGCTTTTCAGCTGTCACTCACACTCGTGTGTTTGACCCAAAAGTTCCCTGACGGCGAGCGCCGCGCCGAGCGAATGGGGCCGTGCTCGATGCGAAGGTTAAAATGAGATGGAGTAAAGGGAAGCTCTCGATTTTCCCTCCGCCCTGCTGTGCTTTTATTGTTCTGTACTTTCGACGGTGCATTACATGCTAAATGCAACGATTCCTGAATGGGACCGCCGGGAGGAATCGCCGCGGAGCGCGGCACGGACGGGAAACTTACACTCTGTGAAATGAGGATTTCCTATGATTTTTATTTCCGAGTGTATGACAATAGGAGAATTCGGGGAAACGCAAGAGCTGTCCACTTGGATAGAATATAATATTTAAGTTAGTGTAACACTGCTTAAATGGTTAGACTTTGAAAGCATTAAGTGATTGCTTCCTTTTCGAGATAAAATGGTAAACGAGATCGGTGAAAACGTCCAATATTCATAAAACATTATTTACAATTGCCCATAAAACGAGGTTCTAGGTTTTAATTAGAGATATTCAATTCACTTTAGATTAATTTAACACGTTTCCTGCGCGGACGGCTGGAATTCCGCTAATTAAACAACCTACTTAGTTTTCCGTGTAGCGGCGATCGGGCTTTAATGGGAAAGAGTCGGTGTTAAAAGTTATTATACTCGGTGGCGAACGAGTTTTCGTGTCTTCCTTGGCAGGAAAGTCGAAGGGGCGAGGCTTCTTGCTGGTCTGGTGCGAACGAAAGAAAGACAAGGTCCGCTTTGTGCGAGCGGAAGTCCAAGGAGTCGGGGGAACGGGAGGACGCTTCCTTTTGAGGCTCGGAGGCGCTCTGCACGGTAGAACAGCTTAAACACTTGCGGGAGCAAGTAATCAATGCAATCACGAGAGTACACAGCCGCCTAACACCGCGCAAACTTACCAGCGCGACCGCCTTCCTTTTTTCCTTTCTTTACGTATCTATCGTGCGTGTTTGCTGGCTGCTGCTGCTGCTGCTGCTGCGGCTGCTCTCATTTCGATTTTCTTTAATCCACCGCAAATAGGCCGCCATAAATGAACCGCCTGGGGAATAAAGCGCTTCATACTCCGCCATTAATAGTCGAATGTCAGGCTAGCCGCATATTATACCCATTACCTTCCCAATTATATTAATTATACCTCATGGATATTAATAGTACCCGTGGGCGGCAACAATAGCAACAGCCAGCCTTGTTTTGTGTCAAGCATGCGCCTCCCGCCAGACACGTTTACAACACACGCTGTACTTTACACGCGTGTGTTCGCGAATTAGAGAGCGGTTTCAATGTTGCACGCTGGACTATGTAATTGTCTATTATGAAATTGTAAGTTCTTGCTGGGAATTCAAGTTGCATTAATTGTACGCGAGCTATGATACTTTCATGCATTTTATGCACATTGAATTGTATAGAATTAGTCGGGAAAAAGTTATTCTTTGGATATTAGTAACAAAGGAAAGTTGAAGTGATTATTTATTACTTATAGAATGTGGATGCTTATAAAAAATGAAACGTATTTACAACGATAGAGACACGTATTAGTTATGTGTCAGGAGTTAAACACATTCGTTCGAACTTCCAGATTCGTATCTGTAATGCATAAACGAAAGTGTACATTTGCATATTCGCATCTACTTATCAGGCAGCATAACACTGCCGAATATCTTGGAGACAATCTTGCATGGTTAAACTCGAAGCTAATAATGCATTCTTTTCCAACTCTGTTGAAAAAATGGTGGAGTAGTTTCTCTTGGCACGGCGGCATTGACATTCAAATGCAGCAGGAGCGTGTAAGACGAGGAGCGTCTCATTCGCGCGCGAGTGTGTCATCAATATTAACGAGGATGCTGCGGATACAGATAGACTGCGCGTTCGCTGGCAGATAAAAGCAAGCGGAGGATCCTTGGCCGGGCAGGATAACATGCATTTCGGAAATCGGTCACGTCGAACTCGACCTCGGCCGTACTTTCTTGCCCGGCTGGCTGCCTGGCTGGCTTTCTCGCTCACTAAATCACTCAGCTTGGAAATTCAACGAGCTGTGTATATATCGCGCAGCTTCCTCGCATCCTGGAAAAAATCCTCGAGATGCATGGAAGTGAGTGGTGCTCCTGAAACGGGAAAGTAGCGAGTGCGCCTGAAAAGTGTGAAGCTATAGTGACGCCCGCCCTGAAAAAGTAAAACGTTTCATAGCCCCGGGCTTGGGAATCTCGAGTTTCGCCTTGCGGCACTCTCCTCGTCCTTCCTGCGAGGACACCAGCCTCCTCCCAATAATGGAGCTTTTGACATCCTCGCCGAAGAGGTTTTCGTGACGCGAATCCACATTGTTTGAGATCCTCTTATTGAATTTTACACATCTTCCAATGCATTTTAATGAAGTTCTTGGGTTTGATATTCAGTCTAATATAATTCGATTGAAGTTTCGTAATTTGTAGAATAGTTTCATTAAGTTTCTGGCGGGCAGCAGTCCATTTTGAAGTGGTGTGCAAGTGCGTTGTTAAAAATCGATGGTAATAAGCTAAAATTTCATCGAGATCGATGACCCTTTTACTCTCTTTTGTCCCCCGGCCCTTGTTCTCGTATTCTCGTTCCGCCTCCTACCTTTTTCGACGCGAAATTTATGATTTCCAATATTAGAGCCTGGGAACTTCAAAGTTTCAGCTCGCCCCCGCCACTATCCCACTTCTCTGAAGGATCTGATTTATAGTGCCATTAATAACACGTGGCCTCGCCGTGATTCAGGAATAACGAATCTCCCATGCTGATGTAAATATCGACGCTTCATTGTCGCCACACAATTTTCTGAAACCAGAAAGGAAGTAGAACTATTTGATCTCCCATCAAATTATCGATTGCATTACTGCAACTAATCATAAAAATAATTTCTAGTATCCGCAAAAAATTCTTTACTAAAAAGAACCTAATCAAAAACCCACCAAACGGGGTAAAAATGTTTAAAACTGTTCATAAACACTTTCATTCACTCGCATCGCAAATGTGAATAACGCAGAGCCCTTTTTTTTAATTAGTCATAAAATATGATGCGTTTTCCAGAAACTCGTCAGACACGCTATCAGGGTGTACAATCATAATGAGCAAACATATATTTGCGAGGTGCGATAAAACCGTTTTGAGAGGAGCGGATCCGCTGGCAAAGTGTTAACACCGTAAATCTCTCGGGGATAGTGATCCTCCCCTCGTTTTTCGTTCGTTGCCATCGCATTCGGCTGGCCGCCGAAAAAAATAGTGGAGAGCAGGTTTGCCCGAGAAGCGGGCTCGTTAAAGCTTATCGGTCGATCGCCGGTTTCGCGCAATTGCAGGCCCAAGTACACGATAAGTTTTATCGCCCGGCAGCAGCTCTATACGCGCAGGCAAATATTAGAGAATTACTGGTGAGAAAGTGAGCTTTGCGAATAGGCCGCCCACTGCCGATTATTGTTAGCTCGATATCACTAACAAGCCACTCGTTAAATCCGGCTCGTTCTATTGAATTATATTCTCGAGAGTGTTGTCTGCAATCTACTGGCAATTAGTTATAAAAGCTACCACCAATTAGTAGAAAAAGGATGAGTCCATTAAACGATTCGCATTCTTGACTATCAAGAAACAGCGAAGCTCGTACGCCTTATATGCGGAGTATTACTCTATGAAACATTTTACGTGCCCCATTGAAATGTTTATACGCGGCTACTGGGTATTTAGTTCTATTAAACAATAGAATAAGAACATCCAATTTCTGTATGAAACGCCTGCATATTACACGCGTATAATTACCCAGGGCTTTTTTATAGTAACTGTGTGGCTTTATAGATGTTCTTTAGAAACTTTTTGCAATCCAGACTGAGCTAATAGTGGAGTATTTTATAATGCCTGTTTCTTACAAGAATAATGAAAACAAGAACCGATGTTAATTCACAGTCGTTTTAAATTGCTCGCATTCAATGCGAGCAGTAATCGCGTACTTGTATCAACCACACATAGACCGGGCGTTTCGTTAATTGCGCCAGTTACAACAGCGGGAGTCATTAAAATCGAATTTAAGATAGCATAACTGTCTGGGAGTACACTCACGCGTTGTCCGAGGAGGGCGGGCCTAATCTACTGGGAGCTTTCCACGGCGAACTTAATTCGCAGACGCGCGAGAGAAAGAGAGAGACTGTGCGCTGGCCTTTGAGGCGGCAGCAGGCAGGCAGCTCTTCCTTTCATCGGACGGTTTGCTTAGAGAATCCTTAATGAAGCCGGTCGCGCGCGAACGTATGAATCAGCGCGCAGAGAGCGCCGAGGACTCTAATCAGGAATACCAGATCCAGGCGAATGAGAGAGCCGACCTTGGATCGCCGATCGCCGATACAAGTTGATTCATAGATCGCTCGCCTTCCGAGCGGCGAAAGTAGCGATTCAATCGAGCGAAGCTTGTATTTACGGCGACCGCGCGCCGCTCGTAATCTTCGATCTGTATAGGCGACCTGGTTGTTACGCTAATATATCGGTGTGCTGCCTCGCCGCGATCAATCGAACTACGCCTTTGTACCGGCCAAGTCAGAACGAGCTGGAATTCACGGGACGGAATGCTGTCTCCGATTCTTCACGGAGTCACAGTACTTTATATCTACGTGCTCCCTCCTCGAGTAATACAGGAATTATTGATTCTATCCATTTATTTGTATTATTGGTTTTCTCAATTAATACGATAAAAATAGTTTGTAAAGTTTGTTTATACTGTGGTTACTTCTCATTGACTGTGAACCTCGCAGTAATATATAAAGATTGTTTTATGTGAATGAATTTCCCAAGTTCACCGAACTTGATAAATATTCATTTATTCAAATAGTTCTTTATTGGCTGTTTTTTCGGATTACTGATATAAATCTTGGAATATAAAGGTCTTCGATTCCTTTAACGATCCACACAATTGCTACACTCGAGAATGCAGCAATAATTGCAGGACAGCGAGGAGAGCCAATATTTTCGAGCATAGAAAAATGATGCGAACAATCAGTTTATTGTTTCCTGTTCATTTCTCTCGGAAATGTCAACTACGAGTGGTGCGCGACTCCGGCGAGAAAGCGCTTCCTTCCCACATAGAGACGCCCTTCCCGCGGTACCAAAATAGCTGCTCGGGCTTGGTAGTATCGACATTTTGAACTCACGGGACATTGATGAAGAAATTCCTGAGCCGCCGTCAGTCAACGTGGCTGGCGTTAACTGACGGCTCGAGCAGACATCTCCCCCATCTACGCTTTGCCCTCGAAAGCCCCGTAGAACCTCTGTCTTCCGTCTCCGCAATTTTTCGCCCCTCTCATTACTGCGGGTTTTCGCTCTGCCAATCTTCGTCATCGCGGATAGACCAGTGTTTGTTTGCTTTTCCGCCGGCAGTCTCTTTATTTTCGTCGTAATGCGGTAGGTAATGGTCACGAAGGACGCGCCAGTTCATTTGGAATTAGATCGATCTGTTTGCACAGATTTTTCCAAATTTTTTAAGATCGAATTTATGAAGAAGGGATTCAGTAATACTAAACTAAAATACAAAAAAAATAATCGTATATTGCTAAAGAATTATATTTAATAATTTTATAAATGTATGTACAATTCATTGAATTCAGTAAATTTGAGTGATGACAGATTTGATAGATTTATGATCAGAGATTTGTACCCTATGACCAGCGACTGTCAATAAGGTCAGGTAAAATGTTTGTCAAACCGAAGGTGCGAAAGAAAAGGCGCAACCTTATCTTGCATTGTCAATTGTCCTGAAGTCAGGAATTTGGTAGCTATCGAATGTGGCGTCGAAGTGGGGCAGACAGCAGGGTTGCCTTCTGGTAAGAGAACTGTGAAGGACAACGGGCTTACCCTACAACAGTCTTACTGACAACACACAGATTCCTTAGAAGATTTATGTTGCGGCTAGCTTTCTCCTGATAAACTAATCTACTTTGGTCTTCTATTCGCAGTTTCATTCATTTATGGAGATGTAAAGTTCGTATTTCTTAGTTTCTTCATTAAGAGCATAAGTCATCGAAGCGCGCATACATAAACCTTTTTCCCACGGACATATAATTTGCATTGATTATTTCATTCAATGCAGATAATGGCTAAAGGTAAAAACATCTCAATCCGATAATACCACAAATGATTAATGGTAAATAATCTGTAAGCTGTAAATGCAACCTCAAAGTAAATACTTGAAATATTAATAATGCAGTAGAAGGTTTATCGGTAATAATCTGGTAAAATGTTAATGATTTTCGTGCGCCCGTTGTAGGGCAGAAGGGGAATTCCGAAAATTTGCGCACGCTCACGCTTGAAGCAATAATAATTGACACATCAAGCGCTTGGCTACTGGCTGAAATCACCGGCCGTTTATTCGGCGGCGTTCGTTATTATATTGCACGTTTGGTTATTTCGAGTTATGCGGCTGCATAGTCGCCTGACGCTAATAATCATTATTCATAATGCGTAATGACTATCGGCCCGCTTACCGCTGACGCGTTTTATTCTGCATTACTGATTGCCGAGATAAATCCCGATATAAAAACGCGGAGGTCGCTTCTTCAATGAGGTTAAGTCGTAATTGGATAAATTACAACTGTTTATGTCAGTAATAATTATCGTTGGTTACAAGTTCACTCGAATAAATGCACTTTCTCCCAATTACCGAGTATTAAAACACGAAGGTTAAGTGTATTTTAAAAATATGCCGAGTTTATCAATGAAGTTCGAAACCGTGGCCTTTTACAACGTAACTTCCGCTCTTTATATTTAGCTGGACATTCTATTTCTCACGCAGCAGCGGAATCGAGAGTCGCTTTCAGGCCCGATTAAACTCCTATCGATTAGGTGAAAGAATTATATTTAGTTACAATATATTAATAAAGCAGACGCGGGTATTAATACGAGCTAACATTGAAAAATTACTTCATATTCCAATCCAAGGCAATTACTATTTGATTTATCTTTATATCGGTGATTCACAAGCAAACCTTTAATCGTTTCGGAATTCAATTCTTTTATTGTGTTATAAATATTATTTTCGCCAGTCGAAATGGTCGAAATGTATATTCTGGCGAAATACGTTGTTTTGAAAGGGAGGGATCGGAAAAACAATTTGAGACCCTGAAGGCAGCAGCAGAACGAAGTTTAATATTGCACTGTTTTCGACTGCTGCCGAGTATCAGAATCGTGATGCGGATGTTGAAACAGGGCAGCTCGGAGGGAAAATATTGGTTCTTCGAAATATCCAACTGGCTCTTGCGCTCCTTATACCGCTGGAATCGAAGGGCTATTGGAAATCGGGTGAACTCCACTCCCTAAAACCGACTGAATATAAAGGGGAATCTTCGAAAAAGTTCGCGCTCGTCCAGACTGCTATCTGTCAGCGGTACAGACGGAAGTTTGACTTTGGCCGCCGATAAATAAATATTGGAAAAATTGCGCTATCGGCGATTCGCTCGCCCTCGGTTTGTCAGATTTTCGAGGCTGTGTTGCGCTGCTCTTCCTATCTTGCAAATAACATTCGTATTTTTCGAAATGCGCGGATCCACGATAACCGAGAAATCGTGTATGTATTTCATAACATGATAGCATTGAAGAGCGAAGCCTTTAAATTATTTACGATCTTTATCAATTCTTCTTAACTTATTCGCAGTAAACAAGATACAAGCAAAGTTCTTAAAAATCAAGAAGATAGCTTACATTAATACATATAAAAACAGACTTTTTCTCTTATTATCTTATAATATTTCTATAAGTTTTATTAATTCCAGTGAATTTTACTTTGAATATCCGGGTTATCACGTTCACAGCATACGTATTGTCTTCCTGTGTATCCCCACCATGGTGGGTTTTACTCCCACTCCGGAGCATTCTGGGTAAACCCCCATTAGACCCTTAGAACGAGCTGATACCTGAACTCATCTCCATTTGCCTGAAGGTCGTTGAGGTGACACGTTCTTACTGCGTCCGGTCGCTCTACAGAAATAGTCGTTCACTGTGGAATTCTTAAAGCGAGTCAGCTTCAAATCTCGAGTGTGTGCACGAGCATTAGTGACGTTCGATCATGTACGAAATAGTGAAGACTCTCAGTGGCGTGTCAATATTGAAAATTGTTTAATTGTGCATAAGTGATAACTTACTTTTGTAGCTTCTAGTCTTCAAGATTCTATTCACCATTAATTTGGTAATCTTGGAAATCGATTATCTATTTTATAATACTTTAAGTGAAGAATTAATTTCAGTCAAAGAAGTATTTTCTCCAATTTCGTCTATGGAAAGGCACAAGTTTCTAATCGATTGGTTTGCGAGAGGAATCATAGCTTTTCTGTATTCCGTTTGAGAAGAGAGAGTATCACGTGTAAAGCAATTAATCGAATTGTTTAACCCTCGAGGGGATGTTTGTTTATCGCGCAATGATTATTTTCGCGGGGTCTTTCGCAGCGCGAGTTTACCTTGGCTAAAGCAAATATGCAAAATCACTGGCGGAAAATTTGCAAGCTCTCTCTCCTCGCCGCGGCTCCCAGCCGTTCTTCAAGCGGTAGTAGCTGTGATCAATTGTAGGCGCAGCTTTATTTTCCGAGTGTTTTGTTGGCCCGCGCCGAAAGAGGGATTTCCAATTCAAATGGGCTCTTCTACTGTAATCCGTAATGCAAGCTTTCTACATCGAAATACATTTCGCTCGCCGTCCTTTTGATAAATACTAGCTATTTTCGGTATTGCCTTCCTGTTTTCATTTCCGATCTTCTCCCACGGAAAGATTAATCGAGAGAAAGTACTACGAGAACTACAGCAGAACGTAGAATAATTTCCGGATTTAATATAATCTTTAATTTCAATATGGCATATTGGAAAATGAAGAATTATCATAGATATAATTTCGAGCACTTTAGTGATTCGAGTGGGTTTTGGAGAAACCAATTATTTAACATGGTTTCTTTCATGTATACAAGTTCCAGTGGCAGTTATTTTCGTCGCCGATACGTTTCCGAATACTCGGAAGTATCGCTTTGCAATTAGAGAAAAGGGGCGAGAATGCTGACTTGGTAATTAACGATGCTTGACTCGGTTTCCGTGGAAAGTGGGGCAATAGGGTCGAGGAAGCCTTATTGAAAAAGCAAAGAAAAACGCGCCCGGAGTGTATAACGAAGCATTGACTTTGCCTTGCGGAAGAAGACCTTTTCGTGAACTCGGCAAAATACCGGTTTCGCAGTTTACATTAGCCTCTTTAGGAAGCCGTTCCATCAATGATCGCTGCGGCCGCTCGGCGGCTGTGCGTCATTAGTACGTGAAAATGAATCGACTGTCCTTCCACGGCTAAATCGAAGATGCGCGCGCGCGTGTTGTCGATGCAGAGCTCAGCGAGGCAGTGGCGGCGGCGGCGAGGCTTTGCGAACAGGTTTTCTTTGGAAGCGGGCGAGCTAGGTCGACGGCTTGTGTAAGGCGATACGTCCACCGCGTAACCTATCGTCTAGCCCACCATCGTGCCTTCTCGATTTCACACCAGAAAACGGCAGAAAAGAGGCTACTGCCCTTGTTTAGAAATGCGGTTTCCACCGTCACCATCTTCCCTTTGTCATCCCAGTCATTCTGCGATGATGCTCGCTTTATTACAAGCCTAGCCAACCACGTGCTCCCCTTGTACTATTAATCCATTAAGTGTTAATGCTTTTCTTTGCTTTCCTGGATTAATGTTATGTCAAAAGTTGTGGATGGTGAAGTTTTCCAATTTAAGAGGTTTATGATCATTAGGAGTTTTGAATGTTTTTGAGTGTAAAAGGAATAATAGAATTTTGCTGTGTATAAGTACATAATAGTACAATCCATTAACCTCGTTTTTGTCTGTCTGACGTCTGAGAGTATACCTTGTACATTTTTTTACTTTCATTAAGAGGTCCCTGGGAATCGTAGGTCTAATTTTTGCTCAAGCCGGCGCTTCATTATGGGAAGGATATAGTTTTTAGTCACGATGGCGGAAATGAATTTCCGAAATTGTACGATTTCATTAGCATTGCGGGTTACATTTTCTAGCCTTTCCCATTATGCGCATTGTCGGCGGTGGTAAAAAGAAGAAAGATAGCGTCGGGTTAAACGACGTTGGGTGAACAATGGTTTCCGAGGTTTAAATGGATCGAGCCCCAGCGAAACACGCTTCCAGGAAAGGCGCTCTTTGTCCTTATTATTCTGATCTTCCCCGTTTTTTGTTTCAGCCAGTGCCGTGACCGAGTTCGCATTACCACAGAGTATCTGCCGCCGGCCCTGCGACCAATTTAGCCGATTAAATCGTCCTCGGTGAGTTTAACTTAACGCGAAGCACAGCCTCCTTCCACGCCAGTGTATTTCCGTCACTCCCGCTGGGATATCAAAGTCGCCGCTGATTTGCAAGGCAAACACGTGCGGCTGAACTAATTCGGTGGACTCGAGCCTTGTCGATTTAATAACCTGACGATGCAAAAGGGAGTAAGGGGGAAGGGGAGATAAGGAAAGAGAAAAACGCAAAGGGAACAGCCTGCACGGCAGCCTTCGGATGCATTGAAAATCCATCGATCCTTTTTTAATACCTTTCTCATTTAACTTGGAAATTTCCTGATGATCGTTAATCGTTTACTAATCTTTAGTTCGATATCTTTAGAAATTCCTTATATCTAATTAATATTGCATTCAATACTACTTTTGAATTATGTAATTTTATAATTTATTCATGAATTCTATCAACAAACATTCAGATTGAAGATGAGCGCGAAGTGATTCAAGCTCCAAGAAATCAGCAGCAGGGCGCCACGAGTTTTTCATAAATGTGCTTGAGCTTTAAAGGGAGGAGGGCATGCCGGATAATGAATCGCATGAATGTTTCGTTGGGTAAGCGAGCTATTTCTCGCTGGAGGTTGGAGTCGAAGCCGGTGGCGGCCGGCTGATGGAAAGCAGAAGCTCGATCCTGCTTTCGTAAAAGTTTCACCGGTTTCTTCTTTCTTGGCGGATGCGCCGAGCGGCGGCGGCCGCCGCCGCCGCCGCCGCCGCGTCATATATGGCTCTGTTCCTGAAACCCGTCCTACTTTCGCATCCTTTTCTTCCTCGACGCGCGCGCGCTAAACACTGCACTGCCTTGGCCGATCGCGATGCATACACCTCATTCTCATGGCACTATCATTCATTCGGGATGTGCCGCCGCCGCCGACGACGACGCAGATGCCGACGCCGCTGTAGATTTCTCTCCCTGGCGAAAAAGCTTTTTGCCATTAGCCATTTTATCTTTATTACGCTCCCCCACTTAATTTCCCAGCCGAATCCACTTTCTTCCTTCGATATTTATCGTGTGATATTGCCGGCGTGTCGTCGAGCAGATGAGAGGATGCCTAGATTCCCTAGAAGCCAATCCCTACTTGCCGAGTTGCCAATCTATTTATTCCACCATGAATCCTATGGGAATAGAGGCTTCCCTCAAGGTTTCGTACTCGACCAGAGTTTAATGGGGATAGTTAAAAGCGAGATTTACATATTATATTCCAAAGGCATAAACATAAGGTGTCACTTGATGCGATAAAGTTTTAGTATTACCGGTGATACAAACACCAAAGTGCTCGTGGAATATTACACCCGGTAATATCAGAGAGCTGGTTTACTGCCCTATGAGTTATTTAATGATTAGTGTTTTATTATAACAGAGGGTAAATTTAAACGTGGATATAATTTCACACAAAGTACTGTTGAACTACTAATTTCGTAGACGTCGGAATCGGAACTATGGAACTGTGTTGGGAGGACGGGAAAATATCTGGAAATACTTCAGTTGCATAATGCAGGTATTTAACGAAATTCAATTGGATTTCGAGAAGCGCGGCGTCTCGCGCGCGCAATTCTGCGAATTAGCCGAATTTATCGAAATTTAATTTAATTTTTCAATTTAACTCTGCCGCGCGCTCAAATGGAAGACTCTCGAAGCTGAAATTATGACCTGCCGCGCGCAGCCAATGGTGGTGGAGGGGGGTGGGGGATGCGCGGAATTTAATTTAATTCGAGTTTAATTCAGTCGACACACTCGAAAGTCAAAATGGGAAAGAAAATATCAATGGAAATTCATCCCGCTTTCCCTCTAATCCCATTTAATTCCTCTCCAAATACCGCTTGCGACCGATCGTTATAATATTCGCTCGAAGGTATTCGGATAATTTAATATGGAGAATTTCGGAATATTAACGCTGACAAGGCACGGTTGGCACGCGCTAGGATTTCGCAATATTTTGCCGGCGAACAAAGTCGATAAAGGCTAACACAATTGACCACTTTTGTGGCTGCGATTCTTCCGCTCGATTTCTACGATTTCCGATGAACCGACTATCGTAAAGCCAAGTAAATCTCGTTAGACTCGGGCGAGTTTCACTTCACGCGATTGATTCGTGTTCAATGACTCGTGGAACTAATAGGCGATCAATGCAAATATTGAACGATACGCAACTCCGCAATAAAAGAGCAACAAAGAACGTGAGAAAAATACCAAAATTCAAGCCGTTTAAATAATCCAGTCACCGGATAAATTTTGGGAAACCGTTTCTCTTATGCCGTTCATAAACGTGATTGGAATTTTAAAATAAATATTCTATGCCATCATACAAACTTTCAAAAATACCCGAAAAGCTTTGCTTGATTAAATTGCGTTCAATCGTTTCGATTAAATTCTATTTGGGTATAAAGGTTATACCAAATAAATAAAGCCTGCGCTCTGCTTTCATATATTGCATAAAAAACGATAATTATCGTGGGGAAATTTTGGATTAATAGAGTTTACCTCGTGAAAGTGCCGCATCATTTATCCGACCTGTGCACGAATGTCGAGACTGCATTTATCGAGAACGAAATAATAAATAAAACTATTCGAAATTTAAATCTTTTAAATCAATGAACGAATGAAAAAAGGAAGTTGAAATTTATTTAATGCATTTAACATGCTGATGCCAAGCGTGCGATGTTGGCAAACTTAGTAATGAAAGGATTAATTGAATTCGGTCAATGAGTCATCAAGAGAGGCGAAGGGACAGCGCGCGGATTCACCCTGATGTTTTTCTCCGATGTTTCCAGACATCGTGAATTTATCTCTCCTCTATCCTTCTCTCTCGCTCCTCTGCCCCGGGAATGAGGTCACGCCACAATTCTCTTCCGTTAATAAATGTCAACATAGCTCGCGCTTAACGGCCGACCATACGTCCGAACTACCAACTTTTGCAAAATAGACAAAGCCCGCCCGAATTTTTACAGCTTCAAAAAGCAGATTAAAACCACTGATTTTCGCATAAATATTGGCTAAAGTTTACATAAGATAAACTGTCTGTGCCCATAATTATAGATCGCGCTCAGTGCACGTAGCAGTAACAGTCTGTAATGTTTTATATACATGACCCACATGTGAACAATTAAACGCTTTCGATTCCAAGCTCTAAACACGAATCTGTAATGCATAAATTAAAGTCCACGGGGTTTCTCTAAAAATCATTAGATTGTTTTAGTATTTTTTCTTCGAAGTATAATATTTTTGATAGTCACGGAGTTAGATTTTTTTTTTTAAAGAAAAGTCAAAGAAGTATAATTAACTGCTGGTTTCTATACAAGTTCAAATTCTCATTATTCTCTTGCGCATTTAAATATGGCAACTATAACAAGATAAATGACACACTTTAGAACACCCTGTACATTTCCATAAGGACGAGCAGTTAACTAATAAGGGAAAAGTGGCTGGCATTAGTCTGTTAGAACTGGAGAATCACGGGTAAAACCAGTTTAGGGTAATGTAACAGTTCCAATTAATGGTGCAAGTTTACAGTAGCATCTGGCACTTAATGCGTTGGCAGTAGCCATTAACTTATTTGTTGGCTGAAAGCAAACAGTACACGAGAGTTCCGGGTTGCTCTGCTTCCCACAGACATTACGAATTTTTCCCAAATATAATTCTACCACAATCGCGTCAATTCTCGCTATCTAAATTACCAAACTTAATGTAGAATCACTCAATGGAACGATGTTTGGAAGACTGTGTACATTTCCATAAGGGAAAATTGGCCGGCATTAGTCTGTTGGAACTAGAGAAATCACGGGGAAAACCAGTTTAGGGTAATGTAACAGCGCCAATTAATGGTACAAGTTTACAGTAGCATCGAGTGCTTGGTGCGTCGGTAAAGGGCCATTAATATTAATGCAGTTATGGGGTTCGGAACGCTGAGTAGCTGTCTGCAGATAATGCCCGAGCCCTCCATCCGCTTGCGCACAGGCCTCCTCTGAGCCCATTGTCAAACGGAACCGACGAAACTTGGCGATCGTTATCCGTGTCAGAGTCGCAAGATAAATACCGAAACGATGCGACATCCTCTTATGAATATTTATCGGAGATTCCGCGCGCTTCCTTTCCCCGCCGGATTTATGGCTACAAATCGCTACATCCTGCGACGGGGCTAGCCGCTCTAGAATTCATGGGTTTGCGCTTTCACGCCGCTCCGCACTCTAACATGTTGTGCTACGACGCTCTGCGAGAGCTCTACTTGCTGCTTGGACGCCCTTCTTTATGCTCCTTCCGACTGATTTGGTGCTCGGTAGCACTGCCGTTCACTCGCCTTTCGAGTCATTGAACCGCGGTTATCATTACTTCCTCCTCGTCTTCTTGGAAGTGCATGCTTTAACTGAGCGAACCAGTCTCGACAAGTGGATTGACAGAAGCCCAGCATGAAAGAGTCTTTAGCTGGAAAATTGTAATATCGAAATTCTAGCTATTCTCGGGAAAGCACAAACGTATGACTAAATCGGGAGATTCAGACAGAGATATTTTCTAAAGGTAGACTTGCTAAATTTGCATTTAGAGAGTTCGGTATTAAAGTTTAGTCCCATTTACCAAGCAGAGACGCTTGATTACAGAATCTAATCTGAAAGTATCTTTGTATAGGTAGTGAAAACATTACGATTAGCATTGACGGCGTCCAATCAGGGATTTCCTCAGATATTCTCGCATCCAAACGAACAAGCTTCCTTTATACTTTCGATTCTACAATTCTTTTCCCTATACCTATAATTTATACTATTCCCAAAAATCCGTCGATTCGATTCCTTTCAAATTCAAGAGATCGACACGCATAGCTCAGTGACTCCAATCACAGTCGTTCACCGCACTCATACTCAAGCAATTTCCTAACTAATTCGCGAGGCGCCACAGACTATATCTCGTATCGGAGACAACTCGATATCTCGTGATGTATAGCGGGGCTGGCTCTGTCCGCGCGAGGATCGCGCACCAGCACATAGGAACGCGCAACCGACTAATAAGTTTGCCGATACGTCCAGTTGCGGTCAAGCGGCAACCGGACAATTACGGGAAGAGCATTCCCTTTCGGATCGGCGAGCGTGTCGGATATCCGGCAGTCGACAGTGGCCAAGCGGTGTGTGTGTGTGTGTGTGTGTGTGTGTGTGTGTGGTGGTGCGCGCCGGCATATTCCAATTTCCAGTGGAGTCTGTCGGCACATTAGCTCTCCGCGTACCGTGTTGTATTTACGCGGGCACCGCCACTTCCGTTGCCTCGCTATTTCCGCAAGCCTTCCTCTCAGAACACCGCCAGCACCAAGCACCACCACCTCCTCCTCTGCTCCTCTCCGGTGCGCGTCTGGCAGGCTGGCGACGCATTATTTCACCGGGAACACGGAAACGGACGCGCGCGCGCTAACCTAATCGGCCGGCGCGGCGCTCCTAATCTAATTAGCTGGCGCGGTTGAGCGCGCCCGCGCCCGCGCGCACACTTACGTGCGAACGTGCCGCGAATTAAGCTCTTCTTTCGTGGCTCGTTTCACTCTCGGATCGGTCGATCTTCACTGTCTGTATGTGTGTGTATGTCTGTGTTACTTGCACGTGTGTAGTAAACGTGAGAGAGGCTTGTTCGCCGTGTGTGTTGCGTGGCTGTGTGTGTGCTCCGTGGTTGTTACCCACGCTAAGCTTGGCTTATAATCAGTCGCCCTCGAGAACCTTTTGTCTTTCGGGCGAACGAACCCGCCTTCTACTTGCACCTACGTACCAGCTTCCACCCACCGATACAGACTCACGTGTGCCTCTCGCGCGTGTGTGTAAGAGTGCAAGCTCTCTTGTCGAATTTTACGCCCCGACCCTCCTCGCTCCCCGCGCCGCCCTCGCCACGCCTGTCAGTGTGTATACTCAACCTCGTTTCGAATCGCTCGTGGAGGAAAACAGTTCTGGCAGCAAGGGTTTCCCCTCCTCTCCCTTTTCGATGGAGTTTGCTTGCCTCGCTCTTCGACTCTTGCACAGTCTATTATACAGCTTTTAATTAAACGATAATAGTAATCTTGGGAAATCTATTGGAAGCCAATTGAAAGTACTGTGGATCTTTATTCTATTATTTTTTGGTTCCCTTTTGTATTTAATAATTGAAACTCTCTTATTGCGTTATTGATTTGTAGTATGATTGGCAATGCTTTATTGTACATTTTATTTAAATGAATTCAATTGAAGTTGTATTCGACTATTGCAATTTTATTTCATCTGTATTATAAAATTAATTAACGATCCTGTTATTTTCGCGGAACAAGATTTCTCTCTCACGAGTTTCTAATTCCACTCTAAACACTGCATTAGAGTATGTTAACCATATTCGACGGGCTGTTGGTAGGAGGACTTTTATTTCTGTAGGAGAGCGATGCGTTTCTGGTGCAGGCTTTTAGCGCGGGGCCGCTCGCCCGGGCGGAGCGTGTGCGCGTTATTTTTGGGGATTGATGTAAACCGGCTGCTGGGGCTCTCCGACCGATGATCGCATCGCTCCTCTTTCGCCAGCGGTGAAAACTGCGCATCCTCTTCCCACTGTGCAATCTGCTTGCTTGCTTGCTTGCTTGCGCCGCCGTTCTCTTCTCCTCTCTCGCGCGCGCACGTGAGCTCATCCTCGTAAGAAACGGCCTGTTTATCTAGCCTCCAAAGTAGATAAGAAAGCAGCCTCGAGGATGAGTCAGTGCCGTTCGAGTTCACTCGTGACGAAATATCGGCACTTGCCACGCCGACCCGTTAAATCCTCGGTAGAACCGGCCTTTGATAAGTGTACAGACTGATTCACTGCCTTTCAATCGACCACTGTTAGATATCCTCTCTTGCGTGTATTTATAATAATTTTAGCTATGAGTCATCTTGCAATTAGATCATAATTAATTGAAGAATTGGGACATAATAGAATTATTATAGAAATGTTCTCATACGTCCTTTTGAAATAAGAATTGGTTGCCTACCAAAGATCAGCTTGTAAAAGCTCTAGGAATATTTGTAATTGGTAAAATGATCCCAATTGAAAGTTAGATAAAGAAATCATTCCATATAATATTATTTTTGCATTTATAATGTTCGTAATGCAATATTACATCTGATTAAAGTGGAGTATAACAGTGCCGATTAAGAAGCAGGTGATTCAGCCTATTCTTATCGCGAGTAACCTTGGGCTTGCCAGCAGTGTAACGAGAAACAAATAATTAATCAAATCTCGCCTGGGTTAACAAATAGTCTGACGCAAGAAGCGACGCCGAGTAGTAACGCGAGAGGCGAGATTTTCGGATTTTAAAATACTGGAAAATCGAGGGGATTCCAGTTATTGTTCGCTGGAGTGACAGGCATTTTTCCGAGGGGGACTTTGGAAAAAAAATCGATTAACCGGGTGAAAGCTCAACGTAACATTATGTTTGGACTTTAATATTTCATTGGATGTTGGCCGTTGAAACGCGAGCGATTCCGCCGGAGGTTGGGCGAGCTGATGCTGAATGCATTGGGGTGTTGGCGCGCTCCTGTTTGCTTTTTCTCAAAACTTTAATTTCCAGGGGAAATATTTGTGCAAACGCGGCCGCCGCCGCCAGTTGCAAAGCCGTAATTTTCTAGCTGCGCGGTTGGCGCGCGTGTAATCACGCTCGTAAGGGAAATTTATATGACGCAGAGCGCGCGATGGGAGAAAAGCGATTGAAACAGCCTGTATTTGCGCGAGCACGTTCCCGGATAAGACGAATAGCTGGTGTTTTCGAATAATACAGAGGATGCGCCAGAGAATGTGGAACACGCAGGAAATTTCCAGTGTTTTATTAGGAATACTCGCTATTAAATTTGGTGTTACCGTCGGAATGATTGGTGGTCGCGGAAATTAGTTAATTAGCTAACAGACGATTCACCGCTTTGGCACTAATGGTGATGTACTGGTGGTAGTTAATGCCGCTGTTTAGTTTAATCGGTAAACTGAGTTATCGTAAATGACAAATCATATTTTGCCACTGAATAGGCAAATTACTTTAGTAAACCAGTATAAATAGTAAACAGCTGTTCATTATTATAATAACACTGTCATAACGCGACTAATATATAATTCAACGGTTAAACAAGAATTTGCTCAATGCATAACCACTAAATAATTGGTGATTTTCGTTGTCGCAATGGAAAGCGTAATAACAAATGCAATCACTGCCTTTCGCATAAAGTGCGAAAATAATCAATGCTAATCCACAAAATATGACTTACAATTATTTCCACTAATGGCCTTTCATTGTGCTTATAAAATAAAGCGTTTCCATAAATCCCACGCAATCTTATTTCACGCACAATCATTTTTATTAGCAGTTCATCTGTCGCTGGCATAAAATACAAGACACTTGATTCGAGATCGTCTGACAAATCAATCGCGAGGCCGAGCAAATTGGCTGCGAAAACGGAAGCGGTGAACGGCCAAGTGGTTGTGCAAACGCGCGCGACACTTGGGCGAGTTAAGTTCACAGTCGAAATGTCAATCTGCCGTGTGGCGCTAATTGCAAGTGCAGGCTGTCGCGCCGGTGATTTCGCAATTTGATCTCCGCTAAACGCGGAAGTCACGGCAATATTTTACGCAAATATCGAATGTCACTGGCGCCGCCGACGCCGCCGCCGCCGCCGCTCTCGAATCCGCAGTATCCGTGGCAATGCGGCAACCGAATCGATGAGGGCATAAATCATCAATGGAGCCGCTGTTTTCGGTTATCATTGCCGAGCGCGGCCTCCCCAGCCCTGCTAAACGACGATGCCCGCCCATTGTTATTCCATTTTGTAATCTTCCCTGCGGTCTCACTCGTCTGCGATACAAGTACATTTGTATTTCACCTTTCATTGTTCCCCGTTAACGATTATTTGCGATTCATTTCGGCTAATCTTGGCTGCGAGTTAATTAATCTGCACTGACAGAGTTTCTGGATTCTACGTTCATTGTTCGTGCTGCGAACATTTTCAATTCATTCTTTTATTATTTAAAGAATTACAATTATAACAATACAGAAATCCTGAACTGTTTCATGTTGGAAGCGTTATTGAATATAAATTCAATTACAGGAAATGTTAAACTGTAAAAGTCTCGCGAAGCCTTGAACTTCGTTTTAGTTTTATCAGTGGTACGATAAAAGGAAGAAGTACAAATGGGATAGAAAAAGGAAGTTCTAAGAATCCAGGAACGCTTACGGGCCAGACACATCAATCGTGCGGTGCGTGCGCGCGGTGTACGTGTACACAGTTTTTCCGTAATTAATGATAGAGTAATTAGTGGGGAGATCTCATCTCGGGAAACGCAGCCGGCGAGTAAATGGGAACCGGTATATCGGAGGGCTGGAAACTCCGCGAGGCATTGAGATTAAAAAGTCGAGATGCGCCGGCAACTGTGTGTTTGCATCATTACATTATCGCGTGAATCCCCGGCCCCGATACAGCCTGACCCAAAATTCGAAACTACTTATTGGTAGACGCAATCAAC
The DNA here is from genome assembly GCA_910591665.1 of Ectemnius continuus. NCBI lineage: Eukaryota > Metazoa > Arthropoda > Insecta > Hymenoptera > Crabronidae > Ectemnius > Ectemnius continuus. The sequence goes on along the minus strand of OU342868.1, from coordinate 8,256,871 downwards.
TCCAATTTCGCTCGGAGTCCACTGCTTCTGCAATTAGCGAATTCTGCTAATGAATCGCTGCAGAAAATCTATCAGACACTAGGAATTAATCCATTTGCATCGCGAGCGCATATTACTTCGTTCTTATATCATCTTTCTCAATCACTCAAACATTAAATTCTCTCTATTTTGTAAACTAAAATATTCGCTATAATAGGATATTTTCCTTGATGAAATGAATCAAACACTTTACGCTCTAAATCATAAGAAAATCGGGAAAAATCTTTCGGTAAATTTACCAGGGAACATATCGGCGCACATGTGAGCGAACGCATTAGATGGTTGGCGGACGGCTCACTCGCTCTATTAATAGGTGGACGCGTACGTTCTATTACTCTTGATTAAGTCTATTGCCAGGCCAACAGCATTATACGCGGTAACGCACTCCCGCTTGCCACGCGTCCTCCACTGCGAACTCGAGTAATTGGCGCATATTGCACTTCGCGTTAATATCAATTTTTTTCTCCCCTTTCGCCTCGCCGCGCCTCGCCTCTCGCGAGAGACACAGTTTTGTCCGCTCAGCGTTAAGTGTCATTGCTTCTTCCATCGTTCTCTCGAATGCCCGTACGTAGTTGCACAGTTTTATGTCAGTTTAAGTTGGTGATATTCGAGATTTTGTGTTTTTAACACTGTCAGACTTGGAATAATTTATTAAATAGTAGCTAGTAAAATAATTGCATGATATAAACCTGCTTTCGGTGTTTTAATGTTTGTGGTTTAATTCCTTTATTTTAATACTCTTTGTATTTGTTTCATTATACTCTTCTAGAGTCTTTAATATTATTTGCATTTTCGTTGATCGGCATCAATAATCACTTATTCTTATCGTTTTGTTTATATTTGAATAGATATAGCTGTAGAGATTTACACTCCAATGATTTCGTATTATTTATGTAACTTTGCTAATATTGTTTTTCCTTTATGTCATTAACGTAAAGTTAGGACTGGGAAATTCGTCGCTAGTTGCCGGATGTAATTGGAAAGCCTGTTGAATACGCCAGTGCTTGGAGAACTGGCAACTCAACTTAGACTATGCAATCTGCGGCACAGATGGATGTAAAATTCATGGGTTAGCGTATCCCGGAGAAGCGCGCGGCGTATCACGCCCTCGGGCTTTATCGCAGCAGCCGCGCTGTAACTGGACCTCGTTAATGTCGAAAATGACGCATCCGCGAAATTTGATTTCGACCTGTTCTCTCTCTCTTCTCTCTCCTCTCAGTAAGGTGAACTCTTTCCACGGCGGAATCTCGCAACAGTGAATAGCCCACAAATGGTACAAGTGCCCAATTACTCACAAATTGGGTGGTGCTTTGAAAATAATATTCCCAGTCCCATGTATGCTTTGCCGCATGATACTTTCCGCCGAGATATGTGACCTGAAATATTTAAATAATATTCCACCCAACTCACGTCTCCTAGTTTCCAGCAGTCTCTCGGATGAAATTTTCATATAAAATCGCAATTTAAAATTAGAAATAACAATGTTACACATTTCTACCAGTGCTACATTCCGTATTTCTACATTCCCCCATTCAAAAATGAATGAATGCGATATGAAAGAGTCAGATTCACAGAAGAATTTGAGATCCGAGCACGTAGGTCAGATAAGTAAAATAAAGCCATGAGAAAGAGAGTGAGTGGGGAGGAACATCCAGTGGGATATCACGTGTGGCAAGCCAATTATTTTCCGGCTACTTTCCCTCGCGCACTCCCAGCAACATTTCCACGAAATGAGGTACACTTTGCCATTGGGGGATAAGTTGCAAATGGGGTTGTAGGATTGGTAGGGAGGTGGGGTGGGGCGGCGGGACACGATGGGAAGATAGAAAGGGAGAATCACTGAGGAGAGCCATAAAGGTCGTACAAATGAGGGAGTGGGACATCGCTCGGCCAGTGGAGGATAATCCTCGGAGATGAGAGAAGGGCACTTCTATACCACGAAGAAGAAGGGATCCCTTTCGAGCTGTCCCTCAGTCCGTCCGCACAAGCGGCCCTTTAAACAGCGCGCACTGTAAAAAAGGGAATTCTCGGACCGGTCGCAGGGACAACATCAACCGCGCGCGTGTGTCTGTGTGTGTTCCTTGTGTGCCCTCACATCTCTGACGCGCTCCTCCTCGTCCGCTTCGACTGTCTGTGTGTCGGCCCATTGAATTTTAATGTGGCGCGCTTTTCCATGAATATTTATCGTGGCTCGTCTATCTCTTAGCATCTACGGCCCTCGCATTGTCACCGTGTCCGAATACTCGGAAACGCCCTGCACGATTTTTCGATCCTGCCACGTTGCCTGAGTTACAGTGAGTTTCGTCGTCACTGGTGCATAGTGAGTCGTGGCATATTTTTTTAGTGCCCTTCGGTGAGTCGGAGATATTTTTTAATATGATAGAATTAAAGGTTCTTGTTATCCTGTTTCTGGAAAATACTAGTCGGTGAAGAAATCTTTCCAGTATCAATCTAACAATGAATTCTTTCCATTCAATATTCCATTTAATTATTAATCCAGCTCACCTTACTCCCTCAACTCGAATCATTCACAAGGCGCCACAATCTGAGGATTTCGTTTGCACCCCAACATTGGTAGGTCATGTAATGGAATTGGGTTCGGTGTGCAGTGCCAACTAAGATCGTTCATGAAATTGGAAATTTTAAAGTAACCAGGGAGATCAGGAGCGCAAGCCGCCGGTATGAAAAGAGTTCTGGCACTCTCATTTAGCTTACAAAGGCGCCTCGGCCATTCTGGTAAACGTGGAAGGCCACATGTGTTAGCACTTAACTGATGCGAAGGTGTGGGCGGATGCTCTCTCTCTCTCTCTCTTTCTCTCTGCACGCTGCGTTTTTTCATTGCATACTTCTCTCCTTTCCTCGGCGACCTGCATAAAGTGCACACTTCATTCGCGGTCGAGCAGGGAAATTAAGTTCAAGGAGCGGACGTGCGGCCAGTTTGATAGGAATTCCCCGCCAACACAACGCGCGCGCCGCTCTTTCCGTCCCTCGTTTTTCTCTGCTTTCCTTGATTGACTGGCAATTATGTGCCGCGGTAATTGGCTTGATTGTGCAAGCGATTGCCGGTCGACGGTGGAGAACGCGCGCTGTGTCGAATTCGTCCGGTTAATTACGAGGCGCGGGAAAGGGAAGGAGGACGGAATGAGGATACACACAGATGGCTTCTCGATGAATCAGTGAATCGCAGACTTCGCGAATACTCGTTACCAGTTGATGAAAATTGACACACTTCCATGATTTAATTAGAATCTTTTATTCGCTTCTAATCATTTTTCTTTTCTAGATCTTTGGTCTAGTTATACTTAATTTAACTTTGATTTTATAATCGGAACATTGAATATTTGTTACGTTGATCACTGTTAAATTTCTCTAGAGACTTATTCTAAACAAATATTATTCCATACTTTTTATTTCTACCTTTTCTATTACTCTCATTTCCAAGTATCCGTGAAACTTCAAACTTTCGGGGGTCTCTTTCCCGATTACTACTAGGCCGAGTGAACGTGGATCAATAAAAAGATTTACGACTTTTCCGTAATCTTTTTCGATCGGGCCCTCGCTACGAATAGTACGAGTTTTTCATGGTAGCCGATTGGTTTCCGTGCGAGGAGAGAAGGCCTGGGATAGTGGTGGATCGGGAATAGATGGAGTTGGATTCGAAGCACGGTGCTACGGCAGGGAGAGTGAGAGGGAGAGAGAGAGAGAGGGATGCCGCTCCCATGAATGCGAGTGGGGCCGAGTTGGCGTTAAAACATAAAACGCGAAAAAGAGAGAACGATGGTAGGTGGTTGTGCGCCGCGCACAATGGACCCATTCAACGAGTGTTGAGGCTGCGCCGAGAGTTTGCTGGCACACACGCGCTCGTTATCACAATACGGCGAGCCTTCGCGACCTGTTGGGCTCTTGGGGTCACCCTCTCGGCCGCTCGCTCTCTCCTACGTCTAGTCGCCATTCAGCTTGATAAGAAAAACTATCCTCCACGTAGAACCTCCGCGCGCCAGCCTTATGCGCCAATCAAAATTATGGGACTCTGCGCCCATAAACTCAGCCGGCTCCAATGCTTGAATTATTCGTCTGCACATTTCTTATTGACTCGATTTCACGGACGCCGCAGCTCACACTAATTGTTCGCGAAAAAAGATTGAGCACATCGCTCGTCTTGGGTTTCTTAACCTCTTCTTTTATTTGTAGCTTGCTATCGTTTTGATATTAGTTATAGTATTAGGGAAATGTCAAGCTCAATTTTCTTTAAAATTGACACAGTTTTGTCGCGTTAATGCTTTTTCAATTGACAAAATTGTCCCTGAAGAGCTTATTAAGATGTATGGTAAATTTTATTTATTGTTCTTTTACAACTGGCAACTGTCCCATCTTCATTAATACTTATAGATACATACAATAGATTATTCAATCACAAAGCACCCGAGTATTTAGCTACAGATTAGTTTTCCATAGCGTGCGAGATGAAGATGGGAGTGGAAGACTTAGCAATGCAGAGCAGGCACCTACGAAGGAAAAGCGTGCGGGCGCGCGCGCGTGCGAGCCGATTAGAGTTGGGCACAGTTAATTATAGAACGAGACCAATTAGTCAGGGCGCGCGCTGGCATTGCGAGTTAATTAGCGGCACTCGCTTGTCAGGCGGTGTGCTGCTCTCTGTTTCACTGGGTTTCGCGTGAAACCCGTCGGCGGCGTTGGCTGGCTATGCCTGTGCCGCGCGCGCCGCAAAAGAAAGTCGCTCTAAAGCGGAAAATGGCCATGCAAATGGCCTCCGCCTGTCGCCGCGCCGCGCGCCACCCCTTTTACCAAATTTCGTGCTCCCGTTTCCGCGCTCCGACGACTCTCCATTGATACACCAGCAGCGGCTTCCATGTACGGCATTCCCAGTTAATGCACATCTGCTTATCCTCGCCATTCCGCGCGCGCGCGCGCCCCTCTTACCTCGAATTACCCGAATTACGCATTTGCTCCGCCGCGAATTTGACACACTTCCGATATGAAAGACTGCTTCATTCCTCGGAGAATGAAAGAAGCATTGCTTTGAGAAAGCCCGAGTTCAAAGTTACTTATTAATCGCTTGGAATCGGTTCCCTTTGAATTCTTTATAGCAATTTTCTCTTCATCTGCAATGCAATTATCTCGTTTCCCTCTGCGGTTTACTTGAACAACGAGTCATTTCTATATTTAGCGCGCTTTGAATTAATAAATACAATGTTAGTCAGTATATTTTCGCGCTGAATTTCTCGAATATGTCCTGGTTTTAATCGTGCCTCGCGAATTACCGGAATATGTGTCAGAGAAATATCCGTTATCAGGAGAAAGGTATGAAAGAAATGTGGGTTCGCGTTCTTCCAGGGAATATTAAAGAGTGGTAGGCGCAGAAGTTTATTTAACAATCTTAGGTCAACGCCTCGGCCATAAATCGTTCGCGGACAGTTCGTACGATTAGGCAGAGTTCAGCCGGGTGCGTATCGCGATCGCCAACTAAAATTCACTATCTTTCGTCAACAATCAAGCGCTATCTTACACCGGCACGTTTCCCCGCTGCTAACCCTTTCCTTCCGCAAGCCTCGTAAATCAAAGTCGCCGCGGAGGCGCGCCATTCTATAAAAGTGTCAGCTTTAATCGGAGCGGCGTCGCGACGTCGACTCAATCATACCGAGCCCTGTATTATCCCAGCAGCCGATGCTCCGTGAATCAGCGTATTACAGACTCGGCGAAAGTTCATATATACATGGAAATTGACCCACATTTATAATTTAATTACCAGCCTTTATTTAGACGTAATTATTTTCATTTCTTTGACGCTTGCTCTGGTTATACTTTATTGAATTTTCTTTTCGTACTCAGAGAATTGAATTAATTTTCCTTGGCGACCTATTTTAAAGAAATCTACCGCAAAATATTTCTATTTGTTATTCTTTGATTGTCATTATTTAAAACTTTTGGAAGTTTCTATTTCGATTTTTAGTATATCAGGCGAGCATATTTCCCTGTTATTAACAATTTCCTTCGGCGAGGTTCGTAAATCAAACTCAGCGAGGCGCGCCTTTTTATAAAAGTGTCAGCTTTAATCGGAACAGGCGTCGCGACGTCGACTTAATCATACCGAGCGCTGTATTATCCGAGCAAGGCGCGCGCTCCACACACGAGGCTGGGCAAGCGTTTTACTCTTTCATCTAAGCAACGCACTGGAATTGACGTGTTCCGGAGGCTGCTTTGCTATGCTGAAGCAGCCTCTTCCACCTACAATATAATCTTTGGTGGACCGGTTTCAGAGTAATCGGCCTGCTTTGGCCCGGCAGCAACCTCCTCGCCCCCAACCTCGAAATTCTTTGAGACCTTCTTCTCGCTTGGTACACGTGTTCCTCTCGTTCTAGCTGGATTCGTTAATACGTGGCCTCCGACACGCTGCCTAATACGACTTAGTTTGGCTTGAGAATCTTGGAAGTCCAATTAGAACAGATTTTTCAATGTTTGCCGTTTAGTTTAACGCTGGTCTTTGATTATCCGAGCTTGTAACTTCGACTCAAACTGCAAGTGTTAATATTTGATTTTAATAACGCAATCTAATGGAAATTTTCTGAGATGTTACTGTCATGCAATAATTCGGATTTGTTTTCTTTTAGAAGCAACTCAGTTTCTTATGTGTGATCGAAAAATCTAATTGGATTTAAGAACGTTTATTATTATATATTTATAATTTGAATCGGAGTTAAATATATAAATACTGAAGGATTCTACAGTTAAAGGCTGAAATCTTAAAATATTTGTAAGAATGAGTCAGAGGTCCAGTCAACAACCTCGGCGTTGCATAATGTAATAAGAGCTGGAACCAGTTTCGCGGGAGAGCCGGTGCATCGGCGTTTCACAAGTTTTCTGTCGTGACTTGACGCTATCAACATAATGTCGAGCTAGAAAGGGAGCCTGAAAAATCTTGACTTTTACTCGTTTTTCCAGCCGCCCGGCTCAATGATTTTCCCCTTCATTCACGAGGCTCCTCTTCGTTATGAGCCACCTTGACCGGCTTCGTCGTCTGAATTCATTTAAATCTCAAGTACATTCAAATGCTCTTGCGCGCTCTTCCACTCATGGGAAACACGGTTACGGAATTATCGCCGTTGTTAAACTCACTCTGAATACGTAAAGCGCTCTAAATATTCATTTGAGGAATTCGGACATTTCATACATTTCAAGTGGAAGCGCAGACTTCAACGCTCAACGATAGAGCGTTACAATTTTTTCGAGGGTTCAAATGTGACCCAAATACAAAAAAATTGCCGCCCCCTTGAAAGTTCTAAAAATACAGGGCTACCGATAACGATTCATAATCAAAGCCCTCGCACAATCCTATTCCAATTAAACCTAGAAATTTCCCAATTACACTGGACTATTTTTCCCCCGTTTAAAAAGCATTAATACGACAGGTGCGATTCACAGGATTATCATTATTCCGCGGGCACAATACGCTTTTGATTGGACGCGGCCAGTTTACATGAAGGGGGGGCTGCGAAAGTAATCTCATTTATTCGAATCCAGCAGAGTGCTCCAATTTCCGCTAACGGGTGGGCCACTCCGGTAGAAAATGTGTGGCGGTGATGGTGCGCGCGCGCGCCCGTGCCTAGTTTCTCGCCGGGTGGCTCCGTTGGCTGTGCGCGCACAATGCTCCGCGATGATCGAGTTTGAAGCGCGGTGGTCGAAAGTCAATTAACACGGTGTGAAAATAACGAAGCACGCTCAGGAGTGGAGCGATTCGTATGCTGCTGGGCCACTGCTCCAATGAAACCTCCCCCCGCTTTTGCTGACGAGTCATAGCGCGCCCTACTTGAAAGGGCATTGTTTTCAGTGGAGTCCCGACAACGTGTGTGCCTCCCTGCCTGCAGAGCCCTCTCAAAGGGCTCGGTAACTAGGTGGAGGGCACACTAAACTGAATGCCAACGGCTGCCTTCCGGCAATGATTCATCGTGGTTAAATGCGAATGATTTTCGAGCCGCGAGCCTTCGGTTTAAGAGCACTGTCACCATCGAGCCGCCAGCCAACAGTCTAACGAGACTCTTGCCCGACAACTCAAACCCAGACTCTCTTCGCTTTCGAACAATTAGCAATGCCATTCTTTCATCTCATATTTTCTTGAGCTTCGACATTGTTGTGCTACTTGAAATAAAGCGGTATAATACAAGCTATTGTCGATTGTTATGAGTAATGTTCGATAAAGTTTCCTTTTGAAACCTAGCTATCCGCTCTTGTTAATTACTTTATTAATAGTTGTACAGCAGCTAAAGTTTCTACGTCAGAGTGATTCATTGGAGAAATCATCTCAGACAATAAGTCTGAAACAGAGTTAATACCACGATATAACATATTCGAGGATCCTATCTTAGAATACTTCCTTCATTAAAATGTGAGATTACTGGGGTTTCGTTTTATTCCAGCATTTTTTGTTAAAGTTGTTCATTGAAAAAAGTTGAAGTTGTACAGTATGTATAATGCTCGTCTGCCTGGCAGGCTAGAATTTTATATAACGTAATCCCTGTCCGTCGTAAGAGTCGACTGAAAGGGACGCTGAGAACTTGGCGCTGCCTCTCTCAGCTCAGACGTGCGAATACTGAAAGAAGATACCTCGGATTTCTCGCGTAAAAAGTTGCTACTCTAGCCGAGAAAATTTCATTTCGGATTCTGAACATTAGTACATTAAACTTTTCACCCTGGAAAATGTGACTTCGGTCTTCTTGGCAACATTGCTGCGCAAAACCCATAAAAATCATTTAGCTTGCAAAGTAATGGAATTCCGAGTCAATGCGAATGTTGGCTACTGGACTTTTCAATTGTAATGGGACTTTTTATTCGAGCGTAAAGTTGAGCTGGATAGTTAATACAGTTGTTGTGTGCGTATTCGTTCCGGCAACGTATTGACTAAATCCCAAAGCTCCTCGCATGACCAAGGGGACTCAATCATCCGATTCCGTTGCACGAATTCACCAGCAGGAAATTTGTCGGCGACACGATGTCCTATGTCCCGGCGTTCTCTCTGCTCGATGTGTCGGTGAGAATAGAGCCCGCTTGATATACAGGGTCGCTCGTAAATGCGGAACTAGATCCTTTCAAAGATTGAATAATCCTGATTAGTGCTGTCATAATCCAGCCTAGTGAATTTAATCTAGTTTCACTTGCCAACGATGATTAGTCGAATTGTGGTGACCGTTTAGTATTTCCTTATAGTGAAACGACATTTTAATTAATACTAGCTTTTAGTCAACAGAGTAGTTTATTATGCGGAATATTACGAAGAGAAACATTACAAATTAACAGAAATGAAATGACAATAAATCGGTATCGGGGAAGTAATTGATACTTTTGTTTAAGTCGATATTTAGCTGGTGATACAAGATTATTCAAAAAATGGAATACTTGGTCGATTCGAACGAAGTAAAAGCTTGAATGTTTTCGATTTATGGAAGAATTTTTGTGCAACTGGGATGACTAAGGTGAAATCCTGTCGGATTTTCGGATCACCTTGTACCGAGGGGCCAGTGGTAGAGAGCATTCTGTGGACGGACGTTTATCCCGCGATATAGCTCGCGATCGTTGTCGATTCTCTTTCTTTCAGGCCTTTTTTTCCCGTCGCTCTTCCGTTCGATTCGCGCCGGGCGATGCATGCACCGCGGAATCCATGAGTGATCATATTGGCGGAAACGCACTCGCCGTCCTCGTTTTTCCTATCCGAGTTCGTTTTTCCCTCGGCCATCCCACCCCATAACCTCCCTCCGGAGCCGCGTTTTTTTTGGGGCCGCGTCCGATAAAGCTTGGCAATATCCGTCAAGAAATATTGCCAGCTTTATCGCCGGCGCATTGCAGACTCTCCAGTTTGTCCGACGTTAAATAGTGGCCGCGCTCGAATTATTGTCCCTCCGAACCGAACACTCAGTTTCTCTTGTTGCTTACTCGCTAACAATTTATCGCCACCCGCCGTACTAAAGTATCGCGATAGCCAACCCAATTAATTCGGCCCGTTTCGATTGTTACAGTCGATACAGACACTGCTGTCTGAGATGTAGAATATTTTATCTGGGCTTTTGTTACTTGGATGTGATCGCAAGTAAATTCGATCGTTATGCTAGTCTTAATGGGGAGATAATAAGTGAAAGGCGAATTTAATGCATGAGATACTCAAAATAAATGCAAGCACGTGTGCATAACCTAGTTCTAACTTCCGTTAATCTATTTAGAACCTTCCATGTTACTAAATATTAAATAATATTCTTCTTATTGCAGAATAAAATCTAACAACAAATCTTCTCTATTATCATCAACTTTACTATTATTCATTATTCTAACTTTCTTATAAACCTTTCCAAGTCGCCCTTTATTTACTTTATATTCATATATTGCGCGTTGCTCTCTCAAAAACGTACAATCCAAAGCAACTTGGAGAGTACATCTGGGTCGAAGGTTCGATAGCTCGAAGTTCTTAGCGTCCTCGTATGTTTTCATCGACAGCTCCGACATCACTCGGTTGCTGCTTGGGGGAAAAGGTCGGAGACGGTGTATGTAAACTGGGAGCGAGCGCTCTGTCAATATCCAGGCTCCTGGAAAGCCGTCTTCGATCATGCGAAGGAATCGGGCTCTTTCTGGATCACTTCCTCGTTTGCGCTCTGACGCCCACGTGTCCCTGTACGAGTGTACGTGTATGTGATCGCGCGTGTTTGCGCCAGCCTCTTTCTCAATATGGGAACACGCCAATGAGTATGTGTGTGTTCTGGTGCTAGGAATTCGTCGGCAGCTCTCTTCATCTTCATCTGCTCGTATTCGACATATTCATGTAGTATGTGTGTGTGTGTACGTGTGTGCATTCGGTATTGGGAGCACTCATATTAGCGGTCGCCGAGGGAAAGATGGAAATAGAGGCGCGAGGAAAATGTCTATTTCTTAGGCGAAGCCTGCTGAAATGGCTTCGGCAACATTACGGAAGTTGGTCGTGTGTATTATAAGGTATCACTAACCTGAAGTATTATAGCTCGTTAATAATGCATCACCGGTAGTTCTTTAACCGTACAGAGCCAAGAAAAAGGAACACTGCTTTAATTGCAAAATGCTCTACATGGTAATAATCTATAAATAATTTTACAAAATAGGGTATAGATGTCTTAGCCACATTATACGATCTGCAAAAGCTATGTTTTTTGTCCCTCGCTTTCTCTTTAACACGAGCGCAAAGAATTTTGTGCAATTTCCAGCATCCTCTAAACAAGTACTCGTTCGAGGCATTCTCTTTTCCACTATTACGTCAATTTCGTAGGTGAGATTGAAGAAAAATAGACTACTCGCTTAAATGGGAGGGTATTTAATTTTTTATTGATCGTTTCTTTTATGGCTTAGAAAATCTTTGTGGGCGACAGTGGTCGCCGGCGAGCGCTGGAAGTTCTTTTTCAAGTCAATTTGCTTTTTCATTGCGATTGGCGCGCAGTTCCTTTTTGCACATTACCGCATCATTAGCAGGGTTCGATAAGAGGGGGGCACGGCGGAACAGCGTGTGCCCCATTAACTCGCGCTGACTTAATGAAAAACTGTTTTCTTATCTGCACGGAACTTCCACATCGGCCTTCATAATTACGATATTCTCGGACGGGAATTCTGCCCGCGAATTTCTTGCCAGGCAATCGAGCCGGCTCCGCCGATCGTCTATCTTTCGTGTTCGGGAAACTTTAAACTGTGCGCGGCCGAAACTGAATTATTAATTTATTGTCTTGCAACTCGACAGCCTTGATTCTCGCTTTAAGCAGCGCTCGCGCTTCGAAAGCTCCCCAGCAGCTCGCCAGTCGATCCAGGCTATTTCTGTATAAAAGGCAAACACGCAATCGCTTTATTAACAAACTTCGCCACTCCCGCGAATTTCCTTCGCTCTCCCCGAACTTCCGAATAACTGGGGGACTAAGTGAAATCGAAATAAAGAGTTGAAGGAATAGTAATTTATCCTATTTGAGTTAGCAGTTCTCTTTGCACCCGGTTTCAATTTCAATTGCGGTGTTTAAGGGATATCACGCTTCGTGGAAATAATTTTTAGTTTCTGCCAATGCAGATATTTTCTATATTACATTTTATCCCAGCTAGCGCAGCTATTTTTTTATAAAAAAGACATCAGAGAGCAAATTCGTTTTACTTTCTTTGTCTTTTCAACAACTATGCTTTACTTTTACTTCTATCTTTATCATAAAGACGTTTCTTTAGAATTCCCATTTTCGCTTGTTTTCCCAGTTCTGATCGTTTAATGCGCGTGGAGTAGTAACAGGAAGCCAAGAGTGTCGAAGTCCCTGAGCCTTTTAAGCTTCCCCTGGAGCGAGAGTTGGTCGGCTTTCGGGTGGCACAAAAGGAAACCTTTGACCAGAAGTCCTCTTCTTCTGTAGGAAGAGCCGAACTTTCCGCAGGACATCGAAGCAAGGAAAGAGAGAGAACGAGAGAGAGTGGAAGCCTCGGCTTTTCTCGTTGCCGCGCTTACCCTCGCTCGTGTTTCCTTCCACGGGAAAATCCCGTCGCGACCCAAGAGCGTGTACACCGGGCAGCAGCACGAGTTGCCAACTTCCCCTCCTCTTCCCCTCCGCTTTTCCCTTTGTCCAGGGACGCGTTTCCCTTGCGATATATGGATCCTGCTGGACCAAAGTTATCCTTGGCTCTCGCTCGAGTAAGTGACTGCCACTTTCCCTGGCGGAATCGTTCACGGATAAATCATTCGTCCGCCCTCTCGAATGGCATAATTGGGGATTAATGGATTGCCGCTCTACATCGTTCAGCCTTATTCACTTTGCAGCATTTGTGCCCGGCTTAGCCCAATTTGGCAGCTCCGGAAACTCCGGCGCGGCTCTTCGTCCTAATTTGTTATTAATTGCTGCGAGCGCCAAGCCCGCCTGGATAATTACTGTTTAAAGCCCGTCTTTGGTCCCTCGTCTCCGGTGATCGTATTCGGTGTCACTAATTATTTTCCAGAGCTGTTCAATAATAACATGTCTTTGTGTGTCAGCTCCGGGAATTTATCGGGAAATCGTCAGTCGTTTATTATCGTTGTTAGGAATGTAAATTAATAATTACTCCATGAATAATACACAGAGTTGAGGATTTCAATTAGAGTTAATGCAAAGTCGATGCTGATTTATTTATCCTTTTTTTCTGTACGGATCTTCAATTACTTTAGTCGATGTGATTGATAGGAGCACTTTATTATTCAATTCAACTGTTGAACCAGTTCTTTAGTTTAGAATGAATCGTCAATCAAATATGCATTTATTTCATTAAATCCACATTTAAATGAAATAAACTTTTTAATACAAAAGTTTTTTGGCTTTATATGATTTAGTTGGGAATTGTGCTGGTCCCGGATTTGCAAGATCGGAGCAAATGTTTGAGCAACTCGCTGCAAATTGGCAATTTAAAGCGAACATATCCTTAAAGCAAATCGGCGCCGCACACTGACAGGAGTCTCCAGTGTCGACGAGCACGCGAGGCAGCCAACCTGCTGAGCAAATGAAATGCTAGAACGATTTGGACGAGTTTCGTAACGCGATAAAACTGACCACACTATTTTTATCTTTTCGCTGGAGCGGCGAATTCTGTCGCGCCAGTTTCTGCTGCCACTGCCAACTCTAATGCGTTCCCTTTATCTATTTTCCTACCTGTTTTTCTTTCAATGACCATTGTCAGTAATTATTACTTAATAGCAGCAACTTTTTAATAAGCTTTGAAATATCTCGCGAATTTGAGTTTTGAGATCCCTTTAACTAATTCTACTTATTTTGCATAGTCTTTATTTTCCTTTCCCTATTCAGTATGGTTCTTTCAATGGTCATTATTTTACCATCAGTGATTATTAATGCTTTTTTAATGATCAGGGAAAAATGTGTGCATGTATGCAGTAGGTCATTCTTCAAACACATTATAACAGTGCATTTTATTTACGGTCATGCAACTTAACTCAAACAGAGTTTAAATCAATTTAAAGTTCAAATGTCCACTCATTCATTCTTACAAAGTAGTCAAAGCTCCAAAGAAATCTACGAATTCTATCCAACTTATAACTTTCTCCTTCGTTTCCTTTCATCATTACGCCCCATTATGAATGATTAATTGACTACCACGAACTCATAATATTATCAAGACAGTCCGGTGTCCTTGCGAAGCGATCATTAATGAGATCAATCCCAAACATTTCTGCTTACACACATTGCGTATCCTGGCGACTGTTTACACGTCGTGCGTGCATGCGCGCGTTCCCAAAACCGTTTTCAAGGCTAAACTTGCAGGCTAACGGACCTGTTTTTACAAGACGCCAGGCCCGAGAATATTGAGGCCGACGGGAAAAGAACGGGGTGGTAGAATGCATCATTGGCAAAGGCGAGCACAGGATGTTGTGCTCGCTTCGAAACCCTGCCAGGAGAAAAAAGGCCCCCAGCATCTGGAAGAATAAGCCTGGATAAACTATCTCGCGTGTATACACAGTTCGGAGATCGCATTGTTGATCCACCAGGATTCCTCTGTCGATAGCACGTGCGATACACTGCTCTCCAAAAATGCAATGCCAGACTACGAAAGTTCCCTAAAAACAGAATTCTCATTCGATTTGATTCGTATTTATTTTGGAATAAACGCAACAGATTGGAATATTCGCTGAGACAGTGAGTGTGAATTCATTTTGTATAATTATTGAAAGGAAATCAGTCAATTTGAGAACGTTTAATAGACAAGAAGATTTTTTTCATATAGTTCTCTGTAAACGATTTTACCAGTGTGTTCCAACGAAGTTCAGGTTGTCACAAGTCGAGAACTAATTTATGTTGCAAATTTACTGTTAATCGTACGTTTGAAATGAGCAAAATCACATTGTACCAGGTGTACTGGAGTTCCACATAGTATACTATTTGGATAGCAGTGTATCAGGGCGCGTATGATAGGCCATCAAAATACGAGAGAGCCGGCGAACAAGGCCCTCTCCCGATTGCACCATGAAGTATTCACTATCGATATTGACAGACTAATTCGCCCGGGCGGCATTCCCATTGCATCTCATAATAGCGAAATGTGGCGTTGCATATCGCGTTGAAAATGCCCGGTGGCAGTTGCCGCATAATCCGATTAGAAATACTGCGACGCATAAATAGTGATCTTAAGTACTCCCTAAGAAGATTAGACAGGCTGGATAAAGCGAGCTTTGTAACTTCGTGGTATGCTAACTAGTAAATATGTTAATTACCACAATATCCAAACAAGCCGAGGAAGCAAAGTACCGCGGAGAAGTTAAAGTAAAATGCTCGCCCTTTAAAAGTACTCGAGTAAAAATGCTGTTACATTTTTTGCAGTTTTCTGTATCTCAAGAATTCTGTAACAGTGATGTGTTATCCGAAACAATTCATACGATAACTCCGTCTGTTATAGCAAATTTAAAGTTTCACTAGCAGTTTTCGATGTTTCAATTGACGAGGTTTTCAATGATTCAATTCGATTTTCATTTCAGGGAAAGAATGGTTCATTGAATTTGAATTATGAATAAATTCTCTTAGCGAGCAGAGACTGTAAATTCGATTGAAAGCAAAGGGGTGTGGCCGATAGTAATGGATTACGTGGAAGAGGCTGGATTGGAAACGCTACAGGAATAATTCGGAACTGGGCGAGCCGAGAGGCGACGATAGCGGAGCTAATATTAGCAGAAGCGAGAGCTTATCTTACGATGCATAAGCACGTTTAATTATATCCATCCAATTATTTGTGCATTGCGCTAGGAGGTTGGCAGAGTGCCGAAAGCAAGCCGGAGCCCTCATTCTCCGGATGTTTCTCGCATTTAAGCGAAATCTGCTGATATAACGCCTCCCTCGTAAAAAGCCCTGCCAACTTTCTTTTCCCGCAACTCGCCGGCATATTCCCGCGACGCGAACGTGATTTTTTCCCTCCGATTTCTGACTTTCAATGTCAGAGAAACCAGATGAAATATTGTAACAGGGAAAATATGAGCATTATACGTAATAAGTCATTTATTTCGGTTTTCACAGTTAGAGTCTACTAAATCCGATTTCTTACATTTATATTTAAATAGCACATATCTTAATAAACTCTGTAATTTCACTTTACAATCAGCACTTCCATTTTCAATGGCAGATTACATTAATGATCAATAATTATAGCTGTTCTCTATCACTCAGTATATTACAGAAGTTTATAAAAACTAAGATGCACGTATTTTATAAGATAGCACAAAAATCAAATAAGATCAGCTGGAATATTGGCTGGAGCTATTTGATTGTTGGTGGAGTACGAAATTGACCGTAAACTTGAGCATGAAAAATGGGAAAGGGGCAGTTTGCGCGGCTGGTGGCGAGGGGTCGGGTCGGGAAAGTTGGGGCGGCGATCAATATCAAAGGGCGTCAGATTGCCAGAAATATCAGGCCCGCATTGCATTCTCCTTTGAACTCTCCATTATAAATATACCGAGGCTCGCTCAGCCGGTCCCCGAGGCACACACACACACACACACCTTGCCACGGGGACCGCAGCGCGAGCGCACGATTGCTTTTTTAGCTCTAACGTTTAGTCCAATCTTGACAGGCCGCAACCCGTCGTCGACCACCGCTGCATTCCCCAGCATCTTTTGCCTTTCTTTTAATAGTCGAGCTTCCTGTGATTATTGTCCTTAGTGCCTCAAAGGCCGCCTGTTTCTTTTTGTTTATGAACTAATCGACGCAAGAGCTGATAAACGCCGAGTGGTTGCCGGCATTAGCTCTTGCTCGAGTGCTAGTTCAAGTTTTGCATGTTTTTCTTACGCACTTCGAAACTCTTATGAATATTGCTGATAAAGACGCGTATCCTTGAACATATTTCTTAAAGTCCCTACGCATTTTTATGCAGTCGCGATATAGAAAAGTGTACTCTTTGTATTCTAATTTTGTTATCTGTTGTATTACTTACTAACGCACTAGTTGAAACAAGGTATTACAGAACTTTGCGGATATGTAGAACTTGATCGATCGATTCCCTTTAAGGCAAAGACAACCTGACAGAATCAAAGGTACTCCAAAATTCAAGTCCTAAATCTAATAACACGATTGCCAATTTGTTCCCGTCGATTTCCCCGGCGCGATAACATCATCGGAGTCGAAGTCATTGCCAATTCAGGTGGCTGGGAATAATTAATCGGATGATATGTCCTTGTGCAAGCACTTGATTCGTCGAAGTCTAGTGCGGCGCTCTATCTTGCCGCAGCAGTGGACCTCCGCCGAGAGAGAAAGCGAGACGGAAGCGGTGAGAGAGAGCGAGCGAAGCTTCTCTCCTCCTCGATTCTCTCCCTCTCTAGGTGCGACAATGTGCCGCCGCTGATCAATAGCACAGTCTGCTCGTTAGACCGAGCTAACAAGCCTGTCGATACGGAAACGTGCAAAAACCCTCGAGTACAAGTCAATTTCACGGCTGATACCGATAAGCGGATCGCGACGATAACGCCCCGCGTATGTCTCTACATAGAAAATCGTACCTCCCTTTCCGCTTTTCCGCCAGCGCGGATATTGACCTTCCGCTTTCCCAGCCGAGACCCCGACGTTGCCGGGAAAAATATTTCAGCGAAAATTGGAAAATATGCAAGTCGGATCTATAATGAAAGCATTTGATTGTTTGATATTGGCTCGGTGAAAAAGTCAAAACAGGACTTTCTCTGTTTAATGAGCACTGATGTTAATAATATGATAGTCGAATCGGAAGCATTTATGAAGTACTACACTAAAAGATTGGATTAACTATCCAATTTCACGCGATTATTGTTCGTGAACAGTAAAAATGTATTAACACTCAAGGGTGGAATTTGCTTTTGGCATCTTTGTAATCTTTCTTTCGAATGGGATCATAAGAGAAGGGTAGATTTATGGTTTCGAAAATATTGGCTCCGATACATCTTTCATGGTGCTTGAGCCTTTTGGAGAGGTACCTGGAATCTTGGTATTCGGTTTCCTGAGCGGCATAAAGGAATCCAGGACAGTAGGAATTCGACGCTGCGCCGTGAAACTTCGCCGAATACCTTGAACTTGATCGCAAAGTAGAATCATCCGCGTAGCTGGAACAATGGCGAACTTGAGATTCTAAGCGAGGTAGCTCGCGCGCAGGCTAGCTCGAGTGTACGCGAAATTTGCGTCGTTTCGAAGCAGTTATTGTTTGAAGTGCACGCTAGCTTGTGCCGCCCACTGAGTTTGCGCTATGAAACGGCTATTACTTGTATCCGCCTTGTTGCACATTCGCACAACTTGCTTCGCTATTAATTAATTCGAGGAATATTATGTTGCCAGTGGCTAAACCTGACTTCCATATTATCCCACAATTTCGAGCAATGCATAATTCCAGACTTACCATTAATGCGAAATCGGTTGTACAAATGAATGCAAATGTAGAGAACCCACTTCCAACATTAGAATTTCAATATCATTGAAACGATCCCTTCTACTTCACATCGTATAACATTAACCTTTTACGTTCCAAAATATCTCAAACTTGACTCGTAACTCATAGCATTTAATAATTAATTACTGTATCTCTTCACACAAAATCTCTTTAACATAAACCTCAACATACACTTTCTCTACTGGAAGTAAAACTAGCCCGAGTTACCTCTTGGAATGGAAAGGCTAAATCCGTCGAGGAAGTTCAATAATAATTAGCATACTTGATTCATAGGGCGGCGTCATTTGCATCATATCGTTGTTGCAAACTTGGCAGGACATCCGAAGTTGGGGCACTCAGTGGGAAATCAGAGCTTTCCCAACCCTTATAAAATCGGGATGCCCGGAAATCGTGCTTTTAGTTGGGCTGCTCTGCTCTCTGTTGCCAAGAGAGAGAAAAGGAGAGGGAGAATAGGCCGAGAGGGGGAGAAAGGAGAGAAAGAGGGAGAGGAAGAGAAGGAAAGACGCGCGAGCACAAGTAGGAGAAGCTTGTTGGATGGTTGGGGTGGCTTTAAATTTAGATGGTAAGGGAGCGCCGGATCCGCCTTCTGGCCGAATGTGACGGGCACAACTCGTCTCTGAAAATTTTACTTGCTTCTCCGCCGGCTGCTGTGTTACTGCTGCTGGCAACCTCGCCGGTATTTAAAGTTCGGAACACTCGCTGACCGAGCAGCAGCAGCAACTACCCGAAAACTGTCAAAGGCGCTCGCTCGCTCGCGCGCCCTCCTCGCAAAATGCTCGAAACTTGTCCGGCATATCTCCAGTTCCCCGGTTTTTTCGTGCCCGCCTCCCAGTGATAAACTATAGTTTCTTAAAGTGGCGAGGAGGAGCTTTATCGGATTCTCAGCTGAATGTACTTCGCCGCACTCTCCACGCTCTTTCGCGGAGAATTCTCTTCTGAAGAGGTGCGCTGTCGTTGATGTTTATGAGGTTTGCAAATAGATTATTTTAACGTCTGCTTCGAGTGAAATGTGCTCCATTTAGTGTTTTAACCTTTTCGCAGTGACATTCAATTATAATTGAATTTTTCGAATGCAATTTCGTGAATGTAAACCAAGGCAATAGTGACAAATATTCAGTTACATCCTACGATGTACACGTACAGAGATTCCCAAGTTAGTTCATGTTAGCAGTTTGACAGGACTAAGTCCTGGAACTTAGTGCTGTGCTAGGCAGGAATATTAGACAAGTGACATGTAAACGAACACGATAGCATGATGAGATCTACTAATTTCAGACTTCAGAAGTACGTGACCTAATACATGAGTCATTGTATGTGTCATTGTATAATAAGATAAAGGATGCTAAACAGTTCGAGATGAAAGCATCTGTTTCGAATATTAATTATGTATCGCAAAGATTAGGAGGATATGAAATTGAATATGTTCTTCGAAGCTTTGATTGGTGCGTGTAAACTTTTCTTAATTTTCCTAATTGAAACTCCTGGGAGAGAAGAGGGTTACTTCCTCTTCTCGGAAGAAGAGGTTTACCGTTCTCTGTGTGCACGAGAAATCCCATTCGACGTAGTCCCACGGGACGCGCCGACCTCTCGGTACTCTCTGTATTGATCGTTTGCCAAACATTGTTGTGTCTCTCCTCGAGATTTCCTGCTATTTATCGGCTCGCCCATGAAATTTCGCGAGCCGACAGCCACTCTCCATTAAATCCAACGCAAGTCACCGGAAATTCCAATTCTCGCTAAATTCCAAGCTTGCTGTTTCGCCGTTATTGAAAAACAGCGGCTCTCCGCGCTATAAGTACACATTCCGTCACTCTTCATTATTACATTATTGGCACCGAATACCAAATAACCGATAGTGTCTCGCGTTGAGAACACTTGATTACGTATTTCTATTCTAGTAACATCTAGCCAACGCGCTCACACTAATCTTTATAGTGTTTTCTCGAAAGTAGTCAGAAGGAATCTAGAATCCTTTTAGTCTTTCAGTCTGTTTTTGTGTCAATGCACTCTTATCAATCACAAAAGTTCATTCTACCGAGATACCGAACGATTAACACTTTCTCGAATCTTCCTTCTCAAAATTACAAGACTGTACGAGCTTTTCAATTTAAATGCAAACGAAGTCCTCCCAAGATACTTCCGGTATACTTTCCACGAATTCGTAATACAAATACATCGAGATATAGTTAGGTTCGTGGTGAAGTTGAAAGGAAATGAAGTCGGGTAGAGACTTTGTAAGTAAGATTGTCCAGGCGGTTTGGTAGCGGAGAATGCCAGCGATCCGTAAATAAAGTTAACGACAGCATTCAGAATCTCGTTAGACGGCATTCATCCGCGCCAGAAGCCGATGCCGATGCAACACCTGGAACAAATTTATCTTCTTCCGCGCCGACAATGCCGAGCCTTTTCTCGCGATTACTGGTAAATCAACGTCGCCCGCCACCTTATCGCGCACGTTGACTCGCGCCGAGATTACAAGGTGAAAGTCAAACAGATCGTATGACCGACTGATAAGCCTATTTAATGTAATATGTACAGTGTCGCATAATGAAAGAAGCTCCTATCTAGAAAGGAATGATCGCACCGTCTGTAATGGAATATTTCGGACTGTAGACAAAAGAAAAGTCTGAATTACCTTTGAAATATAAATAAAACTCTTTATAACTTGTACGATAGCAAAAGTAAATTCTACCTTCATTTCATTTCATTTAAATTAAATGACAGCACCCAAAAGATTAAATACTAAGCTTCAGATCGATCTAAACAATCTTAACACTAGGTTTACAGACGTTTCTGTGTACCTCTCTTTATGGACACCTATTTTCATTAACAAACCTATTAATTTAATTTGAAGACAATTACAATCTTAACAGACATAACGCAAGTTATTCAAATTTGTCAGGATTGCATAAATAATCGTCAGCATAAATTGGAAGAAAAATTAATAAGCTGTTTAATTTCGTTCGTGAAATCCGAAATCTGTCAAAATGATAGCTGCCGTAAACCTAGTGTTAAATAACACAGCGACAGAATTACTTTTCTAATAGCAAAACAAAGAATAATGATTCGAGTTATTTGAGTCTACTATAACAGTTACTTGTGTGTCAACGGACAAAGGGAATAGTCGTTTGAGTTGCTATTAGAATTTCAAGGATTCCTTGGTCTAGAAGCCCTTGCGAACAGTAACCTCGAGCACGTAAAAGCTTCCAGGAAGCCTCGGCTTTAGTACTAATTTGCCGGGTGTATCAGGTATGTACGTATGTCATTGGAGCTCTCAGTTATTAGAGCGAGCTTGGCCGGATAAGTTTGCAGCGCGGCTGGCATAGGAAGGCACGGTTCACTCGCCGCTTCTAGGAACAATCGAAGCCCTGTTTTCTGTATCTCCGCTTCGTATGTAGATAGACTCGCTCTTTTTGGGAGCGTTATATCTCCCTAGCCATTTTTCCTCGCCTATTCTCTCCGCCCAGCGCCGCGCCGGCTGCTTCAGAAAAGTATTCCTGGAAGCATTCTTCCCCGATAAGTAGGCAAGTCAGACAAATAGAGTTATGCGCACCTGATAAGACAGGTCCTCCGCGACCCTACTGCGTCCCGGCGCCTATCTACCTTGGGAAAAAGAACACTTACACCCAACATTTTTCTTCAGCATCTTTAGTCTCTTTTGTTCAGCCCCTGTAAATGATTGAATAGCTATAATTTCAAACAAACTTCATGTTAAATATTCAAATTAGCTTTAAATAATACGGTCGTTTTTAATACGTAATTCGCATTTGAATTATTTAGGATACACTTAGTTTCAAGTATTAAATAGAAGATCGAAATGCAATCATTATAATAATATTATAATTCCAATGACAGGGTGATGAAATATTAACTTCTTTCGCTTTATTATTCCATTTACGAGCTCCAGGAGTTCGTTACTTCGAACGCTCTGCTGAAGTTAGACGCTTGTGCAATTTATAATTCCGATTAGCCGGTATACATATTGCAGTAAGATCGATTCGTATGGAAGGATGTAGTCTGGTAATAATACGAGTCCACGTGTGGAAGCATTGATCATTGAATATTTAAATATAGCAGCGATCCTATTTCACTGATCAGAGCCAGTGTGGACAAGTGGCTCTCAAAAATTCCGAGCGAGATTATATTAAGCGGGCCGGGCGGGCATGCCGATTCGCCTCGAGTGGCACCGTTAAA
This sequence comes from Ectemnius continuus, assembly GCA_910591665.1. Taxonomy (NCBI): domain Eukaryota; kingdom Metazoa; phylum Arthropoda; class Insecta; order Hymenoptera; family Crabronidae; genus Ectemnius; species Ectemnius continuus. The sequence continues at coordinate 8,234,224 of OU342868.1, read as the reverse complement.
CCGTTGGAAAGCCTGGGAGCGGCTTAACAAAGCCTTTCCTATGCGCGATAGTAACGGCACTGCAATAGAAACTAATTGAATGCTTTTGACCAAGTGAGGGGTGACACAGGATTTATAAAAACGGGAGTCCCTCCTTGAGCTGATTGACATAATCGAGTTTACACTCGGCAATTCTATTTATCATTACTTTCTCACTGTACTAAAAATAATACTACTGGAAATAGACATAGCAATTTATAAGTAAATAATAAATTAGATATTGCAAAGTGTTTTACTAGTCTTTGATCGTTAATAATATAGTTGAAGTTTAATATTACTGAAAACGAGAATGATACACAAAACAAATTACTGTAACAAAATTTATTAAATGATACAAGCTTGGAGATACATTTTCACTAGCATTCTCATTCGTCAATCGAATTAAACAAAAAGTGATAAAGCTACAGTAATTTCATTGTAGAATTCGTGGCAGGGCGAGGGAGCTTGGGAAGAGCATGGGTAGAATCGGCTGACTCTGCCAGCCGGCAGGCGACAACACGGGGATTTGCGCCGAAAATAACGCATTTGTATGCACCGCGAATAGCCGGCGGTGTTTGCGCTGTTGGTGCGATGCAGTGCGAGCGAAAACGAAGGGGGGAAAAATTTGGCTGGAAAGCCTGCTGATAAATTTGAGGGGAGATGCTCGTTTTTCCTCTTTAAATGCGACGAAACGAGATCGGTTCGTTCCACTATCGGCCCAATCTCTTCTACCTGCCTTGCCCGCTCCTATTAACTCCACCGACACATTTGCTTTTCCGAAACTCTCTTGCTTTTGCTTTACTGAATGTGACTCGCTTCTATTGCTGTACTAACGCAAACTAGGACAGTTTCATTCCTGACGCGTTTATTCTACTCGCCGTTCCATCTCATATTTTACTCGGCTAGTTTGTTATTAAAAGACAGCGATTTTGGAATCGAAACGGAATAAAAATACGAATTGGAACGATGTAAAGTGGAATTAAAAATGGAAATGTTTGATATTCATTCAGTTCTTTAGTGGCATTTCGAAGATTTTAATTTGTTATATTTTCACCAGTCCAGTAATACTTGGTTATTTCGACAGTAAATTTCAGATCTTTCGGTACTATTTTCCTCTCGCGGTCTTTTTATTCTTACCAAGCTACGTGGTTTAAAGTTTGGCTGACTCATTAGTGTCTGACATGAGAGGTCCGAGTGGCTGGTCTGCGAGGCACATACGCCTCAAATATGGAGGGTAACGCGAAACTTTAACGGTGTTGGTATACATAGGCGATGTCGTCCGTTGGGAAAAAGGACGAGTCGTGTAGCCAATACTCCTGTGACACAGTATATTCCGGCGCGCAACAAAAATAAGCTCTCTCTACGCGCCGACAGCCGAAGTCGCGGACATTTCCGGCTGAATTTCAACGAAAACTGCCAGTTGCTCTCGTCGCACCGGAAAAACCATTGATCCACTTTAATAAACTCGAGAATTTAATATAAAACGCCCTGAACGACTATGCGCCAGTCGAATATGCAAATAACTATGACCCGTTCTTTTTTCTATTTATACTAAATCTTTCTCTTATTATTAAACGATCTCAAACGTATATCGATCAATAACTCATAGATGCTCATAAGTGCTATAGCAATTGCTATAAATTTAATAAGATTAACTTCAAATAGCTCAGACTTTAGATTTCGCAAATTGTCAATAAACTATTATATACGAGCCATTAATATGCACGTATTCTGCAAGCAAGTCGTCCAAATTCCAATGTCGTTAGGAGGAAATTTATTCGATTAAAGTTTTCTCTGGTACGGGATAGTTCAACATTATTTATATTCTTATCGCTGGTATTTCCCGCGATGATTGTGATAGAGTGACCGCGAAATGATGATTGGTTGCGCAATTCTTAGACGTTCGGTCAATATTGATAGCCTTCGCTTTTGCGAAATTAATGTTGACCGATAAAACAGGCTAAATGCAGCTTATCTGTAAGAAGGACTGCATCGTGAACGGAGCGATTAAGAGGGCGATCAGTGTGTCAGTTATCGTAACGATGGCCCACATAGCAACAAGGATGGCAATGCAAATGAGGAGAAGAATGCACGTACCAGTGACGCGCTCGAGCATCGATTTGCATTCCGCTGGAAAGCTTTCCGCCCGGACGCGTGAAAAAATGATTTCATCGTCGCGGCTATATTAAGAGCCGCCGACACCATTACGCACCGCTCGGATTAAGTCAGTTTCCTTGCCATCTTGGTGGACCGTGGCGCATCCAGAGAATTTAATAAAGACTTCTTTTAATTCGTTTTTATTTTTATTTGTTGAATTAAATAATGTACCGCGTCAAATTTCAGTACAGTATTTTGCTTTCTATTCCATGATAATCTTGAATTAAGAGAAATATTAGAATTTAGTGTTTAGCTTGATTTATTATATTATAATTGAGTTAGACAATTTATGAAGAAGATATAACTTGATATTACTACAGTTACCAATCGGTATTCGGAATAATTGTCTTACCAAACGAAAACCGAGACATGTCTGCTGAATATACAGTTGAAATCAATACGACTTTTGACTGATTAAAAAGAGAAGAAAATCTATGACACACAATTCGATGGGATCGTCAGCGGATCACTTGTACATACGGTGACTCGTCTCACTTGCTGTCTGAATATCGAGAAGTATGATGTCACTCGACGCCCCATTGTTCAGAGGATCTCATGATCCGATTCGCTGTCTCACGATATTCGTTCATGAAAGGCTGCGCCGTAAGAACGATCATATTTCTCTTTTCGTTCAAGAGGATAGTTTTCTCCCATTGGATTATTTTCATCATACTTTTGCCGGAATTTAACTTTCCATATTTGAAGACGTCATCGAAAGTATGCAGTTATTGATCAAAAGTAGCTAAAAGAATGGTTGGCTCAAATATAAACCGATGTGAAACAGTCGTCGCTCAGTTTTATTCACGGTCTTTACTGTTTAATTTTCCATATATCCTTTTGAATGGTTTCGGTTTCAAGCTCGTGAAATAATTACTTGTTTTTACTTGTTTTATTGCAAGTACTAATATTTCCAATGCTTTATTTTTTAAACATTTGTTCGCTTCAGTTTCCTGTTTCTCTTTGTAAAAGTTATGTTTCTCGCGCAGAATTATTTAGTAGTTTTACTATTAATAAGAAAATGAGGATCATAATTCGTAAAATTGGGCGTTTTGCGAGAATTTCTCCAAAAAGGGAAGTTGCCGATTGAATCTCGATGACTTCATGTATGTAGTTTGCATCGGTTCGCGTATCTCAGTGGGCAGTAATGACTGGCTCTCGCTATTAAATCCCGACTGAATCTACATACAAATGTGCGTACTTGCCTGATCATTTCCACCCACGATGAGCTGCGCCGTCTGCAGTGCTTTCCCAGAAGCAACATGCAAACTGCATTAACCTCCTTCCGACTAAGTCATCTCTCTTTTATTCACGAGAAAGGCCAGAAACTCTCGTGGGATCTTTTCGTTTCTAGCTCTTCCTCTCTATTTTAGAAATTTTTATTTACATTTCTCGGAATGCAACCTGCACTAAAATGATTTAAAGTAATAGCAATTTAAATCAGAGTCAATGGAAAAGATATAAAAATTGTCAATCATCCGTTACAATTAAACTTTATTTCGTTATTAAGCTCCTCTTGATTCAGCAATATTTAATATTCTACCGTTCTGGAATTAATATTGCTTTATATTCCTTTGACAAATTAGGAAAGATTACTTTAATAAAGGAATATTACAATATTTAAATAATCAATCGTTTAATACGATGATCGGATATTTCACGTTTACCGTGGATGATTCGAGAGGTTTTATCTGTTGCGTCACCTGTAAGGTTCATTGACACCGAGCGGATCGTTCCGTCGGTTCATCAGTGGGTCTAGTCCCGTGAATGTCGCGGTAATGATGTACGAGATCACGGCTGATCCAGCGATCATTCTCCGTGTCATTCGTTATCCAGAGCGGGGCTAGGTTCCCTTACGGAGTGGCCGGGCCAGCCGAGAGTTCACGGAACTCCCACGGGTCATCGATCACTCCGTCAAACCAACGAACGCGACCTCGCCCCTTTTTCACGAAAAAGAATACCGACGAACTGGCCAATTTTACTTCCACCCCTTCCTCGCTTTCTATCCAGCTCTTTCCAAGCGTTGCCCGCTTTCCGTAGCTTGCTCTTGCTTATCTTTCCCGGATTACCGACGTATCGGACGGAAGCGCTCTGTCATTTCGCCATCACGTGGAACGGACAAGCTCTCTTCCCCGCCACCACTATTAACCTGTCACTAATGAAGATGAAGTAAGAGCAATTTTTCTCCGAGTGAAACGAAAGACTGCCGCCGGACATGTTAAACAGTTGATAGGAAGTGAAATAGAGCGGATGTATAAATTGTTGATGAGCCGGAAGCACCGAGTGTCGGAAATTTGTATTCCTCTATTGGCACTTTTGTTACTGGAATTTCAGATAGTACGTTTTATAGATATTTTAAAATTCAAACTGAAATGTACAAAGATAGTACATTTGGATATATCTATTGATTATTTGTTCATGCGTTTTCTGCACAGGGGTTTGTAGATTTTTAATTTCTAAAGTATGAATAATCGTACCAGTTATTTCGCATTCCTTTTTTCCTAAACAAGATTCGTTCATGATTAATTCGGAGCTATGAGGTTCCCACGCAATGAAGGTTTTATTCGATCAATTAGAAGAGAGCCTAAAATCAAGTGTACTTAAGAAGTTTGTCATCAGTGCGTCATCTGCCAAGAAAGGAAGAAAAGCTTATTTTCAAACAAAGGCGGCAGAGCGTTTCGCAGGTAGATTTATTCGAGGCGCACTGAAGATTGGAGTGTAGGGTTCGCGGTAAAAGGGAGCGTTTTTCGAGTCAGCGATTCGCATTGGGAGAATCGTCAGGGACTTAACTGCTGAAGTCCTCGCATTGTCCGGCTTCGCCAATTAATCGCCGGCGAGCTCGGCGAAACGAGCAATGAGACGAAAATAAAAAGCCAATGGCTGCTTTTATTGGCCGTCATTGCCAGTCGCTGGATGCACTGGGCTCACTTGCCTCGCCTCGCCGGCACCCTCGCCTCTCGCATCCAAAGATTTCATTATTCTTGACGATCGTGTCTCAACGGGCCACCTAAAACCAGTGATAAAAATCCCCCGCTTGAGACACCCCTCGAATTCGCACAACATGAATGGAGTTACTTACGAATAAACAATTGTGATTTAAATTATTATTACTTAAACGATTGATATATTCTTTGTGTATTTTTTTTGGAGACACTGGATATTTTCTGAAACATATCCTGTTTTTTGTTTGTCAATATCTTGTACAGTTGTAGACTTATGAATTTTCAAAGAACAGCTGATTTTGCCTATTCTGGAGGTCTCTGGTTTACCTTTCTTACTGCTGATTCTCTTTGACAAGCATTAACCAGAGCTCCTCTTAATTGGAACTCTGTTACGACTGTTTTGCATTTCACTCGAGGTAATTTCTCTCAACAGTGCAAGAATTGTGTGGATGGCTGAAACGCTATTAACGTTTGCTTTTAGGATTTACTCTCGCGTACATGCAGCAATTAAACTAATGTTTCCCGTGAATATAATCAACGCTTAATGAAGGCGTGAGGCTATAAATTTTAGCTAGATCGACTCACGCTCTTTATTTATCACCGAACCACCAAAGCAACATTAATTACATCAAACAATGTTTCGTTCGACAACTTCGAGAAGAATAATTTACAGTATTATAACAATTAATACCTTTAAAGTCAGTTCATTCGAACTGTTACGCCATTCATAATTATTCCTAAAATAAATAGAAAGGACTAAACGTTCGCCAAATAAAACGACAATTTCCACGAGCATCGAAACAATTTCAATCGAAACCAGAACTTAATTTCCCATAGCATTCATATCACAGCACGGAAGTGCTATTAACAGTACAACGTTTCTAACAAGAGCTTTCTCGTTTTTGTTGCAGGCTGACGCCAGCATGATATGATAGCAGCGGCCAAAGGCTCGCGCGCATGATGAAGCAAGCAAAGGTCCTCGCGCCGCTTTTACTACTGTTGGCGGTGCTGCCGGCAGCGGTGCCGGGGCTCACTCTCCAAGAGGATGACCTGGTGTTCGACGACGTCGGCGAGGAGAGCTCGAGCACCAGCCCGACCGTGATCGCAACACACGAGGAGGAGTCCGCCCGTGGGAATGCTCACGAGCAGAAGTGGTCGCGCGATTCCAAGAGGCATCCGGTCGAGAGGCTCTGGGGCGTACCCGATGTCGTCGTGCCCGTCGGCCACGTTCTCAAGCTGAGAATACCCCGGCAAGCATTCTCCGGACCGGTCGATTATTATGAGGTTGGTCGATCAGCCTTCCTATCAGACACTGCCATTCATCCCATTCCTTCTCACAGTTTCCCTCTTATCTTCATCGTTTCATCTTAAACTCTGACCTACAAACATAATATTGAAGTAACATTGGAAATGAGAAGAACCCTTATTCAGTTTTATACGGTAATTCTCGTGTCACGTCATTTGGTCTGCAACTTTATGTTCCTTGACTAAATACTTTGATCTTTAACTTTTATCGATAGTACCAGCGTTTGTCATAGCATTTGTTAATTTATTCGTGGTGGAATTCTAGCTATGTTTAACTGTTGGGCTGTGCTATTTTATTGTAATCAGCCCTTTTGAGAGAGGAACAGGAGTACAGTAGATTGAGAGAGTCATGATCAGACAATGAGTACATTACAACTCAAGTATCTCTACCAGAAGTTTATAATACTATAAAGGAAGTAAGCAAGATAGACCAAGTATACTCTTCTCCTTTGTTTCAAGCGAAGTTCTGCTTCATTTTGAGTTTGCTTTATTTCATTGGTATCAGTGCGTAGAACGTTGAAACAGTTTCCTTGTTGGGTTCAAAGTACCACAGTGGCAAGCTGCTGATAATTTGTGGAGTCACGTGTTGTCGGGGAGTGACATTTAAAAGCAGGCGTTGTCTACGCTCGGAGGTAGTAATTGCGGAAGATTGAAAGGGATATAAAAGTGGTTCAACGATCAGGAATTGTACGATAGTTGGGATTCTGGAGCGCTGCCAAACCCCCCCGTATACCGATATCCCCATTCGCTCGAGCGTCTTCGATATATTTCCTCGCCTAGTCGCTTCTCTCCTGCCACCGCTTCAAAGCTCCCTTCGCCTTTCTTCCTTGGCTCCTCTTCTTCGATTAACAGTTAAGTTTTACAGCATTCTCAACCGAGTTCCATGCATTTCTCACCATCGCGCGAATGTAGCAATATTTCCGAGTTGAAGGAGTATTCGGTATTCGTTCAGCGTGCATTACTGATCGTAAATGAAGTAATATGCCTTTTGCAAATTACGGCCATTAATTGTTGCTTTATTTTCGTACCAGCGCTGGTACTGTGTTTGACGGATTATTCTCGTCGGAGTAGAGTCCCTCATTGAAAATTCTCTTTCTGGATATTACATAATTCAGCTAAAGTAGATTGCACAGCTGTCACTCGCATTATTTCGCTCATTTTTTTGCACCGTGCTAGAAAGAGTCTTTAGTTGGCGAATGAAAGAGAATAAAAATGTACAGTGAGTAGTGGGTGAATTGGTGGAGCCGGATGGGGTGGTCTGGAAAGTGGAGAAGGGTGGGATGATATTGTCGCCTGGCCGTCAGCCAAATTTCGTAAATTGATCCTTCGCCATGAACATTATTGGTTTACCTATTCCTCGGTCTCTTTCGCACCAGCTAAGCCCTCTCCCCTGTCGTTTGCCTCTCTCTCTTCCTCTCTTGTGCAGTTGGCGCTCGCGTGTATGCACATTGCACATTTGCGATTCAATTTGTCCCCCGGAAATCCGTTTTTCTCGAGTTCTTTGGTGGCCCTGCCTACTATTCTTACTATTTTTCACGGGGCTTTTTTCACATCCCGCGTGTACGCCAACGCTTTTTCTAGGAAGCGTGGAAAGTTCCTTCCGGAGCGCATAATGGCTCGACGCTCGAGCACTTGAGCTTACCACAAACTCTCTCTCTCTCTCTCGCCCGCAGCTTCGTTCAGAGCTTAATCCGAATGCCTCTCCCCTGGTCGAATGATGACACGCTCTTCTCTGCCCTGCATGCTCGCCACGTCTCGTTCTCCTCGCTCCCACTTGTTTCGTGTTTGGCCAGAATGAAAGATGTTTCCTGATTTCTATTGCTCTTTCGTGCCAACAATTCTACCATTGCGAACCCTTCCACGATGCCCCGTTACCGTCTGGCGTATTCAGTATCTCTACGTTTTTCGTGACTTCGCCATGAACGCCTTGATTCCCCACGATCCTCCTTTAGAGTTCAGTGAACCCTCGACAGCCGTAGAAATGAGTAGCCACTATTGTGACTAATGACAGACTTGCCAGCAGTCGAACAACTTTCCTTAATAACTTCTTCTTAACTCTTTGTACTTCGCGAATTACGCGTGGCGGGAACTTCAACGTTTGCTCTGGGGTTTTCATTAATTTTTCAAGTTTTTGAATGCTACATCCAACGATGTTGATGTCGGATAAAGTGTCGGACGATAAGCTTCTGGTGCATTTGGTAGTTCTGAACTTGGCGAACTTTTTGCCCGTAACTCCCGCAGTTTCAAACTGATTCTTGGTAAAAATTCACGGTGCACTTTCTATGGAATAATGTAAGCGGAAACAGCTTACCATCCAAAAGTTGTGCCTGGCAAAAGGGAAGCTGAAAATAATTTTTCTCGAAAATATCCAAAGTTTCTTTTTTAAAAGCAATCTGGAAAGGGCCTTAGTGAACACATAACGAATATATCGCGCGCGGCTTTGAACCGAGTGGAGAGGAGCGGCTTGTGTTTTTGTCAGGGCGGATATTGAAGAGCCGCTTATAAAGAGAAATAAGCCGGGATTGCGCGCAAAAAAATGCTCGGCAGCCTTTGACTCTTTCACTCGCATGCATCAGGCAATTGCGCCCGTTCCAATAATCTTTTTTCCCCTATTACTGTTCCCTTCGTCAAACGATATCATATTGCGCGAAAGCACTGCTCGCCAATCTGGACATTCGCACATACAGGAAGCACCCGTTTCATCCTTGCACTCCCGCTATTCCCGATAGCTTCACATTTAATGTTTTCACTTTGATCCGCCGGTACGCGACACTTTATTGAGTGCTCGAACTCCGAACTGCGCGTAGCAAACGATGCATCCTCGCTTTCCTTTTTCACGCAAAATTCAACTTCTGCCATGTTAACCGTCATTTCGTAAGTTACGAATGACTTGGTTTTCAAAACAGTTTCAAAGAAAGATAATCATTTAGAGTTTGAATGAATATCACCACTTTCATTTAACTATCATTCACAATAACAAATGATTTGAATACCTTGAATTTAATAGTAAAACCAATCAGTAGCTATAATTTCACTAATATCTTCTTTTGGATTATTGAAAGTACTATCATTACACTATACTCAATTAGAATTTTATTTAAGACTTTAATTCTGAGAAAAACTATAAATAAGCTTCATTGGAATGTTACAGGTTCATAACGCGAATGGTGGTGCATTGCCGAAATGGATCTACTGGGACGATCCTGCGTCCACCTTGATGGGTGTGCCTTCAAAGAAGGACGTGGGTAGCCACCACCTGAGTGTAAAAGCGATCGGAAAACATGGAGACAGCGTGAGAGATATGTTCGTCGTGCAAGTCGTGCCCGAAAAGCACGAAGAACTGAAGCACAAGGACGGAAAGGTATTTTATAAACTATCTTGATTCTTAGATTTGGAAAAATATGTATTATTAATACTGAGTTGCTTGGAAAAGCTGGAGACAAAATTTGAAAGGCCCAATGCTTTACCAGGTATTAATTATAAATGGCAGAACCAAGATCTGTGTATTAAATACATTGGTGTAACTAATAGCAATAACTAATACGATAAGAACTGTATTATAGTTCAATAATTATTATTTTAAATAGAAGATATTTGCTGTCTCTTCTTTAGAGAGATTATTATACATATTTCTTTGAAAAGTTTATACTGAATCTTGGTTCTTCGCGTTCTAAATAAAATCATAAATATTTAGAATTGCTTAAAGTTAAATTAATATAGATAAGTAATTTACACAAGTAATAGAGGGGTCCATGTATATCTGCACATACACCTGTAGGAGCGAGGGTGCTATGCAGTCTTATTACAAGTGCCGAAAGTCGTTGGCAGCGTTTCAAAAGCTCACTCTGCGCGACGAACAACAGGTATCCATTGAAGGAGACATTTGTCCTTTGCCGGTTTGATTGACTGCGAATTCTTCAGCCAACTTTTGAAATTGAATATCGCATTGAAAGGGAGACGAACGGCCAATTCTGCTCTCAAATTTTTAAATACACACAGTCGACGAATAGGAAAGTGGTGCTACAAGTGGCTGTAGATTTGTCTCTCTGACGAATGACCAATTGAGGCCTAGTGAATTCCAACGTGCCGGCACGAAAAACGACAGGACGAAATAACTGGTTGGTGTTAACCAGATGCTTCGTTTAACCGATTGCATTATCGATACTCTCTCTCTCTCTCTCTCCCTCTCTCTCGGCCTCTCCTAATCGAGGATTGCTTTAAATCGGTTTTCGGTCCGCTTAGTGAATCGATAATCACCTATCCCGCTGGGTGAACTTGTTAAGTCCCGCCGATGATGTAATCACGCCGGTGATAAACTTCTGTAACCAACTCTTGATTGGAAGCTCTCTCTCCCTCTCGCTGTATCTCTCTCACTCCTGTTGCTTCTCTTTATTGCTCTTAATATCTCAATATTCATCTGATAGCAATATGAATCGGATGTATAAACCGGTACATTGGTATATAATCCACACTTTATTCAAATTTTTCTTTATCGACTCGATCGCGTTAACTGATTCGGCCAGGATTTAATTGTAACGTTATCGGAGGGGCGCGGCAATTACACTATTCGTCCGGATACTACTAATAACTGACAGATTTTTTTTCATTTTACGCCCATTCATGGCAGCTTCGCCTGCGGGGTATCTTGATTAATAAAAAGGGAAGAGCGCCCCCAATGATGACTATCGGAAATGAAATAATTATCGATCGTGAAACCAGATTCTGTATGCTAGTGAATTAACTGGCGGATGGAGATAATTATTTATCGGGACGTTTAATTCTGCAGGATTGCCGTGACTAATGGGTGAATCGGGTTCTGTAGATATTCGAGATAAAAACTTAATTTTCTACAATTTTCTTGCTACATATTACTGCAAAAAATGTTTATTATTAATTGGAATGAAAAGAATTAATAGTAATTTTTGTCAATGACTGATTCTGTAACTGTTTTATAATAACTGTGATTTTCTCTTCTAAATTTTTGTAATATTGGTAATAAGAGCTTTTAGTCATCCTACATGATTTTTTATTGGCAAGAATAGAAATCCATATTCCTTGCGTGATATGAAGGAAACAAAGTGAGAGTATGAAACAGTTAGTGTGAAACTAGGAACGTTTTGATCTTCTGCGCATCATAGTTGGGATCACCGGCGATCATCGACGATCTTTCCGATTAATGTCAGGACGTGACGTAGGGCAAAGCGATTAATAAAGTGCGCCGGGTGTGCAGCCGATTGCATTGGCATCTCGCATTTGAATCTCATGAAGATGTAAGTATCGCGACGAGGAGACTTGATTGACGTCAATTGGCAGCAACATGCGGTGGTCCGCTCTTCCGACGGCGGCCTTAATTCCACCGATTTCGCACAGTAACACCATTCGAAGCAACTATCGCTACAGCCTGAACTCTGTTTCTTTTGCAGACACATTGCAACGAGGGAGAGGAGCAGACCCTCCTGACCATTCGACTCGACGCCGATTTCGAGCAATTGGCGCCGTTGGAACGCGTCAGTGCCATCGACAATCTCGCCGGTTTCCTCGGACTCCATATGGTACTAATTCCAATGACTTATTGCATCATTTTCTGTAATTTATTCATGCATTCTTCTGTAAATATCGGCCATAGAATCTACACTCTTTTTTTCTTCAATTGCTTTGAATGGAAGGAATTCACCTTGAATTGCCTTTAATGGATGGCTGTAACTGTTTTCTATCGAGCCTGCAATTGCAAGAAAATGCAATATGTGCAAAGTGAATAGAATCAAAGTAAATTTGAAAAAGTAAGTTTCTATAGCCGTTCTCCAACATTAGAATTTTCATTATCGTAGCTCGGAGTTTCATTTTTCATTCATACTAGTTACGAACTGTGGAATTTGCTTATTCTATTTTCAAGAAATTTTTAATTGGGGTGCCTAGGTACCTTTTATTTAAGATATTGCGTTCCACTGTAGAATCAGTAGAATGTGTTTTTGAATTGCATGTTTCTGTAGTGCTACAATGCTTGGTTATTTCAATAGTAACGTTCCTCAACGAGTGTAGAACTAGCAAGTTTCGAAACAGGTAGATAACTACGCCGAGTGCATAAATTCATTAAGGAGCCGAGAAACTTTTTTAACCTGCTGGAGGGAAAACGTTACAACGAACAAAAGGACGAAAGTAGCTGGGGTAGCAAAGATGATATACATTCGCGTTTCCGTGAAGCTGCGATCTAATTAATTAAGTCGGCTCGTACAACGGGAAGAGTGCCTCTTTTAATTTATACTAGAGATGCGAAAGGACTTTCTCGTGAAATAATTCGGAACTTTCCTACAAAATCTTGTAAATCTTGAGTTCTTTTACGCATAGTCAAATATTCTCTGGGTTGTTAATTCCATCTATAAGATTTAATTAATGAGTGACACTTATTGCACGTAAACTAGAGTAAAGGCAAACTGTACCAATTGGCTAAATCATAAAATGACCAAGAATTTAAGACTCCCTTTTGTGTTCTTAAATGTCAAACGTACAATGATATTTTTCGAATACACAGTTTAGTTTTCCACACGTCTTATTAAATCATATTATAATAGAGTATTGTGTTTATTAAAATAATAATTATACTCATTTAGATACTCAATTAAAACTCAGGCTTATATTAGATCAGAGCGCATACAGAACTGCATGCTGATTCCCAGAGCCCAATCATTACGAATTTCTCTTATGGAGGGTCGTCCGTGCCGTGCCAGCCGACTAGATCCGTTTTGAGTAAACTCGTTGTACACTTTCGGAGCGATGATCGAGAGGGCGGAGCCCGGGCTTTCGCACGGGGGAATTGGGGCGAGTTCTCGATCAATTTTCCATATTTTCCCAATTAAAAGTTTCCTTGACGATCCGTTTAGTGACCGGCCTGCACGTACAAGAGCCGGAGAAGGCAAGGAGGCCAGGAATTATGAATGCAGGATAGGTTTGCCGTGGAATACATTGAATGCGTAATATCTGGGCCGAGCTTGCGCAAACCGGTGACTCTCTTCCTTTTTTTCATTCCCTTTCTTTCCCATTCCATCATGCTCTCTTTATCGGCGCGTGTAACAGAGTGGGAATAATGCTCTCTCGAATATTAGAAATCCCCTTTAACGATTGATCGGATCCGATTGAAAGCTTCCGCGCCCTTGCGAATTATGCCATCGCAAGCCTTACTGTAATTACTATCGGCAAGCAGCAGCGGTGCTCCGAAGGTTCTGTGTGTACCCTGGAGTTCCCATGAAACTAGAGTATCCGATTGTATACACTCTGACTGATCCTTTTTCCATTTGAATTTCAGAGCGCATTCTCTCTTCACCCCCAACGAGCGAAAGAGGGAGCTGGCTACGAGACCTCTGTGATCCTAAGTGGCCCTGGCAATGTCGCCTACCGAAAGTCCAAGCATCCCAGTGCCATTCAATGGCAGGTGAGATTCTCTGATATACATTTATCGTACAAGCTGACATAATTTTTCTACAGCGATCCTACGTGATATCATTCTATAGATGCAAGTTTATGCACAAAAGAGTGTTGAACTATTATATAATTATACTGTAGTACGGATTCATTATAGCGTTGAAGTGGTCAAGAGTAGAATACAAACTTTTTGGTAATTGCAAAGGGTTTAGATACAAGTTTAGTTGAAGAATTAGGATCTGGGTCAAAGATACTTGGGGTAAAAGGGTGAAAGCGTGATGGGTGGGATGTCGTGAAACTTTATCGGAGTTCCATTTCCCCGGAGGAATTCCCCCGGAGGTGGAGGATCCGTCGCGGATCTCCATATTCGATATCCCGGAGTCCCATTGAAATTTCCGCCGCCAGGTCGGCTGCGACGGTTCCTTATGGAGGCATCAGAAGGAGCTGGTGAACAGGCTCTGGGAGCAGGCGAAAGACGGCACCCTTGCCGAAGTGATGCAACTTCCTGTGCTGCTCTGGGTAGTCAGGACGGAGTCCAGTCCTCTCGTAAGAAATCGAAGGGAGGCAGGCTCCGGGGATTACGGGGATCCAGATAACACGAACTACGATTACGAGTATGAGGAAGACTATGAGGACGACGACGAGGATGGTGACGATGACAACGACGACTCCCAGGTGCCGCCAACTTATATGCCGGACACGAACGCATCCGGAGGAAATGTTCTACCAGAACATCCACATAGACATCATCACGGGGAAGAAACCATTAATTGGAATGTAAGACTCCATATTCTACAATACTTTATAATTCACATTATTATATTTTCATTGTATTTGACACTAATTTCAATATTAACGCCTTCATAATTTTTTCTGTATTTGATATCTAATAATTTGATCATTAATATCGAAATTGCATGTCTAGACCGAGGATATCGATGAACACGACATCGTTCCAATTGTGAATCAGAATGGCTTAGCTAGCTCACCAAATCAGACGACGACAAATGCCCCTGCCACGGTAAGTGTCGTCTTAAGCTTGCGTAAAACTGTGTGCCTATCATTGACTAAATGTTCATCATATGGAACATTGCTACAAGCGGCTTTCGTCGACGTTCTAGTTTCTGTCCTTTATTCGCCATGCCGTTGCTTTGAGGGGTTCGTTGTGCTTAAATTACTTAGACTAGCTGCGGGTACTGCATAATTAATGCCGGCTCTAGCATTTGTCAGAAACTCTGTTCGGACGATATATTCAGTCGCCGTTTAGAGTGCTACTTATAATGTGCGCTGGTCTTTGTCTCTCTCGAGCTCTCGAGGAGTTAGAAAACGAAAGCCTGTGATACATTCTACTACTGTACATCTTCTACTTCACCCCCCCCCGCCAGCCGTTCGCGCCCCTATCGAATGTAACTAACAAAGTTTCTCGTGCCGTACATCGCATCTACTAACGATTTCGCAGACAACAGCCACTGAACTTATATCACCACCATCAACTACAAGTACAACTACCACCACTACCATGCCGAGTACCTCGACAAGTCCGACAACAAGTACAACAACAAGTACCACGCAAGCCGCGCCATCGAGCATTAGTACTACTAGCACAACAGCGGGTACCACAACAGCAGATACGACAAGCGCTAGCGCGAGCACGAGCCCCAGCAGCCCATCGACGCCGACCGAATCACCGAGAGCGGAGACAACGGAGGAGCCAACGGAAAAAACCAGACAATTGGAAATTGAACCCATTACCGTCCCACCTACCACTACTCCAGAGCCTAACACCATCATACCCTCCCCGGTAACCACCACAGTTCACGCTACTAGCACAGCGGCCACTCTCACGAGTACCACCGAGAGGATGGAGACAGAACTCACCGTTGGTATCGTTAATACCACCACGGACGAGGTAATGCTTAAACGCTTACTGCTTCTCATTTGTATGATAGAACTTGCAGTGCGTGCGCGCGCGCGCGTTCAGTTCAGACTCACGAGTATCTCTCTGCCTTTCTCTCTCGCTTTGCCAAAGATGAGGCTTAATCGTTGTACACGAGGAAGGTCGTCCGTCCCAGCTCTCAGTATCTTTGTACATAGTTAGGGCGTGATGCGAAAGAGCTCAATCGTACTCCCGTCATGTTCTGTCCTTTTTGCATATTCGCTGGGAAGCTTTTACTAAAGGCGGCTCTCTTTGCTTTAGCCGACGGAGTCGTCAGCTATCTCATCGACGAGACTGTCCACCACCATGCCTACTACTCTAACGACACTCACTATGACGACACTAACACCCATTACTACCACTGTCGATGTCAGCACCACCCTGCCGACTGTACCCGTAACAAGCGCCACAACCACCACCACGACTTTCACTACCCCACAGATACGCACATCACCAACTACCACCAGTACAACTACTACTACAACTACCACCACACCTACCACCACTACTACAACAACCACGGAGGCACCAACAACAACGACGACTCCGACGACCACTACCATTAGGACTACTACGGAAACTATCGAATATGGAGTGCGAAACTTCCCTCCTAAACAAGACAGGAGATTGAAGAAGATACCGGTCACTGCTGGCAAGCCATTGAGCTATATTATTCCAGCTGATACGTTTAGCGATTTGGAGGATGGAGACACGAGAAGGCTTAAGTTGAGTCTCTATCTTAAGGGCGTGCCACTGAAGAGCACTCACTGGCTACAGTTCAATCAGGATACACAGGAAGTCTACGGATTGTAAGCATATCTTTTCGCAAAGACTATTTTGGGTAATTTTGAATTTAAGTTCATTTGTGCTTTTTTATTTGTAGGCCTTTGGAAAACGACATTTCCACGTGGAATTACATGTTGGTTGCTGCGGATAGCGAGGGTTTGAATGTGTCAGACCAGCTCGATATCCATGTTCAGCAGCACAAGCTAAGCCGCAGCGTCAATCATGAGTTCAGTATTTATCTGCGCATCGACAAGCGCTCGGAATTCCCGACTGATGTTGATTGGGAACTGAAGGTACGTAAGCGTTGTAATGGCATTCCGAGTCGGATAATGTAGCTTAAATTTTGCTGCAGGTGATCAAGAGTATCGCCGAGTTGTATGGAGATCGAGATACGCGTCACATTACTGTTCGATCGATTGACATTGATACGGTGGATCGCGACCAAGCAATATTCACTTGGACTAACGATAGCCTTCCGAGAAGCAGCGAATGTCCCAAAGAATACATAAACGACTTATTGAACGTACGTATTATCACATTACTGAGAGTACATTGCTTCTGCGTGACGGTATTGTTGAGGCTTGTCTGTCGTCATTACAGGTTCTAGTTAACAGGGACGGAGATCCAAGTAAAGCTCTACGCGATGTTCTTTCTCCCGAAATTAGAGTCAAACGCGTTGTTTATCAAGGCATTGGACAGTGCGAGGATATGAATCGACCAGAAGTGCCGAAAGTATCCACGCAGGAACCAAGAGCTAACTTCCCGCCAGTGCCAAGGAACCAAGTGGATCTTATCAATGCGACTGTGGGACAATTGCTCGTGTTCAAAGTGCCAGAAGTATGTATTGTTTAATTATAAGTTATTGCTACTATATTTTTAGTCATTTTTAACATTATATCTGCTTTTTAAGGATACCTTCTTCGATGCTGAAGACGGTTCATCTCGTAACATGCGAATGTCTCTTCTGACAATCGATCGTACTCCCATTCCAAGTCACGAGTGGTTGCAATTCGATAGTAAAAATCAGGAATTCTATGGCGTGCCAATGAAGAATGATGTTGGGCGAAAGGAATACCAGCTGGTCGTTACAGATAGAGAAGGTAAGGATTAGATATTTGAAGATTTGTAAAGAATCTCTTGTTCGAAATATATTTTGCTTTGATGAATATTAAACAATATTCATGTAATTTATGTGTGCAGGCGCTAGTGCTACCGATGGCTTAGTAGTCGTTGTCCATCCGACTCCGCACATGCATCATACCGTTGAATTCTCCATGACTCTGGACATCCCTTATGAGTCATTCGCACACTCTGCTTTACAAAAGCGTAACTTTATTGAAAGACTGAGCGATCTCTATCAGGACAAAGATACTAGTGCAATATCATTGCACAGTATCTCGAACGGTAGTACGGTGATTACATGGCATAACAGGACCTTACCCACCTCGTATTGTGCGCACGAAGAAGTGAGCCGGCTACGTGCAGTACTAGTCAAGAGCGACAATGATCGGCGATCCGTCACGGACGAGGTTCTGGACGTGATGGGTTTGAAATTCCCCGTGAAACAAATCACGGTCGTACCTATGGGAATCTGCCTCGGTGAACTCACAGGTGTTCATTCACCCGATGGCATTATCATCCCGCCGGTCGACGACTCGACTTCCGTCGGCGCGTTCCATGACGATTACCTCATCACCTTTGTCCTGCCCGCGGTAATAATAGCAGCCATGCTCATTTTGGCTGGCATTATCGCCTGCATACTGTACAAGCGCAGGCGTAGCGGGAAGATGAGCGTTAGCGAGCAGGACGAAGAGCGACAGAGCTTCCGCAGCAAAGGAATACCCGTTATCTTCCAGGATGAGCTCGACGAGAAACCAGATCCTGGTGAGCATCTTCTTTTATCCTTTGTTCAGGACCAAAGTCGCATGTAATCAGCTCACAAAAATAGTTTGTATTCCTCTTGCCAAAGTAAACAGGGAAGCTTTTGGCATTAATGTAACTGGTGTAGTTAGGAATCGGCGTACATGTTTGTGTAAATACTTCTCAGAAGTCCAGTATAGCGATGCCCAAGAGCAATCGCTGAAGACATCGATATGTTGATTCTTCGCAGGCAACAAATCTCCCGTGATACTCAAAGAAGAGAAACCCCCACTCCCACCGCCTGAATACCAGAAAAGCGAAGATGGTGCGGATGTACCGATGTTGCCAAAGGAAAATTCCGAGGAGCCGTACCAGCCACCACCACCCTTTGCCACGAATCGTGACTCGAGCCGGCAGAATCGTCCGAAACCGACACCTACGTACAGAAAACCACCACCGTATGTGCCCCCCTAACAGAATACGGTGCATTCGCCTACACGCAAATATATGCTAGCGATGCTCGGAGACTCCCCAATACACGCGCAAAACCAAAATAATATTTCAAAGAAAGCTCCGCTCTCTGGGAAAACTGGAGAACGCATAGTTCCGAACAGACATAGTAACCTCTGATGTTTCGTTGATCTGGTAACCAGCATCCACAGCAGATAAACACTTTCTTTCATAGTTTTTATCTTAGCGTGCACTTTTACTTACTATTTTTTGCCTTAAGCGAAGAATTCGTCCGACTTTTCGTAATCAATTCGCGGTATAATGTACTGTTTAAAGCAAAAGGCGGGCTGCAGGAGGAAGGGGGAAAGATTTTTCAGTGGGATATATCCCTGGCGGTTATATTTTTTTATTGTCTTGCGTTGAACGTACTATATGGAGCAACTGCTTTACGGAAAAATTCGTCTAGGGGTATGGGAAATAAATCACGCGTTGCCTTTCGTAACGAATTCAACTGTAGAGAAGGACTTACTACTCCGACTCGGTGAGCGAATTTAGTTTAGGTTACTGTAGAACCAACATCAGTAGAACAGGAGAATTTATTCGGCATATGTAGCATTCGGTACAGCAACGATACTCGTAATATTTCAGTAATCAGTGCCATTTATTAAGCAATAAGGGTATCCGAGTGCGAATAATGATATGTACTGTGTATATGATTCTACGAGTTTAATGCAGTTTTACTGTTAAAAAGTCTCCAAGTATCGAGGATCATCGAACTTAAATGAAACCTTCTTAACGTACAACGTACCTACAACGTTTAACACTGCCAGAACGAAAAAAGAAGTACGCAATCCTTTGTCAAGTGAGCCAGTTTTTAGCATTCATGCAAACGAAATCGTGTTTTTTTTAGAAATGTGACGAATAATAAGGAGAGCGGAGGGAGCTAAGCTACCACCCGCTCCAGGAGGCCAATGAACTGGCGCTCTTGATGACGATTGTTGGTTTAAGACTTAAACGAGAGAGAAGACATTTTTTATGACGAAAAGAAACATTACTTAATTGAACCAGTTTGTGCGATGCCATTGCAGAGTGACAGCAAATGCTTCCATTGGCACTGTAGGCCATGCAGAATAAAGAAGATACTAATAATAATATATATACAAGATATATATATAAATATGTATATTACCTAATTGTCGTTCGATAGACTGTCAGTAACTATTTAGGTCCGTACCGTTAGTATATTGTCAGATCCACGTCGTAGCATTTACGTTTCTCTTGCACGCCGTGAGAAGAGAAGTATATATACACAAGTGCCCGACTCGTTTTATTTACTTCACGCACAACTCTCGGAACCGAGAACGTTTTGTACACGCGACTTATCATTAATTTTGTATAACACCCATTAACACTAGGCGGAACGATGCATAAAGGATACTTAGGCGTTTCGGATGAACCACGAAAACCCCGTTACTTATACAGCACCAAGTAATCGAACGCGAAACTGGTTTGAGTTAAATAATTTCTACACAGTTACCAAGCCAAAAAGTAATGAATACTTTAAACAGACGGGCGAATAAAGAAGAGGGAGACAACCGTGAGCCATTCACTTTGCACAGGGTACGCGCGTCTCCCGATGATTTTGTAATTTTTTAATCACTCTTTAGCAGATGCGCTCGCATGATTTGCGTAACTCCGCTGAATTGCGCCGAGTACGAGCGGGGTGTGTATACATGTGCACGCGGCAGTTTCTTCAATACCTCGATAGTTTCCTGATATTTTTCGAAAGGAAATACGAGAGCGCGGGGGATGAGAAAGGATTCTCCCGAAACAACTCGTGTTTCGTGTTTTCGCCAGTCAACTCTGCCAGGGTTTACTGATGGGAGCGCGAGGCCGGGGTCACTCCTAATAACACGTATGAATGTTGGTGAGATAATTGTGTATGTAGAATATCGGAGAAGACGAGTGTTTCGTATGAAAGTTAAAGTAACGATATAATATATATACATATGACTATTAATTCACGTCTTTATAGTGTAGAGGAGTAAGCATCTAACGCAGCATCCAAATCCTTTCCATTGCTATCTCGTTTATCGCAGAGTAACTTCGTGTTTTCACACGTTCCTCGGTCACGCGAGGCCTGTGCGTATCGAGACGTCATCCTCGTTCAAGCCTACTTAATCGCGTGATTACCGAAATACAAGGTGTGCGTACTACCACGTGCCCGATAAAGGAGTACTTTAATGTCTGCTTTTACGATGTGCAAACATGGCGTGCTCACGCATTTGTGTCAATCGAGCCCTCAACGTCTCGGAAGAATCCTTGAGTAATGTCTTTGCGAAGTTAAGAAGTATGGCCTTTATGAATTCCCTTAAACTCTATCGTTAATACCTACACCAATGTTCAAGGGCCTTTATGGATTCTTCGGTTTTTCCTGAATGTGGAAATGGTTTACATAAACTAGCGTTAAATTTATGCGAGGAAATTGAAGACGTTTAATGTAAAAGTTGTCTATTAATCAGAGGATTATTTGTTAACTCAGTCAATGCATACTTAAGCCATCCACTGCCGAGCACAAGTCGATCATTCATCGAAATCGTGTCTAGTTCACTTGCAGAAGGTGTTAGAAATTAAGTGTAGAAAGTATAGGGTGTCACATTAGAAGATGTATAGAATCAATGCGAGAGGCATCTGATTTCAGGACGCGCTGATATCAGTAATTTTTTTATACCTACGTGCCGAGATCAGATGCCGTTGCAGCTAGAACAGCGACTCCCCTTGAGGGCAAGTAGTCTGCGATAAACTAGAGCACACATCATATCACGCTTTTAATCATATCATCGCTCTACGAGTATCTTTAAAGCGCTGCAATCGTGTTGTACTGTGAAAATGACAATTATGTATGATAGACGTGTACGATATTTATAAGAGGGAGAGTGTGCTGGAACCTTTGGGGACGCTTACGGGAACAGAAAGGACAGAAGCTCGCAGTGAACATGTAAAAGCTGGCCACCGAAACAAGACAGCCGATTGCATGACAATTTCATGTCTGGTACGTGAGTGGGTGGCACGAAAGTATTTTATTCTACCTGTACAAAAGAAAGAGAGAGAGCGAGAGAGAGAGATACAAACTGAGATAAAGTAGAAAGATGTCCAACAGGGCAGTCCACTTGCCGAATGGCTAACGAGTGAAGTGGACAAGCATGAAGAGTGAAAGATGTTTCGTGAAAAAGAGAAGTGCATAGAGAAAAGAGAGTTATTATCGCAAAATGCGCCCAGGAGTTGTACACATTTTCAAAGTATTTTTGTCGGCTACATTGCTTCGGCGATCCTGGAGCAAAGGGAAGAGACAAGAGGGCAAAGAGGAAAGTCTGTTTTGTATGGTTAACGAGTGAGAGTTGGATGGAATTTTGGAATGGTCGTGACATTGACCCTTTAATTTCGATTGACAATTCCTTATTGTATATGCCACCCCCTTATACATTTAAACGATGAGAAGGAGCCTCTTGATTTCTTCTCGATATTGGAACTTACGTTAAGTGTCATGAGACCATCCTGCCACGACCGTCTCACAATTCTAACTTTTGATTTCTAAACCGCGAGGGAGAATAAGGAAACTTGCTTTCTCCCGTGGAGAGCGTCATTACGTCAGCGATCATCGCGCGATGTCGCCTCGTCGATAATAAACGGAGGACTATTGGAATAACAATATACATATACAAATATCTCTGACAAGTACTGCATATTAAACATGTGTAAAGTTAAGAGTTAATAAAGCCATTTTAGGGTACCACGGGACTACGTTTCTTCAATTACAACAGGCAAGCATCCAACTGCGCGAAGTGCTAATAATGGTCTTATTTTTCACGGAGCTGACGCGAGTCTGCGGGGGAATGATTAGTCGCCGATTAAGTAGGATTAATCGAGTTGAATCTAAGAAGATCGCAAGCATTTTTATCACCAACTTTTTGTCACTGCGTTTATGTATACTTGACGTTTCCTGCGTTGTTCAAACACGCTGATAGGCGTTGTCTGAATCCGTGTGGTTCACGTGGATATCAGCTTCACTGATCCCACTGTAGCCTACCGTTAAATAGTATAAGAGTGTCATCGTTCGCTTTCGGCGAAAAAACTCAAGATCGTGTTACGAGCTTTTGTACACGAGCTCTTATTTGCTTAGCGAGAAAGACAAGCATGATGATTTTCTCTTGTCAAAGGCAAAAACTATTTGACATTGCCATTTATTACAGTAATCAACATTACCAGACATTTTACAGAAGCTCGCTTTGCCTACCATTGCATAAGACAGCTGTAAGTTTATCCAATAATGACTATTATGGCTCAGACACTGTAGGTACATGTTCTATGCTAGCTAATAAGCGAAACAGGTGTTCCTTAATTAGCCCATTAGAAGCAAACATCACGATGCTCTTCCTTTCAGAGACATTATTGATCTATTTGAAAAGAAATCGACCTTTGCTACCTTATTATCGACTTGCACCGGCATTTGACACAGGTGCGAAAACTGAAGGCATTAAACAAGCGTTTTAATTTACTACAGGCTCTTTTGAAGATCTCAAAAGTCTACAAGAAAGAAGCGAAAACAACAGTAAGTACATCAATACTATCTACGCACAATGAACTAGTTTCGCAAGAAACATTTTTAAAGAGCGCTATCATTCTAATAGGCGTATGCCAGGAATAGGATCAACTTTATGCTCGCATTATTCATCATATTATTGTTACGCGATATACCATAGGGCAGTTTTATTAAAAGTTTCCGGTGTTTATTATTATCATAATGCGTCATCGCAATGTGCATTTGTCTTTATCCTTGAACAGTTATCTAGTAACTTTATTCTGAAACCGATTTATCAGTACGGGAAGGCGGATGTTAAATCTCTATTTCCAGTAATGGTATGTTTGCGATAAAGCACTATCGATGCAATACTTCCTAGTAGTTCTGTATATCGATACACACTTTTTAATTCGATTGCATTACTCAATTTCATTTGAATTTAAGATTCTACACCTTTGAAATCCATGAAGATCCGTGCACGCGCAAATATTCGCTGGGAATATAACTCTGTCGGCGCCGTGTCATCCTAAATTCAAGAAATTGTCATTGTAAACGTGGGGAAGATCTTACGTAAGGGCGATAAAAGATATGTAAATTGCACATTTTCTCAATCCATTTACTTGTTATGTATATGACAATGGATGGAAAAGAAGGACGAACTATTTATTACTTTAATGCTAAAAGCTCTAATGTTCTGAACAAATTGCGGGGTGTTCCGTGTTCACAGTATATTATGGAAAAATGTTATATGATCACTTCTAGTATGTTTATCGCGTTTTGCTGAAATGATCCCTAATTTGTATCTGGAAAAGTATTTAGAAGACCAGGACTTTACCGACAGCTAATTACGTTTTTAGAATATAGAAAATATGTAAAATGTAGTCTTATCAATCGGATTACTAGATTTAACGTGGAAATCCTGTTTTCTTCCTTTTTATATAGATATGTGCTGAATTTAGCTATTACGATGTCAGAGTAATATTATTCATGTTTTCGACCTCAACAAAATGTAAAGAACAATCTGATCCGGCGAAATTATGCAAAAACAGGAAAGGGCAAAATCTCGGCGGCTTGAAATTTATTAAATAACTTAATACACCTCTCAATTTATCAGGAATCTTAAGCCAGACGAAATAACAGGACGAAGGGATAATTTATGCATTTTCATTTTGCCGGATATCCTTTGTAGATTATCTAACAGATTAGTTGTCGTCTAAGAGTAGAATTTCGGATCCCGTGCATCCGATAAGCGAGCTTATCGTCCGATCGTTATCAGCACTTTTCCGAAAACAGACCGTTGCCCTTTCATCGATAATCATTAGGGATTGAAGGACCTCTGGAAATTCGAGTGTCCACTATTCCATTTCTCTCGAACCACCGATAATCTTTAACGAGCGAGCGAAGTGCGGTCATTTCCTTCAATTAGGAGCGCAAAGTGTCCTTTATCCGCGCAAGATCAAATTCGACGAAAGCCTGAATGCCGCGCGTCACTATCGCAAGTTCACGCAACGAATGAATTATTTCAGTTGCTTTCGACGATTAATTGCGATAGCACGCCGTTATATATCGTGCAGGCATAATTAATACGTCGAAGGGTGATAACGAACACACGAAATTTATGTCACCTGGGAAACGTACGCTTCTGTCTACACGCACGTGCGTGCGATAAGGAATAGGACATATATTATAATATTAATGCCAAATGATTGCTAAAAAGATTCCTCTTCATGCCTGACACTGACTTATTGCTACTATGTCAACATACTATATTGTAATTATGACAGCTTTCCGTTGCTTTTGCAAGCGAAGTATCCAGTTTCCGAGAAAGCAATTTCCTACATTATCTATAGCCACAGTGGAAGAATAATTCACAGATCCTTTGTCCAAAAAACATATATATTTCATTAAATAATTCTTTATTATATGCTTTTATCCATTATACATATAATTAGCTAATTACATTTGCGGGTTCGACAATGAACCAGTATTACATCATCAATACATCTTATACAAAAAAAAGGTCGCCTGAAAATCAAGCGCTACTTTCACTATCATTATTGATATGTTTCTATAATAACTACCAAATAAAACCTGTATAAATAAAGTGCAAAGTAGATTCAGAAATTAATTGCCATTTCGATGCAACAGTATTTTCACTTACGTCACAGATTACGTATGCACATTCCGCGGAGATATTACTGCGACATCCTAGTGATAGAGCGTTGAAAAGCCTATTCGCTTTAGGAACATTTATTAATTCGAAGAATTTAAGTGGCAGATGTTTTTTCTCGGCGAGAAAGTGGGACATTTAAAAGGCAGGTAGGGCAGAGAGGCGTTTACCTGAGCAGCACGTGCTTCGTGGCGCGCGGCGTCGGTGGGGCGCGGGAGCGCACGTGCGCTTATTTACTAGCGCATGCGCCGCGACGGCGGCTGGCGATGGCATCCCATAGTAGTAAGCATTGTATAATACCAGCCGCCCGCCGGCCGGCACGGCATTCAGGCGTCAGAATTCGAAGCTGGAGTATCGGGAGTTCGCGCGTCCCCACAAACTAGCAACCATTTTACTCCAGTTCGCCACACGGTATTTTCTCCAGTCGAGTATATCGCTCGCAAGTTAAACGTTTAGAACGCACTTGAGAAGAAGAGTAGTCGCGTATGTGAGTTTGAAGAAAGACGCGCTTGCTTGAACTTGAAACCGGCGGAGGAGAGCGTGCGACAACAAGAAGAGGAGTTCCCGCCCGACAAAGGACCGGCTGCGGCGTCGTACACCATAGACGAAGCTAGTAGCGTGCAGTTGAAGTCCGCGTAAACTCTCTTTCCAATAAGTTCGTCCTCGCCAGTGTCAACGATGCCTGCCAAGAACGACTGGGACTACTTCCAGAATGGTGAGTTTTTCCACGGTTAACCTTGGTTAACCTTTTGTACAATTATTTTTTACTAAATCTCACTTTGACATTTGAGGATGTTCATTTTATTTTGTAACGAAATCGAAAGTTTAGTACAGTTGTCATTAATCTGGAGTGGTGCTTCTTTATTTGCCATTGTTTATTGTTAATTAAATGTCAAGTGTTTGAACGACTCGTGTATGAATGCAACTTTGTGCCTGTGGAAAGTAACAGTAACCCTTTACGGTTCAGGCGATTTGCTTCGACCTTTCACACTATTCTCGTTAAATTCAATAGCTTTGTTCTTAATGACGCTTTTACTGTCATATTGTTGCTTCCCAACAATTGACCAATATTTCTCGAGCAGTGAAAGCCTACACGAAAACAGCTTATTGCGCGGAAAGTGCTCAAATATTAAGTAGGTAAACAATATGT
Organism: Ectemnius continuus; assembly: GCA_910591665.1. Lineage (NCBI taxonomy): Eukaryota > Metazoa > Arthropoda > Insecta > Hymenoptera > Crabronidae > Ectemnius > Ectemnius continuus. The sequence continues at coordinate 8,207,458 of OU342868.1, read as the reverse complement.
GATGATGTCGAGTCTGGAATGACTTGTCATAGGACCGTAAAGGGTTAATGCGAATGCAGATTCTCGCTGCTAAACAGTGGCGTGTTTGAGAGTGACAAATATGGGCGCAGACGCGCGTCGCAACTGCATGGATTATCATCGGCTCGCGCTTTAATGACACTTGGTTCACTTGTCCGTATGATCGAACGTAAGCCAGCCGTGCTTCCTTTATCGTCGCGCCTGCAAGTCAAATTTGTAATGTAGAACGTAGAGTCGTCGATACGACGACATTGAATTAGAAATCTTGAAGTGGAATCGTTTTTTCCTTTTTAAAGTTTTTATTTCGTAACAAGTGGATGAGTCATTAATTTTGGAATATGGGTTTAAAGTAGATAAAGACTTTCAGCGGTGCAAGCTTGAATCATTGTACTTTTATCTAACGAATTTAATCTGTTGCAGCAAATATCTTCGTAATCTTTTAATCAGCTTCATTTATCCGCAGTTCTGGAAATTTCAAGGGAAATAACAATTCCCATTATTGACACGCGTTTCTTAGATGCACCAAGCGAGAGAAATAAAAAAATATTGCAGTCTTGCAACTAAGTGCACTATTATTTCGCAAGAACAATGCAATGGAGTATTGCTGGGCAGGCGGAGTGAATTTTTTCATGCGGCTGGCGAGAGTAGTGCAGCATTAAAAATGATGATCGAATGGGTGCCCCTTTAACCCATTAAACTTGGTGATTGACATTTAGGTCCAATAAAAGAGATTTCATTCGATCTCACTATTCGGTAAAATGACATCAAGGAGAAACGCTCGCGCGCACTTATCATTCATTTAGTCAAGCTCCGGCCTCTAATCCATCCCGGAAGATATCTCTACGTTGCCTCGAAATGTAATTGTGCTAATTTGTACAGTGACAAATGTGAGCGTTATCCGCGTGTGTAGTCTGCCGTATGAGTGACATTGCGTTGTGACATAGCCGTGCAGTGAGTAAGCCAGGTTCACTGTTTGCAGTTGGGAACGCTTTATCCTCGTGAAATGAATGTGATAGGGCTAGCAAACATGTCAAAGGTAGCTACAGATGGTTTCAAAAGTTTTAGCCCACCCTAGCCATTCTAATAGGAAGTGTTTCTTTGCTTTCGTTATCTCACTTCGTGTCAGTCATATAAAGTGTTCTTTCCTTGCTTTTAGAATATTATTTTTTTAAAAATGTTCTAGTTACATTAATGCAACGTTGATTTATATTATTAAATTGCAAACATTCCTTCGAGATGGACAAAATAGAATATTTTAAGTGTAGAGAATTTAAATTATTTAAACAGATTGATTTCTAATTAAAATGAGGAAAATATTCGGTTAGTTATCGTAATTTTTCGTTCACTCAAGAACTTTTGTGACCAACTGTATAGGAGTTTGGATTTGAGTAGCTCACCCGGACCAGACAGTTAAATTCTTATCGGTGTACTAGTCTCACGTTTTTTATCGAGCGCATACAGAAGATATTGCTTTTACGACCTGTAGCGCACCGGGAAGAAATGGCCTGACAATTTTGTCTGACTATCTCTGAATAATGTTCACAAATCATTTGCGTCCTTTTATTTGTAGTTTCTTTAATTATGAAGTTCTGCATTTGTACGTGGGACGATTTAACATTGCAATCCCTGAAATAATTTTTTTATATATTGATCAATGATACATTGTGGAATTAAACTTTTTTTTGCGTACTTTATCAAGAAATTTAGTAATAACGTAGAATCATCTTATCAGTTTCGTGGCTTTCTATAAATATTTGCATTCTTCGACCGAAAAACAATTTTTGCATTTCGTTATCAGCTCGAAAATAAGTGAATTGTCTTGGCGAGGATTCCCTAGTATTCGTTTTAAAGTATTATCAGTTTATGCAAGCCGTTGCACAAGCTTTTGAATTTGAAATTTAAGTGCAGTTTCCATTGAGCAGAGTTGACGAAAGCTTTTCGAGATTTATAGAGCGCCGGAATGATTCATAAACAAACGGCGCACAAGCTGAATTTATTCTCGCTGGAATTTCGACTTGCATAAATACTATGTTAGGTAAACGCAATACGAAATTACCTCACTGTTTTCGAATTCCTGGCGAACACATAGTGCGACATGGTTTAATCAGTAGCTCAGTTTGAACAAAAGAAGTGATTACGTATCAGTTCGCAAGAGATTGCTTTTCCAACTAACTTCTCTTCGATAGAACTGTGTGAACTGTACGTCGACGTAATAGAGAATGTGTGACACGCAATATCCATAAATCATCCTTTTAACAGGTGACTTCCTCTTGAGGAATGACGCTCGAAAATAGGTGAAATGTTTGCTTTTCGCGAGATGTTACAGACGCACTTTACTCAGAATCCGGATGATTAGCAGTAACTTCACAGATATCGCTTATCTATTATTTATATTCGTTTGCTCTAATTATATTCGTTCTACCGTTCTAGCATAATTTATTCATACGAGTCCGCGAGTTTTATTGAACATTTATCTCTTATTATAATCAATCGCGTTTTTCTTATCAATCCTATTATGTAAAACATGTTAGAATACCAAAACAGGAATAAGTCAATCGGGCATCCACTTGTTTTTGAATGGAATCGTAAGTTTTTCTCCAGTCGATCTAAATTCTGTTACTCCGATGTCAATAATATCGATTGCTCAGTTTATTACGGTTGCGTCGGCCACGTGAGAGTAAGAAAGAGCCTCATCTAATATGCATATTACCGCGGTATTCGTCCTGTAAATATTGCAACCGCGAAACTGCCGGCGATCCACTTGTTTTGCGGCCGCGGCTGGCATACCTCGTCGAGATACGTGTGTGCGATAACGTTTAATTGAGGAATCGCTAGCCGAGACCCCACTTTTTTCCCCCCATGGACGCCGGGAATTCCCCTCGGCTGTGCCAGATTTTATGCGGCTAGAAAAAGTTTCGGGACCACTGATTCACCGCAGAGAGGAAATTTTTTGAGAGTATGCTAGTCATCAACAAAGAGAATGTGCTCATTTATTTTTGTTTCTTGTCAGTTTTTATAGACTTCTTATGGCGAATGATATTTATAGATTTAAATTAAATCGAGTTTCGAGTTTTTGACATCACTCTTATTCTAGTTTATTTGATTTATTTTTCGGTCGAGGTTATTGTCGTAGTTTTAAAATAATTTACTTTGCTATTATTCATATTCGCCTCAGTTCAAAAACTAGTCTTTAAATCTTGTTTAAAATACAGGATCGGTGAAAAGCCAAAAGTAGTAAAAAGCTTTCTCAGTAAACTTAAACGCGCTCGTCAAACGGTTGGTAGTTATCATGGTCTATTTGCATGCAGCTGGAATGATCAGTAAAGATGGGTGGCAATCGAAAGGGCCGGCGCGCCGCGTGCTGGCATATCGGGTCGGGGAAAAAGCTCGTTTAACCACACCTGAAGCACACACAGAGAGAGCGGCGGCGGTGGCGGTGGCACAAGGTGGTTGTTCTCCGGTAGACTGGGAATTAGGCCAGTTGCAGTGGCGGGGGGTTTGATCTCGTTTCTGGGAAAGGGGTGGGTGGTAGGGAAAACTAGGCTGTGTGCTGCTCTCTCTCTCTCTCTGTGTGCTGGGGTTGGTTGGCGCGATTATGTGTTGTGTGTTCCACCTTCGATTTCTACGGTGTCACGATGCCACTAGGCTCACTGACCCGAGGCCATTGTCTCGCGTACTCGCCGTGCCAAGGAACGGGACTCTCCGATAAAACCCACCCCACACCCCCACCCACCTTCTCTACCACTTTAGCCACACATTTTCCGTACCTCCATTCTTAAAGTTTTAACATCGAGCGAGTGAGACGCCAACTATTTGCCGCTGCCTGCCGCGACACGGCATATCACGAGCTAATTTACTATAAATCAATGCCTTTCGCGACTTCGTGCTCGCTTGGAGTATACTCGACCGAGTCATTCCCAGTCTACCGCTGCTAGATGAAGAATTATACTTCGCCTTTGGAAATGGAATACTTAACATGTTTGTTCTATTAAAGTTTAGTTGGAGATTCTCTTACGTTTCTATCTTTAGTAAACTCTAACAAAATTCTTTGGCTTGCAGCAGTTCTTTTTATTAGAATTTCGGGAACTATTAAATGAAGTTAAAGTAAAAGTAGAGTTCAATTTACAATTGCAAAATAGTTTAATCTGAATGGTTGAACAAGTAGTATTTTTAATTTGTATAAAGTATAGAATATCGAAGATACATTTGGCATGTAGGATAATAGATTGTTCGTCGGAAGTTTCTAGTTCTCGTTTTGCAGGGTGCGTGAATGCACTATGACTTATGAAGGGTGGTGTATAGCCACCCTCGAGGGATAAACGGCAATCGATTGTTCTCCTCGGCGCTCGAGGCCGATGCACTTGTTCTCCAGATAAGTGCCGTCTTAACTAGACCTGTCTAAATCAGTATTTCAAAGCCGTGGATCACAGACGCACCGCTGGCACGGAATTTACGTGCGAGGATGCCTTTTCTTCACCCTGTTGCTTTCCGCTAGACGATTTAACACTGACGCCTATTTATTTGGAATCATTGTTACATATAGATTTTTGTATTTAATATTAATTTCAAAGGTTCTTCTATTGAATGTAATTATTATAAAGATTTTAGATTCTAAAGTCTGTATTTTAATCGTAATTTCAAATCATGGTACTCGTAAAATTAAGTTTAACCTTTTACAATTTCCACGCAACATAAAGTTTCATTGCAATTCATTCGTTTAAAATTTAACACAGAGTACAAAAATAACAGTTCCATTTCTATTTAATTTCTAAAAGATATAAAACTAAAACTCGTTTAAAGTCTTGCGATTAAGAAAGGTGCAAATCTACTTGTCTAACACGGTTCCAAACAATCAGGCAAACGCGTCAATGTCCAGCGTTTCATCGAGCTTCAGCGAGATGCAAAATTCATAGGCGGTTCGCGGCTCGCTCCTTAATCTATACAACACATTATCGGTTGTCACCCAATAAAAACTTCACACCCTTAACTTCCTTGGTTCGGCGGCGATGAATGCAGGCTCGTAAATCAGTTTCGACATTTCCAGGCCACCTGGCTGGCTAGCTAGTCGAGGGGCCACGCGCAAACGTGTACCGCTCGCTTGTGTATCAGATTGTGTCAAGTAACACGGAATTAATCGGAGCCAGCGTACACAGGCGTATCGCACGCATATTGGAGCATGTAAATGCACGCTCGACTATATCCATCGAGTTAGCAAAGCCCGTCTCGCGGCAAATAAAAGATTATTGTTCCCTTGCTTTCTGCTGGCAAGTAAAGCATATACTGCGCGAGGTCAATCGACACTTGCCGTCTTGGTCGAACTTACTTCTTCATTCGCTTCTAGAAATGTGTGCCAGAGTATTCTTTTCTTGATAAGTTCCTTGTACATTAACTACGAATGTTTCAATTTCAGAGCGGAAGTGTAATTATCCGTATGAACTTACTACTAAGTGAATCGTGGATTGGCCATCGTTTGAAATAAAAGTGCTAGCTATTATGCATGAACATCCGTAGTCTGTTTATGGTAGTTAGAAAGGGTTGACATGTAACTTGACGTAGCTTCCTACTATTTTCCAAACTGTTCTTCTATTGCTTTTAAGGTAATTGTGCGGTACTCGATACGGGACTTATACATTATTCAAAGTAGTCATTCACCTATTAACTAAATTGACAATACTATATTCAATAACAGTGCATTGCAAATGCAAGTGTCTTCATTGAGTAATTCCTATTAATTTCAATTGCAAACAGACTAATGAACACACAATAAGTAATAAAACAATTGCACGAGTTGCAATCACTTTACATTTGAATATTGTTTATTGAACATAAAACAATGGGAAAGCAATAGTAGTGAAGAGAAGGAGGATATTCAGGGTGAAGCGAGTCTGGCGTGGGAGAAGTGTATGTGTGTGCGGAGGGACGCACAGGTGATTGCATGTCAGCAGGGTAGAGGGTCAGAGACCCAGTTTCCAGTCTGACTTTGCCGCGCCGCGCCGCGCCGGGTCGCCGTGCATGCCTCCGAAATGCTGCCCTTAATCTCGGGCCAATTTGTCAGCGCTATCTTTGAAACCAGCCCCCGAGAGCCGCCGCGAGCTCGGCTTAAGTGCGATTGCCAGTATAAACCCCGCCGGATCACCCCCACCATTTGCATAAATCCGAAGGCCCAGCGTCTGCCGCGTGCTGATTGCCGATTAAGTCATTTCGCCCACCGAACCACAACCCGACAACCTCCCCCGATTCACCTGAGAAATGGCTATCAATCGATCCCACTAGACAACCTACACTGCCCTCCTCTATGTGCACAGCTGAAATTCAATTTCGCCGACGTGCTTCACTCCCTCATACTTCGATTCAATGCTCAATTGACTAATTAGACATTAATGAGTGTGCACACCGCGGTGAACAGTCGGTCAGTATTGTTGATTACTTTTAATTGGGAGATGGTGAGGTAATTATTCATTTTTGAAAGTAAAACAATCGTGAGAATTGGAGAAATAGGAAGTGTTTGTGATAGGTAAAATCATTGATGCAGTAATTTCATAAAAAGTTTATTATATTTAGGAAATAGAGCGTTATATAATAATAATAGTGGACAGAAGAAATTTTATTAAGCTGGAAAAACGGGTGCCAGACATTTCTCATTTTGTCCATTTAGCAGACACATGAAATCTTTCAGAGCGGTGTTAATTGTTTGTCCAATAACCGGGAAAGACAGGCGAATTACACTAGAGCTTCGCACCTCGATGCTAAAAAGTTGGATAGACTGAATTAGCATCTTTCTTTCTAAACGTAAATCAGAATAGTAATTCAAGCATTGTCATTCGGAAGAAGCTAATTGATACACAACGAAGACAGCAAATGGTGTAAATTTTAACTTACAAATTATAATCATTTAAAACTATAAACGCAAAATTTCATTGACTGATACTGAATCGAATAGTTCTACTTCGAACATACATTAACAGAAAGAAGACCATTTAACGATAACAAGCAAATGACTCGAGGATATCTTGCACAACGAAATCATTGCCAACGAAATTGGCGACGCGATCAATTTTTTTTTCTGCCTCCGTTTCCCTCTCCCTCTCTCTCTGTCGTACTTGAAATCGACAGTCACCCGTGTCGGATTCGTAATCGACACGAACACTGCGTTTGCCTTCACCTCGCCCGGGAGAAATTCGGGTCAGACTCTTACCGGGAACTTCCCTCGGCGCACGGCGCGGCGGGACTTTGACTTCTAGCAGCGAAAGGATCGAGGCCGTCGTCCTCCCAAGCGCCGCCGTTTGACGCAACACACGAGTAGATTTCTCAGATGTGTCTCTTCCGTCTACGTGTCATGCGTCACGTGTTGCCCAGCCGTATAAAGAAGATCACGTCGAATTCCTTGACTTTCATTATACAAACGATACCGGTAGCTGATTGATAGTTATAATTGGTATATTTAAATCGCATGATTGATTCTACAATGGTCCATAAATTTCTCTGGTTAAATATTAATTTTAGTTTGATTAGCATTTTACTTTTTGCTTAGGAAATTCATAGAATTAATTTTTGTTTGAATTGTATAACTTTAGTATTATCGGGAAATGTTAAATATAATTCATATTGCAAGTATTTTATTAGAATCGCACGAGGAAAGTTAGAAAGCGGAAAGATAATTGTTCAATTACAAGGCTTTCAGAGTTTATAGAATTCTTTTATCGCTATAAAATATAGATATTGCGTTCTCGGTGAACGATATGTTCCCGATCAATAGTACTTATGTGTAATTCCTTATACTTTCCGATAGACTTTCTAACAAAGTGGAGCGCACTTTGTTCGCCGCTTTCACACAATTGGAAATTCATAGAACTACTTTAGTCGAGCTGGGAAGATGGAGGCTGAAAGGAAGACGCGCGTAGAGCTCTAGAATGGACAGGCTGGTGACATTGAAACATTAATGAGTGTTATTGACATGGAAGGTCTCGAAGTCAACGTATTACACGCGTGCATTGTGCTCTCTCCTCGTCCACACTTCGATCGACCTCCCTCGACACTAAGCACTGCGGTGCGCTCGCCGTTCTCAACGGCAATCGATCGACCACTCAACCGATCGAAATTTTCCATTAAGTAATTGGCGGGGCGGGGAGGAGAAAGAAATCGACGGGGTTTACCGAATTATCGGAATAATATTTGCGCTCTCGCTGTATTAATAGGTTGAAAGTGGGAGTGCAATGGCGTCACGGTTCGCAGACTGTTGAAGCATTTGCACACGTGGTTTGGTTTGAGCATGTGTGGCCGAAAATAGCTGGCAGGATGCGCCGTTTCTAGAGTGTGCAGTTGTGTTTGTGTATCCGCTCGCCGGACACACGTAGCCACTCCTTTTCGAGAAGGATTCAATTTAATTCTAAAGCGCGGCGGCGGCGGCGGCGGCACGCCACACATGACTCGTCCAGACAACCTTAGTCAGTGATTTATTAAATGAAGTCGCTTCCTCTGCAACATACTTTTTTAGTCTAATTATATTCGTACAATCATACTTTTGTCCTTATTAATTCTACATTTTGTCAGTCCTCATTGCAAATAGTATTTTAATTAATTTATATAATAGTAGTGGTTCTTTTTCTAATGAGTGTGATGCATCTCGGAAAGATCACTTGCAAATTAAATTTAATTAAATACATAGTGAATCTAATTGTTCACTAATGAAACACCTTAATGAAAATGTTCTACTCTACTTATTACGTAAATTCCGTGATCGATCCAGTCGAAGAAAAGGGCTATTAAAAATAGGATAAAAGGCATTCTTAAAGTTTCCTCCATGGATTACCCGTCGGTTCCTAGCTAATCCTGTAGCAGGTAATTATAGAGTGCCGGGGGTAATGCTTCATTAATATTCCATTAAGCCACTACTATCTTCTACTCCCATAAGTTGAGTCTCCCGTTAAATGCACGGCACAGTGAATCAACACATTATTAATGAAGTAGAAAGTACAGAATGTGTTGCACTTTAAAACACCAAGTTTTATAAGATAAATGCACCTTTTAATCTTACCAATTAGCAATACTCTCCTTGAAGAGGTATCAATCGCGTTAGAATCTTAGGTTCTTCGTCAATAAACTATGCTTTAGATAATTTATTTTCTTTTTATTTGTTCTATCATTGCAGTGTCAGTCACACCAGATTACATTTCATTCTTTATAGACGAGAAATTTATAATTAAGTGTCAGTTCCTATTGCTTTATAAATAATCCTTAATTCATAAAGGAATCTATGATTAAAAATAATCTGTAGGAACTCTTAATTATTAATTTTCGTTTAAATAATTATAAAAATGACTATTACAGCAGTTTCACTTGTTATTCGTCTGTTGGTTCTGGGAGGGGAAAAGTGTCATCAGTCATAGGAGAGTTGTGTATTGACTGGATCGGTCGATGGAATCGCGCCGGGAGCATCCGACTCACGATGGACTTGATCGAGCTTACGCGCGCCGCATACACAGAGGTTCGCGCGCGCATTATGTCACCGTCACGTGCAGCCTTGAGTCGTAAGTCAATTCGACAAGTAGCCGGCACATGTGTGCGCGTGCTTCTGCAACGACACATGCCCGCGCTTTTATATCCGATAAAACGGAGAAAAAATTTCCATACAAAATTCCTTTTTCTCGGCCGATCGTATCGATCGCATTCTTCCGCGCCTGATATCTTCTCACCTTTGTACCCCGAGACGATTTTAAGGCTCGCGGATCAATTGTCGACTGTGCACGGCGGCGAATTCTCTCGGGAATCTGGTTGCAAGAAGCTTTAAGGGTACTTCTATGGCAGTGCGATATGATCGATACGAGCAATCAGGATAATGCGATAAGCGCGACTGTATTGTATTAAAGGGTTACATACAGTAGCTCATCGCCGAGAAAACAAAAAGAAATTCTGTATTTTTGTTGGAGTAATCCACAAGTGATAACGAAACCAAAGCTTTTTCTATTAAAAGATACATTCATCTGCTACGTTATCATAAATTTTGATTAGAAAATTCTAAGAGACTAAAGAGATATTCGTGCGCATTTGAGGCTCGGTTTTCGAAACATTGTTTGCCGGTGACCATTCTAGAAACTAATTATTAGTATCATCCCAATGGAAAAATTCAATTACAGTCGAATGTTCCGGAATAATTAACTCCATGCAATAGCTATTTTTCTTTCCGCAGCTCGCATGTCGCAAATTGATGAATTCCCAGGTGCGAAGCGTGTTCAGCTCGTTATTTCTCATCCCAGTTTTCCAAGTTTAATCATCGAGTAATTTTTCACTATTCGTCTTGAAAAATGGAGAGTCATTGTCCAAGAGTATCTTAGAATCACGAGACATGGCGAGTCGTGCATCGACAGATCGATCAATAGAAGATGGCCCGATTTGGCAGCACGTGACAGCTCACGAGAGATAACGAAATGATGCGTGCACACACAGTGATAATGAAGCAGAGGCGCGATTGACCTCGTAATGGGCAACGTTTGCGCGATCGAGTCGCCTCTTATCGCGTGTCGATATTTGAGTTTTCGTGATCATTGACATTCACCGGCCATTAATCATCGCCGCTTGACAGACGCTTCTGGCACTCTTATTACGAGTCGTCGTTAAACTCGCTGATTTCCCAGTAATACTAATCACACCGATCCACACTTACTCATAGAAATATTCCGAATTAATATTCCTAGCATGTGTTAGCAGCTTTCCCTCTAATTTTGTTTTCGAGAAGCACATTGTCGAGCAAACACGTGTCTGCGAATTCCAGCTAGTTAAATGATAACTCTCGCGTTTAATGGGAGTTCGTATTGAACACTCATGCCAGATGAGCAATCGAATCGTCGCACGTGTATCATTATGATTAACGCGATGAATGGGAGCATTGGTTCCAGCATGTGTCGTTATTAATCACACAACTATGTCGGTTAATAGGTTAAAGGCAGCGGGTCTCGTGACAGTGTTGTTTGAATCATGGAAATTAGAGATGAGTGGGAACGCGTTTAATTAAGATTCGTGGCCGGCTTGAAGTCAGGTGGTTTCGTAGGATAATAGATTTAGAAGGGTCAGAGCGCACACGTGGCAGCCAGGTGTCCGGCATTGTTGACCCGGCCAAGCAGTCGTTAAAAGGGTCAGGTAATATTTAGCCGACCGAAGGGTACGAAGAACAATAAGCACTCCGAGGACCGCATCGTTAACTGTTCGAAGTTATAAATTTTTATAGTTTTCGCATTTTATGAGGGAGTGGGGGAAAGAGTGTTGTCTTTTCGTACAGGACAGCAAAGGACTTCATTCAGTCCGGAACTGTCGAAGTTACAACACGTATTCTTAGCAGACTTGTGCTGTCAGACATTTTCTGGTATACATAGAGGTTTGTTATTCCGGTTAATAAGTTATTCTTATCAATCATTTTTAATACTTTTTAATTATAAATTGATACATTACGCGTATACTTGTTGAACCAGTATTCATTCATACACAAAAACTTTAGTAGGTTTTAATTAACTGACCAATTCATTTAATGAATAATAATATTTTGTACATTGCACAGAAAGTAGAGTCCTTTCTATTAATTTTATTACCACTGATAAATTTTGGTTTCTTACAATTTTGGCTTGTGATATTTTTTTTATTTCAATTATTTCAAATGAAATGAAAGTTCGCGTCGTAACGAAGACTACGCAAACCCCTCTTTATTTTTCGCCAACACGTGACAGATACACGCGATAAGTTATATTGAGTTTCCATGCTTGGGACTCGCCACTCGAATTTAAATCTTTAGTATCTCCGGTTAATGGTATAACTGATTCCAGATAATCGTGTTTTTGTTGTGACCGACTGACGCGATCGAGATGTCGTCGTGCGAATTTCTTTCGATGAGATAATGAATAATCTTTAGGTCACGGAAATATTCCTTGCATAGAATATTTATTTGTTTGTTATATCGTGCGTGGACTGTCACTGATTATGAATCGAGAATTGGAAGTTCCGTAAACAGTATCAACTTTCTCACAACATCAGCTGTGAGGAAGTTTATACTTATTATTTTAATTATTTTTTCTCTTCGGTTTGTTGCAAAAATAGAAATACTATTTATACAGTGTTATATTATTATTTTATTATTAATGCAATACTAATTCTATAATAGAACATTGAAATGTGATTCTTATAGCATATCATTTTTTTTATAAAATCGTATGTCATAGAATGATATAAATATTAATTATTGTAGCTGAAACTAACAAGTTTAAAATGTTGTGTTGCAGGACCCAGCACCTGGGTGTCGAAATTCCCGATGGCTGCTGGATCGAGGCAGAGTCCTGTGAACATCGAGACCGATCGCGTCGAGTCCGATCACGAAGCACTCAGCAGCAAACCTCTAAGGTGGAAATACCCAGCAACAGCTTCCCGGAAACTCGTGAATCCTGGATATTGCTGGCGCATCGACACTGATGGCGACGCCACACGTGAGTTTCTCCTAGAACCCACTTTTATCTCATTAATAACCGATTTTAAAAATCAATGAGTGGTTGCACTAGACAATGTCATTCACAATGATTTGTAGTTCAATACTATTTTTGATAAATAGTAGAAGAAACCTTGAACTTTTTGTGTATGGTTATGGCCTTTTAAGATTTTTGTTCATTCTTTGCTGCTGCTTGTTATTACGGTTTTGGCAATAATTAATCCTGGGTACATGCACTCATATATTACGATTAGACTTACCAAATAGTAAAAATACAAACTATATTTTGTTGCAAGTATTTTCATAGATTTCATTTCCTAATATTTTTCTTGCCATTTATAGTAATGTATGCACGATTAATTCCATAAATTTGTTTTATGCTTCCCTATTTCTGTTTTTAAAATTTATATTTTTTTGGTGGAAGTACATTTTCATTAGTTTGCACTAGTTTAATGTTAAAAGTACAGTTTTTAGACTCAGTGATGTTTCTTTCTGTATTTGTTTCTTTTCGTAGTTTTTGAAGGGATTTCTGGCATTTCGGAAGTATACCATATGTTTAATGCTCAGCTATCTCATTGCACGTATTAATAGCTCGACCGGTGCAAAGTGTATAGCGTGAAGGTTACACATCAGATAAAACCAATCGCTTCCTTTTCCTGGCCTACTTGAATCATGGCACTATTATTACGTATCAATCAAAATTACACAGTGCGGAGAATCATGAATCCATCTTTGTGCTACTTTAAATTCTGTTCCCTTTTACAATTGAGAAAGCGCGGGCATGCAACATATATCGTGTACGAAATTAACATAACATCCTCCGCTTCTATATTCATAACTCCGCGCGCAAGGTTAACATTAACATTAGCAAACATGTCGAAATTTGTTCTCCGAGGCAAGGCGCGATCGACAGACGTACACAAATCTGGGTGTTCGAATTGTAAATTAAAACCGGGGCAAAAGGTGTATGGAAAATTTGTATAATCTTTTTCACGGGGATTCAGTAACTTTACGTAGAAATTTATTTTGCAATCGGTTAATTTATTGATTTATTAGCATGATTAGATATCTCTCAGTCGATTAACGCGATTAACTGAAACAGTCGGTTGGGAGGAAAGAAAGTGGTATCGCATTTTGGGTCAACGGTGAATCGCTGCGAGACACGTTCGCTTCTGCGAGGTGACTGCCGGGAAGAGCGATTGCGATCGTGAACATTGAATTGCAGATGCTCGAAAATGCAAATCTACTGGCCCGTTACTGAATTATCTTTGGTGGCGCGGGAATTTGTTGGGAGAGCTTACGTGAAATCGTAGCGGGCCCCTTCGGCTCCGAAGCCAGTTGTTGTTGTTGGGACTCGTTCTTACGCAAGACAGCTGACAAGTCGATTTGGAGTCGCCGTGTGCACCACCTCTCACTCGTGAAAAAACTCGACCTAAGCTTGAAAGCCTTTCCCTTAACCAGAACTGTAGTCATTTCATATTTGTCATAGTCTTCTTATATCATTATTATTTTATTTCTAATTTTAAATTATTTTAAAAACTAGTTTTTAATTTTTGGGAATCCTTTAATACTTTTCACTCTTTAATTCCTTGCAACTTAGTTTACAATTGTTTAATTATTCATATCTTGGTATAAGTAGTGTTATGTTCACTGTGTTAAGTTCCTTTGTTGAAAAAGAATTCGGTCCGTCTTTAAATAGGCATTTTCTAATAGAAACATTAGCTGGGGTAATATTAGTACTTTGCCCGGTATTTGGTAGCAGAATCCTGACATTAGGAACCTTTTTAAGGCTGACAAATGCATCGTTTGAACCAGTTAAGCGGACGAGAATCTAGGTTGTTTTTGGTGTAATACCTCGACTTTAGCTTGTAGTATGCAAATGGGCGCTATTCCCTCTTGTAACCTCTTGCTATGGATAAGTGACACAGTTTACGGTAGAATTGCGCTGAACATTTTCCGGAATACTGAAAAGTCACGTGCATTCGCAAAAACGTATTGCAAGTTTAGATTAAAATTCTCAAAAACGTAATCGGTTTCCAATTAATTTTATATGCGCAATTCTCGTTTATCGAGTTTCCATTCAAAGTCTTTCCATATTAATTTAGAATACCGGGTGTTCTATTGAATAATAACGAACCTTTATTAGATTCTTATTGAATAACTAATTTATTATCCGATATTTCGTAACCGCTCGAACACGTTGCCCGCGCGCGCTGTGCAACAAGGCATAAAATAAAGACGTTTCAAATCAATTTACAATGGCGGGTGTGTCCCAACGAATAATAACGAATATTTATTGCTTTCCTATTCGACAGCTAATTTATTATCGGATATTTCGTAACCGCTCGTTGCTCGAACGTTGCTCGCTCGCAGTGGCAGTGCAACGACGCATAAAATAAAGTGAATTTTCGCCGGGAGAAGCGCTCGTCTTGTTAAAGCCCCCCGTATAATTCGCGCACTTCGGCTAATCAGGCGTATCCTGTAATATAGCGGCATGTAATAACCTGGTACGCGCTCATCGCACGACGCGCGCGCACAGCATGAGAGAGGCGCGTGAAAAAAACGGCTGCCATTCAGACGGGCATCTCGAGGCCATTGACCCCATGGTGAAAGTAAACAAGCTTGATTCGGAGAAAACACGAAATCTTTCCCATCCTCCGTTCTGTTAAAGAACGAGCTCCTGCAGGACTCCAGCCTCTTATAATTCATCAATCTAATGTTGGCAGACAATTTCTATTTTATAATTCGTTCACTTCATTATACACTGCTCTGTTTCACGTTTCTTTCTTTTAATTTGCTTTCTTTATTTCATTTTACTGATATTTAATTTTGTAAAAGAAGACTTTCGGAGTTAATATTTTTCACAATTGATAATTGCGAGAATATTTACATTGTAATTATTCGGAAGCTTTGAAAGTCCTACTTTTTGTCAAAAATACATGCGTATTATATGTATTAAGTGCATAGTACACACAATATAATTAGGAAGTATTCGTGTTTAATTAAAATTCCGAAATAGTGTCTAATCATCGTACAAAACATCGTGCCAACAGCAAGCGAATTCCTCTGAACAATAAAACTTTCGAAAACACGTGAAACTTAAAACGTTGAAAACCAGTTAATTGCAGTAAGCTTGACCCAATGTTATTTAATGAGCAGGGACGAGGATATTAGGAATAGAAAGGTGTAGGTCCGAGGGTTTCTTACCTGTCAGACAAAAGGTTGAGGGTGTGGCTTGCCTATCAAGCGAAACTGTTTGCTCAGCCGATATTATATATGCTATGGGGAAATTCCGAACTCTGTTTCAGTCTTGAGCGGCGGCCCACTGATGGATGACGTGTACAAACTCGAGCAGTACCACTGCCATTGGGGTTGCAGCGACTCGAGGGGATCCGAGCACACCGTTGACGGCCAGGCATTCGCAGGAGAGGTAAACATTATAAAGTATAATCTAATATTAATATTTAATGATTGACATAGCGTCTTATTAATATTCAAGTAGTGAGATCGCATTTATTTTCGAATTCTCGTGTCAGACCACAGCATGAATTATCGGTTCGCCGTACTCGAAAAATTATTATATACGTTTTCGATTGTTAATTTTATAACGCAGATTTTGTATTCGCTCTCAATTTATTATTA
This sequence comes from Ectemnius continuus, assembly GCA_910591665.1. Taxonomy (NCBI): domain Eukaryota; kingdom Metazoa; phylum Arthropoda; class Insecta; order Hymenoptera; family Crabronidae; genus Ectemnius; species Ectemnius continuus. Next base: position 8,191,335 of record OU342868.1, on the reverse strand, counting down.
ACCCTTTGCGGTCGTATGTCTGCTCTCAGCCACGAAAACAATAAAAATATTAATCTTGTATAATCTTCAAAATGGAAAAGACTATCTTTCTCAGATAAAGGAGAAAGGTTTAATGGCAATCCATTATATTTAATACGATCGCAAAGGGTTGAATTATTAATACCTAAAGAAAGTAATAGAAAGTAGAAATGTAATTTAAAATTGAACGATGAATTTGATTTAATAATGTTACGCTTTGATTTACGCAAATGGAAATGAGCAAATGAGTAAGCAGTTATAGGATGCAGCGGAAGGATTCGCTTCTCGAGTAGGAAGAATCGGCGTTAGTCGGCGCGCGGATAAACACTCGGCGGCAGCGGCGGCTCAAGCATTAAATTCGCTAGCTCTCGCACGCTGTTAACTCTGGAGAGTTGGTTCGCTAATAATTCACTCCAGTAGAACGTGATTCACAAAGTGATCGCTAGACCACGAAGTTAAGACCGCTTTGACCTTGCGCGATACGTGTACGATTTCCTTTTCGCGAATTTCGTTCTTGGCCGAGTGGAGATAGGCGGCGGCGGCGGCGGCGGTGTTTGACTCACGCCGACAAAATGTCAGGCGAAACAAGAAGATAAGAATCAAGCTCTCTCGCTCTCCCCCATGTAACAGCAGCCGACGAAATACTAGATTTTTAATTGGTTTCCGAGTCCGCCAATTACTCGTTTCGATTTGGTGCACTTACTGCGCAATTACAGAAAGATTGTTAGTAGAGTTGCTTGCAACAGTGCGAGAGTAGCGTTGCGTTTTTGTCAGATAACTTAGCAAGCTCAGCATCCCGGGAATATGGAAAAAGTTGATAGAGAGTATTATAGAATGACTTCAAGTATTCTTGAACTTTGCATTCGCCGTGATTAGAGTTATAGCTTGTATAACAAATTCAAATTGATTTTTAGAGCCTTTTTATTAGCTCGCCTGTTAACTAGTCGCGACCGACTCTAGTCTAGCAAGACAATGAAAAGCGCGCGTCGTCGCAATGGCATGCAAGCACAATCGGTCATAAATAGTACATTGTATTACGTACAAGTGCGCGCGAACTTAGATAAAGGCAAAGAGCATGAGGAAGTATGGCTTTTTCACCGCAGGGAGAGAGAGAGAGAGAGCGTGAAAGTGTCAGGGTCAAGTTTGTTGGCATTTCACACGTGGTGTGTTGCATCGTAGAAACTGATAACGAGAGAGCGAACGTGTCAACAATGACACACGTAATTATTGTTCGTTGTTTTCTAAGATTAGTATACTTTGGACGCGTCTAATTGCGTGTAAATAAATAATTAGAGTCTCATTGAACAAATACGAAAACCAAGAAGGCAATTCAGTCTACTTTCGAGATGACGCTGCATCAATAACTGCTTACTTCCTAATGTCTGATGACTGATTTTTTCATTAGTTTGCACAAGGTCGCTTCATAATTGCGCGGGTTCATGGCGACTGTAATTTGCCTTACGGTAAAATAGTCAGAATAATTGCAGGCAGTTTTTGCGCGAATATTAATTGTTGAATAAAGAATACTAGTATGTAATAGGTCGCCGATGGAATAATTTAGTAATTGTGTACGCGCTAATTCAATCGCTACGCACGCTCCCACGTGGTTTCTCTGAAGCATTCAGTTTCAACTCGTGTACTTCCTCCTTTAATGAGCAGCGAGCGCGACGCTTTCGTAACCGAGCGAATTTAATGGTCCCTTTATCATTCGGCCGAGTGCAGGAGAACGTGGCATTCTAAATCGACGGCCGCCTTTTGATTTTCTGAATAATTCATGCTGTCGCGTCTCTGACATTCCTCGCTCGTTTCGCTAGAGCAGCGGAAGTAGTAGAAGCAAGTTGATAGATTGAAATTTTCTTCAATCAGTCCATTCAAATGTTTATTAAAGCCATTTTTCCTTCGGAGTGATTAATGTCCTGAAGCGCGACATTGCTTGGATATCAATTTGAATCGAGTTTAATTCGAAGTTGATCGTTTAGGAAATACCGCGAGAAGGAAGAGTAATGTATTCGTGGAATTTAATATGTTGCTCTTATGTGTTAGGAAAATTACGTTTGAACTGTTGCGCAATTGGCAAATTAATTACGCAATCGCGAAGTGCTATATTCTTCTCGCGTTCTCGTTCACTTCATTTTCCATTCACCCGATCGATCGAGGAAAACATTCGCACCGCAATCTTTTTTGTACTCTTCTTATTAACGCGGGAATTTCCTAAACGCGGATTTCCTAAAAATAGCCAAGGTTGATGATACGGGAAAAAGAAAATCCGATAATGGAACAATAAACTTCCCCAAACAATGGTGCTTCAGGCTAAAACTATAAATATCGACGGCGAAGTGCGCTATGTGTAACAATGAATTTCGAGTGTTTACACGAACAACATTGGATTGATTGCAGCTGCACCTGGTCCATTGGAACACGACTAAGTACAAAACCTTTGCGGAGGCTGCAAAAGCTCCAGACGGCCTCGCTGTCCTCGGCGTTTTTCTTAAAGTGAGTATAACAATCCAGGCGAAAGAATTCATATTCCCATCTCTCATTAAGTATTTGCCTCGTTTTTTCTCCATTTCGAACATTCGTTCACGTAATTTAAAACAGTCGGAATAAAAACGATAATCTATGAATCATTCTGATCATCTTATTGGTTGTGGCGTGTAACGGGATGCCGGATGTGAAGGTCATTCGAGTACCAACGCAGTAGTTGGTTTGGTCTAGCGCTCTGGAAAGCGGACAACAAGTGGATCAAGTGTCATAATGAGGAATATAATTAGACGAGCCATAACCAATCTGCAAGTCTAGTAATACTATATCTGACGCGCGTAGTGCATTGATTTTTCACGCGAGAGATTGTATTTTAACACCAGCAATCATAGATCGTAATTATTGAAGGTCAGCGTTTGTTTCCGCAGATTTAATTAGCTGTTATCGGAATAGAATGTTTCATTAAACGCGAGATAAAAGACTGCAATATCAATGTTGGAAAGTCAACACTGCCAAGAGATCGAAACCTTACAATTTTTGTTATGTTAGAGTCCGATTAGATATTCGTTTCAATCTCTTCTTAAAGTAAATTTACTTTTACATCAACTTAATTGACTCATGCAGATTGAAAACAGCTTCCGGGATAGAAATGTGTAGAAGCTCGCATAACTCATTACTTTGACGCGGAATGAACGTAACATCTTAGCAAATGTTTAATTGGTATAAATCTATCATACGAACTGCTTTGAAAGTCAAATAAATAGGCGTTGTCTTGCTATAAATTAAATTGTGTATTCGCTTAACTGCAAAAATTATACCATGCAACATAGAACAACCTTTCAATTTTTATTTTAAATGGAACGAAGAGTAATTGGATAAAATAATGCACGACTTTTTCTTTTTTGGCTTTCGAACTTGCATAGGCTTTGTTATGACACTTGTGAGACTCGTAGAAGCCTTTTGCCGATAATCATTATTTATTTACACGCGAGAATGCATCTTTGTACGGATGCATCTTTGCTGCTCCGCTTAAGCTTTTATATAAGCCGTAAGCTCCGCAAGCGGAATCCGTAACAGTGACGTGGTTTCCTCCATCGACAGCTGATGGACAATTACGTAACGAATTGCATACACACAGAGCGCGGGAGACAAACGGCCAGACAACACACTCCTCTGAATTTTGCTGCGTTGTAGTTTTTTCGTTCGGCAATCGAATTATTTTTAGCGGAACGCGAATCGAACTTTAATCGATAATCGAGAGCGATTTTTGGAAATTCGAATATTTTTACGTGGAATACAAAATGAGTTACATTAAAATCTGTTAGATTCTCATTGCAGAAATTGAAATTCCATGATTCGATTAAATTTAGAGCGCGATTTTATTTCTTAAATCTCGATGAATCGTAAGTCGTTATTGGCATTATTATAAAAACAGGAAGCGTTTGATATCGCGTGCAAGAATAGAGCGCAATCTTAAAAACAATCTTAGCGCAGCCATCAGCTCGCCTGAAAAGCTACAACAGTTTCACATTACATTTTGTTGATGAAATATCGACTGCTCACTTTACATATCTTTGTAAGCACATCTGCCACGCGCCATTAATGATTGCATTGCATTGGATTGGCTCGGGGCGGCGAATTTGAAATTCAAATTTAAATACACGATTGTCCTACAATGACACTTTTCGCCGTCATCGGTTCGATACTCGCATCGGCGATCGCTCCGGATGAGCACGTTTTCCTAGAGTGGACGCGCACTGGCATTGCGTAACTTAGTTGAGGTTTCAGAGAGCTTATTAGAGCCATGCAAACGCAGCGAATCTCGACGAGATGAGTGCGATCGTACGTACTTACGTGCACATGTACGAATGCGCGCATCGGACGGAATTCGCAATGTGCTGTAGAGCAATTCGAACGGCGATCTTATGCAATCCATTGTCATCACTGGCCATCGCCGCTCACGCTCGCCATTCCATTTTATCCAGGGAAATTCTTCCTTTGATCTTTCGTTTGTCTGCTCAACATGTTTCACAGTTAACTTCTCCAATTCGATTTGTTTCGAATTAATTTATCCCCAACTTAGTATTTAATTAATTGTGAGAGAGTATTTAATGTTATAGTGAAATGGAACTACTTGTCTTTTGATCTTACACAATATTTGAATGTCTTCAACATACAATTAAATTTTAAATATTTTACACTACTTTGGTTCATTGAATTAAGATATTAATTCACAATTTTCAAACAACAGTATTACCATGTTCAATACTAAATAGCATTCAAATATTGTTATGAGTATTCACAAGTAATAAATGGCACTCATTAAACTGCATAGGTTAAACTTTAGTACACCTAACATCTTTTACTAAGAATTGTATGCTTTTTGTTCCAGGTGGGAAAAACTCACGAGGAGATGGATAAGATCGCCCGACTTCTGCCATACGTCTCTCACAAGGACGAGGTGGTAAAAATCGTCGAGACTATCGATCCCAGCAAGTTGCTTCCCGGTAAGTTTACCCGAAATGTCAATCGGATCGTTGATCACGAAGAGAAGGAGAGCATCACTTTGATGATATATTCCCTTTATACCTGTCGGCTGCAACACGTTTCCCTTCGCATTGTTAGAGTGTCCTCTCCTCTACTAACAATAGATCCGAGCGCATCAGGAATACACATTCGCTACTGCAAACGGAATACATTTGTCCTTTATCGTCGGCTTGGATATTTATGTGCACTGTCAGTCGTACCTCGTTAAATTGCTACTGGTCACATGTCGCCCCTGCAAGGGAAAAGAACCTGTTAATCTTTAACTGGCAGTTCCCATCCAATTGATCGCCGCGTGTCATCGGTGAATGAAAAGGATCTGCTTTTTAGTAGGCGGTATTCTTCAATGTCGAGCATCGTGAATTATACTACGTCGTTGTTTCTTTTGCAATCATAGTAATAATAATAGTTTAATATCGTTAATATCGCAGTATGATTCGATTGGGTTAACAATAGATTTATCAGGTTGATGATAATGAAGTTCCACGTGGCATTCGAGCTATTCCTGCTTCGTTTCCTGGATATAATGTAGAACAGCGTACGGCAGACAACATTGGTAATATAATCTGTTTAGTATCGCGAATGACACATCAGTTGCCGTTGTATAAACTACAATCGTAGCAGTTTTTCTGCACGGTGACGACACGCTGGTAATTTTATATTGGGAAGGAGTTATTGTCTGACGATAACTGTCTGACATTTGATTGCTCGGTAAATGTCGAACTAAATTATCTCTTCCACTTGTACCTTTGTTCTTTTGAATTTCGTTGGTTGGTAACCAATCAGTTCTTCAAAGAAGATTACCTTTATATTTTCGCAAAGGCGTTGAAATTAGTTTGTTTCCTTTCAATTCAAGATTTAGTTTATTTTTACTTTGGCATTCGGGAAAGGTTTCTGATCTTGATGAGAATGTTTGATAAACAAAATTTGACGTTGGACTAACATGATGTTTAAACCGAAACGGTAAATACTCGAAAGTGCGGAGCGGCGGGTGTCGAGCGGTCTTCCAGAGATGCGTTAATCCGTGCATGCGCTGGGCTGACCGAATCATACGGCACGACAGCAAATTGGATCTCCAAGGTTCGTATCGCCTTGGGAGTGTGGTCTTCACAGAGCAATCGAGAGCACGTCGCTTTTCCTCAAGGTTTTCACCGTCCTCGCAGTTTATTCCTGCTAGTCTCGGGAAAAGAACACGCGTGAAAAATGAGCGCTCGCATGCTGCGCTGCCTCTTTTGATAGACGGTTTATTTACTTTCTGTCTTCGCCTTTGAGAAACTCGGTGCTTTATCGACGGAATTAGTTATTCAAGCATTCGATAAATTGTACGGGTCGGATCTCACCTCCTATTAACTTTCATCCTTCCCTTCCTTAGTAATTATCAGAGTTCATGTACTTACTAGTTCATGTATCGGGAGTAACAAGTAATCGTTTCAACCTTGCGATTCTCATAACTGAAACTATCTGTAGAAGAGTACTTGTTTCTTCAGTTCCTTCGTTTGATTGTGTATTTGTCGTGAGTTACTTGGAAATAGTTTTTCAAAGTAAATCAGAATGATGTTGGCTTTTCACGCGAGTGCAAATGTACGTGTTGCATATTATACTGTGTGTCTGCATGTGCGACGCAATTTCATTTACCGTTGACGTGTTCCATGATCATCGTCCATTTTAATTCCGCATGTTCAATATTTCTTTGTGTCATCCTGGCTCGATGTCGTAGTAACTGCAGTAACGAATGTGTTTTTATATAATTCCGGATGAAACTTTACGTTATTGTGAGTGGATGTCGTAATAATGATTAGTCTGTAATTTATCAGGTCATTTATCGAGAGAATATTAGAGCAAATGTGTGCACTGGGAGGAGTTTCCCTCAAGTTCACTCTGCCACAGTAACTTGATGATAGAGAAGGAGGCCATAAAATCGCGCTATGGGAATTGCGTGTGCCAGGATAATAGAGTATTTAGAAGAGCGCGTTAAAGGTCCGCATTACGAAACGGCGGTTCTCTTTCACCGGAACATATTTCATTAAGAGCATTACGCAATTCTCGCAGCCGTTGTCTTGCACAGAGGTGATACTAATTTTCGTTTCCGTCGCGTCAAATGTCAGCTCTAATTACACTATTACAGTGACGAGCCATTTTCATCGTGATGAATGGCTTTCGAACCATTATCTAGCACGAGTCTTCGCATCTGGATCATCCGCTCGGACTTGAATAGTATTTCGCTTAGCATTTCATTAAATCTACTTATTGAGTTTTTCCATTTCTTGGCTCACAAGGACTGACTGTGTCGAAATTGCAGGGGAAAAGAATTGAAAGGAATAGGTTTATCAAGGCATTCTAGTTTTATTATTGCATAGTCAGCTGGACTTTCTGGCGCAATGGGACTTGACACTCGATATCAATGTTCAAATAAGGTCTTTCTGTTGCTGCATAGATGACAATGGATACTGGACGTATCTGGGATCTCTTACGACACCACCCTGCAATGAGAGTGTCACTTGGATCCTCTTTAAGAAGAGCATCGAAGTGTCTCATCATCAGTTGAACATTTTCCGCAACTTGCGAAGCTTCCCACGTGGAGAGGAATGTCCGTGTCATGACAACCATGGAGCTGTAAGTATATGCATGCGAGATTATGAATCCACTTTCACACAGTGGATCGCCCGACAAAATTTGTAACAAGTTCAATGGGAACGTCCCCCAATTTTTTAATTGTTAAATTAAATAATAGTTGTCAAATTTCAAGGGAAGTTCCGATTACACATTTAAGTGGGGAACAATTGTATGATTTCACTTACAATATTAATTTGAAACAAATTAATGTTTCGTATAGACTAGATTTTTCTAACGTTGAATCTGTTTCATGGAGTTTTTATTTACGCCTTGAAGCGTATACCAGCTGAAACTAGTAATGATCCCATTCATTTTTTTCTGCTTGCAGGTGATCAACAACTTCCGTCCCCCACTGCCGCTCGGCAATCGCGTGCTGCGGGAATGCGGTAGCTTCTAAATCCTTTTTTCACAGATACCGTTTGAGGATCGAAACTACAAGGGACGAATGAGAAGGGCGAAGAGCTGGCTGGATAGGTTTACTTCGCACTTCTTGAAGTTCAGTCTCATATTCCATAGAGCTCGCTCAGTAACGAGGTGCCTTTCCGATTAGTTTCGAGAACCGCACGTCCTCTTTTGGACCGGGAGTTTTGGCGGCTCGCTCTAAAAATAGTCAGTCTGTCCTGAAAGAAACAGGGGCTGTATGATTTTGGAAACTTTGTGAATGATAAAGCGTTTGAGGTAGATTGGAAAGAATGATTGAAAGAGAGTAGGGAAGAGTTCCGCTTAATGACAGACGCGTGATTTCTCTCTCGAATATTCGACAAAGTTTCGAGAAGTTTTCGCGGCAAAGTCGTGGCTTGTCGAAGTCCAGTGCCTAGCTGACTAGCAGCCGTTCCATTTTGAGATTATCCGTCGTATTCGGGGATTCTGAGCACCATGAAAGTGCCTGGTGTGTTTACTCATTTCGGCGTAATCATACATGCAAACTGTAGGTAGTGTGCACGCCTATCTCGACTACTTATCTTCCAGATAGATAAAGCGAGGCAAGAACAATCGAACACCCTTTCCAAGTAGCATTTTCCTCCGTTACAAGTGCAATTAAACGTAGATATGTCGCAGAGAGTATATAGCATATACATACAGAGAGTATATACAGTCTTGTATAACCAGAACCAACACTGTGTTTCTCGAGTATACGTAGAATTAATCTAGGAAACGAGCAGAGGTCTCCATGACTGCTTAACGATGGCCGAGAATCAGAAAACGTGCCTATGCGTATTACACGCTCGTCTAGAATTCGTAAATAACGCGAAAGATTGGTCGAGGCCGAGTATGCGGGAAAGAAATGAATTGTCGGGTGGCAAAGAAGTTGCAGTCGCTCGAATGCACGTAGACGTGGCTGAAATGCTTGAGTCCATTGGAAGGGGAAGGAGGGTGGTGAATCCCACAGCAGTCGACATTCTCTTATTCGTCCGTGCCTTTGCCACTAGCAGCGCCTTCGTTTACAATTAATGAAGATTGTAATTCCGTAGATTTCGGTATTTTGCAAGATCTGTTGGTCACTGAGAGCCAAGAGACGCTTGGAGTGGACCGTCCGATAATAAAGTACCAAACACTTTGCGCGAAATGTAAATGCCTTTTTGGAAATTCACAATTCGATGTGTTATATCTTGAAATTTTATACAAAGTAACATTTTTTTAATTATTAATTTATCTGAAGTAGAGTAATTTTAAATTTCGATGGTTACTGAGAAATATTGATGTTTTGCTAATAGTTTTGAACAACGCAAAGTGTTTGGAATCTCGCTGGTTTCGATAGAAGGAGTCAACGAACAATTCTCTAATTATTCTTCGATATTTTATTCCTCTAATACAACTAAGTGCACTCGTGCCTGTATATACAATTGTTTTATAAAGTAGATGTCTGCAAGGTGTTTAGGAGAGTGGTGTGCCAGCCTGTCGGCGTGTGTGAGTGTCACAGTCGTGTCTTACGTCCTCTCTTTGGATGTCGTGAAGCAGTAAGGCAGAGGTTTCGATGTCAATCTAGATAACTGATTTAATCTTAAACATTCGCGAGCGTAATCCGGTTTGCTTTGATGGAAACTAACTTACAAAGCGCCTTACAGTCGACTGTAAGAGCAAATCTCTTCGGTCGCTGTTCATTTTTATCCTTCCATCGGCAACAGACGTCACTAATACGCAAAACTTTGCTCTAACTATAAGTTTACGAGCCCTATCTTAATGTAGATGATAATTCATAAGGTTTAACATTAGCAAAAATTAGTATACCGAGATGGAGCAAACACTCGTGCAGGAGATAAACATAAAGCATGTACTTGTTGCTAAAAAATACACTGCCCAGTATAAACATAAATTTTTTGAAGCTACTCTTTTTACAGTTATGACATTTCTAATTATTAGAAAGTTGAAAATTGATTAGAATAAATTGCGAGTACATGCTCAGTGCGTTGATCGGAAAGTAATGAAGAATCGAAAGTCTCGGTAGTCTAATTTTTGGGATTAATACTATTTTTAAAGCATCGTATATGCTACTTGTTTGCAATAACTTCGTTGAAGTTGTTCCTAACTATCGAATCGCTGATTCCGCGCGGATTTTTACGCGCGAATATTTATTCTACGAAAGCTGTGTACCTCATCGAAATATAACGAAGAATCAATCAATCAATCGAGCTCCTAATAATGATCCTCTACTTTCCCCAACTCGTCTTTATAGGGCAGATATTAGTATAATAGGCTGTTCTAGTTTACCTGCAAAATTTCTCCATTTTGATTAAGCACTTGTGAATTCCTACTTATCATTCATTAAAGTCGCATGTCATTCATTCTTGACGTAGTAAACACATCCTCGCAGTATTCAAGCAGGACTTTCAAAATATTCTTGACCTTGTGCCAGTGAATGAGACATTGGGTTTTATGTCTTTCTCATTCAAAGTTTAGCAGCCGTACAGTATACACAGAATAGAAGTCAGCATTTCCTCGTAAGACTGGTCTCATCGTCTCCGAATGTTTCATTAAGTATGCCATATTCTACGATCATTAACCCTCGGACGCGCGGGCAATGATGCGGCGTACGCTCGCCAAATTATTTCTATCATCTATAATACAAGTTTCGTAGTAGTTTGCATTTTGGAGGTTCAATACTGAATTTGTTATTATATTTTTTTAAATACTGTGGTAAATATTAAATTTAGTAGACGTTATAGTATTGTCGAATGTAGTCTGTTATTTTCCAACGGTCGTTGAAATAACAAAAAATCGGGTATTCACTGACTGATGGTCAAAGGTCTAAGTCTAAACAGATGTGCGCATTATGCAGGTCATGAGCCTTTCTTTGTAGTTGGAAGCTTAGGGTTCGAAGAAGGTAATAAACACCTATTCACTGATGGGCTATTAAACACCATTCGACGGCGCCCTTGAAAGTATTACTTCGCATTCTCGAATATAGAATAATAAACTGTTCCAAACTTGTGGTTCCTTGAGTCATTCGGTGTTGAACTGCCGTAGAATGCACATCGTCAGAAATATCTTCGCACTTGTTCTTCCTGTCAGTGTCGTCTTTTACTTTCTTATCATTCAGTATTTCGCACTTTTAGAGGAAATAGTTTGTTTGAGTGAGTATTGGTGATAGAATGTGCAAGTCTCTCGGATAGTTGCTAATAGTGCTCGAAGACCTTGATACTCGTAGAGTGCTGAGTGCGAAGAACCGGTGTGCAAAGAACCTGTGTCGTCCGTGAACCCTTGCCAGTGCATATTTTACATCGACCTCCGCGATTTTCTATAGTGCATTTTGATCAGCTCGAGTTTCGAAGTGTTAAAGTGACAAATTGCTAGGCGCCAGTTAGTTCAATAGTTTGATAATTAAATAGCATATTTTACATTGATCTCCGCGATTTTATGTAGTATATTTTGATCAGCTCGATTTTCGAAGTGTCAAAGTGAAAAAGTGCTACGCGTCAGTTAGTGCAATAGTTTAATAGTTTAATTCGGTCAGAAAAATTAACAGACGCGTGTCCGAAGTGCACTTAGCATCAGATTCTCCGCGTTTTATAATACATTTAAGAAAATCGTTTGAGTAATTCTAAAACTTTTACCGATTCCATTTTGAATACATTCAGATCAGAATACGGAAATTCATTTTTGTTGAGATTTCGTTTTTAATACGGCGCGAAAATAATTCTAGCAGTGTGTGTGTTTTCGTTTATAACGCGTAGAAAATTAAGATTTCGTAACTTTTCTTTATGAGAGCTTAATACATTCAAATCAGAATACGACAATTTATTTTGCAGAGTTTTCGTTTTTAATATAAGTCGAAAAAATGTCTAGTAACGCGAGTTTTTGTTTATATCGCGCGGCAGATTAAGATTCCATGATTTTTCTCGGGAGTTTTCTTTCGCGGAACAGCAATATCGGAGTAGTTTAATAGTTCAGAATGCAGTAGTAGTTGAGGCGACGAACTGTACTTGTGCCGGCCTTTCGCATACAAGTGAATGGACAAGTATTTTCACCGGCAAACTGGCGCCGAAGGAAGAGAGCTCGCTTGAAAACCGGTCAGTCTTCGCTGATTCTTGCGGTCGCGTCGAGATTATTTTTCTGCTCTCTTCTCGCTCTCCTAAACCGGTGGCTTTTTCGAGCGTCTTTAAAAGGGCTTCGGCAACCGCAAATGGAAGCTGACTCAAATTACAGTTGCATGCGGGCTTCACCCGCCGTTGAATTGGGTTAATTGTTTATGCTTTAGTATTTGACGAATCGGTAGACGACCAACATTAGACAGTTTAGAATTTATCGTATTACACTTTTAGGTATTCAGTTTTATTATATTTCTATCATTTTTAGTTATTCAATTTAATTTATCCCACAGTGATAATTTGTTTTATAAGTTGTTCAAGATAATTAGTCATGCTTTTCCAAATTAAAGTTCATTTGTTTAGTTAATTTTCTCCTGTTTCTTTACGTGTTGAAATAGTTGTTGTATTTATTAGTTATTCAGTTTAATGTATCTCATATTCATAATTTGTTTTGATAGTTGTTCAGGATAATTAGTCAGGCTTTTCAAATTAAAGTTTATTTATTTATTTAATTTTCTCCTGTTCCTTTACATGTTTATATAGTAGGAACCGTATTTATCTTAAAGTATGGATTACGAAGGAATCATTATTATCAATTGTAGTGGTCAGTAAAATGTAGTCGGTAACTTCGAGAATTCCAGCTTTGCCGACTGATAGTAACAGTTCCTTTACTGACTGACGATACTGACAGCGCTAGCAGTTAATGCCACAGTTTCCTTCAAACTTCGATTACCTTCTAGTATTTTGAAATCTTAGATTCCAGAAAACATTTCAAACTCGTAATCTTTTCTTAGTTCATTTATTATTATTTATAAAAATTGCCGGTGAGAATAGTAAAGAACTTAGATTGAGGAGTTAATTAAATTTGCAAGTTTTCGTTTATATGTATTAGTACTTTGAGTATGAAAGTTTTAGCAATATTGCTGGGAATTTCGTTAGATTTATTACACTTCGCATAACTGATTGTGAGAGTTATAGTTATTGAAGAGGATCCATCGCGTCATAGATTCTCGAGCGCCTACGTATTCATAATGATTCATTCAAATCTGTATTATGGCATTATTGCTAAACGAGGTCAGCGGAAGCATCATTACGCTAAATTAGATTTGCTACGCTCTGGTACAGTCATGTGAAAATCGGATTTCGTACAAAATCCTTTCTAGTTTCTCAGCATCAAAAGTTCTATGCGAAGAGATAAAAGTAATACTTTCACACGTTACAATGGTTCATTGCAGCTAGTTTTGCAATATGCACCGTTACTTTCAAGTCCACGTGACGCAAAATGTGATTAGTGAGTTTGCCGACTGATTCGATCGTTATTTATAACAATGACAGTGCCAAAGTGTAGTAGTTTAAGTTCGGTTGAAGAAACTTTACAGATAGACTTGTAATACAGTGCGAAGTTAATTAGAAGGAATTTCAATGTCAGTCTTAGTCACCGCCTTCTTGATCGTAAAATTACGCGGTGAAAAAATTAAATCGTCAACGTCACACTACTTTACCAAAATTTAAAAGACGTTTCAGTTTCATCATTTTTTTTTATATTAAATGCACTTTCACTTTATTTTTTCTTTCCTGTAATGATTTTCACGTTTACTGCTTATAAAGTGTATAAATAGCCTTTTTGTTTCTTTTCTCATAAAAGTATAAGTTATTCTATTTATTTTTAATATTACTCCGGTTCTATTATTACATTCTAAGTTTATTTGTTCGCCGAAATGTATCGCAAGTGTCAGAGAAATTGATCCGTTTAACGAGAGAATCGGCACGATGCTATTTTAATGAAACTGACGTGTAATTTAAGGAGGATGATACCGCTCATTAATACTGTTTGTTTGACATACCGGTAGCAGATGCCATAATCCTCGGCACGCCTGTTGGGTCTTGATTCAATGAAAAACGAATTGCCTTTCCATGAATCATACTTTGCCAGTCAACATACGTTTTCAATACCATTGAATGCCCATCTGTCGCATCTTTGTCTCATTGCCAGGTCATTTCGTACACCTTTCGAACTTATCAGTACAGTGCAGGAATCTTTGATAATATAGCTGACCTTTACTTTTATGCCTCTCGAAATGAAACCAGTGTAATTTATTTAAGTCTCGGAATTTAATCTCTTTGGAAATGCCAAGTGTCTGGCTTGACTAAATTATTCGCTGCTTTAGATATTTTGCAATATTTTACATTTCATCGAAAAATATTTGGTTAAATTAGCATTGTACTGAGAGTTTCAAGGTTTCATTATCACAGAGCAGTAAATATTTATCGACTCATCTATTAGAGTTCTTTCTTAAACTTCGTTCTTTCCTAAATTTCGAAACTCTCGTGTCTCTTTCAAAATGTCTGTAAACGTGTTTATTCAGTTTTGAAAGTTTGAAAGCATATCTTTATTAACACGTTCTCGATTATTCCGCGTTAAGATTTTAATTGATTCGGGATAACGGCATCGTTAAGTTTCCTTGGTCCTTTTAACTCTTCACAAATTCTCTTGCATATCTAATTAATTGTACAAAATTAAATGGCACATTCGAAAAGCCGACCTTTCGGCAATTCTAGCAAGATACAAAAATATCGATCTATCTAGATGGAGCAGATATCTTTGCATTGCAAATGTCCGTAGACGATCGGTGAGTCATAGAGCGGGTAATTATCTGTGAATCGTCAGCGAGTAGAGTGTGCAATCTCCTCTATGCAGACAGTTCGAGAAAGGCGCTTGCGCCTCCGTGCCGCCGACGTATAGAACCGAGTCGGCTTCCCCGGCATCGCGCAGTTCGAGTTCGGCCTCGGAAGTGTTCAGAGCTTGTGCTTCTCTCGTGTTCACTCTTTCGTGGGATTTCTACTTATTCGTTCCAAGCCTTCATCATGGCACTCTGTAAGGAAACGCTTCATCTTAGGATTTAGACTGCGCCTTTTTTATTTATTATTTTTTTTTATTTTTAAGCTTAGTCGTATAAGATTCGATATTAAATTGGAGCACGTTTGCAGAATTTTAGTCTTCTCATTTGGAAAGATCGATTTTTTCTTTTCGTTAGTATTCCTGTCTTGGTGTCTTAGTTTCTTCTACTGAAACTTTAAGGATTGTGCGTATTGAAGGAAAGAAGGATAATTTGAATTTTGATTTAATTTGGATTCAAATTTAATTTCATTTTAGTTTAACTTGGCATTTGCTTTAATTTGAGCTGATGCGCATTGTAGAGTCGCGGTTAGTTTATTTCCTAAATTACTATCTTCGACAGGTATTGGCAAAGCAATACAGCACTTTTTGCAAAGTGAGTGGAAACTTCGTTTTTATAAAGTTCTGTAGACATTCTTATAATCATCGCAGCTGAACAAATTTAATCAATATAAGTGCTTGCAAAGGAATCGTAGTATTCTCATTAAACGAGTCGAGTTTCGCCGGCTTTGGTGTGGAATTCGACATTCCTGACGCTTCATAATAATCGAGGAATTCGCTTTCGTGATTCACGTCGCATTTATCTGACAAAGTAAAGTAAATCACTCTCGAAATAAGAGTGTCGGATCAGTAATTGACATTGTTGCAATTTGAATTCCGATCGTTCATTCGAAGGTATCTTTCAGCGCACAATCGCACCTTCGTTACCATTCGTGTACGGCAAACACGTGCAGTTTAGAGTTTACGGATAATTCCTACGTCGCAATTTTCCACGGGTCGATTCTGCCTGAAAAGGGTTGGCGAAGGGTGAGAAGCTATTAAATTCATGAATAGGGTTTGCCACGTGTTGGTATTAGTTTACTGTATTAGTTTGCTTGTGTCGAAGGAATTCTATTGTGATATAAGATGAATGGTTGAGTGGAACGCTCGCTACAGTTGGGTCCACGTAATATTTCGTAGAAAAACTGGAGCTCCTCCGAAGCCGAGAGTCCTCGCGTGACTTCACGCGAATCCGTGCTATATTTAACGATCGAATTCTGATATTGAACTCTGCGGCTCTGAGTGTTTGCTGCCAAACGCCGACTCAACTCCTTTAACTCATATCGGAGGAATGCGTCTTACATTATTGATCTCTCGCGGAATAAACAATTTTCTTTCCAATTCAGATTTAGACTTTTGTTTTTCGCCCGCTATAGAGTTGTTACTAAAATCTTTGATCAATGATTTCTTAATAATTATTATATTTCCATTAAATTCATTTTCATTTTCGAAGCCTTTGAGACTTACATACTTTATTAAATATCGGGATTATATAAAAATAGTATTATTGAATACATTTCACTAAATTTACACGAACACAAATGAACACAAACTTCAATTACAACATTCCAGTCGATAGGTTACGAATTATTGCTTCATCAACAATACGCGAAACCCATCATCAATTATCTTTCGGTCAATAAAAAGAGCTAGCATTAATACGCCGGGGGAGTAAATTACACGAAAGATACTATTACAAACAGTTAACCGAAACGAGATATCTGCGGGCGTCCATCATCATCGTAGCATCGCATGCGGACTTCAATGACAATTAGTAGGGTGATGTACAGGAAGTAGACGCGGATAGGGCGGGACGGGCGGAGAGGGCAACACAAGGGAGTCTGTGTGTGAGTGTGTTTGCACGGAGATGTGCCATTCTCTTCTTTCGTCCGCTAAATATAGCGGTCGGGTGCGGCTGCGCCGGTTTGACAAGCCGGCCGGCGTCTCCACCGCTTAAAGCCATGTCGTACTTCGACGGTTTCATTCTACTTGCTGATAGAATCAAACGCATTTCATCTTTCAGAAAAAATGCTTGTAAATTAGAGTAAATGTACGTGTTGCTCTATGAAATTATTGCTTATTAAAGTGAACATGTAGTAGTTTAATAGCACAGGTTTAGCTACTTGAAAAGTCAGAGTAAAAATTAGTTAAATTTAATTTGTCGCAATGTTAATTCATATGACAATTTCATAGCTTATTTATTCGAGTTTGTATTATTAATAATTCAATTTGGAAAGTAGAACAGACTAGTAATATCGCAGGACCGAATTTGCATTAATATTTTGAAAGTAGTTTCGAACGTTCAGATCTGAGTTTTGGTTTATGTAGCGTTGACGCATACACAGACACCATGAGTCTTCTAATTTTAGAGTAGCGGTGTGTCAAAACAGCTGTGGAATTTCGAGAATCTCCTTCGCTTCTGAGTTAGAAATCGAGTTGAAAATGCATGGTTTAGAGTTTCGTTTTATTATATTAAGTTGTCAATTAATTTAGCGTTTCATAGAGTAACACGGTACATTGTAGAATTTATAGAGTGTGTGAAAGAGGCTTAAAGCCGAAGGAATCGCAAGAACGTAATCCTTACAGCTCTCCTCGTCCTTGAGCAATACGACTTCCAGATTCTCCCTCGCAATAGCCCGCTGTCCTTGCGCTTCTTCGTTGCGAAATTTCAGGCTTTGTGTCTTCCCTTTGATTGAACTTCATTCTTTTCCTGTGTCCCACGCGATAAACAATGAACGGCAATTACTCTGCCAACATTGTTCGGCATTCCAGCCGACTATTTTTAGCGATGCGTAAACCGGCGAGGCAAGCTAGAACGAGGACATATTCAATATCTCGAAGAGGCCTGGATACTTAAAATCGAGGCAAGCAGAAATTGGAGTTGCTAATTTTATTGGCAGTCGTATCGACAAAGTTCGTGACATTCGGAGGAAAGTGGCGATAAGGACTCGAAATATTCGAGAAGTCGATAGTATCTCTTACGCAATGCGATATAAAAATAGGGCACGATGATATTGTCACTTAATCTTCGCGACAATTTGTAATTACCCACCGAATGATAAACTTTAATTGGGTCAGTTTTTGCGTGTCAATAAGAGCAGCTTTAAAATCATTTAATTTATTTCGAATTTTCATTATTATTAGATTCAATGATTTACGGACAGTCATATCTTGCTTTTTAATAAAAACTACGTTTTTCTAAAGTCAATATAAATTCAATTTCTTATTTAATCGTCTGTAAAATAGAACAAAATTTAAAAATTAGAGTTTTGCACGGTGCAATGTCCTTTTATGAGATCTCTCCGGGTTTTATACGAGTAGCTCGCGCTTTAAGGAGCTTTAAGAGCTACCTTGCAGTTTCGGGTTTCGGGTAATAGTAGCCGGATTTGCACCTTTCGACCATGGTAGACTATCTCCTCGTCTAGGTAGCCCATCCTGCTGGCAAAGGAAAGTGCGACAGTTGCCAGGCGAGGTCAACGGCAGCGAGACAAGAAAGGCTGCCAGTTGTAGGATGTAGTCTAGCATACGGATGAATCGTGAACGAACCATCTCGAGATTAGCTAACGAAGAGCCGGATGAGCGGTGCATTATTATCCAAGGTGCTCGGGCGTGGATAGCACAATTGAGTTACCTTTCTAAAAGGATCTGCACATTATAAAGTAGCAATTCGATAAATAAAATAACACGTCTTAGGGAAAGATAGATTAAAAAGTTCGAAAGTTGTAGGCAATCAATATGCAAATTGTGGGAGCAAAATTAATTCTTGATGATATAATTTACATAGAAATTTTATAGTATGAAAAGAATTGTATTTTAAAATTTGAGAAATGTAATAGTTAATAATATTTCTAAGATGTGTTAGCGTAAAAAAGTCGACGTTATCTTTGCTTCATAAAAGTTTTGTAAAACATTGGATTTTTGATACGTTCCGAAAAATACACTTCCACAATTTGCATTCTCTTTTTCTCCCACTTTCTGGGATTGTAACGGTACTCTAGCGAACATTCGCCTCTCGAATAATTGGGGTCATTGGCAGATTTTTTTACGGGGAAGAGCTGCTCCGAGAAGATCGTGGGATTCATTTTTATTCCTTGACATACAAAGATTAATAACCAAGGCGCGTAAGAACTATTTCGACTTCTCGAATAACTGTTCATTCGTAGAGTTCCGAGTATCAATATGAAGTCATTGTTGAATCTTAGCACAGTGCAGTTAACGTCAAATTGGCAGGAGACCAATTAGGAACTTAATCTTGCAATTAGATCACATCTACATTTCGACTTCTTAGTTTTCGTAAGACGCATATCCATTTTTACACTGGTTTAGATTGAAATCTTACTCATTGCGAATAACTATTCAATAGCAAAGGCTTAGTGTATAATTTGTTGAAGGTAGAAATTTCGCATGCTATATTTTCCAAGCTGAAAGTGATGTGATGGCTGCGGTATGAAGCAGCCAAATGAACACGTATTCACGGGTTGCGCAAAAGACGGCGAATTGACCGAATGGCTCTAATTTTCGCATTGTTATGTTAATTGCGGGCATAGCACGCCCTACATTAGTCTCGCCGACTTATCAATTGGAAGTGCGAGATTCGTCCGATTCTCAGATTTCGCTTGCACAGTGTCAGAGTTGGAATCTTTGTCGTAAAGTTACATTTAGCTTACAAAACGCAGCTTGTAATAAAAGAACTTGAAGTTCCATGGAGGGTTTTCCGGAAACTATAAATGTGATATGATTAATCAGAGTAACATTTGCATAAGACACTTCGGACTTATTAAAGCAATCAGCTTCTTTGGAATTTAGCTCAGCTTTTACTGATTAATCTTGAATGCGTCATTCGACGAAAGTTACGCGCTTATTCTGGATTGTGCTCGATCTGTAATGCGGAGTAATTGGCGTCGAAATACCGATGACATCAGCTCGATGACGCTTCGTTCCGTGATTCTCTGGCGTACCGTTATCCTTGGTTTTGTTATCGATTACATGTCGAGGTTGCAGTGAAAGGACGAAGCGTGGAAAGCTTATTCTGCTAAAGAAAAGCGGACTCCTAACATGCTTAGATGCAATCGTCATCAGATAACTTCTTGCGCATTCAATTACGAACGTACACGAGTGAGAATTTTTTCTAATTCGTATTCTAATAATTAATCCAAAGTTATTGAGTTTCGTCGGTGTACATAAGTAAATTGATTAACAATTTTATTGAATAGGATTCGAAATCAGTTTTAATATACAAAGTTTTCTTAATCGAGTTATGTTATGAGAAATTCGTTCGTGATAAGACAGACGCGCTACGCCAGGCTTTATTTTTTATTTTCGTAAACTCATTTCCGTTTTTAATAACTCTTGCAATACACCGTAATAATCGCTTCCGCAAGTGATTCAATACGATGCTTCACTCGAAAGAAATTCTGTTGGGGTCACTTTGACGTCATCGCTCATTAATAAAAAGTATCGCGCAAGAGGTGCGCTGCCAAAAACGTTCCCCTCGCAACGCGCTACGTGAAGCATATACTCATCATGTTACCCTTCGGCTACCGTGACACCAGCAACTATTTATAAGTGTTGCGTTCGTCCAGTGAGACCACCAAGCATTCTTAATCACAAGTTCACGTATTAGTATTACGTACAAATTCGTGCCGTTCGAACGTGGCGATTGCCGGTCCCCAGTTTCTACGCCACGTATAAAGTTAAACGTCAGCGTCGTAATTTTCTTAAACCGTTTTTGGTATAACTTTTTCTTTCCATCGAATCGCAACGTTCTAAGTCGAACTAGTTTTTGTTTAAAGTAAATGCCAGTTCGTAAAAATACTTGTAGTGTCACTGAGTGTTTTTATTAATGACTATAGAATACGTGTAATGAGTTTTCGCGCGAAACTACGCCGCGGAAAGTTCGAAGTCCGGCCTGGTGCTTCAGATTGTTCATTGACTGAGTTCAGAATGTGACGGTAAACATTAATCCGCTGACGACAGACTCAATGGACGAGTGATACAAGTGTAGCTTTTACATAACCTGGACTGCAGTAATTCGTTCTGTAAGTCAGAGTTGTAGTAATAGCTTGGAAAGTGTCATGGATCAAAAGCTTGTCACTCTCGCCAAGATGTCAAAAGCCTCGAGAACTCCGTTTCCGCAGTATTTTTTTCTCCATCTACTCGCGATCACAGTGATATTCAGTCTGAAGCACTTGCAGTATCCCCTTCACAACACATTATTTATTAATTCAGGTACATAAAGAGTACATAATACCTTTTAAAGTACATAATAAATACCGATATAAAAAATCACTAAGTTTGAACAAGAACTGTAGCAAATTTCATTTAGATAGAATCGTTTCTTCTTTTAGTAAAACATTTCTGAAACTGATTTATTTTTCGGGAAGCTTGCTTAATTAAAGATGAGGGAAGACGAATGAATGTCAAAGTACAATTAAAGGGAAATATCTTTCGATAAAACTGATTCGACATCCTCAAGAATATTAAAGACAATCGTTGCAAACCGAGGATGATGTCATTGCGTGTCCTCCATTCCTCCGAGCTTTAATCCTGAGAGATATGTCAGTTATGGCATTAATCGGATCCGTCAAATCAACATGGATTTATGGCGCGACGAGATCACTTGCAGCCGGCATGACGAGAGACGAGCCAGACTTAACTGTTCGAAGTAAATTGCGCAACTTTGTGTTTACGATCGCCCTGGAAAACGGATGAGCGCGAATTGTCAGTTGTCAGGCACAGTTGTAGTTGGCTGCGTGTTGTCTGAGGTGATAAGCGAAACGAGTTTTCTGGGGTGATAGTTGCATATCGAATGCAAATGTATTGCTGGAAGTGACTGTTGCAACGATTAGTCAGCCGCTAAAAATATGGTGTTATTTCTTGAGGAAATATTTGTTATTCATACTTCCACTCGTTAAAAAAAAAGAATCGATCGAATTATTTGCACGTTGTTTAATTGAAGCAATTTCTGCATTTTTTACTTCTGTCATTTTTCGTTGAATCTTAAATTAGTATAGTAGAATCAAATTTAGCTTTCGTTAAATCGTAATATATTTCTGACGATTTGTAGGAAATTCTAGAGACTTGAAAAGGTTGAAACGTTTAAGGGATGGGTTGTAAACAAACCCATCTTCAGTTCTTGTTCAATTTTCACAAAGTCAATTTGTCTGCAGTGGCAAAAAAAGTATGACGATGTAGGTTAAGGAACTCCGCATTACCAATTTCGCTTCGTCTGACATATCGATTCGACATCCTGCATTGTCCTAGTTTTCTAGGAGCACTTTGCTAGTGTACTCTGAATTATAGCGTTGGCCAGCGATCGGCGTCCAGACGTCTCGGCATTCCATGGAGACGTACCGTTCCACTTTTCTCCCATGGAACCCACGACAGATATTTATTGTCCATTACCGTTAATTGCTTTGGGTGTTTTTGCCAGCTCGAAAAGGACACGGTCGGATGTAACTTTATTTTTGCAGTTGTTATCAATTGCCAAACGCACTTAGATTTCCCTTACGTGCTCCAAATTTAATGCAAGTCAACAAAGAATTGTATTAGTTATAGAAATAGGAAATTTAGAATTTAGTACAATCAGAATAGTTTTTCAGTTTAAAGTTAGAGGATTTATAACATCGTTTAAATATTAATAATTTCGTAGTATTGTTCAAATCGATGCAATATTATCAATAGCTAAATTGCTTAAAGCAAGTCTGCACACCAGATGTTTGCAGAACCCGCACACTTTTATTACTTTTACAAGTGCACAGTGGTTGAGAAAATTCCTCAGTCACAGTGTCCTTTCCGCGGACAATGTACCTTTTCGAAGCTTAAAGTAATAAAACATCTGGCGCGCAGACTGGGACTCACCTGACCCAAAGAGTGCTTAAGGTCACTCAAGGGACTCAGGTAGCGGTCATTATTTTCCGCATGACTGGGTCACCCAATTTGAAGCACAATGCAGTCAGTTAGACAGAAAATTTCGGCATCCCCTCCTCCTGAGTGGAATTATCTATTAAAAATTGTGGAAGGGATGGACTTTGAAGGAAATTTTCCGATCAGTCGAGAGTCAGTCAGTGGTGAGAACTTACAGAGGCAACACACATACAGTTGTTATATACATCAGTTCGCGAATATATATTAAAAATCGAGTGTGGCTTAAATCGAAAATTGTGAAAATACAAAGTGTCAGACTTGTCATTTCTGGATTTCAGTGGTTGTTCGAATAAAGAAAGATGTGTCAGTTTTTGAATCAAAGTAACTCGTGCATACAAGTGACAATTGTGTGTGTGTGCTTCTGTCAGATAGTTTGCTTGGTTCATTAGTGTGTGAAAGAGTTTATTATATTCATCAATATCAGTAATAATCAGGTTGTTCCGCGTTAAGTTGCATAAGAATTTCCAAGAGATTTATCTGTGATTGGGATTTTTGAATAACTATTGGTGAATTTTTCGCCAGCTCTTACCACCGAAGATAAGTTGGAGTACAACTTCTACCCCGTTGCGAAGGGCCTCATTCAGTTTCGTGTAAAGGCACCTCATGATGCACACATCGCCCTTACTCAAGGGCCGCAGGAGGGTGATCCTATGTACGAGGTAATGAATTATCTGCACTTTCACTGTAATTGATTCATATACCAAAGATTCATTTATTATTCAGTATTAAAAATTCAAGTGAAGCATAAATTCTTATTAGTGTCATTCAAAAAAGAGTGTTAGAATACTAGTACATTTCGAAAAATAATTTTCCATTTGCATGGAATATAGTTTAGCTTATAGTTAATAAAAGTGACAAGTGTTTCTCTAATAATATCAAGTGGTTTGCATTATTTAAAACAGCATCTGAAAACAGTTGTCTTATTTAATGAAAGTGTGGAAATAATAGTTTGATATACGTAATTTTTAGATTTTCATTGGTGGATGGAGCAACGCTAAATCCGTCATCCGTAAGAACAGGACGAAACCGGATGTCGCTGAGGTTGAGACTCCTGGAATCTTGTCTGGCGATGAATTCCGTGGTTTCTGGATTAGGTGACTTGTCTTAATTTGTACAAATTACATTTCAATTCTCAAAGTCTTCCTATTAAAAACTCGATTGCTAGTCTTTCATAATTAATAGTTAATTAT
The DNA here is from genome assembly GCA_910591665.1 of Ectemnius continuus. Taxonomy (NCBI): domain Eukaryota; kingdom Metazoa; phylum Arthropoda; class Insecta; order Hymenoptera; family Crabronidae; genus Ectemnius; species Ectemnius continuus. The sequence goes on along the minus strand of OU342868.1, from coordinate 8,167,321 downwards.
ATTCTGTTAAAGATGGGAGGACGGAACTCTTACCGTTGGCAAGGAAGGCGAACAGGAAGCCTTCCTGACGTTCACCGATTCGGAACACTTTGGAATTGGTTATTTCGGAATTTGCACCGGATGGGGTGCTTCCGGTGAATGGTTGATCGAAGGTGAGGCTTTCGAACTCGCTGCTTCACGCTACTAATACTCCACGTTAGGCTCGAAACCTTGCAATTAATTTCGGAATTATTAGATAGGCAGTTCGCTCCTACAAGCGTAGAAATAAGACCATCTAGCAATTAGAAACTCAATGAATTTTCTTCTTGGTACTTTATTGGAATTTGGCCGGACTTCTTTCCGTCGCAGCCATTTGTATCCAAGGTTACGGTGGTAGTACGTATAGTATCTTGCAGTATAGTGGATTGCACAGTGCTAGTTTGCATTTCCACCTTTAGATCCTTTAGGTTTTCTTGCCTGGAGTATGTTTCCTCCCCGACACATGCATCTTGATTGCAAGAAAGTGAGATCGAATTAAAATCTTTCGCGATTAGTTTAACAGTAAATTTTTATAACTCGTTTAGTAACAATCGTACTGCTCAAATTTAATTCGATCTTGTACAGTAAATACACATTTCCAATTGCATTGATCCTGCACGAGAGCCAAAGTAGAACATTAGATTTTCAAACGCTTCTTTGCTTTAGCTTCCTTTTACACCCCTTGTGTTTGTATCTTTGAATTAGGTAAGTCGAACAGGAATTCTCCTTTACAGAGGAAGAGTCAAAGCCTCGACAAAGTTCTGTTTAAAGTAGTTCCATTTTTACGTGACAACGCTAAACTAACACTCGCGGAACATGGAAAATTACAATCGTGTCAGTCTTCACTAATCGATTGTGTCTTTAATCATTGTGAACGTCTTCGAAATCCAGTAGTTTTCCTAGCGTACCATAACTGTAGTTAGAAATCCTCATCAATTCAAGTAACTTGAATAATTACGTCAATCGTCATAAGTTCCCACTAAATTATCATTTTGCCTTTGTGAGTAAAATATCGTTTCTAATGGAAATCTTTAATAATGGTGATAGAACGAGGGAATAGGTGATAGGACAGTTAGTTATTATTTAAAAAAATGGTTTAATTTTATGGAAGGAAATTCAATGTTAGTCGATTTAGGATATTGCTTTTCTTTTACTGGAAAATGTATATGATTTGGATAAGGTCGCCTGACTATGAAAACGCCGGACGAGCTGAAGTACAAATTACATGCGGTTCGCGGTGGTTCTGTCGTTGTCGAGGTGAAGGCCAAAAGTAATGCCCACATCGCCTTGGCCAACAAGAAGGCCGAGTCGAGCCCTATGTACGAAATCATGCTCGGGGGCTGGGATAACATGGCGTCCGTCATCAGATATGATCGCAAACAGCCTGACAAGGTTCGATGCTAAAGTCCGCCTTACTGTAAAGTCTACCCACTTTAGTTTTTCGAGATATAATTTAGTTTAAATTCTAAATTCAGTCTTAGGATTTGTTTGAATTTCGTTTAATTGATCCGAAATTAGTTAAAAGATATAGAATAATGGTAAATTCACTTCGCGACAATTTCAATTTTCAATTTGAAAGCTTTAAAGAATTCAGCAAGAATTAGAATCGTAATTTTTTATTATTCATTAAAGATAATCCAATGAGATTTCAAAACTTGAGAAATAGAATTCAATGTTGTAATAGCTTTGGTCTAAATAATAATATCTTTGGTGAAATAGCTTAGAATCGGTTTTAGTATCAAAGAGAAAGAGCAGTAGAGTGTATAAAAATGATTAACGGGATGAAGGGAAAAAAGCGGGCTAAAAAGGTGACTTTGCGCCGACAGGTGCGTGTAGACACGCCAAACCTGCTAAGCGAGCGCGAGACAAGGAAGTTCTCGATCACGTGGCTCGATGGTCTCATCACGGTGAGGTCGGGCGATCTTAATGGTCGCGTGATCATGGAATGGAAGGATCCGCGGCCGATCGGCATAAGTTACGTAGGCCTGCGCACCGGTTGGGGAGCCACTGGCACGTGGAAAGTCCGCACCCAAATGTACCCAGCTCACCCGAAAAGTAATCTCTCTTCCTCTTCTCTCTTCCTATCTGTCTGGATGGGCACTCTCAAGCTCTCTTGGATCTGCAATTATAACATAATCGAGTCTTACTCATTCTAGATACGACGTTTGACCACTCAACTTCTCAGTAGAGTTTTTTTTATTTCGAGACTTGAAATTTTTAATACAAAGTTCTATAATTTTTTCTATTTTCTTTGGAGCTTTACTATTTTATGTTATGCATATATTTTATTTTATATAACTTATTTTTTATTGTTTAGCTTATTTGAATGTTTGCAAATTTTTATTTTGAGTGTCAGTCAAACGTCATGGGTAGAAACTTATTGGTAGTTACTAATTGTGATCAGGGACTTTCTTTAAATTGGTGGAGTCTCGTCTGCGGTAATAGAACTCGCTGTTTCTGCTTCTTGACTGTAATGATATTGGCGGATGTTGGCCTCGTTAATCAGTAAAATTGTCTTTTCGCTTGGGTGGGACGCAACTGTACGGAAATAACTGTTTCTATCAAGTTCTTCTTTCATTCCGACTGTTACTGACTTGATTTAGATCTCTGACAGTACATATTTTCTCAAACTTTAAAATTTCAGTGGGATAGTTTCGTGTTATTGTGATTTCGCAAAATTCATAATTAACCCTTTAACCGAGCAACACTTTGTGTTTGGAAATGTTTTGATAGTTAATTTGACAAACATTGTAATGTAGACAAGAATCCTTTTTATTAATATAAAATATCAGAGTTAAAATCAATCGCCAATAGCAGCAGTTAAAGGGTTAAATATTTCCACGAAATAGTATTGAATCGATTGTTCATTGGGCTTGGTCTCATTTATTAGAGTGAGGAGAATCTTTTCCTTGCGACTGACGGCACCGCGACGCAAATAATCAGGTGTTACTCGACGCTAATGAATTTTTCAAGCTTGTCCTCTTATGTAATGTTGTTGTACCATGCTAGCTAAGCTGCAAAACAACGCAAAATGGGCGACACAATAAGACGTAACACGATAGGATAGTTTCAAAAGTGTATTACGATACACAATGCACATCAGATGGATTAGATTGGTTACGTAATTGTCAGGATATTCAATCCAGGGAAGATTCATAAGTTTCGAGGAATTAATAGCATCCAATAAGCTTAGATTTGATGATTTTTTCATGACAGTAGATGAGTAGACTTTTGAGATTCCCGTAAGAGAGTCTAAATTTACACACATGTTCTAATCAAATTTACAAAGTCACTTAAACGCATGTTTCAAGTTTACACGAGTTAGATGTGCTAAAACTCGAGGGAAAAGTTTACTTTTCACATTATGACGCAACATACGAAGTACACATTGGGTTTTGTGCACTGCACTTGCATGCTTGATGGTGTTTGCACGAGCTTCGTACGATCTTGGGTGTAAAATCTCTGAAATGTATCGTAATTAATGTTTCCTATTCACGAGCAACATTCATAACTTTACTTCGTAAGGATAAATGCGTAATCCTCGCCGCCATGACTTCATCGATGTATCGAAGCTGCAGTCTCACGATTAAGTGGGGCGGAAATCGAAACACCAGTTTGCTGTGTCACTGATTCATCCTGCATTTGTGTGCTTCCATTGACGCCAATTTTATCTCGCTCAAGCATTGTGGGATGCATCACCAAGTTGTTTCAATAATTATCCACAGTTCATTGTGCATTACTTAACGAGCGCAAGATGTCTTCCTGTCGTTTGGCTATTGGCCACTTTGTTGTGGCATCCATTCGTTTAAAGAAATTTGTCCGAAAGTCAAAATTCTCTAGTAAAAATACTGTCATTCCTATTATCGAAATTATTAAAATGCAATCTTTAGTGTATCAGAATACAGTTTTATTATAATATCAATATTGTAATAAGAGTAATAATCAGCAGTATTATAATCTTTCTATTTTTTACACAAATTTCTCATGATTAGTATTCAAAAATTGTATTGAGTTAACTTGCAATAACAATTCTAATTCAAGTCTTAATTAATTGATTTGGTACATTCGGACAAATTTCTTGCATTTCTTCAGCTACTAATACGAAGTCACCCCTGTCGATACGGATCATTAGAAGCGGGATTGGTCGAACATTTCCAGATGCCAACCCATCGGCTCCACCACCGGAAGTAAAGGACGTCGACACCGGAGCCTTCTGCTGGTGCGATGCATCCGGTGGCATGGTTCCACCAGGTGCAGTCGAAGGTGGCAATGATGGGGAAGTGCTCTTTGTCGGCAGAGCTCATCACGAAGGTGCCCTCATTCCTGGCAAGGTTAAACCAGGACACTCCGTCTGCTATGTCGCCTGGGGCGGCGATGAACATGGAAAGACTGATTATCAGGTACCTTTCCATGGGAAATCAATCAGATCGTCGTATCAAAAATCAATCAGATCATCGTACTGATTCTAAGATCTTCTCACGGTTTACATTGAGTCATTTCGAGCTAGAATATATCTCTTCGTTGAATAGTAATATTAGTGACATCATTCGATGACTAAGGTTTAATACAATAATGACAGATATTTCGTAATACGAATATAATGTAATAAAAGTGCGCGATAGAAATTAGATAATGGCAGTTCAATTTCATTTTGTTTTTATTATGTCAAAGTTGTAAATCGTGAGAAGTATATAGTTTTCCACCTTAAAGGGATGACTCGTAATTTACGATGCTCTTAGAGTTTGAAAGTCAAAGGAAACTGAATAGGAATTTCTCTGAACGAGGTGTCATTAAATTCCAGGTGCTGTGCGGCTGCAATCCAACGTGGGTAGCGACCAGTGGCAAGGATATCCCAGCGAATGCCATTCCAGGTGGAGAAACCGAGGATGGCGAACCTCTTTTCGTTGGTCGTGTGCATCACGAAGGCACCACCACCATCGGCAAAGTTCAACAGTCCCACGGTGTTTGCTACATCCCATTCGGCGGTGCCGAAGTCGCCTTCCCTGATTACGAGATCATGGTCTCGCAATAATTCTTAAGTCGCTGCTGTTAAAGTTGGAGAATCAAATGTCGCTTCGAATTCCCCATGAGTCTCGCGAGCTTGTTGATCGAAGCTGATTGATTGTCATAGTACGAGAAGGTTCATTAATAATTTAGGAATTAGTCTCGTCTGTTTTCTTCATTATTCGTCTAGTTTCTCAGTCATTTGATTCGATCTTTAAGAACTAGAAATCTGAAGTTCCTTGTGTCTTCGATTTTTGGAACGATCTTTGAGTCGAGCTTGAATCTCGTTATCGAACTCCGTGAATCTCGTGTGTGTTGACTAGTCCGTCTACGTATTGTGTACTTTTCATTCTTCTCTTTTACCTCTTTTACACGGCGATTCTCATTGGGGATTTCGTGCTCGCGAATTCAGTAAGCGTACTATTTCTGCACAAAGTACCGCGAACGCCCACGCTGTAGAACACGCGATCGCAAAAGCAGGTGAAAGCCGCAAAATACATGTAGCTGAGCTATGTATGCTATGCAATACCGTCCGAAACTCTTCTCGTACGAGTGTTATGGCATTCACCAAGTACTGTTACTTTTCCCTGGCAATGAAATTGCCGTTGCGTCAGTCTCTATTTTTTCATCGTGCTGTTACGTGCGGTTTTTTAACGCATAATACTCGTTGCTTTTTCGAAATGCGCATATTTTCCGATTGTGTACTGTTACGAAATAGAAGAGACTAGTACGTTCGAAATGGAGTGTTGGAGTTTCCTTTATTTATCCTGTGAGATGAATCCACGATTCACCTTTCCTTTTTTCTTGCATTTGTGAAAAGGACATTTGAAAACATGAGCATCAGATATTTCGTAAATAGTGTGTCCGTTTGTAAGGTCAAAAATTAAGGTAGAAATCAGTCCAGGCAGAGACTACCTGTCGGTTGCATACAGTTTTATTGCCTATGCTATTGTTGACTAATGAAATGGACAATCATTCCTTCCATCTGTGCGAGAGATTTAGCTAACAATAAGTAGAATTTGAATAGCTTCAAAAGTAAATTCATAGATTTGTGACAATGCACAGCCGTAGCCAAGGGTTTGAGTGCACACATGGTGCAAAGGGTCAGTTGCTTCGGCCCGACGACCGTCGTTAAAGCCAGGCATTGTTTGCCAAGTTAAAGGTTTCGGGGGATAAGAAGTAGGTTCTTCGGTGTATTGTCAATTGTTTTAAAATTATAGTTTTGGTAATGATTTGTATGAGGCGCCGCGCCGGGCTAAGGAGGGTGGGGAGGTGAAGAGGTGGGGGAGCGAGTTGTCTTACCTTGTGGTGAGAGCTCACTTATCTTTGAACTGTCGTGTCGACAACACGTAGATTCGTTACTGGTATACTCTGAGTAATTGTTTCTTGACATGAAGTATTCTATTTCATGGCACTTGAATATTCTCGCCGTCTTATTTCAAATTGATTAGGATTTTCAGTTAAATGCATATAGAAATTCGTGACGCCATAGAAGTTTCCATAAAGTGCAAATGTTTCTGATGTGTGAGTGTGTGTGTCATGTGTCAATGACAGATTTTATATACGCTTTCCAATGCGTATCGCAATCGATTCTTGTGTCAAAAGTGATTTCTCCTAAGTTCTCTTATTTTTGGTGGCTCGGATTTTCAACTCAAAAATCGGGAAAAATTTGATAACGTGTATCTCGACAACTGACGTGTTCATGATTTTTCTTAAATTTTTACACTCATTAAGTCGAGAGTAATTAACGAGAAACCGATTTCTTCTGCGTTCTTTTATTTTTGGTGGCTCGGGTTTTCAATTCAAAAATCGGAAAAAATTTGACAACGTGTGCATCGACAGTTGACGTGTTCATGATTTTTCTCAAATTTCTACGCTCATTAAGTTGGGAGTAATTAGCGAAAGACCGGTTTCTCCAGCGTTTTTTTATTTTTCGTGGTTCGGATTTTCAATCTAAAAATCGGATAAAATTTGACAACGTGTGTTCTGTATATTGGCGTCTTTCTGATTTTTTTCAAAATTTTGCATTCATTGAGTTGCGAGTAATTAACGAAAAACCGGTTTCTCCTACTTTCTTTTATTTTTCGTGGTTTGGATTTTCAATCTAAAAATCGAATAAAATTTGACAACGTGTGTTTTGTATATTGGCGTCTTTCTGATTTTTTTCAAAATTTTGCATTCATTAAGTTGGGAGTAATTAATGAAGAACCGGTTTCTCCTGCGTTCTTTTATTTTTCGTGGTTCGGATTTTCAATTTAAAGATCGGAAAAAATTCGACAACGTGTGCATTGTAGATTGACGTCTCTATGATTTTTCTCCAAATTTTGCATTGTCTGAGTTGGAAGTAATGAATGAAAAATTGATTTTCTAGATGGATTGTATGAGCATTTCAACTTGTAGAAAACATGCAATCAGGGGTGCAATTGAAATATTATATTCTGACTGCACTCAGTTAAAACTTATAGCACATAAGTGCAGGAGACTTTTATATACCGTCATAGTTTGTTAAGGTCAATGGTATTTAATGGGAGATTTAGCTGATTTTAATTCGAATAGCTTGGATAGTAGATTCATAGATTTGTGACAATGCACAGCCTTACGCGAAGGGTATGAGTGCACACGTGGTGCAAAGGGTCAGTCGCTTTGACTCGACGACCGTCGTTAAAGCCAGGCATTGTTTGCCAAGTTAAAGGTTGGAAGGATGAGAAGCAGGTTGTTTCATGCATTGTCAGTTGTCTTGAAATTACGGTTTTGGTAATGATTCGTATCCAGGCGTTGGGCTAGAGTGGGGGGCGAGATGTTTTACCTTCTGCTGAGAGCACATTTACCTTTCAACTGTCATATCGACAACACGTAGACTCCTTAGTTGCATACTCTAAGTTTTGCTTGACATGAAGTATTCCATTTCATGGCACTTGAATATTTTCGTCGTCGTATTGCAAGTTGATTACAAGTTTCAATAAGGTGCAAGTGTTTCTAATGAGTGTGTGTGTCGTGTGTCGTGTGTCAACGTTAGATTTCACGTGCGTTTTCAAATGCGTATCGCAATCGCTTTTTGTGCCAAAACTGTCTTTCTTTCGTTCTTTTATTTTTTGCGGCTGGAATTGTCAACTGAAAAATCGGAGAAAATTTGAGAAGATGTGTCTCGGCATTTGACGTGTTCGTGATTTTTCTCAAAATTTTGCGTTCACTGAGTTGGGAGTAATTAAAGAAAAATCGTATTTTTGTACATTCTTTTATTTTTGGAGCTTCGGATTTTCAGTTTAAAAATCGGATAAAATTTGACAGCGTGTGTCTCGGCAATTGACGTGTCTCCGATTTTTTTCAAAATTTTGCGTTTACTGATCTGGGAGTAAATAAATAAAAATCGTTTTTTCGTACATTCTTTTATTTTTGGAGCTTCGGATTTTCAATTTAAAAATCGGACAAAATTTGACAGCGTATGTCTCGGCAATTCGCGTGTCTCTGATTTTTTTCAAAATTTTGCGTTTACTGATCTGGGAGTAAATAAATAAAAATCGTTTTTTCGTACATTCTTTTATTTTTGGAGCTTCGGATTTTCAATTTAAAAATCGGACAAAATTTGACAGCGTATGTCTCGGCAATTCGCGTGTCTCTGATTTTTTTCAAAATTTTGCGTTTACTGATCTGGGAGTAAATAAATAAAAATCGTTTTTTCGTACATTCTTTTATTTTTGGAGCTTCGGATTTTCAATTTAAAAATCGGACAAAATTTGACAGCGTGTATCTCGGCAATTGACGTGTCTCTGATTTTTTTCAAAATTTTGCGTTTACTGATCTGGGAGTAAATAAATAAAAATCGTATTTTCATACATTCATTTATTTCTTGAAACTTGGACGTTCAATACAAAAATCGGCAAGAATTTTACAACGTGTGTCTCATAAATAGATATGCTTCGGATTCTTCTGAAACTTCTGCATTCATTGAGCTGAGAGTAGTTTGTCAAAAAGTCGTATTTGGTTCTTGATTTTATCGAGGCGTAAACTCGTTCGTAGATGGATAGTTTGAGTGTTTCAACTTGTAGAAAGCCTGCAACCATGAGTGCAATTTAAATATATTTTGTTTGTACTAAGTTAAAAATTATAGTATAAAAATGCAGAGAATTTTTATATACCCTCACTATTCGTTAAGGGTAATGCTATTTAATGGGACATTTAGTCGAGTCGAATTCGGTTAGCTTGAATAGTGGATAGTAAGTAGATTCATATATGTATTTGTGACAAAGGACAGTCTTACATGAAGGATATGATTGCACACGTGGTTGAAAGGGCCAGTTACTTTGACCTGACTGTCGTTAATAACAGGCATTGTTTGAATTTGGCGATGAATCTCACCAGGCGTCGGGCTGGAGGGGTGTGTGTGGGGTGGGAGGGGGTCTATAGGGGTCTTACCTTGTGCTGAGAGCTCACTTACCTTTGAAGTGTCGTGTCGACAACACGTAGATTCCTTAGTGGTATACTCTGAGTAACTTTGTCTTGACATGAAGTATTTTATTTCATGACATTCAAGTATTATCGCCGTCTTATTTCAAGTTGATTAGGATTTTCAATGAAACGCGTATATAATGTGAGAATGTTGGTTTCGTGTACGTGTTTCGAGAATGTTGGTGAAATTCATTACACTATAGAAGTTTCCAAAAAGTGTAAGTGAATCTTAACGTGAGGTTTCATACGCGCTTATAATTGTGCATCCTTTGAGCGGGGAGTAATTCATGTAAAATCAACTTTTTACTTTTCTTTATTTTATCTAGTCAGAAAATCGTTTGTAGATCGGTTGTTTGAGCATTTCAAGATGCATAAAGAATTGGTGACGGAACAGCCGATATTGCATTGAAAGCATTTGGAAACAGTAGTCTTTAATTTGTGTTTTCGAATTTATTTGAACGTCATGTTTGCCAACATTTTGGAACGTTTCGAGGATTGCGATTTGCAGTAGATATTCAGTATACAATCGGGAGTAGACGATATAACAGTTTCAGAGTCGTAACTCAAGGAAAATCCGTTCCCTAAAAATATTAAGTCTAAGTTTGTAGTAGGTTACTTCGTTTCAGCAGTGCATCGTGTAAGAACAGGTATTCCAAATTTTTTAAATAATCTTTTATTGTAATATGAATTGTTACATATAATTTAATAACAACTTCATTTTTGTTTGTTACAGGTGGTGAATAGTCCATGAATGGGCATGGATTATCAACTGCAGCTGTGGACCTGCACATCCCTGCATCATTGCGAAGTGGCACAGATCCCTGCTGTAATCATATTTAATAATATGTATAATACAGTGTGAACCCAGAATTTTTTTGAATAAATGAAATGTATATACTAACCTGGTCTTGTAATATGAACCTTTTTCACACTGACAATGACGTAATGGATGACGTCACGGATGACGTCAGCAGTATTGTATTCTATAATACTGTCTTAATACAGTAATATATAATACTGTCTTAATACAGTAATATATAATACTGTCTTAATACAGTAATATATAATACTGTCTTAATACAGTAATATATAATACTGTCTTAATACAGTAATATATAATACTGTCTTAATACAGTAATATATAATACTGTCTTAATACAGTAATATATAATACTGTCTTAAGACAGTATTATATATTACTGTATTAAGACAGTATTATATAATACTGTCTTAATACAGTAATATATAATACTGTCTTAATACAGTAATATATAATACTGTCTTAATACAGTAATATATAATACTGTCTTAATACAGTAATATATAATACTGTCTTAATACAGTAATATATAATACTGTCTTAATACTGTAATATATAATACTGTCTTAATACTGTAATATATAATACTGTCTTAATACTGTTTTAACCTCGTAATATAATATTACAATATTAAACCTCGTAATATAATATTACAATATTAAACCTCGTAATATAATATTACAATATTAAACCTCGTAATATAATATTACAATATTAAACCTCGTAATATTATATTACAATATTAAACCTCGTAATATTATATTACAATATTAAACCTCGTAATATTATATTACAATATTAAACCTCGTAATATTATATTACAATATTAAACCTCGTAATATAATATTACAATATTAAACCTCGTAATATAATATTACAATATTAAACCTCGTAATATAATATTACAATATTAAACCTCGTAATATAATATTACAATATTAAACCTCGTAATATAATATTACAATATTAAACCTCGTAATATAATATTACAATATTAAACCTCGTAATATTATATTACAATATTAAACCTCGTAATATAATATTACAATATTAAACCTCGTAATATAATATTACAATATTAAACCTCGTAATATAATATTACAATATTAAACCTCGTAATATTATATTACAATATTAAACCTCGTAATATTATATTACAATATTAAACCTCGTAATATTATATTACAATATTAAACCTCGTAATATTATATTACAATATTAAACCTCGTAATATAATATTACAATATTAAACCTCGTAATATAATATTACAATATTAAACCTCGTAATATAATATTACAATATTAAACCTCGTAATATAATATTACAATATTAAACCTCGTAATATTATATTACAATATTAAACCTCGTAATATTATATTACAATATTAAACCTCGTAATATTATATTACAATATTAAACCTCGTAATATAATATTACAATATTAAACCTCGTAATATAATATTACAATATTAAACCTCGTAATATAATATTACAATATTAAACCTCGTAATATAATATTACAATATTAAACCTCGTAATATAATATTACAATATTAAACCTCGTAATATAATATTACAATATTAAACCTCGTAATATTATATTACAATATTAAACCTCGTAATATAATATTACAATATTAAACCTCGTAATATAATATTACAATATTAAACCTCGTAATATAATATTACAATATTAAACCTCGTAATATTATATTACAATATTAAACCTCGTAATATAATATTACAATATTAAACCTCGTAATATAATATTACGAGAACCTACCATACCCAATATAAGCGTCCATGTGTTGGTGGTGTGGGCGGGGACACTAAACTTCTACTCAAACCGGGTGAACCTACTATTTTTAAGGTGGATTCCGAACCACCCCGCACATTACGTGATCGCGCTAAAAATCAGCGATGACAGATGTTGAAATCGATTCTGCTTCCCGCTATTTACGGGTCAAGCACTTATCCCCCTGCAACTTAAAACACAAAATAATTCAACGTAATACAATGAACTATATAATATACTACTCTATTGTAAACATAGTTCGTAAGATCCCGAGAGAAAATTTAGCATATTCCCGCAAACGAAACCATAGACAAAAGTCTCCAAAAGTTGTACGTTTTCTATTATAACTTTAGCCTTAACGGTTAATAAATACGAAAAACGGACTTTCAACTGAAGCTCAAGAACTTATACCATCAATTTTTGACTGAATATTAAATCTTTGCTACAAATCCTAGCCCCCCAAACGTTCGGAAACATTGAAGAGGATAGAGAAGCCCGATAAAGTAAAGAAAAAATTACTGTCAAAGGACTACTTCGAAGTGCTTTTAATGAACTGCTAGTTCTCACGCCACTGATAGTTTATAGACGTTGAAATAAATGAAACAGTCGATCTTTATTAAAATACTCCCAGCTCACTGAGCACAAGATTTTGAGAACAACCAGAAATATGAAGAACTACAAAACACGTATTGTCAAACTTTTTCAGACTTTTCAGTTGAAAATCTGAGCCGCAAAAGATAAGAGAACGTAGGAGAAATCGATTTTGACACAAGAAGCAATTCCGATACGCATTGGAAAGCATATTTGAAATCTCTCATTGACACATGACACACACACACACACACGCATCAGAAGCACTTGCACTGTATGGAAACTTCTTTGGCGTCGAGAATTTCTATATACGTTTCATTGAAACTCGTAATGAACTTGAAATAAAACGGCAAAGATATTCGAATGCCATGAAATAGAATACTTCAAGTCAAGAAACAGTTACTCAAAGTATACCACTAAGGAATCTACGTGTAGTCGACACGACAGTTCAAAGATAAGTGAGCTCTCAGCACAAAGTAAAACAACTCGCTTGCCCCACCTCCCCACCCTCAAAATTATTACCAAAATCATTATTTTCTCATCCCTCCAGCCTTTAACCTGGCAAACAATGCCTGACTTTTACGACGGTCATCGGGCCGAAGCGAGTGACCCTTTGCACCACATGTGCATTCATACCCTTCACGCAAGACTGTGCTTTTTTCACAACTCTATAATTTTACTACCTACTATCCCAGCTATTCGAATTCAACTCGACTACATTTCCCATTGTAAACACCATTAACCTCAACGAACTATAACGGTATTTAAAAATCCTAATTGCATATTTCTTATGTGTTAAAATGCTCAATTTATCGACCTATGAACAATTCAGAAAAGCGTGGAAAATGAACTGCGAATTGAAACTCGGAAACTTTGTATCATTCTATAGTTATTGTAATTAATATATTATAAACCCCGAAACGTTTATAAATATTGAGAGTGAAAAAGAACAACCTAACGTGAAACGCTACTAAAACTTCTCGCGCATCTATTGAACCTCCCGCGATGGAACTACCGCATATATACACAATATCGATAAATATAATCTAACATATTCAGGGTATAGCGTTGCGCGTACGCAACTGCAGCGGCATCCTTGACTTCCGCCGGGTGTGTGTGTCTCCGAGAGAATGGCGGCCAGTCTGTCATGGGCCGCAACTAAATGTCAGTTCGAGTGATTGCACGGGAATCAAAAGGCAAGTGCGTCGGTGTATCTCGCGCGTGGAGATGGCGGCGAGGGAGTCGAGCAACATTGTCGACGACATCGCGGAGCCCGGCATCGAGCCCGGTGCTTCCAGCGAGACTATGCTCGTCACCACCGACAGCTTCGAGGAATATGAACAAGAGATGAGTAGCAGCATCGACGACCGACACATGAAGGAGAGCACGACCAGCACCATCTCCGAGATACAGGAAGATGTACACGACATTCCAGTCACGCCTACAGTTACTACGCCCAAGGAAGTCGAGAAAAACCCTTCGCTCGACGACTCAGAACTAGTACGTTTTATAACCTGCAGCCAATAAATCACTTCAAGCAAGCACTGCTCCTCCTTTTACCACTTTAATAGCAACCAATTACTTTCGAATTACCCTAATATCGATGCATGTACTACCCTCGTTAATGCTTGTTTTTTTACTACTCCGTGCTTGACTCTAGTATTGTCTTTTGTATACTGAGGCTACTGATGAATAGTCATCTGATACTCATTTGATAGACTTGAGCAATTGAAATATTTTGAACTATCAAGCTATAGCATTTCTAATTTCACTACTCTAAAGCTAATATTTCAAGATGCTATGAGTGAAAGATTAATAATTAGATATTGAACATAAGTTTAAGTTGCTTTGTAACTCACTGATTTTAACTAAATAGCATTGACTGATAATGTACTGTGCTTACTGAGTAATATTATATTACAGGATGATGTTAGTCATCGATTAGGTCAAAGTAATTTAGAATCAGATCCTTTGAGGTGCAAGGAATGGCTGTCTCAGAAGAAGCATGTATTCATTTTGAGCCAGGCTGGGAAGCCCATATATTCCAGATATAGTTCAGAGGATAAGCTAGTCACAGTAATGGGAGTAATGCAGGCTCTTGTATCATTTGTGCAAGCAGGAAGTGATATGATCAGATCGGTCCATGCCGGAGACACGAATTTTGTATTTGTTGTTAAAGGCCCACTGATTTTGGTCACGGTTTCCAAAACTCTGGAGAGTGTACCTCAACTTACTTTGCAACTAACGTACGTGCATAAACATAAACAAATTTGCGATCGCGATTGAATGTTGTATCAGAACGAAATTCGAAGTTCTCCCTTTGGTAATCTTTGATCTATTCCATTACAGATATGTATATAATCAAATAGTCTCAATGCTAACTCAATCGCAATTAACTAGAGTGTACGATCAACGTAGAAATTTCGACTTACGAAGGCTGCTGAGCGGTAGCGAAAGACTGATAGATCACTTATTAAACTTTATGGATAGAGAGCCAGCGTTTTTCCTAGGTGCTATCAAATGTTTACCACTGCTCCCTTCGATGCGGAGTTCGATCACTCAGACTATTATTCAAACGTGCTGTAAAATAAAGGTACGACACGGCCGCCGATATTTCCCGTGGAAACCAACTTCGTTAACGAGTAATGAAAAACGTCTACATTCTTTCAGAATTTAGTATTTGCAATACTTCTAGCGAATAATCAATTGGTGACACTAGTACGAATGAACAAGTTCTTCCTACATCCTGCCGATTTACACATCATTCAGAATTTGGTGGACAGCTCGGAGTCATTGAAGACTGCGGAGAGCTGGACGCCAATTTGCCTACCAAAGTTCGATGCCAATGGCTATATGCACGGGCACGTGTCATATCTGGCAGAGGATTGCCAAGCCTGTTTGTTATTACTCACTGTCGAGCGCGACGTGTTCTTTGTCCTTTCCGAAGCCAAACAAGTAAATGATCGATATACTTCTACTACTAAAAGCTCACATGCATCAATCCACTATAGTTCTTCAATATACTAATCTCTTTTTGCAGAAAATAGTGGAGAAATTAAGACGAACAAATTGTCTGGAAGCTATTAATGAATCCATGAATAAACCACCAGTCACCACCGCCGATATCGGCTTACCAGAAATGCGACACGTCCTCTATAAATGTAGGAGTACCGCGCAATTCTGGAGCCCTGGTTTACAGCCGCCTTACACAACGGATGAAGAAGTGGAGAGGTACTATTTGTTGTTATTAAATTTATTTCTGCCAGAACTGCATAAAGAATGCATTAATCGAAGGAAGTCGCACGATTAATACGTTCTTGTAATGGTTCGTGTATGTACAATCGTGTTTTTTCCAGATTACTCGGGCTTTATCAGTGTTTGCACCATCGACTGCACTGTCCTAGCCGGCCATTGAAACTCATATTCCAACAATTAGATAAGGAAACCATGTTAGCATGGGTAAGAGAAGACGCATCACCGATGAAAGCTATAAATGTTTGCGACTGCTCGTTTCATTATTGATTTCTTGCAGGTAGCGTCTGGTTTTGAACTCTATGCGACATTCGAGCCTTTGGTTACGAAACCCGATGCCATCGAAGCGGTTAGCAAATTATTGAAGTGGATTAAGAAAGAGGAAGAAAGATTATTTATTTTGAATTCGCCAACGTTTTAAAAACACAACCGGAACTTTATAAATTTTCTCGAAACACGAGTACGGAAACACGATTATTGGCATTACTTGAGGAACAGTCTTCAAAGAGTGGTCGCGTTAACAATGCAGTGCATGATTTTGATTGGATTTCCTAAATTATAATCTAGTTAATGGCATAGTGAATTGAAGTGTATGGACGACTGGACTTGGGAGGAAACTAGGTGCACTTAGGCTAGAGGAAGAACACTTGAATGTTCCGCGTACGCATTGATAGTATACGTTGCTCACTATTTTTAAAACTAATGAATCCACTGTATAATAAGTCGAACAAAGGCGGGAGTGTATATATGTTTACGAGTACTGTAATCTGATGGATTACACGTCTATGCAGGCTATAGCATTCTCAATTTATTTTACTACACGTTACACGAGAATTTATCATTGCGTGGAATCCCTTGCCACCACTTTCACTTATACTTCGCAAGCGACTATTCCCGTAATAATAAATTCTCGCAGACTATTTGTAAATAAGTCCGGCTGAGAGAGCATTTGTTGCAAGCTCTCACAGTATCAGAATAAGAGATATAGAAACGGAAAAGCAGAAAGCAGCCAAAATCGGGTACAACTGGAGTGAAGGGAAAGAATAGAATGTACAGATACTGTAAGCTACTGTGTAGCGTTTCTATTGATAAATTCTGTAGTTTTAATATCACCGAAGTCCAAAAGCGTTTTATATTGTTGATGATCACGGATGAGCAAGAGTAAAAGGAATGACGATGCGTCACCACTACGGGAGCGGAGTCTTTTATTTCACCCTTAGTCTTAAATGTCTCGAGAATCAGTATTAAAAAAAGCATTGACATACTTTCAAGTAAACCTAGTGCCTAGCTCTGTCACGATCTCTTCTTCTGTCCCGATCTCTATCACGATCCCTGTCTCTATCATCCCGTCTGTGACGATCCTTATCTCTATCTTTGTCCCTGTCCTTGTCCTTGTGAGAGGAGGAGTGTGTCTTTGGCGATTTACTTCGCTTTCGTTCCCGTCTGTCCCGGTCGCGATCTCTCTCTCTGCTCCTCGATCTTTGTTTTTCTCTCTCTGACTTCTTTTCCGAGCGTGCGTGTCTTTTATCTCTTTCCCTATGACGTTCCCTATCTCGATCTCTTTCGTGCTCTTCCGTCCTCTTACGAGTCTCCTCTTTCGGTGGCGGAATATCTTCCTCCTCTGAACTCTCTATTCCTTCATCCATGTCATCCTCCAAAGCCGATACCTTCCCTTCCAATTCGTTGTTTTCCTCAAGAACGTGCCTCTTCTGTATCCTTGGCAAAATAACATCGCAAGATCGCTCGTCACGGAGAAGACTGTCTATGAACTCGTCCATGTATATTAACTCGAACTTCCCATCCTTATTTTGCCTTCTAAGCTTTCTATTATCATTGAACAGAGGCTCCAAATATTTGTAACAGTCCAACGAAGATCCAGTGAGTCTCATATACAGAGCACCCAAGGCACGAACATACTTGAATTCCTCATTCTTTATGAACTCTACTATGATATCCTTCTCAGGTTGGATTTGCAACATCTTTAGGATGAGACAGAGAAAGGGTGTGGGCTTTACATTCCCTCCATACACTCCTCCCAAGAACCTGACAGAATATCATTCAAATCCTTAGTAACACTCACACTCATATAACAACACCTAACTGTGCTTTTAATTTAAACTAACATCGAATCATCCGACACTTTCATTTAATACACAATATTCGAAATACACTTCAAAGCGAAATGTATACTTTGCATGAAAACTCAACTAGGTTAACTAAAATTACAAGTTCTAACACACTCATATTGCAACGATTTGTATGATGAATGGATAGAAAAAAATCTCAAACAACAAGGAATCTCAAAGCAACAGAGAATAAATGAAGCATTAATTAATGCTTTCTAAAGAGAAGACTCGAAATCAATGTTTACCAACTAACCTCAGTTCCATAGCTTTGTCGACTAAGAGTTCGGCAGTGAGAGCAAAGCATTCTTCCTTCCAATATTTGGAATCATATACACGAGATCTGATAATCTTTTCTACCAAATATTGTGGATTCGTGCCGCGAATCGACTTCGCATCTTTCACCGTACGATTTGCCATTCTTTACTTGCTTCCATTCGACAGTTTAGGATTGTCTACTCTACCACTGTGCAGCCTGTGCACGGACTATACTGTACTATAGTCGCTTCAAGACTAAACTATAGTTCAACGAGGAAAATAACCTGAAGTTGGCCACGGGTAGGGATTGCGAGGGATGGCGGCAATTTTAAACGATTCAAATATTGAAACACCACGGAGAAACTAAAATGTATTATCAAATGACCTAATTGAAATAAATACTAGCTTTCGACAATAATATATTGTACTTTTTCTACTTTTTCCTATGTCGATCGATAAATAAATTTTAATAGAACGATCTAATTTTTTTAACCGAACTAAATATTCTCACATTCAAAGAAGTTAAAAACTATCTTCCTATATTTTTATTGCTAATGAAGCTACTCTTATAAATGTATTACGGATTACAAATTCAATTGCAAGATAAATGTTAAATTGAAAAGACCCATAGAATGGAAAACCCGAGCGAAAGCCCACTGATTATTATTCCCCTCGCAAACAGAGCGATTTCGTTTGAGATCAGCCATAGATCAACCATCGCATCGAAAGTCGTCGACTTTTACTCAAATGTAAATTCGCATGGCCTTTGTGCCGAAGAAAGTGCTTGTACGACAACGAAAGTATTCTCTTCCTACTAGATTTTCGAAAGCAAGCGAACGTCAGTGTAACAATCGTCGGCGGTAATTTGCATTCGCCAACTACCTTGAAATCGACACGGTCAATTCGCACGCGCAATTTCCCATTTCCCGTATGCGAGTCAAACATAATTACTGTAGCATCCTACGCGCATCAGCGAACAATTACTTGCTACGATTTTCCAATGTGCCAGTGTTTCATCGCGCTCTACAATTACACTCTGCTAACCCGTACTGTTGGTTGTGAAAATCACTCTACAACGTGTAATTAAACAACAACTGTATCCGAGGAAAAACTAAGCGGGTAATGCTTTTGTAGAAGAATCGGGTTCACGGATGGTGAACTCTTGCACATATATGAA
This sequence comes from Ectemnius continuus, assembly GCA_910591665.1. NCBI lineage: Eukaryota > Metazoa > Arthropoda > Insecta > Hymenoptera > Crabronidae > Ectemnius > Ectemnius continuus. Next base: position 8,147,836 of record OU342868.1, on the reverse strand, counting down.
CTCGCATGCGCATGCATGTGAAATAGAAAACACTCCAATGTAAAAAGAGCTTAGCTTTAAAAATACTGTAATTAAACAGCGGAAACTAAATGCAAATGCGAAGACGAGTTCACCCTATGTAAGTCAGCTCGAGACTGAAGATTCTTATGAAATAGTATTACAAATACTCAACTCGAATAACATTGAAAAAAAAACTAAATCCCACGCGATTGGACTTTGAATATTTGACATTTCCACGAACACGACACCCACAAAAATCCCACGAAAACTCTGATAGAAATCGAATAACTTCAATACAAGCATTGTAAATTCTAGTTTGGACCTTAAAAGACCACAAAAGAATCTCCAAAGGCTTTATGTGAGATTGTAAAGGTATCGCGGTTCGAAGGATATTAAGAAACGATGTCCTGTCGAGCGAGCAGCAAGAATTCCATGAGCGACGCAAGGAATTCCAAAATCCAGGATCAGGATTGCGTAGCGGAGGGGAGATAGAGGTCGACAAGGGGCTTTTGTAGAGGCGGAAAGCAAAAGATTCCCTTCTCCACGGATTGTGAGTCGTCGTGGCCTTTCTCTCTGGAGGAGCAGAGCTTGGGTTTGTAAGGCCCCATTCAGACCGTCTTCTCTCTCACTTCCGCTCTCTTTCGCAGCATTCGCCTCTTCTTCGTCAGCTTCTCTCTCACCTGGCAGCAACCTCGACTCACCTGGGCAGCCATCTTAGGCCGCCGCCGCCGCCGCACACTCTCAGGTATCGTGTTCTCCCCTCGGCCTCCTTCTGCCCGACGCCAGCAGCAGCCTTTTCCTCCTGCTAACTGGACAGTCAGTTCCGACTAACTCGCGCCAACGGCATCCTCGGCGCACCATCGCCGCCACCTAGACAACTCGTACGCCAGACACACCAGACACCCAACTAGTTCCTACTAGTTCCGCTCTCGGCTCGCCTCTCCATTAACTCTACTCTCCCATGTGCTGCTGACCAACGCACCACTCAAAAACTAACAACTCTTTTACCTCTTCCATATTTTCGGCTCGATTCAATTGCTCGCGACGAGTGCATCTCCAGAGTGGGTGAAGTTGGTGATTGGAAATTGTGGATAGTAATCAAGTGTTTGGCAGCAAGTTAGAGTGCTCGGGACGAGCTCTTCAAGAAATCTGGAAAGCTGGAGCGAGCAGGTCGAACCTGCGAGGAGGAAAGGTGCGTCAGACTGGTTCCGTGACAGGAAATATGATAGGCGGATCTCTAGAGTTGGGATGCTCTCCGAGTGGCTTGTTCACGGACCAACTAAGCTTTCGTGTCGAATGAACTCTCCGCTCATGAAACTAGAAACTAGTAATTTATGAGAGAAAATCGAGCCTGAATAAATGAGCACGTCTGTAAAAAATATTTATATCTTACTTTGAACGAGAATGTAAATAAAGATTCGAATTCCTTGCAACACGTTTAGTTAGGAAAAAGACCACGAAAACTTCGCGATTTAAAGAATTGAAAAACAAGTAGTTATCACGAATTTTTAGCAATGAAATAAACAACGTTACTCGAATGAAATGTGATGCTATTACTAGCCAAACTTTGTACAATGTTTACTAACTTCCGGGTTTTGAAAATTTCGAAATAAATTGTAGACGATATTAAATGCATGTTCGAAAAACTTGGGCAAATTTGTAAATAATACTAACATCGTATTCTTATCGGCAGCGCGAACGAAACTAAAAATTCCGCGGCGAGTATTATGTCTAATTTAAAAAATAATCGACTAAGATTTATCTCAAATCCAAGATTAACAAAATTAAATTAACACGCCATTAATGAAAATCGATAAATCCGAATTACAAAACATCTATCGCAATTGCTGCCTTCTCTTGCACTTTAACGATTAGTTCCGCAACACCGTTTGCAGAAGGAAAACGGCAAGCACTCACGGAGCAATTGTGACGCGATCGGTGAACGTGCCGACGCAAATGTCACGGACGGTGTTCCCGACGTTTTGAACGTGAGAAGAGAAGAGAACGCACGGAGAGCTATTTTTCTAACGCCCGGGAGAAGCGGTGATGAGGAAACGCTGACGTAACCAATACTTGAACGAACAAGTAAGTCTACAAAAAGAATTCTGTGACTAATAGAAATAAGATGTAACTAATCGAAAATAGAAGCTTGCTCTGTCTTCTGCGGAAGCTAAACGACGACTGAGCGAATTCCTTCGAGAACAGAGTTCAAGTACCTAGTCTTAGTCAGTCGAACTATTTCGAGAACTTCGATAATAAAATCATACCCGGGACTTGGGTCATTCAAGCGCACCTGGGTCCCAGGTAGATGACTGACCTTTCTATTGTTCTTAGGATTATGTCTCCGACAGTAAAGGTACTCTAGCTGCACAACATGTGTCTGTATATTTTCGACGGAATTTCTAAAGACTTTATGTACTAGAAGCTGTTCTCGATTTTTCTAATATTTGTAACTGATTTTGAATAACTATCCTTTTGAAAATTTACAGTATTTCCCTATTGATCTTTGGCAAATCGCAAAGAAAGATTTTTATAATTTATAATAGAATTCGGTGATATATTTCTATTCTCTGTTCTATAATAACTCTATTCTCTATTCAACAAGTTTTCTTTCTCCCGAGCTGTCCTAGTTACTCTGACAATAATATTTAAATAATTAATAAATGCTACGAGGAAAAACTTCGCAATCTAGTTAAACTTAATCAGGGCATACCGAAGGAGCAACGAAGTCGGTACCGTTTCAAGTGTCGCCGATCTTTTCACACACAACACGCGAGACTGAAGGACAACTAGACACGTACTAGCACATTAGCGTAAATGCATAGCGAAAGCCACGTTATCTTTGTTCACCGCGGCTTCTCACCTTTCGCGGTATGTCTTTCCCCTGGCCAATCGCGGTTTTGCGCGATCTTGCCAACGCGACGCTGCCTTTTCCATTTCACGGACCGATTTCCAGGTGTTGCGACCGGAACTCAACGAATTAAAGACTTTTGCAAGATTTCTTATGAGAAACGACCGAAGAATTTAGTTAGTAATATTCTAGTGCTATGTTCCACGGAATGTTGATGATGAAAATTAATTAGGACTTGAAATCGATTTGAATTATTCGTTTAAATACTATGCGACAGGATTAAATGAAAGTATCAACTGCTATTTTGACAGTAATCTATTTTTGCCAGATGTAAAAATGTGAAGAATTTTCTTGCTTTCCTTTAACTCAAATATTCTAATGCTATGTACAATAAAATATTAATTTACCGAATTAATTAGTAGCGAACAATTATTTGAGCAATTCATTTGAATACTATGTGATACGATTGAATGAAACTATCAAATGAGTTAAATAAAAAATATCAGCTGCTACTTTCATAGTAATTCACTGCTGCTAGATTTTCCTATCATACAACGTTAAAATTATTGAAATATCTACTTTAATCTAAACACGGCGATTTTTTTCCTTTGCTTTTACACAGATCACGAAAATGGGATCAAAGATCGAATACGTCGAGTCCTCGCACATGTACGCGACCAACTACATCCGCAATTCAAAGGCGATCGGTGTTCTATGGGGTATTTTCACGATATGTTACGCTATCATTGGCGTGGTGGCTTTTGTCACGCCCGAATGGCTCGGTGATCTAGAGCACGAAAATCCCGGCAGGTTCGGACTCTGGACTAGATGCAGTTACGGAGGAAACGGTAGGAATCTTGCTATGATTACATGCTATCATCCTCTTCTACAACATCGATTCAATTATCTACTGAACGATCACTATTATTTAGTAATCTATTACTTCCAGCCGATATCGATAACTCTAAATCGATGGTAATACGAGTACTTAGAATCTATAATCGTTTTACAAGAGTCTAATAATGTAAAGTTATAATTGAAATACTACTACAGAAATTGAATTTATGATTTCAGCAATTTGAACTCAGTAAATTGAAAAATATGAATTTATGATAGTATCTAGCAACTATAATATCTGGAATTAGATCAAACTGTTTCTTATCGAGAATTTAAACTACCTTTGTAAACCTTTGAGCTATCATTATAAAAATTCGAACTCATTTTACAAGAGTCTAGTAATTTAAAGGAATAATTGAAATACTACTACATAAATTGAATTTATGATTTCAGCAATTCGAACTTGATAAATTGAAAAATATGAATTTGATGATAGTTTCTAAGTACTCCGATATCTGATATTAGATCAAACTGTTTCTTGTCAAGAATTTAAACTACCTTTATATACCTTTGAGTTATCATTATACAAATTTTTATTAATATACTAATAGAAAGAAATAATGCTAATCGCGTTCTATTTTGTGACAATGTCTAGGCGAACTTGGAGAAGAATGCATAGGCCGCCTCGACGACCTCTCTACAATAGCGAACGTGCCTTTCAAAGCGAGTACTATTCTAGTCGGAATCGCAGTCATAATTGCCCTGCTCGCTATCTGCGCGATGCTATTGTTCTTCTTCTGCCAGAGTACAACCGTCTTCTACCTCTGTGCTTGGATGCAAGTGATCTCAGGTAATTCCTACCATTGTACTAGAGTTTTACTCACGCACAAATTGCATTTTCATTTATATGGAAAAAGCTAGTAATTTGAAACCACTAATTCCACACGCTCTGCACAAAATGATTTATGGATGATTTTAGTAAACGAATTTTACGATACTTTGAAAGTGCAAGGTATGATCTCGAAAAGAATGGTATAATCGACAGACTGCGATTTCTAGTCCATTGAAAATTGCTTCGAATTTTTATTAGTAGAAAGTTAAAATTACTTCATCTAGAAATGCAATAGAGATGCCCGAGTTTCGCGAATCTATCAAAGTTTGACACGACTATGTGAAGTTATTGTTTGCAAACTGTCTAATGTATATTTCAAAAATTTGACGAACTTTTATGCTACTCATGAAACTTTAACTGATTCTCATTTCTCTTTCTATCCAAAAATTACAAACCGATTTTACTTTGCAAAATTTTTAGAACTATCTGTAATTTTTAAGAGCAATGATTTTCCTACTAAAATCTCGAAAATCCGAAATGCAATTGGAAAGATCAGCAAAGCAACCATAAGTGGATGCTTGCTGCGCTAAAATTTACACGCACCATCCGCGCATTCCTTCACACATTATCCCCATATACCATAAGCGTTAAACGGAGGATGACGCATAAATATAGCATCATGCAAGCGCTCGACCATCAGGAAAAAACTGGAGTAATAGGCCAATGCGCAGAAGATACGCTTTTCGAGCAGGGAATAAATAATAGGATCGTTCCGAAAAAACCCTGGCAGAGAGTACACCTTGCATTACAGATTATCTGTAATCAAGTTTGCGTCATAATAGGTCGAATGATGCTAACTTATTTCTTAATGGATCCCAATCAAGTTATTATTCAAACACGACAATCTTCTCGAGTATTTACTGTAATTACTGATTACTCTGACAATTAGAAACTATAAAAAAAGTCTCACGTTTGAAAGTAAAAAGAAAATTATAGAACAACGCGCCCGAAATCAATGACTACTTTCTTGCAATTAAATTTACCCATACATTTTTTAAGTACGGTGTAAAGTAAAATTGTAAGAAAGCCTGTGCGTGATTAATCAATTATAAATTACACTGTTCACCCGCAAAACTAATTCAACAAATTTCGCGTCTAATTAACTAGACATTGAACCCTTTCAAGTTATTATTCAAACACGACAATCTTCTCGAGCATTTACTGTAATTACGATTATTCTGACAATTAGAAACTGTACAAAAAATCTCGCGTTTGAAAGTAAAAAGAAAATTATAGAACAACGCGCCCGAAATCAATGACTACTTTCTTGCAATTAAATTTACCCATACATTTTTTAAGTACGGTGTAAAGTAAAATTGCAAGAAAGCCTGTGCGTGATCAATTAATTATAATTTATACTGTTCACCCGCAAAACTAAGTCAAAAATCTTCACGTATAATTACGATGGACATTGAACGATTGATTTTACGAAAAATTGAATTTATATCAAATATCTAATAGAAGAAAGTTACGAAATAAATCATTGACGGTATAATTAAAAGCGGCAAACAAAAAGCGAATGTCTGATCGAGTAACACGAAGCTCGAAGATGTACTCTCTGCCCATATCGAGGGAGACTGATTATTCTTATGCGCTCCACACCTTAAACAGAAAGACCCGTGGGAGGCATTTGCCACACACACACACACACGTCATTGCAAAACGCGCGTTGCAACTCGACTAGAAAAAGAAAGCGCCAACACAACTGCAGATCGGCCGCCTCGGCATTTTAGAAAGTACACGCGTCCGCGCACCGAGCGCAAACTAACTATGTGCACCTGAAGGAAACCGCACAGATCAAACACCAACAGGATGATGCACTTGCCTTTGAATCAGCAACATTTTATTCACTATTAAACTACACACGATAATATAAATGAATCTAAATTTTCGTATAACTTTCATTAAACACGAATGTATTTGAACACTGTTTTAAATTCTGAATTCTATGTGTAATATAAATAATATATAAATATGGCAAATGCAAAATTAAACACTGCACTGATTCAAAGGCTAGTCAGAATATGTCACAACGAATTCACTATCGAAACACTGTTCTGCACGAAGCGCACTTTGCAAAGCCAATATTCACTCAATATTCTAAGCGAGAAATCTATGTCTTGTAAGCACGACTGTTCTGAAGCAAGTGACACCCTTCAGAGTCCTCTGAGACAAGTCAACCCTCTCATCCCCACTTCGTCGACAAATTCGATAATTTCCACATTCCTAGCTTCGAGGCAACTAACAATGCAGTGTCGGACTGTTTACTGTATTTCGGATTTTCTTTTGAATATTACTTGACCCTTACTGACCCTTTAGCCACTCGTCTAAATCCCTACGCACCTGAACAACACGTGTGCGCTCCGACCCTTCACGCTTCACGGCACGCGGTCATAAATCTATTATTCTAAACTACCATTTGGCTCGCTTAGGAATTTTAACCCGACGCCTCGACCTAATACGTACTAATGAAAAGGACCACGTGTTTGTGTTTCTATGTTCGCAATATACTCGAAAATGACTGACTCTTTCTTAATGCGATTTTCCGTTTTCAAGAGCTATGACCTAGCAAAACTGCAACACATTGTACTTTTGCAGAGTATTTGAAAGAAAATCGTAAAATTTGAAAAGGAAAGGTCGAGTTTTACATTGTAGGAAAATATTTGTAATGACAAAGGTGACCCGAGTCAAGCCTGACGCGACAGTTAGGATTATAAAACTGTGACGTATGAAAACTGAAACGTTATTACGAGTAACGCTAATAATATATTATTACAATGACAGCTATCGAATTCCTAAAATATGACTACGAAACTTCTCCATCGAAACGCGAGCCTTTGATATTTTAATACGGAAATAACTACTCGTCTTATGAGATATCTGATGTAATTGATAATTAAATGCAAAGTATTTATCGCGAAGAATGTACCGGATAAAAGTATGTCAAGATAATTCTGATTCAAAGGCAAGTGCACAAAGTACACTGGGCGTTCCTAGTTAGAGGGAGCCGTGACTGCAATCGGCGCTGCAATGCCTTATCACCGCGATACAATTGCAAATTGCATTGCACTGGCACACACACAGGAAGCGTGATGCAATCGACCCGTTTAGCGCGCTCCCATTGTCCAACGATTTATCGGCAACACTCATCGCGTACTCCAGAGCTCGCCACCAGAGCGAATCCCAACCACTTTCCCTGCTTTCGTTCAATGCTTTTCGATTTAGGTGTCCAACTAATCACGAGCCGCCCATGAATCATTTCGATCTATTCGAATAACTCACTTTGCCAACATTTCAATTTTGATGTTTAAAAGCATTTTGAAGACAATGATCGATTTGAGAAACAAACTACGAAGTAATATAAGGCAATTTTGGTTTGCATTTCTTTGACGTGGAAACAAAACATAAGAAAAATTATGTAATAAGAATTTGAGTTGAAGTGTGACTCGAATAAATTTGAAGTGCGAAAGTATTATTCGGTGACTGATTCGTGATTCGAATTCAAAGATATGCTAGAAGATATTATTTGCTTTTTACGAAGAACGAAATGAACTTTTTCCTGTCGCGACGGAGAATGGTCTCGTACACAGGACACAAGGAGCGACCGTTCACGAAGAAATGTAGAATAGACCGTTATAATGCGTGTGCCAGCCGGTTTACCGTTCGACAACGCCTTTGCCACTAAAATGAACCCAGGTCTGCGCCACTATAAACAAAGATGCTAGTACCAATGCATTTCGACTAAAAAATTCTAATAAATCGAAGAAAAATCCATTCTGATTTCAAACCTGATTTTTGAAACGTGATTTGACGATGCCTACTGTAGAAGTCAAACGGTTTATCAAAAATTAAAAAAGAAACGAGATTTGAAAGCTAATGAAATTATCTATTAATTGTCACAGCAAATTTTGGATATCTACTTTTAACTGTCAGTACAATTTTCCGAGTTATGTAATCCACCGATTTTAAGTTTACTGCAAGTTACGTTTTGGAAGTTAAATTGAACTTTAGTAAAACTCGAAAATACTGTTTCAATTTTTCAAGATATATATTTTTAAAACTTTACAATTTTTAACTACAAAGAAATCTATTTTTAATTACTCGACCGCTTTATGTAACGTGTTATTAAAAGAGAAAGATTCGAAAGAGATTTAATGACTAGAGCAGCAAGATTGATTGTTGGGAAAGCCCTGCTCGAAGGTCTAACAATGACTAAATACTGTATCGGCTCCAATCACCCATCAAGTACTTGCCGAGTTCAGCCGACCCACTTGGAGAACATTGACACGCTTAATCTGACCCGCGACGAGTTAACTGACCTGCAACGGGTATTCAAAATAAACGATATTGAGGTTCACTTACTCCTGGAATACTGAACATTAATTTCTAGACCTAATTTTCTCTCATCATAAATAGACTTTCTTAAATTTTATGTTCATTGTCCAACGCAATAGGAATTCTTTAATTCAAACAATTATGTATTGAAAAATTGAAAGGATAAATGAATTGAAATGCAAATATTGTACGACTTAAAAAAACTAAACGAAAAATGTAAAATATATGCAATAATACAACGCAAAGTTAATATAAAAAGTAAACTTATATTTGCCTATTGCGTGTCAGTTTAACTAGAATAACTAACTAAATCGTAAATGATAGTATTAACTTAAAATCCCGAAACTAATAATATCCTACAATATTAGATCCCGTAATAATCGATTGCCAATTCCATCGAATTTCGAAAGCGCCAATATTTCAATGGAAAAGAAACACGAGAAAGAAAATTGCGATCAATTGTCACCGGAAATCGCGAGTCAAAGAAGTAGCAATGATTGGGTGATTCACGTAGTGACTGAATGATGAAACGACTTGTCCAACTCAATAACTGAGGAAATCGTTGCGCCCAATTTGCTCTTTACGTAAGAATGATTCGCACTGGGCGATGAAAGCTGGCGAACCAGCACTTTTCAGCTGGCGAGGAGTTCTATCTCGCTTCGCTTGCCCGTCCACCAACAGTGAAAGTGAGCCGACTGTAATCTCTGAAATGGTTCGGCTCAGACTGCCGGCTTGAAAACGTGCTGCCGTGAAACTAAACGCATGTCACGTTACTTTACGACGAATCGGAAGTCGACGACTTCCTTTCTCCGCTTGTGTTTAACGACTCATGCGAATGAGCATTCTATTCAATCGAAAGCACCGGTTTTCGAAAACATATTTTAACGGTATGTTATTTCGAGAATCGCGAAAAATAAATTACATTACGAGTTATAAAAAAAAATCAAAGATATACAATTCAACATTCGCGATTTGAAATTTTGCTCTCATAAAATTGCAACATCTACCAGAGAAAGAATTAAATAAAAATTTAAATACTATTTAAATGCACGTGATACTATAACGACAAATAAATTAATAAATCAAAAATCTACTTTCAGCTGTGTGCATGGCAATTGGCGTATGCATTTATCCACTCGGCTGGGATTCACCGTTAATACGAGCAGTTTGCGGCGCCTCTGCCTCAAGGTAAACGTTAATAATTATGTAGTTAATTGAAATGAAATAACACGGACTGTGATTTGAATAGAAAAATTAATCCCGACGATATAACTGAGTGTAATTGTGGAAATTTCTTCTAGGTTCAATCCTGGTGCTTGTGCTGTACGATGGGCGATTCCTCTGGCAGCAATAGCAGCACTGGATGCAGCAACCTTAGCAGCTCTCGCTTTTATACTGGCGTCCAGGCATGTCAGACTCCAACCAGAACCTTTCAACAATGGATCCTTGTACAAAGGTGAATATTTGGCAGCGAATATCGATTTGCTTGAGTAACTCTACCCAATCTATTTTTATGAATGTGGATGATAATAAAAATTGAATGGTTCTTTTTAATAAATTAATATGAACCTTGATTTTATAGAATCGATTGTACATTAGAAAGAAAAATTATTTTTCATTAACCAAAAGAGTTATTTAAGGCAAAATTTGTGAAAGGTATTAGTGATTCTTTGATTTTGGAATGTCATTATTATGTGTTGCTGAATTTAAATGATTTTAAAATGAAATAGATTAATGAAACTAACAACGGCTATTTTTAAACAATAGGTGAAGTGAATCCAGGATATGTGAACGAGGCCCAAAGCGTCGCTGGTTCTCGAAAGTCGTTATCCCTTCGACCGGTCCTTTTGGTGGCACCACCGGAACAGGATCGCTACAGCGAGCTCTCAAGAGCGAAATCGCATTCTCACCACAGCCTCTACTCACCAGCCCCCTCGCATCCGGTTCACACAATGTCGACAAATACTCTCAACCACTCTCAGCACAACTTCCAGCTGTGAGGGAATCACACGGCGGAGAGAACAAAGTGACATTGCCAGCCATATGTAAACTGGATAATACCTTGTACATACTCAAGGCGAAGTACTATTCCATCTCACTCGTTCGTGAGATCCAATTTCATCCATCCATGAGACAATAATGAGCGATTGTTAATTGTAATATCAAAGCACTGCCAGCCACGATTCTACTTCTCAGTTGTATCCCGAGCGATTTTAAAAAAGTTCTATCATTCAAGTAGCACAATAATATGAAAATAGTACAACACTAAGAAATGTTTTAAAGATTCTTCAACTGAGTATCCGGCAACGAAGTTACAGTGATCGCGAAACACGAATTACGCGAGAGAAACTGGTGTAAATAAGTATTACGTTCAATCTACTTTATAGCAAACTGCGTTTCTTAGCAATGTTAGAGTTAAGCTACTTTAAGAAATATTTCTTTTGCGATACGAGTTTACCACTAGCAGTAAGAAACAGAGAATAGTAGTGTAAGAGATACGCGAAATAGGAAGTTTAGAGAAACTATTTTTAACGGCTCTATTTTTGAATAGCTCGATCACGTAAAAGTTAAGTAGCGAGAGTTTATTCTTATATACTGTATATATCTATAGTACTTTTTACTAGAATACGAGACTTTATGATGAGAACGTAGATGTATATCCTGTGTATGCAAGTAAAGCAAATGATTTTACGTATACAAGTGTTCGACCGAATTTCTTTCCAAACTTGCAAAAATAATTATTTAGACGAGCACGTGTACGACACGTGTGCTCGCCTCCGAAGGTGAATACGGAATGAAATGTTTAGGTTTCTCTTCGCGTGACTGAACCTTCCAAATCGAGAACAATGGTGGGATATGACTAAGTGTTTTTACTGCCGCGTCGACTTTTACAATCTAAACTGAATAGCACTTTTCTTTAACGAAATGAAACGAGCAAATTCCGCATCAGCTAAGCTTTGACTCACTTAATATGAATTCCCGGAATGACAGCACGTGCATCAACTATGGAAATGTTTTGTAAAAGACTATGGACTCACAAAAAAATTATGGTAAGTATGAGAATCTGAAAAGAAATCTATCACGATCTCTATTAATTTCTCAAAACTTAGCGAAATAATATTATGTTGGGAACTTGTGATTCCTTTTTCGAAACTTTGTGTAATCCGCCTATTATTATTTCTATCTCTATAATACCTTAATTAAGGTCTGGCGGAATAACATTGCAAATACGCGGATCCCACTTTGACTAGTGTATTTAGTGATATTATACAGGACAATTTAATTAATAGTGATGTCTTACCGACAACTCACATCGCAGCGAACTCTTGTAGAAATCCGAAGTCCCCCTCTAACAAACCAAAAGCAGGAAAGACCACGACACACGTGACCTTTCCAAGACAAGTTGCAAATTGTTTTAGAGGAGGAATTCGAAGACCCACTAAGCTTCAGAATTCGGAATGTACTATTTTACAGGGCTATTAATCTAATGCACGAGATTCTAAGTATAATCTCACAAGTTCCTAGTAGTACAATAAATATCCTTAGCGAAGGGCTACGAGAAAAAACGAGGTCTCCTATCAACACATGCTTTACACTTATCTTAAACCTTAGCAGTCACCGTTTATGGCAAAAAGGAGCTCGAGTTCCGAACGTTAACCAGGCTATATGTTCCACCGTACGAACGGACGTATTTTATACTAACCGACTGGTGGTAGGAATAATGGCTTATAAGCCAAAATACAATTTTGAAACGAAATTTAACAAAGACCGACAAAACCACCACGAAATTTGTAAATCGCACAACATTTTTCATTTCAAATAAACTAATCACGTTCGAAAGAATTACCACGTGCGTTAATCTACCAGCATTGCACGAGTATATTGCGATTCACTGACAAAACCACTGACGAATATTCTTCCTTTTGCACTTCCCGAGAGCAAATTCTTTATCGCGCGAGAATGCCAATTATTCAACGAAGCCGCGAGCTTCAAAACTTTCTGATCGTAAAAAGCAATTAGCGAAATTCCCGTTGCACAAAGGCTCGACTTCCTACCACACAGTGTCACCAGATGCACTTCGCGTATCTTTCACAAGGCGATGATCTCGATGACAGGCGGGGCCGCGCGCGCGATCATCATCGCCACCCTTTCACGTCGAACAGGTGGCAATGGTGTGAATAAATCGCTCGAGCACCTCGCAAGAACCACGCGGCATTTGCACTGCATTAATTACGGCGGCATGCTTACTTCGACCAATCGAGATAAAAATTTTACGGCGTTGTAAAGGGGACTGAAAGCCGAGAACGATGCAGCCTGGCGAGTGTCCCGTCACTCTCTCCGTCTCACGGACTACATGGACTGTCGTATCTTGCAGGGTGTAATACAGGGTGATTCGTCTGCCTTTCAATCAGCATTCTTCAACTGCATTTTTCCACCGACGTGTATCTTAAACTTTACACATTGTCAACATTATATTGCGTATAATATATGCGATATATAATAGAGTTGGAAAATATGCGTAATTAGAATTACCGGATAATTTATAATTACCCTTACACAGCAGTGTTTACTTGACGGTGGTTCGAAGGCAACTGAATCACCCTGTACACCCGCCGCACTTCCATATGTGACACCCCGGAACCCGACGAGTTTATGGCTTTACTACCTGCGTCCTTTCTCCGGCGCACCCGATGCCTGCTTTATGGCCGAACCACTTTTATTAAACTCCCCACTTAATTACCCCGGACAGAACGCGCTCGATGCTCACTGCTTGCCGCGCCTAATGAGACTGAACCCCTTCTACCCGAGTCGAGTGCAATTATATGAGTTTTTGAGAATAGCCGTTGAATTTCGGTGCCATAACAGGAGTACGAAGAAATCTGATTGGCGCATTTGAATATGGAGGATTTGTACCTTCGAATTTGAATACTTATGGAAGTTTTGACAGTTACAGGATTTCTACTTTGAAGTTATTATTAACTAAGATATTTCCTGATTTGTAAATAGCACGAAGAATGAATATTTTAACGAATTTTTATATTGTTAGAATCGACTTGCCGGAATTTTAATAATATTTCACGGATATGTGGTATTAAACAGCTGCACTCATATCGAATTCTTTCAAGAAGCCGAGACCGGGGTGTCACATAACGAGTGGAATGTTACAATAATTTAATTATAAATTATTCACTGGAATTACACGACTCACCTAAATCCTATCCAGGTTACGATCGATAGTACACGTCCGACGATAAGTTCTAGCTTAATGTACGACTTAATTACGAGCGTACCACTAATAATACAATCGCGACAGTACGAGGATCACTCAACTCCTGCTTTATTAATTGAGAGTATTCTTCTATGAGTATTTTCAAGTGCAAAGCGCATAGATTCGGTGGTATTAGAACGCGCGAAGACACGCGACTATGGCACATCTTTACCTTTCGACTATTGCCTTTCGTTTACGAGTATTTCCCTTGAATGTATATTTACATTAACCAAGTAACTTTTGTATTAGGATTCTTTCCACTTGAAAATATCGTTTCTCCATCCCGCATCGATTTCGACTTGCGGGACTTCATTACGAAGAGTTTTGCTCAATGCGTCTCCATCGATTAATTCGACAATGGCTTAATTAGAAGACAGAATAATTTAACTCTTAAACTCCTACACTCCTGCCAGGAGACTTAATCTGATGAGTATGTGCAACGATCTTTCGGAGGATCCGAGGAGCATCCTTAATAGCCTCTATTCTCTGGATTCAGTGTCCCCCTGATACGAATACTAGTATACTGCTGCCGGAGCGCGCCAGTTTCCGAGCTAATTCAGACCTCCTTGCTGACGATGATACCGCAAGGCTGGACCACCCCGATGCTGGCAATTTTCGGCCTCTTCGAGACACTCTTGCTCTCATCCTTCTTCAGCAGCTCCTCTATCGAGTACGGGTTTCTCTTTCTCTGTGGTTGCGGACCAACGTTCTCTGCCGCCACTTCGTTTGTTGTGGTGGTACTCTGCACACTGCCAGTTTCCTGGACCCTCTCGCTGGTGGGCCGCTGCTTCTCGGCGTTGGTCGAGCTGTTCTCCGAATTAGTCACTGAATTTGGTGTACCGTGCCTCACGAAGGCACTCCGATCGCTGCCGATTTTTTGACCGAGCTCCAGGATGATGGGCGAACTCTGGAAGGACTTGTAGTGATCTTGAGACTCCGTGTTCTCGTCTAGGTCGCTCTTGTCAAGAGAGTCGTCACTTCCTGCCATCGAACTCGAACTTGACTTCAATTCCACTTGATTAGGAGGAACACTCTGCTCGGATAGGCGCTCGGTGTCCAGAGACCTGAAAGAATAAAATGTGTTAGAATTGAAAAGTGAGCGTTTCTTTAAAGATAGAAATATAAATGGAAGAAAGTACACCACAAAAAGAACGGCAATATAAAAGGACAAAAGTATATGCGTGTACAGCAATACAATGAGAAACAATAATACCAATTACTCTGACATACTGCAGGGACTAATTAACGCTCGAAATAATAAGGTGTCAATGGCAGTATTAACACTGGACACACAAAAGTATGGCAAGCGATTTAATAAGGGTAACAGATAGATGCCAAGCCGGACGTCGATTAAACTGTTCCAATTAAGCAGTAGTAAACTGTTGTAGGTAGGTAATGAAGATTGGAGCGGCGGTAAAACTACCAAGACGGGAAAAAGCAAGCAAGCTATAAACGGTAGGTGGGGTTTAATCTACGGATACTAACGTGATTGACTGCATCCCGTGGTGCAAGTGCAAGGTCGTCGCTTGATAAAGGGACGAGTAGAAGCTCGGATTCCACGAGGGCGTGTTGGTATTGCCGGAAGTCGTGGAGATATGTAATGGGCCCAAGGCAGCCGGATAAAATAGCTGGTAATCCGTTCTCATAAGCGGATCTGTAACCAAGATATTATGAGCTCGTTTAATTACGCCAATTGCCCTCAATACTTTTGTCATGTGCAATCATCATCCCCCTTTTTCCTAAGAATCCCTGCTGACAGAATGTCCCACACATATCTATATGAAGCCTTTAGATTGACATAAAGATACATTAAGTACGATTCATTTAATTTTCCCTGATACTACCTGCAATTATATTTCTGGAATAGCTTTGAAATGATCTGATGTTCTTACGAGATTTGTTGTCAAGCACCTGTACTACACTGTAAGTCGTTTCATGATTGTAATTTGTGGTTTGTTCAATGCGAGAATAAATGGCGATCAAACAAAATCTCTAAGAATAAATTGAATTCTAGCCTGAAGCAACGAGAGTACATTGTACGCGGGTTTTATGCTTTGATTGACACAATAATCAGCAGTCGCAGGCGGCGAGCCAGTGAAGTTTGGAAGAGCACGCGCATTTTAAATCTTCTAGAGTTTAGACAGACACTCGTACGAAAAAGAAGTGGCGTGCACCGTCTGCGGAGGACAACTTATCCGAGATAAAGATAGCCTGCTCCCCGAGTCGATCCACTTTCGGCGCCTTTCTTGTCCCGGACATGCGGCCAGAGATGCGAAAGAGCACGGAATCCTCGGCAAATTGGCAAGCAAATTTTCAGATTTCTTTAGAGATCCTCGCGTGCAGCACCACCGACAACCTGACGAGTCAATCTCGAGTTTAAGCCTCTTATAAATTCCCATCCTTTTTCATACCACTACATCTTCTCCTTTACATATACTTCGAAATATATATTTCAAAAAACCGCGATATATTTAGCTTTACCATGGCAAGTTTTAACTGTACAAAATCTAAAAACGATATATTCAAAATTCTTCCCCAATGATGTACAAAGAAGCAGCAAGTCAAACTAATTTAATGCCGATTCATTAGTTTCATTACGATTACTTGAAAAATTTATGAAGACCGTCGAGTGCAATTGATTATTAATGAGCGGCATCCATTAACAATGATACATCTGGGATTGTCAATCGAGCCACAAAGAAAGGCGAAAGGGGGTCGTTAAACCCTTAACAACCGATCGCGATTGAATTTCATTGATCGGAAACATTCCTCCACCGGCATTCCATCCATCCTTCTTTCGTTTCTTATTTCCACACTTGTTTCGTGAGCGGGGCCAATTCGCGTAGACTTACTGCCGCGCTCGCACAAATGCAAGGAAAAAGAATCGAGGCCTGCGTACTGATTTCACGGCAGGGACAGGTGTGTAGGCTGTCATTAGTCGGTAATGATGCACTCGAGATGCGGCTTCGCTCGTTGTAATGGGACTCCGAGCTGTGGTATGCTACTACCGACAAGCTAATGTGAAATTGTACTTGCCGCCGGCACAACACCCAATGCTTTCACTCACCAATTCTAACTGCGTTTAGAGATCGAATTTCACAAACTGATATCTACCAATTAATTATACATAATTGCGCAATTAATTATACCACTTCACTTATCACAGAATTACATTTTCCTAGCTCCATAGTAAGAACTGTTAAACCTAGTTCGAATTCTTAGCGAAAGGGAAACCTAATCTATGAATTTAATATATTTTGACGAAGTAGAAATTATCCTAATGTTCTAGACTTAATTATAAACGATGCCAGCTGACTTCAGATATGGCTTTTTACCTCTTGTGCCAACGTTCGATGGGATCTGCGAGGTGTATGTACTCGACGATCCACCCTCGATGCCAGGATGATCCGTGTGAAGACCACCACCCCTGAGAATTCGATTTACCGAAGAAACGGACGGTAAACTCTGAGGATCGCAAGCTCCTTGTCGTGCGAGCTGTTCCCTTATCTCCCAGGCAAACATTGTCGGTTGCTCCTGTTTCATCCTGAGGATCTTCTTTACAACTGTCGGTGTAGCCACTTGCTAAAAACATACGTGAAACCCTTCTAATGTAAAAATCTTTCTATACTCTCAGTAAATAAATACAACTTTTTGAAATTTAATACAAGAGACTTTTAAATACTTTTCAAAACCTGTGTATGATCAACTTGCATTTCTTTAAATTCCAATGTTCGTTGAGATCTAACACTAATAAAACTATTTGCAAATCAACAAGTCTAATTTTAAAGAATTGTAATTTCACAATTTATAAGCATTAAATGTTAAGTCCGAGTAAATCACAATCAAAGAATGATACGATGAATAAAAAGACCCTTAAGGGTTTCATTCAAGAGTCTCAACGAACATTTGGTAATTGGTTGATCATTAAAGCGACTATTTGCAAGTGAGCGAGTGGCAGCAGAGAGTGACGCAAATTCGAACACGTATTCTATCGATAAGATAAAGAAAGCCAGGCGAAAGTAAGAGGAAGGGCGAATTTGGGGAAGGCTTGTCTACCTGATGGGTAAATACATGTAGGAAGAGGGTGATCGGTATCGCAGTCATTTTCGAATCCTATAAACGTCGACGCTCGCGATCCCCGTTACGATATAATGCGATATTATCGTGCTTGAACTACCATCGATTTGGCCTGCCCCCTTCTCTCGCCTTCTCTTCTCTCTTTCGACAACTTCAAGCGGACCCATACATCATTCCCTCCATCATAAATCTCCTTCTCTTCGATATGTCTCGGATAATTTTCATTGAAACCTTCTCAAACTACTTTCTTTAAATGATAACTACAGGAAAAGTCGTGTCTTGTCACAATTTTGAATATTGTATTATTATACTATTCTTTAGAAAGAAAGACTCTAAAATGATTTGTATGACACTTAATCGAAAGACACAAAGTTCAATGAAAGAATTTAATTTTAAATAGCTAGTTAATTAGAAGTTACGATTGCTCTGTCACTCTACACGGTTAAAACACTATTGCACTTCACAAACTGTCAGCAACACAACTCGAAAGACCAGTGCAACCAATTGCAACGACCGGATCTCCCACACTTCCGCCACCAGCCGAAATCCCACGGCATAGTACACAAGTCCCAACGGCTTCTTCGGTAGGTTTTTGTCACCGGCAATCAGCGAGGGTTGCACGCGGGCCAGTATGTTGCGCTCGCTATCTCATCGACAAATTAACGCAAGAGCGGTGAGAGAGAGAGAGGGAGAGAGGGAGAGAGAGAGTGTCGTCGGGGCGCACGCACATATGTTGCGCACAGGTGAAAGCCAAGCCGAAGGCGCCTTCATCAAGATAATCCTCGCGGAGTACACAACGCGAGATGGGTGCAACCCCCTTTCATTTCGGTTTAACCCCGAGTGGGCCCCTTGAGCTTTCACACACACACAGACACGCGCACAGTGGTGCTCAATCTCGGCGAGCTCATTTGCCTTGCTAATGAGAGCAGCACAAGCTAAAGGGGCGCGCGCTTACACCGCAGAGCACCGCTATAATTTTATGCTAACGCCATGGAAATGCTATGCGCTCCGTACTGATTTTCGTGATCGGCGATCTCCACCGGCGACTAACTACACGCTTCTGACACGCGGCACCGCACAGCTCTCCCCTTTCCAGAAATAGAGGATTTCGGGCACTTTTTAAACAACCGATTCTAATATGAAATACTAGGAATATTAGTCTTAATAATGGTCTTACTATGCCAATGAATTTTGCAATTATTATTGGTAACAATGTGCGAAGTATTCAAGTAATTATTGTGCACGATTAATTTAAGGAACTTTCTGAATTCTTTCATGAATCATTTACCACGAATTCGATGAAGTTAACTATTACAATTCAAATCGAACAACATTTGTTTTTATATCCTTGAAGAGGGTAAAACTATACGAAATTTATGTTATGCGAACTAAAAGACATTGCCATTTGAGTTACTACAAAGAACGAAGGAGCTTCTTTAGATAATTGCATTAGAAGGAGCGTAATTTGAGCGGCGGGCAAAAAGGAAATCAAGAAAGAGGGATGTTTCGATGGCAGGTGGGACAAAGCACCACTGGTGGGCCGAGTATTTAAGGGCTGCGGCGTCTCTCCGGTGTAGTAGCCAACGTCGCCTAATAGTTTCAGGGGGTTAACACACAGCGGGCACACATCGCGTGCTCCCGGGAGCATCTCAGATTCTAATCTGACACTTCCGTCCTCGTAGCGCTGCTAGCGACAATTACCCCGCGCTCGTCCTCTCTCACTCTCTCTCACTCTCATACAATGTACGAACATAAGCGCGTCCTAATGCCTGCTGCTGGCGCTCTCTCCCGCACGGAAATTGGCCGGGCTCGCACGCTCGGACACATCTGGCGCTAAACGTTAGATAACAGAAACCGTCGAACAGGTTGACCGACGTCGCCGTAATTACTGCTCGCCTCCTCTCTCTGTGTACATGTGTGCCGAGTGGCTGCGACCTGATAACGACACACATCGCGTCCGCTACCACTTGACACCCTTTCCACTTGCTTCCTCTTTCTTCCTGTCCTTCCGCCCGCCCTTCCTTCGCGACACTTCCCATTGTCTTTTATCCTCATTTCCTACCCCTCTTTCTTTTCCAACAATTTGGCACTACTCCGCCCGCCCCTCGATCCCTCCACCGATAAGCATTCTCTTTACGAGTTTAACGTCTCCGCCGAATGCTGCCCGCTTTCAGCACCATCGCCACCGCTCACTTTTTACGAGGCCGCTTGTTCTTTTCATGACGCAAGAGGAAGACCCGGGGCCACTCTTGTCACCCGAATTTAACGACCGAATTTTAGCAGCCTGTCTTTCCTTTTGGTATTTCTCGCGTTTCTTTTTATGTAAGACTATATTGCACCGCTCGCTCTCAATTTTGTAATGTCGCGATGAGACAATAAAATTTTGGATGGAAGAAATATTTAGTTACGCGAAACGAAATTTTGTACGATCGAATAGTTTTCGTGCGAGAAGCTATTATTGTAATGTTATAAATTGAAATAAAACTCTGTTTGTCGCAGAGTCGTAGCGTCACGTTTCCACGGAAGCATTGCTAAATCATGCATCGGAAAGAGAGATCTTAATTACCAGATAAACGGGTAAACTGGCGTCGATCGGCCACGGATCATGCAGCGAACGAATGGTCTATTTCGATAACTATGGTGATAGCGAATACTGTCATTTTTTATTCTAGTTAATCAATCAGAAATAGGTTTTCTGTGTGCCGAGCAACAAAGTACACTTAATTCAAAGCTTCTGACACTCGCCATTTTTTCATATACTCCTATCTCTTTATCCATTACTCATCATTTGCAATGTACCCGTTCACGTATTAAACGATCGAGTACATGTTTGAAAATGTACATTTTAACCGAGTGGAATTTATATAAATATTAAATAAATGAATAAAATAAAAATATACTATTATGAATATAAGAATGTAATGTAAGAAACCCGAAATACTTGTAAATAATACGAATATACTATTTCAATGAACACTAAATTTTTCTATGTCAAAACGAAAGTACTCGAAAGTTTAACTCAAACGATTTATAATAATTTATACTGTTTCTTTGATTGATAACTTTGCAAGATGTCCGATCGACTTCGATCACTGAAAATCTAGAGTTCAGCGGTGCAAAGGAAAAGGGGTGTGGCAAGTGCGCGCAAGATCGCTCGATTTTCGCGTGGCAACGCGTTCCACTTTATTAGCGGGGCTTCGACGCCCGGTTGCATTTTTCATGAGACAATTTCCTCTGCCGTGATGCGGCCCCATTATCCGACGCGTATCGCACCGTCCCGGCGCCGCGCCGGCCGCGGACGCGTGCGCTTGCAGCCCGAGCGAGCGAGTGTGCGGTTAAGCGCCGCAAAGCAGATAACGCGAAAGTAGCTGCGCAAGCAGTGTACCAAGAACACGTGTAGATCGGCGATAGTTCGTCAATTAATCCGCGCGATTGACAAGATTATCGGAGCTGGGCTAATGAGCGTGCCGTCACTCGAGCGCCGATTGAATAAATTATTTTAGCATCTTGCCATGAAGAATTTTTTTAATATTATTACGGATAAAACTAAGCGATCATCGTGTTATTATTTAGAGAAAATGTTAGTTTAAGAGAAAGAACTATTATTAAATATCCACGAGTGCAATTATTTAATTATATCACCGATCTAACTAAATTATCGTAGGAATTATCTCGGAAAAATGAAATTACGAATTTATTTTGTATCAGCGCCGTCGCCACTACTGTGATAATATTATTGCAAAGAAAATAAATTTGTCTTATGACTCAGACATTTTTGTAACGCGAATGCAAACTCGAATATTCTGTATATCATTTTTTGAAGAACTGAATTTTAAAACTTAAACTTTCGTAAAAGGCTAATCTAAAATATTCGATTGCTATCTTGAAAAGGGTGGACCAAAAGTATTAATCCTAATACCGGGGTGAAAAGTCTCGACATTTACAGGACACGCGCCCGTTTCTTATTAGTCAGCGAAAATTTCGGATGATTCCTAATGGAGAGCACTCTCAGGTGCTGAGGGATGCCAACAGGCTTAAGAGCAGGTTTCACGAGATCGGCATCGAGTTAACACTACCGGTCAATTAAAGAATTTACCCAGCCTCCATTATCTAATTACAGGCGCAATTATGGAATTATCTTAAAAGCCAGTTCACGATTTTCACAGAACGTTATCTATCGATGATCTAGAACACTTTTCACCAGGTGAAAGCACACTTCGAAGAACAATCGGCACTTCTGACGAGTGGCTTCTATTTTTCTAACTCGCGCGTTTGGAACTTTGTTCCGTACGCATCTGATCCATCACTAATTTGGTAATTTGCAAATTTCGAGAAATAGTTAAAACACAGAAATTTGATGCGAAAATTCTAATAACTTGAAACGAATGCATCTAATAATAATTACTAGACAAAACTTTAAATCTCTAAGTTCTACGCGAATTGCAAAATAATTCTATATCAATTTACGAAAATTTCCGACCGAATTCAATTATAAAAATGTATCATAATAATTACATTCAACGTGTTGCATTTAAGAAGCAAGTTGTATTCGCGTTGCCCTTTTTCTGATCCGGTTAATTTAGCAA
Source organism: Ectemnius continuus (assembly GCA_910591665.1). Lineage (NCBI taxonomy): Eukaryota > Metazoa > Arthropoda > Insecta > Hymenoptera > Crabronidae > Ectemnius > Ectemnius continuus. The sequence continues at coordinate 8,124,989 of OU342868.1, read as the reverse complement.
TAGCATACTGAATAATACTGCGGGCGAGAATCCGGCACTAATTTCTCAAAGTCACTTTGCCATTTTTCCTTATTACCACAGCGTTGTCGCGACACAAGCAACGAGGATAGTAATGACCATTGATGACGATCGTTTACATGCGGCGGAATTTCAAGGGACCTTCGCTCCGTGGCCTCCGACGCAAGCAGGTCGACGTGTTCGCACGGGAAGTTGTCGTTATTAAAATAAATTCATTAAGCCGAATCCGCGGCAAGAAGCGAGAAAAACGAGTGGCTGCCACAAGAAAGGCGAACGAGCAGAACTGCCTGCAATTATATTGTCGTTAGTGGCATCGCCTGCCGCGCGTTATGCTCATCTAAATAGCTGCTCTGATGAAGATGACTCTGCAGAGCCGTGGCCATGTGGATTGCAAGCGACATTCTACCATTCTAAGGAATAAAATTGACTTTTCTGCAATTTGTATCGACAGTTTTCTTCGCGAGCAAAATTCCACACTAAAGAAAATTGTACTCTTTCCCCCTTTCCTCAATTAGAACCTTTTCTGAATCATTTTTGCAAAAATCAGTGGAACCAAAGGAAATTTCTCGCGTTATAAACTATTTAACTGTGATTGATAATAAACTATTTTCTCAAATAATTTTCAACGGATTTGAAATTAGATACAATACTAAAGACTCCAAGAAATTCCCGTAAAACAACTCCCACGCGCATGGAATCCCAGCAAGAATTTAATATTCCGATTTAATTAACTCAACAAGCTGACGGCGATGAAAGAAAAAGCTACACTCGGTTGTTGACGCGATTAAAGAAAAATTTCCCCATAAAGTGCGACGTCGGCCGGGCAAAGTGGCGAAGGAAAAAATGGAGCAGAGCCGCCGAGAAAGAATCTGCGAAGAATTTAGTATGAGAGAAGCGGCGGCGCTTGTCGGCTCCGGGAAGAAGCAAGGAGACTGAAAGTGGCGGGCGTAAAATCGTCCTTAAGTTCCGCTAAGTGCTCCTAATTCGAGCGGGACACTTTCGTTGCCCAAAGCTCGTACGGCCTTTACGATCGATCATTAACCCCACAACGGATTCCTGCTTTCCATTAATTCCCAATTATGCAAAGTGTCGGTGGTGGCCAACAAGTGCACCGGCAGCGTCTCTCTCCTTTTCCCTCCCCCCCTTTCGCAGCTTCCCGGGTTGTGCGCGCTTCTACCGTTGCTTTTGCTTCTGCCTCGGCAAGGTGTCCGAATAATAGCGCGCGCGCACGATCGCGACGCGCGAGCCTTTACTTAAAATCGCATCAGGCTTTTGCGTGCGTGATGCGCGTCCTCCTCACTGCTCACTATCATCCTCGTTATGCCGAGCTTTCCCTGCCATCAGTGTCGTCTTCATCCAGCATGTATCCTCTCTCGTTTATTACGCCCTTTTTATGCCCCTCCTAATTGCGATCACGAATTCGATAATTAGCACTTGAGTCACTTTCTTTCCGCCATCCCTCGCTCACTCCATTCGGGCCCCCATCCTCTATCGTGATGACTGTCATCATGCCACGCTTCTTCAAACTTCAAATTCACTGCTTAGACCATACGGCGAAATACTAGAATTTAGCAAATATTATCTTCTATCCGATATTATTAAAATAAACACAATGCCGAATCGACAATGATAATACTGTAAATAAGATTACAAATCAATGGTAAATTAATAATAATTCTTTATTAACTGAAGATCGAAAATCACAATTGACATTTTACCCACTGGCATTGTATATTAATCTGACGTTATTTTATCCGTGTTCAAAATGACTTCTAGAATAAATAAGTTGTTTTCCAATTATTGTAACGTAAATAACTACTAATTTTATACTTTGCAAACTCTACTATTTATCCACGAAACTATTCCTTCTCTATCAAATTATATTCGCTATGCCCGTTGTTCTATTAAAATTCTTTCTATTAAAATTCACATAATAAAGAATTTAATTCACCTTTGTTTTGCTGCCGCCGATGCTGCCGGGCCGAATGCTTCCGGTCTCATAGAACCTGGTGAGTATCTTCGAGACACATCCGTGAGAGACGAGAAGCTGACGCGAGATATCGCAGGGTCGCACACCAACCAGAGCAAGTTGCACTATCCTCTGTCGCACACAATCTGGTAATGGCCGTCCATTCACGAAAACACCACCCAACTGATTGACCCCCGCCTGACCTGCAACACAACAACCCTTAGGGATTAAGTACCTGCTTCAGTTAATAGTCATGGGATTATGAGGGTCATTAAATCCCTTCGAGGATTATGTCTTTGTTTCAATCCTGAAGGTCTTAACTGACGAAAAGGAAAAAGTAATAATTTTGGTGTAGAATGAATGGAAATAATTTGTTAGTTTGTAATGAATTGTAATGTAAAATCAATTTTTAACAAACTAAATGTTCACTATGTATATTTTCACGTTTGGTTCAATCTATTTAAGATATGAAGTGCAAACGAAATTTGGAAGATGAGATGTATGAAAGATGAATAGCAAGTTACTAAAATACTAATTGCAAGGGCAACTAATAATTATTTATCGAAATTACAAGTGCACTATTCTGCTGTTATTACTATATCACAGTAAATAAAACGTTTCACTGTTACGAAATTATTACCTCTTCCTTGCAAAAAGCAAAACAATATTATATCAGAAAATCAGAAAATGGCAACTTAGACTGTATCTGCTAAGAAATCTGTGTGCTGTCACTCCGACGGTTCTCAAGCAAATGCTGTTTCGTTCTTTGACGTGCATTATAAAAAGGTAACTCTGCCCTCCCCACTTCGAATAACTAGCAAATTCCTAAGTTCAAGACAATTGGCACTGGAGTGGGGGTGGTCATTGTCCTTCGCACCTTGGGTCTGTTAAAAATTACCTGACCCTTTTAACGACTGTTGGCCATCGGGTCAAAATGGCTGACATCTGGGCACCACGTGTGTGCTCGAGACCCTCGAGTACTCACGAGTACCTGTCATAAATCTATTGTTCTACCGAGTTATCTCACTTTTATTGCCATAGGAATTTTAAACAATTTCTTTACTGTTAATATTTAAATAAAAATCCGTATACTAATATAAACAAAAATGTTTATCTATTTGTATGTTAAATAAGTTGAGAAATGACTGAAACCATTTTAAATCAATTATTAATTAAAAGCGATGATACTAAGAATTGTAAAAACCCTTCTATATTTAATATTAAATTAACTGCATCAGCAAGGAGTTGCCACAGACGAAATTGCAGAATAACCGCAAAGCAAAGAAGAATCCAAACACGTGGCGGACGAAAGTGCGAAAGGACATCGTTATCTGCCGAAAGGCACAAAGCAAGCAAAAGTAGCGCAGATGCACTATTACGATTTAAAGTCAGCGGGGCCAACTGCGTTGGCCGTTCACGGAAGAAAGGAGGACACAGGCAGCGAGAGGAATAAAAGGATCCGCTAATATTGCGGAGCCAGGTGCTCCAGGTTCTCCTCTAATGACATCGCCAGGACGGATATCCTCGGGGAGGACCGCGCCCGTCTTTCCCGAAAAAAGGAAGACGTGTAATTACGACGAGGGCACTCCTGCCGGAAAGCAAGGGCGGATCGCAAAAAGCGGAACGCACCCACAGGAGATTTTCTCCGAAAGAGCGAGGTTGCAATAATCAAAATGTCACTCAAAGCCTTCTAATCACCGAGTGGACCAATCCCAAGTCCTTAAATTGGTCGAATCAATTCTGTAACTTTTAACGATGACGTAGACGATTTATTCTTATAATTTGAGCCATGTATGTTTTCACAGTGTTGAAGAAATTTATGTGAGATAGAATTGTTTAAATCACAATTAATGTACCAATAACATTTGTATGATGTTAATCATTTTCGTTACAGAAATAGTACCGTTGTAATAAATCAAAGTCAAGCATAACTTTATTCTTTAAGTCCCAAGATCTCGTCAGCCATACCATAAAGTTATTTCAAAATAGAGTTATATCGATATTCAAATAAGTTTCCGAATGTCTTCATACGCGGTACAGTGGGAAGAAACTTTATATCCTTCAATATCGCGCCAGAGTAAGTTGTCATTTAGTATTCGTATGTGGAATAACGGAACGCCGGGCTGTTTACGCGTTTCCCATAAACGGAACCCCAAGACTTTTTCCGTCGATTTCTCTGACATTTATTGAACTTCAATCACCCTCCAATTGACCAAGAAATAACCTAGTGAAACCGTTTGATTTGCTGATCGAAAGTGGCGCTCTTCCTACTGCCTCGTCTTTTCATATGCAATTACACGTCAGGAGCAAAATTCCGGTGATTTACGAGGTAATAAAAGCTTGTCGTGGGATCGGCAACTGGAGAAAGACGTTAGATAGATCGAAATTAACATACACTTAGCCCACGAAAATAGACATGGCTTTTTGTATGACCTTAGTAGAATGCTTGATCTCCAATCGGCGAATGCTTGAAGTTTTATAGGCGTCGAGTATTTAAATGTGCGGACAAATAGTATTTCAGTTAAAATAAGCATGTATATTAACCACTAATAAAAATAAATGAAAAAATCACAAGTATCACTGAAACATTAATGCTTAAACTCGCGTTACCGAATCTTGCCTGTTGCGTCTTCCAAAAAGCCTCTAATTCAAATCCCTAATCCGTCCAATTCCGTCCTCTTAAGTATCCACGAAGCATCAGCCTTTCTCCAGAAAATCGTAAAAACTCGAGGGAACCGCGGCCGGGGATAAAAACGTCAATTGATCAGCTATTTTATACGAATGGCGTGGTATCAGGGATACTTAAATTGTTACGATGCTTTCCAAGCGAGCGAATATCACTGGCGGACCGTGAAGAAGTAAACGAAAGAGAGTTCAGAGTCGAATAAAACCGGCTATAAATCGGCGGTGACCCCATGGCCAATGGAGTCCTTAATTTTCGAGTGGTTTTGCGGTAGCTTGACCCGTCGATTAGTTAATGGCATAATTATTAGCATTGGTATTCGCCGCTACTACACTGCGGTCCAGCTTTAAATACCTTGAAATGTATGCTGACATATAAGCTATCACCAGCTTCGTTCTTGACAGTAATATTGCCAGCTGAATGCCAAACTAGCTTCGCAATCGCTTTTCTATTCAAAGCTTACTCCAATATATAATACTAATATTTAAAATAAGTGTTCCCTTATTTATAAAAAATTTCATTTTAGTCAGAAAGTACTCTAAGAAAAATTTCTGAATGTAGAGTTTGTTAATCTCTGACTGCCATTTCTTCGAGTATGAAATTCGTTTCTCAACTTTCTAAATCCTTCATATTATATCCGATATTTCTATAAATTTCCAAACATTATAAGAGAAGTGCTTTAAATTCCAACTAAAGAATAAACTTCATTTGATTACATGGAAGCGTTCCAGGGATAAAAATATTAAATCAGATCGTTGTCAACGCACGACGGCAGAAGAAATAATTTAAAAAATGAATTTTCGATTGATTATTTAGTCGCACTCGATATCTTCTGTATGCGGTGTGTGCCTGCATGCCTACGGGCAGGGCTTTCGTATGGACGCCCTGAACATCAAGATGATCAGCACATATTATCTGTGCGCCAAGCAATTATGTCGTTAACTCGATTACTCGCGCCGATAACGCCTGCTTCAAATAACGATTACATCTACATCCGCATTTTGGCGCACCATTTTCTCCCGAACACGGTTATAACTTTCAAAACCATATCAAAGGCAACGCGTTTCTTTTCTACCTCGTTTATAATGATCGATTGTAAAATAATCGCGCTTAATATTGAATATGATTAAATAAATTTGTTTAAAAGAAATTGTCTTTAAACTGTGTTTAAAAACTATTTGCAATATTTAATACTAATATTATTATAGTCGTAATTTTAATGCTACGATTTTAAATTAATTCTCTTGACAAACTAGCAAGCACTCTAGCAATCTGAATCCTTCTCATCTCTTTTTCTCTTCTCTATGAATATAAAATAAAGACGATTTTCCTGTTAGGCCGCTTATAACTCAAGATCTACTCAGCCGATTTTCATGCGATTTATTCTAAAGTAGCGTGAGTCTCGAGGAAGGTTATAGGCTATTGATTATCACGATGATAAAACTGCTGCTAGTGTTAAATATGGCTAGCTCACTAAGTGAATGTAAGTAACTCGGAAGGAATTTACAGGTAACAAGGTTCATGCGTCACGAATTAATCCAACGGCTATAAAACATAATCTCTGCTGTGCTGGAGCAAAGGAAAAAGCAGACAGCGAGCGAGAAAGAGCGAGCGAGAAGTAGAGAGAGAATTCACGTGGCAGGAACCGGCAGTTACGTGGTGCGCGAGCAAGCCGAGAATAGCCAGTAATAACAAGCGCAAAGGCGCGAAAGATCCTCTTTACAGGATGATTTAGGGCGCCGCCCTTTTAATTTCGGCGATCCCTTAACCGCGGGGACACACACTTCGCAGCACGTTATCGCCCAGCCGAATTACACCGAGCGGGGCGGCGGGGCGGCGACGGCGTAGAGAGCGTCCTACGAGAATTCGAAATGAGTGAGATTCCGGGAGAGGCGAAAAAGGGCCAACAAGATTTCTACGGCAACGGTGATCGCGTGCCGATTCCTCGTTACTCATTACCGCCGATAATCGCAAGGAAAAAAAGGCTCGCGGCGGAGGAGCGTACGATCGGAGCGTTCCGCACTCATTATTATTTTGTCTTCTTAGAACAGTGCGTACGGGGAGGCGAGCACACGCACATACGCACACGCACACACACACAAAGGCCTGTATGATTTTCTCCGGCGTTCCCAGATTTCTCGGACGTCATGTGTCCTGGCTCTGCCACTGAATTTTAAGCGATACTTGAAGCCAGTCATTTATTTAATAAATGAGTAGCGCTCATTTATTCCTGGCAGCGTGTGGTTTTCACGGGAATTGAGATGTAGTTTCGTACGTATCGAATGCTCGCTCGTAAAGGCCCTTGTAGATCCTCGATAGCGAAGGATAATAATTATTCTATTTGGATGATGAGCCTGAACCTCTTCTGGCTCGATTTTCTTAATGCACCCAGTGAACCGTGTTATTTGTTGGTTTGGATGTAATCCGGTAATTTTGAATCGATAACGATTAAAGCGAGCCAGTGTGTGGAAAGGTGGACGCGGATAATTATTAGTCGCGTGTTTTATCTTTTATGAAAATTAATCGAAAGTAAAAAGAACAAAGTATGTGTGTGACAGAAGATCAAATAAAAATCCGTAATTCCTCCATTAAAAAAACTGAGATTTACTAAAGACACGAAAAAAGTATAAACCTTTGAATAATAGAATAATATTCATAAATTATTCGTTTATAATCTAATCTATCTCTCATCACAGAAGCTCTGCTACTCCAACGGAGAAGTCAAACAGTATATTTCGGCAAGAGCAAAAAGTCGGCGACTTCCTGCGGAATGAATGCACGCCCACCGAAATTGCACTGCAAATTATCATTAGCGCAAAAACGCGGCAGGAAGTGGCGACTCTATCTACCGAAAAATCGTCGGTTCCACCGAACGACGGAAGGACTCCGGCGCAAATGCGCCTGCCATGAAACAAACGATTTCCGCGAAATTCTGGGCATATGAATTCACCAGTCAGCACAAAGCACGACCTTGCAAATGCAGGAAATTTGGTAACAACAGCAGGAAAAGATCAAGTGAAATGAAAACTTTTGCGGGAAGAACTAAAAGACTCCAATTAAATTTTATAATAAAAGTTAATACTGTTTAGCATGATGAATATCCACAATATGTTTATATTCAAATTACTGAGGGTAATTATTGATTAATATATGCAAATCTAGTGATTCGATGCAGACTAGCACAACTGTTATCGTATCTATGAAGATCTACCATAATTTGTTGACATATATCGCGGCACATTCGGTGCTAAATCACTCCCCTTTAATTTCGACTGACTACCGCCGGTTGCTTAACGCGACACGGCTGTTAATTAGCGCCTAATTAAAAAGCTAACGAATCCGGAGAATGTCCGAACCAACCTCTTCAGTTTCTAAAGTTCTGACGATCCCAAAAGACTTTAAACTAGCTCGAAGAATATGAAAAAAATGTTGACTTTACGAGAAATCTAATAAATATAAATAAATAAATAAATGAATTTCTCGAGTATTTGCAAATGACGATTTATAGTTGCATCTACTTTTGAGAAAAATTTGATTCAGTGACAAGCGTCGGAATTCGCTGCCACGTTGCAGTTTGTTTCTCGGTCAAATAACAATGCTTGGCTCGGAATGAGCCAACTAATGCGCTCTCGAGATCACAATCGTGGTTGCTATTTAGCCTCTAACCAAACTATACACCTGCCTGCCTATAATCACGATCCATCCACGCTAACAGATTTCGTTGCTCTTTCTGCCTCCTGCGGACTTCCTTTCCTCTCTTCTCCCCCCCTTTGTACCACAGACACGCGATATAACGAGGACCAATCTCGAGTGATGCGAATCGACTATTCAAATGAGCATTATTATCTCTAGGTAACTTGAAAGTCATCTCCCATTGATTAAGTCCCACCTTTCTTACATTTGCCCAGCTTTCTTTAAAATAAAATTCTTACGAAACACGAAAGCAAGGTATTAAAGAATCGTTATTAATTTATGTAATTGTAATTCTTGAGAATTTTATATTTTAGAAAAGGAGACATTCCTTCAAAAAAGAATTCAACTTCGATTCTCTCATACTTAAAAAGTCCAGATTTCTGGTAACTGAATTTAATTAATTACACTTTTATAATGCAATGCGTTCCGAGTTTAATGACGCAGCGTCAACAATTCTTCGCCCAATCTAAGGTCTTTAAACTCGCGTCGGTCCAATTTAAAACTCCCAAAGAGTCGAGGTGTGTGGTCTGGTATGTTCGCAGGATTTCTGGGTTCAGCCTCCGAACAAATCGGAGATAAGATCGATCTGTGCGCGAGAATCGTTCGGGGAGATTCCTAATCCAAAAGGAGCCGAAGAGCTACTGAATAGAGGGGGAGCCTTGACCGGATCGAGCGAGCGGCATAAAACTCAAGCCGATTAATAATCAGCCAGTTGGTTTCGCCTCGCTTTGCTTCCTGTTAAATTCCTTCTTAATGACCCAGCTGTCTTTCGAAAATTCAGTAATTTCTCCCGGTATTCTCATCAAAATGGTCAAAGTGCACCAGGGCAATGAAATGTCAATAACACTTTAGAAATCGCGTGTAAGAACTTTTCAACAAAATTTACATTAATATTATTAATTCGAAAATAAAAATAAAAGAGGAGAATTGGAGAATAATTAAAGGAAATAGACTACTTGTGTGGAAATTACTATTTTTAAAAAGAAAACAGCAACTAAGTCGTACGATGTTTTAAGATGCTTTGAAAACTATTAAACAAATAAATGATATGTTTCTTTGTAAGGCGATCAAATAAAAACACGATGTGATGATAATACGAAATGAAGGATTGCCTCTTAAGTGAAAAGATTCGAGTGGAAGCTGCTGCGTGTATGAAAGTAGCAAACTAATTTTAATTTTTACTACCGCCTGATTAGTCAAGCGGTGTCTCTCATCTCGCCGACGGTAGCTGACCTCGCGTTAAGGATTTCGGCGTCGATAACGATAGCCGTGATATATTGGCGAATCTCTCGCTCCTCTACTAGTTTCCATACTCGCCCCTTCATGTTTCCCTACTAATGGACCTCTAATTTGTCGATTTATGCTAACGACGCGAGGGCAACTAACCAACCCAGCCGAGCACTCATCTCGGAAGACGAAACACACTCGAGATACCAAGTGATCGGCTAAAGTTCGAATCGTTTGCGAAATGGTCATTAAGTCAAAGGTTCACTCGGCCGTCTTTCACTTCACTGTCAAAGATTTTCCTCGACCAAGTGTTAGATTTCGAACGTAATAAACTCTGACTCTAATGTGATAGTGATTGAGTAATTGAATATCAATGCTTTCCCGAACTAAATCCAGTCGTACTTATACTCCCATTAACTTTCTAATAAAGTGCTGCCATCGGGAAAAAAATCATTTTTACGAGGCTATTTACGTCGAGTTATTAATAAATTCACTTAAAATAGTCTGAATCCAACGGACCCAATCTAACACTTAATCAATGCAAACCTGTCACATACTTGATCTAGGACTCAACTAGTGCAAACCTGTCACATGCTTGACTCGATCACAAACGATTGGAATTCCAACGACTTATTGAAATTACATAAGTAACTCGTTGAAAAGTGAAACGGTTCGGAATTTCACATCAAATAAATATGAAATAAAATAAAACTCGAAAAGAATGAAAACACTAGAAGTAACTGAAATATTGAACAAGGTTCAAAGTGAAAATCGAAGACGATGTTACTCGGAGAACGATCGAAGGGTAAATGAGAGTCAGAGAAGAGTTGAGAAGGTGCTCGAAGGTATTCTTACCTGTATGCGGCATATTGGAAGGTTCGCCTGCGCTCTACCTGCAATCAGAGAGAGAGACGAAGGTCCCGTTTAATTCTTCCTCCCATACGCACATACACCCACCCACCCACGCACGCACACCGACTCGCACGCTGCAATTATGATCTGTTCCCGGTGTGCTAAGATTACGAGCGTGTTCATACGTCACAGGCTTCCACGGCGCTTCCGTGTGTGTTGCGAACGCATATACACGCGGCGGCGGCGACGGTGCGGTTAATGAATTTAAATGTATTCAAAGGGCGCGCTTGACGCTTGACATGGCAACCCTTAAATATGCAACGCTACCGATAAGCCCAACCGCGGCAAAATATTGCCCTCGAGGTGGGGGCGGAACCCCGTGATTCTCATTCGCATTCTTTCTCCTATCTTGTCATGCTTATTTTAATCCCCGATTGCTACGTTCTTCGATTAATAATCGTAGAACTTTGATTTTGTATGTAATTTTGATATCGACTTGGAAAATTAAATGCTACTACGATGGATCGACTATTTCCAAATTCTCTTTGGTTTCAATTGGAACACTACGCCTTTTAAATTTTATTTTTCATTTTACTAAAGTCGAATTATTAAAATGCAAACGTATGGTAATGTGAAGTTACTCTACAATTCTGAGAATTCAAATCTATTGTAATACAAAGAATAAAACGTCCTTTGCATACAATTAACATGAAATATACAATGATTTTATAATAGCAACTATGATTCAACTTAATCGAGAATATAAAATTATTTCAAAACAAGGACGTAGAAAGAAACTGTTGTGTAAGCTTGCACGCAAAGTCATCGTGCATTCCGAACACCATCAACTAACGAACAATGAATTTCCACTTTAAACAGAATGACTCTAGTCATCTTACGAATGTGAACAGGAAACAGTGCAAAACTGCAGCTGAAAAGCACCAAGACAAAGGGAGTGAAATGAGTAAGTAACCCTTTAGAAAGCGCTCTCCCTCTGCGAAGCGTCAAGACGTGCGTTTACATGCATGAAAATCGCATAAATCACCGTCACTACAGAAAACAAAGTTGAAAGTTGAAAGATCTCTTCCAAGAAATTTCTACCAAGTTTGTATCACCAATACCAACGCAAAATATATAAATATTAATAAAATAAATAGCGAACACTATATCCGAGACCAAACTAAAAGAAAATACTTCAAACTAATTAATGCAACCTATTTAAATATCAACGACTATTTCCACCACCAGAACAGTAATGAAGTCATACAATCCTCCAAATAAAAGAATCATCCGGAAAGCGTAAAGGCGCGCGCGCGCTTACACGGGTGAAAGTCGCGCGGTCATAAGTCAGCGTTGGTCACAGAAAGCTGACTGAAAACGGGGGTTGCGCTTCTGGCCGATTAGTCCGGAAAGGCGCATAACGGGCGGCGATAGGTGTGTCGCGCGGTGCACGCTTGAGCGGAAAAGTACGTGGAATGCGTGCGTAGCGTGGCGGGTGGCGTGTACTTTGTGATGCAAATTAATGCACGATTACCGGCAGCACCCCTTGACCCCCCCCACCCCTCCCCTTCCCTTCGTGATCGTGCCAGCCGACGCCGCCTTATTCGCGTCGTTACCCTTTGCCTCTGCTCGCGCTCGCGCTCGCTCCTTCGTGAGCGCGCTCACACGCGCCCCCGCGCATGCAGTCTCGTTCATAACTGACCGAAATCCGACGCAAAACGCTTTTAAACGCATTTTTGGAACCCTTTTGAAAATATACCTGACCTTTAACGGCCTTTTTTTATGGCCCTGTGATGCTTTAAACTTAAACCGTAAACAGTTTTCGTGCGTTTCCCTTGAAATTGAAGTAGATCCGAGCGGATATAACCGGATAAAATAAAGTGGATCGTAAATGGTTGATGCAGCGTTTAAGACAGCAATTCAATGTTTGATTTAATGCTTATTAATTTTAGCATTGCACAGAATTCATACGGAAATAATTATTCTACGTATTCGGAAAACTTTGTCTATTCAACTTTTCTGACGAATACCGTATTATATTAAATTAAATAACCGAAAAAGTCATAAAGAGCGTACTTAAAAATGCCCATCCGATTGTCTTAAATAAATCTGTCTCTGTGAAGAAATTATTTGTGTTCTGAGTAAATGTTGAGGCCGCAAGAATAATTATGAGCACTTCGCTACACGATAGAGGCATGCCGTCCACTGGCAACGGTATGTTCAGGTGTGCATACACTCTCAGCTGGTGTAATGAGCATGATCAAACGAGCCCTTCTCTTCCCAGCTTGAAAGCACCCCTCCTACCACCATGCTTACCCCCGCATTAGCCGTGCTTACACGCTCAACCCTCCGTTATCCCAATCTGATATCACTATTACACGCACCCTGCACTTCAAACGCTTTTCATGGATTCTTCTCCGAGTCTCTCTAATGATAGAATTAAATGAAAGCAAGTCCCTAAATGCACGATTAAAAGAAAGCATATTGTTTAAATAATGTGAGATAAAGTAGCTACAGTCAAAAGATAGAAGTACTGTCTTAGAATTGAAATGTAAAGTTAGAAAGAAAGAAATCTGAAGTTTTGCCGAGAGAAACTAAAGGCTCTATTGAAAAATTGATTTTGGTTTTTATTCGGATTCATTATAAAGTAAATAACTAAATTGTAATACTGTTAAATGGAAATGGAACGTTACAGAATTTTCTTGAAGCGTTTCCAATAATAACACAGCGGTTCTGTGAAAACAGGCAATGGAATACCAACGAAAGAAATATTAATGCTTAATTATCAAGCATTAATGAATACTTGCAGATAAATACAAGCTTGCTAGTCTCGATCAAAACATGTGTATTTACATACGCGTCCCAGCGAGTGGAGCCTTCATGTTTTGACATCATTATTCGCTGACCTTTGGAGGCAGAGTGCCGGACGAATAACTAGCTTAACCGGCCAATTAAGGCGCGGCGAATAATGAGGAAAGACGAAAGAAAACCTGGCGTGGAAGGTGAAACGGAAAATTCGAGCAACCGCGTGTCGAGACGATGTGTGCGCGAGCAAGGTAATTCCATGGCTGGCAAGAAAATCTTGGAGGCACGCACGCTCGACGCTTCCAGTTCGCCTATAAGAGGGCATCTGGAAAATCGACGGGCCGAGCAGACCACTGTAAAAACTCGACTCCGCGTATACGGCGCTGGCCAACTTCGAGGATACACTAAATTCCATCACGAAGCGATTTCAAGGTGTCAAGAGTCGCCAGCTCCTTCGTTACAGAGACGCGGCCGTGCACCTGCGCGAAAAGCAATCTTTCGCCCGCTGATTGCCAGGATTTTGCGGCAATTGCCGCGAAATTGCGACCGGCGAGATTCTAGTCGATTTTATATTGTATATTACTTCGAAACCTAGTCTCTTACGTTTGAAATATTAGCTATTTTTGGAAATACTATCAATTTGTAATATTAGTAATAAAATAATCCGATTTTATAATGCGAAATCATGAATCTAATATAGTTATTCTTGAGAATATATGATAGTTTTAATATGTCGAGTGAAAGAAAATGAATGAAAAGCGAGAAAAGGAGTTTCTCTACTGCTGACCAAATGAAATCGGATGAAATAAATTGCAGACTGGCTGGAGGTTACCACTTCAAGGCACGTCGCGAAAGAAAGTGTTCAACAAGGACTCGCCCGGCGGAGAACAGACAATAAAATATCCTGGTAATGAGGATTGAGCGATTATTATAAATCAAAGGGTTCCCGGTTGCCGAGCGACCGGCGCATTTCTCACGTGCCACGTGTTTTGCCGGTGTTACTCTTGTGAACACGTGTCCCGCCCCTCGCTCTCATTCCTTTCTTTACCTTGTCCTCTCTCCCTGCAGCATCTTCTCTCTCCCTACCCAACTTCACCAGCCACCGCATCCAAGTGGAAAAGTGATACAACACGCAATCGACGCATCAAATTCTTATCGACCAGGCTGAATCCATTTCATCGCGATTTGACTTGCTTGACAACTTATTTTTAACCTTGGCAATTTGGCAACTGTCTGATTGTCGATAAATAAAAAAACTGTGCCAGGTCTTCATTGATTTAAAAATAAAAATAGCTGTGAGTTCGAACGAAAGCTAGATTTCTCGTGTTTGAGTTAAAATAAAGAATACTGTACGTTTCTTGTGAATTGGAAAATGAATAAAAGTATGATTAATTGCAATTCGAGAATACTAGAAGCTTCTAAGTAATAATACGTTTAAAAGAATGTAAACTACAGTGAAACCGGAATATAGAAGCTGGAGTGACATCAACGCTTGTACAAGCGACACCGTTCAGCCTGTTCACGCGCGAACAACAATCAAATAATAATAGCTGTGCTAATAAAATCTTTACTTCCATTAATTATGTTACGAAAATCATTACCACGTTCTTCTGATTCTAAACTTCAAGATTCTCATTCAAACTCGAAAGACAGCGATTCAAATTATAACTCAATTCAACTCCACATTATTATATAAATCAACGAAGATTTGTATTGAGTTCTAATGAATGAATAATAAATTCCACGAAAAATTCTGACGAAGCTCCGACCTTTGAACTTCCAAACTATTTCTGGGAACGCGAAAGGAACAATTGCATAGTTGAAGTGCACACTCGGCATTCCACTCTCAGATGAATCAATCGAGCCAAGAGGGAGAGCGAGCTATCTGCGAGAGAAGTTTCGCGCATTATACATACAAATCGGCATAGCACTTGGTGCGGGAAAAGGTCGCGGCATACAGTTCGTTTCTCTGAGCCGGCGTTACATCGAAAAGCACGCATATCGGCATCGTTTCACTGTGTTAATTAATGCACACCTTTCCCTTGTGCGACTGGGCGGCGAGAGAGACTCCCTCGCTCGCCCACTCACCATCTCTCTCTCTCTCTTCCTGTCTCTTTCCGGGCACAATGAATCAATTAGAACAGGCTGCGCGCGAGAACTTATTGACAGTCGAGAGAAATTGGAAATTGTACTCGCACATCGATCGCTACATTTATTTTATCTATTTTATACTTTGAAATTTAATAATGCAATCTATCAGTGAGGATAATTCATTCGATTGATTATTTAGTTAACTATTACTTCAGATAAATATCCAATATTTAAGAATACGAATTTAGAAACAAGAATAAATCGAAATGAAATTCCAATAAAACGAAGCTAATACAAAAATATCAAAGGGGAAACTACAAACATTCAACGATCGATGCGCGAAACTGCACAAACCTAGCAAATACTACAAGACCAGAAAAAATGTACAATGTCTTCGGTGCCGCCTAGATTGTCCATTTGAGAACCGCTTAAGTTTAGCGTATCGGGCGGGCAGCAGCGCTCTGCTCCGAGCGGAGTATGTATAAGGTCACGCTTTTACGTGTAAGCGCTACAGCCCTAAGCGAAATCTAGTTTTTGTTTATTCATTAGGCTGGCCCGCGCGCGCTTTAAGTGCCCGAAGGAAAACGGGAGAGGTGAACGAGCGGCGACGAGGGAACAAGAGTGCTGGTAGCGAGCGAGCGAGCGAGAGAGAGAAGGAAAGGTGAAGCAAGCCGAGTGAGCGACTGAAAGAGAATGAGTAGGCAAATCAGCGGGAAGGAGCGAGCAAAAGCGAGAGAGAGAAAGAGAGAAGGAGAGGGCGAAGGGGGTTGGGAATGGACAGCCGCGCTCCCGTATCTCCGATATGCCAGGAGCCATAAAAATCTGAATATATTAGGCCTACATGCGCACGACATCTCGCCCGGATCGTGAACACGTTAGCTCGACCCTAGAGATAATCTATGCCCGTTTCCAGCACACTTCAACACGCTCATATTGCGTACACGCTTTGACCCCGCGCCACATCGCGCCCCGAGTTTCACGGATTTTTCGCGCTTCCCATCACCCTCCCCCTTAGTTACTTCTTAATTAAGTCGTACCAGTGTCATTTGTCGCGCAATACGTTGATTATATCAAAGAACAATTCGATAGTATTGATAGAGTTGTAATGTGGAAGGCTTTCCTATTTCTTGCTGTTTTAATTTAGTACTTGAACTTATAATTCCTTGCTATGTTCTTGTAATGTCTGATGAGAATGATTAATCATGTTACTTCCCATATCCCCAATTTCCGCGTCGCGAAGTCAATAATATTGTATCTGCCTTCATTTCAATTACAGAATTACAACTTTCATAAATGAATCTAAAATAATATTCCTCCTACAAACTCGCTGCAAATCTTTCCTCCGACACACATCTTTCGTTCTTTCGCAAGCATTACGCGCAAGAATGACTGACCACGTTTCCTCAAGGTGGTTTCGATTTTCCCCTCAATAAGAGTAGCGAAGTGAGCAAGCGGGCGAGTAAAGCAAAGCGGAGCAAAGCAGAGAGCAGAGAGCAGAGGCAGAGCGGTGAGCTTTCGAGAGCGCAGGGAAAGAGAGTAGCAGTGGGTGCCCGGAGGAGAAGGGGTGGGCTGGCGGGGGGTAATTAGAATAATTCGGAGCGCGGTGGTGGGTTCACGCCACACGGACGAATTTGCATTTTAAATGAAGCGATGGCGTGTCATGCTACCGCGGCCCAGCGCGGCCGAGGGAGAGAAAGGAAAGGAAGCGAGCGAGCGAGCGAGCGAGAAAGAAGGAGCGAGAAACGAAGAAAGAGAGGGAATGAGAGCGGCAGAACTTTGTGCTTTATAAGGAACTTTCATATTTATCGCGTATATATCCCGAACGAATAGTCGCGCGCGCAAACCCGTGTAAGTCCACGTTACTTTAGCTCCGCGCGCGCGCTCGCTCGCCCGCTTGTCGAGAAGTCACGGATCTCCTTCGATCGCCCTTACCCGACTGCTCGTATATACTTCTTTTTGAACGATTTCATTTCCGACCTAATTCCGCAGCTGCTTTTTTTAACGAATGATTAAGTTTTTTTTAATAATTCTGAATGTTATATTATCGACAAAATACAGTTTTATTGGCTGCTATAGTTGGAACTTGAAAATCTATGGGTGGAAGTTATGTAATGTAGATATTCATGATAAGAATGCGATCTGTGAATACTGCGGCTTATTTGATAAATGTTAATACTATAAATCTGTATTGAAATGTAAAAATAACTCGAAATATTAAATAAAAAGTATTGAACAAGGATTTTAATCTTGTCAATTGGAAAAGCTTGGTGGGTACCATAAGAGCAACTGTGGGATGTCGATAATTATAGCAAAGAAAGATAGAGATTCTAAAATCCAAGAGTTAATGTTACGCCAGCCTATAAACGCACGCTCCAAACTCTAATTAACTTCGAATTAACGCACTTCTTCCTATTCCGCTTGGTTCAACGAGCGAGTTACATACTTGGACTGATTAAAGTCTCTAATCCGAATGATAGTATTGAGAGCGAGTCATTTACCAAGCCAACTCATAAACCAACTTTTTCCCCGGCGTCCTAACGGCGCAAACACGGACACACAGAGATATCGGTTGCATAGAGTGGCATAATAAATGCGCCGAGGCATAATAAGAAACGGTGGCAGAGATCGCGATTAATTGGCAAGAAAGCCGAGCGGATAATATATTTATCGGTGGTGTGCGGCCACAATTACACGCGGAAACGTCCGTCACGAGCTTTTTCCGAACGAGAGAGCGGCTGGCCAAGAGAAGAACAGATAGCGAGGCACGACAGCTACTCTCCTCTGCGTATCTCTTCGAGCAACGTACCTGTTGATTTTTCAGCCTGAACCACCGATGATCCTCTCGGCAGCTTCCACTTGCATTCGTGCGCGCTCGTTATCTCTCGCCTCGCCTTTCTTATCAGGTGCTGGATGGATTCCTCTCGAGCGCCGCCGCCGCCGCCGTTGCCGTCGCCGCTTCCTTGATCCCAAGACTCCTTTTGCCCGCCCTCTAAGCTCTAAGATGATCGGCCCTCGCCAAGCATGACTGTATTCGGTTCGGAAAGCCTGCTCGCTTGCTCTTCGTGACACTTTTCTCTGTGTTCGGGTCGGCGAGGAAGTGACTCCTCGCTTTCACAGCTCGATCGTATAATGATACACCCACGGGAGGACCGGGTTTCTCTCGTCGCGATGTCGCAGGATGAGTCTGGGATATTTCGTTTGGCTGTGTGTCTCTCTGCTTGCTTGCTTGCTTGCCTGCCTCCTTGCCAGCGCGATCGACACGCGGATCTCTTCTCGCTCGGCGCGACGACACGTGCGAAATGTCACCAATGGCACCGCCTACCTTCGGGAAATTCTTGTCACTGACTTCGACGTTGCGACCTCTTCCGCTCGCTTGCCACTCGCCATCATCACTTGTCCTCACACCAGCGCTTAGCAATTAATCGACGACTGCTCTTTCTCCTTCCTTCTTCCGACAACTGTCAAATCTTGTCTCTTGAAATTCTGACGAAAATTCACACTGCTATTTCGATCTTCGATTGATTCGTGTAGAGTTCTTCAGCACTGTTTAATCGTCACGGATTGACAGAGCACGAATAATCGTTGAATGATCACGACGATTGCGAGAGGTGTGCGAGGAGGTTCGAGTTCGGAGGTGTTATCGTTACGGTTGCCGACGAAAGACTGACAGCCAAAGGTCCCGTGGCCCCCTGACCAGCTATCAGAGCGCTCGCCACTTCAACTTTTTTCCTCAATACAATTTCAACTCCGACATCTGGAGCGGATTACTTCCATTCTATTATTCGATCCTTCCACTAAATTCCTCGCCAAATTCCAACCTTTCCCTCCTCTCTTCACTAATCTTCTTCCTCGTCACTCAATTTTCCAAACGGCCAATAAATCTCTGGTGATTCCAATACGAAAATATTCTTCTCGATATCCTTCGACGTCCAATTGCGAATGGTCGATCAATCGATCTTGTTGAATCGATGCTGTTCTCTCTCTCGAGCAGAGGTAGTTTGCGATGTTGTGCGTGCCACCACCTCGATGATATCGAGGAGGATCGAAGGAGGCGAGCTGGTGCGCGCGTGCAGCTACTCCTGGTAGCCGATCGGAGTGGCAGGTCCGACGGGCGAAGCGCGGTGCGCGACTGCGGTTGGCCGGCGATTGCACGCTACGGAGACTCGCCGGGAGGACTCGACGAGAGGAGCAGCAGCCGCAGGAGCAGGAGCAGGAGCAGGACGGATGCCCGGTGGCCGGGCCGGGCCGGACCCCGGCCGGAAGGTACCAAAGGATCAAACGAGTAGAGAGGGAGAAAGAGGCACGCGGTCCTCTCCGAGCGAGAGTGGGGCAGCAACCAAGCGGACGATCCGTTGAGGGACACCTTCTCCGAACTTGCTCTAGTCGCTCTTCCCACCCAACAACTCCTGCTCCAGGAGACCGTTCAAAGATCGCATCCAAAGACAGGGAAAATCAGAGGGTGGGCGCCCGCGCCTGGTGGGAGGAGCGGGTGCGATTCAAGAAGGCAAGTGCAAAGGGCCCCGAGTGTGGAAGGAGCGTACGAAAGCCAGGACGATGTGGTCCACGCGGAGGACACGGATGCTGTGAAGTGGCCCGACACTTGGAAGCGGGGGTTACGGGCCCTCTCGCCTCTGATTTCGTTACCCGTCCCAGTGATGCGTGCCGAGTCAGTGAGCGTGCGCCTTTAGGCAGACAGAGAGAGAGAGAGAGAGAAAGAGAGACAATGGGGAGAGAGAGTCGTCCTGATGAACCCTCGAAGATGTGGAGAACAAGGATAGAAATGGAAGTGAGCTTTGCGTTCGAGAAGGACGATCGAATTCCGAGTGGTAGGAGATCCTGGCGGTTCGGAGAGGGTGCCGGGATGCCTCTCGAAAGGACGAGAGGGAGAGAAGGGAGAGGGTGAGAGTAGCGTGTCGTCGCGTGCTGCACGCTGGGCAGGTCCTGTGGCTCGTGGCCCTTGCGCCGAAAGCTTCCTCTCCCTTTCCACGTCGCACTTGCGCCCTTTTCCCCCTTCGGCGCGCGGCCTGCCAGCGAGCCCTCTCTCACTTTGATCGGCCGCTTCCACGAGCCACTTCCCACTCGAGGGCTGATTTAGTGGGAGAAACTGAGCAGGGTGGGCGGCCCCCGAACCTCCATCCACGACTACCATCCCGAATCCTCCCCCACCCCCGAGCAACTTCATAACCATTGCTTTTCTTCCGCTCTTGTTGTTTAAATAATATTTTTACTATCTTATAAACAGAATTAATGTGCGTAAAGCTTAATCTCTTAACTGTGGATTTTAGTTTTAAAAATCGCCCACACAGTGCGGAATTAAAATTAAGCGATTGCAAGTACGCCGAGTATACACGCCAACCGCACCACAATAGAGATTTGGTTCGACGTGTATACACGTCAAACGCACTTAACTGGTTAATAAAGGAATTGTATTAATAGAAATAGAATTAGTTATTTAAAAATCCCTTGAATTATTCATAGTGGGAATTTAGCGATTGTGATAAACAGCAAGGAATCGATGTTTGGATGAAGAATATCCAAAGAATTTTGAGGAACGCGTCTAAGTAAATTGTATGTCGTGCTTGGAGGGAAAGAAATGGTTCTCTGGGTCGGCGATATGAAGCAGTAGGCGGCGAGCGCGGTCTCTCGTGTCCCGTAAAGAGCATTTCTCTCGCGTGATATTAACGATTACCGTGCACTTGTCTCACGACTGTCAACCCGGCGAGGTTTGACTTTTTGCTTTTCAACAGTACCACGTCGCGTTGCACCGGCAGCCTGTGTGCGTGACAATTACCACCGATTCCTTGACAAACACACGAGGAAAATGACGGCGAGAGCGAGCGAGAGAGAGAGAGAGGGAAGACCGTTTCTCTTTATACGCAAGCAGCGGCATGTCCAAGTTTTTTCACCGGCTGAAAACTTTTTCTTCACGCTCACGCGATCGAGCCTCGTTTCGTCCGGCAACCGCCACACACGCCTATCACGAAGAAATTAACATTCTGCTACGATTCTGCGCACCCTCGATCGAATCTCTCCAATTCCGCGACGCTGGTGCTCGAGATTCGCGAAATCGAGTCGCTCCACTAAGACAATGCCGAGGAAAAGTCATTCTAATGCAAGAAGTGTGAATCCGAAAGTACAACAATTTATAATAGAATTACGAATAATATTATACGGAAATCTAGTAAGAATGTAAGTTGAACGCGTCAAATAAGTGTTTCATTAATAAAATTGATGCTTTAGCGAATGGGAAGAATTGTTGCAAGAAACTGGTAACTTATGTAACAGGTCGAAACATAGATTTCGTTCGAAGCATCCCAATAGTATTATTTCGAGATTCCTGAGGAAAGGGTTTAGCTGAAATGTAGAGCGGATAATTCGCTAACTGCCCCACGGAAGACATAATGATTAGCCCCGGTGGCACGCGAGCACTCTTACTCACAGTTCCGCGAATGCCCCGCTAATGTTAACCGAGTTCCTTCAAGACTTATCGAATATTCTTAATCTCCTTTTTCTACCGCGGCAAGAATCTAATGTTATTCAAAACGCCTATTAATCCAGTAATTGATATAATCGTTATGCTGCAAATCATAGATTGAAAAAAACTAAATCACAAAAACGAGCGCGCGTGATCCCAAGTAATTAGATTCACCCGCTTCCAATAATTATAACCAACAATCTCGGGCGACACCATGTAAAACAGTAATAAATCTATACTAATAATAGACTACGATTATTCCATCATCAATTACGGTAGCGTCGAAACTGTTCGCAAGAAATATTGGCTACGCCGGATGAAAACGATTCCGACGATCGTTCGGCGATAAATAACCGTACACGATTCCCCTAATTTCCATGCGCGGCCTAGAAAAAACGGCGAAAGATCGCTGCCAAAACGGGGGCACCTTGGCCGATCAAGTCTGGTTACTGAAATTTGTAGTGTCTGCGAATCCCGGCGACTAGGAAACCTTGAACGTGTCACAGTCCAGACAGGGCTTTTTCGAACTCTTGCGCAAGAGGCGTACCCTTTTTTGCGACAATTATATGCCCCGACGGATCCCTCCTTTTCTAAGACGCTCGACGGTGTTTAGAGCGCAAGATCGCTGGTTAAATGGTCGGCGGATACTCGCGAAAACAATCGCGTGGTCCATCGGCTATCCCGGAACGGACGAATTTGCCTGCGAGTAATTTGGGGCTGCGTAGATCTGCCCGAGAACCACGCATTTTTGCACGTTCTCTTAAGCAACCGAAAAAATAGAGAAGATTAGGCGTATTGTAGTTTAGAAACGCATTTCGTCTGAAGAAGTTATGATGGGTTAACAAAAAACTTAGTCTTTTAATAGAGACTGCCAAGGCAAAATGGATTCTAATATAAAGAAAACTATAAAATCCTTGCAATGAATGAGAGACTTAATAACTCGACTTTGGAATGCTATTTTTATTAATTAGGTGGCAGTGATACTCCCTCCATAAAATGGTGGAAGCTCTGCACTCTTTAATTCACCGAATCCCAACGCACCACGCAACGCAGGAATTCGCGGAATCTTAATCGGAATCATTTAAAGAAACCCGAGTATCCATTACGGCCGGGCGAATTATACAATTGGAATTCCTTTGTATGCATTTATCACAAACTGGCGCAACCGTCCGCGCATCAAAGCCAATCACCTCGTAAACGGATCCTATCTAAAGCGTCATTCCCCAGAAACCGACAACATCATTCGCCCTCTCGCGAATATTTACGAGCCCGAGTAATTAAGCCTGTCTCCGATTGATCTCTGATAGCACCAACGAGTCTATCGCAGCCTACATGTCAAGTCTAATCAATTAACAAATGCTTAAGCTCCTTTTCCACTATTTCCGTTCTACAGATTAATTAATATAAATGATTCTAATGCGACAATCCATTATAACGCAAAGTGACGAGACTTTACTTCTTTTCGTTTTTATATTCATCAACTAATTTATGAAAATATCAATTATATCGAATGCTATTTGGATATTTTGCATTTCCATGCTTCTAAAAAATTCCTTACAGAATACAAAATACTGAACAGATAATTATGTAGACGCTCTTGATTTTAAGCTAACAAGAACAACTGCGCGTACTACCAATAAAATAGAAACAAAACCGCGGAGATATACGTGTGACTGGAGCTTTACGTCCCGGCTACCGTTTTAGCGTCTCCGGAATACCGAATACCTCCGAGGGACGATTTGGAAGATAGAAATCGCTGGCTCTTCTCCAACAGATATCTATCTATTTCAGAGAGCGAGTATCACCATGTAACTCTGCCCTCTCCTTCTCCCTTGCGTTACATTATTCGGATCCTTCAAAGGTTAGCCGAAGAGAGCGTGCCGCCTCTAAATCGTCCCGTCGACGAACAGGTGCTCCCGCAGGGCCACAGTGACACCGTACCTGTGGTCCGACGATAAATTTCGTCGCCCGGCCACATTTCGAGCGGATGCCGCGCGACGCCGCGCCGCGCCGCGCTCTTCGAGATCGTGTACCGATATTAATCTATGTAACTAGGAAGCGATAGGGTAATTGAGAGCCACCGAAGGGGTGAATAGTAGATCGCGCTCGCCTTTCCGAAGGAAGTTGGAATTGGAACCTTCTTCCTATCCCACCGGGACACGTTGACTAATGAGGAAGTAGATAACTCCAAGTATCAGGTGAAGATCCTTAACACACAGATGCAAGATAGCGACTTCTGCTTCCACTTTTGGTGGCATTCGAAGGTGGAAGTGTAATGAAAAATTGATAGGAATTTCAAGAACAAGGCAACCAATTTGGAAGGTGGAATTATTTTATAAGTGTCACTAAGATAGACTCGATTCAGTTTTACCAATTCATTGTGGTAAATTAAGACTAGAAGGATTGTTAAATTTTTATGAGACTTTGAAAACTTTACGGGATTATTTCCTAATGATCATTGCACACCACGTCAAAAGGGACACCTGCGAGATCGACTATGTGACTGCTATGCCGAACACGCATCTGAAATTTTGGAAGAGAGCTTTAATTCTGTCTTCCAAATATCACCGGCGATCGGCACGAGCACGAATTTTACGAATGTACGGAGCCAAGATCTAGATGAGATTGCATCAAGCTGGTTCTTTACACGAAACCTGGGTGAGCAGACTGCCCAAGTCGAGTTTCAAGATCCCGACAAGCTAGACTATCTTTCAGAGACAACGTGTTATTCCAAGTTCATAAAACCGATTCAGTAAAGTAACTGCAAGCGAAGTGAACTCAAACTGTCAAGTAAATTTTGTTTAAACGCCTATTCAATATACTTGTACAGTACTCTACTTTTTCGTGTTTGAGCTAATATTAATTACCAGCCTTACTAAATTAATTTCCTTCCAAAAAAGGAAGGTCCAAAGTTCTAATGCAATTGCATTAATGCGCAAAGAAATGACTTCTCTGTTTCGAAGTCTATCAAAAATGGGAGTCGACTATCAAAACTAAACCACCACGCAAGTCCCAAGGCAGTCGCACCAGCATAATGATATTTACATTAACCACAAAGAACACACGTTGCTCTCTGAATGACTTTGCGAATCAATCGTACCCTCTGCGATCTTGTTGAACCCTGAACGAGCGCACTCTGCAGCACCCTCGTTCTCCCCCGAAATGGATCGGGTGTCCGATGACAAATAAACAGAGAGAGAGGGGGTTGCAGCATCCCGGCGTCTGTAACGACCCCCCACGGGGTAATTGTGCCCGACACTAGTGTGGTTCTGAAATAGCCACTGCTGCGGTCTTCCCGCAGCCTGCGCACCCCCCTCGTTTTTCCAGTCTGACATCCTCCTGCGTTGGCAAGCAGGTTGTGCCACTTCACGGATCATCGACGACTGACTAACTGCTCTCGTGTGCTCCGGCGAAAACCAGAATGCCCCGGCGATCCTCGCTCGACTGTCGTTGCAGGTACCGGGAGTAATGTATCATCGAGGTCTGCAGATTTGTTTTAGGGTTCCAATGAATCTACGCTCTCGATTATACGTCAATTATTATCGAAAATAAGATTACTGTCATGCAACTGTCTGAATTTATGTGTGTCTCTATTAAAAGCAGTTAATAAAAAAGAGATATTTAAAAAATATATAGGAAAGTGTCTGTCAAAAAACTGGAGTATAACAGTGCCAATTAAAAGGGAAGCGAGCAACCCTGTACAATAAACTCGAGCACAGACACGCAAATTGAAAGTCTAAACGCGCTCTTTTCCCATCCACCCTTTATCATTCCAGCATTACGTTGCTTCGTTCCGACTATTTGACTATGACAAGGAAGCTCCCTAATTACAACACGGAAACTACAATGGTAGAAGCAGAAAATTAAACAGTGTTTCCCACGTGGGCAGAGAGAATCGGCTGGAAAGTAGGGTAAAAATTGCGTTACCCTTATCAGATGAAGGGCAGGAGTGCCGGCGATGCTCAAGCCAGCGGCGACGGCGGCGACGGCCGCAGGACACAACCCCTAACGACCGAGCGGAGCATCTGATCCTTGGACAAGATTAATTTATGGTCAGCTCACAGGGAGCCGTGAGTGGAACACCTTCGCCAAGGAGATCAGGAGCGATCATGTGCCCTGACTTCTGGCCCTGGTAACAGTGTCACGCGCCACAAAAGCGAGCAGGTGAGAGGAGAGTGGTGTGTCCGCTTCCAACCCCAACGCCCGACCAACCCCCGGTTTCCTCTCAGTTTGCGAGACTCCACTTTTCTCCCCGCCCCAACCGCCCTTGGACATTCTTCCCCGAAATGTGCCCACTCGCCATAATTAGCCGATAATGTGCGGGAATGCCTGGCACGCTGTATTATACTTGTACGAAAGGCGCTCACTAATTTATCATGGTTGGACACAGAAAACTAGGATCTACGCGATAATCGGTGAAACTAAGTGTAAATGAATTCTCTAGTATTGATTCGATGGTTTATACTAAGACGAAATTGAATCTATTACGAGTCAGGGATATAATTAAGTGTTTTTGAGAATGAAAATCGCAAAATATATGAAGAATTATTTAGTTACACGCGTCGGATTCAATGTAGCAACTATCCGTTCTTCGCTTGCTACTCTGATCGAGACATTCCAACTTATTACGATCATCAGGGAATTATACACACTGCTTTCTATCGGCGATCGGGAGGAGCAGATGATCGCGTCGACAGGGGCGAGCAAGAAAATTCGTAGTTAGCGTGAGCGCGGTGCAAAAAGGCTCGCATAGCAAAATCGGCCAATTTGCACATGCTTCCCAGTGTCGACTTAGGAGGGAGGCGTGAAAAAGTAGAAGCGGCAACGAGAGCAGCATCGAAAAAGGGAGAAGATCCATCGGGGGAGAGAAAAGGAAACCGGTCGGAACTATTAAGTGTTCGAGGGAAGAAGAAGCGGAGAGCGGGCGAGACGCGCTCGAGATGAAAGAAAAGGAAGAAAGTGGGTGCACTCACTGCCGGCGGTGCTCCCTCTTTATGCGTTAGTGGGAGAAGATAGAGACGCGAAAAAGGCCTCGCCTATTTCCTCGATGCAATTTCATCGGCGCTCGATCTTCCCTAAAACACTAGCGGCAACAGCAGCAGCAGCTGCCGACGCCGCCGACGCGCGTTTAACCCCATCCAAGGATATTAGGCCTTTTCTCTATTTTGTAGGCTTAGACGCAGCCTCCAACCTATTCTCATCCTTTTGCCCGCCGACGAGATTTCACGGCGCGCCTCTCGCTGATCAAATATTAATTTCGTCGACGGAATCGCAATTTTCGCAAGCCTACGAAAAAGAGGACCGAGCGGCGCACGCGGAGAGGCAAGAGGAGAGCAAGGTGCGCCGCGAGAATTGGTTTTAGGATGTAGCAATTAGATCGAGTCAATGTAGAATGTAGATGAAGTCAAGCTGCCACCCTGTCGGCAGATTCTCAAAAACGAGGTACGAAATTACAAGCATATTTTCTTAACGCGTTATTCAAGTTCGTATTGACTCGAAAGCTAGTTTATAGGGTGCGGCGACGCTGTGTCGTTTAACGCGTAATTTCTTGCTGATCGAATGTTAATTTCGTCGACAAAATCGCAATTTTCGCAAGAGCCAGACTTGCGAAAAAGAGGACCACGAGAGGGGAAAGAAGAACAAGGTGCGCCGCGAGAATTGGTTTTAGGATGTAGCAATTACGAGTCCATGTAGATGAGCTCGCGATAATCCCTTACAAGCGACTTCTCAAAAACGATGTACGAAAATTACAACTTTATCGTCTTAAGTATGTCTCTAATATTCCAATCTCTAAAACCAACGATATTAACATCGTCAAACTCAAGTATAATTTAAATTTCCAATGCAACCTCATTCTACTCACATAAATTCGACCTCTGATTCTTTTCTAAGATTCTGACGAATGATTGGAGCATTAGAAAACTATTCGCGACTAATAACGAGGTTAGGAGAGGCAGAGGATTAAAGTTTAGAGATGGCACACGTCGAAGTTGAGGTGGAGGCCGTCGATTGCCAGGAGCATCGTAGCGGATCGATGAGCCTCGCCCTCAGTTAAGTCCTTTCTCCGTGCGCTCCTCTCTCCGTCTGCTCATCGGCGCGGCTTTCATTCGCCCGGTTAACGAGAATGATAGTATCGCGAGTGCCGAGTGGCCGATGACACCCGCGCTGATAGCGGCCTGCTGTCCGATTGGTTGGGGGAGCGGATGCTCGATATTAGGGGGTCGCGACCATTGGCGGCGAGGCCGGAACGCCCAGGAAGGATGCGCAGCTGCCAGGACATGCGTAATACGAGGACGAGCGACGGTTGATCGACGTCCCAGTCGGGGTAAACGCGACATAACGAACGTTCCCACGAATTATTATCGAGCTCTTCCACTGACCACCCCCGCACAACCCACCCTCCCGCCAAGCTGTGCGCGCTCGTGCGCGCCTCGATCGGCTCTGAACTCTCGCGCCTCCATCACCATTTCCTTTAACACTCATGTCGTCTCTGCTCTCACCGTTTCTCAATTGGTACGTCTGACTTCGGAAAAACATCCGAGTTTAACTTCGAGAAACGACCCGAAAATGATTTCAATTCAGGAATATTTGTGAAAATTGAATTTGATTATAAAGCATTTTAGTTTAACTAACGAAAAATTGAGATACAAGTGATTAATAAATGGGTTACTGAAACGGATGGCTTGCCAGTATTACGCACAGCGATAATTACAGAGTTTCTCTCGTTAGGAGTGAAAATGATTTATGGACTAATTGAACAATTCCGGAAATCAGACTGGGCTCACTAGAGAAGCGGTGAGTGATGCGCCAACCGAGGAACAAATGCCACCAGCACACGCAAGGCCAACTATAAACATTCCCGCAAATTAGCGCTCATTACCGGCCGCCTTAATTGGCAGGTAGATCGAGATTAACGCGCCGATGGCCAACGCTGCACAATGTAATTCGCTCATTTTCTGTCACTTAGCGCGACAACACACGCGGAATTACCTTGTGGGAAACAATTAACGAAATCTCTAATTGCAAGGAAACGGCCGAGCTTCAATGCTAACAGAGGAAATACTGTTTGCAGATATGAATTGTTGGAAAAGGTGAATGTTCTCCGGGGAGCTCGAATGCAAGAGATGTTATACACTGAGTGCACAGCATCACAGAAGAAAGGGTGCTTCCATTTCCAGGACTTGGGATTCGGGGAAATCCTGGCTCGAGGCGCGATCCACTCGGCTAACCACGAATTTCGATAATCGCCAGCAATTGCTTTATTATCCTGACAGGTGCCAATAATGGCTGCTGTCCTCTCACCCCGCACTTTCGTTATACAAATATTTCATATCGCCCGCACAAGCTATTTTCTCCTAAATATATTGTTTTCTTTCCCGAGATCCTTCTACTTTTGAAATTAATCAAGACCGCTAAAAATAATATTACAGCTGAAGAATTAAATACGACAACTATTAAGATGTAACAGTTAAACAAGATTATAGTTATTCCTTAATCTTAAAAAATCTTCGCGTCGCCACAACATTTTCATTCCGAATCGACAATAACTTAAAACAGATTCGAACATTTAAAAACGCGTCTCGAGAGAGTTTAAGCCAACAGATCGCGCGTTTATTATCAATAATTACCAGGAAAAAGTGCGAAACTAAGTTAATGAGGAGAGTGCGATCACGAGAAAGCCGCAGAGGAAGACGTTAGCCTGGCGCTTCGTTATACAAACATCCAGTTGCGCGCGCCGCGCCTTTTTGCAATTGCGGTTCACCGCGAGAATGAAGAGAGCCGCAGGAACATCGGAAGAGAGGAGCTAAAAATGGTAAAACAGAAAACAGAGACCGCAACGAAACGAGAAGGGGAGGGAATACGCGCGCGAGCGCCGGTGCAAGCGAGATAGAAAGAAGCATTGGCCGACTTGCCAATTACGAAGACTCGGATCCAGAAAACAGACGTAAAAACAATCGGGCACGGGCGATCCTCACAATTAACTCTGACTCGAGCGGCAACCAACTCTCTTCCCGAGCACTCCCAACCCTCCTCCTCCTCCTCCTCCTCCTCCTCCTCCCTTTTTAAACTCGCTCTCTGTGTGTACAAGATGCAATTCCTCAAAGGGCGAAACCCGAAACGCGTTTATCGCCCGAAATTATATCGTTCTCTTCCGTTACGAGCGATGCTCGTGGCGCGAGGTGTCAAAATTACACGCACTCCTCTCTCTCTCTCTCTCTCTCACTCGCGCCAGATACACCGCCGTAAAAAAATCCAGCCAGTTGGCTCTAACGTTCTTGGTGGGCTGATTCATGGGAATCGGCAAACTTCTTTTATGAATTTAATGTATTACATAGAGTCGGAATTTCTAGTAATGTTATTATATTATTAATGAATATTCGATAATATTTGTACAAGGAAATGTAAAGAAAACTACCCAATGAATACTTTAAAATAAGATTCTACTATTGTATATATTAAATTGATCCAAAAGTTCTTCAAATTACTTTTCTGACTCTTTCCAATATAGAACTAAAAATACTCTTTAAAAGAAGCTAATAACTAACACGATTTAATAAAGATTCTACGACACTAAAATTCTCTGACTCGTCTAATGAACTCCTTAATTCAAAGACACCTTTTCTCCCATTTCATGACTTCTTCCCTATGGAAGCGCCACTCATACGATCTTACTTTCGCAGCTGCGCACGATTGAAAGGCTAGGAATCTTGTGGCTAGATAGCGCGCGGGTTAACGATGCGTCCACGGGCGTGGTGGGGAGGAAATAGGAAGAGGGCAAGCAAGCCACGGCGATGAGCTAGAACGAGACGAGAAAGAACGGGGATCCATAAATCGTTTTTGTTAGCCGTGTCCAATCGTAGGTAATTCGACGTGTTTTCGGCAATCAAGAGGACTTCTTAATGGCACCGGCGACGCTGCAATAATCTTCACGAAAACTTGGTAGATTGATCGTCCTTCGACGCAGGTGCAACGAAAACGGGCGTAGACAAAGTTGCTGCCATAATTTAGCGTATCCAGTGATGATTATTCCAAGCTACCTGCTTTTACTATCATCGCTGAGTCCACTAATATAAGTTTGATTTCTAATTAACCAACGGATACAAAAACAACAGGGGAAATGCTTCATTACAAACATTTCTATTAAAGCTAGAACTAATAATTCAACCTCAATTATATTCCTTGTGTATTCCCCCGAAAAAGACTCGAATCCCCAAGGATAGGAAACCCGACGCAAACATACAAGGACAATATCCAACCTCCTAAAGAAGAAACGACTTATGAGATGATTGAAAATCACCGAGTACCGATCATCGAGAGTATTAATTACACGAGAAAACCAATTAGTCAATAAGCGATCATCGGGCAATTTCGTGCGGAGTGTGCGCGCCGTCCAATAGAACATGCGAGAGCGGAGGTACAACACACACACACACACAAACATGTAGTAAGCGCGGTGGTCGGTCGACAAATGACCGGCGATCACACATGTCCCATTACCGAACCATTAGGCAAAGATCGGTGGGCCGGCGCTTTTCGGGCCGAAAAAACGTCAAGTGCGGCGGCGACGCGGCGGCCGGGCAGTCATCAAGCTATCAATGTAGAAATCGGTGTTCTGCGGGGCCGAAGCGGTGGGCCTCCCCTAACGAAGAAGGAAAGGTGTCAGCGCTCGGCGATGATAGCGAGGAGGGCGCATCCATCGCGCTCTCACGTGAAATGAAGTTTCGGGGCCAACCGTAGGCGTGCCGGCACGAATCGCCGCTCTTTTGCCAATGCCGATATCTAAGCTCAATTACCTATCGGCCTATATTATCTCGCAGTTGCCCGCCGCGCGCGCGCGCGTGTGCTTCTTGCCGAGCAGCCATTCACTCGAGCACGCGTACCTCACACCGCAAAGAAACTACCCTACAATATATATGCTCCGTCCACGTGGAATATTGCCAGTACAATAAACCATCTCGCGATTCTCGAAAGCTTCCCCCTTTAATTAGTTGCAAATTAACACTTCGGCTGCCATGTCGCTCGAATTTCGGCGACACCTGCGCCTCTAGACATATTTATTGATGCTAAGATAAGAGTAATTAAACTTTATAGCAGGGCGAAGTGAGAGATGTAAAAATCCTCGAGTTGGGCAACCAATTCCCTTCACTTTTCCAATTTCCCGTAATTGTGGAATCAAAGGAAATTGAAGTCTGCGTACATCTTTATTAATAAATAAAGAAACGAATAAGAAAAAATGATTTTAGTAATCTTTAACACCAACAAAGTTGTCGACTTGACACAAGGCGACAGATTGATAAAATCAACCCGAGGATTTCGGATAAATAAACAGAAAAAGGCACAGATCAAAGCCCAAGAAATAAAATGAAGTGAACCCTTTAATTTAACAATCTATCTGTGGCTAACGATCTAAGGATCTCTTTAACTAATTATAAGGCTGGGTTGCAACGAGTGTCATGTATCGGGCGATACTTCATTGCGAGTTAACTACATTGCTTACTGAACATCTGTACCAGCCGGCTACTTAGATATGCGAGCGCGATAAAAGGGGACAAGGATAATTGTTTGAAACGATGTCGCTAACTGGATTTCCGTCTGGCGGGAGCAGACGATCCTATCGTTCAAGGAATATGGGTAAGTGGAGTAAACGCGGCGGCTCCTCCTCGCATTGCTTCGCTCGATTCGCGATGTAAGGAGTACCCTTTTTGCAGTCCACATTTTGAGTTAGTATGCCGCATTAGCGTAATATAAATTCCCCTCCAATTTGCGGTCGTGCAGATCGACGACGAGGCCAGCCGTTCTCGTACGAGCTAATTGAATTGTCTTGATTCATCGAATTCATGCATTCTGACAAGCTCACGAACTGAATTCATTACATCGCGAGAATGTTAAGCAGTCTGGTAGTTAAGGTTGAAAGGTACGAGCGAACTGTCGTTTTACTTTCGAGCGGATTTACTTTATGACCTGCGCTATAACTTGTCAGTCAACGAGAGTGAATCAACAGAATGTTAATAATTCTATCGGACGGTCGTTGATCCCTCTCGCGATTAAATTAATGTCTGCAACTTGAAGTTAAATAGACAAAGAGTGACTTTAACGTTTGTTATATCCAATTCCAATATCAACCACTCAATATGTGATACAGAAATTGACGGGAAATCATCAATTAACATACAAATATCAAGTTGCAGGCGATAACTTCAAGTTACATTTTTCTTTGATCGATCAGAAAAACTGTCTTACTGCACTCTCGACGGCTCGCCCGTCATTTTCACGCGGCTTCTTTTCGTCCGGCCTCTTTTTTAGCAGGCGGGAGAGAGCAACAACAAGATCGAGTCGTGTCTCGGACGAACGAGAGCGCAGCGCAGCAGAGCGCAGCACAGAGCACAAGAGCGCTTCTTCTTGCGAGTTTGCTTCCCGGTATCGAGCACTCGATACCATTAAAGGCACCAAACGATCAGCGTGTACATTTCTCGGGAAGGACCGGCTAATTTATTGTCTTCGTACTCCGTGACAGGGGATTCGTTCGGCGAACACGGGGGAAACGGAAAAAGACGTAAGATCGGAAGCGATCCGCACACGCGAAAACCGCAAACGATTTACGAGCAATCGCCGCGCAGCGATCCCCGTCCGTCCGTGCATCGATTGGCAATTAGTCCGGCGAGCTTTTCTCCATCGATCCACTTGATCCGCTAAACACTTAATTGAATCGCTATATTCTCTACCATGCATACTAATTTTTATTCTTTGTAGTTGTAATTACCTTTCTTCTGTCATGTAATTAAAAAGTGTTTATCGAATGCTTGGAATTTTTGTAGGTATAACTAGTTCGCGATAGATTTTGAGTTTGAGTGAATAAGAGTATTGTTTCAATATTGCACGAATGATTAAATTCCTTAAAACCGAACCAATGTTGTTACACTGTGCGAAATAAAAAGGGCTCGATTGAATGCTCGACACCCCGATGAAATCAGATCTCCCGGCTCTCAGCAACTGTCACTCGCGCTCCCCAATCGGCCGCCACTAATTGACACGTAAGAACGGAATAATCGAGTGTTCACCGAAAGTCGAGCGAGTAAAAAAAGCCTCTCCCATGGGATTAAATCGTGAATTCTCTCGGCGGCGACACGTTTCCACGAAAGTAAGGACCAAGTAATTTCGGCCGAGGAGAAGTGGTTCTCTCCTCCGCGTGTCTTCACGTATCACACACGCGCGAGTACGCACGAAACTTTTATGCCGGTTTCACTTTGCGCTTAACGGATCGCGCGGGCATTAAAGGTACCCGCAGAAATTCCGGATCACCTTTTCCAAAGGGAATTACGTATGTGTGTGTGATACAAAAGGACAAGCGGTGGCAGCGGCGGCGGCGGCGGCGGCGGCCAATAATAATCATCGTGTAATACGTGGATACGCTGGCGAGCGGCTATTATCGCCACACTTAATTGGCCGGCGTAACGCGGCTGACTTTATCGTAATTTCATTACGTGTCGTTTCGGCCAGATTGCATCCACGGAATCCTTGCGAAACTCGCCGCCACCTGGCCAACCAATCGTCCGCACACGCGCTTATTAATATCCGCGCGGATTACCGCGCCACTTGCGACCGCGACGCGAAACTGTGCGTCGATCTTGCGATTTATCGGAAGCAGTCCAAGGGTAATCGAGCGTGCTATCTTTAACGGTATTCCAATTCTACGAGGTGAACTCAGCCGCGAGCGCATCGTCAAAGTATATTTGTCGAATTTGTCGAGCGTAACGAGTCAAGTGATTTAGTGCCAAAGACACTGGCGATGTGATAGAGATTAGAAATTACAGAGATGATAAAGGAAAATATTAGAAGCGACGAGTGAAAACCACTAAGGGATTCTGGTTCCACGGGTTTCCGCTTGAACTTGGTTACTTTATCAATTGATACTCACAAACACCACAGTGACCATTTTGTCATTCAATCTCTAATTTCGCGGGCCAATCTCTAATCATAATAAATACTCTCTACCACGACTTTAATTTAATACAAAATTACAAACGAATAAAATTCAGGATTCCACAATATAAAACCTGTCATCAGGAATATTGTCTAATCCAAACACAGACTCACTGCTGAACCCGCAAATTACACTCGACTGACACCTGAACCAACACCCTAGCTGCGAAAATGACTCGAGCCGAGTGCAGCAAGGGTTTGTATTATCTCATTGAGGCCTCTTAAATCCCAATAACTCGCACACCCCAACTTCTTACTGTTCCCGAAACAGCACGTTCCCAGTGCCTTCCCCCCTACGGGAATGCTCCCATAAAGCCGGCCTAATCGTACATTATAAAGCACTTATAACTAAACCCCGGCTTCGCCGAATTTACGAGTTACCGAGCAACTTAACGAACGTCCAATTTTCTCCCGGTCGGTGTAATCGCGGGTGTAAGTGATAATTTCAGAGGGCAGAATTGCCAAGGGGGTGCAAAGTCCGGCGGGTACAGGATGATTCAGTTCTCTTTAAATTACCACTACTCACTATCAACTGCTATGCGAAAAACTATGAATTATATAATAACTTTAATTAGACGTCAATATAATTGTTTCAGTAAATTAAAACATCGATATAAAATGTTTCCCAACTTTCCTCCGCGTTTCAAATGAAATATAAAATATTCTATGCATAAACTGCATATTATAATACAACAAAAATCTCTTTTAGCAGACTATATTAAAATATACAACTATAAATCTGATAAAATACAAAGTACAACAATCCTGTTTCAGTGACTAGTAGAAAGAGCCTGTACCCAGCCGGGCGAGCAATGATTTCGAGTAACACGGAGGGCGAAGGGATAAAGGGCAGGGCCGAGTGAAGAAAAAAGGCTTGAGGTAAAAAAGGGGTCGAGGTGGAAGAATAAGTGAGGATGAGAGGGCAGAGAGCGCGCGCGCGCGCGATGGACGGAGGAGAAAGAATTGGATGTTCGTTAGAGGCAAGGGGCGACTCGTGCGCGCAGCGCAGCACACCCCGTAATCTCTGGCAGCTCCCAATTGGTGGCGCGGCTTAGCCGCTCTTCTTAATACGCTTTCGTTGCACCTGTTGCTCAAACGGAGACACCGGGGCCCACCGGCTAATTATGGTGCAATCAATTACAAAGAACGTGCGCGCCCATACCGATCGATTATCGCTCCTGATTCCTTAATCGGGATTCAGCCGAGAGTCGCCGGGTAGATATTACACGACATTTTCAATTTGCACTTGCGTTCAATTGAATTTCTTTCCTGGTACTTTGTAATCAAGTGTAATGCATGTGCTTTCTTTTGTATCACCTGTTCGAATCTATCAAAGTATTTGTATGAATTTAGTAGGAATTGTAGCAGGAAGTATGTACAAGCATTGGTATTAACTGATTAAATGATTAAGGGAAAACGATATCGAGAATGGATTTCGTAGGATATCAGTTTTGAGTCTAACCTAAACGCTACTGGAACGATTTCACGCTATCGGACTAATCGGATGCAGTCGCCGCTATCTCCAATAATTAACTAAACCACCGATTTCGTATTCACGGCCGGGAAAAAGTGCGCGGTGCAATGTAGATAATGATTTAAATGAGTCTTGGCCGCGAGGGCTTAAAGGAAGTCGGAGCCGTGCCGCATACTTTATTGGCTAACGGTGCCTTTTCAGGCGCACTCTCGGCTGATCGAAACCGATCCGGAAGCTGCGTTAATGACGATAAGGTGCAGCCAACTCCAACCATAAAATTGTGAAATACAAGCGTGAATTCAGCGACAAGAAAGTTCATCCCATTTTTGCCACGCTCTTCCGCTTAATTAGCTGGCATGGCTGCTCCTGCGTTCTTATCCGACTTTTCAAGAATTACCGTAATAGAAATGCTTCGCTGCGAACAATAATCTCGAGCCGTCGAGCCCTCTTCGACTTGTTAAGAGAGAATATTTAAATAAATTAAACCCCGCGATAAGACTTTTTAAAACGCAATAACCAAAGAATCTACAAAATGGAATTTACTTGTTTCAAATGCAATTGATTAGAATTTTATCTAATGCTTTTCAGATTCATGTATCTTTAAAAATTCAAGTATTAAATTCCAAGTACTAACTCCCATTCTAATACAAGGATTTTATAAAGGGGGATTTGAAATCGAAAGGAACTAAGGAGTAACTCAATCTCTTTCGGAGTAATTACGTTGGAGAGCTCGCGTTTGCATTTTATAGGCGAACCGCTCGAACCGTGGACGACTCACTTCGAGGGATGAGTATTGCGCATTACTCATGCATAGAGGAGCCAACACTGGCAACAAAACCGCCCCGAGCTAATAGAGAGCAGCGCGCACCTTTTGCCATCGGTAGAGCCGCAGAAATGACGTTTGCTATCAATATGCACCGCCAGCGAAAACTCTATAACGATATTCAAATACCAGTCCTAAACAAGTTTACAGGACACTAAAGTATTATTAGGACATTATTTCACAGGACTTCGACTATTTCCTCCGACATTTACAATCGAAAGAGATCTCAAATTAAAATAGCTTCCCAAGTACTGCATGTTCTCCCCACTTAATAAATGAACTTAATAAAGGCAAGATTCTGCGCTGCCGCTTCCTCCCATTTTCACACGATATCGTTTTTGGGCCAAAGTTTCTCCGCGCACTCGCCACGGCATAGAAAAACTACACTTTCCATGTCCCATGGGAAACGATAGAGAAGCTCGTTACACGTATACATTTCCGCCTCCAGCTTGTTTTAGTGGCTCGTAATGCTCACTATCATTTCTGCATAAGCTCTTGCCACTTGATTTAACGTGCATGCGCGTCGTTACAACTCGGCTTCCTGTCGTTTCGAGGGTTACGAGCCAAGTTATAAAGCACGCCGTACTGGGAATGCAAAGAGCTTGACGTCTTCATTGACATTCACTGGAAACTTGTTTCGAGACTGCCCTGACATACGTCTCGGCTCGTCTTATCTAAGCTGCACTCGTTACAAACATGGTAACTAGACAACCATATTCATCTACAAGTAATTCCCGAAACAATTAAATTCCCGCCGAAATAATAACTCAAACTCACATCTCATTGAATTAAACGGACTCGTTGAAAAATTGAGAACTGTTACATTAAGCGATGCCTTTTAATCTTTTCACGAAGCATACAAATTAGCACGACAGGCTGATTACCCGCTAAAAAGAGATCCACGCGGTGGATGCTTAAATGAGAAATCAATGATAACACGGCAAACGAGAGGGAAAAGAATAAATCTTGCGGGATGACCGGGAGGCTGCGAGGAGTCCATAAATCTACACCTAAATCAAGGTGCCACGTGGCTGCTGGTGGACAGGAGAGTAAAAGGCGAGGCGAGGCGAGTCTAACGCAAGAGAGAGCCGCTGTTCGGGAATCAAGGGTGATTCGTTATCCCGCGATAGCCTTAACATTAACACGTCCTCGACAAAAAGGTACACGCGGCGCGAGAGCAGCAGCTGGTTCCTGCCGGATAAAGAAAGGAGCGGGTGTGATCTGTCGGTTGAAATATCCCCTCTTAATTAAGAAATCAATGCTCCATCGAACTGTGAAGTATCCAAAATTGCGCGAGGAAAGTCTAAATACGATTGCAGCTCTAAGTACGATGAAACATTTGCCACTAATTTATTTTTGAATTCACTAAGTCACTAAAATTCCCATCGAACACTAACACTAATATATACGTGTAATAATATTTGAATTTTCAAACAACATCCGAGCAGGCAAAACTGGACAATATAAAGTGCGCCGCAAAAGCTTAATGGTCCAATCGAAGTGGTTCAAGGATTGATTGTGCAAATAGTCGTTAACAGTAGTTTACAGTCTTTTTCTAGGAATGAAAGAAGTGCGATTTAATGGGCTTGTTTGCACTACGAATGGAATAACAAAAGTGACATAATTGAAACTCTTAAATAAATGAAGATGAATGATATTACAAACAGAACGCGAAAGAAAATTAATAATACATAAACAAGGTTTCGCGTCTAATTATTTCAAGCGAGCAATTATAAATTACATCCCGGTTTATCCAAAAGATTTCTCAAATTTACCACACACGATCTTTAAACATCCTTTCTCCGTTTCTCCGACAATCAGCATCTTAGATTCTGCCAACAGCCAAGATAAAACTGGCTGCGAGTAAAACAAAGAGAGTGCGAGAGGGGTAGGCGTAAAATATCAAGAAAGGAGAAGCCGGCGTGGCAGGCGGAGGAGAAAACTGAAAGGCAGAGGGCCGAAAGTAAGACATCAATCGCGGCGCGCGCGCGAGCTCTGCGAGCGGCGAAGAGGAAGAGCGGAGCGGTTCGAGTGGCGGTGAACGAGCACATAACGAGATCCCGGCACTCCGGCCGCGCCACTTCTCATTTATTTCTTGGTGGCTCATTGCCCTCTTCTTATCCGCGTCCTAACACACCGCTCGCTCTCTGGCCCGACGAGTCGGCCGCCGAGAGGCGACGCAACGCAAAACGTAACGTAACGCGCGCGCGCGCCCGAGCGTTCTGCCGCGAGCTCTGAAACGGCCACTTCTCTCCGGCTTTTATGCCCCGACATCGGCTCCGAGCCGTTCCAAGCGCGGCCAACGAAAAAGCGAGGAGCTTTTTGCGCGCCCTCTCTTCGTTATGGGGCCCCCGCGCGTATGAGTTATGCTAATTGAATGCGTGATAACTGGCGACTTTAATTGGAATGCGCCCGAGCGCGGAAACGTTCGGCGCGGCTCACCGGTTTCGCCCGTAAAATCCTGAAAAAGGATACAACCCACTCGCACACGATTCGGCGACGCCCGCTCCGCCCCCGCACCCGCGCGATACACTTTCTTCATTAAACCGAATTAATTGAATAATTTCTGATGCCGATCGAAACACTGATTAAACGAGGATCGATTCATGCGTTCGTTCGGAATGTGTTAATATCGAGAGCCTCTTAGCAAGAATGATAACGAATGAAATAAAACTCCAATGTATGCCGCAATTAAAAAATCTGACGGAATAACTCGTTACTTATATTAATTACAACACTAACGCATATATATAAAAACCGAATGCCTAGCAATAAAACATAACCCAAAACATTCGACTCAAAAACTGTTCATTCTCAATCTGCGCTCTTAATTAAATTAAAGCTGTACAATATAAGTTTGAGCACGTATAAAAATTAAAGCAAATTACCAAATTACGAGTGCACAAATAACAGAGGGTTGGCGCAAATGCTTGGCAACTGCGATATGCATGCATCGGAGAGTCTCATTGTTACCATCCTCGCTAATCTGATGAGGAAACACGCGATGCAACCGCCGGCGGCGCTGGCGTATGCGCGCGCGCGCGCGCGCGAGATCGCCGAGGTAAAGAAAGAGCAAATCCGTCGAAAAGATTACAGAAAACGACCCGCTGTCCCTTTAACGTCATGAGAGGTGCACCTGGTGCAATTGTCGCTTCGGCACACTAACCAAACGGGAGCAACGCGTACCGCTTGTCCCCACTGCCAAGCAGTCACGACATCTCCGATCATCCACTGATGATAGAGTGCGCATCAACCACTCGCGCATTACCTATGTATTGGCGGCGGCGGCGATTAATAATAAACCTAACCACTTCGCTCTTCGTCTAATTGCCGCTCATCAAAAAATGAAAGGCTGCCGGGCGCGCGATAACGGTGACGCCCGAAGTAATCAAACTTCTTCTTGGCTCGACTCGACTTCGGAGCGAATGACTTTTTATGGCCGCCAATTTCCTCGGCCGGATCGTGCATTCGAGGGGGCGACGGGCGCGGTTTTAGAAGCTCTAAAATTCGAAATAGAGATAATATATGCTAATTTTATACCGATCGGAGGGATCCGGCCAGCCTCGGCCTACAAAACCGAATTGTCCGTGTTTCTCTCTTTCTCGTTGCAGCCACCAGCCGGCACATGCTCCATTCAATCGGGGCAGGTGAGAGGCGCCCTCTCTCTCTCACTCTCTCTCTCCTGCCCCCGGCCGCCACTCACAATTCTAAGTGTAAATTCCCCCGAGATAACGAAAACGAAAACCAGAAAAGGGTAGCGGCGAATGCGAGCGAGCCCTCTCGGGGGGTAATGATGCACGGCGAGAAAGGCGAACGGCGTGTGTGTCTCGTTAAGCAGTGAAATTCCAGAAATCTCCTAATCTCTCTTGCTACCTCTCAGCCAAACACTCTCCTTTTCGAGAGCCACCCTGATCAATTGCCACTCTCTTAATGGAACAGTCCTCTGTCTTTTAATTATATAATACCATTTCCTGCTTTCCAAATGACTCTACTTTCCACTTTGGTATAATCAAATTCCGTCCAACGGGCTTTCAAAGCTTCAACTATGAATAATAAATTTACTGCTCGAGTCTAATTTTTACATGATGAATGTAGCATTGATCTGGACCGAGATAAATCAAATTCCACTAGCAACAAGCTCGAAATGAATGGCAGCTCATAATCGAATAATAAACTGACATGAGCAGTGCGAAAATTTAAATACTCGCGCCTTTAAAAAATAACACTGAGAAAATCTCGAATATCTCACTTTACACGAACCATCACTCGCATTGGAATAAGTCTCGCGTATAAACTTGAGTAACGCAAGTATCATCGAACTTCGAGGATTTCGGAGGCAAAAATGGCTGAGATTGGAGAAATTCAGTGGACGCGCGTAATTGGAGGAGGATCCTCCTTATCCCACGGGTTCGGCCCCGGGGGGTGACGTGGTGGCACAAACCGGCAAGAACGAGAGTGGCCGACGAGAAATAAATGAAGTCGAGGCGCGGCCCCGGGGCTGCTGCTGCTTAAGGGCCGCCATAATTGCCGTTAATTGCATTTTAGTCACTTGCCAGGTTATATCGCTGCGCCTATACCGACGCGTACACCCTAAGTATCTACGCTCAGGAGACAGGTATGCTGTCCGGATTCTCGCTTTTTGTCACCCCGCCCGACTGCCTTCGGGACTTTGCCCCGCCAAACCAAACAACCTCCAATTTCGCCCTTTTTCCGCGGGCCTTCAACCTGATTCACTTGCCTTTCAATCAGCTCTCTCCTAAGCCATTTTTTTCACCACATAGTTATACGTTTGATGTATCTATACTTTTTAGAATAATGTCTGTTAAACAAAGTATTTTATTCTATTGGATTGAATTATAATACCTATTGAATGTAATATTATACAGAATGTATATGCTACAGAGAAAAATTGGACGTATTCGTCTGTAATTAAAGTTACTCGATAATTAATTATTCTGTACATAGCAATTTATATTTGACAGTGGTGATCGAGAAGCAAGTGAATAACCTGTACAGGATTTTACTATGGTAATAAAACGTGTAAACCTACTGAATATATGGTTTTAGACCGGAATTAGAGCATCCGCGTACTCGCAATTATTTTCCTATAAATTCGTATTGTTTATCTATTTCCAATTCCTTGATTATTACCGCGATTACGGTACACGAGGATTGCGTGGCCCAATTAAACATATCTCGTCGGAGAGTTCTACGAGTGGCTGAAAACCTGAATCGAAGAAGCACGCATCGCCAAATTGAAACAGTGAAGAGTGTGTTTGGAGCGCGGCCTGCTCAAAAGTCGAGTTGTGACGAAGAAATTTCCATAATGCTGGCGCTAAGGTCCAATGGAAGTACGAATTGGGTCGTAAAGCGGCCATATAAGTAAAGGGGCTCGCGAGACAGCAGCCAATTTACAGCCAATTAAATAGCGCGCGGATCAAGGCAGTCCGGCTCCATCAGCCTTTCGTAAAGCCTCTGTTCTCTGTATCAAATTGCGAGATTCTACCCGGCCGCAAAATATAGCGAGAACACACTTGATAAATATCCGACGCGAAATTCTTGCTACAAAGTTATGTTTAAAAATCTACTAAATTACTCAAGATTGAAATTATGATCGATTCCCGAATTAAGAGAGTCAAGCACCGACATTAAAATATACGTATAACGACATTGAATCTTTCAAACAAAATTACAGCAATCGGCCTTTACTTCGACTCCACGCGATAAATTGCCGTCATTCGATCTTACAAGATAAGTAAAAGTCCACCTCCGGAAACGGCGCGAACAAAAGGGTGACTACGACAATTTCAGCTGGCGAAATCGAAGTGTGAAGTATCGTCGAATTTTTCAGACCGCTACTTACAAAGGACGGGGGTAGGGGGTAACAAAGTGGGAGATGGTCGTAAATTATAGCGTTGACAGCCGACCAGATGCGGCAATGTTATGGTTCATGGGTTCGGCGCACCATGAAACGTATATCAATGCTTCACGAGTGAAATCATCAAATGGTCCGACCAGTATTTACGATCGCCGACGACTAAATCTATTTGCAAATTTAGAAGACGAGGTAACCCGATAATTGAACTTTTACTCTGCTCGCATTTTAAATACCGAAGGTCGATCGGCGAGCTCTTTAAATCATGCTCGATTCGCGGGAATGAAAAATTCGACAGATTTCACTGCAATAAATTCTGACTGCTGCTAATTCGGAGGCGCAATTCGTTTTTTAACTTACGCAGCCTATAATTAATTGCAATTGGGTGGACGATACGACGGGAGGACAGTAGCCGAGACCGGTTTGAATGAT
The DNA here is from genome assembly GCA_910591665.1 of Ectemnius continuus. Taxonomy (NCBI): domain Eukaryota; kingdom Metazoa; phylum Arthropoda; class Insecta; order Hymenoptera; family Crabronidae; genus Ectemnius; species Ectemnius continuus. The sequence continues at coordinate 8,081,591 of OU342868.1, read as the reverse complement.
CGCTGTTAAATTGCGCTATCAAGCGGTATTAAGGCAGTCCCTCTCCCCAAGATTAATGTTAATTGGGCCACGCTGCCTTAACATTCACCGTAAAACTTAATCTTTACGAGCATAATGTGCTACAATTTCGCTAGTGATCCAATTAAACCGCGCGCACGCGGCTTACCGTTGCACGCTCCCGCCAATCTAATCGAGCGACTCTTCTTTTAATACGCCAATTCCTTACTTCACTCATTAATTGTGCGCGTCCCGGTATCTTTTTCTCGGCGCGCGAACCCACTCCCATCCAAGTACGAGAAACACAATTAACCCAAGTCCCACGAAATAATACTATCAATTCGCTACCTTAACCTCGCACATTAACATTATATTCCTATCGTATCAAATCATAAACAATTTCATCTATTACTCCAACCAAACAAATAACTTCCACGCGTAAACTTATATCGACGACAATTCCTGCCACTACCAACAATTTTCACTTACTCGCGCTCTCAATCTTTATGCAAAAATGAAAGAAAGTTGCAGCAATTGCCTGCCAAAAGCATAATAAACGTGCTGGACCATCCATCAAATTGATCAATTCAGCGGTGATCCTTCGAAACTTTCCACCGCCAGTCAAAGTGGGTACTTTGTCGCGGCGGCGCATCTTCGTCGTCGGTGGTGGAACAGGAGAGCAGAGCACATCACGTCCGGTGTGTGTTGCATCGAAAGGAGCGGTGGCGCGGCGCGCGAGAGAGGATGATCATTCCGGAGGCGTTTCGCAAGAATCCCGCGAGCCCGCGACTGGATTCCGGCGACTGGTTTTACGTCGAAAGCAGCGCAAACTTATCGGGGGGCTGAAATATGTCGGCCCAATTTGCCGGTGTCTGGTGCCCCTGGGGCACCGGGCACAGAGTCGCGCGCTCCTTCTTCCTCCTCCTCCTCCTCCTCCTCCTCTTCCTCTTCCTCCAAAGCTTCTTTTAACTTCTCTCCTTCCTCCTGCCCGCTCATATTTTCCCTTTGCTTACACTTGCCCGAGTAGCATTCTGCTCGCATCTTTTTCTGCCACGCCCAAGACTCATGGAGGGGGTCGCGCACCCGCCGTACTGAATTGAGCAATTACAACTAATTATGGCCACCGTAACTCGCCATCTCTCTATCTGACTCTCGCTCTATCTCTTTCTCCTCTAGAGCTACTTAATCCATGCTTGCGTCTGTATTAATATTTCCCCGACTGGTTTACACGAAGCCCCCTCTCCCTTCCCTCCATTTTACCAGGAATTGATTAAGAAGCTAATTTATAATCGAATTCGGTTTAAACAAATTTTCGGTGGCTGTCGTTATCAATTCGCGTGTAAACTCGAATTATAATTATATAAGAATGTAATCTAAATACGAACGATATTTGAAAATAGGCAAAATCGTGCTACAGCAAAGATCGGTTCTCCCCGCGAAGAAAATGAACTGGCCTACTGACTCAATACATAATAAGTAACCCGGTTCATTTGACCCGCGATCGATCACTCGGTAGCTATCAACATGAGCGGGGAATTAATTCCGAAATTGCTACAGTTTTTGCAAAACGGTTGGCCGACTGTGGCGGGGCGAGCGAGTATGCGCTGGGCGGGCAGCAGCAGCAAAAGAATCGAGTGCAACGCGGAGCCCCAAATTTAGGTCGATCGCGATCAACCCCCGCGCGTCTCGGCCCCGTAAATCGAGGCTGGCTGACATATCTCGGCATAAAGTCGACGTAAAGTCGACGCAAAGCCGGCAAGCAAGCAAGCAAGCAAGCGCGCGCGTCTGTGGCCGAATTTCTCGAGCGCGCGCTTGCGGAGTTAGAAAGATTGACAAGCGGGGCCCGCTGACGTGACTTCATAAATCTCGGCGGGCCCGTACGTTATGCTCGGGGAATTTATTACCAAGTTAAAGGTGCACACGGCGACGGCGGCGGCGGCGGCGGGCAATATCAATTAAATCCGACGGCCGAGAGAGCGCGATTGGTGGAAGCTCCGATTATGGGATTCGGTCGCGATGTCGGCAAAAAGAAGCCATCTCAGCCCCTCTCGCCAGCGGGAGACAAGAGTCGACGAATCGCGAGCGATGGACTCGAAACGCGCCGGCTCTAAAACAGACTCTCGCCGCGATCGCTTCCCACTCTTTCTAGCCGATTGACATTCAAAGTTTAATAGCCCCATCCGACACTCCTCTTTATTACCTCCTAATATAGCCTTTCCATCTTATTATTATTTTATGATCCTAATAAGCCACACTTTCCCTGATTAATTCGCTCCTTGTTTCAAGATTTGTAGCAGTCCTAAAGTGCGAATGTGATGAAAAGCAAGCTCCGACAAGATTGGACAAGATTGTAAGATCTTTCAGCGAAAACTAAAGATTTTAATTCGAATGTATCTCTGCAAAAAATGTCTCACATTTTAATGAAATGATAAACCGATTTATACTATTTGTTTGAGTTGTTCTGTTTTCAGGATATCAAATTGACATAAAAATAATAATCCGAAAAATAAGAATGATTCTAACAGAAACCGTACTAATTCCAAGAACAATTTCCAATCCCTTATCAATGCTGTTTGAATAATCGCGAATTCGACATTACAAATTCTTGAAATCAAGAGTAATAGAAACTAAATCAATAAAGGCTCGAGTCTCTCGCTAGGTACAACGGGTGCAAGGAGTGCATCGGCCTTTTTCCTTCCGCTTATTTCGTCGATTTCGCAGTGCTTGCTTTCGTTAGAGGGGCTGGGCCGGCGTTCTCTCCCGGGCGAACTCTGCCTTCAATCATTCGAGTAATTATTCGCCAGAAGCAGTTTTGCCCAATTATTTGCTGTCCCTCTGTCTCTCGGCGTACGTCTCTCTCGCTCGGCCGCCGCAACCGAACCACGAGAACGTCAGCGTTTCTTTGCACGGTATACTCGCGTGCCCTCTTCCTCCTTCCAGCTCATCCAGCTCTCCGAGGCTCGCCCTCTTTGGCAAACACTTGTGGCCACGATTGAGGAATTAAAATTGCTGCCGAGACAATTTCTACGGAAAGAGGAGACTCTCGCCGAGAGAAAGAAAGGGGAAGATGAGTGAGAAAGGAAGAGCGATTGCCGAGCGAGTGTAACGAACGAGCAAGAAAATACGAGTGGATCGTCGGCGGCGGCAGCACAGCAGCACATAACGCGTTTGGGAGTGCGCGATTTTCTTTGGTTTCGGGCGAGCGCCTTCCTCCACCTGTGTCCGCTGGTGTGCGACAACACGCGTCTGTACTACACTGCTGGATCGAGAACATCGTCCAATTAAGGCACGAACGAGAATCGCGGAGGGAAAGAGAGCAAGACTTCTTTGATCGAACCCGTTAAGGCATTTTAGTCGCGCGTCCACGAACTCCCAATTACACCTTTGCGCCCTCTATTTCGACATACGCGCCTCGCCCTTCCCTCTCTTTTTACAGTTCCTTCATCGAACCAAGTAATATTACTTCATTAGATCGCCGGGAGAACCTCGCAGACATCTACCTTCGATTCCCTCTTACTTCTGCTTTTTAACGCGAGAGCAACCAATCTTGCAAAAAGGACGAATTCCAGATTACAGAATGTTCCCGAGCAGAGAATCCCTCGCGATGCTTTCCCCGCCACTTTTTATCAAGATAATATATACTTTTAATCGATCCCTCTAATCGCCAAGCTCTCGAATATCCACAATTAAGGATTTACAAGCCTGAAGAATCGCACGAAAAGCATATGAACTTGGCGGAAAGCTCAAAGATCTATTATTAATTCTGCAACAATTAAGTGTCAACGAGACTGTTCTCGGTGGTGTCCAAGGGAGCATCTCTTATTAAGGGAGGCATCAAGCCCGGAAGAGTGTATCGTGTGTCGCTGGGAGCCACGTGAATCCTTCTAGCTTAGCGGCAGCTTACCGAAGGATTACCAGGGCATTCTGCTGCTACCAGATAACACTGTGTAAGTTGTCAAGCGTTCACACCCGTCCTCGCTCAACTCTCGCTTCAAATAATTGAACATTCCCATTCCCACCACCACCACCCTCGGCAGCCCTTTCTCCCTCCCCCACTCGTCTCTCCTCTCTCTCCTCTGGCTCGGCTTCGACGATCCGACAGATCGCAGATAGCAGTCCGCCCGTAATTGGATGATTTTCATGGGGAACGGTTCTGGGCTGAAGGTAAACGATAAAACCGCGGATAAAAGCTCCTGATTTTCGACTCTCCCTTCTACTACTACTCCTACACTCTCTCTCTCTCCTCTCTCTCCTCGTCCAGTATCAGAGCTCCCACCATTCTTCTTCTCCCTTCTCCCTTTTTCTCTCGCGCGCCACCACCCCCTTTTTCGTTCTCTTTTCGAGACCCTTTTTCGGTTTATCAGGGCTTTTCAATCGCGAGCTACTCTCGCCGCGTTATGCAAGGACCGGCCCCTCGGACCATTAAGAGCTCGTTAGTTTTAATTTTTAATTGGGACACTGCTCCAACATCGCGGATACTGTCGATCTGCGATGAGCAACCTGACGGATGTCCAACGATAAGTCTTACGAATTTTTGTGGGTCGTTATTGTATCGTTATTAAGAATCGACCTGTATTGCGAGTAAATCTCGTATGGAATGGTTGTCCAATTGTTTCGCAAAGTTACAGAATGTTTTACTGTTTGATTATTTAAACACTAATATACTCTAATATTTCATATCCAAATAGCAAAAGTCAACAAAATCCCCAAATCTTTACACGAAATTTAATTCCACCCTTAAGAATATTTTCCTAACAAATACAGAATTTACTAAAAATGATTCTTTGCAATTCGATTATTTAAACTTCAACTCTATTCTACAAGAGGCTCAACAATTGAACAACTGGGCTGGCGATCGTCAGTGAAACTGAATGACACAAGTGAATGAGGGCTGTTGACACGAGAATATGTGTGACCCTTGGGGCCGGCCGCCGCGCTGGTACGCAATCATCGACGCAGAAGAGGATCACAGGGGTTCAAGTATACAAGGGGGTGAACGAGTGTCCCGGCGCGTCAAGGGATGTTAACCCCGGCGCGGCGCGGCGCGTGCCGGACTTCAGATGCGAAGAGCATATTTACAGTGTTTACACACTGGTGGCCTAATCGATTATGACTCGTCAAGTACGCGAGGGGAATCACTGCTCCGAGTAGAGTGGGGATAGAAACTCTCCCTTATTTTGCTATTATCCCATTATAATAGAAAACGATTGACATTAAAATTAAAAAGAATTCAATTGAACTATTGACTGACTTTAAATTTAACACAAGACAGAAAGCAAAATTAAAAGACTAATATTGAAGAGTGATCCTATTATAATAATCATTCTACTATTTTAACTAAATTCCCGATTAATTATTGTTCGTCTGTATTCGATGTAAAATTCTAATATTAGCCGAGTAATATATTTCTACTGATTTGAACTGATATCCACCGATTTCGCTCAACTTTCTTCAGCACAAGCGAATAAACGAAACTGTGCGGCGGACCCTCCACGAGTTCTCACATCGATCATCCAATCTATGTTATTACCGCTAATAGAATTAAAGTGGCCAACCTGGCTAACTCTTCACTAATGTATCATTCTGACTAGGCCTATAATTTGCCACCTCCTTGTGGCCTATATCTCGCTCTTATTGAAAGCACCAAGCACACACCGGGCGCTCTCCCACACAGCTATCTCGATACGTAAAGCGTCAAAGGTTTTGCGCAAGGAAGTGAAAATCTCTCGCGCTCCTCTCGTCCCGTTCTTTCGCGCTTCGAGTGAAACGATTGCGTACCAGGGTAAAATACGGGTTTCAGCTGATGTAATTATAAAATCACAGGTGTGCCCCGGCGGACGCGACGTGTGTGGGATCCGTGGAGCCAATGCCGCACACACGCCTTGCACTTTTTTGCCGAGACATTGTCGCCCCGTGGCACGCCCACGTCGTCTCATCGTTTCATCCTTTCTTTGCAAATAAACATGTAATTTCCGCACGCTGCAAAGATTGCGCGAACAATCCGATCTTTTGGGAATACTGTTATTCCATTTTCTAGAGTTACTGTTACAATTATAACTAAAACCACGTATTACTCGTACGATTTATAAGAAACATTTTGCTAATAGATATTCAAAATTTGTATACGTCAGCACAAACAAACCATCGTAACTAGAAGTAGTATTTTATAATCGTTATTATACTAATTATTGGAACTATATACTTTTCAAATATGAAGTACAGGGTGAGTCACTTGCCTTTGAATCACCTCCAAAAATGGAATATTTTCGGTGGTCAAAAATATGGGGAAAAAAAAATTTTGAGCTAGGGCGCTGGAATTTTTACTACTTCTTCCTCGATGCAAAAAAACATTCCCCACCAAATTTCAGCCCCGGAAAAGGTCGGGAAGTACCAAAAACACGGGGAAAACCATCGAAATCAATTTTTCAAGATCGGTTTTCCACATGTTTTAGGCAGAATTCCGGCATTTCCCCCACAACATTTATGTTTTTTTTCCGTTTTGAGACACGAGCAATTGAAAAATCAAGCGTTCGTTCCAGTCCCAGAACCTTCGAAAAATCGAAAATTTTTGAAGGGGTATGCCTTAAAAAATTTGCGAAAAAATGAATTTTGAGCTAGGGCTCTGGAATTTTTACTCCTTCTTCCTCGATGCAAAAAAACATTCCCCACCAAATTTCAGCCCCGGGGAAGGTCGGGAAGTCCACCAAAAAAAATAAGGGCTAGGAGAGTTCTGATTCAAAGGCAAGTAAATCACCCTGTACATTTACTCGCGTCTAAGATTTATCAAATGTACGAACTATTTCCAAAAGATCGAATTGGTAATCGCGTTATTCCACTTTCGACACTACATCCATTAACAAAAAGGTATGAGTATTACTCGCAAACCACAAAGTCCGAGAGTACCATTGTAAGTTTCTCTCGCAAAGTCCCGGAGCAATACTCATTACGAGAAGAAGCGAGCTGCATTTGCAAATTTGCATTTGAACAGCGAGAAGAACTCACAGCCAGTACGCATCCCGAAGGCGCCCTGGGCGGAACACCCAAAATAATTTGACGAGAAAACAATTGCGCTTTCGGGAGGGGAAATTTGCGACGGGAGAAAGGCGACTGGGATAGCTAGAGGACACTGAGCCATCTTCGACATCTTCATCAGACAAAGCAAACTCCCCAGGGAATTCCGCTCTGCCTTTCGGGAGGCGAGCGCGCGCGTGCGAGCCTTCGCACTATTGGTGCAAGCAACCGAGCTGTAATTGCGAGTCATTAGAGCACACTGGAGGGCCCAGCACGCGAAAACTCCACTGTCTCTAGCTACAGGTACGTAAAGGTAGATTTGCACTTGCCGTTTATTCGCACGACTTGAAATAAGCCTCCGAAAATTAATGACCCGTCAATTTTACCGGGAATTTCTGTCCGAAGAAAATAAGAAATAAGTAGTATTCGAATTGCTTTAGATTCATCTGCTCTCTTATCTTTTGTTCTGTAAATACAGAGCCGTCGAACGGCTTTTTATTGCAATTTTTTCACAAACTCTCTTCTATCCAAGGATGCATGATCAGCCAGTAAATATGGCTCTCGTAAATTCATTCGTGCAATCAAAGCTATCGACTAAAGTATCAATTGAGCTCTCAATCGGAATTACACGGAAAGCAATGGCGAGTGAAAAGGTACCTTAAGAAAACAAGACAAGGTTTCACATGCATCCCGTATTCCGAGTGCTACTTCTTATTTCACGTCTGTCCTATCATTTGTACATCCTCCCGCTCGCGTTTCTCCTTCCGTGCATAAAACTGCATAAAGGAAATACGCATATTCCTGGAGAACCGGCAAGTGCAATTCCACTCGTTACACGCCACTCACAACAAAGTTGCACGAACGTAAATTCTGCGATGATTACGGATACTAAATTCCCGGCTATTACGGCAATTCCTTAACCCAGAGGCGCCACTTGCCTCTCCCGAATATAAAGCAAGCTTTTCGAGCACAATCGATTCTAATTTTCAATTCGACCCTAAATCTCGACATTTAAATTTCAAATGTATGAATTCTATTTAACAGCAGTCGATTCATCAAGAAATTGTCCTTTGTAAGTGCAAATTGTACATAATTTACAAATTTAATTGAACGAGGCTATTTCGTAAATTCTTTATGCAAATGTAGAACTTTATACGAAATAAATCGTTATTGCGAAATGAAAATGGATTCCCCATTAATTGACACTCTTCAGTATCAGTACAATTAGGGACAACTTTCGAAATACGAGCTTGAAACCTCTTTGAAGTGCGCGATGACTATCGAAAGTTACCATATCATTAAGCAAACCACTCGGGCATGCGTGTGTGACAATGTACCGGACAACTAAACCTGTTTAAACTGGCCCGCAAAGTGATTCAACACCTGCGAAAGTGATTCACGAGTTACACCTGGTGTTACTGCAACTGGTAACACTCTTTAGCCGAAATTCGAACGTTTACCATATTTAACAGAGTGTCTGCAAAGTACCCAACTAATTGCATTCGAAAGAACAGTTTCTCCCCGTTTTAAAGACTCGCGAAAACAAATGAATCCACTGCTAAAAATATCAAAACTATTATTACAAGTACAATTGAATCACTAATTCTCTAAATCCAATTCAATATTAATATTAGAACTTTTGCAAACACTATTACAAATCCTAAAACTTTTACTTTGCAAGCCAACAATTATTTATTACATTTCGCGTTTCAAAAAGAAATTTCAAATAGCGGGCATCGAGATTCGCGACAATTCGTGATTCCGTCGAAGAAATGGGGCACGTGTGTGATGCTACCATTAGGACCACCCTTCACGACGCGGTAACAATTTTCGGAAAGTGTAATGACACTTCGTGCGCCAACCATTTAGCCGGAGAGAGCCGCTGCGGTGAATCGCTCGGCCCTCGGGGGTACCAGGCGTACAGGCGCGTCAATGACAAGAAGAAATGGACGCAACCTTTCAAAGTGCACGCTCCAACAGCGCGAGAATTTGCCTGCCTGCACGAACCATCCTCTGATTCTATTATTCTATGAATATCTCAATGATCTTAATAACTTGCAAGTTCCTCGAACTTTGGAGAAATACCTTTAAGATTTATGAATGAATTAAACAGCAAAAACGAATGAGCTATTTCAGGACTCAACTTTGAAAACAGCTTTGATTATTGAAACAGTACTATTTCTTACTGCAAATGATTTTATAGACTAAATTAAAAGTTCGTAAAAAAACTGCAAACTCAAAAGACTTTACATATCAAAATGAAATTATTTTAAGAGCATAGCAAAGCTCGAAGAAACCAAATCGAAGCAGGTAAACAACGCACTGAAAATACTTGGGAATTTCGTCTCGAAAAAAGTAGAAGCGGAGCGAAGTTGCACGCGAGACCAACGGAAGATTAGTACATGTAGCAAGGACGTTGCGTCCGGAATGTCCGGAACTATCTAAGCCGCTCGCTTTTAATAAGCGGCCTCCGTCCGAAAGGTCTCAAGGGAAGCCGCAAAATCCATGGACACATAGAGTCGGCCAGTCATTTTTCTAGACGTAACCATAGTCCCGGCACGTCACGAATAATTGCTGCGATCGATCCCGCTGTTATTATTTCGGCCAGCACCCGGCAATGATTACGGAAAAACTGGTCGCGAACGGATACCCTCGAAGGACAGACAGGAAAGGACCAAGTCAGTGCCACTGACGATGATCTTCCAGGTATCCACCCAACACTACTTTACGTGCCGCAAATATAACACGCTTTCAATTTAACTGTGCATTGTCAGTGAAAATTAATTTCGCCGTGAAAAAATGTCAGAAACAAAAGGAATCTTTGAATCTATTATAATAATTATAGTCTTTTGAATCTATCACTTGAATATGCAAAATAAAAGATATTGTGCGAACTTTGAAATTGAATTTATATGAAAGTCTAATAATCATAGTCGTTATTTTAACAAACTACCATTTACAACAAACCCTGTTTAAATTGCACGGCGCTCTAAGTGTAAGAATTTACTTTGCAAAAACTGTCTCCTGAGAGTATTCTACTGCAAGAATTTACTGTGCAAGAACAATCAAAATTGGAAAAAGGTCACGTACTATGCACGTAAAGAAATGTGGGGCTGCAATGTCTCCGATACGTGAGAATACACACCGGTTCGCAGAGGGCGGGTTAAACAGAATCGAGCGGCGAAAATCGTTTCGCTTTAATCGCAGTCCGGTTTGATTATATCATCAAGCCGCGAGAGAGCAATCATTCGTGGTAGTCTCTTCTTATCGACCAAGAAACCACCTCACGTACGAACAACGATTAAGAGTAGCGCGGATGCCAAGAGTGGCAAAGATCCATGTACTGCTTGTTACTAAATTGTCCTCGCTGCTCAATCTTTCAATGTCTCACTTTAGAAAGAAACCAAATTCCTCTCGAAACTTATTCTCAAACGGACTTAGATTTGTTCACTTGCAAAATAGTGAATCTAGAAAGCACAATGTCGGAGGCACAAATTTGTGATGCAAGCATCACTTTCGAAGAAGAAAACAAAATTCCCTTTGGGATTTGTTATAACACAAGCCTAGATTTGCTTGTAGAATAATGAGATTTGGCGACTTAATATCAAAGAGAGAGATTTTTGATGCGAGCACGTACATCAAGATAAAAAGTCAACCTTTAACGTCTGATCATGCCGGCCTGCGAGATGACACGTGTCGACAATTTGTGCCAGCGTTTCTGCACGCAGGAAAATAGTGGATTACCGGCTCGCCGATATCCTTTGAACGTTCCTTGCAAAAACTAGTTCACACTGACGGGAAGTCGAGTACTAGCTAGTCTTGAGAATTGATTTCCGTTTGAAATCCCTCAGTTCGTCGTTATACCATATCCTTTTGCACGAAAAAACACAAATCAGAGCAGCATAAATGCTGACTAGAAGAAGAATGCGAGGACTCTAAAATACCATCGTAAGAAAAAATTTATAAACATCGTACTACGCGTAAAAATACTAAAACACATTTTTTGTTCAAAAGACTTCTGAATTACAACTTTTAATTATTTCGCAATAATCTCGATTGTATCTCGAATTCTAAAAGTACCAATTAAACAAGATTTCGCGACGCTATATTTCTATAATTATAAACCGTGTAAATATGCACAGATTATCCGAACGTTACCGTGAAAAAATGTATCGAGCCGATTTCTTATTGCCGAGTCATTTCGTTAATGAAAAAAATACGGTTATATTCTATTTCCACGGCAGTTTGCATGCTCCCCGAGGAATAAAAAGCCCGAAGCTGCCAAGAAGAACAAGAAGTCTAATTGCAAGCCTAATTCGATGCGTGTCTCCTGCCATTGAGACGCACCTAATTTTACGACCCAGCATCCACAGCATCTACATACTCATAAGGAGCGTGTGCCGGCGATCATCATGTTCGATTGGCCTTTTTTAGCGATCAAACGATTTATGAAGGAATCTGCATCCCAAATACAGGACAGTGTTGCCGAATTTGGTACAGACTGTACAATATATCGTGTCTCAACGATTTTTCTTCAATACACATCTTCGATCCCTTTAATTAGACTTCATTGTGATCATAATGTATTGACTCCACTAAATTAAACGAATAAGTAAGACCAATAATAAACCAACTTTACAGAGCGGATATTAATTTCAAACTGAAACCACAAATTCAGATTATGATTGCTAATATTACTAAAAGATCAAAGGGAGACAATTTGAAAAAAGAAACGCTAGAGATAGATCCCGCAAGGGCAGGTATCGGCAAAAATTAGAGGACCGAGGATTAAAATTAATTCGGCAACCCAGCGGCCGCACGCGCCTCTTAGAAATTCGATGACAGGGTTTCGGGGACCGCCTACATGCGCTTAGATTAGCCATCCGGGACACCGCAGAGTGCTACTTTCTCTCTGCCATCCTTCTTTCTCGGCCGAAAGAGATAGTGTCGAGGAACAAAGAGACAACCCGTACGAAATGAAGGGACTGCCGGCACATTTTCTGGCCTCAAGGGGACAGTTGCATCTCGGCGGCTCACCTGCCTTTTAGATCATCTAAGCACACGAAATCATGAGTGACCATTTATCCTTCCCGGCACAACCTGTGTTCGACAGCATTGCTGACGAACACACTTTCTACGAATAATCAAAACGTTTGCGCCCTTCGCGCATGCAAATATCAAAGCTATGTTTCAACCAAACAAAATTTGTAACATAAAAAAAGATGAAATAAAAAGAAATCATAAAATCGAGATAGAAAACTACTAAAATTCAAGAATGTACACCGAAGCTATTACGCTACACTATGAATAAAATCAAATGAATTGAAAATTAAAAAATAGGTAACCAAATAAAATGAGTAATTCAAGAATAATTAAAGTATCTCAACTGCCGTAACAAATTTACCGTTTTTAATAAAAATAAACAAAATAAAACATAAAATTTCCCCCCAACGTCTCACTAGATGTCATCAATAACTCTTCTCCCATCCCAGAAAGCTAATAATATTCTAATTACAGTGCCCACCAGCAAATCGCTTATGCCTCCAAAGTATATACACGAAACTCGAAAGCCCGTTCGATTTCGGATCGCGATAGTGAATTACGATTACGAGTCTCGATAACGGTTTGCTCGACGATGTTGGCATAAGTGGTACGACGCGACGACGTCCGGCAATATTGCTCGCACGACACGCATTCCTCGCGTACGCCCAGAGCACGATAAAGAGCGCCCGAAAATCCCAATACTTAGAGCCAAGCGGGATGATAAGTTCTGCTCCGACCGAGAATCACCCTTGACAGATGCCCGGCTCAGTTAAATCGCTCGTTATTAAATTGTTAGTGCCGAGCAGGGACGACACGCCGTCAATTATAATGCCCGCGGCGCTACATCGGCCAAGCATGTACTTTCATAGTCATAATACACACGCCTAACCTTCCAGCCGATTGAATATGCGAGCAACCACGGCTATTCTCAAGGACTTCCAAACTTTGCATCGACTTTAACCCAGAAAAGCATCGCGCGATATATCTACGCGTTTGATTCACGGATTCGTTTTTGGATGATTGTAGCACAGTCGAATTAATTCTTGTAAGTCAAGAACAAATGGGAACCGCCCACAGAAAAACCGAATGAACCGAATTTAAGACACTGGAATTATAGCAAAAGGCTTTACACCGAGCGCGAAATATGTCACATTTGAAGTCCAAGCATATTATTTAAGCGAGAGTTAATAAACACAAATATTCTATTTCGAAAACTAAATATTTTTGACAGCTGTCGTCACTCAAAGTCGAATGTAAAGTAAAATGAGTTGAAGCGTAATAGTAGCAAAGAACACTTTAAGAAAATCTTTGAAAAAAATTATTTTTCTCTTGACACACGACTGTATAACACATTGCAAAAACTGTATTTTTAGTATAATACACTACGCGTAAATAAGGTAATCAATAAATAATACTAAATCAAAACTAGGACTTCAAATGCAACAGTTTAAACTCGTAAACACGAAAAAGATACGCGTCAAACCGTGAATTTAAATGACTCGAATCTTTGCCGTATATTTCGCACTACGCACTAATTTCACTAAACACTTATATCAGCCGGATAATAAACCTGTAAAAAAATAAGATTAGTAAACAATTATATTATCGCAATAAATCGCTAAGTCGTTTTCATATAGAATGAAAATCAATCGGTTACGTAAGGCGAATAATTCGAGAGACGAATAAATGTATCGAATGAAAAATCGAGCAAAAATCTTAAGAGCGCCAGAGAATCTGGAAGAGTCGAAATTGGAAAGAATGCGAGCAGAAGAACAAGGCGTGTTGACACCTTGGAAGCCAGTAAGGAAATGAATGCGCCATGACTTTGCATACGATCTTGAATGACCGTCGTTACGGGCGAGAGTGGGGGTTGGGCAGTCGCGCACATACCAGGAAAATTTCGCCACCAAACACCGTCAGGTCGTAAACCGGATTATTTTTACGACCCTTCCGGATTACGAAAATGGCAAAGGTCCATGGAAAATGCGAAGTATGCGCCGTTTACAATGACATTGAAATATTCGTCAACAAGTTGGCGTCAAAACGTTACAAACAACTCCGCCATATGTAAAGCAGACGTAATAATTTCCGTTAACTAAGAATTCATTCAAAAGATTTTATACGAATAAAATAGTGATGCTATCTTTTAATATCCTAAACCTACAAACAGTAACGACGAAAATTGCGGTTCCTTTACAGACGAATCTGGAACAAATATTGCCCGACTAACTGACCGATAAAGAATGTTATACATTAGCTAATTATACGCCGCGAAATAATTATCGTACAAGGCGAAATTATCGCGAATGAATCGAGGACGAATATTTCTTAGAGCCACCATGTAATTACCTAAATGAAGTTCCGTTTAAATATTACAACAAAGTATGAAGCCATTTGCAGATATCTATCGTGGCGGGCGCACATTGCTTTTAATAACAGGGTTCGGATTTGCGTCGTTTGGCGACGAGCAAGCCGGCAGTTAGATGGAGCAACACGATTCATGGGCAATGATCGCCGATGGCACCGAGCCTTCTAAACGATTATCTTTTTCTAGTGGGACAGGTCCCCGATAATGCCCCGCCAGAAATCCCAATCGAACGATACTTAGTCCACGCGACTATCGCTTTAATGCCGGAGAGCCCTCACTCTTGATCATAGGTTAACCTATATTTAGGCAGATGCGACAGAAATTGAGCGTCTCCCGATCCTCCACCTTGTGGGTCTTTCACCTCATCCATTGACTTGCATCACACTCCGCGATTCTAATATCCGAGCCACGTGCTTTCGAAACATCCGACAAATTTTACAAACTCAATCCTTCGACTTTTACTATCAACTATAAATTATACAAAAACCCTGCACGATAATAAAATCCCTTTCCATCTCACAAAAGAGTAAGACAATTCGACGACTCTTTAACTCGTATCGCATTAACAAATTAATTCCCACATTAATGCAACAAATAAATTAAAAACTGCAATATCCTTCTCTCTCCCAAACAATTCCACATTCTTTTAATTATATCCCTATTATCGCGGGCAGTCTACCAAGTGGCATCGATTGCGCGATAGGCAAAAGGAGGAGGCGGCGATTGGCAGGAGGTGTTCCCGGCGATGATATTGCTGGACCATTTATCTCGGGTCGTGTGGCAGCCACGCGACACTTGAGCCTTCGATCGCTCTCTCTGCATGCTGGCACGATTGCTCTTTCGCGCTGGTGGTATCTGCCGGCAGGATCGGCGTGCGGACGGACGCCCGGGCTAACTGGGTTACAGAATGCATTAATGCGCTCACTCGATTACAAGGCAGCCACCACCCCGATTGATTCTCGGCCGGGGCGAGTCAGCGGCGGCAGCAGCGGCAGCAGTCTGCCTCGAGCAGGACGAGGCCTCTCTCTCCGCTGCAATTTGCCAGATTGAACCCTTTTACCTGGCGACGCGTCTACCCAACTCTTTCGAGGCTTGCTTACTTGATCGCCATGTTCGGCAAACGAAGAAAAGCAACAAAAGAAATGCCACTACCGATCGAAATATCTCAACGATTGTATGTCGTAATTTGAATTGATTTCCCCGGTTAAGTTAAGGCGCGCAAATTAGGAAATTAATCGCGAAAAAAAACATTTCCAATCGCGGATGTTTACGCATTCGTTAAAATAAAGGTTTCATTCGCGAGACACAAGAATCGTGGAAATCGAATGTTTCCCAAACTTATATAATGAACTAATGCATTTCGTTATCAATTATAATTAATAAAAGAATCGCGGGAATAAAAAGGGACGATCTTTGATAATCGTCCGCTCAATCTTAAATAATTAGCTAATATACTTCGTTATCAGGCAATATTAATCTAATATAGCACGATTAACCAATTCCGAACAATTTGTAATAGTTATGGCTAATTGTTCCCGCCCGATTTAGCATCGTCACTCAGCTAACCACACACTTGCACTTCTATCGCGATAAAATCTAGCTCCGTCATATCATAACTCAAACTAAAATAAAAATTCCTGTAATTAAGGGCTGCGTATAATTGCGGGCCTCCACGTTAAACGCAGCTTGCTGTCGGTGGCCTTCGCCCATACCAAGTGGCTTACTCGCTGCTGCTAGCTTCTACTACTCCCTCTAATTCTACTTTCTTAATGTTAAAGTACCATACGTGCCGGATCATTTTGAATATCGTTAATTTAAGAACGGCATTAACTAATAAAACGTCTTGAAATCGATGCAAAAACGATTCGAAAGCTGCAAGTAAGACCGCTTGACGGTCGCCTACGCGAATGCCTTTGACACCGACATTTCCTGAGTGCACTTAATCGATTTATGGATATTAATCCCTTCAGCGCCGCGACCACCTGCAGGCTTACGCATTAGTTTAAGCGGAATCTTCGCGATTTAATTACTGGCGCGCATCCATCATTCTCTGGCAGGGACTTTTAACGATGGCTTTACTCCTCCGACTATAATTTCCGCGGAATGATGATGTTAAGGCCGGTCTAGTTTTTCGAGATAGCGCACTCACAGTGTTTGCACTATACAAGAAAATTGCGCTCTAACAAATTCAGATCGTATAATAAATTCCCGACGAATGCGAAAGTTTTTCGTGTTGCTTTTAAAAATAAAAGTTCATTTGAAGATCCGACGATTTCAACATTAATTCAAACCTACCGGAAGCTCTTATCGAATATCGCATTGATATTCATTAAACGCAAGGACTGAGATTGCAATTATAAAAAGAAACAGTTTCTCGGGAGCAGGTGATTAGTTGTATAATACGCGGATCATGATGTTGTTTCGAGTAAATTTTTTCCCGGCTAGATCGCCACTCCGCCCTGATTAGCTTTAAGGCCAATCAGACCCTGAGCAGCGTTTAGGACGCTGGCTTGATCATCTATCCGGCATCAGTATCATCGAGATTAGGCTCTGCTCGAGTGGAGAGGGAGCGTTTTAAAAGGAAGCTGACGTAAACGAAGGTTCGCGAGAACCCTTGATTTTCGTGGTCCACATTATATCTCGAGAATGCGAGCAAGAACACGTCCGAGGACTTAACTATTTTAATGGAAGAGAGCGCAGAGTTGAAAACCCCCGATAAATAATTCCTCATGCAGAATAGACAAGCCATTAGACAGAGTTTGCAAAGGAAATGTTGCAACGCCTTAATTGCGCCGCACGCTCAAAAGTAACCATCGAAGTTAAAAGGGCTCCATTCATCCTGTTCGAACTTCTGTGCGCGTCGAAGCGATGCTAAATCACGCCAGTCACTAATTGCCCCCCATACTTCATCTTCGATACTTCGTGCTTCTCTTCTTGTTCCATGAAAAATGATCAGCCTACTTCTCTCACGGCAGGTGTCAGTGCGGCCGAAAAATCGGGAAAAGATAATTGCGCAAGAGCGTACAGAGAGAATCCTGTTTCCAAGCCAAATACCAATCATCCCAACTACAAACTAAAATCAAACTTCACTACAATCATTCGATTCTGAGTTTTTCCATTCTCAAAACATTATCCCCATAAATACAATATCAAAAATCAAATCCAAAGCACCCCCCTCAAAAAAACTCGTTACAGCAATTCTCTTTCCGATCTTCCCACTCTCCGAATACTATCTCGATAAAAAGCAAATCTGTTTTAAAACTAGCACTAATACCATACGGCGGCTTATAACACCCTCCACGCGTTTGACCGTTAAATTGTTCGGAAGCCCGGCGAGAGTGGAGAACGATTTAATTCCAAGACGGTTCGGCGAGCAATCGGCCGACTTAACACCGGCGCGCGCGGTTCACGGGGTTAAATGGTACCTGCCGGACCAGTTTCGAACAAGAGGAGAGCAGCAGCAGCAGGAGAAGAAGAAGAAGAGCGCGAGAAGATGGGATTCCCGCAACGCGATGGAATAATGGTATCAAACATTTCGACGTGTCCGAGGGGACGCGCGCGCGCCGGAGCAGTGGGCGAATTAAGATTGAAGACGTATCTCATCTTCGCGAGTGCTCTTCCCCTAATGACGCCGTTGCTGCCGGCAGCACAAGCAGCCGGTCCGGACCGAAGGATTACTCTGAGAGGGCGCCGCCGCTACCGTTACGAGCCAGCCGGGGCTTACGAGTTAATTACAAAATTACTCCCTTAGGATTTTAACCGGTGGAAAGGGCCGAGCAGCAAGAGAGAGAAGACAACGACTCGCTTCGGCGAGCTCCGAGAACACAGAAGCGCCCCGGCGCTCCATCTTTCGCTCGAGCCCGGGCTTCGTTAACGTTAAATCACGCCGGGCCAACAACCACCGATTCCCCACTCCCCGCCAACAGTTAGCACGAAATCTCGATGGTAAAAACGGCCGGGCATCAACACACTGTCATTACTTCCGATGTTTCAACAAGAAACGCAAGCCTTTCGGAAACTGTACTTGCTCCTAAAGTAAACTGAGTGTTAAATCAAACGAAGACAACAGCAAAATCTTTACAGGCTTTTTTTAAAACTGTATTAATTATATTTAAGCTCCTACGAACATGTCCCGATTTGTTAGGTAACATTTCAGATTTATGGGGTAAAAGCATCGAATGGAAAAAAGCGTTCTAGGAAATTACAGTGATTTCCGATGTGTGTCTATCGATGTTTAAGAACACGGAGCGGCGCGTTAAGAAAGATTAAAGTCGGCATCATTATTTTGCAAGAGCTATCCAAGCGTAGCGAGTTTAATGTAATCCCGAACGGGCGCCTGTCATTAAGAGCGGCCCGCTAATTGCTCCGGCAGCGCCGGAGATACGTGATAAACCGATCGCAAAGAGAGCAAGTGTAATCTTCTCGGCACATGCATACAAAGTATGTATCCATGTACGTGTGTACGCGCGGAATAATTGCGGAACGCTCGCCGTTGGTTTTGGTCGCCCTACCGTAAATTTTACGTAACCAAAGTGGAGGCTCCATCACTGCGCGTCCACTTCCTGCTGAATTGTTAGACAACCAGGCCGCCGCCGCCGCTTTAGAGCATGAAGTTTTACATGGAATTTCGTATAACGACGAAAATAGTCGGAATTCGCTAACATTTCGCAACGGCGCCTCGTCAAAATGCCCGTGTTTTATGTAATCATTCCGCAAAAAGCAATTCTGCCGGGAATTCAATTAATGAAAGTGAAAATAGAAGGAAGTCATCTTATCTTTGCTTCTGACCGACTTTCAATGTCCTAATTAATGACTCTCCATAAAGAAACCAAAGTGAAACGAAAATGTATTATTTATGACGAGATCGAAATAACGACTTTTATAAATGCGAAATTATAAAGTTATTTAATCGAATAAAGAAATATTACTAACTAGGGATTATATACAGTATACCAAATAAATTCAAAACTAATTGACCGATTGACTCGAGATTTATATGAGACTTTCTTTCAACTATGATATTTGACTATGACTTTCTTTGACAAGTGCAAGAAAATTCTTTTAGCTT
Source organism: Ectemnius continuus (assembly GCA_910591665.1). Lineage (NCBI taxonomy): Eukaryota > Metazoa > Arthropoda > Insecta > Hymenoptera > Crabronidae > Ectemnius > Ectemnius continuus. The sequence continues at coordinate 8,062,104 of OU342868.1, read as the reverse complement.
TCGAACCCCGCTTTCGAAGAATGTATCTTTCACAAAAAGAAAATCTTGAATTTCCCTTTCTTTTGTCTCCCTAACACTGTATATAACCCCTTAACGAGATCTCAGCGGATTGTTTGCCTAATTAATACGAGGACAATTGAAAGCGCGGAAGGGTAACACGCAAAAGACTTGCATAATCGGCTTGCGCAACAAGAGTGACACAAGCGCGGTAACGAGAGGAGCGTGAAGCTCCGCTCGCCGAGAGAGTAGTGCGCTAAGGAAATGAGCCCTTTTATTCCTTTAAACGAAATTTCACCTGTCACAATTAGCCGCGCTCGCGAGTTCCTGGTTGCGAGAGAGTTTAAATTAACGAGAGCCACGCGTTACCTTCCCAGACGAGAACCAATACTGGAAGCCAATTAATGCAAACGGCATGGCATACTAAATCCCGATTGCCCGTCCTCTTCAATATTTTCTTAATTAAATTTAATATTTAGTATTCAAATCACACTAATACCGTCTGCCAATTTTTACTTCCCACTTTCCACGACTAATTCTCAATTTCCCTCAAACAACTTACTAACAAATTTCCCCAACATTAACCGTACTATTTCCATTAATCTCACAATTCCTATTAATTACTACGTCGAGGTAAAACACATCGTAGAGAGCGCGGACACGGTGACACATTCGAGGCATGGGTGGAGCAGGGAACTTCGTGTCCATTATTTGTTGACGAGGCGTTTATCGGCGAGCACACAGCATCCACAGTGGGATCCTTAATGCCGGACTACGGGGGAACAAGGTGTCACCATTATGTTCGGTGGCGCGTTCTACCGAGGATCTCGAGCTACACATCTCCGCCAGCCGAGTGTTCGTATCTCCGTTCGGTGGCGGTGGCCACGTACCACCGATAACCAGGCGAGCGCGGGAGAGCTGCGCCCGACACGAGTCCCGGCGATCTCGCCGTTCGATTCGATAACCAATTACCAACGACATGACTTGCATCGATGTAGCCGTGCTCCCGTAAGTGGATCGCGCACACACACACCGAGAAAGAGAGACGGAAGCTGACGCGCGCGCGCGCGCGCACATACACATCAGCCTACGAACGAGGAATACACACTATTTGTCGTGAAAGCTCTCGTTACTTTCGCGGCTCGACAAATTCCTTGTAAATTGGCTAATTAATCCGCCCGAAAATCTACTCCACGCCTGACAAATAGAGCCCGAACGCCCGCGCGAGGGAAAATCGAAATTTATTGATACGAGAGAAAATGATGTAGCTGAGAGATTTGCTATTGAAAATCTAAATGTAACTCACAGTAATTTGAAAGATTTTACTTTCTACGTCTCTCTTGCAAGATCCTTCGAGTGCCAAGAAAATTAAATTAATCGGATTATTTTAACCGGTCTCCGTCGGATCTTTTGTAATTCGATTATGTTAAACATTAACTACCTCGTATTTCACTTGTACTTTACGATTAATTGCGTTTCAAGATGCTAGATATTTCAACAAACTCGCAATTCTGATTTCTGCTACAATGTACGGTTGGATCAGAAACAAGACTATAATTTATTAATGGGAAATACTAAATATACAGTTTCCCGGAAAAAGCAGGCATGCAACGCGCCGCAATCTTTTTTGCTCGATGTTTATCTGTAGGAACTCGAGGAAGATGCTTAGATCGCGAGATCGATATTACGCGCACCGTAGCGAGCGTTCTCGCTTTCATCCTCGAGAGAGGAGAAATTTACCGACCGCCTGCTGGTCATTGCTATTAATAAATCCTTTGTCTGTCAATAGTGTTCCTCAACAGACTCTACAAATATTGAAAATCCTTCTTCCACCGACTCCGAACCGGTTCAAACTTTTAAGTAGCGGTCGATTAATTTCACACAAATGGAACAGGCGGAGTAAACAAAAAGGCAAATCGAAACAGAGCAAACTGATCGACAGCTTAAAAAATGCGAGAATGCAGTTGCCGAGGTGACTCGCGTGACCGTCCTTTTGTTGTTATCAAATGCTGATCGACGGGCTCAAAACAAATGGAAAACCGGCGGGATTAAAAAGGAGAAAAAGAGACTAAAGCGGAGCAAATAGATCGACTGCTTAAAAAATGCGAGAATGCAGTTGCCAGGCCGATTCACGTGACCGTGATTCCTCTATCATTGCACGATGCGGGCAGCACTCGCGTGGATTAAATTAGCAGGTGACCCTTCTGCGCTCGCGAGTCTGGCATTATCCCGGCTCTCGAGGCTCGTGGATCGCAGCGAGAAGAATGATTAATAACGAGTGACTGCCTGAAGCGACGCTGCGACTATTATGCTTCTCCTCGGATCGGTCACACGAGCACCACCACCACCACCACCAGCAGCAGCAGCAGCAGCTTCCTTCCCTCCCAAATTCACGAAGTTCGTGCCACCGAAACATTAGGCCGGCCCGGGGAATCAGAAACCGTGATCGCACCTCCTCCGCTCGGGGCCTCAATCTTTAAGGCGATATGCGTTTTTGAAGAAAGCGGGCGCATCGTCTCGCTCTCTGCTCCCGCTGGCCGATCGCCAAATTCACTGGCCGCGTTAATCCTCTCTAGCAAAATGTGATATGCTCCCGCATAGTTGGAATATATTATTCATTATACTTCTCAAAGAGAAATTTGTTATATCAGAGTTTAGTTTAATCACATTTTGTTAGCGATACCAAAATATTAAAAGCCCACTGATATGAATTGCCACTTCAATTGAGAAATTTACTTTGTATTTAGCAGTCGATTTGATCAACTATTGGAAATAAAAAGGAAACTTCAATCGACTCCGAAACCAAACGAAATTTTGAGGCAAACTTTGGGAAGTTAAATAAAATTAGAGATATAAAGACGAATTTAAGGATTATTCAAAGATGCAAAAAAGTTTAAATATCTTAACAATTCCACTGATAACTAGATAAGCGGTTAGATTTCAGTATCAAGCTTGGCGACTGACTTCCAAAAGGGAAAAACCGCAGTAATCACAGTGGAAAAACACAGGTTCTCCGATTCACGCTTCGACGACCTCGAAAGGAGCACGCAAGCCGCGTTTCCAATTATAATTTGCGGCATGGTACTTCATTCTATTCGTCGCCCATTAAAAGCTATGAAAGTTTATCATTCATCGAGTCGATGGACTAAATTCATCAAGAAACTGATGATTAATCCATCAGAATTTAATCTCAACTCTTAATGGATCACTAAATTCTTTTGATAAAGAATAAACTACATTGTGAAGGTTTTATAAATTGCAGAATATTAATCAAAGCGTAATGCACTTTAATAAAAAAGAAAAAGGTTCGGCAACTGAGCATGCGCTATTCCAGGAATGTAAGGAATCTTTCAAAGAGCACTTTAACCGAGTGCCTTGCGAGTTAGCGAAAAAATCGAAAGAGAGCGTACGAATTATTAAACTACTGTAAAACCTCGAAACACGCGGAAGCTAGTTTACAAGCCAACTACTCGATACATTTGTAACTGTTCTAATTATTGGATGTTAAGCTTAATTGTATAACTGCGCGTTAATCCGATAACTTGAGAACTGCGAGTACCGCTAAACTTCCGATTCACGGGTTAACGCACTATGGGAAGACTTCCGCCCGGATATCTCGCTACTGGCATAGAACGGGCGGAGTAACCTTGTGTAATCATAAATCCTGTTGTTTTCACGAACGCACGGCGCCAGGAGAAAGTATCACCGCGTTAACAAAAGCATGAGCCTTTTTCCTCGCAATCAACAACGAATACAATTGAATATCAAAATGAACTTTGCAATTCAGGAGATTCTAAGAAAAACACGTAATATTTTTTCCAAAATACATTCTCAATTCTCGTAGTTTTAAATTTGCAACTCTATAAACGCCGGGAAATTCTTACTCAAACGTAGAAGACATTTCAAATAAGATCCAACTGCGAAATGGCAAAAGGCAAAGGTGTCGTTTATAACACACCGATAAGAATGAATCTAGGCGATGATAATGAGTACCGTTGCATTGCGCAAATGTCGCAATATCGCCGAGGGAAATAAAAGCACTTTTAAGAGTGTAATCGTTGCTGGCAGATCCTGCGATACGAAAACTGCCATCGAATTTAGCCGACATTGTCGAGTGCGGGCGTGCGACGAAACATTCTTACGTGAGGCAAAGTGACACCTGAAGAAAGGCTCGAAGGGTCGCTCCAGACTGACGAGAAATTGAGGGATGCCTCTTTTATAGCAAGTTCGCTCGTCAAATATCCCTGCACTTATCCCCTCTCAAACAGCCATTACTCTATGGCTGTTACAGTTCTTAAAAATAGCAAGACTCGAACCCGATAAATTCGACAAGGCGAACAATTAGTAACCATTCACTATGATAATACTTTAAAAAACTTATCATTGAATGTACAATATATTGTACAATAAACTGCTAGATCTCGCATTTAAAAATTATTCCCTTCCAACCGAACGTTAACTATTCACCCCATCACAAATCTCTACATTTCTATCTCTTCCCGATTCTCAAATTGCAATACCCCAAAAACTCCACAAAATTCCCCTTAAATTCAAACTGGAGGAAACTTAAAAACTCTATCGCGGGTGGCTGGCAGTATTAAAACGAGTTAATCGACGCGCGTTATAAATAATCCTAATCCTAGCAAAGCAAGCGGGTAATAAAAATGCAATGTCAGAAGCGCAGTGGGGGCGAGCGTGGAAAAACGACAGGAAGAACAGGCAGGGCTGCGGGGCCACGTAACGAGCGCGTCCAGGAGACGATACGCGGCGGCCGCCGCACGTGGACGGCAATGCGGCGATTAATCGTTAAAAAATTGCAGGCTATATCTGCCAGTAGGATCAAAATGAGGGGCGCGCATGCGAGCGCATTAGCATATGGCATTAGGTATTCCGCATGCGAGAGAGCATGCGGATCTTTCGCGGCCGTGCTTTCCTCACATCTCGGCACAGCAATTACACGCGCGCCTAATGCTCCACCGCGTCCAACATCTATACGACAATCCGTCTGTATTACAATTGACACAAATTTCCACCTATTATTCATTTTAAGAAATCAAACTATTTCATCGCGTTTGTTGCTGTGTTAAAACCACCAAATAATTTCACTCATTATTAATTTTAAAAAAAAAGATTGCTGCCTATTGATTGTATTATTCTTTCCACGAATTACTAGATGACCATTGAAAATCCTCGCGTTTTTATTATTTGTAATATATTATGCAATAGCCAATATACTTGATTCCACTGCAAATGCATCAGCCTGTACTAGTCCTAGGCTTGTTCGCGTATTGATCGCTTAAACTTATGAAAGTGTATCGATCAGGGGAAGGAATAAATATGCCATAGGCTTCGCTAAGTATAAGATACTGTTAGGCATATAGGCTCGAAAAAAGAAAGAGCAACTACTTTCACCACTTGTACTCTACGAAATGTTTATGGCGTAACAAGTCAAACAAGGACTTTGAGGTTTAAGTGACAAGGATAATAATAATAGTTCTTACAATCTACTGAATTGATAGTGGAGATCTGTAAATACGACTACCAAACAAGCGGCAGACATTTACGTAATACAAATAAAACGATCTTTATAACAAAACCGTCATGTTTAAATGGTTCCAAAAGCCAATGGTTCACGGTCAAATGCTACTACTTGTAGCGCGAAAGAAGCAAATAGTAGAGGAAGAACAAGAAACTAACACCTCGCAGGTAATCGGCAAATAGCGAGTCGTAACATGCAATTTTACGAGCAAACTATCCGGCGGAGGCCTAATTAATAAAGTGAAATGCAACTGAAAGTACTCATTAAGTGCACCCCGGCTATTCTTCCGGTCGAATGAATACACTAAATCTACCAGGTCCTTACGACATCAATCGAAGATAATGTTACACCACTTTTGACTACTCCCTTCACTGATTTACGTACGCAATCCATCAGGGTCCTTCCTTATGACGGGCCGGCGTGAAAAAGAGCCACGCGATACTTCCTCCTTTCTTCCGAAACGTGAAATTACACGTATGATACATCGAATGTAACGAGTTCGGAGCTCGGCCTGATTTACGTAACATGAAACGGGAGCTCTGCCCGGTGGGTAAGCCGTGCGAGGAAAGAGATTGTGATTCGTTTCACAGGAAGCATTTAGCAACATGTGCAGCCGCCGGCAATCGGATACGAACCGATCGACCAATCAATTATTTCATGCGTACTCAATGTAACTTTGTATGCTTCGACGAGAGATTGAAATTAGCGCGGAATTGACGAAGACTTTCTCGATTTTACAAGAACGGAATTACGGTCAGAGTTTTTAAAAGTTGTATTGCGGTAAAAAGAAAAATAAGTACGGCTGCGTTGAATTTGAACGAGTGTTTCACATTTTCCCGGCGACACGTACAAGGGAAACCCTGATTTTGCCATCGCAGCATGACGTACGCGAATCACGCTCGCGTGAACGTCAACTTCCTTTAATTTACTTCGGAGAGCGTCGTTTGTTCTCTAGTAATATACGAACATGTTCCCTCATTAGTTACCGCCGAAATATTGGCCGGACTTATCTTCCGCATTAATATCTTTATGGCTATCACAAACAGCTCCAACGTCCGCGTCCGGGAAATTATCGAGGCCCGACAAACTGATGAAAATAACTTTTAAACTATAAAACTGATACACGAATATTACTATTAAAAATTCAAAACACCCAAAATATAACAAAACCCAATTAATAACCGGCAACATGGATCAAAACCAAGGTTTCCACATTCTTTTCCGGAAGAAAATTGAAACTAATGAAAGAAGCAATCAATCATGCTCCGAATCATTACAAGAATTAACTACCCAACGCAACAGTAATCTCCCATCAAACATATTGCTGCAACAGGAAAGTGCGTTCACTCAATCTCAGGTGACACAACACCCAACGTGTTAAACAAACACGAAACCACCAAAAAGTAACCTCAAACGCAAACTCTAATCTTAAACATTAAAGAGCCTCATAAGACTTCATTTAAGAATCGATCGAGACAGGACGTCCGGCGCGACAAATCGGCATTACGCGATTAGGATCACCGCGATTTCCCGCAGGTAGCGGGAGCGCGGCGCGGTGGAGTTCGCGCGCTCTTTTTTGCAAATGCAAAACGAGAGGCACAACTATAATACGGACGATGAGGTGCAGGGAAAGTGCAGAGCCATTATAGCGCGCGGTATATAAGCCTCCGCCGGGAATAAGCGGTGGTTCAGTTGGTGGTTCAGCGCCACGCTAGAGCATACGCCAGCTCGACGATGAATGTTAAGGTAAGAGAATCATCTCTCCCGTCCGATCCAGTGCAACAGATAAAAAGTGAGCAGGAGAGCGCGTCTTGTTCGGCGTCCTCGAGAAAGCGTAACCGCGCGCGCCTTTCCATCCTACGCTTCTTGCGGGATCCCTGATTAAACGATACCCAACACCATCATCCACCGCGATCCAATCTCCGCCGCGCGCTTCTACTCGCTTCTCGTAACCAATAAGTCATTATTACACGGAAGGCAAGAACATTGCTATTACGACTGCGCTTCGTTACTCGATGCAACCAATCATCCCTTTAAATCATCATTCGCCTGCGTGAACTATTACTAGATTTATCACAACAGCATCGGGTTCCAATTAAATAAAGTGCTACCTAAAATCATTAAACCAGCTCTTGCAAATCTAATAAATACAGAATTATTCAAATTTACGACTGAACATCTCCCTTTCAGGTCGCCCTATTGCTAGTGGCAATAGCCACGCGAACGTTCGCGGAGGAGACCAAGAGTGTCGCCTCGGATTCAAAGGCAGCATCGCAGGATACAGCAGTGGAATCAAGCGAGAAGAAGACGGAGAAGCGCGGCCTTCACGGGAGTTACGGGGACGGTGGTGATTTCCACGGGGGTGGTGGTGGTGGTGGTGGCTTCGGCGACTATGGCGGCGGCGGCGGCGGCGGAGGCGGCGGTAGTTCGTACGATCAGCACGAGCACGTCAAGACGGTAACAGTGGTGAAGAAGGTCCCGGTGCCGTACGAGGTCACAAAGCACGTGCCCTATCTCGTCGAGAAGCACGTGCCTTACGAGGTCAAGGTCGGCGTGCCGCAGCCCTACACCGTCGAGAAGCACGTACCCTATCCGGTCAAGGTGTTCGTCAAGGTGCCGGTCCACGTGCCGCAGCCCTACACCGTCGAGAAGAAGGTGCCCTACGAGGTCAAGGTCCCGGTGGACAAGCCCTACGAGGTCAAAGTGTTGGTACCTCAACCCTACACCGTCGAGAAGCATGTACCAGTACCGGTCAAAGTACCAGTACCACAGCCCTACACCGTCGAGAAGCACGTGCCCTTCCCAGTGAAGATCAAGGTACCGGTGCCGCAGCCGTACCCCGTCGAGAAACCAGTACCGTACGAGGTCAAGGTACCAGTCGACAGGCCCTACCACGTCTCGGTGCCCAAGCCCTACCCCGTCACCGTCGAGAAGCCTTACCCCGTGCAAGTGGACAAACCGGTGCCCTACGAAGTCAAGGTACCCGTCGACAAGCCCTACCCCATACCCGTCGAGAAACCGTACCCCGTCCCGGTCAAGGTACCAGTCCCGCAGCCCTACCACGTCCATAAGCCTGTACCGGTGCCAGTCGAGAAGCCCGTGCCCTATCCGGTCAAGGTGCCAGTCGACAAACCCTACATCGTCGAGAAGGAAGTACCGGTCCCCGTGGAGAAGGAAGTCCCAGTCCCGGTCAAGGTACCCGTCGCAGTTCCCGTTCACATCAAACACGAGGATTATGGTGGCGGCGGCGGTGGCGGCTATGGTGGTGGATATGGTAGCTACGGCGGTGGCTACGGCGGAGGAGGCGACGGCGGAGGCTTCCAGCATGGTGGTGGATTCGGAGACTCCGGCGGCTACGACTACGGCGGACACCATGGCTGATTCTATCGTCCCTAATTATGAGAACTGTCTCCCACGTCTCTCCATACGTCTCGTTGCTTCCGCTGCCGGATTCCTCTTCTCGCGCTTTCCGACCGCGCAAGCACGCGTATACCACGGATTCAGGGACGCGACTCAGCTTTCTTAGCGAATCGGTATAAATAGGCTATTTCTGTACAGCTTTCGTCGACATCATTATGGAAAAAGCCTTCGTTGTACTATACCAAAAGAAACGAAGGCTGATCTGACCCGTTGAAAAACAGCTAGAAATTGTTATGCGAAGGTTTACGAAAATTGATATAATTTTAATCGAGTTATATAGAACGCCTATAGGTTTGTAGCCCGTATTATTTCCATTCAATTATGCTATTACCGAAGCATGATCGATAGTATTGAGTCTGAATTATAACACGTTGCTTCACGAATCTAATAAGTTTGTCTACAAAAGCTCACGATCGTAGACAAGCGTAAGAGCGCTTACACAACTATTATATCAAAAGGCAGGGCACAAAGCAAATACGGTAGACCGCAAGTTCTAGGTTTCGCTATCCTATTACGCCTCTCTTTGCACCAAGGACGGTCACACGTGCAACGCAAACGGCATAAGTCTTTCATGAGCCTAAAATCTCTGTAATAATCGCGACAGGTATCCTAGCGTTCCAAAGAAAAGGCTACATTATAAACGCGCCTTAAGAAGAGCTGAACTCCAAGCAGGTTGCTACTCGGCCTGCTTAGAGTTAGACTGCTACTGCGAGAGTGCGTTCTCCAAAAGAGCGCCCTCTCCGAAAAGTGTACCTTACTACAATAAGTTTTGTATCAAAGACTTGTAATAAATCTTTTCTACATATTGTACACCTTTGCCTTTGTTCCACTGAATACCCTTTTTTCCCTTTTATGACTCGATAAATAGTAGCAAACTCATTTATGCCCAGTTAAATACAAGGGTGCTAATTTTCCAAACGAAGTCATTAACAGCTAGTTAACTACTCTAACGAGAATTGAAATGACTAATACATTCAAACGATAATTGCCAATAAACGATAAAACATAAGTACCACGCTAAAAAAAGAAACCGCGAGATGAAATTCCGAGCTCGTAAAAGATCAAATAATATAGAATTAAAACAAAGCGATTGCTAGAATATGCTGGTAGTAATCCGGCGGAAGCATTGCAGCGACGATTTCACTTCCTCGACAAAATTCCTCTTTCCGGCGTGTCAGCGATTTTACATCCATGAAACTAGTCATTGCTAGACTCAATAAAGTCGAGACTCATTATTCTAAGAGGTCCACGATCATCGGTTGTAAAAAGGAGAGTTGTCACGTGGGACGGGAGATAAGTCTAGCTGTTAGCGAGTATCCTTCCGGTATTATCGAGCGGGTTTATTCATCCGGCGCGGAACCCGTCACGCGAGAAAAATGTCCGAGGGGGAAAGGACACGATCGAGATGGATATGTGTATCATTAAGAAAGAGAGAAAGAGATGGGCAAGGTTACTTCCGGGCGCACTTTCGATCTCGAGCGAATCTTAATCGTTACGTGGATTGCAATTAAACGGCTGAGCCCGCTCAAGAAAGTAATACTTTCTCCCGGCGCTTCTGCGGCCACGCGTGCACCAAACCTAGCGCGACTGCAGCCACATCTAAGCGTTTTGCTTGCCCGATTATGCTGGCTTATTGCACGCGCCCACCGATACCGCAAACCGTCCGTGGCTATCGTGCGGATTAATGCAAATGCCTGCGCACCATTTTCACTGGAAATTTTCACGCCATCTCCTCGTTCAGACGTAGAAACCCTTCACTCTAAGTCAAGCGTAGTGCGAAATATTCTCTAGATCGATCCGATATTGAAAATTCCTTGCTTCGATTAACAATTCGAATGTACGATAATATTTATATACACGCGAATATCGACAAATTAATTATTATTCCCGAATGAATTGCAAAAGAAACCGCAATACGACGAAAAATAATAATACGCGATAAATTCTATTACGCGCCAATTAGGTATTATATAATTATACGAGTATTTACGATAAATATATTCAAAGGATCTACTAGTAGCTGAGCTGAGAAAGTTTCGAGCCACCAATGGCCAGAACGTAAACGGTACATCTAAACGAAAGGATGATGATCCTTTCCCACTTTCCCACAACACCGCGCTCGGGAACTTCTATCGCCTCTCGGCCAATCTATCGCTATTAAATCGAGCTTAGCTCTCACCGCTATTACAGCTAGATTAATATCGGCCGTCGCAGTTATTACGATCGATAGATTTCGCGAGTTTCCAATCGCGCCGCCGGTTACGCGTCCCATGCATAATAGGCTGTCTTAACGAGCGTCATTTCCGAGACATAACACAGAGAGCCGGCGAAGACAAAGAGGAAAGTGGCGCGGGCGGGCGCGTCTATTACGAGATTAAGCGAGCGGATGCCTTTTGTGAAAGTGAGAAAAATCGCGACGATTCTACCATGCGTGAATTATGGGTGCCGCTGGCCTATGTGCGTGTATATCTATCGGCTCCTTTCCTACGTCGGGAGAACCCCGGCACAGGCTTCCGGTTTTCTATCGGCGGCGCTTCGGTAATAAGGAGGAAGCAACTTTCTTCCAGCTGTGCGCGCGCCCGCGAGCCACCATTTCCACGGCCAGGAGAATTCCGGCAACGCGTTTTCACGATTCATAGTCGATCGTCAATCATTCTAACCACCTGCACTCAACTTGTCAACTTGGTACACCAAGATTAACAAAGCAATCCAACTAAATCATCCAATCACGAATGATAAGTCTTACACGTTCCAGTAAACTACGAAATTCAAAACCCAATTACAGAAGTACATCATGGAATTAAATCTAAAAATCCATGGAAAGTGACAACGCGTGGTAGGAAGGAACGCTCGTTCCTTGAGTAGGCGTCTTTCTACCGCGCGAGCGAAGTTTCTCGAGCCAATTTCAGTGAAAGCCAGCAGCAGCGTCATTATACTGGACGATGCTCCAGAGAGTGTTTGGCGCGCGCTGTACTTCAGCGGCCAACGCGGCCTCCTCTCCGACAAATAAAACTGACTGACTCGAAATGAGAGTGTCGATGGTGGTGCGCGCGGTTCACCGACGCCATCCTATTCCCAGGGAAAGATTGCACGCTGCGCTTTTTACAGGGCCGTAACACGCCGCGAGATTCAATACTTCACGCTTACTCTTGGCAGCGTAATAGAGAGACTTACGAGCGTATAGTACCGGAAAGAATCCGCCGGCGCGGCGCGGCGCGGCGCAGCTTGCACTCTCACTTACACGCCGAGTTCGCGTAATTCGTTCCTGGAAGTCTCGAGAGCCATAACACGCCGATACACGCGGCTTCGTCGTTTGTATCGAACGCGGTTATTGAGGAATGCGCGCAGGAAGTAACGAGTTGCCGGTGACGACCAAATGTCGCGCGGCACAATTGTACCACGTAACAAACGCGAGCAAATCCCTACCATCAACCAAGCAATTTCTATATCTGCAGGAAAAATTCTTTCCAGTAATCCTTGTTGAATGCACACCTGATATTACTCTACTGAATATAAATGAACCGTATGCTAATTAGTGAAAGCACGAAATGTAACACCGGCACGAAATACTTTATAAGAATCACCAACAAAAAAATATCCTATAAACCAAAAACTCTCCCTTAGTTTATCAGCGGATAAAAGCGTCCCAATTGAAATACGGTTTTCGCCCGAAAATCTAAAAGACGCGGAAGGCGTCAGAGTTTGCGTGACGAAAAGATTGGAATCGCGTAAATTCGGAGGTACGAAGCGGAGGCAGAGAGCCATTATCGAGGGCAACCGGTCGCTCCGCACTCCTCCCATCCTCTCTTCCTCTCTTCCATGGCTCTCTCATCGTCGAGAGAGGGAGAAGGAGCGAGCGAGGGTGGAGGCTGAGTCGTCTCTTATCCGTTTGCCGCGGGTGTCCGGGGTGTCCGCGACTGTGAAGCGAAGGCAATTATCGTAGCGAAACTTGAACGTGCCGGGCGCCGGCTTCGAGGGCTTGCAATGCACACTGCCGGCTTTCAAGCTGCCGCGGGAGGAGTGAGTGTTTGGCGTCTGATACGACGGGTCAGGTCCCTCGGGATCCTCCAGGACTCGAACCGACCCTATCCCACCTCTCCCATCACTCAGTTAATTACGGCCGACCCCTCCACCCCCCAACCTTCCCTCCTCTCTCCTTCTATCGCGAACCACCCTGTGCCAAACCTCATCCCCGTCCACCCACCCACCCTTTCTTTCTCTGATGCACCTCTCCTCGGCCTCATTTTCTCTACCCGCAAGCCGTGGCCGATTTTCGCCATGAAGATTTTTCTCTTACGGCCATTCAAGCTTTAGTATTGATTGTAGGTACTACTGATTATTGAAACCGCCTTTATACTTTTGATTTTAAACTTCAATGTAAAAAAATTGGAAAGTTAGAGTTCATTCTGAGGTCTCTACACCCGGGTCTCAAATCAATACGGATATCTCTTTTAATTATTACAATATCTTTCTACGGAGAAACTCTGCTAAAGGAAATAAAGAATTTTTCGAAATATTGACTCTTCAATACTTTTAGCCCGTTATCTACTAGCACTTTCCAATCTGATTACGCATTTATTTTCAAATCAATACGACGCGCATATAAAGATGTTCATCAATGGCAGACAATAGATTTCAAAGCTATCGGACCCCACGTGTTAATTGAATCGGGAATAATGACTAGTTCACGGCGCAGGGAAGTATGATTTTTATATTTATATGCTTCCCTATGTGGCTCCAGTGCCGGGGATCGCAATTTACGTTCAGCTGCATATAGATCTGACGGCGCCACCCACAATCAGCGAGTGGCAGCGAATCCCCCGTGGGAATCCGAGCGAGCGGGCGAATCGTAGCGGGATTGAACGCTTGAAATGGAATAATATCCAATAATCTGGCAGAGCCCGGAGAAGCGGGATAAAAAGGGACGTTTTATCGGGACATCGCAGTAAGCCGAGCGCGGTACCCAACCATTTCCGCCCCCACGGTCCTTCTGCACGCCCCCTCTCGCCCCTGGTTCAGTGACCGAGAGCAAAATTAATTATTGATTTCGGATACGCGCGAATTCACCTGCCAACGCTTTTAATCGAAAACCTATCCCGTCCGTCCGTCACGAGGAATCCTTTTACGCGCTTCGTCACACAGTCTCCACCCCTCCGCCTTTTTTTTCACAGGGATGAAAAGAAAAAAATCGTATCCGATTGCTCATGCACTCTCAATAATTTTTTTCACTTCATACGCTCCATACTATGTGAACTCAACACTCTGCGTCTGCAGTTCATAGAATTTCAACTCTCTTAAAACCGCATGTTTGTTTTAATAGAATATGGATATTAGTTTTGTCAAGTTGAAGTACTCTACACTCTAGTGTTGCTCTTCACTAATCGCAAATCATAAGACTGAAGTACCTCGAATTTAAAATTGAGCAACGTTTTAACTTGACTATTTAAACTCCGGGATTATCGGTTGCGAGTTTCGTGATTGTTGTTTTGAAAATGTTTTGGATTTTACTTTTGATATGTTCTAACAACGACTGTACATGTATGAATTACATGTTCAAAGAAGGATTATGTCCGAGCAAACAATCGTAAACGCAACAAGGAAACATCAAACAATGATTTACAAAGACATGTTTATTACAAACATACTCCAAGAGGAACAGGTTGTGATCATGGAAGTGGGTAACAGTGGATACGGCAATGAAGAGATCGTCTTCGTGGGTTCTATCCGCTTATCGGTAAGGTCGGGAGAGGAGTGAACGAACTGGATTTCGATCGTATAGAATCCTCTCTTGACGGAGGAAGACTATCGACCAGCTAAACGAAAGGGTGTCCAAAAATCATATTAGTACAGGAACACAGAAATAAATGGCAAGTTACCAACAGCTAAAGGTCGTAAAGAATCGTTAATTCGATTTGGGAATTAAAAGAGCAAAATGGGAAATGGGCGGAAAACGAAGAAGGAAATATTGAAACGTCAGAGCTTTCAAAAACACGATTTCCTTTTACTCTTTCTGTTTCTGATTGCAGAAAAGAATTAAATATAAAACGCTCGCTAGGAAGTGAGTTCCCCTAGGTCGCAAAAGTGCGGGTATAAGTAAGAATTATGTATATATTCATATAGCACAAGTTGTTTCTTCTTTTCGCATGTATTAGCATCAATGAAAATAACGATTCTTATTCACTAATCTTAAGCAATGTCTTTAATCACCTCCTGCAATTCGGCTTTTGTGAACATATGAAAGAGTTTCTCTGGTGTCATTGTCATTACTTCTATATTAGTGTCATTCAGTTTCTCTTCCATCACTTGCTTTAATATTGTTAGTGCCGTTTTTATGGCCTCTTTCAATGTCATAGACTGCAACCAAGAGCAAGATGATGAGAACAGTACCTAAATCAAGACTGGAAGTCTCCTGTACAAGAACTCTATGCCACCTCACCTTATGATATACCTCTTGAAGATTCTGTTGTGCACCTTCACTACCAGAACCAATAGCCTTTGCATCAAACTGAACAAAGGTACCAGATGGGTCCATCTGATACAACTGTGGACCTTTCTCATCAATGCCAGCAAAGAGCATTGCTACACCAAAAGGCCTGGACATAGCAGCCTCATCATCACTGCCTCCAAATTGGATAGCCAAATTGGAGACAGCTTGAGCAGTGGACTCCACTGTCATTCTCTCGTTGTAGACAAACCAATGATTCTGGCATTCCACTCTGGCACGCTCAATCATTGTTCTAGAGTCTGCCATCAGGCCAGACGCAGCACACCCAATGTGTTTATCGATCTCAACAATCTTTTCAACCGTAGTGGGTTCCATCAGAGGAGATGTTATACGTTTCTCAACAGCCAAAACCACACCTTCAGAGGTTGAAATACCAATTGCAGTAGAGCCAAGCTTTATTGCTTCAATGGCATACTCAACTTGAAAGAGTCTCCCTTCTGGAGAGAAGGTATTGACACCACGGTCATATTCTGAACGTGTCAAGAACATCTGGAAGGAAAACAATCTTGAGACCCAGAACGAACCAACAAAGATCGAAAATGCGCCAGCAAACACAAGGAACTGTACAGGTTATGTGAGAATTGTTGACTTGTCAGTCGAAGAAAGTTTCAATCCGTACGAAATTGTAAGCCAAATAGGATTGATATGTTGCTATTAGAACAATTTCCAATGTGTTTTAACACAAGAATTATTGAAAGGCAGAATAAATCCGGGAGCTGGAGGTTAACTAGAAATGACACAGCAAAACCGATATGATTTCTTGAAGGATACCAAAGCGTGAACTATGATTTTTCGACTATTGCATGGCGCATTTTCGTAGACTCTAATGCGCTTACCTTTCTAGGGGTTTTCTGTTTAATTACAAAGTTTTTGAAAGTAAAGCTGATGCCGACTTGTCACAAACGCTAGTCACGAATGGTGTTGAACTGAATGGCGGGGATGGGAAGCAGTACTGTGCATTGAATTACCCGAACCCTTTTCCTCTTATAAAAATTAACACTGTTACAATAAATAACTAATATAAGCAAGGTCAAAAAGCTATTACTCTGAACCCTAACTAATATTACAGCACATGACGTTTTAATGAAGCCTTTAAAAGTAACAAAAATTAATGAAGGTAATGCAACAAAGAAAGTAATTTTACTCTAAAAAATCATAAGACTACGTTAAAGGGAAAGAAATAACAACAAACAGTCAAAGGGAAAATTAAATGCGACTTGTTGCGGAAATAAAATAATATGCGTACGACACCAAAAACTGTTCTGGCGTAAAACAATAGCAGATATAAACTACTTTTGAAAGCTGTAGTAACGAAAATATGTTTTAAGATTGGAATCCTTCTTTATGCTTCAAATATTTCTATTTTCTACCATATGGGAAATACAAATTAATAATTCTACTCAAAATGCACAGTACTGCTTCAAGCTCGAGAATGATTGGCAACAAGTATTCCTGAATATGCCATCGGCGAATCAAATGCTACTCGCAATATTAGTCAACAGAAATATTCTGCCGGCAAAATATCAAGTTCCCTGATTCTCCCCTAGTAATTATCGAGCGGTAACCGAAATTTTACGTAAGGAATCCGTCTTTCTCTCGCGTTTCACAATTGCATTCACTTCAGATTAAAACGTTTCCCGATTCCAGCAGTGAACCCTTTAAAAATGGTTCCTTGCACGTGCGAACAACATGGTTAACCGGCAGTAAATAATCGAGAAACAAGAGTTCCCGCGACAATTAGTGGCTTAGAGTGTGTATTTCGCATGCCACATTCGTCTAATCGTCGCTTTCACGATGGTCAGCACTCGTGGACTTGATCTCTTGCCGAAACTAGAGTCAGCATTCGCTGACAACAACTGGGATGAACTGTCAAAGCTTTTGAGTCCCAGAGAATTCGCGACGGTTGAATTAGGGTACGGGATGAACCATTATCTCCTCTAGCAATACATGAGATTCATGCAGAAAGCACAAAGGAAATCAACATGCAAAATTACATGTCAATTACAGGGATTTGATAGCTCATCAAGTTTTAGCTAAGGTTGCCTACATTCTAACAGTGGAAGACTCTGTTGTCCCTGAGAATATAAGGATTGCTTGCTTGAAATGCCTAGGAAATTCCTGTGTCAATGGATACAAATACACAGAAAATCTGTGCGGAGAAGATGTGAGAGATAGATACTTCAATAGTTTGTACGCAAGCCTTAGCAAAAGCATCAGAAATGAGGGATATTCGACAGAGAATCCTTGCCCCTACGAAAGTCACTTTCCATATGAAGGAGTTGCAGAATGGTCATCTAATTATATTATCTCTTGTAATCTTGATACCGAATTACTCCCCAATCAACTAGATATTCTACGATTGGCCATTCAATTCTTGTGCAATTTGTTCACATTCTCTTGCAAGGATAGGACATATCCTCACGAATACGTTAAGCCAAAATGTTTGAACGACACAGGACTAAAGAACTGTATAATGTAAGCCTTCCATACTGTAAAGTTTACTATCCATAATGCTAGATTTATACTAGGGATGGCTTTCAAAACTTTACAGGAAAGCCATGCAATCTGAACAATTGCCACTTATTAGGGCTTCCTGCATATTTATCCACAATGCACTTAAAGAGCTGCCTGATCATTACTTCACTTTAGAGGAAGAAATACGATTGTGTTTGATGGTGATGAAGCCTGTAAGAGCAGGTTTCGGAAGTGCAAGGGATGCTTTGTTACATTTACTGCATCATACCAACGTTTTACGTGACGCCTACGATAATTTGACGATGGACGATAAACTCTATTTACTCGAGTTAATTTACCACGAAATTTCCGAAACAGTACACCAAGCTGATGTGGTTGATACGTTCAGCAAAGACACTGTCGAATTTCTGTGCGAGAGATTCCGAAAGCGAAGCGATCTGGTTTTGAAGACAGTTGATACTTATTTGGACGAAATGGAACCAACGGAACTCGTAATACTTCTCGATACAATTGGCACACTGACAGCTAGTATTTCCGAGAAATATAGTTTCGTTAAAAGCGACAAGAGCCTACTTATAAATTGTACCTGTGAGTGCACCATCACAAACTCCGAACGTTAATTGCAAGTGCATTTTAAATACGTGAAAGTGCATCTTTTCTAGATTTGCTTAAATCGATTCATATGGTAGGAAGAGAGTCCGAAAATATGTTCACCCCTTTGCAAAAGTTAAGTGATGTAGCTCCCGCAGCGCGGGGAATAACTATCGACGAAAAATTAAAGGAAAACTTGAGTGGGCAAGTGACGCGAGAAGAAATGCTGAAAAATGATCCGCAAAACCACCCTGCCTTTGGCTTCAAAGCTGGATTAATTAGAGTGATCGGGAATATGTCTTACCGAAACAGAATGTGCCAAGATATGGTGAGTAACGTGAACAATTCTTTTCTAATTGATTGGGACACTCTGTTTCGTACTGAACCCGCCATTTTGCAAAAGTAAACCGGCCTGACATCGCACGGTCAACTAGAACACTTCGCCAATTTGCTGCACACTTCACTATGATTTGAATCTCTAATAAACTTGCGACTTTTCTTTAAAACTAATTAAATGTTGGCTACATCTATTCGAATTATTTTTTCAACCGAACGCAAATATTTTTGTAAATTTAACGTTATTACAGCTTCGAGAAATGGAAGCGATTCCATTGCTTTTGGATTGTTGTAACATAGACGCAAGAAATCCACGTAAGTTGCATTTCTAATGATTTTAATCCGACTCCCATTTTACTTTGAATAATTCGACGTTGATTACACAGTAATAATGCAATGGTCGATACTGGCGCTCCGAAATTTATGCGAAAGAAACCAAGAGAACCAAAAAATTATTGAGAATTGTACAAAAGTGGGAACTGTTGAGAACAGTGTTCTCAAAGAGATGGGAATGACTTTACACGAAGAGGATGATGGCAAGAGAATCGGAATTGTGCCATTACCAAGAAAGGACTAGGAATCTTCAAAAATTTGACAATAAATTTACATTTATGATGTATAAGTAGCTCAAGAAATAAATTATTCTGTTGAAATTGAAAGCTTCGAATTGAGAAAGTATTTTACCACGTTAATATCCTACAGATTAAAATTCGAAGACTCATTTTAATGTCAAAGCAAACGGCCGTACCAATTTGTAAATTTTACAATGAAGTTAAGCAAAGGTCGACGAAGAAGCTGCTCGATGCATCGATGCATCTGACCGACATCTGTATCTCGATTTTCACTTTTGTTGTGAACAAAACTTTAAAAGCGAGTGTATGATATAAAAATAAATATTATATTTTCACTAGAAATTTCTATTCTTGCTTTACTGATACACATTTCATAGCATAATGATATCCCATGAAAAACTCAGTGTCTAAAGAAGTAAAAACTACCACACGGCTGGTATCAATGTGAAACGTAAGGTTAGTCCGTTTGCTTTGACATTTCTGTCTACTGTCTTAATTTCCCAATAATTTGATGAATCTTCAATTCAATCGACCAATTCATTCGCAATATTATATCGTTGCTCAACCGAAAACTATGCCAAGGGCGCGTAATAAGCAACTATATGCCAGCGATTAGAGCATCGACATTTTTAGTAACTTGTTTACCCTACGATTTTCCTTCCAGTTATCGGTTCACCTAAAAATGCCTTTCAAATTCCACTTGAAAAAGAGTCGCCAGTACAATGTAGTTTCGAAAAATCAGTACGTGATCTGCATTGAGCTGCTAGACACAACAACCATCGAATGCACACTGAGTATTGACAGTCTTGGCCAGGAATGTTTGGACAATGTCACACAAAGATTGGGGCTTGGGCAGCCGGAATTTTTCGGCCTGCGTTATGTACCAAGGCATGGTACTCTCTCACCAAGGTGGATTGACATGGACAAACCATTGAAAAGGCAACTGGAAAAGGATGCCAAGAGTTTCAGCCTTTACCTGAGGGTTATGTACTACGTCACAGACGTACAATTAATTCAAGATGAAATGACAAGGTGTGAAAGCAAGAGTGGCACACATACTTTTCAGAGATTACCACAATCCAAAATACTGCTTGGAAATTCTACATGTATTAATTTACAGGTATCACTACTACCTTCAACTAAAGAGTGATGTTCTCGAAGGAAGATACCCGTGCAATACCAGGCAAGCTAGTTTACTTGCTAGTTATGCCATGCAAGCTGAATTTGGGAATTATGATGCAGAGAGATACACGGCTGAGTGTCTACAACAATATACTCTGTTTCCAAAGGTATGGGATAGCTATACATCGCAATGTACATGAAATTTGAAGAAAGAATGAAAGCTACTATGAATGGAATCCTTGCAGGATATTCTACAAACAGATTCAGCAAGTTTAGACTCTCTCTTGCATACTGTAGTATGCCAGTACAAGAGTCTTGCTGGTGTAACACAAACAGCTGCTGAGGAATTGTACATTTCCATTGTCATGCAGCTGGAGGGATATGGGAATGAAACTTTCACCACAAAGGTTTGAGATGAAGAAGTTAATGAATGAGTAATACCCAATGTCACAGAGCTTAATGATACTCTGTTCTACAGGATAGCGCTAATAACGAAGTGATATTAGGTGTTTCTATAAATGGAATTATGGTTCTCTATACATCAACTCAAGCAACACATTGCTACAGGTGAGGCTTTTTCGAAAATTGAACCAATCACCAGGAATGAATATGAGCATGATTCAAACACACCTATGTTCTAGATGGAAAGATATTAGAAATGTTATCAATCACAAGAAAACCTTCAAAATTGAATGTCAAACGGAAGGCGAAGACGCGAAGCAATTCATATTCAGTGAATCGCGTGATGCAAAATATATTTGGCGATTGTGTATAGCACAGCACAAATTTTATATACAACACCAAGAGTCTCGACCGATAGAACGAACTACCAATGGCTATTTCGTAAGTGAACTTATTGTTCCGTCACAAAATCTTTGGTAAACTGGAACAGTGGTGAATTGAGTGAATGTAAATTACAGGATAGCGACACCAATGACTCGAGTGATCACGCGGCATCGGTGAATCTGGATCACCGAAACACGGAAAGTCACACGCGTTGGACAAGCTACAACGATCTCTCTACATCGCCGTATCCTCCAGTGGTTTCAGTATCCACGACAGATATAAATAATTTGCGTGCCTTACTACCGTCCTACAGACCAGCGCCCGATTATGAAACGGCTGTTCAAATGAAGTACAATAACGGTGGAAACGCGCCCCAGCCTTATTACGCGAATCAATCAACGATAGTGGGTGCCGATATCTCATGCCTTCTCGGGAACGTAGTGAACCGAAGTAGATATTGAAATTACCGCACGGAAAACACTCTAAACTGAGATCGAATTCTGCAATCTCTCAGTAAGCATCGCCTATTGCGACACTATTTAGTATTACACTCGGATTTTTATGTATATTTATTTCTACGAATATACATGTAATAGAAAAAGCCGCGTAATTGTATTTATATGTTGTTTAGAATTCGTCGAACGATTGTTGATAATTTCAAACGGACTGTTGCACTCGAGGATTATACTTTAATACTCTGAATATTGTAGAATTTACTAGGACTATTTGTGTTCCACGAGAAAGCAGAGACATTAGAATCATTCCCCGTGTATAATATAAAAGCTCAGTTACACGACGAAAGAAGCTAGAGCCTTGAAATTAAATCCCGAACTTGAATTTAATCAGTATAATTTCTGTAGAAATGTACACCCCGCGATTAACCGGATTGTTTTACGGAGGAAGCAAATTTCATTATGTAGAGCCCCGATTTCGAATTAAAAGAATTTTTCAATTCGTGCGGTTATCGAAGAATTGCTTTATATGAAAGTCGGAACACGATATTCTTTTCTATCAATACCGGAAAAGACTGACGCGCACAAGTGATCCCGCGGTAATCAAATCGTTCACTCTACGTCGATATGTTGGTATTTTCAAACGTACACGCTTATAGCCAGCTTCTTGACAAATAATATATAAGGGAACTATTGTTCAACGTGCATTTTAAAATCATTATCCATCAGCATGGATGTCAAATGGAAGGTTGATTTCCAATTCTATTGGTATTGGAATGTGTTCAAAACGTCGTTAATATGTATGTAATGCTTATTATTATGTAGCTATTAAATCATCCCATTTTCCACACAGAAGAATGTGCCTTGGAATGAAAACGAAAAAAATAAAGGAAGAAGAAAACTTTTTCAACTGTAAACTGCATGTCGAAATGAACAAACACCAAAGAAAAACAACAAAAAACTATATTCAACAAAATAAGAACTGTACAATGTCAGAAATTGTTCTAAGAACTATGTACTTCTTGAGCTTCAAGTATAGATTGAAGCAAAGACGCAGGATCAGGCTTTTTTGCAGTGGCATAGACATTGAATCCAGCTTTAACTAAAGCTTTATGTGTAGCTGGGCCAATTGCAGCAGCCATTATCTTAAGTTTATCTACAGATTTTTTACTGAAAATATCACTAAGAAGATCAACCATGGACGGACTGAAGAAGGCAATTATGCAAGATTCAATGTCTACTAGTTCGTGCAAATCCTGCTCCAGTGTCTCACTGGGGAAAGGCTTGTAACAAATGATTTTAGTAACAGGAATATCACAGCTCTCTAATCTGTGCTGTACAGTCTCCCTTGCCATCTCATTGCAAGGATACAGCAGAGACTTCCCTCGTGTCTCTTTACTACGATGTTTTATTATAAAATCCGAAAGCTCTTCAGCATTGCCGGTGTCGCTACCCAGACATTTGTCGAAACCGAGTTCGTTTTTGATTATGGCCTCGCTTGCTGGCCCGACACAATACGTCGGCAGACTTTTCCATGGTTGCAAAATACTCGGTTCTCCTTCGCAAGCTACGAGAACAGCTCTCGCTGCTCTTTTGCTCGTCAGTATCAGACCTAATTTGCCAAAAAATTACATTCTCCTCTTACAAAGCACAAGCCCAATTATGATTCTGCTGGACATTACCATCGTACAACTGCGAAGATTGCAAGCACTCCTTCAAGATATCGATGTTAACATACTCAAAGCGCAGAGTTGGCAGAATAGAGCAAATGAACCCATTGTTTTCGAACGCGCTTATATATCCGTCCTCCGCGTCACCTTTCTCCGTGGCACCACGACAGAAAACAATGTGTCGTGTTTTAAAACTATTTGCCATTCTAGGTGCGAATTTCTCCGAGCGTATTCGACGGGTTGTGTAGGGTTATGTGGTACCGAGTACTGTCGATTGCATTGGCACGTATAATATGCAGCTGCATATGTATGCGTACTGCTCTCGAATTGATTGGATCATTGTAACTTCAAAAAAGGAAATAATATTAACACTTTAATCGCGAATACCAAAAGATTGACTTGACGAAAAACAATGATTGCACTCTTGTCTAGTTGCAATTGATACTCGTTACTCTTACTCTTTTTCAAGCAAACACTTTCACAGTTAAAAATGAGAAAAACTACGAATTTATAAAGTGGCTATAATTAATTTACTACTGTAAATTGATCTGCAATATATATTACTTTTAACAACAGTGAATGTAACTCACTTAAAGAGAAATGGTACGCAAGTAATGCGATCAAATCATTACCCGAACTATCTTTCACTGAACAGACTAGTTGCATTAATTAATGCCTAATAGACTGCAATGACAGTACTCGGTATCGCAAAAACAAATGGGTGTATCGAATGATTCCTATCCACCTGTCATATCCACTGAGTTTTTAAAATCGAACTTCAATGCTGGAGGAGGGGGAATAGAATTCAATCACGAAAGTACTGATGAAATGAAGGGAAACATCATCCCAATTGGGAAAGAATCCAAGTTGAATACTCGAATTTAAAGTAGCGGAAAAAATATGACGATTGAGAATACTACTGGGATTGGAAACTGAAGAACATTTCCCAGAGGATAGCCCCGTAGTTTTTTATGAGATTTTCATCATAAATCAAATCCCGATTAGATCGAAGAAGAGGACAGAATTAACGGATCTGAATTATCCACTGTTGTGAAAAAAGGTGTGCCATATAGTGGCGCACTCTACTTGTGAAGAATGATGATAGTGGAAACTTTTAACAAGAAGAAATCGTAGAGAAATGAAGTAACCGAATATGATTGCATAAACGCGATAGATGCTAATACCCAAAATGCACAGCTATCCGCCCGGAGATACTTGAGAAAATGCACTTGCCCTACTGAATATTATACATAGTGATACATTAATATTAATATATCACCTATGAATAAGATGACAGTTGGGGTCATTAACTGGTAAGTATTTCCGACCCAGGTCTCACCGCGTGGAGGTTGCTGGCTTCGAGACCCGCCATCACCCATGCACAATAAATAAAATAAATGAAAGAATAATATAAAAAACCCTTTGATAAAGTAAAAACCCCACGAAAAGGCAAGCAAATATGTATAGATTGAAAATTTAAATAGTTCTTAATATGAAACGGTGGTGCACATTGTAGTCTTGTTCTTGAATGATAAATATTCAGACCTAAAAATTATTAAAGAATCAGTCAATTAAAATGCACATAAATATATGCTAAACTTATACAATTGCTTTATGCTAAAACTATCTTAAAACTAAAGCTGAATCAGCTGCAAGGGAGAGGAGTGGTTGGATGAATGTTGAAACCTAAAAATAAGATCCAGAGAATTAGTCAATTGAACTATGGGTAAAAGATGTTAAATTTATACAATAGCCTTAAGAAAAAACTGTTTTAAAACTAAAACTGAAATCTCCTGCAAGATGGAGATGATAATAAAATGTCCAAACCTAAAACTGAGATTTAAAGAATTAGTCAATTAAACAATTCATAAATAGATGCTATACTTATACAATAGTCTTATGCTAGAGCAATTTTAAACACAGACTAGAATCACCTGCAACAAAGAAAATAATTTGGTAATTAAACTACACAGAAATGGATGCTATTTTTATCCAATAGCCTTGTGGTAAATGCAAGTTTGAAACCAAAGCTAAAACGACCTGCAATAGACAAAAAGTTAGTACCCTGGTAATTATTCAACAAAAATACACGTGAAACTAATATTGAATGATAGTAATTGTAATCACGATCACTAAGTCTAAGGAATTCCAAGAATCCTTGATTGCCCGAACTCTACTATTTTAAACAAAGCAAGCATTGTGCTCTCAAGAAAATTATATTATACGAGGTAAAAGAGAAGAGATCCAGTCCTGAAATGGAGCAGAACCCATTCAGTTTGACGTACGCCACACACGTTTTCACAGTTGACTCTAATTGATTGTTTCATACGGCGATTGACTCTACTCTACTAATTCTTTCAGCAAAGTACGGACACTACACTCTAGATGATCAGTCAAAAATACTAGCAAATCGCGGTGTCCTCAGTCAGTGCTGGTATAGCTAAAGCTGCAGCAGCCCTACATGAAATAGAATATCGCGGAAATAGAGTATAATACACGCACACGCGACGGGGTTGCGCCGGTTGCGCCGAACCTGCCCGGGTAGCACTGGCTGAGGCCACAGACTCTACTTTCAGCAACAACAAATTCCCGAGACGGACTCGCGTGACTCTAACCGAGTGGTTGCTCGGGGATGCTATCTAATGCAGCACAGAAGCAGCAGAGAGGCTCACCAAACCAGAGGAATAAACCACAGCATAAAAGAAATACTGTGGAATACTCAGAAGAATCCTAAAATGAGAGTGTAGAAAAATCGTGGGTACGACAAAAGAGGTGAGCAAAGTCAAAGACCCCTACCGAGAGCATCCTCTGAGCCCACTTTTAATTTGTCGATTCATTGGCAAATACACAAAAATGAGATGAGTATAACATAATGAATATCCATAACAAATATATACTTCCATGCATGGGCATGGGGAACAATAAATCAATTGTTGCACGCACTTGCCGTAACGTGTCTCACGTTGGCGAGCCGCAGACTGTCATCTCGGTGACTCGACTTTTCAAAGAAATTATAACTAATGGGAAAAATCAATGACTCTCCTGTGGCAACAGGGTCTACATTAATTGGAAAAGACTCTAACTGGCAAATGTAACAGCTGTTAAAAACTGTAATTCGCAAAGACTCTGCAAAGATATCAATTGTTAAAGAACTCTAATAAGTGAAGGTTTTAAATAGAACAAATTGTAATGCAAAACAGATTCAACTGCAAATAGAAAATGAATCTACTAACTCGAAATGTATAATTTTTAATGCAATACTTGCAATCAAAGAAACCTAGAGAGTCTTAGGATAAAAACTTTTCACTCCACTTTAAGGAAATAATGACTTTGCATATTGAATGAGTAGCATTTGTACCAGCCTAATGAATTACTTTATATATTGATATTGTATGAGAATGACAGAAAAATACTCTACATTGAATACTTTAATAACTGAGAAAGGGCTGGAATTATTAATGATAATTTGAATTGGAATTTTACTGTCTCAAATCTGTACTACGTTCTCTTGAATTCTATTGAATCTCTCGAAATTGGTAAGCTAATAATTACATGTATCGTAAATATACTTTAAGGCAAAATGATATTCTATATAAGAATTAAAAGTGGTGGAGGAAAAGTATTACCCTAAGAGCCTAAAGGACACGAGTCTGCTAGCCCGCCGAGAACCGGACACAGGAACTTTTATGTTCGTGCCACAGCCCTCCGTTCGCTTAAATGCGAACGCGTGCAAACATTAATGAGCATAGTGACAAAATAAAAATGATGACTGCCCATCGAGGATGGGCAGTCATGGTTCTTCGACCCTCTTCATGGGCCACTTCGATGCGATGTCTTCGGGTTAAAACCCAGCAACAAGATTGCTCGAGAACACGTCCTATTATAATTGCAATAAAAAGAGCAATATAACACGAGGAGCAACAACAACACGATTGAACCACCAACGTACACTATTCGCGTATCTAATTCCCATCCCAAAAACTAGCGAATAGGACGACAACCACCTGGCAATGACTGTCATCCAAACGCACATTTAATGTGTCTCGAGCAATAACCAGCAACCCCCCAATTCTATCCCCGAATCAAAAGAATTTATTTCTGCAACACCTATAATTTATACGGCAACAAAATAATTTTGTAACAAAACTAAGTTATTGTCGTATAACTTGATATATTACACAGCGACAAAAATTACTACTATGATAGCAACTTGGAAAGCCCCTATCATAGCTTGTGCAATTTCTGCAGTTGCATAATACAATTTTTTGAAACGACCAACGATGACCTTCTTTCTTCAGACTCTCGCTCAGTGCAATGAGAGTCCCGCCGCCTTATAAATTAACTTAGAAACTAACTTAAATCGATGTGTCACTACTATTCCTCTGCGAATGTCTGCAGTGAGATAATAGTAACGGCCCGAGAACCTTCGCTCATCACTGCGAAAGTTGCCCGGACCCTACCTACTTATATTCTAAATCACACACTCAGAAGTAAGCTACCTATACCTCCCTAACAATGTCTAAACAAAGGTCTCTCATACAAAAATCATACATACAAGCATTCATCGTACCTTTTTGGCTGAAATCAATTGGCAAGCAGAAGCAACCATTGCGGCAAAGTTAAGATTGTTCAAGTGTTCAGAAGATTCTTATTCTGTATTCTGTATTCTATATTCTGTATTTTATCTTTTATATTTTATATCTTATATTTTGACTTTATTGTATATTGTATATTGTATACTCTGTATTCTGTATTAGGTGATAAATAAAGGACAATATATAAATAAACTGGGTAGCTGAAGGCTGAATATGGAAAGTACTAAATTTAACTCTACTCAAGAAATTTGTGACTCAACTCAAAGTGGCAATTTACCAAATTAGCTGACTATGTGTCAACTATTTCAATAACTTGCCATTCCAAAGAACTGTACATCTATATGTAATAGATATGAGTGACTCTAGCGACGTACAGACCACGCAAAATATTTCACACTCACACATGTGGAAAGTACGTCGTGCACAATTACTACCGCTTGCCAATTGCTATACATACAATGAAATATATATACCATGAACCATGCCCTAGTCCCACACGCATACGAATCGCACCTGGGCAATTCAAATGCATGCGGGCATACCACAGACATGGTTAATTAAAATGCCGCCGACCTTCTTTCTTATTCTTCAAGTGTGCTGAAAATCCTAGCTAAAAATCTTTGACAGATCATTTCAAATGATCAATTGATAATAATATTCATATTCTTCTAAACGGGCTATTGACTCTACTTCAAGATACATTTTTATATTTGTCAGAAGGACTGTACTTTAATGCAGAATTGGACTTCAAATAAATGTATACTTTCATCTCAAAGACTCTACTAGATAAACTCGACCGAACTTTTTGTTCGTATATTTATACAGTAAAGTGTAAGTAATACTTGCCCCTCTATTAGCCCTGAAAAGGACCAGGAGTTGTATTACTCACACCTTTCTAAGAACATATTCATCCAAATATCAAAATGACTCTACTATATTTAGACAGACTTGACCCTTTTAAGACTGACTATCTCCGCCCATTTCCCTTGTAACGATATACCGCGCAAAAATCTAAGACTCTACAACGATTCTTTACTTTAAGATATCTGTTCCCATTGACAGATATAGATTGACCTAAGGAAACTTTGAGTCGTAGTGGGAGTTTGTATGTAGATATACAATTATTAGGTACGCAACACTACGGGAAGCAAAGGGAGCTGGACTCTTGCAATTCGGCAAGCCAAGGACTAGCACCGATCGTAAAGGCTTTACAGCCAGGCAGAAACTACAGGTTGCTTTGGAGGCTAGCGCGAACAGAGTGCAACCACGAGCACATAGTTTCCTACACACTGCGGAACTGGACCGTAACGGTCCTGCCAACATCATATAGATATCTCTCTGAACACACCTCCCATTCGACCAACAAGCAGCCCCACCCAGCAAGACCACGAATACAAGGTAAAAGACCTTGGCAAACAGTATCACAAGTGGGAGGGCGACTCTACTACTAAAGCTAATTCTTCATTATTCTTGATACCACCGAGGCATCTATATCATTCTCAAGCAAAAGCACGGTCCGAATGATATGCACAACTCGCGCACATGCACCGAAGCCACTAGCATTTGCAAGAAAGAAAGCACGAAACTTCCGGAAAAGTTAAGCGCGAATCATTCTGCTGCCGTGAACAACGGGCGACACCTCTCGATGCCACAGCTGCACATCATCAAAACAAAAAAAAGAAAACATACGATAGCAAATACTCTACCACCTCCAGCAGTAGAGGGATCGCGTATACTCTTTTGTTTCGTCTCACAAGTTTCCTTTTCAATCGCAACAACAAACTCTACTAGCACTGCTATATCCAATAATATTATCTTTACTTTAGAACTCTACTATATAATACATATATATGTATATATAATCTTAAGAATTGAATGACTGACAAGAAAGTCCTTGAAACCGCCAATTTGCGGCATGTAATATTAAGAATTTGCAACACTAATATTAAAATACAATATTAAGAATTCTATGACTGATAAGTAAGACAGTGCTTCAAACCGCGAATTTGCAACATGTGATTTCTCGATGTTATACCATTATAAGACAATGTTCGTAAATAGTCTGCCCCAAAGGGAATTGTAATCTGTCTAATCATTTAAAAATCCTCGGATGACCCCTTTGTCAAAGCAATATATTCTCACGTCTAATTGAAATGAATGGAAAATTTAATGGAAATGAAAGTTTTGCATTCTTTCCCGAAAGCTTTGACTCCAGAATCTACCGGTCGCGAAATGTTTTCTTGCATTTATAACTCTATTTTGACTAATGTCAATTCTTAAGCAGACACATAAGCCGCGACACTACAAAACTAAGGCTGAAATTGCAACAATTGCAATCAATTGCAATCAATTTGAATTACTTGATTAAAATCATATCATTGAAACAAATGCCAGGCTACATCAAAAGCTTACAATAGTGTTCTTTTTCTAAAAGTTCCTTAAAATATATCAGAAGAATTATATGCACAGTTCGCGAAATGCAAGAAAACCCTATCCTAGCTAATAAATACACAATTAACAACAATAATGAAATATGTGCCATTTGACAAGCATAATATACTTTTTTTTCGTATATTATGCTTGCTGTCACTATGCTCATTATACAAATATCAATACAACCAGTCCTCTGTGCCGATTCGGACCTTTCATCCTACGACATGGTAGAGGACCAGAGGAATAAAAAAAATAGACTCACCAACTGCTTTTCAGCCGTGAAGCTATTTTAGCAGTCGTGATAATAATACTCGTGTGCACATATTATACCTCAATCTGTAACAAAAAAGGAAAAATTGTATTAGTTACACCTCATCACACATATAATAATTGCATGGAAATTTAAAAATTTAAAGAGACTTCGATATGTTAAGAAACGTACCATGTGTCCCACGATAAGGTGCCTGATGGAATTCCCCTCCTCGGCCACTCGACACTGAGCAACTCTCGACGGATGAGTTTGCATCAGCGATCTGTAACAAAAAAAGTAGACAAAAGTTAGATTGATTCCTGCTGTGTAATAATATGTTATTTGGCAGTAAATTCCAAAATGTATATTAATGAACCTACCAATGATCCCACGATAAGATGCATGATGGACGCCCCCTCCACTGCCAACAGGACACTGATTCTAATAAATCCCGGTAAAGCGACGAATCTCTGCCGATTTGGATTTTAATCCAATTCCCGACCGTATACTTTGTAACTCGTCTGGCGCAAACCACTGACTCTACGAGCACGTGCGAGCAAATACTTTTTGAAATTCGCGAACGGGGTTTAAGTCACTCCAAATCGGCGCCTCAACACTGACTAGAACGCGGGCAACAGCTCGGCCACGCGGGGCCCACCGTCGCTATTCTCCGAAAAACACTGATTCTAATTTCACGGCAAGACTATAGGGCTGGCACGTGCGAGCCTGACTTACTTAATCACTTAATTCACTTGACGCAAAGCACTGATTCTACATACGCGAGCGAGCAAATACTTGACTGAATTCGCGAACGGGGTTTAAATCACTCCAAATCGACGTTTCAACACTGATTCGAACACGGGCGACAGCTCGGCCACGCGGGGCCCACCGTCGCTTATTTCGGAAAAAAGCACAGGCTCTAATATCGCGGGAACGTTGTGGGAAATGCACGTGCAGATCCGCCCAGGCCTTTCGAGACGGGCCGCGGTAAAATTCGCAACAATAAGC
Organism: Ectemnius continuus; assembly: GCA_910591665.1. Classification (NCBI taxonomy): domain Eukaryota; kingdom Metazoa; phylum Arthropoda; class Insecta; order Hymenoptera; family Crabronidae; genus Ectemnius; species Ectemnius continuus. The sequence goes on along the minus strand of OU342868.1, from coordinate 8,030,353 downwards.
CGTCCGTGACTCTAATCCGCACGAGTGCGGAATCATTAAAAAACACTGCTGGAAAGAAAGAATATTAAACACAAAATTGAATGAAATGATGAAATGCGTGAAAATGATAGTGGCGTACGTCTAGCTTTAAATCACTGGAAAAGCTTAATTAAGAATCGCGAATTATGAAGACCCGAGAAAGTGGCGCGAAATTTACAGATCTGTCAAACACGTCAGTAACCCCACTTGCGTACTGTACGATATTCGAATAGCAATAGAAGCACACAACGGAAGAACCGCGGTCGACACTGAGTTTAAATTTAATGCAACAATTAATCGAGCACTTAATCAACTCACGATACTGCAATAAAAGTCCGATGATTGCACTTTGAAGTTAATAAAGTAAGGCAAGCTATGGTTGAGAACCGCGGGAATGCGAGCACGAGGAGCGTAGGTCCGTTCCCGTCGAGCGATCTCAGCGAACTCCCCGCGGAGCCGACGAACTACGTATTCAGAGCTCCCCACTCTTCCCCACCACTCATTAATCGGCTGCGCACGCTGCGCAGGCCCCCACTTTGCCCACCCGCTCTACCGACTGCCGCGTGCTACGACCACGTGGTCGTACTTGCCACCGACCGATACCCCGCCGAGCCCAACAAAGGAATTTCCTGGAATTCCACATGCCGGCGGAATTTCCAGGAATTTCTCATGCTCGTTTACGAAAATCAACAAAGCCTATGCAGCTCGCAGGATTTATATACAAATCTTTAACGCTTATTCTATGCATAGGCGGGCGTATTAATTATCCTACATAAAAGGATGTATATTATTATTATTATTCATTATCTTACAAATGTTTGTTTAAAGGGAAAGAAATATTTATGCATAAACCGCAATATACTGTCGCATTCACGACATATATTGAAGTTTATGCAAGTATGTAATTTTTAATTTGCATCAGTTGCATTTTGTAAATTATGAATGTTTATAAATTACAAATAAATGCAAATATAAATTGATTCTTTCTTAATATCTAATGCACAGCTATCCGCTCGGAAATACATATGGTAATATATTTATTAAAATTCAATTCAAACATTTATTAAAGGAATCTCTCACTTTAACAAATGCTTGCATTTGTATTTGACTTTGTATTTCGTAGCAATCTACGTACTGATATATTAATATAATAGTTATTATATTGATATAATAGTTATTATATTAATATTAATTATTAATATTATTTAATAGCATTACCCAATATGTATTTCCGACCCAGGTCTCACCACTTGGAGGTTGCTGTGCTTGGAGACCCACCACCACCAAAATTAGCAAATAAAAATTTCAACAATTAAAGCAGACTGAACAATAAAGCAATAATAAACCAGACATTTAACCAAACCAGACATTTAGACAACAATCTACTGGACGTCCAGTACACAAATAACTAATGTTGGTGCACTTGGAGAGTTGGTGTCCCTCGATGATGATGTACGATGTGCGCATAAACCTACTTAGAGCTAAAGAATTAATCGTGATTAAATCTATCTCGATTAAATCTATCGCCGGTTTTACAATATGCTTATGCTAAGCGCAGCCTTAAATCTAGCGCTGGAAGAACACGCTCTGTTCTCCCTTGGGCTCTTGCTGTTTCCTAAGAAATTGGTAATTAGTTTACATAGAAAATTGAAACCAATCCGCGACCGCGATATCGAGAAAAAAAAACCGTTATTATTAATTCGCGACAACCAAAAAAGAACCGCGTGTTTTCCGGAGCCCGAAATTTTACCGACAATACCGTACATTGCACGCCCACGAAATACCGCCGCGTGAATCTTCATTACAAGATTTAAGAACAATTCGCGACCGTCGAAAAAACCCGCGCGTTACCCGAAGCCCGAGAATTTCAGCATACAATTGTCAAACCGTACATTGCATGCCAGCGAAATACCCGCGCGTGACTCTACATGACAAAAGTTAGGAACCAGGTTGGTTAGAGGCATTAAGATGATAGCGACATGACACTCGTATTGATAGCAAGAAATCAACGATTTCTACTATCAATTCGAGGGAGAGACTGCCACAGTAACACAAGAGACTGTCATCGTGAGATTGACATGCCTTATGTGCCACGCGGTGAACATAAAAAATTCGTGGCTCTAACGTCAAAGACGATAGAGTACCACGCGACACGTACAGAAAGAGTTGATCAAAGATCAGCTCAGTCTATCCGAGATAAAGAAATCCTGAATAAATGTACGACCGGAGTTGAAGTCCTCCTGCCAAGGTCCGTCCCTCCCCTGTAGTACGCCCATTAAGGGCCGCTCGGAGTACACGAACTTCCAAGTCATTCATCGGACACAACTTACCTTCCGTACATCAACCAGAGATTTTGGGTTCCCTCTCAAACATGACTCTATCATCTAATGTTGCCTCTAAAATTGGGAAGGGAGTGATAGGTTTGCGTTTGCGCGACCGTAAAACCGATACTCGAAACAAGACTCGAAATTAACGTGAAATAATAAATCGAAATTAATAGCGCGGCGAGGCACAGCAGATAATCCACACAGTGAAGCTAATATTAAATTGATATAGCAAATAAATAGTATGTATTGATTGAAATCTCGACGCGACAACGCTGCCACGCATTCTTGCATTGCTTTTTATCATTTTTTCGGAGAGTATCGTGCTATTCACTAAACATGCCATTGCAAATTCGCAAAGTGCATGCCAACAAATATAACGACGTGTGACTCTAATTAGCAAAGTGGGTGCATCTTCGTAGATATACTACGAAAATAGCAAGTAATCCCGAATGGTGTCGCGTCTTATCAAAAGTGGAAGACTGGTATCAGTAATTATAAACTACTGAAAGTGAGGAAAAGCTAAAGCAAAGGGGTTGAAAATTACGCGGTTGCTTCCTCCGTCTTTCCACACTTATTCCACGAGAAAGGACAAGACTAGAGCTGTACACGTTCAAGCTAATTGCATAATCAAGATAAGTCTTAATTAGCAAGCAACGGGTGAAGTTAAATCACGAGAAAAGCCTGTGCACCGCAGCTTATAGCTCAACACCACGACTCTAAAGTTCATCACCGGCAGGCGCAACTCTAATGGTGTTATAAATTCGCAACACTATAAAACAATTAAATTTTGTTTGAGAGAATCACGCCACGAGGCCCACCCGTGGCTAAACATGACCGAAGTCAAGAAGCACTAGTTCGGACATGGGCCTACTGTGACAGACTCCCGAAAGAAAACCGCGAACACCATATCAATCAAAAATTGGTAATCTATAGCAAAACGCAAATGATTAACAAGGATTGCTTTGGAAATTCAAGATATGCTACAGTGATCTCCCGTAGGATAGATCACATCCCCAAAAGTAAGCTAATAAAAAATAGTTTTCGCGTGAGCAAAACCTTATCATGGATGTAAAATCTCGATGACTCGTCTTTATCCAACAAACTGCAAAGGGATAAAGGGTGTTGGTGACCGCGGGGGTTGTTCCTCGCGAAATCATGAGTGTAAGTCAAGCTCGTAATTTAATTACCAGCTTGACTATATACAATTCTTGATTACTCAGACTCTAATTATTTTAAATAGAGCGAATTCCTCGCTCTCACACAGAAAATTCAGTAGAACTTTATATCGTGACTCGAAGAAGGAGTTACCATTGTCCTTGATATGTAACATAGGCACATATCAAGGTCCCTAAGTACCAAGAGACACGTGCAATTGCACGAATTCTCTGGCACGATGACTCTACATCGGTATTGAACTATAACAGTTCAATAGAAAAAAAGCAAGGAGCTGAGTCCTGAAAAGAACTCGACTCGCAGACTACGACGTACGCCATACACATTCTTCTATGTGCAAGCATTAAAAAAAATAGAAAAAAATATGATTGACTCGACTGATGAGATGAGAGACTCTAATTGATCCATCGGTACGATGATTGACTCTACTCTAATATTTTCAGCAAGGCACGGACACTAGATTCTAGATGATTATGCAAGCATAATGGCAAATCGCGGTGTCCTCAGCCAGCACTGGTTTAGCTAAACTGCAGCAAGCCCTACCAAAAACCGCGGACAAAAAAGCCTAACAAATTTCGCGGAGCCGCGACGGGGTGCGCCGGTTGCGCCTAACCTTCCCGGGTAGCACTGACTGAGGTCACATTGTCTCTACTTTGTGCAAGAATAATTAACCGGTGCGGATTCCCGTGACTCTAACCGAGTGGTTTTTACTCAGAGGCGCTATCTAATATGCAGCACAGAAGCGGCATAGAGAGGCTCACCAAACCAAGTCGGGATTATCCTTACTCTGAAGAAGAATATCAGAACCAGATAATCCCAAACAGAAGAAGAAGAAGAAGTGAACGAGAGGTGAGCGAAGTCAAAGACCCCTACCGAGAGCATCCTCTGAGCCCACTTTCATCGTATCGGTTCATTAGCAAATATACAAGTATGTGATGAAGGGGGAGAGGCGGGGAATATGTGTGCACGCACTTGCCGTAACGTGTCTCACGTTGGCGAGCCGCAGACTTATCTCAATGACTCGACTTGTCTGCCAAATAACAACCACTACAACAAAATCAATGACTCTACTTCTATTGGCAGACTCCACTTTCAACAAGCAAAGACTCTACTCTCAATTGGCAAAGATTCTACATTCGCAAGACTTGATTGAAAATGCAAAAAGACTCTAACTCGAATATATAATAATGAATTTAGGTCTTGCGATTATGCATTCCTAGAGAGTCCAAGGATGAAAGCATTTGACAAGCAAAGAGCAGAATTGAACTTTAAAGAAGAATTATATCATATCAGAACAATCAAAATTAATTGATTGTACTAGTATGAATAATTCTTCGCAATGGAAAGTGACTCTACTTTAAATTCTTGTAATACAAATTGTGCTTTCTGTAATCTAAACTCTACTTCTAACACTGGAATTATAAGTTACATTAGCAAACTATAATTGACAAGGACTGAGAATTAGACTGGCATTATCAATGAGATACAATTTGAACTCGAATGTGCAGTACAAATACTGCAATACGACTCTTTGAGTTACATCGGAACTCTCCAAGTTTTATCACAGCACTTACAGTGTTACTTCAGATTCGTATAAAAAATCTGTAGCAGCCACCGAAGTCTGACTCCCGCCACCTGACTATACAATAATACCAGAATATATTACCAATATGAAATATATTAATAACATATATCGAGTACGATTACATAGCCAAGAACGGGTGTGTTCGCATACCTATTTAACTTCACTACTCTACTGCCATTCATGCGGCGCAAAAATCAAGGTAAACTACTGTAACATGCTTCCAATAATCGGATAATAAAGTCGTACTTTGCAATGCAATGAGTGAGCTGGGCGACGAATTATCCCATCAAATCATAAGAAATGGAAAAAAACGTGTTAAGGATGGGATAACTCGCCTATGCAAATGTGTCTTTTTCACAGGCGCCACTGCATCGTAGCGCCTGCAATATCTAGATAATCTAATGAATGATCCGTTATCATTTCCATAACATCTCATTACTCAACAAACAATGACACATTGGCATTTTGCAAATAATCTACTAGTTGGCCATCTTAGGCCTGGCAAAGAAATGAAAAGACTAACCCAGCTAACAAATTGCGGCCAGCCAGCTCTGGCCTACCCTTGACTGCAGAAATAATTACTCGTACATCTTATCATCCAATATCATCCACCGGTGAATGATACTGGCGATAAAGCAACACTTGTGAACTGGGGAGTTAAAGCGAATTGATTGAACACCTCCTTAAAGAATGTTCAAACAATGCGTTTCAACTATTAACGCCCACACTTCAAAACGGAATTTTATGGATACCATGAATGCAATGGTATTCATAATCAATCTTGTACATTTCTAGTATCATCGATGTTGTGATATTAAATATGTCCAAGATTATCCCCAGTTAACAAGGAAAATTTGGCCATTTGTGGCGTTGCAAAACCAAGGGCTCTTGGAAATCTACAAGGATTACTCTCCTTATTCTCGTCCAATATTATCCGATTTAGGTATGCCAACACGGTATTTGTACTCTTCCATAGATTTTCATTTGAACACAATCAATCGAATAATATAGCAATCATTTGGTTCCCAATTCTCTAATTACTTAGCTAATTGGTCGCGAATAATTGCTACATTAGTCAACCAAAGGCATTCAACGAGAATCAACGAGAATACAAAAACTGAAATGTATCTGTGACATTAGAGAGCAAATTTTCACTAATAATGCCAGTGGAATTTCTCAGACTATGCCAATTATACGTGTGACTAATTTGTAATAATATAATTATTTAAGTGAAGAATTTAAGTGAAAAATTGAAGTAAAATTTTCACCCAAGGACTCTAAAGGATGCGTCTGCTGGCCCGCCGAGAACCGGACACAGGAACACTTATGTTCGTGACACAGCCCTCCGTTCGCTTAGATACGAACGCGTGCAAACATAATTTTAATGAGCATAGTGACAAAATGATGACTGTCCATCGAGGATGGACAGCCATGGTTCTTCGACCTTCTTCATAGGCCACTTCGATGTCTTCGGGCGTAAACCCATATCAACAGATTGCTCGAGACAGTTTCTATCACGGCCGGCAGAGATGCCAGAAAAAAACGCGAGAAACAAGACACGGATCTAATTCCCATCCCTTAACTAGCGACTAGGATAACAGTCACCCAGCATTGACTATTATCCAAACGCACATTTAATGTCTCGAGCAACAATCCCAGCAACCCCCCACTCTATCCCCGAATCAAAGACTCTACAATATAGCAGCACCTATACATTACACAACAATCAAAAAATTTTGTAACAAAGCACAAGTTTTGTAGCAAAAAAATTGTATTGTTGCATAATTGTTGGTATTACACAACACCAAAAATTGCTACTGAGATAGTGACTCTTGCGAGCCACTATCGACAGCTTGTGCAATTGATGAAGTTGCATAATAAACTTGAACAATCCATCGTTGAGCTTCTTTCTTCTGACTCCACTCGGTGCAATGGGAGTCCTTACAAACTAATTAAATCTAAGTGTTACTACTATCCCTCCGCGAATCTGCGATGAGAGAGTAGCAACGGCCCGAGAACCTTCACTCATCACTGGGAAAATTACTCGGACCCTACCTGCTTATTCTAGATCACACACTCAGAAGTAAGTTACCTATACCTCCCTAACAATGTCTAAACAAAGTTCTCACATACCAGAACCGAATCACACATCCACAATCATTCTGATTACCTGGTGAGCTGAAATCAATTAGCAAGCATCAGAAACCATTGTTTCTGTATCAAGTGAAAAGGAAGCTACAAAAGTTCGTGTGCAAAAAGCACACGTGCTGAATAACAATTTATCGAATTAGCTGACTATACGCCAACCATTTCAATAACTTGTCATTACGAAAAACTATATGAATGACTCTAGTGACGTAAATCCCACGTAAAAATATCCACTCATACATGTGGTAAGTACGTCTTGCAAAATTACTATTGCTCACTAATTGCCACACATTGAAATATACCATGAACCATGTCCTAGTCCCACACGCATGGGAATTGCACCTGGGCAACTCGAATGCGTGCGGGCATACCACAGACATGGCAAAAATGCCTTCAAACTTCCTCTCATTCTTCAAGTTTCCTGAAAATCCTGGCTAACAGTTAAGAAAATCTCTACTGGTCTTTCAAATGACCGATCAATGCAAAATATTCTCATTTTTCTAAGCGGGCTAATGACTCTACGTTAATATAATTGTAATATTGATTTTAGTCAGAAGGACTTCATTTCAATTTCAGCAGAATGGAACTATTAGCAAGACTCTACTAAACAAATGCGAAAAAAAGTTCCCATTCTTGTATTTATATACGCGAGCAAATATAAACAATATTACCTCTTTATTAATCCTGAAAAGGACTATGGCTTTATATCATCTATATTTGCATATATCTAATTTGTCATAGCAAACCCTCGGACGACCCTGTCATCAAAACTGGTTTCATATATTCACAAATAATTTAAGTGTCTACATTTGGCACAGCTTTGACTTCAGAATCTATCCGTCGCGATGTGTCTTCATGCATTTTGAACTCTACTTCTATTAGCTTAAATTCATTATACAAATGTACAAACCGCGACACTACAAAGATTAGAATAATTACTTGATTCACGCGAAGCCGGGCGAATGCAAAATTGTAACTCATCTTAGGATTCTTATTAAGAAAGGCAAATCGCGAATGCAAGAAGACCTATCCTGGCTAATATATACACAATCATATATAACATAATATAACAGTAATATGTGTCACTATGCTCATTAGAAATTTTTATAAAATACAACCAGTCATCCGTGCCGATTTGGACCATTCATCCTACGGCATGATGGATAACCAGAGGAATAATAGAAAAAAATTTCTCACCGACTGCTTTTAGCAGTCTGACTTGACTTTTAGTCAGTCATACCCATACTTTGATACCTATTATATCTCTGATGCTGATGATGATGCGATGCTCCATGATCTGCTAGCGAATGCGTCTTGATCTGTAAAAGAAAAAAGCATGCCATTAGTCATTTGTTCACACGTACAAAAATTCGGGGAGGAATCTTAAAGGAATTTGATCAAAGGGAAAACAACATTTTGGTATTACGAAACTTACCCTTTGGATATAAATCCATCGCTTTGATAGGTCCTCTTCAAGTCTTCTCCTCTTCAATTCTTGTGGCACTGATTCTACTATTTGCGAAAAAAAAACTGGCTCGACTGAGCCTTCAATTGAATTCGCGAATGCATGACTCTACGTCCGCGGACGAGCAAAATACTTGTTTTAATTCGCGGACGGGTTTAAAGTCACTCCAAATCGGCGCCTCAACACTGATTCGACCACGTGCGACGGCTCGGCCGCGCGGGGCCCACCGTCGCTAATTTCGATCAAATGATTCTAATTCGCGGGAACGTTGTGGGATCCGCACGTGCGAATCCGCCCAGGCCAATTCCGAGACGGGCCGCGGCAATTACGCAACACTCAAGCCACTCGACGGCACAAAATTGCAAAAATGCTGGAAAGAAGTCAGATTAAACACAGAAATATTGGGGGGTTTTTTGGGTGGGTGTATGGTATATGAAATGAATGAAGATGTGTTGGCGTACGTCCATGTCTCTCTAACATTACACGAGCAAGAGACTATCATTGAATGAAACGTTTTCTAATAAAACGTGTGCAATCAAATTTGTTGCTCAGTATTTTGAGCAAGCTACAATGGTACTCCTTCAAAAGTAGATGTATTACACAAGGAAGTCATTCGACTTCAATAAGAATTAAATCAGATTCGCGTATCAAAAGAGTAATCAATCACAGCAACACTCATGATTTTCCAAGGAACTGACTCGACAAAAAAAATTAGTAAAAAAAGTTGCAAAGTCGGTATACTAAAGCTTGTTGGATCGAGGCAAATCATCGAAATTTTAGCTCCATGATATATCTACTAGATCGCCCCCCTTCCCCCCAAAGTTACAGAAAAATCTCGAATTTCCTCAGCAATCCTTGTCAATTAAATGCGTGAATCTAATTGTCGCGTGGTAAACGTGAATCAAATTCTATAAGAAATTCGCGAGGCCGGTTGAACGCAAAGGCAAATATTACTCGAAGAAAATTCTTCTTAAAAAATAGTGGCAAGAGCAACCGCGAGAACACAGGTGGATATAGTTTTCACTACATCCGAAAAGTAGGATGAGAAACCGGGACAAATAATCGCGAATGCGTACATCTTGTCGAATTGTCCTTTCTTTTGGCGTAAACGCGGAAAGCCGAAAAAAGCAAACTGTCTCCAATTAAATGGAGAATCACGCAACTCTATCAGGGTTAATCACTGCTCCCAGACTTCCAACATTCAATAAAAACCCGACTGACTCTACTCAATTATACAACACAAATATTGATATAAAGTATATATCAAATAGTTTAAATGTAAGCGCGTTTCCCGAAGCACGAACTCTCTGAGAAAATGACCGAAAGCAATGCAAATCTTTGTTGAGCGTCTCGCAAAGCTAATATTGAATTACATTCAATAATTATTAAAGCAAATACAAAACACTGAATGTAAGAACTGTGAATTACTGCCGCACCACGCACTCGAAAAATAATCGCGAGAATACCGAAAGAGCAACACGGAACGCGTATGCGCTCACTCCAAGCGCGGGGAGCAAACTGGCCGGCGGTCGGTACGCTCGAGCGCTGTGCGCTCCGCCTCGGCTTTCCCCCACCACCGGCGCGCTGCCCCACCCGAGCGCTTTAACGACTTACCGCGCGCCGGCATCGCAGACATTGCCATATGGCTTCAATGCCGCCCATCCCTACTTTACCCGGCCGACCGTCTGTTACCTGCCTGCTCCCATTGTTCATACCGACCGACACTACGCATTAACCCAAGTTCTATTGTTTGAATAATGCGCATTAGAAGAAAACGGTTTACACTCATCTTTCTTCACGCGCTGTTTTCGTTAAAATTCTTGGAATTTATTCGCGATTTCCTTTAAGTGCTTGAATTGCGCGCTGAATATTAGTAAATTGGAATTATGTTATAATATGTAATTATTTAACTTTGTGATATATTTGTATCTCGTAATTTCGTTTGATTTGAGAGATATTTGACGTTTATGTTTAAGATAGTAATATGTAAATGCTAGTGGATCTGTATAGCTTTCTAATTGTTTGTACTATTGTTATATTAATCTAAACGTCTGAACTATTGCCTGTATAAATAATTATTCCAAATTTGAATAGTGTAGGAAAATCTGTCGAGATGAATCATAACTACGTCCTTTGAAAAGTAATATGAAGAATAAAGGCGACCAAGAGACCAGTCTTACACAAAATCACTATGAGTAACTATGAGAACAAGATATGAGAGCAGAGAATCTGCGATTTATTGTTAGAAACCTTTAGTTTATTGATTGATAGATTGATACTATTCTAGACTAATTGTATAACTGTATGAAACCTGTATCGAACAGAATAAAAGCTATACCATTGGAAGATTTCGTTGACACTTTTATTGAAACACTCTTTAGGGTACACAAGCTATCCTAGATAAGCATTAAAGAAAGTATAAAAAGAAAAAACACTGAACAACTGCTTATGGAATCACAAAGTGTATGTCTGCCCTTCGTCTTACGCGCAGTAGACGTGATCAACGTGCACAACCGAAGGCACAACGATCCTCGACCCTTACGACTTCTTCGAGGATTTCGACAGGCGAATTACGATGAGAGCCCGTCTCGCGAATCCAAGCGACAGAATATGGATCATGTCGCTGAAGCGAGAAATTGAAAAACCATAAAACGATTGCCAGCTACGCATCATGGACTGATTCCGAAAATCCGAGATTCCTGCTCAACTCTCAGTGCAATTGGTGGGATAAAACGATATGAAATCAATTTCAGAGTAACAGAGGCATTTCCAGAAGAAAATTAAGAGACTGCTCATCACCTAGCGATAGTAGATATAGAGTTTTCAAATTAATGAAAGAATGTAATAATAACGATTTGAATTCTTCGTGAAATTGAAAATAAAGAGCCACTGAATAGAAAAGCGAAAATTGTGAAAATCATTTAGAACATCCCTTTCCCACCCAGCTAATCGATTTGCGAAGTTGACTAAACGAGACGATCATTTCGAAATCAATCCAAACGCTTGCGATAACATCCAATGCCCAGAAGAACTAGAATAAGAAAGAAGAACAGAGGAGACTCGGTACAACAAGAAAGTAGGTGTACAAGTGCAAAGCAAAGACATTCCACTGTCCGTGAATCGGATGCATCGTTCACCTGACAAAATCTCGTGCACTGGCGAACGAAATAGTCCTCTTTCATGAGAAGAAGAACAACTAACGCAGGCGGAGTTTTCGTAAAGGGGACCGAGTGCCTTCTATTACATATTCGTTACGCAATATAATGTTTATCAATGATAATAGAATCTCTACCTCTTAACATATACGGGTCCTATAACTTAATGTACAGACGTTACGCAAGGTACGTCGGGGAATTACTGGGGTTCTGATTATGAAGTCGTTGCACATGCACTTCAACTCGCTCGCAGGCTTGTCCAATCACACTGGCAATCCCGCGAACAAAACTCTTATCTCTCATTCTACAAGGCCATTCGTGCTGCTTTATAAACGTTATAAATGTTTAGACAAACTACATTGTCGGATATGTAAATAATTTGCAAAGGCAGAACTGTTTGATTGAGCAACTGCACGGATCTAATGAGGAGATGCGCTTTTGCTCTGGAAGCCGTAATTCTCGCAGTTGCAGGGACGATTACACGTGCAATCTTCAAGTGGCTAACTTACTCTAGTATTACGCTTAGTAGCAAGTACTTAAATAATAATCACAAAGGTGAGACCAAGGTCCGCATCACGTCCTTTGGTCAGGACCATAAACCGCCAGACAGTCTCAATACCTGACTTCCAAAACGGAATTGGCGATTGCTATTGCCTCATACAGATTTGCGTTCGTATCGTTGGAAAATCTCGGCAAAGAGTAAATGCACTGATAAAGTAAACTTAACGTGGTTCCAAGTATCTTGCGGCGCCCTGTATTTCGTCGTACGAACATGCAGAACAATTCACTTCGGAGTAATAAGAATATGTGAATACGAAACAAATATCTAATATCACATAGACAAGCTAATAGATACTCGAGAGAATCTCAATTATTTGTATTTTGAAGTCTGGTCGCTCAGAGTGTAAAACCATTTAGTATTCGGTTACTTATCTAACTAGTTCACTAAGTTTATATTTCCCAGACGAAGCACATGACAAATTTTGAATTGTTCTACATACTTCCCAATGACAGTTCAGTATAATTGCGCCCAACAATGTTCGTGTCGTCACGGCTTAAGATGCTGCATCTTAACAGAAGTATGATCACAAGAACAGGTAATGCGTTCGTCAAACCTCATAGTCATTACACGCAGTGAATTATTTCCGCTTTCTATCACGTTTCGCAGGGATTCTTCTCCCCGAAGAAGACATCGTGAGGGGGAAACGGAGGGACAAGGGGGGGGCTATCGCACTTGATTGCTAAGGATCAGTTCCTTAACCAAAGGCAGAGCAAAATCACTGCGCCAGTAAGAATTGCGTCGACATTGCCTCAATGTACAAACGTGAACAAGACGTTTGCTGCGCCCACCACCTGCAAACGTTGCGTCGAGAGTTCAATGATCGGATCATCAAGGTGGGCCAGCAACTGTAAGACATTTCGATGGACGTGAGACACACGATAAATGGTATAGCCTTACTTAAACTCGAGATGCAGCTTAACGCTAAACAGTTAAAGTGTAAAGTATTGACTTAAGTACAACCACGAAAACTTGGTCAGTATTATGGCATTCGTATCGCTTAACTAATCGCTTCCTAGTGCAATAACTAACAGCGCGCTCTCTTTCTCTTTCCCTTTCTCTCTCTCTCTTCCTTTCTCGCCAGCATTTTTTCTTATATGTAAATCGTAATGATTATCAGTGGCGTTTCCACAAATTCGCCCTCTATACTGCGCGGACTTCGTATTCGCCGAGGCAAAGTCTCCTCGTTTACTGAAGGCTTCGTTAGCTCGCGCTGTACTCTCGCTGATCGATTAATTGATGCCGAAGTAGTGTGTACAATTTTCATGGCAAATTTGAATTGCCACAAGCGAAGTGTCATATTGAACTTCAATTTCCGCTAATTCAATTCGTTCAATGAACATCCTCTCAAAGTTTCTATTCTCGAAACTTAATGGCATCGAAATTTAGTTGCTGCACGATCCAAAGAGTTTCGACTGCAAGACGAATGGGGTTCATTCGTTGAAACTTGAACGATATTACAGTTTTAATAACATACAAGTTTCAAACCACTGAGGTGCAATCGAACTCTTGTGAAACAGTAGTCATGTAACCAGACGATTGAATCTCCAGATATTTGTAACGCAACGTTACCTTCAGACTGAACATGCTAACCCCGATGGCAATGAAAGCTGTCGCCAAAGTGTGGCAACCTAACTCCAATTAATCGATCGCAACATTTGTACATAAGCCCGCTGTCAAAACTGAATCATCGGTATATCACTTCGTCCATTCATTCCGTTCACTCTTCTCGAGTCACCAAACGCCTGTGCAACTGATTTGCATTCATAAACGCCGAATGCAAAAGAGTATACGATCGTAAAACGAATGGCTTTTCACGGGTGCGATTGATTAGTACGAGTGGAATACCGAGAGTCCCTTGACGGAACTTCCGGTCATTCCGTGGTCTTGAGTTCCTTGAGCTTCGGCTACGAGTTTTTGATTAGTAATCAGAAGACATGGGAGATCCATGGTACCCCATCCGGACCGCTCTTTGCCTTCTTTAGCCCTTCGTCGGTTCGAATCTGCAACAGACAAAGAACACGTTGTTTCAGTATAATTGTTTCACCATTTCACAATGGGAAAATTCTATCTATTTTCCAAACCAACTAATACAGTGAATTATATCAATCTCTAAAATTACCTAATTTAAATAAAATACATATCAACCAAGCTACAATATCATTGCCAATAAACTGCAGATAACAAGGGGAACTTTTTACCATTAATTCTAATTTTATGGGTGATCCGACTCAGTACAAGTAGAATTACTAAAAGAGTAATCTGCTACCCTTTGCATGATGAATAAATTACACTCTTGTACCTGCAGCAATTTGCAAGTAATACCAAGGAGCCAACATATCTCCTCCAACTCAACGGAGAGCAGGAACTTACTAAAGCCGACTCCAGTCGATGAAACGCAAGCCCAAAGAATGCATTAAGAAGCAGAAAACGACAGAAAGCAAGGAGTCTGCCGGGGAGTACTGTCCAAATAGAAAGATCAAGAGGCAGCAAGTGGTGATGTTTCGATGGAAGTCTCTCTGAGTGGAGGTTCTCGAGTGTCATGAGAATCGTGTCAATCGGGTGAAGAAGAACGGGGCCGAGTGTGCTCTGCTCGGGGAGTAGAATCGGTCGCACGGCTACGGCGCGGCGGAAGGCAGGGAGTGCGAGTGATGGTCGGTGTGCTACCAATGCCAAGCTGATCGATGGCAATCGCTCGCGTCTAGGGACTATGATTGCAGAGGGTCTGGTTAACCAACTATGTAAGGCCGGTCGCTCGGTAATCGGGAACCTTCTCCAGGCGCACCAATAATTTGACGTAATTTAATAAACGCGATGCCCGCCTCGCCCGCGCGCTACTATCATTACCGACAGTTTGATCGTATCTCGACAGTGCGTAATGATGATGCACCCTGGGTACTCGGTGGGCCCCGTATCCCCGGCGCCCCAATCATCGCTCATGCAAATTGCCACTGCGCCAACGTGGCAAAAGTACCGCGTATCCTTGCCAGGGACGATACTGCCTCCCAGGTCCTGTGTCGTGGGAAACTATCGGTTCGGTGAGAGCACTCCATGAACGCTCACTTTGACTTCCTGAATTCGATGCCTGCCTTAAATGCATCCATGCAGACAGCCGCTCGAGGCCTCTTCGGGAATGGTGTTTATGCCAGTGTTGACAAATCACCGTTCTCCTCGTTGTATGATCCTCTATTTAAATATTAGCACTGACAACTACCCTGTCGTTACTGTTCAGTTCGGTGTTTAGTATCGTCACGTTGTAAGTAGGCTTCTACTTGATCCTTGTGCACTCGTCTGACTCGTACTACTGAATCTACTGCGTTGGTACTCGCTACTATGTCTTTACGCAAAATGTTACCACAATACAATATTCACACAGTCAACATAGTTGGAATTAAATAGAATGATCTGTTTATATTAACATTTTCAATAACAAATTTGATCACCCTTAATACCTGAATGTTTCTTAATATAAAATATTGTTTGCTTAATACACTGTCTATTTTTCAAACAATGATCTCAGTGGGAACTGGTTGATAGCTCTTTATGGAAATCCTTGAAAACTCCTGTTATATGTCTATGTACGGTCGCACGAATGTGTCAGGCTGGTGCTCCATCGCACTCTCAAGCATCTCATTGTGGCCCTCGAGCGAACTCGAGTGCCAATTAGACGGCCGACTTTTCCGCTCCTCCCTTACAAGCTCAGGTGCAATGCAATGCATACGTAATACCGGCATGGTGGACACCAAAGGTACGTGTGTACGCTTTATAGCGGTGTAATGCAATGCGAATGTGCCGATTTACATACGGTTTTAGTTCGCATTGGGAGCGCACGTACATATGTACCTGTGCGACCGCAGACCGCTTCTAGTTAGTGTTTTACTTATTCAAGATTTTCCCAGCGCTCAGCCGATTACCTCTCGGTGATCGATAGTTTTTCGAATAATCAAACGATCGAAGCGCCAGGCTTCTTTAATTGGTCTACGAAGAAGACTGGAGTAGTAAATTCAGCGAGAAGTTCTTTTAGATGGTTAGGGAAAGGACTGGTTTTGTTTAATGAATCTTATTTATGGCGATAAATAATATTTATCGATGAATCAGGCATAGATCTTTTCTTCTTCCTTCGTATTTTCTCTCCCATGAACAGACACGGTAAAAAATTCAAGTTGCTTTGTTGCTTAATGGAAACAATAAAGTTTGAAGTATCTTCTCTCCGGTAAGATCTACATGATGTTCGTGTTCAAGGCCCCAATAAACTGGCATTTTTCTATTAGCCTTCATTGTAGACACGTGAGCAACATTGCTGCTAATACACTGTTGCCCGCCACCCTGTGGTTATCCTTGGTTAGCTAGAATTCAATATACAGTCTTTACACTTATGCTGGACCGAGCCTTCCAGTGGGAGAACAAGTGGTAATTTTACACTCGTTATCGCGTCTCTCGTAAGCACGTTTCCCATAATCTTACGGCAAAGTAGAAAAATCCTTACGCAAATGCAACATTATCGCCTTCCGACTCGCGTTCAGCCATATTTCCAATCATTATACTGTCCTCCCATTCAGCCAATAAATTCTGAGAACTTTGAGGGGAAGTCAAGCGAAAGATGACTTCCCTACACGATTATCATTCCTCTTGTTTATAGATTATTCTCATTCTTGAAACTATTATTATTCCTCTCGCACACGCAGGAGGAATTTGGATCCATAAGTCAGACCGGTAGTCACGCCAATGATCACGATGAAGTAATGCCGATTACGAAGCATCAGTATGACCGGCGTGCACTGGGAAGAGAGACAGACACGTGCGACGTGCGTCCAAGGAAAAAATGCCTAATTTCAAAGGTGCCGTCGTCGGAGAGAAGTTTCCTTGGCCGGTGGCATTGTCGGCATGCCGGGAGGATGTGACGTCAGGTCAATGGCCCGAGAGACAGAGGGGTTCCGACGTGTGCATACACTTGCATCCACATGCGAACAAAAAGCCCTTATGCGGTGCCCGCTGCAATGCATATTCGCACAATGCGCGCCCGCCGCGCTGGCCGTCCGTGCATGCGCTCATCTTTCGGAGACAATGTCCTGCCGGCGAGCACTGACTCGGCGACGCACTTTTCGCATTGTCATTCGTTCGGCAGAGACTCCCTTTCCTCCCCACAACCGAACGCATACGTTTAACTCTTAATGGGCTAAAAGTGCCAGGTGCTTCGCCATGCCAAACTGCCAGCTTTCGCGTGGCGACGCTTTGGAAAATTAGCCCTAAATGGTAGCTGAATTTGAGATATTTTTTAATGTTTTAATTGATGGGATAGAATGTTTATGTAAATAGTTTCTATTTATTTAATGATGCGTGCGTAGAAGGCGAATATGTTTATCGTGTCATACGTAGGCGATGCAAGCCATGGAATGCATGGAATGAAGAGTTATTGCTGTGTGTATTGCACATAGTCCATCATCGAGGACACAAGTGTACTCTATTTTGCTGAAGCTTCCGGGATCTATTAATAAATCCTATTCTAGATACGACACGATCGGGCAACAGGATCTCTCAAGGCACTTGGACTTGAATCAATTAAATTAAACTATTATCCTGAAACCATGTTTATCTTATTTAATTAAATAAAAAATAATCATAAACAAGAATTTATGGAACAACATGTTATATTATTTATTTTTGCCTGAGAAATAATTCGGTGGAATGAGACTGGAAGAGAGTAATATTCTAAGTAGAAAGAGACTACGCCACTGGGGTGGTAAGACAGACGTACGCGATGGAACAAAGCGAAAGGACGACCCACGCTGCGGGTATCAACATAGTCATATTCATATGTGAACTTAAGAGCATCCCTGCACTGGGACAATAGTCTCTCCGCAGTCTTTTTATCCAGCGAGATTGCATCGTGCACCTTCACTTGCGGCCCGCAGACAATAAAGGACTTTACAGTCTTCTATGTTAGCTTTACTAGCCTCTATGGTTTAACAAAAATCAATAAAATCCTTCTGCAAGAGATACGGGGCAATAATAAAACAGACGTCAAAACCCATGAAATGGAAAATACCCATGCTAAATTGTATGCGCGAAAATTGAATTCTAAACAGTACAGTAATACAAATAATTTCAAGAAGAACTTTGCAAAACTGCGAATAAACAAACAGTATGCCTTTTCCTGTAAAACTTGCTGAAATAGTTGATCCTAATTTGCGTGAGATGTTTTTTTCCCTTAAGTTCAAAGATACTTGTCTTAAAACAATTATACTTGTTAAAATATAGCTGGAGATTTAAAGCAAACTGGACGACCTTCTTCCTCGGGCAACAAACCAAGAGTACACTGAGAATAAGTAGATGCAAGTATGTATGGGCAGCGCGGAGGCATGATATACGGTGGCAGACATAACAATGGGTTCATTACCGAAAGTTTGGACCAGCCGGAGCCAGGTTCGCCGAATCCTGCAGTGAGAGGGGTTCGTTGACCCTCTGAGCAGGAGTTCGCCGAAGGCACCAGCCTCGCCAGGCGCTTGGAACCACCGCCTTCCAAACTTGCAAGCCAGCCTTAGGCAAACACACGGCCTCAGAAAAGAACTACCAAGACGAAAAGGAACCTGTCCGTGCAATCTTACGAAAATAATTCGCGAATACCTTTCATAACATTCCGTGTTTTATAAGGGCTTTGGAATGATAAATTATAATCATATTAACTAGCACTATCACAAAAGAATAAATAGAAGAATTTGAAGAGTAAAATACTCGGAGACTACCATATAATATAATAAAGACTTTGTTGCAATAGTAATCTTATAATCCTTTGCCTGTTAATTCCAATGATTTGATTCGATTTGATTCAACGAGTTAATTCCACGATCCTACTGTATTATTTATTATCAGGATGATTGAAAGTATGCAGGATCCACGTTGTAAGTTAAAAACTAGAGTTTACGTTTCCGAGTGAAAGGAAAAGGTATGCGGCATGAGAAAAGGGAGGTGGTCGCACGGCTGGCCAAGTGAATCTCAAAGTGGAGTGTTTCCAGCGAAACGATCCTGGATAAGATATGACTGCTGCCAGGTTTGAAGGGCTACGCAAACGATCGGTCATTGAACTGCGAGTGCGAATCCTCGCTTCTTCTTCGAGTATTATACATACTTGCCGTAGCTGGCTGCTCGCGCGCGGCAAAGTGCTCGTGAAAGACGATGTGCAAATTCAGCTGGGTCTCAGCCAGCTGCGCTACAATAGAGGGAGAAGAAGCCTCGATCTCGAAACGAGCGTTTGCCTTCCGCCCTCTCCGACTTAGAATCCGCCCGACTAGTATTTCGAGGGGGCTCCAATTGCTCGAGTGCTTTCTCAAACTCTACCAGAAGAACGGGCATTCAGATGCAAATTCAAAATGTAGATGCTGCATTGCTTTTTTAAAGAACAGTCTCCTATTGTCTGTTAAATACGTTCTTCGATCAGGAATAATAATACGAATCGACACAAGATATATTATTGGTCCACGAATAAAAATGTCAACTGAGAGAAGTATTCCCAAAATGAAATTTTGTCTAAATAATTTATTAAATCGAAATGTACCCAATTACTTGGAACTGATTAATTATTATTACTTCGAAGGATAGTCTATAAAAGGAGAGTGGTTGCCCATTGGCGCAGTCAGTCAGTCGTAGAGAACTCAAGCTCGCTAGGAAAGAGAGTAAAAACAAGCAGGGTTTCCTCTACAGGAAGACGCACGAGCGATCTATAACAATATGCAAATTCGAGAGTTGTTTCCCTATCCTTACGCGTTGTTTCCCCAGGTCGTTACAGGTTTCCCAGAGTCTAGGAACGGGGGATCAGGGAATAATCGATTTTATCGTGCAATCGGAGAGGTAGAGTGGAAGGCGAGCGAGCAAAACAGGCAGTCTATCTGAAAGCAATAGGATAAGACAAGAAGGGAAGGGTTGGCAGATGCACTTCCGTCGATTCACTTTTCCTTATCAGAATCGAGTATACCCGGCTCTTTAGCGTTTCCGGTCCCTTCTTTTCCTTCCGCTTTCGATAAGGCTCATCCGCCTGGCTGCCTCTTTCGCGGGAGACAACGTTTCAATTCAAAGGTAGATCCCGCCCCGCCAAACCTATCTCTATCTCTTAATTATCTTCATCTCCATTCTCGACGATCACCGAACACACTCCGCGTAATTAATATCACTCGCGCGCTTGCCGGGCATTGGTGTGTACGCGAGAGAAGAACACCTATGCAGACGCGCGCGTCTGTGTACCCAGTAAGTGTAACTACACTGTACACACAAGACTGGGCGGATACGAAAGCAGACAGACATGTGTGCGCATACGTACGAAGTGCACGCACTTGCTGTGTCACGAGGCACCGAGAACTGAGTGTTGCACTAGCCTCGAGTTCTCTATCTGTATGTGTACGTGTGCCTTTCAGTCCTGGTACTTGATCACGGGTCATACCGGAAGTCCTTTTGTCGGGCTCGCGAGTGCGAGTTAACTGGATGACTTTGTTGGCAGTGAACGTACTGGAACAGCCTGTTAACTTTCAAAGGAACTCGCATTCGCCGATACACTTTGATGCGGGCTTTCTATGCCCGGGAATTCCTCTATGGGAGAACTGTGAATGTTAAATGCTAGATCCGAGCTTTCACCGAGTGGGACAGAAACCCGGCTATGTTCAAAAGAAGCAACTCTAACAGTTGCTAAACGGAAAAAGTCGACCACTACTCTCGTCTCCTTTTTATTTCACGCATTTTGTAGCGTCACGTTTGTACTGCTAGTCAAGTAGAAATTTCTTGAAAGGGAGATTTAGGTTTAACACTTCGAGTGTTACGACAGTCGATTTGTTTCTATGAGAATAAAGTTGATAAATATTCGTAGCAACGTGTTCTGAGAGAGTTGCAAATCTGTAGTTGTATGCTCGAAGTGTCAATGTTAGAATATGAAACAATATTCGTATCAAGGCGATATCTCATTGTCCGCGAGGGATTTGAGAAGTGTTGCATGTGCGAGCTGTCTCCTTTGACTAAAGGAAGGTGTTGCAGAACGAAACGGCGGCATGTGCACGTAGGCGAGTGGGAGCAATGAGTTAGGGCTCGAAGTCCGCGTGTCGCCTCGCGTTGCATTGTGCCCGAGAGCTGATATTAGGCAAAGCTGTCTTCCGTGCGGGCTTTCCTCGCCGTGCACAAACGCGCGCGCTCTCTACACACAAAGCGCATTGTTGCAATCGTGCGACCCAGATTGCCCGGACTCGCATTGCTCTTATCGTTGCACGCCGCTAAAACCCTCGATTTCCTTGCCCGCATATCCGTCTACGTTCGCGATACCCTCGCAAAGTCGTTCGCAGTTTGTTACACTTTTAAATGACTCCTGTTTTTTCCCCGATACTTGACTCACTGCGGTTTTAGCGTTATTTTCTTATAATTGTGTACCACTTTGCCGCTACGTTGCGCAAACCGTATTCAAATTGTTATGCAAATTCTGGTTGTAAAAGTGTCAATAGGAACAGGTTCGACGTGACGCATTGTTTTTGCGACGAGGAATTTGAATAATTGTTGTACCTGTCGATGGAAATATTGAGTGAACCGATTTCTATAGAAACTTGTTTAGTATAAATGACGAAATAAATCTATAATAATTGAAATGGTAGACTAGTTTCAGAAAATGTCAGAATAAACAGTTCGTTCTCTAATATTAGGTAACTTGGCAATACGATACGGTGAAGTGCACATATGTTTTGTACAATAAAACTATCATTCCTGCAGATATACTGAGCTACGTGATAGATACGAGTACGTTAGATTACGTATGCTTCATGATTGCAGCGAGGCGCAAGGTAACTCACACGGTGAAAATTGAACTTCAAGATGAAACCGCGAAAAATCAGCGAGATACTAGTAGCAATGACATAATTTTCTACTGACCCGCTTGCCTGCAAATAGATCTAACTGTATCCCAGTTTGAGTATCTGCGGGGAGTCATGCACAATCTACCGTCTGATATAATGTTACTTCGCCAGATCATCACATCTGAAGTGTCTTGAAAATTGCCCAACTCAGATCGAATGACTTCCATACAACGATTCTACATCCACCACGAGCACCAATATAATTCGAAATGAGATTTTTCGGAAAGAAAATGAAGATAACTGTTAATACGATTACGAGTTTTCGTTCGCGAAGCCAGGGAAAAACAACAGTTATCATCATCAAAGCTTTTCCCTTCCGAACCCAGGGAAAAAGTAATTGAAACCGACTAGACTAATTAGCCACGGATATAACAAAGGTGCTCCTTCAGAAGTTCAGGTCACTTGGAAAGGAAGTGTAGAGGGCGCAAAAAGAAAAGCAGATAACAGTTAACATCATTAAGGCTTTTGGTTTGTGAGCCGCGGGTAAAAGTGGCTACCGCGCATAAGTGGTGGTTGAAAGTAACGGGCCGTTAACGCGGCGAGGCGCTCGAAATCAATTACCACGATAGCTGTACGGTTCCAGGCAAGACCAATTAAGTTTTCCCCGGCGACAATGATGAATTGTACGGCAGGGAGCGTACGCCAGTCATTGCGAGCACCGCCAGCAGCACCGGCAGTGCTTCAGCAGCCGATTATAAAGGTCGCCGAGTGAAAGTAGAACCGGGTAATTAATACGGATCGATAGCAAGATCGCCTTCGATAATAATTACTCCAAGTACGTGCGAAAATCTCTCCCGATCTTTGACGGACGCTGCGCCGATGATTACGCAAGCGGGACGTGCCGTCTTATGGAAAACCTGAGAACCTTTCAGCATATATTCGATGCTCTCACCGGACTTTTAGTACCTTTTCCCGCGGCACGGAGTCGTTAGTCGATCGCAAAATGAATCGACTGAAATACTGATTTAGTTTGACTGATGGGTGATTGGGAATTTTCCTTAATGCTCTATGCCCGATACTAAGAGAGATTGGACGTCTATGAGTAACTTCCCCGTTAAAATAAATTGGACTTGAAGCTAATTAGCTCCGCGTCTGCGGCACCGCTCGACAAGAAGCCCGCGCAAATGAAATGCTTTTCAGGTTAATGGTCTGCGCGCGTTCCAGCCTTCCAGTATTTAGGTAAATCGATGCAAATAACTCGTGTGCGTAGATTCGTGTCGCGTTCTCGTTCACTAGGCCGCTGAAGGTCACTGTTAATCGGCGAAGGTGTACTACTCCAAGATATCTAGTCGATGTTTCAAGTAAAAATGCCGTACGCTCACGAAATTATATTACAAACTATGTTTTTCTGACGAATTAAATTATATAACAAAGATATAATCCATTTTTACCGCCTGAAGTACTAATTGTACTATGTCAAATGATTAAATTAGAACGTACAGCAAATTGGAAAATTCTGACGCGGAAGTACATAGCGTACGAAATTCCTTTACGAATATCTCTATCAACCGCTTTACAAAAACAGAGGATTCTTTGTGACATTTAATGACGAGCGAGGCCATCAGATTTTTTCGGAGGAAATAAGATGCGCTACACGACGCAATTGAGTGTTACGTCGCGGCAGGAGTGCTCTCCTCCCGATTAGATGAACTCCGAGGAAGGAAGAGAGGAGCACTTATGCCGGAGATCGAGTTATTCCAAAATGAGCAATAAGCGGGCGTATATCTTCCTCGAGGCTTTTTTTCCCCGGCCTCCTCCTCCTCCTCCTCCTCCTCGGCGTCCCGGCGTCCATGTTTCACCGACGCTTTTTTCCCCAATGCCTCGAACACGAGTCCGCGCGAGAGCTTAACCGCTTTTCACCGGATTACATCGATTCCGAGACGCCGACGCCGCCTTTGCCGAGCGATTACCTTTATTGAACAAGCCAGCAGCAATACGGCGCAGCTTGGAAAAACACCTCTCATTTCATGAGCGCGCAACCGAAAACTCCCCGAGAATTACTCGATTCTACCCTCTGCAATCACTGCGCTCGCTCGCTCGCTCGCATGCCTGCCGTTCCTTTGGTCTGAATTTACTGACAGTTCGTTGGAACTTGTCGGATTAGCGTGGAAATCCAACGCTTACCGCGCGAGATATACTTCATTAAATTCGGATTAATAAGACTGGAAAATGTTACTTGAACGAATCGTGGCCACTAAATTTCCGTTGTTACGAAGAAAATGAAATCGATGTATTAAATGATACAAATAGGATCGATACGTACGAAGGTTGGAAGATTTATTAGAGGAGAGTTATTAAATTCATTAAATTTTATTATTGAATGCCGGAGTCAGTGCTTTTGACGATGGACAGTAGTTCGCGAACTGAATTCAAGGGAGCCCTCGATCCCGGAAAGAAGTAATAAAGCCAAGATTCGCAACGTGAGAGCTCATGGGGATTCTACGGCATTAATAATCGCATAGCCGATCACTTCCGAGTCCATCAGAATTTACGACATTGCGTAATTTCGATCGATTACAATTAACCAGTCCCATTCAACTACCGAACGTCCTGAATAACTAGATGCGGACCGTAAGGCGGCGAGGTCCTTAATGGCGAAGGGTTAACTAATCGAGTGTGCACTGCTCTCCGCCGGGCGTACAAGCCGTTTCGCCATGACCTTCCGGAAAACACTAAGGCAAAGAGGATCCATGGGATCGTGGAACTGCGATCGAAGCTGGTTATCGATCGCCAACAATCGTGTGAACCGAGAGACGAAAGGGGAGACCCCTTCTGTTCCCGGATACAAATTCGCCGTTCTGCCAACTGGTCTGCCAGAGATAGCATTCCTTACCAGTTGCTAACTAGTAATGTAAGCTCGACCAGAGACGAGTAGTTCTCAGAGGAATTATGAGATAATTGATTTAGGCAACTGTATAAAAATAAACTAAGCAAAATTCCTACTGATTCTTTTATCAGCCCTGTGAAGGGGGAATGTAAATATAACAGGATTTAAAGAATGCATATCTAATCAGATATACTTAACAATAAAATAATGTCAGTTATTCTATCAACAAAAAATGCTTTGAATATTAAAAGATCTATTCCATATAATCCACTGACAAATTAGCAATTAAGAAAAACCCGAAGCATTATATACTTTTTATTCAAATCCAACGATCAGTAGAATCAGTAAGGCGTGCTCAGACCGGCTGGGAGTTTCGAGTTATCGATCAGGGATTCACATGTGTGAGGTGTCACGGGTCTGCGGCCCGTATCTCCGCGATGTTCATGAGCTTGGGCTGGCATCAGCGGCGGCGAGGGGTTCATGATCTTCGGTTCACATGTCCGAGTTCACAAGGGGATCGACAATATGCGCGCGTCAAGTTTATCTGCGCCCGGTCTCTGGGAGAGGCGAGAGTAAGTCCCTCGTCCGGGCGATAAAACCCCGGGCATTTCGCATGCCCTCCCTCTCTTCTTCTCTCTTTTTCAGGAGGGCGGAGGGGGGGCGCGGGCGCGGGCGGGCGAGCGGCACGATCGGGTAGGGATCGGCGTGCGCGATCTGTTCGGACGTGAGAGAGGATAACGATAACGGGAGTGCGAAGCAACGCCTGGGAAAGCGATCCGCTCCGGGTGTGTATGGGCTCTCTCCCTCTCCCTCTCTCTCTCTCTTTCTTTCGCTCTCTGTATGTGTACCGGCGGCTACGTGGAGGGACACGAGGTGTTCTTACGTCTTCCGTGAGATGTGGAACTCGCCTTCCAGAGCGAGAAAGAGAAAGAGAGGGAGAGCGCGCCCGCGCGCGCCTCCAGTACGTGTAACACAAGCGCTTATTTATCAGAGGATACCGGAAGGCAATCAATTCCATCGTAAGAGCACAGAAAGAGAGACAAACGCCTCGCAAGCTCATCCCCCTCCAACACAACTCTCTTCCTTCTTTTACCCTCTTCTCGCTCAGGTGTCCCTCTTTCTTTCCTATACAATCTCTTGCTCTGTCTTTCTCTTTCTCTCGGAGTGCACTCTCTTAGCGCATTCCGGAAAATCTTTTTCCTCGTACTGTTTTATTGTCCCAGCGAGCCCTTTGATCTCTGGCGCTCCTACGATTCTCCTCCCTCGATTTACGATTACCAGACGATTTTTCCAGAGGAGACCTTTTTTCTTATTGGCACTCGTTGCCGTTTCCCGCTACTGTATGTTCTCTCGGCGGCGGTGATGGTTTGCTACGTACACAGCTTCCCGTAGGAGCAGAAGCGCGGGCCTTTAAATAACCCGGCTAAACACAACACCGCTCGGGCTTTATTGTGCCTGGCTTTTGTAATTGACGATCGGGGTACTTGTTAACCGGCGGAACAAATGTGCTCGTTAGGGGGGCACGCGAAATTATAACTGGGAATCTCGGTTGTTTGTGTGTAACTCGTGAAGCCCGTTAGCCGCGAGCCTCCCGTGGAATTTATGCGATTGCGCGCGAGCTTGTAAAGCACGCGTGATTGCTCCGCGCCATTCGGCAATCGAACGGTAGAGGTTGACCCTAATGCGAGCCTCGTGTCAGCTTGAAATATCTGTGGAAAAAGTAAGTGGGAAATACGAACGCGACCTATTCACCGCTTTATTGCTAGCAATAAGTATAAATAATCCTATGTAGAAATGTGTATGAGATTTCTTTGCGTATCACTCAATAAAAAACTCGGTAAACTTGAGTAAAAACATAGAATAATTACTTATACAGTATGTATGAATTGAAAAATTTAATTGGCAAATGTGCAAACGAGATTTCTAATGGTACCACTCACATTATCGAATATCCCCACTAAGAATTTCTAATGCAGGGCGAAAATGCGGAAGCGCGCTTCGCATAAATCTGCAAAAAACTTTCTCCCCGCTCGTATACAAAGCCAGCCGGCGAGAGAGCGGAGAACAGTGATTCGGGGTTGTAGCACAAGACAATGTCGAAGTTGCATCGATCGACTTTTGTTTACCGAGTCCGGACGAGAAACCATGCTGAGCAACAAAGAGAGAAAAGGTCGGAGCGAAAGAGACGAGGATCCTCCGAGTTTTCTGGTTAACACAGCACGTTTGACACGCGAGCACGCCGCCCGATTTATACGTACATCGTCTTGAACTTTTAAAGTATTTGCAAGCGGATTTTTCCTTCCTGAAGCTCTGCACGAGAGCTGCACAAATACGAAGTAACTCGTAATAAGGCAGAGTTTACGTGTACGTGTGTGTGTGTGTGTATAGTAGGATATTCACGCCGAGCGAGGATCGCGCTTACTCGTCTGGAAAATTATCCAGTAACCCAGTGACACTGAGAGGCCGCCGCGCCCCTCTCGATTCTATCTCTTCCATTACACAAATTGCAGTCGATGTTTAAAACGAAAGGAGGCCATTCTCACGCAATACCGACCGCTGTAACTTCGACCCCTCGCTCGTAAAAATCACCATCCTTGACTTTGCACTGCTGGAATTACTGATTGGAGCGGCGGGATTTATTAGAAATTCTTGGAACATTGAACGGCGGCATAGGAGTACTAAAGGCAATACATTTCAGAGAAATGTCTAGTACAAAGAAGCTATATTAAATAAAATAAACAAATAAATGATTAGAAATAGAAAATAAAAAAGGGATAGATCATGCACCGTTAATAACACAGTTTCAATAAGCATGACATTAATAAAGCGCCGAGTAGCGCATGGAGACATTGAAACGAGAAGTGAAATAGATCGAAGTAGTTTGGGGCGGGTGGCAGTCAGACGGTTTCCCTCTCGGGACGGCGTAAGTGCCGAGTGACCGTAAGGGACACAGGGAGAATTTCGCCGGACGACGCAATGCCGTTACTTTTGCGGAATGCGTATCCGACGATCCTGCACTTCTCTGCATGCGTTGCTGGAATATCTCCGCTTGCGAGGAGACCTCCGCTTCCCCCTGATAGAAACCGGTAGCTGATCGTTTCAGGCATAAAGAATGTTGTTCTATGGGAAATTCATTTAATCCGACGACCATTGGAATCTATGTTCATCAACCATTGAACCCTTCCCTACTGTGTGCTGACGTGTCGACGATAAAGAATCGATTAAACACGAGTGCTGTGTGTGTTTAATGCCGCATATAAATATTTCACGTTAATAGGAAAGGTTCCCGCGGAATTTATGGACGATGAATTAAACTAACGATTTCGTCCATTAGAAACCTCGTAAATTGTGATTCCAACAGGAGTGTCAATGCACACAATAGGATAAAGATACCATTTCGCGTCACTGTCGCCGATATCGTAAAGAGTTTGACAAGTGACAAGTGTGCGTATGACAGGTAAAACGATAGTGAAAAGGATAGTCTTTGGCATGGACTTCTCACTTGTTGCTGTGTGTCACAATATTTGTGAGAGCTTTGAAAGCCCACGAGGAAAATCAGACACGGCACAGTACAATACAAGCACGCAGAGGCGAGTTGAGCAGTGGCTGGAATCAATTTCCATTGGAAGGGCCGGCCGTACAAACGGCGGTCATCAATAAAGCCGACAGAGAATCAGCTTCCTCGTAGCGTTTGTCGTTGGCCGGGGCCCGCTTTTATCGATATGCCGATTCCTACGGGAGAGCCGTGTTCG
The DNA here is from genome assembly GCA_910591665.1 of Ectemnius continuus. Taxonomy (NCBI): domain Eukaryota; kingdom Metazoa; phylum Arthropoda; class Insecta; order Hymenoptera; family Crabronidae; genus Ectemnius; species Ectemnius continuus. Next base: position 8,001,466 of record OU342868.1, on the reverse strand, counting down.
TGTACCGTTAGGGCGCGCAGGATATTACGTGCGCGCACGTGAGAGCGTTGCGCCGAGGGCGTCGATTAAACGATTAGAATGACGATTAATATCGCTCGCGAACGCTTATCACGCGCGGCAACCTAACTGATTATTGCCAGGCAACCTCCTCGCGCACCTCCTCCTCCACCATTCCAGTGCCAAGGAGGAGGAAGTGCTCGGCCATTATTGTATGCTAAACAATGCCATATAGGAAAAAGAGGTGCTTTTCATTGGGCAGTTTGGTCGAAAGGCCACCGGCGGCACCGAGTCACTGATTTCATTGACTACGCCCCATTGAAGAGACTCTGTCTGATTTAATCGGAATACCCCGGGCACGAAACTGCCAATTGTTGCTGGCCGCGCCAGCTTTGGAGAGGAGTCTTTCGAGCAATAACTAAACCCATCGGAAAGTTCGATTGAATACAGTTGAATAGTTGTGCACTTCCTTCTCCCGTGGAAGGCGCCGGATATCTCAGTGGCGCGTTACTTCGGGACAAATAAGGACTCGGTTCGAGCCAATCTCTAGCGAAGAAGGGCGTAGCCGATTTCTCATGACTTTAAAGAACCTAACGGTTGCCCAGTGAATTCTCTGATTGAACTTCAGACTTCAAGTAGTTCATCTTCTCAATATTGATGAATCAAATGAATTCCAACAATAAACTGTAATAGGAATTTTCGAAGTTGTATGATTTCCTTAAAGATACGATTCCTTTAAAATTGCAACCTACTATTAAAAAACTCAAGTTCCGCTATGAATGATTTGCAAGCAGGAAGTCAACTCTTAGGTCACAATTTAGATTTGTAAGAAATAATGCAGGGATTGATCGAGGGGGTTGTGGCCCCTGGTCTTAAGACGATCGTGATTATTCCATTCCGCAAATAGAGTAGTAGGCATGAAAAAAAGGGCAGGTTACATAAGTTCCGTGGATCACTTACAGTTACTCCAATAGTGAAAGTAGTCCACACGCTCGCATATATCATGCTCAAGACTAGGCAGCGTGCACGCTGTTCAATTTGAGATCGTGCCGCGTTACCAAGCCGATGTAATTCATTCGAGGATACCTACGAATTTCATTATCGCGCCGATACTTATCAGAAAAACTAATGATCCCGAAGGTGTACATTTGTTGACTAGCGTCGAGTTCCTTTCATCGAGGGCAGCGTGAAAGTTTTCGCCCGGCGTATCTGATCGGCTTACGCTATTAACACAAGTATTAGGGCGGCGATAAAAGTCGCCAAACAGAGGACTCAATTCTCGCAGTAGATTGCCAGGATATCGACTTTAGCCCGCTTGTCTAAATTATTCTCTTAGAGTGTTTCGCCCTCGCAGAGCATCGGTGCAACGCTGCTATCAAACTTGTGCTATCTGGCCAATAATTTTAATGAACATCGACGATAAATCCTTTCGTCGGCGCGCGACCAATGACAATGGGAATATTGGCGATTTTTCGGCCGGACAAAAGGGAAAGAGATCGAACGATAGCGGCTGAATAAAGAGCGGGCGAGGCTAGCGGGAAACTAGCCGCTGCGTTTTGTAAGGACACACAATATGACAATGGTGAGCGCGCGCAAGCCAAAGTGAAACTCGTTATTCTCCTGGTCATTTTGGCGCGCTAGATAAATTGGCCTCATAACTTATGCCTCCCCCCCCGCTCCTGTGACAACTGAACACTCGCCGCCGCGCCGCGCCGCCCGGAGAAAGGGAAATTTTGGATCGATCAAACGCGAGAGATTTTGAAAGAGCTGGGCGTGACTCTGAGGAATCGAAACATGCAAATATAGACGCTACATTTCACATCGAGAGAAACATTATGCATGAATTATTCGTCGCAGGACTATTGGCTTTCTTAAAGAAAAGCCGAAGGAAGACCTGGAGCGTTTCGATTGAAACAAATTACTCTTACTCGGCAGCACTCGAGCGGCAACTCCTACTACTTACTGCTGTCAGTCGATCATCCTAGGAAGAAATGATAGGCTCCCATGGGAGGCAGAGAGCGCACATTCTATCTATTGTATTAGGGGGTGGTCTGAATCCTTGCGTGATAGGTGGAGGGTTCATCAAGTAGCTTCCGCGAGGTAGGTAGGTCCTGTGGTCGCATGGGTTGGACGTGGAAGGACCGGCGGGCACGATCAAATCCTAATTAGGTAGGATAGCGGCTGATGCATCGGATAGAGGCGATAGGCCTCGATAAGGATCGAAGGGAAGCGCAGGGGGAAGAGGAGCTAGGTGAGTCCCGGGGATGGCGTAGCAGAGGAGGATCGGTTGGATATGCTCGAGGGAGCTGAGCTTCCTTCCTCTCCTGGCCGATCGGGGGAACGGACAGACGGTCACGGGCTGCTCCCGGGTGAACCTGACGAACCTAGGGTCTTCGACCCGCTCTCTATACTGCACGGGCGCCACCGGGAGAAGTACGGCTCTCTCGCACGGGCTATGGCGTGCAGCCACTTTGCCACGACACAGCCATAAACATCTCTGAATGGAGACCACCCACCGGTCCGCACACTTCTCGGAACCCCCGAGAAGCCCAGCCTCCGTCTATATACGTGTGTATCTACCTATCTACGTACTTCTGGAGGCGAGCCTTTTCACGGGAACACCAAAGACGCCTTCCTACTTATGTCTAGGCGGGAGAGTGTGTGCGTGCGTGCGTGCGTGCGTGCACGTTGCGTATACGCTCGGGCCGATTTTTCATCGGGCGACCTCCTCGCGCCACGCTAGCTCGCTGAGAAGCCACGAGAGGAGATGCGCGCCTACTCTCTGCCTCCGCCACGCACGGCCAAAGGGCTGCGCGCCGGGGATGAACTGTGCTGCTATTCTTCCGAGATGGGAAGCGGCGCGGCGACTCGCGGGAGGAAAGGATGCTGATGAGAGTTGGCTCCGGTTATGGCGGATTTACTGTGGGAGTTCTGGAATTGGCTGCTTGGGACTAATACTCTCTCGAGGAGTTGGGATACTTCGTACTCTCCGGCTCTATTATGACTTTCCCTTCTTAGCCGAAGAACACACTCATTGCGAGATGAATGGTTAATGAAAAGTGTGTATATCGTAGGCAGAAAAGATAATCAGCGAGATGAAGGTTTAATAAAAATTATACGATCGGTACAAATTTATTCGATCGAATTGGATACCTGATTTTATTGAATAAAGAATGCCCGATATTTTAAAGCATTTGTGTCCGGAATAAAATTCCAATACACTCTCTAACCTCAATCTAGGTTTCATAGCCTATGAACATGAATGAGGAAACGCGAATGCAGAGTATCATTTACTTAAGCGGCGTTCAATTTATCAACGGTGGGGCGAGAAAAATGGTGCAAAAAGGAGTGACGTGCCAGCGCATTAAAGCAACGACATAACTATCCCAGGAGAATTCTCAAGACGACGATAATCGCTGGAAACGATAAGAATTGATGTCCGGTTAACGGCAATCGGTTGGCCCCATGACATATCACGTTCCGCGGCGCGCCGATACGGTACGATTGCAATTTTCTCGCTAAAACAACGAGACTTCATTTCCGTCTTCGTGGCAAGAAACTAAGCGGTACACTGACATCTTATCACGCTCGCTTACAACGTCCGTTAGTGACTATTACGAGCTCTCCGAGAGAGAGAGAGGAGAGTGAGAGGAAAAGAGAGAGAGGCGTTTGCGAAGGAAGAGCATGGGAAAAAGGGCGACACAACAGGATATAAATTGTCGTGCACGACGACTTCATGAATGTCACGCGTTTTCCTTTCCTAGTTCTTGTCCTCGACTGACACTGGCCGTTCTATCTCAGATACGCCTAGCTTTCGAACTCCTATTTGAATGAGCCGACGGGATGACAGAATGATTAGAAGCCTTCTAATCCTTCAAAGACAAGACTAATGAGTGTGATTGAATTTCATATATGTAGATAGCTTCGCTTGATCCAATAAATATTTGGGTGCCGCACTACTATTATTCTTATTATATAAATTATTCACTGTGGCTATGTAATTAATATTAACAAAAACATGAACTCGCGGAGAGCATAGCCCGCGGTAGAAATTTAAATTTCCAAGACAGTAATTATATACTTGTTAAATGCGACAGTAAAATACTTGAAAACTGAACGCAAGAGTACAGCAATTACTAACAATTTCGACCAAGCCAGCTGCAACGCCTAGGGCGTTTGCTGTTCAACAAACTACTATGCATTATTTTCATTCCGTTCACTTCGAGCAGACACTCGCGCAACAAAGTAATATAGAGTACTTTATTGCTCGCAATAATAGCGTAAGTATTTTAGTATACTTTTAACGTGCAGTACATAGGACTTCCTGCTCGGAGGATCGACTAATGGACATCGTCATGGGGAGTCTTCTAATTCACCGTCGAAATGACAGGATATTCAACGGCAAATCAACTATGTCCATCTAGAAGCCGACGGTGGAGCTTGTAATATGCACGATCCAGTCCCCTAATCTTATCCGCCTCATCTAAGTCGATCGGCACAAAAAATCTGGTTAGGGCCAGCCGGTAATCCGCGCGAGAGTTGTTGGGTGGGTTATTGCCGAGGCGCCGCGCCGCGCCGCGCCGTTGCTCTCCGTCACGTACATCATCAAAGCTCTGAGGAGCAATCGGATGTTCACCCCGGCCGCGGCACTTTTCGCAAAAACGACGCCGCATCGCGCTACCGTTTTAATCGAACTGAGCGCCCTTCCGAGAATGAGAAATCGATCGGAGAGAGCAACCGATCGGGATATATCGGCACGACGGATACGTCGCTTACCAATTAGTCTCGGTGAAGCGGCCGCCGTGATTGAGCTTCGTTATTACCCGAGAACTACTGCCCGCGTATGTGATCAAAGTCAGCTCATCGCAAGAGAAATTGATAAAGACATAGAAAGAAATATCGATCGATCGTTGCAATGTTTTCATTATATAACCAGCAAGAAATCTCTTTGGAAGTCGGTTCTTAATTTCCTGTGATTTTAGCGAGTCTCGAGCAAGTCTAAATATATATTATATAAATGCTACCTTCAATCCAATTATTAATTCACAAGGTTTCAATATACTATTCTAGAAAAGCCTGCGCACTTATCTTTCTATTTATATTATCATGCGTTCTTTGGGGCCTAATTCATCGATCTGATTCTCTGACAATCAAGAAGACATGCTCTGCCAGCTGACAGGAATACTGTTAGTGGAAGGGTCAACAATCGCAGCGGCGGGCCAGCTTATAAAGCAAGGTACACGCTGTATTACGTACAAAGCTGCGAGAGCGATAAGATCGGTGTTAAATTACGTGCAAGTGGAAGGGTAGCGCCCGCGCGGATCATCCCTGAAAAATCGGCCCTCTAACGTTTGTTCCCTTCCTCGTCCATCCGTTACGCGGCGAATCAGCATTTGTTTCTTGGCACGGGGCCCCCTTTTAACACCGAGCGCAGCCAGTAAATTCTGCGTGGCGCTCACTTTCTGAAATACTGCAATCTCGAGCCGGGACCGGACCGGAGCGGAGCGGAGCGGACCGCGCGCAGGAATTATGTAAGAAGAGATATATTGTATGACGGAGTCTCTCTTCCCTCGCGCCACACTCAAAGACTCGCGCGGTAAGTCCGGTTGGGCCCGGCGAGCTTTGCATTACAAGGTAGAGATTCGTAACGGAACTCACGTGTCCCTGGTACAGGCCGCTTCACATGCGTTAGCCAGCCAGCCCTCCCCTCCTCCCCTCCTCTCCTCCTCCCTGTGTAGGAAATGTCATTTTGATAAGGGACGGATATTGTGTAATGTACTTCTGTACTTCCTCATTGCGACATAAGATGGACTCGCCGCGGTATCGATACCATTCTCTATCAACTCCACTACCACGAATTCATATAACGATTAATAGAGATAATAATTCCACGCGCGCAAATAACTAGAATCTATCCGAATCAATTCAAATGTATATACTTATCAATTTCCCGGCAAATCTATATGGGAGCATTAAATGTCCAATAGCTATTTCATTACTCTCGAATGGCTAAAGTGAGTAAAGTACTAAATAAGATTTAACGACGATCGGTTTAAGTACTCGCTAGAGACATTTACTTCTGCCTGGGGACTTTAATTTCCCATTAATGAAAACTGGAGGGAAAACCTAGGAAGCAGATGTGAAGCAGCCTGTACCCCCAGTTGCCCTTTGTGTATGTGTGTGTCTGCGTAGAATTTGAGGGGTGCGGGATTATAAATTCGCGGCGGGCTTTGTGCATACAAATGGACGACGGCGAGGATAATAATCTCCGAGCGGCGAATGGCGGCTTGTATGCCGAGCGGATCGCGCGCGCGCGCGTAACCGCACTCGAGATTAGCCGGAGATATAGGGGATACCCGGTAATTCTATAAATTTGTTGTATACCACCGGCCTTGTTAAGATTACATTCTTCTCGCGGGCTCCCTCGCACCTTAATCCTTTTAATAAGGTCGTTTAGCGTACACTCCTCAAGCTGGAGGAGGCTCGCTCGCTCTCGCTCTCTCTGCCATCGGAGCGCGCCCGCGGCTCCGCGCAACTCTAACACTGCCAGAGAGCCCGGAAAATTGACACCGGCTGAGGTAAATCGCTCACGAATGCTATACTAGTAAACTACGGAAGTAACGAGTGCCGGCGCGCGTTCCTTGAAAATCTTGGCACGAACCGGCGGCGCCGCCGCGCGGTACTTTTTGCCCCGCTGTATACACTTCCTTCGCTCGCACTTCCTTCTCTTGACATTAAAAGGCAGGTTTATGGAAGTATTAAGGATGTCCTACCGCCCTCTCTAGCCTTCCCTCCTTTACGATCTACCGTACCATTTTTTAGCACACTCCAGCACCGCCCGACTGCCTGCCGAGTGTCTATGTTTTACTGTCTCAGCTATTATTTACTAAATTTACTAGAATGCAAATTATATTCTCTCATATGTATTATCCTGATAAAATTGTATTGTAATTACTAATACGTTTGGTAGAAATTTGTTTAACTGAAAAAATCCCGAAAATGACAGAAAAAACCTAAATAGATGAACTGCAAAACACGCGAGCGAACTATTACTCGATGCAATCCTGTTAATTCTCTTATATTACAGGCATTACAAAAAATAGGAAGTGTATATGCAGTAGTCAAGATAAAACGATCTTTAAACATTTCTCATATCCGTGCAGGAGCAATTTAATTCCCAATGCGGAACCACGTGCGAAGGAGCACGGTATTCGCAGTCGATTTTCCTGGGGTTCGCGCCGCGAACGGCAATGAAAGTGCGAAGAAAGGAATCCGACTAGCAATGCCAATTTCAATCGGGTAGACCAACTATCCCGGTTATAATTCGAATACGCGCAGGCGGCCGGCTGACTGCCTACTGACGAAGTGTAACACGCGGTAGTGCACGGAGTAGTAATAATAAAGTGGTAGTGGTTGGCACGTCACGGTCCAGCAGGCCGATCAACCGGCCGTGCGCCGTGCTGGCTACTGGTATCCACCCACGCACAAATAATCCACCTATGTACCGACGTGCCACCTAGCCAACCAGTGGTAGTGCTCTGCACGCGCACTACCAACCCAAGGAATTCCCATTGTAATTATTTCCTTGATAATCAGATTTCACTATCAAATATTCAGCTCTGTTCAGTAACGCTTCGAAATGAATTGAAGAAAATCTTGTGGAATTTTAACAAAATATTTGCGATTGAAATTAAATTATATGGAATCGTGAGTGAATTGAATGAGATGTATAAAATCGTACGTAGTACGTTAATGTAAAATAATAATATAAATTATTTCAAAATATCAAAACTGATTTTAATCTTGAATTTGCAACATAAAATATGCTTGAAGAATAGAATAAAGCTTGCTATAAACTTCTCGAAGAGAGAATGGATATTTTTCCTTGTTTATCCTCTTTGAAATATCCTAGGATGGCCGGCGTGAAAATGGTGGGCAGTGTGAACACAGGAGACTAGGAACAGCGAGCGCCAAGAAGTATGAAGGGGCGAGATTCCAGCGGTGTGCTGGTACAGTAAACCGATTGCAAATCGCACTCGTGTGGGCGTGAAGGCCAGTGGTTGTACCGTGAGTATGTAGGTACATCGGCACTCGGGATTCGCGCGGACACTATCCGAGGGACTCGGAATCCCCGTTGCATAACGTGTTCCCTCCGATTTTTCGTTATCCTGCCTGCACTTGCAGAGAGAAATCGAAGCTTCGTAACTTCTACCCCGCACGATATATTAAACGACAACTCCAGGAAAGCGCCGATTTCTCTGAACTACACTTCGTAAAAGTAAAAGGTGAAATTAAATAAAGAGTTCGCTTTAAGTGTCCGTTTTACTACTTAACTCATTTATTTCCAGCGTATAGTTTAAGTACTGAAAGCAGTCGGCGGACTTTCGAAATTCTAAATGCTGTCATTATGTTTAATTTCGTTTAACCAAGGATGTAACACCTGCGTTGCGGTACTGCAAAATTGGACTCCACCCACAATTTAAAGACTTGAACTGTTGGCCATCTGCCATCCCGAGTTAACCGTGTCACGAAAAGCCTTACCGACAGCTTACTTATTTACTTGAACGTTTTGAAATCCTGCGGTCCATGGGATTGATATGAAATTGTTACTTCATTTGGAAAGTACCACGTTGAAGTCCCAAGCCAGAGTCAAGAGAATTAAAGATAATTACAAAAAGAACTAATATTCAGGCTGACTAAATATTATCAGAGAGATATTCTACTTAGTATTCCGTATGAGCATTCCCATACATGGAGAAATTCTTCCATCACAAGCGATGCAGACTTCCTGCACTTTCCCTGCTTCCCTACTCCAGTATCACAGTGTTCGGCGAGCATCCACCAATAAGCCATGAATGGCGCGAGTTGCGAAAGTGTGACACCCCGTTCGAAAGCGGAAATCACTCGGCAATTACAGTATCGCGTGGGCCTGGACTTTTTCGGCGTCAAGATCTCCGGCGCGCCAGGAGCAGCGACAACGGAGTCGCAGCTTCGCTGAGGGCAGAGGCTCCCTTTAGTGCCACGTCGTCTTCCTGGATCTCGCGGAGACTGCCATTTGAAGAGTCTCGGGAAAGGGGTGAAAAAATGGCGAGAGCGATGAGTCAGGACATACTCGACGAAGTTAGGCGTCGCTTCCAGGGAGGAACAAGGCGAATGTATGCCAGGAAGGCGAATCCCACCGCGCGAAGAAAAGCCGTAGGCAGAGACAATGGAGAGTGCCCACCGAGTAACGAGGAACCACCGTCATTTGCATGCAATGCATCCTGGGTAATGCGATGAAATATGCATGAATTCGGTGAAAAGTAACGATGTGCCAAGAAGCGCGGATGTATCTGCTCGGGGAAGCGAGATGACAAGCCGCCAGCAGCCGGCCAGACTACTGTGGTTGGATCAAGTTTCGATGGAATGCCGTTGACAGTCATCTCAATTATGCGCCGGCCTTTCCTAACGATCGACTCTCTCGCGTTCGAAACAGCGCATATTTAATCATCTTTATATAGTGGGACTAAACGAGCCTGATCATTCAGGGTGGGACTTAGTCACACACGTAGAGAAGGCTACTTTCTGTCATTTCAAAGTAAGACAGAGATGGTACTAGCGCGTTTACTTCTTGTAACACGTTCTAGGAATGTTTTGATAGAAAATAGAAAAGTAAGTCCGCTGAGAACTTGATCTAATATCAAAGAGAAAAAGAGAAATCCTGAATTTCCGTTCCTAGAACAGGAACTCTACGTGAGTCGTAGTAAAAGAAGATAAACACGTCCTGTGTAAGGTGCATTGGAGAATTTCATGCCTCTGGCAAGCGGGGTAATCTTCAAAAATAATTTCATGCTCACATATCAAGAAACGAGAGCGCGCCCGATGGCCGAGCTTCGTGTTACGACGTGCTCAGTTTGACATCAATCAACGTCAGCCAGGGGTGATCAAGACGCCCTGTCACGCGACAACCAACAATCTTCCAAGGAAGCTGCCCGCCTGCCTTCGACTCTACCCGTTCCTCTCCAAGCCCGGATAGAAATGTCCGCGAGGAGATTCGAGCCGCGAAGACTAAAATACAGCATCGTCGTTCCGAATACAATGAAGCTTAATAAATCTTGTAAAATTCGGACCATGTATATTTATGTCATATCTATAATCTGGTGCAATCTAAAGAAAGTTATCTATTCTTTTTATAATTATAATGTTTCATCTACTGGTGGGATTCGAATGGAAAACTATGCACTAGTAAAAGATATACAATTATTTAAAATAGCAAATTTGAAGTGGTTTTACTCGACTTTTAACGCAAACGTCGCGACTTTAGTGTCTACAAGTACCCATATTTATAACCGTATATACAAACTTCCATGTGTAAGTGAGTAGTCTACCGACATTTGACTGATATTATTTCAACATTTCCGCATACCCCGTGCTAGAACCTTTTTGATGTTACTGTCAGGCGAAAAACACCTTCAGCAGAGTGAAACGCACTGTTCCAAGATTGAACGATGACTCTCGAGTGTTTCAGGTTCAATTACTTAGGAAGATTTCCTCGAAATGCGGGCAATTTGCGAGGAGCATTTTACAGAGTCACGCGAACTCGTCGGCGCGCTTCCCTTTCTACAGAGGCGTGCGCGATCTCGTTCGTTCGTTTCTACATTCGCTTTCTTGCCTTTATGGGGCGAGATGCACACCGAGGAGGAGGAGCGGGGAAGCGGGGTTTGCGGCTAGCCGCAAGTGACAAGCGGACATGAAGTAATTTCGAATAAAACCGTGCGCGCAGAGGAGGACGGCTTGTCGCAGGACTCTCCTCGGCACGAGGACGACGTGTGTTCTTGCTAGTCGCGTTAACAAATTCGCACGAGCGCATGCAAGAAAACGAGCGCTCGATGATGATCGAACTCTGAGACTCGCTAGATAAATGTACTACAACGCGCACCACTCCTATCCCCCATAATCAATCTCTTGCAGTAGCAATTGCTTTTGCAACATGTTTCAGTCGAGCATGACAGCGAAGTCACCTTTTATCCTTCTGTTTTCGATCTGCATAAAATCTTGCCCCTCGAAAAAAATCACCGTGTATCAATTAAATCAGGATCATATCAATTTCTTCACAGTGACCCATTACTTTTGTAGTAAACTTTACACTAATCAATGCTGGAGAACTTTTGATGAAACACAAAGAGTTCCGAGTGTTTCTTTATATTCTGTATAAAGAAGCATCGGAAAATATAGACATTTTTCTTCCTTGAAACTCGATCCGCACGAGCAACCACCCTACGCACGCAGGGAACCTCAGGAATCCCGTATGACGATCACATATATCTCGATCTTTCAATTTCAAATTCAATGGCAGAACTCTAGGCGAGATAGAGAGATCGATTGGAATTTGACATTTGTAGGGAACGGGTTGTGCCAGTGACGAGGTTGATCTGGCTCGCGCAACATTCTTAAAGTTCTTCCTTGGGTGTAAGTGGCGCTGGGTCGAGGTTTCTCGAGCGAGACAAATGTTAAGCAGGTCGCCCTGACACCGGGGGCGAGTGACGTCCCGGCGCGATACGATCAATCCGTCTGCGAGGGACGCTAGGCGTCTAGCGGTACCCGGTAGCTTATTCGTGCGAGGCATTCCTGATAGAGTTATTAATAAAACTTTGCATCGATTAAGCGGCTCGCGTATCCTTGTCTCTTGGAGGAGCAACACTAGGCGCGCAAGAGCGGACAACCTGTTCCGTGCATCGAACTGCATCATCCCGACGCAGCCGCCGCCGCCGCCGCCGCCGCCACCACCGCCACCGCCGCCGTCGCCGCCGTCGCTGCGGTCACGGGTGTTACGTGAGCTTAGAATAAAATGCAAGACCAGTTGCTGCCACTCCAAGGCAACACCAGGCACAACCTTCTCCTTCTCCGTCTCGTGTTCCTCCCCCCCGCGCTCGCCCCGCCTCACTCCCTTTCACCGCTGAGACCAGAATAATTTATCACCGAGTAATAACTCCGGTGATTCTAATGGTATGCTACGAGTTTGCCGATTAAAACCTGCCGATCCTCGCTCCCGTCACGGACGACCCTACGCACTTCCATCCTACCTCTCACTGGTTTAATCAAAATTGGAAATCCCCGGGGAGCTTCCAATGTAATGCCAACTTCCTATTGAGAATAGTATTGTGCTTTGAACTGCAACGAGATGCCAAGTCATACCGATCGTCGATCGATTGTGGAATTTCATAAAATTATTTCCGGGGTGGAATACTTGGATTTTCGAGAAAATCTGTAATTGTACAGAATTATAAACTAATAATTATCTTAGCAGGAAAATGCTACATTGTTAAGCGCAAGATCATCGAGTGTTTTATAAACCTGTAGGTTTCTTGCGAGCACTCCTTAACAGGTTCGCATTCTGCGTATGTTAATTTATAGAGGACTGTTAAGAGCTCAGCATAGAGAACTATCAGAGATAATGTAACACAGTGCGCGATACCCCCTACTGACCCAAAGTTGACAGTCGAAGCAAGAAAGACGCTCGACTGGCAGGACGTGCTGTAAATGGGTAATCGGAAGCGATGGTTTGCCCAGCCGTTGAACCTGGTCTCGTTTAATTCTAGTCATGGAGCGAGTGTGCAAGGCAAACCTGGGCTATTATATCGGAGCGCACTCTGCGCGGGGATGACGTTACGTATCCTCGGGCTTGCTGACCATCAGCACATGTCCTCGTTCTCCCTTACTACCCTGCTAGTCCCCCATTTTCCCGTTCACCCATTACTCCCGGCTCCCGTCCTCATTATCCTCCCCTTTCGACTTCATCTATCCTAAGGACCGATTGACGCGTCTTCCTCCACCGATCCCTGCTACTATGATCTCTTTATTCAAGTCCGCCATCAAGCACAATCGATCAAAAGGGGAAAGATACTCGATGAAATTAAATCTTCTCATTCCCCTCCCGGTAGAAATGATTGTTTAACCCTTAACTACGTTCCGTGACTTGCAGTTAATGAATTCGTAATAGTCTTGGCAACGTCATTTTTTATAGTTTCATTTGTGCTGTCCGGAATTATTTTTAATTAATATGAACACCGAAGATTGAATAGTAGGAAATTATTAGTTGATACGTTTTGCGGATGAAGCCAAATTCCGTAGTCCCACGTGGCTTTATCGAACAGGACAAATTGCGACACAAACCGGTCAATTTATTTCGCTCGCTGTGGCGACAGGATCTGACATTAAATGATTACTATTATGCAAGCTGGAATGCATGCAACAGCTTAACAAGGTAAGTGGATGAGTTATGACTATATGAATATCCGGCGCACATAGTTGCGCGATTATTAATAGCGCTTCGAAATAAATGGCCGCCGATATCAATCCTTTCTGGTAACAGTAGAACTTCCTGGAGTCTAATGAAGAGTGGGATCATCACTGAAGGATGAGAGAGTCTATCGGCGGAACGGAAGCCACTAAACGAATAAGACCTTATGGCGATAGAGAAACACCTGGCTGTCTTTTATAACACCCAGTAAAATGCTCCGTTAAAGCGTCATCCTGCCAGCCTATCCCGTACACGATCCTGTAAACTTAACGTAGCAGACGTCCGTCCTTCCTGGACGAAGTATCCTGCGACGAACTATCCTGTTCCTCCACTGCAACCGGTATTTCTGCCGGGCAGGTAATTGAGGTACTAATACCCGGTCGCCACAATGTATCATTTTGTGGAATAAAACTTCCACCACCACACGAAAACCAGGAAAACTGGCCTACGCTAATAGAGTTTATTAATTTCACTTGAGAAGCCTGTAAGAGACTACGAGAAAGAAGGGGAATCTTTGCTGTACTGCAAAGTGAAGGCCTACGGAAGAAAGAAAATAACATGTAATTCGTTATGGCTGCAAAGTGGCACACAGTTGCAATGAATTGAAATGTGTTGAGTGTCCAATTTTGGATGTACTGTTCTGTGCAAAGTGTTGATTAGCCCTTTTGCAAACGGACAGGATGGAGGAAGTAATAGAATTTTACTAGATTGAACAGGAAAGAAGAATGGGGAAGAAGGTGTACTCACGAGTTAGAGGTAGAGCGTGCCAACACGCCGCGGTGCCACGACAGTGACAGCAAGACGTGGTCCACATTTAGTCGGTGGTAATGGTGCTGCTGCTGCGGGTGGCGGCGACTCCGGTCTCGTGCAGCCAAGACCACTTCCACCGCGAAGCTCCCACACTAGATTGGTGAGGGACCGCGGTCTGCTCAAACGCCGCGATCTAACAACAAATTCAACAACAACAACAACGCTGAGACATTATTCCTAACAATAATCATATAAGTCATCACGTAATAAACTGACGCAACTGCAAATTTGAAGCATCTAAGGACAAGTTTTGAATCTACCATTCAAATGTACAAAAGTCTTTATATGTCATTAATTTAAATTATTAAGAAAATTAATAAGAAAATAAATTTCTACTAAAGGATGAATATGTATTACGAGGCGCTTATTTACATTTGCATTGGTCTCTAATTCCTAACTAGTTATGGCTACTAAATAAATCTTGGTATTACAACATCCTATGGCACATCCGCCTATCTTAACTTCAACAAGAAACAATTTAAATGAATGACACCTGAAGGATTCTACCTTGCATAATTAATGTTAGCAGAAACAGATGGTCGCTGAAGGCAAAGAATTTTTTCTGATATACGAGAGATGTCGTGGTTTCCATACCTTTTTTCAGGCAGCTTAGCTCCGGCCCCGGAATCCCCCGACGTCCTTCCTCCGGAATGACTGGAGTCTAGCGTCCCGTCCATCTCCATGGCTTGCTGCAGATTGGTCAAGCTCTTATATCGAATATTGAATATCGGCGATCCGCCCTTGTATCCCGGTGGCGTTTCCTTCAAGGGCGACGCGCTCTTCTGCCTCATTAGAGGACGTCCCCTTTGCGTGCCACTGTTCTTCACGTACAACTTGGCCAAAGGTGGCTTCTCCGCTCGGGGCTGCGGTGCCTCCTTCACCGCACGCCTCGTCCTCTTCTCCGCCTGGATCTTCTTGGTGGGAATGGTCTCGATGGGCGGCGGTTCCGGTCGATCGTCGAGCAAAGGAGCGATCGTCACTGTGACGGGGGTCAACGGGGGACTGGAGCTTTGACCACCGCTCAAGGGGCTCTCGTACGGTGATCTGAGACTCTTGGGCAGGGGTGCGAAACCCCGCACGTAATCGTAGATCTGATCGATCTCGTCGTATTCCTCGGTGCAGGCCGACGAGGGCACGCGGTTCTCGTCCCGGTAGGCCGATGAAGGCTGATGCCCGTTGCTGTGATAGTGATGATGGTGATGATGATGTCCGACGTTACTTCTATGGTGGCCGAGTGGCCCGTTATCCGAGTTTGTCGAGGACCGCCTCAGGAAGCCGGAGCCTCTGGCTTGCCGGGAGGGTTTGCCCTCGTCGAGACGCACGTCCAGCATGTGGGCGCGATCCGCTACCTCGGCGACCAATCGGGTGGCGCGCTCCACCAATCTCGTGAACTCCGGCATCGACCTCAACGCTTCGTCGTTTCTGGCTTTCACGAGCTTGAGCGGCGCCGCAAGCGGCAGAGCGACTGGCGCACCCTCTCTCTGCAGGGGCAAGGCGAATATGTGCTCCTCCTCGAAGGTCGACAACAGCCTCAACTCGGGCACGAATTGCGAGGATGATTTCAACCCTCTTGGCGGCTGGCCGTGGACCAATCTCACCGTCAGTGGGAGACGCTTGCTCAGTAACGCTTTCGCCGTGTGAACCCCACTGATATTGTCCTCCCTCGCCAAGGCACTAAAGCGTCCGCGCTGGTAGAGGCCCAGCAGTATACTGTCGCCCCGAGTGTCAACGCATCGCAGATATCTACCGCGACCCGGTAGTGCTACTTCACCCGCTGTCACGATAGTCTCGCCTGCGTTGAGGGTTCTGCTACCCTCCGGCACCACTATCCCGGACTCGTCGTCGACCCTGCATGCGATGCCGCGTATGGTCTCTCGGACCAGTGCACCCTCCTCCGGGCATCTTCTGGACAATTCATTGACGGACTCGATACCGCGCACCGCTCTCCCTTCGAGACTGAGGATCTCGAAGTAGCCAGCGTAGGAGTCGGGTATCGCCAGCCTCGGCCCGACGCCCACGACACTTCGGCCCTCTTTTATCTTCACTGCCTGAGCGATGATCTTTCGTCGACGACCGGCCGAGATCAGAAGGGCCGTACTCTGCAAGCTCGGCGCTGGCAGTGTCGGCACACCCAGCCCGCCATACTGGCCCTTCGTGATCTTGATCACCGCTGGCAGCCGATACTTGGAGACGAATCCACGGAGATAGCTCGCCTCCTCGGCCCAGCGTGCCGCGGCCACCACGATCTGGCCATCGGTCGCGGCCATCGCGGCCCAACCTCGGCGCAGACCACTCGCTCTCACCGCTCCAAATCCCCCTCAGAGCTACTGCTGCTGCTCCTGATGACTGCGTGGCGCACCCCTATACTCCATCTGCAAGTAGAAAAGGTTTGTCCTTGTTAGATCGAGTTCTCTTTGATAACGATATCTTCAAGATTCTTTGGTCAAAGTTTAACTGTTCCTTTTCAATGTAAATGTCATACTTTGCGATAAATGATTGTTATATGAAATATTATAAAGGGCTTGGGAAATAAGAGTGAGTTTATAATCGATAGATCGAACGAATGTAGATCTCTTGAACGAAGGGAGTTATTCCAAGGGTCTGTGAGAGTTGGTAAGATCGTCGCTTTAGTGTGGAATAAAGGCGAATTCTGAATTATCCTCGACTTCCTTTCGAAGATCCTGTATAATCTCTCCAATCACTCGCGCTGGAAGAATGTGAGTGGAGAAGTAAGTGGATAGGGAGGCCAGGAAGATAAACAGCGAGCCGGAGTCCAACTCGAGTGGAGCGGTTCACCCAAGATAGAACGGGTCACAACTAATCCCCGCTGGTGCCGGCTGCATCGACATTTATTTAAGACCACCATTCCCCCTTGATTTGTAGACATCTTAAATAGCAGAAGCCATATCCCCTAGGATTAACTCTCGCATGAGGACTTCATCCGATTCCGCCGCTCTCTCCATCCCTCTCTTTCTCTTTCTCTGTGTGCGCGCGAGGCATGCCGATCCCGAGTGGATCGGCGAAACCACACGGCAATGTCCGCAGTGACCCGACTTCTCATTAGTCAAGTTCCAATTATGGACCGGTTTCATAATTTCCGCAAGGCAAGGGCAGCTCCTCATACTTCAAAACTGCAAATAGTAGATAATCAGCGTGCGCCAGTGGCGGCCGCCGAGGTGAATGAGCGAACGAGAGCGCAATCGGTAGGCATTGCTTCGCCACATTTGCCTCGGCTAATAGTTGCCCCTCTCCTCTATCTCTCTGCTCTCGCGGCCCTTGAAGATGGGAAAGAAGAGAGCTCCAGCTCTGTGCAGCTCCCCGATTGAAACGAGTCCGGGAAAGGGGAACAGTAAGAGAGCGTGCGACTACCGCCGCTGACAATCAATCTGACTTAGATGCCACTGCTAATACGTGTCGCGCGAAGCCGGTATTAACTCGGGATTATTAAAGCTACTTCGCTCGGCGATGCGTTACTAATGGCGCGGAATTGAGTACCGGCATGAATCGGACTTCCTCGGGGATTTTCTGTCCTCTCCGATCGCACTGAGATTTACGCCCATCTCCGATTACCTTTTATATTAAGATCCGATGAATTACAGTCTTTTAACTACTTTACTGCCTTTTGATTGGTCATACATCCCGGCGACCGGATTATTAAATGTGGATTTAGATCCTTTTCTAACAATAATTTCACCGCCGTTTTTATACCCTTTGCGTTACTCGCACTTTTCATATTGCTGCCCTTGAACTCATTTGTCCTTGCGTGTACTTATACTGATTATTAGAAGAGGACCCGGACTATTATACGCGCGAACGAATGTAATTCTTAGATTCTGCTGCGTGATCGAGCAATTACCTTTTATTATTCCACTCCACATTTAATTCGATGTTTAAACTTGCTAGTCAACAAATATCATCTACATTCGCATCTTTCAAAGACATTGGTAGACATATTTGGAAACTTGAGGTATAGAAAGGCTGACAATCTATCTTCTCGCATTATCCTCAAAGAGAATTGGGTTTTTAATAGATAGCTGACTTTCGACTGGAAAGGAGAGTTGCCGAGAGAAGAGATAAAGCGTGCAATCCGGAAAGGAGCGCAGCATATTCCGCTATCTGGATCGAGATTACCTAACGAGGCGTAGTACGAGTACGGTACCAGCGTCACTCGGCAAAAGTCAGCATGAATGGGCGGTGCCGAGGATTGTTTCGGATTTCTCCAAAGCGTATCACGCTCGCCGAGGAAAGTAAGCCGCAAGATCGTGACTCGATCACGAGCATCGCTCTAAACGATTCTCTCCTAGACGAATTGCTTCACGGTTATGCGCCGCGATCTCCACGGAAATCCAGAGGCGCTCACCGCCGCTTGCCGCCCGCTTGCCGCCCGCTTCCCGCAGGAGAAAACGGCTATCGGAAGAAATCTCGCGAGGAGCTTCCGTGTTTCTGGTAACCCGGTTGAATCTGCTACCAAGTAGCTTTTTCACTTCTACCAGAGGATTACGCCTTTCCCGGAGTGTTATGTGCCAATCCCTGGCACACCCGTTACTTCTTTCCGACGTGATTTCTTGTTCCATCCATTGCAATGGATCGAATTGTAAATTGGATTACCTACAAATGGATAACTAGATCCAGAAAATGTGGATTGAAAAATTGAGCTCGCTATCGGTACTTTGAGAAACTTAACGGAGGTATGAATAAAGTTGTAAAATAATCAGACTTGTAAATTTACAGTGGATTGCGCAGTATTTGATCGCATTTTAATGGTAAGAGTGGGTTAATTTATTTTTAAGTCTAAGTTATTCATTCCAGCTTTCATTCCGGATTATTTCTATGCCCGTGTGTGTGCGCGTATTACTTCCTGCACTACCGGTCACAACTCATGGAAACTCAGGCCCATTACGAATGTCCCAAATCCACTATAAATTTCGCTTTATCACGACATTTTCCTATTGCAACCGGAGCCACTTGAAGTGAGTCGTAAACCAAGCCCCTTCGTAAACTCTAAAATCCAGCTGGAAGCCCGGGTGCATGTCGAACAGCAGGACTATAATCGTTAATCATCGATATTCTCCCGTATATTATTTAATATCGAATAAAGCCCCCAAAGAAATCAATCCAAAAATACATGTGAAAGCTACTGGCTTTCGTCGCAGGGAGAAAACAGTCTGTTGAATTTCACTGGAAAGCTTGGGAACCGTTTGCTTTAATTATGTAAATTGGAAAATTGATGATTATCTTGTATATGACAACAATAATTAACTATCGCGTTATAAATGGAATGTATCTTATTATTTTAAACTCTTGGTAGCTAAATTTGTAAGAGCAAATACCTAACATTTATAAATTGTCCCATTTTAAACGTGCTTCAATAATGAATCAGACTTCGATGGAATCTAAAGTACTTCAGCCAAGTGCAAATGCCAGTCGACGAATACCTGAATTCAAGATCTACTTTAACATTTACGAAGTTTCCAATGTTAAACGTGCATCAGTGATGTATACTTCGATCGAATCTAAAGTAATTAATAGAAGCGTAATGACTTCCACGTGAAAGCCTGAGAAGTGAAGCTTTGTATGGTTGGGCCGGCGCGGGGCGGCGCGGCGCGGCGATCGAGTGGAGTGAATCGATCGGTGAAAATCGGTCGGCTAAGCTCGAGGAAGAGAGGAGTCTGTAAGATGGTCCAGAGACAGGCAAAGATAAGAGGCACTGTGACCAATGACCCGGGGCGTCGTGACAGGCGCACCTCTAGGAAGTTATTCGACACACTCCTCTCTATCTTACGTACTCTCCTCTCATCCACCCGATTCCCCTCTCTCTCGCTTGCTCCAGATTGTCTACACGCTCATCTACGCGAGCCCACTACCTCACCTCCACGCGAACACACCTACACTTATACACGCCGCTTTCGTGGCTGATTCGAATTCGCAGGGCGACCTTTGCCGATCATAATTCTCCTCGAGGCCAATAACGTTCCACCCTCGGCGGAAAACCGTTGCTACTTTTTTCCCGCCGTCGCCAATGGACGATCTTCCTAGCAGTACAGTTAATTTTCATGCCGGCATTTTTCTCAGATAGATGACTCGGAGAACACTGGCCTCGAGGAGATTCCGGTGCGTATTTCAAGTTTACCAGATTGGATTTCTAGTCGAACGCCTAGTAGAAGGTTTTGCTATTTGGAAATTCTATTAACTATGAATTCAACATTAAAGGATTCAAGTTTGATTTCTCTACGAATTCGCCAACTTTCCAAGATTCGTAATCTGTGTTATTTCAAGGCATTGTCAAAACTGGGTAAACGAAAGTACCTGAACTTTGTCGTGGCGTGATTGAGGTCGGCTTAATGATAGAAAACGGGTGGAACAGCTGCGTGTCTGTGCCTCAAGGATTGCGTACGATTTACGTCTATCCAGAAAGCGGTAAACGCCGTGATGAAATACAGCGCGATGGGGAAAAAACCACGGCGGCTAATATGACATTGATTTACCCGATTCTACTAGCTCTGCCCTTTCTCCTTTCTACACGTAGAGCGCGCATAGGTGTCTGTGTGCGTCGGTTCACGCGACTTTTCACGGTTAATTCGACCTCGCATTGCAGCGGGCGATGATGACCATAATTCCCGGCATTCGATACACCGGCATTTACTGGAACACGCCGATAGAAAGCCATTCTCGGCTCTCCGGGGCAGATTATATTACTGGATGTGCATTAGCCGACTCGTGACATGAGTAATCGCAGCTAGGAACTCGGATATTTTCGATAAATTACTCGGCACACTCCCCTGGCCTGCATACCATCGACCATATCGCCGATATTGCCGATTGGAAGCAGTAATTCGATACTCGATGCCTGCCTACTTACTTTCAGCGACTAACTTATAATGCGAGCCTTATGGAAAAGTGCGACTTTCTGATGGAAACGTATGAGGCAACCCTACAATATCGAGCTGAGTTACGTGAATGCGGCAATTGCAATTATACGCCACCGCCTTTTGATGCGAGACCTATAACACATATCGGATTAGAAGATTTTTAGAAATGCTCTTAACTTGTACAACCACCAATAGGCACTCGCAATAAAAACAGTCATATTATTTATCTGGAGAAAAGTCGACCGATTCAGAAAACACTTTACGGGATGTCTGCAATTGCATATAAAATAGAAATAGGTTTGGTTCCTTGAGAATGAAGCCCGGTGTGTTCCACTATCGAAACTACCTGCGAGATTTATACCGCTATTAATTCCAGGCTCTAATCTCGAAACATGACACATCAAAAGAAGTGGACCACGTGCGAGAGGATAGCCACACATTTATCTCGAGCAATCCCACAGGTCAAGACTCTCGAGGACTGGGCACAGTGGTCGCGCAGCTTGTCCCACATAGGCGAGTGATTGCGCTTTCGCGATTAGCGGGGCAGGGTGAGCGCGTTAATAGAGCTCGGGGAGACTTGCGCAAGCACCTTTTCTCCAGCGGAGAAAGAGAGAGAGAGAAGTGTCTTCGGTGGAACAATGAGTGCCGAGAGAGCAGCAGCAGCTCCAGAATGCCAAGCTCGGATTGAAAGACGCGTTAACGAGGATCTCGTAAGGCTCGAAAGTGTAACAGTAATCGCCTCGCTTACAGCGGCGCGCGGCGATGCATTCAACACCGGCACATTTGAAGGGAAAGGTGACTGCTCCGATCCTGCAACGCCATTGGTAATTGTGCGATATTAATAGGCCGAATTAAAGGGATCCTGCAGCCTCGTTTCAATGGCCGCGAGCCGTGCGTCTGACAGATTGAACTCTCGGATAATTAACGAGCAGATTGATGAAGTTGCATTGTGCCCGCGCAGAATGTTGCAAAGTCCCGCGCGCGTAAAGTTCGTTTCCCAGCGGTTGCGGCGATCGACAAACGATCGGGGGGATTAAATCAGCCGCGTTGCCAGTAAAAAGTGAGCACTCGGCACTTTTCAACTCTTTTTACGCCGCCTATTGACGTGATAGATTGTTATGTATAATGCAATAGACGCACCACTGATAAAAATCGCCTTCTAAACGAATTCATTAAACGGAACAAATCAATATTATTGCTACGTTGAGAAAACGCATTCTAGATGTATCTAATATAAGTAATTAAAGAAATATAAAATTCAAAACAAGTTTAAATATTGATGGCAAAAAAACAGTACCAAAAAGTGACTAATGTCTCTTTAATATTATTTAGATCTTTTTCTCCTCATTCTTTACTCAATAAACTTTCTTATATTCTTCTTATTTATTAACTTTCTTATTTCTTTCTCATCGAGGTTTATGTCAACCTGCATTCACTGACCTTGGAATCATTAGCTATGCTTCGCGCGATATCTTAATCTCAACCAGCGAATTTTCTCGTGAAACTCCCCGAGTTTCCCCGAGTTTCCGGCCAAAGGCCCCACCGGATGCAGGGGATAATCTGGATAAACTGATTTCTGCTGAGATCTAATTGCGCAAGCATGACCGCGCGCGGCATAGCTTCACGTCACTTGTGCATGCGCGGCTGCTGACTGTAATTAGATGAATACGCCGCGAAATTGGATTAAGAAACCGATCCTCCGCAGGCTAATACACCCTGGACATACACTCGAGAACGTGATGAGTCTTTCCTGGATGGCGAGCGCTTAAGCGCTTCCACTGACCGGATTCTCATGATTGTACATTTGCCACATGACAAGTTGAATTGGAACGATTTTTTAAGAGAGCTGACGCTAGAATAATGTCCGACGGTGGTTAAGTGATAAATAGGATTTATTATAG
The DNA here is from genome assembly GCA_910591665.1 of Ectemnius continuus. Taxonomy (NCBI): domain Eukaryota; kingdom Metazoa; phylum Arthropoda; class Insecta; order Hymenoptera; family Crabronidae; genus Ectemnius; species Ectemnius continuus. The sequence continues at coordinate 7,978,610 of OU342868.1, read as the reverse complement.
TTTGTTCTCAAACTTAGGATTTGCTATAGACAATTATTATAAATATGGTGGATGATTAGCAGAATATTTTTCCACTATGTTTAGCTTTGTTTTTTCAAATCAAACTGAAAGACTATGAATGAATAGGAGTAAAATATTTTTGTTTACAGAGAATGATACAAAGTGTACTCTCTAAAAAGATAAAAGGGACGAACGAGTTGCATAAGCTGTTTAATGGTCGTTAAAATCGCAACGTTTCGCACGAATCATTAAGTAACAACTGAATTTCCTTGGTAGTGTAGGAGACAGTGCAATCCGGCGGAATAGTTTGGTAACCGAACGAAAACATTAGCTAAAAGAGCAGAGTAAAGAAAGAAATAGTTCGACTAATTACAGGTTAACATCATTCTTAACCCGAGCACCACAGAACCAGAACTTCAGATTTCACATGTCGCGATAATTACCAGTAATTACGGTGCATTGCGCTAAACTGCGAGTAATAGGTTCCTAAGCAATCAAGGTTTATATGGTCCATGATAATCGCAGTAGCTTTAATGAATCTCGTTTAAACCGAATCTCGGTTGCATTCCCTGCCTTTAAGGAAATGTGGTTGCATGATTGAAAAATCCAAAATGTAATATTGCGGTGTAGAACATTTTTGAGGAAACATTAAAGACCATTTAAGTGGAGTACACTACGGCTGAATTAATAAACTATTACAATTATACATAATAGAATTTATGTAAGATGAATGATAGACTCCAAATCATAGAAGTATTTATAAAGGTCCAGCGGTCAATTACGAAAATTATGAATTAATCCACTGCGAGTTACTTTGATTATGAAACAAATCAAAATGAAAAACTGTTAATCAAAACGTTGAATTAGCATCCGATTAAACAGTACAGCTACTGAAACGAAAAGAATAAAATCTATTGAACTAGAACCGACTAGCTAATCAGATCAAAGCCAATCGAAACCATAAAACGTCAACCTGTCACACAAATAACTCTCGAGGCTCGATTCTAATGTATTGATCAATTTAAACCGGATTTAGCTTTATTATATTTATCGTCACGGAAGCTATCGGGAGAATACGCAGGTGGTGGTGCGAAAATGGCGGGGGCTGGGCGCGTTTGTTCGGAACAATCGAGTGTTAGCCAGGATTGCGATCGATCGTATAAATCAATGTCGCGGGCGCCTACCCCAGCCGATCAGATTGTCCACGCACCGGATTTTTGTAGACGCCACGCATTCTCGCCCAAGTAGTTACGGCCCCGATAAAGAAACACGTCGAGGGGTCACCTTCCCCTTACTGTTCTCTCGTTATGCCTATGCCGTGTGTCGCACGTCGCACGTCCTGGCTAAACGATACAGACTTCATCTCGTGTTGCTCTCCGAGCAACAAGATAGGATTCAACTAGAAATCGCCCAGGAAAAATCCATCGACACCGCCTCGAAGATACTGCTCGACAATGCGAGTTAGAGAAATCCCCTCGTACACACAGAAAGTTTAAGGGCTGAATAGAAACTCTCGGAAGAAATACTGTTTAGTGATAAGACGTGTAGCTATTTGAAATGTTCTGGTATTGTTGGAATTTGGGAGTAAATTGTATTTGAAATTATTTGTGATATTCTTTGAGAATAATTTACATTCTAAAATATATGAAATGTTTTAGAGTAAAACTACCGCGAGAGAGAAAATTGGTTATCCTAGTATAAGTAATACGAACAATACGAATATTTGTAACATGTGTTGCGCGTATCCATCATAAATCTGGCTTACATTACTCACGTAAAGCGATCAACGTAATCACGCGATTTTCACGTCCGAAGTCCAATGACTCATATCAGTCGCTGAAACGAAACACATAAACGTCCAATAACTCGAAAGGAGTTGATTAGCTCGCACTAATGCAAACCTCACAGTCAACCTAGTAAAATTCAATTACCCATAAAGCAGATAGAATCTCCAAGCAACGTTAGAACTCGCGTCAAAGTACACCGAAGGAACGAAAAAAACTGTAACGCGTGGACTTTATAAGCTAGCACTTTGAACTAGCGGAGGTTTGCTTGCCGCGAGAACTGTGTAAGTGGAACGGAAGGTAAACTGGAGCATTTTGCCATGGCATACCGGGAACAGGATTAGGTGTGGAGGATTGGCAAGGACAGCGGCGGGTGTCGAAATCTCGAGTAGCGAAGACAAAAGGACCGCGGGAGACAGAGCGTCGGAGGCCTCCTCTCCGCGTGCAGCGCACGGCCGAGAGAGCCGCAACACAGCTTGGTAGCCACAAGCATGGTGAAAGCTGTGCGCCAAGCTGCAGCATATAATTCGAGGGCACGTCGATAAATCTCGGCCTGCTCCGCGGAGAAAGAATCGCGCCGATCCAGAATGAGAGAAAGAGAAAGAGAGATCGGCACTGGTGCGGATGGAGCGACACGGCGAAAGAGTGTCTCCACGTTGCGACACACGCTTTATCTATTTGTAGGCAGCTTACACGCGCCGACATATCGTCACTCCGATCGAACCCCGCTTCGATTATTCCGATCTTACGCGCATCCGGTATCGAATTCCTATTGGTTAGTCCTTTCTCTATATTAGGTGTTAGTTGATACTCTCTCCGATTAGGTTTGGAGAATTAGAATTATATAACTAAAACTAGACTTGTAAAATTTATATAAGTATAACTAGTATTGAAAAAAACGTCGAATTTAAGAAGCGATAATGTTTCAATGGAAAATTCAATCTTTTGGTAGATGTTATGGAAGATAACTATTGGGGATTGTATGTAAAAGAATTACTCGAGTGAGAAATGTGTTTTGAGAAAGTAGATGTTGAAAAGAAAGGCTATTTAAAATAACAACGAATACCAGTTGCTAGATGATTCGAAACCGTCACCGTCCGTAAGACTGTCTCTCAGGCACTGTCTTCAATTGAAGAGGACGACTGAAAGCTGAAGAGTGCAGTGCTACGTGCTCGAAAGCCCTGACAAACAAGTTTGAGCGGGGACGAGCCTGGTCAGACGACAAAGAGTGGACCTCGAAAATAAAAAGGGCTGCCGAAGTCGCAGCTAAGATCGGCCCTCGAAGATTGCCAGAGGTCGTCAACCAATTACTTTGATCGAGCTACTCTTTTCGGGGATTGCGCAGGATGTCACGTGATGCGCAATCCACACCATGAATTAAACTGGTTCGATTTAACTTCATGGCAATTTTACGACTTTGCCATTCGGGCAAAGGAAATGCTCGAAGTAAAAAGCTGATATAAGTATACTTGGGTTAACCCGGCAATAAAGTTTGAAGAGTTAAAGACTCATGAATACATTCGGTAATCGATACACGACGATATTATTGATTGACATTCGTGGACGCGTCTTTTATTATTATTACGATGCTAATAATTTGATTAAAACTGTCAGCATTCTTGCTGGTCCTTTTTATCGCCGTTATACGACTCAAGCCGCAAGCTTGCTTTGGCGTCGTCTACTTAAACGAAACTATTTTAATGAAAATCATTAACCGTCCGCGTAATTACAATGTCTCGCCGTATAGGAAGGCGAACCGATAGCTTTGCGTGTAAACACGAGCACCACGAGTGCATTATAAAATTAGTGGCTCGACCATCGATTCCTTGGGCAAGCTGCCCGAATGCAATTAAGAGCCAACCAACATTGGATGACTCGCTGCAATGTAGCTGATTTTGCTTTCCTTTCCACGCACCCGAGCCCTTCTTAAGATTCCGCGGCAGTCCCCGAGACAACTTAATAATTGCTAATTGGCAGGTAGCACCAGTTTAAAAAGTGGTCACGCATCATTCATCTTAAGCTCGCTCTTGGGCTTTCACCTGCATCGAGAAAGAGGGCCAGAGAGCCGCCGGGACCAAGTGGAAGAACCAGACATCTCAATCTATCACTGGAACTTAAGCTTTTGCTTCTAAATTTAGAAAACGGATTAATCCAAGCTGCGAAGATGTCAATTAACGTCTCCGCAGCTCTTATCAATGTTCCTAATATGAACAGTAATAATAATACAACCGAAGACTCAAAAATAAATATAAAATAATGAAATAAAACCATTCGAAAAGAATGTCAATCCAATGACTAGTCTTGTAAATATCGAGCATTAAGGTTCGATACTTCCTAATGATGATGCCTTCAGTAATGCAATGAAAGTAGCACATCTAATGTCAGAGATTGTATGAGTGATTAAACGGTTATCTTATATGAAATGACGGTGCAAGTGGGCCAATTGCGGAACAATCGAGTCGCCGGTCGATTACAGTAATGAAAAAGAGTGCATGGCGTGAGGCCTCGTCGGAAGAAGTCGGCCAATGCCACTGGAGAACGGATCGCGTGCCGATGTCCCGAATGACATCGATACGCAACCCAGGAAAAAGTGGATCGCGTTGCGTGAAAATGCAATCGTAATAGCTAGTCTCCTCTTCGCATCATGGCCTTCGCGTTGCGCCAGACATTTAAGAAATGCCTGATGACAGTCCCGAGCATTCCACCGTCTTATAAAGAAACTGTAATACCTCGCTGCAATCTGTAACAATGACGAGCTTCGGCAAAAAGATCTCTATCGGCGAGGAAAAAGGTTGAAAACCCTGTATTTTTTCATTCGAAAGTCTCTTCGATAACATACATGCGATCTCTTTCATAAGTGGGAAACGATGCACTATGATTTGTCATGTAAATCACGCGAGCGTATCAGTAACATCAATTTCCAAAGCAGGCCTTCATATGCCAATGATCGGTGGTCTACATTTCTCCATCAAAGCTCTTTAAATGATTCTTAACGATAACCGTAATCAGAAATATAGTCCACTGCTTTTTACTAGAAACGAGTGAGCGATAATTCTATAGAAGAGGACATCCACAGAAGAAGGCACAAAAAAATAATAATTGCTCGAATCAGACATTGGAGTTTCCTAGAATTCTCCAAGAGCATACGAAAGGGACTAGGATAAGCGGAGAGTAGTGCCTAGAGAGAGGCACGGAGTACAAAGTACGGAGAGCGCGAGAGGTCAGCTCAGCATCGTAGTACCAATAAATACTACTCTCCCTTTTCGCCGCAACCCTTTCCTTTCTCCGAATTCATTCCATCACGTATCGGCGTTAGAGGTGCGAAGGAGGAAGAAGGCAGAGGAGAGAAGGCAGAGAGTAAGTCGAGATGAGCAAACGAAGAGAGAGAGAGAGAGAAAAAGGGGGAGAGAAAGAGAAGGAGAGTGGCCGGTCGTGATGATGGCAAGCCGCCGCGCCGGAGGATGCGCGCCGTTCTAGCGCGGCATCCTTCGCAGCGAGTGCAGCATCCTTCGGAGTTGCATGCTCCTTCGAGCGTGGATGCTGGAGTAAAAGGGTGATCTCCTCTCGGTCTGCTCTCCCTCTCTTTATCCGGAGGTGCCCCCTTTCCCTTTCATCCTCTCGCCCTCGTGTTCTCAATAAGTTACGTGGCAGCGCACGTGCGCGCTCGCTAATAGGCCTCCTATCTTCCGTCCCGCTCTCACTCCCGCCGGGAGAAGCTGCGCCGACTCTTTCTCACCCGCGAGCGAGCAGCTCGCCTCCGCTTCGGCCGAGAAACTTTGCTGAAACCTTGCTACATTTCTAAGGGCGGAAATATACGCGTAGCCACTTGTAGCAGCCTACTATAGATAACGCGGCCTAACGCCTACCTCTCCGCTCTGCTCCGCTCCGCGCTATAGTCCCACCAGTGCGAGAAAGTCTCGCACGTGCACGCGCTACAACCTTCGCCTCAGGAATGCTGCACTTCGATTTTGGATTTCTTTGTCTTTACGAGTCTACGGTGATAAGTGGAGTATGGTTGGTGCGAGGTTAAAGGTGCGTTGAATGTGGCAAGAAAGGGATTGCGAGTGGGATATTGCTAATTGTACAATGTAGATTAGAAATTCGTATTGGTTTTAAGTAAAATATATGAAGAGGAAGCTGCGAGTACAGCATTTGTACAGAATGGAAAACCGGTTTCTAGGATCTGGTGGTAGGTTTTAAAGAGTGAAAACTAGTAAGATATGACTTTGAGACGCGACGCGATGATTTAGAAATTGAAAGATTTCTAATCGTTCATTTACTTTCGTTTGTATGCGCGCAGGTATGCACGTATTCCGCTAAAAGCTTGTAGCGGAGCTTTTCGCTCGAGCGTCCATGATTAAATGCGAGCATTAAATGGAAGAACCACGGCCTATTCCGAATGTACCAGGGCCCATTAGAGAGCCGGGTAATTACAAGCGAGACGCATTACTCAGCGGCTGGTTCCGCGGAGGCCTTAAATTCTAGAGCAACGCGGGCGAAGACACGCAATTAACCGATTAATCCCTGATGAATAAGCACATTACGGCTTCGCCTCGATGCAGCGAGCATAGCCAAGTGGTAACGCAAACGCGTACCGGAATTACACCTACTCTAGGCTCAGGCGAGACCCACACTAATAAGCCTTTCCTTCTAATTGATAGAAACTAATTGTCCCGTAACTCCTGCCTATTATACTACCATTTCGCTTCTATGTTTACGTATAACACCAATATACTATTTACTCTCTCATAATCTACTCACATAAATGTAAGAAGTTCCTGATTCATTAGATAACTAAACATTTTTGACATTGGAATAAATCGGATAAGAGAAGCAAAAGGGGATTCGAATAAATTTTAAATTAACGTAGAAGGATGATAATTATAAATGAAAGATATTAAATTCGTAAAGGCATTCTAAGGTTGCAGATATAAAATCCATAGCAAACCTTACAAAAAATTAAAGTAACATATAAAGACTTCATCCAGCAAAAGAATCATAAAATCATATAAGAAATTGATAATTTACTAAGAGTTCTAATGAATTACTCTATTTTGAGTTTGGGTTGGTAATAATTAATGTAGTGCACATAATCCGACTAAATCTAATCTCAGATCTAATTGCATTTGAATTACATACTCTACGTGAACTGCAAAACCAAAGTAAAATATTGTTTGAGCTATCAAACATTTCTGACAAATACCCGATCGAACCAAATGGACCAGAAACTCGTATACTACAGAATTTAAACAGTAAAAAAAAAGGGAATGATTCGCGGCAAGGAATCCCATATCGCAAGGCTTCTCCAATCGGCCGGGTATACAACAGTTGCGAGCATTGAAAAAGGAAGGAAGCGGGGAGTTCTAGTGCACTGTCGACAAGTAGTTGCACGGCTGATTTATTATTCGCGAAGCGCAACCCTTTTCCCGAAGGGACACCGAAGCGGTATAAATAATTAAGTGGACACGCAAGATTAATCGAGGGCCTTAAACGGGAGCAGTGGCTCACCTTGATCCTGAAACTTATTAATGGCTGGTCGCATTGTGCAAAAGGAGGAGTGGCATGATATCGAGGTACCAAGTATCATAGCCACCTTGCCTTATCGAATCGGGGGTGCATTAAGGATGCATCTGCAGGAATGCGCAAATTTGTCACCTGGCGCGAACCTGAATAACCATTAAATCGCCTCAACTATATTCAAGGAATCTAATGACTTTCATCCATTTTTCCCCTTATCAGCACTTAAGCCGTAAGATTAACACTCAAAGATAAGACATTTTAGTCATTACGTATTACCAGATTTAAACTGACAGACGTAAGAATCGCAATTAATTCTAATTCGTTTCACCGATTGAAATACACTGCCAATTGAAAGTCACGATACTTCCATTAATTATCTGCCACGGAAAGCAAATGAGTTTAAACATGAAATACGTGAAAGTGTATCAACTACTTAATTACAAAAATGACAGGACTCCATAAAATTGCAATTCTATAATAACAAGACTGTTATACATTAATACGCGGTCCAGAAAAATCGAAGACCAGTTAATCACGTGACTCAAGGAACCAACCACCAAACCATTCATCAGCCCTCATAGAAACTGATGTACTACTATATCACGCAGCCCGTCACCGATGCCGAGGATGCTCTCAGCTTAAGGGGAATAAATCAGGAAGAGCGCGCGGCCGGCCACTCGGTTATCGGGAAAAGGGGGATAGAATTTTCTGAGGACAGAATCCGGAAGAGAGGAGGTTCGCGATGGGAGGACACTGTAATTCTCCCGGTGATACACGATCAGTCTCCGAAGGCTGGGAGGACTGCAGCTCGAGCAACAAGACTCGGGGAGATCAGAGCGCAGAGAGAGAAAGAGAGAGCGAGCTGGAGAGGAGAAAAGAGGAGTTCGCGAGTTCGAGTCTATTTCATAACAAAGCCGCAGAGCCTCGGAGGAACTCGGACTCTGCGGTCGCGCGAGTCGCGGCCGCAGGAGAAAAAGCCGGCTGGAGAGGCGAAAAAAAGGGCAGAACGGAGAACAGCGTTCTCCACCGTCGTCGACACACCACACGTTTACCCACCGTAATCCGCGACCTCGCACCTTCCCCGGCCACAATAACCATTTTTTCCCTACTTCTTTCCATCCCCCTCTACTTCACAAGCCCACTCGCTCTCTCTTTCTCCATCGCGCTTTGCTCAGATTCTTTCTCTCTCTCCCTTGGTAGACTGTGCCGCTGTCGCTCGATGCAGTTATGTAACAATTTCATGAAGCATTGTCCCGAGTCAGACGAGTGTGCCTAATGGATTGCACAAGTACCAGCTTCCCCTTTACCGTCGATTCGCCGATGTCGCTTTGGAACACCGATTGTTTAATCGGATATCGATTTTACTCTCGGCTTTCGAGATGATTTTCGAGTTGCGGGTAATCTGGTTTGATGGATGGAAATATGATGCAGAGAAAATGCAATGGGTGTTTGCTATCATAAAGTTTGTATGGATAAAAGCTTACGGTTTCGAAACTTTGATCGTGGAATGAATTTGATTCGAAGGTTGATCTGCATTTGATTGCAGCTTGATTGGAAGTTAAGAGCATTATTCTTGCGAGAGACGTGTAACAGAGTAGGTTTGGCGAAATTGGATTAAGCTAATGTTCCAGTTCACGAGAGGCCTTCCGCGTTCTACGACAATATGCAGATGAAACCTTTCCTTTCTTACATCATCTTTTTCGACACCGCTTTTTCCATCGGCCGACCTGCAACGTGGCGTATCCATCTCACGATGAAATTGAAACCGGGTTCGTCGCGCACGTACTTGCTGCCCAGGATAATCGGCGAAAAAAGCTGCCCGATACTGTTCCTCTCGACTTAGTCTAAACGGTGCAACAAGTGCCAATACCAATTGTTTCGCTCGACCGATGTATGATGGCAAATGCGATTACGCATAATGCATAGAAAACAGCCTATCAGTTTTTCAACCTCGACTTAACGCGTGGACCTCAACAAAAATTCTCAACGCGTGAAATTCCTTATTAATGCTAGCATGTTTCTTAAATTGCTTAATATTTTTTGCTCTCCGATAGAAGAATGTGCTAGTTGGCAGGCGATCCCGTAAGTGACGTATTTTGATATTTTTTACCATAGTACTTTAGATAAGCTTGGTTATTTGTACCGTTTTTGAATTATAAAGTTAGAAAAGGAATCAGTGTTCTTGCGCGCAGAGTGAACTTGCGATTTTGAAACACCTGATCGCCGCGGTGCATTCGTATCTACATATTTGCTCGGCCGAGTTCCAGCTAAGTGTGTGCAAAAAGTAGATACCAAGTAGTACTTTCCTATCCTGTGGCCCGGACTAACAGAGTACCAGGAAAACGATTACGGATCATTTCAGGATCATTGCTCGGAGATGAGGATCCTCTGACAACTTGGAAGGCGAGAGGGAAATCTAATGGACTATTAATGTTAATGCTGGTTGCAATGAAAAGGCAGCCGCTAGCAAATTGCCACTAAACATGCCTTTTCACCGGCTCTGCCAATCCTTAATGCGAGCTACTGCAACGTGCAATGATACAATTTCATCGAAATCAACTAGCATCGACCGGTGGAATGTCTGCCTTCTATCATACGTCTTTGCTACTCTCTCCAGATAGTCTCTTTCATTCTCTCGCGCACAGACTATCGCGCTGACGATACAATTTTACGAGTGCAAACGACGCTGAAATAACAGGTTTGATTTTTCAGACCAAATACCACCAATTTGCAGTAATCGGATAACTGTGACTGCATTTAGGAATCAGAGTACACCGGAGGAACCTCAGAAACATGTAAGAATGAATCACGGAATGAGAGTGAATGATGAAATGGATGACGAAATTCACACATTACATACACCGAATTGTTCACCATGTTCACTTGAAACAGTTATTCGACAGGAATGTCTTTCTCCTGCGTGTTCACTTAGCACACTCTCGTTGATAATTCAATGACACATGCAAAACGAACTTGTCACCTTGACCGCTACTTTCGGAATGAGGAATGAGGAAAGTATATGTATCGGGTGTTCGGTTATATCCCCACCACTCGCTTCAGGGTCGTCCACCCGACCAGGGACAAAGGACAAAGGACATCGGCGCCCGAAATGAGAGCGGCTATTCTTCGAGACAAGCCGATTATTTATACCCTGTTTACTTAACGTCGATGATTTATCCACGATAAAACTCTGTAGGCTATTATCGATAAGTCAACAATGATTTTATGTCTCTTTTGACACGCAGAATGCAATACAATTGCACACGAATTACTAAAGTATACGTATATCATTTATAACTTGTATATCTATAAAATTGAATTGAAATTCACAATATTTCAATCCCGATTGAATCGTAATACTTATTGATAGATACTGATCTGATAAGCTAATGAAGAGTAAAGTACGAGTATTATAAAATGGGGGCATCCGATTAAACAAGTGTACAGAACAAATAGAAACACGAAAAGTGACGAAAAATGCCGCGATAAATGCGAAGTAAGATCTTTCAAATAAAACCCGTTCTTCGTGGAATCAAATATTCTCGAAAAGGAATTTCTGATGAAATTCTGCAAGTCACGTAGTATGATCGAGCGCGTATTCGTGTGGCGAATGCTGGTGCGGCCGCGCCAGCGCCGCCATGTATGCTAATTTGACAGAAGACAAATTCTGTGTAAGCAAGTGAAATTGAGATTGGCCAAAATGAATTACGAGGATCGCGGCGCCTCGGCGGTGCTATCGCGACAAATCACACTATCAATAATCCCTGAATAAACGAGGTGTCCTGGAAGCTGCAATTTGAGAGTGGCATAGCCCCGATGCCACCCTCTTTCGCCGGTCCAACACTACCATCATTTTCTCCTGCAGGCCTCTTTCGCATGCAGCCCGATCATATTTTTCCAATGGAGAAAGATCACCTGGTCGCAGGCAAAAGCTAATCCAGTAAAGGGCGAGTCTTTCTCGATTATCATTTTAGATTATACACTCGAGCGACTGCTTGCTTTAGCATGATGCGCGCAACACTCCCCGTCGCGAGTTTGCGCAAAAACAAAGTCGCGTCTCAGTAAATAATCTCACAACTTAATGTTCACATTGCCCGCGGAACTTCCGCTCGAGCTCCTCTCAGGCTAGACTGAAAAATGGCAGCTCTTTCATTTTTAATGCGTCATTAATCAAACAGGATATTTGATTAAAGCAGAGCGCCAAAGGCAAGAAGTAGAAAAGTACGTTCATTAGAGAGGCATAGAAATGAAACCAAAGAGATTTCGTTGATAAATGATCTGTGCACATGAATATCAATAAAGCTATAATGCACAAACGATGAAATCGCTAGGAAATAAACCCCCATTTACCATTAATCTAGAAACATTCTACTGCAGATATGAAAGTGAAACGAATATTAGGGAAAAGTCGACTAAAACAAATTGCTAAATTGAAGTGTAAGTGAATCGATATTGCACGATCTTAAAAAGCGGTGTAGAAAGCAAAACCTATCGAGTAACGATGAGTTGGTTGGTGTTTCAGGAGAAAGTTAGTGGCGTTAAAGGAGGGTGGTCGCCATTGTCAGGAGTGCAAGTAGACCTTCACCCCGAGGATCTCAGTATCCCGAGGAGACGAGGAGCAAAAGCGAACTCGTCTGTCGGAGCAAACCCGATATCATCTGCCGTTCGGGGCTACATCCGATCCAGCGGAGGCGGTTTCTTTGCCGGCTTTCCCACGCGCCAAACGAGGAAGGAAGAGTTTAGCTTGGCTTCTACGCCGGCCGGCCGGCCGGCCTTCGTATTCTCGTACATTGCTTGCAGGGGCGCACCATGCAAACTAACAATCGTCATTGTGGCATCCTATTAGTAAGAAATTAAGAGCGCTTCCGTTTTCGCCTACAGCCAAGATCCCCGTCGACTGATACGCCTCTGCCTACCATTCGCTCCGCGCCTCCATCACCTCGAGAGACTACTGCGCTCTCAGGGAAACTTCACCTTCACTCCTTCTAGACTAGTTTCAATCCTTATATTACTCTATTTCAAATTGCTACTATTTTTAATTAATATATTCTTTGAACTTTGATTTTTCCCCACGGTTTTGAATGCAGATATTGTTTAAAATGGATAGATACCAAAATGACTGAACTAGTAAATCTTTGACTTCAAATATATGAAGGATGTAACTTATGATTTTGTAGTTCTCAATCAACTTAATATGTACATACGTAGACGCGGATAATGGGTTGAGATAACGTTAACTGAATGATGTGTATTTTGGTATCGACCACCAAAAGTGGCTCTTTTTTCTGTGAAAAAGGGCCGATCCGGAAAGGGGTAACCATACGTCTTGGTTATATCGATGATGTGACACAGCAGAACAACCACTTGCGGACCCTTGTTGGGCCCTTAATTGGCTGATCGCTGGATCAGAAAAGGTTCCTCTTTTTTTGCCCGCTTGCCCCGTGAATTCTGGCCGATCGGCCGATCTTATTCAATTGGGCCTTCTCAATCAAGATGAGAATCAGCTGGCACAGGATAAGTGGTCGGATTGCTTAAGTACATGTCCAATCTTCCCTGGCGCTGTTGCGTCCTTTCAACAGCTTGCATCCTCCTCCCCCTTTTTTGTACCAGCCGCAAGCTGAAATTTCTGATCGCTGTTCATGTCGCGGGGCAATTAGCACTTATCAATTATGGAATTGGCGAGAAGGTATTTCTCCACTCGGTAATTCGAAGATATAAAAACCGATATAACACCGCAGACGTAATCATTATAGCCACTGAATCTTTAACGAGTGTATAAGATAATATCACACCGAAATTGTCAGAGAGTGAGCCTTAAAATAACTCTTGCAAAGTCCAAAACATTAAAACTCTCGGCAATCCTGAGATCGAATTTAAATTTAGACTCGTATCGTTCCGAATATAACGTTAAACTTTAAAAGGTGGCTCGTTCAACTTTCAACTCTGGCAGTCTCGCGGCACATGAATAATTAGAAAAACTCCAACTATAAGTGGGTAGTCCCTTTAATTACATAAAGTGAGCGAGGCTGTTCGGAGATAATGTAAGCCGGTGCCCTCGGGTCAGCGGGAATGAAGAAAGTGAAATTACCGAAGCTAGCCAACAGTAGAGAAGTGGCCGCGAGGAGAGGATAACGTAACGTCGGCTCTGAGCGGTGAGTGTGATGGCCGGCCTCGCGCGATGTAAAGAAGCACCAAGGGAAGAAGGCGCTCACCGCGAATCTAAATATAACTACGACACCAAGGCGCCCACCAGGTCGCACCAGGTGAGAGAGCACACTCCGAGGAAGGAAAGGGCCCCGAACGCGAGATCCGAGATCTCTGCCCTCACCTCTGCCCTCCGAGAGAACACTGGACGATGGACCAGCCAGCGCTAACGTACTACTCGCTAACTCCAATAAATCTTTGTTACCGAACACACTCAACTCGACTGAGCTTTCAAAGAAGGAAATATTAATTATTGATCCTCTCTTGGTTTATTTGATCCTTCAAGTTCTGCCCTTATAATAATTCCTTTTCCACTAAGTTAATATAAGTGTTTAATAGTTTAGTTATAATTAAATTGAAAATAGATTCTTGACTTGTGAGTTAAATTGAAGGCAAGGGTGTTAATGACTGAGCAAAGTAACTCGGAAATCGTCCAAGGAAGCTAGTAATAAGAATCAGAGCGAAAATAGAGTATCGGAAATCCTGGCCTTGGCAAATGAAACCTGCCAACTCGATTCGATGAATAGCAGGTAGTAAGCACTGCCGACGGATATAAACTTTGTTGAAAATAAATGAATAATATCCGAGCTACATCTAATTACTTATCAACTGTAATTGGTGTTCCCTTTCGGGGGAAGATCGGCGGAGAAAAGATGCCACTTCAAAGTCAACCGTCTGACGCGCTATCTGGTCCGGGCAGGATGTCAGGTATTACAAGAAAGGTACAGGACATGCTGACTAAGTAGCAGAATGAGCAACCGCCGGCAAAAAGTAGCACTTCGTCGCTCGACGTACGGGTAATTTCCAGCTGCTTCACTACACCTTTTGCGCGCTCGCTGCACAAAACTTGGAAAATGAATTAAAGGCACCGCTGCGGCGAATGATTGAAATTACCCTATTGGCTGAAATTGCACTACAAGATTGCAGTATCGGAAAATGCAACCTAATACGAAGCTTGAATATTAAGAGCCTTTTAGATGAAACTCGAGTATATAATAATCTCCACATTTATTCGCCATATAAACAGTCTCGTAAAAATTAATGACTCTCCCAGCACCTAATCGAAAAAGTCTCTCATCAAAATACAAAGAGAGAGACATATAATCGTGTAATACTATCTTTTCTTAAACAGAACTCTACCATTGATCCTTTTAACGTAAATTAGAAGGCAAAAGTGTTTCGTTTAAAGTTGCGCAGAATTCAACGGAAGATCCTTCGGGGCTTGAATTCATGCACGCACATTTCCCTTTTTAATTATCTGCCTTAACAAGAATGGTTTGTTAGAAGATTGAGCACACAAGAGGCTGGCAGGAGCAGTTGAAAATGCGACTATGCCATAAACGTACAAGTATAATCAGGAGGAGAGGGCCTGTTAGTGGTGGCCTACACCTCGGGCATGAATACGCAAAAGAGAAAGAGACAGTGCCGCCAGTCCGAGGAGCGCGATGTAAGTGCCGCATTGCATTAAAGAGTAGCAGCCTGACTGCTCCTTTTTCCTGCACTTCAGGGTGCTTTCCGACGTTGTTTACAAGAACTCGCGACGTCAGCCATGGATTTACTAGCTTGGCCACGTTATAAACCCACTTCCCATCCTATGATTTAGTATGCGCCTCGAATGGCGTCGTTCCTGTACCGGCGATCACCCGGCAAATCCAAGACTTACTGTGTACAGCCAAACCCTTGTATCGACATCCTCTTTTCTTTTCGAGTTCACAACGCGAGCTGGAATACAATGCTTTCCCGGTGAAAGAATAACTTCGAATGTAATTTTACATGCTAGGCATTTTCACAATAAAACAGTAATATGATTTTGTTCTGACAAATCTACTATTGTAATTACGTTTATATTCAAAAGGGAATTTGTTATCTAATACGATATCCAGTCGTTCCACATGTTGTTTGATAAAGACATTAAGAGTACATCTCTAAGCCCGCGATGTAATTCAAAGCAACAGACTATCGAAAACTTTTCCGATCCTCCGATCACCCTCGAGACAGCTGCACACGTGTAATTACTTGCAAGTATAACTAGTTGCCAGCAAGACGTTATGCATACCGGCGGCACTATGAATCAAGGCGGCGTAAATTGAATCCTTAACATCTACTTTTTTCCTTGCCGCTCGAGGCAAGACCGGGCGGTGCTGCTTTCTCTCTCTCTCTCTCTCTCGCGCGCGCGCGCTCATTGATTCTCACGAGGGCGCGCATTAATAGTGTTCTTCCTAGGCCGGCTCCAATGTAAAGACCGATGTAAAATCCCGGGAAGTCTTTCAATAAAACGTATGGGATGGCTGGGCAGCGCGAGCAAATCAATCATGCATCCGCCGAGTGCGTAATCCTACTGGACAAGCGCATTTTTCGGAGCAAATTACATCCGCCGGGAAAAGGGCCTAGCCGAGAGAGAGGGAGAGAAAGAAGGAGAGAGAGAGAATAGAGTGCGTTAAAGCCAGTGGCAACGGTACTCAACTATAAAATGGAGATAGCACGCCCGGGCAAAAAAAGGGGCCGGGAGTCCGCGATCTGATCGATTTATCAGCCGGTTCATTTATCACGCTAATTACCAGCATATCGCGCCGGTAGCAATCGATTTTTCGCCGCGATCCTCCGCCGCGGCGAGCATACCAGACGGAGAAACGAGGCACAGAGAGCGAGAAAAGGGCGAGCGAGAGAGAAATAAATACTGGAAGAGTGTGCGAGCCACTTCTTTTTACGTGTATATCGTGCGAGCGCGTGCAGACGGCTTATTAACTTCGATTAGTGCCTATTAATTTTGTTGCACTGTAATCACCTTGCACCCCAACTCTTCGCACTGGAGAGCCACCCTCTCACACCAGCATACTCTTTCCTCCCGTGAACGTGACACGCAGCGTGAGAGCGAATTCTGCTCGGAGAGTACCACATATGCGGAGAAGCTGCCTGAGATGCGAGATGAATGCCGAACACAGGAGCGCTCACTTGGAGAGAGAAAGAACGACGCGAGAGAGAGAGAGGAGGAGGAGGAGGTGCTGCGTGTGCGCTGCTCCTCCGTCGGGAAGCTGCATTAGCACTTAACACGTTTTTACGGGGCCCCGGCGTGTCGACTTCCGCCGCCAATTGAGCCTAATGAAACTGAAACGTATGGGTGCAATCTCCCTGTAACCCCGGGTCGAGAGAATGAACGGAGAGAGGGAGGGGGTGCCCCGCAACGCCTGCGGCTACGCCGGTCAAAGGTACAACACCACCGTGGCATACTCGGATCGCCGCGCAACAATTACTGAGGAAGAAGCCACTTTCATCTCGGAACAAGTCGCCCGGAAGTAAGTAATTAAAGCGTTATGGAAATGTTCGGTAGAAGTGTTTGTCGTTTGTGGATTTTGGGGATTTTTGTAATGTGGATTATTAAAAAAGGTTTTCTTTTGGGGATAATGTTGTTACGTTTGGAATATTATACATTCAGTGGTGGAATTCGAAGAATATGAATTATAAAATAAAGTTGTGTAAGTTATTTTGCGTCCTTC
This sequence comes from Ectemnius continuus, assembly GCA_910591665.1. Taxonomy (NCBI): domain Eukaryota; kingdom Metazoa; phylum Arthropoda; class Insecta; order Hymenoptera; family Crabronidae; genus Ectemnius; species Ectemnius continuus. The sequence goes on along the minus strand of OU342868.1, from coordinate 7,961,608 downwards.
AATCCGTTTCACTTCCTGAGAGACAAGATCAAAGATCAAATTCGAAGTTCCATTCGAAAGTGCTCGAGCGAATCGGGAATAATAAGCCTATGTCGCAATAAGTGCATCGACATTGACGCCAAGATCATCGACCAACGAAATAAGAGAGTGAGTCATTTGGCCCAGGTGTCCTTGGCATTTGACAATAGATACGAATTCGTAAGACAGACAGTCTATTGTCAAGTGGCGAGAGAATCTGTCTGCTGTGAACAGTGACTGATTATACTTTCGATTCCAAAAGAGCCAATCGGCAATTAAGGAATGAAAAAAAATTTCAACCTAAGTCAAATAAAGTTCCAATTCCACTTGTATTCTTTTTGTTTCCGAATTATATTCGATTCGTCAGAAATACTTCACATTGATGAAGAGACAAAATTAAATTTTTAAATAGAATTTTGTCTTCCATCGGATCAAATGAAAAACAGCATTAAATTCAGCGAGCGAACAATTCTCGCATTCCATTTCACTCGGCAATCATTGAGAATCAGCTTGGCAAATAGGCCATTCGAATGGGATGAAGCATGGAGCATCGGATCGCGTCACGCCTGTGCCGACGCCAAATATTGATCATCATCGTTCCACATTGTAAATCAAGCGGCGAAGCGAGCGTAATCCATTAGAGGAGCAATGTAAAACGCGGCGATGCGGTGGAAACTGGCGGGACCGCGCGAACCAATCAGTCAAGCGCGACCATTGAGTGCGCCGATCGTGATCGAATTCCGACGGCGCTAATTCCGAGTTCAGACCTTAGAGGACACTAATCCAGCGCGCAGTCTGCCGGAGCCTGAATCAATTCTGATCGATGGTAACCGCCGAACTGTTGAAAGGGATCAGAGTCCGCCCTCTCCTCTCTCACTCGGCCATTGGAAAGTGTATCTGGCCGGCCGGCTCTCGGCGGCCGCGAAGCCGGGATAAATGCCAGCGATGATTGTGCACAAGGTCGCCTAGGTTTCAAAGGATCACCGGGAAGACGCGGCCCCAGAAATTCTTCATGGATTCGGCTCATTTCTCCTTAACAAGTGGTGATTGACTGGCAGGAATAATGGGCGGAACACGACATGATACGCCGAAAAAACCGGCCGGATGAGGTGTTCCGAGATCCTGCGACGCCGCGCACAAGGACGAAGACGGCGCGCCGCGCCGTCGCATCGGTCCAATGACTTCCCGGGCTTCCACTTCTGCGATCGGGTATCGCATTTGGAAGAGACCAGCCCCCCTCTTTCGATGGGTCCTTTTACTCGTAATTATGATACCGGATACTCGAGGTATGCTTGTTAATAGTTAGTATCGGTGAATGGGACCCCTCCGGTATTGAGTAATTGCTGATGTCTCGACATGTGTCAAAGAAGTATAAAGAACGTCGATGGAGTTGTTGCGCAATTACCGATTGACTTTAATAGCAGGGTGTAAGCAAGATGGATCTGGAATTTAATATGAGCGCGCACGGGAGGAGAAGGAGCAGAAAACGAGTCATACTCCCAACGATCGAAGATGCTAAATTGTGCGCAACTATTTTAGCCAACTAAAATAATTTCATGCCGTTAAGATTAACACACTAATCAGTTGCAAATTGTCGCATCAAGCAACATTGGAGCATGATCGCGAACAACATCCAGGTAGAGTATTATCCCTGCGTGAATTTATATTCCTAATTATTATTCCCGCTGATGAACCAAATCGATCTAAACGAAATCAAAACGGATTTATCTAGCAATTAGTTATTATGATGATTAATAGAGTCGACTGGTAAACTTGGGGCAGAGTGCGCGGAGCAGGTTGGCCGATGGCAACAGCTTCCCTTCGATAATTGCCTGTGGAGGCTGGCTTGTACCTCGGAGGGACTGGGTTTCCGAAGGCTGGGGAGGATCGAGGGAAAACTTCTTCTGAAGAGGAGAAAACTTCGCTGACACTACGGTGGAAGGGGCCGAACAAGAAGGCAGGAAGCCTAAGGAGCGTATTTTACGATCGAATCGATTATCCACGGCTCTCCACGTGGGTAACTTCAGCAACGAACGAACGTGTGTCGGGCGAGCACAGTGTCAAGATCTTCCATGGGCCGAGACTGCTCGCGGATTTAGTTACGGCCCGTTGTTACGGGGCCCTCGATGCAAGTACGTCCTCCCCCTATCGCTTGTAGCAGGATATCGAAAGGATATGCTCGAGCATTAACCCTTTAACGATAGGATTTTTCAACCGCGTGAACCCTGTAATGGTTCTCAGAAGAATCTGCGCTGCAAAACCCCTACGCTCATTGTCTTTCCCCTTTCCCTGGAAATCTGCTATACCATCGAACAGAATCTTTCAATATGTCAAAGACGTAAAATGTATTGCCAATTTACTGATTTTGAATAAAAATAATTCCTCAATAAAGATGCTGTTAGGGAATAATTGAATTATGCTTCTAATTGACCGACGCGAGTCCAAAATATTTAAGAAAGCTTTATGGAACATGATTATTCGAGGGCCCAAGTTTAAGAAATCTCGTTCTCAAAGGGAGAGATCTATCGGCGAAGGGGAGAATGTTCCATCTTCTACGCGACGTCAATTACTATCTAAAGTCCTTCGTATTAGCGGGAACTAATGATGGATTCACGTAGATACTATCTTGGCCCGTCACTCACGGCGGTCTCATAAAATGTATTAAAGTGACAGTGTAGAGTCGAGTGTCGATGATCAGGGCTTATCTGCCGCGGAATATCTTTACGTTATACGTCTATTAGCTAATGAGCTGACGCACTTGAGTCCTTTGGCAGCCACGGCACTGCCCGAATCATTTTCAAACCATTTATATCCCCTCTCTCGAACTAATATTTTAATATACATATGATTCAAGTTTCCAGAATTGGGATAGGCAAACATGTACCATGCAAACAAAAAATGAAATTTAAATATTCTCAATGATCGTAAATAGACTCACGCATTCGGATGACTCCACTTTTTTAATCTCTCGATGAACGATTCACAAACCCGGAAAAGATCTACCACGCAAACTAAGAAACAAAATGAATACTTTAATCTCGAAGGTCCAAAGCTTTGCGAAGCTTTAGCAGGCAATTTAGTAGCTTGTAATTCTATAATGGACTGAAACTAGCGTGAAGGGAGAAGAATCTCATCTGAGGCTGACACGTCGGCTGAAAAATGTATCGATGAAACGCAGCGCGAAGTAACCTTGCGGAGGACTTTCCTATCGCATCACGGCTCGATTTTTTGAGAGACCGGCCGAGAACTAAGGGGGAGATTTTACGATGGAATCGATTATCCATGGGGGCCTGTGCACGTGGTGAGGAGAGAGTCCAGTCGATATACTGAGGGGAACGCGTGTCAGGCGTGGAGAGGAGCCTCTCTCGCCAAGGACTTCCACCGATGGAACTAACGGCGGATTTAGTTACGGGCTGTTGTTGTTGTTGCCGAGGTACAATGCAGGTACATTCTCCTCGTGCAACTCTCCCGCTCTCTTCCCTCCCCGCCCTCCTCCCTATCGCTCTCTTTCTCCTCTCCTTTTAGTTGCCCGAGGTGAAGTATCGGAAGACCGCGCTTCCGAAGGCTCAAACAAAGAGGCTTTTTGCCGATGGAACGGTTCACTGACACCGTTTCGTGTAAATAAAAGTCCTGTCGATTCCGTAGCCTGACTTTTCATAGTACTCCTCTTAGCTTGGCCGCCCATGTAGTTCAATTTATGTTCAATCAACATTATTATTTGCATTGACAATTAAAGAAAAATGAATTATTTCCATCGGCTATTTCTAGACATAATTCTTTTATGCGATATGATCGCATTAAGAACCGAATTAATAGCATGTAAGTGATCGGAAAAAGTTTCTCGAATTTCTAATCAAAGATTAATCGAGCTTTACGCGACGAGAGGTGTTCGAGTGAGCAGGGCCTAGGAAAGGTGGACAACCCTGCGAAAGTTCGGCCGTGAACCTGAAATTTGAGGAGAGTTTATCGATCACACACAGACGGGCAGCGGCAGCCTCACATTTTAATGGTGTACCGGGATTCGAGAGGAACCGGTATATGGGATCGGGTGGCGAAAAAAGGATAGCTGAGAAAAGTGGCGGCCAACAGAGAAGCAAAGAACACCCACGCGCCCGATGCATCCATTCATTCCAAGGTGACACGATCGATCACCGGCGATCCTTCGATACGCAGAGAACTTCATTATCGAGAATCGCGAGAACAGCAGCGAGCCGCGCCGCTCCGGATGTCCTCATACAATTGCAATTAATTTTTCCATTTTTATCCCAGGAGCGATTGCTGGTAATAATCGCGCATAGGGTATAATAGTAATCGATCAGCGGTAATAATAATTGACACCGGCCGCGGGGAAGGCGACGCCCGAGGAGTAAGTTGTTCGCCGCGACAACTTTAGCTGACATGCTAATAGATACAAATGCGCCGAATGAATATTAATCGGATGCAAGAAACGCTGCACGGGCCGCGCGCGTCCAACGAACATGTTAATAAAATGTCATCGTGCACAAATAGTTCCCGCGGCTAGTAACTCATGCTCACTCACTCTCTCTCTCTTTCCCTCCGTTTTTGTGCTCTTGTTTTCCACCGATTACCTCATGGTGGGCGTGTCGACATGAAAAATGTCGGATGAACACTCTCTGTCTGCCCTGTCTATCCCCCTCGATCCCCTTTCTCCATGCTAACCCGTGTACTATCTATCAGTACTTGTTGGCTATATTAAAACTTTCCCCTTATGAAGTACTTTCCCATATAAAAAATGTTATTACTCTACGAGTGATTTTAGTACTTGGCATTTTAATGCACATGGGAACTTAGATTTGTTAGGAATTTACTTGGTGGACTATCGTTAAAAGAGTATCGTTAAAAGAGAATAAAAATAAAAATCTGAAGACTACACCAAACGTTAAATTAAAAATAATTTAACAAAGTGAATGCATAATTCAGGCACTTCATTTGAATAACATTCACGATGCTTTCTTTCGAGGAGGACTTTTTTTAAGCAGTAGCAAGTGTCATGATAAGTGATAATACGAATAAGTGGAAGCGCAAAACTACATAAAATTGCACGTGTAACAAAGTGGGTTACAGTTATCCATAAGAGTGGAGTGCTATATATTTAGTGGAAATATTTCTACGGTTGCGTCGAGTACTCTCTTCCTTTTAACGGTAGCGCATCTATTCCGGTGAGAGCGGTGCTTCGTGCATTATTATATGAGACGTAAGTACACGCTTGATGTGTAACGTTCGAGTGGCTGGTCCACGCCCTCCGCCACTAAACCGTACTCTCCTCCTTCACCGGACAATCCTACACTTGGCCTTCTCCCTCGACATTCGTACCGGCTCGATCACCTTCCTTTTCTCTCGCTGCCACTCTTCCGCCGCGGTTGCCATTGCGCGCATCGCTAGGACGACTAATACTTGACTCTACTACTGGCGCAGTGATAGAACCCGAGTTTTTCCAGACGCGCTTGAACCACGCTCTGCCTTCCCCACTCTTTTCGCCGAAGAGTATTATTGTCAATCTTACGAAATGATAGAAAATATTATTCGGCTGGTTGGTTTTATGTGGATTGAAGTAATGTTTGAATTATTCAAAGTGTGATAATTATTGAATGATTTTCCCAGTGCCGTTGAAAAAATTCATATGCAACGTATTTCGTATGTCGATGTATTTTTGAGATGTGTCACCTATGTCACTTCAAGCGTGACTCTGTCATTTAGGAAATTGCAGATTAACGTTATTTTATATTGGAGTCACAAGATTTAAGAGATGTAACTAATACAGCGACTCTATTATTCTCTTATTAATACATTCCTCTGTAAATGCAATAAGGAATTCCGGTGGAGTGCGAATCTCACTTGTAAATCTATTAAAGCGAGTCTCATTTACGACTCACGGGAGGGTATTTAAAGCGAGCTAGCTGACTTTGAGTCTCCCGATACTAATGGGCCTAGCATCCATCTTCCAACTTCCGCTTCTCCCACTCAAAGGCGCGAATGAGACCGCTGCTCCCTCGGACACACGATTGGTTTTACGTGCAGGATGTTATCATGCAAATTACACACGTGCAAACTGCTCGGCTGGATGTGTCGGGTTGGCGGGATGCAGAAGGTGGACTGTTCGCCGCGGATATACGAGTAGAGTACAGCAGCGCGGCTCGGCTCGGCGCGGCGCGGCGCGGCGCGAGGTGTACGTGTCGGGGGAGTATGGTACACCGGGCAAAGGTGCATCGACCCACCTGTCCCCAGGCCGCTCAGGGATTTTAATTGCAGGCCTCGGCGAGCTTTTTCTAGCGCCACTAGGAAGCAAATTACAATCGCAAAAAAGGTAGAACACGATGTCGAGCATCGCACTCTCCTTCGGCCTCACTCTTTCTGCCCGCTTCCTTCTTCCTCCCACCATCCATCGCTTTCCGCTCTCTTTCTCTCTCCTTCTCGCTCTCCTCTCTGTGTTTTACTGCTGCCTCTTCTCCCTCGCTCTCGCTGCTTTTCCTCGCGAGCAGACTTCCTTCGCGGTGCAAGTCAACAGGGATCAGCAATTAATTCATCGGCCGCGGGAAATATCAGGGGAATCCTTGCACCCGTACACTCTTCTCTCGCTCACCCTCACTCCCTCTTTCTCCATCCAATTGTCTCGCTTTCTTTTTAACACCAGACGCCAACGAAACTCTGTATCCACTTTTAATTAACGCCACCCGGAAAGAGTCCTTTCTTATCAAGCTGCTGCTCCCCTGCCAGTTCTGCCGATCCAATCAGTGGGATTTCTGTCGCTGGGCGAACCTCCCGTTTTTCTTCGAGCGCCGCGCCGCTCTCCCATCGAGTTTACACGCCGCGCATGGAATCGAGTCGCGTTAGTTCGCTTCGTGCAAGACGTCACAGGGAAAAGAGTGCACCGCTTTGTTAACAGGGTTCTTGAACCTCCGTGGCGCGAAGGATCGAGCGCCGCCGTGGGTGCCGCGATTACATGGGAATAATCGAATACCAAATGATGTACGCACATTGTTACAGTAATGCGATCTTTGTAACATTGTAGTCAACACGAAACCAACTGAAGAGAAAAAGAAGTGAAAGCTTCATAATTATGAACGAAGCAACATGCATTCTCTTTGTTAAATTAAACGAATCTATTAAATTAATTGAAGACTTTACCGAAGAATCAAGACAAATACGTTACGTTGACACACTCTATAAATGCCGTCCTATTTTCACCATGACTTTCTCTACTTTTTCAACGACTTCCGAAATATTCGCTTCAGTTTCACCTGACTGGGCGTGCAAAGTACCATGAAAAGCCAATGCTCGGAAGAGCGATCGAAGATGAAATTCAGACGGTCGTTCCACATCCGAGATACATCTTGGCGGAGTGGTTGGTTGTTAATAGGAGTAAGACTGGCGTTGAGACGAGCGGAGCGGCCACTTTGTCAGAGGTGACAGGGCGGCAGCGGCTGGCAAAGCCTTATTTATGCGAGCCGAGCTAATTCATGGATTAGCGAGTGCGAGCGCCGAGGAGGATCGAGAAGAATACGCGCGATAATCGGCATGGCAGGATGCTTAGAGAATAACGGGCCGCTAATGAGACGCGCAGACTCCTTTTCTTACTCGCGCGAAGCTATAAAGTGGCGCGAGCGCGCACGTAGAATACGCGCCGAATGTGTGAGCATACTCGGCCGGCTGAACCGGCGGCGAAAGAGGCCTCGCTTAACACGTGGGAGCACGTGTGAGCAACGCGGAGTGCTCGCACGTGTGCACACAGTCTGCATTCTACCGCCGAACTGGCCAGGCCATGCGGTGGGAGACGTGCACGCGACATTCGATGCATGATTGGCAGCCGCTTCTTTCGAGATTGAGAATATTGACGAGCTGTCTACTTAATTCATTCGCTTCTTTCATCCGTTTATTGAAATAGCGAATATTATGACTGATGCAAAAAGTGGAGAAGGCAATACGCGTGGGAATTGAGTTGTTAATTTTAATTTGATGAGAAAAATAGCTATTTTTGTTTGTATTCCATCGATTATATTGGAAGGCATAAAATGTTATTTGCTATTATATATTTGGCTTATAGTTGTTTTAACCCAATTGTATAAAGTTTTCTAGTAAAGTGTTTTTCCCAAAAATATATCTGAAATGAATTGAAACTAAATTCACCGTGTGACAAACTCTGAAGAACAAGAATAATGGAAAGTAACACGATAAATCAAACGTCAACTAATGATGATTAATTACATGTTGAAGGAAATACCGGCAGTCTTTGTAAGGAAAGGAGTAGAAAATCGAAAAGGCCGCTCTCGCTGAACGTTCCTAGGGGAAAATAGTTGGTTCGACAATTCAGCTTCCGCATCTATTCCTGTAAAACGAGATACGCCATACACGAGAGCTCGTCGACTAGTAGTCGCGAGTATCCTCTCTCGCACTACGCCAAATAAGAATCTCACGCGACCAAATCGATAGGTTTCCTTGAAAGCCTGGGCTGAAGAGAGATCCCACGGTGGTGCTCGCACTCTCTTTCTACTTCGTTCTCTCTCCGTAGCGCGGGGCGCAGTGCGAGACGCGGCGCTCTTCCTTATTTAAATGAAGGCAAAGGTGTTGCCGTTAATTTTCCTAACATTTCCATTTTACTTTTATTCGTTCGGCGACCAGTTGCGCAAGTTTTTCTGACGCGCGCTTCCTATTGGCGCGAGTCCTCGATCTTTGCGGGCGCTCGCTCGCTCGCTCGCGAGCACGCCTGTCTGTGTGTCGCGCGCTGCTTGGTATCGCGCATACACGCCTGTAGAAGTGCCGGCTGTAATACGTGTAATTCCACGTCGATGGGCGCAGAGATTGGTGTTGCTGGCTTAACTGTAAGTATCTGCCGGTGGAAACGTGTCCCTACAGGCGTATGCGTGCGAGGACGAGCAGGAGCGCGCTCGCGCGTGCACCCGGCTCCTTGTATATGTGGACCTAGCGGGGCAAGAGCGCGCACGGTTAGGTTCGGGGTCACGTTCACACGAGAGCCGCCAGCGCGCTTATTAATTCGCTAATTCTAATTAATATTAATGCCGGCCGGGGACGATTGGAGGGCGCCGCGCGAACTCCGCTCCTGCTGCACTCTTAGTTCGACATACGCGCGCACTATGTGTATCCGCGACAAGAGAGAGACTCCGCAGAGGGCTTCGATTCGACTCTGCACGTGCAACTCGAGAATCTCGTGCTCTCTCGCAGCATCCGTGTCTCTCCGCCACAGGATCCGCCTGTGGGTGTGTGTGTGTCTGTGTGAAGATACACACTGATAGAGGGCTCGAACACTCTTCCCCGAGACTGGATATCGATTGCCTGGCGCACCAGTACCGATAACTCGTTCCTGCGATCCTGATGGATCTCGGCGAATTAGCATCCGCCCGATTATTTCGCACTTATACCGGCACTCCTGAACTCCGACATACTCGGCCGCCGCCGCCGCCGGCTTCTAATCTAGACCGGATCATTGGGGAACTCGAACGATTCAACATACATTTCTAAAGTATCGCGCGCGTCAACCTGCCTCTTGCTGATTTAACTCGGCGCGGATGTTATTTCTCAAGTGGAGTAATTGCTAGTTTTACAGAGGGAACGTACCACCTTCCCACGGAATCTGATTAACTATTTCAAATTTAGTATACACTCTCCTCGAGGTTTCTTTTTTTTTAACAAGATAGAAATACCGAAGAATGCACTTACTAAGTCATTATTCGGGATAAACAGCCGACAAAAGCACTCGCGATTCTTTAAAGCGACCCGATCGAAGTAATAAATTATCATCCAATTAACGCGAACAAACCTGGTAGCAGTAAATTGCAATAAAGTGTGCGCCATCTGATAAGAAGAAAGGGAGAAGAGCTCGAGTAACGGGGATGGCATTCTTTTCGTCATAGACTTCTGCTGGGATGCTTAGTTACCATAATCGCGTTACCACGACGCTGCCCGAGGAAGTGCGTTATTCCCGCGCATGAGAATCATTGGATTGTCTTTCACAATTATGAGAATGACTTTTCCTCGTCGACGAGCGTCGTTTCCGCGATTGAGGAGCGTCGACAGGGGCATCGGGGAGACTCGGCGAAGAGAAGAGGCAAAAAAGGGCTTTTTATGTCTGATGACATTCATTAGTTTCCGGTGGAATTCGAACGGTTTGCGGAGATAATGGCCTGATGCTCGTATGGGGACGCACAACTATTGCTACAACCTATACATACATCGATCTCTCTCGGCGTCGAGGCCATTTGCGGCTGCGGCTGCTGCTGCCTGCCTCTTCTCTAGCAACCCTTTCAAGGAAATGCATCGCACTTTCGAACGCTGCTGACGCAGAAGGAAGTGGCCCTGCAGGAATCACCGGAAATCCCATATACGCGCTGCTTCACCTCCTTGCCCGCCTCCCTCGCCACTGATTTCAACGAATTCCACTTAAGTGCACGGCCAATTCAATTTCCCGATTTAAATACTTCCCCGTATGCGTAAGCGCGATATCCTGCCACGGTCATCAATGCTTCCAGAGGAATTTTTAAATGTCGTTGTTGTACGAGAGAATTAAGAAATGTTTATAAAGAATTAAAGGCCATTCTCGTAAAGACGATAATATATAATAGAACTGTGATCAAAGTCAGTTGGGGATTTTAAATTCGCGAAGACTAGTAATACAGGAAGAGGGCAAGAAACAATAACGAGTTGCAGAGGACTGGCCGAGGACAGGAAAAGTCTCGGATTCCCCACAGATACAAATTGCATTATCGCAAAGCCAGTTGGGAGTGAAGGACTCGGACAGTAAGATCGAGGATCGAGCTGGCATCGCGTCTAACTAGATCTCTCGTGAGAATCTCCGCTTAGAGCTCGCGTTTACGAGGCTATTCCCCGGGCCCTTCCTTAGTAAGTTATCCCTCTAAGTGTCCTATTGTGTCGTCCTTTCCGCAAATTGCAAACGATGTCCGGCGACATTGCGCGCGCGCGAGAGCAAGAGAGAGAGAGGAGGTTGCTGCTGGCGCGCGCGTCGTGAGCTGGCAGTAACGGATGCCATTAGAATTGAATGCGATTCCGGCGATATCTCGCATGCAGCAGCCGCGTTATCCTGCGTTCGAGCATATACGCGCGCGCGGAGGAGACAGAAGCGCATCTCACCACCGCCAATAAGACACTCGGCGACAGGCCAATTTGGCCGGATGGCCCGTTACTTGGTGCCGGAACGAAGCAGCCGGTAGTACGTGACAGGCTCGCTCATTCGCGCGACCACGCCGACTGTCAATCTGCCAACTCTATTTGGCCCGAGAGCGAGACGCGATCGCTCACCGGAATCGGCAATGCGTTATCCGTGTCGTTATCGTCCGTGCCATCCCGGAAGCGCCTAGCATCGAAAAGCCCGGCCACCGTGCTACCCCGACGATTGCATCGATAAACGGTATATCCTTTCAACGCCACTCTCCTTCTCCTTCTATCTATCCCTTCCCCTCTCCCTCCATCGATCTATCTTAAAGTCCCGATCTGATGCAATCGGATGCTCCTGCGTAATGCGGTAATCATAGGTATGCTAACGAACCGGCGGGAAAGGATCCGGGTTTTAGGCTAATTTACTAAGGATTTGATTTATACCGAGCACGCAGTCGTATTCGGTATAAAGAGGCGGGGGGAAAAAACGGCTGGCGTTCTAGAGAACCCGGCAAGATTAATGACTTCGTAATTGATTCCTTAACAGGTGGCTGCGAGGTGTAACAGTGAGCAGTGCAAGCCAGATTTATTCGCGTCGCGTGTTGCATTCATATGAATATGGTCATCCAAGGCTTGCCACAGCAGGCCCACTACCAGCGAACAGGTTTCAGGAAGTTCCAGATTCCGATATTCGGCGAGACAGCTCTGTCGTAATCGCTACGGCGGGCGAAGCCTACACCCGGCCAGCGGCGCACCTTTCGGCGCCGCTGTCTATGGCAACGCCTAAAACTGCCGGTTCCGTGGAACCGGCTCTTTTATACTGCAAAGTTGCCCAAGGTCCGTTCCCAAAACATTCGCGATGATCTAATCAAATTGGCGTAACGGCACGCACCGGGCGATTCCGCTCGGAGGCGGAGACCTGATAAAACTGTATCGATGATATTTCACAGATTGGATGATGCGTTAGTCCTCGAGCGAAAATGCCCACGAGGCGTTTCTTTCAGGAGCGAGAGAGAGAAGGGCAGAAGGGACTAAGAAAACGGGCTCGGAGGGATTGAGCGTCTGAGGCGTATCTGCGGCAAGTCCGAGGCATAAATAAGGCTGCACGCGCGCGGACGAGCGACGCGCGACGTCTCCGTAAAGGCGTCGCGTCTGGCCGACGATGGACGGACGGGAGGACGGGCGGACGGGCGGTCGGAGGGCGATAGCGAGGAAAAAAGAGTATCGTCGGCGAGTGCAGGAGCTCTCCTCGGCAGGGACTAGGGAAGAAAGGGGACGAAAACCGCGGCCGTTGCGAGAATGTGTGCATTAACGTGGCGCGCTAAGACGCTGCGAAACGACGTGGCAGGCCCACGGGTATAGGATGACACTTGGTTGAAGGGGCCCGATGGGCCCGATCGACTCTCGGCCCAAGCCTGCTTGTCCCTTGCTCGTCCGCTCGTCCGCTCGTCCGCTCGCTCACGTAGACCGGACAAGACCGTCCGCTCGTGTGAGTTCGCCGGCGCTCGTGTTGCCTCGGTTCGACCTTGAACGGGCCCTGTATGGTCTATGCCACTGACACGGACCAAGGACGGGGGCCCCCACGTTGGCTGGGCCCCGGCACGGATGGCGTGCTGTTGTCCCGAAACGCGGTCGTGGAACTCCGCGCGAGCGAGCGAGCGAGCAAGCAAGCAAGCGAGCGAACGCGCACCGCTGGAAAGTGTTCGCCCGATGGCAAACTCTTTTTCGTGCTTCGTGCCTTCCCTTCTCGCGCCTGCCATTGGCGTAGGGCCCCTTCGCTCTCCACCGTCCAGCACAGTACAATCGACTTTGGGACTCGCTTGGTACCACTGCACGACTTCAACCTCTCCGCTAAGCTTAGGCCTCCGTGCCAGAGAGAAACAGAGAGGGAGAGAGAGAGAGAGGATCCGGACAGAAAGAGAGAGGGAGAGAACTATGCGGTCGGGATGTTCGAGACTGGTGAACTCCTTATGTCAGAGATACTCGGTAACAGCCTCTACTCGGAGAAGATATTTGAGAGGATATGTTATACAGCGGAGAAAGCGGGGGCCAACGGTTACCAGTTGGTCCACGAGTTAAAGTCTACAAAGTCTTTCGGCTGTTTGGACTTTGTCAAATATTAGACCGTCGTGGAATAGAAGGCGAGCGGTCTAACCAGACGGCTCGCGTGTACTCCGTATGACTACTCCCTATCTGTTACACAACACCGGTTTCCCTCGTCCGACCTCACGATTACATTAGCCGGATGTTGACCTTCCAAACACTACTTTCAGGCAGGCTAGGATTCCGCACTTCTTGCCATTTCTAACTACAGCCACGAGGCAGTTTGACCAAGGCTCGGAGAGCCAGCGCACACTCTGAGTTTTACTTTCTACGTACCTCGTCTGTGAAGGAAGCGGGCTATTATTAGTGTCTATTGGCCAACAGGACACTTCGCGGAGCGTACGCTTGACATTGACGGAATAGAGAACCACGGCAGTGAGTATAGTTAGTAGCACCGAATATCCGGAACGCGCCTATGGCGAGCGCCAAGCACCACTGCCTGGACTAAACCACACTGAAGCTACTCACCGAGGCTCACCCGGGCCCGTCTCGTTCGTGTCCACGTGTATAAAAAAAGGGCGAAGAGAGAGAAAAAGGTGGGGTCTGGGCGTTGGCCCTAAATCTAACGAAAGGCCCGTCCGGCCGGCACATCCTCCCGGTCCATAATGTTACTCTTGTATAAGGCCCGGCCACCCCCCTCCCCTCCTGCCCGCCCTACTCCTCCCTTCCCCGTCCAGATTCTACTTTCTGCTACATTAATCCTGAGGGATAGGGCGCAAAGTATACCCCTACGGCCTAATGTCCTACGATTTTTCTCCTCTTATCTTTCGAGTTGGTCTTTCTTTGCTGCTGTAATGCGAATTGAATGCCGCCCTTACGACCGGCTTTACGGACTTTAGGGCCCATTCGGTATGGCAGATAAACGCGACGCAACCTAATCAAGAGATCCGAGATAACTAGCCCCTTTAGTGGGATTCCTTGAATTTAGCTTTAAATTACCGCTGAACTTAATAACAAAGTGATCGCATAACTCATAAATATGTCGACTCTTACTTGCGTGACGCTTTAATCATCGCTTTACTTTGCACGATTGCGAAATGCACGACTATAGTGTTAACGAATAACTCGTTTGTTATAAGGGATGGCTAATTTATACGGGAACTATGGAACGCGCACCTAGTTGAGTCTCAATTTCGATGAATAATACATCGAAGGATTTTATATTCGCTCAAGCGTCCTGTCAAATCATGACAGTCTTCGAGGAATTGGCTTTAGAGATCTCGAGCAAGGACCTAAGCGCGCTTTTGTTCGAGGGTGCAGTGACCCAACCGAAAGTTGCTTGCTGCTCCTTTTCCCCGTGGCAGGACTAAGCAGCACGTGGAACAGGGGCCCCCGACGCGGTCGCGGCTGCTGCTGCTGCCGCTGCTGCTGCTGCTGCTGCTACGAGTGAAATTTCGCATGGATAAACACGGCTGACAGAATTCTTTGGGAAGGATCGAGGAGCCCGGAGATCGAGCACCGCTGCTTTTCTCTCTTTTCGTTTCATCTAGCGGTGCCAGGTGACAGGGATGCTTTCCAACATGACACCTCAACGTTACCAGAATAATTATCTCGATTAAGAAGCATCAACTCGCAACACGGCAATAAGAGGAGTGCGTATATCGCACTGGAAGAGCGAGGTGTGGCACCTGGGCACACCGACAGTCCGCCGCCGACTAAAACTGTGTGCACAGCCAATTATACTAGTTGGTAAATTGAACGAGATGCCTCGCCGGACTACCGCTTCCTTTGTGACACCAATGAAATTCCGACGGCAAATAAAACATCACTCACAAATGTAATATAATATTATTACAATATCACGGCAGTGCATCTTTAAATATACTCTTAATTATTTATCCTAATTGAATATGAAAAATTCGACTCGAAATAGTTAAAATTATATTGTGAATTTTTTACTATAAGAAAAAGTGAAGACACAACAAAAGCAAAATGAAATGAAAATATGAAATAAAGTTAAACCCGGGTCGGAATTACATTCGATCAGTTTTTACAAGGATTATCGACTGATTATTGGCGTAGAAGGACTCTTGTTTCATTAGGGACGCTGAGAGCGGCTGTCGAAATGGGGAAAAAGTGCGGCGCACATATCGCGACGCCGCAAGGTCGAAATATTCGCGCTCTTTTTTCCAGCGGCTCACCAAAGAACCGCAGGAATCCTATGAAGAAATCCGAAAGCGAGTATCTTGGAGGTGAGGCGAACGAGCGCGAACAAGAGAGAGCAATATTGTGCTCATCAGGGAGTCATAGTTGATGGCAAGGCTACCCGTCCAAGTAAACATCAGGGACAACATTGTTGCACAGTAGCTCGTAATTCCCATGGATTCAGCGAGTCATCACCACTGGCATTCATATCATCCGTCTTTCACCGGCGGACCGAGGAGAAGTGAGAGTTATAACTTGCATCTCGTTTTCACGCGACTCGGTAGTTGGTTTATGCAATGCTCAAAACGTACTTGAAGTGCTATTAATCACCCGCTTTTAATTGTACTTGGCTTGTTGTTTCGCATATCTATGTGCTGTGCAAATAGAAATATACTATAAAGTTCTGTACAAAGGCAAAAGATTAAAACTTTTCCATACAAATCATAAATGATTATGATGGTCTTGAAGATTCCAAAAATGAGTTACCTCGAAATTGCGTTAAACTTACATCAGCGATAAAAGAAATGCTTGCCACAAGTATTGAAATATCACCCACGAAATGGGCATTCCCTATTAATCATCTGCTTGAAACAATTAATTACGTTTACTGATATTAATTAGATAATAAGCCCTTGTCTCGGGTACATAACCGTTGATGAATACCACGTCATAATCCCACACCATGAGGATGCGCCCTTTGTGCGTGACTCAGTTTGGCTTAATTGTGTGCTTCCCCTTGGCATCATTAACAGTTGCGCGTCAGTTATGAGCATTATCAGGTCGTTTGTCGTAGGGAGAGATGAAATTAACGGTAGATGCGCGGTAGGCTCGCACGATTAATCACGCAATTACCGAAATAATCATCCCGCCGAATCTGCATACAAAAACGAGCTTTCTCTCCCTCTCTCTTTCTATCCTTCAATCAAATTCCACGCTTAATTGCAGCGCATTTTTCACCGGCGGCCACGGTAGCTGATTGCATCGGATTCCCGAAAGATCCTGGGAGGACCGAACAATAACTGGAGAAGATTGGCAAGGAGTGCTCACGGGCCAACTAATTCATCGGCGACCGTTGCAGCCGAGTATCCAATTAACTCGGGAATTCGTGTTTCGTTATAGCGGAAAAATAAACTATGCCAAGACAAACCTCAAAGGACCCCTCAAGATATGTCCTGCTACCGAAAAAAGAGATCGGACGGTGGATAAAGATGAAGAACCACGATAAAATTTCAATAGTACAATATTATTAAATGAAATCGCGTGGACGTCGAATGAAAGTATTAAAAAATAAAGTTCTCTTATACAAAATAAAATCGAATAAAAATATGTAAGTAAACTTGGAGGTAACAAAAGTACAAACATAAGGAAAGATTGTACTATAAAGTGATAGAAAACTGGAGAATTAATAATGTTGGAATATCTTTAAAAAACACAATGAACGAAAGTTATTGTCCCATAATAAGAGATATGGAAGTGCTCCGATCGAATGAAGTCAACACTTAGACGGCACAAGTTCTGAAGAGAAAAGAGAGTCTTCCATAAGAAATCGCGACCGCCCAGAAATCTCGACGATTTAATTATAATCATTTGGCAAGTAGTACGCGAGGACGAGAGGAATTCCACAGTGGTAGCAGTGATCCTTCCTCTCCTTATCTGCGCCTTGTAATGAAAGATAACGATCGTCCTGTCACGGCGAGCGTGCTGCCACACTGATAACGACCACATTGTTGTAATAGCTATCATTCGTCATGTCATTCTTTCGCGCAATTACAACTTCAGTGTCTCGTACGGGGCAATATTCAAATGGGAACTTTGTCACGCGCTATTTGTCAGTCTTGATCACGTCGTTCGCTGCTGTATTATTAAAAACGAATGATAATATTTTCACAAACCACCCGAGGAACTACTTGTCAGCTAGAAAGGAAGTCTGATGGGAATTGATTATAATTCTCATCAGACTTTAAACGAAGCCATAACTTTGCCCCCGCTAAATCAGCCCATTCTTTTTCTAATAAACTAAGTGTTTCAAAATTCGCATATCAGTAACTAAACACGTATTAGAAATTTTGCATCTCAAATCACTGCATCCTAATACACTTTTTAATGAATTATTTCTCCAAGCCAGATAGCTTGCTGTGATCGAAAACTTGACCTTTTCTTTGAACTTAAACGAAACTGACATTTCTCGCTTCTTCTCATTCTCGTCCTCGTTCCATAAAGCACATACGTTCCCGGCCAACTAGTTTACACTATAAACATAAGGAACAGCGGTACACGCGGATCGAGAGTTCAAAGGATTCCTTAAGAGGGCTGATTTATTGGAAGGCAAGATCTCACTGTCACATCCGTTATCACCGACAAAGTGCGATGATTCGAGCTAATTGCCAGGCAAGCCGACTAACAAGTGGATTAAGCAATAAAGGGAAAAAGTACACGGGGCGATAGGCCATCTATTCCCAGGCGCGGATGGAGCTTAGAATAATTGCGTGGCGGGAATTAAAAGGGCACATAAAAAGAGATGTGCTAAGGTCAGATCTGACCTTAGATCGACGTCAGAGCCGTCGGGTTAATCGCGAGGCAGCATTTGCACTCACGGGGTTATTGTTCGCTTGTTCTCGACTTTTCTGCTCCTCTCTTTCCCTCGCATTCTCTCCGGCTTCGCCCGCCTGCCTGCCTGCCCGCCTGCCTGTCCGTCTGGTCTCTTCCACTTTGCATTTCATTAAAAATCGCGGCGAGTAATCGTTATTATTTCGCGATTGCGTCACAATCGCACATAATCCACGTCATCCTCTCGCCCCCCGCCGCCGCCGCCACGAGCGGCCCTCGCCTTTATCCTTTACATAACCGGACAACGGTAAATTCAAATGAGTCCTTCCACGCCGCGTGCGTTTGTCCTGTAAATCAAGAGCAGCCACACTCCGAGAAAGACACGCACGACTTTAGCCGACCACGAAGCTTTAAGAATAGAATTTTAACGGCAAACTGTATTCTATATATGTTCTAAATAAACAGAGTTAACTGCGGGATTGATTTCAAAATATAGTCTAAATAATTAATTAAAAGAGAAAGAATGTGGCCTTTGATAAAATTCTAATAAATTGATTGAATCGATGCTGTTTTGTTTGTTAGGAGACCGAATGGCAGAAGTCAATAGTAAATATCTAGATCGAAGTGATATAGGTGTCCTTAGGCGATATGCGGTGCTGAGAGAAGTGAAATGGAAAGTCCCGGCGTAACTCAATCTCGTTGGACAGACGTATAATTTACGCGATGCTACTAGATCTATGTTTCAAATACGACTGGCATGTGACAAGTATGTGGTAGCAGTCTTGTGACGGAAACTGACTCAACAAGATCGTTTTGTGTAATAAATGACAAGCCACGTTTACCTAATTATACGGTTTTGTAAGAAACTGCCTGAAGGCCGTGCACCTCACTGTTCAGATGGACAACGCGTTCTACCAGGAATTTTACCCGTTTTTCCTTAAAACGTACAAATAGTTCTGCGGAAGGGAAAACGAGCTACTCTTTCTTTCACTTCCGCAAGCAAATTGTGGAAAAACAAAGATTCGCGACTATGGTGCGTATAATAGCAAATTTCAGCTAATTCTGACCAAATGTGTTCATAGTATAATAAAGAATAAACTATATACTTTCAAAGAAAATATATGCACCCGTTTGTAACAAGGATAATTAAGAAGTGAAGTGCACAGCCTATGAATAAAGTAATTCTGCTTTCTGAGAAAGGATGAAAGGTATTGTTGGTGGGCGGTGAACTGATGCTCCGCTAAGAAATTGGTTTTTAATCTACGGCTTCTAAAAATAGCACACGACCACTCTCTCAAGCCAAGTTGAAAAGTGCAGAATAATTGCGCACGTACACGATGATTTTTCTGAAAAGCGTGGAATTTATCCAGCGATCCATAGCGACCATCAGTGAGTCGTAAAATTAATGATAGTCCGGCGCGCGCGCAGTTTGCATACGCGATGTGAAACGAGCACGCACAATGCCATTGCCCTCTTCGCTCGCGCTGGCAACCTTGCCCTGGCAGATCCCGAGATGTCAATCATATAATCGGCGCGGAGAGTTTTCTCCGCTTCGCGTGGATAACTTACTTATTTCGAAAAGACAGGAAAATCGAACTGGCCGCCGCCGGTGAATCGACGCACGAAAACAAACGCTAATCAGCCTCTCCTCAAGGAAATGAGTGGTTTCGATTCCGTGATTGCACGTTCCGCTGGGAGAACAACTCTTTGCGCATTAACAAGCTAGGCGTATCCCCTCGACTCTCTCCGCCATCCGCCTTATATTACTTCCACGCGGGGATCAAGCCAAGATTAACCCAATGGAAGCCCAAGATTATCACACAAATATCTTGAAATTTAGTGAGAACAGAATTTGAATTAATTGACAAATGACACCGAAATTAGTAAAACCTTTCATATTTCGGTTGTTACAATTAATTATGAAGAAAGAAACGAAAGGTAAGATGTAGTTTGACCAAACTACGAGGAACATCTAAAAAAGATATTAAATTTAAAATCCCAAGTAGCGAAGATCAGATTAGTATGTCAGACGAAAATGATTCGATTCTCCATAAACTGGATAGCGAGTTAAACATCCGGTGTTTTTGCCGCACGTAATGCATTTAATTCCTGATTCTATTAGTCTGGTAATTCACGCAGGCTGGCAGACGAACTCCCTCGATCGAGACGAGTGATTGCATATCTCTGATTGCACGTTAGCCTGGAAATGCATATCCGCGATGGTTGCGCGATCGCTCTGGAAGGATGCACGCTCGATTTCTCGGAGGATCGAGATGGAGGAGAGGCAGGGGATGGCGGACCGTGGGCACCGTGGGCACAAACACCGGATCGGTCCATTCCTGGAGAAGAGCGATCTCACGAGGCGCGCACAGCTGCCGGTGCAATTGCGAAAAAGGCCGCGAAGAAAAAGGGGACTTGAATGCTACTAACGAACGTGCCGATTAGTTGCTCCACGCACGAGCTCCAACTAAGTAAAGTAGAGCGGAAAAAGTATGCGAACGCGTGTAATCGCAGTTGACTAGGGAACAGGGTTACCCAGACAAGGGAAAAGAACTCGCCGGCCATCCGATGAAATGCATTCCGAAAGGCTTGAATCTTTCATAGACTCAGCACTCATACATATGCAAGTTTTTCTAGCCTGCTAGAATCTCACCATTGCGCGTCGAGTTCGCGAAAAACATTCAAGTACTTCCTAAAATATCCACTATTTAAGTTCAAGATTTTCCCCAATACCCCTTTAACTATTAATTGAAGACACTTAAGGCACTACCCGAAGATTAACGAAAATCCTTGAAAGCAAGAATTTTTAAAGACGGCAATCCTAAGTGCTCGAATAATTGGCAACCGAGAACTTTCGAGTACAGTGTCGTCCAAGTGAATTCAAGTATTCGTGTCGTCAAACTTGCGGTACGTCGTCGTGTCATTAGTCATTAGCATAAATCTTGCTTGGAAACGTCTGGTTCTGAAGGCAACGCCGTACAGGAAACAAAATATATACGCGTGAGCAACGAGCACTCACGCTTGGACTACACCGGATAGTCCTTGACTCGGCTCTCTTCCCTTCCCTTCCCTTCCTTCCCCAACCCCTCCCCCACCATGCTTCTACCACTTTACTCACTTGTTAACTTTCGTCCTGAGGGTCTTGATCCTGAAACAAAAAGAGGGATTCCTTGTTAATTCATGTCTGCCTCTGAGTTGCGATGCAAATGAAATTGCACTTTTCCACGGCAACTTCTAATCTGCAGGTATTTATCATTTCCGCGGGTGGAAGTGAGATACAGCTGGTTTCCTATTTCGTTTCCTGTGAGCCTCGTCGCTGCTGTTTACTTTGATTACAGAAATTCTTGGCATACAATAACTATCAAGTTTCTATGTCGTTAAATTTGTTACTAGGAATGTGCGACGCCTGATGGTAATCACTCGTCATTACTATTATTTCAGCCATAATGTAATATAAATTTCGATGTGGGAAACCAGCTGCATCGTGAGAAATAATATTCAAATCACTGCGTTGAAGTATCCTTAATTAAAATAAGTTTTTCTTAATTTTCATTCACTGCAAAAGACTGGAACAAGTGTTGAGTTAATAGGAGTGGAAGTTTCGAATCAATTATAAAAAAACACTAGATGAAGGTTACACATTTCCAAATGCTGGAAAGCACTCACAAACCAAAGATTGGAAAACCGATTCCTCTACGAACCTCTCAGAGCCAGGAGAAGATGCACGTAGGTAACAGAGAAATTGATAATGCGCGCACGAGTAAATCGGAGCACTTAGCACAGGTGGAACGGTCGATCACGGAGTGGCGATGCGTGGAAAGGCCGAAGGTGCGAATGAACCCTGAAAAAGGCCGGCGCTCGTAACAGCTCACTTCCCTTCCTAGTGTGATAGGAACGCTCGTTTTCATCGCGCATACACCTCACGTGCAACGTCCTCGCCGGCGACGACATCTAGCAGGAGGAGGCGCGCGAGAGAGGAAGGGAAAGAGGAAAGGAGGCGGGTGGGGGCCGCGAAGGGGAGCCGCGTAGTTTCCTGTTTCCTTCCTCGTCGGGCGGACGAGTGAAACCGGAAAATCGGCGAAACCCATACGTTATCTGGCAGGCGTGCACCACCACTCGCGGACCGATCCCGGCAGTGCAGCACATGTGCGCATACCGAGGGGGACACGCGCCTACCACTAGTCAGCCAGTGATATCACCGGCGACGAATCACCAGCTGACCGCTCGCAACGCATACCACCGCGCATAACTCACCACTCTGCCTTACACAGTTTCACCCTTAAACCTTACTCTCCCAATGCTCCGACCTCACCTCGCACCCCGTTTCATCCTTCAAAGGCGATCACGCGTGTTAAGAATATCGAATTTTTAAGGATATTCTAATAAATGTCGATCGAAGTAGAAATAGTCTTTAGAAGAATCTTGCTGTGGCATTTTGCTGAGGTTATTAAATATGCCTGGCTTTGTTAGAGTTCAGATGGAATCTTAAAAGATGTAGTGTTTTATAGTTATTCAAAGGATAAATGTTTGCCTGTTTCACGCGATGGATAGAAATGTAAAGGGTTGACTTGCTTGTAAATGTAGTTAGTTTAAAACGATTTCGTAAAATGTTTCACCCTTAAACCTTCTCTTCCACTGCTTGGAAGGGAAAACGTATCGCTCGAGTTCTTACGAGGGTTTGACCTTTCGCTCGAGGCGTATTATTCTTTCTTTTCATTTCACAGTTGTGCCCTGACATTCACGGAATTATGAGAGTCAAGTCGTTCCGGAAAATATTACAATATAGTCGTTGTTGTGATGGGAAATGCTACAAAAATAGGGCAACAGAAACAATGGTCTACTTTCTAGGGTGTGCGTTGATTTGTGTGACTATACTTTAAGTGGAATGAGGTCTTAGCAAAACGTTTTCTCACTGTATTTTATAATCCCGATGAGTTAGAATAAATAAAACGTCCTTGGACTAGTTGAACATCTGTCAACAAGTTAGGAATGTTGTTGAATGACAGGTCGGAAGAACGTATTGTTCATACTGATTATTTGACTGCGAAAGTTTATGCAAAACAAGTTTCCAAAGATGGTATACGTAGAACGTCTCTAACAGTACTCGCAGAAAGTTGTACGTCTATTCAATATGAAAAGATAAATCCACTAACAGATAAATCTAACTTGATACTTCAATAAGTATTCCGAGTCTAGTCTGGTAACGCGTTGTATGTACGAGTAGTATTTCGAAAAGACGAGAAAAGTGCATGTAAAAGGCCCGTGGGCGGTGTCGAATGATGCATCAGGCCGAGCGGAAGGGGAGTGACACTTTCCAAGTGCCTGGTAAAACAATAGGCTACCAGACTACCAGAGAGGAGCGTGCTCGCCCTGCAAACTACGGAATTATTCAAACGAACGAGGCCCAACCCCATTTGCCGTCGCTTTAGGAATTTAAGCTTGATGACTGCATGCTTTTAACACCTTTTACAACCTATGCAACACTGATAACAGTTGTCCTACATGCGATACCTGCCATGACAATCAAGACGCAAAGAATGTCAAATACTACATCTGACAATACTGACTCTATTCACTTGAAATACTTAAATTTAATTAGAAGGTATAAATTACTCAACAAGAAATCGAAACGTAAAACGATTCTTTGTTATTTCAACAAAATCTATAATATCTGGAAAAATTATCCGATACCAAAATCAAACAAGTAAGCTTTGGCAATTTTATCTTGTATATCAAGAATGCAAGAAATGTCATTTAGTATTGTATAATTAATTATCGGACTTTGGACGTTCAAAATGACTGGCGTTTCAAAGTAAAAATCTCCCGCGGCGATTTACTGGTCGAAGTTAAAGAGATGCAACAAGAAGTAATTATTTCGACGTCCAATTGCACGCAATTGCTGGTTCACGTGAGTCGCGCAAAAAAGCCACCGGAGCGATATACGAGTGGGCGGAACACCAGGGAGATTTACTGCTGGAACTCGGCCCGAGCTCGGAACCAAGAATCATGTTTAAAGTGTTAAACGCTGCAGCCATTACGGAAACTAGAATAATCTCAGAGCAGAGAGATCACTAACTCGTCGCGGTTGTATATCATCGGCTGCTCCAGAAAAATCTCTGTAATGTAAATCAGAAGCATAGTTATTAGCATTAGCAGAGCCTTCCTAGACTGCTAATACTAATGTTTCAGCTTCCCTGTAAGAATCCACGAGTCACGTCTTGTACTTCCCACGCTAACTATTGTCGCTTGTCTATCAAAGTTTTATGCTCTTGTCCGATACAACAAAGAACCTGCCCTTCCTGTAACACGGAATTTCGAGAGCGTAACCCGAAGATATTGATGCAAGACATCGACAAAAATAAGGAAATGCCAAAAAGCCGTGTACTTGCAAAGTCCACGCATTCCATTTATACTTAAATCGAGCACAATGACAGGATTGGAGTATAAATACAGAAATCTAAGAAGTACCAGTTAAAACGAAGAAATCCGTAGAAAGCGGGCGATCGAAGGACAGTTTACGCAATCGGTGCTGAATTACAATTCGGATTGTTAAGGGAAATTTTACCTCGCGTGTGCGGAAGCACGCTCGACACTCGCGTCGATGATCCGCTATTGTTGAACTCTTGTACTGACACTAATGCACTACTTTACTCGAGTATCACTTGCCGAGTGATGTAAGAAAGCAGTGGATAATCGCGAGAATCACAATGCAGGCGCGCGCGACCCGTAAGAAGCTGACTTTGACGTTCGTCGCGGGACAATGCGTTCTGCTCACTGAAAGCCAAGCAGCCCAGCCAGCAACAACTTTCTAAGCATGAGCTACGAGAGCAGCCAGCACTCGCGCGCGCGAGTGTGTGTGTGTGTGCCCGTGCTCACCCTACGAACTACGGGATTATTCAAATCAACGCAGGCAAACGTGTCCACTCATTGCAATGAAAAAGAAGCGCGCTCCCCTCCACTTTTGTTCATCCTGCCCCCTTGAGAGAGGGGCTGCCTGCCTCCTGAATGGTCAGCAGAGCTACCAACCCACCATATACAACCGGAAGAAGTGAAACTTTTACTTTAATCGCAACTTCCCTTCAACGATGTCTTAGCATTAAAATATCTCGATTGAAAAAATCAATACTAGTTTTTCATCTCTAAAGATAATGTCTATGGAAAATGGATTATGACATTTTAAGTTATTACAATTCTAAGTAGTCATCGCGTTAGGGTAATTAATAATGTGAAAGAGAAATGAATTAATATCGTAATGAAGTATCGTTGATGAAAGGGGTGCTAAATTGAAACTTCAAGTTTGCGAGCATGAGAAGAGGCTGGTAGTGAAAAAAACGCCAATCAGCGGCGCGGAAGGAAGGTCCGAAGAAACTAGCGCTTCGATCATAATATGATAGGAGGGAACAGGAAGTACAAGGATGCGAAGGCAACATTGTCGTAATTGAATAAAATTGACATGGTGGTTGCGGTACTCGGGAGATTTTCCCAGCGATCCCGGGACAATAAGATTACCTATTCACGCCTACTGTCTACATTGAACGCACTTTTTATCCGGCGAGTGAGAAGCTAAGGGAAGAGAGAATCACGTACAAAGTTGACCGCATGAATGCGAGATTACATGCCAATCCAATTTGTAGTTGACATTCTTTGTCTCCGGCAGCAACTCCGTGATGCATCACGGATCATCACGCATCCACGATGCGTGAGTCGAGAACGCGGGATACAATTGTTCTCGCGGTTTCCTATGGGATTGCTCCTTCAGCCACGACGAGAACTGGGAATATCTCGCCTTCAGAAAAACTGGATTTTACATCGAATCCAACGAGAGCTTCCGATTCTCGAGTAATCGTAAGGAGATCGAATCAGGCATAATAAAAACGAAGGATATATAACAAGCGATGCTTTGATTATGCAACTCCTATAAATTCTGAACACCATTCGCATACATATGACTGAAAATGCTATGAATGTATATTACTGCAAATGTTTGCCTATTTAAATTCTAATAAATATATAAATGCTTTAAAATTATTGCACACGGAATTTCTAATAATGAATTAAAAGCTCATAATTCGAGTTTTAGATTTGGTAAGTTTTCTAACGATAAGTACGCTAGTGAAGACTCGAGGGAATTTTACAAGGGTTCTCGGTGTTTCCAGGAGGAAACCGTCTGGTTCCGCAGGCAGACACTTAAGTTCTGGGTAAGAAAAGTCAGTGGCGGAAGGGAAGCGGTTACGTACACACATACGTCGTCGTGCTCGGCGAGTTACAATGACGAAGGTTAGCTTATCTCAGAATGCGGATCTAAACGTTTTGGTGTACGCTCCCAACGCTTCGCACGTATTCCAGGCCAATTGTCATTTCACGGCGTGGAAGATTCTCTATCGCTGCGACCACTATTACCATAAATTGTGAATGACATTGAAGGTGTCGCGTTTACACCGAGCGGCGACGATTGCGCGCGCAATCAAAATTAGATGGAAAACTTCCTCTCTAAATCTCTCCTTTCAAAGTCGATCCAGATCTACCTCGATCGTACATAAAAATAACTCGATCATTTATAAACATTCTACTCAAGTTATTCCATTAAATTTATGTTTCAATTCTGCCATCGACATATTATTGCGGGGTCGTTAAACTCGACACGAAAAGAAACAGCGCGGCATAGTTGGAATGTTTCAAAATGGAATCTTAATTGCTTTGAAAATTCAAAATCGTAAAGGCGATCGGCCGGTTTGATTTTAGGTTGGAAGGAAAGGGCGTGCGGATGGACGCGGGGCTCGTAAAAGGGGTAGGCGAGCGTCCGCTGCAAGATTTAATTACATCGTTGCGCGGAAGAGTAATCGCTGGAACTAGCAGTGTCACGGCTTTTAATCCGGGAAACACCTTCCCCCGCCAAAGTGTCGCAGTGTTATTACGGGCGGCGAGCCAGACATTTTTTCTTGCCCCCCTTCTCTTCGCACCGAGTCTTGTCAGCGTGACACTCGCGGAGTAATCGCCCGGCGCGGAATAATGCCGCGGCTTTCTCCGGCGCGACTCCGATTTATCGCCGCCACTTGTCCACGCACTCCTATTACCCTTGTCCTAGTAAGATCGAATGAGAGTGGTGCCACTTCGCCGACCGACCGATTGTCCAGATCCGCTCCGCAAACCGGATATTAGTCGTACGAGACTCCGGCGATATTAATGATCCCTCCTTCCCAGTGTCTAACAGGCCCATTGAAAGCCATCGAACGATTTAATTAGCAGATTGATGATCTTCGCCTTAATAGACTTTTGTTTATGAGGTCAACACTTATGCAAAGAGATTCTATGCAGAGTGTTTCCGTTTTCGCAAAATACTGCTGGCAGTTATTGGTCGTAAACAATTCCGTGTGAATACAAATATCCTGTTTCGCGTACACTTCTGCGATCTACTAATTGGCAATGTCTGTCCGTGACTCTGTATAACTCCGGCAGGTGAATGGAAATGCAAATGAGACATTCTTGAAAAGCCTTTCAAATTGAAAAGTAAACGTCATTTTCCATGGGTTCTCAACTACTACTACTTGCACATGGTATTGTATTCTGAAGGCATACATTAATAAATTAATTGAAGTTGACTATATAATATTTAAAGTAAACTCCTGATAAATGCCGTCGCAATTCCACCAATGATACAAGTTTTTACACACAGCTGAATGGCGATAAATGCATTTTTTTGACAGAACACCCAATGATTTTAAAATGAGAAAGTGTACTTAGTCGTTCGATTGATAAAGTGTCACGCGTATCACAGCAGTCTTTTTCCTTTCATTCATTCGTCGACCGAGACTTAATCATTCTCAACGAATTCTGCGATTCCATTGTCATCGCGATTCTTTCCTTCGCATGCCCGACACAATAAAACCTTTCACTCAGATGAATTCATTCACTTTTTGCAGGGCAGAGTCTACTAATTGAATGGGACAGTCGAGTGAAATTCATTATGAGATTAAACTCCTCACTAATTACCTCGAGCGCTCGACTGTAATTGGACCGGCTGATGAAGTCATTAGCGGCTCGATTTTCTCTTGCACAACTTTCGTGAGAGCTAAGCTCCGCGATATTCAAACTCGGCGCTTAATTCTTAATTGATTTAGCCGCTGGCGAGATTCTTAGTCAAAGCTGCAGTTATTTCGAATGGATTAAGTTATGAAAGTGGAGTAAAAGTAGCCTTACTACAAAGGGAGACACCGCAGAGAATGTACTTTCATTCTGTATAATATAAGTATTGATATAAAAAGCTTTTCTCTTGCAAGACTTCGTGAATTCTTTCAAGTATAAAGCCAGGCACCAAGGAACATGCTATAGTGAAAGATATAAATACTGAATGACAGGAATGAAAGTGAAAGGCTGAAATACGTCATATTAAATATCGACTTCAATAACTTTAACTAATCTAATCGTTAACACTGAGAATATTAAATTCCAGCTTCTCTTCTTTACTATGTAGAACACTAATTCCGTGCTACTGCCCTACAAGCTTACTTTCTATCGAGAAAACGTTGTGTCTAATCTCCGAGCTTATATTTATCGCATTTTCTACTTTAGTTAAGAGAATAATGTACTTCGAAATTCCTTTCTTACTGAAGCAAGCAGTCAATGTCTCGCACTCGGACTGGATTCGCCAAGCCGAAAGGAAGGACGCGAGTTCGTTCTGCTTCACGCACTCACGGCTGCTCGCAGTACTAACTGCAGGAGGGCGAGTAAGGACTGAAGCAGCCCTCACACAATCACTCGTCTCTTCAATATCACTGGCAATTCGTCGAAAAAACTTAATATTTCATTTAAAACTCAAACACTGAACTAATTAAGTTAAAGTTCCATCTATTGTTAATCTTCCATGTGATTGAATAAGCGATTTATTTATAATTTATGTGGATAGCCAACTTTGTGTTCGATGAGAAATTGCAATCTTCATTCTAATTTTACAGATATTACGTGATACTATTTTATCGAACATTATTAAATGGTAGATTCTCACTTGAGAATGAAAAAAATAAACTCAAAGAAATCGAGCAATAAATACTTTGAACTATTTAAAAATTGATCTCAAACGAATAAGATTGACTCTCCCGATCGAAATTAACTGGTAAACTTTAGAAATATTGAAGTAATTCGCGTTTCATTCGGTTTGGTTGTAGCCGTTGATGGGATAGCATTTCGAAAGTAGGGAAGAGTGATTGTGTGAAGGCAGCCTGTGGTCTCGAAAGGCCGAGGAGAACTCGAGAGGAGGATACGTCGCGTCGGAGTGCTCGACCTCCACCTTGGTCGCCACGCATCGTGGAATTTCTTCGGGGAAAGAGAGTTCCCTCTCTGTATTCCGCAGCGGCTTGCTGCCGTTGCTGCTGCTGCTCTGCTCTGCTCTGCTCTGCTACTTTGCATTTTACTCCCCAAGATTTGGTCGTTAGATTCACCGCTCGCGTCCTGCCACTTCGGCCTAGTGCAGCGCGCGAGACAGACCGAGCGAGACTTCTTCCTCTGGCTTTTCCCCTTACGATTACGGAATAAGTCCGACTTCGTAAATGAGCGCAAACGGATCGCGCGTCTCAATAATACGGCATTTTAAAGAATACAGTAATTTATAGCTGCTCGAAGTATAAATAAGCCATTCGCCGAGTGAATATTTGCATGTTTCACGCGGAGAACTGAAGTATAACAGATCGACTCGCTTGTAAATGCAATTAGCTGGGTGTAAGTTCGCAAAATGCATCGATCTGTCTGTATCTGAGTATTTGAAATATCGATATCTCAGTAGGATGAATACTACTTTACGTGAAAGAAATACGAGAAATCACGCGAATCTTCCACATTTCATCTCTGCAGCAGGAGGTTTAATGACTGCGTTCGTGTAAAGTTAAAGGAAGCATCAATTAAAATAATTGACTTCTATTCCAAAGTAATATAAAGGCTAATATCTAATAATTGACGCGCGCGTTATAAGTTCCTGTCTTCGAGTTCAGAAGGAAGCCAGGAACGTTTACAGTTATATGCAGATTAGCATCAGATAGGGAATAACTTTCCTTTATGTTTTTAACCCTGCGAGCGGAATAGTAACATGAATTTACGTAGGCATGCAATTACGACTTAATTCTACGTTCGAGTGCGTACGGAGCTGGTTCGGAGCGCGTCTAAACCAGATCGTAAAGCTGCGATGTTGCCACGGTAACGTGATTATGTCTCTATCGTGTCTAATGATTCATGAAACAAATCCATTGTTTAATTCGACGCAAAGAAACTCCAAACAATTCGAAGGAAATTCAGTTTGAAACCTTTTTCTTTTTCTCTCTCTCTCTGCTCTCCGCAGGGCAAAGAGAATGTTCACTAGGGTTCTGGATTACGCTACGAAAAATCCCAGTTTTTCAGAGTTACCTTTCACCCGAGTCGTTCCAATGCAATAAGTTCTATCTACTGTTTTATCTAATTATAGCGTAGGTGTGCAATAACTTTTGCCACTTTATGTAACGCAGTAACACCCATAGCACTATTTACAATGGGCGTAGTTTCCCTCGCAGTGTTTTCCATTCAGTAACGAGGAAGCAAATTTTCGCAAAGCAGTCGATCGTTTTTGTATCGATTCTTATATATGATTTATAGGTATCAACGTAACGAGCGTTTCTAATCCAGCCGACGATACAATGGAACATAAATGAATTAATCGATTACTATCATCTAAATATTATTCCATTATACTTAATAATTATTAATATTCCCAAATACCTTTTAAATTCCCCTCTCTTTTTATAAAACGCTTTCAATTACTCCAATCAAATTGTCCCCGAATCTGTTATTTCCACTATCATAAATATATCGACAAATAGGAATAAAGTTGCGCGAAGATTCCACGCATTCCCCTAATGGTGTTACGAAGCACGCACCTTGGAGTATTGCGATACGCTCCAATTCCAGGCGCGAGCCATAAGCAATCAGAGACTAGGCTGCTACTTTACATTTCGCAGGTATATCGGTTACATAAGAGAAAGGTCTCAAAGTGGATGGGTATTGGGCGCAGCATCCGAGTGTATCCCGCGGCGAGTGAGAGCAGTGGAAGTGACTTTCATCGCTTTCGTCGATAGGCATCGCGTTGCCGGTCGCGCGCGGCGCGGTGCGGCGCATGACGCCAGCGAGTATTATCTAACACGAAACAGCCGGCGAAGGAAAGCAGCGCGCGCCTAAGTAACCCACTAAACCAAACTACAGCACACAAGGGGAGTAATATAGAGAGAGGAGGAGGAGAGGAGAAGGCGAACGGGGACAATGGATCTTCGAGCGAGACTGTGCAAAGCCTGTCCGGAGCTTGCCGCAGTCAATTGGCTTCTAGAGAAAGCTGCTCTCCTCCTCTTCCTCCTCCCCATTTTCTCCCCAAGTGCTCTTTTGTCGCATCCTACTCGAGTTATGCCACTTATCCGCTGATATGCGGCTTTTCGCCACGTCCACACTCCCTCTCGGTGGGAAAAACTGCTCACAAAGAGCCACTGACTCCGATCAGTCGATAAGCCATCACGAAATTACTGACAAAAGCGGTTGACGCGGTACCCAACTAATTGCACGCCTTTTTGTGCCTGGCTAAGTTATTCTTGAGTATTTATTTGGTTGTTGTCAGGCTTTTTTTTAAATGTGTCATATTTAATGGGCCGTTCAATTAATTTATATTTCAAAAGATAATTCTCAAAAATATTGGAGAATTTCTAAATGAAGTTATATTAAAGGAGAAAGCTCTGTTTTCTTGAAAGAAGTATGACATTCATCGTAAATACGCGAGAACTTTATCATTCAAGCTAGAACTGCTTGAGTTCGACTTGTTACGAGTTTAGCATAATCCGCAGTTCGAAGGGAATCCAAGTAAAGCGAGCGAGCAGGCTAACTGACAGGTTCGGTCTCTCGTTTTGTCGAGAGAGGCTCCTTTCGCCCCGTTCTAGCAACAACGAGTCGTGTTAGCAAGTATTATGTTTCATGTAAATTGCATTACATGAGATCCGTCACTCAGCGAGTACACCCGAGAGCCATTCAATGCAAACGTCTGCATTATTTGACTAACGACGCGAGATCCCCGCGCCGAGATCGGCTTTTGCTGCTCTCGTTTCTCGCTCGGCCGGCCTCGCCGCCGCCGCGCCGCCGTATTTTCATTATCCGACGAGAAAAGCTAACTTCACGCAT
Source organism: Ectemnius continuus (assembly GCA_910591665.1). Classification (NCBI taxonomy): domain Eukaryota; kingdom Metazoa; phylum Arthropoda; class Insecta; order Hymenoptera; family Crabronidae; genus Ectemnius; species Ectemnius continuus. The sequence continues at coordinate 7,929,475 of OU342868.1, read as the reverse complement.
TTCCAACGCAATCATTTTAAGTTATTCCCACGAATAATGCAATTTGGGTCGATCGGAACGATGTTAATTAAATATTAAAAGCGAAAGAATAAGCTAAGAATACCTGAATGAAACTATGTAAATAGAGTATTTAAACAACCATAGTTTCTGTTTTAAAATTCGTAATTAACGCGGTAGTAAGTAGTCGACTACCGAAGGTAAGTTCAACTGTTGAACCGGGATTTTGATTTTCCCCTGCTTGGAGACAGGAAACTATCATTGTCTTAAGAATACTAATGACTTCGAGGACGGAACTTTGGTGGATAGAGAAATCCAGGCCGTTCCAAAGTGAAAAGGATGTCAAGACTGTTGGGATTGTGACATTAATCTTGACTATACTCCATAAATATCCCGAGTTGGTAAGAAGTTCTTCCCTTCCGGCGTTCGCCCCCTCCGAGCGTAGATCGCTCTGTCTGGCTCGCTGTTGCCCCGTAATTAGGCAATTCCCCCGTGCTTGTTAGCTAAGTGAAGCCCCCCCTGCACTTTCAATGTTTATGCCACCGTAAAATCACCTACGATAAACCCTGGCGAGAATAATTATCCACTGGACGCTCCTTACTCCCGAGAAATATCCTTTTACTTAACATAATATCCCGCGCGCACATATGGACTTGGCCCGCATTATTATGTGCGCGCTCAATAATTAGTTCACACACAGCCAAGTAGAGCCCGCAACTTGCAAGGACACTCGCATTACACCTCAATTAAAAACGACATTAACCGACCGAATCGTATCGCCGGCAGGATGCTTCGGGAAAGATTACCGCAAAAATTGCAATATTTCAGTCCAAGGTCTGAAAAATAATATCGTGACTGATGAGAGACAGGACGACTGACGGCAGAGAATTATTGTAATTTAGAAAATTATTGTAATCTATATAGATAAGCTGCGCAGTGTTCCTGTTCGAGATTAGTCTTCTATTTTGAAGTGACTTAATACAAATTTCAAGGTAAAACTGGGACTGAAAAATTCGATGTTTCGATATAATGATCAACAATTCTTTGTTAAAATTTTGAAACCAATTACGAGTGGAATGCCATTTCCCGATAGGACATTTGATTATAAATAGAACCAGGAGAAAATGACGAGTATCATCGAAGTAATTTCTTCCCTCCAGCAGGAATTCCGCCGCTATCAAGTGCAGCATATTTCACGGGAAGACTGGTAGGAAGAGCGGTGTGTCTCGAGCGTGTCGAGTCCAACACCTAAAGCTCAGTGGCGAAGCTCGCCGGTCTCTAACTATTTAGCAGACAGATCTACGAGATCGCAGGAGCACGCTAGGCTTTGCTCCAGATGCGAGGCGATAAGCGCCCTGGAAACGGTGGGGAAGGAATTAAACGATCGTGGGCGAAAGGATGGCAGAAGTCAAGTGTCCCGAATTTATTCCATCTCCGGGGGAGACTGGAGGATCGGAGGAGCGAGCTTCGCCGAGGAAGGAACGCACTCTCCGCTTTTCTGACTAATTAGCACTCGCGCTCGCTCGCTCGTGAAGGCGAGGGGAGCGCCGGGGCGCAAAATAAGAAGCGAGGTCGCCCTGCTGGAAAGTGAGAATTCACGCGAAGCCGTCGGCGTAAATTTCAGCGGCGTCGACGAGCGCCAAGAAGGAAAGGGGAGCGGCGACTGCGAGCAAGCAGGAGGAAAGAGCGAGAGGAAGACGGGGAAGTCCTGGAGGATTCTATCTCTAGGATTCTCTTCGCGGAAGTAGCTTGAATCAACGATACCCTCGTCACTGGACCCCCCGTTGGCCGTGGAGCAGCAACGCGGCCAACTATACCAGATCGCAAATTCGCGCCCGTCCTCTCCTTCCACCCCCTTTTACCTTCCTCTAATTAACGAGCTCTCAGCCCACGCCAGCTCTTAAACGGTAGAACTGTTGCACGCCTCTAAATGGACACTTGGTAATACGAGACGTAATTGCCTCGAAAAATCCCAACGAACCGCTGGAACAGTTAAAGCGGACGCTTAAGCTCCTCGGGCATAACTCAATGTAATTGGAATCAAATTTTATGCTGCCTCTCGCCGGAGCGTGAAGTCCAACTGCATTTTTCCCTGGCTTCCCTCATCCACGAGTCTGCCTTCATACATAAACATCGACATTAATATTCCATTTATGAAAATTGAAAACCGAGGTGCTTTAATGCTCTGAAGTACCTTCAATTAGAAATCTTCTTTAGACACTTCACTTTTATTTCATTATTATTAAATAGAAGCTATTGAAACAGTAATATACCCCAGTCTTGAATATAGTTTGTGTAACTAATCATTAACAATTTTAGCTTTAATTTCAGTACACAATCGCCGAAGCAAAAAAACAAAAGTAATATTTAAAACACCGCAAAGGAATAAAAGTAAAGAATAAATCTAAAGGAACTAAGTTTACCAACCATGTTCGTACACATGTGTTCGCGTCGACCGTTTGCACTTCCGGCGAGACTAGGGTGAGTCAGGAACTCTTTTCCATGGATAAATAAAGCGCGCACTAAACACCTGCTTTCACACGTCTGTACACTGCGGCCACTACCCTTCGACTGTACATAGACACGTGAGTATACCCTCTGTCTTCAGCCCCACCTCTTCCCACCTGACCTAGCTTTACCTTCATTTCCCACTGACTCTGTCTCTACCAAGCCCGACAGTGATGCCCCGTTTCTACTTGGCTACGCTTTCAACGATTTTTTCCCTCGTCGAGCCGCGCGCTTTGTTTTGATTCGGCGGCGACCTACTAGCGACCGACCCGTAAAATCGAAGGCCTTTCATGGGAATCTACAAGGTGCTCCACTTGGTTTGGATCACCATTGAATACACTCCCATAAAGTCGATATATAAAAATTGTATTAATATAGAATACACTGTGGCTGTAATGTATGTCACCGCAATATGTATAACAATGATAAAACTAAGCTGTGAACTGCGGAAAGATAAGTGCTTTCCATAATAGAGGAGGAAAACCTTCCGAAGACATATAGTGAAGTACTTAAACTTTTAAATTTATAAATTAAAGAACAAAAGCGGCGTGATATTAAAGAGACACGCGAGACTTCTGATCAACTCCTATCAATATCCGTTCTTTTTCAATTTAAATACATTCAAACGAGACCAACACTGTGCAAATTAACTGTTCCCCACCCACAAAGTAAGAACTGCAAAATAAATAGACTTATATCCGAGAATTCCCGTCGGGAAGGTCCGCAATTAGCCGGAGAATTAGCGCCGATTAAGGGCTCCCGCGCCGTGAAAATCTCGAAAGGATCGGCCGGCTAAACAGCGCCGTCCAATTTCAAGTGGGAATCCTAGCAGGTATATCTGATATATCCGAGACAAGCGCAGTGTTTGCGGATAGCTATCTAGATCAATGCCGGCAAAACGAGAAACAGGCGAGCGGGAAGACGGCGGAACCGGGCGCGCAATCGTCGAGGATCGCAGGAAACGCACGTTAAATCGACGATTTACCATTTCAACACGATGCGCGCCGGGAACGGACGGCTAGGATGCGGTGCGGCGCGCGTAGGTGTGTAGCGTCTGGCGAGGCGGAGGCCTAATTCAGATTAGGCGTCGCCCTCGGCCGCTGATTTCACGGCGGGTAATTTAATTGCATAGGCCGACAGATAGGACCGCACGTTCGTTCCGGGAATCCGAGCTCGGGATGGGCCGGCAATTAGTCCATTTTTTCACCCGGGGCCTACGTGTCTTCGTCGGCAGCGTGAAGATCCCGCGACTGATAATGTCCTCCTCCTCCTCCTCCTCCTCCTCCTCATCCCCCTCCGCACGGTTCTATTCCTACTTACTCCTGCGGGAGAGGATGAGCAAGAGCGAGAGAAGGATTCTCTACCAGGAATATACGCCCTCTTCCCCAAAGAGAGGGAGACGTGTTATTTCGCGGCGGACTTAATTCCCGCGAGACATCACGCGAGTCGAATGAAATAATGAGGTAATAGCAGAGATATAGTGCCAGTGGGAAGGGTGCCTTGTCAAGGATACCAAACGAATCATTAACGTACGGCGACCGTCGATCCATCAAGGACGTCTGCCTTTTGCGTATTCTTTTTCAGAGATATGCAAATGCAAATTCGAATATATGAAAGCCACTCAAGAACTTTGAGAACTCCTAAGATCCTTTTGCATTAAGTAGCATTAGAAGATTTGAATCTTAATTAATGAACATTGTATCAATAGAGCGGAAGGCCACCTCAGATTATAACACGAACTCAAAAGTCGTTAATAAGATATCAATAAATCACTTGAAATAATACGGCTGTGATTTAAAAATTATTAGACCATTAATACTATCCAAAGGGGAATCAATATTTCCTAAGGAAGGTGTGTGTGTGGCGTGCTGTTGGTTATAATAGGAAGGAGGGAGAAGCTAATCTATTGGCAAGAAAGGCAGAGAGTATCGGGAAGAAGAGACGAATATTAGAAAGAAAGGAAGGTACAGCGAGCGAGGTGGAGCACGTACGCTTGGATATATCGACACGGCTTGAAAGGTGCAGGCTCGCTGATGCACGTGGAGCCTTTTAAGGTGCCGAAGGGCACCAACCATCCACCGGGAAAAGGCATTCTGAACGATAAGAGACGGATACTCTTGCCTCGGTAGCGTAACAATGTTCGTAACTCGACTTACTGCTAATGTAAAGGATTCCACTTCCGTCGCTGCGGACAGACAGTACATACTAAGGGCGTGGTTCCGCGGAAAACTCATTATTTCGACTTAAATTATTCAACAATTAATTGTAACATTACATAACTGTATTATGAAGAATTACCACTGCGAGTTGCAGTTGCTACTTTATCAGATGAAAATGGACTTTAATGGCTGTTGCATTGTTTCAATTTTTAATGAAGAAAGAAACTAAGTGACTGTTTCAACATCTGATTACACTAGGAAGGAAGTGTAAGTGTTATTATTAACGACGCGTGGAATGGAGTACAAATAAAAATATTAGAGTTAACACGATACAAAAACCGGCGAGTGTATGTTTTGCGGACAGAAAAATTGCGATACTAGACACTTCCGAGGTTAATTGCTCAATTGATTTTTCCAGTGTATCTTGTAAAGCGAAGCTGGTGCCAGCCGAGTTAACATTTGTTTTCTCGGCAAAGCTCCGGGAATAAATTCCTGTCGTCGCGTTCCTGTTAGAGATGGAGCCGCGCCACCCCGATTCCCCGAAAGCCATTACTGGCCCTCGGCTTTCACTTTCTTCCTCTCGTACGCAACAAAATCCCGACCCTGACGAACCTCCAAGCCGTTATCGCGCGGAAAAACGAGCGCGGTCCTCGGCCGAGGCCGAAATTGGTCACGTACGCGCCGCGGAATCTCGCCTTGGCCTTTCTTTCCTCCCCTCAAAAGTGTTGCGCCTCAAGATCGGATTCTCAACATTGTGCCAACGAAATACCGGCTTCGAAGCACCATTTTCTCACTCGCCTTTGAAATTCCCACTATTTAATGGACATGGCTCGCTTGTTTATTTGCCATTCTTGGGATGTATGCTTCGGTATATCGCAATTCGAAAGATATACCGCAAGGATCTTATAAAAGAAAAAGACTAAAGCTCTGTGTTTAAAAAATACATTGCCAGCGGAGGAAAAAGTCACATATGCCTATTAAAGAATCATTGAACATATTTTAATTTAAAGATGTTAATATGAAATAAATTTGAATGTCGAGAATGTTCAATTAAGAAACTGACTTTAAGATCTAACGAGCCATTGCATGCTTAACATACCAAATAGCAATAGACAATAAATTAGACCAATATTTGCATAATGGGAGTTTTTTTTAAAATAGCTGCATTACTGATTGAATATATTGAACTTGACTCCGACAGTAAAGTTCAAATTAGGCCTGGCTGCACACCGGGTGCACCGGCGCTCGAGACACCGTATTCTGCGGCCACTGCTCATTGACATTTAACTTTCGAAATTGAAGAGAGCCGCGCGAGCCGAGCGCCAGGATGCTGCAGAGTCGCTTATGGACCACGGCGAAATACCACCGGCTGGATAGAGCTAACATTTAAATGCCACCGCTGCACCAGCGTCCTGACAGCCTCGCGACTGCGCTCGCGATGCGCCTTCAATCTTTCCTCTAATAAGCATCGTCAAAATACAAACACCCTTTCCACTCTTCCCACCGAATGTTTCCTTTAAATCTATCATACACTTTCTAGTGGAATCCAGAGAAAAAAGGAAGCTATATTTATTACTCAAGTTACCAGTCGGAGAATAATTTGTAAGTTAGTCGAAAAAGAAAGAAAGATTCTAATATATAATAATTTATAATTAATTGAATAATATGGAAATTTCTATTCCAAAACTTATGCAAGCACGAATCTAAGTTTGATGCTCAGATAAAGCATGAAATGAGATCTACTTGGCCGTCAATGGAATCAATGGTGAAAGATGATTGAGAGGACTGATAATAAAGTAAGGTGGACAATGTTAGCTAGGTTAAGGTGAAAGGTCACTCTGGGAGAGTCTGCGGAGCGCATCGATATGTAATGGGATATAATGCGAAATTAGCCAGTCCCCAGGTACAGTTACGCATTACGCTAACAAGACTTTACTTCCGATCGCAGTGAAGAGGCTCATTGTTCGCCCGAGCCAGTAGTGTATTCTTTAGCAGTCCGAACACATCTCCCACCTCTTTCTCGCCGACTAGTCCCGTACACGTACATACACCATAGTCATCCGTCTATTCACTGGTTCTGTATAACGTAACGATAGATTCCGTGTAATGCGCCGCCAGCACACAATGCCTTCCAAAGGTATGCGCCATCACGCCATCTAATAACCTCATCTTTCCTGATTTGCATTCGACTTGGAAGCCGCCGCCTAATTCCCAATGCGCGCAGCACTCCCCGCTAATAAATTGGACAATGCGAGATTCGCGACAAAGAAAGATTTCTTCATTGTTACGATCGTGGGGGCAAACCGCGATTTCGAAATCGTAATAAAAATCGAATCTACTTGCATTTCTGAAGGAAATTCTTTGCAACTCCGTCCTTTTAGAGTGAGACCGAGGAAATGTAAAAGAATATATGTGAAATGATGTATTTCCAAAAATGTTAAAGAGAATATAAAAGTTCTGTGGAAAGCGAGATTCCATAGAGACTAACGGAGGAATTACAACAGATGTATGCTAGATGGAAAAGTTCCATTAAGTTATCATATATCTGCGTGAAAAATGTGCATTATGGAGGTACTCGCGACGCTAGATAAATGAAAGGAATTAAATGGGGGAAAAAAGCTGCAATAATACGATGAAATATGGTATATAAAATCGAGTGGACGCGAGGGATGCGAGTCCTGCCGAAGGATTAGATAAACGTACACATTAATCCAGCGACAGAGGGCTCGAATGGATTCATCAAAGGACAGCCGACAGGCGGAATCGTCGGGGATTTATCAAGCGAATTGAAAATAGAGATAAGTGGCAACAGGAAGCAGCTGAAATATGCGACAGTCCGCTGGATCATCATTCACGAATGCCGCGAGACTAATCTTTCGATCTCGACAGTGCTTATCGTTATTAGACACTGGTGATTGAGCACGCAGACACCTCGCGCCGAGATCTACTGTGCCCGCTCGCGCGCGCGCTCGCGCAATGCGAAAATTATTACCGCTTGATTATCTCGCGAATGGATTTTCCAGAAGTCGCCGGGCGACAACGCCGCCGGAATAAAAGACCCCGCGCGGTATTCGCAATTACCGGAAATTGAAATCCGTCCTTCCTACCTCGGGTGCGCGAGTCATGCGTGAGGATTTCGAGGATTTACCAATCAACGAGGAAATAAGACAGGAATTGTCGAGGAAGCCGAGAATAATTTATGAAAAAGTCTTGGATGATGGAATTAAAGGGTATTACAGTGAATAAAGAAGTATGATCGCGATGGGAAGACATTCTACTTAAATCAGGAGATAATTGCACAATGATAAGATGGAGAAAATAAGGATAAATTAATATCCACGTTATACCGATTTCCTTTTATCGAACTTACGTTCTGATTAATTTAACCGAACAAAGGTTATCATTAGTATCCAACAACTTTCATAGAATTACTTTGCCGGCATTCCCACCAACGTAATCTTAACGCCGCCAGTAATTATCGCTAATCTATTACGACAATTAGAAAACAAATTAATTTGCTCTTATTCCAGAAGGCTGCCAGGACTATTTACCGTAGCAGGGCCACCGATTAAGGATCCATTGAGCGTTCTAACGGTAAGCGATAAGGACTCGGCAAGTAGCGCGGGTAAAGCGGACCGTGGCGCGCACAGAGCCACAACTCTCCGCGGCGAGGGAGGTTCGCATGGACGTCGGGACGCGCGAGCCATTCAATAAATTGTGCGCGACGACTCCTGTATAAGGCTCCCCTTAATTTGAATTAATGAAGCCGAGCGGCGCAATCAATTCCACCCGCTAAATCCAAATTTTACGTGGCACCGGCTTTACTCCGCGAGGATTCGAGGAGCAGCCGAGGAGCAGCAAGGAGCAAGGAGGCTAGGCGGTGCAAACCCGCGCTAATTTACGAGCCAAGCTGAGGTCGGCTGCTTCTTGCTGGCTGCGAGCTGCCCCGGTGTGCCGCCAGAGGGGAAGAAGCATGCACGCGTCTCGAAATTCGCGTAACCTTGCGGGCGTGCGCGCGGGCTCGGTAGTTACCGTAAATCAGACGGGGATCCAGAGAATCTCCGATTATCCCATCGAGCGGTAGGACTTGAGCAACGGGGAAGGGGAGGGTGGTAGGAGAGGAGGTGATACTCGCCAGGAGACAAACGGACTCCTTCGGCTTTAAGGCCATTCCAATCTGTATGTTGCACCGTTCTGCGTCCCCGTGTGTACGTGTGTGTTTATGCCTGTCCGTCTCTATGCATGTAGACATATAGCGCGTTCTGCATTTCCGCGTTCGCGGCTGCCGAGAGCGTCGCAGTCACTCGGGGGTCAGAGGTCGAATATTCGATAGGCGAGCCCCGCTTAACGGTACACCACGTGCCTCTCCTCCTCTGGCTGCTGGCTCTCCTGCGCGCGCGAGACGGCACACTCAGAGGAGAAGCCAGCCAGCCTGCCTGGTTTTGACAATCCACGTAGTACACACTCCGGCTAATCGCATACCGACCGTGCTATTCTCTCTCTCGCCATCTCTCTGACCGCCGCCTCGACGCTCCGGGCTTGGACGATCACACGCTCGATGCGCGCGCGCGACACACACCTCTCCGAGCCGAGAAGCCCTTTTTGCGCCCGACGGCAGAGGCCTCTTTCGCTTGGCTTCATGGGAGAGGTTACCGCCGTGCCGCGCCGACTCGCCCGCACCGTTTCTGACATCGGTCACTTCGCCAACGAGGCCTGTCTTCTTCGCTATGCCTGCCAGCGAGATACGGCTCTGCCCGCGCTGTACATTGGATTGATTTCCACCTTCGAGTTCTCAAGACCATCCCATTGTGAATTGAAATTAAATCTTGTAATTGAAAGTTGGAACTTGTTTCGAAACTTGTATCGTCCCTCGTATCATACTGTATTTTACTGCTAGTTCACTGACTGGGGTCGGTAAGTGACAGCGACTCGAAAATCTTTTCAATGCAAACACACTTCTCGCGCTCGAAAGATTTAAATCACAAATGGAATGAGTAGCAGTAAGTTATGGATGCTGAACCCTGTGACCACTGGTCGGAATATGATAATTAGGTAACAGGTACACAACTCCAGCTGGAAGTTCATGAACAATACATTGAATAGCCTGGGAAGAGGAGAGCGCGTATACGAACGACACGGGGTACGTTCGATCTTTTGAAGGGGGGAAAAACTTAATAAGCAACAAGTGAGTTCACGACTTGCTTAAGAAGACGTTCAACCTGGCGGGGGGAGCGCGCGGAGGTATCTGGAATTCGTTTAACGTGCAGTTGTGGTGAATGATGTCAGTGACGTCAAGTGACATCGCGTGTACCGTAAGCGTTCGCTGGCGCGGGGAGGCATAAAGTCGCTTGGCGGCGAGGAGAGGACAGTAACGAGGAAGGAGGAAGCGATCCGTGGAATCGGCATACATGCATACGAATCTACGTAGACGCAGACGTCTCTCTCTCTCTCTCGAGAGAGAGAGAGGGAGAGAGCGCGAGAGGCTCGAGGGCGAAGAGGTATCTCGGAGCCGCGAGGACTCAAGGGAGATTGGGAATTCAAATAAATCGCTAATCACCGGTATTTATCCTTTCGCGCCGGCGACGCACGGAGTGCCGGCAATGCGCCGAGCGCTCCCAACCCCTTCTTCCTTCCTTCCTCTTCTACCCCCGGCTTGCCGCACGCTCGCTCGCTCGCAACCCGTGCCTTTTAACGACAGCAGTGAGATGCTCCTCTCTCTCTCTCTCTCTCTCTCTCTCGGTATCGGCGCGTCGCGCGTCTTCATCGCCGCGCGCGTCCGCTCGAGAGGAGAACCTTTGACCACCGGCCGGCGCCTTCCAATCGCTGACCGCTCGCCGCTGTTGCTGCCGCTGCTGCTGCTGCTGGCTTGTCAAACGCCCGGATAAAAAGGCAGCTCGCGCGCGCAGGGTGCTGCGGACACCGTGCGCGCACACAACACACGAGGAGCGCGGGCTGCTGCTGTTGCTTCCTCGACGCCCGAGGAGAGAACGACTCGTTCGTCCGTAACGAGCCTCGACACCGTTACTTTTCGGGACCGCAAACGGAAGCGCGCACCGACACTCGGCCGTCTCGCTGAAATTGGGTCCAATGGATCACTGGAGTCGAGATCGCTCGCTAGTCTTTCAGGCTACTGGACACGCGATCCGAGAATTCTCGCACGCAGCCGAATCGGTGATCTAGTTTGCACGGCAAGCGTTGGGACTTTGCTTGAAGAACTTTGTTCATTTTAATTCGAATGATAAAGAGAATGAACAGACAATGGATTGTAACCAATACTAGCAACTCTTTAGTTCCCACCAATCAAGAAACAATGCTACCAAAAGTCTATCAAGATCCCGAGGCAGTCGACTAGCACTGCCGTCCGCTTGATACCAAAATTTCGAGCTGAAGGCGTGTTTTTTCAAGCGGACGAATTCCCAAGCGGAATCCGGCGAAGCGTGGAGGAGGAGTGCGTTTATAGGCACTCCTTCGAGCCGGAGGAGGCGAAGCTCGGGGACGACGGCGGCGGCGGCGGCGGCGGCGGGGCCTCCGGCAAGCGAGGAGGGCTAGTGTCCGAGGAGAATCGAAACGCGAGTTGAGTCCGCGCTGGCGGCGACGGGGCAGAGAAGCAGAGACAGTGGGATAGAGGGAAGGAGACAGCGAGGGGCCGAGAGGGAGTCGGTGGAAGGGAGAAAAATGAAAAAGTCACCGATGCCATGCGAGCGACGTGACCTCTCGTCGGTGACCCCGGACGAACCGGCCGGGCCGCGCGACGACCACGAGCCAACAGGGGGAATGCCAGAGCCTCCTCAGGCTACGTTCACAGTTCTCCAGCCGAAAAAGGCATGCTACACAACCGGCACACACCGATATCCCCCTTGACCACGGCCTCGCTTCGCCCGCCGCCGCCGCCGTCGACTCTATACATATCTCTCTGGACTGGCTGCGTATGTACTTCCACGCCGTTTCCCCGCCGACTTGACAGTCCACTTCTCTTTTCCTGGTTAGCGTTATTTATGGCGAAAGGCATCGCTCGCACGCCGCGAGAAAAAATCTACCCCCGCCGGGGCCACCGCGGCGACACAACGCACCGCCGCCGCCGCCGTCGCCGCTCGTAAGTGCGTCCACTACGCTCCGCTAATGACTGGTTTCGCGGAGTGAAATTTTTCCCGCCGCACAACACTCCAACTGCCTTCGGGGTATTAAGCTGTAAAGGGTTCCTATGGCTCGGCGAGGCCTCGCTAGCGCGCACCGCTGCGCCGGATATGCACGCGCCGAAAGGATCCCTTGTCCTTTCAACGTTCCCTCAACGCTCTCTCTAAAGCGACTCTGCCGGTCTCGTTGAAGTTATGTATTTATTTGTGCGAGTCCTTCGACAAGTTTGCCTTCACGTTTCTTGGATTATTAAGTGGACTGAAGAGGGGGATTTTAGAATGATTGACGTACGCGTAAATGTGTTTAATATTAGAGAGGATATTGTGGTTACTCATCCATAATACCGTGAAAATATGATTTCGCCCGATTACTCTTAACCGATCGCACTATTTTCTGACCGAATTCCTTCAACATCCTGTCGGTTTTTGGTAGACCGCGGCAGGCAGGCGGCAGCCGACGAAAAGACGACGAGTTCATCGAAAGGGAAAAATGCCGGCGAACAAGCGTCTATTTATCCCTGGTACTGGTAGGACTCGTTAGTCTCCATCGACTTTCCTCTCTTCCTGGCTACTTTCCTAGTACGTACTGCGTGTACCTGCCCGGTCAGACAAATTCCGGTCGTTAAGGCTCAAGTGTCCCGGCACTTCCGCGGCGCGCCGTGAACCCAACTGAACCCACCCGGCCTCCTCCTCTCCGCCAGGAATAAAGGAACTATAACCTGTGCCCGGATCACACGGGGATAACGGATAGATTACGATGACGGTTAAACAATTATCGTGAAAGCTTAATTGACCGGGTCACCCGTGGGGGCTTCCTATCATTAGTCGGGAAGACAAATCAATCGACAAATTATTATCCCAAAGTACCAATTACCAGGCAACTTCTTCTCCGGGCAGCGCAGCGCAGCGCAACGCGTCCGAAATGGCCCGCTCGAAGAGTACACCCGGCTAACCGTAAACGGGGTAGCCGTCGATCTACCGACTTGCATTAAGACAAATTCCAGCTATTAAGGCGGCGAACGTAGTTGCAATTATTCCAAGTGCCCGATCGCCTACTATACAACGGCCGAAGAATATGATGTTCGACCCGAGCGGTAACCCTTTACGGTACCGGGTACGTCAATGCTTTAATTACGCTAGAGCGAGTCATTTCTTCGTGGCGTGGCGCGGACTTTTGCCGTGGAACTCACGTGGGTTCCACCCCTGGCGAAGGTCAAAGATGCAACTCTGTGATCGCTCGAGGTAAAAGCAGGAGGGAACCACCGCTCTCCCTTCTCCCGCTCCTTTCCTCTCTCCCTCTCCACCACTCTGTTTCTGTCTCTCGCCTTCTCGGCAGGCTAACGATCCTGACATTACGACCTGAATTAGATAAGGATTTCTTTCCTTCCCACCGGCGGTGCACGCTCGCTCAGATATACACAGATATAACTGCAGGATATTGAGTTACGTGAGTCCTCCTGGTGGGTCCGTTACACGGCTCGCACCTCCTTTTCATTAATTTCAGGTCACGGGTCGCTAAAGTGAATTTCGACGATTAGGCGTGCCACTCGGAGGTGAAGCCACTCGGCGAACCTCGCGGCGTGCTTAGTCTTTGCCCCCTCGGATGACTCACAGTTCGTAATTAAGTCGTAACTCGTGTAATAGAAGGCTAATTGGTATAATATCTCCATGGTTATTTCTCTGAATTCTCCCGAGCACAAAAGGTAAGCGAGAGTCCGCCGTCCCTTCCGGGAGAATCATCGTAGATATTGAGTTGTAAAAACGATAATTAAAAAGCACCGACTTTTATCTGTTAACTTATCGTTGCACAAGTTGCAAAAAGGAAGTGTTAATTGGATTACTTTGATGTCTACGTGCTTTTGTGCTTGCTCTCCCCGCGAGCTTTTCAATCTAATGGAATGCTCTTCGAGCGAGTACGATTCAGGAGTCAAAGGCTCGACCTTTTAACTAACCCTTCGGCAGTAATTGCAAGGGAATTATATAATCAAGATCGGCTATAATGAAGTTACGTGGCGATTCAATTCACCGAGTCAATCTGTTACACGCGGCCAATAATTTATCTAAAAGCTTCCGACATTAACGTGAAACGATTTAGACCTCGAAATTAGAAAGGTACATGGTATGCGCAACTTTTTCATGATGATATTACATTCAAAATGGATGCGAAGAAGTTTGTGAAGAACGAAGTTCGACCACAACCATTGAAATTTTATCTTGGACGTGTTCCACTCGAGGGATCTTGAATGAAGTGAAGCTTCGAGTAGAAAGAAGAGCCCGTCGAACTCATTTCGGTCGACTAAGGATTAAATGAGACGTATAATAGTGCCACGTCAGGCATACGGTAAACCAATATGTGCCCAAGACAATAGAATTCCAAAACCAATTCTAGTTCCTTGAAACAATGAATGGAACATTAAGAATGTGACAGTCACCGTTACAAATCAGCCGCTGACAGAATTTTCACCGCGATACCGACATTGTTATTAAATGACCGGCGAAAAAAAAAGGGATGAATCTCTGGGGGCAATCGTCCGTGCTTAAAACAATTATACTGCCACTCCCACCGAAGCAGACATCCATCTGTCTTGGTGCGATGACGGAGAAAAAAAGGAAACGTCCACCGATTGAGCAATTTTCACGAACCATTAACTCTCCGGGAGCCTGCGGACTATTCTGAACACGATCATGTCTTTATAGCGTCATCTTCGGACGATCAGACCACCAATAATGCTCGCAAAGAAAAACATAGAACAGGGCAAAAACATGGTCCTCAATCGGACATTTGATACTCTTCAAAAAGTTAACATTAACTCTTTGATCTATGATTGTACTCAAGGTGCTACAGAATTCCCTTAAATCACTTTAAATAATTCATTTGAACGGCAATATATAACAGACGTATAACATCCTTTAAAAATAATTGGAAATCTATGCAGAATAAGTCTTGAATTGCTAAAATATTAGTAACTTTCGTGCAATTAAAATGAGCGAATCTGTAGCACCGTTGAAAGTTCAGTACCGCCAGCCAAAACCTTTAATTAAAAGTAAATCCTCTAAAATGGTCGGAACCAGGAGGGAAAGTTGGCGCGAGGAACTCGCCCATCAGAAAACTAACGATGATGGAAGAAGCAGTGAACTTCTTCGTGTTGCAGTGAATGCACCATCACACGGAAGGATGAATCGATAAAAGTACTCATCCTACTGCAAATAGGAAGCGAATTCCTGGCGTAAGTGCGTAGCAGGGAGACGAGCATCATCAGTGTCGACTCGGCTCTCCGCCACTGTGTATTACGAGCTCTTGCATAACTGAGATTAAACAGAGAAGTCATTGACCCGAGGCCAGGCGATCGGCACATTGCACGACAAAAAAGGCCGATTAAAAACACGTTAATTGGCCATCGATGACTCGATGAAAAACGACTCCCTCCCTTTCTCGCTATCTTCTCTCCCTGTGCCTCCCCCTCCCGACCCACGTCCCTCCGCCTCGAGGGAATAGACTTACCGATAATGCTACGCTACTCTTTCTCGCGCACTCGCTTTCTCTCTTTCTTTCTCTCTCTTTTTCGTTTGCTCTCTATCTCTGCGCCCTTTTCCCTCCGCCTCGATTCGCTTCTGCCCTCTGAAAGCAAAGAAAAGGATTATTTCATTTAAATCGCTCTATGGCCAGTAGTCGAGGAGTGCATACATTTTATGAACAACATATCACGGTGAAGCGAGGAAACGAAGGGAAACCGAAGACAATTTCAAAGGAACGTGTAGGAATTGTTAATTAACCTTTGAAAAATCTCACGAGAAATTTAGTAAAGGGAAGTTAAGAATGCGGTCTCTGTAAAACTTCGGTCTAAAGTGCCAACACACGGTGCAGGGAACTTCACCAAGTTTTCCAGAATCGCGCGATTCCGCAGACTTCCGCATTAACCACTTTCAGCAGCGGATGACGCATATCCACATAGTTTATAACGCGCGCGTATGGGAAGAGTATGGCATTTTACACGGATCCGAGATTAAAGCCTGATTGGAACGGCGATACCTTAATCGCGTCTAATTTGTTATTCGATTTTAGTGATAATCTTTTAGATGAGGAAATGGGTAACGGCCGATCAGAATACTCCGGGCGGGTTATCTGCAATCGTTCGCGATTAAGTTGCAGAGGAATGTCACGGCAAAAGTTTAGGAATTCCTGGCGGCGTGCGCCGATGAGGTTTACTCTCTCCTATCGATGCATAAGTAGCACACCGAAACGCTATAATTTTATGGGCTATTGTTGCCTTGTCCATTGTCCGATTTATATTTGTCCATATTCCACGGTGAGCAATCTACAGCCGCCGTTGCCGCCGTCGCCGCCACCATCGCCGCCGTTCGCAAAGAATTCCAGCTCTTATCGGCAAATCAACCCGAGTCATGAATATTACATCTCTAATAAATCAAAACTCTCAGTCGCGCAGCATATATCTCCGGCGTTCTATCGGGGAATATCTGTATCGGGATTTCAACGCTTCAGAGAGCACAGACGCCCTTGGACCAGGGAGACGTAAAGAGAGATCTGCCTGTTTAAGACATTTAAAAGCCTCACGGCTGCCATTCCATCGTACAGATTGATCTGTATAATTCAACATTTAATATTCAAAATAGAAATATCGAAATGTAAATCGGATGAAAGTCTTCTAAATGCTATTTAATGAATACTAAAACTGTTTGATACGCAAAAGTGGTAGAAGCTTCTTTCCTTATCGATAGACAAATTCAACTATAACTGTTCGATAACTCCCAACAATGCTACTTTTTCTATATTATCTTAATAAATATGATCTTTAAATCAGAGTATCAGGAATATTACAAAGCCGAGAGATTTACCAAGTAAAGTATAAACTGAAAATAAAGCCGGCAGATTTCCCCCCAAGAACTAGGCTGGAATCTGGAATCTGGAGCGAGCCTGCACGCCGTGTCTGAAACCTCAAGCTATGTCGCTTGACCATACACTACACTATCTATTCCAGCCGGTGCATATGTATTACGCACACCCACACGCCCGGCCACGTCGGTGCACGTCGATACGGTTTTCAGTTACCTAATCGCTCGCCGCTCTGTGTTGTAGCCCGCGCGACGGCATTGTCTCTCCCGGGTTCAACGACGCGTGAACGCAAACTTTACTCTCGTTCCATTATGCTCCCACCGCAGACAGCCCGGTACTGACCGCCTCCGACCGATCCACACACTCGGTGTGTCGGAAACTTTCCGTCCCGACCTATGCAAACTCGTAAGCCACCCTTTATTCTCATCTTTCGCGAATATAAATAGAACATTGGTCTGAATTTCGAGAATTCCTATTGAATTTTTAATATCTGAATTATCAAGTATCTTTTATTAAGGTTTGATGTACGGAATTTTGAAATGGAATCGCTTCTCTTATTTCTATAAAATAAAGACGACTTTCTGTTTGGTTGTTTATAACTTGAGAATGACTGAACCGATTTTGATGTCATTTATTCTAAAGAAAAAATTCTGGAGTAAAACTCCTGGTAACATTGTATAAACTGATAGTGTAAATGTTGATCAAGCATAATCCAACTAGTAATTAAGCTATCAAAAATAAACGCTCATGGTTCTGTGTTAAAGAAGAAACTATGCGCAAAGGGAGGCCTTAAACGTAAAAGGAAACGATCGAATAATGGTGGAATTTTATCGAGTTTCTACTATCGTGTCTGAGTTTCTATTGCGACATGGAGGTGCAGTATCGAATTGAGGGTGTCACCCTGTAGAGGGGGGGTAAGAAAGGGAAGCCGGAGTCCCGATGGGCGGGTGCGTATCTGTCGATGGCGATCTGAATGCAAACTCGAGGGTTCATATGCGTGTCCGAGCGAGCAGAACACGGGATTCTGGGCGCAGATAACGCAGAAAATGGGCAAGGATCTCCCCGATAATCGTGTACCCGTGCAATTTAATGACCCGCTCCGCTCGGCTAACCTCTTACTCGGCTACTCCTCCATTTCCATCGGGTTCCACCGACCTTTATTTAAGTATTCGCGTAATATCGGCCATGCAGCAGCGTGTATGTACACTTGCCAGTTGGAACATTGTATCGATAGCGGGGCAGAGCGCGGCTACTATCGCCAATGAGCAGGGCGATTTCGCTAAGGGAAGATGCGAAATAAGCCGGTTGCAAGTGGAGGGAAAAAGCCGGCCGGAGAAAAGGAAAGAATGGTGCTGGCCATCATGGGAATAATAATGCAAGCGCGAGCGAAACAGTAACGACATAATAAGTAATATGTGGATGCAACTAATGCGCCGGTAATAAAGGATTAATGGGGCAAAAAATCGGGTGGGACATAATTGAAATTATAATTCAGGAATTAGCCAGTACTGTTAGTCATGGATGGTTTAAGCGAGGCATGAATTAATGATACCACGTCCGGAACAAGCGCACAATTAGTGATGCATGTTTCGCGCGGAGGGGCGGTGTTTATTCAAACGGTGTGTAACGATAAGTCGTAAATCCGATCGGAACACAGAATCCCACGGCCGGCTAAAGTGCTTTCTGCGATTCCGAATCTAGGACTTTCTCGACGAAAATCGAGACCGCTGCTCGCGCTCGCGTTACCGTTAAGGAACAGCCGCCGAATCTATTAGAATACATTGACCCCGCCAATATAAACGGTTCCCGAATGTAACTCGATATTCAGTAATTAATAGTTTGCATTGCTGATCGAGGGTGTCGGAAACGAGCCACTTTAGATTTCCCTGGCAGTTAATGGGTGTAAATTTCATTGAAAGTGGAACGAACGACCGGGCCGAATTGCTCCGAGGCAAACGGAAGAAATCTGATTTGTACCAGCTGGTTATCGGAATTGGAATGCTCCTCCAATTCATTCGCACTTTATTGATTGCTTTCGTTTGTCTATTATTAATCAGGCATTCCTAAACGCATGTAATCGACTGAAATTGCAATGCCACGTATAGGATATGTCTGTGTTGAAGAAAGTAATTTCGAGGCTTTAAGATAGTGAGGGTCGTTCGATCCGAAATTACAGACGCGTAACAATCGATTTCGCAGTAGGAGCAATTTGGTCATTAAGGGAGCGATTTGCATGGGTGCGATTGAAAATAATTGAGAAAAGGGACGAAGTGCATTAATGTCGTGCGGTGGTAGATGCGACAGGAGGCTCGGTAAACACTTTGCGCGGCGTATTACTGGCGGCGAAGTGCGACTGAAGAGGAGCGATGAGATGATACATCCTTGGTTAATGCCGGTAGTCGGCTGCTGGCAACTAAGGACGGCGACGGGCTACTATGAGATCGTTAAGAGATAGATACGAGGATACGTTGGACAACGAGCAATAATAATCTTATACACCGTCAATCTCCTGGATGCCATCTCGCTCTCTATTGAAATCCTCGGACGCGCCACCGCCATCACGGCACCTTCCTATCCTCGAGAGAACCCTCTCCCTCTCTTTCTCTCTAATTCCACAAATGGCCACTTATTCTTAAGCAATAACACCTCTCGACTTTTACTCCACTCGAGAACACTTTA
Organism: Ectemnius continuus; assembly: GCA_910591665.1. Lineage (NCBI taxonomy): Eukaryota > Metazoa > Arthropoda > Insecta > Hymenoptera > Crabronidae > Ectemnius > Ectemnius continuus. Next base: position 7,910,147 of record OU342868.1, on the reverse strand, counting down.
ATTATCGCGCCTAAGTGCTTCCACTCGTACCGCCGCGCCGCGCGCCATTTTCGAGAACCAGTGTAATTGCAAGTGCACCGGAATGATTGGCTATAAGTTTCGAAATTGTATATATACCAGGTAGGAGAGCGACTCTCGGAAATTCCATTTTTCTACCCTTCCTATAATAACCCTATCATAAATCCTCACAAATATAGTTTCTCTGTCATATAAAATGTAACACTCTTGCAACATAACTTTATTATTTACGCGTAATATTACACCGCCGTGTACCATCAGCATACAAATCTGCGGGCACTTCAATTTGCAACTTGGCCGTGTCGAGGATTCGAGAATGACTCGGATACACGTTCGCCGGGTAAAAAAATCTGGCAGAAATTATTCCCGATATCCAGAGACATTTGCAACCGTGTAGAGAAGCGAGGATTACAACTCGGCGGGGCAGAGGCGCAAAGATCGTTGTCCAATTAGAACGGCGTAAGAGATTGAAATCGGCTGGGAGCGGAATGAGAGAGGAGGGACCAGTTTTTTCCGGACAAATTGGCTAATGAAGTTAATAACCGGACTAAAAGTTGCAGGAGGCGCCGTCGTCGCGGTATCATCCCGGTGCGCCGCGCCGCGCCGGTGTGGACGCGGAACGCGGCCGAGGTTCCTTGCACCCTTAACGCCACTCTATCAGGGTGTATCGATCTTTATTGGAAAGCCAGGCAGCATATCATGACTGTGGAGATGGAAGCGAGGGTATCGCGGCCGATGCAGCTCGCTTTCTATTATGGCTGCCAAGGTATTACCGAGTCATCCTAATGAAAGAGAGACTCGAAACTTATCTGTCAGCGGGATTGGTACTACTGCAACATTGAAGCCGCAATCGTGCACTATCGCGCCCCGCCCGGCCCACCCCGCCGCCCTGACGCCAATAAATATGCTGATTAAGCGGCACCGCACTCTCAATTTGCAGTATATCAGCATCCAACAGTGCATTTTAATTGGCCGTGAAGCATCGCTCGCCAACGCCGATTATATCCGGGCAGCATCTTTTCACGGATGGTTGCCGCCACTCTCTCTCTCTCTTTCTCTCTTTCCCCTTTTTCCCACCCCGCGCCCGCCGCACCATAGAAAGGAATACACACGTATCCTGTAGTCTCGCGACGGGTGATCTTATCATTGAAAAACTCGACCCTAGATTGACCTGGAAATCCTGACCGATATTCCCAGCCCACCGTCGAAGGAAGCTTTTCATGACTCGTCCAAGTCCATATGAGATGGAACAATCTCGAAGATTAAGGATAATGGAAGATCGCATTATGAATATCGGATTATACTCCTGCAAGATCTATTATTGGTTTCTTCGAAGTTCAAGATTGGTCTTAGTCTTAATCTCCGATGTGTACAGCTTATCTGTAATTGCTTGTTAAACTTCTCTCGCGTTGCTTGCGAATATTTATGCGAATACGAGTTTCTGTTTGTTTAGCGGAGAGTGCAGAGTGTGTACACTTGGTAATGTTTAATTTATTGAACCTCGGCGACAATTGCTGCCATAAATATCATTCTAGTTTGCATGAACGACGAACTTTGCTCAGGAACATCGGGAATCGTTAATATTTTTAGTATCTCGTCTACAAAACTAGGATTCCGTGGAAAGATTCTGTGCCAAGATGCTATCGGCGTGACTCAACGGTGCTCGGGCAATAAGCAAGCCGGCGCGGCGCGGCGCGGCGGTAAGAAATCCGGGCGGCAATCATTGGCAGCGCGGTGCGGCGAACCGCGTTTTCGCCGGCCAATTACCATCGGCGCGCTATTGTCGCATTGGACACGCGCCTTTATAACAGCGGGGCGGCGGGGCGGAGCGGCGAGGAAAAGCGGCGAAGAGACTCGCGGGACAGAAATGCGAGTGTTGCTCAATCGGCTTGCGGATTTCGTTGCAAAATCGCTAAAAGGTGAGCCGGAGCGCGCTCGCGCGACAGCAATGGCGCGGCGCGGCGCGGCAATATCGCCGGCATAAGTGCAACCTTGAAGGCGTCTCAACTCGACGGCGGATCGGCCGCCGAGCGTGAGACTTCGACCTGTTTTGCGCGCGCACCGAGTTCCACCGCGACACTAAAACCACTCAGGATAAATATACGCGTGTTACCGTGACCCGGCAGCTTCATATTGATCGAACGATTCCCTCTAATTGAACGAGTCAACCGCCTCGGAATCGATGCCCGGAAATTGAGTTTCTAATTAGAGCAAAGAGCTGCTGTTGCTGCTGCTCCACGATGCGAGGAAAAGTGCTCGCGGCGAGAGTGTTACTCGTACGTAAGCTACTCACACTACGTAATTGCTGTGAAAATGCACACGTGCAACTACAATTCTGCTCGCCGCAAGTGTTTCACTCGCTTATGCAGAAGCACCGTAAGCGCCAACTGGGATTGCCTGGCTCTCACTGGCAAATTGAGAGGCTAGATTTTTCGTCACAGCCAGTTCCCATAACTTTGGTGTAACTGTACCCGTCAGTCTGTCGAAATATATTTTCCTCCTCACTTAAAATCGTTGAAATTCTTAAAGAGGTTTGCCGAGGCTAAACTACGAAAGCAATACAGGCTTGAGTATCAATTAACGATACTTAACTACTCTTTTCCAGCAGAGTTAACTCAAACCTCTGATTGACTTGCGAATTCCCATTTCGTAACCGACGAAAGCCTGCATTGCTCTAATTTAAAGAGACGAACTTTAATTTACAACGGTGCTTTATAATCCGCGGTATAATTATATTTCGAGTGGAAAAGCGGTGGTTCCTTAGTGGCAAGGCGAGCGCAGTTTCCACGGCTTGGGCCAGCATGTAATCGGCGGCGATTGCTCAACTTGACTCGCAGGAGCGTAACCTTTGGAGAGACGAGCCGCACCGGGATAAGTGGAGAAAGGTAGGAAAAAGGCGAAAGGGAAAGAGGGTACACGAGACAAACACAGAGCCTCCTCGGCCGCACCAACCAATGAACTCGCAATTATCCTTCTTCGCGGATATGCTCCTCAGGCCGTTCTAGTCGCGTCCTCTCCTACCACTTCGCAATCTACCGCGTCTCATGCTTTCCAGCGAGAGTTACTGCCCGCACCTTTCTTACGACCCACTAATCAGCCCGATAAGAAGCAATCTCACCGCTTTATGTCCCTAAGTACCACACTACCAAAATCCGGGTACTCGTGTCGTTTATTTCAGTTTCCCTAAAGATTTTTAGCAAATAAACTCGCGCTTTATGGCCAAACTAAACCCGTAATCTGAATAACGTTTGATACCTTCGCAATTTCAATAAAAAGAATTTTACATATTATAAACAAAAATCAAGATAAACCTTTGAAAGAATCGACCTACATAATAAAGTCCGATATGAAACGAGCGGGTGGTATCAAAATTACCGTTGCGGTATCCTTAAAGTAAGCAGGGCCCAAAGAACAAAGTGCAGCCACCGAGGACTACATTCACCACCCCCATTAATATTTAGATCGCAATAATCCATTCAGTAATTAGTATTCATAGGATTCAGAGGAGGCTATCTCCCATAAAGGTCCGGCGGAGCAATAGGCAGAGTTAAAAGCGAAAGAGGGTCCTGGGATGGGAGTTTTTTCCCTAGTGTTTCGCAGGCCAAGTGAAATGATAAGGGCCAGGGCGAAGAGAGAGAGAAAGAGAGTAGGAGGCATCTTCGCCGGAGAAGATTGCCGTGGACCACAGTAAAGATGCTGGGTGGAAGGGGACGTTATCTGGCAGGAAAATCGGCGACCTATCCGCGAAACTATCGTTCCTGTTTACGAGTCGGGCAACGTATAATACGGGGACTGATAGCGGCGGTAATTGCGCCGGGATTGCCACCAACCCGGCGAACTATGTGCTTACGACGTGTGTATGCACTTAGATGCTGTTCACAGCCGGATACCTGCATCTGAAGTATCTATCTTAACTGCACTACGCCCCTTTTTAACGCGTCCCGACGCCCACGCCCTGCCGCGCGTCCGCCTAGCGAACCCACCGTCATCGCCGTCTAACAGCTAATGCTCCACCGCCCCGATCCATCTCCCCGAGAAATGGATTAAATAATAAATGAATCGATTTCAATTGAAATCCAATTGATAGCGATATTCAATATTCTCCGTATGCGTGTCTGAGAGAATCTCTTTAGTCTACTTTAGTATTCCTGCTACAAAATTGAAATTAACACTGTTAAAGGAAATAATGTGACAGAAAGGTTGATTATTGGAGTGTTGTATTATTGTAATTTAGCAAGAGGCTATTAACAAGAGTGGTTCAGAGAAATTTGAGTTTTCTCAGAGGCTAATATGAAAGTAGTTGACACAGACAATGGACATCTGCATCACTCTCTAGATCGGAGATCGTATTTATCCTGTAGTGCTTTCATCCCAGTAGCCGAAACCACCGGCGCTGGCCGTTTTTCTCGAGGGCCCCCTTTGCCGCCATATCTTCTCGGTAAGGATAATCGTTCGTCGGAACGAACGCGCCGAAAATAAAATTTCGCTCGAGCACGTACGAAGAAACTGGTTCTACGCGCCGGGCAAAGTGGGACTGCCGAGAGTGCACCGAGCGGTGCGCCCGCCTCGCCACCCCTCTTCTTCGCGCGCATCCTATCCTAATAAACGAAATTAACTTTCTGCCGACCAGCCGACCGAAAAAGCGGTTGCGTTCGGTTGGTGGAATGCGCCGCTCTTAACGTCGCGCGAATTTCTTTCGGACTTTGTTGCCGCGCTCCGACTCCACTCTCCGCGCGAGACGCCGTATTTTATGCGCTTGTCCTTCTTATCGAGCGAACCAATCTCTAATTCCTATTCTTCCTCCTTTATGAAGCATTGCACTATTAAAAGCTTTGACAGGAAAATTGATTTAGTAAGTAATAAATAGAAGCAATCAGTTGACTCAAAATCGAATGATACGAACGCTTCAATTATAGTTACCGTAAACGAGGTAAGTATTAACAGAAGAATCAGTAACATTCATATCGTACATTTAAGAATTATAACGAATTCAGTCATTCCATTGTTAGGATTCTACAAAAGCGTACGAAAGTGTTGCGAACTACAAAAGGAAACATCAATTGTATCGGAGCGGGCGCGGATATTCCAAGGAGAGTGGAGTCGGTGTCGGTCGGTGGTGGGCGCAGAGTGCAAAGTGGCAGGGTAAGTCGCGCCGGTGTAACTAAATCAGAGAAAAGCGGCTCGATCGGGCAGGAAAGCGCGACACTTAACGCAGCCGGCGGCGGCGTCGGCGTCTCGGGCGACGATAGAAGGCTCAAGGGAGAGATTGGCCAACTATCGCGTTGCATTAGCATATCTCCGCGGTAATAAAGGTCTAAACTACATTCAGCCGCGCGCGGTACACGCCGCGAGTAAACCGCCCGATAAATTAGTGGCGTTAATCGAACACCGCGGCAATAAAGGCCCGCGGTCGCCCGGAGTACCTTACCAGTTCTCTTTTCTCCGCTAGGAACTCGGCCTCTTTTACAACGAAGTTCGGAGCCACTCTCGCCAACAAAGCCTCTGCAATTTATAGAATACCTCCTCTGAATATAGTGCTCGCCCCCTTTATGTTCAATATCCTTTCCACCGAGTTAATTAATAATACAACTCCTACAGCTTGATAGCCTTTGAATTCAATCAATTTTTAATTCTATATTTTTAAGTTTTCGCTCTCAAGAGCGCAAAAGTTATTTTTGTACGTTGATTGGAGTGCTTTGGATTCTATTTTTAACTTTACTCGTCTGGTAATGAACAGTTATATTTTCTGGCGGAATGAAGAAGCAAAGGAAGACGTTTAGTACTTTTTTATAGGGATCTTTAAAGGTTAAGGAGCGAACCCGTCCAATTTTTCCTTAAATGTTCTTTTTTTCGAGGGATCTTAATTGTTGTTCAAAAGGAGAATAAACCTCAGGGTAATCGTGTCGACTCCGCTTTCGCCTTGTAATGAACTGACAGAATGCGACTCGACAAAGCAAAAGCTGCACGATGATCCGTTAAGTGTGCAAATACCGCATTAAAGCCAGCTCGATCGAAGCATTCAGTGGGATATAATTAAGAAATCCTTGTAACCAATTGCCGCGCACGCTCAATGCAAAGGTAATTTGCGCCTCGAGTCTTGAAATCGCGCCACGGCAAGGGAACGACGTTGCAATGCGTCATCGTGCTTTGCGCAATTGGCAATAATTGCAATAAACATATTTAATCACTTAATACTCGGACACCGGACCTCCGGCTCGTTCTAGCCATTTCCATCTTCCAACGTTCAACCATTACTACTTTCAAACATTCTTTGTATTCCACGTGCTGCGTTACTCGTATAATAAAAATCCACGCATAACAATAAACTTATCCGAAACTTGAGCAACTATTGCTTCAAAATTGCGAAACTCATAAGTGGCTGTAAATCCAGTCGGTCCTACAAGCAGTCATTGTCATTTCGGCGAAAGTGACGCGGTAGGGTGAAAGAAGCCGGCTCCTCGGACTGGGAACAGACGCAATTCGCAGCGGGGCGCGCGGGCGCGCACGCTTCGGAATTTCACGGGAGAAATTCCTGGCGAGTCCGAGGCGGTTGCGGCTGGCGGGGCGGCGCGGCGGTGGGTTCGCTTCCACGTAAAATTTCGATCGGGGCCATCGATGGGGGCATGTCGAATGTCGAACTCGTCGGACCGGTGACCCACTGACGCACTAAACAAAGCGTCCGCCCGCTTTTTGACCGACGCTCCTGGCACGCCAGGAATTAAAGCCGAGGACAACCCTCCAACCTCCAACTCTGCCGACCTTCCTTCACGCGACACCCATGCTCGACGAGTTTTCGAAATCACCTCAACTCCGCGCCCACCACTTTATTTACTTCTATAATTAGCAATTATTAATTTAGAATAAACCTGATTGACTGTGATTATGATTGGATTTATTCTTATTGTGCTTTTGTAGATAAATGACTGTCATGACTTTCTTGTATAATAAATAGATTTCTAATCTTTATGGTACATTAAATTAGATATGACTCGGCAGAAACTCTTTGCTATGCTAACAGCTACCTTATCTTTTCCCCGGTCATAAATAGGCGCAGTGTCTTATTGATTGGCCAATCGCGCCTATATGCTGATCAGATCAAATGACTGACTCTATAAATCTAGTATTTAAATAGGTTACCCCTTGTTCCATTATTTCTACAACATTGTAGATCTTTAATTGACATTCATTCAGTGCTAAATGTGATTGGAGTTAGTTAATACTTCCCAGTCCCGATTAATGTATTCTCTAAACTTTAATAAAGAGTACTCTACACTTCGCAATATTCTCACGACGAAATTAGTTGGTTTTTCACTAGTTTCCTACTTTTACTCGATTTTTCCATCACTTCCATGATGATCCATCCACTTAAATCGAATCCCTTTACCAATAAACGATTTAATGTCACCAATCCCAAACGCTGTGTCCTAGTCAAACATTAATTACGACTTTATTTAACAACGTGGCTAGAAAACGGATTGGCGGGGGTTTCATCAAAGAGTCTGAAGCTTTAATTAAGGTGCAAGCGTGCGAATTACCAGGACAGGGCGTCGTCCGGCTTAATTAGAGGGTAGCATCGAATCACTTCGGCGTAGCGGAAGGTCGACATTGATGACAGGAAGGCGCGGCCGAAGGGTGTGCCAGGGGAATAAAAAAAAAAGCAGGCAAGCACAACGGCCGGGAAAGAATCGCGCGACGTTAAGGCGACGCGGGCGCGTCGACGCCGACGCCGACGTCTGCGTCAGGGTAGAGAGAGCCGCGACAAGCGAGCTGGAGAAGAATCGAGGGTTGGGCGACACGGGGACGCGCGCATTGGGAAATCGAGACGTTAGACTGCCGATAGACCGCGATAGAACAAAGGAGAAATGCTGCCTGGAATGACAGTGACTGTCGCAACGGTACCCCACTGGCCCGCACCGCCCCGCCCCGCCCCCATTGTCTCTGCTTAATACGCGCGCGCGCTCGACTGTGCGCCGGACTTTTAATTGTTAATTATTAAAGCCGACTCCTGCTCGACAACTACCTTTTACCGAGACAAATGCAAATGGCAACGTACGTCAGGAAAACTGATACTGCTATGAATAATGAAGAATCGATTCCGAATGAGTTAATGGAAAGGAAAGTGCAAATATCGTGATTGACAGGCTTATTTTCAGATTACTTTGAAAGATTGGTATTTGGATGGAAAAATCAATTAGAAAATAGATGGTAGACTTGGAGCTTTTAAAATTCTATTTGAATAATATATTTAATTACTGTAACCCGGTTTGAAATTACTATTGCGTGTGTTTCCTATGCTCTCGGTCAGAGCGACAGAGAACTTCGCGAAGACCTTCTATTATGTAGCCGATGCAGCCATGTATGCCAACTGGCCAACATTTGCATGCAGATTGGCGTGGTACAAGCGGTCGCTGCAATTTCTCTAAATCGCCTGAAACTTTCTAGCATGCATCACGGTTAAAGAGGTTAGCCCGTCGTGATTTCAGGGGATTATGCATACTCTCGAGTAATCGGTCCGATTATCCCGACAGAAACTTTTCTGGGTTGCTTGGATTCCGTGCAATCTCGACAGTTGGCACTCGGTTTGTTGAAAATGCAGAATTAACTCCCAGCGAAATGAATAGGAGAATCCCTCTGAATTCATTGCTCTATTTGTTAGTAATACGAACGTTTAATTTTAATGCATCGCCAATCTACATTCTAATTCACTGCATATGTATTTATACTGCGCTTTTCACTTTTTCTTCATTTGCATTGAAACGAACATGAAACGCGCTGAATTGCAGGACCGACCGCCGCGCCGCCACGACTACGCCCGAGTAATTTACTTTTGTCTTGCAAGTGCAGCATCAATTAACCCACGGGCATTAATATTTAAAGCTATTCGACTACGCCTGTTTTCCCTTCACTCGTTAGAGTCCACGTTCCATTACTTTCGAATTCGCGCCACTATGCTAATCCTCGTCAACTTTCAGCGGCAAACTCGAGGAATTTGAGAGGGAGAAAATTGAGGGAAAGAGTTGTGTCTCGAGAGGGAGAAAGAGGGGAGCTGAGCCAAAAGTTGTGCGAGGATTCGCGTGCATCGTTTCAGCCCACTGGAATCCGGAGAACCAAAATTATCCCCGCGAAGCTCGTGCAGCTCATGATAGCTGCTTTAAATTGCGCTCCTAGAGTGGTAAGAGCGAATGAGCGAAAGAGGGAAAGAGAGAGGGAAAGAGAGAGCGCGAGAGGGAGAGCACCTAGACATTTCGTCGCGAGTACTCATGGCCATTGGTCACGAAAGCTGAGCGGAGCCAGCTCGAGAGTGCTGCACGAACCGCTTGGAATTTAATGAAAAATTCTTCGAAACCCACACTTTTAAGCGCCCCCCTACTTACGCCCGCATGGATTCTCGATAGATGATCGAATTTGATAGTCCCGAAACCGCAAAGATTATAAAACAATATAGTCTCAGTTATTCTGCTCAAGTGATGTTAAGAAAATGCAATTCCAAGTGAATTGAACATAGATCAAATCTAAAGTTTGTGTAATACAAAATCACGAAAATTAGAATAGTATTTTAAAAGGTACTTCAATGTTAAAACTAACCCGAAATTGAATAGGGTCTCGATATACGTCGGTTAAACCAGGAATGAAACTTCTAATGATTAACATTTGACAGTTATGAGTGGAATAGGATATTCATCACTCCCACAATTTCTGAAAAGATAGAGGAACCATATAGTAAAGGTTTAGTGGGACGAGTGAGTGTACTCAGCGATACATCGGCCGATAATTCGGGGAAAAATGCTGGGACGCTTCGCTCTAAGCCCACGCGCGCCTGCAATGTAACAAAGGCTCGACTTTCTCGTCAGGTATCGATAATACTTTGTCAAATCGAGTGTCGGTGCACTCTGCACTTCCTGTTCCCTCTACGACTCCGTTGCTCAAGCCACATTGCTCAAGCGCCATTATATGCCTTACGGAGAGCGCCCGCCTTCTACATAATGACTACAAGTTCACTGACCTTTGCATTTGTGACCACTCGATTTACATTGGAACTGGTTGGCAGCGACTCAGTTTCGAGTTGCGAGGTAAACAGGTATAGGCTCGCGACTAGAACTCTATCGGGATCACGGTCAAATCTACCACTGCTACTAAAATCTCCGAGTTAACTAATAATCAAGACCGCGAGTGAACACTACAATCTAATGACCAAAGCTTTAATGAAGTTGAATATTTAATAAAAATATACTAATATAAACTGGTTTACCTATTGGTGAAGAGGCCTACTATCTATTGGCACTTTGAGCAATGTAAGATAAAGGAATTTTCAATAGAAAAAATAACAAATAAAGTCCACGAATAACGTTTATAAGCGCAGTTTTGTGATGAAATAGACTTGCTCAATAGTTGAAATCCATTTAATGGCAGACAGGCGTTTCCCCTGGACTGAAAGGGTCAATTAACCTAAGCGCAAACTATTGGGAAGAGTTGAGACTGGCTGGTACTCGCAACTAGAACTAGTATATGCAAGGCATTAGTCGGAGCGAAGGCAGAAGGGAGAGACACTTCGGAAGAAACAGGAGTATCGCTTGAAAGCGACACAATAGGTCGTTCCGCGGGACAAAAGTCACTTGCACGAACATCTAACATTACCGTCATTACCGTAAAGCTCGTAGAGTCACGTACTCCTCCCATTCAGCCGCCAGAAGCTTTCTCCTCGGTCACCGGTTCTCCCATCGCGCTCGCGCGCCCGCGTCCACCAAATCGCCGTCCCTCTACAAAAGCCAATAAACCGCGGCGCACACTCTCGCCAAACGATCGCCGAGCACGAATATAAAGTCCGAGCAGTTAAAACAATAATGCAGCTTGACGGAAGTCGAGGCGCAATTAGCGTGTAAGCCGAGCGATTGGGTTTAGGCGCCGCCGGCATCCGCTCGGGTTCCGTCTGGCAGGACGGCCGGATTACGACTGCGCGCGCGCGCGTCAGCCGCAATAAGCCAGCCAATGTCGGTGGGAGTCTGTCAACAAACCGAACGCGAACATTTCTTCTCTCGTAATCTACTACAAACCCTTCCAAGGTGTTGGCTATTCCTGCTTTATGGCCTGCGTTTTTCTTTCCCCCAGTTTACCGTTTATACAATTGTCCTGCTCGAAAACCGGTCTGTAATTACTGCGAGAATATCACTTAATTATATGCTTTTATAGTTATGGAGTTGTGGAGCAGTCGGTCGGCCTTTTTTTTTGGAGGCACAATACTGTAAAAATGCCTCGGTAAAATTGGGTTGCAAACGTAGATTGGCTAATTATACACACAACAGTAATTGCCGTATTCCTACTTTCGCGGGATATAAACTGTTATTAAGTGCTAGAATTCTTAAGGCTCTTGTTCGTTGATACTGGAACAGTTAACATTGATATCGCGTGCCTAAGTAGCACCTGGAGAACTTCCCATTTTCCTTTTGCGGACAAAAGCGAGTAATTCGTAAATATACAAATGCAAATAATGAACGTGTAATATTGAATCCGGTCACTCGGAATTGCCAAGTGTAGGAAACATTGGCAAACAGAAGAGAGGATAGGAAGAAATGCGACGTGGAGTACAGGTAATTGCGTAAGACGCATAATTAGCGAGCAAAGAGGAAGTTGTTCGAGTGCGTTAGCACACGTAGGAAGTGGCATCGTCAATGAACTTGACATTGTGCGCCGTGAATGGGAAACCAACGAGGAACACGAGAGTCTAGCAATAAGAGGATGTAAGATCAATGATCTATGTAATGATCCACAGCCAAGTATCGGAACTAAATAAGGAGTAGAAAAAAATCTACTATTCGTTAGAATGTGAAAGTGCAAATATGTAATGATCTGATTACAAACTACTTAATTTTTTATATAGTTTCTTATAGAATTTAATCACCGATAAAGGAAAATATAGTAAATAATTATTTTATCTAACTTTCGTCTGACATTGAAGAATCATTGATTTAAAATAAATAATGTGCAATAAAAGAAACTCTGATTATACGCGCTCTGCTTTCAGAAAATTTTTGAAGAGCTTAAAAAGCGTACACCAAATACTAATCACGATCTTTTCCTCGTTTTCTAAGGGTGCAATCAAACGAATTAGACGAATTTAACTCTCACTCGCGTGAGGCAGCGATACGATAATACAAAGATTATTGGCTCTAAACAATAATGACACGTCCAGCAATAAAAAGTATCAATCGCTGGACCACGACTCACCCGCCGCGAGTGAAAAGAATCTCAGGGCAGAGATCTCGCGGTATCACGATCGATTCCACGGGAATTTCTATGTAAATTCGGTGGTTGGTTCATGCGAGTAGGATCCTCGAGCGAATGACCGTCCGCGGCGATCTCTGTCATTGTCGGATCAGAGTGGGCGATCTATCACGGCGCGGCGGCGGCGGCGCTCGACTCGCGATCGAAATTGTTATTGCCCCGCCAAGTGGGACAGGATCGCTGAAATTCCTCCAACGGGACTGAATTCCAGGGAAATCTCTATCAGTCACATGCTGCGAACGCGGAAACCTCATCCAACCTTTACCGCAATTCATTTCGTGCCTCCGGATTTTTATTTACTGAGTAATACGTTGTTAAACAAGCCGCAGCCTGATGTGTTACGAAATATGTTAATGCGAGATTGAAAAACTCTCTGATCTTAAGCACATGCAATTTACAATTAATCAAGGAACGTTGGATAAGATGGAAAGGCTCTTCTATGTCAGGTGCAGGTTTCCCGACAATTCACTTTCACCCAGTGGACACATATGTACGTTTACATATGTTTTCCTATATCCTACTGCAAACGGAGTGTAGAATACACTGTAAATAATAAGTCCGAGGAGATAAAAAATCCGATAGAAAAACAACACCGTAAGGTTTCCGAGGGGAATGAAATTCATTAGGCAGAAAACCTCCGCGATCGAGGGACGAGCTTAATTATGCCAATCATAAAGAAGCCTCGCGCTCCAAATGAGAATCCCGTTGGGCAGAGAGAGAGAAAGAGGGAGAGAGAGAGGGAGAGTACATGTAAAGATCATGTAAATGAGAATGAGTTACAAGGAGGTATTCAAATACGGAGGCCGTTTAGTAACACCGGAGCAACGAAATGTAACGCGACGCCGTGCTGCGAGTAGGAACGCATTCAATTAAAGGGGAAATTTGCATGATGAGCGCCATATTCGTCTTAAAGATCAGTCAGAGGTTAGGAAGAGAAGGTGGGGAAGGAGGGCAGAAGCATAGAGAGGGATCGCGCGGAAGGGAGAAAAGAGGAGCGAATGAAAGGCGTTCTAGCGCGGGGAGGTGGCCGGCGTACGAGTAATCCTGTCTCACGGGCCTCGAAAATTACTGCTAATAATTGCTAATGATCGCGAGCGCGAGCGCGCGCGCGCGCGCGAACAAAGAGCTTCGTGACCGTTAGCTGGCGCGCGCGGGCGCCAGGGAGGAGAAACACGAGGTAACGTTAGAGTTAGCATTTATATGCAAATTTATAGCTCTCTTCGAGCATTCTCACGTCGAACGCTCGTCTTCACTTCGTGCTGGCCGGTCCTCCTCCTCCTCCCTCTTTGAGGGAATCGCCTCCGCGAGAGGAGGAAGCGGCCGAGTCGTCGAAACTACAAAAACACTCTGACCCCTCCGGCCAAGAAACCACCTCTCTCCGCTCAGCCGAGAGACTTCGTCGACTTCTCCCTTTGATAAGACTTTGCCAACCGAGTCTTTCCTTCACGTGACTTGCCAACGATACTGGCTATTCACTATTGCCGACGGCTTATTTCCAAGTGGACTCGGACTTTTAGTTTCCACCGCGGCGAGTTCGCGAGTTCTCCTCTCTGTTCGCACTGATAGCTATTCTTACTTCGGAGTTCATTCCATGCGGATTCGTGATTCGAAATTACAGAGGCGTGAAGAAGTCTCGGCTCTATCGAGGACTGGAGATTGTTCGATTATTCCCGTGAATAGTTCCCCTTTGTTCCGTTCATTCACTCGGTCCCGGCGATACTTGTCTTCTCTAAACACTCCTAATCATTTCACTGAATCTCTTATTATATCTACAATAAACTAATGTACTATGATCAAAGTGAATGAGACAGTACAGCATGGGATAAACTCTGCCTGCAATATAAGTAAATTAGTAAGTGAATAACGGAGAGAGGAGATATGCTCTGTCGTATTAAAGAAACGAGTATCTCCCGGAGAATCAACATTTCCCTTTACGGCACCGTTAAAGTGCCCTTTAATACCGCGCCATACTTCAGCTATCGCGCTTTGCTAATACTAATAGAAACATGCCCTATCATTTCCATGTTCGCCAAGGCCCATAACTCCCTTTTATTGAATCTAAGAGACAAAGAATCTCCACATTCGATTAAGCTGTGCTCCTATTCACGCTCTGTGTTTGCACACACATCTTCCTCACTCTCTTCCTCTTTCTCTCGGTGGCTGCTGCTCGGGCCGACGATGTACGGTACGTTCTTGAATCCAGTGCACGTTGCGCCCGATAAATCGGAATACCGAGATAAATGTGCTCGCGTGCGGCTACTGGTTTTACGCGTTTCGACTTTCTAGCCCGTATATATTAGAGCGTGTAATTGATATAAGAATACGGCGAGCGGCGCGCAATCTCGGAAAAATATCAAGATGAATCGGCGATGGCCGCGGCAAGAGGAAAGCGCGGCATCTTTCGCCGTAATAAACATACGTCACCCGGCGATTAAATGTTCAGGCTCGAGTACTTACTTCGCCGCGGACTCGTTTCTCTAGGATGCGTAAATACGCCTTAGGAATCGCGGGGGGGAACGGGTTTCGCTGTGTCCAGGAGGCTTACCTGCAAAATAAAAGGAGAGGTTGTTGATAGTAATATTCGAGATGTTGGAGTTTTCATCCTTAATTATTAAATTATTTCCCCGAAGGAAGTAACATCACTTTCGTTTCTCCTCTGCTTCAGTTCTCTGCAGTGCTAGATATTAAAAGATGTAGGAAATTGTAAACCAAGGAGTGGAAAAGTAGAAGAATTCAATAAAGAAAATGAAAGTGCATACTTTCAGTGAAATACAAAGGATTCCTGATTCATTAACCCATTGACAGTAAATGTTTCAACTATTTGCCTCTAATTTCCAGAATAAAACCAGAGTTATACATGCAAGATGTACACAATAAATATTGCTACTAATGTTTGCAGAACGTTAAGAGTCGTCTACGCAACGATCGACTCCGTCTGGTTTCTCTTTGCCGTGTAAATATTTCCCGAGGAAGGACGACGCGCTCGCGAGCGGAATAGCTTATTAAATAGAATGCAAAAATATTTGAGGAAGGCGAAGTGCGCTCGCGCGCTCCTAGGAAACCTGGACCAAGGTTTGCGGTCGCCGCGGAAATGCTTTCGCCGCTCTCGTGCGCTCGCTGGTATGATAATCATTGTTAAATAGCCACATGTCATCTGGCGGACCACTTACTCGGCAGGTTCGTCACTTTTAGTTCCTTTTTCCTCGCAGAGAATTATTACGAAATTATTAACTTTCACGAACACCGGCCCCTCCAAGTACGAATACGATGCAAATGACATGCGGTACTGCAGCGCGTAGTAAACTAAGTAGTAAACTGCAATCTTAGATTTCAGAAAGAGTTTGAGGCGGAAGTTGGGGTAGAATAGGATTCCAGAAACTATAAGACTGCCAGCACAAATCTTACTATTTCCACGTTATTGCATCGCGAATAACATTTCTTTGGAAGAGAGCATGAAATTTTGTTGAATAAACGATGCTGTTCATTAACCGATTTACTAGTATAGTCGTTAATGAATTTGCTAAGATCCACGCGGCCTATCACATTGCTGACTCGAACGGAGTTCCGATTGGGGAGAAATAACTTCTTTCTCAAGTTGAGGTATGCGATTTCGCTTGAATACGTTGCATGCTGCGAAGTACTCTGTCAGACGGAATTCTTTATACCCACTGGACTGCGATAATGAAGTTAGAAGGAAGTTTTCTACGCTCCGTCATTCCTGGCAATCTCCGGCCGAGTATATTCAATGCGAGAACTGCCAACAGACTGGCAAATTCCACTGTCCTTCATTGTACTTGTACTGCATTTTCCATTATCCCGTCAGCTCCGATTATCACGCGACTCTTTTCTCTATTTTACCCTCGAATTAGAAAAACTTAATAGGAGACTGCCGAGCGCGTACTCATTTGCTGTGCTTTGTCAAGATTACGTCTCTTCGTAAGTACAACTGTCATTTTTAGTTATCCTATTCTATAACTCTATTTCATAAAGGAAAACTAATACAAAAATAATGAAAAAAGTAAAATTTTTAAAGATTTAAGAATCAAATCTTTCGAAATCAACTAGAATATTTAAAAACTTTAGTATAATAACTGTAGAGTGTCATCTTCTCAGCGGATAATATAGACAGATGCTGATTTTATGCATAGATAATTGATTAGGATACGTTTGCGAAGCGTCTCGATAGGAAGGCATCTGTCGGAAAATGAGCGCGAGCAAAATAAAGTGAGGCACGTTAGCCCACCGTATTATCGAACTAGAACCACCTCCTTCTAGCACCAGGCTCGCATTAGTGAGTATAATAAGCAGGCGTTTCGCATGTAACCGAGGAATTTCCCGACGCAAAGTCGTTCGGGCCTGCAGTTAAACTCGCATGTGCACGCAGAGGACTCGGTGTCGCCGCCGGCGGAAAATTCAAATGCGCATATAAAATCCAGCCTAAGAGAGACGCATGCCGTTCCACCCCTTCCGATGGATTCTCCTATTCGCGTCTCTCCTTTTATATCGTTAATGCTCACTGACATTTTACTTTCTGCCTGTCACCACTCGCATCCAATAAAATCTCCTCGGATTCCTTATGATTTCAGTGTGATCACTTAGCCGTTCATCACGCTGCATTTCAATGTCAAACATAACTCACTTTCTATATGCTTGTCCATGAAATTCACGGGGATCTCAATGTACACGATTGTAGACACGAGGCTTTTAAATGATTCGCGTATTAGGTTTTAATTCTTTCGAAATTTATTTTGTATTATTTTACGGTTGAACGTGAGAATAGAACGGAAAGGACGTGTTCGGCTCTGAAACCGGCCTTGAGACTCGCTCTCCAATTATATTTGCCGGAAAAGTACACTGCCATTAACGGGGGATTGCCATCGCTATTAATGTTTAATCAGTTCCACAAAAATCGGATATTAATTCCCTCGAAATTCAATGCATTCAGATAATGCATTGCGTCACGCGATAGCTTCTACGCGGTTTTTCCGCGATCCTCGATTAAAGTAGTAATGACTCAGGGAATTCTCGATCAGTAATGGGAGCAGTGCCATTAATATTATAAATTGAAATCGAAATTCAATTTCCGCGGTGCTGAAAGTGCACCGGGGTCCGCCGTCGCCGCCGCCACCGCCGCGCACGCCTTTCGTTCCGTATTCCTGCCAAGTGACCGAGCGAGATCGGACACCTTAATGAACAGTTCAAAATACACCGGCGCGACTTGTCCCCGCTGCCTAACAACGGTGTGCATAATTCATTCATCGTGAATTACGGCCAACTCGTTCGTCCGAGCAGTGAGTAAGTGAGTATGAAAAGCGTCTGGCAACACGAGGCAGTCGCCGCGGCAGCCATTAATATCTATCCGCCCGGTATAATGCGATAAGCGTATCGATCTTGATCAGGAATGATCGTTATCTTTACGATCGTGCCTTTGAGCTATACAAGAGCAACGAGCTTCCTAAAGGGGACCGTGACACCTTTGCTTTAATCATGAAATCGTGAAAGTTGCGTGCAGATCACCGTCAACACCACCTCATCTTCTGCCTTGCTATACACGCTCGATTCACAATTTCCTGATCTTAATTAACGCCGTTCATCGAGATACTTGGATCGCGTCTATGCATTTCTGAAATTTTAATCGCAGCAGTGTCGAATATACTTTCCTGTTAACATTAATCAATTCACGCGAATAATTATACTGTGACACTTTCTTCATTTGTCGATATCTAAATAATTCTGCGGGTTAGAATAGAATTAAGCACAGCAACTTAATAAGACTGAATTTAAGAAAAGATGCCAAGGTTTGCCCGGTCATTTTTTGGCTCACCTTGTACAAGGTAGACAAGAGAAACCGAGCAAAAAAGGGGCGCCGATTGGAAAGATTGGAGCTGTCGGGGTGCATTAGCGAGGCTTTTTAACACGCTGATAGTTATTGATACGCGAACTGCAAAAACATATGCTAATTTCTAATAAAGCCGCTCTGATCTCGGATCGACCGGCATCGAGCAGGCTGAAATCACTCTGATATTATCGTCCAACTCATCGCAAATTGCCCGTTGCATATCATTGAACAAATTGCTGCGACAGGCAATCACGCACCACCGAAAATATCGCGCGGATGACGTTATTACCTATGAATATTAACACCGCGTGTGTGCGATCGCCCGGATTTAGATTGGGATACAATGAAACCGAATATGCGATGCGCGACTATTAAAAATTCAGATTGCTTGCACTTCTTTCGCGGTGGGTACTATGAATAGTTTGTGACAAACTGAAAGAAAGGAAGTGATATAAATAAGAAAGAAACAGATGGTCGCATTGAATTTGTTGGTCAAGTTTTTTTGAAACAATACGTGTGATTTTATGACTGTTGCATTTTGCATAAGACTAGGTTTTATAAACGGTCTAGACAAAGTAGCCAATTATTATTCAACGACTTAAATAAATCAGATTATTCTCTGAAGGAATCGTTTGTGACACCTCGATGATAATTAAGATAATAACTATCTCCTCTATCATATAAGAATTGTAGAGAAAAACAACGGCGATTAAATTTGACACTGGGCGAAAGACGCCTTGAATCAACGACATAACTGAAGGTATTCAGATGACGAAGCTCGAAAGGTGATATTCCAAAGCCATTTTTAGTCCGAGATAAATATCAAGAAAATGGTAAGTACGTTGTCAAACAGGATCTTTAAATTGACGTTAAACTGGAAGAGTTCCAGTATATTGTAGGTGGTCTAACATCGCCAGCGAGAAACCTACCAACTAAGGCCCAGCAGTTCGCAGTAAATCATGCTGGAACGGTTGGCGGCCTAATCTTTGTGACAGTGGCGGAAGACGTAAGAATGTATGAATCTAATCTTCTAGGCGAGCTGACCAATGCCAGGAGAGTCACTGACCGATTGAAAAGGACGCCTTCGATTGATTAGCATTTTCGTCTCTAGCGAGTTCCAAAAAAGGGCATCGCATGCCCAACGATACCGTTCAATGCTCGCCGGATCCGCTATCATCGAATACTATCTAGTCGCCGACATAACTCAACTGATCAATGACTATCAGACCGAGCATTCCCCGGTAAACTTATTCGACTCCGATTGCAGTAAATCCAACAGCTAACTCTGAACTTTACCGATTAAAAATTGCTCCCCCCAAAAAGTAACAAGAATTCCACAATTCACATAATCAAATAAATTTTACCCGCAGCTCCGCGAGTACAATAATCTGTCCAGTAAAATACAATATCGCGTGATATTCTACGAAAGTCAATGAAGCAAGTACAGTAATCGAAACAGACAAAGCTGGCAATTTGCTATTAATAACAGTTGGTCAATGGTATCGGCTATAAGAGTGGACGACGTTCCCGGAGGACGCCACTCAACAATCACTTGGGGAGTCAGAAAAGCCGCGGGTCACGCTAATACCGATTCTACAATAGCTGGCAGTTCCAACGCGTACTCTGCAACTGCGACTGGCTAATTACAGGGATGGTGTGTAACATTAGAAAGGGCTACTCTCGACGGCTGTCCGTGCTGCCAGACAGTCGGACGTATTACACCTTCGACACATGACATCACGTATTTATAAATAATCGTCAGAAGGAAGACACGTAGTGGCGAGGAAGAGTGGAGCGAGCTCTGCTCGAAGAAGATAGGTCGAGGGGAGAGAAAGAGAAGGCGAGAGTGGGAGAGGGTATCATCATCACGTTCAATGCCACGAAGAGTCGAGCAGGAGAGCAGAGGCCTCCTGTAATTTTATTCGCGTCGGAATGGTATTCCTGATGACGCCGAGAGCGTGGTGTGTGCGTCCTTCAAGGATACCGTTGCCCTTCCCTCTCGCTCCCAGCGCGCATACACTCTCCGCTCTCTCTTTCTCTCGCCCGGCTCCCTTCTCTCTAGCGCGGACGGATCCTGGGCCCCTCGCCCTCTCTCGCTCCCTCACCCCCCCCCCCCATTCCCAGCCTCTCTTTCTTCCCTTCATCATCTTACCCGCTCTCTTACGCTCTTCCTCTCCCTCGCGCCCATCGGCACAAGAACGCCCGCGTTTACCCAGTGCCATTGCCCGTGTAACAGTAACTTGCTTAAGCGTGTAATTTGCAGACGTTGCTATATGGATGATACGCCAATGAGGAAAGCTCTATTTTTGCGATTATGGAGCCCGTCTTCGTCTAGGGATGCTCCTGTTCGAGATGGTCGCCGCCGCCACCGCCGACGCCGCCGCTCTTGCTGCTGTTGCAGCGCTGCTGCTTGCTTATACACGAGGATCGTATCGTCTGGCCGCAAAGTACCGTAACGAAGCACCGGGGTTACGCAGCACCGCCACTTAATCCGACGAATCGGCGGTCAAACTGCGATTGCATAATCGCACCTTGCGCTCCCAGCCACTTTTCGCTAAATCGGACAGCACACCATTTTAATGGCACGACACACGCGCGCGCCCGATCGAGGCCGCGGAAGGCACGTACGCGCTCCAGAATTCCAGCGAATTTCAACCGTGCGAGCATTTGACTCCGATCGAGAACTAGTTTCACTTGGTCATTGGCTAAGCATCCAGCGGCAGCGAGTTTGTTGCGCGAGTCTCACGGGGAAAGATTTTTTTTCTTGATGAATTGATTCGTGTGAAAAACAAGTCGAATTTTTAAAAGCATTTACAATACTTTACGTGGAAGAATTTACTTTATGCCAGGCCAGCCTTGGAATTACAAGGAGAAATTACTGGACGATAAATCTGTGAGTCGGTAAGAATTGTAAAGAGACGCGCCGGCGATCCTATTGGTTATTAATCAGGGAATCTATCAGTGTCGTGTTAGCAGTACAAATTCAGAGGCAAGCTTTACTGTCAAAATCGCACTGCTCGCAGCATCATCAATTACAAAGACGAGTATATTCTTCTCGAGGGCTCGATGTAGCCAAGGCTTCCATGTTGTGCAAGCGCCGACTGAAAGGGCCCTGCTGCAAAACTAGTTTTTACCGTAAATCCGCCGAGCAGTCCAGTAGGAAGGGAGTACTCGATAGGCTGCGAGGCCAAATCCGAACCTTCGTAGAATCACACCACGACAGTGTCAATGTCGAATAGAACATTTATCGAAACTGTGTGAAATAGGCCTTAATATGGAAGTTAACACTGCCCTTAAACAACGCGCATTCACGTGAAATGGGATTTCCAGCAAGTTTTGGAAAGTAGTTCTAACTGCTAGATCAAGAAAGCTTTCAAACGCGATATCCCTAAACAAATAAACTCAAACAGGCCATCTCCAACTTAGTTCCACCTTAGTTTGGTTTAGCTTTGAAATATCATTGGTATTCTAACTTCGCCCGTCTTACTCAACACTGTTTCACAGTGGATTTCACTAAACACCAGATATTTCGTTGCCACGCGAGGCTAATTCACCGGCGGATCTATAAAGGCACAAGTGTTTCAGTGAAAAGGCACGATTATTAAAGCAGAAGGTGGAAAAGTTTCTGCGCGACGGCGCACGAGTTTCCAAGGGATGAGCCGCGTCTTTTCAAGTTATCGGAATAGAAGAAGGGAAAGAAACGCCATTCTTGCTGGCGAGCCATTGATCGCTGGATCCAGTCGAGCGGCTGCTACTTTTTAAGCGGTATTTCTACTTCTCGCTGAGTCGGCTTTAAGTACGACTCACCTATTGAATCAAGAACGTCGATTAACCCGAACATAAATACACTCGCCGCCGGTACAAGTGGACATCGAGTAAAAGTGCTCGCGGATACTGTCCCATTCTTCTCCACTTCTTCGCCCTTTCCCCCCCATCCCATCCCTCCATCTGCCCGCATACTTTTTGCCCGAGATTCTATTCTGGGCGCCCAGACCACAAGGCAAACACTTTTACTTACAATTAGATATGTAACAAACTATGTTTTAATGAAAATAAGCAAAGACCGTCCAAATTATTAAATTCCACTTGTATTGCGAGAAAGATCAATATTTAATAGTTGACGAAATGAATTAAGAAACAGTGAAAAGTAGATGTGGCAAAGTTGGAATGCTGATCGCGATTAAAGGAATAAATTGAACTAGAAATGACTGTGCGGACGTTAATGTGATCGTTTCTAATAGACAAGCTTCCGATTGAACATCTCCATCATTGGAAACACCTGCGCTAATAATCTATCATTCAGCCGTCCTTCACTCTACGTCTGCGTGGACGTCACACGTGTCGTAATACAAGGATGGAAGCCGAACTGGAGTACAAGCGGCGAAAGGTCACAGCGGGATACAGTTTTAATTAGGGTACCGCCCCCACATTTTCGGTAGACGGCCGCCTGCCTTCCCGTAGAATGCGGGTCAGCCTTGCCAAAATTGGCGAGCGCAGTCCGACGCGTACGTTCTCATTTGCCAGACGCGCCAAGAATTCAATTATGTCTACTAAATAGTGTCAATAGAAAATTATAAAACTGTTATGGTATCAACATGAGAACTTAATAATTGAATCTCTTATTGTTACTTTCTAAAAATTCTATTAAAAATTCGAAGTGACGGACTAAGAAAGCAGTTTTAAATGTGCGTTACTATTTTTATCTCTCGCATACGCGTTCGCCTGTTCTTTTTCAATTTCGTATAAAACAGAGATGTGAGGAGTGATTGATATGATAAAGAGCCGGGACGCCTAGCCATGGGAATGCTAATGTTTCATTTAAATTGAAATTCCTATTACAAGCGCTTCCCCCTGCTTTGTCCACGCTATGTATGTACATGCAGTTTCACAGAAGGGTAGAAGGCGTGCGAATGCATCCATGACAAGGAGTGACGTAGAATCGCGTGCACTGGTGCGAACGCAGGAAGCCGCGGTGCAAAAAGGCAGAAGGCAATCATGATCAGCTCCGAATATGGTGGACTAAGGTCAGGGTGCGAATGCGCCTCGGGACCTGGGAATGCTATTACGTGCATTTCGAAGTTCGAGTCTGCTACTTAGATATTTGCCTCTCTTTCGCCTCTGTCTTTCTTGCGCTCATAACTTCACGAAACAAGAGAAAATAAATAAATCAAGCATCCATTCTCTCCTCAATTTTTAAATTTATCCGAATACTCTCACATTTGTTTCCGAATTATTGTATAAATTGATAAATCGTTACTTTATTCAATTTCCAACAGTAATATTTTATATGTCGAAGTTTCACACGGAATGCCTTTCTTTGCAAAGAAAGTCGGACGTTTTGCATTAACTCTCCATAAACTCGATAGACATCTCAGTCATGGTAAATTCTTGCTCCCCCAAACGATATTAAAGATTCGCGATTGAGAGGCGTCAGTCTGGATTCAGCCACGTTTCATTTACGCTTTCAAATCGCGCCCTTCGAGAGGCGAAGGAGAAAACTGGCGGCCGGTGTTCGCCATCGCAAAGATGCGATGCATCTACCGTTAAAACAGAAGAAACAAGAGGGCAGGATGCGACAGGAGAAGATATGGTAGCAGAGTAGCGAGACGGGTAGGAGGGGGCGCACAGGGTAGCAGTATCCTTGACGAAAGTCCGAGGGACAGTCAAGGGAAAAAGCAGTGTCTACGAACAATGTCTGTAGAGGGTCTGGGCAGAGAGTATGCCTAAGTCGAGCGCGCGCGCGCGCGCGCGCGAGAGAGAGCACTCTCTCGCGCTGGCGCGCGCGCCCTCGGCTCCGTGCATCGCAATGCAGTGCAGCACACAGGCAGCATAAAACAAGCTGCCATACATGGGGCGACCGTCAGCCGACTCTCCGGGTTATAGCAGGACCAGCCGAGCAAGACAGAGAGAACGAGAGGCCCTTGGTAGCGCTGGCGAACAGCCTGACGCAGAACGAAGCAGCGAGCCAGCCGTAACGCAAGCAAGCAAGCAAGCAAGCAGGCAGGCAGGCAAGCAAGCAAGCAGAGAGGGCCGGACGGAGCCACAGCCGTCCAGTCGGAGACCAAGAAAGAGAGTGCAACCTAAAGAGAGAACTCTCCTCTAGGAGAGAACGGATCAGGTAAAGGCAGAGGAGAACTGGCAGAGAGTAAGAAGTGAGCCTGAAACGGCGAGGGAAGAGGGAGAGAGAGATGAGGCGAGTATCCGAGAGTGCCAAGAGAGAGACAGGAGTCAGAGGAGACGAAGGATAGCAGCAGGCACAGCTGGGAGATAGATAGAGAGAAAGAGAGAAAGAGAGAAAGGAGGCGAGAGGAGAGAAGGTGGAGGCGCACACATGGTGTGCGGCGGTGGTGGATAGTCGCGGGCTGCACGTGCACGGGGATGCCGAGAGTGTGTTGATGGAACCGGGCCTCTCCTCGAGATAAGCCGGACTCGCTCCTTACGAACGGAGCACATGAAAAGGTCTCGAAGGTCCTCGACACCCTACGCTGAAAGTCGATCTTCGCGAAGTACGAAGCACCCACCGGCCAGGCAGCCTGGAGCGCGCTCTCGGTACTTACTCGCTTTACTCGGCCCTGCCTACACTGCACCTCTCTACTGCCGCCGCCACCGCCGCCGCCGCGACGCTGCTCCTGCCTACCGACACTGCGCGCTCTACTCCACTCCTGGCCGAGAGACACCGCGCGCTGCGCTGCTCCTGCTCCTTCTGTTACACCTGGCCAGATATGTCGCCGCGATTGATTTCGCGATACAGGAGCCACTCCAATTTCACCCAATACCGTCCTCCTCCCATCGTACGCCATTCTTATAACCCAGCGACACGAATTCTCTTCTGCATGGAAAGAGTAATCCTATTTCTTATTGCGATCTTTACCCCATTGCTAGTTAGAGAGTAATCTATTTGAAGGAATGCTTTGGGCAATTTTATTTTAGCTAAAGACTACTGGTAATTAATTCTGATCTGAATATAGGGATTCTTAAATCCCTGTGTATTAAAAGTCAATACTATTTGTTAGTATTTCGTAGTAATACAAGTCTTCCCCGAGTCAAAGAATATATAAATACATTCGTAATTTTGGAAGTGTAATCGAATTATCCGTATCATCTTTAGGAAAAGCAGACATTTATCGAGAATAGTGTAAGCGATGTATTAGTACGACATCGCTAGGGTTGTTGTCGTACAAGAAACGATCGGCGACAGGGAGCTCGCGTGTATCCGATCTATTAATAGCTCAGTGATCATTAACCCGAGTAGTATCCAAGCCAGTGTCAATGAGTGGAGGGCCGAACGGGATTAAAATGCGATCGTCTCCAATTATTCAAAAGCTCGTCCGCCATGAATATGCATACATACTGCGCGATCCATGCAAGGACACTCCGGAATCCACTGACGCTCCGGCGAAAATCTGTCGCGCGGGCTTCATTAAAAAGTTAAATCTCAATGTATCGCGCAGACTATTAGCGTTTGCATAATACGTACTCAATCACTATTGATTTATGTGTATTGCGGATTTAGTAGTAACAAGTGTTCTAATCTGGACAAAATGCTAGTCGAGCACCAAACATGTCTTGAAATTGCTTTTACTTTCGATTTTTTACTATTGTCGCTTGTAAATGGATACTTAAGAAATATCTCTTTTAACGGCAAATTGATTACTAATATTATCAATCGTATGAGTAATTTACTGTTCAAGAGCAGATTGTATTTCTCTTTCTGAGATTTACGATTATCAATGAAATGAGAAATCCAATGCTGCTTTAAATCTAGCGAGAATCCTCTAATGAGTAAAAAGGAAAGTAATCTATCACTGGATGGATAGTGGCAGGTATCCGATCGGAATATGAATAGTGTATCGCGCATACCGGGACGAAATACGCGCTGGGACAGGATAGAACGGAGGTGTTCGCGATTAATTCCTCAGGCAAATCCGCACTCGCACACTCGGGCGTCGCTCATTCAGATCGAATTCCCGTAACCTTGTAAAGCGACGGTGTTACATGCCGTTATACATCACGCGGCGAGCGAGCGAGCGAGCGAGCGGAAGGTGGCGCGCGCTCTCCAACACCCACGTGCCGCGCCAGTGAAATCGACAGATGGATTAGACAGATACACAGTCTTATTGGCTCTGGGCGCGTACACATGCGTATACATTGGAGGCTTACTGCCTCTAGAATTGCCCCGGCCTGTCTCTACATTTTCTCGGGGCCACCATTTCCTAGGTGTCTCTACATTACTTCCCTCACGCCTTTTCCCCTCTTACTTCACCTCCGGATGAAGTAACGCGTCCAGGGTGTGTAGGTGAAACTCGAGTGCCAAGCCGAACCCGATAACGATTTGTTGCTACACAACTTGGACCCGATGGGTGGTAGCAATGCGCACTTTTTCCTTCCTTCCTTCCTCGCCCTCGATTCATGCGGACTCGCCCTCATTAAGAAACGACTGCGTCTTAATTTTCACTCGAGACAATGCGCATGCCATTGGACTGCGATCCGATTGAAGTATCAAAGTATAGTCGAGCGACATTCATTGAATTTAAAAGAAGCAATATATATTTGAAATCGATTGCATGAAAAGTAAGATAGTAAGAAAACTTTAAGAATGCAATTCAATTATCGGGTATAAATATATTTTAAAATCGTCAGCCATTGCAACTTTAAAGGCGACACTTATTACCTTGCAAATGCATGGAATTTCCAGAGGCAATGCCTTTCGCGGTGGCGTCAAGCTTTAAGTCTCCAAGGAGTTCAATTGCAATATCTGCAAATGTGAATAATTGAAGTACGAGAACTTGCGCGATAGCTGAATGGACGGCTGCCGTCTCTCCGAATAGTACAATAGACAAGCCTGACTAGAACCGGGCAATGAATAACTGTACAAGTTGTAGGCACGACGTTGATTACAAGTAGGACATAAGTGCATCTGAAGCAATAATCGTCTGGAGCCGCGAGGGAGCGAGCGCGCGAGCAATCAACGTAAATCATTGCCGATCAAAATGTTGTTACACGGCCCGGCTGTCCATTGTATGCTAATCGCACGTGGGAAAAATCGTGTGTCATAATCGCCCGGAGAAACGATGCACAGAAAGGTCATTTAGCAGCGAGACTAAAACCTCGAAACTGTGTGTGTGTGCCCGCTCTCTGTTGGTATAAAGCTACAGATCAATAAACTCCGAGCACTATTTGTAAGTACTATTACCCACTAACTGCCGTCTATTAGTCGCAGTACGTTAACGTGTCACGCAATTAGCTTTTATAATTGTTCGAAAGGTTTCCTCTAAGTTACGAGGGGTAATTAATTAAACGCCTGGCACGATCCTTGTCGCGCCTATACCAGTGATTAGCGCTAATCGATTACGGAGCACACCTATTATAATCCGATAGTTCACGTAGCCAAACTTTCGGCTTGAAAAAAAAAACTTGCTCCTCTTTCATTGATTCCTGATCAGTTTACAAACAGTGGGAACAAGAATGGGAATATTTCATCTATTCATTTGAAACCAAATTAATTTAATAATCAACAATAATTTAACTACCCGGAAATTAAATTTATGCACTCGAATAATTATTGGCTGATCAAATTTTCTTTACATCACCATAATTTTTTTAAAAATCTCACTACAATGTTAATTTATACCAGCCTTGTCACTGTCGGGAAATAATGGCAGCCAGAGTGGCAGTAATGCGGAATTCTAACACCAAAGGATTATTGCCACCTTGACAGAGGAAATGTCAAGGTGTTTCCGTGGAATAGGTCGCGCGTACCATAAAGAACGAGCGGCTGGTCGTGCACACCCATGTCTCGGGAATGCACTTATACCAGTTTTCCTTGCACTACCAAAATCGTCCTGTTGACTTTCTTAATACCCGGCGCATTCCGCGCTCCTCCACTCTCGGTCCATGACTTTGCAATGACCGACGCATCCTTCAAAATAAACACTTCTCTGCCCCGCCGCTCCGCTCCTTCCTCAAGTTTTACGAATATTTGCGCCTGACATTTACGTCACCGGGACGTGAGCGACTCCTTGTTTCGTCCCTGCTATTATTTTTTATTGGGCCCGACAGTGCGCGGATTTGCCTCTTTTTCTACGGAGAACATGAGACCCAAAGTGGAATTCCGGGTTTTCCTGCTGCGATTTAAATAATAGCAATCTCGAATTTTCTACGGCTAGTATTATTATAGTACGAAATATCGAACTCTTATTTTGAATATCCTATGAAACAGAAGTCTTGAATTCATCTTAATTCCCCTCGAATTAAAGGACCAACTATCCCCTTCCCCTTACTACATGAAACCCCAAGAAATAAACTTGAAGCAGTGCCATCAAGCAACGGGAGGTGTTAATGAAAGAAGACCCGGCGAGAAGTGACACGAAGCTTTCATACTCTCGTTAATAATTGATATGACACTAGGAGCGCCGGAGCCCTTAGCGCGATGAAATATGCTTCCCATACATGCTAATCGCTTAAACGGCAATAAAATCATTACGAAGAAAGAGGATCGCCGTTTTACGAGCGGCGATCGCCGGCGATTCTTGGCTTACGTTAATTCCCATTTACCGTGTTAACGCGCCAGCAGCGATCAGCCAGCTGAGAGTTGTAATTTAAGCCGGGCGAACCGATTGGTCATTGGCCGAGAGAGGGTTCGTCCTCGCGCCTATGTATTC
The DNA here is from genome assembly GCA_910591665.1 of Ectemnius continuus. Classification (NCBI taxonomy): domain Eukaryota; kingdom Metazoa; phylum Arthropoda; class Insecta; order Hymenoptera; family Crabronidae; genus Ectemnius; species Ectemnius continuus. Next base: position 7,881,350 of record OU342868.1, on the reverse strand, counting down.
GTAAGGTCGTTCCGATAGTTTACGCGGCGCTCGCGCGCTCGCGCGCGTCCACGATATTTATTGTTACTGCGGTGCTAAAAACGGGAGCACGCGATATTACGAGTGTAAGTCGGGCGGACATATTTAAGGCGCGGACATCTCCCGCGAGAGCAAACAGAATGCCGGCGGCGCGGCGGCGGGGCAGTGTGTGAGCGCCGGGCGAAGAAAGGGTGGCGGCGGCGCGGAGTACATTGGGAACACCATAACTCCCGGCAGCACCTACGGGACACGCTGCAGCACCAGCAGCAGAACCAGCATCCCTTGGCTCGCCCGGCCCCGCTTTGCATAATAAGAGGCTTAAAAACCGAGGACGTACCGCGTCCACGTAATTTGCTACCGTACTACACATATCATGCTGACTAGTTGGCCATCTTTCCGCCGCCCAGAACATTCCCGTCAAGGGGATGCAGGCTTCCCCTCCCTCCCTCCCTTTCTCTCTCTCTCTCCATCCTCATCCCGAGGAGGGATGCTTAGGCTGCACTCACACGATCGATAATTCTCCCCGGTAATGATACCATTTATACGCATTTGTCAATTGGACGCTGCTATTTCTGGCCCTCTTCCGTTCGAACTTGTTCTCTCATTGGCTAGCGGAAACAGAGGATTATTTCTGCGCGCGATGTATTTGCTGTTCTCGAGTACATGTACAATAAAAGCCTGTAGTATGAAAAATGCTTCTGTTCGCGTTTTGTCGTTATTATTATTAAGGAATGATTTTTGAAAAATCAGGTTCCTACAAATGACTATTCTCCGGGTAGCACTATCCCGTTGATTGATCTACTATAATAGCGGATGCATGCGAATTCAAAGAATATAGGAAGAAATAAGAAAGCAGAGTAATGAGTGGAAGAATTGCTACACTGTATGGGAAAATAAATAGTTTTAGCGGAGTGGCGAAGCAGTGTTTAAAGAAATTACCGGCTTTCGCGACGCGATGCCTCGACGATGTATATCTTTGCATTAATTAAAAAAGCTATGCAACTCTTACGATGCTATCAGAAGCCCGGCAGTCTGAAAGGGCTGCTGGCTTCCCTGTCATATTCTGATCACCGGTCTTATTCCGAAATCGTCCGAGCGCCGATTTCCGATTTCCCGTTCGGTCTTCGGTATTATTAGAGGACCATTAATACGATCGTTACGTGTCGGGTAAAGGCGGCGTGGATTCACAGTAATGACAGTAATACCGATCGTGTGAGGGCTGCTTAAGAAGGATGATGCCCCGCTCTCTCGGTCCTCGCAGCCTTGAAACCTGTCCCCTCGGGCTTGTCAAGTGCGCACACACCGCGCACATCACGCACGGGGCTGCTGCCTTCTCCTCTTCTCTCCATTTACACGGCGCCAGCCACAACTCCGGGCACCCGTGGAAATGCCCGCCACATTCTCCTTTTTTCCGCCTTCCTCGCCTTCCTCATTTTTCTCCGTTTCTAAATTAATGACCCACCGTCACGGCGAAGGTCGCCCGCGCGCGCGCGCGCGCGCCCCTGCTCTTTGCTACTCTTCCACCGGATAATCCTGATTAAGCGCGCGCTCCGAAAAATTAACACCCGAGTTAGGATAATGGAGTTTCGCGAGACGCCATCGTAAAATCCTTGCCACTCAGGCTGCCAAGTCCGATGGCTCGTATACATGCATTTATTAGAGTACACACAGCGGCCCCCTCAAAATTAAGTAACGGCTGAGCAAACTCTCTCGATTCCCTGCCTGCCTTTAAAACCGTATGCAAATTAATTACAGCTATTTGGACATTATCGGCAAATTAGTCGGAAACCCATTACGATTCTCATATAAAAGTGCAAATATTATACCGATGCTAATTAATTGCGATAGAGATTAAGATACATTAGTGGTAAGTATAAAAGTCTATTATTATACCAAGCGTATCGAGCACGCAAATCTTTGGAATTTCAAATTTCCTAGCGCAAAGGGAATTTGATGGGATCTCTTTATCCGGCCGGATGTTATTCACGGCCACCAAAGGAAAATGCTAAACGATGCTTTATCACTGGCGCGGACTGTGAGAGCTGCGCACTCTGTCCCTTTAAATCTCAGCCGTCAGCCAGTTCTTTCTTCGCTGGTTAATGAAAAATCCTAGTCACCTCGTGAGCACAACACACACGCACGCACACACACTCTGCGCACTCTGCGCACTCTTCCCTCCCGGCAGTGCACTTTGCTCCATTATTCATGCGATTCATTGTACCCTCGGCGGATTCGCTTTCTTTCCTTGGCCAACGTGCTCTGCCTGCTTTAGGAGGTCCACGCAGGTTTTCATACGTACTCGCCGGGATTTATTGATTTGTAATAGCGGCTGCAGTCGTTAAGAGCAATAGTGATACCGGTCGGAGTAAGTGTTCTTGCTACTATCTTACTTTACGCCGGGAATACATTAGCGATCGAGTGTATAATTAGTTGGGGAAGACGTCACTTCATCAGCCCGATTTTTCTAAAGCCCGCTGAAAGCCGGATGTAATAATAAATGGAGTATTAATTACACATTTTACTAATAAGAGGAATCGATATAACGATGCTAGCGATAAGTTTTACGCTATACTTCTAATTCGTCTATTAATGACTTTAATTGTAGAATGACTTGACTACGCGCGGCCTCTTAAATCTCAATTTCTCGTGAAATTAAACTGGGCCATAAAGGAAACTGGTGTACTAGAATCCTAAACTGGCTTAATGAATTTTGTCCCTTGTTTACAGCTTTCTGCCGCTTACGCGTGTTCCAGATAGAGCGCACTGGGATTATCGAATTACCCAAGCCGGATTCGAGGTGTTAAAAATGCGCGTTTATGGCAGACGCGTGTAGTAATGTCACCTTTCTCGACTTTCGTTCCTTTTGAGTCCCGCTTTGCGTGCGCGCCGGGGTCTTTGCTCGTACACGCGCGCGCGCGGCCTTAAACGTACAAGCCGGCCGAGTTCGGCGAGAAAAATCGGCCGATCCACTTGAATACCCGGGCCTTTTGTTATTTACGAGCCGTGATACGAGTATTAAGTAACGCTGCTTTCACTGCCGCCCACATCTCCGGCCTTCCTCCTCCTGCCCCTCCGTCCCAGCCGCACTTCCAAATCCCGATCGCAAAGTTACAAACGTAAGCCGCTCATATCGTATTTCAGACATTCTTCGTATGAATTCTGTGTCAGTTCCGTTTTCAGTATCCAGTTATTTCCTTCATAAAGGTGTTGCAGGGTTTCGAACCTGACAATGGATTGATTAACTATAGTTTTGCATTGAAGGTTAAATTTATCGAGCTCGAAAATAGTGGCATTACTTTTTCATAATCCATTTCATAATGATTTAATTACCCTTTCATAGAGTAAATAGTATTTACTAGTTATAAAGTCTCTGGTTCTTTCAAAGAATGAAGAGACAATTAATTTCTCTTTCGCGGAAGATGTATTCATATTATGATGGCAGAGGAAAGGAATTTTACAGGAGATTGAAGATTCAACGATTAATCGTGTAATAATAATACTGAGAAATCCTTGTCGATTGACACCAATCTACTCGGCGATCGAATCATCAAATACATGATCAAGCTTTTCTACGAATAGAAGAAATCTGCCAGTTTCACTCATAAGCGCATACCGGAAGGGCAGAAACTTGACTGGAGGAGAGAGAGGAAACGCGGGACTAGACGAATCCGGCAGGCAGAGCGAGCATGGGATAAAAGCCGACAATGGGTAACCTTGAATTTAGCAGAGCGGAAACGAGGCCCGCGCGCACCTCTCTTTCTCTCTAATTACTTTCCCTGAATGTGTACGCGCCGAGTGAGGATCCACTTTAATGCGAGCTCGGTGGCTGCATGTTGCGCGCCGCGCATGACGTAACAGTAACCTACTTCCGCTCCGCGAGTCCATTCATCTGCCGTGAAAGAAATCGCGTTAGAAGATGCTACCAAATGAGACGACGAAACATCTGCCGCTTCGAGAAAGCAGACACGTGTCTGACAGAGTTGACCGAAAATGGATCTTCAATGCTGAGAATTCTATCAGCTAATTTCCCCCTTATTTTGTATCATCATAAATTTTTCTTTATCTAATTGCAATGATTCTTAAGTATTCGTTGAGTATTTGATATTTATACTCTGAATAAAAGCCTGCTATAATTTGAATTACTTCTTATAATTGGAACATTGATTTCTTTGATAGTGAAAAGAAGCCAGAAATTTTCCTCGAGGTGTTGCTAGTAGCATTTAAACAGGAAACTAATCAAGATGGATGGGAACTCTGTAACGCTAATTTACTAAGTACGCGTACACGACAAAGCACTTTGTCAAACGTCGCTCTTGTTATTATGAAAACCAGAAATATTCGTTTAAGTTGTCTACTCCAGATAGGCTATTCCAAGAGCGTGCCACTTTTTATTGGGACGCACGTGTCTGGCTAATCATCCGCGAGGAGTATTCCCCGCAAATTACCCGCGGTGGACCCGGAAAAAATCGTGAGCAGAGCGCGCGCGCGCGGTAACACGAGACACATTCGTAAAAAAAAACAACTGGATGTACCTGAATACGGAATGGACATGAATATTGATCACGGGCGAACGGGATGCTGCTGCTTTGGATCGCCCGTTGCACCGATTATAATCGTTAATTACCGGCAATTACCGGCCACCTATACGCGAGGTACACCAATATTTGTCGTCTGTCCGCCACGCGAATCCCAGCCATAATGCGACTCATTTATTGACAAATTACCGCGATTAATAAAGCTCACCGAAGATAAGAGGATAATTTCAGCCTGCGGCAAAGTGAAAACTTCAAATTCCAATCGATACCTCGCCGTAATTAATCATCGAATTCAAGTTGCCAGTCATTATATCCCAGTCAATCTTCTGCCGCGTTTGCTTTCCATTACTATGATGGATCGATATAATTATGATAGAAAATCGGAGGCTTCGATTCGAAACGATTCGAGCATATAAATGAAGTCGACGTTTCTTTCGTAATTAGATCCGCCCCGAAATAATTCAAACTCAAGTAAATTCATTCACATTCAACAGTTGACCTAGAAAATCGCAACTATTGACCTAAGATTCTTATTGAAATTGTAGAAATTACTATTAGTGAATTTAATTTCAGCATTTTTAAAAATAATATTTGCAAAGCGCTGTTACGAAAATCGCTTGCTAGATACTTTCAGATTAGAAACCAGGCTCGTAACGTGACATTGAACAAACTAGAATGAACGGATTGAGCATTCTCAGCGTAGCCTCTCCTTTCATTAGCCTAATAAAGTCCTCCGGGTGTTATGCAAAGGAGTAACTAATGGCCAGCTCTCGGAAAGTGTTGCCGAGGCATTGTGCGAGGAGAGCGGGCTTTCAGTGCAGTGCCAGTGACCATTGGGGTGTTTCAAGGAGATTATGCAAAGGATCCTTTTTGCTCGGAGCGAGCCATCGCACTGTCTAACGATCGGCACTAATGGCACCGCGGATAGGATATTAAGCGTCCCTTCGCGTGGGAGGCTCGTCCGCTTTTGCCAGCCGAGGCTCCTCGAGGTCGCGCCGAGCAGACTGACTTCAGTCCCTGAACTTTCAGTTTTACAGCCGATAGTAATGATTCCCCCAATATGAACCCTTAGGCTATCCCAGACCTTCTCGCGCGATTAAGAGGAACGAACCTCCGCGACTCGCGCTCCCTCCGAATTAGCCAATCTAACTTTAGACTTTGAGCCTGTTGATTTGATGACGAAACACTATCTTCTCTCGAGAGAAGATTCCAAGGAACTAGATACAAAGACCATCTTTATTGCGCGACGATTGCAAATGATGGGCGGCCTTTCGATTGACGTGAGAAAATATGCCACGAGAGAGCTTTGAATCTTGGCATTAATTAAATACTGTCTATTTAATTAATTTTACGAAAATAAAGGAATGTTTATCCAAGAAGATGATAACCTCCAATATAAATGACAACTAAGAGGCAAGAATAAATATGAGAAAGCTTTCTCAAATATTCGTATTAGCTTTGCGAGTTGTTAGAGCAGGCTGGAGAACAACAGAGCCGGGGGCGACTATCGGGGCGAGGGGCTAACAATGGAGGAACACCAAAGGAAGAACGTAGGCGGGCCGAGAGAGCCGTGGAGGCTCGGCTCGCTCGCTCGCCCGCTCGCTCGCGGCCAGAATGCGGTTGACATTTCTCGGCAAGTAGAGCGTTACCCTATCGAGCCAGCCACTACTGTCCCGGCGATTCACGTTTCATTCCACACTCTCGTGTGTCATAAGAGAAATCACCATTTAGATTGATGTGACTCAGTGTCGCACAAGCCTAGCTGTAACACGCATTACAACATTAGATATCATCCGCTGGGAAAACTGTAACTCTACGAGATTCTTGTATCCGATATTCTTCAGTGGAATTAGAAGCTGCCGGCATGCATACCCAAGTTTTTCTTTGTAACACGGGTTACAACATTAAATTCATTTCTATACCTGATAGTTCCTAGGCTAGTAAAGCCTTAATAATAAAATTCAAAGCTTCTAATCTTCGCAAAGTTTTAATACTATTTTTTCGAATGATTTCCCACTAGATTTCGTTGAATACAAAATTAGTTCATTAATAAGAACTCCTGCTGTATGAACTAGTATCGATTTTTTTTGCAGATAGACGAAGATATACAAAAAGTATTTATGCGCGAATTAAGAGACACGTGTAATTTGCATAGATGCTATGTCACCGTATATTATACTCGTGTTTTCGGGGTCAGCTTCCTGCTATAGAATAGCGGTAACACCCCATGATCGATGGAATCCGCTTGCATGTCCAATGTGTCGAAACATTTGTCGGATAAAAAAACTATTAATTGCGAAAGCAGCGTCGTCAGCTAGATACCGCTGTCGACATCGGATCTAGGAACGCATCTGGATCGTAAGGAATTCGATTCTCACCGTGAATGACAAATTGCCGAATGACGGGCTTTGCACTGTCAAGAAAAATTGCTACATGCCTAGATCTAAGTGCGCATTCCCATTATACTAGTAATGACTGAATTACAACACGCTGGTCGAAAAGAAACCAGACATGATAGACGAACGTCAAGGTCTATGGTAATATGACAATTCGATTTCAATCAAGTCGGCAATCCGAGAACAGTAGAACTTGTTTCATTCACTGTCCTACTCCCATTTATCGATGAATCAGTTTTGCTCTGACAGTTAATGAATTACCATTGCAGATATTTGTACAAATAAATACCGAATTCTAAATATTGTTTAGTTAAATTGGATGAATAAAAATTGTTTTTACAGTTTTATACGCGAATTAAATCGATTTATAAGATGCAATATTTCAAGAGCAAATAGCACAAACGCCACGCAACTTTTGGATTGCTAATATGCCTGTAATACACCATCAATCTGCCATTCACAGGTCGAGCGAGTGCCTTGCCAGATAATAACATCATCGGACGATGATTCGTCCGCGCAGCGCGACGTGGACGTAACATTGACACGAATGACGCTCTCTCGCCCCATGGCTAACTTCGTCACGACTCTTGTTGCACAAACAGCATTTCGCAGCGAATAATTAGCCTGCCAGTCAGAGCGACGTACAACCACCAGCACACACAAACACACGCACACACAGAGCGCCGACTCGCTCCGAGAGGGAACAAAGAAAGAGAGGGAATGTCTTTTGCAACTGTTTAGTAAGACAGGCAAAAAAGAGAAAGAGAGGGGCCGAGAGACAGAAGTTACTCGTTACTTTCCTAGCCCGATGATTTATGGACCAAGGTACACAGGATAGCCGTAACGAGTTCCCGAAGCTAATGATAGTGCCGGTACGCCCCGGACTGGCAATGTCAGAGAAACCTGTGGAACCAAATGATTCCATCGATGTCCCTCACGGACAATTGATCGGTGTCAGTGATCTGAATGTTAGAGGCAAAATCAGCGTGAGCCAAATACGACATTGCGCCTCGGCTCTCTACACAACGCCAAGATATTATCTCTTGGCGGTTAGTTCGTCAAGATAAGAGAAACTTGATTTCGGCAGAGGCTGATTAACATTTCCGGGCCGAACACGAGATCTTCCGGCGCAATTTGCATTCGGCCAACCAGATCCATCTGAAACGACACTGAATCAGCCGGTCGATGATATTACGGGGCCGGTTCGGATTCCAGGGGGCCAGTTGATCAATATGCAGTAAGTGGCGTATCACGCGATGGATCACGAGTGACCGAATCATTAATATACCGGGGCAGAGCGGCGGACGGGATCAATGAACAGCCGATGGAGGAAGTGTTCGCGCACGGTGGGTCAACAGCTCTGGATGGCCGTGCGCGGGATTCTGCAAGAAAGGGGAGTAATCGCGGTGCAAGAAAGAGGGAGCGAGACAAGGGCCGGGAAAGTGTGTCGCATTCGCCAGAATCTGAGAGGCCAGGATTGCGCAAAGCCCTGAAATCCTCCGAACGAGTATAACGGGTATCCATTCAATATGCCACGAGCACCGGGCAGAAGAAGACGATGAAACGTATGGACCGCGCACGTAAGAAGACTCGTGACACTTTCGGAGCCAGCGCTCCCGCTGCTCGCTACTGCCGAGCTGCTGCTGCTGCTGCTGCTGCTCCTCTGTGTGCTGGCCTTTGTCTACACGCTCCTGTCCTACCTCGTTTATAATGATAGCTATCAGCGACTTACAGAGGCAGGCTCGCCGGCATTTTTCGGCTACCGACCTTCCCCATCTTTTATCCTCTTTTAGCTCGCTTTTCGGCACTTTGAAAAGAACCCCGGCTGCAAATGGAATTCCAGCGTTTTTATGGCATAGACTATAAAGCACTGGAATGATCGTAATGTCACTCATACACGCGATCCAAGAATACACTCTTAACTGAATTACAATACTACGGGTCTTCTACGATTCAAAAAGGAATTCCTACAATTTCGCGCGACACAAACATCAAACAATACTTTAAATAAAAATCCTTGAAAAGGAAGAGAGGCTCCAACTACCGGATTCATCGTCGAGTCCGGTGAAGCCTTTAACAAAGTGTAATAAAATACTCGATCCGGCGAGATTCTAACAGGCTCTTAACAGGCCGTATCTCATGCCACTTCCTATGACAAAATGCTCGCCGGCGGGCATCAATGCTCTAATGCGGAATAGCCGACGCGCCGATATTACCGATGCAACAACGAGACTACTTCAATGGGCCATTGCATCTCGAGTGCAACCTCTCCGATTAAATGGCACCTGTATTCCTGTTCCATACATCACACTAGGCCACATTAATAGGACAGGCTAGCACTACATAATCCTAGTCCTCCTCGCGCCGAGGCCACAGCACGGCATACCACGCTACTTTGCCAAGGGCTACACAACGCCGCCGCCGCCGCCGCCACCACCACCGATATCTCACCCTCCCACCTCGGCCCTCCATTAATCACGAATATATCTAGCCGAGTGTTATCCATCTGGATTTCTTTCTCCCCTTGTCGCCCCCCCCCCCCCCTTTTCACCCGCGGAGATCTCATCGGCGCTCTTTTTATTCGACACTAAAGCCCGAGCAAGCAGTGGCCTATAACTTTCTTAAGGGACCACCTACGTGCAATCAAATCGGGGATCCAGGAACGCCGCCGGCACACCCACACCCGAAACACTGACAACTCTGCGGTCAAGCCTGGAATCTTCCATATCCGGTCGGTGAGTGGTCGCGTTTCACTCGGACTCCAACATAATCGGGTGCGATCTCAATAATTCGTGTGTACGAAGGAAATGTGATGAAACTTCGTTCGACTTGGGTGTGCGTTGTGGTCTTAATTTTACGGGTAAATTTTGTGGGGATTGATTGGAGAAACTGTGCGAGTTTAACTTAGTTTAATAATAAACCGATGAATATTTATTATTTCTTTCGTTGGCGGAATAAAAATACTAGACTGTAAAGTGATGTATCTTGTTTCCCGAGAAACTCTCCACTACTAGCAATATTGCTTTTTTATACGTTCCATTCTTTCAATAATTAATGACCATCTGATGCAAGAGAAAAGGAATGCGTAACAAAACATTGGTAGACTCGGGTTGTGGGACTCTCTTCTATAAGACGAGCAAGAAATGAAGGAAGAGTCTCGTCTATTAGACAATCTTATGGACACTCGAGCCCTATAATTTTCAGGCTCTAGCAACCCCGGGGCGAAGGGCAGTTAATTTGCGTGATACAAGGGTCTAATCCAGTCGAATCTTCCTGGTAAATCGGTCCTCGCCCGCATTCCAGGAAGTGGAAGGTTACCACGGCGGAGGCAAACCGGATAGGAATTTATCGCGGAGAGCACTCTCTCTCCTCTCGGTAGCCTGCGAGGGTTTCTAACGCCGAAATTAGCACGCTATACCGTTTTCAGTGACCTTCGTGGAAATATAGCGGTGGCGGCGGTACACGAGAGCGTATTAACTGCGACGAGCCGTCTGTCATACGAAGTGCCGTTTTTTCCTCTAATTACGTGGGAATTCGAAATTACAGGCGACACACGTCGCGGCGCCGAACCGTCTCCTCATACTTCATTAAGTATCACCGCCGCGAATGCCTAATAATTAAGGCTTTTAATTAGCTACCAGATATCTATCGCTTTCGTTTTTACAACGCAAGTCTAATACCGAAACGGAGGAAGTAAATGGCAAGCGTGGCGCGGATCAATTATAAAGTGAAATAATACGAAAATAAAGATAAATGATACGAAACTATGTAAATCTCTGTATAATACTGCTAATTCTCTACTATTGAATGTATATTCACGCGTGCTCCTCGGAAAACTGAAATTCCACGAGCCACTCTTCGTAATCTGTACCGCTGGGAAATTATCTCGAATTTTTTCGCGGGAACCCCAGCCTATTATCTCCACTAATTACTATCCCAGGCCGTGACACGTTATGTATAACAATAGAGACAATTAATAATGTATGATAATAACGGCGGGAGGATAATACCTCCCTCACTCGGCTGGCATTCCAGCGTGGCTGCAGCGGGAGCGAGGGAATCCTCGCCGGGAGGCCGGCAAAAAAAAGGTGCAATCAATTACAGGAGAGGATCGCAAGAAAAATAGTCGTCACTCGGCAAGCTGTTTCTGGTTACGCGCGCCCGGTGTGATTTACTGCCCGTTGTAATTGAATTATTTATGAGCCGAGTGATATTACATGACTTTCGCGGAGAAGAGGGAATATTTTCATCAGCGGCGAGTCCGATGTGTCCGCGGTAAGGAGAGACGCGCGCCACATTTCTAACGTTTCTTTCCCCTTACGTAATAGACACACACAGGCAGACAGAGACACAGAGACAGAGACACAGCGGCAGAAATGGCGCGCAACACCGAGCCTCGGTAACCCCGGCTGCCAGAGCGAGATTGATTTCTAATAATAACCTCGCCGGCATGGAAATTGCGACACCGGGGGAACCGGTGAATGATAGCGTTAGATGCTGGCAAGAAATGTTAACTGTAAAGAGGATAAAGATCGCTCACTTCGCCGCGAGTGAATCGCCTCTGATGTCACTGGTATATCTTCGAGTTTATTTAAAGAATTCTCCTGTATCCCGATGAGTAATTGATCTATCTCGCGATTCGAAGGATCCGATAATATTAGAAGCCGCTTCCGACAAGTGGCTCTAAAACATAAAGCGTGTTTCGCATAATTATGCCCCAGGGTCAATAGTTCTGCTAGTCTAGCATCCACTTTTCAGATACGATCACGGGAAAACTTGCCCCTCGAGCGCCCAAGCCCTTGAAAACTATAACCATTCGAATCACTCAAAAGATTCGAAACTAATGGCTCCATCATTTCTACGACTCTTTTTTATCATTCCACAGCACTGAGTAGCATATTTTTCACCGATAATTATGCAGAGAAAAATTCTCCAATTAAAAAGGCAAATCCGCAGACAGCACCACTGAATGCCAACCCGACGAATCTTATTGCCACTCAAGCGCGTTGCCAAATAGACAAGCAGCGACTAAACACTCAATCAGACACCCGATCGTTAGAAAGTACCGAAACGAAACATCTCTCCACACTCGAATATTAAGATTCAAAAGGTGAGATTTATTGCTTTTCTGGCAAGGTTCGCGCGCCGAGCGCCATGAATTCCGAGCGATGGCACGATTCAGTATTCACCACGTGGATTCTGCGTAATGGTGCGTGAATAGAAAAGGGCAGGGAGAGAGAAACGCATTTCCACGAGGATGCACGCACCAGGCTCGCGTGAAGCCTGGCATTATCTGCGCGAAGGTCGTTACACGGAGGATGCAAACGGAGTGTGTCAAACGGCTAGGATTGCTCGCCAAGATGAAACGGGGGCAGCCGGCAACTGGAGTCACCTTTGCTCGCACAAACACACGGACACAGACACAGCCAGCCAGACAGACGCGCATATGTATGAAAGAGTCCCACGAAATGGTAAGAGCGTCACTATTGTCTTGTGCATCCTAGACTACACCTTTCGAGCGCACGCTCTTCAACGAGAGCCGGGCGAAACTGGATTCGTAGGGCGCGCGCAACAAATAGCAAAGGTCACCAGTGTGTTTGCACACCACGCTCTCTGATTTTCGAGCCTAACGTCTTCCAGGTATTACGCAACGAGAAATATGAATAGATGGGCACTGTTTTGCAATAGCCGCTTCATCTCTACCGCTATCGAACTTTCCTCGCTCTTTCCCCCCCTTAGTTTCCAGCCCGATTCGATAACTCAGTCCCTATGAAATTTGATCCTTCTTAGTTAATACGTATCAGATTCTCTGGCATTTTATTATCTCCGTTAATTGGACTTTTCGTGCTGTAATATTCCCGATTTAGTATCGCAAAGATGTGATATTGAAGCAAATAGCAAAATAAATGGCGAGCACAGTACGGGGTAATTAAAAAATTAAACAATATGGATAAATGATACGAGGCTATGTTGAAATTTATAACACTCCCAATTGTTTACTGTATTATAAAAACCGGCGACTCGAAAATCAGAAAACCTCGGAAAAAGGCGAGGGAACAATGCCAGCGAAATTCGCCGCGCGACTAGAGACGGCCGCCAAATGTCAAATGGTTTTTCAGCCTTGCAAGTGGAGTGCGACTTTCATACTTGACTTCTATGTTAATGGCAGCGGCTGGCTGCTTTTTTGCCGGGACAGTAGTCACACGTGGCGAGGGAATAGAGACAAGAGCGTATTAAAGGCGGCCGCGTTTCGCGTTTCGCACGGCTAAAGACTTAACCGGTTCTTGACCCGGTTATTAAGCATCATAGTGCGGCGGCATAACGATTTCTCTCGTTAACAGCGGAGAGCACTGAGGAGCAGCCCGGCAGCAGAGCACCTTCTTCCGCGCGCCTGCCTTCCTTTCACGCGAAATCGAGCGAAACCGTATTAAGGAGAAAAGTGTGTACCGCTACCGATTCGACCCGTTTATTAAGTGGCATTAGCGCATTGTTACGGCCGTGCGCCGTTGTTACCAACCAGAAGCCGTTTCGAAGGCTTCGCCATCGCCGAATGCGCCGCATGGAATGCAATTCGAAACGAAATAGAAATTATTATCACGAATTCATAACACATCAAAGTGTCCAATAATTAACGTTAAGATCCAAAACTGGAGCATTTACTGTACGAATTCGAATAATTTCCCAAACACTTACGATTTACCGTACCGATTGATTCTAATTTCACTTTCAACGAAGACTTTCAATCCGAGTATTGCTCGCCGATTATCTAGTAATTGCAACAGAATCCGAGAGCGCGCGGACTTGCGAAATAGCAATGATTCAACTGACGAAAGTGGTCCAAGAGCACGAAACTGTAAACAGTATCCGGGCTAAAGCACCGGGGGGACACGGTCAGGGTCGCCGGAGAATTCCCACCCAATTCTCTGCCAAAGTGTCCCGTGTCATTTTCTGGCTCGTCTCTTAATTATCGTATAACCTCAATTATGCAAATATCCGATTAATAATACTTGGCGTGTATTGACCGTGGGCAAGGTGACCGTTCCGGCGAGACCGGCCTGATGCATGTCCCTGTCATCAGATTATTACCCAATCGACGTAATCACTGGCAAAAGAAAGCAGGAGGATGATGGCCTCATTCGCCAAAGTATCGCGCTTATGTTCGTGTCTCCGTGCCAAAGTAGAAAAAGTGTAGGTATGTGTGCGCGAGAGGCGAAGAGAGCGAGAGAGCGGAAGAGAGGGGGGAGAGAGAGGAGAGATAAGGATCGCGGGTGCGATTAACGGCACGGAGGCTCGCATTAGGGCCCGCTTATACATTAGATCACGATCATAGCTTTGCCTCTCAAAACTGTGATCATCGATGTTGCGCCTCTATCACTTTCACAGATCTCCGGCCACTTATACATAATTAGAAGAAGAGAAGAGCATGTTTGCGTTGAGATGATAGTTAGCGCGACGTGCTTCTTGCAGGCTTATCCAACGACTCCTCTAAAAAGTATCTCCTCTGTGCAAAGACTTTAATGCGACGAACGTGACACGCTCGACTGCCCCGTATCACACATGACAACGAGCGCGAGGGGAGCGCGAGGGGAGCGCCCGTCTTCGAGGTAGCCACCAAGATGCATAAAGAAGGCAAAATATAAATGACAGCACGCGGCCGTGTGTGTATGTGGGGGGAGCGAAATAGACAAGAGATTCCAGAAGGGTACGGAAAAGGCAAGTGAGAGAGAAATTTCATTGTTTCGCTAACTGGAAATTAGAAATAAGATAGAATTGGTGACAAATAAAATACTACAGGAATGCAAAAAGTACAAAACTGTAAAATCAGAATGTAATTATGAGAATATAAAGGGCAAAAATTTGAAGTACCCGGTGAATCACTGCTTCTAGTACAGTGAAGCTGACAAATAACGCGGAGACGCGAGGGAGATTTTCGTAGTTAGTAATTAAGACTTGAAAGAATCATTGAACCGATGCCATTCATTAAAGCGAGCAGCACGAGCTCTCGCATCGGGCCACGCCCGAGCGGCTAATCGTTAGCGCGCATACACCACGGAATATTAATTAAGCAAGCGATTCATAATAATGGAAACTGGAAGACTCCGGTTAAGCCGGGCGAAGGCGCCGCTCAGTTCCACGGGCGCCACAGTTATCGCAATTATTGTAATTGGCATTTACGAGAACCATGCAAAGTCACTTGCAACGGGAGCGGAGAACCGGAGAAACGAGTCGATTCTACCAGCATTATAGCAAGGCCGATCGAATGTCCTCTCGCGAGTGTCCTGCTGTGTACTAGAGCGCCGATTATTCGGGGTAAACCGCCTTGGCCGGCCTCGCCTCTCCTTAACAGGACAAAACTGCTAATCCCTACAAGGATTAAACGACTTATTCTACCGGCGATCCTTTCTTTCTGTCATTTACGACCGCAGAATGAAAGCACTTTTGAATCCGCCCTTTTATGTAGAAATCCATTCCATGGGAAAGAGGCCACTTTCAAACCGCACTACTTGCAATAAATTCAAACATACAAATAATTAGAATAAACGTAAACCTCGAATTGAATTGGAATGAATATTTATTATGTGTAACGCGTAACTAAGATCTCTGTATAGTTTCAAAGGGAAAAATATATTAACAAGAATTACACGGATTCAGGGGTCTCTAACAAACCAGGTAACGAATTATAAAGCAAATTAGAAGTGAGAATGAGAAGAGAGTCGGGCGTGCTTGGCGCGGGCGAAACAACTCGTCGATATTTCAGTATCCATTAATTAAGCCGAGGTGAAAAAATGCGAGGGGGCTTGTATCTCTTCATTTGAATGTTGGTCGACGTCACCATTTTCTTAAGTGTAAAGCCATCGGATACAAATGACGCAGCGTCACTCTTTTTCACTTGGCAACATAGTTAAGAGGACGAGTTAACAGCGGCCACTTATCGCCCGGTAACTAACCCGCGTGCCCGGCCGCGCACCGGCAGGATGCGAATGCGCGCGTTATCTAAATCTCTAATTAGTTCAGAACTCGGAATGGAGATGCAGCGGAGGCCCCCGTATTTATAGTGGTCTTCGAAAACGAGAGTCCCACCTCTGATTTACTTATGCCTTGATTACTCTAGCGTAGAAAGTCGGTAAGCATCCTAGTTACCAGTCACAGACCAATGAGCCGGAGAGAAGAGCCTTTAAATTCACCGGGGATAAATCAAAGTGCGCACTCGGCGACACCAGCGAGAATGTTCGTTAGAATTTATGAATCGCGTGGCAATCCTTCCTTAACGCGATACAAATTGCGGCTCTTGCCTTCAAGACGAAAAATCCCTGGCATTTGTAATGTTTAATTCAAAGGCATTCGCACCTCGAAATTGCGCACTAAAGAAAATGGAAATTTGAAATTGATACAATCCCAAAATTATACAGTCACAATTACCAAGAAAATTACTCGGTGCAATTATATGGCGAGAAAACAGATTAATTGCAATGCTCCGCGAATCAGACAGAAACTAACATTAATATTAAATAAATCTAATTATTCGTTAATAAATTAATTGATAAATCTGTACGAACTCAAACGTTACCCAATTAGAGCACCAGAAAAATCGAGCTCTTCCCACGAAAAGGACGGCAAAGTGAGTAGGAAGCCGAGGGAAGTTGGGGTGCCAAGGGAGCTTCCGGGGAAACCCGTAGGATCGTCCTATCAGCTGGCGATCTATTTGCGCAAACTAATTCAATTCGTATTGGCAGTGAAAAGCGGCTGGTCAGGGAGGATCGAGGGGGGGAGAGGCGGCGCGCGGTGTGGTTCTCTCGGTGGTGGAGGGATGGCAGAGAGTGTGCGAGAGGGAAGAGCGAGGCGGACTCTTAGCGGACGGTGATCGAACACCGCGGTAAGATAAGAATCGCGGCAAATAAACGATGGCAAAAGCTGAAGAAGAGCGCAGCCTGTTAGATAGCTGCTGCGCTGACCCTAGCTCGCTAGATAGCCGCTGCTGATGCTCGAGAAGCTGCGAGAGATCGACTCACAGGCTGAATCCAGAAGCCGTTTCAAGTGCCAGGCCGAGAGCGAGCAAGCAAGCGAGCGAGCGAGCGCCCAGAGAAGGAGAGGACGCCGAGCGTCCTTGCGGCTGCGGAGCCTGGTGTTAAGCACGCATCCACGATTCTATTGAGACATTTATCACTGACCAACCAAGGGAAAAAAAAAGGACACGTAAAAAATGCCGCAAGGCTTCCCGCCGCCTTCGGAAACGGTATACCCGCGGCGCGGTCTACCCGCCGCCGCCGCCTGTACGCGTGTGTGCAGCCGAGAGAAAGAGCGAGATCAGATAAAGCCTGGCAGCCGCACTTCTGACACAACTTCAAGTCAAACTGGCGAAGTTCAAGCACGCGAGACTGCTTCCGCTCCTTCCTTTCGATCCCTCTTTCCCTCAGTACGCACTTCTGCCTCGATTCGTCTCGGTTCATCATCGATAGATTGATTGGGAAGGTCTCCCAAACAGTCACTTCCTCATTGCTCTAACCGTTACCCAAGATATTCGTCATACAGATATCCTCCGACTTTTCAAGGATTTCTGACCCTGCTTATTATTATCCTCTGATTAAATCATTGTAAAAATAGATACAAATGTAATATTCGCTGTATTGTACTAAAATTTCGCATTTTGAAAAAAAAATCCTGATACATATGAGCGGTTTCATATCCTATTTTATGCGTTCAACAGTTAAAAGTGAAAAACCGAAATTTCACTGAATCGAATAGCATTTCCCCTGACTGTAACCCGCCAGTATTAATTTTTACCGCAAAACCGGATAACTCTACGAGTATCTTAGCGTCAAGCTCAATGAAAGTTACACTTCCGCCTGGCCATAACTGCAACTCTATCGACGACGAATTCTATTTCATGCCATGTAGGAAGCCGAGCGCGCAACATCTCGGGAGTGTCGCAGCGCGACGCGACCGGTAATTCCAGCCCTTATCACCAGTGCACCTAAGGTCGAATTCAATTACTGGCGGGCGCGCGCGCGCGCGCGCGAGTGCGCGGTGATTATCGCGAATAGCATCGATAGTAATTAACAGAAATGCGCGATTGCCCGGCGTCCCCGTCGCCCCGTAACTCTCCGGCGCACGCTTTTTCCCGCGCGGGGAAACTCAGGCGGATCGCGCGTATTTCTCGCCGGCGCGCTACCGGTTCAATATTGCTCGCGGTGTGCAGGCTGCTCACCCGGCGCCCGATAGCGCCGTCCTCTTTTCACCGCAGCGTTCTAGCAGGCGAAAACAGAGAGGGCAAAGTATTCGTAATTAGTAGGAGCCGATATAGTTGCCCTTTAAGCCAGCCTGGCTGCTGCCTATCTTATCGAGTAATATACTGACAATGTTCCCGCTCTGTTCCGCCGGCGAGAGAGCGTACCAGCATCGCCGGCCGGCAACAAGCATTGCCCTCTTGGAACAAGCCATCCTCGTTATTCGATTTTAACGCGTACCAGCGCGATACTCCGCTTATCCTTATCAAAGGACAACCGCGGAAGACAGGCGGTGCACGCGGAAATTCCCCGCCAATCTCGACTTGCCGACCGAAAAATCCGCCGCGGAATGAGTTCGTCCCCGCGAGCCGAATTAATCACCCGGGCGATAATTAAAGTCGCCCGATGGCCACTTTCCCGCCGGAAATGAAAGCACCGCGACACTTTAACTACCGGTTACCGCTACTCGCGCCATAATTTAATGGGCCATAATTGCTTAAAATATAATCAATTCATTAAGTCGTCCGGAGCCCAAGTTATCGCTATCTTTACGAGCTCGCCACAAGAGATTGCTGAAGTTCTAACGATTATGCCGGAATACTAATTGTAAGGACAGTCTCCTCTTGCTACTTTGATACCGGTTGACTATTCATTGTGGCCAAGCGCCAAAGCAAATAGTTGCCACAGTCGAGATCGGCTTTTCAGGTCTTCGAGAGATCCAACTTGCTGCTAACAGCCAATGTAAATTCAACAGTCGGCCGGATGTATCTATTATATCCGTCGAGAAAAGATTATTTGCTCCGAGCACGGAAAAACCGGGCATCGAAATGTTGAAGGTAATCCACGATTTCCCAAGAAGCGGTGTTCCTAATTCCCTCGTCAATTCGACGAGCATGCTCTACAAAGTCGCCAACACAGTGAGCAGAGCATGATTACCATCGAAGCGAGACACGTTTTTTCGGAAGCCTTCGCTCTCTGCAAGTGCAGGGAGCGGAGGGACGGAAGAGGGACGGGGGAGAAGAGGGAGAGCAGCACTCGGTTGGCTGCAATAGTCCGGTCAATGAAGCAAATCGGCCTGCGCTCCTAAACAACACTACAAGCTCCGTTCGAGCCGGGTTTATTTAAGCCGGAACGATGTAACGCAGCGCGCGCGCGGCGCTCGGCGCGCCAGTCACGATTGCGCAATGCCCGCCTATGCCCCGAAAGAGAGCGCCCAGCTTCCCGGTAACATTGACTCTTTTTCAAGTGTAATTGCCCGGCTGCTGCTGCTGCTTGTACTGGTGCGCTGCTGCTGGCGCGCTCCGATTACTAATCGACGCCCGCCCGCGCGCGCGCGCGCGCGCTCGCCCGGTGAACGTGGCACACATTCGATTTCAACCTCGGTCACTGCCTGCTGCTCGCTGGCACACATACGTCTGTGCCTGCGCGCCCCAACACATTCCGCACACGCGTGTGTCCGTGCACATTCTGGGCGGACACGTGTCCCTGCCTCTCGGCGATTCCGGGCTTTCCCGAAAGGCCTTCGCGTCGAAAGGCGACCGCCTGCACGGAGAAAAGTGGAGTACAAACTGGGCGGACCAGCCTGGAATTGGAATGGCCAAGGAGCACCGTTCTAATAATTAATTACAACGACGTTCTAATCTCCCCTGGGCCTCGCGATTCGGAAAGGGAGAGGGCTTCCTCCCATTCCAGATCAATGGATTGATAAGTTAATCGATCGAGTCTAATGGCGCCGAAGGGCGACTTGAGGAAGCTTGGCACGAGTACCTAATGCAAGAATACTTTATCAATGATCCATTCTATATTCGGGTGATAACACAACTTCAATTATAGAAAGTGATCGATTATTGTGGTATAATGAAAGCATGTGGGAATCAGTAATAGAAATGTCCGGAAGAAGTTGATTAAGATAAGTAATTGCATAATAAATCTTCCATAAATAAACAGGCGTTGTGTATTTATAACTAAATGAATATATCAGTAATTCAACCATTGTTCCAATTAAAGAGATTTTGCAAGTAAAATATGGGATTAGATACTGATTATAAAGAATTTGTACTTTACATGAAAATTGAGGTGAAGTGAAGTATGTAATAATTTTTTGTACGAAATACTATTAGCGCAATGATTCCCACTCTTTCGTTTAAATCAAATTGAAGTTTCTGATCGCACGCACGAATGAATTTAGTTTAACTTTGAGTATAAAGTATTACTTGCATCTAAAACGAATATTAGCCAACGAACCACAAAACCAGAGCAGTTGAATTTAATCAGCATGAATTTTCATTCATTTCGACCGAACAATCGTCTTTCTGAAGTTCTGAAGTTCCAAAGTGTACGGATTCAAGTCGTGGCACTTCGAGTTCAACGAACTTCGATTCGCAACTAGCAAAAAGCCTGAAAAGGCTGAAACCTAGCCGCGTAACTCTGTTTTTGTCGATTACCTATCTTCTTTGTTGACGTGATTTAATCCATTCTCTCGTACATCTTTTTAGTACGAGTTCAATTCAAAGTTCGGACTCATTCGATTCGATTACATGGTGCTATAACACCACCTGCAATTACGCATACAAAACTGTCCACGGCGAGTTTATTTTCGATTCATCTTTAACCACTCAGATGAATAAAATGAATCGAAGATACGAAACAGATACTATAATTTTAAGATGAAGAAGTTCGAAAAAAAAACAGGTGTTCCATTACGAGATTAAAAAATGTCTCGCTTTGTTACAACCCCGCCAGAAAAACCAGAGGCATTAAAGCAAATCCAGCCAATCTTAAAGACAGACTGTATCAACCGGGTGTACCAGTGTTCCCCAACAAATATCCCACCGCGAAATTAATATTTGCGATTTTACAACCAGACATTACAAAAGTACTCGAAATATCGCATAGAAACCAAAGGGTAATGGAAGCAAGAGGGCAGAGCTATTTGGTAGCTGGTCTCTACGAAGTAGTATCGAAGGCAGGAGTCTGTGGTAAGCGGGTACCAGTGTTCTCCAAAGGGGAGCTCGGCTCTTGGCTCGGCTCTCTCTACTTACACTATAGTTATCGGGACGAAGGAGACCAAGCTCACCTGTCGTCCGAGTATGTATCCCAACAAGCAGTGCAGCCTATCGATGACAAGTCAACGGGGGCTGCTGCTGCTGCTGCTGCTGCTCCCTTGCTCGCAAATGTTTCTCTCGGCACTGCTAAATCCACTGTGAGCACTGTACTACGATATCCAAAGGGACTACTAGTACGAGAGGGGGGTGGGTGGTTCGAGGGACGCACGGCGCCGTACCCGGGTCGGCGTTCTACCTCTACCTCTCTCTCTCTCTCCGTCTCCCTTTCCTACTCCTCTTCTTTCTCTCCCTTTCTTTCGCAGGGGTGCGTGAGAGGAGGGGGCGAGGGTGTGAGAGAGGGCGAGGGAGGATTGATGATTAGAGAGGGCGGAGAAGAGGTAGGCGCCGCGCGCTCGCCGAGGGTGAAGAGCGCAGTAGAAAAGGGTGGTGGAGAGGACTGGCCCTGGTCTGGCACGCACAGATCACTGACCAATTCCACTGGAGGACGGACGCGATACTGACTCGACTGCTTGCATCTGGCCTAGGAGATCGCGGTACAACCGGCTCTCCGCGGGCCTTCGGTCCCGTCCGTCTACTCTCGGTTCGCCTCGGCTACGGCCCTGCCAACCCGCACTCGTCACCTGTGTGCGACTCCAGCCTACCCACCTACAGGTACACACCGACATACCTGCGCCTCTACAGGACCTCGCACAATTCGCGAATTGACGCTCCCATTATTGCAAACCGATAGCCAAGTCCTTATTCAACTTGTCTGTCCGCCTGACCCGGATCGCTCAATAACTACTGGAATCGATGAGGCCCAAAAGTCTTGGGAGTACTTCGGAGTACTTGAGGATTTTGTATGATACTCCAGTAACATTGTACTGTTAATATTTGCACGAATTATAGGATGAAACTGATGGTAGGTTTGTGAAAAGACTGGGAATTAAATGGGCCTTACATTCAAGTGTACGATGTAGTAACACTCACTTATAAAGGAGAGCTTTGTTTAACAACCAAACTTGTCGAATAATTCACATTAAGAATTGGAAAGAAGTTATTATTACTGATCGAAGAAAAAGACCCATGGGCATGAATGTTGCGATACTCGGCGAGCCGCTAAATGTGAGTGGACCTATACGGCCGGCCCCGTAAGTACGATACAAGTATGTAGGTACTACAACACACTGCGTCAAGGTAACTAACGTCTGCGGGCCCATAGCTACGCCCACGCAATTTAGGGCCCCGATGATAATGAAGAACGCGGCCGTACCTCACCGGCTAGCATCTCCCGGCTCCTCACGTGAGTATGCATTAGGGCCCTATTCCACGGCAGCCCCGGCTAGATTCTCCCTTATTCCGATGTGTAATTTTCCTGCTAACTTCTATCGGCCGGGAGGAGCAAGCAACGATCGCCCGTTTCGCAGAGTTGCCCGGAAAAACGGCGGGAATTGATAGGAATGGATTTACCGGCTCGCATGAAACGCGGTTGCCTTTTAAAACCAGGCAAACTTTGTTCGTTTTTCCTAATACGATTGATCTATCAGAAATCTCGTAAAACATAGAACGTCGGACGAATATAAAATGAGAGTAGTTGCAGAACGCTACTACCAAAAGAAAGAAACCAACATTTATTTATCGCGAAATGAGATGCTCGCAAGAATAAATCAGTCAGGTGGCGTAAAAAACGTTACGCATCAAGAAAGTTTCAAGCAGAAAGCCGTAAGATGCAACTGGCGCGCAACCGGAAAAGGGAGGAACGCGCGGTGGAAATGCAAACTGGTGAGAAGCACCTGTCTCCTACACCATAAAGTCCGGCGAGTGATGACCTCGGGATATACGCGCAATCACCCAACAAACGGACTCCGTCGAAAAATTGTAAATCATTAGTTGTGAGCACTAACGACCGGACCTACGATGGTCAATTCATTAAGGGCAATAAAAGGGGGGATGACATTTAGTGTACGATCTCTTAATATTCAGCCGAGAATACGAAGCCTGTGCGGCCCAGTGTTTAATGAAGGTACATTTTCTCATTGCATCCCCATGCACCGGCAGTCGCCGAGGACAAACAATATTTTAGTCGGCCGGTGCCCGTCCAGCGAGTACCGAGTCTACGTCATAATTCTTGATAATAATCTGTCGATTCTCGTGTGTGACTCCCCCCGAGTGTACACAGTGTCGTGCTATCGAAAGGGCTCATTAACTATAACCATAATAATAATGTACCGGCATTACTGCGCTGGCCGAGGGCCGAATTTTCCTTTTGCACTCGGCTCACCCGCGCCAAGCGTTTATGCAGCAAAAGTATCGCTCTATCGATATCGGGTTTTGCTCTCCGCGAGGGTCGCGAAACTGGTTTCAAGGATGTTTCGCGGTTCGCCTGATAAAATCGACGGTACGCCAGTAATTATTACTACTGTACTCGAAACCATCCATCTACCAACTGCAGCCTTTCGATGTCAAAGCAATCGCTTCAGCTTGAATTCTTATGGAAATCGAAAGAGAAATTGTCAGAAAACACAGTTACTTTACAGATTTATAGGCTGCTTTTTAGAGAATCCAGAAGAACGGATTTTTACTTCAGGATAATAGAAAAATGGTGAAATAAGTAGGTGAATTTCAAACTTCTGTTCAAATTAAATTTAAATACTTCAAATTCAGCCAAAGCGGGAAAATATTAGCTATGAAATTCATATTCTTTTAACTACTGAACTATTAATTTCCCACTTCTGGGAAAGAGGAGTTTAGGACACCACTTGGGAGCCTGCGAAGTGGACGGTGAGAATAAGGCAATCTTTAACCCCGGCGACAAAAACAATTCATTTTACAGTTTCACTCTCATTTATCCTTTTCCAGTCTTTAAGCATAATTTTCTTATGCGTGAAATATGAGGCACTGGTCAAGAGCGGAGATCCGCGGGGTAAAATAAAGCAACGAGCGCTGGAATCCCGGGAAAGAACAAGAACCCGACTGGCCTAACACTAGATTCCGCAAGGATGCGTGACGCGCGCCAAAGTGTAGGCTAAAAAAGGCGACACTTGCCGAGAGCGACGCAAAGCAATAGGCTCATCGGTGCGTTGAAACGAGGCAGGTGATCGCGCGCCGAGTCCCTTTTGAAGGGTTCCAGACACGCAGATATCCGTGGGCACGAGCCTTAATTATAACTAGTAGATTCCGTAACCCCGCTGAGCTTAATGCTCTCGGCGGCCGCGAGCACGCAAACGCACCGGCCGGGGCTTAAATTGCCGTTTGCGAAACAGCCCCGCGTTGTAATGCGAATATGCGCGCGCCTTGACGATATTCCCCTGCCGCTTCCCTATGTGTCGTCCGCGGAACACCACCACCTGGTGAATTAGTGCACGCCCGCAGGATAGCGCCGAGGGAGCTAAACGCACCTGGAGAAGACGCATGCGTCGGGACGCGGATCCACGTAGAGCTGCTCGCGCCACTCGCGCATCGCGAAATCTTTACGACCAAGCCACGCGGATTAAGTTAATACTGTTCGAAACCTCTTAACGAATCCAATGAGGGATGTGCGCGGGCACATTGAGCACCAATCGGTATGTATTTGAAAAAATATTCAGGAAGAACCGGAACAATTATTGTGGTAGACTTGTCTTCGTGCAGGATTAGAATTGAACGCGAAATCAAAAGCTACAGTTAATTGGAGTGACTGAAATCACTCCAAGCCTTGAGATTGAAATTTATCAATCACTCGAAGTTTACTCCGTAAAAAACTAGCAAAAACTCCGCGATTCACTTGAATCGTTAAACAACATTGATTCAAGAATGGAAATAATGAGATGGAATGTAATTCCGGGTAGCAATACTCGAATAATGTCGGATGACTATTGAAGTAGGCAGGGCTCTAATAGGATATGGAGTCAAGGACGCCCGGGTAAATCGCATTTTTACGCGGCATTCCTAATGAATGTGATCGCCGGGTGATTCCACGTTGTTCAATGCGTCCACGTGCGTGCACTTAAATGCGAGTCGGCCGCAAAATGGAAAAGCCTTGCCGTGTACGACAACGTCCGCGTCCTCGTGGCAGGTCGCGCGTAAAAGTCAGCCAGACAGAAACCGAGGGAGGAAGAGAGAAAGAGCGCCGACTCTTCTTACATATGTCGCAAAATGCGGAGCACGCGCAACCCCGCTGAAAACCGGATCCCTCTAATGAGTATCCTGGCGCGCGAGGGACAGACCATTTTTAGTGGGCGCGTACGCTTTAATTATAACAAAGTTAATGCGCGTTATCCAGCGTCACGGCTCTAAGACCGACGACCGCTCCGATCATTCTACGCGATGACACATTTCGAAACCCGTTACCCTCTGTTTCAAAGTCAACAAGCCTGCTCGATAAATTGAATTGCCGTGTTACCGAAAAGCAATTCAAACAGCGCGAAGAAATGAACGGGATTCGATGTTTTACAAAGAATACCTATTTGTATTAACTATTACCCAAATCCCCTAATGACTCAATTTATTGACTACAAAGCCTCGTACTGATATGTCGCTTGCAAATTTTCCAGTGGTCACGCGTGTAAAACGGATTCACAAAATTAAATAAATCGCAAAATGGATAACTACTGACCATAAAAAAATTCATATCGAAAATTCGATACTACAGTACAATCTAACAACGATTCTCATTTCCTGAAAACCCGTGTGCTTTCTTAACACTTCAATAAGGTAATAAAAACTGTGGGCAGGTCTGCGAGCAATTGAAAGAGTTGACTGGTAGAGGCAGTGGTCCGGCAATTAAAGGGACGGGGCGACGCGGACAAAATGAGTGGCGAGGAAGAACAAGAAGCTGGAACACTTATGGGATAAGCGCGGACTTCCGTCGGTGGTTCACACGCGTGGTCCCGTGTCCCTGGTAGGAATCAGGCTGCCTCACGAGGAGGAGGAGGAGGAGGCAGAGAGCTTTCCTACGGGTCTATTACACGGCGATCCAGGATCGTGAGATAATTATGGAAATGAATTTCGATCGTTAGGGGGGCGTGGAGGAGATCACGGGTTCCTCCATGACACGACCTGGCCTCGACCGGGCATAGAGAGTGACTGAGAGAGAAACAGTGAGTGAGCGAAGGAGGAAAAAGGCCGCCCATCATCGTCATTTCACTGACGATTTTCGTGCCTGCGTGTTAGCAGATTAGACGCAAACCGTTCGAACACTTTTGATTGGCTTGCCTGTTATTTTTTTATGGAATGTCACGAACATTATACTCTCACCGACGTATTGCGTAATTCGAACTGGAACATTGTACGCGGTTAAAGTAGAAAGAGGAGAATTGGCAATCAGTGTAATCGACAAAAGAAACTATTGAAATTTTATTATATTAGAATTTAGACTAGACTTTATTCAATTAACTCTAAGTTCCCTCACAATGGAAATCAAAAGCCAAACGGGCGTCTCTTGTATTTATACCGTGAAGTTATTGTACAATAATTGTCTCGATTATATCTTGTAATAAAATTCATACTACATCATTAGACACGAACCGAAAGTTGTATAGCAATATTTCCATCCGAAACATTAACCGTTCGAAGACATTGACTACAAGCAGTCAATTCGACAGACAACCAGCGGGTATAAGTAAACGTAGTGTCGCGCAAGTAATAATCATCGAACTCGCACAAAGCTGGTAGTTATTTAGCGAGGGTAATGGAAATGGGGAGGAACAACACTGTAGGACAAGTTATCATCGACTCGAAAATGAGGAGTGGCGCCATTACGAATTATCGTTGGAATTGCCGGTATTTATTCGTCCCGCACTATTTAATGTTCATGGGACACGAATCTCTGCGGTTGCTAGGAGGCTGTTGGAAAGGGGGCAACAAGAGTGGAATTTCGCGGGCGGGGACAGCAGCATTCCCCTCGTCCCATGCAAATTCGCGAACAACATTGTACGCGACCATCAGCGGAAATCGCCTGACAACTTCCAGGCGCATTAGTGCTAATTGCCAGTACTCGCATATCGTTAAGTGCAACAAACGTGAGTTACACGGGTAATTAAAGCGTATCACTGCCAAGACGAGGCCACCATTCTCACTCCTTCGCCCTACTGTTTCTCTCTCTGTCATTACGTCTATCTCGGTGCGCGTCTATCGCACGCTGCCCGCCGCTTTTTCCCCGTCGACGCCGAGAAGATTCTTCTCGCCCTGTAGCGCACGCATCGCGCACGAAAAAGATTGCGGCGCATTTATTTTATTGCCTCTAATCGGGAAACCAGATACATCTCAACGAGCCTGGTTAAATGCATTCGCGCACTCATCGCGTACACAGTTCTGGACACTTCTTTATCGAAAACCAAGTGGCACTGCAGTGCCCACTCGATATCCAATGGAACGTGAAGAATAAGTGGGGACTCGGGGCGATGGAAATGGCGAGAAATTTATCGCTGGCATTGACGCGCCAATTTGTTGGAACGGAAAAGGAGGCGTATACGGAAAGAGTTGTAGAACATACCGAATCCAATCTAACAGCCTTAGAACACCAAGCAGGCTCAAGCCAAATGCTTGAATTAAAAATATAATCGAAAAACTACATCCAACGAAAGTGATTAAATAAACACTTTAAAGATTAAATTCACTCCTTCGCGAAAAGGAAAATTCAAAAATGTTTCAGAATAAAAGAGTTCATGAAAATGGCGCAAGCATTTCACGAACCGATGGAAAAGTATTACACGAAATTCGAAAGCCACGGACGGAGACGAGATTTAATTGGAAGAGTTTGTGGAACTATCAGGAAGTAGAGTAAACGGTCGCGATAGCCCGATTTAACGGTGGGAATATCTGGCATCTAACGGCATCATGGACCCAAGAGTCATGCATAATTTATCGGAGGGGACTATGAAAAATAGTGGCGACCTAAAGGGCCAGCCAGGAATGGCATTTATCCGACGCACTAGACTCCCGTGCTGCTGTCTGCATAGAAAGTGGTTGCCCCCGTCTCTGTTATGTGAGAGGGTGCCCGCGCCCGCGGCCTCGCCATGCACTCTCAACTCCCAGTTATGCCCCCCCACTAATGAACTTCCATTTCATTGTTACACCGATTCACAAGACTATTCGATTCCCGGCATATTCGAAATGAATTATTATATAATCTATTTAACCTATTATTTTTTATATAGCGTTTTTACTATAATGAATAGTAAATAAATCTCATAAGGTTGAATTACCCGGTGGAACAGTGCCTCCAAAAGTACAAGCTTCTAATCATTGAGTTTTAACTTATTTTATAAAAATGCAACAATTTTTAGGTATGGAAAACAGTTTGCCTTTCAAATTATATCAAAGAATAACAAGAAGTCTGCAGGCTCAATGCCAAATCTAGAATAACTATTGATCTTTAATGCAAAGAAGAAATCTACGTTCGTTTGATATTAAATATATGTTGACTTATACTAATCATTTTCACATTCTAGAAAAACTATATTTAAATTTCCAAAATGATTATTGATTGAACATTTATACAGGCAATATTTGGAGACACTGTTTTCTGAATATTAAGACGGCTTTTCTTTTGATTTCGACACGCGATTTCGAAACTCCTGCTACCATCATGAAACGACAAATAAGGCAAGTATCCGAATACTGCCGGATGAACTTAGTGGAAAATATGTGGCGTATCTCATGATGTATATCGATTGGGCAGGTTTAGCCTGTGTTATCACCTGCCAAAGGAACTTGGCACCGCTCCCTTCGACGGCTTCCTAACAGTGTTGAACGCCACGGAGAAACCTGTTTGTCATGTACCTCGTTCTCCCGATATATTAACAGCGCTCCGTTGCTCGCGAGTACTGGCCTCGTACTTAAAGGAAATCGTGCTTTCTTCCTATCGCTCGCAACTGAGTTTTATCTGCCTACGCCGTATACGACTTTGTATATCGACGAGCATTATTAATCCCTGCTGATCTATGCTCGCCGGAAAAGCGCAAGCTTTGCAAAATTGCTTTAGGAATTCGAGCTATGGTTTTTAAAGCGATGAGTATTCGAATACTCGTATTTGTGAACGAAAGACAAAATGTATCTCACACCCTACTGAGAAAGTAAGGGTGTTGATATCAATCAAAGCTGTAATACGAAAGAATTTGGTTTGATTAGTATCATCGATAAAAATGAACGACAAAATTCCAGCGGGAATACAGGAACAAGTCACACCCAAATCTGTAATGGAAATTAATTTTGCATTATCTAAACATTAACGCATCCTCAGACTTTTACCCAAATATTTATAATTTGAGAGTTAGTACTTGCAAAATTCTGAGATTAATAAGGAAGTCAAAATCGATTCTATAATATAATTAAACAAGGAAAAAGCATGAGGAGCAATGCATCTGAAAGTAAACTTAATTGTACTTAAAAAAATATATTAGATAGTAACATGTGTAAGGAAAACTAATATCGAATCTTAATCTGTAGCAAAAAACATAAAGGGACAACCCTTCTTAAACAATTGACTTTCGATAATTTTAACATTGATTAACAATTAATAACGGAAGAAAAGATTACAAAGGTATCACTGATGACATTAGTATCTCCTTACACATTAGCAGCTGGTAGAATAAATGCCTTTACACTTGGTAGTATGTAAGAATACTGCCAAGTGGTAAACTTGTATCCTACAACGGTACTACAAACGAATATAAAGCTGCTATACAAACAAAACGAAAACCCCAATTAAAAAGGGATTAATCAGGGATACAAAACACACCTTGGACATTAAGATTAATGAATCTAGGGGATCGTTCCCATTCAAGTCTCGACATTATCGACCCCCGATTCCTTGCTGCATCACCGGCTGGATGAATCTAAAGTGCACACGCAAACTGGCGCCTTCGGCTGAGCAACCTGTTGATTTCTCCGAGTGTCTACACAGATAAGATACGGCATAGAACGAACAAGCACATAAAGTGGTGAAAGTAGGAACCCATTGACAGGAACGCGAAACATGTAGCATGAATCAATTAACGAAACAGACTTGACACAATTCACGAATAATTACTTTGCCGGATGGTCAAGGAACAAAATACAATAAAACGATTTTAATTGATGCTTGGAGCAGTATTTCCCATACTGTTTGATATGTTCAAATAATAATCGATTAAAACGATCAGAAGTGTATGTTATTTGGAATTTGTGAATGCTAGAAATTGTGGTTCCTACTACCACCAGATGCACAGCTATCCGCCCGGAGCTACTTGTGGCAATGCACTTATACGATACATATTGCAGTACAAAAAGAATCCTAATTTTTTCAATCAAAGCTTGTGCGTGACTCTAATATTGCATAAATGAATATCTTACCGAAGATTACAGGAAATAATATATTACCATTAATGTATGCATACGTAAGAAATATATCTAAGAAAATATTAATATTGATCTACTCTAGATTATACATCTAACTAATAGAATTAAGTGCATTGACCGGTAAGCAGTTCCGACCCAGGTCTCACCGCTTGGAGGTTGCTGGCTTAGAGACCCCCCACCACCACACATGCACTACCATTGCCAAACCCCATGCAATGCAAAATAAAACAAAAAAAATAAGCAACATAAGCTGCAAATAAGCAACATAAAAATTTAAGCTTACATGCACTACCATTGCCAAACCCCATGCAATGCAAAATAAAACAAAAAAAATTAAGCACCATAAGCTGCAAATAAGCAACATAAAAATTTAAGCTTACATGCACTACCATTACCAAACCCAAAGCAATGCAAAATAAAATAAAAAAAATAAGCAACAAAGATTTAAGCTTACATGCACTACCATTACCAAGCCCAAAGCAATGCAAAAAAAAATAAAAAAAATGAGCAACATAAAAACTTAAGCTTACATGCTCATACGCATACATTTCTGCTCATACAGCTTAATGTTAGCGATACTTATAATCTAAAGGGCGCCGTTTTAACGCATATAATATTATACATATAACAAAACGAGTATAACGCTCGACTTAAAACTACTTAAAACTAATGTACAAAGTTGATACAGTGTAGATTTCATTTGTTGGAAGATATACGTTGCAACCTGCGAACAACTGAAGAATACATTAATAAAATTGTACACAAGTATACAAAAAAAAGGTGCCATATTCATACAATGGAGTTATGTTAAACACAACCTGAGAATCAGATCTGGTGTCATCTGCAACAAATAAAACATTAGTATCCCAGGCTTTCGCGGTATCCCTGGAGGGATAGTAACAATTATTTTACAATTTGGCAATTGAATAGTCAGACCGAGAATTGAAATTAATATTAAAAGTAACACCGAGGCACAATAAATAATTCATACTTATTAAATGCCACGCGACTCTAAAGATAAAAAATGAAGCTAGTATTAAATTAGTACTGCAAATCAATGGAATCCGTCCATTAAACAAATATCAGCGCGTGACTCTAATTAACAAAGCCATTACCGTAATTATCACGGACTAGATTTTCCTCAGAAGTAAACTACGAAAAGAAAATAAAAAAAATTGCTAGGAGCGATGTATGTTGGCGCGTGCAGTTAAACGAGGGAAACGATTACCAGTAATTATTTTACTAAAAACCGAGGAAAGATGTGGCAGAGAGATTTAAAAATACGCGGTTGATTCTTTCGTGTTTCCAGGCGTATGGCACAAGGGAGGCGACTAAGGCAAGAGCCGCATACATCAAAGCTAATTGCACAGCCAAGACAAGTGATCTTGGCTCGCAAGTAACGCGAGGAAAGCCTGTGTACTCGTAGCTTGAAACTCAACGCGATTATGGCTCAGCTCTAAAGTTCTTATCAGTCTGGCGCAACACTACTTGGAAAAGCTCTACGGCAAGAGAGACGTCCGGCAGGGAGGCTACTTGTGGCTAAGCACGCGCGAAACCATGAAGCACTAATGGAGACATGAACCGCCTCCTGCATAAAAATTACATTAATTCGCGAGGCAATTAAAACTGAAAGCTGAAAATATCTACGCGTTACATCTCGTGAAAATATGTCGTACAATCTACCCGCGGCGAAGTATAACCGACGTTAAAAAGTATTAATTTGCGAATCAATAATTTCCAACAAAGTTGCTGAAATAAATTCTGAATTATAAAAAGAAACTGGTACTCTACAGTAATATACAAGAGATCCCCGAGGATTACTTTAATGTAGAAAATGCTAAACTTTAATAAACGAACTGCAAAGGGATAAGATTGCTTAAGACCGCTCATGTGCCCTTTCGGAAATCGTGAGTATAAGTTAAACTGATAATTCAATTGCCATCTTCACTGTAAACAGGTCCTGATTACTCAAGCTCTGCCCAGCGAAGTAAAACTCTACTGCGTGGCTCGAACGAGGAGTTACCATTGTTCTCGATAAGTGACATAGGCACTTAGCGAGGCCCTAACTACCAAAAGACTCGTGCAATCATTGCACGAGTCTCTGGCACGCTGACTCTACATTGACTCCGAACTGGTATTTTGTTATACCACTTCAATAAGAAAAATACAGGAAGTCCAGTCCTGAAAAAAATTGGATTTACAGGGATCGACGTACGCCACACACATTTTCATTAATATCAGCAGTAAAAAAATATAAAAAAATGTGACTCGACTGATGAGATGACTCTAATGAATTCCATACGACGATTGACTCTACTCTACTATTTTCAGCAAGGCACGGACACTAGATTCTAGATGATTGAGCAAACATGATGGCAAATCGCGGTGTCCTCAGTCAGTACTGGTTTAGCTAAACTGCAGCAAACCCTAATAAATATCGCGGGAAAAGACCTGACAAATTTCGCGCACTCGCGACGAATATGCGCCGGTTGCGCCTAACCTTCCCGGGTAGCACTGACTGAGGCCACATAGTCTCTACTTTCTGCAACAACAAATTCCCGATTCGGATGTGCGTGACTCTAACCGAGTGGTTACTCAGAGGCGCTAGCTAATGCAGCACAGAAGCGGCAAAGAGGCTCACCAAACCAGAGGAGCAAACCACAGTATAAAAGAAATACTATGGAATATTCCAAAAAATCCTAAAAGGGAAATGTAGAAGAATCGCGGGTACGACAAAGGAGGTGAGCAAAGTCAAAGACCCCTACCGAAAGCATCCTCTGAGCCCACTTTCATTGTATCGTTTCATTGGCAAATTTACACAAATAGGATGAGCAGTGTACATACAGAGTTATAATGAAATAAACAAATTAGTAAATATAGTTGCACGCACTTGCCGTAACGTGTCTCACGTTGGCGAGCCGCAGACAATTATGTATCGGTGACTCGACATATCAGAAAGATTAAAAGTGATCAAAACATTCATTGACTATTATGAAAACTGAATCTACTTTAACTGGCAACGACTCTACTTTAATTGGCAAAGACTTTACTGTAACTGGCAAATACTCTACTTCAATTAGCAAAGACTATACTGTCGCAAAAGACTGTATAGAAAATGAAAAGTGATTCTACTGACTCGAATATTTATAATAATTAATGTAACTCTTGTGATAAAGCAAACCTAGAGAGTCCTAGAATAAAAACATTTCACTCCACTTTAGAATTAATAGTGTACAACTGGATTTTAAATAGGCAACATACCCAAAAGATACGGATTAATTTATTTTTCTAGTGTTAATAATCTCTGGCAAATAAAAATGATTCTACTTTAACTTCTGTGCAGGCTACTGAATTGCAACATCAAATTATAAATATATTGGCATACTATAATTAATAGTGAATAGGAAATATTGGTACTATTAACTTCGTATTATAACAAGCTACTCTTAATAGTGGCAAAAAGTATAATATGTATATGCAAAATTCAAAGTGAAAACTATAAAATTGATAAGTATTGGAATGAAAGTTTCACCCTAGGACTCTAAAGGACGCGTGTCTGCTAGCCCGCCGAGAACCAGGCACAGGAACTCTTCTGTTCGTACCATAGCTCTCCGTTCGCCTAATGCGAACACATACAAAAATAAATTGGCATAGTGACAAGATAATGATGGCTGCCCATCATCGATGGGCAGCCACCGCTCTCTCCGACCCTCTTCATGGGCCACTTCGATGTGTCGATGTGTCGATGGCTTCGGGTGAAAACCCAGCGATAGATCGTTCGAGACACTTCCTGACATGAACACCTGTATCGCCACAGAACACGAGAAAGTAAACACAGGTCTAATTCCCATCCCATAACTAGCGATTAGGATAATAGCCACCCGGTAATGACTATCATCCAAACGCACATTTAATGTGTCTCAAACAACAACCAGCAACCCCCCACTCTATCCCCGAATCAAAAGAATTACTTTCACAGCATATATGCAAATTTATACAATAACAAAATAAATTTGATATTGTATAAACAGTTTTATTACACACCAACAAAAATTGCTACTATGATAGTTACTTGAAAAGCCCCTATCATAGCTTGTGCAATTCCTGCAGTTGCATAATGTTTCCTGATACGACCAACGATGAGCTTCTTTCTTCAGACTCTCGCTCAGTGCAATGAGAGTCCTGCCGCCTTATAAATTACCTTACAAATTAACTTAAATCGAAGTGTCACTACTATTCCTCTGCGCTCCTTGCAGTGAAATAGTAGCAACGACCCAAGAACCTTCACTCATCACTGCGAAAGTTACTCAGACCCTACCTGCTTATTCTAAATCACACACGCAGAGGTAAGTTACCTATGCCTCCCTAACAATGTCTAAACAAAATCCTCTCATACAAAAATCACACATACAAGCATACATCGTACCTTTTTGGCTGAAATCAATTGGCAAGAGCAGCAACTATTGCGGCAAAATTAAGATTGTTCAAATGTTTATTATTTTAGATAGTTCTCAGAATATTTTATATTCTATATTCTATACTGTATATTCTGTATTTTGTATTCTGTATTCTGTATTCTTTATTCTTTATTCTGTATTCTATATTCTATATTCTGTATTAAGTGATAAATATAGGATAATATATAAACAAACTAGATAGCCGAAGCTGGCTGAATATGGAAAATATTGCATTTAACTTTACTCAAGAAATGTGCGACTTTATTTAAAAGTAGCAATTTATCAAATTAGCTGACTATGCGTCAACTATTTCAATAACTTGCTATTCCAACGAACTGTACATATGTAATAATACATATGAGTGACTCTAGCGACGTACAGACCACGCAAAATATTTCACACTCACACATGTGGAAAGTACGTCGTGCACAATTACCACCGCTTGCCAATTGCTATACATACAATGAAATATATATACCGTGAACCATGTCCTAGTCCCACACGCATATGAATTGCACCTGGGCAATTCAAATGCGTGCGGGCATACCACAGACATGGTTAAATAAAATGCCTCCGACCTTTCTCATTCTTGAAGTGTGCTGAAAATCCTAGCTAAAAACCTTTGGCAGATCATTCTAAATGATCAATTCACATAAATATTAATATTCTTTTAAACGGGCTACTGACTCTACTTCAAAATCATTTTTATATTAGTCGGAAGGACTGTACTTTAACACAAAATTGGACTTTAAATATATACTTTTATCTCAAAGACTCTACTAGATAAACTCGACTGAACTTTTTGTTCGTATATTTAAACAATAGGATCTGAGTAATACTCGCCTCTCTATTAGCCCTGAAAAGGACCAAGAGTTGTGAGTATTACTCGCACCTTTATAATAAAACATATTCATTCAAATATCAAAATGACTCTACTATATTTAGACAGACTTTACCCTTTTAAAACTGACTATCTCCGCCCATTTCCCTTGTAATGATATTCCGCGCAAAACTCTATGATTCGACAACGATTCTTTACTCTAAGATATCTGTTCGTATTCACAGATATGGATTGACTTAAGGAGACTTGCAGACGTAGTTGAGTAAATTAAATACAACTATTGTACACGCGACACTACGGGAAGCAAAGGGAACTGGACTCTTGCAATTCGGCAAGCCAAGGACCTAGCACCGATCGTAAAGGCTATACAGCCAAGCAGAAACTACAGGTTGCTTTGGAGACTAGCGTGAACGGAGCGCCATCACAGCACATAGTTGCCTACACACCGTGACACTGGACCGTAACGGTCCTGCCAACATCATATAGATATCTCTCCGAACACATCTCCCATTCGACCAAACAAGCAGCCCCACTCAGCAAGACCACGAATACAAGGTAAAAGGCCTTGGCAAACAGTATCACAAGTGGGAGGACGACTCTACTACTAAAGCTAATTCTTCATTATTCTTGATACCACCGAGGTATCTACAGCATCGCAAACTAAGCACGGTCCGAATGATATGTACAACTCGCGCACATGCACCGAAGCCACTAGCATTTGCAAGAAAGAAAGCACGAAACTTCTGACGAAGTTAAGCACGAATCATTCTGCTGCCGTGGACAACGGGCGACACCTCTCGATGCCACAGCTGTACATCATCAAAAGGCAAGAAAAAAAAAATACGATAGCAAATACTCTACCACCTCCAGCAGTAGAGGGATCGCGGTTACTCTTTTGTCGTCTGCAAGCTTCCTTTTCAATCAACAAACTCTAATAGCACTGTTATATCCAATAATAGTATTATTACTTTAGAAGTCTACTATGTAATATATATAATATCGAAAGTTCGATGACTTTCTATAAAAATGGTATGGTTGATAACTAAGAAAGTTCAAAGCAAGAAACAAAGTGCTCAAAACCGCGAATTTGCAACATGTAATTTGTCGATGTTTATACCATTATAAGAGAATGTTCGTAAATAGTCTGCCCCAAAGGGAATTATAATCTGTCTAATCATTTCAAAATCCTCGGATGACTCCTTTGTCAAAGCTGTACGTTCTCAAGTGTAATTAAAATGAATAGAAAGTTTAATGGAAATGAAAGTTTTGCATACTTTCCCGAAAACTTTGACTCCAGAATCTACCGGTCGCGAAATGTTTTCTTGCATTTATAACTCTACTTTTATTAATTCAATTTTTAGGCAAACTCATAGGACGCAACACTAAGGCTGAAATTGCAGCAGTTATAATCAATTTGAATTATAATACTTGATTAAAATCATATCATTGTAACAAAAGCCGGGCTACATGAAAAGTTTTCAATAATTTCCTCTGTTTAAGAATTCCTTAAAGTATTTCAGAAGAATTATTTACAGTTCGCGAATGCAAGAAAACGCTATCCTAGCTAATAAATGCACAATTAACAACAATAATAAAATATGTACCATTTGACAAGCATAATGTACTTTATTTTTAGTACATTATGCTTGCTGTCACTATGCCCATTGTACAAATATCAATACAACCAGTCCTCTGTGCCGGTTCGGACCATTCATCCTACGACATGATAGAGGACTGGAGGAATAATAAAAAAAATAAGCTCACCAACTGCTTTTCAGCTTGTAGCTGCTTTAACAGTGGTGATAATACTCGTGTGCATATAAATACCTCAATCTGTAACAAAAAGGAAAACATTGTATTAGTTACATCTCACCTTACATATAATAATTGCATGGAAATTTAAAAATGTAAGGAAAATTCGTATGTTAAGAAACGTACCATGTGTCCCACGGTGAGGTGCCTGATGGAATTCCCCTCCTCGGCCACTCGACACTGAGCAACTCGCGACGAATGAGTATGCATCAGCGATCTGTAACAAGAAAAACAGAGAAAAGTTAGATTGACTCCTGTCATGTAATAATATGCCATTTGAGAATAAATTTCAAAGTGTATATTAATGAACCTACCAATGATCCCACGGTGAGATGCCTGATGGATGCCTCTCCGCTGCCAACAGGACACTGACTCTAATAATCCCGATAAGTGACGAATCTTTATCCATTTGGATTTTAATCCAATTCCCGACCGTATACTTTTTAACTCGTCCAGCGCAAACCACTGACTCTACGACCACGTGCGAGCAAATACTTTTCTAAATTCGCGAACGGGGTATAAGTCACTCCAAATCGGCGCCTCAACACTGACTCGAACGCGGGCAACAGTTCGGCCACGCGGGGCCCACCGTCGCTTATTTCGGAAAAACACTGCTTCTAATTTCACGGCTAGACTATAGGGCTGGCACGTGCGAGCCTGACTTACTTATTCACTTAATTCATTTGACGCAAAAGCACTGATTCTACATACGCGTGCGAGCAAATACTTGATTGAATTCGCGGACGGGGTTTAAGTCACTCCAAAACGACGTTTCAACACTGATTCGAACACGGGCGACAGCTCGGCCACGCGGAGCCCACTGTCGCTTATTTCGGAAAAAATCACAGACTCTAATTTCGCGGGAACGTTGTGGGAAATGCACGTGCAGATCCGCCCAGGCCTTTCGAGACGGGCCGCGGTAATGTTCGCAACAATAAACCGCCCGTGATTCTAATCCGCTCGAATGCGGAATTAATAAAAAACACTGCTGTAAAGAAAGAATATTAGACACCAAAATGGATGAGATAATGATGGAATAATGAAAATGTGTGGTGGCGTACGTTTCCAACTCTACACGCGAGCAAAACACAATAAATAATTAATCACAACTTCCAATAATTAATTGCACAACACTTATGCTGTGCTGAAAACAGACAAGTTACAAATTACAAGATTTGCGATTCCAAATCGTTCATGGTATTCGATTTCATGGTTAGATATTCAAAGCAAGTTGCAATGGTACTCTTCACAAAGATATATGACAATACAAAAGAACTATAAGACTCATTAAAGAATATATTAAAGAAATATTCTCATTTCTCTCTGCAATCTACAAGTCACGAATAAAGAAACTCTCAACTTAAACTTCTCTTACCACGAATTCCGTGGCACGTATGAGCAATATAAGCATTAATAAACGACCACGAACAAGCTATTAAGGTAGTTCACTAACAATTTATGATTCTATAGAAAATTCGCGATGTCAATTGAACAAGAATCAAAGGCATTGCTTTCGACAGCAAGCAAATCAAATCTAGAAAGTTAATACTCAACAAGAACGGCAAAAGCAGCTACGAGTACACAGTGGAGGTGCAGTAGAATACTCAAAACCTCCAAGGGACTTGTGTAGACGCCAATTTAGAGCAGATTGTCACCAAGATACATCTGTAGCCTCATTCTCCTCCCTTTGACGCCGGCAAGGAAACCTGGAAACCAAGCAAATTGTTTCCAGTTAATACTTATACACCACTGCCACACACATCACTAATTCCCGAAACCCGTCACTCAACCGAACACGACTGACTCTACTCAATTAATTTAATAATGGACAAACAATCCCGATCACATTCGCACGTGCGTCACAAAGAGGAAACTCGCGCGTACAGTAATGGCTGCCGCTGTGCAGGTCTGAACCTGCCAGAGCGTCGGTATAGCCACGCCCTCTGGCAGCCATCATGGAATTGCCTAACGGAATTTTCAATGCCGGCAGCACACTT
The DNA here is from genome assembly GCA_910591665.1 of Ectemnius continuus. Classification (NCBI taxonomy): domain Eukaryota; kingdom Metazoa; phylum Arthropoda; class Insecta; order Hymenoptera; family Crabronidae; genus Ectemnius; species Ectemnius continuus. The sequence goes on along the minus strand of OU342868.1, from coordinate 7,841,707 downwards.
CAATTTACACTTAAAATGATACTACGATGCACTAATTCCTCAAATAACTAATCAAAAACGGCTCAAAATCGTATTGGTCATCTCAAGAAACTAGAGAGGCTCGACAATCAATAATAATGAACAAATATCATACCATTGAACAAGCACGGCAATGATAACTGCGAACTGCGTAGCAGTGCTACCGGCGAGACTTCAAATTCATGGAAATACTAATGAGCCACAGTCGGAAATTAACCGAAAGCACTAAGAATAACCGCACAATGATACATCACTATCGTGCCGCACGCAGAAGGTACAGAGAAATTAACACAGAATAGGTAGACAGCGCAGGAACGATGGTGACGCCGTACCGTTCAAGTGATGCAAGCGTATTGATCGTGCGTCGGTCGGCACGGTCGGTACGGGGCCGGCGCAGGGAGCTACGCCTCGAACCCAGCGCCCCCACCATCGGCAACGCTACACAGCGCGGCATGTTTACTTGGAGACAAAGACGAAATGTAGTATACTAAAGCTATGAAAGAGAGCCTTTGTTATGAGTGATACACTCATCTTGCTCTTTCTCATGCATTCTCCTGTTCCGTCGTTCTTTCAGCATAGCTACAATGTCAAATATACGTTATGCCTGAAGCCTTATTTAATGCTACTTTACATTGAAAACTAGCTATTCAAAAAACTCTTGGGAATGAAATGCTGGTCTTAAGTCTCTCTTATATATTTTTCTATTGCATCTTTATAATAGAATAACTATAATGACACTTAAACTTTGGATTTGAAGATTTATTTAGTAACATTCTGTATTAAAGTATTGAATAAGTGTTATTGCTAGATAAAGGCACTACAGATATTTCAACAAGACTTCTGTTTGGAAACAAGCTATATCAACTGTAGTTTCTCTATCCAAATGTAGATTCGTTTATAGGTAAATAGGAAATCAAATTAATAAAGACGTAGGGCTTGGATATGCAGGATTCCATTGTTAGATGGAGCAAGACACATCTCAGGTGCTTATGCAGATGTTTGTATCGACAGGGCTTTGTATTTGAAATCATGACGATGGATATGCAATGTAATGCTCAGTAATTCATAATAATAATTCTAACAATAAGCAAGTAGAAAGTGGATTCAGTAATAAATGTTTGAGCCTTATGAGTGCACAATAAATGGTTTGCATTTAATTTAATCATTACAAGGTTTATACTTGTCCTGGCTATAATGAATACATTAACCAACTGCTACTTTATAGTCTCGCAGCTTAAACTTTCTCATCGGCGATTTCGCGAAACTCGTGCAAAATAAAATGAAACACGTCGCAAATTAAACGGCTATACTTACTGGAGCTGCTTTACATTCATGTTGCTCGCGTATATGATAAATATCTCCAATCGAAGGCAACATTTAATCAGGAATAAGGGAACCAGTACTTAATCATTTATCCGTAGCATTTTATTACCCGCCTCGGCCAGCTCGCGGTATTCGCAGTGCTTAAAAATATGAAGAAAAATATAACGAGAACACCTGTTAGCGGCGGTTAATGAGCGACTCGTTCAATTTGTAATACTTTACGATCATTAACTGCAGTAGCCGCGATATCGTAGCCGTAATATTTCATTCATTTCAGGGCGCGTGTGCTGCTACGAACAGAGCGGCGCAAAGCCGCATACTCTCGCAGGCCGGAAGTTACGAAACGCGGGGCTAACATTTTCCTTTCTAATGAAATTCCTCGCCCGGCACATTTATTACGATTTCCAGGCGAGCAGTCGCACAAAGTAGACACCGCCGGCCAACTGGATATCGCTGGACATTAGATCGGAAACTCCGGGCCGTAATCGTGTTCAATGGACGGTGTGCCTGCGATATACGAGCCTGCCGGCGAACCTAATGACACGTTTCTGTTATTGCCGGCGTATAATTCATTGTCTAATGCGAGCCAACCGATTATTTCCAGCCGGCGCATGTACGCCAAAGTGCAAACAATTGTTACCTTCACGGGATCATTGGCCACCCTTTCACGGCTATTGCGAGCTCATATTCTCGTAAATGACAGTACGCTCACTTAGCTCTCCTGCTCATAAGTGGACGACAGATATGAGATATTTATGGAAATAATGCACCGACCCTGAATGATTGATGGTTTCTACTTGTGTTTTAATGAAGTTATTCGAGCCTTCTCGGGTGTATGTATAAGTAAATGAGTTAGAATGTGGGCTACTTTTCTGAAAGATTAACTGTGCCTCAAGTTTACGATATGCATAATAATTATGACAGTGGTGATCGTTCGCATACGAAAGTTGATACAAGAAAAGGTTTTATATTGTCAAAGAGACTAGAATTAAGATTACTCAAGCATTAAATTGGACAATCAAAGCTACTGATTAATTGTACAATGTTATGAATATTAAAAAGCATTTGCACTTGACAAATCCCTTGCTGACTTTCCCTTTTGAAATAGAAAAATGAGATATGCCTGAGTGGAAGAAAGAATGTTGCTAATTAAATTAATTTAGAGAAGAAAAATTTTTCGTTTCAATGTAGAAAGTAAAATATGTGTCTCGCTTTAGATTGCAACAGAATTAACAAGCCGAGGATCGAGCGCGACGAGAGATCTCGTTCTACGGTTGATGGAAATCGCGTGTAAATATTCAGTGGGATAAATCGATGCCCGTGCTTCGTATTAATAGGGGCTGCGAATTGAGCCTATGTCGGTGCCTAATAAGTCCCGTGGATCTCCTTTTAAACGATCCGGGGCTTTTAAACGATCGGGCCGACTTGTGAACCGCGCGCCTACGCGAAACTTCTCTCAAAGAGCCGACGCCGCAGTATATTTCCTATGCTCCAATACCTACGCCTTAGCAGTACGTGAATTGATACTCTGTACAAAGTAGAAACTCTCAATATAAACACCCCAGTATGTTTTTAGTATTAATTAAAAGACTATTTTATCAAGCACATTAACTCCAAAATGTGCCAGTCTGTCCATGTATTTACAAATTACACAAATTCTATCTGGATTTGTAGAAAACTCTATTAGCAATAGAACCTTACAACTAATAACAGACTGTTTCTATTACTGGGAATTCTCTGCTTCAATGATTTCGTATAAGCCGTTAGGTTTAATCGTTTTTATCTTTAATTGGAATCTAACTATCTATTAAGCATTAAACTGGAAATTCTCTTGGCGATTCAATACCCGCAATTCAGCCCATAATAAAATACTGTTTTCGCACTGGAATTATTGCGAGAATTGCAAAGGCCTGTAATTGAAACTCTAAACAATAAAACTGTATTTTTTTCCCTGGAGAAATGTAAAAAGGCAATACGGTCGTGCAAATGGAAGTGCGCGCTCGAGTCGGTGACCGTAATGCAAGCGTGCGGCCAAGCAAATGGTATCAGTTACTTTCCATTAGTCAGCGAGCTCAATAAAAAGCAATAAAGAGCAATACTGCGCGTTAAAAGAGCGCGTAAATCCTGAGCCATGATCGTAAGATCGAGATTACAGTTATTAGATAATTAGAAGATCAAAGAAACGCTTGGCCCCGCTACCATAAAACCGTGCAGGAGAAAAAATTCAAAGGGGAATTAGTCACACCAAACGACCCTTACTACTGACCCCGGCTGTCTATGAAACTCCGATCTTGCTCGTTCATTAGGCTATATAACTTCAAGCAAGTTAATTTATTTTATCGGGCAATCGCTTATTATTATGTTATTATCCAATATTTTTGTCAAAGCTAGCGCAGTTGCATTACATCCTTGCAACGACATTTCATTTCGTTTCATTTAATTGTAAAATCTCTGAAAGGACATCTTTTACATGCTTTATCGCATAAGAAACACAGTCCTTTTAACTCGCAATAAGGAAATCTTTACAACTCTGAGAACATTCAAATAAAATCAGACACACAGATGCCAAGAGCATCCTGACAACCACCTAGAAAGGGTTAACCTCGAGTATGTCAAGCTCGCCATCAAGGTGGAAGATCATCGAGGCATACAATAGCAAACAGAGGGAAATGCAAGTGATCGCTATCTTCAAAGAGATCTGGAATTATATGGGCGCCGTCGTTCGGCGTCGTTCGGGGGCACAGGTAGAAGACACGACAGTGCGCCCCCATGATCGGTCCAGCCGATCCCGAAGAGCCGAGACTAATTAATCGTCGCGAACAATCTCCATTGAAACGGGATCCAGATAAATTTTCCACGCTGATATGCCTTCGCCCGGCTGGTATGTGGGCATTATCTTTACGACCTCTGAAAGAAACGCGAGGGGAACACGGCGGACACCGGGGACCGAACCGAGAGTCAGAAACGCATGCGCCACACGCGCTCTCGTCGAAAGAGCACCGACTCTGCTCCAGGAAACCGGGGAACCTGTTATCAGAGGAACGGTGGCTGGGAACCTGGGGCCAATTATCATGCAACACTCCAAAGTTCCTCGGACGATCGCTGACGCTCTTAATCCCGAGCTAGCTGCATCCATGCTGCTGGACCAGATACACCTGCGATTCGAACGCGCTTCTCCATGAGACTCCACTATCTTCCTGTCGCCTTTCATCAAGAATTAGTGCGACTCTGATTGGCTCTGGGGTGTGCTGATCTCGAGAATAAGTGGTGGAAGATTTCCTGCATTTCTCGTTGATAGTTTGCTCCTGTGTACATTTTCAAGATTTCGGAGGGAACGGAGGGACTCAATTATGGGATTGTGAGACGCTGTGCTAGGGTGTCTCTGAGACTGTACTTGGTTTTGTATTCGTTTGCAAAGGAAAATATCGTTAATTATTACTGATGAATAAAAGATTTGTGTGGAATATATTTCGTCTTCATCGGTATGTTATTGCATAATATTAACACTGACTGACGGTGACTCGCGAAAAAGTAAAGGTGTTGCTAATACAGCAGAGATTTTACTGAAGAGTCGTAAAAACTCTACTTAATCCTTCGAGACTTCCTGAGCACTTCAATCTGACAAGACTTTCCCTCACCGGCGGACTGCCGGTGCAAGTGACCCCGAAATTTCGCGGGAACCATATCGAAAGTACGACACAACGTATCCCAAGGTGAAAGCGTCCGGGCGTTTTATCTCCCATCGAAGATGCAGTGCAATCGCGATGATTTATGAAAATGGGGAACCCACTAATTACTCGGCAGTGTGATCCGTCGCGGGACGTGTCGATCCCACGTGGTGAAACGGGTTCCTGAATCCAGATGACGCCGGCTCCTCTCTTCACGCCATCATGAGATGCACGCACCAAATTACTCCAGTCGGCCAGCAATGAAGGAGATTCGACACTTGTTGCTAGGGTAAGTTATTCATAAATATCCGCAATTCTATACATTAATCAAACCGTTGCGTATTTCACTATTCATTAAAATGGGATAATTAATGGGAGAGAGACTGAAAAATAAAACACCTGTCAATGTCGATTTCCAAAGAGTACGTCTGCAAATTATTCCCTGGTAATGCCGTCGTTTATATCGAGTCTTCATCGAGAATCGTGTAAATGGAAAGTGTCAATCGTAAAGCGGGAAAATATGAGAAGAGGATATAGTAAATAAGAAAGAAACTCCCTTTTTCTGTTGATCACATGAGTGGATACGCGAAAAATTTGCCCATCTCTTGCACCTGACTTTACACATCTTTAAAACCTGTCTAGAACTAAGATTTCTATCAACATGGCACAGTTGCCAGTCATAATACTTATAAATCCTTCGACTGTAGCAAGAAAGGCTACTTCGTGCAGAACACGGAGAAATTACGATAAGAATTCGAAGGGAGATTCGGTCAGCATCTCACATTTCCCGGTGGGTTCTCACGACCTTTCTTTAATTTCACCCGAGACGTTGGCCACTCGGCCACCTCCATCGCGTGGCGGCGGCCCTTAAAATCACGTATTTCCGTGGGCAGCGGGCAGACGCCGACTTTTTTCAGCATTCGCAACGAGGAGGGAGAGCGAGAGAAAGAAGGAGCGAGAGAGGGAGTGCTGTTTCGCCTTGTGAGTCTTGTGACTCGGCCCGGCGTTCACCTTAAGGCCCATTGGCAGCAGAACACGCTGCTCTTTCGGTCTTCCGGACGCCTTCACTCCTTCTTCCTTGGGTCCCCGATCCTCTCCCTGGTGAGAGTTCCTCGTAACAATGGCTGCCCTCTAATTATCGGAAGACCGCGGCACTTTAAAGAGATCCCGAGAGCCCATCAGTGTACTCTATTTCCTTCGCTCCTTAATATCATTCTCCCTCGCCTTCTCCCTCGCCTTCTCTCTCGCCCTTCTCTCTCTATCTTCCACTGCTTCACTCTTTCACCCCTGCTCTCCCTCTCACAGAGAACTCCTCGTCGGACGACCGCGGCAACAAAAACAATGGGGGCCACGATCGCGCCGCATGGAAAATTGGTTTCGTTCAGGGAATGCCCGCGCGTCACTTCACCTACCGCATAGCTGGGCTCACCTTAGGTTTCCTAAAAATTTGTAGCGAGTAATTACAAAAAGATCTATTCTTCGAGATTCCAGAATAACACCTTCTTGGATCAAAGAATTATTTCTCACAAGAAGTCAATAGGAAATAGATTCTCTTAGAGTTGGACTCTCGGCGATGTTAAGCTAGTAAATAATTGTGGAGAAAATGGGAAAAAAGGAGTAAATGAGGAAGAAAAATGGAACTAAAGGAAATCGAGGAAGGCGAGCGAGGGATCGGGCGCGCGCGACTTGGAATGGGCGTAGCCGAGAGCAGCTTTGGACCTGTTGCTCATTGCTTCCTATTAAACAGCGGCGCGCGCGACCCACGCTCGAAAGGAGTTGGAGTTTTGCTGTGTTAACAACCAATGAGTAACAGTGTCTACGGGCCTTCTTTCAAGCTGCCAATTCCTTCCCTCGCTCTCTCACTCTACCCGTCGCCTTGTACTCACGGCACCCAATCGCACCGACACTCGTAACACTCGATCGGGATACCGCCGGGATATCGCCGATCCAATCCCGCTTCCGGGTGGGAACACAGATTGTCAGGCATCAATTGAGTCAGACTAAGCTTTATACATATACTTGCGAAATCTCTCTTTTCACGAGAAATATATGATTCGATTCCAAAAAATCAGAGTAACCCGAATAATTTAAGAACCATTGATGCAGTTTTATAACCTTTGCATCTTTCTCTTGAATAATTATAAAGGTTGAATCCAGGGAATTAAATTAATAGTTGGTGGGGAAAAAATTCGAGGAAAGCTAAATAGTTTCTAAGCAATTCTGTCATCGTTACCTGCACCTTTAATTATACTTTTATCTAGATTCTACTAACATGGAACGCCCGACGGGCGTAACAATCGTCCAGCCGAAAGCGAAACAATTAACAATTAAATTAAAGCGCGGAGACCTTAGGATGTCCGCGGCAATTAGATCGGGCATCCTTTCCTCCAGGACAATGAAACCATAAAATTCCTGCTAATCGTGATTACGCGCTGGCTCGATGACAATAATTATCAGCGGATAATGTCCCGTAGACCGCGATAATGTCCGCAGATAACGGATAATATATCCCATTCGGTTTCACGTGGAGAAGGTCAAGACGGCAGATAAGATCGCGCGCGAAGTTTCTACGAAACGATTCTGCAGGTTATACATATTTCACCCGCATACACTCCAACTGGGCACACTTATGTAAATCAACATATCTGCAAGACGTACACTTTTATAATCCAGAAAAAAATTGATTTCTGCACAAACGATGTTGATAGTGGCGAGATTGGTCTTCTCGTATTTTAGCCTTAACAAAAGCTATACTCGCATACTTGTATCACTGACAATGTAATGTGTACTGTGACTATGCTTATAATATGAAATCTTTATTATTTTAAATATTAAACTATTCTTTATCTCCGAACAGATGTCATGATATAATAAATATTAAATAAAATACTCGTGTAAAGAGTAAGTAAATAATTGCTCGAGGGATTGTATAGAGGACAGGATCTACTTTTCTTTCAACACAGTACAAGCTTTATATCCTACAAAAAATATTCATGAGGCAGCCGAAAATCGAGCCAGCTCATAGTACATAGCATAGCCATATCGCATATCGCTCTATTCCACTCTTGTTTTCCTATTATGTTCCTCCATTCGCACATCATCGATGTTAGCCACTCCGCCCCTAGAACCCTTCGACCTTTCTAAGCTCCTTACACGTACATGCGAGAGTCCTTCTCTCTCTCCGCTCTATTCTATCGCGTTTCTATTAGCGGTTTGTATTTCGAGCAGATGTTCTCTATGGGACACAATGGGCCTTGCGCGGGCTGGCCAGTTTCAGTCTGACAGGACTATTGTTGCGCCAAGATATAAAAGATTGGCCACCAGGCACCTTGGCCCCTTGGCAACGACACCCCGAACAAGACGTGTTTATTCCCTTGGCTCGAACCAATCGCTAATTCGAATATTAGTCGGAAGAATTCCCAGAATCGGTTTGCAGGGAATCGAAGGACTGCGGCTCTTTGTAAGAGATTTGTTTCGTGATTTTAGCATGTCACTAACTTAGCTTTAGCGAAAGGGGAAAGACAGAGTGAGTCAGCTCTTTAGGTTCGAACAAGCAGAGATATATTACTCGCTTTATGGCGAGCGATATGAATTCGTCAGCTTTACGTTCCTGATTTAATCAACGGCTTGCCCGATTACCTCACGCATGACGACGTTAAAAAAAAACTCTGTCATATCCTGCCACATAGGTGGCGGGGGACTCACAGCTATTTATTTTTCCGGTGAATAATGAACAGCATGGAATGCCCGGAGCCCCTGACAAATGTTGGGAAAGGCACTTCCGGATCCCTCAATTTGATGACTCCTCGAAAATGAATTTCAATTCTGACGAATATAGGAAGTGTTTCTCCCGGATATACGATGAGTATAATAACTATGACTCTAATAATAACATAAAACAAGCTTTAATCACTGCTAAACAAAGGCTCACATTTAATTCACAAGAACCCAATAAAGAATTCAGAAAGTAAACTTATTTCTAAAGCAGTCCATTTTCGTTAAGCTCGATTACAAGTACGTGTATTCCCTCTAAGATTCAATTGATCGTGAAACCGAGAAAGACAATCGTGTCGAATCCCATAGGAAGTGCCTTTCAGGAGTGATGCGAATGCTATCGAGGGATACAATAGTGTCCCGGAGCGCGTGTTCGCCGATGAGGGGAATGATTGGCATGGGCAGAATGAGCGGAGAATGGAGGAGGGCCGAGTGTACCAACAATCGTAAAAGAGGGCCTAACAGTGAGGGCTCTCACGGATTTACAGCGTCATACTGCGGGAATTAGAGACAGTGGAATAACTTATTTAAGGGGGTGCGAGAGACCCTTCCACGTAAACGGCATATCCCGGCTCTAGCTTACACCTGCGCTCTTTTCATCGCGCCACGAACACGTAGCCCACCAGGAAAAAACCCGTGTATAGCTCTCTTCACCAGGAACTCCCGTACAATAGAAGGCCTCATGATGAAATCGTAAAATCGGATCGCGTCATTATTTCCCGCACGCTTTGTTTATCTAGGAAATAACATTTCCAATTGGGGAAAACTCAGTTCCCTAGAATTCTTCTACATCTTTCGCGCATTTCGAATTATTACACGTTGTTTCTTTCTGCAAATAGAAACATCAACAGGAACAGCACTAGAAATATCTAAGACACTCGAAGAATTAGAATGAACGCGTGGCTATTATGGTAATCGAATGCATATGCTACGTATGCGAACGGAATGCAATTTACATGTAAACTTAATTAAGCGATAGCTGTTGAAAACCAGTGTATCATTAGGTTTCATCGGATCCGCTGACAGTAGGGAGCGTGTATGCACGTCGGAATAATCTAACAACCTAATTACGCATTCAAAGCAGCAGCTAAGCAATCATTTACCCGAGACGTCTACTATCACGGCGCAGCCTCAATAAGGATTGGAGCGCAAAGGTACGTGGTACGCACACTGCTCTAAATCAGCGGTAATCCGCAGAGTTAATAATGCAGCGATGATACGGCGACGGTGGACGGCGTCGCCGCGATTAATTCCTGATTTACAGGCCCGAAACTACAAAGCTCCGTAAATAAAGCCGAGGGACATTTAGCGTTAACCGCGCGCGTAAGTACTTGCATGAGTGCCGAGCTGGCCCGGCCGCTGCCTCTTTCTCTTCCTCTCTCTCTCTCTCTCTCTCTCTCTTTCCACGCTGCCCTCGCATGCTTGTATTGTTCGCGATCGGACGCCGCGATATAAATTAGCCGATATCATAAACCTAATGACGGCCCATTAAGGCATCATTGCACGAAATCTCCGCGAAATCTGCTCTCGAGCGGCCTCGCACTCGGCCGTAACACGTTTTTATGGTGCCCGCCGTCCAGGAGGAAATGAGGAGGGCCGATGGAATCACGAAATCGCGCGCCGAACCAAGAATACTAATTTCGCGGCCAGAATTCCACCCAAAATCAACCGTGACCTACCGCAGAAAATTATGGTAATACTACTCTAATATACATCCACGGCTGCAAAGCTAGTTATTTTTGTAGCATTATTAGAGAAGCGCAGGGTAGTTAGTGTCGAAATTGGTTTTTGTGTTCAGATATTTTAAAAGGAAGGGATTTGATTGGCAGGGTTTATTTTCTAATTGGAACACGGTATTAGATTAATGTCTCTAAGTTTATGTATTAGGTGTCCTATTATTTCTGCTCTGCGATAGGAAATTTGGGGTTTTCTAAATCATGCAAAACGGTTACGAAAATATTAGCCATTAAATAGAATATTTATAGTTTGATCTCTGACATTATACCCATTAAAATGGAAATAGTACTGTTATTAAAACAACATCAAATTGAGCAAGACACTGTACAAATACCATAAATGAAATAACAAAATAAATAATACATTCACTCGTGTACATTTGGGATTCTCTTTACCTTTCAAGATGCTCCTTGAGAAGTTAACGGGATGCTGACCGAACATCATACTTTTATATCGAACTGGCCCAAAGAAAAATTGTCAACCATAAAATCGCTTTTCCACACGACAAGGTTTATCTTTGCCGGTGATTTCCATACTCGTTCGTAGGATGCACTAAGAGACTCCATTGATCGCGATCATCCTTTGTATTCTCTGCAAACAGACAGCAAGGTCGTTACATGAAAGCCGACAGCTTCCGGTGCAAAAACAACGTGTTCGCAACTGTTGCCTCGAGAAATAATAACATCCTTTTGTATGAACGCTCTTGCACCTCGCACGACGCGGAGAGCAAGGATTTTCTTTTGCTGTAACCCGGATTTTTAATGGCGTATTAAATAAACTGGGACTTCATTGTGCTTGGAATTGCATCATGAAGTGGCGATTGGGGTCTTCAAAACATTGTCAAGTGCATTACGCGCTGCTACGAATTACTACAGTATTGTATAAGAAACTAAAGGACGGTTAAATGAAGCTAGCCGCATAAAGTTTTGCATTCGAACTCAATGATAAAGTTAAATGAATAAAACGAATTTATATGCACTTGGTAAACCTGAATGGACTTTCCACATACTTAGCAATGTAGAATCTATAAAATTTGCCGCCGCTTTGCGAACACAGAGTTCGTTTGCCAAGTAACTTTTCAAGTTCCAAGGAATTTTAATTCGATAGAATTGCAAATAGGCACAAGGCAAGGCGTCGAGCCAATATGTGCAATCTGAATTGGAGAAATACGCGAGAGAGAGAGACTAATTTTTTAAATAAGCTTGCCAAGCGGTAGCAAATTAAAGATCGATTAAGGACAAGCATTTCCCCCTTTTACTGCTACTCGGACGCAGGGGACACGTGTAACGTGCACAGGGAACCACCACATTATAACCTGACTAGTAGTCTGAAACGGCACTCTGTTCAGCCAGACATGATTCCTGTCGTTTGTTCGTGACACTCGAATAAAATGATGTTGCAGCTTTGCCGCGATCATTACCGGCTCGCCTCTAGCTATTGTTCAATAAAAATCGGGGAAAGCTAAATGAAGTTCATTGCTCCATTGTCTCTTTGTTTCCCTAGGTTCTACCGAATTGTTCTTCACGCCAGACGTCACGGATCATTATTGAATTTTTATAGCGTCCGTCGTTATTCAATTCTTTGGGAACAGAGTTGAAAAGATTATATAATACTCGAACAAAGCTACTAATAAAAGAGAATTATTAACTGAAGCATCAGAGTATTAAATTATCTTCTGACAAATTCTATGCATTCGGTTTAATACCAAAGTTACAAAGTACGAAACGAGTCACCCTTTTGAAAGACAAGTACAAGCTAATATGAACACGGATCACGCTTGCCGACTAGTATCCCCTTAAACTCGAAAACATATGGCGCACAATTACGATATAATGATATATAATTAATGGAATTCGCTCGAGCCTCCTTCGAGCGTTCCGTGGCACGCTTGTTTCCTCGAAAAATCGAAGGGGGCCCTTTGAATAAAATTCGCATCGCCCTTCGCTTTCGCCCCCACATACATACTCGCCTCTGCCCGTCCGCGATTAAGCACACTTTGCATTTCATGTCGCCCGACTATAACAGCCGAGGAAATTACTGGCACTGGAACGTACTAATTTCCTCTGTCACGTGAGCCAACTCCATTCCACCAGCGCTGATCATAAAAATATACTACTGCAGAAAAACTATTGCACTTTCTTTAACCACTATGCATGTATACTCTACGAAAGGACCAAGTGCATTATACTTATAGTTATAGACGGGTGAATAATACTGTTTGCGTAACATGCAATTTGTCACGTAGAAAGAAATAACCATGCGGTTCGAGTGAAGCTGCAAATATTTCTTTAAGGAATTGCATATACCATATATGGTATATACACATATATATATCGTATATATATTTTACACTGCAGTTTTAGGCATTCTGCTGTAATTAATGACCAAAAATGGTTTGTCAATTGACCATCTAGGCAAGAGTACCCTTTAAAGGAGGAGACACGTCCGTTTCGTACAGTGAGAGAAGCAACGTTCTATTTCATCATACTTTCCTACAAGGAAACGCCTATCAATTTACCAACACGTGCGTCACTGGAATGGCAGTGTTGGAAAAAGTCCAATTTCAACTTTGCGAATATATGGGGCGTGGTGCGAATTGAGACATTCACAAGGAGGAATGATTTCCGGCATTGTCTGGACCAGGGGGGGAAAGGTGTAGGAGGCATTAAACACTGTGCTCGAGTAGTACTATGATCGGTAGAGTGGGACACTCAGCTTAAGTCGAACGTTCACTTCATAAAGCCGCTCGAAACGCCGAGATAAATAGGGCCAAATGTTTCGGCGAGAATAATTTAAATATAAAGCGAGCGAGAGCAGCGGCGCGCTCGTAAAACCGCATTATAAAATGATCTATCGATCTTCCGCATTGGGAACTGGCGATCGTTCCGCCGCGAAAGTCGACTATCTGCCCAGTTGAAAAGCGCGCACTCCGATAACGACGATCGAGTGAAATAAACCTGAAATCCCACTAATATCATTCATGTTTTTGTCGGGATTATTGTCGCGCGCGAAAAACCAGGCCAACGGGAATTAGTTCATAATGGAAAATTTATCGCTCGCGAGTTCCACTGTACTATCGCTTTCCTAAACAGTCGAACTCCGGTGACTTCAATAAAAATTTTCTCAACTCTATCATAGTACATTAATATGGAACGATATCAGTAAAACCATGATTCAAGAACTAATATGACTACGATATTTCTCTTAATCGATTCGTACACTGCTAAGCCTTTAAATGCTATGATTTCGATCACTTATCACTTTGATAATCAGCATCAAAGTAGAATACCAACAAGTCCACGAAATTTTAACATGTGCATTAACAAAAAAGACCTTCCACATTGCCAACCCCTTAAAAACTCTCGAAACGTTCACCACACGAAATTCTATGAAAGGCCCATTTCCCCAATCAACAATCAATCAGGCAGAGTCAAGTAACTCGGCAGACAGAGGACTGGGAGACGAGCAGCCGCAAATATAGACGTAGCGGTGCAGCGGTGTCAGCGGGTAACTGCGGCGAGCAAAGCGGCGTGGCGCGGCGCGAAGCCGGCGAGCGAGCTGACCAGGAGAGGAACAGGAGAGGACGGCCGACCGGCAGGACGGAGGAAAGTAAGTAAGTAAGTAAGCGAAACCTTCTCTCCCCGACGAAGGAGAGAAAGCCGACAGAAAGGTGCAAGAGGAGATCGCGTCCACGCTCTGCGGAAACCGAGGAGCATCGAGGAGGAAACGAGATGTTCCCTGGGACGGAAAGGAGACCGATCCCAACCGATGAAAGGAGAACGAGAGTAGCAATGAGACAGGGAGCAAGGGAGCGAGAGCGAGAGAGCGAGAAAGAGCGAGAGAGAAAAAGAGAGGTGCGAGTGGGGCGGGGAGGGGGAGTGGTAAAGAGGGAGAAAGAAAGAGAGAGGGAGCAAAAGAGAGAAGGTGAGTGAGAAGGCAAGGTAGGATCGTAGAGGTAACATCGTAGAGGCTGTGGGACCTGATCCCAAAGGTAGGAGGACTTGGGTTGGCGAGGCCAGTCCATCGCGGGCCCTCCTCTCGACCGAACGCGCTTTACTTTCTGCCCGCTCGTTCAAATTCCCATGTGCACCGGAGCGGCATAGTGCGCGCGGTCCCCGGCCTTCTACCCGCTCGGCCTCCCTAAGCAGACACAACCCCCTAAAGAACTGGGCCCAGCTCGCGCACTCTCTCTCGCTACGTACTCGGCCGCGGGCCTTAGTTCTGACTTCGCTCCTGGGAGACTCGCTCGCTCAGGTGGTGGAGAGTGCCGGGCGGTGGTGGTTGTGGTTGATGGTGGTGGTGGTGGTGGAGGTCGTGAGCGTGTCGTGTCCCCCCGGGGGAAGCTGGTGGCGGCGGTGATGGTAGTGGCCGCGCGCTACCTTGAACGCACCGGGTTACACCGCACACCTTGCACAGTTACCCTCTGCTCCAGTTCCAAGGCGCGCTTCAGGGACACCGGCTCTCGCTGGCCCTCCAATTAGCCCGCTCTCTACCCTTCCCAGTAGAGGGGTCCCGCGCGCACGTATTCACACGCGCGCGTACGCGCGACTGCCAACCCCCGTGTTCCTCTCTGTCGGGGCCGAAACGCGCGCCAGTCCGCATCGGCCGTTTCCACTGGAATTGCTGGGAGAATCACGCGCTAATTGATGTACAAGTCGGGGGAGAGATGATAGTTGGGGATAGGAGTCCGGCGACGGTGCGGTGTTGAGGAAGCGGAGAGGATCCTGAAGGCTCCTCGCGGTCCACGGAGCAACGGGCAGGACACCAGAGGGAGGGAGAGAAAGAGTAGTGTTGCTGACAGGTTGGCGAGATTATGATGATGTCTCGGTGGAGCGCCCGCTGCCCGATGACTGGCGGCGCGCGTCGAGTGCTACATCACTGACAAGAGACAAGCATCAGGTGCGATGAGAGACGGCGAGCGCCGCATTTGTCTCGGCGAGTCATCTTGAGGACGTCGCGAGATCGAGTGGGCCCCTGGCAGGAACGATCGGCCCGATCGTATTTTAATTCGGACCAGTACTCTTCTCCTTGTACCAAGTATTTCCTACCCTCCCTTCGGCCCCTCCTCCCACCCTGCCCCCTCTCTCACCCCGAGGGTGTCACACGCGCTCATCCCGAGCGTTTATCTTGTTTGACGGATCTTCGATAGAGCCGGTCAATCGAAAGCCCGAGCGAAGCGAACGGGCAAGGACGGAAGAGCGCAAAGGGGGCTCTCTCCTCGTTAGTGGAAAAAAGGAGCGCGCAGGAAGTGGCATGCAAATTTCCGCGGCGTTGGGTGCCAAAGGCAGCAGAAGGAAAGGCAACAGGAGGGAAGGAAGAGGCTCGAAGTAGAGAGCGCGAGGAGGAAGAGCGAGGGCCCGATGGCGCAAGGGCCACTCCACTGACAAGGGAGAACAATAAAGCCGAGCGGGACAATAAGAAACCGGTAGCCTTGCGATACTCGTATTCTCCCAAAGAGAATACACTCTTCTTCGTTAAGTTGCGCCGAGGTGGAGCCGCCGCTGCCGCTGCCGCCGCCGCCGCCGCCGGCTGGCAGGAGGACACAGGAGGAGTCTCGCAATGCCACGCGGTAAGGCCCATCTCGCGCCTCGAGTGGGCCCGAGTACCGAGCGATCGATCACTGGCCAGCAAGTCGATTCCGCGATCTCGACGTGCCGATCCTCCGATCTCGAACGACGCGACGGCCGTCGCTGGCAGGCCGATGATGTGCCCACCGAGATAAGTCCCAGCGCTCCATTCGTTAGCGAGAAGAGTGCGCCCGTTGGACAATAAGGAACCTCGGCTCGCGTGAGCATCGCCACCGATTCGCTCCTTCAATAAAGCATCGGCCCACAGAGACTATAGACTATTCAGGTGTATCGGCGATCGAGCCGAGATCCTCGCCAATAAAATACGCAGTGCCGATAACAACAGGGCATCGTTATCTTTTTAATTAGTGCCTATTTGCTAATGACTCGTGTGTGCTCGATCAGCCGCCGGCCACGGTACTGGGTGATCCGGTCATTAAGACAGCCGATTTGCCGTCCCTAAGATAAACTCTGCCTCTTTCACGGATTAGAGCCTACTTTCTATCGACGATCCTACCGACTCGAGTGTGCCGGACTCATTAGGAACGATCGAATAAATAAGCCTGGACCAGGATATCTCGGGATTCGCTGGGATCGGCTGTCGGCCGATTACGTTATCGAGTGAAATTCGTGGGGCGCACCTGTGGAAGGAATTTGTTCGGGATTCAGGGGGTTTAGGGCGTTGAGAGCGGGAATTAGCGGCTATAGGAAAGAGTCGGGGCACGCGAGGAGAGCGCGATACCGCTCGGAAACGTGTGGACTCGCTGCGGACTAAAGCTCCTTTCCGCTTAGTCACTGTTAAAAGGAACGGGCTGCTGGCCTCTCCTCGGGAGTATTTGGTGACCACAAACACTTGTCGGACCAGTTAAGCGCTCAAACACTTTAGAGTCTCGAAATGTTGGTCTTGCAGTTTGACTCTTTCACGCTCGGCCAGCGTCCACCGCCTTTGTCTCACCGTCCAAAGGGACTGGACCATATATCTGCCCGCGGAACCGTTCCTCTCGATTGATCATCCCTTGCTCCCGCGACTCAGCCTCTATCAGCGCGCCCTGCCTTTTTTAATGCGAAAGGACCATTTCGAGAACAGGTTTCACTTTGCTCTCAGCCGTATCTAACGAAGCACAGTGCTAACTTTCCTCCGGCTCCGCTCGGCCTCTCTAATTCTCCACTAATCTCCGGGACACAGTGCGCCTGATTTGTGAAACGGGGATATATTCACCCTGGCCGTCAACCTCTCCCAAGTCGCCAGGAAAAAAACTGTGCGAGTAATCGAAGCAATCGTGCCAGGATTTTTCAACTCTCGGCTGCTGTCAGTTCGGACTAGAGTTCGGGCGTAGTGAACTCTTGCCTCTTCGAGTGCATCGGTTTATGGATTTCACTAAACACGGTGATTGTGATGTAAGAGATGCGTCGTGGTGACATCGCGGCAACCGCGATAGCCCTACTCATTCTTGGGCAGATCCAGGGACCGCGCCAGACAAGGTGAGAGAACTACCATGCCTCGTAACTATTTTATAAATCATTTTTTGTATACTTTTACAATAGTGATCGTGTCTTTAAGATTGAAATTCAATGATGAAAAATATAATCTATTTGTATTATACTTTGAAAGACAATTTCAAAAGAAGCTATTGAATCGGAGGATGCGTGAAACATGGAATATCCTACATAACTGTTCGGACACTTCTCCCACGTCCGAGTAGCTCCTCCTTCTTTGCCCCACTATTTTCACGATAAAGGGGGGAGCAAACCGGAACTGCCCAACTTAATCTTTATAGAATTAGAGAAAGCTCATGCGCGCATGAGCAAGAACCTTGTTTATTATACAAAAAGACATGCTACCCGTCCTGCTTTCACCATAGCTTCCGCTGAATCGCGGCACATCTATACTTTCTACGCATAATCTTTATCGATCGGCGTCGGACAGTCATCTTCGGCAAACTATTCCGAGCAGCCGGGAACAATTATAATTGGCCACGCCTCGGACTGCTAGAGCGTGGAATTCAAAATATGCGGGATAAATTTAGATAGTTTCCGAGCGGAAAGTGGGTAAAAGTCCGGTTGGAATTTGCGATGAATCAACGGGAACTCGTTTCTTTGGATTTGGCAAGAGTAGAGGGGGCGCACGTGATGATAGTAATCGGTTTATGCTCGCGTACGACTTGTTTAACAAGGGCTGGCCGCCGTGTGCCCGTTATGTAAAATAATGTCGAGCACTCGCGAACTGAGGAGATTCAAGGCGACGGGGCATCGGCCATTGTCGAGCCAGAAGCCCGGCGTACAAGGAAAATAATAGAACGACAGGCACGCAATGAAACTCATCGAAGCGAACACCGATTCTCCCAGCCACCGAACACCCCGCTAGAATGGGAGGAGCAGCCGGACCTCCAACCACCAGATTCGGTTTCCCTTCTTCACACTTATTCAGCCACGTAAAACCCAACCAGATTTTGTTTATTCATTCTCGTTTAACGGATTATCAATAAGATACATTATTTTATAGCTGAAGGATGATTCAGCAAGGCTGTTTGATACTTTCTAATTTATCTAATAGTCATAGCTTATGTTTATTTAAAAAATTTATGGAAATTCTAGTAATAATTTATCGAATACAGCAATAAAGGTGAATGAATGATATATGCATAAAATTGACTGGTTGTTATTAAAATAGACGGAAGAGTCTGACGATTTAGGGTGGAAAGCGCAATGAACAGTTAGATTTTCGAGAGAATAGATTGCAATGAATGCTAGGAAGGCTCTTTACAATCAGATTCACTTGTTCTTCAGGTTTCAGTGCGAGGTTCCGACGGGCAATGCTAGGATTCCGAATAGTACTCTGCTTTATATACGTTCACCCCACTACGAGCACCCTTTCTCACTTTCCTTGCCTCGTCATCACACTAGCAGTCGGAATTTCGTGAATCATTTCTCGAAACTACCGATAGAAAAGAACTACATTGACGCGAATAAGAGGAATGATGCCACAACATCATATAATTACTATATTTAAGTTAATTAAACCAAATTTAATCGAGATTTCCTTCGTTTCAAAAGTATTTACTGTACAACTTTAAAGTGATATAAATAATGAGCTAAGTTTCTTGCGTCGAACATGTTAAATTCTACTGAAATACAGACTTCGAATCTTTCTCCTTCACCGGCGGAACGTACAATATATATAGTAATTATCGTAATAAGATTAATTGAAGCCCATCAACTCATAAGTTTTTCTACCACTGTATACACGTTTCTCAATCAAACTGAAACCCTATTAAAGCGCGATTAGCGGGCACGCGAGAGTTGGGAAACGCAGCGGGTCACTTTTACGAGTTCGCCGGTATGTAAAGCAGTGACATTAGTATTTATCTGTGTCATGTTTACGTTTAAATTATGTCTTGTCTGTCGGCCTGGAGTCTGTTCTGAGTCACTGCTTCTTAATTACATAGATCGAGAGCAATGCGCTTGACAGCACATAAATCTGAGACAATGCCTATACTGACATCGCCGGTGCACCGACTCACTGGAATGCTCGCGTTGTGCGCGCTCTACCTTTGGAATAGGGCTTTCCTATGCCCTCACTCTCCTCCATATACGTTTCACTCGGATGTCCATTGCCTATTTAGACTTCTACATAAACTCCCTCGACCAGCCAACCACTTGCAAAAGAAAGAACGCCCCATGCAAACTGATTTACTATTAACTCTCGTAAACCAGACCGACACGATCCAGATTTATACGCAACTAGTAATTACAAGGTGCGAATTACTATGCAAATTTAACGATTTTCATATAATTGTAATGCAGCGACAATTTAAAATAGGATTTTTCGTAAGGACATAATTGATATTTCAGTCGACAGTTGTTGTGACTCACGGGAAATATGACTGGCACCGTATTAGGCTTGCCCACGTAAGCCTAGAATTTTGCATAAGCGTAAAACTCACGATTCGCTTCGCGTGGATCTGAAAATTAGGATTCCGCGGCTGCGAAGCTCCGCGAGATTAATTGTCAAAACAGAGAACCTGATTCCAGTTTACGAGGCGTTAAAAAAGGCGACTTTACAAGTCTCGCGTGGCTTCTTAAAGTGTCTGGCAGGCGCGCGATACACCTGTTCGCCAATGCGCGCTATAACGAATGTGGGTAGCAAAGCATTAAGTACTGTCAGCTGGTCTGATAATGGTTGATAGGGATAGAAATAGGGGACTCACGATTAGCATAACTGGCCGGGGACAACAGTCGCCGATATATCATGGAAAACCCACCACTCGAATTACGATTTCCTCGTTAAGCGATCGGTGTATCACCGCGATCCTGCTATTAAAACGCCTCGCGTTCACTGTCAGCCCAACACTTTTTTCCCCCCGCTTCGTTAGACTACTTGTCAATTAAGTCATTTATTTTCACGCCTATCAACATGCCGATTAAAAGACCAATCCAACGAAGAGAATATACACCCGATTTACACCCTGTAATAATGTAACTCGTAATAATTCGATTTTAAAAAACTATAACAATGTAACTTGATATACATCACGTACCAAACTTAGATCCTTCAATTTTTATTATCGATGAAAGGTATTCCGATAGGATCGAAATCATCATCAGTTAATATCCATCTCTTAGAGTCTGTTATGGTTGTTATTTCTAATGCGCGTATGTCACGATTAGGTGAAACGCGTGAAACATCCGTCGAAGAGACAGGACTGGCAGGGTGTTGCGCCAGTACACAAGAATCCAGAATATGATCATTAATCTTGAGGAGTGCGAGCCAACGGAAGAACAATATATCACGATCACCCACATGCGGGAGAGGAGGCGCGCATTTCACGAATCCCATAGGCGGTCACAAAAAATTAATAACAGGCGTTGCCGGCGGCGATCGATCATAATCTAGGCGGTGCTCGCTCGCGGCCCATTAATATGCAATCCGAGACTGGCTGGAATCAATCTAAATTACGATTCTCAGCTGATCGTCCGTGAAAGGGGTAATGCGACGCGTTCTAGCCGAAATGACTCAGACTTTGTTGCCGGTGTTCAGGTGTGCGCGTTTATATGCCGGTGCTTTTGGAGCGCGTTCCCTTTGAGAGCCGTGACGTTCACGCTCGAGAAGCTTGACGAGTACAAATAGCTGTGAAAAGCTCCTTGCATTATCCCGAACCACCAGCCTGTGGGAAGGGATGCCATATTCAATGGAGAGCTGCTCCTCCACTTCTTTTCAACCCGGTAACTGTGAGAATACTTGCCGCTTATGTCACTCGCCTTTTGTAATCCCTCCTGATAATTAATACAGTAAACTTTCCGCCGAACAATGCCTCGGGGTAATGAATACCTCGCCAAACTACTAAACATATCATTAACTGCACGCGGGGTTTCTCATAATTCAAATTGCAATGGCTCATAATCAATTGAAACTGTTGGTGTTGGTTTCAATTGCGCGTGTACGGTGGGCTCGCAAAATTTACAGTGTGTACCACCGTAAAAATGTATATCGGTAGCATTTGCATGCAATGCGCATTGAGCGAGCATTCCCGGCACTGTTCCGGCGAGGCGTGCTAATGAAGAGGAAGGATGATCCCTCGGACGGAATTACGAATTCTCCGAAGTCGTTACCTCAGTTATAGTCCTTGATCCCCTTACTGCATTGCGTGCTAATTCGAGTGCGTTTTAACGAAGCCCCCCGGGGCCCAGCAGCAGTAATTTGCAAGCTATTTAGCGCAATCGATATCGTGACGAGCCCGTATTTATCAGATAATTGGAGAACACTGTCTATTACCGCACCTCCCTATTTCCCACTATCAATAAAGATCGCTCTCGGTTTAATGAAATAACGTACGAGTATCATCATTCAGTCTGCCTAACTCTCAATTACACTGTCGAAAAAGTCCTTTACGTGTTTCTTTCAAGCAACGCGTCTTAAAGGGAATAAAACTGTGTTACATTCACATTAAATTATACTAGCTTTTCATACACTGAATAATTTTATAAGCTTACAGTTTTTATACTATAAAGAAACTCTAAGCATAAAGTAATAGAAACATTAAAGTGCAAAGTCCTATGTCGTTTCCCATCGCGATATTCCTAACCACGTTGGCGCGAGCAGGTATCGATGTCGGTGTATCCAATTGGTCAAAGGTGGGCCTGACACTAAATTAAGATCGGACGGTGTAAAGCAAGGCCCCCAGGACCCCCGTCGCGAGACGTAGTAATATACTGTCCGGCGTAGTGTTCGATTCAGTAGTAGGTTTCTTGTCTTCATCCCTTCCCACCTGCTAGCGCTTATTGGCGGCCAGGATTTACGCCATCAATTAAGCGCAAGCACGGGCCCATCTTCTTTTCAAAAACTTCGATCACGCAAGACCGTCGTGTCCGAAGGTACATGCGTGCGATTATACGCGTTTTTGCTCGCAGAGGAAGACGTAGATGGTAGTGAGATGGTTCGGGGCGCTTGCGATCGCCGGGCGAATAAAATCGTCCCACGGGGGACTCGTGGCGGGGCCGGGAGGGGGAAGGGCCCCGATAAGAACAAAGCGGTGGTGCGCTCTGTCGCTCGCAGGGCTCTCCTCCTCGGCGCTCGCGCGCATAACGAATTCCGCGCGAGAGCGACCTGCAAGCTTGAGGCCCCAGGAAGAAGGAAGGGATCGGGGTCCCCCCGCCAGAAGGGGCCCCCGCTCGAAAAGGGCCCCGAGCGAGGGAAAAAAGCCGCGGTCGAAGGTCCAATTAAAATAACCAGTGGTCAGCGGACGTCGCCGTAAAGGAGCAGAGGTATAATGAGAGAAGAGAGAACCGAGAAAAAGGGGGCGAACTGAGAAAAAGTTCGGGCTCGCCTCGCTAGAGAAAGAGAGACCGAAGGAAGGAGATGGAGAGAAAGAGAACGAGGGCGAGAGACAAAAGGGTCGAGACGCGATTGAATAAAGGGACCTTCTCCTCGTCTGCGAGAGAGGGAGGGGGACGGGAGGGGGCACAAAGCGCCATTAAAATATCTCTAAGTGCCCCGGGAATCGGACCCATGAGAGATGTCGACCGTGCTGCCCCGTCTTCACGAATTCAAATTGATTAAATGGCAGTGGGCCCCGTGGGACCTCATGTTTCGTCGGAATTGGACGAGTTTCGTCCTTCTGCTGTCGGCAAGGACCAGGAAGAACGGGAAAAATATAAGGAACACTGTATGATCAAGAATTGTTTTACAAATAATTTTAATAGGATAAGAGATTCCTTTACTGTTTCGTCCGAAACTTGATGTCATAAAGCACATTAATACCGTAATATATGAGTTTGTTGTATAATATGAGCCGAACGAAGGGAATATTGAATGGGAGCAGTATGTCAGAGTGTTGGTTTTCCATGTGACCATCCTGTACGCGGGTAATCGCTCATTATAACGCCGGCCAGGCTGAAGTACCGCACGCCCGGGGCGAGTGACTCTTCACCGGAGGGGGATTTTTTCGAACTCGGAATGTGTAAAGTACCGCGGCGACCACGATTAAACGCGACTCGTGAGCCAGCCTTTATGAGCTCCGGCAAGAACTTGTTGCAATTTATGATCTCGTATCTGGAAATCATCGCCGCCACGGTCCTGAGTGTTCCCCGCCAGTTACCACGAACTTGATCTATGTCTTTATTAGCCACGCGAGACATTAACGAATGACAACTCGCGCTCACTACGCTCAAACGTACTCTCTTTTCAAATGACTCGCGTCGTGCCGCCTCACGCCATTAATAGTCGCGTGTGTGAAGGTTGGTAATTAGTGCAAATGGCCCAGCCATAGGCAGATCGTGCTGAGGCAAGATTTAATTGGACGAGGCTTTTGACCAGCAGTCATCGAAAACATTCATACAAATAAATGATCCACAATGGAAGTCTAAGAAATGCTTCCATATTTGATCATTTCTGATATTTTATAAGCACAGACAATCTTTTGGACAGGATAAAGGCAGTAAAGCCTGAAGGTTAGAGTATGCCTTTGAGAATGGATGAGCCTACGAAAATCATTAAGTTTCCTAGAAAATTCAAGATCCTCTCCACGAGGTGTACGGACAACAGTAACCGCACAAGTTTATGCCCGCAGTAACACACAAGAAATAAAGAAAACAACAAACAGACAGCCGGCATAAGACGGCATTGCGCCACAATTGCTAACGAGCGACCACAGACGATGATCGTAATCGTGTGATGATTGCGGAGAAAGGTGCGTAGAAACGGAGGGATGGGAACGCAAATACTAACCGCCTCGCCAGGATCATCTCGCGAGTGGAAGGGAAAAAAAGTCTGCGGTGGCGTTCATTAATATCGTGGAAAAGGTCGGAGTCATTACTAACTGTTGTTGTGAGGGAGCGTGAAACTTCCATTTTGTACTCTTATGTTCCTCGCGTAAAGAATAAATCATTGTTGAGCGTAAACGTGAGTGAAACGAGTAAAAAAGCAATTTGTATTGGCACTTGTAACAATTGGAACATAAAATACTGAAACGTAGTAAACACGGTGATTTGCAAAATTACCACTGCTTTTCCTATTTCAGCCCAATCATAAATGTCAGTGGGATCACTCTAAATCTATCGTAAAAGTCCATCCAGTTTCGAAGAAGCTATAATACGTTTTCAAAACATATATTTCGGTGGGAAGAACGACTCTATTATTAAGCGAAAGCGTAAATTTAAAGGGCAAAGTGGCGAAAAACTTATAATTTCAGGACTACGGGAGCGAGTGTGAGTGCCCCTATTTCGTAGACGAGGGTACAGAGAGGCGTGTTCTCCTTTCGGTCCGCTCTCCCTGATGTACGACTGAAGACTAGCAATTTGCTTGGGAATACATTAACTTATTTACATTTAGACCGACCTGTAATTCCTCTTGCCCTGCCCCAACTCTCTGCTCTCTCTCATATTTGTCAAACGCCTTCAAATGCATCTCTCTTTCGCCCCTTTTTTACGATTGGTCATCCAAAAACTGCTCTGCCTCAGCAGAACCAGGGCGTACTCTATGTTTTACAATAATAACAAGACAAAAATTATCTCTTTCTATGAAATTCTATGAAATATATTATTATCAACTTGAACAGTAACATCTTATTATACACAGTTTTAATAACAAGTGCTGGCCGCTTTTAATAACTATCAATCATTGATTAAAGCAAAAATGTATCGTAAGATACTGAAGCACCCCGTTACTACAGCACAAGTATTAGTATACTCATTTACAAGACATAGTTAACTCTTCTAAAAATTAAAAGAAAAATATCTAGAGGAATTATCGCATTGGAAAATAATGAGGCTACAAGATTCCGTGGGCATGGAGTGGCCGAATTATAAATTCGCCGACGATTATGCAAACGCGTAGCAACAAAATGAGATGAAGTCTGGAAGAGCAGACGTCGGGAGAAGTTGGCGGGGAGCGTATAGGTGCTTTCGAGTACGTCGTGTTAAGGGATACGGGAGAAAGTGTTAAGTCGAGGAGCAACGGCGGGAGGTGACAAAAGTCGACTTAATATATTCAAACTGCCGGTACGTCCTGGCAGCCGAGCTCCCTCCACCAATTACCCCTCATCCCGAAAGAATGTACGCGCGCCTAGATAATCACTATAATCGGCTGCCGTCATTATAATTATCACCATTCATTGCGACGGCGAGGCCCCCTGATGCCTACCGATCGAACGGACGCCCGGCCAATCCGGCGCACCGTTAAGTGCGCCAAATCTAATTAACTTTAATCCGTCGTAATTACGCGGACAGCCGGTGATTATCGGTCTCGATGTACCCGCTATGACCCGTCGTTAACTGCGAATCGCGCTTCCCTTGTCAGCCTCCAACTTTATTTGCTTCCATTCCGATACCTCCTTCCCATGACGGAACACCCTTTACTCGTTACTGTAATTCGATGATTGAAAGGGATGAAATTGCTTTATTGCTAACTGGCGGAAAGTGGAACTTACGCCGGACTTTTCCTATCGGTCTATTTTCCTATAATTTTACTGTACTTGGGAATAAGAATGTCTAATTTATTATATATGCAGGGATTCTAGTTGTATTTATAATAAACGCATTTACTTTCAATCCAATTACAAAGGAGTCAAGAGTAAAGGGTTGTAGAGCCAAGGAATATTGCTTTGTATGTGATATTTCTAATGTTTCTTACAAAAGAAACCTCTACCGGCGTTTGAAATCCCGATTGAATAATTCCCAAATATTCCACGCGTCACTAAACACCCGAAATTAGTTTGGATCCTGTCGAGGGGAAATGCAAATGCAGGCGCCACGCCGAATTTGTGGCTACGACTCAATCCCATTATGTTCGGGAGATGAACGACGAGCCTATGAAACACCATGGGTCCAGGGGACTCATTCAAGAGTCCGATTTTCATCAGGCCTTCTTCTTCCCGGCGTCCATTCTCACAGTAGGACTATCTCGGTGTGGAGAGAGGATGTGCGCTAGGAAGGCGAGGGTCCAAACAGGCTCTGAATGGTAAAGGAAACCGGCTAATAAATCTTGAGGCGCCAGGATTGAAATTTTCGCCACCTCTCACCTCCTGTCCTAAAGTAAGAGACAGAAGGCACCCAAGAGAGAGAAAGAAAGAGAGAAGGGAGGAGAGAAGGAACCTTCCTACAGAGATATTTCCAGTATTACCTGCCGGCGAGATCAGATCCCGAAGATACCTGGGTTAACGAGCTGACTGCCCTCCACCCGCTCGAGAACACTTCTATCTTCCTCCACCCATAAAATAATGTTAATTTGTGGCGCCGATATGTAAACACCCGGGCTAAGATAATTAACGGCTGTATCCTCGATTCCCGAGATGATCGAACTTACTTCTTATGCGAGGACCACACCATGCTCGGACTTCTATCCCCAGTCATTCGTTATGATAGTGTATCAACCCTTTCCCGTATAAATTACGATAGTCGCCGGGATATTGAAACATATTGATAGCCTGCGGGGAATTCGATTAAGACTTTGTAGATGATACTCCGAGAACTGATGAGTGTATCAAAATAGAATTAGCAGGCTGTCTATAAGAAACTTTTGCTTGTTACTCCGATCAATATAAATACGTAACTATTGTGTTGAATTTTATGTTAGTAATTTAAGAAAGAAATATCTCAGAAATATCTGACGTATAATAAAATAAATCGGAGTAATTTAGCTTCTACTTAAGTGGGGGCAACTGGTTGCAGCGTGCCCGGTTGCAGTGAATTAGCATGGCTATTTTGTTGCTCCAATTTCGCAAGCTAGACCGAAGCGAACGCGACTGGCTCTCGAGTGGTAAGGTTTCGCAATCGAAATAAGGGAGGCGAGCCCTCCCAAATAGGACCTGGATTTTTTCGTCTCGCTCGCCTCGCGTCTAGCCGAGTAATACACGAGGCTTCCGCTGACAGGATTTGATAGGACGAGGCGGGAAGGTTTTATCGGAATAATTAGTGACACCTGTACGAACCCGACTGTCAAGTCGCTGGCCGGGGGAAGTCTAGAAAAATGATTGAAGTTCGCCCACGATGATCCCTTTCTGTGCGAGCGACTCTGCGTTGAAAGCCGCACGGCTCTCTCTCTCTCTCTCGCTCTCTCTCGCTCTCTCACACACTCTCGCGCCTTTCTTTCTCTCCTTTTTCCCTTTCTCGCCCCCACTTCTCGCTTCCCTCGCGGGGCAAACGAGTCCTTCGTTTTCGTTGCTTATCGTGTCTGACGGCGTTTAATTATGCTTAATGACCGGACGTCCATCGGCGTGAATCTGACGAGCACCTGTTGCGCGCCCGTGATTAACGGCACCGTCGTATTCCGGCATTGCGTTACTTGTCAACCGCTCTTACTGCCTGCAGCACTCATCACTTTTCTTCCTACTTCGAATTCATCTTTGTACTTTCGACAAATTCGACGACAGCCGAGAAATATCCACAAACTAAATATAGAACAAGTAAACTGTAAGATTGCATTATATTATAGAATATTAGTTTTTGGTATTTCATAAAACGTTTCTCTTTCTTCCGAATCGATTCTCTGCCAATACCACATTTTTCAATTAATCTTTAGCTTGCTCCAAATGTGTACATTTATATTTTGTCACCTTAAAAGCCCTGGGGAATTTATTCATACTCCAGTACCGAAAGGAGTGTCAATTAGGGCAAGGAATGTCTGCAATGGTGGCATAAATTCGATGAGTAATAAAAGCAACATTCTTCTCACAAATGGTACAGCACCGCGGGGTATGCTTGATTTTACCGAAGCAAAAGCCGGATTGAACATTTGAAATGAGGATCGCTCGGAAGCGAGACCTTGAAACTCTTGGAGAGAGAGAAGAGGCCTGGCCTGCTCACCTCAAACACATCTCGTTCGCTCTGAGAGATTCGAGAGAACCTCTTACTTCGCCTCGGCCGTTAAAAGTGATATGTACCGAGACGCGTATTACTGTATTACGGCCTGGTATCCCGTCGTCTAGAAACCATTCCCTACTACGGTAAATCAAATTCCCAAAGCGATCACCGTAAACTCTCTGAAAGATGCTCTCCCATAATTCTACATCTCCGATTGGAGTGCATATTTGTAATTGAAAAACTTACGATGAAACTCAGACAAATGCACCTCATGCAATTAGTTTGTATTCTGTTCAAATTCAACAGTCAAAGATTCCCCTTTCTAATTGACACGTTTCAAGTACAATTGAAATACACAAACACGGATGAATTAAGTGTCGAATAATAAATGTAGCGCACTAAAGATTCACAGCATTGTGATAAAATATTTAACGAAAAACTCCAATAATTCGGAAACAGTTCTATTTCTAAGTGTATCATTACTAAAATAAAACTTATCACGAAAAAACTGGTGGTCTAAAACGTGACGGACAAAGAAACTTAGACCTCAGCGATTAGAGAGTGCGTAAAACAATAACCGGGGAATTTCCGTGGCAGGGCGCATCTAAGTTGGAGTGGTGCGCGTCGTATTTCGGTCTGCGTAGCGCTGCCGCTGGATTTTAACGAGCTGATCGCTATCAGGACACCGAGTTATTCACATGACTCATTTCTGCGGTACGGTCAGCGCCGGTGTGTAAGTGCATTCGTATGTATTATGCGCGTGCTCCGAGCGTCCTGGACGGACTCGTTCTCGTAAAGCGCGTTATGCGGATTAATAACGATCAAGAGCAAGCGGCGCCCTCCTCCTCCCACCCTTCTCCCGTCCCTACGCACACTCTTTCAGTAAACGGGGATTGTGCGCGACGGCACTTTGTCACAGGCTGAGGTATACTTTATGAACTTTCCCTGGGGAACCACCACGCGCTTCTTAACTCGCTCCGAGTGATTAAGGACCTTGCCTATGTACCGAGGAATTCTAGTTGAGGGCGGAGTTGAGTCTGCCAGAAAAATCATTGTGCTAGGAATAGCTATACGGTATAACTTCCGCGAAATACAAGTTAAATATAGAACCAATTACAATTGAATCTGTCCGAATCAAAGGCTCGAGACTACTGTAAATCGATAAACACGAACAAATCTCTATTAACAAAAGTCCTCTAAATTCTTCGTTGCTATCTAATTCATAACTAAGACTGCGAGGTATACTTTCGTCTAGTCAGAATAAAAGTAGCGGTATAGATTGCGAAAAGAACGGCGGGCAATTCCGCAAATGGGTTTGGGGGAGTAGATAGGGATCAAAGGACGGGGAGGCGAAGGCCCCAGTGGGCGCATTACAACCCCGATTACATCGGTCTACAGAGGTAGCGTTAAGTATATAAATCGGGGCCGTTATAGCGCAGGTAATTTATTCCATATACGATGATATACAGAGTGGACGCAGGTTGCCCAGCCACACGAATGCATACTCTTTTCTCCTTCTCTCTCGCTCTCTCGCTCTCTCTCGCTCTCTCTCTCTGTTTGATGCATGGCGGAAGAGGGGGACACCGCGGGGCACACGCATACCGGGCAATCTCTCGCGGGGCGCGTGTAATGCGGCCGCGGGCCCACAATTTATGGGAATATTTATGCGTATTTATAGGGCGTCGAGTCCTCCGTGTCCGCGAGTGGCTACACGGGGATTTCGTGGGGCCCCGGGCCTACCGCGTGCCCACGGGAACACCGGCCCTAACCATCACCCTCCTTTCTCTCCTCCTCCTCCTTTCTCCTTCCTCGGTTGGATTTACGTCGTGTCGCCAATAGTTCCGTGTTACCCTTTGCCGAACTCTCTCACGCTTTATTTAGTCTGGTTTTTAAGGGACACTTGCCTTTCTGCGATTGTATAAGTTTAAGGATTTGCACCGTCCTGGTAACGCCGATACCTTGTTAAGGCATGATAAATAGTCCTGTAGAAATCCAGGAAGCAATTTTGAAGTATAAAACGAATCACGTGTGACATCTTTAAAAAAATGTATACTTTTTCTGTAATGACTATTAATTTTCTTTCTTATAACCAGTTTGTTGAAGTTAACGCGACGTATGCCTGATCCCGAAGCTGTTCGCACTAAATAACTATTGGTGTGACTAGAAGATGGTGGGTAAATATTACGAGCGCCATAAGAGGAGCGGCTGATCTCACGTTCGCGCCTTATTAAAGCGTATGCGGTGTGTTTTACGCGGCCCTTAACACCGTCGAACAAAGTAGAACACTACCGGGGCCGACTTAATATTTACAGCGATGCTCAGAGTTTAGTCCGATGCGAACGCGCTACCAATTTATGTCGCGCCCGCGGTACTCGGATGCTGCGCTCCTTCATCCCCCGCATTCTCTCTCTTTCTCTTTAGCGAGGTTCTCGCGTGTACGAGAACATGTGTTAGGAGAGAGAGCCCCCTCGCATACGCTAGACCTCCTTACGAGCACATTGTATCCTGACAAGCTATTCGAACGTCCCTCCTTCGATTTATCGTCCTTCCGAGGCCTTTTCGAGAGCGCAGCATCACACGCGCCCCAAAGACAAAGCCTCCCCAATTGTAAACCAACCGTTTTATGGCGTTTTCCCTTCTCCGAATGCCACTACTTTACAGTCACTAACTCACGTTACCCGCTAACTAGCTTGTACCGGGAATCAGTGGGGAGCAAGTGAATTCTATAGGAGTCAGTGACTTAGACAATAGACAGGCCGCTAACGACCAGCTGACAGTAGACTCTCCGCGAGATAAAAATGAAAATAAACAGGAGAAATAACGAGTATCGATATTATCGTTACACACGTCAATTTGGACGGCGAAGGTCTTGATTTACATAGATTTAAAGGCCAAGCGAATGCGCTCCTAATGAACCCGAACGTGTAAAGTATGAAGCGGTCGACGCCTCGATGAATAATAAAGAGATAAGAGGGAGACATTCGAGCCCTGTAATAGAACAAGTCCCATGTAGTGAATGTTTAATGAGTTCTAACTGGAGATGTGTTTCTCGCCCTGTCATAAAACCCTTGTCAAATGATCTAAATAGTGAGGCGTGCTGCTCTTCGATGCCGGGGAAGCTTGAGTCACAGCATCTGCTTCCGCGTAACGAGCCTCTAATGGATGACGCTTGTCAGAGGAAAGACTTTCACTTTCGCCGGCAATCTTTCATTGGCACCCACGCACCTCGAAGAGCACCCTGCTAAGTCGAGGTGCGATAGCGGACGCTCGCTCTCCAATCGGACGCGCGGCCAATTCGAGCGGACGTAATTTACTGTCCCCGCGGCGAGTGCGTGTCTCTCCCGCAAAAGATCGGCATTTAAGGGCTAGCGCTTTGATTTAAGCGCTTCGTTAAAGTCGCGCCTTCGCCTCGCCAGCCTCGTTTAGCACGCGCGCACGCACTATATGTATCTACCTGTGCAATAGCCCTCGCATCCACTCCAGCTTGCAAGCTTTATTTCCACATCTATTGACAGTGGCGTAAGCCCGGGGCTCAACATATTGCAATCGTACGAGTTCCCCATCTCGATCTGCAAAATATCGAAAGAAGGAAAATGGTTAAAATTGATTTCGTATTAGTTTAATATAAATTCATTGGAATCATTATTGTCTCATTTAATTTCTAACAGAAGATGATGCGTCAATATGTACGAAGCTTAAAATCATTTTCTTTTTATATTAAACCAAGATGCTCCTCGTATAAAGCTGAGTAATTAATATATAGTTTGTATTAAACTTAACAAGTAGCACCGCAAGAATGAATAATGCAACTCCACTCAAGTGACTGCAAATGCCTGGATATAAAATTACCAAATAACTTATTACACTTCGGCCTTTAAATTTCAACTCTGCAAAAGGTAGCAAAGTCGAATCGACGCGATATTAATTTCTCTCTTTGTGCAATGGAGAAATAAACGAAACACTCGGCGCTCGCAGAGTGTAGAGGGATACTCGTCCGCTTATTTTCTATGGCTCCCGTTGGTAATCGAAGCAATTAATAAAAGGCAGGATAGGACAAGCGTAGAAGTCGCGGCTGCCATTCTACGCCACTGACAGTCCGGGGGCCAGCTCGTGCTACCGTGGTTTATTCGCTGTCCCACATATTACCCGGTGCCGGGCGCATTCGTCATCGAGCCAATCTTAATAAATAATCGAGAAGGCATTATCGGGCAGCGGCGCGACTCTCCTCGCTCGATTACTTACTATTCCCGGGCGCAGAAACTTGCCGGAATAAATCTGCGCACCCCATATATCGATCCGCGCTATTGATCCTGGCGCTCGCTCGCTCGCTCGCTCGCTCCCACTCTCGCACTCTCCGAGAGGACTTCTCGCCGGCCAGGTTAAGATATCCCGCTCAATTCTCCTCGAGGATAATAATAGACACTGATCTATTAATCCGTCAATGGGCCCGCCTGTTATACGACATATTAACGAGAGCGAAAAATGCCCCTTTTCGAAAAATTGGAGAGCAGTTCACCCACGTGCGCTGGGGCGAACGGGTTCCCCTGATCTACTGGCGTTGCTTTTCCACGAAAAATCACATTCACGCTGCCCTCGCACTGTCTTAACCTTAGACATGTTCCTGCTTTCGACGAAAGTAACACACATGTTTTCCCAAAGGGGTGAAATCCAAGCAAGTCTAGCAGTCAAGATTCTGCTCCTTTCCTTGATATCTAATTTTTCCTTCTCATTTTACTTTACCAGTAAAATAGAGTACGCGTGACGCCTATATCGATTACGCTAACTAGATAGGAAACTCTTCCCTTTAACGAGAACGATCTCTCAATAATCAACTCTGCAAGAACGCATATTTCGACATGAGATCACGATTGGTAGTTGAGATATTAGGAACTCGCGAAAGCCAGTCCATCGACTTAGCGATAAAAGCCGACTAATGGCCGTTCAGGGCATCGGGAATCAAAGCACGACAATTACAGAATCTATATTTAGCCGGGAAGGATGATCGCCGCGACCGAAGAAAAAGGCTGGCGCATCAAATCGAAGGGTGGAGGGTTGGAGGGGAGGGGAGGGGAGGGGAAGGAAGAAGCGAGGCGATTCCCTGGGCGAATTATCTCGCGGTAGGGGAAGAAGAGGAAGAGAAGCCCGGATCAATTTCCTCGCCTGTTAATAACAGCGGGGCCTCACCGCCATCAGGCATCCGCTCACTTTACGTCTCGTAATCTTGCGAGTTAATAGTCAGATCAGTCGCAATAAATCTGCATTAGCATCTCGCCGGCCGTAGATTAAGCTCGTGCCCCCTATCTTCTCCGGATAAGGCCAAGTTATCGTGAATTGGTGGCACGCACGTCTCAACTAATATTGATTCACCGCTGCCGATTTCACGGAAACGCCTTCCACGTATCCAACTATATCTACTTCGCTCCTTTAAAAAGCGTGCGATTCATTTCAGATAAGGTTAAGGTGCTCCTGTACTAAAGGGAGTGCAGTGCTAATCGATTCTGGTCTATCCACTGCATTGGTTCATATTTTCCCCAAGGAAAGAACTGGAGCTTAGTTATTTCTTGTTCAGAATACAATGCACTCAGCAGTGTTCATTTTAATTGACTTAGAAAACGTTTGTGTTTAAAGAATATTCTGTTTGATATTCGATTTCCAATATTAACCCAGTAAATAGAGACTCAGACTCGAACCAAGCTTACCACACAAAGTTTCCTCATGAATCATGATTATCACAATTAAACATTAATGGAGACCGTTAGTCTCGGGAGCGGGGCCTTAATTATATTGGCCTCTCTGACCAGCGGAGCCAGAGGATTCGCGTAATAAGCACTTAAAGTAGTCGCCGGCCGATTAGATTATCGGCTACAAGAGCAGCACAACTATTCCATTAGTAATTTCAATCTATCGAGGCGATACTTACTGGCCCTGAAAGCGCGCGCGCGGCCATTAGTGTGTGCGAGGGACCCGTTGTGCGGCTGGGCCTGATCTGACCCGTCTGTGCATGTAATGCCAAGCGTGTGTGCGCGCCGGTGTCATTATCGAGGGGGACCAGAGATATCGGCGAATGTTCGCGCGCCCGCCAGTCGATCATCATCGGGTTGGGATCGGCGCTGTGGGTGGGCCCGATGGGTCCCACCAGGATACATACTAGGGCTGTGTGTGTGTGCGTGCGCGTACCGGTAGCGAGGTTGTCCCTCGCGTGTGGGTCCGCATCTTTCTTCATCCGCAGCGAGTCTCTGACAGATCGAACGCCACCTAAGCTTGTACGCTTAAGGCCCGCGCTGATGCTACGTAACGGGCCCCGGAGTGACGGCTGGCGATGCTACTGCCTACGTGCGTGTAATTATCCTGTCAATGCCTCGGGATTTTCAGGCCCCTTGTTTGCTCATCACGCGATATACGCAGCGCCCCGATTGAGCAATCCCTGCTCACTCGAGAGCGAATTAGGGAAACGCGCACTCCTCCTGCCACTCCTCTTCTCAGACTTTTATATCAAACTCTTCTCGATGAGTGCTGTGTAGGTATAATTGTTTTACCGGCGAGAAGGTGATTCAGTGTCAGGGTAAGGACTCTGCTTGATTCTGCTTGCAAATTGACGGGCACACCAAGACATTGAATGATGCTAAATATATGAAATTAAACGAACTAGATTTCCGAGGATGTAATAAAGTTGGCGTGAAGTAGACTGTGAACGATGCTACATTTCGCAACGCGTAGACTGCAGAGTGTATATACGATCGCTTTAATGCATCAAATTTTCGCTTTTTTATTATAGGAAAACAATAATGAAGAGGCTCGGGTCTAGCCTGCACTTGTCCGGCGGTCATTGTCATGAGTTAGTTCTTCCTGGCGGTGTTAAAAAGCGCGTGGCGCCCCTCAATGAATGCCGGTGTCGATGGCGGGGCCCAGTATTCCGGCGGTGGGTGAAGCGCGTGTAACCGGTACTTTAATGCGCGTATCATACTCTATGATATGATAATGCGTGGCCGGGTACACCGCGGATTATGCATGTGGGCTCATGTATGATAATTTGGCGAGACAAAGCCGCATTGTCGGGGCATAAATTGAATCGGCGTGTCTCCCTTTACCACCGTGAGATCGGCAACCCACCTATCCACCCCCACTGTCAGCCGGAGACCCTGACGCCCACTGTTCCATCCAGCACACGCATACACGCACTCAAACCCCCGCACACACACATCCCCACGCACCTTCGCTCTGATCGGCGCACATACTTCGAAAGCCGTTCGACTTTCTCTCTTTATGAGTGGCGCGCGCGCGCGCGTACGCTCTACTCCCTTTTCTCTCATTTCGATCGGCACCCTTCGACCATGTGTGGCATGCATGTACGCCCGTGTACCATCGGACTCCGACGTGGGGACATACTTCAGCCTCTCGACATCGGCAAACATTCGTATCTTTTGCAATTTCACCACTCCCAAACGATTTTACCTTGATACCTTGGCACGTATGCATCGACTAAGTAGAATCGAGTACTTTCGTTCGCTTTCCCTTAATTGCTGAGTCGCTGTTATTCATGGAAATGTATGGGAATAGAATTAAACTCGAACTAGTTTAAGTAATTCGATTAAGGATAGAATTGACTTAAGTGATATAACTTTCTTCTCATTTTGTTTGGAAAAAGATAGATAATTTGAATATGCAAGTTCATCCACGTAATATAGTAATAATTATTCAGTCATTAATCTGTTAATCAATCCATTAACCTCGCCGTTGCATTAATCGTGCAAGTAGAAACCAACGAGTCATGTCGATTACGTCAGAGCTTGTCAATGCTTTATCAATTCATTGAGCCGTTGTTTAATGCTTTCACTTGAATTATCAAGTCCATGACAAACGTACGATCGGCGTACACGATACTCCACGAGTGCGTTCAGATGGCTTTGATCAATTTCCCATACCACTTAAATCCCACAATCTAACAAGAGTGTATGGAGTGACACACGCCGCCCCATAAGCGGGAATACCGTGACGCTCGCTCGTATCAGTCAAAGTGACTAGCACGAGACGTCCGCAAAAATGGGATTTGTCAAGGTTCGAGCATTCATAAGTTCCGCCTGTCAGCTAACGACAACCCCATACAACGCTCGAAAAAGGTTAGACAGATGGAGAAAGGACATCGCTCGGGCAGCCGCCTTAAGGATTTTTCACTAAACAGGTATATCGGATCATATGATGCTGGGAGGCGTGGTTCAACCATTATCACCAAGACACATCGGCTTGGATATCACAGAATTTCCTTGGTAAATTCTGCCGGGAGAGCGCGCTTCGTGCCTGATCGCGCTAATCCACAAAATTATACTTCCATTCTTCAAGGGGGTGGGCGACAAAGCCTCGTCTCGTATTTTTCGTGATTAGCCCGCTTTCGTCCGGCTGATGCTAAGTTATGAATTTCCGGCGCTGCATCGAGCAGACAACACCCCACCCTCTCCGGGCCACCTTTTTCGTTTCACCCACACCGAGTGGGAGTACACGACTTCTCTCTTTCTCTCTTTCCTTCTCTCTTTCTATCCCTCGCGATAGCCTTGCTGGCTTGCGTGCCAGCTCGTGTCGAATAGATTTCTCTATTCGATGCATCGAGCATTCGGCCGCTCGATCGCTGATCGGATTTAACGCGGGCGTGGGACGAGCTTTCCAAGGCAGAGCCTATTCATTAGGCGACTAACGAAGTACCGAATGATGTTTCGGCTGACACCGAGATTTCACGTTACGCAAATCGTGCCTGTCACACTCGTGGATCTGGACGAACGCGAGTTTTTAAACGATTGGATATTTGGACATTGTATTTGTTACCCCTGATTTTTCGACCGACAATTCTCCGATTTCGTAGCTAGAACGTGTACAAATATTCCCACATTCCAAATTCGAAAGCTAAGCATTGCTAGCTCAAAATAGATACAACGAAATTCTCGGATTCTATTAAAAATGAGAACCTGAACCGAATTTCGAGACAACTGGTCCACCGGCGACTTGAAATACATAGTTGCACGAGTGGCGAGTCCGGCGGGACAAAGAAAATTGTCGAAAATTAGACTTTCAAATTTGACAATGTAATCCAGCGTGTAGTCGGTCGGTCGTTACGAGCCGGAGTACGTAGCGGACATATTCGCATGACGAATGTCCGGGAGGCAGTGCGACTGCGTCGGATTAGCATAATTCGCGTGTTAACATTTAACCCCGCGCTGGCCCCGAAAATTTCGAAATTGGACGGCCCTCTCCATGCTCCATATCGCTCTCTCTCTCTCTTTCTCATACTGCGTGGGAATCCGTTGGTTGGGAGCATCTGCACGCTTCCGAGCTACGTGTACCCTCGCCAGCAGATAATATCGCGGAATTATGCGAACCGCTGCTCCTCCTCGCTTCGGATTAGTCAGACTCTCCTTCGCGTGTTTCCACTGTTTCACCTGATGCTCCCCGAAATACCCCTTTTTTTCTCCTTCTACTGCGCAACGATGAGCCTCTTTAACTTTTTTTCTTAATTTATCTCACACGGCAGCAATGACAACGGTCGGAAATAACACGTCTGCGATGTTATTATTGTAATTGTATTGGAGTCGTAGTTCTTTTTCGGTAGAAAATTGTGCGAGGGTTCCTTGCTATCGTATTATTATGTTATTTCAAGCGAAATTATCTGACGGGATGCTTATACCTTTTGACGTTTTAAGTGGCCGAATATTTTCGCGAGTAATTTGCGCATTAAATTTCTGTAAAAGTATGTTGATTAGATGTTAATTCTGGTTCATAGGAAGCCCATAAAAGTACATCTTTGTCGAAAATAGTACAAAAGAGATGGAATCGGAATTTCAGTTTATGTTTGTACTGTCAATGTACCTGGAACGAATAGGACGACCACCAAAAAGTAGTAAAGGCACCAACGAATTGTTTAGCCTCACTGGAGCTCGTATACAATCAGTTCACACGATCGGACAATAAATCACGCGTGACCAAATGTCCAAGTGAAGCATTTGAGGGGAGGTTGCAAGGTGTCGGGAGAATTTACGAGAAATGGCAGAAAACACCTGAGCCGGAGGAGTCTTGGAAAAAATGCTTCGGCTGGCGAGGAGGAGAAGAGAGCTCGGCTTTGAGTGGCGTCAACGTCGATCTTATCTCGGCGGAGAAGCGCCCTTTCAGGTCCTTTTAATTAGTCCCAGCTAAGTACGGACGCCGGTCATTCCGGGATCAGCGAGGACCCTCAGGAAAGTGGGAGACCCGGCCAAGCCCCGGTAATAACTCGAGGCGCTCGCGGTAAGAACTTGTTCGTCAGCCACGGGATCTTCGACAAGTTTCCTTCATTTCGTCTCACGGCCACGAGAAGACGCTCGACGTAAATCTCCCCGGACAACGACAGGCTAGGAACGAGAGCCTTCCAGAGATTGCCAGTGCTACCTGCCTCTGCCTCGGCCCGACACCGCTCGAATTTTCATTGCTTCGTGGAAAATTAGAAAAGAACCTCGTGGGCTAATGTAGAAATCGAATTATGATTAAAGCACTCTAATTGGGGAACCGAAGGTTTGTTTGGATAGATTATCTTGAAGGAAAGGACGAAATAATAGGTCGGTATAGAAATTTACAGAAATTCTCGGCATTAAAGGCTAGGCGCCACAAACAGAGAGAAAGAGGAGGGCGCATTCTTTCATCAGGTCTCTGAACAAGGGAATCCGGAAATGCAAACTTTCCGGGTTACGTGCATTCATGCTTCAGGGCGAAACGCGTAGGTCGCTCGACGCCGCACGAAGAATCACGGGCACTTCAGCATCCATTAGCATTGAATAAGAATTAAATTAACCTGCTGATGGGGAATTCTTTGCGCTGAAAGCCAGCAGGAAGGACAGTGGAGCGGGCGCGCACCGAGATGCCAGCCAAGCGCAACTCAATGCCTCGAAAAGAAAGCTCAGAATTCTTTTCTAACCCTTAGCGAGCGCGCCCAAGCGGAATCCTGTTACTCCCGGTGATTCACCAATAATGATTAACGGCAGTTTTCCTTGGCGAACTGGATTGCAAAGGCGGCTTGTCTCGCCGGGGAATGTGTGTAATTCAATGCACAACGTACTAATTATAGCAGCGTGTGGTCCCGATCGGCCCTCTCGCTTGGGCTACGCGTATCAAGCTAATTGCAAGTTCCGCCTGCCGTTATTAATTGGGAATTCTTAATTGAAGAGTCCCATTGGCCTCTTTCCACCCCGGGTGGCTCGCTCCATTTGCATATAAATGCGTTATTATTTCGTACCAAGCTACACTGAAACCAACGCATTCCCTGTCTCTTGTTCGCCGCCACGTGAATAATGGACTCCTTTCCTTTCCTTTATTCTATGCAACCGGCCTCATTTCAACGATTTACTTGTAAATCAGTGTCGTTCCTTTCGTACATCCTCTTCCACCACTTTAATAGCAGCACTCCATTTTTTTTACGCGTGGATAGAATATAAATATCTATCAAATCATATATTCGTCTTGAATTACTATCTAATATTGTTTATGAAATCACTGTCATTCCAATTCAACTAGCAGGACAAGTTAAAATTCAATCTGAATGGCACCTCCAAGTGACTTTTTGTAGATTACCACAGGAATCGATAAATTATACCTACTTAAGACCAGCGCGCTAAATCCGCTTGCAAAACGAACTATCTAAAGTTCGAGCAAGACGCAAAAAGGCGAGTTATTAACTCCTGTTATAAAAGTGCCAGCAAGAGTCTTTTAATTCGATCCCGAGCGAAAGGACCACCCCAGAAATCCTAATGAGATTAATACGCGTCAGCAAAATCATGCTAATTAGATCGTTCCGCACTACCACAGCCAGCGAATGAAACGTTCCCGGCGTATAGCGTGACTTTGTATTGGAAGTGGCTCGCAGAATTATCGAGAAAGTTGAGGGAACCAGTTAGACTTTTGACCGTCGCGACGCTCGGCTTGCAGGTAGCACAAGCTGACTGGGAAAAAATCTATAAAGACTATTATCACGCGGCATGGGCGAAACGCTTGTCACTTGGCCACATGTAAGTATTAAATTACAGGGGTAAATTTGATCTGACGGAGCGTAACAGACGCCTGCATCGAATCTCTCCACTGGAAAAGAACCAACTTTGCAAATGCACAGCACCAATTATTGGTAGGATACGCTTTTTGCATGCTTTGATTGCGTATCTCAGAATTTGAGTGCTAATATTCAATGATAGACCAGCAAGGTATATCAGGTTACTTTCAGAGTTTCAAAAACTTTCTACATATGATAAAACGGATACTTTGCATAGAAAGTAAAGGAAAAAACATGGACTAATACTGTTAATATTATCCTTTCAAAAATACGTTTCCATACGTAGTTTCTACCAGAGTCGTATTATTCCTTATGTGAGTTATACCATGCATTCCCATCACCCTGCGTGCCAAACGATAAAAAAAATCTATCTACAATTAAACTCTATCATGAAGATAGCTCAATTTCAAGATGAATCTAATTCACCGATCCTGAGATTGAAAAATCGAGGCGTTCGATAATCTCAATAGCAATGACTCGGTGTTCCCTCACTTTCGAATGGTGGCTGTCGAGGGCAATTTCTCGGGGTGGCGGCGGCGGCGGGCGATACTGGAAAGTCTGTAGGATTCAATGAGCAAGCCATAAATACGGGAATTAGATACGAAGTGATACAGTTCGCCAGTGAAATAGCCGGCGGCGCGGCGGCGGCCGGCGCGAGCCGTTCACTAAATAATACGACTCTCGGAGCTCCGCTCGAGGAAGGAACGTACTGGGCGCACGCATGCACGCACGCACGCACGCACGCACGCACGGCCCACGTACCAAGGACCACTTAGTAAGTCCTTAATCCTTATCTATGCGTATCGCACATATGCATTGCAAAGTGGACACGCATATTGCCGGAGTGGGATCAAGCGGTGCACACCGACACATACGCGCAATCCTCCCCCGACTTGGGACTTATCGCTCCGGACAAATGCGGCATTACACGCGCCCCCATCCGAGATCTCCCCGGGAAAAGTCCCTGCTTCATGAAGTACCCTGGATTACTTCTACCAAACACTCCACTTTCCTTCTTAATCCTTTGACTAAACAGTAATATAGGATTAGCAGTGGTTGGCAAATGTTTAATTAAACAATGCATGAACCACAAGTTCAATACTTCTCGAATTTAAATCAAGGTTTTGAGCTTTTCAAAAGGTTAAAGCTCTCAT
Source organism: Ectemnius continuus (assembly GCA_910591665.1). NCBI lineage: Eukaryota > Metazoa > Arthropoda > Insecta > Hymenoptera > Crabronidae > Ectemnius > Ectemnius continuus. The sequence continues at coordinate 7,800,117 of OU342868.1, read as the reverse complement.
AAAAAATAAACACGGCTTTAACAAGGGCGAGAATAAATAAGAATCGCTTGTAATCCAGCACAAAACAAAGTTAACCGAATGAGTCTCAGAAGCGACGGACGCACCGATGGATATTCAAAATACAATTAATCACGACGAACGCCTTGAGAAGGGAGCTCGGCAGTATAATGACGAGGCGCGTTACAAAGTCTCAAAGGGGCTTCCAAAAAACTCGGGCTTCCCTTGGCGCGATAGCATCGACATTCTTTCGCGTATGTTCCTGTCCCGAAGAGAGCCGGCCTAGCAAGAGAAAGTCCAGCTCGGCGAAGGAAAGAAGTGCAAGGCAATGGAGGGCTGAGGGAGAAAGAGAGTGGGAAAGGGGAGAGGAGGCGCGGATGAGAAGGTGGAAAGCGAGAGAAGACGGGCATGAATAACGAGAGCGAAGGAGCGTGTAAATTGAGCGGCGTGCCGCAGAAGGCCCCGATAAAAAGCATCGTTGCACGCTGATAAATGACCGCGGCAGCCGAGAATCGATTATCGATGAGCCGCTCGTGACTCGGCCGATTTTTCGCCGTGGTATTCGGCCCTTCCGCCCCCCCTCTTTCGAGCCCAGCCACTTTGTAGCCACCGATATCCCGATCCCGCAGCAGGAAAGAGTGAGAGGCTCCCACTCACTCGCACCCCCCCGCACTATAATACCCTCCAACGACCCAATGGAAATGGGCGTATCGAATCCTGGACGACGCAGTCATCGCAACCAGAGCGAAAGCAGTCGACTCGCCCCGTAAATACAATGCACCGTACACCTAGTGCGTACACCTGTACATACACACCTATGAATAAGTGTAAGGTGCTCGCGCGTGCGTGCGTGTGTGTCTGTAAATGGTGGAGGCCAGCGCAGTTCGCCGCGAGCGACTTCGACCTATCCCAATCTGAGATATCCGTGAACGCCCCGCGGCCCTTCCCGATTAGTCACGCTGTATCGAACGCCCGAAACCCATTCGCCACGGCTTGTCGCGTTAAAGTCACCCCGGCCTCCAAACAGCTCCAAATTTTACACCTTCCTCTCCTCTACCTCCACCACCTCCCCCCCTTCCGACCACCTCCCCCTCCGTCATGGTGACAGTGGGTCCTGTCTCGGAGATTGTTACTGAGATTCGGGTAAAGGATAAACTCTGACGTTGGGCCGCGATGCTCCGAGATTCCACTGGGTGGGCTACCCTTGCACGATCTGCCAGTAAAGGTAGAACCAGTCGACATGCCGTGTATTCCTTCTTTTCCCTTCCTCGAAGCACGCCATGTCAAAATACACGTATTTCTGTTAGATCGCTTGAGACTACTAAATAGAAGCATTTCTACATAGACATTTTTATCTCCCACCGTTTGGAAATTTATATTTGTCATTGCAAAGATTTGTAGATTGCTCTGTTTTCACTTGTTCATTTATTCTCTGAAATGATTTTGTAGAAGTAGAAATTTAATGAGTTTAGGAAAAGAAAGTTATAGCGCAGTTGAAAAAATAGGAAGTTCGCGTGAAACTGTGCGTCGCTCGACGTGCAAATTTGCTGCAGGTGTATCTCTGCAGTGGGATCGCGTGTCGTGAATCTGCCAGTTAGATAAGCCGATGATCCATAGCATCGTTATTGAGGAAAGATCGTACAGCAATGACGAAAGCGCGCCAAGTAAAACGCGCTGCTTCGGAAACGGTAACGTGCAATTTACTCGCCACTTTGATCTCCCGTCCTACTATCAAGCCGATCAAGCTACGATCGCGATCCCTGATACGCCGGAAGGATGTAGAATACATTAGTACCTTCGAACACCAATCATCGCCTTTTATTTTCTGCTCTGTGATGCAGTGCTTTGAATACTTCTTTAAGAATAGAACACTTCCTGTCCATACAATGATAGCATTATATATCAAGCTCGGAAATAATTGCTGAGGACTTTAAATCAATTAATTGACAAATGGTAGTCCTGCTGGTTATAAGAAAGATGAGAAATTCTAATTATGTTAATCTGTTGGACTTACAATTCCAATTACACGAATATGCATGTATAAAAAATCACGTCATATCTTACGCATTGAGAAATACTACACAAAGGCTCCTTTCTGGAGCACGAGAGCTCTGAATAGCATAATAATGAGTTCAATACGTAAATTACGATTCATTAAGAAGGAATTTAAGAAAACCGATTAAAGGTAAACCTTTCAGCAGGCGCCATGTTTCGCTCGATGCGAAGAACGTTCCATTAAGCGGGAAATACGAAAGGAAATATGTATGGGGGACGAAATACGAGCGACCTTAGTGTAGCTCGATTGTAGGATTGCATGGATGCATTGAATCATCGGCATCCGTGTGGCGAGCAGTGTGTAATTAACAGGCTTGCTACTGGTCTCTTTTCGATCTTCCTCACTCGTAAATACTCGCCGCGATAAATGCCTTGGAAGCACGGCCTCTCCGTAGGTGGCATTTACACGTACAAGTGCTACAGGAAACTTTGCAACTATCTGTCTCGCAAGAACCACCAATCGAGACACGCCGATTAGGGCTGGCACTGTAATTAGCCGCACAATCTGCCGTGGGCAACTAGGAGAGCCAATGGTAGACTAGTAAATCTCAAGGAAATCAAAAGGAATTCACTGACAATGAAACAATGAAAACACAGAATTCGAGAAACTCACTGGTGATGTTTGAATAGGTAAATTAAATTCTTAATAAATATTTATCTATGCTCGAAAAGCTGAGAAATATGAAATTGACATATTTAAGATGTAGAATAGATTTACTATTTTAAAACGTGCAATAAATCCGCCGATATTTTGCAAACTAACTATTTAATAACATTTTCGACTGTCTTTCCCGTTGATCTTATTTCACCTGGTCGCGAGTGCACAAGGAGATGTGGATTCCCAGAGGGGCATCCGAAATACATACAGCATCACTTTCGAGCTCGACGGCGAGCCACGAGGATTCACCGAGATCTAATCTGAGCGCGGCTACATATGTAGCGTACAAGCAGTTTACCGTGATATCGTCGATACGATCTCACACCCGCGAGCACGAGATTACTGAGATTTACAGCTATAAGATCGACCGGAGTGACACCGCACACCGCGTCACACACCGGCCACGTAAGCGTGCTTCTTCGTACGTGTGTGCAGAGAATCACAAGAATACTTGTTTAAAAAGCAGGTTCTTTTTATGGAAGTATAAACTTTCCGAACTTCAGCGGAACATGAATGTTCATTGGCTTATTTGACTTCCTAAAAGGACTGCAGCTTTTATGTTTTACATTTATTCACGTAATCGTCGAACCAATGGAATTGCGATTGAATTAAAAATCCACAAATATCGGCATGGATCTTGTTTAAATGTATTTCGTTGCTGGAACACTCACAATATTCGATCCAAGCTGAGCGAGTATTTTTGAGAGTCACTGCATCTCGAATTCTCGGGCAGGGAAACCCCCTGTGGTGTCAGCGGGCAGCTAAGGTATCGAGATATCATCGGTGCACTCGTATCTATTATACTTATACCATGCGCCGGACCACTAAAGCTACCATAGCACGGCATTAACGAGCGTGTCCTGAGAACAGTGTCACCGATCACTCGGGGGATTTGCGTCAGGTAGGACAAGTTCAAACTGATACCCTTTCCAGGTAGCCCCTTTCAATTAATTGTATTACCCTCTCTTTATGCGAAACAAAACTAAATCTCTGTTTGGGACTTCGTATAGCGCAGTGCCAGCCAAGTGAGGGGCCCCTCACGCGCTTCTTTCTGCTAGCCATCTTACCCCTCTCTGCCCCACTCTAGCTCTCTAGCAATACAGCCCGCCAATATCATAGTTTCAGGTTCAAACATTTTTGACGGTTTTTATTTTTTTTCGTGGACTTCCCGACCTTCCCCGGGTCTGAAATTTGGTGGAGAATGTACCCTTGCATCAAGGAAGAAGCGATATAAATTTCAGAGCCCTAGCTCAAAGTTTAGGTTTTCACCTATTTTCGACCCTCGAAAACGGTCAATTTTTTCAAGTTTCTCAAAATCGGCCGAACCCGGGATATTTTGATTGTTTTCGTATCAGGGTGGATAGAGGACAAAGAATCCGTGAAAAAAAGTCCGGATTTGCAACGAAAACGGGTCGAAAAACCGTCCAGAAAAGTCAATTTTTGCTCATTTTTAACGGTTTTTATTTTTTTTGGTGGACTTCCCGACCTTTCCCGGGGCTGAAATTTGGTGGGTAATGTTTTTTTACGTCGAGGCAGATGCCATAAAAATTTCAGGGCTCTAGCTCAAAATTTTTTTTTCAGCAAATTTTTCTTAAGGGGTACCCCTTCAGATTTTTTCACGATTTTTCGAAGGTCCCCGAACTCGGGTTTTTTCTTCAGGAATCGACTGTTTATGGATGAAAACGGATAGAAAACAAGAAATCCGTCGAAAAAAGTCCGGATTTCTATCGAAAACAATGAAAAAACTGCTAAAAGAATCTAGTGAAATCTGAAATCTAAAAGAAATGTTTATGAGTTAAAAAGGATCTATCCAAGTCATTACACCCGAGAATTAATTACGACTTTTGCCTTCGAAACTGCGGACTGTCCGCGCGTTGGTTTAATGCGATATTAAGTGACTGTTTATGCGTTATTATCCATTAAACATCCGAAGAGGTCCAATAAAAATAAAAAGTTCGCCGTGACTCCACTAAATTTCCACCGCTAATTCTTCAATTATTATGCCACCATCGCAGACTTTAATGGCCCGAGATGTAGACTTTAACGATCAAGAGAAACCAGCAGAGAGGAGGGACGATTTGAATCTATGAAAATTTATGAAGCCAGGATCCGGCATGCTCGGGCCAAAATGGTACCTCAAACTTTCGAGCTTGGCTCTCCGTCGCCAAGAGAGTTCATCCCGATTTCGTGGATCCGCGATCTGATCCGTTGGCTACTTAAGATCCGTCGAGAGATAAATTCTCGTTTGCCGAATTCAAGATCGATTTCCACGGAGCGTCGGAGACGGCTCGAGCGCAAAAAGTGGCCGGTTCGTCCCTCGTTTATCAGCGGATGCCGTATAATTCCTGGGAGAGGATGAAAAAAATGTCCCTAGTTCTGCAGTGGCTAACGAGTAGTAGCGGATGCTGCTGGTTCGCTGTGGCGGCTGTCAGGAGCGGATCGTCTTCATAGATCAAGTTGAAACACGTCGGGAGACAAGGCGAGGCGCGCCCAGCCAGCGGCGAATAAAAGTGCATCGTCCGAGTGAGCGTGCTCGTCAATGCGCCCAGAGTCTCCCATGTAGAATGTGCAGTTCTACCTACCGCGCAACCGAGAGACAAGGGGGGCAGGCAGCAGCAAGCGCAGCCGAGAGGAGAAAAATCTCCGGGCGCAACACGAACCTAACTGAATCGGGCCCCTCGTGATTCACGATAAAGAACTCCTCTCGAGGAATCGTGGCCCGATAGATATCTCGATGTACACCTGAGCCCCTCGACACTTAAGAAATATCGATGAACCATTTCGAACTATGGATCGAACTTCCAATCCCACCGACAATTCCCATAGCCTTACTGTCCTCGGCGACTGTATGTGCTAATCATCTTTTAGAGTGTTTTAATCATCGTTTAAATATCATGACAGTTCAATTATTAAAATACTTAAAAATGAACTTTAATGTTTAAAAGACTCTAATATAGGAACTACATTGTACCGATTTTAAATCAGCTATTACCTTTAAAGGCTCATTATTCAGTTAATACATAAACAAAGTGTTCAACTTAATTAAACGCAAGTCGATGGAAGGTCCGCGCGTAGATAAACTGCTCGCAAACGAGAGTGTAATTTTAATCTAATCGGCGGGTGTCTGCGAAACGATAAGGAAGCATTGTACGGTTATCCATGGGATAAGCGAATCTCAGAACAGATTCGCCATCGCCATCCTGACTACCACTTTGGATGTACTGGAAGGCGGAAGCACTCGCAAGCATCGATAAAGGAAGGGGGTTCTCTTACTGACAGCATGAGCAAGGGCTGTCAATGATCCGGAAGAAATATTGCTAAAAGATCGTCAATCACAGCGGCGGCCAAACCTGTGCTGCTTTAGTGGGGATAATTTAAAATTGGACATTGATATTGCCATTAAGTAAGCTTATGCAAACAAGCTGTAATAACTATAATAACGATAATAACTAGCCTGTGTCTACCTCGAGTCTATTTCCGTGCGGCAGCTAAGTTGCAAATCAAGTTACTAATCATTAAAAACCACATAAATTACTACCCAATTAAATATCGAGCGTTTAACAGGATCGCAGTATACCACGGTTCTCTTAAACAAAACGTCTGCCTCAAAAGAAAGAAAATACTAATATTAAATAATTTTTTCAGGAATCATAGAATGAACATTAAGAGCAATCCCCATTTCGTAATTAGCTAAAGCAACACAGGCCTGTAAATCAAATGAACGATGAAATTGATGCGATACTGCACACATCAATTTCTCTCTTCGAAATTCATCTAGAATCGAAAGAGTATTATTTCCAATTACATTTGATGGCGTTTCAGGTAGTTTTCTGATAGTCTTATTATCCAATATAACTGGAAGGTACGCGAGGCAACTTCTCGAAAGAAGCAAGGCTGCTTAATAAGCGCTCGTGGAGGGAAAGGAGTGCTCGAATTGGCAGGAATGGAGAGTGCAGGCGTGTGCTACCATTCCGAGCATTTTAACAGTAGCTTGTAAAGAGGGTATTATGTAAAGTAGGCCAGATAGCAAGCCGATAATTTTCCCTGATCTGCCCCGTCGATACTCGCCCTTTACACCAGACTTCGCGCACTCTCTGCCGGCGCGCCACTCACCATTAAGCCAATTCCCATTGTACTAAGTGGCTAGGAACACGTATCGTCGATAATGAGTAGCGCGTTCGATATCAGGATAACGCGAAATCACTGTTATCCTCGAGCCGAGTGAGCATTGCGAATCATAGTAAGTGGAGGCCTGCCAGCACCACGTGCACGCCCCAGGCTCATATTCCAACTGCAAAGGGAACAACTAAAGTTTGTAACTTTTCCTTCGGATCCGCTGAAGAAAAAGTCCCGAAGCTGCTAACTTTCAGTAATGATTACGGTAATGAATGTTACGATTCGCGCTTTGAATAGAGAATAACTATAGCAGTTCAAATCAAACTTATGCAAACTGTGTAATAAAATTCAACTAATGTAAAAGTCTTGCAATTGGAAATTGTTTTGTGTTGCTCATTACACGTGATTAGAGAATCCAGGAAATCATTCTAATCAGAGGATTCAAGTTAAGATTTCAGAAACTGGATGATACGATTAAATGATAGAAAATCGCTCAATTGTATAAGACGGATCAATCGGATTTTGTCAAGTAAAGTTTGTGACAACGTGGCTCGAAGAGAGGACGGCAGTGCTGGGTGCACAAGTGGCCCGTTGCAAATAGCGCACCATTAGCCTCCGTACGAGGAAGGCGTAATGTTATACATTACGCGCTAATGGCCACGTATGCATTGCTCCCGAGCGCATACATACACGCACATGCGTTCCTCATTCTTCCGCGCTACTCTGTCGGCATACTAAAGACATCCCATACGCATCTACACTGGCCTCGAACCATTCGGATCCACGTGAAATTTCGGCAGCAGCAATGCCTTTCCACTCCCTTTTCAAATTCACTGATAAATTGAGGTTCTTCGAGAAGAGAAATTGAAGCTTCAGTAAAGTTGCATGTATTGAGATTTAACATGCGTGTGTATTGAGTGTGTTAGTTATGTAACAGGCTTAATTGCTCGTTACGCATTTACATTGGCCTCGAACCTTTCCGATCAATGTAAAATTTCGGCGACGCAATGTCTCACTTTGCTGTTCGAATCACCGGCAAACTGAAATTCCTCGTGAAAGGAAATTCAACCTTAAGTAGACTCACATGTATTAAGATTTAACGTGTGCGCGCATTCAGCCTGTTAATTATATAACAGGCCTAATTGCTCATTGCGTGCGCGGGACAAATGAGTAATTAGCACGGGGAGATAACTTGTTCACTTTCTGCCCTCCAGCTACCTCGCGGAGTGAAACCTGTGTAATGAGTAACGAAGGATGTAATAAATATATAATCAACCGTGTTAACCCTGTATACTTTGTGTGTAGCCTTGTCAAAATACATAAATTATATTGTTATGGTGTGAGAAGAAAAAGATATCATTTTATTACTGATTGCCTTATTATTCGAAATGATTCACTACTGAAAATGGCTGCACGACAAAAAGATTCGTTATTGGAGTCGCAGGGTTGATTATGAAGGGAGTGTTACTGGAGCTTAATAATGGGGACGGCCCGAAATGAAAGTGTACTGCTGCTTTGAAGAAAGCATCATGCAGATGCACACTGACACCATCTGACGTACTATCATTACCAGGAATGACGTGGAACGTCTTCACTCGGACTAACCACCGATTATCTTTTCTCGCGGGCAAAGCATAAAAGCAGTTAAGACCGAGAACGAAATAACAACGTAAACCTTGAGGATTCGACTTATAATTTGTATGGTAATTTTGGAAATTCTGCCTATCCGATATGCAGGTATAATCCTGAAATAAGACGAAAATTATTAATGAAGTGCAATAACTTCCCCGCGGCTCTGGCTACTGTTTGTAATTATCAAACATTACTAGCAGAAATAAAAAGACTAAGTACTGAAGCGGCAAATTTATAGCTTCCGGATAAAAACTGCATCGTTTACTTTACGTTGATTAAAATAGCTCAATTCAATCCCTCTGAAATTCACGTCCTTTCATCGGCATATTTAAGAAACGTTACCTCTACGTTGCTAATACGAATGGTTCGCTCGAAGTTAATCGAATGTAGAAAAGTGACACGTAGCAACTATGAGTTATAGGCGTTTTATAAATGACGACAAGTACTCGGATTCCGACACCCTGTAGATTGGCCGACGTGTTGCGTTTCGGCGACCGAGAGCAGGCCGATGCATTCCAATGCAAATAACTCTCGCCCCGGGGACGCAACGTAATCGTCGCAATTTCATGCTTCTCAGAAATTCAAGCTGCCAGTGCGAGCAGCCACCCCTCGCGCCACCTTCGCGCCCCCAAAGCACCCCGCGCCACTCTTTATGCCAACAACATTCTATTATGACTTTCGTTCGCACGAAGCCAAACCGAGCAAAAGCTTCTCACGCGAATTTGACACCGTTAATTGCTTCTCTCCGCCGCAACATAGAACACCCTTTTAATTACGTCCGAGATCCGTGAAGATCCAACAGCTGCTCCCTCCGAAGTCATTAATTTCGACCATCGGCGCGGAATGAATGCGAATTTGAAATCTCGTCCGTCTTAATCTGCGTACCAGATTGTTTTATACAATTTGTTATTTCATGCTGTATGCTAATTCGTTGCGCTAACTGCTTCATAGAAGCAATAGACTAATGTCTTGCCAACAACATTCACTTTGCGCTTCACTGATAGACGCAAGGATGAATAGCTGTGGAGTTATTACGTCCCGAACACAAACACACTCATGGAAGTACTGAAGCCAAGTCGGTTAAGGTCGGCGCCCCTAACGAGGCGTAAATGGAGTGGGAGAATGTTTTGACGAAGTTATGTCCGAGGGAAAATGTTTCGGTAAAACGCGACACATGTAAAAAGACTCTACTTAATTCCACAATACATGTATGTACGTCTAAATTGGTGTCGAGTTTGATTATTATACTCGTGATTTTATTTAATAATAGAAAAGAACTTTACGAATATTTTCTAAGTGCCTGTGTGACTGCAGAAAAGAAAAGAAAATTTTAAGAACCAGTTGACATTGGATGCAACGTATACTTATAAGCAGGTGGAATACATAGTATACTAAATCATAAGAACAGGTCACTCAGGAATTCTCCGAAAAATACTTTCATGTCTACGCAACCAGCGTACCTTCACTTTCAACTCGAACGCCCAATTTGACCGCGAGGACATTTTACAAAATAATTATCTCAAAATCTAGAAACCTCCCGATCCTTTCGTCCCGTTACTCTCTGGCGGCATTGATCTGATGGTGTGATATGCCAGAAATAATTAACACGACTCACTGATCATCCTCGGCACGACACTCCGAGGAGCAACTTGTCGAATCCGTTTGTTCGTATTTTCCAAAAAAAGCCCTCACGCCATCCAACTGTACACCAGTGGCAATAAATGTAACACTCATATTTTTGAATCTTAATTTTTCAAGTTGTAAGATCTTTGGCTAAAACATTATATACAAATACTTTTGCAAATATAAATACACTTTCCTCTTACTTTACAAATGGATAGTGTATACCATAAAATTCATTAATTATATCAATGGCATTGAATATATTCAATTTACTGTTGACACAGTTTCTATTAATTAATAAGACAAACTTATTAGCATACTACCTCTAACTGCATTAGTAATTCTATGTATAAATGTATTATTGAGAATACTAAACATCTTGAAAAGTTAATCTTTGTTCGAAAGCAAAATGTATCAGAATTTATTGATACACTGCTTCCTTTCAATTCTCCCATAAGAAAGAACTTGTATTCCCTGTGACTGATAAACGAAACAATCGAATCTCCGCGTCTCCTGAATGGATGGCAGTACAAATATCGCCGCGGGTGTACGTACTCTTCTCGAGTCGTCGACTGCTGGTTGACTTATGGCATGTAAATTACGCAATGGACCAGTAGGAGGCTGCGCGAGGGTATCACGTTTCAGGTTGTCGGCAGGTGATCGTGCTTTAGTATGCGGCACGATCCAACCGCGCAGCTTGATCGCAGTGAAAATGTCGAAATAAGGAGATCGAGATGACGGATGGCCACGCTACTTTCTCAGCCTTTAAGCCAATCTTCCCCCCTTTGCTTTCCCTTCGACCACTTGCATCAACTATTTTCCCTCAGTTTCTTCTGCGTTCGTCCCTTTTCCCAGCCTTCACGCCACAGATAAATACTAGTAGTGTGTTTAACACAAGTTGATAAATAGCAATCAAAACTTAGAGATTAAGTCCGCGTGCTACTCGGTTAATTTAATATTATACGTTCCTGGAACGTATGAGAAACTAGAAGATTTAAATCATTATAAAACTTATATATTTGCAAATATAATTGGTGCTTCTAAATATTTGCCATTGTCACAATCTCGAAGTTATACGAAAGATATTGTTACTTGAAAGGAAGAAATTCGTTGTGTCAGAGTGAGAGTGGTATTAGTCAGAGAAATGATGAATACTGGTGAGCGCAAGAGCGTGTCCAGGAGAATTCTTTGATTTCCACTGAATGTGGAGAAGATGAGGAAGAGGTTGGGGAGATTTCGGGGAATCATTATCAGGTGGAGATGGCGTACGTGGGCTCTCGTGGGACGAAAGAGGCGAGCCGTCATTAATTCTTGGCACCACGAGGTATAAGAATATGCATATATGTATATGCATGTATGTATAACGTGCCACCGGAATCAAGAGCCGAGGAGGACGAGCTTAAAATGCTAATGACGCCCAGCCGCGAGGGGACACCGTCGACACGCTCGTTCAGTACTTTCGCACATCGAAATTTATCGAGATTTAATTCGCTCTACGATATCGACCTCGTTCGCCACATCCCTTCGGGCCAATCTCTCGACAAAAGATTAAAAAATGATTGCAGGTATCACTTCCCAAGCATTTATCACAGTTCCATTAGAACAGCATTCAGCAGATTACAAAGTATTATCACACTCGACAAGAATTTATTAAGCTACATATAAACTTATTCCCTTTTAATGAATCAAAATAATGTTGGAGCCTACTCTTTGGGAACCCGAAGTTTTCAGTGCGATAATAAAATTAGTTAAATCTGTTAAAACCAAGGTAAACTCGTTTCGTCTAAAAATAGTCGAAGGGGCTTTGTCCGGTTGAATCGGACTAACAGGATCTCGCTAATCACTGCATCATTTCGCGACATGAGTTGACATCATTCCTTTATTCCACACATTCGCGGGACATCTCGGAAACTTAACGCGTTATTACTGTGGAATTTATAGTAATGCTGGAAGAGCCTAAGGCGAGATCCTTCTTTGCAGTATAATGACTTTATGATTTTCTCAGGCCTGGAATCTTTACGATGATGACTGTATTAGTCGAGGAGCGTGGAATTTCGCCCGGGGGGACGAATTAAATATGCGATTTTGGCTGGGCGTTTTAATTATGGGTCGCGGTGCGGATGATATCATCTTTTTGGCGTTTTCGGAAACAGTCCTGGCGGACGTGCAAGGTGAATTCACCAGAATGAGAGCCTCAAAGCCTACTGACACCGAAATAACCAGGACAATTTATATAACGAACCAGACACTCTGATTAATAACGAAGTAAAACGATACTATTCGCGTGATTCATAAATGAAAGGCTCCAATTAGTCAGGAGTTATGGAGCTTCGCTTCAAAAGATATACCGAAGCAAATGGAATATTAAAAAATATTAAAATCGTATGCAAAGTTTCTCTTTCAAGAAATCAAATATGAATCTGCTCTACTCCACTAATCAGTCATTAAAGAATATTCCTAATGGACCACTCCAATAGGAACAAAGACAAATATATGTTAATTATAAGATCAATAAAAAAAAACTTCTATTCTAGTAAGAAGAAACAGTCTTCTTAATAAAGAATGGGAGTGTATTTAAAGGAAGTATTGCGCAAGGGAATTATAAGGAAGAAGAGGGCGTTGGGAGTAAGAATGAGAGAGTGTTGAAGGGTGGTACTTTGTGTTGCAGGGTGGTCGGTGCGGTGGTGGTCGGGGCTGCCGTCTGCGGACGTATCCCGGGGCTAGCCAAGAGCCAGCGGGAGCAGTGCAGGAAGGCACCGCACGCGATGCCAGCGGTAGGCGAGGGTGCCGAGCTCGGTCTGCGCGAGTGCCGGCATCAGTTCAGACATCACCGCTGGAACTGTTCCCACGTGGCCAACGATCAGGTCTTCGGCCACGTGGTCGTAGTAGGTAAGTAAAGGATTGTCCTGTCACCCATTCTCCGCTATTTATTGTGCCAGCCCTCTCTTTAATAGCGGCCGCTCCGCTCCGCACCCGCAAAGGGAACCCGCGCGCACCATGCGGATCGCTAAGGCTCCGCGCACACCGAAATCCTCGCCGCCCATTTCAACTCGCCTCCTCGGCTTTTCTTCCGGGAATATGCGTGTATTCGTATTGGCGAAAGTAGAACTGGTTTCGGTTTCCGAGCCAATCGACAGATAGGCCTGATAAATGTTTCTCTCCTAATTGATCTGTTGGGACATGACAGTTATGTCAGTGTAATTGGCCCCGGCAACATAACAGTTTATGGCCTGCCAGATAAGCGCGCGCGCGCGCGGTTTTTCATTTCCGCTGATGAGGAATAGACTGGTTTGAAGGTATGGACCTGATCGGACGCTTGGTTGCTTCATTCTCCGGCTGATCTAGCAATCGAATGCGCGCCGGTACTTGTACTTCCATTGACAATGATTTACGTTTCGAAGCATTGCTTTCAACTTCTCATCCAATACATTGACTTCTTATAGAAACGCTTAGTACAATAAAAGAAATGCAAGAGCGTACATTATTTGCCCCGTCGTGAAACAAGAATTCTAATGATTCGCATTATTATTCTGTGTGCAGTTAGCCTAAAGGACTCACCGTTCGCGCAGTGATAATGGATGTAAGGGTACACCGTACGCGCTTGGGACATAAGTGTGCGAATAGGGCATACGCATTCTCAAGGATGCGTTCCTCTCGAAGCATCTGCGTTCGAAGGGTCCTTGGATATAATACCCCACTTCAATTTTACTTAACCCAGTAAACTCGGAAATCATTTGAAATTCAAGTAAAAATTCTTCTATCTATAAAAGATCCATTTAAACTTTGAGGTATACTTTCTAACTGAATATAATATTCAAAAAACCCTGATAAAATTGAAAGTAAATTTATTTCTACTTATAACCAACATTAATATGCAATACCACAAAATTAGACGTTACTGATTGCCAATGACTAGTACATCGGAAACGAGATTCCAAATTCGCTGTAACACCATCAATCTTTCCGCGGTATTGACCGATAAAAATCTCTGGTTGGTCGTATTTCATATCAGAGTTGAATCCCCGGATTTCGTCGCATAACTCAGCGTCAGAGAGTCGAGCTTCCTCTAGCGATGGCAGAGGCGAGTAAAGTATGCGCGGTGCTGCACGAGGAGTGCTAAATTATCCGAGGGAAGTGGCCGCGTGTGTATCTCCGATGCATCGGGGGACTAAAGAAGACAAATGGGCCCTGTGTCAGAGGCATGTTTTATTAGCCGCTTGTACGCCTATCATACTAATGGCCTTTTCATTAAGCATCTCCCGACCTTTTATCGCGCACCTATCAATTCACATTCTACTGCGACCAGCCGTTCAAGTCGTGTACAACTGTTTGTCTAGCGACTGTATACACGATAGAACTGCATTAATAAGTGATTACGAAGTAAGCTTCAGCTATTTGAAAACTTCATACGTACTCACGTGGGCTTGGACCAGCAGTCATGCTTAGTCAAGCGGTGTTGAGTTGTTTAAATCCACTGTTTCGAAATCGAATTTAGTGCTAGACTTTTATTAGGGTTCTCGTTAGGCAATCATTGTCTTATAGAAGGCAAATATCCAAGTCTGTCGCGTTAAACTATGAAGTCTGATATAATTTAATGTCACAGTTCGTTTCTGAAGAAATTGTACCCCGTTGGATGTTGTAGAATAAGAGTATTAAAGGGGAAGTACTGGAATAAGAACGATTAAAATAAATTTTGAAGAAGAGCTGCTATTACTCCGTTAACAGCGAAAATCTTTCTCTATTTGGGAAACGGTACGCCGTCGAATAAATTAATATCGATGATTGTACAGTATTCCAAGCGAGGATTTTAACGATATAACGGTATACATCGAAACGAAATGAATCTGGCTCGGTAAAATCGTCAGGGCTTTTCCCGCACGCGTTTACTAATCGTTCTCGATGGTGAAGCCTCTCTGTCTCTCCGGCGCGGCTCTCTCCAAGCTTTTAGATGGCGGCTGCATTCTTGCCCGGAGATAAATCGGAGAGGCGTGGATCGGGAGGCGCTCGCGCGCCCGGTGTGAACTCGAAATTCTTTGTCACAGATGAACACTAGGAATGCCTGAATGTAGTTCTTTTTCACGGCTCGAAATCCGGTTTCCCCTCTAATGACCTGTGTTGGTAGTCTCGAAATGGCAGCGGGTTAAAAAAGGCGACGCCGACTTTTCGGGCCCCCGAACTTTATCTAACTCTCTTCCCTCATTTTCCAAGACTTTAACGACCACTCGTAACTAACACTAAGTTACACAACCGTTCCCACCAAGAATTACAAATTAGTTGTGTCAAGATAAAACCACTTTTCCTTAAACCAGTACGTTTCAAATATTCCAACAATCATATCCAACAAAACCAGACTCAAACCATTACCATTTAAACGTTGAATCCTATATAAAACCTCCGACAAAAAATACAGTACTTCTCTGAAGTGCTTCTCTAGCAGAAGTCGAGAACCATGACGGTACAAGCCAAATAAGCGGAGAAAATCTTTAATACTACAAAGACGTGACTGCAAATCCTTTAACAAGGCTGCCATCCCCTCTCTCTTCCCCTCTTCATCTCCCCACCGAGCAAGCATTGCCGTCTGAAATGTATGTATCCAAGAGATCAGGATACATTTCAACGTGACAGCTACGAGATTGCCGGCGTGTCCGCGTCTAATCCCCAAATAAGGAAGGCGCGCCCGAGGAGCCGCATGCTCCTCGGTCGGCGGAAGATTAAAAGGACGCGGGGGTGGACGCGCCGCTCATATTCCGGAGGCCGGCATACGCGTCTTTAGGGGGATTAGAATTTCGTGTTGTTGGATGGTGGAGGAGGTTGTGTTGAGTGTGTATGTGGAGCCGTGGCCGGAGGGATATACGAGTGGCAGGGGTCCGGTAGCGGCTTTTATCGCCGTGGAAATCGACGAAACGGCCACCGGCACGAGGTGGTAGCCCGGCTCGACACCCACCCGCCCGCCGTCCAACCGCACAACCCAGCAGCCTCGGCTTCTGCTTTCTCGTGTTACCATTTCGTGATGCTGTCGGCTTCGACCCAACTGCAACGCGCACCGCCTGATACGCGAATAACCTCCGCTACATCTGCGTATGTATGTACGCCTGCTCTCCTTGATAGCTCGCGAAAACCACGAGAAAAAGAAGCCTCGGCAGAACGAAGGTCGAAAAAGAATAGCGAGTTGCCGAGGGACCACCCTTGCGCCTATGTTCTCGCTTCCAGTGACTTGTGCTTAGGTGAATTTGAAGTTTATGTGTGAAATAATATGGTTGGAAATAACTGGTTCTGTTAATTGCGTAGATTTAGTAATTATTTTCAATAAAGGAAACACAAATTCTAAATGGAGAAAGGGAAATAGATTACTGTAATGAACAAAGATAAAGTGGTTATCGTCGTTTTGTTCGCGGTACAAAATTAAGTTAATAAAGAAGAAACCAGCTGTCACATAATGAATTATAATCCCTTTTTACTTTGTCCCACGATTTTCGAAGGGAATTCGAAGTTAATATCATAATATCGTGCATGCAGCTACTCTCCCAAGCGACAAATGGCGAAAGCAATATTTCTCGGGGATAAAGTAATAATAAAAGAGCGATTCCAGTGGTGGAAGGTGCACGGAAGCTGACGTGATCGGCTCGCATAAATATCGCTAAATACCTGCGATTTGTCATCTCGGCATGAAAAACCATAAGCATTGGGACGCGCGCCCCATAGCCAACCATGGATTCTCATATACAGTACAGTTGGGGGTACAGTCCGCCAAGAGCTTGGCAACATCCCTTACTAACACTGCTGACAATTCCACTTCCATACAATAAAAGAATTCGCCACAAAACACTAATAGACTCTTTGGAATCTAATAAACTCTTTGGGAATCATCAAATGCAAATTTTAATAATGATTAAATTACGAAACAGCTGGTAAGCAATTACTGCTGCTAAATCCAAATATTTCAGATACTGGAATGTAAAGAATTCAATGTTTTCATGTACTTTAACTTTCTACTGTCTGGAAGTGTATTTTCATATTTCTCAATGTTTGTTTCGTAAGTGTCTGTCGCCTATGGGACACACCATAGCGAAGTGCTGCCGACTTATGGTTGGCAGTGTACCCCAGCAGCACGGTGGTACGTTCCGACGCGATTTCTCATGATTAAGCCGGAGGATTAAAGTCAGAATGCGCGGAAAAATCGACGAGCACAAGCCTGCCTCACTAAACGTGTCCCGAGATTTACCGTGGCCAATGAATTACTGCTACTTTGTTAGTCTGCTTGTTCGTAGTCTATGGGACTGAGCGAATGAAAGAGGGAGGAATGAGGGATCCGCACTACTTGAATTCCCGCTGGAACGGCCCGCATACTCTCGCGCCTTAATTGATTAAACGGAGCATCGATGCACGTTGCTAATAAAAAGATACTATTAAAATGCGCTGCTCGAAACGAGTGTCTCTCTCCTGTGGTATTCAAATACCAATAAGGAAACGTAAAAAACATAAAGCGACACTAACGCAGGAGGGATCGCTTTTAAATTCAATGGGAAAATAATGAAGAGAGTGAGGGGCAAAGTTATATATTGCATATTTACAAAAATCGTTAGCGTAAACTTTATGATTGAAGCGCGCCGTAAAAACCACATGTAAGCCCTCGTCAATGATCGCTCATGGGAATATCTGGCGATACCGGGAGAAATAAGTCCAAATAAAGCCGAGAGTCCGGTAGTCCGATTTTTAATTAGAAAATTTAATGTCCCGCGGTATAATGAGCTCGGCCGCCTACAAGTCGCAGGAAATCGTCGATCTGGCTGATTCGAGGCGCGCACAGGTGTGCCTCGCAGCCGGAGCGGATTCGAGGGAAGCTGCGAAAGCTCATCGTGCGCGCCGAGTTAACGAGTTGCGAAGGCCCGCTTTCCACGCACGCCCGTACGGTGACACGACGCCGCTGCCGCACGATCGCGTTCATTAAAACCAGGACAGCTGGTTTCTATCGTAAAAAAGGCGGCCGACCGTCGCGTCGGCGTCGTAAAACACAAAGCCGATGAAAACGGCGGCGGTCGCGATATCCGCGCCGATTTTGCAAAAATGAGTCTGCGCGAAAGCAGAAGCAAAAAGAAAGGGTTCGCAGCAGAAGAAGAAGGAGGAGGAGGAGGAGGAGGAAGAGGCAAACAGAGCGAGCTCTACTCGCCGGTGAGAGGATGTCGGTGGCGAAATAAGAAGACTTCGAGTTATAATGCGCAAAAAGTGCGCGTAACACGCGGCGCACGAAGGCGAGATGCCCGCTCGCCCGCTAACTTAATTAGTGAAATTAACGGGGCCGCTCGACATGCCGAGGCTAAATGCGCCCGATATACAGCTCTATAAGCGTTCGGCTGATCTTCGTTGCACTACGAGATTATCCACAATTCTAAAATCCGCCGAGTCAATTTGATTGAATAATGAAAATTCTATCTTCATCATACGTATCGAAAACGATATCTTAATTAAATGATTCATATCACTCTTAACTTACTATCAAAGTTTCACTATAAACCATGAAACTTGCACGCGGCTTTTACGTACCTGCAAATACTAAGTTTCGACGATTGATAGCTTAGTAAATACTGTCTAGTATTGAAGGGAATGCAATATGAAACATTAATATTGTATGACAATACATGTATTGACGTTTCGCGTTATCTGTGGCTTGATCGCGGAGCAATTTGGTTCAGTATTACACGAATGCCAGTCCCCTCTAATGTAGTTTGCCCGGAGAGCACACGTGCAAGGTATGAAACGTGTTCGCAGCCGACACCAACAATTACTACCTCAAACCACCGAGCGAGCGGACCACTCGCGTGTCAAACCACCTTTCAGTGCGAGCGTTTCCGACTGTCCAATTACCCAAGAGTATTGCGGCTCCGATGAAAATGTATCTGGCGTCAGGGCGAGCGAATCGCGGGGGCAATGGAGCATGCTGGCACGTCTCGAGGGCAATCGAGAATCGAGTTAAGAGTGATCGCGTGTCGCCGGTGTCAAAGTGACCGATCGGAAGTGACGAGGCTCGCGAAAGCCGATAAACGGCACGAAAGGCTAATCGAGAGAGAGCGAGAGAGGGAGAGGGAGAGGGAGGGAAAGAGAGGGCAGATGGTAGCAGGAGGGTCGATCGCCACACGTCGGGGGCACGAATAAATTTTCATAAATTAGACGAGTGCTGAATTTCGAGAGGGCGACACGTACGTAACTGGCTAGTTGGGTGCGAGCCTCGTGGGCGTACCCTCTCCGTCTCCCTAATCGCACCGACCAAACGACGTAATTAAGAGATCCATTACGCCGGCCACGCACGCCGCATTATCTACGATTAATTCAATCCGGTGAGGACCGTACTCTCTTAATTATCCGACTTATTTGGCGCGCCCCAACGAAGATCGACGCCTTCCAGGAACATCCCCACCGGGAGATTCGGGCCCGATCGCCTTTCCCGGAGAGATCGCCGCTGCACGAGAGCAGTCATGGAATCCTGGCTTTAATGACACCTCGTTAGTTTCGGGAGCTGGCGATACTTTAGTCGACTGCCTCCTGATTACTCCGCTACAATCCCTCCGAGGACTACTTCTACACATTTCGGTGGACTATGGATGCCACGGTGAAATAAGGATCGCTGGGACCAACCAGTTAATTTGGGGGATCGTAATGACCGTCATTACTTCCTTATCGAGAGTTTGTATCTATCCAAAGGTTGACACTTTCAATTAATCGGAATGTGTTTGCTTCAGGCGCTTGGCGATTGGTTTCATCTAATTTCACTGGGTTACTGAAGTTTCGATGTTGATAATACGTCGTTTATTTGATAAAGAACCTTTGGAGCAATTAATTAATTAAGATATTATTATTATTTCCATGATACAAGCAACTCTGACAGCGGCTTATCATCCGCACTAAATCCAGGCGCGCAGTGTTCAGCTGGTATTAATTTCACATTATACCGGGGGGATGAAACAATCGGGACCTCACAGAGGATGGAAGATAAACGTGTTGGGAGATTAAATTCAGAGGAAAGAGAGAAGTCGAGATAAACGGGGGGAGAAAATAAAGATTTCGAGTGTAGAAAACGAGGATGGGAGGCGAAGTGAGAAAGTGTCCGAAATGGAGAAAAAGGATAAAGAGCGTTGGCAGGACTCTTTCTTCTTGAAAGAAGGGCTATCCTTTCCAGGATAATGGATAACGTGAACCGGCTAATGCGGCGCCTTATCAATTTCTGCCGGGCTCGAATGTGAAGCCTCTCACGCTCTCACCCTTCCGAAACTCTGGCAGCCTCTCTCTCTCTCTCTCACCGGCACACACCAACTCTCTCTCACCTGGCATCGAGATCCGCACTTTTTTTCAAGCTGGGCCCCCCTTATCCGTCTCAAATAACTGGACTGGCCCACACCCGGCGCTCTCAAACCAAGCACACCTACTTAACTTCATCCATTTAGCTGCGCCTCTCGCCCAACTTGCTCGCAGTTTCGCTACTATATCGCCCTTTTAAAATGCTCCTTTCCACGTAATCAAGAAGTCTTGATTCCAGTGGGAATAATGGCACAAATGTTTGACAGGGTTCGACATTGATGACGTAAACGGGGAGAAAATTAAAATATTGCTGATAGGATCAAAATTTAATATAATCATTAAAATACTTGATCGTTTGGAATCCCCGAACTAAATAAATTATAATTTTTCATCTCGGAGTGCCTCTTTCATTAAGGAAATTAGTTAAAATGTGAATACTTCGAACGTTAATGATTGTCGAGGGGAATATAAGGGAATAAATGAGTTTGAAGCAGTTAATAAAGAATGGAGAGGAATGAGGCGCATCCAAAACAGAAATAAAAGGAGAGAGAAGATAACAGAGGCTCAAGTAATGAACGAATATTCCAGGGAGATTCTCAATAATCCCAGTTTTAATGAGCGGCCTATTGGATCGACCGACTTGTCGGCAATGCCGCCAGAACATTTATCGAATTAACCCGCTTCCAATGCCAGATAAGCAAACTCAGCACACGCGAACACACTTCTCGCATTCCGTGCGAGCTTAAAAAGTACAGAACTGATAATAGAATCGCAGCGCACCAAGCAAGGAGAGGTGGTGGCTAATAGAAAGAAGAGAAAAATGTATAAAAGGGGTAGAAAATAATGCTCTCCTTCCTGTTTTTAAATGAAGGAATCTGCATATTCGTTGTATCTTAATTAAATGAAAAGATAAAGCAGGAAGGGACTAAGTGGCAGATAAACAAAGTAGCAAAAGTTTAATGACACCTCCGACTCCATCAAGATCTCTCCCGACTTGATTGATAAACGTACCAAGCAACTCCCAAGTCACACCCGATCAGCGAGATACAACTTCTCTTCATTAACATGGTAATACCTGATCTTAATCCCATTAACCACTGACTCCGTTAATATCGGGGAGTCTAAATGCAATCATCCAGAAAATCTATTAGAAAGTCCCGTCAGTCTCATGAATGCGCAGTTCTCGCAAACCTTGCCACTCGAATCGTTAAGATTTCGAGATACGAGTTGGAAGGTGCTCGAATTTCAAAGCGAGAGCAATTGGCAGTCGAATGTGGCAAGGAATTCGTGATCGGAAGTTGGCAGAGTCGAAGAGCCCGAGCGGTAGTCAAAGTTCCAGAGGATGAAAGAGACTGGCGAGAGCGCGCGAGGCGATAAAGTTGATTATGAGAATTTCCGCGAGATTCCTCATAATCTCGAGCGCGAGCTTGGCGTGGATTAAATTACACGAGTCGAAGATAGGAGAGCGGTAACGACCAAGAGAACCGGTACCGAAGAAAAAGGGTACGAGGGCCACATGCACATACCTCCGAGTCAGGAGACGAAGAAAGAGCAACGCCGCGCTGCGCCGGCAGGACGCGACCGCGATGAAAACCACGAGCAGGTCGATCATCGTCTTCCAGAAAAACACGACAATCCGCCACTTGTTATCTTCCCGGTCAATTTCGACGGGTTTAGACCTGCCAGGTGGCAACAGCCTCGGCCAATCCATCACGCTCCTCCCTGTCCTTTACATTTATAAACAATACCACCGACAATCCACCGTATAACATTCAACCTACACTCCTGTTCCTGTCTTACTTTAAATCGACCTTTTTTCCAATCCTGTTGCCAAGTTGAAAAGTGGTCTGATATTTGGTAGACGGAAGGTATAATAAATGGGGATAATTTATGGAATAATTAATTATCCGCGGGGATAACTTCCATAATTCTAGACTGAATGATGATGCATAAGCACGAATTATATACTCGATTCTCCGGCTGGTGGAATTGAGTTTTGCTGGGCGCATTAAGCATTGGAGGAATACTCATCTGTCGAGGAAAGTTGCCTCGACAGACTTCTGGAGTTTGGAAGAAGAGTTAAGGTAGCCAACCGGGCAGGCAATCGACAAGTGGACGAATGAACGAGCAAGAGCAAGGGAGTACCAGCCAGTTAAGCAGGTCGTATCGAGTCCCGGGGATAATTGTATCGTGCGGCGCACACACAGCTCGATCTGTCTCTGTCGACTTTATCTCACCGCTAATTTGTTCGATAGGTCGTTCCAACCAGCCGACCGAACGAGAACGGAAAGCTGCGAGATCCTCCTCGAGTACATAAATGCCTTGTACGTACATACGCGACCGAACAATCTGCCCAACATGTCACAAAAACCAACTGGTTAAGAAAGCTTTAAAGAAAACCGTTTAAAATTTAATCCAACCATAACCGGGCACTGTTTCTTCCAATCTGAATTCGCATCTAAATGGCAAAACTCATGAACTTCGAATAAGCTCATTGTGAGACTTGCCATGCTGAATTCCCGCTTCGAAACGATCCTCCTTCGTATTTTTCGCGATATCTGCTCGTTAAATCCAATTCTTTTTTAAGAAACATATATGACTGGTGGAAGAGAAAGAAAAAGATTGTGGAATTCGAGAGAGGATCGCCGATAAAAGGGTGGAATGGTAGCGATGCATGCTGAGGAATACGCATTCCAATGGCAAGAAGTTGGCAGTATAGAAAAGCGTACTGTTGGCCGGAGGATCGTCAGTCGATTTCCTCGGCGATTCCACGATCCCAGGCAGTATCGCACGAAGGATCGGAGAATCGATAAGCGTAATGGCTCGAGCGAAGCTTCACCCTTTCCTGGTAATCAAAGTCAGTGTGTGCGCGATGCTCCGGGCAGCCACTCGCTTTAAATTCCCGGAGGAAAGAGGGGCACGCGTGCCCCGTAAATTAGCGATCGTCGATCGCTCAGCATCCATGTACCAACATATTCCAGCATCTCTAATGGCCGAGCGGAGGAGATGCGAGCGATCAGGATTGGCATACGGCTGCGTCGACGCGATCGGAGCTTAGCTCTCGGCGAGCCTCCAAGATCGAGAGACAAATTTCCATTTACAACTGCGGCCATCGTCATTATTGGCCGCGATCCTCGCCGATAGTCGACTAATCTATCGACGGGCAGAGGCCGCCTCGAGCACCCGTAGCCGTCCAGAGAATCCCGGCACGCTGCGCCGTAGCCCGGCTACTCGGAGCGTAGAAAAGTGCCAAGGGCGACCGGCAGATCCACGGATTGAGTTATGGCCGAGTTCTCGAGTGAGTCCGCAGGGGCCTCTTTAAGCCGTATAAATAAACTAGTTAATAAATTAATATATCACTGGCCTATCTCGTGGGGCCCCGTGGCAGCCGAGAGTGCCCCTGCGAAAATCCCCTAACAAGACCAGGCCCATTAATAATGGCCCGAGAGAAAGAGAAGGAGGAAGGGCGGAGAGGGGGGAGCTTGCGACCGAGGGAGCGAGAGGGAGGAAGCCGATGAATTCGCACCGTGGCCTCTTCTCCTTGTACCTTCTTCTTATTAAGATGTAACCGGTCATCCAGCCAGCGATAAGTCTCTTTCACGAAAGTGCCACGCTCTGTCAAGTGAACCCACCTCTCTCCGCCACCACCCTTCCCCTCCCCTCTCGCCGCCCCGCCACTCCTCTCCCTCTCTCCTCTCTTCACTCATCGCGCTTCCTTTTTCAGCGCGGCCGACTTATTTCACTGTTCCCAGTGTAAACGCGCGTGCTATCGCTGAGACAGGCCGATCTGTTGTGACGTTTAAAAAGCGGAACAGTGTTCGCCGGTTGTTGCACGCTGACACGTCCGCCGCTGACGAGCAACCTTCTGGAATTTTTGGAGCGTGCGTTAATGGCTTTTAGATTGGGAGCGGCGCTCTTCGGCGATCGCGCTTCTGGTCACGCGAACGATACTTGAGGCGATCTTCATCGAAACCCTCTCAGCTTTATCCAGTGTCTAATTAAAATTATATTTTCCCAGCTGTAGCGCGTCTGAATTCGTATGTGTTGGCTTCGATGGTAACGTTCGATTAACTTTTCGAGATCGTAAAATATCAGCAAGAGGGGAAAAATTCAAAGTCTTGTCGTTTGTAGCATCTCTAGAAAAGGTCATTCTTGTGTGGCTCTCAGCGGTTTCAGGCATGACCTATGTAACAATGCAAATTATGCTGGTAACAGGATTCTAAGATGTACGGCGCACCGCAATCTACAGTTCAACGAGAGGCTAAATGGTTCTGCTTGACATATTATAATCGGGAAATCAGTACTCGTCGATATTGAAGGCTGGAGGGATAGTGCCACAGTTGAATGTCAGGGGTTCTTAACCGAGAGAATGTTCGGTATTAAAGAGACAAAGCTTATGGTCGATATAGGAACTACGCGTGTACTACGATAAACTACAGCAGTAAACTAGAAAGTGAATACACAAACCGAATGAAACGAAGTCGAATTGGCCAACTTGAATATAAACTTGATTTCTTACCAAGTTCAGTATTCGTTTCGGATTCTTCGAAACTGGTAGGACACTCAATCATATTGAAGGGTTGCGAGGAAAAATTCGTATCGAATGAAACGTACGACAGCGCATGAAAAATGCCACTAAGCGGGTTTTCAACAAATCATACACATTCATTCTTCTCTCTGATGCACATAACTCACGGGGTAGCGTGTGACCAGCGTCGCGCGTGCTTTAATACATCTGACCAGACGTAAATCATAATCCTAGCACGAGGAAGGAACAATACAAACGAGTTTCGAGCATAGATCTCGCCGGAGACTAATACTAGAGAGGACCCCCTGCGGATTAGCCGCGTGGGTATGGTGTTTCCTGGGGTGTTTTATGGAGTGTCCTTTCGTTCCCTATTATTTCATATCACGTTTCCACTCGCCACCACTTCACCAAACTTTTCTACTCCACTTTTACAGATGAAAGCTACGAACTCTACGAGAGACATTTCAGCACATCATGCGAATGAGAGTACAGTTTGCATTAAAGCCTCTATGCTTCAAAGTACAACGAGCACATGTTTGCTACGGTAACAATGCAAATTAAATCTGTGACCTCTGCCGTAATTAGAGGCTGTCACTGCAAGGCCGATTTATTACGCTTCCGTTCGAGCCACTCGTTGCCGGCCTTTCGCCCTCTGCGATGTGAGTTTAGATACTATTCTTTCATTTATCTCGTAATGAGGCAACCCTCTCTGGATGCTCCTTTTAAAATTCAATACAAATCTATAATATGAACTTGTGGGATAGTGTGTAATTCGGATTTAATTAAGTAAATGCTTGCAAACGATTTTTTAAATTAATTTCGATGTCCGAATTCTCGAAGTTTGTTTCGTATTTTGTCAAATCCAATGACAATGAATACAGAAAAACAGTATGTTCAAATCCCGATGAAAGGATCCCCATCATTTAAAAGCACTGCGCGGTTAATCAATTCTTCCGAATTAATTCAGGCCACGAAATCATTAAAGGAGGAACAAGAGAAGAAGGACCAAAACGGGATAATAAGTTCGACGAGGTTTCGCATGCAAATTCAACGAGCCACCCGCTCCAATCGAACAAATGTTAAGTGGAGGCGTCTGTCTTAATTATAGTAATTGGTTAATTGTCTGGCTATCTGATCGGGGGCGAGTCGCTCTCGCGGGAGAGATCGATACGGAATTCCTCGAGCTGGAAACATCGGAATTCTGTTTATCGCACCTTTGTTCGTGCCACATCGAGAAACTACTAGCGCGCCCGCGCGCGAAAAGAGAGAAGAACGAACTGAAGCGGCTGATTGTGAATTCATTATATCTTTGGTGGTCCTCATTAGGGGCGCGCAAAATTATTTATGGCTCGTGTCGGAGAGCAGCGAGAGCAGCGATACGCTAAACGAGTTTTTCGTCGTGGCATCCCCCCCCGACACAATTCGTGACTCTTAATTCGTGCTAATTGTGCACCCACTCGAAACCTCTTTTTTACCTACGGCCTGCCCGCCTCTGCCTCCCTCACCTGAGAATTTAAATGAATCCCCATATATTCTATCACTAGCAGGAGCCTAGTCCTGAATAGTCATTCTTCCTCTACCGTTTTTCATTCTCAACTTTTTACTCGACTATTAATTAATTCAAACCTATCAACTAGAATCCCAAAGTTATAAATTAAATAAACTGTACAGTGTATACTAATAGATTATACAACATAAACAGTTCTGTTATTTAATTTTCAATTAAACGAAGACAGATTAAACTCGAGATTATGCAACTGATTGTAGACGGCTATAATATGAACCAGCGCGACGTAATTGTTCACTTTGAAATCAGTGCGCAAAATGGATTGTTACCGACAAAAGAAGTCTCGCTCGTACGTCAGGCGTTCAATAGCTTTTATCCGGAGGGCCGCGTGAGTCTTTGCTTTGGTTATACGAGGACCGATGAGATAGAGAGTGAGCCCGGGCCACTCTTTCATCCAGCTTTATTCTTCCAGAGCGATCCTATCGCGTAGAGTGCGCATTATACCTCGGATAAGTATCATTATTCAAAGATCAAAACTTGTATGTTCCACGGCCCGACTCGTGTAACACTCGTCCCGATCGGCACAAAGCCCATTCTCGCAGTGCTCTCGCTGCTATGTGTACGCAGCATCAGCTTGGAAAAAGGAAGCCCTCGAGGATCCGAGAGCGACCGAGAGAGAGAGAGCGAGAGAGAAATGCTCCGCGCCATCATCGACATTACACTTCCTATTCAGGCTCGATACAAAGTGCATTCATACATTTTCGACAATAGCCCTCGATCGCCTTATTATTCAATGTCGCCGAGTTGAACGCGGTATTAATAACCGATGATTTAAGCCGCTTAGGATACACGAGATCATCGAGAGACTCGTGGTTAGTCGTTTCGAAACGTTGCTCTTACGGGAAAGTCTTGATTATTAATGAAATTCTTTTATGTGCTTTCCCGATGAAAAGCCTGTCAGGATTTATACAAAGTGGATGGTCATCAATGGAATATTAATAATGCTTAACACGAATGACTCGAAAAGATATTTTCTACCGATTGAGAAGTAAATTGACAAAGTTTTGGATAACTTGGTTGTTAAATAAATTTTGTAGAAGTGTTAATTTAGACTTTCCATGTGATTGGTATTCAATCGGATTTTTAACGCGGTTGCACACGCTCGTATAGGCGGCCACGCGTTGTTATTAATGATTTAAACTTCTAGGTAGGGCGCAGCATAAAATCTCTTTACCGCGCGCTCTGTCATGTAGGAGATTATGCGCGCATAAATTAAAAGTGTCCCCCGGTTGTACATGCTGCTCTCTAAGGCTAGGCCGAGCAAGAACTGAATCCGCCAGGAAAGGAACCAGTTCGCCGGATGCGCCGACGTACACCGGAGACGAACTTTTCTCCCAGTCTCATTGAGATTCAAACTTGTTGCTTACAACCTTTTAATTACTGGCCTTATCTCCCCTGTAATTAGACATTCTTTCTCGAGCGTCGAATTATCCGCCGAAACAAATAGAAGATAAATTATCATAAATTATCTATCATTAAACCATTTCAGAACAATATTCTCCCATCATATTAAGCTCCTTCTCGTCTTCGAAGTCAGATAAAATTCTTTTATCCGCATCTTAAATCCACGCGAATTTATAAGAACGCAAGATTCGGCGGTGACCAATCAAAAATTCGAGAAGCAGTCCAACTGCAAGTATGGTCTTTCATGTTCTCGGGGAACTCGACACCAAGTGCAGGAGAAGTACGAGAGAAAAGGATTGAAAGGGGAAACTAGAGAGGGAAGGGAAGAAGGGAGAAGGGAGGGTGGCGCGATGCCGTTGGCTTCGTCGCGGGTGTCGTCGAGGGCAGATAAATTTTTCTCACGGCGAAATAAAGATCTTGTCGGACACGAGAGCCTACAAGACGGAAACATCGGTGCCTGGTGGCAGGACATGCCTACGGTGCCAAGATAACCCTGACGTTCCTACAAGGTCTCTCTTTCTACAGACGATCCGATGCCGAGGCTAGGAGCACGCGCGCTTGTTCGGCTTCCCCGTGATACTTGTACCATGAGAAAAGCATTAGCTACTTCCTACGGAATCTCTAGCACCGCCTATTACGCGCGCGCTTCTTGCCTCACCCTCTATTAACCTCCCAAAGAAAACCTAAACTGTCTCTATCCCAGAAAAAGATCATTCTCCACTCACCGAGCGCGCGGATACTTTTTACAGTGAATCCCGTTACTTTTCCCGATGGCAATCTTAAAGGGAGCCGCACTAATGCTAATTCGCGCTACGTGTTAATGTCTTTTACTGTTTTATAATTAGGTACGACTGTTACCGAGGCGAAAGAAACAACATTGCACCGAGCAATGAGTCTGCAAAGAAAAAGACAGGAAGTACGAATTAGTATAGTACACTAAGTACTATTGTCTGTGTCGTTTTTTAAACATCCGCGGTCTATGAAAGAGTCAAGAAAAGTGTGTTAAAGTAATGCGAAACAGGGAATGAAGAAAAGAGAGCCGAAAGAAAAACTGGACTTGTGCCACTTGTGTTGCGAGAGTATGTGTTACTAGGAGAGGTGTGTATTACCGTGTAAGAGGACGAGGTGTTACAAGGCCTCGGCCGGGCCCTTAATGAACGCGGCTTGAAAGCGCGCGCGTTCAGCTATGCAATGAACCGCCTCTACCTGTGTGATTTCATTTCACCGCACCGAGAGCGACGCGCGTCCCGCACAATAAATTTCCCTCTTTCTTCGGCACCCACACAGAGACGCGCCTCGTCGTCATTGGTACTTTCGGCGCCTCGAAACTCGCAGATGCTCTACACTCGGCTGTGTACCAACTGGCTACAAGGAGAGTCGGTTTCAATTCACGACTTGCTCGCTAGTTCACCGACAAGTATCCATTACAAACTTTACAAAGTCGATGTGGGTGACGCGAGAACAGATGGCGCGGCCGATCCAGCTGTAAATCGTTCTCTCGCGCCGCGGAGGTGTAAGCCCAAATTTTCACCCCACCCTTCACGCTTCCTTAACAAGAACGCGGAAACTTGATCTCGAGTACCATGGAAATTCGATGTCGGTGCTATTTATGCGTACGATTCCTCCCTTGTCCTCGTACTTTTTGTAGCTCGAAATTTGCACAACTTGATTTACTAACGATTGAATATATTTGATTATTACGTTTCAGTTTGGGATTAATTAAAATAAAGCTTGAAATTTCGTTGAAATGCAAGGGTTTACGAATTATAAATCGCGCTTAAACTGGTGAGTGCACGGACCTGTCAACTGTCACACTTCATTTCCTGATATTTTAATAAATAGCCGATAGCAGTGTAGGTAGGGCTACCACTTCGATACCTTCGATCAGATGTAGTATTGAATTACATCGAGTTTATTCGCAGCAGTACAACAAAACGATTCGACGGCCCTATAGAGTTACTAGTCTAGATCTACAACAGGATATCTCAATCGAGGACCTAGCAAGGGGCTCGAAACTTTCAGTTAAAATTTCAAATACACTCGTAATAAAACACTACATCTGATCAACTATGAATAAATGCAAAAATTCATTACATTAACATTGATCCTTTAAAATACAAGTATCAATTTTATCGTAATTCAAACTAATTTCTACGTGCTTAAATTAAAATTTAAACATCAAATCAAGTTGATTTGATAAAATCCAACAAAATGTGTAAATCTGTGATGACAAAAAAGTTTCAAATAAAGTACAGCACGCGCCCAACACGTGAATCATGCGCTGGCACAAAGATTAAGATCCAACGCTAACGATTAAGAAAGTCTCTCGGGCGCTGCGCGATCCCCGAGCTAGAAACGTGACCGCGATCGTTGGACCGCAGCATCACCCGGTGTACGGAAACCGAATGAAAGAGCGGGCCAGAGTTCAAGGAAGAGCAGGGCAAAAAAGTGGCCTGAAACTAGATCTCCTCGTCGGACACAAATTGAATCGCCCCCAGCGCGGACGTTCCTCCGATCGGAATGGCGATAGCACTCAAACTAGAATTTTTCTTTCACCCCTTTCCGGCCGCCCTTTCGTTCTTTCTCCTTCTCTCGCTAGCGCCAAACAGGGCAAAAAGAGAGAAAAAGAGAGAGAGAGAACGCGGGCTGCCAGCTGTCCAAGCGGAATATATTTTATTGCGGTGCGAGATACGATCGCGCTCATTACCCTTTAATAAGATCGCCACGCCGGGCGTAAAATTGCACGGGCAAAGGCTAACATAAAGTACGCGCGCGGCCAATTTCAGCTTGGGGATCCTAATTATCGAAACAGTTAATGAACATGTTGCTTGATGCCACGCTGCGAAATCTCTTGGGGGAAATTAGCCTGACCTCGGGGAATCGAGCGGTGCTTAATAGGACACGCAATTACGGCTCACTTATTCGCCGTTTGATCAGTGCGAGCCAATTGAAATTAGTAAATTGAAGTTGTTATTCATCCACGTGGGATAGTAAGATTGATCGTAACATTGGTATGTACAAATATTTGGAAAATATAATGTTGCACAAAGAAATTAACACAAAACGAAAACATAATATTAATGAATAAAACAGACGTAAAATAGAAATTAAATTACATAAACCATTGTTTGCCATGAGAATAAGAGAAAACTCGTTTAGAGTTTCCGCAGTGGATTAAGCAGAAAAATGAAAGATTTGTAAAGGTTTGATTCGAATGATGCTTGGAATAATAATCGTGAATTAAGGATTATGTTGCTATGAATTTGGCCGCTTGGCAAACGAACTAGTAGACGTGCTACTAGCTAGAATCGACAAGCGGATCGTGATGAAATAAGATAGTCCTGATTAAATTCGCTTCGTTCGGCCATGCAATCATCGTAAATAATCGCCCACGTAAAGGCGGCGCGCGTTGCGCGGCTTGTAAATTTCTTACAGCCATTACGGGAGTCACTTAAAACGCGATGATATAAATTAAAAGATCCTCGCGGCGGCTCGATTGATTGCCGACGAGTGACTGACTCTCCAGCGCGCCTTGCCTTTTTCGGCTTTTGTGCCGGCGTCATTTTAATAACCGGCGCGTTAATTTAGACGGAACCCGGCTATCATAATACCAAGATACGAATAAACCTTCTACAACTCTTTCATTGGTGCATCCACTGGCAAT
The DNA here is from genome assembly GCA_910591665.1 of Ectemnius continuus. Classification (NCBI taxonomy): domain Eukaryota; kingdom Metazoa; phylum Arthropoda; class Insecta; order Hymenoptera; family Crabronidae; genus Ectemnius; species Ectemnius continuus. Next base: position 7,768,583 of record OU342868.1, on the reverse strand, counting down.
GTAAAATCGAGTAAAATGCAATTTGTAAATTAGAAGCAAGTACATGAGGATGATCATGGAGAGCAGTTGAGATTTGAAATACTTTCGAAGAATTGCCTGTTTATATTATGTACTGTGAATGACTGTAGTATTCATTTTTATAGTATACATGTACAGATTCTATGAACTATTCAATATAATATTGAATACATTGCAATATTGAAGTATTCGAAATAATAATCTGGGTATCAAGAATATTACATTTTCAGATTATAGTTCTTGGCAATTCAGACTTCCTCTCCACAATCAAAATTTCCTCTTTATATGTACATACTTATTTAAAATGGTAATTGAATAAAACCAACTTTTGCGTGGTGTTTCCATTACACTCACCCACTTACAAAATAATGTAACATTGACTTTGGATTGACTTTGCATTGACTTTGCATTGAAATTCCACATCATAAATTGGCAAAGTTCCATATCATAAATTTCCAAAGTTCTACATCATAAAATGGCAAAGTCTCAGGTGCTTCAAATCTGCAACAAAGAAATGAAAACCTAATTAAGAACAAGCACTCTTAACGAAGGTCTCTTATGAATAAATTGTCTATATTGCAGGAGGCGTTAAAATTCCGCCGAAATCCCTTGCGCGTCCTTGCAGCGCAATTTGTAAATGTAGATCGATCAGTGCGCGCTTCGCTATTACCATGGCACGTTGCCTAATATGGAAGCGGTGCTCATTTGACGAGCGCGTTCGCAATTTACCCGGCGAAATGAATTTATGGAAAGACCACCTCTCTTTTCTCGCCGAGCCGAGCGAGCCGGCGATAAATTTCCACGACTACCCCCTTCCGACACTAAACAGATGCTCGCGCTCCCGACTTTTGACGTAAACGCCCCGGCATAAATTCATCAGCCGCTCAGCCAATCCATTCTGTCCCGAGTCTCCTGGAACTCCATCTATCCGAATGAAACGCTGCTGAGAACTCCGATTTATTGCACGAGCTTCGTGCCAGACGCCATGCATTTAACAGGGCTTCACTGCTTTGAATTTGTATAATAGAAAAATAATGCCTTCGTATGAATAGTTAATTGGAAAAGTTGCCAAAATGATAGAAGAGTTAATAGAGCTACAAATTATTTGAACACTTTGTAATTATTGAAGTAGAATTCAAATAAGTTCGAAGGTAACTTTGAGTATCACTCCACTTATTGTTAACTATGCGTCATTGCCATTAGTACACTCAAAATCGTAGGAACAACACATTACGTATCACAGAAGTTAATGGCTTGACTGACGGCAATGAACTGATAGCTGTAGAAAGAAAGAACCGGAACTGAGGCTTAGCTCTTCGACCTCCGCGCTCTAATCACAACAATAGCGAACTGAGCCGGGTACGAAAGAGCAAGGAGACTGTCGACATGCTCGGAACAAGGGATAAACTCGGCTTGTGTTTACCTGCCATTAACCTCCACGAATTCGGAAATAAACGGACGGTCACTTGAGTTTACCTGTGCCACGTGTTTGCAAAGTACAAATATTTACGATGTTTCGTAAATTCTCCATAACACAAATAAATCGTCGTATTTCTTATGCTTGGAATTAAATGAATGAAACTTGTTCCTTATTAAAACAGAATTAAACAAACTACAACTTAGTATTTTTTAGAATCCTTAAAATTATAAACCGAAGAATTGCAATAAGAACGAATGATTACTAGCTAAAAAACCGAGAATATATTGCAGACGAAATAGTTGAAAGATTCGAAACATTATACAGTGAGAAAGGGGAACTAGCGAATTACTATTTCATGGGCGCGATCATCTCAAGGCAAGAGGATGATGATCTCCGGGTAGCGCGTTCCTCCACGATCGGTTCCCATCGGCGAAGGTATGTCGCGTGCTACATAAATTGGCTGCATCCGGACACGCACGGGCTCGCTGGCGGCAGATACCGATCTCCCGGCATATGACTATGTACCGGCGTCTTCTATAAATCAACGAGCCGATCGCAGGCAGATATGGATCGTGCGGCGCCTGCCTCGGACACACAGCGATCTCTGAATGCGTTCGTGATCGTTTTCTCGCTCCCCTACGCCGCGCGCCGCGCCTCCTTCCCAGCTTGCGTGAGAAGAACTCTCACTGACAACGAGAGCAATGGGAATACGTGCTACGTGCTCGCACTCGCCAGCCCTATACATACATACCGACGCCCATAAGTGTTAGGACACTTATCAAATTCGAAATGATCCTTAACGAGATTGCCCATTCTCCAACGATTCCGCTCTCCCAAACTTTAATACTTTCGACTTTGTCGCACGTGTCCTCATTTTATTACGTTTTTAAACAACTTGTCCACACGTATTTTTCGCATTGCGTGATTTACTCTTTAGGTAGCATGCTGTAATATATTATTCAATGTCTATGCGATGTGTTTGATTTACAATTTGCATGGGAGAACTTTATTATTTCACGAGAACCACCAGAAATATAAATGACGTAGAATTAAACAAGGATTCGTTGTAGATTATATCAGGGAAAGCTTGGAAAAAGGACGGTGTGCTTATTCGGTAAAGGATGCAATAGCTACGCGCCGGCAAAAACGCGACTGGCAATCTCCTTTGCTGGATCTTCCTACATTATAGCCGGCGATAATTAGGTGTCGGTGCGCGAAGCAATCTCGTGCTGCGAATTAAAGTCGAGTTGCTGTGATGCCTGCCAGGTATAGCGGCGATCTCACATCGTACGCCGGACACTTACGCGTGGGTGTCCAGCGGCCACATATGGACCATGGGAAAAAGGAGAAGCTGTTCGGAAGAAAGGAGCGCGCGATAACTCACTCGCATTGCGAACGCCCGGCTGACAATGTACCACCAATGTAATTGACGGAAATCGGAACAAAACCGCAGCCTGCGTGGCTTGTGAAGCACATTTTTTGGTAGTTTTACAGTAGAAGAAAAGCTAAATCTAGCTGTTGGTGAAATCTCTTGTTGGATAATGAAAGAAAGTTAATTGTAATAAATTAATTCCATATAATCACTGCAAGCTTCAAAAAGGCATTGAGTTTGGAATGAGTACAATAATTGATACGTATTGCATATCAACGCGTCATTCAGAATAGAATAGTAGAGCACTAGAACAATAGAACAGCTGCAGAGCGAGATTAATAAATATTCTATTGCTTGCGCAATCGTTTACATAATGCACGCGACACTGAAATAAAGTTGGGAAACTAAGAATGAATAGTAAATAGGAACTCACTGCCCGTGAAATTCCCAGACAGGGCGAGGGTTGGGAAGGCCGCGAGACAAATACCTCATCAATGACTAATAGGTCATTGCCTGTCTGCCTAATACCTGCTTGGCTCGGCCTGGATTAATGGCGCAAACAGGAACTCAATTTAGAATAAAGCTGGGGAGTACAAAATCAGTGGAGGGAAGCCACAACTATGCTAATAAATACGAACACAAAAATCCCTTCTTATTCATTTGTGTAATTTATCATACAATTTGTATTGAATAGAAAAGCTGAAGAGTGAAATAGGGATCGCGATATATGTTTAATACAAAATAGAGTGACTTTAGCATCGGTTGACAATAAATAAATATTGTTTGATGTTGCAGGAAGCAGAGAAGCAGCTTTCACATATGCCATAAGTTCTGCAGGGGTAACCTATGCGGTAACAGCAGCCTGCAGTAGAGGGAATATTACAGCTTGTGGGTGTGAGCCCACTGTTCGGTAAATACCTCTATTGTCTACTATCGGATTAGTACTTCAACCATTTTCATGCTTTCATTGCTACTTTCATAAATTATTTACTTTAAACTATCAACCAATAATTCAATCAAGAGAATAGAACAACGCGCAGAGTTATTTAGTAGCTTTCTCTTTAATAATACTTGATATTTTGCTACGAATATAATTCTACTCCGACTCGTGTACGAATGAAACTTTAATCCTAAGAAAAACTTAATTATTTCGCAGGACGAGAAAAGAGATACCACCGAACGGTTGGGAGTGGGGAGGGTGCAGCGCGGACGTCACGTACGGAATGAGGTAAGCGAATCTCGTTTAGCAACAATTCTACCAAAGACAAGAGGGCGGTAATACACATCCTTTGAACATCGAATGCAAAAGCATTGACTCGAGCACGCGCTAACTTCACCACGAACACACCGAGTCTCTAATATTGCAATTTAATGCCAGGTTCGCGCGTAGGTTTCTGGACGCGAGGGAGATCGAGGGCGATGCAAGGAGCCTAATGAACCTACACAACAACAAAGCAGGAAGAAAGGTGAGCAAGCCGCTCGTTCACTACTAACTATGTTGTTCGCACCTCCTTCTGACTGACAGCTCGTTAACTTGTCACGATCCACTCGGCATGCTTAGCCCTTCTCCTTTCCCATCGCAGTATTTCACGCTCCCAGCTATTGATAGGCTCGGCCTTTAGCCTTAATAATCATGCAAAAGTAATGTTATATAAGATCTTTCTAATTTACTAGACCAATTGATCTAGTTTCTTATACTGTTAAATAAGTTCTAAGACTGTGGATGCTTATTAATAATACACCCACTTAATAGAAATATGGTTTAAATTCCTACTATCCATTTTAATGCAATGTTATTTGAATTCATCAATTTCCTGGTATTTTATTGACGAATAATAATGAATTAAAATGTATCAAAATAAATTATATGCATCACTAAGGACATAGACATGCACGTGTAGGAATATTCGCAATTGGTAGTGGCTGTTATCCTACGCACTTCCATCTGCCTATTTTTCGATCCCCTCAAAATGCCCGGAGCAACCCTATTGTGTACGGAAGAGCGGTTATAAAGCTAATCACCCACTTCCCCAAGCTATCGGAATAAATAGCAAAGCTAGGATAAGTATGATCCAAGGCTCCACCATAAAAGCAGGATTGTACGCGCGAAGGATTTCGGTAAGGAGCCGGAAAATATTTACCGAGTCAGGTAAAGAGATCCGCCGGATGACTGAACAATCGTAATACCTGCCGGATACCCGTACGATACTTTTCTCTCATTTGGATGGGCTGCGATCGGTTCATAAAGCTTTCCGGGAAATATCGGATAGAATCGGTTGGGAGGCGCAGGTAAGGACTATTGTCCGTGCCTGGATTTGCCAAACATTCGCCAGGGAGAACTACATTTTGCAATATTGCAATGCAATGGCAAGGAAAGATAATGTTGGATTCACTTGATGCTTGAATTTCATATATTTGTTTATGAATACTTTGTGTACGCGATAAAATTCATGGAATAATTGTATTGAATAGAGGACAGAATTAGATTAGGTGGAATGTTATACAGGTACGAAGCAAGGCACGTTACTGCCAGTCAATAGAAGCACGCGTTCGCTATATCAGTCCGCTGCCTTGCCTTAATTAATCATCGAATTAAACCTGTAATTCCGATCATACTAGCTTTGCAGCGATTAGGCATGAAGGAGTTGACAGGGTGATTGGATTACACGATTCAATTGCTCATGCTGGCTTTCACCCTGTCCCTCACGCGCTGATAGCAGAATAACACTAACTTTCTGCCATGTGAACCACTGTCAGCCTATTCAGGCCAGCGAGCATCGATAATTAATTACAGCTCTCGAGCCTCGATGATTGACAAGAACAGAAACGGCTCGCATCTATTCCTTTACTTCAATTTCCCAGAAAGATCATTTTCTTGCTCTCGAAAATAGACAACTAACGCGTTAAACTAGAGAAATTTCTATCAATAACGTTCGATATTATATTACTTTAGAATTTAGGACAGTAAGTCGATTATTCGTGGTTCCTTAGCGGAGTCTGCTCCGAAACAACTTATCGGCACCGGTCGATGTTTGAATGTCTGCCAGCTGCATTATAAGCATACGAATGGCCATTGAAAGACCGCATTTCACATAACGAATGTACATACAGCGCGCTCTGATTTGCATAGAACACGCATATATCGTATACGTACGATACTTCAAATAAATCGGCAGAGCCCTTCGGTCAGTGCAGCGTGTCTCTCCTCGATATTGGCCTGCATATCCCAGCATTGTATACCACCGGCTTAATTCGCTTTGTCCTCTCTCGCCTTTTATGTTAATCACTTAATATATTCGCTCTATCAATGTAACTACTCAAAAATCGAAACACCGAAAAACTAACATCCCACGTTACAGTCATATTGTAATGATCGTGTTAATTAATTTGATCCCGAATAAAAAAATGTGCTATTGCTATTAAACTTGCAATTCCTGAATTGAAATACCACAGTGACCCTCCAAAAATCATTAACATTTAAGTGATGGTGGCGATGACAATCTTTTCTAAACATTGCCTGGTCTTCTATGCATAAAAATACGTAAGGTTGCATCCTATTGCGAAGTTCCTCGACGATTAATGTGTTTGTTTTCCTCGGCAGATAGTTAAATCCCTCCTGCAAACGGAGTGCAAATGCCACGGAGTGTCCGGCTCGTGTACAGTGCGAACCTGCTGGCGAACTTTGCCGAGTTTCCGACAGATTGGTGATGCACTTATGAAGAAGTATTATCGTGCTCGACCTGTGATCGCTATTACGCCTCCGCCACCACCTACTATGCAGGTAAGCTTCATATAAAACAGCGATATAACAAATCTTCCTGCATCAAGTTGACTTGAACGTAAATCACACGTTACTCTTAATTAATATTGTGAACTGTTCTACTCTGATGAATTCTCCAATAAGATCTAATACGAATACTCCTTTGTAAAACAGCAAATAACTCATGCCTCAACACGCATTTGTAATTACTGTCTGCTAGCATTAATGAATCGACCTATAAAGTTTCACGAGGCACAAGTAAACCGAATGAGTTAATCCACGGATTCATTACAGAGCTTGGACGCGCTGCACGCGACATCAGCGGAGAACGTGCCGATTCTGGGGAATGACGCGAAGACGCAAGGGAAGCCGAGCGAGTTCGCGAAATCGAGGCACGACCGACAACCCCAGAAGAAAGTGATCAAGCCGAGGAGGCCGCACTTGGTATTAAAGCGGACGAAAGTGGGCGGCGGCGGCGGTGCGCCCGGCATGGGACAGAAGAGAATTCCAAAGAGGAGCGAGCTCGTCTTCCTGCAACCCTCGCCGAATTATTGCGAGCCCGATTTGGCGCAGGGCAGCCTCGGCACCCAAGGCAGATACTGTAATCGTACTAGCAAAGGTAATTTGCCGCCAGGTATACTCCTAATATACCAGCAACCATAAACGCAACGCGAACGATAAATACGATAATTCAGTAGCATTGAAGTGGGAAGAAATTGTTGAAAAAGTATATTTTACTAGAAGTAGCAATGCAGAAATTTAGTGAACCTATTGTTCAAGGTGATTGAATAAATAATAAACGATTGAATAATTAAACTATTAGAATAAGATCTACTAAATTATATATTCTGAATCTAGTAAAGTATTAGAAAGTACCACAGGAATCAGTGGATTCACGGAATGCTATTCCGACGAATCTACAAATACAATGGTAACGAAACACCACTTGTTGCAGGAACTGACGGATGCGATCTGATGTGCTGCGGACGCGGCTACAACACGCATCAATTCACACGGACGTGGCAATGTCGGTGTAAATTCCACTGGTGCTGCCGCGTTCATTGCGATACCTGCAACGAGCGTACCGAGGAGTACACGTGCAAATGAAGACGCTCTAATGACTAATGAGCGACGGGTCACGATTACGTGCTTTTGATCACGTGGCACCGGCGCGTCACTGTAAATAGCCGCAAACTAATTTAATCGGAGTATGTATAATTACCGAATTCGAAGCCGGCGATAGAATGATGTAATGACACACGCGACATTAATGTAACTCGTAGTAAGTATCGCGTTTCCTTTGATATCGCTTTTGCTTACGGTTTTAGTCTAAGAACTCTCCGTAGATTGTATTAGCTATGTGGACGACGGGATCCTCGCATGCTTTGTAAAGTTTCTTACTCGACGTTAGCGATAAGTGCTCGACAAGGTGTATCTGTATGCCTATACATATGTAATTTCATATGAAATCCGATATTTACCACTAAGTGGATTGTAATTAGCAACGAGTAAATTCTGTGGTGCTCGAGAGATCGAATATATGTGTTGCCTGATGTAATTTGAAGTGTTATCTATTTGCAATTTGTATTTACTAGATAGGGAACGTAGATTCTACTTATGCATTCGGATTCTTATCCATTTCATTTTATCAAAATGATAATTACAATCCATACGCTGGAAAATATATGATTGCTAGCCTGTGAATGTAGAATAATAAGCGGATTAACGTATATCTAAGCCAATAAATTCTAATTACGAGAATTCGATCGCAACGCTTGAATTGCATCGAAGACAATCATTCGAACTAGATAAAAATTAGTCGAACACGCATATTAAATACTGTATGTATGAATATAGTTTATCCCTCAAGGGTAGTGATGCTAATTAAGAGAAGCCCAATTGCTAATTACCCCTATCGCATTGTTCAATACTCCCCCCAAACGCTCCACGTTCTCTAAGCGCAATGCGTAAATTATTATTTATTAAACTCGCGTCCTAAATTATACTCACTTAGGAAATGTATTTGTTCTATTTGCTGACTAATAAATCCCATTTTCACGCACCATCAGACATTTCCTTGCATCTTAAATTTACTTAACAGCTTTTAGAAGATAATACATTATTCATCGAAATTCCTTGGTGTGATATTTCAATCAATATGAATATGAATATGATTTGCATTCTGAAGTATATATTTTTCTCAATCTATTCGGTTTCCTAGATATATTATTCAGAAGGCAATATTAAAAATTGCATTCACCAATGTATTTGTCAGCCTGTACTCAGGGAAATATCAGATTATTGACCTAGCTGGAGCATCCACGTGCAAACCTCTAATTTTGGGGGAAAACAGTTCCGAGTATAAATACCTGGAAGATTGGGGGAGGTGGTAAGTTCTCCCAAGGCGTACTCAGGTATGATCAGGTAAGAAGACTACAGGAAGTTAAGGGTCGCCGGCTTCCCATCTACTACGAGGAAATCAACAACCCTGAATAAAATGGATGGGGAGCACTGACTTAGTAGCTATATAAGTCATTACGCGCACTGCCACTCGACTATTTCGGCTAAGATAACGGTGGAGTACGTTTCTACGGAGAAAGCACTACGAGAATATCGCGCGTGTATTTTATATCGTAAGTGACGAAATTAGTGTTTGTTTCCTCAATTGATTTCTTCATAGTGTTATTCGTTTAATTAAAGTGGCCTTTTTTCGTGCGCTGAATTGAGTCACGAAGGAATATAATAATTAATTGAAAAATCATCGAACTAGGAAAAGTTAGCAATTGAAATGAATGATAATACGTTTATACATTTGTGAAATAGATGCGAATAAATGTAGGGCTACTTATCTTATTCATGACTCAAGTCAACACTGTATATCCACTTTCAACTTAGATTAGATATTGGAAACACAAATTCAAATTGCTCAAATAAAACAACTTCACTTTGCAGGGGGGCTAAGATTACGGAAGAAGTTTGGACTTTGAAAGATGCCACAACCAGTACATCCACAGTGCCACTTTGCACCGACTGGATTCCGTGTGATATCCACACCAGTCATCTCGTTACCACCGAATCATCTGTTGCTGAATTCGCTGTGCCCATGTGGTAGGCACAGAATGCACTTTACAATGCATCGCAATCTACTACTGGCGCAATTGGCCAGGAATCAAGGACAATACAACACACGAGTTCTACCGCATTTGCTGCGAATGGCCGAGATTCAATCGCAAGTACGAGTTCGTCAAATGATGCGGAAAGAAGAACAAGAAATGTGCCTCGACGAATACGACAGCGAGGAAGACGTGGATCGATAGATCGCTAGTTAAATGTGACAATTAGTTCGCCGAACGATTAGAATAAAATTATTGACGCGACCTTCGAGTGTCAAGAACGATTAGATTAGCTTCAGTGAGTTATGAAGTGCATGTGTGAATGTTATTTTCCTGTATATCAATGACGACAGTTCTCCTCTCTCTTTCTGAAGGATTAGTTGGCAATTTCAGGGTAAAATGGAGAGCGGAATTCAGGAAATTATATTCCTGAGTGCGCGAGCTATGTTTAAGAGATTAGGAATCCAAAGAAATTCCAGAGCGTCGATTATACGAATGGAAGAAAATTCAACATTAGAATAGAATTTCGTGTATTATAAAATTAATCAATTTGCACAACACATTGAATAGTACATGAGGAATGAGATATATCTGAAAGACATCGACGAATGTACTACGCATCCACACTTGTCCAGGTTTCGCGAAGCAGTATTATGCCTTGTTATTATTGCTAACACGTGCGTTTGGTCACTATGTAGTACATTCCATAGAAACTGAGAATCATTACTCCGTCAATAATCATAAAAAAGTTATTATAATACTTTGTGTAATATCAATTAATTAATACGTCGACCACCTTAACTGTACAAGTATAAAATATCACACGATCGCCGAAAATAAATGTATAAAAAATCCCCCGAGTAATCGTATGTAATTGGGAACTTATTTCAAGTTACCCAAGAGATCCTTAGCCTCTTGAATAGCATCAAGATCACTGTTATTCTTAGCTTGATACTTAACTGCCATATCCAAATACATGAGCGCTTTCTCTTTGTTATTCAATTTTAAGTAAGTTTTCCCAAGCATTAAAAGATTGTGACTATAGAAACCACTGTCTATCTGTTCTGCTTTCTCAAAGTATGAGAGTGCCTCCTCGAAGGAAGACTTTGGTGGCTCACCAAAAACTACAGCTGCTAATTCTTTTTGATACCAAGGTAAGTTTGCCACTTCGTAGCACAATTTACCTATCATGTAACATGTTGTAGCATCCTTTGGATTCAGTTCTATAGCTCTCTGCAATTGAGTTCCAATATTAGGAAACTGATGTGTTTTGTGTTAGTATCATTCTTTTGCAGTTGTTATAATAGACACCACATACCATCATATACTTTTTGATATTATAGAGTTCTTTTACCCTGGCTCTCATGCCTTCTAAATTAGATTTACTGTCAAGCAATATTGCCATCCACTTGTTAACTGCCCAGTGGTCCTCTTTAATACTGAGAGCTTGACTTATTAAATCATGAGCCTCGTATATCATCTTTTTAGCTTCCACAGATGTGGCTGATGTGGACATAGTATACAAAACTCTAGATAATCGCCATAGGATTTCAACATCATTACTGTTCTACAAATAGATTACAAATTGCATTGTGTCCAACTAGTTTCCACTGATATAAGATCCTTATAAATGCATGCCTACTCTATGGCTGTCCAATGCAGAATATGCCCCTTTGTAGTTTCCACGTTCATACAAAAGGTCTGCCAATTCTGTGACTAATTCTATACGATTCGTGGTAGGCTCCACTTCCTCTTCCTTTTGTTTTCCAAAACCCCAGAACCCCACAAGAGAAGTTCCAACAGCAACCATGTATGCCATGGGCTGAGACTTATTTCTCTGATAATAAGCATACTCCAGTTTATGTTATACAAGCCTGTCATACATTGTTTGTATACTACTTATTGTGTTAGTCAGAGCACTTGTGTTTGGTTCACCTGTTGAACTCTGGGCTTGGAATGAACATATCTGCGAGCGCCTGCCCTTTGCACAAGCTTTGCGCCACGGCCAAATTGAAACAGTTTTCGGAGAGACATCGCTCCGTACAAGAATATACTCCGTTTTTGGAAAAAGCAGAATTCGTGGCGTACTCGCTTTTAACTTTCCTATTATGCGCAATTGCGTATTCCCGTTCTGTTGTAAAATTATAGATAGGAAAACAGAGTACGATTTCGCGTTACCGATGGAAAGCGAAGGCGCTCTGTTGGCGAGCGAGAAATTCGAAGCTGCAAGTTGCTTTATTTTCCGATACCGCGTACATACGAAAGTCTCGCCAAGAAAACCAATAAAAAAAAATGCTTGAAAATCATATGGGCACTACTAGATTTGCCTTCCCAAACTCTAAAATCTTAATTTAAGAACCTAAACTTTCATGAATGCAGATTTATCTCCCGTGCTATATAGATTTGTAGATACGAATGCTCCAGGCATATATACGTTATCAGACGAGCATGTGTTTACATCACGGAAAGTTAAGGGTTATGCCGAATATTATTCTTACGCTTTTCCATAAAAATAATAACTGTCATGCGTAAATCTGACATAGTAAAATAAGCTTCAGTGTTATTAAGTTGAAATATAAATGCAAATATGCGATACACCGTATCGAATCCTTATGTCGTCGGCTCAATCGCGGCGAGTGCTGCTGTACTCCTTTACGTTGGAAAGTAATACACTTTTATCGATATTATGCTTTTAATGATTTCTATTAGTTATTGCCGTGTGAACTACTATGAGTGCGATAGAATGGTTTTACATAATAAAAGTTGATTCTGATCTCTAATACTTTCTGTTTGATCACAGAAATATTAATTCAGTTTCGCGTAGCATTATAATTTCCAGATGAACTACATGAATTATTTGTCATAGGACTGCTATACATGGAGGTATGTATGAGCACAAACAGCAAAAGATGACGGACCAAGTTGTTATTATAACTGGGGCAAATACTGGTATTGGAAAGCAAGTGGCACATGATTTTGCAGGAAGAGAAGCCAAAGTTATTATGGCTTGTAGAAACCTTTATAAATGTGAAATGGTAAATTACTCATAGAATGTTGTATTAAGAAACTGTCCTACATACTACAAGAGTCTTGTATGTTGTTAGTTGATCATCATTATATCACTAACATTACTCATAATCAATAATGCAGTTTTAATGTACTTGATTTGTTATATTAGGCACGTAAGGAAATTGTCAAGAAAACAAATAATAGATATGTATACTGTCGTCAGTGTGACTTAGCATCGCAAGAAAGCATAAGGAAATTTGTAAAGCAGTTCAAACAAGGTTAACAGTGAACCAATCCAATTACTATATGACTGTTTTTCTAATTGGGATGCAATATTACTGGGTTTTATAATTTTAGAACACGAAAAACTACATGTATTAGTAAATAATGCTGGCCTAATGAGATGTCCCTTGTCCTACACAAAGGAGGGAGTAGAAATGCAATTGGGAGTTAATTATTTAGGCACCTTCTTGCTTACTAATCTATTACTTGATGTACTTAAGGACTCTGCACCATCTAAAATAATTACACTTACTGGCCCGGTGCACAGGCATGGGAAAATAAATACAAACGATTTGAATTCAACAGAAAAGTATGATGCAGCCAAAGCTTACGCACAGAGTAAGCTGGCAGTCACAATATTCACAAGGGAGCTAGCAGAAAGATTAAAAGGTGGATTGGCTAATGCCAGAATTACTGCAGACTTATTAGTAAAACTCTTATAATTGAACAAGTACATCTATTTCAGGCACTGGGGTTACAGTGAATGCTGTTTATCCGGGACTAGTTAATACTGAATTAGGAAGGCATATGTCCTACTATAATAACTATTTTGCCCGCATATTTGCAAAGCCATTCTTATGGTTGTTCCTGAAACCACCAGTGCTAGGAGCACAGCCTGTGATTCATGCTGTTTTGTCTCCTGATTTACAAGATATTACTGGAGCATACATTAGGTAAATAATTATGTTAAGTAATGATTGTAGTAACATTTGCAGCCATTAGTATACATGATTACTTTTACAGTAATTATGAGATCTCAGATATGTCTGATGATGCAAAGGATCCAAAATTAGGAAGATGGGTGTGGGCAGTAGGTGAAAAATGGACAAAACTAAATACATCGCCTGTGCCTCAAACAGACTTATAAACCGAACAAAATGTGACACCTTCGCAAGTCAATGTTTCTACTCAAGCAGTGTCATAAATAAATAAATAAGCGTAACAATAAAATTGCCATCAAACAATTGTCATCGCTTACGAAATGAGTATTTATACACAGAATTTCGTATTGAAATGCGGAATGGATATAGATGTACAAATGTGTAAAAGGAAATATATTGATTGAATATACGCCCAAAGGTTTTACTCCTACATTTATGTTTGTTTATTGAAAGGAACATAAAACGAATCTCTGATGATTCATGTAAAATAAGGGATCTATAGTTTATAATGATCCTACAAATGCAAGTTCAAAATCAACATAAAGATCAGCAAATTAACTTTTCAACAATGACCCAAGCCATTCCTTGGCACATTGCTTGGTACAAGCCAAGTAATATCTGCATTGGTTTGAGCATTGAGATTGAGATTTGAGGTGAAAAGATGCCAAAAACGCAACTTTGAATGTTCACCGAATCCACAGTTACAGGTATTATTACAGTATCGTGATGATGTGCATTGAGTTTTCGTAAAACAAAATGGTTCAATAAGACATTGCAAAACACTTACCGGAAATATTTCATTCTTCGAGTTCGCCGAACATGTCAATTGCTGTCGATACAGCTTCAATCACCACTACACTATACAAATTTATGCGGAGACACACTAAACACACGATATTGTACAAAAATATTGTGTTGGCTCGATTCAAAGTACACGAAAACTTCGAAAAACACAACAGCACAATATGAAGCCGCAAGGAAACGCGCGGGAGTCGAAGAAAGAATGGCGGTCTCGAGATTTTGAATGGCGACTATCGATAATTCGAGATCGATTATGGCGTCTATACACAAGGCGCGCGCTATTCAAAATATCGTATAATATACGTATGATACTTAAACTGTGTTTGAAATGGTGGCTGTGTAGTCCGGTCAGACAGGTTAACAATAATAAGAAGATCAGGTTGCCGGTATTCTGTTGAGAATTCTGCTCGAAATGTACTGACATAAAAACGTAAGAAAATATACGAGGAATTTAATTGTTTGAGGGAGATACTAAGCAAATACTAAAGAATTCAGAGAATAAATTGAGTGAATCAAAACTGATTGACAATATTGACATTTACATCGACGACACTATGTTGCAGGCCATTGTACTTTCTTGTAACTATACCGAGAGTATTAAAAGTGGGTAAGCAACAAAATGCCCATTACAGTATGGCATTCGGTGGACAAAAGAGTGCGAAAGGAAATCATAACACCTGGATTACCTTCCAAGACACCCACAGAAGGTTCAACAGTACATATTACCATCGAAAGTTGCGCTATAAACGGTACGAATAACATTGATGCAAAGCAACAATGGAACAGCGAAATCCTCGACGGTGTTTCAAAGAAATCCTTTGTCATTGGCGAGTCTACTTGCGTGTTTGACCAGCAAATCGAGAGAGCAATTCAAATGATGATGCTACACGAAAGAAGTTTGGTCACAGTTCTACATGGTAGTGATCCAATAGACTTTCTAATCGGTGCACCAGCGGAAATTAAGATCCTAATAACACTAGATAAGATGGATCTGAATAGACAAATCTGGGAGTGGAGGCCTGAAGAGAAGTATCAAGTAGCATTAAAGTACAAAGAGATGGGTGTTTGCTTATACAAAGCGAAGAGAGTGCAGGATGCATTTCACAAGTTCAGTAGAGCCTGCAAGATTCTGATTACCATGGAACCTATGGCTGACTTAGAAGTAGAGAAGAGTTTACATGACAAGATAAGCAATCTTAGACTGATACTATATAATAACATGGCAAGCTGCCAGCTGAATCGTGGAAATCATGAGCATGTCATAACTCTTTGCAGTAAAGTAATAGTTAAGGATCAGAATAATGTCAAAGCTTTGTATAGAAGGGGAGTCGCATATGGGTCTTTACAAGATGTGGAACGTGCCACGGATGATCTTAAACAGGTTCTTGCTTTGGAACCAGAAAATACTGCTGCAAGGGAACAGTACATGAAGTACAAGGCACTATTAGTAGATGCCAATCTAAAATCTGTTGCCATGACGAGGAGAATGTTTAAAGTATAACTATTACTGTTTGATAACTATCTTTTTTATAGAATGAATAACTCATATATTTGTCTTGAATATAAAAAATAAAGTTTATTCATACTCACGACAATTTACACTACGCTTTGTTACCTAGAGACTTATTTACGTATAATGTCATGCTTGTACAGTTTTCAGAAGTCGCGACTGAAGAAAGTTACCTTTAATTTACTCTATGTATTGATATCTGGTGTGGACGTAATGGTTTTATTCCACTTTCTTTTTTATTACAATAATAGTACAAAATCATGCTTGAAGTAGACATTCGATGTTCACAGATGTAGTTGGTGTGCACAAAGCGATTATGAATCGTTACATCGCGTGTCAATAAGCAAGTATATATCTAGATATATATGTGGATGTATATATATACATATATATATAGATACCTTCACATATAAGTACTTCTTTTATGTTACATTTTAAATTGAAAACTAAATGCATCTCGAACCATAATCATCTTTACCATGTACACGCTTTCTTCGATGTATCAAGTTATTGCATTACCTCTTATTACATGGAGACCAACTATAAATGCTATATTTACAACTTCTACCTTGTAGTAGTTGTGAAACCGGTCGGGTCTACTTCCTTCTATTTTGTGGCGCGTTATTGGGAGTTCCGTTACGAAAAGAAAGCCTCAAACACATGTATTAAAAGCAGTGAACAAAGCTTGAGAAATCGAGAGCCCTTGCATACCAGATTATCGAAATTTCAATATCGTGTTAATAAATATATTGTACAAGATTAAAACACGTTTGTGAAATTTAATACATACACATAGATTATTTAAAATATAGTCAACTTTAACCACAATATCTGCTGCCTTTCCGATATCGTTTTAAAGTATCGCGCGTATCGGGTGCGTAATTAAAGCTGCGAATAATATCGAAAGATACAGCTCCGACAATAACGGTAGTAAAGAAGCATATAAATACATTAAAGTTCAAACTTTCCTTTAACTTATCTACCCACTTGGTTAATGTTACGATCAACTTTCTATACACTTTCAGGCGTTTCACTCACTTGTGTTCCCCGCAGATCGACAATTACGTTTACATGCATTCGTGTCAATTAGATGATATATAGTGAAGTTCCGCGTTACAATCTCAGGGTACATGCATCAAAAAGGAAAAGTTTCTTGTGAAAAAGGGGTGAGCTGCCGGCATAAGTAAAATATAAAATGCATAACATTCGAAAGGGTGTTACTTCAGAATACCACCACCAAAATAACCCTTGATTTCATTCCAATCCAATCACAAAAAGAAAATACACGCCGTTGTTTGTATTTAACACTCTATTCTTTCATAGAACAAAATTAAAAAATGAATTAACAATAATCGGAAGGAAAACGGCCATTAACAGGTTCTGGTTAAAATTCGATTACTATTAATGTCACTATACTGTAAATAACATCGACGAGTCACTCGAAATAGTATATACTCAAACAAAAAAGAGGCTGCAGTCACAATAAATGTTACAAAAGCTTGTGAAAAATCATTATCAAATCTATCCGTAAATCGAATACAAAATCATCGTTCATACGCTCGGCAAGACAATTTGGTTTTAATACATGCAAATGACGTTCCTGTCCCAAAATTACTCACTGAATATGCAATTCAAATGTTACTTTTACACTATCACAAGTACACTTTCAATTCTGCTTGATAACCACAGTTTAATCTTGATTTTTAAGCTGGAAAGTCCATTCAATGGACTAATCTCTCTTCTTATCTTTTATTCAGTGAGTAGTAATCGGGAGAGGACCAGCGCACGTAATATAGAAATTTGAGCACTATTAACACCATCTTGGCAATAAGATTTATCTTAAAATTAGATCAACACAACCGCACAGCACTGACGATAGACTGTGGAGAGAATTAACACGTCGGATAATTCGTTTAACAAAATGACATAGTAAACTAATAGTATACATATACATATATATGGCATTGCAGTGTGTATGCGTAACGGTATACAGAGTGATCGATAGGCTACTAGATCGACGTCTCCAAGATTGTGTTGAATTTCAATAACACCGTATAGTATTTACAGTTTTGTTTATTAAAAAAAGTATTCGTTACAGTAATAACTGATGTAAGTAGTTCACTTCTGGCACAAATGTAATTGGAACTATGACAGCTCGAGCATAGTATCTTAAGTGATGCGTGAGAGGATATTCTATATTGTTGAAACTTCGAGTTTTGCACAATTAACGAGGGTGGCAATACATGCCATGTGAGTGTGTATCATTTCCCCGTAAGTACGTGCTTATCTCTCCCTTTTAATATCTTTTCGTTTTACCCTTTACCAACGTATTCACGATACCAATTTTTGAACTGGTCAGCGGCGTTCACTTGCATACGATTTTAACATTACCGTGATAAAATTTGCCGACCGAACTACAATAGTATAATGATAGTATCACTTACCACGTACAAGATTTTCCTTTACCTCTAGCAACAATATAATATTAATGATCATAGACAATACTAATAATCACGATTTTCAACAATCTAACACTGATTTATAATCAGAATTATACTGTATATACATTCACAGTCGTTCCTCGGATTAACATGTTAACTCTATGGTCTCTTGCTGCGTCTTAAAAGAAGGAAAGAACTATCTATGGCCTCGCGTTTAAAAGGATACCAAGTAGGAAATTTCGTAATATGCCACATTTTGCTGGTGCTAATACACTGACACTTTTGCTTTTGTTGGCGTTTACTTTTACACACCTCGGGGATATCAAATTTATGGGGGGGGAATGAGCGTTATGAGTTTTTAAGCTTGCCATTGGCAGTGATAGTGGCGTTCACTGTCGCATTTGTTGCTCGCTCGGCAGCGTGTGCCACTGCTACAGATACCGACTTCTCCACGAATTGTTGGTAGACCGGCTTCATTAACTGAACAAAAGCAAAACAAGCGGTTTATATTACTCGGTGGTCACACTTTTATTTTGGATGCGCTGATATCACACAATGAAGCAACTAATTTCGCTTGCTACTCTTTTAACGAACTACGCGATTGATGCCTATTCTTCCAATGTACAGCTTAGCCTTTTCCGATAACTGTAATATACTTAATAGAGTACAGTGCGACTGTTAGAATTCATGTCTTAAGCCTGGAAACTAGAAGCAAATTCCATACCTTTTAGATATCCGCTCCTGTTAGCACTCAGCTTATGATAAGGATAGAAAGACAACAAAATAGTAGTATTAAGGACGGGCATTATACAATTAAAAAGCATTCATTGCAAAAAAGGATGAATTGGTCTTGAGTAGCGACGAAATGACTAGCGCGAATAGAGTACTGACAAGATGCTTTGCCACTGATGAAATCATTTGAAGGAACTTAACTTATAAGTCAAGTAAATAATAAATATGTAAATCGGGAGAATAGCTTGGGATCAGATGTGGCGGTGTTTACGGAGGTAGACGTATATGAAATTATATGCGGGGACTGCGAACAAAGTTGCAATAATGGAGAGGACAAGGTATCTTAGTTTATGAATAAGATGAGCGCATAGCCAGGCCTGTTGGAATAAGAAACGGTGGGTATTAATTGGGTCATGTGCGATGATTCGATGATTATAATTCACAGCGGTATTTACACATTTGGTTAATTCGGACACTTGCTTACGCTATGCGAACAAGTACAGTGTATAAGTACGTGCACGGATATGGAAAGCCGGATTTCACACGCAAGAATGTATTAATCCCGTCAGAAAGCCCCCCAAGTCATTGCTTTCCCTGATTTACTCGAGCCAGGAGTTAAGTCTTCAAATGATGAAATAAATAAAGGAGAAAGTGCTACTTACATTTTCCCACAAAATGGTCGCTATATCGTCTAGTTGCATGCCAATTTCTCTAAATTCGCCACGATACCTGTGTACGAGGATGAAATGAGTTGCACAGAACGAAAAGAATTTTGTAGCTGCCTGAGCTATTATACGCAAGTGAAGAATTGGTAATGAACAGCCCCTACCTTATGTATGCCCAGAAAACGAGTGTAAGTAAACCGATGCCCATAATAAAATTACAAATATTCGCTAGGGTGTAAAGGCCGACAAGGCCAAATATTCCGGACAAAATGTACATTGTGACAGCGATCGCGAAAAATACTGCGGGGGTCCGCGCTGCCTTAAAAATATTTTTGCTTTCGTTGTGCGCTTTGAATTGCAGATATGCCTCATCCATGTCCTATAACAGAGCATTTCAGTTAGCAATAAGATATTCGATTAAAGTACGTGTCATCTGGAGAACTCAGGATACCTTAATTAACTTTTCCATGTACGTTTGACTAAATTCATCACCACCCATCTTCCGTTTATTTTGGAAGAGGTACAGCGCCCGATCGACGCACCGGCGATGCTCTGACTCCAAATGTGCGGTTGCCAAAAATGGCTTGTTTCCACCGCACACATGCTCCATCAATTGTAAGTAGAGGTCTTTCGCTTCTGCTACTGCCGACAGATTGTTGGCTTCAGCCGTTGCCTAAATCAGAATTGTAATGAGCCTCCTTGGAATGAGAATAACGCTGCAGTCTAGTCTAGGGTTGCCAAACTTTCAATGAAGGTACACTAAATTCGTGATTCTACTTTTTTCACACATGCGTTTCATGTCAGCTTCTTTGGCATGTATGTAGTGTAAAATTTCAATAATAAAAATGTCGATTTCTCGAAGTAAATTAGTGTACGTTCATTATTTGACACGGAATAGAAGATGTAAAGCATAGATACTTACAACAAGCATGCTTTTGGGTTCAGGCAACTCGTCCCCCTTATAAATTTTAATATAACTCTTAAAATACTCGAGCAGGTCTCTCGCCTTCACGACTTGTCCATTAATTTTCTTCGTGACAAGATTCTCAGGTGCTAATAGCATTGGTATAAGCGTCCTCAGCTGTTCTTTGAAGTCCGATTCGATTTCGGCTAGTCTGCCGTCGAATGTGGGATTCGTAGCAATTTTTAGCCCAGGATGCGGCATGAGGAAGCAGGAAATCTCCGTGAAGCAGGACTTAATGTGCCTCCGCAGACTTTGAAGCTCATGGTGTTGTCTGTCGGAAATTTCGAGTCGCCTCTTGAGAATCTTCTGGCCGCCTTCAGCACCGTAATCCGCCTCGTAAGGATAACTCCAGTCTCTCACGAGGAACTGCAGCCTCTGGAAGGGTGTGCTGCCTGACTTTTCCAGGGCGAGCCTACCGTATTCAGTGAAGAGTTGCAAATGCTGGAGATCATCCTCCTGGATGTTTTGAGAGAGGTTGTAGATTTGGACTGAGGAGAGCATTGTACTTAGGGCGAACACCGTCGCGCAGTCTCTCACGGTCGACTGACTATCGAATGCACCTTGAGTGTCCATTAGGATCACCGCAACCTTTTCCCCATTCGGCAGGGTGCTCGGAAACACTTTGGACCACATCAATATTCCCGTTGTGTCCCTTTCAGAGCCACCCCTCCAAGAGAAGCCGCTCAACGGCTCATCATCGCTACCCAGCCAGGCATCCGTGTTGTTATTTTTATTGTACTATTGTTGTTCACCGAGAATGTGCGATGGTCGCGTGTCCATTTTTCCAGTGAACGATTGAAAAGAGTATGAAAGGAAATGGGTCAAATTACTACCTATCTTCTAAATACAACGGCGAAAGTTAGTGAGAAATAATCAACTGGCAACAACTGGCAATGAATTGCCAAGTGCCTAAAGCATTATGATGCAATTGCAAAAAATATGAGAAGGATGCAAGCTCGAAGTATACAAACGAAGCTCTGAAATTCGATGAGACTCCGACAAAGTGCTATTGCTCCAAAAATGATAGAAACAAACCTTATCAGTCATTTGTATAAAGATAATAATTCAAGCAGTGATCTTTCAAAATCTGTTTTATGCGTAATGTGTGTTGAATGTAGAAGCATAAAACAAATGAAGACGCACCTTATTGTTCATATACCGAAGGAAGAAGTCGAGAAGGAAACTCTTGCCTTTCCGGAAGGCGCCCGCGACGGACACGACGACGACACTCCTATCTTTAATCTCATCCTGGAGAAGGATTTCACCTAAGGCTTCCTCGTCCAATTCGAATGTGTGGTCTGGATGGGCGAGTACCACTTGGATGGGTCTTCCCATGTCGGACGGAAGCTCATCCTGCTCCTGCTCCTGCTCGTCCATGGACACCCTTTCTATCCGCTCCCTCATGCCAAAGTGGTCTATCACGTACAAATCATAGAAAGTTATTCTAACACTATTACCTCCCTCTTTCTCGACTCTGCTTTTGGAATGTCATTACAAATAAGAAAGACAGCTATCTGTGTAGTCAACTCTTAATACATTCTTTCATTATTCGATGGCCTGATATAAATAAATACCGACGTACAGAAATTAGAATTGTAATATACATTAAAACAACCATAAAACTTTCTCCAAAAGAAACTAGTTCGACCCACAATGAATAAAAGTTTCCAACCACCAAAATAGAAAGGTAAATAGAGGAATCTCTGGGGTTTTAAGAGTTTTGCAATTATGAAAGCTGGTAAACTGATACTTTTGCAAAATATATACGAGTATAAAGGCGATGTGCGTAGTAAAAGAATCATGTGCCAGAGTCAATCAGAAAAGAAAGACGATTGTGCTGTTTCGAAACTCTAGCTTTGTATCAATCCTATACTGTATTTTCCGATCAAATATTTCTCCATACCGCAACGAAACTAATCGGAATTACACTGTCTCGACTTCGATGTCGATATAGCAATTCATTTGTTTAAACAGATTTTAATCCGTAAATGCCACCTGCAGCGCAAGTGTTAATGATAAACGCACAATGGCTGTTTTAGCCTTATCAAAGGTTCTGAGTCATGTTGATAAGAATATTTCGTATGTCTCAATTGCATGTCAAAAAGAAAACCGCACGTATTAATACCCGAACGCTCGATAAAATAAAAATGGAAAATGGTTTAAATTCGATGCTTATTTATTCTTGCGTGATATGAGAACTACTTAAATTATTGATACAATGGAAATAGAGTGGAAAATGTAAATATGGTTGGTGGAATAAGTCGACGCAATCTGGACGCAAAGCAGAGAGAAGGAAGGAACTCGTAAAAACTATCGCTTATGTCATAATTACTTCTTGAGAACGTCTTTCACACATGCAATTTGCTGTGATTAATTAGGGTTTTCCTATACAAATACAATCTACGTCATGGGCAATAAATCTGGTGTCAAAATAAGAAAGCTATCGAATTATAAGCTTTAAAGCCCCTCTCATTCTTTTTTATTCAGAATAATTAAGTAACTAATTATTTAGTTCAATTTACTATATTTTATCCTTGATATGAGCATTTAATAGATTGATTTCATATAGTGTTTTAATAGCAGAATTTATTAGATAATTTAATGGAGCAGAAGTAGGAAAGGTGCCTTTTGAAAGTTGTAATGTGTTTGAATTATGGTACAAAGTGAGATGATCGGGAAGGACGTTGCTTTCTGGAGAAAGTGCGGGGAGAGATTCGATAGAGCGGGCACCGAGTGAAAGAGCCAATTTTCTATTGATGCAAAAGCATCAATTGTAGGCGAAAAATGATCACACTGAGTTATGATCATTACGTTCACTCTTTCTCATAAAGGTTCACTGGCCGATCTTAGTGCTACGTGTTTCTTTCAATTGTACAATTACAAGTTCTACAAAAAAGGGCCGGTCGCTATTCAATGAAAAATTTTGTACTTACACGAAATAATGAAGTCACCACGAAATTTAATCGACAGGGACGGCATGAACTACGAGATAAATAGCTTTTCAGTCAATTCACTCGCATTCGACATATAAAATAGACGTCAAGACTGAACATTGCAAAAAGAACGACACAGAAGAAACCAAATTGTGCAGACAAAAATGTGCGCTACGTCCTATAAGAAATGTGTGCATTTTTCTATAATTGCAAGAGTATAACTGAAATATTCAATCAAAGGTGAATCGAAAGTGCAGGCTAATGGATGTAATTTGCAAATGGTTTCTGTTGTTAGAAACTGAAAGTGTCAAGTAGAACACAAGGACTGAACTACAGAATTTAATAATATAATATTAAATTACTTTACTCATTACTTCAACTACTCTTCCAATTAGTTTCTTAGAGTACTGAGTGTACAATTTCCTTAATCATAACTAATCAAGGACGTATGAAACTATGTTTTTACAAACTTGACTCCACTTAACGGAAGATATAAAATGTCCAAGTTTGTGAAGCGGCGATAGAAAATGCTGGGGAAATCTGATGGAACAGAAAGAGGTCAGTGACCCACAAAATCGCGTCCTTGAAGGTGATCGAAAGCAGCCGCTAGTGGAACGCGTTCATTGAACTGATCGATTAACTGGCGATCGGTTGGTGCGAGCGATGGTGGAAGTTTGTCGAAAGGCGAGAGATAGGTGTTCTCTCGCGCGATGGAAAAATGCATGCGACGCGCATGCGAGCCTTGACACAGCTGACATAGCGAAATGCCACGTACGCAAGCGAATAATTCACTTCACGCTCCGCGCGAAAACAAACAGTCCGAGACTATCTAACTTCTAACTGCTTCTTGCCAGTTACGTGTCTCTGATGCGTTGACCCGTGATCCCTATTCGCATAAACGCTTGCCAGCATTGACATTCATATCTCCTCTGCCATAACTTTGTACTCAATCTAAGATTGTTTGTGTGTCTTTTGTCCCTTGAAGGGCGTAGTGCAACAAACATTCTGTTTCTTGTTCAAATAGAATCCTTAAAAATCACAGGCTTAAGTTAACACGCTTCATTTTGTACGTTGTATACCAAAGATAGTTTTCTATGGTTCTGAACGGTAATAAATAAAATATGAACAAAGTTCACAAACACTTAACCATCGGAAAATCCAATTATAAGGTGTCAGACAAAGATAGAAAAATAAACACGTTAATATAAGCGAATATATCGAAGTTCATAGAGAGAGTTGTGTAGAACTTCACAAAAAAACATTTAATGCACCATCAAAAAACTAGAACAGCACTAACAGTCTTTGTTCGGACAAACAACACAGAGATAATGGAAGTCCGTTATTCCCCGAAAGAACTGCCTCCTGCCATTCCGATTTTTTCCCCCGGCTATATTACAACAAAGTATGCGAAGAGTAGCGCGAACAAGCGCGAACCACCGCGAACAGGATTAATAACAGAGCGGGGAACGATCGGGCTATTGTATTCCCCCCATTTCCTCGCTGTCGCGAGGAAACTTTCACGCAGCGAGCGAAACTTCGGCGAGACTTCACGCTGGAGATGAATAGAAAAAGCGGCGGCACGAGCCGCAGCAACGTTCCCGCCAACTTCTTTTAGAGCGGCCGACTTCTGCCAAGAGTAACGAGTTACTGGAAGACGGAAGTGTGCACGCGTGTCTGCACTACGCTCTCTTTGTATTTCGCTCCCCTTCAAGGAAGAAGCGTGTATTCTCTCATAGTTGGCATGTCAGCGGACTTTAAAAATGCACCACCCTGCAATTTGCGGGGAAAGTACTTCGGGAGAATTCTCTTGAAAGATAAGCGGATAAGCGGGAAGCAGCCCATGGCTGGAATAAGTGCCGCGCACAAGAAAAACGGAAACTTCTCTTCGCAATAAAATTGATTCCTTTCTCTTGGGAACTGTTAAAAACGTAATAACGGGCTGTCAGAGAGCTTACTGAGATGATTTTCAACTCTATGTAGTTATAATCATATAAATACTTCAATTATTTTTGAAATCTTTAGTGACTGATTATTATAAGTATTTATTGTATGGATTTTCGTTGTAAATGCTTATTAGAATAAATTTCAGAAACATTCTAGCACGGTTTATCTTATTTTCTCATAGTGCAGAATCTGCCTTAGCACTTGAACGAGATACAGCTTCGCATTACGGTGCTAATAGCATGTCACTCACTATACTTACGCATTGACTAAAATATAATAACGTAACTCGTGTTCTTTGCTTGGAATTGAATTGAGTTAATTGGAGCGAGGATGCATAAAATTCAGTTTTATCTTATTTTGCATTGAAGTACGTTCAAAGTACGGCTCGAATCAATATCTTAAAAAGTCAGATGGAATTCTACTCATGCTAATGATAATTCTCCACTTATTATAATTCTAGTCTCTCTCAGTGCCGTCCAACTAGTCATCAACTAATCATCACCTGAGTTCAACTGGTTACGAAAGGGTAGCACGCTGCAATCACCGTATTTTCCACGAATCGTTAACGCATTACGAGTGTAAATACAGAGCGCCGAATTTCTCTTGCGGAAAACAGCGCGCACCCGGGGAAAAAGGGGTGGAAAGTGTGATCGGTGCATAAAGTTGATTATTGGTAGGACATGAGCAATCGAGTGAAATAGATTAGATTTTTCATGTTCGGATAAATGTAAATCAATTTTCGTTAAGTAAAGTTGTTAGTAAAAATATGAAGATCGCTTTGTTTGGGATTCCAGTCGTTGACTTCGAAATCCCAGCGTGTGGGATTTGGAAGTCATCGGCATCCAGTTAATTAAGCACTACCCTTGGATACACGCGCTTCCAATCAGTGTTTACCCATTTTCACGGATAATGCTGGATATTGGTAGTTCACAACAAGAATAGAGATAGCGTAGTTGAGAGATAATAGTCATTAATCTGTGTCAGTACATTTCAAACAAATTAAGAAACATTTCTACAATAACATGTCATGGTACATACGAGTAAGAGATTTCATTCAGTCATGCAAAGGTGTAAAATAATTAGGTTCGGTTACTAAATTAATTGAGTTCAGTTATTCAAGAGTAACTGAAAGGCTACTTGAGACACATACTCAGAAATAGATGGTGAGAAATGAGTAGGAATTAATTTTCGTAAAAAATGACAGAGTTAAGAGAATCCTACAAGTAGTCCATAAAAAAAGCTCGCTCGAAAGAGATTCGAGAAGGGGACTTGGATAAATGTCCAATGTAGTTGGGCTTCTTAGATGCTGACAATGATTACAGTAGCCTTATCAAGAGGCAAACAAAAGATGACAGTGGGAAGTAGGGTAGACTACTGAGAAATCGAAGCTTTATCGACAAAGGGAAAGAACTCACCCGCTGCCTCAGCTGACACAGGTATACGGTTGACGTTCTCGTCGAGAGTCGTCATCGGGACCTTCTCGGCTGCAAACAAATATTTCATACTTTAGTATTTTCCGTAATGAATTATCATTCATTCATCCAAAAAATTGTTAAAGTCATACAACGAGTCCAAAAGTATACTTCAACCGAGTTTTGAAACTCACATTAATTTTCTTGAGATTTACAATTGAAATTGCTGAATTGTGGAGCATTGAATTTTAAAGAATTTCATGATACACATAAATGCAAAAATTATAATGTCGGTCAAAGTTGAAACGAATGAATATGGTTGATAGAACATGATTGCTCTACCATTAAGTTCTTCTAACTTGCAAGTTAAAGAAGGCAGGATTACGAAGCTTCATATACTGGACTTCGCTCTATAACTCCAACAAGACAAAAACGACGTGCAAGTCACTTCCGCCGGCAGAAAATGCTAACACCTAATAACACCTATTTTTATTCTGACACAACACCTGACCTTTCCCACGCATAGCAATGCCGCGATTATATAAAGCTGCAATAGTTGCAGAGAACATAACATATTGGCCCTATTTCGCGTCGAACGAGTGCTCTTCAAAATTTCCTAGATCTAAATTTAAAACCAACGCTCAGCCCGTCTCTTACGATCTCCAGCTCATATTCTCCTCTCGATGGAATCTCCGCTGCTCTCCGATCGAAAGCCAAAAATCTATCTACCGCGACGTCGACGTCGACGTCGACGGCGGCAGCGGTGGTAAGATGAAATGGCCGGGTCGAAAATAGAACAGCGGTTTTCCTCGGGAAAGCAGGATGTAGCTCGAGGTCCGACCGGGAAAGTTCTAATAAGAAGGGAAGCTAAATCGCGCGCACGAGATGAGTTGGACTCAAGTTCGCTTGTTATATTTTCAGCGCACCGCGGTTTGCGACATTTCCGAGATCATGGGAGGGCTGCGCTCTGGTTCGTGGTGGTCTCGTTGGTTCCTGTGGAGTCTCAGGGGTCTGCGATCTTTCGGGTGTTACGGTCCGCTCGAACTGTTGGCTTCTCTCGGGTTTCTGGACCTTCTCGAGTCTCCCAGCTCTCTCGGCTCTGATCAATGTATCAGGCCTTTCCGATCTCGGAGAGATTTCACTTCTCTCAGATCTGCCAGGTGCTTCCGATCTTTCCGCTCTCTCAGATCGTTCGGATTTCTCATGTCTTTCAAGTTTCTCAGCCCTCTGAGGCTTGTCTGGTCTGGTGCGAGGCCTCGTCACTGCCAATTCCTCAGGCCGCCTTCGACTCTGCGCCACCCGCCGCCTCTCGCTCATCTTTCTCCCTTCACATTCGAGCGCAACAATTCCAGAAGACACTGCACTCACACGCGCGGCCGCGCCACTGGAACGGAAGTCGTCTGAGAAGCCAGAACCAGGTGCATCTGGATAGATGCACGCGCGATCGGCTACTAACTCGTGAGAGAGTCGCCTAGAAATACCTCAGTGGTGGTGGTTGCCACCGAGTCAGCCCTGACTCTGCGAATTGGCAGCATCCCACAATCAACGAATACCAGTAATAAGCAAGAAACCTGTGCGCCGTGCACTGCTTTGCGGTATTATACTGTACTCTCTTTGGTTCGAAGAGCGTCGGAGTTTGCACGACGGATTTTCTAGACCTGCCGAAATAGAGTGCTCCCCAAGACGAACTATCTTGGCACTCCATTTAGATAGAGAAATCAAATTGATTTAAGATGAAATTGGCCACTTAGCCAAGTCCAATCTTCTCACTTTTAAATCGCGAGGTTAAACAAAATGGAAAGTCTGATTTCAAACATTTCATTGAAGTTTTTTATTATTTCATGTCCTAAAAAAGATCGTTAAATTAATTTCGTTTAGAAGCGAAATGGTTGGCACACTTTGACGATAATTGCGAATACCAAAACTCATTCGATATGTGACTAGTCGCGACAGGCCACGTATTGAGCATGTGTAGTTTTCCGACCACCAATGTATTTTTGCCACCGGTCCCACATATTTTTAGGCCTCACGACGGATAACGATATTTATGTTAGGAAACGTATTCGCGCACAGGAATTGCGTGAGTTTCGCAACTGTCGACGTAAGGTCAGTAATTAATTCGTCGCCTACTTTATCGTCCGTCATCGCATATTTAATTACGGGTGAGACAAGGGTGATTCTTTCCCGTCCAATTTAATGAAACATAGAAAAAGTTCTCTTGAAATAAAATAGCTAGCAAGAGAATTAATTGAAGAAGTTCTGAACTGGCATTATATTTCATTGTCTCTATTTTTACAGACTGATCGTATTAATTACACTTAATAAACTAAAAAATAAAAACTCCCCAACTAATAAACTACGCTCTTCATCTTCAATAAAACTATATTCCCAGCTTTAAATAAGAAGTCTGTATAATCTTAGGAATCCCCGGAGAGTTTTTAATTATAGGAAATTCGACGTCCGAAGCTTCGCGAAGAAATTTCCAGGCGTTTCAAATTTCTCATCTTCGCAAGAGAGAGAACCCTCGGGCAATGTGTTGCGCTAGATGAAGATCGACCGCTGTAAAGTATTACGAAACTCGCTTTTTTGGATATTAGACGCGCGTTAGAATCGTCTAATACGTTTTTGTACAGCGTTTCACAAGCTGACGTCAATTTGTATGACTCGCCGTTCCCTTTCTCTCTCAGTTTAAGTCTCTTAATGTCTGCAGTAGATCCGCGGCAGGTGAGGGCATCGCAGCAAGATAGAGTGCGAGTCTAAATTAGTCGCGCCACACCGTGTGAAACTGCGTGGTTCAGCCACTCACTCCGCTGATTCTACTGCTTTTGCAATACTAGGACTTTATCGGATGGGTTCAAATTAATCATTTGCCATTTTTCTCGAGTTAACCTTAATGCGTTTCATTGGGATTTCGCTGTTATATAAGTAACAAGACTCTGACTCTAAGATTTTGGAGCAAGGTAATTTAAATCTGCGTTATATTGCAAATATCAATTTTGTCATAGTTGGTTATTGTAAGCTGTATTTCTTTTAAGTTATTTCTGTTTTGTTTACGACGCATAATAAATTCTGTGTGGTGGTGCACGGCATTCAAGTCTATTGTTCTGATAGTATACAATACACATACCAATATCAAGAAGAAAATCATCTATTCAGTATCCCCAAAGGAAATAAGATTGTCACGAACACTATAAAAAAAAACACGCTACCTTTTTTATAGTTCAAACGCACATCGCTAATCGGTGTATGCATATGAGTGGACTGTTACAAGTTTTTAGTCGTCGACCGTAAGTTGCATAAATTACATTCTTAGTGCGTCATCTTTCTCGTCTTTTAAATGGAATGGCAGTGAATGCGCGTGCAAAGGCGATCGGAGTGTCATCACTGCGAGGTCAGCAAGACCTCCCGCAACTTTGTTCATACGAATATAACAATGTGCTTTTAATTCGTGTGCAACATAATAATTTACTGCAGTGCACCGTCCAAGAATTGTATGTAAGTTTCCAAGCACTTAATGTTTACATCCTCGTTTACTTCTTCCGATGGTTAATTATACACGTGTTTCTCCACTTATGTTTCGACTCGGTGCACTCATCAGAGTGACTTCAAAGTGCACGCGTGCTATCCTCGGAGGCCATGTAAACTGATGGTTATACGTGTTACCGAGGTACATGTAGATGTGCGCTGAGATCACGATAGTTACTGAAGAACACATAATGCCCGAGGCTTAACGATCAAATCTATGGATCTAAGGATTACGAGGTGCTTGCGCGACATACTTATTTAAGGAACTTCCAGTGGCAGCAGCCTCAGGCGCTCTCGAATCTCACGGGGCACATCAAATTCCTTTGAACATCGAAGTACCTGGTTCACGCAAAGTCAAAATGAAAAGTTTGGGATCGTACAAAAAGTGTAAGGCAATCCCATTGATTAATTGGAGGTCTATAAAACTGATATAGAACTGTTTAAAATTCAAATAAGTGATCGATGGAAAATGTAAATAAAGATTTCGTAATAATAAAACAAAGTAACGAACTGATATGGAGTGTTTTAAAGTTTAAGGTTTGTAGTTTGTAACTAATCGTAGGAAAAGTGTAAAGCAGTCGAATCGATTAAGCGGGACGGTATGAAGCTTTCTAAAATTCCAAGTTTATAGTCTGTAACGCGACAGGTTTGTCCTTGTGCAGACTGGCGCCCAGTTTAACTACTTATTCCGAAGTTTATGTATCCTCGTGCAAGCATATTTTCTTTGCGAGCGCGCATTATCGTTCGAGATCCTCTGAGCACGATTCCCCGACGGCAGCTTCTAAAACCTACTTCCGCGTCTTCATTCAGAACGCCAGTCAATTATGTATAAGATGCACTTCCTAGCCCGAGTTTTCGACAAAAGATTTATGCGCGATGATAGTTCGCTTCTCGACATTTATTTGGTATGTGCATTTTACGTTTCAATTTAGATTTACGAGGAAGCCTGCTAGATAAAACCATTTGATGTAATTCAAGCACATTGTAAACAATTAGGATTATAGCCACAGGCAATCTAGTCTTGATTTATCTTGGTACTAATCATCGCAGGAAAACACGAGTGAATTCATGACTTGACAAATTGACACATACATTACACATTTATCATCAAACTGTAAAGTCACACTAATTTCCACCACGCAGTTCAAATAATAAATCAAAAGAAGATAATCAAAAAATAGCAGAAAAATATAAAATTCCACGGAATTACAACTATGATAAACTTGCGTCCCCACTGACTTGTGTAACCAACTAAAACAAAACGCAAAACGCTTTATCAGCCGCGTGGCGTTTAAGTAAATAAACAGAAATTACTGTATCTCTTGTGCTATCATTCTTCTGCAAAAAGTGTACTAGATATCACGAAACACGGAAGACCGAAACTGTTTCAAAGCGCCGCGCCGCTTCCTTCTACGCCCATACGAGAGCGGTATTGCGCAATGAAACTTGACGAACGTCAGAGGGCAATCAAGAACTGCCTATAGCCAGGCTACCGCGGCAATTCCCGTAATCTAAAACGTCTCGAACGATAAGCAGAAACTGCAACCGCCGACAGGAATTACGAGCACAAATTCCACGGGCAAGTACACCTTAAAGCGGATTCGTAGAGCGGGGAGGGGAGCGGGGGAAAGCCGAGAGAGAAAGAGAGGATGATTCCAATGATCGGTATATATCCGGGAGAACAGGCTGGGATTGCGGGAGGTCCCTTCGTCCATGTCCTTCAGGCACGGACTGCGTGGACTCGCTATTCCTGCGTGTATCAAACAACAAGGTGGGACAGCACTTTTATTTTACGAGCCTCGGATCCCAAGCCGTTTCAACGCACTGAATGCCGCGCGCGTTATCTCGAAAGCGTAAAAATCTTTTATGGATGCCGTGCATCCCCCATCCTGCGCCGCTCTCGCCGGCTTTGGACCCATCCGATTGCAGCATCCCGCTGGAAAAAAGTTTGCTGACCTCGGCTGCGAATGCACTCCGGCCAGCGGGAATGCCTGAATCGCACAAGAAATGCGTAAGGTGCGAGAGAGGGAGAAGCTATTTTTAAAGGCCGACATGGGAAGAGGATATTGCAGTTGCGAGGAAGACGATGTTACCATTGCCAGCGCTCGATCCTACTATGAATTACCGTGTTACGCTTCGGTGCATCGAGGAAATTATTAAGTATTGCTGTGACATTAGAGGATATTGTATTGGTCAATCGGTAGTATATCTCATTGGAAACGTCGTCAATTAACCTGACGAATATTTCGAGTGAGAGTTCATTTATCAAAGTTATAGCTTTCTGTTGGAAAATTCTGTTGGAAAATGTCGAGTGTAGATGTATTCGGCAGATGTACAATTGTTACGAAATATTATATTACTTGCAGAGGGATTCATAAAAATGTCGGTTAATTGGCTGATCAAGCATTTGGTTTAATTTCATGTATTGTATCGTGCATTGGCTGACGCAGAGACTGGCACAGCCTATGAGCAAGCACTTCTCTTTGGTCGTGAGACAAAAGACCAGACTTTAATTATGCATGCACTCACGTTCTCCGAATTATAAAGTCAATTTTAAAATCGTTAATTGCTTCTGCGACTTCCTCGCAGTCTTTGCGAGGAAGCTCGACTGCTGGAAGCCGAGGGAGAACTATGCACGAAAAATAGGTGTTGCACGCCGAGGTTAATGGCACATCACTGATTGACTTGGTGCTCATTGGAGCGGCTGATGCAAGTTTAATTAGCCAACTAGGGAAACACGCGAATCGAATGCGACGGATTCTTTGCTGGAAAGAATACAGATTGGAATGGATAAACAAAGAAGCGAGGAACGAATAAAATATATCCTACGAGATCTCGAAAGTTTATATAAATTGCACCCAAGCCCGATTTATTTTTATACAAGAAGTATAATATTTCATTTTCCTAAATATTGAATATCCTACAAGATTTTATTTTCCAAAATTTCCTAAAAATACTGAGTACTGCGTCGATATCAAGCATGTATCTACAGCGCGTGAAAGTACCTATTGTTTCTGGTTTCTTGCAATTTGAGCGGAGTTAAGAATGCAAATGAGCGTTCCTAAACTTCCGCAGCTTTACTCATTAAACGTATACTAATTCGCAACATGATACGACACGGATGGAAAAGTTTACTAACGTTAGACGGCATTACCGGTGTAAACTCGAATTTGTTCACTGAATCATGCCGTATAGCTTTATTATAAACTTTTTGCATTACTCTACGTATACCTCTTATTATTCCGACTGTGAAAACTTGGACTTTGACGAACAACCGGAGGTAGTGAGTCGCGTACCCTTGACGTTGCTAATTGACATCGTCTACCTTCGTTACTTGAGCAGACTTCTTTTTAATTGCAGAGGTCAAGACCAGAATGCGCTTTCAAATAAATGAACATTTCTCATTACACGCATCTCTGTACATTTCAAAGGTCTACTAGTTCTACAGAATAAATAGAAAATCATTTGATAAATGTGCATTTAAGAGATGAGTGAAGAAATTGAACACAAGAATGATTGAACACAGCACGCAATAAAAGTCATAGGATTGAAACGCTCCAGCTACCGTCCAGCTGATAGAGAATCGCAATTTCATGTCCAATGATTACTGATATCGGTATCGAAATGATAGCTCGATGATGATAGCTGTTGTTCAATAGGACTACTCGAACAAAGGAAGAAACTGTATAGGAAAGATTAATAGTCCGAATTAAAAGCCGTATTTTAAATTAAATTTGTCCGTCATTTACTAATCGATCCACTTTAACACGATAGATTTCAGAACCCTTAATCACCTAGAAATATAAAAGTCAACGGGCAAAGATGAATAATTCGAGTAAAGAAGAATCGTAAATTAAAATAAGGCTACGATTTAGTAACTGGGCCATTTCAATGGGGTGAACTTCAATTACGTAGAAGGGCACTTAGAGACATAGACTCGTTTAAGTGAATGAACGAGTTATGTGGATCACCCACACCTTCGGACTGAATGCACGCAGCACAAGTGCGCACAAAAAGTTTCTAGTGTGCGCCTTGTTACAACATGGAAATCATTGTTCCGCGTTCCAGCAATGTATGTACATATTTCCATGCTACAGTACTTTTCCCTTTCTCAGCGAGATAAAAGATCTGTCTGCTTATCCGCAATGACGACGATCAGATATGCCGGTGTGTAATTTATACTGCATGCACGCCTGAACCCTAGTTGAATGGACTCCTTTCAATATTGATGAAGCTTTATGAAAAT
The DNA here is from genome assembly GCA_910591665.1 of Ectemnius continuus. Taxonomy (NCBI): domain Eukaryota; kingdom Metazoa; phylum Arthropoda; class Insecta; order Hymenoptera; family Crabronidae; genus Ectemnius; species Ectemnius continuus. The sequence continues at coordinate 7,733,774 of OU342868.1, read as the reverse complement.
CTAAAGAATGCCATTCTCATTGTGCCAGTGAAAGTGACTCGCGATAATGCAATGCTGGGCTTCTTCTCCTTTTTACTTTCTTCAAGAGACAATCAGTTCCCTCGGTAATTAACCGTTGGGTAATTGGCACCTACTTAGTTCCGTACTGGCACACATTCATAGGGCTTGGAATATTTGTTAACACAAATTAAAAAGAAACTATTGCAAAAGGAAAATTATACCATACAACATTATAACCTGCTATTAATTAACTTTACTTTGGAGTCTTGGTTACAAAGTATTTTCTTCGAAAATATATTCGTAGTATAAGACATAACAAAAACTGGACCAAACCACTTTTTTTGAACACCATATAAGCACGGAAAGGATAGGGAAAACCAAACCCGTTTCTGATTCATGAGTCATCCAATTGGCGATGAACGAAGCTCAAGATATATTACAGTTAACTGAGAAACGAGTCCTCATGAAAACTGCGACTGTACAATGTCACGAGTTCAAGTTGAGATTGGCTTGAAATTTCCACGTTAACAAGTTGAGATTGATAGGATTCCAGAGGGGGACACGACTTTTCCTTGCGCGTGGCGTGCAAAAGAAGGAACTTAGAAGACCAAATGAAAGAAATCAAATAGAACGCGTGTACCTTTCTTTCCCAAAGCCGGCGGGAATTCAGGACAAGACTTTCACCTTTCGCCGAGCACTATCGCACTATTATTATGTCACATTCTACGACAGGGAGGAGACACTATCCATCAAATGGAAGGAAAGCAATGCACTCGGCATACGGACAGCAGCCTCAACAAACACAATAACCAGCGGCGACCTCGCGACAGTAAGTACGCAAGGACACAATCGTGCCGGTGAGAGGCCCGAGAGAAGAGGAGAGGGAGAACAGGGGGGAGAGCGCGAGTGAGTGGAACTATAATTATTGCCAGCATGCAATCTTGAAGTTCCCTCTCTTTAAGGAGAGAAGTGAGAAACGTTGCCTAGAGGCGGCAGCACGTACGCACCATGCTTCCAGCCTACGTCATCCTCCTTTTGACAGAATCAGCCGTGCACACCACCGAGCCGATAATTACGAATGCATAACACGCCAGACGCACGCACACGCGTCCCACTATTTATAGTTCATTGTGTCAATAGCGTGAGAGATGCTGGGAGCGCGTACCACTGACACGCAGCATCTCGCACTGGAGCAGTATAACCTCCCGGCTGAGCGAGCCAATTTGCCGCTTTCATTGATCTTTGCACCGCGATAATACGTCAACGCACCGCACGCCTCGACCTCACACCGGAGATCAGTCGCACACACTCCTTACTAGTGCGTACGAGAATTCAAATAGGCCAGCTCGCTCTTCGAGGAGAGCGGCGATGCGGCCAAGGTACACCTGGTACGCTCGAGTCTTTCGAATGAGATGAGAACCGAGAACTCGGCAGGAATGCGACCACGTGGTCGAGATATTTCGGGCGAAAGCTGAGAAAATCGTTAAGAAGCGAGGAGAAGAGCTCGCGTTACAGTTAGAGCCGAGAGGGAAACGTCAAAAAAACGGTAGGACAGGAGGAGGATCTGGCATACAGCTGGCGCACACTCTCCGGCAGGTTATGTCCCGGCGATTATCGCCGATATCTGATAGAGGCCCGCTGGCTCTCGGTCCACTTGGCGAGCGTGTTATCGCTCGACGACGAAAAAATCGTAGCAGTACTCACCGACATATGAGCTCCTGTAGTCACCACTCTGTTTACGTTGTTTAGTGTCCGCCATATTAGGGTGCGAGTGACGCCACTTCCGGAAGTGTGCGCACCCCGCTCACCTCACCTTCCCGGAGAGAGTGAGATTGAAGGTAGAGTGCTTCCTGGTTCACCGTTCACCCTCTTCTCCCCCTACGAGCGTTTGAACGCGTTATTTCCAGCGATTATCTGCGACGTGTAATTCGTCGGGAGCACCGACGACGAAGCAGATAAAGGCCCCGATATCGACGCCTGCCGCACTATGCTAGGATGACGCGTACAATGATTAGATTAACGCGAGGCAATCGACTTTTTGTTGGCTACGATGCTCCGCGGTGCATACCACGCATACATTTACGTACTAATGCGATACATTAATTAATACTATGGGAATTAGCATTTGCCACGGTGACAGCGAAAGTTCACTGTTCCACGGAAGTGAAATGCGGTTGTATGGAAATTCGTTTGGCATACTGGTGTAGGAATGCCTCTACTTCCAGGTTAATCATGATAGTGGGACTGAAGGAAGCTTTAATTGCGCTAATTGTAATTACTGTATAACACCTGCGAATTAATCACTCTACAATTGCATAAGGATTGCTATTAGAATATTGTATAATTGTTTCTGTTCTGACATAATATTCAGTGAAACTCTCTTAAAACTTAGACAGTCTAATGGATCATTGTTAGAAAATGAAAGTATCAATGTTATTAGTTCATTGTAGTTAGATTTTTCTAACTAATACTGCAAATTTATTATAAGTTAGTACTTTAGAGAGCAAATATGATCTATTTGAATTTTGAATTAAGCGCGCTTTCCTTCCCGGCATGGCCGACTGGCGACGCCACCATCGTGACCACGGAATTCGAATCGAGTTTCCTTGCTCGTTTGCAGAGATGCGTACTTTGGGGTCCTGCGAGCGGTATTTGGCGGTATTTGAAGGACTGGTCCGTTACTCAATTTCATTAAGATAAATAATTGAATTACAGAACATCCTGCATGAGGTTCGTTCAATACTTATATTCGATGCATGAATACAATAATAGTATAACGTATACGTATACGGGCAGTCAAAGGCAAAATGAACCTAAATTATTATTGGCATAATCGAAAGCGCATTCAAATACATATTTGAATGAAGTATATCATATAAATGTTCCAAATGTACGCGGCATCGTGTGTACTTCATAAACGCGGCCAAAGACACTGATTCTATCGAGTTGGAAGCCTTACGACAGAATGCCTTCAATTAGGCATTCTCAATGAGATCTAAGACTCGTCAATTCTCTTAATTACCTACTCATGGATACCGCTTGCATATCGTATCATTGTGCATTGCTCTCCGTTATAACCAATCGTTTAAACGAAAGACAGATAATCAAATAGAGATCATTATGAAAGAAGGAACAAGACAGAACTATAAGTCTTATGCTTAGTTCGGTAGAATAATACGTTATGGTTAAGTGACACAGTGACACAGAGAATATATTTTATATACTCACTCATCAGCCTCGGCTTTTCATCCTCGCTAACGTTATTTTCGTGGCAATTTTGTATTACTGCTGGCCGAACACATATTCCGCACTTGCTTTATTTTGTAACACAGCACAGTCAAACAAACGGATTGGATTTCTGGCGAATAGTTTCGAACTTAACGTTGACCAAGCGAGCACGGACGATCGATAAGCGTCATGATGAAGTAATCCGCCATTTCGCCACCAGTGGCGTGGTGGCGTTGCGATCAGGACGCTTGTGTGTGTGAGTAAATTCGAAACGCAGTTGTGGCGTCGTTTGTTCCCGCGTTAATTCTTTGATTGCGTTTATAATAAAGCAGTGAAATCGCGAGTTATTAGAGTCTTCCTGTGCTTCGCGTTACAGTGATCATCGGATAATTGCAGTGTACTAATTGCCAGCGATGTGGATCAATGTATTAAGCTGGGATGTGGATTTCTTGCGATTGTTGGAACCATCTACGCTTTCCATGGATGATTCTGGAAGGTTAGTGAATTCTTCAGTCTTTATTCTACGATCCTACTCTTATTATTGTTGGCGATGTTATAATATTGCACAGCTTTACGATTCTATTGTGTTCGCTTTGTGTTTAGGTTGAATAATGATCGAAAATGTGTGGAAATGCGATAATGTATGTAATACTAACATTGTGGGCCAGAATGGGATGATTAAAACGTTTGAATTACGAATTGGATTTATTCTTTTTGAGAACGAGGCCACTTATACGTTTTCTTTCGACATCAGCTTTGAAAGGTTAGTGATTCTTTTGGAGTTATTGCATGATCTTACTTTTATTACTATTCCACGTATTGTACTATGTGGGACTGAAGGAATGGCACGATTTCAATTTGAAGATTCTTGAAAATCGTGCAATTTATTCCGCCATTTTGTTCACTGTGTACTATTGTATTACTTTGATATTGTTTTATTGTCTTCGCCTTGCCTTACTGTTGCATATTAGAATAAGTACAAACTTTTGACACTATACATACTTGAATTACGATTGTATCATTATTACTGTTACTAGTCCAAGTGGCTGCAATTAACCAACATGGCATTGATGGCAAATATTTGTATTCAGTCATTCTTTTCATTATATAAGAAGATACTAAATTTTTTCATTGAACATCATAATGGTATCAGCATGAAACTGCATAGCTTGAAAAAGAAACACAGTCGAAACATGAAATTAGTTCTTTTGAACGAGCTACCTTTTTGTGCCAAAGTAGCACGGTAATTATCGAGTCCCTCGATTACTCGTGCGCGTCCGTCCACCCTTTTTCGTGTTCCTTTTTTCGGCTTTTTGCAGGCAAGGAATTTCGGTCGCATTTCGCGTTCGAAATTTATTTTCGGTTACTCGCTCATCAATTTCCCACTGGGTTACATGGATACGTGCTATTCCGTGAGAGTGAACATCGTTCTCCGTATTTACGAGTATTTCCCTTCGAGCATTTCCTTTCGCAATCTACTTCAGTAGATTCACGCAGATATGCATTGAATTCAATGTGAAATATAACAGAACATGTAATTACAGGCAAAGCAAAACAATGATTTAATTGTGAGTACATCTAAGGAAAGAAAACGCCTTTCATATTTACGAGCATTTCCTTTTAAGCTTTTCCTTGTTCAATGTACTTGAATGTACTGACGCAGAATGCATTGAATTTAATATGGAATGCACCACAGTGCACTGTTAAAGGCAAGGCGAAACAACAATTTAATTGCGAATACTTTTAACGAAATAATTAGCGATGTGGTAACATGTTTGTGTATGCATATTTGTGGAATATCACGAAATATCAGAATTTTTCACTGTTCTGTAAAACCACTGAAATTTCATACTGTGCCATGGTATTGTGTTTATAAAATGTTTGCAGGTGAAAATTATTTGTGCGAATAATTAATATCTGTGCAAGCATAAATGAAGTTTAAATGTGCTAGTATTTATGTGTGATAGTAGTATCTGGCATATTTCGCGTCATATGCCAGTACTTTTTACTCCTACATCTATATTTCGTGGATGCTACGTTACAAAATTTTCGTAATTAATTAAAGGTTGCTCTGGCCTGCTTTTTTTGCGGCCGTTTTACATGTTAGAACTGACTATCTTCTATTTGTTAATAAATTCGAATTCAAACATTTAGGTCGTCAAAGCATTGCAATCTATGAGTCTCATAGCGATTTATTTGCAAGTTTATCATTTAAATAGTAGAAAACGTGTAAATAGAATCTATATGAGAATTCTAGTTACGTGCAGAGTACATTCGGGAACTCGGAGTACGCGATTTCGGAATATTTGTAACCGGGAGACTGAAAAAAGCGGAAAAAATGTTGGATCCTCAGTTAGCTTTCGGCGGAGCGTATATGATGTGGAGCGAGTGTCAGAATCGGGATGAAAATGAGTGAAAGAGTAGAAGTATTTTTCGCACTAGTTTTTTCCCAACTCTGTTTTCGAGAGGAAGGCATCGGAACTAATGTATAACGCATGGGAAATTTGACTGGGAAAAATATCCTTGTTTCAACGGCACCCCCGTTAATGATGAAAAATCCTACTTGCAAAGGAATTTTTTCATACCGGAATGTGCGCTTTGAAAGTGGCGTATTGCATGATCCAGCCAATCAGTGGGAATTCGTACTGCAGTATGCGCGCCGGCCAATTGCGAATTAATCTGTGCACACTAATTTGGAAAAATGAGGACGGGATCGTACTCTGGCGGATATTAAACGCGACGTTTCGCCCTTTTTACGATCAAGCGCTCGTCCTTCGTAATTCGACGGTAATTCGAACACCGATACGTTTATTTGATGCGATTAAAGCTACTAATTCGAGCGATGGGAGTAGCAGTGACCTCGTCTTGCAGACTGTAATCGAATTTCCCACCGCTGCTGCGGCAGGAAAGCTAGTAACATTTTTGAAATACGAAGGGATTCCATGCTAATCCGATGGCATTAAAGTTCAATTGGAAAAAACCTAATTTAAAGAAACAGTATTGTTCTTCATAGAAACTCAATTACCATACTACATTTTCTCGTGTACTTAATCAACTGCTTACGAGTCTCACCATAGATAGAAACATTCTCAAGTAATATTTGCTTCTTGATTAAGCCCCTGCAAGTATAGTTTACATGTGCATGATACTGTACAATCATACAAACTAGTCAGACATACAATACTGCGCATAGCAGTGATCTATTTCTCGGTAAAGTGAAAGCACAAAAAGTAGACGAGTCGTGTCAGCCGGGAAAACCGTAATTCGTCAGAAAATTGGTACGCAGCAATGCTTACGAAATAGAATCAGTTGAACGAGTACTTCCCAGTGCTCAAAGTGCAGGGCACTAATTCCCTCGAGACTCGTAACGCAATTTCCGCGCGCCTGCAGAAATGCCGAAGTATGTGGGCGATGCTCTGCATTCGACAGGAGGACCGCATTCCAGCCGTGGAATAACACTCGCATCGAGCAACGAGAAGGGGGCGGCGGGGTGGGTGGCGCGGCAGCGGGAGGCTGGCTAAAGTAATCAGATTCAAATGTAATGTAAAGTGTCCCGTTTCAGAGAGGACGCTCGCGCGCACATCGCGAAATTACATTAATATTTAGCGAAAACGCGGGCACAGCCGCTGCACACTGACATTCGAAGGATGCCCGAAATGAATATTTAACGCGTTTACCATTTACGCTCGCGCGCAAGTAATTGCGGGCGCGCGCCCGCGTACTTCACGGCGTGTTTCGTCCTCGCTTACGAATCAATGCCTATACAAATCCCGTGTGCCGACGCGCCGGAGTTATCGCAGCTGAGAGGTTCGCCTACACGGAGATCTAGTATTACGACTGCATCCTATATGGACGCTGTTTCGCAAATAATTCAGAATAATTATTCCACTAGAGGCAGCGAATATTCATCATTAAATGAATCGTTTCGTATTAACGTTTTAATGAATTATTAAAGTTATCGTCTTTGTTATGAATTATTGAGTTGTTTACCATCAAATCATATAAATTCCACCCGGTGGAGCCTGATATTTTAACAAGAACTCTTTAACAAATTTATTGGATAATAATGTTACCGTTCTTATCCATTCGATTCAAGTATTTACTAATTTTATTTATCTTTCTGTCTCACAAAGTACACACATATTTGCAGATGGTATTGTTTGGTTGCATTAGCGTTATTAGAAGATACTTTCGAGCGAAGCTTTGTTACTTAGCTTTTCCCCATATAATCCCTTAGTGTTCGTTTATCTCTGCTCGGTATATAAACGGGATCGCGAAGTAAAGTACACATTAGTAAGGCAGAGAACGACTTTGCTTTCGAAGTCGATTGAAGCAGCTTCTCGTTTAGGCGTCCATCTCTCCTGAGTGAATGGATTTACAGTCACAGCGTGTTAGAGTTGGAAGGATCGAGTGCGGTGAGGTCGACGTGCTCCAGATGCCGAACGAAAAGAAACGAGCTTGCGAGGCTGGCTGTTGCCAGCAAGATCGCAGCGAGCGCAAACACATCGGCTCGCTGCTGATATATCGATATATCTGGGTGCATCGGCAGGATATCTCGCGTGCAGTCGCGTGGCACGGCCTGGCATTGCCTTTAGCCGTGAAAAATCGGAGCAAATGATGTGGGAATAATCAGGAATCGTCGGGGAGAAAATGAGAGCTGGTCGAGAAAGACTCGCTCGCTTCTTCCTCCCAGGCCTTTGCGCCTTTCAAATTCACCCTCCAGTCATTATGCCGCATCATCGACCGATCTCTTCGATTTCCAACCGCTAACACATACATACATATACACGGGCACAGTCTGCCCTAGTTTTTAGCGCGTCCACGTTAATTAGTCGAACGTTGTTATACGTTGCACGGTAAATGCAACTTTTTAATTAAATGTCTGAACGAATGAATGATTGTTTTATGTCAAAGTTGGTAATTAAGAAATCCGCGCTTTATAAAAGGGGGTTTGGGAGAAAGGGTCACGACAATTGACATTTACGAGTGGCAGGGTCAATAGGAACGGTTCTGGTTAATTTGCTGGTCAGTGTAATTCTTCGCAGCGGCGGCGGAAAGTGATACATTTCTTCCATTACGGTGACCTTTGAATTCTGTAACTGACTCGCAGTAGCTTCCGGGTAGACGCGCACACGGGTCTAATTAATTAACCTGTTACCACGGTTACTGTCTGATCTTCTGCAAACTCTTTGAAATGATATCAATACCTTTTAGAAGTATTTTTTTAGTCATCGGGAACGTAGTATAAAAACTGTGCCTGTAATATATTATCATGTATTAATCAATAGTTGTCATGAGTTAAATCTGAATCAGTGATCAAGAGTTTGCTTTATTCCGAGAGCTTAATTAAAAGCAATTTCGTATTTAACTACGTATAAACGAGGATAGATAAACAAGGAACTGTTTCGGCACACGAGACAATATCTGGGGTGGTCTGAGTAACCGTATCAATAAAGGGTCGACTTCGTCAAGTAAAAAGCTGGAAACGAGACTGGCTGGAGAAAAACGATAGACAGAGCATTGCCGCGGTTCTCCGGAATGCAATTATCTCTCGGTCTCGAGGGCAACTGAAATAAGAGGAGGAAGTGTGGGCGGTATCCGTTTCGAAAGTGCCGCTACAGCTTAGAATAATTGCTGGGAACGATTTACGATGGCAGCTGCCCGGGAATTTCGCCGATCGACCGGAGAATCGACTTGTGAAAGAAACGAGCAAAAAAGTGGCAAAGACACAGAGTTAACCGTTTGCATTCCATTGGTTTTCCCAACGCGTTGCACTGTAAATGATTTAGAGTCCTATTGCAAAAGAACCATTAGGTTGCTTACCAAGAGATTATTGATCTAACAAGTCACGATGAAAGGGACTGAATCGAACGACACTTAACCAGTGGAATATCAGATTTTCCCCGCAATCTTCTCCATATCAGCTAAAGTGGTATTATTGGATTGACGCGCGCGCGTACCAATTGTGAAATGCCGATGGAGAAATGGGTCATACGAACAACGCCATCGTAAACAAACAGCCCGGCAAACAATACCTTGCCAAACATCAAGCGTATACCACTTCTAGCTTCCGACCTTCACAGGGCTTCCGACCCAGTTCTCCTAGAAAATTACAGAAAACAGCGTCACGACGATGCTACAAACTATTTCTTAGAGAAGTGGAGTAAACATCCGAGATATGAAAGACTCGCGTCTTTCGGATTAAGTAATCAATTTTAATTGTGCAGGATTGATAGTATTATAATTGGAACATGGTTAATACCGGGATATCGGTATTAACATAAGTTGTTGTTGATAAGTTATTCTTTCGCGCTTCACCGGGAAAAAGAGGAGAGGCCCGTAGGCGAATCGCTCATGAAGGATGCATTTAAGCTTTACGATGCTCTCAGGAAAATTGAAAATTCTCTCGAGACGTAGGACGTATTATCTTTCTTGAACCGGCGGCGACAGATGCGGGTAATCGCCGAGTGTGCAGCATGCAAAGCTCCGACCATCGAGCTTCCAGCTGCGATACAGTTTCCTATCTGGATTTATTCCGTGTTTCGCTTTGCCATTGTCCGAGGACTAATTAGTCTTTTGAGTACAATCCGTGCGAGTGTTTTCTTAATTATCTATTCGTAAGGAGCTCTTTAAATACATTGAACAATTGTAAACTAAATTGATTGAAATGTATTCCAATAGACATTTATTACGAGGGGAGATATCGTGGAAAAAGTGTCGTGTCATTTACCACTTGCGATTTTTGCGAGTCCGACAGAAAAGTAGCGATAATAAATTCTCAGTACACCTGCAGCCCGGAGCTTATTGCGATCTCAGGTAAACCGTTCCAAGTATAAGAAGAGAGATTGCACCGAGAAGCAGGAGGGGGATGGGAAGCCCGGCGGATGAGGGATGAGGGAAAAGATTGCAGTACGATTAAGAGCGATGTACATAGAGGTAATATTAAACACGATAGAATGTTCGCCAGTCTAAATGACCCCGATATTGACGATACCTCTCATTATGATTGAATACCTGGCGCTCCCGTAATAATAGATCGCCGTTATCGATTATCGTGTTATCGGTTTCATATTTTTCATATCACGTACTTCTGCGCCCTTTTGTTCTACCTGCCGTCGCGGACAGCCTCATTCCGGGGAATTAATTTCAATGATATTCAGCTTGAGCTGCAAAATTCTACGATCTCGCGTTAACTCATGTCCAATAAGTACATCTTGTACACTTTTCATTTATATAAATAAGGTTGGAATGCTCCATTTGTATTACACGTCATGTACATGTATGTGACTGAACGAACGTTTGCGTCTGAACCATATCTATGGTTTGCTGTTAGGTAGACTTCAGTAATCAAAGATTCTAGTATACAAAACCGATTCCACCTAAACACTAGGCTGGATGTTGGGCTCTAACATTTCAATAAACACAAAGAGCAAATAGAATCACGTTACAGACACGCATTGCTTGAGGCAATCTTTGACTTTCTATGTAGCATTTGTGTATCGTTTGCTCAGCCCTATTTTCAAACGTATTACCATGGACCTTTACGGGTGGTGCACGTGTAGATTGGCGTGTTTTGCAATCGTAGCCAATACGAAGCAGAGCGATAGTGCGAGTAGTGCTGGTAGGGGATTTAATAATCGAAGGGCAATAAAAGGACGAAGGGTAAGCGCGTCGCTCCCTACGCCACAGAGTTGCAAGAAGGACAAAAGGAAAGCCGCGCGTTCTACGGAAGAAGGTAGTTGAAAAAGCGAGGAAGATTGTCCCGTAAAAGTTTTACGATCCGCGCGCCTGCATCTGCTCTCTACTTTTCCTGGGGCGGCGGTGCGAGTCTAGGCCCGATTTCCTTCTTTAACTTCAGCGTAAATTAACTACGAAGTCACAAACAACCTCGGAGAATACAAGAACAAACGTATCCGTTTCTCTATTTGATTGACAAATATTTTACATATAATCTTCTACCATGCACGGTTCATTTAGTTCATTATCAAGCACGCCCTTCTTCAATGTAAAGAATATCTTTCTCACTTCAGCGTGTAATCTGAATACGTAATCCATTTCGAACCCTTCACCTGTAAAAGAGGCACAAATAGAATCTAAACAGGGACACACAATAATTCGCAAGGTACTCGAGATTTAGGGTTGACGGCCATTTCGTAGAAAAAGTGGCCAATTCTAAAATCTGAGCTCGCACTGTACACAGTGTGGAAGGAGTGAGAATGCGGGTGTCGGGGAGGGTTGCGGGAGGTATTCTCGGAGATTTTATCCCGATTACGGTGAGACTAGGATATGGAAAGTAGATGCATCCATCTTCGTGGAGCAGCAGAAGCGGGAGCGCCCTCTAGTGCAGTAGTCGAGCCTTGGTTCTTTGGGGTGGAGGGAAACGATGCGGGGCAGGGGGATGAATGGGTGGCGGAGGAAGAGGGTGGGGGACAAAACCTGAAGAATATTGCGCCGCTGTACCTTCCTTTGAGAATTACCTAGCCTGAACACGATGTATTCCAGCGGATCCGTCTTTTCCCTGCTGCATACATATTTAACACATCCATCTCGCTCTACTGCCGGCCATTAGGTCGCATTGCACATCGATTCGATCCAGGATTCGCGCAACACTCAACTCCACGCGAATATTCGCTGAGAGTCTATTTCGATGTAGCGAACGTATACATCTTTCCCAAATATTGCCTCGAGAATCGTACATTACCATTAGCCGACCATGTGTTTGGCGTCCTAGGAAATCCCCCATTTCCCGATGACTCTTCTTCATGTAATACGTTGGCATAACGCAAGTAGTACAATCTGGAAATCGTAACTTGTAATTTAAGTGGTTGTAAATGTAAACGATTTATTCATTGATTTATCGGACCCTCTGAAAAAGTACACAAACCGGTAGAATTGGAAGAGCGTTTCTCCAACTGGCAGGGTGATCTAGTTGAAAACGTATTATAATCCACGAAAGGCTCTTGGGCCGCGCGAGTTCACGCGAAATTAGGCGTGCGAGCGCTCGATATCGGGAAATATCGTTTTCTATTCACTTATACGATTTAGCGGGCGGAGGCTTCGCGGAAGCTTAACTCGGCTGTTTCCAGGCGATTTCACAGGAAACCGGCGAAGCAGAGAGTCGCCAGGTATAAATTCCCGGCGCTCTCTCTCTCCCTCTCTCACTCTCTCTCTGTCGTTCCAAAGAGAAACGCGGAGGTCCGTGTGTGTTTTGTCTGGCTGACGGTCCTGGGAGGCTGCGCGAGGGTGCGCCGAACGATTGTTATTAATTCCGTCTCGAGGGTGCCACTAATATTCATTGGGTGGACGGCCAGGAAGCCTCGGCCAGGTAGAAGCGGCAATGGACCACCGCAGAAAGCCGCACTTCTCCTCTGGAAAACAGAGCCGAATAACTCAATATCGACGTGCCCGCGCGGCCCGTTTATCCCGCAGGGACACACGCCGCACCCGCACCCGTTTCTCACGTGTTCCCCTATTTTATTTCTTCCTCCTATTTTTTGCCCTTTCCCTCCTCTTCTCTTCTCTTCTCTTCTCTTCTCTGACCTCCTCCGCTTCCCTTGCCTCTCTTGCGCTCGCTTATTCCCCATACACTCCCACTTGCTAGTGCAAACGCCTGTTTGCGATTTCGGCGAGATTCTCTCCTGCGTTAATACATTCATCGGAGTAACGCGTGCAATTACATCTGGCTGCCACCAGTGAATCGTTCCCGGAAACGATTAGATAATCTTAAAGAATTGAGAAAACGAATTGGTCGAGTATATTAATTTTTAGACTTGTTAAAAGTTATTAGAAACATTTATTGTCATCGAAAGTTTGATGTGACAGCGAAATAAGAAATAATTTAAGAGTCTATCAAAGGATTAATAATCCAGGTCGCGCCAGTATTTCTCTCAACTGGGAATCGTCTTATAGGATCCAATTACCAAGTAAATGTCACATGGTAGCATCAGAGAAGGTTCAACTCCCAAGCGCATTACTGAAGGTACATACCTTTCATAGATGAGCAACATTTATAAATAATTGCTCATAAATCCAGCGGTCTTCGATTCGATCTGAACTCTGTAACCAATAACCTATTTTATTGCTAAATAATCCGGTTGAACTACATAGAGTTTCGAAGTAAAGATGACAATTTGAAATCGGTGAGAGAAAGAGAGGTGCGCGGAGAGAAATCGACGTTGGGAAACGAGAGGTGAAGGGGAGATAAAGAGAGAGACATACAAGGAGAGACAGAAAGGACAGCCAGTCAGACTTGTCCGATTCTTACCGCTCGTATTTTTCTTCTTGAAATACGCTTTGCTGGCGAGGATTAACCTGGCGCTATCCCTCCAGTCAGGACGAACATAAACCCCGAGAAATTAATCCCCCAGGATAAGACAGTATGACGAAGCGCCACCAAGGGGGAAGATGGAGCGTGCCCCCTTCGCTCCCTTTTTTTATAAGCGGCAAGCGGCCCGATGCTTCGTTTACCGAGGCACGATCAACCTAAAAAGTATACAACCCTTCTCTCCTTCCAGCTCATTCACCATTTTCGTTCCTTTCGCAGGCTACTTTTTTTCCCCGGGCTTTCCAAGCCTTTCCCTCATAGCGGCGCCGCGCCGCGGCGCTCCACTGTTTTCCGTTCGCAGCCCGCGGTAATTCGTTTGGCCAAGCAGTAATTCTTAATGAGGGAATGGCACTGCGAGTGCCATTTTCTCTGTGCAATTGTCTGACTTTGCGAGGAATTTATTGCTCTCCCTGATATTTCCATCATTGCGAGTTTTCCTCTTGTTTAGACAGTAGTTACCCTGGATTCTTCAGTCGCGATGTTTGGTTTCAATTCCCCATTCGGAATTGATAGTTTCTATGTGTAATTCAGTGCCCTTGGTTACTGTTCTGGAAATGAAAAAATCACATATTTAAAAAATGGACTTTCCATGTTTTCGGTTGCGTGTTTTATAATATCAGATTGCATTTCGAGAGAAATGAAGTTAATATAAAATGAAGTGAAGCTCTTGAAATCGATGCATTCGGTTTCATCATTTAGAAACCGAAGGAAACTTCGACGACGTTTATTGAATCGCATTTTGTACACTGATGGTAAGGAAAATAGGCAATCGAAAAAGGCCCATACTCTTTAGGGGACGTCACTCAAGGGGTCTAATAGAATTAGAATCGGGGAAGAAAAGCCGGCGCACATCGTATTCTCTCAACTCGTCATCCTATTTATGTAAATGTTTGTGGCAGGACCCTATTGTTTTCCGAGGAGAGTCCTTCCAGCATATCCGCCCTTTCACATTTCGCCCTTATCGTTCAGAGCCAATTGAGAGCTGTAACATCAGCAGCCCCATCCAACCCATCATCCGTCGAACCCGTTTCACCTCGCTCCTTGCAATTCTGCAACCCTCTTCGATTGCTTCTCCGTTCCCTGAGACTCTCCACTGACGTCTCCACCCCATCGCACTCTACATATTCCCAGTTCTCCGTATCTTATGCACTTTATACTCGCAACTACCAATTCCTTCTAATACCTCATTTTTATTCATTGAACTTGATACCCTCGAAATTCCCCCCCGAATTTAATTTAAACAAGTATCACAAATTCCTTTGAAACACTCGACTGATTTCGAAAGTTTTTCAAGCCGCTTATACATAGAGCTTTACTTACAGCCAAGGAAATACTAAGACAGTATTATCCAGCAATATGAATAATATTTCATTTATCGTATTGCTTTTACGTCCTTACTTTTTGAACGTATATATTAAAAGTTTAAACTGGAAACAATCGGAACGTGTTCCTAGTTTCAGTCCCTTTCTTCTTTCAAATGTCCAACAGTCATTGCAGGGAAAGTGGAAATGTTACTCGGGTGGAATTCCACATTAGCGATCGGCTTTTGGCGAGGAAATGCAAGACTCACGGTAACGGTAGTGCTAGCATAAGGAAGGGTGAGTGCGTGCACGTAATTGTAGCAGAAGTTGGGTGGGTGGGCGCCGGTGGAGGGAGGAGGGCGGGCTGGCGTATCCGGCGAAATCTAAAGGGCATAATGGATCCACGTTCCGCGGAAGTCCGCGTAGCAAAAGAGCGAGGCAAAAGGGAGGAGAGTGGCGGGACTTTAAGCTTTGCCTCAGCAACTTTGCCTCCGACGAGCGAAACTTCCATAATCCTCGCTCCTCTCGTAGATACACGTCTTTAGGCCACATGCACAATGCAGCCTAGATCATTTCCTCATAAACGGTGAAGGGAAAATAGTTCATTTTTAAGTTAACTCCATAAATTGCGATTATTACCCGCAGTACTTCTAATAAAGCAATTTTATTCTGCATCTATGCGCAAGTTTTTATATTAATGTAGCATTTTATTTAATTCGCCTTCTTTGTAAGGTAAATATATAACTTTATACACACGTGGAACCTTTGTCCTAGTTAATTAGGATTCAGTTACACTTTTATCTGCAAAAATAATCATTTTTAACTCGCACGACAGAGTCGTATTCTTTGAATCTTCTTATCCACTTTGATCCAACCCTTACCCTCAAAGCCCTCTAAAACTTTAGTCTTCAGTAGAACGAAAGGAAAATTCCAATGAAAATAATAAACCACCATGAACTACCCGAGGAACTAACAATGTGCAGAAAGCCACAGCGAACTCTGGCTTTACTTACATTTCTGGGAGCATAAATAAAACTTGAACATGTAATGCTTGACTTCAAAGATGCATGGCGTCGGCGAGAGGATCATTTGAACTCAAAGGAGTTCGTTGTGGGCTTGCCCTTAGGGCTGAGGGCGGTTTTGCCTGAAGAAGCGGGCGCATGAAAGTGGAGTCAAGCGTAGTACACGAAGTCCGCGTCCGCACGTGGCTGTCCCTCTGTGTGTGCTCGTTAAGAAAGGGATCGAGTGGTTGCTTTCATAACCGAAGGAAGAAGCACTGGTCGGTTCGCAGAGCAGGCGAGCGAGCAGGCGAGCGAGCGTCGAGGCTGACGGTTTGCCAGCGAAACTAAACGGAGTAAGGCGGTGGTGGTGGTGGTGGTTGGCAGTTGCGCAGGAAGGAAAGCTTTCTCTCTCTCTGGTGGCGAGGCCAGCGGGTCTCCAGACTCAAGTTGACTCGTACTACTAGCTTGAGAAGGAAACGCGAGTGGAAGGCAGCAGAGCTTAGAAGGGATTCACTTTCTTTGGATTCAATGCTCGTTCGCTGACCACTGCACTCTCTCTCCCTCCCTCCCTCCCTCTCTTTCTCTCATTTATTCTCTCACTTCCTCTCTTTCTGTCTTTTGCCTGTTTTTCCTCTCCTCCGTGTCTTTCGTTGCCCCAGCTCTATACATATTGTCTTCGTTTCGTCCTTTCTTGTCCCACGCTAACTCGGCACATCGGATTCCCGGCGAAGCCCAGTCTTCCTCTTCCACAGTTTTCTTTCTTATTTCTCCAGTATCGCAAGCTATACTGCTTGCACTGCTTTCCCGTAAACATAAGTATTCCTAAGTTGTTCCTGACAACCGCTCGCCTTCCGCTCTTCCGATTCAAAGAGATAGCTGTCGCGCTGGCCCAGTTTCCTTTTCAGTCGTATTATCCCTGACGAACTGCCTCGTCGTTAGTACCGGAGAGTGGAACGCTTCGGTCACCGTCAAATATTATCCGGTAAATTCCAGTTAACTATTTAATAAATTAACCCTTCGTCGTAATTACATCTACGCTGGTAGAAGTATTAAAGTTCTCTGCGACAATCTATAATGAATTATATCGATCTTGATTAAAATAGAATCTCGTAATTATATAAAATAAATTCTGTCTCAAAAACAATTACTTCTCGCGAAACTTAGGTTTTCATATAAAAGCGTTTAAATCGAGTGGAACAAAAATAGATTGTGTTTGTAGTAAAAGAGAGAGAGGAAATGAAGCATCGGCCTGTTGGCCAGGGCGAATTTCCAAACGAAACTGTAAAGTGGGTCTTGTTTAAACGTGCCGGTGTGTTCGATAGTGTTCAATGACAGTTAACTAGGCAGCAGCGAACGCAAACTGCACGCACACAGGCGCGGCGGTTGCAGCTCGTACACCTATCGCAGCAGACAAAGGCGTTACAATTAGCGAGAGTGGAAGTGGTCCAGGAGTTTATCCGACTGCGTGGGATGGTGCGGGAAGGGGCGAGGGAGGTGGGAGGGGAGGCGGGACTGGTTTGGTAATCGGTGGCGAATTTCCCGGTAGTTTTTGGCTAGAGCCGGTAATCTAAGCTCGGAACGCACCACACAGCCACCACTCGCATTACGATAATTGATCGCTCGCGCTCGCTTCCTGATTGGAGTTTCCGATGATTTGACACCACTCTCGGTTGCCACTTCCCATCGACTTGCCACTGCGGCGTCTCACCGAACAAGGGAACTAGTCGATCTTCTCCAGGCTTACGTTTAAGCTCGCCAACCAGCGCTATTCCAGTTTCCTATTGAAGTGTGTACCGCGAGCATCTAGATTAACGTCACCTTCTTGCGACCGCACTCCGCGCAAGGCGTTTGTTGTTTTGTGTGGGTGTGCGTGTGGGTATTGAGTCACGCCTTTGGGTTATTGTATCGAGGCAAGTCTTCCCCCGGATTTCCGTCGGAATTCCGGTGTTGCTTTGCCGGCAGATTGAAAGGTTCAAGGCGCAATTGGAGTGCTGGTTTTAGCGTGATTAATTGGAACAAGTAAATGACTCTAATAGTATTTACGGGAAATTGCGATTTTTGGTAGAAGACTAAAACTCTATTTCGTCAACTCCTAACAAACTATAAAAAAATAATTCAGAATCTCATTGTAGCTTCCTTGAGAATATATCAAAAAGTTTTGCCCTTGAAAGGCAACGTATTCTTGCCATACATTTCTTTTAAAACTCTAGATACCATTATAACAATATTCGTGATAGACGAACGATCCATAAACATCCACATTGTAACTTGGATCTTTTGCAAGCGTTCCCATCGCTGGCGGTATTCAATGTTTCGACAAATGCTTCGCGATTCCGTATGCGAGAAGACGAGCGACAGTTCTCCCTCAGTGTAGACACTGGGACTGTCGTGTCTCGGTTTTCCCTTGCCTCGATAACTATCTGCGCCCTTAAGCCGGCAAGTTAAAACTTGCGCGGCTGAGCGCAACAGCAGTGCCAGAGTAGTGTGTTGGCGAGAGAGGGGGTGGCTGGGCGTGCGGAGCATGTATTAAACATGCACTTCCTCCATTGTTTTCCCAGCTGGAAACTTACACCGCTATCATCGCCCGTCTGTCCGGGATATATCACGTACGGCGGCGCAGGGAGGAGCGGGCGCGAGCGCGCGTAAGCTCCCCGGCACAAACATCTGGCCCTCGGGTTGGAATTAATTAATTCATCGCGCTACCGAGAGATGTTTAGTATATCGCGCCATGAGTACACCCTTTCCAAGCTCTCTGTCGCCGGCGGTCCGTTCTGTTGAAAGAGACTGTAGACTAGATACATCCAGCTTCCTCCGACCGAAACGCAATACACGCTCTGTGAAGTGCACTGCCGCTACCGCCGCCTCGCCGCGCCGCGCCGCGCCTCTGCTGCTACTTCAATTTTCACCCGAAGCTGTTTTCGCCGCTTACTCTGCCGCGGAGAGACAGCAGCCGGAGCTTGCTAAAGGGGTGGGAAGGGATGGGATGGAAGAGAAAGGGAGAGGGAGAAGGAGGAAAGGAGAAAGGGATTCGTTTCATTGAACGCTTCTTCTTTCGCCGCCAAAGGCAATCGTTACAATCCCCGACTGTGTGCAATTCACTGTGCTACCAGGTTTCCCTTGCTTCTTCCTAGCCGCACACCCTCCCGCTTCCATAGCCGCCACTGCCGCCGCCCTTTGTCGATGAGCGCGCGTATTCAGGTGCGAGTCTTCTTTACACGTACGCTTTACACTCGCCGTGCAACGGGTGTCTTGAAATCGTCAGACGGTACTTTCAAACCGGTACTTCCAACCGGACTCAGCCGACCACTGAGAAATGGGGAAACATGTCGCCGGATAAGTAGTCGGGAGAATCGTAACGAAAATCTAACGTATCGTCAAATTCTATTCTTTTCGCAGTAAGTAGCTTAAGGGAGTTTTCTGTTTGAAATGAAAAAGGAGCATTGCCGACGTTCGAAAGGCTGTTATAAGATCCTGTGTGCTTAAGAGGGCCTTTGCCTCGCTTTTGTCGAACCTCATAAAGCAGCGAACAATAAGTTGAAAGGGCAAATAAAGGGGGAGGAATGCTTTCTATCCGTCTGAAAAGTATAATTAGAATTATTCCCAGGGATGAAAACTATTTCTCACACCTGTTTAGCCCTTTTATTACTCATTCGCCTGCCGAGTTAAAACAGGAGCAATTTGCCCGCAATCGTAAAGACACTATCGCTGGGAATGGGTGGGTAAAGCCGAGGGAAAGAAATCATGGAGTACGTAGGGAGTATTAACAGAAATGGAATGCACAGCGAAAGGTTCAACTAGCGGTTCGAGTAGACGCAGTATGTGAGGAAAGAGAGGACGCGGCTAGGAGGAAGAACGATGGTCTTCGTAATCCGCACACGTACGGAGCTCGTAAGCGTTCGGAACAAGTCGTCCAATTTTTCGGTACGGTCAAGTTTCCGTGGACTCCAATTCCTCGTTGCCCTTGCCGTCTCCTTCGGTTCCCTATACCTTCCTTTCGGGGCGCGCGGGTCCTGCCGGGGGTTTGTCCTTATCGCAACTCCGCTCTTTCCCGATGATCTCTCCGCCCTTCTCTTCCCCAGCCTCTCACCCTCTCTTAACTGGAACTCGCTGCCACAACTTCCATGGCCTTTCCTACGACTTAGGAGGCGCGCACCTTCGGCGAACACCTGCGATCGTTACGGGAACCGGGAAAAGTTTCGCGGATCGATGCCACGGAAAGAAAGCTCCTTCCGCTTTTCGTCCCTTTTTCCGCCGGCAGCCCAATCCCCCGGCTACGTGCACCACCACCACCCACCCACCCCCGCGTCTTCGTCCTCCCCACCATCCCCTTTCACTTCCACTGTGTGTATCCGCGACTATTCCACTGAGCAGTTTTATACTGCGGCAAAAAGGTATTCTATCATACTTTCCTGTGATGAATACTCCTGGAACAGTTGGCCTCGGTGGCGGCGCAGCGGCGGGCGCACAGGGGATCCAGGAAATCGGTGAAATATTGGAGGAACTTTGCCGCTCGAATTTTGTTTTTGCATCGTACCTCACTTTCATTACACTTTAATGACTCGATTGCGCTGGGCCGGGCCGCGCCTCTCGTAAATCTGACGAGTCCGCTCCCAGGCCAAAGACTCTCTCGGTGGTTTGATCCGCGTGTCGCTCGGATTCCCGATGTGATTGATGTTGGGACTGCGGGCTAATCAGTTACTGCGATATGTGTGTCCAGGTTGCATCCGTTTGCTTTGGTAATTTGGATATACGTAGTTCAATAGCCTGTTTGTTTTGTGTTGTGCATATTTTGCTGCACGTATCAGTCAAGCAAATTGAAACCAGGAATAGGAAGAGTTGTAATATTCTCTGATTATTCAAAGTATCGATGCAGGAATATGGTTATGCTTTTTACTGACGATTGTGTGAAAAACGTAGTAACTGGATGAATTTTTTCTGTACGCAGAATAATAATTATATTTTATGCAAATGCTAATCCAAGCATGTTCCTTCCCTTGTTAGTTTAAATAATTTCGGTCATTTTCGTACATAAAACACTATTATAGTTATTCTCCTGCGGCCTTTTCCAATGGAATCGAGTCTATTTTGCAGATCGAAGCGTATATCGGGGTGGTCGGCATGCGCGTTTAATCGAATCGTAAATCCATTCGGTTTTACCGTTCACGCGGAACAGTTCGAAAATTGCATGTAAATGCAGAAATATTCGACAGCGAGATCGGCCTCATCCCACAGCAGAGCGCCATGATTCCTTATCGATTTGCGGTACACGATTCGATGGGCCAATCGCTTTTGCATCCTCCAACTTCCTTTGTGCCTTCCAACTCACACGTCCGAGCACGTATTGCTCCGACTTTTCAAAGAACAAGTCTTGGCATGAAGCACACGGGTTCTGATATCCTGATAATAATAACTAAACTACTTTTTCGATGTTTTAAAGAGTGAATTCGTGTTTAACTCTTCCTTTTACGATTTACGACAATTTATTAAAGAGTATAGAGCAGCGCCTGCCAAGTTAGGCTCCCGGAGCTTCACTGGCACCCCCACTCTGTCAATTTTGAGCACGTTTCAACCTGTTTGTACCCTCGCGTGCGATGGGCAAACCCTTAAGAAAAATTTGCAGAAAAAAGATTTTGAGCTAGGGCCCTGGAATTTAGATCACTTCTTCCTTGACGCAAGGGCACATTCTCCACCAAATTTCAGCCCCGGAAAATGTTTTGAAGTCCAAACAATATGGGAAAAAAGCGAAAATTCCGAAAAAATCGAACTTTAAAGGCAGTTTTTTAGTGTTTTCGATAGAAATCTGAACTTTTTTTGACGGATTTCTTGTTTTCTATTCGTTTTCATTCATAAACAATCGATTCCTGAAGAAAAAAACCGAATTCAGAAACCTTCGAAAAATCGTGAAAAAATCTGAAGGGGTACCCCTTAAGAAAAATTTGCCGAAAAAACAATGTTGAGCTAGGGCTCTGGAATTTTTATGGTATCTTCCTTGATGCAAAAAAACATTACCCACCAAATTTCAGCCCCGGGAAAGGTCAGGAAGTCCACCAAAAAAAATAAAAACCGTTAAAAATGAGCAAAAATGGACTTTTCTCGACGGTTTTTCGACCCGTTCTCGTTGCAAATCCGGACTTTTTTTCACGGATTCTTTGTTCTCTATCCACCCTGATACGAAAACAATCAAAATATTCCGGGTTCGGCCGATTTTGAGAAACTTGAAAAAATTGACCATTTTCGAGGGTCGAAAATAGGTGAAAACCTAAACTTTGAGCTAGGGCTTTGAAATTTATATCACTTCTTCCTTGCCGCAAGGGTAGATTCTCCACCAAATTTCAGTCCCGGGGAAGGTCGGGAAGTCCACGAAAAAAAATAAAAACCGTCAAAAATGTTCAAACTTGAAACTAAAATATTGGCGCGCTGTATTGCTAAAGAGTCAGGGTAGTCACTAGCCCTCTGGCACTGGTATAGAAGAATGGAACTATGTGATATATTCTGAAATTATAATGCAATGATTATTTGATGGTTGATGAACATTAAACAGTGAACCATTGCAACTCTTCATATTCCGACTATCGATTCGATTGATACAATGAAATCTACATACTTAAAAATTAAAGACTTGTACTGCCTCTTTTATTTAACTTACTTTCAAAAGACAGACATTCATGACGATTTACTCCATGGACTAATTTATTGACAGATGAGAATCCGCGGTTTCTAAACAATTGAAAAGTCTGAATGCTTCATAAGCCGCAGACACAGATGCGTATAATAGGCTGGGCTGAATAGAGTGGCGCGGTTAATTTGCGAGGAGAGTGGATCGACTGTCGAAAACTTTTGAGGATCCTTTTAAGTATACTCGAAGTTCTGGGGGCTACGTGCACCCTGATATATCCTCCACGGGATGCGTAACGACTCTTGCGGGGGAGAGTTAAACTGCTTTTCTCTCTTATGTGTAGCCGAGCATTGCCTGTGGGATCTCTCGTCTCGTAATAGTTCGTGCACTCTTTACTTTCTTCCCGCTTCTCGCTCGGCGAAACTTTCTCGCAGATTACGATGTCGAGAGTTTGAGCGTCTTTTCGAGAGAGCATAAACCCGCAGTGTATATCGAGGCACCTTCTCTTTTTTTACCCGCCTCCCGTGTCACTTCTCTCCACGAGTTGTCCCCGTGGACACCGCTAATTGTACGATACATTGTCCCGGAGGCAAGCTTTTTTCTATCGAGTACAAAATCACATAGAATAGTAATCTTAATGTTCGCCTTTATTTCTTAGTTTTATGCTTGTATTGTAGATTTTTGTTTAACCACTAGTTTAATGTGTCAGCTTAGAAATATTAGATCAGCTTGGAGGTAAATGATTTAAAAAGGAAACACTCCCAACACGATAAACGAAAGCATACGTTTTTCATTTCAAGTATCGCATTCATAATGGATTCTAAGAGACGTACAGAAAATCTGTTAACGTTCACTGCTTACGTAATCACAATTTTATAACCTGACGATCCCGTTCTTTGAAGTTCGCGCTGCCCCCTTCCCGGCAATACCACTTAATGGTTGAATCATTAAACAGGGGTGGCTGGATGGCTGATATTAAAGTTAGGCTGACATTAAAGACGACTGGTTCCTCGTTAACGCACTTCCCTCTAAGAAGGAAGAATCGAGCCGGCGGATCAGGAAGGCCTTTCAAGTTTACTATTACGACACGCGTCCTGTTACGACCTCTTTACGGCTTTCGAAGCGACGAGCGATTGAGTGCCCTAATTACTCAGTTCTATCACATGAAATGCTTCTTTTACTAGCTAACATCACCACAAAGAATCACACATTAATGCAGTGTCTATAAAACTTTTTATGCATATACTATTTAATGCATAAAAGCTGTGTTCTCCACTTTACTTCAATTAACTTATCTTCGCTCTACTTGAAATTCATTAAGCACTCGCTTATCTCACCGTATTTATCACTGGAATTATTAGTAAGCACGCGATGAAGGAAGAATGAAAATCTACTA
This sequence comes from Ectemnius continuus, assembly GCA_910591665.1. Lineage (NCBI taxonomy): Eukaryota > Metazoa > Arthropoda > Insecta > Hymenoptera > Crabronidae > Ectemnius > Ectemnius continuus. Next base: position 7,709,908 of record OU342868.1, on the reverse strand, counting down.
ACACGACGGGACTTTAAAGGGACCCTCAAGATCAAGAGATTAGGTGTATAGAGTTACAGCTCTTTAGTTAGCGTTGATTCCCGCGAGTTTCATTAATAAAGTCTACGTAAAAAGTGGAGCAGTAAATAGCGAGCTAGAGTAGAATCGAGGCGTACAGTGGACTGTGGCAGTTAGTGGGAGCGGGGCGAAGAGGAAGAGCGAGGAATAAAGCACGCCCTGGAGAGGATTCGCGTTTTCTATGTTAATGCGGTGGCATAAAGTACAGCCGACACACAGCTAGGATCTCCTTTGGGAGGAACAGCTGTATCCAATGTCGAAGTCGATTACTCAGGCTATAATTTTATGGAGGCTTGCATACGCTCGCACACGCGCGATGTGTCTCGCGATACGTTAGCCGACTTAATTTCTCGCAGGCCCAGCTTACCTTCCCCCAACCACCCTCTGCTCTTGCCGCCGCCTCTCTCTTCTCCACTTACTTCCTTTACTTCGCAGATATGCATATGCATACATACATTAGTTCCATAAGTCTCGGGGAACACGTAAGGAATTAAATGTAATTAAAAGATTGAACGAGGATTTCGTGTCGTTTCTGACGCCCTCGCATTAGTTAAGGAGTTAAAAAATGCGGTGTTACATATTGATTTGAATCAACTAAAATTGGTTGAATATAAGTACTTCAAAGGAAGCAATATAAAAGGCAGTTTAAAAATGAGGTGGTGTAAATTCTCTGAATATGAAATTTATTATTATTATAATTATCGGTTTATTTTCGATCAGCGCACACTTTATGAGTTTGCATACGAATAAGTCTGGGTCGGGGCGGTGATTCGCTTGGTAAAATGTTGCAAGGTAGTTCCGCGCAGATCGTCTAGCGCGCGCGACTTTATTAGCATGGCGAAAAACGATCGGAAATTAAGGTTAATTAGATCGCTGACGAAAAAGTAGACGGGATCGAGAGGCGATGCGGCTCCAGGGATGAACTCGGTGCGCGGCCGGTGGCGTTCTAAAAATTCGCGTCCCGCTGGCAAATGCTAATTATGTCACTTTTAATCAACTGCTCATTGGCGTAATGAACTTTTCAGTATCTTATCAGCCGCGAATTAATACGGCGCATTAAATTCGCCCTGGCAGCAGCGGCGAGCACAAAGTTCCAGCGTGGAATATTAGTGCGGGTCGGGGTTGCCCTCGTGCCCGTAATTATAAACTCGGATTATAAAATTGCGAACATAGTAATTCCGGCGCGCCGGTGGCGCCAGCTTTGAATCAAAGCAATTAATTAATTAGAGGCGGGAGTGCGCGCATTACATTTAATTCCGAAAGAGGAGCTTAATTCTTGGGCAGAATGTGCTATTGTGCCGGGATTGGACTTCCATTCAGTTGTCTGCTGGTACTAGAATCGATGAATGCTCGAACACGCTTTTCATGCACTAGTTGCCAGGAACGTGCACTGTTATACTTGGAGTATTTTACCCTTCAATTACGCACATTCGACAGATTTATAATGTGCGGATATGGAATTCACAATTCCTTACGCGAGTGTGTGCCGTGATACATTTAAATTCTCATTCTTTACTACTAATTGCTCTAAATAGTTGCAACTACATTCAGTAACTCCAAATCCATTACACAATCTTATACAATTTGGAACATATGTTTTGTACTATTTAGCCTGTATTATATTAGTCTCTTTCAAGGATTCCTCGGTGAAAGACGTCTTTGAATGATCCTGGTACTTACTCAAATCCTCTTTAATATTAAGTCTTCTTTCATGCCCCTGAAACATGGTACTCATCCTACCGACGGTATCCCCGGCTCAACAATCTGTAATGCCAACTTCATAAAAGCTCGGCTTCCCTCCCTAAACATAAAACATTGTCAGGAAAGTCCAGCAACACTTTCCCCCACCCCCGTCGCCGCCAGCATCCTCGCCAGGAAAAAAGAAAACAAAGAGAAACTCAAGGAGCGTGCCGACTTCCTTCTGCCGGGCAAGAAGACGGAAGTTCGACGAACATAAGAAGGGTTTCGGCGAAACTCTAGCGGAATTAGGATGCCCTGGCAGAGAGAAAAACGAGCAGCCCCGAGGTACAAGGAACTTGTGATAGAGATAAAGAGTAAGAGAGGGGGCGAGCCGCAGGGAAGGGGAAGGCATCGCTCCTAACCTAATTCCGGTGATAAATGCTAAGTAGAGGCGGAGATTTCTGAGATACGAGGGAGCATCCTCGACGTCTTAACACGAGAAGGAACGTCGTCGTCGTCGTCGTCGTCGTCCTCGTCCTCGTCGCCGTTCTCGTCGTCGACGGCCCTCTTAAATTTCACACCCGCCGTACGCTCCGCATACATGCCGCTCCTTCTCAGTGAACCTGCATTTAATGATCGGTGCACCGTTGCGTGCTAGCTCTCGCGATTTACAAGGATCCTCGTCTGGATACATGTCTGTGTTAAACTTTCATTTTTAGCCGTAATCGCATGACGCATCTAGTATGACGCGTGTAATTATTTTAGTATAATAATCCGTAAACGTACACAGTTTTTGTATGCTTATGTATTTGCCCGTGTAATTAAATCGATCGGCAATTGTCAGTGGAAAACAAGGGAATACATTACAGTTTGATATGATACTCCTATGAACCGCGTATTTATCGCAATTACAGTGGAAATATCAAAGTAATTATTGCTTTCCCAATGCAAACTGTTTAGTCAAAAATTTGATAAAGGTTAGCAGCGATTTACGAGTATTGACTATTAAATACACGATCACTAGTTTGCACAAAAAACTAAATGTGCCAGTTTCAACTGGCACTTGCTGACAATTATTTCCAGCGCGTTCATTTCGTTCTTCGGAGAGTGGATTTTTCGGAGTTCTTGTCCATTTTGCCGTGGGTGTTCTTTCGTTCTTGCGATGGAGCGGCAGAAAAATCCGAGTGGTTTGCGTTTTGCGCCGGTTGGCGTATTTTCCGGGGGGGGGTACTTCAAAGTGTGGCCGGTGCATTTCTGGATCGGCCGGCAGATATGAGTGTGCGCGCACATACGCGGTATTATTCCGGGTTGGCCAACAAAAGCGGGGACAGGCCGGGCGGCCGGCACATAGGCGGCGCGGCGGTGCATTTGTCCGGCGAAGCGTGAGCTCGCGCAAATTTAGTTGCGGCCGTCCGCCGGAGCGCCCATTAATTCTTTCGAGCGGTGACAGCTCGCCTGCAAATGGAATCGATGGAATCGCTAATCGATCAAAGCGACGAACACCCCCTCCGCCGCCCTCGCCGAAAGGGGTGGCCTACCACGAATGAGTAAGGATTAGGTGCTCAATAAAGCACACACACGTTTCGAGGGAGATATCGCTGCCCGCTAGAAAAATAGTGCGAACCAACGATGATCCAATTGATTTAGTATATTCCTCCGCTTTTAGTGCCCAGTCTCTCGGCAAATGTATTGTAGTTATTCACTTAAAATTCGTTTATTACGATTTCAAATCTTTATTACAGTTATATGGCACAAAGATTGATTTATTAAGTCTAACGCAATCTGTCGAGTATCTTCAATAAAATGTACTTTAACTTTTGATTTTCTATCTTTGGATTTGTCGTCGTCCATCGTATTATTATAGAATACATTATTTATTTATGATAGACAGTTTTTGAAAGAGAGCACTTTCAATGATAATTAAGATAGAGGTTTCAACATTTTCGCGTGACACCGTCGCCGGCTTTTCGTTTCGGTCGACACATTTTTCTTGGCCAAGTGGCAGGAACGAGGTAAATTTGCATAATAGCCCTAGATTTGCATAATCGCGAGCAGGCTGTATACCGGCGCCGCAGCTAGGATTCATGTGTTAGAAGCCGGTATTAGTAGTGTCTTATGGCACGCAAGAGTTTATGATCTTAATGAAGCTAACTGAAAGTTCGGGTTTTATTATTTGCCCGCTGAAACATCCTACCCGCCATGCATACGTGAAATGCACTGATGTCTGTGTATACGAAGTTCGCTTTTAATGAAAACCTTGCCGCAATTTATGTTCCTCATATATTTCGATGAACCGCCGTGTCTTCAAGATTCATAGACAAAATGTAGAATATAATTTCATGAATGTTCAACATCTGTAAAAGTTACTTATTGGTTTTTCCGAATGCAAATCGTAATTTGCAGAACTATCGCCGGAGACTTTAACTGTTCCCGCTTTCTTATTGAAATTGATATTTGTCAACTGTCGAGACATATAAAATTTGAAGAAGTATATTGTCAGTCATCAGATCATACTGCATAGAAAAGGAGGAAGTGAATAGAGACGGCTGGTTTTTTGTCGGGAAAACGATCTATGCAGGAAGCTTTCTTCTTGCGGTTGCTTTGCTAGTCTCTTCGTTTCTGTTGGTGGCTGTCAGCGAGTCAGTACACAGGATTTAAGAGTAGAAGGTAGTACATTTGGCTGGCAGGTACCGCCCATCTCGTTTATGCGGTCGGCCTGAGTCAGCGAGACCGTAAAAGGGCCTCCGCATTCGGCGAAAAAACCATTTCTCGCAGGGGATCTTGTTTGCTGCCAATATCATTCGTAGCCCGAGATCGTCCTCGCCGTTCCCGACTGCTCCCACTGCAACCCTGTCTCCTCCTGCTAGAGTGTAGATCCCTCTTAAAGCGGCGGCGCTGCCCCCTTCGAATCATTTTTAAGCCGGGACTTGGAGACGTTCGGCCCTCTTACTCGCCAGATTTATTATTAAACTGCCATCAGATACTTCTTTAGAGCCTCTTCCCTGCAAAGCTTCGGATGCACTCGCGCCCTCCCACCTCTCTTGAATATGGAACGCCACTGAGAGCTTGACTTTATTCCAATTGAAGACATTTTCTTTTCCCTTTTCGTGAAAACTAGGAATCACGAAAGAAAATTTTATCTCTGCGGATATTATTATATTCAATAGTCTTCGGGTGTAATTTTTGAGGGTTTACACTTAATGGACTTTGGGCTTTTATTTCTCTTTGCTTTTAATTTTTCTACATCTCTTTATTGCAAATAGAACTTTAATGTTTCCTTTTCGTTTCATTGTAGTCATTGCGTGAGAATAATCTTGAATATTCATCTCTAATATTGACTTTGTACGATATCAGGCACAACAAATTCTGTTCCCTTCTTTTCTATTTGAACAGCTAACAAGTATGCCGAGCGTTCTAGGTGCATCTCGACAAAAACACTATTTGCTTACTGTTAGATTGTTATTCCCGTGCATAATTCTGTTACTGCTGGCAACGTTGTTGTTTCAAGAATGACGCGTTAAATGGGATAAGCGGGTGGGCGCCGCCGCCGCCGCCGCCGCCGCCGCCGCGGCGACAGTCAATCCAGGCATGAATTAACACTGGGCAATTGTAATACCAGTCGGATATATGTACACGTACACATATGTGGCCGCAAAATATCCGCATGACAGCTTAAGTCCAGCGTGCGAGAGGCTCCACCTGACAGTATTTTAGAGCGGCTAGAGCGAATCCAATGCGATTCTCTAACGGGCAAGGAAAAAATAATATTATTCGAGACTTCCGCTCAGCGGAATGTTCGTAGCCATGGGAAAATTAGCACGCGCCTGATGAACCTACCGGCGAGAATTATTCTTTCCTTCTCGCAACTTCTCCCCCTTTTTTTGCAACGAGAAGGATGATCGCTGTGTGATCTCGAGCGGAAGTTTCAGATCACTCCTACGCTGCATTGAACTTTCCAATAAAAACCGAAAGAACTTACGGTTTATAATTCCAGTAGGTTCGCAACACTAATTAGAAATAAGAAGTAATATTTATTCGAGCGAAGTTTATGTGCAATAATATAGACAGTTTGCAGGACTAATAACTTCTAGTTCCATTTATACAATTCCGCAAACAGTTACTCCAATTAATTCGTTCAACGATTTCTCAATTCCATTTCCCACTCATTGGAAACAGATTTCTAATACCAAAGTTCCTTATAACATAACTATCTTTCTTACAATTCTCTTGTCTAGCTTTTTTCGAACTATTACGACTCCAGTCCGGTTGGAGAGGCAGTGGCACGTTTCGCGTTTGGCGTGCAATATTTGGGCAGGCGAGCTGTCGCGTGGCAGGGAAAAGGGCCGAGGGTTTTCGCAGGGGAAGCGGCGGAAAAGAGAGTAGGAAATACCGAGGATTGGAATTCCACTAAAATGTGGTAAGAGCTTATAATGCGGAGCGGAGGGGCGCAGGGGCAGGAGAAGCGAGGGGAGGGAGGGAGGGAGGGCGAGCAGGATTGCGAGGGGTTGAGGATCGAGGGGATGCTCGGGGGTCTCCGGTTGTAAGCTAGCGTAAGCTCAGCTTGAAGAGTTGACATTAATTGGACCGTCTTGACAACTTTCATTCATCCCCTAACAAGCTACATCCGTCTTTATCCGTATTACTGGTTGGCCCCGCATTCGGCCCGCTCCGCCTAGTCAACCGTTTTCCGCGCTTTTCACCAACATATCGAAGCCAGACGTACATTAAAGTTTGTCGCTCGAATTATTAAGCGAGCTACACGCGCTCGGCGTATCCCCAACGTTATTTCGCGTCTCCTTGTCGCGCGTATGCCTGTTAAGAGGGGTACAAACAACTCGACTTGTTTGGCTTTTATCGCTGTATTTTAGATTGGAAATTCTACCATCGCCTCTCACCGGTAACCATCGCTACCATCATTGTCGAGCTTCAATACTCATGTTTCCCAACTCCAACCGAATCGTTGTAATACTTCAAATACTGCAAATTACAGAAATAGTACTAGTTTTCATTACAGTTCAATTAGCCGTATTAGATTCATTTAGGAAGTATTTTATGTGGCTTAATTTTATATTTTTGACGCATGCGAGGTCAGATTAAATTCGTATTTGTCGAGCGAAGGGTGAAATATCAGCCGAGCATTTCCAATTTCAACCAAGTGTAGTTGAGCCATTTGGAGCGCACGTAAATCGATATGTGGTACTTCACTAAACATAGTACAATTACAAGGGCTAATGAAGCAAAAACTCGAGCAATCTTGTACACAGTGCTTTCATCGGCGGGGGCCTCAGTTCCAAGGCGCAGAAAACAATGGAGAGTTGCACGGTGTGCAATTGGGTTATTGGCATAAAATCGGAAGTCTCCCATTGGAGCGGTGCGCTTGGAGCTCGGCGCTTCCGGTCGGCCGAAAATCGACTAGCATTGACTTGACAATCAGTATGCCGCATTCGGAGAACGAGTCGGGATAGAGCTTTCGCTGAGAACCAGCAGCGCACACAGACAGCGACGCGCGCTAGAAGTACGTGTAGAATCGGTAGGTTTGTTATACGCCGGCGAGGTTTAACTTGTGTTATTACTGGTCCGACAAGTCAAACAATGGGGCTGTTCGCCGCCGCTGCTGCCGCCGCCGCCGCCGCTCTGAACTTCGCCGCGTGATACCTGCTCTACATATAAGCGCGCACGGACTCCAGAGAGGGAGAGAGAATGAGAGAGCGAAGCGGACACGCCGCGCCGAGCGGCACACACAGGCTAGCACGCTGGGAAATTCGGGAGAATTCGCCGGAAAATTTGTGTCTCCTCTGCTCTCTCTCTCTGACTGCCTTCCGCGGCGCACGTACTCCCGCTGTATTTGTCACGTATCTCCGGAACCTCTGACTAGTAGTCACCCTCCTGCTTCCCCACTTTGACGCACCAGCCCGCCTCCATCCCACTCATTTCATTACAGAATCCTAGAATCTTGTTTAGCCTGAATCACTTGGCTTTGCATCGGCATTGTCGCTTCACCCTCACATCGATTTATTGCCCATTATACAGACGAAAGTATGTGTACGACTGTACACACGCATTTCGTGCACTAAAGGAAATATGATAATAGGAATAGCCAATTATTTGTTTATCATTCATAATTTATCTTGTATGATGCGCGTATTATTCTGTGACTCGCATAAATAATGAGGGAAACCGTTTGTGAATGTTATATTATATAATCTTGATAAACAAACTTTTCTTTATCAAACAGGTATAACTGTTATAAATTATATCAAATAATGCTTTTCTTATTTCCATATTAAGCATATTTTAATTTATTGTAACCTCTCTTTACGCCTGAATGTGTACTCTTCTGTATAAACAATTAATTTTCAGGTAAAGGCTTTTAATAAGAAGGGATGCGCGTGTATTCGAGACTTTCTTTGTATTTCACGCATGACCGAGCCCGGCAACGGTCACGCAGCTGTTTATCCTCGAAGTCAGAGGCACACGCGCTGTCCCACGAAAATACGACTTTCGGAGTTGTTTATATTATGCAGAGCCTCGCGCAGAGCTGTGATTGAGCTCCCATGGTTCATTCATTGTCGGTTCGTTGAGTGGTGAAGAGCTAATTGTACGTTGGTGACGAGACGTTTCCGCCTTGTAGATTTCTAATTTTTCAAAACCTTAACCACGCTGTGTGTGAAGTGACAGTGACATAAGTGACTTTGTTGCAGTGAAAATTAATAGCTAGTGATTCTTGTGTATTCGAATCTTCGTATTTATTTAATATTCTGTTTGCTGCTACTTTGAGTGTGTTTAAATGATGTTTCGTTTCGTGCAACATTGCATGCAACTTGTGGAGTATTTTACCGCTTTGCTGGCTCAGTTGCATGTCCAGTATTGCATGAGCGAGCATACTTTAAATGTATCTCAACAATGATCAGCTTAGTGGATCGCGGCTTTCGAGTACAAAATGCACAAATATTAGATTTACCAGATATGAAATTATAGTAGTTGGGGTGACTGACCGGAGAGTTCTCTCAAGCGTTATGAAAGTAGCACTAATACTTGTTCAGTGCCTCGGCTCATTTAATTGTGACACTTAAGTGGCAGAACTCTTGAGCTCAGTCGTTTGTGAAAATTCGCGAGACTACGAGACACAATAACAGGGCGCGTTTTCCCTCCCTCGTAATGAAATCATGCCGAAAGAACGTCTCGACATTTATCCGGCAGTTTGTTCGCCTCTCTTTCTCGGCGAGTGGAGGCTGCGCGGCGCGGCGCGGCGCGGCGGAGTCCTCGCCCTCGAGAGCAATAAGTTAGATGGCGCGCTCAGTATGCTAGTCAGTCAAGGGGAAAAGTAATTTAGTATAATTGGTATCGTTGAACACACTGCTTTGGACGGACGGGCCGAAAGAAGTGCGCTCCGCTTGTTTCGCGCGCTCAGCTCACCCGCGACATTTCTACGCGCTGTTTTCCTTCCGCGAAGACACTTTCCTTGCTAGCTTTAGTCCTGCCGCTCTCTTCTTCCTACGCTTTTTACCTCCTTTTTCTTATTGCGTCAAGCCTCTTTCTCTTCTCCATTTTCGCGTCAATTTAACCCCTCTTCATTCTCTACGCCGGCAACGCTCTCCCATCTCCTCCTCCTCCGCCTACAATCTTTGTCCGCTTTTATACGACGCTTGATGTCTCGTCTCCGCGCCGCGTTAAGAATTCTCCGCTCTTCCGGCGACCAGTTTTAGTTTGCTTCGCTCGAATATGACATTTTGGAAGACGAGATGTATTTCCTTGTACTCTAAATGATTAGATCTTTATTAGAAATGTTAATTGGGATCGCTTAAATATTTCAAATGGATTCATAATTGTCGAGTTGATACGTTTAGTGTTTTTCCGATATTATAGTTAGTGTTTTCATGAGAAAAGTTGAGAGTTAAAATTTTAATAAGGCTGATCGATCTTTCTATTAGATATTTGTGTCTCGCAAAATTTTTTCGAAGTTTGCGATAAAGATCGACGCTGTTCCTGTGATCCGGGAAATGTACGTGCGTTGATCGATCCAATTTAAAGTTTTTCTTACCGGGTTCGCGTCGAAACCGCGGATATCAGAGGGAACTTTGCGAGAAAGAAGATAGCTACCCAGGCGCGAAATATTCGTTCACTTTTTTTATCTTCTAGAAAGCAGACGTTTCCTTTTTACAGAATCTCAAAGGATTCCTGTACAATTAGCGACGACATACGCCAGAATTTCCACTCACCTTTCCCAAGTCTATCTTCAGCTTTTCTATCACAATATCGAATTTCTGATTTCAATGCCTCAATCTCTCCCATTCACTTTATTTATCCAGCCAGTTTAATTACTCTAATTCTACGACTTTCAAGTAGGAAATTACCTTTCATAGAGCTTTTTTCCTTAGCGAATCTAATGTGCAAACATTGCTCTAATTTTTGCCGCTTTCACCATCTCACTTAGATCGTAAAATGGATTTGAGTTGGCATACTTGAAGAATTGAATCAGTTCATTCTATCTATCGTGGAATTAGGTAAATAATAGGGCATTCGTGTTTAACCCGATGAGAGGGCCGCATGAAAAGTAACCTGGAAAGCAGTGCACATGCTTGTTTCGCATGAGCATATTACAAGCCATCAAGCTTTAATCCGCGCGCACAGTTGGGTCGATCCGAAGCGCTAGAAAGAAAGGTGGTCGCTATTTACCAGGCAATACAGACTGTGCCGCGGCATTACGTCGTATATTACGGTAATTTGCCGCTCTCGTACAACGTCATAATGCGAGGCCATTAATATTCTCGGCACGTCTCTTCCCACCAAACGTACCATTAACCATTCCTCCTTGCCAGCACGCGTCAACCCCCCACCTTTTCTCGCTTTCGATAAAGTCATCTGATCGCACAGTAGGCGGTAATTGCCATTCCACTTGACTCCTTGTAATAATATAAATCTAATTTTGGTCGAGCTTTACGTTAAAACATTCGAAAAGTATTCGGAGTTGCCTGTAACATTTTCGTGTAATTAAATAACAATTTTCATCAAAAATAGTCTGTGCTTTTAGAATATTTGTAAAATAACAGGCGATTATAAATATCGAATTGAAATTAGAATCTAGAATGCCTCGTTAGTTTTGCACTGAATATAAGATCTTTCATTATACTTCTGTTCATTAGAAAGTTACTTTATTGCCGGCGTATGCTTGGTTTAAGATTTAACCAACGGGAGGAAAGGAGAAATTTAATATCGTGGATTGTGTGATACGCACGCACGGTGTTTCATAATATCTGCCAACAGTTTCCTTTACGTCAAATGCAGGGGCACACGTCTGCGGAAGTTGCTAACATCGGCGAGTCAGTTTAGGGCGATGGAAATGGTAAAGTCTAAGGATGGAAAGGCTCGAGGATGAAAGTTGCGCGAGGCGTAGCACGTAGAGACCTCAGGATGTTCCATGCTCCCTCTGTTTCCTCTGGTTTCCAGCACTTTCAGCTTCTCTCTTCGAAACGGCCCCTGTGTTCTTTTACCACTTCTCCCTTTCTCTCTCTCTTCTCTTCACTTCCCTTCTCTTGCCTTCTTTTCATTTTCCCTTCTTTCTGGCCGGGTTTAAGCGGCTACTACATACCTTGCTCCGACTGTTTCTTCGTACAGTGATAGAGCACTGAACTCCGCCTCCCCACTCTCCTTTCTCTCTTGTCTGACTACCTTGCTGACTTTACTACTGCGAAACTTGCTTCGATTCCGACTACTCCCGCAGCAGTTTACTCAGGAATATTCTAGGCGTCTTGCCTCTCCTATTCACTGTTTAATACTGGCTAATGTCTGCCATACATATACATTCTAGTTAAATTGCAGTTTTTCTGACAAATGTAGATCATTACTTGTTACCATAATTTCTCTAGCAGATCAGATTCTTTTGCAGTCTGACTATGGGTGTATCATAGGAAAGCGCATTGCCAATAGTAAATAGGGAAATAAATATGAGGTTAGCGAAAACGAGAGCATCTTTTGGTAGAGTGGGGGCGTCAAAGGATTTTAGATCGACATCGATCCAGCCTAGCGTGCGGCTGCTCCCGACGGATTTAGTTATTAGAGTGCGGGCCGCGATAGATCAGTCGAATGCTCTAATCTCGAAATCACCGTGGGGGCTCCACCCACCTTGATTTATATCGCCGGCAATCGGCGGTGCTCTTTCATCGTGGCGTGGCAGCAATTACCGGGTGCGATGCCGGCGTGGCTCTGACACTGTCAAAAGGCACCACCAGTTCCCGGCCTCTTCCTCCACCCACTCGTTCTCCTACTCTCCTGCTCTCCTACACTCTCTCTTCCTCTTTCGCCACCTCGCTCTCTCTCTCTCTTTCCGGCCGGTTTCTCTTGGTCCGGCGTGAAAGAAAACCGCGATTCATTAGAGTCCCGAACGACGTGCGAGTGCACGCTTTTATTATATGCTGAACATTGATTTAGGGCTGGCTGTGCGAGGCGAGCGAGCAACCCGCATTGTCTTGGTAGCAGCCTCGTACTCCCGCCATTGTTGGCTCCCTCTCTATTGTCCGGCATAGTACTCCCGCTTCCACACTGCCCACCCACCCTCTGCTTCTGCCCGCTCGCTCGCTCGCTCGCAACCCCCCGCAACCCTCCCACAACCACCACCACCTAAGGCTGCTGCAGCGTACTCTGAATGCACGGAATTACTTCGAGTAATAACATTTTGCTTCGGAACGAAGCCCGCTTTCCTCCCACTGTCGCTGCCATGCTCGCGTTGCTCTTCCTCCCTTTTTATAGCCTTTTCGTGTGGAACGCCACCCCTTCTCCCCCAAAGTCTCCAAGGTGTCTCTGATAGCTCCCAATGTACTGCATGCCAGGATAGTTTTATTGTTTGCGTGAAATGCCAAGAGTCCCGAATGTTTATGTAAATATATTTAATTTTTAATCGGCTTTCATTTCGCTGCGTATTTTTTTTAATGTTTATTGGGCGTTAACTTTGCGGGGATGAATTTATCGGGAAGAAACCTTTTTCATCTTATAAAGATTTTCGAAATCGTTTCATTAGACTTTGAGAGGACTGTTGCATTTTAAAGTGTTTATGAAATTCTGATCGAGACAGGCGCATGTAAATGGTTCGCCGTGATTCTCTTTTTCATGCCCTGTTTATAAAAATGAGACTATTTCTGTAGGAGAGCGTGAAGTCTGGCAATAGCCGAAGTCTTGAGAATAGCTTTCTATATTGAATTTCGAGAAGTTGACAGGAGTATCGCCGAACCATTTACATGAATAGCATCTCGGCTGCATTGAAGACTGAAGGGAAACTTGTGAGAATGTAAAAAAACGTAGTATTGCTTGTTTCTCTAGTAGAAACATCAATAGCTATCCGCGAAGTGTGCGAAGTATAAGACGAGGTAAGGAAGTTTGGCGAAGTAGAGCTCTCATCTGGCGGGCGCGTTCCTTGCCGGCGCGATAGGCGAGAGGAAATTGACTCGGAAAAACGCTGCGAAAAAAGGAGAATGGAAAGAAGCACGCGTAACGATTCGTCCTGTCTCGTGCAGACTCCGCTGCTGGCCAGGAAATTGATTTACCTGCACTCCAGGATTTATCTTCATCCTGGAGAGCTACCATCTCCGCCTTTGACGTACTAAACATGTCCTTTCCTACCGAAAGGACAGCTTGCCATGTAAACTGTTTGGACGAGTGATTCATATAGGAGGGAAACAGTTCTAAATCCTGTTATACTGCTTTTACCAATTGACTCGGTCGCCCTAACTTTCTGTTGCAGCTGCACTTGCAAAACTTAATTGATGCTGACCATAGGACTATTAGAGAATTCTTCAATATTAAAATAAATTAATACCAGCTCTAGTAATTCAGTTGATCTAAATTTATAAAATTGAGAATTGCATTCTGTCAGGATCGAAAGCGAGTTCAATCGATTCATATACATATTATAACTTGCCATTAATAACGGTAACTATTAAGAATTCGTAGTCAGTATTAATGATCGGTGATTACAGTCGATCATTCATTTCCGAGGACTTGGCGACGAATGGAAGCGTTACTTACGCTACGTTTACTAAGTAACGGCGCGAATTTACATCGGGAGATCTCGCCGGAGGAATTATGAGACGCCTCGCTTCGTAATATAACAATAAATGTCGGGCCGAATGACGAATTATTATAGTCCTCTCCTTACACCGTGGAGAAAGGAGGGCTCGGAGAGGAGTTGCGCGCAGAGTGAGATTGCGGGCCGGTGATGCACCATTAATTCTAATGGAATTACTCGCGAAACGAAGAGTTCCGGGCAAATGATGATTGCTGCAACCACCGCCGTCGGAATTCCACCCTCCTTTCTTCTGCCACTCTGCCCGCTCATCGCTTCTCTTTCTAACTCGCCCCCAATCTCTCTCTCGCTCTCGCTCCTCGTTCTCGCACTCTCACCCCACCAAACCTTCATTCTCCAACCGCCGAATGCTCGAAAACACGTACTATGTTTAACGCAAACGCGCTGCAACTCACGCTGACATGGCCCATCATTTTCAGTCCTTGCTGATTTGGATTCACTGATAGTGCTCCATTGCAATTCTCTTCCTATATGTATAATTCCCTCGCACATGTTTACGGTGCTGCCTGATGTACTGTTCGCTCCAGAATTAGCCAGTCTGTGTTTGCTTTCGACTTCTAGACTATTGATATTCCGGTGAATTTGAGAGTAAAGGCAAATTAAAAAGACTTACTGCAATAGAATTACTATTCCAGTTTTCTACATATTAGACGAATAAAAAAAATATTTCGTGGAGTATAATTGATTAGAAAATGCAGGTTTTATTGTATGATGTCAATTTTATAATTCGTGGTTTCAAAATTAAGTGATATACACAGTCATTGTTTTTGGAGATTAATTTAGAAGTTTAATCATTAGAAAAATCGGGCGATATTTTCTAATAGGATCAAAAGTTCGTGTGAACTCAACTGTCTACATGCATTATTTGACGTGTATGCGAATAAAGCTCCCTCGGAGCTTACAATCAGTTCGACAAGTAGTAACGTGCCCCTCACTGATTGTGCCAATAAGGGGTGGCCGCTCTTCCAGCGAGGCGATCGGTTCGCAGCTTTCTCCACGTTCCATCTCTTTCTGGCAGGTCCATTTCCCTCCTCTCTCCCTCTCACTCTCTCACATTATCCTCTTCTGGCGCGGCCAGCATTCAGTTCGTAGGAGTCTTCTTTCACCGAGTTCCCCGGCGGCACGACTTTCGCAGAGCATCGCACATCTCTCGAATTATCTGCGTCGATCCATCCATTCTGGAATCTCAGCTTTCAATCGCACTGACCTTCTCCCCCGGCAGCAGAGGCAGAGGCGGCAGAGGCGGCGATGATCGGCCGCGATGATTGAGCGGCTATTCGCCAACTTCCCTTGAAAGATCGCGCGCGCAATTAGCGTGGAAAAATGGAGCTAATGCTGCTCGGCGCAGCTCGCTGCCCGTCGGAAAACATTTTCGCCAAGTCACGATCCCGTACATCATATGTTCGCCGCCCGGTAATTGGCGCTGTTGTGAGTTTACGTAATTGGTTTGGGGGAACGCCGACTTGGAGAGTTCTGCTCTACGTGAGCGAGGTTCGGACACGTCGCTTTTTCGGCCAACGAAAGTAAATAGTCGAAAGTTCCCGTGCCTCGCCTCTAAGGCTAATTTCGAGTAACTGAAACTGAATGAGTAAAGTGAATCCTAATAGGCTCACCATATTTTCTTGCAAGTTTGAATGCATTTTTTTCAAATGTAAAGTATAATCACTGCACCTTTAATTTTGGTTTTGTTTTTATTTATTTCGTTTAAACTCTTTGATCCAAAAGAATCATTCAAATCGTATTCTCACTTGGTCCAATTTAATGCGATTAAGGTCGCAAAGGAATGTCTTTCGAATTGGTACTTTGGTACCATGGAAAATAAGTTTCATTCATTGCTAATTAAGTTCTTAGGGCGAGGCTAATATGCGGCGCATTTACGGGAAATCAGGCTTGTCCCGGGGAGGAATTACGCCTCTGAATGTTTGTCCGTACTTGTAGGAAGGAGAGGAAGAGTGAGGGAAATGGACACTCGGGGCGACCGACTCTTCAGGTTGATACTGTTAATTTTAATGAAGGAGGGATTCCCCCTTTTAAAGGCACTCACTCCTCGCTTCACTTTGGCAAACGCAACTCTTTTTCGTTTGCCCTCCTCTCTTCCCGTCACATCAAAGCGCGCCCTCGAATTCGAGATGCGAGCTACTCTCTTTTTCTGTCATTCTTTCCTCTCGCTATCTAGTTACTCGTACTTCACGACGAAGTTTCCACTTCGTTATGAATATGTATATTCTCAATTTTTGACTCTCCAACTGGAACGAAGAGCAAGCAATATCGTTGTACTCTAATAGGCTCCAATTCAACCTGGAAGGAAGTGAACTTGATGAGACTGATATAGTTATTCTTTCCATGTCATAGCTTTTAACCAAAGTTTCTACCACTTTTCCTTCCTTCTTTCTTAAATCTTTACTTAGACTTACTCTCTCAACTAACAAAAATCTCTAAAAAATAGTCTGAACGCGTTACCCACAAACTAAAGTATCAATTCGATGCAAAGGTTGTCAGTTTAGAACATTCTAATAATACTTTTCATCGAGTGGAGCGCTATTTAAAAGTTGTTAACGCGGGCGAGTTCAATTTCCTAGCAATTGAAGCTCCAATTTAGCGGAGCATTTCGAGGTCCGAAAGCCGAGGGAAGTTTCCGTAAAGCTCGCGCAGTCTTTTTGCTCGCACGCAAGACTTCACACAGAGAGAAAGCAGTGGGCAAGCTTCCTTTTTTTTTTAAACACATGCTGTGTGCGGGAGATCGCGGCGCGCGCGGTGCGGTCTCTTTGCTTCGACGTGAAAGCGGCCGAAATTGGAAGGGTGCCAAGAGTAGGTGAAAGGGTGGCCCTGCTCTTCTTCTCCTTCGGAGACAAAACGTTGCCGTTAACCATCGCTGGAGAGAGAAAGCTCGAAGGAGAGAGGGTGGGATTTCTCCGGTACACCCCTGTCGTCAATTTATGCTCCCATTTCTCTCTCAGCGCGCATCGCCGCTGCCCCTTCTTCTTCCTCGTATCCTTGCGCCACGCAGCTTGAGCCCCGCTCCTCAAAACAGGCCAACCCACCGCGTACAACTTATTCTTTAGCCTTTCTCACTTGCAACTTCAACAATATTCGACAGTCGATAAGTAATCGAGATTCTTTCGCGGTGGAATTAATTTTTAGATTCATTTAAACGTGAATTATTTCTAAGTTCGACTTACATTGCTTGTAAGATATTATTCATACGAACGTAATACGTGGTTGGAAATCCGTTTAACTTGAAATATAGGCTAGTTTAAGCGTAAGTTATAACTGCGAGAATACTTTGAGCGCAATAAGTATTACCGAATTTAAATAGAAAGCTACTAGATTGCTGACACGAAACGCTCGGCTCCGAATCTTGCGAGAATTCCTTCCAGGCGAAGTAGCATTTCCATGGTGGAAAGTAGGCGAGGAAAAACGAGTGGTAGACCGGAAAATCCCGAAGCAATGCATTTCAATAAAGTTGCCTGCGCGATACATGTAGGTATTTTCGGGCTGGGCTAACGGTTTATGCGAGAGAACGAGTCGCTCAATGGAATATTGAGTCGTCGGCTTACGACATAAACGCGCCCGTTTTGCGCTTCCAACTTCCTCCAGGCTCCTTCTTCTCCCACTTCTCTTTCCTATCTCGAAAGCTTCGTCCTTTGAGCTATACTCGGAGCGTTGAAAGAACGTGAACGCTCAGCAAGAGAAACCCCGAGGAACCAACTAGAATTTGACTCTATTCAGTTACTCCTCCTGTTTTCTTTAGCTTTGCTCCTCCTCTCGAGCTTTATCTTGATCTAAATTAAGCAAATCCCATTGAGTCGTGCAACCAATAACGAAGTAATAGATTCGAAGCTTTGGAATAACGATGCATCCAAGTGTTAAGGGAAGTGGCAGCGACTGCAGTTGGGAAAGGGAAATTTCGTTGAGATTCTTTGAACGGGCCGAGGATGGAAGCATGGGATTCGGGTACATATGAAAAGACATTGGCAGGATGGCGACTTGTGCGCGAGAGACAGTCGGCCGGGCCGATAACAGGAGAAGAAGTAGTGACGGTCGCGCGCTGAAAGTAAAATATTCGATGCTTGCCACCGCGGAAAATGGAATTCTCGATACGTCGTCGTCGAAATTCTGCTCTATCGCTGATCGATTTCGCCGCGAAAGCCTTGACTATTCCCACGGGAGCTCACCACTCGCGCCTGTTTTCCTTCCGATCGAGGAATTCTTATCCCCCGAAAGTCGCCGCGCGCGCCTCCGCCCTTCTGCCCGCTTCTCAAACTACTTGCCGCTGATTTGAATTTGAGCGACGCCACGAAAGGCTTCCACCGGATAGCTATTTGCTCGGTCATTCTCGAGAGTTTTATTGTCACGATAAGCGAGCTTTTTTGCCGATCCAGAAGATTAGAGGGTGCGGGGACGAAGCTCTCGTCGGTGTATTTTGAAATCGGTGCTTATGGAATACTCGGGGGAGTCTCTCGAAAAGTAATTTTGTAGGATTTAGCCAAGTTCGGTTAACTAGGAACTTCACAGTAGCTTCTCAGCATCCTTTACTCGAGAGACTTAAGGGATTTAATAGCCGACATTTAAAAGTTATGGCAAAGAGTTTATTATTATTTAGAAGAATTTAGAATTTGCTGGATAATAATTTCAAACTCTCGCGAAACAGTTTAGATTAAAAATATCCGTAACTACTTTTAATGGGAAAGGTTAACAAGGCTTGGAAATAAAAATGAAACTAGAATAGTAAACACTGGCCGCGGAGTTTATTTCATTTGTCGTTGGGGTACTTGCTCTTTAAATCATATTCATGACGATACTAATAATTTATCAAAGGGAATTCGAATTTTCCATTAGTACGTCGAAAAACATGGACACCCCGAGGCAGACGGCTAATAAAATCAGTCAGGTGAAAGAGTGGACAGAGTTTTTACGATTTTTGCCGAAGAAATCGGATTACCGTGCACTCAGATCGAAATTTCGGAACGCTCACAATGGAATATGCTGGGGCGGCTATTGATTCGCGAATACGTATATCCGAATAAGCCAGCCGACACGAAACTCGATTATTCATTAATTCGCACATTTTTCTGCCATGCACCATACGCTTTTTGTCATTCCCCGCTCGACTGTATTGGCGATGTATGGCTGACGATATTGAAATGAAAGAGCTTCTAATTAGACCTGTGTAATAATTGTTTTGCACTTTCGATGGGACACGCACGAATAAATCGCCAAACATGAAACGTAAAACGTTAAACGGCTTTTGTGATGTGGCTAAAATGGGAGTTTCGATGCATACAAATCTTATTTTTAACGGCTCAGCTGTAAAAGGACTTTTAAAGCCTTTGTGATATTTATGCAATTTATCGCTTCGGTGCTTCAATAGTTTCTTCCTTTCTTTCGTTTCGCGCATATACTGTTAATTATACGAACTTTCTACACTCTTTGTCTATTCGTTGTACGCGTAACATTTATAAATTCCAAATATTTTATTCTTCCTATTTCAATGAGGCATCGATATTTCAGTGCATTATCTTAAAGTTTCTCAAGGCTCTCGCGGGCGCGTGCTCGTTTGCCGCACAAGCTTATCTCCGTGTTTTTCCGTTTTTACTTCCCAATTTTCCGGGATTTCACCATCCCTTAAGCCAGCTCGCGCGATATTGCAAGCAATTTTAGAGCACTCCATTTGCCGTCAGGTCCACGCTTCTCTGGCGTGTGTACGGCTGTGTGTAACGCGAAAGTTCTGGCCGCGCGCAGTTATAAACTGCCGTCGTTCGGAGCGAGCGGCTACGAGAGCGACCAAGGCAGTCCGCTCCGAGGCACGTTGAAAATTAGTTCTTTGTATCTCCGTGAATTATCAGGGTTATCATCCTGCGGACCAGCATGTCCCGTCGTTCCAGCGGCAGTCATTCGCCCGTTGCCGCTACGTGGCGCGCGCGCGCGCGCGCGCTTGTTGCCTCGCAAACCGGACATGAGCAAACGTGACTATTAGAACTCGGCGAAAAAATGTCCCCGCTCACTTTCCACCAGCACGTAGTGCTTTTACTTCAGCGGCATTGATGCGCTGGAATTGCCGGGGAATTTCGAAAATATGAGCGAACTCCGCAGGCGTCCTCGGAGAGTTGCCCGCAGAGAAAAATAGAACTCGGAGAAAAGTTAGTTTCTGGAAAAGGTTTGCCTTTATATGTGCAGGGTAGAAAGAGTAGATTTTTTGAATCTTTCCATCTACGAATGTTCGTAGTTCTACTTAAATATATGTGATTAAATGACATTTAGGAGTTACTTTTAGAAAAAAGTATTGCAGTAGTTTTACAGTATATGAAGGAAAACAAGTTTGAAGTTGCGATCTTTTCAAGTGTTTCTCCCATTCGTAGAATAATTCGTGTACGAGAGCAAAACACGTTTTTAAAAGCTCCAAAATTCATAGGCTGTCGTTAAAAAGAAATATTTCGCGTGCTATTCCAAGCATGCAGCAACTGCCGGTCTGTTTGTAGGTAGTCCTTACAAAAGTTGTAAATGAAGGAAATTACAAGATTTCAAAGGCTCGCGATATTAACTTCCCTCGAGTGATTCAAGTCAGCTATCAGAAACTTGGTTGTAATTAAAATCAAAATACTCCAAGTTTAATTAGCGTTTAAAAGTTGGGAGGAACAAGCTAAAAATAGTTAAGCAAACGTAAAAGCGCGGAGTTTCGCCTTTGGTGCGTCAGACAAACAAGGGGGCCGCCTTAGCTGTCAATTTGAGGAGTCACTCGCGCGTCTCTCAAGCTTCACACACTCGGTGACACGCAATTTTCCATCTCCGGCGAGGCGTGCACCACGCACCAGCCACCACTCCCTTTTCATCCGAGGGAGAGCACGATATCTCCGAATTTCTCGGCGATGTGTGTATGAAGTATGAGACTTTGCGAGGGTTCGGAGGGTGCCGACGTGGCAAATCGATATTCGATCTCGAACTTACGTCTCGTCGCGGAGGAAAGAAATCGGGAGCGAATTGGGTCACGTAAATTTAAGCGTGGGTCCCGGCAAAATCAATATCTCTCCTTGCAATCGTCGAGCTTGTTATTTTTTCGCTAACTTCACAATTTTTTATTCAATTAACTCTCGGCGCTTCCTCCCTTTCCGTAAACTTTCAGAATTTCGTTTAACGTTTACTACAAGTATTATCTTCCACAAGACGTAGCAGCTCCTGTTTACGAACTTCATTTCGAAATTATTCCATTTATCCTTACTTTAAATAAGAATCTCATACCATAACACTTATTCCTTCACAGTCTTCAAATGTACTTAACCCAAAGGTTGCGGATATTTTCCCCTTACTTGAATTTGTAATACTTTCTCCCTCCTCGGGTTTTCTTCTTACCATCGCCATTCATTCTTTCAGCTTTGCCGAGTTTAAAGCAACCAATAAAGAGTAGAAAAGTCGGTGGAATAAGAAGATTAGTTGAATAAGCGAAAAACGCGTAGATTTTTCTTCGTTGGGGCGTAGAGCGGCGTGGCGTGGCGTGGCGTGGCGTGGCGTGGCGTGGCGTGGCGTCGTGACGTTTCTCGCTCGGCGGTGCTTTCGTGCCTCCTGACACGCTCGGATTAAGGGAAGAGAAATGCCACGAATTCGATTCTTCGGGTTCCGGCTAACTGGACGGGCGGGCGGTAAAGTTTCTTTGGAAGGCGACTGGGCTCCCTGAAAAGGCGCTATTAAAGAGCTTATCGAAAGTTATACGTTCTATTCCAGGAGTGCATTCAGCCGAGGCTCGGATACGGGAACGCGCCTCGTAATTGGGGTTTAGTGTACGGCCATATCGCACTAGCTACCACCTACCAACTACCACCGAGTGTGCCGGCTAACACGCCGTTCTATTCAATTTCGGCTGAGTATTAGGCGGCATTATTATTGCCGGTATTGTTGAGCAACTTGTGTAATTCCGCTTATAACTTCACTTGCAGCACGCGAGTGCTCTCCTCTCTCCACCGGCCTGATTACCTGTGAAGTACGAGCTAATCCCCGGCCCACACGATACTTTTCACTCATCTTGTTACAATCCTTTTCTCATCCTTCATATTCTATCCTCTCGTATTATACATATTTCACTTCACTCGCTTTTAATTATTAGTTACCTTAGTTTTACTTTACCCTCTATTTCCTCGTCCGTCATTTTATCCCATCGACACACAGTTCTCCATCATTAATACAGCAATTATTTGTGCAATCAATAGAAGAAAGAAATGGAACTATACTAAACTAATTATAAGTAGGAGAGTCTTTTCGGGAAACAATTTATAATATCGGCGGCATGTTTATGACAGACTAGGTCATAATGCCGGAAGGAAGAAAGAGCATTACTCGGCAAAGTAAGGCGAGGACGATGAAACCATTATTGATAGCCGTTAGATTTGGTGAGCGGTGGGGGGTTTGGCCGCGAGCATAATCCGAGGAGGACGCGGGCGCGCGGGCGCGCGGACTCTGCTAAGGGTGGCGTGGCGATAAAGGGATCAAGCTCGTTTTTACGAGGCCGACGGCCACTTTCGAGCCAACTCCTTTCCAGTTGAGCTTAAAGCCCCGCAGCCGGATTGCAACGCTAACATATGATGACCGCATGACTCCGCGACATAATCGCCTGATGAGTGCTATTTCCCGCCGGCTGTTGGCACACATTATCAGCAAACATGCTCCCTAATATAAATTAGATGCTTAACAACAGGCTTAGAATGTGGCTAAATGGCTTTATCATGGAATACATTTTACACTCGAGCTAGTTGAGCGAGAATTAAATTTGCCCATATCGTTTGCTTGCCGCCGCCGCCTCGAGAGGTTAGATGGGTATTCATTCTAGATTCGGTCTAATTGGATAATTATACATTTACTTGAGAGTAACATATACAGGAATTGAACAGTGTAGATAGCTGTATTTTGGGTGCGCTTGGTTCTAGGGTTAGTGAATAATTAATAATAGAACATGTTGATAGATGGACACTGAATCTTTAAGTATTTGGGTTTTTCAACTGTTTTATCTTTTATAGAAAGACAACTCTTAATGATAAATGATTCTAGTTTATTCGTGTTTACTTGGGACTACGTGCGAACTAGATTTGTTTAGTTAATTACGATTCTATCGGGTAATTTCAATACGCGTTTAATAGTTGATCCAGTGCTGGTAATTAATTTTGGTCCCGGGATTTACCAATGTTAAACACCATTACAGAAATCAGTTGACTCGGCTGGAAATATTGATGAAAGTGACCGGAATACTGGCAAGTGCTCGAAGATCAGTGCTTTGCCCAATCGATTTTCACGGGCCACGTGTTTCTAGGAGGGGTTGACGGTGTGTAGCAAGTGTTTCTGCAACATATGCCGGCGGTGGCAGGAAAATTCGAGCCACGTAGGGGACCTCTACTTAACTATCCATTAAATACGAGGGTCCGCCATTCGGTGGGAATAGGAGGCCCCCGCGCACCAAATCCAAAGTAGATCCACGAAAAATTATACCGAAAGTTTAGAGCCGTAATACCTTAACGATCGCAACTACCAGCGCTCGATACCAGACTTAGTAACCCTCCTGCCGCGCAAATACATTTCTAATTAGTTTCATGGGCAAGTTGTCCCGATGTGTACCAACTGGAGAATGTTAATCAGACGGAGAAGATGCGAATCTAATTACTAGCTGGAAATAACTAGTACATTAAATGACAAAAATTGCACGAGTTAGAATTGCATGACAGTTAATTTTGTTCTTACTAGCATCCTACTATAATTGTAATATTACAGTGGAGACTCGACGAGGTCGCTGTAGAGTTCCCTTTTTATTTTTCCTTCGTACGACATTTTCTCGCGCATATCAGGATAACTCTATAAACATCGCGTTGCTTTTTCCCTTCGATTAACCCTTCGATTAAAAGGGAGTTCAAACGAGAGAGAGAGAGGAGCGTGAAAAAGCGAGTTTATTGGTTTTATAGATCGGGCGGGGCCGTAAGGGAGAGAGAGAGAGGGAGGGCGAGGGTGAGAGTGCTAGTGGAGGAGAGATTTACCTGATCTACGATCCGCAGGAATTACCGAACGTCCGCGGTACGAAATTACGAGTAGATGGGTATCGATGTTGATGACAAATTAGCCGTCTCCGTCGATTAAACGACCCTCCTTCCCTTGACGTAAATTGCCTCGTTAATCTGGTATTAAATCGCGGTATAAATGATCGCGCGACCATTTTTTCTTCCTCTCGCCGAAACCAGGATACTCGTATTTCTACGGGATAATGGTCACGTCCGGACGGAATCCTTTATGCGAACATAATGGTCGCTCGATAAACGGATGTCTGTTGCCTTTCGGGTTGACCGGGCGAGGTCAGATTATCGCGAAGCCCTTTCCCTTCAACTCAAAGAAACATTACTCTTAGAACTATGCTACAACCTTTCCGGAAGCAAATCTTGAAACTGCAATGTGCTTCTTTAGCGAATTTATAAAGTCTTTCCACTAAAGCTTGCTAAACTTAATCGAATGCCAATCTAGATCAGTAAAATCAATGTCAACATTTCCGCCCAAAATTGTCCAACGTTAATCGAACAATCCCTCATTGAATCGCGATGGGATGGGTGGAGTGAGTAGAGAGGAGGGAGTGGAGGGATCGGTAAACATTTTGCTGGAGGTAGGGGGAAGTGGTCGTGATGAGAAAGAGATCAAAAAAAGGCGTCGGGGGTGGGCGGAGAGGGAAGTAGGAGAAGTAATCGATCGACACGAGCAGCCGCCACATCTGGGTCGCGACTTTTTCTCTAATTACTTGCGGCTTTGAGCTCGCAAGCCGAGAGCCAGCAACGATGCAACTTTTCTCCGGCTCTTCCTCTCTCGTCGTCCTCTTTCGCCATCCTATCCCGCCACTGCCACTACTACCACCGTCGCCATCGCCGCCTCTGCCACCGCCGCCGCCGCCGCCACGCTGTCTCTCCATCTCAGCCTTTTTTCGTCGCCGTTCCGACGTGAAATCAAAGTTTAACTCGGGTTTGCCAGTGTGCGCGAGCGCTAAGGGCGGAGAGGATTGGGAAGGGTGCTCGCCCTGACGAGGCCACGATCGAAATCGAGGATCAAAGGCCCTGGCTTTCCTTCCGATTTCGCGGCTGCTGCGAGTCTATTAGTCGGCTAATTAATTATCATTCATCCAAAGCCCCGCGCTCCGTCGAACCGCACCGATATTGAAAGGAGTTCTGTAATGAGAAGCTGCCTTGACGCACCGACCCACTCCGACTCCTGAAAAATCCCCTCTATCCAACCACAGCATCCCGCCAGACTGATTTTTCGTTCAATGTAACCAAGTAATGTCGATCCGAAAATTATCCTAGGTTTACAGTGTCAATCACTCCAATATTTAGAACGACAAGGTACATAGAAGACTTTAACATTTTTAGTCTTAGTTTTATATTTAATCACATTCTTCGTTTCAAATGGAGTTTTCTATACTTTCAGGACTACCATCTTTCTCTGCAGTGTAGAAAGTGGCCGAATGAAAGTTAATTTATTAAATTTATAGAAACCCCGGGATTCAAGCGGTCAATACAATTGATTAGGAAATCATGTGAATACAACAGTAGGCTATTAAAATAATTCTCGAAGAGATTAGTATTTAAATCACGACAACGAGTGACGAGTGGCACAGTGTCGAATAGCAAGTCGTACCACTCGGTTGTCTCCAGTTGAGTATCGATACCTCGAAGCCGTCGCGAGGGAAGGTGACCGATGTCCGGCCGCAGGCGAATTTGCAAAAGCATGCGAGCGCGCGAACGGTCGACGCTCGTCGTCGGGCGGGTTCGTCGGAATTGCAAATGCCGGGCGCGTTCGCCGGCTGTATTTTAAAACGAGTGCTTCCCGATAATAGGTTGGGCGAATTTCGGCAGGAATTTTCGGCCGACTAGTCCGCCGGATAGCATGGCGGCTGACGGACTCGCACGTATGCTCACCTAGTCGCCCGATGAGGATGCTGCGAGCGAGAGCGAGCGAGCACGTACGCACGTGAAAGCCGCAATGCTTACCGGCGAGAGCGATTTCACGGCGAGCCTGAAAAAGTCGTTTCCTGATTTCACGCTGCCACGACCTTTCCGCGTCGCTCTCCACCTGCGTGCCAACCCGCGCGATATTTGCTTCCGCGAACGACGTGTGATTTTGTTATCGGCGCGGCGCATCTCCACTTTGTCCCCGCCCCGCCATAGTTCGACGATCGCTCGCTCCCCGACAAAACAACTCGTCATTTCGAATTCCGAGGGCGTAGTTTGCAAATTAAAGGATACAATGTGGGAGACACTTGAGGCTCAAGGATGTTGGTAATTGATAGTAATATTGTGGATAATTAAGATTATGCCTCAGTGATTATATTAAATATAATTTCTTATTATTATTGTCAAGTTTGAATTATTATAATAGTGCAGGTTAATGTTTATCTTTTGTGCCCTAAAGTTCAATAGTTCTATTCGGTGTTTTATTAAATTACTATACTAATCGAGTTTAATATAGAAACTAACATGTTACGTACAATAAATTTTAAAGTACTACCCGCGTATTTACAGCACATACAAATTTCCTACTCAATAATACAAATGTACGTTAGCATGGGTCGAACATGTGCGCGCAGTCAAATGAGAAAGGCGACAGGCAAATAAATGTCAAGCGACAGATTCTAGCATCTGCGGGAACCTTGTGCCAATTTTCTGTGCCCGTCGAATTTTCTCGCAGAATGATGGCGACTTCGAGAGAGGCCAAGTGGGAGGGATGTTACGAGAAGGGAGGGGTTTCTATTATCACGCGAGATACAATTGTGAATATTTTCGGCGCATCTGTCCCGCCGCTCAAACCGAATGGCTTAGGTCCAATTGTCTCTCGCGTGTGCACGCCTCGCTTGACCGGCTCCGCTTTTTCATCCAAATGCCGCAATCTCTCTCTCCCTCTTTCTCTGTTATGTTACCCTCTCTTTCCCTCCCTCGAACGTCATTCGTCCTCCTCGCTGATATCTACACCTCGTTCATTATTAGACGCCTGCTGATTTAAGCGTGATTTTACTCGCACTGACAATCCACGATATTTTTGTTCATTTCCCTCCGGTGCCGCGCACTCGGAGCACGAAATTCTAATGGGAGTGCTTGCCAGAGAAGAATGGAAAGTTTGCCTGGATATGTGGTACGTGGTTTTGAGCAAGTCGGACGATTGTTTTTGGTGCTCCGGGTGTGTTTAAGTTTGACGTATGTTTCCGTAGGTATTTTATGGAAATGACACTTTTAGAGTTTGATGTATTAGTTGTTTAATTCTTGACTGATAGGACGATCGATTTTCAGTATTACGAAATGCTTCCATGGAAAGTGGAAGCAATTGGATCGTATAGCCGAATATTATTCAGTTCGGAGCGGTGTGCTTCTCTGGAAACGAGAGCCAGCCTCGCTTTGCTACGATTACGTCGGCACTCAGCAATACAAGCACTCTTCTCTCGACAAGTGTTCGATCACACCTCGAGCTCCCTCGAAGATTAATAGAAATCGCACTCACTTTGGATTAGCATAGCCGCGGTGGAGCCGGGTACTCAGGCATTACAGTTGAAAGGAATTCATAACGCGATATTCTCCTCTCCCTTTGAACCGGCGGCTCTCGCGCCATTGATCCACGCGCCTCAAGTTCTCTCTTTACGCTCTCATTGCCAGGCACACTCCGCATTTATTTTCGTTGTTGTCTATATATAATATATACGGTGGCCCAACAATATTATAAAGTATCATAGCTAACCTCTCGAGAATGAGAGAGGAATGAAGATGGCTATTTTTAAAATATTCATTTGATCTTCCTGTTGTAAGAAAACTATAATAATTGCATATCAATAAATTGTATCTTGCATTATAGTTAAAGTTACAACGACGATTCATTAAAGGGAACAGTCTTTTTAACCACAACCAATTTCGTAACTTCCTTATTTGAAAAAACAGACATCAGTCGGTCAAGAATGGCTAAGTGTTTGAGGGGCGTTGCCTAAATTATTACTGAACAACTCAGAGTCGAGAGCCAAAGTAGAATTTCAAAAATAGCTATATTCTGCGTGCCGCTCTTTACAAGATGAGTATAACATTATGACATTTTTGGAACACCCTCTAGTATATCCCGCCCCCGAGGGGCCGCGATCGTTCTCGTCGGCTGGCGCCCACCCACCGGCTGTATTTCACGCCGTCCACTCGTCTATGCTAATACAAAGGCAAACTGAAGCGCGCCGCCTCCAAACATTGTTCGATCGGGCGACCATAAAGGAAAAAGGTCGGGCGGAACGCGCGCGCGTACATACAAACACATACGGGCGCGGAGTTCGGCCTTCAAATTTAATTAGACTTCAATCGAATTCCACTTTGTACCGGTGGTTTGCCGCTTTTGCAATTCAATGGCGAGCGGCCGGCATCGCCCTTTCAAGTGGGCCTCTGTTCACGTCGCCGGATTAAAGAAGCAGATTAGAGAGGCCGAGATTCGCCCGGCTCTTGTATCTTGTTAGCGTGTCAACAAAGATCGCCTATCGTCTGTCACTTAATCCCCCGTGGCAGAGTTTTTTTTCGGTATTCGTTAATTTGTTGTTAGAGTTCCTGCGATAATTGCACTGGGTTCGCATTAGGTTGATCGAATAACTAGCTTCATGGAATGATATTAGTCATTGAAACTGTGATTCCCTTTATAATTGTATTACAGTATGACGCAATTGCTTTATTTAAAAGTTAATTGAAATTCAATCGAGTGTTAGTGTAATATTAAAACAGTATTATAACTTGTAATATCATTAGCGAGAATAATGCTCCAATAATCTATGTAATTGTATGGGAAACTGTATAATTGCATATTGTGAAGTCGTTTAAAAATTTAATTAAACATCACAAGTGTACATTGAAGTGTTTAAGATTCGTATTTCTACTTTATATTTATATTCCTTGGTTTTTCATTTTGCGAAAGCATTTTGTGCTGACTGTTGCGGTGTTACGGTAATTCTTTGGTTACGCGAGCTGCGAGCAAAAGTATTAGCCTGTCATACTGTTGGAACAGTTTAATCGGGATGGCTCGAGCAGTCGTTGGACGATAAGAGCATTGTGTTTTTAATTTTTCAACGAATAGGAATCCATTTACATCGCGGAAGGACAGAACACTGCACTTCTCCCTGCTCCTCGTTGATACACGTGTAAGCTTACAGTCATAAATAATGCTCGTATGTTATTTCAGCGCTACACAGCACTGCCTCTCCTGTGTGCCGAAAGTATTTCTCGCTAATGCGCATGTCAAATAAACTAATGAAGATTTACGAGTCTGGAAATTTTGATGCTTTTTTTTTTAGCGAACTCCGTAGTTAATAGTTCCATCTCCTCGTAAATAGATGTCGACAAACATTACAGATAATGGCTATCCGAGTGTTGCAAAGTCAATTCAGACACACTTTCTACAATTCTTTTAGAATCCAGAAAAAAACCTTTACATGCAATGCGCCCAATCTTTTTTAAACCAAAAATTTGCAATATTAACCACTTCAGTGTGCTTTATTACGATCAAATGTAAATGAACGAAGTATATCCAAATAAGGATGTGACGTTTCTCCGAAGAATCGTTGCTGGAGGAACTCAGTGAAGTTCCATCCATGCATCTTGTTTACGTGTACCTTGGAGGGAAGAGTCATTGGAAGGAGGGTAGCGTCCAGTGGCAAAGTGAGTGAGTCTTGAGTTCCAGGGGCGATTCAGTACTTTCACAGGAAATTCGGCAGAGCCACCATGGCTGTCCGTTTCCACGTCGGTTTGCGTCTGGCTATCCGGCACTAGCTTCTGGGGAGAAACCCACGCGATGTTACAGAGAGCACGAGAGAGAGATAGAGGGAAAGAGAGCGAGAGAGAGAGAGTAGAAGGAGTGCGCGCGGTGTGGACCAGTTGGATGCGAGTAACGGAGACAAACTGTGTGTTTGCCCCTTCATTACCCCCGAGTAAATACCAGCCGGTTTTAATTACGGCCTCCGCCGCTCGCTCGCAACTATATCTCTTCTTGCTTGTTATTTACTTGCCCGCTCGCCTAAGCTATCTAACTTTCTTACTGGCATGCCGTACACCCGCGGTTAAACAGGGGTCGCCGCCACTACGACGAGATTCTCCACTCGCCCGCCCGCCCGCCCCCACTCCGCTAACGACAATTTACGGATCCGAGTATTCACATATCGCCACATCCGCCTCTTACATTCGGCAGCGTTTCTTGCCACTGTTGGCGAATCTTCCCCCGAATACGTAAACATCCTCGCCTTCCTCTCCAGTCTCCTCTCTCTTCCAGTCCGATTGAAATCATACCTTCGCTACGGTGGTTTAGTAGGGTGAATACTTGAGCGTTTTGACTCTTGTTGGTGTTTGATTATAATATTTGTGGATGGATTCTTCGTTTACTATTATATTTTCGATGGCCAACAATATGGGGCAAAAAAAATGTTGAGCTGGGGCTCTGAAATTTATATCACATCTTCCTTGATGCAAGGGGAGACTCCCCACCAAATTTCAGCCCCGGAAAAGGTCGGGAAGTCCAAAAAATATGGGAACTCCAGCGAAAATTCCGAAAAAATCGAACTTTAAAGACAGTTTTTTTAGTGTTTTCGATAGAAATCCGGACTTTTTTCGACGGATTTCTTGTTTTCTATCCGTTTTCATTCACAAGCAATCGATTCCTGAAGAAAAAACCCGAATTCGGAGACCTTCGAAAAATTGTGAAAAAATCTGAAGGGGTACCCCTTAAGAAAAATTTGCCGAAAAACAAATTTTGAGCTAGGGCTCTGGAATTTTTATGGTATCTTCCTTGATGCAAAAAAACATTACCCACCAAATTTCAGCCTCCGGAAAGGTCGGGAAGTCCCCCAAAAAAAATAAAAACCGTTAAAAATGAGCAAAAATGGACTTTTCTGGACGGTTTTTCGACCCGTTTTCGTTGCAAATCTGGACTTTTTTTCACGGATTCTGTGTTCTCTATCCATCCTGATACGAAAACAATCAAAATATCGCGGGTTCGGCCGATTTTGAGAAACTTGAAAAAATTGACCATTTTCGAGGGTCGAAAAGAGGTGAAAACCTAAACTTTGAGCTAGGGCTCTGAAATTTATATCACTTCTTCCTTGACGCAAGGGCACATTCTCCACCAAGTTTCAGTCCCGTGGAAGGTCGGGAAGTCGACCAAAAAAATAAAAACCGTCAAAAATGTTTGAACTTGAAAGTAAAATATTGGCGCGCTGTATTGCTAGAGAGCTAGAGTGGGCAGAGAGGGCTAAGATGGCTATCAGCTACATAGTGAGGGTAGTGAGTAGCCCTCAATTCCCCAGGCAGGGTCCACCGAGTAGTGAAAAGGGAAAGAAGCGCGTGAGGGGCCCCTCACTTGGCTGGCACTGAGTTAGAGCATCAGAGAATATCCCGAGATATTCTCTTAAAAACTGAGGGAACCAAATACAAGCAGTAGGTCAATTGGAAAGCTAACATCAAATAACGAATGTACACCGGGAATCAGTAAAGGGGAGTGCGGGTCGTGAACAAAGCAAGGAAGATAAACTCGAGTAATAAGGGATGTAAAACAGTCGAGACAACTGAAATAATAGGTCAGACTGTGAGAGTTGTCGAGAGAAGGGGGATGATGCCGCGATACGGGAAAGAAAAGTTTTACAATAGGCTTATTGCGACGCGAGCTTTGATCCCGCTTATTTTTGAGCGGAGAGAACAACGATAATGCTCGGCGGAAGCACTGTTTAGTTGGTTCGAAGATTCCAGAACTTAGATATGACAAGGGACGAGCATAATATCATTGACAATTTGAATATTTTGGTTTTACCACTTGCGAAGCATTAAAACAGAATATTACTATAATTTTCAATAATTCATATATTTATTCCTTCGCTAAAATACCAAATATCAAAACCACTACAAAATCATAGAATAATGAATACGACAATCTAGAGAAAATTCCTATCCAAGCGTTAAAATAGAAAAATCAGCATTTCCATGCATTCATTTCAATGATTCCATATAATTCATCACATTTCTCTATGTTGCCACTTTAATTTGCCAATATCGCTAACCGGGCAGCTTCAAAGGGCGCGAATTGCCGTGTGTGCGGGGCATTCCTAGGATCGGATCCCGGGGGATCTCATTTGGAGAAACGCACGGTAACGTGTCCAAGCGGCAATAATAAATTCTTCAGAGCGATCCAATTGCGTGATCAGTAGTCCATAGTACGCGACGCCGCACCAACTTGCTGGCAGAGTTGGGTTGTAGGGGGAAGGGAAAGGGAAAGGGGAAAGGGGGCGAGGAGAGGAAGGCACGTAAACTTGCTGTGCATTTTGCGGTGGATATAGGAGACCCTTTTTAACTCTGCTCCGTTACGCATAATTTACGTTCATTATCTTTAATGGTCCGGCTATTAGGTGGTGCACGAGTAATAGTGTGGCAATACTACTAATGCTTCCTCTCCTCTCACCTCATACCTTACCTTCCACGCTTCCGCCCGCCACTTTTTCCCACTTGCACGCTCATTCTTCTGCCAGCACGATTAAAGGACCGCCACCGAGGAAACGATAGAGCTCGCCGGTATTAGCCTCTGTGCGCCACCATCAACTAATGGCACTGATGACCATTTACCGCCAGTCGTTGAATTTGCATGGTAATTATTCTACCGTCAATCGCTCGAGACTTTATTATAGCTGGGAGGATTCTTTTATAGGACGCGTGATTGATAATTTTGAGAAAAAAAATGTCGCGACTCTTTATTGAGTTAGCCAACGAAAGAGTTTTTATAAAACGTCACTGCAATTGGCTTTGTGTTTCAGTCGAATGTCTTGGTCTCTTTTAATCTCGGCGTTGTATGAATATAGTCTCAAATGATCATCTCTCGCTTTGTCTTTTGAATGGTGGGCAATCAAACGGCCGGGCGAAATTGCTAGCTTTAGCCGGAAGCTGAGGGGCGCGAGATAAATTTCAGTGCCGGCGCTCTTTTGCACCCCATGAAAGAGCTGTCGGGAGGAGTGCGCGGCTAGGATCGTTTCAACGGGGCGACGCGGTGTGTCCGCGTTCTGACCATTACACGGGACGACGATATTCTCGCGCGAATATCTCCGAATGTCGCTCGGCTTGTCACTTAGTGTCGCAAAGAAATAACGTTTCCCGGGCGAGTGTCACTCCGACATTGTCATCGTGCTCTCGTTGCTCTTGCTCGCTGCTGGCTTCGCGCGCTAGAAACCTAGGGTCGTCGCCGCTGCCGTCGCCGTCGCCGGCGTCGTCGGACACAACGCGCTGTCCTTCCACGCTCGAGCCAAAGCGGATTCCTTGTCTTTTCCCGTATTTTTAGTCGCCGCCGACCATAACACTTGGCTGGACCTCACCGGCAAGGATTCAACCTTCCTTGCCACTCCGACCAATGCGCTACTGTCAGCTTGAATAATACATGCCTCGCCTGCACGCTCTTGCTTCACTATCTGTCACGCTCCTTACCCATCCCATTCAACCTACACTTGTGTGTCCAGGATGATACGCCAGTTTAATGGGAAACCTTGACTGTTTTCGTTCAATTCTACAGAGAATATCTAACGTTTACCACGAATGCAGATTGTTGCCTTTTTAATCATTCATCATAATACAATATTCATAAGTACAATGCAGTTTTAGTATTAGAATACTGAACTTTTATATATTAAATGTTTAATATTGATCGTTAGACTTTTAAAATAACATTTGATTTAGTTACAAAAGTCGCACATGGATGGGTGGTTGGGTGAGGCTTGGGCAATCCCGCGTGAAGAGTGCTTCACGTGGGATTCCAATTGTTTCTTTATTATTTCAACTCAAACGTTTTTTCTACGCGCAACCTGCATATCGTGATTTAAACCAGAATTCGCGAACGTATATTTACATCACGGAGGATCATATCACCCATTTGACTTACGATTCATCGTTACTTAAAGAGTCACTGCTTTTTGAGAGAGCTTTGAGCATGTTTACGCTCTAACGCATTAATTCGGGATGCGTGAAACGAGAGAAAAGGTGTAAAAAGGGCTGGCGCGTGCTGGAGAGGGTCGATATGAGTTGCGCGGGGTGGGGGATGAGTGCGGAAGTCAAAGTAGTGGAGGGTAGGTTTGCCGGGGGAAAGCTGGGCGAAAGACACGGCCTAAGAAGGAGGTCGTAGATGGAGGAAGAAGATACAAGACGCGGCCTTCGATGAAATCTCATCTTTTTAATGGCTGAAACTTTTTCCACCGAGCGAAGCTCCGCTCTCGCTCCCTCGAGCGTTCTCATTGAGTATCGGATTTCTGACTGATCGCACTGGCATGCCTGTGCAAGACACGCCAGCCCTGATTCTGAAAGCCGGTGAATGCATTTTTTTGCGATCCGCCTCACCGCTGAAAAGGATGTCTCTCTTTTAATCACTTTAAGAACGCGACGCGCCAGATGGATCCTCGAAAAAGCATATCCCGATAATTCCTATTAATAAACGCGCCGTTTCAATTCGGACCGTGTAGTTTTATTCAGCAACTCTTGCTGGATGCTGGAAACTTCGTCGAATGTCGATAATGATAGTAGAAATAGCGAAAGATGAAGGCTCGACGAGTGAGGCTAGTAATAGAGAAACTAGATAACTCTTCCTTTCAGTAAACTCATGAATTTCTCCCGTGAATTCTGACTGACGCGCAGAAAGACGTGACGTCCTCGAACTTATAGAAAATTAATGGCAGGAATTGCTAATTAGTTTAGTTAGCCAATCATTGTACTCAGATGTGAAAACATTATCTTTGAAGAAATGCGCAAGTTTAGATTTTATCGAAAGAGATATGTTGATTGCAGTATTCCTAAGTTTTGTACTTTTCTAAAATCATCGACCGCCCTTGACGGAACTTTCAGTTTCAGTGTTCATTCGCTCACAATCATTTGACCAAGGCATCAACACCGGCTGCATTTTCCATCCTATGTCTACCAATTGATCAGCTCGTCAATTGATTCGACAATTGTTTTGACGAACAGGATACACAGCTTGTTTCCGGGCAATTGGTTTGTCGGGGCATCGGGCGATATTGCGCGGAAAAAAGGATTTCTCTGCTGGCAGTGGCGCTGCAGACGCATCGCCCGGCGACCTTGATTAAAGCGATTGTTTCGGAGGCCAGCAGAGGGAAAAGCGCTTTTACAGTCGGCGGCGCTTTTTTTAAGGACAATTTCTGGGTAGCAGCGCCGCGACTGGGAAGGTCCGTGAGCGCGATATCTACTTAATTACCGAAGCTTTTGTGAGCGGACTCGCGAGGGGGGGTTGCAGCCCTGGCGAAAGATAGACGGAGAGCTAACTGAAAGGGAAGTGAAAGAGAAAAAAGCGAAACGAGAGGAGACAGTAGGTCGATAGTAATGCCGGAGTAGAAGGTTCGAGGAAATGTCCGTTGGTAAGAGGCATTTACATGTAAATGGCCCCATGGTTACCAAAGTCTCGTTGAGCGGGACGGGCAAGGCGAAGTTAACGAGGCCCGATCGCCCGCTCGAAAAAGAAAACCGCTCGCTCACAGGGTGGCTCGAAATTGCACGACAGCAGTCGTCCTCGTACACTTCCTTCCGAATTCAATCCCTCCCGATTTTTCCTCCATGATATCTCACCTGCCTGCTTTTCTTCTAGTATTGTTAATTACAGGCTTGAAGACTTCGGTTTACATTTTATAACGAAAGATTGGTTTCTTAACTGATGCAAGGAATCCTTGTTCCTTCGTCAGAAATCTATTTACAACCTTTTATTGATTACGCCCCATTCGTCCCAAAGAAACAAGCGTGTTCTATTTATCAAAAGTTTTCCATGTCGATATTATTTGATCTATAACACATTAATATTCATTATGCTATATTGTTTACCTCATAAGTATTCAGTATTCGGTAATTTCTCGATTGTTGATAGGCGCTGTAAATACTTCTAGTGGTGTAACATTTTTTTAACGCGGGAACAGTGAATTCACAACGATGTGAGAACTGTTAATAAAGCGTTGTGGGTAAATTGATGTTGTTGATTGAAAATTGTATCTGGAAAATAGTAGCAAGTAGTTGTGGCGGTGTTATATCGGGCCACCCTGTGCATAAACGGGAAAAGGCAGAGGGAATGCTAGGAGAACGGGAAAAAGACCTGGAAGGAAAATCGTTTCGACTCGGCGTTCGCTCTCGGGTAAATGCTCTTTTAAGTTTTTTACCTCGCGTTGTCTTTAGCTTTGAAGTAACGATTGCCGATTGTCTATGATGTACCGGTGGATCGGGCTTTAATCAGTATCTTTTTACTCCTTGATCCATCCTTTCATCGGCGCAACTACGGTATTTTACATTCGCCGGCAGCTTCAATTAGCGCTTCATTGTGGCTGCATACGTAATCCTCTTGATTCGGACTTTCGACGGACTTGTAAACAGAATTCAATTATCTTTCGATGCGCCATACGAATTTAAAGGCTTTCGCAACGCTCCCGCACCGATGTGTGCTTTACTTATACAAATAAGACACGCTTATCTTTCCAATCGGTAATTGTGAAATGTTTAATTCGTTATTCTGTACCTTCATACACGCATCGGCGAAATTTCGTACAATGATAATTATTGTTTGCATTATTTTCATTACTGTGACAGAATCGTTTCATCAATTTCACGCTTTTTTTATTATCAGATCAGTTGATTCTTATTCAAGTATTTATCCTTGCTTATTTATTTTCGTAAAATTCAGTAAACTGATCTTAATACTATAAAAATTGTTGCAATATTAATAGAACAAAATATAGAGTATCTCATTTCGTTTCACCCCGAAAATAAACGCTTTTCGAATACACATAACTTATCTGTCTCCATGAGATTGATATAAATTTGCTTTCACGCCAGCCAATTGGCAAGGACGAAGTGCAAGGCGTGAGAAAGAATCGCGCGAAAATCCGTGCTCGCCAGGGGGAAAAAAGATCGCTTACGAAAATGCGACGATGCTAGTTTTTATCTTGCGGTCGCGATAGGGAAATGTGGACTCGACGGGTGATGCCAGCTCGGACTGGCCCGGCAAATAGTTGGGCGAATCTCGCGCTCGTATATCATTCGAGCAGGATTTATGCAACCAGCATGGTGCTATGTATAGTGTGATGTTGGCTAAAGTCAAGCCGGCAATACACACGGGGCTTTACGCCACTAAAGCTTCACCCGGCAAAGTTTTACTTGAGTTCCTCGTATAATAATTTGTATCCTCTTGCAAATCATATGTAAGAACCTGGTAAATTTGAGACTGCTATAAATCTATAAAAGACGTTGAGCTTTCCTTGTTAAAGGATAGTTCATTATTTTCATTGGACTCACTTGTGTCATTCTGTTTCGGGGTTTTCTTGAATTCTTCTTAAAAGTTTTCGATTTCTCTAAAATTAATTTGAACACTGTAGTGTTTGACTGTATGTACGTCATACTTAAGAATAACGACTTGTGTGTTTATCACTTCTAAATAAATTACATTATATATGTTTTCGAACGGAAATCCACGTCAGCCTTGTCTAATCATTGACTTTCTACTGTATACAAGAAATCGATCGAATTCAATGAAGGAATCGAAAACATATCACCGGGTTAAATTGAACTTGCTAGCTTACGCGAATTTGTGTGGCAGTTGTGAGTCATTGTTAGACAGTGTGATGTTAACAGTAAATAGGGGAGCAAATAGTTGGGTGAATATTTTGCGGACGTGGAAGAGGAAGGTGACGGGAGTAGGATAAGCGTGTCGGAGAGGCACATGTTTGACGTCAATCTGTAATTGCATTCCACGCGAGGCTCGGATACATTTTCCTCGAATTGCCTTAGATTATCCGTTCTCGATGCACGATGAGTTTGCTCTCGAGGCGATGCTGCGATGCAATCATGATACTGCAATACCTCGCAGTCCTTCCAGCATCCTCCCGAAGCTTTGTACTTACACGCGATTGCCTACCTTTCTTGCGCGTTAAAGCTCTCCTTTCACTATTTTCAAGCACGGGAATCATCCTTGTAAATTAAGTAAATTTTATCCAACTGTTTCTTGTTACACTCGACATACGCATCACATGTCATTTCGTAGAGTGCTAATCATAATTTTAATATCTTTAGTATCAATAGTTAATAGTTAATAAATATATATTGTATAAATTGAAAGTCGAGATTTGCTAGTATTCGGGATCATCGATTAGGTTTTTCTCTCCCAGCGGCGGAACATAAATTTAATTGTAGGCAACACAAATATGATATGTCTACATGTAGTATAGTAAAGGAACCAGAATGAACACCTGCGAATCTGTTGGCTGTCGTTTTCCGCGTGCCATTTGGCCTGTTTGCTTGGAAGTTATAAAGTAGAATAACAGAGTGATA
The DNA here is from genome assembly GCA_910591665.1 of Ectemnius continuus. Lineage (NCBI taxonomy): Eukaryota > Metazoa > Arthropoda > Insecta > Hymenoptera > Crabronidae > Ectemnius > Ectemnius continuus. The sequence continues at coordinate 7,671,757 of OU342868.1, read as the reverse complement.
GGACAGGCTCTCGCAGAGAGATGTACCGAGGGAGAGTGATAGACGGATAGAGTCATAGACATCGAATCGGTCCCGTGTAGCCAATCATTGGAGGATCCTCCCATTCCCTGTTTAATCGTCTCAGCAACCTGGCTCCCCAACAGACCTCCAGTAATGAATACGCCCCGTAGCGCAGTTGGCTATATCTCCGACTGGCCATACAGCCATTCGCGATCATCCATGCTTCAATCGCCCTTTTTCCTTTAACCCCTTCGTCCCCTTAAGCGCTCAAGTCAAATAGTTCTTCCGACAAGTTGGCTCATCTCCTAGTAATATTCTTGGCAAATATTTCCACATGGTTCTGGATGCCAATCATATTTTGCGAGATCGAGGAATAGAATCCTTTTTCCACGGGTTAATATATTTATATTAATAGTCGTAATGGATGAAAGTTTTATGGATAGTAAAAAATACTTATGTTGCATTTGAAAAGTGAAGAGCCTCAAAGATATTACTCATCAACGTGATTTTGCATTAACGTTTGAATTCTGATTCTATTCCTGCACAATTTATCATGGTTATAATGTATATTATTGGATGTTACCGAAACCTCATTTCAAAATTTGATTTCTAAATTCGACTGGAACTGCATTGGAGGCTCGACCTCGATGATTTTCGAGGGTAGTTCCATTTGGGGTATTCGATCAGAAGAGTGTAGCCCGAATTAGATGGCTAGCTGAAATTATATCAAGCGCCAGTCGAAAGCTATATTGAATTCGATTTCACAATATTGATAAAATTCAATATTGGCGTAGCGTTCAGAGCCAATTTGCCGTTTCCTATCTCATCGATAACCATTTGAATTCGAATGGCGTTTGAATAATCGTCAGAGAGGAGCCAAAGGGGCGAAGCAGTTCGATCGTATCCAAACCACCGATTTGCCTCGACCTTAGTATCAGTTCGTTTAGTTATGCTACGATACAGCCTCATCCAAGAACCAGACCAAAACTCCAAAATAAACGCATTCGTTTTCAATGAATATTCTAGTACGTGTATTGAACTATTTTAAATTTCAAAAACCAAACTATTTATTGCAAATAAATGGACCACTGTCCTCTTCCTCGTGAATATTCTACTCTAAATCAGAACTTTGCCTGCAGACATTTCAAAGATAGTTTGAAAAATCAACAGAAAATTAAATTAAATTATTTCTCATACCTATGCATACAATTGGCGAGGAATTGAGAATTCTTATTTTCGAGAAACGCGCTTATTAGAATGTATGCAGAAAGGTTTCTAGGTCAGAGAGTGTAGGTTTGCGGATATATCCATAGTGTCTGGGGTGTTGAATGGGAATTCGAGTGAGGTGGCTTGCTAGTAGGCAAGCCACGCTTCAAGTGGTAACCAAGATAAGCGAAACATATGATAGGCTATCCGGGCGAACTCGGTCTCGAGCGTCGGCCACAATAATTCAGCGTGGCAAGGCCAGCAGCGATGACTTTGCGGATGATTTGTGCGCCAGACAGCCAGGCTAAGCAACCAGGCATTAGTGGCGCAGCTTGCACAAACGAAGCATCGAAGCAGCCGTGATCCGGAAGTGCTAAAGCCAGAACATCCCGCTGACACAGGGTGACCCAAAATATGCATCCTGATACTCTCATATTTCACCAAAAATACCCCATCAATCTTTAACAGGAAATAGACAAAACATACATAATTCATATTATATTCGAATATCCAGGAATACTATTCAATTCTAAAAGCTACTTTGTTCCTTTCTTTTAGTGGATGTTTTAGCAACTATTATATTTATTTTACAACTATCTTTCAAATTTATTCTGTGTTTTATACATCAGCCAATATTTAAAACATTCAAACAAAATTTGAATCTGGTAAAAATGTGGCTTTGCAATCTGTTAAATACTAGCATTAGAAATTGCTAATGATTTTGCCTTGCTAAAGTTTTGCTGAAATTTTGATCCGCTGGCAGAAATTCGTAAAATAATTTTGGATCGCCCTGTATGCGGTACGCAGGCTATGTCAGATGAGCTTCTGATGATAACGTGGCTAGCGCTGACTCGGTATTGTTGCGGACTCCAATGTAAGCTTGGAAGTCAAGGCAAACGTTGCGTTTCCATAGGACGGAACGGCGAGCACGCGTAAGCAGCTTCCATTAACAAAGTTGAGTTAATGCTTTATTTATATTTGCCAAACGCATTTGTGGTTAGCTGTGCACTCAGCAGAATTGGTGCATCGGTCGCCGCCAGGCATCGACAAATTCCACATCCACTTAGAAAGATTTCCCCAAAAATAGGTACAGTCAAGCTTTCCGTAATTCCACTCACAATTTTACTCTCAATTTTGTTATAGGTTTGCGAAATACCTTTATTTAGAGTATCTTTGCTCCTCATTCGAAGTTTATTCGTTCAAAAATATCTTTGGCATTATTTAAACAATCCTGACATAGTAGAAACGATGAGAAATTCAGTTTATTAAATCGTAAAAAGATACTCCATTTTCAATTATCGGCCACGATGTTGGAAATTTAGTTCTACTAAATAATTATTCTGTTATTGATGTGTGCCCCGAAGCCCCATTCGGTTCGATAATGATTCGAAGCCAATCAGTATTCCCGAAATGCAGTATCAGTGGGGCTGGAATCGAAACCCCTGGAATTCTACATGAAAGTGATAATCTGCCAAATGAGTCGTGCCTTTAGCCAAGCGCAAAGGCTTCGTCTGGTTGGATAGGGTGACATAATAGGAAGCCTCGGGGCTCTAATAAGAGTAAGCGAAGCACTGGTCCAGTGATGATACGTGGAAGGGAGGATGAGGATGAGGAGGAGGCAGTGGGTGTCGATTCGAGTTTAAGCTGCATGATTTAGCGTTAGGACAAAGTGATGATTTCGCAAATGGTTTGAGTCGTTTGTACGCCCAGCAAGTGCGTGCCTAATGGTCCTCGCACGTGTAATTACGTTGACAGCCGACGGCTGCGGCCACCAACACCTACGTACATTGCGGTTTTGACCCATAGAAATAGCAGATTGGACCAAACCATAGGATACACCCACCCTTCCTCGCATCTTCTCCTATCTTCCATTTGTAGCCTGTCACGAATATTGCGCCACTACAACGATTGTCGAATCCTAAATGTTACATCCGCTTCTGTACCGTTAGATGTTTAATGTTTACTTTAATTAAAAAGGCTAGAGCACGAAATTTAATTAAAGGTTACGTGGCTCCGTGCGTTTCTAATTCATTTTCTTAAACTTCTTGGTTTTAAAGTTTAAATGTATAAACATAGTTACCATAGTACAACATAGCGTAAAAATTCTAATAATAATTCCGCGACTGATAAAGTCAATTCTAATTATTATAAAAGGCTCCATTACAGTGTACTAATTATAAAATCAAAGTATCTAAGTTTATAGACAATTACGAAAATTTACAGCTGGAATTAGTTGATGTTTTGAACCAATTAATATCCAGCCTTGAAAAAGCCGGGCCAACTCACTGCTTAGTTGGAGGAAGTTTTGTTTTATGCTCGCTGTTTATTGTTAGGTATACGGCGGCTTCTTGACAGATGGGCCACTCGCGCCTTGTTTCACGAGTACATGTTGCACGTATGCACTGACCATCTCCAGAATTCCATGGGGAATGGAGGCCCCATCTGCTAGGGAGCGTGCTGCACGCCCGAGCATTTACGCGTGTTTGTACGTAAATGGAGCCGTAAGCGACGGCAACGGCAAAGTTAGTGCCATTTTCCCGATAGTAATGACTTGAATCCGAACTTCCACCTACCAATAGACTCCGGTAATTAACTGCGGTAATCCTTCTTGACTGCTACTGTTGCTGTATATCTTTGAATAATCGCGTACTTAACCATAAACTTACGTAAAAGTTATAATAGTCCAAGAACTAGAATTCGATTTTTAATAAACTCAATATTTATATGTTAATAATTATATTTGCCAGAGCTTGAGTAGTATATTATAATTACAATAATACTCCTATCAATATAAGTTTATAACATTTAGCTGTCGATATCTCCCAATTGCTGAGCAAACACTATTCTTGCCAGCAGGCTGTCACCGAAGAAAGCAAACTGGAAGGCGTGCTGGAACTGGGAATTCACTATCGGGGAATAGTGCAACTCTTTGCGTATGGGGAATTTTAATGGTTCGTGGTGTGCTGGTGGAAAGACAAGGGGGTGGTGGTGGAGGGGTTAGACGTTTTGCTACGTGAGCAGGCAGCTCGCATGTATGATCCCAGGGGCATGTCAGCCCGATCGGACAAGAATGTCAGGTGGTCACGTCACGGACCACCAGCTGTCCATCAATCTTGTCGTCCATGGGGGTACACCGTAGCCGCCGCCATCCGCCACCTCCTCCTCCTCCTCCTCCTCCCCCGATTACCATTCCGATTCTCTCTCGTTCCGTTTACGTCGGCATGTACACGCGGATTTCAAGTGCAAACTGGCACTTACTCCCTTTGGCATTATCTGCCCTCTCGTTATGTTACCTTCGGCGCGCGCGCGCCATCCCCCCAACCGCGTCTTACCGCACTGACACTCCACGGATAATACAGTCCCGTCGTGGCTATGATGTCCTTGTCGCCCCGGACAACTCCCGCCGGGCTTAATAATCGTTTGCTACAACTGTCTCGAGCGAGCCTGTTTTAAGAATCCGCATATCTTCCTCCTGAATGCATGATTTGACTGTCGGCTAGTTAACTTGACAGCTACCCCGTTTCTAGGGTACGGTAGTAGTGTTCTTAGTGACGTTATCATGTTTTGATGGATGTGTCATAGTAAGAGTAGACATTCAAGTTCTTCTTGGGAGTAAAGAGAATGTAATTGTAGTAATTGTTGTTGTAGATATTTTGAGTTGGTATAATAATTGTAGGATTAGAAATAGAATTTTTATGTGCCAGTAAAAGAAAGGGTCGAATTGTTTGAATATCACTGTTATAGCAAGTACGACGTGCTCCTTCAATTTCAACTGACTGACAGCACGCTTGCTCTAGTAGAACTCATACGTATTCCCTCTACCAGTTCAATAATACCTCGCTCAATTTCACTTGATCTTTTATGTGCTTTGCAGCTTCACTGTACGTCTCTCGACCAAGCCTGTGATGCAACGAACGCCGTCGGGCATTGGCCAATCCTTCATATCAATATTGAAGCTGCATCTAAATGATGTAGCTCTTCCTACCGGTAAGTTCACTACCACTCCTTTCCTTTTATTTCTCTATTGTCCCATAAAAGTATTTTTCATCTCGCTGTAATAGTTGCAACAATGTTGTAAAAATAACAAACTGCCCAACATTTCCATCTGCGTTTAGGATATCTTGCAAATTTGTTCGCGGTGTTTTATGAAACATAGTTTTTAAATTTTTGTTAATATCTTTTAATAAATTTAGCTACGGGTGTCGCGATTGGTGGAACAATATTCGCTTTTGAAAATGATAAATTCCGTTTTGCTCGACTCCCTGCTATAATTAGTTCATCTGCCATCGAGCAAATTTTGTACAATTGTCCAGCGAGAGTCGAGCAATATGCTTAACTCGGCGTAACCATTAGTTATTTAATCAAATACCTCATTAATGGAACATATAATTCCTTGTGTTATTATCACTGCATCAATGTTATTTAGAGTTCGACAAAAGTGATTGCTTTCTGGCGTAAATCAAATTCCATGGGTTAGCCGTGTGTTATTCTTGTCTTTTGTATCCGTCAACGTGTTAAGTCGTAGATGTAATATATATTCGCAGTGAGATAGAAGAAGGGAAGAGCGAGCCAAAGCCGAAATGTGCACTTTAAGGGGAAAATATGTATTGGTGGCATTGGCATGCGTTCAGCCTCATTCCTATATGTCACGCAGCGAAACAAATTGCTGCCCGCCCGCTGGCAGCCTCCTCTCCTCGGCTATCCTGTCACGGGCTCCTGTTAAAATTCTGGATACATCGAGTGCCGCTCCCTGCGATCTGGGATTTTGATTTTCGCTTCCCGATACCGGTTAACAGGAAATCTATACGCGATATCCTCCGAGGTATTCGCCGCTTCCGCGAGACTCCCTGGTACGGATGTACGCGTTCTACCAGTGGCGTAGTCCAAAAGCAGGTTAAAAGTTTTCACTTGTTAACTTAAAACAATCGTGTCAATTGTGACGTTTTCAGAGCTATACTGAATTTAAAAATTGAGAGAGTCTTGTAGAAATTGAGCAACAGTTTTTGATAATTCGGTGAAGTGATTGGTGATTCATATTAGTTTTGATTGGTTATTACTTATTTGAAACGCAGTCTTATAGAACTTTATTGCATCCTTTCTGATTTTCATTTTATCGTGAATTAATAACGATCCCTTTTTAAAATTCTGCATTGCCATGTTCGTCCAGGCACACTCTTTTCTTTAATTCATGACGATGTTCATTACCTTACTGAACTATTTTTTAACGAGTTTTGCATTTTTCGCCAGTTTTATATTTTTTAAATTAGAGAGATTTCACGGGTAAATTTTTGGACTACGCCAGTGTCTGACCACTTGCTTCTTCCGTTACTCCCGTGTGTACATACGTGATCGAATACGTAAGCAGCAAGGTAGCCCGGCCTTTCTTCTACCACGAATTTCTCCGTTTTTCGCTTCCTCCGCGCTTCCCAGTCTGCCACTTCGCATATCATTCGATCTTCCGCGAGTATGCGTGCTCCGCGATCCGGATGGAATTCCAGATAGAATTCAGTATATCTGGAAGGAGGAAGTATCGCTCTTTCGATTACATGACGGTTATGTCTACGTCTTGCCTTTTTCTGCTTTTTCTCTTCCTCGACAAAGTTTTCCAAGGCATTTGCACGCCAACTTCAATGAAATATGTAATAGAAAAGAAGAAAGCTGAATTGTGTCAATTCGAATCGTATGAGTTACAAAGGAATATACTTTTATTAGATACAAGTGATAATAATAATATTATAATTGCTTGTTGATACATACAGAATTACAATGTCATTGCATTGCCAAATCAACTCTACTAAAGTTTAGAGACCGTAAGAAATTTTACTTAAGTCACACGTGAACTAGAATTCTTAAAACAACGGGAAGTAAAATCGCCGAAGAATGCTGGCAGTGTGGATACAAGCCTGTAAACAGGGAGCAAAGATAGATGACGGTTATTTTCATGCGGTGTTGAAAAAGAGAGGAAAAGGAGTGGAAGGGAAGGTGTGTAGCGGGGGAGAATTGGAGGGCGAAGGCGAGCACTGTCGAATTCCCCGAAATCCGCGATCGGGCCTCTTCAGTTCTCCACGCCAACGAATTTGATTGAACCCATTGCTCAGCGATCTACGTGAAATCCTCTTGAAGCGAATCCTATGAAAAGCGAACATCTGCCTTCGCGAAATTTCTCTCGGAGTGCCGCGTGCCCTCGCAACCCTCTCGCAACCCCCTCAATTCCTCACTCCGGCCAGTTCTCCCGCTCTCTATCTGTTGAGCCCCGGAGATTTTCACATCTCCTCTACATTCCGGCTGCTCTATTCTACCGCCATAAATTTGCCCCAAGCGGGGATGAACGCTTCGTTCGATTCGCTAGTAGCTACGTAAATACCTGGATAACGGAGAGCGCCACTCACGGCTACCGCTCAATCCGTGAAAGGTTTTTCCTAATCGGCCAAAGATAACACTTGACAATCTTTTTAACGAGCTCACCTTTAATCTAGTATCCATTGATTTTTCACCAAAATGTTTATACTTTAAGCGAACACCGCAAACAAAACTAATTCAGTCTAACTTTATCACTCCCAATTAGATGTTCCATAATACAATTTTGATATTAAAAAAAATATCAGTTCTTTCTAAGATCCAAGACAAATCCTCTTCTTCCCCTAAGAAGCAATTAACATTATAAACGGGCAGGATAAAAACTATTTCGAAACTTTAGAAGCTGTTTCATTCTATATTCCTGGGGGATTAAAAAACGCATCGCCCTTCCATTAGCGTGTGTATTGTAGTATTTCCCTTCTCTGGGAGCTAATGAAGAGAGGAGGGAGAGAAGGGATGATGGTGGAGAAGGATGCGAGCTAGGAGGACTTATAGGCGGCGCAGAATCAATCCTGGCCCTGACACGGGACGTTATCATAGCTTTCAGTCGCGAGTCCGGCATACGGGCTATGGGCCGATAATTATAATCAGTCGGGGGTGAGTCCTAGATTCGTAAAGGGGAGCACGTGAGATGGCTGAAGCGAGAGAGGCCGCAGGAAAGGGGTAGGGCCCGGTGTGTTCCGCGTGTCGTCTCTCCGAGGGTGGACAGAGCATTTACATCATTTAATTTATGGTCCTCTCCGTCGCGCCGGCGAAGCCTCCGCGAGAGTATACACACACGCGCGCACAACCCTATAACGGGTGGTCTTAAAGTCCGTTCAGAATCTCCGATGAATGTAGAACTTAATATCTTAATTGTTTCTGTGGGTGATTGTGTGATATTTCCACAGTAAAATATCGTGGAAGTGTAGTAGAAAAAGATGGCAGTGTTTGAAACAGCGAATGCATAGCCATTTTCTAGTTTTTATATTCTTCCTAAGACAGTGATTTCTATTTTGGAAATAGCTATCTTTCTTACAATAGTAAAAATACTATGATCTTATAAAGGAATAATACTCTGCACCGGTTTGCGTATTATTCCATTAATAAAATGAAAGGGAATTTCTTGGAAAACTAGTGAAGGAGGAAGTCGACAAGAAAGTTTATTATTTATTTAAATGGCACCGAGGAAATTTTCCAGGTCTCGTTGACTGTGCATCGTAGAAAGTGTCAATGTCTACCGATAGATTTTTAAGCCACCACCCCGTGTACTGGGCACTCGCATGCAACTCTACGTTCCGTCGTCTGGTGGAGCGGGCGAGCGCCGGGGCGCACACAAGCAGAAGGCAGGGGTTGTATGTACGCGACGCCAGAATAAATTTGCATATGTATGCGCCAGTGCAAGCATCCGGACGAGCCAGCGGAGCAGGACGATGGGGAAAGAGGGACATAGAGCTCTGCCGCTGGTAGTGGCCGGTCGCTCTCTACGATTTGCGAGGAAGGAACGTAGTGCACGTTCCCGCTCTGCCCTCCAATCGAACTGGCCACCGCCTCTGCCAAATGCCAATGGAGTGCGCCACTTCATTGACTCTCGGCATTGTCGCTCGCTCGGGATTTCCTTTCCATTTTCGTTGCTTCGTGATTCTCGGCGAACCTCTGATTTTTCCTTTCTCCACGCTTAAATTCAATGAAATTGCCAAGCACTCCGCGTATAGTTGTTCGAATAATATCAGGATAATATTAGTCTATTTTCAGAGATAACAAGTGACTAGATTACTAGCAGTCTTACAAAAAAAGATGTTTTATTTTGAAGAATTTAAGAGTTAGTAATAAAGCTTGTTATGATTATAGTAATTACGGGCTGGAAACTATTAGAATCTGAATGATTTCCTAAAACGCTCACGTTGACGCGATACGAAGAAAGCGTGTGCTTTGACAATCTTGTGAACTAGAAGACCAACAGAGATATTAGAGGAGAACTTGAAGGAAACCCGGATTAGCTAACGCGAAATTCCGGGCGACCTGGCGTCTTAGCGATAATCTACAACGTGTTTCCGGAATATTTGGCTTCAGGATTACCGGACTCGAACTTTGATTGGCCGTGAGCGAGGAGTTAAATTTTACCCCGGGTTTGTCGAATTTCTAGCAATTCATGCTTAGCAACATGTGCACTTGGAGTGCCGGTCGTTAGATACTTCAGTCGGTGATTAATTATCAAGTTACACATTCAACTGTAAAAGCGATTCACTCTGAACTACTTTATATGTTATTTGATTTGCAACGTGAACAAATCAGTGACTGAAATAGTGAAATTATAAGCAAAAATAGTAATGGAAAACAGACTAAATTGAAAAGAGAAACGATAATACAATAGAAAATAAGATGTTAGTTCCAAAGAAAACGGATAATTCAATTAGTGATTACATGGTTGTTTTCGAATTACATTTATTTCTCATTAGCTGACGATCATCTCGCACCAATCGCATAGTCCGCAAGCTTTTTCCCCCTTGCGGCGTTGGAATGCCCTTTGTTCGCTGGGGCAAATTCCCGAAATTGATTCCCGCCGCGATATAACGCCGACGCCCCGCGTCCCCCGTCCCGCCCCTCGCCCATCTCGCCCCTTCGGTTACCTGTCTGCTTCAATTTGGCGAAAGATATTTCTCCGCTGAAACGAACATTAGTGTAATTTCGGTTTGATCGGTGAGCGCGCGCGCGCGCGTGCAAGCGGGAGCGATGAAACATGCCGAGTCGCTGGACGCTAATTCGATTGGAAGTGGTGACCCCATACTTTCCTTACTCCAACGTTTTGCCGCTTTACAGTTGTTCATTACATCCCCGTCAAAGGGAATTCATTCTCAGAACGAGTTCAACTGGACGGAGAGAGAGCAAGTTTATTAGCCCTTTGTCAGTCGAATTACATCGGGCAGTTTTGTGGGGCTGGTTTACTTTGGGCATCAGTACTTGCGCATAACGTGAATAATTACGTGCGTAGTTTATTTTATCCGTGAACGGTTATTCATTTTTCTCGGCAGTTTTAAACGCTTAGCATTTTGGTAAACTTTTGATTTATTAAAATTGCACGGTTGCACTTTGAACCCTACATTTTTTCTTTTATTCCGCTGTGTTTGTTAAATATTGATATTATGTTTTAAATATATTAAATGTTCGTAACTTTAAAAATTCGCGAAAAAGGTATCTTGTGGCACAAGATACACATTGCAATAAACAAGTTGGAAATTGGCGACAATATAATAAAACGGGAATAAAGCAGCCACACATTCTTATAGCCAACGTATCTGAAGGAGTTTTCAAGAATGAAAGATTGTCCATACGAGCGTCAAACAAACAATACACTGACATTCGTCGGAAGTCAGCGGTGGACAAAGGAATGTTGCGGCGGATGCGAGGAGAGTTGATAATCGAGTAGGGCAGATCGCATTAGTGGATGAGTGCGCTGTTGAATAATTGTGGGCGCATGTTCGCAGAATGTCAGATGGCGGTTCGCAAACAGCAGTAGCAGCAGCAGCTGGGTTAGGGCGAGTGTGAGAGGCGACGCCGAGGCTACAAAGATCCGTGCCAGGCTTGGTCTCTTCCTGGCAGCGTTACCTTGAGTAAATTGACGTTAAAACCTTGTTAACCGTAGACACTTACTGGGAAGCGGGCGAAGACTCCGTTCTTCCATTTTGTGTTTCCGGAACTCGTGACCTCCTCTTCTCCTCTCTCGCTCGCACTCGTCGCCTCTCAATGAATGTGTGACAATGGAATTAGTTTCGTTAAAATACCGAGAAGAAGAGAACGAGAGAGAGAGAGAGAGGGGGCTTCTTGAAACAATTAAACACGAATCGTCGCGTTAACAAAAGAAGCGGACCAGGGCCTGGATACTTCTCGCAATTATCTTGATGGAGTCATTATGAACGGGCGGCGGGGTGGGTGCGATAGAGGGCGATTGTACTCGCCGTTCGATACTTAACTCCTGATGTAATTGTAGGTCAAGTTCCCCTTTTCGTCCGCTCTCCTAGCGACACTCTTTCTCGGCCTTGTTTCTCGCCCTGTCATTTCGACACCGACATTTTCATCAATTGTACGATTCTCCGAGCTAGTAACTGATATTCATTAATTTAGAATGGATATCTCATTATGTGTTTTTAGCACAACATATATCCGACCAAGTAAAACTCCTCGTGGCTGAGATTCGTGTGGCTCTTCAGAGCATATTTTGCCAAGGACCTTTCTCGCGTAATGAGAGACGTCGAAAATATTCCAATCTCAGCGGGCGGCCGGTATATCATCACGTATAGGGGAGATCATTAAGGGAGAGGCCGGGCAATCCCGCAAGCAATGAAGCTACTTTCCCAAGATTTACATGCCGCAATCCGAATACTGAATCTGAGAGTGGCGGCGGCGGTGGCGGCGGCGGTGGTCCATTCGGCGGCATATCCCCGGGTTGATGAGTGCGTGACCCGGGTCCCTCGCTTTGCAAGCATTACGTCCTGCCCTCGTTGCCCGAGAGACATCCCTCCGACTCCTCGAGCGGCGAGCGCGCAACCCTTTAGCGCGCGCTCTCTCCGGGTTTATATTTCGGGGTTCATCGGTCACGAAGTTACGGCTGAAGGGCTGTTTGTCAGCGCGGACGCTTTACGTGCTTCCAGGCTGAATCTCCTGCTCCCGGAGCGAGGAGGAGGCTACTTGGCTAGCGAGCCACGATCGCTCGGACATAGTCCGCTCCTAGACCGCCCCTTCCGGGTATTCGTTCCTCGTACATACATATATGTAGAGATCTCTCTCTCTCACTCACTCTCACACTCCTGTCCTACTGGGTTACTCCGACTTGCTTGCGCTCTTGCCCTCTGTTCTACCAGAAGAGCTTTCTCTCTTTCTCTCACCCTTCACTCGGCTTACGTACCTGGCAGTTTAAGGATCCTCCGCTGTAACCACTCGACGCTTGCCCACCTCTCCACCCCTTTCCCCGTCCGACCTTATCCTCTGTCCGCCTTGATAACCCGATGACCGGCGCACTCCAGCTTCCTTTTCTTGTTGGGTACACTTCCTCATCCTGACACTGCCTCCTGTAATCTCACATTTTCCCCGAGAGCACCTAGTTCCCCGCTAAGAATTTATTTCGACAAAGTTGGAGTGTGTCGATGGGATTACCGGAGGGTCGCCGTTTTTGTTGGAATACACTTCGCCATGTGATATGGCTTCGCCCGAAATTCTCCGTGGCTGTCTCGTGCTTCGCAGTTTTGCGTTAAAGTCATTCGGTACTGCTACTTCGCCGAGTTGCCGGGGTTTCGCCCAAGTGAACTTCGCCAACTTGGTATCAGGATGTTCTAATGGCTTCTTGTTACATGACGCTTGGTCTAATTATTAGTCAGCCTGGCATGGGTTTCCTCAAGTTTTCGGGAAACTTGTTGCCGCGATCGGCTACAATTGCACATTCGTTCGCTGGGTTTGTAGAAATACATTTTGTAGACTATGATACTTTGCAGAATCTACTCTGTTTCGTTCCTCGGCGGTGTAAGACTGTTACAGTTCTTTTTTTTTGCGTCGGCGGAAATAGAGTGTAGTGCGAAAACACGCAAGACAGAGGACCTTCCCGACAAACGGCAGCGTGGAAAAGGAATTTCACGATGAGGAAGCACCTCGCATTTATCAGAGAGCAGAGAATGAGTTCGGGCGTCGCCGGTTTTAATGCATTTCTGAGTGACCGCGAAATGACAGGTCACCCAGGACGTTCCACGCCATTTTTCCTACACTTCGGGGTGGATTTGAACGGCTCCAATCGTCCCGTGATAAATAGCTCGTGGTTACCTCTGCGCCCCGATCCAACCTGAAAGGAAATCCTGCCAATCGAAAGAAGGATAGAAAAAGTGGCCATTATTCTAAAAGACTTTCCGAATCTAGACTTTTAAAAATATTTTTCATATCTCTCACAGTAAAATCAAGTTCACGAAAGATTCATATTTAGATAAATCTCAATTGGTGAGCAGTTAAAATACGAATCCCGTACTATCAATACTTCGCTACAAATCACTTGCTCACGAAATTCTAAATACCTCTGGCTAACATAAATACCACGAGATAAATGATGAAACCCCAGTCAACTAATAATTACTTCAACAAATCGCTAGTTATCCTTGGAAACTAACGTGGCACGCACATTTTCACGGTGCGAATTACCGGTTTGAGCCACATTTAACGCGTTTGGTGTGGCAGGTATAAAACTAATCGGGACAGTGGCGGGACGCATTGGCGCTAGTATCGTAAGTCAGGCTTTGAGTGGCGTCAATTAGGGCGTTCCGGGACGATTTATACGATAAAGCCGATAATGATGGGGCAACCTGTAAAATCGGTCGCGTCAGCCTCTAATCTTTACACGAAGCTGCCGGTCGGCCCTCGCGGCCACTCGCGCCGAGCATTAAACGTATTAACGAATGTGCCATGCCGCCCGGCCGCCATGACACACGTTAATCCCATTGAACGGCCGCCGGAATCATCCCTGGTGTGTGGAAGGCACATACGGCAAAGGGCTGCCAGGCTTGGAAAGGGTGTAGCCTGGCTTAATGGGAAAAGCGGTGTCGTCTGCGCTACCGCACCAGGAGCCATCCACATCACTTACCAGTTTATAGCCAAGCTACCTCTTCTGACGCCACTCTTATTCAGCATCCCGCCCATTATACCCTCCCCACCATCCTCGAGTATCCTTCTCTGCGCTTTAGAAACGAAATATCCAGTTCTAAATCGAGGCAAATTAATATTCCAGATTTAGAGATGTTGATTTTGCTGATTTCGTTGGCGTTAATCATCCCATTGAATTAATTGGCCCAGCCAATTATACCTTTGCACGATCGTCAAGTATCCTCCTGCTTGGTGTAGAAACGAAATATCCATTTCTAAATGGAGGCAAATTAATATTCTCGATTTAGAGACGTTGATTCTCCTGATTTCGCTGACGTTAATCATTCCATTGAATTAATTGGGCCAACCAATTATACCCTTGCACGATCATCAAGTATCCTTCTCGTTAGTGTAGAAACGAAATATTCATTTGCAAATGGAGACAAATCAATGTTTTAGATGCGGTGACGTTGATTTTGCTGATTCCATTGGCGTTAATTATTGCATTGAATTCATTGGATTTTCTATTAATCCTCCTGTGCGTACAGGATGCACTTGCCTATTAATTAACACCTTTCTATCCCACTTTATGCATTATCATAATCAGTGCATATATAATATTCAAATATAGGAAAAAGTAAAGAAAGATTTGTATATAATTAAAATTACACTCTTCACGGGAGCTGTTTTTCGTTTGATATTAAAAATTGTAGAAATAATCGATGCAGTAATGATTGTCAATCAGTTTAATTGGTACTGTTGGCAATACTTTTGTATAAACACAATTACATAACGTAAGAGAAACTGTTATAGTATTATATATGAGTGTTTCGGGGTTGAAGAAGCGCAGGCTTAAAGGAATGTGCGGTTCCATTCCGATTAATAGTTACCGGTTGGAGAATGGAGCGGGGGCAGTTCGAAGCCGGAGACCGCAGAGATGGCCCCGAGCCACGTTAATCGTGTTCAAGTCGCACCATCGGGAACAGCCTCCCACTAATTCCAAGATTCCTACGATCCTCCTTTTCGATAGCAACTACTTGAAACTGCAAACCTCAGCGTTATGTCCTTTATAAGGCTGATCTTTGATCAGTAAAAGGAATTGGTGAGGATGGTATTATACATACCAGTCAGAATATTGAAAGGATATTCATTCCTTCGAATATAATAGTTTTAAATTACAGTAAAAGATGTCTGTGTTTAAATTATTGCTGTATTTAATTAACGCGTGTTGCATGCTTTTTAATATTCATTGGATTTCGCGGGCGCCTTAGCGACGCTTTGTACACGAAGCCATAATTCTTCTGAATTTCCGGGCCGATTTGCGGAAGGAGCCAGTAAGAAGTTCTTAGAGGGCAAAGCCCGCGTGACGCGTGACTCAATTAATTCCGGGATAGGCTGTGCATCAAGGTAATTCTGGTAATCGATATAAAAGCCTGGCGTACGCTTAAGTGGCGGGTTAAAGTGGCGGAAATTAGGGTAGCCAAATCTATATCGGCGCGATCGGTGGTAGGTGGTCGTGTCGCGTCTATGGGGGCTAACGGGCGCGCGTCTTCGCCGAGGACGTGCTTCCAATTTCAAGGCAAACCAAACCTGACGTTTCCATGCCGCTGCTTTTCATTAAGAAACCAGACCTGCAACCACACGTAACCGACTAGCCGTGTTTAGCATTCAGGAGGGCGAGCTTCCACTCTCCTCCGCTCCTCCGCTCCCTCTAAGTACCAGGAGCTTTCGCCCTTCCCTCGACCTTCCACTCTTTCCACTCTCTTCTGCCTCCCTCTACCACTGCATCTGTGCCATTCACTGCTACTTAGACTCACTGTACCAGTTTCCTCTCATAAGTGGACTTTAGTAGGGAAAGGGCAACGCTCTTGATACATACTTTTCCTCGGGCTTTTTCAGACCTCGTGTCGCCCTTACTGCGAAATGTCTTGTTCTGATATTCTCCTTCGTATTTTAGTTACTTAGTTGGTCAGTTATTTCATTCCTTTTAAACGCGTAATTATTTAGTCATTGATTTTGCCTTGTATTTAAATGTGCTGGACTTTAGTACATCATTGCCTTTTAAGAGTTCACGTAAAATTTCTGACCTGCAATTCTTCCATTCCTAAATTCGATTATTTTAAACTTAGATTCTCAATTGCGTTTCACTCTCAGCAAATTATCTTGGCGCGGGTATAATCCCATAGCCGAAATGGTTTGCGTAATAGATCTCTCTGTTTTTCGAGTGTTACTTAAGTTGCCGTGTGGCGGGCTGCTTCCACGGCGGATTGTTTGACCTCTGGCCACACGGAGGCCTTTGCTGAAGTACAAGGAGAGGCAAAGTAAACACGGTAACAATTCTCGGGAATATAGGCGAGATCCATTAGCCGGCTCCTAAATACTAGGGCGCGCAGAGAGAATGGCCGAGCGGATTTCGCCATCTCCGTTAAGATCCTTCTTCGTAGACTTTGCGCATAAGGAACATTGCGCTCTTCCACTTCTCCAGTCTGCCCCTAGAAAAGCTTTAATATTGATTCCCCCGGCGTACGTAGACGTTTCAATTACACGTGAACCCAAGCTTTCATAGGTCTTCGGGGCCGGGTTTTTGCAGGTTGTGTTGCCGCGAGTCACTCGCAGACCTCTTACATTGATCTTGCGTAACGATTTATTAAGTGACATCAGAAGATCCTTTGATCGAGCAAGCATGTTCCCCGCAGAACTTCATCAGTCTTGCGTTGGAAAATATCGGGACTAAATTGAGATTTGGCCCGAGACTAGACCACCATAGGAAAGCCCTTCCTCTTATCGATTTCAACTCCGTAATTGGATTTTGAATAATTTTCGATATAAATTCTACATCAGAGCATAGCAAATTGAAAGATAGTATTAATGAATTGAAAGTCACTTTCTATCGAATTAACGAATAATTGAAAATTCAGTCGGTTTCCCTTTAATTATATAGGATTGTAATGCTTCATTTCCATTTTATTAATCGACCACGAAAATAAAGACCGATATTCCCTTGAATGGCAACCTTTTGCCTGAACAGTGCTTTCTGCTAGAGAGAAGCTACTTTGCATCGTGAAACAATTAAAGTCTACCGAGATAGTAATCATGGCACTTGATACTCTGAAGTGTTCCGTTGTATTTCCGGCATTGTTATATTTTCGGTTGAATGGGGAGGAGGTCGCGCAACATTTTAGGAACATCCTGTATGCCCGAAAGCCCGGCGGGAGATGGGAGAGAGGGAGGAGCGAGAGAAAGAGAAGAGGAGCCAGGAGACTTAGGAAGGAGAGAGGGAGGAGGTTGAAGCTAAGCTTTGTGTTTAAGCCCGCAACAATGCCGGGCTGATGCAAGGGCCATCCTGTCGAGCGATAGTCAAGCCCGTCGACAATGGCCTGCAGTTTATCGGCTTTTTATCATTCCACTTCCAAAATAACGACACTTATCGCGGCCGACGAGTGCCTAAATATTTGATTCCCGCTGGCAAACTTTCCCAACTTTCCCAACTATTGCTCCACCAGCAGCTCGCGTCGGCAGCGCAGCGCTCGGCGTCGCCACTTCCCACGCCAAACTTTCTCGCCCAGCGTGCAATGCGAAAAAGTGGAGGACCAGTTATTTGAAGCTTTAAACGGCGCGGCCTGTCTAATAATGCAACGCACCCGAGAGGCTTTCCTTCCATTTCTCTTTTAATGCTACGCTTTTCAAAGACTTTTTTTTAAAGCAGCGTACACCTTGTTAGCCATTGTGTGTAAGATCAGAGTGATGGGTAGATGCTCGACTTTCCAACTAGAAACTTTGTTCGTGCATTATAAATAGCAGTATCAAACTAAGGAAGAATCGTAAGTGATTTCCTGTTTCTAACAACACTGCCGATATTCGCTCTAATCCTCAACAGGACATACGAGTTTCATAGCTTCTGCAATAACCGTCGTAGTAACAGTCACATCTCCGTGGAAACTACATTTCCATAAATCCCCGGGCATTGTGCCATTAATACTCAACCGAGTCCTTAATGAACGTGCCCGGTAACAGAAGAGCCAACGATTATAGAATTGTTCTCTCGAGTGGAATTCGTTATTAAACCGAATTTAATCAGTTGGCGCAAACAGTCGAGCGAATCTTATAGCGCGTCGAATCTGGAAAGGCAGCTTTTCCCAGGGGCTCGTTACAAGGATCGTTTCAACGGGTGGCGTTGCGAGTTACAGATCGAGCACAAGAGGCCTCTGCCGCGCGAGCGGCAAGTGCATCGAGTGGTGGGAGAAAAAGCCACCCCCTTTCCTTCGAGAGGGTGTGAGAGGGTGTAAGGTCGAGACTGCGGTCTGCGCGTGGTAGTTATGCCGCGCGACATACGTAGCCTGCCACGTGCAGCAGTCAGGAATTACTTTGTAGCTGGTAGGAGTAGGTGGTGGTTAGAGCGGGGGAGGCGGCGCTGCGCGGCGCGGCGGTGACGGTGGCGAAGGGTGGCGGTGACGGCGGCGGTCGCACTCTCCGGGTGCCGTGATTGTAATATAGGTCAACGTTTACACAGCTGCTTTAAGCTGGATTTACTGAAGAGCTTTCGCCGTGCCATGCCAACCGGAGCAAACTGGGACGGCAAATACATTTTTTTCTCCTCCCGCCTCCTTCCTTTCGCGCTCCACCTTCGCGTTCGCCTCACCCCCGACCAACCCCTTCTCTCTCTCGCTCCTTCCTCCTCCAGCGTTATGCCAACTTCCCTCCCCCGCCGACCAGTTCTCGAACCTCTCTTTTTTGCGTACGTGCACTCGTGCGAGCACTGAAGATGAGCATTGCTATTTCTGTCCTCGCCGCCGGTACTTTACCCTCTTCCTTGTACATTTCGTGATCGCGCACTGAGCCTCCCAGCAGCCCTCTCTGCACCATCAAGTAATAGATTGTAGGGCAGAATTGCAACTCTTACTGATTGTACGTCTACCGTGTTGAGAGATTGTTTGCCGCGCGTATACGCTTGCACACAGATTAGTTTTAAGAAATACCAAGGGACCTGCGAATCGGATGCTTTCATTCAAATTTAACACGATCCTTGGCTTACAAATTGGGTAAACAAATCCTCGAAAGGAAATGCAAGCAGCAGCATCCTCAACAAAAAGGTGCTGGCTTCCTTTCACCGCCGTGAGAACGCGACTATACAATTCCGGATAATAACGGCGAGGGTATTAGCACCTTGGGAAAGTGTATTAGTGGTATGAAAGTGTCAAATTCCAATGCGCATTCCATTATGTCAATTAGAGGGGCCCTTAAATGGGCGCCGGCTGCTGGCTGGATGCAAGGAGGTGGGTGATGCGCGCACACATTTCGGCGCAAGTCGCCTCGAGTGTGAATAGTCTCGAGTTCTACGGCGAGGAGGAGCTCGTCGTAAATGGATGTTCGAGCTCGCTCGGGATTACGATGCGATTTAAGCGCGCAACCCCCAACCAACCCCCCCTCGCACCCTCCTCCTGCCGGGCGACGCATATCGATCGAGAGAGTTCGTCTTGCGTCTCTTCATCGCAGGAGACGTCCTCCTCCTCCTCCTCCTCCTCCTCCTCGTCTCGGCGTCATGTGACGTCTTTGACATTACGTGTCGGTACACACTCATATTTATACTCGCACGTAGAGAGGGAGAACCGAGAGGAACTTGGATGCTGCATGTCGCGAATGGAGCCTGTCGGCTGCAACGCAATGCATCTTCAAAGAGAAGACTCCCCTTTTTCGTGTCCCGGCCTCTTTCTGTCTCGCAAAGAGGGAAACTCCTACCGATGCAGTCCTCGTTTGCGCCGCTCGCGCCGCTCAATCATACTCTCGCTCTCGCGATCGCAAATCACTGGCTCAGTCTCGGTATTAAAGAAAGTATACTCACCCCTCGCGCGCTCCGCTCCGCTCCTTCATTCAACCGACGTTTCGATTCGCTTTCCGACTGACCTTCGTAGAGTTCGCTAATAAATTATTCGACTGTTTGTGTGAGTACGTATTGGTCGACTTTAATATAAGTAATTGAATGATAAACAGCAAAAGCCTAACAAGCTCTACACAGGTGACACATACGCAAATGTTGGTATTTCCGAAAATTTGGTGGCAAAAGGCTGATTCCAACTCTGGTTACCTCATTCTAAATTTACTGCATCACTCTGTACTTAGTGCGAGTAAGAGCAGAAGTTGGTAAATCCTGTGCAAAGTACAAACACTCAATAACTTCGGTCGAATAATCCGGGACATCCTATATCTTGGATTAATTGTCACGGCTTTCGTCCAAGGAGCGCGTTCAGTCCTTCCCCCTTCGCCTTAACAACGTTTAATTAACGAACAGCGGGTGGGAAAGATAATCTTGGGAAGCCCGGTCACAAAGCATCATGACTTTGCATTATTCACTGCTGCAGGCTGCATCTAAGACCAGCCTCGCTGACTAACGTTGTAATTAATAACGAGCTGCAATAATGAATCGGTCGCGATACATTCTCAGCCAATGGGATATTGTCGAAGAACAAGTGGAGGGTTCGGGGGATCCTTAGCGATACAGTTAAAGAGGAAGCGAAAAAGTTTGCGTGCTAGGCGGGCAAGAAGGCAGAGCCAGCTTTGTCGGAGGTTGGGCGAGAGACGCGGAGAATCGAGCTTTTCCTTGCTGGCTTTTCTTTGCTCCGCCTGCGACACAGGGCTGATTTCCTTTCGGGAAGCTTTCAAGCGCGTGAAATTCTAACTAGCAAAGTTTTCCCGCGGGCTAGCTGAGGTGGCTCACGGGGCAGGGGAGAAACGAAGGGCTTCGCCCTTTCTCGTCTCTTGGCGTGCCGGGAAGGAAAACGGGGAGAAGGAGCAGCAGAAGGAGGAGGTGGAGGAGATTCGGGGCGGGAAAGGGGCGAGGAGAGAAAGAGCAGTTGACAACTTTTTAATCTTCTCGGGATCTCTCATTGGATCAGTTGGCTCGTACTAGCCGTCGCGAAATTCGCATCTCGCTAAACAAATTTCTCTGCTCGAGCTCGATCTCTCTCTCTCTCTCTCTTTCTGCCGCTCCTCCTCGTTCTCTCCCTCTCGCAGGCGTACGCTCGCGAGCACTGCCATTTTCTACCTTGATTGCTCGACTTCTCGGATTTTCGCGGATCCCCGTCACCTCGCTGTTACTCGTTTATTTGCATTATTAGCGTACCTCTTTCCACCTCCCTTCCTAGGAATTTCCTATCCTCATTGGAGACTCCCTGTCGTTGCTACGTTTATTCCTGTTTTTCAGCCTGTCACAATCAACGGCTGCTTTATGCTCATGCTTGAACGAATGTGACACTTTTGTCTGCTGGAGTAGCTAGTCGTTACTATTAATAAACAAATTTGGAACGATAAAAAGGTAGAAAATAATGCAATCATAACTTAGATTTTGATATACAATTATTAATCATTTGAATATATCTTAGAGCGTTGCTTTAATTATAACTGATAGTCAATAGAAACAGGTTTCCCCTACTCTAGTTAGACAAAAGCTTTATGCCAGTTGCAGGTAGTATCCAAACCATTCGAGTATTATCAGGTGATGTGTGCCTGTGTGCAGGGTAGTTTATGCCTTGGCAGGTCGTCCTGCATTCAATCTGTGGTGTACAAGACCACCCCGAGTATTATTAACAATTAAATTTCGAATAACTTAGATGAACATAATTCTATGTCGGTAATTTCGACTTTAATCTACAATTATCAGTATTTACACATATCGCAGAGTATTGCTCTAACTATAACTACTAGCCAATAGGAGCTGGTTTCCTTTACTCTAGTTATAGAAATGCTTTATGCTGGTTGCAGGTAGTAACCAAGCCATTTCACAGATAATTCTTTGCATGGAGTGCAGCAGCCTCATAATTGAGAGACATTTCAGTATTATCAGGTGATGTGTGTGTGTGGGGGGTTAGTGTTTGGCTTGGCAGGTCGTGGCTACATTCAACCTGTGGTGCGCACAAGGCCACACAGTGTACACCGGGATCCACAGAGCCTCGGTAGTCATGGCAACTTTTGATTATGTCTCTCGGCTTGGCTCGCTTTCTTGGAGCCCGGACTCCTAGTGAGCATTCGTTGCGGCTCTCCCACTCTCTCTCACTCACTCTCTCTCTCCTCGAGAGTGTGTACGTGCGTGCGGATTCTTCGCGTAAAACGAGTGAAAAGGAAGCAGCACGCTTGGCTGACTCCCGAGACAGAATAAAGAGCGCCACCACTCTGTCAGAAGTGTGCGTCGGTTGGGTTTGCCTGGTGAAGTTCGGGTCCGCGATATTTCCCGTGAAGAATGCTTTGAGACCTTTGTCATATTCATCCGGGCGGAACGGATCTTTTTTTCACGCGTTACTGCCTTGTTTGATTTCGACTACCAAAGTATGCTCTAATGAGTGAAGTTTCACGGCTCGTTTCTGATACTGTTTATTTTTCACTGAGTCACAAATACATTCTTCATTCCGGCGAAGTTGTCACTGATTTTCCTTCGCTGAACTCAAAAGATCACACAATCGAGCGTGGATATTAATAAATCAGTTTTAGCATTGATTAATTGGATAGAAGATAGAATATAGCATCAATCACTCTGGATTACGTCTGTCATAGAATCGCCCGATCAATTTCGCGCCACCTTGTAACATTAAGCGTCCGTTCAACCGTTCACATTGTCCGTCGGATTTATATGAATTCGTCTCGAAAACAAAACCGATTTCACGCTCGGGACAACGCGCGATGTGCGCGCACGCTGCAATCCGCCTGGGGAAAAAACGGTGCGCGATTTGACTTGGATCGACGATTAAACCACTGTCAGCGTGCAAACACTAGCGGCGACTAGATAGCAGCGGCGCGACGGGGTTCAATTGTTAATGAAATCGCTCGGCAAAGGAAGAGGTGGTCGAGCTTTATCGCGCGGGGGATCGGCAATCAGTCGGTAGAACGGGTTAATCATCAAGCACGTTTATCGTCTCCAGTCCTTTTCGTCAGAGCGGTCTGTCTGCGCTCGGCCGCCGCTTTCCGCCGGGAAAAGAGGGGCGTGAAAAAACACAGGAAAAAGGGGCCGAACAAAACGTTTTGGTGGGAAGCGCGTGGCACCGGAAGTATTGATCGCGCCCGGATAAAATCACTTTCGACGTGGTGTCGTGGTTAAAGGTGGTGGATGGCGGAAGGGGCGGGGGGTGGTGGAGGAGATGAGAGGGTGGCTCGAGAATCGATAGTTTGCGAGCCGCTTGATTTAGGCCGATATGCGGGGCGTGTGCCGGCGGATATAATGTATGGTAAAGCCGACGAGTACACGCGCGCATAAACGATAAGCTTCGTTGCTCGTCCTATTCCGTCGCCTGTCTCTCTCCCTCGCTCTCTGTCGCTCCGAAAGGGGGAAGCAGCACCGATTTACATAGCAATTAAAGCTCGCAGGCCTGGCTGTCTCGCAAGCGTAATAAAATCTCCGCGAAACACAGAGCGCGTGCCCATATAATAAGCAATTTGCATAAGCCCCGCCGATTCCCATCGTAATAACGTGACGCGCGCGCCCGCGCCCTCGCAACCCCGCGATAAATGAACTTTTTGCTTTAACGCGCTGCGCCGATACACTTCGCCCGACGCGATTGCCACGGCTTTGCCCAGTTTTGTTGGCCGATATTGGCGCATCTTGTTGTCGCTCATGTGCTTTACTATCACTTAACCTGTTAGCCGGCCGCGTTGCGTGAAGTGTAGCTTTGCTTGTTAATTATCGCGCACGATAGCCAAACAGGTATACAAATTGCCGAAGGAGATTATCATGAAATGAGTTGGTTCTTTAGTGTTTTGTATTTGGTTAAATGGTTTTTTCGTCGAAGCTTCTCATTAGCCACTTGCGAAATCAGTTACAGCTGTCGTGAATATTGTAACACAATGGGAAATCTATAGAAAATTGATTCCAATAGCAGGACATGTTCATTTGTCGAACGAATGGTAGTACAAACTGGACAAACGATGTTACTTTCGGTACATGGCTTTGTACACCGTATATGCCTACGATGTTGAGTAATGTTAGAATTTGAGACACTTAATTTTCAATCGAACCAATCGTTCCAAGTTAAATCGGCAATCCTTTTGCGCTTGTTTCGTTTGCCTTCCTTCGAACAACTTACTTTCAAGCATTACGTGGAACATTATAATCGGCTGGACTGAGCAAATCAAAGTTGAAAGCCTATTAGAAATCGATCGGCTCGTAAATCAAGTTCATCCCGTCGGAAGCCAGTGACAAAAGACTCGGGCGGAGTTTTCAGAAGAATGATCAGGTAGCTGGTAGTTCTGCTGGGATTATGGGGTGGCGTTGATAATGGGGAGGGATATCGGTTGGCAGGGAAGAGGGCAGCAGCGCGGGCCGCGATAATAACTAAATTGTATGCCAGCGACGATAAAAGCGATTACTCTTCGTTATTTGTAGCTGCTGCAAACAGCGGCATTATATTGTCGCGCTGATTGATGATTAAGTTTCATAATTAATGCCGGCCGCGCCGTGCCGCGCCGCGCCTCGCCGCCTACGCCGCCAGATAAACTGCGTTGCCGTTGCGACTTGAGCATCGTAGCTCGCTCTATGAAGCTCCATTAATAAATTACGAGAGCGCCGGCTTCGTCAATCCACTTTTTCAACAATGCAGGTCAGTCTGCTCGATGCGAGCCAGATTGCCGTCGTCCAGTCAGAGTGATTATCCAGAAGGAACGGAAGTACTTGGATATGTTCTAGAAAAACTTAATAGTTCATTAAGCAGTGTCCTCGCTCGGGCAGCAGTCAGGAACTTCTTGTTGATGGTTTGTGCTCCTTGAAAAATAGGTCAGTTTTTATCGACAAGTTCTTAATGCTTCCGTACTGTTTCTGCTCGCCAGCGACAGTATTGGTGCGTGTTGCTCGTGTGTCAATGTTAGTGGTAAATATTCATTAACAGTGAGCAATATAAAGGAACTTCTTCTTACTTCAGTTTTCTATTCAAATGCATATAACTTGGACATTCTCATTGATCCAGATATTTTTCTCTTTGTTTTCTTTTATCAAATACTTTCTCTTCATACATTTCTATAACTTGACAGAGACTTGAAAGCAAATTGGGTTTGTCTGGGATTTCTAATTGTTTCCTCTATTTTCTCTTTGATTGTGACTAAGGGAGGATGACTACATGACGAAATCAAGCCAGTGTACAATAGGCAATAAAAGAAAATAGAGTGGATGAATGCCTATTGAATAGTTTGATGACTTCTTCAAGTGATAGGAGTGCCAGGCTCATCAGCGAGTCTACCAGCATCAAGAAAGGAGCAGACAGAGATTCTCGATGGAGTGAGAATTCACTGGAATCGTTCGGAGTATTTCGGTCACGTATGAATCGCCCGCTCGTGTACAGTAGGACTCTGACACTGGATAATAAAGTACATACAGCATTATGTACACGTACCCTCGAATCTTGACATACACTTTTAACAGTCAGCCGAGAATGATTATTATCATTTTTCTTCGGATTCGAAGAATCCTCATCATCAGCTGAGATATTGCTTTATGATAATAAAAGTCATCTCAGGAATAAAGTCAAGGTTCATCGAGTGTTCGAAAGATCACAATGACTTTCGACTGTTTGCTTATTCCTTCCAGGCTAAGTAAATATCCCTTCTCATTGAGGTCGACTTTGGGATCTCTTGTTTTAGTTCTCTAATGACTTCTCGTATTTTAGTTTTCATTCTTACCCCCTCGACTAAGCTTTCTTCCACTTCTATTTCTACACACATACATATATCTCGTGAACTTTGTTCTAATTTCCTATCGTTCAAATGTCAGTCTTAGTTCATTCTTGTCCAAGAAACTCCAAGTCCCACCTTTATTCGTGGAGTTTTTCTATCGATAAAAAATGGGACTAAAAGGGTTAAACACACGTAGTTCCACGTCAGTGAATCGATCCCATTACTCTGCATGGAAAACCTCGCAAGGATGTCTCCTTATTCCGGAAGAAGGTCCACATAACAGGATTAAACAGAGCAGCAATGCCATGGAAATCGGTTTGCCGGTGCGGAATCGAGCGTCGGAAACTCCTCGATAAGTCGATCCTGTCTTAAGTTCCTCTCGAGCATTGAATTGTGCCGAGCGGCTTCGTTTCCGGGAGCGAGCACCGCGCTGGCTGCTCGCGCTCCATTGCGCTCTATTCTTGCTCGATTCGTACGCTCGCCGTTCGCCAAGGTGTACGTACTTGTTCCTTGTCGGATATAGTTGCTCGAGTGGGCTCTGCGGGCAAGTTTCACTGGGCTGCGGTACATATACGCCGTTATAGCCGAGCTACACGCTGGAATTCGGCTCGAAAATCGCGGTGGATCGCGAGTTTACGTCATCCGGGCTTCGTCGCTGCTGGCCAGCCGTGCACCTGCTCTCGGCGATGAGAATGGCCGATGTAACGAGGGCCGTACACGAATCCTCCGCTACCCCGCTATTATACCCACAGCTAGCCCTCTCTCTCGTTCTGGCTCTCTTCTCCTGGCTTTAGTGCATCAAGTCCGTGTGTGGCCTGAATTGCGTGTACGGCCTCGAGCGCTTACCGGCAAGTGTTCAGCACGAGAAATATTTTCCTTTTTCCCTCGCCACTGCCTCCAGTGTACCTCGAATTCACCGGCGAAACTGGCCGCCTCTCCACCGCCTCGCAATAGTCTCGATATTCTTCTGCATCCCATACTGTTTTGTGGGAGATCGTGGACTTAACATCGCCTTTTATCGAATAAAACTGGTAATATTCTGTATTTGAATTTTTGTCATATTAAATTCCTGGTGGAAACAAACTCTTTTATTTAGTTTAAAATCTAGTCTACAGTTAGATAGTTCGTGCTTTAATACTTTTTACTTTGTTTCAATTAAGGAAAGATCGAAATAGAATCGATTCGATTTCAAGTAAAATTATCCGGGGGATTTAAAGAGAATGTATTAGGGCATTCGGTCATTTCCATTAATCGGCATGAAAAGGCATATTTTACGAATAATTCGTCGGTGGAGAGCGAAGGCGCGCACGCTAGTACGTAAATGGAGAATGAGCGTGCAAGGGGTAACGAGAAGTGGAAATAAAAATTCAATACAGCTTCGTTACAGCTTCGGTTATAGTGGCGCGTGAGAGAGGAAGCATGGTGAAAGAGAGGAAGAGAGAAGAGGAGAGAAAGCGAGGTTGCAGACCCTCTTGTTCAGCTCTCTCTCTGTCTGGGTGTACGGTGGGTGTGTGCGCAAGCATCAACCTTATTTGCATACGAAAATTATTCCGCTGAACTTCTCACCTTCGTTAGTGCCGGAAGAAGAGGGAAATAAGGGGCCGTAAACGGTGCGAGAAATTGAAAATGAATGAGCCACCGCCCCCCTCGTGCCGGCGCGGTTCAAATTGCTGTAGGTGCCTTTGGTGCTCGCTCGCTAAGCGAGAATAAGCGGGAACAGGACACACTATACCCCACATGATTTCACGTTGAATCTCTCTTTAGTTCGCCCCGGCAATTCCCCCTTCAACTTTCCTCCCATTCCAAGTGCAGTTGTTAATACTTTGCATTACATTTCGTAACATCGCATTACATTTCACTGCTTTACACGGCGGTTCCTCGAAAAAGCTTTGACGAACAGAGAAATGAATGAAAAAGAGACCGTGGAAAATGGAATACAACGTTCCGTTTCTCTCTCCATTTTAACTGATTATATAAATATTACGTACTTACCTGTATTTATATTTATAGAAATAGTAACTATTTACTGTCTGATTTCGTTTGAAGTTTGAAATTGGATAGTTGAAACAAATCGAGGGAGTTTGAATGGGAACGCTCGGGAGCTTGGCTGCTCTCGTCATGGCAAGTCTGATACTTGATACTTTCATCCTCGAGAACCGATGCCAGTTCTATTGTTATTTATTAGAATAATCAAGTCGAAATTTCTCCCTGCTTCCCCGTTAAAATTTGACGGTCCTAACTGGCGCGCTCATGAATTCCTGCCGGCGCGGCGGAAGTAGCAGTTGTTCCGAACTGTAGTAATTACGTTTTAAAGGGGGATGTTCCCTCTCAGTTCACTACTTCATTGAAACAATAGAATCGAGAACGAAGAGCATTAGCGCAGTTCAATAGTAAAGTCCGGCCACTTGAGAATCCTCATAATTCGCCGTCGAGGTCGGAAGTACCGTGGAGATGCTCGTGGGCGGAAACTGTGTCCTTTACAGGTGATAATGTTTAACGGCACCCAGTAGGCGACGCCTTACCGCCAAGTTTGTACCTACTGCATCGTTTATAGGAAGTTGAGCAAAGCTGCGCGCGTTTTAGTAGCGATAAAAGCCGAATCCCAAGAGTGATCGGTTCGCCAACTCCGTGATAACATGTGCTGGTCTAAAGCAACCAGGCTTCAGGGAAAGATCAGTAAAAACTATTCCCTTTATCCTGTCCTCTGAAAGCGCTCAACCTTTGAGTAGCATATAATGCTAATGAGTACTGCTGGATTCTTTGACTCGTACAATACGAGGCAAATAGAATAATTGCACAAGTAAATATAACACAAAAATAATTGCATTTTATTGTAGTGATAAATTCGTAATTTTGCAACCCATGTCGTTTTCCTGGATAACATACTTCGCTAAGAAAAAATTA
Source organism: Ectemnius continuus (assembly GCA_910591665.1). Lineage (NCBI taxonomy): Eukaryota > Metazoa > Arthropoda > Insecta > Hymenoptera > Crabronidae > Ectemnius > Ectemnius continuus. The sequence continues at coordinate 7,643,053 of OU342868.1, read as the reverse complement.
GGATGTAACTATCACCGTGGGATGTTTGGTGGCGAGAAAGTGAGGATAATACCATCATTTTCATTTTTAATCCTCATTAAAAGCCTGGTTACAAGCAGTGGAAATTACAAGGTTGCGTGTACGAAGATGTATACTTTACTGGCAATAATGTTTTACTGCTGCCACTCGGCTCTAGCAAATGGGACTTTGTTTCGTTTCGCGCCCGAGTAATTGCAGCATCTTCGACCCTGTTAGTTATTCGAACGTGGCGCGCACTTTCTGCGTGAAGTGGCAAATGAAGTTCGCCGTATAACTTCGATGGAGAGGCTAAGGAAATAGCGCGGCCTCTTTATTGCAGCTCCCTCGGCGCAGTGCGTATTGCTCGCAATCTTTGTGAAGCACTGCATCCAAATGTAATTATCTCGGGGATATAAAATAAGGGTCCCTTTACGCTTGGTATTACAATTTCTTCGAGTTTATCGGGGTTTTCATATTCTACTTGGTTGCTGCATTTCGAAGCGTAGTCCCTGGATAATGAATATAGTACTCCGCCGACTCGAGAACCGCCGCTCTACAAGATCGTAAACGAGAGGAAAACATATCCCCTATTTCGAGGAAGTACAAAATATGAAAAATACCATTTAAATTAGAAAGTCTTAATCTTCCATTCAAGAATAGTCCTCTTACATACCTCCTTCGAGGATGCAATTTCAATTTAAATCCATGCTAGCTTTCAATTCACTCGACAGATTTCAATTACTCCCCGTCAAAGCATTCGTTTATTCAGTTTATGCGGCACTGCCTTGGGCATTAATGTGTCAAGGCTCCCATATTTTTAACTACCCCGACTTAGTACGTGGAGTAGTGGTTGGCGTTTGAATAAAATCCGGGAGAATCGCGTTCGTTATCCAGATCGCATCCCTATTGTGTCGGCGTCGGGCGAGTTTGCACGGTAGAAGCAAATGCGATAGGAGTTAATTTAACAAGGCTAGTTAGTCATCTGAAAAAGTGGGCTCTTCAAATAACCAGTTATGTAAAGCGTGTCTTTGTGCCCCTATCTCTCCCGCGCGCGCCCACCCCTCTCTCTTTCTCTCTCTCACGGTCTCTCTTGTCAGTGAAAACTAGAACGGTTTAACAAAAGCTCGCTGGTCAAGCCTGCACGGTACAGTGAAGCGAGAGATCACCGGGAACTCTCTCTCTCTCTTTCTCTCTCTCGCTAACTCCCAGAATAGAGGGTCGAATCCTTGTATTGGTGGTGTACACGCAGAAAATCGCGGAGCTCATAGCGGCGCGATCCTGTCGCGTGTACATGGCCTGCATTTTCTGCTGCGCCCCCCATTGTTTGTTGCCCATTAACCCTTGCCTCTGTTTTGTGCGCGGATCGCACAGAGAGACACAGTCACAGCGCGGCAGCCCTCTCCTCCCCTCCTCCTCGCCGCCGCCTCCACTCACTTTTTTGTCCGCCGCTGCCTATTCATCATGGCAGAAGCCTTCGCTGCGAACAGTTGGCGAGCGCCGACAATAGAAAAACAACTCGCCAATGCTTAAAAGAGGTGTCCAATAAATTTTTCGTATCATTCGACGACGCCGCCGACGACGACGACGACGAGGACAACGTGTATGCTGGGATCGAGATAAATGGCCGCGCGGAACTTTCCTAGTCGAACAAGCGGTGACGCATGAATTTCTCGCTGGCTCGACTTTTCTTTGGCTGGTTGTAGCTTCGTCGGAAGCATGCTCAGTTTTCGACGACACGTGGAGAGGATTTTTGACGGGCAAACCTGTGATTTTTGGTAGAGAAAGATAAAGGCTGACTGGGTGCTTGTAAGTTATAAGTCGATTATAAGTTGTAATCGACTGAGACTACTCAGCATCGATTTGTGCCTTCTTACAGTAGCTCTAATTCAATTTCGTCTGAGAAATGAGGGAATTTCCTTCTGGCTCGAAGTCAGACTGTTCAATTCAAGTCCGGCGTCCGTCGGATTCGCATAAATATGAATTCTTAAGAGAATAGTCCGCCAATGTTTTGTTCGCGCGGGTAAAATGACTTGAATTCAAGACAAGTGTATTGTAAATATTGTAATCGGCGAAGTCCGTCTTTGGAGTTCCGGGCAGACAAGTATGAAGAATGCGAAAGGGCACAATCGGGGGCCGCGTTTAGATAATTTCACGAATGATCGCGCCTGAGCGATACTTGCGACCGTTTTAATTGACATTATCTCGCTCTTTCTAGTAGAATAATACGCGCTGCTGGAATTCCGCTAGCTTTGTTTCGAGAAGGCGTGCGTACAATGGAGGTTAGCCGAATACGGGTCACCTGAAATCCGACTGACTGACGTCATCGCATTGTGCCCCGTCATGCACCTGATTCAGTTACTCTTCCACTCTTTCTCGCTCTTTCTCTCTTTCTCTCTTTCTGTCTCCCTTGCGCTCTCTGAAGCGACCGGTAATTCTTCCCGTTATTGTGTTATCGAGCAAAAAGCTAGCCAGGAAAACTCGTTTATTCGCTGTGGCAGTGCGTGGCCGCGTGCCTACGCTTGTGTGCACGTGCGTTAGAGGGAAAATGTACGGTGGAAAAAAAAAATACTCGGGAAAAAGTGATGTTTCTTTGAGTCGGGGCTTCCGCAGCGCGCAAGCCCTGCCCTCCCCCGCGCGATTCATCGAGCACTCGGCGGAAAATAATGAACAAGCGCGTCTAATTACAAATACTCCTCCTCTCCCTGGTTTGCTGGCGGGGATCCGGCAGGGCCGACAGACCCGACAGACAATAATATCATCGGCGATCCCTTCCAATTGGAATTTTATTACTGCGCCGATCGTATGTTTGCGGATTACTGTTTGAGGGCGTATAAAAGCGGCGGATAACTCTCGTAATTAACGAATGCTTGATGATGCCGGATACATATAATATCGCGGCAATGATTTACCAGGATACACTTCCGCCCTGCCTACACAGCATTATGCTGTTTTTGCCGAGCCCACTCCACCCATCTTTTTTCCCTCCCCCCTCCGATTTCCATGAACGCTATTTTCAGTCTGAAACTGTTTATTTTGCGCGATCTCTCCAATTTTTGATGGACGTAATTTCAACCGGTCGACATCGAAATTTTAGGATAAAAAATCCCCGGGGATTAACTCGTGCTAATATCCCGCCAACTTTTGTATCACCGAGACACACCAATTCCAGAGAGAAAAATCCGTGCTTTCATTTCATAGGAAACTTCTAATTAAACGTTAATTAATTCGAGTGGCGTGCCGCGAATTTCAAAGTGTCAAGTCGACCAATACAGGCTGCCGGAGAGTTTCCACTACCAAAGCTCTCGTTCTCGCTCTCTCTCCCTCTCGGGCGCGCGCGCTACAATTCAAACGTCAAGCTCCGTTGCGTTGTCCGCCAGGTTTTCCGCAGTCCATTCCGCTCGATCGATTACCAATATCCGTCGCATTTAACTGCGGTATGTATTTCCCGCTGGCTCTTTACGTTATCGCGAGTGATAGCCTTCCATTCTCGAGTTACTAGGCACCGAGTGGAGCTCCGTTCGGCCGAGAAAGAGTAGGCGGAGGCGGCGGTGGAGAGAAAGAGGGAATGAAGTCATGCCGGAGAAGGAAGAAAGGAGGCAGCGCGCGAAGGGGGTTCGAGTTGGGTTTGGGGGGGGCGGGCGGTAGCAGGGAGATTCAAATTGTTTGCATTGTGCGGATCCCCGATGATATTAGCCATTATATTAAACTCCGGGCGAGGAGGAGTCCAGTCGACGAAAGGGCCTCGCAACGTGAATGCCATTTCCAGCGGAGCTCTCTCCCGGCTTCAGGCACGCTTCCTTCCGCCGCTGACTCTTTTCTTTTTCACTCGAACTCGCGCGCCTCGCCTTGCCTCGCCTTGCCTCGCCTCACCTCACCTCCTGCCTCCTTTCTTTGGCCCCCGGGCGTGTTTCTTCGTATTTCTGCCTTATGTCCTGCCACCGCACCCACCCTTCGCCCAGTCGGCCTGCACTCCTCTTTCCAGTGTTTGTCGACGAGAAGCTGAACGAGCTGTTCACCCCTCATTACTCCCTATGACAAGTTGCTTTTTTTCTCCTTACTTCTTTTTCGGATGGAACTTCCCAGGATGCTGGGGAGCAGCCTGCTGTTCGTGCGGGCTAGCCCGCCCTGTCTCGCCTCTCCCTCGGGAGCTTCCTCCCCCCCCATATCTCGGAAGTTACTTCTACGTGTTTTCGAAAGGAAAAACTATATTGTACCGTGCGCTGGTAAATATGTGCTACCGCGTCGGTTGCTGAGTGAACACTCAGGAAAGTCTCGACTTAGAGTTTTACTTGGGAATATATTTACCAAGCAATAATTGCTTTCTGCCTTTTGGAAATTGTAAGGTGAATTTATAGAAATTAGTGTAGGTTGGTTCGCTCGCAATTTGTAGTATCATTTTCCGTGGGCTGTGTGTTGTGGCTGGAGGATATACGATTGCACATTAGGTGCTTTATTTTGCGTGTGCGTACATCGAGCGAGTAATTCGTGCGGGCACTGCTTCAGTCGAAACGATCAACGAGCACTGGCAATCGGCCCGAACTCGAGATCCAATAGAAATAGAGGAGGATTCCTTTCATCCATCTACTTTTTGCCGTAAATTCTAGAGCCTCGAAAGCTCGCCGTTTCTCAGTTTTAATGCCCTCGCATTAATCGCTAATTATTATCGCGCCAGCGGTAACTGGTAGGCGCCTTAAATCAGCCAGGGATTTCCTAGTGCACAGAGCTCCTCCCGCTCGCCGGTGTTTAACGAGACCGTTCTCGCGATTCTATTTGTCCATAAAAGTAAAGCCATACGTATTCGCGCTCCTGCTCTAGCATATACAGGGTGTAAATTAAATCCCCCGAGTGCCATTAATTGGAGTCGATAATTCTAGGCTGGGGGAAAGAATACGTATCAGAGAATTTTTGCTAATTTGCACCACCGTTGGTTTGTTAAGATTAGTCGAAGTATTCGACGACAATACCAATATCAAATTAACCAATTTGTATTATTAGCAGATATATCTGCTTAATTCGCCTGGTTTTCATCATCAGACTGCATCTTACGCCACTTTTATTCCTTTGTACTAATATCAAGCTTTCTGAATTTAGCGAAAATTTATCTACAAAAACAATATCGCTGATTTAATCTTCTTCGATGCTTGATATGATACAAATGAAATAATGACAGCTGAAAGTTTACACGGTCTATACGCCGTCAGTGGGTGAAGCGGTCTGATTTAGCGGCGCAATTTGCCGGGCGCGAGAAATTGAGAAGTATACGCGAAGCGTAAATTCGACGGGAGCATTTTCCGCGCGTAGGCCACCGAGCACGTGCATGGCCGCTGGTCTGCGGGCGGAATCTTTCGAAATATAGTCTCCATACGTGTGCATTAATTTGTGGAGCCCGCCGAATGGGATGGCGATGGCCGAGGTGCAAGCCGCGCATCGATAACGATTATTAGTCTCCTAGTGGCTTCGGCCTCGAAGCGAGCCTCCGATCGAAATATGTTAATGAGCGAGCGAGCCGCTCCTCCTACGTAGACACGCGTGACAGTAAAATCGGAAAAGCGAGTCGGACAATATTATTTGCAATAATGAGTTGGCGCCCGGCATTATTGGTGGTCGATATGGTTTAAGCTTCGCCCGCGCTCTGTTATACTTTGCAAATGCACCTTCCGAGTGGGTGCGTAGTAGCAGCGCGCGATTCTTGTTCCTGGAATAGGAAATCCCTATGCATTTTGAAAAGCTCTTCCTGAAATTACCTACAATTTGTGTGTTAATTATATACCTGGAAATCTCATGGATATACTAGGGTTTGATTCGAACTTTCTTGAAGCACAAAATTTCCCTTGTAGCCATAAACGACAATCAATTACACTAAACTATCCTTCCAACATTTCACAATCATATATAAAATCGCGGCCGCGTACGAAACAAAAAAATCAAATCGGCGATATCGGTCCATTTGATCGCTCGACATTCAGCAAGTAATCTTTTCCAATTAATCGGAATCCGCAAGCAAAAGCGTTCAATCCATTACATAGGAGAAGCGTTGGAAACCGCTCAATCCATTACGAGAGTCGCCGGCGGTGAAGCTCTGGCCGACTAGAGTTTCAATATCCTTGACACTCGGAAGTGAATTCCAGGCGGAATCAAATATCGGCGATCGTTTCGAGTAGGTAAGATAAAGGCCATCATGCGGATGACGCATACCGAGAGCCGCACGCAGAATTTGTAGCGCGTGCCTTATTGCTTCATAAATAGCGTCGAACGGTATTTCCGGACTGCTTCCTTCGAAGGTAGATCCAGTAGCCCGGCGAGGGGCTGCGAGGAGAGGCGGCGCCGCCACCGCCGCCGCCGCCGCACCGGATATATGTAGTGGAGCGTGCGTTTAATGTACCACGCGCTTCCAATATGAGGGAAATTCTTCGCGGAGGGATAATACTCCCCCCGAGCGCTTATAAACATTTCCTACTGCTCCTTTTTTTCGTTGGCCGGAGTCAGGGCTCTCGCCTATCTAGAATGCAATGAGAGCCTGGACCGAGTGGCTTACGTCTTTGAGTGCCGGCTTGCGCGCTCCCGCTGCCTCCCGCCTTCCGATGCAGCTGCGTCTGTAGGATAGAAGATAAATGAATTTCGAGACCATTAATGCTCCCATAACTCGGCAATATCTCGAGAGCCGTCGGCTTATTATACGCCGCACTACAGATACACCTATCCTGGTACATGCTGTGTTTGCCTGGTTATCTCCAGTAAGGCGGGCCCGTTCCTCCAACTTTGATACCCTGCCATCCTGCTTTCGATGACAGGAGAAATACTGATTTAAAGTAACTTCATACTTGATAAATTCATACAATTATAAATTATGTTGGTTAATAGAAACGATAATAATTAAAGTCCATAACATTATTACTAGTTCAATGTACGTTCAGTATAATCTTCATTATAAATACACATTCGTAATTGGAGTAATAAGATGGCACGTAGTTTTCGCGGAAGCATCATCGTCCTACGCAGCTTCCTGTTATAAGATATAATTCCTTGAAGCATAGCAAGGAGCGATTTGCGTCTCGGCGGGAGGATATTGCGATCGGATCGATCAGCTGTGAATAAGTTGTTGGTGCAGGTTGTCGGGTAATCCGATCGATGATAGCTCAGCTACGATCGATACACTTCGCCGGCGCGTTTACGCCAGCGAAACTTGACACCAGGCACATGCTCCCTCGTAATTCTATACGCGAGATGTGCGCATTCTTAGCAAGGTTGACGCTACGTGAAATCCAGTAGTGGCGGCCTTCATAATCTGATAACATTGTTTGCGGTATGGAGAACCTGTCACTTGTGAGATAGTCTATCCGTTGCTACAAAGATGATCCAGTGGATCAGGCTCTCTCTCTCTCTCTCTGATAGGTTCCATTCTATCCAGCAGCTTTGAATATTCCCCGAATGTTCCATATACATAAAGCGTGACTTCGAAATTTCCTATAGATTCGCCCCTCTGCCAAATCATCCTTGCTGAATTATACATACCATCCTACAGGCATGGATGACAAACAGAATAGGAAGATTCATCAGTAATGTCGCATCAAATTCGTCAGACTTCCTCATTACAAAATCAGAGAATTCAGAATTTATTCGAAGCTCCCCATTTCCAGGATTTAAAATACTAAACACACACTCTGGCGATTGCTTCAACTAATATTCTTAATTCTCGATAACTATACTTCCAAACATCAATAGTTTCTTTCCGTAAACTTTATATTTCAGTATTAAAAAAATTCTTTGCCATCATCAATCGAGCGAATTCTAGAATGGCGCGGCGCGGCGCGGTGGGACGATGCATATGCAACGCGTGCTTTGCCGTGCGCCGCCTATTCGGTGCAGGCGGAGCTCTTCTGCTCTCGAATCGGTATTGGCACGCACATTCAGCGGCTTCGACGATAATCAAGTTTCAGAAGGCTGCCGACGTAGACCGAGAGAGAGAGAGGTGAGGGGTGGTGAGGGGTGGGGACGAGGGTCGAAACGAAATAGAAGGGGCAGCCGAGAAAGATGTGGATCGGGTAGTGCACGATGCGATAAAGGCAAACGATGCGCCAGAACGAGATGGTTCATCCGGTGCCAAAGATGCGCGTACCTACATTTCCACGGCAAACTAGCCGCGCCTTTTCCACGTACCTACTTCCGCTTCTCTCGTTTGCACATTTCATGAGCTTCGCCTTCGACGATCCGCCCTGTCTCTCCGAATGAACCAGCTGCTCTACGCATTAAAGTGCGCATCCAATATCCTTGATGCGATACATCCAGAATTCAGATGGAGTCTTTAACAAGGACGGACTTGAATTCCCCCCTGCGAATGGAGTAAACTCCGTGAAATAGACTCTCTTTCTCTCTGGCATGTCATACATAAAATGATAGGTCACAAAGATGCTTTGTTATTATTCCGTAGTCAATATAAATTACACTTAGCAAGTATAGGAAAGTATTATTTGATGCACTGTTGCATCGCAGTATTGCAGTATTAACAATGTTATTAACATTCCAACAAATGGAGATACAGACAGTATTTCCTCTTATCCTTTCTCGTTCTAAAAGTATTAACAATCAGCTCGAATTTTCAGTTTCAGGTCAGAGGAAATCCACGGCAGCGGAACCGGAATGAACTCTGTGAAAAGTGTATAAAGTGCTTAAGCAGTGTGTAAAGCTAATTCGAGGCGTTGAGAATAAGCTGTCCGTGACTGGAGATAGCCGGAGCGGAGAGTAGTGAGTAACAGCTGAGCAATAACCATAAAGCAGTTAGGTTCATCGGGATCGGCTGGCCGAGCACTATTTAGACGGGATTCCATTACCTCGTGCTCGAGCGTGCCTTCTCCTTCTCGGTGCTCGCTCTGTGTACGTACTGTAATAGAATCGCGGGCTCTATTTTTGCGCGCGCGGCAAGCAACGTCGCTCGAGGCAAAGGTCTTCTGATCAACGTGAGAGCGATCTGTTTAAGCGCGACAGTGCTCCTTTCTCGCGCCGCCAGCCATGCAAAACGCACGCCGGCCAATTGATACTCTCTGCTTTTAAGTCATCCCCGAGCGAACTCAACTTTGTCCCGAAATTCGTATTCACAGGTGTACCCTTCAGATATGTTTTCTTGATGACTAAGAAGTAGAGTTTCATAAAGAGACCTTATTCTTTAACACTCTGACTGTCAGGTCAGATGAATTTAGGTGACACTCGCATGTTTATTCAAATGTATATTTATGACAACGAAAATAATGTTAATAGGTAGTTTTGGCAAGGTGTAGTAAAAGTTCTAAGTAGAATAGTTAAAAATCTGTAACATTTCTAGTCGATGTCTTAAGGAATATCTGAGAATACGATTTTTCTTGAGGACAATGAGTTCTCTCAATTGAATATTTTAATTATTAAACATTTACATCTGGCCAGAATTTCTTTTGCGTCCATGAATGTTTTGTAAGTGCAGCACAAGGTCGCACATCTGCACGCAATAATCTTCGTTATTGCATTTGAACTTTGCTTTTAGAACAAGATTACGTTAGAGCCGGTTCCGTTAAAGCCTTCGTTAAACATCGTGAAATATAAACGCGTGTAAGTGAGCCTGCCTCGCTCTCTCACTTTCCCTGTCTCTCTGTGTTTCTATTTCTCTTCGGAGTGGCGAGTTATGCAACATAGATCGAAAATAGAAGAAGTGAGCGAGACGACGAGGGAGAAGACACGGTGACGACTAGAGAGCGCCGAGTAAGAGTCACAACACCGACAGACTCGGCCTTCTGTAATAGATCGATTCTGCAATGTTTGTTGAAACGCTTGTCGAGATTTACTTATACTCTCGATGCTCCACTTCCAAAAATTTTTCAAATCAAAATCATAAACTACAAATATCAGATATTTAATATAAATCTAATACATATTTCGAGGGAGCAATATTGGCATTGGAAAATTTGCACGTGTTGCTATTTGCGAAATGAACATGCAAATCTGCATTAGATTAAATCGTGTTAGAATTTGCAAAGTAAAGAAATCAAAAGGCAATCCATTAATCGTCAAAGTATATTAATTGTATTCAGTATTTAGATACTTGCTGTATTATTTATTTTACCGTTCGATTATTTTTCATATGATTTACCTGTACAACAGAGATACAATTTAAAATAGTTTTTTAATGCGATTATAGTTGAACGTGTGATTACACGCGGCAACCTGCTCGTTTTGCAATCGAAGATTCGTCGGACTTTGTAATTCTGTTCGAGCTAATTGGAGGCGCATAATTAATAACTTAGTACACGGCTTTAATTATGACAAGGTCGTATTCTCCAGGCCGTATCGCTGAATGTATGACCATACCGACTGACGAGAATCTGTTCGCTAAATCATGAATGCTCTCGACATTAATTAGTGCCCGTCAATATCGGCCCGATTGTAATTTACAAATCATGCAAACCTTTAAATTGGCTTAATTAGCCGCGCGCACAATAACCAGCGCTCCGCCATTTCGTGTAACAATTACACGAACTGAATTGATATTTACGAAGATGTACAATTGCGAATTTCAGATACTGTGTCGAAATTATTCTCTTTTGTGTTTGCCTTCCTCTAAGTCGCCTTTGTATTTGACTTTCACGTTTTCGAAATTAATGTTGAATCTATTAATTTGGAATTAATGAACTCCTGTATTTAACATATTCAATTATCTTACCTTACAAAGTTCAACAGGCTTATTGTTAATACTAATAGCTTAGCATTATAAATAATACAACGTCCTCTTAGATGTGATCAATTTAAAAAAACCCGTATATTCCATATAAATTTTCGTGAGAATTCGTTCAAAATTTATATATTAAGTTCAATAAGCAGTCGCAGGTGTCCATCACCAGGGGTAAAAGTACTTTGAAGAGAGAAAGCAGCGCAGGAGTGATTCGCCGTGAATAAAGTGGATAAATTTCGAAAGGCAAAGCTATACTTTATTCCCTGCGGACGCCCTTTACCCTTTCCGCTGGTGTTTTGACTTTTGGCTCTTCTGTTTCCTTTTTCGATGCAGGCAGGTAGCCTCGCTCCGAAGCAAACACGATCGGTTACCGGGGAAAAAAGCTGCCGGGCAGCACGCAGCTCGACACAGATAGAAATCCAATGTTTACCGCCGGAGAAATTAAACTGTAGCTTATGTCAATAACGCTGAACGCGCGCACGGATGTTTCTGTATTCCCTTCCGTGTGGATCGAGCTTTTTACATGCCCCGGGCTGATCGTCCATACTACTCGTATTTACGTGCAGTTACCTGCGTGGCTCTGTGCTACTCTACTAGAGTCCTCCATTCTGCAAAATTCAAGAAGTCTCGGCTACGCAAATCTCTGCAATGGGAAATGCTAATTGAAAGATCCATTTTCCGCGGGGCCTAGATTTAATGTTTATTCATTATCTCCGGAGCACGGGTTAATTCTGATACTGAATTATAGAGTCCCTGGATTAATTTGAATATGGAGCATATGGGGATAAGGCTATGTTGTCGTAGATTAAGGGTTCGTGACTATAAACCACTCCTACTTGCGTTTTCATCTAGAACAGGTATTATTCCAAATAATATCTTTATTTCGAATTGATTTGCATTAATTATACTGTTCCATCTTTAGTGGCACAAGTGTTTACTACGACTTTTTAAAAAAAGCTCCTGAAAAAAAATCAATCAAATCCGTGAAAAATGGATCGTATGAAAGCATATAATTAGTCAAACTAGGATACATTTCAGTATTTCATATTGGAAGTTCCTTTTGTGAGCGTTCGTTAGCTAATCCACCATTTATCGAGCTGGGCATCAGACTTATCATAGACCCGCATTGCCTTTGCCCGATTGATCTCAGTGACGATTTCGAGTCGCGCTGTGAGTTGCGCGCATAATCGGAATGAAAGGAATTTTCAGGCGCGCGCATGTTCCGATTGCGGGACGGCGAGTTCTGGCTGACTTTGATCCGGCCTTTCATTTCTTTTCCGTCCATTTCGATTCTCCCTTTCGGATTATCGACGAGCCGCAGCCGGGCGAGCTTTATGTGGCCGCGTGTGCAGGATCAGCGCACAATGATCCGGCACGAGCGAGGCAGCAGCAGCAGCAGCAGCAGCAGCCAGTCGCGAAATCATACGTGCCCATATACGCCAGCACATACGTATGCATCCACTTCAAAGTAACGCCGCCTTAAAGCGTAATGCGTGCTCCCGCATTTTGCACGGTCTGCCGCGCAACTGGTTAGAAGGGCATCAAGTTTTGCAGCGAAAGGAATTCGGACTCACAAAGCACAAGGAAGTCAAAGAGAAAATAATAGTTGATGGATTGTGCCGTAGTAATTAATCTGCTCGATTCACTGACAAATATTAATAAGCGAAATTTGCCAGAGCCAGAGATTAGTATTGAAATCTAAAAAAGTACGCGGAATTATGTTATGGAAATCTTTTATAAAGCATTGATACTTAACAAGTTCAAGTACATAGACGAGCATGGGGTAGAACTGTTGTAAAAAGATGTCACTAACAATTTCCATGAGTCTGCTTCACGCAATTATGTGTAGCATGTAATGTGCTTTTAAAAGTTTAATCAAACACCAGTCAGATCGAAGAATGATGTGGAAATAATTATTCCGTGCGCACCGCTCCTCTCGCCGGCCCTCCTACTTGTGCCCGTTTTAAATTGGAATTTTTGTCACCAGTTTTTTTAATTATTCGCGTTGAAGTGTATTTGTCGCTTAAGAGCGGCGAAGCGTCGCGATTCACCGTCCGGGCCTTTTTCGAGCGTGAATTTCGACGGTTGAAGGCGACGGACAGGGATGATGTAAATGCGAGTGTTGCATGAATAATTCCCGTGCATATACATGTTCACATATGGTACATACGGGAACCGAGCGGAGAAAATAAAGCGCGCGCGAGCGTCGGGCAGCTGTCATGCGAGTTTACAGTTTTTCGGCGCGTTAAATTCCTGCCATGGCGACAACCCCCTCCGATCGCAAGAACGTCCGAACCAAGTCGGCATTAATTCGCACTCACTTCTCCTACCATTCTCTATTTTAAACAAGATTCTTCTTCTGTGCATTATGCTTTTTTGTTTATTAATGTAGTAACGACAGAATATTTTTTACTATTTTACACTGTAAAGTTACAGTAAAGAGTTTAGATTCGAGGACATCAATATATGTTCCGACTGGTCCGCTGCAAGCCTTTGTTACCTTACGGACACTCGCTTGATAGTTAACCTTCCTTTCATTGTATTTACTTCAAAAGCAATCCGCGCGCGCCACTCGGACACACCGAGTGCTCGCGGTAAAACGACGTGAAACGAATATTTCCGCTGTAATTGCTTCTGCCTGGAGCGGCCGACCACGAGAACGGCGACGCGAAAACGAATCGAGAATTTAAAGGAACTAATTCGAGGTGTTCAAGTTGACGCGTCGCTTGTCATAACGGAATAAAGGTTTACTGATTTATAAAAGTCTCTGCTGGATTCTGTCCGCTTAAACTCGGGTTATACTACTTAGAAACTTTTAGCGTTCGAAATGCTTTCGTTGACGTCTGTAAAACTGGAATACTAATTAAACGAATTGTCAATTCTATGATGTTATTTATTTATCAGCAGCACAAACAATGCCAGTCGTTTCGGAACTTTTTTATGCCCATTATTCAATTTGAATACCGATTCTATTCACTCGCTGTAAAAACAGTTTTCTATTCAGGTACGCATAGTATGTGAATGCGCAGGCGTACGAACGCTTCGGTTTCGATATTTGCTAACAATTACGCGCAACTTCATTTTCAATTGAACACTATGAATGTATCGAAGCTGTCCAATCAAGGACTCGACGTGAACAGCGCCATGAACTCGTCGGAAATACAGATTTAATTTGCACAAAAATTCACCGGGGAATTAAATAATAGTTCGAGGTACCTCGTTCTAAATTAATAAAATCAATTTGCCATCTGACTAGTATTTTACCGGTAATGAAAAAATTCGGGCGCACCCTTGAAAAATTGATGTTCATTTAATGACTGGCAACGTTTCGCGGTCGAAGTCAGATAGAAATCGAATTATTCAATTAAGAATTGCATTATTTCAAGTCCGGCGGGAAAGTTAGGGAAAAAACGGGAATTTCCAGGAAATCGTTGACGGTAGATTGCAGTGCCTCTTGAATCAGCTGCATGTGTGAGAGGAGCGTAGCAGCGAGTAAACAGCGTGGTACCGGTTGCGCAGGTGGTGTCCGGAGCGGAGCGTAGAAGGTTGCGCGGGCGTATGAGCGGCGGTAGAGCAGACGCAGCAGCAACAGTAGCAGCAAGTGTTCTAGAATCAAGATCCCACGCGGCGCGCGTCCGTGAATGCGCGGCTCGCGAAGCTCTCGAGAGCCTCGGCGTCGACGAACCAAGCACGCACGCACTAGTTTTCGGGCGTACGCGCGTCGCGTACGACGGCTTTTCTATCTGGTGCAGAGAAAGAGAGCGAGAGCAGAAGGAAGAGAGGCCGAAAAACAGGAAGAAAGAGAGAGGGAAGGAGCGAGCGAGCGAGCGCGTACTCTCGACCGCCGGTTGAATATAGCATCGTGGATGGGTCGATAACGCGCAACTCTCGCTTTGCCTGATCGTCGAGGCCGTGATGTCCTCGTAAGCCGAGCTTTCCTCCTATCGGCATCAGTAAGTCTGGCAGTGCCGAGAGGATCCTTACCGGAGCGAGAGGAGTCGAGCGAGCGGAGCGGAGAGACTCGAAGGGAGTAAGCGCGTAGCCGGTGTCGTCTCTGGCACTACAAGGTCGCCGAGGTTCAAGACATCCTCCTGGCAGGAGCCCTCCACAGCGGCGGCAGCCTCGCGAAGCTTTATCAGCATCGCCGCCACCGGCGCGGCGGCACCACCGCCACCGGTAGAACCACCACCACCACCACCGCCACCATCACCACCGCCACCACCTCCACTACCCCCAGCATCCCCAGCAGGACACCACCACCGCCACCGCTGGCAGTAGTAGCAGGAGCAGCAGCACCGGTCGTCATCTCACCACCGCCAACACGCTCACCCCACCGGCTTTCCTCCTTTTCTCTCACCCTCCTGGCAGCCGCTGCGGCGCGCGCGCGCCCACCCACCCCCGCCCCGGACCCACGCACCGAGAGGGACAGTTCAGCCGTGACCAAGGCCAACAACGAGAGTGGACAACCCCGAGGGTGCTCTCAGGATAGATCCGTGGCCCCCGTCGGATACGCGAGGATTCGCATCTCTCGAGGATTGTAACGCGCACGGAATTAGCTCTACCATGATCTAATGAGCCCGGGGAGCAACCATCGAAGGAGCAACCTGTCATCCCGAGTCATGATGCTCCAGGTACTCCTCCTTCCCGGGTGCAGACACGCGGACACCCAGCCGGTGCATTAACAGGTTGCTTTTGGCTGGCTTTCGCGCGGCTCATCCCACCGCTGCTCTCCCTCCTCTACTGCCAGAACTGCTCAGCCTGGAAGATCCCTCCGATTGTGATTTCAAGATTCCACCTTCATTCTGAGCCAGGATTATGATCTCGAAGAGTCCAACCCCATCTTCTACTCCTCAATGACGACGAGTGATTGTTGTACTCGTTAAGAATGCCTGATACTCGATATTCTGAGAAAGGATGCTGATCCTTGGTTCAGTGACACCTTCACCATGCGTACTTGTGATGGAGAATGAGTTGAATGCTGTGGAGTTAGGAGCCGAGAGCGAAGTTAAGGGAGACGGAATCCCAGTTAGAATCAGTAGTTGGAGAAGCTGGTGAGGTGGGATGCCGGTGTAAGGAGGGTGCCTTTACTTGCCAGGAATCGAGAGGACGTGCCGATAATCCAAACCGCGCGGTTTAGTTCTCGGGCGTAAAGCCACCGCCAAGACACGCTATTCAGTGAGAGTGAATCGCACTTTAATCGGATCGCCAGCGTCCTCAGCGGGAAAGGCAATCGCTCGCTTTAGGAAGGGCGCAGTCCAGCACGTGCTAGCATCAAGAGCACTAGCAGCAGCAGCAGCAGCATCAGTGGCGGTGGCAGCAGCAGGTCGAAAGGATATAGAAGCTACGGTCACGTTCTAAATTTAGTGCTCGTGTAGTGCGGTCGCGTAGAGGCAGTGTCGTGATCCGTGAAAAGGCTAATAGAGCCTCGCTTACGATGCGACGGCGGTCCACTCGTCTGGAAAAGCCGATCATCAGTGGATCCCGGCCAGCACGGACATCGTTTGCGCGTAGAAAGTGACCGTGAATCTTGATCAGATCATCGTCGGCCGCTCGAGCTTGAAATAGCGGAGCGACGGGGAGCGAACGCTCTCTCTCTCTCACTCTCTCACTCTCTCTCTCTCTCTCTGGCAAGGGGGTAGTAAACGCGCGTTCACGCTTTTTTCTCCCGGCGGCGCCAAGAATGAACGTTCCTCGGATGAAAGGTGGTGCGAGCACTCGTCAAAGCCAGTACTCTCAGGAGCGCGCTGGAGTGGCCCCGGAGTGCGCCGCCACGAGGGTTATTTAGTATCGCCCAATGTTGTGACAGGATCAAACGAGAGTCTCGCAATCGAGCCAGTGAGTCGACGAGGACGTCTCGCTCGGGGCGCGCGACCACCGAAAAACCGTAGGCGCCGCAGGAGGAGGTGGAGGAGGAGGAGAAACGTTCACTCGTGGTGAGTTGACTGGTGTCGAGTGAATCGGCTGGAAAGAATCGTCAGCGGAGAGTGTGAAGCGTCGAGGGTGCTCGAGGTGGTGGTGTGTATGGGGACGCGGCATCAGACATTAATGTGCATCGGGTGATAATCGGACGGAAGAGGAGGTTGCCTCTGAGCAGCATCCCAGCCGGTCCAGGTAGGCCGCGTGTCGTCGTTTCTCGTTGCTGGTTCGCCGGTGGCTTTGATGACGGGCGGGTGTCGGGCCGTCTCGGAATCGTGACGGCTAGCTTGGTGCACTATAACACGCTTTCGAGAGGCAATCGCGCACGGTTATCATTGTCTGTTGGTTGTGGATCGGCCTGCTCGCGGTAGCTGGTACGCGCGCGTTTGAGCTACCAAGGCACGAAACATTAGTGCCCCACGGGAAAATGAGGAGATCTTCTTCCTTCTACACCTCAAGGTAGGCAGCATATTCTCTCGGCTAGTCCTCTTTATGGCTTTACTGCTGCTCCCCTATGGCGGGCCAACACCACCAGAAACTTTTCCTCGCTTGGTTCACGTTGACGCGCCACGCCACGCCACCCAATGACAAATCCCTCCCCGGGGCCTTAAGTCGACCTCCTCGCCGGTGATCTTTCTTTGGAGCATGCGTGAATTTCCAACGGCCCCAGCGGTGCACTTCGCCGACGGGTTAATCTCGGATGCAGTTACGTCCAGTTTGCATTTGGCGAGGCCGTGCCAACGATTCTAGGCTCTGCCTCAGCCTCGAGGAATTTCCAAGTAGGCGTGACTTAAGAGACTCGAGCCAATGTGCTAATAATTGGAGCGCTGCCAGTATACGCTTAATCAGAGCATATTTCTTATTTGTCCAGACCAGTTGTTTCGGGGGATAATAGTGTCAGCGTTCCTGGCGATATTTTATGTCGCGTACAACTGTGGCGTTCCTTTCAAACTCCACTTCTAATGGCAGTTCCTATTTTCAACCTTTAATCTTTAGATAACCACTTGAGTGCCAGTCGAGTGAGTAAGAAGTGGTTCTATTTCAAATTATAAGGAGTCTGCTCACTCAACAGTAATACAAAACTTAAAACATATTTTTAACATTTCTGTTTAATACCTAATTGCAGGAATAAATGAAATTGAAGCACTTCTAATTCATTTCTAAGGTAGTACACTGATTGTTCCCAAAATCTCTACATATTTTTACTCATTTATTGCGTCGATAATATTATAGGAGAATCATCTCCATCAATTTGTCAGTCCATAAAGGGAGTGGTGCCGTTGGCAAGATCGACTATGATCCGCTTCCCTTTTTTATTCGGTTTCTAAGCAGGCAGAGGTTACATTGGGTGGAGGGGATCGATTTGATATAAGCGAGCTCGGTTTTTGCGTACGAGGGCGAGTCCGCAGCCGGCTTTTCTCACGGTAGGCCTGACATCGGCCAAAGAAGTTTAATGTCCGTTCGAGACGAGTCCGACGTGATTAATGTGCGCGCGCGTCGTTTGGTCCAAGCTACGTCGGCGACGCTCGACGTCTTTTCATTTTGCGCAATCCGTGGAATGCGGACGCCACCGAGAATTTAATCGTCTGAGCAGGTTGTCCACGCGGCGACCTCGACGTCGGCGTCGTAGTCGCCGGGTGAGAATTTAGTCTTCGCCCGGTAATTAGCTGGCACGTTCGCCGATTTATCAACAAATTCAGAGCGTCGCCGCCGCCGCCGACGTTCGCTGGACCAAGCAATCGAAGGAATGCCTGAGACCTCGCGCTCGTTAATTATTTATCAGCGAATTCCGCGCGTCGACACCCTCGGCCAGCCGCCCCCGCCGCATATTAATTTCTTTTCATCCCGCTTGACTTTAATTAAGCGCCAGTTTGCCGGACCTGGAATCCCAAGCACGCGACGCCACTCGGAATTATGATGTACTGGTAATAAGATGATCTTCTTTTCGTTGATGAAGATCTGCCGAGCGATTTTGTGCGCCGGTTCGACCGGATTCTATTTAATTGGAGCTAAAAATGTCCGAAAGAAAGAATAATCGGGGAAATTCCTTCGAACAACAGAACCCAACGAATATTTAATTCGAATGGCAATTGCTCATAGTATTTTATATATTCTGCTCGAAATCAGTTCAAGAGAATTCTAAGAAGTCGTTCTTAAATAGAAATACGATGACGTTCACTGATTCGTCCGAGCACGCGCAATGATTCGGTATGCTTTTTCATCGACAACGAGCAGGAAGTGTCGCATGGCAGCATTTCGTTTAAAAACGATGAGCTAACAGCGTGCGCCACGTAAATGGACCCACAGCCGATACGAGCGTCGGGAAAAAGAGCCGGGAAATCTACCGGTGGCCACTTTGAAATTGGAGTTGGTCTGCCCTTCTCTCATTCGCAATGATACCAAACAACCCGATCATGTTAATGCACAAACATATCACCAAAGCCGACTTTTCCTTGTATTACAACAACTTTGTAAGAGGCGCTATGAAACAATTAACATTTATTTATAGAAACATGCCAGGCAATTCGTTTGTTCTACATGATCTTCGTAAATCATTTCCATCTAATTCTAAAAATCATAGTTTATACAAAGTCGTTTTAGAATATTTAACAAGTTTAACTCATTATTTTCAATTCATTAACGCAATCGTACATAATATTTAACATTAATGGATGACTGCGCCTTAGAAATCATATCTCAGACTGCAGAAGGAGAAGGAGTGCGTCCTCCTGTCAGCCATGTGAGCAACTTTGCTGGCGCTTGCGCCCTTCGCAGCCTCCGTCAGGCAACAGCCACAGCCGCACTCTCATGCACACGTGTCGGGGGAGGCAGTCGAGGCAGTGTTGGTCGTTGGTAGAAGGTAGGGGGAGGGGGAGGGGGGGCAGAAATATCGGAGTTCGATTTTGCGTTTTGCGCGAGGGAACGCGAGAGATTTTCGTAATAATGTCACGTAGCGGGGACGCACTGCCGGCGGCTGGCTCTCCCGGTGGCCCAGCGACGGATCAAAGGAGAAGGAAGACGCTGGCTCCGAGCAATTCGTGCTTTTAATTTAGCTCACGAACCAGCCGAAGCGCCTCCCGCCAGCCCACCGCGCACTGTTTGAACTGGAACGTGTCCTGGGTTATCCTTATACAGCAATAACAAGAAACTCCGCACGGAATTCGCTCGCTCGATCCTCCGCCGGCACTCACACCCTTTTATCCCACGACTCTACCACCCCTTTCTCCCTCTCCTCTCTCCCACCACTCCCGGCATTATCAAATTTCAATATTGACACCTTCGCCTTGCATCCGCGCCACCGTTTTCCTTCACTAATTTCCCGCGCGTGCCTCGAATACTCTCGCGCCTCTCCTCTGTTACATAGCCTTTAATTGAAACGCCGCTGTTTCTCGTAGTTTTGTTGCGGTTTCTTTTTCGAGCCTCTTGCATTCGCTCTCGCTTCGTACTCCATCCACGGGAGGATAATTTGTTTAGAGGGTAATTCGTTACTCGTTGCGATTGATAATGAGCGTGGAAAGTATAGGAGCTCTGCGCTTCATTAATTAATAGTTCGTCGGAAGTAAGTTTGGGGTATTTTTTTTTTAAAGTAGCGAGATTAGTTAGTTGGACTGTCATAAATTCGTAATGCCAGGAGGCTAAGTAGAGGGATAGCGATGACGTGATTTTAATGGCGAAAGATGTCGGTCTTTGGGCAAAGTTTGAGATTGTCGCTTGGCCCTGGGCTCCCCCTCGGGATAATTCTAATTATTGAAGTTGAGAAAAATTACTTAATCCGGCGAATGCGCCGGAGGAAGGACCGAAAGTGGCGTCATTAGCTGAAATGAGCGGTTCTTCTTTCACGTTCACCCCCGGGTCACTTCTGGTCCACCCTCTCTACCATCCTTTTGCCAACCCTTCCCCGTCGATATTTGTTTTTCTTCTCGAGAAAGCTTCCCCCATGTATTTTCACCCCGAATACTATATCTCACGTCGCCAGAAAGAAAATGTGTGCCCAGATGAACCTGGAATATTTCTATCTCGAAATACCTCGTTAGATGCTAATCTTTATCAAATACCTTATCTTACACATCAGTTCTTTACGCGTTCTAACACAGTTTCCGTAACTCAATGTGCATATCCTTCAGATAAAGGCAATACGAAATTCTGTCAAATTTAACATAATCTTTTTCTAGAAAAATTGTAGGGGTTGATAAACTTAATACTATTATAATAGATTTAAAGCGCAGTGCCGAGCGACATGGCAGACATTTCTATTCTGGGCATTCAATTATTTCCTCCACCATTCTTGCGAATGTCCTTTTAAATTCGCCGGGAATAATATCGGGACGGCTGATATTGTGAAATTAAAATGCACTGCGCGGCGACGATGTGACTTTATGCCTCGAATGGAGTCGCATGAATATGTGAAATCATACAAAGGGACCACGATCGAGAATTTGCGTGGAAATGTTCGGCGGCCTTCCATGTACTCACTTTGCTCGGCTGTAATACTACATATCGATTTACATATTACATACTGTCAGCTATTAATGTAAAATGGGGTCGCGGACCAGCAAAGTAACTTTCGCGCAGAGTGGAATGTGCTCTTGGCACTCCTCTTTTCTTTGCCAACGCAAACCTGCCCCTTGGCATCCCCGACGTGTGCAAACGGCAACCGGCATAAGTAGGCAAAACTGAATTATTCATTTAATTACTCCTTCGTGCTGGGGTGCGTAATTCGATCACAGCAAATAGTTTATTTGGGATCCCACTCGTTCGGATTTGGCTGCGGTCTCCACGTAATTCACTTATTATAGATCTTTATTGCAGATTTCTCACATAATTTCAAGAGAATATTATCATACTTTCTATTCTACTTTGATCTGGAATTAAATTTCGGTAATACCGACATATTAACTCTAACTAAGGATTGATTTTTAAATAGGAATCGAGTTAGGCAATCTTTCTTATCCCTAAGCGGATTGTCCATAACGAGCAATCACCAGCTTGCGATTTAAGGATGATTTAAATTGCTCTGAAAGGAATGCGTAAACGTAATATCGAGAAAGCATTATTCCATTTGCATATTAGTATAATAACGACTCGGCAATCTGCATAAAGCGAAACGGATTAAAGGAACAAGGAAGACGAAAGAAATGGGGGATGAAGAAGAAAACTGGAACGACAGGGGTTGCGCTTGCCATCCACGAAGAAATTCGGGTCTTGAGGGAGAAGATAAGGACCAGCAGGTTGCACCGAGCGGATGGATGCTGGCATTATAGCGTAACCTGCTTCTAATGGCATAACTCGTTGACGAGATTATAATCAGCCGGCAGACATTAAAGCTGGAGCAGCAGCCTTCTCGAAGAAACTTCCGGGGCCGTAGGCCCGTGAGAACTTACCGGATCATGTGCATGAATTAGTTGAAAATCACTTGCACACATTACTTTGTCCTTTCAAGTAAAGGAACGTGCATTCGCCTGATCTTTCATTTCCTGTACTCTTTACCTTACATTTTCAGAAAAATAGACGAATATATATTCATAACAAAGATCAAGTATGGTTTAAATATTATTTTTATGAGTTGAATAATTGTTAATATTAAACAGTGTTTTACAAAACTGCATTAAAAATGTCTACAAGAATTAAACATTCTATTTCAAGTTCCTATTCTTCAGTAGATTATACTCGCCACTCTGAATTCCAGTCAGGTTCTACTTTTCATTCTATTCTAGAAGCGTGTTCTTGATTCTTTTCTATTTAAACCGCACTCGTACCGTAGAAGGGAAAGTACTCTCACGTCTATCGCGGATATAATTGTACTTGAATTACAGCAGTAATGTAGATTCAATGGAGGAAAGGCGTATACAGCTGCAGCGGTGCAATCAAATAGAGATAGGGAAGTTACGACTGGGCTGGGCGAGAGCTCGCAGCCCTTACTGTAAAATAATAAAGACGTATGGCCGCCTGTATAAATGACGCAATATTTCCAGTTCTCGCCCTAGAAGTTACTCGCTTGATCACCGGGATGATACCAGCGCCGCCGCGAAAGAAAAGTGGTAGACACGCTCGGCAAATTTTTCTTCGTGGAATTCATAAATCAGTGTTAGCGTATACGCACTGGAATGGTGACACAAGAGATATACGAATGATTTGCGACGCGAATTAGCATTCTGTGAAGGCAAGGATCTGTATACATATTAGTCAGTTTTTAGAAAATAGCTCAAATAACATCATGAATTTTGTTTATTGTTCACTAATATCACAGGTTCTGTTGTATCATGATTTCCACAGAATACGTTTTAAGTTTCCCTGTATTTTCTATTTTTTATTCTTTTATTTTCACTCTAATGGCATAAGGATGAAGTACAACCTTTATCATTAAAAATACTAGAGTTGCTAATCTCTTTTATTTTTCACCTTCTTTTACTTTCTTCTTATCACTGAATAGTTGGGTAATTACACATAATTACAACGGTATTTTCTCTTATATCTGTTGGCAAAAAAAACCTGCACTACAGGTTTCAGTCTTATTTTCCACTTTTTAAGCTTTCATGCCATTCCCATTACTTTGCCTTTTCAGCGAAGCTTCGTTATTGTACTTTGCCCTCTGCCTCCTTCCTTTTTAAAGCCAGGTTCAAACTAGCATGGTCCTAACACGAAGAAAAGGACGTCAGGGAGTACTTTCCGCGTTCGCTAGCTCGTTGGAGATCGATCGGCGCAGCGCGTCCGGAGTAGCTGTATAAATAGTTCTCTAGCGAGCATATGCAGCCCTCGTCCGTATTACAATTTTTCTGATGTCTGTATAAAGAACATTGGCATTCGCTCGCTCGGGGTAGTTTCCGGCGCGATGCAACTCACGCGCTGCTCTCAAAACGTGCACAGTTTAAGGAGCCACCCGCTCTGCATCTCGTCGAAGCCCACCCCCTTTCACGTATGCCTCATCCTCCTTTTTCCACCTACGGCAAGCACGATACACCTTTTGTTTTCCTTGGCATCTTGCGATCGTAGCCAGGAATTATATGCAAGCCTGTGTATATTTCATGGTTGCATGCAGCCGAAGTTAAAGCGCCCTGCCCTTAGATGCATCGGCCGGAATTTCGCAAGGGTGGGTTATTGAACGAGGGAACGAGCCCTCTTGCATTGTAATGGGCAAGTTTCGATGGGGAGAAAGGGCCGGCCAGTATTTGTTACGAATAAATACTTGGAAGATACGAGGCTGCGAAATTGGAAAGAATGAGAGCCGAATGTTTTAGACTTAGCAGCAGCATTGGTAAAGCAGCAAATACGAAAGTTTAAGAATGCATGTTCATACTTACCTGTAGAAAACAATGATTGGAAATAGGTATTCGTAAAACAGTAATCACAATGATCACATTTCGATTCATCGCTTTAATTCTAATGTGAATCGTAAGATTTATTTATTTGTTTGACATATATTCGTGCCAGCAGATTATCTGCAAGTAGCATTGTTCAAACGAACAGAACACAGCACAGAACTTGAACATTTGTAGGACAGTTATGCAGCACGTATAAAGATCTCTGCGTAATTATTGTATCAGTAAACTAAGCACAACAGATACACTGACATTCATCACTGCCTCACATTCACTGTGTAAATTCCCATTATAGCATCATCGATCATCGGTTAGATTCATTTCTCAAATAACGCAGTACAAAAAATATTCAAAGGCAAACTCTCAACAAAACGCATTGAAAAGAACGAATAACGCATGCAAAATAAACTCACCAATTGCTTCAAGCGCTTTTATACAGTGTCAGATGAACATGCGTCTTTTCCCATTGTTTCCCAGATGCTCGCAGGCATATTTGGCAGGTTAGTCAGGCATTCACTCTTTTAGTAAGCATTCCTCAGACTCAAAGTGGTGACACAATACAGGATGCACTTTAGAATCGCGTTTCTGGTATTAATTAACCCTTCATTCGATCAAACACTGATTCAAGTAACGACAAAGTAAACAAACGACACTGAGCACGTGTGTTACGACTGGTGGTTGCCGGCAGCCATGCTTCCTTATGACATAGATACGCATACTTGCATACATAGATGCTGTCAAGATCGACAATACCGACAATCTCGAGCACGCTCGCCATCTTTGATTATCGCATTGACCGACGCGATCTAGATAGTATCTGCGAAGCAGGTGGCGTCAGTGCGTGATCCCGGCAAGTGTTGCATAGCGTCCTTTCGTGCTCCGCTTTGTTTCATTTCAATTTCACATGAAAATGTGCAGATCCGCTTCCAATAGTGCGTTAGAATGTACCACTGTGCGATGTGAACAGTTTGTGAGTAAATTCCTGCCGGCTAAGGTTTTGTGCGTGAGAGAAACGTTAGTCAAGTTTCGGGCGTGTGCGATTGCAAGGGAAGCTTTTGTCTTTGAGCGATTGCTTTGGATTCTCGCTTGGATAACAAAGGAACGCTATTGAAGCGAGCGCTGGACGACAGAATTCCTTACTGGCTTGCTGCACAGTATTCGTTTTCAGAGAAACAATGTATTATAAACAGTGCGCATTCGCTTCAGGTATTGGCAGACTGTTCTTTATAATGCATGCAATATTCAGTGGCACGCTAACCGTGTCAACGTGTCGAAAACGGTAAAAACATGGCGTCGGTGGCCCACATACTTTTTGCCAAATATTTATGTATATTGCAAAGGACTTGATCATGTATGAAAGTAAGTTATTCCAACAGTTCTTTCGCTTTTATGCTTGAAATTGAATGTGCCAGCATATATTTGGAAATGATGAGCTTTTGTCGTTGATGAGAATTGATGTAACTATTATTAATATTTGTTCCAGCAAATTGCTTGATTTCTCAAGTAACGTAATAACAGAATTATGCGAAACTATCTCAAAATCTATTTTATTTGCGAGATATAATAATGGATAATGTCTATGAATGGAATATCTACAATGTCTAGATACATTTCAAAAGAGGAAAGAACTTTTGGAATAACCAAAACATGCTTTTACATTGCATTTTCTATGTTATGTATGCATCTTATGTTTTGTGACTGAGATTTTACTTGTGCATTTGAATATGTTTATGTATTGAAATATTTACTTTGAAAATGTCCCTTCAAAGTTGAAGGGACTATTATTGTGTTACTTTTGTCTCAATTGAGGCTTGAAATTATTGACTTGGGATTACTCCCAGATATATATTGAAACTGAATGTGTTGAGGAGGAGTAAAAGACTTTGCTTATTATTTATATAACAAATTTGACTTGATAATTGATTTTTTATAATGTCATTTATTATTTTATTAATTTTTGATAATCATGCAATCATTATGCTTATTAACTTTTTATTAATCATTCACTCATGGTGAAATGTTCTAGATTAATTTGGTATTGCATCTGAACAATGAATTATTTCAAGTATCAGTAAATTATTATCACAATAAGTGGGAATCGAAAAATCCATAGGAAAATTTCGTGTCAGCAGTGTAAACGATAAAGAGGAAACAAGTTTCTGCGGTGGTGCTTGAAAAGCAGGAGGGGCGTACTCGGTAAACGAAATCTCGACGAGGCAACCCTTCCATAAGCAGGAAAAGGGTAGGAAGGAAAAAGAGGGGAACAAGAGGGTAGCAATGGAGAGCAGTGTAGCTAGAATACAAAGGGGTGCAATAGCGCTTGTACGGAATTTCATGGCGCTCATAGTTTATCTTGCAGCATTTGCAAAAGCACCAGCCAAGTTTTAGTTGCTGCTTTTCGACCTTAGAAAGCAAATAAATTACTTTGGAAAGTAACGAGACTATCCTAGTAACCTGAGGGAAAATAGAAACATAAAATGGAATACCTCTAGAAATTGTTAAAGCATTCTATACAAATTATTGAAATTGATTTTGATCTTCTCATAAAAATATAATTCAACTTTGGTTGTTTTTCTGCTTTCTGCTTTAAAAACACTGCTGAATTTTTTGATTCCTACTTATTGCAATAATAAGACGCAAATTTAACATTTGCACATTGATCAACACAATTATTATAATAATCATTATGTTTATTATTGATCAGTCTCATGTTGTATGTACAATACTTATTTCAATGTGTACTTTCTGTATGTATTTCTCATTCTAAGCACAGGTTTTTGTTGATTTTACAACAGAAAATTAGTGGCAGCATTTTGCTGCCACGATAAACGATATTAATTCGATAATGAGTGTGCCAGACGCAAGCTGGCACGCGCATTATGCCGATACATTGGTGAAACATTGGTGGAGAATTCGTTGGGAGCTGAAAGGGAGAAAGATCAAAGGGAATCAGTCGTAGGGAGAATTCGCAAGGAGGCGAACATGCAGCACGGCTGAATGAAAATCCGATTGCGCGAGCGGCAAATCGAAGAGCGATTTCCTCCTCTTCCTCACAGGTTCGCCTCTCGCGCAACAGCTGCTGCTGCCTCTTTTTGAAAAATCGCCGATCCTCAGATCGAGCGGACATCAGCCCGCTTTACTACCGCACTCCCGCTACTTCGCTCGCTTGTGTTTACCGTTTTCTGCACGCTCGCCTCTTCGCATACACACGTGGTTTCTTCCCGAGGCTCTGCCTACTTGCTCGAGTAAAGCACTGATTCGGTCTTTGAACTTCCTGCCTCATCGCACTCTTCGAACAGATTCCCCAGAACTAATATTACGTTTTTTAAACGAGAACATTTTTGCCTATTCGCCTCACAGTACTTCCTCTTATTTTCTGTGACTACAATCTTCAATGTATTCTTGTACATTTAATCTTTTGCTTGAACATAACGAATACCTTCACATATAACAAAACAATTAGTGGATCAACAACTGAAACCGTAATACAACAATGGATAACATTTCACGATATTATCGTGCATACATTGAATCTTTCGCCTTACGCGTAAGAATAACAATAACCCACAAACCGTCATTGTATGCATGTGCGTCAATAGACGGGTGTGTATCGCCGGCAGAATTTCGTGCGGGGAGACCTTCGGAGGAATTCCTGGAATAGAGTTATTCTCCTTGTAGCAGGCATCTGGCATCGGCGTAACCCGACTCCCACCCCGGTGGGAGACGGACACAATAAAGGGGGGGTAAAGGCAGGCAGGCAGGCAAGCATAGCCTGTTCCTGAAGTGTAGGCTCACGTAGGCAAGAGCGAGCGGCATTTGCTCGCGCGCTACCAGCCGAGAACACGAGAGTTCATAGAGGAAGGGAGCCGAAAGAGATAGCGGGTCAACTGCGCGGTAAGAGTTCATCGGAACTCCTACTGCCGGTGAATCTGCTTGGAATATCGACTTCCTCTCCTCTATTTACTCATCGAGCTTTGCTACTTTGCCTGACTAACGTCCAAAGATTTCCACGCTATTCCTTCTTCGCGTCTTGATGGCCATTTTAATCAATTGGTCGTCATTAAGATGAAATATTAGTGTGATTGTGAAAAGTGTATTCGTTCTAGTGACGTCAATTTTCATTCTGCGGGATTCGTTGGGGATCTCTTTATTAACGACCACAGTTATTGTACATTAATCCCCGTCAGATTATTTAACGTTGGCGTTCTTGTAATCGAGTTGGAATTATCATAATTCGATTATGAAACTGGTGGAGTTTCAATTTCACAGGATCAATCAATTTATTTAATATTATTTGTTATATGAATAACATTCTTAGGTATATATCACGTTATACATATTTATACAACGTTTCCCTGTGAGATTCTCTTGAGGATCCGTTGTTTATAGAATACTTACAACACGCTCCAAAAGACCTATCGTCGAAAGGTCTATAGTTAATAAATCAGTCGACTGGAAGTTTGTAAAATTCGTTTGACACTCTTTCTTGAAAAGACAGTGCAGCATTACTTGGCTTTACGCAAGCATCTGGCGCACGTGCAGTGCAAAGTGAAACTATGCGGAGACACGGTTGCTCGTAAAGTCGGATGACAAGATAATACCAGCGAGTGAATAGGGACAGCTCCTCCGGTGGAGCGGTCCAGGGATGTTGAAGCGACGGCTCCGACGAATTCAGGAAGTCAGCGTACAGTGTTGTTTACAATCGTGACGCGGTCCGATATCATCTCTCACGGGATCACGTGTTACTACATGTAGACTAGTCTCCTTCACTTCCCTCTGTAGTTTAACGGATACTTAGGAAGTTTTGGCAAGCAGCGAACGTGAGGGTTAGTGCTCGCGCGCAGGAGGAGAGGGCACACGGTTCTGTCTCATCAAATTTTCATGGCACGATCGCCAAGCAAGATTTATATTTCTCGTATGTTATCGAACGTTCCTTCCAAGTATCCAAAGTTAGATGCCGTTTCACTGTGCTGACGATTGCCATTTGGAAACACTCCTTTATGCGGACCTATTCAAAAATCATCTTAAAAGTAGTTTCGAGATTTTCCGTGCTGCAGCGAACGGCATATGATTCCTGACTATTAATGTGATTTTCCGATCTTTTTGTACAAACTGTGATAAATTTAATACTTATTTTTTATTCACGTGGAATAATTGTATATTTATAAATACGATTGAAATTAATGTTATCAGTATTTTCGACGCGGGAGCTTAATCGTTGGAAGAAAAAGAAGTCTATTTTGCTACACATGTTTGCCACCGAAAATAAATCACTCTTGAATAGGCTAGCTGAAATGCTTAGGGCATTTTTGAATAGGTCGGTATAAACAGCGGGGCAGAGCACCGTCAGTGTAATGATCCAGCTGTCGACAGCATGAATGGACGAGTTTTTATCGGCCGTGGAATTCGCATGGAAATCGGCGAATAGCCAACCAACGTCTTGGATCTAACTCTAACTCGAAGCTATCGCGGCCCTTCGCTTGCTAGCCGATTCTTGGGTTACTTTTGCCCTATTCTCCCTCTTTCTCTCTTTCTCTCTCTCTTCATTCTCAGTTTGACTCTTGCTCTGATTCCTCGGAGCCCTTGGCTTCGAGTCAGCCGGAGAATCGGCAGTGGTAGCCCTTATCTATCTGGCAGGCCTCCAGGGAAGTGTTATCGGATCCTTTTGACGCCAATTACGCCGATTTTTCAGAATGACGATGCCGCGCTGCCGTCGAAATCGACGCGGATAAATCGATATGCCGCTCGGCTAGAAAAAGACACTTCCTCCTTTTAGATCCTATCTTTTGATATTGCGGCGGAGTTTGGGCATTGCCCGAGTTCTTCCGGCTGCTACTCTCCTGGAAAATAAAGAACTGTATTAGAGGGCGGAGCATTTACATGGGAATTTGAATATTGTGCAGCGAAGTAGCTCGAATATACAGTACGTATAGAAGATAGAGTTGCATCACGGGAATTTTGATGCGAGAATAAGAGCAAGGTTACCTGTCTGTACCACGAACTTTTGCCACTTTATAATAAGTATTATGGATGTACTGTAATTTTTAAAGCGGGACTCCCAAGTTTTTCAGCCACTCGAGATATTAACAAGTCCAATCTTTTGCAGTTGCTAATTGAAAAACTAAAGTTTTAATCAAAAATCTAGAAGAGATTCGTTGCATACATTATCTCCTTGATTTTCATTCAGTTTCACAATTAATAATGGAAGTGGCAACTCAAATATTTAATGCACATTGTAGACTTTACGAATTTTCTTGAATTCCTTCCTTTTTTCTCCGGTTTAACACTTAATTGGATTCTTGTGCGGGCGTCACGGCTCATTAGAAGTTAATCGGAACGAGTGCGGTGGTGATGCCGCGCGGTGATGATTCGACGTATTCATAATTCCAGGCAGTCGCAATTCGAGTGAATATTAACCGCACGCTCCCTGCGTGTGAAATTGCATTTGTCGGAGTGATGTGTGTACGTGTGTGTGTGTGTCTATAGTTAGGCGCAATATGACGTTATTTCGAACTTTGACAAACGCATTGCCGCCGCTTCGAAACGAAACGGATGTGACAGTCTGCTGAATAATGGGGGAAGCAGTAAGCTCGGGATACGTCGTCGCGCTGTCACCGTCTCTGTGACTACTCAATAGCCGAACGAACCCTCTTTCTCCCTCATCCTCCCTCATCCTCATTATAACTTCCCTTTCGCTTGGAATCGAGTGTTTCCAATTTGTTCGGTGATTAATAATAGCTCGTCCATCGAACCTTCCGCTTATTTCCGTCTGTTCCTTACCTTAAATGCTCTCGCAATTAAGCCTGCCCGTACAACCTCGCAAACTAACAATCGAACCCGCAGAAATATTAAAGTAGAAAACGAGAGTTATGCCGATCCTCGGCAATGCGTTCGAAAGCAACCTTCGTACACTCTTTAAATTAACAATATTCATTGAAAATTGCTCAAAACTAGTTAAAATATTCTTGAACCGCAAGTTTTGAAATATTAGCTTGCGGAATGTTCCAGCCATTTGCATTTCTTATACATTATTCCTACCACGCTTAGGCTTCATAGTACTGTAATTTCATACAAAGGCGCCACCCTGTTCTCAAGTCTACGTGATGTCTACGAATGCCAAACAATAAGTGTAGGCCTTACTCGGAATCAAAAGTCCAAGGGAAGCGCTTAAGCGTGAGAATAGCCGTGGGTCTACCCAGGAGAGCCCTCAGCCTAATTAGCTCGGTCCTAACGAGGGAGGCAAGGGCTACCAGCAGAATTAACAGGGGCCAATTTTACATTTAACTCGCACGAGACTCTCTTTCTCTTTCTCTCTCTCTCTCTCGCTGTGTCTCTCGCTCTTGGGAAAGGGACGCACGAGTGATCACGAGTGGCACGCGTGTCGCGGGATTCCCATTTCGCGCGGGACAACAACCGAGCGGTGGTCCACACACGAATTTATCCGGCGAAGGTCGCGTCTCACGGGTTACAGCAGACAGTTAACTGTATCAGATGGAGAGTTTACGTGTAGGTGTGCGGTCGCGCAGGCTCGCGTCGTTCGTTTGCCTAATGTCTAGCGAGGCGAGCGCCTTTGGCTACGACTGCCTTCCATCCCAGCATGCCCCACCTATTAATTAACCTCGCGACGTTAATTGCATTGCGCTTGCTTGCGCAAGAGAGTGACATTTCACTGTATTCCTCTTTCCGCCCCGCCCTCCACCCAACTTTCTTACTCTCCGCGACGACAAGCCCGCCGCGCCGCGCCGCGCCGCTTGACACTTCTCTTCTCGTACCTTCCAAGACCCACGTCGAATACACAGTGTAAATGTTCGCCGCGTTCTTCGGGATCTTATGGTTTCTTCGTCTTTGCTCAACGCACGCTTTGTTGCGAGGATGCCGTGTTTGGAGACGCTTCGCGAGTGTGTTTTAGACCGACTGCATTGTGGAATCTTTTTACACAGACTCGGAGTGAATATCAGTTAATTGGTATATAATTCTGCTGAATAATTTGAAACGATGTATTATAGTCACTCCGATCTATCAAGATTTAATTAATAAACGAAACTATTTTGATGATTACACAAACTTGCAATGCTGATTATTACAAGAGCTTAAAATATAATTTCACATATTGAAAACGTGCTCGTCCCTCGAATGTCGCATTTCATCGGGGTTTCAAAAAATAACTGCATTTACTGGGAGAGCGGGAGTGCACGGCATCTTCGCGTTCAGCTCGCCGGTTTCAGGTCATCAATTAAAAGCGGGCAAAGCGTATCTCTCGCGATGGCAATCGCAGCTCGATCATACCGTCAAGGGGGGGGGGGGGGGGGGTGTACACGTAGAGGTTGCTGGGGCACGCGGCGGCCGATTCGGATCTAGCAGTCGTCGCAGCGTGGAATCTCGTTTCTGGCTGATCGATGCGCGCCTATCGCGCGAAATTACGTTAATTGGACGTTGTCGAGAGCAGCGAGAGACACAGAGAGATGGATGGATGGATGGATATAGGAAGAGAGAAAGAGAGAGAGAGTGAGTGAGAGAGAGGAAACGAGGCAGTTGGGAGGAGAGACAGTTTTCTATGCTAGGTTGGTAGCTTTGTGCCAAGTCGAGGGCGTACGTGTGAACGGAATGCGAGTGCGAGGGAAATAGAGAGGCTGTTGGCGAAGGGCGGAGAGGTGGAAAAGGGAAGCGGGAGACGGAGGACTCGACTCTCTCTCGCTGAGGGAAGGGCGGCGCGGCGGCGGAGGGGCAAGGGTGGTGGTCCACCTGTGTATGTGTGTGTACGCGTGCCTGGAAGGGCGGAAGGGCTGCGCAGAGCGCGGTACCATTCGCTCGCACTCAAGTGCCGCTGCCCTTCGCTACAGTAACGCTGCCTGCCTGCCTCTCCATGTATCGATTCGTCTTTCGAACTTCGAATTTCAACGCGCGCGCGCGCGCGCGCATCCACTCGCACCTAAGTACATATGTGCACGTGCATACACCTGTGTGTGGGTGCACATCGTTCGCCGCGCGCGTGTGTCTCCGCCAATGTGTACGCTTGTGCTGGTTACACGGTGGTGTACTAGCATTCGCAATCGTTCTTGCCGATCGCTCCCCATTGGACATGCCACTGCCGATAAACCTGCGAGGGACAGCAAGACCGAGAGCTCATTTCCGTTAATGATCCCGATGTTAACACTTGGTGTTAACTTAGTTGGAAAGTAATTTCGCTTATGTTTTCTCTGCGGATTAAGCGAGAACTCTCGTCGTAGTCATTTTAAATATATAACTTTAACTAAATGTTATCTAGCAATATCCAACACTAATAAGAAAGTGCATATATATACGTGCTATTCGTTCTCAAGTACAATGCTTCGAATTGAAACGCAAGATTAATTCGTTTCACTGGGCATTCGGGGGATTCGAATTCGGACCTTCTTCCACCCTTTCCAACCACCACCCTTATTTACGTCCGTCGCCATCCTCAATCACTCGCCGCGCTATGTGCCATCCCCGAGGAAGCCGAAATTGGACGAGCCCTAGTTAAAACCCCTAATTACTTGGAACACGACGTCATTTTTGAGGGTATGCGCGTCGAGTTCCAGCGGATGCCGAGCTTTCCGGGGAATTTCGCTTAAATTCCGGTTTTCCTGGCACAGCAGTATGTCGTCATAGTAATCGCGGCGATTAGCTTAATTTCATGGAGGCCGTTCGAGCACAGCACTCAGGAGTAGGTGAGCGGTTGGGGGTGGGCGGAAGAGGGTTGGTGGAGAGAGATAGAGAGAGAGAGAGTGAGAGAGAGGCGGGGGGTGGGGTGGGTCGCAGATGAATTTAGTGTCGAGCAGTAGAGAGTGTCAGAGAGTCGCGGGCAGCCGGAGGGCGCGCTGTTTCCCTCGCGGCCGCTCGTTAATTAGGATTTTCCATTGTGTCGTTTTCGCGGTGTTAACGAGAACGAAAATGCACCACGCACGCCGCCGCCGCCGCCGTTGCCGCCGTTGCCGCCAGCGTCGCCGCCCCGGCAAAATGGCTGCGCTGCTATTGCTCGTTAGGCCGCGCTATGAAAATTTGGTCACTGCCACCAGCAGGGCTACTAGCGGGCCCGTTTTACCGCCCTCTAAGAGGAAAAGAGAAGCGCGGCCAGCACACGGGTAGATAGAGCGTGGTGGTTTCCCGTGCGTAATGAGCCATTGTTTCGCGGCGCGCAACCCACCGACGAATAGAATATAAGGGACGATGCCTGCGCGCGTACAGCAGGACGGACTCTCGGCGGCAGCCCTCTTATTCCGCGGACGCGCACCCTTCGACACGAGGAATTGGGACATAGCTTTTCAATTTGGCTTTTCGTGCATTTTTTACTCGTGCCTGATGATGGGCCGCATTAAGAGAGCGGGGATATAATGAAAGAGTGCGGGAAAAGGCGAGAGAGCAGTACCTCCTCCCTGCTCGCGGGGATACTCGCTTTCTGAAAGGAAGATGGCCGGTCCAATCTTTCTCAGTGTGCCCGGCACACTTTTTGCATTAGCCTGCATTTGCATTATTGACGAGAGCCTATTCGAAAGACACGTCATTGGAGCGGCGCGCTCGATATTCCCCTGTTTCAATTAGTGAATTATTCAATGCCCGCTGCACACTCGCACACTCGGTGCATTAGCAAATCATAATTAGTCGCGGGCGACCTTCCTAACTAACGGTAAGGTAACTGATACTAAGGCATTCATCGGACGGCCTATCGCTAGAATGTTTTCGATATCGGCCGCGTAAATGAGAGCGAATTGTAATGGCCGATGAACTATGTGTGCCGGCGGTGCTCGGTAAATTCAGTCGATATTCGGTATTACGTTGGAATTCTAAACTAATGTATTCACCCTGGATGATACAACGAGCACGTGCTTGTCAGTTCCGAAAGCAGACTGATAAACATCGTTTAGCCAGTATAATAAACCCTTCGGATTCATGGCTATCGGTGGATAATAATCATAGTGAATGATCCACACAACAAGTTACAATAGAAATCTGCAATCGACAAATAAGTTAATAAACCTCTGTTTAAATTATCTTGGCAATCCGAGCGAAAGACAACTGGTTCGACTAGCACGCTGATTTCCTGTAATTCGAGGAGAACGATAGTTCCAACACGTGTTGGAAGCGGCGCTTTTGTCTTTAAGCTCTCATCAGCGATTGCAACGAGATCTGTGTTAATTGCCGGACGATATCGAGGTGCATCTGCAACCGGTAAAAGCCCGCTTTTACGAATACTGCTTATTGGCAATGGTTCGCTATGAAAAGAAACGCTTGGAAAATATTATGTTATTAGTGCGCGATAACAGGGCTGAATGGTCGCGTCCTCCAAATTTCGCATTGACGCTCGAAACGACACGCGGGGCCATCGCGATGCACACAGCTCTCGCAATTCAGGCTAATCCGTGAAATAAAAGCCATATACTGTCCTGAGTTTTTCCCCCTGCAATCTCGCAGCTGCGCGCGAGCGCGCGCCCGCTCCTGGAGAGATTAATTGTATGTGCATACGTCCAGATAGAATTCGGCCTCGAGTTTCATTTTTTATTATTTTTCTGCTTTATTTATTCCCTGCCGTGATTTAGAAAAGGCCGTTCATTACTCAGGGAGTGCCGGCGACGCTTCCTTCTGTCAGTTGTACATTAATTCCATCTCTGATTTAATTTCATTACATTGTTATTATTCTGCGGAAGTTATTGGATGCTCTCTGTGTGTACCGAAGCAAAGGCAGAGAGAGGGCTTCGCTCGATGTTGACGGGCTAATTAATTAACTTTTGATATAGAACGCGCACTGTCAAGCACGTAACTGTACATGTTAGATGCAGATTAGACGTTTCTTACTAATATTGCCCAGCGTTAGTTGTCTTGGTTAAATGTTAGCAGTACTCATAAACAGTTGGCTATGAGAATACACAAAGGTTACCCACTCCCGGCAATGTATATGCAAAGCAACCTTCCGTACAGTTCCAGGACTTACGGGAATAGTTGTTTGTTGCCGTTCACCCTTTATAATGGTAGATCATAAATTAGTACCATTAAATAACGCGCTTTAAAATGATCGAAATTATAGAATCATTTTATTATAATAAGTACCACAATATTAGAAACATTTCTCTTCTATTTCTCGAGACAGTGTAATCACTTGCGACTGTCTCCAAAAGTTTCGCCGATTTTCACATCACTTTGGACAATTTTCACACAGTTAAATTGTTAGCAGTTCATTTTGGCCTTTGCCCAGTGCACGCCAAATTCTTGATACTTCGACCCACTGGCTTACAAAATCGAATTTGGCTAGGACGGAATCCACTTTCCTTCTTCCACCTTGTTGCGGCGGTAGTTTTCTCAACGCCATAAATAGCAGGGCATTTTTCCGAAGATCGTTTCGGAGCAAGCCGAAAATAACTGTTTCCGCGTTCCGGTGGGGTTGTTGGGGGTGCTGGGAGGCGGCGGTGGGACGCGAGAGGGGCTCGATCATACAGCAAGGTAGAATTTCCGCATATCGATTCGTTTTTCAAAGTTCGCCGGTTCGGGACGCTTGCGCATTTCTGCGAGACTCGCTGCGTGTGCGTGCGACAACGCTTTAACGCGTGTTTCGTCGAACGAAATGCCGACCGGCTGCGCCGGTGTGAGTGGGCACGCTTTAACGCGTGTATCGACGAATTGAAAAGGCTCGTGAATTTTTGTGCCAATCGAATAATGCAGCTCTT
This sequence comes from Ectemnius continuus, assembly GCA_910591665.1. NCBI lineage: Eukaryota > Metazoa > Arthropoda > Insecta > Hymenoptera > Crabronidae > Ectemnius > Ectemnius continuus. The sequence goes on along the minus strand of OU342868.1, from coordinate 7,606,454 downwards.
CGTATTTCAGAGAGAAAACAGTTCGTTGTAGTCGCAGACTATTTTCTTGGCTCTGATAGTTTTGTCACGGTGTTTTGAAATGTTTTCTGCCTAGTATTTTATCTCGATTGATCGTGAAACGGGCTTTCAATATTTTTGCATAAACTTCTTTATGCACCAACGTACGACCGATTTTTAACAGGATTTACTTGTGGAAAGTGAAATAAAAAATTATAAAATCGAATTAATTTTAACACACCTTTGTTACTATCTTAAAGTCGTTATTAAAATCGACTAAAGCACCGATAAAAATCAACAAGTAACTGATTTTTATGAATAACGTAACATTATCAATATTAAGATAGTCTGTAAATAGTTTCATGCAATTTTCCTTTGGTGCGCCATGAAAGTGCGAGAAGTATTTCTCGATAAATAATCCTAGCAGGGAGTATGAGAGATAGCTGTTCTATTTTATCTGGGCGGGCTGTTTGCTGGGATTTGTGCCGGTTGCGCTGTCTGCGATCTATTGTGAAGGATATCGGAGTGAGGATGGGCTGGAGGACGTCGTTTAGCTCGTTCAGCTATTATGTTGACCTTCCGTCGACGTAAACAGACCAATAACTGGGCTACTGTTTCGCCTAGGTCACTTCGACAAACAGCCCTGGACACTCGCTCCCGCTTTCCTCTCACTCACTCACTCCTTTTCTCCCGGTGAAGTCACCGCACTACTATCTCTCTCGTTCTTGACTTTAAATTACCGCCTTACTTCTCCTGACCATCTCTTCTTTTGAATGCAACTTCTTTTTCACTCTATCAGCTTCCATTCCTTACGAGCGAAGCACTGCGTTTGTGGGATCGCGTTGTTTTTCGGGATCAAACTATTCAAAGTTAAATACCGGATTCTTTTCTGTTTTATGTTTCATTCGTGTGTGTGTGTGTGCGCGCGCGCGCACTCCCCTTTGGAAATAGTTCCTGGCTTCTTAGAGCTCCCTTAGATTTCCCAGTTTTATGTGCCCCCACTAGTTTCCTGTAGAATCGTATAGGAGGACGCAGGGAAGTTGCGCAATGATGTCGAGACTCGGAATTAGTCCACAAGGGACATGGGAACTCTTCATTCTCTTCTTTAAAGCCGGCGACGCTTTGTAACTTGTAACTATTCAAGCGGTAATTTGTAGAACGTCAAGGCAACAATACAGATTCACATTGTTCGATAACTTAAAGAAAATCCGTTACCAAGACACAATAAAATTGTGAAAAAATCATAATTGTAGATATATATAAAACTACAAGTCTGCCAATGACTTCCATTCTCTTATCACATCTACAGAAAGGGAAAGCGAGCGGGCAAGCGTAGAGTCCGCGAGATTTTTCGGGGATCGTAATTAGTTGCGGGTGGGTTGCATCAGTAATCCAGGAGTACGAGGCATTAAGTGTCGCGCAGTGGTCACATACATCAGAATCTCGAGGACCGCAAATGTGCATATGGGATGATGGGGGAGTTTCAGGGGGCTTCCCGCGAAGTATTAGTCAGAGCTGGAGTACTCCGGCTGCCATTAGCAGAGCTTGCGGGCTCAGCAATAGAAATGGTATTACGTGCCGTTGCCTGTAATAGCGCTGCTCTCCGTTTGCTCCCGATCCTCTCTCGCTCCGCTCCGCACCGCGCCGCGCCGCCCCCTCTTCCGCCTCCTGAGGCATTTGCCTTAATGCGCCGCGGATACGCTCCCCCGCAAGGCAAATTAATTGACCGATGATGATTTCGGGCGGGCGGACGGGGAATCGGCTGGAAGATGCGGCGAGAGAGGCGGTCGGGCCGCATCTGCCTCGGCTTGCCTTCTTCGCACGAGGAGAGAAATGCTTGCCCGGCAAAAAGAGAGACTGTCAGGGAGATGGATGTCCTCCGAAGTAGGCAGAGCAGCTGTCCTATCGCTCCTCTCTTCATCCGCGCACCTAAGTTTCGATCCTTCGAAAGACACTCTCGGCAAGTTAGTCCGTCGGAGACACCCCTAAGCTCGGTGTCGCGAAGTAGATGTGTCTCGGCCTGGCTGGCTGGCTCGCTCGCTCGCTCGATGATGCTTCGCCGCCAAGGCGAGCCGGGATGAATGGGAGAACCGATGATGTATCGGTGGTCTTATAGCTTGTTCCTTTATTAATTTACCTCCTATCAGTCAGCCGCTTAGCCAGACGCCTTCGATCCCTCCAGTGTCCTGGACTTGCACACTGAATACTTGCTGCTCGATAAATCATTAACGGTTTGAATCAGACTGACATCCTTTGCGGTTTGCGCAGGAATAATGATGATTCGTGGAAAGTTCGATTTGTACCCAACTTGCGCGAAGTAGTCTGATACGAAGGACTTGTATGTAAAATTGTAGTGTTAACCCTGCTTTAAAATTCTCTTCGGACACAATTCAGTCCTCTAATACCTCAAACCTCGAAGCTTCCAGTGCTCTGTGAGCATTGAAACTTGTCCCCTTTTCAACAAGGATTGCCACTCTATCACTCTGAATTAATAGCGGAGGCAACCGAGTCCCAGACACCGCTAAAGTCGATCGATTACGTCCGCTGGACGAAGCGTTCGTTTATTAAGCGATCGAAGGTCCAAGTTGGCGATTAATAAATGCACTCGCCAGTTAAAATGAAACGGTCCGAAGTACGGCGACGGCAGTTTCACAAGGCAGGAGAGAGAGAGAGAGAGAGAGAGTGGGTTGCGAGGGGGTTGCGAGGGGGTTGAAGCCCGGAGGGGATGGGTGGTCTACGCTTCTTTCGCTTTCGGGCTTTTTTGCGCGAAAGCTCGGTCCGGCGGCGATCGCTCGCTCGGCTGCTCTACTCTCTCCCGTGCGATTTTTCGCTCGGCCCGTTTCTTCCGCCTGCTGGCGCGGCGATTTCCTGCCTCTGACACGGCCGGACTTTTAATTTTAATCATCGACCCGCCGACCGCTCTCTCGGGGAGGATGAGGCGCCGCGAGGAAGGGGCAGGACGCGAGACGAGGAGAGAGAGAGAGCCGACTGGGGCGGCGGGTAGCTGAATTATAAAAGTTGCCGCGCCGCCCCGAGGACGCTTTCAATTAAGGATTTCCGTTCCTCTCGGGACGATCGGCCTCGTTTGAAGGAGCGCCCGACGACATCGACGAACGTCGGGCCAGTCAAAGAGAGAGAGAGAGAGTGGGAGAAAGCGGGAGGATGGGTTCGGGTGAAAAAGTGAAATACATCCAGGAAAACCGGGAAGAGAAATGCTGGGAGGATGATGAGACAACATTGAAAATGATTTAAAGTATAATATGCTCGGGGAGTTAGCTTGTCTCCTCCACTATTGTTCACGAGCCACCAGACTTTTGCGAGGAGAATTGGTTTTTTAGCGAGAGAAATTTTTATACAATTTTTGTCGAGTTTAATAATCGGTTCAATTCGTAATAGAAGGTTTATTTCAGATACTACATGCTCAATGAATCCAAAATGAAACATTTGAAGGCTTTGGTCTCACTTTTTATATTTTAGCATTTCATTTTCTACTTTAAAGACTTGTGAAAAAGTCAGAGTGTGATGATTGAGTAACATGAGAACATTCTTTTAAGATATTAAACATTTCGGGTAGTTGTAAACTAGAAAACCTTCCCATCTTCACCAGAGCTTCTTCGAATTCCTTGAAAAGAGAATCCTCTCTCACGCGGAGCACAGCTTTCCGGTAGTCAAAGATTTTTCTAATTAATTTCGCGCAAGCAAACGAATGCTTGCTCTCGCAGTCAGCAATTCTCTCGCTCGGGGAACGTTTTCATTGGCAAATGGCAAATGATGCGGAATCTGCAGCGTCGAAGGTTCCACAGATGAACTAGTCAGCCAGCGGCGCACGATCACGAGACCGCGATAAGATCCATTTGTTTTCATGCCGAACTGCATTTAAATGAAATCTCGGAGCAACGTACGATTGAACTTTGAATGGCGGAAAAATATAGAATACTTGCAAATTAGTTGAAATTCTCCGAATCTACATTTCAAAGTTGAAATCTTCTAAATCTTGAAATCTATTTTAAATTGGTGAATCTAGAATAAGTTTTTCGAATTAGAATGCATAGAGTTTTGTTCCACCAAAGCAATCTTTCAACCCCTTTGTTTTTGCAGATTGCATTCACTTATATCTTGGACACAAACACACTTTATTGAAGCATCTAGCGCTCTACTGTAAATCACTCGTGATTGCGAATTCACTTCTCCTTGGGAGTAAGACGCGTATTGTTAGACCATTGTCTGCGCCGGGTTCCGTGACCTGATTGTGTTTGATCGTGATTGATACTCGTACGCGTGTCACGCATCTGTTCTCTGGTTCCAAAAATGTAGAAGCATAATTAGAAACTGGGAGGTAAACAGAGAAATAAATTCGTCTTTAAAATTCTTGTACATATTATATCCACATATTTAAAAGATAATAATTAGTCAGCATTTTCAAACATATTCTATTGAACTGCAATTTAATCGATAACAGTACAATTCGCGTCAAACTAAATTGCAATTCAAATTGAATATGATTTCACAAAACTAACAAAACAGATTTTCACGACTCCTCCAACGGAATAACTCGCAAAAATAAGTTAGCAATGCGGATCCGTAACCTCGTTGCTGGCCTCATTACAGTTTTATACCTGGGATCGCTTTGTGCGTCGGGATTTTTAGTCGGCGAGTATGCGCGGCCGGCAACGAGACACTCTCCCTCGGCGGAATACGAGTAATTCTATTGGTGTGCATTAAAACGAAACGTTCCCTGGTCCACGGAGAACGAGGACGCGGAGTGCGCCGCGACGCTAGTCGCCGCCGCGCCGCCGGTAACCAGTTGGTCGGGCGAGCGTAACAAATGAAACATTAACGCGATTAGCCGCAAATAGAATCAAGCCGCTCGGCGAATTTCGCCAAGTTCGGATTCCCTTTGTGCAAGCAGATACGGCGTCCCGTTAATCTTGCACTTCTCTCGAAGAATATACATACGTATGCATGCGCATTCCTGTATTCCTGCGGGAGGGCGGCGAGGGGGGAGTGAGAAAGGAAGGGGACGGAATTGGGATCTGCCGGGCTCTCCTACTAACCGCGTATTCCCGAGTTTGCATAATTTCCCAAGGAATCGAATACCGCAACCTCTACGATATTAGTTACTCCACCCCTTCGCCCTACGCCCCAACATGTAACTACTCTATCGAAGAAAGCACATCTCTTTCCACCAGTCACATATTTCCTTTTACAACATTTCAATTCGGCACTTACGATTTCGTGTGTATGGTTTGTGAATTATTTGGCTCTTTGTGCTAACTGTAGTGATTGGTGAAAATAATGTAATTTATTACAAAGGGTTCAAGTTGTGCAAAATAGGGAAGGATTTCGAATCTATTGAATATATTGATTAAATTATTGTCTTCGTCTTGGAGGGAGGACGCCAATGAAATATGCGCGGTGGTATTTCGCGTTAAGCTTTATGCGTCGATATTCATTAAGTTGGACTTTTCTTGTGTGTGGGGAGAGCCAACCGAGCTCGGCGTGTACGTCTGACTAGCGAGTACATAAGCGCGTGTACATATTTATGCTGCCAAGAATACGCCGCGGCAGTATTGGGGGAAGTTTCGCAGGCGAAGTAACTTGGCAAATTTGTTAAATTACCAATCTACCTTCGAAACTAGTGGGCAACCTTCAACGCTACTTCCACCACTCTCTGGCTTCTTTTGTCGAGCGGCTCTCCCTCCCGCCGCCCTGTCTCTCTTTCTTCTGCCGCCTCTTCGTTCTACTTGGACGTCGGCTCGGCGACGGCGTCCTGTCGACGGGCGTCTTCATTCCTTTTCCCCTTTGTCTCTTATTAGCGTGCCAGCGAGAACTTTTTAATCTTCATTTCCATCCAATTACCTGCGCGAATTCATTATGAGCACGCGCGCCACCTGCCCACCCCGCCCATCAACCCACTCTCTCTTTACCTCTCTCTTCTTCTCTCTCGCTCTCTCGCTCACTCTTCTCCCTTTTGTCGTGGAATGCGACTGGTCTCCTCCTATGTGAAGCAGGGAATTACGGTACAACGGCTTTTTCGATGACACCGGGACCTGTTGCCAGGCTACGTCGAGACCATTTTTCGATAAATCCAGAGAAAGATTGCGCGAAGGATTTGTGGTGTCTCCCGCAATCAGACGGTAGAGTTTTCTCAATTCGTTCGCAATTATATTTAATAAATTAGTATTAAAAAAGAACTATAGAGAATTCTAGTAAATTACGTGTTTATTTCTTGGTTAGAAAATATACTTTAATATTTGAAATAACTTCGATAAAATCTGTTAAAAATCGACTAGAAATACTGTGTTCCCGTCGATTTTGATTGTAGTTATATGTTTCGTATTTCGTATTTCTCTCGGTTTTAGTCGAGCTGGCAATCGCTGGCCAACAGAGGATCCATTAGAACATTAGATTCGTGGAGAGATATCGGGATGGTGAATCGAGGGTTACGAGGGAGCAAGGCCGAAGGGAAGATGGGTGGTTATAGGCCCTCGGCTGAGGATCCGTCGATGTAGAACATACTGTAAACGAGTTTCGTGCATTTACATTGAACGTGCCATTACTCGTTTATCTATCGACCCGGACGTTGTTACAAAGGCTATCTCAGGGGGCTTTAGTGACCGACAGTGCGCGCATTGCTGCTGTTCCGTGGACTGCGCGGAAATCGATTTCGTAATTGACCGAAATCAATAGTGCGATTTCGAGGACCCCAACTCTATCGTACCAGCGGAATCATCCACGCATCTTTACAGTTTTGGAATATTTGATCTGTGAAACAGATCCATCATTCAATCCTTTCTATCATTGTTACCCATTTCAATTTTAGCCCAACGTACTAAAAAACAAAGCAAAGTCTATAAATCATTTGTTACATTGATACTATTGTTTCAACAATTTGATTGAATTACTATTCCTAGTATTGTAGTTATATATATTTTTACTATTCTCAGAATAGTTTTACTGTACTGGTTTACAGTGCTTTCAACTTTCACACTGAAATTGACAATAGTCACAAAAAGATTTATATAGGAGGAAAATTTCGGCATCCAACGTTGAGCGACGTATGGAAGGGAGACTGGGCCATTCTTCATTGTCTCCTCGGAGTCGACATATGTGAATCGAGTGGTTGGGCATGCACACGTGACGTAAAACAGCGCTTCCGCAGGAGGCACATATCGGGTAGGCCGGGGGTACTCAAGAGTACAATTTCGCGGAGATTTCGGAAGAGCGCTGTCATCCGCGTATCTATCGGTGGCAGGAGCATTATACGAGGAGTGGCTGCCGGAGGCTTAGCCTGTCCCAGAGCACAATGTAGCAATTGCAGTCGACTGGAGGGCCGGCACGTGTAATTAAATGCAATCAGGGGAAGAGAGTGCTCCGAATTGGCGACGTTTAGCTCGCTCTCGAGCTCTCCCGTCTCTCTGCCGGCTGGCTCTCTTTTCCCTCTGCCGCAGAGACCAGTCGCTTCTCTTCACTCGCCACCGCCGTCACCGCTGCCGCCACCGCCGGCTCCATCGGGCGTCGGATGCTGCTGCGCGTTTAAGTAAACGCACGTACATTCCAGTCGAACGCGCCTCGTCTATTCGGCATTTCATCCCGGTGAGCGCGCGTCACCCGACCCACCGTCGTCGGCCCACCACCACCAGAAGGGGAGCACCAACCCCGGAGAAGTAGAGAACGAGCCAAGTTGAAAGGCTTTCAATTCGATAAAACGCTTTCAGCAAACCCGAGCGAGCGAGCAAGCGCGCCCGAGCAATTAACGGAAATTAATTTTCATTTCTTTTTCGCCGCTCTCCGTCTCATTCTCGTTGGCGCTTCCTTCTCCTGAAAAGTCTTCCCTCTCTAGGGGTTCGTCTCTTGCCCCCAGGGCCTCCTTCCCAGAGAGCAACTACCCGGGAAAGCACATTTTAAGCCTCCAGCGCCGATTCAGCCACGTTCTCCACTTTTTTGGATTTACCTCTTTTAGCTCCGATCGCCTTTCTTCCCTCGATTAGACGACACCCTTCTGATATGTTACCATTACCTTGGTATAGTTCTTTTAGACTGCATTTATAATGCATTTTTACCGAAATGCGCTATATTTCATTATTTATTGAAGTCGCAAATTCAAGACGGTTCAGAATACTGTCAAGTTTAAAATTTCAAGCTTGACATTTAATTATAATTAGTTTCAAGCTAGATCTTAATACAATAATTATCAATGCAAGGATTGCAATTAATGTCGATTTTTGAGAATTCTCTTTCGTAGCAGCGTAACACGCCATGAACACTGCTCGAGAAAAATAATCGAAACTGTCGGTGGTACACTTTACGCTTTGCTCAGTGGTTCAAAGCTCTAATGAGTGGCGCTTGCCGTTGCACGGGCCACGTAGCATTTGTACATTTGTACTATCGGCAGATTGCGTCACGCTCCGATAAATAATAGCGTTGTAAGCGGGTACCTCTTTGGAACTTTCTCTCTCGTTCTGCTTCTCTTTTCCCCGGCTTGTTTCTCCCTGTCGGTCGCTCGCTCGCGCGAGCAAGGCAATTCAATGCTTTTCAAGCCAGCGAACTTTTTTTACATACCCGATATATTCAGTTCGAAGCGTTCACCTTCTTCTCAAGGCGAAAGGTCGACGCGAAGCTTGCCAATGAACTGAAGGTAGTTGTCGCGCTGTGTACTATCGAAATGTCAAGCATAAGAAATTGCTATTTCACCTACGCTCTCGAGTGAACTCTTATACGTGCCACACATATGAACACAGCCATATAATATAAATATTGAGAACGTACAATTTTTTCGAACCTAAATCTGTTTAAGAAAATGATCAATAATTTTGAATACTTCCCAAAATCTTGTGGTCCATTTTAATATTAAAAGAAAAATGTAGTACTTGTATAGATTTACGAAAAGTAGAGTTTTTAATTGAACGTATCTACCATCATAGATAATCAAATGAATTCAAATTAGATGAATGATTAGTTGATAATCTCTTCTGTGTATCATACAAATTTTCTACAATTTCTACAAAAAATAGTGTAGTGCGACAACTACCTTAATACCGAATATCTCCGAGCAATTTCTGGAACTCGGGATGGGCAGAGCGCTTATTAGCGGAGAGCTCCCTGCCAGAGGAGTTTGGCCAAGACAAACTCAATCTCCTCTTCGGTTCCTCGGGCCACCATGCTCGAAGATTACTGCGCCTTTGTCGTATTAGCCACTGATTAGGGAAACATCTTCGGCTCCAGCGTCCGCACTTTGTACCTGTAGCCTGGAACTTCCTTAGAGGAAATGTGTCTTGGACTTCAAAGTAATCAGTAATTCGGATCGATTCCTGCGATAAACTGGATGACCTTTGAGCGTTTAATCCATAATCGACAATCTTCGTTCTATATCTTCATATTAAGATATATTTACAATAGAAAGTCTAATTTGTATTGTTTGTCTTCGTGACAAATAGAATTTGTACCGCGTTAGACTTATCATTCATTTGCAGATATAATTATTGGAAAGCAGTGAAATACTGTTTTGTCGAAGTTCCCTTAGTTCACTTCAGGTTTTCTGTAAATCACCTTCGCTTATCGTTCGAAACGAGAAACTTCTGTTGAATTAAGTACTTCGCCGTGTAAAAGTACTCTTTCACTGTAACGTATCATTAAGATCGATGTTATTGAAACGTCTTACTGGAACAACATCCAATATTTATCCCATTGGCATCGAAGAAAACATGGAACTATTATTCCAAATCAATCAAAACATACCATCACGAATCTCCAGTTCTACGTCTCCAATCTACTGAAATTTCAGGATCTCATACATGGAAGAATACTATACCACTCACTTGATAGACATTCAAGATAGCGCGGCTCGCAAAGAGCGCGTCTCTTGTCGCGACAATAATTCGCAGCTTCCCTCTGATCTGGAGATTTAAGCAGCGCTCGGAGGCTTGGAGGGAGGTCCGATCGCGCAAGCGAGCGGGCCACCGTTTTCGCAACAATAAAGGGTAGCTTGCCCGCGGGAGGCAGCGAAACCAGCCGTAAGAGATGGTGAATCAACGATCCAGAGTGAGGGGGCCAGGAGCGACAGAGTTCACCAAGCAGAATCCTGTACACGGAAGAGGGAGATGGAGACGGACACAGTGAATCCAACAACCGAAACAAAAGCCGTCCGAAAATCACCAGCGGAGTACCAGCGTAGCCGTGTGCACGCTAGGGCGAAAGAGAAGAAGGGAGTTGGGGGGGTGGTTTAGTTGAGAGAGAGTGAGAGAGGATGGGAGGGATGCTGGGTAGGAGAGGATGGGGTCCCGGAATCCTCGACAGGAAAAGCGCAGACAAAAGGGTTTAGAGGCGGCCTATAATTCAGGGTTGATGGCTCCAGAGGCGAAGGGGTGTAGAGGGCGAACGAGGCTGCCGCCATTCTGTAGGCACGCCACCCCCTCGACCTCCCTCCCTCCCCACCACCACCCCCTTTACCACCCATCCTAGGTGGAATGGGCTTGCTAGAGAGAATTACGAGGTCACTTCCGGTGGCGCCTGCACGAGCTTCCGCTTCCGGCCGAGCTTCATCCGTCCCTCTTGCGTTTATCCTTCTAACCCTCTCGCTCTCTCTCTCCCTCTCTCGCGTAGGAATACAGGAGCGCGCGCGCATGGACCTACCTCTTTTCTAAACCCCCTTTCGACCAACCACCCCTCGCTCGCCGCCCCAATCCACTCTAGTTTTCTGTTTCTCTTAGAGGCTTGACCGGATTTGCCAGTCGCACGCAGTGGTAAGGTTCGCTGCGACGAAAGTTCGTGCAATCGTATTACTCGGCCATTAGAGGGCCAACAGTAGCCCGAGGCTTTCCGGGCCTCCAAAGCGCCGCACGTGTTTCATTGCCGTTAACTTGGAGCTTACTCCGCAGCCAGTGCCAAATGCATCCGTGGATATCTTGTTGACGTCCAAGATGCGGTGGTTGCGATGTGTATTATTCTTGATGCTAATTGAAGTATCATTGTTTTTGGGATATTGTTTTAAGGGTTGTAATACGTAGGATTTGGGTCCAGAGTTTAGTGACAGAATTAAGAATACCTTTATTAATCTAATAAGTAGTCACTGGCAGATATGGAAAGAACAAAGTTTCATTGATTAACTTGCCCTCTGAAGGAATAAATCAATTCCTTTATGAAATACATTTTATTTTCAAGAAGAACTTGATTTTTCATTGCGTATTTATAAAGAAAATCAGCGAGACTGCTTGCTTGTATATTGAATGCAATTTATCGGGGATATTAAGGGGGGGAATTCGCAAAAGTAATGCGAATGGCAGAAGCAAGCACGGTTGCATTACAATGCTTGTACTTTTATGACGCAGCGGAATCCGTGGAAATATTTGGTTGCCGGGAGTTGTATGTATTTACCGTTCCACTTTGTACACATTCCAGCGTGTGCAACAAGTTCAAGACTGCAGCTCCAGCTGCTCGAGGGAATGCGAATCGGCATCCTGGTGATTTTACGCTTTGCGCTATTGAACGCCGGGTATTCTTTCATCAAGCATTCGCTCTCTGCTGGATATACGTATGTATATGCGCGTGGGAATATTATTCGGGGAATATCTAATGAACAATACCCAGCGCTATGAACTCTTCCCGTCCCGTAACGCAGTTATGAAATTCATGAGAATCATTTCAAGACAGATTCTGCTTTCAGTTTAATTTTACATTCTTCGGTTATTTCGCAGCGTTATTATTCCTTTCGACCATTATTTATTCATGTCCCTGTCTCTTTTGTCCGTGTAAGCGTTAAAGAATTTCAATTATTAATCTCAATAAATTGGAACTCTTTGGACACCTCAGCGCGATCAGATAGACAGCATTAGAAACACACAATGTTAATATTGAAATATAAAATCAAGATACAAGAATCTAGTTTAGCCATTTTTCAAACATGCAGTAAAATCTCTCGATCAGCTTGGAAGCCATAGAATTAATTTTAAAAGCAGTATAGGGAACGTCGCCTAGTCACACGCAGTTAAAGGGTTAAGAGACACTTGGCTCGCTCCTCGAGAAGAAAGCGTGGCAGCCGGTCAGGTTTCCCGGCGGGCATCATCACGTGTTAGGGAAAAAGAGAAAAGGGTGGGTGGGTTGCAGGTAGTAGAGGAATAACGAGAGCGAGCGGCCAGGTAAGTGGGTCACGATGTAAATAGTCGGGTGCGCCTTTCTGCGTCAACAAACGCTCGCGCGACAGAAAGAACGCGCCGGTGGAAGCGAGCGGGCGGGCGGGCGGCTCTCGTACGACGTGGCAAGTGCGTGATAGAAGAAGAGAGAAGCGAGTCGGTTTCGCCACGGAGAAGGAACAGGAAACCGGGTGAACGAGGGCTCTGCGAAAGGGAGTGGGCCGAAAATACAGGGATTTCCGTAACAATGGCAAGCTTGGCCGCTTACCCGCGAAGAACCAGCAGAAAAAGCCCTTTTCCTCGTCGAAATTTCGTGCCAATCATTATCTTACGTTTCTATGTTGTCGTTTGTGATTTCGAAAGCAACCTAAGTGGAAAAGAATTCCGCGAATTTCGTATTTTCAACTCTCTCTTCTTTGGTCTACGATGACACTGACTCCCGTCATCCCCGTTAACGAAGCCAGCCCCCTTTTTCAGAGTTCAGCTTCGTTATCATCACCGGCCGGCGGCTCGTAATCAGGCGAGGGTAAATACGTGGGCGAATAATTTTTGCGCGTGATTAACACGCTCGGTTGACTGTGTGTATCGGTTGACAAAACGGGCGGGCAACAACGGCTAACGAGGTTCCCGGGTCTTGTAATATCGGACACCAGTTTTCCTTTCCAATAAACTTTTGTGATCGCGACCTTTTTTGTAGATTCTTTGTCAGAATTCAACTTCAGTAAAAATAATAAATGTGTAATAGAGCACAAACTGTTTTTTTAGTTATATTATTTTTTGAAGAGTTTTACATTAGAACAGTTTACGATTAATAGATAATACTTAAACATGATTATGAAATTCTACCAAAGAGTGATTTCGTTCTCATTAAACTACAAATTATTTCATTGAACGGAGAATAAAGTTGACAGTTGTATTTTATAATTTCCTCGCGATTCCTCAAAAACCAAAAGTGAGGCGTGACATTGTGCGAACCGATGACGCAGAGGGATGCGAAATCTCGTACACAACGAACGCCGGTAATTACGGTTAAACGTGGACGCGCAATTTCCACGGCTGGAGTGACCATGGGACGGTTATTGGTCCAGTAGGGGCCGTTCGTCCTGGTGAAATTGCGATTAGGCCAATCGACTTGGGCAATCAGCATTGCAGGTGCACGCGTGGCGATTCGTTTGCGCGCGCGGCCTAGTTAATTGCCGACTCGACTCTCGGCGATCGTGACTCGACCTCCACGGAAACCTCGACTAATGTCCACCGCAAAGAGACTCTCACGAGATTCTCTCCTCTTTAACTAGCCTCGATTTACACTGGATATTCCCCTTTCCTTCTCCTCTCTGCTCCCATGGCTTCCCTCTAGCCTGGATAAAGTCGGCCTCTCGATCGGTTTAATTGTTCCGCGTGGACTGCAGTTTGTGAGCTCAAGAACTTTTTTCGTTTATTAGCTTGGCGCCAAAGTAAATTCGGCTTCCCTGAATACTTTTAATGTGGAACATCGAGAAATAGGGTTGGTAATTAGCGATAGTTATATTACTATTACATTTTATTTAATGGATTATAGAATCTCGCGTTATTCACTGAATTCAGAGCATTTGGATTTGTCAGGTGTTGTGTACCGTAACAAAGAATTCCTGCTATCAGGCTTTGTCTCTCATTCTCATTCAATCCTTCTCAGTTTTATTCACACAGTTACTTTTCATACTTAAACACGTATTCACCAGCTTTAGTTTTGCTCCTTACCCATTCCGAAGCGTTTGTTCAATACTTTAATTGCGGCGGCGGGCTTGAAATAAAAGCCGGCTGCGTACGCGGTGGCACGGTATTCGTTTGTCGAGTAAATTGGGTACTGGTTGAAAGGGCTGGTTAAATCTCCATTGTTCTCGGCAACATAGTATCAGGGAAGTATGGGTTGCTGGACTATAACAATTCGGTATTATTTCGACACGAACAACAATGGTAGACGCAGGTAACCGATGAATTACGTATCAGAGGAATAGAAAAGCCTGTAGCGGGCAACCGGCCAAGGAATGCAGACGCGGTTACGGGTGTGTCGTTGCCTATCGTAACACAGAGAGTCCTAAACCACCGTTGCGAGTGACAACAAGCCACGTTAAAATGCTCCATGAAAATACCTGTAGCCAAACAATACCAACGATACAATGATTCAACCGCTCCTGTCGTTATTCAAACTGTTGTTTCGACGTTTAACCTCTTTCATCGCCAAGTAAAACAAAGGACTGAATGACCAATAGATACATTGGAACTCAGAAAAATTTATGAACCCCTTGCTTGAAAAGTTTTCTAGTTCCAAAATTAGTGATCTTCTATTTCCTTTCGTATAATAATCTACGAACTCTAACGAAACATTTAGACAATGATAATAATTTCATCAAAGTCTAGATGATAAAGACGATCAGTTTGTGTGATCGCATTATTACTAGCGATTATATAGACTGTAGAATTCGACTATCATCCGTAGAAGCGACACAAAATAAAAGATGAGGCAGGATCAAGAGAAGCAAAGTGTCAGAAGTGGAGAACTAATGGCGAAGCAGGTTCCAGATAGAAGTACACGTGTACTTATTCGAGAGTCGGAGCGGAGTAGCTCGGCCACCTTACGGCAGATGTAATTCCGGAACATTAGCCTCGGAGCTTGCCGGTTTTCCACCTGCACGGAGAGGAGGAAGACAGCTGGCGAAATGGCGAGCGGTGGAAAATAGCCGGCCATTCGTCAGCGTCAGTAATCGTGGTCGCCCATAATATCTATACCGGATCGAGCAGCGATATAGACGCCGGTGCTGCTGCACGCCGCGCCGCGCCGGCCAGACGCTTCTAGCGTGTCACGGGTCAAATGCAATTTCTAGCTTGGCCAGATAAAGCATGAGTAATAGTGTTCGGAATGTAATATCTTATTTCGCGTTATGAGAGTTTATCTCGGAAACAAATGGAGCTGGGACACATTTATATTGTACACACGTACACGCGGCCCGTTTCATGGGGAGAACGGATATACGGCTTGGAATTCGCTCGAGTTTTGTCCAGTCGTGTTTATTACGCGTTGACCCGTGTCTGGGATTGTGGGATTCCCGTGAAGTTAAAATGACTTCAGTGGTCAGCCACTGAAAGTACAGGAGCGTATCGTGCTTTCTAGTGTTACTGTTGTGGACTTCGAAATATCCCAATTAATTTTTGGAAAACCCTGCAGTATTCATTTGATTCGCCCACGGTCGAATTCTTAAAATTAATCACGTCAATCATAGTTAAACTTTAGAAGGCAAATCCAGTGAATTTTCATCGTTTCACTTCTCTCGCACACACTCCACTCTAAACAATAGAAAGGACAGATTCGCGGCTGCCAAATTGCCAGACGTAGAACAAACGGCAGCGTCGGCGCGCTTTAAACCTTGCAGCGGCTGCCAAGAAGCAGCATGAGTGCGGCGGCGGCAGCGGCGGCGGCGGCGCTGAAAAGAAACGAGTACCAAAATAATGTTCCATTCATCAGGGAGCCGTGATCGCAAGCCATAATACAGTGTCTTCGCGGATAAGTTAGTGGCTAGGACAGGCATTAATTATTTGTCGGGGGAGACTGTGAGTTGGCGCGTGAGAGAGGGCCCGGTGCAGCGGCAGGGATGCTGCACCACTCTGGAGCACTGTTCTCTAGCGTGAGCGGGCTCACCTCCACACGCTTCGAGATCTCTCCCCGGAGGCTATTCCGTCCCGTTAACGGATAGCCGGTGCCCTTAGACGAATCGATCCTTCTTAGCCGCTTCCTACATCGACGCACACACTCACATCCCAGCGCACATACAGACAGCTAGAAAGACTGAGAGAGAGAGAGTGAGACACATTCCTTCCTGAGTGCTCTCCTTGCCTGATCTCCAACGGAGCGCGCCTCTCTTCCTCCCCTTTTCCTTCCCTCGCACCCCCGAAAAACAAACATTCCTTCCGCCGTGTTCTTGGCTCGCTGTCGGCCACCACCCCCTTCTTTTTCCCCGGTAACGAGCACCTTGCGCGAACTTTGAAGCCGAAAAAGTGGCCTTCCGCCCAGCAGCTGATTAACGAGGACTCTTGCTCGCCACGCTCTCTCCTCGCCAGCTTTCAAATTTCACTTATTACTTATCACCGACCGTGTGTACGCGAATTCTATTAGTTTCTTTATGTCTCTTAATTCCTGCCGTTGTTTTATTTATTGATAATATTATTGTATTGATTTACGTGTTTCAAGCATTATTTTCCCGGGATTAATTTGCTAGAAACCCACAGAGTTATTAAAAATTAATAGTAATTTATAAGTAAATAACTAAATTCAAGTTGAAAGCACTCGTATGTGATTTTCATACGAAATAAGAGCGCCGCGTCATCCGAGACTCGGCGCGAAGTGATAAATCCGGCACACGCGAGCGGTAAAAATTCATTTCCCTGTAGTACCGCGCACGGAAGTATTATAATTTTGCCTTCGCTGCAGCGGAATGCGAGCGGCTTTATTTTTCTTTGACTTATCAGCGCAGTAAAACATGAAGAACTGACCTAATCCAATAGTGGCAGGTTCGAAAGGTAGCGGGCGCCAGTCACGTAATCGAAAGTTATATCGCCGCGTGTCATAGAGCGGCTGGGTGTTATCTTAATCATCAAAGGGAAAGCGAAAGCTCGATAGTTTTTGATCACGCGAGCCCAAGTGGAAAGAGGGTGACTTGAAGTGAGAGTGACTAGTTGGGTGGTGGCGAAGGTGGTGGCGGAGGCGGCAAGCGGGGAAATCCACCCCAGGTTTGCGTTGGAAACGACCCTGAAACTGGCATGGTCACGCAAGCATGCGGGATTCCAGTCGTTGTGTTCTCACCCTCCGACGGTGTTGCTTCCGAACCCTCGCACGAAGGGTTTAACGATGCTGCGGAATTTTAATTCGATCCTGCTATACCAGAAAGTCTGGCATTCGCAATCCCGCAGCGGACACGCTTCGTCTTAGAGCAGGGTTTTTCAATTTAACTGTATACGTCTTGTAGAGTTTTATCTCGAAACCGTCTAGTTGGAAAAATGTCAAATGTATGGGAAACCCTTTCATTCGTAACATTTTTAACTGACTGAAAGAGAAATTCTTCAGTCAACTTTCCAGTGAATCAGTAGAAAAGCAAGAATACCACTGAGAAACGTAATATAATATTTATCAAACGTAAAATTATTAGGGAGAGTCTGAAAAGTTCTATTCCGTGGAAGAAAAATAGTATGAGTGATCTTTGAGTCGGCGAGTCTTTGGATTCCCAATTGCAGCAATGTTTACGAGCGGAACGGCGGAAAGGGTGCGGGGCAGCTAGTTTCCTCCGAATGATGTAGAACGGTGGCGAGCCCTTTATCAAGCGTTAATTAGAAAATGGTAGTGCGCGCGGCGGGGAGAGAAAAGTTATCTGGCACTGCCATCCCCGAAGCCAAGAGATACGCTCGGCTTCCTTTGGCTCCGGCGAACTAAACTCTCTGCATTTCCTTCTACCATCTCTTCTCCCTCCCTCCGCTTGCCGCTTGATTTCATTCCAGCCTGGCCAGCACCAAACTCCACGACGAATCGTTTACATTTCCCGGTGCGAGCCTTTTCTCTCCGAACCATCGATAGTTCCCGTCCGCTTTATCAGTCACGCTGGTCTTCCGATTTTTCCTCTGCCTGGGAAAACAAGCGATAGGCTTCTGAAAAGTTTCCCCCTTTTTAACAGGTTTCTAGTCATTCCAGTAATGACTTTATAATCCGCAAGACTTTAGCAATCTCTTTCTTTGAAGTTGGAGATTCATATTCTTACTATATTTATTTACTGGAGTAACAACTTCAAAGTTTTTGTTACCAATAGTAGCTGAATATTTTGATATTATTATATAGGAACCATGTAACAACTTTTATAGAGTTTTAAAACTGCTGCTTGGCGTAGCACTAACTTGGAGGGTGCGAAAGTATCAAGCGAGCGGGGGCGGATAATGTGAACGAATTTGTAAATCAGTGTGTATGGCAGGGCGGCTGGAGGGCTTGTTCGAAATTCAGTGAGCGCTCGGCGCAATATCGCGCTAGAGCTGACCGAAAAGAGCTTACCGGTCATTATCAGAAATTTTCGCTGACGTGCGTCGGGAGATTTCGCGAAATCGCCGCTCGGCTATCGCGAGCGAGGCGGGCGCGAGTGGTGGCCGGCTGGACGGGCGCGCGCGTTAACCCGCTCTCGTTATCCCGTGAAATACGATCCTAATGTTGCCGCGTACTCGAAAATCCACCGCCCACCAAAACACCTACGCACACGCGTGTCCTACACACGCACCCATTCTCCCGGAATTTAATGCCGCGCGAACTTTTCCCGCGCCCGGCTGGGGGCGCGTTCCGAAATTGCAAAGCCAAGCAGAATGATATCCGATGGATAATGAGGTGCCCTTTCGCAGGGCTCTCACTGATAAACTGCTCTTTCCTGATTTTTCATGACACACTCAGCTACTCCTGACCGCAACAGTGCAGCTGTTACTGCTGTTACGTTTCAAACAGAATTTTCCGTTTGTAAAAGCCTGTGGATTTCGATGTTAATATTAAGAGTGAATTGGAATGAATCAACGTCTGACTTTATACTGCTGCTTCAAAAATGAACCTCAATTACGTGAGGTTTACTAAATTAAACCATTTTACATCATCGTATTACCTAAAACATTAGTAATCTTTTTTATAATATCATAACGAACAATCCCAATTTAATCTCCTCAACAAACTTCATTACCCGCGTATATCCCTTTAAATCCTCCAACGCGAGTGCGTATGTTCTTCAAACACACACTTATGCAAGCGACTTTTTCATCCATCCACAATCCAGAACAATCATTAAAAGGATATTCTCCTTACAACGAGCATCCTTAATCTTGCAAGATCTTGCGTCGGCAATTTATTGCAAATCAGTATAATACTCGGTGTAGGGTAATTGCCGTCGGCGGAAGGGTAGAGGGGGGCGGCGCGGCTGGTATTGCAGAGGCGGAAAAAAAAATAGCTGACGGATGGTGTTGCCAGTGCGGCGGGTAGATTAGCGGCCATGGGAGTTCGTTTTTGACGGACAGCTCTGTTATTACTGTCACTCCGACTCAGCGTCGAGAGCCCCTGGCTCTCCTCTCTCCCTCTCTCTCTCTGTTTCTCTCTCCCTCTTTGCGCGCCACGTTAATCCTTTCGTCAGCGTGTCCCGCTGCTCTACGTGTCACTGTCCGTCGAACCGTTCTAATGAGATAGCCTGGCTGCACCCATAGCCTGATCATCACAGATGGAATTTTTAAGCTCCTCGCTCGCACCGCCGCGCCGCGCCGCGCCGCCTACGGCCGAGTTGTACGGCTCCTCTTGGGTGAATGGTGCCACGTCAGCCGAAGCTTCCTGATGATTTTTCGACAGCCGCCGCCGCCGCCCCCGCGGGGATTATCCTCGCCGGCCCGGCGACGCACGCCCAGAATTAATTCACGGTTTACGCGCGATGATAATTACCCGGGCGGATTGCGCGTTCGATTTTCCCGCGGCGACACACATCTCGTTCTCCTGTATGTATGACTCCGGAGGGGAAATCGGTCGCAATTGTGGTGGAAAGGCTCGCTGTCCTGATACATTGGAGTTAGTAGTTTCGAAGGAATGATTGGTGATGCGCCTTCCTCGGGATTTTCGGTTTATGGTTGTTTAAGAGTAGTACGAGCTGTTTATAAATAGCCATTTCTATCGTAAGCTTTCCAATTTGTTTGTGGTTAATTGATAATTTAATACGGAAACGAATGCGCATACAAGTTTATTTTTAACATGAATGAAAGGCAAAAGTACATGGTAGAATCGAAGTTTGTAACTGCTTAATTGACCGGGTGTTGGAACTGTTAGTGTTAATCGTTGTTCAATTAGCGACACATTCGGCTTTGGGTGTACCGGTGGGCGTTGATGATTATTACCAAGAGAGAGATTAAAATTGGGAATTTATAGTGCGTGAATAGATTGTACAGTACTGATTTTAAATCTAAATGATACCTAACCACTTAGAAAACTATTATCACAATCCTTAAAAAACCCTTTGAGAAAGAGCAATCCAATCCCTCTTGACAAAATTGAGAATCGCAGATTGTTTTCAGATAATTATCATACGCGAATTTTTTTCAATCCAGCGTCGTATTTGCATGGTTCGCAATTTCCAGTGTATCAAGGACTCTCTTGTATTAACGGAGGCTTTACTTTGACGACGTGTATCGCCAAGATAGATATTAAGCTCGAAAGAAAATAGCGCGGCTGGGAAGCTCCGGGAATATTTTAATTAAATCCAAGTCTACGGTCGGCAAACGAGAGAACGAGGGAGGGGAATCTCAGCGAAAGAGAAGAAAATTGCCGTCGCATATACGTATGTGATACTTATACATATACACGGCTCGAGAAATATGCTACGTTAAGGAGATTTATTACCCTCACTACCCAGCCAGGATAAAATGCGAGCCAGCGAACTAGTAAATAGCGAGGAACATTCGTTTTATATTCGCCGCTCGTATTAAGTATCTTCGCCCGGAATTATTTAGAGCCTTGCCAAAGTAGATAATGGCTGGATGGATCGTAAAATGATATTAAAATTTTAGAGAACATCTTGGAGTCTTCTTTTGACACCATTCTGTTGTCATATGAAAGTGAAATGATTTCACATTTTTCTGAACAGGGATTTATTTCTGAATAACGTAATTGTCGCCTGTGTCAATTACTACGTGTACTAATTATTGTTTACAAGTCCAGTGTTGACAACTGGATCGAATCCAGCGTCTAATAAAAACAGGGGTTCCGCTGAAACAGAGAGAAGTTGGGTGGAAGTTCTCGAATCTCTTCTACGCCAAAGAAAAAACAGGAAACAGCTATCTCGCATATTTTCTTTCGCAACTACATTCGAACGTGAGCGGACTAAAGCAGCCGGGGCTATTGACAATTAGCAGAGGCTCCACTCTAATCCGATTTGTTTCTCCAGCGCCACCAGTAACGCCATACCGGAAGACCGTTCGCGCTTAATCCGTGTTTACGGAAGAAAGAACTGTCGATATAACGGTATACCTAGATACGCTCCCTGGGGTTCTATCTACACGCACCCGTTAAGTATGAAACTAACATATATTGCTGGATTCCTGTTGCTGTAATAGTAAAAACATTATTTCTAACCACAATGGATTCTCTAGCATTCACAAACTATTCTTGCAACTGAGCGCTATATTTAAGTTTTTTGTAGGATAGATATAAATTATGCTGATATAATATATTATTGTATATTATAATCTAGTTAATTAGTATCGAAAGGAACAGCGTGTGTATCCCTGTTTCATTTGCTAGAGAAATTCATTAACTAATTCGAGTGTACTTTAGTATTTATCCGATCCATGTATAGTTTATTCGAAGTGCTCGTTAATTCATTCTTTTGTTGAAGAGCTAATTAACACAGCGGACAAAAGTTTACGCCAAAATCTGCCTATTAAAGCATTGACCTTCGAAACAGGTTTATTAATGCGACTGTTGCTTTAATAATTAAGATTGCAAGATAAGCGTAAATATTTGGTCCGTCCATTGTTGATGGACGCCTCGCGCAGGGAAGGCATTAATCAAAGTTAATTACTAATTACTATTATCGCGGGCCGAAATGTCGTTGGAATTGCATTTCCCGGAGGACAGCGGCATTTCCCTGGTACATTTTTACTGGGGGCGCGTGTACACAGAGAGCAGGTTGGTTGCCGGGCAAACGAGATGTTTGCCAGGCGCGCTGTTTTTTTTTCTCGTAAGCGGGAGAATCGCGAGGATGATGCTCGCGTATATGTTGGCGGCGTCTACCGGATAAGAACAACAAACGGTGAAACGGTGCAGCGAACATCATTGCGCGCGCGGTGTACGAGACGAGGTGTACGAACGATAACATTTGTACTACATTAGCGAGACGACCGGCAGCCTCCTCTCACAGCTGGAGCGAAATTATTCCGAGAAGCGTGCGCGCCCCCCGACAGATCGTCTTAAAAAAGGATGCGCTTGTTTTCTTTCTCCCCCACTGCTCCTCCTCCGCGCTCCCTCCGCCTCCTCCCTCCTGCCACTTCATTTCCATGGGGCGTTTTAATGCATTGCTTGTCGTCGCCGATAGCGCGACTTCTTCATTATGATACGCTCTGTCAACACACTGTCATTCGGAAATGTGTATTCCCTTGCCGAATACTGAACCCTCGTAGTAGTATTCTCATTTAACATTTATTTTGTAATCCATTTTGTAATTTATTTCCTGTTTATCCGTTGTTGAAGCATTCGCCGGGGAGTATCGTTTATTAAAAGGAGATACATCCATTTCCTGCTAGTTCCCCTTCAATTCGATTGCCTTTGCATCGATCGGCCCTCCCCGCGAACACTTAGCAACTTCATTTGAGGATGCTTTCCGCCAATGATTTATCTCTGTTGGACTTCTTCCTAAACTAGTATTTTCTCAGGAGGTAAATATAGGGCAGAGGGGTAAGAATGGTTGTTTTAGGATGCCGGTGTAGAAATGTCAAACATTTTCAGTGGCAGTGTGGCGCGACAGCGAAAGGGGAATCGAATTTAGGAAAAACACATGTTTGTTGACGCGCGCCGTGTAATCCAGTTTATTTTCTCTGTAAAAGTGTCGTATCACGTCCATTCTACAGGGTAGTTCACAATATATTTTATTTTAAAATCATAAATCAAAAGCAAGAAAATCTACACGCACCCCATTCGAAATTACATGCATGATCAGCTAAAATATCCCTTGAAAAACACTCTATTCGATTACACGCGATTTTCCGGGAAGCGAAAATGTTAATATCACGGTAGCATGAAGCCTTAGTCGAAGCCGACAAGCAGTTTCTCGGTGTGAATAGGGTTAACACGAAGCAAAGGCGGGCGCGTCCCTTTGGTACATCGAAGACGCATGGGTCCAGCTGACACTTGGCTCCGATTAGATGACAGCCAGGCGGCATTAGATGAAAGCGAGCGCGCGAGGGAGGCGGCGAGTCTGTTGGTGGGGATAAGAGGACATAACGCGTGTGCGCTTGCGAGCTGCTTTGACTACGGGTGGAGGGAAGATTGGAAGGGCGAGTGAGTGATGCTGGGGGCGCCCGGTGGAATGGAGAGAGAGACGAAGAGAGAGAGAGAGAGAGTTGCAGAGAAACGGAGTGAGGGGTCGCGTTGGTTAGGGGTGCAAGGGAGGCGCGCGAGAGCACCACAGGTGGTGGGCGTCCCGACGTCCCGAGCGCCGCTGCTCAACGTGGCCGGCAACTATGCCGCGCACTCGTCACCGTCACATCGACGTCCCTAGTAATAGACCATCCAGCATCCGCCATCGAAAATGTTACTCCACTCAAGCCGATGTTTATTGAAGTCAATCAGTGGCAGCATACACTTAATTGTATTGCAGGATGTATTAAGTGATCAAAAGGAAACGCAAGAAAAACACTTGCTAGAGGAAAGAAACATCCGAATATAGAGTTAGTTAGGATAGAAAGATTCGAATATACTTTAAATAGTATGATACGATGAGTCTGTCAAATATAGGAAGTCTTCAATGAAGTGCACAGTCGATGAAATCGTTACCGAGTTCCATGTGATCCTCTGATTCGTTGGTACATCAGGTGGCGAGGAGCACCGATCTCAGTCATACGCGCGCGCGCGCGCGAGCTTTCAGCCCGCTCTGCCTCGCGCACCCTCTACCACCCTTTCATTCTCTTTCGGCGCTGCTCTCTCCCTCACTCTTGGCTGAAATCTCCCTCTCCGCCGAAGCAACGCTCCTTCTCCAAGCGCGTACTCGTTCTCTATAATATACACGCCGTACTATTACTACGTGCACGCGCACGCCGCTGTCCACCTGTCTCCCTTCCTCGGCCTCGGCAGCTTCTCCGCTCGGCACGCTTTCTCTCTCTCTGCGGCTCGGCGGGTGGCAGAGCGCTAGTGCGCAGCCCCTTCCGCGCTATTTCTCCGTCGCGGCGCGCGGCGTCGGCGGTGGTAACGGCGGCGGTGGCGGCGGCGGCGTCCTCTCGGCGGCATCCCTCTACGCGCGCGCTCCGCTCCGCTCTCGCTCGGCGGCTACGTTACACCGCGGCCGGAGCAGCACGCAGTGGCGCAGCCGTCGGCGCGACGTGTGCTTTTCCTCTCCCTCCTGGCGAGCCGGCGCGGTGGTAGTGGTGGTCGTGCGAGAACGCGCCGCCGAAGAGGTTCTCGGCATCGATAGCGGGAGAGAGAGAGAGAGAGAGACGAAGAGCGCGCGTGCGAGTTGGAGAGGGAGAGACGGAGAGAGAGTGAGCGCGAGAAAGACAGAGAGAAGCGGCCGCCGAACTTGGATCGGCGTCCTCTCCGTCGGCCGCGCGCAGTTCTAGTCTCGCGCGAGACCGCCGCGCAACACGCCACCGCTACACCGGAGAATCTGTCCCACCACCGACAGAGAGAGAGTGAGAGAGGGAGAGAAAGAGAGCGAGAGAGAGTGAGACATAGACAGACACGAGGGCCCGCCTGCCCTCGTCATTCTCTCCCGGTGTTTCCCGGTCACGGTCCTGCAGGGGCCCGCGCGCTCCTCAAACCCACGCACGTTCCATCTTTTAAACGTCCGACGGCCGATACCTCGCTTTTATCATCGTAACTCTCCATCTCCCCGGTGGTATCTAGTGCATCTATTTTGGAGTCCGGCAAGGGATACTTGGTGCTTGTAAGGTGGATGCGAGTGGTGGTCTCTCCAGGTGGGCCCGGTGGGCTTGATAGTTGGCGCGCGTTTAGTTTCGGAATCGCGTGCTTCTCTCTCTCTGTCTCTCTCGAGCGAGCCAGCGATCGGGCCGCGCGCGCTCTCCCGATCGCTCCTGGCGGTCCAGCGGGTGAAGAATGGGCATAGGTGCGCGCGTGCCTCTCAGGGGTGAACTGCTGCTCGGCGATCGGCGACGCCATAACGGGGTGCGTTCGCACGCCGCTAGCAGGCCGTGAGAAGAGAGCCGCTCTCACGGAAAGAGAGAAAGAGAGAGCGCGCGCGCGCGAGAGAGAGAGAAGAGGTGTTTCGCGCGACATTCGAGAAGGAGAAAGGAAGTAGTTGGTTTCGTTGGAGATCTTGAATGTCCTGATCGGTGCGCGGGCCGCGTGCTGCTGCCCGCCGCCACGGGATTGTGTTGTGTGCTACGGCCGAGGGTAAGAGCGCCGCGCCGGGGGATGAAAATGTGAGCTTCCTGCTCCACTTCGTCGCTGACACCGAGGACCATCTCCCTCGAGAGGTAAAATAGCCGACCCTCTTCTACACCCTCTTCCTAAAGCATCCTTCAATCCCGCAACACTTGTCACTCGCGCGCCGCGTCGCGCTGCTGCTCGCCTTCCCTTCGAACTTTCGATAGGATTGATTTGGCAGAACCGTGTGTGCTTGCGGCGAAGTTGTGCGGTGTCAAGGTCGCCGCCGGTGTGTGACAGTCTCACAGTGAAAGCTAGTGTTCCCTCCCGCGGCCGCCCTTTGAGGGAAGAGTGCGACAGGATTGCCGGTAAGGAATCCCGGCGATTGTTATCCACGCTCCTCCGCTGACAGCGGGAAAAGTAGTGACTTTCACGTGGATGTATGTCGGTGTGCCTGGCTTTGTGGGTGTACGCGTGTGAGCGTGTGTGTGTGTGGCAGCATCGTTTCAAGTTCAAGTCCCTGCGTGTCTCTTTCATCGACCTGGATGATTGTGTTCGTCTGTGTGGATGCAAGTGTAAAAGCTCGATGATGTCAATCGTTCCAGTCTGTTTTGTCCACTCTTCTTTCCAGTTTTGGCGCAACATTGTTTTTGACAGAGTCAAAAACCGGTTTTTCATACGCTGTAAAAATCTGGATGCGTCGACGTTGTGCTCTAATATGGAGTGCGAAGAATGACTGTCGTCAAAACAGTGTGGGTTTCATTGACTTCGCTCATCGTCCAAGTTATAGCTCCATTTTTCGCGCGACTTTTAATTTGATTGCTCGATAAACCATTTGAGAATACTTGTAGCTGCTCGCGTGAGTGTAATTTGTGCTCTACTTGAATATCGTGAATATAGATCGCCAGTGAAACAGGAACGTGGACGAACGTCTGACATAATAATAGCTGTACTTGAGGAAGTTAGTCCGTAATGATGGCAATTTATTTCCACTGTTCTATGATATTCATACTCGGACCAATTATACGAATATTGATACGCGAAATGATATGTTTCTTTAGATTCTCTCAAATTTACAGTATAAATTAATCGTTCGCCCCTAAAACTGTCTGCACTATTTAAAGCCGTGTCATTATAAAAACGAAGCACCTAGGCAATTTACATTTATTTATTTAGTTTGATAAAATAGAATCATCGCCAGTTTCGACATGCCCAATTACACCCTCTGTATTCAAGATTTCTCTCTTGAATAATAGAACGACCAATTAAAACCCGTGCATATTTAAGATTTCTCTTTTAAATGACAATTTCCCTGGCAACGTAAATTTAAAAATCGTACGAGAATAAATTCTATACACATCTTCACAATAAATGTAAGATGCTGAGTAGGATTTTATTCCTAAGACATGTTTCAACTCGCAACGATAATCGTTTCGCTCCGAGGTAGCTCATCTCGATGCACTCGGCTCGATATTAAGGAGATTAGTCGATTTGAGCGGTGCGCGTGGTGCGAGTGCTCCCTATCAGTTTCGCGACCGCTCTATAATTAGAAAGCGATTTCCAATTTTACACGTAA
This sequence comes from Ectemnius continuus, assembly GCA_910591665.1. Taxonomy (NCBI): domain Eukaryota; kingdom Metazoa; phylum Arthropoda; class Insecta; order Hymenoptera; family Crabronidae; genus Ectemnius; species Ectemnius continuus. The sequence continues at coordinate 7,579,639 of OU342868.1, read as the reverse complement.
AGGCAAGGAAGCGTCGGGGCGGCAGCGGCGGCGGCCACATATCAACGCACCAGCTGCCGCGGCGCGCCGAGTCGAGATGAGACTCGAGTGCGCCAGACGTTTCCCTTTCGTAATTAGGTCAATCTCTACCTAATGAGACGTTACGCGCGTTTCTCTGCGGTCGCACCACCGCCGTTCGCGACGTCTCACCTCATTTGATGTCGCAGCCGATTCCCGGAGAGGAACACGCGCTCGCGCGCGCGCGCCTCTGCTTTTAATTAAGACACCGTTCCTCCCCTTGCGACGCGTAGCATCTTCTTCCTTCTTCTTCTTCTTCGTCTTCTGTAGATTCTTTTAATATTCCGTCAATTGAACGAACACATTCGTTGCCTGAATTGCAATTTATTCAGTAAACGATTGCCGGAGAGATATTTCCTAGGTATTTCTAGATCGAAAAGTTGGCCACTGAAATTAGAGAGATTTGCGAGCGAATTTTAGTTCGACTCGTTCGAATCGGGATGGAATTATTAAGTATGCATAATTTACTAATGGTAATGGGTTAAAGCCACTAGAACTAGTTTCGATAGGAAATTAGTAAAGGAAGTAATAATGATAATTATATGTTACTATGGCTTTTATCAGCGGTAAATCGAACGGCTATAATTTGTAATAGATAAGCATGTGTAATGCATTATCGTGTCTCTAAGGAGGAAAGTTACAACAGGAATTTATCGTTGACCTAGAAACAGCATTATATTCTGAATGCTAATTAGAAAGGAAATAAACCGGAAAACCCAAGTGAGTAGAGTTTCTGTGGTTCTATTAAAACAGAGAGAGAGTACATTTTATGTGGCAGGGACTTAAAGAGTCGGGCGAAATAAAGAAATAAGAGTGTCGGGAGCTCGATAAAACGGGTGGAAAAATATTTTCATGAGAAACACGCTTGATTATTTGTACGCCCGAATGTTTGGTGATGCTGTAACGCTGTCTAGTGATTTTATGAAGCAGCTGATCCTCGTTTGAACGCCGCTCCGGTTAATGTAGAGCGTGTTTCGAGTCTTCTTTGGATCGTTCGTGCCTGACCTGACTCAAGCCACGATTTATGCTGTTGGTTCGCGATAACTCTCACTTTTAGCAGCTTCGACTCTTAAATCGGTGTGTACACGCATACGTGAACTGTTCGACAGACTTAGTTTCTATCTTCAATACGTATTATTCACGTAGAATATTCGCTTTAATAATTTCTCATGCAAGAATTTGTCTTCTTTTAATTGCGGTATAAAAGTCTTGCAGTATTTACAATTAGAATGCAACATTTCTTACCGCAAATAATATAATGCGAGTATTTTCGTCAGACGTTTTATTACTTATAAAAAGAATGTCTCGTCTTCTCGTCGACTATTATGAAATTTCTGTAACACCGGATATCATCGAATTTAGCTTTCAATTCGTCTGTCTTTTAGCTGCATTCGGAGAAATATCTGTCGGTCATTAAAGGTCGAGTGCGTAAAAACTGTTATGGGCAGAGTGAATCATGCAGTTTTTTGCGAGGGTTTTCCTTCTTGGATTTCGTGGGACGGTGAAATCATCAAAACGGGCGATGATAGAAGCGGTGCGTGGAGTGTACGGTGGGCGCGCGCATCGCCAAGAATAAATGACAATAAAGCGGGTTCTCGGCATGCACATGCCTACGTGCCTGATGGCCGCCGGCCCGCAACCTACCAGCGCACCGTAATGTGCCCTGCCTTTGACAATTCTGAAAATAATTCGGCCCAGTTTAATTCGTGCGAGACACGCCGCATGCTCGAACTCTGTTACGACACCTGAGCGTCGCGACGCCGCCGCGCCGAGTTGTATTCGATGATTAGAAGCTCAGTTCTGTTCGGTCTAATTACGCGTTAGATGAAATCGCTGCTCACCTGCTCTTTAACAGAATGCATGCCACTTCTTCTTCCACTTGGTTCTTCAATGCATTCCTTTCTACTTTCGTCTCACCAAAGAAAGAAATTTAAGGTTTGGTTTATTTCAAGTTTGCAAGACATTCGCTTGTGCAAATTTGAAAATAGATCGAATAGTAAAAATCTTTGGTGTTGCTGCCTAATATTTGAATTCGTGTCTTTATATGTGCAAATTTGAAATTTACTGTGCAGTATACTTCAATTCTATAATATCCTCTTTAAGCTTGCGATATTTCCTTAATGTTACGTGAAGCTTTTCTTCCAAAATCGAGTTATTGTTTATGAGTTACTATTGCTTTGTACTGCAAGCTACTTGGAAGCAACAGACAGGATTCCCTTGAATTTGAAACGATAGAAACCAAGATAACATCGCGCAAGGGCAGCCTCGTTATACAATGGAAAGTTGTAATGATTTCGTGTACTTTCTCCTTAGCTTCATCCCATTATTTTTTGTCTTCCCTCCTCGCGTAGAATATTAGAATTCCAAGAAGTTTGCGCGATTCCCGAGTCGCAATGGTACGCTGTCGCTTGGACTTCGGAGTCCGTCGTTCTAGTTTCCCTTAATTGTTCGAGTTTCGAGGGTTAAATTGGGAGGACTCTCCGAGAGTCCACATATACATTGCCGGTGCTGGAGTAACTCGATCGCTCGCAACATACTTCTCCACGTGAGAAATGCATGGAATTTTTAACCATTTTTAAATATTTCGCAGTATGATAGTTTTCTGTTTGCGAATCCTCGTGTATAAATATTAACGTATTTAATTTATTTCCCTCATAGAGTGTTACACATAGCTAAACTTTTCGCGCATTGAATACTAGCAGTAACCATACTCTCGAAACGAAGGGGAGAATATTTTTACGAAAAATCCTAGTTTCCCACCTCTGGCGGCAGTGCATTTTATTCGGAGTGCAGGCTCCATCGAAAGGTAGTGAAACACGCGATATTTTTAGGTTTTCTGCAGCGGGCGTTAGAATCGCTTAAAAGTCGCAGTGGCCACGCTTTAAATCAAGATGTACTCCAGATGGCGGGGTGCTCCCATAAATTTCCCCTAAGTGGTTTTAACGCGACGCGATAATAAACCATACAACCGGCAAGGAATTTATTTATGCAGATGTAGCGAATAACTCGACGGCGGCGGTGATATTAGTTTAATCTATCGTTTATTCATATAACGATCCAATCAGCTGGAACAAATGACCAAATACCGAGTGCGAGATTTTCGGTTTATCAGGTTGGTCCGGCCTGAGCGGCGCGGCGGTGTGTTTAGAGCGGCCTCCGATTGAGTACGAGTCCGGCCGTGATGTTTAACCCGTCTGTTTGCCCAATGCAACGATGCGGTATCTAGAAATAATAGGAGCCCACGGGCGAATCGATATCTCCATTTACGAATGCAACAGTGTTTACAAAGTTGCTGCGAGGCTCGCAGGTGCCAGCGGGATTGGCTAATATAATCCAAACCTAGCTCAGCGCGCAGTCCTGGGAATCGAGGAGGAGCGATAACACCGGTCACTTCTCATACCAGCTTTATTCAAAGTGTCTGCAATTCAGAATGCGCGTTTTGCATTCGAAAACGACGGCCGCCGAGCCAGGGAATTTTCGAAATATAAATAAATCGATTTTACAAACAGGTCTTAAGTTAGATTAGCTAAGAATCCCAAACAGGTGATGTCCTGTTAGTTCATGTACAATAAATGTTTGCTTTCGTGAATTTAAATGCATACTAGTGGTATGTATAAGAAGCCCGTAAGCCCCAATTTGTCATCTTTCTTTTATTATTCACGGTACAATAGTAACAGTATTATGAGAGACGATGCTTTGTGCAGCATATCATTTCCAACCGTATTTACGAGCCTCGAAATTTGTTAGTGAGTTCCGGCTGAGCGTTCCGTTTCAGGAAAGTCATGCCTGCAGCCGATTAATCCTTTTCGACAATACTTGCCAGTTGCATTATTATATCGTTAATAGACAACATTCGGGAGGATTATTAATACGTTGCCCTTTCAGAAGAATCTATTCTTCGGAGGCTCCATTTTCCCCGAGGCAATTGTATTAGTCGTTTCCCTTTATCCTGTTGCTGTCTCCCACACTATTCCTTCCCACCCTTTTCCACCCGCTCGTCGCGCTGTCACATCGCGAGCGCTATTCTCCGGGCGCGTGGTGTAATGCGATCGATGCTCATTTTTCATCTTCAGGCCTCGACTTACGTAGGTGAATACGTTGGACGTAATGCCCGCGGTGAGTAGGTGCCCTCTTTCCTTCTTCAGCCCCTGGTTGGCCGCCTCCACCTCCACCTCCACCTTCTCCTCCGCCGGCGGAGTTCGCCCTGTCTTTCTCCGGCGTTTTCTTTGAATAAGAAAAGCTGGGAGGCGCGCGCGTTGCACGCTCTCTCGCGAGGACGATGGCACCTTATCAAAAGCGTCTTACCGTCTCCTTGGAAACGCGCCCGCCGCCCTGCCTTCCTTGGCTCGGCTGCTTTCTCTCTGTGTTGTGTTTCAAACTCACTTCCTCCTTTCTTCACGACTCCCTTCGCTCTCGCTGCCCGTCAGCATTCCTTCGCCCTCTAACGAAGAAGGCACTAAGATTACGTACCTCCATGGAGAACATTTCCCTCGGACTCATTAGCGGAGCACCACTTCGGAATTCGAGTTTTGGCTTCCCTCTCTTTTCCACCCGGCCACGCTTTTGTCTCTCTGTCTTCCTTGCGAAGACTTCCTCTACCAATGGAAGAGGGACGGAGGGAGGAGGAAACAATCGGAGGGAGGCTTGTTGCTTCAGGTGATTATCTAATGACGTCAGCCCTTTGTCCCGACTTTGTAGAGTGTCGCAGTTTGCCCTTTCTGGTTCACTGTGCGAATCTCGGCTCCTCGCTTCCAAACAGTTGCGTGGCTTCTGTTCTTGCAGTGCAATGGGTTTCAGGGATCGCTCGGAGAATAAGAAGGGAATTTCGTGGAAGTTGGCGAGTCCAGTGAGTTTTGAGATGTAGTTTCTTGGTCTTTGATCCTTTACTCTTTCTTTGAGAGGATATTGGATTTTGGAAATAAGAATAGTTCATCTTGACTTGCGTGCTAATTGACATAGTTTTATGAGTTTATTAAATGAGAACACTTATGCTCTTATAATTATTTTATTATTATATGGTAGATTTGTTTTCTGCTAGTTAGAAGCATCAGAAAGACGATGATTTATTGAGCAGGCATTAATACTGGCAATATCTGAGTGACCTTAAAAATGCAGCGACCAATATGATGAGTGTATCGCGTAGTTTGTGCGATATTCAATTTCGCGATATTTCAGGATAGCTTATTTGCACAAGCGATTTCGCGATATTAAAGGGAAATGCAGCGCATCCGTTGAGCGTCTGTTAGCGTAGGAGTTCTTGCCAGTCTTTCTTAAAGTCTACTTCCTCCGGCGCGGCGGCGTGCAGCTATACATCCCTCCGGTGCTTCCATATTTGAAGGGAGCTTCACTCTGGAATAAGAAATGCGCTTTCCACCATCTGAAAACGGCGAGATATGGAATAATAGATCGGTCACTTTGGCCGACATTACTTGGGTCCAAGATCCAGGGATCCAACGAATCATCGAATATGCCGATCGTTCAATGCAAAGTTGATCAGACCTACTTTCACAGGCATATCAGTGCCCGCCCTCTTCATCTCATACTTCCTTTACTTATCTTTCTTTCTCCTTTTCCCCATCAACTATACTTCCCTTTCTCATTCGTTATACCTTTTACTTTTCCCCTCCTTCCTTCCACCTCAATTTTCTTTACTTTCCTATTTTTGAGTCGACGCTTTTCACTTTGCACTATTTCTCCCCTGTCTGTTTCTCGAGTGTTTACCTTGCTTTCTTTCGCGCTCCTTCCCACCTTTGCCTTATCTCGAGGGCTTCTGTATTCTCTCCTCTCATATTTCGAGGTTCGATCTCTTTCATTCTCATCCCTCGCGCGGATATCTTGCGGCCCAACAAGGTCCTGTCGGAGTAAATAAAATAAGAGGTGCGTTCGGATATAGTGTATATATATATATATAGTATATGTATGTACGTGCCGAGGAACGATTCGACTCCTCTCGCAGAATGATATCGCAGCTAAGATCGAGTGTACCTATCTCGCGATTCATTTCCGGACACGGCGATCGAGCGCTTGAGATTATTGCGGCTCCTCTTCTCTAGCCTCGGCTTTCCCTTCTTCCCGCTTTGTTCCGGCGAGTCGATCGAAATATCTGCGCGTTTCTTCCCTTTATTTCAATATCCCGGCAGCCGAGGAAATTGACAGAACTCGTTACGAACTCGCCCCGAGCGAGAAACTGCCGCTCCTCCTCTCATCCTCCTCGGCCTTCCTCGACCACCCGCGCTAGTCGAGAGAGCCGCTGCTGTTTGAAGGCTGAAAAAAGAGATATAACTTCCACATTGTCGATCGTACTCGATCGCTTCCGTATCATTGCTGCGATTCCTTCGCTCTTCGGTAAACGATACTTCCGCCGCGTTAGAACATGCATCCGTTTTGCATAACCAGTTCATTTGGAATACTTAGGTCGGCGTTCAAATGCTGCAAAAGGACCTATCAGATTCTCTTTTACGTTCGTAGGATTTATTCTACGATTAATATTACAAATTGTGTATTAGATATTCTAAAGAAAGAAGCTACTTTTGTTGTCATAATTAAAACGCTTTTAGATTTCGAAGGGAATATTAAAGTATTCAATTAATAAAAAATCTACAAAACTACTATCATTAATACTCAACGTGATCTTTATAACATATCTCCCATTTTAAAGGGTTAATCTGCCGGTTTCCTGTTTTTTTCTTCATGAGTGCACGCGCACGAGTGCAAAGCGAGAACGGTAATTCTGTTGCAGTACGTTAGTGGTGTACGTAGAATGTACGCTGGCGCGAAAGAGAAGTGACTGAGACAAATTGGACGGCTCCGGCCAGATCGAAGTAGATTGGCTCGATCCGCGCGGCCTCGGATAAATTCCGAGCTGATGCGAGATATCGGGAGTAATGGGCGGAATTACGCTTGGCTTCATTATATTAAGGCTACGCGCATGATGAATTCCTCGGGGCTAATGAGAGCGTACGAACACTCGCACACACACACACACACAGGTGTGCATTACGGTTGTACATGAACGCGCAAGCCTTACGGCGCGGTCCAAAATACCAAAATGAAAATACCAGGAATGACTCAGTCGTTGCACTTTGAGTATTAGAGGCTCCGGTATTCTCGAAATATTTGGCGAAACTGTCACAAAGGCTCCAAGATTAATTAAACGTGGATTCTGTAACTAAAGAGAACGCAATAAAGCTCCTTGGTTTAACTTTCGATTTTTTAGGTTTCAATTTGAAGCTGTTTCTTATTATTTGGATATTTCTGATGTAATAGTTATTAAGTAATGGTACGCGCATCGAATTGATGTAATTTCTGGCTGCTTCTGTGTGCAAGGCGTAGGCGTGCACGTGTGCATACCTATAAAAACAAAGTTTGGCTGACACACGATGATGGATTTAGTGTATCGAGTGCATAGAATAGGTCTTGCCAGTATGACATAGTTTTCGTCGTCTTTGACCAGCGAAATTCATCGCCCCACCCAACTATCCTCAAGTTGGCCAACTTCCTACGTTCGATCCGATGACGTTGATCCTGGCATACCGTTGACGCGTTGTTTACTCGTACGCCGGTTTGATTTCCGAAAAACAGGCATCGCTTCCTTTATTATCTCCCCTTTAATTTTAGTCCGCCGTTCCTCGCACAATGCCGCTTCCTGTTATTGTTGATTCGAGTTTTCTGTGTAAACTAGATTTTTCTTCACTCAAAACTTCTGATATTCAAGTGCCACGCTATGCGAACTGTTTATGACTTATATACACAATTTGGCAGATGTAACTATAATTTGCCAAATAATGTCTTATCCCGAAGACTTCTATTCACGAATCTGATACTTCTAGGAAAATTCTTTCTTTTAGGAAGGAAATTCTGGTGCAAATACAAATTTTTGTTTATCGGTGACTTTTCACCCTCTTACCCTTTCTCTATACCTTGCATCCTCTATATTATTGCACGCACACATACACACCCTACAAAAAGTGCTCGACATTACACGAAAATCAAGCGGCACAGGGAAGCATTGCGTACCGATGTAAGAGAGTAATTGGTATTGCCGTGAAATTGGCGGAGCAGCATGCCCGCTATAATTTCATTAAGCATTATTGCGGGTGCGCGGGTCCCCCGATGCAGGCCCTGCTGCTTTATGCATGCCTGTCGAAAACAGCGTCGGCATAATTATAAAATTGTTTCGCCGAATACCTCGTGCAGCGTGGCACGACGCGGCGACGTTGGATTCGCGGGGGGGTTGGTGGGGTGGGTGGTTGCAGGGTGCATGTTGCAAAGGGGGGAGGGGGGGGAGTAGGAAAGAGTGGTGCGTATGAATTATAAATTCAGGTGGCGGCACATATCGCCGCGCTTTGCTCTCTCTTGCCGCGGTCGGTTGGAGGGGGGGTGGCGAGGAGGTTGACTCGGGGACGCGCGGCACGCTTTGATCAAAATAATTAATTGAACGCGCAGACAAGCCGTTGGCACATGCGCGCGCGCGCGGCCGCTCCGCGAACAAAAGCATGCAAAGCTAGCCTGTCGCTCGAACGCCCTCTACCCTCGAGCAGCAGCAGCAGCAGCAGCAGCCCTTCCCGCTCCGGACCGCTTCAATGCTTGCGTCGGCGGCGATAATCATTGCAAACAAAGTTTCCTCCTTTTCGGCGAGGCCAGCGCTATTCTATCGCGCGCTGCCCACTGAGCGCCCAACGCGTGAAATTACTTGCGCCACGCAGCCCTCTCTTCCACGTTCCTGTGTTTTTTAAATCACCCCCCTGAAAGCAGCAGCCGCCCCTTTGAGCCACGCGTGTTGGTTTAACTGGCTGTTTAGCGACTCTTTTCTCCTCGGGCTCCGCCGCTTCGGGCACTTGCCTACCTACCCCCAGTTGAAAGTAATTATCGCTTTAGCGCTTTGTATGAAGTTGTGATTGGCTCTTGCTTCGTTCTTGCCGCTTGATCCTTTAAAGAATACTCGCTGGATCATATTCTTTTGAAGGGTTTTTGTTAATTAATTATGCTGTTATCGTACAAACTTGACGAATCGTTTGGTTTCTTTCTTATGGTCGCGTATACAATTTCTACTTCGATTCTTCTTTATGTTCGCTTACCAGTGAATATTTACTACCTTTCACCAATTCATTATACTTTCATCGAACTTTTATTTGTATTACAGTAACCTATCAACTACCAACCAATTCACGCTAACTAAATCTAGCAACACTCAAATATTAGTAATTCTCCATCATTAACAGGAGTTATTAAGAACTCGATAACTAGTAACCGAAAGAAACAAGCAGCAGTGCATTAAATTACAGCGGTTTCCCGAATTTGCTTTATTGCTCGTTGCACAATAGCGTGCGTGGCGGAGCGGCGAAAGCAGATGTCGGCGGATCAAGGAGGATGCGATGCGGATTATCAGTAAAACACGAAGGATCCGATAAAATCTCGAGCGCGGGAGGCGGCTGCAGCGTTATATTCCTCGGGATAGAGTTGGGGTTGTTGGCGATCGCCGCTCCTCCACGACTATTCTTACGGAATCTTTTCGGCGGATAAGCCAAGCGCTCGCGCGCGCGCCCGCGCTTACGGAAAACCTAGTAGGAATATATGTATACAATATATGTATGTATGTAGTTGTAGCTGTGCTCGGCTTGGCTAGTTCCTTCGACTGGCGGAATCTCTTCTGCGGTCAACTGGATATCTTCGCTGCATCGTATAGATTCTTAGGGCTCAAGTGCTCCAATAGATCCGTTGGTATTCTTCTGCCTTCTTCGACCCTCTCCTTCTTTCTCCTCTTTTTCCTCTTTCTCCTCCCACGCCGCCACCGCCGCCACCGCCGCGCGCTCTTTCGATATGTGTTCTCTCCACCTGAGAGACGAATCCTTTAAGAATTCCGCCACTCCAACTACCCACCGCTGCTCTCCTCCTCGAGATTTATGGGCCGAAATTGATCGCTCGATCGCGATTGCTCGCGGTATTGTGTGCTTGTCCGCTTCTCGACGTTTAATTGAAATTTTTCGTCAGATAGAATACCCGGACCACCCTTTTGTGTGTCTCCTTTTTCGCGAGAGTTATGGTTGATATTGGAATCGGCCGAAAGGTTGCCTTCTTCCCGAGGATTGCCGCCGGAATTTAGAACGACTCCCGGATTCCGATTAATATCGCACTCGGAAGAAACTCGTGCATCGATCGCAAGTGTTTTACAATTGACTCCGTCTTTTTCTTCGATATGTATAACGCGTCTATGAGAATTTGTTGGTTAATGTTACCTAATTGCATTATTATGCGTTTCAATATGAACTCTGGCGCGTTGAGCGTTGAGTGCGATTATATTTCTAGCTTTCAAAATGATTTAACGAGCCGCTTTTAGACATCCGACGACCCACAATAATAATTCTAATAGTAATTGGCAAAATTCTAACAAAGACCTGGCGCTCGACTGAAACAATGTCGCGAAACCAGTGTTGGCCAAGTTAATTGGCCGTTACAATAGTACAAGTTCGTTAAAAGCATGAGGTATCATAAATCTCTCTATTTAAGACGATATTACAGCATCGGGATAAACGGTTTCGGCCGCGGCCTGTCGTTTTTACGTCCGGCAAGATTTAGGGTGCCGTAATCGTACGCCACCACCCTCGCGGCCAGTTTTCGCCCGGCTAATAGTGCTCGCCGCTCTTTTCACAGGGAAGAATGTCTCCCCGGTATTTAAACGCTTCTTAATGTGTGCGCCTCGCTCGTTTGTCACTCCTCTTCCCGGATGGCTTAGCCCATTAAGCGAGAATTAACCGGAATCTCCATTGGAATTCGAGCGGCTCGCTTCTTCGCGCCTGATAGCGCGTCGACACTTGCCGCGATTACGTGTACCTTTGCCGAGAATGCTCCCAAACCCAATCTCCAACCTCGCGTGAGCATAAATCTTAACCTCCTCGGAATTTTCAACCGAATGGAAGTTTTGTGTGACTGCTAGAATTCGTTTTTAATCTGTATTCTCCATTTGACTTAAAAGCTTTGTCCTGACAGAATTGAGAAATGGTTCTGTGATTAATATTCGTTATTGTAGAACAATGGAAAATGAGAGTTGAATTATACTATTATAATTCCATAGAAATGCTAGCATGGAATTTCTGAAGTATTGTTCCTAATGATTTCCTGTAAATCCTTCTGATATTATTTGCCGAAGGATTGTTTTAAAAATACTTTGTGCAAATCATATAATCCGTCTTAGGTTTACGTGTACTCCACGTGAGTTTCTTTTACAAGGACGCGGGACGCGTAGTTTGAATTTCGTGTTAGGTTGGCTTCTCTCGAGTTTCTCTTTAGATCTGTCGCCTTTTGCGAAACGACTTTGCACCGTCGGCGACGCCGATCACGTCATCAGTTCATTAGCCAAATATAAGTTGGAAGTGATCTCGCGGTCCCGATAAAACGGCGAGACTACTGGCATTAAAGTTCTATCGGGGAGATTTTCAGATCTCGCTTCTCAAGCCTCGGAAATAATACTCGCCGTCGCTCGTTTCTTTTTGAAGTCGGGCCAAACTTGTTTGTACCGATAGTGCTGCATCCATAAAGCTTCCCCTTTTATATTGTTTCAGGACAACTTTGCCTTTCCTTCAAATTAATTAGTCGACATCTGTTTTATTGTTTCAACATGTTTCCTACCTTGAAACTTATTATTGGCCGTCTAATAAATCAATGTCTGACAATTGAGAAAGCCGGCAAGTAAGGAGAAGGAAAATTCCATTACTTAAATAAAATACACAATGCGTGACCCACAAAAACATTCATTCAAACAATATATTCATATACAACACATTCACACAGACATCTCTTAAACAAATAATAACATTCTCCTGCCACAAACCTATCATTAGCTTCGTCGCAAAAATTCCCCGAGTTCTCGAGAAGCAGTAACATCGGCGATACTTTATTCCCCAATGGCGAGCCAGCCACACGGAAGTAAGTGCTGGACAATAGGTAGGAAGATGTCCGGAAAGAGTGGGTGGGGCGACGGGGCGCTTAGCCCATTACGAGTGGGACTTTTTAATTTCGGGATGCTCTCTCAGAGGGCCATTCGATCCAAGTGCTTGACAAATAAAGTCACTCGAGAGAGTGTGTGCGTGTATAGACGTATATGTGTGCGCGCGGGAGAGAGAAAGAGAGCGGGAATTAGGAGAAGAAAGGGAGAGGGAGCGGGCCGAAGCGAATAACGAGGGAAAGGCAGCGAAGCAAGAGCAGAGCAGGGCTACAGATGGGTCGAAAGCTCTTTCTCTTCCTCTCTCTCTGTGGGCTGTGTGCGCGCCGACAAAACACGCCGAGAGAGGAAAGAGTTGGGCGGATGGTGGCGGGATAAGGGACACGGAACCATCGTCAGAAAACGAAAGAGTGTGCTGGTGGAGGCTGGTGGGGCAGGCAGCCACGGGGCCAAGGGGTAGGACGTGCTTGCGACGATAGATAGGGTCGATTCTAGCATTTTGGCCATTCGCCAGCGTTCTATATAGACGGTGTGATCAGAAAATAAGGTGAATGGATACACGCCGTCGTTGCTTATCGAGCGAAGATGAGGATCCACCTTGCGGCCAACTGTCCGGTGTGAACTTTCAACTCTTTCTCCTTCTCCAGTCTCTTTTCCCCCGAATCCTTCTCTTCCTCCCTTCGTAGTTTTACAGTTTTTCGCTTGTCAGCTTCCGCGGAGACAATCGGCAGCTGTGGCACCACGTATTCTCTTGTATCATACAATAAGGTGGAATTGTGCCCAGCCCTCTTGGCAGATCGACAAACGTCTCACTGCTTGGGAAGCTCTTCGATAGCACGTTTGGGTTTCCTCAACTACCACAGTTTCCTACCTTAGAAGTACTATTATCGTCGATCTTTGTTTCCCCCCCTCTCTTTGTACACTAATCCTCCAGGTAATAGCTTGTTTCGTACAGATGTAATTCTGTCAGTGTTTGACATAATTAGAGTGTCCTTACTTCATAAAAGCTTTCCAGAATTCATTTCTCTCTCCTGTACTTAACTTTTAAAGTAATTTCAATTATTAAATCAGTAAGAAAATCGTATTATTAATTTCACTGTAATAACAGTCAAAATACGAAATTCTAATCCAAGATACTAGTGCGATTTTGTCAAGAGAAGGTTCGCGAGAGTCTCGATCGATGAGTGAACGAATCCGGCAATGAGTCGGCAGGCGCAATTTTCCATCTGCCAGTGCGAAGCAAGGTATTTCGTGATGTTCGCTCGGCACTCCGCTATTTATCACGACCTTCAAACGCACCTCATTTTCGGCTGACGCCCGCTGACAGCTGGCGTGTCACCTTACTCTTTACTTTTTCCCTCCACTTCTCCTTCTCCTCTTCCTCCTCTCCCTCTCTCTTTTCCTGACGTCTAACCAGCAGGCTGCCGTCGGTGGCGGCGTATGTGGAAATAGCAGCGCGAACGAGCACTTGTCTCTCACGGCCAGCGACACCCGCCTCTACTCGCCGCTCTCGACTGCTCCTGATTTTTTTACTTGTCAGCGACCGCTTTTCCCCCCATGTTTGCCCCGCGCCATCTCTCTCTCCGCCGTGTACCGGCGTCCTCAGAGCGCCGCCGCCGCCGCTCCTGTCAAAACTAGTAATGAGCCGTGGCGCGCACACGCGTACGTGTACCGAGATCTCCTTGCCCGTGTCTCATCCTTTTTCGTAAGAGCTGTGGCTGACATTGCAATTAGCCGGAAGATTAGCTTCTTTGATGGCTCTACAGCTCGAGCTTAGAACATTTCGAAGATTTATGAAACCGTTGAATGATTGGAATGATATTTTGTTGGTGGTACGAATTTTGTAAAGTTTGAATGGGGGTTGTATGATTCATTTTTTGAAATTGTTTTAATTCTAGTATTGATATTAGAATTAAAAGAGTTGATTTATAACATTGTAGAATACTTTTAAATCAGAATAGTTGATATTGTTCTAGCATACTATTGTTCTACTTGGAAAGATAGAAACCCACCGACAATCGGAAAGTCATGGAAGATCGGAGATTCGAGATATATTTTGCTAGATCTCGAGTTCGAGGAGAACCGCGTTCTCCGTAATGGTCACGTCGCACGGTGCCGGCGATGCTCCTTTTTGTTTACGAAATCGTTCGCCTTGAAATGCAGTCTCCATACCTATGAGAAATGACAGTGGCAGCCACTCACGTGGAGCGCGCGACATCCTCGATATTTGCTTATCCTCCAAGGGACGCAGCGCGACGAAACTCTGGAAAATTCAGATCGTTGCACCTCCTTCAACTCTTTTCAAGAATAACTAAAAGTAGTTGCGAAAGTTTATGTTGAAAAGTTCCACCGAAATCGCTCGATAAGCAAACAACTTGACATTCAAGTTGAACAGACAGTTGGTTGCAGTAGAAAAAAATTGAAGGGTTTGTCGAAACCGTCGTGTTTTTCTATGAAACTTCAATACTACGAATTAATATCCGACCATAAATGCAATGCAAAAACCACTATTTTACTTAAGAAAGTCGTATTGTCCGAGCAAATTTAATTAAAAATTCGGCGCGTAAGTGTTTCAAGGTAGAAGTATTCAGACTGATAATTTCACAGTGCTCGAGTTAGCAGGACGCGGTGTGTGATCAAGGGAAAGGAAAGAACAGTCGAAAATTTGGTGAGCTGTTTCCGTGGTGCGAGGTTGGTGCTCGCGCGGAAGGCGTATAAAGACGTCGGGAAGCCAAGTGCGCCAGCAGGATCCACCTGGGAAATTTAAGGGAACATTCTATCGCCCAGTTATCACCCGCTCTTTCTCCTCCTTCCACTTCCTCCTGTACTTTTCCCGTTCCGACTCGAGGATTCTTCTCTACATCGAATATCCAGCTTCCCCTTTCCTCCCTCTCTCTCTCTCTCTGGTTCTCCAGTTCTCTTTCCACCTTTCTTGACCTCGTTCGCGAGGCGAGAACTGCGCGGAAACCCCGGCTATCGTTTTCGGAATTTATGTGGGACGCTGAATGTAACCACACCACTTACCGCCCCGCTTCCTCTCCTTTTCTGAATTCTGGCAGGAAGGATTTCCGAATAGTCGTTTTTAGCCGGCGGCGCTCCCGCCACCAGCGCCCCCTCACACGTACTCCTCCTACACACATGCACCATCCACATTCGGGAGTGCGCCTAACGGAATTAGAGGATTTATGGGGAGCGTTTTCATGTCGGATTTTGAGGAATTCGCCCGGCAAAATTCCCCTCGAATTGGGCCAGAGGATTTCTTTTACGACCGTTTTTCGTTATTTCGATTGGAATGTACTGGGCTAGAACTGTGTATAGTAATAGCTTCAAATTGCAAGTATTTTTAGTAGTAAAGCAATTTTACTTTGCGACGCGCTTAGTAATAAAAATGATGAAAGCTCGAAAATTTGGGATGTTTTTGCAATAACCAGAAGCAAGTATTAATAATAGTCGTCGCTTTGGAAATGCTACATGCATTTTCCGAATTTCAATGATAAGTAAAAACTTTTACATTTCTGATAGAAACTATTATACATATTGTTAAGATAACGCAATTATGTTGGCATTTAATGATCGGTAGCGACATCCTTATATACCACAGGATGTGTGGAATATCTCTTGGAAGGGAAAGTGCGCTCGCGGGGACGCAGTGTTCAAGTTTTACGACTTTTTTGCCTGGCAATAGACACATTTCACGGTTTGGAACGGTGAGGCGGCTGCGCGAGCGCTATAACTCTCGACGAGGCTCGGCGGCGCCTATATTTTCTTTGGGATATAAAAATATTGCTCTCGTCGAGGACGTGGAATGTAAACTCGTCGTAGGGCGACCGAGTTATAGGCTGAGCAGGTGCGACGACAGGTTCATCCTCACATCCTCGCGAAAATGACGCCCACTGAATTCCTTTGACAATGCATGCTAACATTTGCAACCTAATGCACAAATTTCTTGTGAATTCTGTATAACATTGATTATCATGTCGAAAACGTTAAAGCTAAACTCTTAGCATATTTATAATACGAACTTTAAATAGATATATGACTCTTGTCATTTTTTCGAAGAGAAGTTTTAAGAGAACTTTAAACAAGGTAAAATTATAAGCATTAGAAATCTTTTTCTCATGCAATAGTATAAAGTAATTGCCACTAGTCATATTTATGGTTAATTGATAGTTGTCAATTAATTAGAATTTCGGATTTAGTAGAGAGAATAAGCAATAAAAAGTTGACATTATTCCAGCCAGCACTTCTCCCTCAAATTAGCGGTATCCTTCGATCACACACGTCAAAAGAAAATAAACGGCGTTCCTCGTAGAGGTACATGTTCGCCGGAAGTGGGGCGGGATGAGAATAATGGATGGTTCGGCCATATTTTCCGACGCGCTACACAATTCGCGCATTAAGACTTCGCTGCAGCCAACACCAGCAGCATAAACCGTTAATCGGACTACGTTGGCCACTATAAACATTCCAGTGCCAGGGAATTCGGATTTTTGCGAGCCAATTCTTAGCCAGAACTTGTACTCAAACCAAACAACCGAATTTTTATAACTTACTGAGAAATCACTAAGTTTATTGTTTTAATACGTAATTATTTCCATGTATTTACAATGTGTATTACACTTGAGCGAACCAGTTTCAAGTCAATTGAATTAAAGTCTGTGCTATGTTGATTTCAGAAATTAGAAATAGAAACTTCGTATTAGTGTGGCATGTTTAGTTGAATACACAGCTCGTTTATTTGCACATATAGCTAATCGTCTACACATTCCCCGTGCCACGTGACTGCGAGTGCTTAACTTTTCAAATATATTTCAAAGAATAGAGTCGAGGAGGAAACCCTTAGCCCCATTCTTGCCGCAATTTCCTCGGCGCCGTGCCGGAAAGCAATTTAATCTTAGGTTAATTAATTGGAAGACTAATTTAGTCAAGTAGTAATCGAGTCGGTAGCGGTGAGTGCATCTTAATACGCCAGTCTCTTCACATTCCATTATTTTTACCGCTCCATTTAGCTATTACGGAGACGTGGGTCTTCAATGAAGTCATACTTACGTAGAGGATTACGTAAGACTTTACAACCCACCTATTTCTGCTTGTCGATTTTCTGCTCTTCTAGCGCGATGAGCATCGCTTCGGGCGATTAGTCATCGGAAAAAAGAGTAACACCCTGGCATGGCCGCGTAGGCGGTTAAGTCTAACTGCGTGCCTGACGCAATAGCTCAGCTTTTGTCTGACCAGTCCAGCCCGTTTTCACTGACCGTACCTGCACTCGTCGCACAAGTGATCAACGATCTCCTTATTTGTACTTTCTTATTTATTCTTCGCTTTCTGGTTTCTGCTTGCAAATATTCGGGTGAATGGTCCAAATAGGAAGTGTTTCTTTATGAAGAAATGTTGGATAAATTTATGAAATTGAATAATCGTTTTACTAAATAATTTGAATCAATGCCGCTCGAGGAATTAAGTTACAAGAGGTGTTTCTATCTTCGAGTAATACTAGAACACTAGTAATAACATACGTTTTGCGTAGCTAGTATGCTAGCGTTCAGTGAAATTTCCGTTCTATTTCTCGCCGAGTTAATTGTTTCCTGTTAATAATTCGCAATGTAGTGATCCTCGCTTAATAATAATTTACAGTGCCGGGAACAATGGCGATTCAAAGAGGAGTCCAATTACCGGAGAACGAGACCAAATAGTGAATAGCATGCCAAAAACTAGACCAAAAGAGAAGTTTCGAGTTCCATTAATAACGCGATAATAATGACTATGCGCTTGCCAACACTTAGCGAAATTCATACCACATCTGACTCGGAGTCTATTGTTCCCAGAGCGATTATCTGTATATGTAACAATTATTATACACAGATTTAGCAGACAATGTTCGTTCTTGTAGAAAAATAAGGCTACGCTACTCAGAATTTTTTCTCGCACGGCACTTTAGTTAATGAAATAAAATATTGTAGTAACTTTTCGGCAACAATATTCGACAAATGCAGCTGAACGCGATAGGTCAGTTACAGGAACTAACGCAATGTTATATCCATTTTTACTGCGGTGTGTCGGGTGTAAAACGAAATTGCAGGAAAATAACAGGATGAAAACAAAGTAACAGTCTCGGGATTGTGTGTGGGGGTGAATTATAGTAGATAGGAGTTATGGCAGGGCGAGAAATAAAGGTGGTGGAAGGGTTGTAAAAGAAAGACATTAACAGTGGGAAGACATTACATCGACAGGCGACAGGTCACTCCTAGGAACACTCGCTCTTCGCGAGAACGATCTTTGCTTTTCCAGCTCCACTGGTACAAGAATAACCAGTGCTGGCGAATCCTATTCGGTTGGAGAGAAAGCCGAGGGGAGAGAGAACTATTTTCGATGCCAGTGATAAATCTCCTTTGGTTTTATCATCGACGTATGAGTCCTTTGTGATCGTAATAGGAAAACGCAGCATAATATTATTTAGTACTCTTATTTCCAGTATCTGCATGAACAATTAGTCTTTGATATATTAACAATTCAGCACTACTTCGATATTAAATGATGACCTTATTGAGGACTTGAATAGTTGATGATACTTAGTTCTACCTCATTAAAGCTCTGCTGTAACCTGACATTTGCTGTAATTATGGACATGACATCCTCTTAAAGGAACTTTATTATTTAGAGAGCTTATGAACTTTCTTTCGAAATGACAGAGTAAGGAAACATGTCTGTTCGTGGAAAGTTTTAATTAAGTCTCTTAGTATATCTTATATTATTCAGTTCATCTTCTGTAAATTCTATTTTCTAACTTACATTTCTGTTCTCGAGCGATGTAACTTCGAAGTTGGTAAGGTTTACTTCATACATTTTCATCTCATGTAAAGTGTATGAGTGGACTCTGGAGAGGTGGGAAAACGCTGGGGGATCTGTTTACTTGTGTAGACATAGTGCCACCATAGTTATTCGTGCCGATCAATCACCCTCGATGTCCAGGCGGAAGTCTCTCCTTCAGGAGGAAGATAGACGGTGCTTTGACGACGCTTTAATCGCCGTCGAAGTCGTCGCCCGTCTATCGGAGCCGCCCCCATCCTTTAGTCCTTTCTTACTTTTTCTACGTCAATATTTCTTTCCTCGTAGAATGTCACTCTTCCAGAACATTTCACTATCGCAGAATGCGGTTCGAGGTTCTTCGGAATCAATGATCACAATACAATTATCGAACGTGAGCATTTAACAAAAGCAAGTCCCAAACGATGGTTAAAAACATACATTATTTAAAAGCACTTGTGCCATTACGTAATAAATTTCTCGTTGTTGCATTTGGAGTAAAGCATTGTTGAATAATTCAAAGAATATTAGATACCCTAACACACCATACAATATTATTCAATGTATCCACCTTATTTCCTTATAAAAACAACCACCAATTTAAATTCCTATTTTTAAACAAGTGTTCTCCACAGCAGGCGAGCGCCGCTAAAGAAATAAGTCGCTGGTCTGGCTAATGGGTCGCGTTTCTAAAATACCCGACAATTCTCGCAAGAGTTATTACAAAATCTCCAGTTCGCCCGGTGTGCCTCGTTGAAATGGAACTCGGCGTGATTCATCTAGTTACTTTATATAATAGAGGAAGGGTGGCATTATGAATCAAGCTGCTAAATGAGTTCGTTACATAATAACAATATTTCTCGCGCCGCTTTTCACTCTGCCGGCTCTCTCTCTCTCTTTCTCTTTCTCGGCTACATGCATATTATATACATATATATATCGGAGCAGGCTATTCTTCTGCCAGTTCTGCAGTGTTCCGCCTTCCTTGGGTCGCCGTCAGGGTGGGAGCGACGGCGACGGCGGCGACGGCAAGCATCGCCATGCATCATAACTTTAAATTAAAACTGGGCGAAACGCCGCATGATGAATGACGCGGGTGTGCCTGCTTAATTATGCGCTAAAGAGCGCCTCGTCACGTCCTTAGACAGGAAGAAACGAGTCCACCGCCGCCGCCGCCGCCCTCGCCGCCCTCCAGCCCCGCCGTGAGAAAGTAGCGACGAGGAATGAGAAAGCAGGGTGGAAGCGAAACATTAGGCTGACGTGTGACGAAATTTTCAAACCACCAACCATCCCTGACAGCTCTGTTACTTCGTTAACGCGCGATTCCAGGATTTGTTACTAGTAGAATTGATTTTAATAGGTTAAGTTGCAGTTGACTGTTTAAGATTTTTATTGTATCGATTGCAGTAAATGTAGGAGGTTTAGTGGAATGATTTTATTGAAGGAAAAGCGTCAGTAAATGAACTTTCAAGATCAAAGTCATTAACGAACACATTAGTGAATACAGTTACATGTGTTATACTCATATGGCGTGCGGATAAGTGAAATTGGAGGTTTCAGCGTCAAAAGGTGGTAGTTTTCACTGGTTGGGCATTTATTTGTGTGTAATGATTGCCACTTGACACGCAAGCCTCGCGCACGGTTCCGTGTGATTCATTCTTACGAGAACTGTGATAGAGTATGTTATAATCAGGATTGAAACTACACAGGTGCGTTAGATAACGACGGCATTATTTGATGACTACAAAAGCTTATGATATTCGAGAATTGCGGAGAAAGTACTTTACAGATATACTAGAAAATTCCCTGAAGACCCCAAATTATACTCGCATTGTATTTTCGAATATCTTTCATTCTCTGCAAAAGTCTTCCCTCAGAACAAAGCTAATCTTCAACTAGCACGAACACGCCAAGTAGAGATTTGCATTGCTTTCTGCTAATTAAAGGTGAAGGTACAACTAAACGATATTAGGTATTTCCCATCATGAATATTAATATTTATAGTTACTTAAAATCTGCAATTCAAAGCCATAGACTTCTCATTTGTTAGAATTATACATATCACAACACGTTTTCATTTACACGTGGACAATTTCCCACTAACACAAACTACCTCTCGCGAGTGTAAATCTCTTCGATTAAACCAGTCATTCGCAATAACTGAACGGGGAAAATTTGATCGGTAGAATGAAGCAAGAAAATCTGTAGAGAGGCCAAGCGCCGAGTGGAAGATTCCTCGTCTTCATCTTGACCCCACTAGCGCTCGTTACTCGATTCCGACGGTGTCTGACAAGCGCGCGTCTCTACCTAATCTCTGTCGTCCTCTATTTTTAGCAGGCTGGCGCGTGTCGCGCGAGAAGAGCGCTCCTCAAGAGGAGGCAGAGAACGAGGCGTAGAGAGTTAGAAAGAGAGACGCGAACAAAACGAGAGAGAGTGCGAGAGTGCGAGAGCGGTGAATTATCGCCGTGACTGCTGCGTGAGTTCGCTTCCCAGTGACAATCGCCCGGCCATCAATCACCCCGGCGTACTTCCGTTTGTAGAGCAGCGCGCGGCATGAAACTCTTTTCTGGCGGACGCGCCATCGCCAGTTTTTAATGGATCCGATTTTTCGCCGCTACGCATCGCCCTCTCACTCGAGTATCTCGTTGCTTCGTCTCTATCAAGTTAGCATTGCCATTTTAGGACATCCGAAAAGTAATTATTATTGCGTAATGTGGTAGATTTGTCCCACATTGTGTCCAAATGATGTAAATGTATGATGTTCTTAAATATTTTAAATTAGTTATAATTAATTAGAACTTGTAACTACAGAATTGTTGTGTTTCGAGGTTCCAAGAGCCACAATTTAAAAATGTATTCTAAGAAAATTGTGTAGCCGGATTAGTATAATGCTATGCAGATTATTATCCAAGTTCAGGATACTTATGGTCATCGAAATGCCTACAATTAGAGTGGAGGCAGGGATTGGAATCTTTATGGCTTTGTTTCTGAATTCGTTGGCTTTGGAAAGCAATAAAGAAGGATGAGAGAGTGCGCGCCGGATTTAGTAAAAGAGAGCAGAATTCGAAAGCCGGTCAGAAGGGTGGCGCGAGTGGGAAAGAAAGTATGGCGAAAGCGAGAGAGAAAGAGAGGGTTGATAACAGTCGAGAGCAAAGGGGCCTCTCCTCTTCCCAGAGGTTTTCCCATAAATTGAAGAACTCCAACTTCCAAGTTCATGTATGAAGCTGGCTTTTACGGGCTTATTTAAATCATGCCACAAAGTCTCCTAAATATTAAAACACCACCGAGCGACGCTCCGCTCGTTCCTCCCACCCACCTTCTTGTTCCATTTTAGATCCATACATTTGCTTTTGCCCGGAATCCCGATTCCACGTACAACTCTTCCTGCTAAATTGTCCACCGAGCTTCTATCCCGCATGTCATTAACAGAGCCATAAAAGCCTAAGATTAAGAGAGTTATAAAAGATTTTTTTAAATTTCCCCTTTCAAAGTCTCTCTCAGATTTATGGATTTAGTAATTTGATACATGCATTCCTCTGCGAATCTTATACTCTCTCGGTTGAAAACTTTAAAAGATGTGTTTTGAGAAATGCTCGAACCATAAGTTTCAAAATCGTTTAAAGAATGATGATTTCAGTATTTAATAATTTAACATCTTAAAATTGTCGATGTGATCTTCAACATTAGTAGTTTTCCAGGCAGTAACAATCCATCGATAGGTAAACTTATGAATAGAAAAATCGAAGTAGTATTGATTAGATGGGACGCGATTTGAAAAACTGTGAAAATACTTCACGGCTAATTAAAACGTTTGGAAGACTTTGACAAGCCCGTTGGCTGAGCTATAGCTCGTCCGACAGCACCAAATCTCAGCGAACGATCTTGACGAAAACGTCGAAGGGGAATAGCTGACGTTTATTCGCTCGCTGAAGTAGGCTGACTTATTAGTTGGCCGAATATCAAGCGTGTTTTGTCAGCCAGCACATTGTAGAATGTGTCAGGGTCGGTTCTGTTTTCATTTAATAAAGTCCCTCGACGAGTCGAAAGCACGCAACCACCTTTCAACCGAGCCGATCGTAACTGCGTCGTATTTTACTCGCCTGGGATTATGATTTTTGACATTAACTTGTTGCTATTCATGCCGACCCAGTGACACTGCCCGTCCCGAATAGCTCAAATCTCTCCAATGACTTTTATTACTGCTCTCAAATATGGCAGAAAAGACAGTTCAAGGTACTCACATCAGACTCTATTTTAACAATTTCATATCAGGTTTAGTTCGATCGAAATCTATAATATTGCGATGGAATAAAAATCAGTAATTCCTTATCAATACATTTACCAGCCACTTGAGAATGGATGGATTTGTACAGTCACATACGTAGCAATCGCTTCAACTTTAGTCTGATAATAGAATACGATAATTGAACATTACATTGTTTATCACAATGGACTTTCCACAGTTATTCACTCGATAATGAACTACCGCTTCTTTATTATTCCCGTATTGCATTAAAACTTCGATTCTCGTAACTCACTGTAGTACCCTGTGTTTTTTAGGTATGCTAAGTACCACCACCAATAATCACTTAATCTACTCTGCAAACTACCGCTATTGTGCCCTCCCACCGGCCTCCTCCTCCTCGAGCGCCAATAATTCACGTACACTTTTTCCCGGAGGGTAACTCCTATTAAGTAAGCGATAGAGGGTGGCGCACCTGCGTCACACTCGACGCGAGTTTCAAGATCGCCGGGAACGCAGGGTGCTTAAGGAACTCTCGGCAGCCATCGAGGCTAAATAGGTCAGTACAGCTCGATAATTAGTGCTCGTAAGTCCCAAAGTCTCGCGCCTCCAATCGGCATTGCTCCAATCCGACGAAAAGTAAAACTGTATCCCACCAGTTCCTTGCCCCTACTAACTTTGCACTTATATTAGACGCGTGTTGTTATAGTTTACGAGATTATTTCGACGGTTTAGATATTGCATTTCTTCGGGTGTTAGACATTTGTGGGTATTTGCAGGGAGAAATGCCTGATTTCGAAAGTCAGCTTAAACTGTAATTAATTCCAACGCAAGGAGATTTATATTATATAACTTCTAGGATTGTATTAGTTTCCCTAGATTAATTCCAGTGCCAAGCCATTTAAGCTTTTCATCAATTCGGACGATTTAGCTTTTTCAAAAACCTTAAAGTACAGAGTCCATAAAAACCAGCATTCCATTCCCGTGCGAAAGACACGTGTTGTAATTTTTTAATTGGTTCCATCGGCAAGTTGAATCGCACGTGAGTCGTAACGAACACTTGGTTTCCTTGGTAGAGTAGCGAAGTAGTTGGCCGAGGGGAAGTTGGCAGTGCACGTCTGGCCGTGAGGCACGTCAGTTGTTCCGGTTCACTCGGAAGGAAGAGCGAAGCACGTTCCGGATTGCCAGGCAGAATTCAACCCACTTTCGGCGGTTCCTTCGAGGTTCCCGAAACGCGGCAAACTTCCCTCGGCTATCACGATTTTCCGTAAAAAATGGTTCCCAATCCTTCCGGCAAACGAAGCGTCGGTAATTAATGTTCCTCGCGGCAGACAGCGCGAAACTAGATCGCACGATCGTTCTTCTTCCGTCTTCTATGACGCACCATCGTACTTGCGCTCCTGAAAACTAAAGTTACCGGCTGTCAGCTGCTTTTTTATTCTCCTCGAACAAATGACGTTAAAAGTAGAATACTCTCGCGAAATGTTGTAAATGTTCCTCCTTCGCGCGACTTGAAGAATTCAGTGGAAACTTGTACGTAGAAATTAGAAGATAGATTTTTCCTGAGAATTTGTGTTTGGAATAGTTTCCAATTAAACCCTTTCTTGTCTTCGCATTTGAGGTTTCTCCCGACATTTTCATTCCATTATTAATTATTACACTCACGAAATTAATACAATTACATAATTAAAATTAAGTATAACTCTCATTATAAAATGATGGAGCTCCGAAATGCCGATAAATAAACAAATAATAGGGTCAAAGTTTAACAGGGGAATTGACTCGCGTATAACCGATCTGGCCTGAGTTCAAAGGGGGACGAAAGGCGGTCGGACGTGCACGAACAAGTCGAAAGGCGCTGTTTTACGATCGAAGTTCCGAACGACATTTGCACGTAGTCGACGACTCCTTCGGCTGGTTTCCCTTGCCTGCCACACTTGGCATTGCTACCATCGACACTTCCAGCGAATTTTCATCCCAGTAATTCTTATATTTTTGTTCGATTTTTACCTTTATTCTTTGATGAATTGGATGAAGCAAGGGTTTGTCAGGGCGTAGATATTAATTTTTTGTAACAGTCTGTTTTTGCCCCACACTGGGATTCAGTTTATGGCGGGCAATTCCTACATGGGTTGTCGTTAAATAAAATCAACATACAAGAAAAACAATCCAAGTTACACTTTCGTTGGACGCTTGCAGACGAAATACGTCTGCCGTTAGAACGAACGGGAGGGAGAGTCGACGAACTCTGACCGCGAAAGGCCCAAGTAGCATTGTAATCGTCTCGCAATCGGCCTCGATTGCGGGCAGATTTCTCTCGCAGTTGGCCTGCACAATTAATAGACGGCGACCTAACGAGGCGGTCTCGAGTGACCGTCGAATAAGAAACATTCTCACCCCAGTGAAATTTTAATTGCGACTGGCGGCGATTAAAAAAGCGCACGCTCAGAGAGAGAGGGAGAGCGAGAGCGAGGGAGGGTGCGAGGGAGAGAAAGTCCCAGAAAAAGAGGTGAAAAAATAATCGCCAGTCCGACGCCGAGTGCACTCACGTCACCCTGTTTTTCGCCCGACCTCCTCGAGAATTCACGATGCAAAAAAATCCCCGCCCTCCGCCCTCCTGCCAACCCTTCCGCCTCTTCGACATCCCTTAGCACCCTCTCGCCGATCGTTTTCGTAATTAACAGTTGTGTGCACAGTAGTAATCTGTCGCTTCGCCTCGCAAGTGACTCCCGAAGAGCTTTCGAGCCTCGACAAACAGAGAGACAGAAATACCCATAATCCAACTCATCGATCGAGAAACGCAGACATTAATAGTGGCGCGAAACCTTTTGTTACAGAGCAACAGCGGGCTAGTGGACGCAGATCCCGGTCGTGTGGAGAGCATGACAGCCATCAATTCGGTGAGTCCATCGTTGGAATTAATCATCGAGACAGCACTGTTTACTCACCAAACAGACCAAAAAAAAACAGACACTATGCTAGGGTAATAATGCTCGTAATCTTTCCCTTGTTGAAAGATCGCGTAGACAAAGAGAAGGTCGGGCACAAGACAGTGATCGTCGATGTGTTCAATTATCAAAATCAATTCAGCCATGCTTGCAAATCCCTTTCCGCGCGCTCCTAATTGCACGGGCCGCGCCGCTGGTTCGGCAGGAATCGGGTTATAAATAACAGTGTAACCGTACTTTACGATGTTTAGGCGAAAGCCCCGCGTAAATAGGCGGGCAGCGCTCGCGCTCGCGCGCGCGAGCGCGTCCTGTGTGTACGCGCGTGTTGTGTCCGAATCTCCTCGATATTCACGTTGAAATATTCATAGGAAGTAGACTACGCTTAGGGCTCTGGCCGGGGATGAGAACGTGTGGGGGGTGAGGGGTGAGAGGCGAGGGGTGGGCGAAGCGAGAGGATATAACGTGGCCGGCCCTTTTCGGCAGTGGCTCATCAAATATGCAGGTAATCGCCCTCTCTCCTCGTAAAGGCTGCCTTTCGCCGCCAGGTTCGCACCACCCCCACCCCTACTAATCCAGTAATGCCATGTCGCCCTCTAACGCGACTATCCTCTCGCCTCCTAGAAAAAGGAGGACCTCGGCTTTCCGCAGTATGCATAAGTCAATAGTCCACGGAAATCGTTAACACCTAGAGTACACTCGAGCCTCTGAAACTTTCAGCGCGCCCTCCTCTTCCTCCTCCCTGCCCGCTCGCCCGCCTGCCTGCCTCGTCGTCCCCCTCAGATTAATCGTGGAAATCTTATCGACTGCTTTGTCAGCCGATTCGCCCGGCAGAGTTTCACCAGAGGGGCGAGAGTCCTTGGCAAAATCCAGACTAGAGAGTATCTTTCCAGGGATGAGTTTTGCCTCGAATGATTAGTTGAATGGCTTGCCGGGGGATGATTGTTGGAAGTAATGAAGTTGTGATTGTCATTGGATATGCGCGGAGTATGTTGAAGGTGGTGGAAATTCGTTCGTGTGTTATGTTCTGTTATTGGATATTGTGGATGATAGTTGGGGGATGAAATCAAATCCGGGATTAGTACGTCTGATGTAATAAGAGAGAATTATGCAGTCTACTATATTAAAATACAGTAATTTCCTTTATCTATCATTTTACTCTCCCACAACATTTTCTATCATTCTTCTAGTACAAATACACTTTCAATCTTTTATATTCAACATTCAATTCTCAAGTCACACGACAGTCTTTCCATTATTAATCTTTAAAAATACTGCAAGTTCTTCGACCTTTCCCACATTGAAACATCATTTCCAGTCACTATCGTTTACGAAAGCCAACGCAAGGGAGGACTATCATTCGCGCGGGCACTGTGATTTCACAGGCGGCGAGCCTTGACACCGGCAGCAAGCGGTGTGTAGTACGCTGCACCGTGGAATATCCGCATGCATGGAAATTCCTCGATGCTGGGTGGCGGCGCGAGGGGGGGGGTTGGTTGTGTCGCATGGAAATGAGGGGGTGGCTTTAGAAAAGGAGGGTGGGAGGGTGGAACGAGAGGAGGAGGAGATGGTCGCCCACGACCCGTGGGAATCGCATGCTTGCCGGCGTACACGCCGTATTCAAGGTTTACACGCGCGCTGCACCCCTGAGAACCCCGTAGAAAGAGAACAAGCAGGCCGGCGGAGGGAAAAGGGAGATCTTGGAATTCGTGTCCGCGGAGAGACACGAAGGGTTGCGTGGATCGATGCGAATTCAGCGGAGACCTTTCACTCGGATTCTTTGTACCCCTCACTCACTCGCGGCGGCGACCACGTTCGACTCCCCCTTCTCTCATCCCACCGATCCTTTTCGTGAGGGAGCTTCGACTTTTCAAAGCTTAACGGGATATCCCACCTTTTTTTAAAACTGCTTTAAGTCGTGATTTTTAGTTTTTTTAATATTTAAAGAACAAGTTAGTTTTTATTAGTGGTGTCGAAATGTTTTCAGCCCTGCATAGCTTATTTTATATGCTAGTACAATAGTAAAAGTAGTTTGAATATTCACTTCTTCGTAATAGCTGATGAGAGCATTGTCTGTCCAAGTGTTAGCTAATTACTGAATTTGATACATAATGAATTTAATACCTATTGAGATATTTGGACCGCCAGCCAATTGCAGGGCTTTATTTTCAACAACACTTGTACGCCAACGCGCAGGATATGTTTTTGCAGAAATTCCCTGTGCCTTCTCTGGCATGAGGCAAGCCTGCCGAGCGCGCTTTTCCACGCGGAGAGTCATTTCCCAAGTATTTCCATACACGCTCGAACCGCCAGCGCACACACAGCCGCCGGAAGCCAATGGAGTTTACCGAATTCGCGATATATTTTTCAGCCTCGATGCATCGGAAAAGCTCCCGAAATTGCTCGCGCGTGCTCTTATTCGTCCTTGGTGGCGAGCGACGGAAAGGGAAAGAGAGGGACTCGCAGTGCCAGGAGAGTTCTCTGTAAAATCGTGTGATTTATGCTCCGGAAATGCAGCCTCGAGTGGACTCGCGCGCTCTGTTCTTGGCGGGAAACTCGTTTTTGCACTATTACGGCGACGATGCAGCGAGAAATTTCGATCATTCTTGAACGCGTTCGTAGCTCTCTCTCTCCCTCTCTCTCTCTCTCCTGCTTTAAAATCGAAATATCCTCTTTCAGGGTGGAATTCACTCTCGGTTATTTCCGGCTTCAACGGAGTTTATGCCCAGCAGCGCTATGCCAGTGACATATTATTGAATCATATTGCACACGCACTCTGCGTGACCCGATTTGTTATTACCAGCGACAAGAACTCTCCGACTGTATCTTCTTTGAAAAGGCTTCTATTAGCAGTCGGAATGGCTCTCTCAGTAAGCCCATTGAATCGAATAAGCCAGGGCTTTTCAAAAATCCATTCCCACTTTTATTTCATCCGCGGAAGCTTTCTCGGCCCGCGAAAAAATACTATTTTTCCATATTGCAATCATATTCTATTTCGAGTTATAAAAACTGAAAATATCACGCTTTCACAGAAGAACAATTCACCTTTATAGTTCTTCACTTCGTGATCGTTCTTAATATGACATAGAAATAATTCTCAGTATAACTAATTAATAGTTTCATCCTCTAACCAAGTAACTGAGACTGTTTGAGGACGGATGGTAGCCGCCCCTCGTGTGCCACCTTGCTGCCACTCAAAGATGCTAAGATCGGGGGAAATCGAAGCGGGATTCTGGCATCCGATTGAAGTGGCAGATCCAAAAGACGCGAGAGTAAAGGATGCCGGGGAGGAAACCGCGTTTAAATAAAGACCGCGCATGTGGGTCAGCCGGCGTGGCGTGCTGTGAACCGAGCGTCTACGTACGGTTTGTTGCGCGTTACGCAACAAGCCCGGCTCGTTCTCTCCTCGCTCGCGCCGTTCTACCAATGAAACTTCGCCCTCTGCATTTACATTTCGCGCCCGTCACTTTGATTGACGAGTCTTTAATAGACTCTGCCGGCGAAAAGATTCGCGCACGCGCGCGCACGCGCCTGTTCTTCTGTTCTCTACGCATTGCTTCGTCATTGCTTCGCACTTTTTCCTCTGAGAGACACTGGCTCGATAGGGTTCTATGGTAACTGGGGACTTCCGGTGCGTCTGGCTGCGTTTGCTTCGACGGAAATAGCGGTGACAGACGACGTCGAGATGTGAAAGCTATCATCTGGACTAATAGGATTGACTTTCCGGGTAACGCCTGTTCTTCGTTACTCTTGGGAGTCTGTAATAGTATAGTGTTTTGTGGGAAACTAGTTCTCTCAACCAGTTTCACTCGCATCATATTTTGTATGTACGTTAAGAATGATTTAATTCAAAGAATAATAGATTGTTACAGGTATTTTTATAAGAATACTTTGTCTAGAATAGAAAATCGTATTCGCATGTGTTAAATTTATAGAAAACATTTACTAAACATTGTAATATTATATGTATTATCCATTAATGCTCGCATTCGCATTAATGTTCGAATTCTTCGCGCAGAAATCATTTTTTCCAATTGATTCTCTAATTCCATAAGGTCTTTAATCAAAGACTCTTGCCAAGTCTTAAATCATAGAAAATACCAGCGATAGTCTTGAAGATGAAGATTTATGGAGTAGTTTTGCAAGGCGTAACACTGCACGCCTTTACTTTGTAAGATGTAACAGGAGGTTGGAGCGTTGAATTGGGGTGGAACGGGTGGTGGCTGGCAATGGTCTGTGAGCCACCTGAAACGAAGCGCAACAACACAATCCTGACGCACGTGTGTGCCACTGGAATGGCTTCCGGGATAGCTCCACTCCACTCTCGGAATACATTCGAAGTTGGAGAGTGATTCGCATGAACAGAGGAAACTCTTGTTACGAAATTGTTCTATTCAGACCCGGCGAACTGTCACTCCTCTACTTATGTTCCTTGGATGATGGATAGTATACCTTTGACGACTTCAACAGTCTCGTATACTTGAATGCTTTCATTCATTTCTAGTAATTCTTACTTATTATAATTACTGTTATGGTTGCGACAAGCAGTTGACTCTTAAGGGTGCGTGTTTCACTGGAGCAATAACTAGCAAGCTTTTATTAATATTTTGAGTCTTTGAGTCACTTTAAAGTCTTTATTTAATATTATATAGATTTTGAATCAAGGATACAAAAACACACTTCGAAATAGTTAACAGTCATATTCTGAGCTTTCCTTTATTATAACTATTTGCATCTTAAAAAGGACTAAAAAAGCACTAGTTAGTGTTTCCAAAGAGGCTAAGTTCTTCGTCTACCGTCCTCACTCGTCCAATCATCTTGAGCCAAAGGGACCAGCTATAAAAGGTACAAACAAATCGAAGCAAAACTAGTCGTACTCAGGAGTCCTTGGAAGGAGCAGTTCCCCCTTCACTTGACTCCTCGTTCCTCTTTGCTCGAGTGTTTTGCTTGGCGGAGGGGTGCGCGCAGGTAAAAGAGTCATCAAGTCGGTGATGTCGCGGCGAGTCCCTCGGCAAACAAAGCTCGATCTGCCGGAAGTGTTTCCAGACAGCGCGAGTGTATCGAAGAGGGTTGCGCGATGGTTGTGGAACTGTTAGAAGAAAAGGAAGTCGGTCAAGTGCCACGTGCTACTGGCATTCTTCCGGTTAAATACTTATTTCAGCGTTAATGTTCTTCGAAAGCTGCGGTCGACCTAAGTGACGCATTCCCTGATAAGTTGGCGCCGCAACGCCTTTCGAGTTCTAAATGCTTAGTATTTTTTCGTGGAGTTTAAGAGTCTTTGAAAAATTGCTTTTTCACTGTACAAACAATCGTGGATAATTTGTTATGCGCGTCCCATTCAACGCGGAAATCGGAGAATGTCTGGAATTCGATTTGGCATTCGCGACGATTTAATTCAGTGACAGTAATCAATTACTGAACTCCCATTTAAACCGACAGCTTTATTTCACAAACATTTTCGCACAATAAAAAAGTAAAAAAGATCGAGCATCGAAATAAGAAATCCATTAAACCCAGTGTTAATTGTTATTCAACATCCGGGAGTAAAACGTTCCTTACAATAACACTGGAAATGGTAACATTTGTAAGGGAAACCGGAAACCTTACAGAGGGAGTAACGCGCGCCATTCATTCCAAACACCGGGGCGTTTTTCCATCAGCATTACGCAGTAACGTAACGACGTTCGATCTCGAAAATTCCAATAAAATTCCTGGCGCACACATGCCCGCCCATAAATTCCTGCAGGCTTTCAGCCGTCGTCGGTGCCGCCGCCGCCGCCTCCGCCGCGATGAATACTATCAGTAACATCAGCGGAACTTTTATGGCAGCGCACATTCGCGCGGTTATCTCAGCCCGGTATCAAGCTTTTCCCGAGCGTACACACGCACACACAGACACACGGAGACTGGTGTGAGTAAGGAGAGAGGGTCGGTGGAAAATGTGCGAACAGCACACCTGCTAGATAATAATGCATCGGTCCAGTGCATCGTAATCTAGGAAATAGCAAGAGAGAGACTCGCACGCGCGCGCGCGGATAAGTAATCTGTATCGCCGGGCGATGATGTAGGGCGAGCGCGCGGGCGCGCGCAACCCACACACAGACGCAAACATTTTATGGATACGGAATCCGGGGGAAGTTAGATAAAGCGGCATCAATTCCGGCCGCTTTCATCCCCGCGGGATGTACCCAGGTGCGAGAATCCCTCTCGTCCTGTGCTGCATCTCACTGCTTCCCACCCTCGCTCTCTCCTCTTCCTTCCCTTCTTTTTTCCAATGCTCCCACTCTCTTTCTCTCTCGTTTCTCCCACCAACGAGTCTAAGTTGAGGTGGCAGTGGGGGCAAAGGGCGCCGGAGTGGGAGGAGATAGGACTCTCGAGATGAACTGTGGCTGGGAAGTGTCGGCAAAGAAAAAAGGGAGCAGAGAGCGAGGGAGGGAGAGAGAACACTCTTTGGTACGGATTGTCCGATCCGCCGACCACGCCGAGATTTATTTCGCCGATGGAACCGAAGCACCTGGCTAATGCCTTCTATATTATACGCCGCCCTCTCCTAAAGGTAGAACTACCCCGCCGCTCCAATTGGACTTTGCTTGCGTTGTTAGATAAATAACGCACAATGTCTCAAAAACGTCTTTTTATGCGATTTTTATGCGTGTATGTCTTATGACATTCGTAGGACGTTTTGAAACGTTCCGCAGAACAACTCGGACAATCGTGGACGTCTTTAAACAACTTCATTTTTTAGTATCAGACTTTTTTAAACATACGTGAGACGATTTTAGAATATTAATGGACATCCCAAAAATAACGCGAGTATCTCTATTGGGCATCCCAAAGATATTTTTGGAACGTCATTGTTCTATCTGGGTAAATATGGAGCGACAGTGAGCGCGTCGCTAGATAGGAACTGGCGTCGCGTTAATCGGGACACAATGTAGCAGCGGCGACGCTATCGCAGTCGAAATATTCCTATTGGGAGATCGCATTTTGCTTTTCTACTCTCGTAACAGAGTGTGTGTGTGTGAGTGTGTGTAGTGCCATTTGCCGCTGGCATTCCAGCACTCTCGCTCGGGCGTCGTCGCTACGATTTATGCGTGTTTTGGCAGAAACCGGGAATGTGCTTCATTCTTAACGCCTAGATCGTCGCGCGCACGCGTGTTCGCTATACAGTCAATTAGGGGGGGGGGGGGGGGGGGGGGAGGAGCACTTTGTGTGTCAGTGTGCGAGTGAGCGAGAGTGCCGGGAACATAAAACTTCCGTCAGCGGGCTGCCGGCCATTCGGATATTACGGGGATTGCCCATATTCCAAATACCAGTCATTCGGTGGTACAACACTTCGTGTAGGAAAGTAACGATATATCGTCCAGTTAATGTGTGCCTCGCTGGAGATTCTACGCGACCGTAAAATAGCTATGTAAACTTTAGCTTCCGAAATGTTTAGCATTTACACCAGATTTCTGCTAGTTCTCTACAGTTTTAAATGCTTCCTGCTTCTCTTTTTTTTATTTACGATCGCATTGGGTATTAAAAATCTTTTAGAGACGTATTTTTTGAGTGAACGTCGCCGTCGATTATTCGAATAAACGATTCGAAACGTTTAATATTTCAGAGGATAAATGTTTCGAGTTTATCATTTGATTACTGTCGAAAATGGATACTCAAACAGTCGTGTCTTCTGTTATACTATCATTCAAAGTTCTAAGTTAGTATTTTCTCTCGATGAAAGAAGTACAAGCTCTTTTGGCGCAGCCAATCACCAGTAACATTTTGTATTGTGGAAGCAACGATTCTAGATAGCGATAATAAATTGAAGTTTCCTATTAGAACTGATAGAGTAATGCGCATGGAAATACGCGGCGGTTGGTGAGCGCGGCACAGAGGCAGTACAGGGAAGTGCCAATAAAAATAGCGTTAAACATTCATTCGGCCGGCGTGATTAATGATTATCACTGGCTGAGCAGGTGCAGCCTCCAGTTGGTAGTGGGCGGATAAAGCCTCCAAATGCTGTCAGTTAAAATTACCCTCGCGCACCCGCGACTGCTCTAGTAGCAATTTGACTTCCGTGATAGATCGAGCTGGTGACATTGTAAATAGAATTCTGCGTAACCGGTCTGAATCATATTAGCTTTACGTCAAAGTTTCGTTCTGGATAGGAGACTCGCCGCGCAAAACGTAAAAACAGACTGGCCGAAACAGTTGATTGGGTAATAAACGGAAGGAAATGGGTGTATGTACATTAATACTATCGCTTGATTCATGAGACTAGTGAAACGACTCCACAGCTGCGGTTATCTAATTAGTGACAGTTGAACTTTGCTGACAAATGATATTATCAAATCGTTCGCGGCGTGCTATTATTATGTGCACTAGCAGTAGAATCGAGATCTAATAACGAGTGGTCGCGTACTGAAAACCAGAATACCAGCAGCGAGTAGATTGTTGTCAGACTATTCTTCAGCTCGTCCAAGTATAAAATACACTCAGCACAGCAATCCATCAGCGTAGTAATCCAGCAGAAATCTAAACCACAAGTCTGCGCAGCATTGCAAATGTAGAACACAATGTTAGCTCAGAGCACAAACTAAATGACTTTTCCCAGTAAATCCAAAGTATGTCATTTCTCTGCAATAATGAATCCACTCGTAAAATAGCAATTTTATAATAAATGAACGTGAATAGAAAACTTGTACATTTGCAAATAGTTTTCGACCCTTCGCAGAACATTCTTCAGGTTGTCCAAGATCTAATCCAGCAGAAATCTCTACTATGTAAGAGGGGCCACTAATTAAATACTTTGTCAAGGGAAATAAATTATCCCGTCCCTCGAACATTCGTAGGATATCTGGGAGGGTCTCGTAATAATAGTAACGTAACGTAATTGTCAGGGTTAAACAAGATATTTATTAAAACTGCTCCCGACGATTAGTCCTCGTCTTGGACAATAATTACTCTATTACAATTCCAAATCTATCAAAGTTTACAAATATAGATCGCGATAATTAGATCTTAGCCCTAAAAATAAACGAAAATCAGAAGGTTTCTCCTGGTAATTTCGAAGTATCGCGTTTCCATCTGAAAGTACGTTCGTTCCGCTGGTTCTGTGCGGGGATGCCGATGGCGCCGACGGACTATGGCGCATTTAACATCTCGGAGACGTGCGGCATCAAAGATACATTGTCTTGGGAGACAAGGCGGTCGGTCACGGTGCATCAGACAGGCCGCTCGAGCGTCGGTGGGAGCATTAATGGGAGGAGGAGCGAATGATGAAAGCCGTCTACGCGCGCTTCATCCGAGCGTGGAGAACTGCGGCCAGGTGGCTCGAGAACTTTTTCCCCTGACAGATTCGTCGACCTCTCTCATTTTTCTCATCTTCTTGCCCACTGGATAGTTCCCATCATCGATCTCTTCTGCTCTCGTGTGAACTTTACCCTTCGCTGATTTCGTACGTTTAGCTAAGACAATGTGTTATATTACTCTCACTAATTTCCATTTAAATCGCCATATTAATATCAAATATCACAGTTCATATTTCAGAAATACTGTCACGCAAGAATAAGATTCAAATTTTCTAGGAATCGTGCTAAATTTGACAGAGTAAAAAATAGAGTATTGAAGTATGACTGCCAGGTGGTTCGAGAAGTTTTTCCCTTGGCAGATCTGTGAAGTTCTCCCATTTTTCCCGTCTCCTTGGCCAGTTCGCTTCTTGCATCATCGATCTACCCCTTTTTCACGAGCACGACTTGTTATTAGGGCTCGCTCGCTCGCTCGCTTCCAGAGTCTCCTGTGAACTTTACCCTCGGATGATCTCGCCGGTCCAGCAAACACCGGCGCCTCTCCCTTATTCCAATCTCGTCGCGCGTCCTCGCCACGTGGCAGCGGTCCAGCGACTTGCTCATGCTAGAAGTCATCGCGGAATCCGTCCACGTGAAACTGGGACGCACGCGATCTAATCAATCTAATTCAGTTCCTCCTCGGTGCATCGGCTTGTGCATCTCATTGTTCCCAATGTGTCAGTACGGTCACTTATCACGAGAACTTCTCCCATATTTCGATCGCCGAGAGTATCTTCCATTCGAGCTTGCGTTTTAGAGGTTTTATTTCGAGTTGAACGCTGTGAGATTTATTGCGTTGGTGTCTTAAAGATCGCCGAAGTTCTAAGTTGCTAGTAAATTGTACAGTATTTTAAAGACTTCGCGTTTGTTAATGATACAGTCCATAGAAAGTTCTGTCGTTTTATATTTATTATAATTTCAAAGCTTGTATTACTTTGTACGTGCTTGGAGTGTTTTATCATTTCGATGGATCCATTGGAGGCCGTCATTATTTAATAGGGTTTCTCCCCACAGCGATATCTTTCATTAAAGTGGGACAATTTTTCTCTCGATTCTCCCCGAGGAGAATACAAATTCGGCTAATTCAAAGCCAATAAAAGCAAGGATCCATGGGGCTGGCGAATGAGCGTGGAAGTTAAACTCGCTGGAAGTCATTCACGGATTAGGGAAGGGGGGTGGGACATGGCTCCCTAAAGTGCAGGCAGTAGAGACGCGCTCATTCGTCCGGAAAATAACCTCCACCGAAACATAGGAGTTTCCTAGTGGCGTTTCGCCTCTGCCGGCGACTCTCTCCACCACGTAACATCCTTCCTACTTATCCAGTTCCCATAACAGCCCTCCGCTCTCTCGGCACTGTTGTTGCTGGTCAGCGATCGTTTACTTCCGTCCTATCGCCGTTCCTTCCTTCCTTCCCTCCACGATACAGCCACTTCCCTCCATCGTGCTTTTCTGCTTCTTGACACCGGACTGCCTTCGCGATATTGCCTCGCTTGGATATTTAAAGTGATTCTTCTCCTGGTGTCAGTGACACACGGTATCATAGTGTATTATTCCGCGGCTCTGGGATACCCAACGGGAATAAATTGGCGCAGGAATTAAACTGACAGAAGGTATGACTCTTCATTCTGAAATGCATAGATTTTTTCTTTATACTTTAAATGGAATTTTTGAAACGGAATTTCAAGTCTTCTCTTTTGTATTAACTTGAAGGGCAGTGTTTGCCCATCTGTATGCATGATTTTTATATTCATTTCTCTCTTCTATAGAGTTTTGGTCCAGTCTTCAAAAGCGATTTTAAAAGGATCGTTAAAAATAAATTTCAAAAAGACTGAGTTTTCAAGCTAGACATTAATTTCCATTCCAATAAT
The DNA here is from genome assembly GCA_910591665.1 of Ectemnius continuus. Lineage (NCBI taxonomy): Eukaryota > Metazoa > Arthropoda > Insecta > Hymenoptera > Crabronidae > Ectemnius > Ectemnius continuus. Next base: position 7,542,452 of record OU342868.1, on the reverse strand, counting down.
ACTAGAAACGCCATACAAAGTTTACATTTCTTTGAAATTTTACTGCATACGTTGGCGCACTCGAGATTCTTCTTGACAGGCTCCCTTAAAGCACCGCCCTTACTGTTCAGTAATAGCAGTTGGGGCGGCAGTGATTCCTTTTAACTTTCATGCTTCATAACAAGTTGAAATGGGTTAGGAGAGTGAGAGAAAGGAAGAGGGATTGAGTGGGAAGGGCACGAAGTCGAAACGGGACGGCGCGGCACGGCACGGCGGTGGCTCGCAATAACGGCGGGAGAAATGATCCAGGCCGTGACCTATAGCAGGCATTCCCGTCGGAGTCCTTTATTGCGCGGGATGCCCGTAGGACCGTTCCTATACATCATTTGACTAGCACTCTTCCCACCTGGCGCCAGCCGATCGGAAGCAATTAATGGCCTTTTTATTCGACTCGTAAAATCCTTTTATATTGGACTCGGACCGAGAGAGGACATTCCCTGCCTGGTCTCCCGCTCTCTATGGAGAAAGGCTGCGATTCGGGTCGATTGTCCTCTTCACGATCTCTGCCCCTCCGCCCTTCGCCCCTTTTTCACCGGCCAAGCCGCGCCGCGCCGAGTCCTTGTTGCCCTGATAAACGTACTTTGTATTCGTCCCTCGCTTTCCCTCTACTCTCACTCCCGTTGCGCATTTATCTCCCGGATGGCCGCGCGATCCTCAGCCTCCTACGTTTTTACCCTCGCGATCTTTTTTTCCGTAGTTATCGGTTTCTAGTTCTTTATGCGTTCCTGTACTTCACTCATCCTTGGTACAGTAAACTGCGAAATGTTCATAAGAATTGAAGATACATAGATTGCGATTTATTATAATCATCTCTGTGAAACTATGACACCATTAATTTGACTAAACAAAATTTTCTTTATTAATGTTATATTCCTGTTTACAAATAAGTAATTGTTGTACAAGTATTTTGTGTACATTGAAAATCTCCTCTCGGAAACGTGACTGGAGCCTACCGCAACAAATCTCGCGACACCTTTCCCAAGTGGAAGGCATCCGGTCTGGTCGGCTTGGTTTATCACCTTACAGTGTCTCGGGCCGAAAGACTGTTTACCACGTTACGGGAGGCAGATAAGGCCCTAGCTAAACTTACAGCAGTTCCTCCGGGTAGCACATGTGCGTACACATAGACTGTCTTGTTTACCTGGTGCAGGCCCTTGAATGTAGCCTAGTTTGTAGGGTGGATCCACAGCGACAAGACACGTAGCCGGAGGCTCAGGCGCTGCGCACACAGGGCTCAAGCACGCCTTTTAAATTTCTTTCTGCGCCATTAATTCTCACTCGTTCCACCCTCTTTTTACTCCTCTTCCACTAGCTGTCTCCCATCCGCCTCGTGTTTCGACTGCGCGTTAACAGTGACTCGATTTAAAAAATAATAGCTTCTTACGAAAATCTAATGGTGTGTTTAGTGTATTTCTAGTGGGAAATAACTGAATTTAGAGAGGAGGGTATCGCGATTGTGTTTGTTGCAAAAATGTAAAGTTCGACGTCGCATTCCTTTTGAAATTTGAAGTTAAAAAATCTCTTTTTATACTAGTAATATATGGATTATACATGGAGCGTATTCAGAAACGAATTTTTCTCTCATCTTTCCCTCGTGCACCCTTTCGATCGGTGCGCGTTCGTTGCCGAGAAAGAATAAGTCCCGTCGGTAATATCCATTGAGTGAAGCGGATTCTCGAGGGTGAATTACCCCTTCGCTCGGCGCGCCCGGCTTTCTCCATATGGTAGCACATATGGTCCGAGTTTGCGAAAGAAGTCCCTTATGCCAGCCGCCCTCTCCTCCTTTCAAGTTCCTGCCACTTGCATCCTTTCCACTCGAGATTCATCCGCGATCATCCGGCGAGCTTTCTCTCCCCGCGAGCGATATCACTCTCGAATTTTCGGTAACCCCGCTCGCCAAGACTGAGCAGCCGCTCGCTCGCTCCCTTGCTGAATCAGGATCATCGATCAGCTCGCTCCGCGTTACGCGCACTTGGTGAAATCGACTGGAAGTGATGAGGAAATTGGTTCAATCGGAAGTCGCTCTTGGTCGCACCGCTTAAGTGGCCGCGTTGCATTACTCTTCGGCATATCAAGTTTTTGCCATGTGATATTGAATGATTAGGTAGTACAATGGATTTCGCTTGGTAAACTAACGCACGTATGCTTTACGTGGATTTCGAAAAGCATTGAACTTTTTTTCGTTTTTCATGAATATATGATTTTACACAACTTTTTATAATATCGCCTAGATAGTTTCATTAGAAATAGATTTTCGTTTCTTTCGCGTTTCTTTCGTGAATCTTTGCATTTCTCGCGATTTAACGTGTTCTCGAAAAGCGGTTAATATGACAGTGTAAAAGGGGATGGCGGTCAGTTTCGGGACAGCCATTGCAAACAGGCGAATGAGTGCGATCAGTGGAAAGGGTTCATCACGCGGTGCACGAGAATAGGCTCCATTAATGCATACTCCAGTCGACGAGTAGTCGGCACGATCTTCCGGCCGGCGTTTTCCAACACGATAAGTCACTTTCCACTGGTCCACTGATCACTGCGAGCGCTGCACGACCACGTGTTTCGAATTCCTCTGGACAATACATTAGCTCGAACCATTCCCATTACTGTGAGTCCTCCATACGAACATGTATCCCATGCAACCAGCATTCTAGCAACCCTTTTGCCTCCTCTCCGCGTTTCCATGGATTCTATGCTACGCTTTGATGCTGGTTTCGTGTCTTCCTCGCTATTGGAAAAGTTGGATAAGTTCCTGTTTGGTGTTTCAATTCATCACCGCCTGCTTTAAAGTAAGAGTGGAAATGGCGATGATACTTAAAGATTTTTTAATGCTAATGCTAAATCTGTATTTTCATCAACCCTTTATTATATTTTAGTGTAGAACAGCGCCTGCCAAGTTAGGCTCCCGGAGCTTAACTGGCACCCCCACTCTGTCAAATCTCTATCAAATTTCAGCCCGTGAAATACACGGGAAGTATAAAAAATATGGGAAAAACCGTGAAAATTAGATGAAATTCATTATTCAGGAACGTTTTTTTAGTGTTTTCGATAGAAATCCGGATTTTTTTCGACGGATTTCTTGTTTTATATCCGTTTTCATTTATAAACAAGCGATTCCTGAAGAAAAAACCCGAGTTCGGGGACCTTCGAAAAATCGTGAAAAAATCTGAAGGGGTACCCCTTAAGAAAAATTTGCCGAAAAACAAATTTTGAGCTAGGGCTCTGGAATTTTTATGGTATCTTCCTTGACGCAAAAAAACATTACCTACCAAATTTCAGCCCCGGGAAAGGTCGGGAAGTCCACCAAAAAAAATAAAAACCTTTAAAAATGAGCAAAAATGGACTTTTCTGGACGGTTTTTCGACCCGTTTTCGTTGCAAATCCGGACTTTTTTTCACGGATTCTTTGTTCTCTATCCACCCTGATACGAAAACAATCAAAATATCCCGGGTTCGGCCGATTTTGAGAATCTTGAAAAAATTGACCATTTTCGAGGGTCGAAAATAGGTGAAAACCTAAACTTTGAGCTAGGGCTTTGAAATTTATATCACTTCTTCCTTGCCGCAAGGGTAGATTCTCCACCAAATTTCAGTCGCGGGGAAGGTCGGGAAGTCGACCAAAAAAATAAAAACTGTCAAAAGAAGTTTGTGAGTGGCCCCTCACTTGGCTGGCACTGGTGTAGAATATCGAATAAAAGCATTGAATATTTAATAAAATGAAGTGATTGATTTGATACGTATTGAAACGTAGATTATAAATTTGCCGATACTTAGAAATGATTTATTTGTCGAAATATTAGCAGTCTATCCACGATAGTCGAGCATAAATGACCTTCTCGTCGACTTGCACATAGAACACGTATTAACTCTCATTCGTATGCATGAACTGTTTCCCACTAATCCTTAAGTGTCAGCTCTTCATTATAAACATAGAAACTAGAACATTGGAGTTTTTAATACATTTTTATTCAGCCTGTGAATACATAGACTCGCATCTGTTAAGTAATGGAGCAGGGTCTCGCGGATATATCCCGTGGGACGTCGCAAATAATTGTCACTCGCTTCCGAGGGAGTTCCCGCGGGACAAGCATCACGTTGCCATCAGAATTATGCCATTTATAATTTTCTTCCCTCTCCGAGCGGAAACTTGCCGCGACACCGGGAAACTTATCCCCCGCGTAGTGATGGATGGAAACATTCCTTAATCTCCCTGCTCTTTCCCTGGACGCTTTTCATAACAAGGACTTTTCCAGAACACTCCTCTTCCAATGCACTTGTACCTGCTTTATGCTTTCTCGAAATTATTGCTCTTTTTCACATGTATACTGAACTACAGGCATATTATTATCACTTCTTTCTAGTTGCATTTGTTGGTGGAATATTTTCCATATTACAAGTGTTCATTATGTCACAGAGTATTTAATGTTAAACTATTAAAAGTGTTGTTAGAATTTTCTAGTTATTTTATTAACTATTATTGTCGTCACAATTCTTTGTTTCCTTTAGTCCTTCAATTTATTTATCAGGAACTTCTCTCACGCTAATACATTCCGTTTTGTCACGCCCTGTTTTACTGTACTATTTCTACTCGAGCAGTTCTAGTACCGTAGAATGTTTTCGCTTCCACGAAAACATCTGTTAATGCCAGGCCGATTCCAAAGTACTGGGCACTCTTGTTGGGCAAACTTGTCGGCAAAGTATTCGTAGCATTACAGAGTGGAGAGAGCGTTTGCCCGGCAGGTTGTATAGGCGTGCATGTGTACATTGGTATCGCACGGTGCCATCGCGTAATTACGCGCGCATGCTCGCATTACCGTCCGAATGATGGAACGGCGCGCACGAAGGGTCAAAGGGCGCAGGCGGTGGTGGAAGTTTATGGTAATGAAATCTAGATTACATTTTCGGTTATCACACGTACACGTCAGGGCTGAAACGTGCAGCGGCGCGCACGCGTCGCGACGGCGAGGAAAAAAAGAGTACCGCGCGCGCACGTCTGCCCGGTGCGCGTCGCGTATTTCACGCGGGATATATCTCTGGTGTCCGCGCTTTTTGCCCATTTTCATGAACGTCGCTCTCTCCCCCTCCGGCATTTGCATTTGCATTCTGCATTTTGCATGCTTTGTGATTCCGGCGCTGCGGACGCCCCCCCTCTCGGGAATCGCGACTCTCTACCTCCCTCCACTCCCATCTGAATCGACGCTGTTTTGATTATTCCTCTGGCGAGCCTGATATGGACTCTTACTTGAGGAATTAACCCTTCGGGCGCGATCATTCTTCTCCTTGATAGTCATTCTCAAGGTAATACTGTTGGAAACATAGAAGGAAGAAATTGGAAACTTCGAAATATAGAATCAATTACAATTATCTCTCCAGAAACGTATCACTAATTTTTGAATGTTTTAAAATTACCTGAATTAATTACATTTTAAAGAGTATGTTCACTTTGTGGCTTGTTCAGTTTAAAGTGAAGTTAATTGAATTAATGATCGTACCAGGAATATTATTCAAATATTCTGTAGATCAATAACATTTGGGAAATTAGTAACCACTGTTCCAAATATTTGCCAGAGACTCGATATTTCCCAATGATGCTTGCATTCAGCTTCATCGATCATCCGTTCTTCATAAGTTCGTGCGCACATGTGCTTGACCAGAGAACATAGTATGTTTTTCGTAAAGTCGACGAGGCTAGCATTTAAATTTCCCAAAATGAAATAGCCACCAGGCGACTGGATGGCGCTGGACGCAGAACACTGTGCGCTTAGTGGAACAGCGTTCGTACGAAGCGAGCTGTGCGGTGCAAGGAACACGAAGGCCAATTTTAATTTGTAATCAACGATTTGCATTGCCAGCAGCGTGCTTTCAGTTGCGTTCTGCATCCTCAATCCTCGCCACACAGTCCGCCTTTCTCGTATTATCATTCGAATTAGTCATAGGTCGAGGAAGAATTGAAATTAACTCTGGCCGTGTCTACATTATCATGTCAAACTGCCTCGAATTCCTTGAATCGTTAATGCGATGTCCATTCACCGAGGAGCAATGTGCATCTAAAAGTCTGGAATATTATCTTCTCTTAAAAAGCTACCAACCAGAATTTCTCGTATTCTTCAATAATTAATACACGCATGTCAGTAATTAAGTATAACTTCAATTTAATAGGAGGTTTTCACAAATTGTAAAGTTCTATAAAAGTACCACAGTTTATAAAAACGTTCCTGTTTCTCTTATTATAACAATCAAGCTGTCTGCTGCGTCGTTTTTGACTTTCTACATTAATTTGCTCAAATCTTTCTTTCTGTTTTGTGTATTCTAATTCGAAGGAAATTGATACAGGAAGTAAAGAAGGCGCATTTTTCGTGTTAACGCCAAGGCAAATAGGAGCGCGTGACGCGGTCAGGAGAATGCAGTCTCGTTGGAAGTAGAATGAGTCGGTGACGGATCAGACCGCTGGCCTCGCCCACTCGCGCCTGTATCACATTTCCACGGCCGCATTTGTGCACGCCGCAATCTTGCTGGATGCCGTGGCCGATGTTTACGCGGCCGTTCCGTTTCCCACTACCATTAACACGACTCGGAGTTAGTGGTGGGTTTCGCTAAATACTTGGTAGCGCCGCTTTCGAAACTAGGGAGAATTAAGATTCGAGAGAATATTCGTTCCCTCATCGTTCGTTGATACTTTTTATTAATAATAGATTAGAAATGTACAACAAATACATGTGATTAGTGTATTGAATTAGTGAATGATTGTGAGTACGAAGAAATAGAAATCTTTCTGTTTAGTCGTTGCTTTTCTGCTCAATTTTGAATACCATTTTAAATTTAAGTTGCGATATTTGAAAGATTTCAACTTAGAGTTTCTATAGATTTAATTACCCGGTTTAATTTATTAAGTAAGAGTATCTTGCTTTCTATCTTATAGCGAACCTCGTGGTTTCCGTGTGATTTACTGGTGCAATAACAGTCCTTGGGAGGTTTAAGCCATCAAATAGTTTGTCACTTAAGTTGTCGTAGATCAAGTCACGATTGATCTTCGTCCATTTGTGACTGGGTCTTTGTTGGCGTTGGCGCAGACATGATTGAGCAGGAACTTTGAGTGCGTCCCGTGGACGGAATTGGCAAGGCAACTCGAGATTGTCTGTCGTGTCTGGATCGGACTGTAGCCGCGTCTCGGCAATAATGCGTTAGCCTAAGGTATACATCAATGTCTATTTTTGAACGGCGTCCAAAAGCTTATTCAAATTTATTCCCCCGTTATATCAACAGGAATTCCCGGCCATGTCCTAGTGCCATGAGATTGGCCGAGTGTAGGATTTATTTTGCAAATCAAGGCATTCTTATAACAGGACAGGCCAATAAATAATTCCTCCTTAATAGAAACACTATCAAGATAACTTTGACTTTTACGGTCTTTCCCAGAACGCAACACTGCACCTCCCATTATTACAATTACTAGGTTCTGAAAGTTTCTTAATAACTTATTGACCGTATCGAATTCCGAAGAAACTCAAGTATCCCCGCGGATATCTCTTAAAACGTGCTGCCGTTGGAAAGGATGATCAGCAGTTTTCTGATGGTGTTACGCGAGACTTGATGAACGCGATCGGCGAAAATGACTAGCCCAGTTGGAACGGAAGTCTCATTGGTCCGGGGGCGGCCATCAACATTCCGATTGATGTCTGATCATTCGAGAGAGTTTATCTGCCGCGGGGAATCCATCTGCATGGCGGCATGATTTCTAGCCCCGTCCCGGCTAAGATATAGGACCGTAAAGTACAGGAGCGGAGCTCGGGCGCGGTAATAAAACGGCGATATAAGCATCGGTAATAGCATACGCCAGGCTAGCACCATTACTCCGAGACGGTAGGCCGCTTATCTATCATAGAGGGCCGGAAAATAAATTTGGAGCCAATAAGGCCAGCTAGGAATCCCTCTTTCAGCGCGCGGCCCACGAGGAAAGAGGGGTATATTTCCAGCTTCTCAAATTTACGAGAAGCACCGGAGCACCGCCAGACGCTATATCGATCTTTCTCTCTCACTCTCTCTCTCTCTCTCTCTCTCTCTAGCCGGTAGCATCTCGCGGATGAAAAATCCTTCGGGAGGAGCAGCACGTGGCGATGGCGTGGCGTGTTTAATGGCATCCTCCATTATGGGCCTGGCAAGCCTGCGAAAAAGAAGCCGCTGTTGTGGCCGATAGATAACCAATTTGTCTGCTAATCCATTTCTGCCTCAGCACTTGTCGCCCTCTTTTACTGATTTTTCATGATCTCGCATATATTGCAAGTCTTGTGAAATATGTTGTTGGAAGAATTGAAGAGGAAGTCTTCATATTTAATATGGATTATATTTATTAGTACTAATTCGGATGATATTATTCACATTTTGGTCAGTTGGAACATTTATATTCTTGGAATTTCAAAATTAATGGAAGTATCATGATGCAGATTTGAAAAATGCTAGTTGAAATTTTGATAACCTTGCCGACACTTCTTTAACAGCGAGACTCCTTCCTCTTTATGTTGCACCGCTTGGTGTTCGAAGGCGGTTCTCGTGGAAGGCTTCCTCGTAACTTGAAAACCGTCCTCCAGGGTGCCGTTAAACCGGCTGGATTCCAGTGCGGGCTACCTACGCCTGCAGCTTTCCTCGAAAATTTCCTGAGAAAAAGCCTTTCTAGCCAGCCGATTTTTTTCTCGTACCTTTGGGAAGGCAAGCGACTACCTGGCATGATAAATGCGTATCCTTGAAAGTTCCTCCGTGCACGGAATACTGCAGCTCGCGGTCGATTCAGGATTAGATAGTAGTTTTATAATGTGTTTTATTTAACAGGCTTATACTAACTTATGATTTAATTCGATCGTCGGCAAATAATATCAATTTTTCATACAACTGAACATCAAATGGTGTAAATAGAAAAATTATAGCAGTTTAACATAACATTAGATTTACCAACTATTCAAAATAAAAGGAATGATCTCTTATTTTCATTAATTATATAAATTAGTATACAAATTACATTTTTCTATACTCCACATTTCTCATTCAGAAGTAAAATGAATAATTCCATATAATTAACCCACTCTCATATCCAGGGAAATAATTTACTTAACAGTTTCCAAAATACCCCCGTTTCAAAACCATCCACACATTTCGTTCATTACTCAACGAACCAACACATTCACTTCGAAATGTAATTTCATCAGGATCGCACTCATTACATTACAATATCGTTCGCCTTCGATCGGGAACCCGAATTCATATTACAGAGCTTCCGAGAGCAGCAGCCGGTTGGTGTTCGGGTTGGGATTTTTAGTTGGTCGAATGAACGGGGCTTTATCTACGATATTTCGACTGGCAGAGCCGTGGAGGGAATCGGCCGTTCTGCTCGGCGATCGCGTGCATATATCGCCTATTTGCCCAGTGTATTTGCACGACACACACACACACACACATACACAGAGAGACAGAGAGAGATGTGCGCGCAGATTGTAGGAGGAGGCGAGAGGGAGATGAGGCGAGAGGGAGTATCGAGGCCCGACATCGCCCAGCCGATATCCCGACAGTTTTAAACCCGGATTTCCGCCGATAATTAATGATGAAGCCGTGTTTGTTCGAAGATTATTAAGTTACAGCCGCCGGCCCCAACGGCACATGGGAAAATCGAGCGGCCGCCACCGCCGCCGCTCCGGCCAGACCTACCTACCTACCAATGAAAAGTAATTTCGAGTTCGAATAGGATGTCAAACGTGCCCCGATAGATATTACCCTAGATTAGTTCCCGTTAATGGATTGCACCAGATCTCTAAGGATAACAGTGTCGCCCTCTTTATGGTATTACTTTCTGCCTTCGCGACTTCTCCCAATCCCACTGCGCAGGTCCCGCTGTAAAAACTATGAATATTTAGGCAAATTAGATGTAATTAGATTCTGAAAAATTCATAAATCGCGAATTTAGTTATAAGAGAAGCAGTCTTCTTTTTTATTCTGATACTTGGTGATTTAATAATATTCATAGAAGTATTTATAAACTAGAACGAATTTTGTGCGAATTATTAAAGTGCATTTTAACGCGTTTTGAATTAATGTTAATACTGGTTAGTAATTAATGGTCGATTACGAGTATCTTACACTGTTACACGATTATCAGTTAGCAATGCATCAGCTGACAGTGGAAAATGTTCCTGGTGCAAGAGCAGAGAGACCGATTAAAAAGTCCATCGAGACTGTTTTCAAACGGCGGTGCTATCGGAGGGAATAATTTCTGCGTGCGGGCGTACCGCTTTTCCCAAAAGTACACATAGCCGAGCGGCACACAGACTTGCACCGACAGAGAGAGGGAGGGAGAGAGGGAGAGGCGGAGAGCGAGCGTGGAAGAGCGGGGCATTTTTCGCGCCGGTGGCAGTGAGTGGAAGTCCTTTCGGGGCAAACAAGAGCCTCCTCGAAATACGGTAACGCGTCGGCGGCCTCGCTTTAATGGGTTAAACGCGGTAGAGCGCGTTCTTCGAAATCGAGCGCGTTAAAACGCTTCCCGAAACATTCCGCTCCGCGTGGATTGTTATAACGTTTCCCTGTTCTGGGCGAGGAGAGGGCGCCGCGTTTATCGGCCCGGCAAAAAGTCCATTTTTCGCCGCAGGCCTCACTGAGAATTTACGTTCGCTCGTGTATGATGTCAGTTTCGTCAGTTAGCAGCAGTTACCCGCGACTATTTACTCAGTAAGCACCTTCGGCTTCGCTTGGAGAACCTTGCGTTTCACTGTGCTCCTCGTTGTCGCTTTAGTTATTGTTACAAGGCTCTGACGCAACTTCGGCGCACCTACGACAAAGCTTCTCTCGCAAGTCTACGCTGCAATCCTTGGGAACGTCTTTTGATAAGTTAACGAGCTCGTATCCTGTGATCGCACTTTAAAGGAGTTCATTTTTAACAATTATTTTCCCGTTCGCATCTTTTTATATTTAATATTAGCTGATATTTTCACTGTCGGGACTTAGTGGAAATTGTGTGATATTCTTACTTGGATCGATTTATCATACTCGCATCAGTCTATTACACTGGTTGCATTCAAGTGACACGAGTGGTTACTCCGGCACAACTAAACTCTTCAAGTTGGAAAGAATCGTTGTCCGGGTCGAAGAGAGGTTTTTAACAGGCGATAGATTGGATTGGAAGGCTAGGTAAGCTGGGTGGAAAAAGTGACAAGACGAAAATTGTGCTGGCTGAACAGAGCAGCACTGTGCCAGTAATGGATTCAGGATGGGAGGAAAAAATCTTTTGTAAATAATGGACGGGGCGCTTTCAATTAGAGGAAATCGATTTCCATTGAGGCCGATCAATGCGGCGGCGCGTGTGTGTGTGTGCACGGGGACGCGACACGTACTATAGCGAGTGAACAAGCGCGGCGCAAAGAGCGAGAGCGAGAAATGAAGAGACAGGAAATGCGAGAGATGGAGTGAGATGAACAGGTCGTTCAAAGCAGCCTGTTGTAAAACGAAGAGAGCCACCGATTTTCTGGTTGGGCTCTAATACCACGAAAATTGAGCTGGCCAGCTACGCAACGTCCACGTGTTTCGACGGGAAACGCAATAAAAACGTAATTACTTTCCGCGGTAACTAGCGAAACGCGCACCCGCGCGCTGCATTCTTTTCCCTCCCAGCATTTCATGATCGCGTTGAAAGCCCTATCGATTACCCCTTAATTGCGACGCGCGTGCCCCGACACACGGAAAAAATCGAGGCTCGCCCCTCGAAAACCAACCCCCAACCCTCCCCAACCATCCATCCATCGTGTCGGCCGATCGTCTGATAAAGTGCAGTTGTAACGCGCCCGCTAATAAGCGCGAGCTTTGATTTTCTCGTAACTTAATCGGCCCTTTGTTGCAAAACGCCCGCCGAGTTTACAGTGCATTTTTCAAAGGAGGCTTCATAATAGGATTTCCCTCTACTAAAGTTCCCTCGTTACTCTTTTTCACTGAGTTACTAGCGCAATTTTCCAATTAACTAAAGCACTCTGTGTTCTCGACACCGTTTATATAACACGAGATATTAAAACTGATCGTGTCGGATAAGCTCTGCAATTTTCGATCGGGTGTGATTCGTATGACAATGTTTCATGGTTCATTTAAAATTGATGGCAACCATCGAGGCCAACGTTATTACTCAATATCGGCAACTACTAAAATTTAGAAACTAACATATAATAAATGAAGAACGCTAGAAATATTTAGAACTCGAAATTCAGTTACTTTATACCTTCATAAAAATGATCAATAAACATAACTGGGAGTTTTATTTGCTGGTACAACTCACAGCAGGTTAAGAGCGCACTATTTCTCATTTCTAAGGCTACGCTGAAATTACGAAGGGGTAAGGTTGGTGGGCGGGCGAGCTCTGGGGTCTGCCTTGCGTGCACATCAGTATCATTGCCGGTGTTCGCGCGGCGTGGAACAGTTGCGGCGCCATAACCGTGGCTATTAATTCGAGGAAAATAAATAGAAATGGTTGGTCGCACATGGTGTGTGCAATAGCGGAAATGGATCGATGCTGCGCGCGCGAGAGCGAGTTGCGCGATATTCGCACTAGGAAGCAACGCGCAATTAAGAGGGGCGCCCGAATTCCGCAGCACACACATCGCTGGCTTATCTGGTAAGCAAGGTCGGCCGAGGTCGCCGATATCCTTACAACCGATTGCCCGTGCTATTGCTTAAACTCCGTTTAACTGGCGAGCAAGTCGAGCTCGCCGAGGATTTATGCTCGCAGCGGCAACTCGAGCGAACCTCGCAAACTTGGCAAAATTCGCCCGTCGCCTTCTCCCTGTTTCGGCTCGAGTCACAAGCCAGACCAATAGTTTACTAATTGTCGAATTAGCCGCGTTAAATCTAGTAGACTTTTCCTAATAATTAGCCTGTCACCTTTCTCATCCCTCTTGTAAAGTAGTCCCAAGTTGGCACGTAGTGTAACACGGTTCCCAGTTGATTTCAGTTTCTTATTGAAATTCGAGTTTTCGAAAGATCAGACTATTGTTCTATAAACAATTTTAACTGATATTAAAAATGTGATGTGTAATTTCATAGATTTTTATCACCGCAAGTTATTCGTTATACATCAATATTAATATATTTCAATCATAGATATTTTAATTCTCGGTTTATTTAAACCGTACAATTACAATTTATTGTACTCACATTGGCCAGTATAAAATTAGAAGGATTATTGGCCAGAGGAATAAAGTGAATATGGCTGGTTAAATATGAGGATATTCCGGCAAAGAGGGCCAGGCGAGTGACAATGGTTAAAGCAGAATACGGATAAGAATAGATGTGTAGTATTCGGTTAAGAGAAGCCGCTTGATCGCCGAGATCAGGGTAATTTTCCGCATCTCGGCGGCGCGTATTTTCCATTGGCCGAGCCGGAGAGTGACACTCGCGCAAGGATGCAGAGCATTACGCGGCAGTGTGGTAATCGGCGTGGCCAGTTGGCCGTGCCAAGAATTGAGTCATCCGCCACTGTTCCTCTTCTTCTTCCTCGCAGAAATCCCTGCGTCGTCGTTTCGCGCAATCTCTTCGCATTCGCTCATTCCACACGTACATCCACGCGGGATACGCGCGTATCTATAACGCTCGGTTGCCAGTGGTCGGCGCGGCGCGGCGCGGCACGGCACGGCGCGAGTTCTAATTTCTCAGGAATTCGCACTCCGCTGACAGACGCGTTTCTTCTGAGTGACTGGGCCGAAAAAAGATCGGCTTTGCTCGCCGCTAATACGTTCTCGTGATCTTGTCCTTCGACATCCCAGAGACACCATCCTTTTTTGTTACAAGATTTCGGAATTCCTCTCGTTTTTCTTCCCCAGATTTTGTCAGACTTATTCCTGGAGAGCTATTACTCCGAATTCTATTTCTCGCACAATACTCTTTGTCCTCTGACGAAATTCTAGAGCTGGCATTACGTAATTGGTAAGCATTGATTTAGGAGTTAATTAATGGTCGGCTCGGTTTTAAGTGGAACTCGAGCGTAGCTACTATTTTCGTTAGTGAGACAAATGATTGTCTGACAACAGTTTATTTAGCAAAACTATTAAGAATAGATTGAAGACATTGAAGAATAATCATAAATAGTATTTGTGTATTTATAATTTTACTGAATCAAATCTTTAAACAAATATCCCGAAATGGAAGTATGTAAAAGGGATGTGGAAAGGCATGAGTTGATGAGAAAAGCCGAGGGCTTCACTGTCACGGTGACCCGAAACCCCATGCGCAAGAAGACGTCGAAAGCTCGAGCTTATTCGACTAGCCCGAACCGACGTGAAGGCACATTTCCGAGAAGATCCGAGGGGCGTCCCGACGCCGACGACGCGGACAAATGGCCCGTCGTTACAATAAAATTACGAGGAAAGCAGCGTCGCGCGAGCGCAAGACACACCGGTATTTCTCAGTGGTGTACTGCTCGTCCAGGATGCTACTTGCACTCCGGAGAATCCGTTCTCCACTCTCCTCCGCGCTCTACGCAATCCTTCCCACCGGCGACACTGTCGCTTTTCCCTTTTACTCACCGCACACTCGAGGAAACACTTGATCCTCCACCCTGCTAGTTTACTACTCACTGTCGCTTCGAGTAGTTAAATGAAACCAGTATAGTTGAGAAAGTATTCGCGTGTGTCTCGGTAACTTCTGCCAAGTAGTTGGCGAAGAATTGGATTCAATTCTAATTCGATCTTTTGGTCGTTTATTGGGGGAAAATAGTTTGTGGTTCGTTGAATTATTGGTTGATTAAATATACCGTGAGGGATAAGAATATTTATACAGTAAAAGTATGAAAAGTTAAGAATTCAATTTAATAAGTTCAATTCAGATCATTTAACAATTACAAATTTTTGTATTTATTACTTCAACTGTTGAACTTTATCCCCTTTATCTGCTTAAATCTACAATGACTAAATTAAAATTCCTTTCACTTGGACATTCTTACCGTACGAATAAATTTAACCATCACTGTGGTTTCATTCCCATTGGTCGAACATTTAAATGTAACATTCCCCGACTAATTACGATATGTAACGCAGACGTTTCCCATCTGGGGAGCACTTGAATGTCGTATCCAAAGAGAGAAAGGCAAGTTATTAGTCTAGCTTACACGAGTTCCCGGGAGCGAAATGAAATTCGAGATAACAACATTGGCGAGTAGCGGGTAGGAAGGGCGATCACAGGTAGACGGAGGGCAAACATTCTCGGAAGGGTGTACACTTAATCCAAGAGAGCCGATATCGAAGCCACTTTCGCCGGAATAGGTCGATATTGGAGTAGTATCAGGCACCGAGCCTCTCTCACCAATAACCCGAGCCCTTTCCCTCTCCTCCACCTCCTCCTCCTCCTCCTCCTCCGCCGTCCCGTTTCTCCTCTCGCGTGGAAAACGAACGACTCTCCACGTAGTTCTACCTGCTCGGATCAATCTCTCGCTCTCGCTCTCGCTCCTTTTCTCCGAGCGATGCTTTGGCAGGGCTGGTGGAGCGATCGCTAATAAAGCGAGCGATGCAAGCGCCGCGCCGCTCTCTCCGAGCGAGATCACACGTTTTTGTTGCCTCGGGAGGAGGCTGCGCCGGCAAAGAGTGAGCGAGCAACGAGAGAAAGAGAGGGATTGCGTGTGGAGCTCCGGTGCGCCGCGAGGCGAAAAAGGATTTTCCTTTCTGTCCGGGCGATCGAGGGAAAGCCGGCAGCAGCATCCTGGAAACATTGGATCGGCGAGAGAGGGCGCGGCGGCGGCGGCGGCGGCGACGGCGGTGAGGAAACGGGAAATAAAAGGGTGCTCTCTCGCCGAGAGACAGCGTCGCGTGATGGAGAGGCCGACACTCGATTGAATATCTTTACATGTATGAGATTTTTATTCTCTCTCCCCGCCCGCCCGCACTCCTTCGTCTTCTTCCTGGCCCGGCAAAGGGGACGCTTCACGCTTCCTTTTGTCTCTCGTTCTGTGGGATATCCGCGCCTTTTTTCGGGGATTCGCCGAAGATGCGACGCTTCCACGTTTTTCACGCTCCTTTCTACTTGAGAACGCCTCGGGTGAAACCACCCTCGATTTACCCTTCGATCGTCGCTGCATCCCGTTTACGGAACACGCCTCGCTCAACTGGAATACAGAATGCTTGTTAAAGTTCGAGGAGGCACTGGATGACTTTGGCAAAAATACGTTTGTCTCGCGGCGACGAGAATCTTGCATGGGATACAGAGATTTATGGGGATTTCAGTATCAAGAGAATGGGGATAGTAAAAATCTTCAACTTTGAATACGTGAGTGCTTTGATACTAATTTCAGACATTGAAAGTTTTTGACTTTTTATATTTATTTTGTCTGCTGTATATAAAATACTTATTTCGGCTACAAACATATTTTTCGAGCGACTATAGAAATTACTACTTAGAACTATGAACTATGCCACTTTCTTGCTATTTTCATTTTAATTTCATTATAAGCTCAAATGTATATGGCAAGCATGCAATGTCATATTGTCTAAGATCGTGTTTCCGACTTATTCAAAAGTCCACACACACACGCACCCACACAGACTAGAGAACATCCAATTTCCTTCAAAACAGTACGTAATTCGTTGGGCGTCTGCATATGATTACAGTACGGTTGCATAGGCCGCAATATCCAGCGGATCTCACGTAAGATCGTGGACCATTCTCTCGAAAGGCTGGCTTCTTTCTGTGCGCGGTCGAGTGGCGACTGCTTTTCTTCCCGCTCGACTTCCCTTCCTCCCGAAACTCCTCCCGGCCACCTCCGCTCCTTCACCTCTCGTTGCCAGGATTATTGAATTTCCTGTCATTTCCAGAAGAAATACGCCCCATTTACTTTGGCGGGCGCGCTCTCGCTCCTGGTGTGGATGTGTAAGGGAAATAAGAAATATATACGCCAGACCGCAACCAATCCTCACACACCCCTCCTTTCAGCCCTTTCGCCCTCGAGAAAATCAGCGGCTGCATGATGTCTTGGGTCTTCGTAATCACCACTACTCTCGAGTGCTCGAAATAAGTAACAAGCTTTTAGTAAATAGAATTTCGTTTTTTAATTTTGCTATTCTTTCCGGTACTAAATAACAATTATTGATTTTAGAAAGAACTCTTTATTCGATCGAATGGTTTAGTAATAATTTTTCATGCCAAAATACATGTGAAAGTCTATTGCAATGATCTTACATGATGTTTCTACTATTTATATTATATCTCGATTAACTTTTTAACGAAGTTTATGATTAAACAAGCTCCAAAAGAAACTGCTAAAGAACCGGTTTCGATCTACGATATCACAGAAGTCCCTTCGGACGAGGAGTCACACCAGGATTCGACGCGATCCTTTTGGCAGGTTCCCGCGATTGCAATATTCCCGTCAGGTCTCAGTAGTGCGGGAAGAAAGCTGAGAGGAAGAACAAGACGAGATAGTCGAGGAGGAGTGGGAGGAGGGTTGCTGTATGCCAAGATGAGGGAGGTGTCGTGGATGCAGCGTGACTAGAAGAAAGGCAAGGGCGCGTCTGCGGTGCCCTTTGCGCCGTCGAAATTCGTTCTACTCGGCAGACGCCGGAAGCCGGAACTCCGCGGAGAGGGAGGGCGCGGGGAGGGCGCGGGGAGGGTTGCCGGCTGAGCGGCCTGATGGGAGATCAGGGGTGCAAGGCTGCGGGACGAATTCGTCGTCGGCGACGCCTACGATTCCAAGCACGTACGCCGAATTTATTCGTGCGAAGGCAGGTCGCGTATGCAGCAGAGCCTCCTGCCTTCCTCCTCCGCCCTGCTCATCTCCGTCCGAGTTTCCGGAAGCAGTTTTGCCGGCTGCGCCACCGCATCCCGCGATATACCCCTCGCCCCACCACCACCACCGCCACCCTCCTCCTCCTCTTTCGTTCTCGTCTCCTCTTGCTTGGAACGCTCATCCCCGAAATGCAGCCGCTCCACGCGCCAACAAGCCTCCGGCTCTTCACAACTGGTACATACCGACAAGTTTCGAGTTATACTTCATCCCACCCTCAACCACCTCCCCCACCTACCACCCCTTCAACCCTCCTTTCTCTTTCGCGACTCCTGTTCTTCGACTCGTGCACGCATTCCACTGATTATTTAATTAACACCCCTCTCCCATCGCTTCTTGCATCCTCGACTACTTTCGAGAGCACACCCTGTGGATTTATTGTTTTGAGGATGCATATCGGAATGCTGGGAATAATTCCAGAATGTCGGAATGTTTGTATTGTAGATTAGTTTTGGATTAGATCGCTCTTACGAACTTCTTTTGTAGAAAGTGTGTTTCGTTAAAAGAAGTTTCTTGAATTCCCCTGAGGGAAATCGGAATGGTTTTGGGAGGCGCAGTGCGAGAGAGATTGTTACAGTTTCGCTTATCTAGCGTTACCATCTGAAAGTCGAACTGGTGAAGGAGCCGCCATAAATTTCGCCGGAAATTCGTGGCTCATAAATCCGGTACGTACGCGCACGTACAATAGAGGGGGAGGGTATACATCGCGCGGGGGTTGCACTTACTTTGCCGAGAAGTCCGGGCGGAAGCTTTTATCGCCGAGAACTTCCTCGTAAAGTTGGAAGGTGCTTCCTTCAGGTAGCGCGAGTGGGAGGAGGCACACGTCGCTGAAGCGCGGAGGAGCGAGCGTTCCTCTCGAGGCAGACAGTCGATAAGCGGCTAGGTAAGTGCACCCACGACAGAGATTACGAAAATTCCGAAGCTCGTAATAAAATTCGCGAGCGGAATATAAAGCGGCCGCGCTCCTCCTCCTTCCCTTCGATCTTGACGCGCTAGGCCTTCCAGCTCAGGTGTAACGACGCTCGGCCAACTTCAAAATAAACCCACAGCTCAATCTTCTTGTCCACATGGATTTTATTAGCTCGAACTGTAAAGACTTGCCTTTTCGAAAGGCGAATAACAAAATACAGAATAGAATCAAACAGCTTACAGAAAGCAATAGTACCAAGTCAACTTTGCTGAGGAGTTTTTTTATTATTTTCAATTACTGCTCATATTTTTGTATGTTATGTAACAATAATTGCAGATTTTTTATGAAGTACTATTTTTATAACCATCAAGGACTCACTAGAAATAGATTTTCGACTGAATTACGATTCACCAACGCTTACACATGTAGATTTTTACATAAGAATGACTTAGTATGAGAATGAACTCGAACTTTTCATCCCCTCGGAAAACCATCGCTTCTTCGCTCATGTAGTTTGCCTTCCTCGTTAGTGGATTTCCCGAATCGTGCGTGTACCACTTTTCTTCTGTCGACGTCATCCTCGCTCCGTCTTTCTTTTCCACGACTTTTTGCTCGATCAGCATTTGCGCGCGCAAGCCGGATCCGCTCGTTTCTTCCCTTCGCGTGCAAATCCACCTACGAGATTTCCCGTCAGTTATCTCCGTTCGTGCGATTTCGCGGCAAATGATAACGCTCTTCTGCGCGGATTTACAGTTGGTATGTTGATTTTTGAAGAATTTTGCGTGAAGTGGTTTAAGAATTATTGATGAAGGGTTGGTAAGGGTGGGTTGATTCTGTAAGTAAAGATCCTTTAATGCAGGAACTTATTCTCCTCTAAGATTTAGTTCTTAGATAATCGGTGTTGGTATTTAAGGAATTTTAGAGGTGCGTGCAATTTTTGCAACCTTCGTCAATTTAGAATGATTTTATTTTGTAAGATTTCCTTTCACTCTTTAATGATTGCCATTCCCTCTTTACGCTGCAAAAAGTACGTGCCTAGATTTATTCCGAAACTTTCATAGCTTCATTTTAACAAAGTTATTCTACTAAAATTCTAGCGCGAAATAGCAACCACAGGTTGTAAAAATGACAATTATTCCGGGCGAACACAGCCTACACCATTTTGAAATTACAGTTACGCGCACTGTCGGCAGTGTGCCTGTTAAAATATATCCCGTGTACGTGTCAAGTTAACATTAGCAGGTGGCCGGCCGGACACGTGCTGTTGTAGCAGACCGCTGCTCAAAATTCCACAACTCCAAAAATTCGTAATTGGACACTTCGCGTGATATATTGCGATCCAGTGCTACACCAGACACGTGGGCCTGGAATTTCGAAATTTCTGCTCGACACCTTCTCAGTCACCGCGGTTGGAAATACTGCAAAGTGAAGAGCACACGCTGACACTGAAATTTCGAGCACTGTTTACCCAATTATCCTGTAAATGTTGGATCAATGTTACAACACTTCTGGGATTTTGACATTTTTACGCTCGCGGACGCATACATATTTATTACAACCTGAGATTGCGTTAGCTCGCGAAAGGCAACATTTTTCATTATTTCTTTTAATGGAAAAGTATATTAAACACTTCTCAGTTTATTTAGAACTCTTACCTTTGATACAAATATTGAATACAAATCTACGAAATAAAGACAGCAGTATTTTGCAGGACTGCTTGCCATTTAAAGAGAAGAGCTGCAACTTTGCATCATTAGATATCGCATACATTCCACTCGGGTAACAGCGAACAGTTCATTTTATCTGAGAGAGCCTTGCGAAAATCGTTTAGATAGCTTTATTTCGACGCGAGGCGGAAATGCTTTTTGTCAAGTCGCGTGAAAAGATAAAGCGGCGAGCGTCTTAAAATAACAAGGAGATTCGGCGCGTTCCTTCCCCCACGTTGACCGTAAAGGTGAATAACGACACTATTTCCAGGTTCCTCCCTCGAGGAGGCCGCCGGGGAAAGAGAAGCGTCGTTTCATTCTCGCAGAATCGCATCCTTAAAGCATCAACTCACGCTTATACTGCTCTGGATTCGCATACGACGTGTGTTTGTGTATGCGCGTGAAGTATCATTTGTAACGCCAAGTATGCAATTTTCCTTTGCGGAAAACGCAGGAGATCATCGTTGATAAAACTCAGTTGTGCTTGACATTCGATACATTTCGCGGGAATTCTCAGTTGGTTACTTTCTTTCTGAATTTATTACAACATTGTTTAGTCGAATGTTTAAAACATATTATTTATTTTGGGCGGACATTACGTTAAAGTGTGTGAATTCGTACAAAATTCCTTGACTCGAAAACAGACTATGTAATTACTGCTCACCGTAGAAAATTCTATAAAATCGCAACAAGTGTAGAACTATCCTCAAGCATTTGCAACAGTGTTGATGGACTGCGGAAAAATTCGATGAGAGTCGGGCTAAAAAATGCAGTGGTGTGCGGCACACATTTTTCTGCATCATCATCATTATGTGCCCGACGCATTTTTGCATTGCCATTCGTTCGCACGGACCAGTTTCGTACGGCGATATTTCGCCTGGAAATATTGTGCGCGGATAATCCCAGCTATTTTAGCAATCGCCTCGCATTCCGCCGCTATAACACGCGCGCACGCGCCAATTAAACATTCGTCGACATTAAAATACCGGGTAATCCATGTTTGCATAATTAATGCCGCATATTTATGGGCGAACGAGGAACGGTCGCGCGCGTTGCATACGCAAATGACCGGGAAGAGACACAAGAGGAAGGAAACTGCGCGCTACGTTCAATTGGTTATTGGAGAAGTGACATTTGCCCGGGCAGTTTGCGTCAATACTTCCACGTGCGCGTTACAATTTACTTGTTCCCTTTACGCGTGATACTTGTCGTCAGTGAATTATGTTATTTAATTACCATCTGATTTTGATTAATTCAATCAACCGGCCAATGACAGTATCGCGTTTTACAGGAATAGCGCGGATACATCACACTTTCGGGAGTAAATAATCTCGAATTAATTGTGGCATCACTCCTTTTGTTTGGTTAATCGTAACGTGATTTCTATGGAATTATTCACTCCTCCTGCGCTTTTGTTAGTTGCGTGTCATTTTCCGGGCGTGTCAAAATATGTTTTATTAATGCGGCTCTTATAACAATATTAGCAACTCGTTTATACTTCTGCCTGTTCATCTTCTTTCACAAGCTCTCGAGAAGCTGAGAATGCTTTAGTAAATTACTATTCGCCCTTTCCATTAATTCGTCTCGAATCGTTATAAATCTGTGTAATCGATAATGTCAAAATATAAATAGTCCGGTAATTAATTAAAGACGAGGATCGTGTTTACTCGTCCGCAGCGGCGATTCTGCCGCCAGAAAGAAAGTGTCAGAGGCGCGAGCGCTCGTAAATCATGGGCTTAAAGTCTCGGGGAATGGGAAAACAGTTGGCGAAATTCGTCTCACCCAGGTAAATCCCTTACACGTGTTTGCATTAGTCCGAGAAAGGCGAGGTCGCCCGAATAAGTCAAAATAAAGTACGGCTTGTCTACTTTACGTTCTACAATAATTACATCGAGCAATTTATTACTCACCGGTTACACTTACACAGCGACTATTTATACGAGTAACATAAATACAGATAGAAAACATAGAACACGTATTGCGAACTTCGTTGTTCATATAAACAAGTGTGGACTTAAAAAAACAACATAAGAGTCGTCAGTAGAATCTACGAGTGTTTCATATTAGATAAACTTTGGAAGGCGCGTGCTTTTCTCGCATATTTTTTCCGATTGTCGCAGTACGCGCTGCAGAAAGCGGTGACTGTGGGTGTGTGTGCGGCTAGGTAGCAATGATATATCCCGTCTGCGGAGTATATTCTGGGTGGGATGTGCTCTCGTCGCGAATAAAAGGTACCCCCGGGCTCAGAACTGAGCCCCGGCTATGTATTGGCTGGAGCTGCTGCTGCTGCTGCTGCTGCTGCTGTGCCCCGAGAAAGGTTCTCGGTATCATTGGCGAGCGAGCGAGCGAGCGAGCGTTTGACGCGACGCAGACGATTTTCGTCGCTCGCTATCCTGTATCGTCTGCCGGCAGACTTTCTCGTTACCAAGAGCCCTTCGTGCCCAGGAATATCGGCGGAAAGTCGTCGTGCGGCTGTGCTTCGAGTCCTCGAGATTATTTGAACGTGCCTTCCCCTCATCTTCTCCCTTGTCTCCCTTGCCCGGGATTTGAGTGACAACCTGTCCTACCTATATTGGACACCGTCGAGTGAGAAAATTGTTTCATTAAATGACCCGCTGGATTCAATAGTTCAACGATATTTTTTAAATATCTAAAGACTCTCAGAGTATATAAAAATGCTTTAATAATAGTGAGAAGTTTAGGGGTTTTAATATTATTATTACAATATTAGTGCCTTTTAAACTATTGAGTTTTATCAGACGTACAAAATACTAATTAATTAATAATAGACTCAAAAGAGGGAGTAACCTTATCTTTGTAGAATGAAATCCAGTCATGGAAAATGTGATTTAACGGACACGTGACGTTCAATTGAAATTCTCCTCCATGGAATTTATATTCTCCCGAGATTTTCATACTTGAATTACAGCCTGAATTCTACATCTACCCCAGATTTCCCAGCTGTTGTAAATCCGGCTGTTGAGTTTAAATCCTGATATTTCGTAATGTGATATTCAAACTCTAATTTAAATTTTCTGGCATAGTATTACTATGTTGCTGGCATATTGTATGTGCAAAGGCACGGTGGATAAAAAAAAGGTACTTGCATGGAAAGCAGTGTTTCTGGAAAAAATGTTCATGAAGAAGAAAACCTTTGCTAAATAGACGAGTGTTTTCTTGAACGAAGAAGTGCTCTTAAAACATACATTTCCTTATGGAAAAACATTTTATTTTTTAAGGAAATTTCTTCTAAAAATAATGGATGTATCAATACTTTATTTACTCATTCTGAGATTGATGATTGAAGGAAAGATTTAGCCATCTGTGAATGGGAGAAATAATACTGCGATGTTAATTCAAGACACAGACAAGTGCTTGTGCATATGGATAATCATTTTCGCTCAGTCTCATTGTATGTCCTCAAGCTCGAGGAGTTCCAACCTCGATATAAAGTATCCTAATAATTCCTTTGGAGGAAGAAGAGGGCATTGAAAGAGGGGCCGCGCGCACAATTATACACCGGCTTTCAGGCCGATTAAACTCAATTCGCAAAGTTACCGGCGGCAGTCGTGTCCTCGCTGCGATAACATTTTATTTCATATTCTCCGGCTCGAGATTCAATGCTCCCATTTCACTCGAGCGGGGGAATACGTTTATCCAATTTGGCCCGTTCACCAGTAATAATCTATTAGAGTCGACGACAGGGCCCTTTAAAAGGGAATAAAGAATCCGACGTAAAAATCGGGAGAAATATCAGGGCGGAGGTGGGCGAGTACGCGCGCGCGCGCGCGTGGGTGGTGAAAGTTCAAAGGCACTGTCTCGGTAATTCACTTGGCTGTTTGATCTTCAAAGGACGAGTCGAGCAAATTCTAGCCCTGTTAGGTGGAGCCAGACTTTTCTTGGCGAGTGCTCGTCGCACAGCCAACCAGAGAGAAAGGCAGAAGGAGAATAAGAGAGAAAGGGAGAGAGCGGGCGAAACGGTAAAATGGAAAAAAGCGTTCTAACGGCGCGAGTACACGGTGCTATTATTTACGCCAGTGCCGGAAGAAATACTGCGTTTTCAAACGAAACGTCCATTTCCGCCTTTCTTTTTACCAGCGTCTGTCCGCCGCCCTTTTTCTTGCCTCGGTTGCAGCACTCCTCGCCTGTAGACTCCTCGCTCTCCTAGCTGCTCTCCTCTCCTCTCCTCTGCACTGCCCTCTCCATTACCATTTATAGTGATTCCTGAAGCTACCCACCGTCCCTGCCAACCTCCGCTCTCGCCACGTGGAATTCCTACACTCGCTTCGCACCCCTCGAATACCCTTTCGCCTTCCCGCTATCTTGAAAAGTTGTAATTGTAAAAATTGCCACGAAGTCCCGCTACCTCGAAAAATCGAAGCCAAAGCAAATTCACAACAAAGTTATTACTGAGAAACATTCGGAAATGTCTAAAAGTTGCAATTCTATCAATTCTCGGAAAATAGGATGCAATATAAATTCGTAGCAAAGATATTACAACTAGTATATTAAAATGAATAATTATTTCTAGCAAAAGTAGAAATATTTGATGAAAAGCAAATGTGCGTGTGTAAATATCGCAATGCCAGAAAGGCACTTCGCAAATTGTAATTAACAAGGATGTATATTTGCCCGCCAAGGGTCCCATTTCCCGGGGAGCATATTTTTCTGCGGGCGCTCTACCGCATTCAAATTACACACGCTCGCATCGCATTGTAAAAAGCATTGCCGCGCAACCGTTACTCGAACGCTGCTCCAGTTGCGAAGCTTTGGCGAGCCGGTATACATTTTCATTTGGCTGGAAAAACTTTGCTGCCCTCCTCGCGTACTTGCCTCTTCAGGCAGGCGGCGCGGCGCGGCGTAGCCTGGGAATAAATTATGCCAGCCACTCCAAACAGATCGAGCCAGAATTCCGTCGTTTTCTTAAAACATTGCCCGGCGATGGCGCACTCGAGAGTTATGCGGGGCCGCGGCGGCCTGTGGGTGTACGAGTACGCCGGCATTATGTAGTATCACTGTTTTATTGCACTCCCGAGTGTCGTCACACTTGAAGCGCAGCTGGACGCCACTATTATGCCCGCATTTTGCGGGCTGCCTCTGTCGTTTTGCTAGTAACAGCATCGTAAATGTCACTTTCAGATTTTTTGCCGGGCTACTTTACTGGTTCGGCTTCAGCGGCGCAGAGTATTTCGATATTTCGCGATAGCATCGCGAGACGACCATCAGTTATGCGAAAGAGCACAGCTCCTTACTGTTTACATTTAGTTTGTGTTTCATATATGATTTAGAACTCCATAATTATTCCTTCTTCGTTTCATTCGTAAATCCTGTGTCTTAACAGTAGTGTGTGTCCGAATTGTTCCAAGTACAAAGATGTCTATTCATACTTTCTGAACAAAAGGAAACTGTCTCTAAGAAAATTTATTTTCCTTTAAAGACACTTTCATGTTCAAGAAGAGTATTTCCAAAACTAACCCTACGAGTACTTCTTTTCATTCACTGTAATAGTTTACTAGTTCTGGTCAGACATCAGAGGGAATGGAACATTTCTTGGAAGTCTCGAATTCGACTAATACAATCGAAATCTCTCTTTCGATGGGTGCGTCGAGCTCTTCTGTCCATAGTATCGGAATTTCATCGAACAGTTGGTACGCGCTGGCAGGCTCAAAGGCCGTCGGGCAAGCAAGGGTATCGTTGAAACGCGCGTTCAAAAGTCAGCTTTTCGAGGTTCGAAGCCGGAGGGGGTCGTCGGCCGCGCGGCGCATTATCGGCTAGCAGCATCGATTTAAAACACATCAGAGGCCATGGTTGCTGGCTCGTTCGCTCGCTCGCTCGACGATGGGCCGAGCGGCGGGTTTGCGGTCGCGGTGACGATAATTCGCATTTTCAGCCGCTATCGCCGGATTTTCAAGCAAGCGAGCGTTACACAAATTAACTGCCGCCGCCCGCCACCATGAAACGCCAACGTCCTGTCCGCACGTTCCCCTGAATTCGTTCGCGCGTCCCGCCTTCACCAAAAATGTGGATATGCCGCTCGGATGCTCCACGCTCTCCCTCTCCGCTCCAGGACCTCCTTGGCTCCTCGCCAGACGTTTATTCACTCGCGATGTTTTCCCATTCGTATCCAGTGATTCCGTGTGTGCCCACGTACTCCCTCGGTGTACAGGCTCACCCAAAACTCGACGCACCACGAATATTGGTTAACTTTTAAGTATTTATACTGCGAATTTCGATATTTATTTTGTAACGAAGAATTAGTCTGCTTTATTCTTTAACACAGTAATAATAATACAACGAGGAATCGTATTCTTTTAGATCAATGAACGAATTTTAATTTTAATTTTTGAAGGATCAAAGATTCGTTCTTTGTAAAAGATAGAAACTAATTTAATTATATATTATACGTCAGATTTTCATTTGATGGTGATTAAGTTATTAGTGACGCGAGTTCGGATTACAGTGTCTATTTTTGAAAGGGCTTATACTCTCCATTTCCGGGCCTTCCACATTCTACCGCGACTGTCTGGCGAAAATATACTCGAATCCCGTTTCATTGCTCGGTTAACTGTGATTTTGGCCGGAGTTATCGCAGAAGAGCCAGGAACTTTGTTGTGAAGTTTACGGGTATCCCGAATGCTGGCCACCCTCGAGCTAAATTTCCTAATGCTTTGGCCTGCCTAACAGTTAACCGTACATTCGTTTTGCTTTTCTCTCCTCTCTGACATGTGGAGCGCATCTGTGCTTCCATTCTTCTCAGATTAATAGCTATTGTCTTCTCTGACGACGGCTTTCTACTGTGTTGCTAATTACTCGGATTTATTGGAATGCACTTCCAAGAATGTTTCTCTAATTCTCTTTACATTCCTATTTTGATAGCCTTAAGTCTACATTTAATGAATATTTTACATGAAACATTTTGGATAACATTCGGAGCCAATGTGCTGGGTATGTTCATTTATCAGTAATTGTCAGTGGGAAAAAACATTTACGTTAATTACTCACTGCTCGATTAAAGTGGAAAGTAAAAATAGTTGGATTAAATTGAAGTGTTCCTGTATTCAGAAATAATTGAAAACAGATAATTAATCACTTCTTCCAGTTTTTAAATTCGTTTTCACGTACACAAGGAATTTTAGAGACGTTTGAACATTGATCCTCTTAGAAATTAAAATATGACTGGAGCCCTAATTAGAGTTGGAAGCCTGTCAGAATACATGCCTGTATATCTGTTGCAATGCTCTCTAATTACGGCTGGCTGAAAGCATTTCCTCGGAGTAGTAGAATTAGTAGTTCCATTATAGCCCGTATATGCCTCTCGATACGATTACAGCGAAACATTCACTAACCTGCAGCTTATGCCATTATGTAGGAAACTTCATCCAAGCCTGCCGCTTGCAGAACTTGGAGATCCGATTTCTTGCCTGTGTATGCTCTTCATGAGGCAGAAAAGGGACGAGCATAGTTGGCAATTAGGAACAATGCTCGTTCGCCGCTGGTAATTAACATGTAGTCTAATATACGAATAAGTTCGTATTTGGGAAGTTTCGAATTATGCATAGCCAACTTAATTGAAGATCAAGCAGGATCTATGGTATTGTAATTTCATTTCAAATGCCTTGTTTCAGCACTTTCAATTTTGGCTAGCAGTTATTTATTGCGTAATTAGGTGGATCTAGTAGTTTTTACAAATAATGAATAAGAGTTGATTTTGTACTCTGTTAGTGCGATTTTGATCATCAGATGATGATTTATCATTCGTATAACTAGCACTTAACCTTCTCATAATTTAGTCCGTTCGTTCCGCTTTCAATTACTTTCCTAATGATTTACTTTATTTCACAATTACCTAAAATTACTTATTTCAATTCTAAATCAAACAAATTGCGATTTTAAGACCAATGCAATACCAATCAGAATTTAGAAAAAACGCCATTCGATGACATATAAGCATCTTTCCTAAATCGAAAGGGTTAAGAGCGATTAGTGAGGTACACAGGTGGATGAGGAGCGGCGAGGGGCAGGCGGGCCAACAAGAGTGGTTTGGGGAAGTATATAAACGTCGGTGGATACACAGCCTTATCAGTCCCCATGGGAATCGTAGCTCGTAAAGACGCGTTCCGCGGTCCACAACTATGTCTATGTATGTACGTGTGTGTGTGTGTGTTCCGGTCGCATGGTGACCACGGGCCGCAGAGTAATTTGCCAGCGCGTGGCTAAATATTCCCAGGTGAAAATGCAGGAGTTGGATGATAGAGTGACAACGGTGACGGGACCAGCCTAGAAAGAGAGAGATGAGGAGCTTGGTGAATCCAAAGGGGCCGAAGGAGCGAGAGAGGAAGTCTGATGAGTGATGGGAGAGTGTGACTAATGCACCATCCCGCAGGACTCTCCGTTCACAGTGAGAGAGGAGGTGCCGACCTCTTGCCAAGCGATGGCTTAAAGCTCCGTTTACAAGGCCCCCTATTTCTCTGGCCTTCCTTTCCCTCTCTCACTCTCTCTCTCTCTCTAGACTTGGCTCTTATCTTCTCCCGCGTGCCTTTTGTCCTTGCTCCTAGCGAGCGGCGCCGCACAATCCATCAAATGGCCCGTTAAATATGAATGATTGCGCCTCAGAGGAGAGCGAGAAACTACCAGGGCGCAGCTTCCTAATGCTCTCCTCGCTCGCTTTCTCTCTCCCTTTCTCCTCCTACCGAACATAACCTATACCGGATTAACGAAATTCAAAGGTACTCGCGATCCCCGCTTTACCCTCGCTCTGCTTATTTCTCTCGTATGATGTATCGCGGATACTCTGTTGCGCTCGCGCGTTTTCGCCGGGATTAAAGCTGCCCGAGGATTTGCCCCGCTGTTTGATCCTTGTTTTCAGGGACTTTCACGCTGTTTGGGAATACGTGATTCGTCTTAATGAACTCGTCGGGGAAGTATCAGAGGGGTGGGCAATGGATATTGTTCTCGTTTGATTGTGTTTCTGTGGGAGAAGATACAGCAAATATTTGCAAATATTGATTCTTTATTTAATCTCACAGATTTGTTCCAATCAAAATCGCTGACAACTTAAAGTTTTATTTATTAATTGTCCTTGGCCTTTTTAAGATTGTTGAGATATTCGCACAGATTCATTAATTCCCTCGCATACTTCAACTCCTCTCAATAACTGCACGATAATCGTTCCGCGAAATCCAAAGGCATCTTCTCGATATCGGCGAGATAAGTCTCTCTCATAATTAAGCCAAAAATATTCCAGCCTATAAGAGTGGTTTCTTTGGCGGGTTGGCTGGCGGCGAGCCGCGCCAGCATTTTTCATCCCTTAAACGATGAGAGCCCTCGTCCAGAGACTAGTGGCGCAGGGTGTTCCTGCTTCTTGCGTTGCCAGGTTAACGCTCCTCTCTAACCTGCTGGAGGTTCGCCCGAAGGAGAAAGGTTACCGCGCGTTTATTCAGGATTCCCACGTACAAAGCGCGTGCTTGGGAGGAAGAAAATGCGAGAAACGAGAGGAAGTCTCACGGTGAAATGCACTGGGCGATGGAAAGAAGGGTGTGGGGTCTGCAAGGAAATGAAAAAGTTATGCTTCGACCTCGAACTTGCCGCGGAATGTTTCCGGCATCGTCGTCGGCTGGCCGACTTTCCTACTTCGTGAGCTCGACTTCAAAATGCCCTCTTTCTTTTCTCACTCTTCTCCTCGCCCCACCCTCACCCACCCTCCTTTCCTGCTCCTTCGTCCCCTGGCGTCTACCGAAGCGGGTTCAACGTGTGCCTGGAAGAAAGTCGAAAAAAGTGCGGCGGCTGCCGAGGAGAAAAAGAAACTAGGGACGGCGGAAAAACGCGGACGTGTGGAGACTGCTTGAATCTCGGGAAGAAAGCTTCTCCTTAGAAAAAGGAGTCGACTTGGTATGTGTGTGTGTGTGTGTGTGCGAGTGTGTGCGTGGCTCTGCCTGTTGGCTCCACCGGTGTGTGCCATTGTGCCATTGTCGATGGAGAAGCTCGTGCGTCGCTCGCTCTCGCTACGTGGGACGAAAGTTATTTCGGGATTATAGAGTCGAGAGGATATTTGGGACCCTCCCGCCGAAATAATAGACAGTTCTCCTGTCATCGGAGACTTCGCATCACTCCGCGGGAATGCAGTATCTCTCTGACACCTGTGTCCAACGAGCCAGTCCTGTCGCAGAATTCCGATTGCCGAAAAACCCTTTCGATCGTAGTATTTTTGAAATTTCAAGGGAACTCTTTCGTTAAAACTCTCGTACCAGTCTCGTGCGTCAATATTTTTTAAACATTTATTTTACAGATTGCCGAAAGCTTCTTACAACATTTTCGACAAAATCTACTTCTCATTTGATAATGCCGAGAAAAGCTTTTGTGCTTCCATTAACAAGTCTTTACAAGATTCATCAAATATTATTCCTGGACAATTCCTCTCATTCCAAACAAACGCAACTCATCATCGTATTAGAATCGTGGGACATCTCAAGCTTCTTCACCGCAGACTCGAAAGCAGTCTGCACACGTGTTAGCTTAGAAAGTCAGTGGTTGCCGAGGCTTGAAAAGCGGCGTACGCCCGTTTCCCTCATAAATTCCTTGCTAGTCTGCTGTCTCTCTCGCACATTCTCTCACACTCTCTCTCTCCCTCGAAAGAGAGCAGTGTGCACGGGTCTCGCATTCCTAATTTCGTTCGCGTGCGAATCGCTTTGAATAGCGATTACGGACTGACACGAGGCTCGAGTGTAGCAACGCGCGAAAAAGGGAGCAAAACCGTAGAAACAGGGAAAGCAACGGCAGTGCCAGTGTGGTGCACACGTGTTCCACGTATACATGCAACTGTATACTCGTTTGTGACTGTGTGTGTGTTGCAGGGTGTACGGTTAAGAGTGCCAGGGTTCTAGAGAGTTGCGCCAAACCGCGGCAGAGCTCCACTTCTCTTTTAATATTTAGCATTCCGCTGCTCCCGCCACGTGTAACTCCCTCCTCGCCCTTCTCTCTCCGCCGTTCTCTGTTGCCAGCGGTAATTGCAAAAAAGTCCGGCGAAAAACGAGGAAACCCTTGCGGTGGTCGTCGCGCCCGCGCAAACACACTCGCCGGTTACGATCTCTTTTCGTAAAAGGAATTCTAAACGTCTTTAAGAAAGGAAATAGCCTTGCTTCCGGGATTCCGAAGTTGCTCGTACTTCAGAAATAAATGTGAGATGTACGCCGGCTTGCATAAAGAAACTCTTGAGTAAGATGAACTTGATAATGTTATGAAATATAGTAGAATTCGTGTTGTTGATGTCAGACTTTAAAGATTTAGTTTTAACAAGGATTTCCTTTTATTAGAATTGTAAAACGGATTTCCTTGAGTTTGTTGTTTAGTTTTATATTTATGTCAATTTGTATTTATTATACTTAATCGTAATCTACGGTGAATAATATTCACAGTAGATTTAGTCTAACAATCGTGGAATCACATTTCTTCTTTAAGACTTGGCTGTCGCTTTAAAAAAACACCTGGTTCGACATTCTTCTTTTCCATTTGCTCGCCACACATTTCGCGTGTAGTTAGTTGGGAGAGCGCGAGAAAAACTGGGCTTCTGCGGATGACAGTGTAATTACAACTGGCGGAAGGAGCAATTCGAAAAAAGCTTAATTTCCTTCGCTTCCCCGCTGGAAGGCGTTCTCTCCTCGCGGTTGGAAGAAGTTGAGATTCGAAAGTTTCCAGAGCGCGCGCCGTGTTAAGAGGGCCGAAATGCTGCTGCTTTCCCTTGGCTGCTGGAAGAGGAGATGGCGGAGGAAGA
This sequence comes from Ectemnius continuus, assembly GCA_910591665.1. Classification (NCBI taxonomy): domain Eukaryota; kingdom Metazoa; phylum Arthropoda; class Insecta; order Hymenoptera; family Crabronidae; genus Ectemnius; species Ectemnius continuus. Next base: position 7,510,252 of record OU342868.1, on the reverse strand, counting down.
GGAGGAGCGACGCGGGAGGAGTTCAATTCATCACATAAATAGGGCATCGCGTATCGATTCGCATTAGGAACGCCGGAAATTCAGGGAAAAGCGTGGCTCAATGGTAGAACAGTGACGTTTCCTCAACGAGGTCATTAAGCCCCACTCTTAAAAGCTGTCCCGCTGCAACGACGACTAGGAAATAGCATCAGCAAACTTCTCTATCTCGATGCGCGCCGTGTCACGCTGCTGTCTAACGAGTGGGATCTTCTGGATGTGCATTTTCAAGTACTCCTCTTTTGCCAGAAATGCGTCCGCTTACTTCTTGCCTACCTTTTCCATAAGTACTCGTATTTACTGCCAAAGTGGAAACGCGACTCGCCTTATGCGCGCACTGCACATAGAGTTGCAAAATTAATCAGTACGCCTTAAAAAATCATGCAACTTTCGGAGGCGAATTGGGACAGCTCGACGGAGAGAAACTGCTCGAGTTTGTACAGTTTGTGGGAAGGTTGATTTTAGCAATGATTTATTAATAGCTTGTTTGCCTTTTCTGTTATTGATCCTCTGATAAACATATAATTCTGCGGCACAATTAAAAGAAGCAGCATTACGATAAAATCGTATAATTTATACTTATTGTTATACATATGTAATATAAAAATACATGTACAAAAATTGTACAGTTCATATCAATTTTTAGCATTGTAGAGTAAACCATTTATTTATCGCGAAATGTTTTCTTTCCAATTGGTATCAATTTCGCGAGGACTCCAGTGACTTAGTGAGCGGTGCTCGTTGCTTTTAGCCGAAGTGGGTCCACTTTATCCTTTGATCCGGGCAGAATGGAGCGGGCGTGCGCGCAGGGAGAGTACGAATGTTTAAATGTTCTAATGGCATGGAAAATATAGAGACGCGGACGCGTTTGCAATTCAATGGGCGCGCTCGAGTGCCGGCATGAATCAAGGGACAAATTCGCTCGGACACACACACACGTACACGTACACAGGAACGCCGGCGGCCACTCTCCTTGAGCGTGTGTCGGTGTGCTGCCGGTGATTTAGCGGGCACGCATTCCCGCAAATTGCTTTTCCCCGATGTAACGCTTAAAAAAAATCTGTAGCACTTTCAATGACCGCTGTTTTATGCGGCACCCTCGCTAACCCGTTGGCTACGGGCGCGCTTGAATATTCATGGGGCATAATAGAGTCCGACGCGCGTCACGCTGCAATTGACGAGCGAATACTCTGCTGGGAGAGCGTGAAAATATGAAAGGCTGCTGGTGAACGAACCGCCATGGTCACCGACAGTCAAGGCGCACTGGAAAATCCAGAGGAAAGATGGAACGCTTGATTGGTAGAAATACATTTTTACGCTTGCCTTTGGACACTCGGAATTTTGTGGTTCGAGCAGATTTTTAAACATTTTGAATTCGCACGGACTGTAAGCTTGGTTTGAACAACATTTTTAAATGCGCAATGAATAATGAATTGGTTTGTTTGTGCGTGTTCACTCTTGCAGTTTGATCCGTCAATAACAGCAATTTATCCGGCTTTCGAAGATTCGCTTGTGATTTATTCAGAAGGCATTAGACTTTTTGAAAACAGTTTACATACTTGCCGATAATCTAGCGGCTCCAAGTGGAATTAAAAGTGGTCTAAATCAGAGGAAGGATGTCAAGTTTGGCGCAGTAAATATCGAGGGTTTCCCAGTTGGAATGGGACGGCGCAAGCGACGGCTTATCATTGAGCTCGGCATTGTGATGCGCGCGCGAGCGCATAGTGGAATTAGGGTGGCTTTCAGTCATAACTGCGTCACCTGGAGCCGGGATTCTGGGACTCCAACGAACGCCGAGCAAGCATTCTCTTTGATATTTGCTTCTTAGTAAACGCGTGCGCGCACAATTAATCCCAATTCATCCTGATTGCGAGAGCACGAAACCGCACCGCTCGTGAATCGTATTAATGCGGATCTTCCAGTGAAGCGGACGAAACCGGAGAAACGGCCCAGCCAGTCGAACGCGTCATGAAATATATACGAGTGCACCGAGCATGCTGCAAGGATTTGTCGAGCGCACGGCCGCCATCTTTCCTGACGTTAATAAACTCATTTTTGATCCAAGATATTAAGAAGCTTTTAGCAAAGCCTGAGTAATTGCTTTAGATTCTCGTAGTTTGGGTTTTGTTTAGTTGAGCATGACAAATCATATGATATTTCAGAGATATTTCAAAGGTACTTTAAAGATATTTCAGAGAATTTCCGGAGATTTTTAGAGACTTAATTTAAACTTTACATCCACAAACCAATGCTTATACATTTTCATATCTTCGCATTTCACATTAAAACGAATCCGGCATCCCCTCCAATTAATCCAGCGATCCCTTCAAAGAAAGGTAACAATGTCCATTACAATCGCATCGGGCACCGATTCCCCATAGAAATCCAGGAGGGTCATCAGGCGGCGCCTATCGGGCGTTCGCATTCGCAACCACTCCAGTTGGAAGTTGGCCCTCCTGTGGGAGGAGGAGGAGGAGGAGGAAGTCGGAAAAGTCAGGCGGCCGCTCCAGCAGGACTATTATCGTTATTAGGAGTTCGCCGGGGTAAATAGAAATACGAATATAAGTGTGCGCGAGGGAGCACCGTCCCCACACACACACACACACAGACAGACATAAAAGGTGGACACACGTGTCTCGGTTGGCTCAAAGCGGCAGAGTACATAGGTGGACCGCAGTACTATTATCGCCGGTACAAGCGGACTCTCCATTGGTCCAGGGTAGCTTCTTACAGCGCAATCGGCTCTCTCTCTCTCTCCCTCTCTCTCGCATCGGAGCTTATTCACTCTCGCTCGCTTCGCAGATCCGTTCGGGGAGGCTTTTGAGTACGTGTGGTGTACGGCTGCGACCGGTACTGTAAGTTCGCCTCGCAGCGGAATTGTGCTCGAGGGCTCCGAGGGCTTCGGAGTTGTCCGCTCTGTGTGTGCGTGGTGGCTCTGTGTCGGTGTCTCTGTATGTACGAGTGTGTGGAGGGTAGAGCTTGCAGGGCGAGCGGGTGGAGAGCGGACGTTTAAGCGGCTTTAGCCGCGAAGCTCTCGCAAGCCCTGGTTACGCCAGTTTTCGTACTAATATTTGCCACTTGACCCCTTCTCCCCCCTCTCCTCTCCTCTCTCGCTCTCTCTTTCTCTCTTTCTCTCTTTCTCTCTTCTCTCTCACAGAGCAGCAGCCCCACTTTCTCATCGCTGCCGCGCGCGCTTTCAACCGGCGACGAAGCGCGCTCGCTCCTCTTTCGCATAACAGTTGTACAGTTTGGCCTGCTTCCTCCCTTTTGCCCTTTCTCGTCCTCTTCTATCATCGAGCGCGCGCTCTGTCTCTCTTCTCTCTCATTCGTAATCCCTGTCCCTTCTCGTATCTCTCTGGCGCTGCATGCTCTCACACCGCGACGTCAGGCGAATGAACATCGACGCTGTTGTGCGTTGTAGCCAGCGCACTCTGCCGGGTTTGGCAGCTTTTTTTCCTACGCTCGGGGATTAAGGCGAAGGGAAACGCTTTTGGCGAGGGCTTGGTAATGAATGGGCAGGTGCAATAGTGGCTTTGAACGAGTATTTAGTTTTTGATTGATTGGTGAGAGAAAGTATTTGTTGGGTGAAGGTAGCGTAAAGATCAGTTCATTTGGAAATCGGGAATTGTAAGGGATGTTCCGTTTAATTTAATAGTAAATAGTAAATACTAAATAAAATACAATTGGTTAATAATTCACTTTTTGAAAATAGACCTGTATCATTCAAATTATCACATAATTTATCCATTTATTGTATTAAATAAATTATAATACTACAGCATTATATTCGACGATTGAGAGACAAGTGAATCAGCTTGTAGACATTCAACAGGAAGATTCGGACTAACACTCGGTTGATCTGACATTACAAGAACAGACAGAGAAAATAAGTGGTATGGAGGGTGTAACAAAATTGATGTCGGACAAAGGATCGCGCAAAGCGGAGAAAGCGTTGCGGAGTTTCTTGACTGGTGGCGGCGAGCGAAGGTGGCGGCCGCGGGAAATTGCAGAACTAAATTAATTACTCGCGAAGTCGTGAGCGCGCGAGTTGCGCCGGGTAGAAAATGGAGCTAATAAAGGCGAAAACGAAGAAAGACTTAACGTCCTTATAGAAGGCAAACGGAGTAGCTTGGTTAGTTGGCACGCCGAGCCAACACAACCTTCGCCTGCCACTAAAAACTTAACAATTGTTTTCGTAATTAATAACTGCGATGTTTAGTTGCGCTCGGTGAAATCTTTGCTCGGCAGAAATGCGGAATCCATTACAAATTAAATGAATTTCGGTGGGACGCGAGTGTCCCCCTCGCGCGACTAATGATATACACCGAGTGTAGCATTATTGGAGACGACATTAATTAGTAATTTCGTGCCGGCACAATCATCATCGATGACGGAAATACCTTATAATGGCGGGCGCGGGATTTCATTATTGTCCATAGCAATTACAGCCGATTGGATGAGTGCAGCAGGGCGGGCGGGCGGGCGGACGCGCGCGCTCCGGCTTTGCATCGTTCAATCACTCCGGATCGAATTTTTGCTCCTTCTCTAGTGGTGTTCCGGTGTCGGGTGACAAAAAACACTTCTCCGAATAGAATGTAAACCGGGAATTGATTTATTGCTGATTGAGTTATTTTATCGAGTGCATTGCGAAAACATGACGCGACCCGCCGCTCCGTTATTAAATTTAATTGTAATTGCTGTTGCGCGAATTTCCCGGGCCTCCACGCTCAACTTTCCCGCGTTCCCGGAACAGAGCTACTGCTTTGAGATCCTTTGCAGAAAGGATGAAATTAATTATTACAGTTGTAACTGCTGGTTATAACAGGCACAAACTAAACTCTCATTTTTACGAGTACGAAGATATAATTGTTGCTGATCAGACATATTTCAAAATGAATAGTCAGATCTTTCGAAGAAAATAACTGACTGGAAGTGGACCACAGACCCCTGACGATCCCCTCACCTTTCCGTTTCCATGAAATATCTAGCAATAATTGAGATGGCCAAGCGAGCACGTACCTTCTACCGCGTAAGTCCGTGACGATCCTAAACTAGCCTCATTTTCGGACCTGATCGAGCACGATCTGCTCTTCCGAAAAGGTCGAATTTTCCCTAGTAGAAATGTCTGATCCGATGGTCGTGAACATTCAACCTTGGCTTATATTTCATTAAATATGACAGACTATGAAATATAAATCAAGCAATTCCTGCGACATTACAATTTAAAAATGTTATCTCATGTTAAAGTTAATAAAATGACTTAACATTTGCTAATTTTCGACACCGCATTCTGAATACTACAATCAATACACGTATTACTAATTGAGCGTGCCAAGTATCATACTATTTTTCCACAATTCAAATACTCAAATTCCAACTCCTGTTTCCAGTCCTTTTTCCATGCAATTAGTCTGCAAAAACTTACACAATACTTGACCCTTTATTCCCATTCTGTCTTTTACGAAGTAGCACCGAAATCGGGATGTTTCGAAAGATACATGTTCCATGGGAGGAAACAAAGCTGCCGGAACAATAATGACTTCGAATGAGGCCGGTATAAAGTAGTTGAGAGCACCGGTGGGAGATGTGCTATTCCCTGGAGGCATCGAGGACGTTGAGTTAGACGAGCGTGCAGCGAGTTAGGAGCGGAGATAGAGCGGGAGAAGCTGCGCGGATGAAGTTACATCTTCCGGATACATTACGGCGTATCCCATAGCCCGGCAAAATACGCCCGCAGGCGTATGCACGAGCGGCTCGAAATTATGGCCGAGGAATATTATTTCGCCTCACACGCTTCCTACCTCGTCTTCTCCTCTCCCATTTAAAGAGAACGAGAGAGAAAGAGAGGAAGAGAGAAAGCTGGACTAACCCCTACCTGGCGTTGGTCAGTTCGAGTTATGCAGGCTCACAAGTATCGCACTACATTACCCGGGATACGTTCGTTGCGGCCGAGCTCTGATATGCAGCTGCATATTTAATCCAGCGCAAAGATGAGGAATTTAGAGTAGTTTAGACAAGCCGAGTTTTCCCCGGTCCCGGTCCCAGTCCCGGTCCCACCTAACCACGGAATGCCGCCTGCCATTTCCCCGAATGTTTCTACCAATAGATTCACCAAGTTTCTCTTATTCCAGCGACGAATTTAGACTCGCCAGTAGTTGTTTAGTCTGCGCAAAATCGTGCGTTAATTCATTTTGCAGACTTTTTTTAATGAGAGATTTGCTGTCTGTCTGAAGTATTGGTTCATGATAGTTGATTGATTCTAGTGCGAGTGTGTTTCCTATCAGCTTTCAGTAAAATGCGCATCTCAATCGTATTGAACTTGAGTACTCGCTGGTGGTTTAGAGGAATAGTGTGTGATATCAATGGGAGAGTGAATTTCATTTCATGTTCCCCTGCTCGGTTGCTTGATAGAAAGGAATCGTCGAGAAATCTGAAGGACGACGGCCGGGAAGCACCGAGTTAATCGTAGTAATGGAGACCAACACTTATAAAAGGGGCAGAGAGGGAAATTCATACAGAATGAAAATGTAAAGAAAATGGGCAACCGCACTAATGAACAACTTTGTATTCAGGTGAAACGCCGCCGCTCGCAGGTGCAGTCTGACCCAGTTAGGCTAAAACAGGCGAAAGGGGTCAAGGGTTTACGTCAGAGATGTAGGTTCTAGTTGGCGAATGCAAGAAAGCCCTTTTCACATTGAAGCTCTCGCTGGGATAACGATTAAATGCGCCGACATAACATTATGTCATTATCATTCTAGGAATTATACCGCTTTTTCGCTATCGCGAAATCTCCCCTTTTCTGCCGGAATTGCACGGCAATAGAATTTCAGTCTGCCTTCAAGTGCAGAGCCAGTTTTTCAAGTGCTTGGATAACTTTACAAAAGGGATGAAGGTTATCGAAAGCCTGAAGCTAAAGGAGCTCTTTGTGCATTTAAAATCTGTATGGAGCAGGAAGCATGAAATTCGAATTGCATAAATTAATTATCTAAAACATCGCGCAAACATAAATCTAATTAACTAAATATATTTAAATAAATTACTAGTACAAAACTAATTCCACTAAAATGTATTCACGCTCTACAAAAAGTATACAAGACAACTCTACGCTCTAAGAAAAACTGTCCTACTTGAAACATAATTTTCTTTAGAGAAGACAGTTTTTTGTCGAGTAAATTAATTCTAAACATGCCAATACTTCTTTCACCCAGTTCATAGTAGCTTTCACTGCTGTAACAGGCAATTGCGGTCGCAGATTCCATAATGCATGTACAATACAAGCAATTCGGTTGTCGTGATTCGGTGTCGGCCTTAATGGAGAAGCTTCATTGCCAACGGTTGAGGCAGGCCGGCGCTCGGCATGCGGTAACCCAGTGGCGGAAATCTGTCCGGCTAAATATTACATGGAGGATCGCACGTGGTGGTGCGTCGTTACGTAAGCAACGAGAGGGAAGGAAGGGGCGAAGCGCAGCCGGCCAACTACAGTTATGAGTGATTCCGGGCATTCGTCTTTTCGACGGACAACAGAGTCACGCGTCGGTCAACAGCATTCGTTGGATATCTTTAGATTCGCGGCCGAAACGTATTCGGAACTTAAAGCTGCCATCACAGAGCGCGTTTACGAGCCTGCTCATTTCTATTAAGAAGTAGGAAATAAGTTTAAAAAATAAATTGTTGCTGTCTTTATTGAAAAAATCTAATATAGAAGTATTATATTATTTTATACAAAGGGTTTATATAAAATTCAAAATATATGTTTGCTCATATATTACCTTTAAAAAATCCACAGTCTTAATATCTTTTAGAATATCTCGAATTCGCGCCTCAGAATTGTTGAGACATACAACACACCATTTTGCTCGCACTTTTACATCGTCACCTGCGTGAAACGTTCTTCCTAGAACGATGTTGCTTTGCTCGAATTATATAAACAACGGGTGTCGTTAACACGCGCGAAAGTGATTAAAGGTAAAAGAGAAGGAAGACGGCGTTGTGTGTGCGCGACCTAAAACGACGGCGTAGAAAGCCGAAGCTACGAGGGTTTTCTCGCCAGGCAAATAAGAGAAGGTTCGCAGTCAATTGTTGTGCGGCGTGCGGAAGGGTCGGATGGCGCCGCGGCTGCGGCCCTTTTTTTCCCTTTGCGGCCTCGGCCGTTCTTCTTCCTAGTTTCGTGGTTGGCGCCCAAGTTTAACCGGGCCACCGACTTCTTTTCTTTGGCCCTGGCCGCCGGCCAACCGGGTTTCGTATTTCCCTCGTCGCCGCGCGACGACACACCGCCTGCCCTCCACGCCCATCTATCTCCACTCGCCCGCCAAAGGGTTAATGCCAAAGGGAAACCCATCCGACTAACTGACGATTAAGAAGCATCGTGTTATCTTGTCGCTTGCGCTAACACCAATTAGATACCTCGCTTGGGAATTTGTTTTTCAACCTCTGCTTTCTCATTTTTATTTTTACACAAAGACTGCACTTGTGTACTAGAAGAATTGTCCAGGAGCAAAGGAAATTATTTTGAACTGCTGAAGATTATTTCATTGCCTTTTTAATTACTGAACGTCTGCTTGGTCGAAACATGCCATTATCTGCAGACTAACCATTTCGGTCTTTCTTCAACTCTCACTTTATCCGTTTCCACTTTACATAATAATTTCGAGAAAAACTGATCTATTCCGCGAGATGAATAGTCAGTGAAAATACTCACTCATTCCGACAGAAATGCATGGGCCTGCAAAGTTGAAAGCTGAGTTCGAAGCGGCGCCGGAAGTTTCACGGCAGAGGTAGACTTTTCGTACGCGCGAGGAAAGTGCGAGCGGATAATTATTGGTAACTGCTAACCGGTAAAATTTCGAGGAGGCCGTCTGCCCGGAAACTAGAGAAAGTCTGTGTGTGTGTATGTGTGAGAAAGAGAAAGAGAGAAAGAGCGAGTGGTTGGGTGTGCGCCGCTCCAAAAGTGGTCTGCTTCGCGTAAATTAAGTATGCCCGGGCAATTTATAGCGGCGATATAATACCCGCGTCTGTGTGTGCCGATGTGGACCTGTGTGCGCTTGCAGTTCGGCCATTATTAGCCGGATCGGATCGCAACTCATTCGACTTACCCTTAACCGAAAGTTTCCCACTTGATTTCGTCGGAAATGGCTTTCTAGATGAAGTATGGGAAAAATCAGCCGTGTTCCCGCTTCATTCTCGTATCCAATCGATCAGTGTTGGAACACGTGTAAGGAAAATGTAAAAATTATGGAATTCAAGACTTGGCAATTTTTTGTGTTACATGTTAATATTTTCAGTTGTCGAGGAAAGTTTAAGGAAAAGTGCTAGAATTAATATGTGATGCATTAATTTCGAAGCTTTTAAGTCGTTAAAACTATATTTCAGTTTAACAATAATTCCATCACATAATACTTAACATCGTACAAGGCGAATAGTCAATAATAAGCCAATTTGTAACACCTTCTATTCGATTATAAATAACTGTCATTAGTAATTTGAGGGTTCTGATAATTTCTGTCAAGTCCCAACCACCTTTCCATTAGGTGAAAAATAGTTTCCATTCATTTCTCCGATTTCTTGTCGGCATCCCATTTGAAACAAATGATTTCCTCTATTGAGCCAAGCTTTCCTCTTTTTGCAATGGCACTTTCCTTCCCTCCGTCAGGTTCGCACTGGATTGCCATGGCATGCGGGCGCCCTCTTCCACTCGGCGGTGTCCCTCTCTGTTCGATTGTGTTTGAGTAGCACCCGATTTTAATCGACTGCGGTGGCGGCCGATTTGGCCCGCCCATTATTGGCAAATTTCCGTTGAGTGGCAGATCGTAATTATCGTCGCGTTTCGTTTGTCAAAGGAAAGCCGCTCCCGCCAGTCCAACGAAACAAGCGCGTGTAAGCAAGATGGACGCTGAGTGTGCAATGAGCGCTCTATCAATAATATATCCTATTCTCGTATGAACTGAGTGTTGAAACTAGATAAGATATATTTCTTTAGCTATCTTTTTAATTATGTGGATCACTTTAAAATACATTTTTGTCATTATTTTTTCCAGACAAATCCAAATATTGCCTGAAATTTTTAAACGAAGGCATTCATAATTCAATATTTAAAAAAAATTGCTCTGAAAGCATATTCGAGTTTGAAAAATTATTTTTATCCAGTATCTTTAACAGTTCCAGTTCTTTTTTAAACTAATTATTGACGGTCCTAAGAATAAAATTCAGTTGAAACACTAACAAGCTCATGAAATTATCATACATTTACGTGACGAATATGTAACGTGGCTGATACTTTTACGGAGAACAGGAGCAGCAGCTAATCCTGCTCCTCCATAACTCCGGGTCTTTCGGGTCCAGGAGCCACGGCCCGATGGGACGAGCGGTAAATTTCCAAGCTGACAAAGCCGAGTGCGCTCGGCTTCGCTCACGCGTCGCGTTCCACTTCCGGCGTAATTAGAGTTCGTCCTGATCGCGGTAAGGCCAATTTCACAGCCAGCCGAGCCGGTGGAGCGCATGGTAATAAATACAGGAGCCTCGCATGTTCATCCTAGGATCATTTACGGCTGGAAAAATCAAAAAGAACAATTGATTGATGGTCGGGCATTATTATATGCGATTATTGTGTTCAAAGGCATTTCTAAATCCTGCTGTAATCGGTGATAGATATTCTTAACTACTTTGTTGATAGTGGATATTTGTCTGCAGCGGAGTCAGCGAAATACATTATCGGATGATTCGATATTAATGTACCAGAACAACCAAATTTCCAGGATTATTTGGGATAGTGAATATCTATGTAGTTCAATAGGCAGAATATCCGAGCAGATCATTAACTATTCCAATAAGTGCATAAGGAATTCAGTTATCAATGCCCTTTGTATTACACTGTATAATAGTAAGCTAAATTACTAGCTTCAAAAGTTAAATTACCTACAGGGAACTTTTAATTTCATAATCAATGATATTCCATATTTTAAAAAACGCAGCAAATATTGCCTGGAATTTTGTTATTATTTTCTAACACGCGAATGATTGTTTACAAAGCAGACTGCACTTCGGAGTGATGGAATACGAGAAAATGTTCGGGGTTACACTAATATTCCGCCAGCAGGCTGGCATTTCGACAGTTTTTCACGGAACGTTTCAAGCGGTGCGTACAGCATGAAACGAATTACATGCGCCGCTCTTGTATTTTGCGCGCTGACCTATTTCACGCGGTGCAGTTGACAGGTATCATCTATTGCCTGTATTAGAAGTCGAATTTTGCAACGACAACCCGCCGTTGTAGCTGCCAGCCGACATGCTATTACTACGCGCTTCATCCGCGTCTGGCTGCGCAGGACCCTTTCTACTCCAGAATTCCGCATACACCGTTTTCGCATTTATAACACGAAATTTTTGATCTAACAAATCTGTATTACATTTTGCCTTTCATTTCTGTTTCTATACATACTTATTTGTGATATTTAGTTTTTGGAAGCATTGGATTGCATATGATTTATAAGCAATTATCACGTAATAATTTCTTGAAAAGTGCAGTGCTGCTTCTTTCATTTAGATTCAAACATACCTCACGCAATTACACATATAACAACAAATAAATAATTCTACATAAATAAAAACCTACTCATACTTTAATTACTTGAAAAATTCCACCATAAATTCATATCTGCCCGCTCGATGAAAGTCGGTTCTTCAATTTCTTAGCTCTCTCGCAGACAGCCTATCAAATATTACGTTCTGGGACACGTGGGCGCGTGAGGGACACGTGCGTGCACACGGCTCCCTTGCATGGAAGGCTTCGCTCTTCATCAGACGATGAAAGAAAGGTGGACGCACGTGCGGTGAAACGGGGGCCGCATTGGAAGGTGGAGAGTTGGTTGGCGTGTGTGTTGGTTCGACACGGATGCCGGCACACGCTCCGCACATATTACGGGCCACGTGTTACATGCCATATAAGCCCATCGTTCATAAAAGTCCTGGCATAACGCCGCTCCTTCCTGCCACGCTCTCCTTCCTCTCGTTGCAAGCGGCTGGCTGGCTGGCTGGCTGGCTGTCGCGCGTGTCTGTATTTCCTCCTGGATGCCAAACGTGCCCGCCGCTTCTCCTGCCAAGATCGCCCATCCGTCTTGTTCGTCTGCAGGCTAATAACAGGCCTGACAGCAGCCGCCGGTAATACACTAAATTGAATAACGAGTCAAGGATTACAGACGGCTCCTTTCAAATTATAATGGCAACATTTCGGATACTCAACTACAATAGAATATCACATATTCGAGTTTTTTACCTTCCAAACACTCTGTTATATCATTTTTATGGGTGTTTTTCAAGTACACGAGAAAGAGTATGGAAGAAAATAGAAAAAATAATATGGCAGAGTTTTTGAATACGTTATTAATAATATTCATATAAAATACAACTCTTCACCACTTACTGGATTAAAAGATCAAATATTTAAACCTTTAATAGTTAGTTAATTATCATAGTCTTCTCCAGCACAGGTTTGCCCTCAAATTGAAAAAGTAAAATCCCTGTCTAATCATACAGGGCAAAGAACGTCGAAAAGTTAATAATGTCTAAAATACTAAATTCCTACCATACTTAATAAGAGCGGAGCTTGTACCAAGCCGAGCAATATAAAACTGCGGGCGCTATCAGAAATTGCATAATAGAGCGGTGTAGCCGGAGCGGCGCTGGTCAGCATGGAAATTTCGGGGCGAAATTCGTGGGTGAAAAAAGGCTAGCAGGAAGGAAGGAGCGGTGAAAAAAGAAAGGGAGGTAGTAGGTCGCGACTGGGAGGTAGGAAGTACAGCTGTCTGGAGCTTTAGTGGGGTTGGTCTGCCGGGTGCCCTCTTCGTCTCCGGCGCTGGAGCGCGCGAGCGACCACTCGCTGCTGGCCTTTTTCAGTTTTTCAGGCTGTGTTCTTGCGGGCGCTCCGCGTAATTACGTCAGAAATGAAAGAAAAGCGCCGAGGGCGAAAGCGTTTCCGTGAAAGGCCGGTCCTCCCGGCCGCCCTCGCCCCATCCAGCTTTATTATACGCGGCTGGGCCGCGCCGCGCCGCGCCGGGACGCGCCGCCGCCACGTTAGCCCGATAGAGGCCAGACAACTTTTTACCTAGAACAGCCGCGAAAGACACCGTCAGCCAGTCGGCCGAGCCAGCTCGTTTTCCTCCGGCCGACGCCGCTTTTCAGTGCTCGGAGACACCGCTGGAAAGACGCGTCTATAATTCCCCGTTACACTCGCGCCCTCTGCGCCTGACGTCACTTTGTCCCGCTTAACGACCCCCTCGCGCACACACACACATATACAGACCCCTTTCCAACTCTCACTCGACCACCCCTAATTACGCTATTAGGCAGACTTCTCACACTTTGCAGTAGTTTCGCGACAGCCTTTAGAAACGCGCTGCACGCCTCGCCGATGCCTCGAAACACCAGCTGGATGAGACGCTTTCCAGAACTAATTCTTTGGCAGGTTTTTAGCCGCTCCTTCTTGTTGACTCGAAACTAGCTGTCACTAATCACTGTCATTATTGGGCGTCGTAGTAAAGGAGAGGGAAAGATTTTAATCGTTAGACTTTTGTGTTATTGTATTTCTGTGATAAAATATTCTAAGCTAGTTTATTGGATTGTTAGGTGGTTTTATAATTTAGTAAAATACCATTTCAAATTTCAACTTTGTTACAACACGTATTAAATACCTTTGCTGTATTTATATTAATTTGAACACTTAGAAGTTGTGTTTCATTTAAAAGGGAAAAGCGTATAAATGTTGTCCGAGCTTTGGCTGCTCCATAAATTATTTTGCGTTACGCTTTCCACTGGTGCCGGCAGAAAAAAAGAGAGTGTATTTTTCGGGATCCATCAATCCCTGTAATTCGACTCATCAGAGCGGACTGATGGAAGCATGGGATTGCGGAGAGAAAGCATTCCGCCAGAAACATGGCGCAACTGAACTGGAAAAATGTTGGTGCGCGCCGGGCCTCCAAGTTTTTTTTACATGCGAGATAATAACTTTTAATGAAAACAAATGTCGGCGTCGCGGTGCTAATGGTGCAACGGTGGCTTGTAGTGATGGTTCTGCATTGCTGTCATACAAAATAGAGGAAAACTAATGCGTCCGAATACGAATAACAGTGGTTATCATTCCTTTTCGGGACGTTATTCCAGTTTATGTGTGCCGCGAAATTGATTCAGTCGCAAAAGAACATGAGAAAATAGTGAAGGCTTATGAAACTCATTGGCACAATAATAAGAAATCTGCTGTTCATGTTTTGTGGTTCTTGAAAATTTGTTAAAGTTCCTACAATGTTAAAAAATGGTTGGACAAAAATCTCTCGTTGTTGCTCCAGTGGGATCACATATTAAACTGTAAATAAATCATAAAAGCTCAAGGATTGAATAGTTTGATGGAAAAAACATGCTTTTCATCTTCGAATCCTGCCAACTAAACTCAACGACCAGATACCATTTTTTCAATACCCTTTACAGAAAAACAAAATGGTTCTGCAATAACCAATCACTCAGGAGGCTGCAAAGTTTTGCTTTTCAATATTCCTAGGGATTGTCAATACACCGAGCTCTCTTTTTACCGGCGTTTTTATTTTTTTGTTTGTTGGTCTCTCGCGCGGTTCACACGAATTTCGTTACTTGTTTATCGCAGCGCGGCCGCAGCTGGCGGGGGCTTTATTATTATTCCGTTTTAATTAATTTTTGTACGGCCGGGCCCGAGGCGCGCACTAGTTTTATTTGCAGCGGCTTTCGGTGTACACAGTTGTAACGGCGTTTTGATTGAAATCTCCCTGTTGACGTAATACCGGATTAGCGGCGGCGCGCGCCATTGAAAACCCGATTTACCTTTTGAACACGCAGCTTCCATGGCCGCTATGCCCCTTTTGGGAATAGATGACGCGCCACAGCTTTTTTTTTATATATATATATGTGTGTGTATATATATTTTCGAATACCAACGCTGTTTTTCCGAGGTTCAGGTCGAAAGCAGAAAAAAAAATATTCCACATCCGAAATTGGAAAACTCCCTGATGCGGGCTTTTAATTATCTTGGCTGGCTGGTTCCTCTAAAGGGATAAGAGTCATAGACTATGGGAAAAGGCAAATTGCTACTTGCTTTTCTAGAAATCCTTGCAGTATTAGTTTTCCAGTACTTTGTGATGCCGAAGCTCGAGTCTAATAACGCGAGGCTGATTACAGAAAGAACATAAATCAGAAATGTACGTCGAAGTACAATAATTACAACTTTGTGTAATTCGGAGAAGTCCATTTAAATTGAGTAACATTTCTTTTCCTATCCTACAACAAAGAATATTATATTTCTACGCTGTTCTGTAAAACACACAATTTCCCATTTTTTCACGTACTCCATTTAAAATTCGACAAAATTCAAACGTACATAATTGTAGAATTTTCCACGATCACGAAATTTGCATGTGCAAATGCAGAGTGGATTATCGTAACTAACACATCCGAATTTGGCGGCGGTATGCGGGGCGAGCCGTAAGTCAGGGAGCATGGTGCGCAACGGCAAAACGCACTTTACACGCCGTCAGAAAAACGAGAGGGCAGCGAGCGTGCGGTCGCATACCTTGTAAACAATGTGTCCAGCACGCGTGCAGTTACATGCGCGCCGAACGCCAGCCAGCCAGCCAGTCCACGGCAATAATTCATCGAGACCATTTGTACTCGACGCCGTTCGCCCGGCCCTCTTTTTTCTCCGCTTTCTCATACATGGATCTGCAATATCTGTGCCGCGTGAAGATGAAAAACCACCCGCGTTTATAACGAACTCGTTGGAAAGTCCTTACGAGGGAGGATGAAAACGGCCAAGTGTAATGCGCGCTAACGCGCTTCCATATCGGACTGGATATTCAGGCAGGTTTCACTTGAATGACGTTTTGAGTGATTATTAACAATAAGTTAATTTAGAGAATCATAGATTGGTTTTATGAAATATATTTTACATGCTGTTTTAAATATCGTTTTTTGGAGGAGCCTGTAATTATATATATTTAACAAAACTATGACTCTCGAAACAAATTAAATCGCTCCCAACTAAAATACCCGAAACTCTTTCCCAACTGGAACGCCAACTTTCCACAATCACTCATCAGTCCAAAAATATCAATACTCCCAAACTGAAACTACCCCCAAACTCCTTCTTCTCTCGAGCAACTTTAGCAGCGCGAGAAAAAAACTAATCGCCATTTTTCATCCGCTGTTAAGAACTCAGCTGGGAACAGCAAGCGCTGCCAGCGAGTCATAGCCGACAGTCGAAAAGTAAGTTGCGCCCGGCAACGTTATTTTCCTAGTTGGAAAGCGCAACAGATCCCGCGGCGAACTTGCCGGTTAGAGATTTAAAATCGCGTTCCCAGTGAAACGGCGAAACTAGCGCGAATGGGGATGACAGAGAGAAGAGACATTGGAGGAGGAGGAGGAAACTCGGTAGAAGGGAAAAAGTTGCGAAGAGAGGCGACGCTAAGAGTGCGAGCATTGTCGGCGCGGCTAGTCATTACGCCGCCGGTGATATTACGGTAATATAACGAAATTGTAGACGCCGAGGAAAAAAGCGGCCGTGCGGCGGAGAGAGAAAGAGAGAGAGTGCGAGTGAGAAGGAGAGGAGAGAAAGGGAGGAGATAAAGAGAAAAAGGTGGATCGGCGGATGGCAACCTCGATGGGAACGGGAGCGTAAATTTTCCAGCGACCACTCGTACAAAGCGAGATGTAAGTACCTGGCAGCAACACTCCTCGCAGGTTTTTCCCAGAGTATTTCTGCGACCCCTTCTCTCACCCTTGACTCTCTTTCTCACTACTGTACTGAAACTGCTTACTGAAACAAAGATTGTCGCCGGCTAGTAAAGGATATTCGCTCTTGCACTCTCGGCGCACCGTCGACTCCTGCAATTCGATTCTTGCGAATCCGGTAGAAGTGAAGGAATAATAAGAATCAGTTGTTCCAGTTGGTTTTATGCAGATAATATTTTATGTGTATCTTAAGAATAACTTAATTTAAAGAGTGATGGATTGTAGTTTCTGTTTTCTGTTGAAATGCTACAATTACTTTTGGAACACTTGGATAAGTATTTCTGTGAACAATTTTAATTACATTACTACAATTTCTGTAAATAATTTTTGGATCACTAGAAGTCCATTGCAATAATAGAAATATCAACGCACTCAAATCGAACAACGAAGACAGATTTATTTGACTTCGATAAAATTTGCATTGCAGTCGCGAGTGCTTTGATTTCGCCGGGAATCAAAAATAAATATAGCGTGGCAGGGAAAAAATATGATGTGTTCAGGGTTCATAGATCAGCGGGGTCCAGTTTTGGGGGGAATCTCGTTTGGCGCGATAGCAGGATGGACACGTGGAATCGATTTCGAGCTCGCAAAGGGTTGGCGAGGGCTGACCATTACGAGGGCGCGTTCTCCGTATTTGCGTTACGGCTCAGGAAATCTGTATTCCCATCCCTATTTGCCTGGCTACTTACGAGGCGTGTGTGTGCTGCTGGACCAGCACACACCTACACTGCTCTCCTGTGCCATGGTGTGTGCTGCCGCGCATCCGCATTGTTATGGCCACATTTCCGGCTGTTTGTCGTTAGGGAAGCAGGACAGCCAGTTTCGTGTACCCGCAGCACACTCGGTGGGTGGATTTCAGGGGTGATGGTGCATAAATGATTCCCTGGGAAAAGATAAAAATACAGATCGATTGCCTTCCCTTTGAATCAGCACTATTTTATACAGAATGTATTGGAAATCCTGTACTAATTTTAATTATTGAAAAATTCCAACATTACACATTGCACAAAGCTACTGTAAGAAGGAAAGTTACATTCACTATTTGAATATTTAAACAGCCGGCTAATATTCACTTCAATAAACTATATACAAGTTTGTAGAATCGAATACCAAAAGCGAGCTAAATTCATTCGTCAGTGAAAGGGTTAATAAAATCGAATGTATACTGTAACATCGTAGGGAACTTAGTAAAGTCCTGCGAAACTTTGAGGGCGAATTTGTAGGAACCCCTTGGAGATATCCCTGATTTCTCTCCTATTTCGGTCAAGTGTTATCCTCAGTGGTCCAGCGTGGACGGCGACGGACGCCCCTTTTCGAATCCGTCAGGCTGCGCCCTCGTAAAAACTGTCTTATCGTCGTGACAAGTCGTCCTCGGGAGCAGTGAGGATCTCGTAAATAATCAGGCGGCGATAACCGATTTATTGGCGAGCCTCGAAATCGAAGGATATGTACTGATTAATGTCGTGGAAACGGAGACGGATATCGAGCGCGCGCATTCTCTTGTCCCCCGAAAGCGGCCGCTCTTTCACCCCAATGGAAATGGCTCGGAAGATTAACGGCGCGGCCGAATCGACGGCAGAGCCGATTTTTGAAAAATATTCCCCTAACGCCGCAGTGACGCGCGCAAAAGCATGAAAGGAACTCCACGGAATGAAATCCTCGCACCCGCTCCCCACGCCGAACAATGCTCGAGTGTTTTATCGCCGATCTCCAAAGGAGAATCCGAGTACAAACTCTGCTATTGCCTTGGCAAAGCTACGTGTTATAAAGTGTTATTGAAGCTCGAGGGGGTAGGTACACTTGAAACGCAAAAACTGAGGGTTCACCTCAACATTTTCAAATAATAGAAACAGAATTATAAAAGTGCAGTCATTTTCAAAGACGAAAAAGTTATTTTTGAATGTAAAGAATTGCCGTTTCTAGAAGACATTTATTTACACTTTTTCAACATGTTATGGTTAACCCTCAATTTTTGCGCTCCAGGTGTACGTACTCCCATAAATATGTTTATCGGATCTCTTCAGCGTCCACTTTTGCTCTCTTAAAATTCCTAGGTTTCTGTTTCTGCCACTCGTGCACGCCTCATAAAGAAACCACCATATTCGAAGTTGAACCAACTCGAATTAACCGAATGCAAAAAATTCCCCCAATTCTACACACACGCACACAAGATCGACAGGGGAGAGGAGGGCACTGCACACTGTAGCTGAGCGAGTGCGCATTCAAACTCAAAGCCATAAAAGTTTCTCGCCAGCATAGAGAGCCGGGGCTCCATACTTTCGCCCGTAT
This sequence comes from Ectemnius continuus, assembly GCA_910591665.1. Taxonomy (NCBI): domain Eukaryota; kingdom Metazoa; phylum Arthropoda; class Insecta; order Hymenoptera; family Crabronidae; genus Ectemnius; species Ectemnius continuus. Next base: position 7,491,127 of record OU342868.1, on the reverse strand, counting down.
AAACTTCAATTCGCCCGTACTTCCAGAGACGCGTTACGCTCTCTGTACACGGCTTCATCTGGCGATGCGCGTATTACAATCCAATAAAAGAATTTCGAGCGGGTTGTGCAGCGCGCGCTCTCGGCGAATAATAGGGCGGGCGTCGGGAATAAAATACAATTGGGCAAACAGTAGGGGCGAACCGTCATAAATCGAACGGAAGGACAGGTCGATTGAAAGCGGCAGATACGAACGGACACATCACGCGCGACACACACGCCCGACGAAACAAGCGGCCAATCGAGGAACAGGGTGGAAAAAAAATCAAGAATACCGCTCGAGCGAAATCAACGGCCAACAGTAAAACGTTCCTCACGGCCTCTCGTAAAACCTTCCACGGACACGTCCTTCTCCTCCTCGCATCTTCCTTTCCCAATGTATTTGCCCTTTCTTCTCTCCTATCCTCTCCTATCCTCTCCTCGACCATCTCAGGACAACCGGCTGCGGAAGGACCATCAAGAGTGGTCATCCGGGAATTTTTATCCTTCGCCGAGGACCTCGCAACACTTATCGAGAGTGATGTCGATAGAATATTGCTTTGTGTAGTCTTGTGGAATTAGTACACTATTTCTTATAATTGGAAACTGTAAAAGATGGCAGTGACAATGCGAATACAGGGAAAGGGAAATTATGAAAATATATAATAGAGGAAACATGGGTGTGAAAATATGCCTTTAATTGAAGGGGATTTTTCTTTCACATTAAACTAATATTCTCTTCGTTAGTTTGCGCTTCCATCTCAGTCACGTGTAATCCAATGACCCAATTATCACATGCATTATCCTCTCGCAAAATAATACGTTTCAATCATTCAATTTCTTGGTAACTCCAAGTTCGCGCTGGAGCAGGAAAAATTCGCCATTTTTAGTATCGAATTCCATTCGAAACTCGACTAAGCCAGTCTCTCAATTACCGGGCGTTATCCCGCCGCGGAATGACTCGATATTCCCGGGGAAACAAAAGCCCCCGAAAAAGGAAAAAGAGATCGGCAGGAGGAGCGGAAAGGGTCTGGAAAAATCCAGTGGCATGGACCAGCCGAGATCGGCGACAATGCGCGCGAGTGGCAGCGGCGGCGGCGGCGGTATTCGCGCTCGCGCGAGCCGAAATGGTATTCGCTGGAACTGGAACTGGAATGCAGCCTGCAGAAAGCAGGATAAAAAGAGGACGGCACGCAGTTGGAGAGTGCGAGCGGCGCGGCGCGGCGCGGCGGTGCAACTGTGTGTGTGCGCGGGAGAAAAGCGGCCTAGCCGCAAGGTCGCAAGCCTGATACGCACAGCTATTGTTTCCGGCAGCAGGTGCCATTTCACGACTGCTAGTATTACGGGCGCCGCATTCTCCGCGTGGCGCGCACTCGCTGCACTTACGATTAGAACGCTAGCTTCGCTCTAGAGGACCCTCTATACACCGATGCAAAACACATTCTGCGGCTTTTCCTATATGCAGCTCGCCCGATGCGCATTCGTATGAGCAAGCTATGCCGAAATTGCACTCCGAGAAACATATTTCTTCAACTATAAAGATTTTTTCCGCTACACTTGGCTTCTCTGAAATTTTCATCTCTAACGAAATCGGATCAATTTCGAATTTAGTCATTTACATTAATTATACTTGATCAAATGATGGCTAATTCAGATTTTACTAACGAGAATTGCGTTTTTATCTTAGACGAAATTAAAAGTGTAGAATGGAATAGTCACTTATTATTCAATAAAATTTTGAATTAGAAATATCAACATTCTTAAAGTGAAACTTGGCATGAATACCACCAAGTATTTTAGTCTTTTCTCTGCGAGGTAGACTTGCTGCATTTATGATTGGAACGCTAGCTGCGCTAGAGAGCCTTCCGCTCGCTCTACACACCGATGCAAAACACATTCTGCGGCTTTTCCTATGTGCCGGCTGATACGGATTCGTGTGAGCCAACTATGCCGAAATTGCACTCGGAGAAACACATTTCTCCTACACTTTGTATTAATTAATTCTATGCTGGGGCTATAAACATAACAAATAGCATAAAGGTTGTTCGGCTATTTGTACAACAAGGGCGTATTTGGGTTCTACGAAATTTATAATATCTAACAAAATTGAATTAACCCTGCCTCTCGAATTTAGAATCGCAAATTCATATTTTAGAAAGGACACAGTTAGAGCAAAACGTTACTTTCCGATAGCGAGTATTGAAATTGAAAATAGGACTGCCTTAAAGAATTCAGGTGCTCTAATTTCTGATTTTATTATAGCTCTGATGAAATATTTGAAATAGCTATAAACTATTGAAGAGGGATTGTATGGTTAGTATTAAGCGAGTGGTAGGAGCGCCGGTTCCGAATATAATAAAGCCAAGCAAGAGTGGATAGATATTCATAGGACGTCGCCGGAAGTGGGAAGTCGTATGTCAGGCAGGGGTCGATCGCAAAATTTCAGGCAGGCAGTGTACGTGTCCCATTCAGCGGTGGCCATGCGCCGCGCTCAAAGGGCCATTACGAAAATGACCATTAAAATAAATTACTCTCATCGCGGCGTCGGCGTCGGCGGCGGCGGCGGCGGCGGCCAGTAGCGCGACCTATCGTGAACGCCCGTTACAAGCAACAGCGGTGCTCAATGCCACGCGGCGAATACGTGACGTCGAAATAGGCTCGCGTACGAATCAATTTACGTAAATAATGGCTCGGCCACCTCGCCACGGCTTTATAACCCCTGAATTCATGCGGCCGGAAGCAGACTGCCCGCCGGCTCAATCCCTCATTCGACCCCACTCGCCTTTCAAATAGCTTCGTTCCCACCAACACACTTGCCTCCATCTATTTCACGTTCAGACACCTTGCGGATAATTTAGATTATTTAACTCTTTTTTGTTTCTTTCTATTGGCGAGATTGAATAGTTCTCTGATATTATATTAAATAAGAATATAAGAGAAATGAAATAGAAAAGAAAGAAATAGTTTGTTGAAGAATATTTATTTGTGTTAATTAAGAGCTGGTTGTTGCATAATTGTTTAAATAAGTTACTGCTTGTGCTCTTTAGAGTTTCGACGTGCGCCGCAGCCAGCGTCCCTTTCACGCTGTCGATACGTTCCGCGCAGGAAGGAAATCGTTATTCAGGAAAAACAGTGTAAAACGACGCCACGTTATTCCGATAAATCGCGTAAAAGGAAACCGTGTACACAGAATCGAGTAAACAGAAAACACGCAACAAGAAACCTCGGTAAAAAGGTGGATCGTGTGTGTGTACGAGCCGGGATTTTATTTCAACTTTTATACTTCGATTGTAGTGAAGCATTACACCAACATAATAGCAAACTAATACACAAGCAGCCTGTAACAATAATGTTGATACTTCAATAAAATAGTATCATTAACAAGTGCGTTCTCTGCCCTGCAGGAATGCGTCAATAAATTAACGAATTGAATAACAAGAGCGGCAAAGGGCAGTGATTATTTCCCGAAAAACTTTCCAGTCGCGAATATGTAGGAACAACAATTAGCGCATTATTTCTAGCACTCTTTGAGCGCGCACGCAATAAGTAGGCAAGAATTAGCAAACACGTAGGATGCAATGAAACAGAAGGCGAATCAGTGGTTGATTAATTGAAGCTCGGGGGGAATGGGCATGCGAAAATACAGCTTCCGGGGGCGCGATTACATTTCGCTGGTATTTACAAGGATCGGTAAACAAGCATCATAATCAATTAGAGAATTAATACGGCGGCGTAGTGTTTTTCCCGGGGCGGCCTGTTTATCCAATATCGAAGCTGGAGGGAGAGCGCGCGCGCGTCCAAACAGTGCGCGCGTTTACTCCGCGCCGAATGCGCGAAATAGCCTGAAAAGTATTCCGGTCTGCGCGTAGTATTTCCATAATTGACTTTATCGGACTTCGTAATATCCAAATGATACCATACCATCGTCCGATGTACAATATCATACATCTAGCTGTTTGGCAATCCGTTGTTAATCAATATGTTGTCAGAATGCGCCGTGACAGAAGCTGAATATTAGTGTTTTTAACAAGGATTGTGCCTGATCTGACAGGTCAAAACCTGTCCTCATATTTTTGTTATTCGCAAACCAATTTAGAATACTTCTCCAAAAAATCAGTTACCATGATGAACTACATATGGATATTTTTTAAAAGGCATCGAAGAGTCAAACTTTACGTATTCAATGTGACTAAAAATTTGGTTGACTTAATCTCAAAGAACCAATTAAAACCTGCGTCTTCGACGTAAAAACTTCTACAATTTGTCATGTATTCGGAATTATTGCATCTGACTAATAAAAGGGTTGATTGATTTGTTTCAGGGTCCGGTGGGTGAAGTGGGTGGCGTGAGGCTGCCGCTGCAATCATTACATGGATACGGATCTGTGTTCATGTACTCGGCGTCGACGAGCCCCGGTGGTGGCAGTGGCCAGGCCGGCGGGGGCGGCGGTGAGGTGACCCTTCGTCTTCGCGAACCCGAGGATATTCCGGAAGAAGTGCTCGCACGCCTTGAGGACACCGCAACACTCTCGATCTCTCTTCAGGGCGACGCGGTCCTCAGGCTTGGCGCCGCTGGCACAGGTAAATTCTCCTCAATTGCTCTTTCAGTTTTCACTTGAATGCAACTTCAATCTTCTAATCGTCTTTCGAATATTTAAACACATTAGAGTTTCTGATTCACTTGCCTTTTGAATCAGAACTCTCCTAGCTCTTATTTTTTTTGGTAGACTTCCCGACCTTCTCCAGGACTGAAATTTGGTGGGTAATGTTTTTTTTGCATCAAGGAAGATGCCATAAAAATTCCAGAGCCCTAGCTCAAAGTTTAGGTTTTCACCTATTTTCGACCCTCGAAAATGGTCCATTTTTTCAAGTTTCTCAAAATCGGACGAACCTGAGATATTTTGATTGTTTTCGTATCAGGGTGGATAGAGAACAAAGAATCCGTGAAAAAAGTCCGGATTTGCAACGGAAACGGGTCGAAAAACCGTCCAGAAAAGTCCATTTTTGCTCATTTTTAACGGTTTTTATTTTTTTTGGTGGACTTCCCGACCTTTCCCGGGGCTGAAATTTGGTAGGTAATGTTTTTTTGCGCCAAGGAAGATACCATAAAAATTCCAGAGCCCTAGCTCAAAATTTGTTTTTCGGCAAATTTTTCTTAAGGGGTACCCCTTCAGATTTTTTCACGATTTTTCGAAGGTCCCCGAACTCGGATTTTTTCTTCAGGAATCGATTGTTTATGAATGAAACCGGATAGAAAAGAAAAAATCCGTCGAGAAAAGTCCGGATTTCTATCGAAAACACTAAAAAAACTGCCCTTAAAGTTCGATTTTTTCGGAATTTTCGTTGGTTTTTCCCATATTGCTGAATATTGTCGATAGTTCAAGTATTACACGCAAACATCTCGCCGTAACAGAAATGTTAAAAGCCGGTTGAAAGGAACTAATCAAACTCGAGCGGGAACCCGAATCAGGAATGAAGGTAGCAGTGCAACTGCATCGAAGTGGTTTGCCATGTGAGTTTTCTTGTTAAGAGGGCTCTCTCGAATCTTATCAGTGCGCGGAGCTGAAGTTTCGCTATTTCGCCGCTGGCCAATATCTCCCGGCGGAAATAGAAAAACTGTGCCAAAAGGGAATGGATATTGGCGCCCATTTTATTCGGCATTAGAGTGCGCGAGCCCTTGGCGAAAAAGTCAGGCGAGAGTGCGCCGTTACGGTGGACGTCAATAGGATGGCTCGGAGAGAGCCATGGCGCGTTATAGGTTTTGCGCAATGCACGGAATGACTATTGCGATCGGCAGCCTCCGCCTCCTCCTCCTCCTTCTCTTGAAAGAGATCCAGAATGAGCCCAGGCATTTACACTGACGATTAACCTCGCAGCGAATGGAGTCGTAAGCCCCGTTGCACCGCGCTCTCCAAACGCTCGAGTATGTTTCGCGATACGTCAGTTGTCTACGTTTATGGTGGAGAGCGAACCTTCTCTCCGCTCCCCAAGTCGACTTCCTTTCGCCGATGGCTATCGGTAGCGATTTTCCAAATGAAACTCCGGAATATCGAGATTCAATTCATACTTAGTAGTTCGTGGATTCGAACCAAGTGCGCGCTGAAAGAATTTAGAAGAGATATGAATATATCAGTGAAAATATTTTTGTTGGGATATTTTCTTTTTGCTTGTTTCAATGATAGTCGTACTATTTTTCGATCAATGATTAAATACTGAATTATCGTACTACAATTTTCCAACTAAACTTTACAGTTATCACCGAAACTCAATGAGATTTCGTTCACGATAGTTGCTAGAAACGGATGCATCGAGAAATACGAGATAGAATAACAGGTATATTTGAGCGTCATAAAAGCAGCTGGTCCAAGGGACGCAGCATCCATTCCCAAACATATTGCGACGACGATGGTAAACGGTTCGGTCTTCTTCCTTCCTCTCTCTCTCGTAAAGCTGGGAATAATCTGAAAGGAGAGCTGTGCTCGCAGACAAATCGTGGATCCACGGGATGCAGGATCTCTCTTCGACGAGTGGTTGGTTGGTATCTCGCTAGGCAGGAGAAGAAGCGTCGAAACGCATGTAATAGCGCTCCTCGCGTCCCCCGCCGCGGGGGGTAATACCATAAACCGGAAAAGAATGAAAGCAGGCGCAATAAAAGTGGTTGGGATCGCGCGCGGCAATATGTCTGAAATATGCCGGCATTTTATTCTCGGCTTCTTTCGACTACCTGTGAAACGGCCGCCTGTATTTGCAAGAAGTGTCTCTGAGGAGACGCGAGAAACACAAGAAGAACTTCCCTTGTGATAAAATGCAGCGGTCCAAATTAGGATCGAGTCTGAATTCTTTTCATTGTCAACAACTGTGGTATATTATTAAGAAATGTCAGGCGTTTGATGAGCGAGAGAATAATTAATTGAAAGAGAAAAGGCTTGGGCATTGCAAAGCACTGAATTCTTTTAATTCTAATACATTTGTGATAGGTCAATACTTAATTTTCTTGCGTAAAATCGAATTAGTTTTGACAATCACAAACAATAGTAATCACAGCTTCTAATTTTAATTCTTACTAAATTCGTCGATCTTTATTCTTTAATACAATAATCTTACAATTCTTGTATCAAATTTCTAATATTACAATCTTGGATTTGTGATTCTCCTTCATTGAATAATGAATGAAAAAGGATTGGAAATGGATTGGTTTGATCTTAAAGATACGTCGGCCTTAACATTCACTCGGGACACGAGGATGCGCGTTCGAGCACACACAATAAACGCCCTCGAAAAAGTGTCTTCCCAGTAAATACAGGGTATACATGTGTGGAGTAGTTTGTCGGTGGTGCTGAGCGAGCGTGCAATTCTGCGGGAGCATGTGCCGCATAAACAGGAGAGCGCGAAAGAATGCCGAGTGCCAGCATATGCGAGAAAAATGGGGGGAAAGGCCGGCTTACGCACAGGCGAGTGTGCTCTTGTTCGCCGGGGAAGTTCAGGCAGAGAGCAATTCTCGTTATAGTAGAAGTTTCGGTCGTTCGCCAAGCGAGACAATCGCCCAGGCTATTTCCGACTCCTTTCTCAGGTGCGTCCAAGCTCTTCTCCTCTAATGCTCCCAAATGATTGTTTTTTTTCGTTATTTTGTACGTAGTCGTTCCTAATGTTTTTCCAATCAAATGATTGGGAAATTACCGAGTTTGGTTAATATTTATTGAGTTAAGTCTTGCAATTTTGTAGTTCGAAATTATGGAACGTTTGAGTTCGATCTTGAATTTGAATTTCTGAATTAAATTATTTACTTCGTTCGAAAATTACCCATTTGCATCATATAAAATTACGTAAAATTAGAAAATCGTATGGTGATATTCTGCTTCCTATGTGTCTTTCCTTCGATGCCGTCCACGTGAGGAAGTTAAATTGGACAAGTTTGAACAGGACTTTAAATCACGCGGCCCTTTATAAGAACGCGATTAAACTTCACTTAGATCCGGAGCTTCCTCTATCTTCGCCAAGTAGCTTATTATTCCAGCACTTTTTCCCTTCGAACGCTCTCGTTAGTTGTGTTCATCTAATTGAAGTTTAATGCAGATTTTCCTCCAAGCTGGATTAGCTTCGGCTTCGACCAGTTCCATTCCCTTTTGCCCAGCTCGAAAGGGATTTTCAACTTGCGGATTAACACATTTGAATAAATTACCATACAAGCGCGTAATAAGAAAACGACATTTATCGTATTTCAGTTCTACTATTGGAATTATTTATTATTACATTACATTAGTAACTTCCTAATAAACCATATAATAAAAGATGCAGATTTAAATTAAATGAATGGATTCAAATTTTTCCAAGTACTAGCAAAAATTCCCTTGTAAGACATCTGTTTATTCTTCCAGCCGAAATTTGCATACTCCATATTTTTCTTATCACTCAAGCTCAGTTGTAGCGCAATTATGCGACAGTAATAGGCGACACGTGTCCCTTTAAGTATCCGCAGAGTGGCCCCAGGGCCATTAAAAGCATATTAACCTAATCCTTGTGCAATCGGTCAAATAAATAGCGGGAAGAAGCTGCAGCCACCAGGGGGCTTTCCCATCCTCTATCTCGGAGCGATAAGAGCCGTAGTAAAGTTTAGGGCCTAAATTTATTAAACTAACGGCGTAAACTCGTGTGCGCGAGGAGATAGAGAGCAGGAGAGAGAGAGAGAGAGAGCGAGGGAGAGGGAGGAAACGGAAAGATACAGAGGGTGGCTATCGGATCGGCGATCAGCATCCGAAACTTTTCCACGGTCCCAGCGTTGCTCCCGGCGCCGGCCTAGATAACCATTAATAAATCGCTCTTCGCACGAACCTCCTTTTTTTCCCGGCCGACGTAATCACCGATTGGATCTTACTCGGCTCTGTATTAGGCCGCGCTGCCTCCCTAGCTGGGGAAGAGCAACTCCTCGATCCTCCCAGTCTCGAACGATATCCCGGCACGTCACGTATGTATTTAAGGAAGGGATATGGGACACGCGTTCGCTCGGCCCGCACTCCTGGGACCACCAGGATCCTCCTGCACGTGTTGCTCCGGCTATACGAGCGCCTTTAGTACAGGTTAACCTTAAACTGCTGCCGAGCATTATTAGTTTTGCGATACGTGTTGAAGAGAAGCTCTTTGGGGGATCAGTGCTTCTACTTTAATTGGTGATGTCGTTAGGAGTACTCTTGAGGTAGATTATTCGACGTCTTTTCTATTTAATGCCACGTAGAATGATTCCATTTATGTTTCTTGGTTGTACTGCAGATAAAGAATTTGAAAGACTGAGACACAAAGGGAAAGACATTGTACACTTAAACGTATCATTATTTTGTTACCAAGCTTTTTAAGACAGTTTCAGAAACATTTAAATTAATTGCGTTGTTACAATTGCTGATAAATTTATCAAAGAATCTAAAGTCGAGTTGCAATAGATTTTCGTACTGCAACGATTCATTAACACAGAAAATACTTCCAACTATTTCTCCCAAATTATTTCAAGTCTCAGCGAAAGAAAATTGCGAGAGCATTTGAAAATCGGCCTGAAAATGCACAGTTACTATTTCCTCTCTATCGTGGATCAATCGATAGTGCGGCATACCATAATTTCTCGCCGGATTCGAGACCCGTTTTAAAAAAGTTGCGAGAGAGCCATCATCCGCAAAATCCCGTCAGCCATGAGATGGCGTGAGCGGGCAACTTATCTCGAAATTATTAAGTGTCCTTAATGATGAGCCCGCTGGCGAATGGGAAGCTCGAATCGGTGGTAGATGGCGGCGAGAAAGGTGTGTGTGTGTATGGTCGGTGTGTGGTAGTCGGAGCTTAACCCAGTTTCGAGTTAACCTTCGCTCATTGAAATTACGAACGCCGGGGCGACGCACGACGCCCGAAAGTTAGTGGGTTCGCTGTTTTTTAACGCAATTAGCACGCTGGCCTCGGCGCACGTCATCTCGAAGGGCGGTGTGTGTCGGTGAAGTAACGAAATTTACGCGCCCACTCCGCTAATGATTAACACGCTACGCCGGCAGATAGCCGCTCCGGAGTTATCGCATTTCCGAAACCGTGAAGCCTTGCGAGATAGCCGTTTAAAGGAGATTATAAACATTGATGTCGCGATTTTTACTAGAATTTTAACTCTTTCCCCATTTAATTTCATGTGACTTTTAAATGAAATATTAGAATTTTAAGTTTATTAGTGTTTCGAGAAAATAAGTCTACAAACACTAAATAATTAATAATTTATAAAGTAACTTATTGACAAACCGTCGAACCACTTATAAATCAAACTACGCTCCATTAAAATTGTTTAAATCCAACACTCTACAACAAATAATCAAAAACTATCCTAAAAATAATCAAAGTATATATTTCCCCAACAACAAAACGGGAAATCACTCCCAGGAATCACAAGATTCCGTATCGAGCGGTTGGCGTCTACGGTGCAGCGTGTTAATCATAATGAAAGCTCGAGCGCCAATTAAGCGGCGGCAAACAGCGGGCAAACAAAGCGGCTGCCGAAACTGTTTCAATTTCGTGGAGTAAGTGAAACGGTCCGGGCGCCAGTAAGGCATGTAGTTACATCGAGAGCCAAGTGAAAGCGGATGTTGGCGCAGTTGCCGGCGCCGGAATTCGAACTCTGTGTTCCTCTGCGTCCTCTGTTTGCGCCGGTTTCAGGAACACACGTACACAGAGACAGTGGTGTATTGGTAAGGGAGGAGGCAGCAAAATTATTGTGATACAGCAGCAGTACGTGGCGAACGGTCGCACTTAGTGTGCGTCGCCACAGACGAAACTACGTAAATTATGAACGCTCTTTGACTTCGTGCCAGCTACACCCCATAACCATTGACCAACCACCACCGCATCCTTTATTCGTTTGTTCCGCTGCATACTCGCTTCTGTGTGCACTCACTCTGTGTGTGTGTGTGTGTAAGCTTGTATCGGGGAGAATGAATTTTCATAGAAGTCTCTGGACTGCGAAACCCCTTTTTCCGCCAACAACGCTTTTCCCTCGGTTTTACCTGTGCCCTGCGGTTCCATCGATTTCCACCTGCGACCTCTGCTCCCTCGCATTGCATGCGCGCCTAATTGCATTTATTATTATGAACAGCAGTAGGAACTAGTAGAAAGTGATTTTGGTTTCATTTGTGATAAATGAAGATTTAATTGTTTCGCAGTGATGTTACAATTTAATACTCTGCGATTAAAGATGTCTTTGTCGTTGACGATCTGTCACAGAGTTATCTGTACAATTTTTATTGTTTTATACTGTTACAATCTTTTCTCGAGTTTTCGCTTCCAGATTCTTCGAACGGAAAGGGGCTTGCAAAAAATGTCAACTTATCAGCCGCGCAACGTTTCGCTGGACCAATGCGTTCAGCCGTGAAACCCCGCGTTTTATTGCCTCTCGTACACACGTGTTTGTTCGGCTGTGTGTGCACTTGGAGTGGAAAAACAGGAAAACAGGTCACGCGGCTCAAAACAAAGCCTGGCCGAGCGAACTAAGTCACGTATTGCCATTTTCATTCAGTCGAAAAGCGACTTTACGCGTTTCGCCAATCCTCTATGACACTCGTACTTATGGTTTATTCAATCCATGAAGTGTTCCATATTCACAACGCGCGTGTTTCCCTCGCGTGGTCTTGCATACCGTTTGTTAGTGCAATTGGCAATTGAAGTAAATATTCACAAGAATGTCTAAGATTATTTCGACTCCCTGTCGTTTCTCCCATTTATTACTTGAAAATAATTATAAATTCACCGCAAGAGTTGTTTTTAAAATTAAAATTAAAATTTACAGACATTTACGGTATAATATAACTTGCACAGTACTTATTATAATACAAACATAAAAATCTAAAAATATAATACTAATTTTACATTCAATTACAATATAAAGCAAATAAGTTATTATAATACATTGCAGTCTTCCACTGCATTTTTGTACTCTTCATTGTCTCGGTTAAGGGAGGGAACAAGTGACCTGTACATATTCGTGGCGCAGTCGCGAAAGAGAGAGCGAGCGAGCGAGAGGGTGAGGTTGAACTTTTAGCGGCGATCACGGGGTTAACTAAAAAAGATCAAAGGGCAGGGCGAGCGACCACAGCCGCTTGCTAGTATACTACACCGTACAACCCTACACTCTCCGTACTCTGACACAAGCACTCGCCTATCAAAGCTTTCTCTCTGCGCCGGCTAACACGCGGCCGGCAGTCCCCACGACACCCACGTAAAGTCTGTTTTTGAATCACGATTACATCCGCCCGACTCCACACACTCCTCTTCTCTCCTCTTTCCTCTTCCAGCCGAGCTTTTTCCCGTGCAAGCTGGTACTTTGCAAGAGCTCGGTTTTGATCGCGGATAGCGGCTGCTGTGGTTTTCGGGACTTATGCTAATTCGCCGCTCATCGCTGCAAAGCCACGGACCAACGACGTTCTGATTGGCCGGCTAATTATTCGAGAATCTCCACAGGCAATGTGTGAGGCTTTGCTCTATTCGGTTTTCCGAGTAGATCTCTTCGTGAATAGAAAGTCGTATGAATATTTGGATTTTTGTATGTTTTGGGTGTGAATTTTCAAAGTTTTATTTAAGTAAATTTATTAATAGGAAAACAAGTTAAAGACTTGTAGTTTATATAGTTTAATGGTTTATTAGTAGTAGTTTAGTAATATTTAATAGTTTGAGAGTTTATCGCTAGCAACTTATAAAGGTACTCAATAAATAAGTACAGGTCAGTTTCTTATTACAATTTCCAATATCAATTTTATTTCTTAACGCAAACTAAATGAAAATATTCGAAATCATAATTTACTAGGTCGACGGCAAAACCGAGTATAAGTAACGATAAATTCCGAGATTAAATTTCCAATTTTCGACAGAAGTCAAGTAGCTCTTCCGCTCCATCGATATCCGCGTGACTCTGAGCTCGAGGAGGCTGTTGCCGACAGTTTCGCTAAAAGACATCGATCAGCGATGACTTGAGGGGGGGCGGTTGGAAAAAAGTTTGCGCGAAAGAAGCCGGCGGCAAAAAAGAGGAGGAGTGCCAGGAAAGAGTATTTGCCATGCGGGACGTCGTAAACGCGAGTCATTCACTTTTACGAGAATTAATTTTCATCGGAGGGCTTCGCTCTCGTAAAAAAGAAAAGAAGAGAGGACGCAGCAAGTAGTGCGTGCAAGACGGCGCGGCGGTAGGCCGAGGAGGATGCTCGCTTATCATTTTAATACCAAACGCATCCGCTCGAAAGCGCGGACGAGCGTAACGCGGCGCGCGCGCAAGTGTATCCTTCTGTCCAAGTAGGACCAATCGTAAAAATGCGTCACCGAGCGAGCGACAGGATATTTTATGCCTGGCGGACCTGACCGACAGAGGCGGCTCGCTTCAGGCCGAGGAAAAGTTTAGCACGCAAGATGTGCGGAGCGGGGAAGAAGGGACACGCTGCGGCCGGTAGAGATTAGCCGCGGTAGAATTTTCCTCGGGCCGAATCGCCCCGTAAATTAAAGTTTATGCGCGCGGCTACTTCCGCGCGCATTTTTTCCCACCGCTTTTCACTCTCGCCCGCGTTCCCTCCTCCCTCCCTCCCTCGTTCTGTTTTCCTTTTCCAACGGTGCGTTCTGCTCTCTTTTTCCCCGGCGAGTAGCAGCGAAACACGAATTCTTCGCATCCTCCTCCTCCTCTCCGCTCGGAGAGAGCGCTTCGCGTTTGCTGCTCTCTTTTTTTCGGGGCGAGCTCTGCTGCGCGACCACGGGATTAATCCGAAAATAACGAGGTGCACGTAAAAAGGAGGCCTCCATCCAACCGCCCTCCTCCCGCGCGTCGGCTTGTTCGTCGCTCTGTTTCTCTTGCGCTCTCGCTCCATTTTCCGCTTTCCATCGCTGCCTCCGCCTTTCTTTCCTCCCTTTTCGCCGGCTGTTTCGCTCGCTCGCTCACTCGCCCTTTCAATCCCTTCAATCCGTTTCGCTCAACGTCAGCTTGAGCGTCCATGGCTACACGCGCTCAAAGGAATCAAGCTCTCTCCAGCAGCTTACACCCTTCCTCATGCACACACACACACACACACACACACACACACACACACACACACACATACAGACGTGTGCTCGCAACGGGAAACGTGACCTCCTGTTAATTACATCCGAACGGAACGCGTACGCGTCTGTGCTGGGTCCAAGTTTCTGCCAGTAGCATCCCCAAGCAATTTGATACATACACTCGTTCGCTCCTGACCGAATCCCTCTTTTTTCCCAGCTAATGACAAGTTTTTGTTGAAATCCTTTTTCCCCCCCACTCGCCGCCGCCGCTTTTGACGTTGAGTTCGCCTGATTTATAGCTCTCGACTAGTGTGTGGTGAGATAAACAGTTTGCATTGGAAATGCTCGGTTATCAGAGAAATCGTTAGTCTTTGTATCGAAGCGTTTTGCACTGGGAAACTGTGGGATTTTGTTGAAGACGTATTGGTTGTGTATTGGAATACGAATGTCAAAGTAAAAGTACTTTTGTTAATAGAATTTCATAAGTTTAATCATTCCAATATTGATTTAATATTGTAATATGAAATTGAAAAGTACAAGTATTCTCTTCCACATCTTCGGAACCCACAATAATTCTTCAATTACTTCAAATAATTTAGAAAATAACGACGGGGAAAAATTAATAACAGTGACAAGTTGAACTTCATCAAGTAGAAAAGTGAAAAATTGTATATTTCAAGAAAGAAAGAGCATTCAATGAACACTTTGTTCCAAGAGCGGACTCGACGCTCGAGTCAGCCGAGTCTCTGTTCATGTAAATTTCAGCCTCTCGTTTTATGTTGTGCAATACAAAATAGCTGGCGGGAGCGTCTGTGTGCTCTGCGGAGACGTGCGAACGATTCGAACATGGAGCAGGGCGTTTCGCATAACGACGTCGGTGCCTCGGCGTCCCCTATTTACCGTGTGTGCCTGTCCCACGGGAGTGCCACGGGACCGCTTATAACCGCTGGCACAACGCTGTAATCGCTGGCACGAATGTACACCGTGTTTCACAAATCCCGGCAATATTCAGGCTATCCGCTCTCGTGTCGTGCGAGCTTGTTAAATTTTTGGGCGTCGCGACACACGTCCTTGTATTATACGGACACTCGCGCAAAATTCGAAGTGCCATTAAATCTAATTTTTCCCTACGATAAATATTTAACTGTTACTTTCAGAACTATAAGCCACTACTTTTTCTATTAATATTATATATAATATTTGAATTACTTCGAATATTTTCGATTTCTTCACCAGTTCTTTTTGTTTGGATAATTTAAGTAGGTAATTATTCCACAGACAGATAGGAATAAAATAAATAGTAAATGAAAAATAATGCAGTATTCGACTCGAGTGAATAATTAAATAACTAGGAAATAATGTACATACAAATCATGTATCGATATCGGCATGATTAAGAAACAGCAGTGATTCGAGATGAAACTGCAAAAGAGGGTCGTCCATAATCAAGTTATTTGGCGACACGTCAGTATGTCATAAAGCGTGCCACAATGTATCAATCGGGAGAAAGGGTTACTAGCGGGGCAACCTAATTAGTTCTCTGATGGGGGTTAGGTCGGCCAACGAGTTTCGTGTTGACCGTCAGGCGCTGACAGCCAATCTCCCATGTAATTATACTCGGCACCAGCTACAGCAGCACACAGCACACATCGCTCGAAAGCACTCGAGTGTGCAGCAGTCAGGCCTGCTTTTTGTGTGTCAGTCAATTTCGCGACAGGAACTGCAGCTTAGTTTTGAAACGCCTTCTATGCTAGCTGAATCGACTGATCGCGCTCATGTACCTCGTTGCCAACTGTATAACGATACACTTTCAATTTATTGCTTTCGGAGCTAGCTATGTCGATTAAACAAAATTTAATGGCTGATTATGCTTGCCATTTCAAATACTTTAAAGAATTTTCTATCAAAAATAGCTGATATTAAACCTGTCAGATCTGCTTTTTGCGTGTGGTGGACAAACTATTATCTATCATTTAAACAAACAGATGTAGCTTAATTTCAAATCCACACAAATTAAATAATATCAGATAAAGGATTAAACTCATTCAAAATGCTATCTTTTCCCTTAGAAATAAATCATGTCAAAGGAAACTGTGGCTATTCTTTGTGTATAAATCAATTTTGCGATAGAAACAGAGGCTTAATTTTGAATCGCCTTATAGGTCAGGTGAGCCCACTGATCGCGCAGATGTAGTTGGTTGCCTAGCGGGCAAAACAGGTGAGGTGTGTACGATACATATTTACCCCAGGCTTACCGCGATATTGGCATACTACCGGCCAATACTGATATTCGCCTTTGGGACCGGACCAATTTCCATGCCGCTCGCCCCCACCACTGTTTCAGAACTATCGAGATTTCCTCTAGTTCGGCGAGGACAACTATCCAAGCGATTCTGCCTGCTTTGTAACAGAATGTGTTTGTAATAAGCAAAAGTTCGCGGGGTATTGTTGGGCAAAATGAAGTCAGCGTTAGTGTTCAATTTAGACATTTTTTCCCAGCTTTTACTTTTGTTATAAATTTCATGTTGTAGCTATATTTTAATTGCTTCGTATGGCAGCAGTGCTTTCTTATAGAATTTATTCTGTTTTAATAAATCAAAGTTCGTATAACAACGGAAATATTTGAATCAACGAATACTTCTTCGTCTCAAGTTTGCTGTCAGTAAGTCTACTCTTTCGCGGCAAGCACTGGGTGTTACAGTCGGAGAGAGAAAGGATCAGTGGGCGTAATGCTCGGGTGCGGTAGGAATCATGCGATTATCAGATCGGTTGGCGCGGTGAGACGGGTGATGGAGGACACCGCAGAGCGTTGTCACAGAGAGAGCGAGAGAGAGAGTGCGCCAGTGCGCAGGATATTCCTCGCCCGGAGAATCCTCGGCTAGGCGGAACGCGCCCGTAGCAATCAGACGTTAATTACGTGTAATCCGTGCTCTACTTAGCCCCGACGAATCCAGACAACCAGTCACCGATCGTACGTACGCTTCAGCCTCTCCGCGATGTGTAGCGAGCGTGTGCGACTCGAATGTACGTGCAACTTATCTCCCACTCGGGCTGTCTCGGCCGAGGATGAGTTATGGACGCGCGCGCGCGCGCGCGCGGCGCAGCTTCCGCCGATCGGCTTAATCGTTGCTCTCGCGCGCCCACTGTTTCCATGATTCATCGCGCCCGCCCGCCCGCTCCGAGAGCGGAATTTATTCGCGCCGATCGCCGTCCGACCTGATGCATGCAAGCACCCCGTGATATATGATCTTGATTAATTGGACGACTCTAGGCCGAAAAGTAATGAGAGTCGTATTTGCGCCGGTGATTTGTACCGAGGACTTTGGACTCCCTCGCTTTTCGATGGAGCGCCTATCCTTTTTACTCTGTGGATCCTGTCAATTCCTGCAAATAAATAGTAACGTTTATTGGGAGATCTTTATAGTTAACTGTGTCTGGCGTTAATCGGAATTGTACGGGCGATTTGGCTCAAGAACAGCTAGATTGATAAGTTCAGTTTTATCGCATTTATTTTCCTCGACATATCATTCGAACAAAAATTTGAATAACTACACAAAGATTTTTTAAGATTGCTTTATGAAAGTAGATGTATTTATATAACTAAACGTTGGCTTAAAGAATTTTTAAGTGCTGTTTTTACCATTTTTAAGTTCGTCAAAACGCCAAAATTTCCTCCGGCAGACATTCTTATTTAACACACGCGTTCAGCCATTTGCCAGACGGAGTTTGGTAGGGCGGAAGCAGGCAGTTGAAGTTAACAAGTGCCATAAGTAGAAGCGGCGTGCTCGAAGTAGTAAGAGCGCAGTGCTAGTCAGACAGGGGCGCGCAGTAGTAGAGCCGTAACTATAACCAGACAGTGGGCGCCAGATGGTTCGGAAATCAAGGTGGCCCTCGATTCTCCTCTCGAGTTCTCTTCGAGTTGCGCGTTTCCGGCCGGCATTACCGTCGCTCTCCAATTACTTCTGCAACTCCGTTTTACATCAGTGGTGCGCGTCCGGAAACTCAGTGCGCGCCCGCGCGCGCATGCTTTCACCGGCAATAATCGTAACGTCGTAACAGGCAGCATCGTTCGCTCTCGCGGAGCAAGTTTCGCCAGCGGGAGAGGCAAAAAAATATGCACCTGGCGCGAGTCACTCGTACAAACTCCCTCGAATGGAACTTTGTTGACCTTATCGGTGCCAGTTTAACAATCGCATCCACGTGAAATGCAATCTTGCCGTAGTAAAACTAGTCGCATTCTCGGTGGATGCTCCCTCGCGTTATGGCTGACTTTCCACTCGGATACTTGCTAGCGGAATTGCTTTCCCCTCTTGGGATTATGTTCGTGGACAGTAGGGTCGTACACTGTTTTATTGTTTTTGGTTGTATACTAGTCCTAATAATCCCTCCATGGAATTTCGCGATTAAATAAAATATCGCTGTTAATGGAGTTAAAATACTTGAAACAAGTCAAACAGATTTCAAAGTACAAAGTCCAACAGTATATCATTAGAATTATTACAATTTCGTATACTTTTCGATTCAATCAAAACAATTGGATTAACTGCAGACAAACGAGAATTCGTAGTATTTAAGTGTTATTAAAAACGCCATAAATTTGTCATAAAACAATAAAGAATCCAGTTGTCGCGTTTCTCTCTGCAATAAATCTTTAATTTTTTGCTGTCATCGAAATGAGAGGGTGTAATCGAACATGGTCGAAATCGTCGCGAAATTGCTCGGGTGAAAGGTGCCGTGACGAGAATACTAACGATAGAAAAATCCTGATTGGAAACAATAAAACAGTATGGAAGCGCGTGACGAGGCTTTGATATATTTTTCGAGAACTATGCTTCATGGATGCTATTCACGTAACAGCAGCCTTCGTGAAACCAGAATCCTGGGAAAAGAATTGATTTTGCCAAAGCGTCGATCGTTTGCTTCAAAGCTTTAAATCTGTCAAACTAATCTTAACAGTTGTGAATTATAGTTGCACTGAATTTCGTGCAGTTTAGTTTCAAATTGTTTCGAGTATTATTTATAACCAAGTCGAGTTATTCATAAACAAGTGGCCTTATTAAAACTGTTCATTCTTTAAAGTTATTAAAATCCTCTCACTTCATTACTACTTGCAGTTCATTCCTTCCAAATTCATGCCAACATTATCCAAAATACTTTCAACTATTTCCCCAATAAGAAATCATTATTGTCGAAGGGAACCAAAATCGTACTAATTCGTGGGTGTCCCTAAACACTCTGAGGTTAGTGAGGGATTCGCCAGGGGCCGCGCGCACCGCGGCAGGGATTAATATGAAAACTGTAACGGCAGTGCTAGCAGGAAATAATTACGGGAGCGATGCGCGTTGCACGCGTACGTGTGCTTTTCGCGCGATAGCGGCCGGAGAGGAGGAGATATGCACTACAAAGGGAAACACAGCGGGCGCGCGTTTGTATTCCGGGCGCGCTGCCGCTCGCCCAGGGCACGCGTTCGATTTAATTAATCTTGCCTCTATTCCACGCGGTGGAGCACACCGTTCCTCCAAGCTGGCGTTCCTCCTAGGAAGAGAGAGAGAGAGAGAGAGCGACGAGATTGCAGTCGGCCGGAAATTCCGTTTTTACAGCCATGTAATGGTACGTCCATTTTCGCCCCACCCACCATCTCCCTACTTCTCTTGGCACGAGATTTTTCTCTTGGAAACTTCACTCTCTCGAATATAGGCTACTGCTTTGATATCCGCTATTTTATTAACCCCTCCATGGTCTGATCTTTAATATTAAAAGACTGTTTTTATAAGTCTCTGAGATACTTATCGACGTTTACTTACAGGAAGTTGCAGTCGATTTTTTTGGCGTATGTTGTGTTAATTTAATTATGTTGACAGAACACAAAATCAAATTTCAAAGGTAGTAGCAAAATTTGAAAAGCAACATTAAAGAAAACATTTAGAGAAACCTTGAAATTAAATTATTATTAACGTTCACATACAAAGTTATCAGTACGAAAGCAACTAGGACAGGATTCTCATAACACACAATAAACACACACACAAGAAGTGTGGTAAGACAGTGTCAGTTGAAAGAGAAGGGAGCCAGCCCGTAGATGAAGAGCGACGTCAGAAATGCCCTCGGGCGTTATTCCAGTGGGTGAGCAGGGGTGTCTTCCGGTTGCATTGTCAATGCTGGTTGTTGCGCGGGAAGAACGGCTGGCTGGTTTCAGACAAATTGACCAGCCGAAGCCTCTCTCAGTGGAGGAAACAGGCCAAGGCATCCATCCCTTACGCCGAGTCTCTCTCTCTCTCTCCCCTCTCTCACAAGCCCAGCATCTCCGCGATAAAGACGTGATCCGTGACTCGGAGCCTTGTTGTCCTTGCCCGCTCTACCTGTGTGTATCTCCGGACCCTAATTAGCTCCTGGGTTACACTGCCTGCCGAGCGCAAACAACAACCCCCTTCCGACACGTTAACGCCAGTTATGAGGGAATTCACTGCGCTATGTATGCTGCTCACTCGCTCACTCGCTCACTCGCTCTGTGTGTGTGTGTGTATGCGTGTGCGCCTGTGTGCAGTGGAACCTTGCCGAAGGTTCAGGACTCGTGACTGACCGATAACCTACGGCGAGGTCGCACTTGCCTCGAGGCTTCGTCTCTGATGAGAGGATTCGTGTCTACTGTGCTGGCCTAGTTCCATTGTAGTCCGTTATAAATCTTTTATTCTATTGTTGTAGGTAATTGTATTTCAATATTTGAGTGGCTAATGTTTATTGTATATCGTATTTTAGTTGGGTTTGTGTGTGGTATTTTGTGTGTTGAGAATAATTTAATTTATAGGATCCTTGCTGCAAATATCTTTATTGTGGAAATCATTCCTTGTGTATAGGTAATTAATATTGCAATATTTTGTAGCCTGTATAAATCGCATTCGAGTCAAATATTAGATATATTATTTCAGTAGGCAATATTTATTGCCTAGTGCAATTAACTCTGAATCCTTAAAATCCAGTGGTGCGCATAATTCTCAATTCTACCAGAAAATCAGAGACCTGTTACACCAAACTGCTAACTCATTTGCAAGATTCGAGCCGGTAACATTCAAAGGATTAGCGCTCTATACTATCTTCGATTCGAGTTTAAGAGCTAATGGGACTAATCTCGAAAGCGGAGTACCACTTTGAAGCTCAGAAAGCTATCTCGTGGAGGAGGAGGGCGCTGCTGCTGCTGCTGGTACATACGTTAACGCTTATAAGCCGAGATCGGCGTCAGTTTACCAGACAGGATCGCGCGGTATTAGAACCATGGGAAGTGCGAGAACGAAGGAGATTTTTTCCACTGGCGTTCCAAAGCTTGCTGCGAAAGGGTAACACAGAGAGAATTTTTAACGAGGAGAGCTCCCTTCGCCCTTTCTCTCTCACCCTCTCGAAAGCGATTCCCTCGCAAAGACGAAGAGAGAAAGAGAGAGAGAAGGTGGCTCTGCTGTCTTAACGTGTGTACTGATCCACTTGACGGTATAACTCGTACTTAGCCTCCCTTTGAACCCCTCTGCTGCTAAGGAACCGGCCCTGATGAAAATATTTTTCTCGAACCTCCCTCTTGAGACCCTTTTCCCTAGTCTATGGAATCAGCTGCTTTCTAAATGACGAGAACACTCTCTCCAACTAGGTTTTTCTCCGGCTCTCTGTCGGTCCTTGTAAGCTCCTACGTTTTGCTCGATGTTTTTTTGGAAGTAGTGTATTAACGCTTTGACTGTCATATCAGCAGAATTCAGGCGCATATTTATCTCTAGAAACATAACTCTAATGAATATTTTTAAGGCAGTCTAGTGGAAGATTAAAAATTCTTAAAGAAAACCGTACAAACAATTATTTATTTCACTGCCTTTATCAAATTGCTCAAACATTACTCGAAACCATTCTTCAATTATAATACAATTTGAAAAAATCTATCAACCCATTTGTTCTTAGTACCGAAGCAATAAAAGTAAAAATAGGACTTTAAAATTTGCAACATTGGAAAGCCATTGGCACTAACAAGGAATATGGGCGAATTTCACAGGGAATTAAGAAGGTCAGTGGAGGGCGAGTGTGTATAAGTGGCAGCTAGGAAGAGGGTGATGATTGGGGGTTGTCGGGGGGGTGGTGGTCTCATTTAAATGTACGATACCGCTCGCCTCTTATCGTATTATGGTAAATACGTGGCCATAGCCTTGCACAGCAGCGCCGAGCGTCCGGAACGGGAGTAGAAACGGCTGCATCGCTGATTGCAAATTGACTTCGCTACCGAAATAATACCGTGCCGTTGCACCAGCCTCCATATTCTCTCTCTTTCTCTCTCTCTTTCTCTTTCGTTTTCGACGTTTTTTCCCGTGCGTTCCGTCTCTTCGCCCGGCCATTCTTATTGCGCCGAGTTCGTTACCGCTCGCCTTGTTTTTGTTTCCTTGTTTTTCGCGCCACTCGTTTTGGCCCTCGCTCCTCCATCGTTCGTCTCTCCTTCCAATGATTATTGTTTCCCACGCTTCCGCGCACTGCTCTCCACGGCGTATTACTGTTGCCTCGACTCTTATTAGAACCGCGTTACTTTAACGAGTGTATCTGCTTTCTACTGAAGATTTTCTGCTGCGAGTTGCGTGATCGTGTAAATGTGAGTCTTATAATTCATTGATATAGTTATTTTCGAAATTTATATTAAATAAAGAAATTATGTCTCGGAATGTAGAAATTCTTTCTCTCTCGTGAGCGCGTTAGAGGACAAATTTAATATAACCGCGATTTCCATTAGTGCTGAAAGGACCGACGAAGAGAACAAAAATCGTGCGCGAGTAAGAAGGAGAGATATATCGAGGACGAATGAAATGTATCTCGTCTGAGGTCTTTAAAAAAAAGGGGGATGAATAAAGAGCGACTCTGCGAGAGTCTGTGAGGATAAGCGAGAGGAAGAGAGTGAGGGAGTGAGGGAAGGGGCAGGTGGGGGGTGTTAAAAGGTAATTTAACTCGGCCTCGTCTGCTAACGAGCGGCCTTACACGCTCTCTGGCAAGCGAGGTCGTGCGAGATCGCGCTGCGTCGCTCTCCTGTGGCATCAGCCTGCGCGAAAACGTTTAATCGACAATCACGCCTCGATTGTCGCCCGCCGCCCTATACTACTGCCTTAATTGCGGCGCATTAATTATAACGGTATGATTATTGGCCCGTGATCCTGATTACCCACCACCGACGCCACCAGCGCTCGCCGCTCTGCTCGAGCCGTTTACCCTCCTCCGCCTGTCGCATATCCGCAACGATTAGCCTTGTCTTTATACCCGGCCGATCCACCTGGCAATCTGCCCGCACTTCCCACCTTCCCACCTCCACTATTCTTCCGATACGCGTGTCACCGGCTTTACTTTAAACTTTTCAAACTTGTTGCACCCCCTGATAAGTTCCGGCTGGGATCAAGTGGTATTTTGATCTGTTAGTTATTTTGCGAGAGAAAACAGTTCTAAGGGTTTATTTCGATGTTGTTTGAAATGTTTTAGTAGCACTTTATTTTTTGATCCTGGAAGCAGCCAATCTTGTTTTTCTTCTCTAAATAATAAGATTTATGATTTCAGTTCAATACTTAATTTCTCCCAACCTCCAAGAATTAATTCCATTCCGAGTTAAACACCAACGATTATAATACTCTCAACAGTATCAATTCCTGCCCAATAATTGATTCGCCGCAAGTGGCGAGCCATTCATTAAAACTAATCACTATCGGTATAGAGGAGGTCCAAAAAACAGTGGCGACATTGCTCGTCAAAGGGAGGGAACTCCAAAGCATTTAATTAAGCGGTGCGCCCGAGGTGGCGAGAGGGAAATGTCGCCGCGAAAAGGTTCGTTAAGAAAGAGGTTAACTAGTCACGAAGGACCGACTCACACACGTGCATCGCCCGCTGCAGCAGACACGTATATCCTCGGATTGAAGGTGTGTGTGTGTGTGTGTGTGTGTGGGTGGCAGGGCCGAAGTTTAAGTTCCGGGCCGAGCGAAGGACGCTCGAGATAATGGTTGGTGCTTAGGACGGCACAAAGGGGAAGACGCCGACGGGCCCGTTCGCGACAACTACGGCTTTAGTCTGTTAATACCCGCCGCGCCACGAAACACACGGGTCAGAGCCGCGGCGAAGAAGGGGAGGAAGGCCCAAGGACTTAATACCATTTGCATATCCTGAGCCTCCGCCCTCTCCAACCCTTCACCCGCGCGCCGCCGCCTTAACAATCTCCGCGAAGAAGAGCGGCAACTTTCCTGCCGCTCCGCTCCTCTTTTCGTTTCTCATGGAAATCAGCCGCCTTCGCCTCGATTGTTCCCGGAAGTACAGTGATTAGTGGCGACCGGCTGCTTGATTGCGCGCTTGATGCCCGCCGCCGTGCGGCAGCCGCGATCTTTCAACTCTCTTGGTAGTGAATATGAAGATTCGAGGCTTTCGAGGTCAAAGTTATTTTCGAGGAACTTTGTCGTTTTTATTCTAACGGATGAAATAGTCGGTTGTCGCAGTTGTCAGTGATTAGCATGAATATTAGGATAACTGATGATGAAAACAACGCTTTCTTCTTTGCATAGCACGAAAGCATAAATTACAATATCAGTGGGAAGTCAGTAGAAAGTAATTGAAAATTTATTAAGAATATTCAAGCAACTATTTCAAAGGCACTTATTATTCATCTTTAACATTCAGCCAACAAACCGAAATTAAATATTCGATAGCAACAATTAACCCAGACGATCATTATTAACGCATCACCCAAAAGTAAAACATCCCATTTTCGTTGGAGATCAAAGTGCGTCCTCGTTTATCGGAAACATATTATGCACGCAGGACTTTTAACTGCCATCAGCGCGGACATTTTTAATTAATGAGAGCGAGTGAATTACTGAAAGATCGGTAATTATAACCTCGGGGTTTTTTTTCCCCGCGAGCGTCAAAGGGAAGTATGGCGGCCGATCGCGGAACGAAAGGGAAGGGAAAGAGAGAGAGAGAGAGAGAGGGGGGGGGGCGAGAACGGTTCCCCTTAATTTGCATGAAAAGCACGCACCCACATGGTGGTTTTATTGGGATTTCATTAATTACCCGCCGTCGCGGATCCGCCGTCAAATCGACGATTATTGGATTCACTGAATTCGCGCGAGAATCCGCCTTGATAGAGAGTCGAATAAATGGACGAGCGTGCAGCTATGGAACCAGCCGAAATAATTAGAGCACAGAGAAACACACCGAGTTAAATGCCCCCCCGCGCCATCGCTTATAATTAGATGCCACCCTTTTTCCTCGCGCCGACGGATTAAATTGCCTCGGACACGCTTGAAACTGTCTCCGACACTGTTTTATTGATGCCATGTTTGTGGAAGCTTGTTTTTTTATAGCCATTTGTTTGTGGATTGGAAGACGACGATTCGATTAATATATTTGCACATTGTGGTATATGCGATTTTTATTTATAGAAGATTGATTAACTCACAGTTACCTTCATTTTTAATTTGTAGCTTTCCTAAATGAATCTCCACAGAAATTATATTAGGGTAATTGACTTTTTTATTTCAAGCTTGTGTGTCTTTTGGCACACGCTTTAATTACCAAAAATGAGTCACGAATAATTCTTCTTTGAAAAAAGACAGCGGCGAGAGAATTTCTGTCGTCATTTTCATTTATGAATGTCCCCATTCCGGCTCTGTAGCAATGTTTCTCACTTTGTTCAAAGCACTTTTGATATCTCTTCCACTGTGCTCCACATTCGTGTGTGTCCGCATTGTACAAAATTCGTTATCGCGCATTTTCCGTGAAATAATCCGGCATTTAGCGAAACGAAGAAAGCTCTAACCAAAAAATGATTTAAAACAAAGGAGTATAAAGCTTTCCAGGAAATTGCCGTAGAGTTCGAAAACAAGAACCAGAGAGGAGAGAGGGAGAGATATGACGACAGGAAAAAGCGAAATTGCAGGGAAGAGGTTATACGAAACGCAGTGCGGTATTTGCAATACCCTTCGCGTTAATCCCGATCGAATAAAAATGTTTTTATTGTCCAAGTAGACCAAGCCAATCGGAATACTATATCACCGGCGGTGGTCCAGCTCAGCCTCCCACCATACTATGAAGCCTAGAAACACTGTATATTTTTGTTTATGTTTTCTTCCAGCGGACACTATAAATAGAAACGATCGGCGGCGAGCGATGAAAATATAAATTCGCCGGGATTTACGCCTGACGTCGCTTCGCCCAAAGATTTTTCTCCCTCGCGCTTTTTTTTGCTCTCTCTCTCGCTTTTCCAGTTATTTTCCGCGATGCCGGCGTCGGGCGCGGCTGTTCGACAATGGGGTAAACGCACCGAGCACTCTGATGCATTTGAATCCCTGATGCGTAATGCGGCGTTGACCCTTTTGTGCTACTTTTTACCGGAAACAGTGCACCGGTGAATGACATTACTCCAAATAGGGAACAGTACCACCCGAAAGATTTGGAGTCGTAGTTTCGCGTGCAGTTTGCTTTCAACCGCCGCGCGCCATGAATTATATGTGCTATTCAGAAAATTTAATGAGTGCTGTATTAACACTATGCAATTAGACAGAACTATGAATATTAAACGATACAATACAGTATTGTCCATAAATATATAGGAATAATACTACCGCGCGTATAAATCGAGAAAAGAAGGATATTACGAGCGAAGTACAAACCTACAAAAGTACGTTAATAGGAATTAGATTATTGAGATTCGTACAATTGCTTAAATCTCATTTACAAGGATTATTCGAGGAAGCTTAATGCATAAAGAATTGAAAGGTGTACTTCGCCGCATTTCGCCGAACAAAATATCGAAGCCTCGCAATAGCAGGTAACAGAATCGGATTGAGCATTACGCATCGATTACTAGTAATATCGGCATGCGCGCTCTACGCGCATATATCGCTCTCGACGCGAGAGCAATCCACAGACGATTATCGAGAGTCTTATTAACCATGCTTCGACGCGGCACAAACGGCCGCGCAGAATTAATCCAATCGGTTAATGCTTCATCTGACAGAATCGGTTGGTTTGATAGGCAGCCAAAGCTTGATGTCGATTATCGATCGACGTAATAGTGTAATCGTAATGCATTGCCGCAACGAATCAGTCTTAGCCAGGTGTTGGTCCTTGCGAACACGGCGAAGATAATACTGCAGCATGCGCGCCCCCCCCTTCCAATTTCGACCTAGAACAGACAAAATTAGCATCTGTTTACACGCTGATTAACATAGACACTGGCGAACCATTCGACCATTCCATTTATTCCTCCCTAACATCCGGAATAATACAATTACTCGGAAAATCCTCGATATTGTACTAACAGTTAATTAAGTGATCAATCAAATTAATCGGGCATAGTAAGACAGTAATGCGTACAACGTGATTAAGCTGCCTTTGTGTTAAGCTACTTTGATCAGTCTGTATTATTATTATATTATACTACCTGTCGAATTTGATGCGAATTAACGATGTAGAAGCGTTTGTGGAGCATACATGATAAGATTAAGATAAGATATGTTATACGAACAATACAACATTATTATAACAGTACAGACTACACAGTTTCCGACTATCATATTTAACTCAACATACTTAACAATCGTAATCCAAAGGGAATGCAATCACCTTGTCCACAAAGAAATCGTAGAAGAAAGCGGAGATCATTCACGATGTCAAATATACTAGTTGCCTAACATTTCTTTGCGATTAAGTGTAACGAGCCGGAGATACAGGGAGTATCGTGTACAGTGCGTGCAGCAGGTTAAAGCTGAAACGGTGGGACAGGGTGGTTGGATTTACGAGGGATGGCGAGGGTGAGGAGGCGGAGGAGGTGGAGGAGGAGAGTGGGATGGTTGCGGGAGCAAGGTAAACGATATTTGCGAGGCGGGCAAGGATCGATAGCAATTTAACCGGGCTTCGCCATTCTGCAGTGGAACACCTCCCAGCGGTACATCCAGCGCTGGTCCACCAGTGGCATCACCATCACGACCACGAACACCCTTGCTACCCTCGTACTTCCTCCCTTCTCTCCCTCTCTCTCGCATAGCCCTTTTCCTCTCCTTCATCAATTCACTCTGCTCTCCTACCCTTCCTCTTCCTCGCTGTCTCCTACGTCTCCTCTTCCAGACTCCCTTTCTCTTCTCTCTCTTCGTCTCGCGTAGCCCTTTTCCTCTCCTTCATCAATTCACCCTGCTCTCCTACCCTTTCTCTCTTCGAGGCTCTCCCGAAGGCAACCTGGCCTAGTCGCAGCTCATCCATATACATCGGCGAAATTAATATCGCGCCTTGGTTCGCACCAAGCTGAATAAATGCGCGCTTCCTTCCACGCCGCGCGACCACCACCACCTTGATCAACCCCTTGCCAGCCTCCAGCATCCGCTTGTTCCATTCTCCTCTCCTTTTCTTGCCGCCCCACCTTCTCTCTCGCTTTGCTTTTTATTGTTGCGAGAGCAACCCCCCGCTGGAGACAGATGGCGCCACTCGGCTGACCAAGTTTCTTTATTTCCTGATTTTAGATGATCTCATTTTTTAACCCTACTCCTCTCGCGAACAGCATTGGGATCCGCGTGAATGTAATTTCGGCCGGTGACAGTCTTTGGTGATGGGGTCGTTTTTGGGGGAGAAAGTAATTGCCTTGTTAGTATTCTTTGGTGATTAGTGATAACAGGAATTTCTTTGTGTGTGGAGTTAATTAGAAAAGCACCAAAATATGAATTATTTCGGTGTTTCTACATTTCTGTTCTTTTGATTATTAAATCAATATGAGCGACACATTTTTGTGTTTGACTCCTCTGTCCTTCACAGTTTGCCTGCACAAGCATTTTGTTAATTGACACGCATATAGGTGAGCAAATCATCATGTAGCCTTTTTACAGTATTATAACAGTAAAATAGCTATGTCATACAATGCTTTCTCTTCTTTCCATTCCATTAAAATACACGTTACACAGCACAGGTTCAAATATTTTTACGCTGAAAATTCAAACGATAGACATTCAATAAATAAATGATTCGTCTCCAAAAACGACAGTGTGCCCAATTCAGTAAAAAAACATTTATTTAATCAATGCTATTTCGAAGGTATAAGAATCTAAAAATAACTGCACTAATATTTTATTAGAGTGGCTGTATTTCTCGAGAGTAAATTGCAATTCGATAGTTAGCCGAGTAGAGCGAGCCTAGTCAGACAGGCAGATGCAGAGGCAGGCAGATTCGCTTTTGGAGAGGTCGGTGCGCGTTTCATCGCTCTAACCCCAGGGCTGCTGAAGTCCGCCGCGTCTAGATCAGGTGTGCTGCTTATATTTACATATTTAACTAAGCCAGGAGCGAGCGCCGGCATGCGGAGAGAGAGAGGGAGAGCGCGGCGGATGTGCCGGGCGCGAGCATTAACGCAAACGCGCCGCGACGGATAATCTGGAATATATTAATCCGGACGGTGGCGCACAGCGTCGCTTTGAATTAACGCCCGGCAGCAGCGCCACCGTTGGATTCGTACGTATGCGCGCCTCGCTCGCCACCACGCTCGAGATATGTCGAAGCGGACAAGTGCACCGCGCGCGCGCTACCACCGCTACCCCATGCATATTGCAGAAATGTTAATTCCTTGCCTAGCTATTCTCCTCGCTCGCGCGCCACCTTTCATCTATTTTCCCACTACTACTTTTCGACCTCCGCCTTTTCCCTTTCAGTGTCACCGACGTGTCTCCCGCAGTCTGAGATGTGCACTTTTAGGCGCAGGGGAGAAAAAAGTTTAGTGCTCTCAGCGGTTTGGAGAGAAATTGTAATATTCTCTATTTGGTATTATTGCAATAATTGGGGAAAATAATGAGCTGTTCTGGAAGAACTTCACTTTCTAGATCGCACAGAAAAAGACGCATCATTTTGTCCACCTGTATAAAATTCCACTCCTCATATCTTCGACACAATTTAAAGAGAAATTATATTCTTCTGTCTTACTAATTACGTTCTAAATTCTTAAAGTGAGAGTAATAAATTCGTAATCTACATGCTATCAATTTCCTGCTTACGTAGTCTAAATAGTTGACACTGGGCCGGAAATCAAAGCAACTATTGTAACATCATTTCGCGCATTCATCTCTCGGCTTTTGGTGTAAATATTCATGGGAAGTCTGCCTTCGGGTAACACCGACATTTGCCCGCCGACATTTTGATTAATGACAGTCGAACCAGCCACCGCTGCATTTATGCCATTCAAGCTCGCGTCACTCTTATAAATGGTTCGCAAATTCGAAATCATTACTCGTCGAAAGCACTGCGTTATTTGATATAAAATGCATATTCAATGCGTGATTATTACCATCCGGCTTTTAGGGAAAGCTTTCGGCTTGCCGGAAAAAATAAGGCCAGAATTAGGTGGTGCGTGTAGGAAATGTTTAACGTGAAAGACCTGTTCCGATCGTCGAATCCATCGAACAATGCATAGAGTATCAATAGGGGAAATGTATTGTTACTAAAGAATGAAATCAGTGAAACAAAAGGGGTCTGAATTCAAAACATTTCGAATGCTCCTTTTTTGAGAGATCGTTCCTCGTTCTATTTTTATCATTTTATTACAGTTCCCTATAGTTAATCAAATGAAATGTGTATATCAAAATTGCAGTATTTATTTAGTTCTTGCTTGTCACAAAGCAGAACTTTATATTTTATTCTATCATAAAAGTATCATTTTATTCGCTAATAGAATTAATTAAACTTTGAAGATGACAGTGACAAAGCTAACTCGTTGGCACACATGACTGTAAAATTGCTTGTTCTGGTGCGACTAATAGTTAATTACTGACACCAACCGCGCCAAAGATAGTAGACGCGGCAGCGTAGTAGACACAATGGCAGTGGGACGCTCGCAGAGACGCCAATTATTTTCGTGGTATGCGCTTTGTAACATGCCGGAATCTTGTCCGTCTGTCGGCACCGCTTGCCAACCCCGAGGTCGTCCAAGCTGGCAGCATCATACGCGATCGAACATCGTGAAAGGCGCACTCGCCAAGTGCTGGCGGCGCGATTGATAATTGATCGAACGGCTGAGAAAAAAGGCCGTCGACGCCAACCGTGAGGACTTTCTGCTTTGTAAGTTCTCTCCAGAATTCACAACGAGAGTCTTGGAATCGCGACAGCTGGACTAAGAAATTAAATGCGGTGTTTTAAAGGATATAAAATAAAAATTATTATTTTACCAAGATTTGCTGTATATTAATTATTCTGGTCGATTTAATAATGTATATAAATCTGTTTATATACATCGTACTATAATATTAATTTAACAATGCTGTGAATTATAATTTCGCACTGGTTGTAATCGTAAACTATTGTACAAATCATTCTTCCTTCATACATCAGAATTTCTATCGAAATACGGATTCAGAGAGGCGAGGAATTCAATCAATAACGAAGATAGACATTGCGAGGGGTAACTTTGGCAAATTGGCGAATGGAAGACACAGCGATTTATCCCTCCTCAATCCCGATAGGGAAGTGCGAGACATTTGGTAAATAAGGTCGACTTGTCTTGTTCCAGGGAACGGAAATCTGGAATTCTTCGATAGCGAGAGCGGGCCGGACCTCACGTTATCACCTCAGACCTTTACGTCGACGGCGGAAGCCTTCATCAATGACAATAGCGACAGCCTTGGTGTACCTGGGGACAACGATACGGGTGAGTCAAAGAAGACCCTCGTCCTCTCCCATATAACGAACCCCTTCACTCATCTGATGACCTATTCTTCCTTGGGAAAGCACGCTTCCCTTGGAAAATGGGTCTCGAGGTTTAACGAATCGAAAGATCTTATTCTCCATCCAAACATTAGGATCTCACGCTGATGCTTTTGCCATCGAATCACCGATTTCTTTATAATGTAGTTCGTATTTTGTGAAGTGATAAGATCAATAATAATTTGTATTACATGTAATCAAGCTCGTTTATTTTATTTTATTGCGCTGGAATGAAAATATGTACTCATTCCAAAGCAAATATATGTAACAGGGGAAGAGATTTATTCTAGAAAATGATATAAATTTACTGTGTGTATTATTTTCAGTCAAACAGGTGTAGGGTGCAACTAACAAAATATTCGAAGTAAATCAAACATTTCATGCCGTTTAATTATTTTACAAAGGACAGGGTTACATTTTAATTTATGAAATCTATTTAAGAAAACCCTTAAATGAATCAAGAACCATTATGCATTCAGATCACACCAACCATTAAATTCCCCAAGAAAATCCTCAGAAAACTCTTATCTAAAGCGTTCCCTACGATTCTTATACCGAAAGCTCGATGTAATTTCTTCGCATTACAAATCCTCGCCGGTATATCTCTCCAAGTTCTATACATTTCTCTAATTACCGAGATTAACCGAGCGCTGCTCCGACCTATCGAAAGTGGTCACGTGTCCCGAGAATCCTTAGCACCTTGGTGAGAGCGGAGATCTTCTATGCAGGGCGTTGGTAGAAATCGCCAAGCATTCCTGCCGACTTATAATGGTAGTGTGGGGTGGTGGGTTGGGGGTTGGTTCGGGGTCGTACATTTAAACGTTTTAATCTCGCAGTTCTGTGCCGGGGCTGTTTTAATTTAATCGAGGCTGGGTAAAGTGGGGGCCCGCCGATCGTTTAGAGAGTCGTTAGGCGAAGGAGAGCGTTACGGGGGGGTTGGGGTACAATGCATTAACGTAATTGTTGCGCTCCTCGTCAGTGCCGAACACACTGCCGCGTTACAAGTGCCGCCGCTTCTCCTTGTGTGCGCGACGTGTTTCCTCTACCTTGCCGATGTCTCTCGCCGCCCTGCATGTATGTGTCTCCCTCTATGTGTCTGCGTGTAGTTGGTAGCAAGTGGGGGAGGCCATTTCCGTGCGTGCGCTTCGGTACATAATGCCCATTGTTTCCGCAAATATAACGGAAGGCAGCCTACGCGAGCGCGCGCGCCAGCGCAAGTCGCCCGGCAGTTACGCGCTAGCGGCGTACAATGTCGGCATTGTTTCCTTGGGACATGTCGCGCCCCCCGTGTCCGTGATGATCGAGACGCCTCTCTTTTCAGAATTTTAGACCACCGCCGCTTTAAGCCGACTCCCAACAAATACTGTGTCAGACGGGGAAATTGCGTGCTTGCCGCACTGAGGCTTTCAGTCGGCCTTGTTGTTGTATGCGTCCATGACAATCTGGCGTGTTTGCTGGTTTCGATTTTTTGAGGGTGTGTTGATTCTTTCAATTAGAGGTATTTTCCTTTGTGACCCTTATAAAATATTTCAACGTCTTTTGTGAAATTTTAAAAATTAGGCACATTTTTATAAATAGCATGACTCTAAGATTAATTTAAATTCGATTGTCAACAGTGAAATGTTTTCCTTAATAAAAATCTTGATACGTTTCCTCTCTATATTATTTTAAAAAATGTCAGTATTTTTTCCAGTAGAAATATCACACAGTATTAGTATACTGTACTGTGTATTTCTAATAAATATTATTTCCTGATACCAGTTAATTTGCATTGACCTGGAAACCAGCAAGTTTGTTTTCTTATTTACACGCAGCATTAAAATATCAAACTGTTTTATTACATTTATTACTGATTGATCTTGTGCTTTGATATAACTTACCGAAATTGCTTGATAATCATTAGTATTACTGTGCATACGGACAAACAAACCTTGTCCTTAAAAATCAAAATACTGAATTATTAAAAACACTAATTTCATAGCAGAAACATCAGCCTGTATGTATTTACATTAGAGAGTTTGTAGTGGATCGATGTAGTAGCGGAGGAGCGTGCCGGGAGGAATTTTTCCGGGCGCTCTTTCTCGCGGCGAAATGGGTTAAAGGTTTTTCAGGTGGCGTGTTGTAAGTAAGGAGTAATAACGTTTCCTCGCCCTGTTAATGGAATTCTCCGCGGACGGCCTCGGCGTATACCACAATTTTTGCGGCCACCACCACCACCACCACTCTTCTCCTCTCTCTCTCTCTCTCTCTCTCTCTCCTCTCTTCCTCGTGTAATTTCGCCGGTTGGACGCGAGCCGAGAACGAGTCCCCTTTGTACACCGGGAATAAGCTTAATGTGGCGCGCAGGAATCCCAGTATTGAGATTCCAATGACGCCCCTTGATTCCGAGAGATCGGCAAAATTGCTCATCGAACCCCCTCGATTCGACCTTCCCCTGATATTTAGCACGATTTTTCTTTACCGCCTCGCAATCGCCGATCGTTTGTTACGCGCTCGTGTGTGATGGAGAACATAATCGACATTTCTCTCGGGCCGATCGTAGTTTCAGTGAAAATTCGAAATTAAGATAATTAAAAGCAAGAAATAATGTTAGTGGCACGTTGATTACTCACTCGATTCTTGCTACTAACATTACGAATAAAATAAAAAGAACTCTATTAATAAAATCTACATTACATTCTGTTATAGTTTAAAAAAGTTCCAATGACGATTTTAAATACACAGTCTACAAAGTAATTACCATCGACTCTCAAACTCTCATTCCATCTTTTTCATTAAATTCAGATACACTTGAAACTGCCAGTAAAAACTCAATGGCACAGATTCTCAATCTAGACGCTGCCACCACATGTTATAATGAAATTGCAGCACGATATATTTGCGGCACAAACAATTAGCGTGAGAGGTTCGCCAAAAGTGCGTTAAAATAAATTGAACTCGAGACGAGCACGACTACACTCATAGCTCGAAGCATGCGCGTGCCTGTATATGTGTGTGTGTGTGAGTGTGTGTATGTCGTAATAGAGCAGACGTCGCGACAGACGTGGCGGGTGTGGGGGAGGGTGAGGGCGAGGGCCGCCTAGACTAGAAGTCGCAATTATAAAACATGACATCGCGCAATCCAGCCCGGCATTTGACCACCAGTGACTCATGTGGAGAGTAAAGCCGAGGTTGCTGCCAGCAGCTAGAAACCATCGCGATAATATCAGCGACGTAGCCAATAGCACACCATGCCAAAAATCGTATCGGTCAAGTAGTCGAACTTCGTGCTTAACTTCATTCTTCTTCACTAGTCACTTCTATTCAATATTTTCTTTACGCAATACTATTTTTTTAATATTTTTGTACGTGATTCGTTTGCATTTTTATTCCTTTCTTTGATTATTAATCAGATACAATAGTATATTAATTATAATAATGAATTGTTGATCTAGGAAAGTATTGGAACACATTCGTGCATGCTTAAAGTAGATAGATCATAATTATTTTACAACCCTATAGTAATAATTCAAAACGAAGTGAAGCAGTTTGTGGATATCCTTGAAACATTAATAGTTTCTCCTTTTATTAATTATGACGGAATTGACGTCGGAAAGTCTGTAAGTCGCAGCTTTAAATCTCCGCGAGTACAATGAAATCGTGTGCTGCTTCGTTCTCGCTCGGTTTTATGAATAGCGGGCAAATAAATGGCGAAGGACGTGTCTGGCGCGACGAGCGAGCGGGTAGAAAATCAAGAAGAAACAATGCCGCGCGACGAAAAAGCACGTGCATTTCGTACGTGCTTGTCCCACATCGCTTTGTCGGCCATTTGGCGATATTGCTGACACCGATATGAAATCAGTTGCTGAGAATCGGATTGCTCTGTGATTCGCAGCATTGCCGCATGTCAGACGTTGTGCTCAGGTTTTCTTGAATCACAAACTTTGTTAAAATTGTGTTGTTTGCTAAAAGCATTCTATAAAAAAGAGTATTCTCAAAGCGGGTCAGTGTTTTCGCAAAACATCAACAAGAAAGTGTCTTTCTTAAGAGCAAATAGATTTCCTCGGAGAAGACAGTTTTCTTTTATGAGAAAGATAATTGTAAAAAAATTGGGTTTGCCAATACTTTGTTAGCAGAGTGTTTGGTGTTTCACTTATATTTCTATGGTTAATATTGTTCCATATACATTTATTGTGTATTACAAATAATTATATTGCAGACTAAAAAAGTAGGTTTGGACTATCAATCTACTTTTGAATATGCACATATCAAGGAGATCAAGTTATACATAGCACGGTGGATTCTCGTATAAATGAACGGGAAGCGTATTGGTCGGCGAAGAGCGGTTCGGGTTCCGATTTTAGGAAAGTTTCGAAACGAACGAAAGTCTTCGCAGGATCGAGCAAGAACTTTTGCGCTCTCGCGCAAAGTTCATTACAACAATTTGGGGGAAACGCGAACGCGCGCGCCGCGAAGTTCGACGTGTACGCTCGCCTATGAATAAATTTCAGACGCGACGATCTATCATTTGCATATTACCCGCTTTGCTACGTGACGAGCGAACGCTACTCGCACTCGGACTTCTCACTCCGTCCCGGTGTATCGGAAACTGGTCCTGGCAGCGCCGGAATTTCGAAATGTGCATGAAACTACGTGGCGCACCGAACATTTCGGGATCGAAGTGCGCCTGGTGTTATTCGAACTTCCCAAATGTACTACTATGAGAAGTATTCTCGCAGTTTAATATTCAATACGTTTGAAATTTAGCAAGTCTTACTTTATTTACACCTTGAATTCATTATTAATATTTTTACATACCATTAAAAATTCGAAACTTCCCACACTGTAACTTATAACCAACAAAGCTCAATTTATGAATACAAAAAATCGAAAGTAGTCGGATAAAATTCCACGCGAAGCTATTCGAAAGCACTGCCATTACAAAATTAGAAGAAAGTGTGCGAAACGGGCGAAGTAGACACTCAGGCGGAATTCCTGGACTGCCGTGAAGCGTGGTGTCGGGGTAATAAGACATCAGGGAAGATCCACCGAGACTCGCTGTCAACGCGCGCGTCTCTGACGAGCCGGGCGGAAGCAGGCGAAGAGAGTAACAAAAAAAATGAGGAAGCCGGGTTGTACCGAGAGAGGAGGGATATTGCATTCTTGTGTCGAAGCAATTACTCGCGTAACGAGATATCGCTCCTCTGTCCGCCTCGCCAGTGGAAACTTCCTCGAAGGCGGAGGCTTGCTAAGGGATGGTTGGGGGTGGTTCGGGGGTTGGGTAGACAGGAGATGGAGCAGTCGCCGAGCAATGTGAAATGCTTGACTGCGAGGATCGCGTCCAGCACTCCTCGCTTTCCTTCGACCTTCCTGTGCCTCGTGCTTCCTTTC
Organism: Ectemnius continuus; assembly: GCA_910591665.1. Classification (NCBI taxonomy): domain Eukaryota; kingdom Metazoa; phylum Arthropoda; class Insecta; order Hymenoptera; family Crabronidae; genus Ectemnius; species Ectemnius continuus. Next base: position 7,454,001 of record OU342868.1, on the reverse strand, counting down.
ATCGCGAAACTTCTCTCTTCTCTGCCTTTGGCACTCGCTGACTGTGCTCTCCTGCTTGTTATCGATGGGACTTCATCGCTGCCTACCCCCTAAGCAAGCAGTTTGTCCCGGCAGGAACGCGCTCCCGGCACCATCGCACCGTGAAATCTCAGAGAGCCTTAACAATTTTAGAATCCAATTTCCACGCTTGCCAGCTCTAATTGTTGATTACACTTGCTTCCTCTGGTGTTACTCGTTATCTGTTATCATCTGACGAGCACTCTTCTTAATTGGTAGTCTGGTTGCATCATAATTTGTCATTACAACTTGCGATCGTAATAGAATTCTACATAAATTTTGTTTTACTATCTTTAATGTTTCTAACATTAGTAAAATCATTAAAAGTTCAGAAAGGTTCTTGCTGATTTCCACAATAGTAATAATTCTGTCATCAAATATGAAAATATAAACTGTTTGAACACTGTCACGTCGAGCCAATTCCCCCAGAAAATACTCCGGCGTAGTACGAGTTTAGTTTCGTTTCTGGCGGGGAGTAGCGCTGTAAGTCGCGGCAGGCGTAACTCTATTTCGTTGGGGGTGCGCTCTGTGTTTACTCTCGGCGAGAAATCGGCGCTGGAGGTGTCACCTCCAGTGATACAGAGTGCGAGAACGGGGATGATGTGTATCGACGCGAGGAGGTCGCTTTTAATGGAGGTCTTATCCAGCCGACGTCTCTCCAATATCTGCGCGGTGAGGATCGATTCTTTTCTATCCATTCAACATCGATATTAAGACCGCAGGCTGTCGAGCCTGGAATCAATTATTTGCCGGCATCTGCGCCAACATCACCGCACTCTCCTTTTCTTCGCTGGGCTTTCTCCGCTTTTCCCAACAGACTGAATGAATCGCGAGAGAAGCAAGGATTTCCACTTTTTGCCCCCTGTTATACCTAACCTCTCTCTCGCTCTCTCTTTCTCTCTTTTCCCGCCTGCCGGCACTGCCACTTTTTCACTTGATGAAGGAGCACCGGAGGAGAGGAACTTGACGCGCATCGCGGGCCAACTCGCCTCGTCTTAACTTTCGGCGAGGAGGAAACCTTGTTAGAAAAGTACTCGCCTCGCTTTGTGTGTACATAACGCGATACTCCCGCCGAGTGGCGCCACCGGCGCCAACGGTACATCTGTAATCAGTTATGTAAATGGAATAAGAGCTGTTTACGTTCGGGGTGAGTCGACGAAATTGCCGAGATCCAAGAGACGCCGGGACTCTTCCCGCCAATGAGACCTGTCGAGCGACATAACCTCATCGAAACTTTTCATTAGGACTCGATTGTCCAATTAATTCGTTCGTGGCACCGTTTGATTTGGCTTTAATGGGATATTCCTTTGAGTCGACAGTTTGGAAAGTGATCGAAGGATTTTGCCGCGCGAATTCCTGTTGAGGTCCTTGATACGCATTCAACGGTAGCGTTGCTTCAACGATCAATTGCGGGAGATCGTAAAAGCTGAACGTAAGCGGACTGTTCGATGACCGGCATATGCTGCACACTCGAATAACATTGAATCGCTGCGCCATCGGCTTTCATACTGCTTTTGCCATCCTTTCTGATTGGTCCTGCGGGAAACATTGATGTCTGTATTTAGTGGACGCTCCAAAACTTTCTTGGTATTTCGAGATTTCAGTTCGAACGAAATTGTATCTGTTATTTTTTTAAATGAAAACCAGTACCAATATTTCACTTGCTATTTCTTGGCTCTATAAGTTTCGAGTTATTAGACGAAATTCAGATAAGTGATTGTTTTTTAAAGAAGCTAGTGCCCGCATTATTAATCCGCGGCTTGAGCGGCGGGCTTTCAAGCGCGATAATAACTTTCGCCGGCGCCTTCGTTCCATTAATAAGTAAAAGTAAGAAGCGCCATCCTTTCGAGTTAATGGTAACAACGTCGTAAAGAAGAATTGCAAGGAGCGAGAACGACGGCCTTAATTAATCGATTCGGAGCGGCGAGAGTGGCTCCAATATACATAAACTCGCGGCGGCGGCGGCGTCGGCAAAGCGCCGGTTGTTAGATGGAATCGTAAAAATCCACGCTTTTCTTGGCTCTCTTGAACTTCGCCTTTCGCCCGGAGTTCACTCTGTCCAAGTTTTTACGATGGCTCGCCCTATTTTCCCTTGGCAATGAAATCCGCCTGTGCCTCTCTCTCTCTCCCTCTCTCTTTCTCTCCTCCACTTTGGTCCATCTCGTACAGATTGAATTGCACCGGGCAGCACGAACGCCTTCCATTCATAATAACTTTCTTATGTCTGATATCGTCGTCCTGCCTTACTTTTCAATATCCGCCAGCGGATTTTCCGCCAGCTGCGCTCAGCCATCAGTCGATTCGCGGACGACCCATTTCGAAATTAGTGCCACGCGTAGATTCACTTCGGACGTTTCCCCCATTTGAGGCTTTCCACTTGTATTCCCCTTCACCGCTTCAACCAAGAAATTTTGTTGCCTTGTTAGATTTCTGTTTAAATTGCTGTCTTTAATGTCAGTGTTAGTTTATGTTGAACTTTGTATTAGAATAAATTCGAATACGATTTTTTATTTCTCATAGTCATTGCAGTTGAAACGAAAGAATAGAAATTTTAATGTTCAATAAGAATCAAGTCGGCTTTCAGAAACATTAATTAATTTTTCTTACTCAATACACCAGAAACAATATCTAATAAAAGATGAGCGTATATTATCGTACAAGAAAGAGATACTCAACACAACAATTCTTCAAAAATTAATCTTAAAGATGAATTCGACTATCGAAGGTTCCGTACTACTATATCTGGCGTTGGCATTAATGCCGAGAGTAGAACGAAGGGGGAGAGATACGATGGATCAGAGAAGCATTGGTGAGCGCGCGAGAAGTTGTCGCCGAGTTTTCAGCAAGCGCGGCGGACTTTCCTGCTTTCGGTGGACGGTTCGTCCGAGAGAGGACTATGCAGGGTGAATCTGCCCTCACCCACTTTCATCCTCTATCATCGCAGCGAAATCACTTTGCCCCGGAGAGCGAGCGAGATGAGCACAAAGGGGCGCGAGAGTGAGAGAGAGAGAGAGGGAGAAAGAGAAAGAGAAAGAGAGTCCTTGGAGACTCGAACGTGCTTTCAAACACGCGCTCGGCTGGATTACGTGGAAGCTTATGGATTCCTTATACAATCTCTCGGGCCGCTGGCTGCCATGGAAGTTCTAAGCGCGCGCGCGCGCGCAAGCCCCACTCTCCATCATCCGCGTCTGCAGACGTCATTGGTAAAAGCCTGAATTTGATGAGAGAATCGCGAGTCTGAAGTCTCCCTGCCGCTTGGAATCGCCTGTTACCCTACTAAGGACGCTTTTCCATCCAGTGAGACTCCGCATCCTCTATGTTTTGCTATGTTTATTTGGATTTCTATAGATTATTGATAAACGATTGATACTTGGAATTAATTAATGTTTTCGGGAAAGTAAATTAATTCCGTTTATTTTCACGCGGAGTGTAAATTTTCAATGGTAAATCATTGAAAATGTCTATTTGCGGGTCACTTCGCGAGTTTGCTGTATTAATTTTAACAGTATACATTCAATTAGTAATTCACAAGTTGATTAAATTAATTTCGACCGATTGAGAATACAATTAGGGGGTTTTAAATTCCAAATTTTCGATTCGGGGGTTTCCAATGCGTAATTAAAATAGTGATCGGGTGTACCAAGTCCATCAAAAGCCAGTGGTACCTTGGAATGAGCTATCGCGGGCCAGTAATTCTCTCTCCCATCTGTCGGCAAGGTCATAACACTCGAAGCGTCATCGCGCATCAGAGGAGAGTCTATAAAGCGCGGTGGGATCGAACGACTTGTCTCCTCTTGGTATTGCGTTGCTAGTACGTAAAGAGGATCGTGGAGAGCGGTGGGATCGCGGCGAGAGTGTTGGAAGCAGGGTGGAATGAAGCGTGGCATGAAGGCCGTCGACATAATGATAGGAAGAGAGCACACGCGAGCCGACTACTCGGTATACGGCCGGATAGAGCGAAGGCTACATACTACCAGATAGTACATACAAGCTCGGATGCTCGTTGGCTCTAATGTGGCCTATTCAGCCGCCACAATGCACTGGTAATACGATTTCAGCGTGTGCCGACGCCCTCTTCAACTACCAACCTCTCCTATCCGCCGATCTAGATTCCCACCGGTTCCTCCTCCTCTGACCCGCATCGAAATTTCTCGACACCTTCGCTCGCCCTTCGCACTTCCTTCCCGGCGAAATGGAAGCCGCTTGTCCGAGGCTCTGCTCTGCTCTGCTCTGCTCTGCTCTGCTCTGCTGCCCATCGAGATTCGAGAGTTCAGATTTCGTCGTACGATTTAACGATTTGCCCGGCGAACCGCAATGGCTTCTGCATAGTTTGCACTGTCCTATTGTCGACCTTATTGCCCCCTTCTGTTTAGATATGGTATATTTATCGGCGCCGCTCCTGGGAATTAGGATTTTCAATGTTTGGTAATGCGAATATAAAGTTGCCAATGAATCCTGAAGTATTTTTAATCTGTTTTGGGTGCTTTCGGTATGGCATGTGTAATATTGCTGTTTTTGGCTGCCTTTATTGGAAATATGAAAGCGACACGCAACACTTGTTTCGGCGGCTCCAATTGATACTTGTAATTACAATTCGTCAATAGCAAACATGTAACAATAATCGTTTATTTATTGACAGGAGTGGCACGCTGCGACTGCCATTAAATGCTAATATTAAAAATTCGAATTTCCAATGGCACGAATCGGGCAGGCGGGGGAAAAAACGATAAAAATCCCCGGCACGGAAATCTCTCGTGAAAAGAGTCAACACGCGTTTAAATGTTCGCGGATACCAGTCCCATATGTATTTATCTCGCGCGCGCGCGCGCGCTCGCAATACGGACATGCACACGCGTACACCTCGCAGCGCGCTACCCCTTTTTGACGGGAAAAAGTGTAATAAATTCTTACATTTAATTCTACCTTGCGATATTGGAGATGGATGCGCTCGCCGAGCGAGACCGCCCCTCGCATATTTACTCTTCACGGGCTCCACATATTATACACACATACTAAACTGCAAAAACGGATCCGCGCGCAGCGCAAAAGTATGCGCGGCTGCATCAGCGCCGGATGCAACTGGCGCAGCGTTTACCGAGACAAATGTATATTTTATTCGGCGGGCGAGCGAGCGCGTTTAATTTCTCCTCTGTTTGCGCGGCGCTGCGCGCTGCATGGAGCGCACAAGCGCGCGCGCGTCTCTGTTCTCTGCGTTGATGGGGTAAATTCTACAGCGAGCGTCCGCCCGAATGTGCTCGCGTTTACCGTGCTAGAAATACAGGAATTAGAATTGGCCACGTCCACCAGCTCCGAACCTCACCAAGTAACCAGCTCGCGCACGTTATTTCCGCCACGCCCTCCTCGAAAACATTGCCCTGTCACACTGCGTCCTTTTCATTAGAGAGTACCGGGCGTGTTTGCGAGATCCTCGAGGAAACGAATTTTTAGCGCAAATCGAGCTAAATAATGCATCTTAATAACTGAAATTGAAACTGTGAGTAATGAAAACTAAGACAGAATTCATTCTTTACCAACAATATTCTGGAAACGTTGTTTATTTTCAGATATTTTGCAAATTATCGTGCCAAAATCGTATACTTAACGCAAATAATTAGTATTCACCTTCTGCTAACGACATTTTAAAAACATTGTGTATCCTGAAACGATCAGCCAGTATTATCGAAGTTCTCCCATGGGCAGTCTTTTTTTACGCGACACTAGCATGATGGGTGAGCGGTTAGGGGCGGAGGGGGGGTGTTAATCAATGGGGAAAAGGATGCCTTTGATCGCAGCGAGGATGGTGGCAGGAGCGTCGCCATGAAAAGCACGCCGGATCTCTCTGTCGCCGGCGAAGGAACTTAAATTGAAAGTGTCTTTTACAACGTAACGCAGCCCAAGGAACGTAGACAGTCACAGTCTACTGGGCCCACTCTTCCTTCTTTAACTTAGAGAACGAAAAGGAGGAAGCCATTCTTTCCCGGGATCTTTATCCCCGCCGGGTTATCCTTCTTTCCGAGGGTCTTCGCTCTTCTTCAAATCTTTCTTCTTCCCTCACTCTTCTTTCTTTATTTAATAGTGGAATATTTGAAAGATATTCGAATGTAAACTCGTAAGACGATATTTATGTGAATTGGTTTTGTGGTGAGTTAAAGTATTCTTAATGGAGGAACAATGGAAGATTTTTGTTTCTTTGTATTGGTGAAAGATTCTTTTCCTTTCTGTGGAATAGTTCTTTCATAATCAATATACAAAATTTAAAAATTGTATTCTTAAATTCATACGTAATTCTTCACTATTCATTCATAATTCCTCACAATTTCATTACTTTCTCTACATTACTTTCTCCGTTAATATTTCCTTAACGCTAGAACTGTCGAAAACTAGTGTTTGGTAAATCTAGTGTTAAGAATATCTTGAGAGAGGGAAGCGCAGACTGGGGAAGTGCGGCTTACGAAAAGGCCCAGGATCCTAAGACGACTAGAAGGTTCTGCTCCCCAGGAAGCTAAAGGAGAATCCCCAGGCTTCCCTCTGCTCCTACTTGGCAGCCAAAGGAAACGGAGGATGACAGCGAGGGTGTGCACGCGCGGGGGGGGGGTTGCAGTGCATTTTAATAATCGCGGGCTAAAGCGAGTGGCTGCTGTTGCTGTTGCGCTCAAAGCCGTGCCGGCGAATTGCCACTACATTGCTTCCGCTCGGCAAAGTGGCGCAGTACATATTGAAATAAGTGTCGCCCTTCTTGCCTCAGCACGCGCCACTCCGTAAGGGAATATTGTAAATCCTCTCGCCTGCAGCGCGGCAATATGAAATGCCCGCCTGAAATTGTTCCCTCCTTGTGCATTCATCGGCTACCAAGCCTTTCTCAGTCGAGGGAATGTGTTGCGGGCTTGTTGTTTGTAGGCCAAATCGCCCTGGGATAGTTCCCTTTCCTGATTGCACTTCTGCCAGATGTGTTCTCGTCATTCTTCCAAATGATTTTAACCTTTTCCTTTTGTGGAAGACACTTCAGTGTAATCAAATGAGGTTTATCCTTAGAAGAACTTTCTTTGATGGACTTTTCTGTATTTTTGATAGTATTAATTTGTTTCAACAGTGTGCAAAGACACGAATGTTAAAATACTGAATTATATATCTGTTTGTTAATACCAACCCTTAAAGAAATCGACTGGTTTACTAGCACCACTTAAAGCCCGCTCGCAAATTCCTCGATAATTACCACTTCTCGTACAAATGGCGAATTACTCTCGACTCGTTACGCATTTTACTTCTACACGGTGGCCACTCGAGAAGTCATTGAGGCGTCGCCCGGCTAATATTGCACAGGCAATTTGTCAGGCAGTAATCGGCCGAGAGGAGCGCAGTCCTCGCAAAAAATCGAAGATTACAGCCGATTATGGAGGAGTATTCGTGTGTGGGGTGACAAGCGAAGCTACCCTTACCGTCGCAAATTGCCACTCGGACGTTTTTATTCGACCATTCTCTCTCCGAGCGTAGTATGTGTGGGTGTGTGTTGCCCGCTCGGCATCATCCCTTGCGGCCTAATCGGCGTGAGCCGTTTCGCGCTGCCGAGAGGAGCGTTACGCTCGCAGGATTAAATTTCCACCGGCTGCTTTCGGTCTGCTGATTCCCCCTTGTCCTCCTCGGCGAGTACTGCTTGCCCGTACAGGTGTGTGTATACGGCGATTCACTTGCCTCTCAACCTTTCGTGTCGACTAATTAGAGATTGGTAGTTTTAATTAAACACGAATATTTAACAATTCGATTCTGCTGTTTATATTTATATTGTAATATTTTGAGTGAAGTGAGGAATCCTCTGCAAGGCGAGTGAATTGCTTTTGAATGACTATTCTCGATTGATTAAGAATAATTTAGTTATTTTGAAATACTTTTTCTAACAGGGTTTGTTATACTTATTTATTTCTCATAGAGTAAATAAAAAATACTGGTACACCCAGTCTTTTTCTAACAAATTTTCTTATAATTATAATAATGTTTCTTCTTAAGAAAAAATACATTTCTTTAGAAAAGACGGTTTGCTTTTCTAAGACAATTTATTCCCAAAAGACTCGATGTGTCTGTACTTTTTTTATCCATCTGATGGAACCGAATCACCTTGTATAACATGCGTTTCACCATCGGCGAGGAATTCATCCCCTTGGAAAATCCAAAAAGGTATCCTCGCCCTGCGTCTCTTCTTCCCGAAAGCCAGTGGGTTCGCCGAGGGTTAGATTTCGGGGGTTGGTTAAGCTGTTGGGAGAAGCATGTCTGGCCCACACCCACTGGTGATAAATTAATTATACCGGTTCCTGGCGAATCGGTCTAGTCCTCGCCGCGACGCAGTCCTGATCGCCCTGTTCGAGTCGTTAGGCATGGATCCTTGGAAATAGGATTACACGGGTTGCTAGAGAAACAGAACCCACCTCTTTGTTGGTGAAAGATATTTGATAAGTAATTTTATAAATAATTTGTACTCGACGAATGTCCGTCTTTGGAGAAAACTGTTTTAGACAAAATTCGAAGTATCTTACTTGATCTAAATAATATTTGTTATATTCCCTGCAGGGAAAAGTTCTCAGTTTAAAAAATCAATAGTTAAGAATTATATGAGTCGATAAAATCTTTTATTAAAAAACGCAACATTTCTATTCGATATACGTATTTTAAAACTGACCAATTACTATTGCATGGCTTCAAAGCCGAGATTCTTTAGAATCGATTAAACACCTTCGCAAAGTATCAGCACAACATTACAAAAGCATTTGTCGCCGTTCCCTTATCGAAAGGACTGAAGCTGATAAGAGCGCACCAGTAGTTGGAAGAGACGAATGAGGTTGCAGGTTGTCGACGAAATCGCGTGGAACACTTAGCAGCTTGGGGTGTATCGGGCGTGCTCGTTTGCGGATATTTCAAGCCAGCTAATACCAGGATAACGAAAAGGACGATCGCCATTCTTTCTCGCGAGTGTTCCGCTTGCTCTTCTCTACGCTCGCCGCACCGAGGAGATTCGGCAGTATTGCGCCGGAACGATACGGTAATGATGCTCGTTTCGCCGGCGACGATCGGATAATCTCCAGCGAAGCCCACCACTCTCATTACTTCTTTTTAAGCAGCTACTTTTGCCGCCCGTTTCAGCTAAAATGTATCTACTCCCACAAATTCTAGCTTTAAATGTTTGACGATTACAGTGTGGAAGGTTGTTTAAATGGGATGTACTGGCATTGAAAAACATGGGATTTGTTCCAGAATTTATTAAAACACGACGTATTTATTTTTAAAAGAAAACGTAATTCATATTAGAGTTTTATAATTTATATATTCTTCCATTAGTGGTTAAAGTATAAATATAAATATGATTAAGAAGAGTCAAGCTTTCAGTGATTAATTAAATCAGAACATTTTACTTTTCCTTTCGCTTTGTCATACTTCTTTTATTCACCATGTCAAATTCATGCCAGAAAGCGACAATACTTTAATCTGTGACAGTTCAATATCGACCAACTGCCATCCCAGTTCTCGGTGGAATCAGTCACTCGCCTAATTCAGCGATCAATTAGCAATAGTTAGTGAGTCCAGCGCACCAATCCCATTATTACCGAGAGAAGCGGAGAGGCGCAGCGGGGTCGAACGGATATCGCCAGTGACATTGAGGAAAGCTGATGACGCATGTACAGGATGAAATCGCAAGGCAGAATTGCTCTCGACGCTCTCTGCCCGGCGGCGGCGGGCGTCGGGCGTCGGTGGGCGTCGGTGGGCGTCGGTGGGAATGCCTACCTAATTACGCGGCATTTCGCCGGGCGATTTCGAGCGTGACGGCCTCTCGCGCATTGGTATGCAGCCGCGAATGAGAAGTAAATTGATCGAGACGAGCCGGGACGTTGAAATTCGAGCAGCCATCGGCAGCCGTCGCTGCAACGGGTTTCCGTGTTCCGCCGCTTTCTCCATGACACGTATCCATGGTTTCTATTATGCGCGACGACATGCTGCGTTCACCAGCACCCCTCTTTCCCTCTTTCCCTCTCTCCCTCTCTCCCTCTCTTGATCCTCATGCTTGCCTGTCCAATGGTGCATCATATTCCCTGACGAGCTCCCGTTCCCGATAATCTCCCCTCGGGTGCAATTTTTCACTGACCGACTCCTCTGGGTCACGAACGCGTACGATCTTCACCGATTAAATCTGAAATGAGCTCGAATCGCAGAAACGAACTTCAATTCGTATGCATTGGAAACACCGCAACAATAGAAATTCGAGAGAAAAAAATTGATCACTTTTTTGATAATAATCGTTATATGTTGCAAAATGAATATTGAAAGTAACAATTACAAATCTGAATGTTGTTTGATTTAAAAGTAATTTAAAACTGCAAAATAGAATATTAAGCTTTTAAATTAAACACTTAAAATTCTTCATTGAACTAAATAAACAAAGGTTATTTGAAACATTGACCCACATGAAAGGTTTTACAGTGCTGTGGTATAAGTTTGGTAAAAAGGACACGAACTGTATAACAGTTTGCAAGTTGATTTGGCAAAGACAATAAAACTTCATATCCGAATCCCCTTGTCGCTTTATCGTTCGCTTTGGCGAACATTATAAGGTATTTACCTTCGATTCCCTTCGGGCGGAGCCTTAATAAAAGATCAGCGGAATAGAATGAAAAATAAACGGCTGAATTGACACGAATCTCCGGCGGACTGCAAAATTCAGCCGCCAGTCTCTGTTTACAGTGTTTCTCGTGCGAAGTGAGTGAATCGATGGGAACAATGCATCGAAGCCAGTCCAAATTGTTCTCGGCTGCTTGCCGTCCCAGGGGGAATTCGCATTGAACAACACTTTGCAATTTCCGGTGTATTGATTAACCTCGGGATTAAACATTGAACAAACCGACCTTTGAATAATTCCTCCCAAGTGAAGTGTAAACGCGCAGTATTTCTTTTAAAAGTGCTTTGATAATTAAACTTTCAGTGTCAATGTTGGATGGGAGAATTGCACGTTTAGATATTCGTTTAAAAATCATTGTTCGAAAGACAAATAAGAATTAATCAAGCCCTGTATTTCTTTTAAGAACGCTTTAATAATTAAACTTTCAATGTTCGCTTTCTCAACATCGAAATCATTGCTTTTCCCAGCGAGTTATCGAAGCCCTCACTGTCAATAATGGAACCACAAATGACAATTAGTCACAATCAGAGGGATGTTAACCCCGGCGAGAAATTGACGTTGGCTGTGAGCTGGCACACAGCAATAAGGGATTGAACGTCAAACTCCCGACAAAGGACATTATCCAGTTCGTAGCGGTAATAGGTGGCGCTCAGGACAATCGCCGCGTCTGCGGCACCGGCTGCTCCATTGAATCGTGATATCCAATTTAATTATAGGCTCGCGAGAGCGAATCCCTTAATGCAGTAATGCGCCAAGTTGCGCATGCATCAGAGAACATGCAAAGATCTCTTTAAGGGATGTTAGTTTCAGCGTTGAACTATTATTTCGGTCAACTTTCTGCATTTTCTCCACGCAACGAAGAATCCAGTCAATAATTAATGATTCATAAATGTGTGAGATATTTAGGACATTGAATGTTAAATTTTGTATCATTAAATCTTCCTCTGAACTTAATCCCTTTAGAAAATGTTCTTTAGTCAAATTCATCTTGAATCGACTGCAATTAAACCAGGAATATCGAAACAATTGTCCGCCACCTTTTCACTTTTTTCCTACGAAAACTATTTAATTTTGAACGACGATCAAATGCAGAACAGTCGAGTACAAAAAACGATTTTATTCGTTAATAAATTTAAATACAATACAACACAGAATAAATACAAACCAGCACAGAATTAATAACTAACAAGCCGTTAATCTTAATCGAGTCAAGCATTCCAAACCGTCGGAGGATTTTTTAAGGGAGTGATAAATCGAAAAAGGGTTCGTGGAAAGGGTTGCACTTTTAGAAATTAGTAAGGTTTCCTCGTGCTTTCCGAGTCTTCCAATAGCAGCGGCTATGTGGCTGGACATACGTGTGCCAGGTGTACATGCACGTGACACATACATGTGCACGGGTTCCCATATCCCCGGCAGTGTAACCTTTCAATTTCCCCGTATCTTTTGGATACACGTAGCCCGGCCGATTTATGGATCGAGCCACCACCCTGCCCGGACCGCCGATATTTCACTCAAAAACGAGATTTTCCATTAAGGCTCGAGCTACCGGCAAACCTCGAATATTGCACTCTCGGCGGACGCCCGGGAAAAGGAATGGCTCTTTAACTATTTATCAAATGTACGCTCCGCCGCGAATACCTTTCAATTCGAGCCTTTAATTCGACAACCCTAAACGCACGTGTTCGAATATTTTATAGTATGGTTGTTTTTATTGGTGGTCTGTAGAGTTATTTTTGAACCAAGTTTTTTTAGTTAGGAGGATTTGTAATGTTATTATCATGCGTGTATTGGGAACGTTATATTATTAACTTGAGATTAATTTAATAAGTGGATGTAAAAAGGAAACGAATCTTATAGTTTCCGTATTAATAGAAAAGTTCTCGACTACGAATTAAGGAATTTTGACCGCCAGTGTCTTTTGTATTAATAATACCGGTCATTCCATTCTCCCCGTGTTTCCTTAACCTCTCAAGCACATTTAATTTCAAGAATCCCATTTTACTCGAGCCAGGTAAAGTTCACCGCGAGCTAAGGTCACTCACGACACGTTCCTGGCGGGTTCTTAAAAAATTACCCGCCCGCCGGCCAAATCCCCGCCAGCATCCAGTTTAATTCGCAGCGGAGATCGCCGGCCGGCGCGGCGTGCAAGCAGTTTCCCAGTTAATTCCGACACGCTCGAAGGTGCTACACGCTTTTGATCTCGGCCGTTTCCGCCCGGAGAGCAGAGCAAAGAGAGTGGCTAAAGTAGATTTCGTTGGGAAGAGGAGAAAAGAGGAGAAAAGAGGAGAAAAGAGGAGGAGCGTGAAAGCCGCCAAAGGCCGACTAGAAAAGAATGGTTTCCACCTTTCTTCCCGGTCCTTCCAGGTGTCTCCCATTTTTCCCTGACAGCGGCTCTCGGCGGACTAATGTATTCAAGTATAAATACGAATTTCCGCCGGCTCGTATTTAATTATTCCGCAATGGCGCAGTCTCCTTCCTTCCTCGCCTCTTCTTTTATCTCGCGGGGCGCAGCCGTTCGGGTTAATGAAAATGTCAGAAAGATTTGCGCGGACAGCCGTCCGCCTCACCATCGTCTCTACGCACGCGTGCGTGTGTCTATGTGTGCGGGGCGAGAGAGAGAGGGAGAGAGAGGAAAAAAACGGTGGCGCGAGTGGGACACCAGGAACAAGAGGGAAAACTGGGTGAGAAGGGGGTGCCAGAGAAAGAATGAGAGGGAAAGCATCGCGCGAGTGTAATCAATTCCGCGCTATTCCCGCGGACTCAATTATCCGTCGTGGCAGCAGGGTTGCAATTGCGGTGGCACGCCGGCACTCTGACAGCCCTGTATTTTTCCTTCTTTGATTGCCGCGCACCCTCTCGCCTCTCTTTGAAACCACCCCCTCAACTACTCGCCGAGCCCGACAATCTCTCTCTTCTCGCTCGATCGCTTCTCCTCTTTTTTTTTTCCCACGCCCGCCACGTGTTCCGCCAATTGCTGCTCGATGTACGCGCGCGCGCACCCGCGCGCTTCTGCGAGCCTTCGCCGCTATTAATAGGGTGGCAATCTGTGAATGAACAAACTGACTCTTTCATTCGCACTGTGCTATGTTCTCCGCTGACAGGCGTGGTGAACGCGACTGTAGTTGGGAATTTGGGAATCCTTTCGTTCGCGATGGTAGAAGGATTTCATTTCTTTTGAGTAACCTTTTTGTGGTCGTTCACTTTTTCGAAGAGAATATTTTTTTAAGGGTTTTTCTATCTGTTATCGAGAATTTGAGAATTAGTTTTTCGAGTTTGGTTTCTTTATACAGCACGATTTTATATCTTCAGTAATGTCAGGCGTAGTATTCTACACTTATCGTTAGCCAAACAAAGATTTCTTCGATAGAAAATAAAAAGAGAATTAAAACTACTAAGGGTTAATAAAGAAAGTTATAATTATCACTTTATTTCCATACACACCACCCATCGGGAATACCATTTGCCTCCACGGCCATTGGATGGGGACATTTTTTCGCCCGAATGAAAAGCACGCGGGTGGTATCGCTCGCTATGGAGCCGCATGGGGTTTATTATTAAAAACCATTGAAAACGCGCCTAACAAAGCGCCCGGAATGTGAGTAATCCTGGGGCTTCGCGCTTTCGCAGGAATCTGAAGTGTTCTCCGGAGCGCATTCCGAATTTTTTGTTCGAAATATTTATAAGCAATCTAAAGGATATTCGCGCAAAGAATATTATTATCCCAAATTATTATTTGCTAACATCAAGTAATAATTAATAATATTGATTGATTATATCCAAAATAGAAATCATGCTGAATAATACGAGTTTTTATTTCACGAAAATAGTATAAAATCACATCATTATCTTCTTATTCAATAGATCGAACAATTTCAAAAGCATTTTAATGAATGATTTTGTCAGACGCTAATTAACGCATGGGAATTAATTGGTGTGAGAATATAATGAAAGTAATGGGAGAATATGTACATGCAGATACGGAAATAATAACGGACATCTAACCAGGATTTGATACGAAGAAATAATTAATCAATCATGCAATGACCCAACATTGCGTTAATTAATATTGGATATGTATTTTATTGCGTTTCCGTGTCGGTTGTGCAATTCATACGGAGAAGCTCCAATTGGTCCACTATACCTTCGAGCATATTGCGCTCCTTTTTCCGGATGGTAATCGATAAATGAAAACCTACACTTTGTCGGAAGCTTAATTAGTTCGCAATAATAAATATCATGAATTTCCCGGTGAATTCAATCCTACGAAAACCGGAAGGCAACCGGAGTTCGGCTCAAATTATGTAAAGGGTAGTGCACTTGGTGTATAATTATCACAAATCTACTCGACTTTTAATCAAATTGATGTGGATTTTATTAATAATAAATTTAAATGTAAGACAGTGTGGAGGATCATTCATATATCCCTTAACACAAATATAATATAATATACTATAATTATAGCATTATTATAATTATCCTACACACACACATTACACAGCATCTTTACATCCAACAATAGTGATTCAAACACAGATAAATCATCCCATCCCCATAAACCTCGAATCAACGGTCCAGCTTGGATGCCAACAAGTACTAAAACTAAAACATTCAGCGATACAGAAGCAGAACTTCTCCGGTTGCACACTTTTACGTCAAATCGACGGGTGTCGACGGAACTCGTGTTTGCATGCGTCCAAGTTCACCGAGTCTCCACAAACAAACGTCGTTCCGGCGGACGAGGAAGAAGCCGGAACAAGTAACAGCGGGAAAGGGCGACGGAAAGGAAGAAGGATCGGTGATAGGTGAAAGAAGGGTTGGCGGCGCGGGGGGAAGCGAGGGGGTTGAAGAAATGGCATGGGTAATAGGGTGGGAGAAAGCGGGATCCGCAGCTGTCTGCAATAGTTATGGTCGAGTTCGAGGTGAACAGTGTCGATGGTTGGGTTTGGTCGCCAAGCCTTCTGGCATTCGTCTAGGTCGACGATGGACCCACTGATCGATAGAGTTCCTCCGAGGAAAGAGACGGCTTCTGCTTCTCTTCTTCTCGGTACAGGGTGATACACTTGTTTTGGAATCCAGTATTGTCATATTTGACATTTTTAAGAAATGTATATTTTGTGTGCATTGTTTTGTGTAGGGTATAAAAAGGAACAATGAAGTATTTCTATTATAATTAAAGGTTCTGGGTGGCCTTAACTTCTTTAATTATTTTAATTGTACATAAATGGTTCTCCACACTGCTCTAAATTTTATATACATATTCTATTTTTCATATAATCCTTATAATGTAATATGCATGTGTAAAGAATTAGAACTACTCACTAAACACTATTTTCTATTATTTAAAATCTCTATACCAAAGAAATACATAATTAAACAGACAAAATTATAAGATTTTCGAGCGATCGAGGAACTTCTTAAAACTGATTTGAAGAAATAGGCATCACCCTGTATAGGACTAAACACATGCAGGCTGTACAGTTGCCTAGTCTTTGTCTTGGCTAACTCGGTAACTCGGCAAACTAAGGGGAGCAGCGGGGCCGATGCCCCGATCGGAACTTTACTCGCGCGACACTGCACCGCCGCCGGAAGCTTCCGGCTGGCGTTCGGAAAAAGTTTGCAGCCTCGAGCGAAGCAAACCCTGAGAGGAGGCAGGCAAGCAGGCAGGCTCGAGTCAATCGCTGGAAAGTATTGCTGAGCGAGGCTGCCGTAATTTCGACCTCGGCGAAGCGGGCGAAACTTTGCGGTCGGTGCTTCATTATGCTCCTGCTTATTTTCAATTAGCTTCTTAGGGCATACTTGTCGGCGAACGCCGCCAAACTCGAGAATATTGGGTTTGGTGATACGGCAACGCTGGGCTTGAGATGGTAATCGCATTACTTGCTTACTGTTCCTTCGGTTCCGCGGGGATAAAACGTCGCCGGGAGTTTGGTAAAGTAGTTATTCGATGCGGCTTTTGTTAAGGAGTTGAAAATGATATGATGAAATTAATAGTGGTGCGGGTAATTGGTTTTTCTGGGCTTGTCGGGTTTGAATATCTTATGGTCTTTGATTGAAATATATATTTTAAATCTTTGGGTTAGAAATCAATAGCATATGACAAATTCGCAGTTTTAATTTTATGGTTCAAATAAAAAAAATCGGGGACTATGTCAGAGTTAAAGCAGGTTTTGATTCCTAAATTGAGAACATCCTTTGTTCATAAGTCGCCATAAAAATATAATATCAGTGTCTCAGTCATATTGACACGTTTATTACGTTTATATTACGTTTTCCAGGTTAATACTTTTCGTATTCTTTTTGTCAAAGCTCGGCTTTCTTATTATCTTAGGCTTAGCTGATTTTTCTACGTAGCATTGGTGGGATAGAGCGGAGCTTGTTCCGCCGACAATAAACAGTCGCGAAAAAAATCGTAAAAACTTTACTGGCACTGCTCTTCCAAGTTGCTGAATTTCCATGAAACGCTAATGAGTCCTTTTTCTGGCAGCAGACGCGAAATTGAAAGCCCCCGGCTAAATACTGCAAGTAGACAGAGCGGGCGTCAACAAAGCCTCGTGAAATTTTCTGCCTTGGCTTATTTCCCGACAGGACGCGCTAATAAATCGTCCCCGGAAGTGGATCGAAAGGTTACCGACGCGACTTGCCCAATTTTTGATTTCTCAAAGTGACCGGTGATTCCGTTACGGCTTTCGAAGATTCCCGATTTTATTGGAACTAATTAGCTGCTAATTTTCAATTCTACGTGTTATAACTTTCGAGTATTGTAAACTCATTTAACTGGAGAATAATAGATCAGTTATTTTCTTTTTATGAAACTAAACATGACTAAGATAAAAGTTTATGGCTGCCAAAGCAATGACCTATTCATACACAAAACATACTCAAATACAAAAGAATCATATAAAAGATTCCATTATTTTAGTTCACGGTCATGATTTCGACTAGAATGATTATTGTCGAATTTAATACCGACAATTCGGACGGTTTAAAACCTTGAAAATTGAATAGCCCGTAGGAAAGCCGAAGTTGAATGCATAAAGGTTGATGTGAAATTTGGCGAGGCAGGTTAGGATGGAGAGATAGTAGAATTGTGCTGGAAAGGCTCGAGCGGAAGAGAGAAGTGAAATGAAGGGACTTATGGAAGGAATGGCGTGGAAGTAAGAGAGGGCGAGGGGGAGAGGGAGAGAGAGGAGAGCGGCCTGGGTTGGCTCCGCGCCATAATTTTATTGTTTTATCTGCCGTGTTTACGACACGACGGAAAAAGACCGAAGGCAAGCCAGCGCCCAGTTTATTATGCAGCGTATGCGCCCGAGGAGTTCTCGCTCGGGAAACACGACGGGGCGAAGATAAATGCGAGCGTTTCGACGGAGCGGACGAACGCCCCATGTAATGCAGACGCGGAAGCAGCCTTGGACGGTGACGGACATTGCGCCACTTAACCTCTTTCGCCGAGCAGATGCGCTTGGAATGGAATCCAAGCTCGCGAATTAAATATAGAAGTTCGACTGAAAAGTGGCTCGCTTCGGGGCAGCCCACTTCAGCCTTATTGACAGCCACTTTCGTCCCTCTTGAAGTTGATGTATTCGCCGCAGACGTTCTTGCGTAATCCGCGCCTTTCCTCCTCCCGGCCATCCCCCCAACTCTCCATTTCGAAATCCTTCCATCCCCCTCCTACCCTCGGCCCTCCAAACTTTCTCGCGCCTATCATTCACTCCGCGCTAGTTAACAAATTCTAAGCAGCTACTCTGCTACTATTATTAACTCTAGTTGCTGCAAACAGTATAGAACAGTAATATTGATTCACTGAAAAGACATCTCTTCCCAAATACTCCAATCGACTATTAATTATTACGATTTCAACTACTGAAAGGACTCATTTAGAAGCTCAGATCCAAAGGATCTCAAAAGCAAAGTAAAATTACCCCCAAGCTTAAAGCATTCTCTGGTTCTTTCCAAGAGGGATCCAAGAGAAGTAGTATCGGTGACTTATAAATCGGGGGAAGGCTCCATTTCGAATTCCCGTAGTATCGGAAGAAGAAGGAGGGCGCGCGGGGGCTGGTTTTGTTGTGGGGCATTGAGGAGGGGGCGAAGTGCAAACAGCGGGCAGGACAATGCTCGGGTTGTGTAACAGAAGGTAGGAGTGAGAATCCAGCAGAGGTGGCTGAGACTGCTCTCATCCATTGTTGTCCCGTTCTCTCGATAGCAAGCTTGGGCTCTGGGTGTTCTTTCCCGGAGTATATACGACACTCGGGGGCCGATGGCACTTCCACGAACGGCTGACCCGACAATGGACCACTCCACTCGAGGGTGAACCATTCCTATGCTAACAGGCTTTCACGCCAAGTGCAGAGCCACCTCGGATGCTGCACAGTCTACGTGCAACCTGCTCCCGCCACTCTCTGTATCTCTATGGACCACCTATACACGCTCCTCCCCTCCCAAAGTATTACTCGAGATTTTCAACTTACCTTTCGATATTCCCTTATTACTGGTTGAATGTGGACTAATCAGAAGTTAGTGTCTATCGAAGTAGACAGTGTCGTTCAATTTGCAGTGAATATAAAGTGTAGACTTGTTCCTTTTTAATAATTATTGGGAAAGTTATACAGTTGCCCTTTTTGAATTATTTATACAGCTGACATTAGTACGAAGAATAGTAGCAACTGCGGGTACATTTAATTATTAAACTATAATTTTAGTAAATAAAAATATACTACGAATTAGAATTGCACCACACATCTCTGCTGCTTTCTAAAAGCAGGATTGGCTGGTGCGTGGATGTCTAACGTCCGACCGCCTCCGTTCATACATATCCCGGCATGCTCTTGACTTTCAACTATCGGCGCCGGACAAGTACGAAAACCATTTCCGGGCCTGGGCGATCGTCCGACTGTGAAAGCAGCTCCGACAAAGAGCCGATTCTTCGATACTCGATCTTGCAGATTGAGCGCAACGCCGGAGCTTTCTTCCACTGAATTTACTTTCGCGCCTTTCTCCGGCAAAATCGCCGCCCTTCGTCTTCCCGTGATCTCCTTTGAGGAACAATCTGCCTTTCTCTATCATGCAGAACCAACCGCGTCGACTGCCTCAGCCTCTGGGAATCATCCCCTTTGAGAGAATCGACAAGTGTTTCATTTCCGTGGACATGCGAACTTGACAGCTAGATTGGCTGCTGCTTCACGCGCTCCCTTATTACTGTTCTTTCGTGAATGCACCCTCTCCCTCTCGCCTTTCGAAATCCTGGATCATCTTTCGTTGTGGGGAGAAAACAGACTCGTAGAAAGTAGCTTTCCATTCTTTTGCAGTCTCTTAATAAACTCAGTAACTTTAACTCTTCAACTGCCCAATAGTTTTCAGTACGAAATTTTATTTATAGTTCGATTAAAAAACATTGTAATGTGAAGAAAAATCATATTTATTATTATAAAATATCAGGATTACAAATATTGAAATACTATGATTAAACATTTCTTGTAGGACGCCCAATAAATTATTATGAAAGTTAAATCAACGTTTGGTTTGGAATAGTATTGGAACAATGTATAATTCATCTTTGACAACTTTGCGACGTCTTCAGTAGAGATGAAAATGACCGAAAAAAGATTTCTGTAAGACAATATTGTTTGGGTTGCCCGTCCATCATTGGTTTCTCTTAATGGAGTAGTTGCTAGCGACGCGTTTAGAAATGCCGGTCGCGTGAGACAATTCGATAATCGAGGGCGCCAAGAGGAATTACAGGCTTCCGGGCGAGGAGGCTCAAGGTGGCATTCAAAGCATGTCGTCCAGCAACAAGTGGTAGGCCGTGCAGCCGCTGTAAAGCGGTATATTCATTAGACTCCTTTTATCCGGAAGGCGTTCGCCTCTCCGCCCTTCTTCTTCGAGCTTTCGAGCGGCGATGTGCTCGCTGGAGGAAACGGCGGCGGCTCAGCTTGTGTCTCCGGGCGCGCGAGAAGGGCCGATGATAAATGAGACGTTACTTGGAAATCTTGGCTGGCCGGATAGATAGTGTCGGAAAGTTTGGTGATAGAAAGGAGAGGGAGCCGCGGCCGCTCTGTAAAGCCGCGAACACGCCGGCGAAGTAGAGCGCGGTAATAAAGTGGAGTAGTTGCGCCCCGAAGTAGTTTCCCTCTGGAGTATCGTCTATGGAGTGTACTCGGCTTCGCTTATACGAGAACACAAGGGCCTCGCCAGCCTCGGTCTTCACTTGCTCGACCTACGCGCTGCGCCGCGCCGCTCAAGCCCTAGTTCACCTCGCTGCAACAATAAAATATAATAGCGCGTTTCACCGCCCTTTATTAACGCTCCTTGTAGGGCTGCATAGATAGAAGCCGAACAGCAAGTCAAAGGTAGTCATGACTACTGAAATATTGTAGTAATTTAGTAGAAGGATCGATGATTACCATGTTAAGTTTTCATTATTATAGATAAAAGTGAAGATGTCAAAAGAAAGTAGAACTTTTGCAGTATTGGAGTAATTGTAAGACACGTCTAAAGGGACAAAGATTGCCTGGTAAATTATACTTAATTTCTTTAAACAATATTATAATCAAACGCTTCTATAATTGAAGGCAGTGTAATGAAACCTTTAAAGGGATTCAAAGATCCATTAGAAATTGAGGAGGGAAACTGTCATATTTATTTTAGGGATGGCTTGTTTTCGGGGGCGGGTTTGGCTTCCATTAACCAAATGGGATTTCGCTTCTTTTTCGGAAAAGTTGCTCCAATTTGCCTAACATCTCGCTAGGATCGGCATAGCGCGCGGAGGACCAATCTAGTCTATCCGCATTAAGGCCAGCAAAAGTGATTTGTCCTAACTGCGGCGTCACTCGCCGGGCAAAGCGAACAATTCTCCCGAGTTACGGATGGATTTAACGATCGTCGTCCTCCGAGGCTTTGTCATTCCCTGGAATCTACCGGCATACCTGTCCCCCCGAGCGCCGTCGACGACGACGACGCCCGACGAGCGCTTTGAGGAAACTCGTTAATCCCGCTCTCGAAACTGCCGGCGAGAGAGAGAGAGAGGGAGAGGGAGAGTGAGTGAGTCCTCGAACTTCCTTCCACGAAAATGATCGGTCGATCGCCCTTGTAGCAGATAGCGGACCGCCATGTCATCCACACACATTGCATCCACGCGAATTCGTATGATTTCATTCGTTTCAAACTTAACATTTTATTGAATGATTTTCAGTGGCAACGAGTTGGTTGTTGCTATAAGTTGTAGACAATGTATTTATTGGTGGTTTTTTAAAAACATTGTTTATCTGTTTAATCTGACATTGCAACTACTATTTTTACACATGCATCTGATTCAGTACTTATTATTACAGTTATTTTACTGGGCTAATAAATACTAAAATAGCAAAGGCATTTACACCTAAACTTAATTCGATATAATACTATTAACAAATTAGAGAACAGCAAATATTCTTGTATCCAGAGTTTTATGTGGGAGAAAACATGGGCAAGGTTGGCCGCAATCGGGGAAAACAGTTTCGATGGGTCCGAAATAAGTGGAGAAGGGCTCAGACGCGGAAAAGGACGTGGACGGGCGGCGCAAAAACTATTTTGCTGGTGGGACGCGGGTAAACCACGATAATCCATCCATAAAATGAAAGCCGCAGAGAGACAGAAGGAAAAAGGGGGAGCGCCGCGACGGTCAGCGTCGGGGTGACGCTGGGCCACGTGTCACTCGAACGTCTTCCCTTTTTCCTGGTCAATAAGAGAATAGTACTCTTTCCATTCCTTGGAATTATGTGAGGGGGGGGAGGATTTCTGCCTCTTTTCAATTTCGCTCGCTCCGCTTTCATCTTCGAGTTACGGATGCGCCCGAACTTTCCGCCGCCTCCGAAAGAATCGAGGAAGAAGTTCCAGTGAGGCTTGCCAGGAACCCTGCCAATGGGAGCCATTGAGCGCTTCCATGTTATTAGATATGATTGATTTGATCGCTGCTCGAGAGGAATTTTGCTCTCGTCGGGAAAGGAAAAATAATTACACTTGGTGTTCAATATAAATTCATCTTTATTTCTCTTGTTTCAACCGTCGATTATTTAAGCCAATATTTTCTAGAATGGATTAAAGATCTGGGAAAATAAATACTTTCTATATTTGTTTACCCGAAAAATCACTCGTCTTGTAATGGCTTTATATTACTCTACGTTTATTCCTCTGAGAGTAAATCTAGCTTATATCAACACAAATTAAATAAACACTTTCTAAAAATACTTCGAACACATAAAAACTTTCTACTTTTACATACTACTATAAATTAAATTCCTATTCCATTCTTTCCCAACTAATTCAGACACAGCACATCCAAAATTTCCACAGCAATAATTCCTTTCCTATTTAGGGAGGATAGAATGATGTAATTCGTCTTTTGGCAGTGGCAGGAGGAGTTCGATTATGTTTCCCTGGGAGTGCATAAGGACCTCTCGTGATAGGTGCATGTGTATAGAGGTGGATGTACGCTGGTCTAGCGCGCTCTCGATCCCTCTTCCCGTAGAAGCCGCGAGCTAATCCCCCGACAAAGGGGCCATCGAGTATCGATCGCTTATTCTCTTTGACGTGCTGCCCGCTATCTCTTGGCTGCACACTCGTCCGTGATAAGAGGACGAGTTTACTCACACGACGACTATGCTGCTACTGCTGCTGCTGCTGCTGCTGCTGGCGATGCTGATGCCGCCGAGCTAGACGAATCGACACGTACACACGTATTCGTGCTTCGCGTCCTTCGTGTAAGCACGTAAACTCGTTTTCTCAGACGCCACTGCCATTCTTTTTGCACCCCTGTCACCCATATTGCGAAAATAGAAGATGCTTCTTACGAAACCTGGCAGACTTCTATAAAATTATATCTTTTAAGTATTATATTTATGTTTCTAATTTATTATATGTATTAGTTCAAGGATTATTGGTAGTAATTAATACTTTGACTGGTGGTATGTTAGAATTTGGGTTCGCCATATTCCATTCTGCGAGAAAAGCGCTAATATAAATAATGAGAATCAACTTATTAACATTTGAGTAAAATAAAAGACTGAATAAATCATAAAATCGTTTCCCTTTATAGTTCACTTGCATGCAAATCGTTCCGATTGAGATTCCAGCTGATATCCTAAAAACTGCATAATTTGATCAGTGAGAATGGATGTCGACAGTCAGTTACAGACTGGCAACTCCGATTTCGCAATTCGTGGATACGGCTCATTTGCCACGCTTTATGTCGAGCGAGTACAACCCAATTGTCTCAGTGGGAGCGTCGGAATAATGGGGTATTCTCGTCATTAGAGGACAGTCCGACAGTTCCTTTGTACTTAAAGTCCCCGCCGCCGCCGCCGCCGCCGCCTGTACTTTCAATCTATCGGCTGCGGGCACAAAGGGCCCGGAATAAAAATTGCACGCGGAGAATTGGTTAGTGCTCGGTGCGCTCTCTTCGTTCTCGCGGAGAAGAGTGAGAAGGAAGGAGGAGAGAGCGGAGAGGAGAGAGATCTGCGCGCGTTTGATTTGGCTTCCTCTGTCGAGAGAATCGATGTCTGAGGCCGCGCTCGCGCGGCCGGCCACAAAGAGAATTACGTATATCGTCGAGCCGACGTGCCAGGATCAGCCTGTTCCTCGAACCACGTGCGCTCCTCTCCTTCGTGTCCCCTTTCAAAGCCGATCCCGCCGCTCTGTCTCGACATATAAGTTTCACGTGTCAGCGAGTTCAGAAGTGTCAGTTTGGGGGCCGATGGCCTCCTCCGAATATTCACGCTCCTCGCATATATCCCAGCCTCTCTCTCCCTCTCTCTCGTAATCTAACAAACACATGGCGGCATAACATTTCTGCAGCACCGCTTTTATGGCGAATAAAGAAAGTATTCGCGCACCTAGTATTTTTTGGTGTAAATTAGCTTGTAAAAGGAAATTTATCTTCTCTTGAGAATAAAACTTTCTTGCTAGTAAAGTCGTGTTATAAATTACGGTATACATTTGTTTATAATACAGTTAATTAGTAACTTACGATCCCTCGCAATTTAAAGTTCATTTGAGGTTTACTATACATCTATGGTTTTTGAGTAAATAATTATTCGAATATGCGAAATTCATATTTTCAGTTTTATATTAAAATTTTCCTTCCCTGCTTTATTTGATATTCTGGCGTTCTTAACTGGAATTCAGTAAACCCTGCGGATGAAATATGCGGAATTTTATTGAGCCAAGCAAAGAGTCTTTGATCTCTTCGGCGAAAATCGGAAACTATGCGTAAGTAGATTACTTTCGTGCTGGCGGTCTTTCGTGTAGGACTCGCGCGCGGTCAGGCTTTATGCTTAGGACGCGTTATGTACACGAGCTGCACACGGACGCACACACACACACACACACACACACAGCCGGAGACACTTCAGAGGAAATTCTAAACTCAAAGCGTGCCCGTAATACTAAGCTGCTTGGACGTCAACGCGCCGCTCTCCTTTTCATCGTGTTACATGCAGACGCACGCGGCCAGCTTTTCTTTGAATATACCTGCCCTTTGTTGTACAAGTAATCCGAGCAAATATTACACTTCTTGCTGGTTAATGGGAATTCATTGGTAGTCTAATAGAACGCGCCGATGAATAGCAGGATTTCAGAACGCTCAGAACTACTTTGCGATGCTTTAGCTTTGTAATGAGCGAAGGTCTTCTCAGTAAAATCGTTTCTTAAATTATTACGAAATGCATTGACATCGAAAATGATTATAATACTCGCATTTTGTATTCTATTACTCCTGATTCATTATTTTTAACCAGTTAACTGTGTTTGACGACTATACTCGTCATGAATACACGGTCTGCAAAGGGGTCGCCACAGTTAACTGGTTAACATTTTCCCAACCTGTTTTCTTACTCATTTATTATATAAAAGCATACGTTCAATCATCACATTTATTATTTAACACAGATTTGAACTCCAAAGCATTACATCATGACTATCACTCCTTCACACGTGAAATGACAAAGCAGCAGGAAGCAATTGCCGCGGAGTTCATTCGGTAGAGTGAAGTTAAGGGTTGCTGAATCAGGGCGGCCTAATTCGAGGGGGGGTGGCGTATGCGCGAGGAAGGGCTAAGTGAGCGGGCAACATCTAAATTAAAGCATTATGCATTATGGCCGGCGCTTTTATTGCCGATGGCTCAATGAAAGAGACCTCCGGCGAAAGATAGAGGGCGCTCGTCGGGTGGTTCGGGGTGGTGGGAAGTGTGGGACGGGCGAGAAGAGGGCGGCTTCATCTCGGTCGGCCTTAGCCCGGGGCATGTAAATTCGCGATAATAGCCGGGGATGCTTCATCCCTCAGCCGCCGCACCACCCTCCGGCTTAACTCGGCCTTTATGAGTTAATAACTTGGGTTATCGAGAAATTCGCCTTGACTGCTCAGCCCGACGATTCTCCTTCTCTCTCTCTCTCGCTTCTTGTACACTCGCCGCTCTCCCTCTCGTCTTCTCACCTTTCTCTACCAAGACTACTTCCTTGCTTCCTCTTTCTTTATGCCGGCCTCCCGGAATATCTCCGGCTTTGTATGCCCACGTGTCTCAAAGCAAGCCTACTGGAATCTTAAGCGACTCCAGCCGCGACCCAACATTAATGCCTCCTCCTCCCGGAAGGAAGCCCTGATTTCGTGCAGCCGCGATATTAAGTTGGCGGTGAACTTATGCGAATTTAGTCGCGACCTTATGAATCCCCCTCCTTCCTGCTCGTTTTTAGTCGGTAGACTTGTTTGCTAGTTGCCAGAGGGATTTTCACTGGGACTTAAGTTACGAGAACTTCATCTTCCGCGTAAGGGCTTTGAACGAATTTTGTTTGGACTTGTTTGTGATAAACGCGTCGTATTTAGTGGAGTGTCGGTTTTGGGGAATACTTAATTTATGGTGTGATATATTTATTTCACGAATTTAAAAT
Source organism: Ectemnius continuus (assembly GCA_910591665.1). Classification (NCBI taxonomy): domain Eukaryota; kingdom Metazoa; phylum Arthropoda; class Insecta; order Hymenoptera; family Crabronidae; genus Ectemnius; species Ectemnius continuus. The sequence continues at coordinate 7,427,376 of OU342868.1, read as the reverse complement.
TAAAATTAAGATAGGTGAGTGTTTAAGAGACGATGTTTCATAGAAGTTAAAATTTGTATTAAACTTTGTGAATAGTTATGTGGGCTTTTAATAACTGAAAGCAGTATAATCGAAGTTTAAATAGTAACTTTCGATATGACAAAACTGCATACACTTATGCATTCGAATTAGAAAATTGTTTATTCATTATTCGATCTAATTGCGTCGATTCTATATGTTTAAACGCTCGATTTCCACTCGAATATTCTGATAATCGAGACAAAAGCGTTCCGCTGTAGAATTTGGCGAATGGCGAGGTGAAAAAGGGGAGGCAAGAAGCGAATATCCGATTGAGCAAACAAAAGCTCTGAGTATCGACGAGCGAGCCGGGTGGCCCATATTCCGGTAGTATCGCCGGAACAAACAGAGAGAGAGAGAGAGAGAGAGAGAGAGAACGGCGGCAGAGACGAGCCGGACACAGTTTACGGTCAAACAATTTTTGGTAATGAATAAAAAGGGAATTAATTATCTGACCGCGAAGCTCGTCGATACCTTCTGGCCATTCGGAGTCGGCGCTTCCTCGATTTCGCGAATCGCACCGCCAACAAGCCCACCGGGGCCGAAGTCTGGTCAATATTTGAAGCGAAATTGAAAAGGGTTAATTAGCGAAGCGCACTACTTGCTTTCGCGAGCCACCCTCGCTCGCTATTCGCCGACTCGGAAATCGAGGTTCCAAAGCTTCGAAAAATAGTCGGACGTGCTCCATATTTTTTAACCCCCACCCGCCACTGTTTGATTTTCTTTCTGCAATCTATTCTACATTTTCGGGATCCTTTTCAAGAAAAGTGTGCTACTCGAACTCGCCAAATATTGGAGGAGGAAACCCTTTCGTGCTTGCCGCGCTAGAAAAATATCGACTCCCTCGGATCGAATGGATTTCGAATGAGAGTCACTTCAATTTTACGTTTTTATATTTTGACATATCCGATTGTTTATTCGGCTTTCGTTTCATAAAAACATGGTGATATTCCTGGCAGTTGAGATGGATTTTGTTGCGGAGACTTCCTCGTTGTGAATGGATATCGCTGGTAATTATTAGCAGCGGTGTGATTAATTTGCAATACGAAACCTTGCTGAATTCCCAGTCAGGTTTCCGGCGAGTGTTCCAATTGGAAGTGGGCGAAAAAGAGTGTACATGGTTTCATTGGAGTTCCATTACTTGGGGATATCGGGCGAGCGAATAATTGATTAATAAATTGTCCCGGCAACTGGGCGGCCCGGTTGTTTTGCTCCTCCTTCGCTGGCGCGGGGACAATTTATCGGCGCAAAAGTGATCCATTGTTCTCAGCTATGGTCCGCTAATTACGCGCATCGATTTGGCGAAAATGAAACGGGGATCTGCCAATAAAGCACTGGAAATCTCTTTATTGGCCATATTGAACATTGATTGCCGAGAACGTGCCGGGGATTCCGCTCCTTCTCTACTTAATTTCAGACTCCTCTTCATCCCCAATTAATGACGTCAGATTTCTAATTCTATCGCTGACAATACTTAATTCTATCACACAGCAAAACCGAGTTTTTGCTGTAAACGAAACTCTACCGAATTTCTTTGCGAATTTAGATCAAACCAGTTCTGAATTAAAGTACAAACTAATTCAATTCATAAGACAAATTTTCTCCATCCACTTTTATTAATTCACTGCCATAAATTTTCGAACAAGTTTGTACTTACCAAAAAACTGCCGCGATGTACAAAGGCGAGGTTCCTTTCTCTTTTTAGTAAATTGATGGAAAACTGAAAAAGTTTAACAAATTATTTGGTAGAAAAAATTTGTCTTATATTGTGTATTTATATTATAATTCCATGTATCCAAGACAGGGCACTTTACACGCGGCTTCCACTAAAGTTCTACTTGGCTTCGAGAAAGAGAGTGAGGGCGGTTGAATCCTCGGAGATCCATCATGCGCCAGTTACATGGCAGATATCAACTTCACATTTGTCCCTCTTTCTCTCGCTGCCTCTTTCTCGCACTCGGTTTCCCCGCAGTCAAAATATCAGTTGACAAGCTGCCAGGCGCGATCCACCCCCGAGCGAGATACAATCTCTGGTGGCTCCTGACAAAACGGAAGCGAACCCTCTCCGACACACACTCCGGCTTCCTCGCTCCCAAGACAACCCCCGGAATCGCACGCATTATCCCGCCGGGAATTTTGCGATAGAGCGAGCAGCCCCCTCGCATCCCTCCTTTTCATGTAGAATATGACGCGTTTTATTCGTCAGCCGTGCCCCCCGGCAGACACCACCCCCGAAGGGGATGCGCTTTCCTGGGGCTGGGAAATAGTTGCGGCGAGCGGAGATTCGCACGTCGAATTTCGCCCACTCTTTCTCTGCTCGGACGTATTTGGTTTGCGATGGAACGCACTGGCAGTTTCGAAGTAGTGTGTTTATTGTGCGTGTGATTTATTGTAATGCGTTGGGAGTATCGGAGATTTGGCGTTGTCAGTGATTATTTAGTGGTCAAATTGAACTTGATTTTTTTATCGTTTAATTCTTTGAGAAATAGGGGATGAATATTTAAAGGTCCAATTCATCAAATCAATATTATTCTCAAATTATAATTCGAGTGCCGAAAATGACTACGATCCTCCAAATCTCTACAATTCCCTAGCAATCTCGCCGGGTTTCATATTTCGTTCTCCCTTGCGAGAAGGGGTGGTGCACGAACTGACACATCCTGCAGTGTATCTGAATTCGATTATCAGGGCTGAGTAATAAATATTACAAATGGAAGTGGAAAGGGAAGAGGCTTCCCTTGCGCGCGGAACCCTTCTAGCACACAGCATTCATCCTTTCCCTGCGGTCCTTTTACGCCGCTCGACGTTACCGGTGCTCGCCTTGTTCCAACCCGCTTCTCTCTTTCAGCCTGCTGGTACAAAGCCCCGTCCAAGCCCACCGCTAGAATCCCCGGCAACATATCTCTATCTCACGCACCCAGCATCCAGCTTTTCCTCCTGCTTTCTGTTTCTCGTTGGCAATGCTCGCCCGGACCTTTTTTAAGCCCCTAAAGCGATAAATCTGACTCGCGCTGGAACGGGGATAGTTTAAACGATTTTAACGGCTGCTCCGCTCGGCGCTTGCGTTATTGGCGACCCTGCACTCCAATGACGCCGCTTTCCAACCCGGCTACCTTTCTGCCCCTTTCTTTCCAGCCTGCATTGTTTCCGCCGTCGAGTTTAGAAATTGAGCAACCGGAGAGAGTGAAATGTCGCTTCGCTTTGCTTTCAAGGATTTAAGGCGAGCCGAAGGAAGTCGAAGTGAAAGAAGTATTAAATCAGCTTTCTATTTGTTTCGAAAGACTTGGGATGTAAATGAATTTTTGAAAGTGTCGCTATTATAATTTAAAGTTGAAATATCAAAGGATTTAACTATTCCTTGAGCATCGCGTTATTCCGCATTGTGGATTGCATCATCCTTTACTTTTCATAACCCTTTTACATGTGAAATTTACATGTTTCACTGCAAATTACAATAAATTAGGCACACTTAAAAAACTCATCTCGACAGAGTACTGTAGTATGTATGAGGAGCGGGCGAGAGTTATGAAAGTAATTCGTAGGCTGCGGGCAACAAGGGGAAAGATGGAAGGACAGAGAGAGATGGATTGGCGCAGTGAGAGCTTCGTTAAAAATGGAAAATCGTTAATCAATATCAATGGTGCACTCGCCGGGCCGTGAAATCGGATAGCATGGAATGCCCCGGGCCCCTTCGATTTAAATATTTAACGATCCCATCCTGTTTACCGGTGCTAGCCCGCACAATCGATCGGGTCCACGCTCTTAAAATTTGCTTCGAGCTTCGCCCGTCGAGAAAATATCATAAACTCTTTTCCACTGTGAATCTTTTTTCCTCTCAACTGCCTTTTTATGGTTTACGTATTTTTAGTTGCATTTAGTTCGACGTCTGAGATTAAACTATGCAATGAAATTTAATGTTGTTATTTCGTAGCTTAAATTCATGGACGGAAGTTAATTAAATGTATGAGGAGTTGCTCTTTCTAAAAGTGCTTACGTAATTAGTGGACGCTCTGTCTACATCCCTTTTCAGTTTTCACCCTCTGAATAGAAGCTAATTAGAGGTGGACCGCTTTTATCTAAAATCGAATATGACACCCAAAAATTTTTAACGAAACCGCACATAATTTCCAATAATTTAATCGCACAAAAATCTTACTAATAAATCAACAAATCAATTATTGAATTAATTAAGCAAGAATCACATCAAGATTTACATTTGCATTTATTTAATTGTACAACTGGTACTTAACCGGTCCTTTAAAACAAACATTCGGCACGTTTACACGCACTCCAATCCCACAGAATTCCAGAGCAATCCTCGTCAAAGAGAAGCGCGCCATTATGCGGGAATGCATTTGGTGTGTCAGTATTTCCAGAGACGGCGTCGGTCTAGTTGTCGCGGATAATACTCGCTCGCATAAATGTCGGGCGCCGTAAGTGACGAAAATATCCAAGGTTTCGTGAGGGGGAGAGAAAAAGTGGCGCGCGCGCGCATGCGATTCTATGCGAAGGCAAACAGTTTCGTTTCGTCATTTACGGCTCGCTGCTTCCATGAAAGCGACACATGGAGCGCCGCTGTCGGCTCTGAGAGCGAAGTGGGGGTCAGCGAAATGTTTCGGCGAAAAAGTGAAACGAAATTAGGAATATAAAGGCTGAGTTGGTGGCCTTTTGAACTGCCGAAAATAAAGGTGGAAAGGGTTTTATGGCAGCGCTCAGTGTAAACACAGCACAGTCGTAAGAAGTCTTTCCTGCTGTAGAGACTGTTGAAATGTACAGGCTGATTCACTTGCCTTTGTGCCGTTGGTGTCGAGTTTACATTACTATAAGTTAACTAGTATAGAAAAAAACTCTTTTCTGTGAATATTTTCTTCAGCAGAAAAATATACTTCCTAAGAAAAAGTTAATTTCCTCAAACGAAACAGTTATAATTTGTTTTAAAATTCCGGAGTTTTTCTCGGAACATCTTACATAAGTAAGATTGTTACTTTATACGGAAGACAACATTTAAAATTGGTTTAGTTTTCCTTGAGTGTGCAACGAACCATCGGCTCAGCCATTTAATTCGTTGGTACTACGAAGGCAGAATATTGGAATGATGAGCGAACAAACTGTGCAATTGCTACCGACGATGTAATGTATTTACTGAATAGAAATTGAACTTGATACTGAATCGCGATGTATTTATTGAACCGTAATTTCTGTTACAAGCAGATGCGTTTTTCCATGCAGCTGTTCAGCCATCTAATTCGTCGGAGCTATGGAAAGCGAATATCTAGGAAAACATGAACGAACGGACTGCGCTGCGCAATTGCTATCGAAGAGCAACGTATTTACTGAATAGAAATTAAAGCTGCTATTGAATAGTAATTGGACCTTCGGTCTGTCTGGCTGTGCTGCTGCTGCTGCTGCTGCTTCCGTTGGAACATTCACTTTGCATATGCGCCGAACCAACCAGACCAAAGTGTGTGCAATTGATATAGCAGCGGCTCCCTTTCATAACTCGTGCAATTGCAAAAACTACTTGGGAACTGTAATGCGTCTATGCTCGATGTTAGCAACGACTCAATCGATTTCGACTTGGGAGATTAAGCGGGAAACGAGGGCAGTTCAGTGCGCGGAGTTGGCGCACACAGAGAGAGCAAGAGAGAAGAGAGCCGCGGCCCATTGTCGATGATCAGATTTAACATTAATACCAGATAATTAGATTCCGCCTCTAATTCCCGTTACCAATCAAGGTATTATCAGCAGGCCGTAATTACCGGGCCGTGCAGAATTACCTAGGCCCCGAACAAATAATTCCCATCTGCTTTACACCCTTATCTCAACCTCCTCTCTCCCTTTCATCCCCACCCCTTAACTTCCACTTCAATATCTCCTCGCTAAAGCTAGAAATAATGGTGAATCTAGGTTTTTCCACTCTCTTCTCAACTAATCCTGCTTTATTATTAGTCAAAATTAGATTATACAAAATAGCCCAAATATTAATAAGTTTGTTGTTATACAATACAAATACTGAGACTCCAGTTTCTTGAAAGGTCAGAATTTTTATATTGAAACTTGATTCGAATATTTATTAATTATTTCAGAACGTTCAATGCTTGATTTAGTATTAGCTCTGATTTTAAAACGTTTCACTTTCGATAACGTCTTTCAAACTATCAATTTTTGTTTTTAATACAAAACAGTATTCTATCCGAAGTGATGCAGGCTCAGACATCTTTTTCTCCGATATCTCGAACTGGGTATCGATTAGTCGAGGTATCCCATCGGCGCTAGATACGCGCAATCCCGCAGAATTAATCGGGAACTCCGCCGGGAGCGATTAAAGTGTCGGGAGCCGATTGACGATGCAATTATGCGCACTTGTCGCTCTCGGAGACAGTGCGGTGAGCGAGTGCACACGTGAGCTGTGTGGATGCGTGTGTGGGACGCAGGATAAGCGGAGGACACGTTCCAGAAAGGCGACTGCAATGCCTGGAAGGCGCGAGACTGAACTCTCTCCCGCGCCTAAGTACACTTTATTAAGCATGCCGTCTGCACGCTGCACTGCTTCCACTTACGCGCTAAATGGGATTACAAAACGCATCGGCGCACTTTCCCGCCTGCTCCGCATTCACCCTAAATGCAATATCCTTGACAATTATTTAGAAGGGATGAAAGTAATTGGAAAGATACATGCGTGAACATTTTGAAAAATCGTACGAAGTATGAAATAATTAAATGTGATTTGATCAATATTCCTGAATGTGTTATCATACTAGAACTGAATCGAACTATTGATTATAGAATTGCGATCCAAGCAAGTTACAAGCTAAAAAATATTGCAATATCTATTACTTACAGAGATACTTCGGAAGTAGTCCAAATTTTAAAAGCAATAATAAGTTGAGCTATATTATTATGAACACGTACCTTCTTTAATTACAAGCAAATGTCCCAGACGTAAAATAATTCAAATCTACATTTCCTCCATGAGTAATTCGTACTGACGATAAATCCTTGGGATAATAAAACTTCATTGAACAGTTCAGCAAAGTTGTGGATGAATTGTGGCTGCGGCTGACGGGTGGACGAGCGCAGGGCTGTATATCTTTGGGAGACTGGGACGTCATACGGGCAGTATGTCTTCATAATTGAACGATTGTTCGTAAGACCGGAGAAGCCTCGGGAAAATTAGTGGGCGAGGATGGCGTGCAGGATTCCGCTCGAGATTCCGCGCGATGCCGATGTCGTTCGAAGCACCGAGATAAGCCTCACTTGCACCGAAGGAGAGAGCGGCGGAGGTGGGAGTTTCCTAGACTTGCAAGCTAAGTACTGCTAGTCCCGAACTATGGCACTCTCCGGGCTCCTTCGGAATGGAGGATGCTTGTACTCGTGTTCGCAGCCATGCTGGAGACACAGGAGTTCTTGAACCTCCATTTTATTAAGACTAAATACTCCCAAGAAACTAGCGTCAAAGACTTTCCTACAGCTCTTTTTAGTTCTAACTAATTTCCTATTGTTATACTTATTTGTAGGATTTGTATGGTTATGTCAGATGCGAAAAGAAATGAAATGTTCGATTCAAATATTGAACGAATAGTACAACAATCTGTTCTAATTTCAGTTCACTCATTCATCGATTCGAAAAGGAATTCGTACAATTATCGAAATTAACTCTGCCTTACATTGGACATTCTAAAAAATGATTGGACGCGTCCTCGCAATGGAAAAACCTCATTAAAGCGCAGAGGTCTAATCCCGGCTGCAACAAGTCCTCGAATTAGCGGGGAATTTGGACGAGCGATTCGCATGGTTTCGGCTTTAATCAAGGCCAGCAGCGAGCCATTTAATCAAGCGCGAGCCAGTAGCCGGTACTTTGTTCGACTGACGTTGAAAAAGGACTTCGTTCATTAAATCCAGCCCGGTATTAATTCCAGCTATTCGCTGTACCCGGCGCGATGGAGACGCTTTCTTTCGCTCCATTCGCCGAGCGGCTAACGGAACTAATTGGCAGCTTTCGATATGCTTTTTGTCATCCGATACCAACGACCACTTGTTCTTTCTCTAGAGATTTTTGTCGATCACCAGCACTTGCAAAAGTTGGCAGTCTAATTTTTTGGTCATTCTAAATGTAATAACATTCGCTCGATTTTGTAATCCTATTGGAAAATGGTGTTTATATGAGCTGGTATTATTATTTAAAGCGATAGTTAAAATATTAGATCGCTTTTTCCCGAATCATATTATGTAGTACATTAACTTCTCGTTTTAGTTTACGGTTTTCGAAAGTTGTTTAGTTGAAATACCACTTTTGGCAAGCAATTCCTATATGGAATTTCTATTTGAGCATCCTTTTTCCAATTACTGTTCATTTAATTAAACGCAGCTATGCTCAAAATAGCCGGTTGTGGAATGCCATGATTTAGGAAACGCATATGACTTCCCCCAAACAAATTATTCGTCCTGACTGTTAATTGCCTCGGAAATGGAGCTGGTCAAAGACAACCGCATCAGTTTATTAGATTGTGGTACACTGCCAATTGTCAAAAGTGATACGCAACGCTTTGAATTCAAGGAACGATTTTAATGCCTTTGGCAGAGGAACCAGTGGAATTCCTGAGATTATACTGCGATTGTACATGTTTTCCGCTGCTTTCGCCCTGGTTTCCTTTCGAAATAATCCGGTTGTGGTCGAAGCTTTTTCTCTTTGTTTTATTCTGGAAACTACAAGCTTGGATAGTTGCATGATTTCTGAAAAATATAATAGTGAACATGTTATTGCAGAAACGCAGTTTTTATTTTCTTACATTCTAATACTTTTGAGTCATTTATTTTTATATAAATGTAGCTTATTAAATAATATATTTGTCATAGTAACCAAATGTGAATGTGACAAAAACAATATTTATTTATATAACGATTTCCTTCTCGAAAATTTCTAACATTTAACATCATTAATTTCCTATCGACAAATCTAATTCCGAACATGTTCTCTTCTACCTATCGTAGCATTTTTGTGCTCGGCAAAAAAACATTCGGATTTACTGTAGAATTACTGACCAATCATCAATTACACCGACGCCAAGCCGGGAACAGAGATTAACGAAGGCAGACGTTCGTGCAGACGGCTAGAACTTCAGTCTGGAGAAAACTAGGCGAGAGCGTCTTCCTTGATCGCGGGAAAGTAAATCGCGCGAGCGCACTCGGCTCCTCTCTCTTTCTCTGATAGGAAATGAGTCTTGCCCGGCACAATCTCCGGTCAAAAAGGAGATTCTCTCTCGTGCTTTCTTCTTCTTTGTAATGCTCATGCGCTGTAATTGAAAATGTCCGGCACCCACGCCTTGCCCACTATTTCCTAGAAATTCTCGAAGCATCCGTTCATTTCAAAAAGCTCGCATGCATTATCCTGGAAATTTCATAGGTCACGTTCTTCCAAGTATCCTCTTTACATTGCTCGTTTCATTTGATTTATTAATCCGAATGGGAAAGCTTTGCGGAACTCGGTTAAGAAAGCTTTCGCATAGAGGGTTTCATTTAGATTCGTTTTATCGAAGTCAGTGTTAGAATCACTGTTTACAATTAGATTGTGTTATAAACTCAGTGTTATATTGAATTAAGTTTTACTGTATCTTGCCAATTCGTACATGGGAAACTCCTTATACTTCTATGGAATGCTGATAAAGCGTTCAGTATTTATAACTGTATTTCATATGTTTGCCAGAGTCTGGTGCCATTTTTATTCCTAAAACATTCCAAACAAATGGCATTTTCAAATCCAGACAGATTCAGCGTCGATCGACTATTTCCACAAGCTCCTCCGCGTCGACGAGAAAAGTGTGCGAACGCTTTCTTCTTGCGGAGCATCCATTTCTCTCCTGTCTCTATCGGCGTTTTCCCGCGGGTAATATTTTCGCTCCCGGGAACCGGGCAGGTGTCCAGGTGTGGAAGAGGAAGGATGGGTCGATTCCGTTCGGAAGTGTAGCAACGACGAAGGATCGTTTCTCTCGTCCGGCGATCGATATTGACGAGGAAGCCTATCGGCCATTAACTATAAAAGCTCGCACTCGAACGGTGGAAAATTATATATAAAGTTAGCGAAAGCATTCTAAAAAAGTGAGAAAATAATTGTTATGTGGAAATTGTAGAATAGTAATTGATAATTCAACTTTTATTGAAAGTTACTTGAGAAATATTTTCAAGTTGACTTTACTTCATTTAATGAAGCATTTAAACATACTTGGTTTCTTCTCATTTCAGTACTTTTTCTTGCTATTACAATGCATTTCTTTTTCTCTGGCATTTTCTATACGATTATTCTTTATTGCAATTTAATTGGATCACATCCTAGTTTGTGTATATTTATTTCACAGATAATTATTATTACCACTACAGGAACAAATATACTTGGCAATGCTTTTACATCTTCAATCTCTTTTTATGGGACAATATTTTCGCCGTTGGGAACGAGACAGGTGTCCAGGCACGTGAGAGGAAGGATTGGTCGATTCCGATGGAAGTGTAGCGTCGACGAAGGATCGTTTCTCTCGGCGGGCGATCGATGTTGACGAGCAGGCCAATCGGCCATTAACTATAAAGGCTCGCGGCACTCGAGCAACGAAAAAAGCTCGCTACGAGCAATCAATCTTCGATAAGTCGTGCCAGGAAGAAAGCCACCTCTCTTCTCGATCGGTCGGCGAAGGTGCTTGCGAGCTTGCGATCCTAGCAGCAAGAAGTCGTCGGTCGCAGAACCCTGCCAGCGTTTCCGACCTCTTCCTCCTCGGAAACTCGAAGGGTTTAGCATGGCAGTTTCACTGCAGCTCGCTCGATTTATCAAGCCACTCCATTTGTCGGCCGCGATTCCCACGTCGGACGATACTTCGCTCCTTGCCAGCCTCTTGTTTGAGCCGAGACACTTCCCGCCTCAACTCGGATTACCGACCATCCTATTTCTCTACAAAGACATCCTCTTCTGATTTCGGTGAATAGACAGACGTGTCTTATTCGTATACAGTCGAACCGTTGTTCTTGCTCTTTCAGTTCTCGAGGGATATCTTTTTTTGTTGGGAGTATGGTTTGATTGATCGGTAATAATTCGATTTTCCTGATTAACAGTTCTTTAAAATCACTCTTGTTTGACTGATAATAAATAAAATATATTCGATTAATTACTGAGTAACTGTTTAATAAAGACAACAATTTGGATGATTTTTTACGGTGATTGCATAAACTTTAAAGGCAGTTTTTTTTAGTGTTTTCGATAGAAATCCGGACTTTTTTCGACGGATTTCTTGTTTTCTATCCGTTTTCATCCATAAACAATCGATTTCTGAAGAAAAAATCTGAGTTCGGGGACCTTCGAAAAATCGTGAAAAAATCTGAAGGGGTACCCCTTAAGAAAAATTTGCCGAAAAACAAATTTTGAGCTAGGGCTCTGGAATTTTTATGGTATCTTCCTTGATGCAAAAAAACATTACCCACCAAATTTCAGTCCCGGGAAAGATCGGGAAGTCCACCAAAAAAAATAAAAACCGTCAAAAATGAGCAAAAATGGACTTTTCTGGACGGTTTTTCGACCCGTTTTCGTTGCAAATCCGGATTTTTTTTCACGGATTCTTTGTTCTCTATCCACCCTGATACAAAAACAGTCAAAATATCCCGGGTTCGGCCGATTTTGAGAAACTTGAGAAAACTGACCATTTTCGAGGGTCGAAAATAGGTGAAAACCTAAACTTTGAGCTAGGGCTCTGGAATTTTTATGGTATCTTCCTTGATGCAAAAAAACATTACCCACCAAGTTTCAGTCCCGGGGAAGGTCGGGAAGTCTACCAAAAAAAATAAGGGCTAGGAGAGTTCTGATTCAAAGGCAAGTGAATCACCCTGTACAGTAGAGATTCTGCGGCAAGTGAATTTCCCAGCACATAATTGATTATAATTACTGATTTGTCACAAGTGGCGGGAATAATAAAACTGTGTCTCATGAATTTCATTTTTGTGTGTTGCAGGTAGTAGCGAGGAATCGCGAGCTGGCGCAGGTGATCCCGGCAAGCTCGGCGTGAAAAAACCAAGACCTAAAGCCTCCTCGCCCAACCGACAGGGACCACAGCCGTGCCAGGTAAACAGTTCATTCGCATTTGACTCCCCGAGCAGTCTACACTTCTCCTGTCAGGTTTGCACACTCGACTGATCTTTAATATTTCTTTCCTTTCTTCTTTCTCTTGACTAGTCTCTATTTCTAATTGTGTATTCTTCCTTTCTGTACTTGGCTATTGCCGTTATTGATTGATCGAAGGCGAATCGATTTTGATGGGCAAACGTTTTAAAAATTTCTAGTGAGTTCTTGACAGTTTTATTTTAAAACTGTTTGTAAGGATGATTGTAGGAAATGAATCTCTTTTAGAGGCAATTGAATTGTTCATTTAGTTGTGTTTTATTTATTTGGGTACAAGGTTGTACACTTGCTGTATAATATTTAAACGTCACCTTTAACTAAATTCAGATTTATAGGAAAATAATACTTGTTATATAATTATATCTTTTTAACTGAACTATAAACATTATTAAAATCCCAAGTAATTCAAGAAAGTGGTGTAGCAGGTGTACTACCTTAAACAACTCATTGTAAAGTTATTCGTCACACTGTTTCATGAGAATTATTCGATTTTTTCGAAAACTATAAACTTGTGTCAGTGAACTCGAAGAAATTGACTCTCCAAAGTGAAGTTTCGACTCCTAATTTTCATGCAACAATGTCCTTCGGTAGTTTTCGGCAGCCGCTTGGCAGCTTAATTGTGTTACTCGGTGCCTCTCAGTGGTTTATCTTCGGAATCGCCAGCAGTTCAAGGTCTATCCGCAAGCTCCTAACTTCGTTAACCGCGCCTTGTCGAGCGACTACCACTAATTAACAAATAAAGCGGAATATAGCTCGCTGATTAGATTACACCGGCCAGATCTCCGGTTCCGTTGAGGGTTCGGACCGACGAAAATCCGACCTATAATATCTCCTCGTAATATACTTGTAGGGATGCTGGGGATCTGCTGCCTTAATTACCAGTCACTGATTAAATTCAACTTCCGATTGCTGTAAAGTCCGAATGATTTATTGCTGGGTATGAAATTACGTATTCGTTTTTGGGAATCGTCGTGTATAGTTGTTTACAATAAAAGCTTTGATTAATTAATTAAAGTTTTTCGAATTTTATAGATGTTATAGTTTCAGTAGAGATATCATTTATTTATTTAATGAACATTGCTTTTGCTTGCGAATATTAAAGAACAGAACATTTCGTTCGGAATGATTGCGTCAGTTCACTTATTTTATTATTTTTAATATTCTACTGTTGAATTAAAATCAATTACATCTTAAATAACACGTTCATTTACAAGCAGTCTTTACTTTCTATCTTACCGAAGTATTTCCAAATTTAATAAAGCAATGAAGGAAAGTTTCGCGTTTTTCGACCACTTCCTAGCGTGCCGTTCTCGTGTCTCGGTTTTTCTTTCATGAAGACTCGGACGAAAATGGCCAAGCGCACTTTTATAGAGCGACAATTTCTTTAACGAGACTTCCGCAACAGAAAGGACGGGTTCTCCGTTTGCTAGCAGCATCGCAATCGGCGATCCGCGTTTCACCTTCTCCTTATCATCGGTTTCCGAGTCCAACTACCACTTTGCGACGACTCGAACACCGAACGATCGTAGAGTGCACTCGAACTCGCAGTGGCGGTCGTCTGTCTTCTTCCCGGTGGAAGCTGCACATCTTGCAACTCGCTGCCGCCGCCGCCGCCGCCGCCGCCGTGGGGAATCGGGAAAGTTGAGACGGGCTTCGCGATGCGCCTTGTTACGTAATTAAATGATAGTCTCCGGCTGACTTTGTTGACAAGCTTCGCTTCGTGTATCGAGTCACCGGGCGCATTAAGCTCTCATCGCGTCCTTCTACCTCGGCTCATTTGTGGCTCCGATATCGGCTCCAATTCGCCGAGATCACTTCTTCGAGAAACTCCTCTATCTTTCCCCTAAAAGTAACACCCTTCTCCTTTTCGCCTAACTTTAGTGCCCAAAGTTATAGAACTTTACTTCTTACTATTAATTAGTAAGAAAGTAATTCTTCTTGAATGGAATATTATTTTGGGACATGCTTGTAATATAATAGAATCTTTAATCGGTGCTTGAATTTAGTTTATGAGAAGATTATGAAAATAGTCTACATTGCTATAAAGATTGGGGTATGAATTAAAATATTCCTGCTTTAGGAGGCAATGAGAATTAAAATCTAATTTAATTCTCATGAACTTTATTAACATTTTTATCATTCGTTAACTTCACATGTAATTACAAGTGCGAAATCGTAGTTTCTCTTCCACTTAGAGTCCTGCGATTATTCCATCTTTCTTTATAAACAATAATAATTCTATTCTATTATTGTAAGCTGAAGTTCTATAAATTGTAAGATCTATTACAGAGGTTGAGAGAGGTTCACTTCATTCATTAACTTTACATGCAATTACACGTGCGAAGGACTTCCTAAGATAGTCAAACTTGCCGAGCGGAATCGTGTCCTACGATCATTTCATTCCTCTCCTGGAGGACTATAATAGTCCTAGCAGTTCTATGATGGCGCGATTGCCCTCTCGTCGCACGTACTCGCCGGGCGGATCAGTTATGAGCGGGGGTTACGGCGTACGTAAAAGCGGCGTGCCGCTCGTTAAATTAATTAATTGGCCGGTCGGTTAGGTCCGAGATGTGCGAGATTGCCGGGAGAAAATGTCCGAATGCGGAGGCGGACGATCGCGCACATAAGAAAATGCAGAATCGCTCTAAGCGCACCTGCAAATATTTGGCGTAGCCAACGCGAGCGCGCAAACTTATCGGCCCTCGCCATCCGCGCGGCAAGATGTTTGGCTGAGAGTGTGTTTGCCGCTGACTAATTTAACGAAATTAATTGCGAAATTCGCCCTATCGCTGTGAACGCGCGAGTGTGCTTTGCTTCTTGGTGAATATGTGCGCCTTGTGTCGCTCCTGGAAAAGCAGAGGGAAATGCTCTTAAGGATTCGTCTCCCTTTGCTGCGTCTTCCAAGGATGCGCCAGAGTTTCCTCTAATTAGCCTTCATATGATAGAACGAGGAATTTAAATATTTCGTGGGGTTGGATTGTTAATATAACTAATATCTGATTATAAATTATTATTCGTAAATTTCGGACAGAAAATCTAAAGTATTTCTATCGCGAATGAATTGAATTCAGGTTTTTCTTATTTCAGTTTCGACAAGTCTAATTTCTTCTGTCTACCACCAAGAAATGATTCTATGAAAAACAGGCAAACCAGTAATCTTAGCTCGCAAAAGTTCATCGAACAACTCCTTAGAACTCAAAAGCAGAATATCTGCAATCGCCTATCATGCTTGAACGATTGGTATCGTTCATTTATCGAAATAACTCGAATCCGCATTTATATTCCCTCGAGTCTGCCAGGTTTCGTTCAAAGGAAAAGTTAGTCAGTGTCCTCGGCGCATTATGTGCCTGCTATCTCGCCGTTTATTAGCAGATATCTGTTGCAAAACGCTGGAGTTCCGCGTCGGCTGAGTAAGTGTGTACGTGTGAGTTTCCTCGGGTTTGGAAGGAGGAGGAGGAGGTCGAATGAGGATGCATCAAATGACCCCGCGTATCTACGGCGACTGGGGCTGTTAATTAACTCGACTTTAGAGCAAGTTGCATTGCTAGACTCGCATTATATCCGCCGCATAGTTGGATGCTTGTTTGGACGCTCTCCGTTCCGCCCCTTTCCATCTTTCCTATGAGCAGCCTCTCTCCTTCCTTGTGTGCCTCTCTGAAGATGCGAAGGTAAGCTCGTACCAAGAGCGACTTGAAAGGTTCCTTACTTACACCGTCACATGGCTTATTATTAATTTACGTCTGATAAATTCGCCCTAATTAACTCGGCACTTGCAAAATTATAATTGGATTCTACCAAGTATTTCGGCTGTATCGGAAAGTTTGGAAAGTAGAATTATGGTATTCTAGTGATACACAGTGTGAGGTGTTTGGAAGTCTGTCCTGAAGTTTCTGGAGATGAAAGTTTCGTGGTCTTATAGATTCTCCAGTAAACAGAGCTGAAAGCTTTCGCATATTATTAAATTCTTTAACATGCTACCTTTTTCTATTTTTTTATTTGGGAGGTTTTATTTTAGTTTAAACTGAGGCATACAAATTTGTATTATTTCTATTAATATAAGTAAACGTGAATTATTTGATCTGCTTGGAACTGGAACGAAGAAGTAGTCCATAAATAAATACTGGATCAATTCAGTCGATTTCAATTGACTCCCCGAAGACCTATTTTCTCTAATACCGTTGACAGTCCGCGAACTTTCGCTCTCATAAAAATAAGTGCAGCCTTTGTGAGAGGAGCTGTGCGCAAAGTCTGAGTAGTGCTGCCGAGACTAGCCGTAGTTGAGCGGCGGTAAGAAGCGTTTGCTCGCAGTCTGGCTTGCTCATTATTTACGGCAGCAGGAGTTCTCCGCCGTTGGTGCGCTTGCTACTAGTAATAAGATGCACTTCTTTAAAGGACTTCGCCCGCCCGGAAGCAACAAATTGCATTGCCGCGACCAACCACTCGCTCCTTCTCTCTCTCCCTCTCTCTCTTTCTCTCATGCATGCAGTCCAGGAAGGCTTCTCCCTCCGCTTTGAGGGGAACTAAACCCATCACGAACGTGGTTAGCCGGAACAAACGTTAACCGGATGGAGAGAAGAACGCGTTTTAAACGCGAAATCATCCTCGGCTGGCTTTCGAGACTCGCCTCGCTTCCTATCCTCTGACTGAGATTGCTCTTGCGACTAACGAAGTAAAGTTTCCCTTTCTCTTCCCTTTATTTCCCTTATTTTGGTAATGGCGTCTTTTCCCTCATTAACGTTCCTTCACACGTACTTGTAATGACTTACAATGAAACTTGTTCGATAATCTTTCAACTAAATAATTCCAACCATCATAAAATCTTATCGAAATAAACAGTCAAACTATCAATATCTTAGCAACTGGTTTCTTCACTTTAATGCAACAAAGAATGGAAAATTGAAGGCTTTGATTTTTAATTGCCCGTAAGAGCAAACGTAAAGGCCCATTTCTACAAGAATAGTTCACCGTAACAGAACAAAGAAACACAATAATTCCTAAAACTGGGAAGTCCTAGTTTTTTCCTGTAAAGAATCATAGGATGTTCGGTGTTCGGAGTTCTGTTAGAGGGAACAGTTCTAGTAGAAAGGGGCCTTTAGACGTAGCCAGACGCTCTCTCCAGTCGGAGGAAGGAATCGAGGGTCTGGCGGCGGCCCTCTCAAGGGCCGGTAGCCTCTTAACGAAGTATCAATGTTACCACCGACGGATTACGTATTCAGGAGCGGTGTTGGTCGGTGTACATTGGCGAGTTCGCCGGAAAGGCTGTGCTAGGCCGCGCGCTGGAAGCTCTCAAGCTTCTCACGCTGCCGGACTCTCCCTTGAAAAAGCAGCTCGAGCGAGATGAAGAGATGGAGCGGAGCGCCGGAGAGCGAGATGGAATCATACTATTAGAGAGGGAGGAGAGCGAGAGAGGAGGGTAGACTAGCACAATCCGTTTGGAGCGTCGGAAGAGGGAGCCAGAAAGGCCAGGAGTAATGATGTTTGTTTAGCTCTTGGGAATGGATGGTCCCTGGTCGGCAAGATACGGGTTTTGGCACGAAGATGACGGACTCCGCCTGGACCAAACTGTTGAGCTCCTCCTCTTCACCTAAAACCTCAAATCATCCACCCTCTCCCCCCTTTTTTTATATGCTTATTCGGCGGCTTTGAATATGTCGTACATTATACAATCCAAAACAGTGCCAAAGGTATATTGCATTATCTCATTTAAAATTAGCATCTCTCTCAAAGTCGAAGTTATACCTATTTAAATAAATAAATATTAGGCTGTTAGAATAAATTTCGACTTGACTGGTCTGACATTCTTCTTGTAAGAAACAATATTCCTAAACTTCAAATAAAAAGAACTGTGCATCTTTGTTAATGCGGTGATAAAAAAGGAAAGGGTAATTGAAATGATGCATTGCCACTCAATTTGTATAAGTAAACCAAACTATCTTGAATCATCCACTTTCTTTGTTCTCCCCAGCTGTAGTTGTCGCCGGCGCGGCGCGAGCTTCCTTTTGGCAGTGAATCTTCCTCTCCTGGAAATTGAAACCCCTCACGGTGCGCTCTTCCTTGCCATAAGTCTCAAGCTCCTTAAGACTTAAGCTACGCAAATTAGATTTTCTGCTTAGGGCCTCGCGAGACGCTTTCCTTGCTGTTCCTCACTTTTGTTTACCAGCTCGAGTGCTTCTTTTCTTCTTTGGTGTGTCGCTCGACCATGTTTTAGGTTCTATCTGCTTGCGCAGCACATTCTTGAAGCTTCGACATTTTTGTTACTCTTTTAAAGAATTGTTTACGAAAAGTTTAAACCCAATTGAGTTGTCTCAAGAAAGTATTAAATACTCTCTAAAAGATACTTTGCAAAAACAATAATATATGACTGTATAATTATAAATCACTCTAAATTTCTTTCAACTAATCTCGAATAAATCAAGAGCTTTACAAAGTTCTTTCAATAAGTATCACAGGCCATTCATATTCCAGTTTGATGTACCATCTGATTAAAATAGTACTTGGCAACACTCTCTCTCTCTCGCTCTCTCCCTTTTTATTGTGACACAAAGAGCGACTTAATTAAGATTAAAGGACCGATAACACCGGCGGCGGTTAACTTTCCTTACGATTAACCTGGATTCCAGCGGCGAGGGAAGAGAGAAAAAGCTGTGGATCTTCGCTAACGAGATGCAGTTTTGCCTCATCTCCGCGCGTACCCGGCAACCGCTTACTGCTTGATAAGAGTTACTTGCCACGATTTTTCCCAGTTGGACGCAAAATATGATCTACGAACATACGCGCAACTCTGCTTCCAAGGCGCAGTATTAAACAATTTACAGGAAATTAAGGGAGTCATTTTGGAAGGAATACTCCACTGCTGAAAATGTTATTAAGTAAAATTATTTACTGTTCTCTTAAAGAAAATTAAGAAATGAAAACCTCGTGAAAAATAATGTTTGATTTAATATGTGTGGTTAAATAAGGCAGTGTCACAGTGATTATTAATACAATTTTATATTAATACGTCTAAAATTCAAAATATATAAATATACTAAATTTGTTCAATACTCTAAACGATTTATTTTTCACTTAGCACGTTCCTGTGCATTGTCCTAGAATTCAGCTAAACAAAGTAAAATGCGAATTAAATTACACTAAACAGAGAACCAGTTGAGACACTGGTCGAATGAAATTCTTTGCTCGGATGGCCAGGAAGGGTGAGTTAACAGGGCAGAACAAAGGAGGAAGGTAAATATTTTAATAAAGGTATTTAATATGAGGCGGGCGAGATTGCAAACAGAGGACTAATTTCTATCGAAAGCGTCTGTCGTTGGTTGGCATGAACTCGCGGAATTTCGCCGGATATTCGAGGATGGCAAACTCGACGCGTATCCGGGCGATCCTTCCTCTCCCATTGGCCCTTGGACCTGCCAAATCTAATGCAAGGTCCGCTCCTCTCGCCTTCCTGAAATAGTTCTTGAAATAGTGGGCGCCGCCGGCGCTGCTGTGCCCTGGTAATAAACCTAATTCACATACTTAAGCGGCATACCATCTCCCCCGGAAGCCCCGAGCGTGTCTTCCCCGTCGCCGCCATTAACACGTGAAATGCGTACCCGTCGTTTCCCGTAATTGCAAGCTTTGTCCTCCCAGCCGTCTCGCGGAATTTCGATTCCCGCGCGAGATATCGTGCGCCGCCCGCCCCGCGGAACTCCAGCAATTCCTGTCCCAGGATGTTTGATGGTTTCTGTAATTTCTTTTGAAGGTGGTTATTGAATTGTATGCGATTTAATCTTTCGGTCAAATTGCGAATTATACAGTTCGAAAATTAATAATAACGTTTAAGGAATCTTTACAATCCTGCGTGCAAAATTATAAATTTTGGAGAAGTTGTTTTCTTAACATATTTATTCCTTGACGAATATAAAATTAAAAAATGTAATAAACAGTTAAGATTAGTGGCTGCGTCAAAGTCAAATAACTCGGTAATTTGATAGGTTTATGATAGAAAGCACACGTGTTGTTCAGCCGTCGGTCATTTTTGACCTAGCCAAGGCAACCGTCAGTAGGGTCAGGTTTTTTTCACAGACCGAAGGTACGAAAGATAACAAGCACCCCGAATGCAGTAGCTATCGGATGTCGGTAAGAAGTGGGGGTAGTTTCCGGTGAAAGATCAGCAGTTACTTCCAAACCGTCATAGTGACAACATCGAAGTTGCTTTGACTAGCTTTTTCTGACACACAGCATATTTCATTCCTTGATTTTCATAGTGCAAATTTGTTTATACCACAGATATTTTTTTATTCGTAACGTCGGTTTGACATTGAACCGCGCGATTGCAATAATAGCATTTTAAAATAAAGGGAGGCAGAACAGATATCACTTCGTCAGCTTTTACTAGGTATGTTATTTTATTGCTGTTCCGAATATCGTGTAACCAAAATGTTTTAATTTCATATTGCTATTTTCACAGTCTTCTTTTTGTAATCGCGATACATACAGTTCTAATGCTTCTTTTTCATTGGAAAGAAAAAGAGGCTTCCCCGAACATAACGCTTACTATTTATTATATTCGGGGAGTAGCAACTACTCGGTTTTATTTCAATATGAAGGAACGACGTCATTTTAAATCCGCGAAATGAAACATTCCCAGAGAAATCCCGGGGAATGCGTCGCGCCTGCAATTTTTCCCCCTTGGCGCGCGCTGCCAGCTCTCCTAATGATATTCAACCAAGCATGCTAGTAATATTACACGTTATTAAAAATTGTCCCGTCCACGCGTCTCCCCTTCCGCCAATGTGAACTACGCTGCAATTATCCAGAAGAATCGCTGACGCGCATCGCAATATTAAAATGGTAGTTGCGCAGGTGAAAATACGCGCGAGATATCGTCGAGCCGGTGGATCGGCAAAATTTGGAAAAGTCGTGCTCATATTCAATCGATTATTGCGTTCCGAATAGTTCTCATGAAATCGATCAATGCCATTGTTATTTATCAATATCGACGAGTATAACAGAATATTTTTCGTCAGCTTTTTCAGTATTTTATCATTGAATCGCACAAATTTATTAAAAAATTGTGTAATACGAGGACACCGTGATTTATTACTTCTTCAGGTTTAATATTAATAAAATATTCAACGTGTTTCTTTGAAATTCTACAGTTAAATTGACAGGAAATGAATAAACCAGTGGAAGACATGTAGAAATGGGTTTTTACTGCAATTGTTTAGAAACAATTAAAGTACTAGCCCAATAAAAAATTAGACAGCACCATTTATAAATTGTTGGAATAACAAAATCCTTGGCAGCCGCTGTAAAAAATTGCATATCTTCATTTTCTCCACAGTTAGCGACTCTATCCGCGTCCATTCAGTTTCTATCAAGCGTGCGTTTGAAAACTTTCCCACCGTCACCATATTACAACCAGCCCTTCCATTCCCGTCAACGCGCGAATTCTCTCTTCCCTTTTTCGTCCGCGAGATGTTGATTGTTTCTCCTTTTTTGCAGCAGAGCGGCAAAGTGTGCGCTGCTCGCTCGGATTTTAGAGTCGGCGTTTCGCGGAGGTTGCGCGCGCGCTCGCGAGAGAGAGGGAGAGAGAGAGAGAGAGAGAGAGAGAGAGAGAGGGAGAGAGAGAGCACGTCACGTGCCAAATGCATTTCAGGAATGCCGAGGCCGTGATTGTAGCGTGAAACTGCCACGCGAATATTGCCACTTTGTGCGGCTGACATCGGTGTATATCCACCCTGTACCGCGCAGCGCCGCCACCCCTCTCTCTCCCTCTCTCTCTGTGTATTACTCTGCGGGCGTGCGCTCGACACTTCTAAGTATGAATAAAGTTTCGGAATTTCCGCCCGGCGAACTTTTCTGTCGCGCGCGTGCACCGATTTTCGAGAGCCAACTGGAGCGCGCACTCTCGATTTTTCCCTGGAATTAAATTCTCGCACGAAGAACGCCGTTTTATTGGTGACTGAACGTGTCGGGAAAGTTGCTCTCGTTTTGAAACTCGGAGAATATAATTGTGTGGATTTCGATATAATATTCCTGCTTGAGGAAAGAATATATACAACAAGGAAAATGTTGTTATGAAATATGATTAGCGAGAGAAAGATTTTCTGTTTCATAGAAAAGTATGTCTTTAATTTGTTTAGATCTTTCGTTTGATATTTTAATTTCTATTTAACAGGATCAATTTTGAAAGTTTGTCGATTATATTTCTGTAAATCTCATATTCTTGTTTGGTTGTGTGTTGCAGGTTTGTGGGAAGGTGTTCAACAATGCATCCGCGCTAACGAAGCACAAGTTAACCCATAGCGACGAGAGGAAATACGTGTGTGGCACCTGTGGGAAGGCGTTCAAGCGGCAGGACCACTTGTGAGTAAACTCATCTGCCTTAAATCCTACTCTCGCTTTCTTGATTACTGCTTAATCCTTTCTATCATTGTCTCTAAACGTACTCAAACGCTCCCATTCGCAAATTCTACGACAAACATAAACTCCAGAAACTTCGAATGAAATCACCATTAACCTTCTATAAATTAAATTCCTTGTCACAAAGTAACACAATAAGATTCTTCATACCGATTATTAATTCTAGTCTGAAACATTAAAGCTAATACTAAACCACTGAAAATAAAAATTCATTATTCATTTATATTCACAGTTTATTTATGCACGAATTTTTATACAATCCGGAAAAGAGTGTGTGCTACAGAGGGTTAATTCAAACGAAACTAATAGACTTGTTCAGGGAAGTGGAGCGACCTATTTCCAGAAAACTGGAGAGTCCAGTACTGGCGGGATGTCGAACTATTTCGACTTTGGTCTCTCGAACACTCGCTCTCTTTTCTTTCTCTCTGGAGGCGGCTTGCGCTCGAGCAGGATGCTCTCGTTGGCCGGGCCTTTGATTATACTCGTCAAAGCTCCTCGACGATCCACTCTTCGAGATTCTAGCGTGTGCACGTGCAGCATATGTACACAGCCAGCTGGTTCGCTCGCTCTCCGCTCGCTATGCTCATGAAGCCGACGATATGTACGCGGCTATGTAAGGTACGCTCGTATTTATCTTACACTCTCGTACGGCACACCGCTCTTGGGGCCACGTCAGAGAGCGGCTTCTTACGCCGGATGTAGTTACCAGAGTTTCTGCCAACCAGTTCCTCCGCGTATTTGCCCTGGAATAATCGTTTCCTCTCGCCACATTCTCTTACCGTGCTCGTGCAAGCGTGCAACCCGCCGCCGCCGCCGGCTCCTCTACCTTTACTGATCGCCCTCCTCGCCTCGCCCAGAGAGGACGACTTGTGATTGATACTTGCTAGGATAATAGACGAGTCCTTAACGCGATTAAACTTTGGATTTGTTTGGCGTTTATTTGAATTTGTAATGGTACGATAATCTGTTGGATAGTTCTTGCTATTTTGTTTTATTTAATGGGATCTTTGTGCGCGGAAAAGCCAGAGTAATAAATAAATAGTAGAACTTTGACAGTTTGTGTACTTTCTTCTTGTTTGATGTTTCAATTATTACTTTAGATTTATTTATAAATACGTTCAGGGATTGTTAAAGGGATAACACGTTCCATATACATATTGTGACAAATAACTTTGAGAGTTAAAAGTTCAGGAGTTTAAGACCGCAAATATCTCTGATCTAATTAAAACTATGACACCTTAATTTCCCAAATACCCGTCAGCAGCGAGTTGGCCGAGGCTCGCCAAGACTAATTCCGCGAATCAGTCAAAGTCCCTTCTGTCATCGGGCGTGGAGTGGCAGCGGCGGGCGAGCAATTTCCAAATTTCTAGCCGACATTCTCCAAACAGCGATATATCCGGCGCGAAGGCGGCGAGCCGGAAGTGGAGAAAGGTGGGGGTGGAGAGGCACATTACCGCGAAAGCACATTAGGGAACGTCATGATCTCTCCTGGCACTCGGTGGGCGAGAGCGACGCCGACGCCCGGCGTCGCTCCCGCCAACGAAGATGAAGTACTTGTGCAATATCTTGAGCTACTTTCGCCTCCCTCCGAGTTACTACGCGCCCGCGAACTTTCGCCTCCCTCCGAAGATGACGACGCCATTGTGAGCCCGCCGAACGAATTTCGCTTAACGATAAAGCGAGAACTGAAAGCGCCGCTCCGCTGGGGAAAAGGAGGACGGACGCGCCGGAAGCGAACGCGCCAACACGAAGAAGGATGGGCCTTGGGAACAAGATGCTACAGGGTGATTCGTTTCCTCCTGTTCGGGACAATTATGAATTGTACACTAGTTTTAATTCTTGACAAGTTGTAAGACCAACTATAAAATAACATCATTCGAATGCCTGTATTTTAAAATGCGAAAGGTTGAAAGCAACAAGTCAAGATTGAGAGGTTTACAAATATGGATATTACATATAAAAAGTTCAAATTGTCTTTAGCTTGCTTGTTCCCATTTTCCAAAAATGATTCTATCCACCAGGATACTTTATATTTCACACAATAATATATCATACGGTTATATTGTATATTACATGGGAAACGTAGGTGTAGAACGACAAACATCTCGGGCAAATAATAAAATACAAGAGTCCTGATTCAAAGGCAAGTGAATCACCCTGTATAAGAAGGAGCTTGGAAAGAAGAAAGGCAGTGGGGAGGAGATTGAGGTGGGAGGGAAGCGTACCGCGGAGACTAAGGATTCAATTCTTCTCGAGAATGAGAAAAGGAATAAGAGGGAATCAATAGCAGTGGAAGAAGGATGAGGAGAGCTTGAGAGAGAGAGATAGAGAGAGAGAGAGAACTGTTGGTCGGGAAAGCGCTCCCAACGAGACCACCGGCAAGTTGCGTGGTGTTGTATTTCCTAGCAAGAGAAGCCACAGATCCTCTCTCCGACCCTTCCCACTTCCTTTCGCTCGAAACCACCCTGTCAGTCCGCTCGGTGATCCCTCTTGGACAGATAGTATTTTTCCTTCGCTCTGATCTACCTTCGACTCGTCTTATTTCCGAGGGAGTCGCGGTCAGCGATGTCGTTTAATAGAGAGGGGGCCCCCTTAAGCCCCCGTCCAACTCCGTGCAACTTAAATGTCGATATTCCCTTCGCCTACATGTGTCCTTTCCCGCTCTCGCTACCCATGTAGAAAGCTCCGCTTAACCACCAATACTTACTTACGGAAACTATTGCCAACAGGCTGATTCGCTTCTCTTGAAATTATGCTTTGGTATACGTTGTTCTACTAGTGTGAAGCAATTATTAATTATCTAGAAATTTAGCTATACTTTCAGGTATTATTAGTGTCACTAATTTATTACATTATAAAGAAGGGATATTTAATAAAACAGGGTAGGAAAGTGAAATTCCAAAACGAGTTACAACTAGTGAAACAGTAATTAATTACTCCAACAGGAATCATTTCGAATGAACGTCAGTATGTACTTTAAAGATAGAGAATCAAAGATCGCAGGGTCGACGTGGGAATCTCTTAACATTGTGTTTCCGTCAATAGAAGCTTAATCTTGTTTTGTCCGACGAAGCTCGTCGAAATTCGCGATGCGCCCTCCCCGCGGTGATTCGCCGTCGTAGTTCTGGCAGTGTCTTCCTTCTCCAGCGCCCTTTCCTTCTCCTCGTTCTTCCTCCTTTTGTGTACACGTATTTCATTGGTGTCGCGGCGCGTCGCGACGTGCAGCGCCGACGGACGACGTCCGCAATCAATACGCGCTGACGAAGCTCGCCAGGAGAATTACACTCCTCGCGCCAACGAAAGTCAACCTCGTGCTCGGAATTATCCGAAATTTAAGATTTCCTCGCTTCCTTCTGCTTCTTTCTATGTGTATCACTCGGTGTATGTGTGTGTGCGCGTTGGTATTCCGCGCCAGCTGCATCCTTTTTGTCGTCGGATAAAAGACCGCTCGATATGAACCCGAGCCGCATCCGGAAGTCCCTGCTGAAGTGGACCGTTTAAGATTCGGGGGTTTCTGTTTACCCGCAAGAGAAAAGCAGAGGCCCAGAATAAATGAAACACTGCTTACAAGTCGAACGAAATGGAATAAACGATGGGAAAGCCATGTGAAAGGTTATCTGATTTAAAAGTAATTGAATTCTTGGATTGGAAGTATGCATTTATGTTGACAGTTTGATTTGATATTTGAAAAATTTATAGTGTAATTTGTTAGGAGTGGATTTCGTTAAATTGTCAAAAATCTATGGTGCAACCTTTAATTTAATAAACGTTATGCTCAAGTAACATAATTTCCATTGGGAATGCTAGAAGATAATGCCAACTGGCATTTTGTTTCGTTAGGCAAAAATCGCAGTGAATAATAGAGAGATTAATAAAAGGAATTCTCGGTACGCTTGGCAAATAGAGCGCTTCTGCCGTAAGGTAATGCGGCCATTACTTTTACAAGGAATTCTGCAATTGTCCTTGCGCATTTTATGCGCTCATTACATCAATAACTGGAAGGCGAGTAAATTCCGGAATGCAGTCGTGCTTTTTGCCCGAGATATTTCGCTTAATGAACGTAATAGCTGACATCTTCGTGTCCCTTCTTTGAGCCAGGTTCAACCTACTTTCAGTTTAATAAAGCATTTTCCACGAAAAGCAGACTCTGCAGACGCAGTTCTCTTCGACGACGGAAGAGCGGCTAATTAGTCGCTAGGCAAAATGAAATTCCACGGTTGTCAGGATATACGCGCTCTCGTCAGTGTTCATACCAATCAATCCACAACAGGTGTTTAAGATATCGGAAACACAACTTGAGACAAACTTTAAATTATTGCATTCGAGATTTGAGGTCCACATTTTTTCAATACAAATTTTAAATTATACCACGAAATAGAAATTCTATTTCGAAATCATATTAATAATATTTTTTTAAAGGTGAACCTTTAATGCGAATTTTTTGGTTCCTAATTCTTTTATTTTAATACTCGTACTATTGAAATATACATTATTTAATCAAATCAGAATAAACTACATCCACGATATAAAAAAGCTGCAACATTTGTCATCCAAAATCAACTAAATCGCCTTGAACAGAATATCCTTTGCATGCAGGAAGAATTCTTGAGCGCTAAGAAATTCTACCAAAGAAAATATCCTGTAAAGTCTTCTCCATTCAGGCCTGTAATTCTCCCTTGATATTGTTTGCAAGAGAGGATCCTTGGCGCTGAGTGTTGCGACAGGCTTTCCTAGGATGCGAAGGAGAGCGAGCGCGCGTACTTTGTTGCGAATGCTGCTCTCTCGTGTTCGCGAGCGCCGGCTTTCTATTACCGGGCGTGAAATCCGAGTCTCGGACTTGGACGAGAGCAGTTCGAGGCTGGGACTCCTCGGAGCTTACGCGCTTTCCTGTTTTCCCGTGGAGAAGCCCCTTCATTTCACGGGGCACTGCTCGTCAGTAATTAAGTGGAGATGCCCCGCCCGGATGCTGGGCGAAGGCCGTCACGCTGTTGTGCTTCGCTTTATGCTAAATTTCTCATAAATCTTGGCTGGCTTATTGTACCACGCTGAGTATGAAAGCTCCGGCGAAACGGACTCGACGAACTCTCTACGGCCGCCGAATAGCAAAACCTGCAGTATTCCAACCGTTCTGCTTCATCACAAACATGTTTGTCCGAACTGTTTTCGTATAACATTTTTATTTTTATTAATATTTATTTCAGTTGTTCCTGAGAAGAATTTTAAATGGTTTTAATAATACATTAAAGTAATAATCAGAAGATACATCAGGTGAAACTAGAAGGTCGTCACGCTGTTGTGTTTCACTTTATGCTAAATTGCTCATAAACCTTGGCTGGCTTATTGTACGACGCTGAGTATGAAAGCTCCCACGAAACGGACTCGAAGAAGTCTCTGTGGTCGCCGAATAGGAAATGCGCAATGTGCAGTGTTAGATCATTACGAATGTTTTGTTTTTTGTTATGTTGATATGCTTTGTTCGCTATATGCTAAATAGGAAGTTCATTCATATTTATCTTTTCGAAAGCTTTCGTTTTATGTCCAAGGATTTGCTACTATTTATATGTGCAATCGTTGCGGAAAAACTTTGACTCTACAAAGAAAAGAAATATTCGTTTACTATTGCATTTCTTAGCATTTTGAAGAAAAGTTGAAGTATAATGAAGTTTAAACCTTCGTTATTGAAGTTAATTGTAATCCGTTTATACTTGCCGTTCCGTGAAAATTTTCTTTATCATTCCACGAATCTTGAGTGATCTCTGGCGCTGCATTGTTGGATGTTATCGAGATCGAGAAAGGAACAGAAGGAAAGAGAGAGAAGGATTCGATTCTCTTGAAGCGCTGGAGGCGCACGGAAAGATGAGTAATTTCCTGTCTCTTTGTGTGCATTTAGTGTCTTCGGCATTTCTTTCTCTTCTCGTCGTTGCCATCGATGCTCCCCTTTGTCCCGGCTGTTTTCCTTTCCCCATCTTTCTCCCTCTGCGCCACCAGCCAATCGCAGAGGGCCTTTCCAGTAAGATAAAACACAATAGGAAGCGGCAAGAAAAATCTTCCGCCTTAATACTTTCCTTTCTTCATTGGCAACGGAAGCAGATCAGGCGTCAGCGGGAGGAAATTTAATGGGGATTTAGTTTTTCGTATTGCAAGAGAATTCCTTGGTGTTGAACTTGACAGTTTGGAACTTTACACAGACTGTTGGAAAAGTTAAAGTTTCCGGACATTTTTAGCAAAGTAACATATAACATATTTTATACACAAATAGTTTTAAAGAAAGGATTTTGTGAGGTGCAAGATTTTTCAATATGAGAGTAAAAATGCTTGTGGTTCATGTGTTACCCATAAAATTTGGTAAAAGTCGGTTGACTAGTTTTCCAATAATATGCACTCTGATTTTTTAAACTAAAATTAAATAACTTCGGCAATTCTTAGAATGTACAAAAATCCTTTGAAAGAAATAGTTGGTATAACAGAACGAAATGTTTAAAGAGTGACAGCAAGTTGTATCAGAAATGTTTGGAAAGCTTGCTTTCAACGAACTCCAAGTACGTCGCACGTTCGCTCTCGTATTTATTAACTTATCCATTAAGCATTCCCCTTACGCGACTGATTAACTATCACAGAGTCGTCGAGTAGTTGATGAAACATAAGCAGAGTTTACGCGAGGAGTGCGCTCTTGATATTCCGCGAGTGGACTCGGCGAAACTGTGTCGTGCAAACAGGCTCGCGCCAGTATTTTTAGTACACATCGTCTCGAAAATGTTGAGCTGCCGCCGCCGCCGCCGGGAAAAGAGAGTACAAAATAACGCAGCAGCACTCGAAAGGCAGAATTGCGCTCATATTTACAGAACGCGTGCGCCAAAACGGAAAATCGCAACGAGCCTGGCATTAAAAACAAATTGGCCGTGCGGCAATGCGATTCGCTGCATTTCCGGGGAACTCGCAATCGAGCGCAAAAATTCGAAGCACAATGAAACGGAAGCTCCGATTGCCAATGATCCTAGTTATAAAAAAGCATTTTGTTTGTAACAATGCTCTTGAAAATCCACTGACAACGAGTACAATGTTGCCAATAATTGTTGTGTTTCGCGTGTGTATTTTATATGAAATGTCAACCTCATTTGCGCGGACCTTCAAATGACGAATGATTAATACACAAATAAACAATCGTATTTACACGAATATACGAAGGCCAATCATTCCAGGTATGTACACAGTCTGTAAAGTGTACATTTAGTGATAATATTATACTCTATATATACGAGCAGCATAATATAGATATGCGCAGGCTAAATAAAATAAGGATAATATTAATATTCCTGACAGGGCATAAATAATCCATTGAGCAATTATACACCCGCATATCAAGTATCATTCAAATCTGCTTCATTCAAAATCCATGCTCGATCAACGATAAGCGATCAACGATTCGCTTAAAATTCAAGCAAACATTGAACGATATTTATTTAAATAAAATCTAAGTTTACAGTCAGCTACAAGTCCGCGGAACAATAACCCGAAACATATTCTCGAAACACTACTTACAAGACGAACAAAATTAACAGTTTTTCCAATGAAAGAGATTGTAGTTTTAATATTTTAAATAATGGTTGCTCGTATTTGAATGAAACTAAAATTTAGATTAAAATCCAAGTCCGCGGAGTAATATTCCGGGGAATTTATATTCTTGGTGGAAAGTTTCGGGTATCTGGGGAACACAGGCAAGCGGCAGTAACTTGTTGCACTTTTGCCGCTGCCTTTTCTTTTTGCCTCGCGCAGCCGGACTGTCCGCTTTTTACGTGAATATCGTGCAATTGCCGCATTGGCACCGACCTGATAACGGTTAGCGATGTTTGACAAGGTGACGGCCTGTCAATATTATCGGGCGTTTCATCCATTCTGTAGTGGTTGATCGTCCTTTTCCTGCTGGCTGGCTGGCTGGCTGGTCTGATCGACCATCTCGTGAAATACTTCCTGACAGACTCCTTTTCTGATCGATTGTCGCCAAATGCGGTTTATATTTTTCACTGTCGGACGTATCGCGGACACTCTGGTCAATCGAATTATCCATCCAGAAATCGCGGCTGTTCTTATTAGGGCCAAAATAACTAAATGTATAAGTCTGTGTAATAAGATTAGAATTTTCAATGAATTTAAATCCAAGGAAATAATTCGGCCTTTGAACAATTTTAACAAAAAGCACAATACAATGGACAATTATATTCTCCAAGTCAAAATTATAATAAAATATAATAAAAACTTAAAGATAGTTAATAGAATAGCAAAGGTTTCATAAAATCTTATTACAAACCAGTATTATTTAATCTACTTTGATAATGCATTTATAGAAAGCCCAAAATAGATTAGCTGATCGCATCTTCGAAAGTAAAAGGGCAATATACAACAGCATAAGTAACTTTATACCACTTTCCACGCCTTGTACGAGTAAAAACTCTTGACTGGCAACTTGTTGCGCGATGTGTGCTTCTGGACACATCTTATCTGGCCTGCCTATCTTCCCAGCTGTTAAGGAAGGCATTAGGAAGGGCAGCCTTTATCCTCCACGTACTCCTCTACCGGCACGATTCACTTTTAGCAATTTCAGCAGCTTCGCTTTTAGCGCTCTCGATGATTAAATCTTGGGAAGTGCTGAATAAGGAGGAGTTAATGTCATTTATAAACATTATCTTTAAATATACTATATTTATTCGTCGTAATCACGATCATTAATAAATTATATATTATAATTTACTTTCACTGAAATCTGTGCAAGGATTGGAAGGACTTTGACTTGTTAGAGTTGGTTGAGGGAAAGATCCTTTAAAGGCAGAGCCAATCAGTTTCTCTGTTCAGTGTTTTCCTTCGCCTTTTTATATTCTCTGCGTCTTTTATAGTATAATTCACATAATATACATATTAAATTTAAAAAAAGGAGAGTCAATTATCGACCAGTAATAATTATATTCCATTAAACATTTATCCACGAATTGTCCAATATTTAGTAGTATTATTGGTCCAATTATAAAAATGTGATGTCCAACTTTACTCCACGAGTTTCAGCCATTAAGTGGCATTTGCTGCTTTTTGTTGCAGGAACGGCCATATGTTGACGCACCGGAACAAAAAGCCGTACGAGTGCAAGGCGGAGGGCTGCGGCAAGTCGTACTGCGACGCGCGGAGTCTGCGACGGCACACGGAGAATCATCACGCGGGCAGCAAGGTGAATGAAAGCGTGAGTCCGAGCAGTCCGAGCGGCGGGCCGCACACCCCGAACACGCCCGGCAGCAATCCCAGCACTCCGAGCACGCCCGGCGCCACATCCACGCCCAACGGCCACGGACATCCGGCACTCAAGCAGCTACTCGCCAATGAACTCCCGCAAACTCAGCAGCAGAAAGTGAGTACATGCTTGTACTGGCTCTTTGCTAGTTTGAACGCCGTGTGAATCGAGCTTTCCTCACGTGTAGATTTATTTACGTCGAAATAATGCCGATATAGGTTTTTCCATGGTGTGGTGGAAGATAAAATGTGGAACTTTGGCAATTAAGATGTTAGTTTTTACAAGATTAATTTTTGCCAGTTGACAAAGCTTCTTTTTGTAATAATTATAATGAAATTTGGAAAGAAAGTCGTACAGATGGTTGGGTTTAATGGATATACAAGATAGTTAAAAATTTATTCATTCCATTTTCAAGAAATATGTAATTGAGGAATTAAACCTTGCAAGTTTTAAACTGCTCGATTTGTTGGATTATTTATAAGAGTGTAATTCGGCAGAAAAGTGGTACTGGTGGTTGTGTTTAATGGGTTACGTATATCGTCGAGTAATTAGAAGTGGATCTTTTTTTAGTTTCAACAAATTTGAAGTTCTAAGAGTATATCCTGTAAATTTTAAGCCGCTCGATTTCCTGGATTTATTGAATTATGTTGAGTTTAAGTAGTTGAGTTTAAGAGGCCACATCCAGCGTAGATTAATTAAAAGGCGGTCCTTTTTTTATTGCCAACAAATTTGAAGTACTACGAATATGTCCTGCAAATTTTTAAAGGATTTTCGAGAGTATTTCTAGAGAAATTTCACTGACATTTTTTCTGTCAGTGAATCAATTTCCTTTTCGTTCAGTCATACATTTCCTGATACAGTTTCCCATTACAAATTTCGATAGGTTTTGAAAAAGAACTCTCAAAATACAGTAAACAGTAAAGAAAACGATATTTTCTAGTCTCAACAGTGTCTTAGTAATAATTGAAATATTGAATGGAAAAGGACTGGCAGTTGTCAGTCGGTGCACGAAGGCAGCGTTTTCTCGAAATTGGCTTGATATTGCTTCAGTCGGACGATAGCGTTAGGAGCTTAGATGCCTCGCTGTTGGATGAGCCGTGGTCCACCGTCCAGGCTCTCAAGATCCAAGGAAGCTAAGAGGATTTCGTTGGATCCTCCGCGATCCTCGAGTATGTTACGCGACTCCTAACTGCGACCTCGACATTAATTTCGATATCATTCTCACTGGTCAATTTGTCGCACTCCCGATCTCATCCAATAATACGATTCTCCCCGGATTATACATATCCGAATGTATAGCACTTGGGATTAATTAAGGCTCGAAGAGCTCGGTTAATACTAATCCTGACGAACACTCACTCCCAAATGTATTCGAACATGAACATACGACCAATGCTACAGATTAATATTTCGCACGATTACAAACTTAAATTTCAACCATCCAAATACAATTATTTATTATTCACCGTTGAACAGTATTGTAGTTTGCTTCGCAGGTAGTTCATTTATAGCTTCGACCTATTTCCACGGTATTCTTGACATGCTGCCATAAAATATTCCCATGAAGCTAGTCTCCGGAAGCGCGGCCGATTTCCATGCAAGGACTCCCTGAGAATGTAACATGCCGGACGCACATCGGACATGCATCGTGCGCGCGCGCGCTCGTAACATCGGTAACAAGTGTGCGCATCGTGTTATGCGATCTCGTGCCGGCCGTATTTCTACGCTGGTTGCTTCCTTGCTTGCTTGCTTATGCATGCTAGGGTTACACTCGATCGCGTCTGACCCATATGATCAGTTACTACTGCGAGCGCCGGACTTGTATCGCCTCGTACTACTGCGCCGCCGTCCGCCGCGCCATACGCTGACTCTTCTACTGGAAACGTACTACTGATCATTCTCCTCCGATTTTTCTACTGTCAACTCGTTTTTCGAGAATGTTGATACTTTATTGAATTGATGCAACTTTAGACGGTTTTTATACAAATCATAAAAGTACTATTGTTGAAATTTTTGTTAACTTTTAGCAGGGTTCGTTTTGAGCACTTTTTAATTTTCTTATATGTATAACTGCACGAGAAGTAGACGGTCCAATCTCAAAAATCAAATCTATATTACATTCAACGATGGTTTTTGGTAATTTTGAATAATCTCAGAGGGCGTTAGTGTAGAATCCCATGAGTAAAGATTTAGTTAGAATTTAATATAATTGTAAATGAAAAACTTCATTAAAGAAAGTTTATTCTAGTCGAGTAATATAAATTACAATTGGAATAATAATCTCGAGATACATTCTGTTATAATTACAATCGATTTTATTTTTAGAGCGCGATGAACATTTCGAATAACACGTACACACACACTGTGAATTCGGGTTTTATCGAAACATTATCTCTTCGTTGTTCAATATGCATTAATTTAATATAATATTTATTTCAAGCGAATAAGGAATACAATCAATTTCGGTTTGCGAAATTGTCAGTCGAATTATATTTCTGGCTTTGCAGCCGACCATTCTCTATTTCTGTCGGATTCACGCTCCACTGTAAAAGAAAGCGTAATTGTGATTACTAATTATAGAACGCAGTATTGCAATATTCCACCGTATATAATTCATGGGCGCGCCCGAAGCTTCGGTGCAACAAATAACTAATTTTGCGCACATCACACGGAGATGTGGAATCATCGTAATACTCGTGCGGGCTGATAACTCAATATTATATCGACTGTATGCGATATTAATTACTTCGGTGCAGATTGCTCGTTCTCTTTGGACCCGATTCCACTAATTATGAATCGCCTAATTCCCCTCGCTCCGACCGGCTTCTCTTTGAGTGTTCGTCAGTGTTTCACGGTGTCGTAATTCCCAGATGATTCGTTGACGCACCTCCTCGCCATTGATTAAATGGGATTGCGATTGCAATTGGTCCAAACCATGAAACACTCGGTGAAAAATGTTCGTTTTCAATAAAAATTCGTGTACAATATGTGTTCGAAAAAAATACATTGATATCATTGAACTTAGAATAGTTCTGCGAGTGTAAAGGACTTCGTTCTCTATTTTTAAATTACATATTTTAAATCTCTTCACTTTTCTAGGGAATTAATGACTTTTTTCGAACTGTATCTCTTTCTCTTTGTTCCGTTTTCTGAATTACGGTGATCAAATACGGTGAACGAATTTTATTCATCAAAGAATTTCGCAAGCATTGACTGCGTATTAGTGAGTAATTATTATTCGGATGATTATTCAGTGTCCTTTGTTACAATTCATCTAGAGTGCCATTATTGGGGTATACTTGCTAGATAATCCTTTCATCTCGCTTTCATCATCCCGTCAAACAAAAGCCATTGAAATTATTAATTAAAAGAAGGCCGACATCGTCAACGAAGTAACGCCGTATATTGTAATAAATCATTTCCTTCGTTAACCGGCGAGGTCGTTGATGAAAATGAAAAATAAACAGGAAGGGTAACAGCTTCCACGCATCTTCGACGTGCCGATCCTCACGATCTCTTCCTTACACATGTGCAAACTATATCATGCATGTGTGTATCGTATGGTTTACACGTGTAATCCTAAAACCAAACGGGAAAGTTCGTTACAATAATAACTTCGAAGTTTATTTAACGTATCTCACTATTAAAATTATAATTAGCTTCATTTTTAAAACGTAACTGACATTTTAAACAGATCATACATTTTATTAATTCGACTTTCTAGTAAAATATAACTCCTTCATTATTTAATACAACATTTATTTCAATCGACTGAGACATCATTTAATAGTTCAACAGGAAATAGGAAGTTGATAGAAAAGCGAATACATGTATATGCGCGCGCAGGAACACGAGTGGGGGGATGATCGAGAAAGCGATGCCGGGAAGCCGGCGTAGAGGCACAATATCCTGAGCAGCTCTTCCGCTGTACAAACGCGGAGTCGCGTGCGCTTCCGGCCTGCGTATCATAGCAACCGGGCATCCCATAGCGTTCGCTCGCTCGCAGCATCCATCTCGTCCTTCGCCTGACAAGCGCATACACTTGCTCTCTGTCAGTCCATCTAGCCTTCCTCTCCTTCTCTTGCTATCTTGAATCATGAATGTACTGGGTGATTCACTTGCCTTTTGAATCACTACTGTCGGATGTATGCTGCTTGGAATATTGCATAATTATTACCAAATTTGGAATTCTATAAATCTATGATTATAGCAGTTATAAGAATTATAGGAATTTTAGTATTCTAAAGTTAATAATAATTCTAGAAATCTATAATTATAGCAGTTACAGGAATTATAGGAATTTTAATATTCTATATTTGATAATCATTCTAGCAATTTGAGATAACTATTAACAAGTTTAAATTAAAACACATCCCTTCTTTATAGAATTGTGAATGTACTAATTTTAGGAATACGAAACGGTTATTAGGAAATTTAGAATTTTAGATTCAAACACATCCCCGCTAATATAGAGGGTTCATCGTCCAATAAACTTGCATCTTTACCACCCGAAACTTGTATGAATAAACAGGAAACCTCGGTAAGCTTTTAAGCTAGGAGCGACGTGAGAAGTACGAATTTAGTGCGATGCTTGCAAGCAGAGTCTCTCGAAGATCGTTGGCCGTGCGCTGCCTAAGGAATTTACGAGTCGAGCGAGTCCGATGATGTGGCCTGAGTGGACGATAAAAAAGAGTAGCTGACGTGGACCGAAGAACTTGGATGTTGCCAGCTTCCATAAAAGTCCTCGTAACGATACAAACATGGGAATTGGAGTATCCGTCTTGATACTCTGTTACTCTTTTCTCCACTTTTCCTTCTCCCTCTCTTCTTCCTTATCTTTGAGAGTCTCGTCCGTCGATGAAAATTGCACAGTCGATGATAAAATTCTGTATGCTGATGTATGGGTCCTTTCGGTATCCATCATGCTGCTCTCGGCTAAAGGGTATTTCCCGAGGAAAATTGGATCGTTCCCGATGGAAACGCCGGTGCACGTGCTCGACAGGAATCGACCTCTCTCTCTCTCTCTGCCGCGTTCCATCCTACCTCTTGTCTGTCTGATTTTTTGACGTTCCTCAAACTTTTCTTAATTGCTCATAAATCGATTGTTTGGACATTGAAACCATCTAAAGGCAGACAATCACGTTTTAAGGAAAACGAGACAAAAATCCTGCCTACGTAAAAATATTATTGAAAAGTCAAGTTTTCATTCAAAAATATTAAAGCTTCAAACCGATATATGTCATAAGAGAAAGTCGAGTTTTATTTAATGATACTTCGATTTATTATTATCGGATATAATTATAATTTTTCAAATCCTCTAACTAGATTATCAGCTACTGTCAGAATCATGTAAAGGCTCCGAGTGAAAGGTAGTCCAGGTGCAACTGATACTTGCTCGGAGTGAGTAGCCTCGCAGTTTGATATGATATACATATTGATCCTGCTGTTGCTCAGCGTTCGCCTCTCGCGAAATGGAGAGCTACTGAAATCAGGAGTACTCTGCGGTGCTGCTGGCATTAGCTCTCGGGAATAACGTTTCAACTGCAGCTGCGAGTTACAAAGCCCGAGCGCGCGCGCGCCCCTCTGTGTATCCTGGACCGACGTCAGTACGACTGTCTAATGTGGACTATCCTAATGACGTCGAGACCTTCCGACATCTCTGCATTATTAGCTCGGTAGAACCGGGTCAAGTTGCCAACTGCCATTCTACCGTCCATTTTATTTCACTGTTATCCCAAGTAATACGATCCTCTTCCGCTTCGGATCCTCTCCTCGACCATTTCAACTATATGAAATTTCGCATTTTCGTGGCTTCGGTACGCGCAATATTCCAGTGAATTAAAACGTGGGTGATTGAATCTCTGTTAGAGATTCAATTGTCAGTAACAAATATTTTTGTAAGTGACCACCTAGTACTATTATTATTAACCCTCTAATTAAAATCTAACAAAATACATCGTGAAAATACTTGAACTATCATCGCAGTAAGATTAATCACTCCAAGCACATTCCCTTCGCTCACAAATACAAAACCAATTTCAATCATCACAGAAACACTGAAAACATCGCGATGCAATTACCACTGAAATCTTAATCACTCCGAGCACGATTTCCACGTTTCGCAGAGATTCCTACTGAAGCAAAAGGACGGAGATAATTCATGGCTTGGCCATCGCGAATGAAGCACTCTCCTTTTCAAAATCCTCGACGCTATCTCTCGGGGACATCTCCCGGCGGCGTAACGTACTGCTTCTATCGAGGCTTTATGCGGGCTTCGCTTCAAAGGGGTGAAAGGGCCGAAATGTATTGATGAGGAGAGGCTAGTAGATAGGCAAACGAAGAGAGAGTGAGGGAGAGAGAATGCTGGGCAAGGGTGGCATGTATGCGGAACGCGCTCTCGCGCATAAATCCGTGGCACAACGGCCGCAGAGTCTGCTCGCGTACACTGGCCTCGCATGCGAAAGCGATATTAACGCGAGCACGTAGCCTACGCCGTAAAACCAATTGCAGCCGGGGAATATCTGCTTTCTCTCTCTCTTTCTCTCCTTTTCTCTCTCTGGCGATACCTGGTGGCACGAAAGTCGCGAAACTATCCTTCAAGAATCTGAAAGTTCGTGTATAAACTCATTTTTTTAGTGACGTATATTATGCACGTATTTTCATACCTTTTTATAAATCGTATGCAATAATAACTAGCTTTGTAGGATTTTTTGTAGGAATTATCTTTGTTATAAAAATGAGAGGATGAGCGAATTGCTGAGTCAATGCAATAATAATTAAGCTTTCCTATTTGGCTTTGTCCGAGTGACATTTAGTATATAAATTAATGATACTATAATTTAATAATCGATCGTTGGGATTATGTATGATTTAGATTTGTTATAAAAATGAGAAGGCGAGCGAGAAGTTGTGAGCCACTGTGTATCCTTAGCGAGCACGCGCAGACCACGTGCAGCATCTGATAGGGATGCTGGAGAGCGCGCTCGGGCCGGTCATTTGATATAAAGCTAATTACTGATCGAAATCTCGAATTGGCCGAGTTTACATACCAGGCCCGAATCAAATGGAGCCGAGGCCTTGCCGCGTAAGTGGAAAGCCGCCGCCGACCCGTATTACCTTTCGGACCCTCGTCCGCGCTATTAAACCTGATTTAAAGCCGTTCTTTCTCCTTCAGAATATTACAACCCTTCCAGCCAAATTAATTCGTACCAGGCAGTAATGCACTTCTCGACTTAGTCGTGCGGAGGAAGAGCTCGCGATGATTATTATTAGGATACGACAAGAATGAAACTGATTTAATTTCCCCTTTTTTTTAATAGCGCAAGGGCTCGAGCGAAATTCATTTTTATCAAGCAGTAATCCATTTCTAAATGAATTCCTGCTGTGCAAGAGTTCGCGAGAAATATTAGTATACGTGGAGGATCACGAAATTAATTTTGTACTAAATAGTTATGTACATTAAAATGAATTTCTGTGATATAAAAATTCGCAATAATTATTAATACATGTTTTTCTCGTTGCTTCATTTTAGTTATGCAAACAATACATTTCCAAAGGAAAAACCCACCGATAAAGACATAAACAAACATTTCCCAGCATTCAATTCTTATCAAGCGGGACATGACACCTCGCTCGGGTCAGAAGTGCACTTTTCGAAATCCGGCGACGATAATTCGTCGCAACAGCGACGTCGTCCGTGCGGGAGCCGTATTTCGTTGCAGGGTGGACGCGACAGAGAACATCAGAGAGGAGAGACGCGCGCGGTAGTATGACGATGCTTTTCCAGGAGCGCGCGCGTGTATGCGCAGAATATAAAAAGTGAATATCGTCGGAGAGAGAGAGAGAAGCAGACGGGGGGGCACGTAGGACACGTAATATTTTTCCAATTGCGCGGCTGGCGCAATGGAAATTTAATATCCAGCAGATATCGCGCGAGAGTGGACGGAAAGGGAAGCCGGAGGAAGCAGCAGCAGCCGCGTTGGGAGAGCGTGGGTGCCAGTGCAATTTTTAATTGAGTACGATCAGAAATGTGGAAATAAAAGTGCTGGGTTGGAAAGAGAGAGAGAGAGTGAGAGTGAGGAATAAGGGCGGAAAGGGGAAAGCAATGGGCATTCTGCGTATGGGCAAATATTCCAATATACACATAACGAAGTAATGCTGGCCGAGCGCGCGCGCCTTTAAATAGGCTTCCATTCACCGACGGGCGCTGATCGGTTTTCCCGGGCGAGTTTCAATTAATTAAATCCACCCCGAACGCCCACTGGCTCGCTCGCTCGCCCGCTCGCGTGCGCCCCCGCAGCCAGCCGTGTAAGCCAAGCCCGATCAATTTTCCGAATGGATATTCGATGGGCTTCTTATAATTTCGCGCGCCGAAATACGAACCCCTCGCGCCACCGCCACCCTGTTAACCAACCCCCGGAGAACCGATGGGATTCCCTCTGGTTTCCTATTGGCTTCCCCGCTGTGTCCGAAAAGGAACTTTTGCAAGTAATAAGTGGTAAATAATGCAATGTTATCTGGCTGAGGGAAAAAGGGGAAGTTCAAGATTTGTTTTTGTTAATTCGCAAGGTGATTGTTGAGTTTTATTGGCGATAAGCTATGACCAATTTTATTAACGCTTGAAATTACGAATTATGTCAAATTTTTAAAATCTATTCTTACAACTTCAAATGTGTTCTTATAACACTGGGATCCGGTTCATAGCGGGCAATTCCTACATGGGAGTATAAGAGAAGATTAAGAGCAACGAGCTTAATTTTTATGACTTTCCTTAATAAAGTATCATAAAGGATGTTCTAAACCACGCTTCTCGTATTGCGTAATTGCAAAAATTATGTAATTACCCGGTACAGCGTTGGGTTGCTTGTAAGCCCAGAAATAGCTAGTATCGCGCTCCGTAGCGAAACACTATGCAAAGGGTTCTTTATGCAGCAAAGTATTCAAGCCCGGTGCATAAAGCGCCCTTTATAATAACAAGATTCGACGTCCTTTAATCTTCCCTCTTTTTAAAAAGCGACGTCTTCCTCTCGGCAACTCTTGCGACGAGCAACGCTTTCTGTCTTCGCCTAAGGTGATTAGATTAAGCCGCGCGGCTTTGCGCCAAAGTATTAAATGCGTCAACATCCCTAACACCACACAGCATCACCTTTTCCTTTCTCCTTTTTCTCGTCCTTGCTTCTGCTCCTCCTCCTCCTCCTCCTCCTTCAAAGGAGTTACCGTAAACTGAAGGGCGTGATTAAAACTCGACAGTTAAGCCGCTTATGCTAAACAGCTATCTATGTACCCGTCACTTTATTGGAACTCAAAATGGCCGCACACTCTTTCAACCACTTCACTGTCCCTCGATTTGGAATGTTTTCGAAAATGCGCCGGTGTTAGAAATCTTGAAGTTTCGGATAGCAGTATTTTCTTATAAGATTTCATTTGCCGTCGCGATTAGAAAATATATTTTTATCTATTGAAAGGCAATTTTCATTAATGCTTATAGAATACAAAAATTCCATTAGCTTTGAAATCCCGATTGATTTTTACATTGGGCACCGATAATGTTGCAAAAACTGAGTTAAAAATCAATATGGATATCTTCTGTGCTCACTAGAATTTTTAAATAATTAAAACAAAATAATGAAACGACTTTATACTTTAGTCGTGATGGACTATTTGATTTTTGGATCACCCTATATTATTCCATGCGAACGATGGGGAAGTCGAGCGGGATGTTACAGTTCGACGATGTATCCAATCGAAACGGGATTCCGGTTTAATGCCGGCCTCGAACGCCCGGTTCCTGAACGATACTGCAATTAGGCTCGTGACAGTCGATCGTACCATTCCGACCATATTACGCCCTGTTGCGTTCTCAGCGCTGCTCGACTGCGCGCACTTCCGTTTGACCAATTGTCACTGCACCCGCTTTAATGTCGCCTGAAGTCCTCTGTCTTTTAAGGTGATTCGAGAAACCACCTCGAGCTACTTCAGACAATTTATTGCATGCAACTACACGTGTTCATTATTGTCTTGAAAGTGTTGCTTCTCAAATGAAGAAGTAATGACTGGAACTTTAATACGAACTGTGTCAACTTGTTTTCCAATAAACGCTATTATAATCTAATATGTTATAATTTTACTCAAAAAATCGAGGATTTTTAGAAATGAAACGTGTAAAATTATAATTTTACGTTTCACTATCAGAGTTTCAAGCGATCGTCTGCACTTTCCATGGAAAAAGTGAGAGGAAAGGAAGACAAAGGTGGTGGGAAGGAAAAGACAGGCGGTGGGAAAAAGTTTTAAATGAAAATTGACGCGGAACGAGGGAAATATGTGTGCGGAAGGCTCGAACTTAACACCTGGCCTTCGCGGTAATAAGCCTGTCGTCGGACCGAAGGTGCTTGCGGTGTGTCTAAGAGAATTAAAAGTATGAGAGCCGCTCGCGTCCCCCTCGTCTTTTCCCTGGACCTCTTTATCTAGGCTTCCCCTTCTTAAACTTCCTCCTTCTTGGACCAAACAGCCTCCTCCCTTCCTCCGACAGTCTCATCAAGAATGAAAAGTTCGCCGCCATTGCCGCCCCTCCTTCAACTTTTTTACACCCATCGAGATAATCCGACTTAATTAATTTAATCCCGCAAAAGAATATGAGTACCCTGCCGAACTTCCTCCTTCCTGCCTTCTCTGATCCTTTAATATTTGATCGCTTTTTAGTTGCAGTCAAGTGCGATGAGAATTTCGAGCATTGCTAGTGCGTTCAAGCGAGAATTGTTTGTCCTTTAATATATTATAATGGAAATGTAAATTATTATACTAGGGAAAAAGGTTTGAATAATTTATGGGCCTTCTGGTGGATGGCGAAATATGCATGCAAGTTTTTACGATTTTAATGACGTTCTATAATTTTGTAACAAATATTGCACGAACTATTTTATTTATGAAAACAGAATAACTAAGACAACGTAGACGTAATTAATGAATTTCGAAATATTCCAAACTAACTTAACTAATATCAATCCTCCGCCTTGTGAAATCATTAAAACCAAAGTTCAGCGATGCCAAGATGTTCCGGTTGCTCGACAAGAAGCTCGCGACAAGCAAGCGTCAAACTACAATCAATAAAGACTTCATTAATTACCGTAATTGGTTATTGAACGAGGCGAGCGAGCGAGGCGACGGGTAACCGAATTAATCCGATTAATCGAGCCACGTCAACCGATAAATGTTTGCGCAATAAATTCGCGGGCCGCTACATTATTTTCCGAGCATGTTCCGAACGAATCGATAGACGCGTTATACCAGCGGAAGGCCGCTGTATCATTGTTGATTACGATGATGGAACATTACCGGTGGGCATTTTCCTCGGAATGGAAAACGTCCCGGAAGCTTTCGATAACCATCGACTAATTAAGCTGGATTGCCATTAATTATTGCCATACTAATTTCTAAATTCAAAGAAATATTAATAACAGAGTCACCGAAGCCTGAAGTACAATGAATTTTAGAAAAAGAAAGGGAAAAATGAAATAA
Source organism: Ectemnius continuus (assembly GCA_910591665.1). Classification (NCBI taxonomy): domain Eukaryota; kingdom Metazoa; phylum Arthropoda; class Insecta; order Hymenoptera; family Crabronidae; genus Ectemnius; species Ectemnius continuus. The sequence continues at coordinate 7,383,976 of OU342868.1, read as the reverse complement.
ATAAAAAACTGTACTATCAACAACTATAATTTAAAGCACAACCTGTAAATACAATTAAAGATCTCTTGAAAATATTTATACGAGCATCAACGTGATTAATGACAAACGCGATTAACATTATCACGAATGCGTATTTCGTCTGGTTTTTCCGTCAAACTAAAATAGTTTAAATTCATCATTCAAGCACTTGTATTAAAAGCTTTACTAGCAACAACTATAATTTATAGGATGAGCTATAAATACTGTTAAAGATCGCGAGGAAATATTTATACGATCATTAATATGATTAATGACTAGCGCGATCAACATTATCAAGTATGCATAAAACTTGACGTTTTTCCGTGGGGCTAACAGGAGGACATTCGAGCTCATGTATCAGGCTGTCTAGCAGGCGAACGATGGAGGAGGATGCTTATAAATAATAGAGCCGGCTGAGAGAGCAGGTGTCGCGTGCAGGCGGAGGATGACGCTGGTCAGGAAATGTGGGTCGACATTGGAAGCAGCGGCGATGATGAACGGCTGCGACCCAAGATCGCAGAGAAGGGAAAAGACACCACTGAAAAATAATGCGATTCCCTCGATGGATGCTGGGAATCATTCCGTGCATAAACCAACTCTCATGAAAATGTCATTGAATTAATACAAAACACACCAGCTTTTAAATGACAGTTTAAAGAGACGCCACTGAATTTGTTTAAAAGTTATTCTGGATTTTTAAAGAGTCATATTTATCCTGCGTGAATAAATAATGTGTGGATGTAAATTATGAAATTCTACTTATTTATATAACGAAATCGTTTTAAAACTAAATCATTTACAAGATCGTTAAAATTCTAATGTAAATTCTAGCTCGTAATGCATACGCTATTAAATTTCTTTAAAAGCGAGTGCATATTTCTCCCTTATGAATAAATGATGTACGAGTATAAATAATGATAAAATTCTAATCATTTACATACCAACATTAGTGAAGCTCAAAGACTAAATTTCCAACAATATTAAAACTCTATTACAAATTTTAAACAACGTATGATTACGTAAATATTCATCTTAATTGATCTATTATAAATTCCTCTGCTATTATAAAAGTAAACCCCACAGAAAAAATCATAGATAAACTATTTATTATCTATAAAAAGGAGAATTCTACCAGCGATGCTTTTCATTTCCCATAAACATCGCCGTTCCCAAACACCAACCAGGACAATTGAGTCGCCATAATGCGGCAGCGACGATTAATTGATCTATTATAAATTCCTCTGCTATTATAAAAGTAAACCCCACAGAAAAAATCATAGATAAACTATTTATTATCTATAAAAAAGAGAATTGTACCAGCGATGTTTTTCATTTCCCATAAACATCGCCGTTCTCGAACACCAACCAGGACAATTGAGTCGCCATAATGCGGCAGCGAGTCGCCAAATTTTCCAGCGATATTCCCGGCCAAACAACACAGACGTTTTTATCGAGTGGCCGAGGGTGTGCCTGCAGCAACCCGATAACTTATCTAAAGCACACAAGGGGTGAATGGGATCAAACAGCGAAATCTGCCGGTCCGCCCTCCTCCGCCGCCGCCGCCGCCGCGCCCGGCGAATATCGAAATAAATATCGGAGGCATAAATACGAGTATCGATAACACGGCGGCGCGGCGCGGCGCGGCGCCTGCTGCAACACGTTTGACGGTAGGCGCAACTCGATCGCGAGAGAATATAAAGTCAACACTGATCGCGCAATCGACAGACCTGCCAGGAGATTCTCTCGACAAATATTTAATTATCATTAGCGCGGCCCCCACCGATGCGTTAATGAGCACGCGATCACTTTATCTTGACCGCTGAATGTACAAAGCTGTGCGAGTGTCCGAGTGAAATGTGAGAATGGAAAGAAGTATTGATGAATGGTATTGTTGTGATTAACGAAACTCTTGAGTGATAGTGGAATAAGCAGTTATTTTTGAAATTAAATCGTGCTCATAATAATGGATAATAATTATGTAATATTTTCTCGAACTCCTTTTGTTTTTATTTAGGAAAAAAATGATGAAACAAAATTACACTTTCGATAATAAAAATCACAGAACAAATTAATGAATTGAGTCCTCGTTTTTGAAGTTTGTGAAGATGCACAAAGCTCCGTCCCACTTTTTCCCTATATAGTTTCTATTTATCGAATGCACAAATCCCGCTGTTTAATGAGAGGAGCTCAAACGAGCGCAGAGATAACAACTCCGCACAAAGGAAAGAATTATTCTGTATTTGTGGGTATCAAGAGTGCAAGGACGAGCGGGCTGATTACGATGACGAATGGCTGCGTGGGAATTACGGAATGAAACTTTAATAAGCTGCGAGAGTCGGATGGACGAGGCTATGGTCAGCGGCGGCGAGCATTCCCCGCAGTAATTAACAAATCCAATTTTAATCGACAGTCCAATTAGCGGGGCAACCTGATCATCGGCTAGCCGCCGAGCTCTACCGTACACAACAATCGTTATACAGCAATACATAAAACTGATTAGAGACGCGCCTCGGCACATAATAAATTCCCGCGAAACCGTCTTTCCTTCTCGCCATCTTTCTCATTTGATTTCTACCAAAACCGAATGGAAAGTGCGAATTCAAAAATGTATTGAACAAAAATCATAAATGGAAAGAAATGAAACTGCAGGAAGAAAGAATTATAAATATGACAATTATATTAATAATCGTAAATATATTTCTATGACCATTAAAAATATTGGCTCGTTATATTATCAATACATCACTACTAAATTTCCAATATCTTTCGTGTTAGACATATGAAAAAATGCGATGTTATACACGTATTGAATGTTCGCGTCAATAATGGCGAAAATATTTCCGCGATCTTTAATACCGCTCGCGGATTATACTAGAAATTACAGTACGAAAGTTTCGGCAGACTAACACACGTTTCGCCAGCTATTCGTACTCACTGGACAATGGATCAGCGTTAGAGTATCGTGTGATTTCGTTGGAAAGTCTCTTTCAAGCGCGGCTATCGCTGCTGGCACAATAATTAAAGGCTTTCAGCGCGTGCAGTTCGAGACCGATCGAGCATTCGCAGCGATCGTGCCCAAATAATTCAGGAAATCAAGTCCGACAGCTATCGGAGAGGGCGCTCGAACGACGACAGAGAGAGATAGAGAGAGAGAGGACGAGCGTGTCCGCGGTAACCCATTACTGGCTGGCTCTTAATTAAAAATCGTGAAATCCACCGACCAAACCCACCCTCCAACCCTCCTCTTTCCGCCCAGCCCATCCGGCTGCGGTGTCCCTTTGTTGCCGGGCGCACTCGTCCTTTCGTCGATTCCGACAACGCTCGCCACTGCACTCACACACTCACACACTCACTCGCACGCGGCCTCCAAACTTGCCAAAATTTCCCGGCGGAGCTCGGAATTCGAGATTTTAACAATTTCGTGTCGACACGACGATACCATCTGATATGCACCAGCCTCCTATGAATGCCGGGAAATATGGCCTGAATCTCCACTGGGCAAACGAGCTTGAAATCAGAAAGAGTTTGATTTGAAATTTGAATTCTATTTGACTTCGATCCGATGAATGCGAACAGTTTTCGAAATTGAGTTTGAGAATTCGGATCGGCCAACTTTTTTTGTGGGCGTATAAATGTGTTCCATGCATTATAATCACAGCTTGTCATTCTTAAAAGATATTTGGAAGAAATATAAATGATAAAGTTTATTATTCGGTAAATTAAATTATCAACGTTGGGTCAAGCAGCCTTTAATGCTTGTTATTTTAAAATAAATTCTGTACTGTAATATAATTCTATTATTATATTATATCATATAACATAATAATTCCTGTGACTACACACATAAATAATAAATTACAAATAATAATCCTATTCCTGTTAATTTTTGTCTTGCAGAGTGCGACATCCCCAGGTGGCAGTAACGATGGCCTCACCAAGCAGCAGCTCGAGCTTATCCAACAGATCATGCAGCAGACCCAGCAGCAACAGCAGCAGCAGGCGTCCGCTCAGCAGCAGCAGCAGCAACAACAGCAGCAGCAGCAACAGCAACAACAGCAGCGAACGACTACTGCGACGGCGGTCGCTGCTCAAATACAAAAGACACAGAAGCCGTCCGTCAAGAGCGCGAGCACTACCAGCAATGTGGCGAGCAACACCGGAAGTGCGAGCACGAACAATAGTGCGACCTCCAGCCCGAAGGCGAAGGTCTGGAATCACGCGCAGGTAAGCCTCTTCAGAGAATTCAAAGAAAGCGCTCGGCTATGTCTTTTTCGATTTATCTCCACCTGAAAGAAGAACCTGAGCATTTTAGTACGGTAGAACCTCTTTTATCGGAGATGTTTATTGTTCGAATAGCTTCCTGCTGGAAGTAGAACGAAAGGAAAGAATGAAAGGTGCATCGTTGAATTAAATTTCGAAATATTTGCGGTGTCAAAAGTGTTTAAGTAAATCATTTTCAATTTCGGTAGATCTCATTGCTTTTGTTTGTATTTGCTGTTTTATGATTAGAAAGTCCAGATAGTCGAGGTTCCACTGTACTATGTTTGTCTAAAGTTTATACGATGTACTACAAAGTCCAGGCGACCAAAAGCTCCCATATCCACCTGAGAACCAGTTAATGCTCCTATTGTTATTTATATTGATTTATTTTAATAACTATTTTCGTAGAAAGACGATTTCTATTTTCTGTTATTTAAATATTTAACGTTGACCTCTCTGCTTTTATTAATAATATTAATCAGTCGCAGTTCAAATGCGAAGAGAATAATTGTAAATCGGTTTCGTAATATTTTCTTATCGACGAATCGATATTTCACGCGCGAATGTTAATAGACACAGCGAAATATAATAGTTGTTTGATTTCGTACTTTTCGTTATGTGTTTTTATTAATTAATCCTTTTTTGTAATCTAACTGTGCATGTCGATGTTGATTGTGTTTTGATCTGTTGCTTTGGTTTGAAATAAAACGAGAGTGAAGCCGGAAGAGAGGTTTGTGTTACTGTCACCGACCCCTTTAACCCATCCTAGAGTGCCTTTGCAAATTCAATTAACCGATTATTATAGTTTTACGTAGTTTTAGTTCGCATAACTAAAGCATATCATTTACGATCACTATTTTGGTAGGGAAATTAAAAAGAGCAAAGTGAATCTACTGCATCGAAGTTCAAATATTTTACAGAATGATTCTGTACACGTTTACAAATTTTGACAGAATTATATTTTGCAGTTAACATCAACGCAAGCATTCTTTAAATATTACTGTTATAATTCTATTAATAAATTATTACTGGACAATTTAATAATACAATGAAATGGAAGAATTATAAAGACAGTATGAAAACTACTGTCCGATATATTTCATTTTAAACTACTGATTATAATGCTCGAGGGAGCTACTGGCGACTACCTCGCACTAACCAGGCTTCTTTTAATTCGTGCTCGGCCGAGGAAAATTGGAATCGATCTCGGGAATAATAGGCGAAAGATCAAGCTATTATCGATGCTGGTGTTCGCGGGGAATACAATAAAAAGGATGCATCGAATCCATTATTACCGGCGAGCCGAAACTCAAACGAAACAGCGAGCCCCGCGGCACTTTGTAGCTTCGCAATTCCACGGGAATTTGAATTGGAAATTTGATTGGCCGAGCACTCATGGCTCTACGTGCCTTCGGCATAACATTGCCCGATAGTGCGATAGCATGACAATGTGCGCTAGAACGACAGATGATCTTCAATAACTAGCTGGTACACGAACGCCGGGGCCAGTGAAATTGAAAATAATATTTGTCCGATCAAGTGCGCCCACCTGATAAAACAGGACCGTCCAAGTGACGCGCGCCAGCAATATCGCCGCCGCCGCCGAACAAAACGGAAACAGCTAAGTAAAACACAAAAGCGATTAGCTTTTCGAAGAAAAAAGTTCAACGTTTGCTCTTTGAAAATTGTTGAAAAAGTTACGCCTTCTAAAGGGTCGAACAGCGCAATGACGAGGAGAAAATTTCATCGTATGAATTTCATACCTTGGCTGTTACCTCCTCGAACCCACTTTTCAGCCAATCGTAAAGAAGGATGCGTTACTTCGCCCAAATATCCCAGGCTTTACGAGAGTATAAATTCAATTCGCCGCTTACCGCTGCGCTCACCCGACACTGCGAGAACTACGTCATTTTAATATGGAAATCTTGAAAATATGAATCCTAAAAATCGAATTTCAGAACGCAGCACATTCCGACCAAGTTTGATTTCTTCGGAATTCAAAGGTATCAATGAATCATATTGGAATAACTGCTCTGTTTTACTTTAAACCCAATTTTAATGCAAGTTAATTCGAAATATCTATAAGGAAAAACTAGTACTCAGCATTTTCTACGGTTTAACATTTATTTCAATTACCTAATAATTCTATTCGTACATAAATCACCCTTCATAGGTACATATTCGAACAACTCGCCTTTAAAAGGGGTTGCTCCATAATACTCCCATCAAATTAGCCTGGAATACTCCAAAAGGGATCAACGAGCATTAATACTCGCACTCCACCACTATCACAGAGCAAGGCACATCATCACACACACACACACATACACCTCTCCAATATCGCAAATCATGGCAACGCACTTCTAATTGAAATTCCAGCAGGGCTCTCGATCCCACTCGAGATCGGAATCGGCCGGATCAGAGTCATGTTCGAAAAACAGGCGCGCGTATTCCGAAACAATGAGTATCTGCCAGTCGCAGCCGAATATTAGACGCGTCGATTCCCGGCATGTTACACTTTAATAATGCGTGTGCTCATTATGCCAGCGGGCAATACGCGTGAATATCAATGCTGGGATCGCACGTCACTCGCATAAGCATTTTAACGCACCGACAATGCTTCAAGTATCATTACGATCGTTCTGCAGAGAGAGAGAGAAGAGAGAGACTCGTTAAAATGCCGGCGTGGCTGCTGCCGAGTGCGCGCAGCACACTCATTCACTCGAGAAGCCGATAGCTTTGCCAGCCGAATGACAATAACTGCCCAATGTGCTCCCAGTCCCGGTTTCGCGTGCTTGCAATAATTAGCCGGCTATTACCCCGCCGCGCATCCCCCCGTCCTGATCGAGTACCATAAACCTGGTACAATAACGAGGGGGGCTCGCCTACGCGTTCGATGATTTCGTACGAATTTCAATGAACTTATCGGCCCGCCTACTGCTCCTCTATTGTTTCATCGCGTCATGCCAAATGATGTATTTGAGACCTTTTTTCTGATAAATTAGCTGTTTCTTGTCGGTTTTATTCTCGTGTTGTTTTGTATTGTTTGTTGGGGATGATTTAAATTAGAGAATAGATTTTATGTACATAATGATAGAAATTATGCACATAAATAGGAGCCATAAAATTTGAAAGCTTAACGAAATGAAATATAAGGAAAGAAATACGAATTTTATTACCTACGAACATTTGACCATATAATGTTAAAACCACAGGTGTTAAAATCTTCATGAACCATTAAAAATCGTAAACTAACGAACGAGAGACACTAAATCATTGACTACTCATCTACTCTTGAGTGAGAAAGAGAAGCTATCGGGAACGCTCGCGCGTCGAATTACCGAGCTGTCTTTCGCTTTTCCTCGGCTGGAAAAAAAAAGGAGCCTGACGAGGAAAGAGATGCGCGCAAGACCAATGACAAATGACGGCGTTCGAGGTGCTGTTACTCACCGATGTCAAGAAGAAGCGTAATCACTCATCGCGCTCATGCAAATGGACCAAGCTGGGTGAGGGACGCGTGGCGGTGGCGTTGCGACGCCCTCAGCCAGACTAATGGAAAGAAATAATGCGTGTCGCTCTGACACGGCTCGAGCGTGTATCGCCCGGCAAATATCAGTGTAATACATCAAATCGATTTTCGTGCCAGGAGCATCGGCGGAAAGCGACGCCAGCGACGCCGCCGCCGCGTGTCACCCTTTTTTCTCACGGCGAGCGACCAACAAAAAAAACAAACAACAGTTAGGCGATGCTACTCTCGGATATTTCAAAATGGAAAAACATCCGGCCTTGGCATTAAAAGTCAAAAGTCCCGGCTTTGAGCATCGGGCGGAGTTTTTTTTTCGCCCAGCTTTCCCAAGCTTTTCCCTCGCCGGATTTTTTTCGATTCAATCTGCCGCGCGCGCCCGCGCGCCGCCGCCCTCTACCATCTAATGGATACACTGCTCGCTTCGTCCCACCCTTGTTGGCTTACTCGTTCTATGGAAGCATCGAGCCAAGCTTTCTATGAGCAAAAAAGCAAAATTCGGTTGGGATTGTAATTAACAAGGTTTGACTCTCTTCCACCCATACATATCTACGTATGTGTGTGTGTGTGGAACGGTTACCTTGGTGCTTTCATGAAATTTGTTACGCCCGCGAAGCTTTGCTTCGCTCCGCGAATCCAGTGGAAATTGTCAAACGTACACAAAAAGATGGGAATCAAACCCAGCACTCTGTTTTTCATCAATTAGTCCGCGGGATTACTTTCACGGAATTGGGGACGTACAGAAGTGTACAAATCGGTGAGGAATGTTTTCGGATATTCGACTGTAATAGTACAATGAAGTTAATACAATATTTATGAATTTTAAGTGAGTGATAAATGGAAAATAATTTCTTGGTTCGTTGGTTTCTTTAGTGGCAATTAAGCTGCTGATGTTTATGACTACAAAAACAACTTTAAACTTGCACTTTTATTTTTAGTAATAATAACAAAAATACCTATAAGATTTTATTGTTCTCGAAATCAAACTAATATTAAGACGCACTAGAACAAATCACTAATACAAATCACATATAATTTATCATCCAAGAGACAAGTACCCCTTATTTATAACATTCTCAACGACAATCAACACTTCCGAATGCAGAATATTATTCGAGCGAGTAGAAAAAGAATAATTCATGGAGCGGGCGGACAGTCGTGCCAAATTCCGGCGACGGACTAAATCCGGCCACGTAACTTCATTCCCCTAATGGCATAATAAGCATTGGCGAGTAGTGGCGCAAGGGAATATCGCAAGGCCGAGGCTGCCGCGAGAGAGCAAGAAGCGAGAGTGGGATCGATCGGAGTCCCATTAATATGTATGAGATCTTTACCGATAGAGCAGCCGAGAGAACTAGAGGAGCGCCAGGGTGGAAAGGGCACACGGATAGACTGTTCCAGGAGGAAATCGGATGTGGCGCAAGCGAAGAAACCAAAAGAGAAAGAGAAAGAGAAAGAGAGCGAGAGGCAAAGCCACAATGAGAGGAGAGCGTCGAAGGACGATTCCAGCCGGCTGTCTCTGAGAAGAATTGTAAGGTGGCCACGCGACGCTCGTAATTGGCAGCAAGGACCTTCTCTTTCCTCGGGCAGGCTTCCTTCACAGGACTAAAGGGATTCTACCAGAGAGTTTCCTTCCAAGCAAAGGATGTCTTTCGGGGCCTGAAATAATCGGCGTCCCGGAATCCATTAAGGATCTGTTTCCTTTCGGCCGCGTTTTCCTTTTAGCGAGGACCTCCGGCCAGGATTAGAAGCCGCTACTACTCGATCCACTGTATTTGCGGCAAGGACACCCAGGATCTATGGCCAAGGGCCGCCGCCGCCGCTCCCGCCGAGATAAACTCTCTCCCCTTCGGCCGATGTACTGAGTAAATTGATGAGGAGAATTCGCTTTGCCGTCTGCCTGATGATGTTGACGTAGGTCTCGCGTTATACACATTGACTTAACCCACTGCTCGCCCACCCTCTACACGCTGCTTCACTTGTCTTTGCATCCGAATTGTCCTGTCCTAGTTTCTATCGAACCTCTATCTCTGCCCCATCTTGTTAAAATCTAAACCTTTTCATTGTATAAATTAATTAAAATTTAAGAATACTATTCTTGGTCTTCATTTGAATAGCATTCTTATAGGAAAAGTTACAAGGATTGCGAAATAAATGATTACAAAATTCCAGAACTCTTTTCTCATTACAAAATTATGCCAGTAATTTAAATATAAAAGACCTTGTCAATGAAACTGACGAAGCTTGTTCTCTCAATTTATCAAAGCGTAAAATTCAACGATAAACATACAACAAGTAATATGAAAATTAGCAAAGGAAAGTAAACAGCGAGGAAGTAGTAATTAAGCTACAAAGGCGCTTTCTAAATCGAAGCAAACGATAGTCGGCAGTTGGATTCGCGAGGCTCAGTTATTCGCGATAGGATTGACGGTCGTGGAAATTCGCAAATTTGCACAAAATACCTCAGCCAAACAGGCGGAGGGAGGGCCATTGCAATTGCGTTTGAAGTGGGAGAATCGCTGTCTGATTTAGTCGGCGACTGTCAAACAGCCCTGAATCCATCGCGCCTTCCTCTCACGTAAAAGAGTAAATAGCGGAGGGAGGAGCGCCGCCACAAATTGCGAAGGTAACTACGTGTTCTTAGTCACCGTTCTGGCAGCGGACTTTCCGCCGCAAATAGCACTTCCCACCGTGTCTGCCGCGCTCTCTCTCTCTCTCTCTCTCTCCGACTGTCCGAGACTATTCGCATACACGCTGACCCAGAAATCTGGCCCGAGTGTGACGCCGACATTTCGTGGAATGTGCAAATTTGCTCTAGCATTCTCTGCTCTTCAAGTTCATTTTTCGATCCGCTCGCCAGCCCCTTTGATCCTTAAATTGCTCCAATATTGACGGAAACCTTGGTAATTGTCACTTTAAAAAGCCTAGGCGATACAATTCTTTACTAGTAAAAAATAAAACTGGATCAAAGAACGCCCACATTTTACAAAATATAACAATTAATTGCAAACTCTTGGATTCCCTATTACTCCCTTCGATCCTCAAATTAGTATCAATACAGACTAAACTTTGTCTAAGTTTTAAACCTGATAAAAACTAGAACACACCACAAATATAAATACACACAGAATTCCACCCAAGTAACACTCGAGCAGTCTTATACCGAGTGCGCGGCGAGAGCCCACTCATATCCGCAACAAATACAACACCGCACAAGGAAACTATCGAAGCAGACTCTCGTCGAATGCTCTAAATCCCTTCGCTGCAGAGAGTGTCGAGTCAGTATAGAATCTAGGCTAGCCCGGCGAATGCAAGACATCCTCGAGCGATTCGAAATCGATGCGCCAGGCAATAACAATTACCAGGCTTGCTAGAGCAGCGGAGCGAGAGCCACTTGAGAGCAATAGCTGCTCTGCGATACTCTCCCGCGTCGAGAGAGAGAGGCAGAAGACAGAAGACAGAGGGAGAGAAGGAGACAGAGGGATAGTGTATGTATTCGGGCCAAAGTACGTCGAGGTTCGGCGATCTTCATTAGGTTTACGACATAATACTGCTGGCAGAATGGCCGAGACCGCATATCCTCCATTTCTGTGAATCCTCCTTATTTAACACTGGAACTACCGACAATTAATGTACATCTATTTTCTATTCACTGGATTCGTAAGAAAGTCTAAGGAAAGTATAATTTGTCAGAAAATTCAATGGTCAAGTATTAGAAGTATTGGCACATCGAAAAATCGTAATTATAAAAAACTAAAAATGTGTTTCTTACATTACAGAATACAAAAATGAGCAATAACTTTTTACATTCTTATTAACGGATGGATAAAAATTGCAAGACATTTAATTAAATATTTCCATGACACAGTCGACTATTAAAAGATTCAGGACAATTTTTCGAAGAACTCTGGGTGTTTAAATAAAATTTGTATCGACTGTATAATAGTTGCTCACAAATATCGATTTTCCGCAGTCTCTGTATCTCTTGGATGTTGAGAGAGACGGAAGGATAGAGGGAGGAAGAGAGCAGCAGTGTATGCATTCGAGGCAAAGTACGTCGAGGTTCGGCGATCTTCATTAGGTTTACGACATAATACCGGCGGCGAAGTGGGCGAGAGCGCGTATCCTCCACTTCCGCTTCGCCTACGCCATCGAAATGCATAGTGGACCCGACTGAAAGCACAAGACTACCACCACCTCCGCCTATCCCATTAATATGTATGCATGTACTCGTTGCAGTATTCGCTCGCCGATCGAAACCGCACGCTCCCAACTGGCGAAACTTTCACTTGTAAATCGGCCGACCATAATCGTAAATAAGTTCGACCCGATTGCCAGGCAAAGCCCTTTGCAAGTGAACGCTTGTCAGAGGAATTTCGGGGTGAATGAAGCAATGATTGTGTTGCAATTGAAATAGACGAAAATTGTCTTTTGTAGCCGCTGAGTTATTATTTTTCGGGTGCTGTATAATTTTTATTTGAAGATATAAGGTATAATACGATGTTTTAAATTGGATCTGTTAAGATATATGTTTTAAAAGTATTTAAACTGCTTTGACAAATTATTTTGACATGATGTTGCGGATTAAATTATAAATGCAGGTAGAAATGCCAGTATTTTTTTGGTAAACCTATAAATCTCAAATAGTTAAAGCGGACAAAAGTGTTGAAAATCAAAGTGACGAAGCGCTCAGATTCGTAGCAAGCACAGAACATTTAAAACCTCTATTTAAATTTCAAGACTCGCACAATACCGCGAGCTCTTCCATTTCATCACGAGCAATTATACAGGATTGCGTCATTAATTTATCACTAATGAAAATCCCGTGTCCCTAATGAAGGTTTTGCTGGGTGGCGTCGGCGATTCCTCAGTGACAGCCGGCGGGGAAATAAAGAAGGTCGCCGGCGCTTTACGTAACGGCGAGTCGGAGTGTTTGCTCTAATAACGTCGAAACGGCTATTTCAGGAGGGCGATTTTGGCATCGCGCGCACACGCCCAGCGTTAATCCTTTCCGGTTGCAGAAATGCAGAAGGTTCGGAGGCAGCGCGTGCGCGCGCGCGCGAAGAAATAAATGTTACTCCTGCTCGGATCTAGAGCCGATGCCAAATTGCCAGCCATTAACCGACATGTGTCCCGAGCCCGCCGAGATTCCGCCCTTCCTATTTTGCACTATGTTAATTGCCAGAATTATTCGCCCCTCCAAACGAGCGATCGAACTTACCGTTGAATTAATAGTAATCAACGCTATCGACGAATCCCTGCCAAATTGCTATTCGATTATCAAGGAATTATAATTGACCTAGTTACAGGCTCGATTGCCGTAAACGTGATCGCTTCAATTAATACTATATTCTTGCAATTTCTATATTTAAAAATAGAAAATTGCAATAATAATTTCTAGAATTAGTAGACATTCATAATCTTAATTCGTTTTTAGTAGTTCAATCCTGAAATATTTTCTGTTATATTTCATATTATGGACAGCATCGACCCGACTCATTAGAGTTACAGCGTAATTAATAGTAATCAACGCGATGAACAAATCCCTGCGAAATTGCTATTTGATTATGGAGGAATTATAATTGACCTAGTTGTGTATTCCACTATCCTATACGTTACCGTGCCAATTAATACTATTCTCCTGCAATTTCGGTTTCGTTTAATACGTTTTAAATAATCAAATATAAAAGACGAGTGTGAAATTATTAGACACTTATAATCTCAATAGCTTCCCAATTTTTCTCTATGCAAATTATTAGCTGCTGCTCGAGTAATCAAAGTTACCGCTTAATTAATAGCAATCAACGTGATTGCTATTGGATGATGGAATTACAATTGACCTAAATACGTATTTGACTCCCACAAGCACTATTGCACCAATTAATAGTATGCTCTTGCAGTTTCAGTTTTCTTTGATGCATTCTAAATAATTAATACGAAGAAACATAAAATTATTACACAATAGTGTGTCTCTTAATTGTTTTATCTTAGTGCAAAAATTGCATGAATCAAAATTCCAATTCTTCAATATATTTACTTCAATAATATTTTTCATCGCATCGAACATTGCAATACTCCAACAATATCGCGCACGAGAAACTCCAGTCGAAAACTTTACAACCCACTCGAGTAATTGTCCCAGGCGACATATCGGAAAGCTGGCAGCGAAAATCCCTTTTCCAAGCAACGAAACTGTCCCGTCTGATACCTTGCTGTGCCGTCGGAATATTTCGAGGCTTCGCGGCGAGCAAGCGAGCGAGCGAGCGGGAACGCCGCGCGGCGTGTATCGTTGCAGCTCGTAAAATTCAAACGCCGGGCAAGCAAAGCGAGCGAAGAGGGTGGAAAGAGGGTGGATGTAGTGTGGCAGGAGAAGTGTGCCTGGCTGCGCTCGCGCAACCTGTCAAAAAAGATTCCCGTGACAGATAAAGCACCCGGTTCTCTGGCGTGTGTGTCGAGGCCTGGCCAAACACGAACGTACAGAACGAGCGAGCGAGCGAGAGAGAAAGTGTAAAAGAGAAAAAAATAGAGAGAGAAAGAGAGTACTCTTCCCGTTCAGCGTTGTTCGTTTTATGCGGCGGTTGTATGACAGGCGTGCAAATAAGAATTACGGCCGCTCGTTACGCTCGTACGAATGTCAGCTCGTACGCAACAGCACTTCCACCCTTTCTTTCCTCTTCCTTTTTCCACGTCTCTCTTCTCTCCGACACGTGTCCCTCTCGCGCTCCCTCTCCTTCCCACTATCGCAACTTTATGTCTCTCTTTTTCCCTCCGCCCTCCTCTTCCTTTTATACGACACGATAGTTTCATCGCGAAACTGCCGGCGCAACCCAGCATCCGTTGACTTTCGTATTACTATCGTCGAAGCTATGTTCACACACACACACACACGCGCGTGGTAGATATACTCGTGTATTCGTTGCTCTCGATTCCCGCGGGTACTGCTTGCTTTTGAGGATGTTGTTTCTATTGGCGGCTTTCTGTGTTTGTTGTTAGGGAGTTCTTTCGATGATTGAAATCGAGGATTTTGTTGGTTGTGAGGAGTAGAAACTTTGTTTGCGGTATGATGAGAGTTAGTTATTAATCATTAATAGGTATCTCAGAAGGAAGTATTAGAAGCTTGTAATTATGGATGGGTAAACTAATTTTCTTTTCAGCTAGTTTTTAAATGGTTGAGCAATGATAGATACTTTTTTATCAATACAAACTATAAAATATTGCAATAAAATCATTTCATAAGTACAAACGAAAGTAATACAAAATATATTTTACGAATTTATCCCAGATTATCTAGAATCAGACTTAGAATCCTATCACCTTCAGAAGCGGAGAATTCCCAAGCCGGCGAGGACATTGTCCTGCGAATACCGGTATTGGCTATGGCGCCAAAAATTGCGTGTGCCCGAGCAGGCCGGAAGTAAAAATGCCCCATCCATTTAACAAACCCTCGCACCAATAAAACCGTGCGCGTTCTAAGTCGTCGAGTGAGGATCGAAAGGGTTGACGGGACGTGTTTGCGGGTCTCTTCGCTGGAGGTAACAGAGTGAAAGAGAGCAGGGAGGAGGAACAGGTCCCGGTGATCCTTGGGGATGGGAGTGCGCGGACAGTCGACAACGTATCTTCCCACAGTGACTGACCGGTCAAACCGGACGCGTCACGTCCACCCAGTTAGGGAAAGAATGTCGGACCCCCAGGAAGAAGGACCCCCAAGTCGGTCCAAAGGACCCCCAGCAACTCCCCGGCGATGCCCTCGTCCTCACAGGTCCTAGGACCCCCCAAAGACCGATCGCAGGGCCAATCGCGCGAGTAAAAGACGCCGCGCCAGCGAAAATCTTGCTCTCCAGCCAATCGGACGCGTCCAATCTGTCCTCCTTGATTGCCTCGTTCCGGGATGTGGAACGTTGGCCGGCCTTGAAAAATCGCGAGCACGTGCACGTCCTCCTTTCGGATTTTATTGTCGCCAAGAGAGAGAAAGAGAGCAGGATATATCAGGAACCAGCAGCTGTTTCGTGATTCGAGGATCTCGGCTACGTGTGGATTCTTTCGACTGACCTATTGCCGCCTTTTTCGACACACCGGTATTTCCTCTCCCTGTTTTTATTTCCCTTTCTTTTAATATATTACATCGCGATGCTTGCCGGTACGTTGGTTCGTAACGTCTTTAAAGGGCCACGTCCGCTTCCTGACTCGGCCCTTCATCCTTCGGCTTTCCGTCCTTCCGCGATTCATGGCGGCCATTTAAATTTTAAAGCGAAACAGGAATGCTAATGACCGGCCGGGTAACTTCGGCCTATTTTCCAAGCGTTCGACGATGAACCCTCCTCGCTCGCACTGGGTCACGGAAACCGTTGCGCTTCTTTCGGTTCGCGTCTCTGTCGCCTCTTGGTCATATCGATCCTGCGTCACGTGTCGAAAGCGTCCAGTTATCTGGGTCACTTTTTTCTTTCTCCGCGAGATTCTCTGCGGCCTGATAACGATATCAACTTCTTCGCACTCTGCCTTTCGGATTCGTACTAGTTTTTAGTGAAAGGGATGAAAATTCAGGAAATGTTGGAAAATATCAATCAGGAAATATATTTAATTCGAGTTTAATTAATATTTCCATTTGAAACACGTTCCCCTCCTAGAAATGCGAATAAATTCAAAGCATTTCGATTCTAAAAAAATCCAATTTATAAAACAGTTGATCGAAACTACAATAATGTCTCGAACAGAGTTGTTCTATTTGCGATGGAGAAAGAGTGTAGGAGAGAACAAAGAGACGCTCTTGACCTCGAGGTGCAGGGTCCTTCGATCAATTATTTCGAGATGCTTGGGCATCCTGGAAAGCGTGCACGCGGCTCTGGATCGTTAATGGAAGATGTAATTGGAAAATACTTGGCGCGCCTCCGTTCGATTCAGCGGCCCTGTTTGTTTGCTATGTTGGCTGGCTTAAACACTGGCGGAGGAAGAGAGAGTTATTGCAAGAATTCTGCCGCCATAATCCTTGGCTGGTGTATAAACTGCGTGTTCGAAGCTCGTCCTCGCGAGCCAGGCTTTTGGCTCCTTTCCGAAGCTGACCGGATGATGATCGATATCCTCTGAACAGGATGCCTCGCGAACGATCAAACGCCCCAAGTATTCCTTTCCCGGCGAGCCTTCCCTTCTTCATAAACATTCATTCCCGCTGATTTAAAATATTAAACATTCTGTTAACTTTCCTCTCTCGCTTTGCTACGGAAAGTCATTACATTAAATCAAACTTATATTAATGTTAACCCTGCAATGTTTAATCAAAGTGAATATAATGAATGTGTTTAATTTTATGCAGTAAAAAATTAAGGAACAGCTGGGAAATAATATGTATGAGTTCAAAGCTTATTGAATATAATTGAAATCCAGTTATTTAAGAGTTGGGATAGTTTAATAACTAAAACGATTGGAGATTGGTGGTTAATATAATGAAAATTAGGAGGTTAAATACTTCGCGTGGAGTTAAAGATTACGAACCTTTTGAACTCCTCGATTTTTAATAATGGCTGAACAATTTTCGAAAAGTATTCCACTATTAAACTCTGCCTTAATGAATAGGAATTAATGCAGGATTGAATTAGGGAATACTGCGTAATGCATTAGGAGTAATTACTTGACGGAACGAAGAACGTACTGCAGAGTGTAATAAACCGGACTACTCATTCAATTACTACCAGGAAATGTATTAATTACAACTTTAAAGGGAAGGAACCTGCTAACTGACAAATGAAAGAATGGCTGGAATGTCAGCCCTTTCATTTCTCTTCCGGTGCAAGTGCAATTAAACACGGCGGCGCAATTAGAATCGTTTAAGACGTTTCTTTGTCCATTTGTAGGGACAATTTCAATTGGGCGCTCGCGCGCAACACAGCCTGGTAAGAGAAGTCCGGTTTTACATTTCGCGATCCATGGAACCGCGCGACTTCACAACTGATTGCGCGCGTGTTCTCTCGCGCGCGCAGTTCCAAAAAACATTCGATGAAAATAGCGTGATATAAACATGGCTCGTCAATATTATTGCTAGCACGTTGCTGCAATATTCCGCGGAAAACATGGAAGTCCCAGAAAAATATCCCACCGCGCAAAACAATATTCGTATATTGCATTCCGACTTAATTTCAGAAGTGCTCCAATTAAAAAAAACCGACGCAAAGGAATATGAAACTCCGCTCGGATCTTTTTTTGATTCACGTCGGTCGTAAATGTCAGCCAGCTTTATGAATTTCCCTGCGATTCGTTAGGGAAATTTAAAAAGAATTGATTCCAATGCTTTTTAATATTTTTTCTGTCTGACTGTGGGATCGTGATATAATTAATTATTAATGACAGATATTTATATCACTCACACAGGCTGTCCTAAAAATATTTGCAAAGCTTGACAAAGAATACTGACATTATAAATCATTAGATTTATCCAATAAACATAGCTCCAGGGAAATTAAAAGTTATTAATTAATATCCATTTGCTTGCAAACTTACTCCTATTATAATTTCTTACTAAAGAAACTAGTATGGAAGGGCTTTCGAGGGTTATAGGATCCCTTAACGAGTACCTACGAGGAACACGCCGACCAGGAAATTCCGATTGCACGGGGTACGAGCGAGAGCAAGTGATAACGATAATAATTACGTGCATACGCGGGTACATAGGGTTCCGGCACATAGCAGTAATTCGGACCGACACTGGCAGCCATTCACGAGTGGCCGCGCCAGTGCTGCCAAGCTACTTTGAACGGATATTATCGCTAGGCCCTTTGCACACCGGCGGAGAAGGGCGGAGAGAACGGTAGACTTTTCGCTTGGCTGCCGGCTGACTGCTTCTCTAAGCGGCTTACTGCCTTCCGCCAATTACCTATGCCGTAGAATCATTTCGCGGCTTCGTGACATTTGCCCCCGACGAGCTTCTCCATTCCTTGGAGCGCAACTTGTTGGGAACGCGCGCGACTTAACCCGGCCGATACCAGCGCCGCCCTCCGCCAAGAGCGGCAGTCCAAGCTGTTCTAGTTCTAATGGTGGTGGGGAGCGCAGTCTAATTTGAAGTTAGTCTGTAATTGGGAAATCGAATGGAATTGGAGCTTTCGAGATCGATGGGCAATCAGTTTTCTGACGGACAAAGGAATTAATCAAAGATATGGGAATATTAATAATAAGTAGTGTAAGATAAATGTATGTTTATTAGAAGTAACATGATTTTACAAACTCAAATCAAAGAAAACGTTAGAATATCTACTTGTATACTTAACAGAGGTTTGAATGCAAAATTCAAAGGTGAAATTAAATCGTTCTAAAACTTACAAAAAGAGAAATTAAATAATAGAAGACTGAAAATACTAGTTTCAATATTGAAATTCAACAAAACATGAGAATACTAATCTCCAGAATTAATTAGTGCTTGAAAGCGGAGGTGAAGATAGTCGAAGGAGTGAGTGAACCGCAAACGCAAACCGAATCTTGGAGAGTCAGTTTGAAGGAGGCTGCGGCGGGGGGCGCTCCAAGACAGAAACGACGGTACGCGGCGGACGTGCAGGTGGAAACTCTTCTGCTTCTGAACGGACCTCTGTTGAAAGTGAATACTGCTATCGAATAGCAAGTAGCAGTGGCGTCTCCAGTTGTTCAAAGCTCGCCTACCAACAGCCGGCGAGGAGCGGCTTGCCATCTAATTGGCGGGTTTCTACCCGACAACATAAACACGATTCGGTAGCAGTTCCCAGAGAGAAACAGCTCCGGTAGCTTTCGTGAGTGGCATCAAAAGCTTCCGGGGAGTATCTCATCCTCGACGATAATATTCGCAAAGTCTATTTTTACAAGCCCCGGAAAATAGAAAACTCATTGTTTTAAACGAGTCTTTGACCTGGAATAGTTTATTATGTTGTTTGAATACTTACTAATTTATGTAGCTTTATTATTAATATCTCCTAAACATATATGTACCCAAAAAAAATTAAACACATCGATTTAAATTTCAAATCAATTTTTAAACAAGTACTAAAAATTAAAGTCACATACATATCGAAAATAAAAATCCTGCCAATGCCACATCACCCTTATGACTAAAATAATTTTCAAACCCAAACTATCACTTCGCAAATATTAATAAACAAACATCTACATTACACGGAAGAGCAGAATATTCGCAACGAAATAGCCGTTTCCTTCTAAAGAAAATCGATGAACCAGGTCATACACTGGCTAGCATCGCTCGGAGAGAAGAGAGGCGTTGGGGGGTTGCAGGGGGTGGCGGATGCACCGTTGGGAGCAAGCTCGGCCGCGCAATACTGTTTTCTCGCCCCGAAAATGATATACGCCGGAACAATTTTATCTGTGATTAATAGGTTGCCGCGCGAGTGTATCGGTTAATATTGGCGGGGCGCAGCGGGGCACTGCGGGGCGCGGGGGCGGGGGCGGATGGTCGAGGAAAAAGAGTTGGGGGGTGCACGCGAGGGATCGTTAATCCCGAAGGCTTCGCCGCTGTAATAACCCAGCCAACTTGGTTCCCCGAGAACACCGATTAAAGGGAGACCTACGACGAGCTTTAATTGACGAGCGAATTTAACGCGCCTGTTCTAATGCTTTTTCAAGTTGCCAGATAATAATTCATTGGACGAAGCAATATAAAAATTACTTGCTGTCCAATGCTAATGAAATTAATTTAATGAAAGCTAAACAAATTACTGTTCTTTGAATTTTCCCGTTCTCTGTTCGAATACTTTCAATTCTTACTGCAGGCAAAGTATGTGCGTGTTATGGCGATGCTCTCGTCGCACAATGAATTTTGTATTGGAAACTGCGTGGGTTCCGGACAGATTGTTACTGCATGCGGAATAGAGCGCATGAATAGTGCACTCGCGCCGGAAACACGCAGCCTCCATCAATAATGCATCCGGGATCCTTCGAGATCGATAAGTTATTTAAGAGCGACGATTTTTTAATCAATAAGCCCTGGTCGGGTTTTCACTATTAGAATATAATTTATTTTCGTCTCCCAAAAATGCTACTTGAAGAATTTAATCGGACGGTAAAAGGAAACTTTTACATTCATAATTTCTATCAATCTTAAAAAAATCGTATTCTAATACTTAATAGAAGCAAATATGATTTTTAATATTAACCACGGAAATCCAGCCTTGCAAATTGCGCTGCAAATACTAAAAGAAAGGCTCGTCAAGAACTTGGACGGACCTCCGGCGAAATTGCCAGAATTTACGAAAGCATTAAGCCGCACCGAACACTGAGCACCGGTAACCTTATCGGGGGAGAACACGAACACTGACCACACACACACACGCGCGCGCAGCCCACAGGTACAAAGTGAGAGTGAGAAAGAGGGGAGAAAAGGGTGAGGTCGAAAGATCTCATCCCATTGACGGTGGCGGCAGGTTTTCGGCGTGTAACTTACAATCGTGTTATACCACCGAATGGACTTTCCAAAGCGCACCCTCGGTTTCTACCCTTCTTTTCCCTTCGCCCTTTATCCCTAAGCCCTTGCCAGCGTGTGTGTTTGTGTGTGTGTTAGAGGAAGGTGAAAAACGAGAAGGGAAAACTAGATCGAAAGTAGTAATCTCCTCAATTTTTCCAAAAGATTTCCATATTTTCAAATGTGAATTAAATAAACTATCAGAATTGAAATTGAAATTAAATTCTTTTGAAATGTGTAAACTGTGAGACAAATAAATTCGAAATGAAACAATGTTTAATAATTAGATGGTAAAAAAAATCGCTAGTGCAATATTAAAAGGAACATGAAAACGTTACTGAAAAAATTCCTAACTAAATTTCTGCCGAAAACCTCGACAAAATTGTTATTGGTTTCAGCGTGCAACTTACAATCGTGTTACACGTTCAAGTGAACTCTTACAGGCACGCTGCGGTTTTCATCCCTTTTTCTCTCGGAACCAAAATTAAATCGAACGCAGCATTGTCGACAGTTTTTGAGAATGAAGTTATCCATGACCGCAGACTCGGATGACGCGTTGTTTTGACGGCGCAGACGCTTAGATTCAATCCCAGCGAAGATGAAAAAGCATTTAGCGTCGATCACGTTCTCGCAGAATATGCTCGCGCATTTATTCGGTAATCA
Source organism: Ectemnius continuus (assembly GCA_910591665.1). NCBI lineage: Eukaryota > Metazoa > Arthropoda > Insecta > Hymenoptera > Crabronidae > Ectemnius > Ectemnius continuus. Next base: position 7,362,089 of record OU342868.1, on the reverse strand, counting down.
ATGGGACTTTGAATGCTCCGATTACTGTGAGTTTAAATGATTGCGCATTGTTAGCTTGCTGCCTGTTGTGTGGAAGAATGAACCAAAGTGGAGGCCGAAGCTTCGCTTTTATAGAAGTGTAATGAGAAGTCCGTCGAGTGCTGGATTAGTTCGTGATTCATCATTGCGCATAATACTAATTGCGTGCTCGGAGATTTCCGGTCTAATAGTTCCTTGCAATGCTCGAATTTTATTCTCCGCTATTATTAAGTAATAGAACTGAATTCTACTCCAATTAAATCTCGAAGTTTATCGAACGTGAACGATATTTCGCATTTACCTTTATTAATATTTCCGAATATATTTGTATTGAAATTATTTATCACACACGCGGCAATCGAGACGTTCCAGAAAAATTCGTCAACTATCGTGAGAAAGAGCTTGTTAGTCGAAAGCTACGTCAGAGTTTCTCAATCGATCCGAACAAGTGGCCTTCCGGTCTAATGAATTCGTGCCCGAAAGCAATTAATATCTCACCGGAGTCATCGGTGATTGGCTCGCACATTGGATGCTGGAAAGGGTGACACTTGTCACCGCAACTGGAGGAGATCGCGCGGCGGCGGCGGCGGGGCTGCCGGCGTTCGCTCGTACCATTATTAGATTTGCCCGTTTGAACTTGGACTTCGCTGAGTGCGCTCGAATGGGAATTCCGGGCCTACATCTCTCACCCCTTTCACCCCTTTCACTTGTATTGATCACCATGGGAGACGACGCGCCCTAACCGTATAACCTGTTTACGGATGTAGCGCGCTGAAGGATCCAATGAAGAGCCGCCGAAAAAATCATTCGAATTTAATCTTGCTACGATTTGTCGATCATCCTTTGATGAAACACCTTCTTATTTCTTTAGGAACTGTATTGTTTCGGAAGAATACAGGAAAAGGAATACTTAATATTTTAATAATTCCGGTAAACATTCAAAAGAATCTTAAAATGTAATATATTTAGTATATATTTATAATAAAAACAGCAATAGCACATACTTTCTACAATTCTTTTCTATAATTTCAATTGAGTGTATTTTTCGAATCAATGAAGCTACCAGCAATTTTATAATAATTAACATATACAAACACGTAAACACATATCTGCAATGCATAATCGATCAATGATTTTCCCGAAACATACAACTCTGAATTCGTGGAGGACCGTAACAAACTTACAACGTTTTCTAAAATAACATGGAGCGCGGAGGAAAAAAGGGGGTAGGAATTGGGTCAAGTCGAATAAAAATTCCCGCTGAAAGCCGTGGAGAGTCGAGATGACATGCGAGCGAATAGGAATAGCATCGTCCGAGTGAATAGGATGTCCTCGTTGACTCGGGCGGCGACGTTCATCCTACCGCAACAGTGGAAGTTACCCCAAGAGAATACCCGCTGGCTCAGGAAAAGAAAGCGTTCCCCGGCATTCTTTTCTACCTACACTACTCGCGCGCGCGCACACATATGTGTGTGTGAGACAGGAGTGTGCGACACTGGCCAGAATGAATGATTGAAATGACGGGAAGCAAAGTGGCGCGGAAATAAAGGCGCAATCTGGAGCACATCGGGCGAGGAGGAAGTAGCGCGCGACAGGTTTCGCGAGAAACCTACGGAAATTCCTTGCGAACATAACCCCTTTCGGGAGTAGAAAAGAGGGAGGGTGGGAAAGGGGAGAGAGAGAGTTCCTTCTTCTTCCTGATAGGAAGCCACCTTTCCCAGCGACCCCCAGCGGAAACTGGTCTTTTCCTACAGAACGGGATGAACCTGGATTCTTTAAGGGATGCTGCGGTCCATGGGGGTCAAACTGGCCTTGGGGGGGCCCAAGAGTGGGGCGGATCGGAGGACCACCAGCGGCTCACTGAGATTTCAGTGATTGCCCGAGTGGACAGTCAGTTCCTCTGGAATCATCGTCTCGAGTGCAATACGAGGCGGAAGTAGCAGTAATCTTGAGTAAAGCCTGTTAAACCGAGAACAAAGTTTCCCAAACACTCGCGACTCTCCTTGTGACTATTTCCATGATTGCCGCCGCACTCTTCTCGCCGTGATTTACTCTCTGCCGTCTAGATTTCGTTGGCAAGTTTCGCGCGAGCTTTCGCCCCACTGTGAATCCTCGGTGAACCGAGTCTTTCCCTCGAAACTCGATAAACTTAGTTTGAAATAAAGCCGCTCTCTGCTACGGTTTATAATTAGTGAAAGCGTGCATCGCGTAAAGTCGACGGACAATTCTTTCGCGTTCCTAAATAGCTAGCATTACAAAAAGCATGATTTATTACCATTCGATTACCTAAGAGTGGACCATCATCATGAACTGTCATCGCTCTTTAATTTACGCCAGTGAAGTCGCCCTACGAACCAAGACCAACTAACAACAAAAACGAGAGCGAGAGAAAGAGCGAGAAAATAAAAGAGGAGACAGGGGGAAAAAGGAGCAGCGTGGCTTGGATGGCAATAATTTTTCCGTGAGCTCGTGTCGCGTCGGGGTCAGGCCATTCGTCAGCAGAGGGACAAAGGAAGTTCCAAACAATAGACGGATAGGCGGATCGGCATCGAAAGAGAGATATACTGAAAAAGAGAGAAAGAGATGTCGATGCCGCGATGCGAGAAGCGCGAGTTCAGAATGCGAGGATCGAACGAGCGCTCGGCCCTATTGGCAGGTGATTGATATGTTTGCCATTTGCGGGAGCAACCCTTTTTCGCTGCCGATCGGCACTACCTTCGAGCGAGCGTCCTTCTTGTGATATGGATGGATACAATCATGCCTGGTATCATCATCATCAGCAGCACCACCACCACCACCAGCCTCATCTCCACCCGTCGAGCCACCACCATCATCCCCATCACCATCACCAATACTACCAAGAGCAGCAACAGCAGCAGCAGCAGCAGCAACACCAACAGCAGCTTCACCACCAACAGCAATACCAAGTCGAGTTGGGACAGCAGTACCATCAGCATCAACCCCACCAACACTACCAACACTATCCCCAGGATTACCTTTATCGGTTTTCCCTTCAGGTAAATGCCACTCTACTTCCTAATGATGCCGCAATCCCCCTTCTCTTCACCATCTCACTCCCTCTCCCTATCTCTCTCTCTCTCTTTCTCTCTGTCTGGATGAAACCAGTCGGCGAACCTGTATTCCTGTAATGAGCTTCGTTACCCTCTCCCCCGACGCCGCCCACTCCAGTTACTATTACGCGGGGGCGGCTAAGACTTTTTGTAAATCGTCCAAATCGAATGGCTCGAGTGGGATTGAACATTGAAGTCTAGGAAGATTCCATGATGTGTTTTGCTGGGGGGAAAGATGGATTTGATTTATTTAAGTTTGTGTAGAAATATTTTTTAGTTATTTTTATTATGTGTAAGTGTTCTCCAAGTTTTTTCTGTGGTTCCCTTTTTGGGGAAGATGAGAATATAAAGATAGGTCTGTTTTAAGAGAAAATAGATTTTTTTAAGAAGGAACTTCCCTTTAAGAAAAATGAATATTCTTATAAAAAGGTTAATACGATGATACGAATTTTATGAGTTTATTACAAATGAAGTATTACATACTAAATTTCACGACTAACTAGAGCAAACTCCAGTCGCATTTCCGTACCAAATCCACCAGAATTTGCTACGGGAACAGGACACGCGAGTGGCAGAAAACTTGTATGAATCAGCAGAATAAGCAAACTCCATTTGCATTCTCCCGCGTTCTACCTCACAAAGAGTGACAAGCTTTCAGTAATAGTTCTTGTTACCGCGCGTCACATTAAACTCAAAGTGGCACATTTTTCAGTGGCCTCAATTAATGCCAAGGCATTCACCTCTAACTATAAATGAGTATCACGTTTTGTGCTACTTAGTTTAATAATTGCGTTCTTAGAATCTTTTAACGTTCCTCCTTTTATATTAAATAAGCAACCTCGAAGTTAATCAATTTTTCGAATCCTCACTGACACACATTACAAATAAAAAAAAACAGCCAATATTTAAACTTGCAACTTTGTTACAATGCAAATAATACAAACCTTTCAGTTGGTTTACATATATAACCCTTAAACTTGATTTACAAGTCTAAACAAAAGGGGGGGTGGAGAAGTGGGAGCGTCGGCGATAAAAATGCGAACAAAGGACTCTAATAAAGATGAGAGCTTCGTAGAGATAGCGAGTGAGTTGTGCCTGTCGTGCCAGCGAAATTATGCTTTCGTTCTCGTACGCGTCGTAGCTGTTTCCTCTTTCTCTTCCTCCAGCACATCTCTCTCTCTCGACGCATTCGGCGTTATCTCAGTGTCGGATTTACGATTCGTCCAGAGAGAGAGTGAGTGAGTGAGTGAGAGAACTGTGGAATTGCACCTGCGCCTATGGACCAAGGTAATCGTGTCTCCGGATAGCAAAGCAACCGCACCTACGTGTCGAAGAAGAGTTATTCCCATTGATGGATTGGCCATCGGCCGCGCTGATACACGCGTCCATCGCCCATCTCGATTCGGTACACGTAGATGCCGGCAATAAATTCGGCATGATCCGATTGCTTTTCCTATGCAGCAGTAATAACTTTTTATCCTCGAAATGGCAGAAATTCCTGCCAGTTGTGCGTCCCGTGATTTGGTCGTTCGATTAAATCGTAGTTATTTTGAAGGAATTTCGTGATTATTGAAAGGATCCCTTGGGAATTTGAAATATTAGAAAATAGTTGAATTTGCACTCCTTGAAACTTTGCCCGAATTTTTGTATAAAAGTGTATTATTCTTTTACTGGTATTTAAATGTTAGTTTGTATATTTGTTTTCATGCTAGATTAACAATTAGTTATATTCGAATCAAGAAAACATAAGTTTCATTTAGTTGACTTTTATAAATCCTAGAAATTCGACTGAATCACCAAAGTCTAAATTTCAACACAGTTAACAGTTACAATGACAGTAGCTTGAAATAAATGTGACTCTTGTTAACGAAACTTAATCACAGAGCGCTCGAAAAACACGAAACAAAGAGGCCCAAGGACTTTCAACTAAACAAATAAAACTCGCCGGAACAAAATCAACTAGGAAAACCGAGTTAAATTCAAAAAGAAATCAAACACAGTGTGGGACAAAAAGTCCACCCTCGACACACACGTGTTCCAACAATCATCCGCGGACTCTCGGCGTCCACCACGCAAAATCGATCGACAGACAGAGGCGGCGGCGGCGGCGACGGCGGCGCGGCGCTCGCTTGAATCGGAGCGCTTTGATACTGAAAAGAAGGCCGCTCGATAATGGGAGAAATCGGAGGCTGAGTCGCAGACTAAACAGCAATAGTAATTCGTTCACCGACAAAAGCCCCGCTGCCAACAATCACGTCTGCGTTTCCCTTCGCTCTTCCTATGCGAGAGCGGCTTACTTTTTACTGGATTTCCCGTCTCCTATTGGCATTAAATCGATCGAACAACCTGCAACTTTTATTGTTGTCTACAATTATTGTTTTCATTTCTCTTTTGTCTTGGTAGTGTTTGTTGGGATTAATGTCGGAGGAAATGAACCGGTGCAATGGTGATTTTAATGCTTCCTGTAATCTAACAGAATATTGCAATATTTTGTAGTTTTGAGTTTTGTACCATAAAATCTGTTTTGTGAAATTTATATCACTTCTTCGTTGACGCAAGGGCACATTCTCCACCAAATTTCAGCCCGTTAAATACACGGGAAGTATAAAACATATGGGAAAAACCGTGAAAATTAGATGAAATTCATTATTCAGGAACGATTTTTTAGTATTTTCGATACAAATCCGGCCTTTTTTTCATGGATTCTTCGTTTACTATCCGCTCTGGTACACAAACAATCGATTCATGAGGAAAAAACCCGATTTCATGGACCTTCGAAAAATCGTGAAAAAATCTGCAGAGGTACCCCTTAAGAAAAATTTGCCGAAAAAAACATTTTGTGCTAGGACTCTGGAATTTTGATGGTATCTTCCTTGATGCAAAAAAACATTACCCACCAAATTTCAGCCCCGGGAAAGGTCGGGAAGTCCACCAAAAAAAATAAAAACCGTTAAAACTGAGCAAAAATGGACTTTTCTGGACGGTTTTTCGACCCGTTTTCGTTGCAAATCCGGACTTTTTTTCACGGATTCTTTGTCCTCTATCCACCCTGATACTAAAACAATCAAAATATCCCGGGTTCGGCCGATTTTGAGAAACTTGAAAAAATTGACCATTTTCGAGGGTCGCAAATAGGTGAAAAGCTAAACTTTGAGCTAGGGCTCTGAAATTTTTATGGTATCTTCCTTGATGCAAAAAAACATTACCCACCAAATTTCAGTCCCGGGAAAGGTCGGGAAATCCACAAAAATATAAAAACCGTCAAAAATGTTTGAACTTGAAACTACATAATTTACAAATACTTAATGTACAAATACTTTCAACACCAACTGTAAATCATTTTCGCATCTTTCTTTATGTACGTTCCACATGAGAACCCGTTGAGGGCTGAAGGTCACCTTAGACTTCATTGAAAGCACCAAGTAGCACCGAATAAAGTTGCAACCGGTTGAGGGTCAATTATACAAAAGGGTTGCAAGATCGGCGCAGCGCATACAATTCGCGGTACATTGGCCAGCGATTCGGTGGCTTTCTAGATTGCAATTCGAAGAGAAACGCGGGCATTTAACGACCAATCAACGAGGGCTGGGCGAACGCTGGCGCCCACTATCGGTTGAGTGATATATGCGCGTCATTAGCGAGTTATCACTTAGTTTCCCGTCGGAATTCATTACTGCTTGTTTCAAATATCAATCAGCGCCGCCCGCGCCGCGCGTAATTTCCAATGGCTGTCGCTCCTCCACACATGCACACGGCACTCACACATACAGGGACACACTTTCAGTCGATTTCGGTCTTTGGGGAATTGCATTTAAAATTCAATGCTATTCCACGAGCTCTATGATGCAGCACTTTCGACCGACATACCATCAACTCGCGCACTCTCTCTCACTCTCTCTCTCTCTCTCTCTGTGTGCCATATATTTGTACATACATAGTGGCATGCTGAATGTATGTATACATGAAAAGGGAAGGCACTCCGGCAGCTGGCTGGCTGGCTTGCTTTGGAAAAGGGCTGAATTCTGATTCGAGAATTCATTATATGCCGGAGGCTGCGCGCGCCAGCGAATTCGAATGATATACTGGCCGAATTGCGTTTAATGATGCATGCGGCGCCCACCGCCCATGAAATACACTAAGTTAACTTACTCCCCCAACTAACATGAATTATGTAACCGCGCAATGAAATATAGCCTCGCTGCGCAAGCAGATATCCTTTTACTTGATTGATTTAAGGCATTCAATTGGCCTTGAAGAAACTCCTGCTGCCAATAAGTTTGTATAAGTTTAAAATTAGTATTATAAAATAGTAATAGGCATAATAAATCATTGTGTTCTTGAGTTAATTTTAATCGGGGGAATTAATAAATAAAGTAGTATTTAGTGTCGCGAAAAATATTGCATTTGAGAAGGTAACTATATAAATTGGAATGATTGAACAGGAATTTTTATTAACTATGATTTGAAAATGAATAACCATTCAACAATAATTATGATAAAACGCCATCCATTATAAAATGAATAAACGTGCAACAATGATTACACCTACAACGCACACTAACCCCGACGCCTAGTAGAATGAATAATTCTCCAGCATTATGGCTACAACGCGGACTAAACGCGATGAATAGTAAAATGAATAAACGCGGAGCGAGCGAGGGTGGACAAAACCAAGCCAGCGGAAGAGGATGCGGTTAGTACGCGCGCCATTTTAAGGGACGCCGGTGTGCCACGGATAAAGGGCGGCTTTCGCCGCACGACTAATTAGACACGTCATCCAGTTTACGTAGGGACGTTAAACTGGAACTTGGGGCTGCTGCCAAGAGAGCAGAGAGAGAAGAGAGAGAAAGAGAGCGAAGGGAAGGGATTGGCGGAGAGCGTTGCCGGAGGCGAGCGATGCGGGCTGAGCAGTACGAGGAAGTGCTGTCCATTCTCGACAATGAAGGGTCCGAGTACCAAATTGAACGATCCTTTCCCGAGACAGTGCACCACCGCGCCGCGGCAACCGGCCACTGTCTCTCCGGCGACATTAAAGACCTTCACCCGTCGTATAATTGACGCGCCAACTGCATGCGAAATGTGCCTGCCGAATCCCTGAATTCGCCTCGGCTTCACCACCTCTCGACACTCCGCTCTGCTCCTTTCCGCTCTAATACTACTGGTCACTCAGAATGTTAACACTAGAACTGCCAATGGGCGTGGAATAATTTGTTTCCTCTTGTCTATCACTTGTTTCTAATGTATTTTAATTCAGGAAGAGTTTCGCTGAATTTTGTTGGTTTATTTTGTGTGAAAGTATTTTTTCCCAAAGGTTTATAAGTGTAAAGTCGACGTACATTTGATTATTTTTCTTTTGTGTGATATCAGTGTTGGGAGGCAGCAATCTTCTTTTCGCCGAAATTAATCAACGGGCGAAAATCAATAACTCTTAATTGGCAGCTTTGTTAGGAACGTTGTTTCGCGCGCCGATAAATTTCGTCATCGGCGTAATGCAATCAGCGTCGCCAATGGGCCGAATGAAATCGACAAGGTTACAAATTCACTGTGCACCCTCACCTCTCCAACTCGAAATGAAGGCCGATCGATTAATTACAGGGCAGCGGCGGCGGCGGCAACGGCGGCAGCACCTGATTCGCCGTCGCAATAATCAAAATTCTAATTCGGGCCAACAAATTTCGCGATCAATCAGTCGTTAAAGAGAATTAACCGGCTGACAGTGCTTTTATAGGGAATTCGAGCGGAACCCGCCAGAAACAAGTTACGTGTGCGCGCGTCGCCCAGGAGAATGATTAATTGCGCGTCGATGACTGGAATTGCGATGAATAGAATGACAAAACCAGCCGGGCATCGGGTTTGATACAGACGTACGCACAGACGATCATCGAGTAAATTCTGTTTGACCGCTCTCGGCTCTAAATTATTTCGCGTCCCGACGATAAACATGCCGGCGTTCCACCAGAAATAGGAGCGATCACAATTTCATCTCGACACCAGGAGATTCAGATCTGTCGTGCTCAGACTTGTTTATGGCTCGACCGATAGCAGTTCCTGCCTTCCGACAGAATTATAAATAGCTGGAACGTTTGATAGCTAGCACAATTTTAATGTTGCAAATGAAATTATTTTTTTATGAAATAAATCCTTGACTTAAATGAAACCTTAATTAAATAAATCATGGAACTAAACAAAAGATTATACAAAAATCGACCCAAATAAACCATAGTAAATTACTCTTCTATAAGAACCGTTTACCAGAACTCATGAAACCCAGCTTTTTAATAATTTCGCGCTTTAATGATTCAAGTCGAGGTGCTTCTCTTCGTTGTCAGGGCGAGATTGAGCGGTGTGTCGAATGTTTACGAGGTCGCAGTAATTAGAAGGTCGAAGGTGGGCCAAAGTCATGAACGACGCTCAAGTGGCCGCTGCCGACACGTGTGGGGCTTATTGTTCATAAGGCTGGTGCGCCATGTGCTCCAGGAATTTATGTGCACCCTTCAGCCATACCGGAAACCTGCTGCGCGAGCTTCAGAAAAGAGGGTCGTAGCTCTCCCTGGTTTTGTCACCTTCCAATAGCTGCGCCCCATCCACCCCTTATTGAACTCCGCCCCACTTGTCATCACGAAAATGATCCAATTCACCCGCTCTTTCTATTCCTCTCTCTCGTTCCTCCAACTACGAGTCTATTTCTAGTTCTATGCAATTAATAATTTTACGTTAATTTTAAAAAATATCGTTTGACTGTTTACGTGTCTGCTATAAATTTGAAAACGTGTTTTTTTATCATTCGTTGAATAACAGTTTATGCATTTGTTTTCATATTAAATTAACAATTACTTTTTAAAAAAATAAGAAGAATATTGTTCAAAGGTAATATTATCAGTGGTAGCCAAGAGTTTGCCTGTTCCAGGCTTTCAAATATTTCTATTATCTTTCATTAATATCAAGTAGTCATTCTGTGAGAGTAACATTCTCGCAAAAGTTCTCATTAGCGAGGAAAGTTGCGAGTATCAGCTTCCTATTGCGAAGTGGGCTCAATTCCTGCACGGAAATGAGAGCGCAATTGTATTCGCGAGAGTTTATGAGGAAGCCCGAACGAAATATACATGAGTTACGCAACTTTAAATATTCATGGCATTATGGAGATGAAAAAGATGAAGCCGCGTCGCGTCGTCCCCCGGCAGTTTCGAAATTCGCCCGCTGCCAATTAGAAACTAGCGACTTCGCCGCCGGCATAATTCGTCGATGGTTATTCAGCCAGGGTTGTGGCAGCGTCCATCGAAATGCAAGATTATTCTGTTACTAATATCAAATCGATCATTCGCTGATCAGTGAAAAATGAATTTAAGAAATGTGGATATTAAAATAATATCATTTTTCTGAATTGAATGAAATAAAAAGTTAAGGAAGAAGTACTGCTATTTTGATATGAAATCGATAATTCACTGATTAATATAAAATAAACACAACAAAAGTAGGCATTAAATTATTAATGGCAACTCTATTATGAAATAAATTAAATGGATAAAATAAGAGGAAGAATCCTATTTGCGATCGAAATGCAAACAAATTTTACAACAAATTAATCAACGAAATCTACAGTTAATAGACCAGTACAAAATAAAAAGTGTTCACTAAATACTTAACACTAACTTTTATAAATACAATTAAATGAAATGATGGTAAAGTAAAACATGAATTAAAGGAAACACGTAAAGAAAAGAGATGTAATGAAGAGACTGAGAGTGTTTCCAGTTCTCGGACGTAATACCAAAGACAATATCCGTCTGAAGTACCATGTCCCTTCGATATCTTTCCTCGCCGGAGTTAATCCAGCGCGCTTTAACTGCCGAATGACGATCGGTATCGCAGTGAACGACTCGCAAACGGTTTCGCAGGCTTTAAGATAATCACAGCCGGCATCCACTTCCTCGTAGATCCCCGAGTGCGATTACCTATCGCTTAACGGATCTCGCGGCTATTCCGGAGACAATAAACGACGAGGAATGAGATACGTGCGGAGGTGAAAGCGGAAAACGGCGAGTTAGGGTTGCCGAGGAAAATGGGGAAAAAGTTAGGGCTGTAATCAGGAAAGCATTCGAGAGAACCGGCCCGTAACTCTTGGAAGTTCTAAATCTTTTTCAATTTTCTTTTTAGTGATAGTCTATTATTTTCGGGGGGTTTATTTGAAATTTAATAGAGGAAACCAGTGAAATAATTTCAGTATTATGGGATCTATTTAAATTTTGTAGTCAGAGTAATCTTTTTGCCTTTTATAATTCTGTGAATACTTTGATTCTTCAATTTTTATTAATTCAAATTTACATCCTGTTTAACTTAACAAACTTTAATTAATCTAGTTGACTCAGTGAAACTTAACACAAGAGCTTCAAAAAGACAAGTTTGGTGCCCAACCATGCAACTTTTCTTCCGCGCAAATGTCAACTAAGCTAGGGAATGACACTCAAAGAGACTATTAAGCACGAAAACTTTGCCAAAGCATTTTTGCCGGAGCTTTTTTCCCGTGCTCGACACAAACACAGACACAGTTTCATATTCCATTACGGTCCATCTCCCATTGGATTTTTCCGCCGCCCCCTCCCCTTCGCCCCCCGTTGGGGCGGCTTTCTCGTGTCCGCCGGTGATTTACGTCGGCCGTGAATGTCTCCTCGAGGCGCGCGCTTCGTTTTCTTGAAATAATTCGTTAAATAGCTGCTCGCCAACCATCCGAGAGCGAAGAAAGCCGACTCGCTGAAAGTCTAATTAGCCTGGCAGTCGCGGCTTAAGTGAGTCGCTCTTGCCACGGCCTTTTCAAACTCGCAACAGTCGTCGACGGTGCCGCCGAGCCGCGGCCGCCCCGACAACCTTCTTTCAAGCCTCCGTCGCCGCTTTCTGTTATTTTACGCAAATAATAAGCGCACTTGCTGAACGCAAATTACCGGCGATCGAGGCAAGTTTTCTTGCTTTGGAAATGATATTAAATGTCCTTAGTGAATTAATAATGAGCAGTTATTTGGTGTTCGTTGTTGATGAATAGCTTTGTCATCGTTGTAATTGTTCACTATAATATAATTGATTGATCTTCACAGAGATATATGAATTCGTAAAGAACGATCGATGAAATAAATGATGCCTGAAGTTGGAAGAAAATACAAAGACGATTAATTTTCAAATGAATATGTTGCAAATCAATGTATCAGGAAAACACAGCAACGTTTGTCACTAGCAATAAAAGTGTTGAGACATTTTTGGTCAAACGAGAACGTTTTCCAAGAAACACGAAATTTCCACAAAAGGATCTTAATTATTCATTGAGTGAGAACACGCAGTTTTCTAACTCTGGCTTCGGTTCGGGCAAACTTCGTTAAAACACGATGATACGCAAACACCGCTAAACCAGGGTGTTTGTTGTTTACGAGCGTCGAAAAGTTTGATTCTGTGATAGCTGAAAGTTTGACTTGTTATTGTGTAATTTGCGAGCAGCAGTCGAAATTCGGCTGGTGCTTCCATTAGTCTTGCGCGCTCGCTCTCCAAATGGTCATACGTATTAATAGGGTGTTCGCCGATTAGTCAGCATTCTAATTCCGATTCCGATTTCGCCCGCCTTTAATTCTATTCCGCGTGAAATCCACGTCCAGTCCAACGGAATCATTTATCAAACAGTCACATTGATTAACCGGCACCGAAATGGAACATTCGAAATGGATAGTCGCTTAACTAAATAGTACCGCTTCTTGCAATTCTAATCAAACGAATACTCTTGGCATTAAAACTTTAATGGAAAAAACTTTTATCTGTGATATGTCGATACATTTCATTTTATCGATTTAACTATGGCTTTGAACTTCGTCATTTTCTAAAGTTAAGCTTTAAATCAGCCGTAAATCGTCCCAATTTAAATACCTAATTCCAAACTTTACTGATCTCCTTGGCATATTATGCGCCAATAATTCCTCTGCCGTTTTAATCAATACATTAATTAGTTTCGACCTATAAGCTCATATAATCCAAAATAGTAAGTTGCGTGTAAACATATTATCGTTGAAATCCTATCAAAGCTGTTGATCGAGCTGCGTAATGACACTCTATCGATACTCAACATAAAAGTCATACACGTTTCATAGAATAATTTATAAATATATAATTATATACAAATCAGTCCTATCAAGCTGATTTTTCATTTTATATTCTATGTGTCTATGTATTATATTGCATACATTACATTTACAATCTATTATTATAATACTACAATATCTACAATGATACAAATACAATAGAATTATTATTACCAGAGCAGATAATTTATAATTGTTAGATACGCAACACAGTATACTCGACTATGGTTATTTAGAGAGAAACGAGTGAGCGTGTACTTGTAGATCTACACTCGGCGTGGAAACAAAGCCTTCGAAAAGCGTATCATTTCCCCCGTTGAACAAAGCGAACCTGCCATAATGGAATTTACAAACTGGGAACCGGCCCATTTTCCGCGACCCAAATCATGCGCGCTGCAACAACGGCGGGGCGGCCGGCTGCTTATTATTATAGGATTGCTGAAAAGAATTACAGGGCGAGCATTATTTCGAGGAGAAGTATTAGTAGACAGTGCGCTTTCGAGAATAGGAAACTCCCGGCGAGAGAAAAAGAGAGAGAGAAAGAGAGAGAAAGCCTGACCTCGGAGTCACCGAGAGAATGCAAAGCGCGTTCTACTTTTTCATCCCCCGCGTCTCTTTTCTCTTCGTTTTCCACCCTTCATTTTTCTTTCTGCCCCTTTTTTTATTTCCTCTCTCTCTCTCGAAACTCCTTCTTTTGTGCCGTTTTTGCCCTCTCGCGCGCCGAGCCTGCAATCTCCTTCGACGGGGTGAGGAGGATGTGTCGAGCGCATCCTCATCCCCATCGTCGTCGTCATCGTCGTCATCGTCGTCGCGCGAACTGCACTCGTTGCGAAGTCAGCGGAAAACGCGGAGATAAAGCGGAGTCGTCTTCGCGATAACGCTGTACTGCGATGATTAATTTTGGGACGCCGGAAACCGTGAGATGCGTGGTGAAGATATCTTTAAAGTATGTATAGGCGACGACTTGACCTTTTTTCTGAATGATTTATAATTACTGCCGATTTGTTTTTTGACATCAATTAGTGAATGAATGTTTAATATGCGCGGAATTAATGATAAATGATGATATTCTTATTAAATTACGAGCCGTTTGATATGACAAATGAAAGACAGTTAAAATCAACACAGTGACAACTGTGTTGATTTAAAATTCGATAGCTTGATCTCATTTACTTTCGTTTCTTGCCACGCATCAGGTGACCATTGGCAATCCTGACCTTTCTACTATTTATAAAATATTCTATAATCCCAATATCATTAATTCCACGTTATCGACAGCAATATCAATATCACCAAACGCATTGCAAACCTGCAATATCGATTATCAATTATCTAACAGCCACTTCAAACGATCCATAACAAATACAACAAACCTCGTTTATTTTACAAAATCGTGAATAAAAACACTTGCAAATCCCAGGACAACACACCCACAATACCCACACGCAAAAATCCACCCATTGACCCGGAGAGATCTGCTCCATTTACAAGCTTACAACAAGAAAAGGGGAGCAATTAGAGGGAGATACACAGAGATCCTCTGGTCGAGAGGATCTCGCATCTTCGTTATATCCGGCGAGTCGAAAGGGAGCTGCGTGCACAAAAGAGCCCTCTCGCGTGTCTCGATAGGAATGCAATTGGCTGGACTGGGCAAAGCAGGATCCTGCGCGAGAAGAGTGCAGTGGCTGGGCGCTCTCGAGAGCAAGCGGTCACTGGCTGTGTTGGGCGAGGGGGATGCTGGGCGCGCGCGAGGGGGCCGAGCGGGAGAAGCGGACAAGGGTGGAATGGTAATCAGTATGAGAGTTAGCAAGAGGCGAGCCTGAATTCTCTCGTGGCAAAGCAAATCAGGGGTTCGCTGCACCCGGCGATCGCCGAGAGACGCTGGAAAATGGGAGCGGAAACCCGATGAAGATGACAGAGCCGCTGCTGGTTATCGCGAGCGAGAACGCCAGTAAAACTCGGAGAGAGAGAGAAAGAGAAAGAGGACGAAGCAACGACTCCAAGACAATGTAATTATTCGCAATTACCGCGTCCGTCCGCGGCTCGTCGAATTATCCCATTCTGTTTCCATTACTCGCCCGGCTGCCACCCCACTTTCCCGCCCCAACTACCAACTACCCTTCCGACCGCCCTTCCCTTATATTCCGACGGCGCTCGCTCGCTCGCTCGCTCGCTCTCTGCACGCGCTCGTTGATACAGGAATGAAAGACGAGCGACTGGATAGCATCGATACTCGCCGGAAGGGAATTACCCGGATGGATCTCGAGAAAGCACGCTGAACAACTTTTACGCTCGATATCAGTCCAAGCGAGTGCCTGCTTTCTTAATTAATAGTAGTTTCATTAATACTAGAGTTTGGTAAATCTACTTTCATGTGTCAGGTATAAATTAGAATATCACAGTTTATAGAAATTTTTCGCTGGAGTTTATTAAAAAGTATTATTACTAGCATTAATAATAGAAATAAAAATAGGAGGAAATGATATGGAATACAAAAATTAACAAGTATCGCTTTAAAAACTAGTAGCCAATTAGTAACTAGTGTTAACAGTACAATTGTTTTAAGTTACGTACGAAATCGACGTCGATTTTCGATATTAGCTGCCAGCAAGGAAACTTTTCCTTGCTATTGTAAATCCACCGGCTTTCCTTCCCTTCTTCCGCGCGCGCACTTCTTCCCTCGCAGGCGGACTTCGTTTCTGCCGTTAAAGATTAACCGGTGCACTTCCGTGCCGGAAACTTATTCGGAAGTTCGAAGTAGAAGTCCGCGGAAAGGGAACCCGGGTAATGTGACCGAGGAAATCCGTGTTACCGCGACAAAACGTAATTACCTGCTGCCGGGCTTCTCTTTCCCTCGCTTTCTTCCGCGCCCATTTCTTCGACCCGCCTTCCAACTAGCACTCTCACCTACCAGATGAGGATTACACTGCGCTTGGAAAATTGTTCTTTCCTCCAAAGTGTTTGACTCCTTCTACAATTCCGGCTTTACGCTCTTTGGTTTCTTACGTTTAGTTAAATTGACGGCGAGAGAAAAATTCCAGCATTGACATATCGCTTGGCTAAGCTTTTATGTTAGAAATAATCGAGGATAAGAAGTATAACCTCGTTAAAGTTTTATTAATTAGATATTTTATTAATTGGCAAGGGATAAATCAGGGACATTCCTCTTTATGAATTGTTCGTTTTATATTTATTTTATTTTGCATTATGTGCCACTGTGAAATTCTCGCTAAAATTACCATAAACTAGAATTTAACAGTAAATACATTGGAGATTCGATTTTAATATTTATAAAACTGCTTTCTTTCTTCGATCAAATTCTACTTCACCGATGCGTGCTCACAGCCCACGAGAATTGCAATAAATATGCATTTAACAAGCCCCTCACCGCGCAGCCAATTAGCTTTCAAGAAAGAACGAGCGGGTAGAACAGCCGGATTAGACGGATAACGAGTCTAATATAGCCGCTTTGCGTCCTCTTTAATTTTAAAACGTGAATACGCGCGAATTAGCCGGCACACAACAATTTTGCTTTGGCGATTCGAGCGTGGACTTAACGAGATTACTGGCATCAGGCCTTGCAACCCCCTCGCGCCAACCCTTGCTACTTATTGCCTTCTCTCACTGCACACGGACTCGTCTTTCCCAACCCCCGGTTTAAACGCCTTAACAGTTAACTTCGTCCATTTCCTCGCGATTGTACGGCAAACGTCCGCCGCATATATTCAGGAATATAATCTGCCTGACTATGTGACTTTTGTCATCCCTTTTCGTCGTCTGACTCCTCACTCGCCTGTCTAACTACTGATGAGAGGCTTAAAAAGGTGATAAATATATTATGTTGTAAGTAATAATTTTTTAAAGATTTAACTCTAAAGTACTCCTGGTTTTAATATTGCTATATAATTTTATTCATTTATTTTCTCATTGCCATCTGTTTTTCTACAAGTGATATTTTTTTATTTAGTTTTTGTTTAGTGTCAACAATAATTCTTCTTTTTCAAGTAGCTTATAAAAAAAAATCGTTGAATTTTTCGGATATTTGAAAGTATATTTCTGGAACTTTTATTGCGGGAATTTCTGGATTAGTCGGGAAACTATTCCAAGAATTATTGTATTCCAATCGATACTGTACAAATGGCTACTGGAAAAGGGCAGAACTTAAAAAGGCCACTCTTATCGCTTTACTTTCTAGTTACAGGGTTAGTTTATTCGATTTCGGCCGCAGTGGAAAGAGCCGAAAGAAACTCCAAATACCGCGCGAGCTAGAATGGGGGAACCGAGCTTAACAATGTTACTTCGTTAACCCAATTGCACGATTTGAAAAAGCTCACCGTCTATTTCGGACGGATAGTTCCGCGCCTGGTATTCATTAATAGATACACCGATGTACCTCCAATATGCAGAACCGACAAGCAGAATAGCGCTCGTCATTTTCCATATACATTCGGATGAAATATACAGGCGGATTTAATGGCCGGCCCTGTTAACACTAATTGTAATTGGAAGTTCGTGGCTTCTTTAAAGCGCATTCATATATTTATCTATGATGCATTGAAAAGCAGATGGAACATGTTTCAATGTTGGTGGTTAGCATTTAAATGTTGACGCGCAATCTCACAAAACGGCGTTTAAAAATCGTCATTTGATTCGTCAGACTCTTCATACTATTACAGGAGATAAAACAAAATTTTATCTATCTAATTACTATTTTGCTTTTACTTTTAAGTTACTTCGGCTATCAGAAATTAAAGTTTATATACATCCAGCAGAAAAATATTAAATATAAAAAACGAAGAGCAATAAAATTTTAAACTGTAATAAATGCCAGGATAAAATCCTTCGAAAAATCTTTCAGAAACTTCTTATAATACAATACTCATAATACAATAATGTTACAGTCATTTCGACTGTAATGCTAATTTATTGGCTTGCTCAGCCAGACTAGAAAATATGGGGGAGCACGAAATGAATTTGGGTGTAGAAGCGGTGGAGGGTTCGACATAGAGAAATTTGGCGAGCGCGCACAAACAATACTAATAGCAGGTAGATGGGATTAGGGAACAAGATCGGCCAGGCAAGAGAGACGGCTGTAAACTATGTACTAGCATCCCATAAGTGGTAAACTGAATGCAGGCTCGAATGGAAGGTGTGGATGCAGCGGAGGGAGTTATCCCGGCATTGCTCTAATTTAATCATACATGCCAGGAGCAGAGAGGTTAAGATTGTGGTCGCACATTCAGCCGATCCTCGCAGACAATCAACTATTCCGGCAACTTGGATTCGCCCCTCCCCTCCCCGCGTTCCATTTAGCCTGCCGGCTTCCTTAAACTCCTCCGCACACTTATACGCTTCAGGACAACGCCTGTATTTGCCGAGGGAAAATTGGAATGTTAGAATCACCGAATAAATGATTCTCAGACAAAGACTGGTTAATCCTTTAATGCTGTCAAACAGCGTACTAGTACTTGTATGATTTAATCACTTGTTATTTTTCTTTGTAAATTTTTGTATTCTGTTCTTGTGCTAGTGGATGGTTTTTTATTCGCATCATAGCAGTGGACTTTAAATATCTTTGACATAAATGAATTGAATTGAAGAAAAGGGTGAGATTTATCAAATGCAAAGCTTCAGTAACGTAAACGTACCTCAGATATATTAACTTCTCCAAATCCAAATATGCCAAACAACGACATTCTAATTACAAGACACAATACGACAGATATATTCCCTTAAACTTGATTTCCGGGGCGAGAAACGCGTCCATTAAGTTATCCAGCTCATCACTCGCGGCCATAACTCACAGTCAACGATAGAACGTCGAGGCATCGTGGAAGGAGTGGAAGGCGAGGTCTTTGCCGGGCGGCAAGTTTCTTGCGGAGAAAGAAACTTTTGCATAGTATTTCGCTACGCGGCGGCGGCGGCGGCGTAATGAATCGTGCTTTATCCCGGCGGGCCGCTCATTTATCCTTTTACATCGCTTTCATGCGCTTGCCCGCTTTTTCTTTCTCGGCGATCGGCCGGTTCGTTCCTTTCCCGTTCCGTTCCGTATCTTGGCGCTCGCTTCTTCCCTTTGTCTCCACCCCTTTGTGCCCTCGCCGGAGTCGTCTAGTACTTAGATAATTCTCCCTTCCACCTGACGAGCCCTGCTCTCTTTTGTCTCCCCCGCCCTGCCACCACCACCCCTTTTTCCCTAGGAAAAAGGGGCCGAAGGGAAGGGGTTGCTTCGTTTTCCTCCCCCCTTCGACCGTGTACTCGTCATTATCGCATAAATTTCGTCGTCCTCCTGAATTCTCACCCCTTGCCATCCCACGAAGATAAGCTTCTTTGTCAGACCTTTTCCCATGGGTTTCGACATAAACGAATCGAATCGAAATAGAACATTTCGAGATTTACATTGGTGAAATGTCTGGTGTTTTTTTAAGCACGAATTTTATATTTAAATTGTGGGAATTTAACATGACAGAGAAAATCCTGTGGAACTATCATTAGTGTTTTGCCGTTTTACCCAATTTCGCTGTAATATTATTTTTCAATTCCTACTCTTTCCAAGATTGTAATTGCCCGTACACGATGGTACACAGTTTCTTTTGTAAAGAGTCGCCAGGAGCAGGCACTATCGTCACTAGGAAAGCATCGCCGGCGTCGTCGAGGACGCTGCCGGTTGTGGCGGCGTCGGGCGGCGGCGGAGGGGGGTTGACACACGAGGCGCCGTGAATTTCCTCTTGTTTCGGGGAGCAGCCATCCGAAAAGGGCCTCGTAATTTCGTGGCCCCGGTGTGCTGCTACTGCTGCTGCTGCTGCTGCTGCTGCCAGCGTCGTTGACGACGAAAATTCACGAGAGCCTGACGCCCCCACCTCACCCCTTTCTTCCCATCCACCCCACCCCCCCGTTGCGTTACCGGGGCGAGTTCTGCGGACGATTATGCCGGCTGCTCCGACGAAACAGTCGAATCGACAGTATTCCGCGAGAGGCCAAAGCACACCACCCAACCCATGCAATTATCCTTAATTAGTGAGCGAACCCCTTTCCGCCCCGCCCCCCGCCCCTTTCCGATCCCAGGCTTCACCCGCCCAGAGAACAACCATGACGGAGGAGGGAATTTTTCTTCAACCCTGTCTCACCCACACCATCAACCCTGTTGTGGCATGGAATAATTCATGGCGCAGCAAGACGCGCAAGGAGGGACGGAGAGAGCGGGGACTGAAAGCTTAGTCAGCTTGTTATGGGAAGTGAGGGAGGAATTGTGACTTATGGAGGAAGACGTTTTGACAATAGTCTCGAGAGATTTAATTTTACGATCCTTTTTGCCGCATCTTTTCGCGCCAGCCGGAATTGTTTCGGCTGTGTGTGTGTGTGTTTGGGGGTGAAATTGGGTTTTGAGAGAGTAGCGTATTCAGGGGAATATAAGTGATGGAGAATTGTTGGAATATAAAATTGAAAATTGTATTAGTTATTTGGAATTGTTGGTAAATGTAATATTAAACTGTAATATTTTTATTAGGCAGAGTAGAATTGTTTTGATATCGAAGTTTGTTAGATATTGGAAGAGAAAGGAAGTCGTTCGACTCTTTTCGATTTTATTCGCAGGACGGTTAAAAATTAGTGAGCATTGAATACTCCGTCGCGCGTCAATTGCCGCTAGGAAACTTCGAACACCTTCGCCAATGAATTCGACGGCTAAAACTGTTACAAAGCGCTCGCCCTTTTTTCCCCCGCCTGGCGGAACTCTTCGCGCTCCCACGAAATTCGTCAAACTTCATCGAAGCACGCTCGAGGAAAATTGAAAAGTTTGCTGCGCCCGCTTGTTCAAATTCAGCCGCGGTTAATGCGCCATAATGGCGCGGTGGCTCCGCGTCGCGGAAATGGAAGTTTTTTCGGCGTTCGGATTGAACCGGCGCGGCGCGGCGCGGCGAACAAAAAAACCGCTCTGACCACCCTCTTGCGTTTCGGTTATTATTGGAAGAGAGCTTTCTGCCTTCCAACTTTCCTCTCACAACGGAAGACCGAGTGCCCAACGAAATACGGAATAAAAAATCTTTTATGATTTCCTGAAACTGATATAACTCGCGTTCTTATACAGGATGATAGTGTTGGTCGCGTAAAATATCAAGAATTATAAGTACAGTTCCATTGGCCAATGCTTTTTCGACTTATTTCTGTATTTATTTTCCTTATTTTCAGGAAAGTTAATACGTTTATATATTAGTTTCTTTAAGAAGGCATTTAATACCATTTCAGACTTAGCGATAAATCGAAATGTATATGAATACTTCACAGAATCTTCTAAAATACAATTCACATTAACTAAATCAAACTTAATGAAAAACAATAATAATCGTCAATGCGATTATAAGCAGTAATCTCTCAAAGGCGAGTACATCCTAATATTAATATTAATAATCCTGGAATTGTGTGTGGTCGCCAAGAGAGACTTCACTCTATGGAATTGGCTGCGGCCACGCTAAATCAGTGAAAACGCATTCAGCCCTTTAGCGGCGATGCTTCCGAAAGCCTCTTGTCGCACGCCAGTTTCCCAATGCGCGCTCGCCTCTTCAACTCATTGTCAGCCTTCTTCCCTTCATTCTCCGCGCTTCCGAAGAGCACTCGCGCGCGCATACACATCCACTTCATCTTTCGAGTCTACTTATGTCTTTTCACCCGGCACTCCGCCGCCGGGGAAACAGCCTTCGCACTTAACCGGTGACACTCGTTGAGCGCCAACTTTAAGGTGATACTTGCCGACAAAGTAGCCGGCGATCATAAATATGGAATATGTAATTAGTGCGCGGAAAACTGTACTTAAATTTCGTACAATTATTTATTATAAAATTGTGGCTATTATTTGGCGTTAATGCATCCAACGAAGATAATCTTTTTATGCAAACATTATTATTACAGTGTTTTGTAAGCAAAAGTGCAAAGAAATCGAGGCAAAAATATGAAAAAGAAAAACAACAGTACGATTTTTGACAAACATAAAATAATACACCGAACAAAACACAGAGTTCTTCTACGAATTCCTAACGAAGTAATACTTCCGAACTAGGAAAGCCCTCAAAGGAGTACGCACAAATGCGAGAGCCGATAGCTCCCTCAAAAGACTAAGAAATCCCAGCAGTCTAGAATGGAAGTTTTCCCTTTCAGTCATATCTCGGGGAGTCTTTCTTTTCTTCGTTCCATCGGCCGATCAAAAGTGGGATCCTTCGTGGACTGAAAGCTCCTCGACAAGAGGAACGATCGGCTCGCGCACCAAGGACTTTTGCGGCCCCAATGAAAAGTGGAACGAACGAAGCATTCGAGGACAACGTCCGACTGCGTGCAACTTACTTTTCCCTCTCTTTCTCTTGGCTGGCAAGAGAGAGTGGACGCAGTTTGATTCTGGGGAAGGGCGCGCATGTGTGCGCACTTGCTATTGGATTGCCTGATTGAAGTATCGAAGTAGTATCATCGCCAGAATCTAAAGGAGGGTGCCAAGTGCCCGGCGGAATTAGAACGCTCGCTCTTGACAAGCGAGGGATGCTTCCAACTCTCGATGGACTATCGGCGATCGCCCCGGGAATCGCTCCTGGAATTCTCTCGAGGGTTAAGCGTCTCAATATTGGCGCCGCTCGCTCAAGTACTTCGACTTGTATTTTATTTAAGTGCAGGAACAATCCACCCACTATTTAACTCGATGAAATATTATGCGATGCTTGTATGATCTATTTAAGAAAAAGTAACAATGAATTCTATTGCTTTGTGAATTGTTTAAAATTAATTTTATGTGTAATAATTGTAATATTCGATATTGAAGGTGGAAATATTTTTAAAATAGTACTATGTGTTTAAAGTAGATCGGTCAGATAAACTAAAGCAACCTCATCCAAGTTTTCTGGAGAGCTTACCGAGAGGCGCGACTGTTTTTGCAAATTTCTTAAAAGCGTGAAAACTGAGCGGATATTAAATTAAAGTTCGTGCAAGCATCGCTCCCTCCAGGAATATATGTAGGCACGTTATCCCCGAGGAAAAAGGGGTTTGATTACTCTATCAGGCTATACTTCGTTAAGCGCTTCCGCCCACTTTTTACGGCGAACAGGCTATTCCGGCAGGAAAATCAATTAGATATTATGTAAAATTCTTCGTTGCCTAACGAAGCTTACATTAAGTTTCACGGCTAATAAGTTTTTCCGAAGCCTTCTTGAAAACTCGCGCGTCCGCCCGGGATTAAATTTCAATATAAATTTGAAGTGCCCGCAAACTTTTAACGCGCCCCCCAACTTCCCGGACGAGTGGAAAACATCTTTCGGATCTTTTGACGCGATCAATTAGCGGATAATGTTATCAAGCCTCCAATTAGAACGGATACTGGGCGGGTTGTGTCTCGGGAAAATATGAAACTCGCAAATCCTGATCCTGTCAATACTCCAACGACTCCTGGAAATTTCCAATAAAGTATTCAAGAGCTATTAAAAACCATAACTTTCCAAGAACACTTACACCTTCCCTTATATTTAATTATATTTTGTAATCCTTTTTCAAAGAATCGTAATAATTTTTGAAACTGCTATTTAATAAATACTTGGAAGTAAAATTATAACGATCACTAAAATAATTCTATTCACCACATTTTCAACGAAATTTCAATAAAACTGACAGTTTTCACGATAAACGAAAACTACAGGCGCGCGAAAACTCGACCGCTTTTCCTTTCGAGCAAACTCCGCCAACTTCGACAGAGATCGGATCCAGAAAAGAATGGCGTCGGCGAAACTCGCGATGTTACGCGCACATCCAAAGTATCCCATCTAAAATTGCCCGACAGCTCTCGCAATTTCTCCGCCGACTATTTCCCGGCGGCTTTCTCGCCGCCGGCACGCTGAAAGGATGAAAATTAGGAAAATAATCCTTCTGGGCGCGCCTTGTAACCAAGCTACGTCGCTCTCGATCTGTAGCACCGGATTAGCCCCGCCAGTCTCGCCCCCGACGCTCAAGGGCTTCCGGAATTTCGACGAATACCGAAGGAACTTACGCAGCGCTGAAACTCGAGAGTGAAGCCTCTGAGAGAGAAAGAGAGAAAAAGAACACCAGAGGGAGTGAAAGAAGTGGTGAAGAGCTACCCTCGGAGAAAGGGTGGCGACCAAGCTTTAATTTGACATAGTTCACTTAAAACAGTAAGCCTAACAATGAGTCAAAATTACTTTTAGTATACTTTTCTGGTTCAATAAATTCTAGTGCCACTATAATTTGCTGTAGCTTTATTTAAAATAGCTTTTCAAGTTTAAAAGTCTGCCGTTTCGTTGAAAATTAAAATTAACGTTCCAGAAAAGATTGTTTCATCTGTTTTGGATAAAAAACGTTTATATATCTATGACAATAATTTAATAATTGTGATCAATATAAAAATGAAGTTAAGTTATAATATAGCTTGAATCATGTGCTTGCATATATATTTTAAAACATTAAAAGGATACGGTCTTCTTATATTTTTTCAAAATGCTAAAGCTGACGCGGAAGACTGAAGAAAGTATTCTCGTATTACACCTGGCTGTATTATTGCCACGTACTACGCTCCCTTTTCATCCCCCTGGAATATATATATATACGGGCGCGACGAGAAGAGTGAGAGAGCGCCGAATGGAATAAAGTGAAGCTGGGGGGTGGAAAGCGGGGGTGGCTTTCATCCGAGTTTTTATTACATCGCGCGATAACTCCTTAGATGAGACTAGCTGCACGTCAAACTGCCTGGCGTTTCCTCATTGAATACATCACGTGGAAATTTCAGCCGCCAACCACCCTCCTCTCATTCGCCGGGAAGACATCATCGCGGGAATACGAGAAATATTGTAAGGCGCCGTCGGATTCGTGCACTTTGAATGATTAGCTTCGTTGTCTTTGTATAAGTGTGAATTCTCCTGCGGGACTGTGATGAGTTTATTGCTGACGGGAAGTGAAGGAAAGTAATGATATTTTCGAAGGGATGAATAATAATGTTCCAATTTATTCTTTAGTATTTTTAGAATTAATTTTTTCCAAAAAGAAAACTGTCTTCTCTAAGGAAATTTATTTTTTCCTAAGAAGGACACTTTCTTCTTTGAAAATGTATTTCTATTTAGACAAAACAGTTTTCTTCTTTACTTCAATCTTACTTGCTAAAGGTTGTCTGACCACAACAACTATTACTACTGCCGCCTAAAATATTTCAACAACCCTCATAAAACAACCCTATCAAAATTTCAATAATTGATGTAAATCATTAATCAGACATTTCTCAATAAAAAATTTCGTTTGTATTATGTTGCAGCAACAACAACAGCAAGCGCAAAAGCAGGTGCAGCAACAGCAACAACAGCAGCAGACGCAACCGCACCAGCAGCAACAACAACAGCAAACCCAGGCGAATTCGCCGGGAAACGGAAATGTCGGGAAAAGCAGTCCTTCGCCGGGAAGCACAGCATCGCCCGGCGCGGTCTCAGCTGCCAATAAGGCGCAAGCTGAACCGAAGCCGGTCGAATGTAACCTCTGCCACCGGAAGTTCAAGAACATACCCGCCCTTAATGGCCACATGAGGCTCCACGGTGGCTACTTTAAAAAGGTGAGCGATAAGCAATTCGTTATTTAAGTTTGGGTGTTGTAACAATTTTTTTCAATGAATATTAGCAATCACGAATTGATTAATAATAACTCAGAATCGTAATAAATCAGGATTGAGTTCGTCTAAATTTATATTCGAATTTATAGCAAACTCTGCAAATACGAAACACCAAAATTAATAAACATCTTGCAATCTCGTAATATAATAAATTTAAATATCAACACTTTTCTTCCGCCAATCCAATGCGCGCTCTTATTTGGTCCCGAAGGAAACGTTGAATTCTTTAAAAAAAGCTTCGCCAAGTTGTTGGAATGCGCGCGGCATTATCATATGAATTTGCAATCGGAGGAGAGAGTCGCGGGCGGCTCTGCCATGTAATCAAGAAGTGATCTCATGAAAATGTCATCAAGAGCGAGCGGAGGATAGTGTGCGGGAGGAATCGAGGTGATAATCGTGTCGCTGGTGACGGGAGGCACGGGATAGGAGCAAAAGGAAATAAGGAAGAAGATCTCCGCGAATGATCCTCCTGCGTCTCCGCCCTTGTTTCCCCCTCTCGGTTAGTTTCCTCCCTTGTTTTCTCTTAAATAGGAATCCTGTCTCTTCTTTACCCTTCTTTCTTCCCCTTTCTCGAAAAAAGCTAGTAACGAAGCGACTCTTAACCCTTTAAGGGTGGGCATTTTAAAAAAGTGTTTATCTGATTGGATGTAAGAATGAAAATGCAAGAATTTATTGGCCATTTGATTTCTGTAATGTAAGAG
This sequence comes from Ectemnius continuus, assembly GCA_910591665.1. NCBI lineage: Eukaryota > Metazoa > Arthropoda > Insecta > Hymenoptera > Crabronidae > Ectemnius > Ectemnius continuus. The sequence continues at coordinate 7,335,556 of OU342868.1, read as the reverse complement.
ATATAATAATTACGGTCTTTAGAGTTAAAGGTAGTTAAGTGTTAATAAGGCAAAGAAAGATCACTGATTCTTTGAACCGTCTTCTTCCCTTTATCTCTTTCTCTTTCCTCTTCTCTCGGTTTATCCCTCTTTCCTCGGACTTTACCAGTTCCCTTACAACAGCTCTCCGGTGCTGATTAAAAATGTCTTAACGAACGCGCGCCGCGTCATTTATAGAAGAGTTCTGAAAGCTTCGTTTCGATGAAACTTCCCCGAGATAGGCTGCTCGAGCCACCCTCTTCCGACAGCGCACTCCCGGAATGTTGCTCCCGGCGAATTTCAGGGAACCCGCTCTCTTCCTATTGTCGGGAATAAGTGGATGCGAATTAAGCCGGCGCACAATACGAGTGGAAAGAAATCTTCTTCCGCAATAACTTCTGCCTGCACTGTTGTTGCTTGCCGCGGATTCAAGCTCTCGGCCATTCAAGCTGGTTGTTACGATCCGTGCAATTTATGCGATGGAAAGGAAAACGGGAAATGGAGACGTCGATTGTTGTTAGATTACGGAGAAGCTAGTAATGATGGGTACATAAAATCAATGTACCGGGAACTCGTAGTTTCCAATTGATCCTGACTTTTATGTTGACTCTATTCTCACCGATCCAATTTAACCTACTGAATGAGACGTGTTTTTGTAACAGAAGAGGATTGTTGCATGGAAAAGTGGAAAGAAACGCGTCGTCTCAATAAAATGCAGTGCAACATGATAAATCCACAAAATAAACGTAGAAAGAAAACTTCCACTTTGCTTTCCACCTCACATATAATACATGATTTTACAAGGTAATCGGTGAAGAATCGCAAGAAATTTTACTCTTTAAAATCCATGATGTTATAAAAACATCAACCACCATGCTTTAAGTTTCCATCGTACTAATGGATAACAAAAAATACCGGATCCAAGAGATGCGCCTGTAAAGTAACACTTCCATCACTTCAAACCCCTCGAAAGCTCTCGCGCGAAGAGTTACATTGGGGCAAGTAGCGCAGTCCGAGCAAAAGGAAGAATCGATACTTTAAAGTAATCCATTAGCGCCGGCTCTTCCCACACTCCTAACTCCATTCAGTAAAGAAGTACGAATCGTATTAACCCATTAACCCTCGCATCAAGAACACTAATGCACAAAGTACAGAAATAGAGAAACTCTGTCATTATTTCAAATCTATGCAGCATCAAAAATCACTGCGAATAAAAGAAGCTGTCAAGAACGTGAAATATACTAAATAAATATCTCACCATAAATTAGTATTAATTCTACCTCAAGCATTCGAACAAAAATCCACTTAAAACCTACCCCTGTAGTTAACAAAATCTAGTTCACCAAAGCTAAAAAAATCCGTCAGAATTCCCTGACTCTCGAACAATAATGGGTTAACGGAGCGAGCAGAGGGTAAGACAATTCGATCGTCGCGGGATCTTATCATCAGCGTCCATCGAGAGGTGGAAAGCTCGATCGAGATAGTCCATTGCAGTTACACGCCGGGGGTAGTTAAAGAGAAGAGTAGCAGTCGATAGCGGAAAGGGGGGGTGGGAAGAGGTGGCGGCGATGAGTCTGGGAAGCGAGGCAAATCAGCGAAATCGAAATAGAGCCGTGAAGAAAGTGAGAGCGGGTTGAAGGGGCTCTCGAGAGGGTGGGGGGTTACTCGAACGAGAGAATCACGGAAGAGTAGCGAAGGGGGTGGGTGACTCGGAACGAGTCCTAGGAGGCTCCAGGTGAGGCTGAAGGGGAGGAGGAGGAGGAGGAGGAGGAGGGAGCTGATCGGGAGGCGAGTATCGAGAGAGGCGATGGTGGAGGAGAGATCGTGAGATTGGAAACTAGAAAGGAAGAGACTGCGAGGGTGGATGGAAAGGTAAGGCGATGATCGAATCCAAATGAACCCATTAACAAGCTCTTTGCTCCCGGCCGATAGCCCCGGCAATTGCGAGAGTCCGAGCGACGAGCGAAAGAGCTGGACAATGAGCACGCCCCGCTCCTCCCCGCCGAGGGGAAGGCGAGCGCGCCGCGCCGCGCCGCGCCGATGAGGTCTCCCTCTTGCCTCGCACGGAGAGAGAGAGAGAGAGGCGGAACATGGGAGATGGCACACCGTACAAACATTGTCTCGAGCTTTCTCCATTATGCAGATTGAATCTGACTGGTTACGCTCGGGGCTTTTCAACGCTGCGGTGCCTCTCGTTTCGAGCGAGTTTTACCGCGCTCGGCCTCCACACACGCGCCACCGATTCCGCACTGACACACTCTCGCCGCGTTTAAGAGCGTAGCCAGCCGGGCTTAGCTCCGAACCTTTGCCGTCCAACCCCCATGATTTTACGTGGCTCGCTCGCTCGCTCTCTCTGCCTTTGCTCGCCGCCCGCAGCGTAACGCTCTGCGATCCTCGTACTACGCCTCGCTTCCTCCTCCCTTCGACACCGCCGCCAGGATAATAGGGGAACTGGCAGAATTTCATGCTGGAAAGTGAAATTCTTACAGTAAATATGCCGGCGGATAGGTGTGCGCATTTGGCGAAATTGCTGTTGACCAGTGAAACTCGGAGTTCATTGCCTCTTTGTCTTGCGAGTGATTTTGATAGCAGCGTGTTAGTTCTTATTTCGGAAATATAATTTTATCTTTCTGTATTGCTGAGAGGATAGTAAAGGAAAAGACTTATTTATTTTATTTATGGCAATTTACAAACATTTCATTGCTTGCGTGTGGTTTTAGACTAGTATTTCAGTTGATGTTGTGATATCTTTTGGAGAAACCTTGGAAAAACGTCAAAATATTATTTTAGGGATATTCGAGCATCTATGTAGCTACACTCGCGGTATTTTCGACTTGCCAAATGAAAATGGCTTCACAAACAAGTACCAGCCATGCACAAATATTAATCAAATTATTTCGATTCCATTGCCAGCTGCACAGTGGCGAAAAAACTGCGTCAATTAAAAAAGCGATACTTCAAACCATGTTACTTTAAAGTGGCCGCGTATCCACGTCAATCGAATTAAACACAAGCGAGCCCATTAACAAATGACGAAGAAATGCGTAAAGCTATCAGTGGGAGCGAGGCCATCGGGGGGGCAGAGCGCGCGATCGTGCGCATTCAATATTAAATTCTATTAGCGGAGATTCATCAGATATCGCAAGCAGCGTCCTCTTTTAAGCGGCGGCCACTGCTGGTCAAGGGTTTGGCTCTCAGGGAGCAAAAAAAAAAAGGCCAGTGGAGTGAAAGAGAGAGGATGCCACCACCGCCAGCGAGAATTATTGAAAAGTTTCGATGGCCACTTGTCCACGTATATCCGGATTAATGGGAGCAGCCCGCTTTCCTGCCCCTCACGTGTGCACCGAAACAAAAGCAGCAGCGCCACGTGAGAGAGCAGGCAACCACCGCCAAGAAAAGAGAGGGTCAGCAAGCCTTTCAACCCTTTTTGTCGAAAGCAAAACCGCAAATCTCCACGGACAACCATTAACGATTGCTTCCATCATCACTGAATGCCCAATATGTAAAACTTCCTCTGTCGTTCATTTAAATTAAGAACTATCAGTCGCCAGCAATGAAAAATTAATAAGTGAATTTTGTTATTAGTATTTTCATCGTAGAAGAATTCTCTGTTGCAGTATAATAATACAAAATTTCCAATATTAATCGATGGTACTCATAATAATACAAATTAAGACTAAAATAAAAAAAACAAGGTATCGATATTCTCCCGCAAGCATTCAGCCATAATTACAGAATCCAAAAAATTCCGCGGACTTAGTGCAAATGGGATTGGAGCGCGGCGGTGGCGGCTAATTGCCGAGTATTTGCAATAACAGAACGCAGGCACGATTCGAATAATATCAACGATAGCAACTCGCTGTCGCATTATAATTTCAGGAAAGCGTTGTCCGATCGCAGTGGTACCAGCGGCACATTTGTCTACTCGAATCTCGATCGCGCCGATGGCAAAAACAACGCGTACCCGGATTTAATTCGCAGCTGCGAGAAACGAGAATTAAATTATAAGGGGAATGTCATTTTTGTGTTCCCGGCGCACACAGCCATTTCCCGGGCAGCTCTCTCTCTCTCTCTCTCTTCTCTGGAAGCGCGAGCCTATTGGCCGGCTACATCGAGAGCGGCCGACGAATGAGTTATGCGCGAAACATTCAATTTCGTGCCGTGATTAATTCTATACGGGTGACGACCCCTCGCACCCTCCGCTTTCCGCGCGAAAGCTTCAGCCGGCCGTTTCTGCGTTTGGTGAAATTGCCGATGCAAAATGCGAATCGCTTGACAGAGATAATGCGGACGCCCCGAGCGATCGCTAGATCACCCGAGTGTCACGGAAAAATGTGCTTTTTTACGAAATTTGTAATTGTCAGTCAATTAACGCTTTGAAAATAAATTAGCTTCTGCTGTAAGAATCGTATTATTGTAACATATGAAAAATGTGTCTACTGGACAATATTTGGTATTTATGGACATACAGCTTCACATTAAAGTTGGCTAGGATTTTTTTGTTACTCTAAATCACTGTACTTTGAACTAAATTTTTTCAACAGTTAAAAGTAAAATTATAGAGTTCGAAATAGTGCAATATTTATCAGTCAGAAAGCATCTAAATAGACAACTAACCAACATACAAACTCGTCAAAGAGTAGGAATAATTTTTTAGGACTTCAAACAATCTCCTCGATCGAAATTACTATTCGCCACGTACACGTTAGTCCCAATTAAACTAACAAGCCAATCGATAGCATCGAACTAACCAGGCTTCAAAATACGAGGCTATCTCAAGCAACCAATAGTTAAGCACTTGACGGGGCAGAGAGAGAGCGAGGGAGAAAAAAGTGGCGCGGAGAACAGGAGCAGATTTCGGTGGCGAGGGAGAGGTGTGGAGGGGGGCAAGATAAGCCGAGGCGGTTCGTGGCTGGAATCGACATCGGGATCGAATTGATGACTCGCCGGTCGTCCCGGGGCAATCAATTCCGCGCATTAAGCGGCCGGCGCGCTGATCAATATTCATGAAGCGAGAGCGCTTCCCGCCCGCGAGTTTCCCTACGTCAAAGACAGAGTTCAATTTCGTGGGGGGCCGCAAGTGATATATGTGTGCGCCGATCCGCACGTACACGCGCGCCAGGGACAAGCCGCCGCCGGCGGCGTCGGTGGCGTTGCGACGCGCGCGCCTACCACTCTCTCCCTGGATACAGATCGAGCAAGGAAATTGGCGGCGGCGTGCGGATTCGACGTCCATTAGGTGGATCTGCGATCCAGATGGACGTTGCGAGCTACTCGTTTCTAGTAAATCCTGACTGTTGGAGTACTCGATTCGTATGTTATAGTTTTATATCAAAGCATTTCTATAAATGTTAGTTTCAAAAATTGTTTTGGAGCTTTTAAGAAAGGAATGAGGAAACTATGATTTTTAAGAAATTACGAAATTATCACTTTGGATTTACTGATATGACATAATTATATTTCCAATGTTATTTTCATAAATTTCTTCACAGATCTTAACAAAAGGATTACAAAACTTTCACGACAAAATTCTAAGGGTTTCTACTAAATTACTGACTCGTAGAAGCACGAATAGTGACTTAATTGCATATATCAAAAATTAATAATCCGTACACGTACACAAGCGCGCGTCGCCCACCTGGATAGAGATCGAGCAAGGAAATTGGCGGAGGCGTGCGAATTCGGCGTCCATTAGCCCTCTGCGATCGAGATGGCGACTGCGACGTGTCCCTCTCTCTACTAAATCGCTATTATCATCACCCTCGATGCATTAATATTCCGGTGCATTGAGATTTATAACGACGCGTCGCGACGCACCCTTGCCTGCAAGAATTTGCATGCAAATGATCAACAGCACCTTGCAATCTGATGGTCGCTCGACGCTCGATCGAATATTCGTGGCTACAAAGATATTGTTGTTTGAAATATGATGTTCTATATGAAACTGTTAATTAATAAAGTAAATAATAAATAATTACTATGTTAGTTGTGATTCCGGAAAATTGCTATATAATAAATGTCAATATTTAAAGGTAAAATATATGGGAAAAATTAAAGTAAAAGAGAAATTAAAAGTAACGTAAAGAAACAACAAAGTCACATTAGTAGATTTTCAAAAACGAAACCCATAACCATAAATTTCCAATTTGCAAATGTTTCCACAGTAAATAAAATACCGGTAAAATAATTCTCAAGTATTCGTTGCTATAATAATTTTCCAAGAAAAACTAACTTCTCCCTGAGCAGAAATCAGGTAGCGTTTATTATCCGAGCTTTCTTCTAGCATCTAACGTAGGATTCATTATCAGAAGAACAAGGTCTGCTGATTCGAAAGATTTGCCAGCAATCTGAGGAAGGCCGGCTCTAATCGGCTGGAGCACGCGAAGGATCTTCCAGGAATGGAGGTCGAGTGGAGACGTGGAGGATCGAGGGAGCATATAATCTAGCATCCTAAGCGATTCTAAATCACGGCAATGCTTCCATCAGGAGATAATCGAATGACGCTTCCAATTAGCTTGGCTGAGTGATTAGCGTTTATCCTGCCATTCTCTCAGACTCCTTCCTTCTCCGCTATTCTCTTCTCCACTGGCCTCATTCGAGAATTCTTCTCCGTGATCCTTTAAATTCATTACCATTCGCCCCGTAAAGTTGGACGTTTTAACAAATAAAAGACTGAAACGCCTATGTTTTATGACTCCGAATTAACTAGAATTAGAGGCAAATCAACTACAATAAAAATAGAATTTACCCGTCGCCTAACCTCCACATTATATTTTTGTCTTTCCAATGGTCGTATTCAATAATGTACTATTTCATTTACAAGTTTTATTATCGTATTCTGTATTATTTTAAATGTGGACGACCGCAAAAAATTGACACTAATTAAACAGACATTTTACACGTCAGCATCACACTTTCATCCCCTCTCCACTATTCTCTGGGTTGGCCTCATTCGAGGATTCTTCTCGGACTGCTTTTCTCCTGATCCTTCAAATTCATTACCATCCGTCCCATTTTTCCTCGGAGCTCCGGCTGACTAATCTCCCTTTTTCCCCTGAAGCCGGTGGCGCCGCGTATCTTATTATTTCTCATATCTTAGCGGAGCCCCCCCGGCGCGCTTCCCACCCCCTCCCTCGGAATCCTTTTTCTCGCGAAAGCTTTTCTTCCTCTCCGCTGGGGCGCTGCTGCTCTCGGCCGCCGCTTTTCTTACCAGCACTGTTATTTCCCCGCTGCCTTTGACTCGGCGTTATTAGTTCCGTATCTCCTTTCTCATTCTCGGCACGCTAAACCACCCCCCATTCAGAGGCTCACCCCTTTCGGATTGTTCTTATTATTTCCCTCATTTTCCTCGGCGACCCCTTTCTCGCCGAGAACCGCGCCTTTTCTCCTACGCTTCGACTCTCGCCGCTGGCTTCTACCTCGCATCTGCGAATCAACTGCCCTTTAAACCGGGCTTTTCTTCCCAGGAGATAGAATGTGTGCACTTGAAATCTGTGTATGCGGCCGAGGAGAAGTGCCTCTGGATATTTCTTAGCTCCGATTTCCTTGGAAAGTGGAACACTCTTCCTCAATTGTGTTTTGTAGATTAAAGCAATAATTTATCAGTTGCGATATATGGAAATTGTATATGAAATTGTGTATGAAACAAAGATGATTATTAATGTTTGAAGGGAATGTAATTCAAGGAGAGCCAAAAGCCGAAAGTGCATATCTTAATATGTAATTATGAAATTCTATTAGTTTTTATCACTTCGGAGGAGCGACGCTTCCTGCAAGTACAAATGCCTTTTCAAACGCGACCAATTAAACTTGTTTAATCAACGCCTCGTTATCTCGATTGTGCAGGACGCGGAGAACAAAAAGAGCGAGAAGAAGGAAGTGGTCGGCCCGCCTCTGCAAACTGCCTCTGTCAGCGTGCGAGCTCTCATCGAGGAGAAAATCATTCAAAAAAGAACTACCGGTAAGTCAATCTTTTATTATGTATCACTCAAAATAATTGTATCTGAACAAAAATGATAAACTTGACTGTTCATTCCCAATAAATAAGTCTTTGCGAAAGTTCTACCTAAAAATTCAACCATAAGATAACTTAGCTATTTGATTTTCAAAGATTTCAATTAAAAACTGTGACAAATTTGAAGGAACCCTGAATTTTTAGTTGCCTTTTGATGGATTGCTGACAAAGCAGAGTGAAATTAGGAAACGGTCGCATATAATTATTATCACTAACTCTTCTTATTTTCGTTTACAATTAAATCTGCAAAGTAAATCAATTTTCTCAGATTTATTACCACCTATTAATTATACTTCTCGACGATCTTTAATACTTCCCAACTTCTTAATATTTGCCACATATTATACAATATTATTCGTAGACAAATCACCTCACGCATGAGATTAGCGCGCAAAGTCCGCGGAAAGTCGCGGCATTGAAATATCCTTTCGACCGAGGAACGGCGGCGAGTATCAAATGTTAAACAGCATTATCCAACATGAATCAGAGCGACGCGAAGTCAAGCAGTTCAGCAATCTCGCATTGCCCACCGGGAATACGATTCCGAATGATTTATGTAGTTCGCGACATGCCTGAATTCGAGAGCGCGTTTTCCACCCCCCGCCGTTTCCACCGCCGCCATCACTTTCTGGAGGGAGAAGCGAGTATTCCGAGCCAAGTCTTGGAGGCATTCGCATAGTTACATACATTTCAGCCGGGCATTATCATAAGGAGCAGCAGCGAGTTATATTAACTGTCAGGCTACATTAACTTTTCCTTAGACATGTGCGCAGACCAACTCTCTCTCTCTCTCTCTTCGCTAACTGATCCCATCTCTTCCGCCCCCTCTTCTTCTTCTCTTCTCTTGTCTCTGCGTTTCCCTCTCTTGCTCCAGCCGGTATAATATAATACCCGGCTCCGATTGCTTCGCGAGCTGAGACTGTTGTTAAACTAAGGAATGCAATTAAGGTCCTCTCCGCTGGAAACCCCCGAGGGTACTCGCTATACGATTTCGGATACATATTTCGGAACGGTGGAACTGACGGGGAGTAACGTGTGTGGGGCTGCTTTGGGTGGGAAAATAGATATTTTGAAAAGGATGATGAATAGGAAAGAAATTTGGAAAAATAAAGAGTGGGTAAAAATAGTATTGGTAAACCTAGTATTTTTTGGGATAAATTTAAGAAAATTTATATTTGGCGAGAGTTCTGATCGTGCGAGTGTTCTTTTTATTTAGTAGAAAATCTAGTACTACGTATAATTGAATTATTTTCTATTTTTATAAAAACATTACTACATTTCAAACAAATTCATTAAAATTCCTAAAAATGAGTATTTTCATCATCGCTTTATTTTAACTACGCAAGATAAATATTTTCAAAAGAACAACTCATCATTAAAGCTTCAATGAATAATTCCCCTCAAATTTCGAACACGAAGTCAAATTGCTAACATGCCGATTGGCGCGGCGAGCGCAAACCAACGCCACGCGTCGTCTCCGAATCGCGCAAACATCTGCAGTCCATCAATACCCGATAACTGAAGCCCTCCCGAAAACCCCGAACCGGAAGCACCCCTTTCCACCGCGGGGAAAAACGAGCGGGTGGTGAGAGCTTAATCCAATAGCGGCGATTGCTCGGCGCCGCTGACAATGAGAGCGGCGAATTCTTGTCGCCGGCGATGATTTACGTATGCGGCGGCAACGCGACGCACTCCTCGCTTCGATTTCACGTGTACAGCGACTTCCAAAAATATTTCGCCAATAATACATGCTTAACCAAAATAATATTATAATGTGTTGTCATTGGAGTAATAATGAGGAGTTATTTGTTGCTCATTGTTGATGAATATTCTTGCATTATTTGTGTTGGTATTCTGTTTATATTAGCGACTTTCAATAATATTCGAGTACTAAAGCATGAATGATCCAATGACTCGATATTTCAGCTGTTTATATACTGCCCTTCTTGTTTGTATGTTTCCATTATACATAAACATTTTTAAACTGTTCCTTGCATCCTATATATTATTATATACTATTCTAGAAATTCTATGTAGCATAATATACAATGCAATATACCTAAATACATGAAAAATATTTTTTTACATTCTATTATACACATTCCTCATACAAAACAAACCTGTACATAAAATCTATGATACAAAGAACAATTAAAAAGCCCTTATGCACAATTAAAACAGCAACATAATTCCCAATTATTCGACATAAAGCAGTGCATGTAGATCCCATGGTAGCGATTCAAAGTCAACTGAGTCGCCCTGTACACACACACACACACACAGTATGGCGGAGGGCGCGCGCGCGCGAGTGCACTGTCGAAGAATCGTGATTTACGAAGCGGGCAAGCCAGAATATTTCTCGCATTGTCCACGTTCGCGCGATAAATCAGGAGAGAGGGAAAAGAGAGTGGGAGAGAAGAGAGAAGAGAAGAGAAGAGAAGAGAGAGAGGAAAGCATACCAGCAGCTCCAGCGTAGAAGCTTAGCCAGGCGTACGTCCGACGGGAGAACAAAGAGCGAGAGAAACTGTGCGCTTTTGTAACAAAGTGCGCGTCGTTAGCGATTTATGCGCTATTTCGCAAAGCCCGGCCCGCTGCCAGGAAGCAGAAGAGAGAGAAAGAGAGAAAGAGAGAGTGAGGCTGTGCTTTTGCTTGCTCGCTTTCTCTCGCTCGCTTCCTACTTTCACGAGAGACCTCGCGGAAGTAATTCCATCGGCCGCGCGTTACCAGTTCACCCTTAAACGATGGGGTGGACCCCGCGTCACTGCCGCACGGGGATCCTGTCTTGGGAGAAAAGGGCATTTCGGGAATGAGGCGATTTATGATGATTGACTTCCGTGTAATTGGGATGATAAGTAGTATTGATATTGACCCCTTTCTTTATGATATTAACCCTGTTACGGTTTTCGGGTCTTTCTTGACTAGACACATTTTTCTTTCCTTAACAATTGTACTGCTTTCAAAGCAGATCCGTAAAAATTATGATGAATATGCTTCGGATCTAGAAATATATATCTACAAATAGAATACCTTTTAATAATAAATAAATAAAAGAGAATAAATTGAACGAAATCTAAAGTAAAATTAAACTATCACAATAAACTATCACCGATTAACAATCAAGATCATCCCCCAACAAAATAAATTCAATAAATCGATCACTGCTTTTCCCCAGCAACAAGAAAAAGTAAATCCAGATGCAAACTAAATCGCAACAGCAGCTAAAAACTCTCGGAGTCTCGAAAAAAAGTGCATCGCCTCGACATTCGTTGCTGGGTGGGATCTCTCGCTTGACAGGAGCCATTGCAATCGATATATCGAACATATATATCGAGAGAGAGGGAGAGAGGAGAGGGTGGCTCGCGTCGCGATGGCCGCGCATACAAAAGTACCGAGGCAGCACTTTTTTCCACGAGGACGGGGAAAAATGGCGAAGCGGTTTATGGTTTTCACGGGATAGGGCCGATGTGAATTACGCTCGGTGCAATCTACAGGACGATTCCCGATCGACAGGTGAAACAGAGAGAGAGAGAAGGAGAGCGGGTCATTTAGCGAGGCGCGCGTCGGTGGCTGAACCATTATTTTTTGAAAGCCGGTGGGACACCTCGAAAGTGGCCGCAAAACGAGAAAACCAGCTAGGAAACGAGCGACAGCGTTGTCGAGAGCGAGAGAAAGAGAGAGGGCGTGAGGGGTCAATCGATAAATAATTTACTGGGATCGCTGGTCGAGCCGTTGCTGACGACGCGCTCTGCATCGATGCAATTAGAGCAGCGCTATTTCCCGCGCTCGCTTAGATTGACCGAACGACAAACCCAGCAAGCATGCAACAAAAACAATTTTTAACACCATTTTACGCGATTCATGTAGAAATTGGCTCTACTTATTTTGTTTGCGGTATTAATTTCAGAATGCTTCTTCTTTTGCAATGCTTGGAAGTTTTGGTAATAGTCGTATATCTTTATTTTAGTGTATTTGCCAATTTAGTGATTGTTATCTTCACTTTCTTTTAAAGAAATTGGGTTCTTCTGAAGCCTTTTACAAGCACATAAATATTTTTAAGAAAATTCCATCGTTGAAGGGTTCAATAAAAACCTTTTGTTATATTTGTACTTGTTTGATACTAATAATAATAGTGATTGAGAAACGCCGCTTCGACAACAGCATTAAATTAAATATTCTTTATCAAACTCGCGAACAATTGGGTTTGCCGGAGGAGATTGCGAAAAATCGGTATGCCATTATGGGAGCAATGCATCATGAAAGGATAATTCGTAGCCGAGGGTCCGAAGTGGCCAGCCTTTATCACGTTTATTGTGGAGCGAGGACTAATAGGCTCGGCATTAATATTCATAGTCGGCCTAGCGAGCAATCGCCAGGCTCGAATGAGACATCAACTATTCACAAATGGATAAACTAATCGCGGCTGAACCTCCCACCAAAATGTGAAAACGCTTGCACAGCTGCATTCGTAGTCACAGCCAGGAAGGAAATCGATCGAAAATTAATCGCAAAAATTTTATGAGCGACTACAATGTAATTACGGTTTTGTAAAGATTAATTCATACGAGGGAACATTTTAATAATCTGGGTATAAATCGATTTAAAAATATATTTGAGTATTCGAAAGAATTGTAAATGGCAATAACGATTTTCAGCGCTTTTTGGACCCAACGCGTTCTTAGTTTTTTAACAACCGTATCATTGTCAAAGTACATTCATCGAAATTATAATGAATACGCCCATGAAATACTGAGAACATTTGAAGATTAAAAAATCCTTTTTAGAACAATTAAAAAATATAATAAGCAGCACACTCTTCAAGCACTTTAAGTCACTTGCATTCTATGATAGGTTCATTCAGACTTCGAACACACTAAAAAGGAAGAGTACGACTGGCAAAGACCATAATAATGAATCTACGAGCAGCATAAAGCGCTGCTGACTGTGCGTGCCAGGAACACGGCCGGTTGTGCATTTCGCTGGGATGCGAGGGCGAGAAAGGCGGATAAGACGAAGGGGAGTATCTCGCTCGCTCGGATGGCCAGCAATATTTCCTGGCCATCTGCTGATACTGGCAGAAAATTTGACAAGCCTTGAAATATTCCCGCTTCGCCGCGCGATCGTGACCGAAACCACAACCGCTGCAAGATGCCTCGCCGACAGATACTTCTCAATGAAAACTAACCCTTTCAGTGCTGAATGATATTTTTTAAGGAAGAGACCACAAACTTTGTCATCTCCACAACTATTTTTCTTAATAAATTCTTTAAATTAAATTAACCCTTTGCACTTCGAACTTCCCATTTTCCATTCATTTTGGTGACTGAGAGGGGACAATGGAGTGCAAAGGGTTAATAAAAGTCAAATTTTGTTATAATTCCTGTGTTATTATAACAGCAATGCATACATTTGTTTTAGCAATTATTCATCGGGAATTTTAAATAAACAACAATTCGGCGAAGAATCTGATTATGAATATTAAATTAAATACCAGATTAAAAATTATCGAATATTATTGACAATCAAATACTTTCTGTATTATTTTCCCATTTCCTACTTTATAACTGCTGGTATAAATCAGTGTTAACGTGTCACGTAAATTTTGCGTCGTTTCAGCTGCGGATGCCAGCACGAACCAGCAGCCGCGTGCGACGACGACGACTGTGTTCACCAGCCAAGCGGAGAGCTCGACGCAAGTTACGGGGAAGACGAGCTTCGCGGTGCCAGCGCCGCCGCCCTTGGCAGCCGGCGAGAAAGTCCGCCGTCTCTCGGACGGCGAACACTTCCGGCAGCCGAATGTCACCGTCGCCGGACATGCTACCGTGCAGAAACAGCTGCAGGAGGCGCAAACACAGGCACAGGCGCAGGCGCTTGCCGACATGATCCTCAAAGTGAGTACACGCCACGCCCGAAACGTGCGACGCACTTTTATAAATAGTAATCTGGCGAATTAAATAATTAGAGGATTTAAATGTTTGTAGATAATAATAATCCGTGCATGATATGAGCTGTTAGTTTTGAGTTAATTTTGATCCTGGCATTTTTATAAATTCCTACAAAATATCCTTATCTTTGTCCTTGAAACTAGGTAATAAAAGGGTTTGGCAATAAATTGTTAGATGTTTGCAATCAAAATAGTTCAAACAATCTATTATTCGTAATTTAAATTATCGTCAAAGATTAAAAATAGTATCAAAGTCAGTGCATTCCTCTTACAAATCAATATTTTCTATTCACTGAAATGTATAACATCAAGCATTATTAAACAAGAACAAACGAGAGTCAAAATCATAGATCTCCCACAAGTTTATTTATGAGAATTCATTTTCAATAGATAATTCACTTAAAGCGGCTTATTCGTTGCGCGAGTATTTCATAAATTGAAGCTCACCGCGTTTATCCAAATTTATAAACGTGCTATCATTTATCAGTTGCCATAAATTCGAAGCATACTTCGCCACACAAACTTATCCATTCGCATCGAAAGATGGATGCAAGATTATTCGAAGCACGACACTTCCGGATCATTAAGTTTGCCGTCAGATGTCAAATGATTGGAGAACATTTTTCACTGGCAAGTGATCAATGTGGGTCAGTATATTGGCTAGAGAATCAATATGAATTAATAAGCGAAAGGCCAGTCGACATCTACCGATACACACACCGAATTATATGATCGATAGAGGTTCGGTTGACCCAATTTATAATCCGTTGGCACAGCAAGCAGTCCTCAGAAAAGCGAGGGGAACCGGTTTAACTTGACGTTTTCATTCCTCCAATTCGAGCGTACTTTCGTAACGTTCGACAGCCTGTTAACTTTCCGAGTGCTTTTCCCCCATGAATCCGAATCTCTAAACGAATAAAAATATAGGGCATTCTCGAGTATCGAACTGAAAGGACTCGAGGAAAACGTTCAAGATACTACTTCGATAATCCGCATCGATCGATCACACTCCTTCAAAATCTCGCCAGTTTAAAGTGCAGCCCGCCAATAATTCGACGGCGCACCAGTGCTCCGAAATACATCACGCGCAACTCACTGTAATCGGATTTTGCCGATGCTGGTAATTCGGGAGTGTTGCCATAAAGCTTAACCCCTTTCCTACTAAAGACGATTATGATTGCCTGCCAACATTTCTCCTAGGTTAACAACTCTGTTATAGCACAGTTTCATATGGGATAATTAACTTTCCTATAAATAAAAGTTTAACCCAATTCTTTTGAAATTATATCTGAAAATTCTGACAAATAGTTGGAACTTGTAAAGTTACAAAATGAGTTACGAAGAGAAGACTTATATTAATGTCTAATACAGTGAATTTATGAACTTCCTCGAAATTAAACTATTACTTTCTCCAAGAAACTGTCTTGCAACAGTGTTATTAATTTGAACTATCAAAATGTAATTATGTAGGGAGCGTGACATGTTACACTTGCACAAAGCGTCAGAGGTTAGACTGCCAACGAGTTGCAGGGCAAAAGGGTTAATCTCAAAGGGGCTTTCCCTGGCTGGGATGCCTGGCAGGTTTCGCCACCGATAAAATCCTAATAAGTTGTGCGCCTTTGCACCTTCGCTCGGCGCAACTTGCTAGGAGCGACGGCGGCGGCGGCGGCGGCGGCGTCGGCTTAAAACTAACAATTAATAGTTGACGAGTTCTGGCGCGTACTGCTTCGAGCCGTTGCCTTCGCTTCGGATCGCTGGGCTTTGCTAGTAAACGTCAACGGAACTTTGTTTGCTCACGCGCGCGCGAGAGCCTCGCTAAAACCGATTCGGTAAGTTGTAGAGCGAGCGCGCGCGCGCGCGCGCAAAGTAGGAGCTTGCCGCGCGAGGCCAGCATTAATTTAATGCTGCGCCCGCGTAATCCCGCTTAGACGATTTCTGAACGAGCCCTCTCACCGAGGAACACTTTGTTTTACGACCTTCCACTTTAGTGCCCAACGAGCCGAGCAACTAAGCTCGATGGAATAATGATGCCGAGGACTCTTAAGTCCCACCTCATCCTCACCTCCTCTTTTTTCTCAGCCATACACTCCAAGGAATCTATGATGTAATTGCTGTTTCCTTTTAAGAACTTTAAGACTTCTATTTTCATCAATTATTCCTAACATTATAATTCAACAACTAGGTTTTCCCAGTCGAAATTAATAATTTCCCATCCCTGAAGTACACACTCCAAAGAATGTTACAATTATCATTGCCTTTTAAGAACTTTAAGACTTATATTTCAATATTTTAAATATTGAAATTAATAAGACTCTTAAAACAGGCTTTCTAGTAATTTAATCACTGCATGTTAGTATAAAAAAACATCGACTAACACAAATGAGAGCATTGCAAGAGACCGTTTGGCAACAGGAGACGTTGCAGGGCACGACGAAGATGACTGTGAAGCGAACAACTTCGGACCCGGGTCAACGATTGCACCTGACTTACCAAGCGGCACCGGTGCAAGCGGCAGCGAACCAACAACAGCAGCAGCAACAGCAACAGCAACAACAAAAGCAACAGCAGCAGCAGCAGCAGCAACAACAGCAGAACAGTCAGCCGCAACCGCAGCCGGCTGTCACCGAGAGCTTCTCGATGACAGGATATTCCGAGGACGGCGGTTACTTTAGTCCGAGCTTGCAGGACGAAGTCTTCCAACAGGTGACCGCGGTGCCCGACAGTGTCTTGCTTCACGCCACCCAACTGGACTCCATCCAAGTGAGTCCTCAACCTTTTACACCCTCCGTCACGTTTGCGTTTTAACCCTTTCCACTCCAAAGTAAATACTTGGCTTTCCACTATCGGTTTCGATGAAATTTCTTTGAATAGAAGACGTTTTATTATTGTTATATTTATTGGGTTAGTATTATAAGTGATTGATATTAGTTGGAATAGAATATTTCTGTCTACTATTTAACTTTGATATTTCCTACTATTATACAATGAATTTAACATTCCTTTTGCTTCAATTCGTCCCTCTTAATCAACCAACTAACAACCCCTTTTTACCTCGCAGATGAATCGCCTCGAGTATTTAATTTCCACGGCATATTACAATAACAATTCAACGAATTCCCCAACATTACCCATGAAACCGAATATCATTTCCCACCGCAGCGCGACTACCAAAATACGAAATATAATACAAAAACTCTCGAATCCCGACAATACATGGCAGCAATTAATAAGGCTGCGGCAGCCATACAATTTGTTGCAATAACTGCGCGGGTTCATTAAAAGAAGACCGTTACTGGCAACATTCGATGCGCGTAGCCAGCTCGTCCAAACTATTGAAGCGAGTTTTCCGTCGGAAAAGAGCCGGCCGAGAACACGAGGCCGGAAGAGGGCGGAGGGCTGCGCGGCGAGGGGATGCTCGTGAATTAAAGCGGTACGTTTTTCAACTGGCGGTGCTGCCTTCTAATTTGTAACTTCATCCAGCGAGAAAGACGGAGAAACGCGGCGCGTCGCCGTCCGGAGATTACGCGAGGCCGACAGGGTTTGAAAGAGGAAGAGGGGCGGGTTGAAAACGAGGGGGTTGCTCGGGAGAGACGAGCGGTGACAAAAGGTAAGAAAGGAGCCGGCAGCTAAAGGGAAAAGGCATTTGCATTTTCAGCCCGGTCATGTTAAGACACAATATCGCGGATCCTTTGACGGCCTAATTAGACCGAGCGCGTCTCATTATGCATTCCACGTCGAGCCCTGAAAACGCTTTAGTTTCAATTACGTCAGGACAGAGCGAGAGAGCGACGGGTTAGGTAGCAGCGGGCGTAGAAGTTAATAAGGGGAATTATCTAAGTAGTTAGCGCCGACTCCGACGACAAGGATCCTGGCAATGCTCTCGCTGTAACATTTCAAAAGTCTCTCTGTAACCAGCCTCTCTCTTTTCTTCCCTGCATCTTTCCCTCCAGCAGATATCTGCCTGATCCGACGACAAAGGCACCCGTCGTCCGACGGCCTCGTTAATGTCTGACCTTACGACATCCGAGAATTCTAGACTCCCAATGCGCCATTAGAACGAATCAAGTCCTCGCAAAGTCAGCTTAATCAGTTCAAAGAAACCCTTTTTATTATGACTGTCAACGATCTTCAAATATCGAGACAGTATTTATACCACTTAAATTAAGATCAATATCCCAAGTCCAAGTTGATTCATTAATATTCTTAATAGATGAAGTAGCAAGTTTCTATCCTCAGTTTCAGACGGCCAGCCTGCTCCAGGAGCAGCCGTCGGAGCAGCTACAAGACATCAGCCTGGAAGATCGCTTTTCATCACAGCACACTGTCAATCCTGATCTCCAAGCGTTGGTGAATTCTCCGTTGCCGGACTCCCTCGCGGAATTCAGCACCTACGGCGCTCAGTACACCGAGAGTCCGCACACCTTGCCGACCCAATCACCGCTGCCGTCGCCTTTAACCAGACACGACAGTCCCAGTTTCACGTACCCAACACCGCCCGCTAGTCAAGAGGGTCTGTTAACGGGAAGTTTGCCTCTGCTGAGTCCTCAAGAAGATCCGGAAAGTGTGCGACAAGTGTCGTCGCCTCTGTCAGCGGCCTTTTACACGACGAGCATGTCTTCGGCGGCGGCGGTGGAAGAAGCGTTGAGCGAAGTGCTGCCGGGCGAGTCCGACGCGGACGCGGACCTTTACGGGTCAGGCTCGCCCAACCCCCATTCACCACTGCCAAGCCCTCTGTCGGCGACGCCAGCGCCATCTCCGCTCTCATCATTGCCGCCATCATCGGTCTCATCGCCGGGTCCAGCCGCCTTCACTGGCGCCAGCTTCCCCGTCTCGCCGCATCACGCACTCCAAAGTCAGATGATGCCCAACTCCGAGGACCCTTTGCTCTCCTCGACCCCCAAAGATTTTACCACGTCGAACCGACGGAGGTTCGAGTTCCAGTCGTACAAACTCATCACCAGCCAGAACCTAGTCGATTTCGGCCTAGGCAATGGCAGCCTCGCTGGCATTGTCGTTGATAACAACGGCGAGTTTAAATTAATTCAAACCGCGGGCCTTCAGAAAGCCAACGTGCTGGTCCAGGCGGGCTCCTTGAGCCCGGCGCTCGCCTTCAAGAAGGAAATCCGTCTAGCGGCGCCGAAGGTCGAGCCCGTCACTGGCAACCTCGGCCTCAACGTGCAGACCAACAATCAGTACAACGCCGGACAGTTCAACCAACAACAGGTGGTCAACCCGACGAAATTCCTCGTACAAACCAGTCAAACGGTCAAGAACAATAACCTACGGCAGAAAGCGGGTAGTCTGCCGGTTCCAATCGAGCAGATCAAGGAAGAACTCCTCGACGAGGATGTTTTCCTCAACCCCAGCGGCATACAATCCGGCAGTCCGATTCGCCGGTGTAGGAAACGGCCTCGAATCGAGGGTGGCCAATATGGCACCTCTCATTCGTACCCGTCGAGACTGAGGAAAGCCTGTGATCGCCATTGGGACAGCAGTTACACACCGCCGCCCATCTTGGATCCCTCTCGACCTGGACCAGGCTTGTACGCCAGGCTCCATCAGTACGATCGGGACTCGGATTTTAGTTCCGATGATTCTCAAGGGACCGGCGGCCCACCACCCTGGATTAATATTGGCACGAGATACCAAGCGACGATACCGCCACTTGGGTGTGATGGCGACAGGGGAAAGGGTGGACCCGAAACCGATCATTTGCTCTGGGACCCCGGCATAAACGACTCGCTCACTGATAACGAATGTAAGCTTTCTTCTTGTACTTAACCTCTTCTGACTTCCCGCCAAAAATGTACGCATTGCGCAGGTTATTCCTTCTGCTGTGTTCTTCGCGCGGAAGTTATTAGAAGCGCTGCTATGCGTAAATTAGTTCTTTATGCGTTTCCACATATCTAAAATGATGCATTCCACAAACCTAGTATTAATGAGTGCGCTTCGGAGACTAAAAATTTTTCTTTGTGTTACAGTGGATATGTATCTGCAATTCGCATGCTGCGCTGCCGTGCCCGGCGGAGGGAGAAATAAGGAGTACGCGCTTCATCTCTTGCATATGTGCAAGGGCAACATTCATGTAAGAGCGAGCTTCGAATTGTAGAATATTCGCGAGTACTCGTGTATCTCATTTGAAACTTGAAATATTTGAAAAACTAATGTTAGAATTCCTGAAAAATTAACCACCGTTTGCACCTTTTGTCAATTTAATATATGACAAAAATAATTCTAGCAATACTTTTCAATACAATATTTTTTATAATAAATTAAATAGAAATCTGGTTAAAAAAAATTAAAATCCAATTCTTTTTATAATCTTTTTAGGAGGCAATGTTGAAGCTGATGAGACCAACACCGGCACTCCCCGCGGAGCATCCGCTGCACAGTTACGAATGTCACGAATCCGACCGATGGACGTCCCACGAAATGGACGTCTTCTACCAGGGCCTCTTAAAGTACAACAAAGACTTCTCCGCGATCTCGCGGGATGTCGGCGCCAAGTCGGCCAAGCAATGCGTGCAATTCTATTACCTCTGGAAGAGGCTCTGCCCGGACGAGTACAAGAGGTTGCGCATCAGGAACGGCAAGCCCAAGATCAAGATCGAGAACAAGGATTGCAAGGATACCCGGGAGCTTCGCGACGCCATCGCATCCGTGACGGAGTTGGACTTCAGCGAAGACAAATCGATCCTCCATCGTACCTTAGTGAGTCTCCTGATTTTCATCTCTTATTAAGATAATCGTTTCAAGATAAAAGTAAAATGAGTCGAATTTGAAGATCTGCCGGTTCAAAATCGATGTTATCAACGCTGTTCAATTTATGGGAAATCAAATCAAATGCGAGGAATCCCAAGTTAATTTTAAATCAAAGAGAATAACTAAAATAGTAACTTCGTACTTTGAGATATAAAAATTAAAGAAAAACAATACGTTTTGTCACACTTTTCTAAAAAGATAAAACAATGGTGTTAGATTTTAGTTACCTTCGGCATGTATGAAACAAGTTACAATAACTGAAATACTAATTTCTTATATTTAACATTTGAATACTACAGGGTGACATTTGAAAAGAAAATTATTCTGATGCCAATCACCCGGTTTAGTTACAGACAAACGAGAGAGAGAATTCGGCGACCCTCACCACCAGCGAAGGAGAGCTGAGACTGTTCGCGTACGACTGCCCGGATGTAAGTGCCATCATTGTGTTAGCAAGGTTCCATGCCTCCTCACTAACTACATACCTCCGTATCAGCTTCGTCGTTGACACAGTACTAACCATGGGAAACTTAGCAGCTAATCTCGTGAATTATCACCGAGCCACGTCGACAGCGTGTCCTCCTACCGCCCGAGTCAATCGGTCCAGCGATATTCGTTTTAAATACTCTCATCTGTAAATGCCTCCCTTCTTCACTAGCGTAGCCGACGGCAGTTACGTAGAGAGACGTGGCTATTTGTATCATTTCCTAGGCAATTAATTAATCCACACCGATTACGAACTGTTCCTTCAAATTAGCAGATTAAATCCTATCGCGTATCATTCAAAATTATCATCGTCAACAGTTGAAAGAAAAGATTTCTTGCAGTCATATTCATAATTCGCGCATATTATTGACAAATGGTAGAAATTCCACAATTTCTAGAGAAAGATAATTGACATTTGACAGGACAGACACGAATGATCGGTTCGTACTCGGTGAATCAAAGCAGCGCGTACAACGGCATACGCACTCTTCCCGCGTAACATTACGTATGAGCGTTTAAGTGTCGCATGTGACTTGTTGTTGGACCCAAACTACCACTCACTCTCTCTCTCTCTATCTATCTATCTATCTATCTGTCTATATCTGTCTCTGTCTGTTTGTCTGTCTTTCACGCTTACTATGTATATCTGTCGCAGAGAGCGAAGACGCGTAACGTTGTGCGCTACTATACAATCTCTAACTACCATGCAACATAACATCTAAAAGAAAAAAGATATATGTATATATATATAAAGGAAGTTTTATATATATATACATATGCAATATATATATATCTGTATCAGTGGGCGTGTGTGTTGCGTGTCTGTGTTACCACACCTGTCTGTCGCCGTCGCCGCCGCCGCCAGCGCCGCCGCAGCCGTCGTTCGTCGTCATCGTCGTCGTCGTCGTCGTCGTCGTCTCGTTCGTTGTTGTTTGTTTGTCTTGTTTATTTTGGCTTTGTGTTTTCTTTGTGTTGTCAGAGCTTTAGCGGGAGTGTAACAGTAACGATGGCCGGGAGCACCCAAACCGCCCAAACCGGCAATACCGGCCACGCCAACTCAGTCAGCCACACCAACTCACAAACTCACACTAGTTCCGAGCAACAACAACAACAACTACCACCCGTGCCCACCACCACCACCACCACCACCACCACCACCACCACCACCCCACTTCACTACCCCTGCAAGATTTGCGGGAAGTAAGTCTCCAATCTCTAATCTAAATTCTGAGTAATCGCGCGCGCGCATCACGCACGCGTGTGCACGCGGCAAGTATCGCCAGTGCGCGCGCAGCCAGCGCAACTAGTTTCTCTCTCTCTCCACCTTGTACATAATATACGAGCGCAGCCCCTCCGCTTTATAGAGGAGACAGGAGAGCAGCAGCCTGCATTCTGTTCTGACAATGAGAAAGCCCCATGCTAGCGGTACTACAGATTATTACAGACATTCCATATACCTCTGGACAAAGTCACCAGTCCGACCCACCCCCGCCTCTCCGCCTCTCCTTCCTTCCCACCTGCCCCGCTATAGCAACCCCTTTAGCTATGCTCTCTGTCACCGGCTGACCATACGCTCCACCCATTCCACTTGCAATCTCCCGCTGCTCAGAGAGCTCTCGCACTACTGCCAGGAATTAATTCATTAACACTGCAGCTAGTAAAGATTAACCTATGCCTGTTTCTACTGAAAAGGTCAAAGTGACCTGCCTTTTTTTAGAAATATGTCGTTGAAGATACAAATGTATGCTTATGGAAGTTTTATGAGAGCAATTCATTCACCTGACTAGAGAGAAGTTAGTTTTTTAGTAATTGGTAATTGAATAGTTTGTTGAAATTAGTAGTATCGGATCTTGCATATAGTTTTGAAAAATGACTATGTATTATGCGAAGATATTAGTGTTTGGAGAATCCTAAAAGTTCATAACATACTTTTGAAATAAAAATGGGAGTAAGATTATTCCTCATCCTCCTGTTTCAGCTACGGAGAATTATGGTCAGCCTGTAAATGTCCTAATTCTTAACCTAAATGTTGCTGTCTCGCTTGAATGTTTTATCATTAGTCATTAGCAATTGTATATGACTTGCAAATAAGAGCCCAGTGAGCAATTGAACCGCCATGATTACCAGCAAATGATGAATTAAATAAATCAATAATCAGATCCATTAATCTTTTTGAAATCGTTGAATATAACAAAAATCAAAGTGGAATAAATTTAGAAAATGGTAATTTTTTGCAAGATCAGCTTTATGAATCTATGTAGCAATGTGCAACCATCTAGTTCTCGTCACGTAACAATCTAGCAATTTATAGATGCTGCATCCGTACATTTCTACTGTTAACCTGATTCATGATGTAGCTGTGAAAACAATGACGTTCGCTCTGGTTACGAGTAAATGTGTACCTCTGAGTTGCATTCATGCTCGTCATTCTGTTTCGCCATTGTGTTTCGTCAAAATACATTACAAGGGGGACCTGCTGCATACTAACCCGTTTCTATTGACAAAGCCCACCTGTTTTACTAACTCTTAATAATGCATTGAAAAGTACCACAGCAATTGTGTATTTAGTTCGCTTGTTATTCCACATAGCTCGGCCACGAATTGACACTGAAACTTTGCTGGTAATGAGCATGATATTCAATATTAACCAATCTCTTTCTCAATATATATGTAGATTTAAGAATTTCCTTTCTAGAAACATTGCATCTCTCATAATGTTCTACTAGTGTATGATTTCTGTCTCGAAGCAAACTTCTGACGAAGAACGATTTGCAAATTACCCTTTCATGCTACGCAGATCGAAATCTTTACCGAGTCCCGGGCAACCAGAAATGGAGATCGAAAAGTTTTGCCAGAGAATAGTGAATGCTAGCAAACATTTGGACCAGTGCTTCCCAAGTCACTAGAAACACAGTTCTTTCGCACAAAACAAACATAAGTTCTAAATTGCATTTACTCTTTTAATAAAACACTTGGGAATCACAAGTCCAAATTTTCCAGTTCCCCTTTATTACGATTCGTATGTTAGGTCATCACAAAGCATCGTGACTCACAATATAGCAGCAACCCCCATCAAAATAAAATATATATCTGACCTCCACCATCACCCACACAACATGCAAGTGACTGACGAGCGGATACCGCGTGCTTTTACTTGCAGAGTTTTCAACAAAGTGAAAAGCAGAAGCGCGCACATGAAATCCCACAGGCCAATACCCTCGCCCGATTCAACGGCACAGGACTCTAAGCGCTCCAGCCAGCAGCAACAACAGGCGTCAAAAACACAGCAGCAGCAGCAGCAGCCAAGCCAGTCGGCCCAACAGCAAGCAGCACGCCAACAACCGCAACACAACCACCACCATAACCACCATCAACACCACCACCAGCAACAACAGCAGCAGCAGCAGCAGTCACAATCGCAACAGTCATCAGCGCAGCAACAGGCTCAAGCGAGCAACGCTCCTGGCGGCCAAAGCCAGGATTACCAGCCGCACCAGCAGCAGCAGCAGCAGCAGCCGGCATCGAGCAACAGTGAGACGACGAGCGCGCAGAATGCCGCTCACTTATGGCAGAACCCCAGCAGGCTCAGGCCACCATAGGACGAGAGCCTGATCGTACTTAAGTTACCTTAACGAAGGCTTGAGTGTTTCGGTAGGAAAGTAATTCGGCACGCGCTAGGTCCGGGTCAAAGTTAGGCGAACGCCCGCGAACGGGGCACGAGAGGGCGGCTCTCGCCCCGAGGATTCGACGAATCTACCGGGCCAGAGAGAAAGAGAAATAGAAAGGGAGAGAGAGAGTGTGTGACAGGGAGAGAAAGAAAGAGAAAGGTAGGGAGAGTGAGAGAGAGAGAGAAAGCTTCCAGGGATACATAGTTCCGAAACGAGAAATACCTCCTCTAGACTACTGCGAATAGAAACTACGTCGTAGAGAGAGATTGAGAGGGAGAGAGAGAGAGTTAGAGGCAGCGTCTCCTAAGCCCAGTCCTCCGCCCGCCGGGCCAACCGGCCTAATTAAACCTTCCAAGGTGGTATATGTGCGCCCAATTTCGCCAGTGGGTGGTAATCGAGACGTACCCCGGGCCAGGACATCCCCGTCGCCTCACCTGCCCCCCCCCCCCGGCTGGTCAGGATGATCCGACCCCGTGGGAACCCCAATAAGACCCCACTTAACCCCTGACGATAATGATGACGACGAGGGGATGTCCTCGCGCGGGCCACCGTCCCCGGAGATGAGGAATCCGTAGGGCGGAGAGGGCGACACTGTGGCAGGGTCCACTCTAGCGATGATGACCCGAGGCCGACGGTCGAAGCCTCGGGATTTCCTTCAACTAGTGAAAATTATGGGGAGGGGGGAGAAAGAGAAAGAGAGAGAGAGAGAGAGGCGCGCACTACTTCATCGAGGAAGAATGGGGCCTAGAGAATTAACACTTAGCACGCGTGACCGCCAGGAAACCCCCGCGCGACTACTGCTCCGATTGCATCCAAGGCAAGGTTCAAAGGTCAGCGCGCGGCAGCGAGAGTGAGAGCGAGCGAGCGAGCGCGCGCGAGTGAGAGAGTGAAAGAGAGAGAGAGAAAGAGCGCTGCAATCTTTAATGGATAATCGCGAAAAATATCGGTGTACCTAATTACTATGCACGTCGAATGTTCCCAGATTGTGCCACGCAAGACATTAACTGTTACCTGTTGCCTCTTTACCGTTCGTTCGATGTTCCACCCTTCTTTTTCTCGCTCACCGTCCCCCGCCCGATCGTCGTCCCCTTTATAAGCCCATTTATCATTCGAGGGAGCAGCTCGCGAATCGCTCCTTTATTTTCGCCGAGCAGTCGAGAAGCTAAAGAAAGAGAGAAAGACTTCCTCTTGGACGGCGAAGTGTCCTGCTGCGAACGGTTCGCGAGCCAATCTCCCTGCTGCTATGTGACTTCTAAGGACGACATGGTTGCACCCTTCTTGCTCTAGCTTAATTACCTAGTTTAATCAAGCATTAGCCTATTTGAATCTCGTACTACTCTAAGTAAGTGATCCTTAACGCCAAGCGTCCCAAGTAGATTTGTTGAGAGAGAGAGAGAGAGAGTACACCCCACAGCCCCTTCTTCTTCCCGCCCACCCCGTCGTGTTCCCGTCCCGCGACCAACATCCCCGCCCCTGCGATTTTGTTACCTCTGTTACTTAATGCATTAATGATATTCGGTAAATAAATTTTAATATATATATATAAATAAATATAAATATAAATATAAATATATATATATATACAAATATATATATGAGTAAACGCTCTATAAATATGTATAAACAAGATGGATGTAATTGAGAAGGGAAATTGGTAGAAGTATAATAGCGGTAGGCTAAATAGAGAGAGAGAGAGAGAGAGGCCCTCGTTTGGCGAGGGGTGGCGTTTGTTCAAGTTTCACTTGAGGCTCACGGGGCGCGCTCGCGCGCGCGCGTGCGCGCCTTCGGCCGGGGCTGAATGTATCATACAAAATCAATTCACTATACATACGTACATGACATTATTATAGATGCGTGCGCCCGAGAAGAGCATGGACACGAAGTAGTCGAGAGTGGGAAAGAAAGAGCGAGAGAATGTATGAGCGAGCGAAAGCGAGAGAAAGAAGACATTAACGATTATTATATATCAATCGCGCGCGATCGATCGGGGCCGGGTCGATCGCGGCTCTACGTGTACATAATACGTGTACATGCCTGTACATAAATCTTTAACATCGGTGTCTCTATGTACAATTCTGTTTCGGGGGGGCGCGCGGGCCGCGCGCTCTCCGGCGACACGCGCGCGCGTGCGCGTACGCGCGACGAAACTACGTAGGCTAGAATGTTTTAGGTTGTTCTAGGCGGCGATATATCTGTATATGAATAAAGTGTACACACTCGGCTTGATTTTCTATCTTCACCGGCGGCGAGCCGCGCGGCGAACCTCCCGACGAGGTTGGTGCCCCCGTCATTGGACTTTTTTAGTCGATTAGTTCTTAAGTTTCCCGATGACGGGCGCCCCGATGATGTTCCTGCCGGGAGTACGAATGCTTAGAATCGACTGATTGGTGTCCGCGGCGATGAAACATATTTTAGCTTTGATTATGAAATTGTAAACTATCGTATTGGAGAATTACCGCCCAGAAATTGTGCCACTCTGTGTAAGTAAATGCGAAATCGAATTGTCAGATTGGAAAGAAATTCCATTCGCTCCTTTTTAATACATCGCAGACGTATGGGAACATCATGTCGAAATTCGCTAATGACTACTAACTATTGCTGGCGAAGCAAGCATGCGAGGCTGCCTTCGTGTATAGAATTTCGATCAATCGAAACTGAGCGAATTCTCGCTCGAGGTGGGGTTCGCCGATCGCGGATGCCGCGCCGATTCTACCTTTAAAAGTACTTGTTATTGTTAACGCTCTTCTTCTTATTAACTTTTACCATTAAATACGTGAAGTCGTCACGTAATATACACTCTAACTTTTTAAACTTTTCACGAGTGACTAAGCGTGAAGCGAGTGACTGAGGACGCTTTAAAAGGAAAACATGAACTATCTGCCAAACCCTAATCGCTCCCACAAGAATATCTTCGAATCTTTCCCTGTTTTTCGCTTCCAAGCCACCCCGAAAAAATCGAGCGAAACTCTCCCTCAAAAACAGAGAGACTTTCACGAGAATGATCAGGGTGGTTTCCAGAAATCTCCACTTACCCTTCAATGTTCTCCAAGGGAAACTGACCGCGATCCTAAAAGACAAAGTTCCAGCCTCTCGAGGCACGGCTTTCTATACTGTTTTCCCCGGCAATATCCACGTCTGTCTCCTCACTCCTCGAGCCCTCCCTTGCCAAGCAGACGTCTCATACTACTAGTTTCCAGCAGTGTATCTGTATGTTCGTTAATATGTAAAATCTATCGTAAGAGATGCTATCAAAAAGGAAACCCGGCGAGCTGGCGATTATACTTTCTTTGCGAATTCGGTTCGAATATATCAGGCGAGAGATCATCGCTCACGACAGCCATGGAAGTACTCCTTTGTGACCCCCCCACCCAATAAGACAGCGGCGCCCCCGAAGTGGCGCTCCGAGTGACGGCCATCGGCACTAGACGTAAGCCAGCACGAGAGACGCGAAATAACACTAGATATCTATATATTCTAATACATAAGAGTCTAGGGCGATTCGAACTTTAAAAGTAAGCTTCATTTTTAAGGGGGAGGGAGGAGGGAAAAACGAGGGGAGTTAAAAGAATTGTTACGGCGGGGGCGCGTTCGACGGCGCCCAGTTGGATCGGTGGTCGCAGAGCTGCGCGCGGGGCTACACAAAATTAGCAGACATATCATTTAAGACAATACACTTGTTACGGAAACTAAGTTTCTACTCTAATGTAATTATTATTGTACGTAAAGCTAACGATTAATCAGACACTTAGTGATTCGAGGGATGTTAGTGATAGTGCGCTGGCATGATGCGCTGTCCATCATTGCGGCTGGTCAAGTCCAGAGAAAGTCCATGTTACTCTCCACCCCACGTGAATACACCATTGAATCATTAAATTCCAGCAGCCACGATTGTAAATCGAACTCTCGTTTCATTTGAACAACCACTTTAACGGTCTGACATTCGAGCATTCACTAACCAATGTAGCTGATCCCATTAGCGATCGTCCTATGTCCCTGATAATAGAATTAACACCTCGAAAACTACGAAATTAGAAAATCTAGTATTAACATTTAACAAGACACAAAATTATCCTAAAATAATGCTAACAGAATTCTGCAAGAAATCAAAAATAGTGGTTTGAACTAACCAATTTTCAACAATATAACAAAAAGATCTAATCATTAACGCTCCAACTGGCGAAATTCGGTAGGTGGGACACAATTCTATTTAATATTCAAACGAAAAAGGATTAGCCCCGTTTTATAATTATACAAAAGCAACTCCGGCATTTGTAACTTTATCCAATGACTGCTACTGGGATCAAGTGGCATTGGCTGACATTATTTCACGAACAATTCGGTAGAGCAGGGAAATGATCGAATTTCATTAGCTCTGGATTTGCAACAGTACGGTTGTGAAGTGTGTGCCGGTGGCGGATCACTCGGGGCGCGAAAGAGGGGGCGGCGGCGAAGCAGGCAAGCACGTTGATAGGAAAAAGGAAAAAACGAAGCAATGAAAACAGTAACGAAGATATATATGCATGAATTGTACAAACGAGTCCCTCCACGTCACAGAGAAGAAGAATGAGAAATGATTAAAAAAAGTATATATATATATATTATACATCTATATGGAGAATATATATATATGACAAAATGATAAATATGTGATGTATTTAAATGGTATGTGGTATATGGTATTACGTATTTGTACATAGGCGGACCCGTGCCATCAAACTAGTGAGTTGTACCGATATCGTACTGCCAAGTTCTCGCGAGTCTCCTATAATTATATTCGAATCCAATCCACTGATTGGCCTAATTTTTATTAAAAACATACAGTCACATATTTCCTTGATTTTTCTTCTTTAAAGCACTGTCTACTGCAATTTTTCATACGCACCCTTATTATTATTGCCATCTACTACTGACAGTGTGCTGACAAGTTAAATTAAAAAGATTCTACCACCAATTGCAACCCAAACTTTGCTTAAATGATACAATATTTCCACAATATTCTTTCCAGCTGAAATTATTTATAAAAATCTGTCGAAAGTAATTGCAGTAGAATTTAAGACTTAAAGCCCATTTTTCATTCCTAGTTCGAGTCACATTGAGTTCCAGCGGTCTCAGCCAAAGCAATCGCGGCGAGGGAAATATTGGTACAACTCGGTGACGAAAGTGTAGCGTGGTTATACACCTGAGGAATGTGCTCAAGAATACTGTATTTAAAGAGAAAACAAATTCTACTAAATGATCGTGACAAAGCGTTCAATTGCGAAATTTACTCTTAACGAACAAAAGAAGGGCGAGCGAGTGAGAGTGAGAGAAAGAGAGTGAGAGTGAGACTGAGAAAGCTTGATCGAGGAGAGAGCGAGCAAGAGCAAGAACGCGCGCGAGAGAGAAAGAGAGAACGAGAGAGCGAGAAAGAGAGAAAGTTCTATTACGGATTATTGAATATCGTAATATCTATTGTCCTCTCACCTATTACCTACTTTAATGTCTATCTCTATAACGCCAGCATGGTCTTCTTTATACTCTTCTATTTGATGTTACACTATTCTCTATTACACTTTTACATGAGCGAGAGAAGCGTATTGTTAACATAGTGTTTTTAATCGGCTCTAGCTAGAACACGGTCAGCTGTAGGTAAGCCATGTCAAAGGTCGATGGTACGTCGCGTTTCACTTTACGAATCGAGTGGGCAGCGATCCCAGGGAAAAACTGGATCCGAGGGAAAACGCGTTCGAGCTCTCGTCCTACCGAATTCCCTTCCGAGTCCCTTTTTATTATCATCCCGATCTTTATTCCCATCGGGATTCCCACTCTCGACTATTTACCTTGATAGTATTCCTAGTATTCCCAAGGACATGCTCCATTCCCGATATATCGCTTGTTTCCCAAAAGTAGCTGCAGACCTGAACTCTAGAATCGAATCCATCGTAAAATATCAACAAATTTCGAAATCAAATTCCAGTACACGATATTTAGCAATTACTTTGGCAAATATTTTTGCTACATTTTTATTCGTTATATTTCAAACGATTGACAAACTAAGAACAATTAAAAACCCATCATTTGTTAAGGAAATAAAGTAGAAAATAAACTAGAGCCCAGGTCTGACAGGTGGCACGAAATATCCGAATGGAAGGCAAAGGCATGAAAGTCGATTGATAAGCAAATCAATCAAACAAATAGACATTCACTATCAGAGTGACTTGCATCCGGAATAATGGAAAGGTGGAAGCGTGCGGCGATCGGTAGCAATACTGTAGTTGATTTTTCCACTTGTCTGCTCAACTAGTTACTACCTACCTAGAGAAAAGTGTACCTCTACGTATTTTACCTTGTATACAACACTCGTTAGAGCCCTCGTCTCGCATCTCGTAGTACATACGCACACCTTAAGCTTGCGTTTACATTGATCAAGAGGGCTGATCGATTCATCGATTCATTTGAGATTTATACATGTTTCATGCAAACAGCTGATATACAAATTTCTCAACAGTTGACATAAATGATTTGTATGGGCGATTAATACTGACATAAACAATCAGGAAGAATTTATATGGGCAATTAAATAATTTATATGAACTGACACGTACAATTAACATTCGATTTATATATCCGATGATTGTACACGTCAATTGGATTCGATCAGCCCACAGATGTAAACCCGGCTTAAATCTAATCTCCCACTACACTTGTATCTCTTATTGTCTTGCTCAAGGGGAACGCCGGCTCCGACACAGGTGACGCGCGTCTCGGGCGAATGCTGGCTGATTATCCGCCGGCTCGCAATCGCGGCACGCAGTGAAATCGCTCAACAGTCGGCGCCATAAAGCAATATGGACAATATACTTCTAAAGAAAATCATGCGCCATTAGTCAGGCGCGCGTGCTAACTACAGCTGGCCCGAACCGTTCTATTTTAAGGGGTTTTGCGTGACGGTCCTTGCAGTCCCGTTGCGTCGTCAAAAAGAATCGAAAGCGTGTTTGACTTTTAAACTGCGGAATTTCTTGAAAGTTGAAACTGATGGAAGTTCGACAGTCAAGTTTGAAGATCGAGGGCAGTAAAAGTCAAAGGGGATGATAATTAGAACTTCAGTTGGATTTTAACAATAGTACAAAATCTACTAAAAATAAAACTAACCCTCTACAACCGAATTTTGTATATTTAAAAAGCGATCGCATAATGTATAAAGGGAAATGTAAAAGAATTGGCAATATCACAAATGAAAATCTGTTTTCCAAATTAAATGACGTATTGCTTTCTACGAAAAATCGAACATTTTTTAACTTGTGCTGTCTTTTTTCTCCAACGATTTCGTTACTACTAAAGCTCGCACAGACTAATTAATAAACAAAGCAGACTCATCCGATTGCTCGCGCGATTCTCAATCGGCGCAGCGTGGACTCGCAAGGAGCACGTTTCTATTCAATAAAAGTTCAGTCAATTTTCGAGTGCGATGAAATGGCGGCCGAGTGGCGCGTGTGAGTGTCTACTATAGTTAGCCTAAGGCCTAGGAACCGTTCCTCGTGAAGTTCATGCCTCGAGAAGGTAGAACCCCGGCGAAAAGACCCCAGAGGAGGCCTCGGCAAACCCCTCCAAATGAAATTGTACAGCGACGCAACCAGCTTACTTTACAAGCACAAGTTCGCCTCGCGTTTCCTTCCCACTGATTATGAACACTTCAAAATTAATTGCATTAAACAAATAATTTGCATTCATTGAAAATAATCGCGATTGACATGCAAATAATTGCAGGAGTAAATTTTGGATGCATTTGAATGGCTGAATTTAGTGAAAAAATTCGAGGAAGTTGTAACTTCAAATTTTTGACTGGAATAGAACTAATTGATGTTAAATTTAATGTCACAAATATCTTCGAACTGTCGCCTTAAAATTTAAAAAACGTTGCAACAAAAATTGACAACCTCACCGGAAATTAAAGTTTTCTCAATATTTCTTACCAAGGTAAAGTTATGTAATTATCTAACAACGAATAATATTACAGTCAACGGAAGGAAACCGAGTTCAAAAGAACCTGATAGTCCAAACCGTTCAAGCTACTCAGCTGAACGAGGACTAGCACCCAAAGTCAACTAAAAAAAACGAATTCAAACGCGAAGCGAAGTCGAAGAGGCTTCTCGCGCCAAAAGCGAAATCAAAGACGAAACTTAAAAACCAAAGAAAAATCGACTGACAAAGTCGAAGAGGCTCGACAGGACTGGCAAGCGAGTCATCCAGGAGAACAGACGCAAATCAGTATTAAACCATGCAAGCGCGCATTGAGCTAGTGATTCTACCTTGACACTCTCCCGAATCTACAATCGCATACCACTTTGTTTAGCAATAACATCGAGGTCGCGTGTTTCACTACCGAACGACGATATAACATTATTATTACCATCATTATCATTATCCATCCCATATACACACGTATATACATATATGTTCGCACGCAGCAACGCGTGACGATGCGCGGCCCTCGCCGAAAGTGTACTGCGAACTGCCAATTTTCTTTAGTTTCCAATACGAAATTTTGTGCTTCAATAACTATAACAATATTTTTTGTATCTCCTTAACAGTCTACGAAAATTTCTAGTAAACTTGCTATTAAATATTCAATGTAGAAATTGATAATATAAAAATACTTTATTTGTTACTTGGCGAAATTATACAAAATTTCGCAGTACGTTTCGTCGTCGGCCCGCCTCAATATAGATATATATTTATATGTATATATGTACATACTCGCCGCTCTATATACTTATACATATATTTATGTATGGTAGATGTGTGTCCGTGCGTGTACAGGGGAGGATCAGCCGAATATCTCGATGTGCTACTCGTTGCAAAGGGAAGCGTGCCTGTGTGCGAATTGTGTGCGAATGAGAAATCCTCACTTCTCCGCCGTTGTTTTTCAGTGTCTTCGCTGATACTCGCGCAAGAGGATCGTGAAGAACATTCGACGAGAAGAGGAAGAATGTACGTGTGAACTGTGCGAAGAGAGTGCTTCGCTAACTCTGCTATTAAGGTCATCCTTTTCCAATATTGGCAATGGATGTATAACCTCGTCGGATCAGAGCAGTGTAAAGAATCTCTGGCGATCTTTCTTGAATATAATTAAACCATGGATGTTTATGCTCAAATGGTTTAATTACCAATTAATTGAAGAATCTTTGGCTATTTTTGGGGGGAAATTAAATCATGGATGTTTATGTTGTAATTGAAGTTAGAGTATTAACTTTAAGTGGAAATCCCGGAACACTTGCGAATTTATTATTAAAACTTGACGTTAGAGTCTTTAAGAATCGCAAAAGAAAATCCAAGTTTTCATTAATAAATTATTCGAAGCCTCTCAAAGTAATACCAATTGTAAAAGTTGCAGAGCATTGCATAAATATCCAGGGTTTATCCAGATAATAATGCACAAGTCAGAATTCCCAGAGATTCCCAAAGGTTTGCCTAACGTCGATCGCATCGTTAATTAATCGATCGAACCCCCACTTAATTAGTCACACTAAACTTTACATCGAACGCATTGAAAGCCGAACAAGGCCTGCGAGAGAAATGGAAGAGAAAGATTAATATTTCGTCACAGGAAGTAATTTAACAGTCGTTTCTAAATCGATGTATTATAAATATTATAATAACGGAAACACTGGGTGCACAAAGTGGATATTGATACATACAAATAGGAAATTGCCTGTGCACATAGCAAAAAGTACAAGGCGATGCATTTGTATTGGAATTGAAATGTATTTTTAGCAATTATTAATGTCGTGACATAAAGCAGCTGAATTTTTTTCAATGTAGCAAATTTTATGTATTATTCTTTCTAATATTAGATCGATGAGCGATGACAGTCCCACGTTTTTAATATTTAATACGATTCCAAGGCAAATATATCACCTTGTCCATAAAGTACACAGGAATATAAATACGTGTAACTATTCTCCTCTACGAATACTGCGAGCGGATGTTCCGTGCGTTCTTTCCAACATTACAATGAACAGCAAAGGTAAGAAATACTCGCGATTATGTTACAATTCGATTATGTTAAACACGAAAAATGTAGTTGAATCTGGCAAACGAAAGAAATGAAATCTAGCTAATTTACGACGTGCGTGTGTCAAGTGCCTTCTGTTCTGCTTATAAACTACATAATCATCTCGATCACTATTATTCTGTCATTTAATAATTTACCTTTCGCTGCCACAAACGTATTTAGGCGTTTCAAAAATGCACTTGTATTTATTACTAAAACCACGTCGATTGAAAACAACATTCTATAAAATTTCGCTGAAGCGAAATAATACTTTTAAAAGTGTGCACAATGGAACGAAATCAGGAGAGTTCGAGATCGAGACTTCACTGACGGGAGAAAACAGTATTATAACTTAGTTAGCGACGAGTATATTTTTCTCCGCTTACGAAAACCGTGTATTAGCGAGTAGTTGGTCGACGGTATTATATTGATAGACGAGTATAAATACTGTGGTTCCTAAGCGCACAGTACCTGCGACGATTACCTTTATCGATCAAATCGATGGACTCATCGATTCACTGATTTACCATGTGCCAAAGCCTTTTCCTGCCTCCACTGCGAATTACGCACACAATTCCACGCGATCTCGTCTGCAATGACTGTGGATGATCCCAGACAGGATTTCGTTCCATTGTGATTCCATTAACAAGCGCGAAAAACAACTTGCAAAAGACATTAATCGTACGAAAGTGGAAAGAAATTGTGTTAATTGTGCTAAAGTTTTGAAAAGATTTGTTTTATAAGACGAGAGTTCATTGAGCCTAATAAATTGTAAGAAAGAAAACGAGGTGCTAAGATAAGCTGCAATAGTCATTGTCAGTTGAAAGCACGGAGTTTAATTAATCGCAGTATTCCCTAAGGCCTCCATGCAACAGGATTGTTTATAATAATTCATACATCTGTGTGCGTGGCTGTTTATCTATTTATGCATACCGTAAGAAATAAGTCGCCAGGTTTTGATAAAAAGAGAATGAATTTTCTCGGAGGAATTGTACGCTAAGTGTAATTGGAAGGAAAGCAAGTTTTACAGTAAATATTGCAGACCACTTTGCCAAAATTAAATCAGTCATTTATTAAAAAATGGTGAATGAATTATGAATAACTAAATCACACATAAAGTGTGAAAGAAACATTGATGGACCTTTCTTGTTTCGCATTCCAATTAAAATGAATTGACTTCAAATTAAAAAGGCCTTCCAATTAATTGTTCAATCAGAACAAGTGGCAAAAGTGGTCCACAAATAAATGCTCGAAAACAGTTGCGTTTCTTCCGTCTTCTGATTGAGCAGCAAAGCCTTGCTATCTCAACAAGGAATTGATGTAAATAGTAGCCAAGATTAGTAGTTAGCGAAAGTGTCGTGGCCAAGGAAGCTTTGCATCCATGACTCGACAAATCCTAGACAAGCAAATATAAGCGAATGCTTATTTAAAACTAAATCATCAAACAAACCAAAAATGCAAAGAAAAATGCTCGAAATTGAACTATGAAAGGAAAACATAGTTTCGCAAAGAAACTCACAATGGGTGGAAAAATCTAATTGGCACTTTTCGTCGCGATGGCGTCGAGCTGGATGGAAAAGACCCTAAGCGGACAATCCCCCTTTTAACTAGCTATTTCAATGTACGTATTCGCATGTCTCCACGTATGAATGGTGTGCATGGAAAGTATTAATTAGTAAGGAGCCGGAATATGATGCGCACTTCTCAACGCATTACACTTCATATAATTCTCGTCTCCACTATCCAATAATTCTGACTATAAAATTTTCGCACTAATGTTTATAGATTCCTGCTTTGTGAACACTGATTGACACGAATGTGACTTAAGTCGATTTTTTTAATTGCAGATTAAGAAAGAAAAAATATTTATCGTCATTTTTCAAATAGAAATTAAAATTCAAGATACAGGGAATTACAATGAATCTCAAACTGTTATAAAATTGATTGACTTTGCGAGATTGATGAAGAAAATATTATACTGTTCATTCGTGTCAATGATTTGTAACAATAACATTAATTATTTCAACTACTGTGCGTTCTAAACGAAATCTAATATTATTAAGCGTTCTTATCATTCTATTGATGCCAATCAAACCGCACGATCAACCTGATCGTGCACAATGACGATCGCTCTTGAAACATCAATCAAAATTTGTTAATTAAAATGAGCACAATTGCAATCAAGATATCAAAAGCAAACTCTGATACAAATCGCAGAGTTTATAAAATCAAATTCCATTGCGACATAGCAAGAACAAAAACAGTATCATTCAATGATCGAAGATACAAAATTACTGTCAAAATTAACAAGTGAAGAATCATCACGCCAAATCGATCAACGAGCGGCAATCAATCGATTAATTACTATTGATAGCTGTTAATAGGAAAATCTTCTAGGTTAAGGATTTCCTCTGCATTCTTCAAAGTGAAAAAGCTTCATTAACGCACTTCCTCCCAAATTCAAAGTTAGCTCCCTCTTAATCGATAAAAAAAAATGCGACGGCTCCTTGTGGCCGGCAGGCGGCGAACGTGTAGTATGCAATAATAACGATATAACTCGACGTATAGAGCGTATCGACTTTGTATGTATGTCTTGCGCTCGAACCAAGCGAGAACAACTTTCTCGAACGGTACATTTAGACAGGATCAAAAGATTTTCAGACACCAATTTATAATTCGCGAGTATTGTTTCCGAGAATTAGAAAAGATATTTCGAAAATTAAGTACACGATTATTACAAAAGAATCAAAATAAAATCAAAGTAGAAGCAGCGCGTTTTTCACTTTAGTATCTTTAGGCATCTTCAAGGCTTTAAAAATATCTCATCAAAAGGATTTTCCAAACTCAGAAAAAGAAATCACGAGTCTAAATCTACCGTTTGAGCAGGGCTTTTAAGAAAACTCTTTTCACTTCATGATTCTCCGCCTCTCTTGCACAGGTATTATCCGTTTGCACGTGTGTGTCAAGTGTCAAGCAATAATTGTACCCGGGAGTCTGAAATCGGAACACAGAGCTAACTCTAAAAATCAAAAATCGAATCAAAATAAATCACGAGAATCAAACAAATGCCGCGTGATATGCTCACACGCAAATAATCAGGAATGTTCTTTTACAAGTTTATCCAATCATGAAAAATGCACTGTTTTGCGTATAAATAAAAAATTAATCAAAAATGATACCATCACGGAAATTGCTTTTGAAACTATAAAATCAAATCAGTGACAATTTAAATTACCACCAATTATTATTCCTGCAAAATTTGCAATCTATTAATCGATTGTCACGAATACAGGGAAAATCAAAGACTAATCAAAGGAATAAAGACAATTATAGCCAAACTCGAACAATGACTCTCGGGCGTGCTCACTGAGCGGATCGAACAAATGCGATAGAAAGAGCGAATGAAGAGAACGTCTGATTCTGTCCGCTCCATTTGTGTATTTTAGCTGGTAAAAAGAAATAGTACGTATACAATACAAAATACAATAACTCTATGGCTGAAGCTCTAAATCAAAATGTAATGATCTAGGCGAAGATCGGCGCGCTGCGAACTGCAATCGCGCCCCTTCGCACAAAGAACTTTCATGTACCTCTAAGTATAAACATATTACGAATGACAGTATTAACAAACTTAGCGACCACTTTGTGAGACACCCGCAGTGTTACACGCATATTTAAACTGATTGCCAATTGCCAGCAAAAGAAATTTCATGATCCGCGACAAGAAATATCGATTGATAAATTATCAAAATCACCTAGCGTTCAAAAAGATCATAATACATTATGTCGAAATCAAAATTGAGAGCGAAAGATTTGAAAAATCTCCCAAATATTTAGCAGACGCCTCAACTTTCCTCGCAGACGAGTACATATTTTTGTACCACCTGCAAGATTCCATTTAGAGAAGCTCGACTTTCTCTTGAAAGCTCAGAATAAACGTCAAGAGAAAGCTGAGGAAAAGCATGCACTTTAATGGCAGGATTTAGCGCGAGGAGAAACGCATGTTTGTATGCGTGCGTGTGTGTGTGTGTGTGTGCATGACATATCAAAAGAAATTCTTCAATCACTCAGCAATACCTTTCCGCTCAATACAAATTTTACCAATCGCCAAAAAGGTGTCATTAGTCTTTTCGGATGTTTTAATAGAACTTGGCAAAAAATCCAAGTCTAAATATCTC
Organism: Ectemnius continuus; assembly: GCA_910591665.1. Taxonomy (NCBI): domain Eukaryota; kingdom Metazoa; phylum Arthropoda; class Insecta; order Hymenoptera; family Crabronidae; genus Ectemnius; species Ectemnius continuus. The sequence goes on along the minus strand of OU342868.1, from coordinate 7,296,456 downwards.
GGTGAACGAACTTCCTCTTCGAAGGAACTTACTGACCCTTTAGAACATTCTCCGCACGCGAGTATCTTATAAGAATTCGAATTAATTACCACTTCAACATCATCCTATCGATTGATCAATCAATCAATCAGAACATTGTGCCAAGCATTGCAAACTGACATTCACCGAAAACAACCATATTTTATAACTCCGTTCTTCGCACGAGCATTGTAATCCTCAGAATTTAAACACACGAAAATCATCCCCTTCGTATACGCGAATTTTCACACACCGTGAGAAACAATAAAGCCTGAGATCACCAATTCTCAGGTGTCTCATTGCCAAATGATTCTTGCGCCCACTGGATTCACTGCTCAATGACGAAGGAGGTGCCAGGAATGAGCCAAATCCCGAGGAAGCGAAAAAAGGAAACCTCACCCACAGCACTTGACAAGCCAAAAAGCCTGACAAGTCTCAAACTATAAGAAAAAGCACTGTTAAGCGCGCGTAGAGAAGAATTGCAAAGGGCCGAGAAAGAAAAAGAGAAAGAAAGAAAGAGAGAGAGCACGAGGAACGCGGCGAACGTAGAATGCGAGCGTGTGAATGCTACTCTTATACATACAAACACAACTTATATCGATATACATAGATGTTTATATGTCGCGTTAAACGGAGTGACTGTCGCGAGTCTCACGGAAACCCGGCGAGCTGGCCCTTTAAACAAAGACAACAAGAAACTACGCAAGCAGTTCATCGCGATTGATGAGCGCGCCGGCGTTAATTGCGCGCGACGAATACAAGGCGCGCCCGCCAAAACGGCGCAGCGGAAGCCAGAAAGATGTACTATAAAATTAGGGTGACGGAGTCCCGAGACATTTTCACTTCAAGCTATTAGAGATACGAGAGAAACACACTGTAAATGTACAAGGAGTCTATCACATCCGGTGCTCCCCACGTCCCACGCAACACCCTCACAAAACCAGCCCCAATCAAGTCCCGCGGGTCTTTAAAAAAAGCCAAAGAGAGAAAGGAGAGTGAGACAGAAAAGCAGCATCTCTCTGCATGTAAAAAATCATGTAATTAAGAAAGACACGCACGCCCCCTGCACACGAGAACGATAACCACCACCCGCGCACGCCCACCACTCGTAACCAGCCACCCCCCAACCCCACAGCCCACCCCACAGACCCCCCCAATCGGTATATATATATATATATACATATATATAAATGATATATTATATATATATTATATATATATTACGACAAGAAAGAAGATTGATTGTGAGTCATTTAAATAATTGTTATATGTATTTTCTATATATTATGACAACTAATACAATGATATATATTGAGATGACATTACGGTACTATTGTAATAAGTATAAGTAAGTGTAGTTAAAGCAAAAAGAGAGAGTGCGAGAGAGTGAGTGAGTGCGTGTAAGAGAGAGATGAAAGGGAAAGCGGCGAGATGGCCGGGGTTGCGAGTGACGAGAGACGGGCGCTTACAAAAAGAGAGTGAGAGAGAAAGGGGGAGTAAAAGGGAAAGAGAGAAAGTGGTAATAGGCAAAAGACCTTGGATTCTTCTAGTCCAATATTTCTATAAATCTCACACACTTAAAGATAAACCGACAGAGAGAGGAGCGAGCACAAGCGCGCGACAAGCACGAGGCCGGAAATCAAAGGGATGCTGGAACAATAAAGATGAAATTTCAAGGTGAGGAATTTGGGGCGATTTCTTTGTCGCCGGTATGTTGGATATTGCCAGCTTATATCGAGGAGGAAAATAGGAATTGCTTGGGAAAGCTATGGGAAGAAGGGGAAATTTGAGTTTGGGGATGATCGCGTTCTGTTTCCGTGGGATTTTGGGGTTGGTGGGCTCTCGTGCGTGTGCGCGCTCGTGATTGCACGGGCCGGATGTAACCGAGAGCCGATTTCGCTCTGACCGAAGGGAGCGAGCAAAGAGGGCAGACGCTGAACGCAGGTAATTCATGTGGAATTTGTAACAAAAAATCGCCAAAAAACGTAAACAGTGAAACGCGAAGGTGAAGACGATGCTAATGATGATGATGACGACGACGACGATGACGATGACGATGAAAACAGAGCAAAAAACAAAAAATGTATTTTCTCACTCCCACTGCGACGCGAGGTGTATGTTCATCGCTGCATCTTATTTGGAACGAAAAGCAGAACAAAAAATACCTAAATATTATATTATTATATGAAATTACTGTATAATTGTAACGAAAATTGTTTTTCAAACGATGTGGTATTTTTATTGTAGATATTATTATATAACAAATAAAATCATGATTCATTGTAATGCCGTGGATCACTTCTTTTCTTTCCCACGTGAGATATTTCATGAGATAATCAATTAGTGGGAAAAATATATCAAGCGGTCTCAGAAAATTCCCTGCGGAGCCTATGAACTATCTCAACGCTTTTCAAATTTCGCTCCCACTCATTTACCGGCTGCGCACGCTGTAGTAAAGGCTCCGACTTTACCCGCTTTACCGACTACCGTTTATAATGTGCCCTTCCTTTTCACCGAACGATACCATCGGGCCCAAAAAGGGATTTCTTAAAATTAAGCCTGTACTGGGCCTCAAATTCAGCCAGTCAACACAGACCAAATATACTTTCTGGTAATATATAATACAATGTTATGGAAAAGAGGAAATTCGAGCTTAGCCCGCAAACTCCGGAAGAGTCTGCAGACTAGATGGAGATACTGTAAGTGGTTATATAATGATGCGCAGAACACAATTCAAAAGAAACACAGAAATCAAAATGCATGATAATAATTTCAATTTAACAATGAAAACATAGTTATTCGCCTAGATGTACTTGTAGTAATGCACTCACCGAGAGTAGAAGAGTGTGATTTTTATTAGGGAAGCCTGTACTCCCGCCAAATAAAGTTTGCGATGATCCTCGAAGTTGTGTTAATCTTCAGTACCGCAGATGAATCTTCGAATCCACTTAGCGCCAAGTCGCGTATTATATAACTAGATACGCGGCACTTATATAAATAGGATTCTATATATTATACAAATAAAATTCTACTGAAGAAGAACAAACTGACGCAAGCACAACACTCTCACTTGAACTTCAGAACAATTCAAAATTTCTATATTGGTATCTTGTGAGAGAAAAATACTTTACTTCTACCAAGTTGGCTAAAGTGCCTCGAAGGCAGTTTGAGAGTTACGTTGGCCACTCTTCCGGTTTGGGTCGGTCTTTAAGTTCGGCAAGATGGCTGATCAGGTAGGTGCGCGGTTTTGCTGGTGTCAATATGTGGAAAATCTCAGGTTTCCTATCGTTATATTTATATATATTAAGCGTAGTACACGGAAACTTCATACGAGGATTATGGAAAAATAAAAAATTCGGAAGCTAATCGAGAATTTAATAAATCGAATTCCATGGTCAACCTACAAAGTCACACGTGGTAGACAAATTTCCGTGTACTACGATTGAATATGTTTCATTCTCCCATGCGAGCTAATATTTCATAGTGTTAGATGTTTTAACGATATTTTTCTCTCCGCAGACCGAGCGTGCGTTCCAGAAGCAGCCGACGATCTTTCTCAATCGGAAGAAAGGTCTCGGCCCGAAACGTAGGAAGCCGATGAGATACAGCCGCAATGTCGGCTTGGGATTCAAAACACCACGTGAGGTTAATATCTCTTCACGCTTATCGTTAATTATTTCATACCGTGGAAAGAATTAATTTAGAGTATTCCTTAAAAATTCAATACTAAGCGATAAACAACGCAATTCTTTGAATGGCCTAACTTGAATTTAGTTTAGAATTTATTAGTTTCTCCTGAAACATCCATCCATTACTAGGAAGTAATAATATTTAATATTGAACTTCAGGCTCTGGAAGGAACCTACATTGACAAGAAATGCCCATTCACTGGCAACATTTCTATCAGAGGACGCATCCTCACCGGTGTCGTACAGAAGATGAAGATGCAGAGGACCATAGTCATTCGTAGGGATTATCTGCATTACATCAGAAAGTACAACCGTTTTGAGAAGCGGCATAGGAACATGAGTGTACATCTCAGTCCTTGCTTTAGGTTGGTTGTTTTATAACTATTTGGACATTCTCTCATCTATTTGGTCTTCTGTTTTGGAGAGCTAGCAGATTTAGTATCAAGCAAAGCATATTTTATTTATAGTATAGTAATAAAAGCTGAAACTACAATTTTTTAACGGCCATTAGGCTTTTATGGGAGGGCATCCTAATATTGTGTTTTTATGATGATATTGACGACGGTCTTCTGACAAAAAATACAAGTGAAGTCAAAATTCGTCCACTGATTAATCAATGAAATTTATGTTACTGCAAAAAACTGAATTTACAAGATGTATAATTATTGGTAATGAATGTTACAGGGATGTTGAGATCGGCGATGTTGTCACCATTGGTGAATGCAGGCCCCTCAGCAAAACAGTAAGATTCAATGTACTCAAGGTATCCAAGGGTACAGGATCCAAGAAGAGCTTCAAGAAGTTCTAAAACCATCTTTATAATAAGCAGTGGTTAGTAGCTTGTTTATATAAATTATCCAACTCTTCATTTTTAAGGGATTTATTTTGTATGATGAAAATAACGACGGTCTTCTGAATAAGAGTGAAAGACAATAAATCGTATTCTGATTTTTACACAAGATTATGCGATCACTTTTCGATCATTCGCGGTTCTATGTGTAATCGTTCGATTTCTATTGTTACAGGAAAATCTCGTATTACCGAACATCTGAAAGAGAGAATGCTATACCATCAAACTGTGCTGCATGGACGGAAGTTACGAGGGAACACTCCATCTTTCAACTTGTAACTTATAACATCTAAAACAATAAACCTGAAATAAAACAATTTCTTTATACTTTTAACTACGAGTAATCCTCATTCGCAATTGAGACAAAGCATTCTTTCTTTAGTTCTTTAGTTCCTTGACAAGTACGACAATATTTTAAAATTTATTTCAGAATTGAATTAATCGCTTGTAGCTATCATAGGTTTACGAGAAAAAGTACAGAAATCAAGGATAAAAAAATATGTATTTATACAGATCTCAACAAGTCGAAATAGTCCTTTCGTGAAGATTGCACTTTTATAAAACAGCATATCAGTAGATTTATTGTCACGCTAAAGTACATTAGCAAAATATCCGAGCACATTATCAGTGAAGAACTAGCCATAACAGTACCGTTAGACAAAACATACATTAAATGAGAACGCGTCGCGTTCACGAGGTATCACTACCTCAAAACCTGAACCAGCAAGTAGCAAAAGTAATGGCATCTACGATAAATACTGTGTAGCGGTTTCAAGAATAAATTATGAACGAGTTAAAACAAGAAGTACTGTAGCAATTAATTGGATTAGAAGGATAAGAAAGATGTGCACAGTTAGTAAACTTATAGGAATATCTTTGGTAGGTTCTGCCTTAAATGCGTTAATATCATGTAAAGTTTATCACACCCGAACGGAACCCCAAAATACGCTTGTCCGATACGCTTCACATCGCTCCAAAAATTGGAAAAGGCACTTCGCACCAACAACTCGCATCGTATTAACGTTAATATCAACTTTGTCGCACTATAAACGTACTTTTATATACTTTCGAGATAGAAAAATAGAACAGTATTCTTTATAACAATATACTCGCGAGTCGAGTGATTACAAGTCGATGATTACGCGCTGATTAATTTATACGCCGCCAGGTGCGCCCGAAAAGATCTGTGCGCACTCGGCACAAACTCCTATAACTTCGATGTTCCATAGGAAAATTGTAAAAACGAATTGTCATCCTCGATAACAATAGATTGTAAATATCGTCAGTGGTTATTGGATGAGTGGGCATAAGTGGAAAACTCGGTCATGTAAATGATGTATAGGATAGGTCCTACAAAGCCGAGCAACAATGAAAAACCTAATAATTGCGTCCAAGTTAGACCACAATCGTCATTCGAGCACTTAAATTTATCAGTCCAGTGAGCACTTCGTGCATTGCTCTCAAAGGCAGTGAGCAACTGTTCAGTGTCTGTATTGGAAGTTTCCACCAAACTGGCATTGTTAAATGATGACAAAGGCTCACATACAGAGTTCAAAATGATTGTGTTGATCTCTGCTGTCTGTGATTCCGTGCTGTTTGGTGGTCTCTTCAAATCCAACAGCTGCACTGGCTTCTCACTGCTTGTACTTGGCTCCTCCAAAGTTGGAACTGCCTCATTATTCTCATCTTGATTCGGAACTTGATTCTGGTCTAAGTTCTCAGTGAGAATGGAGAATGGTTGGACAGGGACTTTTATGTACCTTCTTGCATGAATCTCATTCTCTTTGTGTATTTTATTGATTCTCTTTAACTCAGATATCTAAAACAAGCATTAATTACAAACCATTCTCTTGAGAGAAATCCAAGCTCCTGAAATCCTGTACTTACAGTGCATCTGTAGCGTAATGCTAGTGCTTGAAGAGTATCCTCTGATTTTAATTGAACGTTAATCACTTCGATCTTGCATGGTAATGATGCTGTCCTGCTTCTAGGTTGCAGAGGAATGTTATCCTCTTCTGCACTGTTCTCCTCATCCGAATACAAGAACACATAGTGCGAGGTGCCTTCCCTCGGATTGCCACGCTGATAAACCATTTGGCTGGAAAGACACAAAATATAACACTCACCTAACATTTATAAAAATCCCTCAAAGAAAAAGAACCTTTCTAACTCCATTGCAACACTAATAGCGAATAAAAAAACGTCGAAGAATCAGAAGTCGTCGCTAGCAGAGTTGAACGAAGACTACTAAGGCGAGAGAGTTCACATTGTAACTGTAGCGCACGGCATTGTATAATAAACATCGTGATAAAATCAACGCACATAAACACCGTTTGAATGGCAGGTCTGTAATACGAGAATCGTAGCAACGATATCACTCAGCAAAGATTGCCATTCGCACGAACGCTGAACGCGATCTTCGACAAAATTCTGTCAACTTGCAAGGAAGCAAACTCGCAATCTGTCAAGAGACGTATCGAATAGCTATTTACCTAGGCGCCTTTTTCTGGCTGGCGAGCTCAATTTCGTGTTGCGATCGACATACTCGCGAGTGCACAGCATCCGGTGATGATCGGCTGCGTTGGGGTGCCTGAACCAAGCGTGGTTGCCCGACGCTGCTGGACCATCTGTAATGATGAGCGATGACAGGTAGCAGCCTGTGTGACGCGATTCACACGAAATCTCCGAGGATTCCCAGTGCCACTCTTTACTGAACACTCCCGCCTCGGGTGGAGCTAGGTCTGCTCAGCTGATATGCAGTGGACGGAACAACTGTTCGGAGTAAAACTTACTTTTCACGGTTTGCTCTTCGATTGCTCGCAAAAATGATGAAATATTCGGAAGAAGGCGAAACCTTGAAGGATAAAAGCAGATGTGCGAAATTACGCGCTGCTCTCAAGATGTGCTTGCTCGAAAGCGATTGTTGTAAACTTGTGAGTACTCCACGCTTTCGTGATTGTCATGAGTTCAGTGTTACTGTAATTTTGGTGAATAGGAAGAATTAGGAGTTTGTGATGGATTATTTCGCTTTCTTTGCTACTATTCGCTTTATTATATAATGCCTGTGTGTGAAATACCATTATCTTCTGTGATTGGAAACTGCAACACGAAAAGCTGATGTAACCTGTCAGTACTTTCATGTTATTGTTGATTTTGTTGCCTTTTGTTCTTTTGCCTTAATGCAGTTTTAGTTTCAAATAGAATACTGATATGTCTTGAATATTATATTCACCCACCTTGCTTGTATTTGAAACTTTGAAGTATATTCATGATACTCCAAGATTACTGTTGTATTACAACTACCAACTAAATTTATTAAGCGAATTGTAAAAGTATAATTCTTTGTGTAGATCGAAATATCGAAAGATGGAATTTTTTTGTTATTAACCTTCTAGTTTGCAACAGCGATTACAATTGTTTCCTACGTTATCGAATGAGAAATTGCACATTCGTATTTCACATTTTAACAGTAATACTTGAATCTTCATTGAATATGCAAAGAATATGTTGTAATTTTGATGCGATCTTATTAACTTTTTTCAGCACCACAAAACCCCAAGACAATGCCTTGGTACCTACGATGGAACCGTACCTGACAATTGCTATTTACTAAGAACATCGTTTTTCGAATGCAAAAGATCAATTGTAAGTAAAAAACTCTATTAATTACATAGTTCTATTTTATTTCAATCAGTAATGAGGCGAAAAATTATATAAATTTACGTCAATGACTACGAATGTGTTAAGCGAGATTTTTCGTGTTCTAATAATAAATTATAATCGTTGCAGATTGATGGACGGAGAAGGTTCAGAGGCCCCAAAGGTGAACCACCAGAAACGTGAGATTGTTTCGATTCTTTATGCATCCACATTATACTTAAACTGTTAGGAATATTTCTTCTCTAAGTTATAAATAAAACTTTATAACGTATATGTGCCTTTACTTAGAGTTGTCATTTAACATAGCCAACATATTCCCATTTACACGAAAGTCCTATGAATCATTTGTATATAAAAATGTAAAAGTTGGCAAAGTCGTATTCTCTATTCAAGTAGCTAGTCAATAAAAAGAGGATAGGAGAGGAGTAAAGAAATAAGCGTGAGTTGTGCAGCGTAATATTCGAAGTGATTTATTATTACTTCCCGATATTCGTTGTACATGATATATAATAAATCTGCCCTCGTAAATGGCCAAGCAACCAAACCGTCGTACAATCTTCCGTATTACCAAGCAATTGATCCGCTCCGGCGCAAAACGCGATCGAAACTTGCGGCTCTTAGTCGCAGTGTTGCAAGTTTCATCTAAAACCTATAACTCGCTGCTATATCAAATCGGGCTGATCCACACACGATCCCTTACTTATCTCTCAATTGCAGAGTATGCAGCTTTCACTAAACAAACTTGTGCTTGCGAAGACTCGATGCTTTGTACACCCTTTCTCTCCCTCTCTCGCACTCTGTCGCTCGCTCGCTCGCTCGCTCTCTCAATGTACAATACCGCAATCACACCTCACGTATAATCATCAATCGAATCACTCATTCGCGGTCTCTCGCACCGCCGCTCTCAATCGCACATGCTCGCGCGTATCGGTTTCGCGATACACGTGGCTGGATCACAGTAGAATCGCGAGTTTTTGTGTATATCTTTTGTTCTTGTGTGTTTGATGATGGGCTAGCGGCATCAATCTTTGAAGACTCGACGATAGTCAACGGTATCCAATGATTCCACCCGCGTAAGTTAAAAATTCACCACGGTGTTGACGGTGTCGCAATAAATCATATACAACCAAGTACTATGATTGAATATTATAATAGTTACTGTGAATTACATTGTACTTTCAATACTATGGAAAATGGAGAAGTGGAGGGGCGGCAGCGCAGAGTTATATACTCCTCTGTGATAAAACCTTACGTAACTACTTGGCCGGGCGAAAGCGTATTATAATAGTAGCGAATAATCGAAGGACGTTCAAAAATTGGCGCCGCTATCCCCTTTGGACTTATACAATCGTCGAATTTCCTGTTATACCTTATCTACTTAAGAGTGTCTTGTTCCACTTCTGGTTTGTTCAGCGAGTAAATACGGAGAGGCAAGTTACGCCCCATTGCTTGAGACCCTTAATAAAAATCTACGAATTAGAATGACCGACGAATCGCGCCTGCGCTATCGTCCTAGCTATTGTCTGTGTGTATGCAACAAGCGTATATTGACTATACGATCCTTTTTGTACTACAATTAGCCAACTCATGCTAACTCCTTCCCCGACACTCTTCTAAAAGAGACCGCTACGGGTACCTAGAAAGATTTCGTTTAAGCTTTCCCCGCATATCTCGCACGACCTTCACTCCTAGCCTCATTAATACAGTATGACTTCGAAAGTCCAGCGATAGCTCTTATAAGTTGCTTATAGACAACGAGAACATCTGTCAGAAAAGAAACTCGCCTAGAAGTCCTTGAGAGTCGCAAGAAAAAGAGCCAATGTACACAAGCACGTTTACTACCTTCCGAAATATTAATGGATCAGTTGACTTCTATAATATTAATGAAATTCAAATCAATAATAAAACTTGTGATTATACTTCTCTTTCGATTATCCAATTATATCAAATCAATCTCCAATGAATTAAATTCCCCAAATTTACACAGAAGAACTTATAACTTTCAGCAACTTATAACTTTCCATCAGCCGAGACTTCGCAGTGCATACTAATTACTTGTTCGACAGGGTCATTCGACAGAATCAGCTGGCATAGACAACCCGCGCAAGGATATGTGATATCAAATACGAATGTAATCGATAAGAGAATCAAGATTACGCTGTGTGTACTTAAAGTACTAGAGCCTTCGCGTATACCCTCTACTTACTGTTACTGTTTCTCAAGTGAGTTTAGCGGTTATTAAGAGTATCGCTATAAGTATACCAAGAAGTATTCGCGATGTCGTTTTGTGTGATATATGCGCAACTCGTTCGAATATCACAGTTTCTCGAGTATGATATGTAATTAGCGATTTCAATCGTCCGTCGCCAATAGTACGAAAATGTTCTCCGTGACTGTCTGTGTGTGTATGCGTGTATGTAGCACGTGTGTGGCTGTGTGTTCGCCTGCCTAAGTTGCGGATGTAAACTCGCCTCCTGCACTCAAGCGGCACTTGCCCGACTAGTTGAAGTACATAGTAAAGTCGAAAAGTACAAAGTAACCAGCAGCGCGGCTAGTTCTCTTAGTAAATTTGTAACAGGCCTTCGTCGAACTTGGTCTGAACCGTAGCCGACGCTTTGCAAGCCGAGAATGCGACTTTCGAAGTCGACTCTTCGGTTTTTGCTACGCTTCAGGGACTCGTTTCGTGGTGTACAGAGCGATTCACTCACCTTTCAATCAGCGCCGTCATACTCCACTTTTTCTCAGACGTATATGTATATTATATTAAATGCATCGTGCATATAATAGAATATGACATATAACACAGAGGATCCAAATTAGACTTTGGAGACGTTCGCGTACAATTAAAATTAGATTAGATTAGATCTACTGTTTACAACTATCCTACACAGAGCAGCGTATTCCCTTGTATGGTGATTCGAAGGTGAGAGAATCACCTTGTACATATTTCACCGGAAAGATTCGTAAGACTGGCAGTATAGCTCGATTAAAGTCACAAGGATCGCGTAAGAGAGATCCGCGTAAGGCTAGAGAGGTTTCGTAGCAGTATCATAAAATAGGTGACTTTATAAAAGGGCGAAACTCGTGAGTCCAGCGATAAGATTGCGTTTGGTTTACTCAAGATCACTAGTATTGCAAGCCTCAGTTACGAAACGAGCCACGTGGGTTTCTGCGCGTTCGTCTTCGCGGATTGATTCGGTTAGCCGGGAGTCTCTGTAATTCGTTGAGATCCGGTTGCTCTTCATGGAACCGATTTCAAACATCGTAGATTTGAGCGCGGCGCAAGCTCGGCCAGCAGTTCTCCAACGTGGAGCGCAATGCTTCCCAGACGAGGTATATGAATGCGAACCAGTTGCGTGGTTGTTGGCTCTGGCGCCGCGTCATTACTATCGATGACCGCTCTCTCGATGCGCAGCCCTTGTTCGACGGGCCTTCTAGTCACGCGCCGGCCAATGGCAAGTATCGTCGCCGCTTCGTAAGGAATCAGAAGCACACCGAAGGTCTGTACAGGCCGGTGTAACCGCATAATCGGGCGCGCAGCGCTGGCAACAGAATCGCCGCTGCTGAAAGATTGTCTTGTAATTGCGAGCACTCGCAGATCAGTAAATACATCTTGTCACCCTGCGACATCGACTTGTGCAGGGTGATTCGCCTTAGGCCTACGGATTTCGGGAGATAGCGGTACATCATTCGGGCGCCTATAACATATAAGAACTCTCTTTCGAAAATGAACACTATTATTTCACTGCACGGCATAAAAGACTTTCTTTCCTAGTACGACATTCCTTGAGGAATCTTTTTTATTAATATAAAAGGCAACCTTATTCTCGCCGTCTACGTCAACATTTCAAAAGTAATACAAGGTCGAGTTACACATTGTCAGAAGATATTTGTAATAAAGATGACTGTTATTTATTAACACGAGATTTACCAGGATTTTTTGGTGCCCATGAAAATAGGTATAAACCAGTCATTGTGCCTGGTCTTGGTAAATCTAGTGTAAAATAATAACACAAATTAAAACAACTACTTAGACTTAATAATAAAATCTTTCCATGAAATCCAACCGTTTTACCATCTTCGTATCAATAATACAGGTTTTCTTGGCATTGTTTTGTTTGAAAACTGCATAAAACCACATACCTGTCCAGTAGAGCCAATTCTGCTCGAACTTGAGGCCATCGTCACCCTCGAAGACTTTAAATATCGAGACGATGTAGCCGGTGGACGGAATGGGTGGTCTCCCACCAGGTGGCTCGAGCGGTGGCCGGGCGATCGTCGCTACTTCGTTAAAGAGGTCCAGCGTGTGGCTGGCTGCATATCTGATATCCCGAGGGTCGAACTTCCTCAAGGCTGCGCATTGCACTTCGTTGTAAAAGTCCACCGGATCGGTGTTCTGCTTGTTTATTAAATAATACGTGATGAACGGGAAGTCCGCTGAAACTCACATGAACGAGATCCACTTTACTTCTTTCGTAAAGTTAACATAGTCATTTATTAATATTTCTTTTTAGATTTATTAGTTATGAGTGTATAAAAATGTCTCATGGTTTAAAATACGATGTTAGTTATTTCTTAACAATAAAACTACCAAACTACAAAGAATAGTAAATACAGAAAACTTTAGCGTCAATATGGTAATTCCATCTGGTTCAGTGTTAGCAGGTCAGTCTAAATGCAAATGGGAGGATTGTTTTTTTTAGGGGGAGAAGGTTATAGAAATTACCATTCTTTTCCATATTTGTGAGGAGGAATGCCAAAGCCATTTAGTATTATAATTCAAGGAATAGGAAATATGCAATATTTTCGAATCGTGGTATTATTTAGTTCGATGTTAAAAGGCGAGGTGAAATGTTGCAGGAATTACCATTCTTTTCCATGTTGGTGAGGAGAATACTTTGAGAGGCGGAGGGCGCTATTTCAGCGACTAATTCGGCGGCGGTGTCACGCTGTAATACAAGGGGCCGGGAGACCGGTGACTCGATTAAAGGGTCCAAGGGCTCCAAGGGTGTCATAAAATGCGCGAGAACACATTGCTTGGGGTCCTCGACTTCGAGCACCGAGAGAGGACTTCCTGGCCTTTTCTTGTCGGCGATTGGAGCATGCTGGAAAAGAGTCACCGTGCTCTCCCATTATCCTTCCTCGACATTCCTATGCTCCCATTTCATTCGAGCTTTTAACCCTTTGAAGGCGAATCACGACACAGTCTACCTTAAGGGCTCCTCTAACTTCTCCCCGGAAATACACTGTTCTCCACAAAGTTCAAAGATACTGCTTTGCATCGCGAAGCTTCCACGTTAAAGGCGGAAATATAAGAGAACTTGTCAAAGAAAAGTGGACTTACATGTTTCTGTGATCTCACTTCGAAAGGAGTTCCCAGTTATAATGCATTTTAAAGTCATAAAATATACAGTTCTTTGTGATTCTTGGATATTTATGTATTCTCGATTCAAAAGAATATTTCATATTGAAAGAACAACAGTAAAGTTAACCATTAAAATTTCTTTGTTCTATTGTTCCCTAAGACATTAATCTGCCTTGCTGCAAGAAGCATCGCTAAATGAAAATACTCCAATTAATTGCGCACAGAGTGGACGTTTTCTTGTAATAAATATGAAACCGATACAATTGTCCAGGAAAAAGGTTTTCCGTACGCAATAATTAATTGAAGCAGAAGTGAACGTGTGCAGCACATACATGTATTTGTACACGCGTGCACGTGGAAATACGGTTTGCTGCGAGTACTCACGTAATTCTCCGTTGGCTGCCGGCCAAAACAAACAACAGTTATCAAAATGAAAAGCTCCCAACGACGCGTACTTATACTACTTATGTACGGACAAATTCTCCTGCGCGCTATTGTCGCGCAATAATTAGCCTATTACTATTCACGCTGATAAGGGATTCGACCAGCTGCAGACTTTTCTTTCCAAGTCGATGCCATAATACTTTAATTAGTTTGAAGCAAAAGGAGTAAGCGAGATATAACAATTTATCGTTATCAACTTTGCCGTTAAAATAATAATTATATAACCAGTGGTAATTCAGAATTTTGACGTCGAGAAATAAAACAATAATGAATAAAATATAAATTGTTCACGTTTCGCGCGATGACTCCAACTAATAAATCTAATTAATGCTTGCATTGCCCGCATTTCGTTAAAATACACATTAAACGCAGCAGTGTCCGATTATTCTCGCAATGTAAATTCCCAGCATACTTTAATTTCTCGCTTGCAGGGTAAAAAGTGCCGAGCATTAAATAGATAAACGATGTGTCTACAAAAATTAGTGCTTGAATTCTGTAAAAAAACATTCGATTAGTTAATGCTGTTACAAATAAACGTGTGCGACAGTAATCTCTCCAACGCGAGGCACTCCGAATATTAATGGGAGTGACTGTACATGTCTGATAAAAAATGTGATTCAACATTTCTCATTCATGGCGAGTGAATAATCCTGTGTAATAAAAATATCGCACACGACTAACTTTTCCCCTTAAATTGTTCACCATGAATTTTGATATTTGTGTTCGTATTTTCAGTCAGCCATGTGCAGCCTGCATAACAATAAATAGTGAACATTCCAACAGAGAAAAACTTGTTCTAAATAATAAATTTATAAATTATTTTGCGGATAATAAAAAATCGAATTATTGTGAAGGGTATGGATAACTAAAAAGATGGACGACGAAGGTAAAAATTGAAGAATCTAACAAAATACAAACTGTATCATTAACATAACTAATTCGTAGTGTGCTTCTAATGCTGGCAGCGTTATATCGTTTCGCAGGGCGGCTTTTCTCTATTTTTACGCGTTTGACAGAAGGCCAGCAAGGTCGAAGCTCGCAACACCGAGAGCGCTAAGGCCAATAGCTCGGCGCACGACGCTTTTAGACGAGCGTCATAGTTTCGCCGTCGCAGTCTGCAATCTGCAACCTCGTCGAGCAACGACAAAATTATTATCGCCGCGCGCTCCAATGATGCGAGAGTTATTGCGCTCAGTGATTTATCGCGCCGGCCAATGGAACTTGCGAAATCTCTTTAGCACTAGCTCTGTGAGAGCGAACGTTCCCTTCGATGTCGCTCGCAACACGCAAATATACGAGCGCGCATAATTTGCACCCTCGTATTTCCCCCGTGCGCTCTAAACATAGTTTCTAAGTGCGCAGGAAATATTAGTTGCGCGAGGATATGCTTGGTTTTAATTATTGGAATATTGCAATAATGAACACTGATTTTCCAAGTGGTATGAACTGTGTGCTGGTTTCCTATTTCGAGATGTCTAGTGCTTGCCAATTTATTTGATTAGATAATTATGGACTAATAGAATGGTTACGTGTGCCAGTAGAGCTTGTGCTGATTAATTAATATCAAAATGATAAAAGGTCTTTTAAAATCGTTCTCCAAAATGAACTATAATATTTCAAAATCGTCACTAATACCATCCTTAAATGAAACGATAATTAATATAAACGATCTTATTCTCCAACATAAAACCACAAAATTAAAAATAGATATTTCACACATTCGAATCATTTTTCACCCGAAGAGCTTAAAACTCTATTTAATTCAATCAAACACCGGAGCAGAGTTAATCATTTGTTTCAAGCGAGCAGCAAAACTCCATCGAGAATTCTTTAGCGGGGGGACGAAAGCTTTTTCTGGCGAGTTCTCGCTGAAGCCGACATTGAATTCGGCCAGGTTGGAGGGAAGAATAATGGCAGAGTCGCCGTTCCGTGAAACTTACCGGGACACCGGCGGGCAAAAAGCGCTCGAGGGAAGCTAGGGGAATGATGAAACAATCGCGGTCCAAGGTGGCCAGGGAGATTGGCTCGCCGCGCGGCGGCGGACTGTTCCCGGAGACGACCAGCGGTGTGTACGCTCCGGCTGGACGATTCCCGCTGAAGGATACCTGCCCCAAAAGAAAATCAGTCATTGTATCACTCGACAATCAGATTATTCCATTTGTATTATAATCTAATCTAAAATTAAAAAACAGAAATGTAAGATTTAACATTTATTGATTCTGTAAATAATGAAGAATGCCTGCTAGAAAAGTGTCAGTCATCATATCATTTCGTTTGTATAATAATCTAATTCGAACTAGCTAAAAAATAGGACTGGAAGAATTAAAATATTTTAAACTTAGAAATACGTCTTTTATATTTTTTAATCAGTTCTATTTACTAACGAATTCTATAAAATTGTATGAAAGTGTTATAATAAAAAAATCGTATACAATAATTCATACAGAAAAAAAACATTAATCTGCTAATATGTTGTTTGCTAAAATATTAAATAAATTAAAACGTGTCAAGCTGCTTATACAAGTTCTTTCCTAAATAAATATAAATAATCAATACAAAAAAGTAACTCGTTTTACTGTTATACATTTAAGTTTACAGTCAGCTATAATATCAAATTATTGCGATGCAAATGCATTTGTGCGACAATATCTTTCCAATAACTGTTGTTCCCTTCATTTTCGAGTAGAAAAGGTCAGCGTAGATTGCCAGCGAGCTCGGAAATGGCCGAGGCATTCTGCCACCAGCGGTTCAAAAAGTCATGGGTTCGCGGATTAAAGTCGAAACACGCGGAGGTAATTCAGCCCGCTTTATCTCCCAGCTGTTGCCGGGATATTTCGGGAAATGAAAATCGGATAGAATAAGGGAGCGCGTGTTCAAGCGAGCATCAACTATTTTTAATCCGCCCGTTTGTTCTGTCCAATGGGTGCTTTGTTCAGTGAACAAGTATTGTTTTTCTTTGGCGCTTTTTTAAACTTCGAACTGATTATTGCTGCAGACAATAATTCTTTAAGCCATCGAATTTGGATTTTCATACGCTTGCTGTAAATCAACGATTTGTGTTTCGATGCAGAACGTATTCTCAATTTTTCTAAATTTTAATATTACTATTATTAATTATAATAATTAAAGGTTCAAATAATCAACCAAATGTAGTAGCTTATTGTGAGAAAATCGAGAGTAAAAAGTTTCGTGATCTGATATTTAGTTCAGGAATAGGTTGCGAGAAAGTGCAACGGCGATGCGGTCAAGCTGGCAGCCGGCGGCTGGCTTATCAAGTGTAATACTACTTGCAGCAGACTCCGCTTGTACTACTGGCTTCCAGCTTGTCCACGTACACAGCCTCGGAACTGGCCTGTCGCATTTTTAAATTCCTCCTCTACTTCGTACTCTCCTAATCTAGGCTGTGCACCCTGTTCCTTCTCATTGTTCAGTGCTTACAGAAAAAGAACGTTTTTAACATGGAACGCCGTTCAAGCGAGGCCGGCCGGACACGACTTTCGCAAAAAGGAAGCGGCCATTAATTCCTGCCAGGTTAGCCGCGGGATTTCCGGGAGTTTCTTTCGTTGCTTTGTGCTATTCGAAAGTGGCATTCCAAAATTGTTGTGTATTGTTAGATAAAATAAAAACATTTTTATTATAATAATCTAAAAAGTTTATTTGGAGATGCAGCTGTAATTTTTTTTAGAAATAAAAGATAAATTCATAACTGCATGATAAGTGAATACTTTAAAGATGCATTGATTTTCTGTAAATTAATTGTGTAAAATAAAATTCGTTTAGAATCAAAAATTGAATTCTACAAAAGCTCTTGTCAACAAACTTTATAACGTAATTCTAAATCAAATTTGTATCAATACTCCTTCATCTAACTTATAAAATGAACTTCGCCTTATAAATAATAAGAATGCAAACTATTGGTGAATTGAAAATTTACTCTGCCATAATACACTTTCAGAGTTTAAGGTTGGCAGTTAAATGTACAGGAGGCTTTCACTTTGGTAATTTCACGTAATTTGGTTCGTTTATGTGAGTGAAATGTTTCTCCACGTAAAGGGAGGATGGTCTAATACGGTATTCCACGTTTCTAGCGGAACTATTTCGAGGAAACGGCCTAACGTCTGCGGTAAAGTCTGGCCAACGTCAACCGGATATAACACTCGTGCGCTCTCACTACTTCCACTTTCCATAATACTTTACTCAGGCCAAATGTTAAAACTCCTGCCGAGCCAACCGATCCTTGCACATGCACACTGCATTTACTCGCACTTTATGATTCCTCTGTGAAGGAATGCATACTTCCAACTACGTCACTTTGCACTCCAACTTTCCGCCATTTGTGCATTCATGAGTAGTTCTGCATGCGAAAAGGTAGTTTGATGCGAACTTCCTTTGAATGGTAAATAGATACATTTAAATAAAAGCGTTGATATGTATTGAGTTTTACTTTTAACTTGAGAAGAAGCCACTTGTCTCTACAAATTTATATCTAATGTTAGAGTCTTGAACATAATGAATTAATTAATAAAGTAAAATTCATACAGTTTTACTAAAGAAAGTAATGTAAACAACAAGTAAGTAATAAGTCGTTCCGGTTGTGAATACATTATAAAATAGTTATTTTATAACTTATTTTAATTTAAGTCACCAATTTAATATTTGTGATGTTAGAGTCATGAAGTTTCAAATGATTTATAAAACTTCCCAAACACAAGGCTGTATATTGTGCAATTCAATCATACTCCGCGCCATCGAATCTTTTCTAGAACTGTTGAATTACAAATCAACGAAAAGCCAAACCACCAGGAACTAAATCAACAGAAAATGATTTCAAGGGAAGTAGATGTAGGTCGTAATGCAGGGCTGGGAAAGCTTTCGAGCGGGGAGGCAACCCAGTGCACGTTTCGAGCGCGTCGGTCAGTCCGGAGAGTGCGCCACTCGAAATCACTAATAAAACAGTAGATTCGCTTGGTGAATTCCCAAGCGAGCGGCGGAATGTGACTCGCCTGAAGAAACAGCGAGCCGCTGTTCTGCGCTTGGTCGGCGAGAGCGTTAAATATCGAAGAGAGGCCGAGCAGAAGCAGTCGCTCGGAAATTTAGTAGCGCTAGTAAAGTCGAGCTTGATCTGTCGGTGAGATAGCAAGCTTGCGCGCAAATGCACCGCGCCTGCAACTTTGTACCTGTCAATCATTGTTGAGTAACAGAATGTGCTCTCTCTGCCACGTTTCTTTTTATGGTTCTGTTAATTCTGCTACAATTACGCAGACATGTTTGTCCTCAGGGAAATTAAAGGGATTAAACGAAATTACTTGAATGCTGAAATATGCTTTAATCACTTTTGTTATTTTAAATTATCATTATGTATTTTATAGTTGCCTCGCTTTCTCTTATCACTCTGTGAATCCTGCCAGAATTACAGGAACGTGTTAATACACGTGTGCTGTCCTCAGGGAAATTAACTGACTTAAACGAAATTGCTTGTATGATAAAATATGCTTCAATCACTTTTACTGTTTATAAATATAGTTTTACATTTCTAATTAAATACAAAATCAGTTTCTCCAAAAAGAATCCGTGACGTTTTCATACAAAATAAAATAATCAGCTGATATAATACAAAATATATTTAAATTCCACTAAATTAATAAGTAGACCTTATTCTTTACTTTCATTTCTCACACTAAGATTGCAAAACGTGCATAACACAGCAGCGACTATTAATCGTCATCATTTGCTACGTTGAAATTAATGGGCGCCTTTATACCGTAATTCAGGGGGTAGCTGTATTACGAGGTTAGTTTACGAGGGCCGTAAAATGGCACGCATGTCTTACTATAAAGCCATTAGCAAGGCTGCGATAGTTGAGCGGACGCGTGGCCTACGATTTGCGAAGATAAATGCCAGCGGAGCAAATTTATCGCCGGTGGCTAGCGAGATTCGGCGCGAACTCCTGCGCAGACATTTACTGGCCACCGATATATCGAGTATAAATTCGATTCCGCCGTTATGACGCCGATAAGCCTTCAATGCCTGCGTGACTGCTAATGTGGAGTAAAACTGAATGTCGAAACGATAAAACCGAGCCCGGCATATTTCATGATAACCTATTATGTCTTTTTATGCGCAACTGTAATGTATGCTTTTACAGTATAATTAACAGTGATTTTCAGGTGTTAGCTGATTAAATGTTATGATGTGGATTTAAGTAATGGGTACTTTGTTATTTGATATTTTCTATGTAATATACTGTTTCAGCTATTCTGTGTACCAAAATAAGAATAAATTAGAAAATTCTAGTATTCGAATGATAGAAATTTTATTAACTGTATTTTTGCGCCGTTTGAATTTGTATTTACGAACTTATGGAAATTTTGACGAATTATTAAGTAAATTCTAAATAACTAATAATAAAAACATTCTCCACTCGGCTAGATAGACATGAAACTAAAGCTTCATATAGAAAAATCTTAATCAATTTCAACGACGTGCGCTTCGACGTAGTTAATTTATCGACGGCCGCGAAATTAACTCGAAGAAATATTGCGCCGAACTTTTCAAGCGGGTCGAGGGAAAAAACTTGGGCGAACGAAGCACCGGTGACTTGGAGGAATTTATTGCAGCGGCACTTGTCGCTGAATGAGCGCGAACGCTGTTCCCGTAGATCAGCGAAAAAGAGGATCCTCGATCTCTTCCACTCGGCTAGTCATGGGATTGCACTTGGTACCACTGACTATCAAGCCCCGGCTAACAAAATCGAGGCCTCGCGTTACTCTCGCGACTCTGAAAGGGAGAAAAAGAGATTTCACTGATTCCCCGACCGTCACCCTTCACCGACGTCGTTTTCTAAGGTTTCGCATTCTCCTGCAAATCCGACTGCCATTCAAAGCTTTCGTAGAACTCCCCTGTTCCACTGAGCTTGTTAACCGACTGTTCTCGCACTTTGACAGAATGGTACAATTCTTGCCAGACTTACTCTAATTTGTGCTATAATGCTAATAGTATGAAGCAATGTACTATGGTGTGCTTGATTTATGATATGATAACAATATTTATTAATCATCGACATATAAGATGATTTGGAAATTTTATCATTTGTTAAACTAGTTATTGAGTAATAACTTAGTAAATTTAGCGTTAATGCATGTCAATACTAAAGCAAAAAGCATTTGTAAAATTTCGATTATCATTATAAACAAAGAGAATGTGAATCATCATTAAAAACTCACCTGTCTGGAGGCAGTTGGAGTTGCCGGCTCGGAGGGTTCCTTTTGCTGGGAGATCTGTGTCTTCCGCCTGGCTTGACTGGATGGTGGCTGGGTCTGTGGCGGCGTGGGACTCGCGCCGCCCCACTTGATGACGTGCGGCCCCGAGTTCCGCCGCGGCGGCGGTCCCAATCTCTCCGCGGGCTCGTCCGGCGGCGATCCGAGGGCGCCGCCTGCCGGTGGCGTCAGGAACAAGTGAGTCCGGTAACCGTGGCTTTGGTGCTCGTGATCCGTCATCGACGGCAAATAGCCGAACTCACGGCTCCGCCTGATGGGCCCGCGCGCCCCCACCATCGACTGGCCCACACCCCGACCGCTTCCAAAGCGTGATCCGGCCACCCCCGAACTTCCGCCCGCCGTACTGTAAGCGCTCCCGAGGGCCGATCGACCTTCCAAGCCACCACCGCCGCCACCGCCGCCGCTCGGGCCCTTCTCGAAGTTCTTGCGGAACATAAGATTCATGACTGACCCTTTTGCCACCCCAACTTCCCGATTACAATCAACCCACTGCCAACCCTCACGCACCCACCCCCCTTTTCTTTCTTTCTCACATACACTCACTCAATTTCTCTCTCACACTCTCTCTCGCTTTCACTCTCTCTGTCGTGGCGATGTGTTTCCGACTCCAAGCTTGCTTCCGGCCGATTGAACACGATCGGGATCGTCCATTGAGTTCATTTGGCGACTTCACCAGCGTACCGCGCACTGTCGAGAGTCCGGCGTGTTCGCTTGCGAAAGAAGTACTTGCACACCTGCTCGATTCTCTGATTGTCTGGCCCAATGGCGGAGACTGTGCGACAGAAATTTCCACTCTGGTTCAGCCAGTAATATGATTTTCACGGTGATTTGGAATTATTTGGTGGAAGTGTTCAGGCGAGGATTTTTATTGATTTTTGAAGGCGGTGTGGAAGAATGGATTATTGTTCGGCAAAGGTGGCAGAGTTGGGATTCGAGCAATAATTCTTCTAGTTGACACTCGTGAAGTTGTAATAAATATTTCGAAATCTAACTCAACGAGCTGTAATAATACATTAGATTCCACAAAAAGATATTTAAATACTCTTGTAAATATATTTATGAGTGAAACTAGTACTTGAACTAAAATGAACAATTAATTCAACTAGTAATATATAAAATCAAACTATTATTTTGGACCACAGAAAAATCTAGTACGATTATTATTATTTCTCGTCTAGTAATCTATAAAATCAAATTATTATTTCAGATCACTGGAAAATCTAGTGCGATTACTTTACTATCTAACAACAAACAAAGCAATCAGGTGTGCAATGTACTTGTTTCCCACTGCATATGTTTTGGGTGAGGGTTCGGTGCAACGATCTGTTTCCGTCCACCGCATTAAGCCTTTGCTTCCTGCAGTTTCCGGTGTTTACTGTGTTCGCCACCAGCCCGAATAATCGCGCACTCGGGGACATCTGTTTTCAGGCGATTGTGTTAGCATGCAATGCTCGCTGATCAAGGTTTATGCTAGTCAAATCGGAGGTAAATGTCCGGCAACACATATCATGCTCGAGTCGCACTATTTTAGTGTGGAATCATTGTCTGCCAAATCAAGGACACCCTCATTCGAATAGTTGGCTGTCCTTGCATTGCTGGACACAATGGAGTGCAACACGTGGTGTGCGAGTGTACGTGTGAACGAGTAATGCGTGTGTAGTTAAGTAAATGCGATTAGAATTTGATTAGATACAGTTAAACAATTAAAAAATTAAATCGAACAAGATTATCCACCGATTTTTATGCGGCTTAAAATTTTAATTGTGAGAGGAAAGCAATATTTAATTTATCAACTATGTAAAATGGAGAAGAAAATTAGTTTCAGTATATTTATGGTAAAGAATATCTTCGAATAATGCAATTGTAATTTAACTTTATCCAACTAAAGCAATTAAAAATTAGAAACAGGAGCTTTGCTTATTTGCTTATCGTGCCCTACTATGTCTTGACCAGTTACCAGGATAACAACCACGTTTCCTTGCATCAACATGCATCACCGTATTACTGATACCCCACGGATTTATGTCTGAATGGAGCTTAATGGTAATCGATCCTGTGGAGGCGGCCAATTATTGTCCAACGGAATAGAACGTAATTATTGCTTAACTCAGCACGCATACAGCAAGATATCTTCACGGTAAGCAGTTTCTAACAGGCATTGTTCCAATATCGGCCTTCGACTTTAAAATGCCTTGAGGCTTTTATCGAAGAAATCATCATTTGAAAATAATTCCAGGGTATTTATTACATCGTCTTTTATTTAGTTATTTCGATGGCAATATAAATAGCTCATAATTCTATAATTTACTGACGTCGTTGTATAATTAACAATGACCGAGATTTTTATATCAATTTATGGAATGGGAAGAATAAGACTAAATAAATTTTAGCTCCAGTTCGTTTAGTCATAGTTACCAATTATTTTTAAAATTATTTGCAATTTTGGAAAAAATTTGTTGCAATATTGCTGTGTGGTATAAACCCTAAAGCAAAAGCATCGCTAACACGAAATTTCAAATGAAACATATGCATATCGTCAAAATATGTTACAAAGTAACCCATACATGTCTGTAGCGCAATGATAGTGGTTGCACTCAACGAATATGGCGATGGTACGTGCAGGGTATCGCGTGCCAAGATGAGAGTAACAGAAATATGAGAATTATGTGGAGCTTCGATATTGATATTGCCTCTCCCGATGCCAATACTTACTGCCCCGGAACCGATATAATCCACTCAACCAGTCTAACCCCATCTATTACTTCCGCCCTCCACCAAAGCTTAAAATGAGCTTTCAATAATATTAGATTTATGTGAAGAGCGAAAGCATAAAATAGACATTTTAAAAAATAGTATATTAAACTACCATTTTTATTTTATGCGAGTTTAATGTTTGATTATGTAACTTATTACTATTATAACATAATAATTTTATTCTAGTTTGAGTGTCGCAGAATGGGCTTGCTTATTACGACCAATTCTACTTGCTGTTCATTTTAATCGAGTTCACTTCATTATTTGTGTTAAATTAATTCGATTTATGTAAACAATTATTTCATTAGTTATTAAATTTGAGCATTGAAAGAGAAGGCCAATGCTTGTGACTATTAACGTTCCATTACGTCAACTAACAATTGGATAATCCGATCTGTCAAAGCTTTCGAAACAAAGCGGCGTCAATGTCGCTCGACTTCCCTGGCAGGCTTTCACGCGGGCATAATTTCGCCGATGGGCTAAGGATCGAATGAACGCCTACGCGAGACCCGCCTTTCCGCTGTTCCACTGTCTATCAGCCTTGAATTAGAACGGTTCTCTCTGGCAGCAATTATTCCTCGTCCAAGATCCACTTGCGATCCGGCACACGTGTGGAGACGAACGCTCCCGCGTACGAATCATTACGGAGATTCCGAAGCTCCAATAACGCTCGCTGAGATCAATAGTTTTAGTGGATGAAACGTTAATTGCCGAGTTTCATCTTGGAATTCGATGACGCTCAGGTAAAGGGATGGCAAACTTCTAAATGAAGTTCGGTTTGTATATTATCGATAACTATTAATGTCAAACTCGTTATAATTGAATATTTCCTTGAATTATTTATTAATCGTTCATACCACACTTGTATTTATTCAGTAATGCTTCATTTGGGAATCAATACAACGGTGTGCTATTAGAATAAATTACAACGCTCATACATCAGTCATTGAATAATTTCATAGAACATTAGTCATAGAACGACATGTCCCAGAGGTATTAATTGACATTCTTTCTTCGTGTAAAAAAGTAATGGTTTAAATTGAATCGATTATCATTAGGTCAAAGGTAATTTGAAGGCTTATTCTACTTGCAGTATTCTTATAGTCTTTCAGAAATACACGTTCTTAATTTTTATACAATTTATTTAATACTTCATTTATTTATTTAAAGCAAATGTTTAGTCGATCACGTGACGATCACGGAAGTCTCGAGGACGAGTGAAGTCGACCTTGGGAAGTCAACGCTCGGGGCGCGTTCGGCCACTTAAAAGTGGCGGACGTCCCGCTGCTTCCGTTCACGGGGAACTGACACATCTCGAGATTGAAAGCACTAAAAATAAGGGAATTGGAATAGCTGGCCGAATGCTTTTCAAGCGATGTTAGCGGATGGCAGACACACACACACACACACATACGCAGTGTCGCCTTGGCACTGGCAGTGCTCTCTCGCGTTATTAACGGATCGTTTCGCGTGCGCCCCGACAACACCGCGTCGACCAACAATAAAAGCCACGTGAAGCTACGTGACTATTTGCTCGACTTTAAAGGTCTCCCCGCACAAACAGGTGCCTTCTGTATTACGGCGCAGTCACGCGCAACTTGAAACTTCTTATTAAAGCGCAAAAAAGCACGCCGTGCGAATGCAACTCTGAGAGAAAAACGTAGAAAATAAATCTCAGAGAAAACCTGTATAGAAATAATCGTAAATGATACGAAGATAATATTTTATTAACGGTTGACCTACAAAGTTATGGCTTGTCAGATGCAACTTGAATATCACCACGAATTATTTCTCATCAATTTTAATTAATAATATTAGCGTTTTTACTTTTAGCCTAACAAGAAGCATTAATAAATTGCTCACTGTCCTTCGTGACTTTTTAACCAAGACTCGTTCCAGTGGAAAAAGCTTTAGCTTCGTTTACACTGACACGTGCGTTCTATCTTCTAGTGAAACAGTTGGTCGTATACGCGCGGCAGTAGTATGTGTGCGAGCAAAGCTCAACGCGTGGAATCTCCCACGATTGATCAACCGTGACCAGCTCAAGGACCTTCTATCTTGTCACGATAAGTCGGTGCTGGTGCGAGCCACCCGAGCGGCAAAACCCATTTCCGATCGCTTCTTCCTCTTTGATGATTCCTTCTCGCTTTGACTGCTCCAATTGCCGTTCTCATACATACAACCCGTGTAAATGCATGCTTTCTTGATATGTGGTGGTAAATGTATAAATAAGATCTTGGGAAATTCTATCTGGAATTATTTGTTGAAAAACAAAAGTGAAAATGGAAAAGATACTAATTTTGCCTTTTATATGTCTAACTCAGCAAACAAAAAATATAGTATAATATGTACAGGCTGAGTCACTTGCCTTTGAATCACCACCAAAAGTTGGATATTTTCGATAGCTAAAAATATGGGGAAAACAAAATTTTGAGCTGGGACTCTGAAATTTATACCACATCTTCCTTGATGCAAGGGGAGACTCCCCACCAAATGTCAGCCCCGGAAAATGCAGGGAAGTCCAAATAATATGGGAAAAACCAGCGAAAATTCCGAAAAAATCGAACTTTAAAGGCAGTTTTTTAGTGTTTTCGATAGAAATCCGGACTTTTTTCGACGGACTTCTTGTTTTCTATCCGTTTTCGTTCATAAACAATCGATTCCTGAAGAAAAAACCCGAGTTCGGGGACCTTCGAAAAATCGTGAAAAAATCTGAAGGGGTACCCCTTAAGAAAAATTTGCCGAAAAACAAATTTGGAGCTAGGACTCTGGAATTTTTATGGTATCTTCCTTGATGCAAAAAAACATTACCCACCAAATTTCAGCCCCGGGAAAGGTCGGGAAGTCCACCAAAAAAAATAAAAACCGTTAAAACTGAGCAAAAATGGACTTTTCTGGACGGTTTTTCGACCCGTTTTCGTTGCAAATCCGGACTTTTTTTCATGGATTCTTTGTTCTCTATCCACCCTGATACGAAAACAATCAAAATATCCCGGGTTCGGTCGATTTTGAGAAACTTGAAAAAATTGACCATTTTCGAGGGTCGAAAATAGGTGCAAACCTAAATTTTGAGCTAGGGCTCTGAAATTTATATCACTTCTTCCTGGACGCAAGGGCACACTCCCCACCAAATTTCAGTCCCGGGGAAGGTCGGGAAGTCCACCAAAAAAAATAAGGGCTAGGAGAGTTCTGATTCAAAGGCAAGTGAATCACCCTGTACGTATAATTGTTTATTACGTCAGAGCAAAAGATATTTTTATAGCACAGGTTTTCCACTTTTGAATACAAGTAGAATAAAAACATAAATAAATACTGAGAAACATATTTGTATATAATATTATATTGTTTAACGATATGTATTCTTTTAAATGTGCGCACAAGATTTATTTGGAATATTCATTAACAAAACATACCAAAGGAGAATCAAATTATACTTTGTTCGTAACTGCTTTAACTGTTTTAGTTACGAAGACGAAATGTGCCTATTTATATTCCCGGCAGCGTGCGTTCACTGACGAATATCAGCAGGTCAACAGGATCCCTGAGTATTATGGGAGCCGCCCGACACCCGTAAAACGCCCACTAAGTATGTGCTAAGCCTCAAGCCATTTCGCCCTCATTTTTCTTGGTAGCGCTACCACATTCTTTTTACTCTAACGCGCCATGCTCGTTTAAAGTTGATACCGAACTGCCCGAAGTGTGTTTTGCGAAATTCATTCATTTATGTGGAAAATGTCTTATCTGAACTTTGTGATATCGGAGGACTTGGTTATACCATTTTTATGGGGTTTCTTGAAGAAGGAGAATAGCATAAAAAATAAAAGAGTGTAATAAAATAGTTGGTGTCAAAAGTTTTAAATTTGGATATTAATAAAATGCCACAGAGAAATTGTAAAAAAGTATCGCAATCTTCCAAGTCTCCAATTTTAGTTCGAATTCTATTTTTGTTAAATTACAAAAGGAAAAACATCAACTTTACGATTCTAATAAATTAAAATAACAATAACTTCACCTGATATTAAACAACAGTATTGTTCTTAATTCCCAATTATTCCCAACACTTTATTTGTACGAGAATCGACAATCAGCGACCAAAGATCGCATTGGGTGTTTAAACGGTGCTTGCACGGTGTTTTAGGATCGGCGGCACTTGCGGCGCTGGAAAAGTGCAGGAGTTAAAGGTAATGTCAGCCGAAGCGAGCGGCCGAAGAAAATTCGGTGAGCGTTGCCACAGAGGTGCCACGTGGTCGAAGGAGAAGAGCTCATCCACTCAATTACGATGAGTGCTTAAGCGCTTCCGGCTTGAACTCTCTCCGAGCAAGTTGCTCGTCCTGGCGGGTCGCACTTCCACCGAACTATGCACGCCCTTAACAAGGACGAGACTTGAATTAATGACCCGCTAGCGAATCCTCGACGAGTCCTTTTTGCCGGAGTGATGAACGCGCGGGAGTCTCGCACCTGACTCTCCACCGACACCGCCATTATTATTTCACATTAGCACAGTTGCCAGCTGTGCATAATCGCTACTACCAGCGAGCCTGAATTATTTGTCTACTAGTTTGCCTACTAGTTTGTTTGCTCCTCGGAGTTTCTCGATTTTGCCCTTTCTACAGTGAAACTTTCAACTTGTAATTTCATTTGCCAGCAGTACATAATCGCCAGCATAAACGAGTCGCAATTTATGTGTCTACTAGTTAGTTTATTATTTAGTTGTTTTCAGATTTTTACGTTTGTCGAGCTAAATTTATGATTTGTAATTTAACTTGGCAGCAGAACATAATTTGCAGTATAAGTGAGTCTAAATTATTTGACTACTAGTTTGCTTATTAGTTTGTTTGTTCCTCGGAGTTTCTCATCCCGAATTAGTGGCGGATTTTGTTGTTTTGCCAAACTTGTAAATTCTTTCATACTATATTAGGTATTTCATTAAGTATATTGCCCTGAGAAAGATACTACTTTTGCGTTTCATATGTCTAATTCAGCTAATTAAAAATATAATACAATATACACGTATAATTGTTTATTACGTCGAAGCAAAAGATATTTTTATAGCACAGATTTTCCACTTTTAAATACAACAAAGCAATCAATAAATTTATCATGAAACGTAGTTCTCCAATAAATAAATCGTCGAAGATTATTTACAAATGCAACGATTAAAGAGTTATAAAATGTTAAAAGGATGTTCTCGCAGAAATCGAGCAGAGTTCCCGATGACTATGGCTGCAATACCACATACCCTTGCCCTTGATCGATCTACCGACTCATCGATTGCCGCGCGTCCCCGATAACCGTCGTGATTAATATTTGCAACTCACGTCACTCGGCTTATCCGAAGGATCGCGTACCCGAACCCACCAGCGGAGCCTGTAATTCCCGTTGGTTCTTAAACAGTGGATTCGCATGATGATACCTTCGCTTCGTGGAAAAGCGACCGATTACGAGTATGCAAATATTATGTCGCCTATAAAAAAGAACGCCGAAAAAATCGGAACTGGGCCACCAGCCTCGATGACTTGTTTGTAGCGATCGTGAAATAAGGATTTACGAAAGCTAATATCATTAAAAGTTAGCAGATTCCTTTGCTTTATGAGATTCTTTAGGAACTGTGATTTATGTTCGATTAGAACGATACTTTTTATTTGTTTATGTCATTTTATGATGTAATCTTTGGAAGTTTAGTTGAAGATCTTGTACTTAAATGTATTAATTTACAAAAAACAGATTTACTTAACTACACCCATTAAATAGATGAAGATTGAATTTAATTATATTAAAACCCCCGTTGCTTTTCATAAATCAAATCTTATCCAAGGCAAACTAAAACCGCAATTTCGATTTAATTAAATTCACTTCAGACAAATCTCTCCCAGAGAACTTTCCTTTCTATCTCTATTCTGACTCGACGCGAAACACACTCCTAAAATAGAACTTCTACCATTGAAAGACGATCCTTTAATGTGGCGGAGTATGTGTGTGTGTGTGTGTATGTGTGTGTGTGTACGAGGCCACTAAAAGTCCCTTAATATAGTGGGCGAGTGTCACTAATGTGAGGTCGGCAAGAAAATGTCGTGTCGGAGAATCCTTGAGAGTAACCACGAAGCCCCTGTTTCCTCCTCCCACTCGCTCAACTCTTCCTCATGCAGATTCAGACGCTCGCCAGGACAATTACACGCGAAAAGCAATGAGCAATCAGCAAGCACCGTGGCTAGGACAAGGACGGAAAGGATCAGGAGAATTAATGATCGACTCGATCCGTATCAATCACCCACGCACCTTTCTGCCACCGCGACGCCACCAGGATCATCGATCACACGGTTAACAATGATTCACATCATTAGCGGACACTCACAACCGAGCGAAAGCGATGGGAACAACACTGAATAACATTTACAATGCGCGAAAGTTTAGAAGAAACTTCCTGGAATTATCGAGGATTATTTTGTAGTGTTTTTTTTAATTGTTTGTTCTGGATATTTGAGTTGGAACAGGTACGAATTTTGTGATATTGGAAAACAGAAAGCGAGACACGAAATACAAAAGCTCGATAATTATTCGTTCACACTCTGTAATTGGAGTGTTTTTGAAGATGTTCCTGGATTGAATCCATCAACACAGTTCACAATGCTTGCGAGACAAGACACAAAAGCTTGTCGACAGTCATTCTTTCACACTCTGGCTTTCAAGTGCTTTTCAACGAGTCAAGTTTGACGCAGATCCATCAACGTGGAAACATAGTTTGGTCCTAATGTTCATTTATTTTCAAAAAATGAACACACTCGTTACGAACAATTCGCAAGATTTAAGACAGCGATAGACAACAAAATACACAAAAGATCGTCGATAGTTACTTTTGCACACTGCTATTGGAGTGCGTTTGGAGACGTTGGAGCCAGGTGATTGGTCCTGGATCCACCAACAATGATGTCTATTTAATTAAAAACATCAATGAACACAGTCATTACGAATACATCACAATGTTCGAAAGGAGTGTGCGAAACAGCAACACAAAACTTCTTTCACAATTACTCCTTCCTGGCATCCGAATGTCTCCGAATGTGCCAGGCGGTTGGTTCTGAATCCATCAACATACGAACACATAGATTGTTTAGTTCTAATGTTCATTTAACAAAAATTAACACAGTGGCTGCGAACAATTCACAATGCACGAGACAGCGATAGACAAGACACAAAAGCTTCTTGACAGACACTGTTTTAATGTTTGGGCTGCTTTGAAGGTGGTTGGTCCAGGATTCATGAACACATCAATGTCCAATTAGTTTGAAACATCAATGAACACATTGGCTACGAACAGTTCACAATGCTCGGTGACGCAAAAGCTTCTTGGCAGACAGTCTTTCTGTTGAAACTGGCCAGGTGTTTCGCCCTGGATCGACACAGTGAAAACAAATGGTCCGTTTGATTGTAAAGTTCGTTTATTAAAAAAAAACCCAATGCTTTCTGTGAACAGTAGACAATACCGAAAAGGGGAGCGATGGACGAGACACAAAAGCTTTATAGTCACTCTCTCACACTCTGTTCAAATGAGTGGGGAATTTGATCCATCGACACAACAATGTCCATCCAGTTTCAAACGAGGAACTCAACACACTTTGTTGGACCAGTTGAGAATTGAAGAGGAGAGCGCGTGACAGTGAGGCAGGGTATCAACACACCGAGTCCTAAACTCTGAATACCTTGGAGGACTATCACTCGGCGGCACTATCGCGAAGAAGAGGAGCGGTAGCGAGGCGGAGTGTCCGCCGACTCGCCAGGACGATTCACGAACAACACTGAAACAACGTGGAAACACGTGCTCGCGGCGGGAAGCTCGCGCGCGCGCGCCTGCTCGTTTTGATCGATGCTGTCCTATTGAAATATTCACGGCGAGCGTGCAACGTGTGCGTCAAGGTTCCTCTCTCGGGCGGGAGGCGTCGCGGCGCCCGTGCGACCGACGGTGCGTCTGCGGCGGATCCTGCGCGAGCCGATCGATCAGCGCCGCGCTGAGATCATCGACACGCGCGCCTTCCTCGAGCGCGTAGAATGCGAAGGAGAGGAGAGAATGCTTGGGGAGAACAGCGGGAGAGCGGCCGACTGTCCCGCGGCGAACTCTCCTTGCGACTGACACCCTCGCACCGAGCATAGTGGCAGGAGGCGTCGCGACGCTGCCCGCCGTCTAGAGCCTCCTCTCTGCCAGTCGCTTGACCGCCAGAACCCCCCCGCCCCCGCCCCTCGCAAATATCACATTCACCCGCCAAGAGAAACTGGCCTCTCTCACTCTTATTTCTCGAGGGAGATAGCAATTAATAGAAATCCGCCCGAAGATAAATTAAAAGGGTTTCTTGTGCAAAGAAAATCTTATTAAATGACGATTTTAATGCCATTTTCAGCCTGATTATAAGTTATAAAATATTCCTATGATATGTATTTATGTACGTTGTAATATTTATTATTTATACAGGGTCCTTTAAGAATCGCTTTAAAATTTCAGTTGATAACAAAATTATTATCAATAATTCAATTTTGATAAAAATGTAAGCTATGCAAAGATATGTGCGCCAAAAAATCTACTAAATTCCAGCACTTTAAATGCTCTGGGGATATAAAAAAGAATTCATTTTAAGTTAAAGAAGTCTTGTAAAATAATAATAAAAGGCTCATATATCAGTCAGCTGAGCATTAGGCTTCTGCTCAGAGATATAACACTGCCTGAGCAAATGCTACTATTCTCTCTCGCTCTCTCCTTCTCTCTCTGTGTCACTGGCACACTCGGCTGCCTCTGGCGCACCCTCGCGCTACCTTGAAACTATGTCCGACTTGGAACACTTTTTCCTCGGATTCCCACCGAGCGATTTACTGGCCGACACGCGCCTGCCATAGTCTTTCCCAGCTTGTCTCGCAGAAATATGCACCGGGAGAGCCCTCCTCGTTTATTTACTGCGATTCCTTGGTGTTCTATTGGTCGCCCACTTGTTTCGTTAAAATAGATTGTTTCGAGAGAGTTTCTTCATGGTTTTGTAGCGGTTTATTGGTTAATAATAGTTTTTATATATGTTTTCGATATTCTAAATTTCTTGATTGTTTAGATGATTTTATTAATTATTGTGGTAAAAAGGTAGTATAAAGGCGACTGTTAGAAGATAATTCTTGAACTGTCTTAATAAAGTTATATTTAATTCTAGTCATACAACTTTATTTCAATGATCCATTTAGTAATCTAAATAAATGATTTAATACTCATCAATATGAGCCTTTATTATTTATCGTAGCAAAAGAACTTGTTAAAGGATAATTATTTCACTCTCTCAATAAAGTTATATTTAATTTCAGTAATAAAACTGTATTACTGAACCCAGTTAGTAATCTAAATTAGTTATAGTAATTTAGAATCCACACTTCAGTTATTTCATTCTCGATCTGACCCATTCAAACGAGCCAATGTTGAGAAGCTTTCCGTTTCTTTCTCATTCTCTTAAAGTGTGCATCGGGGATCGGGAATTTCCTAGGACTTCTTTCCTAGTGACAGGAGCGAACTGTAAACCACGTCGATCCTGGATATTTCAAAGTGAATTCCCAGCGCGGCTCGAGTAGAGTTCCAGGAGAAGCAGCGAGCCACTGGATAAATAAGCAGTCTGCGGCTGTAAAATACTTTCCAGTCGATGCAGCAAACGATCTCCCATAAGAAAAACATTTGTCGACTATGCTTCTCGTCCTACTTTGCTCGCCTCCATCTACCAACTGAATTTAGAAACGAATTCGTTCTCCCGAGACTGATAAATATACATTTCATTTAAAAAATTGCCCAAAGTTTTTGTACATACAATAAAAATGACAATTATCTTTAGGAAATCTTTTGGAATTGACAAATGTGTGTAGTCGGAGATAAAAGTAAGTGGACAACTAATAAAAACACTTGTGATAAAAGTTTACTATTAATACCAATTAAAAATTTTATTATTAATACCAGTTTGCTCTTTCAAAGTTAACAACTTTAAGAAAGAAATGAACATTAATATTAATAGCATGTATTTGAAAAATACA
The DNA here is from genome assembly GCA_910591665.1 of Ectemnius continuus. NCBI lineage: Eukaryota > Metazoa > Arthropoda > Insecta > Hymenoptera > Crabronidae > Ectemnius > Ectemnius continuus. Next base: position 7,262,358 of record OU342868.1, on the reverse strand, counting down.
AGGAAAGCTCGTTACTCTTTTGCTGCATTTAAATGTCAAGTTACTTTCATCAAACATTTCTGTAGCTTTATACAAGCAATTGCTACTTCGTCTTTCATTACTAGATTTATGCAATTAAAAATGTCCACCTATTCAAATGGCATTTATACATTTGCAGTTAGATTAAGTTTGATCTCAATATTTTTTAGCAATATTTTTTACCAATCATAGAATTCTTATGCCAATTAATTATCATGTGAATATAACACAAAATTTCTCTTATTCTTGTTAAAAATAGAAATCTAAGTTTAGTATTCTTTCATTGTTATGCGATACTTATTTTACCATTCGTTTTCATATTAAATTAAGAATTAGCTACATTCAACTCGTAAAAACGTAACTTTTATTTCATAACGGGGATTTCAGCGGCACGTTTAGTACCAAAGTAAACCGGCAGAGTTAATTTGAACCCAGCTTGTTCGAGGGAGGGTTCAGATAGAAATGGGGTTTCCGGTGGATCGATAGTAATCGGACAATATGGTATCCAATATCGCCTTGGAGGGAGGCGGCAAGGATGTCAACAAGAAAATGAGAAACTGCTCTGGCGTATTGTTACGATTACGTGTTGCCCGACGAATTGAAGCCATAAAAAAGGAAGAAGTTGGCGATTTATGAGATAGGCGCGCTTGCGAGGCCAGCTGCTCTCAGCTGGGAAAGTTTCTTGTGTCGAAATTGCTCGTCTCACGCACAAAATTATCACTAGAAATCTCACTAGAAATTAGTACAATTAAAATATGTCTTTAATTTTATAATCCTTTCATTTAAACATCGAAACAATTCTCCAATTTCAAGATTCTAACATACTCTTGATAAAACTTCATTACAAATTCAATTTCTCCAAATCAGTTTCCTCCAAATTAAGAAAAACTTTCCTTCAACGCGCTTGATTGCTTCGATTTCGCGAGACTGCATTCGCGCGCCCAAGCAACAAATACAGAACGCGCTCGCGCGCGACGGCAATGCGTTATGCAGGGGAAGGAAAGCGTGCGCGGGCGCGTGTTGGCACGCTATCGCGTGATGCAACAGGAGGATGAAATACGCTCGATGAGGCCCGAAATAAAAGCAAGAAGCAAAACGCGTCCCCACGTCGAGGTGAATGCGTTAAATTATCCATGGCGACGGCACGCGACGCTTTATTCGACGCGCGTTCACTGTCCCGTGATTGTCGCGCGGCAGCGTCGCCGACGCTCTGCCAACAGTTGCGCCCTCGGCGTGCGTACGAGTTTTGGCAGCTGGTTCGATTCTCCACGATTCTCGTTTATGGGCCAGTTTACTGCTCTCGCATTGTCTTGGCGAGAAATATGAATCGACTTCGAAAAAGGGAATCACAAAAATGTATTTTATTTATCATCGTTAATTTTTAAAATAACGATATATTAACCCTTTGCACTCTTGTGGTGACTCAGAGTCACCAAAATGAATGGAAAATGGGAAGTCTCGAGTGCACATGGTTAATATTATAAAAAACAATTTACTTGTGGTATTATAATACATTTTTCTTTCTATAAATAAATGTATATACATTAACTGTAATATTTATTATCTAATAAAAAATCCACCAAGAGTAACTTCGAAATTTCAATAGTAAGAGTCGAGCTATATTTTATTTAAAACCACTTGCAACGCAAATGACAGCAACATATCTATTAAATCAAGTTGTTGTTAACCCGCGCACAAAATATTATCCTGGCGAAACCGTGCATGACAGCGAATTTTTCATAAACTATTGTAACTCAGCCTTCACTGACAACGAAAATGCTAAGCAAAGATTATCAATGGCGACGAGAGCGAAAGGGAGAAAAAGAGAGGGAGAGAGCGTCGGTCTCTATTCCTGGCACTGATTCGGTAACTAAACTTATCTTGCGCGCGTATGAATAGCGCACATGCGAGGCCTATGAATATCGGACCAAGGTGCTGAGGGTAACGAAAAATGAAAGCGTTCAGTTTAGGTTTGTTTCAATGCCAATCCATTTTTGCTAAACTTTAAAATAAAAATAATAGTTTCAAAGTAAATGATGCAATTTATTAAAATCTATATTTCTCTTGAAATATCCTTTAACTCTTTAACATCACAAGCAGAAATGAATTATCTTTAATTATAAAAATCGTAACTATTGCAACAACTGAAACATTTCTTTTTTCAGTACAAAATTTGTGCGAAAGTATTATATGTGGAACAGAATTAAAATAAAATTTCAAGAAATCGAGTATAATGTAATAAACATTAAAAAAACGATTCACGAAGAAAGTGTTAATAATGAGTACATTAGCAATTGGGATTTTATGAAGCCTATGAATCTCGAGGGTGGTCGTCGAGGAACTACGGAATGCATCAATCTTGACGCTCCCTTGTCGAGTGTCGCCCTGTCGGAAGATCGATCGGCCTTGATCCAGGCTGCTTATCGCTCGCACAACGTTCTGGTTAACCCCTTTGCGTTGCGGTACTGCCAGACACGCGGACTCCGCTAAACCGAGCGAGGCACAATCGCAACTCCGCTCTCAACTCGAATGAAAGAGCGATACCCTGCCAACCGCTCCGATCCGATAAATCTCTCGTGTTTCCTCTCTCTCTCTCTCAGCCATTCTCCACTGACTAACGCAAATCCCTCGCCAGTCTAGTATTGTTCGCGGTATCATTTCATGTTTCCGTTATTTATAATCTTACGCTTTCTGATAGTTCTTTTTAGTAATGTATCATGCGATATTTTTGAGAAAGAGAGTGTTAATGTCATGATTTTATGTTTTATTTATGTATGATGCAATATTTGTTATATTATTCATAAAGATATTGGATTTGCTCCGAAATTTCGAAAAGAATTAAAATCCTAGCATACGCTACTAAAAGATACTTGTTAAAAAAATAATGTACATAAACCATTGATTGTTAGATTGAATTGTTATTATCATTAGCACGGAATGTCATCATTCGCAGAAGTAAAGTCATTTTTCTAATGAAGTACTACCCAGAGAGAGATTATTCGATACACCTACATTAATAATTACAATGAACTCCCTTGGGACTTGATGACCTGCGATTTATAGTCGGTTCGATTCATTAGAGATTAATAGGATATTAATGGGCGATATTAGTTTACCGCAGTGATTTAATGCTCGCCACTGTAACCCAATATGCGCGGGCGCATTCTGTGTTTTCTGTCCTTTATTGGAATTAGTGAACATAATGTGTTTCATTTGCAAAAGCATAAGTTATGTTAGCAAAATTAATTCAAGGTTTCATTGGGTTTATTTCATTGATTCTTCCACTTTGGTTAATTTAAGTTTCTTTACTCTCGACGTGAATTTAGAAATTTGAGGCTACAATGTTGAATTTGTTACAATTTTGAAATAATATTTAATTTAATTAAGTGAATGACAAAGCATTTGCTTCAGTTAGAAAACTTGTATATTTTTACAATTGATTAAACTAGATAATAGTATCATGAGCGAATGCTAATTAAAAAAATAATACATCAGTACATGTAGCGCTTTACCATCCCTTTTCAGGAGATTTCAACGAGTATCTATATATTTTAAATACAAAAATATTTAATAATGGTTACAAAAAAATATTGCGAAGTCAAATCAGACCTGTATTCCTAAAATCCAACGAATCAACCATGAAAACATCGTTCCCTAACGCACGTCGAAAGAATCATTCGAGAAATCTCTGAATGATTAACTAAGAACACCGCAGTCTCCCGCAATGTCTTCTTCGGCTGAGCGAGGCGGAAAGTTCCTTCCTGAATACGGAATGCCTTAATGCGGACTTCCCGAAAGAAGGAGGATCGATAGTGGGAATCCCGGCGAGGACGGCTCTCGCGGAGGAAGTTAAGTAGCCGATTGGAAGAGCCAATATTGACTGGGAGCCGCAGAGAGAAAGAGAGAGATGGAGAGAGGGAGAGAGGAAGAATTGCCGGATTTGGCCATTTCCATTCATCACCGGACAAATGCGACCTGTGCCGGATTCTCCTGGCGATTCCAATTAAACGCGCCCGCGCGTCGCACACCAACGCCTTGCAAATGTACTTCATAGCGAAAGCGTGCCGCGATAAAGCGGATTAATTGTGTTTAGGGAAGCACAGTTGAGTACAGAATTATTGCTGTTTTACTATCATAAAGTGACTTGTCAACACTGCTTTGTTGCCGGTAATTTAAGTCGCCATTACTATTATAATTCTAGTGTTAATTTATACAACACAGCCAAATCAAAATTCGTTAACCAACTGTAAATCAGTGGGCGAAGAATGTGATCGAAAACGAAAGGAAAGGCGATTTTGGATGCTGGGGAATTGTTTAGGAACGAGAAACGTGCTAATTTTAAGAAGGCGTCGGTTCAAAGGGGCGCGCACTTGGCACTTGGCACGAAATCCGCCTCACACGGAAATGCTTTTAGTTGCGGTCCAATCGAACTGTTACCTTGATCGCCGCTTGGATGCCGCCCTTGAACCTATTGGTAATTATCCGATGGGTGAGAATGTTTTTCGAGAAACAAGCTACATTTTGCACGACTGGTTACTATTAAGAAGTGAAAACATCATTTACGAATTCTCCATTTTATTTCGATTGTTTATGAATGGAATTAGTTTTATTATCAAAATGCAAAGATGATTCGATCTGGTTTTCCTTTATGATTAATGGAATGCTTTTATATTAACATTACTACGATCTTTTTTTCCAAAAGTAATTAAAGTTCAATTGAATTATACGTGAAAACCAAATGCGAATGTAAAACACGAATGTGTCGTTTATAAAATGATAAGAATGCGATTATAAATTATCTCTTAGAGTCAGTGAATGCAGTCAGTCGATGGCAGACGGTCCTCTGTATCATTATTCGCATAACGATCAACCTTTACAACAAATATTATCACTGGTATAAATAAATATTGCAATTTTCATATAATATGATAACTACTTCGAACCCCAATTCACGAGAGAATTACTCATAAATGTATATTGTATGACCGGCCGTTCCACTTCAAGTAGTTTCAAGTCCCGCGAGTATCGGGACGATGGATCACGAGCACCTTATTGTCATCTCACGCTGTAATTAACTCCTAAGTATAATGGAATACATTGCACGGTGAACTTCGCACGTGTCCAACTAGTTCAAGGGATTTCACACTGTCCCCAATACTAATCTAGTCATATGTTAACACATAAACGTTGTTGTACCATACCATGCGAGTAACTACTACTGAAAGTTAATTAATTGAGAAATTCAACTATACTAAGCTTGAAGAGTTATTTGAAAGTAAGTAATAATAAAGTCCATAAGTTAATGCATTCAAACTAATTGATTAATGAGATAGAGTTCGTCGTTAGACAATTGGAAAAATTTGCATCTACGAATGCTTGACAGACTATTTTGTTAACAATACAGTACATGCATAACAATTATTGTCGAGACATTTACTTGCAAAGCACAATTAAATCGTGGAAATGGTTTCCTAAAATAAAATATTTGCAAATCACTGATACTACAGTCGAATAATAATGATAAATAATATAAACTATCATATTTTCCAAAATTAAATGGTAAAATAACAAAGGCGAATAAAAAATAGAAACCGTTTCAGGCTTAAAAATGTCGTTCAAAATATCTATTCTGCGTCCCAACAAAGCTCTGTCAAAGCCTCCAACTTTATTAGCAGAGGAAAGTGCGTGCAGTTTCGCGCATTACGAATTCCCGCATTCTCAATCAGGAAGCTTTCCTCTTACTTAATATTCATGAGGCGGCGGCGCGCCGTTGGAAGGGAAGCCGCCTATCGGATAAGAGTAGGCGAAATAAATTACTTTCTTCGTGCAGCCGACATAAGTTTGCCGGGCAAAGCATAACAGCGTCGCCGGAGAAATATGCCCGGCGCAGTCCTACATTCTTCCTGACCTCTGTCGGCGAATAAACACTCGGTAACCTCTCTGAATAGTTCTACGCGCTTCCGACTACACTCGCGTACACTCATTAAAAATGCAGTAATAAAATAGAAATATTAAAATAAGTACCAAAAACCAGATATTTGATTTAAGGTGATCTAAGAGATAATAAACAGATTGCATGCATTATTTTCTAGAAATTTCATATACTTAAATAGTATTTTAAGTTATAAATTACAAGTATTTTAAATATTCGTTCAAATTCTTATTTATACATGTATAATAAATAAATAAAAAGACCGACATCTATACATATGAATATTTCCAATCTGCTTATCACTCCCATTTTAATTTGGAGTTCCAAAATCAGTTTCAAACTTCACCAAAGTATAATCGTTATTAAAAAATGTAACATAACTAAGTCACAAACAATAAACATTCATATGGCAAAACAATGAATAATTTTATCTATAATTGGCAAATGAGATGCCAAACAGAAATAAAACTCTCAAATAGTATTTCGCACGGTGATTCATACGTCACCGCCAAAACCCTGCCAAAGGTACGTTTAACCTTCGAAAAGCGCCAATCAAAATATCGTTCGGATTAAAATAGAATATTTACAATTGCGATGAATTCTTATACATACACGTTACGTGCGTGTATAAGAATTATTGTAAAAACGAGAAGGAATACGCTGGAGTCGAAAAGATTCCGGTGCGTCTGACCATGCATTGACCTCTACTACTTGCTCGCACCCCATATGCAGCATGGGAACTTCAATACAAACTATTTACTGTATTTATTGTGTAATATTTCGAGTAACATAAACAATAAACTGGCAATGCAAGTACTTTATGATACATGTAACATATTTAATCAGGCATATTTATTTAATTGTCTAACATGATATTTATTGAATTAGAATAATAATGCATGTTTGAATTGGAATTGCTGTCGCATGATAACAATACGAAGTTATTGTTTACACTACTGCAAATTTCGTAAATTGAACGTTCAACTAACAAAACTATGTTATAGGTATTTTACGCAAACAACGATCAATTTAACAAGCGCATGAACGAAACTATTCCAGAAAGAATAGTGAGAGAATGCAATATTGGTACAAAGTTCCTCAATTCGAAAAGAATGAAAGCCAATAAACTTCACTGTCAACTCAAAGGTTCGGCTAACTTTTTAATGGAGAGCTTCCTTTGGCAAGCAGTTATTACTTAATAAGGAATAACTGATATAGGCGAGCTAGGTCTTAAATCGATTTGGCGTCCAAGTTCGGCGAGATAGAGTTCCAATGGCGATCGGCGTGCCTTGAAGGGAAGTCGCCTGGAAGGCTAATATACCGCAATGCAAATGAGCTCGAAAGTTAGGCATTGTGTGGAAAGTAGAAGCCGCTCTCTGTGTATCGGCTCGCTGGTACAATTCTCGAGTAGCATTGAAATCCAATTTCTCTGCCACTGCGGAGAATGTATCTGGACTAGGCCGGACGGACAGCTTACGTATCGACGCGGCAAAAATCCCCCCCGGAACTTGAGCCACCTTCAAGTCCATGTACTTTGAGTCACAAAGCCAACCAGGGTAAATAAGTCGCGGCAATAATGGCCTCGCTATACTACAATACAGATGTACAACGAGTCAAGGACGCCTCGCTTTTAGCCTTCGAAGTTTTCGAGCTCTCATTCCCTCGCAAGTAATACTTCGCCGCCGCGTAATATTACTGTTTAACACTAACCGCAACCCACTGTTTATACCAAGCTATTTTTACCCCAAGCTGTTAATTGACAGCCTGTGAAATTAAAATTATGCGTGTCCGGTTTGGATGTAGCTGATTGGTTAATTTTATACAATATTAAATTCACGAAGTAATATTTGCATGATAATAATAAAATTCAGAATTTGCATTCTCATTTTTAACGCGTGCGAAAGATAATTTAAAACTAGTTAATTTAGTGGGCGGTACGGTTAGTGTTAACGTAAAAACGATTTTGTTTGACGAATAATACACTTTCAGATTTGAAAAATACGAAAATCTGTTCACCCTCAGTATTTTATCAATCCATACTGAATATTATTTAAACAGGTATTTCATCCAAAACATGCAAATATGTTAACAATAAAACATAGCTGCGACTAAAGCGTTAATACACCTTGAAAAATGTACTCTACCAACATTACAAAACGTGCAGGTATTTTAGTAGAGAAAATAGCTAGTTGTACGATTAAAAGCATTCAATACCAATTAATATTAAATATGATTTGGACAAATGACTCACCAGTGTCGTAAAGCGGGCAGGGCATGTATCCATAGCGCTGCTCAGGGTAGACAACCGACTTGTTCCTCTGGCCGCTGGTCATCGTCGCGAACTTGGTCACGTACTGCAGGAACTTGTCATAGAAGAGGAGAATGGTCGTGCGGATTATCGTTGACGGCGCGTATCTGACAGAGAGTGGCAGGAATCCTGACTCGCCGGGCGCACCAAGCCGCCGCCGCCGCCGGGACGATTATCCACGATGATATCCGAGATGATCGCGCATCATGCCACACGTGCTTTCCCCCGAAATCATCCGGTCCAGATCGCACCAGACTGGCTCGGCTTGAATTAACTAATTACAGCGCGCCGCCAATTAGCAGCGACTGCTAAGGAAGAGCTTGCGCAGTTAATTAGCGTGGAAATAGTTGGGAAGCTGCGCCCTTTGTCATTCAGCCTTTCTGACGATTCTTATTCTTGCGCTTTCCTTTTCCTTTCCCAAGCTTCCGCCAGCCTTTCCTGCGGCTTTCTCGTCTCTCAGGTGTAAGCTTATTTGGTTTACTTGTTGTTCCGACTTTCTTTCAGACTTGCCTTCTTTGTAGCTTTGTTTCTTCCTACTCGCGACTCCTCTGTCTCCTTTTTCAGGCTCTCATCCTTCACACGTAGGCTTATTTATTTCGCGGTTGGTGCTCCCCTTCTTTTAGATTAGCTTTCCCAATCCCAGCTTTCTTTCTCCACTCTCCGTGTGTTCTCGGTAACACTTTCTTTCGGCGTCTTATTATCCCACCAAAAGAAAGCTTATCCTTGAAGACTGTTGCAAACTTTTGCAGATTTCGAAATTCGTGAAACCAATTTTGAGAATTTGCAACAATAATAATATCGAAAGTCCTGCTTTTTTGTTCCTTGCAAGCTTATTTCTTGTTTATCTGGTGTATGGCGTCTTTCAGATCAGCCTTCTCGCTCGCAGCTTCCTTTTCTCTCGCACGGTAACTCTTTCTTTCGGCGCCTTATCTCTCCAGTGGATTTCCTCCGCCGCCGCGGCTCGTTTCAAAGATATATGAGGCCGGGCTTCGCCCGGGGAAGTGATGTTCTTCACGCTAGCTCCAAGTATTCCTTGTTACACTGGAGAGGATCCTTCTCTCGACTGCGGATCTCTTCTTTCTGCCAACCAGAATCTCTTCCGCTTCTTCTCCCTTCTTTCCTCCTTCTCTCGCGCGCGCCCCTGCACTCTCCTCGTATGCTTCTTGACGCTTGAGGGACGTGTGAAAGTTCCGCTTGCACCGCTGCTCTCGTCGTCACGCGCCTGAAACAGATCGCTAACTGTTAGTTGGATGTTTGGTCAGATTAATTTTGTTTGTCGATAGTTATTGATAATGGTTGTCAATGATTATTATCGCAGAAGTAATTAACTGATAATTATATTTAAGTGAAAGTTATTGTAGTATCATAATTTTCTAATATTCGAACACCTTGTTATTGTTATGTTCATAGTTTTATTTATGCTGATTTAAAATATTTGGAATATGTGATTTCGAGAAATATTTAAGTCGTATGTCTCTAATGGATGGCAATCTCTTCGTTAGATATTTGAGAGATTAATTTGCTAGATCTCCACTTAGGTGTAATTGGTAGGATTATCATTGATTCCCACAGCGAAAGCCTGTTATTATCATCGGTGATTACGACTAGTTGGAAATTAGCGACGCTATCAAATAGTAACTAGAATAGAATTTCTCTTACATTAATCGTACTATCACAATGATTTTGGTGTCATTAACATTATAATATTAATGAGTTGCGAAACTAGAATCGTCCTATTTATTATTTATATCTTCGACATTGTATGCATAATTTTCTATTTCTACTGCAGTCTTTTCAAATTTCGATGTGGAATTTCCTAGAAAAATTCCCAACATAATTCTCAACGAGATAGATTGGCTTTGAATAAACCGTGCTCGGGGAGCTATATTTCATCCCTGCCAATTATTCCCGAAAAATCCTGAAGGACTATTACGAAGCCTAAGAAGGGAGTGCAACCGATTGCAACCTCCAATTTTTCCCAATTTTTTGTAGCTTCCACTCGGACTTTTCTTGAGAAAGGCTACGAGTTACGTGTCTTCACGAATCAGTGCTCCAAATTACACTCGGAATCTTTTCCAAGTGCGCGATCCATCAACCAGGAAAAAGTATTGTGTCCAACACAGACTTACACTAATTTTCTACAACAGTTACAAAGCGAAATTACTAGATTGAACTAACGCGAATTGCACTCTGCATTTATTGTCACATATATTAACAGTTTCATTACTAGAATTATTATTACATGTTTATAGTAGATTTTAGTGCGATTTTTGCAACTGTAAAGTGTTATGACATAAACAAACTAATAGCCAATGTTGAATAAGAAAAACATCTGGGAATTTATTACAATTTACAATTTAATTCAAATTGTATAATAATTATATTCGAAATATTAAACACGTGGGAACTATTAATTCTCATCGAGTATTATGTGCAAACAATAATGAAACGAATGAGCAATAATAAATACGATAAAACTAATTTACTTTTCAATTATTAGTCGATCAATATTGCAAGCACATCACGGAATCCTTATCACAGATAAGTGTAAAACGAGGGAAGCTCATTACGGCATCGATGATTAGGAGAGGGTTTGCGAAGCGGGTAGCAAAGGCAGTCACTAAATAGCCGGCGTGTGTGACACATCGCAGATATGCGACAGCGAATGGAGAAGCAAAGGACCGATGCTCGAAGCGAGTGGCACTCCGCGCGAAAGCACCTCTCCACTGAAAGAGATCGCAGCCGATCTCCGTTTCATCGGATTACTGAGAGAGGGCGATATTAAATCTGGCAAGCGTCCCTCGTCCAGACCGCCCAAGTTAGGTTGGAGCGCGCGCCGCATCGGAGATAATCATACCAAAAGCGAGCGACTCCGATCGAGCGCGTGGCAACGATGATGATTGGTCGAAAATTCCGAACCATTGATTACTTCAGCGAATTTTGGAAAATACTAATGTAATTTCGAGAATTTGCAAGGGTGTATATTATGTTAGTAAAAGGTATAAAAATTAAATAAAAAATTGCATAGTTCGGACGATTTTCATAATGTAACTTCCGGACAGTAGATTTTGGAAACCAAACGCGTGATTTTAGGATGAAAGTTAGTGAAACTTAACTACCTAAATATTAAGTAAATAAGAAACTCCTTTCATTTTTTGACATCGAAACAGCAAGAAAATTAATCTTTTCTTCACCAACCCATTATAAAGTCATTGAAACAACTTAGGCGAACGTCAGTTGCGGGCAACGTTCGATTTGTCACGCTTTCCCTTTTTGCAAGAAAGTACTGGCACTGCGTTTGAAGTTGCAATGAAGTTAAGAATAGGCCACGATGGCCGAGGCGTCCTAAAGAAGTTATAAGGGCCGGACGAAGCACTCTTCAACTGGCCTTCGCTCGTTCAGTCTGTAAAGCTCTCACATACTCGCTAAATTCTATTTCGTTAGGAATTGTTTCACATTATTCAGCGATCAAGCAAGTTCACTCCCAACGAATCGTTCGACGAAAATTTAACGATTTAAAACTAGTTGAAAACATATAAAAAAATTATGGTGACTGTGGATATTTAATCTTGAGTCGCAATATTACGTTATTCGCTAAATAAAATTATAATTAACGTACATAGGAACACATATTTTTATTATTCTTCATCAGTTACATTAACATATAAAAGTATCTGCTAAATAAAGCACAATATTCGAACACGAACAGGAATAAAAATCAAACTCCCAAAACAAGAGAAAATAAGCTTTCACTCTTGAAAATAATACTCCCCTTTTTCGAACGTGACTCGTCGTTTGAGGACGAAATTAAGGATGAGAACACTCGTTTTCAGTTCTCTGCACGACGAGCAGCAAATGAAAGACGGGAAGCGGAAACGGAGCGGGGAAAGACAAGTGGAATCCCTGGGCGACTGCAGCTTGCCAAGTTCGAGAGCGGCAAGATAAGTCCTGTTATTAAGCGCCGCTACTAATGTCCCGGCTAGGCCAAACGGCGCGTTAATTACTCCGACACTTCTGCATTACTGGATACACAATTTAATTAAGGCAATCAGCCGCAATTAACGGGAATCCCTGAGCCGACCGATCTCCGGCGAAGATATTTCGCGAGGAGAGGATGCTTTACCCGTACAATTATGCCAAGTCTTTCATTAGTGCAGAATTTCCCTAGAGTGTTCGTTTTACATGATATTTATAGGTTGGATGGTAATATTTGTGCACCAACTAATTAGCACGATTAAAATAACAGACTTATCTTACAAGATATATTTTTAACTATTAATTATGCAGCACGAAGCGATAATTATTGATAAGACATTTCAATCATATCAATTATTTTTTAATATAACAAAAATGTGTGATAAAGAAAATTAAGAACTGAATAAGATATAAATTATTTAACACAAACAAAGTGGAAATAAACATGTAAACATGTGTAAACATTGGAAAAAAGAAGAGAAAACAGAACCGAGAAATCGGAGATGTGTCGAATGCCGATTCATCGGGAGCGACAGGCGGTGGAAGTTCCGATGCATCGAGAAATCGATGTCAGCCGACTGCGGAATGTAAAATAAAGGCGACAATGTGCCTCTCAGCCGTGAGGGGATCATTCGGCCCTTTTAACCGCTCGAGTACTACGCTTTCACCCCGGCGCCCTTTGCGACCTGAAACAACACAGCTGGCGAACGCGCCATTCAGGAGTCAAAGGGCGCAAGCTTTCATTTGCAAAGCACTGAGAGCGCCTGTATTTGCGAGGGAACACACATAGGATAATGTTGCCTAAATCACCCTACTTTTCGCATTAAGGTTTATTATTCAGTAATAAAGACTAAAATTGTTATATTCTTTATGTCATAATAAACAACAGTGTTTTCCCTTTCTTATGGAATTTTTGTATAATTTTAATGCGTGATTATCATTTTGAAAATAATTGTAACTGCGAATCTTTTAAATGATGCGATTTAAGCAGCTGGTATTTCATTGGTTTAAAGTTCTACTTTTCCCAATACGGTTTATTACTCGGAAATATCAGAAATGTGATAATAAACCGCAGAACTTCCCCTTTGTCGTGGCATTTTTTTAGAATTTTAATACATGATTATCGTTTTGAAAATAATTATGATTGTGAACTTTCCAAATGGTGCGATTTATGCAACTGGTATCTCATTGGTTTAAAGCCCACTGCAAGGATCCGACTTGCAAAACAACTGGCGCAAGCTTCGCCCAATGACTTGGTCATTAATTGTTGTCATTAATTGCTCGCGTGTTCCAAGCGAGGTAACCAGTTCTGTCGGGAACATCTTCGCCGTGTGAATTAATGTTCCACGAAGAAGACCTCGAGAAATTAACCCTTCGCAGTATGAACTGCCAAAGTGCTTGGCTTGCGGCTTTGCGAAACATCCTGTGTTTTGTGAGATTGAAGTAAGTAAGTTGCAACTTCCCGGGAAGTTTCGTTTGAAGGAATGAGTAATTGTCGCTTGGTGTCTTGGTGAAAATTCGAAAGAGACCTAATTAGAAAAATTAGTCTCTAAAAATGAGAAATATTCGGAAAAGAGAGGAATAAATATATAAAATTAATTATTAAAATGAAAGCTAGAGAAAATCTTCGAAAATAATATATTCTATCAAATTTAGTTAATCATTCGACTTGTTCTGAGCTGAGACTATCCAAGACTCGGCAATACGAAACACTTGACTATTTTGGACGAATACCAAATAAGCCGGACTATCCGGAATAATAGCTGATAATTGCTGCCAAGCGATTAAAGCCTCGCTAATGAAATTAACGAGCGAGGAATGCTGGGCGAAGTAGAAGCTGGAAAAAGTACGGCGCGTCCGCTGGCAGCGGGTAGAAATTTTGCAATTTAATTAAGCACCACTGCCAAGCAAGATCTATCGACGATTGATTTACTGCTCTATTAATCGCATAATTGCGTGGAAGTTTCTTCTATGTTGGAGACTAATTTATTTATTACTTGATGGAAATAATTAATTTTGTACGTGTACTTTAATATAAAAGAAGATGAAATTGTGAGGGTATACTACATAATGAATATGGGCTCGTTTTAAATTATAATGAGAAGTTCCTGTTCTTAAATTTATATTGTAAGTCAAGATGACTTATAATTTCGAATATTTTATATTATAATTATTATGTTGTAGATTATAAATAATACAGAATAACTAAAGCAACAAAGTCACTAACTTTTACCAAAAAATCGATCATAAATCACTCGATAAAATGATATCCCCGATTTTCGATGGTATAATAAACGTCAAGCAATAAAATAAACCAATGAACCGAAAAGATCGCTAATAAAAGTGTTGAGAGAGCCAAGGTAAGACGGTAGAATAAAGCTCACGCGAAAGGAGAATCCAAGTGTTAAAGCATAATTCGGCGAGCATCGGTTGGAAATTCGAGCGCGGAGCTTTAACCTGGAAAGAGGGATTCGAGTGGAGCACGTTTAAGCGCAGATTTATCGTTACCACGAATCCACCGGGAATTCCCCCGAAATCCGCAAAGTTTCGCACCGCGGCAAGCTTGTCTATGCGTACCAATTACATTCTTGAAAGGTACTGAAATTAGGAGTGGATATGTTAGCTTCTCTTGAAAGTCGTTGTCTTGGGATGGTAGCGTCAAAAATATAAAAAGATGGATTTGTAATTGTGGACAATCGTACCGCACAATTATACATAAAAACAAGGTTATAAGGTTAATTAAACAATTTAATTACAGACTTGAAACGATGTTAATACTGTATGATATATGAAGAGGACTAATAAAATTAATGGGTAGTAATAAATGCGATAAAACTGATTTATTTTTCGAGTACTAATCAACCAATTTATCGAGAACATTTTTGACCTTTTCATTCGAATCCTAGTTTTGAATTTCGAACAGGGATTTCTCTTGCAATTGCACCAAGTTTAGATAGGGATTTTTCATTCCTGAAAAAGCAAATCGACGCCACAACTACGTTAACTAACCCTCAGCAAGCCCTTCGAACCTGAATTTCTCTTCACGCTCCACTTGTTTAGTCAATCGTCAATAAAGCAAGCGCGTTTAATCGTCACACGGCTGAGCGATCTGGTTTTCTCTGACGTAAATCGTACTTTGTACATTTGACCGCGGAGAACGACTTTACTAATAAATTAAACCATAAATGAGACCAAGTTCTTATTAATTATTTCATACAGATATTCCAACACTTTTTCAATATCATGAATAATCAAAAGAAGCCATCATTACTAATAAATATAATATAAATGTAAACAAGTATACATTTACTTTCCATTTCTCCTCTTTCTTTGCCAAAATATTTTCCCCATATTACAAAAACTCTTAATTCAAAAACCCTGCATTAAATTTCGCCCCATCCAAGCTGTTCATTGAAAAACTCTGGATCGCGATTACCACAAAGGATACTCACGAAGGCATACAACGCACATCACCAACACCTGCCGCGTACCATCCCCGACCACCATGTGTCTGACTGCACGTGTCCCACACTACTGACGAGACTTGAGCGAGGCCGCTCGACCGCGGGCGGGCGAGCCAATCCCGAAAGCTAGGAGCTCCAAGTGGAACCGGTCCAAAGGATACATCGGCCGGGATCTCGCAGGATATCCTTCGGTCGAGGAATTCTTAGCTGCTTTCTACCTTGTCAACCACCACGTGGATGACGAGTTTTGCGACTGCCGCTTCCTTTTGCGCCCCCTTCTCCTCCACCTCTCTTACTTTCTCTCTTTCTCTCTCACGTTAGTAGACGGAGTTGCGCGTCCCCTTCGTGACGGCGACCCCGGGTCGCCCTTAATGACTCCGATCGACGCACGCACGCACACGCACGCACACGCGCGCGCGTAGTCAGTTGAACGTGCGCGCACACTTGACGAAAGTGTAAGTGAAGCAGGTGCAAGTGCGCGCGGCGGGAGTTGCTCTCGCTGCACCGGTCGACACTCGACTGGACCGCGTTTCGGGGGCTGAACTCTCCGGAGACAGAACACCCCCGACGACGCGGCGAGGCGAGGCGGCGAGGCGAGGCGAGGCGGCGAGGGAGGGCAGACCGAGTATACGAAGAAGGGTACGGAAGGGAGTCCGCTGCGGGGCACTAGGCGAGAGAGACTAGGAGAATTGTGCGAGAGAGGGCCGAACGGGAGAACACGTGCAGTGGCGTAGCACACGCCGTTTCGAAAGTTCGACTTGAGAGTATTGCCTGCCACGTACCTTCGATTTTAGAAAGTCTTATTAATGTTGGGAAAATCGAAGTTTGACTTGCGATTTTTAGAAGAGATTTATTTTATTATTTCATTTCAATTCTACCAAGTTTTGTCAATGTTAGAGAACTCAGGTTTAATTACAAATTTTTAGTGGAAATTAACCTTGCTAGAAATATTTATTAGTTTTTACTTAACAAGTAAAAGAACAGCAGTACTTTGTAGAATGCGACAAACACCCTTTAATAACTTCTGTCCTGATATGTCGAACTTCGTATTTACGTATCCTGACAATTAACAGCTCCCATTGTTTATTCCAACGACTCTGCGAGTGTACCCTCGGCGAACACCGCTGTCAATAAATGAGGCGTCGAGCTTTTGTCTTAGTTGCACTAGTTACGTGAGAGGCGAATACGAGGGTTGTCTGTAAGCGTTGATTCGCGTATGTGCATTATCGACACCGCATAATAGCTATTGTGAATGCCGAGGCATTATGGATCTCTCTCGTCCTATTGGCAATGCTCGGCGAAACGTTTCATTGGCGTTTTATGGAGCTTTGAACCAACTGTTATGTCACATTCCCATTCCACTTTGTCAGGACGCGTTCATCGTGTGTGACGGAAATCGACTTCGGCTCTTGCTTGTCTTTTCAAGCAGAAACATTTGGAGTAGCGACTTTTTTCTCTCGTTTAAGTGGATGCTTTAACACTAAATGTGTCAGGCCTGGTTAAATGTTTATTTAAAAGTCGATTCTTCTTAGAAATACAAACTAAAATATATGTCAGTTTTTGTATTGTTATGTAAATGTCGTTTTCTGAATTAGTTTTCGTATTGAATTGGGAATTAGTTATACCAAATTAGGAAGAGAATACTTAGTTTATTTTGATAATAAAATTTTTCGCATAATCGTAGGAATAATTGTATAAGAAAATACCAGTGAAAATACAAAACACATTCTGACAACTCAAAGTTCCAAAACCGGATTATTCCAGCAGTAAAGATATCCCATAAAAAGTTTCAACGATACGAAAACAGAAATACAAACTGTGCAATACATCGTGCGTTAACTGTTAAATTATCAGAATTGCTCTACACAAATCATTTTAACATCGAGCTGCTTAATTCAATATTAATATTAATGAGGGTGCAGCGTTCCCTACAACATTACTGCTTGATTCTTATCAGAAAGTGGCACAGTTCGCACTCCAGCCGAGCGCCGAGCAATCCCAGCTGCTCGTCTTAAGCCAATCACAGAGTGTTTCCCGACAGGATTCCTTAAGCACATCCAATATTGAATGTCCGAATTCAATATCGGCAAGTTCAATAAGCGCGCCGATACTTGCGAAACTAGCCATTAAGAACGACGATATTTATGGTGCCGGGCTTTCGCCGATACGAGTTTCGAGTTCGAGAGTCAGTTTGCCGTGGAAGGAGGACGAAAAAGGGTGGTTCGACGCTGTCGAACTCTGCTTTGTGTCGGATTTGTATTGAAGTTTTGTAGAGATGTATGTGTCATGTATAAATAATGTGTATAATGTAGTCTGTTGAAACTAAATATTTTGTTATATTAACCCTTTGCACTTCACTGTCCCCTTTGAATCACCAAAATGAATGGAAAACAGGAAGTTTGGAGTGCAGAGGCTTAAATGTATTGTGCATATAATTGAAATTAGTAGATAAGTTAGAATAGTTCTATATTTATGACAGTTCGTTTTCGACAGTGATAGTTCAAAGACATTTATACATGTATGACAGAGTAGTATAAGAATATACAGAGAAAAGTTGAGGACATTTGCACACAGCTAAACTGATTACAAAAATGATAACTACTCTAGAGCAGAGAGCAGTGATTAGAAAAATGTAAATGTCTAATCTCATTATTATCCAAATGCATCTTTTATTTCATAACAAGTCGTTTGATTTCCCACAGTAGAAACAGCTGTCTTAACTCTTCGACGTTGTCAGACAACTATACTCCATCCAAAATAACAAAGTTATCAAATCAGCAATAACTTTCTGGATTTACAAGAACACATTCTTACATTTCGAACAAGCGATCGACATTTCGAAGAACTAAGTCGAGCATTGAAGCGTTAAAGAAGAAAGTTCCCTTTTAGCGTTAAACGAGGGAGCGAGCTGGGGGGTGGTGTGGGGGGGTGCGCGGAGGATACGCCACTGCGGGAGAGCAATAGAGAGGGAGGATGCTGCGGATGCGGAGCGCAGACTAGTACATATTCGGGCCGAGTAGCGCGCTGCGCATTTCACCCCCCTGGCCGCCACCGCCGCCACCGCCGCGCCGCCGCCGCCGGCTGGAAGGGTGGAGAGAGAGGAAAAAGAGAAAGTGAGGGGGGTGGTTGGTGGAAAAGGGGGGGTGCGGTCCTCCCCAACAGCCCCGGCGAGCCGCTACGTGCACGTAGTCGCACGTAGGTATAGTGCGACGCCGTATTCCGGAGGCCCGCGCGCCACCCTCCCCCAACCCCCTCGCACGACCCTGCCACGAAACCCCCTACGCCGAGCCCCGATTCTATGTCGCAATGTATCTGCAGTCGGAAGCCGAGACCCCACCGTCGTCCCTGCCTATATGCCCTTCAAGACGCCTCCACCATCCTTCTCCGGTCTTTACCTTTAAGCTTCTTATACTAATGCAACCTTTCTCGAATTAGCGATTTTTGATTTGTGCTGTGTATGGTAATTATGATTCATACTGGATTTGTCAAGAATCGAAATCATTGCTAGTTAGAGCAAGTACTAATTTTTTTTAAATTGCCTTTAATCTCGTGGTAATGCCACATTTCTTGAATTAGCGATTTTTTATTGTTGTAATATGTGCAGAAGGTTGATTAGAAAGTTTCAAGGTAACGCTGGATTTATCAGGAACCAAAATGATTGCTGTTTTTTGAGGCTCTCATTTTCTATGATTTTTCCTGGTATTGTTTGCAAAAAAAACAGCATTTATTTTATAAATATCTTTCACGTTTTCCACATTTTTTCGTAAACTTATATTCCTCTTGTAAACGTACACATACGATAATCTCATACCACGCTTTTTAAAAAATTACCTGCGATTTTCATGACACATAAAGCCGAATAATAATTAATCATTCGACCCTCTAGAAAATCAGACCTTTTCGATGAAAAACTGTACCTTTTGTACGCGTTTCCTGTACACTTTAATGTTCTCTCCACGTATGTAAATCCAGAACGGTGTGAATACATGAGTCAGCCACATCGATATTACTTTTTTGTCTACGTAATTGTATTGTAATTGTCTTCAGCCGCAGTATTGCATGCGATACACCAACTCGTCGGTATTTCGCCCCTTGCATGTCTTAGTTGCGTGCTTCATATTGCACGAAATCAGGCTAAATGATTTATCCGCTACACTAAACATAGCTGTACTTCTATACTAATAATACAAGGAGAGAAAGTTTGTGTCTGTGCCTCCAAGGTAATCTAAAAAATTATGTAATTGATTTGGATAATTATTCGTTATTGAAAAGTATGTTTACTTCAGCTGGAGATAGTCTAAATTTAATTATGCTTATTTCTCTGTAAAGCAGTGAATAAATTTTAATACGACTTTCTCTCCTATTATGATTAAATTAATTTATAAACTATAAAATACTGTAATATTTATTATTTATACAGTAGGCTTCAAGAATAACTCAAAATTTTGATAAGCCATGAAATCCTGTTATGCATCGTTAGAAGATTTTTGCAATAAAAATAGTTACAGCAATCTCCTATTTTTTAATTTACAGTATTGCTATCAGTCACCTGAAATTTCACAATAGTGAACACAGCTACAAGAATATTTGAGTACCTGAAAACCCGAGTGCACTCAAAATTTTCCAAAACATTGATAAATTTGGCACGAAGCAAGTTTACGTGACTCTGGCCTAAACAAAACATTCGTGACAGTATTGCTGATCATGTGCAGCCTGCCAGGAACTTGGTTAACGAGAAAAGCAAATTCTGCCAAGGATTTCGGAAGCCTCGGCACATTTTGGCTCCGGGAGGTGCACCCGATGCAAATATTCGGAATGCATAAGAAATGTGGACACCGAAATATCGGATACATAATCGGACTTGCTTTTTTGAGTGTGTCAGGCAAATTCAAAGAATTGATGGAATATTTTCGAACACTTACTATAATAGCACAATTATATAAATTGCGACTTTAAGAAAAGTGTTTCTGTCAACAGCATCAATAAACATTATTGTATAATAATTGCACAATAAGAATAAGTATGGTTTTCCATAAAAATTTCATATCTGTGATCTCAGAGGTTTTTCAAAAACAAAAAACGTAAATTAATTAATCGATAATGGACTACGCATCATGTAAAATATATTTGCCATCTCTAACAAAATAATTCTGCATAAAAAAATATTTCTTTCACCATAAACATCATTTAATATATTAATTTCAATTCCAACCCTTTGCAAATGCTAAACGAAATTCTCAAAAGTTTTCGCGCCAAGTGCACAGAGTCGCGGATACCAAGATGCCAACGTTTTTTGTACGTCGGAATGACTTGCGGCGGGCATGCACTGCGCCCTAAAAAATCTCGGCGACGAAAAGTCTGCCGAAGGATCGCGGAACATTGGCAGAGTGGAATGTGCAATCCCAAGGATTCCGGAGGTCCGGTTTGTTTGCACATTGCATAGATGCCAGTTTCCACTACGATAACTAGGCCGAGATTTTCTGTCCAATCAGATCACTCGAAAGAAGTGCACAGAATTGTATAATATATTAAAAATTTGGGCGACTGCCAATAATATTTTACAAGCAGTGCAAATAATATCTAACCATGTGGTAAATTTTATAAGTGATTCTAAGTGCTTAAAGAACTAACTTTCATAAACAAATCGAACTTTGCTTTTTTTAAGTATGTGCTACTAAGTTTTGTATAAAGTGAGTGTATGTAATACAAAAGCAGATAATGAAAGCACAGATTATTTCAAATCAAATCACACACGTAAAGCACATAACTTTTCAAATAATATTTCTAAACAAATTAACGTTGCAATTCAAAAGTATCTTATCTACTGCGATTTAAAAGCAAGTGAATCAGCCTGTAGATGGTGGTGCAGAAGTCTTTCAGGAGTGACTATAGTTTCGCTCTCGAGTTTGTTGCTTCTTTTCTCGGCCGGACGAGCCAGCCCTTTGTACGCACCCTTAAATGCGGGTTAAGAGCGGCCAACTCGTCACCGCGCGACTGAAAACACTGGGCGCACCAGCACCACTCGGCGAACGAGGGCTTTATGTGGGCCGGCATTCACTTATTGTCTACTTCACCGCCCTCTTTCTCACCAGTTCTCGCGAAAGCTGATAGGTTATTGTCCTCGACTGTTATCGCAATCTGATCCTCGCTGCAATCACCAACGACTTACAAGCTAATCTGGCTGATTTGCATAGCAAAAGAATTCTGATATGCAGAATGTTGGTGTTAAACTTGTCAAATTGTAAAAATTAATATTTTCTTCGATGTACTATTTTTTTTAAAGATATGGTAACACCAGCAAAATTACAAAAACAATTACTGTTCGTTCTTTGTCTGATTTATGCTAACAATTATTGGTGTAAAGAGACGAAAATACACCCAGATTTATTTCCCCCTGTTAAAATTGTATTTGAAAAGAAAATACGTGGTTTCCTTTACCTGTCAATTTAACGGCTTACACAAAAGATAGTTATACAAAAATATCTATAAACCTAGTATTAAAAAAATTACAGTAACGTTATCAAAAGCCTACAAAAATACAGTTAAACTATCATCCCGTTCTATAACGAATAACAAAGGGTTCATCGATCAGTGTGTAATACAATTCGACGAGGAATAATCGAAAGCCGAGCACAAAGAGTGACAGGGTATACTTGAGCTTTGTTTACCGACTAGTGACAGGGCTCGATACGATCCAGTGGCCAGCTGGATTAATAGAATCTCAATGACTGGTAGGATCGGGGTAATTGTTTGCGGGAATCGCGGCGAGATCGACGTGTTGCGATAGCTGTCAGGGAAACATTGGCGAGAGTAAATGGACAGAAGCTTACCGCAGGCAAAACTCGCCCGGCCGCCCAAAACGAGTACAATGCCACCAAGCACAGCTAACGCAGACAAATTTACGAGGGCGCGCGCGCGCGCGCGCCCGCGTCGCCGGGGAAATTATCGGGCGAACCGCTCGCTGAAAGCTCCGCGCAACACAAAAGCCGAGAGGATATTAAGACCGCGCGCAGGGTGCGAAGCAAGTTCAAAAAGAATGATGAGCGTATTTTACTCGCAGTGAGAGTTTGATTAATGCCAATGGGAGTTTTGAAAATTGCCTGCCAGACATTGTCATAAAAATTACAGTCTTCTCGGAATATAAAGGCCTGCTTTATATGTTAATTATTTGTACTTTAAAATTATTCAAACGATTTGAATCATTCTTTCAAGATTGTAAAATACACTTTTGCCAGATGAACATAAGTTATATTTTATTACACTCATAAAGAGTTAAAACAGTTTCTTGTCGATTATCGAATAGTAATTATCGATGCCGAACGACAATGCTGGTACAATTTAAAAGGTGATTAAAGATATCTTTAAGAACCTTAAAGCCCGATATCGATTTACTTCGGGGCCGGATCGGCACATATCTCGCCAGCGCAAAACTCATTCCGAACTCTTAAAGACACACTCGAAAAGAGGGTCAGCCAATGCGAAGAGCCGAATCCAAGTGATCGGGCGTGTTAATGGAAAATCTCTCGTCTGCAACCGAACGATCCTATTCGCCGGCGAAAGCGGATCACCATTTTTTTCTGGGTTATTTATTGTCGTATTTAAATCAGAGACGTTTGCACAAGATTTGCATTTGATTGAAAACTTTGCAATCTTACAGGAATTTGTTATATTTAAATTATTTGCTAGATTTTGGACACTTTCTTTTAATTTATTGAATTCAGAAAATTTAATTATGATATAATAATATAATTCAAATTATTCCCCTTTAATTGTATTCGGACTTATTTGCAACGCAATCTTTTTTCTTCGTATAATAAATGAATTCAAGTAAGGAAAAATTGTTGACTAGAAAGAATATATGTGCCGAGTATAATTTCATCAAAGAGTTATGTATAGTTTGCAGAGTGCAGAGGAATGCAGTTGGTGACAAAGACGTCCGGGCAGAACGAGAAATTACGGTAACAATTTACGAGGTATTTTCGCCACTAGCATATCGCATCATTCTCTGTGGACCGTCTTTTCTCTACATTTGTAATGCTTCATCTGCCCACACTGATGAATATTCCTTTTATGGTTTTGCAAATAATAATTCTACCCATTGCAAAATTATAAATCCATTTGTTAATACTTTAAAATGTTACTTGACAGCCAAGGATTTCAAGAAATAATATTGCAAATGTATGGGAACGATTATTTAACAGGAATGATAGATAATTAAACTAACACAAGCTTAACATAAATTATTATAAAAGAAACTTCACATTATTAAGTTATCATTTAACTAGAATTATAATGTAAAATCGATAATTCATTTTGCAAGGACGTCTCTAATAAATAGAAATCCCTTCTGCAAACGTATGAAAAATACAGTTCTGTGTTAATTCGGCGCTTGCACAGCTTTTCAATGCGGCAGAGTAATATCCGGAACCTGGCCATGATAAATCGAGGCTATTTACCAGCAATTCTACGATATTCTCGTTGTTCACCAAACAAACGCGCATTTTTTCAATTACTTCCCTGAGTAAACACACGTTAGTTGCAGCTGTTTTGCATGCTGGTGCAGTGGCATAAATTTTCGCGCCATTTACTTTTACCGTTATCGTATTATTCCTGTTAGGCTTTAATTAAATATTTAATTAAGTAACACATGTATTGTCACTTCTCCCAAAAGTCCATGCATGGTTTTTTTTTAAATTGAAATCTGCTCATCTGATTGACTGATATTTCGAAGCAGAGTTCATTCTTTCCTTTGATAAATCCAGTGTTAACAAAATCCTTCAGTAATGATGGTAATAATTTATTACAGATTAAATTAAGTCATCGTATGTGATGAAATGTAATGCCTCTCAGGCGTAGTCGTCTTGGATTGCTGGTATCGAAATAAACACAAACACAGAGGTTCGAAACACAAATAATTCATACACTAATCGAACACTGTTATGATTGCTAGAACAATGATGGAATGTACATAATTTGGTAACCGCAGTTACCAACGATATTCACACATTGAAATACACAGAATTCACAAAATCTCAATAATGAAACAATTCGTGTGAAAATCTTACCTTGCTTATAGAAGAATGAATGTCCAAGTGTAATTAACCTTGCAGATTTGATAATATCAATTTCCTTCCATCAGTCAAACAGATTTCCATTTAAAATGAGATACTTGAATCTTGTAATTTATTATCAGACTTCTTCAAGATTTCAGTGGGCTGTTGGACTTTGGTTCATCGAACGTCGTATAAGAAACACTTCGCGACACGCACAGCTACACTTTCACAAAGTTTCGGTGCGAAATTTACACTGTTTTCCAGGAAATTCTCGGTTTTCGTCAGAGCGAAACAACGCGACGCACTTGTAATTCGTTCACGAAATAAGACTGGCTTGATCGCTACCGACACCTGGCGTTAATCGATAAAAAGATTCAGCTAAGAAATCCTATTTCCATTCAATAAGCTGCATGTTCATGCAACTTCGACTTTGAGCATCCTTCATTGGACAGGTTCATCCTGCTGTCACTGTTGTGACGTTGGCGTTGAAGCGCGCTAATTGAAATCCAAAAGCATTGAACCTTTAAATCCAACGATTTAACTGCCGTATGAAAAGATATCTTAAGAAAAATACTAGTTCAATGCTAAATCTGATGTACCTAATTGAATATAAATAATATAAAAAGTTCGATTTCGATATATCGCAGCGCAGTAACGATAGCGTCGGTCGATTAGCAAGTGTCGTTCCTCTTCCTGATTTATGCTAACAATTATTGGTGTAACGAAACGAATATAAACCCAGATTTATTTCTCCCTGCTAAGATTGTAATTGTTTTTAACTTAAATTCATCTTTGTTTTAAAGAAAGTACGTGGTTTCCTTTGGTTGGTTGTAGAAAAGATAATGATATAAAAATATCCGTAAACCTAGTATTAAAGAAATTAAAAAGCCAAAATTAAAAGCCTACAAATACTAGTTCAATATTAAATCTGAAGCACCTAATTGAATATAAATAATATAAAAAGTTCGATTTCGATATATCGAAATGAATCTACGAGTAACGGCCGGCAGAATTGGCGCGGCTGCGCAGTAACGGTAGCGTCGGTCGGTTAGCAATTGTCGTTCCTGTTGCGTCCCGCGTTTGTTATCTCGAATTTCCGTAGTGTTTCGATGGATTCGGTGTTCCATCGAGTTCCGGGAAGATGTATCGCGAGTGACAAGTGGTGGGAAGTGAGTGCAAGTGCCATCGAGCAAGGATAAAGGATATTTCTGGAGCAATCGCGGAAGTAGGTTGGAAGGACGCCTCCTGCAAGTAGTGAGTCCTCGATGCATGCCTCTTACTTATTCCCTTTACTCTTCTTGATCAACTACTTGTTCTTGATCATTTATATTGACATTTCCATCACTGAATGTTCTTGAATGCACAACTTTAATATTACATGGCATACAACGAATTCATAATCGCGCGGTTTGAAGTTCAAATACGAAATCATAACCACCAACATACGATTAGCAATCATCTCAAGTAAACACGAAAGAGATACTTGTATCTGGTGTTACAGTATCGTGTTTGTGCGCAAGTCCAATTGCTTTTCTCCTCGATCTCTTTCACAAGGTTTTCTGCTGACACAAATGCAACCACATCAAACTATACGAACACAAATTCGTCCATTTTCAACTACAAAAGTTCCATAACAAAACTGCCAATTCTTCTCTTTCATCCATCTCGAAACAATCGTAATGCTGAGCGAAAATCGCTGAAAAGAGGGGACGAGAAATTGCCGGGGGATTTCTATGCTATGAGCGAGGGCATTCCGAGCGATGAAAAGCAATGTGTGCTGGCGCTCGGAGCGCCGGGGAAGGTTTCGGGGAAAGAAGGTCAGCGAAAAGTGCGAAAGAGAGCCGGGCCGTGTTTAATGAATGATAATAATTCATGCGGAGACGCTCCTGTTTCGCGGCAAGGAGGAAACTGGGCGCTCCAATGAAAACGGCCCCTTTTTCTCCTCTTCTCGCGTGCACACATACACTGCTTACCGTTCTTCTTCTTCTTCTTCTTCTTTTTTTTAATTGCGCCGTGTCAGAGATAGCCGAGATCAAGGAGAGCGAAGAAACGAGTCGAGCTCGTAGATAGCGCAGCGCACTGCCAATTCGCTTTTATGGTTCGAACTTCCTACGACACATCCAATTGCCTTTCGATCCTTCACTTCCACACTCTCGACTCCCCCGAAAATTATGTGCTAACTTACTCGAACTAGCCACTTGAGAGCAGTTCGTTAACTATTTGGAATTACCTAGTGCACGGTGATCCATTTGATAATTATTTATTATCTGGTGGGTTTAATTATACAGAAATGTTTCCTAACTCTTGTTCTCTGTATAGTAAAATATTTAACAGGTTAATAAATCATCCTGTAAGTCAAGTACATAAAATACTACGTGGAGCAATGATTGTTTTTAATATTGCAAAAAGCGCCCTTCAAATATTTTGAAAAATATTTCTCCATAGAATCAAATCGGGAAAATCTTTTTAGAGTATTCCATCAATATTTATAACCATGAATACATTGATTGTTTGCATAACTGGAAGCAGTGTCAAAGGATAGAAATTCATATCGATTAAAATTGCACTATGTACAAATACGAGAGATCAAATTCTTGACTCAAAAGAATTACTTTGCAACGCTTCATTTCACTTTATTTGATTGCACACAAAATTGCATTAATTATTCAACGGCCACTCGACCGCAGGAAGTTGGTCCGCAGTTGTCTGTGCGGCACAGTTTCTACTGGAGCTGGAATTCTAAGTGCCAATGACTGGTGCGCTCTGTTACGCGACAGTTCCGCTAGCGATTTTCATTATGCATGAACGAATGCCAATAATTGCGCGCGTCGACTGCAAACAATTCTTCGGGAGGCGCGAACACTCGCCATTGTTGTCGGGCGACGCGCACTGCGCCGTTATTTCCGACACATTTTCTCTGTTTTCATACTCCCGCACGCACGTGATCTCAAAATAATGGCAGAGACCGGCGAACGCATAAATTCCCCAGTACTGTTTCCTGCGCGAAATTCTTTCGCTGTGCTCTTGTGAACTTTCCGCGAGATGAAAGTCACGAGAATTGGAAACTGATTTCGAATGAGAAAAGTACTGATCAATTTTAGATTAAGAAATATTGCGATCAATAAGAAGAATAATTGTTAATATAAAACAAGCTACTTTGCAAAAATTCGAAATCTTCAAGTTCAATTTAATTTGATACAGGATATGGATTGATATCCATCAATAAATTTTTACGCCAAGCACAAAGACAATAAACAAGCCAGAACTTCATGGCAACCAATGAATCAAGAAGTGGGAGTGTCAGGGTAATGGGTAATGAAAGAATCAAGGCGTCGAATCAGTTTGTCCAAGTATACTTTAATTCTAACATTAATCGCGCACGATTTACATATCTGTCGGTGGCATCGGCTCGTTCCGCACGCTCGTTCTCCGCACCGCTGTTAACCGCCGATGGGGAAAACCGATTAGTCGAACGAAGCCGATCTCCCGGCGGCGTATCTGTTACACTATCAATAGAAAATCTGTACAAACTTACATACATGCGACCGCCGCACTTGCATCACTGCGGGCGAAAGTGTTTGCGACGATATTACATAGAAGTGCTTATCAGCTGCTCGTAACAATCACCGTGTCACTAGCACTCGCAGTCAGCACTTCCCTCTCATTACGCTAGACCGAAAGAAACGCTCGGAGGGTAATGGCGCATGCTCATGAGTGAGATTTGTGCGAGAACATCAGTGAAATTCTATGTGAAAGTGTGCTTCCTCGAGTTTCAAGCTGATCGGGCATCGTAAAATGGAAAGAAGTAACATTTATATCTACGACTAGCTGGTCTTTTCGACACTGAGTACTATTGGAGCAAAGTTTATCAACTTACGATTACCTTTCGTGCCGAGTGCTCTTCCGGGGAAAGAGCACTCGGTCATATCCAATCCGTACAACCCATAGCATGTTCTTTCACCTCGGTGAGATCATTGCATCGCTCTCGATCCTCAACTTATGGTGTAAGTAAGTCTGAAATCCCTTGTAGACTGTCTCTGCAATGATTCTGTACAGCGCGCGCAAGTACATTCGCCTTATCTAAGCACCGACTGTACAATCTGTCCCTCGAGTCGGCTAAACTTATCCCCGATTCGATGCAACAGTCACTCGCGAGACGTCATTAAAAGTTAAAGCCACGCTGGCGCGCATAATGGCAGTTTCTGGTAACTCTGATATTGGCTCCATTAACCCCGGATGAGTAATCCTTCCTAATTACTAGAGATAATTAATTCTAATCCTGGAGAATCCCGGAATTGCTTGGCTGAAGAATTGAATTTCGACAGCTAAGCTTTTCTAAGAGTAGGAATCATAAAAATAAGTCATCAACCTGGAAAGTTGATAGGAATGAAAAGTGTGTGATGATGAAAGTAGGTAGCATAGTTGTAGCAGTCGTTTTAAGTGTTACAGAGGATGTTCGGTGATACTCGTCGAGGGTTAAAGTAGCTTTCCTAACTAAAATCGAAACTTCCGCTTCCCTTGCGACTTGACACACAGGTGGTTACAAATTTAATCTATTCACTAACACCTTCGGCTATTTGCTCGCTCGAACAGACCCGCTTCGATAGCTGTGCCTCGCGAAGATACATCTCGATTGTATAATCAATCAATTCAAACACTATTTCATTAAAATCGAATGTCTTTCCATAAGATTAAACAATGATTCGCACTTCCTTGAAGAAAACAATGAATTTCGAGTGGAAAAAATCATTGCTCGATTCCGAATACTTCAAGAACAGTAAATTGAGTGTGAGTTTGACTGAGTTGACTTAGCACTTGGCAGACATTCGAGATACACAAAGTACACACGCGGCCCTATAATACTTCCTTGTACATTTGACTGGTCGTGAATTGGAATGTGCTCTGCCGTAACGAGTAGGCGCTTGTACAATGTTTGTCTAGAAAGTAAGTTTTGCGCGGCAGATTCGAGTTGAATCTAAGTTCGCTAAGGACTTGAAGAAGCAAGTCAAGAAGATTCCAGGGGCTTTTTGAGAGGCGTGAAAGAAGGTGTTCTCGCGCGAGCAAACAGCGATGACCTTCGGGGAATTAGTCCGAGGTGATAATTAATCGCGAGCCACGACGACGACACGCGTGTCGATTTCGATGTGATTTCGAGAGTCGATCGAGACGATTCGAGACATCGATTTCGCGCGTCTCTCGATCGCTAAGAGCCGTGAGCGACTGCTATAAATTATTATGCATTAATATGTACAACACATAGCGCCTAAGAGCGAATGGAATAGACTTCAGTCTCTGCTGCCGCATCTTCTGCTCCTCCACTTCCGATCAGGATTTCGAGGGATCCTGGGCTTGCTGGAGCTTCCGATTCTCCCATTGGTTGATCCGCTTCAACGGGTAACAGATCACCGCTGAGAGGAAGATCAGACTTCCCGACAGGTAGAAAGAAGCGTCGTAGCTGCCCGTTAAGTCCATAAAAGCTCCTGCGTCACCAAATCGTTATTTACGTAAAATTAAAAATAATGTACGGTTGCTGGATTAGAATAATTGTTTTGTTATTTTGCAAATTGCTTTCTAAGAATTGTTTCACTAAGAACAAAGTTCTCGTTTTCCCCTCAAAATCTATTAAAGAATGACTGAAAAAATAGAACCAAAATTACTAAAAAAAAATTTTTCACACACAATTGTAAGATATTTAATTTTTACAAAATGATCGTTTAATGGATCAAGTTTAAACTGCGTTGTTAAAGAATTTCGACTGGTTTCGGCGGGCCAAATAATGCGTCGCCCTAAAAATCGCCTGTCAAATAGAATTTCGTGCTCCATAAATCGGCTGATATCAAAAGCACGCGCGTCCATTAATTTCCGTAAAAGTGAGCTGCGCCCGTCACTCAATCCCTTTCGATAAATTCGATGCAGGCGAAATCCAAAAGCGATTTTGCTAAATTGCGGAACGTGTGAAAAACAATGCGAATATTTTAATTGCTGGCAATAATCAACCTAATAAAAATAACGGGGCTAACAATAAATTTCTAAGTAAAGAAAAGAAGGGATTTAAATTGGAAGCTATTGAGTATGATGAATCCTTCTAATTACCTGCCAAAGGCGCGCCCACTGCTGCCGCCACGCCTTGGAATAGAAGAAGTAATCCGAAGGCATTTGTTAGTTTCTCCAGTCCGAGCAGGTCTACCACCAGGATCGATCTCAGAGAGGCGAACACCGCTGTGGAAGATGTTACCGCATGAATAAAACTCGAAGCCATCGCGAAACTCTGAAGAATTTACTACCCCGAAACTCCGCCAAATTCTTTGAAATGGTGCAGGTTTCATTTCCTCTTTTTATGTTTGTTCGGCGATATTTTTCTTTAACTAGCAGAACGTTTCGTGACCCGCATTAGTGTTTGAACAATTTTGTATTTGAAAGATAAATACTGGACTTTAATAGCAGTCTTTAAAGTAATATCCAAACCTAGTAGTTGTAGAAAGGATTAAAATCATTTCTCTTGCAAACAATAATATCGATATTGTGCAATACATTGAAAACATTAAAAACGTGGGAATATCCATGCTTATCTATCAATTTCTGCAAATAAAGACTGTTTCATATCGCAAAATTAATACTCGCGAGAAATTCTTTGCAAAAAGAGGAAACGATGTACTCACATATACTGAGGCCGAATGTAGCCGCATAGAAGAACTGGTAGCCTTCGCCAAGGGATAATCCAGAAAATACGGTGAGCAGGCCGCCGGCACTGATGAAGATATTGTTAACAACGAGCGCGTTAACACCTGGCAAACTGCTTGCTATGCCGCAAACGACACGACCGATTGTGTTGCCGATTCCAATCACTGACACGAGGAACATCGCTGTCGATTGCTCGATATCTGCCCTTCTTGCGCGATCTGAAACAATATAAATTATTCTTGCACTCTTTTATGAAAATTGAGAGTTGACTACTTTGTTTTAAACTGATTTTTTTACTGCAGTTAATTTGATTTACATTATTAATATTTGCGTGTTTTTTAAATTCACGAAGAACTACATAAAGAAAATAATAATTTTAGTATCTGAAGCTTCTACATTCACATACATTTATCTTTTGCGAAAAAACTCTATTAGAAAGTAAGTTAAACCATATTCATGCATTACGAAAAAGGGGGGAAACGAATCGAATGGAATGCACCATTAAAATTTCTATGTCGCATATTCTCTTTTTAATGATTTCTTGTTACGGTCGTTGAGCCGTTTGATTAGATTGTACAATTTAGAAAGGCACGCGAACGTGTTATATATCATCTAAAAACACCTTTCATTATTCCCGCGAACAACAAAAATGTAAGATGAACTATAATTAAGTGTTAGGCCTGCAATTTACTGTCAACTCGCTTGGTATATTAACACCGTCATTGAAAGAAACTGCTCCGCGTCGGAACTTATCATTAAACACGTACAGCTAAGTAATTCGCACAAAAACTGTCGGGCGGTTGAGGATATTGAGTAAATGAATGTAATTATTTATTGCTCGCATTTAGCAAAATTCCAATAGAAGTATGTGGCATATTAATAATGGAAAAGTGCTCGGGGAAAATTAATTTCTTCATTAAATAAAGATATCAATTCTGCCCTTTTTTTAAAGATATCAATTCACCAACATTCTGCACATATGCCTTCTTTTTTTCGCTCGCTTCACGTCAAATATTTTGCTCCTACAAATATATAAATAGAAATACATACCCGCGACATACATGAACGGTGTGTAGAAGCCCATCATAGTGAGTCCGCCTGAAATGGCCAATATCAGGAAGGTAGGACTCTTCAGGAGGCTGACGTCCAACATCGTCGTAAGAATACGACGCACACTTTCCGGGCACACATAGCAGCTTCCGCTCTCCTGCTCGGCGACATCGGTCGCCGTTGGCAGGCGCGTCACCGACATGTGGTAGCCAACTGAGGATTGCTGCACCCAAATCGCTTTTTCTACACTACTGTTATGACTTTCGGGCATCAACGAAAGCTTAAAAATCTAACGGTGCTTCTTCAAGATTTGCGTAAAACGCTTGCGACGAGCAAAATCGTAATTTATAGTGGATAAAAATTGGATTAGAAAGGTTCTTTAAGTTATACGATTTTTATAAAATGTAGTACAATTTTAGAAATTATTGATCGTATCTGGTTTAAAAAAGCCACAATTAAGTCACAAGTTTCTTCATACTAAAACTAAGATAAAATAACTTGAAAATTTGTTTTATCTATTCTTTTCTTAGCTTGGAAAAATTTATTCTGCACATACTGAATGTGCCAATATTGTTTGTAGCCACTTTGCATTAGAAAATGTATCGTACCTGAGATTTGTAGTGAGGCAGTCTGTTCAACGAGCCTCCATAAAAGATGTCATCCCTGTAAAAAGGTCTCTGGGGATCTTTGGTCAGCGTGTTTCGCCTGTTGCCTGTCTTCAGGGACTTTTGGCTGCACTCCGAATCCGCGCGATGCCGTCTCCCGCTAATTGTGTGCCTACGAATCTGCCAAAAAATGTCCTCGTATACTCAACTAGGAATTTTGTAGAGACATTTAAGACTTAAGTGAATTGGCACCGGTTTCGCCCTGTTTTTATGCTCGCCAACATCGTGTTTGAACTGCTCAATTATTTTCTTGACATGTTACTTTGGATTCAGTGTAATTATTATTCTTATAAATTGTCTTTTGCTATAAAAATCGTAATTATTATAATATTTGAAAGAAATTTATTAAATTTGCCAAGAAATTGAATACACTCACAATCGTTTAACTACAAACATAAGCAAATAGAAATTTAAAGAAATAATTCGAAATATTCGCACATCAAAACTTGCTGTTAGAAACGTGTTAAATACAAATGACAAACATTAACAAGCCACTGTTTCGATAAGGAAATCTCCCTGCGAACTCAGCACTTCTCAGACAAAGGAATTGGACACTATCTTGATTTCTAATACCGAGTGATTAAGTGTCATCGGTCAAGTTCAGTAAAAAGGGAAAGAAATGCTAAAAGGTATTACTGAGCAAGCAACTTTGTATGCGCGTGCTCTGTTTTCGTACAACGGGATCAGTGATTCAAGAGAGTCAACCTTGCACCGGCCGCGATAACCCTTTCAAAGATTTACTTTTACGAAATCAATTGATCGCGATAAAGTGCGATCGGAAAGTCATCCTGTTCTTTCTCGAGTGATAGATTTGTAGATTTTTGTATTTTATAAATGTAGGTATTCAAAATTCAAAATTAATTTTTTACAGCTCGGGTTTTCAATTATAATTTTTTTAAAACATCTGTAACGTACGTCACGTCACCAAACACGTTTCTAATTTTTTCCAACTTGTATATGCTCTGATATAAGAATATTCGGATGAAAAACGTGGGAATCACGGAATGCCAATTACAGTTTCATTATTTCAATCTGCACTTATTTGCAGACGCACAATACATAAAAAAGAATAATCTCGCACGGCTTTCATTAGGAAAAGATAATCTTAAAACAGAAGACTCTTCCGTAAAAATAAATCTCTTTACAAAGAACAGTTTTTTGTCTCCAAATAATACTGGTTGTATCAATACTTTTTTTCACTCGCTCTGTACGATACAAGCGGAAACGGAGCTTTAATCACTCACCGTGGGTACTTTGCCGTTGAGTCGCTCAGCGTCGCCAGCCAGGAGATTGTTTTCCTCCTCGGCGATCTTATCCTCGCTGTTTACGGCCTCGAGGTCCGGATAGATCGGCGCGGAGAGACGCTTCTCGGACGTGCTCAGCTTCTTGTCCATGCTTTGCAGCTCCACGTGGACCTTGTTCAACGAGTGCAGAGACTTCGAACCGCTGTAATATCAGAGAAACTTGTAATCCTCATCGAAACACACCTTTTCTTCGGGATGAGCCCAATTGCCGGAGACAAGAGCCAATCGAGTGATTTGTCATTGTCTCCTTTTACGACGCGTCCGAGTATCCCCGTTCAGTCGTAAACTACGACACGATAGTACCGCTGAGAATTTCTTGCTCGAAACTTCCGCTAAAGTTCTACCTAATTCTTTGATCCCAACACTTCACAAAGTGAAACTAGTAAAGCTGTGTGTATTGCTATTTTTAAACGTATTATAAATGTATTATTTATTTTTTATATGTAATTTATTCGAATTTGTTTCCTTAAATTATTCTTCGCGATTATTTTTGAAGTCGAATAATTCTGACAAAAAGGCACAAATTAACTCGACATCGGATTAACCTAAACTTTCTATGTCTCGGCTCATTAATCACGAAGAAAAAGAGTAGAGAACGCCTATAATCACCGATAGCGATCAAAAGGTTAAGCCATTCTCATGGAAATTGATCGAGCCGCTGGATAATCGTAAGCAAATAGTTTACCAAGTGCCAACTTCCAGGAGGCTGTCATTCCTGCTCAGATATTGTTAGAGATAGTTCGCTCGAGTGGAATCGATCGGCTGGAAGTATCGACTGTTCACCGAACTACATT
The DNA here is from genome assembly GCA_910591665.1 of Ectemnius continuus. NCBI lineage: Eukaryota > Metazoa > Arthropoda > Insecta > Hymenoptera > Crabronidae > Ectemnius > Ectemnius continuus. The sequence goes on along the minus strand of OU342868.1, from coordinate 7,227,114 downwards.
GATCAAAAGCTCCGTTTATATTAGCGGACATTGGACGTGTCAGGCGCATAGCGAAGTCGATAGGAAATACTCTTCAATCCATATAACAAATACGCCAGCTCGAAACCTGCCCTGATTTTTTTTATATAAGTTCACAAAGTAATGGAAAATACTTTCCTAAAAATTTAGCTGTTATGATTAATTGAAAGTAGATTTTAGAAATCTTTGAAAAGCCCGTGATATTTTCAGGATTTATTTATAATGTGATGAAGAAAGAACTTGCAAAATTTTAGCAGCCTTGAAGAAACAATAAAATCCAATAATTTAAATAAAATATAGCGTTCCATTATAGTTGTAAAGCGACCTAAAATTTAATTACTATAAAATAAAGTAAATCGCTTTATTTTAAATAAAGAAATAAAAATAATTCTTTGCGTTTAGAAATAAAGAAAAATTCAACAAATATGGCATTGTAAACATCAAGTAATACTTGTCAGCCGCGCGCCATCGATATCCGCAAACGTGCAGGATGAAATTGTCCGCGACGCCAATTTCACGTGGATTTGTCGCGGCCACCGAAGCAAGATTTCACGGGTGCGGCCGATTCGCACAGTTTGCCCGCCAACCGCGTGTAATGCTTCATTGTTCTGTGCCGCGCGCGTGTTCCGGAACGCGTGAATGAACCTGCTGGAATAATCGGATAACCCTGGAAACGTTTAAAAGTCTCGGCCGCTCCACTTATGTACACAACAGATGTGCGTGACGCGACAATCAGGCGGAAACGAGCTGACTTTAAAAGTAACATTGTAGTCAACCGAAACAACAAGAACACTCTTGTGAAAGAACGTGAATCGACTCGTTGGACACACGGAAGTGTCGGTAGGAAACCGTAAAATGTATTTATAAATCTGAATTGATTCAAAGCAAATCTTGATTTAGCACCTATTTTTGTAGGAAATATTTTTTAGTGATATGTTATAATATTTTTAGTTACACTTCGAATTTCCATTCATTTGGCAATGTTGGAAATTTGTGAATTCAAACAATATTGTTACACAACTGATAAATCATTACATTCTCAATTCCCTTACGATTCTTACCAATCTTCAATAAATGAGTGAGTCATTAATATGTACTTCCACTCAATTTTATCTCTTCGAAGAAATCCAAGGAATATCACAAGCATTGAAATTGAAACTTGAAGTTGAAGCATCGCGAATAAAATAGTATAAAAATAGTATTTAAAAAAAGGAGAACAACTCACTTGACGATGTTAGGGCTGCTTCCAAGAATTTCGGCGGCTGTTGGATATTCGGTGTTGTTATTGGTCCCAAAGAAACCACTTCTGCTGGGCCGAACACAGTGCAAGGATGCTGTGGACGCGCCCTTTGCCAGAAGGGTCGTTTTCACTTCGAGTCCGACGTTTTCTGGCGGCGATTTCACTTTGATCCTGGTAGGTTTCAAGGGCCGGAACATCGCACCGAAAGTGGCGCAATTCAGCAGCATGCCTGGAAAGAAATAGTCGGCCGATTCCCAATTTTAGATTTGCGAGTCATTAATCGATCCCTGTTAACACTACAAGTTTTGTACCCCAATTTCAGCCTTGTAAGATAATGAATTTGATTTAGAAAAGGATGAATTTGAAGTGCAAGGAGAATTCGATATGCAAAATTGTAGTGCAAAACCTGCAACCTGTACCAACGTAGTTGCAACAATCTATTGTTCATTAAATTGCGTTATTCTAACGTGCTTACGAAAGACAGAAAGAAAAGATTGTAATAACATAAATTTCTGGTCCATTTGCAAGTTTAGAATTGCTTTTAAATGTTCCTGCAATATTAAAATTTGCAATTAAAATTCTCTGCAGGAAATAAAATAAAAGAGTAAATAAACTAATATTCGCATAAAGACTTAGAGATTTATAAACATAAACAGATCTCGATTATTCATGCATAGAAATTGTGGTTTTAAAAGTGTGCAATACTTTAAAACCCTGTCACCATACAACCTACCTTTCATATTTGTATTACCAAATGAAGTATTACACAATACAGTAAACAAATTGATAGATTGAAAACTATTCCTAACGAATCATGAGAACCAAAGAGTAATTAAAAAGTAGTCAAAGCTGTAAAAGTGAACGAACCAATTCAATACTATTAACAAAACTAATCGAAGAAAGCCAGAGAAAGAATACAAAGATGTCCACTAAAAAGAAACCAAAAAAGGGGGGTGTTTCAAAATCGATAGAACGCAGAAACTCGTGCATTGTGCTGGAAGCGATGTCCGAAAAGTGTGATAGAAATCTTCACTACTCCGTAAACTACATTCATAACAAGATTACGAACATCAAGAGAATCAAAAGCTTTCAATTTACCTTGAATACGATTCCACGAGGATGCCACGAGGCTTTGCAACATGAATTAAACAGTATCGATTAGCAATCTAGTCGGTATATAATTCACACTTGAGTTAATTCATCTTAATTAACGTCGGCTTCATCTTAATAAGTAATTAAGCTATTGGTAAGTCGGGGGATGCATAATTACCTGCTTGGCAGAGCAGGGCGCCTCTCCAGCCGAAGTGCTTAACGAGCAGATCGGAAATTGGCGCTAGCAAAAAAGCGCCAATCCCGGAACCGCAGACGGCGATTCCCGTCGCGAAAGCTCGCCATCTCTCGAAGTAGAAACCGGTGGTTATCACTGCTGGCACGTATATCAAACCTGCCCCGATTCCACCTGGTAATTTCCAAAAAACACCATAGAAAACACTGTAGGAAATACCATGGGAATAGAATTTGTTATAAAATAGGCATTCCGCAATTTTCTGCAGTTTTGCAATCCCATCATTAAAATTTACAGTGACACTGACAATGGCTTGAGTTTTAGTATGTTTCTCAGGCTAATCATTATTAGCAAATGCAATGATAATTGGGAGAAAAAATGGATGATAATATTCTGAGTTATTATTTTCAATCGAAACTTATGAAATATGAACACCTGTATTAATTTCAAACGAATTAAGCTTCGAATTTTGATGTCATATTAAATTAATATTAAAAATACGAAAGAGTACTAAATTTATCATCAGACGTGTTGCAATAAAAACCAGGTCAAATGTATGTTATGAAAGCACCATAAAAATATTATATAATATATCAGCAGAGATATTATATAATATATTTTATGAAAAACTGACTTTCTCATTTCGAATTTGTTACACTCGCGTTAGAGGGACTTGTTTGCGACCACTCTTGCAGCTTATCGAAGTTGTTCACAAAAACAACGAACCAACGCGAAAATCGCGCGTATCTCCAAACGATAGCATCTTTCTTCGCGGCTACATAAAATCCAGCAAAGTATAAGATCGATAATCAATACGGATTTCCGCGAGATTCCCGAAAAATAAAGCGAGGCGATGAAAAGGAAGTAGTCGAATCCAAAGATACGAATAATTCTGAATGACTTAACTCCAAGCAATAGCGTACGCGCGCACCAGTTTGGACAGGTGCGCGCGGAACTGTGAAGCAAAGCGGGCCGAGCAGAAACAAACCGGCCAGTTGAACAAACAGAACTTGTATCTCGCAGAGCGTAAAATATTTCTGCGTACGGAATTAAGTGTGGCAGTGAAACTTGATGATAGCACGGAAAGAAACTCACCGATAACGCCGTAAGAAATGTAAAGGAACTCGATCGAAGTACTGAAGTACGAAAGGACGAAGGCACCGCAACTTATGACGCTGCCCGCAATCGCTACCAGTCTGAAACCATATCTGTTGGCTAACGCTGACACAAACGGACCTGTAAACAAATACATAAAGAAATAATGAAGTTTCACTGATTGCAATGAATCCATTAAAGATATATGAAATTTTTGCAAGGCTTCCATAAAGCGAAAAAATCACTACTAATTGATTCTTGTATTTAAACTTATTTCTCTTAGAATGTAAATAAAATGTAGTTGTATTTATGGTGAACTAAAAATCCATATTTTAATACGTCTAAATTATAATATAAAATGTAATAACAAAATACATTGAAAAATTAGTAAGGGATACAAGAAGAAAGTAATAATAGTATAACAAATGGTTATCGCTCACCAGCCATGAGATAAAATCCAGCTTGAAGGGAGCCGACGAGGGAAACCCTTGCCTTGGAAACCTCGAAAGCTTCGGAGATGTCATTGAGGAAGACACCGAAACTAAAGATAATACCGTCGACGAAGAGATTGCACATGAAGGATGCTGCAACGATTACCCAACCCCATCCTCCGTCCGGCGGTACCACCATCTCCACTTCAATTCCCTGTCAACAAGTTTTCATAATCACCGAAACTTTCTTGATTATTAATGACGCCGGGAGTCGCCAACTATTTTCCCATTGTTAGCAGATCTTGACTGATGCTTGTTCCTTGATTACTGTTTCCATGCTTGCGTATTAATCATCGAGGCACTCATTATGCAATGGAAAATGATTGGTTTTATTTGCCAGAATTTTATTAACGTCTACCATTAAATCGTTCGTTTTAAATCGTTCGAAACATAAATAAAATAAGCGTTTCACAATTACTAATTTTATTATTACAAAATCCAAAGATGGAATAAATTTGAAGTTTAAATCAAATTCTTTCGTTTAAATAAACAAGAATCATTCATAGCTCGACTCATTCGTACCAAAAGAGAAAGAAACATTATTCCAAGCACAATTCGACAAAAGCTTCATTTCTTTCGCGGTGCATTCGGTGAAAATTAGCTGCAGAAGAAGAGTGACATCACCGATTATTCACCGGGCGACATTTACTATGGAAATTCACTCAAGGTGGTGGGATCAAGGCCAAACGGACTGTTAAAAAAACCGGGCGCCCCACCTCCGCCCCTTTCGGCCCCCCGAACTTTATTCGATTTCAGTGTCCCCCGGTTGACCCAAAACTCGGCGCATTATCAAACCGATACCGTTTCTTTCTCTCTTTTTTCTTCCTGCCCGATCGTTAAACCGAAGAAAGCCGCCGGCGAGGCGATATTTTTAACAACTCTTTCGCAAAGCAGCGTGACTCGCGGCTTGCCCAATTGCCGCGAGATGCTTTGCGAAATCGCGCGAAGAACCCATTTTCGGGGATTTTTGACGATTGTTAATAGGCTGTGATTGAAAGTGGCGGGAAACAATGCAAGATTATATTGTGATTAAATTAAATTTTAAATTTCGTATTTTCTAACAAAGTATTGTGTAAATAATAGTCTAAAATGTTGCGATTAATAATTCATGGAATATGATATTAATGTAAAAGCAATCATAGTTGGAACAAATGAAAATGAACTAATTGTTTGCTCAGTTTGTCCCATTGTGAAACTGTGCACGTGCATTTATACACAAACAGCATGTGAATAAATATTATTATGCAATGCAATTGTATTGTATTGCATAATATAAACTATACCCAGCAGTGCTCATTGAAAATAAATTTACAAAATGAATCATCACGCATATTATAATAAAAGCCACGTCAAATGTTCGAAAATGGGTTCTAAAAATTAGAAGTATCATTCTAATCGTTTGATAAATCTGATAATACGATTTAATGAGTGTGACGAGTATGTGAAGCACGATGTTGATCGAATGCCATCAATGACTGCCCCACCCTCGCGGCTACTTTGCAAATGAGACTGTGCCAGATGAAAAACTCGCTTTCCTCTCCCGATTAGAGGAACAACATCTCGCTGGCACGCGTTACACGATCGAGATAAACAGGTGTCGCGATCGATAACAAATCGAACCGCGGCAAACTAACTGGAACAATGAACGACAGCAAATCGAACACGATTGAGACAGCGAAGAAAATAGAAAATAAGGAAAGATAGCGCTGCCTTTTTGCAGGTCGCGCACCGAATTAATTGGAACGATTATACGATGATGATATATTTCTGCGGTGATAATATAGTTTCGGGTGATTGCGTTGATAGTATTGATAATGCGATTTAAGTTGTAATGAACTACTTATGCTGATATTGTTATCTATATTATTAATAGATACAGTGAGGATCAAATCGTATGATATTTGTATGATTTCACATATTAATCAATTAGCTAATTAATGTAATATATTGACTCGTGTTCATAAGAATATTTCATTTTCCTAAGAAGGAAAAACAGTGAAAGGCACTCGAATTTATTCGCCATTAATTATGTTGACATATTTGATTGTAATTTGACTTTTTACTGTATCAATTTATTTGATCTTCATTAATTTATTTCTTCCAAGTTTGAGAACAATATTTCCAACAGGTGATTCAAAAAAGAAACTTTCTTCCTTAACAAAATTCACCCCCCAAAAAGAGGTGTGTCAATATTTTTTCAATTCTTCACAATTTCAGATAATAATTAGACCAAAATCCTACCTCGTCATTATTGTTATCCTTGTTCTCGTCGTCGGTGTGTTCCTCAGCCTTGTATCCGCATCCGTTCATCTGGGGCGGCTTGGCGGCGGCCGGTTGGTGGTCCGGCTGATTCTCCGTCGACGGCATCGTCGTCCACGCTTGACTGAAACAAGCCGAAGCGCGCGGTTTCGCTTAAAAACACTGCCGATTAAGTGGTCCGCGAGCCGATAACGCGCAGAGAGTGCTGGACCCCCGAAAACTCTGCGCTCGACAGATCCGCTCTATCGCAACGCTTCTCTGCTTCGAGTCGCTCTTCGCGGTTGTCTTCTGGTTTGCCGCGCGCGCGTAAATCCGCCCGGCCGAGCCGCCTCCACTCGATTAATCCGCGAGCGTATTGCCGCCGGTAAATAGAACTCCGCTCCGGCGCGCCCCACGTATCGCTGACGCAATCCGTCCACCGATCGCGGTTTTAGTAGGGGATCGCTCCTCCACCTGCCACTCAATTAAATCATTCGGAATATAATAAGAATATCATCTAAGTATTATTTGTCTTTGTCCTTCGATTGTCTCTAAAAGTCTCCCTTGTAATAATGCATTCATAATTTCAAATGCACTTCATTTCTGTTATCAAATATTATTAGAAATTAGTTAGGAGGTCTCACGATTTTACGACTTTCACAATAAATGCCCCTCGAAACCAACAAACGAAGTAAATGATATGCCACTGGAAACTGTAATACTTCTTTGAAATCAATGCAAGAAACAATCAATTACAATAATTACTTCAACACGAGGATGATAATAACAGCGAATATTTTTACGATTTCGGTATTTAAATAATTAACGTACAGGGTTAATTTAAAATAAGCTTTGCATGTGGATAGAATAGTATAAACATATACATATTTAATAAAATCTGATTGAAATGTATCACCCTGTACATAATGGTAGTAAACTGCAGCTAAGAATTTAGACATGATTTAATTGGCACAGTTTGTCGTCGCCAATTAAAGGTGCCGGACGCTCCAACGATAGTGCAGATTAGCATCCTTTATGCGAGCAGAAAATTAGCATAATTCAAAGCACGAATGAGTATATTTGAACCCCTTCCGATATTATACCGGTTTTTGCTCCGCCTTTGCTTCCTTTCCAGTTTTATGCGACTTATTACTGCTATCGGTTGGCGCGCGTGCATGCGATCTCACCGAGCCGTCTAATTAAATCATTAATTAAGAAGCTCTGACATCGCGTCAACCAAAAAGAAAGTCCAATCTCGCTGAGAGCAAATTCCGATTTCCCTATCGCCTCTCTTTATCATATTATATGACTTCGTTTCCTCGCTCGATCGAGTTGTCCACTGTAAAAGGAACTTTGAAGTCGTTTGATGATCCGAATCAAGTTTCGATTACGCCAACAGGAATCTTCGATAATATTAAAATTGTATCGATGCGGTCATAATTTTATTTCTATTACGTAACACGTTTACTGTTATTTTACGAATTTCCAAAACTCGAAATAAAAATGGGAAGCTAAGTAACACATTTACTCTCATTTTTACGGATTTCCATAATTGGAAATGAAAGTGAGAAATATCGAGCATTTAAAATCTCAAGCAACCGACGCTTCATCACGTGCTGCGAATGTTAGATTCGCCGACCGACCTTGACCTCTCTCTCAACGATCCTCTCTGACCTTGCTCTGCCAATGAATTCTCGCAAGCAGAACGAGCGCGCGCTTGCAGGACCGCGTGTACAAGGTGATTCACATGCCTTTTAATCACCACTGTCGTGTACACCTTGTTCAGGATAATTACAGATTATTTTCAACGTTTAATTATGCTTTCAAATGCCTTTCTATATTTTACCCATTTTTTCTATTAATATACAAAGCTTTATATATTTTAAGTTGTATTAGTTGAAACTTCATAAATTATGAATGATACTAATACTGATTTAAAACAAGCAATTGTTCTTGTTAGTTATAATGAAAAATTAAAAATGCTATGCATTTGCTATGCATTTTTCTGACAAACAGCAACCAGTGAGAATTCATATTATTATAATTGCTGAAATAGAACATTCAATAAAATAAATAATACTTCACACACGCGAAGATACGAACCTTTATAACTATTTTACCATTTCGCAATCTTTCGTTCACACAGGAAGCAATAAATAAAGTTACCTTGGCATAATGAAAATTTTACCGGACTAGAAATCGGCCGAGAAGTTAAAGTCACGTTTGTATCCGAAAAAAGTAAGACAAGAAAGTCGGAAAGAAGTTCAGCCTTCGTTTCGAACGCATGGACAGTGGTTTATAGCCCTTATTGGCTGAGCATCCTTGATACTCGAGTAGTCAGAAACTCGTTCCAAGGTCAATTGGGTCAGTTCATTTAAGAAAATGAAGTTCGGACTACGTAGCGGGCTTTAGTGAAAGTATACGGGAGCAGAGGAGGCGCGACGCTATTAGGAACGGTTCAAGTCCACTCGGTCAATTGGGGATCACGAACCGTACAATACGCATTACAGAAGCCGACCGAAACCCCGCCTGGCAGCACGCGATTGCGGAATAAATAATGTCAAGGGAACCTCCAATATACCGTTCATCTAGCGGACATAATCGAGCGGTTCTTCCTCAAAGTAGTGTTAGTTTACTTTTTCAAATTCGAAGATTTAAACTTAAAAGAAAATCGTATTAAACTCATTGTTGTATCAATAATAGAATTCGAATTATTTAAGAGTGTGCAATATATGAATGCATAATAAAATGATGGACGTTGATATTTGCGTAAAAGTTCACAGTCTACCGATGATAAATAATAGAAAAATATAAAGGGACAAGTATGTTTAATATGAAAAATATTTAATGGTATTATTAAAGGCAGAAAACTACTATTTTCATAAAAATTCGCAATCTCGCGGTGCCGAAATAATGGGGAAATATAAAGGGACAAGAAGAACGGTGAAATATCAAGAAGCAGTATTGCACTGTTCGCACTCGGGCGACTGGAAAGAATGCATGCCATAATCTTGGAAGAAATGGGATTGCGGGCTATCATGCGAGCACTATGCAGCCTTTCCCAGCGAGGACGCGGAACGCCTCCTCCGCGCGAGTTATCGAACTGGCACAATTTCGATATCACGCGGCGAAGCGAGTCGCCACGATCGCCGGTAATGAGTGCATCGCTCGTCGTTCCGCCGAGGAAAACAGCCGCCAGAAACAAATACAGAGCGGACAAATATTTTCACGATACAATATTTGCGTCTTCGGACAGGTGGCTGAGGAATTATCTAAGCGAGCCGCGTTCGGAACATTTGCGAAAACCAGTGGTACTTAAACATATAATCACGCTATTGTCAATTTCGCGAATGAACTAAATTAAATGGTAACACTTACAATTTTTATTATATCTGAGTAAAAAAATGACTAAAATATTCGCAAAGGATGCTACTTGAAATAAAAAAATAGTAATCGATCACAGAGTGTAAGGTTTTTGTTAAATAAAATCCCGAACATTTTTAAAGCTTCTAAGTAGACGCCCCTCTTTACTGTCTGACCATAGATTTCCAATTCCCCTTGGACATAAAGATCCAGGTTTGCTCAGTGGCTTATTATCTCTGTTTTCATACCACCACCGATATTTATTATTCTCCCTCGCCTCTTCCTGACAAATGGGAACGTAGAATTGCACTTCAGGGGGAATTCAATATCGGAATATAAAGGCAAGCGTGCACTGAGAGTACTCGCAAGCAAAGTGTTGGACTTGTCAGGTTCAAAACTCTGCACACTTTTTTCTATACAATTTTGTAAACCAATGTAGAATAATTTTGAAAAAAATCAGATGGCATAAGCGATTATAGGTGTTATTAAAAAATCATTGAAAAGCAGATTTTACCTATTCGGAGGTGTTTAAGGTTATTTTGGAGCGTCAGACCTGTCAGGTCGAAACTCCTTCATGATATATTCGGTGTTCGCTCATAACGTAAAAAGCATCTGAAGAATTTCAGCTGCCACGATGCATTTTAAGTGCATGAAACTTTCACGAAGTTGAAGCCTGGCTTTTCGATGACTTTTGAAAAATATCTATAGTTCATCATGGCGGCTGATTCTTTGGAGAAGTATTCCACATTGGTTGACTTGACAGGTCTGGCATATTGCTTGCCAGTCCGAGACACTTACCCAATGACTGTTCGCCGTGGAGTCGCAGAAAAAACCGACCGGAAGGTGCATTATAATGCTGAGAAAGCTCGACTTTCATCTGCGAGTATCAGCCAAGATATAAATCGATGATAAGATACGTCAAAGGAACAAATAGCTTATCAAACAAATAGCTTCATTTCACATTTTCGTTCGCAAACCAACAGAATTCTTGAGAAAGTGAAAACACTTTCGGGTGCATTTATAGCTTCTAAAGTCCGGCGATTCATTAAGATTGTTCTTTAATTACAGCTGGCTCTACGTAAAACTGTTTTATTTTATTTATTTTATTTCATAGTTGTAAAGATAGAATTTCTCGAAGAAAATTATTTTATATTATTTACGACTTCGAAGATGAAACAAATCAAATGACGGGCTTCAAATAATTTCTTCCACCGAGGAACGTCATTGGCTACGTCGCGAAGAAGCCGAGTCGAGCGACTCTAAGGCCGACAAAAGCGGATGACACACACACACCGGAAGAAAAGCAGCGTTCCCCTACTCGTCACTGATTTGTCCCTTATTAACCCTTTTCACGAGCTAGCCGAGCACTTATCGGCCCGTAACAGAGGCCAGCAATAACTACTAATAATTGCGGCAACCTCGCCGCATTATTTCGGCATCTGTTAATGTCAGATAAAGTCTGCTGCTGCGTTCCTCCGCTCACGCGGCGTCTATGTGCGGCGCCACAGAAACACACATAGAAAGGAATCAGTTAAATATGTGTACAGGACTTATCAAGAAATCCGAATGAATTTCTATTATAATAACAAGTATATAATAAAAACTCTTTATAAAGAGTTTCATTCATTTTGAGCAAAATTAAGTTCAAGACTTCAATTATATTAGAATGAATATGATAATCAAAAAAACTTTGGATTAGTATATTTAAAGTTACGTAAACGCATTATTAATTATATTAATTAAAATTCATTGAATAAAATTCTATGTTCAATATTACGTTAAATTATTATATTTTATTACACGCGACAGCCAAATATTTTAATAGTATTTGTAATAAATCTCGCAAAATTCTTACTTAAGGAAGAAAGTCAAAATCGCGCGTCCCTATTTTTGAACGAGCCTCTAGAATCCGAAGAGGTAGCGCGCGATTTGCATACGAACGTGTGTGGGTCGAACGGTTAGGCGGTCCAAGTAATATCGTGCAAACAGTATTGTGCAAACTTTGCTAATTGATAAGGGTAACAGGCCGCTTATTTTTGGCACCGCGACATTCTTGTCACTTTCGCGCGACACACACACACACAGTTTGCTGTCCGATAAGCAACGCGCGTTTGCACAACCGAATTTACAGACTCCCTGTAAATCGACTAGATCCCATTCTTTCCACTGCTATCAGGAATAATTAGTTTTTGATTGCTTATCTTACTCCCGTTAACGATATTGACAATCAATTAATAACTGTTCAACGGAATCATTTATGCAATAAGTAGTTATTGCTTTTGTGATATAAAAAAGCTAGGTGAGAATCATAAAAGAGTTTATAAATGTTTAATATTTTCTGTTTTTGGTAGTTCTCGTTTGTAAAGCTTATGACATTTTACAAAATCATGAATAAACAACATCGTTACAATTATCTAATTTTACTTGCAAAATATTCTATTAATATTCTTCTACATTCCATGGCAAGATAAAAAAGAAATCTCACAGCAAGTTATAATTAGACCTAATTAGCAATGACGAGTGCCAACTAATAAGCATGCCGAGAAACTGCAACAGCTTTTATCAGGTGGTTTCATGCGCTCGGCAGTGTACGCTGGTAAACGAAACGCACAACTGAATTAATTAAGCGAACGGTGGGACGTAAGCCGTGATTTAACGCGGATTGTCGCTTTCCGGAAGATAGGCTGGCGATGTTATTGTTTTCAAAAAGCCGGCTTAAGGCGCCAGGATTGTTTGTCACGCGAGACGCGGCACAGCAGCCCCACAATTTGACGGCCAACATGCTCTTCTGGGGATTGGCAGTGCCAAATTGCTTCGGAAGAAACGCGCAAAGCTCCATTCACACTACGCTGAACGTTAACCATCCTGGTCGTATCTTCTCGGAACGTTAATTTGAATTTCAAAATCTGGTTAATTAGTTTACACTAAATATTGTTATTATTCGAGCTTTGAATTGTCCATTTACTTTATTTTTTGTTATTTATTATTGTGCATATTTTACTATTAATTATTTATATCAGTGATGGAAAATTATAATAATAGCAGTATTTAATTTCCATCACTGGAACATCTAAATTATTTTCCAAATACTTTTGCCACAAATAGTGCATGCACACATTAAATAAAAAAATGATATTTTAATGAAACTATTCACGTATGTTATAACAAGGATTACCAACAGAATTATCAATAGAATATTTTCTTCTGCAATTATTATAATGAATCGACTAACGTTGCTGTAATGTGAGAACCGGCACGGTCAGTATAACGTGGAAAGAGCTTAAGCCGCCTTCGCCAGCACTTAGGCACGCCGGATTTTCGGATATTCGTCGCTCGAAGTCTTTGGATATCGGCCAACTTCGACGATACTTGCCGCGCGCGGCAACTCCGACGAGAAAACAGTGGCTCGAACAACAAACAAGTTTTTCCCCGGCCGATTTTCTAAGTCGCCGGAACAAACACGTGCTGCGACTTCGAAGAAATCTTGAAGGGTGAACGAATGGCTTTCGGCAGAAGGGTTGATAACCTTTAACTTGAAGCACAAAAAATGAACCTGCTCGAGTGAAGGAAAACTGTGTTTGCGATACGAAAATTTCTGACATATTTAGTGATCGTTGTTCGTAATAAAAAAAATAGTTGATAGATCGAATTTCGTTATTTTTCTGATCTATTTTGAAAACGTTTAAATCTATTTTAAATTCGTTTTCTTTACTGTATGAAATTATGATCCAAACAAACTATGAGCTGTGAAATATTGCAGATTAACAAAATTTCACATTCAAGTAAACCTGATTCTGTGTGGTCTAATGAAACGCTAATAACTTTTGAATAAATTCTCAGTGCCAAACCTATCGTTAATAATTATTATTCTCATCAACATTACAACACATTAACAACACAATAAGTGGTTTCTCTGAAAACACTCAAAGATCCTCTTCACCGTATCAAAGACAGCGAAGAAAAATAATGTCAAGATTTCATCTCACAATCCTCTCCGCATTTTTCCGTTCGAGTGTCTGACAATCGTATCTGATTTCTGTAAATTCTATAAATTCTTGGTGTGTGCGAGCGATTGCCGGAGCAATGATTAATAGATCCAGTATCAATGATATCCGCCCTTCGAGGGGTTCAATGGCGCTTTATCGCGCACTCAATATCGTGATACGCCCGCTTATCGCGGCTCCGCTTCAAAGTTGGAGTGGAGCGTTGCCTGTCATCGAGGCGGGATTATATTTTTCATTCGCGCGTAAGTGCGATGACTCGTATAATATTTGTAGAGGAATGATCGGAAAGCAGTAATGCCTCTTCGCCCCGAAATTTGTCCAATCGTTTTATCAGTAATTGACGCTTTGTGATAATAAAGAGAGTAATAATAAAACTATGAAATTCGAATTCTTCATTGAATTATAGAAAGACACTTAATTTCAAGCATGAATTTATTGTCCTTTAATTATTTTGCATGTGGTTTGGTTGAAACAAATTATTGAAAATATTTATATCACAATTTAACAAATTTCATGTTGTAAAGACGATTTAAAATTAGGGAAAATTGCAATTAATAAAATTGGCATTGTTCTCAGCCGCCATAAACGGCAGTTAAAAATAAAGGCAATAAAATATGGCTGTCAAAATCGGCGACCTTGGAGAAAGGCATTTCGTGAGCTGACATTGATGCATTAGCCGCTGTTTAACATTTACCGACGAGTTCAAGTGCAAAGATATCAGCGACTGTATGATTATTAGGATTCTATTGAGTGGCAGCAGGACAAATAGAAAGAGCGAGCGTTAAGCTCCAGTGAAATATGAAAGCAGACAGATGTGCAAAAGAAATTTGCTAATCTTTGAGTTGTAAACCTAGCATTAAACTTAAGCAAAAATTGCTCCGAATTATTAAACTATACAAACTTTATTCTTCGCAAATCGAACCAGTCAATTTTTCTATTCTGTAGAATTTATAAAAGTATTTATAATAAATATTTGAAATTTCATCTCGCGAGCAATGGCGCAAGAAGTCATCGTGCAGCGCACTATTAATCTTCACACTATCAGCGGTGTTAATTAATTTAATTTCAATTAACTCTCACTGCCCTTGAAATCGGTGGTGTGCGGGTGCCACGCGATACGAAAGAGTGAAAACAATTACCATTTCCGTCAACGGCCTATCGCTCGCTGGACACCGAGAGCTAATTATGCCGGGCAATTAAGTTGTACTCGTAAACGCGGTCGAGCGCGGCCCAATAATTTCCCGAGCACGTCACTGTGACGGAAGAAATGATTTCTAAATAAATAAGGGCAATGAGCATATAATGAAGACAGACAGAATCAATTGAAAACAAATTTCAAACGGAATATTCATAGCTTTAATACGAAATTTATCAAAAAGTCAATGGAATTATCGATTTTTTAAAGTTTCTATTTTATAACATTTGTCCTAATTTTTGCTGTGATGTAATAATTATTTTTATAAACTTGAAAGGAAAAATGTTAGTTTACTATAACGTAAAAAATACAAAGTTATATGAAATAAACTTAGTGTGAAAAGTAGATTTAAGCAACCTTACTTTCATACTAATTTTCCATTACTTTTACTGTCCACGGAACTATCCTTAATTATATTCAAGAAGCTCATGAGACTTGTCTTAATGTTTGGCAGTGTTGGTTCCGTTAAAAACTGGGGCGCTATTTATAGGCGAACCTGCATCTTTACGTGCCGCCCACGACATAAGCCGGAAAGTTTCGTCATCGAATTGAACTACTGTCAGGGTCACATTTCGACATTGCACGTTCACCGCTACACTTCTCCTTTCTTTTTAACTAATGGATATAAAAATTGTCTGTCTCTTAAAAATAAAATCGAAAGTGGCTGAATGAATTTTTACGGAATTTTTTTTCGTGCGCATTGAAAAGACTAGAATATTTATTAATTTTGTTGGGAACTTCAAATGTAACTTTAAAATATCAAAACAAATAGAAATCCATTATATGGCATAATTTAGATGCTGTATTTATTTATTTAATGTATTTAATGTATTTCAACTGCATAAAAAAGAAAAGCATTATTTAACACCGCCCGAAATTTATTCCCCGTCATTCAGTTAATCAACTATAATTGAAAAAAGAGTTATTTCCAACAAACATTTTCACTTATTACGGATTTATTCTCAACACCGGATGTACGCGCGAAAAGAGTCGGACTATTTATGCGAGTCACTGTACACGTGCGCGAATGAGTGTTCTTCCGTGAAAGTGAGTTGAGATCACGAGCGGAAGATGAAAGAGCGAGCTGCGAGAGTAGAGTGGCCGTGACGAGAATAAGAAAGGACGCCGAAAATAATCGGCGTGACGCGTGGATCGGCGAGAATAGAGTCGGCCGCGGCCCGATAATACCAATGTATTGACAAAGGGAAGCTGGAAAATGCGAGCATCATTCCAATACATAAACACAAAATTCAATATTATATTCTTCAAACTATTATAACAAATTTAACACTTTCCATATTTATTAATTACTTCATAGTTATTTTAATACTAACACAATTATCTCGAATTTAGGATTAAAGCAAATGAACTGTTACAGGAAATGCACGTATGTAGTTGAATTGATAAAAAGAAATATATTAAATTCAGAAGAAGGAAATAATCATTTCACCGATAATGCCGATCTATTAACAAAGGGAAGTTGAAAAATGCGAACGTCAGGCAACTATTCTTGAATTTATTATAACAATTTATATATGCTCTTCATCTTTATTAATTACTTTCAAACCAAATGAATTGATATGCAAAATGCACGTATGCCAATATTAAACATCATCTAGTTCAATCGATAAAAGAATTATATAAAATTGAAAAGAAGGAAATAATCGTCCGAGCAATAATGGCGATCTATTAACAAAGGGAAGTTGGAAAATGCGAGCATCAGGCACTCATAGAAAGATACAGCGCAATACTACAAGTATAGAGAAGCGGCACGATCCTCCGGGGGATAATGATTGCTCCAGAAAAGCAGAGCCAGCCGCGCGGCGATTGCCACTTGGAATGCCGTGATAACTCTCATTATCTAGCCGCGGCACAATGCAGCTCGTCGAGAGCTCACTTTCCACGCGAATACAATTCATTTCATCGGAACGCGATATTGGCAGTTCCGAGTGCCAAGCGAGCTTGCCAAATTTGTCCTGGCGAAGCTTTCTATGAAGAATGAACGACGCACATCTAATTGCTTTCCTGCTTTCGTGATAAGAATTAATCATTTGTGACGGTGTGGGAAAATCGTTTCGTTTCGAATACTTCGCCGTTTGAATCGGTTTTAATTTGATTTTAGGTAATAGAATTTGAAATATGTTTACTTTTGCGAGATCTTTTGAGGGGAAACTCAAAACTTATATCGTTTGAAGCTTTTTCCAATAAAGGTTGAGTTCGCGTGTTATTTTTTCAATGAAGTTATTGTCAACGTCTCTTTGACTATCCAATCATTATTCTGTTATACTAACAAGCATAAAAACACAATAATCGAAAATTAGAGATTCAAAAAGGGTAACATTTATGCGAGAAAAGTGCTATTATTGGAAAGATGGAACTCCGGCTGATGTACTCCACGAAGAACACCAGTAAATATCAGTGGCCTTTAAACTCTTGATGATCGCCGGGCGGAAAGAAATTCTGAGAACAAAGGGTCACCCCACAGAATTCTTGCCGCAAAACGTTGCCCACTTGCCGCGTGATAAGAGCAATAAAGGGGGCAAAACAAACTTGGCTACTTTTGCCTATGCTTTGTTTTCCTTAACAAAGTTGCCGGGTTTGTTCCACTTGCTTTGTTTCTTCGCGTTATTATTCAACTGAGAATGTCATGCGTCAGATTTTTGTTATTAAAAAAACGCAGATATAAACAAACATATAGAAAATATATAGAAAAAAATATACGGACATAATTAGAAATGTTTGACGTTTCAGCAATTCATAATTCAACGATTTTTTAAAGCAAAACCAAATTTATGAGAATTATAAGTTTACAAACAAATGTTAAAGAGGTCTTTTTGATCGCGCTGGTAGTTGGAATGTTAAATTGCGGAATCCAAAACAAAGTGTACGACTGAATATAAAGCACGCTTTCACCACGTGTCAATCCACTTGCCTAACAACAAGTTCCATAATGCCGGGATTGTGCATTATTGAACTAGCGCGATTGTGTCGCCATGGCGAAGAGCCGACTTCCTAGAAATGGTGAGGAAGCCATTCGTTACGATTGTTAGTGGCGGAACTCATCAGGAATAATTGAACGCCTTGTGCAGAGTCAGCCTGCACGGTGAACTTGCGCCTTTCTTGATAGACAGACTTTTCCACTCCGAAAAATGGGTCAGAGCTCGTTCAACGATTCTATTCGCGATGCCTTCGTTACTCCACATCGACAGCTAATTAATAATCTATGTGCCGCCTTTGATTCCTAGCGCTTCGCGACGGCGAGCGATTGGTGATAGGAAAGTTCGTAGCTTTTGCTTGTTATAGACAAAACAGGAAACTCCACGAAAATCGTTTTAGTTATTTTTGAAATTTATACAAACAAATAAACAGACAAACAAACCCTGCCGTTTTATATTTTACATATTAAAGAATTCACTTTCTTTTATATTTATATTAATACAGAAGGTTTCCCGAATTTAATGATTTATTATCAATTACAAATAGGATCCTAATAGGGCAATTCCTACATGAGCGGTAGCCGAAGTCTGTAAAATTAATCTCGTCAATAAGCCACACGCTTATCGTTCCCGTTGAACTTCAATTATCTTTACACCTCTGTATTTACGAGCGGCGTCGAACCTGCGGTAGTTCAACAGCTTTCAATTAAATGCCGTATTAAGATAAATTAGGATCGCAAAGAAAGGCTGTCGAAGCTTTTTGACACGTGCGCAAAGTGAAAAAAGAAGAAAGAGATAATGGCAGATAATCAAATTCTTTGTGGTAAAATCTAACATGTTTATTCATCGAATCAAATAAGAAATTTGGAGTTTGCCTGAAGTTAAAGAAAACTATAAAATTATAAATATATGTATTCGTCTTGTCTGCATCTTTCACTTAAAAAAGTTGCTATAAAAACCCTGTACTCAACATTATAATATTGATCATTATTCAGTTTTATAAATTGCGTATAAGAGTTATAGCAATAAGATCAGAAATCGTTATTATTTTCTAATATTACATACAATATTCCTCTAATATATAATTACATAAAATACAGTGCGATATACAATTCTACACAATCACTCTCGAAAGTTCGCCGCGAGTGCGATCATTATAAATTCACCACAAGCGGACGCCCTTAATCATCCGAATCGCGCGCCAGATGCTCCAATACGATGCAGGTGTCCAAGATTAATTGGCAATTAATAAGGCACGCGCTACAACCGGTGGAAGAGTGTCTCGAAGACGCGTTGCAATTAGCAAGCGCGGCGATTACTGGCGTCGCTTTCGGAGAAAGGTGGAGATAGAGAGAAGCGGCGGCACGTATCGGGAGAAGCAGCGCGCGAGAAAGAGAGGGAGTGACGCAAGCCCGGAATGGAACTTTTATTCCGCCGGCCTTTTTATCTTTCGTCCTTTCGCCACTTGCAATAATAAGGTAATGGAAAAGTTACGAGACAAGCTTGCGTTGCGTTGCCTGCTGATATCGCGGCGAATAAATATTGGCTGCTTTGGGGGCGGGATCGCCGCCACGCACACCACTTCTCTCGCCTCCTGATCGGCCAATATTGTCGTTAGACTCGAGAGGATTCTGTAAATAGTAGCGCTCGTTGATCCATTTTCCAAACCCGATGTGCACCCCAAACCCCAAGTCATTTGAAATATTGATACGGATCGGTATTGTTATTTAAAAATTATGATAAAACAACCAATACTACTAATGAGCTTCTAATCTTCTGAATGATTGAATGTAAGGAGGGAACGCCTTTTCATTCTCGGGATTTTTTTTATCGAAAATCTTACACGATCTGATCGATTAGTATCATATTTAATTAAAATTGTAGATGCTACTAGTTAGTTTATCGTACCATGTTCTTTTAGTATTATTATAGCGTCAGAATTCTTCTTGTAACCTCCAGTTTTTTTTCTCAATGAAAACTGAATAATTGTTTGGCAAACAAAGAATATTTCTTAAAATCCGCTACAGTTATAAAAGAATAATGAATGATAATTCTAACAAAGTAAGTAGAGTTCACTGACGATTGTAAAAAATCACTTCTCATTATAAAAGCTCTACGACATTATTCTCATTAATCTTAATCGCCTAGAAAGAATATATTTCCCAAAAATTCCTTTGAAATTGCCGAATGAGTATTAGAACTGCGATCACGAAGAATCTATTTCACCGAGCAGTTGTAACTAAATTAGCACGAACTCATCCAACTTATCATTACTGGCGTGATAGCATTGTCAGTCGGCGCGGCGAGGGGGAATGGTAGGAGGATACGTAATTCCGCGGCGAGCTACGTATGTGCCGAGCGATTCTATGGCAGCTGGAAACTCGGCAAATATTGTCACAAATGCCGACAGCCCACCGCGTACTCGTCATCGTCATCGCCGCCTCCCTGTTTTTCTCCACGGATTATCTGGCTAACCTATTTTGAGCAACAGCAGAAGCAGCAGAAGCAGCAGCGTTTCGTAGAGAAGGCGAATTTACGCGCGCGGCGATCATTGGCCGAGAACAAAGCGATCGTGAAATCTCCTCTGCCTCCGCGCCTTTTATCAAAAGCGGTGGTCCTCTCTCAGCGGCAACCTTCGCTGATAATCGACGCGTAATCGCGGTGCGCCAAGTTTCGTAAGTAAATGAACTGATAACTGCCGAAACAGCGCTCGGCAAATAAGGATTGGTTGCGGCAGCCGCCCGATTAGAAAGAAGTTAAAGTACGCTCGCTGAAAAAGAGTATTGACACGCCCAGTATTTGTAGAAGTAATTTTTTGAAGAAGCAAAACTGTCTTGTCTTAAGAAAATTAGGTTTTTTAAGAAAGAGCGAGAAATCTTCTATTGTACAGTGATTAGAAGAAGAATTAACACGCTCAGCATTTTTAGAGTCGATTTTTGTGAAACAGAATTGCCTACTCCAAAGAAATTTACTTTTTCTTAAGCAAGATACTTTCATATTGAAAGGTGTTCTTCTTTAATAATATTTTTTCCAAAAACACAGTGTCTGCTAGTATTATTTCATCCGCTGTACTTGTTAAACAACTATTTACAAAGCTTCAACTTGATTAATCAGCTACGAAGGCAGATTTTTGCGATTAAAAACTGTAGATGCTAACATAAAATACATTCGCATACAACGTGAATTTTGAATTCATCTCGTTTTATCATATATCACGAATTCTTTCAAAACCAAATACGTCCGGTTTGCATAATCGCCGACAGTCTACTTTTAACTGACCTTTGCATAGCATAGTTTGCAGAAGAAATATTTTAGAAGAAGGAGACTTCCCTCTAAATAAAAATACGTTGCTTCCAACATAAAAATATTTTTACAAAGCATTAATGACATTTTAAATTTTTGAATACAGAAATAGGACAAAGCGAAATCAAAGTCATTACAGGCCTCTTCTAATTTCAGATTAGAAAGTCCAAATTCGAAACCATGTCCATAATAAAAGAAGTTCCTATAAAGAACGCTGAGGAACTACTAATAAAACGTATTATCAAGCACCGATAAGATTTCTCTCCATCCGACCTTCGAAATATAAAACACCGAGCCCTCTTCCTCTCCCACCGCGTTCCCTTTCCCTACCAAACGAGCTATATCTGTGCCGAAAGATCGAAATACCAACGAATCCCGCTTTTCCATGCCGTTATCTTTAGAACCAGCAATTATTATTCTCCTTAAAAAAGATTGAATAATTTATAACAGCGTCCAAAAGTATTTTCAGACATCAGAATAAAACATTAACACTTCGCCGCTAAATAAACGTTAATGAAAGACTTTGTTAATATTATAATTAACGAATTCTTTCGTAAGTGTTTAATTTTCCTGTTTCATAGGTTTTCGCTATTTCATTTCTGTGTTAATGTTTGCAAGCAAACGTTATCTTTTGGGGCGCCTCTAAATTTGTCATTTCCAACGCTGGAAACGGCGACGTATCTCGCGTCAACATTAGAAATCATTAATTAATCCGACAATGCTGGGGACTAGGTCGTCGCACAGTGGGGTGGATCACGAAAATGGTATTTTTCGGTACTCGATTATTAACGCGAATGTATTATTAAGTACAATTAATATTCGATCGTATAATCAATTACACATAGTATAAATATTACGAAATAAACATTTACAATCACTGTAATATTCATTATTTTTTGATAGTATTTATGCATTTAAGAAAAATATCAATTTATTCATTATAGTTCATCATATTCTTGAAACTAAACTCAAAATTCATCTTCTACAAGCTCCTCAAGTTCTTCAAGTTCAAAAGCTAATTTTGCCCGCGGTTTTCTCGATTGAGCCGAGTGTGTGGCGCGGCGGGTCGGTGAACTAGCCGGGATATGCACGTGGCGGCCGAGGAGGAAGGCGATTAAGAAATTGCATTGAGCGGAGCATCGCTAGTTGCTGCGTAGTCATTGAATCCGAGCAGAGCGGGCTCTCCCACGGGATTTATTACCCCGAATTCATCGGTTAGCGCGAATCCCATTGACTCACTTTGCTCGGTGAATGACGTATCGTTAAAGGCGGCTTGTAGTCGCACGACGATGCCACTAACTTCCTCGGTGCACGCTGACTATCTCGTCGCTCACGTGTCACTGTGTTTTTTGACCGAGTTCGAAAGAAATAGCGTCAGCAATTGTGGGAATGTTATGAATTTTATGAATGTTATGAATGTTATGAATATTATGAATTTTATGATCAATTCGAATTTTGTGATTAATTGAAATATTTATGACTTATTTGAATTGTGCCATTAATTCGAATATTCAGAATTCATTCAAATATTCACAGTTAATTCGAATTTCACAATTAATTTGAATGTTACCATTAATTCGAATTTCACAATCCATTCGAATTCCTCAAGCAATTCAAGTTTCTTCATCGGGTATTTCTGTTTGTACGACCAGATAGGCATAAAATAACAATGCAGTAATAAATTAGTCAGAAGACCGGTGTGCTCCAAATGCAGTGGCACAACAATGCAATAAAGTTGTGGCATATTTATAGCAGGCTTACAGCATTAAGCTCTCTTAACCCTCTGGCTTATAACAACCTGTCAACTTTCGTGATCTAGAGTCTCGTATCAATATCCTAAATCTATCAATACGTGTAATGCCTTCCACTTAATTAGCACCGATATAACGTCCCATTAGACCTACAAATTGAGTCCAGACACGAATATATGTTCTCCGATATTTCGAAACCAAAATTGTCCTGTGTAGGTGTTAATTGTTGCAATCAGCATGAAAAAGTCTAAAATAACATTACAATGAAACTTTGCATTGAAACATCTTTGTAAATTTTTTAATGCTTAAAGACAATATGTACGAATTTAGCTAAAATATTAATTTGAAGTATTCATTTTTACGGTCAAATATAAATTTAAAGTAGATAATAATGAGAAATGATATTCTCTGGAGAAATATTTCCGGCGATTTCAAAGGGAATCTATTTGTCTGAAGGATGACTAAGAAACTCCGAGTCATCGTCATTACCAAGCTGGAGAAGCGACGAAGGGCAAAGTCCCAACGAATTTATCTGTCATTTGCATCTGATTTATTTAGCGCGAGGGGCGCGCGCGGGTCATAATCGCATAGTCAAGCGATGATCCAGAAATAGAAGTAGGTAAACAGAGTGCAACAAACGCCAGACGAACTTCAGTTTCTCTTCCGATCGCTTTGTCTAGAAGGGGCTTTGTTCTCGAGTTCTCTTCCCCTCCGGGGAAAGTGTGCTTGCACTCACCGGCCGCGAGTCATTGTCACGAACTGCGTGTCGATGACTAACAAGCGCGCTTTGCATCTCCGCTTTATCGCTGTTTTGGACCGCGCGAGCTCTGCCGGAATTGCCGACCGGACTCGCGTGAGTCATGCTTTGTGATTGCCGTCACCGAATTTCCTATGGAACGTAATAGTATACACGAGGAAAAGCTTTCCAAAATCATAGAGGAAGTCAAATGGCAATTTTACGGCATTTTTAAATAGAAATGTGAAGTTTATAATAAAATATACAGTAAAGCTTATTAGTTTCTCTACCATTTTCAAATAGAAAAGAGAGATTTGGGAAATCTAAAACTATAGCAAGAAATTGTACTTTCTGTGTACATTTAATTTTACTAAAAACGTGTAGAAAAGTGGAATTTCGATGTCAGTACAATTTCGATAACCATCACGTACTGCATACATTAATTTCCTATTAAAACAATACCAGAAAAGTGGAATTTGTAATCTTCTCAGGTACAATAGAAAAATCTTGAAACCAGCATATATTATAACAATCTCGAAAAAGTAACTGATAATCATTACGAACAACCACGTATACATTTTAAGAACAAATTAATGGCACAAATAAATAAAATCGGAAGGATTTCAACGCGAGACGATTCCTTGAACACTGAAACGTTTTCGATCGCTCCGGACTCGCTTCTTCCGCGAGCGGGTAATGCATATGCAGCATGTCAATGACATTTCATCCTCTCCCAGCGATTCCGAGGGTACTGACTGATTATCGACTAAAACCCGGTGCGTTAGCGTATCCCTCGACTAACCGGATTCTTGAATACTAAACGAAAGTGTCCGGGGGCTCGTCCGGAAGGTTTATGCGCGCTATTATTAAGTGAAGGAATGCGAGAAAGCGCGAATAATTGCCTTCTATTCCCTCGAAATTATCAGATTCACAATCGATTGAGTAATTAGAAGCTTCCGGTTGGCGTGCGCCAATTGAAAGTCGGTGGAACAGGTCGACCGGTAAAAATCCCAGACGGCGCGATCGAACAAGTGGATTCTTAAGGGACGATCGAGGACAACTTGGCACAGTTCCACTGCAGTCGCTCCCGCCACGAGATTTCCCGTTAGTCTCCTCGCTCGAGCAATAATCAACTTTTTCTTGGTGTTCCATGTCTTTTCTGATTTTTTGCTAAACATTTCTTAAAACTCTCTTGGAGAATTTCACAGAAATTTAAGTGCAAAGAACCGTCAAAGTATGGCAGTTGAAATATATAAAAAATGTATGTTTGAACTTATAGAAAATTAAATCTAATTGTGCAGTCAAAGACATAATAAACAGAATAACATTAAAACATTAGCTTGAATACTCGAATTCGTAATTTCACAAAAATTGGCTGGAAAAATTAATGAGGAAAAATAGTTTGGTTAGCAGTAACATGAAAACAAAATAATTAGCGTTACTGCAATCAACTTCGTCAGTACTAACCCTGTCCCCAATAAAGCCGAGAGAAAGTTACTGAATAAATTCTAAGATTCCAGCGGCACGGCTAATAATTAACACTAACGAACCAATGACAACTCGGATTCCTAACTCGGCGGAATGACGAAAGGCAGCGTGGTCTCCCGGCGAACAATGATCCGAAGCACGCTAACCTAGAAAAAAAGCAGGTCGCGGCGGCTCCGAGGAGAGCAGATATCGATTAAGCAGCCGAGAGAGCAAAATCCTTGGGTAAATCTGAACGGCGAAGGTGCCGGCGGCTCCAGGTGGCGTTGCACGTGCCAGAGCCACAAGGCGAACCGGCTGTCCACCTGGCGCACCGAAAATCACATCGATTCCTCTCACGACAAAACCAATCCCAACGAAACCATAAACCAATCAAGCAATCGCACATAGAAAACATTTACGAAATCCCAAAAAGCAAAGAATAACTACAACGCGTTAGAAAATCATCGCACGTGTCCTCGCGAAGCACGTGCGGAAGGTTGTTAAAGCGCTTGCGCGGCTCGTTCGAGATATCTCGAAGAAAGCGGTGTCGGAGTGTGTGAATAAGATCTTACTGGCTGGCGAGATAAACACGCACACTTCTTGGAGCTGAGACGCGCTCGCTGCTCTCCGCTGGTGCTCCGCCGGCGATTACCTTGCCTGGTGGAGTCACTGTCACGACTGCCGAAATTCCAGCGTGACCGGCGCTGGCCGCGCGCGCGCGCGGGCGCGCGTGTCTCCTTCTCTCCGCTCCCCGCGGCCCGCTCTCTCTCTCTCTTACGCTCGTGCGTGCGTGCGTGCGTGCGCGTGCACTGGCTGTCGCGCGGCTGGAGCGTCGTCTACGTGTGTACGAGAGGAGATAGCGGAGTAGAAGTCGTCGAGCTTGCCGCTCGCCGTTTCATCGGGCACCGATAACGAGCTGCCGCGAGATTGGTCCGCTCCTAGGGGCAATCGCCTCGTCCCCTTCGACACCAGACTCCAATTCACTCCCGCACACACACACACACACAGCCCCGTACATGTACCTAACCCAGCACAGATGCGAGACGCCGCCGCCGCTGACGTAACAGACACACCGCCGCACTGCCGTAGAAAGTTTCGATTATGTGGAATTCGGTGGCCGCCGCCTCCGCCGGCCGCTCTTTAACGCTCGCTCGCTCGCTCGCTCGCTCGCGCGCGTGCACCACCGCCGATCGAGTATGCACTGAGCCCCAGCGACGTACACACCGCCGCCTTATGCCACTCCTGGGAAACCGCATTTTTAACCAGCCGCGCGCACACACACACGCCCGCGCCCGCCGATCGTGTCACTCCTACGTCGGAGATACGTAGGAGGCCGATTAAAAAGCTCGAGATTATGTATGAGTGGTGCTGCTGCTCTCGCGTTTGCATATCTTGTGTTGTCTCTTGGTCGGCTTCTAAGCTTCGCGCACGCGGTAAAGTATAGGAAACAGTGGGATGGAAAGTTTGTATGAATGAGACTCGGAAAGGTCGATGAAGGAAAGTGAGTGGATAATTAGGGGAAATGTAGAATTCGTGGGTATGATTTTTAAAATCGTGGTAGAATGAGAATGAATATATTTCTGTCTGTTATTGAGATAATTAAGAAGCGATTAAGAAGTTCGACATTTTGTGAAACTACCCATGAACAAATTTCTTTAAAAAGAAAACGGTTCCATCAAAGAAAATGTATTTCTATTTAAAGGCAAGATGAAATATCTTTCACAAAATTACTAGGTGTACAACATAGTATTAATTCAAATATGGCGAAGAAAACAAGTGTGTATAAGTTGATATCATTTCATAATTCATAATCGGCTGATACTATTATTTATAGCAGCATAACGAGTGCTGACTCCAACGCAAATGATTCATTCTGTACACGCAGACACCACCAGTCAATTCAAATGCATCTACTTTAAAGCTTCTCTGGAAAAACTATAAAAGTAGTCTTAAAGACTAAAATTTTAAAAATCAGCCCCTTTTCGCACCAGCGTTAATTATCTAGTTTCTAGAAAAAATCGTTCTATCTGTTTCAGTTAAAAATTCTCTGACTTACAAAAAAAGTCCACAAAACCTTGATAATAATTTATAATATACTTGCAAAAAAATGTCCTTTCGATCAAAATGTCAAAGTTAACCCTAAATTTTGTGTGATTCAAGTATCGCGCGCCCCCTTAAACTCAGACCCACCAATTCCACTTAAACAGTGAAATGGGAGTCGCGAAACAATAATCGGCAAACTGCACGCGTCATCGCGCCGGAGAACTCTCGCGCTGCGATCAATCCTGATTACGCAATTTCTGTCTGGAGCGGTCGGAGTCTTGTTTTACATTAAAATAAGAAGGGTCAAACCTCGCCGTGGAGAATTCGGCTCGGAGGCTCTCGAAGCTCTCTTCGCTGCTTCGGAATAGCAATATCGTGGGAATCGAATCTTGCCGATCCATTCTCTGAAAATAGGTTCGCTCGATTGCGAGAAAACGCCACTATCGTACAATGTATGTACGCGGAGGTCACGCTTCGCTAAACTCTTGTTTATTTCAGCCGGCTGAAGTCAGTAATCTCCGACTGCCACCGGCGTGCACACTCGCTTTCCCACTTCCGTTTGAATCAGCAATGTTTGTACTATCACACTTTTTATTGCACGTGTACAATGGCTAGCAAAAATATTGTAACGTTGCCATTGGATGTTTTCATTTATAAACTGACCTAATCCAGATAATTGTTAAAGGAAGAATTCGTACATCCCTTTTTGGCAAAATTTCTATCAATAGAAATTTATCAATTTCGACAGATTTATAGGAATATTTGTAATCATTCTCAACTCTCAGTTTCTTGGCTACCTAAAGACTCACGGCTGGTAGTGCATATCGAAATTTCATTCCGCACGCGTCGACAAGTATAACTCTTAGCACAGCGGCGGTCAATGACGCGCGGACCCTTGGAAATTCGGTGCAAGCCATTCTATTTAGGTGCTGGACAGAGGAGAGCATACGATCGTGCGGACCGAGGTACAGCAAGGAATTAAGCGAGCAGTTAAGGTGTTTCTCCACGATGCGAAGGAAAGTAGTTGCAGCAAGTGTGTTGCTTGTACAGATTTCAATCATAACATATAATTGTTATGGCAATGCATAGAACAATCCTCGCAACGAGAATTTTATTGGGGAAAAAGCAGCTTTAATAATAAGAAATTTACATAAATTGGAAAGTTCGAATTCTCTGGGTATTTCGAATTAATCGTGAAATTTGTATTAGTTGTGAAATTCTACTTAATTGACAAATTCGAATGACTTAGAAAATTCAAACGAAGGTTCTACAAATGCACACACATCTATTACCACGCACAGCATCCAATTACTGTAAAAATGGAGACATACAAGAGGAATTCTGGTGGCTGGAGGCACTTTATTCCAGGAGAAGCGGCTTTAGCCATGTGGAAGGGGCGAGCCCTCGAGAGCGGAGAAACGCGCGTGGAGGAGAGGAGACGGCTGCTCCGGGCAGACATGGACCAAAATCGTATTAATAAGAGACGCGAGAGTTTGCTCGAGATCGCCGATAAGGAGCGCGACCGGCACCGAGACTGGCCGATAACCCGTTTTCAGTGGAGATTGCGCGACCACCAAACCGCTCGCTCGACATAAACCGACTCTCTCGACGCCGACGCCGACGTCGCGACGTATCCTTCGCCAGAACCGGCGACACACGCGCTACCTGAGAAGGTCTGCGCGCTCTTATTGCGAGTGTCGCTATGAATGCCAAACCGTAAACCGCACGCAGGGAATGCCCTGTCTCCGCCGCGCACAGAAATTCGACTCGAATTTCTAATAAACATGGATAATATTCTGAAAGGTCCAAAAATTAATGCTTTAACATTAACTGTATCAAAGCCCTGTCGATGAGAGTTTTCATGAAAAAGGGGAATTAGATTTATGAATTATAAATTGGAGTTACAACCTACCTAAAATTTATTTATAATTATTAAATAATCAGTGTAACTAGAAATTGAACTCGAATCTCCCATGAACACAAGGAACATTCTAAAGAAGCCAAAAACGAACATTTTAAAAATTATACAATGGATAAAAACAGATATTCGCAAACATCCTTTTGCTAAAAGTAATTTTTAACACAGGACAAAGTTTCTTTTCAAGAGAAACCACTTTCCTTAAAACAGAGTTTCCTTTTTATCACAAAAAATAAATCGTTCCAAAACGGAATGGTTTTTCCATCAATAAAATTGATTTACGCTAATGCACTGTATTCCGACTACTGTTACAACAGAGTTAATTAGTTACGCGTTACCGCTCGCGAGAGTGAGTACACGCATCGACGTAACGAAACGCCAGACAGCCGGAGGAAAGGTTCGACCACTCTCCGGCCAAGTATCACCTGATAACGTCGCGCCCAATGATCTTTCCGCAACTACGTTGCATCGACTGGCAGGAGGCACCGAAGGGGGTTCTAAATGAAAGATTGGAATTGCTGTTGCTCGCCGGACTTGTTAGACCTGTCGTAATCTTAACTATGCTCGGACTAAAGTAGACTGGTCACCTCGAAAGGCTCAAAACATTGTTATAGGTCTAGGTCGAGTCACAATGCAGATTGGCTACGAATGTTTTTGCGAATCTATTTTATTTCGAAATATAATAATTTAAATTTTACTTAGTAAATTTCTATCTTTTTAAAAATCTAATTTCATTCCAAGCGCTTGTGCGAATATATTTTGTTTTGAGAGAATACTTGAATTTGAGTGGTCTAAAAATCAAGTTAGAATATACAAAAATATTGAATGTGGTTTCGTTTCGAATTTCAGGGGTTTATGCAACTTTCAATCTTTCTTAAACTTCCACAGTCTACTAATAATATGTTAATATCATACAATACGAACCAGAACCACTATAAAAACATGTCGGAGCAACAAAAATTAATACCATTACTCGTTATCATTAAACAAAATATAATTAATGCACTAGGAATATTAGTATTCAAAAATTTCTGTTCACTGTAAGAAACATGCTTACAAATTACAGCAGGAATTTATGAGGCACGTAGAATTGTAATCTACATAAACTATAAAATATTGCAATATTTATTACCCATATAAAATACTCCTACAACAAATTATCACTCTCGAAATTAAATTACTATCAACTTGGACTGAAATTGTGCTTGAATGTGTACTTAATTGCCTTTGAATAATTAAATTACTACAACGCATCATGCACGTATAAAGAAAAACAGTTCAAAAATAATTTGAAACTCGAATGGTAAAAATTAAATTCAACTGCAAATAATTACATTGTAATTACAACATTAAATATAAATTAGCAAATGTAAGTTTGGAAGGAGCCCGCCACGATTAAACGCCACTCGTAAACCAGCTATGAACTTTATGCCGCGAGCAGCAATGCATATGCAGGATGTCAATGACATTTCATAGGCTATCGCCGATTCTGATTGGTCGCGGATAAAAGGAGGTGTGCATTAACATGCTCAGCAAGCAGCAGGATTCTTGAATATTAAATAGGACTTTGGGGGCTCGCCCGGAAAGTTTATGCACACGCTATTCCAGTGCAAGAATGCGGTTGCCGACAAAAAATCCGTCTCAATCTTTGTCTGTATTACCTCACAACTGGCGGACTGATAATAACTGCGTTTAAAGCAGTCAGCGATATTTTGGAATGGAATATTTTCCATCAGAACTAACGTGACTTGTTATATTTAATATAATAGAAAATTTGTATATTATCATATAATTTCAATTGCACAAAAAGTGCCTAGTTGTGTTATAATATTTATTCGATATTGCAATATAAAAATCGAGTGTGAGATGATCTGTGAAATTATTTAATAAATTTAAAAAGCTTTTTTAGAAAGGAATGATCGTTCTATTTTAAATCCTACAATTGTCAATGCAGGAATATGAAACATTAAAAATGTAGAAAGAAAATTGATGCACAACTAATATAAAATAAAAATTGCAGAATTAAAATCAGCCAGTTGGCTATCAGTTTACGATTCGACTACTTTTCCAACTAACAGTATTTATCCCCGGAAATCATTGATCCCAATGTGTCAAGAGAGCGGCGCACACATTCCGCATTAGCACTTTTCTTATCGCTCGAACTAGTGTAAACTATACGAAAAAAGAAGGCTCGCCTCCGGTGGTGTGACGCGAGCCATTATCGGCGCAAACAGCACTCGCTTTTGTAGCAATCAGCTTCCCAGATTCCCAAGGCGAGGAAGATAAATATCGCGCCGATCTTCCGGAGAACGCTCTCCTCGTGCCAAGACGAAACTATTGAAGCAGCTGTTGTCCTACAAACTAGTACTCGAAAGCCAAATATAATAAACGAGCTGCCCCTCAGTCGACTAAGAATTTCTGTGCGTGTTAATAACAATTTGACAATTTCCCTCCTGTAAATGCTTTTACGCCTTTGACAGTTTTGATAAATAATTATTTGAAAATGTCCTTTTATATTAGAATAAAACATCCCCAGAAGTATATTGCGATAGTATTTGTTACAATTAAAGAAATAAAGGGATGAAAAATAATTTCTTAAACGTATTCATACTTTTAAATCGTAATAAAATATCGCGCACTAAATTGTTACGAAATATCACCAGCAGAATAACAGGAATTAAACATCTCTTTATATAATTATTTCCTTTTATCGCGAAACTTTTAACTTAATAATTCCCACGCCCCATCATTTAAAGCTCGCACACTGTCAAATTGCCGTTGCCAATAAACAATCGTATCGTATGAGTGTAGAAATTCGTATATTTTAAAACAATAGAATGCTAATTGCCATCTGCACTGACAGCGCATGAGCACTGATACGTCACGGGTATGTCTAAATCGACCATTAATCAGGTCGCTCGACGACTTAATTGGCGTTTCGCGTGCACGCGCGCACCGAGCAATAAGCGTGCTTTGTCTCGGTGCAACCAGCAATAGTGATAAATCACGTGCCCGATGTGAAAATGAATGTTCCTTCACCAGTTTTATTGGTTCTCTGTAATTCATTTAATATCGCAAATTCGCAGAAATATTTCATTCATATTTTGAAGGTATTTATTAATTACTGTGAGATTCTCAATCTTTCTGTCGTATGAATCTTTAGAATACAAAGAAAAATACATATATTGTAAATAAGGTTGTGAATCACAGTGGAAATAAATATTACATTAATTATGTCAGTAATAATCATACATATACAATTGATGTGACAGTTAAAAAAAATTAAATCATACGATATTTATTTCTTTAATCAATTGAATCGTACTTGGATAGACTAACCAACGAAATCCTTGATTCCCACAAGTACTTAGCATTCTACGAGCCTACTACGGAATAGTTCCGTATCGCTTTTACGCTCCAAGTCAATCCACGCAGTCACCTCGATCCAGTAAATCTATCGTTCTCCAGCGGACTCCAAACGGTCCGATTTTCACTAGACCGAAGAAACGTGCGATCGTTCGCTTGTGCGCGTCGATCGAATCCCAAATAGCACTTGTCTTAAAACGTCTTCCTTACACGATTTTCATGTCTTTTTAAAACGTCTCTGTCACCTCAACTTTGCAATATTGCTGGAGTGAAGAAACGTTTCAACAACGTTTGAACTTTATTCTTTCGAATGTTTTAAAAATGATTTAATGTATGGTTCTTTCAAATTGCACATTCTTTCATTTCTATAATATAATGTTGAAATTGATTGCTTTCTCCAAAGCAAACGTTGATTGTACTAAATTCACATTTTGCTTTACTTTAATATATTAATATTTTCTTAATATTTAGTGTTTTAAAAAATTGATATTTAATCAATAATAAAATATAAAATGAATAAATTCAAAGTCCTATTATTCATGTATCAAAGACGTATTTGCAACGTCTTTTATATATCCCTTCAAACAAATTATGAAAGCCTTTAAAACGTTCCACTTTATAAAATCGGTCATTTATCTTTGGACCAGCGGAGATTCATAAACATCCCAAAGTCGAGCGACGCGAATCTTCTTATCAAACGTTTGAGAGGCGTTTGCAAGACGTCATTGTGCTATCTGGAATAGATCTGGAAACCGGTCGTTTATGTCATTTATTTACCATCGCTAGGCAGCAGCAGGTTAGAGATTGGTCAGGTCGCGCCCACTGTTGTGAGAAGGGGTTCACTCACGTGTCTACGGCGGTCGGTGCTCACGAAGGACGAGCATTCAGGGTCGCCGGCGGCAAGGCGCTTCCGGCCTCTGCAGCGAATACAGAGCGAACGCCGCGGCGCTCCGACCACGTGAAGAGGAAACCAGTTGACGGACACCGCGTGCCAGACATTGAGACATGCGAGAATTCGGACCCCATGAACGCCTGTGCATGGGGTGGACTTCCCTAAATCGTACCAGTTTTCGTATTAGAGATTCGTACTTAGAAATAAACGAAAACGCACTTTTAACCCTTTCCACTCCGAACTTCCCAGTTTCCATTCATTTTGGCGACTGAGAGCCGACAGCGGAGTGCAAAGGGTTAAGTTATAATAAATGGAAATGGTTCTCCTTTCTTATGTATTTTTTAAATTTTAGTATATTATGATTATTTTGATTATGTTTCACTTTGCAACGAGCATGGCAGTATTATTAAAAATTGCAGAAGAATATCTTTACATTTTTTATGTTATAATAAACAGCCCTTTCTTATGTGGCTTTTATAATCTTGATACATCATGCTCATTTTTAAATAAGTAATATTGCTAAATAAAAGATATATTAATGAATAACGAAACTAGAAAATACATAAAAATGATTTAAAATGTATTAGCAATAATGCCTATGTTTGAATTACTTCAGTATTCTAACTCTTTCGCCTATTCGCCTAAAAATATACAAGAAACAAAAAGTTATGCTAATATAAATCTAGCAATATTTATTACTAATTTTCCCAAACAATATTTATCTTACCTTTCCTGTAATTCGACTACAAGGTGTCTCAGAAAATAGTAACAATACAACTTTCCCACAATCGTTTTCCCATCAAATGCAAACACTTATTATTAAAATTTAATTATTGTCCTCCGAAGGTACAAATTAAGCAAGAAAAAAGAGCGCAGATGGCGCCACGAAGTTACTGTCGCGATTGAGTGCGCGGTTCGATTTTGGCAGGCTTTGCCAGCTCGAGAATGTCCGAGCAATATCAGCAGGAACACGCGAGAGAGGAACGAAAGCGTTACACGGCACTCGGCTGACAGACAAGCACTAGAATTCAATTCGGTGCTCCGCTTGCACTTTCCTCGCGGCGGACTCACGCACGCACGCACGCACGCCTCCACTATAAGTAAAGTTGGCGTGCGTGTGCCGCTCTCGGCCCCCAGACGCGCGCGCGCCCGTTGGTCCACTGCAGTCCGGTGGCGCTTGGACGAAAGTGCAAGTTTACTTGAGGTAGGTCGTGCCAAGAATACGCGCCTATCGCCCGACCGACTCTCGCTCGAGCCCGCTTCTACACGTGCACGGGGTTTGTCCGCTCGCGGCACCGCTCGCTCTCAGAACAACTTCGCCGTTACTACTTATGTTGTAATGTCATGCTTTTCAATTCTTGCTTTTCGAAAATTCTAGTGTGTTTTTGTGTTTGATTAACTTTCGAAAGAATATAGTTTTTCTTATGAAATATGAGCCATTTATTTTAGAAGTTGGCTAAGTACATTCGACAGTTATTTATATATTTATAGTTTTATTAAAAGGCAAATTCTTTAATATCGCAATTTTAATATAAATGGACTTAATTCACTTTCAACATAAATAGCGCATATTTATGTTTTATTACCTTAGTTTTTGATTAATTTTTAATGTTTATCGGGCGATATCTTTGTGACAGAACTACCTACATTGCACATAACAAAACATTAAACACACAGAACATAGAAAAGAATGGAGATTCGTAGATAATTAAAATTACTAAAGAATGTATCAAAAAGTGAAAGCCAAGATTACAATACTAATTGTATCAAAGGCTACGTGTTCGAAGAGAATAAAATTTCTAAATAAATCAATGTGTTATTCAACGGCAACTGCTTCACCCAACACGCATGCATAATTATGAACTAATACTTACGAGTGACACTGAGTTTAATGTTCAAAGCCGCATACCTCGATAAACTTAAACAATGGCAAGCCGATAAGTTTAAGTAAAAGTGACTTGGCGATTCGCGTTTACCGATTCAAATATCGCCGATATTTACTGCGCCGAGGCGCGCAAAGAGACCGATTAAAACTTGACGAATGCAGCTATGCATGGCATTACCATGAATTTATGAACTGGTCCTGGAAAACGTATTCCAGCGGCGAAGTGTTATTACACAGACAGAGACACGAGGCGGCGAAGGAATGATCGCGCTCGGCTGGCGCGCGCCAGCAATTAGCCGATGTAGCAATAATACAAAACAGCCGGACTCATTATAATATTTTATTTACTGCCAATCGAGTATTGCGCATTAGCCGGACGTTTTTCATGCTGGTAATGGCCGATCCCAGGCGAATTAGAATGTGTTGCACTTTTTTTCGTCTTCTAATGGTAATGCATTCTGTCCGTCAACTGTCAAGCTTCATTTCGATCTTTGTTGGTCCAACTTATTATTCGTGTGTTATTTGATACACGAATTCTGAATTAATTCTGTTGGAAGTTAAATTCAATTTCGATGTTTGTTGCTTCATTAGAGAAGCAATTTTTTCATCATACATATTCCGAGATGGCGCAATGATTTAATTTGGACTTCTGCATGTTCTGCATCGGGAAATCGTATATACAAAATTCCGACAAATTGATATAACATATATTCCATATATTTATTCCATACACGCATTCCATATGTTACTTCACAGATTTATCAAACATATTCCAACTGTCAAGCTTAATTTGGACGTCTATTAGTTCATTCGCGAGACCATACAGGATTCAAACATATTGCTATAACATGTATTCCATATGTCATTCCATATTCGTATCCATGTATTCCATATGCAGTAATTAAAAATAGTATTTTCACACCCAGTGTTTTTGAAATAAATTTCCTTAATGAAGACAGTTTCCCTTTTCATGATAATTTATATCAAAAATAGTGGATGTGCATTATTCAATACTTTCTTTATTTACTGTATACATATATCCAATTGTCAAGCTTAATTTCGAAATCTGTAAGTTCGTTCGAAAAATCGGTACAGAGTTCACACATATTGCAGACTTCTCGTTCATTAAAAATTTGTCTAAAGACAACAACTCCTAAATAATACAGGTTCATATATGTACAGAGTTTAAACCTCCAAGTATCATTGTCAGCCAGCTATTTCTTGAGGTCAAAATGCATGCAAAGTTCGAAGAGTATTATTTCCAGAAAATTTCCCGTATAATCGATAAATATTGCAATATTTTACAAGCTATTATCTTGCTTGGATAATAATTCTATACAGGTGGGAAAAATCGTACGAAAGCCGACTCAGCCGTTTTCGAGTTTATTGCACGACAGACAAGACAAACGTTGCCCCTTTATATTAATTAATCAGTCCATACACAGTTCCTCCAAAACAACTCTTCGTCAAAAAATACTAGCTCCGCAACTACCCGAGATATATACATATACATATACATATATATATATCAACGAACACACAAAAGAAAAAGCCACCCGACAAAACCATTTCAACAACACAACAATTCCTATATACAACAATGCGAAATACTTACCAACTATCTCTCCCGTGAAAAGCATACTCAACTATTCGGGAGCGCTGCTCTAACACACCCACCCACAAGGTAGGGAGAACATCAGGGATGAAATGATAAGAGGCGATGACGATTTTTCGGTAATAAAAATTCATAATTCCTTTTTCAATTTCGATAAACGTCGCCTAATACATTTGTCCTTCTTTGTACCATATCATATATAATATATATATATGTATGTATATATATATATATATTTATATATTCTTGTTTCCATCCAACATGTGCACGTAATAGGGCACGTGCACCTGTGTCAGTGTAAGTGTGGGTGTACCTGGCTGCGTCCTAAATTTACGTTCATACGCGTGTATGCCCATTATTATGCGCACACAAGAGACACGCTCGAGGGTTCCCTAGAAATCGAATCAGCCCTCTCCTCGTTTTCTCCGGCTCTGGCGGGCCCCGCGACATACACACACACACAGAAATCATCATGAAACACGCACGCTGGCGAAGCTGGCCGACGAACACGCGCGCCGCCAGTGTATCATTATTATTATTATTTCACCTATTAAACTAATTGTAAACTGCAGGACTCGCTCAACGGCGGTGGGGGGATGGGGTGGGCTTGGGACGGCGCGCGTGCCCGCGCGTAGCACTCTTCGGGGGGACTGGTGTGGCGGCGCGTGTTGTTGTACGTGTCGGAAGAATCGAGCCGAACCCGCGGAGAGGAAACACGCGTCTCTCTCTCTCTGCCTCCTCGCAACAATATCGCAACCGAATTAAAAATAAATTGTACGCTCGCTGGTACGCGCGCGCGCGTACTCCTACATGCGTGTGTGTTGCGGATTTTGTTGTACTAACAGTATGGTGTAATATTAAGTAAATAGTAGGTGATAGCATTAGCAGTGATGATAATAGCACTGTTGGTATCATTTAACGGCTGGCGGTCCCGGACCGCCGCGCAGTTCCTCCTCCTCCTAATTCCGCTTCTGAGTTTGCCTAAGGCGATCACGATGATCCTGGCCATTACTGGTGTTATTATTGTATATACGTCTAGAAGTATGTATATATACACACGATGCAACATTCTTCGTGCAACTATTTGCCGTTTAACAAGGTTTATAATTATCTCCTTTCTCTCGCTCGCTCTCTCGCTCGCTCTAGTGTATGTACAGTTAGATAGGCGTATGTGTCACATGCACTTGCTGAAACAAACTACATACACTGCAAGTATCGTGCAGCGTGACGCTAGCTTTAACGTTGCGAGGCGCGCTTAATAAATCGTACGTACGACTGGCGAAGAAGCCGCCCAGTCACTCCAGGAGGGACACGCGAGTGCAACATGGGAAAAATCACTCCTGCTCGCCGAGTTCCGAGCGATTCGGCACCCGTTAATAATAGTATTCTGTGCTTCGATAGGTCGCAAACGACGTATTAATTCATTTACACAAACTAGCTTGTAGACAAGAGGTGTGTTCTGCTTCCGGTCGTTTTTATACATTAGGTGAAATAAACATTCTATTCTCATGAGTAATATATTAATTAGTCTCTACCTAACAACGTGTTAATTGCTCGTTAATCGATATATATATATATATATATAAATATATATATTAATATAGGAACCCCGCAGCAAGATTCCGTGAAAGAAGTCGCGGTCTACTTCCCGCCGAGTGGTGTGTGTTCTCAATCATCGTCGTCGTCAGACGCAATTCGTTATATCACTAGTGTTTTTTTTTTTTACAATTGCCTATATATTATTTACAGTTTCTCTCCGCAACAGCGCGGCTATTGGTAGTATGTAAATTAATCCGCCCTAAACTCCCCCTTCCCTTTCGCCCCCTCGTGTATATATATATGTGCTATATACATATACATCTGTCGTACGTGTATGCAAGAAAAATATTTCTCTGAATGTGAGTAATCGGAATTATATCTTTGGATGCGACCAAAAATAGATTTAAGTAACAAGTTATAGGTGGGGTGGTATCCTCCACTAAGGATGATCGATCGCAAGTGGCGGCGGCGGCGGCGGCGGCGCGCGGCGCGTGGCCTCGTCCTTTCAGCAGCGGAGGAACGCCGCGTCGACAAACACGTTCGGCATATCTAAGCTGAGGTAGTTACAGCGCGTTTTCACTTCGTTGTCCTCGCTGCGCGAAATTCTGGTAGACAGACACACTAGGAAGTAGAGTGAAGCGATTTCGATCGAGAGGAATGAATGCTGCGACAACATCGTCGTCGCGGAGGCTGCGGCAACCTCCACGCTAATTGGGATTGATCATCCTTGCGCTAAATCATACTCGATATATCCTATGACGAGGATTACAGTATGTATTCAAGATTACTCGATATGCAAGTGCAAAAGCATTTTTTTCATCTTTTCAACATTTTTTATACT
This sequence comes from Ectemnius continuus, assembly GCA_910591665.1. Lineage (NCBI taxonomy): Eukaryota > Metazoa > Arthropoda > Insecta > Hymenoptera > Crabronidae > Ectemnius > Ectemnius continuus. The sequence goes on along the minus strand of OU342868.1, from coordinate 7,187,893 downwards.
GTTTCGATCTATACTGATTGAGTTTTAATAAAACGTTTTCTATCTATCGTCTACTATTGACGTAGGCATGAAGTTCACCCTTCCCTTCTCTTTCTCGGTTTCTCACTCCCAATCGCTCTCTCTCTCTCACCTGATGGCATTTTTCCCATGATTCCTTATATCAGAGTTCAATAAAAAAAGTTAGGTGTAATTGCAAAAGCCTAAGTACGTTAAAAATTCCACCAGGTTCGCGCAGTAATAATTTGTGCTTTATTCATTGAATGTATAACGAAGAAGTAGCTTTGTCAGACCTTCGCAATGTAGAAGCCCTATCACAGTGTGGCTTGGAGTCAAGGCGGCTCCTCCGTTTATTCACTTTTGCTCTTTCCCTCTTTCTCTCTCTCTCTCTCTCTCCCTCCCCCCTTTCCCCTTTCACTCTTCTGCTAGGCTTATTCATTTATAAAACAGATTCTATTTGCTTGATTTCTTTCTCGGGTGCTTCCTGTGGAGACGGCGCGGTTTCTACTATTTCGGGAATATCCTCCTCATTCTCTTCCTCGATGTCCTCGTCAATCGGTGTCAATGTGTCTAATCTCACCGGCTGGGTCTGCAATAGATTATTATTACGTTATTGTAGCAGGCGCGTGCCAGTGATAATTAAGCGATTAGACAATTGGGCAAAGGTGAGGTGAGAGGAGACACACCTGCGGCGTCGTGCAGCGTTTCATCGCTGGCGCCATAAAGCTGGTGATAGTGCTCATGAGGAAAAAGAATCCCGCCATAAAGAATGGGATGCTGTAACTCTGCGTCGCGTCGTAAACCGCGCCGGCCAAAGGCGAGCCGACAATAGCGGCGGCTCCTCTGAACAGTATCAAAAGCCCGAATGCATTTGTTAGCTTGTCCAACCCCAAAAGATCTACCAAGATGATCGACGTCAACGAGATATATCCGGCTGAAACACACGCGATTGTGAGTGAGTACATCATTCTAGCAATTGTGATATCGCAAGTTCTCGTGAACCTTTTGCAGTTATACTTACATATAGCAATGCCAAAGAAGATGCTCATAACAATATACGCAGTGTATGTATGGCAAAATGGTGTTGCGGCTACTGCGATGGTTGATATAATTAAGCATATATTATTCAATAACAGCGAATCCACTTGCGGAAAGTCGGCTACGTAGCCACAGGCAACACGGCCTACAGTATTAGTAATACCAATTATAGATAGTAAAAACGACGCCGAATTGCTCTCAATTCCCTGGAAATCAATGACCATTCTCAAACAAACTATCCTTTCACCGACGAGAAAGAACTGCGGATTAAATCAACTTACATCTAGCACGGCTGCGTCCACTAAGTACACGAAGGGCACGTACAAACCAGCCATTCCAAAAACATTACTAATACCAATTAAAAGAAATACGGGGTCCTTCAACAAAGACATGTCCATCATCGTTCCCAAAGCCTCCTTAAAGGATTCCGGCAATACGAAGCATGGGCACAAAGGTTCTGAAAAGCACAATAGTTAACAATTAAGAAGTCTATTGGATATGTAACACATTATAGAATCAAATTTCTTCTGTAAATACATACGTTGTGGGGGCCTTTCAACATCGCCATCTTTAACGTCACCGCGAACAGACTTCGGTAAAGAAATAACACTCTGCCGATAGTTCGCCAAAGACTTTTGACTCAGATATTCCGGCAAATTGACTACGCTACCGCTATAAAATATGTCCTTTCTCGAGAGCGGCCGAACCATCAGAGGTTTTTCCTTTGGAATACTAGATTTGCTAGTTGAAAACGTAATACTCTCACCATCCTATAAGAATATTCGAAATATAGTAATAAACTTATTAAATAGTAATTATTACTGTTGATACATACATCTACTTCTGCATTGTTAGTTCGAGATCCAAGTACGCTGCTCGTGGACAGCCTTAAGTGTAAGCTTTTCCTGATATCTCCGTTCGAATTCAAGGTCGTTCTTGAATTCTTGATCGCGCTCAGACTGGGCTTGTACCTCTCGCCAGTGCTGGTCTTACGGATTCTATCGAAAAAGGGGACAGATCCATTCTTAGGTAATCCCTGAACGTGGGTGGTGAAGGCGGGCTGCGAGGCGTTCCTCGGGATGGTAGGCTTGAATTCGCTCTCCGATTTCTCGGTGGAGTCCTTCGCGTCTTTGGTTTCGTCAATGTTCTTCCTGCTGCGGGACTTGGTCGAGTTACTCTTCAAATCCATGCTGCCGCTATTGCTGGTTGCCCCGCTGGAGGAGTGCTCCTGTACCTTCACTTCCGAAATCGTTGGGAGGGTTGGCACCGTGGGAACTGGTGTTAAAGGAGTTCCTTTAATATTACGAGTTATAAATAATGGAGATCTTGCAGGCAACTTACTCAAGTGCGGTCTCACTTTAGCGCGCGCTACATAGATCGTTATCATTGAGAAACTTCTTACCAGGCACTAATTGGTCTAAATTGAAGCTGGAGTGTACGCCAGGATCAATGTTTATAGGCATCTTCATTCTCTTCTCCATCGATCCGTCAGGCAGTTGCACCATAAAGTACGAACCGCCTATGCTCCCGCGTTCCATTTGATATCTCTTCTCTTCTGCCATTCTTTGTAAGAGGGGCTTGACAGAAGACGCTTTCGGGTACTCGAGAGGCCTCATCATTGCGCCAAACACCTAAAGTGTAAATCAAGGCCGTTATAATCACATCGATTACGTCGCAGGCTTTAAACCGCGACTAGGGAAACCCCGGGACACTTACCGCACAATTTAAGATAAGGCCGGCGAGAATGAGATTTGCCCCTTTCCAACTATACGCATCTAACAACATTGTTGCGAGTGGTGCAAATGCAAATGTACCAAAGCCCGAGCCGCACACTGCGATTCCTGTGGCTAAGGACCTTTTGGTTTCAAAGTAATAGCCTACACAGACTACTGCGGGTAGATATATTAGACCAAAACCAATTCCTGCGAAATTCATTGAAATTCATTAAACCAAACTCCCATCAACTTCGATCCAAAGCAACATATCCTCAAGATCGCCTGATACTCACCTCCCATTACACCATAAGTCATCATAAGCATATTTACACTGGTTGAAAAGGTCGAAAGTATAAATGCTGCCGCACCAAGGAAACTCCCGGCCATGCAGACTGCTCTGCATCCATATTTATTTGTTAAAGCACTTACAACAGGACCTGCGAAGAAATTCAGATCACTCGTTGGAGTTCTCGCATCGATTTAGCGGTATTACACAACGGCGAGGTAAAATTCCAATCTAAGAATAATAGAGAAACGTGATATTTACCGGCACTGAGGTACATCCCAGACAACAACGAGCCAACCCACGCAGTCTTCCCCTTGCCTTCGCCGAAGTATTTCACGAATTCTCCAAGAAACACGCCGAAGGTGTAGGCAATTCCGTCGACTATCATGTTACACATAAACGATGCAAACACCACCACCCAACCATAGCCACCGTCGGGTGGTGGTGGTATGTCATGGTACTCGCACAGAGATCCCCCATCGTCGTCCGGGGATGTTTCGTCGGGCACTCCATCGGCTCCAGTTAATCTTGCATGCTCTTCTACAGAGAATTCACTCTCCGTCTGCAATGACAATTGGCAATGCTTGTTTCACCAAAGAGAGGGAATCGGGTGATTGGCAATCATAGTTAGAATCTGGGCTTGACGGCATGGTTGGTTTTTTTGTTAGTACAATAAAGTACACTCCTCGTTTTCCAGTGGACGCTCGTAAACACATTTATTGTCGTCAATCAGTCGTCAATCGGAGAGCACAACAGGTACAGAGTCATGTGAACGCATGTGATCCATAGATACAAGTGAAGATGACGATTACTGGTATTAATTATTAGTTTACACTGGAACTACCAACCCCTTCGGAATGACTTGTTTAACGTTTGTTCCTGCTTATTATTCATTGGTTAAATAATTCAATTTTTCTAAGATTTCTGTGCAATATCTGTTTTTGAAAAATGACAGGATAGAATTTCTTCTAGAATAATAATTATATGTCGAATCTCTGCTGTGCTAATATAAAATACACAAATATACCGTCGTTCCTTGAATAACGCGATTTTCGAAAACAAGTCATTTTCTGCCTGACAGCAGGAATGAATATCGATTAATCATTGGCAGTTCCAATGTTAACACGCCGGAGGACAGAAAACAGCAGCGATCTCGCGCAAACAAAGTCAATGACACACACCAAGGGAGGCAGGATTATGGTTACATGTGCATTACTGATTCCAGTCAAGTGTGGGAGCGCTGAACGAGCCACTCTTTCATAGAATGCTGCATGCTGACATTGATATTTCAGTTCGCCTTGGGCAAAACGCGGCGGCGGTGGCGACGGTGGCGGTGTAGTTCACCTTGAAATCCACGAGAAAAAGTATCCTTTCCTGTTGATGCATAACACACAAACACAACGTCGTGCACGCCTCGGTGCTCATCGCACGTATGCTAACTCCTAGCCAGGAGCGCGTCCTCCATAATCGAGGATAAATTCTTCATTGCAGCGGCGGCCGCCGTGAAACCATCAGAGAACGATGACTAAGGCGAGCGCGGCGAGCCACAGAGAACACACTGCCAACTCAGATTCCAAGAGAGACGCAACGCGCAAATGCGTCCACGCGACGAACTGCATCGCCAACGGAAACCGGCAGAGACGGACAAAAGAATGCCTGCTCGAGGAAATGCGACAAGCATTCGATGAAATGTGTGTATCGCGCGCATTAAAGCGAACAACGATACCACTCGCTTCGAAATTATAAGATGATCTCATTCGCAAGCGTAAGCACGCTTATGTTACAAAGCTAGCGAGTTAGCGAGTGTCTACGGCTAGCAAAATAAGTGCGGAGCCAAGGTGAAATAGGGTCTCCCGGTGACACCGATCGCCGCCGTCGCCGTCGCCGTCGCCGCCACCGTTCGCACGTACTGCGGAAAAGAACCTGATTGACGCAGACGTTCCTTAAACGAGTCTTATTTATGGTGGTTCTCGATTTATACCACTTTTTACCTGGTTTATCGTTAAGGAAAAAGAGATTATTAAATAACGATTTTGTTAGGCAGGAATTCTTGTCGATTACAAATAATTACGAATGGATGTTAAGATTTCGATGAAAAACTGCAGCTTTATAAAAGAATGGGATTTAAATAGTAGAATAACTATTACCAATTATTGACCGTTCACTTAATTTATATTGGAAGAACTTCAAAACTTTTAAAAGAGCACTTTTAATTTTAGTATCAAAATAGATGTGAATACTTCAATGAAAAACTACAAGCTTATAAAAGAAAAATGATGAACCGTTTAGTTAAAGAGCACTCGGTTCGTACTGTATAAGTACATCGGTTTAAAGGTTTAAAGTGTACGAAGGCAGCTAAAACTTTTAATCAACTCCCTCGGCGCGACAACTACCTTAACAAGATCGAGGAACACGCGTACCCATTTAGCTGCGATTTAAACTTCAGGCTCCAACTGCTCTTGGCCATGCAAACACAATCGGGCAGACCGCGAGAGAGCACACAGGAGCAGCAAAAGGAAAGAGCATCCCATCTATCACAATTACACGAGAATGCACGAGGAGGAGGAGGAGGAGGAAGAGGACGAGAAGGTGGGGGGATCGCGACGTTGGTCGCGCTAATTTTCGCATCATCATCAGAAGCAGCAGCAGCAGCAGCAGCATTCAGAGTTTGGAGGGAGCCAGTTAGAAGATTTCGCCGGCATTAAAGAGGGCCCCGTCCTTAGAGATTGGATCAATGACCCGAAGTGGGGAGGAGGAGGCGCGTTAACGAATTTAAATGTAGCGGTAGGCGCGCAAGCGTCGCAAGCGCGTCCCAACGGCACACGAGTGGAAGGTCAGCGCGATCAGCTGATCCCCACAGTCATTGGAATCGGAGCGGCGCGGCGCCGCCTGACGCCGACCGCCAGAAGTGCGCCTACACAAACCGAAATGCATCGCTCTCTCGCTCTCCGACCTTGCCAACGACCCTCCACCCAAAACCATTAACCGCGCGCGCGCGCACTCTCCGCGCGCAAAGCTGAGGATGCGAACTTTCGCCAGTTTTAAACTGACTACTCCAAAGTGCGACGACACTCGATGTTTCTTGCCGAGCGCCAAGGCTGAGTCACGTGTCATCTCGTGCGAAAGAAATGGAACGGAACGCGTCGACGCAACCTTCTCGCTCCTCTCTCACTCTAGTTAGGCTGCTGCTGCTGCTGCTGCTCCGCTCCCCCACCCCTTAGGAACCCATGCAAGGCGAACGAAGAAGACACGACAGGAGGACAAGAATACATATGTGGAACAGATGCGAGGGATGCGCAAATTGTCCTCCGGTATGCATAGCCGGCGAGAGATAAGAAATACTTGGAACGTACCGTGCTGATCTTCCGCACGCGACGCGAGCCGTACTGGCTGTACTGCGACTTGTTGAGCGAGACGCGCGACATTCTACGATCGCTTTTAAAGTCACACTCCCTCCCTCTCTCTCTCACACACACACTCACTCTCTCTCTCTCTATCTATCTTTCAATGTCTATATCTAGTTCTCTCTTTGTTTGTCTTTTGGGAACGTTGCAGCCACTCTCCGGTGTCTCCGTCTTTCTAGCAGACGCACAGTGTGCACACGCTCGGTGTGCGTAAAGAGTGCGGAGAGTTAGTTGGTCGAGCGTCGAGTTCTATTTTGGCTGGGTAAATGCGCGCAGTCGCGCGCTCGCCAGCGAGGTTCCTCTCTGCGCTCTCTCTCTCCTCGTACACACGCTCTTCCTCTTCTTCTTTCCTTCCTCTCTTTCTCTCTCTCTCTCTCTCTGCGCGGCTTTCCCTCACGGATTTCCCAGAGCTGCGGCCGGCGGCGATCTCGCTGCGACACGAACCTCGCTCCGCACTTTATATCGCGCGGTTCGCTTTCGTCTCCCCAGCGATTCACCGCTTCTGCGCGCGAGCAGTTCAAGCCCGCCCGATCTCCACGCCGGGAGCTTATCACTCGTCGTAATCCGCTGCCATCACTCTCTCTCCCTCCCTCTTTTCCTCTGTCTTTCTCTCTTGGGAGGAGTAGCAGCAGCACTTTTCTCGTTCGCGCGAGCTTTTTCTTTGGAGAGTCTGGCTTTGTTGAGAAGCGTTCCTTCCTATGCAGAGAGTTGGGTGGAATCGAAGCCGAGCCGAGCCTCGCTATCTGGCATCCATCGGCCGGCCACGCCAACTATCGGCGCTCGTAAATCGAAGGTGACGAGAGCGGCGACGGCGGCGGCTGTGTGTGTGTGTGAGAGAGTGGTGGTTACGTTGAGACGGTGAGAGAAGAGGCGAATGCGTACGAGCCCGCCTGTTAAGGGCAAGTGGGCCGAGGCAGGCGTGTAGAGTAACGTAACGCGCGGCGAACCAGAGCGGGTTAAGGGGCGACGATCGAGGAGCAGCGGCTGCGGCACTCCGAGCGACACTGCACACTCCGCACACCAGTGGCGGCGGCGGCGGCCGCTTTGTCGTCGTTGCTCGCGCGAACTGTCATGACAACACACACCTTCGTCCCTCCAACTGGAGAGTCAGCCCTCTCTTCTCTCTCTCTCTCTTTCTCTTTCTTTCTCTCTTTCCTCTCGCTCGGCCACTACCCGCAAGCCAGGCCTTCCGCACACCAGATTCTATTTATACGAGAGGCGGGCGGGCGCACGACGCTCCGCGTCGCTTTTCTCGTACGCACACTTACACACTTCTCGCGAGCGAGCGAGAAATCCCACGACGACGTTTGCTTCCAGAGAGTCTGCGAATCGTAGTAGTACAGTGGAGAGTTGTTACAGTTTCTCGGGGAGGTCGGCGCGGCGCGGCGCGTCACTCGGACTCCGCGGCGTTCCTCGCTTCGCTTGCACTGTTGGGGCTTTTAACCGGACACGCACGCACGCACGCACGCACACGCTGCCTGCCGATTGGATGAGCCACGGGATTCCCACTCGCAGGCTCCGTTCAAACGGCACTGAGCGTTTGTCCGCCAGAAGTTAACCTATAAATGCAAGGCGCGCGCGTCCCGCACGCTCTCTTCCCCACCCGAGGCCGAAAATTACGTGGCGCTACGAATGCCGTGCAGTATACGCACCAGCGAATCGAGCAAGCCTCTCTCTCGCCGCGCCGCGCCGCGCCGGAAGAAGACGCGCGCCTCCACTCGAACCCGCCTTGTTTTCCCTTCGACGGGATGACTAATCTGCATCCTGGTCAGCCTGCGAGGCCTCCGAGTAAACAGCAGTATAAATATAATCACTGTAAACGTACGGCTCTCGTTAATTCCTTCGTGAAACGCACCTGCGTTTTGCGATTTTAGTAGAAATTTATTGTAATCCGATGGAAATTTGAAGTGGAGATTCAGAGAGTGCAATTTCTGGTATTTAGCGAGAGAGGAAAACTGTATTTATACAGGAAAAGTATGAGGAGACACGGTGGAAGTAAACAGGAGTATAAATATAACGACTGTAAACGGCCGGCTCTCGTTTATTCGGAGAAGCGTGCGAGAACCACCTACCAGAGTGTTCTGCAATTCAGATAGGAATCGCAATACGTGCGTTTGTATTTTATCTGCTTTTTAATAAATGCTACTTCTGCTCTTGCGCTGATAGACAGCAATGGAACGAGAGCCAAAGCGTTTTGTAACTCTCGGCTGCACATTTGTTATTTCCGCCCGGTGGAAATCAGTGAGAGAAAGATAGTTGTAACAATGGAATTTCCACTGACTGATCTATTTCGATTTGCGGCTCTTTGGGAATCGTAACGTGCGCGTATATTTATTTGTTCTGTTTTCTTGCATAAGTGGAACTGGAATTGATTCGCCAAGGATTTTGCAATTCGTGTTTGCGTTCGTTGTAACTGGAAATTGAAGATGGAAGGAATTATGACAATGCAGTTTGTGGTTTATGTGACTGTTGACTGATCTATTTCGAGTGGTTGTTGCTCAAGGATCGTAACGAGCGCGTATTTATTCTTTTTCCTTTCTTGAGTCATTGCAACTTGCGTTTTTTAGTTGTTACAATCGGATATTGAAGACGGCAACAACTATGACAATGCAATTTGTCTCACATTCAATGAGAGACAAAGTAAAAATAAAAAGCAGAACAGCACTTCTGTTAAGTTGTCTTTTTTTTGTGCTTATTGGCTAATGTTGGCTTTCGTTCTCTTACAAAAATAACTGTGAGAAATATGTCAATGTAATCAACGGCTAACAAATTTCGCTGCTTTTTGTCCTCGCGTTGTTACTGTGCGAATACTTTTCACGCTCGCTGTATGACTGCTGACTGATCTATTTCGAGTCGACACCGTTCGGGAATCGTAACGTGTACGTTTTTATTTCATCTGCTTTCTTGAATAAGTCAAACTTCAGCTTCAGTTTTGCAATTTCAGTGCGCATTTGTTAATTATAGCGGGATGAAAGTTCAAGACAGAAGTAACTATGACAATGCGATTTGTAGTATAAATAACTACTGACTGATCTTCCAATAGAATTTCTTTTAGAAATTATAAAAATAATTTCTTTACAGTTGATCTTTTCCAACATAGAATTATTATTATTACGATATTCTTGTAATTATTACAGCGCCGTTAGTTGAGATAATCATAAAATTCTTTATTCGAAACTTCTACTAAAATATCTATTTTATCTTTCAAAAAGAACATTACATTTAATAAAAACATATCATAATAATAAGTTCTACATTAAAATATATTATCCTCAACGATTAATTAACTCCACCCTCCGACCTTTTATTACTCTTTTATTATCCACGTCTAATTCATCCCAAAAGCATTACGCAATAAATAAAGTTCAGCTTCAACAATGTCATTATCTGAGCGTGAAGAATGGCTGGTTTATATCGGCGATGATTCGCACGTGAAGACTTGCGCTGTGTATACGCGGCGGCGGTCCGCGCGTGCGGACGCGCTCCAAGTATTCGCGCGGAATGTCGTTGCTACATGTGTGCCGGACTGTACTGATCCGGCGGACAATGAGAGGCTCGCTAATCTATACGCGATGCACACGGGAATTCGTGGGTGACGCAAGTATCGCGGCCGGCGACGCGCTTTATCTCAATTATAGATTTCTCGATGTTATATAAATGAAAGCCGCCTTGATTTCAGCCCGGCGAACAATAGCACCCGCTCGCTTCCTCCTCGCATGTATCTCGACTTTGGCAAACCGAGCGCACACTCAACCGCTTGAAACCGATGTAAATTTATAAATCTCGTTACAACTCTTATTGTGACGAACTGCCAGCTTATTGTCCGCATTAAGAAAAGCTCGAGCGCTTTTTTATTAGCGCTCGTAACACTTTTAATTCCGAGAAGCCTGTTTTATGATAGGAAAAGAAGTGCTTTTTTATAGACGTATTATGTGTATGAGAGAATATAATTTATTATTATAGATTTCGAACTTTTACTCTAATTAAAATTCTAGAACGTTATATAAATGATATATTAATCCTCCACTCTGTTATATTATTTCCATATTGATAAATCTCAATAAAAATCGCGAAAATAATATCAGAAATTATTCAAGTAAAAAAATCGCGTTCGACAAGGAATGCGTCGTCGACAAAGCACGCTCATTCGACAATGAAAGTGTCAAGGTTAACTCGTAATTCGTCGAATGTCTTTTCCGTGATCTTGCGAAGTACAAGCGTGCGCGACGATTCGACGATTACGATGATTTTCGAGCGTTTCCCTTCTTCGAAGGAAAGTAGGGCTCAGAAATCTTAGATCACGAGCGTCTTAAATCGTAAGTCTCGCGCGATAATGGCCATCTATACGACAGTCATATAACGATAAACAATGCCATTTTATTTACACTGTGTACGCGCGCGAGCGCGTCGAGAGAGCACGAGCTTTCAAAGGTGCGAATTCATGCAACGCTCGCTTTGGGTGATGTCAGCTTTAGCACGTGTCGAGCGTGTACCGAACTATTCTCTAACTATAAGTTGTGCTCGGTGTGTCATTATCGGCTTTGACGAGCTTCGATGCTGGCTTTCGGCGATAAAAGTGGCCACGTGACCGAGCCTGTTAGAAAAGCATTCGTCGCGTGACTTTCTCAATGCTAGCGCGCTCCTCCACTCGAGCTTTGTCTTAACAGGTACCTTTAACGCGCGAATTCGTGTAATGCCGGCTTTTACAAATGTTTGCTCGACACATCAAATTTGTATATTAAATTAGAACACTTTTACAGCTTTATTGGAATAGAAAAAATGAAGAGTTTTTTTAACAATTATATCTGTTTAATAAAACGGTCAATAATTTCGTTTTCTATCCTATAAATCTGTTATTTTTTATCGAAATCTTCAGATCCATTTTACTGCTAAAATTAAAACTATGTCAGATCAGCTTTAATTGTGTTTAAACTTTATAAACGATGATTTAAACATCTGTTTTATATCTCATAAAAATTTCGAGGGACTTTTAAACGAAGTATTATTATACAACAATTACTTTAATGCAAAGTTCTAATTTCGAGGATTAAATAACTATAAGAAGTAGTACCGCAATGCGCTTTTAGAAGGAGGATACAGTCAGCGAAATTCCCAAAGGCCCAAAGGCGTCTACAGCAGCGAAAGGGTTAAGTAATGATCCGAGAGAGAGAGACAGAGACAGAGGATAGAAAGAGGAGCGAGAGAGAATGAAGCGCATAGCAACGAAATGCAAAGAGGCGTGAACGATCGCCGCTTGTTGATTAAATGGGGGCCGAAACCCGACGGATTCGTAACTGGATGGCGATGTTTGCTTGGCCTGCCGGAAAGAGAAATATATTCTCGGGCTCCTGGCAAAATAAATGAATGATTCGCCAATAAAAGATAAGTCTGCTGTCGCGACGACGCGCATCTGAAAGCCGCATGGCAACACAGAAATACGTTGGACCAAAAATTGCAACGCGCGAAAGACAACTGCACCAGTTCGAAGTGATGAATCAACAGTCGCACGAAGGGTCACAATGTACACTTTGTGAAGAATTTGAGGAACGACCGATATCGCGTGACTCAATGACACTTCTTCTCAAGGATGATTCACTTTGGCTCTGGCTCCCACACACGCCACTATTTCTCTCATGGTTAACGCTAGATTTATCAAACACTCGAAATGACTGCGATGAAGGGAAAACTCCTTTGAAAACTGTCCTTCTTAAACGAAAATACATTTCCTTAGAGAAGATTTAGTGTATGCGATTCATTTTCTAAAATTCGTAATAGCAATTGAAGAAATAATTGTCCATTGAATTGTCAAATCAGCAAATAATTCCAATTAAATTTTCCTATATGTATCTTTATTTAGTATCGAATAACATATTCACAACATTTTAGTGGCAATTTAAAGAATGCATATTTCCCTTATTTTACCAATTTCTAATCTCACCACCACAAAAAACAGATCTTCAGCAATTCCAGCGTTAACGAGCAAGTCTCAACTTACATTGGAATTATCGGTGTATCTGTCGATATCTGCCATACTCCCGTACGACTGGCAGGAACCGGGGACTCCTTTCAGCGCCACTTTGCCAACAAGAGCGTATAAACGCGGAGGCGTTATTTGCACCTTAGTCAGTAGTCACAAAGAGGAACTTGCACATAAGGGGGGGATGAATTCACCAAGGGAAACTATGAGACCGGATCGAAGAAGCCGGGCGACAAAGCACCCGCAGTGACAGTCATCAAGAAGAATTGAAGAGCGATCGAGAAGACAGCGTCGAAGCAGACATCGTAGGACTTTCGAGGCCGATGAACAGTCTCAAAATGTTCCTTGGAATTGTGTGCTGCTGTTGGGGGTGTCCTGGCAATCAATCAATCGGACGCGTGCACCGGAGCGTTATCGATCCATTTGTCTTCGGCCGGGTTCGCCAGTCGATGACGATATCGGGCGGCGAGATGAAATTAATCGAACTGGAAGAAGCCAGAGGAAGAAGGGCTGCTGTTGCTGGTGGTGCTGGTATGCTCGTCAAAGGAAAATGTCACAGGCACACACCGCACACTTATTCCGCAAGTTCTTGTTGCGGCAGACGACGACGACGTCGACGACGCGCTGCTCTCTGCGCCCAGCGTTGCCCGGGCGCGCCGCCGTTCCTCATACGCCGCTGACGACGCTTATGAATTAATTAGATAATAACCAGCGGCAATTAGAGCTGGAGCCACGGCCGCCTGAAAACAGCATCTGCTTCTCATCTCTCCGCGGAAAAATTCCCCGGCGCACAAGCCGAGCTGCTTCTACTCTCCCGGCACGGAGAAGATGAGAAGAACGCCTCGCTTGGATGCTGGATCGACGCGCGACTCTTATCTCCACGCGGCATTTATCGTAGCTCTTCTCTTCTCTCCTCGGTGAACGCCCGAACGCTTCGCTGACGTGCCCCGCGTCAGCTGACATCTTCCTCTTTCGAAGCTTCGCGGAAATAGCGAGGAATTCGCAACATCAAGTGTGCGTGGAATGTGCGATTATGATTTGTAAAAAAGACATCTTTCAGATTTCTGTTATCTTATCAGATTCTTTGCGTTTATGCTCTACATAGGTAAAACTTTGTTGCAATCAAGAAAATGATGTACCTGTTATTTAATATGATAAAGTTTAGACTTTTTAAAATTTGTTCAAGATTAAATATTAATCCTGCGATATAAGATTTAACAGCCACAGCAAAAAATGGCTGTGATTCTTCAAAAACTTTTATCCCCCATTGCAAAATCGAAGAATAGCCAAAACAGAATTTTCCTCACTGTCTTTTAACTTAGAATTTTTTAGCAGAAAAAATATCAATCAGAATGTGGTGATAAAAAAACCTGTGTTATATAACACCAGAACGAAAATGAGTGATATAAAAGCGTGAGAACAAATTGGACGTCATCCCCTCAAAGAGAAATTTCACGAGTGTCGTTCGGCGAATCATAAGCGGCGCTGTTAGCCTCCTCGGCGTCCCAGTTCGCTTCAAAGCCCTAATACCAGGAAGAGCGATAAGCGCCGCTGGAAAAAGGAAGAGCAGCGTTCCCGCAGCTTCAATGATTCGGTTCGGCATTGTCCGCGTATGCGCTCCAATTATTATTGCAACTTTGCCGACTCGCCGCCTCTCGGCTTCGTTGGAATCCTCGTACGCTGTACAGGCCGATGCACTTCCCGTTCCAACAGCACTCTCCTACCCCACTTTTCATATCTCTTTCCATATCGTATCATAAGCATTATAAATTAAATGAGATATTAAATCTGAACTGTTTATATGTTGTTATATAATATATAATTTATTATATTATCGTAATTTTTAAATGTAGTGTAAAGTGAGGAATTTTATAAGTGCTGTGTATTATATTTGCTTTCTTTACTGGAAGATATATTTTTCCCACATGAACATAAGTTACATTTTATTCGAGGAATCAAGTAGTTCATATAAATTATACGACCATGTAAATTAAAACAGTTTCTCGTAAACAGAAAATTTTGAAATTACTGCGAATGTTAATGTGATTTTATCTCCTGTATAAAATTATAAAACATTATCAATATTTATTACTTATATAAAGTGCAGCAAGAGTAACTTCAAAATTTAGAAGAACCTTTTTTAACAAAAACTTTTGCATTCCTGTATAAATATTTCTGATAATTTACAATTATTTTATACACAGCAATTTATATCCAAGATAGATGATTTTAACGCGATTGAATCGCCCTGTACAATACAAGATGCGTGAGTCTACTTTTTCAGCTAACCGCGGCTAGCAATATTATCGATAACGCGACGGAAATTTATCCTCGTGAGAGTGCCGATAACAGAAAACCTACGTCGATAGAGCCTGCGCATCGCCGATCGAAGTATTCGGCATTGCAAATGACGTAACACTTTTAACGAAATTGTCAAGCGGCCCACACATGACAGCAGTTCCCATCGATGAACTACCAACTGTCTTGTCACTTTGCACTTCGCGAAAGTATTTAGAAAATAAATTAGAATGCCAGCAGTTTCATTTCGAATTATACAGAAAATAAATCTGTCAGAAATTCGAGAATATTTTGAACTGTGTTGATGCACGGTTTTAAATTTAAATAAAGTGGTAATCATTTAGAAAAAGTATTCACAGATCCAATATTTTTGGCGTCAATTACTTTTCCACTCTTAATCAATTTCCTTCACAAACACTAGCTTTGCGAATATTTTTTCATTCACTATAAAACCAGCAAAAATCACCCGTCGACAATTAGCAATCCTACAAAGTTCCCACAAAGTACAAACAATCTTTCCGACTTATGACCCATTTAAACGGTAATATGGAAATCCGAAACTTGCTAGGATGTAAGCATTTTCGCCGGCAAGTTGTATCTGAGCGTGCGTCACTTTTCTTATCGGTGGTGTTGCATATCAGGGTTCATCGCTCTACTTATTAAACACTCATCTGCGATCATCACCTCGAACACTCCTTTATTGAATTCTAATAACAAATTGGTGGAAAGGGGACGAGGCGGCGGGGAGTCAACCGAGGGAGGTTTAATTAAATGGTATACGTGCTGAGACGCATTCGCGTGGTCGACATTGCTCGGCCGGATGGTCGAACTACGAGGTATCCACGATATCGATGGGCAACGATAACGAATTCAACAAACACTCCACGAGATAAGGTACTGCCGCGTTAAAAAGTACTCTCTGATCCTGCGCCTCATCAGCCAGCCATTAGAACCAGTCGTTTAAACAAGGGAATTTGTACTGTATTAAATCTCTCGCGATATTAAAGTCGTTGAAAAGCAGTGAAGTGTTAATTAATATAAATTACATAAACTATCAGCCAGTAATATAAAATAATAGTATGAAGACGCTCTAATCATCAACTTATTTGGAGGCATTTCATTAAAAAAGTCGATTTTGCTAAATTGTGTATTAGAAGACTGTGATGTAAAATGGGAGAAACCTAGCAGAATGTAATTTAATATGAATTAGAGCATAAACTATCAGCCAAGAGTACGAAATTATTAATATCATTCACATTTAATGTCATTTAATCAAGAATGTCTATATTGTAATTCTGTATTATATTAACTTTACGTTGTAAAATCATTGGCAGCCAATGCGTGAAGAAACATCAGCTAAAACACAAACCACCAACCACGAATATGAACTCGTCTATAAATCATTTACTATAAGTCATTTAATCAAGACTGCCAATATCATAAATCAATATTATATTAATTCCATATTATAAACCAGTTGGAACTGACCACGTAAACTACCGTCAACTGGAACATAAACTATCACCGAAGAACATGAAATCATCGCCGATATCAGCAAGGCGCTCTATCACCAGCGCATTATCAATTTCCTCAACACAGTGGACGCGATGTGCGTCAACCCACTTTCACTCGTCGCTTTTCTGGCAGAGTGCGATCATCGCATTCCATGATTCGCTTTGAAATCCTGCGAGAAACTGGCGGTGAAAAGGATCAGCGATGATCGCAGGAGTCGTCTGCGCAGGTGCGAATCCACTGCGGTACAATTACGAACTGGAGGAAGAGAAGCGCGCGCTTTCAACGCTCCGAGAATTCGAGGGAAGATTCCCCGTGGCATTCGGCGAACGAGTTTCCCAGGAGTCTCCTGCGACTTTCCTCGAAGGAGGAGCGCGAGAGGAAAACAAGACAAATCAAGCACAGTGATTTCCCAATCGTCACGAATCGTTTTCCCAGCTACGACGGAGTCACGGGAGCGTAGCGAAGGAGAGCACGTGGTGTATCGTTTTCCGCGAAACTCAATATCCGGATTGAGCCGCTCGCTCGTATAGTGGCTGCGCGCGCGATGAGGATTCCTGCCGCGAGCATGCACGTACTCCGTGCGGAGAGAAGTTCTTTGTCGCGGAGAACAAGGAGTTTATTGGTGGCGCGTAAGGAATATGAGTGAAGGAGAGTCGTCGGCGAGGCGAGTTTATGCGAGTAAGAAGAGACGTACCTTATTTTTAGGCGACATGGTGGCTGCGGAGAATGACCGCCGGCAGATGGGAGGAGGTCTGTGCGAGCGGAGATGAATGCACCCTCGCCGCTGAGAGTGAGACAAGCCGACGCCGGAGCCGCGAGCCAGAGGAAGAGAGACGGTGCGAGCCGCGCCACCTGACCGGACTGCGTGTCCAGCTTCGTTACGTGAAACGAGCGATATGAAAATGCGCGCCTTCTCCGTCTTCAACCACCGCACCGGCTCCCCGACACTTATCGCGCCCGTCCACTCACACACGCACACAACAACCGATTCCCCACTCTGTGAAACTCCATCTCACTCTTTTTCCCATCTCCGGAGATATAGTCTTCTATCTCGACTGTACTCTACTCTCCGCTCGCCGTATCACTCTCGCTCTCTCGTTTCGCCCTTCCCACCCGGCTTTCCTCTCATTGTCCTCTCCCGTCTGCCCCCGGTTCCTATATTGCTCTCCTTCAATCGTATTTATCGCTCTCTTCCTTCCACTGCCTCATCGCCACCACAGAGACACTCTCCACGACAATTACTTTACGATTCGTCCGGCCGAGCATTACTCACGCTGCCCGAATCAAATCTGGGATGCTTGCACTCGATAAAGTTGTGGAACAACGAAATCTTGTTTTTGGGATTTTAGTGTTTGTATAGTGGAAGCTTACTTGTTTTCTGATTGCTGTTTAAACCTGCGGGACTTTTAGATGTTTTTAAATTATGTTTGCATTCTTGTTTGGTTTAATAGAAATTTAATTACATAGTTATGTGTTAGTTTCTTGTTGTTTAAACAATGTTACAGTTCGCATTGATTTCTTACTTGTGTTATAACTGCGCGGATAAAAAAATACTCGTCCATTTAGTGTTTTTAAGAAAAATAGACAGAATTGTCCTTTTTACGAAAGCACCAGATATGCCAATACCTTTTTTCCACAATGCATCTTTTGTGCAACATACAAAACCACTTTTTCGCCGCAAGCAGAGTGTGTACAACTGCATTAAGTTAGATCCCTCGAGGCGAGGATTAGTCACGGCGTGCGGGCGCAGGCACCGCCGCAAGTGGACAAAGCGACACATCGATAGGTACAAAGTTCCTGTGGCGTTCGCTATTTCAAGTATGCGCCACTGATATAAGCTGGGGAAGCGCTGGATTGAGATCTACGGGAAGCCGAAGCCAACCGATACCGGCAGATATCAACGTCGACGGTAATAACTGCTCTCGTCGAGAGAGAGAGAGAGAGTCTATCAGCGCTCTCCTCGCGATACTAGAATTCAACAAAGGAATTCCACTAACGAACTCTTGTCACATGGAATTGGGACTCGCCACTGAGATAACTTGGGATCAATCGCCGGTGTAGTTTGGGGAGTCCCACATTCTCGGTGAAAGTAGTGCCCGGATTTAATCTTCTCTTGGGGGGAACTTAATTTCAACTAGAATTGGAACTGACAGAATAAAAGGGGGAAACGAAATTTTGTAGACGAACCCTTTTCTGTTCCTTTCTACTTTCTACAGAATAAAGATTACAGTCAGATGCTGTAGTTGGAAGGCACCCAAGGAATATAAAAGAAAAAGGACAATAAAGAAAATCGACAAACTACCAAGCAGGACACGGAGCTCATAAAACCCTGCAGTATTATCAAATTCCCTCAACTACCCAAGACAATTATCTTAATGACCCGGCGGAGTGCATGGTGGCGATGCATGCGTGACCGCGTGCAGTCTAATGTCAAAGTCAGAGGGTGGCAGAACTCGGGAGGGGGGCTTTCGATATAATTGGCAGTAAAACTATTGTCAAAGCCCGAATTTCATTGAGATCACCGGCGATGTATCAGTTAATGGATCGTCGGTGGTTCATGATAGATTAGAGTGCGGATAATTGGAGTAGAAACAGAAGTAATTGGAAGGTCATGCCGAGAATAGAGCGGAGGATTCGGGTGGGGATCGAATTCGCTCGACTTGGTTCTGATGTAGGATCGTTCTGGAGGTGTCTCCCCGTATATTCATGAATCGCTTATGCTGTTAAGACACGAGGAGTCCGCGATGCCTAAGCCACTTACGATTTATCAGTAGATGAGGCGATAACACTGTGAGGAAGATCGGCGCAAGTAGGGAAGCGAGATGAAAATGCAGTGATCGGCGATCAAGGGGACTTACAGGATTGTTTGAGAGCTTCGCTTTGATTTGCAGGCCATCATCATCGCCGATCTGCTCCCCGATCTGCTCGCGGCTGCTGGCGGGGCCCATTTCTCAGCGCCAGGACGGCGCTCCCGGTGTTCCTGAAGAGGGGGGGACTAGGGCGTTCGCCGGTGCTTCTGTTCCTCCTACCGGAAGCGTTTCCCGATCCCGGTCCTCCCGTGGACGAGGAACGGCGGAAGATCGACGGCGGGGCCTACGAACCCACTGGCATAGAAACCTCCCTCGGGCCTTCTTCTGCGCCCCTGCGCCCTTTACGATTCCTCCATCGACCTGCCAGTGGATCCTGGAAGTCTCGGCTGCGGTGATACAGCTCTCCTTCCGGACGCACCGTCCACCCTTCTCTCTCTCACTTCATCGGGGCCGCAACTGGACGCAGTCCCGCAGTCCACCCTCGTCGCGCCCCAGCTAATTCCTCTCAGCCTGGTGGCGACGGAGCTCCGCGCCGCCCAGGAACACGCACACCTCTTCTCCTCTTGGTTCGTTTTCCTCGGTAAAGGGGTTGGCTGTTAGTCGCAGGAGATGCCGCGATAGCACCGACACGACCGCCGCCACCGGCGCACCAAGTCCCGGCGACCCCTCTCGCCGACGAGGATGAGGACGGCGCTCGGCGCCGCGCTCAGGCCCGACACCACCGCCACCGCCGCCTACCACCCTTGCACCCGCCGCCTCCCAGTGCCGGTGCTCCCTCTCTCTCTCTCTCTCTCTCTCCTCGAAGACGCGCCTCCAGCCACCCAGGTGAGAGTCCGACGGGGAAAATGTCTTTTCGGCCAGCGGAATTCCCTCGGAGACGACCCCGCCGCGGGTGGGTAGCGCCGCGGCGCCCCGGGATCAATAAAACGACCGACCGGCCGTCGCCTTTCCTAGGTCCTGCCTGCCAGCTTGCCGTGGTCTCCCGTTTGCGCGACGCTGGACGTCGCGACGCCCGCACCCCCCACCGCACCGCACCACCAAACCCCACTCCCCGCCGCAGTGAGCAGCCGAGGCGCCGACGTCGCCGTCCTTCCTCCGCGCGAGCTCTGCCACGCCGAAACTTGCGTGACTATCCTCTCGATCGGCTTTCCTCCTCGCGCCCACTCTCCCACTCTCTCTTTCTCTCCCTCGCTCGCTAACCTACCCTCGCAGCATGTAGCCATCTACGACATGTATGGAGGAGCGCTCGCCCGATCCCGCGCGAACACGCTCCGAGGAACGGGCCTGCGCAGGTCGATAATCGACACACGCCACCTCCGCGAGAGCCACCATCGCCGACGACCCTCGTGTCCTATTCTTTTCCTCTCGCCTTCCTCTCGCCTTCCGCTCGCCTTCCTCTCGAACGCCGCCGACGCCGCCGCCGACGCCGCCACAGGAACATTTGCTCTTTTTCCTTGGACGCTTTTGAACCCTCCTTCGAGCTGCCCCTCCGCGATCCCTGAAAGCAAGCGGAGCTTGTTTACTTTTTGCCAATGCACCCTTGCCTTACCATCGGACGAAACAACGCTTGCCGTTTTATAGGGTGAACCACTTGTGTTTGAATCCAACGAGATTTATTGGCCAATGAGAATGCTGCCAGATGTAGGTTTCGCCTTTTATCGGACACCTACACAAGATGATTTACGATGTTTCGAAAATGTTTGGATATTTATGTGTGGGTAAAGTTGTGATTTAATATTTCAGTTGTTTATAAAGTGAAAGATATATTATTTCCTTAAAAATTGACAAATAATAATTAAGACTGTTCATTTGTAATTATTTCTAATACTGACCTACAAAATTACCCACACATTACTGTAATATATTTCAGTTTAAGGCTCACAGTATAAGAAGCTTGGTTCGATAAAAAACCAATCAACTAACGCTATCATAAACGGCTCTAAACGATAATAATCTCTCAATCACAAAGATGTGACGAGAATATGTTGAGCATGATTCGAAGGCAAGTGAATCACTCTGCACTTAACCACGCAGTCGCACAAGCCTCAGAAAAAAATAGAGAATTGCATAATCACAACTTCAATCTACAATATTTGAAGATTTCGATAATTTCAACCCACAAGGATTAGTTTCATTGATTAGAAATTTACTCGATCGATTAGAAATATGATTGATTGACTTGTTAGATGACGAGTGGGCCGCGGGAATGCAAAGGTAGCTCGGCTAAGCGGGTGACCTTGAGACAGCAGGACACTGCAGCTTCCGTTGTGACAGCAATGCTGCAGCCTTGACGGCGCGCGAGGTCGTCGGCGTCGTCGTCGTCGCTATTCAGTGGAATTCGGATTTAGAGTAACGTCGAGTTTCAAGTACGATGATATCGTCGCTCGCTTAAAATGCATTGCACACGTCTGCCAATCATGGAATATTGAGCATCCTTTGTTAGGTGTCCGTGACTCGGTCTGCGTTACATTCGGAGCAGAACGCTCTTGCAACAATGTGCATCGTCGATGAATAAGCCTATCGCGCTCGCATGCTTGATTATCTGAACAATGTGTATTGTAGATGCTAATTTCGAATGCTGGGCTCACTTTTTGATATCGAAACTAGGCTACGAGAATTCTGTTTCGCAAGGATTCTCACATGTAACGATAACTGAGAAATCTATTGGTAAAAACTATAACAGTTACAGTGACACGCGTCACTTGTCAATATTTTTGTGAAATTGGCTCGCGATCAGCATCTTTTGGCTTCGTATTGTTTTAAAACTAGAACTTACACCTAGTTCTGTCGATGCAGCCAAAATTACTTGTTTCCGATATTGTACAGAGTGATTCACCTTCGGTTGAATTACCACTGTCGAATATAAGCAGCTACAAACAGTATAATTTAATTATACACAGATTTTTCTCAACTTTCTTTTATATCTCATAATTATTTCATAATTAACATATAATTATATTTATTTCTGATAAATATGGGTTAAGTTTGTCTGATCGAAACACAAATGAATCACCCTGTATACTTTCTGCATATTCGCTGAATGCATTTCTCATATTGCTTGACTTTCCTCGCAATATGTGCGAAGTTCGGGAAATAGTGTGTGACGCCGTATTGTGCGGTATTCCGTGATGCGGAAAACAGTATCCTTGGGTTAGCATCTGCAACTGATGACTGCACGTGCAGCGTGTTTCTTATTAAATTGTATCCTCATTATGCTGGAAGAGGATTGTAATTACGAAAGTGTGTCTGCGCTGGAGTATCAACGAAGAATTTCCTTACTGCTCTTCGTTGTTAAGTGTACTTGAAAGGCTGTGAAAATACTATCAAAAATAAATGGCTTTAAGAAAATTTATTACAAAAATCTCCTTTTTTAATGAATACAAAAGATCGATAAAAAGTTCCTGGTTGTTCCAACGAGGATTTGACTTAGTATAAATTAGTCCCACGTTATAATAGTTTAATTAATATTATTATTCAATATCCAAAACATCGTGAGTTTTATTAAAAGAGAAAACATCGTACGAACAATAAATAATCGATCCGCGCATTAGCCGGGCAGACGGTGGACAGTTTAAATTTACATGAGGAAATCCCTCGGTATAATTCGCCGGAGGAAGTATGACTCACTTGATTCGACGCCACTCGACACCGGCATTTCGTACAATTGCTCTTATTTTCTAGGCGCACGAGGCCCTGCAGATCGATATTCGGCAGCTCTCTCAGCGATTAGTCAGAAACAGCAGTTCCAAGAGGTCCAAGGATGCGCGCTGCCGGATATAAGCGATGTACACCGGGAGGAGCACATCTGTCGGCGAGCGTTGCTAAGATTTCTAATCGGGCATTATCGCGTCGTCGGGCGCAGAAGCGATTAGCTCGCCCTCGCATTGCGTAATCCGATCAATCAATAAAACGAGGATTAATGTGGATTTAATCAACGGCCAAAGTAATTGCTAGCCTGGTTACTTTTAGTTGATGCTCTAATTGGATTTTCACTTTTCCATTGCAAAGTAATTCCTAATTACGACGACACGCTAATTCCTACCGATTGTTTTTACAATTGGAAATTGCATCGCTATGATTAGACAGGCTTGATTAATCGTAACTAGGATGTGCTGAGGAACTTTTGCGACTTTCTTAAGTACTCTATCACTTGTTTCGCCACCAAATTTAAGCTCTCATTGCCGCAACACGCAATGTTCTCCAAGATCTCGGTGGACAGGCACGCGTTCAAATCACGGATGTACTCGGGCGCGCTTAAATCGTAGGTAATTGATTGTAGGACGCGCAGGCAAAGCAGCTGCATCTTCTCGTTTAATGAGCTCGTCTTGAGACAGTAATTCAAGACGCTTCCCACTCGCCCCTGAAGAAGGTGCTCCAGCCCAGTCTTGTTCATGCTGACGTTGTACACCACCATTAACATCAACCTGCCGGCCGCAATTAACCAAGCTCGTGACCGCGAAAAGTAAATAAATGATTGTAAAATGACTGGATATTGATGTTCGCACACTCCAAGCTATCTTAATTCCTAATTGCAATTTAAGCCTGTCCTCCGGAATTTTTTAACTCCGAGTAAGTAAGGCAGAATTAACTGATGGAAATGGTTCAAAATCAGAGCAGATAATGAAGTCAAATAAAATGAGAAATATAAAGGAAATCCTAAATAATGAAAACACAATTAAATAATAGAAAAATTTAATATCGTGATTGATAATAAAATGGAATCGAGTGATAATTAATTTAAAATTACTTATTGTCCAAAATTACGAATACATTGAATCGATATCCCATAAATAATTTATATCCTTTAGAAACTATTTTATTCGATTATCGTCAGAAAACTTTGTTTAGTTCTTGCTTACCTTTTAAGGGAAAGAGAACCCTGTGACTCGGGCAAGTTCGGCAGGAGTTTGATGATGTTATGTATGAAGTCTTTCCCATCAGGATTTGTAATTAGGAACTCTCGGCCTTCCGGGCTTGCCGTGATGTTAGTGACGATGCCCAACATGCCGAACATAAATTGGTATTCCACGTTGTTGCACGGTGGCAGTGCGTTGTTGTAAGTGTGGACGAACGAGATGAAACTCCCGTTGAGGATCTTCAGGAACTCACCCACCTTCGGCTGAAACTAGGATGCTTTTATCGTACTGTTTACCGAAGTAAACTTTTGGTAGAAGGAAAGCAGAAGTAGACGCTAGATTATTCGCTAGTAATTGGGAAACATGTCTGTTAGGATAATTTAAATTCTCAGATAATAGAACATTTATTGTCGTAATGCTGATCTCTATTTTATTAATCCTGCTATGGATTAAAAATGATCCCAATTATAATTTTGCGGTATAATTTTGGAAACATTACTTTATAATATTTGAAATATCTTAGCAATTATTTCTATGAGTATTACACAATTATATCACGAACAATATAATTATACTCTCAAGAAGAGAGACAAACATATTCATTATTATTTCGATATAGTAATATTCGCAAAGAAATAAAAACCTGTTGGCTGAATAAACCCCGAAGAACACAACAGGATTAGAATATTAATAATATTAATTACAAATACTGTAATTAAATATACTTTTATCAGAGATTTCTTACACTAAAATTTGTAGACAAGACATGTTCGTACAAATGAAAATTGTATCGCAATGCCGTAAGGGGAATTTACCATTGAGAGCCAGGCATCAACGATCTGCGGCAACTTCGACGCACGCCAAGTTAGGATTCCTAAAACCGCCCCCAGGCTGGCACAATAGGTGCTCTGGTTTATTATCTACGTAACAAGGGCAGACACGCAGTGTTATCCATAATAGAGCTGGCTAATGCATGGTCGCGCGTGTCGCCGGAATTACGTAAACGCGAAATATGATTTGCACGGGCGCTTGGGAAAACAAGTGTCAATAATCGAATAGCCGGCGAGCAAACCTTCGAAGCAGTAAACGCGCGCGACAGCTGAAATCGTTTACTGCTGCGCGTAAACATACTCGCCACTTGTGGATTTGAGTCTAATTTTTAGTAAACAATTGCGATATGTTTTATATTGAATAATAAATGGATAAAACTCGGTACAACTAGTAGAAGAAAACTGTAAATAATTTCTATAATTTTCTTTGGGAAAATCGAGATGCGTCAATAATGAATTTTCCTAGTTAAAGTTTCATTGAAGATGTTATCACAGTTACGATGATATCAATAAAAATGTTTAACAAAATTTATAAGTGGCAGTACAACTTATTATTCTCTAAATTGAATTATTATTAGTTTCTACAGTTATTATAATTATAACTGGTGGAGGAGAATTGTTGTGACTATAAAAATTGCTTAATCATAGTACTTGGTCTCTCATCTGGTCTACTTCCGTTTGCAACCTCCTCTTTTCTTCGGCCTCGCGGTCCAACTGTGCCCGAAGTTCCTCCAGTTGAAGCTCCAAGTTCGCCACTCGTTCACTCTGCTCTAAATACGCATACAACAGCATTATCTAAAAGAACGGCTTCACTTGCTTCTCCTCGTTTAACTAGCCCAGTTATTAACAACGAGTGTTCATTACAGACCTTTATTCCTCACTTCCGGCTGACTCTGTGGAAACAAGCGCACCAAAGGTAGAAACGGCTTGGTCTGCTCCACATTGACGTTCTTCGACTTGCAGTCGACTATGCAATCCGCCAGTGCCTGCGGGACGTTCTGAATGAACTCGTAAATGTTCTGCTCCACGGAATTTAGAGCATTCTCGACGCCTATCTGGAAGAGGATGGCCGATGATGAGCTATAGAAACTTTTTTCTTCAAATATTATCTTGTATATTCTTATATTATTTCTTTATATTATTCTTCGCGCATTTCAAGGAAAACGATACGAATAATATAAGTAACAAATATAAAAACTTCGTTTATCCGAATTACATTCTTTTCGAATTTTCTATTATTAAAATAATTTGATATATAACTCTTAAAAATATTCTATCGCTGTATTATATTTCTTTACTTCAAGATTGACTAAGAAATTTTAAAAAAAGTGGATGTCAAACTATAAATTATTAGATTCTTGCTACAAAAGTAATTCCGGTAACCTATTACTCCTTAAATCAAATAATCGACTAAATCGACTAGTGGCGCATAAAAGTTTACACAAAAGGTTACAAACAACTCTAAATAATTGCAAATTCGTACCAGGAACTCTGTTTCCCCATTAAGACTGGTGTCCGTCGAATTCACAGTTGATTCCATTTCAGCGGTGCAATTTTAAACACTTCAAGCAACTCACTCCGATCCTTCGTACATCGCATCGCTTTATGTTGCAAGCGCACGAAATGATTTCATACCAAACTGATAACTTTGTAGGCTCTTCATATGACTTTCTGTAGGTTTGCTGTATCTTCTAAGATCCTTCTGGGTTAAATTCAAACGTTGTTACGCGCGACACTAGCGCCGCTGTCTTTGGGAGGGTTCATTAATGAGAATATTTAATTGAACAGGTGTAAAGGTTTATTTATTATATGTATGAGTTAATTTATATTCGCAATAGGCATGCAACAAGCAATAATACAACTAATTGGTAGCAATAAATGTTTTTTTAATAGTGGGCGAAAATAATTGCTGATTTTAACACACTGTATGAAAAGTAAAATTGTTTAAACTATGCAAAGACGATCTTTATTTACTGACGAGAGTGATAGATACAATTCTCCTTATTTCTAACACCTGTCTACATCAACGTTTCATCGCCAAGAGCTGCCACTTTTGGATCTCAGACAGAAAGAGGCTGCTATAAAGCATTTATGACCTCAGCCGAGACATTTCTCACCCGAAGACATTTGAATATAGGTGCACGTGCACCTGGCAACAAGTGCTTGCAACATATTTCTTGCTTTGGCATCTGCTAGTATCTGTCTAATTATCCTTTATACTCGCCGGGCTATAAATAATCGTACCGAAGATTATGAAAGTGGTTCAAGTCGTGTATACTTTGTATTGGAATATTTTGATGCTTTATGATAATCATGGCAACATAAAATAAGAGTTATGAATCAATTTGTTCTGCATTTTTATAATTAAATAAATTACAAAGATCACCTTCAAGTTAAGTTCGAACTTAAATATTCAAAAGACGCGCTTTTTGACGATCGCGCTCTCTGACGACGAAGTTTGAGACAAAGCACCGGAAACTGTAAATGTTTTTAGGACAGCCTGAAATAGTTGTTTCAATCAACATTAAAAATCGAAATCGCACTAGAACCCAGCTTATAACATACAAAAGGATTTCATAAAAAGATATTGAAAGCACTATTTAATGTTTAATATTTCAATACTACAAAATAACGCGCTTGAAACTTGTTTAATCGCCACAAGGGGGCTTCACGAGTCACACGCGTCGTTTCCATTGAAAGTCAGCCAAAATTTCGTGGCGTCGCGTGGCGCCGATTTCTCGACTTTACGAACACCTGGCGGGTGAGCGTCTCCGTGTTATGATGCGAAAAAAAGCGTTAATTATAACCTCGCGATTAGTAGAAGCCGTTGTATTTTTAAACGCCACCCGGAAACCTGCGGCGAGATTAAAGTGAGCCCCGCAAAAGAACACGTAAGTCGTAGCATACTATTGTTCGGGCGTAGTGCAGATTAACATTTAATTCATGATATACGTGGGAGGCCGACCGTCTGTTGCATTGGCCTCCGAGTTCTCTCTTATAATACCCAATATATTTATGTAATAACACTCGCATGTGCTTGCCGTCCTCGCATCCTCTCTTTTATGTAATATATATAACGTGTACTGCGCATACCGTGCTATATCCGCGTGCGTGCCATCGAGCAGCTACTCAAGGAAAGCGCGCCGTTTTCTACTCAGGTAACAAGATGAAATACTCTGAGGGTGAAGAAGTCCTCGCGAAACATCCGAGCTCCGCTGAATATTATAAAGGCAAAATAATGAGCATCAGAGGCAACCAGTACACCATTCAGTTCGAGCCTGGAACGGAGCTCACTGTCCATCAGGATGATATCAAGGTACCATTTCGGAGTAGTTCTCTTTAAGAAGCATCTATATATTTGTTTATTTGTAATAAGCAATTATAAAGAATGTTTAATATATAGAAACAAAGCTTGTGAACTTAATGTTAATAATTTGTAATGACTTTGCAGGCTGGTAGGCCATCTAGAAGTACAACAAGATCAAGCAGAGTAAGGAAGAGTCCTTCAAGATATTCTCCAAGCCGGAGGTCACCAGGACGCCGCTCACCTGGCAGACCACAGTCAGCTGCTAAAAGACTTGGTGCAAGAGCCAGCAGACCAGCTAGAATAATATCGCGAATGAATGCAACTAATGGTACTTTATTCTTTTTACATGTGTAAGTTGAGTCAATGGAAACTTATTGCTTTTATGTTGGGTATAATACAGATGCTACTGATCAAGAGACCAATGTGCCTGCAAAAAGTACAAATGAAAGCGACAGTCCAACCGACGTTATGCCGCTCCAATCGCGGTTGAAGGAGATGGCAATGCCGACGCGTAGATCGACGCGATTGTTGTCTAATACTCAAAGAAGCGAGTCCGAGCACAAAATGGTCATGTTAACGAGGAATATTAATAGAGCTGTTTCTCTACCGGTAGAACGGAAAATTCTCTACGAGGATTTCACGCTTCTCGGAAAGGAAAGAGGACAGTCGGTGCAGAAAGACCAAGTAAGAATCTATGATTGTAATATTAAGTATCGATTAAACTTGTTTTACATGTCAGTGTTGATTTCAGATTTTACTGAAGACTGTTGAATACAAGGAAGAGTCCAAACTCCAAACAGATATAACTGACAAATGGAACAAGGAAATCGAGGACATTAGCGAACCACGCGAATGGGGCGGAAAATTTGGGGTTCTCGTCCTCGTGTTCTTGTTCCCCTTAAGCATAATATTGCCGCAGTTGATTTGCTCGGAGAATCGATGTTCAACAGATCTTCAAGATTTACCTGTTGATCTCAAATATTACTTTAACTTAAATGCATTTGCTGCGTATCTCGGATTTTTAGTCTTTGTTGCTCTCATCTCGATCATACCGATCGGAAAGAGCATTGATGGACAATACAACAAAATTGGGAGATTGCAATATCGTATGAATGGTAGGTGCAAGTTACTAATAATGCATTGATCGCGATATTTTTTGCATTTCATTTTGTTACAATTGACTATCTTTATTTCAGGCCTTTACTGCGCAACACTGCTGATGATTATATTTAGCATATTTGTATATAATGGTATCGAAATCAGCAGTTTTATCTTAGATAATTTTTTGCAACTAGCGATAAGCGGTTGGTTGATCGGGACAGTGTTGTCACTGATACTTTTCGCGAAAGGGAATAAAGCCCCGCTGGTGAATCTCAATATACATGGCTCAACAAATAGCATTTTATATAACTTTTGGCAAGGGAAAGAAGTGAATCCCAGGATTGGTCCGTTGGACTTTAAGATCGTTTTACTACGTGCCTCTTTGATAGGA
Organism: Ectemnius continuus; assembly: GCA_910591665.1. Taxonomy (NCBI): domain Eukaryota; kingdom Metazoa; phylum Arthropoda; class Insecta; order Hymenoptera; family Crabronidae; genus Ectemnius; species Ectemnius continuus. Next base: position 7,158,368 of record OU342868.1, on the reverse strand, counting down.
ATGGTAATTATAATTCTGTACTACTAATTATTTATAATTCACATTTATTTGAGCTTCAATCCCTCTTTTTATTGCAGCTTGCAATTAACTTGGCGATAATCTTTCAAGCAATCGATGACTCACAGAGTCCACATGCTGATCATTTAAATATTGCCACGTTCTTAGCAACATCGTTGCAAATTTTTTACGTGCTCGACATTTTTATGTTCGAGTCTGCTATTTTAACAACATTCGAAGTGATGTACGAAGGCACGGGCTACATGCTGTGTATTGGACATTTGTTATATCCATTTTTACCCACCTTGACCACGAGATTTCTATTATACGAAAAGTAAGTTTGGTTCTATAAAACAGTCATTATGATTCAGGAGTGTTTAATTGTTAATTAACGCTTTATATGAATTGCAATTCTAGGCCAGCGTTTAGCTACTTTTTCGGCCTGTTTGTGTTGTTCTATATAATCGGTTACATGTTATATAGAATCAGCAATTCTCAGAAGGATGAAGTCCGTAGGAACATCATTTCGTCGAGTTTGGGCTGTAAGTGTAGAAACAAGTTATTCCCCATTGCGAAATACGACTATGTCGAGCCGTTGAGAGAATGTGACTGAAATATCCCTCTCGCAAGACACTTCCGCTTCTCTTAACGCGTCGTTGTCTTCACACGAGTTGATTTCTCTCAACGGGCTGACTATGAGTTCTAAAAATGTTGTGGTAATTATTTAGAAAGATGGAATCACAACCCACTTTGTTGAACCCAAATACTCAGAACATCTTTATAAATAATTACTTCTATTAATCTCGATGGACTTTTGTGAAATCTTGCAGATTTGGAAACTCTTCCAACCACACGTGGCAAGAAGCTCATTCTTTCCGGTCTTTGGGGCTACGTTCGGCATCCGAATTACTTGGGAGATATTATAATGCAGTGGTCTGTAGCTGCGATCAGTATGTCACAGAGTATACTCCCATATTATCCAGCGATTTGCTGCACACTCGCGCTGGCATACAGAGCCCGTAGGGACAGCGATCGATGTAAAAGCCGCTACGGTTCTGCCTGGGAGCATTACGCGTCTCGTACAAAATATATGCTCTTAAATCGTATATATTAAGTACGATATAAAAATTAAATTTTTGCGTACTGCATTGCATACGTTCTCGAGAAACGTATAGGATTCTGATGAAGGTATTATTGGATACCAATACTCATAATCGAAGTGTACCTTTGAAACGATCGTATTCATCAGTTACGATAGAATCTCATTTTAATGAAATATATTTTCAAGTCTATCATAGGATCTCGATTCATGCGACGTCGCGAATGATCTGAGTTTAGAATCGCGGAACGCAGAGTCTGTTTGTTACGACTCGAAGCCAAAAATTGAATTGGAGATTATGCGATATGTAATTTTAACGGTAGATCTGTAAGGATTAGTATAATTACCCGAAACTCTAAGGCAGTGATTAAAGTGCTACTGATTGCAAGATATTCATATATTAATAAATAAGTATATATACATAGATATGTATATATATATATTGCAAAATTAGAGTGAAGTGTAGAAGGTAATTGTTGATACAGAGTACATCTAATGTAAAATACAAGATTTTATCAGCATAAAGACATAAAACTAAGGATTTTTATACTTTTATACATTTTACGAACATGTATAATTGACACACACGAAATAAATAATTTTCTAGAAATCACAGCTCCCGAATTACCGTCGTGTCGCGCTCGCGTTCTCACGCTTCTGAGCACACAAATGTACTTTAGTCTGCAGTGGAATAGAAATAAATACTATAGAAGTGTTACCGCACTTGTCGAATTCTTTCATTGAATTGGTGCCCTCGAACCAATCTGTTTATCCTTTGATAAACAAAAATTTAGAAAAACCCTGTACTTTCTTGAAACACCCTGTACATTAAGTAATAAATATTGCAATATTTTACAGTCTCTCGTTTGCTTGGATCGTAACTCTGTACAGGCGAGTAAACCGCATTAAAATCGGTTGAACGGTTCTCGAGATTATATCAAGTTTTCTGCGGGTAAGAAGTTGTTTCAATTCATCTTACAGCACATTTATGATGAATGCTCGGTTACCGGAGGAGCAAGTATAATCAAACACAGTTTAAGCTTATCCCAAGGAACTTGCCAATGCTAAAAGAATTATCCAAATCGGCTAAACCCATCGTATTAATATAAATTATAAATTGCAATAATGATACAAAACAATCTATCCTCATAAATTATTTATAATAATCTACACAACGGGAAGAAGTCCAAAACATATCCATCTCTAATTAAAATAACTACACTATTTATTATTATAAACAGGACACATTCGGCAATGCTAATCGAAAGCCGAACGAATCATCGTATGCGCGCAGCAACCCTCGAAAGACGAATCAATGAGCGTTTTCAGCGGAGCAAGTTTCTCGGCAATTGGTGAGCTAATTGCACCGTGGAACTGTTGTACTCGCATCGAGTGGTACTAGTTCTGTTGGTGGCGAGGGTATTATTGTGTGTAAGATACGTAGGTGCGAGGATCGTGTGCGGATCGTGTGGGAATCCACGACCTTGTAGGGGGACACTGGCCCTGACACGTAAGTTATAGTTCTCTATATACAGTGTCGAGCATATAGATAGGAAGGTTTTGCCCTCATAAATCAAATATTATATTGTTAAGATCAGCATAAAGTCGGATCAAAGAACGCTCCCTTGAAATTTGTTGCCTCTATATTGCAAGTTCGTCTTATTGCAACAGTGAAGAAACCTTCGCTAATATTTTCATATGTTGTTTATAAATAGTTGATTTTAATCGTGCAGTTTGAAAATATGCTATTTGTAAATTTGTATTATTACATAGAGTTAAGTTATATATAATATATAAAAGTATTATATATTTATAAATAACAAGTAATTCCAGTGAGATTTTTCGGAATAATTATATGTGTTTATTGTCAACGATATTTAATCCAATAGCTATTATTATATTCTTCATCAAATTGTTATTTATCAAAGTAATAGCATGTAATAGCTGTAATAGCTATGTTTTGTCGGACGTGACACTTTAATCCAGTGATTTCCGATAGCCATCATTAAATGGATCGCGTGTCTATACAGTTAGACGAAACCGCTTTTTGCGTTGTTAGTTCGCTCTGTGCTTTGCCGACAGCCGAATTGAACATGGCTATGCCACTTTTTTTAAATTGCCCAAACTTTTTGCGAATAGAGAAGATTATTAACTAACGGTTTGTAAAGTCCCGGACTTTGAAAATGCCAATGAAACAGAATTTTAGCTGACTGTTGAAGGAAGGACCAACAGTTTTTCGAAGAAACTTGAAATATAAACAAAATTTAAAATTCAATTAATTATAAGAATTGAAAAGCAAAAACTAGACACTGTTATTTTTCTCTAAATTTACATTCACCCACTTAAAATAAACCGCAAAACATAAAGATTGAAATAGAACTAATTCAGTAGCGACAAAAATCCTCCAAGGTGAATGTTTCATCCAATGAGGACCGCCACGGTACTTCATCCGCTCTGGCGGCTAATGAAATTCCGCCGAAAATCCGGCGGTACTAAAATACCGGCTTTCTAATGCTCATTTTTTCGCGCGCACCTCGTTTAAGGATGCGTGCCCTTGCTGTTAGAAGTGTAATGGCCACTTAGATATCGCTCAGCCGGTTAATGACGAGCAACCCCGTCTTGGCAACCGGTTTCCAGGAGGTTTCGGAGGAAGGACAGCCGGTGATGATCCCGTGATAGCGCCGGCGCGAAACGCCTGAACCAAATTTCATCTACAGGCCAATGCGTCTGTGCTGGAATCGACAAGTAGTTTCACCGACTCGATGTCAGCCACTTGTTGCACGTGCTCCTCTGCGCTCGCTGAAAGAAGTATGCGCACAATCACTATTTTTAGAATGAATTCGGTAAAAATCAAAACTGTTATTCCAGAGGAATTTATTTATTGTTAAGAAGGATGGTTTCTTGATTGAGAAAGTATATTTCTATTTTAAAGAAAAGTCTTCTTTATTGACATATTTATAAAAATACGAAGATCGCAATGGTTTTGAATGATAGTGAGGAAGGGAACACTCAAAATTAACTACATTATTAATGAAATAATTGCCCTTCATTATGTTCATAATTTTAATAAAGGCTCTTTGTGAACTACTGAACGTTAGAAATGAAAACACCCCTTTGATCTTACAGCACAAGCAATTAAGGAACTATGAACAACATATACAAATTCAAAGTTTCAAAGATTTAGCAAAATTAATAGTGGGTGCGAATACTTGACTCTCGCGGAAACGCATCCTTCTGCACAAACACACACGCAGCAAGATACACGCGAACTGATTTCGCCGCACCAAAACATTTCTCTGCCAGCCGAGGGTTACTGACCCCCGCGGGGTCGCTGAACTCTAATTATGTACTTCCCCAAGACAATGCGACCCGAGGAGAAATACGAACTTTGCATTTCAGTTAAAGTGTCCCTAATGAATCAAACGGATTATCTATTCTATTTATTATGCATTCTATCACAAAGCTATGCTAGCATATCAGCATAATTATCATCATCACAACATAGAAAAGCAAATGTTGCTTTGTTTATATAAACGCTCTAATTTTGTAAAAGTATAAAACACATTCTAAGACAATATTTATAACAATATTCGGCACGTAGAAAAAACACTGTGAAATATTCCTATGCAATTAAAACAACCACATCATTTTTTATCACAATTTTAATTATATATTATAACTATGCAATCTTTATAAAATCTGAAAATAAGATTTGCCGTGCAATTACGAGTGGAAATTCTCCAAGGAGTTTAAAAAGGGCAGGAGAGGTACTAAATCAAAAGGGAGACTGTTTCGGTAGGAGCTGTGGAGGGTAGGATCTAGGGCGTTCCCGGGCCGCGGGCTGACAGGACTGCGCAGAAGGTGATCAATGGTAATATAGTGAGCCTCCTGTTGGAAGAAGGGGGTTAAGGATCCCTGGGGATCGGACCCCTGTCCTCTCAGCGCCACAAATAACCGCGTATTTTCGGTGAGTCCGGTTTGGCAAGTTCGATCATGCTTTCTTTATCGCTTATTATGCTTTGCCCCCTCCTCGCAGGCATGGCAAAGCGAGCACCAAGAAGACTTCGTCAACAAAAACAAACCTTCCCAAAGGGGCAACACAGGACCCATCAAAATTCGTGAGTTTAAAAAACAGCAAATGTTTCAAGGAATTATTGTAGAAAGTCTTTAATTCAATAAGATTAAATAGGGATAATGTCTTAATTAATTATGATCATTCTTACACTCTAAAAAAAATAGCAAATGTTAAAGGAGTTATTGGAGAAGTGTATGAATTGATTGAGATTGAATAGTTCTGATGCTTCGATTAATTATTGGCGTTTTTACGCTAAGGTAGTTGACCATCGCGAACGCGGAAAAATTCCAGAATGTGTCGCAGATATTTTTAGCATGGTCGGTTTCAGTAAAGAGGATGCTCCGATACTCGAATTCCTTGAAGGTTCAAATTTAAAATAGTCTGTCGGTATTAATTATGCCAGCATTTTAATGCTAAACTAAAAATGTTCCTGTTATATTAGGGTACAATTTTAGGGTGTAAATGGTACAATTTCTAATTGAAAGGATTCGTCCTCGTAGACCTAACTTTATAAATAATTAACAACTTCTTCTATACCACAGAAAAATTGTAGGCAATTGTTAAAAAGTCTACATTGATCGATGATTTATTTTCGTCATTAAGGAAGAACAGTAATCATGCGTTTTTCTCGTAACTGCATTCGATTTTCGGCATCCTTTCGGAACTTAATCCTTCCTCGATCTTTATGACCGAGTCCCATGCACTTTACGACCTAGCTCGTTGAATCGTTATCAGTGAACTCGGGCCTTTAACAAAATTCTGAAGCGCGCGGAGCAGCGAAAAATAAAGGAACCAACTTCCCTTCTTCCTTTTGCCCTTTAGGATTCGGTTCGTTGAACTATACAGCGTGCCACTTATGCTTGGTTCAAGGCCTCGGACCTTCTTTCTTTCACCTTTTTTCCTGCAGGTATTTTGGCGTCTTTACAAAGGGCCTGCTATTAGTTACTTACAAGGAACGGGCAGTGGTTTGTTTGTACTTCGACATGTGTGACTTATTTCTTTATGCATTAGACTTTTTCTTATATTACAGATCTCTTTTATTTTCTTAGCAATATCGCTTAAGAAAACTATAACTATTTCGACAGATTTCTTTAATAGATAATGTTGTCTTTATAGAACAAGTTGTGAGACAATACTGCAATATTAATAAACATTTTTAATATTAACATCAAAGGATTTAAATGATACAATCAAATTCCAATCATTACAAACCTTATCTTTATATTTAATATTTGTTATCGCTTCATCCCTAATAATTGTTAATTTATAATCCCTTTATCTTTATATTATTTCCTACAATTTAACATCCACGACTAAATATGTGTGCATAAACAAAAATGAAATAGAAATCGGATGATTTAGAATCTGCGAATAATAAAAATCGCGTGGCGAGTTGCATTGTCGACGGAAATGCATGAGTATCAAGGAGATCGGAGTAATCCGCGGTGGGACGGTGGCGCGGATCACACGCTGAACAAGTTCACGGTCGTCTGTTACGCGCGCTCCTCGCCACGGCCTCTTCAAGGCCTTCGTGCGCCGCCGCCGCCGTCGCCGTCGCCAGGATCGCGCTCTCTATGTAAATGCTCGCCCGGACGACAGCCTGTCGTCGATCCTCCCGACGACGACGACGACGACGACGAGTGTGATCCGGTTACGTCGCATAACTTACATAATCAGGATGTCGCACGTAAAAAGCACCTACGATCATTGGCGAGTAAGCGCGCGCGCCTCTAGCCGAATATTCCACTCGCTCGAATTATGAATTCCTGATTCATATCGGCTAACAGTCCGCGCGCCCGTTATTGCCCGGCGAACCCATTAAGCCCCGCACTTCGACCAGTTGACAAACTGTGTCGCGCATGCCACGCTGATTTCTTCCGAGGAAGAGATCTACTTGTCGCGGGGGAAAACCATTGTGTGGTTTGGTGGAGGTAGAGTTGATGAAAGAGGGCAGAATTTGGTTTTGGAAGAAATGGTTCTTTGAGGGAAAGTTCCTCTCTTGAAATAGAAATATATTTTGGGAAAAAAAACAATGTCCTTCTTGAGAGGAAATTAATTTTGTTGGAGGGTTTCAATATAGAATGTGAAATTGTATTTGTGTCAAAGGAATCACAATTCCTTTGGCAGAACCACTTTGTTAATCAAGAAACAAGTAATCAGACTATTATTATAAAAAAATATATATGCGTGCTTTAAAGATCCTACACATTTAATTTTAACATCGAAATAGATGTTAAGGTTTAAAAAAAAATAATAAACTAATCATGAAAGACTTTCATACAGTTTAATCGTAAATTCCCCAACTAAACATCAACAAAAGGACGCATAACAATTTACTACGATCTTAAACGAGCAGCTTCAATCAACCTGACAGCTGAGAAACACCATTCGATCTGTCACAGCGGCGCTATCGCTCGCTGAAGAACCGCTACCAATTCGTCAACTGACAGAACTTAGTGAATCGACGAATTTGCATATCGGCGGCCCGCCAGTTTCGCTTCTCATTCGCACCCGTCGCCCACCGCCGCCTTACACATCTACGAGATCGAAACACGAATGCTTGTAAAATGAAATATTGCATTTCTTCGTTTTGCAAGTCATTCCTTCTGTAATATGATTCGTTCCCCAAAGTCGATTTTTAAACAGGACAATTAGAAAAATAATTCGTAAATGTTGGGATGGGCAAAGTAATGAAAAGAGTGGAAATTGCTTAAATAAATTAAGGAGCGCAATAAATTTCTCTATCTTTAATATTAGATTTACTAAACAATCAAGGTGATTGATATGATATTTTGTTGCAAGTATTAATTGGTCCAGTAAACACAAAGAACTGGAAGAATTAGCAAAATTTCTGAATGTACACAACAGTACCAAATGAAGTTCTTAAGATCAATTCATTAGCAACAATTCTCGCTAATATAAATCAAAATCAACAATCAACACTATTAAGATTTATCTTTTTTTGAATTAATTCTCGATTTCTATTACAATCAAGAAATTTCTGATCCAAGAGAATATACTAATGAGAAGAGTAAACAGAGAAATCTGTAAGCAATGGCAAAATTTCTGAATGTACACAACAGCACCAAACGAAGTTCTTAAGATTAATTCATTAGCAACAATTCTCGCTAATATAAATCAAAATCAACAATCAATACTAATAATTCTCAGTTTCTGTTACAATCAAGAAATTTCTGATCCAAGAGAATATACTAATGAGAAGAGTAAACAGAGAGAGCTATAAGCAATGGCAAAGAGAATATCCATGCGGGGTACTATGTGACCGAGGCTGTTGGCTCTTGGCAAAAGAGCAAGAGAGACTGGAGGATCAGTGGATCCCTGAGGAGATGGCCCTAACGCGAGCAAGAACCTGCTGGGGGCCAAGAGGTGGAGGCCGAGAGGGGAGGTGAGCCTGGAGGAGGCCGTTATAAGCTCGGGCACTCGCTATTCCCCAGGCTTAGCAGCTTAGTACCGCTTGGCGAGTGCCCGCTGCTGCTGCTGCTGATTTCCCCGTGTGTGCTCAAGAATCGCGCGCGTTCCCGCTCGTACTCGCGCGCGCGCCTACCTTCCGCTCCTTTCCAGAGGGCAGAAAGGGAAGTCGACGGTCAAACGGACGACGAACGTACACCGTGTGGTGGATGTTGCAGCGTTTACGATGCTGCCGGTAACCGCGCAGACGATCCTGGCGATCCTCGTCGCGAGCGTCGCCGTCAGCGCCACTCAGCCTCAGCCGAGATCCCTCGTCCCGCCTGATGATCCTCTGCATCATCATGATGATAGCGCGGTCGTTGTCGAAGGTGAGCGCCGTTCTACCTTCCGCACGATTATTACTCCTAATGCTAGCTTATCGCTAATGGCTCACGCCCCGCTGCTTATTAAGTGCGACAAATCTCCCGCCGTCACTTTCGTCTCCTGGAGGATCCTGAGATTGGTTCTCTTTCGAGTCTCAATGGTTTCACTGCCAACAGGTTTTCAATGACCTTTTTTAATGTTTGTCTTGGATTATCACTCTTTACGGAAATCCTTGCTGATTTTTATTTAAATATAGAATTGTTTATTGCCCAACTGTACCGGAAAGGGATGATTTTGAGGAAAACACTCGGCAAAAGTAAAAGACAAGTACTATAAAATAAAAGGAATAAAAATGAAATATTTGTTTGTAAATATAAAAGCTCTGCATCGTTCTATTAATTACATTCGTTTTTGAATTAATTACGCGGTTTATTAGCTTACATATTCATTCGTGATCTTGTTAATTAGTACGTGCGCGGAATTGTATCACTGCGTGATTCTCGTATTAATTATCGTAAACCACGAATTCACATACATGCAAATTGTAGACTGTAAAATAATAGATTATTTATTATTGATACAATACGTTACGAAAGAAATTGCAAACTTGTGAAAGAACTAACAAAATCGAGGTACATAGTATTGAGAAATATTTATAATAAAGATAGACGCTACAACTTATTACATTTTATTTAAATTATTATTAACGTGCACAAAAATCGTATAATTGCAAGCCGGAACAATCATTATTGCAATTTTGTACGAATTTTATTTATTGTGGAAACTCTCGCAATTACGACAAAATGATTGGCTCGTCCGGATGCGGGGAATCATGCATCGTCGTTGGAAAAAGAAATCGCAGGATCCGCTGCGCCGAATGGCGCGCGACGCTCGGAAGAATGTATCAGAGTATTGACTAATGACGAGACGATTTGTAAGTCGTATAGTCACGACAAACGGAAGCTTCCCAGGCGCGTACCAATCCCGCGCGCGCGCTCCCCTTGTATCCTGGGTCAGCGAACTCCTACTGTCAGTCTTGCTGGAATTCTATTATGACATCACTTTGACAGGAATGATCCGTCGAAAGTCACCACGCCGTGATTGATTCGCGCCACTTATCCAGCCGATCGTAGGTGATCCCCTCTTCGCTGGAAGATTAATGACGGCGCCGCTCATTACAGTCCGATCACGAGGAGATTCTTTCAAATTAAACCTCCGATCATTTGAGTCATTTGTCGAACTATTCGTGAACTTCTGTTTTAACGAGCGATGTTTCGATTGTTAGGAAAGTTCAATATATTTATAGTAGGTTTACAAATATTAGGTTTGCCTTTTTTTAGCCGCTGCAAAATAACTGTAACTGTAACTTTAGTTTTCTTTATTGAAAGAATACACTTCAGAAAATCTGAATGTGCGATTTTTTGTTACCTTCTGGAAATATATTTGTCACTTGAAATTATAAACAAAAATTATTGAATTGTATTGCGACGTTCTTATCGAATATGAAGGAGTTTTTCTCAGACGTCGGCTAGCGTGAAGTCATTACAACAGTACTCGATGTGTCATTAACCATTCAATAACACGCGCACGATGGTTGCCCACTCTCTCTCGGGCAATCCCCGTGTATTTTGGCTCGACTGTGCCGACGAGAACAATGCGGCCCTTCCTTTATCATGAAAATGAGAATGTGGGCGAATGCCACTAAGTAGATGCGAGCCTCGACGTATTCAACCTTGGGAATTTAAACAGTTTTTACTGTATCATCTTTCGTCTACTTAACATTAAAAGTACCGAAGACTAAAGTATGTGCTTTATTTCTTTTAACGGTAACAGAAAGGAAATTTATGAAAGGACTTATGTATATTTTGCAATACAAGCCGGGAAAGCCTTTAGAAAATAAATCCTTTGAAGGATAAGTATTTGCAATTAAATATCATTCCAGTAATGTTTACTGTAAGCACTAGTAACAAAATTAAACTAATTATATTAAAGAAATATATTACAATTTAATCTACTGGGAGAAATATTGTCACACCCATTTGCAAAGTTTCATATTCAGAAGAGGCAATTTTCTACAATACAAAAATTAGAAGAAATGATTGCAATTAGAAAGCAATAAGAAAGTAGTTATACTGAAATGGTGCTGATTCCTGTTTTTCCGCAGCGGCTGACCTAGCAACCCAATCACAAGAAAGGGATGGCAGAGGAATACTTTGGAGCGGTGTCTCCAGCCGAGGATCTTGCTTGACTTCGAAAGGGGAAGTAGGACGTTGCACCACGTTCAAGGAATGCTACCCTTACTTCAAGATCCCTGACCTCGGCGCTCTCGACGGCTGGGTGCTCGGCGTCTACGACACCTGCAGCTACGTCCAGGAAGACGGCCGAACTGGTTTCGGAATCTGCTGCTCCAATTTGAATCCCCTCGTCACTCCGCCCTCTGATAATTGCGAGGATCCTGTCGTCGAAGATGTTCAGGCAAGCTTTCCTCTCTATTAGGGAAAACTCCAACTGATTCCGATTATCAATGGGATTGCTAGGAGTCCCATTCTACGAACACCTAAATACGTGATCCGCATTGGACTTGTTCTATCGTGGAAAGTACGCCAGCCTCCAACAACACTCTTTCGCAAACCGATCGACTTTACGATGGGATTTACTGCTCGGCTTAAATGCATTCCGATGGCTTGTTTTAGTGCCAAAAGAAATTGCATCCTATTACGCAAATTAGCGACATTCTATTCGGCAGAAAATTTGTATAGTTCACAATGAACAGTCGTGGTTTTAATATATAATTAAAAATGTTGTTGCAAGTACTAATATTTCAAAGATATTATTTTCCAAGAATCTTATAAATTTGCACTTATAAATAACATATAAGTAAACATCGTTATTTAAAATTATGTTACAGAGCGACGAGAGTAAACGGAAGCATGGAGAGACGAATTTGAAGCCAAAACCACAGCAAGCTCCAGGCACGTGGCCACCGCCGCTCCCAACCCACGCTCCGGGTAACACAATACCACCCTTGCCGACCCATCCAGCTTTCCCAGGTTTACCCCAATTCACCACCATCAAGCCGATCTCGAGCTCGAAGAAACCCGGCTTCGGTACTACTTGGCCAACGAAGAAACCGGCTTGGTGGCCTGGTGCAATCGGCGTGCCTACGACGACGAACAAGCCGTCGACGACCACATCCATCATCACGTCTCAGTGCGGCGCGAAAAATGGTAATCAAGACCAGGAGCGTATCGTGGGTGGACAGAATGCTGACCCTGGCGAGTGGCCTTGGATCGCGGCCCTCTTCAACGCTGGCCGACAATTCTGCGGCGGCTCCCTCATTGACGACGTACACATTCTCACCGCGGCTCATTGCGTGGTCAAGTAAGTGCCTGGCAAGTGGGATGCGTCGGGCATCGCAATGTACCTTCGACGCGGCCGCCCCTTTCCATCTTTGATCGCCTTTCCTCTTTAAACTATTAGGAACATTCACCTACACCTTTGCTATATCTTCAAATATCCTGGAGTCATCACGGAGCTTTTGGATTGAGAAATTACAATTATTTGTTGTATATTTGTAGTAGTAGCGATTGATTAATTAGATAAGTTTCTTTTCTTGCTTTGTTATTGAATAGTTTTTCTTACTTTGCGTATGACTTCTTTTTTTTAAGGTCTTTATAGTTTTAAAAAGACTCTTAAAGTGTTCTTCGTTGATAGTCGATTTCTCCTCACTTGCAGTATGAACTCCTGGGACGTAGCAAGGTTGACAGTCCGCCTCGGTGACTATAACATCAAAACGAACAGTGAAATAAGGCACGTAGAGCGACGCGTGAAACGAGTGGTTCGTCACAAGGGCTTTAACTCACGCACGCTTTACAACGACATTGCGATACTCACTATGAGCGAGCCCGTTCAGTTCACCGAACAGATTCGTCCGATATGCTTACCAAGTGGCTCCCTGTTGTACTCCGGAAAGACCGCCACTGTCATAGGCTGGGGGTCATTGCGAGAAAGTAAGTCTTTAGTGATAAAACCGAAGCTTCCTTCGCAATACTAAACGAGGTATTGTTCGAAATAAGGTGGGCCACAGCCAGCTATACTGCAAGAGGTTTCCATTCCCGTCTGGTCGAACAATGAGTGCAAGGTGAAGTATGGAGGAGCAGCACCCGGAGGAATCGTCGACAGTTTCTTGTGCGCTGGCCGGGCTGCTATGGATTCTTGTTCAGTCAGTATTGTTAATGGAAGTATATATAACTTGTATTATGAGAGATGAGATATTAATGAACTATATATTTTGAACAGGGTGACAGTGGTGGACCACTTATGGTGAACGACGGTCGCTGGACTCAAGTTGGCATCGTCAGTTGGGGCATAGGGTGCGGTAAAGGTCAATATCCCGGCGTTTACACGAGAGTGACGCACTTCTTACCCTGGATTCATAAGAATCTTAAGTAAAGACACGCGATGCGCATAACGCATCACACGACACTGCCACGTAATTACATCCGTTGGACTCTTTAGTGTCCGATGTACATTTCAGTTTGATCGCTGCCACTCTTTTCTTTCAATTTACTTCGTAAATATATCGAAAAGAGCAGTCGCCCCATTTCTTTAACATCATCGAACTATCGCACATTCGCACGCACACACATACAAAACTTAGAGCTTTCATATCTTATTTATAAATGAACAGGAAACAGTTGTTCAATGGCAGACATTAAATATGTTTTGTCTTATTCATAGTGTCATAGAGAGATTAATCGTTTAAGGCTCATGTCAAAGTGATCATCATTTCACATTCATCCTTATGGATAAGTAATACACAACGATTACGAATTGTAACAAATTATTTTATATTATTATACATACACAGGTATATAAAAATAAAGTTATACATCGTAACAGTTTTTTCCCTACATCGTGCTGTGTTTCTTCACCGGGCCACGTGTCCATAGGATTCTTCTATTGACACTGTATTGCATGTTACGTTTCGCAACCACTGACGTTTAGGTGCTGCATGATATTGCGAGCTAAAACACAAATCAGAGTATACCATTTAATTATTTCTTCGAGGATTAAGGCAATTTCAATTGTACCTTGAAAATAACATGTGTCATAATTGTCATCCGGTTGTGGAATGAACGGGGGAGTTGCGTTTAGTGGCTCGTTCCAAGGGAAGTCCTGAAAGAGTTGCATGACACGCACTTCCTTCGCAGTCGGCCGATCCTGTTGCTCCAGAGTTAGAAGAGCGTCAATCGCCTCAGTTGCTGGAGCAGATAAAGCTTCTTCATCCTCTGGCCAAGGCACATCGCGAGCGAGAATGTTTGCGAATACCGCTTGCGGTGTCTCGTCATTAAATGGTGGCACACCCGTACAGAATTCGAACAAGCAAACACCCAGAGCCCACCAATCAACCGCAGGTCCATGACCCTGTCGTAAAAGTAGTTCTGGTGCCAAATAATCAGGTGTTCCAAGTATGCGCTCATCCGACCGGTGAGCTCCTCGCCGCACAGATTTTGGCGTCCTGTATGGAGTGTAGCAATTGCTGGAAGTCGCTGGTGTTTTAATTGGCGAAATTCCTTGGGGTGACCGATGCTTCGATCTGTCGTCGGGTTGTATATCAGGAGCAGATTGGGACGTCGATGTCGGCGGTAATTGGAATCTGGTTGTTTTTGTTAAGACTGCTCGTTCTTTCATACTCTTCGTATTTTCATCCTCGTCATCCATCCTCTTTCTCATAGACGACACTGGTGTACTGAACGCCACTCTTCCACCAGATCCATTTTCTTGTCCTCCAGCTATTGTATTAGTGTTCTCAGCTTGCCTAGTTACTTCGGTGATTGCGGGTACCATTGGACTCCTGTACGAAAACATGCAGCCACGGTTTTTCCTCTTGGGTGTTTTATCAGCAGACTCCAAATCCAATGCGTTTATCTCGCACGTGAGGCCAGTTGTTCCCGCCGCAACTTGCCGCTTCCTCTTAGACCCCCTCGCGAATGAATTCGCACATGTGCTTAGTGGACTAGTATACATGAGATGTTGCTGGGAATGTTCGGCTTCCAGAGTTGACTCGTCGTCTTCATCCGTAATGTGAGTCAGTTGACTATTCGTACGACTGGAAGATGCTTCGCACGTGTGATAACTTCCGGAACTGCTACAATCTTGCGCATCTTCGTTTACCTCGAGGAAAACATTCTCCTCGATGCGTTGTTCCATCCGCAAGTCTTCCGCAGATTGAAAAGGGGTAATTCCCGACACGCGTGAGTAATCTCCCGACGCAGCCGAAGACACAATCGAATGTGGCGACGATTGCGTTCTGTTACCATTTTGTTGTAGGACCGGCAACAAATTCACAGCCGGTGTACTTCTGTCGCTAACGTTCGATTCACTGGTAGATCCTTGACCAGATCCGAACGATAAATGAGAAGTAAGTGACAGAAGTTGGCCAGGAGTTCTGGCACAGAGACTGGGTGTGCAATTAACTAAATCTGATATTTCTAAGTCTCTATGCAGAGATGATATTTTACTAAGGCCAAAATCAGTAAGCTTCACGTGTCCTTCTTTGGACAGGAGCATATTATCTGGCTTCAAATCCCTATGTACAATTCCATGCGAATGGAGATACTCCAATGCGAGGCAAACTTCAGCTATATAAAATGCTGCCATTGGTTCTTCCAAGTAGCCACAGACACTTAGCAGACTTTTCAAATCTCCACCCACCATATACTCCATTACTAAATACACACTGCTTATGGTCTGCAGCGAGTAAAACAACTGTACACAATAAGGACTACGCGTTAATGCCAAGGCATTCCTTTCGATGATTACTTGAGAGGCCATATTCTTGTTTATCATTTCATTCTTCCTCATTACCTTAATGGCATACACTTTGTCAGGATTTGTCTTCTTGTATCCAAGGAAGACCTTGCCAAATGCTCCTCTACTTATTGGCTTGACTATTTTAAAATCATGAATCTCTGGCACCTGTAACAAGATATGTTCATTTCTTCAGTAGTAAGATACAAGACAACATTTCTTTTTGTTTGTATATTCTTGTTAAAGTTGAAAATAACTTCAATAGTAGAGTAACTTAAATTACTGTCAATATACAAGGAGAATACCAATGAATTATATATAATATTTTTGAAACTTGTGAAGGCAAGATAAACAAGTACCTTGGCAGCGGGATTAACAATCTTCGAGATTGTATTGAATATCGAATTATCGATGTGCCTATCGGCGGACTGCTGCGGTGTACATTCGCCGTAGGGGATGGCACGCTCGGTCTCCGTATGATTTCCAGAATCCTCCTCGAATTCTGACTCATTAATCTGGCCATTCTCATCGTGACTTGACTGCGGCGAAGTAGTCGCCGCCTCTTCCATTTAATACTCGTAACTTCTACCGAATCTCGGATTCCCCTCGGAGACATAAACTTGACATTCGATCGCTTACCGCTGGCAGTTCATCGCTATGCACCTGAGCAATGTTTTGGAAGGTGATCCTCGATCGACAATAACGTATTTCACGAGAAGTCTCGTGCAGGCGTGGATCGACAATGATTCAGTAAGGTGTCGATTCATAAGATCGTCGGATGCTCGACGCGCGAGAGACTCTCTTTCGCCTTGCTCTTGACATTACGCATTTTTCCCCATGTAAACCGAAGGCACACCTCAACGGCCGCTTGACATTTTTAAACGGCACTCGTGCAGGTTCATGCCTGCTTGTAACTACGACCATGTGATCGCCAGATTGTCCAACTATTACCAAAAATTACTACAATCTTTCTGTCCTCGAGAAATATTCCATATTTGTTATGAGCATTAGCTACGTCATGAAAAATAGATGACTCTCAGGACATTACTAAATAAAGTTTATATAAAATTTGTTTGAGTAAAAAGTTCGCATTTAGAGGAGTTTTCATTTGGAATTTTAAACGAATACTCCGACGATCCTAGGAACATTAGATGTCCTTTCAGTGGCCTTCTGGTTCTCATATTCCCGCCTTTGAATTTTTTTGCACCGCTCGAAAGGAGAGTTAAATGCATCGAGCAGTGTGCGAGTTAGACACGCAGTATTTTTGCAAATCCAAGCCTGTCATGCGGTTGCAGTGGCATTAATAGTGTGCCGAGAAATACTCATTTTTGTGTATGCCAGGCTGAGTCGCTTGAATATCATAGAAAAGCAAGTGTAAACAAGTAACCTAACAATGTCCGGCAAGGCAGTAAAGAAGACTCCGAAACGAAAGGCAGCGTATAAATTGCCAGATCCTATTAAAGCCGGCGAGATATTGACGGATATGACTAAAAAGCAATGGATTTTGGGAGTTTCCATTGGCGTGGGCGGCTTCGGCGAGATTTACAGTGGTACGTTTATCGTAATTCTTCATCTTTCAAGTGCATTCTTGAGTGGCGATGGAAACGTTGTTAGATTATTAGTTCTCCTGCTAGTAAACCACGTTAAGAATAACTCGAATATCCACGTTAATAATTAGTTAGTTTACAGTAATAATAATTTAATTTCAAGAATAGACCCTTGCAAATATTTTCTAAAAATTGATTCACCCTTCTTGAGTTTATCACAAACACACAGTGATTGTGGATTGTAATTTATTTATTTTTATGTTCCTACAGCTGCACCATACAGTGGCAAGCCAGTCAAAGAATACCCAAATGTTATAAAAATTGTAAGTGCCACTTTGCTTCGCAGAATTCCATGAGTGGAACATTTGATGATGTTTATATTTCAGGAACCACATGGAAATGGCCCATTATTTGTTGAAATGCATTTCTATATGCGCAATGCCAAGCCAGATGAAAGTAAGTTTGGAAGCTCATATTCTTGAATTGCTGTAACTGATTCTTATGATTTTCTTATGTGTTTTTCTTCACATATTTCAATTTATTTCCAATGTACTGCTATAAGGTTTGATCATATTTTTGGAAATTTCTGTTTAACATTGAAAGAACATTTTGTTATAAATTTTAGTTGACGCTTGGAGAAAGAAAAGGAAACTTTCGGCACTCGGTATGCCAAAGTATATTGGCTCTGGTAGTCATGAATATAAGAGTACAAAATATAGATTTGTTGTTATGGACCGATACAGTACAGACTTGTGGAAATTATTTGAAGAGAGTAACAGAAGATTTCCCGAGCATACTGTGTATAAAATAGCTTATCAAATTGTAAGAGCATATGTATTTAAAGTACAACTAAAGTATTACTTGGACTCTTTATAACAACCCCCTTATTTTCTTGAGTGGAAATGCATTGTTAAATCAACATGAATTTTTAGGTAAACGTTCTGGAATATATCCACCATAAAACATATGTGCATGCAGATATAAAAGGTGCAAATTTATTGTTGGACTTGAAAAATCCAAATCATGTTTATCTTGTCGATTTCGGTCTGGCATCGCATTATACAACAAAGGACGAGTATAAATTTGATCCAAAAAAGGCACATAACGGAACTATCGAATATACAAGCAGGGATGCCCATAATGGAGGTAAATATTCTGAAGTTGTTTCTTGTTGGAAATGATTTCATTGGTGTTATTTCTTCGCATGCAGTTCCAACGATGCGCGGCGACTTCGAAATTTTGGCGTATAATATAATCCAATGGCTGACGGGCTCACTTTTGTGGGAAAAGAGTTTGTCCAGTCCCACTGCTGTCCAGAAGCGCAAAGAGGATGCATTTAATGACATTCAAGACTTTCTGGACAAATCTTTTCATAATTCCGTTCCCGAGCCCGTCCTTAAATACATGACGCTATTGTCGAGCTTAAAGTTCAATGACACACCAGACTACGACAAATTTCGGAAAATTCTAGCCGATGGCCTGAAAGACTTGGGTCATAAGCCAGACGGTAAACTCGAATTTAAGAGTGGAACACAAAATCTAGGTCCTAGTTCTCCGAAAAAAGTCAAACTCGCGGAGCCAAAGAAAGCACATCCACGTTTGAAGCAATTAAAGAGTCCGGCGAAAGTGAATTTGAATGATAGCAATGTTGGCATTGTACTAGACAAAAAGCGAGGTGGAGTAAGAGACATACAAGAAGTTCTAAATAATATCGATTCAGATGAAGAATACGATATCAAAATTGTTAAGAAGTCACGAGCGCCAAGAGCATCCTCGAAATCCCCTCAGGTGAAGGCTACAAAAGAGAAGCCTGCCAGAAGGAGGAGAATCATTAAGAATTCTTCCTTAGACAATTCAGATTCGGAGCCTGAGAAACAGGTATTTATTCGTGACTATATTATGAGCAATAACAAACAAAGAACTGTTTCGCTCAATGTATAATAAGTATTGTAAATAGTTCAATAGCAGTAATAGAAAGTAACACATTTGTATCACTCCTTATTAGGTCGTATCCAAAGGCACAAAGTCACGGCCTGCAAGTACAAGGGCAGCAGCAACCAGGGCAAAAGCAAAATTAAGTCCACCTGTAGCGGCCGACACCAACTCTGATGAAGATATGTTCGGATAGTACATTTTGCTGATTGTAAAGGAACGCGTGTACAATGAAGTGCGTATGAGACGAAATCAATCGAAGTATTTCCGCAGATTGTTGTACTTGTACGGCACGAAGTCACTGTGACTTGCACGTGCAAAGGAGGTATTATTTGCAGAAGAAACTTGTTGTTTGTTTAAAGCGTCAAATATGAATCTGCATCTGTTGTGTATATTTCCGATTGTTAGGTGAAATATTAAGCTACTACGTAATTTGTACTGACCGATATTTTTCTATATTTTTACAACGTAGTTACAAAAGCAAATATAAATAATACAGGATATCAATGATGATGACATCGCCAAAAGCAAGATGTGAGTTTTATAAGCGTGTCACTAAGTCTGTACTTAGCCACGCAATATTTATATAATCTTGAATTCACTATAAACCACGTTAAAAATGACATAAACATGATCACAATGTTGCTTTTCATTCTGTAAAATATTTTACTGGCGTTGTTTAGAGTAATTTACCTCAGGATACAAATAGAACGAGTATGCGAGCTATTTACATTTTTGGATAGAAATTAGTTACTCGAAACGCAGTCGCGTGTACTTATTTTCTCAATTTCTGTATTTGGGGGGCACTTATCTTAACTTTACCGGGTATATTTCTAGCTGTTATTTCTTCCCTCACTGCCTTCAGTAAATCTTTTTCGCGGGGCGTAATTTCTTTGTCTTTTAGGAAAACGGCCAAGGCTGTTTTTGCAGCTTTTCCTCTTTTACCTGTACCTGGAGTTAGTTTCACCTTAAACCTAAAATGAAACACGCGAAATAGATGAATGATTTGAAAGGGGAAATTATCACTGTATAAAGTAATATGGTCAATTAGGGAACTCACTTATAACTCAACAGTGGATTGTATGGTGCAATTACTGGTACAGCGAACAGTAATTCATCCTCTGCAACAGGTTTCCCAGTTAACTGATCCAGCATATCCACTTCCGGACCCGGTCCAGTGTCTTCTTCTTCTATGTTTTCAGTGATATCGACATTCGGTTGAACTGGGGGTGGTCGGGGGTTGGATTTCTTTTTTCCTTGTTGCTTAGGACCAGATGGATCCTTGTTTCTATTCTTCTTTTTGTCTTCCTTTGCAGCACCTGCTGACTAAAAGGTACCACGAGGTATTTAAAGGTTGCACATTCATATCGTTCTAACACAGAACGTTGTACGAAACTCACTTGAAGTATTTGCATCGATAGCCTTCTGTCCTCTTCGTCTTGATCTTTATATTTTTCCTTCATTTTCTTTAATCGACTCTTTTGACCACGTTTCATAACATTTTGATCCTCTTTCTTATTGTCGACTTCAGGTTTTGTAGTTTCTTCTTTTGGTGGTAACTTCGCCCTTCCTTTCGAAGATTTTTCTTTGTTTGTTGTATTTACTATAATGGGCTTATCATCACCCAAGTATACCACAGTGTTCTCTTCGTTCTCCTCAATTTTCATGGGATTTCTATTATCCACATGCAACTTTATTCTAGAAGATGAAAGTCAGTATTAAAAGTGTAAGTTTTAAGTTTCATGCTTAGATTAAAATATGATTTATTTTACTTTGGTCCTGAAACATCGATTTTAATTTCGGTATCCGGGAATTCTGATGTATCATCCTCCTCATATAAGTTTTCTTTGCTGTCGCATCTTTCCTCTATTATTGAAGTAGTATTCGTTTCTTCTTCAATCGGATGTAAGTTATCTTTAACTTCTGGTTCGTCTGTGTAAACATTGCATATTCATTTTATATATTTCTAATCATATCAATTTTTGGTAGACTTACCTTCTTCCGAATCATCCTCTATTTCGATTTCTCGATCCTCTTCTGTTATAGACTCGGTCGCTTCGCTTTCCTCATCGATGACTCTAACTCTTCGCTCGCCCTTGTGTCTCTCTATTGAACTTTCCTCCAGACAGAACAGGAATGCCAGTCCCATAATTAACTGGCACGGAGGCAAATAGTTCTTCTTACCGCGAATCATGAACGAACCGGTAGAAAGATATTGACCAGTTGGCGCGGTTTTGGATACTTGATCGTGGTTTACCCACCATGCACCTGCTACGACTTTCGCTTCCCATGCATTACTATTAATAACAATATCGATATTATTAGAATTTTCAAACTAGATTATTTAAATGCATATTAAAACCTTCCATTTGTTTACCTGTATGCAACAGCCATTGTTCCAGCTTCAGCCAAGGTTTTCGGCGGTATCGATGCACCACTCGGATTTTTAACAACCACTGAACTAGCACCGATTAGATCGGCGTGCACGTATACGTCGCCAGGCTTGAAGTATCTTTTGACAATTAATTCGTTCTGTTGTTGGTCCCTTCCACCGATTACTATAAAGAACACACGTAATGATAGAAACACTTCATCATCCAATATGGAACACCAGAACGCGATATCTCACCAAGATAATTCTCCGAACTTATAAACCAGTAGAATTTCTCGAACCAGTAAGTTTTCCTGAGTTTATTAATACTGTGAATAGATTGCAGTTCCTTAAGCGTCTGCTTGGTTTTCTTCTCCGCGGACTTTAAAGCTTTATCTTGCGATTCGATTGTCTTTTGGTGCTTCTTAGCAGCTGATCGTTTCTGATTATAGTATTTCCGTGCATTTCCGAATGCTGTGTGCGCTAAGTCGATCTCAATTATCATGGGTTTTAATTCAGTATCTTCGTCACTCTCTTCGTAAGGATCGCGAAGTAGTAAAGATATATGATTTTTTTCTAATTTAAGTTGTTTGATAGCAGACGCGACAGGATCCCCTCTGCTCTCTGCTTCCTTCAACAAAACTTGTATGTCTGGCCATGGTATTTGATTCGCGAGAGCGTTTTGTATAGCGAGTATCGCATTGTCTACTAGTTTCTGATTCCTCGATATTAATTCGGCCTTTTGCTTATCCAATTCTTGAGTCTTTTCGAGCGACTGCAGCCTGTGATCATGATCCTTCTTCACGTTCTCTAGCTTCTTCAATGCATCGCGCTCCTGTTGCAAAGCTTTCAAATCCAATTTCTGCCCTTCCATCGTGGAATAGTATTCATCGACCGCAAGATCGAATGTTTCGAATTCTTTGTACGGATGATTCTTCCACTGCTCGAACAAGAAAGGGTGAAATTCGATGTTCGTGTAAATGTACTCCTCCTCCTTGCCATAAGCAGAAGGCTTCAGCTCTTTTTTCTGGATAATGTACCCTTTCGAGGTACAATTCTTCGCTGATTCTATCATATCATTCGCATCATGCAATGCAGCAATTAATCTTGGCATGTCTTCTGTAACATTGAAGTCCTTTCCAATTTTACAGCCTGGTGCAAATCCATGCTTCAGCAGTACATGATCAATAACAGCAGAACCAAATTCCAAAAGTGGATTCAGCACTTTCTTCAGGTTGTCTCCTACTTTGCTATTAGCAACATGTTGCTGAATTTCTTCTATTGGTGGCATTGCAGTTTTGTGAGCCCTATCCAATGGGTATTTCTCCCTTACAGCAAACCTACATCAAATCAAAATCCCTTAAGATTTTTTCTAAGGGACATTATTCTAAGACACCTTGAAGCTTACCTAACTTTCTCACCCTCTGTATGGGGTCTTAGAATATTCAAAATGGTCCATTCATAATCTGTTAGGATTATGTTACCACGATCATAAGCTTCCAGTATAACATGATAAGCTGCCTCGCCACTTCCAAATTGCAAATCAATGATCCTATCTGTGCCTACTTGTGTCATACTCTCCAATCTTTTATTTTTTAAATGTTTTCTCATCTACACACAAAGGAATCATGTAACAACAATAAATTCTTCAGTGGCAAGTCTGGTACTTCATGTGTATACCTTCATAGAGAAACCGGATGGTGCTACATTTTTGGGCCACTCAAAGCCGGTGGTATGCATGCGATTACCAGATTCAATTAACAATACATGCTTCTCTTCACTACGCTGAAGACGAATCAAGTATGTACGATGATCTATGTCGTACACTTGATTCACGCGCATACCAATAAGCCTGAAATCATGAAATCTCGAATGTATCTGTTGAACCAGGCTGCAGCTGTTATGTTTATGTATTTATGTTCCTTGTGCATTTAATATAAAGAATCGGTGACGAGAATTGTGGGATTGTTAATAATTAAGCTTTCGGAAGAAGTAAGGTTTGTATTAATAAAAGAATCGTAATCATATGTCAGATTTCAGGTAACCCTTGATTAGCAGAGGGTTAGTTTATTTCTTGCTTAAAAGAGTCAAGATCGACTTACTTTTGTAGCTCTGCTACGGAGCATACGATATCGTAAGTATTAAATCGCGTCTTCATTTTTCTGGCGTTGATATTTCACTGTCAATTGTAAAGCGTATCTTGTTCACTAGAACTGTATGGCATTTTTCATGCCTGACGTTACAGTTTAACCTTTTCGTTCCGTTTGGTCCCCTTCGAGTCTACTCGATCGTGTATATATGTTGTAAAAACGATAAGATAACTAATTCAAGGAAATTTTATCGATTATTAATGGTTCCTACAATATTCACCGTACTTAAAAATTATCTGCATTAATTCTTGCATTTCACCAACATTGCATAATGTTGTCAAACGTAAATTCTAATTACTAATATATTTTGAGTTCCAAATTTTCTTGGTGACTTAAACTTAAATAAGGATCGGTCGATGGTAATAATATAAACAGGAGTGGGTTTTAAGCTTTTTTTATTCAATAATATGAATAAAGTATAATGTGAAGGTCGCAAGTATTAACGGTACGATTTCTGGTAGCGCGCTCTGGCACCTGGACCACCAAACTTCTTTGGCTCGCACCGCCTTGGATCCGCGACCAGGAGAGTTCTGTCATATTGGATGAGGATGTCTTTTACCTCTTTCTTGCTAGCCTCGTCGACATCTGTAATCATTCAATAGGTTAAATCAGTTCGCGCGCGCAGGAACATTCATTTCAATTTGCTGGAATTCTCTTAGTTTTACACACATTTCTGGTAGTACGCAACAAGAGCCTTGGAGATGGCTTGGCGGATTGCGTAAACCTGCGCGACGTGACCACCGCCGTTCACTCTCACCCTGATATCGACGCCAGAGAATTTCTCCTGCAATCATATGGATAATATCCATTATTAGTAGGAATTCTAGCTAGAGTACAATAAATTCTGTGGGGAGCTAAGATTCGACTCAGTGCTTTGTTTCTAGTCACAGGGAATCATGTTCGGAATAATCTCGCATCACTGTAGAAATTAAAGACATTTAAAGCATATATAACAGGATGGATATGAGAGTGTTTCCAAGTGGAGTAAAAGTCATTGTCTATTTAAGAGTAAAAGTCTTGAGGATACTTCATCTGTTTTCCGAATGTTTCATCATATTACTTTATGGTTTCTTTTCTAATAGGCAGATTAAAATTATAATATAAATTTTGATGACAAACAGGCATCCATTTACCAGTTTCATATTTAATTTAATAGTGTATAAATATGTTGTTTCTTTCAAGGAATTATATGGTTTCATTCATACATCAAACTGATGCGTATCTGTAGAAATAGATGTAGAAAAAGATCTGTGAAATTAGTGTTAACAACAATCATCTAAATAATACAGCAGTGTAAAAATAGTCTTGTAACGAACTAAGAAGAAATATTATTCTAGAACTACGCAAACTTCCATAAACAAAGTCCATGAGAACCATATACCTGATTGTAGAAATATTAGAAAATTCGGACAAAAGAAACTCTACTGTATTAACAAATAGTAGTCCCAAGGATTTCACTCTGAAATGAAACACTGTTTAACAAGAGGGAGGAATGCGGCGCACTCACTTTGCCGAGTAGGAGGATGGGCTCCTGGAGTTTGTATTGAAGAACTCGGGGTTCGACGAGTTCCAACGGGCGACCATTCACACGGAGATTTCCACGTCCGCGCTTGCAGTAAGCGACGGCGGTCGCGCTTTTCTGCAAAAGGCAAGCATCGTTAATTAGCCGGGTTTAATGTCCGTCTGTGTGTCAGACATGCGTCGATATAACCTCAGCATCGACCAAGTCACACACTCACTTTGCGTCCGAAGACTTGCACGGACTGGATCGGTTCCTTTTGTTTCTGAAATCAAAGCGGTCCGTTAGCATTCTCGCTGATTGCATTTTAACCGTTCGCCTCGACTATTTTCGACTCTCACGTGGAAAGACAACAAACTCACCTTCTGCATTTTGGAGAGCACGTCGTGGAAAGGAAGTAGGAAGAAGAGCGGCCCGATGTTTTCGTCAGTCGTACTACGCCAGTCAGAAGAGACACTCGTTGTCTGGTTGACTTCCGGTGGCGGCACATTTTTGAATCTTGTGAAATAGCATCTTGGAAAATTCAACTTGTTTTGCATTTTTGATTGCAGGTTTTGCTGTTCTTATTAAAGACATATTATTTATTTACATATCTCTAAAGATCTATGTTTATATCTGACTATTTGTATAGCTGCCTTTTATGTTTTGTATTCACGATGATTAATTAATAGATTAAGCATAACAAATATATTAACATTATTCACTACTGGACTATTCCCAATTTTTAATGATATTCAAAATATGCATATTAGATTATTGGTTTATCAATTCATAATATGAGAGCTTCAAGTTCTTATTCAACTTCATATGATCGTAAGTATTACCACAAGTAATTGTATATTAATGAACAATGTAATGTACTTCTCAGATTATTTTACTCATAAATTTGCAATATTTATAATTAAGAACTAGTTGAATTGATTTCTCCTTTTAAATCTTCATTGTTTGCCGCCTTGAAGCAACAAGTTGAAGTTGAACCATCAAGGCACACTTGAAGTGAGCGTCAGTACTTTTGTCCGTTGGAGAAAGAAACCGTTTATTGTGCGCGGGATTTTGGGCTTCCACAACGCTTTCGAGTTAAACAGGTAATTAATTCTATTGCTTTCCATATAATTGAGTGTTGTTAGTAGTTCTCAATCAGGTTTCGCTTTGTAATCGTAAAAATATTATGATTCTTATCCTTCTTGTGTTTGATCTGAATCTTTTAGCACGAATTTCACACGAAATTGTAGACCAAAGGGTTAATTGGAGAGAATTTGTTTCTTTGCAGATTTATTTACCTGCTTTAAAACTAAAGCAATGTGTATAACATTTGTTTCAACCTTTATTAACCCGGAGATGTTTCGATGTCCCATAAACTTCCTAGGAAGAAAAGTGAGTACTGTAATAGTTTTTCTCGTGTGCTTCTGTTTATTATTATTTCGTCATTTTGTCATTTCTGCAAGCAAGTTTGCTTGCATATTCTCATTTATTATTTTAAATTGCAATCTTCTTGCATTTGATTGTTAAATATTTTAAAAAGAATTTGCGATATTTGTATAATGTTGAAAATTGCAATGACGATATAATTTACATTGTGGATTGCAATCACAATGAATCGTCTTGACCAACGAATTTTAGCTTGTGCTTGGCATAAGTTTTGAGCTTTATAAGAAAGTGGTATAAAGCAGCTGTTGGTTAAAAAGCTGCGGAGCGTGCGTGTTTGCAGCGGCGCCGTGGTGGGACGACACATGTGTTAGTACCATGTGTTCGGCCCTGACACATTGCGCCACTCAAGTGCTTTCCAACTTTTGAATTTCTTGGTGCTTGTAAACGATTTACGTTCATCAACGTTTGATTTGAAATTTTAAAGAGTTTCTCAAAAAGTCTGTGGTATTTTAGGCATTTTATATAACTGGTTTCGATTCAATGTAATAATGTTAATCGAGTCAGCAGGTTTTTCAAATTGTACTATATTTCCAATATAACAAATATAATCTTTGACACAATTGTTTCTAGTGCCGGACAATTCGCGCACAATTTTAAACACCTAATCAGTTCAATATAACACAACATTCAGTATTTCTAATACTTTGGGAGAGTCTTTGTGCTGGGGACGCCTTTTTGCGTTTCTTTCTTTAACACGTTCACTGCCAAGCGAGTATGTACCATTACAGCTCTGTAACTGATTGCTCAATTAACTATTAGCCAGTTGAAAAATTTAAGTAACTGCGCTATTAGTTACTGCTCATTTGCACTGCCTTGTTTCTTATACTGATGAACAGTAACTGAATTAAGGCAGTGAACGTGTTAAATGCTAATTCTTAGTTAAATTCGTTCGTTCCTAAATGGGATAAAACTGGGTGTCCATGGAAGACTGCATTTCGATTTGACCCATTTTGAATTGCAGTCGATGCAACCATCGTAATAAGATTGCGTTCGATTCTCGGCGTGTCGATGCGAAGTGTTCAGTCATTTTGCTTGGTGGGAAGTCTTGGCAATTTTGTAGGCGTGCTTGCAGGTGTCCTGGTAGCTGAATTGGGAAATTAAAATATGATTAATAAACTGTGTTAATGTAATTTAATTTCCGACAGCAATGTCGCTGCAATTTTTTC
Organism: Ectemnius continuus; assembly: GCA_910591665.1. Lineage (NCBI taxonomy): Eukaryota > Metazoa > Arthropoda > Insecta > Hymenoptera > Crabronidae > Ectemnius > Ectemnius continuus. The sequence goes on along the minus strand of OU342868.1, from coordinate 7,130,479 downwards.
ATTTCAAGTTCAGTCATTTAGAAATTTACCTGCACGTGATGCGAGTATAGAATCGCACTCCAAAGAGGCAATAATTTGCTGAGAATAATGGATCCGCACTCAAGTAGAGCTTCTAGTAAACTTAAGAAATGTAGATTCACCATTTCCGCAAACTGGAATCATAAAATTCGAATTTTATTAGTAAATATAATAAAATTTGTATTATCTGAAAATGCAGTAGACTAATAAACTCACTCGAATATCGCTTGATTTGGTATCAGCAAGGCGAAGAATGCACGGGGTTACTTTGCCCCAGAATTCTACGAGAATATTCATCGTCACATTGTGGCCCTCACTGTTCGATGGATTGTTCTTTGACAATTCTTCCAGATACATCGTCCATAGCTAATAAAAACAGACAACAATATTCATAAAAATAATGATTGGCACTAGGAAGTAGAAATTAACCAGGAATTAATATCCTGCTATAAATAATTAAATATTTCGTTCTGAAAAATGCATAGACTCATCCAAAAAATTTAGATTGATTATGACATTTAGTAAGATTTTCGTTCTCCTTTATTTTATCATAGAAAATTGCCTGTGATTTATAATAAAAAGTTAACGACAGCTGCCAAAATACAGTAATTTGAAAAAAATATATTTTATATTACATTGGTCAGGAAATCAGTGTTTATCAATTTGTCAGTTTCTTTGTGTGTTTGTACCTGGCAAAGTATGAAAGCATGATGCAACGATGATGTAAGATGCACCGAGGTTTTCGATTGCTCGGGGAACCCGGAGAATATCACTTGGACGTGATCGGCGACGTGACAGGAGACTTCCTGGGGAATCGGTTGCGCGCTTGGAATAGGCGGGCCGTGTGTGTGCGTGTTGTTCGCAGCGGAAAACATAGCGGTGTGCGTGAGAGAGCCCAGCAACAGCCAGGATAACAGTCGAATGTGTCCTATGCAGTCTGTGTACTCGCGAGTCCTGAAAATATCATAAAGAAATTTGTATTTATTTAAAATACAACGCTGGATTTTTTATATATATAATATGCAATGAATATAAGAAAGCAAATTTTTTTATAGAGGAAAGTTTTCGTTTTTAAGACAATTTATTGCTAAAATGATTTATTTAGCAGTGGTTTCATTGGTTTTCTGTTAAAAAATAAGTTTAAGGGCATTAAAGGCATTCATCAAATTCTTGAAGTTATGACAAAAGCCAAGAATTAACAAATATTCAAACTTTTTTCGTTGACTAATGATTCATATTAATCATCAACTCAATGCAACAGAAAAATAGGAAAAGGGAACAAGACTTTTAATAGTCGACATGAAGATTTGTTCATTTCAAGTCTATTAATTACAGGAATTCGAGTGCAACACTTACCCTTGTTGTATCATTATTTGAGCGCTGCAAAGCCACGGCAGGTAACGCGACATTGCTCTATTTTCTCTGTTGTTTCCTCTTGTTATTTCGAGGGCGACGTACTGCGCGAGACCGCACTTGAGCATTCCGCCGAGGGTGTCTTCGTTCAGGCCAGCTTGCAAGCCTTTGCTGTAACTCTAAATTTCCAGTGAGAGTTACAATTGTAGTTCAAACTACTCGCTAAAAACTAGCTTTGTAAATTATTTCAAATATTTCTTTATTACGCAAAAGACAAATACTAATTATTGTCATAAACAGATAGCTTGATTTTTCAAGGAGATATAAGTTCGATTACCTTAACTTTGCTGAGAATGTGGAAGTCAGCGAGAAACTCGAGAACATCGGAAAGTTGATTCTTTAGAGATTCTGACGCGTTGGTGTTGTAAATCGGAGAGATGTCCGTTTGAATGTTCTCCAGAGCAATTGTATTTGGCAGTGAGCCACCGATATCCTAAAATTTTTGCAACAAAGGTAGTTGTATTAGTTCACAGAAAATTCTACTTCTAATTTCATTCCAATATAATTCTAATTTATCATTACCTGAAGCACAAAGTGCAAAAGTAAAAGGAAATTCTGATCAGGAAGGGTAGTTTTGAATTTGATCGCTTGGATCAGTTCAAAAACAATTGTCCTTCCGAAGAAATGTTTATCACGATCCCTGGTGAATCCCCGATGACAAAGATAGCAAAGATCAGTCAAATAATTGTATTTCAACGTCGAATTTTGAATCGCGTAACTGAGGACCTTCGCAAATGGGTCCAGCATACCCTGTAATTATAGCAAAAGATTTATGATTAATTATTGACAGTATTACCAGAAAATAATTATTCCAGTTTACCTTAGATTGCTGGATTCCTGGAACCTTCAATATTGAGATCATAATTCGTATTAGGGGCGTTGTGTCTTCGATGGAAGACAGCATCAGGACCAGTCTACGAAATAGGCCGTCGAATTGAGCTAATAAACCACTCCACGTGGCTGCGCCAGGTCCTAATCCTGTCTCCAATGGTAGACAATCGAGATAGCAGGCTATGTTGAATAATATGATTGGTAGACGTTCTACTGGCAGAGTTTTTTTCGCGTTTAAAGTCTGTGGAAGAATAAAGAATGAATTTCTAGAATAATTAATAAGAGTAATGCAGAAAGAAAGTAAATAGCTTATTACTTCTAGAAGTAGTTGTAGAGGAGCGATTGGATTTAGTTCATTGAAATCGGCTAGTGCTTGGGCGACCGACTTGAAGAATTGCATTCTTGTTGACTCTGTAATTAGAAGAACTACTGTTTAAGTCTTACAAAAAATTATTATCGACTCAAAAACCATCATTACCAGATCCATTCTTCTTTATATATTTTATATCAATGATTTATGTATTTAAAGACAAATTAGGACACGAAAATTAAGTTTTTTTAACATACTGACCGTTTAAATGGGTTTGGAACATTTGCATGAAGACTCCGTTAGGCGCTAATTGGTGGAGCACACATCGCAAGAATTGGTGTGCAACACTAATCGCTCCTCCCGGTAGATGCATGTTCGTTTCACTTTGCCACGGATACATTGCATTCAGAGCAACCCTAGAAATTTGTAATAGCACAATTGGTATTAAGAATTGCCAGCATAATATTTCGTTTATTGTTAATAGTCATTTGACAATTCTTTCAATTTGTCATTCGATCACTTTCTTCAAAATTTGACCAATGCTTTTAAATATCAGTTTAAAGTGTAAAAATTGTTATTCGATTGTATATTTATGAAGATTCGAATGACTTACTTGGTGACTACACTGAGAATTTCCGGGAGCAGTGGCGCCGCCAATGATGGCTCTCTGTGAATAAATGTTCCGATAGTGATTATGCAAAGTCCCAGCTCTTCGTCCGAGTATTCCTCTCTGATCGTTCCACATTCGGAGCATCTACGACAAATTATAAAATACAATAATTTAATACCTTTCTCCTTCCCATAATATTTCATAATCGAATTTATATAATTATTGAGGGACAGTAATCTTTTGCTTTCTGAGTTATTGTTATTACCTGTCATAGATGCAGTCGTCGCCAATACGGAATAAACTTTGTTTTAAATTAAAGTCTGCGTGATATGCTTGTTGGGATGCTTGGTCGAGATTCGGTTGTAATTGCGGTCCCGACCTACAAAAAGATAGTTCATAGTTAAATCAATATTGATTACTTCTTTTTATTACTATTTTATATATTAAATAATTCCACAAAATTATTTGAACCAAATATTCTAAAGATTTAAAATTGCAATTATTGAACATGCATGAAAGATTTGGAATCGATATTTAAATTTTACCAAGAGTCGGTTCGCCTTGTAGTTGTCATTACATCCGGTCCCATGCAGGCTGACTTCCTCGGCCTGTCACGTTGAATGCGCACGTGATCCTTCACTTTTGCTCTCCGATCCATTTCGATTATTCGCGATTCCACGAAGTCCATTGATTCCATTGTCGGCGGTGGCGATTCCAATGCCACTTGTTTGATGAGTCTTCTCGGACTCGCCGATTTGCTCGACTGCACTTCGTTCGACGTGGGTGCCAACGATGCTGACTATTAATTATTAAAAATTGCAGTCATATTTAATTTGATGATACCTGTTTTAGATTATTTTTTAATTAGAACTTACTAAGTTTTCAGATGTTATGCTATCTTGCTTGATCGGCGTGTCGAATTCACCTTTGAATCCATTGCTGAACTTGTTAGAGTCTGCAAAACAGCAAATATTGTTTTTCATAAAATGATTAGTTATAATAATTGAAGTATACAATATTGCAATTTTTTCGTACTTTTCGTGCTTTAAGACAATTAAATTACCTTCGATTTCTTGTACGCCGAGAGCCTGTCGAACCCTTTCGACCAATCCCGAGAAGTCCCTTTGCGGACCCACGGGCAACAGTCTTTCCGGCATGGGAAATTCTAGTTGGGATATGCTACGGGGACTCGTAATGTCGCTCGACATGCAGGTTTCACTATCTTGATCGAAGGAAGAACCTAGAAACACGAAAGAGATTCTATTAAAACTTGCGATAATATTTAAAATATTTAATTCCAATTTGTAGTAATTTGTGAAGTGCGTTTTCGAATCCTGATAATTTGTAACAACGGGTTTTCGTTTATATTATAATGCATTTCATACGAAATTGCACGTAGAAAAGAAAATATTCACACAAAATTTAAAATGGAATATATTTATTAATTGCAATATTATATAAGTTTAATAAAAGTACTCACTGACTGTCGGTCCATCGACTTTGGAAAGCGGGGATTCCGGCGAACCATAGGCGTCCTCGCATCTCAAAATTCTCTGAGGAGGTCTCGGCCCTGACACCAAAGGATTATTATTAATTCAGTTTCAAAAGATACAAAAACCCAAAACTGTTAGATGAATTATAGAAATACAAATACGATTATTTTTAAAAATTACATCCTTAACTTACCCGATGAACGAATGGCAGTGCCAATGGGCAAAAGGCGTTCGACCGTAGGCGCGGTGATCATTGGTTGATCGTGCCAGCTCTGATGTTGTCCGTTTTCAGTGCTCGTGATTTGCGAGGAGATCGAACTAACTACCGGTGAGCCTGAATGATCGCTGCTCGAAACGGTAATCACCTGTCCAGGGGAAACTGGTGATGCTATTGTTACTGATTGCTCGATGCACTTTTGTCGACCGAGATGTTTCGAGGGTGGGGAATCCGTCACGTTAGCAGGGGTTGTTGGCGATTTTTCTCTAGAGGGCGGTTCTGATCTGTAAAAAGAAACGGTAGTTTTCCCACTTGTAGTGGGCGAAGAAAGTGTTCGCACACCCAGATTTTCTCAAGTAATATTTGTTATTCTAATAGTTTTTCTTAAGAAAGAAAGCTTTCTTTTTTACGAAAGTTTGATTTCTACTTTTGTGACAGAGTGGATTTGGTATTCTTTAATTAATAAAGGGGATGGTAGAATTTAGACGTGGAATAAATTGCAATAAAAGATTCTTGTAAAACAATAATTTAATATTAAACTTTTGACAAAAGTTGGCATTACCTTGGCAGTCGTGATATGCTAGTAGCAACAGCAACCGCGCCAGATATCCCCAAAGATTTCGCCGGTCCATCCCCATTTGGCGTGAACTGAGACATCAGACTCTTTTCCGGCTTTTCCATTGCTGCTTTCTCCAGCGGTGGCGATTTTTCCGGAATTGGTTTGTCCAAAACTGACTTATCGTGCAAGGCTTTCTCTAGTATGGTTTTCTCCTGCTGCGGTCCAGTCAGGAAGGAACTCGTTACCATCATCTTCACACCTTCGTGAACACTCCACTTCTTCTGGGGCGCTGCTTTTGTTACCTGCTTTGTCAATTAATTCACACATTTTGATATAAGTTGCCATGTTGATCGACTTTAAGTTTTTATGAAAACAAGACTGTGAAATGAACAATTGTTAAATCATATTTGTGAACTTCTTAATCTGAAAATCTTTTAACACACATGGTTTTTTAATCCACCAATTTTTAGATTTTCTATTTTAATAATTATCAAAAGGAACGTCCCATTTTTGGGATTTTATGCTTTCGAAAATTGCAATTATCTCAAAATCATAGTCATAGACATTTGGGACCTCCAAACCTTTATAAATTTATTTAACATTTCAAAGGAAATTACCCCAAAATGCAAATGTTTCAACAAGTCAAAGAAACCTTAAATAAACCTCACCTGGTGGGATTCGTCCTCATTACCCAAGAACCAAGTGGGTCGCGCGGCAATCTCGGACTTCTTGGCGAGGTTGGCATTGTTCGCTTCGAATTTGCCGCTTATCATCTCGGCGACCGTGGAAGCCCTTGGTCCATGGAGGGAGACGCTTCTGGTGACGAAGGCCGCGCTCTCCTCCAGCTCGCCGAGAGAGCCCCCACTGCTGCCATGCAAGGTGCTGTCAGATTTTGGGCTCTCGGGAATTGCCGCCAGCTCGGACTCCGTATCATCCGCATTGATCGAGTAGCTTTGCAGAGGCATTCACAATAGCGAGAATTGTAACAAGCAGCTACTGGTTTCAAGCGCAAACGCATCTCACAGTCCTTCCATTCACTGATTTTCATCTCCGACCGCCTCTCTTTCTTTCTCTCTCGCTCACTTTCTCATTAAGCGCTGAACTAAATGCTTGTTATCTTCCTTCATGCGCTTTCGTACTAATTTCTACTACTCCTTTTGGAGAAATGCTACTAAATACTGGTTTCAACTTGCTTGCTTCCTGGCGTCCAGGTGCTAACAGATTCGTATTTAAGAGGTGTGGCTTTACTGGAATGTCAGCTACTAATTATTTTCATCCACTGGTGAAATTGTATTTGCTGCTAGTATTCGAATAATACTGGGATTGTATAGTATTAGTATATTTATTGTACTAGTAATACTATTAGTTATTCCAGTAGTATTGGAATATTAGTTTGCTTCCTGGTATTCGGGTGCTAATAAATTTGCATTTGGAAGGAGTAAGTACTGGAATGTTAACTACTAATTACTGTATTCTAGTGGAATATGTATTATAATTAAAATATGTTTAGTATTAGTATTTCAGTTGCACTGGAATTCTATTTTATACTTATTCCACTAGAATTGCAATTATACTCAAGAATTAAGTAGTATTATTCGTGCTGGTAGTATTAGTGATTGCTTTTTAATTTCTGATTGCTTTTCTACACGGAACAGACATTCATTCCGGAAAGGAATCACATGCAGTGGGTCAGTCTTTCGACTTCGAGCGTAGAATTTACCCCTTCTTGTAGAATCCGAACAAACTACTATTTTACAGATAAGAGAATAGTAATAAATTTGGGCTTTCACAATGTTTCTACTGTTGCACGGAGCGAAAGTTCTCCTTGTGCAGATGTGCGTGGAAACTACTCTAGTTTCATGAGACTACTTCTTTATATAAAGCATCTAATCGATACTAATTCTAATTAAGGCTTCCTAAAGGATGCATTCACCTCGGACAGGAATGTTTTTAATTGAAATTGGAGAATTCATATTATTAAAATCGAACATACCAATCTAATCTCGTAAAGCACGTTGGTATTTTCCAGTCCGCCGTAAATGTAATTTGGAAATCACTAATAGTGATAATGATCGTTAAACCAGAGTTTCAATAATGTTTCCTCCATTATTTCCTCCAAAACTCTTTCTCCAATACAAATTCATACAATCTCAATTATAAATTGAAATATCCAAATTATAAATGATATAAAGATTTAAAAGATTGCATAAATCCTGCTATTTATCTTTCGCCAAATTTATAATAAAACCCATTGTTGAAACTGAAAGTTTAACGATCACCGGTGCATGATGCAAAAAAGAGGGGGTGGTGAACGATGCACGTTTATTTCAAACAACCTGGAATGCTTGTTGTTGTAACGACAGATGGTCGCACTTTCCTCCCAGTGAGTCTCCATCTGCGGGCTGCGCTGGTGAACCGACACCAAGGGTGTTCGGCTGGCCGGCGGGCTTTCGGCGTCGAGTTCTCCCACGGTCCCGCTCACCAAGTCGTGGTCCACGCCGAGCGATGGCTGCGACACGTCTGAAATTCCATAGTCCCGAAACTTGACGTCGTTCTTACTCTACCGATTCTCCTAATTGACCGCACTCATATATGCAGTCGATCGAAAAAGTATTCTGTGCTCTTGCAATCCAGTTTCTTAAGTCTGATTCTCTAAAGGATTTCTTTTTCTTGAAGAGGACAGTTTTTTCTTTGAAGAAAATATATTTCTATTTAGAGAGAAGAGTTTTCTTTTTTGAAAATATTTTTTCCTGGAAGACTTTCAAATATTTTTTTAACGTAGTTCAAATTAAGACAGTTAATTTTGTCATATCTGTATTTCTTGATAAATATAGGCATTTCAATAGTTATGTATTTATATTATTGAAAAACTCGATATAAAGAGAAATATTCTTTAACGTGATAAATATTTATTGTTCATTATTATACTTACTCGTGTGAGTAACTGCAAAAAATGTGGATCACATTTAACTAGTAATAAAATAGAGTAGGAAATGAAAACTTGTCTACATAATTTGGACAATATAAATTATATTATCAATTTTGGAATGAGCGATAATAGCCAAGAACTAAAGATGGTTTTAAGCAGCATAAAATGCATTAGAAAAAAAAGATTTTGTGCAAATAACATTATCAGAAAATTTGTATAAAATTATAGAAGTCTGAATGATAAGTACAATGTTTAATGAAAGACGCACCGCGCGACCGGGACGGTAATGCGCCAACCACCACTGTCGCTGGTATCCTTTTGCACTGATGATGCTGCGCGTCCAGTGTGTTTAGAACGATCTTCACTAGAGTTTGAAGCTGATTGCACCAGGGCTGCTGGCCATATTGGCACTGCAGAATTATTATATTTGTATTGTATTCGTTTTGCTTTGTTGTTGAAGCGTCCGATATTTTATAAAATTTTAAATAAGTATAAATGAGAGGGAAATAATTTTGTGCAATAATTCTGAATATTCCGTTCGAATTATGCTAGAATTCTTGTGGTAGAACTTTCACAAATTAAAAACTGTTTTTTCTTTAAATTCTCCAGAAACTATTTAGTTATTTTCCAACGACTCTCGCAATTTCAAAATACAAATTATTGGCAGAAACAAATACCTTAATTTTAAATATTAATTGAACGAACCTTGTAAAGTATAACAAGTAGCGACATCAGCCAGGAGCGTCTGATGTGAGGCTCCAAGTACCATAAACTGTAAGTCAAAGGCTGATGTTCGGTGGATGGTGTGCCTTGCGGCGGACAAGGGCAGTGCTGCAAAATTGCTAGCACTGGCGGTGTCATCACCCATCCCATTACGTGATTTTGATCTAAGAGCTGCGGCAAATTCACGATGAACACGTTGAAAACTGATGAAACTCTGGAACAAACAATTGAATATTTTAACATTAAACTGTCGCACATTAATAATGCATTTTTAATGCTAAAATTAAAATGGATGGTTTCGCAAAAACATTCTAAAATTTATTATTACTGTAAAGAAAATCTAAGAAAAAGGAAAACGTAATAAGTATATAATTGTTTAGGTTTATCAATTCAAAATTCAATCAAGATTTATTTGTAACAAGTGTTTCATCAAGCACTTACCTCAAACGTTGAGGAGAAGCATGAAATGTCCGCTCGGTCTGATTGTATCCGAGTAGAAGGTACAAATGCCGTAAAACTATTCCTTGAGTCTTCGACAATGGTTTCTCGTCCGTTGGATAAGCCTATTTCATGATAGAATGACATGTTTTTATTTTGGGCGAAGTAGAACAATAATAAAACATTTATCAGCGCTAATTACAGCAACAATAAACATCCGGGCTTACCATGAACATTTATGCGTACTTTAACAAAGCATTTCTTGCTGTTTTAGTATCATTATAGTAACAATATCAATAGGGTTTATAATAAATTTTAAAGACTAACTCCACTCGAAATTGTACGTTTTAAAATAGAATTTAATACTATAAAAATTCTACTAAACAAACGTTCTTATAATTAATAACTATTGTTTAATATCTGATAATAGTTGAAAAGCCGGTTAATGCAATTAATGAAGGCATAGTAAAAACTTACTTGGTCCTGTCTCGACAGAAACTGCATTAAAAGGAAGACAAGTAGATGCATCGTTTCCTTGTCAGCCTCCTCCAAGTCGACTATTTTGTGCGTGTAACCCGGCAGCGCGCTACTCTCGTCGACCATGTTTAACGAGTGTATGTGGCCATCTGAAATGTGTAATTGCATATTAGAATCGTCCCCCATTAATGGCAATATTAAAGAAACTCTTGCCAGCAAATCGTACGAGCATAGGAAATTCTGCGACAATTAATACTGTGATGCGAAGAGTATAAAAAAAGTGGGAAATTGTAGGAAGAAATGCAAAGTACAATGTACGAGTAAAGACATTTTTAAGGAATGGAGCTAGGAAAAGTTCAAGCTGAAATACTTGGCTTGAATTGCATGCAATTGTTATTAAACTACTGCGTGTTTATATTAGTTAATAAATAAGTAATTTAAAAATAGCACGTTTCTAATGGAACGAAGTGGAGTCAAATTTAATTGGAAGAGTATTCAGAAAGGTGTAATAATCCAAGCAGAAATAACGAATGTTACGCAAGTCATAATTGTGCATGATTGTTAAATAGGGAATATATTGGGAAGCATAAATATCTGTGCGTGTGCATGCGTAATATTAATTTGTGCAAAATTGCCTTCGGGCAGAAATTAAAAGTTAGGAAATGGAACTCTCTGCACATAAGACGGACAATAACAAGTTGATTTCTCAAATCACATATTCATATATTTACGAGAAAATGATTGGAGCTGAAGACAGAAAGCAGTATTCACAGCATAGCGATTCTGGGTTCGAAGAACGACTGATTCACTTACCAAATCATCAGACTTTATGTCTTAGAGAATATCCTCGAGTGTGAATCGCCATGAAATACAAATGCCTGGGGGGTTCGGGGGTGGGTTTTCGCAAAGTGTGAGGGTGAACATGTAAACGTGTAACACTGAAGGGTACGGTTGCGTCTAAACACAGTTAAATCCAGCGGTGGCGTCTGAATACTATTAAAGATATTTCGTTTTTTCAATAATACTGCAAATTTAATTATTTAAACTAATATCACATTCGCAGACGCTGACGTACTTTTACATAATTCTATATTTGTGGTGTAAATGTTATTAAATTTAAAAATATCAATGCCACAACCTTGTGCTGCGAATGAGTTAGTAATTTTTCCGAATGCATTAATAATCACATTCATTATTATTACATTAAATTTTGTTCTCACACAAAAACAATTGCTAAATCTGTTTTATTAGGAAATGGCAAAACTTTAAAATGCTTTTTAAAAGATTTTCAATTGTTAAATCATTGCTGGTTGCTGGAATAAGGAAGGAAATCCGAATATCTTTAATAGATCGACAGTGGCGACGTCTAAGCACTAATGAAACTATTAAGCCCCGGAAAACAGCCACTACTCTACCTGGTATACTGTTATTAGGCGGGGTGGACCCCAGCAACTGACCCAGTCCGAATCTGGAGCTCTTGCGCTTCAAGATAGGCGCCGAGTACTGTCGACTGTACACCTTTTCCTTCTCTGAGCGCCATTTACCGAGATAGCCGGAAGCAACACACATAAACTCGTGTATAATTAGGGGTAATGTGCCGTTGATGCTCTTCATCATTGCTGGCCGTAATCATCGCCTAGTGATGCTAATTGTTTGACGCGACTCACCTTCGAGCTTCTTGATCTTAATCTTTTAGTAATTCTTAACTTGTAATTTTGATTTTGCAATAGTAATTGGTGAACTCATTAATAGTGGTACAGTTTGATATTAAATTATGAGAATTATGTTTTCTTTATAAAAGACGTTTTTTCCATTGCAAAAATTGTCACAGAGTTTGAAGTATGAAAAAAAGACTTTTTGGGCAATTGAAATAATTGCCGCCTTATTTATACTCAATTATCTGCCATTTGAAAATAGTGATAAATTAATTCGCCACTGTTATAATATTTAATTTGAATAAGTCAGCATTTTGCAGTTCTAATAAATTTTCCATTTTGTCATGTTAAAGTTTAAGGAAGATATGTAACTTTTTCATTAATTAATGATTGTTTAGTCGATCAAAGAGCTCGAAGGCTTCGCCCTAATTCACTCTCCTGTCTAGTACACATATTTACAAGGATGAGTTTCTCTCGGCCATTTCTATACTCACTCGAGCGAGCTATCACTTCTACGCTCACACTCATTTTATACTCTGAGATTAAAGTGCGGTACGAAGCTGGCTATAAGCACTCGAGGTAAGTGCGTTGAAGCTTTAATTACAGTGGACTCCACGGTAAAGCTTGCGCTCGGTGATAAAGCTGACTGTGCCGAAGACCCGAACGATCTATTTTACAGAATTCGCATCACTCGTTCGCTTCGATTACCTTTTACCATCTTTGACTATTAACTATGAAACTCTGCTTTAATGTTATCTTGGTAAATATTATCAAATACAATTGTAAATCTTGTATTCCCTTCGATTCATTTGAGAAAAATAAGGATGACATTAAAAGAAACTGAAATATCTACTTTAATATTTATGTTAATTAAATTTTGATTCATATCACTTATAAAAATGCTTGTAAAAAAATCAGTAGTTGCATGTAACTACTAAGTTGTAATTTTCAAAAAATTCAAAGAATTCGAATGAAATTAAATACAGGAAAAACTCAATTATCCCATTTAAATAAATAACCCAAATATTCGAATAAGGAAATTCTCGAACACCCTTATTTTCCTCGTATTATTATTCTTGCATCATAAACATAAAACCACAATAAATCTTGGTTGGTCCAGCAGGAAGTCGTCTCGAAATCACCTGGCAATAATTAACGACTGAAATCATTAAAACGAGAGGTTCAATTATACCTTGCTTGGTGTCCTGCCTCGGAATCATCGAGGCCGGCGCGGACATTGTCCTTTTGTAAGGCCACTTGGTGCCGAAGCTCGCGCTCAGCGTCTTAATCGAGCTGGTTCCGCTTCCGTCGGACTGCGAGAGTGCCTCGTGCGCCCTGTGTAACTTCTTCATGAAAGTCTCGCTGTTCAGATCGGTATTTCTTAGGTCTGCAACATTCGCAGTCCTACTAGCTACGACCCATTAACTCAATCATTTCTCACGTTGCCCATGTAACAGTGCTCGTACTTAGAATTGTAAAGGAATTTCATTATTAACGCTAGAACCACCGAGGACTGATAAACAAAAAATGATGTAGATTTTATAGCAACTGCCAATTGTATTATTTTTCAAAAGCGAGTAATACTATTTCAGAGTTGTGAAATTGTATAAAATTTGTGGATAAAAAAGGTAAAAACAAAATCGATTTATACAGTTAAACATTTCTATATTCCATTTAAACTGAAATGAATTTACATGAACTAAAATTTGACGCCGTTGGTAGCTCTAGTGTTAAGACAGATTAGAATTTTTACTACTCTACATGTTCTAATTAGTCCGATTTTGCTCTCAAGAAATTCTATGAATGCGCAGAGCAGTAAAAGCGGACCAAAATAAAGATTACTTTATTATAAGCTTGAAAAATTCTATTATATGTTCTTAAAAAAGAAAGCAAAATAATTTAGCTCTACCAATAAAAGGCAACAATTTTACTAAAAGAAAAAATAATAAACAAAAGGAAATATTATTTCCACGACTTCTCACGTGGTTATATTTTTCTCTCGCATGCGATTTGTTATTGACAGAACAAGCCGAGCACTACAAATGGCTACGGAATTCATTTAGCGTAAACTAACCACGTAAGTAGGCGATGTCCCCGCTCTTCTCGAGATTGATCTGCGCTTCGAGGAAGAGTGCGTCGAATCTGTTGAGGAAGAACTCCCAAGTCAGAATTCGTCTGTCACTTAGACTGTTATGCAGTTGGTACAGCGATTGGAGAACCATCGGCCTATCGACTATCACCGAGTCGAATTGGGTCTCAAGGCACATGATCAGTGACTGAAACATTGAACATTAACATTATTAAAATTTAACACTAACAATTGAACGTTGAGAAATTACAGTGATTTATATCTGTTTTATTATTTATTTTACATAGTATTGGTAATCGTATAAATATATATCTACGTAAAATACATAAACTATAATTACAGAATTTCGTTTATTAATTTTTCTGGACAATTTGAGGCTTGTCAATAATTCTGTTTTTAATGGAATACATTTGGGACTCACTCGAATAGCAGTGTCGTGAATGGTTCCCAAATATAAAGTGGCGCGTTGCGCCACGTACACATTGATGTCGTCCATACTGCTAATTAAGTAGCAGAAAGCATTAGCCAGGGCAGCTTGAAGACTCAAGACATTTCTAAGCGGCGTTGAGTCCATGAATCTTGCGATCAGAGTGACTCTTTCCACTATTGGATATAAAAACATTATAATACTAGGATTTAATTTGCCAGATCGATTAAAAATTAGAATATTTAGCAACCTGCAACAAAGCGGACGCGCCAATCTGAATTATGGAATTCCTCCTGCACGAGTCGCCAGAATGTGTCTGTTCCGCAAGGCAGAGTCACGCAATGCAACAATAGCGGTACTGTAACTTGCGCGATGTGTGAGTGCTCGGCGTTGAGAAGCTCCCACAAACTGTGTCATATAACAGAAAAACATTTAGCGTTTCTCATTTAATATAACATCCATCTTTTAAAATAACTAAATTTAAATGTCGAAGTATTTTTTATTCGCGTAGATTTCCAATAGAATAAATTAAGATTAAAACGGGTGATGCAGTGGAAAGTGGTTACATATGGGGGTTGAAGAAACTTACTTCTTAATTAGTAAGTTCTCCTGACACCAAATGAAGAAACCTTGGTGATCTTTCACCGCGGTATTGAAGGCGTCGCCATAAAGGCACATGACGTTCAAACATTGCAGCATGTAGTAGAGAATGTCTGGCTTCTCAATTATTTCTATCTCCTTAACAAACAATAGAATTATTATAGTAATAAATATGCTAAAATGAAGAGCTTTGAATGCTCTACCTTTAAAAGTTTGTGTATATACTGCAATGGTTCAGGCAGATCTTCGATGGTGAATCGAAATTTGCCCACTGATGTATGCCAGAAGTCATCGAGTTCATTTTCGGGGCTGAGTGTCACCGGTTGGTCGTTCTCGCCGATTAATCGCGGCTTCGCGACACTCACCGTCGCAGTTGCTAAACAATTATTATTAAACCATTGCATTAAAAATATAACATAATTCAGGCTGCAACATTTAATCATTAGTGCGTCAAATGAGCCTACCGACATCCGTTTCGGAGAGGGTGACGGCGCGCGCAACCGCGGACATAACCTTCTCAGTGGGCATGATGGCCGCGAGGTCCAGCTGCTCCGAAACTGTCTCTACAGTGGCTGTCATGATCTGTTCGAAGAACTGAGATAAAGGATCAAAATAGCTACTCGGGCGACACTCATTAGCCTACCGTGTTCTCACTTTCTCTCTTTCTTTCGTTCTTTCTTTCTTTCTTTCTCTGTTTTGTATATTGTCTCGCCGTGGTTTGGTGGTAGAGGAGGAGAAGAAGAAGTAGTAGTAGAAGAAGAAGAAGAAGAGGCACACACACAGAGATTAGACGTGGAGCATGCTGCGTGATGGTTTCGGTTGCGAGACGGTGAGAGAGAGAGATAGAGCATACATGGTGTTTTGCAGGTCTTTTTTTTTCGTTCTTTCGTTTTTTTTTCTCGAGCCAGTGTATTTTACAATAATGTGTCAAGAAGAGGGATGAAGAGAGATTAAGTATTGGTGGGGACATACGTGGGGCATGTTGGCGAGAACGCCGCCGACCGAGTGCATCTCTGAGACAGGCATGTTGATCACCACATCCGGTTTCGAGTCACCCTTCCTCGAGCTCTCCGGACTCTTCCTCCCGTGGTCCTCCGCGGTTTCGTCTAGGATCGTCTAAACAAACAAATTCGCCGTATTATTAACACAGTTAATCACCAAAAATTACTGCGACCAATAATAAAACATATTCATTAATTTTCACTGCATTAGGCCACGCGTCCGTAACACAAAATAAAATTATTCAAAAAAGATCGTTTCCTCTTTCGGGAGAATTTATTTTAAAATTTTGTCTCTATATATTTCTTTGTTTCATTTTTATTGTTTATTAACTCACGTCGGGCGGATAAGCTGGGTTCTCGGGCGCCATGTATGTGACCAATTGCAGGCACAGTTGGTGCCAGATCACCCTGGATTCACAGTAAGTGCATTCTGTATCAGTTTCGCACACGTGACAGTGATTCCAGTTGGAAGCCAGAATCGACTTCATTAATTGGCACGCGTCTCTGCAAACGCGTGTGTGAATGCCAGTATGCTTGTCGACTCCCTGCAGTTCCATCTATAATGAAGAATTATTCATTAGGAATTATTATCATTAATCGTCAATTATAGTCGATAAAAATAGTATTCGCGCATCCAGTATTTTTAAACAATTTTTTTATGGGAGAAATATATATTTTGTGAATAGAAATATATTTTTTTGGAGAAGAAAATGTCCTTTTTAAGAAGAAATAAATTTGGTGGCATTACTGACCTGCTTTAAAAGTATGTCCAGCATCAAAATGCAACAGGAGAGATTTAGTTCGGCGTTGGTTGCGAATTCCATGTGCCTCGGAGTTGGGACGACGTCATCCGACAGCATATCTTCAGTTGTTGATTTTCCCGAATCAGTTTCTATAATTAGTCATGCTGACGTCTAACGTACTTTCTAATTTACTAGTTGTGCTAAGATTACTGGTGCAGGAGCGATGATTTGTCTAGTTATTTACAATCTCTAACAAAGAAAGCTAATAAAAATAGTTGAAACACTTCAAAAAATTAAAGTAAAGCGGATTAATAATGGCGTATTGGACTTAAATACAATTCTACAATTCTAAACTAAACTACAGTTCGAAACTAAAATGCTAATACAAATTTAATTCAAATCATCCAAAATTTACATAATATTGCTAATGGGAAAAGTTAGGGAAACGTGCTTCTATTGTTTACATTAAATGTTCATATCTTACGAGTGGCATTTTCTTCTCCGTCTTCGGTCTTCTGCGTCTCAGTGGGTTTCTGTTCGCACTCGGCAGAATTCATGGCGCCCATCACAGCAACACCGTCGCTGAACATCGAGAATAATTGTGTCAGGGGAATACTGATTTCTAGCATCGTAAGCGTCTGCAGCCAATTCAGCGCTTGTTCTTGAACCTTCGCCGAAGTGTTCACGAATTGCTTCGCCACGAAATTGTACATCTTCTTGGCGTCGAATCCCAAAGGACTCATATCCGGGTCAAGCATTTTGCTGCAAAAAATAGAAACAGCGGATTGTTAAATAAATAATTGCCGAATGAAACTAATCCATTCAATGTAATATTTGAACGTAGTTTCACACTTTTGGAAATTCATTTGAGTTTTGGAATTATGTACTTTGTTCTTTGAACTTATTTATTAAATATAAATGAACATCACAAAAAGTTTGTTTCACATTGGAATAAAATTTCAAGGGGCATTTTAAAAGTATAAAAATCTTTGGAACTTACCACAGTAGAATTTTGAGTTCATGCAGCTCGTTCTCTGGTACGTCGTTCACCATAGCTTCCATCCAATGGGGCATCACATAGTCCCAGACGTCGACAGTAATCACATCGTACGGGACCAAGCAGAACAGTCGATTCAAACCGTCCTTCAAGTGCGACGTTCTCGAAGCAAGTGTTTCCCTTCAGAGAAATTTACAATCTTTGAAAAATTAATGTTCACAACTTAAAAATCATTCGAGTAACTTTGACTATTTAAAAGAATTAATAAGAACTATGTGTGTGATTGGTGATTAATGACAAATAAATTGAAATAGTAGCGTATGATTGATGTTAATGAGGATTAAACCAGGTTCTACTTTACCAATGTCCCCCCACTCTCACGTAGTCCTCCGGGTGGGGTAGCAAGCAGGAGATAAATACTTTGTAATGAGTCTTCATTACGTCAGTCAACCAGCCGCGGACATATTCAGTTTTTAGTTTCTCGAGTGCGCTTTCCGCTTGACCTGTTGAATTTCGAGGCTCTTAGTAATCGCACTGACAAACCAGGGAAATCTAATCGGGTTCTATGAATTTCTATGAGTTTCTTGGGCGAAAGGTGACTCGTGACAGTGACTCGAAAGCGAATTGCTGATTCTCGCGCCTCAAAAACTCGACTTTATCAATTCTCTTCAAGCTTCGACAATACTTCAGTTCTCCGTTTCGCAGAAACCGTAATTGAAAATTTAATATTATAATAACAATATTACATATCATAATATTAAACAAAATTGCAATATTTGATTCAATATTATAATATTTGCAAAGATAATCTTTCAATATTATACTTTTCAAATGATTCGAAGGGCTCTTCAATTATTGACAGATGACAGTATTGGAATGAGAGGGGGAAGTATAACAAAGAGATGTCACGACATAGAAAGTAGACAAAGCGATTGACTTTTAAGGGACACATCAGCGGCGTCACATCGAACTCTGCAGTTAGAGACATGCGTGGCACGAGGGGAACACCAAAGTTTCAAGAACAATTTCTGCCACAGGTATCATTGCCATTGCAAGATTGCTTAGGACTCCGATTGCAAAGTAGTTGTTGACACGTCACGACAGGGAGTAAGCGGATCGGGTTTTACTCTACTTCTTCGATGAACAGAGTCCAACTTTTTTTTATATATAAATCTATGGAAATGTTGAGCATTTATAAACTAATCAATGAAGTTAATATGAATTCGAAATTAAGACATTATAGGCTAAAAATCTTGCCATATTTTTCAATTATGTAGATATTATAAATTAGATTGTCATTTTAATTCTTTGAATATCATATATAATGTTGTTTTGTGTGCATTTAGCAGACGAATAACAATAAAATATAATTCTAATTACGAAGATGTCGAAAAAGACTCTGTTCATCGGAGGTTCAAGTTCTACTAGCCGCGACGCAGACGCACTCTTCTTCCTCTGTAAACTGGCGAGAGTTCCACACACTCTTCGGCAAACAACACTCGTGTGTGTACATGCATACGTGGGTGGACAATGCTTTCCTCGAAATAGTTAAGTGTAAGTGCCAACTTATGAGGATTATTCTTTTGCAAGTTAATTACATCTATGAATTCCTTGCAATTTCAAATAAATTTTTACAGTAATTTAAATTGTGTGTTCTTTTAGTTCGAATAAAAATGCTCTTCAAAGTATAAAACCTTGTTCCATTTTTGAGATTGATTCACATTTATCGAAACATATTTTCCTTCATTTTGATTTTCCCCTTCTTGCTGTACAAATTCTTTTAATAATCATTGTAGCTATGCTTGTTGGCACATACACTGAGACGAATGAGACATCAAAGGTGACGCGTGGTATGAACGATCGGGGAAATCGACTTTACAATAGAGATTTGTGGGTACATCAAATATAGAAGACGACAGATTTGCGAGGGTGTGGGATGCGAGAAGCTACCTGTCCGTAGTAGCATAGACGACCATAGGTAAGTGATAAACAGATTGCAGTTGTGGGAAAGCTCAAGCTAGGGAAAACATCGACGTCACGAAAGCACCTGCACGTATATACACGAGTTGAGAATAGATTGTACCAGTTTCTCTGAGTCCACTTTACGCAAGTTTCATTCTGCGACTTTTTCGTTTTCGTTAAGCTTTCTTTTGGTATTGAGAAGAACAATGGTCCATCAATTTTTTAAAACATTCTTTTAAATACTAATCTAAATACTAAAAAATAATAATCTATTATTATTTATCATCACAGTGTTAAAAATAAGAAAAGTAGAACTAACAAAATCTAAATAGGAATTTTCTTTAGGTAACTAATAAGTTTTTAATTCAATTTTTAAACAAATCAAACATTGATTGCCCATAGTCCACTCACAAAGCCGAATGTGTCTACGCGCGGCCAATTCCACTACGTAATCTACTGAATCTCTCTTTCTCTCCCTCTCAGGCTCTCCTCTCCCTTTCTCTCGGTGTGCTCACACGCCCAGATAGACCACTACTCTCTACTTGATAAGTGTATATATGCGAAGTGTTAAATTACCAACAGAAAAGATAAGGTGCACAAGGCTTTTTTTAGTACCATCGAATGCGTAGGCAGAGACATGAAACCAATGAAATAGCATAGACAATAAACGCCCGAGTATTTCGACTGGTGTGTTCTGCTTGGGGGTGCAAAGTCCCACGAGTAGCCAGACGCCGTATCGGCCGAGCAATTGCCGCTCTTCCAAGCTCTGCGGTTCACCCTGGCCCAATGGGCCGCCGCCGCCGCCACCGCCACCGCCACCGCCGGCGGCGCCACCTCCGCCCATGCTCGCGCTCCCTGGGAATCCTGCGCTGCCCTTATTAGTACTTATCTCGGAGATCTCTCGATTACTATCCATACTTAGCGGTTCGGCTTCGTTAAGCAGGCTGCAAGTATAGAAAGAGTCTTATGTGATACCGCTGATCGACGCCATCCAACGCCGCGTCTCACTGGAATCGCTTTTTACCCCGGGCTTTTGCCTGCCAGCGATTTTGGCGGGAAATCGGGTGTTTCGGGCGATCGACGTTCTCGGTGGTGGCGCTTCAAATTGATAATTGGAATCTTTCAGGTTATGGTAGGAAGAGTTTTATGGCGAAAGTTTGTTAGAATTCGCCTTTTCGATGAATAATTTATTATAGATTTAATTTTGTGTTGAACATAAAAACTTAAAAGTATCAGCTTTTGAGTTTATATGTTCTCGGTGAGCAGATACTTCTGACAGCAATTATAAATTATTTTCCTTGATAATTTCGCTATTAACAATTTCAAGCGCTTCAAGGTTTGGGAAATGCCGAACGTCGAAGAACTGCAGCTTCCACGTCCAGTTTAAATATGCTTTCAGAGTTGCATTGTTCGATCGAACAAAACAGGCAAGAAAACTTGGTGTTAATTAAAGTCCCTGCAAAATTTCATCGATTTATTTTGTTGAACAAACAGCTTTCATATTTCTTTTTCATTTTCTTGCCATGTTTTGTTCATCGAACGGTGCAACTTGGAAAGATTGTTTTGAAATATGAATTGAGAATGTCGATCATTGATTAAATCATTTTTGCAAGAGGCAAAATATTTGATAATTTGATTAAATCGACTACAGCGTTTTCAGTAAGAGGCGCAGTGCTAGATCGCGCTCATATTCGCAGCTAAAATTACTATATTACAAGTTTTATGGTGAGTTTAGTGAGACCATGGAGTTTTTACAGTGTGACTAGTTAACCAGTGATGTCGCACAAAGGACGTGTTGGATAGTTGTTCGTTAGTAATTGAGTGACCGCTTGTGTTGCAAGCCATGCGTTCGACTTAAACTAGAGAAAACACAGAATTAGTTGAAACAGCCTTTTCAAATAATATTACAATTAAGACTGTATTCTACCAACATTAAAGTTGCTGAAGCATTGCAAGTATTTTAAAAAGCTTTGCACGTCGGAAGAACAAAGAAACAATTTTGAAAAAATGAATGAATTATCAAGATGATCTAAAGCGTTTCAAGATAACTAAATACATAATTCGAATACATGAATCAATAAATTAATAATAGGTAAATCCAATAAAATTAAGAATGCGTACAGAAAATTGCGAGGTTTGTTTAAATCCAGTTCTACTATTAATTTCCATAGCACTAATAAAAAAATTCTATTACACTTCAGGGTGAAGCAGAAACATATTTTTTCTCTGGTGCAATTATGCCGGACATTACAAAAGTAGTCCAACTCAACACATTTCAAAATTTCCCACTTATTTTCCATTAATCATTGTGGCGACCTTTGTAATCGCCGGCTTTCTATCTCCGAAAATTCGGCTGGACACATGCAGCATACCATGTACGCCTCGCTTTTATGGGTGTCTGATCAAGCCAGAAACAAGTCTGTTTCTACTTGGCGAGCATCCCATGCTTCCAGTGCGGTGTTCGGTGTATGTCCAGTGCGTGCCAGAGTCTGTGCTGTCCTCACGTGTGTGGATTTGTATTACAGTGTTGCGACTTATATTCTGTGTCTACTGAGTGAGCGAACGGTGGAGTGGTGAACGGTGAATTAAGAGCATGGTGCTTGTGACTTAAGTGTCAGAAGGGGGATTCGCATATGGGGATTGGAAAGAATTCGTGATGTGCTCCTTCATATACACAATGTCCCATACGCTTTCGTGAAGATAGAGAGGAAGTATACTGAGCATAGTAACGCCACGTTTATTGGATGCTAATTACTAAAATCATCAATCTAATTTATTCCATTCGTGAGATTAGAAATTACGTTTAAGTAATTGCTGGTTATGTGTTGGCGAGGATAACAAAATATTTACAAAAATATAGAATACTTCGATCTTATTTTTAGTATTTATTAATAGAATATCGAAATAAATATTTTAGCAATGATTTCTTCGCCAATAAATAACAGAGATAATAAACGACTTGCAAGGTTGTGTTTGTGTGAATGCGTTTGAGTTCGGATCCAATGAACGTGGCGGCAGCGTAATGTCTTACCAAGCAGGATGGACCAGCACGGACACACACGCAAAGCAACAATGATCCTGCGATCGTTGATTAGTAACCGACGAACATGTGATTCGAGCACTCGCTAGCTTTTCCAATTGATCGATAATTCGATTCGAGCAGGCTTAATTAGATTAATCTGTTCGTGGAAATAGTAAGACTTTTTAAAAGAAAAACAAAAAATCGTAAGGAAAATTGATAAGTTTGCTCTTCGATTGCTTTGTTTATGCCGATGAAGGTTCCCTTATGCGTTGCGACACGTCGGCGATCGAAATCGAGAGAAATGAATGATGTCGCCGATGTCACTGGCGAGATGCTGCTTCCTAAACGCATTTGTGAGTTGATAAACACAGAAACAGCGTAATTCATTGAACGGCATCAACGTGCGTCGCATACGTTCACGGAATATGAAAGAATCCCTCTTAGCGAGGCACTTTGACATCTGACATCGACGCTCCTACGAAGAACTGAGATCATCTCGAATTTCTGCTGACGAAGTGTCTGCCGTTCCGCATTCCTCATTGTCGAACATTTAATTTTGTTTATTTCTACCTTGTGGAATGCAATTGTCATTTGCAAATTTAAAATCTTGGGTATTTAATCTAATTCAAATAATAAATTTGATATTTTTTTCATACTGTATTGCATAACGTTAAGGCAAATAAAAATTCGATATAAAGAAATATTTGTGTTATTGTTATTAGAAATAATAATATTAGCTTTGTTATAATTTAGAAATCTAATCATTGCTTGTGAAGCAAAACTGCTGTACATATTCTCAGAAAACACTTGCAACTTTTTTTAGGCACACATGTTTTAACAATCACAACAACAGTATATTTTATTCAAAATGAGTTTAAAAAATCGACACTCCAAACAATACCATTTATAATTTTTAAATTCCATCAAGGTAGAAATTAAATTCTCACTTCTCCGTCGACGCAAGAATCTCCCAGGAAACTCGTGCGAGTCGCAGCGATCGGCAATGTCCTTTAATCGCTCGCTTCCTCATTCTTGTCACTTAAAATCGGCGAGTGAGCGAACCATAATTCCAACAAGCGGGAACGAAAGATCTTACCTTACAATCGCTTGAACGAGATAAGTCTGGGTTTGCCGGTCGAGTTGCGTGATGTGCGGCAGCGCCATGTGATAAACGTGATCTCCGCCACGACGATTGTTGTGTCTTATGTTGTGACATTGCTGACAATAGCGAATCGGATGGTTGCCATTGTAACTGGCGCATTCCGTCGAGAAGCACACGCTGATGGCGGACTTGTCGGTTGCTCTGCAATTCTGGATAAATAAATAAATAATTATGAGTGACAGATTAAAGAAATTAATTTATAATATGCCTTAAATCGTGTACTTATACATACATTTCTTAAGCTCACAGCAAATTTTTTTATACAATAATAGAATTTGTAAAACCTTTGTGGAAATTTATGGTGGGTTGGCTAAATTTTTACTTCATACAAGCTTTAAACAATAATATTCATTCGTCATCATCAATTAGCAGAAGTCAACTCAGTTCATTCTTTCGAAGTATTATTTCATTTATTCAAAATATAATCACTGATCATATGACAGTTATTATTATTTACCTTGTTCTCGCAAACCATTGAGACTTGTTGCATGGGATGCAGGATGTCGTAAAACATTTGATTGGGATGTTCCCGATGTATTTCATTAGCGCATTCGATGCAGAGGTACAAGGGTGGGGGTGAGTCCGCCGCGAAGGTGATGGATATCTTGTGGTCGTAGCAGACTTTCCCAGCTTCGGCGTTTCCGGCATTCGGGCAGGTATCACGTTGACAGACGAACGGCGCGAGATCATCTATAATTGTATCATTTAACTAATAAACATCATCACTTTTAGCTAGAAAAGATTGCTTTCTTCCATCAAATTTTATATCAATCATCATATTTAAATGCCCAATGAAACAATAAACATTCTAACTTGTATAAAATTACACAACCTAGCAATAATAAATTCCCACACTCACAGTAATTAATAAAAAGCGAAATAATCCATCATTGACGTTGCAATTTGTTAAAATGGAACCACTCGGCGGAAATATAAATTACCAGGCGTTTGGCAGTGGCGAGCAATAACGCGTTTTCAGTGGGGATGACTTACTTGCTATTTTGCCGAGGACGGCGCGACGATCGAATAGGTTCGGGTTGAACGAGGGCCAGTAATAAAACAGCAACTTCGCGGCAGATGCTCGGGCTGGTGCTGTGCCATAGGCGACCACGCAAAGGATATCCTTCACCACGCCCGGTTTTAGAGCCATCAAGCATTCCAATAGTTGACAGTGATGGGCTGAAATATGAAAACCGGTGCCGAGTGAGTCACCCGGTTATAAAGTATCCGCTTCATCTATGCAAACATCAGTGACGAGGAACACCTTGGGATTACGAAATTTGGATATCTTAATCTTGCTCTGACTACGTCTTCCGGCCCTTTTTTCATCCAAGGTGTTCTCGTTTCTTTAATACTAGTCATATTTCCTTTTTATATGTTATGTATAACTATTTGTTTCGTAAGCAAATTCCGTTTCAGATATTGCTAATTGTTAATTCAATTCGAAAACGAATCCATAAGGTAACATTTGTGTGATAATACACAAATTAAATATAACCATTTAATGAAATAGTTGCACGTTCAATAATTAGTTACATAAACTTAAATTTATTATTATTGCAAAATGTACCTGTATTATTAGAATACTGAAAGATGATCATGATTACAGCGGCTATTGATTGGCTCGCAGCATTTTCGCTACCGTCTTCAGTTTTTCTTGCTATTAAACAGACACAAGAAAATTAATGCAAACTTTCCAAATTATCTATTTATATTTAAGGAAAACAAACTGAATAATATGTGGAATTGGAAGATACTTACTGATTGTAAATGGCAGAATGTAAAAGCACAGATAATTAACAATTTCTTGATGCAATTCTGCTGGTAACACGGAAATAGCACTTGCAGCTAAGTAGGGCACATTGTCGACTAAATCGTGGTCGAGAAAGGGCAAAAGACAGGCCACGCATTGGAGAAGAGCTTGGCCGAAAGCTGGAATCATTCAGTTTTCAAAAGAAGTGGTTAATTTAGAACCAAAAATAGTGAAAATACTCCCAAACTTGAAATTTTTATTAATAAATCTTAGAATATATAAATGAACAAAATAGAAGAACCTTGTAGGCCAATGTGAATGTAAGGCACAACGTCGACCAGTTGTGTGAGTGCGTTGTAAAGTTGTTTGTAATCCAAATTCGGATAAAGCGCCATCCTCTCCGCGTCGAGCTTCTGCGACTTGATCATCTCGAAGGGTGGTTCACGCACTTCTTTCAGCAGCGCTGAAATTGGGGTTTTCAATATTAAGTACACTCTTTAATTATTTAGAGAATTTATTTGTACCTTTTTACATTTATTAAAATATATTGGCAGTCTTACATAACAGGGTTTGCGTGAAATATTTCAAAACGTTTGCCATGTCGAGACCGGAAGGCGCCGGTTGACTGCCATGCAGAAGTCTTTGGTAGTAATCGTGAAGGCTTGTTAGCTTCAAAGAATCTGAAAAATTTGCAGGAATTATTAAACAATTCAATTAAGAAATCTTATGAAAAATAGATTAATTCGAAGTGGTAGAATCGTGGTAAATCAACGTTATTGTAAATACTGGCATTGGCATTATTGTAAATTATTACAAATGTTGACTTTCATAAAATCTGTTGATTACTTTCAAGAAACACAAAGTATCATAAATTTCTGAATATCCCTTCAGTCAGGACACAGTTCAATTAATTAAATCACATTTATAATACTCACACGCTGCAAATCTCGTCCCCATGTCGACTCCCAATAAACAATCGCACTATCAACAAACAAATCAAAAGAAATCACAATCTTCCACTGAACTCAAAATTTCGATTCATCCAACTTGGAAAGAACAACAGCGGAGTTCACTTGGTGCCATTCTGGATACGTGTCACGTTGCCCGCGAGTTCGGACGATTATTTCCCGATCAATGCAGCCAATTACCACGTCGAATTTCACACAGCTTGGAAGCCCGAATTACACTTTGTCAGTAGAAATCATCGTGATGAGCTGTCGCGACTATTTTCCCGTCGACTTTCCCTGGGAATCCTCTCATTTTCGGCAAGCGGAACTTGCTCGCTCGGAGGTTGGATGAGTCAAGGGTGGCGAGTGAGCGCGCACATGAGCAGTATCGACCTGTTTCCCTCGGCGTTCTGATACTGCGCCCTCGCATCTTCATCCCCCGGCGAGAATCCGCCACCTACGAATCCACAGATCATTCCACTGATCCATTTTCACTGTTCCACTGCCCGTGACCTACTGCAAATTCAGAGTAGCACTTAATTGGCGTTAAATTAGTTATCTCATTTTTATTCGTATTTAGAAATTACTGGATGTTTTATACATTGTTGTGCAGGTGGCATTTCGTGTGCCTGGGGTGGATTTGAGGGGTGGAAAGCATTATATTATTTTTTTTAAATATCGAAGTATATTTATACCAAATTTGGTGCGATTCCATTGAATGATATAAGAACCTTTTATTTTTTATTTCTATTTATTATTGTCGTAGTATTTTTCCTAAGCTTTCAAAGATACATCATAAATAACAGCAATTTAAAATCAGCCAATCACCCTGTACATATTCACGATTGATGGTAGTTCCAGACAATTCTCAATTTAATAATGTGCAATTATAGTTTTATACCGATGTCAATGGGGACGACGAGGATTTAATTCAAGCTACCGTCATGCATAATTGACAGGCGTATACTTTATTGTGTGTTATGCAACGGAACTAAAATCAGTTGATGTCATAGCGTCGAATGTAAGTGGACTTATGCAATATGGAACTCTTGGACAAAGGGAAATTAATTTATGACGCTTTGTGTTTGAACCTTCAATAAAATGAAATGCACCTGATATTGCTCAAGTGGACATTATTAAGTTCGAATTAAGTGAGAATAATTACGTTCAAGGATCGTTCGATTCTTGTAAGTAATAAATAAGAATTTAACATTTGAAAATTCTAAAGGAATAAATAAAATTGACAAATATTGAAATATCGTTACTAAAATTCTTAGGATACCTAATATTGAATTAGCACTTATTTATTAATCAATATCGCATTCTATAAGTTTAACCACCCCCAACAATAATTACCAAAGACTTCCGCGTGCCACTTACTTTTCAATAAAAGAAACTTCACCAAGTAGAATAAAAAAACGTCACCGTTTATACTAGCAGAGATTATTTTATCGTCGACTGCTAATTGCGTGGAGCGTGTCGGCGACAATTAGTACCACACTTTTCGATCTTGCTTTCACATGAAAGCATTGCACGTTCAGCGAAGTGTGTCACTGGGGGTCGATTGTAGGTCGACCTGTGACGTGTGTGTGTCCGATCGATATTATCTAAATACGATGCACACCTGCAACCGATGAAGTCATTCTCCGGAATACGTCCGCTTCGCCATATACAGATCGACGTTCGATCCACCCGTCCCTCGGATTCTTCGACCGAAATAACTCCGCGAAACGGTGCTAGTCATCGATATCATTCCCTGCTAAATCGGTTGGGATCGTCATTACTAACGGCGTAGAATTCCCTTCCTAATTTGACGTAGCAATATCGAACAAGCGCGCTGCGGTTCATGCGATTGTCTCGGCTGAATCACTTGGCTTTGAATGCCACCCTGCTTTTTATCAGATTTGAAAAGTACATATAATATCAATTAAAAAATAGAATATTACGAGTTTTGGACAATATTTTCTAAGTTATTTAATTTAAAGAGTTTTTGTACAGTGTACAATAATTTGTATATTATACAATAAGAGGTATAAATAGTCGTATACTAAGTATATGAAAATGAAAAGAATTGTAGTACAAAATATTTTTCATTTTTTGTATTGTGTAACCGTAGTAATGTAGCCTTATTATCCGCCTTAACAATGGAATAGACGGACAACGAGTCTTAGATAATCGATTCCGACTTCGAAAGGTGCTCACTAATGGCTTAGAAGCACAATGCTCGACTTAAGTCGTTGCACAAGAATGCCTAGCAAAACCTAAGTATGAACGAAGTCCTAGGTAAATCTTGATGACATTGTCATTGCAAAAGATTTATAATATAATTACTTCTTTTCAAGGAATTAATAATTAAAACTGAAAATAAACGTTATTATACAAGTATTTCAATTAATCAAATATTTTCCCCAAACAACTTTTGACCTTTTAATAGCATAAAAATGGATTCAGATCAATCTTCGGTGGTTCTGTGAAATTGCTGTCGAAAAGCAAACATCAGTCACTCGTAAGAAGTCTGACAACTTTACTGACACAACGGGCATACCCTTCAACACTGACGTAAATCATGGTATTTCGTGAGCACAATGACGAATGCGCTGAAAGGGATGAATCACTTTCGAAGTTCAAAGTTCAGGCTTTTTCTGCTCTCGTGCGGAACGCTAGAAATACAAACACAGCATTATACAATTGCGGATAAATATAGCTTTTGATGCTTCATACAAAACAATAGAAATAATTTCGAAATAACAATAAAAACAGTAAAATTACATACATTTCCAATTGAATTGGATAATTATCTTCCACAGATAATTTTTATTTCGTTTTTTGGCGACGATTTAATAATAATGAAACAAATACATGTGCAAATACATATTTATTGACTGGAAATAAGATTCTCTCAAGGAGACCCTCGCGTATCCTCTTTTCCACCCCCGAAGGATGAAGGAAGGAGTCGAGGGTGACGCGGTTCTCTCTCTGCGGAAGGCAGGTGGGCCGATCGATTTAGTATTGCATGGCTACGCAGTCTGCGTCTATGTTTGCCCGACTGGTAGCCTCACGCAGACTCATGCCAATCCAATGGGGAGTCGAGAAAGACCGAGAATAAGGAAGTCGCATCGAGGGGATGTGAAACATTAGAGCCAGGGGAAATTAGAGCAGGCATTGACTGGCTCTGAAGAAAGAAACATGGTCGAAAGATGGAGTACAATAAATTGGTACAAGTAATAATACGTTCTAAGAAGAATGTAGTAATTAATAATAACGAAACTGATGAAGGTCGTGAAAGAACAATAGCTAGAACGTACTGGTAATTTGTATTATTGTAAAGGACAATATTTATCTTTCCTTTCTTTTTAGAGTTTTAATTTAAGTAAAGTGTAGAGTATAAATATTGCAATATTAAAAAATGTAATTCAGGGCGACAATCTCAACTCTTATAAGTTGAGTCCTATTTTTCATTACCTTTATATTTAGTACATATAATCAAAGGAGAAAATAAAAAGAAGATGAAAGTGGCACCACAACTGATAAACTTTATTCTTTAAATAAAAGTCACGTGAAATTTCATACCACGAGCTTGAATAATTTTTACAAAAAGTTTAAAGCCAGTCATTTCGATTGCTCCGGTAATTCTAGTGTTAACAACAACCCAACAGCTTCTCTTCTTAAAACTGAAACAAACATATCATAAGGAAGTTTTTCTCCTGGAGAAGGAAACTCCCCATATCAGAGAGCGTCTTGCAAACCCCCACCCCCGATCGACCATCGTCCGCGACGTGGCGTAAAAAGATTCTGGAAGCGGTGCGTTAAAAGGCCGCAAGGAGTTCGCCTTGGCTCGGTTGGCAGTGCGCGCGCAAGGGTGGAAAAAGGGTGGGGGGGTTGAAAGCTCGGAGGACGAGAGAGGGAGAGAGAGAGAGTGACGAAGAGAGGCGGACAGTGTCGGTTAGGGGTGCGTGGAGGAAGGACAGGGTTGCCTAGGACACCGCACGCAGAGAGCGCGCCCGCTCGCTCGCTCGCACGCGAGTCCCAGCCGACAACCCCCGCGAAAGCTCGTCTTAGAAAGCATTGTGCTTGCGAGCCGAGCCGCCAGTTCCGAGCAACACGCGATCCTAAAGCTCTACCTTGCCGCATCGCAAACAAGTTTCCCGGAATTACAACCACCCCTCGCGTACATTTTTTTAAAGCTCCTCGAGCTTTTTTGAGCTTGAGGTGTTATTTAAATTTGTACGGCTCTTCGAGTTGGGCAAAGTGTCTTTTTTTAACTGTCGATCGCATGAACTGTGGCACGCGGATTTGGGAATTATCGAAGGTGAGATTCGTTTGTGTTGTGTTGTCTGTGTTGGGACACATGCCATGTCGCCGCAAGGACCTGCAAGGATTAATCCTTGGTGAATAAGGTGAAGAATCATTGTGTAAACCGTACTGGGTTGATTTTATTTAAATAATTATAGATATTCATGCTGAATTCTTAGTAAATATTATTTTTGTGATTTGAGAATGATTTAATTATTATTCAATAGAATAATAATATAAACATTACATATATGAAACAATGGTGCTCAAAACGAAATTGAAAAAGCATACAATAAACTTTGATTGTTATATAATAGCCAGAGTGGAGAAACAGTGAAAAATTCAAAGTTTTTGTATTGGTTAAATAATTGAAATGATGTTTTGCAATATTAGAGAAGAGCTTCGTACACGTGGCGAGGTAGCCCAGTCTGGCATTGGCCTCGTGAATTCTTTAGCGACATTTGTGGAACTCTCAGGGGTTCGGGTCAACGCTCCTAGTAGACACACTATGGAAACTTGGTGAATTAGTTTTTCATCATTTTATGGTTCGTTTCCCTATTTTGTAGTACATTCTTGCAATACAAAATACACACTCTTGAAAAAGAAACTAGATTTCCCTTTTTACGAAAAATAATTGTAAAAGTACTGGATGTGCCAAATCTTTTTTCTCCACTGTCCAAAAATACTTTGAACAGCATAATTTTTCGAAATCAAGAAATTTCAATCATCTTGCTGGAGGAAAGGAGTTACCAGATTAATTAAATAAAGCTCGTTAATTCTACAATGCAACCATACACAAAACAAACAATAAATCAAACCCCACCAAGATTCTACAAACTTTGCCAGTTCTCGGTGTTCATGATAATCCATCTTTGCTGGTAATAAATGATGCACGAAGGCGTCGGCACTTGGCCGCTAATTTTCCTCGGCTGCCCTGAGACCGGATGAGGCGTGAGGGCGACGCTCGGGCGTCGTATCTCCGTGGTGACGCTGTCGCCGTAAATTGATTAAGAGCATCCCCGAGCTTGCAGCCACGCGTTCACCGGCAGATAATAAAGAGCAAACAGATGAATCAACTAGCGCGGCGCCAATAGCCGAGGGTGGATATGCAGCTTTCCCCTTTCTTTCATCCCCTTTGCCACCTCGCATTGTTAAAAGTACTTAAAGTATAATTAATGCAAAATTACAATTTCTTCTAAATTATGTCAAGAAAATATAACTGTTTAAAAAAATCGCATTTGCATTACCACTGACAGAAAACGCTATTGAATAAATTTATACTAAAGAAATATATTTATTATTTACATGAGTTGCTTTAAGAATTGTTACAAAATTTCAAAAGGAATGCCAGATAATTCACTTGTCTTTCAATTTCCATTGCCAGGTTAAATAAATATTGAATAATATAATACTTGCAAATTATTTACCAAATTATATGAATGCAAAAATAACAAATAACGAAGACAGTTGTAAATAACGTGATGAGAGCCACGCGTCGCGTCGTCTGGCAGATAATAAAAAGCAAACAGATGAATCAACTAGCAGGGTTCGACTAGGCGAGCGAGGGTGGATGCTGCAATGTTTCCCCTTTGCTTCCCTTCCACTTTTGCCAGCAGGAGCTTCTGTCTGTTCGTAAGCGTCCCGGCGAGGGTCCATGTGATTTGATTATGTTCGTAATGCGCTCCGTATGCCAACCCTAATTGCTGCGGCCTGCACCCCCGCAACGCGATCTCCTCCACGAGAAAACACCCTCGCAAACTACAACCCACCGGTGCGCAACCCTCGCGGAAAACACAGCCGGGATATATCGGGTTTCGCATCGGCGTGACTGATACCTCGTTAGAGGAACGATAGTTGACTCCATTAGTGGCGAAATTTCGAAGACGGTCGTTCCTTGTTTCTATTTATTTTATTCGCATTGCTTTGGGAAAATAAGAAGCAATTTAAAGAGCTTTGTTGAAACGTTAAAGATTTAATTAGTAATTTAATGTAAATAATAGGTTGTCGCAAATATCTTTTCCAAGGATTATATTTTAATTAAACAATCAGAGATAACATAAACGAAATGTATGTCTATATTTTCAAAATAGAACATCTCCATAAAACGTAACCATAGCCATAAATAACGGCTTGCAATGCGATCGAAAAAGTTACAAACGAACATTTTACGCCCCAATATAATCCCAAGCAGAAGAAGCAATAACACAAGAGAAAAGTAGACTGTTGGCAAATGTAAACAGCGATATTTCGTGACGAGCGTGCCAGCTATGCATGTTCCGGGTCGCAGATGCGGGCCAGAGATATGAATTCCACCTTAACTCATTAATCGTGGAATTCAACCCCCGGGCAAGTGCAAGCGGGGGTTGCGGACTCGGCTTAAGCCTTGTAAACAGACGGATTTATCGCCGCCGATGCTCGAAACCAGCTCCACGTTTACGATTCTGTTTAATGAGGGGATCACTCCGAACTGCTGCAGGTGGCGCAACAGTATTATCGTATTAGTGCTCCGAATAGCACCCTCAATTCGTGTATTCGTTTATTTATTTTTTTAAAGTTTGCCATGTTTGCTATTTTATACAGTGAAAACGAAACAGTGTTCGCACTTCTAATCAAATGTTTATAGGTGGTTTTTGATTATTTTGTTTAACCTGTTCTTAAAACACTTTGGATGTTGAAAAGTGTTTAAACTCAGTTGAGTGTATTTACAGGGATCTAATTATAAAATATCGTGGAATAATTCCAATTAGACGAGAATCTTTCT
The DNA here is from genome assembly GCA_910591665.1 of Ectemnius continuus. Taxonomy (NCBI): domain Eukaryota; kingdom Metazoa; phylum Arthropoda; class Insecta; order Hymenoptera; family Crabronidae; genus Ectemnius; species Ectemnius continuus. The sequence continues at coordinate 7,097,049 of OU342868.1, read as the reverse complement.
AAAATCTTTTTTACATCCACTGTATCATATTTAATATTATATTCTAAGTTGAGCAATTAATTCAAATGGAAATAAATCACCCTCTACAATTTTTCAGTCAACAAGTAGCTTCAGAGAATTTTAGTTACCCATTCAAGTTTCTCACTAGTTGTAAAACTAGTGCTTATTCATTTTCAATTTAGTTAAAAGGGCTGCGAGAAGTAAATACTGCGGGGTAGACTATTTAAGCGCATACCCATGTTGAGCGGTTCACCCTAACCTCATTAATTCTGGAATTCACCCCTTCGGAACGGACAGGTTCGCACTGTGGTGTCCGCCAGTTGCGGTATGCAAACTTGTAGATTTACGAGAGAGGCTCCGCTCCCAGTTGCGATTCTCCTATACGATTAAGTTGTTGTTGGCACTTAATGCGCTATACATCATTCGACTTTCTATTCGAGTCGCCTTAAAATAAAGTCCGCGATTGAATTCTTGATTAATGCCACAATAAAGACGTCGGTGTTCAACATGGCGCAGCAATAAGTCGATGCATATTTAAGAAACTTTTTCATTAAACCTCGGTGAATATTCATCAATAAAATTTGGTCAAGTGTTATTTTTAAACTCTTTCTACGTCAAGATTATGATTTATCATTTTCTGTTGTACGATATTTGTATTATTAAAAATTCATGACTGTTTCATAAAATGCCTAAGTTAATCTACTTGTGTAATAATATCTTTTTGTGCTTCATACTTCATACTTTTACTTTTAATTTATTAAATAAAGTATTAAAATGGATACATAAGTATTGATATTATATTAAATACATCAACGACGCACGCAAGGACTAAGGAACATTCGAGTATAATTAACAGTCGGCGATGATTTACAACAATTTTATAGACGGCGAGGTTCGCCAGACGGTGGCGATTCAAAAGCAAATGACTCACCGCGTCGCAACACGCGTTATGTAAAGCGTGCATTCATTCGAATCTTCGTATTCAAGTCGGCAATAAATCATCGACAGTGCACGTGTGTATAAACAAGCGCGCGCGCGGTCCTTAATTATTAATGTCGCCGCGGCGAAGTCATGACAATACTAATCGACATTGTATGCTAATTCTAAGCCACATACGTCTATCAGAAGAGCAATAATCTAGTCCACGTATTATCGCTGCCAAATTATTCCGTTATTAAATGCTGCTCTACCGGAAGAATTGAATTGCGCGGATTTCCACGAGGTTTATTCGATCGCCAAGTCGTAAAGTTCGTATGTTTGCGTTCTGGCAGAGATATTGGGCGACTGAGAAATTTGTTGGTAAATATATCTCCAACAGTTAGTAACATCACTGGCTTTTATTGAATTATTTGTATGTTTTTTAGTGAAAAGATTAAATATACTTGATTTAGGAAAATCGTGTTTCTTTCCAGTAATTGTAAAATAATTTTTTTAAGGGGAAAATTGTTCCTCCTTAAGAAATTAATTCTTTCTTTAAAAGAATACTTCCCTGTTTCAATAAAATCCATTTCTTTTCAGATGGGGGATTTTTTTAAGAGTACTAAATCTTCTTAAGAACGCTGTCAATAATTATAATATTCTTTATTATTCATATCATACTTCTCCAAAAATGTACAGTTTTTTTATCGACATCTTAACATTCATTTACTTGTCAAAATAAAAAGTATGCCACTTTCACTTGCCACTATAAAAAATATCCAGAAAAAGTACAATTCTCGAGTCTTCAATGAGCGCCAATTTCCGAAAACCATTAAAATCGCAAATCAAATCTTGTGCTATTTATTTGGCGAATAAATAACTGTTTGGACTGAGTAAACTTGGCAAGATTGATATCCTGGAATCCAACAGAGCCTAATACATAGATCAGCGAGCCGGTAAGATAGGAGTGTTGGAGCCGGCAAAGTAATAGCTCGGCGAACCGGCTGCGCCAGTGCAGATGCCTATACAGTAATGCGGCACTGCCAACTAGGCGCACTGTAAATTCAAGTTATGCTTGTCCCGCATTCATTTCGAGTGAGTTAGAACGGACACTCGTAATGTAGATGTAACATAAACATTGGTGCGAGGAACTAAATCGTTCGTTAATGTTGGAACTACCGAAGACTAAGCTATTTGTGTTTCTATTGAAAATAGGAAAATGTGTTTCTCAGAGAATAGTGTTCAAATAAATGTATATTTATATATAAATTTTTGTATTGGTTTGGTAGAAATATATAATCGTACATTGGAGCGGCGCTCATTCTTGAGTAAATAATGATTTTAACTTTTGGGAAATTGAAATAAATTGAATTATGTTTGATTCGGCTAACGTTTATTTTAGTTTTATTTCGTCAATTGCATTTGCTTCGCTGATTGCAGCTCCTGAACATTCCTGACTATAAACTTTATCATCAATTAGCTACCAGAAATTCAAATGCTGACATCGATTATACCAAGCGCGCACAAACGTAATAACTATTAACATTTTTCATAAGTAAAAAAATCGTTGGCAAGAATTTCTGCTACCTGATTTCAGTTATTGGACGAAAACGCTGTTAATTTCTCAAGCGAAATCAATTACGCGGAAAAACTGAGGGTAGAAAATCACAGGTGGAAATACTCAATCGAAAGTGATCGCTTTTACCGTGCATTTCTCATTTCCAGCGCAACTAATTCCAAAGATTCATAAGACAGCTCGGCAAGTTAGGCAATTGCTGGCAAGTAGCTTGCAGCAAAAACTATGTAAGTTATACGCGAGATCGCCCAGCGTAGTCGAATTTCCGGTATTGCTACTATTTCCCAGCTTTTTCCCAATGTGAAAGTGCGCCTCCGTGAGAAAAATGGAGATAGGCACGTGCATATCGGACCGCCCGAGTTAATGTGGCAGCTTAGTCATGCTGGTATTTTATGCAGCAACGTGCTGTCCGCTCCATGCGACAGACTTTATTCGCGTGGATATGGATCGCAGTATAAATAGCGATAGCCAACAACTCGCATCCGTTGTTGCCTCCTGATTTACCGCATTATAATTCCAGGCTTCCCTTCTAACTACACTTTGACCACTTCCTTTCCTAATTTTCTATTATTTCCTCAAAAAGTAAATGGGTGATTCACTTGCCTTTGAATCAGAACTCTCCTAGCCCTTATTTTTTTTTCGTGGACTTCCCGACCTTCCCCGGGACTGAAATTTGGTGGAGAATGTTTTTTTGCCTCAAGGAAGAAGTGATATAAATTTCAGAGCCCTAGCTCAAAGTTTAGGTTTTCACCTATTTTCGATCCTCGAAAACGGTCCATTTTTTCAAGTTTCTCAAAATCGGCCGAACCCGGGATATTTTGATTGTTTTCGTATCAGGGTGGATAGAGAACTAAGAATTCGAGAAAAAAAGTCCGGATTTGCAACGAAAACGGGTCGAAAAACCGTCCAGAAAAGTCCATTTTTGCTCATTTTTAACGGTTTTTATTTTTTTTTATGGACTTCCCGACCTTTCCCGGGGCTGAAATTTGGTGGGTAATGTTTTTTTGCCTCAAGGAAGATATTATAAAAATTCCAGAGTCCTAGCTCCAAATTTGTTTTTCGGCAAATTTTTCTTAAGGGGTACCCCTTCAGATTTTTTCACGATTTTTCGAAGGTCCCCGAACTCGGGTTTTTTCTTCAGGAATCGATTGTTTATGAATGAAAACGGATAGAAAACAAGAAATCCGTCGAAAAAAGTCCGGATTTCTATCGAAAACACTAAAAAACTGCCTTTAAAGTTCGATTTTTTCGGAATTTTCGCTGGTTTTTCCCATATTTTTTGGACTTCTCGACATTTTCTGGGGCTGAAATTTGGTGGGGAGTCGCCCCTTGCATCAAGGAAGATGTGATATAAATTTCAGAGCCTCAGCTCATTTTTTTGTTTTCCCCATATTTTCGACCATCGAAAATATCCCATTTTTGGTGGTGATTCACAGGCAAGTGACTCACCCTGTACAAAAGTGAACTTTTTTCCACTTATTACTACTATTTCACTTTTGTACACTTATTAATAATTCTCGTTTTTAAAAGTATAATCTACCATTTCTTGAACAAACAAGGTGTCTCAGATAAAATGAATAAATCATTGACGGTAAACAAATGTACTATAATTTAAATAAATATTACAGTTTGAATCTCTTCGCTGCGAGTAGTTGTAGGTTAACGTTCGCCAGTGCTAACTAGCCAGGAGCGATATCGACAGTTTGCACCGGCGTACTAGCGTGTCCCGGCTTACTAGTAGCACAGGAGCGTGGTGATCGGCGCGCGCGCGCGCGGGGCATAAAACCTCGTCTCGGAGTCCTTGCCGCAGCCTTGCGTTTTCTCCTTGAGGCGGGCAAGTTCTATTTAAATACATACAACTCTCCAGGGCGCTCGGTGGGGGACGTGCGCGGAATGTTTCGACGCGGGCGTCGTCTCGCTCTCTCGGCGTCGCGGCGTATGCGTCTCGCTTCGTCTTGGAGTCGGCGTGAGTCGACTGCGACTCACTTTTACACGCGCTCAGAGCAAACCAGCGCGGCGCGCTCGCCTTGCCGACGAATTTTTGCGCGCCCGCCACCAGGACACTGGCCCGCAATCCGCGCGCGCGCGCGCGCGCGAGAGAGACGTTCCAGCGCGGAAGGGGAAGTCGCCGACGCGCTTCCGTTTCCTCTTTCGGCCAATGATAAATCTCCCGCCTCGAGCCGATCTCGCCGATATGGATGCCGATCATTCGGAGAACGGGTTGCGTATTCTATCTGCGTGTGTATGTGTGTCTGGCACTGATTAACGGTAGTTGTTTAATGGGAATGCTAGTAATAGTAATGCGGTACGTGTCCGTAGTAATGCGGACTTGCGACATACCACTAATTCGAGGTGTCTGGATTCTTATCAATAAGAAATTCCAATTCTTTAATCATTTTTATCTGTAAAAAAATATAGTAATATAATATAAATAATACAAACGCTCTTTATTCGTGAATAACAATTGTTGCCAAGAATTATAAGTGCAAGACAATTGTAATGATTTCTTACATAGCATTTAAATTCGATAATACTTAATTATATATTAATACTAAATTTCTCTTATTATTGTTGAATCCTACCCAAAATTATTTATACAGTAAATTCACCACAAATTTAATTCCAGTATTATAAAACAATACTAGGTTATTCAACTGTCGATTTTAAATGCCTATAAAATCTATTTCGCACTTTTATTGCTATTTAACATACCAAGAACACAAAACCAAAACGGGTTTAGCCAATTCTCGTCTTGAATCCGCTTGTTATCGAGGCGCGGATTGTTTAGCGTTCGAGATGAAAGATGAATTGCGGGTGAGGCGAATGTACGCGTGTCAGATCTCCGAGGTGAGCGGGGAAGATAGCGTTACAGCTCAGCCATTGTTAATGCACCAGAAAGTTAGGACAAAGAGACGTACGATTCTGGTTCGCCTTGGCGTGTTGTGCCCGTAAAGTTCCTGTTCCTTACTCAAGGTTCCTCTCGTCGATCTTACTCTCTCCTTCTCTCTCTCTTTCTTTCTCTCTTTCTCTCTCGCTGATGCTTTCTCTCGGCTTCCTCCAGCCAAGCTGCATGACTCAATGGAGTCAATGTGCTCGCCCGCGACCCTCTGTCTTTTTCCGAGATCTGCCAACCCAATTTTGAAACTTGCAATGCAGCTTTACTTGCTCATCTTCTAGATTGTTTTGTTGTCTGCTAATTTAATTTTTAAGCTTGCAATAAAGCTTGATTTGGTCATCGATTAGAGTAAAATATGGTGTTCCACATATGAAGTTAGTTCTCAGTCATTTATGTAATTATATAATTATAACTGTATAATTATAAAAATGATTTATTAAAAACGAGATGCAACAATCCTATTTTAAAAGCAAATGAATCACCTTGTACGTTTTTTCCTTGTGTCACTTCTCAAATTTTAAATACCCCTCGAAGTTTTGACTATTTTAAATTCTGTTATGACGATTTTGTCGAGTTTCGCGTAGGTCTTTGTGAGAGCAATATCAAAGGAAAAAGAAATGATGGTGACGCTCGTGACCCTCGACGACTCCTTTGAAGCCAAGAATATTTTTTGGCCGGCGAGATCATCGATGGGAAAAGAGGGAAAACAACTGACGAGTGGCGCGCATTTCTAAAAATGCTGCTCTGCGATGATAATTGCAAAGCGTAGTCAATTTTAATCGCTTGCATTATTACTTTCGTAATAATAATATTATTCTACGTTAATCTTTATCACACCATTTCTATTAATTATCTATTTATGTCACCGATTGTATACAAACACAGCAATCTATAAACAACCAATACTTTCGTTATCGACAACATAAAATTCGAGAGATCGAATAACCAAGCGGTGCTCTTTTCCAGAGGAGTCGTACTCGCTTGACAGGAAATGCAGCGTGTTATATCGGCTGGCGTCCCCGACCAGGGTTAATTCCTCGACTAAGGTGATTGCCGGCTACCAGTCTGGCGTCGGCCGTGTCCAGAAGGACCCGCCACTGATTTAAAGGTGGCAGCGCTTGCGCGACCTTCCGGCAACCACTTCCTGGTACGTGATTCACTCTCCAGTTGCTCCAGACGGTTGTTATTGTTAAGATTTGTCGGAGTTTGTAACCGTTAAGTCTGTGATGATTATTATTACCGATGTTGAATCAGACGAGACTTATATATTTGTAAGTTGTAACATAAATATGACGATATTTAATATATTTAGTATTTTTATTTGTGGATTTGGTGTTGTTAAGTTCAGGGTGATAATTAGATAGAAGTTATAAAAATTCATGCAGAAGAATTATAAATGATCTAATTTTAATTATACAGGAAATGTTTCTAATTTTCTATATTTTGTATACAAAATTTATAAGCAGTAACAATAAATAGACAACGCGACAGTCAAAGAAATATTTTATTTTTCAGATTATTACTAAGATCGCAGTGCCTTTCAAGAATGTGTGTGGACCATTAGCATCGACTCGTTCTATACGGAACCTTCAGAGACGCCATGCTGCTTTATTTGCACGAGATTTAACGCCGTCAATCAGCTGTTTCTCGTGTGATTATATTTGGAGGACCTCACTTCAAGGATGTCTTCCTGACCATTGCAACACTACGGGATTGAAGCCTGAATGTAAAATATATATGTAAGTATACCCTTTTTAATATTCCTTGTACTTCCGAAATATTTTTGAACTAATTGTTCATACGATTATAGGAATACAAAGTAGTTTTACTGGTTCTTGTTAAAATTGTTTATAAGCGGTAAAACTATCGTAGATTAACCTTTTTTATTTTTATCGAGAGGGTCAAAACGACTTGTTATAAAAATGCGGTACATTTTACTTATGAGTCATTTATAATTCAATAATTTCTTGAAAGAAAGTAACATATTAAAACATTTAATTCATTACGAATTCCTGTCTTCTTCAATATTACACCTCATTTTAATTACATAACAAGTAACATTGGCTCTATCGGTAATTCACTCAACAAACGCATACAACTCAGAAACACAATTGAAAGGGGAGAGAGATTGACGGTAGAAAAGATGAGTAGTGATTCTGAATGGGAGGGCGCGAGCGTCATTGAAAGCCGGTGGGTTAATGGGGCCGGCCGCGACACCAAGAATAATCTGAGAGAGTGCGCGCTCTCCTACGCAGATGGTGAATGCACCGAGAGAAGAACAGCGAAGGGTCAACTCTATCGGCGGTCCATCAGGAGCAGCGGGCGCAGCATCCGCGCGCGGGAGAGGAAGAGGTTTGCCGTGATTTAATGAGAAGGTATGCCCGCGCGACCTCCGAGCCCGACTTCCCGGTACGTGAGTCAGGATCGCAGGAATCGGCGTGCGACGCCGACGGCACAAGCAGCACCAGCGGCTCGAGGATGCGCGCCAAGATATCCCTCGCTGCTGGGAACACGGCACAGTCAGCCGTGAACCATCGCGTACAAACGGCCAACACCGGGCTACTGCTCGCTGCTAACACGCTCAAGAGACCCCTGTCAATGAGTGAGTAGTCGCCATTTACCCTGTTATACTTAAACTCTTAATTTAGTAATTGTTTTGTAGAAGTGCGTCCTTGTATTCTCCCTTAAACCGTTCGTCGCCATGACACACTCGAACATTTATTTACACACATATTTATTTCGACAAAACTAACGTTAATAAATGTTTTTTTACAAGGTGTCGTGGAAGAGTTAAAAATTCGCAACTCGGGCGACGAAAGTGTTAATAATTCTTTTGTACAAGTGTGTCCCTGCATTTTCCCGCCCAATATTCCCGCGCTTTTAAGTTGAGGTTAATTCTTAATACTCCGTTTGTGATTCCCTAGCTTTTATCGCCTTTCTATCGAAAGTATTTATTTTGTGAAACATTAAGGTTGAGTTCGAAGTGCGTGTTCTACAGTTGCGTTTCAAGTGAGTGTAGATTTGTTGAATTGATAGTCACAGTGAAACAGTTTGGATTATTTGAGTGCCAAGTAAGTGCTCTACATTTTATTTTTATAGGAATTCTTCATTTTAATATTTAATGCAAAGTTTATTTACAATAGAACTGTTTTGAGTTGCAAATGAGTATTAATATTTAGATATTAAAAATAAATCTTGTTCAGTATTGAGTGTTTATTCGACCAAGGCGCATGGAAAACTAAAACGAGCCCATGAAATGCCATTTGGTATTTAACACCTCGCAAAACCAGCGGTAACAATTTACCTGTTCTCACGTTCTTTCTGCGCGCTTTGTTTTGCGAGATCTGACTTTTAAGACTTCGAAACTCACTGACAGTGTACTTTCGACGCTCACTTTGGAACACGTGTTATGTCTAATATTTACACGACTGGGACGCATGGATAACTGAGCCAGATTCATCAAACGCCAGTTAACACTTAAGATTTTACAAACTAGCAAGCACAGCTCATCTGTTTTCATTTCATTTCTGTATATTTTAATTTTGTGAGAGGAAATTTAATTTCTGAGATTTATTGTAACTTATCACAATTCCAATGACTAAAAATATTAGAATCATTATAACAATAAAAAACAAAAGTGTAATGGAATACTTTCAAGTACAGAAATTCTTTTCATTTTACAACTTCTGTTGGTAAAAATAGAATGTCTTGGGATACGTTTTACTACTTCCTAAAAATAGTCAGAAGCGAAACACTTGTCCAAAGCCAAGTGATTGACACTCTCGCTTGATGGAATTTTAATGAGTTAAGCATTGAAAGTTTGGACCGATTGGAAGTGTAGTTGCAACGGGAAGTGTCATTGACCTATTCAGAGAATTGAGAGGGAAGGTCGAGCATGTTTTGGGATTCCCGAGCAAATATCCCAGACGGCTTTTTCGACATTCCTTCGTCGATCATACTCTTGAAATAGCACAAACTACCCATCGCTATTTTTATCTAAACTTTTCCCGAATTCTTCCTCGCTATTACATGACAATCCCCTTTTTCAACTTCTTTCAATTTCCATTCGTTGCACAGAAAAATCAAAGTATATTGAATTTCTAATTGGAATTCTGAGTAATTATAAATTGAAGAAAAGGAGCATCGAATTAATATTAACTTATTCTTCAAAATTACTCTTAAACTCATCAAAGTTCTGTGATTAAATGAAAATTACTTTGTGATGAAATTGGATACAATATTTCAAAAACAATTACTATCAACAGAATAACATTTGATAACCAAACGAAGTAATTATTGTCCCAAAATTATCCAACAACACATAGCAAACAAAAGGCACATTCCAAAGAAGTAACTTCACTTATTGTGCAATACAATGATTTTTGTTTCTTCGATTCGTACCCAGTGAAAGAATCTTCTTTGCGTCAGGAAAGTCATTGCGATGACCGGTCTTGACGTATTAAGAGACTCGGAGTCACGGGATCTCCTTATTCCGTTGTGTCGCATCATGCGAGCAGAACGCCCGGCATTCAAAGCGCTCTCTCAAAGGGTTGCCTCTCAAAACAAGCCTTCGCTGGTGGCCGACAATGAGCCGGCAATGATTGCCGTGAATAAGCGATGGGAATAGTGCAGATGAGTAACTCATTGTGTCATGATACCTGCGCTGGAATTATAAATCGGCCCGCGACAAAAGCTGCTCTTGACTTTAACTAATTCCTGCGATGTGAGTCAATTTCTTCCGGCAATAATAGTGCCAATTTAATTTTATCTGTACGTGAGAAATTAGCTAAAATTTTATAAAAGATGTGAAACAAATGAAATTGGAATGAAGAAATATTAAATCTCTGAAATATCTGAAATTTCTGTTTAATTAAAATGTATTTTAACGTCAGAGTTAAATATTATCATTCACAATATTATTGAATGTATAATATTTTGTGAGAATATTTTCTTGGCTTTAACTAGTTCGTTTGGTGTTTCTTGCGAAGTGAGTCAATTTCTGCCGACAATGACAGTGCAGATGATGACAGTGCAGTTGACGCTAGACATCTCAGTGCGCAGTCTGCTTTTCCTTTTACAGCAGTCTATTCCAATCCAGCAGAACGTTCTATCTTTTTAGTGGCTCATTGTGTTTGCGATGAGACGATTCGACTTAATTTCGTTTCTGATCGCATTTCGATGACGCACTTCTCTGGAGGGAGTTCATATAGGTTCCCTCATGTCATACAATAAAGAAGAATGACATATTTATGTCATATCTAATCAGAAAGTTTAATTAAAGTTTGTTATATTCTTTAATCATTTTAATATCATTGAAATATAATAAGACAGATGAGAAACTGTGAATTATTTGCTTTGCTATTGCAAGAAATATATTATGTTATTTTAAACTCCTATAATATAGTTTTCATTAATTGTGAAACAAATTCATTTTTGAAAAAAGTAACTTTCCAACTTTCTATAATTCGTTGCTTTTTTATAAAAACCCTGTACATTACTATTTTAGTCGCCATAGTTGATAGAAGTCTGCACAAAAGCGTTATAAATAACAATATAGACAGAATTATCACTAAAGACAGAAATAAAAAAGGAATTCTAAATGAAGCGTTGAATAGAAATAGAAAGAGAGGCGCAAGAAAAAGCTCTTGACTCTACTTATTCTTAAAACAGGATCGATTTATGGCACATAAAGTTGATCTTGATCGCAGTGCATTAGCGCTTAAAGCCGACTGACTGGCGCTCGATTATTAAAGGGAAGTCGTTATTGCTGAGACTGCTTTGGAAAACGATTGACCGGCACATATTTCTTCGGCGCAAGAGGGAGCCGCGTTGACGTAAGCGAATTTGGTGCTAAAATAGCTTTTATTCGCTTATTAGTCAGCCTGGAAAGTTCTGGGTTGTCCGCGGGGGGCAGAGTTCCCGCGATGTTGCAGCCAATCGATAAGAATTGAGCAATTATGACGAGCGTCATGCAAATGCGCATTGATGAATACTTTGCATTGTATTAAAGTAGCACACTGTCATTTTATCTTGCCGTTCATTTCCATCTGAATTTATATCACTAAATTTAGTTGCAATACTTTTACAATTATCTCACGAAATTCTTTTCCGCGGACATTTCAATATATTAACTTCTGTAATATTAATATTTCGGCAGAATATATTGCAATATGATGCAATGCAAATCACACGAAAATAACTTCATTATTCCACCAATAATAATAGTAATATTTAATTATCGTTGACCTTAAGCATATTAAATATTGCAAGCTGCATAAATGCATCGGATGACCTCATTGATCGGCAAAGATTACCGAGGGGTTTACGTGAATCAGCAATAAAAAAAGGTGTCGCGAAATTTTGCAATCAGCATAGCCGATTAATGAGAGAGGCGGGCAGGCAGGCAGGCAGGCGAGCACGTGGTCAGTCGGCTTGGTATGCTTCAATGACGCATACGTCATGCGAGAGATTGCGCCCTGACTAACGAAGGATGCGTCCGTTAGCCGTAGAGGTGAGTGACATCGTGAGCGAAGAGAGGGCTGTCAAACGCGCCGCCGTCCCGGACCTAGAAGCATCGACGACGAGCTCCTCATCGCCGCCGCTTGTTGGCAACGCCAGTAGTAGCAGCGCTCAGACCGAACCACCGCCAGCCAAGATGCCAGCTTTGACACGGGCTTGTACTACTGCCACTCTGCCGCGCTTCAAGCGCTTCCGCTTCGCACCCCTTCTCGGTGAGTACGACTACTTCCTTTACTTATATTTATAGAAACTTCATTTATCATTGTTTATTAGTTTTAAATTCGTAATAATAATAAACAGTGAAAAGGTGTATGAAAAGAAGTGGGACATGTCGAAAAATTGGAAATATTCGAGGTCTTTTATAAGCGAAAAGTGGTTTATTTCAAGAACTTGTTCTACTTACACTTATATAAATTTGTACGTGACTGTTAATTAACTACACCAGTGGTAAATAAATATCGTATTCTCATTCGGTTCGGTAGTTTTAATACAGCAATAAAGAAATGATGCTGCAGTGACAGAATTGTTTAACTTTAAAAAGGATCTGGTTATAAGAATATGATTATAATCGATAATCAAAATTCCCAAAAAATAAAATACAATAAAATACTCGAACTTAATTATTCAATAGCTTCTATTGGACAACTGCAGCAATGCAATAAGCATTTGCTCACCAATTGATTGTTCAAAGCGATCACGTACACAATGAAGGACAATCCGCAACTGGTATTTGAAATCTAGCCTTTTCATTTCCGACAACACTCGATTAGGCAAAACAGAATTCCGGACATGCACAGTACTCGTTGCACTCTCACATTTTGACTCAGCATCGTATGTCATTCTGCGATCGTCGCCTGAGCAACATACCAATGCGCTATGCTGAATCATAATCCTGCGTATACATCGAATCTGATGCAATTTAAAATCGCCGGAAAAACAAAGCTAATTAATTGGTGTAAAATAATAAGATGATAGTGAATATGAAACATATCCGGTAATAATTAATATAGCAATGAATATTAAAAATGAAATTGAAGGATGGAACATTATATTACTGTAATTAAAAATTAACTTATTGATTAAAGTTGAATGACATGCGGTTAAAAATTATAAAGAAAATCATTAGAGAAAAATTGTAGGCAATAGTGGGTTTGATAAAACAATTAAAAGATGATATATTAGTTGTTATTAGTTGAGGAATACTATGAAGAAAGTCTGATTAATCATTTAAGTCTGATTTTGAAAGTAGAGTAACTTTCCTCTATGATTCGATGTCTATCGATGACAGAGTATCAATGTGTACACACTAGGATTATCATGATGCCAAGTGAATCATATGCTGATACTATGAGTGTTTATACATTGCCACTTCCGAGAAGCACAGCCGATTGCATCGTATTTCATTTGCCCGCTGAAATGTTGGAAATCCCTAAATTTGTATGAATTATTATCGAATAATATACAACTCCAAAATTATTAAAATATAAAATGAACGTTAATGACGATTTGTTTTATAGATTGACTCTTTTTCTGTACATTATTGATAAAGTCTTCGTCTGATTTTTATTTTAATGTTGTTTGGGATGTCACGTCCTTTTCTTGCTTAGTATTTCTATTTTCGAAAAGTATGGAACTCCTTGTCTCGCAGTATTAATTGATGCCTCACCTAAATAAATGTTTTGCGAATTTTACTACGAACTAGAAATGTTATCTAATCTATCACAGTGATGTTATCCTTTAAAGACCAACACTTTTTTAAACTATTGTCATTCAGAAAATAATGGCGGATTGTACTTTGCCTTTTTATTATTTCTCGCAAGTGCGTGTTACAATTAATTAATCGAACAATAGAATAAATGATTTCTAGTGCATTTTGAGATAACCATTGAATTTAATCGATTGAATTACCCAACAGCAGTAAATCATCGCGTGATTTGCAACATTGTATCACACGGACGCGATAAAGAAATTGAGGAATGACAATCAAAATGATTGACACTGTATGACGACTTGTGTGACGCGAAAGTGAAAGTCTTGTCATTCAATGACTTTGTAATTCAAATATCATAACACAATTATATATTTTTCTATATTGTAATAACATTGCAATATTATGTCATTTCAAAAGAAACAAAATTCAATGAATACAATATTAAAAAATATTTTCAAGATAAATAAATGCTATAAAACTAGTAATTATTAAATTAAATTATTGTTAACGTATAAAAGAATTATTTGCCGGGTGAAATCCGGTAGAATAATCAATTGCAATCTACGCCTGAGACAGTCTCGGATATATCGGGAGCAGTAGAATGAGACCAATTGTCAGCGCGCCCCGCATAATGAGAGCTCGACGCGGTCCGAATGCGTAATTAGCGCGGAAGCAATATACGGGCTGGTTGGTCAACGCCATAAATATAAATACTTCTGCTCGCTCTCGCTCGAATATACAAGTAAGGCAGAATTGGAGAGGCGAGTTGCGTGTCACTCCGACTTCAAAACCACTTTCTATGTTGTATGTTGATTCCACCACTCGCACCATTCATGGCAGTTTATTAGCGAGATTTGTATGCTAACGTTTCGAACTTTAATCGTGTATTAATTATTTCTTTAATTATGTTCTACCTGCGAAACATTTATTAAAATGGTCATTTTAAATTGTTGTGTGATTTAGGCAACTTAGAATATTAGTTGCTTGAATTCTAGCACTTATACAAAAATGATAATGATCTATTAAATATATAAAACAATTATACAAGACAGGCAAAATACAACTGTTTATTAAAACGCAAGAAATTAAATGATATTCTTTTTCATTTCTATACAATAAGTTCAAAAGTGAAAAGTGACTCGATTCAAACATTTAACCCCACTTGTTCAACATTCCTTCGTTTCACAAAATGACAACACCAATTCCCAATTATCAAGATAAGCCTTTATCAAGAAAGTCTCATAGCTGCCCCCGAAAATTCCATCGCCCTTAATTCCCGGAGATTTTCCCGCCACGTGATGTTTGCTTCCCCGTTGCTCTCATTGTGTATCTCGATCGACGGCGAGCAAATAAATCGAATCGAATGGTGCGACCGGTATCGTCATTTCTTTTTCGAGGCTTCTCGCCCGCTTCTGCGCCGCGCGCTCGTTATTATCAGCGTGGCAAACGTGACGTCAGGCATTGATAGCAGAAAGAGAGAGAGAGAGAGAGAGAGATGTGTGTCTGTCTGTTTACACGGCCGCCTTCTGCACACTGCTTTCGCGTTATATTGGCGAGGTTGTCTCCGGCTACTTTATGGTGGCATTCGACACTCGCAGTTGCGAGCAGTCGCAAATGCTCCTCGCGGCTCACTGTCACACAGGGTAAATCAGAGCTCTCTGCGTCAAGTCATTCCTTGAACTGCGAGGTTAATACCCAGATAGCACAATGATGCTTTTAAAAACGTCTTTAAAACGTCCGATAGCAATATTCGCGTTCTGTTTCGGACGCTCGCTAATGTCCTAAAAATATCTCGCGTTAGAGAAACTGCCAATTTTAGAAAATGGACCATTTTAAATGAAAAGTAACGAATGGTGCTAAGATAAGTGTATGCAAGACGTTTGGAGGCAGTAATAATTATTTCTTATTTAAAATAATGACTATTTATACTATCTGTGCGATAATGCATCCACTTACTTTTGTTCCCAATTGGATTTAATATTATAACTGATGACAATACAGGTTTAGCAATTAAAAATCCTGGCATCCAAAAATCTGCAATAGAATCATATTTAGTTTCAGTATTTATTATTGATACAATTAATATCTAACTTCCACCTTCAAATAAATAAATATCGGACATCACAAACTAATTATTCTACGATCTAAAAATTCTTTTATCCGACCAAACATATTTGCCGATCAGTTGGAATAATCAAACTGAAACCGTAACTGGAATCACGCAATGATGCTGGGGCGATTTCTCCGCGAAAGTTCGTTTTCAGCCCGGTTTCCGGCGAAAGCATCGCGAGGAAACTCCGAAGCTGGTGCTTTGGAAGACGTCAATTGAGCCAGTTCTAACAGGCAGTGTAAACCTTCCGCATACACGAGTGGCAGGCAACATCAGCGAGCGGAGTTCTGCGCTGGCGAGAGAGTATGTTTATCGGGTCTCGCACCGAACGAGTGATGCTTGTACTCGCGCATGATGTCAGGCTCTATCTTTGGCGCGAAGTAGAATGACCACGCGCCAACAGCCGGCCGACTCGCCGACTGGAAAACATTGGGGATTTCGTGGGATGCTGCTTGATCTCGAAATCGAGTGCAGTTGAACCAGCACTCGTGAAATATGTTGTTTAATTTAGAAAAAGGTAGTAATAAATGAAGAGAGTTGAGTGAAGTGTAAAGGATTAATTAGAGAAAGAAGAATGGAAAAAGTGTTAGAATAAATTAGAAGAAACAGAAGATGAAGTATTAAAATAAAGTACTATTAAGTAGAAGCAGAATTATTGCAATACAGTAGAATTAAGTAGAATGAAATAGAAGTAGAAGAATTAAGTAGAATAAGTCGAGAGTTGAGAAGACAATGAAAAGTAGCAAATCCCAATGTAGTATAAGCATCGTAAAACCTAACATCAAGATGAGACATAAAATTCGCCGATTCGCTTGAAAGATACTCGGCATTAGAAAGAGAGAAACGTGGCGGTAAAAATAGTGGGGGAATCCAGAGATTACGAAATTGCCACGCCAGTCGATCTGAGATTGACGTTCCAAGCATTCTCGGAAAACTCGAGAAAAAGTGCTCGGACTGGCAGTCGATAGTTGAGTCGACGTTGAGTTGAATCGGCGATAATCTTATCTTTATAATCTCAGGCCGGATTAATCAAGAGTGTACGAGTGCATCGATTATCTCAGATAAACTGGCACACATCGCACACATGGAGAGCTCGAAAACAGAGCGTGCTCGACGGACCGATCTCGCCGCGAGATAACTAAATATATAATAGCGTCTCGATTACTCGGCTATTGATAAAGTAATTACGAGTTGGGAGCCATGTTTCCTCAGCACAATGGACATCTATAACAGGTGGTATCTGACCTTGCCACTCCCGCCGCGCTCCTGCTATCGACTTCTTCAAACTCGACCATCCAATCGAATCTTTCACACCCACTTCTTACATCGTTTCAATTGGATAATATTTCCTTACTAATTTAAATTAGTAGATAATTTGGAATTAACTTGTAGTGGCATTTCAAAGGCAAATGAATCACTCAGTAGATTATCGACTTCTTCAAATGGAACATTCAATCGAATGTTTAACAGCTATTTCTCAGACCATTCCAGTAAAGATCATTATTAATTATATGGCTGATTTTTACTCTCACTTTATTTTTTTACTTCTAAAAAAAGTAATACTTTCTTACTAATTAAAATGATTAAATAATTTATAATCACGAATCGAATCTGTCTGTACATACATGTTTTATCTAAATTATACATGTTTAGCTATTCAATTCAGAGGCTAAACAACTGAATTCAACTGAGTTGATTAGATAAGATGATTAATGCAAGTAAACCTGGCCCAACAAAAGAATTTCATTATCAGGCATTATATTACTACTTTAATGTTACTTAACAAATACTAAAATAAAAAGCATATTATTACTTTAAAAGCATCATCTAATAACAAATTAATACCAAGTATATTCTATTCTTTATTTCACTGTAAATCAAGCAACGAATAAAACAATAGCTCTGAAATAAATTCAGCAACCAAGAGAATACTTTTCCCAAAAGTTTCCTGGACGGGATCGGAATAAGAAGCGCGTATCTCATTGGAGTCGAAATCTTCCAGAGCCACGTAACGCTGCGCAGCAGCTGTATGTAAAAAGGCAGCGGCGCGTACGCGATAGTTGGCAGTATGCTTTTTGTCGTTCCGCTGCCAAATATAGTACAGCGAATGATGTCAGGTCACATATTCGCCGTGAACAAGGAAGATTAGTGTTAAGATTGTTGTCGCGCTGAGTGCTATTCAAACGTCGGATATAAGAAATGACTATTTCGGTCGCGTTCTCTCATCGAAACATTTAGCTAAGTTCAACCACTTTGAACTGTTTTGTATAGTTGGCGCTGAAAGCTTTTGTAAAGTTTGATATTTCAAGTAAATTACTAGTTTACTAAAATTCATGTTTGTGTTTCAGTATAATTTAATCAGAAGTGAATTATATTTCAGAGAATTAAAGTGCATTTTGTTTTGCTGTTAAAGTTAATTTAATTTTATTATGAGTGAATGTTGATGCAATTGTACTAAATTTAATTTTTGTATAGCAATATACTTTCATTGCAAATTAATTTCTATTCTGATACAAGAAGCTCAGACAATTCTTAAAAAAAATAGTACAACGTAACATTTAACTTTGGATTCAACCAATGATTTTGCAAAATTATTCAAATCATGAGAAGAAATTCCTGCCAAATTCGTGAAATGTTTCCATGTGGAAGGGTCGGATAATTTGGGGATTTGCTTTAGTCGGAGCTTTATTTTGCGAGCGATAACCGAGCTTTTTTATCATTCGGGAAATTCGGCATCGATCATCCTCGAAGGAAGAAGCCACGCGTGGCATTGCGCGTGTGCATGTACCTCGGCGAGGTGACTCATAGACTGGCATAGAGAGTGGCTAGCGAAAGTTATTGAACGCTTGCGATCCTGTGTAAACTATTCTCACCGTTCGTTAAATTGAATTTTACTTTCTGTGACATTTTATTTTTTACGACAATGAAGAAACAAATTATTACAAAGCTTTTTGATTCATAGATATTTAATTTCTTATTGGTTTGATATCAATTTAATTTGGTATGACTCTAACTTTAAAATAGATTATTTCGTGTATGTATAAAAGTGACATCAGACGAGAGTAAATTATAATCGAATGGAACTAATTGTATTACCATAATCAAAGCAGCTGATCAATCATAGTCCTATGAGCTAACATCTCTATGGGCTTTATCTCTCAAATGAAACTAGTTCCAATCAGCGCAATATAAATGCGATCTAGAATAATCAATTAATACAAGTCAAATTCTTTTTCAATTAGCTTCTTCGTTCTTTACAATTTGTCAACATAGACATTTGGCGAATTGATAATCAAGAAATTCTCGCGAAAAGATTCTCCTCCTTAGAATATTTTTACATTATAATAATTTAGTTGTTGCAGTAAGAGTTGTTTCAACTATTAAATTCTTATGGGTTTTACAATTGCATTCCTAATAATAAAATTCGCATCAATACACAAAATAGCTGAACATTAATATTAAATACGTCGAATGATAAAAATATTCCAATTCCAGTCAACAAGTGGCGTAGTTGAAAAATGATTCACCGCTCGCTATCACGCCACACGTTTTTGTTACACAATTCGAGCCGGATTACGTAACAACTGCATTTTACATGAAAAACGTGGACAGTAACTCGCATTAACATTCGTGTCGCGTTTATTTGTTTATAACAGCGCCAAGTAATTAATCGCTTTTTACTGAATTCAGAAACGCATCGCTTGAGACATATCATTTGTTTATTTAATGTTCATTGCCATTTATGCAAAAGTATTCGCCTGCTATGTTTAACGCGTATTTTAATAAAACCGAAAAAAGGAAACCTTTATTTTACTGAGTCTTTCCGATTACCATTCATTACCAAATTCTTTGTTATTGAATAAAAAGAAAACTGTTTCACTTATCATTTCGTTTGCCTTTGAATCGTGACTGTCGTACCACATTTTTTATAAATCTTTTATATATTTAGATCTCTGACATGGTATAATTGTGTATAATAATACAATACATTCCATGAAAAATGTTCTCTTTTGAAAAGACATTTTACTACATTATTTTACATCCATTATACATAGAATGTAATGTCATAAAATATCATACGATGCTAGAAAGAATTATGAAACATTTGTACATACTCAAAATTCTTGAATAATTTATAACTGTCCTATACATATTAACATATATTCAACAGTGGCATTTGAAAACCATATGAATCATGCTGTACAATGTCAAAAATACGTAACTTTAATTGTTTTTCTAGTAAATGATTTTAAAACACTCAGCTTTAACTGAAATGGCTAACTTATAATTACGTTTATAATAGCAGAATATCTTCAACGTAATTATATTTAGCAGTGGCATTGGAAAAGCATTTGAAACAGCCTTTGCGATGTTGAAAATAAGTAATTCTATTGAGCTTTAATTAAAACTACCACCTAATTTATAATTTCCTTTATAATAGCAGTATATATTCAACATAAATTCATCACTGGCATTGGAAAAGCATGTGAAACAGCCTGTAGAAGTACATCGCTTAGTAGAAGTCGAGGATATCGCGAGGGCGGCGTCTAAAACGGTCGGAAAAAGTGGCGGCGCGCTATTTACACTTTTCTTATTTCGGCAAAACAAACAGAGGTGCGTGACGTGTGTCGCGTGTGTACACTTTATCGGGGCACGTGTGCCCTTTAAATGTCTGCTTTCGGCCGCAACAATATTCCTGCCACTGAGCTGTAATCTGCTAGTGAGCGATAAACTTCTCGGCCGCTCGCTGCTATGAAATGTCGGACAATAGAACTACAGGCTCCTTCATTGTTCCAGGAACTCTGTTCTCTGTTCTCTGATAATGTTGTCTCCCGTTTATTTCTCCTGTGAGTTATGCTCCGCTTTTATCGCAACTGTTGCCACGAATTGCAATGAATCTTTCAGTTTGGTTAGACATGAACAATGCCTTTGTTGATCCTTTTAGTTTGTCACAACAAATTGCTGTTTATTTTGTGAGAGATCCAAAACTACCCCTTTTAAACCTACAATTAATTCACGCGGATGTGAAATACAAATTATACATAGCAGAGAATATGAAATAATAATATTAATGATGACGATGATGGTACATTTAATAATTCGTATATGTGTAATATGAAATCTATTTTAACGCACCTTGAATTTTCTCTGAATTTTATTAAAAATAGATGATTAATTGTGCAAATCTTCTTTCATGATTTTTTCCTTACGATAACCAATTTAAATACTTGGGTATCATACATAAAACTTTCAGAAAATATATACGCAAACCATAACATTAAACAACAAAGTATAACTCAACTGTCGACTGAGTTATTATTATTTTTAAATAATAATGACAGTAATAATAATCACATTGAGTAATTCTTCTTTGGTCTGAAATATATTTGGACGCACGAAGGCACATGTGCATCGAGTTATTATTATTTTTAAATAATAACGACAGCAATAATAATTACATTGAGTAATTCTTCTTTGGTCTGAAATATATTTGGCTGCACGAAGGCACATATGCATCGAGTTATTATTATTTTTAAATAATAATGACAGCAATAATAATCACATTGAGTAATTCTTCTTTGGTCTGAAATATATTTGGCCGCACGAAGGCACATGTGCATCGAGCATAAAGCACGTTACTCGCGGGGCTTGTTCGAGGCAGGAGGAGGCGCGGCGAGGCGAGGCGAGGCGAGGCGGAGCGGCGAGCCGGGAGCAGGTACCAAGCGAGTAAGCGAGTAAGCGAGCGAGTAAGCAAAAGGCAGAGCGGAGTTGGATCGCGGTCGGTAGAACGGTAGCGCGCGGCGGCTGTGCTTCTCTCTCGGCGATGTATTCGAAGAAGCACGAAGGGAAGGAGCGAGCGCGAGCGCGCGCGCTCTCAGTCTCAGCTCGCCAGCCGCCGTGGACGGATCTATCGCGCGTCCGCTCGACAGCCGCTCGCACGCCTCTTGCAAGCCGTGTTTACTTCCGGTGCCCCACACGACACGCCAGCAGCAGTCCGGCCCGCGCGCACAGATCGACTTCCTCGCCCAGTTATGTTGGCGCAACGGGAACGGCACACGGGACGACGGACCCGCGTGCCGACACTATCCTGAGACCTCATCCTTCCCACTTCCGGTTCCTTCCTCTCCTTTAGAAAACTCGCTCTGGGAATAATTTAGTCTTCTCCTGGATTTATAATCCTCTTTCTGTTAGTAGTTTATTATTGCAAAAGGAAATTTTGTTTTCGCTTGTCTTCCTGCCAGCGGGAAATCGACTTCCTCTGTCGATTCTTCGATTCCCTGTAACTTCCTCTCCCAGTCTTTCCTCTCACCGGGAAAGTCGAATGTTCGATCCTCTGGTATTCCTTGGAACTTTCGCTGCGATGAAGTCGAGGGTGAAGAGTCCAGCGCCGATTGGATTAGGGGTTGATAGTGGTGCTTGCTGATTGGTGCGCGACCGCGCACGTGGCTTCGGAGGAGAGCGGGATTTGAGCGATTGGCCTTTTCTCTGACTCATATCGGGATTTATCGGGAGCAGCCCGCTCGAGTTTGCTTGGCTTGCCTTGCCGCGCGTCTAGTGCTTTTGGTTTGAGGGACGAACCGGTTCTCCACCGATCGGGAAAGGTAGGTGCCCCGGCACGAACTATGCGATCCCCTGTCCACCCTCTATTCTTCCTTCCCCAGTCTCTTTTTAACCTCACCGCAGACCTCCTCGTTCTCGCCTTTGATTTTTTTCAATGCCGGAAAAGATATTGTCCCGCGTAATACGGCTGCGTCCTTTCTCAGAACGGAGAGGTCCTCCTGCACCGTTCTGCTAGGATGAATCTCCCGATTACCCATTTTTTGCTGCCAACACGATTTGATGAAAGTTATATACTGTTTATAAAAATGACTTCATTGTCATTTTAAAAGATATTTAATATTGGCAGTTGTTCGTAAATATTTATTGTTGATTGATCTTGAATTAAGGAAAAGTAGAAGTAGTAAGTCTACTTTTTATTCTTCTTTCCTGATTCTCTTTTTAACCTCACCGCAGACCTCTTCGTTCTCGCCTCTGATTTTTTTTCGCACTGGAAAAAATGTTGTCCTGAGAAGAAATCCTGTTGAATGACCCGCAAGGATGAATGTCCTCTTTACTGATTATTTGCATTAGCTTGCATTATTCCTTTTATTATAGAAAGATAATTTGTACGTCTAAAAGACGAATATATAAAATAAAGCTTGCAAGTTCGTGTTAAATTGAATTCAAATTTAAATTTACAAAGCTTTATTAAGTTCATTGATTAATTCAGGATTTTAATTTTAAAGGAACATGACAAATGTTACACATACATAATTATTAAGACCTGCATTGAATGAACATAAATAGCTGCGATAATAAACCGCCCTTTATAAAGAACGCAGCGGAGCAAGCAAAAATAGAAGGCAAAAAAAATCGCCGCGGCGATAACCGGATAGCAGAGAGTCACACCGGCGACTGATTAATTAAGAGCGCAGCATGGAATAACAAGAAACCGGGCGCAATTAAACCGGCGCGCTTTATCTGGCCCGTTCACTTTTTCGGCGGATGACGAATTTATTCGGGCTTAATCTGGTGGGAAGTCGCCGCGCTGATAGCGCAGAGCCCGCACGATAAATTCCCTTGTAATCAGATATCGTAACAGTGCCGAGCGCGCTGATAATGAGCCTCGATTAATGAATTACGTGTGCTCAATGGAATCGGCAGTCGCCGAGGGGAGAACCGCGTGGGACGCCCGTACATTTTCTTGCGTGCAATAGAAATTCGCGGACGAACAATTTCACTGCGAGAATTATTGGACGATTCTTCTGCATTATTATTCCTTAATCATACATTAGAGTGACGGGATAATTAGATTATTTTTTGAGTCCAGATTGCCTTCTAAATTTTTCCAACAAGTACCTTTAAATTCTACGACTATTTATTTGTTCGTCAATTATTGTGTTAACTAGTGTGCTTTCAAATTATACTAAATAAATTATTCTAAGAGATTACATGTCTTCCTTCCTTAATAACATAGTAAATCTTTTCACTGATCTCCAGGAATTTATAGAATGGCGGGGAATTAATGAATTACGTGTGCTCAATGGAATCAGGGGTCATTGAGGGGAGAGCGCGTGGGCGACACACTTCGGCGTCGATCTTTTTCCCGCGAAACCCAGCATCAATGAACCACTGATCGAGAGACAATGTGTTTATTGATTCCTCGAGGAAATTAAGTGGGTGATGCTGGCATCCACCGATGTTTGCATTCCGCGGATGCGCACTGGAATATCCGCTTTTATTCCTGTCGGAAATAGTTGCACTCTTTGTTTAAAAGTAATAGGCTTTCGACACTTTTGTAGCAAAGAAAATTTCAACCACCTATTATTTTAAAAATTAAATTATTGTTAAGGTTTGTATTAAATGTCGCAATACATAAAAATTATTATCCACAATGTGTACATTACTTTAAATATTGAATTAATAATGGATTTTTATAATAAATGGAAAACGAAACTAATAATAAATCTAATTTTATGATAATTAGAATAAATTTAATATTACAATTTTGGGAAATACAACAATTAAAGTGTCCGAAGGCTTTTGAGATAAAGTGCATCCATCTGGAACTGGCGAACGCCAATTCTCGAACGCGTTAACATTCGCCGGACTGATTATTTGAACTTCTACCATTTTAGCGCTGTCATTCAGAGATTACATTTGCTAATGCCACGCACTCAAAGGAGCCATGCAAGCGTCGATCATGAACTGTATTATTCAAATGCACATCTCGCTCTAACTGGATCACGCAGCATCCTTTCATTGGCATCGATTCGGTCATAGGCAGCTTTTAGCTGCTGCCAGAGATTACGTAATGGGGACAAAAACTCGGAGATATCACTGCGCTTGATGCGAGACGCCTACGCACAAGCTTTAAAAATAGATGCATTTTTGGGATTTTTTTTCAAAAACTATACGCGATGTGATGGATTAATTTATCTTTGATTTCAAGAGGCACCTTTTTTCATTCAGATATAATTGAAATTGGAAGTGCTGTTATTTAATTTATTATAATCAACATTTTTTCATGATCACTTCAATAGAATTCAGGAAAGCTTTCGCAAATTAAAATGTTTTCCAAACGAGTGATAAATACGAGCAATTATTAAAGAAGTCATTTTGACACGTCGATAATTCCCGCGTTAAAAACCAGTTGCATATCAAGCAACGAATCAAGTTCTCCCGAGATTGGCTGTCAGTTCTCGCGCGACTCTCATCGGCACTTGAATGGATTCGTTGCTTTCCAGTATTAATAGGCAGTGTCCACTGCGCGTGGCTAATAGAGATTGCGTCGCTCGGCGCGCGGATCATTAATCTAAAAGTCCGAGTACATTAAGGGAATTAAGCACTCACTCGCCAGTGGAAATCTGACTCACGCCATACGCGCCGCGACGCCACCGCACACTTTTCACACCCCTCGAGCGCATTCTTCCACCCCAAATCGCTAACTCACTGGAACACCATTACCCACTTTTCGGCTATGAAAAAGTGCATGCTGATGGTTCTTGTGCGAACCCCATTAAATATACTGGGTGTCCAAAGAATGTAAAATATTTTGGATGTTTTGTGATAATTGTAAAATACGATAGTCATTTTGTTGAGAGTGGAACATTAATGTAATTATTACTAACCAATATTGGTCAGCTATGCGTTTAGTAGTAAGTAAAAAAAATCGTAATAATCTTAAACCTATTTTCCAAAAGTATTATAAAAAGTTAAAGTTATCTTGTAGAGAATAAAATGCAGGTTTTTTTTGCAAGAAATTTATAATAATTCGATGTCAACTAAATTATTATTGAACATCTTAAAATAGAACTAGAATTTATAAAATAGCCACGTTCATCTCTGTTTTATTTTCTGCAAATTACAATATTTTACAACATTTTTGGTATTTCGTATATTCGTTTAAATTAATTCTCGCTATTTCTTTACTACTAAATCTACTTTTCTGGCACACCCTGTACATCACTGCAGTCCATGGAAGCGCAGAGTGCGACCCTCCAATTATTCGCAACCCCCGAATTACTTTCGCGCCGGGCATTTATTAATATCCCGTGACATTGAGCTATCGATTGTCTGTCTTATTACGAGGAGACACAACACACTGTTGGAGTAGAACTATCGCACCGTGACGAGAAACACGTGTCGGAAAGGCTACGAGCGATTAATGAACTTCGACATTCCAATGTTGTGGACTTTTTCAAATGCAGTATAAATTTGTGTCCGCGCCATTTAGTGGGCCGGATTGTTAATGGGGTAATGATTGTCATGGTTGAATAGTTATTTCGACTTATTGCCAAGTGGAGATTGATTGGGCCGAAATTAGCATGACACAGGCGTTTAGGTTAATTTAGATTGTCATGAGTAGTAGTAATTAGATAATAAGTTCTCAATACACTGAATTCTACACTCAGTACAGTAATATATTATAAAATACAATTAATTATAGTAAAAGATTAAGTATCCTCGATTTTTCGTATTTTGAGTAAGTTAAAGTCCGTAATAAGTTATCAGCATCACCACAGCTTTCTCTTCAAAATAGGAAAATGCATCAACATTGTTAGTAGTTTTAACATTATTAAATACCAAGCATAGTTCGTCATAAATAATTTCCCACAAAAGTGCGGTGTAATTCAACGAAAACCCTATCGAATTCCCGGCACCTGATAGTTCACTGCAAGTTTCCCCATGTAACAGGAAATTGTACGAAGAGTGCGATAACATTTAACATTACTGAATTCCTATCGAATACCGCCCGTCATAAATATCTCTCCCAGGAATTTTCAATGAGTGAACAAAAATGCTATTAAATTCCTGGTACCTGACAACTACATCGTAAGTTGCCTTGTGAAAGAGGGAGTTGCGTAAAGAGCGAAGGAATTGTTTAGAATGCTAATAGTTCATACGAAAGAAAATAATTCTAAGAATTGAAAACAACATATGTTAGTAGTATTTATTTAAATTATCTTTTGGTTATACAAAATTTCCATTCATTTCGTGGAATAAAACAGGGTTTGACCACCAAAATTATCTGAATTCAATTTTTCTAAACTTAAAAGCATTCTGTTTCATAATCATTTATTTCTTCATACATCCAAATTTACTCCAAGCAAATTTAAATTCAAATCACACGCGATTCCTTTTGTATCCACAACAACCTTAACACCAGATTTACGGCATTTTCCGGGGGTCGTCGGTTTCGGAGGAAGCGCGAGTGTTTAATCGCGGGCAATGAGGCAAGGACGGCGGCGCTACGGCGAGCGGTGGTAGCGTCGCGAGGATTGTGAGTGTGTATATGTTTCTGTGTGTGCTCGACGATATCGGCAGCGCTCGGCTACGGGGATGAGGAGGAGGGTGCGGGGCGGAGGAGGAGGGTTCGGGTCGAGAAAGGCTTGGCGCGGCGCGGCGAGGAGGGAGGCAGGTGCCGGCGCTACACCTGTCCGCGAGCGAGCCAGCCGGAGAACCCGGTTCTCCGTTCTCTCCGTTCTCAGGCCGCTCGCACTCGCGCCGCCCGGCCACGGCGAATTCCACGGCGTTTACTCATTCGAAACAACGAACCCGGACAGACTGCGCCGATGCCCTCGGGAGAACCGGCCCGAAAAAACAGCCTACTATTCCACCTTCGATGTTAGTAGTAGTGCTATCATAGTACTGTGGTAGTAGAGTCCCAAAGATGTACGTACTATGAGCCCTCTGTTGACTAGTAGTAGTCGTTGTTTGTAGCACTGGTACCGTACTACTACCATAGTATTCGATTCTCGGAAGGATACCGCAGAGACGTACTATGCTGACTAGTAGTTGTACGCTACTATGATGATAGTATTCGAATCCCAACGGGTTGCTTTCGAGAGTATTTTAGTAATAGTAGTAAGCGAATAAATTCTTGGAAGGATACAGTAAAAACTACTATGGACCTTATGTTGACTAGTAGTAGTATGCTATTATTATGATAGTATTTGAATCCAAACCAACGGGTTGCTTTCGAGACTATTCTAGTAATAGTAGTAAGCGAATAAATTCTTGGAAGGATACAGCAAAAACTACTATGGGCCTTATGTTGACTAGTAGTAGTATGCTATTATTATGATAGTATTCGAGTTCCGACCAACGGGTTAGTTTCGAGTCGTCCTGTGGACTACTCTAGTGCACGGTAGTGTGGACTACGTAGTACACGGTAGTACTATGATAGTAGTATGCTAGTATTCTTGACTCACGAGTAGTAGTTGTAGTAGTACGCCACCAGTATGAAAATACTCGAGACTTGCAAGGATACTGCAGGGACCTACTACAAACCCTGTATTGTAGTTTGGAAGTAGCGTCCATAATAATACGCGACTACTACGATAGTATTCGATTCCCAAAGGGATAACTTAGAGAAGAACCATGAACTTTTAGGTTAAGTACTACTATTTTAATATCCAATCCAATACTTTAATTTAATAATTCAATATCCAAGAGAGGTTAGTTTATGGACTTTCGATCAAATAGTACTAATCTCATCATATTATAGTACACAGCTACTATTCTAGTATCTCGCGCCCTAACCTTACTTTAAAAACATACTACTAACTTCTCTGCTGAGTAATGCTAGTAAAAGCGTTGTGTAGCAGCACGCTACTATCAGAATCCCAAAGGTACATTTCAGCGAGATACTATGTATGTCTCTGGCGAGTAGTAGCAGTATGATACTAGTATGGCAGCATGCCACAACTACGCTAGTATGCGAGTCCCAAAGGTATCCTTTGAAGTCGTACTATGGCCGGACTTCTCTGCCCAGTGGCAATGTAGCAGTGCGATACTGCGCTGGTATTTGAAACTCCAAAGGATACTTTACACGATGTATTTTCCATCAAGTTACGTAGTAGTGCCGGATTT
Source organism: Ectemnius continuus (assembly GCA_910591665.1). Taxonomy (NCBI): domain Eukaryota; kingdom Metazoa; phylum Arthropoda; class Insecta; order Hymenoptera; family Crabronidae; genus Ectemnius; species Ectemnius continuus. Next base: position 7,068,404 of record OU342868.1, on the reverse strand, counting down.
CTATGCCTAAATAAAGCTCACTTTCTTGGGCAAGAAAATGTATTTCTTTTTATACGAGAATATTTTCTTCTTTGAGATAATTTTATTAAAAAATTCTATTGTAATAATTTAATAACTGTTAAAAGAAATGTACATAATGCGAGTTGACAGTTAATAAATGAACGAAGCTAAAAAAGAAAGTTGTACTTTGTTGCATCCTCTTTTTACGCACGCTCAAGTTCGCGAGTTTCTGCACCTCGTAAAGATCACGATTTTAACCGACTGAAAGGTATCAACGAGCAGACTTTCACGTGACACACGAGGTACAAGAATATCTTTAAATGCACACACGAGAACAGCTTCGTAATGAACGTGCGCTTCGTCGACAATAACCGACGCGATCCAGCTGATAACCGTCGCAGCAACAATAATAAGAACAATGTTTTGTTGAGCCCCATGAAATGACGTTGTGGAGTGCAAAAATTCTGAAAATTCCAAACTGAAAAATTATTTGGTAATGTAAATGTTATTTTGCAGTAATGCAACTGACTTTTACAGCTTTTTAAGTTAGAAAAGTTTGTTTATTTATCCGTAAATAATGACTAACTGTATTTGTTCTTATTAAAAATTGGATTTCACTATTTACTAGACATTTTCTCATAAACATTATATATTGAAAAGCGAGTTGGCGACATAAATATTACTTTACTCTAATGGAAGTAGTTTATACAGCTTCCTGTGCTGTGACCACCTTTTCCTTAATGCCGAAGAAAGCATGGATATACAGTTACGTCGAGAAAAGTATCTGGAACAGCTGGTTAGAAATTTATCTGCATTCCTCTATCCTGTATCGAGGATAGTGGGCGAGTTGAAATACAGGAACCAGTTGCCGCGTGCGCGAGACATTTTTCTATCCGTCCAAAAACATTAAAATGTAAAAAAAGTGCGCCAAGTAGTTTGATTTCCCGACAAAATTGGAATATAATAAAAAAGATAATAGATATCATACAAGAAAGCCAAGTTTTCATTCAAAGATACCTTGATTTAACTCGCATTAGCAACGAACAATAAATTAACAATAAATTAGCGATTAAAAATAAAAAAAACTTGGCGTGTGCGCGCTTCACTGCGAGGTAAAAAGATAATGAGAAACTGATTTAAACCTAACACTCACTTTACCACAATTTAATTTCTTTAAAACTTTTTTAGGAATATTACCGGTGCGAGTGCCTCGAATGAAGTGCGCAAACGCCAAGTTTTTTTTATTTTTAATCGCTAATTTATTGTTAATTTATTGTTCGTTGCTAATGCGAGTTAAATCAAGGTATCTTTGAATGAAAACTTGGCTTTCTTGTATGATATCTATTATCTTTTTTATTATATTCCAATTTTGTCGGGAAATCAAACTACTTGGCGCACTTTTTTTACATTTTAATGTTTTTGGACGGATTTTATGTCTTTTTGTTAGTTAACCCTTAGCAATAATAAAATTCGTTTGAAGGCCTTTATTATATACTTTAAAGAATGATTACAGTTCTTTATTTAATTATTTTCGACAAAATGGCAGAGTTAGAGCTCGTCAGCAAGTGAAAGCGTGTTTGTGTTCTACGGCCAGAAACGTTTCTTGAATTTTCAATCTGGAGTAATAAAACAGACAGTATTCAATTCTATATACGCTTAACTCGAAAAGTACGTAGCAAAAATAGATTAAAAACTATTGCTTTTTGTTAGAACGACGTACAATAGAAATAAATTGTCTCCTAAAATTTCACATAATATTCTATCGAAAACAGAAACTTTCTCTTATGTGCGTCATTCTAACAAAAAGCAATATTTTTTAATTCTGATAGGTACTTTTCGAGTTAAGCTTACGCAGAATACAAGATTAAACAATGTTTGTTTTCTTGCTCCAGATTAGAGAAGAAATCTTTTCGACGGCAAAACACTACACAGCTTTACTTGACGTGCTGTAGCTCCGCCAATTTATAGAAAATGATACAATGAAGGCCTTTAAGCAAATTTTACATAGCATTTACTGTGTTGTCTTAAAAAACTCTATTCTCTAAACTATTTTCTCGGGTGCTGGGGTGGCATTATTTCATAACACTTTCCATGTTATATTGAATGAGCTATCCTCATACACTATCTAATTTTAGTGCATTCTGTTTCTCAAATGCATAACTCAAGATGGTACAACCTTTAGTATTGAAATTTACTAACAATAAGTACTTATTTCACTATAAAATTTATGTACTTTGATTACATCATCTTAACTCTTTAACTGATACATTTCTTAGACACTTCACAGTCAGGAACACTAAAATTAAAGAGCCCATGGAGATGTTGCCTGCCAAATATAATTTGTAAAGTGTTAACATACAATAATTCAGGTTCAAATCAGCTATGATACATTACCAATAGCTAGGATGCATTTAAATTTCAGATTAGATAAGTTATAGCTGCATAAGCACTCTAACTTTGATACATCTTGATTGGCAAATGCATAGCTCAAATAGTGCACAATCAAAAGTGATGAAATTTGCTAAACAAATACTAATCATCAATTGATAATATATTCCTAAATGACGTATGACTGGTAACTATTACTGAATTATGTCATTTTAGTCAAATGTTCCTTGAGCAACAAACTTGACAGTCACAACTAAATTAGATTGCGTATGAGCATATCATTTAGTTCATATTTTAATTGTGAAGGATTGGCTCAAACAATGATTTAGATTTTGTTAGCAATATACCCAGCTCATACACAATCTAGTTTCGTTTGGTGTATCTTGACTGTCAAGTGCCTTGCTGATGGAGCAAACACGTAAACTCCTGAAATTAGTTTGAGCAAGCACTCATTACCAATAACAAGCATTCCCATAAATTATAAATAACAGCTCATATTGTTAAAAGATTGATATACTACACGCTTAACAATTTTAAATATTGGTAATCAACACTTGTTTACCAATACAAGGACTTGCAAGTGGCACACTTAACACTTTCAACATTTCATAACTTTTAATAATGACAAGGTCACAGGGACAAGGGTAAGGACACTAGACTCTTTTATTAACTAAATAAAGCATGGAATCTGGAATAAAACGATCAAATCGGACTGTGTCATATAACCATTACTGCACATAACCAACCATGGCATAACCGGCTTAACCAAAGTGTCGGTATGACACAGATTACAGACTATAGATCGGTAACGTAAACGCGACATTTCGCCGTGGTGCCATCTCCCATGAAAAAAGTGAAAGTCACATTTTTAGGAATTGCTGAAACTTCTGAACATAATCCGCCTCGCCTTTTCGACGAGTAAAATAAGCAGCAGAATTCATATCTCCTGAATTACTGAACCGATTCGCTTGATTCTTGGCCCATTCGATTCAGAAAAATCGGAAAAAAAATACAAAAATGAGAAATAAATTCTTAGAGCTATAACTTTCTCATAAATCGAGGTGAAAGTTTTCTAGCAGACGACAACCGCACCACTTCGGGATAAGTATACTCGGTAGTCTCGCGCCGTCCTATATATACTGCGCCGTCCTATATATACTACTACTTGGCGCGAGACTCTACCGAGTCTCCTGATTTCTCCTGGAGCGCACGGGAATGACTTAACACTTGAATTACAGTGCCAAGTGAAACCAAGTAAGAAACACTATCAGCGAGTAATCCGAAAGGCGGCCGAGTAACGCAGTGAAAAAGCAACGAGCGCAAAAACTTAAGTTTCGAAATTATCACAGCAAGAACTCCCATTAACAAATACTAAAAAGTCAGCCATGAACAAAAAGCTGAATAAAACTAACCATAAAATAGATTTCGCAACTAATCCCAAACATACCAGCAATAAACAATCAGAACTCCAATGTAGAAACTAATTCATAATACTACAAAAATTCAACAGCTTATAAATACATTTGCAATGAATTTACAGTGACAAACATAATAAAAAATTTCAAAATAAATCGAGGACTAGAAATACATTTGCGACCACTTTGGCAAAGATACTGGTATCTGAAACGGCGAAGGAATTCCCTAGAACTTGGGGGACAATGAGGACTGGTGTGGCAAGGGTTACAAAGAAGGTGGCGGGGGTGGGTGAGGGAGCGAGTGAGCGCGAAGGGGATGGGAAGGCGAGGAGAGCGAGGGACAAAGGGCAAGCCGGAGGAGGCTCCTCACCTTCTAATATTAGTTGGCTGAGTCACTTCTCGCATTCGATCGCGAGCTGCCCATGCGGCTGTAGCATTAAGTCCGTTGCCACGGCATTGACACAAAAGCCCTCTGCCTCGCGCCGACACACGGGGTCATCCGTCCGGCGTCCTATACTTGCTCACAGAATCAGTTCTTCATCTTAGTTTCAGACTGGTTGTTCAACTCGGTTTTACTTGCCAGACATTGTGTTAATAATAAATTGACTGTAATTTAATTGAATAATAAATGAAATATTAATAGCTTGTTTTATAGAGAATCGATAGAATCGGTATTTAAGTCAGTCTTTCATTTTATTTTCCAAGTAGTTGAATGACTTGGTTTTATTCGATTGATATGGTTTAAGCATGTCAATAATAATTTAATTTATAAAAATATATATAATTTGATATATTCGCTGATATAAATTAAGAATCGACAGAAACAGTTCTAACTTTTGCGGAATAAAATTTAATAGAAGAGCAATAGTCAATTTTCTACCCCACTTCGAACCTTTTAACTCAAACTTCCCTTCTCTGTATTTGCCACCTCTCAATCGTTAATGATTCTTTCCTTAATAAATCCATTTTGTCGCGACTCTTGCACAATTATTTAATCACTTCCTTGTCTGCCTCCACAATTACTGATTCTGAATTCCGATAAATCCTACTTAAGCATCGCTCATTACCAATTTCCCAGTATGTACCTAATGACGAAAGCGGCTTTTCGCACGCATTTCTAATCACGTGGTCGATTACGCATCCCGCATCGAATCTGCCACGTGACATTTGCGCACGACTGTCCTATGATTAATTTATTTCCCCAACTCGAGCGCGCGGTGAGTGCTGCTTTCGTAAGAGCCGAAAGCATTGGTCCCAATCCAACTTCCGAATTAGATGCGACACGCGCCCCGAAACTATACCGACTTATGCTAACTGAAAGTTCAAGCTATCAATAGTCCGAAATTCTCCGCCTCTTTGGCGATTTATGATTGCTAATAAATACCTCCGGCGGATTAATTATAATATTACTTAATTGTGTCTGCAACTGGTAATTAGCAGGCCTTGGATATTTATGTAAATAATTATTGGGAATTCTCACCTGCCGCAGTTTATATTAATAGAGTATTTAATATTCTTATTACACCAATCGTATTTCAATGCGTAATAAAATTATAAAAATAATGAAAATGATTAATTTTTTAATTCGATATTTATCGAATAATAGAATATTAAAAATCTCTACTTCTATAAAGATTACATACCATTGATCTTCAAATCCTCTACAAGTTCCTTGATTTATCACTACTAATAACTAAGATATAATTTCGTATTAAATATCAGATCTGTTTAATTAGAGTTGCAACTCGTTATCCGCGGAGAAATCGAGCATTACAGGACAAATAATTACTGTTTATCGACAGCAACGACTTCATGGCTGGTATCAACTATCGAGAAACAGGATTTCAGTATCAGTATCAGTGGAAGATCAGTCTGGCAATCGTAAAAGGCTCGACTCGAATCGACTCGGCGCGCCTTCTTCTCATGCTTTATCTTGATGAGGCATTATCGTCGCTGCTAGATTCGCTGCCAGCGACTCGCAGACATTCACGGTGCATTAGAACTTAGAATCGAGGGAAGAGTACAACGTCGTATCTCGCGAATACTCGCGGGAGATAAGGTCGGATGCTGCGCGGCAGCCGGTGATACACCTGGTCCTCCGTAGTCCTCGCTTGTTTGCGACAAATACTGGGATGATAAGCTTGATAAGCGTGGAATTGCTTGGCGAACGGGCACTTACACTCGGAAAAAATAGAATTGAGTCTGTCGAGTGAATAACCTTCGCTCTAATCTCGAATTGGTCTGATAAAAATGTGTCTAAATAGTCGCGGAGATAAATTTGTATTGATATTTATATTAATGTTTCTTCTCCGAAATACGAATTCTAGCTGGAACAGCTAATAACATATACAATTGTAATATAATTAATTACCTATAAATATTATTTACATATTTACATAAACTAGCAATAAGTAATCTCAAATGTTAAACGATTCACTGCATTAGACAACACAAAAACACCACCTCATTATTTTTCGTACTTATTCTATTTATAAACTTCGAGTAACAAACAGTTAATAAATTACTGAAACTTGTTTACACACAGTACATTTAAATACAGTATTCTTTCTAAAGAGTTGTCATTTAAAATCATTAGATGGATGTTTGAAATGAGTAGATTCAGTAGATGAACGAAGCTGAGAGCAGTAGAGGCGGCCGTTTGGTAGTCAGACTCTTAAGTAGAGTATAACCACTGGCGTAGACGTGCTTTCACTCTCGTCGGCGAGTGCAGTGACGCGCGGGAGCGCGCGCGCGCGCGCGACCAACCGATTATTATGCAACGTAAGTCACCGCCATTATTTCAGGTTCGCTTGTACGAGTGCGACATCAGCCAAGGTTAATGGAGTCAATCGTTCGCCGCGATGCCAGTTACTCGCCTTTAATGAAAGATTAAATGTCGCCCGGAGATCGGCCCGCTCGCCAATCGCAGCTTTTACTTTCTAATAGGCATTCGGCACTTTTCGGCAGATTGTTGTTATTATTAGATTCGCAAGCAATAATAAATCCGTCATTTATTGGGTTACACAAAAAGGATTTGTACAGAGATTCAGCATAGTATTGCTATGTTTCTACTTGCTATGTTATTACCACTAAATAAATATAAATTTTGGAAATAAAAAAGGAAAATGAAAGGAAATGAAATTTATAACTATCATTCATAAATCTTTGGTTCTTTGATAAATCTAAAATAAATTCTAAAATAACTAAAAAGACTTTGTAATATATAATTTCATGATGAATTAATTGTCGACACTTTGTCACTCTATTAACAATTAAGGTGCGTTTCCAAGATTTGATTTCTCCACTTTATAAAATCTGAAAACGTTTTATATATTGTTTGAGTGTTTCATTTAATTATTTTATTTTATCGACTTATAATATTGAAGCTTCTCTCGAGGACGGAACTGAGTAGTGCAGTCGCGGTATGAAACGCGCTTGAAATAGACTTCGAAATCGGAATCACGTGCGTACCCGATAAATCCATGATTCAAGCAACATCCAATTGTCATTCGACGGCGAGGTGAAAGGTCGTCGGGGACTATTGGCAACGATTAGACTTACTTTTCCCGTTCCTCGTGATATCGATAACCCAAGTCATCGACGTCTGCCTGTCGTATCAGTCAAATGACATACTCTTCTTCCAATAGTAAAGGGTTGTCCCAGCGTAAACATACTCAAATAAACTATCTTCAAGATATCAAAGTTTACAGACCTTTGTTAACGTTCTTTAATATATCTAAATAAAATACAGATTATTTATTATTAATGTCATGATTAATTATTTATTTTACATAGCCTTTGTAAAAATTAGTTTATCTTACTACAATATTAAACTATACGATGATTTTATAACTTTCGACGATTATTGCTATTACATTTCGAATATTCAAGTCTTAATGATGATGCTTAATCATCGAATTACCGAATTCATTACTCACACCTGTTCCAATCGCCGAAAAAACGAACACTCATCACCGAATGAGAGCGCCTCATCTACGCCACAGTTTATCTTGTTTACCTCGGTCGAATCTCCTGAATCACGTTCAACACTACGCACTAGATTCCCTCAAAAAGCACTTACGCTCTTCCGCCATTTCATAAAGGAGATCCCTCTGAAAGAGAGCGGATCGCACACAAGAGGAACTCGAGTTTAAAATCCGTGGATCTTTCGGGTGCTTTTTCAGCCTCAACGCCGGCCTCGCGTCTCAATATAAGCGGCTCTGACGTCAGACAGCAGCAGCAGCAGCAGCATCGTCATCATCAGCAGCAGCAGCAGTCGGGAGAGAATCCATCGGCGATGTCTCTGGTGTGCTGCGAGCCGGTGTCGGCCTCGCGTTCCCGGGAGAACCTGAAGTTGGTACTGAACCGGAGTCTGAGCGAGCCTGGTCCACCAGCAGCGAGCGGGAGCAGCAGCTTCCTCTCGCCGAGCTCGTCGACGAGCAGCGGCGTCGACAGCTGCACCACTGACAGCGGCCTCGGCGCTGGCATCGGCGGCACCAGTTGCTCGAGTAGCAGCGCTAGCAGTACAAGCAGCAGCGGCAGCGCCGAGTGCGACCCTCTCGTCGACCTCCACCGCCACTATCATCATCATCATCATCACCAATTCCTCCACTACCAGCAGGTGCACCCTCTGTCCGGCTCGAAGCGCTGCAAGCTGGAGACCGTCAGCTTGCCGACCAGCCCCTCCTCGGAGAGCACCACTCTCCAGCGGCAATTGGTCCTACAACGCACCAGGACCATCGATGCTGCTGACCTCGCCCAGAGATTTGTTCTACCCCAAAGCAACTCGCCCGTTGTCATCGACTGCCGCAGTTTTATACTTTACAATGTGAACCACGTGCGCGCTGCCATTAATGTGAACTGCTCCGATCGTTTTAATCGGAGACGACTTCAACTTGGGAAAGCGACCCTCGCTGATCTTGCTACCACCAGGGATGGAAAAGAGTTGCTTAAGAGGAGGCATTATAGGGAAGTGGTGGTTTATGATGACTGCACCGATGATCTGGACCGACTACCTCCTCAGCATCCGTTGTTCCTTGTGCTCGCCGCCCTCGTCGAGGATAATCGCGAACCCGCTCTTCTTCTCGGTGAGTCAATCCTTTTCAGATTTTTCTTGGATGTTTGTGTTTGGTAATGGTGGGGGAAGTTGCTTGGTTTTATTTTCGCAGATGTTTTGAATTTAGAATTGGGATAATGATTTCTTAGTACATATTAATAAATGTGTGAATAAAGAAAAAGTATTCGCATACTTGGATTTTTCGAAGAAAGTTTTGTTAAAGAAGAAAACATTGTACTTTAAGATATTTATTTTCTTATAAAAAGGAGACTTTCTTCTTGAAGGAAATTAATTTTCTTTCGAAAATCATTCGGGAAAACGGCTAATAATTAATAATTAAGAGTCATCGAAACACATGTGACGAATGACAATCGTCACAAAGTACAGGCGAATAATATATGCAGTATTTAAATTAAACAAAGTAGCAGTTTGTCTCTGAGATTAAAATGCTTCTCGTTCGTCTTCGGTTGTACTTCGAACTTCAATCTTTCGGCGTCGAGTTGGACGCGTGTCGCCGCGGGCGGCACATATATTTAGACGAGAAGTTGTCACGCGTTCAACTCTAATTCTGCTCGTTTAGCGATGACTGATCCTCCAGGAGGTGGAAACTCATATAGCACAATGACGTGTTAAAAACGTCTTTAAAGCGGCCGATTGGAATTTTTACATCGTCATTGGAAAGTCCATTAGTATTCCGAAAACATTTTGTTCGATGTTACAACATGGAACATTTTAGGATCATTTACAATGCATTAGAAAAGACATATAAAAGACATTATTTCTAATATTTATCATTTTCTCATCAAGCTGAAAAAAATGGAGGAACCATTAGATTTTTAATACGTGAATGATAGGATTTTCAAAATATATTACATTACATTCTAAAAACAGGATTTCAAAATATTAATTCCGTAAAACCGACGTTTGGTTTGAACAAAATAACCAATTTCGAGATCACACATTCAAACAATGGTACATTAAAGACATTTTTAAAACATTCAAAAGATGTAAAGTTCTGACGTTGTAAAAACGTCTTTTACTCGACGTCTTTAAAGCTCCAAGAATACCGCAAAGAGGCAGACACAAAGATGACGTGTCACAGACGTTCTTAAAATGAAATAATGTGAACATGTTCGGAACATCTTCGGCAGATCATCTTTGAAACGTTTTACAAATGTCGTAAGACGTGTTGTCCATTTATAAAATCATAGACAATCATTACGCTTACCGTCATTTCGCTAGAAGAAAAGGGTTGGCTCAATGATGGAACTGTCAGCGAAATTGAAATTAGTTGCCGGTGAAAGCTAGGCGCGCTGTTTGTTATTTAAGTTTGCATGGCAGTCTCGAGAAGCTCTCGGAAATAACGATGATGCCATTCAACGTTATTCGCCGCCCCCGAAACTCGCAAAGACTTTCACGCTTTTTTCTCCTTTATTCTCGCAAAAGACAGAAATCTTTTCTTCTCGCAAATGCAAACAAGTTCTGTCTTATTGTTGGAAAGTTTCGTCGCGGAGTATATAAATTATTTGACGCGGACAAACGGCGCCGTCATTGTTTAATTAATTTATTTACTGCCGTGGCAGCCATTCAAAGGAACTTATGACTTGCCAGTGAATAAATTCCGTTAAGTATGCTTACTGACAAAAGTCTAGAAGCCGAAGCTCGTAAGTCTGTCGTTCGTCTAACTTATTGTGTGAATGTAAACGTCGTATATTTTGTAATTCTATCTTCGAACTATTAAATTCTTCGGATTTTCCAAAAGTATTTACTGTGCTGATTTTTGCTAGTAAGTTATTATTTAAAACAGTAATCTTCCTTTAAACTTTCGATAAACGCCTGCAAAAATTTATATAAATATAAAAGCTCGCAAGGAAATTACTGGCTGTGCCAAAGCTTTTTCAACCACTGTATAAATATGTAAATTCATCTAAACTTCAACAGAAATACATCTGTCAATTATAAAAGACAATATAAACAGTGAAAGGAAAGGAGAAATTGGAGAAGGCCAGCTAAAATAAAATAAGCCTTCAGCTGAGTTTTGCGCGTCGAAGCAGGCGATAACCTTCGGCAACTTTCCTTTGAGCTTGGACAGTTATTAGCGCGGAGAGGATCGGCGTGCGAGACAGCGCTCATAAATCGAGAAGGCAATGCGTGTCCCTCGGCAGCGATCGTCTCGCAAATCAAACTCCCCGTGGAAACTCAATGGAAAATGTTGGCGGCGCGTGGGTGGAAAGTGCTCGCGATAGACATTTACGGATTGCGTGTCTCGGCCGACGCTGCTTAGTGCGTAGACCAAATATAGATCATTTCGTGCGTGGGCTGTTCGACAGGGAACTAATATCGTTTGGAATCCCTCAGAAGAATTGCCATAAAATATAAAAAAATATTTTGGTATTGTGAAAAGATAATTAATTTCTTGGTTTTTGTACTTTTCTTAAAAATGTACTTTGAGGGTTTCTTAAACGTATAAATGTAACACAATTTATTGCATATCCTAGTGATACAAATCACACAGTAGAAATTGCATAAATATTTGCAATCTAATAATAAACAACGACGCTAGAATAATTTTAAATTCATTCACACTTTCGAAATTAAAAAGAATTCAATATACTCAACAGTTTATTTCGAATTTTGGTAATATTCACACATTTTTCTTTCTTCATTTATACCACACGAACTAATATAACGCTATTAAAACTTTATACATAATTTCTAATAATTATCTCAACGACCACTGCCAGATATTTGACAACTCCTTGTTCCAAGCCTGATTCCAAAACCTTGGACTGCGTAACTAATCCGGCAAGAGAGCTTTCCCGGTAAATATTTACTCCCGAATTAGATTATCACGAGGAGGCTGCCACTGCCAATGAGGTTCTCTCGTTGCCAGTTCAACTGCGTACGAGCGCGATGATAGCATCACCGGCTAGTAAACAGGAGTCGTTTGCAATGATTCTAATGAATTACGAGAGCAACGAGCGTGAATGAGCGGCGCACACACACATACACACACACCGCGCACACACTTGTTGAATGGAAGAGCGGTGGAAATTTCATGACGCGCTCGCGAGTTGTGATCCTCGCAGCAGCTAGCAGGTTTTCCAGTCGATTGGCAGAGCGGGGCTTCCGGCTCTCGTGTTAGCCGAGTCACTACACTTGCTGACACTTTCAGTCAATCGCTGGATAAATGGCAGACTTTTTCCCGTCTGTTTGAACAGCTTTGGCAAACGAGAAAAGCTCTCGAGAAGCTCCGGGAAATCATTGGAAATGTATGGAAGTCTTTGTTTAATGTTGACAGTCGATTTAGCAGCGAGGTCAAAATGATTTAGTCAATATTTACTTATAATTATTATTCATTTATAGAACATCGCAATTTATGAAGTTTCGTTTAAGTTTTATTGAAATAGACAAATATTTCTTTGATATACCAGCAAAGAACGTGAATTAAAGAATTTTACAAATAACAAATGCAAAGAAATATTAAGCAAGTTATTTGAAGGCAACTTATAACACCATTATTAATTTAATATACATATATTTAACATTTTATATTACGAATTTATATCATTAAATACATTATTATTTTATTATATTATCATTATTAACGAACGATGGCCGAACGGATAGTGCGATCGCCAGAGCCGCACGTGCGTTTCAACACACTTACACGCTCGCGCGTACACAGAGGCAGAGCGAGCGCGTGTGTGTGTGTGCGGGATCGTAACGCGGCAAAAGGTGGGGATCTATTCATAGGAGTGACTCACGTCGGAGATGACGCCGCGATTATCTAGCCGGGGCCAGAATTTGCGCCCCACACTATGCCGCTCCGTCGCCGCGCGGCCGATGATTCCACTTGCCAAAGGCAGTCTGGTGTTTCGCGATGATTCCGCAGCCGATTCCGCGCGCCACCGCCGTTACGTAAGGTGCCAGCCAGTCCTAAGTGCGTTACCAGTGCGCTCCGCTTATTTATGCAAATGGAGATGTCCGCGTGTCTCCAAGATTCCGATGCCACGGAGCCTCCGCGAGGTTTAACTTTTTCATCCAGCTGTGAAAGAAGTATTGAAAAAGTTGGTGGAATTTTAGAAATGGAAGAATATTTGTTGAACCTCCTGCGACTTAATGAAACACGCGTGTCGATTTCGAAGTTAAAAGTGGTCGATATTTTTTTATTTCAAAAGGCACCTTTCGCGGAAATTTTAGTAGTTTTTTCATTCACATATGATTGAAATTGTAAGTGCTACTAATTCATTTGTTGTGACACATTTATGACAAATATAAGCAGTAATTTGTCGTTCATTTTTATCATTCTCCCTGTAACATCATTACACAAGGGAAATCAGCTTCACGAGCGAAACTAATCGACTCGAGGAACTAATTCCGGCCTAAACATCCGACCAATTTTGGATGCTGGAGGAAACTGGTGCGCTGCCAGGAGTGCGCTGACCCCCCGCTAATTACCTTCTCGCGCTAAATATGCCCCCGGGAATAATGACTCATCTTTAACTCTGGATATCCGTCTTTATTTACTGGCGGCATCTTCACTCCCCTCGTTTAATTGCATAAGAGCAGTTAAATACTTTTAATCGTTCTTGTTTAATGTGTTCTGAGGTTATGTTGCGATGAAAATACTCTGAAATCTTACGCAAGTAGTAATAACAATTATTCTTATTAAAAGAACATTAAGAAAAGGCAGATATTAAAAATACAATATTGCACCATTTTATAACTTATAGTTTATGGATTCAAAAAGGCACACAGAAGAGAAAAAGAGCATTAAAATTACTAATTGATAAGTTCAGGGCTAAAGTATACATTTCTTGCTGGTTATTTACATTTATTGCTAGTTGGGACATTCATTAGATAAAAAGGGATGATATCTCAAGTAAGAACGCGCCAATTGAAAAATATGACAGGCAAGAAAAAGTAGTTATCGGCGATGGTGGAAGGTTGGTTGGAACACTTTGGAATCCACTGGGCTCGAGCCAAGGGTGCGATGACCGTTTCCAATTATCTGTCCGCGTCCGCTGACAAAGTCGACCTCGTCCTTTTCACGATAGCATCGTAAATTCGATCCGCTCGTTCGCGCGACCGCTCCAATTTCCCACCCCGGGTGTTCGACGCCTTTTTCGTGCACGCCACCACCGTCATCGTCGTCATCGTTCAGTTCCGATTATCCGCTCGTTATGCCGATGTTACTCGCGAGGCGGAGAAATTCCATCGGAAACTCGTTACCTGTACTTCTTCCTTTTTCATTTACGTATTTAATTTATATCTTTTTGTCCATAATTCCATTTTAATGAACGACAAAATGTGTGGAATGAAGAATAATAATTAATTGATTTATAAGTGAACGTGCATTTCTAAATGATTTTTTTATATCAGCAAAAGAAGACAGTTTGCTTTTTTAAGGAAGTTTACCGCAAAAATACTAGCTTCGCAAACACTTACGAATTCGCTTCCACAAATAAGTCCAATTTACAAACTCGTTCCGATAAACAAACGACCCAGTAAACAAAGGTGAAGAAACTCGACAAGGACTCCGCCGCTGAATTCATGCGAGATCTCGCCGGGACAACACGTGTCACGAACGGCTCTCTTCCTGGTCGGCGCTTCGGCGGCGGCGGCGGCGGCCGTTTGAAATTCCGTGCGGACAACGAACAACTCGGCGATTATAAATACTTTGCGGCCGCTAAATCGAGTTTCTTCAAGGTTCCGTCGCCCTAGAAAGCGAGAGACGCCGATACACGCCGGAGAGAGGAAGCCAATGCGACCAGAGCGTTCGCTTCCAAAGAGGTTATCGACTGTCCGGCCAGAAGGATACGCCTCGGCTTTTTCGTGCCGATGACAAGCGGGCAAAAACCCGCTAATTCGCCATGGAACTTATACACACAGCACATTGTATCACATTGTATTATGATACGCAATAATGCATACTTCAATGCTTTATAAATCAAATTATTTATTTTGATATTGCTAGTTTTTATTTTCAACAGGAACGAAATATAATAAGTACACAGTTTCTTCATAGTATGCATAGGATTTAATATAATATTCTAATAGTATATATTGTGCACATAGAACCTTTGCAATTAGAATGAAAAGAGGGGTTTCTCAAGAATTTATTTTAAAAACGTCGACCAATTCAGTCGCTGACTCATAAAAAATTAAAGAATTATTCAGAATTATATTAAATTGGATAATAATACTTATATAATAATAATAGTAATCTATACTATCACATGAAAGACATTATTTGCTATTTAGCCTATAAAGCAATAAAATCTATAATATAAATATAATATTTATAATACAATACAATAAATATCTTTTCTCGCCAAAGAGAATGAAAATTCAAGAGCGCTCGAAAGAGGTCATCTGTCCGGGCAGAAGGATACGCCTCGGCTTTTTCGTGCGATGACAAGCGCGCAGAAGCGAGTAAATTCGCCGATGAACTAAGCGGCAATTCGGCGCAGCGTGACTTCAGCGAAGAGATGCGTGCATAAACTGCTCTGACATTTAGAACTGGTCCGAAGTACGTCCGTGTTCAGGCGGACCGGATGTGCGCGTTTCCTCACTTCGCCTTGTGAAACACGAATTTTGCTCGAATTTTATTGTTCCGAGCTTGCCAGAATTTATTTATAATTATTTCATGTATGCTTGATAGTTTCATTTATGCTTGAGTCGCAATTGGAAACTTTTATTCGTGATTGGACTGGATTTCTTTAGTCTTGCGTATATTAATAATAATTTAATTTTAAAACAGATCGTTGCAATTATCTTTCTTGTACAAAAATTCTAAGAATTCTAAAATTCTTAAATTAATCCAATTATTGTATTATTTATTCTACTTTAAAATTAATTTACGAACTCTTTACAACTATTACTAAAAGAAATCATCAATTATTAGTGGAATGGAAGAGCTAAATATGTAAAATTACTAAGTTTACACAAACTTCACACTGTACAGGGTGATTCATTTATTTCTATTCAATATCCACGATCCTCGCAGAGGTTAAAGTACATACATTCTGCCGCGCACGCGTCATTCTTCATTCTTCATTCTTGGTGGCGCGTGAAGCGCTAAATTCACCGATGAACTAAGCGCCACCCGAGCTGACACGATATCGCTGCGGAGATAAGAACGCAGTCGATTCGAATCGACTCGCTCTCCTCCGCCACGTGGAAAAGTGTATGCGCGCGCGCGCGCGCGCCCGCTCGGTTATGCAAGAAGCAGGACTATTATGTACGAGACGCCCGAGCCGATACAGTCGAGATATCGTTCGAGAACGCTCGCCGAATCCCCTTTGTATTCCCCGGGCTTTGTTCCTTATCGGACGCTGTTCCGCCAAGGCTGTCTCCGAGCGTGCTTATTCCACTGACAAAGGGATGTTACCCAATCCAACACTCCGATTTTAATAAACTCTTTATAGAGTGTTGGTACCTCAAAGAGATGCAAGCCTTCTTATTTTTTATTTTTTTCTAGCCATGATATATTAAATATATTTTTAATAGCTATAATTCAATTCGAAGGGGTGAACAAAATCATCCAAGTTGTAAATCCTTAAAGTCTTTGTATATTAGAAATTGCTGCGGAAATTTTCTTGCCTTCTTACAACGAATTTATAAGGGAAATTGACAAACAATATAGTCTCAAATTTATTGACCATCTCCAACCCCAAAAATCGCGAGAGATTCACTTTCTACAAGGAATTTGTCACAGAAATTAACAAACAATACAGTCCCAAATTTATTGACTATCTCCAACCCCAAAAATTGTAAGGGATTGCCTTCCTACAAGGAATTTGCAAGGGAAATTAACAAACAATATAGTCTGAAATTTATTGACCATCTCCAACCCCAAAAATCGCGAGAGATTGACTCAGCATCCGAATGGAGCGGACAGCCGTCGGGGCGTGAGATCGTTTTTCATCTCTATTTCCGAAGAGTGTCCGCGGCAGAGAGAGGACAGAGTGGCGGCTGGTGTGGCGATGGCAGTTGGTTCTAGCGTTGCTCTAGCATTAAGGTCAAAGCAGCAGCCAAGTCTCGTAATCCGGCGCGGCGCGGCGCGGCGGCTGAGTCACCTCTAAATATCCAAAAGGGACGAACGCCAGAGGGCCACGGGGGTTCTCTTCTCTCCGCCAGTCCTATAAAGGATGATTCACTTGCCGTTGAATTATTTACAAGATCTTCATTTTTTATAAGATGTGAATGAAGTTGTGCATATTTTCTTTTGTATATTTCTTAGAGATTGTATTTTAAATATGTCTCTTGACGTACGAAAGAGAACTACTTGACGCTTTTTTTAATGTTTCTACGTCTTTTTGCGAGGATAAATATATTCATATGTCTGATGCATTCTATAATTCATAAAATGACGTATAATTTAATTGAATGTGTAACAATGTGTGTAAAAAAATATTCACCCACTTTATTTAAACGAAATTTTCTTAAAGAAGACAACATTACACATTAAAAACATTGACTTCCCTTAAAAGGGAAGCTTTCTTCCGTGTAAAAATTTCCTCCTAAAAAGAGGGTTGCATGTGAATACTTTTTGCATCCACAAAAGGCATCCAATACAAATCTAATCCAATAAACCTTCCTGGACAATTAAAATTAGTAGAGAATTTATAAATATCGCATTTGGAGCAGGCTGCACTCGACAGCTGATCGAGAGGCAAGTGAATCACCCTGTAGACGGGAGGGAGCGGGAGTGGTGTGCGGGTTATGCAAGCGTGATTTTGACATACGGGCCGAACAGCCAGCGTAAACACGCCCGCCGGGGTTAATATACACGGTGAGTCACACAGCTCCCGGCGATTTCGCTCTGCCAGAAAGATTCGGCGTCCTGCGACCACTGCCATTGGTTAATGTCGATCAACAATTTTTTCAAAAGCTTGATGGGAATGTAAATGTAAAAGTGGGAGGGAAAATAATTGAATGGGTTGTTGGTTACTGTATTATGTTGCTGGAATTTATTTAGATAAAAATTTCACCCTCATTTATTGAATTTCATTTATTAAATCACCGAAAGCACTAGAATCCATTTAGTTACACTATTCGTATATTATCTTCTCTCCTTTGTGGTTTTGAATTGTTATTTATTCTTTATGGTATATTGCAAAAAAATTGAAGGAATCCAATAACATTTCTGTCCATTACTTTAAACCAATAGAACATCGTTAATAAAAGCAAAAATTTCTTTCGCAAAAAGCGCAAGAAAATCGAGCCGCGTACAAAAGAAATTCCTTTCATTACCTATTATTCTTGTCAGCTGCTATCAGTCAACATATCGATGACAATCATCAAGCAGTCCCATTTTAAACAGTGATGTCACTAATTCCCACAATCGCTCGTTATCAATTGCATTGACAGATCTTTCTTCCACGAAAGCGGCGAAAGAGAAATTCTTATCAAAATTGATATCTTCGAGTTAATCGCACTTGAAAAATCGACGGCGCGTTGTCTCGCAGACAGATCGGTTTGTTATCTTCGGGGAATTGGCGGCGTCTTTCGCAGAAAAAGCCCAACGATTCTTGGAAGTGGAGCGCTCGCCAACTAATAACAATTCAGATCACGGCTGAGCGTAATGCTCGCCGCGGCTGCTTCACCTTTGCTGCAACAAGCGCACTTCTTGCTCTTGGAAACTTCGTCTTTGTTAACGTCTTATTATTTTTTGCAAACGACTTTCCACTTGTAAAGAGGAAACTGTCTTATCCGACATTCATCTGCTGTTTATGTTTGTGTTCCTGAAATTGATCTTTGTTAGTGTTTTATTATCTTAATGAGTTTGTACGTTCATCCGTCAGTTTTTTTAATATTTCTTAGGCATTTATTAGTATTTTATGTTTATCTTCTTGAAATTTCTCATTCTTGGAAACATGGTCTTTGTTTTATTATTCCCTGCGAATTTATTACCATGAAACATTATAGAAAAATTGATATTACAACAAAACACACTTCTACATTAAATTAATTTATCATCCAAAGTAATAATTCCACTTTGAACATACTTTCATGATCTTTTTACGAATCTCCAACATCACAAAACGCTTCACAATGGCATAGACGATTATTCCAAAAAGTTCCGAAGCATTTAGACAAATTCCAGCCACTTTGATGACACAATGGAGCTTTCGCTGGTTGGTAACGAGCGTTTGCTCGCAGTGGGGGAGGAGCGCATGTGGCCCCATTCACCGCCGATTCAGGACTTCGTAATCGTGTTCGTTGTAGCGTGCGCGGACTCTTCGTCCGCTGGCAGTGTCTGGCGGCGCGCGCGCGCTTCGTCATTTTATCGTGACTTCCGCTACGTTAGCGCTGAATTACGCCGGGCACGTCCTCACCCACTTCCACCGGTGCGAGTTGCCATCCGCGACGGCATTCACCGCCGTTCATCAATTGGCCGATCTTCGCGATGATTTCGGGAACACCCGTCTCTGCCACCGCGTGAAACCGATAAGGACGAGGGTTGCGCTTCCTTCGATGATTCCACCCTCGCCCTTTCTACTGGCTGACTCGAGGGAGAGGCTTTCTTTAGTTTCCTGTTTGATATTAGATGGAGAATGGAAAAGGGAGAGCAGCTGTGCAAGAACAAGTTGAAATTGCTCTTTTAATATTTGAGAGTTTCATTTTAGATTCTGTTTAAAGGTATTAATATTTTACCAATTTTCAAACGTCAGGCATTTATTAATTCTTTTTATCTGTAGTATTATTTATTGTCGCGGTTGGAAGTTACTTGTGCAGTCCATTTACATTGAATACATAATATTATTACTAGCTTTGGAGGAATTATTAAATTACAAGTTGAAAATATTGAAAAATAAAATACATATATTTTTACATTCAAATTTTGTATTCAATACAATGTTATCTGATAATCCTGCTAAATAAATCGAAAAATTTACACGAACATTCCTTTCTTAACACTAAACCTACCAATCCGCAGTGAAATGACCGTTTTCAATAGGGAAGTGCGGGTATAAAAAAAGTGTCGATAGGTTTAGTGTTAAATAACATTTGAACGACAAAGCATGTGACCCTCCAATAGAAACGAGGTTAAACTAATCTTCACTGGGGCAGCGTTAAAAATGTAGTGGTTCAGCTTAATTGTGACACGCGCTCCCCAAAATCCCATCGGCCAATCTCCCCGGTGCGTGGAGGGGTGGCGGCGAATAGCGAAGCGTGTCTGCTGCGGGCGGAAGTGAGCGATAGCGAAAGAAAAATCGGCGGGTGCGTGCGTCTGCCGGTAGCGGTTGCGCAGGACTTCCAAGGTATCTCTTTGCAAATGAGATTTCGCCGCGATAGTCGCGCCTGGGTTAACGCGCTTACGATAACAAGCACCGATAGAGACGCGCCAAGAATTTTGTTCCTGCCTGCTTCGCCCGTGATTTATAGGGCGCGCCTGTCGCACTTACCGCTCAATACTCGCTTATGACTCACTAAAGCTGAATTAGATATTATTACAAGTTAATGAAATTAAAATAAATATCTATTTATGATATTTAATTTAATAATGTATGCTTTAATGTGATTGACTTGTAATAGTATTTATATATTATGATAACTCAAAGTTGGCTTTAATTTCGAAGTAAAAATATATTAGAAATAAACACTGGTGTTCGAGTTAAAATGAAGAATGGTAGAATAAAAGGTTCAGTATAGAATTTAATTATTTCAATTTATTAGTAATTATAAAGAATTAAAGTTAATAAAATCCTCTTACAGAAGGTCTGTTTAACATGGTATTTAAAAGGTTTGATTCATGTGACTTTCAATGTATTGATTCGCCTTTGGAATTCATTTGAAAACCTGCTTGGAGCATGATTTAGGGCTCGCCTGTTATATTCACCTTTCGATACACACACGCGGAGAACTCACGTTCTGTAGTTCGATGAGTAGATCAGTGTGCCACGCTTTCCTTGACCCGCTCCCTTTGAATCACAATTACCTAATTATACTGATGAACTGACATTTCAACTGTTGTTCTTTTATAGCGGTGTTAGTCGTTTTTGTTCGTCTCGGGTTCTTAACGAGGTGTTTAACGCATTCGCAGCCGGTGACGTAATTGTGTCATTTTTAAATGTAGAGCTCCCTGCCGATCAAGTAATTTTATCTCCTTTCATATTGTATTTATTATTTTAATACTCCATTGATTTCGAATTTGTCAGAATGAATGTTTGAACGAAATTAGTAAAAGGTTTTTTGGATAAAAGTCGAGGAATGTAAAATACGAAAGTTGGTTGTCTTTGGAGTATGCAAAAGTCTTGACTGCAATACTTTTTACTTTTAGAAAGATATAACATTGGTAAAACAATAGTCTTCATAATATTACTTTCAACATTAATAAATCATTATGAAAAGTAACGCAGTTTGACATTATTTATCGTGAACGAAAGACATCAATCTCTAAGGGAACCTATCTTTAACTCAATTTCAAAGAAAAGATGTTACTCTGTTCTTGTTTCATATTTATGAAGTATTTCATTAGTGCATCAGGCGTCGTCCTTCTCACTGATAAGAAGAAGGCCGAACCAGGCGTCAGTGAAGTGCAATTATCAATATGTATCTCGAGTCCTCGGTTATAATTCATTCACCTTGCATTAGTCAAATCCGCTGGTTGACTTTAAACTTGAATGTAAAAATCTTAGACTGAGTTGAGAAGGCAGGTTTTTTGGAAAATAATTCAATTGATCATCTGATTTATCAATTATGCGATTGTTTCAGTCATTCACAGAGAAATTGAATTTATTTCCAAAGTGCCAAACGATATTTTAGTTATCTGCTAATATTAAAGGATTATCAAAGAAGTAACTGAAACATAACCTCTCAGCAGCGTCGAAGAACAATCATTTTTAAGGCCACATTTTGTCTTTGGTACAACGCGAGAGATGGCGCCAGACCTTTTTAACCGTGGCGTCGATTAGATTGCTCGGTTGAGTCGTCATTTCGCCGAGGATTTCGAGAGCGATATTTTTAAAAGTGATTGACTGGCCAATGGAACGAGTGCAGCGCCAGCCTCGCTTTCCCAGCGGCGTAGATTCGAAGGTGAGTCATCGCGCGGCGGTCTCTTCGGAGCTAAAAGCACTTAATGCTTTCGAAAGATAGCAGGAAATGATAGCCTATTTTATGGCAGACTGACTCGCGGCTAAACCGCTGATCTATGCACTGTTTGCGACATACCATCTTGCACTCGTCATTTGTCCACCAGCGGCGCAGGAAATGTTCATTCGCCGGTGGACGATAACTTAATTATTAGAAAGGATAAGTGAACCGCTTATTTTGAAAGTGTACATATATTTTGAATTTGTATTAAAACACGAATTCTTCAATATTTCAATTCGAATATAAATAGACTTGGGTTATTTCCAAATATATATTTGTATAAATATATAAATATATATTATGCTTTTAACTACAAATGGACTTAGGTCACTTTCAAAATAAACGGTTCAAGTACTAGTCATTCTCGATGAATGGCAGTATTGAGTATAATTGAAGAAGAACTTGAAGGTTTCATCAGCAAGTATTTTCTTTACTATCAATTTGGGGAAATAAAACAGTTTGTCCCATTAATTCTGTCATTAAATAAATATTTGTTTAAATTAGTTCGAATTATAAATACTCTTTTTATCCACGTCAAATTGGATAAAAAGTGGGGCAAATAGTTGCGATTGCAATTGAATCGTAATGTTTGCACATCGCAATTCTTTTCACGCTTCCTGCTGCCTGGCAAATCAATGCAGCTGTCGTAGAAGTTGACTGAAAGCGCGCACGTGTTAGTAAATACTGCGTAGGTGATACTGGCATTCGTCAGCGTTGACAAGGAAACAGTGTCTCTTAATGAAGACGTGAGTCACTGGGACACACGAGCGGACACCCGATCCCGCCGATTCCCACGATCTTGTTCCTCCCGCTGGTAGAACAATGCGAATAATATGGAACGCGCGCGCCGACACACGCGGCGGACACGTTGACCGCGCTCGACGCTACAACACAGCCAGGAGCTCGCTCTGTAATTCATGCAAATTGCATTACGTCCGAACGCCGAGGCACACACCAACCCGAAAGCTTTCATTCAGCGGGCTGCGCTGTTATTCGCCACTCGACTTTTTGACCTCGGTGAGTCTTCGAAATTTTTCACACACTCGAATAGATGTTTTTCTGACGGTGTTTCAATTCTATACAGTTTTCAACAAGTTTCCCTAGCAAATCTTTGTATTTGTAATTTTTTAAAATTGAAATTTTAACTTACAGAATTCAAATAAATTCTAGCATCGATTTATTATTGGTATATTAATAGATTAAATGTTTGTTGAATGTTCTTACTTTCATACGATTCGTTTCTTGAAAGTGCTTTAAAAAATTTACTTGCATTTTCCAGTTACTGTTAAACAAAAACACACTTATCATTAATTAGACAAACCAACCCTAATTTAGCCACACTCAACAAACCCTGATAAAAGTTATTGAACTAATTTCTGTACACCAAATGAAACAAAGATGCCCTGAATAAAAACTTAATTATATTACCAGCAAGCCCTAACTCCACTATGACTCATCATCAAACATGATTGAAGCATCGCAAAAAAGCGTGCGATCAAAAGGAGGCTGTGCGATCAGCCGGGCGAAGGGATCAGGCGAATCTCGCATCAAACACATAATCGCGTATCAGCGCCCGGGGGTCTGCCCGGGAACAAAGGCCCGCCTTGTAATTCTCATCTGTAGGCGAGATGATCTCTGCTCTGAATCATCGATCAGACTGTGCGAGGACCACTCCGAATAGGGTGTCCGTTATTGCTTGGACCGTGAGTCGCACGCGACCTAAACCATTTTTAATCACTCAATTTGTAGGAATTTCTGTTGAGGTTGTGAGGAAGCGATAAATTGTGCTAATTAGTCGCGCAGAAATTGGGTTAATTATAAGTTGCGTTATTGAACAGTTTTGAATTTATTTAAGTTCATGACTTTGGGCGGAATTCTTTATAATTCATAATTTTTATACATTTTGTGTATGAATATAACATTCAATATTCCCATGGGAATATGAATATTCTGGTCTGCAACGAATTAATAAGAGTTTCACTTTGCATAAATAAACTATGAGATTGTTTATTGGGGTGAATTGAAATGTGAAAAGAATCTGGACGATTTCTCGGTTTTAATGAATTAGTCATCGCTTTTTCAGCAATGGGGCTGGCAATAGCTATATTTTGGCTTTGTGTGCTTTGCCGCATCCCCCATAGAAATCTCACCCCCGACACAGGATTTATGAACCACCGCGTTTTTCTGGCAATTCATGCTCTAATATTAACAGGAAAATTCCATTGCAGAGTTTTCATCAATTTAAACATTACGCAGTGCTATTTTTCATTATATTTTTTGGTACAATTATTCTCCAAAGTGAATCTGTAAAATTAAAAGTACGAATTTTGCAAGATTCTGCAGAATCAAAACTACATCATTTAACAGATACTATAACAATTAATATTAAACATTACAAACGATCCCAATAAATTCCTCCCACGTTCTAAAAATCAATGCAAGACAAAAATCCGATAAGGAATCACTTTAGCCAAAAATTGATGAGCAACCATCCACCCTTAATGGCCAGTTATCTCCGAAACTATCCTCCTCCATCAACGCAACACTATTTCCAGCATCTTAATGAATTAGTCATCGCTTTTTCAAGGGGGGGTGGCCCGCCGAGTGGCTGTATTTTGGCTGTGCTGGCTCCCTCGCAGCATCCCGCCGTCGGTCCACAGTGGCTGCAGGGGGATGCAGACTGGAGGACGCCGGCGGTCGGTGTTCTCGAGGGTTACACGATCGAAATAGAAAGAGAAGGAGAGGCCAAAGGGCTCCCAGGAGCCGGCGGGGCATCTGGATCAGCTGTCGATGACGATTATTATATGTGACTCACCGTGTGGATGCCTCCTCGCTTTAAAGTGTATCAATGACTAACGTGTCCGGCGCACGTCGCGCCAACCAACCCCCTTTCAGCTCTGCCGAGAGAGCGAAAGAGAGAGGGTGAGAGCTCGAACCTCCCTTTTTTATGGTCTATGTTCCGTGTAATTAAATGAAGGATACAAATTTTTATTTTCATTCGCTTGTTAATTGTCACATCTGCAGATAAATAGTTAACTCATAATAATTTTTGAAGTTTGTAAAACTACTGTGTCTAAACTACTAATCTTTTACCATTTAACACCATTAAAAAATAATGAAAAATTATGAACACCACATTTCAGCTTTTGCACAACTCGTATTATAAAGTATTACAAATTTTCCAAAGCTGGCAGTTCCAAAACTGATTGACTGTCAATGACCACCAAAGTGTATCAATGACTAACGTGTCGAGCACACGTTACGCCATCATCGAATCCCCTCTCAACTCGACGGTGAAAGGAGAAGGAGACGAAGTCGGGGGTTTTCGGGGGCCCCCCTTTCCATGGTGTATGTTCCCTTTGATTCCGATGGCACCTTCCGCACTGTGCACGCCGCTTGTTGCGCCCCTATCCAATGTCCCTAATTCATGGGCTTATTCATCCAATGCGTATGACGTGTACTCATTGTTGTACCCCCCCCCCCCCCGCCCCCCTCTATTTTCCACTCCCTCTCCCTCTCTGTCACTCGCTCGCTCTCTTCATTTCGAAGGTTTGATCAGTTTCCCTCGGCTTACTGCTCTCCCTGTGATCTCTGGACCGCTCCGACGCCCTTCTGTCTAACAAACTCATCATTGTTTAAGTTAAAAAAAATAAATACACCAAATAATTGTATAATACAAAATGGGATATAAATTTTGGATAATTGAAGAAAGTATATTTGTACTCGTGTAAGTCTGTTTAAGTCGAAGTAGACAAATAAAGTAAATAATTGTATATTAAAAAATGTAGTATTGATTTCGGTGAATTGAAGAAAGTTTATTCGTATTCGTGTAAAGTTAATTGAAAAAGTAGTCAGGCATCCCTTTGAAAGCATTCTAGTTTGAAAATATTTATTTTCTCGTAAGAGGAAGACTTTTTGCCATGTCAAAATTTATTTCAATAATAGAAGAGTGTACGAAAACTTCTCTTGTCTAGTGTGTACATAGTTTCCCGCGATTGTTCGCCCTGGGATTTCCGAGCCACTCTGGACCACTGGGCCCTTCAATTCAGATCACGCTGCCACGCTGTCTCGTCTCGCGCTCCTCTTTTTTCTCCTCTCTGCCGCACCAGAAATAAGTAGCGCGAGCGGATGAACTCGCCGCCACACACGAGGCCGCCTGGTGCGACCTTTGTGCGCCGTCGTGTCTGCCCATTGGATGATCCTAAACTCGAGTGCGTGTGTCCTTGTGTGGGTACACTCGAGATCGGTTGGATTGAGTCATTGAGTGGTCGGTTAATGCAAGGAAAATAGGGTTGTTTATCCTGCACTGCTGAATGGCCGTGGTTTTCGAAATGTTTTTTTATTCGAATTCTATTTTGTCTTTTTTGCCGGTGGTCGTTTTGTTGTCTTTGGGATTAGTTTCGGGGTTGGAACTGTGTTGTTTATTCAATTATTTACGAGAAATAGTTTTTATATATGTTGGCATATTTTTTTATTCGAATTGTACAGTTCGTCAATTCCTAAACAAAGTAATATTTTCACCCTTAATTTTGACCAATTTTCCATGAGTGTAAATAAATAAATAAATTGTACAAAAGACTCGAAATTCTCAAGAAAGTAAACAGCCATTTACAAATATATTGATATTCAAACAGAATATATTAAAAAATAATTAAAGCATACATTCCAAATCAGACACTGTTCGAATGAGATTTCTATTCAGTCATCCGATCAACACGATAACTGTCTCGAAAATATTTGCATACAATCGTTCTCCCCGAAAGCAATAACGGGCTCACTTTGTGCCGAAACGAAGTTAGTTGCCATTCGCATCGAGTGGCATCGACTGGCCTTAAACTTTCTATTAGCCCTATGGCGTCCCACTGCTCTTATGGGATTTTCTGCTTGAGCCATCTAATAAAATCCCGGCTGTCTCTCTCTCTTTCTCGCGCGGTTTATCGGCGAGAACACTCGTATGAATGATCGAGCGGTGTGTGTGTGTGTGTGTGCATGCGGCGAATATTATGGAGTGGAGAGGAGCGCTCGGATGAACGCCCTGACTCACACTATTCATCCGTGAACCGAGCCGGGAGCCCCAGCATCCGACACATATGGTCGATGATGCATCGCTCTCCTCGCTCTTTTTCTACCGACACGCTCTTTTTCTTGGCTTCGGCAATTACTATGTCTCTCCTCTTTGATAATAGAAATACAAATGAAGTAATCAGTTGATTTGATTATTTTGTTTCGTAATTATTAGTCGGTTGTAAAGTTTTATTTTAATTCTGATTTAAGTGGGTTTTACTATTTTTATTGTGTGTACAAAGTGATCTGTTTTGTGGTTGATGGAATTTGACTTTCATTCATGAAAGTTTTCTTGATTCCTTTTAAATTCGTGAGCAATTAATTGTGTAAATTATTGTTTCGATTTGTGAGAATATTTAGTTCATTAATATATTTTAATATTATCTAATCTTGCAGTGAACAATACATCATACACAACATTGATGCAATGTTAGGAATTTACTCCATGAAAATACGCAAACATTAATTTTTCCCAAAAATCGTATTCACTCGGAATCTCTTTCAAAACTTGTCATACGTCATTGATGATGCCGATTGCGAAAGACGCCTATCTAAAAGAGCCTTGCAGAACGAGAAAGCATAAGGCGATAATTGTTTACACGTCGCTTGACACTTCGCTCATAAACATATAAACAGGGATCGTACGACTCTGCCAAAATTAATTTGCCAATCATTATCGCCGATAAAGAACTCGACGGGCGGCTGGCGGCATAATCTTGCTAATTAAAATGTAACAACTCCGTCTCTCTCTTTCTCTCGCGTCAAATCTCTTATGTCATCCGGCTGATCCCCAACGAAAGAAAGTCAACGCTGGCTCTATTTATGGATTTCTAGAAAACAAAGCTTACGCAAAAGGCCGACTTATGTAATTGAAAGTATGGCGCGACATTATGATAAACTTGATGATGCGGCAAATTCGTTTGTTTATAGTAGTTTTAATTAATTGATTGTTTTTTCGTCGAACTCAGACAGATATATAATTTATTTAACATTGGAAATATTGATGGTGTGAGGATGTTTGTTCAATATTTCTTTATCCTTGTAAATAGTTAACTGTATAAATCAGTTTTACGTTCCACATTCTATTTATAAAATCAAAGAAAAAATATATTTCTTGTATTATTGTCTAAATATTTCTTGCTGCATTCGTTTTCATCTTAAATTAACAATTCGTTACCAGTCATTTAACCGCTCACGGCCAAAATATTTTTAAACAAACAACCGCTACACTTACAATTAACGACTGCGTGGAACTCCTTGCGTCGCTCCAAATTACTTATTTCGATTAGGGAACGCGAGGGGCGCTGTTTCCCCTTGCGATAGAAAATTCTGCTGACGGGAAACACTTGACCAGAAAATATCTTCCTGTCTGGTGAAGGACTATGGAAAAGAGCGCTCCGTTCTCCCCTAATGCTCGGATGCTGAGGAAAGCAGCAGCTCGTTCTGCATGACGCATCATCCGGTGATTCGTGGCCCGCCACTGTGCACGCACCAACGCTTCGGCGCCATCGAATCGTTTTTCCCCTTGCTCGACCGATTTACGGATTAATTATCGGTAATCCCGACCGGCCGAATCGAGCTGAGCGCGTGCGCCAATTCATTAGAGTCGTTCCCGATGATTCACCGTTGCGTCATAATTAACTACGCTTCTCCTTGTTCTGGACCGTAATGGGCATTGCATTCCGCCGCTTGTGCGAGTCTTGCATAGCAAAGTTATCGTAGAACACAAATGCCAATTAATGTAACACGCTTTATTTTCATTTCTGGATTCCTGCTATTTTATTTTTAAAATAACTATGATGGAATGTTATAATTTAGTAATTTTATTATTTGAAGCTCCTATTTAGATATTACTTGTTATAGTTTCAATTAATAATAAGAAAATACAAAGAAAAACATGGCAGTATTTTAATAGTTGTCTTCAAAAATGTTATGTTAATAGTTTCTCCCAGTTCACTTTGCACCATCCACTCCAACGTGCATTTAACAATCGCGAAGGAAATTTAACAAAAAGCTAACCGCGTTTTAAGTAGTTTCCAGAGCCGCATTACAGTAATTTCATATTGGAGGTATTTTTACCACATTGATTGCTCTCATTATGTTCAGCGAGGCCGATAAAAAGGCATCGATAACAGTGCGAAGTGCTGGCAAGACGCTTCCAGCGAGGAGGCAGAAGGCGGCCTTTTATCGGCAAAGTTCCGCGAAAGTTCGGCGTGGTGGCGCCGTTTCTCGTACGTGACTCACGCGAAATTATTGCCGTGCATTCGCAATTATCGTGTCTCCGGCATACCAGCGGCGCGCACCAGGGAACGCCAGCGCCACGCTAAAATCCCTGGTATTGTCTATCCGTGACCCCTTTCTCCTTTCCATTCTTCGGCTATCGATAGATCTTCACCGCCAAATAGAAACTCGATATACCTTTCGACCTGCCAACCACTTGCTTTTATTACACGGCTTTCTTTCGGCTGGTTTTTCTATTTCGCGAAATATTAAAAGCTATAAGAATAAAGATATATGGAAATAAAACTTTTATCGCTAAATATTATTTTTCCATCAATTAATACTTAGTTACACTGCCAGAAAATGTAACTCATTTATAATTGGTGCTATTAATATTAAAATCCTTGGAATGCAATATATAATATTAAAGCTACTTAATTATATATATTACGAAAATTATT
Organism: Ectemnius continuus; assembly: GCA_910591665.1. NCBI lineage: Eukaryota > Metazoa > Arthropoda > Insecta > Hymenoptera > Crabronidae > Ectemnius > Ectemnius continuus. The sequence continues at coordinate 7,038,696 of OU342868.1, read as the reverse complement.
TGTCTATTAATATTATTAATTATAATTCACACTTGTACAGACACGATTATCAGAAAAATATGACAGCTAGTTAATTATATATATTTCACAGTTGCCAACATAAAAATTACTTATCTACTATTATTATTAATTACATTTGATACCTGTTTACAGAAAACAGCATTCGAGTAGAATTGCACTGATTAATATTCAGATCGGCGGGATGCAATGTGTAGCATGTAATAGACGATGGCTCGGCGTGTTTCCAGGACACGAGACTCCAATTACTCTTGGCGATTTGAGCGTAGAGAAGGCCGAGGTTGGTGGGGAACAATGGGACCGGTGTGCGGACGATGGCCTCGTGGAATCGCGTTTCTAATCCTTCCTCGGCAGGCAAGCGAGCGAGTCGGCTCTCCCGGCGAGAGATCGTCAAAGCATTCGTCGAATCACGAATGCCTCGGCGCTTACTTTCTCTCCGTGTGACTCACTCGAGGCCTCCTCCTCGTCCTCCCGCTCGTTACTTCGCTCTCTTGCTTCAGTTTGATCCACTTGTTCACTTGGAACGAACTGACTCCTCCGATCAAATCAATACACCGTTCTTTTTTGTCTCACTTGCACCGGATCGTCGAAATGAGTTTGATTGATGGGTTATTTCGTGCAATTTGAGTAGAATTTCCAAAAATATTTGGCTCTCTTGCTTCAATTTGATCCACTTGTTCACTTGGAACGAAGTGCCTCCTCCAATGAAATCAATACACCGTTCTTTTTTATCTCACTTGCACCGGATCATCGAAATGAATTTGATTGATAGATTGATGAATTTGAATAATTTCCAAAAATATTCTTCAGTTGATTGAAGTTTGAGATTCCTGATAGATGAATTTTTGTGATTGTGGCCACTTGACGGTGTATTAATAATAATTAATACCAATAATGAAGCAACTGAGTAATATTAATCATTATTATTGGACTCTTTGCAATCCCCACAATGCAAATCCTCCCTCTTTTTATTACATAGTGCTACTTTCGTTTTATGTAAAATTCTTTCTTAACACCAACAATACTCCCAACAATTAGTAATGATTTATGGAAAGAATCGACAGTTTATTACGGCGTAGAGAATTGCTTTCCGCTTTCTTAATAAGCACCTTTGGAAAGAACTCGATTTGCATCGAGTGTCGAAGGCGCAATTGCGTGCCGCGGTATTATTCCGCGCGTGCAGCTTGGCAAGTGCGCGCGTAAAGCGATAACTCGCGCTGGACCCGCGCCCCGATAAAGAAACCAAGTCGGCACACAAGTTATCGGCGTTAATGAGGCAAAAACAGCGCTCAATGCCAACCGAAGCAGCGGAATGCTCGCGCGAGCCACCACTCTGTACTCGCATCAATCAGCCTCGGCGAGTACTCGCCATCGGATGCAATTAGCCTCTGCTATTAGTACTGACGGACACCTTTTTAATTAAAAAGCTTTGGCTGAATTCAAACGACTTGTATTTCTGGTATTCGAAATAAATCAAGCAACAAAATATTTTGTTATAAGACAGAATTTTGTGTATGTAGAAATTTTGTTGTTTAATATTTGATTTTGTTATTGGATAAAAGGTGGATAAAAGAAGAATTCACGCACCCCTTTTGCTTGGAGTAAATTTTCATATAGAACAAAGTTTCTTTTATAAGAATAAACAAATTTCCCTAAAGCAGAAAGTTTCCCTTTTGAGATAAAATAAATATTCCCAAAGCAGAATGTTTTCTGCTTTAACCAAACGTATTTTAGAAAATCAGGGTGTGCAAATACTTGTGTTACTCGTTCTACTTTTAATTTCTGAAAAAGGGGTTGCAAAATTTCGTTTAATCAAGCGTCAATAAAAACCAGAACCGGTTTAAGGTTTCGATTGTTTGTAATGCGGTGGATGAGTCAGTTTCGCCTTCTCAGGATCAGGGAAAACCCTTGGAAGTGGCTGGGCGTGTGCTCTCCTCCTTTACGACTAGCTGGAGCAGTAAATATTAGCGGACTCTCTCGTTATTCCGCTTTGCGAGCGAATGGATCTGACAGGGAGGATTTACGGGGACAATAAAATCCCGTGCTACGAATCGGGCGTGCCGCTCCGAAAACCAGCCGCATATCGAACCCACTTGGGAGTGTCCCTCTCCCAGAAAAATCATCCCCCTTTCGCCGCGACAACTTCAACCAGACGCCAGTGACAGTCGCGTCGAGTCTAAATGTCAACTTCAAATATTCCCCGACTCCCTTTTATAACTTACAATTCTATGCATCTGATTATTTATTTATCTATAAAATAAATATTATATAAATCAATATCGATGTTATTATAAAGTAATTTGATAAGGGTTGATTCTTTATTTAAGATCGTTTTTTGGACTCTGGAATTAAATTCGTTTTATGTATCTATTTTCTTTCTCACAAATTTACCCTTTTCTTGTGGAAGAATTTGGCACACCTAATGATTTTACAATAAATTTTTCTTCCAACTGTATGTGCATTAAAAAATATTTAGAAGCAAGACACCTGCAACAATATATTATTCTCTAAATTGAATTATTATCAACGTCCACACAAAATGACATTCCAATATAATTGGCAATTATATTAACAAATGACAATTTATTCATTACAATATTTATATATTTCTATAGATGTCCAGTGAACTTCCCAAATAATAGCAGCAATTTATAACGGAGAGCGGAGTGAAAATGACAGATGTTACACGAAGTAGTCAATTATTCACTCGAATGGAAAGCAGGCAGTCAGCGGTCAGTCAGGGCTCAGTTATGACAGGCAGCAGCAATAAGTCACCAAAACTAACGCTTACAAGAACACGTGTATTCGAATGATCCGTTTCAAAACTTGGAACTTGGGAGCGCCGTTTCAGAATTTAGCTGAGATTCCAAGAGAAAGAGAGAAAGAGAGAAAGAGAGACATATATTTCTTAAGAGAGAGCAGAGTGCGCGACGGTACATTTTGCGCGAGATTCGTCAGCGATGCCCGATTTAGCCGGACTTGGCGAGCATTAATGAGCAGTGAGGTCATCGTTTCTACCGCTGCCAAACAAAGCCTCTGTACACTGACACCGTTGACACACGACCTTCCTCGGAAATCCGTCGATTCAGTGAACGCCCCTGTTGGACTCCTCGCCAACTCTCCCGCGGCCCCGCCGATCATCCCGCGATGACGTCCGAAATCCTCCACCTGACACCCTAAAGATCGTCTTGGCGCATTCGTTGCCAAGTTTCGAGCGAAAAGATTATTTTCGATTACGGAAATTCTGCGGAATTGTTATGTGGATCTCAAATGTTGTATCTATGATAAGAAGTTATGAAATTTGAAAGTCATTGATAATTGTTTAATGATTAAAATATAATAATTTGGTATCGTGTATGAAATTGAATTTTAAGTTATTGTACTATGTCTAAATTTCAGAAATTAAATCGTTATATTTCACACCATAAAAATTGTTTTCGTGAATCCACTGTTAAATTTCTTTCATGTGCAATTAGAAATTATTATATTACATCTAAATTATTATACCAAATTTCAAACCTCAAATACAATAATTAAAATCAAATAAAGAATTAAAATCATGTCATAATATTTATTAGTGCATTATAACAAGTTTAGATTCATTTTTCTCACAAATCTGAGAAGCGTTCGAATGGAAAACTCTTTTTATGCAGTCCTCGTCGCTGACGAAAGCGTTTCTGTCGATGACTTATTGCGCGCGTGAGTAATGCTCGAGGGTGAAGCACCCAGTCATTGGCACCTTCAGTTAGCTGTAATTGTACTAATCGTTCGGGGGCATAAAGCAACCAGAGATTGGATCGCCGACACGTAACTCTCGCGGTATTCCAATGCTCCCATCTTCGTTTCTCTTAAACTGACATTTTTACCACACAGCCACATTTCTTCTCGCTTGTAATCAACCAATGATAATATCAGTATTTTCATCCCAACAATAATTCCTTTTTCTACAGCAAAAAATGCTAATAGAAAACTATGCAATTGCAATAATTATTTTCTGTATTTAAAACAGATTTCTTTGTGATAAATCTTTCAGGGCGTTATTTGTCCAAAGTAGGTTAATTAATAGAAAAATGTGTTCGATTAAAATGACAACAATAGTACTATAAAAAGTGCTAAACAATTATTTCTATCGTGATATAATTTCATAATAACAAAACTCTGCATTTCCATTTTTATTTTTCAAAGACAACACATTCACAGTCGATTGGAAATTCAAAACCGGACGTTTAATGTTAAACATGCAACAGCCTGTAGTTGGAGCGGTTTCTCAATGATCCCTTCTCACTTATCGCAGCATTACACATGTCTCTGCTTACAAGCGTACGATTTCGTAACAGGCCGCGCAATCATCGGCGAGAGGAACGTGTCCGGCCGACTATCTCCGCCCGATATTGCCACTGAATGCCGCCGTTATCAACTAGAAGGGGCTGCAATTACTCGGAATCATTGATTCACTCGATCGCATTTCTCCTTCGCCCCACGAAATGTTTACGTTCATTGGAAGCGCGAACTGCGATTGTCTTCGTCGTAGTAAAATAACAAGCATGCAAACTATGCTGCAGCGATTGGTTGTGTCTCTGCAATGATTCGTCATCGAACAGGCGCACTTCCGTTGAAGGACGTTTTCATTGCGGTCGTTGCACTCGAGAGAGTGATTCATAAAATGTTATTTAAATTATTGGTTTTTTTATTAGTCTTGGGATGACTATGAATAGAAATTTAATCAATGACTACAAATTGCTGTGTAATTGCAATGAAAAATATCAATTTAGTTTTCTGTAAAAATGATTTAATTGAAGAAAATAAATTCATAAATTTGAAGTATATTTTAAATATTCCACTTGTCTTTCGCCAGTGAATCAATTAATATTCAAAAATGAACAATCAAAATTTTTTAATTCAGCTTTTGAAATAAGAAACATTCCAAGACTTCAGTTTTGAACTTTTAAAATCGACTCTAAATCATATCACCCACCGATAACTAAAATGAACGTCTTCAGCAGATCGCAGAAAAAATTTGGCGACACTATCACAGTGATAGAGTATCATTCGCAAGAAAGTAGCAATGTCATTCGAAAACGTGGTATCTCAGCGAAATGATTCCGAAACGTGAGTCATTGCCGATCGAAGCGCTCAATGCACTCTTAATTACTTGACTTTCCTCTGAACTCGAATATCCCTAAATCATCGCAATTAATTCTGCTCTCATTTAAAACCGCGCATAATTAAGACCACAATCTTACTACGACCAAAATTTCTTCAACATTCTCCTAAAAATAAATCCAACGAAAAATGACTGTTGAAGAATTAAAGTGACAAATAAAAGTAATACAAAAAATATCAACAGAGGCAGTAAAAAAAGATTTCTGCGTTAAAGATATTTTTTCCAAAACCACTGGGTGTTCATTTACACATTAACACTTCACAACACATAAAACAAACACCTCGCATTCTTATTCACCAGAAAAAATTCGTGAGAGATCATTGTAACCACTATAACCGAGAATTAACATTTTAACGCGGCAATAAGCATTAGCAAAAACGACTTCCACTCAAACCACAAAAATGACATTCATCCAAAAAGCGTATACGAGGTTCTCTCCTCCGCTTTTTGCGAGATGCACTTTGCCACCGCGATTCGCCGGCAGGAAAAGCGTATTCTTACGGATGACACACGCACGGGGCACGCATACATATTCAGCGAAACGAGTTTTCGGCCGAGAATTATTGCCAGAACCCTGGAGATCTGACTCATCCTCCCGCGGCGCTGCGCGTCTCCCCGGCAAAAACTTCCGCGTCTCCGCTTGCATCTGCATTCAATTACCTTGCGCGGCGATCGGAGAGATCGGCCGTGATTTATCATTGTTAATGTGACACTAAGTCGCTCCGCCATACCGCCGGAATATTATCCCTCCGCGGTGCAATGCGAGCATTGCAATTTGCGGGAAAGAAAGCGCTGGTTAACATTGAGCCGAAGTAAACTTTCACATCGTAAATCGTGGGGAAATATCGATTTGCCAGGAGAATTAGCTTTATTAGGAGGAAGAGCGGAAGAACTTTTTGATTCATGAGAAATCCAACCGTTTCTACCGCTCGAGTCAAAATGAATGGAGCGTAAAGTGAAAAATTATAAAGTCGAATTGTTTTAGTTGCTGTTTCCTCAATTTTTTGTCCTCTAATATATTAACCAAGAAAAGTAGATTTAGTTGGATTAAAGTTGACTCGATTCGATATATCAATATGTTAACTCTGACATATTGGATTCTTTTAATTGTATCCTGTGATATAATTCAATTTAACTTAACTTTGTTCGACTTATATTTACTGCCAATATGTATCACTATTGGCTCGAAGAAACTTAAGGAAACTTAACTCGACTTACGCAGAGATGACTTGTCTTGAGTAAACTCGGCTTGAGTGAACAACTTGACTCAAGTTAACTTAACCCAGCACACCAACACAAGCATTAATACAAACACCATCAACTTGCACGTTCCTTCATTTCTTCATCAGTTCATCAATCCGCACAGACGATTGACGAAAGTCGAGCTCGCCGTTTTGCCATTCGATGCTTATCGGCGCTCGCGACGGCGGCGGCGTCTCGCCCTTTTCTTCTCGCGCGCGATACACACGCGCTATTCTTAGATAGCGCAGCGTGTTGCGTCAAGATTTAATCCGAGCGCGCGCGAACACTCGCGCTCGGCGAGAAAGGTTGATGAACCAAGCGAGAGAGCAGGCAGCCTTGGTTATCCGCGAATGCCAGTGAGCCTGTCAGATCTATCAGGCGCCCTTCTCAGTAACGAGGCTTTGTCAAAGCCTCGGAGAGCAGCTTTCTTCTCGGTAACACCCTTTACTTTACGGCTTTGACCTGTTAAACGGCCGGCGCGCGTTGCACAAGGCCTCCCACAGCTCCCACTCTTCGAACCTCTCATGCTCGCTGATTTTCCCCTCTGCTGGTTTATTGTTGTTCCGATTTTATGGTTAATATTTCAAATTGATTAGTAGTAGTTTTTAAAGTAATCGTAAGAAATAATTTCAAAGATCGTATGTTTACTATTCATTATAATATATTTGATTGTATTGATGATTATTACTATTTTGGAATGAAGTTGTGATCGTAGAATCTTGTGATCGACAAAGAATATATCCGTGAACTGATTGTTTTTAAAGAAAACACTCCTAAAGAAGAAAGCTCTTTCCATTAAATAGAAATATATTACTTTCTTAAAGAAAACCTAGTTTTCTCTTATAACAAAATTGACTCCCTGAATATTGAGTGTGCCAATACTTATCCACTGCGAATAAGATGTACAATTAATAAACAATTCCTGATTATCGGGTAAATAATAATACGCGATATTATGAAAATATTGCAACAAAAACTTGACATGCAAGAACGCGGATGAGAAGTGAGCGCATCGGTGTGCGCGTACAATTGCAGAGTTATCTAAGAAAGCCGTAAGGGAGCACGTGGTGCGCGCGTGTGTTCTCGCGGCCCAGAGAAAAATGGGCGCGTGCAACATTCGAGAACGAAGTATGAACGAATGAACGAAGGAACGAAGGAACGGGGCGAGAGAGACGTTCGTTGGAATGCCGTTCATTGGCGGCGCAGGTATAACACAGGCGAAACGGCAGAGACAGGACGCACACGCGCCGAGGTGGCAAACGAGCGCCGCCGCGCCGGGGAAAAAGGCCGAGGCGCACAATGCGCGAGTTGCTTTCCTCGGGTGGCCTTCACACCTTCGACCCCCCAACGCCCCGCACCCGACACTTTTATTCGCTATAATATACTGAACAGACACTCTCGCCTAATCCTTGGTATTAGTTGCGCGCCACTTTGCACATGTAAGTGAACTATCAGCGAATCTGCAATTTGTTAGTTTGATTAAAGATAGTTTGATGGGCATCTCGTGTTTCCTGTATTATCGCATTGATATATGTTAATGTATAGTAATTTATATAATATTGTAATGTTATTTATATTCGTTTTTAAAATGTTCTAAAATTCAAAAGACGTTTTGGTTTCAACCATTGCTCGGTTCTGCATGGAAGTAATGGGGAAATTTGTTTAATTAAAATATTTCCAACGTTATACATGAATTACTACAGTTTCCTCACATTTTATAATAGCAATATTTTAGAAATAATGCCGCAAATAAATAATTTGAGTAGATTCTCTTGTCATAATTAACCTTTTGCAACTCGTCAGTCTTCTCTGAGTCATGAAAATAAATGGAATACGGGAAATCTCAAGTGCAAAGGGTTAAAAACCATTCTACATTCAGTGATAGTCTTGAAACAGCCTTGCACGAGAGTGAGCAATTTTTTCCACGGCGCAATCAAGGCAAACGCGTTTCAAAGGTTCCGCTAGCGGCAGCGGTGAGTTCCGGGAAGCGTTTACCGGCTGGATGAGTAACGGTCCGGCGAAAAGTGTTAAAATGGGATATGACAGAATTCGATGAGTTCGCGATTAACCCTTTAACGGTGTTTGAAGAACAAACTCGTCACGAAGAGGAAAAAAGGCATTTTTTCTCTCTATCAATACAGCGCGCGAATATCATAGTTTCGAGTTCAAATATTTTTGACGTTTTTAATTTTTTTTTGTGAACTTCCCGACCTTCCCCGGGACTGAAATTTGGCGGAGAATGTGCCCTTGAGTCAAGGAAGAAGTGATAAAAATTCCAAAGCCCTAGCTCAAAGTTTAGGTTTTCACCTATTTTCGACCCCCGAAAATAGTCAATTTTTTCAAGTTTCTCAAAATCGGCCGAACCCGAGATATTTTGATTGTTTTCGTATCAGGGTGGATAGAGAACAAAGAATCCGTGAAAAAAATTCCGGATTTGCAACGGAAACGGGTCGAAAAACCGTCCGGAAAAGTCCATTTTTGCTCATTTTTAACGGTTTTTATTTTTTTTGGTGGACTTCTCGACCTTTCCCGGGGCTGAAATTTGGTGGGTAATGTTTTTTTGCATCAGGGAAGATACCATAAAAATTCCAAAGTCCTAGCTCCAAATTTGTTTTTCGGCAAATTTTTCTTAAGGGGTACCCTTCAGATTTTTTCACGATTTTTCGAAGGTCCCCGAACTCGGGTTTTTTCTTCAGGAATCGATTGTTTATGAATGAAAACGGATAGAAAACAAGAAATCCGACGAAAAAAGTCCGGATTTCTATCGAAAACACTTAAAAAAACTGTCTTTAAAGTTCGATTTTTTCGGAATTTTCGCTGGTTTTTCCCATATTTTTTAGACTTCCCGACATTTTCCGGGGCTGAAATTTGGTGGGGAGTTTCCCCTTGCATCAAGGAAGATGTGATATAAATTTCAGAGCCATTCAGAGCGTTACGTGCTCGTCCTACAATGCGGGCTCCGGCTAATGAGAGCTTTCGACTTTATTTATCCGATGTATGTAATGACCACCATAATTGAGCTACACGATGCTTCGAATACACAACTAGGCCCCGCGTGCTTGGAATGATTTAATTGTGGATTTCATTCTGACACAATTAAGTTGAGAAAACTTTTAATAGACTTCTTTTTCCCTTTTGAGGAAATCAACACTCCTTCAAACATAGCATCGCGAAACACTTTAACTCTTTCTAAATACCAGTGAAGTGTTTTCCAGCTCGTTAATAACGAAAATTACAAATCGTTCGAGCGGCTCTAAAAAAAAAAGTCGCCGTCGAGATTCTATTTAAAGTGAGCATGTCAAAATAGAAGAATCGCGCCGAGCAAACACCCGTTTCAAGGAATAATCTTGACAAAATGATTGCCGGGGATTAAATGAGGCTCAAGAGTTAATGGACGTCTTATGCGAGCCGCGATTATTATCCAATAAGAGTCGATCTCATAGAAGCGGGCCTGAGTCATCGCTCGCCCGATTCCAGCCGGCGGATTTACTCGAGAGAGCGCGTAATTTCGTTTATTTCACGGCTCGTCGAGCCGCGCGGCGATGTAATGATCTTTTAATATCGCCCAGCCATTTTTCGTCCTCCTTCACTCTCCTTGCAATGGCACCTGGCGCACTCGAATCATTCCGACGCGCAAAAAAGTTGGAGCGCAAGAAAGCCTTGTTGCGACCTGTCAAAGTCAAAATTGAATATTCGGAAAATGGTGAGAATGTTAAATTGTTGTCTGTGGTTTTTAATGATTGTAAGAAATATGAAGAAGATCGTGGAGTTTTTGTATCGTGTATTATGGATCGTGTAATTTTTTCTTTGTCTAAAAGTAATTTCATGTTTACCGTAAATTTGCATGAAATAACAATATTTCAAGTTGAATTTTTGATCTGTCTTCACGCATGAAATATTGCACAAAAAAATACAGAAATATTATGAATTAATAATGCAACAAGCGAATATGAAACAACTTTAATTTTGCCATTATACTTCACTGAGAATTTCCTAGGAATTTTCTTAACTAAATTTTATAATTCTAACTATAAAAATTAACAAAAAAATCCACGAATGTTGTAAGGGAATGATGCAACAAAGAGATACACAGAAAGTCACTTAGAGGAGAAATGGCGAGTGGGCGATGTTGGTACGCGGAGAGAAGGGATTTTCCGGGAGGCAATGTTTCCTGGAAAAGTTGGGAAGACAAATCGATCGCATCACCCGCAGCCAGGCTAATGGCTATTTAATGCCGTGTTATTATCCAGCAAGGGGATGTACTTAGGAGAGCGCGCGCTCGTGACTCACCCAGTAGCGTTCTCTGCTCCCAAGTGTTTACTCTAATTGAAAGTACGAGTAACGATTCCAGCGCGCACTAATCATCCGTTGAGAGCGCCCTCCTCGTGACTCCGGAGGGTGTGAATCTCCCGAACACGGAAGAGCAGTTCTTGACTTCTACGAATTGGATTCCAATGAAAATTCTACTGATTTATAAAGAAACAAACATACACAAATCCTCTTTTCTGAAATCAAACTACTTGACGCATTTTTTTATATTTTAATACCCTTTTCTGACATCGTTTAAAAATGGGGCACTCGAATTTCATTGAAATCACATTTTATAATATTCGTAATTTTTAATTTGTATATAATAATTGCGAAAAAATGTAATTTAACTGCTCCCATTTTTTAAATTAAAGCACTCTTAAAATTGCTCTAATTAATCCTTCGCGCACTAATCATACGTTCAGAATGCCTGCTCGTAATTCATAAGGACGTGAGTTTACAAGCACGGAAAACTCGTTGAATTCTACGAACTCTGTTCCATTATTGTATTCAGCATGTATGATTAAAAATTCTGGTAATTTATGGTTCTAAGAAGCAAATGGAAATTACTATCTGAAACCGTTGACAAAATGCGAGTACTTAAATTTCAACAACTTTTAATTTATGAGACTTCAATCGATATTTAAAAAGGCACTCTTAATTCTTATTATTACTCACAAACTTGTCAAGTCATCTTCACTGTTTCTTCTGCATCAGTGCTAACTTACAATTAACATGCAACAATGTAATATTGTCACAGTTGCAAATAAAATATCTTCATATTTGTATGCTACTGTATGTCCAAAGTGAATCACAATACGTGCCGTCGAATATTTATGCGGGTCAATCTAATTAAAAAACACGGCGATATCTTTTCGTCGAATGACTCCACCCCAGTGTCAGCTAGAAATCCTGACAAAGTCGCGGTGGGATCTGATGCGTGCTAGTCCGAGGAATGTGTCAGTATTTTTTCTAGCCCGATGACGAGTGAGCAAGCCTGCAGAGGACGGCGGCGGCGCTTAGCTCAACGTAGAAAAATGTGTCCAGGTAGGAGCGAAGCAGCTCGGACATCCACGTCTCAGGGGTTATTAGTGCGAAGTGAATCACTGACGCATAATACCAACTCTGTTTCATTATCTGATTTAACGTGTCATTGAAAAATCTTGTCTTTCAAAATCTCCTATTTTTAAAATCGTTTAAAAGTGGAGCTCTCGATTTTCAATAACTCACGATTTCTAAGTTCTATAATTTATAAATTGAACTTCAATTTATTCTAATTGTTATTTGGAATTTATAGATTATAGAAAAATTGGAATTCGAGTGGTTATTTTTAAAATAATTCCATTCTAAAATTTACTCTAAGTGAAAGTACAACTAACTGATATTTCACAATAATAAAACAGATTCTTCTTACATTACAACCTTTTTCAAATGAACTATAAAAAATGTCGAATCTAAAATTTTCGCACGTTAAGATAACGAAATATCAAACAAATTGCGCAATAAAAGGATGAAAAAAATGAGTAAAAAAGCCTGGGATCTGAAGCGAACCTAGAGAAGTATGTCCAGGTAGGAGGAAGGCAATCCGGGCGTCCACATCTCAGAGGTTATTAGTGCGAAGTGAATCAGAGTGGCGCGCTCGCGCTCGGAAAGAATGCCCGGCGAGACTGAGTTCGTCCTTCAGATAATACACGTACGCGCCTCGTGTTTCCTACTGCGTGCATGTGGTGCGTCCGCGTGACTCAGACGAGTCGGACGGCCCAGTATCATTCCGTTCGCTCGGTGATTCTATTCGTGGCGGCAGCGGAGACAGCATGGACCAGTCCCGCTGCGAAAATACATACACGCGTACACAGATGCCAGTACGTGCGACGAGTACGTGCCACGCACTCACTTTCTCATTCGCTCACTCACTCTCTTTAGTGACTCGAATGACTCGAGTCACTCACACGCAGCTCGCTGAATTGGGACTACTCCCACGCTCGGCGAAACCCTTTCGGGATCAGCGAACCTTAACCGTTCTCTAATCTTGCCCGATTATTTTTAGACACCGTTGATCGTCCTTAACCCTTTCACGCGGTTTGACCTGTAGATTCGTTGTGAGTGAAAGGAAATTGTTTTTTGGTAGAAGAGTCGTAATTAGTCGATCACGATATTATTATTGTTGCTTATAAATAGTTTGGAGTGATAAAATTGCGGTGAAAGTGGATGGAATAACAGGTAAACTGAGGAAAAATAAATGATCTTTTGCTATATTTCAAGGAAATTAATGACAATTTTTAGAAAGACATTTTTAAAGAATAGCCACCCCTAAAATTAAAATGTTTTAGTATTAATCCTTTAAGGGTGGCTTTCTTGAAAATCTCTTTCTGGCAATTTAACAATATACATTGTTCAAATGTATTCACAGCAACTATAATCACAGCAATCCATTAATCATCAAACCAACTTATTATTAACAGGCAAAATGTTAGTGAGACGAAACCGACTAGAACAAGCATTGTATAATCCCCGCAGACACGTCTGACAAATGGGAATGGCGGAAACAAATGGGTAAGAGATGCGCAATGGACAAAGTGGAAAGGTGGAGTTCGCGCGACAGCAAGGAGGATTAGCGAATTGCCGGATAGTTGTGCGGGCAGCGGCGATATTTCCGCCCTTTGTTTATCCACATGAATCAGGCAGGCGCGATTCTCGAGAGCCGCCGCCGCGCCGCTAAACTTAGAGGGTTTCGCGCGCCGCTATCCTATTTTGCACGTGGCTTTATGCAACACAGAGACGGCACGCGCGCTCGCGCGCGCCCGCCAACTCGGCCAAACATCATTGCCGCATTTTTCTCGCACGTTTATTCATTGCTGCGCTCCTCATCCGCCGCCGCCGCCGCGCCTGTCACTGTTTAGTCAGACACTGAAAATACGTTGGCAGCAGCTCGAGCGAGACGGATTCGCGCGCCGCAGAAACCTTTCCGATCTTTGTTCATCTTCGTGCTCGATTTATTCCCCAAGCAACTATTAATAAGATAACGAGCAGCTATTCTCGGGGAAGGTAAAAGCGGAGTGGCGGGTTGTGCAAGTAAGGGAGAAATGAAATAGCGGAAACTATGATTTATTCTGTCGCCTTTTGAAGTATTTATTGCTTTTAATATGCGTTAATAGTTGAAGTTGGTAATTCAAGAAATACTATTTCGTTTAATTAATAATATAATTTTAACTGTCGAAATATGAGAACTTCGACTATTTTATTTAGTAATAAATCATTGAATAAACAAAGAAGTTTGCTAATATAAACGAACTAGATTTCCAATAATTCAATTTATCGACTTATTAGTACATTTATTAATAATTTCCAACATCTATCATTATTCTTGACAGTTACTTTCGAAACACACCTTTATGTCTGATAAATATCGCAATATTTTACAGAATATCTTCCGAATGCTTTCGTGTCCAACACGCAGGACAAAAAGGGTGTCATGTCGATTGTTTTACCGGTCCACCCCCCCATTTCTCTCCTGCTTCGTCACCTGCGCCTGAATATTTCATCCGATTCTGGGCCCGATTCTTATCGTGTTTCACGCGTTACCAGCGTGTTCTCCCTCGTGTAATTCAGAGTGGTGCTTGGTTGGGGCCTGCGATAGGAAAATTAATGGCGCTCTTCCGGATAGTGGTTTTCCTTAGATTAAATTAATTGGCCCTGTTAGCTATCGATTTATTAGCCATTGGGTATTAGTGGTAATTAAATGTCAGTAGATATTAGATTTGTTTTGGTAAAAGAATTCATTCAAATTCAATTTAGCAACAGTGATATTATCGTTAATGTTTGTTTAATTTTGAAGAATGATATTTCATTCGTAGTAGCCAAGATTTTTTTTTAAGAACAAACTTTTCTTACAAAAAAAATTCCCTCTTTAAATTTTACAATTTAATTACAGTTTAGTTACAATTTTATCATTCAATTGCAATTTTCTTACAATTTCACCAATTGAATTACAATTTAGTTACACTTTGATAATTTACTTCCAACTTTCTTACAATTTCACAATTCACTTACAATTTATTTACAGTATTTATTTATTGACGAGGTGTACATTGACTCACTGTGTGTGCGAATATAATACTAGTCGGAGGACGAAAGGGGTAAACAGAAAGTGCGCCGCTCATATCGGGAATCGTGAAGGATTGCGCGATCGTGCAATGACATGGGAGCGAGCGCCGGCTTACGTGTCCAGATTCCAAGAAATTCTACGAGATTTTCTCGGAGCTGAAGAAAGACTCGTTATCGCATTCCCACTTGATCCGTTATCGCAACCTGTCGATATGCCATTCTTATCGGCGCGCATGCTTCCGTCCTTTTTCCTTAAATCAGCAGCTCCCAACCTTCTGCGTTCGACGCCTGACTCATTTGCATCCATTTCCGATATTCATAAATTATAGCGCTATCGTGAACATTTGCAATGCTATCGCAATTCTTACTTGCACATTTGTTAACACTTGTCGGTGTTAAAGTACAGTAATGAAGGAAATCTTACAATATTTTTATAATTATAATACAATACAATTGTAATAAATTTAAAATTAAATATTTGTCTTTGTTGGTGGAACTTTGTCGATTTTTATTTAAACCAATAATTTAAAATTTGTAAGAAATTAGTACAGGTAATAATCAAAATAAATAAATACGTACATTTAAGGGTGAGTTTTTAATTATTTCTCAACGGAATTACGCTTTTAATGTAATTCACTTCAAATTCTCTCAACTTAATTAATACAGCAAATGAAGAGTGAGATTTAAAATTCAGATTTAGCGCAGATCTAGCGATTTGACGAAAATGCCAAAGCAGCCGAACCACCAAGATTTCGCAATCCGTGTCAAGTGTCGCCGCGTCAAGTGCATTAACACTGGCAAAGAAGTGGGATTCGTGTCGACGAGGCTTGCAATGATGGCAAGTCAAAGTTGGGAAACGCTGACGCGGCCAATCAGGGTGACTAAACAGCGGCTATCGCGCGCGGCACCTGAGCGATAAGTCGCCGATAAAAAAAGGAGGCCCGATAAACCGGGTAGCAGGCTAATCGGTGAATAACCAGAGCGTCTTCCCCTCCGTCGCGACGCCGAGTTCCCAGTTGGCTTTATCTTTCTCCGCTGGGAAAGAGAACGCTGAATTATTTAAAGCAATGAATATCGGTTATCGCCGCCGGCGACAAACCGCTCCGCGTGTTTCCACTTTCGCACTTCCGGCGAAATTAACTTTAAAATTGCTGGGAATCTTATGGAAATTTTGTAATTGGAAGCGGCACTGCTTTGGAATAATTATTTGGGAAGAATGAACTGCGAAAAGTACGCTTTGATGGAGAGCTTTTTTTTAGAATGTCTGTTTGTATAATTTATCAATTTCTTACAGCTTTAATTAATTTATCTTGGATATAATATTTTCGTAAAGATAAAAAGTTGTCAAATTGAACTTTCCACCATCTTTTAACTAATCATAAACGAATGAAAAAATAGTAATATGCAATAACATCGCATTCTCCTCACTAAAAGGGAATAACCCCACTCGACGCCATCCATCATCGCCGGCAAATAACCTCCGACTCGAAAAGCATAGATCATCATTTCATCATAAAGGGGTGCAGGACATGCTTTTTCAATCTCGTGCATCAACGGCGCGATAACCAATAACGCGGGAGAGTGAGAAATATAATAGGCGAGATACGAGCCAATAGGAAGGGCGTCAAAAATCAAAACGACGCAGGAAGGGTTTTCAAAAAAAAAACTCAATACGTTCTAAGGGGCGTTGCGGATGGCGAAAGGGGTGGTTATCAATCAGAAATTGGTGGGCGGACAAGACAACATTAAATTAAACTTAAAAACTAAATTACAACAAAATATAAAAGTTGGGGTGGCATAATAATTTCTGTAATAGTTGTTTATCATACATTATTAATAATAACTTCAACAAAAAGCCTGTACGATCTTTAAATAAGCTTTGTATACATTTCTGGACTTCAACCTCGATTTTCACCCTGTAAAATGAAATTAGACATCTGAAAAAATCTGTGCCACAATTTTGGAGAAATGTCGTTAAAAGTCAAAGTGGTGGCTTCGTTCGTGAGTCATTCTAGAAAGGCTTTCGGTGCCAGCTCATACCGCTCCTCTATTCTCCGAGCTCCCTCGTTATCCCCTCGTCATTTTTAACCCCCTCTTGCCACCCCTCCCTCCCTCCCTCCCGCACTCATTCTTTATCCGGACATCATCGAGGCATTGTGCCGATCGGCCCCGAAACGAATTAACCCGAATGCGGACACTGCACACTCCGCCGCAAATTCAAATTCGCCCCGCTCCTTTTTTTTCTTCTCTTTTTCTCCCGATGTTCCATCACAGGCGAGCATAATGGGAGACGCTTTATGAAAGCGGGCGTGCGCTTTGTGCTTGTGTTCTGTTGCACTCGCTTTTGTCCAGTTTAGTTGGATGCCGGGTTTCGATATTTTTGGGGAAACCAGGGTGAAAGGAATATGCAAATAATAAAAGGTTTTTTTAAAGAAATATTAGAGAAATGGCGTGAATTGTTTAGAATATTTTTAATATTAATGCTGTGGTGTGCGGAATGGAAGTTTTTGTCAGTAATTCATAGAAGGGTTGTTTTCACTGATCTTGACATTTCGGTGGACGTAAAATACAACAGTTATTTCAACGTCAATCATTACTTACATTAAAATATATCTGAATTTTCTTCTGCACTTTTTCTTTGTTCGAGGAAAAATTCATTTTATTGCTGACATGAATAATAATACTACTACAAAATTCAATATTACTTTTTTAAATTATCATTCTCAGTAGAAACGTCATAAATTACACAAACTTTTTAAATAAAATAACTTTTGCCAAAAGCACCAAGAACACTGCTCCTCTGGCATTCTCTGTATCGCACTGCTTCCGATTGGTTCGCGAGCGGCTCTCGCATTAATTCCAATTGATTGATCGGCCCGCGGAATTTTCCGAATCTTTTCCTCGGCTCGGACAGCAAATCGCAGGGATTGCCAGTGCGTGCGATAACGGCGTGTGTGTACAACGATGACCATTGTTTGACGAAGCGCGCGCGCGCGCGTCGTAACGTTTGTATAATCCGTGCGAGCGTGACTCACCGATGCATTAGGAGACGCAAAGCTTGATTCTATGAAAAATCGCGCCAGCCAATCCTCTTTATCGTTGTTACACCAATAATATTGGATATATTTATCTATTTTTAGTTTTTAGATTCCAGATAAATCAACGCCTCTTTTATCATTTTACAATAAATTCTCCATTAATATTTGGATTTCTGTCAGTCATGGATGGATGTGAGTTTGTTATTTCGGCACTGGTATTTCCATGATCTAAGTGGAAAATCTATTACGGCATGACTGATCAATTATCTTTAATTGTTCAGCGTCATCTTCACTAACAGCTTATTCTTGGCTGAGCTAACCAGTAGCGTTCTATGAATTAACGCGTATTAATTGAATTGAATGCAATTATCCCAATTCAGTTAAATTAATACACAAGTTTTACACAATTAACAACACAATTAATAGTATTAATAAATGTTTCAAAATAGCTAGACAACTCGAGGCAAATTTTCCCGTTTTAAATCTCCCTTCGATAATATCGCACACAATTAATTAATATAGTAAAAATTGAATTGAATGAATACAACAAATTATTAAATATTTCAATTCATTGAATTGAATTCTATTCAATTAATACAATAAATCTATGAATATTACAACCTCGGACCAGATTTTCCAGTTGAAATTCGACTTGGACGATAAGAAACCTGATTTCGGCGACGGTATTTCCACGAGCGGAGCAGGAAAATCTATTACCGCACAAGCGATCGCTTATCTTTAATTACTCAGCGTCATCTTCAATCACGGCTTGTTCCTGGCCGAGCTGACAAGCGGGCCCATTGTTCGAGGCGAACCATAATGAAGACGGCAGGCTCACCGCGAGGTAGCACTTTGCTCCTCCAATAAAGATTCCTGCCGCGAACAAAAGGGAGACAGACATTACGTATGCCCGATGCGAGCTCCTCGTTAAGTGATTCATTCATGCTGGAATCCTTCGCGAGCTTGGCCTGTCATTGGAGCGATCTTCACCTGTGTCCCCTGTGTACACGTGTACTCTGTCTTGTACGGGAGGAATTTGTAGCTGGGAACTCTTCTAACTTGAAGTCAGAAACATCAAGTTTCAATTGCCATGGGATGATTTCGAGTGGTTTGTTTCGAAGGACTTTTATTCGTGGAGATGATTAATTTCGCGGTTAATTTTCGTATTATAAACTATGATTTTTCTCAATATTTTAGGTTTTAATATGGCCTTTATTTTTTTCCATTTTTTTAACGATCAAAGAAAAATTTGGGTTTCATTTTCAATGTGATGTTATTGGCTAGCAATTATTTGCCCTTATTTAATTCTAAAATCTATCTTAATTCTAAATTCTAAATTCGAACACATATTTTAATTTTTTAGATCTTAAAATAAATTAAGAATTCCTAAAACATAGAAAACCCAAAGAATTAATATCCCAAAATACATAACAGCTACTTCAACGCGACGAAAAACATATTGCTGTGTCGCGATTGCGCGAAATATAGTTTTAAATGAGAAACTAGTGCGTAGAACGGTGTTTGCTCGACTGGCTGCTGGCATATTGGCGGTGGAGTTTGAGGGGCGTCCGAGTGGATTGGTAAACAAAAGTGCGTGCGGATCATGCAAGTACGCTTTAATTCAGGGTCGCAGCGGCCTGGCCAGTGCTCTGACACACACCGAGAGTGAGTCATACTTCAACCGCATTGAGCATCGATATCAGCGTACTTTTATGTCTCGATAGCCCCTGACGCCGGAGAGCGATTCTAGCCGGGCGCCAGTTCTCCCGCAAACTCGCCAATACCCCGCGAAATCCCACGAATTCTCCCATTCGACTATTTTATCTTTTTAAATAATACAGCAGTCAGCTAAATATTATTTTTGCTTCTCTCGAAATATGAATTCATTTTATTATTAATGTTCGTTACTGACAATTCATTTAAGTAAATGTTAAATATATTAAGTATTTTATTACTAAACTATTAAAATTCTCTTTTGGAAGTATTATTTTAATAGTAATTTAGTGGGAATGATTGCTCAAGAAAATTTACATGCAACTATCTTTAAGTAAGAAAATTTCCAGCAACGTTTAGATGGGATTTTTTATTCATTTTATTTTCTTAGCAAGCAGTCAATGAAATTAAAGTTTGATGAGGAATTTAAGTAATTTATTTATTGGATATAAAATAGAATAATTCAAGGATTCATCGAGACTACTAACTTAGATTTCGCCTTAACCCATATTTGTCAAAGATACGACAATCAGAATTATCAGGAATCCAATAAAATAGTTCGAAGGACATTGCTCTGCGACTCAAAAGAAAAGCAAAGCTTTTGCGAAGTCCTGTTGACGCAAAGTGTCATCGCTGTTGACTGCTGACTCGTGACTCGTAATCGATCGCATTATCGATGAACTTTATTCTCGCGGCGCGCGTCTTAATGAATCACAGTCGCGATCGCGAGCTAATCAATCTGTTTGAACTGGAAATCGCAAACTCTATTTACAACCGAGTTCCATGAAATTCTCATTATATTTGCGGAGTCATTGTTGAACTTATAAAGTCATTCATTCAAAAAATTGCATAGTAAGTTTTACTGTAATAAACTGGTTATTTCAATTTTTGTCTACTATTTATTTTATTAAATTTACAAAAGTTATGAAATTATAACAATTTTATTCAGATTGCTTTGGTAATAAAAGATGATAAAATTATTTCATACATTTTAGACAAGTTTCTTTAAATTACTCGAATCATATTTTATTATAATTTCAGTATTTCAATGATTTTACTTTCTACAATTTTTCTTTTTCTCCGATACAAGATCCCCTAATCAACCCTATGACGAATGTCACAATGATACACAGAACTTTTTCCGCGGACTGATTCATTTCTCTAGGTGACGAATTTGCCAGGACTTTCGTTTCGATCTTAAGATGATCCATTAGCGCGACAATGTTAATGACTAATGCCCGGATCGTGCGATCCATGTCCAGATCGATGAGTAACGATTCGTGGAGGAGGGCAAGGCACGACCAAATCGGAGCTTAATGACGCACTCCTTCAAATATGAAAGCGCCAGCATTGTCTCACCTTTTTCCGGGATTCTATATCATAGTGATTTCCCAAGTAGAATGTGCGTATGATGCCAGCCGCGATAATAAGTCTTCTTTAGTTTAATTGCTGACGAATTCTTGCGAAACGTAAACAGCGATAATTGAAAATGGCTTTAATAAGATCATCGCAGGAAATAGCTGTTTATTTGATCTTGTTGAAATCAGGCTTTCTTTAATTAATTTATAATGATTCTGTAATGCATCAATCGTGATTCTGTTAAAATTCAAATGCAATTCGTGTGAGATTCAGTTATTCATCATTTAATTTCTAATGGTGGCTGTGCCACAATTTCAGTTTTATATTAAAAGACAATTTAACATTTTGTTTAATATTCAATTTATCGTAACTTCCATTTGGGTACTAAAATTAAAAGTCTGCCATCCGCAGTTGCCAGTCGTACATGTAACACTTATAAAAGACACAGTTTATAATTTAATTAGTATAAAAATCTAAAAATTGAAATTTAATATCTGCCTTCATA
Organism: Ectemnius continuus; assembly: GCA_910591665.1. NCBI lineage: Eukaryota > Metazoa > Arthropoda > Insecta > Hymenoptera > Crabronidae > Ectemnius > Ectemnius continuus. The sequence continues at coordinate 7,017,245 of OU342868.1, read as the reverse complement.
AATACCAATGATCAATTACAAATCGTCAGACGTCATAAAAAATCCAGGCAATGAGGAGAAAAAGTGTGATAACACGGCACTAGTTTAACCATATGTACCGCGAGATGGAATGCGTATAAGGAAGCGCCAGATGTTGGCTGGGATGACGCGGATCATCTTGGGTATTCGCCGGCTGGCGATGATGATGACAATATTGTGGGTCGGAGGAGTCCTTGGCGGGCGGCTGACGTTCTAGCGTAATCATAATAAACGCCGTCGCCGCTTCGCTCTAAGCGTTACTCACGCCAGCCTTGAAGGGATTTCCATTCCCCGGGCGCGAACTGAATCACTATCGACTCTCTGTGTTCCTGGTTACGATTAACCAGCGAAAGAGAGAAGGAGATGGAAAATGTGTCTCTGATTCGAGATCCTTTCGATCTCGCTGCGGCTGACCGCGCGCGGGCTTCCCTGCATCGGCCGTCATCCTCTCATCGTCGCGCGTGCGGTCATCCAATGATGGAATGCGCCCGACCCGAGAGTCATCTTCGCTTAGCTAACGCTAGAATTAGCACTGGCATCGATACGATTTCTTCAATGTTTGTAAATACTTGTTGGAGATTTAAAAAACAGTTTTTAACATTTTATTGATATTCAGATGGAGGATATTGAAAGAACATTATTTTTATTGTTTTAATTGTTATTAGTTTAAAAATATGATAATTCAGCTATGATGGAAGGTATTTGCAATAATCATAAATGCTACAATTCGATAATCATTAAATTAAATTATTGTCAACTTTTATTTGAAATTGATATCAAAGTTAAGTCGAAGACGACAAGTAATACTGGATCTAAATAATATAATTAACTTTCTCGGTTTATAATTATAATAATGTTATCAGTAACATATCTATGGTTGACAGAGCTGATTCAAAGGCAAGTGAATCACTCTGTATATCTATAACACAAACAGCCACCATCGGATCGCGTTGAGTTACACCATAAAGTGTAAGCTGCTGCTGGAAGGGTTGCGCAATTTCGTTGCCAGTGTATTTTACACATCACGAAATGAGATAGGCAGCGCTCGTGATTCATCATTCCCTGACTGCCCTTTTTCTGAACTTAAAAGCAAATGCGCTGCTTTATGTTCAAAACCGAATTTTGAAAGTCTACTAAACAAATCAGAGTTTTTGTATCACAATTAATTTTGACAGCCAAAAATTAACAAACATAAAAAATTATTGTGTTTTGCTATGCTGAACGAGATTTGATTTATACTTAAACTAAATTTTAACAATACAAAAATTAGTAATTTTATGAAAGAATGACAGTTTTACGGCGAGCGTTGACACTGTCATTTCTTCAATTGCAAAATGCACTGATGCCATGGATAGATTGGCTGAGGAAACCGCGATGAAGGGAGAAGGGAGAAGCGGACATCGATGCTCCATGATTGAGCAGCGTTACGATATCCGTTTCGCTCTATAAACGCTCCGGGATTGACACTACTTGCTAGAGCAGGCGTCTGCGACTGACACGCTATTGCGATCAGTTGTTCGTGATTGCACAATCACACGGATCGAAGTTGCAATCTCCTAAAATTATACACTCACTTCTGTCGTGAAGAATATTTCTAGGCATTTCGAGAAATTCTCAGTATTGAATTTTATATTTGGTTTCAAAAACTGTGTTCATTTGAGGGTAAAAATCTCAAAAGCAGCTCAAATGGATACTTTAGAATTTATATGACAATTTAAAGAATAATAGCTTGATGACAGGAATTAAAAATAAAATTGATGAAATGCAAAGACCTTCTGCAACAAACAGACATTCTCTCGTTTTTTAAAATGATAAATAATACAAAGCAAACTATCCTCCACAACTAAACGTCAAAATTAAATATTTCAAGACCATGGAAGATAACACGTAAAATAGAACAAAGTGACTTATTTATCCAAAATCAAACGATAAATCAAAAAATACAAATTTCTCCTAGCCGGGTTATTTATGACCCAAAGAGGCTTAAGTGTACGGCGGAATGAAGGACCGTGGCAGGGTTAAAAGAGTCGACAAGGAGCGCAGGTTTAAAGCGTCGGATGCAGATCCATTGAATCAGAGGCGAGCTGAAAACCCCGGATAAGAGGCGAGCGGGCGTATCCTTGTGCCATTCAGTCCAATATCATCCCATTGAATTGTAGGGCACTCGAAATCAAAGAGGCTCCTTTGCCGGCCTCCGCCAGCTTCCTCCTTTCCGCTCTGATCCGGCCGGAGCTGCGCGCGTTGGCTCCTCGCCAATTAAACGGCGCAACAACAGAGCAGAAGGAAAATAAGGGTGGCTGGATTTTGTTCCCTTGAAGGAATAAGCGAGCTCATAAGGGAACGAACCTCCTCCTCGTCCTTTAGTCCTCGTAATGCGCTTAGATACAAGTGATGGCTAAGCCTTCCTTTCGAGATTTATTCTGATTCATTGCGCGATCCCTTTTCCCCCATTTCGAAGGGCAAATACTGCCGAATCTCAAGTACTGTTTCATTATGCAGCAATAGGAGATGTAAAAATTATTTTCTACTTTTTACTCAAATTTAACTAGAGAATTTTGTTATAAGTTTTTATATATTTTACCTTTGTAACGATTAGTTAATTTCTATTACTTCAAAATAATTCTTAACATAGTTTACATTAATTTAAAAATGTAACTTCCATAGTTTTTCATACAATCGTTCTACTAATTACTAAAATAATTCAAATACTGCGAATTTCGTAAGAATTTCACGGGTCATTGAACCTCGCACTTTCGCAACTCTTCAACTCGTCACTTTTTCCAGGGTGTCCTTTGCGAGCCGAGACATTCATACAAAGAGTACAAATCCTTCCCTTCCGAAAGGTGTTGCGCACGGTGCTGATTCATCCGTGCTCCAATTTTTTCAGCGGGCAAAAAAGAGTGTGCGGCACGTGCTCATAGTGTGGAGCAACGCGGAGTATGCGGCGGCCGCTTCTTTTTGTTAGGTGCACTTTTTGCAGCCGTGGAATGCTAACTAAGTTAGCTGCCTTGACGCAGGAGTCCTTTGAAAGAATGCACAACATTGTGTAACGACACGTAGAAATGACATTCAACGCGTTTCGATTTACCAAACAAACAAAATTTAATAAGATTTTATTTGGGTTGTTATTGTGCTATTAAAATATTTTAGTTTGTTTCAATTTTATTTCATTATGTTTAGATCTTAATTGTACAGGGTGTGTCACTTGCCTTTCAATCGCCACTGTCGAGCATACACTGTTATAAAATCATTATAAATAACCTAGACATTTCAAGTATACTTAAATGGTTCTCAACATTAGTCCGCATTTTATGCATTTATACTTTTACATGTTTAAAGCCAGTTATATATAATATTCCCCTGTAAATATAATATGATAAAATATTATCTCCTTTCGTTGCTAGCCATTCAAAGGAAGTCGATGTTAAAACTAGCTAAAATATTCGCTCCAACAGACTACATAACTTCATACAGCTTATTGGTAAATAGAGAATATATAATATAATTAAATAGATGTCTAATAAAAGTGGGCTGGGAGAGTTCTGATTCAAAGTACTCTCGTTTGATTTTAAGTAGTATAAGTTCGTGGCTTTCGCCCATTAAATAAATGTTTATTTTTAATCGCTATCGCCACGATAAAAATAAGTATTTACAGGTTTGTATCTGCGACACCGCCAAGACACAATTACATTTTACATAGTTCTATCGCGTCCCACTTCTGCCAGTGTGACAATGCAGGCCTAATTACCCAGTTAAAGCAGACGTAAGATATTATCCAACGAGTCGTTCCAAGAAAGGTGGCTAGAAAAAACCGGCAGCCCCAATTCGCCGTAAAGAAATCCAAAACCACCCTATGAGAAAGGATTCAACCCTTGGCACGCAAGTCTGGGACAGTTAACCCCTTAAATTTATGAGGCTTTGGACTAATTCTAAATAAGGCGATGTTCTATTCTTAGATTGGTAGTAAAATTAGAAGACGTTCACAGTAACTTTTTTACTGGGCGTGTATTCATTACAGGTTTATAAGAAATATTGTACATACAATGTATTATTAACAATAACTAATATTTACTTCTTTAAAATCCATTCCAAAATATTTAAAATAAATAACGAAAAAATGTACACCAGCGGTGAATTACATTTAACTCGAATCAGAATTAATTTGCCATGGATTAAATTTTACCAAACAATCAAAATAACGAATAACAGAAAAAATTAAAGATTGCAGGTATAATACGTGATTATTTGCAATATTGCGTCTCTATAATATCAATAATATCTATAATATCATATCAGTTATAGCTTTCACGTTAGAGGTGTAATCATATTTAATGCAATAATAAAATTGTAATATCTTACTATTACAATAATAAATATATTTGCACCAGTTATTATAATTCAATATCGAAATCTTATATGAAAAAATAAGTCACAAAGTTCGTACATAAACGTTATTTCACTACATCTTCATCCAATCAATTGCAATTCCTCTCATTCAGCGTACTTTAGTCAGAAATTTCACGTGTCGAGCAAACGTTTGAAGTCTCTGACGCAGAAACTCATAGATTACCGCCGAAAAACTTGCAGCTGGAAAGCATCGGCGTTAGAGAAGCGATCGAGTAGATCGTCGGCGAGCGTGGCCGAGCTTGCAGCTTATCGGTATCGCGCGCGCGCGCGCGCGGCGTGTTGCGCGTTGCGTTCGCCGAGTATTTACCGTGGTGGTGTACGGCAAGGTCGTCATAGGACGCGTTGCGTGCCGGCGAAGTGCACGTTCGGATCGAGAAGCCCCGGCGGCGGCGGCGGCGGCGGCGACGCGCACACGGCCAACTAGAAAGACAAGGAGCGCGCGATGCGAAGGAACACGCGAGCGACGCGGAGAGCGAAGCAGACCAGGCGAATTCAATACGAGCAACTCCGCAAGCGAGAGGGAATTATCAGGATCCCTGAAAGAGGAAGAGAGCAGGCAAAACAAGACACGGGAGACGTGTACGGTGCGCGTGTACCGGCGCGTGAGAGTGTTGGTGGGCCGCCGAGAGGAGTCTACGTCAGCGGGGCGCTCGGCCAATGGCGCGCCACTCGGATGACTCATGCGGCCGAGCCTCATGTAAACTCTCTCGTGCCGCTTAGCCAGCAGTCTCCCGCCAACAACCGAAAGGGCGAACGGCACCTTTTCCTCGCCACGAGTACGCGTTCCCACAACGATTCCAAAGTGATTCCTGTACAACTAACGAAATCTCTGCACGAGTTTATCAACTGCAGCAACTGCCGCTCGACGAGAGAAGTTTTGGGAAATCGAGGACTCGCAGCTGCCACATTTGCGTAATCGTGCTGTCCGCTCGCAGGAGCGGAGAGACACGGAAGAGAATCGGTTAGCTCAGAGTTACTTGTTGTTGGTTGGCCTAGTGCGAGAAGAAAATAGAGCCGCGCCGAGAGTAGTGTGTGTGTTGTCTCTCTGTGTGTCAAATGGTGAGGTGAGAGGAGCACTGGGACGAAAGCGAGAGAGAGAACAGTGGAGGGTGTTTTGCGCGAGAGCAACATGAGGATCAAGAAGGAAGCCCCTTGCCTTGTGCTCAGGCTCATGCCGCTAGAGAATCTTGATACTTGGGGTAAGAACGCTATTAATTCCTCTAGAAACTCGAAATATAAATCATCAAAATCCAGCATCGACGAATTTTTCCACGCAAAATTCTTGTATTCAATTATGACTGATTTAATGCTGATTTTCAATTGCTGTAAATGCATAAGAAACGTGGTTCTTAATGACTCTAATGCCGATGCGATCCAACTTTGAACTTTGTTTCGACGTCAATTTATACAACGTTAACTTTGAACGTTGATGTTTCAACACGGAAAGTTCCTCGAACAAATTATAACAGGTTTGACGTTGGCGTTAATTGCCTGTAGTATAATTCTATAAGAAAATCGCTGTTAATCATTGAATCATCGCTAGCTTTGAGTTTTGTACAAAAAGGTACTTTCAAGATCGTCTAGAGTTAGTAAAAGTAGTTTATAGTAGCTTAACGGAATCTGAATGACCACGCACGACGATTTTATCGTGTACTCTAACTCAAGTTTTTCATATACTTTAAACTATGACCTTTAATGAACACGTTAAGAATTTTACAAATTAAGATTACTGTTTTTCCAACGCCAGTTTAAAATAGCTGTAATTCCAAGCAAGTCCAGAACATTCTAGAAAGTGTTATCTAAAAATGCGAATTCATACAATTTAAAGAGCTCTTTCTCCGCCACTTAAAATTCTGAAATTACTATAATCCGCTATAATTCAAAGCGATGACAAAACCATTGTACCAACTGAAATGAACGGAAGCTTTGAGCATTTTATGAGGAGAGTTACCTTTACACTAGTTTCGCCGGTCGGCGTGAATTGTAGCGCGCTTTAAGGTCGATTGGGAAATATGAGTGCGGAATGGCTGGCTGCACCAATTCCGGCGGAGAGTTAAGGCGGAGTATAAATATCTCGCCTTCAATGAGGTTAATTGTCACCGCGTTTACGTGAGCGCTTATCCCGCTGTCTCTCAATTGTGGAGCAGAGTGTGTGCTGCTGCTGTGGCCGCCTCGCCGGGCATATAAATATGGGATCACATGCTTCTCTTGCCACACTGTCGCTGACTAACCCAGCGGCGCGTGTTGCGTAGTACGCCGGAATCATCGCCCACTAACTCTCGTTGGCCCTTCTTACTATTGTCTTTCGTATTTTTTGCTCACTCAGCCTCTGCGTTATACTTTACTATTACGCATTCGTAGTCGGACGTCCTGGTGTTTCAAAGATCATTGTCTGATACGTTTGTAATACCACTCATTGATTCATTGATTGTTATACGACATTTTTGTCTGTCTGACTTCTCGAAATACTAGAACAAACTAGAACAATGTTTATAATTGATCATTCAAAATGGGTGTGTGCAAATGGAGCAAATGCAAATATGATTGCAAGTGAATTCTGCAGATTTTCATTATTTTAATTGCTAAATGCTAAATATAACAGTTATTGTTACAATAGCAACTGTTGGTTCGAAGTTAAACAAATTCTCACAACCACGCATCAAAAGCAACTGATATTTACTAATAAATGATCAATGAAAATTGCTTTATTGCAACGTAATGTTGCATTTAACTATTTTAAACGATAATACTTCTGACTTTCTTCAGTATAAAATTACATTTCTGTAGATAAAAATAGCTTAACTTTTTTCAATTTTAATCATCTTCTATTCACTTTTATTAATCATACGATTAAATCTGCAGCGCGTAGAGAACAGCTCGATGTCGTCGACAGGAAGCGACGAAGAATCGAGGAGAGGTGATCGCCGGCCAATTTAAAGTCCGTGAGAAAGTAGCTGGTGTGAGGATCGGCGCGATCGGCATGCGAGAGCGGCGCGTTCTCCGTCGCTCTTGGAACGTTGCTCCCGATCTTAGTTTCCCCGTCGATCATTCTAATCGCTCGCAAGCTGCGAGGACAGCTTGGCCGCGCGCAGACCAGAGCGACCAGACGCGCTTTTTTGGCACGCACCGCTTCGCTCCCCGCTCTCCTCCCCGCTCCCTTTTTCCCGAGCGATCCAACGATGCGTCATCCCTACGCGTATCGGCTATTTTTGGCCGCCCGTTCGGAGATTCGCCGCCGCCACCGCTCCCGAACGGGGTTACTCCGCTCTGCCACGGGGGTTACTTGCTTCCCCGGTGTTGGTTTCCCTAATGGCTACGGTCATTCTCTCCTTCGTTGGCGGTTGGGAATGATTATTTTGATGATTGCTATTTTTTAAGAGAGAGAAAAAGGGTGAATTGTGTTTGTGGTATTTTGAATTGAATTCTTTAGAGTTGGTTTATTTAAATAATCGTGATTACTCTGATAATCTTAATTTTGCTTCTCAATATTCTTTGTATTAGACAATGAATAGAAGACGTTAATTATTCTATATTTTATTTTTATCTATTTACAAAATTTTAAATGTTTAGTATTTTTTTTCAAGTCATTTATACAAGTGCAAGTGTTTTAATTTCACTGGAATATTAGAACTCGACGACTAAACGAGAATGTCCGTCTTTTGAGGCTCGCAACGCGGTCAAAGCTAGGAAAGCATTCCTCCATCCAGAATTAGAATTCCCCAGGTTTTCTGAATGACACTAGCACTCGCCGCCGGTGCGTCCGATTGTCACTGGAATGGAATCCTTTCGCGATTAGTCACTTCGTTATTTTGGGTGCTAGTCATACGCGCATTACTCACTGCCGAGGTCCTCCTCTCGCCCGGAGCACGAAATTCTTTATCTTTCAGCATCCCGAGAGGGTTGCCGGACACAAAAGACTCTTATTAAACGGAAACTGGCGCGAGAATGTCCAGCGGTTTCCGGCGACTGCTCGAAACAGTCGCTGCTATGTAATTACAATCCCCCAGAAATTGTATGTTCGAGTAAACCTGAGTTAATTTAATTCTAGTTTGATTTGTAGTTGAGATGTGATTTTTTACGCACGTGGGTTCATTAGGTTATAATTAATTCGATTAACTTAAATTACATTGCATTGGGTTGAATGGCTTATTTATTTTGCGCGTTTCCTTTCATTGTTCTTATTTAATAGAACATAAGAATCACTGAGAAATAACGTAAATGTATTTCTATTAGAAATTTATAAAATAAAAATATATACAAAAGCAAAACAAAAATAGACAAATATTAATGATTTATTTCTTCTTAAGAAAGACATTCTTTAGGTAAATTTACTTTTATTCAAAGAGAAGAGCTTTCTTTATTACCAAAATTTATATAAAAGATACTTGGTTTGCGAATACTTGTTCTATCAGCTGTATTTCTATGCAGCTAGATCGATAAAGAGAAACGTGAGATGTAGAAAAGGAGTCTCGGCTGTGCCAGAATCTCATTGCCGATGACTCAGTCGGCAGTCTCTCTATCGCTAGATATTCAAGCGCAATGCCCGAACGATGACTCGTTTCACGTTAATCTTTGGAAGGCAGGCATTTTTTCCAATCGACTCGGACTAAGCTCGAGCCGAGGGAATTCGATGCGTGGCAAAGAGATCATCGATGCAACCAACTACGTTCCTGAACTTTCACGGGAAACCTATGATTCATGCTCGCTGCTTTACGCTCCTCCTTGGTAGTTTCAGCCGCTCTTTATGGGTTGGTGAATCCATTGTTTTTCACCGGCTGCTATTTTGCCGCCGCGCGTCTTTGACTCAGTCGAAATGATAAAGCTGGAAATTCGGGTTGATTCAACAGATATTGTTGGATTTTGTGTGTTGGCCGGGGTTTGAGTCAGCGAGAATGATAATGCTGGGAATTTGGGTTGATTCAACAGATATTGATGCTTAAGTCATTGATTCATTCGATTTGGTATTTCGAGGCAAGTTTGAGTCAGCAAAAGTGATAAAGCTTGCGAATCACTCATTGCATTGATTGATTCACATAAGTCATTACAATCTAAACTTGCCTTTAAATATTAAAACCCAGTATTATTCAACAAATAACACAAAGTTGCAAGAGAATTTAATAATAATTCCATGATTCCACAAATCACCATTTCTCTCTGAATCGACGCTCGTCCCAATTTCCATACGACCGCGAATAATAACTCGGCGGGTGAAATCGCGGCTTTCATTTTCACGCTCGCACGCGACAAGTTTCCATTCTTCACTCGCATCGAATCGCGAAAAAAAAGGAATCGCTTTCTCTCAAGCGCGTCCGCGAAAACTTGACGATGATTCTCGACAAATTGTCGATCTCGCGAGTCATGTAAGTTCGGAATGCAGGAGGCCACACGGTGGGACAGCCGCGTGCCAATACCGCTACAGTGGCAGAATGTGGGTCGCCGGCTGATTTGGGTCGCCGCTACAACAATCGCGTCACAACGGTGGCGGCGGCGGCGGGGTCAGTGACCCCGGTGCTCTCGCAGGTGCTGGAAAAATGCGAAATTACCTCCTCGTGAATCACTTCTCGGATGCCTGCGATGCGACTAATTTATGGTTACGAGACCACCGCCTGTCCACGCCGACTTTCCTTTGTTTAGTGCCAATTTGCTGGCAGTTCAGTTTTTCGTACTGATTCAGACATTGTTGCGTACAAAAATCGTTGTGGTTTGTGAGAATTTTAATTTAGATGAATAATTTGACCCAAAGAAATTTCAAGCAATTTCGTATTGGATAATAATAAATTATGCAATAATTGTGATAATACACAAACGTTTCGTAATATTAAAATGTTTTATCTAATATTATATAATACTTCAACAATCAACCAATTTTTATTCGTCTTTATTAGTCAAATGGTATTAATTTACATTTACAAATTATTGTGACTCATCGGGAGAAGTTTTAGCAACTTTTGTTAAGCGGATTACAAATCTTTTCTTCGTTACTTTAACACCAGCATAATTCAATCGGATCCCGCAGCTCCGAACACTGATTCCAAACCATCATTACCCGTCACTTAATGAGGATTTATGTCCCTTAAACTTGCCGGGATGGACACTTGATCCTACTTGGTTTTAACGTGCCCGTTGACTCGATTTGATGTTCGAGCTGTGAACCGCTCGTCTAATTATTACTTTGTGTGCCTGCTGATTTATCTTGTTAATACAATCACTGATTTTTCTTCATACAACTTTGATTGAAATACTGTAACATATTTAATTCTTGAAGAAGCACATTTATTTTATTATTCCATTAGATTATTCATTTCTTTGATACTAATTTAAATGGCATAATTGAAGTTTAGTATTTTTGCAACTCAGAATGAAAGCTTTTGTTGTTTTTCTTTTCGTGATTCGATGAACACAACATCGACTAACGAAAGCGAAGTGTTTCGGCATCGAATCAATCCTTGCTGGTTTCCTGTTTCCATTACTCTTGGCAGGCGACGCTGATGGAATCACGATTGAATAGATTTTTCGTGGGATTTGCATTCGGCGCACGAATGCCCCATTAATGTTTCATGGGTTGTTTCTTAAAATGTGTGGCGGATGCATAAAACATAGGATGCCGAGTGAGTTTTTCCTTATGGCGTCTTTTAGAATCATTCAGTTTTATTCCACGCGAAGAACCAAGCGACAACACATTTAAACGTGATTTTATTGATAAAATAGTTGTACCGCAGTTTTGTCGGACACAAAGAACACTGTAAGAACGCATTTAAAAATTATTTTACACACAAAAGCTTTATTTCATACAAGCAACAATGTAACTTAATTTACATATAAAAGAGTTGTGCTTCTCTTTTATAATTTAATTCCCGTCAACTTTAACAGCTGTCGCGTTAAATGGAATACAAAGTTTCCAAGTTGATTCATAAGTGGTCGAGTTGTTAAATATGTATATTTATATAATCAGCGATCGAAAGTGAAGGAAAGTCAAGATAAAATTGGCAATAAAAGAAAGGCCGTGCATAAAAGTCTCGTAGCGAATCATCGTTAATGGAAGCCGAGGCACTTTGCGCGCACCAAGACCGAGACATCAAACGCCATAAAGATTTACCTTGAAACCTGTCTCGAAAAAGAGCACCAAAAACCGTTACTCACGCCGGCCGCCGTTCTGGGAATGGCAACTCTTGAGTACAAAGTTTCCTTGTGATAATGTCACCCGAACTTTCTTGCTCACTTGCTTTGCCCATTGACAGCCTCGTCTTTCCTTGAGATATGTGTGCACTTCAGTTTACCTAAGTTCGGCTTAGAGTGGATAAATAAATTGTTCGTAGAAGCCTATTTTCTTGGCGTAAACTTTGGCTTTCTGGTGTCAAGAAAGTTAAATTTAAAAAATCTGACTGTGTAAAATACTTTTTTATTCACTTTTAGACAGTAAAATAATGCAAAGTATTAGAAAATAATTCAAGCAGCATTGCTAAAAATATAAGTTTAATTTCATTTGATGCCAGCTTCTCAATTTACGTTAAAATTATTCCGATAATTAAGTTTGTCGTAATATTAAAGAAGGAATATGAAGAAGTTCAGGAAAAGTAGGGCGGAAAGTAGCAGCTTGTGTTTCGCCAGACAAGCCAGCGATACGTAAACGAAGCGTTTGTCTGGTAGTTTCCTGGAGACCGTAACGCTACGAGCTCGAATCCGGAAGGAGGAGGTTCCGTCGAGAACGGAAAGGGAAGTCCGAATCATCTTCAGCCGGAACTTTATACAGGCCCTGTTAAAAGAGCCACTTGAATAGACAAACTTCTCTTATCCCAATTTCCTACTACCTGAACATTCCATTATACTATTTTTTATGGGAGTCTTCATAAATTTCTATTAAACAATCCATTGCAATTAACAAGAATGCATTCACAATGACAAGAAAACACAATGACTTTCACTACACCTTGTTAAAAATGTTTATTATAGTTATTCTCGTGAAAATAAACATGACTGTAAATAGATGTTCGAGTGTCAGGCGAATTCGGGTGACATGACAGTGAACGTGTTAAAGATCATCGTCATTCTAAATAGAACTAAATTTTCTCGATCAAATTTTCTTCACGAGAGGAACTAAATTTCTATAACAAAGAAAAATAATGAAAGGAAGAAAGACGCGCTCGGCAATTTTCGGGCCACCCTGTAGGCGCGCGGGGTTGCTGGCCGTGGCTCTCGGCAGTAGCCGAGAAGACAGAGAGTCGTAGTAGAGTAGAGCAGAAGCGAAGGAAGTTCCTTGGCGAGGAGTCGAGGGCGAAGGGGCAGCCGTCGGTGGCTCACGCAGAGAGAGAAAGAGAGAGAGAGGAAAGTGAGTCATCGTTGAGCCAAGCCGGCATCAGCAGAACAGCAGAGAACAGCAGCAGCAGCAGCAAGCCTGGCTCGCCAGCGTTGCAGGTCAGGAGAGGAAGACACTTTTAGCCCACATTTCTTCCTCGCTGCTGCTTCTTCTCGCCGTGCGCCTTTCGCCCCTCTCGCGTCTCTCAACCTCAACCCAATTTTTTCTTCCTCTACCCTGCGAGTTTATTCCCGGGTTTCTCTATGTGCTTCTCTGTTTGGCTTGGGATCCTTCTTTCTCTTGATGGGTTCCTCCTCGAAATTCTCACCCTCTCCGAGTTGTTGCCGCTCGGCAACATGCTGCTGCTGCCCACGCAAGGTGTCATAATTGCCTGTCAGGTGGGAAAGGGTTCGAAAAATGCGAGCCTCTTGAATGATCACTCGGTCACTGTTGGTGGAATTCTTGAAGTTTATACGAATTGAAATACTGAAAATGGAAAAATGAATATTATTCTTGTATCAGAAAATTGTTTGTATTCTTGCTTGAAAGTTGTAAATTTAATTATTTGAAACATTGTGGTATTATTGTGAGGAATGTGAGATTTTTTTTTATTTGCTTCTCTCTTCGTTCTTCTTCGAAACTCTCACCCTGCTTGTTGGTGCTCGGCAGCATGCTGCTGCTGCCCACGCAAGGTGTCATAATTGCCTGTCAGGTGGGAAGGGTTCGAAAAACGGGAGGCTTTCGAGCGATTACTCAGCGATTTGTGTCTCGGAATTTTAGTTAGTGCCATTTTTCACTGACTTCGAAACCGAGGTTCTCAATTCATCGTGTTTTATAATAACCGAGGAAAAATGAGTGTTTAAATTTGGACTGAAAAATGCCATCAGTATTTATAGTCAAATATTATTCCTGTAATTTTGACAGTTTCTTAAATCGTCTGATAAAAATAAGTTAAAACTTTACTCATTGAAAAGAGATTTTTCAGTGACTGTCAACTATTTTCTTCATTATCTTTTCTGTTAATAAAAGAACTCTGTTTCATAAATAAAATACAAATATTATAAATAACGCTCGATTTCTCGTAAAGCTTTCATCGCAATACAACTGCCGGCGAACATTCACCCCGATAACAGAATTTATCTTGCAATGCATTGCTAATCTATGTTATTATTGATCATTTTTAAGATCGCTTGCTTTGTCTCGCGCGATATCGAACATCACGTACGAAAGAAAGCGACATACTCTCAGTTGCTGACGATTATCCGCGCTTGTAATTGCAAAGCTATTCTGCCCGGACTCGCACGAAATTGTTAGTTCGTTATCTTCATAAGAATGGGAAGTATTTGTTATCTCACCTGGGACGTGAGCACAATAAAAACCTCGAGGCAAGGCAAACTAAACTGTCGAAGAGAGTGTTGCACCTTGTTTAATGATGTTCGCGAGATATAAATTAGTGCATTTGCCATTGCACCATGGAAAAGTTCTAAAAACTATATAACAATCATTTGCAAATGTTTTTCAACAGCTGTGAGAATTATTTTACAACGCTCATAATATTATTCAATGTCTAATTTTCGTTTAACATCAGATGGTAGAGTTGTAAATAAATGTTGCAACGAAGGTCTTTTGATTTTCTATTTAATATCATATTTCACAGTGTTTTAGAAAAAAATAGAATAATTTTCGTTTTCTGCGTCTCCCAGGTACTTTGATAGCAGAATGAAGATCTAATTAAGAAATCCAATTAAGAAATTCATTCACTCCGTGATCGTATGGAATCCGCGTGACTCTCTCATCTTCTCGCTCTTGACGCCGTCTTAAAGCTCGAAGACTTTCAAGGCGGCTCCTCGGAGAATTTATGATATGTAAAAGCAGTCGGTTGCGGGGCTTCGCCACGGCGGCGTGCTTACTTGAAAATCACTGTACTTTGAGGGGTTTCCAGGCGGCCCTCGATGGATCGTCGATTTCTCGCCCAATAATAGCCATGGTGCCCCAATTTCGTATCTTTCGTAATTCGTAGTTTACGCTTCACTTCAATTAAAAATCTGTAAACGTCAGATTAAATACGTTGATAATTTATTTACTACGAATTTATGTGCGTTTATTTATATATTTGTTCTTTGGTTTTATTTCATTTTTTCAAAGAGTAATTGTATTCTGCGACAAAATTCAACGCGCGATAAAAAGTTGGGGATCTTTTTATCGGAAAGCACACACACAGACAGAGGAGAGCCGACAACGGTGGAAGTGTACAACATGTTGCGGAGAACAGAAATTCCATTCTCTCCTCGTGTTCTTCCCAGGAAGAACACAATGCCGTGATTCATTCTTGCGGATTTTGCCTTTGCCGTTCGTAGTACTCTCTATGTACGCCGAGATATATGCGAGCTTATAAATCCTTCGAGATGCAGGTTCGCCACACTTCCGCGAAGAATAAATTTCCGAGCGCAAAGGCGCCGATCCTGACACCGCGTCGATTCCTCGCTGAATTATTGTAATCCTACTTTTCCGTGATTATAATTTATATCGCATCGATTTGCATGAATAATCGTTTGTGCGCCACATAGTTAATCGAGTCATCAGTAAAATATTGTAATTCTCGTAATTTACATCAATTTAATCCAAAGAGTAATTCTGTAAATTATTAAATTATTAAAACCTTGTTCAAAAATTAATTTCCCATAGGAGAAAACTCTAAAAACACCAATATTTGTTTACACAGTTCATACAAATCCGGTACAATTAAATTAACAAAAACCACGTTGAGAAAAAATTACTTTTCCAACAGGAGACAATTTTCTTTATTAAAAAATTTCATTCTAAAACCACCAATACCTTTTTTTACACAGTTCATACAAATCTGGTACAATGAAACTAATAAGATGTTTCTTATTTGGTGTTACAGGTGGACACAAAGAATTCCACAGGCGGCACAGGGAGCTCTGCGAGGACACGTTGCTGCCACCAAGCGGCGCTGGTCCATCAGCGGTGAGTGGTTGTCCGAGTCCCGGTCCGGGCTGTCCGGTGCTGAGTCTTTCGGGTCCACCGACGCCTCAGCCGGCAGACATCGACAGCCATCCGGCGTCCCAAGTTCTGCCTTTCCTCTACCTTGGCAACGGCAGAGACGCCGCCGACCTTCAACTCCTGAGGGCGCTCGGCGCCACGCGTGTCCTCAACGTCACCTCCCAGCTGCCCGGCTATCACGAGGCCCGCGGTATCACCTACAGGCAGATACCAGCCTCCGACTCCGGACACCAGAACCTCAAGCAGTACTTCGAGGAGGCCTTCGACTTTATCGGTGAGCGCTCTTAACTCCTTCTTAAATAACTCTCGCATTCACCGTTTATCGCAGTTTTATTTGTTTTATGTTTGTCGAATGATACTGCGGTATATTTATTTTGGAAAAATGTGGTAGTTTGATTATTTGTTAAATCTAGCGATAAAGTACTTTTAATAGTATATTCGAATTAATAAGAATTGTGAACAACTATAAATTTTGAGCATCAAAGGAAATATTCTTCAAATTATAAATCGACTTCGAAAATAAATAACACTGTATTGTGCTGAAAATTACATAAATTTCGACGGAAAAAAACTATTTCTAATACTAATACACTCTCTAAAACGGCTGATACACAGCGAGTATACATAAGATGGAAATTATTTTGTACTTTTTATCTGGAGCTATTTTTGGAAGGCGATAGCGCGCTTAATCGGGCTAAGCCTGAGACGCGGCCTTCAAGAAAGATCGCCTCAAATTTGATTACGCCGTGATTGTCTTGGTCGATTTAATCTGTTTCGGGAGTTTCGAGCCTTCAGGCTGGTTTAATCAGAGTTTCACGGGCATTCATAGTCAACCGATGCATTGAAAAGAAATTAGATTAACACGAAATGCTTCATTAATATTGAAATAATAATTCTTAACAATAACAGAACATTCGATAAAGAACACATCAACTTTATATAATTTCAAACAACGATTATTCAAACAAAAAATTACACAATCGTCGTCAACACACGAACAAAATGAAACACGTGTACCAGTTAATTAATGGCACTCGGTTCGATCCGCGGGAATGATTACTAATACACGCGTCACACGGAGAAGGGAATTCCCGGGCAGACTAATCCCGGCGAGTGTTTGCGCACTGGCAGCCTTTAATTACACAGCCGGGAAATTAGAACTCTCCGGGGCGCCGTGCCGAGTGTTTGACCCTTGGAGTGCGAAGGGGGTGAAATGGCCCGGACACGAAAGGGTTTCTCGCCCCCGGCCTCTTGGAAGCTGGCTGGCTGGCTGCCTGGCTGCCCCTCAGTCGCCGCTGTTTACCTAACCGCTCGCTCCTGTTCAAAGGCTACTGGCTTCGTTAGTTACCGCTCGAATTCGGCTTCTGCTAATTTGTCAGGTTTCTAGTAAGAAAGAAGGTCCGAAGATGTTTAGTGTGACAAAGTATTATAATCATTTTTAAACTTATAGCACTATATTCAAATTTATTATGAAAGGACTGCGAATAAAGAATTATTATAACTAGTAGGTAGAATTATTTAATTCAAAGTCTGAAAGTAGTTCCATTAAATTAGGTGTGAATAATAATAGTTCTTCAATTATTTGTGCTGCAGGTTTACACTCAGTATGATAAATAATTAGAAAGGTGTCTATGATCCAATTAAACAAATATATGTATTTAAAAACTATGCTTTCACATATCACTTGTTATTATATATTTAAAAGCATTATCGTTCGAGTCACTTATTTATTTCAAATGTGTAATACATCGATATTGGCAATGTTAGACGGTGGTTGGCGCAATTGATGATTGGTGGGAAGGGGGGTATCAGAGATATCGCGATCAAATCACCGTGAGAGCAGAGAACGAGAGTCGTCGACAAAGAGACGTTGGCCTCCCGGCCAGTCGATGAGTAATTCTTTCGGCTCACTGACTGACTGGGTGTGTCCTGTAATGATCGTCATTGCTCCCGCCTCTGACGTCCTACACCGGTCTACGCAAATGAATCCTCGTCAGGGTTTCCTTTATAATCGCTGGAATAATTCATTAAAAAATTGCCGAAGTAAAAAAGAAATATTTGCTTGAGAAAACTGGGGTGCGAAAATACTTTGTCATTTGTTATTTGGTTTGAAAATATTTTGTATTTGACGCTCTGGACTTGTTGACAATGAAGTTAATAATTATTTTGAACTTTGACACTGAAAGGTTTATTATATTATCGATTGACTATTGAATTAAAATACAATGCTCCAAACGAACAGTAAATACACTCAAAAATTTCAAGATCCACTGCGTTGAAGATCGCTCGTTTAGAAGTAGACGCGTGTTAGAGAAACGAGCGGAATATTGGGAACTCAGGGTTGAATCCGGTCTAATTTTGCGAGGCTCAAAGGGACCCTCTCGATTGGCACTCGCAACATTTCTGAAAGTGGCCATTGTACACCGGCATTGTAAGGAGAGAAGGCTGCTCTCTCTCTCTCCTCTGGTCCCAGGGGTTTCTTAACGGTCGAGATATAAAGCACCCTTGATTTTCCTTCCTGGGAATGGAAAGGCTCCTTCTCCCTTTGTCATCGGTGCTTCGCTCGCTGCTACCTTCTTCTCACGCCAAGTCCCACCCCGCTAGATCGAAAACGGCGCAGCCTCCAAACCCGCTCCTTCTTCTTTTCACTTTTTGTATTACGTGCAGCTTGTTCCGCTTCCCTTTGAATCCCCACTCTCGGCAATACCCTGCTATCAATGGGATAATTATAAATTACAACCCTGAAGAAAATTAAAGTTGTATACAAATTTATTTGAATAATATTACTGTTATATATTTAATACAGATAAACCAATTGATTAAGTTTCCATAATAAATCGATTTCAATGTCTGCTAAAAATGGTAACAAGAGCATAACAAGTTATAAACTCGCGCTTTATCAGTGGACAATAACAATTGCGCTGAAAGGAGCGGCGAGCGTGAATCATGCATTGGCCAGAATAATGCGATTAACTCGACATCTCGTCTTCCTAATGGATCCCGGACATGTTGTGTTAAGGGGATGCTAAGTACGCTTATCTAATAACGCTCGATCCCCCTCGCTTCCATATCGAGTTACTCCGCCAGTTATTACATGCGCCAAGACGTTCCCCATTGCGAGCACACTCGGCAAACGAAATCGTTTACAAGCAGGAGTTCAATTATCCAAACTAATTTGGTGACAAAATGTATAAATTGAGTTTTATAAAATTTTAATAATGAGAAAGTTACTTATGAGATTAAATTTGAATTGAATTGATGAGATAAAAAGATTGTTGGTTGATGGGAGACAATTTAAGTCATTTATTCTAATTATATTCATACAATACAATATTGTTATAATATTAATGTAACAGCTTATAAAATGACTAAAAAAGTACTTGGCAACAAAAAAAACTCTCTCCAAATAGAAACAAATGTTCTATTTCAAAAACATAAATTTAAAAATACTGGTTTGCCAATATTTTTTTACTCGCTATAACTCGAGCAACACAATGTTCGAATGGCAGAGATTTCGGGGGAAAGACGCGTTCCATTGTAGTTAACGTCGACGGAGTTTCGTCCCAGTGAGAAGGCAAAGGGGGAAGAGAAGGAAGAGTAGGGCATGCGAGAGTGGCACGTTCGCATCGGCAGTTTGACGGTTGGCCAGGTACAGCATTCCACCAGTTGCACACTTGATCGTGGAGAGGGTTCCCCTTCAGCCGGTGCGCACCCTTGCGAACACACTGGTCGCCGCACACACCGACGCAGATAAATAGCACGATGTCTCCCCTCTCGCTTTCTCGCACTCTATTGTCTGCCTCTTTAGTGTAACTTCGAAAATAAACGTTGAAAAATATTTGGCAATATTGCCGATGCTTAACATTAAAATAAAATATATATAAAATTATTAATTTAAAAAGCACGATATTAGAATCGCTGTGATTAACACTGGAGTTACCAAAACCAGCCAAAATGACTGGTTTTTTAATTCATAAAAAATCCTGGTATTTCTAGAGTTAAATAAATAAAATATCCAAAAATATTTGCAAAGAACAATCCTAACATCAAATTCAAAGAATACAAACAGTAATCATTATAAAACTGTAGACAAGCGAATCATAACAAAGGAGACATAACAGTTTCCTGTTACTTGGTGCTTTATTCGCACCCTTGCGTCAACTGGCGCACACAGACCCATTTAAATAGCACGATATCTGCCCTCTCTCGCTCTCTCTTTCTCTCACGGCCTTCTTCAGCGGAGCGAAGAGTACGAACAAAGAGAGAGAGCGGGAGAAAGGGAGAGAAGCGTGTATGGGAATGGAAAGAGAGAGGGATGTGCTTGGCATCGCCGAGGGGATTCACGCATATGTGGAAGTGGCTGTGACTCATGGCTTTCATGAATGGAAGCCTTGGCTGGCTGGCTGGCTGCGCCGGGCTGACTCTCCTAGAGGAGTGCGCTGCTGCTGCTGCTGCGCGACAGAGCAGCCGCGCGCACCGTGAATGGTCCACACCGGAAACGGCTGGTTACACCCTGTTTCCGTTACGCGTAATGCGAGCGAGCCAGCCTGTCTGCTGGCGAAGAGAGAGAGAGAGCGCGTGCATCTGGGTCCACTGGGGAAAAAGCGCGCCGGATGTTACGATCTTGCAGTAATTATGGCTGCGCTCCCGATCCACTTGCCTCCGACGCCGCCGCCGACGCCGCCGTCTCCCTTAACTCACCCGCGCTCACGCCCGCTTGTTTGGATAGGTCACTGACTAGCGGTACCTTTTTCCTCCTCTGCCCTCCTCGCCTCATCCCGAAATTCCAGTAGCCTCTCCTTGAATCTGTGTCACTGTGTGATTTCAATCATCTTTGGTGTTTATTTGGATTTTTGTATATAACATGTTCTGTTATACATTTATCTTATTTTATTTTGTTCTTAATTGTAATCTTGTGAGCTTCAATTTTATTTGTTCATAAGTCTACATATGAAACTTTCAGTCGATGATAAATTAGAAATAATTTTAAATGTATAAAGAAAAATACAAATAGGCTTTTGCTCTAATTTTGTAATAATATGACCAATCACAGCAATAACAACCATAAATATTCAACCAAATCACATTTAATTTCTTTATTTCCACATTTCTCATTTTCACCATTAATATTCACATTCATAATTTGTAAATAAACGAAAACCTGCATCGAAGGAAGTAAAACTGTTGGATCATTAAAAGCAGTAGGGATGATTGCAATGGTCGAACACAAGCCCAAGGCAAAGAGAGACAGCCGGGCGAGTCGATGCGCACAATACACACACACACACATACACAGAGACACTCTTTCATCGGCGTGCGTGCGTGCACTTGCGCCAGCGAGGCCCGGCATCTGCTATGAGTCATTGGCTGACGAATGGCCCGGCCAGAGGCGCAGAAGAGAGCCGTCGCGCGCGCGAGGGGTGGTAAGCGCGCCCGAAAGAATTGGACGCCGCGCCGCCGAGAGGGTTCGCATACTGAAAGGACAACGCGATGCGGAATTAAAATGACGAGCGCGCTACGCGCTTCTACCTTTTTCGCTCCCCGAAGGACGCTTGCGAACAAATACTATGTTGTGAAGCAACGCGCGTGAAATCATTGTTTGGATAATAATAGTAATATAATTAAGATCATTTCGATGAGAAAGTTCAGATATAAAAAAAGCGTCTGACATAGACATTTCTTAGTTCAATTCTACTTTGTACAAAATCTCTTTTTTAAATGAAAATTTTCAAGTGAAGATTGTTCAAAATCCGACGTAATTTGAATTAGTGTAAAGTAAGAGTTATAATAATTCTAAGTTTATATAGAAGAACAATTTCCCTACTTTCAATATATCTTAAATTTCATCATTACTAATATAATTAAAACTCACCAGTCAAATTGATCATTTCAATGGGAAAATACACATATGAAAAAAAGTGTCTGACACACATACTTCTTAGTTCATTTCTACTTTACACAAAATCTTTGTTTTAAAAGATAATTCTCAAAACTGTCTAAAATTACCAGAGCCAAGAGGGTTTAAAATACAGGCAATCCGTTGATACCAGGAGAAAGAAACAATTCGGGGTCGACGCAATTTGAATCGGTGCGCGTATCTGTGTGCGTGGTACACGTGTGCTCGCATGTGCTGCGAGGGAATTACGTGTCCGGAACACCTGTCGCGCGCGCTCGTAAAAACGGTACACCGGATTTCGGGCAATCGGGGAGGAGAGGTACTTGTTGCCTTCCTCGCGCCGACTGTTTCCCGATTGACTCGTTAACTTCGCCGCTCCCGATTCAACCGTTTCTCGTTCTTTCAACCTCCCCTTCTTTTTATATATATTTTTTTTTTATAACAGCCTTTCGAGCGGTAAATGTCGAAATTACACGTCCGCGGAATTTCGAGAGGACATCTTAAAGCGTAGCTGAGACTGTTTATTATTTTACTGATGGATAATAATATTTATAATTTAATTCCTGGTGAAAGCTTTGTAGTATTTGATTAATGCGTCCATTAATATGCCATGAAAGAAATTAGATTATCGTTTATAATGAAATTAGTCCATCTCAGGTTTTATTACGCCTCTAATCGACCGATGCCAACTGTTTCGCGATACAAATGGATTGCGCAATACTGTCGCATAACATTAACAGAGTGTGGACCGCCGTTATTACGAGTCGTTACGTAAAAACGGAATAGCGCAATGTGCATACGCGCAATTGCGTAAACAGATAGTTAAGTACTGGGAAAGCACACGCTCCTGGTAATTTCTGCTATAAAGTGATACTAAGAAACGGAGCTAATTAATCGTTTCCCGAGAGAATTAGTTGCTTATACGAATCATCGTTAGTTTTGAAGAAAAATGTATTTGTACTTGCGTCTAATGTTATTAATATATCTAATAATAATTGCATACATTGACAATAATTAAATTTTGTAAATAATCAGTTGTAACAATGTATAGCAATAATGAATTTAAATTGGTAGAACGATTTTTTGACATATAAATAGAAATAAATGGGAAGAATAAAGAGAAGGAATTATAATTCTAATTTTATATAGAGAAGCAAGTTTTTCACTTCTAATATTTATTAAATTTACCGCAGATATTAAATTAAAATAGCGCGTGGAATCCTTTCGAGAACGAACGGCCGTCAACCGTCCCACTCGTCCCATTAACACACGCGTTATTATTAACACTTATCGCCCTCCTCCATTGACAGTTATCGCAAGTTTATTAACACTTATCGGCGATGCGTCACACGTGGACTGCGGGATCGCACGATTTCCCGGCCGGCGATAATCGCATCGCTTTCCGCCTTTTTCCCTCGCCGAGCCAAGAAAATCCGCTTCGACCAGCCTCGTTTTATCTTTGCGCTGCAAGCGAGCCCCACGTGCCTTTTTACGATCTCTATGTTCTTTGCCATCTCAGATTGGATTCGTGGAACTCGTGAAAAACAGAGTTATCTTTGTAATTGGTTGAATAATAATGTAGATTTTATTTGAATTCTGATTAGTAATATGTTAGCTTCTTATGTTTAATAATATATTTCGTGTGGATGTTAACAATGATTCAATTTAAACAGTATTAAGTTTTAATGTAGAAAAATAAAAAAGATATCACAATTATATAATAATTCCTTCATTAAGTAACTGCATCTTACAAAAGAAAATTGTCTCCAACGACTAAATTTGCTTTCTTCAAAAAAGTACACTTACAAACAATTTCTTTCCAAAACAAGGATGTTTTGGCGTATGCCTTTTTTATCCACTGCATTTGCTAATGATTATACTGCAAAACAGCCAGTATTTATTTAATAACATATTCCAAACTACGTCAGATCCAACAGCAATAATAGCAAACAAAACAAGAACAAACAGAGTGTGCGAAGGAAACACGGTCGACTTGTCGCTTTTTTCTTGAGCGACGCCTGGGCGTCCTGGTGCGCGTCGCAAGTAGTGTCTGCAGTTCATACGGGCGCACCATGACTCACTGGCGATACGATAGCGTCCCCCATATTACGTAACCGAATCGGCTGTTTGGGTTACACGACTGGTCGGTTTGCCCAAGCGTTTACGAGGACGCGCCGCCGTCATCCCAACGTTCCGGCGATGATCCGCCCGTAAATCGCCACCCCGAACAGTCATGCATCATCCCCCAGCTTCTATTAACACTCGACTGCGCCCCCAATGCGTCGACAATGATCTCCCATTCAGCCTGTGCTCGAGCCTGTCGACATTGTTGGTTGCGGAAATCGTACGCTTCTCGATTCAGTTGGTTTTGTGCGAGTAATGAATTAAAGTGTGAATGTGTAGCTTGAATTTTGTTCCCTTTGAATTTTGTGGATTATTATTGAAGCGTCCTTTGAATATAATAAATATTGCAATATTTATGACCTATAAAAAGAGTCCGATAAAATATTAGTATAAATTGAACAAGTGTAACATTTAATTAATACAAATTTTGTATTATTCTTGTTACAGAGGAAGCCCGAAAAGCCGGAAGCAGCGTACTGGTACACTGTCAAGCGGGAGTATCGCGCAGCGCGACGATCGCGATCGCATACATCATGCGACACAAAGGTCTGTCGATGG
Source organism: Ectemnius continuus (assembly GCA_910591665.1). Lineage (NCBI taxonomy): Eukaryota > Metazoa > Arthropoda > Insecta > Hymenoptera > Crabronidae > Ectemnius > Ectemnius continuus. Next base: position 6,992,925 of record OU342868.1, on the reverse strand, counting down.
TGGAAGCGTACAAATTGGTGAAAAACGCCCGGCCAATCATCAGCCCGAACCTGAACTTCATGGGCCAGCTGCTGGAGCTGGAGCAAGGCCTGAGGGCGTCGGGTGGCGTCGCGGCGCCGCCCGAGGAGCCGAAAGGCTGCCATCAGTGCCGCTGGACTCACCAGCAGAACACCGAGGAAGTCACCCCCGGCTGCAGCGTCTGAGGAAATCAGAATGTTCGAGCCCGCAGCGTCGCAAGCGTCGTCCACGAAGCACGAAGACGTCGCCCGGCCTGCGAGAAGCGCAGGGAAAAACACGCAACAACGCATCGAGGAGCGGCCAGCCGCCGCTGAGAGAACTCTACATATCCTAGTATCAGGCCCCGTCCACATCCAGCACTCACTGCCATTGCCGATGTCGTCACAGTCATTGTCATTGCGATTCGTTTGCTCTAATTCTATCGCGAGCTTCGTTGCCACTATGTGGGTCAGCGCAAAGGCTAAAGGTTTCTTTCTGTGTGCGGATATTGAATGTAATGTGCCAGACGCGACAAGCATTCTTTACAGTAGAATCTTTTGCTGTTTAAACACTCTGTTATATCATTTTATTCAGCACCCTCAACGATACGTTCAATGTCTGTGAATATAAAGAAACCTTATGCTACTGTTATACTATGCGTTTCTATCGCATCAAAGGAGTCGCTTCTTGTGGATAATTGTGGTTGAAAAGCATAGTGTAAGAGGAACTTTAAGGCTTGGAATGAGCGTGCTCGAATGTGGACGAGACCTGCTCCTCCTCCAGGCTCCCGGGCGTCGACGGCCTGGAAGAGTTTCAGCGAGAGCGCGCAATCACGTTTTGCTGTCACGTGTGCCTTGGCGGATCGCTGCCCATTGGGAAAGCCTGATTCAATCGACGGCTCGCATACGTCTGCGACTAACTTATTTTGCGCGTGTAGCTGAGTGTCCAATTGAAAGCAAGATTCTTAACAATGATATGTTACTGTACGCGCACCGGAAAGTTCGGACAGGTGTTACACGTTGACAAGTATCACTCGATTTTACTCCCAAATGGATACTCAGTTTAGAGAGGCCGAGAAAGGGAGAGAGAAAGAGAGAGGAATCCGAGCGCACAGGAGTCTCATGTCGCTGGAGAAAGAAAGAGTGAGAAAGAGAGGGGAACTGATCGTCGTGATTGTCGGGAGTCCACAAGTCTCTATTCGATGTTGCTCGCGTTCACTGTTTTTGCATTGAGAGCCTCTGCGGTTGTCGTTGTCAATGGTTATACAGAGTCGAGTTTTATTTTTTATTTATTATTTATCGACCGGAGGCCCGTGTATCACATCTTTTACCGGCTCAGGGACTGCAAGGCCATTTTTAGTGGAAATTGTCGCATCTTTCAGTTTTAATTTCGATCTTGGCGGATGTTCGTCGAAAGAGAAGGAGAAAGAGAGAGAGAGAGGAAGGATGATGAAGGGTTTTCGTTTGGCGAGGCGTCGCGCGATCAAGTTCTTCCCCGATCCGGCGATGCGAGCCGCATCCTTACGGGTTTATACATAAATATATCGTATTTATTTTCGTGCAAGAACGTTCAACGCAAGGACTCGTTCGATCGTCGAGATTGCTTGTACTTACGTGACAGTGTTCCCTAATACCTTCGGTACAAAGCTCTGTAATGTACAACAGGTGCGTCAACACCCGTTTCGTTTTCGTCAATGGTGCTCTCCTGTGTCTCTGCATCGCCGCACGTTCATCGTGGCTTCACGAATTTCGTCATTTCCGCACTATCATCGATCAGTGTTCATGATCACTACCAATCGGGTGTCTTATTTCTACGGACTCATTGTCATTCACCACTCAAGGAAGAACTGTTCGTTCACGAATGATCGCACGCGAGTCTAGATTTTCTTTCGCAATGGAACACGCTACGTTTTGTACACGCGGCAACAACAATCTGCTGAGAAAAGAAAGCTGAGAGTACACGCGTATGCGAGCGACTAGAAGGAAAAGCGGGATGAATGTATCTATCGAAAGCAAGAGAAAGAGAGAGAGAGAGAGAGAAAGAGGGAATCACTATTACCGGATCAACGTTTGCGTTTTGCGTTTGTCTACTTGTAATTGTATTCGTATACCTACCATTACACGGATAGCGAAGTGGTTTATATTTGATAAAATAATATATCGTTAATACTGAGTATAGGCTTAGTGGTTAAGCTCTACCGTAGCACTTAATGATCTGGTTGGGGCAGCAACCACTCGTGATCTAGTCGTCTATTTGGGATAATAATAATTGCGCGCGGCGAACTACCGAGCGGATGTGGGAAACAACGAAAGAAGGGAGGAGGACAGTTCATGTCGGGAGATTAAAGTCATCGAGTTACTCCACGCGACGAGGCAAGTGTCGAAAGGATTCCACAAGTAGACCTAACGAAATCCTGTACATAACGCAAATCGTACGAGGATCCTGAAACCATTTGTCTCCGCTGGGAAGTTTCTATCGAGGAATGCTACGTTACAAGGAAATCTCTCGACGTACCTTGGCGATAGGATCGTCCCGAGCGAACGGAGCGACGGCCTAGAAGACACCGTTGGACAAAGTCAGCGGAGGAACACTGTATTACGAATGACAATCGCGTTTACGTCGAGAACCTCTCGAGCAGCTGTAACCGAGAATTGCCTATCGATGCCTTTCCGAAGCTACACACCGAGCTCTAGCCATTGACAATAAAGCGTCGAGACGCGCCGCGTCTCTTCTACGCGCGAAGCGAGTCCGAGGATAGCGAAATCAACTCCAAGTTCCTTCGTTTTCGTCTCAAAGCAACTCTCTTTCTCGAACGAGAGAAAAACGGTACATATCAGATTAACGTCGCCTTTTACCGGGGAATCCTGGGATTCCCCGCTACGGTTCTTAGGAGGAAGAAAAATGACGAAGACGCAGGCCCGCGCGTGGCCACCTGCTGCACCCCTGTCACGCGGGTGCAGACACCTGTAAAAAGCACCGTCGCCTAGACACCTGTAAATAACAAAAAGGAGCGGGAGAAGAGTTCGAGAACTGCGTGGAGTGAGCGGGCAGTTTACTGCCCGAGCGAAACGCCAGCCGAGAACCACGATAGTTGTACCTGTTGTGTCGGAAGGATGTAGAGTAACCGGAACAGTACACAGTCCTCAGAAATGCAGGAAAGAAACTGAAATGTATTCTTGGTTGATTCGCAGATATCGGACATAGATGTCAAAGTAAATGACACATACTATTGATCTTGTAAAATTTAAGTGAAATACAACAAGTTTATTTGTACCGAAGCACGATGAACTCAATCTTTTGCCCAAACTTCTTCTTTTTAGAGAGTACTAATCACCAGTAGATCAATCCTTATTAATAACAAGATTTAATATGATATTTATCTTGATACTAATCTAAACTTTCTGAAGAATTCCAATTTCAGTTCTGAACGTAAAACGCAGGATTACTCTTCCGGTTATTTTACGTGTGTAGTGTTTACCAGTTCGCGGAGCGAAGTTTCGTTCCGACTAATTATAAATGGTATTCAAGCCGGGTGGACGATAATAGAAGTATGTTTTATTGTTGAACTCGTCTGCGTTTACTCTAAGCTGATTGCACATGTTACGGTTTGCTCGCACCAATGTGAAATTAAGGGATAAACGTTGCACAAGCCATGGCAGCCTCGATCTAAACACAAACACACAAAGACAGTGATGAAGGTGGCTGTGGTGCATTATTGTGCCGAGTGGATTCTGGGTGGATCCGCTTATGGTGTCGGATCCCAACGATTTCTCTTCTTTTTTAATGTACAGATAGCCGTAGCGAGTTTAGGTAGATGTAGCATACAGTGTAACTATGCGTACCAAGCGTGAAAAAGTATTGTATTATATCAAAATTTATTTAGTTATTTTATGAGTAAAAATATAAATCTCAAGACTGGACGCAACAGTTTAAGTACTTTCGATTACCGGCCCTTTCTTTTAAGCGGACAAAATAATGCTTAAATAACTCGTTAAAAATAAATATTCCACTTGTGAAATTTAATTAGTTGCAAAGATGTTTTTTTTAAGGAGGGGAAATAAAGGGGGTACAATGGATTTCAAACGCATTTCATTTATTCGAACTTATCTGACGAATAAAAATATAATGATTGTGCATACGATGAAGTACGTAAATACAAAGGTCGATTTGTTACTTTCGGTCGTTCCGCTTTAGCTCCCACATGCACAATGCATTCGCGTTCTCAGTCTCCTGCTGTACTAATTAATATACGCCTCGCACTACGTAAAACAGTAGGTAATAGTGATACAACTAACACTTTAGCCAATGGCCGTATCAAGCAGTAAGCTCTCAAAAAGAAAAAAGAAAAAAAGAATATGTTCCTTAACGAACCTCTTCGTCGTAACTTTACATGCGCTCGTAACTTATAACACGAATTACGTCCTCTGCCTCACTCGTCTCAATTCTGCTCTCTCGTGTTTTATCTTGCCGCAACAAACGCGTGCTTTCAACCAACCAGTTTTGTGCCTCTTTGTATTTACATGTGGTCGATATATTTACGAAAATGTACCGCGCCGCGTGGTTCCTCATGTAAACGTTTAGTCTTAGTTCGCGAAGGACGAGTGTTCCCGCGAGTAAGAAGCTTCCAGAAAACGCCTATGTCGAATTCGTAACGACTCGATGCTCGTTATATATAGTATAAAACAGACGACGAATGTACTTTGAGAGATAAAGAGAGTTTGAATATCGCCGTGGTCGTGAAAACCGTTCCCCCACCTTGCACTGCACCAGTCGCGAATGTTCTCGGGTGTACTCATTTGTCGTCGGTGGTGGTGCTGCCGCGCCAGCGGGCGGCTTAGGCGACACTGGAAAAATTGGGCCGCCTCTTCCGCCTGTTCGGATTGCGAAACGAAGAAGGATGCTCACGATTTGCATCAACTTACCATACGCCATTAGATACGCGGCAATGAAGAGGTGAGACGGCGCTTCCGCCGCCGGTGCAATTTCAATTGACAAATCAAGCTCTAGCCACTCAAGCGGCAAAACTCATCACTACCTTTGTATAACTGGTGCCTATTGCTGCTTCGAACAAGTATAAGTGTGTCTCGATTAAACTGCGATACGATTGCGTGACTGACACTGCCTCTCTAGAGCTTAGAACAGAAGTCGAAGATTCGAGTACACGAATTCCTAGGTTTCAGCTAATATTAATGAGTTTCTTTCCCCGAATGCAATTCAGTTGTGTTCAGTGCACGTGACCTCTTTGCTGCGGACAACTGTCCCGTCCGTTGCTCCTAGCTTGTCGGCTCTTTTGCTCAACGAGGAATAATTAGCCTTGCATGGATGAAAGCGATCTAATTGCTTGCGAGTGCGGCCATCGCACGAATTAGCGTCGCATTCTCCTCTCGCAATTGATCTCGCTCTAGTGCCATTTCCCGTTGCTGCTGCAGGAGACGAGCCTCTAATGCCAGGATCTTATGGTCTCTATCTTCCAGCAACGATAATAATCTCCTGTTTTCCTCTTGCGCCCGCTCTATTAACTGAAAGAATTTTTAGTCGTGTCAAAAGAATTGGCACTCGAAAGTCTTAAATCAAATCATATCAAAGTTTAGTTTTATTACTATTATTAATACTGATATTGTTTTTAAATATTGAGGTTGCAATATCAATACTTACTTCGTGCAAGTTGTCTCCCGTTGGTGTGGGCAGTCTTGGTCTATTTCCGGAATTAATGGAAGGTTTGGGTTCATGATTCCCGTGATCGGATTGATTGACACTGTCAGACTGATTCAAAGAGTCGAACTCCTCGTCGTCGGCTTCTAAATCGGAGTGACTAAAATGAAATGGGAATAGTCCGGGGTCAATCAGTGAACTCTAACGAGCGCCGGGATTGCCTGTGTTACTAGATTAGGCACGACCCTTAATGTGAGTAACACGAGACCTGTCATGTCCTCGACCCACCGTGTTCTGAATTGGTTTCCGATAATTTCATTAAATATGATATGATGAGGGTCTGTTAGGTAACGTTTCCGAGTGATTTCTCTGCGAGGTGTTAAAATACGTTACACAAGGGACTTACGTACTTGTTATAAAATGCAGGCTCGCATTTCGAATATTCTACCAGCCCTACCGTACTTCGTACAGGTCGTGCCTAACAGAAACAAATTCCGTATACAGTGGTAGTCACTTACCAACTGTGTGTACTTATACAAGACCTGTAGGAAGTACGGTAACGCCTAAAAAGCAGCAGCAGTTTATTACAAATAACTATTGAATATATATCGATCACTACCTATGAATATTGTAGGTACATACATATCTGTACTACCTGAAAATCGGAGTGATATGTACCTTTTATTGCGTCGTTGTGTAAACATTTTTGCTGTCCGTTCCTGAAACACGTGTGATTTAACATACATTCGTACGAAAAGTTGGTAGAAGAGATCCTAGTACAACATGGTGATAATGAAGTGTGTAGGAAACAGAAAAAGCCGAAATTAAGTCGTTCGCTAGTAAAAAAAGGAAGTTGAATCAAACAAGAGAAAGCTCGTCGTGTGAAGTAGTTACAGTAACTCGCGTTAATATTCGGTCATCCACCTGTTAATTAATTATCGAAATTTAAATGATGCACAAGAAAAATGGAATTTCGCCGAATATTTATGAGAGTCACTGTGTATCTCGAACGGTGAATGGCAGAATTTATGAAATGAAGACTTCAATATACACAGACTTACTTCTATGAGTTCATGGTCAAGGAACTCATTGTGGTGTGTGTTGTGTTTAGTTTCAAGACAAGTGCCACTAAGCTCCTCCTCATCCTCGCCTGTACTACCTCCAGTGCTCTGCAGAATTAAGTGGCTAACGAAATTATACTGTAATGGCAAGTCGAAATGCGCGGCCAGGACAAAAACTTATCTTACGCAAAAAGGAAACTGCGTAATGCTATTGAACTGTATATCGACGTGTCAGACAGAAAGTCTACACTGGAGGACAAAAGTAGTAGTACAGAAGGAATACGAAAACAAAAAGAACTTTAGCATTGTAAATGAAGTTCCTTCTTATTTGAATTAGTCCGAAGTTCTCTTTACTTTCCCATTGTTGTACAAATACTTTAGATCCTCACTGTATACGCACTCTCAAGCATCAGCAGGATATTGAGAAAGTAGAACTAATCCATTCAATTGAACGTTACATCTTAAAGTAAAGTTTAATGCCTTCTTATAAGAGCAAATCAAGATCTTTGATTCTACAGAAGAGTACTCTCTTCTCATGCAATTGTCTAAGAACGACCAAGTAGTAAGATTTCTTGTTCGAGCATCGATGCAGACACAGAATAGAGAACATCTCTTTCCGCTAATGCGGCACCAATGGGCGCGTCGGAAACCGGGAATGCTACGCGGTTCTCGAGCAAGGACAAACCTCCGTTGACGGTAAATGCACGACTCCTGTGCTGCGTCGCTTTTCTCGTAGTTTTCGTCGGTCGCGCTGTTGCTTGCCCTTGCTTATGTGGGTTGGCCTGTGCAAACAGGATACGACACTACAGACACTAGAACCAGACCCATATGTATTAGGGAATTAAGAGAGTTAGGCTTCGGTAAATGGTTAGTAGGCGACAGTAAAGCGAGACATCTATTCACCCTGGAAGTGACGAGTACACACTCCTTAACTCGCAAATCGCTCAATAAATGCTCCACTGTTAGATAGTAGAATGCGACACAAATACAAATGCTACAATGCACTTTAATAGTTCGAGGAAACACTTGCGCGTATGTTTTCCAAAAACGTCGCGAATGAGTATTGTCACCTTGCAGAGAATGAAATGAAGACAAAGATGGCTGTTCTTGAAATTCTCAACTGAGTCACAGTTTTAAGTGATTCAACAATAATTTATTATAAAGGAAGGAAACTAGCTTCAGTGACCTTTGCCATGTTGCGGGATACACCTCATTGGCATACAATTGTTATGATTTCCTTGTGAAAGGAAGCTCGAATAAGAATTCTAAAATTAGCTATCTACATCTCTCTCCCATTCTCTACCAGACAGACATAATCACTCACACCATTTATGATATACTTTGTACATAATTCTGAGAAATGACTGCATTCCCATTTAACTTTCCAATGAACAGTAATACCTTAGGAAATTGCAAAAGTTTGCCACTTCTAGGGTTAGCGTTTGCAGCAGATTTTAACATTTAAGCAACAGCAGCAGCAGCAGCAGCAGCAGCAGCAATATAATAGTCATCAACTTACCGGCCAGGAACCCGTTTGTCTTGTTTTCTCATAATAGGCTTTTGTACCTCGTGTTCCACCGAATGAACATTGTTCGAGCTGGAATCACATGTACCTTGCAACTCCTCCACATCGGGCGTAGTCTCTGCGGATAAACATTATTGACGATCAGCGTATTTTGCAGTATTGCACCAAAACATTTTTATCTCTTTGGAGTAACATCTGGTGAGAGATAAGCCAGTGCGTGCTTCCAATAACATACTCTAACTTATTTCTATAAACTTCCATCACAAAAGCAAACGATTGTTTGCAATAAAACTGCTTTATACAGCAATGCCTGAAAACAAATACTTGTTTTCATACAACTAGGATGTCTAACAACTTAAAGATCACTGTCTGTCTGTCTATTTTTATGTTCACTTGATCAAAGTATACATTATAAAACATTGTTATATTTATTACTTATAACAGATATTTCAAATTCTTGCAACAAATTCGTCACAATACAATTACCACTCTCAAGAACAACTAGAAATTTCCACGAAACAAGATACCAAAGCACATATCGTTGAACCACTTTAACAACCGATTGTTCTCGAAATCGAATTATCACGAAGATCCAGAGTAAGGATCGCGGGTACGGCGAGAGGAGCAATTAAAAGAAGAAACAGGTTTTACTTTGGAAATTCATGGAAGCAGCATCACCCGTCCTGGACGCGCCGATCCTCGACCTGGCGGTGCGCACCTTATTCCTCCTGGATGGCAGCTCAAACTCATTGTCAAAGTCATCCTGACTTACGGAACTAGATGCCATCCCGGTGATGTCACTGTAAACACAAGTGTCAGTAGCCGAGCGGTTCGTCACCAATCAGAGTGCTGGCGCGCGGAGAAATCTGTTACCTGGACATCTGAACAAAGGGGTGGACGGTTGGGCTCGGAGTCCCCGTAGCGGTCCACGATCGGCTCTCGGGGAAGCTGGAAGAGAAAGAGAGATTCGTTGATTGGTTGTTGGAGTGTCGTTCGCGGTGCTCGACTAGTAATGGACTAGTAAGTAGTTGTGCGGAGAAAGTGGAGGAGGCGTCGAGGATTCGGGCGAAGCGCAGCAGGAGGAAGCAGGAGCGAGGAGGGCTACGTGAGATAGAGAAAGAGAAAGAGAGAGAGAGAATTCTGAGTGAGTGTGCGGCGCGTGTAATCGCGCCCGGCGATAACGCCGCTGGCCGCTTAGTCACCTGTTCAGGTGAGTCTTCTCGGTGTGAGTCTTAGGCGGTTCGCTCGGCTCGAGCGGCGCGCTTCTCTACTCTCGCTGAGTCAGCCGCGCTCAGCCTAGCTCCAATTGACAGCTGTCAAGTGGCCGGACGTCCGTAAACACCTAGCGCCCGTCTGCACCGATTGCATCCTACCGAGGATAGATGGACGTATTGATCCTCGACGCCGCTGCCGCGCGCCACGGTGCCGTTCTCACTGCACCGCAACATCTCCCCTGCAACATGAACAGCCGCTCGCCGCGACACTTCCGTCCACTTCACTGGCGCGCCTTTTAATTCCAGCTCAACACCAATTTGTAACATGCTTGGCTACTTAATCATTTGTACAAGTCAAATTATCCTCTGGACTTGAACAGCCTTTAATAAATCGATTTCATTGCGATCATTATTTCTCGAATATGTAATAAAGTTACTCCATCCACCAGCAGAAGCTACGAGGTTATATTTACTTACAACCATATTTACAAGCTACGTGCATGTGTAGAGTTTAGTTCTCATAAATTTTACTAATATATATACGATTCTGATTCTACGTTATCGATAACATCCGACGTTATCGCTAACGTCTTGGCGAGGCAAACGCGGATACCTCCTCGTATTTATGGAAGTTATGTGCCCCTATTACAAAAGTCGCAATCGAAGCCAGATTCCGAGTCCGGAATGCGATTCTGGTTCTGGCGATAGCGACCGTCGCTAACGTTCACGTCTCAGTCAGGCATACAATGAGGGAAAAGACCTCCTCGTATTTAGAGAGGTTATGCGTTCCTGGTAGAAAAAGTCGCAATTGAAGCCAGACTTTGGGAATGCGATTCTGGTTCTGTCGATAGCGATAGCGTCCGTCGTTAACTCTGACGTCTCTCGTATATACAGGGTGAGTACTCTCAATGGGGAGCCAGCTTTTTACCATCGAATTATCGGTAATACCGACCTTGCGTCATTGTTTTGGGAAGCCTTGTATTGTCACTTGTATCGTGTGACGCCGAGCACTACACGCAGTGAATCAGGATTATTAGTAGACTTGTAACAAACCTATTAAGTCTGTTAATGGGCGTATTAATTCCAGGCCCATTAGTAGACCTTTAATCGCAGGCCCATTAGAAGACCCAATAGGTCTTTTAGGGTTATTAACTTACTCAGGAAGTTCGTATTTACCTGCAGTTATTCAAGTAATATTCACTGTCTATTGTTAATATGCAATAGGAAATTACTGTATTTTTGATAAAACTTCTATTGTACTAGAGTAATTGGAAAAGGCAATCAACACAAACAGGTTCTGCATTCATACATTTTATTTCTAATGCTTTAAAGTTCAAGACAATCTTACAATGCGAAAATATGCTTGTACAATCGGTGTCTCGGTGCACATCTTTCGAAATCTCGGCGCTCGCTCGCCCAGCTTTTGCGATAGAAACTGTGAAGAGAGCGATTAACATAGCGAGAGTTCTATCTCATTTCGTTAATAGACACACTGCGAGAAGAACTGCCCTCGTGTCCTGCGTTTACCTTCACACTTAGTCCCAAAGAAATTCCGATTCCTTCAGTTTTGGCCTTTCGCGCGCCTGACAAGCAGAATGTCAGATCTATCAAGTCGAAACCAGCGATTATTCTTTCTGTAAGTTCGTAAATGAGTGTGGAATACTTCTCGGAGAAAGCAGTGGCTAAGATCGACTACAGGAATAGGTTAAAAATCTTCATTTGAAGTGCTCTAGATAATTTTTAAAAGATACTTATAATCGATCGGAACAGCTGGATTCTCGTGGAAGTATTCCATATTGGTTTACGATCTTCCGAAAAAACTCAGCACGGGTTTCGAAGTATAACTTCGAAGTACTCGACGATTATAATAAAATAGTTCGCGTATTAGCGGTACCCGGCATTGTACGGTGCGTTTGCCATTATCCGGTAGTTGGTTTACACGATAGTAAATGCAGTAAGCTGACTAGTAAATCTTACGAATCACAGGTTGGAAGGGAGTGCCGCTCGCGCGACACAGAGGTACGTATTAATTAATGTTCTCTTCGTGTATTTACAGATCCAACTTCACACTCTGTCTCGTTCTCCGATGGTATTTCCGCCCCTCGAGATTAACCATTATAATTCGACTGCAGATATTTATAAAATGCTTGGTTTTTGTAAAATTCGTAATATTTAAATTGCATCGATTCTGAGTAAACCTCTGCAACCGTCAATTTATAAAAATAACATTTAGATAAGAAAAAGAATGATATATTTCTAATCTTATCATCATCAAGGAAAAAACAAATACCCAATTGAATCAAGTTTTAAAATCAGTCATTCGGAAACAATAAAAACTCGTATAAATATCAGCAGTCCAATTATAAATCATTTCTGGTACACGTGTTGCAAATGTTACATTTCCATTAACACAGAGAAATTCGTGGGAGAGTTCGCGGATCGAAAACGATGAAAGCAAAGACAGAGGGAATACATAACCTTGAGATTTTGCTAATCGAATAGGTATAGATTAACAGCGGCCACCCTTTCATTGCATTTGTAGAAACAATACTGAGTTCATAGGCGTTATTATTATTGTTACTCGAAAACTTAATACTCAAGTCGCCCTTGTGTATTAATCTTGAGTCATCACACGACTCGACATGAATGTTTCCTTCGTTTAATCGAACAGTATCCTGAAACGATTATTAGTTTTATTCAGTTAGAAAGAATTGATCTTAAAACTGCCTTGAATCACAAAGGACTTTAACAGGATCCAAGAAGATTGATCTACTAATTCGTTTGACATGTGAAACTGATCATCATCGCTTTTTTCAATGTGTCCTTACTGGAGCAACAACAGTTTATAGAAGCATTAAGACATTCTTAGTGAGTCACACGTTCTCTCTCTCTCTCTCTTTTTTTGGAGAAATACAAGATAAAAAAAGTCACTTACGGTTCCTTCAGCGAGGACACAGGTTTACAACACAGATTACACAATCATCGTACACGAAACACATGATTATAACGCACTAGACAGCAATCGCAATCGCAAGAACACATACGTGGAGAATTGAAGGAGGCTTGCTCAGGGATAACAATGAATCAGAGAAATCTTTCAGGGCAGTTTAGTGGAAATTAGAGTATGCCGCGTGTCTGGTTCAATTAAGGGCAGTTTGTTTTCTTTTAAATAGAGATTCCTTTCCAGTCCCCTTTCCACGAATCACAAATGATCGCGCAGCGAGCGAAATCATACGGACGACGAGTGCTCTTAATTTTGTGCAGACATTGCTCGGCTCCGATTGACATCGTAGGTGTATTCGATTAGAAGTGCTACCTTGAAACGCAACAGTCGAGGGTATAAAAAATATATGTTGCTGCCGTAAAGGAAGGATATGTCTCGAGAAGGAATGGTAGTACGTATCGAAAGTGGTTTTGTACGCGCGATTCACACATCTCTCGCCTAGCTTCGCACGCTGTTACGCCTAACTCCGAAGCTCCCTAGATCTCTACCAACGGACGCAACTGACGAATGCGGTGACAATGCGCTGCTACACTCAATATTATAAAAACGCCTAAGCGACTTACTAAGAATTAGACGCTCGGAACACACTGTACACAGGTAAAACGAAAATAAATAATATGACATAAATAAACGATTTGATGGTCAGTAATAATATAATAGCTCTGAGTTGAACATAAACTTTTCAATATCAACTAAATCTCTTGTGCCGTAATACTCTATGGTCTTCGGCGAATCGGTCTTAATTGACCGCTCGCCTTAAGTGGATGAAAACCATCGAAGAAATTCTCTGAACGCGCGAACAATCGCACGCCCCGCTAGTATTAACGCTCCTATATGTATATATTAAATTTAAGGCTACTCGTTGTAAAGATTTGTTACTTATGATACACCTAATTCCCAAAAAAGTGCTAGCAAAGCCGAATTGGACTCATTATCGTAATGGTTCGTCGCAGTTGATCTCCCACTAACGCACGGCCGAGTTTATATCAGCAATAGTTGCTGCTTAAATAAGTTAAACATTAAAAAGAAAACTTTGATACACAATGTCCGATTAGTCACAAAGAATTTCAAGTAAAATACAAAATTAATCACACGATATAATAATGTCACAAATTAAACAAGTGTTTTATAGTAATTATTTGGGTATTAGACAAACGTCTATTGCCGATATCACTCGCAGCCAATCGCCCAATCGAACTGATTAACGGAGGCACATGGCGCTACGACTATCTCGTGTCTCCTGCATATCGACGCACACGCATACTGATATCACAGTAAAATGAGTCGAAATCGTGTTTCCACGGCCGAGCTAATTGCAAGCCAAAAAGCGTCTATGAGGACGAAGCTCGTGACAAGCGCGAAACACGGATTCAAGCGCGGGTCCTGTGAAGAGCGAAGCAGCGGGCGCCTCCAAGGACTTTAAATGCTGACGGAATTGTATGGATGGATACGGAATAGTCTATGGTAATCTTACGGTTATCCATTTCTACAGAAAAACCACCGCACAAGACAGACGACACGATTAACGCACACTTTCTTTCTTTCTTTCTTTCTTTCTCTCGGTCTCGCACTCTCGTTCCACTTACGCTAATTAATTTACAGCACGCAAATCGGTGTTAAGCGTGCCAGTTATAATCTAGTACGTACAGAATGAGTCACCTGTCTTTGAATCCGCATTGTTTATGTTCCTGTTTATAGGATCATTGTAAATTATCTAGTAGTATTTATATATTACATTGTAACAGCGAGGCGGAAATAATAACACGATTTATATTTGATTCTACTCGAAAATTGTGTCGTTTCCACCCCAGCTTGTAGATATAATGTACATAATATAACATGCTTACAGTGGCGAGCATATAAATAAGAACATTCTGTCTTTGTATAACTCTAATAGCAACTGAAATTGTGCACAGTGTCGAATTTGTTATACAAAGTACATGTAAAATTTGTGAGCAACGAATAATTTCAAATAAGTTTCTTATGTATTTGTTCTTATTTATAGTCTCGCTATTGTATGTGTTGGAGATAAAGTGGGGTATGACAGTGTTGATTCAAAGACAAGTGTATCACGTACGCGTGTTCGAACGTAAACAGCACGCGGTGGATATTGCACTTGGAAATCGATATCGCGAGAATTCCCTCGACGGATTAACATTAGGCCCTTTCGGTATCGCTTGTTCGTTGCTAATCCGTCGCAACCGATCAGGCATTGTTACATTTCTATTAAGATTAAATCGAGCCTGCTCCCATGGACGAATCTCAGCTCCGAAGCATCGGGTGTGATGTAATAAATAAATAAATTTGCAGATTTTTCTAGAGTAGCTGATCGCATCCACGGATGACTAGATGATCGAGACTGTCGAGAGAAATGCTCGCGATATACAATACGATCAACAGAAGCGGTTACATTGATTCCATAAATAGTAAATACTCAATATCATTAAATCGTAGTTAGCAATCGTTTCGAAGCAGAATTCAGGCGTCGCGCGAGAATAAAAATTGCGTCCATGCCCGAAGCGAAGCTTGTGCTAATACACGCATATATATATATATATCGTTAGAAGCGCCGCTCGGCTGGCGCAGGATTGTTCTCGACGAAAAGGCTACACAGAACACAATAGTTTTACGGAGCGTCGTGCGAGCGAAATAGCGAAGGCTATTCTCGAAGTATAATAGAACCCCTTTTATCTGAACTGCGTTATACGAATGTTCTACTATTCAAACACTGTTGAATTCGTATGCTTTTTCCTCATGTATTTGTAGAAAATTCAAGTAACGCGATTTGTCTAAGAAAAGTTCTATTACACCTTCGCGAAGCTAACGTTAACTTACACCGGCCACGATGGACCAACGAACATAGCACGATTCAATAATTGAATAAGTAATTATCGTCCGCGAGTTAGGCCGACAATAAGTTATCATTAAAATGTAACAAGTTGGTGCGACCATTCGCGTTGAATTCCCGCGTCATCCTAAAATTCGTTAACCCTATGAGTGATCTTAATTGGCCATCGTCTCTCCTAATATCGATAAACTTCTCGAAATCTATATTCAAGACTACAACGGCACGCCAGGCGTCTCGTGTCAACTGGTACCGCTGGAGACTAGACTTTATTTCTGTATACATAATTACAATACGACAGAGCAGAACTCTAGACTGAAAGGGTATCGGGAGAATCTTGCTGAAATAGATCGAAAGGAGCGGCGAAATGGGGAAATACGGCTTCCCAGATAGCTGAGAATCAGGAAATGGTTCCTTCTTCTCTTAAAGCGCTTTATAAGCATATTGAAAGTATCGGCTCTCTCGTTTTCTTTTTATCACGGTTGCTACAGCGAATTCTGCGGGTTGCGCGCGTGGATGATTGTCCACCTTTACTCCTATGAAGTCCTAGAGCCAGCTGTTTCATTAGGTAGTGTCTGTGTTAGATAGGACGAACCTTGCTCGAACGAATCGCAGTGATTCGGCACAGCTATGTGCGCGGCGCTTTCGTAGGTCGGTTCGTCGATTGATTGCACTTGCACTGCTCGGATGCTGCTGCGTTCGTATACACTCTTGACGTGATGTGCGGCAGAGAGCCGAGCAGACTCGGTCCACGCAGACTCCCGGCGAAGCCACTTCTACCTAGGAAGCTGTGTGCACATTTGTACAGTTGCGTTTGCAGGATTAGGACGTCGTCGAGATCCTCTTCGCTAAATTGACAATAAAAACATCATTGGTTTCACAAAACACCTAAAGACGTTTATAATAGCAAAACGATTAAAATCATGATCATTTGATGGCTTACCTTGCTGCTGCGAGAAACTTTTGGAAGAGTCGATTAGGGACAGTACGCGGCCGGTCGACGGTATCCGCGTAAAGGTCTGTCTCACGATTGTACAGATGCAAGAAGTCTGAGAGTTGTTTAGCAGTGATGGCGGCACGATCCTTGTCGCTCAATTTACTGCTAGGCAGCTGCAAAAAGTTACGGTATCACAAATGTTTGAGTGGCAATAAACTCTCACTGTGCTACATTAGATTTTTTTACAAGACATTCGCTTACCGTAAAGAGGAATGGCGTTCGCAAATTGCAAGACGATTGTTGAAGAAACTTCATAACAAGATCGCAGCACGCTGGATCTGCATTTTGTTGCGATATCTTGCGTAACACGTGACCCAAGTATAAACCGAAAGCTTTCCTGGCTTCCCCTGGACTGCAATCAAATTTATCGTGTCACGCAAATCGAGCTTTTAAATAGTTTATTTACAGGGTAATTCAGTTATCGTTGAATATGTATTAATATTATTATGTGTGAATCACCCTGTACGTATTTGCATGCTCGTGTGTGAAAGCGTGTGAAGTACCTGAGTTTATTTCCGTCGTGCATAGATTGTACTACTTGGCTCTTGTATTTATGAGTATCTACATCCATGTTTTCTTTACTATCGCCGCGATCCAAGCTCTGCTTGTGACCTTTTACTAATGCTCTCTCGTACCTTTCATACCTGTAATTATAAGATTGCAAACTTATGGTTATAGCACGAATAAGTTTTAATCCTGTTATTGAGAAAATCGTATTTTGCTTATAGAATGAAAATTGTAGTTCTGGTTTTGTTCAAGTACCTGGAGAGTCTGTCCAGAGTAACTTCGGGTATAATAAAGCCAGTGGTGCGGCTGGCAGCGGGGAACAATTGCTCATGCAACATGAGATTGTGGTTTGTATTAATCTGCTGGGCAACTCTGCCTGGTCCCAACGGGTCCGAGGCCACCGGTATACCCGTCGCAGGATCTAAAACCACAAATGTTCTAGTGTTACTTGCCAAAACTCGACATGAACTGTAACCGATGTGTCGCACATTTCTATTTACCCAAGTACTGCGAGTACAACTCCCAGGATTTCGGACTGGGGAATATCCGGACGAATCCACCGCGACGCTCGAACTGTGCTTTCGCTGAAGTCACTATTCGATGTTGCTCCGGCGTTAAACCCGATTTATTTATGTTGCTCTTATTCACGTTCTTCTTGCGCTGGGATAATGTTTCCGCGGAATGTACTCTTCGACACTGAAAGCAGAAGATTTTGATAGATGTAAAATTATAATAAAACTATTCATTTATTTTAATTTGAATCAAAAGAAACGCTAAACTTACACTAGCGATTCTTTTACTGGAAGAAACGGAGCGACTAGTCTGCATTGTCTGAGGCCTCAGGATGGGATCGACCGCCGGGATGCCAACGAGGGTGAGAAGATCCGTCATAAGAGCGGATTTTAATCTGACGTCGAGCGGGGAATCGCATCCCAACGAGGGTGTCAGATTCACCTCCAACAACCACGGCTTTAAAGTATCGTCGATCAGAACATCGAAGCCAAACAACTCTGCAAGAAACACATCGTCCAAGATGAGTATAAACATTTTTCAGTTATTAATTGGAGTCTCAAGTGCGCATTAAGGAAGCAATAAAAGATTGCAAAGGCTACCAAAACAAGTTTCCGGGTGCTTGACAAATTGCTTGACGCCGCTGATGATACCGGATGCGGTCGCCAGGATTGACTTTATTATCACATCTTCGACACGTTGCATAAGCAGCTCGGTGTCCTGACCCAATGAACGTAGGTGTCTGAGCAGCGCTGACAGCGTCCACTTATGACCCACATCCTCGGCGTCCGGATCCTCGCTTCTGCAACACATTATACAGTTTACTTCCGCTAATCAAAAGCTACTCAAAGTCTCATAAACTCTACGTATTATACAGAATTCTGTATAATTTTTATTCTTAACAATTATACATATAAATATTACTCACTTTACGTAGTCTACGTGAAATTTATTGATGCTATAATTGCAAAGGTGCATGCACGGATTCCAAACGTATTGGCTGCCACCGTCGTATTTAACAGTGGCGAATCTGACCAATCCCTCTTCGTACAAGTATATTAGAAGGGGATCGTAATTCGTGACGGCGACGTACAAGCGCAAGTCACACTTGTGCCCGTCGATCAGCAGAGGGTTGTTTATGTATTGCGCCACTATTACCGACTCGTCCGTCAGTATTTTTTCCGGCTGTAATATATTCGTGTCAATTGTACATTCAATCCAATTAATAATTGTACATAAAAAAATATACACAACGCGAATGAATATTAAATAGTTTTACAGTTAAGCAGAATCGAATTTTTTTACAAGGCATCCTGGAAAGTTCGTTTATAAGACAGACAAGATATCGCTAAACAAATCAACTATTTAGTGTTGGAAATGAAAATAAAAGGGTTGAAAAAATATAGGCTACGATTTGTTTACCTCCTCCTTTTGGAAGTCGGTGAAAGAGGGAAATTGTTATGCTCACACTGTTAACGATGTAAATGCCACGGCCCCGGGAGCTGGCTTTCGGCTTGACGATCCAGGGGCCGCGGTACCTCAGATGCGCGGTGAGCAGCTCCCGTGACTCGCTCGGCAGCAGAAAGGTCTGCGGTATGAAATCCAGATTTCGCAGGCCTTTGCTCCGTTGCATCGCCTCGATGTTCTTGCAGAGTCGATCCTTGCGCGTGATCTCGTACGACCTGAGAAATCGCCACTTTGTTACCGATCTCTTATGTCACCTATGAATAACTGGAACCTTCAACTCTCTGAACTTCACTTTCGATTACTATGCGCGATATGGCTTTGACCCGATTCCAGGAAAGTCTAGGAGGTTTGGTTTAAAGTAACTATTATTGTCAAGAAGAGGAAAATTCGAATTAAGAGTTTAATAATTATGAAAATGCAATGAAAATTAAATGAAGGTATTTTCGAGTGTGAAGGTTTGTCACCCGTTAAAAAGTATCTTTTTGAAAATCGACCAGATTTTTCATTGCTAGTATTTCTATTTCAGATAAAAATTGACTGAGGAATTATTTATACATTTCATGGCAACAATTTTGTAATTATTCCCGTTGGATTAATAAAATTAATTTACACTACACT
The DNA here is from genome assembly GCA_910591665.1 of Ectemnius continuus. Lineage (NCBI taxonomy): Eukaryota > Metazoa > Arthropoda > Insecta > Hymenoptera > Crabronidae > Ectemnius > Ectemnius continuus. The sequence goes on along the minus strand of OU342868.1, from coordinate 6,973,528 downwards.
TTAAACCACGATACTTGTACAACTAAACTTTGTCTTCATTTTTTCCAAATACTGAAGTTAACACTCAATATCTGTTACGATTAACGTTGCCCTTATTGAAGAAGGCTAGAAAAATGGGCAAAGGCAGAGTGCGGCGTAGCATAATCGAGGGCCCTTTTTGCCCTGCGGCACTCGAGCCGGCCTTGATTCAGAAATAAACTTAATGACCGCCGCTGGAAAAAGGCGCGCTTGCTAATCGCATGCATGTGTGAATAATGCCGCGCGGCGATGCTTCGTTCCTACCTTGGGAAATGATTCACTTTCTGGTAAGGCGTCAGGTTGCGAAGGATGTCTGGCTTCGGATGGTTCCCCATCCAGAGTATGTTGAAGTCCGACTCATTCATGGGCACCTGTAACCAAACACCAATCACGAATACTAATTAACAATTACAACTATGAAGATTAATCTCGGAGTCCGCGGGATTGTAATTCGCGGAGTGAAACTCTCCCGAACAATGCTTTAACTTTATGTGATTAATATTAAACAGGTTTGCGGTGGATTAAATGAATAGTGTTGTTGGTAATTCAGGTAAGATGTGTTTTCTCATTTCGTCAATAATTAAACAAATATTTCCAGCATTATTAAAGTACAGTCGCTTATTGCGAATATAGAATTTTTATAGTTTTTCTTAAAGTTTATGAAGGCTAGCAAAGAAAAATAATATAATATCATCCCTTTAAAAAGTTTATGAACGTATTAATTGAATTTTAAAAGACCACTGCTTTTTACAGCAGGGAGTTGAATAGCTGCTTATACAAAATAAAAAATTTCATATTTAATGTAACATGTTGAAGAATTCTTCTTCCTACATTTTATTATGTGCATTATACAAACAGTATAAAATTAAATATAATAAATATAATGCGTGGAAGACTTGACAAAAATTCGCGCATAATTAATTTGCCTGATATTCACCAATGATATGCGAGATTTCTAAGAAGGAATCCGCTGGAAGGAGAATGACAGGGGCGATTTAACAAAACGTGGAAGTGTCCGTGGCGGTTCGCCGCGGGCGGAGGAGGCTTTTAATATTCGTGGTGCATTGCCATTCACGTATCACGACTCGGCCGACCTTGCGGTCGCTTTTTCGAAGGAACGATATTGTATGTGCTCACGCGAACCGACTGCTAATCGGCGAGGAGGAGCCGAGCGCTGCGTGATAAGAGGCAGACATCGAGTAAACAGGAATAACACCGCTGACGAATACTAGCACTCTATGGGGTTTCCCTTCGTCCTTTCCACGGGAGTTCTCTCTCTGTACACACCGCACGCTCCACGCAATCCTATTAGCACACACTGCGACTTCCCACTGATATTCGGACTTCCCATTCCTCCCCAAGCTTTCTTACTGCCTGCTCTTTTTTATTACATCTGTTTTAAATATGGTAAATCATTCTGGGGTTGAATCTTAAAAATACTGCAACTGTTTCTTGTTATGTTTCTGTTTTAAATGTGTTATATAATTTTAACATTGAATTATAAAAGAAGATAAAATATATAAATATATTTCTGACTGATTCCTATTAATAGTAGGGAATCAAGTTAATTTTCGATAACAAATCAAAACTAGTACATATTAAATTTGAAAATCATCGGAATTGAAACGGATGCATTTTAATTAGATGTAGATTTTCCTGCCACGTTCGTTCTTAAAAGTGGATGTCGCTGGTAGAATTCAATGTTAAAGGACAGAAGTAACTCGAAACCTAAGAATCTGAGTCAATGCCCTAATTGAAGGACAGTCTCGAACAATGAAGATCCGACGATTAGCATATTCACGAATCATGTCACAGAACACATAATAATTCCTGTACACCTGGCTGAATTTTCTCTCGAACATACAGTAACAAAGTTGAACTATTAGACTTGAAAAAATTATGTTTAAAAAACACTGGACACTCTGACAATTACTTTAACAATAATAATTGTAGCGTAAACATTTTCTTTATTATCTGACAACCCTCAACTTATATTTAATTGTCCTCATCGATGATTCCTCTAATAAAGTCAAAAATTCATATTTGACATTCCACTGTTAATGTTTAAATTACTGTCAAGTACTATTGCATTGGGGGAAAACCCTGGTGAAATTAATTCCAGCATTTTTCACAATTTAATTACTCGCAGAGCAGATGTGTATTTTCCAGGACACGTCATTCTTCCTTGGGACTCTCCGATAGGACACGATGATTGCAGAGGGATCGCAATAAAAACCGCTCGACATTTGCAATGCGATCACAGCGAGGAACATTGATAAATCGACTTGCTAATTTCCTCGCCGGAAGGCACTCTACCGGCGAACGCTAAGTACAGCGAGTTTCACTTGACTTTGAATCAGGGTGTTTCTATTTTTTATTAGACAAATATCTAGTTTTACATCAATTTATTTCGTATAAACAAATCCGTATAATAATATGTTACATATACAAAATAATCTACCGCGTAAATTTTGTTTTAAAAAGATTTCCATATAATTTATTTTATATGTAAAAACTTATAATCGACAACAGTGATTTAAACGGAATTGAATGATCCGCGCATTTACTTAATTATTATCAACAATTCGGAACACTTGCGGCCACGAACATGGCAGATAGCGAAATTGGAATATGCTCGCTTCAGGCCAGCCTGCACTCCCATCACAATTAAGCCGTTAATTAGCCGGGTCTCCGTGTGATGCTAATCAGGAGTCCCACCTCAGGCTACAGAGAATTCCCTAATTAAGTCTGGAGCGACGATAATGTCCGGCTGGGATCCTGTTACACCGGACACAGGGCTCTCGAGGATCGAGATTATGTCGCGTGCAAAAAGCACGCGTGTCTAGACCAAGACGCGATGATTAAAGGCACGGCTGATTAAAACTGTCTTCATCAAGGGACCTTGAATTAACGCATTAAATTATCATGCAACCCTCTTTGCGTATGGGTGACTTGAATTTAATCAAATAGTTTCTCTAATCAGTCATTTTGTGGATATAAAACAATTTATCTTTAAATACAGTGTGAATAAACAATAGAAAGATGTAAATGGAATGAATAGAAAAACTATTAGCACAATGCATTATCTTCTTAATTAAAAATGGTCTTTGTCGAATAATTATATAATTTAATATAATAAATTGTATTAAAATCAAGCAATGGTGAGTAGAATTTCTTGTAATTTTATACTTAAAGTTATTAGATAATTTATTATTATTTAATGTACAATGACTGATTTACCAGCCAGTCATACTTCGACAATTTGTACAAAGTGTACGAATTCACTTTTCGCACGCTTCCGCCTTCAACACCATTTTCCTGTAACAATCAGTCGCGACAAATTACGAACTCTCACAAATCAACGGACAATAATTACTGTAATTTCGTATAATTTTAATTATCGCGGTGATTAGCTGAAAAAACGCAATCGATCGTCACCGAATTAATTAACAGACGGTACTTCCCAGGCTCGCGAGCCGATCAATCGATCGAATTGATAATAAATCAATTCTGAATGAATCAATCGGCATAACAGACTAATATCAATAACGAAGATGTTCGCGGAGTTGTGTCATCGGTGGTTCGCCAGCGTTCGCCATTAGAAATCGTGGCTTTCCGCATTCCGGAAGTCGATCGGCGAAATTAATTATGCGAGTGTCAGCAGCAGCGCGCTGACCTACCTCGAATTGGAGTAAAGCCTAAACTTTCTACGTCCGGGTGATTCATGCAAATGACAATTGGCCTGCTGCATTAGCAATGACAGTTGGCACAGTGTTTCTCTTACACTCGGCTAATGGGCCGAGAGCTTCTGCTAAGTGGCCGATCGGAATGAGGATATCAGCCGAGCACGTAGAACATTATCGCTCCCCTCAACTGCTCACTGACGCTCTTTCAGACTCGGTGCGATAATCGACGATTCTAAGTCGAGTTTTAACTTGTTAAGATCGAATTTCATGATTTCAGATGTAAACCTTGTCGTTGGAATTTAGATTCGTCACGCCAGGTAATTAACTAAATTTTATTTAGTTGGAAGGAATGGGAATTAAATGTTTAAATCAAGTCTTCGTGTAAATGGCAAAGAAAACTGTGGAAAGTTTCGATTTGGTAATGATAGAAATTACTCAAACAAATTAAATAATTCTTTCATCATTCCAAGAGAAATTTCCTCCAAATAAACATAAGTTATTGTACATTTTATTATACTAGAAGTATAAATCTGACATAACATGAGAAACTAGAAAAGTTAAAGTAAAGATAAGAACCACTGAATAAATTTTAATGCACTTTCTTCTGCTACGTGTAAAATTATAATTTATTCAAGCTATAAACTACAAAATATCGCGATATTTATTACTTGTATAGAATATTTAAGGAGAAGCTCGAAAATTTCAAGAGGAATGGTTTGTCGAGTTGTAAGTTGTTAGAAGATTTTTGCAAACGACTGGCTAGTGTTTAAATTAAGTTACTGTTACATGCACACGAAATGTCACCCGAGTGAAGCCAGTGGGACAGTTGGTCACATGTAAATGTCAAATGACTTCAAGTGATTACGTCAGCTACCGTAATTAATGCAAACTCACTCGTAAGGAAAGTAAAGTTAAATAAAAATGTTATTATTTAGTTGCAATTTTGATTTATGTATGTTTTTAAGTATTTACTTGTCCTCTTTTCATTCACATAACAAAATATTATATTAATATACAAAGAAATTGTAAAAACTTTCATATTTCATTAAATAATACGTTCTTATATTTATTTGATTTCATAACTAATTATTAAGTAAATTACAAGAGTAAAATAGAACTTTGCCCACCCTCGGTGGAAATTTTCCAAATGATCGATAATACGATCAATGACGCTCTCGCTGGAGAGTTGACATTTATTGATACAGTGATCCTGAACAATAATAATTCCACCTCGAACTTAGTGGCAGAGGTTAAACTGATCACACGACTGACATTTATAATTTGACCACGAAGCCAAGGTTGGAACATCATTGAGTGATTTAGATGGCTGATTTCAAGGTGGCTGCCGATACAAGCTTTCGATGATTCGATAAAATCGATTGAAAGTGTTACCATTTTTTGCAATTAGAAATTGGTTATAGTTTAATTTACATTTGTGGATTAATCTTTTTAGTCCTAATTCTGTATAAAAGATGAGGACAGCATAAACTGAAATGCAATACTTTTAAAAATAACTAATAACAGGAAATATTAAAAGTCAGAAATTACTTTGTACTTTTTAGCAATTAATTCTTCCTACTCTTCCACTTTCAACAGTATTTTATTGCATTAATATTTCTCTTTTGCGAAGTCAACGGAAAATAATATAATTTATACAAAAGAATCGAAGAAGTTAATGACCTTGAAGGATGCTAAAATGAAACAGTAGGAAGGAAGACTAAGAATCAGTAGTAGCGTCCTCTGAATGGGATACGTGACGGCGGACACGGCGCGGCGTGCTCATACCACTTCCCCATTCACCGATGCAGCAGCAGCAGGCGGCAGCCCTCCGTTCTAATCTGCCCATCGTGGATTTGCTTTTGCGTCACGGATGCCGAGGAAACAGGATCGCTAAACGATCGGTCACTCCGCATGCGAATCGTTTTACGTGGAATCTCTCGCCGTAATAAGTCGACTCGTCGCTTCTCAACTAGCAGCGCAACATCTGATTGTAATCGCCGGGAAAACTCAATCGAATCTCTGCCAGATAAGATGACAAAGGCATCGTTGAAATACTGGTTCAAGCTCACTGCGAATGTACAGTGTCTCTCATAAATGCTGTGATTTCTTGCAGTATAAAATTCAGTCGAATCACAGTCGAATAAATTTGCAAATAAAAATCATTGAATCCAAACTGGCAACGTGTGACTTTTAATTGCAAAAGAAACCGAGAACATCTTTGTCAATGTCACTCGGAAACCAATAAAAGGATGTAAAACTTCGCGTGTGATTGCGATTTCGCGATAATGCTTCGCAGAAAGCTAAAAAGCGGACAGGAATTTCGAATTCTTCGCCAACTTTTTTCAAAGGCTGTTTCTTTCGCTGGGAAAAAATTAATCAGCACAATAGAAGGAAAACCCAGCAAGTTGATCGCCAGTTGGTATTCAGTTTCGATTAAATTCCTTTAAATCGAAGACTTATTATCATCATTTCATTATATTCATTTTATTATAAATATAACAACTAATTTACCATGCTGATTAAACAATATTATTTTTATACGTCAATTTATCTGCAAAACTAAATCTACAAATATTTAATATATCAATTTTCTGTTACCTGCCGGAAATTCATCAAATATTGCCAAAACATTCCTAATTCTTCCAGCAAAAATAATCATCGATCGCAGAGGGTTAAAATGTTTCTGGGCGGTCGAAATCACGATTTAAAATTTCAAGTGTCAGGTGGACTACGTTGTGCTCAGTTTTGCCGCACACGTCTACTTCTCACGCAGTTGTTGCCCGGCTCATGAATAATTTAAGCGGCAATAAAAGTCGATGCGTCCACAAGCGAAATAAGAATGAAGCCTCTATGACAGCAACAATAACGTGAATACGTAAACGCCTGTAAATCTTTTGTTGACACCTTCCGGATGTAAACAATCTTACTTTTGTAATATTCATATTGTAGTTCTGTTCGAAGTTTAATTTGTTCAAAACGACTGCTGCTGGAATATTGCGAACAGAAATTTGTTCATTTAATAGACTTTATTGTTACTGTAATAAAAAGAAAGCATTATTCATATAATTCCGGCAACAACCAATAAATCTAAAAATTGAATAAAAGTATAAAAGGCAAAAGTAAATACATAACAAACAAAAAATATCAAAACAACGAACACTGTAATTTGTCAGACACAAAACCCTTAAATTCCAATATTCTAAATAGAAATATAATACAAATATAATATTTTAAAGCATAGAAAATCTATTAAGATTACAATCAACTTTGCTATTCCGCGAGCATTAAACGAGCGTGGGGGTGGAAAGCTGAAGGTTCGCGCCATCAAAGGTGGCGTTGTACGTCAGCGAGCGTGCGAGCCGAACCGAGCGAAGGATCGGACGTCCTCAGTCGAGCGGCGCGCGCGCGCCGGCGAGCAATGCGGAAATCGAAAGAGGAAAGCGCGCGCTGCTCGGAAACGCTAGCCCGCCAGGGACGTGGTACACATTGGACGCGATTTCAAAGCCTCCTATACTCAACCACCTACAGGGTGATTCAAGAATCGTATGTGAATCCATGTAGCATGTTTCAATGGAAGAAGTTAAGAATTTGAAGAAATATTGCGAAATTCAAAATGTATTGTATTATATGTGATATTATAGCAATTGAAATTAATTTTATATAGTTCGTAGCAATTAAAATGAGTAAACAAGAATAATATAATAGAAATATATATATTTTGAACCTGTTTAAAAAGCACTTGGTTTTGATTTTAATTAATGAGTTACTTTATTCAGGCATTAATTTTATTCTTTAACTTTTCGTGTTCTAATTTTTATATGCCAATTTTCACTGCACAGGAAAAGAAATACAAATGTTAGTGCTTACAAAAATAAAGTATTTTTTGAGTCATTTTTCTATTTTGTATTTGTATTAACAGTTTCACATTTATTCGTTTCAATTAATTAATACTACACGAATTATATTTTAACTCAATGCTTCCACTGACTTTGCAATTGTTGAGCAACTAATTCAACCGCACGGAACTAAGAACAAATAATAATATACCGGATCGCACAAAGTGTATCAAGTTCAACGTAATGAGCGCGCGCGCGCGAGGGAGAGAGAGAAAAACAGACGGAGCTGTACGACCTTAAATTAGTTGGCATTGCACAACCGATTAACCAGCTGAGTGTCTCTGAGAGTATGGTTTTGAGTGAGTGTGTATGCGCTGCCAGTGGCGTTCGAGGTCCAGTTGACTTTTCAGTCACGGACCTTCCGCCGACTCACCGACCGCAACTCGGAGTCGCGAGTAGTTGTGACCCTCACAACTAATTCCGCCGGATCCGCCTCGTCCTCACCTGCTCACTCACTCCTAGAACACTGCCAGCTGGCGGCGAACAATAAAGCTCCGCTTACACGTACACTCCGCCACAAAAGTGAGTGGACAATTAGTGGAAATGCTTGTGATGAAAGTTTGCCTTATCTTTGTATCATTTTTGTGAATCTACATTTTGTTTCTTACATGTCTTTCGCGATTAATGTTAATATAAAATTAATTTGAAGTTTGTAAGTAATATAATTTTAAAGATAACGAATGTTTGTAATTGTAATTGCGTGTTCTTTTTTCGTTTGCCAATTTGTGTTTGCTTCACTTCCAGTTATGTTTGCATCATTCTATTTTCAGAAATAACGCTAAACCCAGTCACGATGAAAAGTCAATCGGAATGATCGGCAATATCGAAGTTCTCTTAATGATTCCGCCAGTTTCTCAATGACGCGCAATGCGTACACGCGAAGCGCTTGGCGTGTACGGTGATTTACCAGTACCTATAATTAATTCTAATAATAATGCCATTATTTCATTGATACTGACGATTGCAGCAAGTCATCGGAGACCATCACTCACAATTGCAGGTACAAGTGTTAGATATGCAGATACACACACACAATACAAACTGCGAGTTGCAGTAAAAAGCCTGTATTTTTAGTAGTTATAATTAGACTGACTTTCTAATATTCATTAATATTAATACGGCAAAAATAAAATGAAGTTTTTTAATTTAGAAGTTGATTTAAATATTAGCGCTTCAATTCTAATTATACGTGGATGAAAAAAATAGTAAAATTTCCATAAAAGATGCCAATTGAAATAATAAAGAAATATTGATCGATCGCATAGGTAAGGTTTTCAAATAAAAATCTCGAGAATGCATCTATTGTGAAGCTTTCATTTAAAGCTAGGTTCTAAGTGGCAGCGCGCTCTTTCTTTTGCTTTATACTTGGCCTCCAGATGATCCTGTTTTTAGGTTCTAGGTCAGCAGGTTCCGACACACAAGTAGAATACAATGGGTCAGCGAATTATAGTCGGATTCTATTTATTCTTATCAGCGCTATTAAAAGTTCCGATCGAATTACGAGCTGCAGCACGACTATTTCTCCTTGGCGAAGGAGGTCAAGGGAGCAGCGGAAAACGGAAGTTCCGGGCATACCTTTCGCGGACAAGCGGCTGCCCAAAATTAGAATGAAGTTGCATGGGTTTTTGACGGTGATGAATAATCAAACAGACTTAATTTCGTTTTTTATAATATTCAAAATGTTAGCCTTTCACTTCATATTTTCGTAGATTGTTGCACAAATCAATATAGAAATGAATGAATGCTAATAAAAAATATTTGTAAGAACAATTGATGTAAATCTAATCGTTTAACAAATTTCTGTATGTTACTGTTGAAAAAGTACAAGTTTCTGTCATTTATTTTCCTGTAAGACGTTGCAAAAATTACGGTTGCAATTTGTATTCCATGCTATTGGCTACCACATACTCATTCCACTGAATCGAGTTGAATATAAAAGCGATTTGCAATTACGTCAGTAACAACCACAAAGTACAACCGACGGAGAATGGATCGTGTTTCGAAAACTAGATTTATCAACTTAAAATGCAACGGTCGAAAATCGTGTTCCAATTAACCCACGAATCAAAAAAAAAAATACGTTCTACTGAATTTCTGGAATAAATGGCTAAACTTTTGCATTACAATAATTGTCGTTTTCAAGCTAGTACTCTTTAACTTAAATTATTGTTAACTTGCTCTTCAAATGTCACTCGTGTGAAACCAGCAAGGTCAGCTATTAAAATATAAAACCGTCTATAAATTGCCCGCCAAAAAACTGGTTTTCTGTTTTATATCGAAATTTTACGATCCATGCAGATGCTAAGATTAAAAAAGAACTCGGAACGAATTGCAGCACGAAATCTGTAAAGGTACAGTTTTTAACCGAATTTTGTTTTTGCAGACGGTCAATCGAGTTCAAACTTTATAAACGATGAATTAATAATCTGTTACATCAAAAACATTTTAGATGCTTCTTTAAAAAAAGTGGTTTTGTGCGATAATTATTTAAAAAAGGAAGACAGAATATAAATCGAATGTTAAAAAACTGGTTTGCCGACTTCATATGAAACTATCCGCGTAATCAAAATGACTTCTTAATATTTGTTTGTATTTATCAATCATTTTCAAAATGACACGCGTATTGACACATATTATTTTTAAAAGAACGTATCTAAAAAAGACAACACTCTCGTTTAAGAAAAAATATTCTTTCTCAAGGGGAAAACATTTAAAAAGAATGTATTTGGAGAAAAGAGTTTTCTCCTCGAAGAAAAGTGTTTCCAAAACTCTCCAAGCTGTGCGTGCACTTCTTTAATTAACTGTACTACGCCGCTATCACGTACGCCGCACACTCACTGTGACGATAATCGATAATCAGGGCTGCTTTCTACCGCGCGACAAACCTGTCGCTCGCACTGATTATGAAAGTCGCCTGAGTCATGTCTTTCTCGGTCTAATTGATTTACTTTTATTCTGAATTAGCTGCCCTGCCCGGTTACGCCCAACTAATACTTCGCGCGCAACTTGACAATGACTTAATACCACAAACAGCTTGCAAATAGGTCGCAGGAAAAGCACACCATGTAAAACAGTTAAATGAATTCTGCACTGTCAACGAATCTTTGTTAACTTCACCGAACGCGATCTTCAAACATTCGCCTTATCCGAGCAGCTCATTATCATTACGCAAGAGAAATAGTTGAAATTGTGCAATCAAGGAAACTGGCAAAATGTTCTTTCGGAATTAATTACATGGCAGGTTCTTTGGAAGTGTTACGTGCAGCATCCAAAATAGAAACTTAGTCTATGAAATGTAGAAAATCCGACAGAGCCAATTATTTATCGACAATTTCTTTGCCACTCCTATTACTTCATTGATAAACCATTAATTAATGACATAACACAAACGTTAACAATGCAATTTCAATTATAACCCATTGAAATATTATGATAATAAAATAATTCATCAAATGTAGAAAACACGAGTAAGCTAATTAATTACAGATAATTTTCCTGCTAGCAGTGTTGCTTTACTGATAACAGGATTGATCGATAACAGGCATGGCGCGATCATTAATTAATGGCGTTACAAAAATCAACTGAAAAGATGGTCAGTCTGATTTTACTTGGAGTATGACGAATGAGTGTAGCAGGGCGACCGGCTTCTCAGATCTCCAGTTAGCAGATGGTAGTCTTGACGTGGCATTTTTCTCCAGCCACTCAAAGATTAATCTCTGAGGCCACTTTGTCTTTGAGATGGCACATGTATAAATAGAAATGGTAATTCTTAATGACAGTAACCGACGCTTCATTACTGACTGATAAATGTAATTGTCAACATTAAATCAGAGATGATCTCAATCTGTTCATTGCCAGTTAATCTGCCTTTTTTTACAAGTCCCTTTTTTTTCTCATCGATTATAAAGTGCCTGTGCACCGAGGATTCTTGCTCAAAAGTTTTATCGTCGAGTGGTCTGTAATTAGTGCGTAATTGTTGTACAATGTTGTGTAATTCATTAGAATGGTCGGGGATTACGTTGCAATTGTGACGGTACATAAATAGAAATGTTAATCCTTAATGATGGCAACGCGTGGTTCATTACAGTCTGACGAATGTCATTGTCAACATTATGTCAGAGATCGTTTTAATTTGTAGATTGCTAACTTATACCCACTTTTTTTCGAGGAAGAAATATTTTTAAATTAGTCTATGATTATTGTGAAAACAGATGCTTTGAATATAAACGTTTTATCAAGTAAATAATCAATATTGTTCCATAATCGAATTCTCAAATTACGTTTACATTCTATCATGATTTATTTATCAGAATATTCATATTGAGAATAAAATCGTTTGTCAAATGTGTGCTGATACAAAATTACTTAATTGAAAGTATAAATGTGAGACGCCGCTGTATAATTACGCACAAACGATAGGAAGATGAGAACGAAAATAGACGAGGGAGAGATCAACAGGTGTTCGATCATATCGCGCAATCATATTATCTGTGTCAACAACTCGAGAGGTTGTATCAATTCCGCATGATAAAATCGAGTATCAGATCTTCCCGGCTAATTGGCGGGAACGAGCCTCTTCTCCGACTGACTGTACCGAAGGACTCCTTCCTTTCATTTCTCAATCTATTCATTGCCATATTTGTCAACGGCTTTAGCGCCTATTAATTATTTCCCCGCACATATAAACTCGCACTTCACTATTTCTAAAGACTCTGCGAGATTACAATTCTTCCTTTGCCTCTCATCTCAGGTCAAGAAGAGATTTACATTATTAATGACACAGTTTTACACCTCCCAACACAAACTTAATAATCAACATTCCCAATAAACCAGACTTCCTCTATTAAACTCAATGAAACTCCAAATCAAAATTAAATCCACAAAACAAACGGAATCCATACTGCATTAAACGCAATTAGACTCGAAAAGAGCGTGGCAATAAGTCGAAACGGAATGCGTATCGCCGGGAGGCGATAGCGCGCGCATTAATAAAGCATAAGAGGAAGGAGCGGGTGTCGAAGAGTCTGGGATGTCTGGCCACTCGGCTGGAGAAGTGCGTGTGGAAGTCCGTCCGAGCGGTAAGAGCGGCGAGGAGAGGAAGAGGACAGTTGGAAGCGAGTGCGAGTGCGAGCAGATGGAGAGGAAAGGAGAGAAGAGAGGCGGGGAGAGGTGAGGAGAGGAGAGGAGAGGAGAGAGCGCAGTAGGCTGGTGTGTTGGTGTGGTGTGTGGAGAGGTTGGACGAGGTCGCGAGGGCCGAGTCGAGTCGAGCCGAGCCATGAGACGCATGCAATTTTGTGGCGATGTGGTGCGCCCGACGCCAGTCTAGCACGAGCTGCCGCTCAGGAGACACCCGTAGGGGACTTGCTTGTTTCAAGGTAGGAACTTACCACGCTTCCTCTAAATTCTCCACGCTCCCCATTATAATTCCTTCTTCCCCCCACCCATCTCCCGACGATCTTACAACTGTCTACAACTGTCGCTTTGAACTGACCGATTTTTCTCTGACCCACTATTTACTGGCTCGAACCTCGCCTTATACAACTTGAAAAGTTCTACTTCCAATTGACAACTCATTATAATTGTCTGATGCTTGTGATTTTTATCAGGCATTGTGGGGTTGAATGAAACCTGTCTTACGAATTTCTTATGAATTCTTAAAGTTCTTATGAATTTCTGTGACGCGATTAATCAGTGATAATAATGAAACCTGCCGTTTGGGATGGTTAATGCGCGCGACTTAAAAATCGCCCACCAACTGCCTACAACTGCCTAACACTGGATTTGTCTGTCGCGTGATTATTGAGTGACAGAAACGGAACTCGTTTTGTGTGAAAGCTAGTACGCGCGGCGGCTTAAAAGTGGCAAATGTGCGCGACCCCCCGTCAACAACAATGGATGCTATTTTCGTGGAACAATCGCGGGAGAAAAAGTGTGCCAACTTAGCAACGAATCCGTCGAAATCAAAGATAAATATTTGCAACGAGGATCGTTCGAATTTGATACAAGTGTAAATTTCATTCATATAAGTGTGTTAATTGGATTCTCAGTTAGTGTCTACGAAACTCGAAATTGTGCAGTGCGCTTGTGTCGCGAGTGGTGAATTAAAGGATGAGTTAGCCGAGATTTCGAAGATCGACTCAATAAAAGCGGAGCGGAGCTCTCGGCGGTGTTTGCATCGAAAGCCCAGCGTTCCACATAATCACCGGTGTTACCAGTTTTTGTTTTATTGGCCTAGGAATTGTTCCATTGTGAGGCGGTCCGCGCCGGGGAATCCATTGTATTTAAATCTGGCACGCTACACGAGATGTCCATTCAGAAAGCGGCGAAGAACTTTCGGAGCTTTCGAGACTTACGACTTTCATTAGGGATTCAGCTCGGCGCGTGCTTACCAAACACAGAGCGCGCAGGACAGCCCGACACTGTCTAATGATTCCCGGCTCGCATTCGTTTCCTACATTCCCCCGTGGGAGATCAGGAGACTCGGTAGAGTCTCGCGCCAAGTAGTAGTATATATAGGACGGCACGCGACTACCGAGTATATTATCCCGAAGTGTAGCGGTTATCGTCTGCTAGAAAACTATCACTTCCATTTATGGGAAAGTTATGGGTCGGAGGATTTATTTCTTAATTTTGTATTTTTTCTCTGATTTTTCTGAATCCAATGAGCCAAGAATCAAGCAAATCGGTTCAGCCATTCAAGAGATATGAATTTCTCGTGTTATTTTTACTCGAAGTAAGGCACAGCGATTTTAAGAGTCAGCTTTCGATTTCAGACCATATTCCTAAAAATGTGGCTTTCACTTTTTTCATGGGAGATGGCAGCACACCGAAATGCTGCGAGCTGAGCCGTGTTTACGTTACCGACACATTGGTTTAAACAGATTGGTTAGGCCGGTTATGCCATAGCTGATGAACAGTCCGATTTTATTGTTTTATATTATATATCATGCTTATGTCCCATGCTTTATTTAGCTAATAAAAAAAGCATACTCCCCTTGCCCTTGTTCCTGTGATCTTGTGATTATTAAAAATTATGAAAGAGGTGTGAAAAGTGTTAAATGCGTAACCCACAAGGCACTCTATTTAGTAAAAGAGTACTGATTACAAATAGTTCAAATCTTTTCAGCAATAATCTTTTAAGCAATAATTGGCGATTACTTATAATTTGAGGAAATGCTAGCTATTAGTAATCAGTACTTGCTTAAACTAATTTCAGCAGTGTAGATGTTTGCTGCATCAGCTTGGCACTTGACAGTCAACATACACCATACAAAACCAGACTGCGTATGACCTGCGCATATATCTTACAAAATCTAAATCATTATTTGACTTAACACTTCAAATATATGATATTAACCAAATTATATGCTCATATGCAATCTAATTTAGTTGTGACTGTCAAGTTTGTTGCTTAAGGAACGTTTGGTGAATATAACATAATTAAGTAATAACTACCAATCATATGTCATTTAGGAATATACTAGCCATTGGTAATTAGTACTTGTGTAGTAAATTTCATCATTTTAGATTGTGCACTGCTTGAACTATGCATCTGGCAGTCAAGATATATCAAAGTTAGAGTTCTTATGCGGCTATAGCTTATCCAATCTCAAATTTGTATGCATCCTAGCTGTTGGTAATGTATCATTGCTGATCTGGACCTGAATTATTGTACGTTAACACTTTACAAATTATATTAGGCAGGTAACATCTCCATGTGCCCTTTAATTTTAGTATTCCTGACTGAGAAGTATGTAGCTCAAGAAATGTTTCAGTTAAAGAACTAAGATGATGTAGACTAAATAAGTTTTGTGGTGCACTAACTACTTATTGGTAGCAAGTTTCACTATTTAAGGGTGCGCCACCTTGAGTTATGCACTTGAGAGGCAGGATACACTAAAATTAGACTGTGTATGAGGACAGCTCATCCAATATAACATGTAAAGTTTTAAAGAATAATGCAAGTTTAGCAACCAAAAAAATACATGAAATTTGAAAGTTTTTTTATGACAACACAGTAAATGCAATACAAAATTTGTTTAAAGGTCTTTATTGTGTCATTTTTGACAAAATGACGGTGCTAGAGCACAGCAAGTAAAGCTGTCTAATATTTTGCCGCCGGAAAGATTCCTTCTTTAACCTGGAGCAATAAGACGAACATTGTTTAATTCTGTATTGTGTATAAGCTTAACTCAAAAAAAAGTATCAAAATTAAAATATTTCTTTTTGTTAAAGCGACACACAAAAGACAAAGTTTCTGTTTTCGATAAAAAATTATGTGAAATTATAAAAGATATTTTATTTGTCTTGTGTTCCGTTCTAACAAAAAGCAATATTTTTGAATTTAATTTCGCTAAGTACTTTTCGAGTTAAACGTATACAAAATTGAACAATGTCTGTTTTATTACTCCAGATCGAAAACTAGAGAAATTTGTCTGGCTGTGGAACACAAACACGCTTTCACTTGCCGAGCTCTAACTCTGCCATTTTTTCGAAAATAATTAAATAAAAAACTGTAATCATTCTTTAAAGCATATAATAAAGGCATTCAAACAAAATTTATTATTGCTAAGGGTTAAATAACAAAAAGACATGAAATCAGTCCAAAAACATTAAAACGTAAAAAAGTGCGCTAACAAGGGGTGCTTGTCAAGGCCGGAACACCAAATGGGTTGAAACAAATTGGGGATGTACGGTTCGACCCTCTAAACAAAACCCTATAACACTTTTTCAGAATGCGTCTTGGTTACCGAGGAAAAAATTAGCGAATATTGGTAGACAGCGTAGCCTTATGTTATTAACAGGTATGGTGTGGACTGGAACACCAATTGGGCTGAAAAAATTTGTCTACGTACAGTTCGACCATCTAAACAGAATCTCATAACACTTTTTCAGAATGTGCCCTGGTTCACGAGAAAAAATTGGCATAGATCGGTCATGTAGTGTATATAATTTTTATATTATTAACAAATTCTCGCGCACCAGGATGGCAGAGAGGTCGAAGTAGTTTTTACAGACATGCGTAAAGAGTAAATTTAAACATAAATATCACATTATTTGTTATTAGACGAGTAATTAGAAATTGAATTACAAAAAAGTATTTCGCAAAATCATTACTCAGGCTATAAACAGGCTACACAACTATTTCTTAGTTGACTTAGTCGACAATATTGCGAATTTTTTTTTCGGTAACCAAGACGCATTCTGAAAAAGTGTTATAGGGTTTTGTTTAGGGGGTCGAACCGTACATCCTCAATTTTTTGCAACCAATTTGGTGTTCCGGTCCTGACAAGCACCCCTTGTAAGTAGCAGATTCATTTTCGCACAAAATTGAAACATTGGTAAATAATTAGAAATTTTATTGTCTTTATTGTTCAGCCTTAACTAACAAAAAGACATGAAATCGAGTCAAGTAGTTGGATTTCCCGACAAAACTGAAATATAACAAAAAAGACAATAGATATCTTACAGGAAAGCCAAGTTTTCATTCAAAGATACCTCGATTTAGCTCGCATTAGCAATGCACAATAAATTAGCGATTAATAATAAAAAAAACTTGGCATGTGCGCGTTTCATTCGAGGCACTTGCACCGGTAATATTCCTACAAAACTTTTAAAGAAATAAAATTGTGGTAAAGTGAGTGTTAGGTTTAAATCAGTTTCCCATTGTCCTTTTACCTCGCAGTGAAGCGCGCAGACGGCAAGTTTTTTTATATTATTAATCGCTAATTTATTGTTCATTTATTGTTCATTGTTCAGTTATTACCCTTTCAACAAAAGGAAGCAAGAATTATTAAAATGCAAAAATATAGTATTACAGGTGCACATACGTCAAAAATACTTATCGCGCAAAAAGTTTATAGAGCGATAAGTGCTATATTTTATTATACAAAAAATAATAAACAAAATAGCCAGCCTGGGCATTATACATGTTTTGCAAGAGATAACAAAAATAGATTTATTAACATTGATGATGAAAAGATTATACAAAAAATACAGTGACCGAGAGGTGCAAAAGATGCCTATCTACTATTTATTGAAAAACACGGTTCAAAATGGTGTGATGTAAAAATTTAACAGCATTCAGCATTTGCACCCTTGCAAAGAAGATAAACTCGTCTGCATTTAGCGACACCTTTGCAAAATCATAAACAGAACTAACTATATAAAAAATATTCCTCATTTAAAAGAAGTCCTGCAAAAAAACAGTCCTCTCGTTCCCCTCAAAACATTAAAATGTAGAAGAAAGTATCAGGTAGTTTTGTTTCACTTCCCGAAAGACGCCCACCAACCCAAAAGAGCATTCCGCATTTAAGAGAAAATTCTTAAAAAGTGCCAAGTGCTTTTCTTCCACAGCCCAAAAACACTTACTAGCTTCTTTTAAAGAATATTCTTAAATGAACGACCAAAAAGACATGAAATCCGTCCAAAAACATTTTAAAAAATGTGAAAAAAAGCGCCAAGTAGTTTTGTCCCTCACCCCTAAAAAGACCTTGCTTCACAAGAAATGTGCCGCATTCCACAAAATAAATCTGTGGTGAAACTACCTCTATCAACTTGACAAAAAATGTAAATCGATATCATTGGGAAGCTAGCTTCTTGTAAAGAATATTCTTAAATGAACGACCAAAAAGACATGAAATCCGTCCAAAAACATTTAAAAAAATGTGAAAAAAGGCGCCAAGTAGTTTTGTCCCTCACCCCTAAAAAGATTTTGCCTCATAGAAAATGTGCTGCATTCCACAAAATAAATCTGTGGTGAAACCACCTCTATCAAATTGACCAAAAATGTAAATCGATATCATTGGGAGGCCAAGTTTTGATGCAAACACTCTAGTAAAAAAAACAGGAACAGGATATGAATGTGAAAACCAAACCTTCAGTTAGGAATATAAAACAAAACATATGTTAAACAATCGTGAAAATGAAATTCAAAATATATCTCTTCTGTTTGTTCAATTTATCAAAGAAAATGTAATACTTGGCCCGCCCGGTTCTTCACAAATCGAGTTTCAAGTCTTTCACACGGTAAACGAATGAAATGTTAAACCTATATCCTGTCATTAAGAAAGTTACTTTCTCCAAAAAATACTCTCTATTTTACATTGTACCATTAACGATACAATAGCGATGTGCAATAATATAAGGTATCATTTGAATAATAAGGTTGCATCCATTTGTGTGTAGACTTGAAACTCGATTTGTGAAGAACCGGGCGGGCCAAGTATTACATTTTCTTTGATAAATTGAACAAACAGAAGAGATATATTTTGAATTTCATTTTCACGATTGTTTAACATATGTTTTGTTTTATATTCCTAACTGAAGGTTTGGTTTTCACATTCATATCCTGTTCCTGTTTTTTTTACTAGAGTGTTTGCATCAAAACTTGGCCTCCCAATGATATCGATTTACATTTTTGGTCAATTTGATAGAGGTGGTTTCACCACAGATTTATTTTGTGGAATGCAGCACATTTTCTATGAGGCAAAATCTTTTTAGGGGTGAGGGACAAAACTACTTGGCGCCTTTTTTCACATTTTTTTAAATGTTTTTGGACGGATTTCATGTCTTTTTGGTCGTTCATTTAAGAATATTCTTTACAAGAAGCTAGCTTCCCAATGATATCGATTTACATTTTTTGTCAAGTTGATAGAGGTAGTTTCACCACAGATTTATTTTGTGGAATGCGGCACATTTCTTGTGAAGCAAGGTCTTTTTAGGGGTGAGGGACAAAACTACTTGGCGCTTTTTTTCACATTTTTTAAAATGTTTTTGGACGGATACTTACTATTTATAAGTCCTGCGTGTACTAAAGTCCTCCCAAAACGGCAGGATTCAAGTTTACTTAATCCTAAAATTATCTCTTGACTCGAAACGATCAAAATAACTTGCTTCCAAAAATAAATATATAGTTACATAAATTTCTTCATTCTATCTTCTTCATTGCTGTTTTAAACAATCAACCAAATATACTATTCTCCTCACTAAGAAACACAAATACAAAAAAGTATATGTATTTTGCTTTTCGCCGGTTAATAATTCAATCGTGACTAATCAAAATTACAACATAAAAATCGTACTAAAAACACACGGGCCGAGCAAAAACCAATCTAAAAGAATGCGCGTCAGTTTACGCGTACAAATGATTCGCGAACGGCATAATTAATACTAATAAAATAATACCAGAACTTTATTGGCACCGGCGATTGATTATTCCAGTCAGTGATGTGTCCGACTGGATCTCAACATTACGTTCGTGCTGGGTTCTAATTGGTGGCGCGCTCTCATTCCTTTTCCTACTCCACAAATCGGAGGACAAGCAGACACTGTCTAATGATTGCCCGGGTTACATTCGTTTCCTACATTCCCCCAGGAGACAGCTCCTATTTATAAGTCTTGAGTCTACAGGGTGATTCACTTGTCATCGAAACATCACTGTCAATGATTCTACACGGTGATTTATTTGAATTAAAATCAGCAAACATTTTCACCGATTAATAATTTTGCAGAATACTGATTTTGTTATATTTATTGCTGTCGATTAGTCAATTGAAATTGCTATATAATTTATAATTATCGGTATTCCAATATTAGACACCTTTTTTTATATTTTGTATTTTATATATAAAACTAAACTGTATTGGACTACCATATTTGTCAATAATTACAATTTCTAATTTCCTTTATAGAGCAGTAAATAAATTACTCTATGTATCCTCTATATTTGCTCATTGGCAATCAAGGACGTCAATGAAGAACCTTTGTCAACCCAATTAATAATTAATGATGAGAAGTAGTCGATATGATTTAATTAAACTGCGTAGCAGGATATATTTGTCACTGGGTATTCGATGTCAAGTGAATCAGCCTGTACATGCTCTCTATATTTGCTCATTGGCGATCAAGGACGTTAACGCAAATTCTTTCGCCAAACCACATCCCGTGCTCTTCTCTCGCTGCTCCCGAACAGCGAACGTCACGCTTCTTCACTCTGCCAATCCTACTGTCTCACTTTCTCCCTCTCTTTCGTTCTCTGTCAGTCTTGTTGGGAGACCAGCTGTCCGTCTGCGTCCGTCTGTCTGCGTCTGTCCCGGTGACTTTCGGTGTCCCTGTCGGGTCCGCCGCGCGGCTGCTGTCCATGGCGGTGTGTGCGCGCGCGCGCGTCGCAAATCTCTGGCGCTGCTGCAAAAATCCGGTGGTCAGGCCGCCGCCGCAGCAGCCGATATACAAGCGTGTACACTTGGCCGTGAGCCTCCGTCGGGTCGCCTCTATTTACGGCGGAATGACGCTCCAGATCGGCCGAGCGATTAACCATAACGCGCTAACGCCGATGTAGATGGCCAACCTCGCTTCGCAGCGCTCCTCCACTTGCCCAGTGAGATTGTCAGGTTGTCGTAGATGTGGGATCCATTTTGGAGAAAATTTCGCGGGAAAATGAGAGTTTTGGAGGGATTTGCTAAAACCTTTGGGAAATCGATTCCAGTAAAAAAAGTTTGGTCTACTATAAACGTGACATTTAAAAAGAATGTGAACCTACTTCGAAAATGCCTCGAAAATTACAATTACTAAATTGCCTGCCTTATTTTATATCGGACAAAAATTATTCTATTCTTTTCAGCGAATTTTTGTCACCCATTTATTACTTTTATTCAAACCGTCTGCCAATTGGGTGAACGCAGCAAATTAATTCAACAACGCATTTGTACGACAGCAGAATTACTGAAATTAACTCAGAAAATATTCGACACCATTTTCGATGTTAATGCAATTTTTTTGAAATTCAAAACGACTGGCAGTTCGCTCGGTTCTATGATTAGCGGAGCTTCTTCGAGAGCGAAGCTCTGCGTGCGCGGCGATCGGCGAGTCACGTGGAGGTAGCGGTAGCTGCCGGCCTCCACGGCGTCCTCCTCTAATACCGTTACACTAGAAAGTAGTATCGATTACTCGCGCTTTGCACGCGTCCGCGCGCTCGCGCGTACGAGCGGGCACCGAATGACGAGTGAAAAGAGTGGTCCAGTGAAAGTGTCGTCCCGGGTGTCGATTCGGTGGTCAGCTTTATGTAATTGAAGTGGCTGCCGGAGCCCACACGACTCCCAACGCGGCTGCTTGACGGCGTTCGCTTGGCTTTTCGGTGATCGAACGTCCCAGCGTACGTTGAACCGGCTCGAAGCCTCTGATATACATATCTGTGAATGTATTACGGGCGTACGGACACGTCCGCCACTGTGCGACGCCTGTGATCGGCGCCCGCTGCACTTTGTCAATCCTACTGCTTTTACTTCGAACCCTCTCATATTTCCAAAGCCCAACAGACAAAACTAACTTTTAAACTTCAGTCTTTAATTTAAATTTGATCGATGAATTATTTAGAAATAAATTCAATTCGCTCTTTGGGTCTCTGTGGCATTAAAAACGTCCCACCTTTTTGGTGTACGGTAAATCATGGTGAGACACTTTTTGACCCATCTCGTAATATTGCAATATTTACATTTAGTCTTTTAATTAATTTAAAACACGACAAAATGTCTGTGTAACATGGCTCTATTTATTCTCTGAAATTATCTTCCTCAAAGAGTTAAGATACACAATTCTATTGAATATATATTTTATATTTATTGCATAGTACTGAAAGATAATAAAAATTTGTAAGAACTGAGAGGTTGTTAACTTTGCAATTGGCATACTTAAATCAATTGTTAACCGGCTAAGAGACATCGACGCGTGTATAGCATGCATCACACGTATACAGACACACCTGCCACTGTATAACACGTACGATCAAGGCCCAGCTGCTCTCTGTCAATGCTACTACTGCTACGCGCGTCCTCACACTGCACTTCTGCTTGTCACGATCCTTCGGCTTATTTATCGCCGGGTAAAAAAACTGCTCTACATAACAGTATTCCACATAAAGATTCATTTGCACATGCCAGACAACGTGACGTGCTGTATCATCTCAGTATGTAGTTGTAGCGTGTGAAATACAGGACGTTTCATTAGGTTTTTAATGAGGATTGAGGTGTTTCACTGGTTATTAAATATATTGCAATAAATGCTTACATATTTATATATTATTTTTGATATCAATGAAATTACCAAATATTATATGCTTCTATCCACTATATTTTTAACAAATATTTAAAATTTTCAATTTCGATAGAAACTACTTTTTTCCATTCCGAATTACGAAATTATAGCACTTTAATAATTTTACTGTTCAAGAATTCATCATACAATAAATATTTTTGATACAATATAAAAACCTGTAACAAAGTTCGTTTTTTAGCAAACATTTAAAAGAATTTTACTAGCAAAAGACGGTTTATTTTTCTCCGTTTGGAATATAATGATCGAACGCCGTTAAAGGGTTAAGGACATCGGGTTGAATAGCTCGAACATAGTGGCGGCGCGAACGTTTTCGTCGGCGCGTAGGCAGAATGGACGAAGGCGATTACTTGCAAGCAGAGGCAACAACTATAATAAATGGCTAGCGTGTCACGCTCCTAAATGAAACGTATGCGCCGTGACCAACGCGAGGCGAGCGCATATGCCTATTTTTACTTTCGGCTTAATCACTTTTACGCTTCCCATTCAAGCGCGCTCGGAGCCGCGCAGGGCTGCGCACACGTGACGGTCTCGTTTCGTTGCGAGCCACTCGTTCATGTACAGGCTGATTCACTTGTCCTTTGAATTTATTGCCGAATATATTGTTTTAATTCACTATCTATATTGCATTATAGTTATAATTGTGATTGAACTTGTGATTTATAGCGTAAATGCAATTTTAATGATTATATAATTCTTTATAGTATTACTCAATTATAATTATAATTTAGAATTATTGGTAGAAATAAATATAGTAAGAAAGAATTCAACTGTGTTATTGCAGTTCTTTTTAATTTGCCATAATTTTTATATGAACATTTTTGTCTCACATTGCATTTTTTAATAATCGCAATTGTTCACAAATATTTTTAGGTGCTTTTGAGAATACTTTTCTATTCATAATATTTCCCAATGCAATCCATGTTAAACAAAGTTGCAGTCATTTTTAGTTTTACGTTCTTGTTTGTGTGACATCTTTTGAACGGCAGTGTACACGCGCGAGCAAATAAGGAGCGCGTATAATTTTGCGACTCAAGAGGCGACACGTTCCTTCTCTTTTCCGACGCACATCGACCGTGTTGGACGAGCTTATTAGCATATTGGAATTATGGCGAGTGATAGTTATGATGGGCGAACTAACCGTGGTACATTCGAAGCCAATTGCGGACAATGCCAGGCTTGCGCCATTGTCAGTGTCTCTTGATACGATCGTTAAGAAAATTTATCTCCTCTTATTTAACTAGTTAAGAAAGCAAGCGAAATTAGTAGAAGATTATTCATCGATCTTTCTTAAAGGCATTTTCTCTTTAATGAGCTTGTAATATAAATAATTTTTACTAACACCGTAATATTTAAAGTACTACTAATATTAAGACTGACAGAATTGATATACTTAAATTTCAAATCACTAACTTAAGTACTGCACTGAAATTAAAATTGACTTCATAACGCGTTTGTATTCACGCAGAGCAAAATTATTGCGGATAATTAAAAAAGCGAGGAAAATCGCAATCCAGATAAATCAATATTTGCTCTACTTCAATAAGATCGAAACAGCCGGCAAACAATTTCTATTGCGATTCAACTGCTCGCTCACATGTTTACTCCACGAACATCGGCACGTGTTTCTCTCTTTTTTCGCAGGATTCCTGCGACTCGATGACTATCACGGAGCACTCGGAGCTTCATTAGCGTACGAGAAGTGTTAGCTAATTGGTGACAAAGAGCGGCGCCGTGATCCCACTAAATAGAGTGTATAAAAAAGTATTTGCACACACCACTTTTTTGGCGTATACTTTGATGAACATAGAATAAAATCCTTTTGGAAAAATTAATTTTCTCAAAGAAGACACTTTCTTTTTTGAATAATAAACAAATTTCCTCGGAGAAGAAAGTCTCCCATTTGAGAGAAAATAATTGTTCTCAAAGCAGAATTTTTTCTCTGAAAAAAATGTATTTTGCTAAGTTTGAGTACGCGAATACTTTTTTTTCTGAGTGCACTGGCTGTAACAATTACACGGCCAATTATTCTAATATTAGCAGAATAAAGGATGCGCGGATCTCTTTCGTGACACAACATGATGGAGTGCAAGTTAATTATTGCATTTATGAAATCTACCTTAGCATTTGCCTTGTTGGACTAACTGCAACATATTTTATTGTGAAGGCTTAGAAATTTGTTTCGCACGCACTGCAAAATGTAAAAGAATTATTGAATTGTCAACTGTCAATGAAAAAATTATCTTTCGCATATTTCGTTTCCCTTTCATAAATGAATTAATCAAATTTCACGTTTGCTTCTTCACGCGTTTCAAAATAAAACCGTCAAAAAACAGAAATTAATTTGCGAGAATGTCGATGCCAACGAGAGTTAATAAATGGGTGAGTGAACGTTGATGGACAGCAATTGAAGTGGGACAATAAAACAATACTGCTGATCGCTATCGCTCCTTACTGGGAAAGCCCCTGCGTGCATTTCGCGGCGGCGATTGCGCGTCGATTAAGCATCCGACGAGTGAGTCAGTCGATTTGCATTTAATTGGTCGGCTGGATTTTTCGCCGGTCTACGCCGTGTAAGCCTTTAACGCCAGCAATTCCCCAGACGACAATAACAAGCATTCTAAAAAAAGGCTCACTTGCGGATGCTAACTGTGCACCTTCATCGCTGGCTTCTCTTACATTATGGATGCCGATAATTTCGTATTACACTGCGACGCGCGCTGATTATCTCCGCGTGATTGCATGTTAGTAAAAGGTAATAAAAAACTGAGATTAAACAGGCATTCTTTTTAGAAATGTCCTTTTTCATTATACTAAAATATAGAGTACTAAAATATTGAAAATTCCACTCGTCTGATTAATGTCAATGATAGTACAAAGAGTAAATAAAGCGTATCATATAATTAGACCTGTTTCTTAGCCAAGTGAAAAAGAGTTCACGGATTTCTTAGTTCCATCGTCAAAGAAACCGAGCAGTTTGTTTTCATTCTAGAAGAACACGTGTTCGCGGGCGCACGTGGTGCGAGAAAATATTCAAATCTACAGTGGAAATGTTTTTATCTGAACACGTCACATATCTGCGAGATCTACTTGTTCTGGAGTTAACTATAATCATTCTTAATCACTTTGATTTCGAAATTCTATGCAATGTGTAAAAAGTACTGGCAGAGTTTTTGGAAAACTTTTCTCTGTAAATAAAAATACATTTTCTTAAAGAAAGAAGTGTACTTTTAAAGAGAAAATAAATTTACTCTGAAACGACTGCTTTCTTTTACAAGAAAATTGAGTCGCAAAACACTGGGTTTGCCAGAGTTCGAAATCAATGTGAGTGATTCGCAGCTGAACGAGCTGCGAATCATCAATCATTAATGCCTTGCCACTCCCAGCCAAGGCAAACAGACTCATTGTGTATGTTGGCGCGCGTAAACAATCGTATTAGCAGAATCTGCCAGTCGCATACATCTCCGCAGGTACATATGCGTGATATCTGCAAAGCCCTGTCACGCGACTGCGTTGTTTTCCGAACTGATTACTCATGCGCGTCCAGATCTCGTGCTCGAATTTGCTTCTCGCCGTTTCACGCTCTAATCAGTGAAGTTTTCTCTTGAACGGTGCAAGAAAGGATCAATGACACTGTTGCAGGGTGGCATTGAAGTGCGAAAGTCCAGTCAATTGCAATAATCATCAAATAGCAAAGTTAATAGTTTAATAGAAATTATGAATTATATTTTGGTCGTTGAATAGCGAAATTAATAGTTTGATAAAAATTGTCTGAGTAGAAACCACTTGAGACTATTTATTTTTGAAAAATATTAATCAAATAAACCAATACTAAATAAATTGGGCTAAATTAATTCATATAAAATAAGCGGATGAAACGGATGAAATATTCAGAAAATTCTCTGACGCTTTCTAAGAATAATCAGGAAGCGTAGAGAAATATCGGTCAGAGAATTAAATCAATGTGAGATTTACTGAGGAAATGACTGGAAATTTCTGGTAGGAGCCAGCAAATGTATTCGGATCGTTCAGGCCGTTTGCTTAAAAAGGTCGAGCTGATAAACGAAACGGCGTCTTTGACCTTAAAGAACTAGTAAACGCGCTCGTCGACCATCCACAAATGTCACACTTTCTTCGCGCAGATAAGAATTATTCCTGGATTATTCTCTTGAACTGTCAAAGCAAAGTACACTTTGTACGAACTTAAAATGCAAGTGTACTCGTTATCAACAATCAGGAATAATTTCGAATATTATACATGTGTAACTACTTGGAAGGCAAAACACTGAGCGACCAGAAACGGAAAGATCCTGATTCTTTGCACTCAACTTGACTCATAGCAGAAATTGCCAGCAGGCGCAATTTGTTTCGGAGTTAATAAATCATACTCGAAACGAAACAATTCAAGGCCAAAAATAATATTACTGTCGTTATTAATAGTGGCGATTTTCCCCTTGGTTATGTAAGTTTTTGTGACTCCTTTTGCATTCATCAGCAGACGAAATATATTGTAAGACTTACAAAAAATATTATAGTACAATTACGTCAATTTTTAATATTACAATGTAAAGATTAAAATTTATTCTATGACTAAGTCTGTGGTAAGTTACAGTGTAAATATTACTTGAGTACTTATATTATAATATACCACTGACTTACTTTCATTATAACTCTTAAGTTATATTTGTCCTGCGAGTTTTAAAGAGAAAAATAAGGGGAAAAAATTGACAGAGTAAAAGAAAATTTGCCTAAAACTTATAAAATTGTAAGTTAACTCAATCGACGCTGAGTTTCTCGGTGGGGCAGTAAAACGACGCTAATATTGGCAACGCGACCGACTGCACATGCCTGTGATCGGAAGGCATACTTCGCCCGTGAAAGGTTAAGCGTCAAGGTGTCGGTTTCGCAGTCCGCTTTTGAAAATCGGTTGAATCTCTGATTTAATGCGTCTCGCCATTTCGACATACTCTGTCAGATCTTTCGAGATATGCCACTCTTTGCTGTCTTTATCTTCGCGCTTGTCTGCCTCTGTACACATTTGATTTCGTCTGTTTCTTCTTTAGATAGGAATCAAACAGCGAATCGCTGCGGCCAAGTCAAAAATGTTGCTCGACCAATTTTCTAGTGACTAAGTAAAACCTGATTTCGAGGAGTCGATCTTGGCAAGTTTACTTTGTTGAAACTGATGTTTATTCGTCAAACGTGTACAAGATTTTAAAGGTTTTCTGAGATTTAAGTTCGACGAGGTTTTAAAAATTTAGTGGAAGTTTCTTGCACGCGTAAATGCAAATGGCAGACTTTTGATTTTAGCGAGTTCTCGAAGCAAGCTAAAAGCATATTTTTAAAAACGAAGCATCACAAAAGCCAAAGACGTTTCAATTTTTTAAATACCGCACTACCAGAATTATTGCGAGCGCGCCAAAGTTTTTGTTACAATTGGCAGTGACTCTTCCAGTTTCGTGTTATTGCGATTTCTCGGCGCAGATATGCGCACGCGAAGCGATACGTAAAAATAGATCGCCGATACAGGAAAATCATTGTGGATTCTTGTTGCTCGAACTTTGCTCGACTCTATCTCGCAGAAGGCGTCGCCGTCTTCTGCTCCACTGTTTCCATGGAAGTGCACTGAAAAACTGGCGGATCGTACAACGTGTGTTTACTGGTTAATTGAATCGCGCTTCAATCTCGCTCGTTGCAGAGCCTGCGCTAATAATAAAGTTAATTGGTATGGAAACTGATCGTCGAAAAGCAATGTATCAGGTTTCTTTATTTTGATTTCTACTATTCTTGTTCGAGTGGAAAATATTTTGTTCTTGAACGCGTTCGTAAATAAGATAATCGAGTTGTAATATCAAAGTATCTTATAAAAATGACGACACTAAAATTAATTAATATGGAAACTGATAATCAAATATCAATATCGTTTTTATAATTATAATGTTGAAATAAATTTAACCTTGGAAGTAATTGCTATCAAAATTCATCGTCGAAAAGCAAATCAATTTGTTTGTACATTTGTAATACACTTAGAAACGATTGAACCAATTTTAATACGATTTCCTTTCGAAATTGAGACATTTAGTAGAAGTATAAAGTTAACACACCGGAAGAGAATGTTAATTGAATAATATTTGCACGAGATAAAAAGTTTTCACGGCCTATTCATCAGTGATAAGTCAAAGCAAGACAATAGAAACAGAGCTTATCGTTCGCGCTTTCTACGAGAAAGGGAAACACTTTTCTGCCTATCCGCAGTATTATACAAGCGTCCTCGCATGGACCAACAAGATTTATTATCTCTGGCAAACTCTCCCTGTTGCGACAAGCAATCTCCTCCAATTTGGAAATATGCCCGCTCGAACTTCCCAATTGGCGGTGGGGTTTCGTTGGGATTGGATTTATTGTGAAATTTCGAGATAGCAGCATTTAATGTAGCCACTCGTAAAATGGAAAAATGTTAGAAATTACGCAATTGATAAAATAATACAAATAAAATAAATATAATTAATGAATTTTAATTTTTATTGGACTAAAGTCAAGATTGTTGTAATAAACATTAAGGATGACTTGGCATGACAAAAACATTGTTTTTAATTAATACGTACATTTAAAAAGAATAATGCTTCTACAAAAAATAAAACACTATTAAATAGATAAGAAGATTAATAAAATGTCGAAGGAAGTAAAATTCAACAGTTCCCAATTATCAATACAGCGACGGTGCATCGAAGGAATCGGAGTAGCAATCTTTCCGTCTAACAAGCGGGTAATCATGTGATCATTACTAGTTGGCAGGGAATCGAGCGACGAGCGCGCCGATACTGACTTTTCTCGGTAACTCGTGAACTCGCCTCCAGGGAGGCGCATAGGTTCCGGCGACTTTTGCAAATTGGAAGGGTAAATTGGCGCGTTCCCGCTACAAATTGGGGCCACGAACGCGCCACTCGAGTCAGTGTGTTGCGAGAAAGAGTCTCTTGCATGTCTCGAAGAGCATCGTCGCGTCATTAGCCAAGTTGTCATTCTCGTTTGCAAGACGTTCGATAGAGTTCTTCCTGATCCAAGACTTGTGCGTTTCAATATCATTGTATGTGAAAATTTGTGGTTGTTAACTTTTGTGAACAGTTGTACGAAAAATAGCATACTTTTTTTGTGCGGTCATGTGACTGTTTTTCAAAATGAATTCAACTATGCACTGACTTCTTTTTTCTTCTGGTTAAAAATAGAAGTGAAAATAGAATTGGTGAGATAATAATTTCACATGTTTAACGTGACAAAAACCTTAAATATTGACGTTGAAATATCATGTACAAAGAATGGTTGAGAACTCCGAAAATTCCATAAACTTGTCGCGTCTGCCTGCGCACACAAAATTCGCACTCGCGTAGCCAAACATAATCCATTGAATTGAATTGGCATACACATTCGACACCCAACACTGCCTTTTTACACCCCATGCGTCTGCGAATGGAACTTTCATTAGCAAAGCTGACGTCGACGTCATCCCAATTTTCGTGCAACTTGTTTGTGCGAGCATTCATTCGCACAGACCGAAAATTTATCGAAAATAACACGAAAATATTTTCTCGTTT
Organism: Ectemnius continuus; assembly: GCA_910591665.1. NCBI lineage: Eukaryota > Metazoa > Arthropoda > Insecta > Hymenoptera > Crabronidae > Ectemnius > Ectemnius continuus. The sequence continues at coordinate 6,943,231 of OU342868.1, read as the reverse complement.
CCCGTGTTATTTTTTATAAACAGTCTTTTTTCACCAAATTGTTAGGTGTCTTTTAGTTATGTAATTATTGCTTTTAATTATTATGTGATAGTGGAACTACCATCGACTTTTTTTCGGGTTTATGGCTTTCAGATGTTGTACCCCAAAGGAACTAGATCTTGTTTCGAGCCTTATCCATTTTATCTTACAACTTATCTGACAAGCACGAACAAAGAAAGAGAGTGCCATGAGTAACTCATAGAAATCATTTAGTTAATACATGTTGGTAAAGCTAGACTGTTTAATTTTCCAGTGAATGAACAAGAGAAGATGCCTGGCCACCGTCAGCCTAACTCCTTAGAGGGGCTTAGTTTGGGACGCGTGTGTCAACAACTCGACGGGACGTGCCGGCGGCTGCAGGTGCTTTCACAGGAAACCCCAGCTGCACAAGTGCTCGCCTTTGCAAAGCAGAACATCCGACCGTACTACATCAACGCTCTGCCAGCGCGTTTGCGCGCCCAAGTGATCGAAGAGACATCTAGGTTGCTGTATGGACCGTCAACCGACGGCTCGACCCTCATCTCCGGCCCAGCGCCACTTTACCTTTTAGCCCTACTTCTGGGACCAGACATCAAGCAGTTGAAAGTGAATTTCTGTTGCTACTACGGTTGCAGTCATCAAACCTCACTTCTGAAGCTCCTAGCGTCGGAAGGCGTCGGTTTGGAATCCCTCGATCTCGCACGTTCAGCTTTGCTCAGGCTGGACAGCAAGTTGTTACAGAGCGCTCTTATGAACATGAAGAACTTGGTTTGCCTGACCATCCGAAATATAGCTAGTGACGCAGTGCTGCAAGTGGTGGGCAGAGCCTGTCCGAAATTAGTGGTTCTCGACGTCGCCTGTTCCCGACAGGTGACGGACGCCGGACTCAGACAACTGTTACTGCAGGTCGAAATCAGAGAGAAGGTGACGCATTCCACGATACAGGAGCAGACCAGTTGGTCTAGGTTTAAGACCCTTCTTTCTAAGCTGAAAGTCAAGAACTCCAAGCACGAGAAGAACAAGCACGACATCCTCTTGGAGATCTACGAAAGTCGAAACTTCCTCTGCGATAGTCTGAGAGTTTTAAATATTGCCAACACGGCGGTGACAGGGGAGGGTGTATTGTTAGCACTGATACACGTGCCCCGGTTGGAATCCCTCGCGGAGTACAGTCACATGGGAAGAGTCGTGGAGATTATGAATAGCCGACCTATAAGCTTTAAAACACCCTTTAGTCTCACACAAGCGAGGTGTTGTCGAACAACACCGGTCCGCATGGAACTCCTGGCGAGAGCCTGCCCCAAAATAGAAAAGTTACACATCTCCGAACCAAGACATCCCCCAGAAGCGTTAAGACTCTTCCCGAATGTCACTTGTCTCAGTATCGATAGCATACCACCCGAGCGGGAATGGCTCACAGGATTCTACGAGTACCTCCAGACGAGCGGACATAACCTCCGCGAACTTAACCTCAGAATCACCCAGAACGAAGTACCTTTGCAAGTCGACCTCAAAGAAATCTTCTGCAACTGTCCGAACCTTCGAACCTTCACCAGCGACGGCTCCAACATTGCTTGGTCCGATGGCGCCAACCCACAACCCCTCAAACACCTCAGAAGAATCCAGCTGGGGAGAACAGTTAGCGCAGCAGCCATTACAAAAATCCTCACACTCGCGCCGGAACTGATGGCGCTACATGTCCACAGCTGTTTTGACCTCACTAATCAGCATTTGGAAACTATCCTCGGTGAATTAAATGGACCCTCGCCCACCAGGGTTTCGGACAAGTACGGGAACACTTTGTTGCAGAACCTAACCTGTTTCTACATTTATGAGGCGAGTAAGATCTCGGTGATGCCTGTGTTGAGGCTTTTCCAGATGTGCAAAAGACTGCGTAAAATCGGCAACCTCGCCAACTGGGGCTTGCACTGTGAGGGTGTGCGGACCCTAAGGACAACTTTGACCAACGAGAACTTGGATGTCGACTTGTGCCCGGGCGCGCATTGGTTCTGGAGCAATTGCATCCAGTAGTTAATGATTTAGGTCTGTGCCTGTGAAAGCAGTTGCATAAAAACGAAACGCTTCGCTACCATGACGCAATTGGCTGCTGTTAAGAGTCGAACAGCATTCTTTCGTTAATAGGCTGTAGGATCGTCAGTATTAAAAATTCCAATTAGCCGCGCGACTGAGGCGCATCGCATTTAGTCGACGGACTGGGACTCGCGCGCACCACGAGTGGACTCGATAAGCAATCGTAATTCTAGTAATCTAATCTTAAGCATCTACGCCCCGAGGGAATTTCTACGCAAATTGGTGAAAATGCCACTGGCATTTCTTCCTCCTCCTCTCTTTTTATACGCATCGTCGTTGCACCTAGCGAGAGTTCAATGGCAGTCTGAAACTGGTTGACGTTAATCAAAATGTCTAGCGCTCTAGAGTCAATATGTATATGCGAATCTTTATATTAAAGCCGAGCTTTTTACGATGATGGAAGAATCATTGAAACAGAATGAACCCACGCGCGAGAGAATGAAGAGTTTATCAGCGGTGACTGAACTTCAATCGAGGAAGTAAACATATCTTCTCCAAATATACGTTCAACTACGAATAACAGAGATCCTGTTTCTTTTTATCCCAAATTCCAGCATGTGTTAAATAGTGGGCGCTGCTCAGTTTTGGCAGAGCTCTTTGGAGGAACCAGTTGCGCGGTTCGAGAGACAAAGAAAAGCAACATACCTCCGTGAAGCCATGCGACTGAAGCAAAAGATTGATGAGCTTGGTGTCCGTTTGAAAGATCTTGTATGTCATGTGCAGTTGCTTGGCCGGCGGATTTTCAGGCGGCGTTGCCAAAGCCGAACATCTGGGAGGTGCGAAAAAGTCTTATTATTCCTACCCCTCGTTTCGCACTTGCGATGACGCGATCACGCTCCTAACTATTCGAGTAATCTTGCTAATTGGAAAGTGCAATAATTCTGCATAGAATCGTGTTCAAGTTCTAGTTGATTTTTACGGTTTGTATTATTTTTTAGTAGTTACAAATAATATAAATTTGATCTTGTCATTTGGAAAATGCAATGTCTTTATTACAACGAAGTCATCGGTTCATAAATCAGTATTTTTTAGTAGTAAAAATAACATAAACTCACTTGAAACGTAAGATCGACGCCTTATTGCCGCTCGGACCGTTCAACAGCCAGTCGTTGTCTTGCGGACTTGTGTCCTTCGTTGTACTGTGAATTCAAATGACCAAAATTAAACTCGTCCGACAGAACTCCACTTGGTAAATCTATCTGTCGATGGGCTACGTGAAGTTGAATAAATTTATTCAAACTGTCGAAATCAACATTTTGCTTCCCACGGACACTCGCAATCGGTAATGTGACAAAATTCCAGGAAAAAGTACAAAATAGTTTCATTTATTTATTTTACTAAATATCGCATTACTATTAAAAAGAAACAAATGTTTAGTGAATATAAAAAAATGAAATTATCTTCCTCAGAGCAATTTTGTATTGCCTTTTTTTAAATGCTGGCCTAAATTTTGATTCGAATAACTTTTATCACTTTTTCTGTCACTGAACGGACATTAGTAAAATATACGCGGGAAAAAATTATAAACAGATATTACAAGTACATACAAGAATTAACTGAAATCAAATTGTAACCATTTTTATGGTCTTACATTATTTGAATTGCCGTTCGAGTGATTGCGCAGACAATTCATAAAAATCAAATATTGCAAAAGTGATACAGAAATTGTTGGTTATGATAAATTTTCGTGAGCAAGTACATGGCGCGCCATCAGACGAATAGAAGGAGCACAAGTCGATAAAAAAGAACCCTGAAACGATCTTGATGGAAACGATTATTTACTTGCCAAGGAAAAAGATGACCTCGATGGCTCGAAGGTAACAACTAAAGAAACTTTAGTTTCTAAACATTCTGTTTTCCTACTGGATATTTATATTTTCTAATTTAAAGTTCCACTGGTTTTGTTATTCTACAGTTTTTACTATTTCGAATAAAATCTGTAATTATGTTTGATTGTTAATGACGTCATGTAACTTTGAAGTCAGATATTGCTACATCGATATCCTTTTAGTTTTAGTTCATCTGGTTCATTTTTAGGCCACAATGTGGCGTGAGCGTGTAGTTTCGAACCTCTTCTTCCTATCCGAGAAGTTTCTTTAACTAGATTTTTACCTTGACACAATTTTTTAGAACAAATGTATACGATTTGCAAGATATACATAAAATTATTGTTGATCGGTGAAGCTATTTCTTCACATCTTCATTTTTACGATGTTTACTATCATAACAAAAAGAATTCTGTGAAGGATACAGCTACACAAAAATTGTGGAAATTAATCTGTCGGCCATCTTGGAACATATAAAACTTTCACGATTTTTTTCATATACGTCCAACATGTTACCTTTCAACAATAAAAGTATAAGATATCAATTTTCTCCCTCAGACATACATAAATTATTAATTAATTATACAAAAAGAAAGGAAAATCCTCACATTATCAATACGTATCTTTTTAATATGCTAAGATAATAATCTCATATGCACATACAGTCATATTATATAAATAAAAAGTGAAAGTATGTATGTGAATGCGTCCGAGGTAATCTCAGAAGCCACTCAACCGATTTGGATAATTCTTTCACCATTGGAAAGTGCATTTCGTCCAGATGGAAACAGGCTATATTTGATTGCACTTGCTCCTCAAAGAACCAAGGAGTAAGCATAAAGGCGGCACAAGACGAACTAAAAGACCTTTTTACCTACAGAAAACTTGATATAATCTCGAGAAGCACTCAACCGATTTTAGTACCGTTTTCTCCCCGGAATAGTGTTACGATCCGAGGAAATTGTAGGTTATAAAATACTGCAATGTTTATCACTTGTACAAGGTGATTGAAAAATAGCTGCGAGTTGTCAAAATGGGGCGTCGAATTATACAAGGTGACTGACTTATTTTAAAGGACACTTGTATAGGATGTTCCAAAATCTATTATAAATAATTTATAAATTATTATCTCTTAAAAATCTAATATTCTTTAACCCCTTGCCTTACCTAATTGCAAGGTTGATCACTATTCACGGTTTCTTAAATACGTCTGCATGGTAAAATTAACTTTACTCTGCAAGATGCTTCGTAAATAATTACGATGAATTAATCATTGAACAATAAAGACTTATACAATGTCTATGGGATGTTTATTTCCATTTGGCGCGGTCGACGTACCACGTCTCTGACACGATATTGTAAGCTAAAGGATTAAATAGTAATTCGATTTCGAATTCTTCAAATGGAAATCAATGGAATAATTGTTAATTGGCGCACGAAATATTAGACGAATCGGACAGCGATCCATTAAAACAATGCCACCCTGTATAAAAACGGAGACGAAGGAGCAAGTGCTCTCGAAGAAGGGCGTGTCTACGTCCGAACTTCATTCATCCCGGCGTCGCGGCGCCGACTGCAGCCGACGCAGCGGGTGAAGCACACTGAAGTACGACGAAGTACCATGAGAAGCACACTCGAGAGCACACACTCGAGCGAATCGAGGAGTGCGCTCGCACGGGACTCGTTAATGACGTTTTCGCCTATTTCGACGGAGAGGCGAGCGTGTAATTCACCATGGGATAATTGCGCGCCTACTCGCGCCCGGCTTTCCCGCGGTGTCCCGTGGCCACTTTCGCAATTAGCATCGACGCTCGCCCAACCGCGACACCTCTCAATGCCCCTCCCGCCTCCTCTTGAGGGGACCACGTGCTGCACCTACAGTCTCATTCATATGACTTTCGATTGTAATTATTGGGTACGCATTGCTTTGATAAAGATAATAAGCAGGATGACTTGTAAAGACTGTAAAGTATGATAGTAATTTTGTAGAAAGTCGGAGGAAGTTTTGAAATTTGCAGTTATTGAAAAATAATTTGATTTTCTTATGTACTTGTATATATTTTTATACATTTTTTAATATGTCAGGTGAAAACCGATCAAGGACAATTACACATTTGACTTTATTCGAATGTATTCAGTCAGCAAAACTTTATTTGTGCAGAATATTAATCTCTAATCGACGTTGACTTATATAAAATTTTGGCGATTTTTTTTATATTCCACAGTCGTCCCTTTTAATAAAAAAAAAAATCGCAACAATTCATCTGGTATTTTGTTGTTAAGTTCAACGAAAGTCTATGAAAAGCAAGCTATGCGAATTCGAGCGGAGGAGCAGTTGGTAATAAATAGTAATACAAAAGGACACGTGTTGGCTCTACTATGTATCACGAGCGACTCTTAATTACACTGGCACCGTTACAATCTGCGGAGTGCTAATTTACAAGGTAGATAGCACTCGCGCCATTCACTTCATCAGTTACACCATGAATTTGTAGAGCGTCTAATGGCGAGACCGCCTGGATGAAATGGGAGATGTAGGTTGCCACTCTTAAATTTCTCTAAAAGTCACCGTATAAAATGCAACTCGCCGCGAATATGTTAAATGACGAAATCACTAATCAAATATATAAATGAAATTAAAACTAATTCAAAAAGTGAAATATATTGGAGGATGATAAATAATAAAATCATTATTAAATCTTCCCAAACCGATTTTACTGTTTATTTAATACGAGCACAAATGCACCAAGCAACATTTGGATAATAAAAAAGAAATACAAATGTACATCTCCATTTTTCACAAGCGCAGAGTAAAATCGTATTTTTAAAACGAATTTAATTAAAACATATTTATTTAGCTCGACGTTGGTACGTTCGGTGTTAATAAAGAATAACAAATGTTGAAGGCATACCTGTCGGAAGTTTCCGATTTGTGCGACTGGTCCAGCGGCTCGAGAGCCTCCTCGCTGCTGTTTGACAGCTGCGACATGCCGGACAGGCTGGAAGACGACATGAGCTCCTTAGCCCGTTTGCCTTCCGGCTTTCCCGAAGCGTTGCCTTTCATTTGGGACAGCATACTCTATCTGCAATCATAATCAGCCATAATCAATCATTTAATCCACTGACGATCGCTTCACGCTTCAGGAAGCGTATTGTAAAAAGGTAATGCCACTAATGAGGAGCATCGTCAAAAGTAGAGGCTGATTCATCTGCCGCTGAATCATTACTGTTAATTTCATTTGAATTGAATGTTTTCACGAATTTTTTCCTGAATTCTGTACATTATTTATTACATATAATATAATTGTTTATTATAAAAATCGTATTCTTTTTTGTCATTTCAGTGATGACGACTTCACAATTATTGCCATAATATCTTTGTTATTGTAAATATCGAAATGAAATTTACAGATTATGTTCTCAAAAAGGACATTCTCTCTAAGGAATAAACCGGCAAATTTAGCCGGCTTTTTAGTACAAAATAATTGAAGTAATCCCGTTTCGTCAAGCTTCAAGGAATTTCCACTCTATTTGATCAGGAAGGAATTCCTCCTCGGGTAACAATGCTGCCGAGCGCCGGGATAAATGTGGACTCCCAATTAGCTCCTCGTGCCAGGAATAATTCGGCATTAATGAAGGCACTTTCACGTAGCGGAAGGATGGTTATGACGTCATCCTTGTGTACGGAACGGTAACGAAAGCCGAGATCACGCGACCCACCGCGAAATAAATGGAGCACTTGCACGCTAAGCGTTTCACATTTTCCGACGAGAATCGCGCGCATTCTCGACTGCATGCTAATGCGACATTAACGATTGCCAGTCAACATTGTCCTTAACAGTTGTTCATAATGGTTAGTCGTTCAGAGAATATTGTTATCTATTTATTCTTTGAATATTAAATAATATTGAATTTAAGTAATATTACTGTTCTAACAAGTAAATCATATGTAAAATTCGTCATATTAAAAAGTATATATTACAAATTTAACTTTGCAACTTGTGAATCAATGATTTTTATCGGATAAATATAATATCTATCGGTTGCAATTAAATTATTTCATATATCTTATTAATCCTATCATATATTTTATTAATCCTATGATGGAATTCTTATTCTGTTTAATAGGTTGATTATATTTGTTGTTTCCCATGAATATATTTATCAATATTTCCCTCCACAGTTAACCCTACTAATTTATTAAATAATTAAAATATGCGATCTCGTTGCGCGAGTTTATTTCAGAATTCCAGTGATTTTGCCAGCATTGCAACACTCGAGCGAAATCAAGGCAAGTTTCGAGTGGGCCACGCAGCAGGCATTCAACCTATGCGAATATTCTATTAAGAGTTCCTCCACCCTGCAATTTCCATTCGCAATATCCGAAAGTCGCTCAAGCACACGCGAGCGAAACTTTGGCCGCGATGCTTTTACTGGAATAACTTCTTCCAATAAATTCGAGCCTGTCGACTGAGCTACGCGTCGGAAAGTGCTGTTAGCTCCACTTTCGGTTAATTGTTTAATGGCGTGGTAATGTGAAAATTTGATAACATCGTGTGGGAGGAAACCGTGGCGGAGAACGCCTGTGGAAATGTGAGAGCAGCGAGAAATTTTGGGAGCAACGAGTTGTAATAGTAATTTCTTGTGCTTTGTTGATATATATTTCGTATGTCTTAAGATTATAAAATATTGTTTGATTTATTTGAATGTGACATATCACATGTTATTGATATTAAGAAGAATTTAATGATGTTTAGATTAAAGTTGATTTATATAAATGTTGATGTATAACTCGCAATTGGTTTAAAATGCAATAATATAGAATAATTTCCATATTGCATAATATATTAAAAATATAAAAAGCGTGGAATCTGTCAGTTGTAAAAATATTAAAGACAAACGACCATCAAGTATTATCAAGCACTTTGCACAAAGAGTACAACTACAATATTACCAAAAATCCCAATAAAACCAATTAATTTGGCAAACAAATAATAACAGAAAATACTGATTGAAAAGCAAGCGGATCATCCTGTAGAACCGAAGAGAGGCAATCACGACTCTGAAGGAGGCAGTGGTTGAGGTCTGATCGATCAGGTGAGGTTTCATGAAAAGTGTGCTCGCTGCTCTTGAAAAGCTCTCGCCGGATATACCGTGGCCGTTCCGGTTATTATTCAGTCCATTCGCCCGAGGGCCACGCGCCAATAATAAACGGCGATCGATCGGCCAGCGTGTGTGCGTTGACGGTGCATCTTAGAATTAGAACTTCGGCTAATACTGGAATGTTAATCGACCACACACATCGGCGGCGTCGTATCCATAGCGCGCGCTCGCTCGCCCGATTTACGTAAGCGGTTCCAACATACCGCAAGCACTCCCAGTGAATGGCAAACTGGTAGAAAGATAATAGTTTGTTTCATTAATATTGCTGTTAAATACAGATTGCAATTTTTCAGAGGAATTTGTACTTTTTAAAGGGATTGATACCCCTGAAGCAAGAAAATATAAGAAAATACAAGAAAGTATAAATAAGAAAGAAGAAAAGATTTGTAAGCTTACAAAATATGTGTGGAAATACATGATTAAAGATGTGTTATATAATTAATTCTACTGCCTTCTACTACCTTTTAGGCCCGCACCTTATAATAACAAAATGTTACACATTTACGGTATCTAAATATTTTCAGTGAATATAGAAAAGTTCGTTTCATTATTTTGTTCTCTATTTCGTTCTTAATACACTGCTTTTTGAATGATGTAAATATTGTGTTTTGTTTGGATTTTATGAGCCTTTTCCCAAACCCTAGTAAAATCGTGAAATTCCTAGTTAATACAATGTATTTTGTTAATACATTGTCTGCATATATGAGAGGTTTCTTTATATATCACAATTTTATATGCTTAAAAACAGAAATGTTCTTATACATTTATTCGAAATATCGAAGTTAACCTTCAATTCTTGTATTCCAAGTGTTTGTACCCCCTTGAGAGCCCTGCAAAGGCGGAACTACCAAGCACGCACGTAACCTGTACGCGGGGAACGTGCACGTCGGTCGAAATCAATGAGCGGTGCACGAAACCCTTACCAAAAAAAGGCCGAATCGCCGCTGCCATTACGGTACCCTTCGGTTCACAGGACGCATGAAAAACAGGTGGCGAGTGGTGGATGCGTGACTCATTCTCGCACGCTTTCCGTGATCGGCCGTGTGTCCCTCGCCTCATTTGCATAATGACAAACCGACAGCAGAAACTGAGAACGGCGCCGATCAAACGCAATCGCTTCGCTGACGAAAGTGTGCATTGAAAGGATAATTGGAAATCGACGGAGCAATCAAATCAACGATCAGATTGAATGCTTTGCGAGTTTTTTTAGCAAACTTTTAAAATATGAATTTGAATGTTCTATTTGATTTTGTTCACCTGATTCTAATTGAATTTATTTTTGTTAGCAAGGACAGTTTATTGTTCACAAAGATATATATTTATTTAGAGAAATTAGTTGTCTTCCTTAAATATTATTTTTACAAAAATAGTAAGTGTGCGAATTCTTTTTTTTTGTTCATTGTATTTGTAGAATCACGAATGGCAAGCAGAGACTGTGGAAGATCGGTGATGAAACGCAATGGATTTACTGGGGAAAGCACCAATCGAAACGAAAATTAGGAATCGACGATCCAATCCGATTGACGATAAGATAGGCTATCAAGGATGCACCTTAATGAATTCTAGCAGACCCACTTTACCTGAGATCGCCGCTACCGTTTTACTCTGGTTAACCAGCTCTCATGAAACTGGTCTAGTTCCGGTTTCGTTCCTGCGCAAATTCGATTGTGTAATTGTGTCGAGTACAGTGAAGAAACGTATTCGCATACTCAGATTGTTTTAAGTGAATTTTTTCCAAAAAAATATTATGCTTTGACGTAACTTTGAAATGTTTTCATAAGTTCTTTCTGAAAAGTGTAAAGAAAACCGCTTTACACTTGCTATTACATACTATTAATTTTTCTCAATTTTGCTTTGAACAAATTTTGATACAAGAAGGTTTCTTTTTGGGAAAAAACAGATCTTCTTTGTATAAGGATTTAACGTGAACAAATTCTTAAAGTGTTTCTTTCGATGACTTCCAATTCTGTCATATTCAAGTTCGAAATTATAATTCTAAACAGGGTTATTCTAAATAAGCGAAAGTTTTATGGTGTTCGTTTTAACCTGAATAATTTCTGTCTCCATGGCTGGCAACGCATTACCGGGGTTTCCGCTGCAGGACTTTTCTCCTCTCGCGCCAATGACAGCGCGAGAGTCACACGGCGTCAGCGTGGATGACGTCCATGATGATGAAATGATCCGTGAAGGCATTCTCGCATTCCTTCAATGTATCAGCGTGAAGTTTACCACGCGACGTTCGCGCTGATCGCAAAATTGATCGATTATGCGCTTGGCGATGCGAAAAATGCTTTCTGTCGTTTTTAAACCAACCAATCGCAATTATCTGCTTTACTTATCATTACTGATTTTCAGACAGTAATTATAACGGTAATTCTTTATTTTTATCTGTGCAAAAAGTATTGCTGAACTTCGATCAATTTTTATTAGTATTGTTTTATTTATTGAACAAGGTTTGTAATTTACGTCATTGACTTTCTAACCGATCCTCTAATTACGATGATCGCACAGCTTTATCGAGCAACCTCGCATTTGGCAATGTTTCCTAAAAGCCTTTTACACCCTTTAGAATTTATGCCGAGCCACCCCTTTGACGTTTTCTTTGCCTCCCCCTCGAACTCCGACTCTTCGCCCTCTCTCATTTCTTTCCACCTTTCCTCTCCTTCGTTTCCTCCCGTCTGCGTTTTTCTTTTCATTTTGCGCAAAAGTGACGAACTACCAGGCGGCCAAAAAAACCGCGCCGGCTTTTTGGCTTCCTGTCAAAGGAAAAAGTGGATTGCGACTTCCTCTCTTTTCGCTTCGTCGACGCGCTGCTTGTCGTTTCGTAATAATCGTCTGGACCAGTTCTTGACCTCGAAGTTAGAATTTTGCCATTCATTTATCAAATTTAACGATGATGATATTGACGGAAAAAGTAATCGCACGCCCAGTATTTTTAAAATACATTTTCTTAAAGGAGAAACCATTCTGATTTGAGAACATTTATATTCCCTCAAAAAACACATTTTTTTATTAACCCTGTTTGATTTTTATTTGTTTTAAATTCACGGTTGCATTTTTTGCACAGACACACTTGGATAATTATTTTACCCGAGTTCTCTTTTTATTTATTACATTTATTAGCCATGTTTAGTTTATATATTTAGAACAGTTCTAATAAAAAAATATTGCAAAGAGCAAAATTATGTTATGGATTATTGTTCATACTGTTGGAGATTGCTTCGACTGTATTCAGAATTCTCTAAATATGCTGTTGCGGTCATTTGTATGCATGCTTCTAGTACATATGCAATACTCGGCATCCGAATATTAATAAGTTAACTCTTCCTGTATGTAAATATTTCGTGCGAGTAGTGCAGCAATGCCGTTCGGCTGGTAAACGTGGGAAGCGGTTATCGATCCGCGGGAAGGTTGCCTTGCATTATTCACGCGTGCGAATGCGAAATACTTTTCCTTCCGTTTTACTCGCCGTTTCCTTTATTCGGATCTAGGTGAACCTGCCAGAGCCGCTCCAGATAAAATAGCAACGCCTTGTGAAACTGGAGCGACATCTTCGTTGAGGCACCATTTTTAAAGAGCTCTGCCATTGAAAGTCGTAATTAGAACGCAAAGTTTAAACTAGTTTTTTTACAATATTTATGTAAATTTCTCAGAAGGAATTTAATAGAATAGTTTTTTTATATCAATAAGTTATGACGTCAGCCTAATAAGACGAATGCCGTAAATCAATCAGCATTAATACTAATTAGCCAATTCAGTGAACGAGTGATCGATCATGCTCCGATATCAGTTATCTCTTCCAAGAATTGATTGAGCGGTTTGACATGCGATACGCGATCCACTTTACTTAGGAACCTCTTAAGGCCCGTTTCCACTAGAACATTTCGCCGTAACAGAACACCGAACACCGAACATCCGAACAGAACTCCGAACACCAAACCGAACACCCACCCGCTGCGTTGGACTATGCTTACCCGGGAGAATCTCGACCTTCGTCACTTCACAAGTCTCCCGCGACCCTTCTTTCTAGCACCGTCTCCTACCATATTAACACATCTTTTTCTCATCGCCGCGAAATACCTTCTAAATGAAATACTAAAGTTTAGACGCAAAGTACAGGGAATAAAACAATCGGAAAGAATCTTTGCAATAGCTATTACTTTTCAGTTCTTGCAAGTTTTAGTAAACTTTGAATAATTTGATAAAACCGAGTACATTTCTGACTGCAAATGTGTCCGCTACGAACACTGAAGGTAGTCAGTGGAAACGGCGTTGCGCGTAGAATCATCGACAATGTCTGGCAATAAAATTTATTGAATTTAATTTTCCTATTGCTGATCGTGGATTAAATAAAGTGTTTCCATTGTCGGCCATTTCACAGGATCGAAATCAACCACTACTTATTGCAGAGCCTAATCAATGAGAGTTTAGCGTCCGACTTGTTCTTGAGTTGCGATTGCGAGGGCTCGTCCTTTCTAGAAATTCAAACTCGACCCCATGCACAGTAGTTCCTACCGGGCTTCCTACCGTTTCCTTTGATGCGTCGGGGAAAAACCGCCAACTGAGCGTTCGGCCCGTCAAGTGGTTTCCGTAACAAAATTTGGTATGCATTCCACTTATCGCCGGGACGATTGCCTCTTCGCTAGGCTCCGAGACGTAATACGATATGGGCAACCTTTTTTTTCCTATAGGAAAGCATAGGATGTTCGGAGTTCTGTTCGGTGTTCGGTGTTCGGTGTTCTGTTACGGCGAAATGTTCTAGTGGAAACGGGCCTTTAGACAACTTTCACATAGGACCAGTCGCTGATACAGAAACTGGCCAGCGCATAAATCCGAGCATTGTCACTCCATAATTCAAATAATATTATTCCTATTATCATTATACCAAAAAATAGCCAATTTTAAATATAAAGCTGGTCACTGCTGACGCAATTTAATATCATTTGTAAATGCAAAACTGACCACTCACGTATTCTAATATTATTTTTTTATATTTCTTGAGAAAATTCTGAAATAGCGTTGATTGGTAAATGAAATTTTTTTTCAGTTGATTTTTACTTGAAGTATCACTGGTTTAAATTAATTACATAAAGAATGACACAATAAATAATTCCTGTGAATTAAAGTAATTAAATATACTTCGCTAGAAGGGACAGTTTCCTTTTTTGAGAAAACTTCTTCTGAAAATATTGGATGTGCCAATATTTTTTTAGCCGTTCCATACGTCTGTCATTATACTTGTATGACTGCAGAAAGTCAGTGCTTTAACAGTACAAAAAAAGGCACGTTACCATCGAAAGGAAATGTGCCGTTCACTGACATGACATGAACAAGCATAGGGGAAGCGTTGATGCTCACAATGTTTGATATTTCGCTGACTGACAGACGATAGGCAGGCAAAATATTCTACACGGAGGAAGTGAAGTTGAAGTTAAGGCTCTCATCTGTTATGCTGTCAATGCCAGTAGTCTGCTCTATTTCAATGACGCTAGACCAGACGGAACCTGGTACAGTTCGATTAGAAACAGGCCTCGAAACATATCCGACTCCTTCACTTTCTAATCTTCGCTGCATGCTTACATGTGTGTCTTTAGAAATCCCATGAAATTGTTGTAACATAGAAAAGATAAAAACAGTAATTATACAGTTTTTGAAATTCGATTTAAGTACAGACTCGTATCATCCAAATGTTATTTTTGCATTATTTTTCGCATTAACAAATACAGAATTAAATGCGAATATATTTTCCTAAACGTTTTCCATTTTTTATATTGGATTTTTCTTTCTCCTAAATAGAAAGACATTTTCTTAGACAAGGAAATGTTGTTTGTAAGAAAAAATAAATTTCCTTTAGGAAGATGGTTTTCTTTTATAAGAAAAATTATTTTAAAAATACTGGCTATGCCAAAACGTTTTTTAATTACTGAATGGCGATTAGTAACCCTTTCATCCTTCAAAATCTTTTTCAAATGGACGCCTTTCGTGTAGCGTTTCGTACAGTTCTTAATGTGTCCTAATTCGAAGTTAAAATGGAGCACAGGACGAAAATAGTAGTCGGCCAGAAGTTTATTGGAGAACGCGACGATAAATCCGCCGCATGAAAACGCAAATACCAGGCTGCGTTGATTATACTTGCATACAGCGTGCCTCAACGCAGTTGGCACTGAAAATATTTCCATGCGTCCGCATACATCTGCATAGGCGAATCAAGGACTATTAGAAGAAAATTAACGATTAGAAGCTAGCGGCGCGTACGATGTATCAGCGTACAACACTTGTCGCAACGTATTTTTGCTTGTTCCACTTTGCGCTTATTACTCTCAGATTTTCTTGCATTTTAACACTAACAGATAAAATAACTGATAAAATGACCGCGTAATTTATGTGCCGTTATGATTTACCGATTTTCTTGTTCAGGAAAATGTATTTCTTTTCAAAGACAAGAGTTTCTTCCTTCAGAACGTTTGTTCTATAAACACTGGCTGTGCTTGCAGAATTAATGATATTGTCTCAACGAATGGACGCAATTTTAAAACTGCTTCCAAGTCAAAGACTGACTTTTGCAGACATGTAACCTTTGCATTAACCACTCTTTGTCCATGAGAACTGTTTTTACAGCGTCTTCACAGCGAAGAGACGTTTATTTGCTGAGACAACAATCGGAGGAAGTCCGTTAGACGAAAATAGGAAGTTGGCCGAGCTCTCCTTGAAAAGTCGTTTTAACGATAAAACAACTAAAAATTAACGTTCAATTTAGCACTCAAGGTATTTCGAAAGAAATCGAGAAATATTTACAATCATGCTAACATATTAAATATTTGCTTATTCTTTCGACTTATTTCTGCTAACTTCAATTTGAATTATTATAAATAATAATTCTAAATAAAGAATAATCGGTTGATATTTAATATTAATTAACTACATCTGTAACGTATGATTGAAGGTAGCATGAATTCCGTAGGATCCAATTATTGTTATTGTGCGTTGCCATTATGATTTTTTACGGTCAATCCGACACGAGGCATTAATAGCCGGGCGAGCAATCAGCAGAGGAGTAATCAAGGATCCCTTTCAGAGGGATCAGTCGGCTGGATCATCTCCAAGCGATTAAGCCGAGAAGCGGAAGAAATGCCGAGTGGTCCATCCACGACGCGCCAACCAGCGAAGCGCGCCGAGTGCACTCGAAACGAAACTCAAGATGACTCTGCAAACGTGGCCCAAATCCACTGGCGTTTCCTCGCATTAACGTTCCACCGGAGCGAAGAGGAAGTTGAAGATTTAATGAAGAAGAATGGACTTTTGATTGGAACATCGAATCGAATAAAAAGACCTTCAATTTCGATTTTTCTTTCGTGCACAAAAAACTCTATCTATTTGTCGCTGATGGCATCTGGAAATTCTTCTCTCCGATAGTAGGTTGCAGCAATAATCGCATCGCGCCGATCTATGTGGGTCGATCCCCATGCAAATGATCGCCGACACGAGAAACTCTCCGCCTTGACTGGCGTGCGCCCTTTAAATCCGCTCGAATGCACGCCAACCAGCCGCTTGTCGTTAGTTTCGAGTTAACAGCTACAACCTGCCATCCACTCGGAGGTGGAAAACAGTGTCGAAAAATAGTTCTCCTACGAAAATTTGCTGCAGTATTTATTACATTTACTGTATCTTATTGTATACAATATTGTATACAATTTTTGTAAATTGCAGCAATTATAATGTACTAAAAAAATATAAATACAGTCATTAAAAGAGCGTAGCAAATTTAGAATTTATTATTCAGCTTGGTTAAAATAATCACACAGCTATATTAATTATAAAGTTTTTTAAAATTCTGACAAATTACCCCAAAAATCCATTTAAATATTAAAAATCGCAATATTACACACTTATTTAATACTTCTCAAAACTGATTCTCATAATTCTTCAAATTATTCCAAAATGCAAGCTAAATCACGGCAGAATGAATGCCTGTCTCGATTTCGGCCGCTGAAATCTCGCGTGTGGATCTTCGCCGTGTAAGTCTCGGTGTTCGTAATTCTCGTTAGCGTTTATGCCATGAAAACGTAGTAACTAACAGGGCTCAGGTTGGGCGGGATCGCGTGATTGGCCCGGCTACGGCGGGTGTTCCGCTTTTAATTGGCTATCTCGGCAGCCCGCCACCCTAGCCGTGTACAGGCTTATCAGTCGAACTCCTATCACCATCCATTAGTATAATTGAATGGTGCAAGAGTATCATAGCAGAACAAGTTCTCGTTATGCATATTGCTGAGAGGATGATCCTTCAAAGGAACTTCCCTTTTTTTGCAACTCCTAGACGGTGTAATTAATTTTGCTATTTTGAAAGTATCAATTAGAGTGAGGCTTTCGAATCGCCCTACTTTTGAGATGAAAGCATATTACTTAGAAATGAAGAATCGTAATAAAGAGCAATATTTCCCCTTTCTCATGGAATTTTTTACAAATTGTAATACAGCGAATTTTTCAATATTTCCTTTATACAATTTCTTTGACTACACTCTTATTTTATTTAATTACGATCTTGCGTATAAAACTTCGTTAAATTAAATTATAGTTCGAGACAAACTAGTTATTAATTTAAAATCCATAAATACATAAAGAAACATTCAGATAATAATTAGTATGATAAAAGTACATCATACAATCAAAACTGGTGTTAAATTCAATCCAAAGCCAACTATTTGTCAAGAAATTCATTTGGAGCGTCAAATAAGAGGAACAAAGCTAGAGTTTACAGTTTCGCTGCAAAAGGCAGAGCTGGTACGAGTTTTCTAATTGGGTGGATTCCCGCGGGACTAAAGGACAGTTGGGGAAGTGTCGCAGCAGCAGCCGGACACCGGGAGTGGTTTGGTCAGAGCGGAGCTCGCCAAGGAGAGAGAAGGGATGGATGGTTTTGGGGGTGGTTTTCGGGTGGGAGCGGTTGGGGTGGTAACGATTGGCAGAGCGTTGAGCACACTGCGGTGGATCCTTGCTGCTGCAGTGAATCTACGTACACATCCGTAGTCACTCCAGTCCGACGAGAGCCGCATCGATTTCACTGCTTGCCGATTTCCGTACGCGCAAACATATACAGGCTGCGTCATGAATATTGTAATTTATCATAATGATGGTATAGAAAATGACAAATAGATAAAGACATTTTCAAAGTTTGGTATTGGATAATATTGAAAATATCGAGTAATAATTTTTCATGTTTTTAGTAACTTAAATTTTCCTATGTACAGGGTGAGTCGCTTGCCTTTGAATCATCACCAAAAATTGGATATTTTCCATGGCCAAAAATATGGGGAAAAACTAGCGAAAATGCCGAAAAATAGAACTTTAAAGGCAGTTTTTTTAGTGTTTTCAATAGAAATCCGGACTTTTTTCGACGGATTTCTTGTTTTCTATCCGTTTTCATTCATAAACAATCGATTCCTGAAGAAAAAACCCGAGTTCGGGGACCTTCGAAAAATCGTGAAAAAATCTGAAGGGGTACCCCTTAAAAAAAATTGGCCGGAAAACAAATTTTGAGTTAGGGCTCTGGAATTTTTATGGTATCTTCCTTGACGCAAGAAAACATTACCCACCAAATTTCAGCCCCGGGAAAGGTCAGGAAGTCCACCAAAAAAAATAAAAACCGTTAAAAATGAGCAAAAATGGACTTTTCTGGACGGTTTTTCGACCCGTTTCCGTTGCAAATCCGGACTTTTTTTCACGGATTCTTTATTCTCTATCCACCCTGATACGAAAACAATCAAAAAATCCCGGGTTCAGCCGATTTTGAGAAACTTGAAAAAATCGACCATTTTCGAGGGTCGAAAATAGGTGAAAAATTAAAAGTTGAGTTAGGGCTCTGGAATTTTTATGGCATCTTCCTTGATGCAAAAAAACATTGCCCACCAAATTTCAGCCCCGGGGAAGGTCGGGAAGTCCACCAAAAAAAATAAGGGCTAGGAGAGTTCTGATTCAAAGGCAAGTGAATCACCCTGTACTTGTACCTATTTACGATTTATACAATATGTTATTGTACACATTTCTGAACAATATAATATTATGTACAATTGTACATTGTTTAACTCTTTGGGACACGGTGGGATTAAAAATGTCCCACCTTTTTAGTTCCAACTCATAATATTGCAATAGTTGCATGCGCATAGCTTTGTATTTAATCTTTTCTTTAATTTAAAAAATAACGAAATTTCTGCAACACGGTTCTATTCATTCTTTGACATCCTCTGCCTCAAAGAATTAATTCGCCAGTTCGGAAATAAGTTCTCCACAACACACACGTGAATGAAACATTTTCAAAAATTGCATAAAACAAATCTGACTTTCATCACCGATATTGAAAGCATTCGTATTCAAAGGAGAGAGAGAGGAATGTCATTCTCCTCGGCGTTGACAGACGCGTGCGTGCGTAACTTTCATTAAAGCCGGGCACACGCAGTCTCCTTTCGTGGCGGCGACGCTGGCCGCTCTGACGCAAGGCGCCGCCGCGTCTATTGAAATCCCTCGCGCTTTATTGCCGCCGAGCCTTTTGCAACCGGCGAATTTCACTTGGTCGCGCCGGCCATTAACCCGATTGCATCGCTGGCACATACACTCAAGCTCGATTTGGTTCGTTCGAGACCAAACCAACCAATGTGAGTGCATAAACAAATGCGGTGCTTGAAAAAAGATACTTAGCGTTGCCAAAGTTTTTGGAAATTTCTAAATTCTTTTACTTCTCTATTATTATTATTGCTGTTATTAACGCATTGGAAAAGTAGAACGCGAATTTAGCGCAATAATAGAAAGCCTGTTGTAAATGAAAAATCAATTAATAATAATAAATCTGTAACTAGCATTCACATAAATGAATCAAATAATAATATATACTGGATAGTAATATAAATCACATCATATGTATAGTTACATTAATAGATTCGTAATAACTACAATAAAATTTATAATAAAACCATAGTTATTCCTTTACTGCAATGAATGAAAGTAACTACTATTATTAAATAGAAATAAAATAATAGAGGAGGTAAATCATCAAATGCATCACAAGCATTCCAACCAACATCTATGAAAAGTGATAGAACACTGGTTAACACAACGAATTTGTCTGTTTTCCATATTAACCTAGTTTTCTAATGAACGCGCTGGTAAACCAGAAACTGCAGGTTCGGTGCAATATTAAAAAGCCGCTTACGTAAGCCGAGCACACATCATCCAATTGCACCTTAATCGCATTTAACCGGAGAGTATTCCCTAGGCCGAGCAAAGCGGCTCGGGACGAGGGCTATTAATGCGGCAAAAACAAGCCACCGAGAGAGACCACGTGTACCCAAGCGAGACCCGTTGCGCACTGACCGATCACACGTGACCCAAAACACGTCCCGGCCCGATGATTTACACGCCGCCACTCGCGAACCACCGCCAACCCAATAAAACGCCGCCGCCGCTGCTCTAGTAACTGAAATGACGCGCCAGTTGTCGCGTTATGCTAGTTTCTCGTGGATGTTGTGTGATACTTTCCTCTCGTTTGGTAGAATTAAGTAGTCGTACTTTGAACTTGATTGATGATTGAAAAATTTCATCTTTTTAGGTGTTCTATAATGCAGATGGCAGAGTTTGTATTTTAAAATAAAGGGGATGTTAGAGTTTTCATTAAAAAAATTCGAAGTTCTAGAAAAGTTTAATAGGAATGTTGGAAAAAATGTTTGAAATCATTGGCTGTTTATTTAGATAGTTGTCATAGTAAATCACTGACATACAGAAGAGGTTATTTATTAATCTTTCGTAAAATTTATATTCGATTGACCGTCTATGACGACAAATATTTTTAATTAAAAACTACACCTTTGCAAATGCTATTTATAATTTTAGAATCACAGGGAATGTTAAGACTTCAAAAAATACAGACTTTAATATTCTCTACCCTTCCAATACTTTTCTTTTCACGTAAGTATTAAATATAAGTGTTTTCCCGGGATTGAAAAGGTTAACAGACGTGCCCAGCACTTACTGACCACTCCTTTTGCCGCACACACTGCCCAGCAGCTACCTTGGCAGCTACTCCACGCTGACTCAGAACCCGATAGCAAGTGTAATTGCATGCCCACCGGCTTGTTATGGTCCTACACCTTTTATCGCAACCTCGCCATATGCCGCACATGCACTTCCTTCCGAAACAGAGTTTCGGCTCACTCTTTTTATCGAGCTGCCACTATACTTTTATCCACCTTATAATCTCGATGACGCGTCCTGTGTTGTGTTCGGTAAGGTTATCTAAATTGTCCTACTTTTTACATTGGAAATTAGTACTCAGAAACTAAGAATCATGTCTTTGCTTTCTTTAGGTTATAATAAGCGTAAACATAATAAAGATGTTAAGTTGACGTTTTTGCGATGCTTGAAAAATACTGCGAAAAGATAGATGCAAAGATGATTATCAGAGACGTTTTAAAAATGAAATAATGTTGACATCTTTGATACATCTTTAAAATATCCTACGAAAGGCGTGAAAATCGTATAAAAATACGTCTTTAAGACGATAATAACTATAAATACTATAAGAAAAATCATGACAGTGCTAATGAATTAACTTCACCAACTGCGACAGTCACGATGAATTAGCAGCTGCTTCAATTTTATCAAAAGTTAACTAAGATTCTTTAAAAAAAAGCACTTAGTTTTGAGACGACCTGTACATCACAGTGTATCAGAATCGTAAACTCAAGCGAGGTTCCAACGATAATAAAATACAATGCCCTTTGCCGTGCACCGATTGCGAAAGTCACGCTGAATCACCAGCTGGTTTCCCAGCTGTTCGCCGCGAGCAAACGCCAGAGTAATCTGACGCAGTTTCTAAAATTGCCTAATCTCCCGCGAGCGCTCTACATATGCACTCCGAGCACTAACGAAAATATTCGCAGACTAGTCTTAAGAGAAATGTTCCAACTTGATATTCCCGTTGCTTCACAAAGCAGCCTTGAGTTAGAAATGTGTTTCATTTATGGCTGCCCATATGTGAAACTCATCCAATACAATTGGAAACGCTCCTCCATTCTATTAGTCACATATGGCCAAGAATGTCAGAGCAGCTAAATAAAGTATTTCTTAGTTTCAGAGCATTCTACTGAAACCGTGCAATTTAGAACAATTTTTGTATTGTTCGCAATTTAATATAATATTTTACAAGGTTGAAAGTATTTACAAGGTAGAATATTATAACATAATATTATTAGTATTATACACGACAAATAAAAAATAAATCAAATATCTGTTTAAGACATCATATTTATAATTCTGTCATAATATTCTACCGTGAAAAATATTATTTTCTGTTATAATATTTTATATTCTTGCAGAATATTATAGCATATTCTATTGTGAAGAATATTCTTTTCTTTACATTGTACAGGGTGCACAAATAGTTACAAAGAGCAAATAATACAAATCCACCATATAAAGTGTAAAAATATATAAAAATAAAATGTGCAAAAAACGGAGGACGAAAGGTCAGATTGAGAGGCGACTGAAAAAGCCTGTAGACAAGGTTAGCCGGAGACTTCCTTACATAAGGAAGGCATGTAAGTCCGCATACTAAAGATCAGGGAACGCGATACGGCGCGTTAGGGCCGCGATATTAATTTGTGCAAGCCGATACGCGCCGAAGTGTCCGGATGTAATTCCATCCAAAGCGGCGTCGGCCGCCGCGCGTCGTTATCGAAGCGGTCGCTCTCTGGTAAGTTAGCAAGTGCTTGCGGAAAATCGATTTAGCCAGGCCGATGATCGCCCCCAGCTTCGAACTATCGAATTAGTGTTACGTCAAAGTACATTGCATGTACACCTGTAATCCATCTTAAAAGGTATTGAAATCTAAAAACAGATGTCAAGTAACATGTTTCTTGTAAAAGATTGCTTCCCTTTTGATTGATTTTCCGAAAAAAGATGTTGTATTATTTGAATAGAAGAAAGTCCAGTTTTTTATTCAGTGATTCCTCAATTTAACTAACTTGAAAGAAAACTTTATATTATATACGTGTTTCATTTCAAGTTAAAAAATAATTAGAAACTACTTCGAATATACTTTATTGTCTAATAAAATCGATAAATATTTTTTTATGAAGTTCCATCAAATTATAAATAATTTTCTCTAATTTCGTCAATACCCAAACTTTTTCCGATGTAACATTAATTGGATTTAGCGTTACATCAGAACGCGCCAGCCGAACACTTTCAATGGCTCGATCAGCCGGAACGAGTTCGGTCGTGATTCCCTGCTAATTGTTTCCTGCGCCGCATCTCGCTGCGCTGGCATCGAAAAGTGTGCCACTGACTGACTCTGCGAATCGGAGCACGTGCACCGCAAACTCTATCTAATGCTCGAATCGCGTCTAGCTGCTTTCAAGTGTGCTTCTATTGTTTTTGGCACTAACCGTACCTACGCCTGGACAATTGATTCGTTCGAAATAAAAATGTAAATTGGTAATTGTTTTTATTATCATCTAAATGTTAGTTTCTGTATTTGTTTTCGAATTAAATTAATGATTGACTAAAAACGTTTGTAAGAACGTTTCCTCTTTAAGAAAAAGAAATTCTTGAAGAAAATTGTTTTCCTTTTAAAGAAAAATCATTTTTCTCAAAGCAGAATATTTTCTCCTTCAAGAAAATTTATTTTCAAAACACTGAATGTGCTAATATTTTCTTTATCCACTGTATATTGTTTAAAACAACTCATCACTGATAAAAAAAATCTAGGAACAGAAGACACGACAGATGCGTGTGAATGGAGCTTAAACGCACGATTCACGCAACAGTTGCAAAGCAAAGCCGACCCGCTAACGCATTGGCCGAAAGAGCGGCAATTCTTGCCAATCGATTTCTCGCTCCCTTCCGCATTTAGCGGGAGTAGCGAGCCAATCCTATTACGTCATCGGGGAACACAGCTGATCCGACTTCCGATAGGGTCGAGCAACTCCGACCAATGTTAAATAAGGTGCATAGTCATGTTTACAAAAATTGCAATCTACTAATCCATTCTTGCACACAGCGAATACAAAAAATATTCGCTCCTAATCTCAAAACAATTGAGAATTCTATGAATCAACAACATATTTTTGCAACAAAAATAGTTCCAACAATCATTCTCTAAATTAAATTATTGTGAACGTTGTAAGTTTGTTCGAAATGTATATAAATATAAATATTGCTATATGTGACTTATACAAAGTGTTGCAAAACCTCCAAGAGTTCCAAAACGAAAGAGAATAATTGCAATTATTATTTCAAATTAAATTACTGTTAACTCGCGCAATGTCAGTCAGTTGGAATTAACTAAAACGACAAACGCGCAACAGGTATTTCCGATATGCGGCTGCTTCCTCGAATGACAAAGCAGCAGGCAGAGAGGAGCGTGAGACGTGCAAATGGCCCTAACAGGAACTTAACCGTTTGTGTTAAGGTTCGTCAGCGGACAAGCCCGGAAGTGGTCGAAGCTGTCCCGTGTCTGGCAGATTGCGCAATCCGCTCGATGATGCCTATCGAGAGCCGCTTTTTAACCGCTCCGGTAGTCATCGGTCAAGTTGTCATCGTGCGCCGAATACTGGCCGCTTCGACCCTCTCTGGCTTTTGGGTACCGGACGCTTCATGTATGATGGAAAGATAACATTTCTTTTTGAGTAATAGAAAAGACTTTAGAAAAGACTTTTTCCTGAAGTTTGGTTGATTTTAATACCCACTTAACTTTAATAATTAACAACAGTTGAAATTCTATGGAATAACTAGATAACCAGAGAAATTTGTATTATTGAAAGTTGGAGTGTTTGTGCCCTTTTATGACACTTGATTTATTTTCATATTAAAATAATTCTCAGAGCTCGTAACCATATAATTTCTACGTGGTAATGAAATAATGAACAAAATTTATAGTCATCGGTGGTGCACTTTCAATTCGGTGGTGAATAATAAAAGAGAGTTACTAAAAATTACTATAAGAAAGCAATATTTCTAAGTTTTGTGATTATTTCATAGCAATTTCGTGTTCACTTTACAGCCTCTGTGAAATAACAAATATTTACTCAAATATTTGCCTAATTACCAATAAAAAATTATTCTCCTGCCTACTTATCAGCAATTACAAATCTCTATTTCTCATATTTCCACGTAACAACTTTATTCCTCACCCATAAATAATAGAAACTATGTTATGCTTGTCAGTCTAATGTTCAGTTGGCCATTTGTCAGTGATCTCGTGCAAGAGCGAAGAGGCAGAGTTGGCAGTGAATAGTACGAGACACAGCGGGAGGGCGTAAAAAAAAAGAAGAAGTTGAAAGTGGTTTGGTATGAGGCGCGCGCGTAACTGCGATCGCGTGCGCCTAAAGAGCAGCCCTGTTACTTTCGTGCTACGCGATACACTTCGATAGCGAGCGCCTGCTCTTCTTTTACGCGCATAGCTTTTCTTTCTGCTCGGCTGTGACCGCCGACACGCTTTTCCCTTTTCCACCGAGCGCGCGCCCACCTTAGGAAATCAATTTCCGCTTGCATAGCGCGAACATCGCAGTTTGTAATAACAGTTCCCTTTGTGCTGTGTTGATCTTCATTCGTCTCAGGGAAAAAATGATAATAATTTAATTGCCGTGTTGTATAAACGTTTTATGAGCTATTTGAAGTCATTGTGGCGTGAAGAGATTATTCATTAATGTTCTGTAAAGTTTGAATTCAATTTTAAGGGTAGATGCTTTTGATTGAAATCTATAACTCTTTGCAAATGGAAAGAATGTTAATTTCCTATGAAACTAAAATTTCAGAATTTGTCTAAAGTACCAAATACTTTATATTTCTATAATTCGACTAGAAAACATGTCAAAAACTAGCATGAATGTCACAACTTTTCTATAAATATTTATAATTCCGTTTCTTGCGGCAAGCGAAACTAATTTAATGAAGTTTGCATATAAAATGTACATGTAATATTATAGATATAATATAAATGACTCGTACATATGTTGGATCGAAAGTGGAGCAATAAAGTGCTGATTCAAAGCCGAGTGAATCACCCTGTAGACAAACAGAAGGGGAAGGTGTGGTTGAACGGTTGGAAGGGTGGTTCGCTTGCCTTTCGATATTTAGTGCGTCAATAGTCGTGCACTTCCGAGGCGCGATCATAAGAGAGAACGTAAAACCAGTCTATTCCTGACTATCTAACCCGTTCCAAACCTATAATTCAGCCCAAGAGGAAAAAATCGGCGAAAAATTCCATGCTTGTCTACGCGTGTCGAAAAAATTGCGACACCAGCCACGATTTATGTGGAAAGCTTAGCTGTAATTACTGAGGATTGTGCACTGGTTTGATTCCGTTTAGATAATGAATGTTTCTAATCAAAGTAGTTCGCGAATGAGCAAGATATTCGTGTAGAAACATTTAAAATCGCTGTATAACTTATAAAAAATACATAAAAGAACCTTTCAAGTTACAGTTTTAATGGAATGCACTAGAAAGTAACAAATAATAAATAAATGGAAATTTAATTTAACAAATGTTATATTAGAAAAATATTACAAACATTTAATAGTAGAATTACTGTGTCGAAATTGTATTATATAAAACATAACTTACTGTAATCGAATTCAGATAGAAGTGGTTTTATGACAATGCAGACAATTGATGCATTATTTGCTAGTTAAGCAGGAAACTAATCGGTGCTTGCCAAGCCCTTCAATCAGATTTGCCGTAAGACTCGCTCGACAAGCCGTATTACACCTTGCTGAAGAGAGCTTTTAAAAAGACATAAGACGCACTCTGCCGCGTCACCAACGCCCCGTGAAAATGTTAAGGTCAGCAAGAATCCAGAGAAGGGAAGCAAGAAGCGAGAACGAGGCGCTTCCGTGTGAAGAGTGAGGACACGTGATATACGCGCTGTATCCTGACGCGAGCATTTAAGGAAACCCTAAAAAGGGGGTGCGCATACACGAAAATAGCCAAGACGTGCAAAAGACAACCACGAACCTTTTCAAGTCCAAGTTCATCTTCTTGCAGATTATTTAGCAAAAATTTATAGTCAGTGAAAAAGCAGAAATGTATTAAAATAAAGAAAGAATTGTTGCCACGAGCAATTTAAGAGTGAAACAATTAAAATGTTCGCTCCAGTTGGGACACCCTTTAGATAAAATGTCGAAAATCCTAAAAAGAAGGCAGCGCGCGCGCTCGAAAATAGAGCGGCGCATAAAAATACGACGGGGCGAGCTTTCCAAATCCGAGTCCGTCTCCTGCAAAGAGAGCCGCGTGGATGCGTCCCATGTCTCATTCAGGGAAGCACGTTTCCGTCGTGTGAACGCGCCCACTGTCTCCGCTCTCGGACGCAATAGAAACACCGGTGAAACCAACACCGAACTAGTCTGCACGACCGCCAAAAGCCGGAAATTCATTCACCAGTCTTCATAATGCCGGTGCACTCTCGCAATTAGTCTGAGAATGTTTAAATAAATATCGATTTCTTTTCTTTATTTGCCAGTTGCTCAATTGCACTTCAAATGAGTGATTTTCTGTGTGAGTTGATAATAATTTAATTTAAAGAAGAATAAATTGTAGCAATCATCTTTCAAGCAGTGTTAAACAATGTTTTGTTAGCAAAATTCGTCTTGCAATTTTGAATATAAAATTAGAATCCTGTAATTTCCTACAAAACAATATAAATCGACTTCTAATAAATTCATAATTTTTAAGATAACTATTTGTTTGAATATCTTAAATCAGAGTGTTGTTAAATAATAATAAACAGAGTGTAGAAGACTGAAACACGAAGGTTCTGCTGTAAGAATCGTTCCATGTAAATAAGGCGGAAGGTACCTTTAATTAACCGAAGCTCATCCATTATTTAAATCGGAACTATATTCTGTGCCAGTTGGGGAGACACTCTGTTTTAGCCAGAGCGCTTCGCCAGAGCTTATCAGACTCGGTGCTTTTTATAGGTCGTGAGCAACCCTTAGCTGACTTAACTTACAAGCATTGGAGCTGTTTAGGATTCAATGCCAACACAGTGGAATCTAAGTCATAAGTCAACGCAATTATCTGTTTCAGTTTGTATAAAATGTTTGTACAAAGTAATCAAAGCAACCATTTTTCCTTCTGGAATTTTTCCTTTTGATTATTTAGTTTGTAGTTGGCAAAGTTCGAATGTTGTGATTCTTTATGAATAATACATTTTTATTAATATAATACTTTGTCATGTAATAAAATATTCGAAAGTAAAGAATTGCACTCATAGTTTCAATGAAAGAGCACAATATTTGAAACAGTGCTCTGCGAAGGTTAGAAAACCGAGCTCAAGAATGTCCCGACTGCCGACGAACAAAAATCACAACAAACCTTAAAAAGAAGGCTAGCGCAAGACTGTCAATTGACTCGCGCAAAAATCTGCCGCCCGAAAGCGGCAAAAAAGGCTCGGCACGAGTACAGAAGCATCAGTGCCATGCCAAACACGCGCTAGTTCCACTCAAGTAGAATCAGACAGTGTTTAAAAGTGCCCTTGTCAGACAAGTTTCAAAATGAACGTTGTTCCACTGCATTTCTTATGAATACGAACAGTAACAGTTTAGTGCACGTTGAAGCTCTAAACCACTATAATTTACTACAGGAAACCATTACACGTTGAACAAGCCTCTCAAGTAGAATCAGACAGTGCCTAAGAAAAGAGTGTTGCCCAATGCTTTTCTTATGAGTTCGGCCAACAACACTTGAGCGTACACGAAACCTCTAAAACCGGTCTACTTCAGCCGAGATATTCTCCATCAAACATTGCCAGAATTTCCATCTGAAGGGCTCCGAAAACAATCCTAGGAACCCATTCTACTCCACGAGAAATATCTCTAGCAGAAGGTGGAGGAGGACGCTAGGATAGCCTGAAGCGGCAGAAGGGTTCCAAAATAATATTGCATGGCAAGTGAGAGAGAGACGCTGATTGGCCAGCGTCGGCATTGAACTTGGGTGGGAAGCGCGTGAAAGAAAGGGGCTCTCTCTCTCTCGCTGCGCCGGGGAAGGACAATGCGGCGACAAGGAGTGACCGGTCCATCAGGGGCGCCGTCCAAGGGAAGAGAGGACGGCGCGGCGCGCCGCGACGAACCTGTCACCCTGGCGTGCAGACGACATGCGTGTGCCGCATGCGGCGCTCCTCGAGAAACCCGCCTTCCACCAAACCTCCAAACCGCTCGCAGGGAACGTCAACGCTTCGCGAAACTAAACTCGTGTTCCACTCACCACCAGACGCGGGGACGACCTCTTCCTGCTTCTCCGGCGAGCACAAGACGCATCACTGTCAACAATTGTTTCTAGTATACTGTGACTTCAACGGGTCGCGGCCATACCGTATGGCAGCACGGCGAAGACTGCCTCTATCCGCCGCGCGGCGAACTAGCACGCCGCTCTAGAATCCCGCACAAAAGTGTACGCTCTCTACAGGCCGAGTCAGTTATTGTTATACCCCCACTGTCTGGTATATGCTGCGCTGTATAGGATGATTATGAATTAAATGGCGATTTTAATTCATTCAAAGTTATCCTACATATTCTATTGTTTCTATAACTTATGTAAACTAGTATAATAAAGTTTTACCTTCTATACACTATTGTTAAACAGATTATCGTAAGTATATAACTTCGTTGCGTATCAACCAGCTTCATGTTGTACCCGATGACTTTCACCGAATTACCGTCAGACTCACCGGAATACCCTGTAATGTCAATTACCGACAGGATAGGATAAAGAAGAGCACAATCGAAGTATTCTTATCGATTTATTCAGTTTCTCGGGTATATCGATCAGACAAACAACAAGCCGAAAACGCCGGTGTTTAAACTTGTTGTAAGATTGTTATAAAGTCGAGGTTGATGAAGAAAGTGCCTTTTCTTCCTCGACTGGATCACCTAAAGTGCAGACGTGCCAATCTGTGCTTTAAACAAAGCATCCAGTTAAAGTTTTTTCGCTCTGAATTCTCGTCATATCATACTTGGAGATCCAAATCGAAATCCAACAAGATGGATGCTTTAATATTTCGCGCGCGTAAAATTCGGCCTACGATGGGCCGAAGTAAGATCAGGAATTCCAGGAAATATACAAATTTCTGGTGACAGTGGTGGAAAATTGAGTCATGCTGATTGCTGGTTCCTAATTTCTGGTGCTCCTGCTTGCTGAGTTCCTGAACAAATCCTCCCAACTACAACATCCCATCAACTGTAAGACATCTTTTGTAGTATTTCCTTTTCTCTTCATCCAACATCAACCGATGTAAATTTCATACCTAAAATGTGCTGCACTGGCACATTTGATTTCTAAATAACGCATAATGCAGTTAGGAAAATGAAAAAGATTATGCGTAGAAGTACATCAAAGATATATGTTCCTATTTCTGAAGGAACAGACATTGAATATTTACCAACCCTTGTTAGAATATAAGTATCCTCATTCCAACCGGCTCATTTATGGATAACTTACATTTTTCTGTGGTTTCCATACCTCAGATTACACATTTACCTTTGGTGAATCCTTTGAATCCGATTAATGTAACTTCTGTTGCTCCTCATTTATATTTGAGCCGTCCATGATTTTTGTATTTCTTGTTACTTTGGAAGTCTTGGTTGCTCAAAAATCCATAATTACACCTGAATTATACACTTTGTTATTACAGTCCATTATTGTGTTTATTAGCATATGCTATGCTTAAGATAATTAAAGAAAGCATACTTATTTTTTATGGAACATCTTGTTTCCTGTTTACTTTTATTAGCAGGTGTCAGTCTTGCTATATGTAAGTCCATTTCTCAGATCTTACAACTTTTCTAGATGTGATTTATAATTAGATTGTGGATCCTGTAAAATTAATACAGTGAGAAAGACTCTAATAAGATCCCTGAACTTGTAGAAATGTTTGAATGAAGTAGCACTTAAGTTATGTTTTCACTAACCTCTCCCTTCACGAATCCAATGACATTGAGTGATTACGCCACTCAGGATGCGATTTTTTGGATGGAAGATGACACTTCGATGCTAAATTATGTCACTTTTACAAGAGACCTAAAAATCTAAAAAAGGATTGCATTATAGGTCAGAAACCCTAGGATTATAGTGACGATCGTAGTCTCCGTAACGGAAGACAAACGAGTTTACCTTTTCAAACCCACTTCGATAACTTTTCTCAACCAATTAATTAACCGTACGTCCCACACGCAAGCCTTATTTAGCTGCTGTTTAAAATTAGCCAAAGAGAAAAGTACAGCAAACTGTATGATACATATAAATGCAAACCCGAAGAAGTATCAGCGTGACAAACGATAATATATTTATGTATGTCCTATATTTTTCGTATCAAGTGTTATTGTGTTCTCGAACTACTTCGAACTTTATACGATTAATTCGAAATTTGGAAGTATTATTGAATACTAATCAGCTTTTTGAATTTATGATAGTAATAAGAGGAATGAAAGGAAAGTAAATCCAGTCACAGAGGTAATAGAGTATATTTCTTCAAAATTCTACTGGTGTGTTTGACATACATTTGTTGTTGGTTTACAATAGAACTCGCAGTTTCGTTTCGTTTCGTTTTGGCGTATCCCTGTGTCAGCAACGCGCGCCAGACTAGTCAGCTCGTTCGATTATATTCGCTTAATGACGACCTTATTAACTTACGACGACTTTTACTCCTCGCTCGTGCATTTCTCTGCCTTAAAGTTAAACAGCTCGTTAATACAAAACACGTATATAAACATAGACTGTTGAATGTATATCGATGTTTACAGTAACCTACATTGTTTAAAAAAAGTATCGCTCACAGCTTCGTTCTTTTATTCGCGAAGTCGTTTGGTTTAAGTAAGCTATTCCTTTACCTTGACACCTTAACTACAACAATATACGTATATCTTCTCGCCCCCTGTAACTTCCCCAATTGTGACGTGCATTTTTCAATACTCAACGATAAATAAATAAATAAATAGATAGAGGCAACTAATTGTACAAACCTTACAGAAGCAAAACATCCCTGAAGATTCACTTAATTAATTATACAAAATGGATTAGATCGACGCTTTCCTTCCCAAGTAGAATAGGAATAGTTTCATTCGGACTTAGAGTTAAGATGTCAAGCGAAGTAAGTAGTATACAATTTGTATCTGTTAGTAATTATTTAGTCAAAGGTCAATCGTCAATGGTCGACTATTTCTAGCAACCGTTGACTGTTGACTGTCGACATTGTTCAAGAGTGTCTCGCAGTGTCGCATTATTTTCACCTACTTTTTTTCACACCTCTCTTTCTCCTGCAAGCAAACTCATCGCCACACACTGATGCTCAAAGCTTTTCGATTTAGTAACCAGGTGATCCTTAATTGCCAGTGATATCCGGCCAACGAGGATTTGGGAACGTCGTCTTTCCAAAATATTCCCCTTCTTACAGTTATTACAGCGATCGCCGTTTCCACAGTAAAGCATCAGTCCCGTTTCGCACTGATGAGAACTTGAGATAGTCAGTAACAGTAACAGTAAGCGGTACCGAAAACATCCAATCCTTAGAAATGTCAAGTTAATGAAAATTAAACCAAGCGTTTTACAAAATCAACTAATTAAGAGAAAGCACAGAAGAAAGTACTAATATTTTTTATATCGTCATTTTCGTGAGAATACTTAAGTGATTTGATTGGATATTCCAGTAATATTGTTAAATGAACTGAATACAAGAAAATTCGATTTGATATTTATTGGACTGCGGGTCGACTTGAAAGTGAACTAATTGTGAATGAAATGTGGATTAGCGTGAAATTATTGAAACTTTCGAGGAATTGCAAATGATTGAAAATTTCGGAGGATAGTGTTAGAAATCGAAACGATTTTAAATGACTAGGAAAGAAATGATTTGCCAGCGTTAGGTTGCAATGATTCTTATCCGTATTCCGCAGTACCGGTTCTCAGGTACAAATGTGCTATTCAAGTTGCGCTCCCTCGCTGTTCTTTAACTTCAACTGGCTCTATAAAGTAACCGTGCGATTAAAGCAGAGCTGTCCAATAACTGCTCTCAAATCAATCATCATCCGACCTAGAAATTCCATTATTCTTCAATCAGATGATTTTTCTCTCGCGAGCAGCCCTTGAATAACCCTGAATTCGATTCTCAATATTATTAATATTAGGTACTACTTTCTACCTAGGTGTATGATTATCCTCGATATATGTATAACGTACACGTACACATATTTTCGATTTCCTACGAGAAGACACATATTCATATTCCCAGACTCGTATTCCTCGGGCTTTCGCTGCCAGTGGAACTCTGCGCATTTACCGCTAACACTCTCACACAATCCAATCTCTTCTTCTCTTTCTCTTAGCATCTCTCCAAGAAAACTTGCCATAAATTTGCAAACATTTCTCACAAGAAAGAATCGAGGTACACTTTGTAAAATCTTCGTAACAATTGACCAGTATGAAAAGTGTGTTACATCATTGAAACTCCTCCCAAGTAACGCAAGAAGGTCAAAAGATCACGAAAGATTGTGTATTTACAGGTAAAGTTACAGGTAATTCATCCAGGTACAATCAGACTAATTTACAAGTTTCAAAGGATATAATCGTAAAGAAAGTCTTTCGGCAACACCCGCGAGACATTCCGCTTGTATTAGATAGATACATGTACACTTACACTTTATCCCCGTAATTCCACCGTTTCTTACATGTTTTCTTACACTTCTTATATACAGATAATACAATACAATACAGTACAGTACAGTACGATACAATACGATACAATACGATACAGTACAATACGATACAATACAATGGCGGTACATTATATTATTTGCTATCTATCTAGATATATATTACTAGACAGGCAGTATTTCATAGGAGGAAGATCATTTTGGTAGATCGATTATCAAAGGATAATTCGTCGTCTTCTTCCTTCTTATCTCTTCGTTCATTTTACTGTCACTCAAGCAATTTTAATAAAAGTTTGCGACTTTCTAAATAACTGGAATTCCCTATTTCTTGTAAACTTTTTATAAGATAATAAATCGTTCAAAAAGTGATGAATAATCATGTTTCAATATATGTAAACGTTGTTTTCTTGTTTAAATCTTGGATACAATCCAAGAAGGATAAAAATTTGATTTGACTTTTTTCGAGGTGTGTTTCCTCAATAAGAACTTTCGAAGAATGATCCAATTTGTGCGTATCAATTCGAGTTTCTCGAAAATGTTCGTACTTGTTTTCTACCAGCTGCGCAAAGATATTCCTCCCATGAGATACGTGGTATGTGCGTGAGTTTTCTTACAAGTAATCGGCAAAGTCGCGAATGCTTCGTAGCAAACTAGAAAGTGTTAATTAACCACCCTTATCGAAAATCTGATCTTCCGGTGAAGGTGGTCATGAACAATTTTGCTGGTCTTGCCACTCGTCCACTGTAACATTCCCTATATCTTAATTACAATCATTACGTTGCAAATCTTAATAAACATACCTGTTTCTCGCCAGTGAAATTGCATTATATTCCATCTACCCGGCCAGTTTTCTTTATACAAGAGATCTACGCTCCCGTAAGATTACATTCTTACTTTTACCGAACATTGTGTTGGCTTCGCAATAGTTCTTAATTCTCTTCTTTCACACAATTCGACAACACTTCTTCGAAGAAATCCTCGCGTATGTTTAATGACCCGTTCAGTGACAGTGTCGATCGAATTTTTCTCTCAATTCCCGATTCAACATATTGCTCAGGATTCGTGCACACGTGGTTCGGTTAGTGCTGACCTTTAACTATGTGTGTGTGTGTGTGTGCAACGTGCCGTCGTGCGCGGCGTTCGTTTAGTGTTTAATCATGCACGGGAAACATTCGATTGGTGGAGACTTATAAGACGAACGCGTCGCCTATTTAGTTTTAGAAATATTTGCATTTGTAATTTATACACGAGTTTCATATGTGCGCGAGCGCCGCTATGTGCACATGCACAGGCTTGCGAAATTCGGTTTCATTCACTCAATGTTAATTGAATGAATGTTCATTTGACCACGAAGGATTTTACTCGAAGAATCTTCGAGGAAAACATTGTAGGAAAGGAAAACGTGTGTCATTGTGGTTGGAGACGCTGATATGCAATTTTTTGAAGCGTAACTAAATGGCTAATTAAGCGACGACCACAGAAGACGCTAATTTAGTTACGCAATAATAGATTGCATTTCAACGCGTGGACCAATGGGAAACGAAGCCTGTGCACGTGGCTCACATGGTGTGTGGCGCATCGCCAATATTTACTGTACGCAAGAGTATCCCTAATTTGGTTGATATCTTAAAGCTTTCTTTGGCACATACAATTAGAATATTAGTTTAATCGGGGAAGAAATTAGTGAATGCAAACTCGTTACATTCCCATCCAATCCGCTCAATTCCAAAACCATTCCCGCCGACGGTTCTCGCGTTGAGAAACAGCTCGATAAATTATTCAAAGATCAACGATAGAAAGGAAAGAACTTTGGCATTTTTGGAAGACAACTTAGTTTATATAGTCGTAGTGAGTGAGCCTGCTTGACGAAAACAGCGTCTTGGCATCGGTGAGCTCGCAGAAAGAAATAGGCAACTTTCTTTTTGATACTTGCAACAACTTTGCTGTCTCAAGTGAAACTATACAGGAAGAAAGTTTCTGTCAAGGGAAACCTAGTTCCTTCCAGGTTCCCTTATTTCACATAGAAATACCAAGCTTTACAAAACTAAGATTACAAATATACATTACAATCTCTTCCATGAAACTTATCCCATACTTTGCCAAGCTTTTGCATCATTCTGCTCCCCGTTATTGGTTACACTGAAATTACTTACAATCAGTCGAATTTGTTATTTAGCCGCTAGATATACACACCAAACTTACATGTATCCAACAAATGCGAAATAATGTAAAAAAAGGAATATCAATAACAAGATTTTTACGGTTGGTTGTCACGGTGATTAATAAATTAAATAATTAGAATTAAGAATAGTGTGGAAGAAAGATGAGGTAACAAACATTGAAATTAATAAATAGATTTGACAGTAATTATCGTGTCAGAAATAATTGGATGGTGGAATTCGGTGCAACTTGTACGGAATAACAAAGCAGACCCGGCCACTGTCATCGTAACCCTGGCTTGACGGATTAGTCGATCTTAGATTAATCTATTTACATGGGTTTTCGATTGTGCGATATAGCATTTATGGCACGGTACGGGTTCTCTCGTGAGGCTAATTAACTATGTACAAACTCTTAACGATAGTCGAAAGGGGTTCAGAATCAACGTGAACTGACTTATCAATCGTACGTACCCTTGACAATGCGTTCGCAATTAGCATTTGTATTAGAGTCTTGGTCCACTATTGCTTTGAACCCTCAATTTACGATGAACTTTTCGCCAGCCCTCCGATACAATTAGTTAGTACTATAATTAGATTCCTGGAATTGGTACACCTATACAAAGAAAAGTGTCGGAGGTTTTCGTTCAAGCTCGACTCACACTGAACCTCACGGAGGGCAAACGGTTTACGTGAATTCCCGTGAAGTTCCGTCACTTTAATGTGAACTTGCGAGTGTAAGTCGAGCTTTAATCTCCTCGGTAAACGCTTTACAGGTTCCAACATTCACTTAGATTTATATCGACATATGTATACATATCTTGAAATACAGTCACGAAACCTAGCGTTAAGTGTGGCTCGATTGGTTCGAGTCATCGGTAACTTCCTGATGATGAGAATGGGAAGCTTGTGATGTCTGATTCTTTGTCGTTTCTATGTTCATTAGCGGAGCCAGTCCATCTTGTGCTTTTCCCACTCTTCTCTTCTGTTGTTCTAGCGCTCGACTCTTTTTGACTTTGTACTCGACGTACGTTGTTCGACAACGAGTGTTCGATTACTTTTCATTTTCCATGTCCTCGAGATCGAGCGGATAGACGTTTTTCTCCCCACGCAGCATCCTCGTGCTGTCCATTTGTCACAGTTCAATGATTAATGCTGATGAATCCATGGCAATGAAGTTGATGACAAGTCGGTTCTTGTCATTGTCTGATAAAAGGTTTCAGCTCGAGCTCGGCTTCTTCTGCTTGCAATTGTTATTCTAGTACAGTGTGTTTATTATGTAGTTTCGTATGCTTATCTAATGTGGACGCAACTTTGAACAATTATACTGTACATAATTCTATGCTTGTGTGTGTCTGTGTGTGTGTTTTACATCGTTATGTACAAACGAGAGACAGCGAGCGAATGTTTATCTGGGCACTTGACGCTCAACAAAATTCAAGCGAGAATCCTCGGTCTTCCTGCTAGCTTTATGGGAAACAAGTAGTCGAATTCTATGTGACTCTCTTTTCACATCTTCACGAGAAGCCTGGAAAGAGATAAATGACGAGGAAACACTCAGAAACATTTACATGCACTTGTCAATCAAGAATTATACATTTCAAAAAAAGTCTGAATAGAAATTCGATCCGTTGACTAATTATTAGATTGGAAATTAGCGAGAAATGAAAAACGGTGTTGTTAATGATGAATTGTGCTTCCACTGCGGTTTTGTAGAGAATACTTGCAACATACGATCCCAGCATCACCGTATACATTGGTACGTAGATATAATGATTGTTAGCGCTCCATGGGAAATAATGACTGTGAAGAGTGAATTATCTTCTTGTTTAACCCTTTAACTGTTATCATCGTCTCTTAACAATTAATTTCAACTCTGATATTTTCTAATAATAAACAAGATTCTTCTTTGCATTACAATGTTTTTCAAATTAACTATAAAAAATCTAAAAGTTTTGTAATGGAAAGTGAAATATTATACTAATTTCGCAGTTAAAGGGTTAACGCTGTTAAAAACTATTCGATCGGTCCGTGCATCCTATCAACCGAATTCTCGTGCAATTAGTAGAAAGTTGAAGCTAGATTCACAGACAGACAGTCAGTAGAAAGTTCAGTTTTCCAAGTAGAATGATTCTTCCCACACACAGAACGTTTTACAGCAGATAAAATACTGAATGTGCGAATGACTTTTTTGTTCGCCGCCGCGGCACGAAAGCAACAGAGAAGAAAGACACTTTGCGCTCGCGGAAAAAGAGTCGAAAAAGAGTGGAAGAAATTGAAAGTGCGTCGCACGCGGTAGAAAGAGGCCTCAAAAACGCTCGTTAAAAAATTGCTAAAATATGAAAGAATGTGTATATTATCGTGATAGTACATGCGTACCCGGATCGTTTGGATATATGTAGTGTCCCTTGGTAAATAGAATATATCTCGATTAACAAACTACCTACGTAAATATGTATAGGTTGTCGGCTGTATAATATTGTACTGTAAACATTTTCCGTGTCCCTTGCGGCTCTTGTTTTTTTTTGGCGTTTTCCTTTTTTGTTCGGAGTGAAAATGCTGATCCGACGACGTACGCGCCTAGTACTGCAATAGTAAATTTCGTAAAAACCGGAAATCCAATGGGGATTCGTTTACAATTACACGTATCAGGTATCGTTAAATTAGTGTAAAACTGGTAAAACGCGGCAAAAGTGCACGAGACCTTTAGTCGTAAGTAGCAGTCACAGTTTTCGAAATGAAAAACGAACCTCTCGATAAGATTTATCAGTAAATGTAACGTGTACCATCGAAAACTTAGTCGAGTCATTATTGGTGACACGCACTGATGATAGATTGGGAATCAAATAGAAAGGAGAACACCTGTGCAATGAAGTCTCGAACAACTAAGTTGTTAAGTACTTAGTTGGTAAAATGCCTACTCGTTCGAATGATTGCTTTGCCATCAGCAGGGACGCGCGAGCGAGCGCGTCTACGATTACGTGCGCTAGAAAACTTCAGTGACGATATAGAATGGATAATAAGAAAAATTCCTTAGAAATCACTCCGGTGGCAAAATACCGGGAAACGTGAAATTCCTTAGGTTGAAATTCCGTGTGCATTGATCAGTGCGCCTCCGAAGAAGCAGCCTTTTTGTAAGAAGTGTGTGTGTGTGTGTTTGTGTGTGTGTGTGTGCTTGTGCTCGCGCGCGCGCACGCACAGTGCGCTTCCCTTTAAAACACGCACACGAGAGGGAATCTTGGAAGATATAAAATATCAATTGGTGATATGACCCAATTTCGTTCACGGAACGAGATTATACGAACGATCTTTCATGGAGGTGTGCGTACTATTGTACGGAATAACGACAGCCCAGTTATAATCGCTGATCAAAGTAGACCTACAGTGGAATAGGAAAATTGGAAGTTACATCCGGTCGCCGAAACACCTCGCACAACACCTGACATAATAATTGTCACAATCTGCAAAACAGGCAGCGAACAAAAAATGAAATTTCGTAGGATGTACATCAGGTTTGCCAATTTTTTTAAGGGACTACGACAGGCCCAACCCTAAAATGGGCCTTTTCAAAAGTCCTGCACCGAGTGTACATTCTACTAAATTTTATTTTATCCCCAGCGAATATTTTGTAGATTGTAATAATTATTTTGTCAGATGTTGCACCTCCCATTTAAAACAGTATCTACTTACTCCTCGGAACATTCCGCTCACGAATATAATGTTCATCCACAGTTGAAATAAACTATAACATTTAGAATACGAAATTCCTT
Source organism: Ectemnius continuus (assembly GCA_910591665.1). NCBI lineage: Eukaryota > Metazoa > Arthropoda > Insecta > Hymenoptera > Crabronidae > Ectemnius > Ectemnius continuus. The sequence goes on along the minus strand of OU342868.1, from coordinate 6,903,520 downwards.
TCACTTCAAGACTGAGCTTACATTAACGAACTTTAATATAAACCCAGCTGAAGTCCGTCAATGTTCAGCACCTATATGTATACATATCGAGTGGACTGATATCAGGAACTAATCCTGATCACCGGAAGTCTAGCAACACGTACGCTCAAGGCAGTGGTATTGTGTCAGTGCGCGTGGAAGGAGCCAGAAAGTGAGTGCGTAGAGATGTCACTTTCCAGGACACATCCTCCTTGCAGAAGGTCCCAACGAAATCCGGAGCTTAAATCTTAGACTTACGAATATGTTTTGCAGACTCGAGTTCAATCACTCGACGCTGCCTAAAATGTACGTCTTCGCCATTTCTATCTAGCAAAGTACCTTCCAAGTAGGTAACACATTCGGTACATCGAAGAGAGATGGAGACAATAACGGTGACTCAGGTATTATTCAATAACCTGGAAGTCCGAAGTCTTCTCTTGTTCGCCTCTTACAATTAACAATAACGTTAACAACGCGTATTGTTAGTGTCGCAATACGGCGGTCGCTGGTCTGGAAATCTGGCTAGAGTGTCTTAGAGTGTTACGTATTTACATATCGACAGTGCTGTGTACGCGTGTAATACGAAATCTCGAGTATCCCATGTGCATAGTGGAGTCAGCGATCAGCGTGCAATGCAACTTGGATCCTCTGTCCCGCAGAGCTGTCTGTTGGAACTCTCACTCACAATTTGTCACTCCTTCCGCGCTGACTGTTGTAAGAGGGCTAGGTGGTTTTACTTAGGATTTAAGCCAGGTTGGCAACGGACCTCCGAGAATGCCTCCGCTGAAATTGGAAGAGGAGGCTTTCGGTGAGCGATCCTTCTTTCCACACGGGGAGCATGCGAACAGGAAGGTCGAGGACGTGAAAGGTCAGGAGCGAAGGTGAACTATCCGAAAGGAAGAAACGTGCATCGGTCGAGCGACCAATGCACGTTTACTGATATCATCCAGGGTCGACGGCAGTCCGCTTCCTAGTGTGCCACTTGCACTTGAGGATCCGCACGTAAGTCCGTCGAAATGCCGCGTTACAGAGAGCGTAACACATCGGATTAACTGTACTGTTGATGTAGCAAAGGTAGTAGAAAAAGTCCCAGAGCTCTTTCGGGATGAACCAAGTGCATGCCGTGATACTTTTCAAGAGGACCAAAATGTTGTACGGCGTCCAAGTGAGGATGAAGGCCAAGAGAATCGCGGAGAGTGTCTTCGCCGCTTTTCGGTCTTGCTTCTTCTCTTGGAGCTTCTTCGTTTTCTTGATCACTGCTTTCGGAGCACCTTTCTCGCCCGGAGCCTTCGCGATGTTCTTCGCGTTTAATGGGATCCTCATATCCGTCATTTGCGAAGGTCTCCTAATCACCGATGACGGACTCGAATGCGCACCGCCGCCTGGCCTGTACATTTTGTGTCTGTCATCCTCCGTCTCAGACATGAATCTCTGCAGTTGGAATGTCACCGCGTCTTCGTAGTACATCTTGATGCTTGGCCCTTCCGCACATTTGCCTGTCTTGTGACTATCGCGAGTTAACGGTATGTTTATAACAATTGTATAGACCTGCAAAGTTATCAGGGAGAGACGTTCGTTAGTGAATCCTGTACACTTTCGAATAAACTAAACAAGTACTTTAAAATAACTTTAACCCCATGACTACTACGAACGCTTACAAATTCTGCATTAGTAACACTAAAAATCCATTAAGATTGCATTTATCACAGCTAAAGTTCTCCCTTAGATTTCGCCGTAGTCAAAGGGTTAATTACACTTCAACCCCTTGCCGTACTTTAACAAACCCCGAATGAAATATCACAAATAAAAATTTGACAAATATTGCATTCTTTTTTAGATAATTTGCAGTTATTCTTGAACATCAATCTGTGTTGTTTTGAGATAAACGATACAGCAAAGGGTTAATTATTATTATTAATGGAATACAAAAGATGATTGTTAACTCACAGAATCACTTGAGATGCTGTTAGTAGAGAGGTCAGTCTTGGCAGTCTTTCTATTCTCATAGGTATCAGGTTTCTCGGTGTTCAAGCTTGTCGAATGAATGCCACTGATAGAGGGGCATCTCGAAACCGTGCTGGTGAGAGGAGTCTCAGCAGATACAGGGGTGGTTGTCTCGTCGTAGCAGGGCCCTGTGCGACTGCTTTCTCCACAGTCGATATCATCGTCGTCATCGTCGTCATCGCGCCCACTAAGCCACCACGCGATGCACCACATTTTTAACCAGGTCCACGTGAATGGCCTGTGTTTCTACAAGTTTACATTTTATTTCATACATAAAATGTTATAATAAAGTAAATTTAGCTTTTTCAAGGATGACGACAGATTAATATAAAGCGAGGTGTTAATAATAAAATACTCACAATTTGGTATTCGTAATGGTTCTCGTGGTAAGACACGATGTGAGAGGAGTTGATCTCATCGGCGCCAGTGCTAGATTCGCTCCTCTGTCTTCTGCAATCGTCCATGTCTAAAGCCTCGTCACTTTGTCAGCAAATAAAATAGATTATTAATCTCGAAAGCCTTCGCGGTCCAATAAACACCCTTTTGTCTTTACGATTAATTTTCTTCTTTTCCAACAAACTTAGTAGAAATAAAAGTAAGAAAATGAATATAAGAAATTTTGAAATATACGAACCTGGAGTTACTCCGTTTGCTGGCATCTTGTTTCCCTTCTTGGAGGATCGGCAACTCCTTCTTTCTCTTTTCAGTCTCCTTCCAGATACGCCAGTATAGAATGATCATGACAGTAACGGGGACGTAAAAGGCAGCGATCGCCGTTCCGAAAGTAATGTAATGATTCGTTTCGATGAATTGGATGTAACAGGAATTCATTGGTACTGTGCGTTGCCCTTCGATGTACGGCCAGGCGTAAATCCAAGGCGGCCAAAGCAGAAGCGAAATGCCCCATGCGGAACCTTTAACAACAACGAAAATTAGATCAACATACTTTCATACAATTTTAATAACACATTAATATATAGAATTTATTGGCCACCTATTATTCTTTGAATTAAAAAAATGAACTCGCATCTTAGTCTTTCAAAAATGTAATAATTCTATATAATTGAAAAAATTGAATTGTGTTACCGATCATAAAGGCAGCCTCGATAAGTTAGATTAACATGCTGTAATACGATCTCAATAACACGTTGATAAATAATTCATAATAGAATAATAAATAGTATATACAAGTCTTTGACCACTCATTCTTTGAATTAAAAAGATTAACTCGCATCTTAGTCTTTTAAAAACGTAATAATTTTCTATAATTAAGAAACCTGGATTGCATTACCGATCATAAAGGCAGCCTTGACGGTTGTCCTCTTGGCACGATAAGCTAATGGTCGAGTTACTGAGAAGTATCTATCGAAGCTGATGATGAGGAGATTCAAGACGGATGCATTGCTGGCGAGATAGTCAAGGGCGAGCCAAGTATCGCAGACATAAGGGCCAAGCGGCCAATAGCCCAGGACTGTGTAGAGGGTGAAGAGAGGCATGGAAATCAAGCCAATGGCGAAGTCAGCGACTGCCAAGCTGAAGAGGAAGTAATTCGAGATGGTCTGCAACTGCTTGTCGATCTTGAAGCTGATCATCACCATAATATTACCGACGACCGTGGTCAGGCTGAGGAAGACGGCGACGATGACGATCAACACCCGCTCCCAAATGGCATATTGGTGCGGTTTCCCACCACAATCGAGGCCGTTCGTCGAATTGTAGCTTTCATTGGGCCAGACATACAGCGTGTCATTGGTTATATTCATCTCGAGATTACCGCTACCTTTCACCTTGCCCCGGACACAACAGTGATTCCTCCCCTTTCCGCGGCCTCCCTTAAAACTCGCCCTCTCTCTCTGCTTCCTTCTTTCCCTTCTTTCTTTGATTCTCTCCCGGTTTCTCTCTCGGCGATTCTTCTCTTCTCCGGCTACGCAAGAACCTGCCGGCTTTTTCGTTACGGCAATAAGTTGAAGTGAACTATTATTCACGCGGCGCGAGAGTTCGAGCGAGTTTGCGGAAGAAGTGCCTCGAGATCGGAGAACTTTCTAGTTGCGAGACTGATATTAGAGAGGAGTGTGCACTTCGGCTACATAGTGTTGCAGACAACATTCTCGGTGATCTGATTAGCGGTACTTATGAGCAACGCTTCCTTAAGGGCCTTTCGAACATTCTTGCCATCTGCCTGGCAGCCAAGTGCGATTGATGATGCCAATGATCGGCAGTCCGGTGAGTCCCCACTTTCATGGCTGCCAGTCGCCGCCAAGTGTCAATCTCGCCGAGAGTGTTCGCTCGAGAGATCCTTTCTGCCTTTCTGCGAATCTCGCAACGCGTGTAACGAATACACGCGCCTCGCACCTCCAATCCCAACACCCCCAACCCCCACTCGGCACTCGCTTTCCCTCAGAATCCCTCTCTTCCTACTTCTTCGAGAAAGATGCCGGCATACATTTCAAAGGCGATGCATGCGTCTCTGCTACTGTCCTACAACCCTTGCGAAGACGTCAACTACATGCCCACTGAGCCCGAGTCAGATATACCGTCCTATCTGCAACAGAAAATAATCATTATCAGTTCGAACTCATAAAAAATATTGACATATTTATATTTAATGATGAAACGTGTATGATATATTACATATCTGTTGGGATACAATTTATATTTATAACACTAGAACTACCAAAACCAATCAAAATGACTGGTTTATACCTATTTTCATGGACATAAAAAAATCATGGTAGTTCTAGTGTTAATTATGTAGATTAGATTGAATTGGTACAAAATAAATGATGAAAGAAAAATAAGGGTGAATATACTGCAAAGTATAAATATTGATATGAATTGCAGTGTTGTGACACAATTGCATTGACAATTTATATTAATTATCTATAAATACAAAATAAATGGTGATAAGAAAATAAGGGTGAATATATTGCAAAGTATAAATATTAATACGATTTGCAGTGTTGTAATACAATTTATGTTACTTATGTGGATTAGATTGAATTGGTACAAAATAAGTGATGATAAAAAAATGAGGGCGAATATGCTGCAAAATATTTGATAGATATTGGTATGACTTGCAGGTGCAAGGTTTCCACGTGATGTCTATCGATGCAAGTTTCAGCTATGGCGAGCGGAGGTGCAGAAGTTTAACTAGAACCTGAAAGGTAGGACATTCCCATAAGGATTACACGGCGTGTACTACTCCCCGAGGCTCTCGAATGAAAGTTTCCGAGGGGCCACGCGAAACTTTGACTCGAGTCAAATTTTTTCTGCCAACGCAAGTATTTCCTCGAGTCATTAAGGTCATCGCGAGCGATATACAAGTTCGAAAGGGAAGATTGTCTCGCGACAGAGTTGCACGTCCCCTGAAAAACTTGAAGATGATCCTTTCTTCTGGCTGTCTGAGAAAAAGCGACGTAATGACAACTTTAATATTGACTTCTCTTGTGGTTTACTCGCCGAAACTTGAAACGCAGGCGTAAAATTCGATGCTGTGCGAGTGAGTTGGAAAGAAATTGATAAACAGTCGCGATCGGATAGACATTGAACATGGAGAGGTGGTTTTCTTGGATAAGTGGCAAAATGGGGCAGAAAAATGGGCTAAGGATAGCAGGTGACACGCTTATTATTAAATGACACAGGCAAACGTCGATATGTTCGTGTTGGCACGGCATTCAAGCTATAAATAATTTGCCGATAGAAGTCTCCTTTTCACGGAGATACATATATACATACACATAGATGCGACACGAATCCACGCATTGTTACACTGGCCTCACCTGCGTGTAACGTGTCGCTTACACCCGTCTTTAGCCATGAATCCGCATCAAGCCACACACACATCTACACATATCACCCGCTTGTACATACATACATACGTATACACGTGTATATAGTATATACGAGAGTGGTTGGAGCGCACATACATATGCGATCAGATTGCCGTCGACTATTTAAACCCGCTGGCTGCATGGAGAGCCTTCAATTACATAACTTCGTGATGGAAGACGAGGCCTTCCCGACAGTCTTCACGGCTGGCAAAACGGGGGAACAACGGGAAAGAGGTCATATCCAGCTGGATATATATTTTAAATAATTTCACTACAAAGTAAATCAAAGAAAATTGAAAATCGAAAATATTTATTTATTATTACCGAATTCGAAAAGAGACGTACTCTATATTTTTCTTATTTTATCTAACACTTTTAGTGCAAAGTGTTGGTACGAAAAGCGAAAAGTTATATCTCAAAACAAATTTATAAAACCTTACAATTGGTTTAATTTCGTTGAATATTGCTTGTAAAAGAAAAACAAATTTTATGTTTTTCATAATATTTATATTTAAGGGATTCTTCAAAAGGGTTAAAAGGGTTAAACAGTTCAGTAATAAATTTGGAGATTGATAAAGTATGTAATATGAATAATGTATAAAGAATAGGGAAAGTAAGAGAAAGAAGGTAGACGATATTTAATAATATAGATTTAATAATAATCGAGGTAGTGCGGAGATTGCAGGAGCAGAGAAGAAAGGAAGAAGTGATACAGGCTCTCCTTGCTATTATCGTGCTAGTGCGCATATTGAAAAAGCTCCATATCCCCGCATTATTTGCGGATTGACCCTTCCGTTGCAGATGCGCTTTAGTAAAACCGTTGCGGACGCTCGAGTAAATCGCGTCTAGCGACAGGTATTTATTTTTAAGAGACGAGGCGACGAGCAGCAAAAAGTGCATTAAAGCGCGATCGAGAACGCGATCGAGACGATTATTAAAAAGGATAATTGCTCTCAGGAAAGGCAGAAAGATCCTCGAAAATGTCTAAGGGAAGCAGCAGCAGCAGCAGCAGCGGCGGCAGCAGAACCGAGCGCGCTATGCTTTCCACATGGAAAATTGTCGAACTTCATGACCCACTTTCGCCGAGACCACTGAGGCGATCTCAATGAAATTTTGATTGAGTACTCTGCTAGTAGTGCTAAATAAATTGAATAGAGGGATTTTTTTTATAAACCTTTTAGAGAGAAAGTTGCGAGATACTTAATAAACCGGTGGAAGAGTGATGAATAATAATGTTCGTCGCCGGATGTGACCATTATTTTACTAATGCTAGATTTCATTAAGACTTAATGAAAATTCGAGGGAATATTTTTGAAATTATAACAGAGGGATTTGTTTTTTATGAGACAGAAGTGGAGCGGATTGGAAGTGGGATTCGGTTGATGTACTTACTTGTTCTAATAGTGTATCCCCAGCGGATCATATTCGAAGAGGAATAAGTAGACGCGCCACTGTTTTGGCGAACAATAGAAGATGAATGGAGGCTGAGGGGTCAGTCATTCAGAGGCATTTAAACGTGACTATCGGCGCCGTCAGTCAATTCAACCGGGCGTCCGCACGAATACAGTCGTTGCTGCTCTCGATGCAGACACTCGAACTCGAATTTGTTTTCGCTCTCCATCCCGCTCCCAGTTTCGTTCCCATTGCCGCTGCTGGCGATGCGACGCTCTGCCAATGACACCTTGATAGCCTCGATCGGTCCAAGGTGCATCTTCCCCAGCGAACTCTCCTCGCTCGTTTACATGAAAGAATCCCGCCGAGTTTCGGGACACCGCCGCACTACATACAGCTTGATCGAGCGGACACAGCCTGACAAATAGACAAGCAGAGGTTTTTCTCCTTTCAAAAACTGCTCTCCCATTGCCGAAAAAATGCCAACTAATACTGTGCAACTTTTCCATGGAAAAATAAAACGTTCGATATATGTTTCGTGCAAGAAGATTATGAATTGTTTGATTCGACTAAGTGTTTTTTGGAAGCTAGCATATTTTATATTGTGAAATTATCTAGTAAGGCAGAAACGATTAGATGGTGGAACATTTTCCGCGAATACACGGACACGTGGCCAAGCAACAATTACTAATGATTTAGGGAGTACTGGCTCAAATGCAATTCAATGAGCCGAGCAGTGCATTCGACTGGCTACGTACACGCACACACAGACAGACACATCCAATACCAAACTGCGAGCAAATGGATAGATAAATGCATTCAGATAAGCTGACGTCCATTCCACTGAACGCCTCCATTCGTGCTCGATAATGGAAAAATGAATGAACAACAAATCGCACGATGATAAACAAATTATTGCACGGACATATATTTATTTTCCACTTACAAGCCAAGTATTGAATTTAAAGAGATAAATTTCATTCAATGATTTCGGATAATATTAATGTATAAATAAATAGTCTAATATAAATTTGTTGAAATACTTTTGTATTTCTGTGGAGTTTCTGATTTCGCGATGATATTCATTACTACAACATTAATTACTATGCGTGACCATTAACTATACACACGGACAAGAAAATAAGACAACAGGCAACGAAATCAAATCTTAATAGACTTTATTTCCTCAATAAACTTATATTCGATACATCATATAGAAAACGATAACAATAAGTTGGAACTTCAACACGCAAATACATACGCAGTCGATTGTTAGTGTTTCACGAGTGACTTAATAGCGTGAAAAAAGATAATGCGACGGAGCTAGAATTGGTCAGAAAAGTGCCACCGGCCGACCACCAGCAATGACAGTAACAACTAACCGGTTATTTCCGGCTAATTATTCCGACGAAAGAAATTCACAGTGATTATGATGATTGGAGGGCCGGAAAACTTCAGAGACCAACCAAACCAGAGCTAATGACTTTTATGACCCTGACTTATTATAACAAAATAGTCGCTTGAATGACAGAATAGAAATTACAATCTGCGTGCAGACAAGAATTGGCAAAAACATAATAGTATTCCTTATGATAACAAAATGGCACATAAAAATATACACAGAGACACGTAGACTGCAAAAATACCTATCGGTCCTATTTTCACTATGATCGACCGCCTATTGGTTGATGCGCTCCTGTCAACGCAATTGTCAACGAAAAATCTCATAAGACTAGAGAAATGAAAACATTGAGAAAAACAGCAGGTCCACAAGCAACGGCCAACACCGAATATATCAAAAGTACACGCACACACACACATGAATCCGCGCTAGCTTTCACCTACGCAGAGTCTCTCTTTTTTTAATTTCTCTTGGATTGACAAGAAAGTCATCTCTGTTTTCGCATATTCTTTCAATGCCAAAATCTGAGACGACTTTTCTACCAATCGAGTTCTTAGAGAATCCTAGACTTTCGTATGGTTTTTTGACAGCCATGCCTTGTTTCAAGCCGAATAGGCAACCAATTGTACTCGACAAATGCATCAGTAGGTACAGAAAGCACATGAAATTGTGGCAGACATCGCTAACTTGGAGGAAAACTGACAAAACTCGAAAACAAATCATTCTAATCTCCTGTTTTAATATTAAAATAGTAATTATAAAAAGGTTTTATAATTTTTCTCCAAAATAGCGATGATTGTGAAAAATGTGGCTGAATATTTCGTTTGACGGAAGGACTCCTTTCGTAATTCTATGGCGGACATCTCTCATCCGGTTAACAATAAAACGATCATGCAGTCTCATCGCACAATGCAACATATATATATATATATAGATGTGTCTAACGAATGCACGACTACGTCCAGCACAGTGTAATTTGAACTTACTGTATAATTCAGACAAGTATACGCAATCACCGTTTCGTGTACAAAACAATGCGCGGCAAGGCAGTTAAATTTCGTTTAAGAGGAATCTTAGTTGACCAATCATCCGATAAGTAGTATTACTCCGTTGCACGCTGCACGAGAGACAGACCTCTCCAAACTCCCAGCACTGCAAGATTAATTAATCGATCAATTGATCTCGAGGATCCTGAATTTATCGGCTCGGTGAAAAAGGAAGGTCTTCCAACACGCTTGATTAGATCTGGGTTGGGTAGGGTTGGGTTCGGTTTGTTTCGTGGTAGGTTTGCGTAGAATTCTCGCTTTCCCTTTTCAACTAACGAATTTTTAATTCTTTTTGATTTCGAGAAAACCTTGCATATTTCAAAACAATTTATAATTCAGTGCAATATGCTAGAATATGTTAGTTAACAGGAATGAAACAATTGTTGACGAAAGTAAACAGAGCATAAATTAGAATTGAGAGCACCAACGAAGCTAAATTTATAATTGAAACATTACTGTACTTCGCCAATATTAGACGAACAATCCAACAAAATGGCAATAAATGTGAGCAGTTAAAGAAAGGGAAGGAAATCGAATTAAAAAAGTACACGAAAGGCACGGAATGAAACAATGAGCGGACGCTTTTGTAATGGAAACTAAAAGGGTGCGGGAACGTTTGCAAATGAGCTCAATGAAATACACTTCACAGCCAAAGTAATTGCGAGTGAGAAAAAAAAAAGAGAGAAGAGGAGAATAATTAAAAGTACGAAGTTTAACACCGACCGAAAGATTTCCTTGTAACACAAAAGAATTCTAATGGCGTTGAACTTAATTCCATTTACAATAAGCGGTAGTCAAGGGAATGGAGAACTAGTAGGCGAAGAGAAGCTGACGATGGGTGTGGAAATCGAAAAAGGAAGATACCGTCGGCACGGAAAAGGGGAGGAAGGTTAGAAACTACCCCTCTAATTCAAAGGGAAACTGGCCATCGGTAAATGGACTTGCACTAATGCGAGCACGAGTGGCACACCATCAAAGCTCTCCAAGGAAACCATCAAATTTCCCCAAAAAGTTCCTTCTAATAAATCCCGTCGCACCCTCGAAAATAGAATCCCAATACCAAAAAAATCACGAAGGTTAAAGGAAGCACCCACCCACATTGAGATTAGAGGAGCACAAAATCCTCGCGACTAATAAAATATCGAGCAGTGACGCAAAGGATTTCTTATACAGCCTCCAGGAAAATTGTTACGAAACCTTCTCGCGAGCAGATAAAAACGAAAAAGGGCGTTATATTGACTGCGGAGGCAACACACAAACGGAGAGCATCCAAGAAAGGTTCAAGGATTCCTGGCGAGAATCACGCACGATCCAAATTAATCAGACTTCGAAATTAAACAAACAAGACTCGAGGAAAGAAATACTAAAATATCGAGCAAGTAGAATTGTAAAAGGGGCAGAAGAGCTCCGAGGGTGGAAAAAGGGCTCGAGCGTACAATGACAGGTTGTGACTAAGAACCGAGGGAAAGAAGTAGGACGCACTCGAGTGTCCCTGTCAAGAATCCGGTAAACTTCCACAAACATCTCCCATCAGAGGCACTAACAGTCCGAGGATTTCGGTGCGACCGACAGAGTACCATCGGCGATCATATCATCCACTGGGTTTCTGAATTGTCCCATATACACCGACTGGCCTACAGTGGCTGTCAAGTCCCGGAGAGATCGCACACACGATCGAATTCGCACAGAAACGGGATACCGCCGGATAAAATCAAGCCAATCCTTCCGACACCAAAGCTTTCGAAAGATATCTCAAGTGGACGAATCTATCACAAAAGGCTACGAGAAAACACCGTTCTCCAAGAACTCGCCAATTCCGAGGAGTCTCGCATTCCCCGTGCGTGGCAGCAAGCAGACTAATGGGAAGGCCAAGAGAAAGATAAAGAGAGAAAGTGAGGATCGGGCGAGGATGAGAGAAGGCGCGCACGATGGAAGGGAGGGTGGGTCTCCTCGCACTGTTTACTAGAAACAGGCTAAAGGGGTAAACAGAGGCCAGGGGTGACGAAGGGGGTGCAGGAGCCAAGGCACGAAAACGACCTAGAAAAGACGTGGACGCACATATCTCGCGAGACAAATACAAAGCTATCGAACTTGGATACGAGAAACTCGAAAGACATAATAAGGAACGAGTGACAATTACTAGAATAAGAGCGGAGTGAAGAGGAGCGTGCGATAAGCTTTTAATATATTCGAGGAAGGCAGGTGGAGTCACCGAACGAGTAGCGAGGGCGGGGCAAATGAACGTTTACAAGAAGCTCTATAAGGGCTGTTCGGGGGTGGGTGAGGAGGGCGAGAAGGGTGCGCGAGGTTTGCCTGAGAGTAAGGTTGAGCGGTGAGTCAGAGGGGCCGAAGGGAGGAAAGGGAAAAAAGAGATGCGAGGGTTGTATCGGTGAGATGCGGCTAATGGGTAAAGTAAAGCATCGAAGACCCGAAAGCGAAACTGGAGGAAGAAAGAAAGTGAATGTTTTAAAGGCACGCAACAGAGAGGGCGTGACCTGTCGGTGTGTCGCGAGGGGGTGGCCGGGGGGTGAGACAGAGGGAGCTACGGGTGGAAGGTGGAAAGAGCGTGGCTGTCTTTTACTTGGTCTGTGATCGGGCGAGGGTGTAAGAGCGAGAGAGGGTGGGTGGGTGGGTGGATGGATGGTAGAGCGAAGAAGACAGTAGTCTCTCACGGTTAAGCACGATATGGACAAACGTTGCGCACACGGCGGCAGTTCGAAGCACACTGAAAAGGGCGTGGGCCGTCGCGGCCAGTGTGCGGTGCCGTTCGGTTTACCGGGAGTCCAGACGCGCATCGATTTTAAGTTTCTCGGCGCAAACGCACGCGCACACACTGGCCCCACTCGCGCTCGAGAACGCCGACACTCGGTCTGTGGGTCTGCGATGCCACGGCATGCCCTTACCGTTCAAATTTGAAAGCAACTTTCTTGTACACTCTTCGATATACCTATCATTCTATTGTACGCTGTATAAGTTTTGGCCAGAAGTAATACCAAACATATCTTTTCATCGTCAGAATATAAATCATTATTACCTAAATCGTAGTTATATTAAAACTACTTCTTAAGAAAACGCAGTGAGAAGCGTAATCTCTTTTAGCCATAAAGAAATCGATTGATTACTCCGAAGTAATATTAATAATTCGTTGCGATCGAACATGGAAAAATAACTTTAGTTTTTCTAAAAATGATTATCCGCGCGAGCGCCTGTTAATCCGTAAAAGTATATGCAGGTAGAGCTTGTATTATATCGGCGCGAGTCGATCGCTGTTCAGAAAGTATTTCAAGCAGCTGTCGCTCTTGCGGAGCACACACTTTATTATCTGAACTGTGCCTGTCAATTTCTAAATAAAAGGAAAGTTTTATTCCATTGCCGTACTGGCGTGGCATAGCAAACAAAGTATTGAACAGCTCGATGAACAATATCTGGCTGGGAAATAAAGCGACACAGAAAGCCGGGACTAATCAAGATATAATTGTTGAGAATGTGTCTATTCTAATGACGGGGCTGAAATCATTCTTAGAACTGTATTCAAGGCCGTTAAGTCAGGTTTAATGTTGTCAAATCATCAGTCAGTTATCTCAGAATACATTATATAGGAGTAGAGTTATACCCACAATGTAGCTGCGCATCATACATTTGGATCCTTAATACTCTACGAGCAATGAGCCCTAACACATCAACATGGAACACTGCGTGGCATAGAAAGATCGTGTATACACTTAAATACATTTTGATTTCGCGTACATAAAAATGAACCGGTGCAAATATTCGTTATAGTTATAATAGAACACATTGGCCAGAGTGCAGTGATTGCCTTTTTGGAAATTGGATGGTTTTTTTAAATATAATATCGCTTCAGATATTTTTGTTTCTGCCAATTGTCTATAATTGGATTTTCTTCTCCACTTTTTAGGCGACCAAAAAATCATTAGCAAGATAGCGTGCGATGTTGAAGTCCTCCTTGACGACGCTTATTCTATACATTTGTTTTCTACTTAAAGACACACGTATTACTGTATCTTACAATACGGGCACGTGAAATATGTTGAAGTTCCTCTACTTAACAATTTTAATGTTGTCTGCTCGTGTTCTTAGTTCTACTTTGTACATTTCCTTTAGGTGTGGCTTTGATAAACTTCCTTTGTCTATCGTACTGAGTGGTTGTGTTACTGGCTCTACAGGTGTCCTTAGAACTGAATGAGATAATATTCAAGTATTTCTAACAGTAAGAATAAATACGCGCAATTCGATATTTTATAAGCGGAATGAAAAGGGGATCTTTTTATCTTTAAGAAAATTTATTTGAGAAAAGCCTGGGTGTGCAAATAATCTGCTTCGCCCAATGTATATAGGGAGTAGGTTCAAATAATATTTTCTAGCGGGCTATTCGAGCGTTTTTACCGACGATTTATTCGACATATTCAGCTATAAATACAAACGTGTCAAATTTGTTCATATTCGCACTCATATTCGTGTTGATGAGATGCTTCATGAACCGCGTGATTCCTACATCGCAAGGTTTCAAGTTTGACTTTCAACGATAATCCGCCACGCATGACTGGCAAAGGCTCGCGGCAAAATACATTAATGCGGTTAAACAACGTATAGTACTAATGCATCCGTGGCGTGATGGCAGACCTGTCATAGTTACAACACATACTAATGCTGATGCTCTAGTAACACCAATACAGCCTTACGTAGCTGTAGTTTACACTTTTATTCGCGCAACTGCATGGTAGCTGAGTTGTAAACATTCTTTTCATCCTCTTGAACGTTGGGGAGAGGCAAGGAAAAGAAAGGTCCTTATTACATAGTAATTATAATGTTAGTCCAGCTAGCTAATTCACTCACATCTTTCATAATAAAACGCGTGTGGTGATCGATGCAAGATAAATAACTTCAATGTATAACCGCATCAATGAAATTCGTCGGCACAGCGGCGTCTTTATTTGTCGGGTAAGAACTTGTCGTTAGGCATCAAGGACGAAGTAAGGCAACTAACCCAAAAGATAAAGACGAGAGACAGAGAGAGAGAGAGAGACAGGATGGGCGATATGAAGAAGCCGCGAAACAAAAAGTTAACAGCAGATCATATCCGTGACTGTTCCCGACTTCCCCCTAAGTCGTAGGTGAATGTGACGATACTACTTTGAAATCATTTGCATAACTTATGAATAAAGTTCAAGCGACCGTTCCTGCCGTGCCGTGATGTTACGCGACGTGCGGAGACGCAACGCAACGAGACGTTAAAACAGTTGATGCGTACTTTGATCACATGAAATAGCCGAAGCCAAAAGTACGCTTTATGGCATCCCAGTAATACCTCTCCCAATTCTGCTTTGTTATTTCCTCTTCGCTGTAAATAAACAAAAAGTAGCTTTCAGTATTCATTTTCTGAGTAATTAGTTCTACATAATCCTTGAGTAAACATACCTGGCGGGAACTCCAGTTTGCGTAACATTTACTTCGGTATGGTCGTTCTTCTCGGAGATGTCAATGGTAACATCACTATAATGACCGTCAGGCCATTGTTTGCATCGCCATTTCTGCACTATTTTGCTCGGGCTAATTTCCCGAAATTCGCCGTGAATGTTACCTCCGAAAAGCTCGAATTTCCCAGTCTTTTTCGGTTCTAACTTTACAGGACCTTTCGTGAAGGCTTGCACCATCTGGGAAATAAAATTGGTGATTAATAACGGTGTGATGTGAAGGAATGAAGGAACAACATTCTTTTAAATAGTAACATTACCTCAAGTGTCGTAAAAACGTTATAGAATTCCTGTGCTCTGCATTGGAACTTCTGTTGTTGCTTAATCGTCGTAGTAGATATTTTACATCCTACTTGCGATTTGTTACTTGAATTTGTTATTGTTGAGTTCATCTGCATCTAAAATAACATGTTAAATATTTCAATTTAATATTCAAGAAAATTCTTTATCTTATTTTGTAGAACAGTATTAGTCTTACTTTAACATTGAAACCACTAGTAATGTTGGTAATATTTTCTTTAACAGAATCCTTCTTTGGGAGAATCATTCCTTTTGCGAACTCTGCAAGTATTATTAATACATTAGTAATGCAATATATCATTGTACTAAGAACAAGTTGTGAAAAAAGTTACATTACCTTCCTTTAAAGATGAGACATATTTTTTTAACTTTTCCCTAATTGCTTCTTTGCCTTTCGTATGCAAAAAGTGTTTTACAGCTTCACCTTCATCCGTGCTGTCCTTCAATGTCACTTCAATCTATATAATAAAATATTTTTATCTAGAGAAACTCTGTCTGGAGTAATCTTGCAATAATAATCAAGCATTACATATCAAAGATTACTTACATCTACTTCAGATATGTCATTCTCTTCTGAAAGATTGGGAATGTTAATTTTGCCCTCAATATTTTTACCAGTTTTTGAAGGAGTGCTCCATTTAAGGACAATATTCCATTCATAGAAAAATATTAATTTGCCCTTTCGATTATTTGCTACAGCTTCACCCTCACATTTCTCTACCTCTGTTACTGTACATGGTTCTACAATGAACAAAATATTTTCATTCAATGATTGATTAACATAATGGTCTTTTTTAAGAATTTTCTAATCCAAACACTGTACCTGCACCTCCCTCAATTTTCATATTTGTAAATAAATCCTTAATCTTCTCCTGAGACCATGCACAAGCATTCTTCTCAGTCCTAATAAAATGTAAATATAAAAGATACTATTCACTTCAATAGCTGTTGCTATTGGCATTAATAATAGGGAGAAATATTGACTTACCAATGCCAGTTATTAACATTAATGGCATCAGGCCTTTCTTCAACAATCCACCTAGGATCTCCTTCACCCCACTTGGCCATTTTCAGGCAATAGCAATTGCTTTTATTAAAGATGACACACTAAATTCCTGTAAATTATAGTAGAATTCATGCAATTTCTTGTCTACAATGTACACAGAATCCCTTTGAGGGAAACCCTGCTTTTTGGCAAACCCCAAAGTTGCAATAGCTGACATACAACATTGTAGATTTTACAGGTGACATTTACTGCATAAGAATTGATTACATAAAACAAGCATAGCAGGGTAGAAGTAGAAGCAGCCACCACAAATTAAGATTGCATTATAAAATTGTGAAAGGGTGCCAAATCATACACTCCAATAATATCAAAACTGTGTATTTCAAGGTGAATTAGATCGAAAATAAGCTGGACGAAAATTACGTTGTCAAAGTCTGACAAACTGTATTGACACAAATAAATTGCAAATTTGTGCGGCAACGAGTATAACGTTGCGTGCACGTGATACAATCGGTGATTATGCGAGGATGGGGAATTATCATGACAAAGAATTTCGCATGTCTGCTCAACTGAGAAAGAAACAGAAACTTTCTTAATTAAACTTAGAGCGAATCATCCCGAAGTGTAGAAATGCAGCGGCCTTTTTTGTTGTCTAGCAGTAATTGAGCCTCTAAAAATCCAATGGAACTCTTTAAATCCCGATTCGGTCTAACCTAGAACCCTGGCAAAACGTTGCGGTGCACAGTGAGAGAGAACTCTGGAATTGCGAGAAAGCCGAAAAATCAGGCGAGCCAAGGCAACGTCACTTACAACAGTTTTCGAAAATTCGCCGCTCCTTCCTCCAGCGGGATCTTTCCACTGTTCACAATTCTTTGTAACAAAAATTTCCTCAAAAAAGATTTACGCTTCTTCACGTGGATGCTTTCAGAAGATCATCTCAACGTTCGTAAAACTGCGTGAACAACTGTGTCCGATGAATATCTGCTAGTTGTTATTATTAACTAAGTAACGTACGGAGCGTTGTTGCTCTCACTCGAGGCAGTCTCGAAATTACTAAGCAAGCTGGCTTCCTGCGGTTGCGGGGATATGAGGCTAGGATCTTTCTAGAAATTTCATGGCCACGGAAGAGAGAGCACAATTTGAGAATCGATTAGCTGGCAGGAACAGGAACTGCATCCTGGCCTTTTGTACCTGCCGACCTCTCTTGACGAAGATCGGAGTCTCGACACGAAACAGACGCAAAAGACCAGATTGAGAACCGCTTGAGGGAAAAACTATAATGTATAGCACGTATATGCATATACCTACATATGTGATGAGGCATACATAGGTGGTTTTGCAGCACGTTGCAGGTGTGCAAGTGTTTAGGCGTGTGAATAGCCTGGGAGCGAGCGGCGATGATCGCTAGAACTCGACGTTCGCTCGTGCTGAGTTCTTCTCGACTGGCTCGTTAACTGCTGGCTGATGAGCTGTAAAGAGCGAGTGGAAAAATCGTGGTGATGAGTGAAAGTGCGATTACTTTCTAGTCGAAAAGCCAAGAGAAGGGGTGGGCTTACTATTCGATGGCAGTGGCTGCGCGAATCTAGTCGAAATTAAGTTGTATTCTACTTTCGGTGAAGTCGCACGTTGGGGAAGATGGCTAGTGTGGGCATTTTAGCCTGGTTGTCGCACGCTTTAGGTGCTCCCGAAGCGGCTGTTTGTCTTCTGCTATCCATTCTAATAGGTAATGCTCTCGCATCTTTCATTCGGTTATAGAAACCTGGCGAATCCTCCCTGTTTTCTTGTTTGCAAGCGTGTTAAAGATAGCGCGCGCCCTTCTTTCTTAACCTACCACCAGACGCGCGCCCTTATTTCAACATTCTTGCGTAATGATTTTTCTTCACTGGCTTGACACCCCTCGGATTTTCCCCTCATAACGTCTCCTCCGCACTTCGTCTATTAACGCTACCCTGCCCCTCGCTTGATTTGCTTAAACTACATTAGTCATTTATTTAGTTATGTAAATCGCCTGGCAGATACGCCGCATTCCCGCTTACAGTCACTTAAAGCGTTTGCATAAATGATTGAATTTCGTCCTTGTTGGCTGTTCTTTCCTGAGTAAATTAAGATATTGTTTTACTACTCTGCCTCTAGAGCTTCTAATTATTGGGGTGCTGCGTTTAATTCCTTCTTCGGTCGATCGTATCATTCGATATAAGGAATTTCGATTAGCGTTCAAAAGTTGAGCGGTAGTACTATAGCAAGTTAACTTGAATCTTTCTTAATATCTTAAGGCAACAGTATTACGCATTGGAATTATTAAAGTAAATTGTTAACTTTCATAGAATTTGTCAGAGTTGCAACAGAAATCAAAATGACTAATGTTTCTTTTTAAAAATAGATTAAAGTTTGGCGTCGGGTGGGGGAACGCGGACACTGCGGATTCAGCCTACTACTGAATAGAACGCATAACTTAATAATATTCCTGATACATATGTATAATTATCGGGGATAATACAATTTTCTTTAACGCTTCATTTCCCAGTTCATCGCGTGTTACGTTACGAACTTTGACTTCATTTTCGTGCCGATATTGGAACAGTTTTTAATTTTAAATGTCGCAATGCGTGATTTTACAAGTCGGAGTGTAGCGAAAAATTAAAACTTATCACACATTGTCATATTCAACTTGTTAACAAGATGGAAAGCATTCATATTTATGACCATGATTGTAAATGCACATATTTCGAATACGACTTACTTAGCTTAATAAGGCGATATTATACATTTATTGCGAAAGTAGTTGTTACAATAGGAAGAGGTTGAATAATGAATTTCTTGAATCCTAGGATTTCCCATTGCTATCGTGCATCGATATACTCTTTATGGGAAAAAACCACTACATCAGCATGTATTTTTTATTGCCTGTGGCCTGGGACTCGGCTATTGGAACTATGGGAACAATATATTCCACTCGCTCGGTGCATTATGTGGCACCTATCTTATTTTGGCTGTGGTTGGCTCTACATTTGCAAGCGTCGTGCTTGCATTTACTTTCAACATGGCCTATCTCTTGTGCGGTTATTATACAACCAGTACAGAGAATTATGATATTAAATGGACTATGCCGCAATGTGTATTAACACTAAGATTAATTGGGCTTGCATTTAATATCTGGGATGGCCAGAAACAGCCAAGCGAGTTATCCGATGCTCAGAAGCAATTCGCCCTAAAAGAGAGGCCAACATTTTTAGAGATTGCAGCCTACACCTATTTCCCTGGATCATTTTTGATTGGTCCCCAATTCAGTATGAGAAGATACTTAGATTATGTTCATGGTCGTCTCTTCCAGCAGGTTAGTCCGAACATACCCTTGAAATATAATTATTACAAGCATTTATTCCCTTCTGTGCCTTTCTGTGCACCGTGAAAATTAAAATCTAGAGTAGATGATGGAGGAATATCATTTCCAAGGGAAACTATTTGTTTCAGAATGCCCAGTCACCAAAGTTACCAAATTGCGTGATTCCAGGTCTAATAAGGTCAACTGTTGGTTTCATTTATGTTATCTTTTATCAAGTAGGGTCAATGTACGTCTCTGATCAGTATCTGTTAGATCCGAGATTTGCGCAGCAAAACTATTTCAAACGGCTTTTGATAATCGGATTTTGGGGTCACATTTGCTTATACAAGTACATCAGTTGTTGGCTGATAAGTGAAGGTGTATGTACTGCCTTTGGGCTCACCTATAGCGGCAAAGACGAAGATGGACGAATGCTGTGGAATGGCTGTGAAAACGTGAAATTGCTGACTTTCGAGAAAGCAACGCGTTTCCATCACTACATAATGTCCTTTAATATTAACACTAATAATTGGTGTGCAGAGTACATATACAAACGGCTAAAGTTTCTAGGCTCTAGGAGTATAAGTCAGCTAACAACTCTTTTCTTCCTTGCAATTTGGCATGGCTTCCATTCCGGTTATTATCACTGTTTCATGTTGGAATTTCTAGTAATGTATACCGAAAGGCACTTCGTCGCTCTAATGGATAGGAATGAGAAAATCCAAAGCTTATTGAAATCCTCCCGGGAGTTGCAAATCCTCACGTGGATATTCGCAAAACTCTTTTCGTCCATATTTATGGGATATTGCCTTATCTCATTCACTTTTCTCTCGTTCGCTCGATACAATCAGGTATTTGCTAGTCTCTATTACACTGGTCATATAATATTCCTCTCCTACCCAATTCTGGCTATCTTCCTCGATAAATTTTTACGGCAGAAGCCCAGAAAGAAGGCCGAGTAGACTCGGCAATAGCCTTTCTAGAGTACGTATGAGTGATTAGACCTATAAATCAATCAACTACAAGCGCATAACAATGGTTATTAGTGGAATCCTGAGGAATACGTCAGATTCAAGGACGCTTGCTAGTATGCGAGCGCAAACATCGAATTTTCTTGCACAGTAGAGTCCAAAGATTCTTCTTCGTTCCATTAACAATCTCACTAGTTAGTGATATTAGTCAATGAAGTTTTGATATCTCCGCGGAGTAAGAGAGTCGACGGACATCTATATTTTAACCACTATAACGTGAGCTCAATTGCAATTAATGATTTAGAATACGTATACACATTAAGAGTAAGGCGTGATGTTACGAGAAAATCAGCATTACTGGCAAGAGTGGTGCTGAAAATGGAAATGCCGTAACATTGCATCCAAATTTCTGAATGTCTACAGCATTCGTTAGGCACTCAATGTACAGTATGTACTTAAGATTAGGAATGCTCAGAACAAGTATAAGAGTAAAGGAATAATTACTTGGAACGGTGAGTCCTTTACTCGAAAATCAAAGAGTTTAGCAGAGATTTTTACCATACATAAATTTCGTTCAAGAAGATTTCGCAAGTACAATTCTGTCTGATGAACACACTTTTTTTTTACCAAGAATTTCATTAGTTATTGAACATATCCTTTCTTGCCAAGGATCTAGTCATTGTTTCCTCATTTGTCAACCGAAACAGACTCAAAGAACACTTAGACCTCAGATTCTTACAATCGACCTTTTATACTCACTGTTACATTTTGCTGGTTTACTTAATTTTCTCTCAAACAAACGTACCATGCGAGTAACTTTTATGGACTCGGATAAAACGTGGAGTTTGTGTAGAGATTTTTTTATTTAGAATGCATGCGACATACATAGTTCGAGCAATTCGAAACTAATAGCGGATTTTATAGAGAAAGCAGCAATTATAGGGAAAGCAGTGCACATGCGATCAAGAGTATTAAGCAATTACATAGCTAGCAGTATATCGCGTAACATTCAAAGTATTATTAGAAAATGCAAATTAAAATTAACAAAGAAGGAAGCCTCTAAATAAAAGCAAATAAGTAATATGTAGAACAATCTAAAGGAGTGTGCGACTTATCGCACTGTACTTCGAAACGAACTGCATTTTATTGATGTAGCATTGCAATGTCCGGCTATCACAGTTGCCCTAGTTTTGAATGTAAGAAGTTGCCTTGAGTTCTGCGCTCTGTTATTCTGTAGTTGCAGAGTAGTTCTACTATGATATCGATCTGGTTACTTTCGAAGTACATTTAAATCACGTCCATACAGTTTTGACGACGAGCACAGTTTGCCTTAGAGCACATAATGCGTTTCCCAGAGGCTTGCCACAAACGTACGTATTAGACAAAGTACACGATCTGTGAATATTTGTGAATACTACCCCCGCGATTTCGTATTCGATGCTCTGTTGACTTAGTCCGATCACGGACCAATTGACCGAATATGGTATGTCTGTACATACACCAAAGCGTTGCAGTATCTCTAGCAAAGAAGTGTAACTCTTATTGTATATAAGTTCAATATAGAAAGATGTCGATGACATGATTATTATGGCGGAACTCTGTGAGTAATGTGGAGCGTGAAGTGCGCATGCAGGATCTTGCGAAGGGGAACGATGAACTTCAAATGACTCATTGTTCGACAGCTAAGATTGATAGATGAACTTCGACTTGAGTGAACCAATTTTATTAACTAATCTCGACGCCTTCTACCGTTCCGTTCCTGATATAAGTAATTAGGTCACGCTCAGTGTAGAACTGTAAACAGTAAACAAAGTTGCTTGAGCGTCGGTAAATCTTAGCTTTCGAACAGACGATCTCGGTCTTAACGATTGCAAGCGAGCACTGCGCTATTTTGTAGTCTCAAGCCTATAGTTATAGTGTCACGCCAAAAATGCTATTTCAATTTCTCGCACGGGCAAGAAATTGCAAGGTTTTTCCTGCACGACATGTAAAACAGTTACTGGGAAGAAGTGTCATAGTATTATTAAAATCTTTTCTTTAATGTATATATTATCAGCCCAATGCTTCTTACCTCTTTACCGATACCGTTTCGATTAGTTTACCTAGAAAGTTTAGCGAAAGTATGGGCGTACCTCAGTCCCCATTTCAAACGTTTAACTTGACATTCTTCTGTCAATGACATGTTTGATTATCTCTTCATTCTTAACACGGGAATGTCACCCGTTTTCAATTGCAACACATCAATAAAAGATGTGTTTATTATTTTAATTGACATTATAAGAGATGATTACGACACGTCGTAAAGTTGCAGAAGATTACCATCCTCCGACCAGGTTTTAAGTATTAAATACTCAGATGACTATTCTTTATTATATGAGATAATGTTAATATTTGATAGAGACAAAAACAAAAGACAGTATGCGCTTCCCACGTAATGAAAAACAGCAGCAGTCGAAGGTTTTGCGACGGAAAGTAAAAGCAGGGCAGATGACTGCCTTCTGCAACCACTCGTCATTGTCAGCTTGTAGCATAAATTATATCAGTTGTATAATTTTTTATGCGATATGCAATACGTGACGATAACATCGAATGTTCGATAATGAGAGCACGAAGTTGAGATTGTAGCTTGTATAACGTATGTTCGTTGTGTGCTGATTGAATAAGGAACTAAGTATTTCAATAAGTAAGCGAACATATTACAAGACTATTATAATCATACATATATATTATGTTATGGCGTTTCTAGGCAAATATTCTCCTCTTCAGAGCAGTGTAATTTTTTCACTTCTGTCGTTAGGAGCACTCTCCTTAACGTGATCCTTTATTGGATGTATTATATGTTTCCTCCTTTATTTAATGAATAGGGAAAGTTAGTAAATTTATTATACGAAAATCGTGAGGAAGGTAAACTTTAAGTAGAAAGACATTATATAAGAATAAGAATATTAATATATATGTTTAGCACACCACTTTTCTATATGATTCCTTTTGCACTAAGAGAGGAGGATATTTTTTGAGTCGCGCTCCCATTTCTATATTTCTTCTATTAGAACCCGATTAGGTAGTACACGCTGAGATTGTATTCGGGTCACACCCTTTTAGTATTACGAATAAATTGAATAAATAATTACTATATATTTGAAAAGACCCAATGAAACGAGTCGTCGTTAATATCGTCTTCCTTCCACGTGCGCGGATTGTACAAAGAATATAAATTTTAGCCCCAATGCCAATTGAATTTTTCTTTCGATCGATTGCGAAGTACACGTAATGTTTGCTAAGCATAGATTCGCAAACATGTCATTTGTGCATATGCAATTCTTATTTCTATTTCTGGAGTAATAATTAATACTTAGAATAAATCTTATCTGTGATCAAAGATATATGTATGCACGTGACAGATATCTTACGTGCAGCAAGTCTTACATAAAGAGCATACAAAGATATCTACATGTATCATTTAATTACGCGTGTAAAACTTGAAGTATCGCGTATAACATATACAAAGCAAACAACATTTACCATTGCGCACGTACAGAAATTCCCCCACCCACTGGGCCGGCATAAAACCTTTTTGGTTATGTGAGCTCATGCCAAAACAGACGGACAATAACGGAAACGATAAAAAACAGCGCGTACACGTGAAATTATCTGTCGGATATTAAGAGTTTCTCTCGTGGAGAAGAGCAAAATATGATTTTGCCTTAAGTGCTGTGACCGTCACGAAGTAAAAGTACGCTTTCTCCTGTGATAGCACGCAACTCCCAATAACTGTTAAACATGTCAATGTTTTCAACGTTATTGCGGTTGTCACGCCGCGTCAGGCTGAGAAATGGGAATAGTTATTTAAACAACAGTTATGCAACTATCGCACAAACCGCTCAGAAAAGAAGTCATGTGAAAACCAGTCTTATTGGAATAATGATCGGCGGGGCTGCCGGAGGAGGTTAGTGCAACAATGCATTCAATCGAAGTGATTGCTCGAATACTGAATAGAAAAATGATCAAATTTAGCATGAACATCGTCACAGAATTACTCTATAAAGATTCAGTATTGTTGCACATCGAACATTAATTGCACCTTGTTATTGGATCAAATATCGAATTATGCGATCCCTTTAACTCGATCATTTTTTGTATTCAATCTTGTTATTTCTATACATACATGTTGAATATAAACCATGTGCAAATTTCAAACTACGAATATTGGATTTTACAATAATACTGGTAGTATAATAATACCGTTAACATACAAATGTTAAAAGAAGTGTTTTCGGAGCACGACACGATCAAGTTAGAAAACTACTTGACAGTCGGTAAAAAAGAAACAGACATGTTAAATAAATAATGATATTAATCATATAAGCTGGAAGAATAAGTAACATGATAATTTGTTACTAAATATTAGGCAACTTTTAGAGCATGACGAGAAGATTTTGTTTACGTTTAAAAACGTATAAATGTTTTACATATTTTGTTAATAAAAATAGCGAGTGAAGTGTAACGATAATTTTTGGAATTTGTATCCAAGCCGATCCACAATTACAATTATTCCAACAATTTAACAATAGATGTAATTTTTGGAAACAAGTGTGGTGTTGATGTGCATATTAGGGAAGATGGGAGCAGTTCAGTACTTTGTTCATCATTCCATTTTTTCCATTTCTCACGCATTTGCCATAAGAATAAAAGAAGTTTCAATAAAAAATATTAGAAATATTTTCATCGTCCGCCAATACGTTTACCTTGTCAGGTTACTATTACCACCTTGTTGAAAAGGAAAGAATGGAAGACTCTTTGATAGGATCTGAGCTAGAAAAGCCGATATTAAAACATAAACCTCCGGTTACAGTAAATAGACACGTAAGTACGACTATAAAGTTTCGTTTTATAATATTTTTAACGCCGAAATTTGTCAATGCTTCTGACGCAATAAAGTCTTACAATTAGGATCCATTTTCAAGGTGGCCTTTCCCGTCGACACCACTGGCTTGAAACTGACATTGTTTCAGTATCAGACTTGCCCATTCTGTTGTAAGGTACGTTAATGTAACTGTCGTCATTAATACTGTTGGACTTTAAATTTTCGTGTCTATTGTATCTTTAAATGAGGAAAATATTTATTTTGTCGTATATTTAATACGATTACTTCTTAATGGGTAGGTGAGAGCCTTTTTGGACTATTATGGCATTTCCTACGACGTAGTCGAAGTGAATCCTGTCCTTCGCAAGAGTTTATCCTGGTCGAAGTATAAAAAAGTGCCTGTTCTTCTAATGAAGACACCAGACGGATATCAACCGCTGCAAGACAGTACATTGATCGTTTCCGCATTAAAATCGTATTTGAATGATCGTGAAGATGGAATAGACGGACTCCTTCAATTTTACCCGCAAATAGGGACGCGCGACGAGAAGGGAACCTTTAAGTATGAAATCTTGAACAAATATTTCATCATGTTCCGCGAAGGTGTCCCGCACGACAAGAAGCTCGAGGAGTTAGCGTAAGTCAGAATATTGCGTAAATATAATATTCCGATGACAAATTAGTCTGTTATCGTCACCAAGTAAATAAAGTTAACTTCAAAGTTACCGATGAATACTGAAATATATTTAATTTACTTTTAGACTGGAACGCAAATGGCGAAAATGGGCGGATGAAGTTTTAGTTCATACGTTATCTCCAAACGTATACAGAACACTGGATGAATCGTACGAAACATTCCAGTGGTTCTCAAAAGTAAGTATTTTGCTGGCGGGTTTCTTATAGACTCATCTTTTCGAAAAACTGAGAGACATAAGAGCCCATTTATTTCCGCAGGTTGGGAATTGGGAGGAATATTTCCCGTGGTGGGAAAGAATTCTCGTGATAAATGTAGGCGCTACTGCAATGTGGTTAATCTCGAAACGCTTGAAAAAGCGTCACAATCTCAAAAATGACGTGAGAACTTCCTTCTACGACGAGATTAATAAGTGGTTACGAAAGGCCGTTAATGGCAGTCGGTTTAGGGGTGGCGACACACCGGATTTGTCAGATCTTGCTGTTTACGGCATACTGAAAAGTATTGAGGGATGTAGAGCATTTAAAGATGCGATGGAAAATACTAAATTGTCTGCATGGTACGATGCAATGACCGCTGAGATCCAGAACAATGCTGGTAGCAGACTTTTATCAGCTTAATTCTTGTTTGCAAATATATTTAATGTAGCTTTTACAATGACTTATTTCATTTACGCCTCACCCCATGCTCCATTCTGTGTCACATAACACGTACAGTTTATTATCCCTCGCAGAATGAAGGCAAAACAAGAGATTTCGAAAAAATATGATATTTATTTATCAGTTTACAATTGTGTCGATGCGATCGCGTCAGTTATATTATAACAAAATAATATAAACCCGTCAAAATGTGCGAGCAAAGAAGGAGATAGAGATAGATAGATAGAGAGAGAAGTTCAATGAGACGAGTACTGCCTGTACAGTACCAGAACAAATGTACAATCATACAACACTACCTATACACATATAAAGAGCGTATCACCGTAACTTTATATAAGACATAAAAATAAGAAACAGAATTGTTAAACGTAACGACGAAGTAGGATTAAGTAACGATAATAAAAAATATATATATATACGAAACACTCGTCAAAACAGGCAAGCTTGGGGGGGGCTCGTTAAAGGGTGCTAAAATATGGGGGGATGAAAAAGAGGTAATCATTGAAACAGTGTTTTATGCTGATATTTGACTCACAAGTGTCAAATTAAGGAAGATAAGAAACAGTCCGAGGTAGAAAATGCCGCTATACAGTATACAAACGTTTCATGCAAACAACCTAATGAAAGTTTACTTCGAAATGACATACCTATTGCAACGGCGTGCGTTTAGAGTGATTATTTATTAAAACAATGCTTCTTCCAAATATGTAAAGATCCACCTGATCTTCCTGTAAACAAACTTGTCACTTATCACAAACCTTCCGACGTCGTGTCACTTGTTTTTCGTGATAGTCTCTCGCAAACTTATGAGTCATCTGCCAGCAAAGGGATACAGTAACGAACCCCTGTCGTTAATTCCGTAAAAAGGTGATAAATATGAGTATCGGGTGGCAATTTAGACCGGTAATTCTGGAGGTAGATACTGATTGTTCCCTGTGTAGTTGCTTTCGCGGAAGCTGGTGGAATCTTCGAGCGTGAACTCCGGCACGTCGATCACGTAGCCTGGTGGACTCTGTTCGTGGCTTGGTGTTCTTATAGTTGTCATAGTTGTTTTTATCCAGTGCATGTCAACCGGTGCGAACATAGCCACCTGAAAGATAATGTTAATTTAAATTTCTACTCGATAAATAGATTGTTAATTGTTATGACACTGTTAACATTTATAACATTGTTATTTCACTGTTAAATAGCAAAGGGTGCTCACCTGATTCGTTGCTTGACAACCAGTGTCTTGACTGTAGATTCCAGTAAGTTCAAACACACCATTGCCATTATCGCAAGCGAGTGGTCCACCAACGTCAGCCTCGCAGACATTGTTTCTGTCCTTGGTGGGTTTCGCACAGATAACATTGTCACTGAAATGACTGGCGTATTCGGTGTTCAACAAACGATTTTCACAGGTTTGCTTTGACAAAACGTCCACGTTCACCGCGTGCATTATCGCGCCAGCGTAATGCGCTAAAATATTAGGAAATGAAAATAATTAATATCGAATTTCTATTACTTATAATTATTATATTAAATTACACTTACATTGAAGGATTGCTTTGCCCCATCCAGTAGTGAGACACTGTCTGCTTTCTGAGGTGACATGTTCAAAATCGGGCAAGCAAAGCGGACTCACGTGGTAATCGAAAGTTGCCGGTCGATCCAAGAACAAGATAGCTAAATCATGAGTGGAGTAGCCTTTCTTGTACTCGGGATGAATGTCGATCGAATTTACGTTCAGAATTTCGAATGGCAAAGGTTCTTCGTGTTTCAATTCGTATCCCAGTTTCCATTCGCCGAGTTTTATCGAAACTTCCTTTGGAGCTAAGCTGTTAAAAGAATAAAATAATTAATACGCGTTGAGAATCTGTTTTCTGAAGAATATGTATTTTTAAATGGCACTTACTTGTCCACACAATTGGCAGCCGTAAGAATACTATCGGATCCAATGAGAGCACCGGAGCAGAGGATCTTCCTCTCTTCGGAATGAAGGACCATTGCTTGCCATGGGATTTCGGCGAAGCCGGTGATAGATTCTTCCATATCTGGTCGACGTTGAACCTGTTTATACAATTACAAGATAAAAATCGCATACAACTCTTACGTTCTCCATAATATATTTTTATCTTTTTATAATAAACTTACGGTATTTTTAACACCACATTTCGCTGGCACATTAGTCGCCTGGGATTCGCTTCCTTCGGGGTAATTCTTGACGCCATCTAACTTATTGACACTTGTTGCAATTCCATTGGGGCCAGGCAAGAATTTCTTAAGGATATTCGAACCCTCGGCAGTTGGTGCAAAAGTTGGTGGTGCAAAGGTTGGTCCAAAAGTAGGAGCAAAAGTCGGGGGAAGAGCGGAGGGAATAAGAACTCGTGGGGGTTCGATTGTTACGTGTGTTCCAATACTTGGTGATGGTGGTCTTGGAGTGAACTGTGGTGGTGTTTTTGGTGGTGTCACCTGAGAATATTAACAAACAATTATTATTTATTTTCTTTCTTCTTAAAGTTTTCTGTCGCCTTTTCATCTGTCAATTTTTTCTGACTTCAATTTTATTTTTTCCTGATTATTACCTTGGTAATTTTCAAGAAGGTTGGGAATCCTTGCTCATCGAATCCTCCGGAATAGTTCGCTGGCAGATTGCCTGTTGGCCACGGGTCGACGTAGTTCGGGTCACGACAACAACGACCGATTCCTCCATTTTCCGGATTTTTACATGCCTATTTTCCAAGAAAATCGAAAGCGATTTTTTAAAAATGTTATGTTATATTCTGATTACGACTGATACAAATTTTATGGGGTTGAATTTGATGTACTTACGCTCAAAGGAACGCGTCTCAACAATTGCTGAGGAGTCAAAGACAATGGCTGTGGACTGATTGTTCCGTCGAGAGCACAGAATTGCTCATCGACACAGAGAAGAGCTGCAGCACAGCTATTTTGCACAGGCGGTGCAAATGTAACAAATTGCGATTGGGAATCGGAACCTGTACTGATACCAATACCTACTGGTACACTTCCACTTGCGTCTCCTGCAGAATTCAAAAGAATATCTTTAAAAAAACCCGAAACAATGCAATTATATTCAACATTTCATTGTTCAATCCTTTATTTTTTACCTGACTGTGGAATTTCGTTAGGCCTTTCGTGTCCTCGTTCGGGGAATTGTTCAAAGGTTTGAGAAATGCCTTGTCCTGTTGTTTGACTCGCATCGAGTCCACCCTGAATGCTTGTGCCAAGATCAACTTGACTATGTTCGTTTACATTTTCCTTATGACCGAATTCCAAGTTACCTTCGACTTGGGAAGATCCTTGCGACACGTAACTTGCGAGTGTACAGCAAACTTCTACGTTCACATCGCACTGTCTCAGCTGTTAAAATAAATTTTACTTTTATATTCATCGCGATTTTTAGGGCAAAAATGAAAAAGAGGAAATTAAAACATATTTCGCTTGAAATCTAAGTTATGTTATTGCGAATATGCGATTTAAATTGGTTGATAATAAAGAATGAAATTTAATTACTTGATCGTTTGCGAGATCGTGTCCAACATGGTACGAATTGACGTAGCCATTCTGGCAGAGGTGTTTCTTCACGCAGACCTTGTTGGGATGATTGCAAGAGAACGTGAAGCCACCCTCGCTCGGAATCTGTTCGTGATCATGATCAGCGTAATGTTGGGAATAATCGTAATTACCCGATTGCTGTTCGTATTCAGGACTCTGATCCTCTAAAGAAGCTGTGAAAAAATTATCAAATACATAAACAATTTTCCTTGAAAAAATCTAGCAATATTAAAATAACGAATTTGTACCAAAAATAATGAATTATGTATTTGACTAATTTGTGATACTTACGAACTTGATATTGTCCCGGAACATTTGTGTAAGGGAGGCAATTTGTCGATGCTATCAACAGTAGGGCTGGTAGCACTCCCCACGGTGTCCTCATTCTCCTGTAACAGAATATCGGCGAACTTTAATCATATTGAACTGAAACTAAATTAATTACCACTCAAAGATGAACCCTTACATTGCAATATTCAACTATAGAATTATTAAAAATAGATATGAATTTATATCCTGCAGTATAATTATTTAGTCACTCATCGAAAGATTAACTTTCGAAAGACAGAATTCGATTTTGAATAAACTGAACTAAGAAGATCTTTAACAGAATATCGAAAATAAAAATAGGAAGATGTAGATTTATTTCGTGCAGCATAATTATTTACTCATCAAAGGATTAACTGACATATAAGAAAATGTTGAAGGACAGAATTCGATTTTGAACAAGGCAAACTAAGAAGAGAAATCTACAGTACATCTACTCTAAATGGTGGTTGACAGGTGGAGCTGTAATGGGAGAGACATTATGATGATATGATCCATTAGCAGTAAGGTCTGGCGCGGCTGGGTGTGATAGCGATATCAGGAGTGGCATGTCCCGGCGAGCATAACACCAGCTAATCTAATATACATAATAGAATTCGGCTGTCGGCGGCGAATCGCCGGTGAAAACGAGCTCTCTCGAGAGTGGTTGCGTGCGCGGTGGCAGAAGAAAGAAGTGAAAACGGGAGGAAAGAATGCGGAGGTGGCGAGATTTGCCCGATCCGATCCGGTCGGGCAGCACACGTTGTCCGGGCTTCTGGTCCAGTCGAGGTCCGCTCGAATCTCCAATCGACTGGAGCCCTCCTCCTCCTCCTCCTCCTCCTCCTCCTCCTCCTCCTTCTTCTTCCGACCTTTCCCCGAAAGAGCTTTGCAGCCAGCAATGAGGTAAAGAGGCAAAGAAAAAAAGAGAAAAAGAGAAAGCCGCCCGAGCAGTGGCATCATCCTTCCCCATTTCCATTTTCATCCCGATCAATGATACTTTATTCAACGCTTCGCCATACTATACTTTCCTCCGCCTGTCAAACATCTCAAATCTCTATCCCATAAACCCTCCGACCACTTTATAGACTTCTATAAACCCTGAACCTTCCAATCATTCCAACTCTCCTCCAACCCTCTTCTCGGGTCCCAATTCCACTCTCGTAAATGTCTTCAAAATTCAACGCTTCAAAGTTTTCTTTAACCTTCGACGATTTCGAAATTCGTATTTCATCCTCTCCCGGAAGGGATCGGGAAGAGATATTTCACACACGTCATTTCCCGACTTGGCTATTTGATCATTCGCGCGAGGTTGATCCAACCATTCCACGAGTTCTCTTAATCTTCCCACCGGAACTCCGAGGAAAGATTCATTCGGAAAGGTTGCAAAATAATCAGAGAGTATAAATAAAATAGACATAACGCGTGTGCGGATGACATTCATCGGCGACGGGGCTCATCAGCCGATGACAATAAATTATTCGGCTCGATCGATCGCGGTAGGAATAGCTCGTACAGTATCGTTATACCTAAATGTTTCAATCTTGCAAACGTTAACGTTCCACATATTTCCATACGAAGATTGGGATTTTGAGCGCGAGGGCGGACGAGGGAGGAAGGAGGGAGGAAGAGGAGGAGGAGGAAGAGGCAGAGGGGGTGGGAATCAGTAAATATTCGAGTTGGGAGTCATTAATTTTTATGTAACGGCTCATTTGCCTGGTAATATCGTCTGATAGCCCCGCTGACGATTGCCAAGAAATATCTTTCAATATTCATAAGTCGCCTCTTTTGACAGCCTTAGTGGCTTTGACCGGAAAGCGCTCGCCGGTTACAGTAATGATCTGCACCAGTCATCGACTCATCCATTTATCCCAGATATATAATGTCGATTTTTTATAACATTGATTTCAATTTATTATTCTCTTATTGAAAGATCTGACTTTTAATTAAATGTTGAGTAAAAAAAATTGTGTCTAAAAGTGTGAATATTAATATGAATAATATTAAAAAAGTAATAAGGATTGATAAAAGTGGTTGAATCTCCCGGAGCGAGGACACAACTTAATCAGAGAGGCGATCGACTCACATTGCTCCGAACGATATTAATCCGACAGTGCGAGAGGATTCGAAAGCACATGCCTCGGAAACAACACAATCACGCAACCTTTTTTTCGCCTCTTTGCCACTCTTTCGCCACTCTCTCGCTGGCCGAGCTCGGCCGGCTCTCTTGCCAGCGGCGGAAAGAGAGCAGAGGCAGGTAGGCCGCTGCTCCGCACCAAGTAATCAATATATATCGGCGATATCGATCTTACACGAGGGAAGATTGAAATCTCTATTCCGAATTGCGGCGCGCCGCGATAAATACTGGCGAGGAAAGTGACAATAGAGAGAGGCGAACGTGTTGCCCACCTTTTACGCTCATCATCTTTTAGACCCACGCAAAAAATCGACGCCTCCCCCCTCCCCTCTTTGATGATTCCCTTCTTCTCTTCGTGATTTGTAATGTATGTATATTGCGCGCATCTACGTCACACCCACATAGACGTAGAAAGATCGCTGCGACTGAAACATCTTCCTTTCGAAATCTCGATTGTTGTGGGTGGTCCATTACGAGCGAATGAGTTCATTTGGAAATATAGTTGTTTAATGAATCATTCTCGACATTGTCGAGATTTTCTGTCTTTGTGGCATTTTATAAAAGCGATTTTAGTATTCTTGGCTGGGATGTTTATGTTGGTTTAGTGATATTTAACAGGATATTTTATGGAATGCGGTTGCAAGTGGATTCTGAATGATTCATAAGGTCTCGGAAAATCCAAAGTGTTCGGGTTTTATGAATAATGTGTGAACTTTGAAGGATACTGATATATTTAAAGCGGGTCAGTGGAATATTATTGCAAATGGCTTGTCGCAATGTTACTTTGCCTTTTAGATTCAACTATGTTTGCCCCTCGCGTCCTTGACCCGACAGTTCTCGGCAGCTTGTTTTACTTAATTTATCTTCCTCGTGTTTTATATCTGCTGACATTATTTGCATGAATAGTCAGCGATATTTTATATTTACGGTGAGCGCAAACGCAATATTAGGATGCAATGCGGTAAACAGAAGAGTGGAGGGGAAACGAGCTTACAAATAAATCAGGATGACCTGCTTACATTTTCCTTTAAGCGCCATGATAATATTCATTAAATTATGCATCGTTAAACTGAGAAAAATAACAGCAGTACATAATATGTTAATCACTTTCTTCCAAGCACAGAGAACGAAAAGAAAGTCTGCAATTTCTCGATGATTTTGTCACCAACGAAAATTAGAAACTGTGCAAATATTGTTACATTTCATAGACAGTCGAATTTTTCCTTTAATTAGATCAACATTAAATTAAGAAAACTAACTTTTTCTTAAACTAAAAAAACAACAGCAGTACACAATATGTTAATAACTTTCTTCCACCCAAAGAGAACGAAAAGAAAGTCGCCAACTTCTCGGTAATTTTGTCACCAACGAAACCGACAAACTAGGCAAATATTGTTACACTTCATAGAGAGACTCGAATGATTGAAAGAGGAGTGTGAAATCGCGGCAGCTTTTGACACCCGCTTAAATCGCGGCAAGGCGGAATCAAAGTCGAGGGGGAGAAGAAAGAAGTGCGTCGGTGACTTTCGATTAGTAGAAAGTACGAGAATTCCAATCAGCGCGTCATCGAATAAATAATAAAGATTTAAATGGATCGTTCCGTTGGAATGTAAATCTCGGTATATTAAGCAGTCCGGCTTACAAGAATCAGAATGGCACAAATCCGAGGAGAGCGAGAGGATCCGAGAAAACGAAAGTCTCGTATTACATATTAATCCTAATGAATGTAATTACTTACGTTGGCTTAATTACATGCTGCCGCTTTTTCATTGTGTTATACTTTCATATTTCTCCCGCTCACCTCCCACTTCCGCATTTTTTTTACTTTTACCATATTTTAAAAAGGGGGTTCTCAATTCAATGAGTATTTATTACGTTTTTATGCCCTTTTTTAATATATTTAATAATTCAATTATTAAATATTTTCTTTCCTACTTTCTTCTTTATAAAACTTCATTTGAGAAAAAGTGTTTCTGCGAATACTGTATTTAATCACCGTGTGTGTATATTTGGCTAACTGTAAAATCATACGTGAAAGGTGTGACTATCTATTGGAGTGCAATTGAAATTCGAATTTCTAATGAAGGGATCGTTACGTGGCAAAAGTCTCTGGCACCGAGGTGACAGTCTTAATTGCCCGTGACTAGTTATTTTCTAATACGACTACCTCTCTTTTTTTCTCCCGTCACTCTTCGTCTCTTGGGCCCCCGTTTTCGGGGTTACGCGCTTAATGAAGGTGACCTCGGGCAATATCAGGGTATTCCAGCATAGAGGCGACTTTCTCGCGCTCGAAAGTCAAGCGCGACGAGAACTAGCAGTCGCGTTTAAAAGGAACGACTCATCATTTCGAGAAGCAAAACAGCGTTCGACTGGCAGTTGCGAGAGAGAGGCTCTCTCGCTCTGATGGACATTCTATATTCTATATCAATCGATAGCGCGCGAGGAGTGACCGCCAACAAAAAGCTTTCGAGGGGCACCGAACGTGCCTTGCACAGCCAGAAAAAAAGTCAATAGCCATGCAAATGAATGTCACGGCAATCGTGATCAATCACGCGGCATAATGAAACCGTTACTCCCCCCTCCGACCGCCCCCACCCAATGAATACCACCACACACTTCATCTTCTCTGCTGTTCCCGCCCCCGATTTTGGAAATCCTTCCCTACCCGAATTTCTCGGCAAATGGCACGACCAATATGTCATATGGAAGTTTGTCCATCACAAAAGTATGCAATATGAAAAATTGTTGGTATAATTAATTTAATCTCCGCAGTTTTATCTTGCATCGATTTTTTTAGTTATCTGCATTTTAGATAATTATTGTTAAGGTGTAAAATGGTTAGTATAATTTATTGTGAGGGAGGATTTGTGAAAAATGTCTCGAGATTAATTAATCTTCGCAGTTTTATCTTCTATCGATTTTTTTATGTCGTCTGTATTTTAGATGATTATTATTAATGTGTAAAATTGCTAATATAATTTATTTTGCGAAATGTTTCGAGACTAACTGCGCATTTGCCTTGGCTTTAATATAAAGTTTATAGACTGTTATTACTGCGTAAGGCGAGTCAAATATTGATCTCTCATCATCGAAATTCCAAAGGCTCTAAGCCGTGAGTTATGAATACATGACTGATATGTCAGAGTATGGGTATGAGTGAAGGTTAAATCGCCGATGGCGATTACGAATGTACTGTAAGTTAAAGTGGGCCCAAGAAAGGGGAATGACGCGTGGAGGAAGTAGACTAGCCCAGGAGATATGTAGGACATTAGAAGAGTCAAATTTGGAGTGAACCTTTCTCCTTCCATCATAAATTACAATTAGCCCGTCGACAGCCGCTCCTCAGGTGGCCGTTTCACGTGTGTTAACAGGGATTCTTTATTTCGAAAGAACATTATACTCGCCTCGTCCCAATAATCCCTCTCCTCGACTTCAATGAAACGACCAATTAAACGCTTCATTAGGAAATCCCTTGACCAATAAAGCTGAATTAATCGATCGTATGAAGAAAAGTGAAAAATCGACAGTATAATTCTATAGAAACTCTTTTCACAATGCTGGACTCTTCATTTACATGATTAGTTCGCAAAAAGGCGCTCCAATAAAGGAAAATTATTACTCCGCTGATCAAGGAAAGTCGGAAGACGCAAAAGGTCGCGCATTTATTCGGTATTTCCGGCCGCAAAATGTTAGCTTCTCAGGCAAACAGGATTCTCTTTTAGAGACCGCTTACGCATCAACTGGTTTCTTTCTCCACGTAATACACGATTTCCTTGCGATACTCCAACTTCGTTCGAACTGTTTTCTCGCCGATGCAATTATAACACCGGCGGCCAACTTTATAACAAAATTTAAAATTCAACGAATTAAACATGCTAATTATAAACGATACTTCACGCATACTTTTCATTCAGCTTCCATAAAAACAACGAGTTAATAGAAAAGGTTATAATAAAGCGATCAAGCGGAGAAATAAATGGTGAGCGATGAGATTGACGGCAAGTGGAATGTGTAGTTTCCTAGTCAGACAACGTCAGAGCATGGTCTGTTTTGCATAAGAGTGTGCAGAGAGTTGCAGAGGATCGGCGGACTCATACAAACTTGTTTACAGAGGCAGATGAACGAGACGAGATAGGATTGGAAGCGCCTATCGATCTTCTCCGATCGATCAAGTTGGTGGCGGCGGAGGGAAAGGGAGGGAAAAAAGTCGTATAATCGCGCAATTTCACCATGCTGCGACAACTGCGCGCTCTTTGTCAAGGTAACGTGTCAATAGCGGCCACTCCGCCATTAATATTCACAGCTTGCAGTTTTGCAAGTGATGAATCGCCTTTGTAATTGACTGGATGTGTCCCTGTCATTCGCGAAAATATCCTCGCTCACTCGAGCGAGAGAGAAGGATAACTCACCGACTGACAATACAGGGAAGAAAGAGCCCGCGAAAGAAAGGCTGCGAGAAGCGCGAAAGAAGGATGAAGCTATCACAAGATTGGAAGGAGTGAAGGGGCGGGAAAAAAAGGAGGAGGAGAGTGTGGAAAGGACGATTAGCCATGACTAGAATATTCAATAATGGCAATTTGGCAACTGGGTTGAGATGACCCTCGATCCCTCGAAAAACCGATTAATTGGCCTATTCACTCGAATAATTGCATAATAGGCTAATATCCACACTTGGAACCCTGAATGCTGCTGGCCCCGCTTCTCCTTTGCCAATCAATTTCTCCGCCGACACTGACACCGTAATACCTTTCGCGGGATTGGCGTCTTTCAATTGCATTCTCGAACACTAAATTAAATAACTTTAATACTTCACCAAGAATTCTAAAAACTCTTCCTTTATTCTTTATTGCATCCTTTTAAGTGCTTCTATAATAATTATTCCCATAACCAGGCAAATGCCAAATAGAACTGAAATGAAATAGACATATACAGCGAGCAGAGAAAGTATTTGCGCATCCATTTGAAATAAGTTGAGGTATCTTTAAAGAAAGTATTCCACTTTAGAATTAATTGTAGAATCACAGGGCGGATGAATACTGTTTTTTAGCCGGGTGTACGTATATTGGAGGAATTACCGGGAAAGATTAATGCGGAGGAGATGTAAACAAGAGATAGTGTCGAGAGTGGAGCGATGTATGCATGTAGGTACGAGAGGTTTACATCGGTGTATTACATCGGCTGAGTTCCGCGTGAAATGCTGGCCTATTAAGTAACGTGAACGACCTTCTCGGATCAGTCGAATAAGGATACGTGTACGCAGACACGCGGAGAGATAAGTGCACACGTGCACGCAGAGAAGAGAGAAGCGCGAGGACGCGAGGGGTGAGGCTGCTTGCTTGCGTCATCATTCACCATAAACCGAATTCCATGGTGAAAGAACGCAGCAGCCGGATATGCTGAATCCTTGCTCGAAAGTACGTAACTGGATGGATTGTAAATCTACGTCATTTCCTTGGGAACGCGCGCTGGCGCCACTCCTCTCGCGATATCCAATCTTTCGATCTATCAACTACCTTTTCCAATAGGAGAGAGGATTGGCCAACTGACAATGAGATTGCAATCCTATCTCCATAAACACTCCTTGCGCAACCAGATAATCTTCAACTGATCCCTTGATTATGACAACAAAGGCGTCAACTTACTTTAATAAATTAGCTGGGATTATTTATGATTTTTTATTCCGTTGCTTTCTTGCTCTCTCGATGGAATTGAAAATTCTAGCTGGCTAGTTTAAAGAGTTAAGGGTTTAAAACAGTCCATGGAAATATTCTAAAATGTGTATTAAGAAATTCGTAATTGAATTTTTGTTTAAATTTAATAAAAGGTGCAGATAACTTTAATTGAATGTTACATTGAGCAAGTAATTGAATTCGGTTATTCTTTTGCAGAGTAAATGTCAACTTAGTACTGCTATTGAAAATGTAACAATAGCTTGTTGAGAATTTTTTTGTATCGAATAAGCTTTCTTATTCACGAGACCATTTAACCCTGACCTATGATTGCACAGTCATCCTCTCACGTATTACACTGATTCACGTAGTCCATTCATTTATGTATAGTGAATTAATTTCTATGCGATCTCCATAAATATTAAAGCATCAGCCCAATTAGAGAGGGTGATTCATTAATTTTTACGACACACGCTCGCTACCGAATTAATCGCTCCTCGGAAAGTGCAACTATTTACAGTGGCTTTCGTAAGATTCAATCTTTGAAATGTTAAAAATTGTAAAAACTCGCGGTAGCAACTTGGGAATTACAAAATCTGCATTATTCAATAGAAATTGAATTCAATATTAATATTGGGTTTGTAAGAAAGCAATTTCAATTTGCACAAATAGAAAATCGAAATTATTTTGTTGCCAACCTAATATTACTATTTAGTTTAACTTCTATTTTATAATTCCCAAGTTATGATTTTCTATTCGTGCAAACCGAAACTGCTTTCTTGCCAAGTTCTTCAAAAGAAAGACCAGAGAATCTTCGTATTGAATTCAAACAATTGGACAGACGTAATACACAGAGGCGAGGGTGGAAGTACTGGGGACTCAAGTCGGATAAAATACGATGTGGGCCAGGAAGGATTCCCATACGCGAGAGACGCTTCCTCGTAAAGCGGCGAGGATATCCTTGCGTTGAGGAGGACGCCAGAGACGAAATGAAATCGCAAAAGCCAAGGCACATAACACACGCCTTGCCCTGCGGAGAGTACACTTTAGTGTGTCATAAAACGGCGCTATAAAATATCGAGTGTGCCTTTAGTGTTAAACAGCGAACACTTGATTGGCCGAACGTAACACCCGCCAATAAATTTGCTCCCGCTATGCTAAGGATCTTCGTATTCCTGTACATGTGTAGCCTGTTATTTCCACTCGCCCCGTAACCCTTCTCTTTTCACTGGCCGCGCCGTGAGAATTCCCATACCTGACGAACTCTTCCTCATTCGCTGACAATTCATCATTCGATACTTTCCTTATTTTTTCCTATCTCTTATTAAATCTTTTCAATATACTTTTGTAGTCACGCAGTCGCTTGGTAGATCACTCACGTTTTTATTGATTCTTTAATTTATAGGCGTTGCTGTACTTCATTATAATTTACAACTAGATTTATTGTATCTCGAATGGTATTTTCCGTGTTGTTGTCTGGATTGTAACATTGTTTTTGTGAAGGTAGAACTAGTGGTTAAAAATAGACAATGATTTCCGAACGTTTCTGGTGAATCTCTTCGAATTAAAAGCCTCTACAAATTGACAAAATTTGTGGACTTTCAACATTATTTTCAAAGTGTATCTTTTTTGTACAATTCTGATTTGAATATTTTTTTGGACGTCAAAGAATCGAGAATTGAATTAACTAGTCGGCAAAAAACGAGTAGAAGGGTTGTAAAAGATTTGAAAAAGAGTTATATATATTGCGCGAAAAGGTTGGTAGGTATTTTGTGAAATAAGGTGACATCAGACTCCCATCTGACGAGAGCGTTTACGTTTTACGCGCAAGAGGAACCCGGAACAGTGCCGAGAGGCTCGAATCGTAATCCGATCCGCAGGATGAAACTTCACCTTCGATTTCTCTTGAGGAAAGTGCGCAGATGCCCGCACGAAAAAGCCCGGAAAAATGCCGCCCGGCCAAAAAGATGCCCGTGAGAGAAAGCCAACGCCGTTGAACCTTATTTTCGTTTCAAGTATTTGCTACCATTGCAATATTTGGCTAACATAATTATTATTACAATTTCTTCTGAAGAAGTACGAAAACATTTTGAATAAGTTCGCGAGAAATTTCAAAGTTTATTGCTTTCTAAGTTGTGTTTAACTTTCATTGAAGTGGAATGTTTTGATTATCACTTTTACAAGAAAAATACAAATTAAACTACTACAAACTTTAGAAAAACTTATGTAACATGAAAGCTAGTTACAAGAAGTCCAAAAAGTAGCAATTATTACTGCAACACCCTATTACCTTCCGAGGATGATTTTAATCTGACCAGGCTCGAGAAATTTTATGAGTTAACACACACGAGGGGTTCACGCAAGCGACCTTCGTCAGGTAGTTATTCGTCCTTGCGAGTTATGCTTTCGGGGACGCGGTAATGCTCTTGACTTAAAGATGAAGTATTTTAATGATGGATTTCGTGAAATTGGGAAGTTGTTAACATATATAATGCAAATGACGTGACAGGCCAATCAGTCAAACACGTCGATTTTTCTAGGACTTTGGACATCCTGGCGAACCTCAAAAAATATCCACTTGCAGTTAATCTCAAATTTCTCAAACAAAAATTCCCAATAACTAAAGTATAAACTCGTAATATAAAATAAAAAAATAAATTCCCATTAATTAAAATATAAACCTCGAAATATGAAAAAATGACAGGCTTTTTTCTGCGATTTCAAAAGTGATTTCAAAAGTGATTTCAAAACAACACAATTCGGCGAATTCTCATACGTCTGAAGAAATGACACTGTAGCCACTATGAACACTGACGTAAAAGAACATTTCGCAAAACGATTCTACGACAAGTTGACATGTCGCCGTGCGTGCGGAAAATGTAAGCACACCATCATTCACATTAGGGCACTGATTATTTACTCGGCAATGAGACCTCTTGACAAATCATTCTCTCCGACACACAGCTTCTATCAAACTGTACACTCAACGTTGTGTTCCTCGCACAAATCCCTCCAACGATACTTCTCACCGATGCATTTCAATTTCAACAATTGCAGCAACATATTATTATAAATTACAATATGATGAGAACATAAATCGTATTAAATGAAACCTATTACTTCCAATAATAATTAAAATTTCGATCCTTAAAAGATACTTGCGAAAATTACTGTTAGATTCGTCGCGTTTCCAGCAAATAGTGAACCGGCGTTTGAGGGTGGAGTGCAAAATGATTCTCGAAATGGTAACAAGTGGAACATGTACGTACGTGCGTTGCGATGTGGTCCAGTGGGTGCGATGGGTGATCGGAGCGCGTTGGAATTTACTTTTCCACGTGTCGCTTAAAAGAAAGTCAAATAAAACTGGCGCTGCCGCGGTCTATCCCTTCTTCTCTTATACCAGGATCCACCGATCTTTAATATTTCCCCTACCAGGATCTCTCTGGCGTCGAACGTCGAAGTTTGGCTCCTCTCCCCGCAGCAGGCGCAGCCTCCCCCTTTTCCCCGCCTCATCGCTGGCCTTCGATCGTATTTCTTTTGCCGCTGCTACGGGGGACCTGTTTCGTCAACCTGGGCCTCAAGCTTCGGGCCCCCGGGGCCTCAACCAGCCTCAACCTCCTCATTCCACCGTTCCCGATCTTTGGGAGTAACCATTCCCGCCACCGCTGTCCTCCTCCTCCCTTCCCTTTCCCCGGCTTTCCTTCCTTTCTTTTCCGCCACCGTAACTGCTTCCTTCGATCTTCCAACCACTTCCTCTTTCCATGATCTTCTTTTGATTTCCTCTCTTCTCACTCGAGTAATAAATCCTTCTTTCTCCATTCGTTGGAGATCTTTAATGACTTCTCATTAAGCAAACCCCGTTTTAATAAAGTCTTCCAGTTCGATAATTTGTCTTCTGATTGCTTTTATTAATTCATAACGGAAGTATGTCGTTTCTCTCGTAAAATCTTAAGTGGATCGCGGAGTTTTTGTATGTGCCAGTTTTTATTATTTCAAAGAGGATTGGATACTTTTTTCGAATTCCCTTGGTTCCGTCGGATTTGGTAATTTCAAAGTTCGGGTGCATTTTTATTATTTCAAAGAGGACCGAACACTTTTTTTTATATATAAAGCGAATAATGGATGTAAATCCTGAATTCGCTCGGTTGCGTCGGATATGGGAATTTCAAAGTTCAGGTGCATCCTGCTCGGAGAAATATTGGCGGGCTTAATTATAACAGGGTTTAGCGGCGAGAAGTGTTCGAGTTTCGCGATTTAGAGAAGTCAAGGCCGACATGAGTGATGCTGTATGTATTTTGACATACTTATAAGGCGGCGTCGCATTTCGAGCATTAGCGAGAGGCTGAGGACGTCTGATTCACGGGGAACACCTTGTATATTTAACCGGGCAGCCTCTTACTCATCTGATTTTTCAGCCAGCAGAGTCTTATGATGACACAGAGTGCCAATTTCGTAATTCCTCGTGCGAAATAGCGCCATTTCATCTGTATTCAACTGCATGCTACACATCTCCCGTTACGTGAATAGAGTGCTTCGTATCCTCCTTTTTTTTCTCGCCCCAACAAATTCCTTTTGTATTTGTCATGTCCATCGCGACTGCATCAATCAGACCGTTCGGAATTCTTGCAGTTTGTCGTGGGTGGCTGCTT
Source organism: Ectemnius continuus (assembly GCA_910591665.1). NCBI lineage: Eukaryota > Metazoa > Arthropoda > Insecta > Hymenoptera > Crabronidae > Ectemnius > Ectemnius continuus. The sequence continues at coordinate 6,860,204 of OU342868.1, read as the reverse complement.
ATGTAAATGGGAATATTATACTGGACTAGTTAGAGTAATAAAGCATTATTTATTGATCATTGTTTAAAAGGTTTAATATTGTCATTCAAATGTACAATTTAGTATGAATACAAATTCGTTACAGTTTTTACAGATATTCTAATGAATATTATCTACGTTTTTATTACAATATTATACCTTTTAAACATACTTATATACCTTAATAAATTATGCATATTCCCCTAACTAATCCAGTATAATATTTAAAAATATATAAAGTAGTTACAAATACTAGTAGTTAAAAATTAATTTATAAAAAGGATTCTGTCTGAAAATCAGTACAATTCAAAGAACTTTTGTGAGTAACTGTATATCTATGCGTTCGTTAGGCAATGTGTTAATATGACCTAGGCAAGGCAAGCTGCTTAGCCGTAGTCCGAGCGTTAGTAAAACCAGTATTCCAGTGTACTGTGTCTAAAACCGTCGCTGCACTTTTCATCGACTATTGACACTGCCACTTCTGGGTGGCGGAGACTGTTTGCATTTGGAATCCCTGCTGATCTGTCAGCAGAAAACATTCCTTTTTACCGACTTCAATTTGACCGCTGTATTTTTTTTCTCAGGGGTTTGTGTCAGTTTGTTCACAGTCTGCTATTTGTATATTTTATATAAAATATTTACGAGTTGGTAAAATAATTGTAATGATTTTCACCCTCGCAAAATTGATGTGATAAATGGTTTGGATTTTGTATTGATAGATATTACTTTTTTTTCTAGTAGAAGTGGTGTTTCGCGAGTTAAAAATCGCGATTTCTTATTCTCGGAATTGTTTTGTCACGGCGACACATGGCAAGTATTCGCCAAGCCTTAGTTGTCACCATAATTTCGCGAGCCGAGTCCGGTTATTTTTGCGAGCAACTGCAAACGGAAAAGACGGAGAAAAAGTTTGCAATGGAGATTGCGTCGCCGACGCATTCTGCTCGCGAGAAGGAATTATCATTTCTGTCTCATTCCGCAAATCACCTCGAACGATGCAACGCGCGGAACACTTGGAGCTCTTCTTGGTCTTCTATTGTTTGCCAGGCATCAATAATTCCCTGGTTCGATCTCACCGTTCAAGAATCCTCGCGCTCTTTCCTTCATCTTTCCAGGGGAATTAAAAGTAGCAGTTTTTCGAGCCGCCTGAAACCGCGAGGCGGAGGCGGAGAAGCGTTCGAAAGTGTTTCAACTGTATATCCGGCTGATTCCTCGATTTTGTAAAAGTGTGACGAATACGATTATCTCGGCGATTTGATTGTGACTTATCACTGCTTGCGTAGAGAAATGCCCAGGCTGTAAATCATCCCTTTTCTAAACGAAATATATTTGACAGTCGAAACTTCAAAACACATCGGTTTCTCCCCGCGAAGCTTGACTACCAAAGGAATTCTACAATTCCATCGGCAATCCGTAAAGTTGATTAGTTACAAGCGGGCGGACTGATCGTTTGAGTTTCTAGCCATTAAAACAACACTTGGCACAAATCATCCAGACATAGGGAAATGGAACTGGCGCCGTCGCACGCCTTCGTAACTCCTTTCCCGCCATATCTGAAGGGCATCATTGCCGAATCAAGCAGATAGTCCCTAATGATTTTCTAAGGTCCCAAGCATTAGTTCCCACTTTGACAGAATACACATAACCATCTCTCATTGCGCCATCTACATATTTCTCGGTGGGAAACATTTCTGCCCATTATATCTGTAAATTTCGAATGATTTTGATTATGACTTCCGCAAGGAAAAGAGTTAATGTGACGGGTTCTATAATTGAGCTCTGTTCGTTTGAAAAATTGCTTAATTTGATGGTTTAGTTTCTCTTAGATCATTGAAATATTATTCTAAAGTTATTATCATTTATTTTCTTTCAAATCATTCAAGCTATTGCAATAATAAGTTAATAGTTCTTTCTAAATATTCAAGGATTCAAAGATTCATAAAAAACGAAATTGACGCATCCAACGATCATTATATTGCGGTAAGCTCCAAATTAACGATTGGAAGCTGCCAAAATCATCGTAGATTTATAGTGGAATCATGAACCGCGGACCCGGAAATTGTATTTCGAATCGTTATTGGGGTGGCCAGACTTTTTGTGCGTCATAGTCATTCGTACCCCATGAGTACCGTAACCGCAGTCGGGATCCTTTAAGGTCCGTTTACACGTGTCTCCGTCAGTGAAATGACCGTTAAGCATATTCTCCTAGAATGCCCCAGATTGCAACCAGTACGAGGAACAGTTGACCTTTCCAATAATATTCACTTCTCATTCAATTCCATAGGAAATTATACAATATTTAAAATTTAGAGATTTTATAGCGAAATTTAGATAAGATTTGAATTAATTTTAAAATTTATTTTGCTTTGTGTTTAACAGATATTTGTGTGCTTGAATAATAGAAATATTGTAGCTGAGAAGCTTTACACTAAATAAAAATATATAAAATTTACATATTTTTATAGTGAAACTTAGATAAGATTTAAATTAATTTAAAATTAGTTTTCTGTCGTGTTTAAGAAATACTTATGCATTTTAACTGAATTGTGATAGTTACATAAATAAATTTATAATAGAAATATTGTAGATGAGTGGTGCGTGTGAAAGAAGCTTTAAACTAATCGTAGCTAATATCATGGCGAGCCGTTCACCTCGAACTCTGGCCTTCGATCTTCCATCGACCTCTCATCGGCAGAGGAGCCAAAGGCAGATGGCAGACGCTTCCCCGAATTCCCAATTGCCGAATCTTTCAATCGCTCGATGAATTCCTGGCCGATTTCTAGCCGCGAGTTTCTCTCGCGCGCCGCATTCTTCCTCGACTAATAAGATGCGCGGAGGGTGCGTATCTTGATACATCTGAAAAGTCCGAAAAATTCTCAAGTTCTAAAAATATGCTGTGATAAATTCTAATGGCAGAGCTATTTTTACTCGACGTAACCATTAGTGGTTTATTTGTGACGAGTCACTCACGTTTTTTCTATGTTTGCGAAATAAATCTTAATCGAAAGAAAAATTCATAAATTAAGCAACCATACAATTCAAACCTGTGATATTTAAAAAAAATATAAAGTAAATTAGTTTAAATATAATTATTAATTATACTAACGAAAACTAGTTTTATATTTGAGGTGAGTTGCTTTGAACTCCCACGAAATTGTAGGACTTTTATAATTTCCGAATGACTGAATCTGTTTGTAAATAAAAATCGACGAGTTTCTCTCGCATTCTTCCTCGACTAATAAGATGCGCGGAGGGTGCGCGTAACTTGATCCACCGCGAAATCGGAATCATTCTCATTGGAGGAGTAAGAGGCGTTTCACGGTTTCACTCCAGCTGGGCGGAAGACATATCCGAATAATGTACGTAGAAGCAGAGACACCGTTGACTGATGAGCTACTCACCTCAGATTCATCTCTCTTGTATAACATATCGCTAGATCAGCTAGCTTCCTAGTTGCGATGTACTCTGATAGACTTCCCTATGAAGATAGCGCGCTCCTCTCACTAAGAATAAAGCTGTGTCCTCATTGGACTAACACCCATCAACTTTTTACTCTCGTATTGTTATTGAATAATCAATTTTTCATTATTCATTATTCTCTTCAAACAATCTTCGAGATTTCTCTCTCGAACAAGAGATTTCGATTTTCATATTCCGAATTTTCGGAAATATCGAAATCTACAAACACACATGTTTGATCGTCCGATGGGAAGAGGACCGTGTGCCAACAATGCGAAGGAATTTCGAAAAACTGTTGGCTTTTTGTTGAGTAAAGCCAAGGTGATTAGCACTGATTAGCGTCAATCAGGAGAGTGGAATCGAGTTCCGTTAGGAGATGACAGGAGATTGCTAGAGCAGAGTTCAGGAGGAAGTCCGAGAGATACAGTACCGAAAGATGCTGCGTGCATTCTTGCTGATCGAACTTCTCGTCGCCAGTGTGATAGTCCTCGGTTTGGTCCAATCGAAGGACAGCTATTTCAATGAGGGTGGCTTGAAAGTTCGAGGAAAGTGTGAGTTCTTGTCAGCCGGATGGAATAGAGCTGTAGTGTTACGCGATGTCAGATAAAGAGATAGATGACAAATGATTTGTCAGGTGGGCGCTTGGAGTTGTAAGCCTGTCGCGATCATCAAGACGGAACTGGCCCTTTTACCATAAGTAACGCGCCGGCCCGTTACGTCATTCATTATTATTTTAAAGAGACGCATTACTCAACCTCTGGAGATCATTTCTCGTGGGTGCTTCCATGAGAAACAACAATATACTCTCACAACTAATACTTAACAAAAATTACTAAATTCCATTACTCAATATGAATATTACTAAAATTCTTCAATCAAGATTTCTCGAAATTTAACTTTCGTAGTTTCTTCGACAGGAATTTGTTTCAATAAATTAAAGCCACATCTTGGGCAAAAGATTAATGCAAATGTGTAGGTGGACCAGTTATCTCCAGCTAGCTAGGAAAGATAGACAAAAAGGAAAGTCTTCCGATAGAACATAGTTGACGCTAGACTCTATAAATAACGATGCAAAATCGATTAATGACTTTGACATTTCTCTATCGCGTAGACGCGCGCGCTCCATTAATAGTTTAATCGAACTTTAAGTATTAACTATTATTCCCATTGGGCAGTCTTTCCATTCTTCAGTGTGGTTCGTTTCGCAAACTCGCAATGCCTGGCGGACAAGAGCTTGAATGGCACTTGTTTCACGCGCCGGGAATGCTACAACTACGGTGGCACACCATCAGGTTCCTGCGCGAGTGGCCATGGTGTTTGCTGTGTCTGTGAGTACCTTCGAACAATTCTTCATTCTAATTAAGAATGCCATGCGCACTCAATCCGTTTTACGATTCGCCGTAAAACAGAAGTTATTTATTTCTTATTAGTAATCGGAAAACAATGCGTTTTTTTATAATTGCTTCGCTTATAATGTTTTAAAGTTCCATAAAGGTTCATCTGGAAGTCGTTTAATACGAACAGTCATTCGATATAAATTGTAATATTATATTACAATTTTAAATATTGTGAGTGCAAATATTAATGCGTAACAACTTAATCTTCAATTCGAATTTCAATGACGAATAAAAATCGTATTTATTCGCACACGTGTACCAAAGCGATACAATTCAATAGGTTCCTGTACAAAGATAGAGCTTTATATGTTAATGCTTGCGAGCGCACAATCATCGCGATGTTATGCAAGCAGTGACAGCATGCTTCGGTTGCAAATGCAGAGGGAATAAGGATAATCGGGGACGGCGGGAATTTGTGCTGTTTGCTTCTGGTATTTCCCTCGGATGTCGATTGTCTCCAAATGTTCTCATCGAGTTCCACCCACGTGCACCACCATTTTTACTCCGTCTCCAGGATTCGTGGACTTCGATGACTCCCTTATAAGGCGCTTCGCCGATAGATTTGCTACCTACCTTTAAATCATTCTAGAATTTGATCGGAAATCATCGGTTTCTCTCGGCTTGGAAATTTCGATTTCCCAATCATTACAATATTAAATCATTTGTTTTTTCAGTATAAGTGTTGTTGAGTTAAAATCATCGTTGTTTGTCTATTTTATAATCCTGTTTTACAATTTGATTGGAAATCGTCGGTTTTTCTCAGGCATATTAAATTGGAATTTTAAATTTCGATTTTCCAATAACGATTCCAATAAGTGTTATTAATCCTGTCACTTTCCATAAATAATTGCAGTCTGTTAATGAAAGATAAGTACATTCTATTTAACATTACTCTGTGTTATTATCAAAATTAATTTCCATTATGTTCAAGTTCAAAAGTCCTGCGGTTCTACGACGAACATCAACAACACGTACTTCATTAATCCAGATTATCCAACGACGTACAGAGGAGGTGACCGATGCAGCGTCACCGTGAATCGTTGCAATTCGGGTATTTGTCAGGTAAATCCGAAAAGTCGAAGGATAACATTTTATTTTTCTTACGACTGACTAAACAAGAATTGTTCGTTTTTAGTTGCGGTTGGATTTTATAGAAATGAGTCTCTCACAGCCGAATGGCAGCGGAATTTGCGACGAAGACCTTTTCCTGGTGACAGGTGCCGCTTCATCCGTGCCGAGAGTTTGCGGAGAAGATGGAAACCAGCACAGTGTGTATAAATTATATATAATTAATTTTAACAGGCTATTTATTACTGTTTTTTAATTTTGTCAGTGTACCTGGATTTTAACGATGGTGCACCAATTACACTATCGGTCGACACGAACAACGATTACGGCTTTGATCGACGTTGGAATATACGGATTGAACAAATCCCGTGCGAGTCAATTTCCAGAGGTATGTTGCAAGTAAGTTGTACTTCTAAAGGAATTTGAAATTTCTACACTTCTGCCAAGCAAATATTTTAAATCCTTCATTAAATATAAAATTTGGCAGTTAAAATATTAGTAATTATCGCTCTCGGGATGTAGACAGGCGCAATTAATTTGATTGCAAAAAGATTCGATAATTTAAGCCCCTCGTGAACAGCTCCGAATGGATGTCTCCAATATTACACAGCAGTGTCGGATACAGTGATGAGCTTCAATTTCGGAACCGCGCAAAATCCCCGAGGTATGTCTTAAGTAAAAACTTATAATTAAAGCTTTCGTATATTTTTAATAAATGTATCTTTTTATATTTTGCATGGTAGCGCCAGATGTTGGATCGCGGCAAATGGCAAATACGAATTACGGAATCTGTGTGCGGATGGCTTTGGGATATTGCGGAATCGAATGGTCTCAGACCAACCCATATTCCTTCTCTGTTTCCGGAGACACGGGTTCCCTTGATCCCGCTGTTATAGGTGCATTTTATATTTAACATATTATATTACGATCTATTTAAATGTTGAAACCGACAACACTTGTTTTAATTCATGTATTCTTTCAGGCACGGAGTACGCTGCTGAGTCAGGTTCAAATTGTACGAAAGACTTTGTTGTAATTCCTCACCCATTTGAAAATGGTGTGGCAGACACTACAGATCGATTCTGTGGTAATGGTTTTACTACGAAGACTTGTAAGTTCAACTATATTCTGTCTCGAATATTATAAATTGGTATTGCAAGAGAAATTCAGATGCAATTAACTATGTTTCAGCTTATTCGAAGCCATTCGTAATGTACGTAGTGACAGACTCGGACGAAATAGGAGAGGTGCAAAACAAAGGATTCATGCTAACTTATCGCCAAGTCCCTTGTACAATTTAGACCCGATCTACAATCAAGAACGTCATCTGTATGTAAATAATGCAATAAACTTTACTAATTTTAGAATATTTAAGCTTTCGTATTAATGGGATTCATAATTAAGAAGAAAGACTGGTTTAAATACGAAATACGTATATTTTCCGTGGAACTATACAAAAGTTTTAGAAACCTCACTGTACGTGGCAATCACGTCTCAACAAGATGGACCCTACTTTTCACGACGTCCCACACCGGAAACATTAAATAGTGACGGTATTCCTTTGTTGCGCTATCTTAAAATACTTTTTCTTTACGGTGGTACACTGTAAGTAGAATAGTGTTTGAATTCTATTTCCGAAATGCGAAGAGTGAATTTCTCTTTGTTTCTCGCTTCCCGCTAGAAATCGACAATATAAAACTGGCTATTACGTACGTAAATGGTAGTGCTCGTATAATAGTTGCGAGAGGAAATATGGCATTAAGAATAAATTAACATTAGTTTTGGCTATTAAAAAATATATAAATAATATTGTGTTTAAACATCAGCTATAATTAACAAGAGTATAAGTCGACGTTACTTCAACAGAAGAGTAGGCTTCCCGAAAAGGAGATTTTCTGTTTACTATAAGAAAGGGCTAATTGCGACCAACGGTGGAATATAGAGCCAACGCGCATTCGATCGAATTGTACTTTTTGGCTGTTTTACTTATTAAAGACCTTAGGAATAATCGCTAAAGCTCCTAGTGTACCATCAGATGGTATATTATTTACCTATCCAGATTTTCCAAGAGAAAATTGTGACCTTTAATATATATTTCGACCTCCCTGAGGAGAAGAGCTTTCTCCATAGAACTTGTTAAGTGCGCTAGAAATATGGCGAATCCTGAAAAATCCTGGTCCGAATCTTGCGAGCTTCTCTCGTCCAAGTGAGCAATCTTTGTGTCATAAAGAACGCTTTCTACTCGAGGCATATGAACACTTCTTACTGCAAAATATTAAATAGAAAAATCTCGTAGCATTTTCGCTTTGTGCATTCAACCGTGGCAAAGCAAATAGACTTTTGCATGACATGGTTATTATCCTTGTTGGCGTGCTACAAAATTGTATTTAGCGAGCGATGCTGGCTCGGCGGGAATTCTTCTCTTTTTGCTTACTCTGAGAAATGCGCTTACTTTTACTAATAGACTGTAATCATAGTTTTGGTTCGTACCCTAAATGCATACTTCGCAAGTATACATTGCTTTTCTCAGCAGGAAGATTTGTAGATAAAACGTACTTTATGTACAGAAATAAAGTTTCCGCCAGTTCTGCCTGGCTGAGATTTTCATTGCCAATGTTTCATTTATTTTGCATATCATGCAACGTTCGCTTGCATTGTCGATTTGTATCCACAAATCTTCGAGGAGAGGTGGCATTTTTACTGGTGTGATGAAGTTGGCCACATGGATATGTCAGAGAGGAGTGTGCCCGACACCAGTCAAAATGCCTGATCGATTAATTCGGTTTAAATCGTGCTATGAGGTAGGTCATTCGCTATCTGAATAGTATTCTATAGGCATCGGCTCGCGAGGTTTCTTCGAATACCTCAGCCCTAGGTGATCTGCGATCTCCTCTATACGAGACAGAACCTGCGTACAATCAAAACCAGCCATATAGATTCTTGATTCATTAAAATTTAAATACAATACTCTGCACTTTCACAACAAATAAACCAAATACTTACGTAATCGAGTTGTTCCTTCGTATGCGCTGCCGAGAGGCAAAAGCGTATTCTACCCTCCATAAGAGGAGTAGCTGGGAAGCCAACTCCTACCACAGCTACTTGTCGCGTGGTCAATGTTCGTACGACACCACCTATTTTCGAAAAGAGGTAGACTAACATAGGCACAACCGGAGAGTCCTCGTTGCCATAGATAATGACCCCAATTTGGTTGAGCCTACGTCGAAAGTAGCGAGTATTCCTCGCTAGTTGCTTACTCCTCTTAAGGCCTTCATCGGTGCCATCCTCGCCAGCGATTATCTCCATCGACGTGATAATTTGTTGAGCAATCGGTGGAGACATGGCAGCTGCGTACGCGTGTGCATGGCTGTATACTCTCAAATGATCTATCAGTACCTGAATAAAATATTTAACATAATAACTCACACCCAAATGAAGCTGACTGAATTTGACTGTTACAAGTTCAGTACCTTTGTACCAGCTATGTATCCGCCGGCAGATCCAAAGCTCTTGGTGAAAGTACCCATTAAAATGTCTACATCTCGTGGATCGATTCCATAGTAATCGCATACTCCCCTTCCGTTTTTCCCCATGGCACCCGCACTATGAGCTTCGTCCAGGTATATGTATGCCTGTACAGAATACAGTTGCGCCGTTATAATCACAAGACAGTCACTCACAGCATAGAAGCAAATAATTGAAATTTACAACAGTACTTTATATTTCTTCTTAAGCGCGACCATTTCAGGCAAACGAACAATAGAGCCTTCCATAGAATACACGCCCTCCACCATGATAAGAATCTTCTTCCAAGGCTTCCCGGTGCCCGGCTGACCGTAGACAACAGCGCATTTCAAAGCTCTTTCCAAGTCTCTCACATCTAAGGAAAAACATTAATTAAGAGTTTGCAGAATAAAAAACCTCGCAGGGAAATCGATGAATAATATTTATGGCTGATGGAGTATTACCGTTATGTTTGAAAACCTTTGTGGTAGCACCAGAGAGCCTGAGACCCAGGATAAGGGAAGCGTGATTCTTTTCATCACTGAGAACCAAACAACCATCGCTCACCAAAGATGGAATGTTTAACGCGTTAGTGGCGAATCCCATTCCGAACACAATAGCATCTTCTACGCCAAGATATCTTGCTGTCAGTTTTTCTAACTCCTCGTGGACTGGGTTATTGCCTAAATAACAATAATTAAACGTTCATATAACTCCAACAAGATTCCCCAATGTTCCAAAAACATTACCTAATTCGAGACGCGTACTGCAACTGGAACAACCGTACTTCTTCATCGTTTCGATACTCCGGTCAGCACATTTCCCAGTGGAGGCTGCAAATCCCATGTAATTATACGATCCGAGGTTTATACAATTCGTCGTTGTACCCGTAAATCTAAAGAACGGAAAGAAAGAAACTTTTTCAAGATGCACGGAATATCAACAAAGAGTTCTTCTTTGTTCCTCCAGCGAGGAGGTAATTTTAGATACCCGTAAAAATCGAATACAGTGATTCTTAAGTATTATTCACTATTTAAATGCAAGTGTAGTAAATGTGAGTGATACTTACTGGAATGTCCATCCGTAATCATTAGTTATTCTATCTTTTAAAGTGACTGTGGCTCCGGGCACTGAACATATTGGCCTGTTCCAGCAATCTCTAACTCTTCTATATACATAACGAGAGTAAAACCTTTCAAAGTTTTCATACAAAGGCGCATATCCCTGCAAAGATATTCCCCAGTCATCAATTCAATGGAATGTTAGTTACAGCCTTTGTGAATTACGATAGGCATCGAATAATTGATGGCATTTGGCAAGCTGTGCGAGCACACTCGAGCTTTAGAGGAGAAGAAGAGCCTATTCAGGACAGTTGGAAGGATGATTGTGTGTATGCCAGAGTGAGAGAGCCGATAATTTATATTCTCTTATCCATTTTTGTACCACTACCGAAATCCAACCGACCTAAATAGTTATTTTAATGCGCCAACTCTAGCATTAAATTGGCCGATATGAGCGCACGATTATTTCAGTCGACTGAACATGTTACAATTTACAGGATTGAAGCGCACACTGAATGAACATATCGGACACACTCTATCTGACCTTGCGGAGTTTTACTCAGTAAAGCATGTAATATTTTTAAAATCCTTTTTTAATTCGTTAAATAATAAACTCTTCTTTAGTTAGCCTTTATGTTTATATTTTATATATTAAATTTCAAAGGAAAGGGTTCCAAATAGATTCTCCAGACGTTTGTGCTGGAATCCGATCTCTCCTTGAGTAAAGTGTTAGGCGTCAACCCACTCGCTGTCAAGTCCATATGACGTATGGGCAGAGTGAAGAATCGAGATTAAGTGATGACTGCACACCATGCACCAACAAAAAAGAGCAGCAAGCGCTCGGAAGTCTAATTCATTAATTACAGCGAGTGTTATCAGTTATTAGCAAGTTCTTCCTGGCGCATGCTAATCAAGGTTTAGAACTCACCTTATCTACGAGCTCTCGTAGATGTTCTTGATACGCGAGATACCAATTATTTTTGCGCATTCTTTTCCCACCGGGAATCTGCCCTCGAACTCTCGAATATTTACTGTCAAGTATTGCGGGAATGATAGCCGAAGTTCTTGTCTCGGTTCGAGTTCCATTAGGATGTAATAGTCCCGCAGGAGGAAATCAATAGGAGCGGACAAAAAGGGGACAATATCTAAATCTGATGAAAGAGGGTGTGGAAACCTAATGCAATGGGCGTTGGCTTATTTCAGGGAAGAAAACTACTTCTTTCGTCTTTGAAAAAATGAAGGAACATTGCAAAATGAACGTATTTTGTACTATTTAAAATATTCGTTTTAGAACTTTTAAGGTTTAATAATTATGTAAAATAAACAAGGTTTCGTAGAAATCGCAACTGAGCCAAGTGAAGAATAAACGACGTAACGCAAAGGTTAAAAAGTAGGCCTCATAGAGTTGCACCAAGGATACCAAGTACAAGTTTACTCTACACTCATGCCCATTCGACATGCTCTTCTTATGCACTTCGCCGACAGCCCAGTTTTCCAAATACAAGCTTGACTAAATGCGCACTTGAAACTTCCTATGCCTTTACTTTATTTCGTTGTTCTTTACTTCGCACATTTATTGAGACATTTTAATAAAGTATTTAAATAGTAAAGTTAAATTATGAATTATGTTGAAGTCTCTGTGGATATGTTGATATGAATTTAATAAGAATTGCAGTATAACTAGAAAATTCATTGACTTTTTACGCGTTTACTTTATTTCTTTGTTCTTTACATTGCATATTTATTGGGACATTTTAACAAAGTATTTTAATAATAAAATTGAGTCAGCAACATTGCAGATACGCTAATACGATTTTAATAAGAATTGCGGTATAATTATAAATGACAAACTTCATAGCTAATTTAACTGTTTTTAATAAAATTAACAGATGTTCGGGTTATTGTCCATATTAATCTCACTTTCGCAGTTACATCACGTCCTCTGCGAGAGTCGAGCAAGTATCATTCTTTCACCACTGCTGAATAAACTCTTCCATCCATTGTGTCCATCAATTTATCGCCGCGTCATCATCGAATAAATTCAGGAACAAATTGCTAGTTTAAAGGCCTATTTATACATGTGTGCGCGTACGGGATCAGTCACATACTGATACCACGTTCGCTCGCTGCTCTACTGTGTTTGATGATACATGAATAGCATATCATTTCCGCGAGCGTTAATACAGAGTTATTGCAAATGAAAGAACCAGTTCCAGCATGACATTAAATCAATATTATTAAAAATACGTCCACCAACATTGAATACTTTCCAAAGGAATCCCACAGAATTTCTTTCAATGTGATTGAAATGGCATGCGAAATGATAGTGAACTTTAATTGTATAGTTTGATAAAAGTGGTTTAGTTCAACTTGGATGCTTCTTACCTCTCTGTTGTACTCCTTGGCAACTTTTGGTGTGAAGAACAGCTGGTTGATAAAACCGAGGAACATTAAAAAATAAAAACCGAGGTGGGTGAGTGCGGAGGTAATGAAGGGCACCCTTTCGAATGATTCCTTCGACCTAGGGCTTTGGTGAACTTCCGCCTTCGTCGGCCCATTTGCGTACTGGAACAATAAAAGCTCAGTTAACGACACGGCAGAGTTTCTATAGTTTGAAAATAATAACACCAACATTTTTGTACTCTAACAATAATTAATAATACTATAATATGAATTAGAGGCATTTCTTATACTAATTATTTCTAATAACTATTATTTTTTAGTTAGCGAAAAACAGTTAGAAGAGAAGAATTCGGTCGCACTGGAATTTATAGCCTTTGGCAAGTCCGATTATACCGCTTAAGCTCTGACTCGAGTTTAAGACAATTTCGAGGATGGGATAGGCGGATACAATAATGAGGCTGCTCTTGTAATTTTATGGCTCTTTTATTGCGGCCTTTTACATAATCCTGAACTCGAAGCCGTCACACTCCCATTCTATTCTGGCAGCTCCTTCTTGCACTTTGCTATTTACGATGTTATTCAGCGTAGCGCAATTGGCTTCAGTTGTTTATGAGTCGATCATTTCAGTGCCGATTGGCTGGATCTTTTGAAAGGCGACGGGACATTTCCGATTCCTCGAAGGTCGCAAGCCACACCGTTAGAGATAATGATCATCGGGATTAAAGAAACCAGTCGCCGGTAATATCACATTGAACTAATCGTATTCGTTACGATTATCGAAGCGCGATCGAACCCGCTGCGGATATCCGCATTGCGCTGTTATACCCAGCGCGCAATTAAAAATAACGCCTATCTTTGTTTTGTTTATCTCAATCTTTCTCTTTATGTAATTCTTGTTTTAAATATAAATATTTCGATCTATAACGAATTATTGAATAATTATCTTCTAAAATTGAAGTCATTCAATTCAGTTGCTTATCTCAATCTTTTCGTTTGTATATTCTTTGTTTTAAATATAAATATTTCTATTGACAACGAATTATTGAATAATGTGCTAAAATTAAATTCAGTCGATTCTAGTTTAATGTAAAAGTGACGCTCGCATTTCTACTTGTGGATTAGCAATTAATAATCAGAGAGCTATCAAGGAAACATGTATTCATTCATGTGGATATTCATTCTGCGCAGCTTTACAAACTGGTCTTCTCACTCAATAAAGCACATGCCAAACGCAAGTCATCACCAGCTGATAAGCGCTATGAGTCATCTCTGTACGGGCACTCCAGCTAGATAATCTTGTTCACGCATGTCACACACTCGTCTAATATAATTATTATATGACACGGCTTGGCCGAACTTGGGCATCCCTTGATAAAAGCACTCGTCGCCTTTATCACTTTATTTTCCCCTCTCACGCGTGTCTTTCCTGTTTCCAAAAAAAAATCAATCTGCATGATAAACCGTCTGCTGTTTTGGCGCAGCTAAAAGAGTGTCGTAAATGCCTTATGGTGTTCTATGACGAAGTTAATGTGATAGAACTTTCGATAAAGGAATCCATTGTAATATTAAAATTTTGGGAGTTAAAATTCCAGATTGATAATAATACAGATAAAAGACTGCTTTCTTTCTTGAAAAGGTTTAGTCGCCAAAATATCCAATTATTTGATGTTTTAAACTTTTTTCAATACTCTGAAATTAGAAATTATATAACATTCTTATAATAAATATAAGAGTTTCCTAAAAGTGATAAGAGTTTCATTGAAAGTACACATAATTCCCATACGTAATTTAAAAAGCAACTACTATCAGTTTTCAGTAAAGTTACAAGTTTGCGAGTCCAATCGCTTTTCTTTGAAGGTAATGTCCGCTATCCGGCACTCTTCAAGAGGAAGTCCGCGTATGAAGGGACATCCGACACTTGAATACTCACGACGATAGAGTTGCGAGAATCTGCTCGCTCCAATATGCAGATAAGATTATCCGGAAGATTGTACAGGATGGTCCAAAAACGTATTGGAAGACTTATTCATATTTCCTCATAGAAAAATGCATATTTACTGACACACATCAAGGAGATTTATATTGTTAAAATTAATGATTTAATAATTTCACAACTAATATAAATAGACAAAGTCATATGCAAAATAAGTAAGCACTATGCAAAGTATTTAGATAATAAATGGTGCCAACGAGTGATAGTAAATTTATGGGACACTTAACTTTGTAGAATTTATGCTAAATATGTCAAAGTGAAATCAAACGAATAATTCGTTGTTTATTAAGAATCGATCGACATTAAACAGTCTTTTAGACGAAGTTTCTATTGTTTCGTGATGTCTTATTTCTTGGACACCTTGTACAGGCGGCGAGGGAAGAGAAGGAGGAGGAGCAGCAGAATGAGTTAAGTGGAAGAAAGCCTGGTGACTACACCAATGCTTATCTGCCATGCAACGATACCTGCAAACCTTGCCAGTCTGAAAATCATCAAGGCATCCTACAACATTCACTCAAAAATAAAACACCGAAAATTTCGAATTACGTCAGTTTTTCCCCAAAAAGATTATTTCTGTGTGATTCAACTTCTTATCAAGCTCGTAATAATTTCGCACTGAATTTGTACTAAAAATTGATTATTAGTACAATGATAAAAGATTAATTGCCGAAGATACGTTTTATTGAAAAATCGAAATCTGAAGTCAGCGAATCGCAGAGGTGTTGTAAAATCTTTTTCACGAGGCTTGACAGGCAGAAATTTCATTGCTTTAAAGATCAATAAGCGCTGTGCACACACGCATGATATATTCTCGAAAAGGCTCTGCGCCATGTGTGCTATATTGAGTGCAATCTCGGTGCACGTGCACTCATAATGGCAGGACGCTTGCACTGGCAGCGGTTCAATGCACACATACTACGAGAGTTCATCTAACTGTGGTAGTGGCCAGTCAACTAAAACGATAGGATCTTCTTCCTTTTGTTCTTAGCTTTTCTGCTCCAACACTGGGCAATAGTCGACTTCTTTTCAGTCATGAATGAGCCATCGAACGTGGCAGAGCAAACCAATATGATTCTGGCCGAAGGGAAAAAATGCAAACAAGAATACCAGGTACTTTACGATGAAATGGGTTAGCAGGCCAAGGCAATTTCTCAAAGAAACAGTCTTTTTCCTGCCTGGAGAGCAACTGCCGCTTGGAAACTCAATATTAACTGGTAAACAAACGCGCTGGTCATATCGAACTACATCGGGTTGCAATTTGAGAAATCGTTCACCTATAAATTATACCACCTCGTGACATTTCGACAGAAAATACCTTTCCTTCATAAAGGAAATGTTATAAATTTGAAAAAGTGGGTGTGCAACTACTTCTTTCACCCACTGTGTAATTTGCAAGTCCATTTTTATCACAGCTGTATTATTATCGCGAGCTTATTTCCAGATTTGTTAACTTATTCAAGTGAAAACTTCGACTATAGTCGAATGTCGCAGTGTAAAGGTTAGCCCACAAAACTTTCGTCGAAGTAGTTGGGATATGTGTACATATAGCACGTAAAACGTGCGAAGGCCATTCTCGGTTGACTTAAAAAAGTACGAATTGGGATCATGTAATTAGTACGAGAGAAATCAGGTTTCGTCCTCCACCGTGAAGACTCGCATCAACCGAACTACGATCACAAAGTACTCGTAGCAGTTAAAACAATAAGCAGCCATCTAATTTACTTGATGATTTAAAAATGTTCTTCAAGTGTTCAGTAATTCAAAAACTTTCCAATACTTTTCGAAGACAACTAGAAATAAAATGTAACTTCATACAAAATGACTACGTTTCCATTGCTTTTAGAAACAAGTAGAAACCGATTTTGATATAACAAGCTTCCTGCAAGGTTGTCATATATTTAAATTTCAAATTACTTTACCCGTTATCCTAACACCCACTAATCTTGCGAGTAATAGGCATCGATTCCCTCAAAGTAAACACATTAGAGCACTATATCAACTGCAAAGATCATTTATGCAATCGTGCCTTTTTATATTCGCCACGCCACACTTTATATAATCGTCACAGTATAATCTTTAATAACATTGCCGCTCGCGTTACTAACACAATGAACCACATTATCGGTTCTATATGGTCATCACTCGATTCGCGAATGCTTCGAGGATAAAGTGTTACACAAGTTACACGAAAGCGAATATCGAAATTTCGTGAGAATCGTATTGCCGCTATTCCAAAGCATGGGAAAAGATTTCCTGGTCACCCTCTAGACAACTGTGAACTGTAGAAACCTGAGTACACGTGCACTTGCGGTGCCGCAAGTCTTTCGTTCTCTACTTTCTGCAGAGACCTTAGTCAAACATTTGCTTTGATTATACTTGGAAAATATTCATCTCTCCAGTCAACTAATCAATCGTATTCGCGATCAATTGAGTTCGGTAATATTTACAGATACTTTGTGCCCTACATGTTAAACATTACGAGTCCATTTCACTACATAGTCATCGATAAAAAAAAAGTGGGACTCTTATACTGCACCAGTTGAATCTACCCAGCTTCGCCCGGGTGAGAGTAATACCAGATATATCGTCAGACTACATATATTTTTATGCACCAAGCCGAATCTACCGCGTTCCAAATTGCATGAATACTGTCCTCGGGTCAGGAGTGTACAAAGGAATAGCACAAATGCGAGCTGCACGTTGGTGAAGCTCGGAAGATATAGCGAGTATAAGATAAATGATCAATGAAATGTACTGTATATCTTTGACCACTATTCATCCTCCTTTTGTCCTGGTGTAATAATAAACTCTCTTTATAACTGGAGAATAAAGTTCTCACAGAAAGAATTCTCCCAAGCATCTGAAGAGATTTCCTTTTACAGTATAAAACTTAGATCCAAGCGAGCGCCTTACATCTTTATGTATTAGTTGAAAGAGATATTCAAGTATAGGGAGATAAGGTCGGCAGACTGAAACTATAGAGCATTATACCGGTTCCCGCCAATTCTCATGGGATGACATGGTGCCAATAATTCAGTAACATCCGTTTACAGTTGGAAGCGTGCGTAGGTATACATATGCGTGTCCGAATGCGGAGGTAGTCCAATTCCAGTGATAGTTGCGGGGACGCATGCGCCGAGCGGAAAGGCGAAGGAAAAGCCGCAGGATGAAAAGGAAGCGAAGGAGAGAGTGTGGTGCAGGCGGAGAAAGGTGAAAAGTGTAGAACTCACGCGCAGGTGACCGTTGGCTTTGGGTTTGTGAGGTCCGAAGCCGTTGCAGTTAGGCTGGCCGAGGCTCGTTGAGGTTAAGCCGTTCCTGGGCGTCGGCGTGTCGAGCTTTTGGTGGAAGTGCTCGTCGAAAGGTAGTATTCTCTTGCGAGCGGTAATTGTTGTCGCCATTTCGCAGGCTGCCAGTGAGGAGATCGAGTGGCGCGCGCGCGCGTACCACGGCCACAAGGACGAAGGAGTCTGCCGCCGGCACGAGAACGACTACCGCAAAGCCCGCACTACGACAAACTGCGCCTGCCGGCTACGTTGCAGCACACCACGCACCACCGCACCAGACACCAGGCCGATCGGCATTCGCACGCCGAGTACTACTCACTTCGCCAGTCCCTCTTCTGCTCGCGCTCTCGCTCTCCCGCACACACTCTCTCCTCGGCCACTCCACCGCACCAACAGTGCCAATGCGAACCACCACTCATATATGTATACTGTGCGAACACACCAAACTCCCGACGACACCGGACCACCTCGCGCCTAACGACGAGCGCTTGCGTATTCGCTTTTCCTTAGCTTTCCACCAAAACCTTTAACACTTCACTGATAATCTAGTTCGCCTTTAATAGGTTAACTATACCTCGCTGAGAATGTTTGTGAACATTGTTTTGGTAGAGATAAGTATGCCTCTGTCATGGATGTGCACGTGACTTGGACCGTTGATCTTGTAATTGTTATGTATTTGGGAGAGGAGTAACTGAACCAAATGTTTGTGGAGTGTAGTTGTTCTGGGTTTAGTTATTACATATTTGTAGAGAATTATGTATGACATGAATTGATCTATGAATCATTGTAGTTCCTGGAATATCAGATATTAGTATTAATCACTATGCAATAGGAAAGTCTATTTGACTCATCCATGTAAGAGACATCATTTTGTTACAGTTATTTTGAATCTAGATTTTTGATACTTGAATTACTTACCAAATATGTATTAACTAATATTAGAACGATTGTGTGTGCCAAGTGTTTGGTTTAGTTGCTCAAACTTTATCAAGACACAACAAATGGCGAGATTAACTGTAATATTCCCTTAAGCACAAATTGCACTCCTCCATCTTATATTCTGCCTCTCTCACACACTCTGACCTTTCTCTTCTCTCTATCCCATCAAAGTAACCGCTTTATCGTTCACTTCTACGAACTCTTCGACTTTACGAAACTTCTCTATTATTGCCCCTGATTACGCCGTATCTTGCGAACTCTATCTTATCTATCACATAAAGCTTGCCGCGCGTGTGAGTTTGAACTTTTATAGATTTGTATATTATAAAAAGACGGTGGGGTCATCGTAGCGGGGCAGCATCCAAATTCCAAAAGCGATGGAATTTCTTCACTCATTTTTCAGTTATTTATACATCAATAGTTAAAACCAGTATCATTGTAACTGTTTAAGAATAAGGAAATAAAGAGTAGCAGAGTTAGAATTCCTGGTAACGCATTTCCTAGAGGATAGTTCGATTCTATCATCTATGTTTTGTATTCGAATGATTTTTGTATGAACTTTAATGGAATCTGTACGTTCAAGCATAACATTTCCCGAGAACTGGGGTTAAGAATATAAGTATTAGAGCAACCTGTAGCACAGGGGAATTGAAGCCAAAGCGCACACGCATCTATAGTGACTATCATAGACAGTAAGTACAAGCAGAAGAAGTGCAAGTGTCTGAATGCACAGAAGCCCCATTGGAAAGAGGGCGTCCAACAGGTGTTTAACCAATGGTGTGGTTAAGGCGTAAGAGTCGATCAGCTGTTTAACTTGCGATATATTATCTCCAGTAATTTGTTACAACTGATCCAGAATGTCAATTGTAGCAATACATTAGGTAATCAATGTGCAGGCTTATTCTGCAACTTAAAATCGCATTAATCATACTCGAATTATCGCTATCTTACTGGTTCATCAGTCATTGATTGCAGTGACTCATACTGGCGCCACAATGCGCCTGCCACTTGCAATAATTCATCGTTACGTGGTATAGATATTGTTTAACTTTTAATTTCAGCCTGCCAGTGGATTTCTTCGCGACATCTACCAGGCTAAACGGATAATCGTGCGTGGTCGGTAATTTAGATTTAACGCGCTGTCATCGAAACGTCGACGTTCGCTGCTCTCTCTGTATATGTCCATGCTTGGCGTTTATTATTCATTGCGACAAGATCGTTTGCCTGTCAGTTACTACTCGCAAAGATTTACTCAAGGAACAGAATAATCGAAGAGCTGACAGTACTTCTAGTTATATATAGATCGCTAATGTCACACTCTCTTTTTTCTAATTCTTAGCTCTCTGCGTTGAACGGTTTAATTTTAACCGTGTAAAGCTACTTTCTCTGACACTGTTCAGTATGACAGTTACAGTACAAGCGTTTCATCTTGTGTAATTATTGTAAAATTTCATATTAAATATTACACAAACATACGCAACATTAACGTCGCAGTACGGCTGCATAAAAATGATTTATCTAATCTGTTGTTAAATAATCGAAAAATATCACGATAATCAAAACTCTACTGTACTGACGAACGATGTAATATCACTACGAGTTAGAAAGTACGGTCCACAATGCATGTAATACATCTCCATGGAAGATGTCTGGGTTTGGCCATTGTTAACTACAGAAACAGGCAGGTATTAAAGCAGCACGAAGAGAGGTATAGAGATTTTACTGGCTGAAATCATGAAATTTTGCTGACATTTCACCGGCCGGCCGGCCGGCAATGCCGACCGAGAAAGTCGAGCCGTGGGATCGTGAGTCCGTGGCAACCGGCTCTCTCGCACACCCTCTCTCTCTTTCTCTCTCCGGTATGAGTCACCAGAAGCAGACGAGAGGGAAGGATGCGTGGACGCCTATTGGCCGTGGTGGCAACAATGCAAGGAGTGGGAGTGAATCCTCTGACACACAGCCCGCTAGGATCTTCCTCTCACGGAACGTGTTTCCTAGTCGAATCTACCCGTCTCACCGCGAGTATCGAATATTACCGGTTTCGCTCGTTTCTCCTTCTGTTACTCGCGCTGCCGGAGCTCTCTCCCCCTTTCTTTCTCTTAGTAGTCGGTGGGATCTTGTAGGGCTGCATAGCGACTGGCCTGGCTGAGAGAGAAAGAGAGCTCGAGGGTCAGCTGTGCGGCGGGCATCGGCGTCGCGTCAATACGCTTTCGACAGGCAAGCCTCTCTCGTCCTCTCCTTCGGGAAAAGCGTATTAGCAGTGCCTTCGGCGAAGGGAGCGAGAGAGCGCGCGCAAGAAGCCGGCTGTCAGACTCCTCCAGAGTGGTGAATGACTGTCGGGAGAGCGTACGGTCGGATCTGTGAAGAGAGAGCAGTGCCGGAGTAATCAGAGGAGAGAGTAGTGCAGGTGTCGCAGAGGTGTCGGTGCGCTCGAGGGAAGGGCTGAACGAGCACTAGGAAATAATCGGGCCTGTGAAGGGAAGACCGTTGGACATCCTATATGATAGGATCGCCGTCGAGAGGATCGAAGTTGTCGTGTGCGAGTTAAAGAATGTCGGGTCAAGAGGAGGCCGGGAAGCCGATGCAGCGGGAGCACGAGTCGATGGACGATTTCGAGCACCTCGAGGACGACTTGGCTGCGGCGAAGCTCGCCGCCGCCTCCCAAGAGAAATCGGCGGAGAGCGTGCGGGTACAAGAGCACCAAGATCTTCTTGCGGAAATCGACGCCATGACGCAGCCCCCGAGACACGGAGGCGACATGGGGGACCCGAAAGCAGCGAGTATCCTGCTCCTCGAGGCCGAGAGCGGCGGTGGACAGCAGCAGATGCGGCTAGAGGGCACCGCGACCGTCCCTGAAATCAGCGGCGACACGCCGCAGGATTCGCCGCTTAGGCAACCCGTCCACCAATCCCAAGCAGAGTTGCCCGATAATGATGACTTTAACCTGCACGAGACACCGCCGACCTCGGCACACCACCAACCGAGCGAGGCTGACCTTATCCAGCTGTCCGCGTTTGATGACGAACCGCCAAAATGCGAGCTTCCTAAGAAAGCACCGGAAGCCCCGGAGAAGTCCGATGTTCGTGAACAGTCGAAGCCCGAGCAGTATGAACTCCCCCAGGAAATCACTGATATTCGCTCCTCCGTTCTACCGGTACCGGAAGCCTCGCCGGCTATCGACTTCCTTGAAGATGTCAAGCCTACTGTTGTAGACGATAATGCTTGGTGCGTACTTGAGAGTAAACCAGAAGCACCCACACCGCCCGAGGAAACGCAACAGGAAGCGAGGGAGATTGATTCGAAAGCGGAAAAGTAAGACTTTAACCCCATTTTCTTCGATGCTCTCCATCAATGTTTTCAGTTAATCGTACTTTGCTAATTAAATGGGGCGGGTTGGGTTATGTGCAACTTACGAAACGATGGTTTTAAAGAAATCTTTCTTTAAAAAATGTTCTTCTACATTTTCAACTTAAAACACAGACGCATAATTTAATGATAATTTACCAAGAACTGTTCTGCTTCTTTGAATTCATGCGCCAGTGAAAATAGAACTCTGCGTGAGTTTGGAATTTACCACGCATCTCTCTTCGAAATATTTCGAGACAGTTGTATTTATAGTTGTTACATTTTTCCCGGCAATCGAGCGCCCCACGCGAAGGAAACTTTCAAGAACTAGGAATAACGTATGATCAAATTCGTAGACGTTCTATTCTAACTTTTTCTTTTTAATAATTCAATATAGAATTCGATAAATATTCTAAGACATACAGAAACTATATTTTAATATTAGATTTCCCTTAATTATTACACAATATGTTACAAGCATTTACGTGGAAGGCTTTCTCCACTTGAAATAATCAGATAGCCTTCTTAGATAATCTTACATTTATTAGTGATAATTTGTCGAGTAGATAATTATGTGGTAAGATATCGCGATCTGATATTTAGAATCTTGGCTGAGTGTGGAAGCGGTGTAAGCTATAATTGGGTTCGATTTCAAGGGCGTCACCGGTAGTATAATTGACCGTGATGATTGCCGATCGGTCGCTGACGTCCACCATGGACTAACAATTAGACACATGCGCGCATGTGACTTCAATCGATTGAGATTCAAAGGATTAAGGCTCATTGGACCAATTTCGAATAGAGAGGATTAAGATTCATTTGATTGATCTGTTTATTATGCATCAGCGAATTTATATTATTAATGAAAGAATTTTCATTGGACAATTTACGTATGTGAGTCTGGAACAAGTCAGAAAATATCATATAAAATTCGTTTGGTAACTTTCATAATTTACCGGAAGTTCCTGAGACAGTCTATTTCCGGAGACATATGGAAATAAAGGCGAAGAGGCTAGTTATTTTTGTTATCGATTAGATCTATTTCCAGTGAGGGATAAATGAGTAGTTGATCGAGGCTCGTCATGCTAGATTCATCCTCCAATTACAAGCCTCTTTCTCCGCATGATAACTGGACTAATTAGTTGCTGGAATCGAACTGCTCAACATGAATGATGCATGGGCATAAGGATACGGAAACTAGGATAGAATACTCAAGCGAGACTCATTAGAACGTGAAAGAGCACAATGTGTTATGCTCTACGTGATTTCGATGCGCTTGTCTATCTAACAGCCACGTATTAACACATTGCCGATCGAATGACTTGAACTGTTCACTTTACGTGTGAACATAAAACGGAATACTTGATCTGGAAAAGGACAAACCACAATATGTCCAAGAAAAGTGTCTGTTACGAATAGATTTTTTAAACACAGTTTAATATCTCTAGGAAAAAGTTGACATCTATTTAAAGTTGTGCAAGTTTGCGTTACAAATTCGTGACTGCTGTTGTAATTAAATGGATTTGGGTTGACCGCACAAGCGGGTGTGGTCAAGCTGGCAATTTATTTCCGGCATTCCTGTCAAGGCTGCGAAGAGAATTGGTGATCCACACGGCACTCACTGACGGTCCCACTTTTCAAATAAATTTTCACTATTCAATGATGGCGCACAGATGCAGCCCCATTAGCTGTCCCAGATTCGTTTAAATGGATCCGCGATTCATCCTCTTCCTTTGATGCCGGAAAAAAATGCTCGAGTTTTATGCGAGTTTCCAGCTGTTCTCCGCGAATCCTGGAAAACGTTCCAGTAATTAATTACACTGTGTCAGACACAGAGACTTTCGGAACTTTGTCGTTTCGTGCCTTATAATTATAAATGCATGTTCTCGTGCATTTGTGGTCTGAAATAAAATTTAAGTGGACATACCAGTGCATCTACCAAATTAATTTCAGCGAGATACAAATAAGATATTTACAATCATACTTTAAACAACCATTTGATTCTTCATATAGTTTTTTTTATACAAAGCAAGTTTTCTAAAGGGATCTTCGTTCGGAGAAAGTGTGTTCACCAGCTGTGATGACTTACTTCGTTAACGTGGAGTAACCGATTTGCAAACTGCAGTCTACCATCATATATGTGCACTTTTATGTATAACTACATGCATTTGGCATGACTAAACTATTGATTAACAGATCATATATAGCATTACCACTCGACGAATAAATGGCACACTAAATACAGTCATTTACAGCAATTTGTTTTGATTGTGTTGTAGGTACGAGATGTCGAAGGACGTGCCGTACACTGAATCACCACGAAAGGGCCAAGTGAGCACAACCGATACAGGCGACTCCGAGTTCGAATCTGAGCCAGAACAATTACCGGCAATCCACTCGAAATACAGCGAACACCCAGAAACGATAGAACGTGAGTTATACTTGAAGAAGAGATTTTATAAATTATTCCTTAATCGATTTGTAAAATTTACATTTTTGAAGATATTGATTGGAGATGATTGTAAGGCAATTAAAGGCACGAATTACTTTTGAAATAACAATTTTATTTACTATCCTAGATGTGACTTGCCGCGCAAGTAGAGCACAGAAGATCAAAATGAAGGAACCACCAGTAATGTCCCATGGCATTGAGGACATCGAGATAGCTCCGAAAGCAATCTTCACCAGTATGGGGATCGGTGAGTTCTTGCTCGCATTCCTGCTCCTTTTCTAACCAGCCAACCATACAGCCGCATGAGAGTCACTTTGAAAGATGTGGGCTGTGAATCGACTATTAATAGAGAGACCCACACTGTGACTCTCGTTAATATTAGTACGCCAGCTATGCTGGATAGCACATTTTGTTCGTACTGGTTCACCAGAAATGCAATACGAAATTTTAACATCTGCGATTGGATTCGATCATCGCTTTCTAATAATAAGGGACAGGCTTGAATTCTTAAGTCCCTGCCTTATGATCGAAATCAATGATGGGCTAATAAGGGATTCAATGTACTGTTGATTCCAACGAACATTACATTTAACTCAGAAGACCAATGATTTCTCTGCGCAACATCAGTCACACTCGTTCATTTTGCGATGTGATGATTTATGATTACTCAGTAAGAGGGTGCATTAGATGTTGTGTCTTTCCTTCGTATCTTATCAGGATTACTGTTATTACCAGCTGTCTGGTGCAGTGGTTCAGCGCGGCAATCTTCTTCATTGCGCAATAGTCCGCAACGGAGGGTTGACTCATGCGACAAACATTCTTTGCATATTTTATTGCGGTCCAGTCAGTCGTGTCAGTAGTGACGTGTACCTGCTGGCGTACCAGTCGCAGTACGAGATCAGTGTTTCAGTGTCAGTGAGAAAGAAGCAACTGCCGTTAGAACAAGTTGTGGCATTCGCAGACTGCCGTCCCAGACAGAGCCACTAACACGATCACTATTGGCATGGCACTGTTGTACATCCTTTATCTTGCAAAGAAAACTATTTACGAAATTTGAACTTTAGCACCCAACGAATTAACTAAATTTAATATAGATTGTTTAATTGAAATCTAGAAGAAACCAATTCCATATTTATTATAAAAGATTGAAATTTAAGATACAAATGAATAATTTAAATCTATCACCGATTTAATACAGTTTTTGAAACTCTACGTACGACGCAATCTTCATTTCATCTGGCTGTCCGTTCACAGTTAGAGTAGGGTAATTATAGTACAGTTTTGCTTACTCAATGCAGAATCCCTGATTCATTCAGTTCGTGCGCATACACGTATGTACGTATATGTGTATGAACGTATGTAACTCGAGTGAATCACGACACGTTCTCCCAGCGACCCGTAGAAATTGGCTCAAGTCAGCAGTTCGAGCATTGATTTGGACAAAGAAATAACTTCTCCAGACACTGTTGTCTCATTGACGACTCCAGTGGTTGCGCAAGCTGACCCAAAAATGCAATGAGTGGCTCTGAAATCTTATTGAACGTAATTCTGCGGACTTTCCCAAAACACTGCATTCCAGTCTCCAATCGCTTCAGTAAACTCAGTATATTATGGCAGACTCTGACTTCCATTGCATCAGTTTTCAGCAACTTTTATTTTCGTATTTGTCACGCGCAGTTCAATGTTAAATTCTGTCCCCATTGGAGAAACTTGGAGGAACTTTTTATTAATATTTCGTAATTTCCTAAAGAAGTTTGCGCTTCTTATTGAAAATGTCTTAACTTCTACACTGCTTGATTCATTTCTCCAACACTCCTCGAACACTATCAATTATCTTACAGACAAAATAGAGCAGACTGCAATATTCATCACACTGAATAATAAAAAGTGTTCTCAGTGCTCTTTCACCGGGGACTCAATTTAACTTTTCAACGTTCCGAATATAAACTCGTGCCTACACGAGAAGATTGCTTTTCCCATACCTGAAAAATAGAAAAGTTAGATTAGGATCGGATAAAAAATAGGAGGAGAATAGCACGTGACTGTGTTCGGTCGTTTCGAAAGGTTGCCTGGCATACCTCGTGCAAACGGTGTGTGGGATGGGCGTGACGTGTATATGAGCCTGCTGCGAGTATGTGTGCGTGTGTGCCGTAAAGAGAAGTGATCTAATAATGGTGTATCACATCGCCAGGTGGATAGGTGGCCCTGTGCACGTAGATATCGTAAAAGCTTATACATCCACTGTCCAATTAATTACACTATCGTGCCTCCCGTGTATACACGCACACATACACACACACACGTGATAGCCACACACATTAAGCAGGAGGACCGCACTGTAAAAATAGAGTTCTACTCAGCCCGGCTCCGAGTATTACGATGATGTTATCCGGCGAGCGCTTCTTTATTCGTTGGCTATAGAATTATTTTCGACCACGGTAAAGGCCAACAGCGTACCTTGCTCCGTTTATTATAAAATTCTTCTGGATAAGATTAACGCTCATTGTTCTCTTTCGCATTAGCCACATAACACTTAAGTATTACATAGTTCGAATTAACAGTCTCTCTCAGTGCAAATTGGCAAGATTTATCAAATTTTCTAGTTGTCTGCTTTCATTTTTTTAGGAATTATTTTTACAGAAATTTTCTATGCAATTCCCAAGTAATAATTTCAAATAATTGTATTCAGAGAGTTAAGGAACATAATGAATATTTACGTGGAAGTTAAGTTCCTGGGAATAATCGTACTGGAGGTACTTTCGTCGCTTTAGTTTCAAGTCAAAATGGAATCGTATTTTGATTAAGAATCGCGCACTCCAGAGATTTTAATAGCAGTGGGAGGAAGCACCTGTATTTGGATAGGATATTGTCCGAATGCAGTTCGCTCTGGGGCTTTTCGAGAGCGGTGCTGATGAATGCTAATGAACTTAGTGGGATGGTGCGAAGTGAGCGGTGCCGTTTTCGACTGGAGACAGCGGGCGTCGTTTAACGACGCCGTTCAGTAGATATGGCTCGTCGCTGTTCTTCATTCTCTCATGCACGAACCGAGACTTTTTGCCAGACGACGCCTGCCAAATACGTTTACGACGTCGCGACCTTCAGTTCTTTATTCTGTCAGGCTCCACATTTCAGGCGTACTTCTCTGGAAACGCGTAAACTGCTTTTTTCAAGCCGCGACAACATCGCGCTCATACCTTGGAATGTGTTTGGCCACATTTACTTCTGCCCCTGTTTTAATTTAGTTCACAGTTGGGACAAAAGGATTCTGAAAGCGCGAGAATAAAAACGCTGTAACATTGCAGTTTTTCTTGGTTTAAAAATTATTATATTTAATACGTCATTCCTAATTAAAACAAATATGAAAAAATGAAATAGAACGTCTGAGGATCTAGTTTGAGTATCCAGTGCTGAAGGAATTAAGGCGTAACGAACACTCCGCAGACATTGTCTAGCTGTCAGTGGAGCTGATGCAATAACGAAATGTGTGGTAACAGCACGTCATTCATGGTGTGTGGAGGACATTTGTTGAAAACACCGGAAGGGGTAGTCTGGCCGCGTAGTTAGGCAGTGCGTGGATCGAATGTAAAGCTACTCTCCCGATTCGCTCGGTCAACGAATTCTTCGATTGGGGGTGGATACGCGCTGGCGAGTCACGAGTGCACACGCACTCATTCCCCGCAAAAGCTCCACTTCGATTCCATTATACATATGTTGCCAGTAGTTTTTCTATTCGCCCAGAAAAACTTTCCTTTTCTTAGAGAAAACATCTTAAACTTCCCCAAAGTTTCTTTCTCTCGTCGATGGCAAAAGTTCGTGTTATTCATTTGTCGAGGGTAGCAGAGAAAAAGTGTCAATAGGATTAGTTGAATTGATCTTTTCGTATAAACGTTAATGATGCAATGAAAGCAAAGCCATCTACTGATAATGCTGAGTATTACTTTCAACTCTAGGATGTTAACAGCTGTGTAAAAACAGCTGTTGAATTTTCAAACTGGTCCAACAGGACTGTCATCTGCAGGGATTCAGAGGCATTATCTATGAGCATAATTTAACATCTAAACTAAATATAGGAAGAGTTCGGAACGACCAAAGATAACTCAACGACGCATCGGCCGTCGATAAAACTGGACGACCAGTTCCCTGCAAATTTCAACACACGGATTCTCAACGAATTCGTTGGGAAGTCCGCATTGGAAGGTGCGCATGCACCAAGCCAGTTCAGCTCCATCGGTTTCCGTAGAACACCACCTTGTGGTGTGCAGAGCAACCTTAGGAATGCCTATCACCCGAGCTGACTCAGCTTTCATGGATTACTACGTAATATTACGTTCGCTGCGACAATTAATACTACGCGTCAATCCCTTAATACTTCTAAAAAATCAACGATTCTTCATAAGAACAGTAATATACAAATCTCAAGTATTACATTCCTGGCGCAACTTAGTCAAAATCAATATAAACCCCAATTGTCGTATCTTCTGCAAATTCTATTTCCGTACAATTCCAATGCCAAAGATTACCTTTAACATATAACAGAACCATGAAAACAATAAATAATCCATCGAGGACAGCTCTTTCTCGTTAAAACTGACATTGTGGAAAGTGCAAGCTTCGAAGTACGCTGATGTCCAACACGAAAATGACAGAGTGCCGGGTGTTATCTCTGCGGGCAATAAACTCGAAGGAAGGCGCGCACAGTGGCGGAATACTGGGTGACACCCTGGTATCAGTAACGTCGGTATTACCGAGCGTATGATAATACTACAATATATTACACATATTACAAGCACGAGACACGAATAAATTCTTCTATCTCCTAACATTGGTTAAACATATTTGTCGATTCCAAGGCAAACACACCCTTGGTGATTCACACGCCCTTGAATCACCAGGGCTGACTATTCGCTACTATCCGCAACACAATACTTTCTACACTTTCTATAGAAAGTACATCGGATACATTTCTAAATCCAACACTCCAGCATTGTATGTACAATCTATAGAATATTAGACATAGTACATGTGGGATAAAAGCGGGATGCGGCAGTGTCGATTGAAAGGCAGAGGCATCACCCTATAGGTGAGAGTTTCGATCACGGAAGGGAGTCCCGGTGGAGGAGGTTGTATCAGTAGAAGAGTGAGTACGATGGGGTAGCGTATAGTGCGCTGCCGGTGAACAAGGAACGAGTTGAGGTACGAAGTTCATTGGTGGGGGCAAGAGAGACCAGGCAGGCGAGCAGGCGGGCAGGCAGGCAGGCAGGCGGTTGGGTCGATACGAACCCTCGTCCTCGTCCCTCAGTTCCTCAGTCCAGTTCAGCTCTCGCTCGTATGAAGTTCGGGTCACAGCGGGTTTCGGTGTACGGCAGGCAGGCAGGCAGGCAGGTAGTTTCTGAGGCAGACAGGCGCGCCAGGTGTACCCTGCTTTAGCTTGGGAAGCAAGTAGTCCCCCGAATTGCCTAAGCTCTTCGGGTAATCGAGATTTATCGGAATCGAGAAGGGCCGCGCCGGTGGTCAAGTCAAGTGGCAAGTGAGGGGCATTAAAGTCGCAGTAAGTGCAAAGTGCGCCATTCGAGAGCTTGACAGCTCGGTGAGAGAGAGAGAGAAAGAGAGATAGAGAGCAGCCAGTGGTGGGACGGAGCTGAATACGATTGGTCGACTGGGCCGGGTCGATTAAGCTTTAAGGTTAGGTGCGCACCGCGCGAGCAGGCCAGATAGTCACCACGAAATGGATACCGAGGAGACCTGCCCGATCCCAAGGATGGAGGGCGAAGACCGGTCCCTTTACAAAAAGCTCAACGACGCCTCCTCACCGGTCAGCCCTTGCTTCTGGAACGTTTTCAATCCACGTATGTCTCCCTTCTATCCTTCATTAGTCCACTCTGCGCCGGCCATCTCGCTCACAGACACATGCCGCATACTGTCAAGGGCTCCTCATAGAAAAAGGCATTGATCAGTTCAGATGAGCATCGAACTCATTTCCCTCCGTTCATACGAATCTAACGCTGCTTTTTTACATCTCTCACCTTAACGCTTTTTGCTGTCGTTTCCTTGCAAATGAGAAATAAGGAGTTTGTCGCAGACCGGTATTCCCTGCCGGTAGAACTGCGCCGCATCCCCGACCGTTATGTCATTGCTGACAACATCGGCACAGTCGAATGTCACACCTGCAGCAGCCTATTGACTTTTAATTACTACCCGATTCGAGTATCTCGTGTCTCTGAGAGACATTCATGAAATTTGTATGCTTCGTGTTTCGTGGGAGTTGGTGCAAATGGTCTTTGGCGGTAAAATCACTGGGCAAGACGGTTAATTGATGCTTAGATTGATATCTTAGGCTCTTAAGTCACTCGTTTTTCTCGTGAGCCGAGCACGTGCATTATTGCGATATGCCTGACTCACGACGCGCTTATTATGTAATACTAGTACCCAGCAAGGTGCATACTTGCTTCTCTCTACGTCTGCTCTTCTTTATGAAGACACGGAGAAGTGTTTTATTGATGGAGATTTCCACTTTTCTTGTACTGCCTTGTTCTTGTCCTTAGTGCGCGAATGAACCTATTTATGGGACATTGATTTGCCGAGAGTCCTCTTTTTCCTAGTAACATGCATATTTAATCTACTTCTTTTATCATATTGACCCATTTTTATTTCTTCGTAGATTAGTCCTAATGTCAAGTCAAAGGCAAAAACACTCTGTTGTTGATCAAGTTCATTTGAAATATGTGACGGAGTGTTAATTCTGTCTAGCAATGGCAAGGCAGAGCAAGATAATTCCAATCTTATTGTGTCTGGCTTACTGTTTTCCTCCTCTCCGGACTGACTCATTTTCTAATCTATGCGTAGGAATTGCTATGCTGGACTTTTGAACGTCGCCAGGGAGAAGAAGCTACTCGTCATTGTTCGGTTGTACTCTGTTTTCGAGTGCGCTCTTTCCAAATACGAGCGAACGATTAAGTGGAACGTGTAAATAATGAGAGTGAGCTTGCGTCCCTCGGTGCCTAATCCACTGGCGAGCGAATTGGCCTGAATGATATCGGTTATTATACTCGATAGTGATTCATCGTTGCGTAAGGGCGAACATTGTCAAAATAGACTCCCAATAAATTACAGCACTCTGATATCTTTTTCAATGACGCTTTTTTTGCGAGCCGCTTTTTTTGTTCGACGCTGATCTCAAGGCACTCGGATACGTTCATTAGATGATTTTCATTTTGCTCGCTTCCCAGCCGAGTCTATTCAGCCCCATGCTCCGAGCTCCCCCTATCGTCCCCACTCACGGAGAGCGTGTAATTAGGATATAAATACGCAGCGAGCAAGATGCCCGCAACAGAACGACATAATCCAAAATCGAGAACATGTGTCGGCGAATGTAGCTCTGCGCGCTTTCGGCGACAAGCTGACGACGTTGCTGACAATCATTTTCTAGCGTCACTCGTGAATCTGGACAGTTCCAACTAAGCTAATCACAAAAGCCCCGTATAAATACTAAATTGACAACCTTAATTCCAATATCAACTTCCATTTCTTCTGTAAATCCTTCAACTGATTTCTTTATTAAAATTCTGTAAATCTAGTAAATTGTATCTTATTATTAGCTGCATAAAATCGATAAAAACAGCTATTAAAGAAATAAGACAGTGAAAAATAATACGAAACAGCATTCTAAAATACTCAAAGAATACTTAGTTGAATAAAAGCCCTATTGTTCAGTTTTAGGATTGTTTTGTTAGAACAAGAGAAAGTCAGAAGTGTGTGCCTGACGTAAGGGCTGAGTTAATCCAATCACGTGTCAGCGGAGCAATAATCTGAGCGCGGTGTGTTGGTAGTGAGTAATTTCACGTGTCGGTGTCGAGGCTTCCATTGTCCTGGGAACTTCTGGTTGAGCTAGTCTCGGCGAAGCCCAACATTGAACTCCATGACCAATTGACTACTCGCCCGGCAATCTCACGCAATACACTGTCAAGTTTCGCATTACCATTCCCCATAGTATCAGATTTTAACCAACTTTACACGCCGTTTCGGCCCACGGAATAATATCGGTGAAGTAATCGAGATTAGTTACTGAGATTTTATCAATGATCATCGATGACGCCACATTAGCCGAGTGTCCAATTGCATTTTCCTAGTGAAGCAATTCTTGTAAAATCTTCTCTTTAATTAAACAGTTAGAAGATCTGAATTCTCTTTGTAATTGAGATTAGATTCCACCATGCTTTGTGTAATCTTCTGAAATAACTGAGCACTCAGCGGCAATCGCAAGCCGTCTGACAATGCAGAAATCGAGCTTATTCACCGTGGAATATTTAGCATTGTAAAACCGCTAACGAAGAATTCTATATCGGAAGTCGCGATATTCTTGAGTGGCGTCGAAGTTCAAGTGGCAATGTCTAGTATTAATGCTTTCGACTCGAAAGTACGTGATTAAGAACGTTTTGAGTTTAGCGTGATTAGCGTTTGAGTTAGAGATTAACAAATAATCTGCGGGTATTAAAAGAATACTACAAAGAATTTCTAGTTTTTACTTTTGAACGCGCAGAGAACATATTAGACTTTTTAGTCACAGTGTATGTTTGAGTCGACTTTCCTGCTCGTTATACTTGTGCGTCCAATACATAATGCAACATTCTTATGGTAAGCACTGAATTTATATTCGTGAGGTACATGGACAAGTGTGCTCATAAATAGCAGCCTGATAAAAAGGCTAATGACTGGACAGTGCAAATTAACCTGGCACACAATGTCGCTGAACGAAATTGAAAACTATATACTTGACTTTAAATTTTAAGTTTTTTGTACTACTTAAATTATTCATATTAGAGTTACGCAAATTTATGGGAATATTTGATCGAGTTGTTTGTCTAAGCTTGCTCATCTAAGTCAGAGCTTTTTCTACTTATATTTTGTATGAGACTTTAACAAGCAGAAGCGTTCTTCTGCTTGCAAGTCACTGTCACGTTCACATGAGACTCACGTGTCAGCAGACGAGTTTGGTATGAGTCTGTTGAGCGTGTCGACGAATACAGCAAAGGCAACGGTTTCTTCGCCATGTGTAGCAGTCGCACTTTGACCGTGAAGGCACTTTTTAATCGTGCTTGGTTAGACTTCGTCATTCCACCATTCTTAGTATTCGTGACTAATGGATATTAAGTGGCAGGTACACATAACAGGATCCTCTTAATTTTCTAGTATTACAATTCATTAAAATATTGAATTCTTGAAATTTTATTTTATATCCGTAAAGATTTGATAATAAACAAGT
Source organism: Ectemnius continuus (assembly GCA_910591665.1). Taxonomy (NCBI): domain Eukaryota; kingdom Metazoa; phylum Arthropoda; class Insecta; order Hymenoptera; family Crabronidae; genus Ectemnius; species Ectemnius continuus. The sequence continues at coordinate 6,826,025 of OU342868.1, read as the reverse complement.
CAACATGTGTGAAACGAATCTCTGAATAATAGTGCAAAATTTAAAATGTTTTATGTCTAAAAACAAAGTGTGCGAATACTTTTTTTCCGCCCTTTTCTATTTGTGCTTAGACATACTCGTAATACGACGAGTTTTTGTATTACTGTCCAATAAGCCGCTGCAAAGAAAAGAATTCCTATCGAATGGCGCTCCAGCAATGATAAGGCAAAAAGATACAGGCAATCTTATCGCTAAAGAAAGCTAAGGTCGTTAATAGATTACGTATTATCTGAGTAATCGGCTGCAACTGCTTGTATCTTTTATCTTGCGCATACTTTCTTCACTCGTAACTTGGGGCGAAAGGTTAACCCAGACCTAACTCACAATTTTCATATTAACCATTTCCCTCTTGCTTTTCCACTACGTTTCTAGTTCAATCATCAATTAACTTCTCTTTCAAGCATGAATTACCAAGGAAAAAAAATTACAACTCACTATTTATATTTAACTGCCTGGATAAAATCATTGACTATGTAATTAATTCCCCTCTTTGTGTCAATATTGAAACTACCAATTGTTGACCAAAAAGAAAGAATGTAACTTTCACATTTCTGCATTTATTTAGACTTGAAAAACGTTGAATTTTGAATGTCAAGTATAAAGGCTAACTAAATGTCAGCTGAGTTGTATGAAACTTCCAACAGGCCGGATGATTTTCATACTTAACCCTCATTTAAAACTTAACAATATCTCGCGGGGCATGGATTATTAAAACAAGGGATCAATTATATCCACAAACATATTGCATAAAGACGTATCGAAGGAGTTTTTACAGGAAGATGCGCAAGAGCGATCAGAATGAATTCATGGGCATGCGTTATAATCGTTCTTCATCCATAGATCATCGTAGATTAGAGATATCTCGGCGGAATTGTAAATAATTAACATGCTATGATTCTGTTGTTTGCAGACGCATGGTTTAACCCAGAAAGACTGAATCCGAAAGGTAAGAGTCTACCCAGCGAGCTGAATGTTTCATCAATGTTCCTGTCCATGTTAGTTCTATGTCTGTCTGCGTCTGCGTAGTATAGATTTTTATTCAATGCAACGATCATCATGCCACCAACCAGTCTTACACTTGGGCCACTCGCTTCGCCAGTTTTTTTTATCAGTACGATGATTTTGACGTTATCATTATTTCGGCGACGACCGAGCCGCACCAGTGGCACCTGCATCCGTTAGATTGCCTTGGATTTACGTCATGAATGCCCTCAAATGATTATTTAGCACACAATTCATCTGTTGTGCCTTGCTTCCATTTGGACACTCAGCTATTATCATTAAAAATAGATCGACTCAACGTTCGTATTAGATATTGGTGTCTCTTAATGTTTCATCCCTTGACGTACGAATTTTTATATTGAGTTAGTAATGAATCAATCTGTTAGATTTGATTGAGCTAAATTTTAAAATTAAAGAAAATCATAGACGGAATGAATAAGGCAATTCGTATTATTGCCTAACCGAAGATATACCTTTTGTGTCCACTATCTTTCTTATCCTGATATAACTATTCTTAGGTCGTTTCTATGATAACGAATGAACCAATTCGAACAGTTCTTACATTCGAAGGAATATCGTATTAAAACTACTGAAACGAACCTTAGGATATTTACCATCGGAATAAATAAAGGCAGTGGTAAGAAATCTTCGAGGCACCCCAACTACTCTTCTGGAATAAATTGGCGATGTCCAGCGTTCCCTCGTCAATTGCGTATTTCGGCGATGTAGAAAATCCGTCTAGAATTCAAAGTTGAGACACGTAAGTGTCCGGGAGGAGGAGGAGGATGAGGAGGATGAGAAGAGGGCTCGGTGATGCGAGAAGGGCGGGTCGCGGGGGGTGCGAGAGAGCCCCTCGAGGTTAAATATAACGTTCGGCCGGATCGAGAGCTGGTGCTCTGCCAGAAATCGCAGTGGTCCCGCGGCGAGGCGCACTCCGCAATTTCTTCGTGGTCTTCCTCAATAATTCCCGATTACCAACAATTACCATTGGCCGTCACCGCCGGGGTGGAAGAAGTGCGCCGGGAAATCTAGCAAGAGGAGCCGGAACGTGCCCTGAATTCTATTGGCTCGCCTAGGAAAAAGGGAAAGAGAGACCTCCAAGAGAAACCGAGAATTCTCGAGAGACAGCAAGAAGAGGAATAACTGGGCTTTCACTTCTATTCTCTAAATATCCATTGTGCACCGTGAAACTCGCCAGTTTTCGAGTACCAGCGCCCGAAGATTCCCGCTGCGCTTAGAATCAGTGGTATTACAGTCGTAGTCAGCCGAGGAGGTAACAAGATAATCAAGGCTCGATCACGTGAATGGAATTCCAGAGCGAATGCAGTTGAAAGCAACATATCGAAGGCATAGAATTCCCCGTGGATAAATCATTGGCAATTTGGGTGGAGGGTTCGAGGATAAAGGGACGAGCGCAATCTCTCTCATGAGAATAATTCCGAAAGGATTTTCGAGCGCAGCTGGCATTGTCCCGGAGTGACTTCCGAGGCACTTGAAGTAGGGCAACGTGCCCGGCAGCGGAGAGGAAGCGGAGCGACGAGAGCAAGCCGAGCAAAAGAAGTTCGGATCGAAGAGCGGCGGCGGCAGCAGCAGCAGCGGCTAGGACGATCCAAGGGAGGAAGGAAAAAAGGGAAAAGCGGTGTGTGTGTGCCTTTTCGCACAGGAATAACAGGGAAGGCGAAGCCGGCGGCAGCGGCGGCGGCGGCGACGGGGGGATTTCGTAATAAGAATAATCGGTGAAGTGAGAAAAAAGCGAGCCGTCCGAGCAACGGGGACAAGAATAAGTTCAAGGGAGCCAGAGAGCCAAGGGAGAGGAGGAGTGGGGAGTTCGGGAAAAGACAGCACCAAAAAGCGACACTAGCAACTACCAGGCTAAGAATTGCGTTAAGCAATTCGGTGCGCCAGTGTGAATACGAACCAAGCAACTTTGTGAGAGACGTGCAAAAAGGGGAGCAATTGATTGTTGAGTGAAAAGGAATTAGCAGCCGAATTAGCAGTGGGCAAGATGATGAAGATCAAGATCAGCATGAAGAGAGAGGACCGTGAGTATTAAGGCGGAAGTGATAGGCATGCTGTTACTTGGAAAGTGGCATAAACATACTATAGCAGCGAGATGTTGAGAGTGTGCCAGTTCCCTCATTGCAGACATTGGCAGAGGGTGTATGCCAAAGATCGTCATACAGGGAGGCTTTTGTCTAGCATCTTTTGTCGCTGGCTCAATTATCTTAAGTCCGGGGCACTTGCGCCTTGTCCTCTTTGCCGGTGTAACTTTCCTCCAATAGACTTCGATGCAATTTTAGGAGCATTCATCATAGAATTATTTAAAATACACTCATCGAAGTACTTATTATATTTAATTCCTGGCGTAAAAATTAATAGGAGTCGCGTTTATTTTAAATCAAATATTTAAAGCTGACAGATATTGCTTAAGTAACAACTGTTACTCAGATATTGTTCTGGGTCATTTGTTAGTTAACGCATAGTTACGTGAGCTTCCGGTACCGAGAGAGAGCATTCACTCGAGCGAGAACGCGCAAGACTCACAGTACATTAGCCCTTTGTTGCCACTCGAGCAGCAATAACAACTTGCTGCCTAATTGACTGTGCTAGGAAACTCAACTAGACTCAACAGAGAAATATAGATTTATTGGCAATAGTACAGTTTCATTACCAACACGACGACAGTTTGAATTTCGTCTCGGTGATCTCGCACTTTGGCATTGTCTGCCTATTTTACCATCCTTGCGAACAATTTGTAGTGGTATTTGCTAGGCAAATCTTGAAGATAAATTTGTAGTTAGGAATAATTCTAAGAGCAAATTCTATTCGTTAACTTGTTCCTGTGTGATTCTATGTAATCTCAATTGAGTCAGTATTATCATTTTCTGATTATTCAGTGTTTAATTTATACTGTCAGTTATTAACTGGCGAGAGAAGTATCTTTTATACACCCCAGTCACGTGCGAGCAACCCTTATCAATATTAGTGTGAATACAATCAAACGCCGGGCAAATTCAAGATTATGTAAACTCGCAAATCACGGTCGGCTGCGTAAACTGAACTTCGATTATTATCGCAAAGATGTGTTCCATTGAATTTCGAGAGATTCCGGTGGAGTCGATCTTGTCGGATTTCAATGTTCTTACTGAGGTGTCTCAGATTGCACAATGCAGATAAGACTTCCTTTAGAAAAGCAGAGATTGCTTCAGTGTTAGATAAGATGTGATATGATTACAGAAGACTTTCGAAGTCCGATGTAGGCCTTTTTCTAATTAGAGTTTTGCAATGATTCGAAGTCTTGGAGTGCCTCTTGTAATGTAACGATGTGTCTGTGTGCAAGCAATGTTAATTGGCAGAACTTCAAGACGGCTCGAGTCTCGCGCGGACCAACAGGCCGCTGATCTTTTAATGCTTCGGAGATGAGACAGTCGTTTCGGTGCCGGATACACCTCTTTCTGTCTGGGCAACTTAAGTAAACTTATTACTAGCTTACAAAGTGTGGATCATTTAATCTTAAGAGAACTTACTTCTTTGTTAAGTAACTTTGATTGGTATTATAGTCAGCGTTTACAAAGTTTGTTTTTTCAGCCGCAAGTTTATGCTTTCACTTTAGTTTCAAGTTCGTTGGTTTCAACGTTGAATTAAACTTGAATGCATTATAGATTGCAATATTTATAACTCGAATATTGTGACTTCGATCTTTTATTAAAATCACTTTCTTTATGAAAAATGATACTATTTCTTTATCTTCTGCACAATATGGAATTTCGAATTTATAAAATCGAGATTGATTCGACGATTTTATTGAGTGCGGCTCCGCAATCGAGTTGGGATTTGAGTTGCCGGGATAAGTATGAGTATGAGTGAAATGCCGGAGTGTGCCGGCGTGGTGTGAGTGCGAGGCGGGCGTCGTTCACGTATTTTTGGACGCTTCTTACATAAGTCGCGAGGCCGCATTTGAATAGCTGAATAGCTGCGCGATTTTGGCCAGACGTTCACATTTCCCGCTGGCTGCGAGAGGAAACTGCGAAACCCCGCTTGCTCTCCTCTCCCTCAACCCCTCGTTCGTTCATCGAATCACCGAGAGCTCTTCGTTCCGATATAAAACATACCCTTTCAAACGCACCGAGGAAGCCCGGGCAAAGCTGATTGGTTAACGAAATGCATAGAAGAATAGTAAAACAGAACCGCGAGCTATTATTTTATTTTTGTAGAAACAGAAAGATTTATTACTTGGACGATATTTGTGAATAATGATAAAAGGTGGATAATTAGAAAAGCAGATATTACTATTATTATCATCTGATTTTTCTTTAAATTTATATATCTTTTGGGGGAACATTTTTATGTTGAAAACTAACTCGTACAAAATGTATTTTATGCAGATTTGATTCGTTTTAAACAACCCTGAGTTGGATTAGGTTTTAGAAGCATTAAACGAGGTTAAAAATTACGCAATTGTGTACCCAGAAATCTGCATGGGAATCCGCACTAGTGCTTGGCTAATCGTCTCTTCCTCTTTGTTCAAGCACGTATTTCGATTACATATAATCGTCTTTTACTCGCTGATACCTTGTCATTCCGTTTTACTAAATTCGTCGCCGTGCCACTCGGAATTGCGACCCAGCACTTCCAAATACAATTCAAACACAATCGTCATTAGTTGATCTTTAATTGTTCCTGATTTAAATATTTTTCATGCGATTAACAAAAGGTATCTCTTAAGATTTTTTAAATATTTCTATCATTTTATGGAATACAAAGTAGAATATTGTAATGTACAAAATATAGGAAAGAATTAGGAAACATTTACGTGCAATAAAAATTGTTGGGCGATTTATAATTATCCACCGCGAAGTGTCCACCTGACAGTATTTCAAAGGCGAGTGAACCACTTTGTTCTCGCAGGCAATGCATATTGGGGAGAGGGTGGTTACGCGGAAGCCAACTGAAAGGGGAGAGAAGCGAGAGTGGCTTTGTCGAGAGAGAAAAGGCGGACGAAAACATAATCCACTTGATCTTCGCATGGGTTTTCGTTCGCTCGTTAACGCGACTAGGGTCTGCCACGCCTTCCGCCTGTTCCACGCGTCGCTATTCACTCGACTGAGAACATTGCCGGCGGTCAAAGCAAAGCCGCATGAAAAACTGGCCGAAAGCTTGTCAGCATCGAATGGACACTTGAAGCGTAAACGCCGCCCAACGCACTTCATTGTCTGCCGACACAAAGAACCACTTGCTCTGCGATACGAGCTCTAATAGTCCAGTCAGACTTCACTCTAATTATTTCGATACTTTCGCCGATGGGATTATAGTGGCTAGAATGACTGCTGCTTCGGAAAGAATAGAAACGTGTTCGTAGGTGGCGTTCACGGGGGCGAACGTCTGATAAAGAAAAGGCTGAAAGGGCTGGGTAATCAATAAGTTGTCCCGTCGATGGCGTCTAAGCGACGCCGCCTCGAAACACCAGCTGCACGCACTAGTAATTTCCCAGGATTTCTCAGGATTCATAAATATCTCAAGCCAATCGAATCGTAACTTCGCCAATGCTGCGCGACCTGCGTGTCGCACTGCTAACGTTAAACGTCATTCTTTGTGCTACAAACCGAGACGAATTGCTAACTAATAAGAATTCTTGCTATTTCTGAATTAGTTCTTTCTTTCTTGATTTGATATATTAAATTGCTAGCAATTGTTTAAAAAATTTTTAGAGAATATTACGTATTTATATCTTGACATTATTGAAAGTTTCAACTAGATTTATATTATCTGCCTTTTCTATTATAAAAGTCTGAGTATATTTAAGAATTATTATTAATTACTGTTTTTTCTTTAAACGTCTTTCTCGTCGAATGACAAGCTTTTAGAGAAACCTATTGGGTTCTCGTCAACAGAAGACTAATAGAATGACAGAAGAACCGTTTGTAGTAGCAGGAAGAACGTATCCAATTCGCAAACACTCTATTTGCCGAGAAACGAAGGCCATTCCCTTTATATTTCTCGGTTGATTATTGTGTTTCTGTGGCTCTTCACGTGAAAGCGTCGTGAAAGCGACACGCGAGAACGACAGAGTGTGCACCGAGAGCTCCCTTCCACCAATACTAGCATCGGTTTATATTTAGTCGTACAAACAACTTGTTTTTTTCAAACGGGGCGAGTATTTTTATGAAACTCGCGCACAACCCGATACCGCAAGGAGTTCGCTCGTGTCACAACGATTCATCGCTAAAGCATTGGAGCAACAATTTTTGTTGCAATCTTAGCTTTTTATAAAACATGATTCTTACCAAAAATTTCATTCCTTGATCTTTCTGTTGGCAACAATAGAAGGCGAACAATAATGCGTTTGTAGTTGTTTCATATGCAGTAGCTAATTTGCAAAGCAATTCGAAGTCTCATCTGTGCTTGACACGTGTTTCATAAGTAGTGTAATATTAATTAACAAGCAATGGTTGAAGCCCCATGCACACTGTATCGCCTCTAGCGTCGCTCTCACTATTGATTCCGTTTGCAGTTGGTCACTTTTAATATCTGAAATGTTCACATACGTTTGCATAGTTATATAATTAATTAGCTCTGAAATTCAAAAATATTAGCAAAAATGAACATCTGCAGTCTTCCAATATGTTTCACAGAGAAATTAGTTACAGATTCACATTTTTAATAGAATTAAACAATATTGCAGGGTGAATGTTAAACTAAATTACCTGTTAGTTACATAAATCTATTCGACGTTAAAATGTAATATCACGAAAGGCAGATTGAATCGATGAAAGAAAGTCAGTTCACTCGAATCAGACAGTCAACGTGATCAGACGAAGAATTTGGTTATGTCTGTCGGAGCGGCAGTGTTGGAAATTAAAACGCATGCTTCTGCTGACCCGGTTTTCGACACGTCACTGTCTCTTCTTTCTCCGGCTTTCCCTCCTGCGCCCGCTTTCGTTCCAGCGTCATTCTCTCCTCTCGCGCCGCTCCCTCTATCATTCAATCCCTCTTCGCTTCCCTCTCCATGGCTCGCAGCTGCTGGCGTGCTCTTTTTCTTTCCACGCGCCGCTCGCCACGGAATATCGAGATGATAATTCGATCGATAGTCGTTTTCCTGATCGCCTAAGCTGCGGTACGCACGCACACCCGCCAAACTCGACGAAGCCCCCGACAGGACAAGTTTAGTTTATAATAGAAAAGTAGTTGGGAAAGTGTGCGAGAATGGTACGCAGGATGAATCAGAAGCATCAGGAGGAGCCGCTGCCAGAGCGAGGCCCTGGTGAGTTGTGTACGCCCTGGCGAAAAAGCCGAGGAAACCGGACAGGTGGATTCTCGGTGCAGCGAGCTCTTGCTCTCTCACGTGGTGAACATATGGTTCCGGCACATGTCCTCCCAGCGAGTACCCCTGCACCGTTAATTCTCCATGCGATCTTCTACCCTCGAGTGCGATCGCTCCTCAACTTCATTAGACATTAATTAAATGCGAGAATAGTCTATAAGAATTTTGCAATTAGAACGGAATAGGAAATACCGTACCGTACCTGCCTTACTCATTCACTGCCAGCTTTAATTCATATGTTCCCAATGTGTTTTGTATTGTTAATGTAATTTTATTTCGCCTACTTGTTCACTGGGGCTCAATACGCGAGTCCCGTTGGAAATAGATGCTGCTTTAAAGAGAAGCACGTGAAATAGAAGTGTAAAATAGAGAAGATGTTTTTCATGAAATGGAAGTTGACTTTTTGTTTTGCGTAGCGATTGCTCGCAAGCATTTGAGATGCATGTTCATTTTGTTTCATGTTTGTTCATTTCTGGAGCAGCGTAATTGCTGCGTGGTGCAATGGTCTCTGTTATAAATCAATGGAATCCTTCGAATGTTTTAGTGGCCGCCCTGATATATTGGCGCGATCCAAAGAAGTCTGGCATCGTTTTTGGCGCGATCCTGGGCGTGCTGTTGTCACTGGCCTACTTCAGTCTGATAAGCGTCCTTGCTTATTTCTCACTATTCGTACTTATCGGCACTGTGAGCTTCAGGATCTACAAGACTGTCCTTCAGGCTATTCAGAAGACGTCCGATGGGCATCCTTTCAAGTAAGCACGACTCTACTCATTACCGCGCCATTCAAAGTTGCTCGCTCCGGGAACTGTGCGAGCAATCAGTATTCACTCACTTTCGAAATGCTTGAAAAAGAATTTAATTCCTCTTTCTTTCGTGGGAATGTTCCACTTTGTCACTGCCATTGTGCCACTGTTCAGAACTCTCATAATTTAGTATAATTTTCTGAGGGAAAATTGAAGAAAATCCTTGTTGATTGCAAAATAAAAGTGTATGACTGAAATGCTGCTAGCAGCGAATAGTAATTATTAATTCTGTAAATTACAGGGATATCTTGGAAGTTGACTTAAAAGTGCCCGCTGAGAAGGTGCACGAAGTCGCCGATGTTGCAGTCGCACACGCGAATGCCGCAGTCAGCGAGTTGCGCAGGCTTTTCCTTGTCGAGGATTTCGTCGATTCATTGAAGTTCGGTGTGCTACTTTGGTGCCTCACATATGTCGGGTCTTGGTTTAACGGCATGACCCTCATCATCATTGGTGCGACCCCAAAACTTTTTTACATCTGTGTAGTTTCATATAATGAAATTTGACTATTTTTTCTTCGGATTTTAACTTATGTTTCATTTCCAGGTGTGGTCGCCCTGTTTACGTTGCCAAAGGTTTACGAAACAAATAAGGCACAGATCGACCAGAACCTTGCATTGGTGCACAGCAAGATCAACGAGATCACCACAAAGTAAGCTTATGATTACGAGTTTCCGCTGCAGCTTTCCATAATTTCTCGATGATTCGGAAGATTTCTAAGAGTTGTTTCGAGTAAATCGCATCAGGCATTAACAGTTGTTTATTTTCCAATTGCAGAGTGAAAGTAGCCATCCCACTGGGCAAGAAACCCGAGCCTACGAAGGAGGAATAAACCACTCGTATCACATCATCTCATCTCGCCCCGTCTTTTCTCACCTTCGCACCATGTAGTGTTGGGCTGAGTGATTGAATCGAGCGAACAGAAATACAGTGTGAACGATAGTGAGAGAGAAAGAGTCCGAGGACTTCGAGGAGTCTGACGACAGCGGTATTCGTTATTGAATTTTGAACAAGATTCCAACACGATTTTAGCGTATAAATAAAAGAGATGTAAGAGAGAAACTCTCGTTCCAGGCTCAATGTATCCATGTGCACTGTTGCCCCGACGGTGATGCGCGTGCGCCCATTGACTTCTTTTTATTCTTGACATGCTTGAAAGTTTGCGGGAGACGATGCGACGTTGTTATCTTTAACAATTTTTACTCTATAGAAACATTTCTACAATCGATACTTTGTTAGAAAGATTAAAACAGTGACCGCCAACCGGGAGGAGGAGGTGTGCGATCTTGTTTCGAAGTCGATCACGAATACCGAAGTTTCCGGCGGTTCTACTCTGGGGCAGCCAGTAGAGATTAAAGAAGATATTTCCAGAAGCTCGATACTGTATCATGTGAACGAAATGTCGTATACAGTATACTGAATTGTATACTTTGTATTGTTGTCTTCGAAAAATATAATATTAATTCCCTTTAATTCATATTTATTTTCGCCGTCTCTTTAGATCGGTTGGGCTTTCAGTTTGCATAGCGCACGGTATCCACGATCCACCGAGTCTTTGTTCAATAATTAATCGACCAATGTCCGTCATGTGCATATAAACGAGTGCGTCACTCTATCGATATCTTTCTTCTCGTGCAGTACAGGAGATGGCTTGAAATTCCGTCGCCCGTGTCACTGATTACTTGTACTTCTTTCTCATCGACAGTTTTTTATTCGCTCAAAATACAATGTAACGTTAGCTTTTTACACTCGAGCTAAATCGTAACGTAAGGAGCACACCGCGTAAGTAGATAGGCGCTTTTTGTGTTGAAAGGTTACACTAATCATTTCTAGGTATCGGTGTTATTTAAATCCCGTTGAATAACGACAATTGTTAGCAACAAATTACGGTGCTACCTTTCGAGTAGTACCACGGTGCAATATTCTATATACGGTGGTTGAAGGGCGTCAAAGTTGTGATCGTTTTTTAAAGCCACCTAACTCGATCATTCGACTCATGTACACGTTTCTACTAGCCCGGTTCGATCCATTAACTGTTCTGTCTTTGATTGGTTGCGGAAGGTTCAAGTGTATTTCAATACTCAGTGCTTGCATCAGAAAGTACTCGAAACTATCACTCATTCACTTGCATCTCAATTTTCGTTCCATTCGAAAAGTAGCGAAGTCCAACTGAGAAGCGGTTACAACGAAGTACGCATGAACCTTTCGGGATCATTGGCGGCAGTGGACGAATCGAATTAATGTCATCGTCGTCGACGGCTTATTACAGTTTCACTTATGGCTGCAACTCCGCATCCGAGCACGCGCGATAATACAGCAATCTCACGCCTGGTAGCACAATATTAGGATTACGATAGGCAAACGCTTCACACGCCGCAAACGAAAAATGGAAGAAACGTAATAGCGTACAGCCGAGAGAACTGTTAACACTAGCACATAGCGTTGTAGTCGCAATTGATCTTCGAGATTATACTTGTTCTGGTAAATTAATCAATTTTATTAGGTGTTTCACGCGCGAGGCTTATCCCAGTGCTTCTCAATGAATCCATTGAAACATTAAATTTATTCTAAAGCATTCATACTCATTTAGAACTTTATTGTCAACGACTACACTGCACAAATACCGGGTGCACAAGCATTGCTTCTTTATTCTTCTTCTTAGTATTCTAAGTTCGATTTAAAAATGATATTTGTTGCTCTATCAAGCGAACGGAATATGTAAGAACATTGTAATCAAAATTGCGTGTATTGTATGAGGACGATACTCGTATACACATGTGGATTCATTGATGAGCAATCGTTCGGCCCGAATACACGCGAAACGCATAACACAATCTTGTTAGAGCGATTGTAGTGATATCTTAAAAATTGGCTAGCTGCTGTTAATAGACATCGACTTCTTAATTGAACGCTGTTACAGCTTACATCCTCTCTCATATACATATTGTAATGTCATTACGTGCTCGCACCAGCTAGCGTTACAGCATTAGCCTGTTCACCTCCGTCACGTTTCGTTGATGTTGTTCTTGTCCGCCTCGTGACCAATCATCGTATCGCCGAATCATCTTCGCGAGCGTCTTTACCTGTACATACCGCTTTAGCAATATTGTTGGATGTACTACGTACCTTCGATTGTCATCGCTCTCATCGCTTGTTACATGTTAAGGACAGAGCTTTGGTATACGCTCGGTTCATTCTCATGAACTCAAGGCAAGCGCTGACGCATTTTTTCACAGCATAGTAGTAGCATTGCGTTATCGAATGAGTGTGTTCTTTTATCGGAGTCGTTTGGTATATGTTCACGCGAATGCCTGGTCCTTAATGTGAGATTTCCGAGCGGAAGGTGTTGAGGTTATTCGGTGTAATGTTACATTACTTTAGATTAATTTCACCTGGCTAGGGCGTTCTCAGCTTATCCAATCTCGAGTTTGCTTGGTACCAAGCCGAGACTTCAGCTCTTTTTGCGCCGCTTGGTATAAAGGCTAAGTACAGTTTCGAAAGTCTGTAACGGAATACTTTACGACTGAAATAACAATATATTGATTTGGAAAAGCGTATTGGTGGAATTTTTATGCTCCGCTGAAGATGAGCCTCATACTTTTTCTACAATTGTACTCCGACTACCTGAACTGTCAAGGCAGTGCATAAACGTTCGGAGTGTTTCGGAATAGTGATTTGCTGGTCGAAATCGTTTCGCTTGTCGATATTGATATTCTATGAATTTATAAATTTATAAATCACATGATACCTATATAAAGTTACGGTAATACAAATGTCTGATAAAGATGCCCGTTGAAATTTTTAAGTTGACACGTTGACTTTTCATCAGTATGAAAGTATTATGCTTGAATGTTAAACTATTAAAAGTTGTCAGTCAACAAAGTTGACTTCGGGCTCCAACATTGGAGTCTTATTGGTGACTAAATATTTCTTGCTTATTACAGTTTCTTCGCGATGTTATGTAGAATTAAAATAATGATCCATGTAAAATTAATTTCTGTGTTACGTACACCTATCTCTACCTCTTCACGAGAAATTGTTATCTCATGATCGAATAACATGGAACTTAGAAAGTCTTGAAAGTATATTACATGGGCATACAAATATGCAAGAAAAAACAACTGGCAAATGACCAAGAATTACAACAACCAAACATCTGTTGAATCAAGCGAAGCTTTCGTAATAGCTGTTTGGCTCTTTCTCTCTATAATTTTACAAGGAATCTTGGAAACGTATTATAAACATTCAAAAACAAATGTCTTACGGATTCCTTGGGAAATATTTCCACACTCAAATGTCCTGACAATGTCTCGGATTCCACGGATGAAAATCCCTGGAAAATATACGTCCATCGAATGCTTTGTGCTATAATATAGAAAATATTGCACAGCCTTGAAGAAATACGCTCAGGTAAAACCGAATTTCGTGCTTTTCCGCTGCGGCGTACCGCTCAGAAAATTAAAAATAACTTTATTGCGACAGATCGAGATAATGAGTGCTAGCATGCAACTTCGTAAATTTATTACAGCATTGGGAGCCGTAAGATTGGAAGGAATACGCGAGCGAGAATCGCTGGGAAAAGTGGCGTTAATCCACCAGAGCACTAAGAATTTCATGCTGCCGTTTTACTGTGCGAGCGTGGCAGGCAGGTCCTGTACCTTGGCGGGGCGAGTTTATATTTGCTTTGGCATGGATTTCGATGAAATGCAGCCAAGTGCACCGGGCACAGGAGAGGGCTTTTCCAAATTTAATTTCACTCGGCGAACACTAGCTTCCAACGATAACTACAACTGGCACGGTTCGAACATCACGTTTCCCTCGCTGTGCACGCTAGGGCCGTCAGAATTTCGAAGCAGTAAGGTGAACGTACAGCGAAAACGTGATGCATTTACATATTCCTGCAGGAGCGAATAACGCCAGAAATGCCAAGGTCGGATCGACCAGTCCGTTCCTCGACGATTTCAACGAGACAGAAAACTGCAAAACTAAAGAAACAAATCGACTCTCGCCGATTTCGTAATAGTTCAATCATTCATTAAATATTCCTCGCTTTCGTCACTTTTTTCACAGACCGCAGTGATTGGAATTTCAAGTCACGTATTGTCGCAGGAGACTTAGCAATTCGTTATACTTATTCCTGTAATTCTCATTACCTTATGTCAAACAAGAATTACTCAGGGATAATTTAAACCAACTTTTACGGTGATCGATTGGAAAAGATACTCTGGCCGGACACTCGACATTCTCACTGCAATCACTTACAAACTACGAATGTCTGTGATTCTCATGAACATGACTCTCACGAAGCTTAATCAGCATAGGAACGAAGATCTAACATCTAAGCATACTTACAATAGAACTATACTATACGAGAGAATATTATATGCAAGAAAGTGGTAAATAAAGAAAAGATTCGAAGTGGCATAGAAAGGACGGTGAAGCGGAGATGGGCTTAAAGAGAGGGGGAGGTCTTCAAGATCCCCCGAAGAAATAATTATTAATCGCTATTACACACTAAGTCTAATTATTATATGGTTACACACAAAGCGTGGACGAATGCTGAAACGTTGTTAGATTAATGATTAATTAAACTGCGAGGTACAAGGGCCGAGAGAGGATAAAGCGTGCCCTCTGTGAGAGTGAAGGCTTAAGAGTTGAACGACAAATCCGATGGGAATGCGCTTAAGAAGACGTACATACCGGACAATATCATATTCATGAGGACTAATTGTGGTACAGTAAACTGGCAGAGCAAGCCAAAACGCTGTCAAAACACTTTAAACCGAATGCGACGCGCGAAGTAAGGGACGAGCAAGAGATTTGACTTTCATAGTCTAAGAACGCAGAGGACGCTAGTTGGATTCTTCGGGAATCCCAATTGTAATACGCATTATTGCTTATTGACGTTTTCATTATTCCATCTGCATCAGCATGATTAATTAATAAATAAATTATATTAAATAAGAAATCAAACCTGACCTGCTTTCTCCTTGTACTTCCTGATACTTTATTCATCCTGCCTTACCATTCTTAGTTCGTTCATAGAAACGTACTTATTTAAAAGTACTTCGATTATTTTAATTCGTGCAATTTAAATTTCCGTCAAAATACTGGTAAAATACTGGTAAAACTGGTAATACTGGTAATTGCAAAACCGATCGGAAATATATTTTGAATACAATATCATGAGACATTATCGTGAGGTCTTAGCAAAGACCAGCATGTGTACGCGTGTCTGATAAAGAGAACGAGAGATTCCGATTGACAGTTGATTCACCTCGCGTGGCACTAGGAATAAGCGGTATTATCCAGGATGGTAAATTGGAGTTAGTTCCCTTAAAGGGGATTATGGTGTTCGTAATCAGCGGGAATCTGGCGGTGCGATTGGAATTGGCAGTTGGGACGCATGCGCGACCTTCGGGCAAGGTGACCATCGGCGGGCGGAGAGCAGCACTCGCTGGTTGGCGAGCACTGCTTTCGGTTCTGTCGTCGCCGGTGTCACAGCTGTCTGTCCAACTGGCTGGCTGATAATCGGGCAGCCGAGAAACGACCGGTGTTAGATAGCCGCGTGCGTTCCTCTCCGTTGCGCTACTGGCTGCTATTACTCTCGGCTCACGCAATTATCAGCGTGCACGCGTCTTCTCCTGCCAGTCGAGAGAGAGAGAGAGAGAGAGAGAGAGAGAGAGAGAGAGAGAGAGACAGGCGGCCGTTCCACACGAAACACGCTGAATTCAATCCTGCGAAGGCTAAGTAGACGGAAGAAAGAAAAAGGACCCGGTGCAGTCGCAGTGCTCGAAAGATGTCGGATTCCGATCACGAGAAGAGGAAGCAGATCTCGGTGCGCGGGATCGTCGACGTCGAGAACGTAGCGAACTTCAAGAAAACGTTCAACCGGCATCTCCATTACACGCTTGTGAAGGATCGCAATGTCGCCACCAGCCGAGACTACTTCTTCGCCCTGGCGCACAGCGTCAAGGACAATCTTGTGTCCCGATGGATTCGCACTCAACAATACTACTACGAGAAGGACCCAAAGGTTTGTTTCCCTTAAATCCTTCCTTTAATATACTCGTCTCGAACTTATCTCGATCGCACATCGGGAGTACTTTGCACTGACAATGAACTAGTTGCGTCAATTGAATATCAAGACTTCGGGGATCTTCCATTGGGGAGTTTTCTAATTCGCACGATGATAATTCGGGATCCCCGTGATAAAGTTTAATGACTTATGTGCTAATAATTCGCTTTGGGAACGATTTATTATTTTGACTTTTCTGTGAATGGTTTTAACTGCTATAAATAAGTTAGTCGACGTTGAATCGTAATGAATTTTCGGCATATGAATACGCAGCATTGGTACTTACATAATGCAGTTATAGATAGTTAATAAATAGTTAGCTGTGCTGCCCTTCACCCACCTGTCTCTCGGCGCGAACCTCTTGCTCTAGTTAAAGTGTCAGGGACAAGTTTGTTTAACTTTTTCTATTGAACTTGAACTAAATTTTTTTTTCCACAAGGCATTTCTGACACATTCTACTAATAAAGTTATATAAATTCTGTATATTTATCGCGTCATTTGATTTAACATCATTTGGTTGCTTAGAATTGAATTTCTGTCATGCGCACTGACAAGCTACTCGCACAAACACAACTGCCACACATATATACAATTCATAGTCTACAAGAGTTTAGAAGAATAATACAAATTTGATTAAGTTCGTTTTCAAAATCGATAAAAATCCTGTCAGTAATTTATACGATTTCAATTTCATTAGATGCCCCGTTAAATAATTATGCTGCATCTCAAGTTGTCTGCTTTCGATAAAAATTGGATAAGATAAATGTAGAATTTGCACTCGCTCGCTTTTCTCTCATTAAATATTGTTATGTCTGGTTCATTATGATGGTTGAGTAAGTGCAACAGTACACCGCGACAAGTGTATGTGCGGTCTTATAGGAGTTGCAAGCGTGAAACTCAACACCGTGGGTCTCCGACCTAAAGCCACGGCTATACATATACGATACTTTATTCTTGCCATGTGTAACCCTCGAGGCATTCACCGTTCGCTCGCACACACTCGAAACACCTTCTGCGAAATACCTTAACTTGATAAGCTATTGGACGCGTTTTATTTTCCTTTGTCTGACATAATTAAATATATTTTAACATATCGTTTTGCTAAATACTAGGCAAAATATTTAAAACTTGTACTAAACTCAAAGTAATCATTGATAAGGAAAAATTAAATCACTTGTAGATTTTGAATTAAAATGATTGTTAGAATGGTTTGAAACTACAATTAGTTATAGAGATATTTGAGGAAAGAATAGTAGATCATAATAAGTTAAATTGGGAGGAAATTAATGGAGTCTTGATTCAAGAAAGTTAATAGAGAATTCGGATTGGATGGTCTATCAAATCCCAATTGGTATACCCAGTGGAATACTAGTGTTACAGTATATTTTTGGACCACCCTGTATGCGTGTCTATTGGTGGCATTAGCTCACTAATAAAGAGAAGTCCAAGATAATTTTGAGTCGTCCAAAGCACCATTGGAGATTCGCGTTCCACCTCCACTCTATCAGACTCTTCTAATATCTCGTAATGGCTTTGACAATTCTAGGATTTGCGTCTATTTATAGTGTGAGACTTTGTCACCCTCTGTCGATAATGCAAAATATTAATTGGTGCAGTCGGTGCTCTCAGTGTGATTGCGCAATAGGCCTACAATAATAGAGTAACGGTAATAAGGCTAAGTTGACAATGAACAATATTGGCCAACTGTTCTATTTTCGAGAGCGGGCAATAAATTCACATGGGCACAGTCATTAGCTAGTGTGCTGCTCGGCGCTATCGGCTGGTTCATAGTTCAATCCTTGAAAATGGATCACCATAGGGAGTGGCTAATCAGCAAAATATTAGCGCACGATTCCTGATAGTGTTATTATTCAATGTACCACGCTACCAATTGAGCAATCAGGAAATCACGACACCCACTAATGAGTTCCTTAATTGATTAGCCATAGTTTGTGTCACATGTTAGTAGCGTGAATTAGAAGGAAAACAGATATTGTGTCATATAGTTTTCCGCTTTTACGACCTTCCACCGTGCCAAGGATTGCTTTGCCAAGGAAGTGGCGACATGGATTAAACTGTACTTGACATCACCAAATTTTTAGACCTTCCAAGATCACTAGAGTTGTTTAACAACATCTTCAATCGTCAACATTCTTTGTTTCGGTAGCAACATCACAATGAGACTTTATTCGCCAATTAGAATAAATCGTCGTCCGTCGAAAAAGTTGAATTCTGCTACAGTTCGTGTTAGGCCAGTATTTATTTCGGTAGTATAATATTTTGCGTCGCCGTACAAATAGAATGACGGAGGGCTATCGAATGGTTAGCGGGAAAAGCGGAGACGAAAGGCACGCAGTAGAGGATAAAGGTAGTAGGGAAGAGGGTGAGGTTTCAGTGGGACAAGTCAGCGGTTTGCGAACTGTTATTGTCCTCTGTCGCTCCAGCCCTCTTTCTCTCGCTCTCCTCATCACCCGACGTCTGCGCCAGACGCAGAGCCTCAAGATATTTCCGTGTTACGATCGCTTTGAATCATGGACCAAGCCTACCGTTGGAGGAATCCCTGGTCGTAAGAGCCAGGGAGGACACGGTTACTTTGACAACTCGATCAATAGTTTTTTCCAAGAGAACTTTCGTCCCTTCGAGATTCGACTTCTGAGAATTCTTTTTGCTGGAGATATTACTTTGTCGAATAAGTTGCATTATAATCGAAATAGCATAAATAATCGAAATAATTCGTAGTAAGATATACACGTACTTTTTGCATCAACTTTCAAGCAACAAATTTCAACATTTATTCGCTGCACAGGCTGCTATTTTTGGTCGAGTCGCAGTTCCGAGTATCTTTAGCCGTAACTTGAAGTTTAAAATGCCGCCGGGACGAACAAGCGTGTTGTTCCTGTAATAAACTGTTGCTGGATGGAATATTTAGGATAGAGATACGCCGAAACTGTTAATGAGCGTGTTCTACAAGTGTTTGTCGGAAATCCGACTTTCGATATCAAAGTGACGCAACAGCTATAATTCCGAAATTGGTGACCTCCACGTAAGAGGATGTAACATTGATTCCGAAAATCGAAGCGCCGATAAGCAAAGTGCAATAGGCATTCTCCGATTCTATCTCTTCATCAATGTTACACGTGATTAACAGACACGCTTCATACGAGTGGCCCATGCGATATGCTCTTTCACTGGCTTTGCCAATTTTGCGTACCGACACGCCTTTCGCCTGCGACTTATATTTCTCACCTGTCGATCATCTATTATTGACATTTAACTGCGTGTCAGGAAATATATAATCGTTACGTCATTTTTGAAGAAACATTAGCTTGTGTTTTATGAGTTTAGTAGAATATTAATGAAGGATTATGAAGGATAACTCTAGTATTTTGTCAATTCGTTCATTTGCAGAGGGTCTATTATCTTTCCCTCGAATATTACATGGGCAGGAGTCTTCAGAATACCATGATCAATCTGGGTATTCAAGGTGCCTGCGATGAAGCCATGTACCAGGTTCGTTTAATTAGCAGTCTCGCTAAATTAGACGCATTTGATTTATACTGTCACGTTACTCGATAGATGGGATTAGATATCGAAGAATTGGAAGAACTAGAAGAAGATGCTGGTCTTGGAAATGGAGGGTTGGGTCGTCTAGCCGCTTGTTTCCTAGACAGCATGGCTACTTTGGGCCTAGCAGCCTATGGTTATGGTATTCGTTACGAATACGGTATTTTCGCTCAGAAAATCAAGAACGGCGAACAGGTAGAAGAACCAGACGACTGGTTGCGATATGGCAATCCTTGGGAGAAAGCACGGCCCGAATTTATGCTGCCAGTTAATTTCTACGGACACGTGATTGACACACCCGAAGGAAAGAAGTGGGTGAACACGCAGGTACGATGAAAGAAAGTTAATGTTATATTATTATTATGGCAAGAAAAATGGATGTATGTAGAAAGCGATTATTTGTAAATAACATTTCTAATTTGTTTATACATAGAACTCGTGTGTATTTGCATTTTATGTTTCTACTAGGTCGTATTTGC
This sequence comes from Ectemnius continuus, assembly GCA_910591665.1. Lineage (NCBI taxonomy): Eukaryota > Metazoa > Arthropoda > Insecta > Hymenoptera > Crabronidae > Ectemnius > Ectemnius continuus. The sequence goes on along the minus strand of OU342868.1, from coordinate 6,805,742 downwards.
GATGCCCTATGATAATCCTATCCCAGGCTACAAGAACAATGTCGTGAACACCCTCCGATTATGGTCGGCGAAATCTCCGGTGGAGTTCAACTTGAAATTCTGTAAGTTACATTTGTCAGGGCTATGACAAATGATTATTTCACTATCCGAATACCCACTTCAGCTAAAATTATATATGGCACTCATCAAAGCCACTTATACATTACAGTCAATGATGGAGACTACATTCAGGCCGTAATTGATCGTAATTTGGCCGAGAACATCTCTCGAGTTCTCTACCCCAACGACAATTTCTTCGAGGGCAAAGAATTACGTCTGAAACAAGAGTACTTCATGGTGGCAGCAACGTTGCAGGATATAATTAGGCGATACAAAGCTAGCAAATTCGGCTCGAGGGAACATCACAGAACCGACTTCGATCAATTCCCTGAAAAAGTCGCCGTTCAGTTGAACGACACCCATCCTTCCCTTGCTATCCCTGAATTGATGCGAATCTTAATTGATGTTGAGGGACTTCCATGGGAAAAGGTACAAAAATTATTTGATATTATAGTACTCGAAGTTACACGAGATGTTTAGCCAACAGTGTTTCTGTGTAGGCTTGGGAAATCACAACGAGGACTTGCGCCTACACCAATCACACAGTTCTTCCCGAAGCTCTTGAAAGATGGCCAACGAGTATGCTGGAAAGCATCCTACCCCGTCACTTACAAATTATTTATCACATCAACTTCTTGCACTTGAAACAAGTCGAAGCTAAGTATCCTGGAGACCTTGACCGTTTGCGAAGGATGTCCTTGGTGGAAGAAGAGGGCGAAAAGAGAATAAACATGGCACATCTTTCTATTGTTGGAAGCCATGCGATTAACGGAGTCGCGCGGATACACTCCGAAATCTTAAAGGATAGTGTGTAAGTAAATACTTTCGACTTTTGAGATTTGTTAACTGTTACAGTGTTACTTAAGTTTGCATTTTGGTATTTCCTACAGATTCAGAGACTTCTACGAAATGAACCCGGAGAAATTCCAGAATAAGACAAACGGTATAACACCTAGGAGATGGCTTCTTCTTTGTAATCCTAACTTGTCTGACATCATCGAAGAGGTAAGAAATTTTAGAAACTGCACTTTTGATGAAAATTAGAATAACATACAAATTGAATATGGCATTATTCCCCGGGTAGAAAATCGGAAGTGATTGGACTGTCCATTTGGAACAATTGACTCAATTAAAGCAATGGGCAAAGGACCCAGTATTCCAGCGCAGTATCGTTAAAGTAAAGCAGGAAAATAAAATGAAGCTCACACAAATTTTGGAGAAAGAATACGGCGTTAAAGTAAATCCTGCCTCCATTTTCGACATTCAAGTACGTAAATTTTGATTTTACGAATACTTAATTTGTGTTTAAGACGTATTCATAACAGTTGTATGATCGTAACAGGTGAAAAGAATTCACGAATATAAGAGGCAACTGTTGAACTGCCTTCACGTAATCACTCTTTACAACCGTATAAAAAGGGATCCTTCGGGTCCGTTTGTACCCCGAACAGTTATGATCGGCGGTAAAGCAGCGCCGGGCTACCATCTCGCAAAGAAGATTATTAAATTGATTTGCAGTGTCGCAAATATCGTGAATAATGATCCTATTGTTGGGGACAAATTGAAACTGATATACTTGGAGAACTACCGAGTTACATTGGCCGAGAAGATCATTCCTGCAGCCGATCTCAGTGAACAGATTTCAACTGCTGGCACTGAAGCCTCTGGAACTGGAAACATGAAATTCATGGTAATTATTGCTTTTAATTACCAGAATATCAATATACCGATAAGCCACGATAAAATATAATGTTCATTCTGTGATCAACAGTTGAACGGCGCATTAACAATCGGTACTCTTGACGGAGCTAATGTCGAGATGGCCGAAGAAATGGGTGAAGACAACATTTTCATCTTCGGCATGACAGTGGACGAAGTCGAAGATCTCAAACGAAAGGGATACAATGCCTGGGACTACTATAACAAACTTCCCGAAGCTAAACAATGCATCGATCAAATTCAGGGTGGCTTCTTCAGCCCCAACAATCCAGATGAGTTCAGAGATATTGCTGACGTTCTCCTTAAGTGGGATCGTTTCTTCTTGCTTGCCGATTACGAAAGCTACATTAAAATGCAAGACCACGTCGGCAAAGTTTATCAGGTACGTAAATATGCCCAAAAAGAATATAAAAGATGACGAATAACAAGAGAACTGTTCAATACATGAGGAATTGATATTTTACATAGGATGAGACGAAATGGGTGGAAATGGCGATACATAATATTGCGTCTTCCGGGAAATTCTCGTCAGATCGCACAATCGCGGAATACGCACGTGAGATCTGGGGCGTCGAGCCCAACTGGCAGAAACTGCCTGACCCTCATGAACCACGAGATATTTAAGTCATTCATTATTAGGTGTATTCTCGTGTTAGATACAGAATGTTGTGAAAAAAGCAATTCGAAAGAGAAGGAAGAGGCCAAAAACCAAAGTGTGTATTCACAACTAAACTTCATGAGAACCGTTAACTCGACTAAAACATTACGCAAAGTCATTGTAACATACAATATGCCACATCCTGTTGTTTATAAAGATATATATATTTTTAAGAGTCTTTAAACTATTTTTAATAATTATTGAAATGGTACCGTCCTGTGTACTATCTGCCACTGTTAAAGAGCCACTCATAACACGAACTGAAGTTACAGAGTCTACCAGAAAACGGTTCGCCATGTTTCTAAATAATGCTTTTAATCCGTGGCGCATGAAATTATATCACGCTGTACAATAAAGATATTAAAGAAATTTTCGAACGGATTTCATCGTTCGTACTTATCCTCCTTTTTCTAGTTTATATACTCAAATGGTTGTTAATGATTGGGAAGACAAAATTCAAGATGAAAAAATTGGTTTTGTAGACAAAATGTATTCATATACTATACAGGACTATACAAGGTAAGATGCACCTTTAATTTCAGATACATCTCGCCGATATTCTTAAATCTTCATAACAATAAGTTGATTCGTCTTTTAAAAGCGTATTCGAGAAATACATGTCATTCCACGGTGTGTTAGTCTCATCGTTCCGAAGTGTAACATAAAGTAAGTAATCAGAACATAAGTTGACTTCATTACTGAAAATAGCTTATCGCGAAATCTATTTACACGTGCTTGAAAAATAGTAAATATTCACGAGCTGCGGTTTATGACTTTGAGTGACATATATACACATATTGCTTAAACAAATAGAGAACTGATATCATAGCACTGAAAGGCTGGTGCATTTGGGATTTTAGACATTCAACTCAGTCATTTTAAAAGTAACTAGTAAAGAAACTTTAAGGATAACATAGCACAGTGGAATCATTGTATAGATTCCAGAAGGAACACAGTTAAAAATAATTTTTCCAATATGTGATCAAGATTACAAAAATTTAAGTATCTATCACTGTAAGATCACACAGTTGCATTAAAGGAGCAGATCATCCTCTAGATTCCAATTAAAGCACATTGCAAATTGGGATGTCTAGTATAAAGATTAACAGTAATTTGTTTAATTTGACTATCTTTAGGAAATCATTCCTATACATTGAAGCTTTCTCCACAACCGCAGGTTCCTTTAATGTTTGGATTGTTAAAAACAAACTCAGAACTTAATTTTGATTCAACAAAGTCCATTTCAGTTCCCAATAAAGATAATTGGGCCTTTCTATCAATGATAATACGTACACCATCTTGTACTACCTCTTCATCAAGATTAGATTTTTCCTTCACATAGTTCAAAGTATAGCTCAGCCCATTACAGCCGCGTTGTTTTACTCCAACCTTGAGACCAATCTGAAATAATACAGGAGCACATAATTTAGAATAGCAAAATAACAAATATAAGGAAATTAAAAATTATAGTCAAAAGATGCTACTCACAAATTCAGTTTTGTCTTGAAGGAGTTCCTTGACCCTTTTCACTGCACTTGGTGTCTACAAGAAACAAATATATCCAAATTATAAAGAACTCATTTTTCTAATAATATACCAAATATTTATGCTCCAGTGAAATAAAGTAAAAGATTATGGAATTTAAAATCATATCATTATGGAATCCAATAGATACAACACAGGTTAGTATAAGATTTAGAAAGTACACATTTAATAGTTTTAAGATTACAAAATAGGAAGTATAAATACACATAGAACGCTATTAGAATGATCGTCACTAGGTTATAGTGTTTAGCTCTTAAGATTGCGACATATTTGAACTTCATTGCAAGATGACCAAAACATTCTCGTAGATTGAATTCACACACCAAACAATCGGGAATTATCCCAAACTTATAATTTCATCAACCGCAATGCGTCAGAGCTGAGATTAATAGCGACAAAAACAAAGTATTTGCCATTTAACAGTTATTAATATTTAAACTAGCAGAAGCCATGAAATTAACGAACAGCAAATTTCCAACGAAAACTTACATAATAGTCTGCGAAACATGCTACTTACCAGTGTTAATGCAGCCTTCGCCGAGAAGATTTTTCTACCTTTGACAGCTCGCACTGTCGCAGCTGCGAGCACGGACGACGACATTTTGATATTCTTTTCTATACTGTGAATTGTGATACGAGAATCACGTGTCCGCCCTACCACATGCACGCACGCCAGCTGCAACAATCGTCTTCATAACGAAACATCACTCGCTCGGCCCGTGTTTTTAAATTGTCAACAAAAACATGTATACATACTTTTGACCTATTATCATAATATATTTCAAGATAAAGACTCAGCAGGAAAACAAGAATTGATTGCGTTAATTAATAATTATGGAAACTGTGTGAACGCCTTAATTTCGACTGATCATTCTGATGTTGTGAACGCCGCCGGTTCTTTCTACAGTTAGCTGCACTCAGCCACAGTATACTGTTAGTCTAGCCGGCATAAATACATCGTTCACTAGTGTCTAGCAGTGTCTAGTATTTGTCAGTATTCTTCTGAATGTAGATAACATGTGCGCGGCGAAGGAAGAACTGCAATACTCCCATAAGATTTACAAGAGTGATCCGCTGTCTTTCAAGAATTACGTAGGCAAGGAAGTAAATATCCTCACTGAATCGGGTAACACGTGCACCGGCGTCGTGTACACCATAGATCCGGTTTCCGAAACGTGAGCGTATAATACATGAATACTGTTGTTCAATCGCTTAATAAACACATGTACAAAAGATAACACGCGTTCTATGTTTATCTTATGTAGTGTTGCATAAATGACAAACTTATATAAATTTGCTTCCATCGTTCGTTTGAATACACGATTTCGTACGACCATTTGAACATTCACCCACGAAGTGCCTTTCTGTTAATAGTTTGTCTATGTTTATAAAAATGATGCATGTTAGTTGTGCCACTTTTTTTATGCAACTTTATACAACCCAGAGCAATAAGACAGTGGGATCCTTCATTTGCAATTATTGTCAAGGCACTGTTAAAAAATAGAATAGAGGAAAATATCAAGTTATAGTCAATAGGGAAAACAAAGGGTTATCATATGGTGTGTTTCCAGTGTTATATTGCTTCAGCTAAGTGAGAAACCTGGCTTGAAAGTCGTTCTTGGTCATGCCATTAAGAGTATTGAAGTGGTAAAAACAATACCCGAGAACGAACTGCCAGAATTATTCACTTGTTTGCCGAAGAAAATCAATTCAACAGCACTCGAGGAACGAAAAGCTGTTGTTAAAGAATTCCTAATGAAGAATCGCTTTCCAGTCAAGGAAGTTAAAGATGTTCTAATGATACAAGATATTGTTGCTTTGTATCCACCATATGAAGCAGAAGACTGTGTATCTTCAAACAGCATAGTACTGGGACGGATACAAATGCTCCTAGCACAGATCAAAGCATAATTGTAGTTCCTACATTGCCTTCATGCTAATTGTATCTTATATGTGATATTATTTATTAAAGATTAAGTAAATACTGCTCGATGTATAACAAGTTCTTCTATTTCTATTGAATAAACTGTCTTTTTATTTCACTTTGGTGTCATAGTTATAATTGGCCAGTGGTCAAGTACACTTAGAGATTCTTATTAGTAGTCAGTAATACTTATTATTATACTGTTGTAACTTATTATGTTAATCTACAAATAGAGAGTAAATATCGTCAATTGTATTCTTTTGGAGAACTGGTGGTTTAGGACGAAGTAATAGATATTTCGTTGAGTACTATGTCGCCGGATATGTATAAGGTATCGATAATGGATGGTCGAAGTCGGTGTTTGAATTCCCCTATCATTTTCTCGCCGAGCCATATCGAGTATGCCTCGAACTCGCAACGAATGCTGTAACAATATCTAGAAATTACGTTGTGACAAAGGAAGAGTAATCAGAGCAGGAAGTTAAATAACTTCCTGTTACGTCTACAATAGATCTGGTGCTTTGCGCATAGCATTCATATTTATACATGTAATGTTAATATACAAACATTACTTGTGATACTTTGTACTAAACTCTGGGTACATAAATTTCCAATAAATGCTTCAAGCTACTTGACGAATTACACGAGACTTTGATATTAAACTTACGTTAGTAAGAAGCTTCGGCCGGGAAACCAAGTGAGATGACCCTGGTGGCGTTCTTCCTTTCCCCAGGATCCATCCGACCAGCAGTTCATAACAACATACGGTGCCGAGGTACCGTATGAGAATCGTGGATTCAAATGCATCGCAATTATTGGGTGTGGATAAACGGACTTACCCTTTTGTAGATTCACATAAAACCTGTAAATGGGAAGTGATTGGCTCATACAGAAAAATTGTTACTGTTTTTTCTATGACTTACGAATGAGGAAGAAGTTTCAATCTTCCGGAAATAGTAAGGCGTGTGCCCGTTGTGAATTCGGTGCCTATGTCAACAGAAGCAGGAACATCCTGTACACATAAAACTTTTGTATAAAGAAGGCAGGCTTTGTGGGAACAGGAGTTTTAGATAAACTTTATTTACCAAAAGTTCAACAAGAGACCGCGCGGGCCCTAAAGTGAGACGATCTTCCGAATCTCGGAGACTTGGGTCTGGGTAAACAGTAAGGTGCGATTGTCGCATACGAACATCTTCCAAACAACCGCAGATTTCCAGACCAGCAATCTCTTCAAGCGGCATTCTATACGTGAATGCACAGAAGTGGTCTCCATTTATGGCTATCTGTGTCCAAATATAGTAATTTGACGAGTAAATCGATGTTGCTTAAAACCATAATGTAAATAATTATAATATATATAATATATAATATTTCACTGGACATTTCCATGCCAGTTTGTACAATTACGTGGGAAGAACTTAATTCTACGAGGATCTAGTACTTGTACCTGAAATGCATCGATTGTACAAAAGATTGTAACGTGTATATAAGAGTTACGGTGGAACAAACAGCTACTCTCGCCGGTCGGCGAGCAGGTTTCTTCCGCTTCCCAAGAACCTTTATATTTTGTATTTCTCACCACGTAGCCGCGAACGAGCCGCGCGTCAAAATGCAGAGCAACGTTCCCCGAAGATTTGCATACCAAATTAATGGTAAATCTATAGTTAATAGAGACGTTTATTTTCACACTTTACAATATTATTAATATTATGACATATTCTAGGCTGAATTATTTATAGATTTATACTCGAACAGGCTACAATTACCTCATTGCCTCTGGTGGAATGTATCCTGTTACTATAATTGTTGCCGTTGGTTTTAGTGGCTTTAAAGGAATTACTTTCGATGTCCGCTGGAACAAAAGTGGGCGAGGAGCCGCCGGCACATTACAACAACAAAATTGCCACCAAGAAGGAGTAGCAGTAGGCAACGATTGTTTAACTGACTTTATACACTACAACAAAAAATTCTTAGACATATATAATTGTCATTGATCTTAATATAACTTACAAATAGTCTTGAATAAATTCGATAAATCTATCCCAAATCGTGCTAGCAATATCAAATGAAGCTTCAGCATGAATATCATGAAGGATGCTTGCGATAAGCAAAAAATATTTCTGTAGTTGATTGCTAAGAGTCTATTTTTAGATAAACAATCGTAGAAGTATTGGAATGGCATTTTCGGAATGGGTTTATAAGGAACAAATAAAACCATTCACCTGTTATGAAAATTTAACATTGTATCGTTCGAGATATAATTGTTTTCGGGAAAAGGTTTGGATAAAGGTGGAAAGGACGAAGCTTGTAAACAATTTGCGATTACGACACAATTAGTGAATCTTTTATTTCAGTCTACAGTTGGGAAATAAAGCATGAATACATACAAATTCATTACAATCATAATAATGTATATGGTACATATTTATTTTATATTATTTTATTTAGTAAACATTTATTTATGGTTGCAATATAAAATTAATAATTGAGTTATGTTGATAAGCACACAATTGTAAAGTATAGAAAGAGTAAAGAATGAAAAATAAACATTAGGGACAAAGGAGTATGCTTTGCAAATGACAATGAATATTATACACACTTAAAGCAATTAAGCGACCTGTCATAACAGAAGGAGATCTGATCTAGTCGATCCAGTCATCACACGAATGACTCTATATTGAAACATCTATTTAAATGACTCTAACATTTGTAACACATTCAGAAAATTCGCAGTGACAGAGGCAAACACGTAACAGAGGATGTTTCGGTTCCTAATTGGGTGGAGTGACAGGTTTTGTTGATACGCAAATGTGACGAATCCCATGGTTCGCTCCGTCTCGATAAGGTTAGGTGATAAAGAGCGAAAATTGCTACAACCGGGTCTATAGATCGCTTTGGCCAGGAGCTGAATGCAAGCGCCAATAGTAAGCTAATACTCACCACGGGCACCGCTTCCTCATCGAAAAAGCCGAATTCCTTCAATGCATCTTCACGGGTTCTCGTGAAGATCTCGCTGCCAGTGTTCGACATCTCGCAGAATTCGCGAACACTGGAGGGTTATAGCTTCGCCTATTGTTACAGTCCCATAAGCGGATAACAGAAAATAAAAGTCTGCCGATGTATGTGTAATCATACTGGTGTCTCTCAATCAGAAACCTGTCCCGAATGCGAACTGGCTGTGCCGGTGCTTCGGCCGTAATTACACCTCTTTCTCCGTAATAACACTAACGCATTAAACCACTGTGGACCAAACTGCGCTACGCATATACGTATACGCAGAACAAGTAATCTCACGTAATCTTCGCTTTTCGTAGTAAACACGAACTTGTCAAGGATATATAAGTAATAAAACTTTCCAGAACAAATGTATCTCTAAATCAGTTCGACTTTCTGCTGACGTTTTGAACACTGCATGACGATAAAAGAGAAATTTTGCGCTGACCCAACATTAACCATTGCTGAACATTATTTGAAATTAATACATATGCGCACGTACTAATTTCAAAGACGCATCCATTGAGAGGATTTTTAATAAAAAAGAAAACAAGATAATTCTTATGTATATTTTGTTTCGAAAGCTAATAAGTTTTCGAAGACTTACAACGAAGCAAATGCTTCTATTAAATTAGCGCTGTTACGTGTAGTAATATTTTGATATGCAATGATAAACTGTACATACATCATCGGCATGACATTAAACTAATTGTCACTGTTGTGACTGGGATGGAATCATGTTTTGTGCGTGTCTGTGTGGATGCGAGTGCCGCGTGCAAGCAAGTGTGGGTGCGTGGAAGCCGTTAAGGTAGATTTCATTAGTGTCGGGGGCCGAGGGAGAATGGAAATACCGCAAAATGATCAATTGCTCGATAGTATGGGAGATGTCTGTGATAACCAATGCCGAATTTGTTTAAAAGACTGCACGGAGGCTCGCGAGCTCTTCAAAAATGGGGATGTGGTACTGAGAAAGCTGATGGCCATCGCTCCAGTGCAGGTTAAGCTCACCATTGTTTATCTACGATATCTCAACAAATCTTTTGCTCATCTTCGCTTTTACTTCGCATTCCCGAAGAGATCTTCATTAGAAATAAGCTGTACTACGAAATTTAAAGTCTATCTGCCTCTGCGATTAAATCTTACGAGGTTTTACTCGACGATACTTGCTATATACTCTAGCAACCTTTTTGTTTACCATTGGTGCATCTTCTAGAAGTCCCTAAAAACAGGACAAAATTAATAATACAATTATAACTTTGATATTTATAAAGTTTGTTCTATATTCTGTGGTATTTTCAATAATAGGGAAACCATATTCTGAGATTTTCATTTGGTAGTTTGTTAAAACTCAAGTAGAAAGTGGAATGTATAGATTTGATATAGCATTCTGTTAGTTATATTAGCATAAATTATTGTATATTTAGGTTGAAGAAGGAGATGGCTTACCACGAATCATCTGTGCAACATGCAGTGAGTTATTGGATATATGCTATGACTTCCAATGTCAAATACAAAGCGCAGACCAGAAGCTCAGGCAAATGCTTAAGCTGATATCACCTAAAGAAAGTGGCATTAATAGTACAAGTATTGTCAAAGAGATCATTACTGATGTAATATCCACTGTTATATCCTCTGAGAGAGCCAATGATGCAGTCTCCCCTTTTATACCTGACAATACAGAATTCTGCTCTGAGCCCCACATAGACAGTGTCATGTGTTATAATAAAGACACAGACATACTAGACAAGCATGTGGGAAAGTTAGATGACAACAGTATACACAACATTAGTGATAATCAAACAGACGCTGTACAAAGCTGCTGGCCTTACCAAACAGTCGAGAGCAATGTGATAGAGAAGCAAGAATCATGTGTTAATAATGAACAAACTAATAGAACAAATGCCTCTTGTATAGTAAAATCAGAGATGGGAGATTTAGATGAACTTACTATTAGTGGGTCACAATGGCAGGATCAGACAAGGCTGGGCAACCTGCAAGAACAACCTAGCAAGTCTATTGATGATGAAGAAAAGCCATTAATATGGAGAACATCTTCTCAAAGATGTTTGTATTGTACGAAATCCTTCCACTCTAAGCTAGCGTTGCAGAGACACATAAGGGTGCATAAACATAAATCTATGTTGCGGTATGTCTGCCACATGTGTGACAAGCAGTATTCCAGTGTAGCAAATCTGAAAGCTCATGTTTCTCATGCTCACGAATCTCAAAAGAAGAAGACACTCAAGCAAAGTTTGAAAGAGAGAAAAGCAAGCAAAAAGTTACAGAGGAATTTTGATGCTCTGCCAACCGCAGAGAAGAAAAATTTCAAGTTCAAATGCAAAGTATGCTCAAAGCAGTTCACATATCACAAATCGTTCGTAACACATGCCAAATCGCACGCGGAATATAGGGAAAGTGCAGAGGACAGTGAGAAGATCGAAGAGAAGGAGGAAGAAAAGAATGAGATGGAGGAACACCAGCACGAACCCGAGGAAGAAGAAGACGAAGCAGAGGAGGGCGAAGATGACGATGACAAAGAGCTTCCAATGGAAAGTCTGCAGTGTACACAATGCCGTAAACTTTTCGCGACGAAACGCAACCTACAGAGGCATATATCGACGCATAGCGGACTCAAGTATAATTGTACGACGTGTGGGAAAGGTTTCTCGAGAGTGGATAAATTGAAAGATCACGAACAATCTAAACACAACACGGAATTGTTCGATAATTCAGATTCGGACGACAAACAAGACGACGACAGTATGAAAGGAAGCGGCAATGGTTCCGAAACTCGAAAGAAGGTATACTTTTAATCTTTAAACGATTAAAATTATCTCTATTTTGATTGCTAAGGCTTTAATTTAATTAATTGTTAATGCTTTGTTTCAGGAAAAGTACAGTAGGCCACATAAATGCGCAATATGTCCGAAATCATTTGCGCAAGCACAATCCCTGGCAAATCATATGGAGCGTCACAAGCGAGTGAAAGAAACGCAAAAGAGATTCTTGTGCGAAGTTTGCAGTAAGTGCTTCGCACAAAGTGGTTCTTTAGTAGCCCATATGCGGACGCATACAGGTGTGAAACCATACGTCTGCAACGTTTGCAGTAGAGCTTTTACAAAAAGCACCTATTTGCAATTACATATGCGTACACATAGTGGTGAGAAGCCATACATTTGTCAGTACTGTAGCAGGGCGTTTGCGAGGGCTAACACCTTGGCGAGGCATATAACAATGCACACAGGCGAAGCCAAGTATCACTGCCAGATTTGTACGAAATCGTTTAGAAGGCTCACTTCTTTAAATGAGCACACGTACACGCACACCGGGCAGCGACCGTACGCATGCAAGATTTGTACTAAGCGTTACAATAATGCCGGTTCATTGTACGCACACAGAAAGAAGTGCAAAGCGCAGCAACTTGTTGGCACGGGCTTCTCAGTTTCCGTGGATAATGCATCGCACCAAACTGATGTAAATGTACCGCAGGTACTCATATACTCGCAAAGAAAGTTAATGGAGGATGCAGTTGTGACTCAAGTAACACCAGCACCTCAGTACATGCTTGCGAATACGCAAAACCAGAAGAACCTTAGTGCCAATGTGATTCAGCCTTTTACAGTGGAGGACCCCAATGTTTACTCGATTAATTCGAAACAGTTCAAAAATCCTTACTACACGATTTACCCCAACATGTAGGACAGGTCTATTGGGTACTGGAACCTAATTAAACGAAAGCCTTTTTTAGTAATTCCCATTCTATTTTCTCATCCATCTTTTTCCCTTTCACTCGAATTCTACAGGATACCTGAAGTTGCCGTAAGATTTATTGTGGAACACTGGCAACTTTCGGTTATCCAATAATCGTTTTTTAATAATGGGTGATTGATATAATATTCACCAATAAACAAACAGAAGATTGTACATATAAAATTAGTAGTAACGAGAGTGCAATGTACTCATTCTGACGTAGTTGCTCATACTTTGGACCAGCGCAAAGGAGAAGTAGATTAATCGATAGACTATGGTTTAATTGGCCTTGGACAATACACGAATATTTGATGGTGAAGGAGGAAATCTTTGAGTCTCTGGATTTTGGCGCTTTCTTTTCAATTGTCGTACATATTAAAATCTGTAAATCGACACTAGCGACACCTTCTACTGCAGCACATACTATATATGGATAGCATAATACTGTTGAAGCAGGACGAATGCGTTTGGTGCAGTAACCTTAAAGAGTAGTCGCGGTCGACCGCTGCGGACGAACGCGAGCTGAAGCATTCTTTTGATTTGGGCCGGTTTGGGCAGCAAGTGATTCGTGCATACAAGCTGCCCGCGACTTCTAGTCTCCCGCCAGTAGACTTTCTTTAAACGAGCATACGTTATTGTCTGATATCCTTGCTGCAGCTTCAACCCGCGCTTTCATGTAAGAGCATCATGGCGCCAAAATTCAGTGATCAAGAGGATAAAACATTAATCATGTGCGTGAATAAATACCCATATTTGTATAACACGAAGAGTCGAAATCAGAATCCGGAGATGAAGGAAGCTGCATGGACCGCAATCGCTGCCATAGTAAGAAGGGATGGTAGATATTATTTAAAATAAAATTTTCTAACTTACTCCAACTGTTATCATTTATAATTCTGCTATTCCTGTACCTACCAATGACTGTTCGGCATCTTGGATGAATTTTTTTCAATCGATGAAAGTAGATTCTTTGTACCCGAATTTTCTTTTCTGTATTTTACAACAAAAATAGGAGTGACGCATAACTTTGATAGGAGAATTAACTAAATATTTCCGACTTTGTTTATATTGGCTCAGCTTCTGCTTGCAAGAAGAGGTGGCGCGACATAAAGGACCACTATTACAAAGTGCGAAGGAGGCAGAGCTTGTTCAAGACGGAGAGCCGGCGGAAGTGTAAATGGCCATTGTACGACGCCTTGTCCTTCCTCAGTAAGGTTTACGAAGAAATGCACACTGTCAAGATAGTGAAGGTCGAAACCCTTGTTGATGAAAACAATACCAGAGGAGATAGTGAACGGAAATATGCCGAAGAAGTATACTCGGAAACCGGTAGCGAGGTAGCAGCGGACAGTGAAAAACATTCGGAAAGTGAGAAGATGAGTGATATTGCGCAGGAAAACACTAAAACGCAAATGGACACGTCGAAACAGAATGACGATTGGGAAATGCAAGCATTCGGACAGCGTTTTCACGAAACGGAAACGCAATATTCTTCAGACGCCGAAAATATCGCGTTGGTTTCTTCCAAGTTTTCTTCCGACGATGCAGAAGCATCAGTGAAAGAAAAATCCCAGGCGGAAGCTATAGATGATGTAGATTTATTTATGAAAAGTGTTGCCATTACCATGAAGAAACTACCACCGGAACGTATCGCGCAAGCGAAAGTGGAGATTTTGCTACTCGTAAGCAAATTACAGTTTCCATCGCAGTTTCAGAACGAATGACTTTTGATAAACTTTGGAAGAACTTTTTAAGCAGCTAGACTTTGGGAAGCACCTAAATATGTGTTATAATTTTTTCTTCGAATTCTGTATTGATCACTATCCTTTGTTTTTACACGAAATCGTATATTTATAATCTATTTAAAAGCAGATTTAGCAATAGATCTTTTTTAATATTAATCCAACAGGGCACTGTGTTAACTTAGCTACTGCACAACACTTCACCGTTTACGAACATATTTACAGTGAACAACATTGTTTGGGCATTCATTCCTGCGCAATTTAGGATAATTAGAGTACTTAACGTATGGGCATGTCTATTAATATTAATGAAGGCCTTGCAACAACGAGACTTACAACGATTCGTTCTAGAGTGAATTGTTGTAGCTACTAACAAATTCTAGCTAGTGTTAAGTGGTTCTTCGGTGGTTTTCTCTATTTCTGTTTAATAGTCAGGTTTTATATGAACGTAATATGTAAAAAAATCAAATTATTTACAAAGTTCTTGTCTTGTTTTCTTGGCAGGTAGTCGTCGATTTATAAGAAGTAACCCTATATCTCCTCCTCGGTAGTATAGTGGTCAGTATCCCCGCCTGTCACGCGGGAGACCGGGGTTCGATTCCCCGCCGGGGAGAATTTACTTTTGATCTTTTGATTAAAAATGACGTGCACAATTCTTGGCCAATTGTTGCTTTTAATAATTTTTTTATTGTACTAAGTGAGGGACAGTAATTTACCCTTGAATTACCACTGTGAGACAAATTTTTTTTGACAAAGATGTTATGACCGTAATTGTAGCCTGCTAATTGTGCTATAGAAACATGAAAACACACGAATTCTTGGTAGAGAAAGGTTGGCAGTAACTCTAAGGCAAGTTGTTGAAAATATATATTTATATAAAATACATATGTACATACAATCAGTGCTAAAGGCTATCAAAAAAACCTTTTGATATTCAGCTATGCTGTGATTGCTGGAAAACAATACGATGTATTTGGCGATAGCGAAGGCAACGGCGAACGTTGAAGATGTTGCATTATTGGTGAGTTGGAAAAATTCTGAAAGTAGTTGCTATTGCGAACAGCGCTGAAACCGTCGGATTGTGGACATTAATTCAAGTTTACAGTCCATTCTATGGTCAGCTGGAATCTTTTTTATTTCGGGAACCAGCGAGAGGAAGAAATGTCGGTCCTCGTCTTGTTTTTCGTTATTTTCTTCCAGCGATATCCTAAGATTATCGAGCAACTTATCTTTCACCAAATTGGTTTTTCTTTTCCTTGGTGTTTCGTATACTAAGTGGGCTTCTTCTTCACTACTCGCAGTTATGTATGCTGTGTCTCTTAAATCGACGAAAGAGATTTCATTCTCCATTTCCACATTCAATGCCATTCTGTCCGGAAGAACAGTGGTTAATTTTATAAATAATTTACAAATGATAACAGAGATTTGCCCCTTGCTACCTCTTATTTGTGGCAACTGGTTTCAAGAAATTTAATCGGTCGAAGTGCACGTACGACTTCCTTTGAGAACCCGATGGCGCACTTTTCATTCTCCGAAGTTCTCTGGAGAATGAACTTCGGATTCCCTTCCATTTCCTTTTCAAATCTTGTTCTAAAAAGTATATTGACGAAGATTATAACAGTTTAGCAGAAGATTTCCCACTAACTAATCAAGAAAGTATTATACAATACAAATACGACTTTAAAATAGTTCGTAATTTGAGTTCAGTCATTAGAAAACATGAAACTAATTGATTATGGCATCTGTTTTGGTGTTCGCACGACGCGCATTTTTGTTGTCGTCGTCGATTCGATTGTGTCGCGGACAAGTGTGTGAATGAGTCCGCGTCTTATGCATTCTAGTGTATCAGTGAGCTCAGAGGTCGTCAGCGACTGGTCGACAGTGCAGAGTCCAGGGCAAAACCTAATGTATGTTAGTACACAACTCCGGTAAGTTTCAGAATGATTTTTAATCCGGAGACACTTAACAGGAAAAGCGTACTATTTGCAATGAAAATTTTTCCTAATGATGATTGTACTATTTTTACAAATCATTTCGTATTGCAAGCTGCAATATGCAAAGGAACACGTCCCTAAGAAAATGCTGCAGTTTTCTGACTAAGAATTCGATATTCTTACCGGCCTCGTGCTTTTTCGTTGCGGATAATTGATCATAATTTGTTATCACAATGCCGGACACTTCGCACCAAGCTTGCTGCTTCTGAAATTTGTTGGTGTACTCGGAGATGCGAGTGTCCCACAAGCAAGGCCTTTTTTCAACCTCAGTAATTAGTTGTTCTACTTCGATGAATTGTTCGTGCTGCGCTGTCGTCATATCGCGTGTCGCTGGCGGTCCAATGCTCCTTGTATAACAAACAAGCCACTGCTGCTCTCAGTGGAAAGCAGTTGCTGTCAGCCGTAAGTAGAACTGGAAACCACTGGCAGACAGTGGCGCAGCTGCGAGCCACACGGCCGATAGCTCCAACCTTTAGAATTATCCTCTTGTGCTGTCTGTGGCATGCAGTGGAACGGTGTCGAGAGGAGTGGAACGCAGTTGACCGTCAGTGTAGCAAGTAGCTGGCTAACTTTAATAATAGAACTGGAATAACAAAAGCTTTGGGCGTCCGCAAACCAAAATCGGCCCCATATACTTCGATTATTATTTTTCATATATTATACATACAATACCGCGTATTAATTACTTAACATACCGATCATAATTTCGGTCAATCAAACACCGTAGCTTTGTCTACAATATCATACTATGATTTTCTCAGAAAATACAAACGCTTCTTTACCAATCCTAAACAAGGATGCGGCCAGACTTACCAACACTGACAAAGTGCAACCATCGGGATGAAGATTTCCCACAACTCACATATACTTATCATTTGAGTAGAAGAGGCGAGTCATGCTGTGCCTAATTTTCCTCAGAAAGAAAGCCCCTTATATTTAATTTACTTGCCAAATTTCACTTTCCACTCACTCCAAAGATTTGATGGACGGAATTTAATCAACAATATAAAGAAATACATGTATGTGTTCATGTTACATATGCTATGAAATGCAGTACATATCTGTCTGAATTCGTTACACATGTGTATCGATCAGTAGCAAATGGAGAAATGTCTCGCATGCGATTTGAGTTGAGATTTTATGTAACGTGATATCAGTTTCATTAATTTTCTAGTCCAACTAACATCATTCAATATGAACAAGTATATCATTTGCAATACACTTGTTTATTTCCAACTCTAACATCTATCTGACTAAATAAAATCAGAATTATAATAGAAATATAAAATATCGTTGACAAAATAAATGAAAAAGAATTTGGATGGACAGGGTTAATGATTCTGGCAAATATTAGCTAGGGAAATACTGGACATAACAAAAGCGTTCGTTCTTTCGTAGTTAGAGATATCGCAGAGTTTACGAGGCGGCTGGATTACTGGGAGGTTTGTGGCTTTGACCTAGTGATTCTGTGGTGGCCATAAATTATCCATGCAACGGGGTAGCCGGAAAGGCCGTCCTTACTTACGTACTTCTCCTGCAATCGAAACATTTGTGCCTTTTCTAGTCGTAAAATAATTATAAATTTATAAAAGCGCTTCTATTCAAGTCAAATTTAATTACTATTTTTTAACAACAGAAATGATACTCGTAAAAATAAGATGATAAAGTTATGTATGATAACACCAACTATTTTTAAATCTTCTACGATTACCTAGAACGATTGTTATCCCCGATTTAAAAAGGTGAAGAACAACAAAACAATGAAAGAAATCAGGATTGAATTCGACTGTTGCCAGGGGCTTCCGCTCGACAGGAGGAAGGCAGGTTCGGTGGCGTCATCTGATTAGTCCTGTGTGGGCATAGCCGCTTAACTACAAATGATCGTAATACATACAAACAAGCGCAAACGAGCGATTGAGCGGTATAGAATAGTCAGAATTGTCATTAAGCTCAGAGAGTGGTCCCCCTTCGGGCTTGCTGGGGATCAGCCGGTTAGCCCACCACTAGTATGCCCCGTTACTAACATACACACACACATATTGCTTGCCAGACACAAGTATACACAGATAGAGATAATGGGAAACGGTGGTGCGTTTCGATTCCCTTGATTCTTAGTCGGCCCCCCCAACAGATCTACTATCGTCCACGGCGAGATCCCATGGGTTCTCACTCATCTGCCGACAAAAGAGCATCTGCGCGATCCGATCTGTGATCCTAGTGCAACCTGTTCGCAACTAGTCGATCCCCTGATCGGCCTCTCGCTCTCCCATGAATTCATTATCAGTCTAGTATAAACATATTGCCACTAGGAGCCATCGTTGCATGGGGTACGCTTTCGCCCTGCAAGGTGCACCAACAAGCCGACCGACTCCTCTTTCTATGTATTATGCCTCGCATCTCCCCCTTCGGATCCTGCAAGATCTCCTCTCAACCACCAGTCTTTCATGCGTCAATCAGATTATGGAAAATTGCGATTTAGTCAGTTTGAGTACTACGGACACACCCGCTCTGATTTATTGGCCGTGCTCTGCGCTCCGCCGGGATGATGATACATACACTTACCGTGCTTGAGGGGACTTTGCCAGAATACGATACGATTAAGTTTCACTTTCTACTTCCCTAGTCAAAATATTATATGCTCCACTCGTGGCTAACAATGAATTCTATTTGCCTTCTATTCATTACTCCGTTTGAATGACAACATTGGTGTTGGAGGAACATGGAAAGAATGGAGTTTACTAATACAAGAATGCGAAAACTCGTATTTAAGCTGATTCTACTGCAAAAGTAGAACTGTGTCAGGGAAAAAATCTTTGTCAGACGGTATTCCTGTAAATACTTATAGATAGAATTTAAAAACTATCAACGATTGTCCATCAATTGATACAAGGAATAACACAATTAATAAAACAAATAAATACTAGCTGACTACTTCTAATTCTACTGCAAACGTAAAATCAGCTCTTATACTAGAAAAACAACTGTATTAAGAGGCAAATTAATAAACTTTGCCATCTTTTTGAGAAGCCATGTATAGGAAATATCTGAAGATGTAGGTTTATCGAACAGCGGTACTGGGGAGTGTGTCAGGGAAAAAATCTTTGTCAGACGGTGTTCCCGTAGGTACTTATGGGTAGAATTTAAAAACTATCAACGATTGTCCATCAATTGATACAAGGAATAGCACAATTAATAAAAGAAATAAATACTGGCTGACTACTTCTAATTCTACTGCAAATGTAAAATCAGCTCTTATACTAGAAAAACAACTGTATTAAGAGGCGAATTAATAAACTTTGCCATCTTTTTGAGAAGCCATGTATAGGAAATATCTGAAGATGTAGGTTTATCGAACAGCGGTACCGGGGAGTGTGTCAGGGAAAAAATCTTTGTCAGACGGTGTTCCCGTAGGTACTTATGGGTAGAATTTAAAAACTATCAACGATTGTCCATCAATTGATACAAGGAATAGCACAATTAATAAAAGAAATAAATACTGGCTGACTACTTCTAATTCTACTGCAAATGTAAAATCAGCTCTTATACTAGAAAAACAACTGTATTAAGAGGCGAATTAATAAACTTTGCCATCTTTTTGAGAAGCCATGTATAGGAAATATCTGAAGATGTAGGTTTATCGAACAGCGGTACCGGGGAGTGTGTCAGGGAAAAAATCTTTGTCAGACGGTGTTCCCGTAGGTACTTATGGGTAGGTGGGGTAGACATATGCGGTCAGCGGCAGGCTCTGGCAGTGTATGCCGGCGTATGCCAGTGTATGCAGGACTGCGGTGGCAGGTGACGGCGTGTTGTGAGCTGCATAATGAATAATGCCAAAGCCGAACCACAAGCCGTTCCTGTCCTTCCACTTGGCTGACTGAATGTCAGCCAGTCTAGGAAAAACCGCTGATTGGCTCTACATGCTCCTGGCTCTCCTGCCTGTCACATTCTCTCTCTCGCTCTCCTCTCTTCTCTCTCTCTCCAGCTATCCTATGTTACCTATTTGCTTCCTGTGCATTTGATCCAATCCAACCTACACGCTCGGATTGACGTTCTCCTTTTGCACGCAGCACCGCTTGCCGAATTCGGGATTGACGTCGGATCACCCCGAGTCTAACTACTTCGAAGAAATTGTCGTAATAGTTCGTCAATTTTCTTAGTCAGTCTTGATGACTTAGAAATTTTAGAGATTGAAGTAAAAGAAGTATAAACCTCGTAGAAAAGTATCGCGAAGTTGAATTATTTAGAGGAATTTTGAAGTCTGTAAATAAACAGTATTCGATTTAATTTATATTTTTGTTTGACAGAGTTTTTTTGTGCAATTAATTGAATGAATGTTCGAAATGTTCTTTTGGGGAGGAAATTGCGGAGATATGTCTTCATGGATCTCAAGATTTCTGAGCTCTAGCTTATGTCGAACAGCATCTCCAAAGTGTTACGGTCGATGTGACACTGTTACTGGCACAGTATAAATTATAATTAGTCGAGCCCGTAATACCCTTTGAATTAATAATCAACGAGCAGCGGCAACTAGCCGTACGCCCGGCTCCATTTCAGTCAAGGTCTCTGGGCTCATTTCTTCTCACACCTCTGTGCTCTCCCCTGTCACTGAAACACTAGTTTTTCCACTTTATCGATACGGCGCTACATTGTTTCACGCGCGAACAACACAAATATTGCACTTAATAATGAAGTGAAATAATAATAAAACACATTCGATTGCTTAAAAAATTATAAACATATTATCGCATTGGATGAGGCTTTCTTAAACAGTTTTTAAATTTTGTTTTCTCGAATTTCACTGTTTTTGAGTCGAGTTGGTCTGCTAAAGAGCATAATGGAGGATAATTACGATCGTCGGAATACTTGCAATATTGAATTGGAGGACTATGATCCGCAAGCTCGTTTCGATCTGCGGCTATAGTCGAAGGACAGCCATTGAAATTGGCGATCGACGCCACCGCCCCTCCCCTCCCGTCCCAGGATAATCGGAGTGTGGAGGAGAGCTTGGCCGAATCGAAAACTACTTTAAAGTAATTAGAGGATTGTCAACCCATCCCGTGGCATTGCCTATTCCCATTAGGGATATCCTTCGAGTACGGGCTCGAGTGGGATCAGCCGAGGAAAATCCGAGCTCTCGAACCCTCTCGCATCAGGAATTAGTCCAAAAACGACAGCTGGATATAACGCCGCGTCGCCCGCCGCCCGCCGCCTGTAACTCAAACGAACTCTCAACTCATTTTCACGCAAGAACTCTTAAATCATTCCAAAGCTAACTTCGTTAATATCGGACCTACCAACTGGGTCAAAATGAGTTTAATATCTTTTTTCGTATTACATACTTCTACAATTTTATAATTTATTTATTCTAGTAATATTTATCGTACGTCTTCCATTAAACAATCAGACGATATAAAAGTAATATTTGAGTATTCGATGATTTTGTTAGAGATGAATTGAGAAGGGATGAGATAAGATTAGATATTCTCGGCTGGCTCTCTACGTATTGTCCTGCGGTGGCGATAAAGGGAGCAGCAGGAAAGGTAAGGGTTTTTCGGACAGTTCTCTTCTTCGGAATTCACATAGCGATGGTAGGTGCAGGGGGGTGGGCGGGCGGTCGGATGGGCGGCCTCAGTTTCGTAGAACGCTCCTTGCACGCAAATTGGGTTCAACGTGAATAGTTAATGGGAAACTGTGGTCGAGCAGGAGTCAAGGTGCAGTGATGGGAGACAGAGAGGAAAAGGTCGTTTGGCGTCGCCCGAGGTGCCAACTTAGTTAGACCGTCTAACCCGCTCTAACCAGCCGACTTCACATGCAGCATCACCTATGTAGCTTCCATATATCACATATCATCAGGCTCTCTCTCCTTTTCCCTGCTATATTTTTTCACTGACCTCCTCTTTTATTGCGACTATCATAAAGGCTTGAATATTCTTGTGCGAACTAAGAACCAGCAAATCATTTCAATTCAGATAAATAATATTTGGTTTAGTTATGTAAAATAATATTGTTGATTTGATTCTCTTTGAAAAATGATGGAATCTATTTCGTTTGTATTTGAAGGGAAGTAAAGAAGAAAGAAAGGAA
The DNA here is from genome assembly GCA_910591665.1 of Ectemnius continuus. Taxonomy (NCBI): domain Eukaryota; kingdom Metazoa; phylum Arthropoda; class Insecta; order Hymenoptera; family Crabronidae; genus Ectemnius; species Ectemnius continuus. The sequence continues at coordinate 6,783,233 of OU342868.1, read as the reverse complement.
ATTTCATGGTCAAATATTGAGAGTATTATCTGGAGCGCAGCTTATCAGTTAGTACTGTTCGATGCGAGCGTCTCTTGGCTAACGGAATAAAGAGAATCGGAATTATGAGAATAATGGATGCACATAGGCATAAAGTATCAAAGTGAAGAAAATCTTCTCTTTTTGACTTGATCGAGGAATCCCTTTATCGAATGCGATACTGGTAAAAGGACTTGCGAATTAAAGAAGAAGCAGCTTCCTTCTTTTCCTTCCGCGGAAGCTGCGTGATCCCTGCTCCAAGTCGCGCGGACGAAATATCAGCCACTTTTTAATATAAAAATATCCCACCGTCTCTCTATTCCGTTTATGTTACTTCCGTCTGCCTTTTACAAAATGTATTAATCACCCAAGAATTACACTACTCCTAACAAGTATTACGTCGATTCATATAATTAATCAGACACCAACCACAAAGATGATTAACAAAACAGAAAATGTTTTTCACCCTTCTCTCTTTACTTTCCACTCCCAAAGGACCCAAAGCATTTCCCATTAAGAATTCCACAATTATACTCTGAGAAAAGTAACGCTTTCAATTACTAGTAAATCCTGACGATGATTACTAGCAATAATAGCAGTCGAGACAGGCGGATTAAAAGAAAGATGAGTGTGATGGTCGGAGAAAAATGTCGGTGATCATCTAATACAGGATTCCGTGGCGGAGTCCTCGGTGCGTCCTCGGCCCTTGGTGTCTGGTGGTCATTGCAGTGGCATTAGTTAGGACTAACAACGCTGGCGGACAATCAAAAGCTGATGGGCCATGATTCGCTATGATAATGAAGCATGAATAGAGGATGAGGCGAGTGAGCTGGGGAGCGAAGCGCGTTGTAACTCTCTCCGCTCTCCTCTCGCACGAAGCAAGCAAGCAAGCAAGCAAGCAAGCAGCCAACCAGGCAAGCAAGCAAGCAAGCAAGCCTCCAACTCCATGCGTTGCCGTATGTTCGGGGTTAAAGGGAACTGGGCTGCTACTACCAAGGGATGACTATAGCAGGGTCACGTCCTGCTGGGGCTACACAAACCAGCAGGGCCCGAACGATGCGTCCCGTCGTAATGCCTCTGTTGACGCTTGGATTATACTCCTTTTCCACGCAGTAAGCGTATCACACAGCTTCCCGCTAACAATTTCGAGAGTTGGCAAACACGCTAACTTCATAGTCACATCATCAACACTCCCTGGAAAGAGTAGTTCTTTTGTGTTCGTGTATTGTTGATGCTTTATGTTGATTGATGGATGTTTTTTGTTGAAGCTGATGTTAAGTTAGTAGTTTTTGATAGTTTGAAGTAACTTTGAGGATGTCAAAGTTGGAGTGTCGCTTTTTGGGGGATCTAAATTCGGAGCGGAATTAGGAATTGTGGCGGTGCTAGGAGATCGCATTTCGAAAGCAGTCGAACAGCGCAACCACCTCTCAATGAGCATTACTAATATCAACTGTAGCGTGGCTGGAATTGCGAGTGACGCGGCAAGCCGATCAGCGTGTGCTCATCATTATTCAATTCCATCTCAAAGTCGATCGCGGAATCTCGATTTTGAAAAGCCGCTCGAACGCGCGTTCGATTAGCTGGGTCAATCGAAATTCACGAAATAATTTAGGTTTTGGGCATTGCCGCTGCCTCGGCAAACTGAATCGGCAACGACGCCAACCATATCGCCCGGAGGATCATCAGGAATTGCTCATAACCTGACTCCATTGTGCTCGCTGCTGCCTAGTGCGCGCTCAATTTCCTTCCGGTAGCGCCATCACTTCAATCCACCCATTACCAGCAAGCGCTCTTTTTCTCTTAAATATCTTGCCAATTTAACAGAACCTTTTCAATTTTGCCGCCATGTTTGATTTGCGCCCCATTGATTTTATTACACCGCGATGTTTCAGTAGAATTGTATTTATCGAGTGGCTTTCTCCATTTGTCAGTGAATTCAGGGCTTTAATGCAGTGGAAAGAGTTTCGACGGAGTATTCTGTTCAGGGCACTTGAAAAAAGCTTTTATGTCACAGTGCTTTTCGACAGCTCGCAAGGAACACATATGGAAACATCCTGTTCAGGATGTAATCTTGGCTGGTAGAAGGAGTAGAGGAGAATCGCTTAAAGTTCAAAGCCAAAGGAATGAGGGAGGACACCCCTCGCCAGGAGAAAAAATGTACGGCCTGGGCGGCGATATGGGGTAGCGAGAATATTTAATGCCCCACGATACCTCTTAATGGTTATTTATTCCCTTCTCTCGCGATTGGCTATTCCTACCGAATATCGACGCCACAATAGACTACTTTCCATTATTATTTATAATATTATACCGATCAACTGACATCGTCTTTCCTATAATTTAAAACATACAATATAAACACAAGTTTCTCTATAATGCGATTTTGAAATACTACAAAAATTCCATTTTTACGCAATCATCCCTAAAATAGAGGCAAAAATAGAGACAATAATATTTCTCCCTATCCGAACACACCATTCAATTACAGTTGAAAACCTTTGACCTGGATTGCACAGTGTATTTCACTGGGAATGAAAACGCATTCGAAGCGAACATTTTTTACGACCGGAAGAGGGAAGGAGGAGGGTTAAAACAGTACGTCAGTATTGGTTAAAATCAATTTGTACGAGAGCCGAGCGACACTATTGGACAACGTTATTTGGTTTGATTCTATTCCGGTGATATTGGCACGGCTCGTAGTTTAAAGCAAAGTGACTAGAAAAGAGCTGGTAACTGTGAAACGATACGCGAGAGGAGGCGTAAGAAAGAGTGGGTGGAAGACGAAGGAGACAATAATGGCGCTCATGGGAAGAAGAACAGTAGGTGGCTCGCGCGGAACGTACAGGGTGGCGCGTTTCTCTTACAATCATCAACGATTTTTCCCAATAATAATTCCCCAAGAAATCAACATTATCTAATTTATCACCAATTATAAATTAAATAATCCTTTTCACAAATTACAATATTTAATACTTACAAAAATTCTTTTACAATACCAACAATAATTCCAAGGTAAACGCATCACCCTGTACCAGTCGGACGTAATCGCGGCTGGGTATAGGAGAACGGAAGAGAGAGAAGAGGAAGTGAGGAGAGGAGAGGAGGATGAGGAGGAGAGAGGAAGAGAGGATGGCAGGGCGCATAATGGTTGGGGTGGCAGGGCTGATGGGGCTCGTGGGGCTGGTGCGGGCTGACGGGTGCACAGATCGGTACAAAGCTTGCTAATGGACGTCCATTGCTCCCGTCAAAGATACGTCTACTTATCAGCTTAATGCGCACGCATGTAAAACAGCTGGAATAGCCTTCTGCAAAAAGACCATGAAACCTGCAGATATCCCCTCGCAAAACCTCCGAGCATTCATTAATCCTGCCTAACTCTAGGTGACGCTTCCTTTATGTATCTCGAATTTGAACACAAATCGACCAAGCAATACAAATCACAAGCATTTAAATTCTCCCCAAAATTTCTATACGATTTCCTACGGCAAACTAAAATTATCTTACTACGATTTATAAGAAGTAATATTCAATATACTTATTGAATGTTACAAACAATGATTAAAATAATTGATGTCTATGGAAATTACTGTATAAGGATTAAGAAAAAAGAAAACAGTAGCAGGTTTCTCGAAAGTGGGCTCGAAAAAACGTAGTAGGATAACAGTGGGAGAGACAAGAAGAGCAAGGAAGAGAAGGATACGCGAAGCTAGAAGAAAATGATAGAAAGGGGTGGTTGAGCAAGTGGGCGAGGGAGAGGAAGGGCGTGTGGGTGAGAGGGTGCGAGAGGGTAGGAATCCCCGTACAGGGATGCTGCGTGCTTCTCCATTTTGTCTTAACGTGGTGTATGCGGTTGCTAGGCAACAGTCCTTACGCTCCATTCATATATAATTCAGCAGCCAATGCGGGCCACGCGGAGAGCACCCTCGCTCACTCATTCGACTCCACTCGGCCTAGCCTCGGCGCGCACTCTCGCTCGTACGCTCGTACACTCGCTTGCTCTTTCTCTCTCGACATTCTCAAACGAAAGGCAAAACAGGTGCCGCACGCGCGCTCTCGCTTATACGGCGCACGCACCTTTGCGTGCACGCGTCTTCCTCCTGTCGTCCTACCTTCGGAGCCCTTGGCCCTTGGCCCTCGCACGCTCGCTCGCTCGCATCGGCCCTAAGCTCTCCAACCCTCGGCCACCCACTCGCTTTCCCTTTCGCTTTCCTACACCAATCGACCTTAGAATACCTTTCTCTCTCCCTCTGGATTTGTATGCGTGTGTGTCTCTGTGTGTGTGTGTGACCAGAGAGGGCATACACGTCCTCCCCAATGTCAGTATTCACGCTGATCTCTGATTACCAGCCTGTACTTACCCCTTACGGCAAACATCGTACTCCTCTCCTCGCTGGTGGCCCCGCGCAACTTTTTCTATCACTCGCCAACACCAGATTTAGGTAATCTCGACGCTCCATGGTTTATACGCCCAGTAGGGATTACTTCTTTTAGTAGCTTGTTGAGAGCCAGCACGAGCAAACGGATTATGTACAAGTTATTCGTCGATCACGGTTTGGTAACGCTTTTGAAATCAGAAAGAATGTAATAGTGGGAGTTGTGGGAAAATTGATATGGTTGTTTCAGGGAATATGTTGATTTATGTGATTCGGGGATAACTTTGTTAGCATTCTTGAAATCAGAAAGAATATAATAGTGGTAATTATAGGAAAATTAATAAGATCATTTTATGGATTATGTTGGTACGGATTTGTGATACATTGACTGGTGAAAGTATGATTGAATTCAGGAATAACTTTGTTAGCGCTCTTGAAATCACAAAGAATATAACAGTGGCAATTATAGAAAAATTGATACGAGTTTTTGTAAATCTTTTATTTTTAATACTTCGACTGGTGAAAGTATGATTGAATTCTGGGATAACTTCCGTTACAAGATTAGGTATAGTGGAGTATCGAAGAGTTGGAGGTACAGGCTGGCGTATGTCATCTCTCTTCCCAAGAGCACGGTCTCTCATCTCCTTTCCTTGACAATCCACTTGAACTGGTCCTCTCGGAAGCTTTTTTCACTGGCAGCATCCCACGCGAGATCACCGCTTCATCTGACACATGTGAGCGAGCTGGTAGCTCGCAGTCCCAAAAGCCGATCATCTCAAATTACAAAGGGTATCGGAAACGGATTTATCTCGGCGCCCTTTTTCACTCTATTATACGCTTAACGTCTACGATGAAAGCTTTGTCGGCGACGTCCTTTTTTTTGCATCGAGTCTTCAGCCTTCAAGTTCGCCCGGGCACTTAGAACCGTAAGATCTGGGTGAGTGTCCTTTGATGTTTCAATATTCAACGTTGATATTGTTACTGGTGAAACGAAACTGGAGCTTCTTGAAGAAACTAAAAGCACGTATTCTTACAATGCCAGATAGAAATTAATGTATAGACAAATTTGAAGTGTCTCATGAAATCATAACTATGTCGATAAGAAACCTCTGTAAACCTATCGAGTTTACAGGGTTAAAACTACAACTACCAAACGAGTCCAAATGGCTCTCTTTTACTTGTAATTTACGTGGTTCGTTATAAAAAAATGACAATGATTGGTAGTGCTAATGTTACTACAAAGGATCCCGAAGAGTTTTGGTATTCCTTGGAGAATATCCATGGCTCGATCGACATTCGAGTAAGAAGCGGCTCACCCAGTAGCCGGATTAAAAGGGTAATAATCAAATATGGTACACTTAATTCCCGAGTATCCAGGCATAATTCCCAGGAAAATATATCTCTCTCTCTGCCCCAATCTGTAGACCCTTGCTGGCCTGTTAAATATAATCTGCCCGGGCGTTTGTTACTTCTTACTCTTCCATCTCCTCCCAGCAGGACTCGGCTTCCCGGGCTTCCCAGTCTTCCTTCGCAGTTTGCCTCGCATAGGCTTTGCGGGAGGTAGAACAAGGGGTTAACCTTCTCCATTATTCAGCCGTTCATTATATATGAATAAATTTTCGAATAATGCCGAGATAAAGCTGCCAAGTTTTAGGTAGCTGCTCCGCTTGAATATTTAGGAGACACTGTCACGCAGTACCGTTATACTCTACCGTCTTCTCCTTAACTTTCCGAGATTCCCAACTAGAGCTCCCAACTTGCCGAACAACCGGTATATATCCTCCGCCGAGCCGACCCGACGCACACCCTCAATACCAACTATTCTTCGATCCTCTTCATAAATCCATTGAATTCATATTTACTTTCATTAATTCTCTAACTCTTGTTTTCTATAAAAATTATTCTGACGTTCTGAGACTTAAATGTAATTTATTACGTAAGTAAATATTGTCACTTCTATAGTGGACTTGTTTCTTTAATGGTTGAAGATAATGCCAACTATTCTTTGAACTTCTCCATACATCCATTGAATTTTTATTTATATCAACTAATTCTTTAACTTTTATTTTCTATAAAAATTATTCTGCCGTTGTGAGGCTTAAATATAATTTACTTCATAAGTAAATACTTCGTCTTTGAATGTAGACATTTTATAGTGGACTTGTTTCTCTAATGGCCGAAGACAAGTCCGCTCCCATGAGAGGTCCTGGCAGGAAGAAGGCGAGGGAGAGGACAGTGGTTAGTCGATAGTTGTTACTCACGACTAATTTAACGTGATAACGGGCGGCCAGCAGAGCCAATAGGAATGTACAGTGTGTTTGCCGACGGAAATCAAAGCCGGGCACTTAACAGTGTGGACGGATGACAGCCTCGACGAGAGACGTAGCTTGACGTGTGCGCGGCGGGAGAGAAGGAAAAGGGAAACTCTGCGAGAAGGGAAAAGGACGAGAGAGAGAGAAATCTCGATGGTCGAAGAAAACCAAGAGCAAAGAGCGAGTCGGATTAACCAAGGAGAAAGAAACGAGGAGCGACCACCGCCAAGAGGAAACGTCAATGGCGTAGTGAACTCCCACCGAAACTGCACGCATGTCCCCCCTCAAAATTCAGGACTTCGTTAAACTTTCATCTCGACGTCCAACCTGACACTAATTTGATACTTTTGCGAACATTTCGCCGTATTCCAACTGTCTGACGACTCGAAACCTTTGTAAGAATACTCTACTTAGTACAAAGAACTGAAATATTCTAATTAGCACGAGGCACACAGAGAATACCATAGAAACATACTACAAGCATTTTCTATCGCTTTCAAATCTAGAAAGGAGATTCCAGCAATTTATACACGAAAGCCAAAATTTCGAGGATTTGCCCAATTGCCGAAAGTGTCATCAAACGAGACCCTCTTATTCCGACTGCCGCCGCAGCCCATTCGAGTCGCATAAATATCTGATCGGCCGCTTGCGGATGCAAGTTGGCAAAGGGTTAAGGGACATATGACTCGCGAGAGCGAGAGAGCGAGAGAGCGAGCGGGCGGTTGGTTGGCGGTAGTGTGAAATCGTTTCATATTTCGTATTAATAAGAGATCGCGCGGCAGCCTTGAAGCTGAATGTCCGTCTGCGCTGGTGAAAGATAGCGACGGAGGAAGCGAGCGGCTGCCGGCGGAAGTGAGAGGGTGGAAAACAGCGGTAACAGGCGGAAAGGCCGAGGGAAGGAAGAGGGTTGAGGGATGGTCAGGAGAGATGGACGCCAGTCACCGAGAGAGCAGGCCGATGCTGTGTTAGAGGAAAGGAAGAAAGAAAGCGGGGAGTAGAAACGGCCGGACAGGTTTTGTTCCCCTGAAATAAAGGAGAAAGGGGTGGAAGAAAGAGGGTGGCTGCCTGTGGCTTATCAAACCAAAGGCAAGCCGGTGGAAGAAGGGACCGCTTCACTACTCTCGGCGAATCTGCTTGCGAATTTTGATTGGTTCTAAGATCGCATCCTTCAAACCTTCTGTATGAAGTCCAATTAATCTGACTGGTCGTTTTACTCCCTCAACTTCAATCCTTTCGTACGTTTTACTAATTTTCTCGGTATAGAATTGTACCAGCCCTTTGCGATTTTAAAATTGTCAAAATACATAAAGGAAGGCAGTCAAAAATTGCTTCAACCTACTGGTATTAATATCAGTTAAAGAACTTTTATTCTACAATAATTCCTACTTTCAAAAATTGTTCTTTTTAATTACTCTAAAATAAGTCCCCATTTTACGATGCTTTTTTGAGGTTCTGCTTTGTTTGTATAAGCTTCACAAGTTCAAAGGAAGAAATAAAGGAAAGAGTGTGGATTGACAGTCACTAGAGCATTGAAACGTCCATTGGAGTAAGTCAAGAGGAGGCAGGGATTGGGGAATCAGGGTCTAACGGGAGGTTCGCCTCGTACTCGGGCGGGCAACATAGTTTCTCTTCTTTTAATGTCACGTCACTACCTAGAAAAGAGACGCGTTAATCTTTTAAGAGTATTGGCTGACCGGGCCTCGGCAATTCCCTCGGTAAACCACCGCCGCCGCCGCCGTCGCCGCCGCCGCCGCTTCAATTGACCATTTCTCTGCCAGTTTTCTATGCGGCATTGCGGTCGCTCCCGGCTGCCGGCCGTCCGCTAGTTTATAGCGAGCTTCTCCTTGTCTGCTGCGTCGGAAATAACATGATTTGAATCACGCGAAATCGAACAACGCTCTATCATGGACACGCGATACTTCTTCTACTTGAGAGAGCCACTTATACTTGGATAAATGGATTGTTATATCTGCCTTGTAATAGCGGCGACCTTCCATCCAAATCGTTACAATTGTAGTACTGGTAAATTCCAATAATAATACGATTATTACATAAAACAGCTTACTGACCATTTTTATACATTCACAAAAATTATTTTATCTTCTACAAAAAACTTACAAACTTCTATTAATCCTGAAACTTAAAAAATTCGATTTAAAGTTCATTTTCGAATTTCTACTTTCTCCAATAACATTTCTACTTTATTTACTATAATATTTAAATACTCGGCATACTCTATTTCCCTTCACACATCCCAACAAAGATATCCTCCATCTCCGATTGCACTCGACGCTGCACTCCAGGCGTCTCGAGAAAGGCGAAGGAAAAGGGAAGTAAAAAGCAGCAAGACTATAAAGCAAGTGTTAACACGATGACAGGGCAGTGGCATTGTCCCTCATACGCGATTCGAAGCAGTGGAGAAGAGCGTATGTAGGTTGTGCAGAGCGGAGTCTGCCGCATAAAGGGATGCTAACGGGGGATGGTGTGCTAGAAGTGGGCGGCGGAAGGGGGGTGAGGGCCAGTGCTACGAGTTTTTGTATTATACGGAGATTATCAACCTGTTCAGTCCCATTTCGAGGGTGTCGAGCTGATGTAGGCAGTGTGATGGCATACAGAACGCTAGCGGAGGGTACACGGGCGGAAAGAGAGCGAGAGAGCGAGGGAGAAAGGGAGAGAGGGCGAGGGGTAGAAAGTGGCGAGAGGGGAGGATGGAGCAGAAGTAGCCGAGAGGAGGGTGGAAGTCTGCGAAGGGGGTTTGTCCCAAGTTGTGGGGTCTCGAATAGGGCATGCAAGCAGCCAGCCAGGCACGCACACGCTGCAGCCCCTTGGGACGAGGCCGCTCTTTATGCTCGATATAATACCGCTCTCAAAACATACACACTTCTCCTCTTCTCCTCTAACCTCCTCTGTTGCATCCCCAACCGCCCACCCCCTGCTTTTCGTTCTCGCTTTCCTACGCTCTCTCCACCCTGCCAGACGTACCGCTACCTCCGCACTGCCAGGAGACACTTCCTTAGACTCTTCCTGGATAAGAACAATGTGCTTGACGCGGCCAATCCGCTCCGGGAACCAGTGAGAATCGCGTTGATTCGGCAAAGCGCGAATGATAGTTGAGAATTTTGGAAGGCGATAAAAGAATACTAAAGTTAGTCGTTTTTTTATTCTTGTATCTTTGTTTAGAATGAGTTTTGATTTCATTGGGAACTCGAAGGGTTGGGTTTAAAATGTAGCATCGTTTGGAATAATTAGAAGAATGTAGAGTTTTGAATATTGTAAAGGCTGTTATATATGTTAGGATTAAGTACTAACTTCGTGTTTTAAGTCGAAGGACTAGTAAAGTTTAAGGAGGACCGAGGATTAAACGCTTGGCAAATAAAAGTTTTCCGGCGGGCCATCCAATATGGAGGAAATATCGGGGCAGGTAAAAGACGTATGCATCCAGATTATGTTATGCCTCGGCATAAGTTGGAGGACGATCTTTTCTCTCGTGCGATACATTATGAAGTGGGGGGTGCGCGGCGGGGGAGAAAACTCTCGTTGAGTCTCATTCTATTACAGCGAAGCTTGGCACTTTCCAGTTAAGTCGAAGACAAGACCCTCCGGCTCCTCCCATTTAGTAATCCCCGGCGCTGGCGACGTTAGGAGTTTACAAGGAATATTTAAGTCTCCGCTAAGCTAGGATTAAGTCCAGCTTTTATACTCCTCGCCAATTAGTATTTCCCAGTATTAGTGGCAAGCTTTTATTGACTTCCTCAGTTTCTTTTTACCGTCGAGTGAGTGTGTAATATCTGAAGTATATTTGTCACACCTTTGATTGAGTTAACTGTAACAAGACTCCACGAATAATTATTAATTATTATTAGTCAGTTACTGGATTGAAAGAGTACATTGCAAAAATAGAAGGTTTTGGTTGATTTAGTCTTATTTTCTAGACTATGCAATCCCAAAGATTATGGAATTAGGATTAACGTTCGACCGCAAAAAACTTAATTTCGTCGTAACCTCCTACCGGATTCATTAATTTCGTGTTCCGTTTCCTCATTCAATTGCACCTGACGGTGGCATTAATCTTTCCCTTTGTCAACGATCAGAAAAAATAGAGGCTCCGACAGTTATACATATTTATGCCAGATGGGGTTATGCAAATTTGATTTGTATCGAACAGCGGGAAAGCTTGTAGTTTCTGTAGTCGCATTTGCAACAGTAGCCGTACATTTTTCGAGAGATACTGTTAGAGGATTTTTCGAGGATGCACCGGCACAACTGTTCCGATCCTTCTCAATATTCAAAATATTTTTTTGTTACACCCGCAGCACGAACTTGTAATCGAAAAAAGTCGATGGAATAATTTCTGACAACCAATGTCATATTTCGATGAAATAGTTTAAACGTTTGGTCAGCGAAAATCAGGTTTAATTCACGGGCTTAGTAGTCAGTCTTAATTAAAAAATGTAATTGGCTTCGCGGAAAAGTGCGGGGGGGTGCGTTGAATGTCGGCGCAGCTAGCTAATTCTTGGAGGCAACTGGCCGAAACAATTTAGCAGGGTGCTGCTGAGGAATATCCCACTTTAATCTGTAAAACTGCGATGTTTTATAATAACGTGGCAGGCAAGACAGCACTGGGTATTAAGAAGGGAGGAAAGTACTCTCCGGCGGCGACAAAAAAGTTCATATTTTTTCAATTAAGCACAGCGCCGCCACGCACCGCCTCGGAGTCGCTGGGGTGGATTTTCGCCGAGGGGAAAAGAGAGCCGGTGGTTGTCAGATAGAGAGAACCACTTTCGACACCATTAGCGCTCTCGTGAAAACACGAGGACAACTCGAGCACCTTCGCGTCAACTCTTTCTCCACGGAATATCAGCCCTCTCTTTAATAACATCCTCCTTTCCTAACCCATCCTCTAATATTTCCCACAACACAGATTTTTTTCTCCTTTATTTGTTTATTGCTATATTCTAATTAAGAGTTTAACAAATTCAAATCCACCCTCCGAAAATATTCCACTGGACTTCCTTTATCGGTGTTTCTCTACATACAGAACAATGTTTTCACCGCTTAGAATTATTAATTTTGATTCAATTCGGATTTGCGCCGCTTCAATATTAAATTCTGTTGTTGAGCGACATTTATTCGCAAGAGTTGCCCTCAATTGTTAATGCTCGCCTGTTACATTTTCAATTTCTTCGGGAAAACACGTTTTCGGGAATCCGTACAAATAATGGCATCCATTGGTTCCGTGTGTAAAAATTGCGACCTATTTTCTTGAACTCTTCAAACAATATGCAAGCTCTATCAATTCACAAACTTTCCATATTCTTATGTAATTACTTTATGTTTAATCAGAACCTATTTTAAATGTAGAAAGTAATATTAATTACACAGCAAATTTAAAATAAGAATCATAACAAGGAAACTAGTAAATATTGTTCCTTTTTGCGGCGTGCAGTAGAAGGAAATACGTTAAGGGCTAGGTGTAAATGGAGCTTTGGAAGGTGAGAGCTGTGAGATCAGGGTGGTATTTGCGACAGGCAAGAGGGGTATGCAGATAGAGGGCTCGAGCTGGATATCCGGATTTTTGGTGGACTGTCGCAGCATGTAGCGGGCTGTATCCGGAATTCGGAAAAAGCGGTCGCTCGTGCTGAGCTCTCTCGGCCATACGGCCAGTCGTGGGGGTGGCGGGCGGCAGGCGGGCGGAAGTGGGAGGCGAGGGCGCTGCTGCTTTTCGGACGAGTTAGGAAGGTCGAGAGGGGTGATTGTGTTCTGTGTCATGCATAATTCAGAGGCATCGCTTCGCTCTCGCTCTCTCGCGTCGGCAGCTTCTGCCTCCTGCCAGTTATATCTGCTGCACCGGCTCATAGAATGCCTCGACGAGCCCCTCACTCTCGCATCTTCGGCACCAGACTCTCTCTCTCTCTCTCTCTCTCTTATTCTCTTGTCTACCCTTCCAACTCTCTCTCTTCCTTCAACCCCTTCATTTTTACCTCCTCTTCACTCGCCCACAATTCCTACAGCCTTATCAGGATTCTTGCTTGTTTACTCTTCCTCTTTGCATCCCTCGCGTTGTCTCGCGAATTTTCCCGGCGGAAGATGAATTTTGTGATATTTGTTATATTTGTTATCGTGAAGGAATATAATCTTCTTTTTGTAAAATCGTATTGGGAATGAGTGATAAAGTTTTTGATATTATGTATCGCGAGTGTGTTAAAAGCATTTTGATGATCATTCGCCTTTGAGTTTAAACGTCTTTGATCAATCTTTCCGCGGCTTAGTTATTCTTCCATTAATAAGGCGAGGGCGTAGAATCGAGAGGCCGGGATAAAAGGGTGTCCTTTCTTCCTGGCGGAATTTTATTTCGCTAAATCAATAGTGCAGCGGTAAGAGGATTACAGTGGCCGCTTTATACCGGGGAGCAGGTTACATTTTCCTTTCCCTTATATCTTCGGCCGTGCTCTTTTCTATTTTCGAGGAGAGCCGAGTCCTTCTGACAAGCATCCCGCTTTTGGCTTCCTCTCTCCCTCTCTCTCTCTCTCTCCCTTTGCACGATTTCGCGTGTCACGGGACCCTTTGTCCGCGCGCCACGTATCCCGCGCACTCGCCGAACAATGTCACATAACTCGGATAATTCATGGAATCATTGCATCATGCATGAAAGTGGTCATTGTATCGGAATAAGTTTTATGGGCCGACCCGGCGCGGGAGAGAGAGAGAGAGTCCGAGGGAGAGAGAAAGAGAGAGAGAGAGTCCGAGGGAGCCGGGAAAACCGTCACACGCCAGCATCCTCGAGAAGTTACAACCGCCGGGCAAACTCTGCCTTCTTCTTTTCCCCAATGGAGAGATCCTCCTCCTCGGCCGCTGCTGCTGCTGCTACTGCTGCTGCATGTCGCTTTACGTTACTCGCAGACACACCGCAACTTACCAACAGGCCAATTTCAAAAGTCCAGCCCTCCCTCCCTGCCAACTGGCTTCTCCTCCACTTCCGATTGCAGTCCTTCGTGAAAATGTGACGTTCACAGGATCCCTTTATATCCTGACTTTTGTAGATTATTCATCGAACACTTGGGAAGTAATCAAATTAATTAGTTCCCCATTGAAATTCCCAACGAAACATCCAACGAAAGATTGTTGGAACAAGACGGTAAATAGAACATGAATGTCTATTTTGACGAGAGGATTTCTCAGCTCTTTTTTCGCCCAAAAAATGTCTATCTTACCGTAGGAATAAATGGCACTGTCAACATCGGGCTGAATTGACTTTCGGGGAGAGAAAAAAAAAAAAACGTTTTTCGTGTTTTGAGGAAGCTTTGCATATAACCGGGCTTAATCGCGGGAGCGTCGAGCTTGGCTATTGATTTTTCAGCGATTTTTCGACTGACATTGCGCTTATGAATATTTAAGGCGCAAACGGCGAGACAATCGAAATTTCTCGCTTAATACCTCCGGTGTGGAACTAACGGAATTCGGAAAAAGCAGAGCTAATAGAATTCACTGCTATTCACTAGGATCTATTTAAGTGCTTAGCCACAACTATGGAATCGACAAATTAGCAGATGTCCTCCAGATTATAAATAGCTTTCTCCTATCACAACAGTCACAATAATAATTTATAACAATCCTATGTATACATCCAGCCTCCCTACAATTTTACACCGCATCTCACTAAACTATTAATACAATACACATTAATTTCGATCCTATACTATCATTCTACTAACAAAACATCAGTATTAGAAACTCCATAGTTCCCAAGACAAGCATTATCAAAAGCTCTATCGTTCTCAAAGGCCGAAGGAACCTTTTGTTATTGGGATATCTCCTGTTCCAGTTAGAACGCAGCACTCAAATCATACCAGGCAGTTTACCATACACATAAACAGGGAACAAAGGGTTTGCAAAGCATGACGATGAAGCCGTCGGGCACTCGGGTTGTAGAGGGCAGTCGGAATCCAAAAATCAAACTAATCAAGCGCGCCGGCTAGTGGAAGAGGCACAAATTGGCTGGTGGCGTGCGTCTCTCCTGGGGCTATTGGGTCACCGAGAAAACGAGTGCGTGGAGAGCTGCGCGATTGCCGGCCACGCAGCGCGACGGCGGCGCGCCGGTTCTTCAGCGATCGAAAGGGAGCGAAGCACAAGTGTAACGATAATGCAAACATGATTTGTAACACAAAAGCTACACTGGTTAGGCACGCCTGCCACATGTTGGCAAGTGTAGTCGTGTCAGGGAACTGGCAAGCCGGCGTATTGAACGGCCCTCGGCCTCTATAGTCCTCCATCCTTACGAGCCTTGTGTACACAGGCAAACAAGCCTTAGGTCTCTCGAACCTTGTTTGCACGCCCTGCCAATTAATCAGCGGACACTGCACCCGCTCTCCCTCCCTCTACTTTTCCTTTCCGCCTCCTTATTTCCCTATCGCTCGACAAACTCTCTTCTCCTTTCGAGGATCTCCTGATTCCGGATGATTGCACATGTCGAAATCTTTGAGGGACTTGAGATTATACTTGTTGTTGCTTCCTTTTGATCTGATCAATTGGAGTGTTTTATTCTTGATTTTGTATTATGACAGAATTAATAAGTAATCGTTTTATTATGGCAGAGTTATGAAAAGGGTCTTTTTCTGGGGTAGTAATAGAATGGGTTTCGATGAAATCTGATCTACTTAAATGTGATCTACTTAGAGAGCAGAAAGCATTGGCCTAATTAGTCCAAGATCTGTTGGTGATAGTGGCTGGTGATTGTTGCGTGGATAAGCAGTGATGATACAGAGAGGAGACTCGAAATAGTCCAAGTAGTAGAAAGGATCTAAAGTGGATCCACTTTGGGAAGCGTGCGCTTGGTAAAACGCGATTTTCTGATTTGGATAAATAATCTTTTTAACGGTGTCCTCGTGCAGCCGGCATGAATTTATAATTCCCACGCAATACTTGATAGTGCGATGACACGCGAGACTATGTGCTCGCGTAGATATATTCGGTTCAATAAAGGCCTTGCATGCCTTGCCCGCCACGGTCTGCGCCTCATTATTGTTTAAACAGGTAAACAAACTCTGTTTGGTTAATATTGTAGCGCGTTCCCGTCTATAATTGTCATATTTGCCAGGGCAATCAGAGGCCAGTTATTAAAAAGAGTATGATTGCTGGCCTGCTAATTGTATAATAAGACAGTTCTTATCTATGATTTGAATTATGAAATGTTGACTTAAAAGAAATTAAAAACATAGCATAAGATTAATATATTCACCAAAATTCGAAAGAATATCGTAGGAATAATGTTTAAAAGTAGCTTTGGGAGAAGGTTATGCAAAAAGACGCCGGATTATCAATAACATCAAGGTTTACTTTATTATTCTATAATATTTATAGTTGAGTAGGTACTTGGAACAAAGTTGGACACGAAGGTATGGTAAATGAATTATGGCACATGATATGTACAGTATGGAGGAATTCTCTGTCTTCGTAGCGCCTTTTCAGTTACATTGCGCGCGATTTCGTGTACTCCAAAGACTGGAAACAGGCGATCCTTCTCCTAAGAGAAGATTAGCACGCAAAATCGCACTGTTAGACCATTTATTCTAACAAAAGTTTACGTGTTGCTCGTGTGGGAGACGTTTCGCATGGTCGTGTGTAGAGTCTTGACTATCGTTCTTATCAATCAGATTCGAAAAATTGAAGTGAATGACCCCTTTACCCTTCACGACGATTTAAAACAACCTCTAATAGAATATATTATAATAAACACAAAGGATTAGAAAGTATTTTCTAGGAATGATTCTCAATCTGTTCAAACATGGCGGAAGAAAACAAGAATGTACCACTTGCTAGGTTCAAAGTGACTTTGCTGCTTTATACGATGCAGCATATTTACAAATCCTTCTGATTGAGAAAGAACAGCTGTGAGTTTAGAGAAAAAAATCTTTGTATAATAATTATACGTTATTAATTAAGAGTAACTTGATGTCGGTAATGGGGTCATTCACTCGGAGAGCGTACAAACTATCGTACAATGTATTGCGGGTTTACAAAAGGTTCTTTCGCACTACGGAACGACGGGGGTTCCTTTACTTATGCCGGCATACATTCCTTGACATTGTCGCGTATAGATTAGAAAGCGAATAGAATGTAACTAGTCTACTAATTATTACATAACAATTTACAAAGAGATTTACATGTCTTCAATTATGTACAGACGTGTTCGAGAGTCTCTACGATGAATACAAGAGAATGCAAGCTTTGTCGGACTGAAACAATAATCGATTAACCTTTTACATCGCCTTAGAACATTGTTCCAAGTTGCACGCAACATATTTACACAGAAGTTTTCTACAGTATCGGGCAATTAAACTAATACTTTATGATATGTCTTTATCGTATTATTAGATCTCGCGTCTCATTTAATAGTCTTACTCATAAATGGTGTTCGAATACATTTACATGTCCCTAAAACTGCCGCCTTCCTCTTTCCCCCTCCCCTCTTTGGTTTTTACATGATTACTCCTTTCGGCTGTGCTCGCACTTGCTCAATTTCTCTTATTGCTTAATTAGGTTATGGTACTTGGGAATTGGTGGGAACGGCAAACGAAAGTATAGGTTAGAAACCTTTGGCAAGTTAACCTCTCGCCCCGCGTATGTGATATATTTTAATTGCGCTATAGAATTGATCTCGTATTAATACGAGATTTCATAACGCTCTCCCGTTTCTTCGAAAGGAAATCATCGGAGTCATGCTAAAGAATTTGCTAGAGAAGGCTTTGGCATACTGAGCAACTCTTTAATGAAGTACATACACATTGCACTGCTTTGTATCTGCTGTGACTGAGCTCTCCTTTGACAAATTCGTGGAGGTATTTGAGAAAAAATTTCACGGGAATTCGCATAAATAACTTGAGCGAAGTTGTCGGTAACATATAGTTGATTGGAAAATCACTATGAGGGTATTCGGCTGTCGGCATAGTGCTTTAATGACGATATGTAATGAGGATTCGATTAGGTAGTAAACGGACCACGCGCACACCTATGAGTAAGATTTCTTTTAAGTTTAACAATTCATTTTGGCTCCTTTAGAGTTACAGAAACATTTAATCTAGTCGCTCGTAAGAATTATTTAGACTAGTTAATAGTTGTGTTCTATATACAAATCTCGTCCTCGCACTTCTACGCGCGGGGCAAACAACCCCACCCACCCACCCCCTCATTTTGCTAAACTGATCCAATTCTGATCAAAGCACGCGTTCAATAAAACGGCAATTAACTTTACGAGGGAGGAGTTCGATAAAAGTCAACAATGATAAGGAAAAAAAATAGAAGAAATTAAAATAGTAGATTACAAGTCACGCATTTATATATGATGCATAAACTTGGGTTATTCACAGAGTTTTGAGTATAAAGTGACTAGAAAAGTGACTAGAAAGGAAAGGAAACACAAGTCATCTTAATGTTAACGAATACAACTGGATCATTAGTACGAGATGAACAAGAAAATAATAAATATCCTTAGACGAGCTTTATATTGCACTAGAATTCCATCTCGTCCTTGCCAAATTGCATGGCAATAGACTATTATCTCTCTAGAAAATACCTATCGCTTGACTTATGTACAATTGAAAAATTACTACCCTCCAATTGGTTACGTTCGTTCTCTTTGTCTTTTCTGTTGTTTCTGTTTTTTGATAGACGACCTGCCGGCACAGTTATTAATTTACCTTAAACAAAACTGACGACGTTACAGTTCCATAGTGAAAGTTTAGAGTATTCTCGATATGCATTATGTGGAACGTCCGAGAACTGAGGAATTTCTGAGAAGCCAACGATATAGCATTGTATTATTTTGCAGAGACTTAATAATACAATGTATAGATTAACATGCTCGGTTAGATGACTATCAATTAACAAGGCGACTGTTGGCCTACCCTGGTCATGACGCTTCACGATATTGCTGAATACCCAACTCTTCTAGATCCGATTGCCTCGATTTCAATCTCATTCTCCAGTGGTTGAAACTACTTTCCCATTTCTTACTCGATTTTCAAAAGTAATCAAATTGGCGCTTCCCATTGCAAAACAGTCTACTGTCTGTTTCGAGGACCAATTGATTCTCGATGATTATTACGAAAATGCCAACCGTGAGAGTGTGGTTCGAGGACTGGCTAGAAGAGAAATCGAAGAAAATCACAACATTCGGTTGCTCATCTCTCAGAAAGCCCTGTAATATTTAGTACAGCGGCGGCCATGCCGTTGCAGGCTTGCCAACTCAGCCCTTTTTCCAAATCAAGATCCACGAGGAGAAAAACGTTTAATAAAGCTCGACTCGAAAGGACATTTTTCGAGTCTCGCTGTTTGGTCGATTTGTAAGTGGAAAGCTTGTCGAAAAATCAATGCAACGTCTATAAAAGGTACAAAGTGTTAGAGTACTAGTGTTCCGCAACAAAGTTTGGCAATCCTGTCCGATGACTACGTGCACGACCGCGACTCACGTAAATTTATCTATAGGAAATTACACTTTTTCTACGAAGTGGCGACAGCGATAGAATTGCAGCAGTAGATTCTGCCCTTTCTAGAAGTACAGGGAGAATCGTGCTTGCGGAGAGTCGTTTGCGAGCCATTGAAAGAAAATTCGGTCAATCCGATCATGGAATTTGCAATTGTGGCATTGCAACAAATCCACAAGATGTTAATTGATATTTCAGGATCGACTGAATCTTTTTCATTGTGATTGGCTTTCTGTTATCGCTCGACTCTTCGAAGACGATTCTCAAACGCATAGGGAACGCGCGGTCGATCGCGGGTAGAGTACAAACAAACTGTTAGTAATTCGTCGACTAAAACTACGGTATTGCTTCAATATGATATGATACAGTCTTTTCACTGATTGTCCAATATCACTACGTAAAACACTCGCATCTCGTACGTTTCCGTGCTCTTCGACGTTTCCCCCTTTTGTTCTTGTTCCGTTCCTTCGCAACAGCAACTGGCCTCGCCAGTTCGTGCATAATGCTGGATTAAGCTGGCGTCATTTACTTTGGATTTCAGTACGGAGAAGAGTGAAAGGTCTTCGTGGTCTTTCTATATTTTGCGGCTATCAAAGAATCATCTGATTAAAGTTGTTTCGGTTGAGCAGACTCCTCTCGTGCGGAAAATCAAAGCTATGCTTTTGTCCTCTTTGCAATGAAGATGGCAAAGATTGCGAATTGGCTATTCTCTTGATTAGACGCCTCATTGGCGTCGCAAGACTCTTGAGATTTGATCAGCTTGCCCCAGTATTAATCACGATTGTTCTCTCTTCCGGTTGCTTGAAATATTCTTACTTCGCCTACACGCTCCTCTACTATCACTCGCTTTCTCTCTTTCTCTCTTTCTTTCTCTCTCGCTCACATCCATTCACACCGGAGCTCGCATTCTGTCGCTCGCACTCTCGCTTTTTCACTGTTCACACTGCACTGAGTGTCTTCATTAGGATTAATATCACTTTTATTCTCGACGCGACGCGACGCGCTCGCGCCGCCACTTTATAACAATATGTACTTTATATTTTATGTTTCAAATTGTACTTTCCAAGACGCGTCGGCGACTCTAATGGCTTTCCTTCCCTTCCTCGTATCGCGTGTCGTTCGTTCGCCTCGCCTTTTCGTGTCTTCCTTGTGTCTGTCAGACGTACCAGTTGAAAGGGGATAATTTTCTATTGGCTGTTAACGAGTGATCCGAATGTGTAAAAGAAGTTTTGGTCCGAAATCCCGTCCATCTTTGGCGCAGCAGCAGAGCTTCCTGAACGATGAGCGAAATGATATGATTCGTCGGTTGCTCTCCCTTCGATATGACATCACCATGAAATCGAGATCAACGACGATTTCGTTTGAAGCATCGATGGAGGGAGGACTCGGCGGTAGTATAAACTCGTAAACGGTTTTATCGCGATCACGCTTCCCACGGAAGTATCATTTCGCTCGGATGCAGTCGGATATAAGACCTTGGAGAAAGTTGTTTCCCGTAGGTTTATCGCTTTTATCTTCGTAGCATACCGCATAAACTTCTAACGGAACAGACCTAACGGTTGCTATGCAATTATCAGTCAGGTTTGCCATTTTTCTTGAATTTCTTGGATCCTTTTCTCAAGCATCTAAATGTTTTCTTGTTCGACACTAAACTTGCAGGGTTGTATGGTTCGTTGTAGGAGGTTTTGCGAAGTCAATGATTAAATCGTGTATTACTGACGAGTAGGAAGGTTCACGAAGAGACGGTAGCCAAGAATGATTCGGTCGACGCGTCCCATGACCGCAGAAACATGTCGCTGGTAGCCTGTGACAGCCTGACTACAGCTTTCCTAGCCGCAGCGTCGAGCTACCGTTTACGAGGAAAATCTGACCTCTCAAAGGATATTCGCAAGGAGCCATCATCAATAACGAGCTCCGATCACACTCTCCTCAAGTTGGCCGAGGATTGGTCGACTCGACGATTCTGTGCTCTTCTCGCGAGGCTTTTAAGGCCATCCTTGAAATTCGGTCAGAGGTTCCGGCTTTGGCTCGAGACTGGGCAGCTGGTACGGTCAGTTCTGCTGTCACAAGCCACCCTCTGGTCAATGTTGAGCAGCGAATTTCATACGCTTCTGCTTCTGCCGCTGATTGCAGAACCAGACTCTCACCACGTTCTTCTTGAGGTCAAGTTTCTCCGCAATGGCGGCGATCTTCTCGCCGGAGGGTCTCGGTTGGACAGCGAAGTAAGCCTCGAGGGATCTCTTCTCGGGCGCCGCTATGCTCGTCCTCTTCCTCTTCTTCTCTCCGGCAGGAAGTACCGAGGGCGCATCTGGATCTCGTCTTTTATTCTTGGCTTGCGCCTCGGCTTCCTCGAGCCACGCCTGAAGGATCGGCTTCAGGGCGATCATATTGTTGTGCGAGAGTGTGAGTGACTCGAATCGACATATCGTCGACTGGGAGAGCGCACCGACGCCTGGCAGCTTTAAGTTCGCCAGAGCTTTGCCGACGTCGGCTTGCGTCACGCCCAGTTTGATGCGTCTTTGCTTGAATCGCTCGGCGAACGCTTCGAGTTCCCGTGGGTCCGTGTCTGCGTCAGGATGAAGTCCTGCTGCTGCCGCGGCCGCTGCCGCTGCTGCCATTGCCGGATGATGATGCGCGGGATGAGGCACACTGCCTCCACCGCCGCCGAGATTGCCATGGTGATGATGGTGACCCATCATTCCATTCATTCCCCCGTAAACCGAGGGCCCATGAATACCTGCGTGATGACCTGGCCCGCCACCCGTTCCCTCCGACATTGGTGTCAGGGTTGTCATTGAGTTCGCCGGGTCCAGCATGTCCAGACTTTCCATTCCTGGATGACTCATCTGCAACAGCCAATTTAGGTTTTTTCTCTCTCGAAAGTACAAAGTTTAATTTTTATAATAATTAATATTAACGAATTTAGTTTAGTTTAGAATTAAAAATGGATTTTATTAGATGGGAAATTTCGTAAGTAGAGACTGACTAATTTTGTATTCAATTTGTCCTTATGAAGGTGTTAGGGCGATGTTAGGAAATAAGAGATTGAGTGATGGGGATGAGAAAAAAACTTGTAGAGGGTAACACGCACAATTATGCAGCACGTGGCACATCGATGCTCTCTGCAGTGTATTGTAGATGGTGCGATGTCTCTCCCCTAGAAAATTATTTATGAGGGCAGCCCGCACTGCCCTAAGAATTACCGCTTTCTTACTTAAGCTTCTTCATGAAAATTCCAAGCCTCTAAAAGCTTCTAAACTAATTTCTTTTCTATTCTTTCAATCATAACAATCAACAGTTTTATATAGAAATAATTATTCAAACTGTAAGTTCGTCACATTTAAATTTCTTAATCCTGATGATTCAGTTGGAAGGTGGGGTATGAAAAAAATCGGAGCGAGAGAGCGCATTGAAAATGCATACCGTTTCCGTGGATGGGCCACAGGGCACTCGTAGGGTGTGCCAGCCTTATTTTCACGGTTATGTATATAGGCAATATTTATTCTCCTGAGAATAAGCAGTGGAGTGAGCTAACTGGGCGGTAGCGTTCCGGTAGGGGGATCCTCGAGAATGGCATAGTTACATCAGAAATGTACGACTGCAAGGGTACAGGATGAAACACTCTCAACCCTAGTCAGCCCTCTGTGTATATGTTCGAGGGTTCTACTCAATGTCCCTGACATTTTCACCTAAACTTTGACTCAAAAGAGCAACCTAATACATTTTACTTATCTATTTTAGACTTTATCATAATCAAATAGAATCCTTTAGAAATAATTCGAAAATCGAAATATATAACAAAATCTGTAAACGAATGTCGTACTTTCTCTAGTTTATATTTATCTATTACACTTTGTCGTAATAAAATAGAATCCTTTGAAAATCATTAGAAATCAAAATATATAATATAAATCCATAAATTAATATCATACTTTCTCCAGTTTACATTTCTCTATTTTACACTTTGTCGTAATAAAATAGAATCCTTTAGAAATCATTTGAAAATCGAAATATACAAGATAAATCTATAAATTCATAGTTCTGTGTATAATAATCAAGGAATGGATTTTGCATGACTTTATCTCACGGCCGCTCGAAAGCAATAGATCGAGAGGTGAGTGGTGGCCGGTGTGGTCCGTCGGCGCGTACTTTTTTCATTATTTTGACGGAGGGAATCGATCCTAAAGAATGTCCAGAAAATTTATTGACACGATGTACCGAGCTGGTGTGGGACAGGAGGGGTGGGGTGGGGTGGCGCGTATACGGCAGTGCCCCAGAGACCAACGCAATATTTCATCATTACACTGACATGACGGTAGGGTTAGCCAACTCTGTGTAGCGGCTTCCTATCTGCCTCTCATTCTCTCTTCTTCGCTCTCTCCTGTTCTATTCTCTATTTTGTTGGGTGGCTCTCTATATTTCCTCTCTTGGTCTTCCTCCTTTCTTTTTCCCGCCCGCTTTTCCATCCCTCTTCTCGCTCTCTTTCTCTGAGCGTGACGAGGGTGCGCGTGCGACGGGGATGCGAGATGATACAAAACTCGTTACACGCGTTCGTGAAGGTAATACGCTTGGCGTTAGCCGGGGCTGCTGCTGCTGCTGCTGCTGGTGGTGGTGGCCGTTATTGAATTCGTCAGCGTCGCGTATAAAAACAGACTTTATGGGACACTTGCTGTTTGACCATCTGTACGGGGCGTGGATCGGCCCAGGGGTGCCCGCCGACCAGTACTTCTACCCCTCCAACACCGCACTGCGGGAACCACCGACTGCCAGCTTTCCGTCTCTCTGTCTGCCGATATACCTCGATCTCTATCGGACGATTGTGCTTTTTCCAATATTGCTAACGCAAAATCATTGTTAATAATTAATACTGCTTTTTTCCTTTTTGGAGAGTTATTTAAAATAAAATTAATATAACGATTTTAATTTGAGAAGATTCCACTTATTATATTTTTATTATAATAATACACAGTTGTGTATTTCAAGGATTGAACTGACTAATAAACTAGAACGAGGTTAATTTTTATTTAAAATAAAATTTGTTTCGGAATATAGCAAGCAAAATCTATAACATACAAGGATTTTAATTGAGAAGATTCTACTTATCATATTTTTATAGTCATTTTACACAGTTGTATATATCAAGGATTGAGTTGACTGACGAACTAGAACGAGGCTAAAAAGTCGTATTCATACGACTTCCCAATAGAATTACCAGGGTTACCAGGACAATGGCAGTCGAAGGTGCTTGAGCGTATCATTCATCCGAGTGTCATGTATCAAAGCAGTGTGCGCGAGCAGTTGCGCAAAACATTGCTCTTTTCTGGTGGTGGGAAGGTTTGTTGGGGGCTAGAAGAATTTATTGTGTTCCGGTGGCGATATCGAGATAATATAGACGGCGGGAAGAGGGAGAGGATTGCTCGGTGAACGCCCCTTCGTTTTACAAGAGATCATTCGGGGTCGCTGCACATTGCTTACTCCACCCTACTGTCATCTCCCGCGTACTCCACTCATCGGCCTCAGATTGCTCGCATTAGCATAAGAACCCCGAAACGCCAACCAGCAAATTACAATTGAATTCGCTGCTGCCGATCGTAAATCTCCTCCGCGGCTTATCCTTATCGCCGCGAGATAAACAGCTTATGGCCGGCAAATACTGCTGCTTAAAGCTTCCTTAAGTGCTTGGGAAGTACCTCGCCCATTTATTTATGAATTATCGCCTTCTCTTTATACTCATTTTTCTTGTGTTCCTTTTATGTTTTTGTTTGCCTTGTAAGAAGGATAATTCGAGGGAAATATGATTTTTAATTGGAAAGATCGTTGTATTATTGAGGCTTATTTATAAATCGTATTAACAACTATGTAGCAATCGAAATGAGTTTGAAATATCATAATGAGCATAGCAATGAGAATGAAATGAGAATGGAGTGTTCGCATTATCCTGGTTCCATAAGTTTTTCACTCGTGGACTGAATAATGAATAGTCATTAATTGCGAGGGGTCATCAATTATTGTCGATGATTTTAACTGGCGGAGGGCAAGTCACTTTGCGTTTTATGAGGACAATCGAGAGTAACGTTTACGCCAGCGTCGGTGAACGCTGCTCTTCATTACGATAATTGTTTAATCGATAAACTTGCCCGTTAACAACAGCCAGGGAACCTTTGATGAAATTATCTCGTGAGGCTACTCGTCACATTTACGATGCTTTCAACGACATTTGTCAATGCGCGTTCGACACACACCGCGCGCACTGTGCGCGGTGCAATCATTTTCCTTCAATTACCACGTTGCAATTATTATTACTTCTATTATTATTAGATTGCCATTAGTGTATTATCGCCCGATTATTCCAGCGCGCAGTTTGTAATTTGACAACTTAATGGTTCCTGCCAAAATTATCAATAAAACTGGTAATAAAATGGCTGCTGTTGCAACACTTGTTGGGGTTTTAATAAATAATTCGTTGAAGCATGATTTTCGTTTGCAATTCGAAACAGAATGAAATACCATATTTTTGCGATTCATGTTGAAGTAAATGAATAATACAAAGTAAATTGTAAGCGAAAAATGTTGAAGTTCTATTCTTAGAACAACCGATCATCCGAAGGAATATGACTAATCCTTGTGGCAGTTATTTTACTGATTCTCTCACATTCTATTAATTACATCATTTCATATTACGATTACAATATATCGTTAATATTCCCAAAGTTTATATTTTGCTATTTTCAACTCGTACACAGACAAATTTTGCAAACTTTCATAAATCTCTTAAAATGATTTAGCCATCTTTTTGGGGGTTGCAAAATTCGTCTGTGTACCCTAAGATTTATTTTATTTAGTACAAAATAACAACTTCATTGAATTGTATTCGAAATATTCGAAAACTTGGCTACTGAAAATCCTTAGGATTCAAATTATTTCGGAGAATCGGCGTTTCGGCGTAGTATATTTGGAATGCAGACTCACAAAGAGGTGTGATTGTACCTGATGATGCGGCCGGTTGTTGGGATGGGGGGTGGGCATGTGAGCCCCATGATGATAGACGGAGACGGGGTCGTGTTTCAAAGGCATGGGGGTGCCGGCGTTGTGTTTGCCCAAATCTGCGGCTAAAGCCTCCGCCCTTGAAAGTAAGCCGTCTTGTAGACCGCTGTTCAAGCCTCCGAACAGATCACCCTGAAACCAGAAAAACCGAACGTCACGCTCACTTACCCATCAAAGATTTCATTCCTTTCATCTTATTATTATTTCTATGTATTTTACATTCCTTATTTCATTTTTACAAATCAAACAGACGTTTTTTCAACCGTCAATCAATCGTCTGTCCTTTTTTGTCCTTAATTATACACTGTGTTTATTCAGCCACCCATTAATTATACTCGTGTTGGCTTATTCATCCATTATTATCAAATACAATTGGTAGACGCAACAATACATTGTAATCTATTATGAATTCTCGCAACATATAGCTAGGTTTGTTAATAATGTTAAATAAACTGAGTAGACGCAAGGCTATTTCGGCGAAGCCCATTCGCAGCTCTTGCCGGCTGCAGCATTCGGTCGATATTCCAAAAATATCTTTCTCACTGGGACATTAAGCATCCTATTTAAGTTTGCGTCTTTAAAGTTCTGCTGGTGCGCGTCTCCTTGGATTATTTCAACCCTCGTTATTAGATGCAGTTGAAAAATTCTTAACTGTTAATGCCAAAGTCGACTTTGTTGAATCTTTTGAGAAAAAGAATAGCAATTTTCAATTTTAAAATGAGTTCTACTAATTTGGAAGTAAAAGGCGAGATTTACTTTGGAAAAGAACATAATAAAAAATACGAGGAAGGGTAAGATTTTTTAAAAATAGCTTCTACTAATTTGTAAGTAGAAGCAAGAAATTTAGCAGGCCGACAGTATAATAATAATGGGTCAAAGATGCAAATAACCATGAGTGAATTATGTTTCCGGGGCGGCGAGTGGCCAGATTCCCTTAGGCGACGTATGTATATGCCTGTGACGCGGTGCGCTAATCAAATTCGTCTGTCGCACGTTAATCGGAATCGATCCGAAGAACGTATATTTAGGGAGGGCTCCCGAGGGACACTGGACACACTATTTTCAGCTGGAATTGATCGTGAAAGAGAGCTGTTCCAGGGGGTCCAGCGACCCTCTTCCCTTTTCATATGTGTTTGATATCCTCTCAACCCTATCATTTACATTTGTCTAGCGATAATGCCGACTAATTTCAATCCACTCCCAACCAATGTCATGCTCCTGCATCATTCAAGCTCAGTATACTTTGTCATTGAATTTATAAATCCGCAGCAGTGATTTGGCTCAATTCTAGCTTCTCTTTATCATACAAAGTTATATTCAACAGTAATTATGTAACAAATAATATAATCCCGGAAAATGCCGGGAAATTCGAAAAATATGGGAAAAACCAGTGAAAATTCCGAAAAAATCGAACTTTAAAGGCAGTTTTTTTTAGTGTTTTCGATAGAAATCCGGATTTCTTTCGACGGATTTCTTGTTTTCTATCGGTTTTCATTCATAAACAATCGTTTCCTGAAGAAAAAACCCGAGTTCGGGGACCTTCGGAAAATCGTGAAAAAATCTGAAGGGGTACCCCTTAAGAAAAATTTGCCGAAAAACAAATTTTGAGCTAGGGCTCTGAAATTTTTAAGGCATCTGCTTCGATGTAAAAAAACATTACCCACCAAATTTCAGCCCCGGGAAAGGTCGGGAAGTCCACCAAAAAAAATAAAAATCGTTAAAAATGAGCAAAAATTGACTTTTCTCGACGGTTTTTCGACCCGTTCTCGTTGCAAATTCGGACTTTTTTCCACGGATTCTTTGTTCTCTATCCACCCTGATACGAAAACAATCAAAATATTCCGGGTTTGGCCGATTTTGAGAAACTTGAAAAAATTGACCATTTTCGAGGGTCGAAAATAGGTGAAAACCTAAACGTTGAGCTAGGGCTCTGAAATTTATATCACTTATTCCTTAACGCAAGGGCACATTCTCCACCAAATTTCAGTCCCGGGGAAGGTCGGGAAGTCCACCAAAAAAAATAAGGGCTAGGAGAGTTCTGATTCAAAGGCAAGTGAATCACCCTGTACAATTTGGCGCAAATTCTGTAATATCTCAACTTAAATAAAAACTTAGGTCACTTTCAAAATAAACGGCTCAATTGTGTTATTGATAATTTAGTATTAGCGATTATTAGAATTGTGAAGAATTAGTGGAAAGTTTCCTCGACCCAAATAGCGGAGATTGGAAGTTGATCGATGGTAATTGAGGTAGAGTCATGTCCCCCTAACAATGACTCTGATCCATTTCTCTAGAATATCTTAGCGATAACTGCGCATTAGATTCATGGTCCGGTTGGACTCGGTTACGCCTCACTGGCGAGCGAATCAATATTATATGGGAGGTTCTGCGTCAACTGCATCTGTCACTGGCGGGACATATTGCAAGGTTCCACTGGTGCGCAAGGGTTATCGTCACATTATTCGCACATAACCCTGCACTCCTTAATGCTCTTCTAGTATTATAACCCCGCCAACCCCATCCAAGCTTTTTCCACTCGCGCAAAGCCGAATAATAATGCAACCCTTTTTCCTACTTTGCTAAAAAAATATTTTTTAATCTTTATGTTGAAAAATTCGACAAAATAGTAATAATATTGGTAAATGTAGAGTTGAAAGTAAGTTAAGAAATCATGCTTGTGTACGTTTTGAAATAAGATTAGGCTAATGAAATTAAAGAAACAAAATCCAGGAAACGCAGGCGCAGTTTTTACAACAAATCGGCTTAGTGGCTTTCGCGCGTTGTAATAATAACACAGTCCATTTCAACTTTATTTATGACTTTATAATCTCCGCACCACTTGCAGCATTTATCAGAGTGGCATGAATATTCTAGTCAACATTGTTCACTTGACAGGATTATCATAGCGTTCCTGATATTCGGCAATGATAAGAATAATATTCCTGTAATGAAAGTCCCGTTAAACTGAATTCAATTAACGGGAATAATGAATTTGAAAATATATCGGACGGAGAGGAGTTTTCGAAATGTCTTGTGGATTGTTTAGCGGTCCGAGGGTTAAATCGTTCGGTGTATCCACTTATTTCATTAGGAACTGTAATGTCCGCGTCGTCCGATCAATGTTTCATGTGAAAAGCACCGTGGTGTTCGAGGGCTTCGATTATTTATGAACTCGCCGTGTCTTCCTCCGCTACGTGTACCTTACCACCTTTTCCCTCCAGGTTGCTGAACCGCGCTCGCTCGCGCTCTCTTCCCGTCTCTCTTTCTCTCTCTTTTTCCTTTTTCGAATTCTCAACCACTTCCTTTTCCAGTCGCCATCCGCGCCTGTCCACCACTCATTTGATTCCACACGTCATCTTACACTTTCAATGCTTTTAAGCAAACGAACTTTGCAGTCGCTCCGATTAACAGGAAAGAAAAAATGTCCCTCGACGGCGGACGAAAATACTGGCGTTCAATGACTAGGAGAAGCTTATTTATCCGCTTCTAGGTAATAGTGACAAATACTAGCAAAGGCACTTGCACCACTAACACTTCTTTGCTAATTAATATACTGAACTAAAATAGCTAGATTATAACAAAAAATCTAAATAACATGCACAATTATATTCGCTTTGTGTTGACATTCAGATTTCTTCAAAGGTACAATCATTTGGCTTAGTTTGAGAATTTTTGTCTGTTATTACCGCGAAAACGGAATGCAGTCCCGTTGTATTCTAGCGCGTGAAACTTGGAAATTTCCGCTGGGAAAAATCGTGTCAGTTGATCGTGAGTAAGCCGGGAGTTTATTCCGCCCGTTTCGCCGCCGCTCTACATACCATTTTCGTCTACTGGAATGGAACAGGTGAAAAATGCCCTCCCTGCGGAGACTTTCATTTTGTTGTAGTGTATAAGAAATAAGTTATACTGGCTACGAATATACAAGCAGGAATATTGCAAACTTCGAATTCATTCGAATCTTTCATTATTCGAATCAGTAATAATGTAAATGAATGTAATGTAAATATTAGAAATTTATATTTGTCAATTTTGGATATACAATATTGAAATGGAATAATAATAAATATTCAGACGAGTGCTCTCCAATATTAAATGATTTTGTTAAAGCATTCGTTTTACAAAGCATTAATAATGTTTTCGGAACTCTGAGGAAGAGTTCATTAGGCTGGAATTGGGTCAAATTTGTTTGACTCTTTCCACTGATCAGGCCGATTCTTTTCCATTAGACTCTCGGGGCTTCCATTGGCTCTCTCGCGAAGCTTTCTCGAAAGAGGTTAACAAGAGAGGAGCCGTGAATAATCGCTCTCTTGATAATCCATTATTGACGCGTCGGCGCGATACACGTTAGCCATTTGCCACGTGACAGAAAACGCCGTTCATGGAGACGAATGCTTTACTTAAACGAAGTGTTAACGCGCCGATAAATCTTGAATTACACCTCTCTCTCTCTGGCATGGCTCGCCTAGAAGACGGAAGATCGAAGGGAGGCTCGCTTTGGGGTAAGGGCGACCACACAATCTTCGCGCAAACTCGCGCTAGCCCACCTACACGGTGGCTTTCTTTCTCTATTCTACATTTACGCCAGCAAGAAAAAATCTACAAAGTTTAAAATCAACTTTCCTTTCCCTTTATGATTCAAAGTGTCAAATAACAGTAAAAAGAAAACTGAAACACAGACGAATTAAAATTGACAAAAAGGGTATAAAGGATGTTCAAAAGAAAATCGTAAGAAATTAGAAATTAAAGAACGTTTTTTTCCTTATAATTAATATTTTCAAAGAATGCTTGAAGAAATTCATTATGTGCCAAAGGCAGAAGCACAACAGTTATAAGGTTTTCCGGGAGCACCCCGTATACAATAAGACAAAAGCGCTTTTCTTAGACTAGAGTCGAAGTAAAAGAGAGGCGACAGCGATACAGATTGCTCTAGTTAAGGGTCGTAGTTAACAGCTCAGTTTCGCGCGAGGTTGTTTAGCAGGAGTTCCTCCCTTGGTGGAGAATTCGGCTAATAGAGTCATTTTTCCATGGCGAGAGTTGCTGCTTAAATAGGTCTTCCTGCCGGGGCGTTAAGGATTAGCCAATTTCAATTGAATTATCGCGCCCCACGCAAAACCGCCCACGCAATTTGTCCGCCGCCTGCGATTCGCACCCTCCGAGGGAAAGGGACGCCTTGTGTCCGTTATTTACAATTAATCTGCCTCCTAATGTTACAGGGAGCCATCATAAATCATCCTCGATCCACTTTCTTACTCCCACCGTGCCTTAGCAAGTGCTTCAATTCCGAAATCAATAATGGCTTGTTTTGCTATCTGAAAGGGTTGCAACGGCAAATTTATATCTACAGTTCTAATTAATTTAGTATTAGTTTAATTTTAAAAAGACTTTATTAAAACAAACAAAATTTCCTTTATTTCGTAATGACACGTTAAAATATTTATTGTAATATTATAAAAATAGGGGGCAAACGAGAATGAAGTATAAATAAAGCAATAATAATATTTTTTTCAAAATTCGTTGCAGATACGTGACGTTTCATACAAATGGTACAGATGCATGTAAACTTGTTTGATAAAAACGTTGTCGGGATGTAATGATTAGTAACGCAACTAGGATTTATTCGTATTGCCAGACATCCATTCGGTCAGCGGGAGGACATAAATTCGGCAATTTTTCCTGGTCGACGAGAATGGAGATGTGCTCTGGCGCGCGCGCGCTCGCTCGCTTGGCCGCCATTAGTTTTGTTTTTGCATGGCAAACCTATTTGTCATCGCGTTGGCTTCGACGCAGGCGCCGAGCGGCGCATCCTGCCGAGGTTTCCCGCATTTATTATGCATAATGTTTCCTATTGAAAAAGGATCAAACGCCCAGCGACTCGATGCAATATACATATATAAATGAAAACCGGTCGATTCGGCGCGAAACACTAAACGCCAACGCTGAAAGCAATCTGGCTGCTCTCCGCTAGCTTTTCCTATTGTGGCTTTCCTCCTCTATTGCTGCAATGGCCCCCCTTTTTCACTCGCTTTTTCCCTCTACTTTTACAAGCCTTATTGCACAATACAAACCGATTTAAATCACAATGCACACTCGCTCGCTGGTTTTTCTATCCCGACGACTTTCGGCGCGAAACATTATTTAGAAATCCCGGAATACTTGATTTGACACGCCCGGTTTTTTTAGCGCGGACTCTTTTCCTTGTAAAACGCTTAAAAGCTCAGTGTTTTGATAAAAATTGCTCAACAAGCCGAGAATCATTGTACATTTATTGGGACAAACTTGGAACCCTGCGTGTCCTTTTAATTCTGTCTGGTGTGACGGAAAGCAGACGTAGTTTTGTTAACTAGAATTAACAATCGCCGAGCTTTGCAACTTTACGCTGATGGACGTCATCGGCGAGGCTTGTGATTGAACTTAACAAAGTGGAGCG
This sequence comes from Ectemnius continuus, assembly GCA_910591665.1. Lineage (NCBI taxonomy): Eukaryota > Metazoa > Arthropoda > Insecta > Hymenoptera > Crabronidae > Ectemnius > Ectemnius continuus. Next base: position 6,750,580 of record OU342868.1, on the reverse strand, counting down.
AGGTTAACCTAGATTCTTAAAGCTATTTTCTGCCAAGACAAATCGATTTGAGCGACAAACGATTTTGATGAACTTCACCTCAAATCGAGAAATTACAGTAAGCGAAGTATTAAAATACTGCAAGATTTGGGTCGTAGTTATCGAATCGGACAATTTTTAAATCTGAAGTATTTCAACCAAACTCAAGCATCCTCTATCTACATTTTTACATTAACTAACTTAAACAAATTACAAATTCTGTTATTACATACACGTTTGTTTATTGTAGTCAGACAGTATTAATAATTCGCATTCTTTAATGACAATATAAAAAGTAATTGAAGATACGATTTCATAGGATCAATAACGCATTAAGGATTTATATTTTCGACAGTCTAATAAAAAGATACTAATTATAAGAGAGTCGGGAGGGTAGGTAGTGTCGGTGAAAAATAGGGAAGAGATAAATAGGTGGGAGACATGAAGGCGATAGGAACGTTAATTAGATATCTTCGGTTTATATGATTAGTTGGTAATGAGAGTGTCTGAAGAAGAGAGCGTGGCTGGAGGCGGCTCGCTGCCACGCTGCTCGCTCTCTCTCGCCGCGGCTGGCTATCGGATATTGCAAATTAGGACAATTAGGTTATTTCCGTCGGCTAACCTAGATCGCGGGAGTAGTCGGTGACGCATGAATAAGTAAGTTCTTCGGGAAAATCTGACGTCTGACACGAAAACGGGCAGACTGTTCAAATTGTCGCTTGCATGGCGGAGTATCTGGCGTCTAGAGTAACGAATAACGATCAGCGTATTACCCGCGGGGCGAACGCCTCTCATTTTCTGCCTCTGCCGATATCAAATTCGGTTTCACTCCGCACGAAAAGCCGCGCGTGATCTAAAATATTCAATCGAGCGGGAATCCACTCCGACTACCAATCTTGAAACTTCTGCATCTACATACGATCTCAGTGAACTAAGTCGAATTTGTAACCTTTTATTCCACTGCCATTCTTTCGTATTGCAATTATTCCTTTATGAAGCACTTCTTACTCTATTTTCGCTGTTTTAGTTTTGTCAACGTTTCAGAAAATATACAAAATAAAGCAAATTTTGTCATTCAATGATTTAGTTAATACGAATAGAAATGAAACCATCTTTTGTATGTTGAACATTTTGAAAGTAACTTTTGAACAGAAAGAGCAAGTGCCAGAAAATATACAAAATAAATCAAATTTCGTAATCCAACAACTTAATTGGTACGAATGAAAATCAAACCAACTTTTGTGTGTGTTCCAAGCATTCGATATTTGTATTTTGAACGGAAACGTTAGATTGCACCTGCGTACAAGTGAAGTTTCGAGGATATGTAGCTTGAGGGAGGCTTTGTGGGAAAGCGGGCGGCAGAGGGCGGCGGTGGCGGTGGTGAAAAGCATAAGTGACACATTGCTGTTTTTACGGCAGTCAAACTATCCGGCGTGTCAGCTCATCGTATATCTAAATAATCAATTTACTACTGGCCATAATCGTAACCACGAGTTAGCCAGTTTATGCGCCCGGGCCAAGCGAGCCCAGCCGACCGTAACTACGTGGCTTCCTAAAGCATAAATATTATGGTGCATTTCGTCCACAGCTACACCTAACCACCCCTCACCTCTCCTCTTTGTCTCTTTAGGAACCTCCACTCGTTACAGTTCCTTCATTGGCCACGCTTTTTTCCTACCGCTTACACTATTTTACGTGTGAACATGCTCATAAATTGCGTAAAACAGTATTGTGATCTGAGTGTCGCATTTCGTTAAATTAATTACATATACGTCTTTTGTAAATACATAGAATAACATTTCGATATTTGGGAGTACTCACATTATGCCTTGGTGACCAGGAATTGCACATTATGGACGCATCTTCCAAAATACGACTCTGTAACATCAAAATCCCTCGTTTTTACATGGTTAAAATATCGCAAATTAAGAAAACAGTATAATAAAACTTGTTTTTGTGTATCAGAAAAATGGATATTTTCTTCGGTTTTTGTGGAGTATCGAAACTGGTGATTTGATTTGTCGGAAATGCCGTGTGTTAGCGGCGAAACATGTCGAAACATATATCGGTGTTCGTTTCTATGATTATCGTCGGAAGAAGAGGGAGAACGTGGCATGGTAATGCCATTGAACCGCCCGAAATAGGCGAGGACCGCCTAGAAACCCAATCTGCATTGGAGCACTGGTGAAATTTTGCCGTGTTACCATCCGACACTCAGCCGCCAAGCCGTCTAGACTGATTTCCTTACATATTGATAAGTTTTGAAGCGATTAAATCTATTGTTAGCCGCGATCTGCAGACTGTTGTGCTAGACAATGACAAATTGTATGGGCTGAATGGTTTTGTCTTTGTATCAACACTCTCTACGTATGTTCCGATTTGTCAGTTACATTGGCGAATGTCTGTTTCTATATACTTTAATAATAATAGTAAAGAAAATGGAAAACAGTATTTGTAAAAAGGAAAACAACTTTCGATAGATTCTGCATTTAACAATAACTCAAAGTGATTTACATGTTGAGATTTGAATGTTTGATTTAATATTATTGGAGTGTTGATTTAATAGTAAGTGAGAACTAGTACTTTTTCTAAAGATTCTAAAGTCGGTAGTTGTTTGGGGGGGAGATGTTTGAGAATAGATGTAGCATCTTAATGTTCGATGGAGAGTGCATATTTTATTTTAAGCAATCGGCGGGTATGTATATTTAAAGGCAGGAGTCGCACTATTGGGCAGTGAGGTGGAGGGATAAGGGGGCAGGATGAGGTCGGTGAGGTTGTGCCGGGCGCGCGCGTCGATTGACAGAATCGGGGCAAAGCGGTGGTGTCGGCGTCGCGACGCCGTGTCGCTAATTAAATGAGTCATTTTCGGATTCGCTCGCCGGCTCGCTCGCTCGGCTCGCCGCTCTCGGAACTAGGTAATTCAATATCGGTCTTATTAAAGCGCCCGACGATCCTGCCGATGACAATGATTACGCGTCATTACAGCCACACCGTTGGAGCAACTAATGCGAGCACATCATTCCCGCCGGCTGACGGCCGACTGATTAATCCGAAAACTCGTGGCTCCCATTAGTTCGTCGCCCCGCTATTTTTCTCCTCACATCCCAGACGCTCTCGCCCTTTGTCCCTCGCTTTTTCTTCCTTTCCGGCTCACTCGCACTATCAGCTTTTGCAAAATCCAATTTCCCTTTTCCTGCTCAACCACCCCCCAGTTTCACGAAATTCTTCGCTAATGATACTTTGACAGGGAGGCTGTAATTTTTAAATGCATCAACCTCATGTGTAATAAGCTTGTTATTTCGCTCGCGTCTGTCTTTCCTCGGCACGGTCGACGTGTATTATTTATTTATGAGCTTGAATTCTTGCAAAGATTGCTCACTCCCGATTCCCTCCGTTCGTGATAATTAATCAGACGATATTCTCCTCTAGGAAATTTCGAAATTACGTTTCTTCATACCTGCCAAATGAATTGAAGGGAAATAGAAATATGGTTGTCAGGGATATTTGCAATTAAACAATCGAGACGTTAAGAATATTGACCGGGCAATTTTAAACGATGTTCGGGGGTGGCTTTGGCCGACCGAGAGGGTACATATGTGGCCAGGAACAGGTTCGATCTCTGTGTACCTGCGGCCTCTCTGCTCTCCCAGGTACCCGCACCATCCTCCGCACAATGTACACATTGTACACCGGGCATCGCCTGTAAATACGATGCTTCGCGTTTGTTGTACGCTACTGCGCACAATCCCTACACTATTCCGCTAGGCTCGCTCAATGACAATGCTGCTATTTAATGTTTACGCTCTATAATTAATTTCAGCCATTCTTTCCGAACAGTTCCAAATATCAAAAAACATTGAAATAATGTCACGCTATTATTTAATACAAAACAAATTGCCGTTGATTTATTTTTCACTTTTACACATTTATTACTTTTGAATATTGTTGGAAATAATTGATTAATACTATTTCCTCGAGTATGGCAAAAAGCATTGATCAGAGTGGATTTCGACATCTCCAGCATCCTCAGCCGCAAACCGAGGCTCTCTGCGATTCAGTGTTCGCTTGGAACCTGCAGCCGCACTTCCGGCAGAGAGAGAGCAGGGTTGCTGTAAATACGATGCTTTTGGATAAAGAGAGAGGGAGAGAGGGCGACTTCCGGAAGCAGAAGCCGGCGTACGCAACAGAGTAGGCAGTACGCACTGGTTCATAGAGGGCGTGGAAAATGTGGAGGTGAGCGAGAGGGAGAATTCGGAGGGTGGCATCGGATGGAACACACGCGGCAGTGTGTGTGTGTGTGTGTTCGCCGACGCAAACAGCCGCAGTCGAAACAGTTTGCCCGGTTAATTGATTTTCCTTCGCATGGCAGCCACAGTGCGACGAGACGAGCAGGAGAATCGGGTTGGGCTGCGTCAGAGAAAGAGAGAGAGAGAGAGAGGATATCGAGAGATAGGCAGGAGGCGCGCATCGCGCAAATCCAATCCGAAACTCCCGTTTGATTATCGGGGACGGTGCGCGACCGATTGTAAATCAACCGCAAAACTACGCCGACGAGAATTATCCGACACGCTCTCCACTTGGTGCTCTCCTCGCGCGATAGGATCGATTCTCGCCGGTACCACGCTGCCTTCCTCTCCGCTCAGTGCGCATTGCGTCTTAACAGTATCGAGTGTGGCTGGTATCGATTTTGGAAAATGATCCTTGACGGTTTTCGTTATGGTTTTGGAAGAGAAAGAATGCTTGAAAAAAGGAGTTTGGGTTAAAAATCGAAGATTAAACAAATATCGCTTGATTTTCGACTTTTGCTTCGTCGAAACTAGAATATCTTGAAGTAATTTGTTTTACAATATCAATCAAAAGTTTATTACTGACTATTTCAAAAATTGGAACAATAATACATATTAAAAGTGAATATGATAACACAAGACAAATCTCTCGAATCATCGAAAATCTTCATCGAGAGCCAAGTTTGCGAGATAAAACAGTTGGCTAAGTAAAAAAAGGCTCGAGTTGGAGGAAGCAAGGAGGGGCAAGTATGGATGGGTAAAATTGAGCGAAAGAAACGGTGTGCAATGTGGCATGGCTCGAGGAAGGTGGAGTTGGAGGAGAAGAGTATGCCAGTGGAGGAACCGAAGAGGGAAGAGCCGAGTTTCTTGCTGGAAGTTTGACTGGTAATTAACTAAATTTACCAAGGGCGACGAGTCAAAGTGTGAAGTCGTGTTCGAAGTCTTTCTGCACTTCGGCGTTCCGCTAGGCTAGTTAATAACAAATGAGCCAAGCTGCGCTCCCTCGCCTTTGTTATAATCGGGGACATTTGCTCCCTTACAGTTGCTCTCTCACTCTCTCTCTCTCTCTCTTTCCCTCTCTCTCATTCGCTGTCGCTTTCTCTCTCGGTGGAACTGTATTATTCAGTCGATTCGTTTGAGCCATTATAAACACCAGTTCAACGAGCTCTAAGCTTTCAGCGCCAGCGGACGGCAGCTCGAATCTTCGTTCGCCATCAATCGCAAATTTACTGTCTCTCTTTCTCTCTCTTTCTCTCTCTTTTTCTCTCTCTCTCTGTCGGTGACGTGCTATCGCCACACGCTGTTAGTCCGACTGACAGATTACACGAGATCGCGAATCTCGACCCACTTTAGTGTATTAGTTTTTTTCCACCCTCTGCAACAGGAACGTGTCAGTGTTAATTCGTCGCTGGGCCGCGCGAAGCCCTTTTTAATATTCCTGTAGTTATTATTATTGATACTCGAAGTAGCGAGCACTGCCAATGATTCCATGCAGATCGCAGACTCTGAAAAGAGTGTTTAAGGATTCGCCTACAATTAAAAATGCTTGGATAATTCATAATGATGTTGTATGTAAGTTTATAGCCGGCAGTGATAATTCAAAGGGTTTTTCGATGCCACGGCGGCCATGTTAGCTTGTCGGAAGTGGCTGGTGCGCGCGTACTTGAGTTATTAGTATTTCAGGTGAAAAACACGGATCGCGACGGCGCGCGAGCCGCTTAAGAGGCGGCTAAAGAGAATTTATGAAATTTCCTAATGCAGTAGCCAGATTCCTCGCAGCGCACCAACTCTCCCCTCCGCGCCGCGACGCCCAACTCTTTCCTTGCGAAAGATCTCCCCTTTTAATGCCCGGCCAGGCTTCGCTTACTCGAGGAATGTCCTCTCGCGCTGCATTTAAACAGATGAGGCGTAACGAAATGATGTAATTCTCGAGTGAAACTGTCGGGAACAAAAAATATAAGATTGTATAAATACGAATTTCACTCGCGATGCTAAATTGGGGTGCAAAAACAGGGGTTTCTACTTCTATTTTATAAATCCACATTTTTAAAATTATCTAGTAGAATTCTGTTCTGGCTTATTACTAAATAAAATTACTCAATAGCTAATTTATATACTTTAAGTCGAGGAAGAAATTATTAGGGATGAAGATGGTAAAATGAAAATGGAAGCACATTAAATGGAGAAACATTATCAGAAGAGAACTAAGTTCTTATAACAGGTAAGATCATTGGAGGGTAGGAAAGCGTCTAAGAGAAAAGGGGGTGCGCGATCGACTAAGAAGGGGAAAAAGGGAGGACGAGAGTCACTTGATAAATCATGACGATTCGCTTTATGGTATTTACAGTTTAAGCCAAAATTGCTGGTCGCCGAGCGTAAAAATCAGTGATTTCGTTAGCACTATATATCGGGGGATGGAGACGCTGATTGGCTGGATTCTGTTCCGCCCCCGCGGTCCCGCCAATCAGACCAGCCCGTTCTCTTTCATCGATCCAAACCATCTACACTATACTCAGCCGCCATGCTCAACCTGCTCGCTCCCCTTCCCTCTTCTATCCACTTCTCTTCTCTACTCTGCTCTGCTCTTCTCTTCTCTTCTCTTCGCTACTTTACTCTTCTGGACTCTTCCCTGCACTTCCCTACTGTCCTCCCTTTCCTCCCCCCGCGGAACATCTATCCTCCTACACTGAAAACCCCTCACACAACCCTTCAGCAATGGATGTTTATTGTTTACTCATTTTTGCATTCAAAGGCGATTTTATAGATTTATAGCGTTTTTTATATTGTCAGGTTGTTGCTTTTAAAGTAAGGGTAGTAATGTCTGATTTTATAAGAGATTGAATCTGAAGAGAAGTAATTTTCTTATGTCTTGGTAATAATTAAGTATTGTATATTTAGAGGACTCTAATTGATATTACAATCTGAAGAAATTAGTTAATTCCCGGAGAATGGCGATAATACCCTCGTAACGAATGTTTCCGGTAATTAGTCCGCGAGTGCAATTAATAAATGTGTGTACAGTGGCGCCGGGGTTTAAGTTACGAGGGAGGAAATCCAAAAGAAATATAACCGGCGGAAATTGCTAACTTGATTAGCGGGGTGATTTAACCCCGCTCTCACCAGCCTCATTTAAGTTTAATGTTGAGAATGTATTAAAATAGCGGAGATATACGGCGGGCATTCCTGTAACGCGTTGATCAGCTCGAAAATACGAAGAAGAAATTGCATCTGCTTGCATCTCGGCTGGAAAAGGGGTCGCGTTACGCTTCGAGATAAGTTATGTTTAATGCTAGTTTCCTCGCGCTAAAGCTTTCCTAGTGGAACGGATAAAACTACCCCATAACAAACACACTTGTGTTCAGACTGAAAAATGTGTGGAAAGTGTAAGCAAAGCGACTAAGAATTAATTTCGCACGATATTAAATATTGTTGTACAGTATTTTCATTTCTGTCGCTTTGTTTTCCTCGGGTTTTTAATTTTTCAGACCGCAAAGAGTGCAATTTTAAAGGCGTATTTTTGTTGATGTTATTTTCGCCCATGCGTTGGTTGCTAAATATTTCAGTCATAAAATAAGCAAACGCAAAATCATTAATGATTTCTCATTATATGAGACAACCCGTTCGATTGACAAGGTGGTAATGCGAAGATGGCGTTCCCACAGGGACGACAACGCTTCTTTTTCCTAAAATCCAATGAATTGTTCTTAAGTATGATGGAGCGATATTCTTGCGCAATCATTCCTCATCCATCATGGGCTGCGCTAGTCAGAAGCCGGTGTAGATTTCCCAGACGAAAGGATACATTTTCCTGTCAATTCGCGGGACTACCACGCGTCCCGATACACTTGTAAACAAGTGCGAGGGGAAAACATTTACTTCCAAAACAGGCATGCATCCCTTGTCATCTTTCTCACCCCATGATAAACACTTCATTTTGTTTCTGAGACAAACAAAATTGTCAAAATTCGATGAAACTTCTTCACTTTCGCTATTTTTCATCTTTCAACATCTAATAAATCAATTTAAGTTAAAATACGAAAATTATTCGACTTTGACACAAAGATTTTTCGATTATTACTGTTATTTATTATTGGTATATTGTATTATTCTTTGTGAAATAGGATTTTTCGAATTTCCGCTGAATATTACTGTGGAAATGATTAGATATGTAGGCTTTATCGAGTTAACAGGCGGCCTCGTCATTACTGCGGCGGCTGTAACGGTAGTAACGAGAGTAACGCTCGTCTATATGGCGATGGTAGAGGCTCAGCTCTAATGGAGGTTCGCTCCTAACCTCCTGGCAGTTCTGCAGGCAGCCTCTTTCCTCTCCTCTCCTCTCCTCTCCTCTCTCTTCGCATTTGCGCCACCCTCACAACCAAACTCGACACTCACCCTCTTTTCGACCTCATCTACCCTTATTCCCCTTTCCTCTTCCATCGCTTTCTCTCTCTCTCTCTCGCTCTCATCTTCTCTCACTATCGCACACTACCTGCTTATGTCAATACGCCACGGCATTATATACAATATCCACCCCCCTCTCGCATCATCCCTCCGCGGCCTTTCTGCCGGCTCGCAACATTTCGCAAAACAAACACACCCTGTTTGGAGATAATTACACGGCCCGTAAGGTGCACGCCCGCGCCCGGATAAATCGGATCGTTTCGCCAGCTTTTGCGTCTTCTACCAATGAATTCTAGTAATAGGTTTCTATAGATTCTCTGTGGAGTTCAATAAATAGTGATTGTTGCGATGAAATACTTTGGGGTAGTTTTTCATTTGTGGTAGAAAGCTTTGTGTAATAATTGTTTTAAGTTGTATATTTATTTTATTAGAAGTTTCGTATTATTTAGTATTTCGAGTTGCTTTGGATAGAAAAGATTAATGGTGGATATTGATAAGAATTTATGGGGAATTATAACATAGAGGATGAATAAATGATATTTCACTGGCGGCATGATTTCCAGTAGTCTATTACCATAATCGGACCCTATTTCCCATCCCTGGCAGGTTAGTATGATGGGCAGCGTTAGTGGGGGGGTTCATTGCACGGCCAATTATCTCCACTCATCTTACCCTCGCACTCAAGCATATTAGATTTGAAACGTAGGTGGATTGCCTCCTGACGCGATTACCTACTCGACAGGGAAGCGCGCACCGAGGAACTCGCACCTTTGCAATCAATTTTGTCCTTCTTCCATCGGAAGATGGAGAATAGATCTTATTTTTAACCCTTTCACAGCGAAATCTTTCCCTTTGACTCTTGCAAGTACAATTTTCTCTGAAATCCAGCGTTTAGTTTTTAATTTTTAATGAGAAGTTTAAGTTGCCATATTAGTTCCTCGAATTATTATAATGAATCAGTGTAAGAATAATTAAATTTTAATTAGAACAGAATTTAATACTGTTTGAAGATATTTAGTAAATGTTGAAGTTTCTTTTTCCATTGAAGTTTCTCTCGCCCATTTAAGATATACGTTCGCCGTTCGGCTCCGAACTGATATGCGTCACGTTAAGTGCAGCTCAAGTTCCGATGAAAAGGTCAAACTTTCAGAAAGAGGTCAAACTTGACAGTAGTTCTATCGATCCCTGGCATTCGATGGTAAAAGAGCCCAACGTTGTTGGAAAGCCTTCGTTGAAATATCATTAAAAAGAGAGACGTACAATTCTTTCGGAAATTAATAGTTTCGTATCTTTGAATAGAACTATAAGATAATAAGAAGACAAAAAGTAGGATAAAAAATAAGCTAAAATACAAACTCTGGTTAATTATACAAAACATGATAGAAATTTAAAGTATTTCACTGTCAAGTTAAAGTTTCAATGGTATAAAATTACAATCATTATACAATGCACTGTTGATCCATTAATTGAGATCAAGACAGTAGCAGATGGCAGCAGAGAATTAACCCTCCCACTGCCACCACTATTGGCAGCATTCACCAAGTACAAATCGTCCGAGAGTGGAACGGGGGGGCCAATTGAAAGAATTCGAGGCGGATGGACACGTTAATTTACGAGGCATGTAATTGGAGCGGCAGTAATGCACTTAAGGAAGTACGCGCGACGTCCGAGAGGAGGTTTCCGTTGGGTGGCAGGAGATCGCTCACGTGTCGGGACACGCGTCGACACGTGGCCGCACGGACGCCCGGCGTCGGATGTTCCACTTCACCCTAGAATCAGCAGCTCTCATGAATCGCCGGTACTCCAACCTATCGAATGTGTGGCGGAGTCGAGATGCGATCCTCCTTGTCGTTGGGTAGGTTGGGGTCCGCAGCATCCCACAGGAGAGAGATGAGCGCATTAAGAAAATTGAAACGTCGATTTGTCCTGGAAAACTCAGCCTGACGATAATTTCATTAAGGCCGCCTTCCCGAGGGCAGCAGACCCTTCCTTCCACCTCTCTATATCGCTTTAACTCTCGATGATGCTAATTCCTCCGGACGTCGGCCATCCGAACCATCTTCCCTTTCCTCCTCTTTTAGCCATTCTAACAAATGACCACTCAGTGATAAATACAGTTCAGTTTTTTCCCTTTCACGAGACTTCGAATATTTTTCTCTCAATAGCGAATTCGCAAGGTAAAATCTCGTTAAAAATATATACTATTGAAAAAAGGCAGAATTGTAATAATATAATTCTTTTATACAATCCAATTGATTATTTGTATTAATACATGCTAGGTTTGGTGAAAATGATATTCCATTTTATGTGGAATGTATTTTTAGCTTCGCCTTATTGCTAGAAATCCACGATGGACCAAAGTGAGTTACGAGATCGGGATTCGATGGATATTGCGACCCCACTTCGGCTTAAATGGGATCATAAAGATTGACTCGGACTTGTGCTTTCTGAAATTAGTTGTTATTGTCGAGGTTATCCAAGTAAATTGGTTGCGAAGGGGACCACTCTATGGGATTGCTGTGCTTTTGCGGCTTACATCGACTTCCTTCTACGATCCTCATAACATTACATCTACTTTGATATCCCCAACTTGTTCCCACAATCAGAAACGATCCATTTTTAAAGTGCCTGAAATTCTTTTAAGAATAACCAATCATAAAAATGATTTATCATCAAAGCAAATGCGGCGTTTATTTCGAAAGTGACCTAAGTCCATTTATATTAAAATTGCGATATTAAAGAATTTGCGTTTTACTAAAATTAAAACTGTGCGTATAGAATACAAATTAATAAATGGATTTGGGTTACTTTCAAATGATTTTGTACTTGCTAGAACTTGAGAAAGACGGTGTACTCGAATATCAGCGTGAGCTGATCGGCAATAAACGTTGCAATACGAGGTTCTGTTTAAAGAGTGACACATATCCGAAGTGTGTGTTTGCTCTAGCCGGGCATTATGCTCTTACGCACGTGCTGCGTTGTGCTAACCCGCTCGAGCAGGTGTGGGTCGTCGCGCGAGCGCGGCGCCCTCTCCGCACACTCTCGAGATACAATCGTGGCATAAACATATGGTCATAATAATAGACTCTTGATTTTCACGAGGGCTGCTCCCTTCGAGTGGCCCCGTGATTGTTTCGCCGGTCCGCCTAAACGCATACCGTATGGATGGCCCCGGACACTTCACGCAATCGCAACAACATCACTCCCATACATATCCAACAAGCCCCCCTCTCCCTCTATTGTTCTACTTTCCGCAGCAATGAGCGCAACTGACATTATCCGAATATCTGACGCATCATCAATTTTAGTGATTAACAATATGCCACTCTTAGGTTTCCACTCTAAAGTATTGTTCTATGTCTGTTTTAATTAATCGTATTTTTGAATTCGCCTGGAAATGACAAGAAAATCGAGTTAGCTACCTTGATAGTTACATTTTTAGATGATCTCTTCATTCTGAGGCAAAATGTTATCAATGTATTAAATTTCACACCCTTAGAAACCTAAAAACATTATTCCACTATGTTATCTGTTACCCATACTTTTAAACTTAATTCAACGCAAACCGATTTACGCCACTTTCAAAATAAACGGCTCATTCATCATATTTTTGGATTATTTAAATCTTCAATGTTATTTTTCATCGTTTACTTGTTAGAATTTAGTACGATTTTGTAAAATGCTTTGCTGTAAAAGTGCGAGGATATTCGCCAATATTTTTTATTCACTTATGAAATATTAGTGCTTATCGATATTTCAATGAGAATCTGACTAGCGTGAGAGGGTGCATAAATGCTTGAATGTAGTGTGCACCCGAAGAAGCGAGTGTAACCCTGTCGAAGGGGTTGCGGTTATGCTTCGCAGGACATAAAATATGTCGGGCAAGTGTATGAGTGTCCTTATCTTTCAGGCGACACACGTGTGACCTGTATGTATGTACTGGATGATATATACACATATGTCGAGGACTAGGTTGGGACAGCTACGTGTATGTACATTCTGGAATAGTACCTGCTGCCATTCGCTATGCCAGTCGGGAGATGAAGCTAACGGAGTGGGCGGCAGCACTGTCGATTCCATCCCCACTTCGCAATTCTCCTTGTTAACAGTTCGGTCACGTACACCACCGCTGCTCTCTCCGCGAAAACGTACCACGCCAAGAATTCCTTATGTTTTATAATCGCTTAACTCACTATGTAAATTAAACCACACCCTTTGTACCATCGAAAGTAAATCGTAATATAACAAAGACATTCTTTTACTTTCTCTCGCATCCCCCATTTAAGATATCAATTGAATCGTTGTAATAATTTTTTAAGAATTCTATGAGAAACTTTGACTTTGATTTCCTTTTGATTAATTAATATCCAGATTGCTAGTTTTCCGGACGAGGTAATAATGTGACAATAGAAAGGGTTTCCGGGTGAGCGATTAGACCAGTTGGTTGTATATAGTTGGAAATAAATTTAAGTCTCGTTAGACTCGGGGGTTTGACCCTCGAAAGCTGGCGAGCCAGTGCGGAGAGTCATGCAAGTCGACATTCGGTTGAGGGAGTGAGGCGAAATGATAGGGAGAAAAGCCTGGACACATGAAGAGACCGACTAGTCTATAATACAATGACAGACAATTAGATGGAGAGGGCTGGCCAGCCGGATAAAGTGTTTTGTGGGGGGCGGTCGATGAACCGCCGAAGACTTGACAAAGCAAAGTTCCCAAGGAGAATAGAACTAATGGCAGGAAATAATAAAACACAATAGAATTATACTGCTGTATTAATTGGAAATATTCCGTTAATGGACGGTGGGGCTCGGCAAACTAGGTAAAAGCATTCGTTAAAAACACTGATAAAATATTACCAATGCAACATTAAGCACTCGCGAATCTCTCATTTATTAAAGAGATCTGACCGTAGTCGCATAAATATATCAGTCTTTTTTGTCACTAAATATATTATCAGCTTCGGAAGAAACAAGACTGGAAAGGTAAGTCTTGACAAAACGCTTTGAACATTTCAGTGGGATTTCTATACTTTTAATAGGAGTCGCATAGAATCACTTGGGAGACAATAGAAAGTAGAAATGGTGTGGCAGGGAAGAGGATTGGGAATTCGGGGGGGTTTACTGCGTCCGCGGAAGAAAGGGAGGCTTGGTAAGTATTATTGTAATTATACACTTAGGTTTATTTCCTGCGTGTCCGCCCTCTCTGGGGTTGCTTGATAGCATTATACAGGCCGGCACCCTAATAAAAATAATAATAAGAGCGTTAAACCGCGGACGTCGGAACGGAAGTAATGTTCGCCCTTTCTGTTAGCCCGACGGACTCGCTACCTGTTTCACTGCGCCACTCAAAGCCACCCCTACGTGAAACGCCCTGCTATATTGTCCCTTCCTCTTCCACCTTCGAGTCCTCAACCAACCTCGCATACAATGTGTCCGAATTATTCCCTATTCCACTCGCCGACCATTTTCCACGATTTTCCACCAGTACAATTGCTGCCAACCTTTTTTCATCGGGTTTAATAATTTTACCTGGCTGTGTAAAAGATACACAAAGAGAATCTTTCGTTGGATTTTATTGCTTCGAATAGGAATTATAATTGGCAAAGTTAGATACTTTTTTTACTGTACTTTGATCGAGGAAAATTAAATTGATTGTTGAAGGGTTTGAAAAGCTTGTGAGTTTAGTGAAGAATTAATAGAATTCTTTCTCTTAGGATTTCTTTAATATAGAAATAGAAGCACACCCAGTATATCAGGGAAGGAGGTGAAGCAGTGGCAGGCTGATGTGATGTAGATTTGATGTCTGATATGACAGGGAGTGCTTAGGCGACACATCGAACATTTTGGGGAGGAAGTGCTTCTGCCCCTCCAGAAGATTTACTGCGACCTGCCGCCAAGGAATATAATCCTACTCATGAACCAATCCAATGCGACCGTACAGTCTTCCACTTTTTCTAATTTCAGTTTTATTACTGTCACAAATAAAACTCCGTCACTATTATTACAATATTTTAAATTCAATCCACTTCTTTATTTAATTTATTAATAAGAAGTATTTCTTAAAAATGTTAGAATTAAGGGTTTTGTGATCAAAATAATTGTGAGGATCGAAATTCAATAATATGGTTTAGGAGTTTATCGACAGGAGAATTCCATTAGCAAGTGTTCAGTTGGACTTTCATGTAGAGCGGAATGAATGTATAGGTGGATAGGTGCGTGACTAGACGACCCTTTCTCTTTTCACCTGCTATATTGGTGACTACCACTTCAAGTCCCCATTTCATTGTACCACCACCACTTATTTCGCTCCCTAAACCAGCACCCATCCCTTCCCTTCACCTGCACTCCTCTTCAGTTCACCACAAATGCAGGTTGAGTTACTTCTTAACGCGCTCGGACACGCAAATCTTTCACCTCGTCGCCTTTTATTGTAATCCTCTCATTGGACTGCCAAAAATTCGTCTATAATCTTAATTTTTCTATTTATATTTATTTGTATTATTTTGGATACTCTAATGTTGTATATGTTAAATTAATTTGATGATTGTTGGTATTAAAGATGAATTTTTATTGACCAAGGCTCAGATTTGACATACGGAAATGAATGCACGCGACTTTCTGAACAAATGCGATTTACTACGGTACATCGCTTAAACTAATATTAGTCATGTGGAAGATTGCAGAACGCGTACACGCGAGTAAGAAGTTGTCTTATCGATTGGAGTCTAGAATACCATTCGCTCGTGTGTAGAGAGAGGATTGAAATGATTCTAGCGGAAAAAGTGTGAATCCAACAGTAGAATTGGAGACATTTTCAAAAATTCAAATCAGAGATACCGATTTCTGGATTCTGGAAGAGCATTACGTTTCATTCGTATCATCTTCATTGGACTGCGCTGGAGATGAGATTGCGGTTGGGAGTAGTTGGAGGACGGCAGCGAGGAAAGTAAGAAGTCTTGACACCGTGGCAGGTTGGTACTCCTGTCCTCGGTCGCGGTCCATAATTTTCAATTTGCGAAAATTAACGTTCTCGTTCGGACGGCGGCGGCAGCGGCGCTCTCGGGCGTCGCCGTGAAGTACGATAAATAAGGGAGCAAGCGAGTAGTAAATATAAATCAGGAGTGATTGGATGTAAGTGGGGAGCGTTATGTGTCCCAAGTGTCCCGTGTGTGGGATCGTCCGCGGCTGTTCTATGGCTCCGTCCGAGCAACCTAGCTACGTGCGAGGGACCACCGACGCGCTCACCACGACTCAACCTCTCCTCGGACGATGCACTAGAGCTGCCTCTAACCAACACTCTACCACACTTGCATCCTCCGTTACAACTTGCACTACAACTTTCAGTTTAAAGCGATGCTTGGCAGAAAACATATTTTCTTCTAATAATTAATTTTCCTCCCTAGCGCAGAAAAATATATATTTTTTTCCTAATTTTCTTTTCTAGTGCATGACATCTTATACTACAACTTTCAGTTTAAAGGGATGGTTGGTAGAAAACATATTTTCTTGTAATAATTAATTTTCCTGACTAGTACAGAAAAATGTATCTTTTTTCTAATTTTCTTCTTCATTGCATGACAACTCATGTTGGAGAAAAATATATTTTCTTGTAATAATTCATTTTCTTTTCTATTATTTAGCATAGAGATTTAGTAAAAATTATATTTCCTTTCTTCATCCTAAGTCAGTCAATCATTAAGCCCTGCTTTCTATGTACCAATTTTTCCTTTGCAATTTTACAATGTCCATACATTAACATCAAAGTCTATTTCTGTTCTAATTCTCGAAAGGCAACTGTTCTCGCGGAACTTGGTCGCGATAGATTCACCCTGAACTAACAAGAAATACTCTAGTATGTAATTCCAGTATAATTGGAGGCTTGGTTGCGGCACGGCGGTAGTTTTAATAAGCAGCCAACTAAAGTCCGGAAGACATATGGCTGGAAGAGGGCACGGGACACGAACCAATATTATCGGTCGAAGGCAACGTGATAATTACTGTCAGGGACGTGTTTCACAGGTTGCTTTGGCGGCAATTTCATTGAAGGGGGGGCAACCGCTCTGAATCAGAAAAGCCGGTGGTGGGAATGTGCGTATTCATGGATAGTGGTGCGTCTACGGGTTCATAGGAGGAGATTGCATAATCGATATCAGAGTGACACCTGTGTGGCTCACAAGCGAGGCAGGCAGGCAGGCAGGCAGGCAGGCAGGCACCTGTGCTGTGCTGTGCAGAGCGAAAAAGGTCTGAGCCTGCTTGGAAAAGGTCATCCGTGGATGCTTATCGCCGAAATATTTATGTGCCCTCAAGGGTCCCTTGAATTCTTCATTTCGCCTTCAACGCCTGACCACCGTCCCCTCGCCCCGCCCCCTCGCCTACTGTCTTCGCTTTGACAACCAGCCGATTTCACCCCCTCTAGCTCCCATCGATCGATCTCAATGAGATTCCTACATTAACTTGCACTTTCCAATGAAGGATCTTCCATCATTTCATATTCCACCTGTCACATTCGAGTGTAATTGCATCCCGCAAGTTTTAAGTCATTAATAAAACAGATCGGAATCGATATTAGTATTTTCTTACAACAAATTCACTGGCTATTCTTCGGATTTAATTTTGGATATAGAATTGTTAGAGTTAACACTGTCAAGTGGTGTTTAATTGTAAACATAGATAAATTAATTAATAGGAATGTTACATATGAATGTAAATTGTAAGGGGGGGCTAGTGTTAGTGGAAAGCGGAGCCGTGGAAGGAATCGTGCAAGCTTACGTCATCCCCTTTATCTCTACAGCGGAGATTTTCCGACGGCCAGCGGAGGGAACGATCCAGTTAACCAAATATTGAATCCCTGGAAAATTCTCGAAATCAGGCTAGCGAGCGTGTGCGTTTCGAGTTGGTAGAACCTAACAGAGAGAGAGAGCTTGCAGTTAACCAAGCAGACTCGCTGGAATGGTACGCCAAGCGTATTTTACGAATTCCGACCGCCGGCCGCCGCCGCCGACGCCGCCGACGACGCCGCCGCCGGACCGACCGAATTCCTTCTACGCCAATGCTTTTCCTTTACTCGCCATTCATTTTGCACAATGCCCGATTCTACTTTATCCTCATTACTCGAACCTTCCCCCACATTTTAAGACCTTTGTCAATATCATGTTACTAGTATAATGCTCTTCGAGACGAAGCTCTATCAACCTTTAAGACAGAAAGCTCCAGTGTGCTTTGGATTTAGGCTAAGTCGAGCTTTTGTTGCACGATTTTCTTACTCAAATCGTAGACTACTGTGGGCGTTTAGAAATTTTGCGTTTGTGACACTAAAAATTCATTAAGATTGCCTTTATCACAGCAAAAATTTCGTCAAACATTTCCTCCCTTAAGTTCCACCGTTGTCGAAGGGTTAATTACACACGTTTGCGATTAAGAAATAGTTTAATCGAATCTGTCAAATATTTTAAGACTAATCCTTCAAGGTCGTAAAAGGAAGAGCAAATTAAGAAATACAGCAGGTGTAAGTTGCAGCAAAACAAGAGGAGCCAACCGAGGATGCAATAATAGCAATAATATCGAATATGAAAATAATACGTCTCTTCCATTTCAACGAAATCACGTTATTACCGGTGCACTGTCGCGACTGGTTGGTTGTTCGAGATTTTCATAAATCGATAACTGTCCGCTGAATAATTCACGGTTAATTTGTGAAAGTGCGCAATACTCTCCTAGCGTTAGAAGTGCGCAGGCTACAAAACTTTCTGTCCGACACCTTCTGGATATTACCATTCTATTTTCGGCTATCACTGGATTAGAACACGTGAGAAATGATGCTTGGATTTCCTCCGAGAGCACCAATCTCCACTAAGCGAATATCCTTGCGCACGCTAATAATTAAAGAAACTTCCATTTAAAATAATTAATGCCAATTATTAATACGCGTGTATTGTTTGACGAATTTATTGTATTTATTATATTTATAATGTTCGCTTTTTGTGTTTCATCATCGGTGTTGTACGCGATTTATTTGTTCGCATTATATATACAGGGCCGCCGAAATCATTGCATTTACAACAAACCTCTACTATTCATGGGAAGCACTTTATGTTGCAAAGTTTACAGTAGTAACAACGGGAAATAATTTCGGTACACGTTAACAACAAGTAAAGAGGGAGCCGGGCGAAATGTAATATTTTATTATTACAATGTATTGCCTTCGTTTATTATTACGTGTTCAGTGAATCGTAATGGAATATCTGATCAGCGCGGTAATTAAAAGCCGCCGGTTAATTGATTAAGCTTTTTGCTGCATTATTATAACACGCTTTCGGCGAATCGGAAATATCAGGAAAATGCGTGTAACGAGTAATTATGCGGCATGAGTTGATAATGCGGCTGTGGCCTGTCAATTATTCGCCGGTTAATTCGTATTAATTTTTTGTTAGCATGCCACAGCGAAATGGGCTTAATGAATTTTTGACAATCCGGTTAAGCGTGCCTCTTAAACGAACGTTGGTTATTTTTAATATCTGCAGTTATGCCAGTATATTGTTTCCTTCATTTGCAGTGCTTAATTATTTCCTTTTAATTTATCCTGCTTTCCAATCGATTAATTATTGATAATACTGCAATATTAATCATTGCAGTTTCAATGTTGTACTCGTGGAAAATAAATCTATCTAACATAACTTTCAAGAGAATCGATTAATTTGTCCAATAACACGTGGACTTTGCACGGAAGCCTGTAAAGCGTTAACAAATAATTATTAGTATCTAAACCATCTAGCAAAGTGGAGCAGACTAATCTTCAATTGATCATAAAGCATTAAAATGCAATCAGACGAATTGTGTTGGACGACTTGCTTTCTACTTGTATTCTCTTTTATTGCGAAGTCTAACATTTCGTTTAAACTTCCAAACAGTCTACTTTATGTGTTATATAAATACAAATCTATTCAGTGAAGTAATAAAGAAACATAACTTGATTATGTTTGTCTTATCTAACTGGAGTGTCAAAGTGTTAGAGGCAACTGTGAAGAACTCGCAGGGAAAAGGATCCGGCTGAAAGGAAAAGTGAGTGGATTCGATGCCAGTGTATTTTGTGGTCTGCTAGTCGGTAGGAAAAAGAGCGTTTACTTTCAATGGTTAATGAGGGATGATGTGGTCTCGATGTAGGTGAGAGCAATCGATAATCGCCGTCACCACCGGCGACATGTTCCCTCCTCCTTTCCTGTCGCGACTCTCCTGACACTTATCGCATTTCAGCTATTTTTCCCTCCCAATGATATTTAGCCCGCTCGGAAATTCGACAGTCGGGCATCGCTGTCGGACAATTTTCATTTACATCCGAGGCAATTAGAGCGGCTACAACGCGGAGCGCGCGCGCGCGCGGCAACAGTCTGCTCCAGCCGACAGGATCGAATCGAGTCGCTCAGATCCTTCGCTTCGAAAAGTGTCGAATATCCAGTGGAAAAAAGTCGATGGCTCAGACATGTAGAAAGAAGTCTAAATTTCGCCCGCTTTATTATGGATCGAACTCTTTGACGTACTTCAAAGTCTGGACAATCAGACGTAATTAAAATCGACGTCTGAAATTTGTTTGACGAAGTCCAACAAAGTACCAATTTATTTCAGCGTTTTATAAATATCTTCAATTTCTATCCAAAGTTTTGTCATATTAAAAATAACGTACAGTGAAGATTTGTTGCATGGAACTTCGCGTCGTAGAATTATGAACAATTATCATGTTGGAAGTACGAATTAATATTCCGTCTGAAGAAGAGCAGAGGCCAAGTGGAAAAGGTCTGGAAACGGCGAGCGTCCGAACGTGAATAATTAGGGGGCGTTCGATGAATAGGTAATGAACGCTGTATTAATTATCATAGATAATTATCGTAGATAATTAATAGTGCAGTTAGAGCAGCCATTCACGCTCATGGTCCGCTAATGACATTAGGCCGTTAACGATCTCCGCGATTGACCTTCCGACGAATTTCGACTCCACGAAGGACATCAGCATGCTTGACCGATTTACAAACCTATACGTTTACTACTCCCTAATTGTTAATCGATGGTTAATTAGGCTAACTGTCAGTGAACAGTGTCTGCCTCGTCAAGTTATTCTTAATATCGTATAACTAATCACTCATAGGAATATTTTAATCATTAATAATTCCACCGCAATATAATTCACATTTTTCAATTATATTATAATGAATTAATTGTTCTAAGTAAATCTTATCAATATTCTACCATATTTAACTACTCTCTGAATGAATACTTGGCTTTCTTGTATGATATCTATTATCTTGTCTAATATATTTTAATTTTGTTGAGAAATCAAACTACTTGGCGCATTCATTTATATTTTACTATTTAAGTATTAGATCGATTTTAAATACTAGACTTTGGCCAACTTCAACTCAATCCTGCCAAAGCTTCGTCGAGTGGCGTTAATCACAAAGAGAAAGTCGAGGTTGCAAAATTGACCCGAACAAGAGAAGCGAGGAACGATCGAGAGCAGTTCGCATATAACGATGGTTATTGGTGTTTGCGTATTAATCGTGGGAGCGCATTCGCAATCGATAAGCAGAGCGTCGCGTGAAGGGTAACATGGAGGAGAGTGTTGATAAAAGTGGAGGAAGGGAGGGAAATCAGCGGCAAAGGAGCGATTACATCGGATTCGCGTTACCGTGCGCAACAGTACGCCTGTAATCTCATCCAGTCACTCAGCTGCTAGCGACGCTTTTTATCCTATTACGTCACATGAATAAACTAAAGAGTCTGTGCTGGCGGCGACGGAGCCAAGGGGCCATGCATCGACATGATTCGATATCCGGCCATTTCTCCTACAGACATTTCCCTCCCATCCATTATTCACCATTATGTCTCTTAATGGAGGATCTAACAATTGTCTCGAGCCTCGATCACTTGGAATTTTATACTAGAAAACTTGGAATATAATAACGTAAAGGTTGTTTGTTTGTAGGGTTAAAAAGGGGTTGTTTCGCGGCTATTTTTCTTCTGCAGAAATTGGGGGGGAAATTGGCGTGCGAAAGCATCGACAGTGGTGCTGTAAAGCATATGGAAAGCGTCGCAAGATAAACGGCGAGAGATCTCTCGCGGTGCCAGCAGCCAGAACACCCAGAACTCGAGTACAATGGGAATGGATGAGGAAAAGTTTCGATCCCTTCTTCAGACTTATTCCATATCCTAATATAACATTCACCGCCGCTTTCGTATGAAACATTTCTCTGGGATATCTGAGACTGGCGCTCTTTCAATCTAGGTCACAGTATTTAAGACCTTCCCAATTGGTTACTGCTCGTCGTTACCGAGGTTTTTTTTTGTGTCATATTTTTCAAGTGTAAATACTGTTTTTCTGTATATTGTAATAATAGGATATTAGAAATAGGAAACAAGCAGAGTGTATGATAATTATAAATCAATTGTATAAGAAGATCCAAATATATTTTTAATTGTAACATTGTGTCACATGACATTTTGCCAACACTATCTGACATCGAATTAATAAATCGAAATTTTTGAAGTACCACAAATTTCCTGTCGATATTCTACGCGAATCCATACACGTTAAGTTACATAAGTAATTAACCACCGACAGCTACAAAGGGGTATTGAGAGTTATTGATTTATCAACAGTCAACACATGTGCTAGTAAATATTTAAGCCATATGCTGCGTAATTTCGAAGCCAACTAGTTGCAGAACGTTAATATTAAGGTACAATTACACTTGACATTCCTCAAATGCCTGATACGATACACCTTAATCTGTACAAGTTATGCAAACATAAATCGCATAAAAATCTTTTTTTCACGATCTTTCCAGACGATATAAAATATTTTATGAATACACTCAATCAAAATGATTTCAGACCATGAAAAATACAGTGGATATCCTATCGAAGGACAAAGTGAATAATGTATAAAAATTGCTTATAATCTTTACAATACTAAACTTCATTACTTGAACTATTCAAGATCCACTTTCTTTTCTCCAAATATTCTTATCCAGATTCACTTTAATTTCAATGGGAACGCATGTGAATAATAACTACAATATAACAAACAAACCCAACATCGAAGGGGTATTTAAATAATTATAGGGGGTGACAATAACAAAAGTTGAAGTGTTTCAGAATCATTACGAATGTCTGAGTGTGGGGGGGCAAGGTGTCGTAGAAGGGTTGCGAAGGACTCACCGTAGGATTGGGCATACAACGTCTGGGCGGTGGCGGCATGGGATCCGGCGCAGCGCGGTAAGGTGGCGGCGAATACCTGCCGGAAGGGAAGCAACCCGGGGCAGTGATCGGCGCCCCGTGAAGGCCCTTGCTCCCCATCATTTTATCCGGTGAGTACATCATCCTGGGGTGGCTCGAGCCTAAGTAGCCAAGCTTAGACTTCTACCAGTGGAATAGGCTCAAACCGAACGAAACCAGCAGCGACGGCCGCGCTCTCCTTCGACTCGGTGTCCGGGGTTCGCATCTGTGTCGACTACCCCCCGAAAGTACCTGCACTCTCACTTTCCACCTCGATCTTCTAGGAAACTGTTAATCAGCCTAAGAATCACAGAGCTATCACGAGGAACCGGCGAATCAGTGCTAACAACGAGTCCTAATCACTCAACTCTCAGAACATTTCTGCACCCTTCAATTCCTCGATACCAGGGCTATCGTTCCAGGTAGCCCTGGATCGTGCATTGTATCTTGGGATCTTCAAAATTCACACACTTTACTGTCCGAGGAGACTTAGTCCTTCGTTCCCTTATCTCCTGGCCATTGGGTCTCCTGCACCTTGGAGGTAGAGAGGCGTCACTCGTAGCGCGGAGCGAATCGAAAAAGGGGATCTTGCTAAGTGACGACGGTCACGTTGATCACTTGGTCCAAGGTGTTCACAGGGTTCCAATAGAGCGCGGCAAAGGATAACTGGGTAGTTAAAATCGTGGCCGTAGTATTGGGCCCCGAGGATGAGGGTATCGGTGGCTCTGGAGTAGTAGCATCGACGTGATGGTCACGCGCAAAAACCACCGGGGATGCTAGGTCCTGGAGCTGTGCTCTTTTTGGCGCTGACTGGTTGGTGAAGAGTGTTCCACGGATGAACTCTTCGCTAGAGAGAGCTGACGGGGAGGGGGAAGGGGGAGCGGAGCGAGGGTGGAGGGTGCGAGGAGTTGAGGAGCGAGGCGGAGAAGGACAAAGCGAAGTGGAGCGCAGTTCCCGGGGGTAGAGTGGTTGGCGCGTGCTCACTAGAATAGGGGTTGACGTTGCCGATAGGAGGGATGGAGAGATGGGGTGACTCCGCCGAGTGGAGGGAGCCGACGGGGGTGGCTCGGGCTAGGGCGGAGCTATCTGGACACGCTTGCGCCCCTAATCCGATCGGTGTCGGCCATCTTTGCCGTTGCCTTCGCGCTTTGGATGGGTGTCTCTAACCGCGACCACCCGCCTGTCCATCCTTCCCGCATTTTACCCTCCTTCCTGGATATTCTCACCCTTTACCATCCCTCTCGCTCGCTCACCCCTTCGAACCAGCCACTTCCCCTCTCGCTCGCCGCGCTTCCAACCCTTTCCCTCCCTTTCTCTCACCCTCTCGCTTCATATTTCGCTCCTTCTTCTCGCTTTTCCCGGTGTCCCAGTCCAACGATCCCCACTACTCTTACACGCCCTTCGCTGCGCAGAGCCGAGCGAACCCTGCGAGTGCTTCCGAGCGAGCGAGCGAGCGAGCCTCTTCCGCACAAAGTACTGCTTTTCCCATTTTCCCTCTAGCGCGACGCGCTCCTCCTCGGACACCGCCAAATCTCCCGCTCTTCAGGATTAGTCGTTGCAGAACACTTTCGCCACTGACGCACTTCCATGCGTGCCGCAACCAACGCAGTTTCTACTGGAACAGCGCGGTAAGGAGTAGTAGTCGCGCGCGTCTGACTGTCCGACTTATACTACTTGGAAACTTTGAGATAGTTTCTCCAATGCACTGAGAGCTTTAAAAAGAATCTGATCGAAACTGGATCATCGAAGTATTGTATACTGTGATGCATACCACAAATTTGTATGATAGAAAGTATATTTGTTTAATTGTTTATATTGTAAATATGATGAAGAAGTTTACAATAAACAGAATTGATGCATTTTTCTTTCAATCAGTCAATTCTAAAGTATGTTTTATAATAATTTGTGATTATTGTATAAGTACTGATAAAAGTATGTTCACTCAATTATTAGTAGTTTTAACATACAAATTTCGTTATTGTATGTATAAGCATATAGGATAGGAATATTTTCGGGGGCGATGTTTCCTTCCCACGCGTAATTATGCATTAATGGAAACTAGCGGGTGTAGTATAAACAAGCGATGGAATCCAAAGTCTTTTAACGATCAAGCACCCTGCTATCTGAACGCTTGAGTCCCCGCAGTAAGTGCAGATTTGTGTGAGCTATTTCATAATGAATTTTTAAGGTGTCATGGACCCTTCCTAACCCGGATCCCCTCTGTTACTCCCTCAAGGCTTTGGGACTTTCGTCGATCCAATAAAAGAATAAAGCCGTATCACGCTGTTCCTGACTCACAGATTCCTAAGTCGACTGACCGGTCACAAAAGTTGATTTCCTCTTCCCTTGGACATCTCGGGAAAGATTTTCTAACCAAATTAGAGGTGACTTTTCCGCTGGGACGACATCGAAAGCTCTCCGATCCGACAGAAATCATTACTCTTATACAAGAGTGTTTCTTCGCCGCGGAATTCTAAGTACAAGTCGAGCGCCAAGCGAGCAAGCGAAACACGCTGAATAAAAGGACGATATTAGAGAGCTAAATCTAACCAGTGCTCGTCCAATCCCTGGCTAATTAATACCAGACATAAAAGCATGTTTGTCGTTCAGTTATAATTGACAGAACTTCCACGGGCAGTCATTTAAAATTGCACCAGTGACAAAGGACGCAAGCGGAGGTTAAAGGTTTCGCTAGCGACTGAAACAATCAAGAGGCGAAATCCGCCGGTTCTTCATCGCTAATGCAGTGCTTTAATACGTTTCTAATCTGGTTCGAAATTTCCCAGGTAAACTAAGAGTTCGTATGCATATTTCGTGCTCCTATTAGCAGTGCTTCAACATCGGAGTCTTGCTTCGCCGATAATAAGATTCACTCTGAAGGGTTGCTAACGGTTTTTTTTTGGAAAAACACAGACAAGACAAAATGTAAACTCGGAGTATTTAAAATCCTCCCATTGCGCACCTTAAACTCGTTCCTTTAAAGGTATTAAAATGAGTGCTTTAACAACTTCGATAAAAATACGCAACAGTTTAGTCATAATTCTGTTATAATACGAAACAAAATCGAACAAGCCTTTGCAGTAAATAATAGATGACGTAATCATAGCTCGGTGCGGCTTTCTTGTTCACCCCAAGGAGTTCATTCCAACGATCGGTTATAATCGTAATCATCCCGTAACCCCAACTCTGATACTAAAACTCTATCAACTTAATAATCATCTTCTCTCTTCACAATAAAAAAACCCCAACATTCCACACTTTTAATTATTTATAAACTAAAACATCTCCACAACGATTTTCAAATAATTTCCTTAATCTATTTACATTATTTCACAGGGAATAAACAATACAAAGTTTCAATGATTAAATTCCATATGAAATGTTAACAGCTTATGACTGTCTACTAAAGATATCCGAGAAGCTAGAACTCGAAGGAAGTGGGAAGGTCCGAGTCCTCGGACGTAGGTTCAGTCTTGTGGTTTGGGGGGTGGGAAGAGGGAGGCCGCAAGAGTTGCTCGAGGACATCGCGTACGAAGAAGAGGATCCTGCGGATTCTCGTACTGAAGCCGACGAGGGGTGGCGGAGGGAGGAGGCGGAGGAGGCGGACGGGCGGAGGGTGGGTTGTGAGTTTGGTGGCAGTCGTTTTCCGAGGGATGTTGGGGCGGAAGGTTCCCGCGGGGCCTGTGTTATCGCCTCGGCAGGATGACCAGGCCGCGGTATCAAATATTAAAGGTACTTGCACCGGCAGCCTATCCTCGACAAGATATCCAAAGCTTCCCCGTTCGACCCCGTCGCGCCGCGCCGCGCCGCACACCCTCTCGCTACCATCAAAACCTACGCCTACACCACCTTTTCTATTCTATCTCGGAAAGCTAGCCTTCTGTTTTCGAGTCTCTCCACTTGACCAGAGATCCTTCTTTTCCGAAGGAGCGATCGCCTCTTCTCCGCTCGAAATTGATTTTCCCTATTGCAACCACCGGAGCACACACTGCGCCTAGGTTGGCTGGCTGGGGGTTGGCTTGCCTCCTCGCTGCTCGCCGTTCCTGGTGTCCGGCGATTCTCCCGCTCTTGATTGGACTTGGTGATTTCTTGGCCTCCTTACGAATGAATGAACCTACCCCCGAAAGCCCCCAATGATATAAGCCGGCCCAATTTTAACTGCGATTGCTCTACCTGTTGGGGAACCTCGCAACGAGAAGATTAAAAAGAGAGCAGAGTGTGTATGAAGTCGACTTGCTGCTTGGAATGTAGTTTTGGGTTATTTCAAGTACGATTTGTCTGGGAATTATTTCCTAAGTGATAGGAAATTGTTGGAAGTCGTTCTCGAAATTTCAAGTTGCGGTATTTGAGAAAACTTGTATGCTGGATTAGGGATGTGCATCAATTTGCGCTACACCTTTCTGTTTCGCCATTCCTTTTGAATCTATTCCTCCTTCCTGTCCATTGCACACTCGGGGGATTAAAGATAAACCTGCTGCTTGAAATCCATTCGATTCACGTACTATGTCTATTGCTTTTCGGCTTTCCCACTGTACGACGTGCTTCCTATTTGTTGACTCTTGCTATTGGATCTTCCTGTCGTGCTGTAAATCGGCTTTCGGGAAGGAATAGCGCGATCAAAGATGAATATTACAAAAAAGAGGATCGCAATGACAATAGTATTGGAAATATGAAATTGTAGGAGTAGTGGTATAAAATACTTTGTACGTGTCTCCACCTAGTAAGAAGTTCTACAACCGAGCGATCCTACTCTAAGCTCCTCTATTTCGCGGAGAAACGGCCTGCTCATACGTATGTATGCATGTATGCATGTAATTTCAAAGAAAGGAAAAAGATAACAAAGAATTTCGGCCGTTTCGAAATTCCGGGCACGAGCCTCGCTGGGATCTGAATATTTGAAGGGCTAAATGTACGACGAGGATGTGAATGTATGAAGCGCGCTCACTCGGCCTTCTCTTCCAGAGTATTCTTGTGCGTTAAGCAGCCAGCTTTTCGTTAATCAATTTGATCCACTTGCCGCTTAGTTACGTTTGCTTAAACACGCATTTTCCTCGTCATTCGTCATGCACTTTCAGGAGCGATTCTCCGCCTGCTAATGAATTAATCGCGCTAATATCCTTAATCTCTAATTCGCCTGTTTTCTAATTATAGCTCGAGCTTCCATGCCACGTTGTAAGTACATTGTAGCGCATCGAATATTGTGTAACTCGCGTGAAAACTGATGACAACACTATGCTAAATAATTTCAATCGTGTTCGGAGCATATGTAGATCGAAATACCTGGATATGGCGAATGCGCCTTCGAATATTTATTAACAATATGCCGTGCTATTCATACATTTTTGTCAAATACTGCGAACTGCATGGGAAAGAGATCCTCGTCATTGTTCTGTAGACTATACTTTTACATTATCAATAGCCCTTCATATTCAGGAGAATTCGTTCTCATAGACAGTAACTTTCAATGAGATCCTTTTACATTCTTGCTATTAAATCTAAAGTGCATTTTTAGCCGAATCACAAGAACATTAATACAAAGTTCACCGTCGAGAATTTTGTATTCAACTCATTTTGACAGATATAAATTTTGTCTGACTTGCACAAACCCAATCTACTGCCAAATAATCTGAATTCTACCAGATGCGCAAAAGTGTCACAGGGAGAAACACTTGAGCATTGAAGCGCTCGGAAGTTGCAATCTATCAAGATGGAGCTTTTGTAGAGATTGCAGCTGATAGAGTTGGCTTGTTTTCGGATCTGGCATCTGGCAAACGGAGCGGAGTAGCATGTAGGCTACTTCTGAGACGTAGTGTAGCCGTGCACTGGAGTACGAATAAACCTATGCCCCGGGGAATACAATCTACAGTGGCTCGCTAAATATTTACTCGAAGGATTGATACCCACCGCTAGTTATTATTTTTTCTCAGCTCCTTCCAACTTACAATTACCGCGGGACACCGAGGTAGAACACATTTCTTTCCGGTTGCCCTAAATTTACCGCCATTAAGAAACAACAAAGTTCAACCTTTGCTATTATATTGGATCCTGGTCGAATTTTTCTATGTGTAAATAAAGAAAAGTAAAAGGAATAATGTAGTTAAAAAAATATGAAAAGTTGATGATTAATTTCTGCGTTATGAAATTAATTTCGATGGGATAAAAGATACTCTTCTTAATAGATTATTTTTTAACTAGTTACAAAATGATTGCTGTATCGAATAATCCACAATTTAAGTTACGCAATGATTTTCTTTGCTCTGTATAATTGCATTGTTTCCAATAAAAAGTCTGTGGAAAGTCAAGCGAAGGTTAATAGCGCAGGATTCAGAAGGCAGACTTTCTCTTTCGAGCCCTTCGCCGGCCTGTAATATTAATAAACTGTACAAATCAGCGTGGCTCAATTCCACGGTTAAATCGACGAGCATAGCCCATAGATTACAGGAATTGAGGCAGCGCAAGGTAGCAGCGGATAGGCGGATGGGAAAAGAGGGTTGTGTAGTCGAGACACGGAACGAAGAAAGAAGTCTACCATCTCGAAAACTCAAAGGATCCACTGGGAATCAAAACATACAAACAAGTCTACTATTTCAACTTAAAATAACTCCCAAAAAACACTTTTCTAATTTCTCTGGAACAAAGACAACTCGAAGAGAACAGTACACCACCCGACAAAATAGTTGTCACAATGTAGAAAATGTTCGCTGAACAAAAAGTGAAATTTTATACTATGCGCACCTGTTATACATGACTTTGTAAATGCCCCCTTTTAGGGGAGGAGGCTTTCTCTCGCAACCCCCTAAAAAAGGCTTGCACATCGTGACTTCATGCTACCAAACTTAATTTTTTGTTTAGTGGCTGTTTCGCAGATTGTGACAACTATTTTGTCGGATGCTGTACGTAACATCGAAATTTATCTCGGTCGCCGGCGGGAAATCGGAAACTCGAGGTTCCCCCACTCTTTCGAGGCCGCAGTAGTTCGTCCCGCCCATTGTATCGGGTTTCGTGAGCGAGACTATAGTTGCGCAGCGGAGTCAATGTGTTTCCGACTCGGGGTGGATTTCGGCTGAGGCGCCGGTGGTGGAGCGACTGAGCGAGCGTACACACGAGGGCAGGTGCACACCGACGCATAGATTGCATACTTATGCCGACAGTGTGCACATAAAGTTAGGGCGCTCTCCTTTGCCGCGGCACAAGAATAAGAAACACGCCGGCATACATAAACAAGGAGGTTGGGGATGCAGCAATTTAAAACGTACCCCGGAATTCCTCCCAGCGGGCTCGTAGAGCGGCCCTCTGTATTACGAATTCCACCCTGCGCCTATACCACCCCCGCCTTCTCTCCCTCTCTTCCTCTCTCTTTCTCTCTCTCTCTCTCTCTCTCTCTCTCTCTCTCTCTCTCTCTGCTTTGCCTCGTCTTACCTTTCCCTTCCCTTCGCCCTGCCGCACCGCCACTCTGTTACCTTAGCATTTCTACTCTTGTCTTGCCACATCTTACTGGGAATTTCGGCCGAATAAAGTGGTACCGCGATCGCCGAGAGCCCTCTATTAACGGGCACAGTACTGGTCAACTTTACTTGGTTAACTATGTTGGTGTGTTTGACATTTTAAAACTGTTTATCTTTTGATGTATCTCGCACTAAGTTTTATGAAAATAAACAGGAATTTTTTGGTACTGTGTTTTGTTGGTTTATTAATTTAAGTGTAGAATGTAAGTGTATTCAGTGACCTTTTATGTATGTGTACAGAAATAATTGTTCTTTGGAAATGTAAATAATATATGAATTTTATAAAACTTCGACATTTAAATGTATGTACAAATTTAATCAAATTGTCATTTATTCTGATAAACACTAATTGTCGAATTTCGTCCCGTTAGGAGATGCGACTAATTTCACAAAGTGAAATGAGAAATATGTTTAAAGAGTAAGAAAAAGTTGGGTAGATATGCTGCGGTAGGTTTGAGAAGAAGGAGAGACTGGGCGGCGAGAGTGGGGGAGACACCTTGGATAGATGGTGGGGTGTTTGAAGCGAGGGGTGAAGCCACCCTCGCGAGATTTTAATCAAAGGAAGTACCGCCACATCGGAAGCAGGAACTCGCTGTTCGTGGGATTTTTATTGAGACTGCTGTCATGATACTGCGGATCGGATAGCTCGCTCTAGTCCTATTCGCTCCTATCTCGGATTGCTACTTCAAAAGGGATTTCTGCCGCCGCCGCCGCCGCTTCTTCGTTTTACACTGATTTCAAGCTTTATTGTGGAAAAATAATAAAGAAATGTAATTTAATAAAGAAATACTATGATTAAAAATCGCTGTGTAAATAAATATCCTTCAACTTCCCTTCACTGGAAAATCCTTCGAATTTATATCATTATTCCTCCAAACTAATTCGATACTTTGCCAAAAGCATTTAGGATCGCAAACTTCAACGATAACAAATTATTCCAATAAATAAATCCCTTCATCCATTAACGCGACTCAGAATCAAGCGCGTCTAGCTCGGCGAAACTTAATCATACTCTCATGAAAGGGTAGCCGCGCAACGTTGAACTATGAATCCTTTCGGGATAATAGCTATTATGAAGATCAGCGTTGGATCGACCTGGACGGATAAGTCAAATAGCGTTAACAATGGAGAATTTCAAGTTGCTTCGGTGCCGCGGTGAATCGAGCGATTGGCTGTTTGAACGAGGTTGGTGTCGCCTCGGGCGGGTGTGTTTGCAGACATAAGGGAACCCCAAGCTCCGCTCTCAACTCGGTGCTCCGGCTTCAGGGTTGAGAGGTGAGCCAGGCATGTACAGGGTGATTCACTTGCCATTGAATCACTCAACTATAGTCTTGAATAATTATAAATAATACACTTATTTCAAATTTATAATATTTTCTAAATGTTCTCTACATTCTATTTATTATACTATTAAATTGTAACAGCATTGTCATTCTATTATTGTTAAAAGAAGATAAGAAACTTCAGTGATAATAGTTCAATCAAAGAATTAATCATAACAATAACAATATAAAGAAAATATAAAACAGTATTATTATATTTATTTTTTACATCGGACTTGTAAGTTTGTAAATATTGATGTCTCCAATTAAAAATGAGTTAGGCAATTCAAAGGCAAGTGAATCATCCTGTACAGTCACCGAGACAGAAGGGGGGTGGTTCAATTGGTAGCGGCAATCCTGGTAATGTACCCGTGGGGCTCTGTCAAACTGCTTTCTCGAACAGAACGATGCTGCAGTCAACGGAGCAAAGTTCATTCTTGCCCGAAGATGCCACCCAATGCGACCGTTTCACAATAACACTCTTCTTCTTATTGCTCGCTTTGCCAAATTTCAATTCAATAACACAAATTGTCAGATGAATTAGCAGGAAAAGCATTTCTTTAATTTCTACCAACGAAATATAAATACCTAATCAAAACAAAATCTAATTAATCCATATTGCAATCTTATAAGAAAATTCAACGCTGAGAATATCAGGTCGAAACAGGATTTCTCTTGGCTTCGATTTTACGAGAGCGCGGAAGGATGTGGCGCCGCGACGAAAGTCGGACAGGAAGTGGAGTAAAGTTTGGTGGGAAGTAATATACTTTGGTCAAAGGAGTAGGCAGGCATAGGTGTATGCCTGATGGTCGTTGAGCCGGCGGTATCTCTTCGCAGGTTCACGCGGTAAGGGACTTAAGTTGAAAAAGTGGCGGCTAAATAATGCAGATCACGGTGGCAACAGCGAGCGATAAAACAGTTATAAAAACAGCGGCAACTACGTTAAGCTCAATTATTTAAGATGTACAGCTCCGTAAAGAGAGAGTAGAGCAGTCGTAAAGCGGCTGGAAGAAAGGCAGCGAGCCGACCAGCCCTACACCACACCGAAGAGAACTCGCCCGACAGAACAGAGCAGATACCAAGAAGAAGGGACACACGCCCGGTTATCGCCAGAGACTTATAAAAGTTCCAGTTAAAACTTGCCAGGATTATCAAGGGACTTACTATATGCTTCCTTGTACTTCTGACTATACTTCCTATTCTTACCAGTTACAGTCAAAGAATTGTTATCATTAAACAAAATATCTTTAATTATCATAAAAGACATTGCGATTGAATTTTGTATCGCTCTTATCCATAAATTACATTTTAAGTAATTCACTTGTTAATTAAATTGACATTAACAGCGAAGAGGGTTACGTTATCAGTCCACATGTACGATCTAAAATATGTCTGGGAAATCGAAGAAGCGACAAGAATCTGACTTCTTGGACGATGAGAATACTTCTGAAGATGATATAGATATTGATATTGTAATTGTGGGCGCTGGATTAACTGGATTGATTTGTGCTTACAATATCCTGAGAAAGTCCTCGGGGTTGGAAGTGTTGATTATCGAAGCGAAAAGTACGAAGTTTATTCATAAATTAAAATAATTATATAAGTATTTGCGTGACTGAATAGAACTGCTAATTGAAAGGCATGCGATTCCCTCGGGAATCATGTTGCTCGTATTAAACTAGTGGCAGTTCATGAAGCTAATTAAAAGATGCATCGTTAGTAGTTTAATGAAATGAAACAGGTGAGGTTGGCGGTCGGCTTTTATCAGGAGAATACAGTGAAGCGTACTACGCGAGCTTCTCGCAGAGTTACGTAACTCGATTAGTGGAGGCTTTGAATTTACGCCCTTTCTCCGCTAGAAATCTAATCGACAAGAGGAAAATACTTTACACGAAAGATGGCCCGACAGACACTTTGCCAGGATATGTCGGAGCGGAAGTGCGCAGCTTCTTTCAATCGGTAATCTTAAATACATCAAATTATCGTTCTTTCTTTTGAACAAATCCATCCAACGAAAACTTGTAATTTTTTTTGTGTATTAAAAAATGATTAACTGGTATTCTCGTACAAAGTTGCACGAAGGTAGTGGAAATGCGAGCTTCCATATTGCAAGGAAACACGGTTACACGAGAAATCTTGGTAGAATGAGCGTGGAACAACTGTTATGGCGGCTGGTTTATTTCCCGGAAGCGAGGGCGCTCTGCCGGCCATTTATCTCGAGTGTATGTGGTAAATCTACCTTAAGCCAATTTTCGCCCCCTAAACATATTAGTCCGGTATTAATTAATGCACAGGCACATTATTCATTCTTGATTGTAACTCATTATTCAGTCCACTTATAGCGAATCTGGCTAATCTGAACGATGCATCAACCCTGTGGTTCTTGACGATGTTAAACGGCGCTGGCGGATTCTTTAATCGGCTGAAATTCGCGCTTGGAGATTGCAATCGGTATTTCATTGAGGTGCGATGTTATTAGATTGCAAATCCATTAGAAACGTTATCTATTAAAGTGAAACTTTTAGGGTGGTATGTTCGCGCTTGTAAATAAATTGCACCAGATAATATTATCGAAGAACTGTGTCGTTAAATACAACGAACCGGTTTGTAGTATTCGGTACAATGATGATCGAGCATACGTGAAGACGAAAAAGAGTTTAATCAAGTATTTTATCATCTAAAAGTTTCTATTATTTAAATCTCCTAAAAGTGCTGACGTTTTCGTCAAATTTATTCTTTCTCCTTGCAGATGTGCTATTGTAATTATAGCAATTGATCCCGCACAACACAAAAACATAGAAATCGAGCCACCCCTGCCAATGACTTTGTTAACAGCGCGAGAACTTTACACTGGCACGCATAATACATTTTTCAACATTACTTACAATCAACCATTTTGGGAGAACAATTTCGCAGGAACTATATTCGCAACAGGAAACTCAAATTCCGAGTTGACGTTCATGTACGACGCGACATGTTACACCGATAAAGTTAACAAGTACATGCTAGCCGGTTACATGGAAGACTCGGGCAGGAAGAAGTCGCTTTTTCAGATTGTAAACGAGTGCTTCCGGGCAGGCGAAGTTCCCGAGTTCGTAAATTACAAGAAGTATGACGCGTCGGAGTACTCCGAAGCTGCGGCTGGATTTCCTATGAGCGTCATGAAACCCAGTCTTATGGGACAGCCTTTGAATTATATGCACACACCTCTTGAAAGGTGAATACTCATAAAATTTGCTATGCAAAGCCATTTATAAAATCAAGTTTGCAATATATGTTGCATAGTTTTTATTTTGTAATTTTGATTTTTATAATGTTTTTTCCCGAAGACTGTTTTTTACATCGAGCGAATACGCGACAGAATGGCCAGGAACTGTCGATGGTGCGATCGAAGCTGGCGAAAATACAGCTTATTTGGTGCTTGCAAGAATTCGACCGCAGGCATTGACATTCGGTGATATGACGCATATCACGTCAGTATTGTTATCCTTCACACTTAATTATTTAGATTATATTAAAAGGGAATTTTTCCAGAGATTAATACAAAATTGTATTGTTAGGTACAAGAAATCCGAAGACATACCACCCGCTACGTTTTCTCTGATTGCAATTCAATTCCTTGGGATTTTACTTAACACAGCAATTTTCATATCATTTTTTCGACCTGTTTTAGCTGATATAATTCGATCCTTCAAGCGGTGATACTTAATTTATATATTTGTCTTTTGTATTTTTAATTTAGAATGCAAATTTATTGAGAAAAGTCTGTGCGATTTAAATAAATGTAACAATTTTAATTCGAAATCCCTGCTTTGAAATTCCCGCTTGCTTTCGAATTTGTGTGTCAACGACAGTTTAACTGCTGATTGAAGATCAATAAGTGGTTGTGGTACTTTCGTACGTTCGCGTGCGGATTAAATCGCAGAGGTAAACATTGTTGGCTCAGGTGTCACGTAGAAGTAAGACCTCTTTCAAATTGTCACCGTACTCTTCAGCTCCAGTCGCATACTTTCCATCTAACAAAAATTCTAACTTTTATACAAAATGATCAATAAGTGAATCGTTTATCATTTGAAGATTTCTATCATCGTTTCGACTTTGCACTGTAAGTATTGAATTCTTGAAAAATACGAAACAATTATATAAAGCGCTTTGTGTAGACGTTTTTTGGTGTTCCATTGCTAGAACTTGTTCAATTGAATTGTTAAGTTTGTTAAGTAATCCTGGGAAAAAAGAGTCATCAAGATGTACCAAAACGATACGAGCGAGGATGAAACTGGATTGCGAACGCCGATGTTCCTTAGAAAAGGTTCGCGTTGCAGTCGAGGCACGCCAGGTAAGTAATTTTATTCGAATATTAATAACTCGTTTAATGCAAAAATTTGTTTGTTTCGTAATAGAATTGATGCACAATTTTATTCTATTTTAGGAACACCATCATCTATTTCGAGTTCAGTAATATTCGGCCCGGTCTCGGAAGAAGTGCTTCGCGTTTGGAGTCAACTGCCGGAGGCAATCCGCTTAGATCCGAGTTTGGCCGTCTTTCAAAGAGAGTACAACAGAATTCACCCAGCCGCCGAGGGCAGGTGAGTCGAATCTCGAATAAATAATAATCTTTCAACCCTCACTTTTTATTGAATCAGTATATTTTCTATTGTAAAGTAAAAAATGTTATTTCATCTTTGCTTTCTTTCTTATTCAATTTAAGTACTCAACTGCGCGTGGGAGTGCGAATGTCTCGCTTGGATTCTAATCAAGGCGATTCGATAAAATTTAAAGTTTCACACCCTAATTCGTAAGGGCGCCTTGCGAATCGACCTCAATTTCTTTTTCTTCTTAGCTCTACGTGCGAAAACTCCACGAGCTGTTTTTTAATTGCATAGAAACAATTTATAAATTCATCAATTATGACACTTTTATTTTAGATCTTCCGATGGAATGAAGAAAGATTGTCTCGTTGTAAATATGTCACTTGGAACGCATCCTTCAATTCAACAAAAGTACTGTTATTCTTTATTTCACTCATTTTACTGACTTTTCTATTACTTGACCAATAATTTGACTATTTTTAATAATCAGCAAAAACAATAACACTGCTGATGATGACGGTCAACCCGATATGATTCATGATCCACACGAAGTGAAGCAGAAACCATTTTACAGATATGCTAAGCTAGTTGTGCTAGTATCCTGTTGGATCATATTCACAGTAAGTCATCCAATTATTTCCAATGTTACAAATTATTTATTCTCAAATCCCGTTGCAGTTAATTCTAATGATCAAAAGTGAGAAAGTCGAAATGATGCATCAAATTTCTGTTCCGGGCAATGGCATTCGCAGTATCCTTTTAAAATCGTATAATTAAATATTGTGTTATTGGTAAACAAATTGTGTAAGTACTTAATGAGTAACAGATTACAAACTGCACGGCGGTGTACCCACTCAACAAATAAGTGTCACCGTGGAGGGTTCGTTACTCCCACCGATTAGATCGCGCCACTCCCACAGGAATTTTTCAACACAGCAATTAATGATTTGGCTGGAGCTGGAAGTACACGATAGAAACAATACTGATGATTTAAGTTACACACCCAAAACGTACACACAGGTACACACAGTTTTTTGTGTTGTTAAAGTGTTTAACTATTTTATTAATTAAATTATTCATCAATAACCAAGTATTAATTTAAATTTAGAAGTTGATATTTTTGATTTATAGAATGTCACCGATGTGTGGATTTTGCCGTTATTGCCAGAAGATCTGATTGACATTTTCCCCGATCAAAAACACCAGAAGGTCTTCGAACTACAAAACGTTACTCAAGAGTAAGTTATTTACTCCAATTAAATTTATGACAGAAAATCATTGGCTCTATTATTTTTCAGAATGCTTTCATACAGCCAAGTCTCGGTCAATTTAAAAACAGATTTGAAATCAAGCTTCCCAATTTCGATCGCTTACGATTTATCCTCGATATACGTGCACCAAGGAATAATCTACGCCACAATTGTACTTCTCGGTTTATACGTGCTAATAATATTTGAGGTAACTAAAACGATAGCTAAAAAGTAATAAATGAATATCAACGTTAAATAATCAAATTTGTAGATAGTGCATCGAACTTTGGCAGCAATGCTGGCATCGACTATGTCGGTCGCAATTTTGGCAGCTTTGGACGAGGTATTGAAAACGACTGTTTTTATTTACCACGATAAAAAATACTAAGAGTTATTTTTTAAATTGTATGAATATTAATTCAATAATATCGTTTTATTCTTTAGAGACCAACTATGGCAGAATTGATATCTTGGATCGATGTCGATACTTTATTGCTACTTTTCTCGATGATGGTACTCGTTGGCATTGTAGGGGAAACTGGGATATTCGACTGGCTAGCGGTATATGCTTACAAGGTAATTATAAACACGATTAATATACAATATTTAAAATTAAATTGATAGAATAAAATAAAAAATGATCGAAGAAAGTGTTGTTAAAAACTGAGAGTTTCTTATTTTTAGATCACCGGTGGCAGACTGTGGCCGTTGGTAAACACCCTCTGTTTCTTCGCGGCACTTGTTTCCTCGTTCCTGGACAACGTCACGACCATTCTCTTAATGACACCGGTTACAATCAGACTGTGCGAAGTAATGGAATTAAATCCGGTGCCAATTCTTACTGCCATGGTAGTCTACTCGAACATCGGCGGCGCTATCACACCCGTCGGAGATCCACCGAACGTGATCATTGCGTCCAATCGGGATGTTATTAATAATGTAAGTACTTAGAAAATAGTTTAAACGAATTCTAATTTTTCTATCAATCAAATATCGGTTGAATAATTTCAAAAAATTGTTTCGTGATATGTTTGATTTCAGGGAGTTAATTTTAGTACATTTTCCATGCACATGAGTATCGGCGTTATTTTGGTACTAATTGTTGTTTACGCGCAACTGCGTTTCATTTTTCGCGATACTGCTGTTTTGAGATTCGATGAACCGCAGGATGTAATGGTACGTTTATTGTAGCTATTACAAATTAATTTAATTATTCATGAATATTTCCTGTGTGGAAAGTTTGAAAGTATTTAATCGACTTTCATAGGAACTGAGACACGAGATAGCAATTTGGCAAAGGGCGGCGGCCAGTTTATCGAGTTACAGCAAAGACGAGAATCTAGTTAGGGAAACGTTACTAAAGAAAGTACAGCGTTTACTTTCCCAGCTGAAAAAGAAGTTAATAACAGGTAGCGTCGCACTTGAAAGATACAAGACGACCCTCGAGGAACTTCAAGAAAGAGTAAGTCTATTCGCATTCTCTTGAAATGAAATCGCTCATAGCCACCGATTTATAATTAGAGCGAAAAATCATATGGGTTTATAAAGATGCGCATTCCAAGGAATTTCGGATAAGAAAGTAGTAAAAATACGATCTATGCTCTTGTTACAGTATCCGATAAAAGATAAATGGCTTCTCGCAAAATCCGGATTCGTCCTGGTCTTCGTGATTACTTTATTCTTCCTGCATAGTGTACCCGAATTAAACCTATCGTTAGGATGGACCGCTTTACTTGGCGTTCTTCTATTACTCATACTGGCAGACACCGAAGATCTTGAGGCACTTATGGCTCGTGTCGAATGGAGCACATTATTATTCTTCGCGTCATTGTTCATACTCATGGAGGTATGCACTTGCTCTATTAGTCGACAGATCCAACTATTTTTACTTACGCTTCACTATTTCCACACAGTAATTAAACGCTTTCAATAATTTCGTCGCTGAAAATTGATCAAAATAAAACTGCTGGTTTAGTAATTACAGATATATTAATTACTAGTTTGACTCTGCGTTGGTTCATTTATTCAATGCGTATTATTAAATCACTCAGGCTCTTTCTCGGCTGGGTTTGATCGCGTGGATAGGCAAGCAGACGGAGAAGATCATCCTGTCAGTAAACGAAGAGTCTCGATTAGCAGTAGCGATATTACTGTTACTTTGGGTGTCAGCGATCGCAAGTGCCTTCGTTGACAATGTACCATTAGCAACGATGATGGTAAGAATTGCCACGAACTTGGCACAGAACCGTGAACTTGGCTTGCCTTTGCAACCGCTGGTTTGGGCGCTAGCTTTTGGAGCATGCATGGGAGGTAAGCAGCTTCAAGTTTTAAGAAGAATTTATACTTATTGCCTCACATAACGTACAGGAATTTATAATTCCATTATTATTGACTTTAAATTTGCATCACACTGGCAGTAAAATTGTCGCTACATATGAAAGGCCAGTTTCACTGGCATTTATCCAGTTGAATGGACAGGTATGTTGTTTACAGGAAACGGAACTCTAATTGGAGCCACCGCGAACGTGGTCTGCGCTGGCGTTGCCGAGCAACACGGATATAGATTCTCATTTATGCAATTCTTCAAGTAAGACGAAATAACTATTTTAATCTGACACCTCGTATAGGAAGGTCTACTAATTTAATTGCGTCTTCAGGGTTGGTTTTCCTATTGTGGTGACAAGCTCCCTGACTGTATCGATGTACCTGATGATAGCGCACGTGGTATTCGATTGGAACGGCGAGTAAATCGAGTTTCATACAAAGCGTGGAAATTCTGTGTAAGCTATTTATCATAATATTATGTAAATATTACAATGCAGTGATTGCATACTGGCTCTATTTTGGGTGGTGAAATGTTATTAGAAATTGTTACAATCCCAGCGCAACAAACTGCCACAATACATATGTAAAGAACCATGGAGAATATTGCCGGATAATATTGTAAAATATTTATTAGGCTTATAAAATATTTGTAAACTACTTGTTACAATAAAATTGATGGTCACTTTGTCAAGATTATTCAGGATTATTATAAAATGGATGAAAGAAATTGATTTATCCGTTAAGTTTGCAAAATGTGGGAGGGCGGGGAATTTATAAATGTGAAAAGGAGCAAGAAAATGCAGAAGGACATTTCCAGTTATGCATATTTTATTTGTTCGTACAATTTCTTATTCTTTCATAAAAGACCGTAAAATGAAACTTGTCAAATTCATTTCCTTCGTAAAATATACAATTTGAATATACTTCAGTACTAATGTCAAGAAGAAATAATATTCCCTTTCTTTCAAATATCCTTAAACAGACTCCTAACGCTTTAGAGACTAACGTACTACCTATTGTTGTGATTCTGGATTCGCGACAATGTTTCAAGTATTTGAAATTTACTTCATTAGAATGCCATCTTACACTCATGCACATAGGCGATTCACCTGACACTTCAGAAACATGATCAATAAATATTTGGACATCATTCCTCAAGAAAATCAGCGAAATTCAACTTCATATCCATATGAAACACGATCAGGTATGAAATTAAAATAATCATCAGCGTCACATTCACTTGACACATGCCATATTGAAATCGATCTAAATAAGAATTAATCTAATTGTATAAATGACTTCTAAAGACACTTAGGATTACCGTTGTACTGAGAATTCCTGTATCAGTGCCTGTGAATGACACAAAACCAGCCAACACAAAAACTCTCGGAAGCACTTCCCCCAAGGTATCGAAATTCATTGTCAGCAGTACACCTATCCACTGAAAGAAATCCTGACCGGAGTAAACATATGTTTTTATAAGCACATACATTTACTTGCTCGCGTCATGAAATATTTCAGACACGAATTCTCAATACAATTGTAGCCTCCGGATGCCTTGCGTACTCGAATTCACCAGATTGTGAGGTTCCATATTATGCCAAATAAACAGTGTGTTTCGCTCTAGTGAAACGGAACAACTCAATAATGAACTAACTCGAAATTAGGATTTGCATATTGGCAAGATTAAGTATAAGCATGCAACGCAGGCGATACGCAAAAGCGTACAACGCCCCGTACCACCGTAAATATATTAAAAACTACACTTGTGTCGTGGTAATCCGCACAAGACTAGTAAATACATTGTAATCGGAGTGTTATAAAATTAATTTCACTATAACGTATCACACAATTCATTATGTTCAAATCATCGTATCCGTTACAATTCATTACATAGTACTTGCATTATGACCAATTCATTGTTGTCGGTAGTACAGTATCAAATTCATAAATCGAGCTTCGTAATCACATACTTACACATCGCGTATACGTATTATAAATATGAACCCTACATCTCGAAGTAGAATATAATGACTGAGATTAAATTGGATATCCATTAGCTCCTATGAACATTATAAATAAATCTTAAGTATCGGGAAACTAAATCTTCGCCTTCCATGGTGTTCCTGTACTCCAGTAACATTCAACCGCAATATTACAAGAATATTGATAGTTACATTCTGTTCGGCCAGTTATAAGTCTTGGAAGACTGTCCCTGACCGCCTCTATCCTTTGACTACTCATTGATAATATTCACTAACGATCGCGATTCAACTATTATTCATTAACGGTTTTAAATACTTGGTGTTTCAGGCAATGGTGCATTGTTCTCTTGAGTTCATCTTTCATTCATGATCGAATGCGCTCTATAAATATTTCTCATCTTTATACACGTTCTCCCAATGACTAATATCATCGGGGTACCTAGAAATTGGTGTATTGTGATGTACATGTAGCATGCGAAGTACTCGTATACCGCTCTGAGAAACCCGATTTGCATGATGCTTTACGTTCGTTTGATACTCCAGCCGGCGAAGCTCTAGTGTGTTCGCGTACTCG
Organism: Ectemnius continuus; assembly: GCA_910591665.1. Lineage (NCBI taxonomy): Eukaryota > Metazoa > Arthropoda > Insecta > Hymenoptera > Crabronidae > Ectemnius > Ectemnius continuus. The sequence continues at coordinate 6,708,061 of OU342868.1, read as the reverse complement.
ATTATACAAAAGCTCGGATTTCGGCGTGAAATAATATTTACACAGTGTCAGCCTAAAGCCGTGCCGCACGAAAAGATCAACGAAATCACGGCAATACGCTCTTTTACCGTAAAAAAATATCGTTTGCAGCATCCTTATACGAATGGTTGCCGGAAGTAAATACAGCGTATGTCATTTCGAAAAGTAGATTATGTCTCGCATGAAAAAAGTGAGGATGTTAACAACGTGCATTTATAATGGCTCCGTAAACTCTTGGATCGGTAACGTAATTCGTATAAAAGAAGATTTGTTCGCGAGAATGTTCCTTCCACGTGAAAGCACGCCTTTCCCTCGACATACTTCCCGGCAGGTTTCAGACTGCCTGACACATTTCCCACTTGGACTTGAAATATAAATTATATGACTCGTTCCTTCCTAAGTTCGACGAAACCGAACACTCAGGAATAGACAAACTGTTTTATGTAATGTGTGGAAATTGCATCGCCTACCTATGTAACCGAGATTTCATTCTTCTAATGATGTCTTCGCAAACTACCGCTTATATCGTCCTTTTACTAGTTGCAGAGCTTTCGCCATTAATGGTGCCTTTGTCTTCTTTACAACAGCGGTTGCTGAAACAACAAAACCAATGATTATTGCTATTCTCACTGTGTGATCGGTGAACCTTAGTTTGAGATACTTACATGTTTTCATACGTGACATGGGCGGCGGTGGGACAGATATGTTTGTAGCAGCCGCGGGACCGCCACCCGCTATTAATTTTTTCTTCAACGAAGAAGTCGATGTCGGCACAGCATTTGCCGTACCGTACTTGGCTTGTTTTCTGAGAATATTCCTTGGAGGTTTTACAACATTGTCTACATAAGCAAGCTTCGTAGATCTCACAGGAAGTGCCTTGTCCGCCGACTGTTTTATATTCGCTGTGATTGCTTTTAACTTAGCTTCGTCTTCGTCTAAGCATCGCTGTTAATATTTATTCAATTAATTTCGACGTTCAGTAAGAAATTCTTATCTATCAGAAACAATGCTTCAACGTACCATGTACATTTCGCGCCAACTCTCCATTTCTTCTCTTTGCTTGTTGCGGAACTTTCGCGAACAGTGGAACTGCCACAAAGCGTCTGTGTCTTCGATTAAATACGGATTATAATGTTCCAACATGAATAACTGTTCCGGTGTTGCCCGCTCGAGGACCGGCTTTATTATGTCATAAGGCACACCACCAGTGAATTCGAGTGCTGCAGAGCAACAATGAAACATTCAATTAAAATCGAAATATTCATGAATGGATTTCGTATGAATTATGATATTAAAGTAACGTACCATCAATATTTTCGATCAACACTCTTATACAGATTTCATACAAGCTTGGTACAGTGGTATATCCAGTCTTATTGCCTGAATAGACTTTTGTTCTGAAAGTTGATGAATCGTGTGAAGTCGAAGGGTATATTTACAATCAATAGTAAAAACTATGATTACAACTTACCTTTGATTTTTCATATAAATTACATCTGTCAGAGCTTTATCTTCGTCTCTCCGATGAAGGGGATTTATATGCGGCAGTGGCTTGTAATTTGGACTAATTTCTGGTAGAGTGGACGCCAAGTCCACACTTAGTGGTTCTAGTTTTACATTTGGTGCTAGTAGTGATGGGGCCTGGAAGGCAAATAAAATGGATTGCCGTGTGTTTACAAAGTATAATTCAAAGGCAATCGCGGAAGATGAATGTAAATAAATGAGAGCTGCGGTAATTACTTGTAATTCGTCGCCGCTGTTCGGTTCACTTTTCACCACCACGGGTAACTTCTTACTGCTGGACGACGACGTACTTTGTTCCGTTTTCATGGTTTTCGATGTGCTTCTGTTTGGCGAATTATCTTTTCGTTTCTTGGCAGAAAGCGGTACTGTGCACATTCCCAGCGCTTCGGCAAAACTAGTCCCTGTTTGGAGAACGAATGAAATTTAATGCTACGATACTGATAATGTGCTTCCTAGATCACTAAGCCTGGATACTATTGACAACTTAAGGAATCTGAGACTTCATCGTTTATTTACTATGGGGAGCGTCATTGCAAACACGGAAACTTTGTAGAAAAATAATCTGATTTTTTATTAACACAGGAATCACACAGACGTAGTACAGATGTAATTAGCATGGAATGGTTTTTTTGGAATGAAAATAAACATATCCGATTCGTCACATTTGCTAAAAAAAAAACTAAATGAAAACATTGACAGTGTATGAAAACTAACCCGAGTTGCAATCGATTCCCTCATCCCCAGCAAATTCTTGCTTGACTTTCACTTCCTTCGATTCCCGGCGCTTCGAATCTGTCGAGTCCCCTTTGCCCTTATCGTGTCTACTCTTCTCATGCTTGTGATCTTTTTTTTTGGAGCTATCTTTAAGTTTCTCGTGATGCTTACTACTAGAGGAACTGTGACTCTTGGTATCGGATGGCTCCTTTTTGGAATGATGACCTTCGTCTTTTCTGCTGCTTTTCTTATCACTCCTACTCTTATACCTTTCATCCTGCTCTTTTGATTTACTACTGGAGCCTTCACTTTTAATCTTACTAGTGCTACTTTTTGATTTCTCTGAACTCTCTTTTATTAAACTCTTTACATCGCTCTTGCTATCCTTTTCTTTTGGCTCCTCTTTTATTTTAACCAGAGTTGGCTGCGGTTTGTTCTCGTCACTGTCGCCTTCCGAGTTCTTTCTCCTTTTAGTGTCTTTCTTTGGCGAGCCGATGCCTTCGATTCGTCGTTTTTTATGATTCTCGTCAGCAGCTCTGCTCGATTTCTGTTCCTTATTGCTATCAGAAGCCTTACTAGAACTTTGACCTATATTATCCAAGCTATAATTCAGTGATTTAGAATCTCCCACTTCGTCTTTTTTCAAGGCACTTCTATTATCCTTGGAATCTCTTGAACCAGACTTGCTGTCACTGCTTGATTCTCTTTTCTCGCTTCTGGACTCGTGCTTATGCGTATGTTTGCTTCTCTCATATTTCTTGCGTCTTTCTGATTCACTGAGTGAAGCTTTTGCATGATCAACATGGTTTTCTTGGCCATCGCTCGTCTTTGCTTTGGAATCTTGTTTGGAACTATGTCTACTGCCATGTGTTGATGACTCACTTTTTTCAGACTTGTGTTTCTGTTCATGTTTGCTTTCTGCACTTTTGTGTCTGGAATACAAGAGAAGAATTCTTATGCCAATTGGAGCATGGAATATTATTTAATATTCATTTACATTAAAAAAAATTTCAAAATGAAAAAAGTACAAAAATAACACTATACCTGTGATTTGTAACAGTTTCCTCTTGATGAGGTGATTCAGGACTATCACTATAACTCTCTGGAGCATCAGGAACACAAGCTTCGTCTTCTTCCTCACCCTCGCTACTTTCTTCATTGACGACCATTGCCTTCCACTTGGCCACAAGAGCCTTAGCAGCTTCGCCTACCCCATTTTTATACTTCCTCAGTGCATTAACTGTACGCCCGACCCCAGTCTCTTGCAGATGTTGTACTGTTACTGGCAGATTTGACAATTTCGTGATGCAGTGCAACATCTGTAACATGACAAACATACATCACTAGTTGTTACAACATGCCATGAACATTCTAGTGTACAGCTGTTATCAAAGAAAGTCAGTATAAAGAGACTCGTGTCAACTTTCCCGTGGTTCAACTTTATTTGCATTGATTTGTAGCTATCAGTATTTTTTTGTTTAATCGTGGTAAAAGGTGTACCAGAAGATTTCGGAGTCACGAAAAGCAGAGGGGAAATCGTCTCGGTTGACCTAGAAGATTCTTAATGTATAACATGCGGACGGTTGCACGGACAACAAAAACAACTGTCTCGCCAGTGACAAAAGTGTATTAGAGCTGTCGCTGTTTGTACATGTCCCGAGGTTATGCTGACGGCTTTAGTGAAACAAATCTCTTAGATTGGAAGGAGGGTGGCTGGGAAATTGGAGCAGTGATTGAAAGAATACGTACACGATCTTCATTCTCGCTACATTTTTCTATGTTCCGCTGATAATGGTGAATTTTATCCACTACGGACATTATTACGGTTGCCAGCTGCTAACTGCTATGTTCGTGAACATAGACACAGGACGGAGCTGGACAGAGCCAGAAACACGAGCGAGTGATGGATAAGAAATTCCAAAGCCAGCTGGCCAATCCAGCGAAAGCGCTTCTCTCGGCTTTCCTAGGAAACCTTAGTGCTGCGGCATCATTCTCCTCAGCTGGTCAATCCCGAAGGAAAACGTTCAGCCAAACATCCGTTGGTCATCGTGATTTACGCGCCAGGCTTTATTCTCCGCAGCGAACACTTTCTACGTAGTTCGACGCATCCTGATAATTTAGACGCACAACAAGTATCTCACGCAGTATACTGTGACGTAAGCGCTCTGATTACCGCCTAAAACTCAATTATATTGTCGACTTAGATGTTTATTAAAGTACAAACACAGCACGGTGAACTAGGTGCAAGAGGAACTACAAGTTCAGAGATTGCGTGACATGCATCACTTATTCTACCTCCGATAAATGTATTTTGTATCTTTGTATATATATCTTTAATCTTGCTCTGCCTATCAAATTAATTCGTAAGGGTTAATTAGCAGCTGCACAACATTGTAGTATTACCGGCAGTCTTATGCAAAGCCATAGGTAAATCCCACAGAATATCATCAAATAACATTAAAACGTAGTAGAGTGTGGCGAATAGCAAAAACTCAGCATTAGTATTTCTAAATCGTGTAGAATTGTATAATTAAAACATAATCATCTAACTCAAACCACGAAACATCACAAAAGTGTTAGCAGGGCATCGAACATTCATTAATCATAAATAACAATCGTGTATCTCAAATGTTTAGGAAGCTCTTCGAAAATGAAGTCGAAACAAAGCCAAGATAATTTCAGGTGTTTCACTGCATTAATTGTAAAGTAAAACTTGATAAAATGTCGAAAAATAATCGTCAGCCAATCATGAATCTCTTCGGCTAACCGGCGGGCCAATTCCCTGCTGGCGATGCTGGCGTACCGACGCTCGGTCATTGGGAAGCGTCGGTGATCTCCATTTTGGTGCATTAGTCAGTCGGTACCGTTACGAACGAGGGGACGCGTCCCTCCGGTGCTTTCGGTTTATTGTCACCTGTCGTTTCCTGGCTTTACTTTCGACTATTAGTGTTTCTCATTAACTCTGTGCTGCAACATAAGTGCGATATTGCGAATCACTACGAGATAAGCAGCGTTCCCGAAAATTATGTTCGCAGTTCATCAACATGCAGTGGACACTAACCTTAGAGTTTCCCGCGCGGTTCTTGGTGATAGAAAAGTCGTTACAGGTAATCTTCCTTTCTGTATCATTTATTTCCAAGCGATTGATGATTTAATAACTGTTTATTAGTGTTATGCTTTAACGATTAATGATTTACGTTCACTTTTCATTTTTGATAATGTACATGGGCGTAATGCCTAGTTCGCATATGGAATTCCATAAAACTGAGTGAGATATCAGTTAACATTCCGATTTTTCGGAATGATTTGGCGTTTATGTGAGAATTTAGTCTGAGCTATTCTAATTCGCAAAGAATTCAATTCTTTTGATTAACTCCAGACTGGCCTGGAAAAGTCTAAGTACGAACAATGTGATTAGTGGTCTTAAAAGAGCACAATATTTATATGGTTATGATATATCTCAAGAAAAAATATCAACCTATGTGACGATTTCCACACTTTAGTGTGCTAAAGAACTATTTTTATTGAAACTTCTTGAACATTTACGCATTATCAATTGATATTGCAAAATATAACCAAGTAATACTCATCAACTAATTGTAAGATGTATGCCTTTTATTTTGTGTACATCGAATATTTTGGCACAGCTTTGTTTATGGGCAAGTATAAAATCTGCTAGTAACATGTTTAATTTCTCTCATACATAAATTTGCAGGATAATAATTATCTATGATAGTATAATATTATTAATTAGATGATACACATACATAAGGAATAAGGTAATATGATATTACATATTATATTACAGAATATTGTAGGTGGATTTGGGAGATATTTGGGTATACAAAGAATGGTTAGATAATTGATATTCCTCGTAGAGAATGATGGGTGGGAGTTGGTGCGAGCGGTGATTCAAAGAGGAGGAAAGGTAAAATTAGAGCGGCGGCGGAGTAACTGCATTTGGAGATACATGGGGCGGGTGTGGAGTAAGGGTTCGAACCACCACTGATGAGGATCAGAGAGGGTGAAGGAGTGGTGGGGTTGCGTGAGCCGTCGCGACGCTACTCGGTCCGCCGGCGGTGCGACTGTGCTCGGTGCCGGCGCGACGCTGCTCGGTGCCGCTGCGAACTAAAACTCGGAGGTATGCGGCGCGGCAGTGTGGAGCCCGCGACCGCCGCGAGCGTACGCGTATTTTCTATGTGCTCTGCTTCTTCACCACCCTTGCCGCCCCCATTCTTGCAATTATAACCTGGACACGCGATAGCCCAGAGCAAGGATCTCGCAAAAGTTACCGGCGACGCCGACCCAGTGCAACTCTCCGACCAACCCAGATTCCCAAGGATTTCTCAGTGACAAGCGTTTCTCGTGATTTTCGAAGAACTGCACGTGCCACTTTCCTCCTACGATTTTGAGAAAAGGTTGTTATATGTGATTGTTTCGAGCGGTGCAACGAGCAGTTCTTGTTGAGTGATGAATGTGAAATATGGTTGGCTGCGTTTTTAAATTATGATCGCAAGTAATTCGAATGATATATTTTCATTGTACTACATTTAATGTCCTCTTGCACTTGGAATAAGGTTACACTTGCCAGTTTTGAATTACGATTATAAGGAGTTCGAAGACCACGTTCGAAGTTTAAAAAATTTCGTGGTTATTTCCTATAGAAGTCCTGGTAACAATCGACGGGATATGCCTGCCACTTTTATTTTCCAAACTCTTCGTTCCCCATCTTTCCTGTTTTTGCATTTGAAAAGCGGTTGTTGTACGTGCCTCTTTTGCACGGTGCATCGACCAGTTCTTGGTGGCTGATGAATAGGAAACGTCGTTGTGTTCATTTTGGAATGCAAGTATATAGTTCGGGTGCTCCACACAAATTTTTGAAAACTTTTCCTTTGTAACAGGTCAAGACGTACAATCTCTCTCGCGTTAGAGCTGCATAAATATTTTGATAGATCGTTGCATTAAGGAACGAATTATTTCTGACATTATTTATTTCAACCAATTTATTATTATTAAGTATACGATATATTTCTTTGACGAAATCAACGAATTCTTTGATTTTTGCTTTCGTGAATGCAGAAATGCTTTACTGATACCTTAAATCTACTTTGGCTTGATTCTCAAGATAGTTTTCCAACTCTTACGATTTCTGCATTTCCCTCTACCGTGACGATAATCTATCTGGTATGCATTTCGTGCAACTTGAGTGCTCTTATAACCCCGGCTGGCTTGCGGGCGCAATTGAGTAAGGGTGCACCAGGGCCCACTGCGTCGCCCTTTTCTGCTTTTTCTACCTTTCTCATTTGCCGGGGAAATCAAGGAAGCTCCGCAACCATCGGGAAACGTGCTTCCAGAGTGTTCACGACTTTCTGTGACGGTGCGCGATCGAACTCATACCAATCCTCTTCGGTCTCGATCTTCTATGTGTCTTGGGACCAACAAATTCAATGGCTTAACTCGTTGACTATCCTGGTTATCGGCGGCAACGAAGCCACTTGATTTATTTCTTCTTTAAGATTTCGAACATCGTAATCTTTCAATTCTTGCACAATCAAATTACAATCGTCCACAATTAATACTCACATTTCTAATGGAAATAATACACGTCCTTTTTCTTTGGTAATTAAAGTATTAAATAATCGATTAAATAAATCCTGCGTAGTGCTGAAATGTGTTTTTCATAGTTAAATGATAAAGTAGACAAGGCGCGTGTGACAGTCGACGTGTCAAATAATTCAGGGAATTCTCACCGTACTAATTGGCAGGGAAACAGGATTATAACGAAACTTTGCACACGCAGCGTTTAACTTTGATATCAGTCGAGTGCTTCTACGCACTAACGACGAGATTCATAGGTTTTCGCTTTAGTATTTCAAGCTTTCTTTACAATCACATCAACATTGTATTTTTTCATTGATCATCCTTGCGCAAATTATGTTATCCTGCAAGGATAATTCTAGGATTTTTCTTACAGAATTAACATACAAAATAGGAATAAATATTATATTTTTTTAAAAAGTATTCTATCAAATGTTGCACAGAGATTAATTCGTCAATTAATATCTTCCGCTCTCTTGACTGTCATGTCACCAGTCCATTGTTTGTCTAATGAACGTCAGTGCACAGAGCCACAGACAGGTGTTTTTCGAATATTCTTTTGCAGGAGAAATATACTGCTGGCTGCACGGTGGCGATATAGCCAGGGAAAATTTGGACCTACCACACACACAGACACACGCACGTACATACACCCTTTTGACCTTTCATCATTGCACTGGATTACACTGGGATCCTGTTGACGAGCGTAAAACCCATATCGGCGTTCTGTCGAAATTGAGCTCGTTCTCGGCCAACGTGCGAGCACTCGCAACCGCTTTTTCCGCTCTTCCGTAGGGATCAACTACTCTGTTAGGGAACACCTTGGAATGCGTTTAATCCCGCCGAATCACAAGGCAAAATCGCTTAGTGATGGCTATTGTGCATTGTTCTTATTGGTTTTCTTTTCATTCGCAAACGTCCCTGTTTTGATTGGATTTTAGTTTTGAGTCTTATTGAGAATACTTGTTTTGTGTTCCCTTTTGTGGATGTGGATGTTAATTAGAATATGGAGACGATCTTCATGAAATGCAACGATTGGTCAATAGTGTTAAGTACTCGATAAAATTTCATTAAACTCGGTACAATGCTATTTGGAGAAAATAGGTCATGAATCTCAGCAATTTTCCATGCGAATAGAGCACGAGGTTGTGGCTTCCCCTAATCGTATTGAAACGTTTTCCTAATCATTCGTTAATTTCGGGATTCGGTGCAGTGTTAAATGATTTCGTGTACCTGCTGGCAACAAGCGTTATTCAATTACCAGTAATACGTTAAAGGATCAAAAGTGTCATTGATCCCTTGTCAAAAGTTACTGGCAATTTTAAGCTCGCCCGGCTTTTACAAGCTTTCTCGAGTCAACAAGTATTTAGGGTCGCAGTGCTGCGTGTATTCTGTCTTTAGCCTCTCTCGTCAACGGCTGATATAAGCTAAAGCGAAGAACGCTCACTTGGTAGCCAGGTCGTCGACGACGGCTTGATTCCCCCAGGGTTAGACGAGTATTAGCAAATTCGATTGGCTGCGACAACTTCCTGCCGCGTCGAAGGACCTGTCCCAGCCTCTTTCGATCTAACTGCGTTAACGGCTAATCGTCGAACATCGACATTCAATAAACTTTTACCGCCCCTCGAAATCAACCATCTCTTAATACGTGCAAATGTCAGTGAATTGTTCGAAAGTATTTTATTATCGCCGTAACACAAGTTCATATAAATCGCTGTCGTTTATCTCATTTTTCATTGTGACGAACATTTTAATCATCCTTCTTACTGACATCTTGCCAGTGCTTGATGCGAACAATTACCTGCTGCACCGGCGGAAGTCCTCTCAACTTCGTTTATGAAGTCAGGCAAGTTTTCTTTTACAGTCTTCGAGTACAGAAAAGTTTCCGTGGAAGAAGCAATAAATTCATTGGATCCGACTTCCCAAGAAATCTGAACCTCTTCATCTGCGCGGCACAAGTTCTCAGCTATAGATATACATATATATATATATATATATAGCAGGGAGACTTTTGCAGGCCAAGATGTGAGGCGACGTATAACTAAATTGGATTTAATAGCGTAACTTGGCCCATAGATCATTTCATACAGTGAAGTTTTCTCGACAGGCGTCCTCGCGAAAGATGGTACAAATCATGCATTGACTGTATTGAACAAATTGAAGCTCATTTTTCCTATCCTTGATTTATTACTTCCGAAAGAATCGTTTAGTTCTAATGATTGTCCATAATAGTCAATAAAACTTTTTTAATTAGAAGATTAACAAATGTTAAATAGATCTTAGAAGGAGATTTAAAGAAGTACATGTTTTATTCACTACTACTTCCAAGCGTACGAGTTTTCCATAACTAGTAGCTTCGTGGAATGGCAGCGGAAACATATTTTGCCTGCAGGAATCTGTAATGATCTGTGGCTGTTTCACTCTGCGGAAGGTCAGGATTCGGTGCAATCTGCGTGCACACGCGATTTGCCGGTGCCCTCGGCCCTCCGTGTAACCGAGTGTGTAATTGATACCTTGGCAGGAAACTGTCTTCTTACTACGGCAAGGCTGATTGGCAGCGAGCAATGCAATAAAAGTGAAGCGAGCGCCGATGTTTTTCACGGGAAAAGTGGCGTCCGCCGCAGACATTTATTACGACGAGTTCTCGTGAAGGAACATTTGTAGCATTCTTGTTTCTCCGGGAGGATGTCGAGCCGCGGCGCGGCGCTTCCTTCGTGCGGGTTGCCATGAATGTTACTACAATTACGGTGTCAATAGGCCTATCTCAAGACAACACGCAAAGCTCATTTGCCTCTATGAAAATAATCCTTGTAATCACTTTCAGCACGCTTGTGTCGAATAACTTCCATTTCACAGTACAAAATTTCTCTATCAATTCTATTCTGTTCATCACAACTCAATCCCCTTAAACATTTCTCTTGCCGCCGTTATAAAAAGATGGGATCGACGTAGAACAAAGGTGTAAAAGAGTGGCGTTGAAAAGCATTGTAAAAGAAGTAGACGGGCGGTGAAGGATCGCGCAATTTATCACTTAGTAGTTTCAGCGAATAAGGTTTTGTCGCTTGGAGTTTGGATGGAACACGTCGGGTGTGAAGGGATTTTGGACGGCTGGCTACGACGCCGCCGAGCTATGTTTCAAAGGAAGTGTGCGGCAAGCAGGAAGCTACGGAAGCCACGTTCAAGTGGTATCCGATCTCAACGCGGCATGTCGGCAACGCGCTAGGCTCGCCGTGGCATGTTATTTCTACCAAGTGCCATTTACCAAGGCCATCAATCACCGGCGATAAAACCCGTCAAAAAGTCGTTTCACCCTTTGAGGGTGGCGCAACTCGACTCACTTGACTCCGATACCATGAAAGGCATAGCCTTAAAGGGGGGGCTACGCGTACCTTTGGCACCATGAGAAAAAGTGCTTTTTCAAGAATCTATTTTAAAAAAAAACGCCCCTCGATGGATTGATCCGCTATTTTTTACCAGCAAGGCAACATTTGGGGATCTTGCAAAAAGTCAGTTTTATACAAATAAATACAGTGTCATTACAGCCTTTATAATTCTGATTATATTAATCCTATCTAACAATGGGTGGAATTTTAGTCAACTTTATTATATTTGCATTATTGTACAGAAATGGATTTTAGAATTCTTTTTTTATATGACAATATGTATGACTTTAAGAGTTGATGAAGGGCAGTGCCAAAAGAAATCTCGTATACAGGAGGGACGGGAAACCGGAGTGGACCGACTTTCCAAAGTCAATTGGGAACACTTACTTGATCATTAGGAACGTATTCAGAATACATCCCGTTTGGCCCGTAGGGAGTGACGGCCGCCTACTTCGTGAGAGGCCCTAGGGAGCTCCTAGGGAGACTTCAATACGCATTTCTGGCCGCTCTGTTCTTTTCTCATCCTTATGTAACTTTCGAAGCGGAGAGTTTCGACAACTCGAACCCGCCAGAGTTGGAGGACCGCCGGGATCGCTGGCAATGATCCTGACGTTGTGGCGTTGCGATTTGCCACAAGCTTTCAGGGCTCTATCGAGTTTGCTTACTCCCTGCCTAAACTTTTCCTCGCAATCGTTCTTTCCCTCCGCCACGGCTATCCACCCTCCGCCTTTTATCCAGCCGATTGAAAAAAACATCCCCGATGAAAGGAAACAGATCGTATGGGATTCTCGCGCGACGTACCGGAAAACTTTGCCGGACTTTGCGATTCCTTATGCCTTGTGCGAATGAAATTGCTTCGAATTTATGTATTGTGCTTCAACAGTGAGAATGATTAATATAAATTGCTATACTTTTCTGTTGGAAATATGGTTTTATTATAATTTTAAATAATACGATATCGTTGATATGTCTGTCTGATAATTATTCTTATTAATTTGCAGAATGACGAAGCTGCAAACCGCAGCGGCGAGGATGAAGCTGCTGATCAGGAAAGGAGAGCCTTAATTCGAGAGAGGAACGATAGGTGGCAGTGCGCGTTACTCGCAGTTCGGGCAAGGGATTCTCCAGCGAATTGGGAGTTCCGGTTATTGGCGGGCGATTCCGGGACCGAGTGAATAGCCAGTGATATGAGTGGTGATTTCAACATCCTCGGTACAGATAATAAAAAGTCGAGCGGCGGACTGGCGGCATCGAACAGGAATCACGTCGTGTGTGAGCGTGCGTGCGCGCGCGAGGGCGCTTAATTAAGGCGCAATCGGTAACCGCGGTGTGGCCGGTTTTCTCGAGCTGTCGTGCGAGGAGAGCACGGGAAGGAAACAGGTTCGGCTTCTTGCGAACGGACGCGCCGGAAAGTGAGTGAAGAAGCTGAACCAGTGCGGCGGCCGAGCGAAGGGAGGAAGTGGCGAGCAGTCGAAGGGAGGAAGGAAGGTGGAAGAAACATGTGGTGTCACGTGCTGAGCGGAATCGTCGCCCTCGTCACCGTCGTCCACGCTCAAGGTTAGTCTCAACAACGAGTACTGCCTTTTCTTCACGTTGACTTCGTACTTTTCCAGCCTCGGGCCATAAAACTTCTTTTGTTATGTCAGTTTTGCGTGTTCCCGCTCTGCTCCACACACCTTTCGTCCCGTTTGTCGTCGCGCCGAATTCTCGGCGCCCGCGAGCGCCGCGTTCTGCCGAACGCATATCCTCCCTTTGTTGCTCACGTTGCACCGCAACATATGTTCACGTGGACACGCTTTCGGTTCACTAGATGTTCAGACTTCTCTCTAATTGTCTCTAATTGAAGTCGTCAACTTCACATCCCTGCTATTCTCTTCTTCGAATCCCCTGACAATCAAACGAAGAACCACCTGACTTCAGGCTTCGAGCGTGCGATTCTTTAGTCGCCGCGAATCCCTCCCAATTGGGAACCTGATTACTGGAAATCGATTCGAGGTCGAGCTCGATTTTCATAAGCTTTGCATTCTACTGTGCGGGGATCATGATTTCTTCTGCATAATTTATCATGAGGTGTAACTGATCGGAATGTCGAACGTACGGTGTTTGATCGTACCGTTGCCTGCTGGCCATTCGGATTATTCATCGTCTGTTTAAGGGAGTGAACGCTCAGCTCTACGATTTTTATTGACATCTCATTATAGTTTCGAGTAATGCAAAGCGTTGCCAATTTTATTGTCGGAAATACATTCTTTTCTGGCTCAGATAGAAAACGTTCTCTGCAGCCAAGCGATACAATTAGAAGGAAAGATTGTGTTATTATATAAGTGACACTTTCTCGAATTAATACTCCCCCCGATCAACTCTCGAAAACAAACTGCTTTATTATGTACGAAAAATTGCATGCCAGACTTTCTTTGCAATTCATATGTACGATTATGTACCTTGTTTGCTTGCGTGTGCATTTCAAATGAGCTTGATGTCGCTCACGTTTTTGCCGTGTACCAGGTGCAATCTCATTACAGAAATAATCCCTTCCAAAGGATATTGTTATCTTGGAAGATAACCGGCTCAAAACGACTATTCTTTTCCATAAACTCTTCGCAAAACTTGTTGCATTCTTATTTTACTTGTGAAATATTCACGAAACATTTAAAGCGTCTATTTCGAACACTTATTTTTTCCGAGTACTGGTGACTTTCTTTAGCGGCAGCAATGCGAGGTAACTCGGTGCACTAGAAGGTGCAGTTGTCCATCATTGTCAGTTCACAACGAGACTCCCGTATCAGGAAGAACAAAAAATCGTTCGATCCTCTCGGATCCATTTCGACAACAATGGTGTATCTGGCGAAATTCGGCTGGGACAGTTTCGGCCTCGGCCATCAAATGACGCGTGCCGCCGCCTATTGTTACAATCGGCCATTAATCATGAGCGAGCGAGATGGCTTTTCCGAAAAACAACAACAATATTATTCCAGCGAAGTTCCGTTGCCTCTCTCTCTCTTTTTTTATCAGTTAACGAACTTTTCGGCGGAGATCTGCATGTGGAATCTCTTTGGACCTCTTTTTTTTTAACAAGAATATCTAAAGTTTCCGTTGACGCAAGACGCTTTCGGCTGAAGCGCAGACAAGTTTTTTAGTGTTGGATTTCATCGAAGGAAATTTCTCCCCTGGGCGACGGCGACTCATTAATGCGACAGTAGGTCTTCGCCATGTGGCCTATGCCAGCGACGGCTTTATCGCTTGTTGAGACCACCTCCTTGACACTAAATACGCCACGACTTTTGAGCTCATCAGTATTAGCCACGCTCGGTTCTGACGGCTTAACGGATACGCGTCCCCCAACCAGTTGGTTTGAAATTGCTTTCGATTGGGACGTCTTGGACGCTTCTCTCTTACCGTAAATTATCACCCTTCAGAATGTTGGACTCACGTCTAGATTTAATAACGCTATCCCCTTATAATCATCGCAGCCACTCCAATTGAAAGGACAGTTTATTCAATGATAAACCATTAACATGATAGGATAATCAATGCTTCTCATAATAATCTCTTTGACAGACTCAATACAATACGAGTTACCCTTTTCAAACAATTGAAAATTATAATTCATATACGTACAAACATATAAACCACTTTCTCAACAGAAAATCTAAAAGCTCACTAAAACTACTTCTAAAATTTACAACATAAAATTTACTCAAATAAATTCCATCACTACTTCTAAATAGTTGCGAAACTTTATTATTCAAATCTCGTCGTCCTTCGCCCTATTGTTTATGATAGAAGCATCCACGGTTGTGCACGTGATTGAAACGTGAGAACGACCAATAGCAGCGAGTGTAACCTAACCAAGAGTGCCATGTTAATTGCGTCTGGTCAAGTGTAACCAGAACAATTACACAGTTGGGTAGAGCAGATGCTGGCTCGGCAGTGCGCTGGTTCGAGGAGAGTCAAGTCCGGGAATTAAGTATGTAGTCACGCTTATCCTTCGATTTGTCTTCACGCACTGAGGGCGCCCGGCACGTGCCACACACACACACACACTCGCAGCAGGCAAGGGCAGTGCTGTGCCCCTCTGCGCAACTGAGACATGCGCGCGCGTGCCCCGCGAGCACTGGAGCGTGCTACTCGAATTACGTGTCCCTGCTACTCACTCTCCTGTCACCCCCTTTTATTTAAGCTCGTTACACACTGCCGACTGCTCACTCGCTTGTTGGAACCAACGCGAATCGGGGAAAACCCTAATAGAACTGAATATATTTGTAGAAAGTAATTCATATTTTTGTATTTCGTGATTGGGGTATTTAATTTAGATTATAATAGGAATTAGTAGGAAGTTTTGTGTTTAATGATTGTACGATGGTATTGTCAGAGTGAATAAATAAAGGATTGGACAGAAGATAAGTCACAGGGCTTCCAAGTTCTGTGTATTGTCGGAAGGGTCGTGTTTAGGCGGCTTTAACGACGCTGAGCGAAATTGTTCTCGGAAAGTGGAGGCGCAGACCGCCTTTCTCGGAACGGCGCTTCATAGAAAGTAAGGTCGCACGTGTCTTCTTTTCGAAAGTCGTTAAGATATCGCCGTTTCCACGGGATATTATTAGATAAAGAAGTTGTTTAAGTTGTAAGTTGAGTTATTCAAGTCTGTTACGTCGGAGAGAAATTCGTAGGGTTAAATTGTAAAGGGATAAGTAGGTGGTCTAAAAGCACCCTTTGCTGGTAAACTTTTATAGTTGCTTCGCATGCGACATACTCTCTGCACGCCATGGTATTTCCCGCGTGGTGGAGTGTTATGTTGCTCGTACATACACTGGATTCCAGTGATACCTGAAATGAACGACGCACTGCTTCTGTCACATCTATGTTCCTCGCGGAGAAAGAGTGACGATGTGAATTCCTTTTAAACATTCTCATAATATTTGAACGCAAAGTTCTGTTTTGCCGGAGTTTCTTATGTTTGCTGTAAAACTGTGAAACTCTATGCGAAAATAAATTTTTACTTTTCCATCAAAGATTCTATTATAAAAGTTAATTAATTATAGACAGTTACGTTTCACTTTGGATAAGTATTAGCAGTGCACTTAATAATTCTTTAGTCTTTTCTGTGACTTTTCGAAAGCCTTTGAATTTGGTTGGGGTGAGTGTGGGTTAGCCGGCTAGGCTTTGAGTGCAAAAATCGGTAGAGGAGGTCGACTTCAGCACACCTGGCCGGCTGATTCTAATCATCCATAATGATTATGAAGTGTAACAGCGGGGAGGAAGTGCCCTACTCGGAGCAGCTTGGGTCACATATCGATCGTCTTAGCAATGCATTTGTTTAATTGGATGACGTGTCCCGATTTTAATCGGGCCATATGTTTTTCGATCGCAGGAACGATCTCCCAATGCTCCCACTGCACCAAGTTCTCGTGCGCTGAAACAACATTAATCGCGTAATTGAAGTAGCTGGCAAACGAACTTGCGTTGAAATATCAACGAGCATGTGAACCGCACTAATTTACAAGCACGCATTAAGGTACATTAAACCCTGCTAATTCCCCTCGTAATTCAGCCGGCAAACATTTCGGAAAAACTGTTTTCCTTTTTACTTCCTATCTGCAAAGCTGCTTTATTTTTAGCCACGAGTGTGAGCACAGCTTTATCCTATCTCTGTTTAAAACGTGTACCACCGCCAACGGAAGTTGATCCACTCCCTCGGAACTCTATTGTATTTCAGCAGAGCTTATTAACGATTGCCAACACTCTCCTCTCGATTTTCGTCACTTTCTTCATTTAGAAATAATAAATCTTTCGAAGTGTTGATGCCTCATTAAGAAGGAAGTCGGTCAATGATGAAATTCAAGCAAAGCGCATGAATAAATTCGCCGCGCGAGTAATGTAGTCGCCGAGGGGGGGAAAAAAGCATGTGAACTAGTAAGCACATAGCGAGCGAATAGCAGCAGACGGCGCATGTACAAGCTGTAAATAGCCAGGAACTAAACTGTTAACTTTAATCACATACTCTCTCGGCCGCGTCCACCTAATTTTTTCAATGTCGGACCAGCCGCCTTTTTGCAACGCGAGCCACTCCCCCTTGGTTTGCACGTTTCAAACAACTTTTCCGCCAATCCTCTGACATCACAGAACACGGCACGTCCTGTCTGTCTGTGTGTGTGTGTGTGTCTGTTGACATTAGAGTGGTAGTAGTTTCTGAATTACAGATTTGCCCTTACCGCTCGCCTTAACTAATGGCACTCCACTCAAAACCACTTCACATTGTTCCATAGCTCCATTTAGTTAGAGCTTATGCTAGAGGTTTAGGACAAGCTAAACACACATGTCCGGTTGTCCAATGGCTTTTAGCTCGCAATTTGTTCAAGTATGATTAACATCCAGTAACTACTTCATCCTGTCGTTCACTAGTTTTAATCGGATTTTTTCGTAGACGATGTAATAATTTTAAATCCATATTTTTTTCCTCGCCAGTGGTTTTTATTTATGTTGATGTGGGATATTTGACTATTTTTCCGTCTATAAATCAGTTTTATCCCAGGGAACCTGTTACTCAGTTCGACGTAGTCGATTTTCAGCGAGGAATCCTATTTTCAAATACATCGCCGGCGAGTTGGATTTAAGTGGGCAAAGTTCAATTTGAAATTACGTATTCCATCAGGATCAGTTTCATTACTTCCCGGTAATTCCTTATCGCCGGGCGGTCAGGAGATCGGGAGTGCCGGAAGGAAGTGGAAAAGTGCGGCGGGAAGATGGAGTGGAAGGAAAAGAGGAAGAAGCCCATCGAAGAGCTTTCCCATTCACAGTTAATTCCGTTAAAGTTTGCGTCGTTCCCCTTATTTTTCCGCTCGCCCTGGCCACCGGCGGAGGTGCTGCCTCCTATTCCCATTTGCGAAACTCTTTCGGCGAACGAGTACACTCGATATCGGTCTGATGAAAGCACGCTCGCCGTTCATAATTTAGCAACGGCTTCGCCCTGCTTGCCTCGCATCCTTCGAATCAAATGACATCGAAACTGTTGAAGATTTCAAAGATTAACAGAGTTTGCATTCCAGAGAATTATTATGCCACTTTTGTGGTTCAAATTGATAAGCTTATTGAGTTAACAAAAAATGTTTCTCATAGAAACAATAGAAGTGCAGAAATTTGGGTTTAAATGCACTGTACATTGAATTATATAAGTAAAAAAAGATATGAAGGATTTTTTAAAATCCTTGTGAGATTTCACTGCAAACACAGCTGCAAGTAGAAACGTGCTTGTCCGCTTCATCGAGAGACGGCAGATGCGATTGGCTCACTGCATTGCGGACGCGTCGACGCATCCCTTTTTCCCGTCAGTCATCACTCTGATTTCGCTAATCAAAGTCTTCCCCTTTTACCAATGGCGAATCTTCGAACACTTTTTTAATTAGAGCGCTGAATATTCTGACGCAGGCAAGATACGCATACCGCAATGCGCTGACGTTTGTAAAATGTGAAAGACGAAACTGACGCGTTCGTCCTTCGAATCGGATCTTCTTTGCAAATATTTACTTGCAATGCGGTGGTTTTGCTCTTTGAAGAAATTACAGCTCGCGTGCGAGTAATCATCTGTCTACAAAGATTGTGTGAGACTGTTTTTGTGCCACACGTATTCGTGCTTTGCTGCGATGGGAAACTATCGCACCGAATATTCCCCCGGAAGAAAAACAATTGTTGCCCGAGAATTTCGAGAGGAAAACTCTTTGTGGAAATGCGCAGTTCTCCATTCGAATGTTTTCGTAAGTCATTCTAGACGTTTATAATGAAGACTGGATCGGTTCTTCTGACCAAGCACATTTCTCCCTCTTTTCTATGAACGCTCATTTTAACAGATCATGCTGCAGCTGTCAAAACTGTTGGCTGTCATTAATTAAAAGTTACCTAATAAACTGTTCCGTGATTCCGTGCTGGCACGTGCCACCTTTTAACGCGGCTGTACTCGCCGATGCTATTCGTGCTCAGTAAGATGTGATTACCAGGCCACAATACTTCTAACTTTCCCGGCGAACTCATTAAGCGTTATTGATCCCATAACTTTGCTCACTGCCTCCTATAATTTCGTGACACTTTAAGACTCGCTTCTTTCCGCCGCACGCCGCCACGGATCACTCATGTTACACGCAACTACGTGAGTGCCAATCAATTATGCCCTGTGCACGAGTGCTGACTAACTACCCCGAATGAATTACACTTTTTCACATATATAAAAAAATGTTAAAAGGAAATATTAGAAATATTTTAAAAAAATTCAGTAAGACTGAAACTTAGTGTTAGAGAATATCGTTGGAATAAAATATTTGAAAGAGATTGCCTTGGATCTATAAGTGGGACGATCGGCAGATAAATAGGGCAATGTAAAGCGAGCGGAGAAAACTTAGAGAGACGGTGAGTGGGGCGAGCATGGGAAGAATGGAATAAATTGAAAGGCTATACGCCGATACGTTGTGAGCGTAAGCGGGTCTAAGTGTGCGGCCGAGCTTGGTAAGTAGCCCCAGGACGGAACTCGTGCCAAACAATTTGCAATGCTGAAGCGAAAAGTTGTCGGGCTTTACGGCAAAGAGGTCTTCTTCTCACGGGGACCGGCCGAATGGGAAGAGTTTGTCTCCGACTTGCCGGAGATAGGAGATGCAACCGATGTCCCATCAACTGGTCCTCCGCGCTAGAAGTCCTGACGCTGTGTGCCGGCGGACGCTCCGAGACGCCGCGCCGCGGCGCGCTCAAGTTTTCCTAAAGCGAACCTAATGGAATAATTACTGAATAGTTTACGCGACCCACCGAAAAGCTCACCGGCCGGCTATGCAATTCGGCTGCCTTTCACCGTAACTTCGACTTCATTTTCCACTTTCCGCTTCCTCTGATACCACCACTCGCATGGCACATATATTTAAGAGAATTTCTACAAGTAGTAGAATTCGAATTTAGTTATTGTAGCAAGTTTCGTCGGAGCCATTAACCACATTGTACAAACTGCGAAATATTTGAGGCTGACCTGTTGTGAGCTTTAACAGTATCTGCAGCTCCGGCTTGTTATTCTCAGCAGTACTCGCTCCCGGCGAGCGCTGCTAGCGCAGCCGTATCCTGTTATTTACATTCGGCTCGTCCTCAAATTGATAGTCCAATAAAATTCGGGCGCTGAACGCAGAAAAATTTGCGCGGCCCATTTTGGCCGGTGTTACGCCGATAAAAAGTACAGCGGGCCAACAAGCGAGCAGCCGGGCGTTATCTCGGCGCGAATATTTACACCCAATTACACGTTTATATTACTCGCTTACAGGGAGCGGGCACGAGCGCGCGAGCGCACCCCTTCGTTAGGTTTATTTCTCCTTTGACTGTGCGGTGCGCCATCGTTCCACCGAGTTGCAGGCGTGTTCGGTCACCGTGTCGCGATCTATAAAGCTAACCTCACACTCGGATACAATTTGTCGGAGGAACCTTTTCTTTTTTTATCATTGCGACTTCTGTTTTAGGTTATTAGTCATCTTAGTTACACAGGATTATGCAATTTGATAAATTAGTCGAATAGAAGTCAACTGATTCAGTCTAATTCTTCTCCAGTTGCGATGAAACATAAAAGAATACAAATTCTGAGTTTCTTCAAACTCTGAATATGACGAAATCTATAGAAACATATGTTTATATTTCAAGACGAACATTCTAAAATTTTGTAAACTCTGGAAATAGTGAAAACATTTATAATTCTTTTAATTCGAGTGTGGGCTGGCCTTAAAGGCGGGAATGCTCGTAAAGCGTTGCGGAGGCCGTGGAGAACAGCAGCGCCGCGATCCATCTGTGGCCGGAGATGTAAATACACAGTGGGACTGTCGGAGCAGTGTTGAGCACAGCGCGGTCCTATAGCTGGTGCGCGCCTCTAATAAAACGGTTGGCACTTTCGTCCGTGTAATTTTTCCGGGCGCGTACCAGCCGTGCGGACGTGCCGCTTAAAATTCTGCATTGCAGGCTTTACGTCCCGAAATTATCACGGCCCGCTCGACCCGCCTCCTGCCGGTCAACGTGCAAAGGCGCGCCTACTAAAGGATCACTGAGAAGCCTATTGTTGCCATGTGTTCCTGCGTGTTAGCGGTGATGCCTTTTACCAGGCTTCCTGTTCAAACTGCAATCATATAACTTACGAGAAATACAATAATGATTGAGTGTTTTATAAAAAGATCCTTTTATGTTAAAAGTAGGCAACAAAAATAGCTAAAGTGTTGAGAATACCGAAATGAATCTAAGAAAAAATTATTGTATACGTAATATTTTCTATGATATATATTCATACAATTTAAGGGTACTTTTTTTAAATTACACACCCATAGGGGTTAACAACTGGTTAATTGTCGAAAGAGAAAGCCTGTACTATTTTGAACCGTGTTAATGGCAACCTTAAATATGTAATTCCGGATTCAAGGAAGAAGTTGGTTAAGGGCAACGCTTGAAATTCATCTGGGGAGTGTGTCGACTGGGCGGGTTGGCTGACTGGCAGAGTAAAGCTCCAGATCCCAGTCGCTCACCGCCCTTCATCCTCCGACCACCTCCCCGTCAGCCTTGGACATACAATATGATATTTGCAGCAGAACAGACGACGTAGCAATAACGTTGATTAAGGCCGATTCATCAAAGCGTGTATCCCGTTGGAATGATGCGGTTAATATAAATTTACAGGTCACTCGACTAATTTCTTTCTGAGTAAACAGTCCATTTGTGTTGACTTTTGAACTTTTCACTGCCAGGCAAATTGTTATTCCATTCGCCAGTTTGCCGATGGTGTTTTACAATATAATTACTGTTTCACAGAAGCAAACACTACCGGTTATAAGTTATGCGTTGAATTTAAATTGTTTTTAGTACCAGTGTAATAATTACAATTTATTACTAACGGGTAATTAATAAGTTTGCCGATGAAGTCTCGCAATGTTTGATTATTTTCGCTGAAGGTATTACATTTCCATGCGGTCGTATAATAATTCGCAAGAATCGTGGCAAATATTAATCGAGGAAGATAAATAATCAGATTTATCTTGCAAAGCATTCGGTTTTCCTCAGTAATTAATGTAGCTTGTAAAGATTTATGAGATCTGATTTACATATTGTAAATTTCCTTGTACAATAACAAGCTTCGAAATAGAAAATCACCAACCTATATTTACACAAACGTTGTTGCTTTAATAACAACGTTGGACGAAAGTCCAAACATCGCCTCGGACTTACCTTCGACGAAAATTTGGCTCTCCAATACTTTATGTATATTATACCACTTAAATTGCAATCGTGTGTGTGTGCGCAGTATGATTCACGATTCCTTTCCATAGGAATTCCTTAAAGCGTGGAAGGTGCATTGATGGGAATGGTAGCTAAATGAAAACGTTCCTGTTGCATGGAACGGGCCATACTTGACTGGGGAAAGTTGGATGTGTGTGTGTGTGTGTGCATTCTATGCGGCCAGGGCTCTCCATCTGAAAACGTTATTATATGGAAAGTTCTCCGCTTTCCATGCAAACGGAGAGCTAATGCGCATCTCTCCATGTAATGGAAGCGATGTAAGAGTAAACCATGTGCTGTAACGTGTCTCGCAATTTAAGGGAAATGATTTTTCCTCCGCGTTATTATATGAGTGGATTGTAAATATGTACTTTGCAGTATGTATTTGTGTGGAGTTCTTAGTGTTTCAAGTTCGTAATTATATTTGTTAAATATAGTTTGAAGTTTGTCTCTTGATTTTTATAGTATAAAAATCGTGTTTTATCATAAAAACGTTAGGAGTCTTCTAATCGATTTTTTTCTAATCGGAAGTAACTGCATGGAACGTATACACACCTATCAATAGGAATCATCGAGAGTTTAAAGGGCAGTAATTTTTAACGAGCCAGCAGAAGTGTTGTCTATGCCGCTTAAATCCTTATATCGAGATCCTGTTAATAAAGTTTACTGGTGCAACAGAGATTCCCCAATTTTTGAATGCCGTTATGTCGAAATCGTGTTTCGAAACGTGTGTTTTTTTTCGTGTTCTACGAGGGTGAAGCGTACATCGATCGCGGGTATTTATTGCGTACCAAGAGTGGAATTGCAGTTAGTCGAACAGAGCCTTGCAAAAAATCTGATAGAGCGTATACAAGCATTCAAAACGTTGAAACCAAACATCGGAGATTTTTCCGTCAAAACAGAGAAAAAATACAGTATTTATTACAAATTGGAAAAACCGCTCGTCGTCTGAAAGTTTTCAGATGCCAGATATCTCGATATGAATGTTTGTAGACTCTGTGCCATTCGAAATGATCAAAACTATAAAATAGTGATGGCATACTAAAATGAAAGAATGCTATTTTACCTTTAGATGAATATTTAGATGACCTTTCCATGACTTCATACGAGGATAATAGTTAATGTCCTCACATGTGGTTGTGGGTGGATGGATCATTAGAGATTTCGTTGGACCACCATGGCGCAGCGTCCACATTCCTTGCGATTGATCTTTGCATTTATCGTTGCATCGTCAGCTGACCGCCAACGCAGCTGCATTCTATTATAGGTTCCTGCTTCTTCCTGGCATTGGTTATTAATTTTTATCTGCAATTTCCTCACTTTATGATCTCTGTAACATTATTGTAATGAGATCCCTCGAAACGATATGCAGACATTCAATGTCCCATTGAATTCTACCTGTGTTTCGTGTTCACTGTCTGATTTAATTCCAGATTTAAATGCTTTGCTTTGTAAATGTCATCGATACAATTACCAATATTAAATTTTCATTAGCGAATAAGTGAAGAAGAATAACTGCTTTTTTGAATTAATGAATTTTGATATTATCAATCGTATGTTCCACCACATACGTTATTCGCACATGCCTGAAGCTGTGTTATATTAAGTTTTCTCATTTCAATGCCAGTTCTCTTTCCGAGGTAGCTTGTCAATCAAATCTTCTTTAAGTTATGAGAAACAACAATCCATTATGCATGACTCGCTCCGGGCGAGCTATATTCTTCGTGCTGCGCAGCGCTTCAGTTTTCTTAACATAAATCGACGTGTTTCAACCACCATTGCTTCACAGATACTTCCAAATAACCTAATAAAATTTACAGTGTACATCCGAAATTACACACTGTAACAAACATCCGTCAAATTTTAAAACTGAATTTCACACGCAAGAAAAAATTATTCAATCATCACAGCTTGCGGTTTTTATTTGAAACACCTGAAGAAAAGGGTGAAGGGATTTCCGCTCTTTTAACGAGAAGAATAGCCGAGCTTGAGTATCGATAATCTTCAGCAGCATCTCAAGACAGAGGCGACGGCTTCGGCAGGGTGCATATTAAAAGAAAAAAAAGAGGAAGAAGAAAAAGAAGAAGAAGTGGAGAGTGCGGCAGATATTTTTAATCGGGGGTAGGCAAGGTGGTTGGAAAATACGGTCGCAATCGATTGCGCGGCGAAAGAGGTCGCATTCGAGGTCACCGGGGTCGGGGTGTTCTAATGCCGCTAGTGAGGAGAGAGAGATCACGCCAGCTTTTCTTGATCAGCGTGCTTTTCCTCGTGCGGAGGAGAAAGAAGAGGGAGGGAAAAAAGGGGGCAAGCCGAGTGAAATGACTTGGCGGACAGCCTCCGGCCGAGCCAGGCACTAAAGGAATCCGGCGAAAGTCGAAGCATTTCTACGCTAATTAAAGAATGCTGTAAGCAGCTGAGAGTGGGCTTTATCGCCGGCAGAAGGAAGAGAGGCGAAAGAGAGAAACAAAGGAAGAGAGCGAAGTGGCCTGGCGTGGCGTGGCAAGCACGGTGGCTCAACTTCCGTGGCAGTTGGCGAGGCAGAATCTATCGTGGAAGCCGGCAGCCTCGAGTATCCGACTAATTAAATTCCGGCGTGCGCGGCTGCGTGTATGCACGGCGGCTATGTGTCGCACTTATGTTAAATGAAATGCGTCCCGGCTGAGCGACCGCTTCCACCGGCGGCGCGGCGCCCGCTGAAAATGGCCCCTGGCCTCGCGACCGCAGCCTGTAATTGCGAATATCGCTAAATAAACACTGGCTATTCCAAGAGGAAAGGCTCTAGTCTAGTTTCATTATTGTCAACCGTACTGCGTTAGGAGATTTTTATTTTCTTTGATTCTCCTTTCGCATTGCCTTGACGCTTCCATTCAGATTCGTTTCTCTTTTAATACAATTTCAAAAATCTCACTGAATTAAACATAGCGGGTTTATTAATTAAATTCAACGTTGTATTTACTCTCGATATAATATTCGTGGATTGTAGCGTAATAACGTGCGCATCTGGTAGGGAGTAATTCCATTATCGTTGCTGAGAGTGCGAGTAGCCATTGTTGGATCCATGGATCATCTTCTTGATAGGATTGTATCCGCCTACAGTTCCGATCTCCTATTCATAGAGGTGGGCTTATGGCTGGGTTACTTGCCGGGCGTATTGATTCATCGTCCCGGGATTGCTTCAAGGTTGAGAAGACTATCCTAAGGATCTTCGATAGATAGATGATGATTTAATAGAGTGGACCTACCAGCTCGAAGTTCTTTGGGACCGCGGCAGACCATCTTTTCACTGCTGATAATCTTCTTTTTGTTCTTTCTACATCAAAAGGGATTTCTCTGATATCGGAAAGATACCTTATAAAGATACTCTCCTCCTCGTTGAGCAGTACTCTCATCGACGTCTTCAATGCCGGATCAATCTATTTCTTAATAACTTCCACCTCTGCCTCTTCCCATTGGTAGAACAGCCGCGTAACTCCAAGGAGAGAAGTTCTAAGAAAACGCGATTTAAAAATTTCTGTTTCTCTTTTATGAAACTCGCCGGCTTGCTTTTCCACAGAGAGATAATACCACTTTCGCGTATGTATGTTTTATGGGAAAGAATCGACATTTACAATCTCTGGAATTGGTGGATGAACATGTGTGCGCGTCCACCCAATCAGCAGAGTACACTAATACATTGTTTCAATATGAATGTCCACAATAGAAGAGGGCGTGTGATTAATTTTCTCGAAATAGCTAATGATATATTTAACAGGTATTTCGATAGATTGATTGAAGGAATCGAGGGATATTTTCATAAGTTGATCTGTGCTAATGGACACATAAGGAGATGGCAGGTTTGGGAGATTGGCGGTGGCTCGGAGGGTTTTAGTTGAGCGGGAGTGGATGCATAAACCTGGATAATTCGTATTTCATCGGACAATCCGGCGTGGTTAATGTCCCATTTCGATAATTCGGTTGGCAACGCAAACCTTTCACCAGACGATGATACACCGGGCACAATCCCTATTACAGGAATTGCTCTCGGTGTAAGGTCGGAATTGTTTAGTGGCGCGTCAAACCAATGCCAATTGCTTCGATTAACTTTCGAGCGCGTATGCGGCAAATTAAATAGACTGATTTTTCCAAGCAAACACCCTCCGATGCGCCCAATAGACGATCCAATTGAACATTAAATATTAAACCACTCCTGATCGCGAATACAAATTACCCTTTTATCCATCCTGTAATCTGATTCAATATTCCAGGATGTGGGTGATGCTGATTTCACGGATGGTTTAATGAAAACTGTGGTCGGCCTGTTCCGTACATGTACAGGTTATTTAATAAAATACTCTCATATCGATTGATTTCCTTCGGTAGATATTTATATAAAGCATTATTAATTCTAACAAATTTTAAGCCGCCTAAAATAATATTGAGACTTAAAAAAACGACGGATGGTTCATCGCGAGTGGAACAATATTGCAATCGTTTAATAATGGATGGGATAAATATTGTTAGTATTGCTCGCGAACGACTTCCACAGAGCTGGTAGGTTTGCGAGAGAAGTAGTCTGTTTTCACCATAGTATCCCTCTTTCAAAGCGTCCTCTCTTTATCTGCCGCTTCCTTTCTTCATCCAGCCATACTCGCTCGACGTACCAGCTGCGATTTCCTTTCCACAGTGACCCCGTTTTCTATCTTGAACCCTTCTGCGCTTTTCGCACTGAGTTTCCTACCTTTTGCCGTCCTCGTACTCACCTCGTTTTTTTTTTGAGATTCAAAAATTACCCGCTTCTTTGAAGTTCCACGTGTACTCTTCACTTTGGATACCGCTGTCTACCCTTGAACTCTCAACGCATATCTCTGCCCCGGAGTTTATTGTTCTTTCGCTCCAGTTGATTGTAAGATTCCGTAATAATGAGTTGTTTGTATTCTGAATCTTAGAAGTTTCGGTGCAAAAACAATGACTGAGAAGTAAGGGAAATTTGCGTTCTCTCCACCTTTAATACAAAAGTACAAAATACTTCCTTACTTATTTTGTGAATTTTTCTCATTTTTAATACGAGGAATGTTGGAAATAGATTAATTAATTTCACGAGAGAACTTTCGAACATGATTCTCTCACGCAGAACTTCCCAAGACACTCCACTTCGTCCGAGTAAACAGTTAAAGCTGATCGTTACATCGGAGAAGCAAAGTGAATAGTTGGACGGGCATGGTCCAGTTATGGCTTCGCAAAATACCGAGCCACTTCGAGGCGGACCATAGTTCAATATTGGCTGCGTTTTCTATTACACGACATTGTTGGTTTCTGGATGCTCGCCAAACATGCACTAGCAGTGACTAGCTAATAGTTCATCGAGAAATCTGCAGACCAATACTTGGCCGCGATGTCAAGTATGACAGCATATTTGATGCGACCATAGAACGAAGAATATTTTGACGTGATGTTTCGTGCAGCTACCTATAATTTCCAACCAGTGTGAAGTTAATGTTATAACAAAGTAGACATCCATTAAATACATGTGAAATTGATCGTAAAATTCACTGAAAAGTGAACTTGAAGTTGTCACAAAAATATTTATATTCGTAATAGTTAAAGGATTAATAGAATATTAAATTATCGCAATAGAAAAATTCGGTCCACGACATTAATTTATACGAATCAACTTTGATTTCTGCTTGCACTATTAATAAAAAGATCCTCGGAATTTCATGGGAAGATGATCGGCAGAGGCGAAGCTGCGTGATAGCAATCTTTGGATGGAAAGCGGTCACGATTCGAAGGCAGATACATGTTTTCCTTATCGAGGAACGCTTTGCCTCGCTTGGTGAACAGAACGGCTAACCGCACAAGCTCAGTTTGCACTCGCTCATCAAAGATGAGTTCCTTCCAGTGCACACAGAGTCTTTCTTTGATGGGAAGAGTGTAGGATAGGAAGCTCCGCACAATGCGTGCACACGAAGAATGCGCTCCGCTACTGTATCTACAGGGTGGTGGAAAAATATCGTCCGAATCCGAGGACTCGCTTTAAGAATTTTCTATTTACTAGTTTCCGTTTTGTTTCTCTGGTTCGAGTATCGTAGACTTGAATATTGTCGACTTACAATTGCAATGAATATTTTGATGTTATTATATAAACGATACAAATATTTTAACTGAAGGATGGTTCCAAAATATTTAATGTATTTAAACTATTTATTATAGTATTTAGTATCTATTGTCTGTAGTGAAATGTGAAGTACACATAATATAAAAAATTGCAATCTTTATTAATAGAATCTGCAACGAATCGATGTGATTTATAGCAGATAGTTTTTTTTCATATAAAAATATAATACTTTCACAGACTTTTTCTAAAGAAGAGAATAAATATTGGAGACTCTTGGTGGTGTCGATTTGTTCCAAGATAGAGTTCGAGTGTGTCGAAGGTGATTTCTAGTTTAAGGTTAAAGTTGATCTGTAAATTCATGGTCCACCCACTAGAAGATCGGTGGCTGGGAAACCGCGCGAGTGGGTGAAAGCTTTCGCAATGGAACGCGCTGTTTCTCGTCAAAGACGGAATCTTGTCCTCTTCCGACTTCATCCTTTCCCTTCTTCCTACTCTTCACCCATTTTTCCTCCTCTTTCATCGCGCCTTTCTCCCTCTCTCTCTCTCTCTCCTTTGCTGGCCCTGGTTTTCCCGCTTTTCCCGATCTGTCATACGATCCGCACTCCTCCGCGCTGACAAAAGCGTCGGGATATTCGGCTCCTGAACGGAGTTGAAAAATGCGAGCAGCAAACGTTGCCAGTGTATCCTGAATCGCCCGGCCACTTTGGATCGCTGCGCTTTGAAAGAACCGACCGCTTTCGGTCTCTCCCAACCCGAACAACGAAGAAACCTAAAGGCTCCTTTCCACCAGAATAGTTCGCCGTAACAGAACAACCAACACCAAACATCCCAACAGAATTCGAACATTCTATGCTTCTGTATAAGAAAAAGAATGTTGTTCATATTATATTACTGTCTGCAACCCTCGCAAGGAAGTTGTTGGTCTTCGCTGTTCTGATACAACGAACTGTTCTAGTGGAAACGAGCCTTAATGTCACCCGTGTCTATTACATTGTCAATAATGTCACTATCAACTGGACTTACAAAAGCAAAACATGCTATCGCACTATTTAAACAGTTTTAAACCATACAATGATCAAGCAAATATGAAATATCAGAACTATTTCAATGTACCAACTAAATAACACTTCGAACAAAAAAATAGTCGAGATTACACCTTTAATAAAAGCCTGTAATAGAAACATTCTCAGTCCCACGAAAATTGTGAGAAACGCGCGATTATCACTGATATAATAACTGACGCAACGCGCAGTGGAACTATGCCGGTGGTGTTAAAGTGTAGCGCGGTGGGTTTCAAAGGTTCGCCGGTTGGTAGAAGGGAGGCGGCAGGAGAAGGGTACGCACAAGGCGGGTAGTAAGCCGAGTAAATAAATCTTGGTAGGTAGGAATCGCCGTGGAAGGAAGCGACACGCTCATTAACGCGGATTGCGAAGAAGGTACGAGTTGTGTGCTTCCTCAGGGCTGCCTCGCATCCTCAGCGTCGCGGCGGTGGCGGCGGCGGCGGCGACGGTAACGGGGGAGAGGCGGGAATTAAATGGCATCCAGGATTCCGTATAATTGGCAACCTTGCTAGAGCGAGTGTTTCGGCGGGCGTATTTCTTATTCATCCGGAAGTTCGGTGCTTTGCCCGTAGGGGCTTGCCTGCAACTGGGAAACTTCGTGTGTCAATAGGCACGTGCATTATTCACACAGTGAAATGAGGGTTGCTTGGCTGACTGGCTCGCCGCCGACGCCGCCGCCACCGACGCCGCGCGCGGCCCACTCCCGGCCAATCCTTAGTTGTCGCTTAAACTTGACGCTCTCGATCGCAGCTTTCCGTTACTTCGGATGCGTCAGTCCTCGCTTAAAATATCTACCCGCCGAAAGTCGTACAAATATTTAGTAGACCCAGCGCCGCCTTTCACCATGCCTCTCGTGTGTATAGAGTTACACAGACAGTCAGGATAATAATAACTTTGTAAGATGATCTGATTTTGCGAATTCATCGAAACTTTACGAAGTTTTATGCTCTTTAGGTTATTATATTAATTTGGCTTTGTAATTGTACAGGGTGAGTCACTTGCCTTTGAATCACCACCACAAATGGGATATTTTTGATGGCCAAAAATATGGGGAAAAAAAAATTTTGAGCTGGGGCTCTGGAATTTTTATAGTATCTTCCTTGGCGCAAAAAAACATTACCTACCAAATTTCAGCCCCGGGAAAGGTCGGGAAGTACCAAAAACACGGGGAAAACCATCGAAATCAATTTTTCAAGATCGGTTTTCCACATGTTTTAGGCAGAATTCCGGCATTTCCCCCACAACATTTATGTTTTTTATCCGTTTTGAGGCACGAGCAATCGAAAAATCAAGCGTTCGTCCCGGTCCCAGAACCTTCGAAAAATCGAAAATTTTTGAAGGGGTATGCCTTAAAAAATTTGCGAAAAAATGAATTTTGAGCTAGGGCTCTGGAATTTTTACCACTTCTTCCACGATGCAAAAAAACACTTTCTACAAAATTTCAGCCCCGGGAAAGGTCGGGAAGTATAAAAAACATAGGGAAAACCATCGAAATGAAATATTCCAGATCGGTTTTCCACGTGTTTTAGGTCGAATTCCGGCATTTCCCCCACAACATTGATGTTTTTTATCCGTTTTGAGACACGAGCAATCGAAAAATCAAGCGTTCGTCCCGGTCCCAGAACCTTCGAAAAATCGAAAATTTTTGAAGGGGTATGCCTTAAAAAATTTGCGAAAAAATGAATTTTGAGCTAGGGCTCTGGAATTTTTATGGTATCTTCCTTGATGCAAAAAAATATTACCCACCAAATTTCAGTCCCGGAGAAAGTCGGGAAGTCCACCAAAAAAATAAGGGCTAGGAGAGTTCTGATTCAAAGGCAAGTGAATCACCCTGTACAAAAGAAATCTCTTGAATATCCTTTATGAATCCTGCAATTTTGTAATTTGTTTGTATTTGATGAAATACACTTAGTCGTTTTTAAATCAATTGAATGCTTTCTGCATTCATAACTATAACTTTAAGGATTGCGCTCTGGAAATTCGATTATATACGATTGACGGGCCTATTGTCTCGAAGGAAAAGTCCATCTATCCCCGAGGCAGATATCGCACCGGCCACATTTCCTCCACGTCAGAATCATTTGCGTCGAGTGTAAATTCTATCGACAGCTTACTAGTGGAGCTTTTAATTTACGTGATCGGTGACCTTTGTTTCGCGCGCCGCCTTTCTGGTTTATAAATTTTTGCGAGAGCTTGCTAAATCAATGGGGCGCAGTTTCAAGCGGCGAGAATAGCGGTCGAATTTATGAGCTTCCCTTCCAATTCGGAATTTATTATTTTCATCCACAGTCCCTCCTCTTTGTCGGATAAATGCACTATTTGTGCATAAATATCAGCATATTTTATGGCCCCGCTCGCAATGTGATTCAGAAACAGGATAATACAGTAGAAAACCCAGCTATCCGATTTCGAGTTTGTTCAATATGCTCCCGCTGAAATATTGTTCGCCTCTAGTTTATGTATATAAATAATACTTAGAGTCTATTTTCATAATCATTCATTCAAGATTAATAAAACCATACCATACTCTAAGAATCTATGACTAATTTTAGTAGCATTAACCCTAGAATTGTCAATACTGCTTTTGTCCATTCAAGATCGTTCGCAGGACTTGGAAATTAGGAGGATTAACAGTTAATAAACAGTTTGTATGCTATGGTTACATTTATTACTCATAATCCATCCACGTAAACAGAGGCATCAATAAGGGAATGATAGGGCGAGTAATTCGACATTATGTCGCACTTCGAGGAGGAAGATTACCGAATGTTAATGCACGTCTCGTCTAATGTGGAAATATCGGGACATTTCAAGCACATTTCGGAAGCGATAAATATAAATAAGCGCCGGGGCGAATAGAGTGCCATACATTACTGGTCTCTTTATCGCGATAATGTAATGCGCCATTTCTGTTTTTCGACGATTTACGTCATATAACTTCGCATCGAGATTATCCGAGCAGCGAACGGTATGAACCGAGCGAACGGGCTTTCATTAATACGAGAGTTGTGGTAATGCAGCCAACGAGAAATACAAATTTTCGTTCACGGAAGCAGATGAGTGCACTCCGAGATGAATGCTGCATTTTACATTGTAGAAACTTTTATTATTACACAGTGTTCCGCTGCGCGAGTTGCCCAAGTGTATCTGTCGTGGCTAGGAGAACGAATGGAATAGTGACAGATTGAACGGGAAATATCGAGAATGGAGCGTTTAGATATTCTCTTAAAACGTTAAGGCTCCAGGCGGCATTAAAGTAACTGCTGGAAAGCGATGTATTTGGCATCGGGTGCTTACGGGGAAAGTATTGGCTTGATGCATCGAGCTTAATCCAGAGATCTCGAGATTTGCCGGGAGTTTGGTCGGCGAGCAGTTTCCCGGGGGTAGACAGGCCAGTTCAATTTTCGTGGGTGCTTGTTTTTAAACGGGGAACGGTCACAGAAATGCGCGGTGAAACCGAGTGACTCGTTTCTGCCGGGTCATTGCGTCAAAGCTGGCAGCGGCCCTTTCTGCAGGCGAAGCGAGCCGATCGGAGAAAAATCAGGAAAGATTAATGAAATAATTCGGAACGAGTCCACTGACCCAAATGCTCTCCCTCTCTCTCTCCCTCTCGCCACTGCCAACCGCCTAACTATCGCCGGAATTATTGAGCTGAAACGACAAATGAAGTAGGCTGCTAGGAAGAATGGCAGCTGGTATTTGATTTCGAATGTGAATTGCGATGTCACTCCGCTACAACTCTATGCCGCGTCGACCACAATGGTATCGCGCGCATTCTACCGGCTAATTGCTACCTTTTGTCATTTGTTTCGTGATTTGCTACACGCTTACGGAAGCCGTTCAACTTTTCCCTGATACCTTCCCTGTGCCGCTGACAATGACGCTCGCGTCGCTTTTAAACATTAAATCGGGAATCCGCACCGCATTCAACTCTTTTTTCTGTCTGATTCAATTCCGCCCCCTGCTCATTCTATTTGTTCCGTTGCGAAAACTACTGCATCCTGCGCCATTCGTTTTATGGTTGTCATTAATCACACATAGAACGCCTGACCTATTTCTAGCCAGTATCTTATTATATAAAAATATTGATGTTACTGGTTTATTTTGTATCTGGGCAATTTTGAAAACTGTGAAATGAGTTGAGAAAAAGCAGAGTTCTTATGTCGAAGTATTGTTTAAAATCGCCAAGCCTAAAATGTATTCCGTAAATGCATAAGTTTTGCATATTTCGAGAAGCAGTGGTAGGAAGATTTCTTTGAATTCGAGATACAGTTTGCCGACGAGCTTTCTATTCGAAGAATGCTCCGTGAATTGTTACTTCCTTCCTCGGACGAGAGTGTGTCGGCGGTGGGCGGG
Organism: Ectemnius continuus; assembly: GCA_910591665.1. Taxonomy (NCBI): domain Eukaryota; kingdom Metazoa; phylum Arthropoda; class Insecta; order Hymenoptera; family Crabronidae; genus Ectemnius; species Ectemnius continuus. The sequence continues at coordinate 6,674,045 of OU342868.1, read as the reverse complement.
AGTGGATGGCCAGGAAAAGAAAAACTAACAATAAGATTAAACAAAGCTTATCTCCTCCCGGCTGGAATGCAATAGCGGGAATTCCCTGCATTTGCAATTAATTCTTCGCGCGTAATTACATTTGTCGTTTGAATAAGTAAGAGATATTTTCTCATTCTTTACCGGACACGGTGTGCTCGCTCCTTCTTTCTTCTTTTTTTGCCTCCTTTGGCTCCACTTGATCCTTCGAGCGTCCGACTAAATTACACCATCCTTCTCTTTACCTCTGACTGCCCGCTTTCCTCCTCCTTGCTCCCTGTCTTCTCTTCCTCCTTTTACCCGCAGCGCAATGCCAACGAATAAGCAGAATCTCGTTGCGCGATCATTTCTTTGATGCTGAACCATCTTACGAGGAACTATGACCCGTGATAAAATGGTCCGCTCTTACTATGGATCCGCTGAATATCTCCGAGAGTTTAACAAAACATTTGTTCCTCCGAGCCCTTACCTATTACGAAATAAAGCAATAATCCACGGGAATAAGTAGGAAGGTATTAGCGACAGCGTAGCAATATCCTGCAAGAATAAGTAGATAAGTAAATGCCAGGATTTATTAGGAATTCACATTTCCTTTGTTTGTTAGCCGCAGTATTTGTAATGCGGATATTTTATTGAAGAATTCTTTAAAGTAAAGGAAAGATTCGTTCATTTTTACAAGGCAATATCCAAAGTTATCCGTATCCAATGCCGTTTAGAGATTCAGCAACCGATAGCTCAGGCTAGATGGCGGTGCAGTCGGAGCAGTAGGTTCGCTGTGAAGTTTCAGGATGGCAAACACACGCTGCTGCCGAAAGACATACACGCCCGGCTGAAAGTATTGACACATTCGAACGAACTCGAAACTTTCCTCATCATTCTGCAGTCAGAGAACAACATGTGCTTCTCTCTCTCCTTATTGATCACTGTTATCAAAGTTACACTGTTAAGAACTGGTGCGTAAAGCAAGCCGCCGGAAACTCCCGATGAAAATTGAAATGGAAAGTCGAGCGATGAACGGAAATCTGATGGCAGTTCGCCGAACGGTGGGAATATCTGCCATTGTTTTTGGTTGCTCTCGGAATATTTGAATAGGAGGACATGACGTGCGAGATAGTATTTTTAGAATTTGACATTCCTGAAATACACTGCTTTCCCTCGAAATTCTATCGCGATAAAAATATATGTATCTTTTGATAGAAATACGAAAGCTAAATTTACAGGTGTTATTACGAGCGCATCTTTATTAATCGAACGATTTCGTGGATTTCAAAGCTTCACAGGTTCATTGAAGTTCGTAAAGATTTGGCTGACAGTTGAAGAGTGGGTATGCTCGAAGATTGCTCAGGTGCAGCACTCTTCTTTTCGTGACAGTGTCGACGAGAGGTAGCTCCACTAAAAATGCCGAATCGACGTGACGATCGATTCGACGACATCGACAGTCATTCCTTTCTAGTTTCTCGAGCTGGCCTGTCCTCGCCAGGAGGAATTCAGCCCTCCCAGGATATATCTGGCACTCGTTCTATCTGTGTACATAGGAGAGGCCAACACTTGAGCAAATATCGGACAATTCTCACGTCCGTTCTTTACGTCCCTGCAAATCGCCCTCGAACTTTCTAATACCGGAATTGCACGGATGCCGGCAACCACCTCTTCTTCATGAATCCGAGAGATTGAATTCGACACATTTCCGTTACTATGTTCGCCGCTGAAATCATTTACATCTTTTAATGGCATTTCACTGGGATTTTTCCAACTGCCCGAATTTTCCGATTTCTCAATAATTGTTTCGAGAGAGAAATTTCAATATATTCATTGTAGTAATGGAATATTATTTAAAATATCTGATACTAGCTTGCGAGTTTAATGCACCATCTACTTGGCTGGCATATTATATCATATAGTAAAACATGGAAATTCAATATCAGGTAATGCACACCTTGTTATTACTTCGACTTCATCGCTCCTAGACTTTGTTAGTACTTTCAGAAATTCAATTCCGCCAGTTTTGTTGCTGAAATGGAAGTTGGTGGAGCGGTATGGTGAAGCTCCGTCTAATTCTAAAAGCACAAGTTAATCATATTACGCTACTACCACAGCTCTGATTTTATTCCGTAAAGGAGGAACGGCAATTTTCGACTGAAGCGCGCCGACTTCCGCTTCCGCCCCCCCACCCTGGAAGCCCTGTTCTACGAAATTATGTCAGCGCGATTGCAGTCTGTAATATGAGAGAGGATTTCCATTGCAATAGTCGCGAGGGTTCACTTGAAATACACTTGCAGACAGTTGGCAAAGCTACTGAAACAAGTTCTTGCTTCTACCAAGATAGAAACGCATCCCCACACACACACATGCGCCGAGTCAAAGCTAAAAGGCGCATCGGATACAAATCGATATAAGATGAACATTTTCGTTTATCGGCGAAATCTCAAAGCGTGCGCTACGCAGCGGGAACTTGGTAGCGCAAACTGGGTCAGGTGAAGTATTGAATAACGAAAACGAGCTTTTCCTCGATGCTTCGCCCAGTGAAACAATACCATGTATAATGAAGTAAGAGTAAAGTTAATTTCCCATAGATTTACTGTCTAACTAAGACTTGCTTCTATGGCGAGCATTAATACAATTATGAAAGCATCTTGTCGCATAAAGTAGAGAGTTTAATATATAAATATATAATAATGGACACGATCAAAAGGAGCCGTGCAAATTGGCAATAACGTAGTTACTGATTTTCAGCCGGGTTGGCGTAGCATCGAATGTTACATATTTAGCGGTACGGCGAAGTACCTTCGCAACCATTAATTAATGACATTATCGCCGGCGTACTCCTGAAATGTGAGTACATTAAATTTTATATCGGTTTGATATTATTAATACTGGCTAATCGCTCTCGTAAACTATACGTGTTGAGTGCGCTACCTTACATTTGTTGTATTTTAAGCACCGCCGCGGCGTACATGAATTTCCGGGTAACGCAAACCGGAACTTCGTACGTCCACATATTACCAATTTCAATGAAATAATTGCCCGGCGAATTAACATAACGCGAACAAGCTGATAATCACATATAAATGAGTAACTCTTTTTGCCTTGTACTTTAAAAGTTTTTCTTCATTACGATTGCGAGTCTCTCCCAGGGAAAAACCGGCGAGAAGAAAACGGATATGTAAATGATATTACATCGGCAGGATATAACTTGGGTGGGGACTCGCCGGAGTACATGAATATTCCGCTTTAATTAGCCCTCCACAGTGAGAGTGCGATCTTGATAAAAGAATAGTTAAACTCGTACATTCTCCGAAAGTGTATAAGCTACTCGAAGAAGAGCGGTTGCATTTCTAAAGGCGACAATGAGCAGTAACAGAGGATTCATTTTTAAAAGCACTGTAAAGTACTTGGACTAATTGATGCGATTGAAAACCGTATTGGTTTCGAATCTAATATTAATATTCATTATTCGAACATGGACAGTTCGCAATCTATCATGGCAACAAATACCTGCTTTTTCGAAAGGTTTTTCGGTCGACGACTAAATCAGTTGGATAAGTGAGTGGATCGTTAATGAGTAGAAACTAATAGGTTTCGGCTCATCCATATGGAGGAAGAGGTTTGGAAGGGCGTAGAATATGTGAAACAGCGGTAAATCCGGCGGGGGAAATTGGCAAGGGTACGCGGCCCTTGTTTGGCCTCTTGATAACTCTTTTTCAGCCGCTAATCGAACAGCGCATTAGCATAGGAAAAACATGAAGTGGGCTTGTCCCGGTGTAACCCTAGCCTGCCGAGCACTGGTAAACACAGCCGTGAAAGGAGTAACCGTGTATCCATTTATACCAATTCGTAACCATCCCGCTGGACATGGAGCTGTGGTTACCAGTTACAAGGATCCAAGCGCGCCCTGCTATTTCACTGCTTTTGGCAGAGGGCGTAACCGACGCCCGACGCTCCTCGCGTATAATAATCCTTCCTTTATCATCCGAATGAATACATCCACCGTGCTTACCCTCCTTCTGAAATCGCCAGCATGATAATTACTTCATTGGCCATCGGAAATAGTTTCTATTAACTTGTAAGATGTTTTGACTTCGAGTTGTTTTTATATGGAAGAAAAAAATTATGTGTTTGAAAAGAAATGTTTCACTTGTTAAAAGTTATATTTTTCTGTATGAAAAAGAGAGTGATTTAAGAAACTGTCCTGATTTATTCGTTTATTTATTTTCTGGCTCTGTTCGGTGTTTCGCTTGGAACGCGCATCTAGCTGAACTGTGTTGGGCGCGTGTTAGTATTACGGCCATTATAATGCGGCGTTGCTTCGATTAAATAACAGGCCGTTTCGAAGCGGTTTCTCGAAACGCGTCGCTCCTGCTCCCATTAAATCGCCCATTATTTCGCGCCCCTTTTTACCACGGCTTCCTCCTTTTTTCGTCCCAATTTTTCCTTTACCTGACGAGATCCTGCCGCCAGTTGGTGCTCTCTCGGGCGACGCGCATATTCCAACGAAAAGATACAAAATAATACCTGCCGAAATTCAAACTAATATTGAATACTATAAATGATGTCATATTAATGAATCAACCTAGTTCAATTTGCATAAACGTATGTTGGGATTTAATGAAATGTGTCGATGGCAATTTTGAAATTTAGGTTAGACCTTTTCATTATTTGAATAATTATGCTTAGGAAGAGCTTTACATGGAAGCTCTGCGACAATTTTCCAGGTGGAAAAAGAAACAGTTCACTTGCTGTATGCTGTAGCTATTTTCATGGGTATACCTCGACATTTTTAGAATGAGACTGTCGAGACAATGGACAGAGACAAGTTAGAAGTGAAATATTCTCAGAGCTTTTAAAACCACTCGATCTAAAAATGTTGCAATGCTTTCCAGCTACCTTCCGCAGGATATATCGTAGTATTAATACTGCAAGAATTTTTGTACGACTTTGCCACTCGCCAATTCCAAAATCTCAAAAGACTCGAATTAGATTCTGTAATATAAAAATGTTGACTTACATTTTCATTGCAATCGTCTAGCGAAAACAATTTTTCTTTTATACACATCCGTTTGATTCCCAATTGCCGACAATCAAAGACTGTAATTGGTCTTTGGTGTTGGATGAAAGGTTTTAGCGCGTTCGAAGCACGAAGTGCCAGCAAATATAAACGATCGGTTAGCTGGAATACTCGAAATACAGGCAACAAAATAGCGTTTCGAGTTTCCGGGTAACGTTGGACGCCGTAAGTGTTATGTTCAGAAATTAATTGCAGCAGAATGGACTGAGTAGCGCGGATTATAATTCGGCCCTGTATGAATAACAACGAAGCTCGCATCTCTGGCACACATAATGCAGCCGCGACGAGCGAGCTGCTTGCATGCAGAATGATTAAAGTGCCATAAACAATTCACAGTGCGCCGTCCACTTTTATTCGCCCTTATTGCATGTATTAACGTAATGAAGATATACTACAAAGTTTCATGCGGTTTCATCATTTCAGTTATCTTTAGTTCACCCTCTGTTATTAGTAACACACTTCCAAGAGAAAATCATGTTTATGTTGATTTATGTTTGCTTGCCGTAAACAATTCACAGTTCGCCGTACACTTTTATTCGGCCTTGTTGCATATATTAAAGTAATGAAGATGTACTACAAAGTTTCATGCTATCATCTTTAATTCATCATCTATTATTAGTAACTTAACTCATTCCTAAGGACTTACGTATAATCTACTCCTAATATTTTGTCAAAAGTGAAAGAAATCACATTTATAAAGATACTAATTTTAAGACCGCGTCTATTATTTAGTCCTTTCGTCGGTATAACCAAGTCACAATCAACACTAAATAGACAGTTTCGTAGGAGGCGTATGAGAGCCGATTCATCCAGGATAGAATTTTCGGGGCAGGATAGCACTTTAATAAAATACAATATCCCTTGGCGGCATAAATCTTTTGGGGGGCTGGGTGCTAGCGATGCGAGTACGTGACTGGAAGTTTTGGGCGGCGATGAATTTTCAAGATTTATCGCGGTATATCCAGGAGTAACTGGTTAATCGAGTTATCCAGGATACAGAGAGCGAGATTTTCCGCCGTTGCTGGGAGCACGTTCGAATCAGCCTTAATTACGATCCCTTCCGGTGGTATCTGGTGGTAAAGACGACCAGGGCTCTCGGATGGGAATGCTAGATTAGGTGTTAGTTTCGTGCTGCCGCGAGCTGCTTCCTGTTTCCACTTCTCACCGAAAGCAACGCCACACTGCCGACGCCAACTCCGATGCCAATGGGGAATGCGATCCATCCTTTCGATGGGAATATTGTTTCACTATGCGCATACCCAGCCGCCTATTGGCCCATTCGCAGCATCGGATGTCCTTTCGAGGCCTCATGCTCTACCTAATTATCCCCTGCGCTTCGTGATTCCGTGTCTATTAATCAACTCCTTCTCCGGCAATCCTTTGTTGCCTGCTGCTCCGCTACACAGTTGCCCCGGCGAATGATGTACTGCGCGCGGTTTGTCGAGTATCGAAGTTTGCGAGCATCAAATCCTACCTCCTTTCCCCAATTCTGTCACTAGTGACTGTCGAAGGACTTCCGCTTGTTTCTATCTTCTCCGAGAATACGAGATGTTCTTTGTTATTGATGTATCAGAAATGTCGGTCGGATTGTGTAATAATATTGTTGTATAAAAATCGATTTATATATGTTTTCGGTGATAATACTGTGGTACAGTGATTTGTAGTAATTTCTAGTATTTGCTCGGCGTGGTGTTTCGTTTCTTGGTGGAGGAGATGGAAAAAGTGAAGCGTTGAGTTATCATTGGTGGGTGGGAGCGCGAGCGCGAGGGAAGGAAGAAGATCGTTAAGAAGAACGGGAGAAAGGGACAAATACTCCTTGAGGGATCCTCTTACTTTCAAAGAGCACTCGACAATTGATCGAAGGATGTCCCCTTAGGTTGTGCGATCGCTTCGTTTTCGATTTGGCACTGGCACTGCCCGTTCGCCGGCGCTCGCTTGCCTTTTTCTCCTTGCCTAACCTGACCCGCCGCGGCTTCCTCCCAGTTTTCCTTCGAGCTTCCTTCGCCTTCTTTTTCTTCCTCTCCTGACCAGAGGATCATGCTGCTCTTCCACTCAATCTACTTCCACCGTAGGCGCAATTCTTTCAAAAGAATTATCCGTCGTGCTATCTTGGCCTCCTGCTTTGTCAAGATTACCCAACTTGCTCTCGCTCGCTTGCCCGCTCGCCCCTTCCTTTCTTACCCTCGCCGCTACAACCGACCTCAAAGCAGACAGTAACTTTGTTCCGTGGAATGCCTGACCTTGTCTTCGATTGAGCTGCCTCCTAGAATAATGCCACTCATTCGAGATGCCAAATGAAAGTCGTTTGATTTCAATGAGATACTCGTTGAGTTCAGTAAATGGAAAGGAAAATTCGCAACGATTTATTACCGTATTAAATCGCGTTCTTGATAATTGTAAATTCTGCCATCGTAAAGATGCGTGTAATACTATTTAACAACAGTGTACGAAATATTTTGAGTGGCAAATGAATAATCTTGAAAATGATACTATATAATTTACGTTACAATTTCCGAGATCGTGTAGTACACGTTGGCCGAAAATTCGATGGTGATTTCGGTGCTCGGTTGACCCTAATTTTGCCAAAATTATACCAGGTAAAATCTGGATCGAGTTCGCCCGAAAGCGTACGGCTGCTTATAACATGATCGAGTGCAATCTCTGCTTGCTTTTATCTCGGAAGAATTTCACTGGAGCGCGCTCGCGCTGATTGAAAGCCCGAAGGATAGTTGGGAATTCACCTGGCAGAGTTCAAGAAGTCCACGTGCAAGTGATCGGCTGGTGGATCGATTTCGTGGCGAACGATTAAGGTGAAAACAATTTGCAGGTAGAAAGGGTCGAGCGTTTCTCGAACATCAGGATTTCGTGAGGATCCTTTCAACGCCCGCCTCGTTATTTATCTCGGCAAATTGATAATTAGCTCTCTCCCACTCTTTCTCTCTTCCTGAACCTTTGCCCGTGAAATTGATTCTTCCCATCGCACGCGTGCTCCAACGAAGCCCCCAAAAACACTACACGTAACTTTATCCCTACATCGAATACACACATAAATAAGAAGCAGAATTTAAAACAGGACTTGTACTAAATAAATTACTATTTTCTTAAAATACTTAGATAGAATATAATAAATAAACTACCACTTCCTTAAAATATTTCGATAGAACATAATAAAAGGAACAAAAACATAACTAATAAATCTTCCTAATGACCAATATAGTTCAACAGAGTGTCAATCACTCTAAAATAAAACTACACCAATCATCATTGATACTCTTGTCCGAGCGCTCACTTATCACCGCTCCTTTTTCCCCCGGTTTCATTTTTCATCGTCGCCGGCCTCGCAGATTCGTGCGCTCCGGCGGTCAATGGCGATTTAATTAAAGATTATAGGTCGACGAAAATTAAGATTAATCGGGGAAGCAGGAGGAGGAGAGGCGGCGGTGGCGGCTGCGAGGAGCTTGTGCGAGCGAGCGAGCGGGCGAGCATCGTCAAAAAAGAGGCGAGTGCTAGCGGGATAAAGGAGAAAAAGAGAGATGAGGCGAGATAAAAAGGCAGAGGGCGGGGGTTGCTAGCTTACGGGGGTAAAACGGGGCTGTTGGAACAGTTCACTGGGTGGCGCTGCGGTCAACGGCCTTAATTATTCGATGGAGACGGACACCAGGGAAGCGAGAACCCGGTGGAGGCAAACCACCCACCGAAAGGTGGCTCGAACCCAAAGAGAAAGCGAGAGAACGCAAGAAAGAGAGAAAAACAGAGTACAGTAGAAACAGCAAAGGAGAGAAGAATCAGAGGATGAAACGAAACAAGCTCAACGCCGCCGGTAGAATCAACCCGGAAATAAAGACGTAGTGTCGAACAAAGGTAGGATCGGACAGTCAGTCGTGCCCGCCCGTTAGAAAAGGATCGCCGTGGGGATCCGGCGTAAGGACTCCAATGAAAAAAGGAGTCACGAAAAGATTTGCACTGGGAATGGTTCAAACTGTTAGAGCGACTGTTTAACGTTAGCTCGCAAGAGAGAAGGAAATAGAGATAGAAATAGAAGGCTAGAGGCAGAGAGAGAAAGAGAAAGAGAGAGATAGCCGGAGGTAGGTGGAGGATGGGTGGATGTAAAACACGGGGACTGCGAACCAGGCTGGAAGAACAAGCGAGACTGAAGGTAAGTTCACAAGCAGAAAGAGCCGGGCGACCTCAAGAGGAGCGAGAGACAAAATGAGAAAAAGGTTGTAAAAAGTGGGAGAAAAAGCAGGAGCTGCTGCACTGGCGTGGGAGGAGGAGGAGGTGGAGGAGGATGAGCAGTGGAAGGGTGGGCGGGGAGGTGAGATATAGGAAAAAGGGCTGCTAGTGGTAGTAGACAGTCGACGCCCGCCCCGGTTGGCGTCGTTGCACTCTGCCGGGACTCGTGACATCCGGAAAACGAGGTCGAGGACAACGAGGAAGATCTTAGCACCCTCCGGCTAGCCGGGAAATATGTATGTACGCCGAATAAAGCAGTGCAGTCGCCGGCAGCGCGAAAGAAAGCTCGTCGTCGTGCGAGCGGGTTTTAACGCGCTGCGCCAGGTGAAAGGTGCTGGCGAGGCGAGCTCACCAACCCCTGGACGTAACACACGCGCGCGCACACACCCATAAATGCTGGATAACAAAGGGCGGGAAGAAAGGGAGAAAAAGGGCGCAAAGTCTCTCTCTCTCTTGGAGGATAAGACGAATAATTTCTTAGGAGAACGCACTCCTTGTTAACCGTGCGCGTGCGCGTGCGAGCGAGCGAGCGAGCGCCACAGCCTTATTGTGGATGTTTGTCCGGCGTGCTGCGCTTCGAGGGACGTAACACATTTGTCTCTCGGAGGGAAGGAATTCTGCTGACCTCCTCAGCCTGAACTGGAAAAACGTAGAATCTCGAGCGAGAGCGCTTCTCTTTCGCGCTGTGCTCTTTTCAGCAAACTAAAGCGGTTATTTCTGTCGTTCGCCGAGAATGCGAGAAAGCGGTACGGTTTAAAGCCGCGCGCTGACTCGCCGCTTCCCACTCCCCCCCTCCTCCTCCGCCGGTGTCCACTTGCAAATTACGTCATTAAGAAAGGGCCTCTATCACATCTCATGCGTGATGTCGCATTATGCGTCTGAATAAAGATATTGTGCGCTGAATGCATAGCTAATTAAAGCCAACCTCTTTCCTCCCAGGCGTTTAGTAAAGCGCGGGACAAGCAGATTCTTTGGACACGAAAACTTTCAAATTGAAATAGCACTGTTTTTGCTGACAATACCAATTAATATGTCAAGGATATATTCAGACTTTTTATAGACATTGTTAATTATTTGCATTGTGAAAATAAATCATTCAATAATTTCGCAATATTTAAATGTGCAATGGAGCAGTAAAAATTGATAGTTGGAGAGAAACGCGCAGTCGATGAAGCAATGCATGCAAAAGTGCAGGGACGAAGCTATGCTCAAGATGAAGCAATGCTTAACTCTTGTCATATTATACCGAGGAAACCATAGAGGCTCGCTGTCGAAGTATCGTTCATGTGGACATCATCGGTGTAGTTCGCCAGTATCAGTTTTCGTGAGGGTCGCTCGAGGCATGGTCGTCGCGCAGCACGTAAATAGTTACATAGCTATTCCTTCCAAGTAGAGTCGACGAAAATTGATTTTGAGATTACTTTCCTGTTCCACGACGAAGGGGAAAAGTGTAACCCGAACCTTATTACCCAGCAAACTATACTGCGGTCATTTGCCTAATGTTACGACGCAGTTTTAAAGAGCCGCTCTTTTCCCCAACTGAGTTATTAAACATTCTACTTTTACTAGAATAATCCACAAATAAACGCAACTGTGTTACAATGATTGAAAAAAGCCTGAATGAAAAATGTAAATTCTCATCAGGAAGCACCGTAAATTCAGCGAACATTTAATTTAGCGGCGTAACGAAACGCAGTGGGAACTCTTTCCCACTTATTCGTCATTACGTGCGTGCCATCGCGCGATTGTCGAATTCAATTTCAAGCGGGGCGCGCCGCCGCCGCCACCGCCGCCGCTGCCGCCGGAGAAAAAGTTGGCGGGCCGTACTTTCGATGCGCGATAAACAGAGTGGCGAGCAGTTAAATCAGTTTTAGGAGGTCGTTCCATTTGGTGGCTGGGGCGTGCAGGATCGAAGGTCTGCCGCGAAATTATCGTGAAATCATCGACGCTAAAGGAACGGCACAATGCCAGGGTGCGCGCGCGCCGCTGCCTTCAATGCTTTGGTAATGGCTGTAAAGTTTACGACAGCTTATTTCAGTTGTGACTCGCGTTCGGCCATCGTTTACAGTACCGCGAATTTCCTTTCCCTTGGTGCGCATCGATTCCGCGTTACTTTCCACCCGTCTCGCCCTCGCAACAACCTCCGCGAGCCCCTCGACAGCCACTCTTTTCGCTGCAACATCGCCCGGAGCTTAACGCAGCAAATATTCGATACACCCGCGACTCACCCTCCATTGCGGAAACTACTGATTCTACCTTCATGCACGTATACATACATCTACACTTGTTGCCCTCTATGCCTTTTTTCGATCACCGCCGCATGCCACCCTGACGCAACATGTGTTTCGGTGTAACATGCAAACGGCGTTTAGACTTCGTACAAATTAAATTCTAAGAATTTTCTTAAACGTCTGAGTGTTTTTTCAACAGTTGAAAGTATTTTTGTAAAAGTCTGATGATGTTTAAGTTTAAGGGATGAGGGAAAGAATAAATAAAGAAAGTGAATCTTTATAAATTGCCTCGTTAATTTCTATGGCTTGACTTTTTTATTGTTATATTATGCGATCAATGGCTTCATTGCTGCACTCAAAATAAACGAAACCGTATGGCAAACATACATATGTATTGGGCTGCGTCCACAAACTAACCAGTCAGTGCCTTCTCCCGTTAGGAGGTATAGGATAGGTTTGGCACTCTCGCACGTATATGGGAAATCAGGAGAAAAAATCCCCGTATTTGTTTTCGAGTTTTATCCCATTTTTCAGTCTGCTATCTCAATGTGTTTGTAACTCAGTGCAGCTGTGCGTGCCGGGGATTTGTAGCTGGTGGCTGCGGAATATTGCAGTAATACGCGTAAACGTAATATAGGTTATTCCATAACCAATTCCGCAAAACGCAAACACACGAGCCAGGAACTATGAGTCCAATTGGTTTGTTGCATAATCCTCTTGGCATTTTTCACACACACACACACACACACACGCAACCTAAATCGATTTAAATCTATCCCGGGAATGAGATTTCGCGTTGCGCCCCGTACAATTAATTAATAAAAAGTGCGCCGCGCCCACTCGTACCCCGCGCTTTTTATTTCAAATGAAAACATTCGCCAATGAATAATTCTAATAGAACGCAGCGCCGCCGCCGCCGCCGCGGTGGTTTTATTGAATTTTACTTTGACGGATAAATGTAAATACGAGAACTATAAATATGCAGCGCGCCGGAATATGCAGAAATCAGATGAATAGTGAGAGTCACCTGTATTATGCGCCCGTTGTGCAAAGCTCGGTTAATGTCCGGAGAAATTATCCGGAAATCAATATTTTGACGAACGCACTGTCCCGCAATGACATTAACGCCTCACAGAAGCACAATCTTTAATAACGATTGCAGGAATAAAATACAATCATTCTTTAATTCGCGCATAACTAATTCAATTCCACAGTGAAATATTCGTAATTTAGTATGCAAAATGAAAAGAGGAGTAACACACATGGGATCTCCTAATGCGAAATGATTAGAGGCAAACACTTCCAGATCGTTTGAGTTAACACGTGGGCGGCGGGCATTGTGCTCGAATTGCACGTGTGTGGCTCGCGCGCCAATGATTAGAGCCATCATCGGCTGGAATCGCATAAGGCTCGGCAAATAAATCCGCTCTCGCAACATGCCTAAGCTGGAGTATAGTGACGCCAGGAGAACGAGAGAGAGCGAACGAGAGGGAGCGAACGTGTGGGAGATAGGTGGCGCTCGACTTTGCTAGTTCGTCGATTCGATTAGCGGGAGCAATTATAACCATAACAGGAAATAATCCCCAAGGCTGATATAGTCCGGCAAACTGAAATTGTTCGGGCGTTACTCGCCGCTCTCTCGGAACTCAGGACAGCTGAAATCTGCAACGGCACTGCGGCATATTCCTACCACCACTTACCGTCTCTTCCTCCTCCGCCACCTTCCCCCCTCAAACCACCCATCCGCCCGTTTGCTTTTCCTCTACCGTTCTAACTCTCTGCTTCCCACTGTTTCCCCTTCTTCCCTCTCTTTCCCTCTCTCTCTCTTTCTCCCGAAGCGAGTCTCTCATTCAGAACACGGCTAGGCTCGCGTGTTTCCAGCCTCTCGTATATTTGGCTCGTATATCCCGGTATTACCGCTAAATCGAAAAACTTCAGCACTCGACGCGTGAGTCGAGAGTCGAGAGGCCGCGCGCGAGGCAGCCTCGTAATAAAATGATAACCCCAGCCAGTGATATAAAACCAAACGGCAAGCAGACTCTGTCAGACTGACAATGAGCTTGTATTAACGTAATTATGTTAAATGTATCTCATTGCTATTGTTCTCGCAATGAAAAAGCTACAAACTTCTTCCAAAGTTCATTCATAGACTTATATTTCCTGTGAGATCTTTAATGATTTTATTTAGAATGTTATTCTGTAATGGTAAAGAAAATTTTGTGATGTTACTATTATTAGATTTTATTATAGCAGAAAGTAAACGGCAGTCGTCGGCAACGAAACCGAAAAGGCAGGCGTCCCTCGTCTCTCCTCATTACAAATACCTTCACGCGCGCTGCACCACGTGCTACGTAATCAATAATGAGGCCGGGCAAATTGCGTGTTTGAACTTTTGTAATCAATTTAACTTATTCGCTCTTATTAACGCGAGGTAATGGAAAGGGTTGCGCGCCGTGGGGGCAACGTGCCAAGGGAAAAGGAAAAAAACGGTGGGGGGGAAGGGGAAGGAGAAGTTGCCCAAGCCCTTTTCACGATACTTGAAATCAGAAGCGACTACACGTGGCTCTCATCAAGGCAGCAATGTTTGTTCCTCTACGTGACTTTACATGCTCCTCCGCGCACTACATACTCCTCGCATTCCCTCTAGCAAGCCGGCAGTGTAGCGGCGCGCTTGATTGTCTGGCGAAAAATTCCGCCGGTATTTGGCCCATTGTCAAATTACTCACGCGGCTGTGTACCTCCCGGTAACTCCGGATGTAAATACTAATTTATCGGACGGCTAACGTGAAGCGAACCAATGCTTTAATTCTGCAACATTAAATACTCCGACACAGCGCGGATACTCTGCCTCTGCTGGGTCAGCCTTCTCTGACATGACAAACGCAACAGTGAAATATCAGGTTTATTTATATAAAAAGTGTTGCCTTTATTGTTGCGATAGAAAAATCGAAAATGTAGGATCGTTCGATATTGACGATAATAAATAGTTTATTCACTCTACTCGAGTTTATTGTAATGTGTTGCACTGTATTTTTAAAAAACAATTTATTTTAGATTTATTTTAGATAAGTTAAATCTATTTAATATTAATAGACGAGAAGCAAGTTAGAATTACAGTATGCTAACGGAAGTGTCAAAGTCACCGCAACACTTACTGCTTTACTTGTACACTGAAAGTTCATCAAGTCACAATAGAAATAACGAACTAAGTTTCGGGGGCTGACCATAGCCGCACCAACCACAGTGGCTGCTCTTTCTTGCGCTTTGGCCAACCACTCGGTAATGGCAGAGTATCTTTCTCTGTCTTTCCCGCTTCCTCTCTCTCTCTCTCTGTGTGGCCACGTTAATTGAGCGATATATTTAGCAGTTACCGTTGTAGCCGCCAATTTGCGAAGGGTCGAACAGAAATAATTTGCAATGAAATGATTAAAGTAATTCGCGGTAATAGCCGCGCCGAAACGACTGGAACGGAAAGCGACGCGAGAGGGGTCCGGCAATTATGAGTTGCTGGCGAAACGAACGAGCGACGAAGGGAAAGAGAGTGTGATAGAGAGAAAGAGTGAGAGAGAGAGAGGAGGCGAAAGGGAAAAGTGGATATAATTTATTAGCAGTCTGGAGCTTAATAATAACGTTTTACTTCAAGTGCCAGTTTTGCGCCTGTTACGACGAGTTCATTGACATGCACGCCACGCGTATGTGGTGTTCTAGTAGCCAAAGTATTCACTAATTGCTGACTAAGATACGCACAACTCTCGAAACAGGTATATTTTGAAAAGGACGATTTAAGAACCGTAGGAAAATTCTGGTCTTTTTTAATGAACAAAGAGTATTATTTAATTCTCGAGTAAAATAATAGTTGTGCAATCGTTTCTAAATAGACAATTAAACAAGGTAAACTTGTTAACATTCGGTGTTGTCTGCGACATCGAACACCTACTAATTTAAAGACAGCGTCATTCCGAAACCTATCATCGTGTCTCTGAAGCTTCTACTCTTGGTAATCCATGATCCTTTAATACGAACATGAATTAATCAAGAAAATCCGGCTAATTTCGTGCGATCCTATATTTAAGTGTGGGGACAGCTCCGACAAGTTGCAGTGCAGACTTTAATATTCTTCCTGTGAAATGTCAGGCTCGACACTAACGAAAGTGGTTTGGCGGATCACCGTGGAGCGTCTCGATCGATTAAAGCCGATGCTTTCCTGTAAATGTAAATGATGAATTCTATTAGTAATCAGGAGCGGTGCTAGGAGGCAGGGAGATATTGCTTCATAAAGAAGTAATGGCGGTTATACTGGTGCTTGGTGGAAGGCTCGTTCAGTTGGAATGCGGAGCCGAGGAGAGAAAGCAAGGCGCATTGGGAGAATCATTTATTTAATATAACGCCGATCGTTAAATTGATTATCGAGCGCGCGGGGGCGCGCGCCGGTATTATGGGCCGGCAATCGAGGAAAAGAGGTGAGCGGAGACGAATACACTCAATTAATTCCAGCGAATAAAGGCTATATCGACGCGTTGCCATTCTGTCAGCGCACCTCCTCCTAACAATTTCGACGGATATTTGCGGGAAAAATTCTGAAAATTACCTCGCCAATGATTAAGGTAATTGAAGGGTATATCCAGTGCTTGCTGCCTTCGTACAGATAGCCATGCGCCAGCGATGAATTGAGATAGATGCGCTACGCTAATTGTAAGAGGAGGTATTTTATGGTTGCTTTCAGCGACCGAGGTACACCGACCCGCCGGATTCCTGGAATTCGAGAAATTCGCCGATTAACGAGTCGTTAGCCTAATTTCATACCACTTAATCGCATCTATCCGGAGCGCTTTCTCTTTAGCAGGCGGATATCCTTCTTATCGAAAATAGTCTGTCTCCCTGTCATTTTAATCTTCTACTAACAATTAATTCCCACCTCAGAAAACTGCTGACACTACGACAAAAATTGCGATGATGGATTTGTAAAAGTTGTGAGAAAGAGAAACTTACATATATTTAAATTATTTAAATTATTGTGTCGGTTTTTTCGAAGGTAGTGGAATGCTTGGTGCTTAAAAAGGCGGGATTTGATGTTTTGAAAAATATGGAAACCAGTTGATTCCGCGAAGTAGGTTGAGTAAGAGTAACATGTTTACAGTGGGGTTTGGGGTTTGGCGAGATGCCCTGTATATTCTCGTGCAAAGATCACTCGGTACACGTGTCGTGACAGATCACGATATGTTTCTCGCCCCACTTTCGTCATCCTGGCACGCAAACTATCTCGCACTTGCCGTGACTGGTCTCGTCCTATCAATGGCTCTATCCTGTACAACGTCTGTTTTTGACGCCACTCTCGCCTAACCTGCATGCCTGCGAAATCGTTACACGTCTGTCAAGACTGGACACATACACATACACACTTCACAATGTCACAAAGGAATTCAATTGCACAAAAGATGCATCAAATCTAACTCTTCGATTTGATTGACACATTGAAAATGCTAGTTTTATCATTTCATACATTTATGTTTCTCTCAACGTTGTTAAATAAAACTACCATTTTTCTTCTATTTTATTTGGAAAGAAATTAGAGGCATAGTTCCTTCGAAGAGTTTCTCGTCGAGTCTAAAGTTGCACAGTAATCTACTTACCGAACTTAACATCGCTCCATTATTTTATAGTCCGGAAACATAGTTGTAGGCAATTCGTTGCACAAGTTATTCCTTTTTGCCGCGTGCTGGCAATAAACAGCTATTAGTGGTGTGTTACATTATGCGGAACGGAAGTAACCTCCGAGGAGAATGACGTGCTCGCCGAAGTGCCATTAATCAACGTTGAGAGCAAGAGAACGGCTGGCGGCAAAAGGGTTTAAATTATCGAACTTTCCAGGCAAGTGGAGTGCACTGTTATGGTATCGACATATTGATCGATCGTATGCCTCCAAAGAAATAAATACTTTAAATGAAGCCGCTCCCTTATAAAACAAGCTTCGGATTAACTTGCTGGAATTAGCCTCGTTATTAGTTCAACCTACTAATCCGGAAACAGTTATTTTATCGATATCTTGATCCATTTTTAATTTTCACCCAATTAAATAATTATTCTGATGAGCCCCTAAACATTACCAATACATACTTAGAAAGAGAACTAAATTCTTAAACGAAAGTGCTGATCATCGTTATTGGACTATCGCATGTAAAATTCAGACATTTGTTAGAGTGTTAACTCAGCCCCACAATAACTTTCTAGGTCAGAATTCAGTCCGGTAATGACACCTAATTAAATTACTCTGACTCGTTATCTTACTTTGCCGTAGCTCTCACTCGAAGGACGAATAAAATTCCGCGCTCCCGGTATTCCCCGGCATGTCACATTAGACGTAAAACTTTTTAGCCTCACCGTTTATGGTTGCAGTTACTCCGGCGAGTCATTCGCCCT
Organism: Ectemnius continuus; assembly: GCA_910591665.1. Classification (NCBI taxonomy): domain Eukaryota; kingdom Metazoa; phylum Arthropoda; class Insecta; order Hymenoptera; family Crabronidae; genus Ectemnius; species Ectemnius continuus. The sequence goes on along the minus strand of OU342868.1, from coordinate 6,656,081 downwards.
CAAGGAATGTTTGACGAGAGTCAGAAGTTGAGTCGCCGGGGTAAAACAGCCTGCACTCGCGCGCGTGTAAGACACACACGCATACACGGAAAAGTCGGCCGAAACGTAGGCAGGAACTTTTCTCGCATCGAGCGTTAAATCACGCGTAGGGTTGGAGGCGATTTAAAAAGCATGATTTACGCTGTCTCGTAAAGTGTTGTTTTGTTTGGAGTGGCCCAGCCATTTCGGTAACTATCGTACATAACCGGAACTCACGCGGCATTATTCCTGCTCGGCAATGCATTATGTGGGTCGAGGGAGAAGAAGTGGACGCGTGTGAATGTATGCGCGCGTAATGCGAGGTCCGCGCGCGCGAGCGCCCGCCAGGACATTATCAGAGTGGCGCAGCTCCACCGGCGATTCAAAGTAAGAAACGTATTATTTTCAAGCGCTCGGTGCATCGGACTCAAATCGCTCTGACACACCGGCAAATCTCCCAAGAGCTCCGTGAGAAGTCCGCTTGGAACGGTGGAAAGCTTTTTTGCACGGTTTAAATGGAAATTAACAAACAAAGGACTCTTCGACAATGTTGGGAAATATTCCCACCAAATGAATCTTGAATTAATGTTGTTTCGTCGAGGAATAATAAACTGAACGCTTCAATAATTCCCTGTGCGAATTACAAACTATAAATTCCAATACTCTATTTGAATGTTTTATTTATTTCACACTTGCGAGAAGTGTTCTCCATCTCAAAATAAATTTATAAAACTTTGTAAATGGTTTAATTTCGTTGCAAAACTAATTTTTATGTTTCTTACAATGTTTTAAAAGGGTTAATAAAAATTAATATTATCAAATATTGTGTGACTGTTCACATTTTTCGGCCGGTCAGAATCATTTGCGCGGAGTGCACATATTCCCGACGATTCTCACTTATGTACTCGAGCTTGGTGGATGGTCGGAGTACGGGCGTAAATGTGTTTGCATGCGCCGCCAGATGCTACGACTTGTCATATGCATATAAGTGGCCTGGGAAGAGGCGCAAATTAAATTTTACTTTGATGCATTACACTTCCTTACTCATTGGTGCAGCTACGTCGGAGGACGAGAACTGCCGCGGCAGCCTTCCTTTCCCCCTAACAGATAGAAGAATATGAATTCGGAGGAATTTATTTCGAGTATGCAACTACTTCTGAACTATTGGCACTCACTTTAAAAGTAGTCGCACGCAAATACATTTCTTTCACGAATTCTTCGAAATTTGTATCAAATACTCAAAAGATTATTATGCAATTTTTTCGCTATCCTTTTTTCTCCAACTGTAGAACGAAATGTTTTAATTATAATAATTTTATATACGTCTCTGGGTGTAGAAAAATCAGTCTACCGCATCGACAGTAATTAAAGCTGACTGTAAATGCTCAGCAGGCGTGCCAAGCGGCGGAAATACTTGGGACTTTTCTATTCACTCTGGCCTAGAGTGAAAATTCTACACTTGACATTTTTCGGTCCTATTTCCCAGGGAATTAATGAGATGAATGAGCGGCCCGCTATATGTCTTCTACGTTAAAAGCATGATATAATTATTCTCGTCGCGCGAACACTTGACGCTGCTTATCGCCGGTGTAAATACACGTCAACTTTATTCATTAATTTTGGAAAAACGAGCGCCGCGAGCCCCGCGGAAACACGCGTTGTTAGTCCTGGCAAATATTTACAAAATATGCCCGGCCGGCTTTAACTAACCTCAGCTTTAGTCCAAATGACCATTGCTCTCGTAGAACAATACATATATACAGCTCGTGTCATTCAGAAGCTGCTGGTGTTTCGCATTAAATTTACTAATTAATTAAATCCTTGGGTAATTATTTTACAGTGGTTACGCTTGCTTGAATTAATGGCGGGCGACGGGTCATTCAATTAGAACGAGAATTGTAAGAGCGGTTGGTTAGCCACTAGTCTCTCATTTTTCCCAATCCGATTGCATTTCTACCGAGCTCTTCAACGTATCAGCAAACATTTCCTATTCAATCAGACAATACCGATAGATAATAAATATCGTCGAATCTGCCGGGGAGAATGATTTGAAGAATGCGAGTTCCAGGATGACAAAGGCGCGCGGCAAGATTTTCCGAGGCGCGCGCGAAATTTCGCTCGATTATTTATTGGGATGGAGAGATCAGCTGGCACATATGTGCAGCGGGCGGTGATCTCACGAACAAATCTTCGCTCTCGGAGGGCTGCATTATTCGCAGCCTCCTCCTCCCACCACACCTCTTTTCCGCGTACGTAAGCGCGCGCGTGAATCTGTCCATTTACAAAAATTCCCAGAGAGAGAGAGAACTGCCGGCCGACCCACATATAGGTATAACATCATTCCCGGCAAAAAGAGTTGAAATATCTCTCTGTCGCGCAGTGTAATAGCGCAATAAATCCCCGGAGCGCATATTACCACAAACCCGGATCGATTTTCGTTTCTACATTTACCGGGGATCGCCGCGCACCCGGAAGAGACAAAGAGACCTGGCGAGAGCCCGGCAAGCTTTACCCTCCGTTCTACATCAGAGTAGGTGAGATAGTAATTTGTACGAGTAACTTACGAGAGAGCTACTAACCTAGTGGCAACCACCTAGAATCCTAGAATTTCTTTAAATTTATAGATTTTATAATTATAACATATAAATTGTATCAAGTGTGTAATTCAGGCACAGTAGTCTTTATAATTAATTATGAAGTACTTTCATTTATAAGAATCGCTTTCCACCAGTAATGTCTCACTCAAGAAAACTCCACCAGCTTAATTAATACAATTAACTATCTCGATTACTATAGCAATCCAAGCGTCAGCTGAGTCAAGCAAATTATAACTTGGCGAGGTTCTCGTAAAAGCAACTCGCCCGATTCCTCGACCAATGTAAACTCACCGTAAGCGAAATATCCACAGCAGTTGGGGAGGAGTGTAAAAAAGCAGTGCAATCTTTGCGACGAAAGTTTAGCCGGTTGGAGGTGATATCGGCGGTCCCCTGACGGTCCCCTGGCGGCGGATGAGGGGAAGCTAGCGCGCTCGGTGTCTCGAGAACTGGACGTTTCCGAGTGTCTTCGTCATACGTGATAATCGACTGGACCGATCGCCGGAACTCTTCCACTGCCAATAACAGAGCGCGCTGAGCGAACTCAAGTGATGGGAGCTGAAGAATGAGAGAGAGTGAGTGAGAAAGGGTGGAGAGAGGAGAGGAGAGGACGCCACCTGTTTCAAAGTGTTATGAGAGCTGGGACAAGTCGTGTTCGAGCCTTGGGCTACGATGACCTCGACTGTCGTGTCGGTGGGCGCCACTGGCATGCTCTGCTCTGCTCTGCTCTGCTCTGCTCTGCTCTGCTCTGCTCTTCTCTCGCACACACGCCACTACACTCTGCAGTGAGAAGCTCTCGTTGCAGCTCCGTTAACACTGAGTCACACCCATCAAGCCCATTACCTAGCCTGCCTTCCACCCAAGCGTCGTTCCAACTTCGCCACCGCAGATGACGCCTGACTATTGGATTCTTTCATCATCGCAGTCCTCGCCACTTTTTCCACCACCCCCAACCCAACCCCAACCCCGTTATGAGTATTGTTTCCGTCGGTTTCGCCCTGCGATATTGCTTTCTAACCTTCATTATCTCTTTGGAGACTTTTTCGAGCCGCAACCCCTATTAGTTTCTGGTGCCAGGTGATAAGCATTTCGAGCAGGTCGAAAGAAGTTTCCCTCCGAGTAATACACACCGATTTCACAGAGGATTTCGAGGAGTGACACGCGTATCAGTTGCTGATGCGATATTAATAGATTTTTGTTAGGTGGGATTATTGAAAGTTTAAGCGCCGCGCATTATAGGTAGGAACTACTAATGAACTGCTAGGAATTATCATGATAGATCGCATTAACGTTAATATTTCCAGTTGCGGTATTATTCAAATGTCTATAATGCCAGCGACCAGTCGTCTGAATTACATTATTTTGCTTGCATTCGATGGAGTTGTGAACGGCATATATAATCACGTAATTACCCAATCACGTGTTTAACTGTATAATCATCGAGTCCTGTATTCTTATTTAATCATATGGCTTTTTAATTACTTTCAGAATCATTTGTATGATACAGAGAATAGCCGGAAAATCTGCATGCACTTTTATTACTGATAAGTGAGTTCTGTTTATGAGGATTGTTTTTTATCCCACTATGCATGCTTACTTTTCTATGAAACTAATATATTCGAATTGGGGGAAATTTGATTGGGAAGTGAAAGAATGCGAAATCCGAGGCCCATGAAAGCAGAAGTCTGGAGTGCCTTTATTTCAAACTTTCCAAGATTTAATGGTAAATGGTAAAAGGTACAACTGGGCGCTTAGTTATCGGCGCTGCTTATCAGGAGCGAGCTATAAATTACGCTCGGCCGGTTGTATTACCAGCGCTAAGATCTTTGGAGATTAGCGGCTTGCTCTACCCAATAGAAGAGGCTAGAGGCGAAATCCTCCGTTGAATTGATTTAGCGCCACTTTTTTCCGCGTTAACGAGCTCGAGCTCGTGCTCCTGCTAGTACCAGGGCCAAAATGAAATTGAACTCGGAATGTCGGCGAGCCTTGCTGAATCACAGTTTTGTGGCCGTAATGTCCTGTAATTGAAGATTACTGCCGAGAGTTCAAAGTTCCGTCTTTTCTATTCAACGCAAAGGCCACTTTCCGCTCGGCCCTTGCACATCGGTTTCTCCCTTTGCCGGCGAATCCTAGTGATTTAACTCGGACTTTCTGTCGTCCCTTTAGTGGCACGCGTCACTCAACTTTTATAGAAGCTTCCGATCAATGTGTACACAGGCACATTCGTACTACATCCAATACGCAGACAATTTAATCCAATTTAAATCCAAGCATTTTGTTAAGCGAAATATTCGCCCACACATTTATATTTTACTATTATTTAAGCTCTCGTATGAAAGAATTGGTGAGTAAAGAGCATACGATATTTTTCCAACAGTTATAACAAAGTTAAAAAAACTATAATTGTAAGAAATGTTGCGCAGTTGGGCAAAGAATTCTGAAATATTGACTCAGTGAAAATGCATGGGATCGGATCCAACGAGAATCAGTTTAGGGATATGGTGTGGCATATGCATGTACATGCACACTATACTCAGTAGATATTAGATAGAACAAGATAGATCACATAAGAAAATATATACTACGCCTCATATAAGAAGGACGACGTAACAAATGACTTTAATTGGTTTGCGAATCAATAAAGAAATTATAATCGCCAAATAAATCAAATCAGCTTTAAAATAAAATAAAAAAGGTAAATACTTTAATACTAGAAACAAATTTGATTAATTATAAATTTAAAAAATGCATAGAAATGTATGATAAAATAACACAATATTGTACAAAGCATAAAAGTAAAAAACAGACCTGAGTCCAGGGATATACTAAAACGATAGTGGGTGGCAAAATTAACTGAATGCATACTGCAAATATGTACATTGTTAATTGCATATGGATTGATCATATAGATTAATATAATCAAGCGATGTACATATGCTAAAAGCAAGTGAACCAGCGCAGCGGCCCGCTCGATGTCGACAAGAATGACATAACGCGGATAGACGACGAATTTTTTCTAGACTAAGAGTGCATGCCAACATTTTTCACTTGATTTCTCCTGAACTGTAAATACCCAACCTGTAGTTGTTCCAATTTCTTGATTGTGCACGCGCAATACCTATTCTTTAAAAGTTTGAACATGCACGAGAAACTCATAAGTTTATTAACCACTGTTATTATTACATTACGTTCTTATTATATTAACTAATCTCATTGATTTCTTATTACTTATTATTGAAAAAGGTAAATTCACTTTCCTTTACGGTAAGATTGAGTTATTACGATTGATTTTCCAGCGTTACTTTCATTCGTTTCCCGCTTCTTCGAGAGATTACCAAGAGTAACTTGCACATCCGGTTGTGTCACTTGTCGCCGATGATCGGCGCGACGCTGATACGTATCTGAGAAACAAATCGATACGCGGCGATCGAACGATTTATCAATGCTTGGAGGGAGGAAATCTTTTGAGCTCCTCGATGAAACATTCCGTCAGACGCGGATAACCGGGACATGCGGTTTGCGACGCTTGGACAATCGTCGCTTCCTTGTTCGTTACTTCTGAGAGGATTCCCCGATAGAGCTGGACGTCCCAATCGGACGGGGCCGAATCCCCGCCGCCGCTTCACCCGCGGGGGGGGGGGGGGCGACACACAGAGAGCGTTTGCGATTAGTTCGGACGAGGAAAATGTATTTTCGATAAAAGCAGTGTATGGTGAAACTGGTATGCAAATCTGCGAATCCATCAGTTCCGACAATCGATCAGTATCAACGTGGAAAGTTGAGGGAACGGGAGGGGAAACTTTCTGCCGGGGGTATTAGAAAAATCCTCGGGAGCTTAAGCGTTATTCTGATTCCGGGAGCATCCCGGACGACTCGCACATATACCACACATACACACACATATATATATACATCTCTCTCTCTCTCTCACTTTCAACCTACATATCCCCGATTGAAGCACAGAGAGAGAAAGAGGTCTGCGCGTCTGCGGGCTTCCATATTTCTCGGGAGAATAACCATGTAGATCAGGGCTGGCAGAAGCCGCGAGGCGCGCTAGTATCGCACAATATACACTCTTCCCAGCGAGAGGGCTATATCTCGCTAGAAGTTCCGTTCCGTTCGTTCGCCCGCTGCTAAAGAAATCTCTTGGCGCGCGGTGGCTTCTCCTCCCGGCGACACTAGCGCCGCCAGCGGGCGGCAGGCTCTTCAGGGCCGACATCTTTCTAGCTGGCGTTACTAGCTTCGAGATCCGCTGGTCTTCGAGTTCCTCGGCACAGGTTAATCGCGGCGGCGTACGACGGCTTCCGCGGTGCAAAACTTTATTTCACGCCCAGTAACCATTGACCGCCCTTTCTCCCACTACTTTTTCTCCCCCGCGCTCTCCACCCCACCCCCTTGAGAGGCAACCTCCCTTGATTCCCGCTACAAAAAGTGTACACAGTAGAAGAGTGCGCGCCAGCAGGGGTGTCAAATATGCAACACACGTGTTACCGAATTTAGTTCACTGTCTCGCCCTCTACACACTCTATATCTTTCTCTCTTTATCTCTTTCGCTCTCTCTCTTCTCTCCCGCTCTCTTTTTCTATTGTCCTCTTGAAACGGACGCTGAAAGCGATGGACTTTGTCCCGCAGAGCCGAATTGCCGTAAGTAATTCAACGGATGTCTTCGGCCGGGCCAATCGGGAGAGAGAGAGCGCGCGCGCGCGCGCGCGCTCCGCACTGTTTGCACACTTCACTCTCAGGCCCACCCGACACAATCATTCTCGCCACGTCCCGCTCAAATTCGATTCTCCCCGTCGACCGGTTCCGATCATTTATAATAACAAAGCCGCGTGATTAACAGGTCGACGGAGATCCAAGTTTGACACCCCTCGACGTGCACGCGCGCACGCGCGCGCGCGGCCCGCTGCGTGTGTTGTGCTGTGTCCAATGATTTCTCTTCCCCTCTCTTTCATTGTTTACCTCGTCCCCCCACCCCTTTCGGCGCAATCCAAGCCGCCGTTGAGTGATCCGCTCCAGTAAAGCGTGTATCAGTCATTAAAACGCCACGTAGTTGTTCCTTTTTGTTCTTCTCTATGATTTCTTATGATTTATATATGTTTTTGTTACAGGGGGCCCGCGAACATTTTCGGCTAGGCCTTACCGAGGAGGTTGGTTCGTTTGGTTTGGTTTGGAATTAGGATTAGTCAGTAGATTTTTTTCTCTAACGCCCAACGCCCTCTTCCTCCAGTCTTTCATCTTCTCACGCGTACAAAACTTTGCTTCCACTCATATATATATATATCTATCTCTCTTCTATATATATCTATATATATTTCTCTCTCTCTATATATTCGTATATATCTATATCTCTATACATACATCATTTGGTCTTTGCCCTTTGCTCTGTATCTCTATTTTCTCTATCTATCTATCTGTCTATTTTTGTTTATTGTTTTCTCTCTAATCCTCCACCTATTCTGTTCCCTATTTTTTCGTTTCTTTTCGTTTCTTTTTCTTTTTCTCTCTCTCTCTTAATGCCTCGATCGTCGCTCGATCATTATATGCTAACCACACCAATCACAGCTATCTTGTGGTCGTTAATTATTGTAGCGTATATATATCTTATACATACGTGCAAGACCCAACAGTGCTCCTTGCATATGTGTACCTTAGACGAACACGTATCAGGATGTATGTATACGCATGTATACACACACGCTCTCCTCGGAGAGAGGCGTACTTGACGAATGGTCTCTCTCTCTGTCCCTCTCTCTACATATATATATATATTATATATCTATCTATATACCTATATCTATACTGTTTATATTGCCGCAATGTGTGACACAAACACACCATCAGATTTCTGCTGACTTGAGAACACCTATGACACTCTGTCTATCTCTCTATCTCTTCTCTCTATCTTCTCTCTATTCTCTCTATTCTCTCTTCTCTTCTCTTCTCTCTTCTCTATTTTATTTGTCGAAGGTTCGTGTTCTTAGCATTAGTTGATCGATGTTTAGATGTGTGACCTAATTACCTGTACAACCTTTTGTTTTTTGTTTGTGCGTGCAGCTGGATTGCACGACGCAACGAAAACCCTCGTCTCTGTGTTTGTTGCGTGTTTGTGCCGTGCCGTGACGTAGGGTTTAGGGCTGGCCCCGTCTCGCAAGGGTAGTGCCATGGCGATTGTCTCTGTCTTCAAGTATCGGCCGCTACGGATATTGACCGCCTCGAGTCATCCAGTCATTCGATCACGCTCATATTAATTGGCGATAAAGAAAACAACAACAACAAAAAAAAGAAAGACGAGTAAATCTGTTGTCAAAATTGGACATTCTGTCGAAGGCTCCTTCGAAGAGGAGGATTTGATTTGGAATTCGATAGAAGTAGAGGGAACAGAATTGGGGAACTGAACTGTTTCGTTGGGATGATTGCCAATTTAATGGAAGACCACTGTGCATACGTGGTAATTAAGTTGGGAATCGAGTTCGGGCGATCCTCTCTCTTTCTCTCTCTCTCTCTCGCCCAGAGGTGTGAGAAGTGACTCAATGATCCGTAAGGCCGATGGTGCGTTCACGACTACCCACGATACTTCCTTAGCCGTAGTCGTGAACTTCTTAGACGTGTCTGATATGAACACATAGTTTCTGTGCTTTCCCTGACAGCCGCACAGTAAAAACCAGTAACTGACCATTGTGCGTATGCCGCTTTCTGCCGCTATATCATTAATAATCAGCCAAGAAGAAGTATACTTACCCAGCGCTCCAGTGGAAAAGCGAACTAACGAGCTCGCTCGGCTAGCAAACATAAGCCTTCAAAATGCATGAGGCGTACTGATCTTTTATTTATCAGGTCTCGAAAAAAACTCGGGCAGCTACGCCGTCAAGAAAGAAGAGGCTGCCCTTTTTTCGGTAAGGAACAGACAACAACATCATTTTAAATGTAATTCGGGCCTCAATCTTCCGTGTTACGTAATTGGATTTTTCCTACGTGTTCGAGTTAAAATCATATTTCATAGTAGACTGTTATTTGTTACATTCGTCAAAGTTCTACTGTGATATTTTCGATTTATTGCTAGAGATTTCGAGATATTTGGTAATACGATACTAAAATAATCGTATCTCGTTACGTTGATATATTTCGTACCAGTTTCAATATTCGGAAAAATTATTTCTGTAGCTTTCGATACACATACAGTGGAAGATAAATGTTCTTGGTTTGAAAATAAAAAGTACGGTATTCCCGTATTTTACAATACACATAAATTTTCATCTGGAATATCAGTCATGAGTATTTTTAGCAGGCGAGCAGAGTGAATTATATGTAATTTCGTTTAATAGATTGTGGTGCACATTCAGGCGAACACAAAATGTGTTTGCTCATAGATGTGCGAAGATCATGCGAATATCGAAGATTCAACTGAAAGTGAGTTAGTAGATTTTTCAGAGCAACATAACATGTTTTATAGGTCAAGATTGATGGAACTTGCTATAAACTGTGTCATATTTTCATATGAAATTATTTAAATTTCTTTAGATACATTTTTGAATCTTTATTATTCTGGAGTGTAGTTGGCATCAATGAAGATAAAGTTCAACTGTTGATTATAACAAGAAAATGTTTAATATAGTCGAAATTTGATAATTTAAAACTGCGAGGGTAATTGGCAAGAATAGACTGTCTTTTGAGAAGATACTGAAATCTTTCCTGACTTGGGCGTCGTTGACCTCAGAATGATTATCACCTCAGTGACGCCTTGAGTGGCTTTGCGTCGAGGCTGATTCCCTGGGATGGAAAGCCTTCATAACCTTCTCAACTTGAACTGACACAGTCTTCGCCGCCTACCCCGGAAGCACTTTGGCGACAACGATCGCCGCTCAGGTGCTCCTGACAACGCTCTTGCCAATGCTAATCGCCACTCTTCAAGAATCGACTTACATCCCAAGATTCCCCTCTGCTTCCGATATACCCTTCGGCTCTAACCACTTGACTATCAATGGGAATTTCCGGATACGAAAAATGCCCAAGTGGTGCAAACATTCGCCGTCGCAGTAAACATATCGATTGATAGTATTATCAGAAATTAGGAATTAAATATTTAGTGGCATTCGCCATATTTGTCGTCACACAGGAAGTTCTCAAGGATTTAATAATCTTGTTATAGAAAAACGTAGCTTGTCATATTTTTTATGAAATCATGCGCGATATTAAATAATATCTTCTAGCAGAGAGAGATTCATCCTTTTCACTCGGTTGGCCTCGAGGAACTAAGAAATAACGAGGAATTAAGGTGAATCGATATTACGGAGTCGGCAAGTAGCAGTGTGAAACGTGAGCGGTTCTAATGAGCAGCAGAATATCAATATGGGTCAGCCGAAGGTCAGATTGATGCCGCTTCACGAATGCATATTAAGCGTCATTAAATTACGGATGCCGGTCTGGATTAGCACGGCTTACGCTTATAAGCCGGCTCAGTTTTACGAGTAGGAGACATACGACCCTCCTGAATGCGCCACGACCACCGACGCCGACGCCGACGCCACCGCCGACGCCGACGCCTTCGCCTGGCAGACTTATTTGAGCACGTATTATACATACATATGTAGATATCGATCGGTTCGTAGAATCCTCGACTACTAAATCTGACCTAGAAAACGTCCGGTGTAATAAAAATTCCGCTTATGCCAGAGAATCTCGGACTAAAAATACTGGCTGCGAAATGGTTCGTGTTTGAATAGTAAAAATAGTCGTGGATGCTCTTGACAGTAGCATTAATTTCCTTTTTGTTTGCCTTCGACCTCGCGCTGACAAGCTCTTATCTCGGATTTTCCCGCGCCACTGATTGCCAATCGCAAAGAAAAAGTGGCGCGCAAAACAAATTACTGTAGTCTATATTTGGAACGACGACGACTCTTATAGAAGCACGAGGAATACTAAAAATTTAGTAAAAAATGTCGATCAAAGACAGAAGAAATATTCAGGTCTTATATGTATTTTGTGGTCTTCACTTTTAATCAGTCATTACCACAACTTAACCTAAATCGCGAGGAAAAGGTGGAGGAAATAAAATTCCGAGCTTTCCGCAGGACCGACTTTTTCTTTATGGATATGCTGCTGAGATATCCAGTTGGCGTTTGGTCGACGCTAATTAGGTTATCCGAGTATTCGGGAGGCGAACTTTCACTTACTTTTAGTCTGTTGCGCATATTAAGTGTCCACTCGGCAGCGCTTTGCTAAGTGAAGTACACATAACCTCGTCGTTTAGTGGGGCCTCTGCGAGCGTCATTCACGAAGCTAGAGCGTCATTGCAGGTGGCGCCACGGGGCCGCGCGAGGCAGCCCTTTACTTTCGCGTAGGCATAAATCACCCGAAAGAACACGTTAACAGCATTCCCATATTTGTCTGTCTCACGGCGCGCGGCGGAAGTTTAAAATCGAGATTTATGCGAGACAAAAAACATTCCCGGGACGAGTGTGCTAACGCGCAAGCCACAAGTGGGGCGCACACGTGCGCACTCAGCGCGCGCTCGAGAGAAAGAGAAAGAGGAAGAGATGGCGCGCGTGTAAGAAAGCATTTTCGAGAGGACGTGTGCGTAGCAGCTGGAGAACTCGGGCGATCCATTAGTGTCAGACGTGACAGCTTCCCTTCATCGAGGGTGTCGAGGGTTCAAGACAATTCGAGAGCATCGGGCCCGCAGCCCCTCTCACGCCCGGCCGCAAAAAGGGAAGAGATATCTCGAGGAATCCGGACGCCAAAGTAATTTCTCCGATTTATTGGCACAAAAGGGGTTTCTTCCGCTAGGCGGGCGCGCCCGGCGCGCATCAACCCGCCCGGAATACAAGGGAAAAAAGCACTGGCGTAAAAGAGGCAGATTTATTCATTCGCAGCTTGAGCGAAATTTTGAAGGGCGGACACCTGCGTCCCTCGACGAGATCCTCCTCACCCTCCTTGGCAATGGACCACCCCTAACCACCACCCTCAGCCATCCTGACCTCGCCGACTCTAAAAACTCTATTCCCTTTCTATCCTCTCCTCTCCTCTCTTTCCTACTCTCGTTCTTCCATTCTCGGCATTGTAGCCCGCCTCTTGTCCGGCCGTCTCCGACGAAGGTAGCGTCAGGAAGTTTTGAGGGTGCATCTTGTTGAGACAGGTTCTGCACCGCCCAGCTCTAAACTGTGGCTTGTTCCTAATATAGTGGTTCTGACAGGGTAACCTTAATGTAGTAATATTTCTGACAATGTAGTTGTTTCCTGGCCCCGCTCGGCTTTGTTAACTGCAGTTCGACAACAACGCCAGCTGTGAAATCAATTTGTTCCTTGGTCTCTTCGATTACGGAAGTTCACCCGGTGTTTTGCGGTGGTGCACGCTATGGACGCGTTTTACTTGCCCACTGGAAAGGGTAATTCAAGTTGGACGCGTCGCGCTCCTGAAAATTTGTTCAATGTTAACTTGAGCTCGCGAGTTTTGTAACAGTTTTGTGCTTGCGATACAAAGAGAATGAAAATCCCCGGGGATTTTTCTCCTCGAGCATGTGACATAGTTAAAGGGACGATTCAAGGGAAATTCATCCGTTAATCATAAGATAAAGCTTGACAGAAAGTCTTCCGTGGAAAGGAGGGCGAGCTGATAGTACAGTAAAGATTTGCTGAAATTCACAAACGTTCTTTTCTCACGGCCGACGCCTAAAGACAGTTGAATAAAGCATCTGCAGTAGGCGGCTGGAATAGGAATAGTCGCAAATTCCTTCCCCTCTCTCTTTCTCTCTCTGCGCAACCACGTTGAAATAGTAAAAGAAACGTGGAAACTGGGGAAGTAACGATTGGCAAGCGCATTTGGAAAGTTACGTTGCGTTTATTCCACGAACGGAAGCAAGCTAAATTTTTCGGATACGTGCGCTGCGGATATTGTCTGGCGGGCGGTGAGAGCGCGCGCGCGCGCGAGCGCGAGACTCCCCAACGACGTCTCCTCAAACTCTTCTTTTGTTAGTCGATCGAGAGATTCGTGGGGGTTTTCCAATTTCGTCGGTGGAACTCTAAATACGAGCTGGCCAACTGATCCTGTATTATTAGAACACATAAAAGTTTATATCTTTCGGTGAGAAGCTAGGAATTATTGGAGACGCTCCAAGAATTGCAGCGAGTCAATTGACGGCTAAAGAAAACGGGATGAATTGATGAAATAAACGGAAAGTGCATATTACTAAAGTTGTTCGCGATATTACATTGGCTGCTTTCGACTAGAAAACAAGGCATTCGATAGGTTTTGAATGAATCGGTAATGCGTTGTGTCTGTGTATGTGTGTATCGAGGGAAAGGAGGGCAGCGCAGAAGGGTTCCTAGAGTGTGCCACAGACAAATCATTCCGCAGGAAGCGAGCTGCTATACAGTTCCTGCTTTTCCATCCCCCTTGCTACTACGAACGATTTGATTTATAGGTCGGTCTTGATTACAATTGATTTCGGTCCGGTGCTATCTGCCGGGATATACTGCATCGCGCTACTGCGATCGTATTTAGGCTCGGCTGCATTTAGCGTTCCACTCATATTTAGTTTGCGAAACATCAGTGACATTGCTCGCCATCCTGAATAAGTTACCTTTGCGATTGGAACGCGCATGATGGAGTTATATTGCCAGCCAACATACACTGCAATAACATTCTGCCAACAAATACACACAATCTGCCAGCTAACATCATACAATTCGACAACACAGCTCTCACTTATTCCCAATCGATAGTAAACAAATAAACAATTTTTTAAATAGACCAGTATAATTAGTTGGTATTGATATAATTTTGCGAGGTGTCGCGTATCAAAATGTAAACCTGTTTTGGCGTCAGTATTTAGAGCGAAGTATCGAGGGAAATTTACAGAGTGCATTTTAAAAGTTAGCTGTCCAAGAAAGATTGGACATTGGCCGAGTTATTTTGCAGTTCACTCGGTGTGGAAAACTCGTCTGCGGTGCCGGGCGAACCACGTGTGCAATCAAATTCTTTAAGCGCATCCCATTGACACGTCGCACCGGGCATGTTTAGGTTAGTGGGATTCGAAAAAACGAGTGCGCAGCCTACTCGACAGCGTGCGCGATTCACCAGGGGCCAATTCACGCGGTTGCTGCAATACTCGTATTGCGTTGCCAGTATTATTCCAAAATTACTAAAGATAACAAACTTTTCGCCTTTTTTAAATTGCATCTACAAAGAGCTCATAAATATTCCAACTCAGAAAAATCCCAACGTTTTTTACTTTTGTCATGTTCTTTAATTACCAATAATAGAATCAAAGTTCGAATTCTTTTATTAGATAACTTTCTACACAGCAAAGACTGCGGTTTATATTCAACATCCACGAAACTCCAATGGAAGAAACACATTCAAATAGATGTTTTCAAAGGCAATTCGATTACATGCAGGTCTCTTGCTGGGATAGAAAAGGTTAATACCAGAGACACGGGGAAAAAGCGTGTCCGCAGTCACAGGTTATTACCCTTTAGAGCGGCGCCGCCCTAACGGTTGCGAACTGTGCTTAATATTCCAGGCCGGCGCCCACTCTCTACAGGTTGGCGCAAAAATAATTGAATTTACATGGGAGACCGTGGCAGCCCTGTAAGATACATATGCATAAGTTTACGCATTCGTATACATTATTGCAGGCCCGTGAGTGGCCCGATGTACTACGCCCTGTAAGCTCGCACGCGCGTTCCCGCGATAAGAGCATCCTCAAGTTGAAATGGCACAGCAATACTCGGATGAAAATTCAATTCCGTCATCGCAGACACCTGACGAATTATTTTACCAGTTTTTCTAGATCATTTTAGTATATTTTATAGTATTTTGACTAAGCTTTGATTTTCGTACTATTATTTATTTTTGTTTTAATGTTAGAAACGTGATAATTACGTGATAATTAGTAGTGTTTAATGATCTGATAGTTGATATTTATGTTTCTAGAACGAAATGACTTGTGCGCGAGTGTAAGCGTCGTAGATAAATCGTATTAAAGGAATTGTCATGGGATCGAAACAAGCGTAATACATTTGGCAAGGTCCGCGTGTACAAATAAATCAGAACTGTTCTCCTGGTCACTGCGTCTTTAGTTATACCGTGGATTTATTGTCTCGATCAATCAAGACAATGGCCCACAGCCAGAAGCGTCAGGCTACCGTCTTATTCACCATTTCTGTAATTGACCATGTGACCATGTAATTGGCCGTTTGCCCGAGCAATCCATTTTCTTTTATTTATTTATTAATCATTAATTAACGCGTCAATTTAATCCTCAGCTAGATTTCTTTAAATGAATTCTACATAAAATAACTTTTAATAAGTATTTAATTAAAGATCAGAGGCAGATGACTGCAAAAGCACATTTTTCTGTTTAACTTATATTTGAATAAATGCAGAAAATACGAAAATAATTAGTGGTCCTTAATTATGGCTTGTTAGTTAGTGGGTATTACATCTGCGCTTCGCAGTTGCGAAAGGGATGCTCGCGGGCATGCATCACTTAGCTTTCGGCTGCTTTCAGTTGTAGGACACCTTGTATAAGTGAGGGGGTTGGGTTGGGGAGTTGGGGGGAGGGAGTGGAGATTGGTGGAAACAGACTTTGGCAAAGGGCACGTATCGCGGGTGCGCTGGCGGGCACACGAAATCGTTTACGTAGAATACGTTTCCGTGTTAAACGGCCGGAGTACGTGATTTCATTTACGATACGAACTCTCGCGCGAGCGAGCGAGCGAGCGAGCGTCCTACACTCGCTGGAAATATTGTGCGGCCTTCACGTGTCCTCTCCTTCTCTCTCCTTCTCTGTCTTTCTCTTTGCCTTTCTGGTCTACGATCTATAAAGTACGACGCGGTGCGCGGCCAGGATCACTCGGGCATTTAGCGCGCGATGAAACCTGCGGTCCGCCTCCGAGCCACTCTCTCATTTCACACACCACCCCTTTCCTTTCCCTTCGATGCTACTACCATTCCGCCCGGCGGCGATCCCCACCGCGTTTTATGCTTTCAAGAGGCCAGGACGAGCGCGGATCACGCGAAGCCACAGTCGATTACCGACGCACGCTTTGTTTTCGAGGGCTCGCCTCCCTCGACCACTCCACTCAGAACTACCCCTTCCTACCATCTCACATCGAGCTACCTTTTATTTCTACACCCTTTTTTTTATCTTTGCACTTGTCCAGCTAAGCGTCGCTCTCTTTTCTAGTCCGTTTGAAAGTCAACCATCCCTGCTTTATATATTAATTAACACTAAATTTAGTACTAACCCATCATAATTGATCGCTTTCGAGTTGGTAGGAACAGGTGAGCAAGAAGTGTTGGTAGAATTCAGTGTTAATTAATATTCACACCCGCTCATTAAATCACCCTGATCGAGGGGTTGGCGCGCGGCGCGGCGCGGCGGAGGCGCGAGCACGTCAAGGCTGCTGCCAATCTAGCAAGAGGTATGAATGCAGCGTGACTTCCCGAATCACGGCAACCTTCGGCTGCTAGGGAACGGAAGCATTGTGCGCGTCCGTTTTCGGCCCGCTTGCCGAACCTCTTCTCGCCGGGCTTTCGTCCGATAAGTGTTTTCCGAGGAAGGTCGAGTGATTGGCGTGTGAATAGCTCGGCAAGCATTTCCATCACAATGCGCCGCCGCCTCGGGATACAGAGAGGAAAACGCGCGCGCCTGGCCACGAAATAAGGAAGGGGTGCGAGGGGCTTCATCCTCGCTAGAAGAGTGGAAGTGTATAAAGGTGGCTTGTCCGCCAGGGGAAAAGAAGCCCGAAGAGAGAGAAGGAGGTGGTGGTGGGAAAGGGTGGGGCATCCAAGGTGGATTGTCAGTGGTTAGATGGTAGCGCCGGCAATGTGAAGTCTTGAGTGCATATATACACTCCTCATCTTTTTCTCACTCTTCTTCTTATATACTGTTTGGAGAATCTTCGTTATCTATAACGCCGCACACTCGCGTCCTTCTTTCTCGCCAAACATGCACCCGCCGGCTCTCCCGCGCCCTTCATATATCATCCCCCACCGCCTTTTACAAGGGTATTTTCGGATTTTTCAATATTTATGTACATACAAGCTGCTACGGCGAGCACGTCGACACTGAGGCAGGCTTACGCTACGAGAAATACAGCGAGCGGCTCAACGCAGTGCCCAACACTTTCGGGATTCCGCTGGACTTTTGTTGCTTTCGTACTTGGTTTATTGTCGCGTCAACCTTCGAGTTATTAATGGCGCGCGGGTTGACTCGTGTCAGCGTTTTATTTCTTTCGGTCAGTTTTGTTAGAATTGGCGAGTTTTATTTAATATTATCGACTTTTCGAAATTTATGCTAGTTTATTAGATAGTGGCAATTTATTTTCTATTATAATTCAATCATAACTTGTTAACACTCGACTGAGCTTGGTTGGAGTTACGTGGGAAGAAGGTTGGTATTTCCTTGAGTGGCTGAAGCGACGCAATCCTCTGTGAGGGTGTGCGAGTGAAGAATCAGAAGGAGGGCGGCGAGCTTGGATCGCTGGTGATCGGCCAATTCGAAAGGCCGCAAATGGTCGAGGCATTGTGCCCCTGGCAAAGGGGTAAAAGTGTCTGAGCGGCCAGCTATTCGCCGGAGTCTTTCACTATTTCCCTTTTTCCCTTTCTCTCTCTTGCCCAGCCTCACTCGCCCGCTCGCCCTCTTCCACTCTCGCACTGTGCAACGCGCGCGCCACGGCATTTCGTGGTCGACCTTTGATTTTCGCCGGGCCGAATTCCAGCGCATACCGCCGCCCACCAACCCTGTCTTCTCACAGACCCCGCCGCGCTATTAACTGCATCCATGCATACGATAAAAACCATAAGACGACCAAACATACCCTAAACTTATTGGAGAATAACAACTATGCAAAGAATTGTATTCACTTAAAACTAGTTCACAGATTTAAATTACGTGTCATTTGCAAGGAAACGCAAATGGGAGAAAAAGTGAAATCCGTTGAAAGGAAATCAGCAGTGCGGTTTATATTTGGCAACACGCTCGTGTAAAATATGACAAAGCTGAATTCAGGACTCACTATCAGTGTGACTAATAAAGCGATTAATTATATTCGCATCGCTCCTGCGTCGGCTTCAGTACATCCAACAATTACATTCACGCAATCATTTCCCTGATTACTACGGGCGGCACGAACGGTAGTGGAAGTCGAGATTTTCCGATTACGCTCGGGCAGTTTGCGCGGCGGTGGCATCGGCGGCGGCGCCTTAAGCTCTCGTTGGAGGAGGGCGCGAGCGAGACAAAGTGGATTTATTCGGAGCAAACAGGCGCGGGAGGAAAGAATTTTCGCAAAGGGCTAGGAAACCGAGAGGAGGAGAGAGAGAGAAAAGCGGGCGATGTAGTTAGCGGATTATACCGTTAGAAACGAGAGTGGCGCGCGGGAGGCGGTTGCCAGGGCAAATAGGGCGGCCGGAGAGAGGGAGAGAGAGAGAGAGAGAGAGCGAAGCCTACGAAGTAACGAACGCATCGTCCTCACGAGTTTAGGTTTCAGATTTAGTTAACAACGATGTAGACTTAGCGGAGTAGGATCGCCTTAAGGCCTAGCCCAACAAAGGAAGGACGGAACTGGTCAAGATATACGAGGATTAAGGCGGAACCGCACTACGATTGTCCGCTAAAGGACCTTGATCCTCCTCATAAATTGCACTGACCCTTCCAGCAAAATTCCTGAATACGATAAAGCCTAGCTTTGATTCAAGCTCAAAGCGCATCCTCGGATTCATACATACATTTGGATAACTGGAACCTCCACTTCTCTTTAATTAACCATGGCATTAAATAAAGACTCTCATCCGGTTATTGATTAGAAGTATTATATGCTCGTTTATGATAGTCGACTCGCCAACAGAGTCGTGCGGGAGACTTTATCAATTCATCAGCGCGCGACTCCTTCTGCTGGAAATGCGAGTGACTGCTGGCGAGAGCCGCTGCTGCTTCATGCGGATTTCTCAGGCACGCAGTGGCAATCGTTTGTTCTCCGGTAGAAAAGAGCGACAACCACAGAGAGAGAAAGAGAGAGGGAGATCCAGCTGGGCCGATAAATACGCCCGCGTCTTTTGTTCTCGAACAGTGCGCCGTGAATAGGAGCAAATCAGTAGCATTACTCGATCAGAAAATTGCATTTCGCCCGGACGAGTATGGCGCCGGCCGGCCGCCGGAGCGTTTTCCGTGCGGGATTTCTCTGATTGCGCGTATTATGCAACCTTGTATTTTTCGTGCCCGCTCGCATCATACGATTACCCTAAAAAAATGCGCCCTGTTACGGATATTGCGTTGTAGTCGATGTACAGTGGGATTTTATCCGTTTTTCAAAGCACTCGTTGTGTGCACCGAGCGATACACCACCACCACCACCACCATCATCATCACCCACCCCTCTCGATGGTGGTAACAGGCATTCGTCGAAAATGTTTTATACGGTATTTCATTGAGGATCGTTGGCGTTAAACAGCTTTCACAAAAATATCCTGCGCCTCTTTATTTCGTAAATGCATTTTTGCAGAATAACGATTCTCCCCTCGACAGCCTATTATTGTTATTGTGTATTAGACCACTTTCCTTAATTGATTTTAAATGTCCGACATGCGTGTATACCCGCGCTCGCGGGGAAATGAGTAGAAATGAAAATTGTAAAACGGCCAATATAAAACGGGGTCGACGCGACAAAAATTCAAGGACGTCACACGTTGGTGTAAAAAAGGACGTGTCTTTAAATATTATGGAACAAACTATTGACACGAAGGTAACTGTTAAAGTGCGCAAGCTACAGTGCTGACGCTCGGGAACTGGTGTTCCCTTGCTCTAGTTTCAGGACTTACGTTCTGCCGCTCTTACCGGCGAGTGTTTAAATGGCCAAGTGACACTGAAAGTGTTTACGCATTCGTTGAAAGCGTACACACCTCTTAACATCTACTTCGAAGGTACAACATGTTTTTTCAATGCCTTCAACAATTGTAATAATACTAGAATTTCCAAAATATCAAAGTAATACAAACAGGGAAACGTAAAAATAGAATATTATCCCGTTAATAAAATAATATAATGTTTTGCAAAATTCTGCGATACAAAATGTCAGCGGCTTGCTGCTCGTAATGCATGAAAGCAAGTCTCACGAGTAAATGGCGGACTATATTTATATGAAAATAATAGTCGACATTGGTGGCGCTGATGGCGGGGATATATCGGGATAAGGGCACACGAAAATTACCTGGCGACTTGCAACTTACAAGTACTGACACATAGAGAGGTTGGTGGTAGGCGTGCGTCATGATTTCGCCGTCCGCAACACACAGCTCTAAAGTAGTTTACCGCTAATTACAAAAAAGGCGAAACGAGGTCGTATTGATCGTGTAAGCGGCAGTACTGCCTAACCATTGTTCAGTTGAGGCCTCGTTTTAAAAAAAGCCGATCTCTACTCGCTAAAAGGTATCTCAAGTTTTTATGGCCAACTCCTCGAGATAAGCGATAATTCGCACTTAAAACTATTTGCTTTCGCTGCTACTAGCTCGAAGCAAATGTACCGGCGGTGAGTTGCTTGCTTTATACATGCACATAAGCTGCGAATAATGCTGACCCATATAAGTGAGGTCAACTCCACGTGTCTTGATTGATATTTTCTTGAAGGTAAAATTAAACAGTCAGTTAACGAGAAAATATTGATATATTCAATCAGACGAATATTAAACTCTGCAGATCTGATTGTTTTAGTTTATTAACGTTTATTGATTATAACCAATACGGGACATGATTTACTCTCGATTTTTTTATTTGGATTATATCAATTTATATGTACGCTTATTCGTATTTTATTATTTAAACTTTTCACTATTCTTATTTTTTCTATATGTATATGAATCGTTAAGGGATGAAAACTTTAAGATCTCGATGATCTATATTCGCCAGACTGGCCGATCCACCTTCAACCAGTTGGCTTATCGCGATCTCTCGATGGGCCCTCGATCCTTGGCCTTGCTATGGTGCGCGCATATAATTTCTCTCGCGTGCCAGCCGAATGTTATTAAACGGCGGCGGGGGCATAAAATTTCAGGCGTCAGCCACTCCGAGGGATGAAAATATTATTTTTTAATTCTGAATCGGGCGGAGGACAGGTCGCATAAAGGCTGACATATTTCATCGCACAATCTCCGAAGTATCTCACGCGAAGTTTTTTTTAGCGCGCTTGAAGCGGCCGCCACTTCAGCCACACGCGCCGTTTCGCTTCCTGAGAGTTCGTGTGCAGGTCGGACTCATAAATATTCGCACAATTGGCGAAACCAGCTGGGAAGTTTAAAGGGCGTGTATTGAATTCATCCGGCTCCTCCCTCGCCAGCTCTCTGTTCCCAGCGTCCTCTTTAGATTTTTCCAGGGAAACTCAAAGCGTTTCAGTTTACATGCTTTAATGTCAGTTTCACGACAGCTTATTTGCGTATCGCGGCTTCGTACACTCATTGCAAACATTTCCACTCTCTCATTCATTCTCGTTGCTTCTCTCTCTCTCTCGTCGTCGCGCGTGTATTCCATTAACTCGAGATTGCAGGACGTTGAAGGGAATACGTGTGGGCGCAAAGATGCCACTCACATCGCGACAGTTTACGAATTTTTGAATAGCTCCCCCACTCGCTCTTTTTAGCCATCATACTATCCCACGTGTTGTTACAACGCTGACTTTCCGAGGTAATAATACTGGCGTATCTCACGTGTACAGGGTGAGTCACTTGCCTTTGAATCACCACCAAAAATTGGATATTTTCGATGGCCAAAAATATGGGGAAAACAAAATTTTGAGCTGGGGCTCTGAAATTTATATCACATCTTCCTTGATGCAAGGGCAGACTGCCCGCCAAATTTCAACCCCGGAAAAGGTCGGGAAGTCATGAAAACATGCAAAAAACAATCGGAATTGGGCGAAATTCATTATTTAGGATCGGTTTTCTTTGTGTTTTAGGCAGAATTCCGGCATTTCCCCCACAACATTTATGTTTTTTATCCGTTTTGAGACACGAGCAATCGAAAAATCAAGCGTTCGTCCCAGTCCCAGAACCTTCGAAAAATCGAAAATTTTTGAAGGGGTATGCCTTAAAAAATTTGCGAAAAAATGAATTTTGAGCTAGGGCTCTGGAATTTTTTCCACTTCTTCCTCGATGCAAAAAAACACTTTCTACAAAATTTCAGCCCCGGGAAAGGTCGGGAAGTCATGAAAACATGGGAAAAACCATTGAAATGAAATATTCCAGATCGGTTTTCCATGTGTTTTCGGTCGAATTCCGGCATTTCCCCCACAACATTTATGTTTTTTATCCGTTTTGAGACACGAGCAATCGAAAAATCAAGCGTTTGTCCCGGTCCCAGAACCTTCGAAAACTCGAAAATTTTTGAAGGGGTATGCCTTAAAAAATTTGCGAAAAAATGAATTTTCAGCTAGGGCTCTGGAATTTTTACCACTTCTTCCTCGATGCAAAAAAACACTTTCTACAAAATTTCAGCCCCGGGAAAGGTCGGGAAGTCCACAAAAAAAATAAGAGCTAGGAGAGTTCTGATTCAAAGGCAAGTGAATCACCCTGTACTTTCTTTCCTATCATTGCTAAATCTTCGTCATTAGAGGCACGAGCTGCTGTTAGTGAACAATAATTAGATTTGTAACTTTATTGTAATAAAGCCGAGGTAATAAAAAAGAAACTTCAAAGATAATAGTCCTCAAAATTATATCGTACCATAAACATTGAGAAGATAGCATATAAAAAATCGCCAGAAATACAAACGAATCTGCCAAGCGTACAAAATACGTCGCCGTAACTTCTAAACTTCGAAAGAAAGCGATCATAAGTCTGACTGTCAGGAGGTATCGAGATGTTTAAAAACTCGAGAGAAAAAAGCAGTGGCTGGAAGCGCCGCGCCGCGGAGATATTGTAGTTCGATAGAATACTGGTAGTTTCACAAACGTTATGAGGCCGATACTAAAAACTGGCGCTTTTCCGTGCGAGGCCGACCAACCGGCCAGCCAGCAGGGGTGAGAGATATCGAATTATCTCCCATAATTCCCATCGCATTTAACCCGATTAATCGGGAATCCAATATAGGTTTATATAGGTCCTTTTAATTACATAGACGGCGCCCGGCCACGTTCGTAAATATTACTTTTTTCACACTTGAGCGATGTATTGTTCCGCCAGTGAATGGAACGCGCGGCCGGATATATTGGCCGACCGGTCAAAATTTCAGATTTTTATCGCCCTACCTTTAATGCATGCGATTCGATAACCTTGTTACAAGCAGCTTGAATAATCTTTGCGTATTGCTTGCACTGAATTTAAAGCAATCTATTATACCCCAAGAGCGGATCAGTACTTTTGATCTTTTATTCGTTTAGTCATCTCGGAGTGATCAGTATATATTTCATTAGTAATAAACTGTCATATTACTATTCTAGAACATAAATAATTTATAAACACTGTCCAACTTATCCCATATTTGTTTCTTAATAAAATAAGCATTGTTCAATACTTTATTAATAATTCCAGTGCTATAAAAAATGTAACATACTCCCTCGTATATATTTTTTACGTTAAACATTAGATTCATTAAACAAGTATAATCGGTGTGTCGAAGCATCATTTACCAAATTACACGCTCGAGTTGAATATTTGTAAAAAGACTGAGAAAGGGAAGGATTAAAAATTTTGCTAGTACAAGCATGTAACACGTGGAAGCTTAGCCGACCATCTTCTCTTGTAAAGCTGGCTGAAAGCGATATAGACAAGCATATAGCCGGATTTCCATGGCGCAAAAACAGTGAGGGAGCGGTGAGTGAATTAAAAGCGTAAAACCTCGGAGTACGAGTAAAACCATCGAGGTTTCGCATCGTTCCCAGCCATCTACGCGATCGTCTGGCCTCTTTTTTTATGATCTCGCGTGTTCCCGATAAAAATGGGCTTTTACTGGCTGGGCCGGGCCGATTCGTGCCGGGGCAATCGACACACGCCAACCAGAACCAGCTGGCATGTATGCGTGTCTGTATGTGGGAAAGTGATGGCTCGGAAGACACGGGTGATCTTTATTCAAGTGATTGGACTGTTTAAATAATTCGACATTCAAATGGATTCGGAATCGTCTTATAAAAATGATAAGACATTATTACTTCGTCTTCACGTGCGTTTAAAATCTCTTATGGGTTGTCCCAGAGCGAGTACATACGCAACCCGATTCTCTATGATTTTAGCGAAAGTTCGCTCGCGTGGTTCCTCGACACAGGCCGCAACTAAGATCGGGAATGAGAGAAGAAACGCAAGAGCCGATGGAAAGAGAAAGCGGAAGCGGCTCTAGTGTGAGCTGTAAAAGGCAAAAAACAGACTGCACTGTGTGTAAGAAAGAGCAGGTGCCTGACAAAAATGGGGAGAAATCAGTGCTTTTAAGATCCGAGCCTTTTCTCCTTTACGTCGCCGAGCGACTCTGCTTCCACGTCGCTCTTTCTCTTTCTCTCTTTGCCATTTAATGCACGACCTCTTCCCGGAGAAATGAAAGCCAGAAATGCGAACACCGGCACCAATAGCAGCGACAAAAATCGCCAGGTGAAATTATCCGTAAATGATGATTCACGGATGATTATGCGCTACGCCACCGTGGATACGCTTCACCGTCGATTCCGTGCCACCTTTACATGCAGTTTCGAAATGTGCTCGATCGATCATCCGGGAATGTTTTACAGGCTCGGTTAAACATGTTTTGCCGTACAGTCAGTAAATTGTAGTTCCGCAAAATGGTAATAGATTTTAATGCATTTTACCTCGCGGAAATTGAAAGCCATATTTCTTACTATTTTTCCAAAACTAATCATATTATTGAAAATTTAATATCGAATTAAACCAGCAAAACTCTGACAAAACTCAAATCTCATAGTTCACTGTACTCTCCGACAATATCCGAAAGCAAGTGTTACTTTTGACAATGTGTGCCGTCGATTTTGACAAGCGGCAGAGCTAGTTGGTCCGGGCGCGGCTTTGTCTCGCGGAAGAATCGGCTTGGCGTGGCATTGATCGGTGGAGCGAGTGGACAAAGCGGGCCGTTTATTTGGGTGCGTGCTTGCTATCAATGAATAAGATCGGAAGCAGCAGCCTCGACGGTGCAGCAGCTCTCCACACTGGGAATATCCAGGTCTTGAGCGATGGGCCCCGCGCGTCCTATAAAAGAACGAGGACGACATCAACGACGATTGCACTGGCGGGAGCAAGAAAACCTCAGGGATGAGAGAAGGAACGAAAGAGAAAGAGAAATAGAGAGAGAGAGGGAGAGAAAGGCTGGAAGGTGGCGATCGTCGTGCAGTAAGCCGGGAGAGCTTGCAGTTAGCAGTTAGCCGGAGTGACTGAGAAGTAAAGTGCCATTACATCTTTTGAATGCCGACTGCACTCTCTTCTCTCTTCTCTCCCACCACTCACGCCGTCGCAACTCGAACCATCCGGCAATGGGTCTCCGAGCGGAGCGGAGCGGAGAGGGGCGCAGAGCGGGCCGACTCTCGTGGTAGTGGTGATTCTCCCGGACGCGGGAGAGGGGCTTGTAATTTCAGGAAATAGCAATTTCCAGGCCAATTAGTGCGCGAAATATTGCAAAACAATGCACGGAGCTTGACGCTCGCACAATGTGCCTGCCGACGTACTGTGCGCCGCCGGCTTTCACAATAGCACCGGCCCATTCAGAAGTATACAGGGTATATTTGCCGCGGCCGCCAATTCCGCAATTCAACTGCCTCTCAATGTTAGTTCAATTTGAAAGATTCCTCCCAAGAGGTCTATCGGTTCTTCCAACGATCCTGGAAACCGCTGGCCAATGTGTTACTGGGCCACGTAATACTATGGTGTTACTAATTTCTTTATTAGCTTCCGCTGTTGTTTATGTATAATGGCTGTGTTCGGATTTGCACTGCCAATCGTTAGTATTAATTTATAAATTTTGCGTAAACTTTGCGAGTACGAAAAAAGGAACATAAAATATTCGGTGGTAGATATAGAAAAGCTTTGGAGTCGAAATGAATGAATTAATAATGTCGAATATGCCACCTTGCAAATTCTCGGGAGACTGGCGAACTTTGGACTTGAGGTTGAAAGAAAAAGTAGGAGGATCGATTGGAGCATGCCGCTCCGTGTGTATACATATTTACCTTGCAGTGAAGCACACACTTCCCACTGTGCGAAACGAGCACTCGAGCGGAATTTGTTACAATGCCGGCAGCGGACGGACAGGCATGCGAACGCGCACGCTTTGTGAAGTTCAAGCACTTATGTAAAATTCATAATCAACCGAGCCAGTTAATGAGGTAACGTGACCGTGAAGAAGAGGAGAAAAAGGAGAGGGCCGATGTTATAGACCCAGTTTCGGAGAAGCGGCGAGTCAGCGCGCTTACCATTCTCGAGGATCTAAATGCAACTTTGGCCCGTTCGTTCGGCCTCGAGGACTTTCCACTGCGTGAAACCAGTTTCCTTCGAGTGCGAGCTTTAATAGCGCAACCGCATATGACACACACAGCTTCATACATAGACACAGAGAGAGAGAGAGATACGTGAGACAGGAGTTCGCATTAGAAGCAGGCACATATCTGCCACTCGGTTATTTGGAACACGAAAATGCGCGCTAAAAAATCGTCCCTCTGTCAGCCCTCTCTCCGCGCTCCTCCACTCCCTCCCTCTCTCTCTCTCCCTGGGACCATTCGAGCACGCCAACACTTTCTGTCCCTGTGTAAGGGCTCGGATGTATGCGCCCCTCTGTCTCTGTGTGTGTGTTAGGGCACTCAGCGGTATTGTACTGCAAAGTGGAAGCCATTGTTGAAACAGGCGCAAATTAATCATGCTCCCGGAAACAATTTTACGTTTTGATATTACTGCCGCCCTTGAAATAAGGCCGGACGAATCATTCCTTCCGTTTAGGAGACAGGATTGCTAATGACGATCATTCTTCCACGAATCGAGTGGAATTATATTGTGAGTAAGAGATGGAAATATTGAAATAGATTTTCCAGTCAAAGTACACGTAAAATGTTGTCGCAAAGGTCGTAGAGGTTATACGGTAACTGGGAGTGGCATATCTGACCTCTTTTTAAGGATCCAAGTACCTCCATGGGAAGCTGTAACATGTTTAAAGTTAGCGTTCGAGAGCGATAGTAAACGGCGAGACGACCCTCTTGCGCCCCGTACTTGGGCGCATTTCCATCGAACTACGAGTGATAACAGCCTCTGGCTGCATAAATACCCTACTGCCGTCGCGAAATGATGAATTATCAGGAGGTAATGCACTCATGGGCTACGACCGATCGATAAGTCACCATGTATTACAGATCGCGTGATTGCACGTCTCTGCCACGATGAGACCTCCGCGTTCGAGTTAAAGTCGCATTAGTACTTTCAAAATAAAGTTATACATTAATGATTAATCGTGAGATCCCATCAGGCTTGTTCTTTAATTCCTGAAAGGATAAATATCGACTCGCATAATGTACCAATGCATTAACGTATTGTCTTTCATTCGAAATTAGTCATTTCAACTATCAAAAACCACCACGGTTCTCGTATAATTTTATGCACGCGTTTTATATAATAGGGGAATTTTTTCCTCTCGCACAGTTCGGGCAAAGTATGGTTGGACGCGTACTTGGTATCATGAACGTTGAGCCGAAATTTCCGTTCTCGGATGCCGAAAATGTGACGAGCGAGTTGGGACATTGAAGGGCGCATCTGTAATCTTTATAAATCAGGGTGTTACAGGGAAATGATCCTGCTCATGGTATGCCTCCCTTGACGCCGGATTGGGTATTACACGGTTAGGCTGCTATACATTTTACCATGTGATGTATGGGAATGAGCCACTTTGCCGAAGGGCTGTTACCAAAATACACCCTATGATATGCGCGTCCACATACTTCGCGCAAGCACCTGTTCCCCAAATGCAACCACCCCTCAGCCATCACTGTTTATAACCATCACTAGCTAATCAATCTTTTTTTATAATTGACATATAATAAGATACTAATTTAGAATTAAATATTAAAAACTGAATTGATTTATTGCTATAAAATGTTAAATTAAAAGCATTTCTAAATCATAGTATTACGAGGGACACGTAGCCATTACTTTTTTCAGCTGGTTACACAATGTATTTAATATCCAAGCGAGCTAACCAGCAAGACAAGCGACAGTAAAATAAGTGGACGCGGGAAAAACACGAGCGAAACATAGCTTCCCTCCTCAGACAAGCCACTGATAAGAGTGGAAGTGTCCGCGGGGCAAAGTGGGAGAGCCGGGGCAATAAAAGTGGCGAAAAAAGGGTAAAAGAAGAAGTGGATGCGAGAGCGGGGTGGGAAAAGAAAGGGGTGAGGGGGAATATTGGAGGAGTGCGACAGATAAATCGAGGAAGCACGGTGTACGAAGCGAGAGGGACTAATTTATGAGGAGGACGTTTCGGGTCGTGGCGCGAGCGATCTCTGCTTTCAGCGGGAGCAGAGGAGCATGCGGCGAGCGAGCGGTCGAATAATGAGCATCGCCCTGATTAGTAATCGCCAGCTGGCTGATCGCTGATTTTTCGCGTTCCCCGTCCCTCCCAGCTTTGCGACTTCTCTCGAGCCAATGAAAAAGATCATTCAAGGGTAAAAGGCGAGCGCGTGCCGCCGATATTCGGCGTGACGTAGGAAGCGATGCGCGGCGCGCATTATAGTCGCATCATGCCAGCGTAGCACAGCGTCAACAAACCGGCTTGGAGAAAGATTGTGCCGGGCGAAGTACTCACGGATCAGCGATCTCATTCTCCCCCTCTTTTCCGACCAGCTGCCCCTTTAGTTTGCGTTTCGAGCTTGCCGAGTGGCCCACTGGAGAACCGGAAAAAGCCGCGGCGCGCGGCCCTTTTTTTTCAGCTTCCACTGGCAACCGCGCGCCATCCACCCCCCGCGCGTTGCGTCACCAACCTCGGTCGGAATTTACTCCCCGCCTATCTCCACATGCAACCCTGTCAAAGAATTTCGAGCTGAATGTATATTGTTGCTTATTGTTTCACCGCCATAAAGCTACCGGCGACCTACCACTTCGCCATTTTCCAGGCGGTTCCGCGTGCCCTTTATACGGCCGGCGAAAAAAAGGGCTTGCAATTTTCATGTTGCCCGAAGAAGCGTCGCATAAATCTGCTCGGCCGAGTCGAGCGTGCACCTCCTCTCGCTAGTGGAAGTCGACAGTATGTCAGATGTATTCAGTGGTATGAATTCTAAGCCGCAGTCTCCCATTCTAGCAGCGAGCACTGAACGTTATTTAATTCAGACGATACAACCCGCCCCCCGTCGCGAAGAATTCTCCCTGGAATCTCCTATTGCCAACTATTTCGCCGCGCTATTCCTGAATTGCGCTCCGCGGGATCCCTCGTGTTTGTGCACTCTTTCATTCATGCGCTTTCGAAATTGTTGACAAATAGATTGCCAATTTCAGGATTGTAGATGGGCAACTGGCGAGCGAAGTAAATATTTCCATTGATATATTCCTAGATTCATTTGGCAAATGCGTCAATATCATTTGCAATTACGCGCCGGTGCAATTCGCCGAGTGAATGGGATATATATATGTTTGTTAGTTTGTTATTAATTATTAGGATTGAATTAGTCGTAAATGATGAAAAGAAGCGCGAGAATGACGCTGTGCAATAGGCTGAATTCCTTCCTCCCGTGCTTTTTTTTCTATCTCTCTCTCTGCTAACCCACCGAGGATATGCTACGAGTGCTTTCGACTAATAACGTGCTTACATCAGTTGCAAAGTGCCTCCGCCAGGCTGAATGCTACTCTGCGGTGAGTACGAATAAAAGCTGCAAAAAGTTTCCAAATGAATATTGAAAAGCTTGATGGAACCCGGCGTATTTCGCTGCGAAAAAAAAGGTCGACGTATCCGGCGCATAATAAATTGATTACGTCGTGTGCGCGCGGACGTGATGACATGTGTGCGAAATTGGGAGGACCCAGCACGATCCCACCGGACTCTCGAGATAAAAGGAAAAATCAATTATAACGTGAATTGTCTAGATCACTTTGGATTGGACACAATTACTACGGAATTACTCGTTTTCTATGTTCGAAAAGTCGCTGACTTCCATATAATTATTGTTCTCATTTATAGAAACAATTACCAATAAAATGAATGACGACTGCTCACTGGCAATTTTTCGAATGCGAAAGAAATAAATTACCGACTTGAAAAATTTCTGTAAACAGCTAGTTTAAAGTAGATGATGAGTGAATCATGTCGAAATCGAACAGTCACAATGCGAGAATATTGAAAAATTTCATTATTGCATTCAGGTTATAATGATACTTTTTTCATTTCGAACCAAAGCTTGTCTACTATTTACCGCTCTAAATTTGCATTATATTTAAACAGCGTTTAAGCGCCATTAGCTTTAACATTTTTTCGCGTCAGCGAAATTCGCCAAATGCCGGGTGCTACCCCCCTGCTAGCTTTGAACGTGACGCCTTTCCACATTTCCCCCGAAATAAATGACGACCGACTAATGCGGATACGAAATGTGTTTAAACTTTAATTGAGCCGCGCGCCGTTTAAAACTGAAGCGAGCGCAACAGGCTAACGTTTCAAATTGCAGTGAAATATGCAAAAGCCGTGAAATCTTATTCAATTAACCATATTGCCACTCCACACCCTGTTAGTCCATTCGGCGAATAATTATTCTCTACTTTAAACATATTTCAATATAGCACGATAACAAAAATTTACATAAACTACAACAAACATCTTCCAAAACCTCTAAATCATTCTGAAATTATGGGAAAAATCTTTCCTCAGTCTTTAACGAGGTTTTAACGCGAGCCTTTGAATTTCCACTCTATTACAATGAGCCGGAAGCGGCAATAAAAAGCAGGTGATATCACAGTGACGTGTCGACAAGGCGTTAATAGGATCGGATGGTAGGGGAGGGATTGGCTATGAGGACGTCGGGGCTTGCAGATTTTTTCCACGTGCCCGACGGCAGGTTTGCAGTGGCGAGTCATGGTTGGGCTGATGGTAGGGTGTAGGGCATAAATCAGGGTAAGCCGAGCCGTGGAAAGGACGAGCAAGTGATTTCATGTGGTATTGGTACACAGCGACGATGGTGGGGGCGGCGGCGGAGGTGGGGGCGAGGAGGTGCGGACGGGTGAACGTTGACGTTACTGGCGGTGTCGGCGTTAATGCTAATGCTAATGCTAATGTCGATGCTAATGGCGCCGACGTCGCCGTCCCGCGGCGATCTACGTCCGCGAATGGACCGGCCGACAGGCACGTACCACCTCGAGCCACCGAAATTGATTATTACCGATTTATACGATCCCGATAAGCTCGGGCTCTGATAAGCCCGCTTCCCGCCTATACACGATCCCCATCACCTTGCGTCATCATTTTCAAATTTCGTATCTGCCCGATACCTTCGAGAAATCCCTCAGATATTAATGCCCGTGCAGATCGACGTTCCACGAGCAATCACGCGATGTTATGTCCTTTCGAAGCTTGATCGTTGAAATGTAGTTAGTGAAATGAGAATATGCTGAAAATTGCAACAACGACACTCGGGTTTCAATTGTAAGCCCGCGTATAATGTGCGTAGTGGAGCAGTGAAATATTAATTCTCGATCGTCACCGGCTGCATTTGGAATTTTGTTGAATAGACATTTCGCAGCCGGAAATATCGTGTATCTGGTGTCGTTCATCGGAGCAGGAGAGCAGTGAAGTAAGCCAGTCTCACATCTCCCCGAAGCGATCCTTTATTCAAGATCCATTTACAACTAGTTATAGAATACACAGCGCGGTCTATCTGCATTGGCATTAGATGGCGTGCCGCTCTAATTGTCAGTCCGATACTCGTACATCACTCATAATTGTCAGGATTAATTTGGAGGGGCTCATAAATAAAGGCGGGCGGGTAACAACGAGGGTACGAAAATAGTGCAAGCAAGCGGAGCACTGACGTTCTGTCAGCGCGGTAGTCGCCGCCGCTTGGATATCGGGGATCTATGCAGGTGATAATTAAGGATCCGCTTTCGTCCTTTTGGAAGACATTAACCTCAAACTCTCATCAACATCCGCAGTTTGACGGGCGAGAATCTTGATCACGCTAGGCTCGCTCGCTCGGCCGGCCAATCAAGATAAGTCGCACGTAACCTACCAAGCGGCGGCGGCGGTGGCGCGGCGGTGGTGGTGCAATCACCGCGGCTCATCAGGGATTCGCCCTCTCGAGTTAGGTGTTGCTGATTTTCATAAAAAAGAAAGGGCGGAGGTCGGAAGCGAGTGCAGTGCAAGGGTCGGTTATGCTGGAGGGGTTCCTCTTCCATGCAAGCTCTAGGATTGGCCCTGGAATCCTAAGTCGAGTTGAGTCGGGACGAGGCTGACGACAGAACGACGTCAACTACTAGCTACTGCCTTTACTGCCGCGAAACATTTGCATAAACAGCCGCGACTCAATCTCTATGCTAATCGACTTGTTCCTATCCGAAAAGTGCTCGAGCTCTCCGCTATGCGTGCCCGAATATGTATGTATCTATATACATATGGATATGCATATACATATCCATACAGACACACACTAACCCTCGCTCTCTTTCTCTCTCTCTCTGTCTGCGTATACCTTTTACAGAAGTCTCGAACGACTAACTGCTAACACACACGTAATAAGTGAACTAGCCGTGATTATATCACACATGGCTAATGAATTTCTCTTCTTCATCAATTCGTCGTGACGCACCGGCGTGAGTTACAGTTTACGCGATAATGCCGGGGATCAGCAGGCACCGAGTGAAATCGGAGCGGAGTGGAAGGGTAATGCTCGAAATTATTTAGCATAAAGCTGGCAGCCGAGCACTTTAGTTGGAAGCCTTTCCGACTGGAGCCTGATGAAAGTGGAGCCAGTGCATCCCAGGGTTAAGCCAGTGCGAACGTCGTAATTAATCTCGTTCCGCCCGCTATTACCCCTGCATTAATTCCCTGTGTCCGGCCAGATGGAAATCGCTGCGAGCGGAACCACTGCCGACTCTCTCTCTCTCTCTCCCTCTCTCTACCAACTACCAACTGAAAGTCAACCGGTGATGCGATGCGCCTTTCGCCACCCTGGGGCTTTCTTTTGTATCGGCACCCCTACGCGCCGCTGCCGCCGCGCCGCCACGCGTCTCCCTTAAGCTCCCTTTCCCTTGAGCTGACACAGGCCTTCCTTTTACTTTCACCTGCTAACTTCTCTTTTCGTTGCCCCTCTCTTCTTTCTCATCACTCTCACTCTCGTTGAATCCGCGCGTCTTATATTTTCCCTCGGACTAGCCCCGCTCATCCCCCTGTTTTCTTGTCACTGCAACTGCAACCCCTTCTACCTTGCATCTTCGTACTTCTCTGACGCAAACCCCCTCTGCACTCTTTACGCTTTGACTTGGTATTTATTCTTTGTTCTTCTGGCAGGTTCGCTTTCTACTTTGCCTCACCCTTCGTTACCGTTTGCCTCCCCTTCTCTCGCGCGCACCCCCCCAGGGCCGGCGAGGTCCTTCCGCTTTGCAACCGCTCACCTCGAGCGCGTGCACGCTCGCTTCGCTACGCACCCTCCGCTAATATGTCGCCGGCCATGCCGAGATCCTACAACCTTTGGATTCCAAGGAACGATGCCTTTTATTAAAGATAAAGAGACTTCTTTGGATAGGATAATATTCTTTGACTTTGTGAAATTCAATGTTGTTTTCTTTCGTATGTTTTTAAAGATTGTAATTAGAGGGAAACCTTGTGTTTGTCGCGGATAAGTGCGATGGAAATTATAAGGGTTGATTGGTGAAATAGTTTATATTCGAATGTAGAGCTTCGCTCCCAACTTTCGCCGACACGATTTGTATTTCGATCTGTATTTCGCCTTTGTCCGGTGCTCCACCAGTCGCACAACTCACCTCGAACAACGAACGCGCTGCGGTGAAAGTTTCAAAGAGCGTTTACGCGGCCTTTTACCAGGAACGTGATTGATTAGTGCGGGTTACGCTGCATTTACTTACAAGCCGTTCTGGCAATTTGACCGGTAACCTTTTATTATCCCAGCGTTACTGCACCAAGTTGAAATTAGCGGGCTTTGAGCTGATCGATC
Source organism: Ectemnius continuus (assembly GCA_910591665.1). Lineage (NCBI taxonomy): Eukaryota > Metazoa > Arthropoda > Insecta > Hymenoptera > Crabronidae > Ectemnius > Ectemnius continuus. The sequence goes on along the minus strand of OU342868.1, from coordinate 6,621,364 downwards.
GTGTCGAAGGAAACTTCACGCTGCGCGCGGGGCGGATTCGTTAGTCCTCTGATCCGCTTGGAAAAGCATGACTAAAATGCAAAGTTGCTGCGATATTATTCGTCAGAAAGTGACGTCTCAATAAACGTAATACGGAATGAATAGAAAAAGCGGGGATCAACAGAGAAGGAAATATGTAAAATAGCTGGATAATTAATATTAGCAGTAATATACCATAATTCGTAATAATTATCTCCGCAAGCGGGGAATTCCCTCTGCAATTCGACGTTTATCTATCATACATATTAACTCAAACTTTCCCGTCGAAATACCACCTTTTCGGCGCACATCCACCCACGCACTCACACGTATTAACATAGGATTGAACTTGATTAAATAAGAGGGAGTAACAGGATGGTGTGCTTCACGCCTTTCGACTAATAGAGATTTACTTAATTTCGTGCGCTCGGAGAGTACATCCGCAGGGAAATAAGCTTACCTTACTGGGATCTTAATACAAGCGGCACAGAACTTTCCATCCTAATAAATTCGAGCCGGAGCAACAAGTTTGATAAATTCCTTTCATTAAACGCGTTAATCTCTTCAGCCGGATGTCGGCTTTCGAAAAGCACTCCCGGCATTAGCCCAACGAGCGTTATATTTACAGAGAAAACAATGAGCAGCAAACAGCAAATAGCTGCATTTATTAACGGGCCGATCAATTCTGAGGTTCGCGTCGGCTTCCCTGTATCGATAACATTCGAAGCCAACTGTGTACTAATTTACTTCTCTTATAATTTGATTGTTTCCTCGCGAAACTCATCCGTCCCGTTCGTCTGTTCGGCAGGATTCCTGGAGTGATTTCACTTTTCAATATCGAATTCATTTATAACATTCCCACTAACTAAAGTTATTCATTTTTATCAACATACGCGAAAATCGTTGTGTTATATAAAATATTTCGATAGTAAGCAGAATAGTTATTTAAAAAAAAACTCAAAAGTAACTTTCAGAGTTACTGTTTTAGTTGGGAAAACAACAGTCGCGATTTCTTCTGCTGGAATTAGAATGGCCGCTTCATTATTCTATATTTGGCGTTGCACGCCTGGACGATATACAAGATTAGTTATGCAACAACGGTTGTCAGTTGCATTTAGTTTACGGTCAGGTAACGCAACGCGGTTAAATTGAAATTAGCCTGGCGAACTGAGCAGATATTAATCCTCGCCGCAATGTTTATCAAAATAATTTCCCCACGGGAAGTCCGCCGCGTGCCAGCGCCGCCTGTCTTCCATAATTAATTCGAGTGAAAGTGTTACTACCTGCAAAATTTATAATTCACCTACGAGTCCTCCCCTCCACGCGCGCACACACATACTCGCGCACCAATCCTTACTCAAATTAACATGGGTCAAAAACAAGGTAATTACTGGTTAATCATACAAAAACAGTGACAGCTTTCTAAACGTATTAGATTAAATGCCAACAAACTTTGAAGTCTGTTAAATTAACAATTTCAACGATTTAAGATTTATTTATTAAATATCAAAGGATGACGCGCTATTACGATGTATAATTACAACAAAGATCCGGCTGGCGTGACAAAAGTGTCTGTCAATAATTCTGACCAATGATATATACGTGGTAATACAGGTCCTCCACATAATTCCGCTCTGGAAGCCATGATGCGTGGGTAATTCGGCCATTTATCGAATATCCGTATTAGCAGACCTTCAGAATCTGTCCAGCTAGTGGCATCAATAAAATATTGGCGCGAGCCACACTAGGCATTCACCGTAATACCGGTAATACACTATCTAGTGTGTGCGAACAAGCACGACCTTCCCCCGTCCCAACTCTCGCCCGCTAAAATTGATTACAGACATACGCTCGTATTTTGAGAATTCAATACTAATACAGTTATCTAATTATGTGCGCTCTCTGTGTCGCGCTCCCTTTGAAATATAGCTTTATTAATATTGTTTCTTCCGTCCAATGCGAAGTCTTATAATGCATTTCATTGGAACTTGTGAAAAACGAAATTTCACAGGAATCTTCTTTTATGTTATATAATTCTCTTCTCTTCTTTTATGTTATACTATTGGTGCTTTTATGCGCTTTTAGAATGTATTACGATTGCATTTATCACAGTTAAAATTTCATCGGTTTAAATTACCATTCTCTCAGGCATTGATAAAGCTCGAATTCGATTTAGGTAAAATTGGAAAACTAGTAGAATGTGGTATATCACGTTTGAGACTAAAATACTTTAGATTTCCGGGAGACATATTAAATGAACTGCGACGGAATACGACTTAAGTTCCCAGTCTATTGGGATCAGTTGTCTTGAGTATGTCGACTGCAATGTAAGGTGGGTGTTCTAAGGCGCAGTATGTATAATATATTGGGAGGCAAAGGGAATATCGAGGGCGAGGGGGTCCGCACACGATACGGATTGTTGCGCCAGTCGGGGAATGCGGATATTCGAGTTGTGTGTGGACAATATTGACATCCGACAATGCGGGTGTTATTCGCAAATCCGGATATTGGAGTTTTATCTGGTGGCACTCGTTCGCCCGCCCGCCAGCCAACCAGCGCCGCCCCCTCCGCTCCGCTCCACTCCGCTTCCACTTCGCTCTAGCATAGTACAAGCATTCCAATACCAGGGAATAATCGTATCTTGGCGAGTTCGAATAATTTCCCCGTGAAATTCAGCGGAATACTTGGAAGTGTTCCGTTCGCATGGCGAGCTCGGATTCAACGTTCGAGGAGGATGTCGCCGCCGCCGCCGCCGCTGCCGCCGACGCGCAGCGTCCGAGGAGACACGTTATTTGCACTGACCTGCCAATAACGCTCCAACTGATCGACGTAAATTGCAAGGACAGCCTTGCGCAAATAACACTTGTTACAACCGGGCTCCTGCCACACGCATCTCCTACGTGGGACTTTCTCTACGTGGAAAAATGCTGGATAGTCTCTCATTTGCGTCCCCTTAATATGTGGACTCTGTCGAGTTCGGAATAAATTCAGCCGAAATACTTGGAAAGCTTTCTCGAAATCGTAAATAGTACAATATATAGTCAAACGAACGGTTAATGTTAATAGGTAACTAAAGTATTCAACAATCTCGTTTGTTAATTAGTATTCTGTATTAAGTAATCATTCATGGCTAGTATCAGTGGTAACATTTATTCAATTAATATTTAATTGTAGTAATTAAATCAATTGCTAGATTAATTATAGCGTAACACTCGCAGTGATAATGTGTCGTAACCGTTTTTTTCCCCCTGCCAATTAATCGAAGTGTAATGGAAATTTCCAGAACGATATTTGATATTAATATCCGCGGCGTTTCTTTGAACGACGACGATTGAACCAGGCATCTCTACTGAAAATGAAAATTGCCACTGCTATTCCCGACCAATGTCTATATGAATCCGTTTTAATTCTCGTTGAAAATTGTTCGCTCATAAATGCCTATGGAAAATGTCAATCCATGCGCGATAGCAGTAAAGAACTCATTCCTACGTCGCAAATATGAGTGTAAAGCTGAATTTTTTTACAGATTCGATAGAGTAAGTGATAATTGGTATTGTAATAGAAATAATAGAAGTTTAGCTTTCATTACGAAACAATAAACCATCGAATACCATATAGGAGCACCCTTTAAATTCTAAAACAATCAAACTTTCTACCTTTCGTACTCGACTTTAGAACTTCAGCAGGGTTTTATTATATTTTTACGTTTACCATACGCTTCTATCACCGATAGAACAGTGCATGCACCATTTTTCAGCCATCCGATATTCAGCAAAATCGGATTTGGCTTACGCGAGAGCTACTCTGTCCGCTAGATTCACCAATTTTTCCCACCAATAAGGCTGCCCGCGCCGGTGGATCCAAAGATGGCTGGTACTCGCCACTTTCCTCTCGCCGCGCCGGAAGGATCTCCACCAACAATAGCACAACTAGCTTCAAACTCACTGAATCTCGATTGGCGGCGGGCAGTAAAGTTTTGAGTAGCCAGCCTTCCAGTGTAAGTGGCCACTGTCAACAAGCCGAGTCTTTATTCAGAAATCCGCTTATAATTAGGCCAGCCAAATCCGATGGAGGACGTGGACGGCGGCGCGGCGGCGGGCGTTTTATCGGGCCCGGATTTGCCAATTATCATTTGTACCCGGGGCGTTTATCTCGCTTAACTGTCGGCCGGAAGGCGGGAGCAGGCCGTTTCATTAGAATATATTCAAATTACCGGCAATTTCATCTCCGATTCGTCGGAGTATCCGCAATTATTTTTCCAGCGGCATTACCCTGAACTCGAGCGGCAGCTCTCTCTTTCCCTCTCTTTCGTAGTGCTTTTCCCCTTCGTCCCCGTTCCGCCGGATGAACTTTCTTCCCTAATACTCTTCTCCGTCGTCTCTTCTTTCCTTGGGCCGCTCCTTACCTCTTTCCACGGCCGGCTCGGGGGTCCGTTTTACTTTTACGGTCGAGGAGGATGATCACCGGGCGCACTTCCACTTGACAAGATAATCCGGGCCAGATGCTCGGAGATTGCGCTTTGTTGATTGTTGTACCTTTCCAGCGATTCATACGCTCCTATATACGCCACTCTTCTCCTTCTCCCTCTCTCTCTCTTTCTCTTCCTTTCGCTCTTTCTCGTATTTTCTCATACTTGGTAAATTAAACGCTCGCATAAAGAACACTCTATTAGGTTGGCTGTGTAAGGGGGAGACTGCGTTTTCCGCTTTGATACCCGCATAAAGTTTCGCTTCGCTCTCCTTCCTCTCTTCTCTCGGCGGGAATCTCATTCGACTTGGCTCGCGTTGATTGTTTAAAACACACTCCCTTTCAGGAACGCGTCAACTTACCAGCAGCCTTTTTCTCTCCTCTCTCTTTTCATGGAAGGTATTGAGTTAATTTGCAAATTGGACTCGATTTCAATGTGAATTAGTTGAGAGCACATTAATGTCTCCTCGCAGAGAATAATGTGTTGTTCTTTCATTACGAGGAAATTTAATGCGCAACGGAAATTTCAAGCGGTATTATTTTAACTGTGACAAATATTGTACTGTTTACAATTAAATTAGTAGTGTTTGTAAACGATGGCTCGGCTTCTCTCGTTTTCATGGAGAAAGTAAAGACTAAATGTCAGATTGGCAAGGCGCAATACATACGCGGATACTCGCATCTATCTATGTTCTTTCCGGCATCTGATTATTCCATCATCGCGGCAGGCCAATTTGCGTAATAAAGCATGGCGATTGAGTGGAGGTGGTGCTAAAGCATCGCCATAGAATTTGCATGCGAAACGGCTATGACGGAGGTGTTCCATGCCAGCGGCGATGCCAGCTGCGGAAGCGGCAGCTACAATTTCTTGAATTCCTCCCATCTCTCAAGTATTGATTTGCCTAATTTGCTGATACCAATGTGTTTGGCGAAATGCACGTTCCTCTCCTGGCACACCTTTGTCTTTACTGTTCGTGTTAAATCATTCTTTTCGAATATGTTACACTGATTGCTCGAAGCAAACCTTTCTTTTTATTGGATGTTTATGCAAATATTAACATCTACTACTTTTCGTGTTAATCAAATCTCCAATACTTTTATTAAACACCGTGTTTTACTGTACTTATTTCCCAAGCTAATTTACTGACAGATGTCTGTGTAATATTAAAAAGTAAAAAGTTGGAGTTAACGTCAAGTGGTTTAACAATAGATGGCTTCATCAAACCTCGAGGTTCTAAATTGAACTAGAATGGCTGAATTCATGAGCAAAATGAACGCTATTGTCAACCAAGAGTACGACGATTGTAATACGTATCCATAAAAATCATTTCTTGTCGTGTTTAACTGGCAATCTTGTTCTACTACCACTTCCGATAGAACTATTTAAGTTCCTTTGTTACACACAAGTGGATGTGTCTAGACTTGGCAGCTAACTCTGCTTGGATTTACAAGTCCATATCGTTAGTATTTGCATATCGCACTATTTGCATCATGGACGCAGACTACTTCAAAAGCGTTGCATACCCGTTGAAATGCTAACCTACAACCTCGACTATGTTTCTCCTCTCAACATGTGCGACAGTTTCTTTTTACACGTTTGCGAATTATCAAACATTAAATTTCATGGTCATGTTAATTTCCCTAATTCCGCAATAATTTGGTTTAAAAATTTCAAATAACATAGATATTATATTTTTTAATAATTAATGTCGGTAATTTACACAGCTTTGTTTCAAATTTTAATAAAGGAACATTTTATCTCAGACGTATTAGCTACGTTTGGGCTACGTTAAGTAAAATCGAGATTAGTCTTAGCGTTAAGTGTTGCGCGTGAAATATTTGCCGGCGAGGTGAATGGGGAGGCTGCGCACTTCATTCAGGGTTAGCAACACTTTGCGCTCCCGATTGAAACCGGATGCCCGAAGGGCAGCCACAGGCCGGAAGGAAGGAAAGAAGGGCGGGGCGGGCCGGGCCCGCTGCATAGAATGAAAGTGGAAAAGGAAAAGGGGGGAAGCGCAAACCAAAGTGTTCTCTTTGGGCGAGCAGACTTTCCAAATGAATGGATGCAATTACCCTTTGATACTCATTACGTCGTTCCAGCTGAGAGGGCGGCCTGTGTCCTATTCACCCGGCCCGGCCCGGCCCGCGATTATTCAGCCATCGAGCTGTAATTGTGTAATAACGCATTACGGCGCTTTCGCGCGCTCGTTATTAAGCCGTCACGCCGCCTACCGTGCAAAGAAATACGATTCCCGATCACGCTTCCGTATTCCACCCCGATTCTCTTCGCAGAATGCCTCTGTGCTCCGATGCTTTTGGTGAAGCGTTCGTGTGAGAAGTCTCACGACGCTTATGAACACAGTTACAGTCACTCACGATTTTTTAAACACATTTTTAAATTTTAATTCTGTGTACTTGAAGTAAATCCTTGTATATCTCTTGTTTTTATTAATTCAATTCTCCCGATTTAATATTTGAGAAATTACCAACTGTAATAATTATACTTAAAGTTTTCAAATTTGCCAATCAACGAAATTTGATTTTGTGATAGTTTACAATGGAAACGATTCTCAGGACTGTTACTGTTCCGTGGCGTTTCTTAGTTTCGCAAGGCCGACGGCGTCTCGAGCCTGGCCATAAAACTGGTTTCTGGGTTAATGCAAATTTACAAGGGAATAAGGGTCGCACGTAACGCAGTCGTTCGCCTCGATGCACTCTTTCTTTTTATTAATAGTGTTTGAGTACTTTTCGGTGTAGATGAGAAGGGCGTGATATGAAAATAGCTGGTTTATTGAGCCGCATAAAGTATGAATTGATTTGGTGTATGACTGGCAGTGAGATAGCTATAATCAGCTTAGCTAATCTGCTGGTCTATCAGGGTGAGTTTCGAGTGGAAGAGCAGCCGGAGGGACGCGACGCGACGGCCAGCGGGCGCTTTGACTGTATTGAAAACTCAGTCGCGTTGACTGTTGATGGCCGGTGCATTCTAAATGCAGGGCACGATCGATCCCTCGCGATCGAGTACTCGCCGGGCTTCCGCCAATCGAATCGCGCGTGCAAAGGACGTCCTGAAGAAATTGGATTTTCCAAAAGCCACCACACGCCCGCACACACACACACACACACGCCACCCCCAAACGAAGAAATGGATACTCGGGCAGTCAGGCCGCATGCTGCCCGTCCTCGATACATACTCTCGCAAGTGCATTATGCTGTCTTGAAAGAAAAGCACCGGCGCCCTTTATTTCCAATGAAATTAACCTCGCCAACACAACTCTAGCACTATCGCTACTTTTGTTAATTTAATTTCGTATCTCTTTTCTACACATCTGCAATTTATTAAAAATTTAGACTCGTTTAGATTCGATAATGTTTTAATTCTAATAAAGAATGTATTTATTATCGAATACTGAAAGTGGTCGTTTTCTACAGGTTTAACTATTTTATTAGCTGACCCATGCAAAATAAAAGATGTATTAACAGGGCGGCCAACAACCCGTGCGTCCAATGTGTCTACTATGTGTTAAGAAATCATGACTCGTGCAAATTTGATACTATTATACTAGTTGCATGCTTTCTGACGGATCTATCGCAAAAATGTTTGAAAAAATAACAACTGCGTATATACCGACGAGGTGGAATTCAAAATGCGCCTATGCGGAAAGCGTTTAAAAACACACGGTTATAAATGTTACGAATGTAGATGGAGAGTGGCACAAAACGGCTTTCGAGAATTGTATAATTATTATTAGTGATCAGAGTTTATGATTTATTATTACCATACTGCTGACTTTGAAAGTTCGTAAGTTTTAATCCACAATTACGTTGTCTGTTACAGGTATGTAGAACAATTATTACATGTGAGGAGTTAATCAGGAGAATGAGTTACGTAAGTCGATCTTTTTAAGTTTCGCGACTAAACTCGCCGCTGATACGATAATAGCGATAATTTAATATCGCAGCGTCCTCGGTCAGAAGTTCAAGGAGCGCTATTTTCACCGCTGATTAGACGGACTGGCATTTGCATGGCGGAGCATCGGTGTCTCATGCATTACGAAGGGCAAACTTCGCGCTGGGTAAAAAGCTGCTCTAATAAAATCTTGATTCCCATCCGGGATGTTCGCCGTTAGACTTGCGGCGGGTGTCTTCTTTTTCGTTAAAAATGAAAGGGCAGCGAAGCTCGTCATATGCGGCAGCGGCAGCAGCCACTGACAAAGGAAGAGAGAGAGAGAGTTGGTGCTCGGGGAGCGAGAGGATTCCTCGGTGGCTGCCAGCCGAGTGAGGAAGGTTCACTTTTGCCCTGCGATGGCGGCGCCCTCTTGAAATATGTATGCATTGCAGTGCGGATTCGAGGTTTAGCCGATCTATCGCGACACCTACATCCAGTGTAAACTAGGATTGACTTCAATGGCAAAGAATGGGACGCCCGGGTAAGCCGAGCTCGCGCGATTTATATTTGATCGTAGGGCCATCGAGAGCGAGCGCGCGCGCGCGCGTGGCGCCACAGCCATCCCTGCCTGGCACGCGGTCAATCCTTCCGAGGATAGCTCGGGGGCCGAAGCCTCCCGCAATAATTCCGGCAAGATCTTCTTGACGACGTTGACGGCTCCTTCGGGAATGGATGCTCGAGATAAATGGAAACTTGGAACGGCGAGAGTCCTATCCAGGCCTCTCCTCTATTCCCGCCGCCCTTTCTGCCCATCCCGGCAACGCCTGCTCTCTTTCCCTTCCACCCGATCCCCCCGGCTGGACCGAACTACCTTGCCGCAGGATGCTGCTGCCTCCTGTATTCATGAAGGGCTTTCCGGGAGACGGGGCCACCGCGATAAAACGCGGAGATTTTCATCGAATCGAAAGTCGTAATCCCGCGAAGGGCTGTTTGCGGCCGCTCGATGCTAAGAGCAATCCGTGCTGGCGCGAGCCGCCGCCGCCGCCGCCGGCTGCCCTCATATTTGCGCGGCACAAACGCGCGCCTTCCACTTGATGATCTCCCGCCGCCCTAACCCTCCATTGGCCCTCAATGGAATAACACTCGATTTCAGCTACGCCTGACAAATATTCCTCTCGGATGCTGCGCCCTACAGGATCATCTCGACCCCTACATTATTCGATACCACTGTTGATACCAATAGGATTTCGTAGTATTGACAGTGACATACTTTTACAAAGACTTTGACTTGTTTTATATCTCACAGATTGTGATAAATAATTATTGAACATTTGGAATATTGAAGTATTAATGTATTAATAGGAAGAAAGATAATTGGTACAAAATGGGATTTATTGGGATAATATTAACAAATCTTACTAAAGTCAACTAATCATTTTATAAAGCGTTGGCAGCTATAGCGAAAGGTGTGCCAGTAGACCAATATTGCCAACAACTCAAGTTTACCGTAGCAATCGTTCAAATTTACCGTTCGCCATACTTGATGAAGTTCGAGGAAAGTGTTAACCCGCGAGAAGTTCGCCTAGAAAAATATTGACTCGCACTGGTGGATGTTGAAATGTACATAAGCCGGGGAGTTCTGGGCGGTTCTGGTAACATCGATGTGCCATGCGCTCGTAAATCGGTCTTGCGAGCATAATTTCGCCGTTATGCAAGCACAAAATGTTCCCTCCGAGTATTGCGATATCATTTCCCATTGTAACGGCATACTTCCATCTGCTTTCCGAGCATTTGCTTCTTCAGCCACTCACTACTTAAACTCGATTCACATTATGCGAAATGAACACATCATTTTAGACTGCGTTTGCAACACTAAATTACAACTTAGATGAATTCATTGGATATTTATCTATATTAGTTTTATTTTAGATATTCAAACGTTTCATAATTTTGAAAGGTTAATCAGTATTAAATTATGTAGATGAAAGTTCAATAGTAATCTACAATTCTAAGTATAAAGTAACACCAAGAAGTTATTTTATGGTCTACCATACCTCTCTGTATGTAACCAGGAACTCGCATTATACCGGCTTCCTCCCCGGCTTTCATGCTTATGCAATCGCGGGCTAATCTTGCCAATTAATGGTGAGATCAAACAAGTTACACAACATCTCTATAATCATGATGGCGGCTTTTCAATGGGGCACGAGGGGATAGGCACTGATAATGAAATGATTTGTTCCAATAAACGTAGATTATCTTCAAACGAACGGGATTCATTCATTAAGGGATTAAATATAAGAAATGCGCTTACCCGCTGAATAATTGATCTTATTAATTCCCAATCATACAAATGTAATCGTAAATACAATATCGTAGAATCATTGAATTTAGACAGTCAAACATTTCACGGATTATTCTACTTAAAATTACACTCGCACGTATTAACCATTATCTTCGTCAAACGCTACTTTAATAAAACAGGTTTCATAAAACCCACTACATATTCATTACTTAGACTTCTGCCATTTTAATCACTCAAATATTTCACTTCAATAAATTCAAATATCGCTTTAATTCACTTCTAATGCAAACAAGATCAAATAAGGATAATATTCAACAACAAGGAACGAGCAGCGGGTCAGTAGGACTCCAGCGAGGACGAAACTTGAGCTTTGGTAGGACTAGCGTTGATGATTCCTATGATAGATGATACGCAGCCAGGCCTGTTCAGCTATTCCGCGGTAATATATTCATACAGTGCTAGTACATCAATTATCCGGGTACGTAGCATTGGATCAATGGGGGGAAGCGAGAAAGGTGCATTGGGAGGCTAGCGGCGGAGGTCTAGCAGGATCAGTGAAACTGGTGAACAATAATGTTCTATTGTTTCCTGTTGGCTGGAGGCACGTGGCGTAATAGGGCCCATCAATCAGAGCCGATGAAGTGGACGATTCTTATCACAACATTGCCTGGAAGGATGAGCCCTGGATAAACGGGAGTTACGGGGTAGCTGGGCGCGCGCGCGCGAGAGAGAGGGAGAGAGAGGGAGAGAAAGGGTGGTGGAGAGAGGAGGCCGTTTCCGTCGTCGGAGGGTTAGTTAATCCGGTTAGTCCCCGAAGTTACCGGTCGAATCTGCTTTCAGCGGAAGAGAGGGACACGGATAGTTAAGGAAAGTCCGCCAGCCTAGCCAAGGGAATAGAAGAGTTAAGTGCTGTCTTGTACTATATCACACAGCAAAAGTTTCCGCCCCCCTCGCTCTCTCTCCCTCTCTCCTTCTCCCTCTCCCTGGCAACTACAATCCAATCATTCCTTATTTATCGCTTTTCATCGCGTCTTCTGTCCCAGGCCGAACGATGAGTTTCGCCCCGGGGAAATGTCCTTCCTGGACACTTCGCTACACTTCTTGACCGAACTTGCTTACCCGCAATCGCGACACGGCTACTTAGACCTCGCTAAACTAACTCATATTTCTCCTACTTCGCCAGAGTAGCCGATCTTGTTATTTCTTGCGCCGCCGTCGACGGTATTACGAGAATCCGAGTAGTTATTAATGCAGGGATTAATGCCACTCGTGTTTTTCCTTCGGTAAATTAATCGAAAGTATGAGTTGAAAATTAGATGGTCATGTCAGATGGCGGTTTTAGTGATACTCTCGGATCATTAATTTTACTTGTCGGACCAAGATGAGAAGAACTATGAACTATATTCCTAACACTAATAGATTATTAAGAAGAATTCCCATGCTGGCCAATTGTTCGCTCTACCATGGAATTTCGACTTTTCATTTTACCTCGTTACAAAGGCAGCGGCATTCAATAGATACTAAAGAGAAAGAGAGAGAAGCTGCGTCCTTCGGGGAGCAAAAGAAAAAGTGGTGAACTAGGCTACTAGACTTGGTCGTTTTTTCCTTCCGCCCTGTACCTGAAGGCCAGATTGAAGTAATTACAAGGACGGTGGAGTCGGGAGAGCCAGGGATAATACGTAATAGAGGGACCGTTAATTAATTAAAGCTGTCGGGAATGTCCAGCGTCTATATTGAAGATGGGAAAAGCTCTGGTGTCATAACGGATTACGACGTATCCCTACAGCCGTGAATCTTAGGTCTCATTTCATATAAAGCCTCCCAACGCCTGGAATGAAGGTTAAAAGCGAAGGGAGATTGAAACGGGCGAGGAGCTCAGCCTTTTTGACTTCATTCAAGTTCCTCGCCCCCGCCACCCCTATCCTTTCCACTCTTTATTAGCAATATTCTAAAACAACGTACAACACTAATAAACAGATATACATCCCAACACTTTCTTAGAACATATACACTTTTCTGTTTAACACTAATAACAAGTAAATATACATTCTTTTCCAATTTTATCCTTCTATCAATCATATTTACGAGCTACTATTACTATATTACCTTCGAGTAAATGGACTGGCTTGAGAGATAAATAATTAAAAAATAAAGGAGAAATCTGAAAAGTGGGCTAGCAAGTAATATCTTAACGGATTGTTCAGCGAGCGCCTTAAAGTAGCGTGGCTTTAATAAATATGTAAGGCTGTAGGCTGGCAGGGTGGCCGGTAATAAGAAGGCGAATCCCTTAGCTCCACTCGGCGCCATTAATCACGAAAGCAGCAGCAGCGCCGCGCCGCGCCGCGCCGTACCAAACAAACTCCGCTGTATTTAATAACACAGTATCCCAGTTTCGTTCGCCGGGCGAAACTTCCCAATCTTTTAAACCGCATAGGTAGCAAGCAAGCAGAGAGTACACGCGCCGTGCTACGATGCGTAATGAAAAGAGCAAGCGAGCGAGCGCCGCCGGGGAGAATACTATCGCATGATCTACCGGTGAAGGAGGAGGAGGAGGTGGTGGAAGGGGAGGGGAGGAGGGCTTACAGCGAGAAATACCCACTTTTAATCTGGGCAAACCGGCCCTGCCTCCGCCCTGGCACACCGGCCGGAATTAAAGAGGGGCGAGGCAGAAGCCAGCGGGTCAGGAGTGAAGTCAGCGGGGAAACAAAAGTGAAAGGGCTCCCGCTCCAATGTGAACCCTCCAGATGCACCCTAATCTTTCTGGTAGCACGATCACTTCTCGATCGCCAACAGAGATCTGATCGTCTAATTGACGGATGACCCTTTACAGAAATAATAACACTCATCTGACGCGAGTTGTATCATTAATAATAGGTTTTCTAGATTTGTTGAATATAAATAATTAATGCGAGGTTAGTTTATAATGAAATACGGAAATCGTCATGTAAATGTCGTATAATACGATATAAAGCACTTGGTTGGGAAGTGTGATTAAGAATACTGACGGGGTTGAAAGGAACATCGCAATTCTTGGACAACAACATTATCTACTTTCTATCAAAACAAGTTGTGGAAGGATGGGGCAGGTTCTGGTGAGACAGCATACTGGATGATATCCAAGCAAGCCCCTGTATTTACACACTATTATCTTAGTGCCGAGAGGGAGCCCTTTACCTCTCGAGGCCTTCCTCCCTCGCAGCAACCCTTTCACCTTTAGTTCTCGACAGCTGGCAAAAAGGATCACGTCGTCTTTCATTAAGTGAGTAGAAAAGGCTCGCCGAATGCGTCAGTAGTCTCAAAGAGAAATATGTAATGCAGAGAAAATGAAGGACTCGTTTTATACACCCCGCTACCATTTCTTTTCACTGGATCAACCCAGTCCTGCCAGGCTGGCTGGCCGCCTCCTCTTTTCCAAATTCATCCTGCCTCATTCGTTGTCCTCGAGCGAGCTTTTAAGGCGCACGCACCAAAGCGCTGGCCGAGGCGAGAGCTTCACTGAGCTGAATGCTCGAAAAAGCATATATTTAAATTGAAGGGTGCGTTGGGAATGCAGCCTTGATTGTCTTAATGAAGGGTGACTTTAATTCCTGTTATTCGCGAAAGGGCTGAATTCTTTGACAAGTTCACTCTGATGGCGGTCATTTTACTTTATTGCTTTGTAAGGTGAAATAAAGTTAATTGATTTCTCGAGGTTTAACTTTAGTTATTGTTTGTTTCGCGGTGTATTGATTTGTGGAATAACAGGATGTAGTAAGCGAATGAAAATGGAGCAATGGAAGGTGGAAAAGGGCAAAGTGAGTGACGGACTTTCCATTCCTCAAAGGCAGATTCGCCTGGCACGTGCTGCGACGGCACGTGACAGTAGCCACCTGGGGAAATCCTGATAGTGAATGCTTGGCAACTATACGATATACGGGTAGTTACCTCGGCGATCTGCTTCGTTCCACCTCTTACTCCGCTCTCCCCTTTCTCTTTCGACCCTTTCCAACATTTCTCTGTTACTACTTGTAGTCTACTCGATTGAATTACAACTGGCAAGTGTGACATTATAAACAATGAATTCAGATTTTTAAACATAGACAAACACGAAGCAAAATTGCAAGCGAATCCCTGAAAGTCTTTTGGTTATTAAATAAATATAAACAAACGTGTCTTACAGATATAAAAGTGTTTGTATGCCAGAATAGTGAAGAAATTCTGAAAATCGTTGGAATTCTTTCGCAACACAGTGTATTAGTCTTTCAAGTCGTTTTCGTCAGGTTGCGTCTGACGGACCATACTTACTTACCCGAATCAATTCTGCCCGACGTACTTCCAGCGAGCGCTCCTTGCATTGTGGTCGCCACACGCCGGCGGAAATTCCTCGAGGCTTCCTCCGCGCCTGGCGATTAGCCTATTGCAAAGTTTGCTCTGCTTAGTCTTTGGTACTAATACCTACCGCCTTAGCGAGTGCTCGCGTTAAGTTTCAGTTCATGCGTGACTGATGAGTTAGAATCCCTTTGGGTTATTAGACTTCGGCTTCAAGGCCTCGCGCAAGCTTACAAAGATATGTTTCCCTCTTCCACGAGCATCGAACGTAACCACTCGAACACCTCTCTGTGTTTCAACATTGTGCGTGTAATTCATTCTTCGATTCACTTGTATTATCAATTATAATACAACAGTAGCCTAATTTTTGCGAATCTTCCATAACTAAAAACTTGCAAAGATGGAGAGTTACTTAAAATACAAGAGGACTTGATTCCACAACCAAGTGACACGTACAATTTCTTGGTACTCGAAGGAGAACTTCTGAGAGCAACCTAGTTTCAATTGGGGGCAATAAAGAAGTTATCTACTTACAATTTCATCCATGACACATTCGAGCCTTATTATCTTGTTGCTTAATTTATAATCGTCATATTTGCAACAATGACTAGAGGCGGTGATTCAAAGACAAGTGACTCGCCACTTTACACACTGGGAGGCCTAAACTCTATTTCATCGGGGATACTTCTTCCCCTTATTACCTTCGATTGCGAGGGAAGTGGCGTCGCGGCGCGATACATCTCCGCGGGCGGCGTGGGCGTCGGCGGAGGCGCATTCGGATGCGGGGAGCAGAAATGAGAAAAGTTTGAGGTAGCATAATAAGGGCGGCGGCGGCGTTTCGAGAGCTCGGCGACTCGATCTGGCGGCGAGCGATACTCGGGACGAGCGGAGCCAAAAATGCTTGGCTGTAAACAGGTGAGCGCTGGAAGATAGAACGTGCGAATGGAGTTCTCTCCGCCCGCAACGCCAGGTAAAGCCGTTATTTCACCGCCCCTGTTTTCCCTCGTATTTTCCCGTCGCACACTTTTCTCCGAGTTTGCTTGGATGAATATGGCGCGCCCGGATGATCCCCGATGCGCGAGGAATTCGTCCGCGGCCCCCCCGTCGTAAACTTTGCCTCGTCTTGTCTGAATTTGATAAAGCTCTCCACCAATGCGCGCTACACATGCCGAGACTTTTATATGCGCGTTGGCAATTCCTCTGAATCATTACGAGTCATTAAATTCTAGCAATAAGAAATAAGTGCCTGTACTCGTGTATCAGTTTATTCGAGGACAAAGAACTTGGATATTCTTTTTATACTATTCTACTAATTTAAATTTAATTACACTTGAATTTAAAATCCAATATTGCTAGAAATATTCTTTGACAAACTTACTCTGGAAATGATTTCAAACTAATTTTAGTAGATTCGAACTTTCATTGGAGGATATTGATAACAAATGCCACTGGCAAACTGCTCTACACATTGTCGTGTGGAACACGAACCGAGTGATATTCTAATTGTCATTAATACTGATTAGGGATAAGAGCCAACCCACCCGTCTTAGTGCTCGGCCGTGAGAATTTCTATGGAGGGATTACGTCCCTTATTAATTGATGCGTGAAATTACAGCCGACTCGCGTTAATTAGCTAATAGTGAGCTGTCAGGGAGGTTGTTTAATGCTAACGTTAAAAGATAGTCTCAAATTATAGTGTGTTTCCCAACACTTCCTGGAATATGTCTTAAACACAAGTTAGCTATTAAATACAAACTATTATAATTCTTAGCTAATTACCTTGCAAGTATATAAGTCAAAGAATGGACATAAATTATTGATAGTGCGGCCGCAATAATATTTAAGGCGACTATCACCAAGAGAAACGTCCTCGGACTAATCTAGCGAGTGACGCTCTAATTACTTGACGAAGTAATCAGTTCTTGTCGTTGGAGAGGCGGAGGCGCCTCATTAATGCGCCGGCTGTATAGCAAGAAGCGGGTATCAAAGGGGCCGGTGGTAGTCAATTAACTGAAAAATTCAATTATCGGGAGTTTTCAAGGCAGCGTCACAAATGACATCGTTAAACTCGTTTTTATTCTAGCTTCATTACAAACCCAGCCGCTCCACTTTTTTCGTGGATCGCCGCGCTGGCGTCGCGGTGGTCGCTTGGGTCGTCCGACGTATGCACGCAGTGCATCCGGCTGAGATGTGTGTGTGTGAGTGTGTGTGTGTGTACTACGCAAGGAAGTAACCCTCTTTTCAGCAGTATGCCTCGCGACCCCGATTTCGAAGCAAACGCCCTCGCCGCCGACGTCGACGCCGCCGTCAGTCCTACTTTAATATTCAACCCTTTCCGATAATGAACAATTCCACCCCCCGCCTTTAAATGCATCACTTGTGTTTTCGTCTCGGCGATTGTTACTTCTAACCAAACCAACGAGACTTGACCTAGTTTTGATTTTACCTGCTTCGAACAATAACGAAACCTCTTCGATAGGACGTCGCTGATCTGTGTGTCTCGATGATAATAAATAATTACTTATTCGAAGTCAACGGTACTTGGAAGCACGAGGAGCAGATTGTTTTTCCCTGCGCCAGTTTTTCCTCTTGGAAATCGCGGATGACACACATTTCATAGACTTGATTGTGAAACTGTTGCAATTGAATATATCGCGCGAAATATCGAATTATTTCTATCTTGGAAGGTGCGATTTAAGTATTTCGGGCTCGTTCTTACATTTGGAAAACTGTATTCGATCGAGTAAGTTAATTTTGATTCTATTTTCGATAACCGCGATTGAATTTTCCACGGCTAGCCAGGATTTTCGATTGGATTAAATATAAATAGATTTCGCGGGTCACGTAGAATCTGGATGATCCTGTAGATTGTACTTACAGGGATTAGATTCTACAGAAAATGTTGAGAATCTACGCTTGGAAGCGTGTATACAGTGGGAAGGAAGAATTTTAGCGGCTGAATGCCGTCAGAAGGAGAATACAAAGTTACACAATGCAAAGGGAACAGCTGTAAATCCGTGAGATATTCTGCGGTCAATTGTTGTTAAATAGACTTTAAAATAGCATGGGCCGCATTCACTGAACGAGAGCGCTGACCCTCACTAGTCGAATAGAGAGGAACGTTTTCAAAAGTGTCGCTCCTCCCTAAACCCTCCTCCTGTTGAGGTAAACGTGTCGACAGCATTCACAATGAAACTCCTTCCGATGAAAGACTATCCGAGAGGATCGATATCCGTGTTTCGCTGTAGAAAGCATCCGAAATGCTCCGAAAGTCTAGCATAACACGAAATGTATTATATTCCTCTTCACAATTCCACCACGCATATTATTCAATTCCTTACATTTTCAGCATACATTTTAAAGTCTTCAAATGCGATATTAATAATTCTGTACTTGTGCTTTAAACTCAGGAGTATTTTACACTTTTTTTAAAAGATATAACAGCTGCGAACACGTGTTAAATCCGCTTGATTCGCACGAAAAAATTAGCAATAAGTCCGAACTTGGCGCTATACTCGAAAACGAGTACTTACGTCAAGAGTACGTTCTCGTCGGACCACTGACCCATGAAAATTGGAGTGGTTCATTTAACCGTCGGACGGCGGAGAGTCCGGCACTTGGATGAAAGGCTCGGGTCACATCTGACTCATCATAAGATGAATTCGTTGACACATTACAAGATTTAAATATTGAAAAATTGTTATCTAAATACTTTCTTTTAAACGCTGTCACACAAGGTTTCTCATTTAATTACACAACAGAAAGATATCAAAGAAAATAATATGAAGAATCAAGAATATTAATTCGAAAGCATATATGAATAATTCAGGAGGGTTCCTTGGGGAAAAAAGTCGTACTATGATGTGTCACATATGTAACACACCCGCCTGAGTCACCAGAATGACTCAGATGAGCGAGGCTCGTCGGAGGGTTAACTGCAAGGTGAAAAGATGGCGCTGACCCCGCCGGGGTTACCAATAATTTCGACTGCAGGTCGCGTACACTCTTACGCAGTCTCGAAGTTGATGCGATGCCATATCGAGCCGCGTCCCGACGGCACCGTTTCTCCTCCGCAGCGAACCTCCTCTCCTCTGTACTTCGGCGTCGAAGTACACTTTCTCAGTAACGTAGCCACGTTTCGTCGCAGAGCTCCATTAACGAAGTAACCCGACGGGTTGGAAACTTTTAGAAAACGCGCTTCCTTCCTCTGCGCGCCTCTCGCCTGCCTTTGCCCCGCTTTCCCCCCTTTTCCCATATCCCTCCTCCGCCTGTCTTGTAAGGTTCGGTGGCTTTCGGGAGAAATGAGCGGCGTCCCAAGTTAACTCACGGATGCTCTGCCATGGGATGTTCCCGATTAATGAGCAGCCCTTGAACCGAGCTTGCCGTACAACTTCAACGATACACCTTTGAAATTTACCCGTCGAGCAGAGATTGCGTGTAATGTCTTCCCATTAATAATTTTCACGTGCGAGCCTCGCAAGAAAGTAAGACTTCGAGATGATGTTACACGTATGTTAATAGTATGAGAAGAAATAACAGGGTTTATAAAGGACAGTGAGAAATTTAGCAAGAAATTTATATTGTACAATTGTTTCTGTCGCACAAAGCTAAATGCTGTTATCGCGTGTGAGACAAATCTCGAGTAAACTGGCGCGAGATGAAAATATTTGCGTATATAATTAAAATGAAATCTCCGCTTGGTTTATGCAACGACAGTAGGCATCGCCGCTGCCAACTTACAATTCGCATTAAAATTCCCGACGCCGCGGTGTACACGCAAAACGTGCGTGTCCCGAAAACTAGTTTTCGCCGTGTGCCACCCGCGCAGCCCGAGGAATACGAAATATCAGCGCGACATTGTATACATTGAGCGACGAGCTGTTGCCGTACAATATGGACTCACTCAATAATATGTTCGGACATTGGACATGTTTCGTGTTTTGCACTCCATGCTGGATATAAATGCGCAACGAATACCAAATCATCCTTTCGCCGAGCGTCACCATGCAATTTTGGTTGCTCCAAAAATGGAACAAGTATTTATTCAGTAGACAGAAATTATACGAATCTCACTATCATTGGGAAAAACCGTGAAACTATATTAATTACGAATCAACCGTACGACTTCTCGATGAATATTCTCTTTAGAGGTGAAACGGCTAATTATAAGCAGACCTTAATTCACACTGACTGCAACTGCGATCTTTTCCCGAATCACTTAACTCCGCTCGATGGAAAGTAGTTAAAAACAAGAGTTCTATTTCACCGAGTAATCGACTCGTAAGAATTATTCTTACCGGTGGACCGTTCGAAAATGATAGCGGCTGTACTCGTGAATTTTATTCGCCGGCGTCATTAAGAGCGACGCTGTCTTTTACGAGGGGGTCGCGATAAGATTCGCGCAGAGGCCGAACTTTAAATTGAGATAGTTCATTGGTCGTAGGAGGATTGGATTTCCAGGGACTAGCGGCGCCTTTGATCTCAGACCGTCAAAGGAGAGAAACTGCCAACGCATTAATTCGATGGTACTACTTGCGTCATGTTGTACCGGATCGGATATTCGCCTTCGTATCGAGAAGTCTTCAAAGAGAGCTCCGAGCGTAATGCAATTTCTTCCTGCGCATCGTTAATTTACGCATCTTTAATGTAAGAAGGAAAGTTAGCGCTTTATTGCCAAGGGAATCTGTCGGTAATTGGCGCGCAGCTCATAAATGCTTAACGCTCGCTAAACTGTGACCAAAACATTTTTTATGCCACCGTAAAAGCGGGTTAAGGCATAGGTCGCATGATATGCAAGCATCAGCTGGCACGATAACGAGGAAATAGTCAGATGTCATCATATAATTCCAGTAAATCACCCGAAATAAACAAATTTCTGAAATAGTTACATTTCAAAAATCAACTGTTAATTTAAGATTGCATACAAAAGTTCTAAACATTTATTTATTACCAATTGTCAGCTCTACGATTTTAACTTATTAAAATACAATTTCTCTGAATACAAAACATTATTCCATCAACTATTCTAATACTTCAACGACATGCGATCTTCCAACCAATATTATACCCAAGAAATAGTTATATCTTCCAAGCCCGAAAGCAAAACTATTGCGAAACTTATATGCGCGCAGCAAATATATTATATCCGCCATAACGCGACTGCACGTAACACGAATACACTGAACCCGAAACCGACACATAATGCGAGCCGCTCGCACCAAACATTTCGGCGGAACAAAACTACCCCCCCGAAAAAAAGGAACGAGCGGTTTCAAAACTGTGCGCACGTGTCGATGGAGTGGGTTTTCGCACGCACGTCTCCAACATACAGAGACATGCGCAAGGCAGAGGATCGAGGCCGATGCAAGTTAATTCGTGCGAGGGTGGTTGGGGCGCAGGCTGGCACTGGGCATTCCTGACTGGGGTGGGGGTGGGTCGGGCGGCGGGCATCATCGTTTCGCAATCTCGGCTAATTCCACGAATGCCGAGCGACCCGTGAGGGGCCAGTTTTCGGCGCGGCGGCGTAAGCGGATGTCACGAATGCTTCTCGCTTCGTGGAATCACGTCGCGATCCTAATATCCTCCTCTGCCGGGGCCGATCCGAGCCCGCCGCGCCGCGCCGCGCCGGTAACTTCACTCGACGTGACCCAAATATGCAGAGCTGCGAACGGGCCGAGGCCGATCCCGAGGCCATTGCCATCAACAGGGCTGAACGGCTATGTATATGTGCGACTCTCTGTATATATATATATATGTGTGGATGGGTGTAGTCTCAGCCGGAGGAATCGCAGAGGCATGCTGCGCTCCTGTTTACCCTGTTTCCTGCTATGCTCGGCTGACATCGGCAGCAGGGAAACGCGGTGGGCCGGTTGGCCTGTCTCGCTGCCGCCGCGCTGGTTCAATTACGAACCAGCAGCAGCAGCAGCATCCTCCTCCACCGGTGACAAATATATCGGGCCGCGAGGATTTCCCGTCTGGCCGATCGCTTCGACGCCAGAGTCCCGTTAACCCGTTATTCGTCTTGCAGGTTTAATCTCGCCACTCTTCCGCCAAATTGCCGGCTGCGCGGCTGACTAATCGCGCTGATAAAGGGATAAGGTTTTCCTTTTGCGTCGCCGTTCTCCCATCTCCACTCTTGGACCTTCTCTTTCTCGCGCTGCTGTTTGAAATGGCGAGAATGGGAGAGAGAGAGAGAGGGTTTGCGATGGTGCGCTGCTGGTTTGTTAATGCCCCGAGTGCCTCTTGTTAGAGCCCTGGAAGTCCGAATGTCCTGCTAACTCGAGATTCCGTGTTGTTCCTTCTGATAAGAGGTCCGCGAGCATCGTTACCTTCACCCTTAACTTTGTTTCCGGTAATAGCCGCTTCACCCACGGCAATGGCCCACCCGCACTCCCACCTCTTAATCCCTTCGACTTGTAAGAGGATTTTTATCGCTGTACACGCTATTCTCACGATATTAACAATCTCTTGGTAATTCTAAGTATTTTATAATTGGATCTTGTTATGGGCTAGTTTTTATGCGAGATTTCCTTTGGTAGCTTAGTAAAAAACAGTCACTAAGACGATTGCCTCGAGCGACAAAAACTCACTCTGAGTTATTGTACAAGGAAATCAGATTAAAATGATCTGACAATTAATTCGATTATGATTAATTGCTGTATTATACTGTTGGGAATAATAGAAGATTATTTCACTTAAGCAAACAATAGAAGGAGAAAGATATATGAAATTGGCAGACGAATAATTGTAATAGAACTTGAAGGTTTTTGATGCCGAGCACGATGGCAAACGTGTTTGCTGTGTACCCGCGGAGGCATTAAGTAAATACGCGTGCACATCAGCAAACGTGTTTAGTAACGCATCGAGCGCTATTAAACTATTAATTAAATTCCCGCTCGGATATATGCCGGGGATGATACTGCTTCCATCACAGCCCACTATTTACTATTCCGCCAATTGGGTGTAACTCTTGGTAATTGGTGGCATAGCCTGCGATCTGGCACTGCTATATCCTTAAGCATCATGAGGATAAGCAAGCATTGTGCTATCTGTTATGCAGTAACATAACTTGGCACTATCGCCGAAGTAATCATGTAAATACTATCATATTGAGATTAATCATCACTCTAGAGTACAATATCGTGTCGCTATTAACAAACAAATGATTGGAATGATCATTTCTCTATTAAACTATTTTGAATAACTATATATAATTTCAAATCTGTTGTAATGTCTGAATGATTAATAGTATTAATGATTCTAATAATCCGTTTATCAAGCTCTGGGTCAATGACTCCCTCTGAATACCACTTATTGATTCCCGTCCAGCTTTCCGGCGAGCTTCGCTCGCGGGAGATCACGGTCAACGTTGGGACAGAAAAATCGAAGGTGTCCGTCAAAGCGATCGGGAAAGAGAGTGAATGGGAGTCGGAGTAATGAGGAAAGGGTCGCGCGCAGGAAAGAGTACGTCAGGCTTTCCTCGGAGAGAAGCGGGCGGATGAGTGAGCGAGCGAGTGAGTAGTAAAGAGAAGACGGAAAAGAGAGAGAGAGGAAGAGATAAGGAAGATCTAAGAAGGCCAAGTGAAAAGGGAGAGTGTGGAGGAAGGGAGAGGGCCGATGGCGGTAATATCTTTCGGATAATCCTTTGCCGAGGGATTCGGGTCAGGAATCTTTAATCTTCGTCGAAAGAAAGTCGGCCCGATGGAAGCGTGCACGCCGCCGCCCGCGCCGAGCTAGGGCGGAATGAAAGACGCGGAGAGACACCCTGGAAGGGCCTAGTTGAAGTTGAAGAGAGCCGAAGTGAACGAATGGGCGGTGAGATCGAACGGCCGCGCGCACACGAGGATTCGCGTAAAATCGCTATTGACAAAGAATCGACGAGACCCGAAGCGGATATCCCCCAACCCGGCCAACCTCCCCACTCTCTCTCCCTCTCTCTCGCTCTCTTCTTCTCCAACCAAAACCCCCCCGACGATCCCCGCCTTAAAATATTCCGAGTACCGGAGATTTCTCGCATTTCGCGCGCTTCCTGACGTTATCATTCTCTCCGTCCCATCATCCAGCCTTCCTCCTTCCCATCCACTCACCCTGCTACTTCATCTTTCACGTTCTCTCAATTTCTTTCGGATTCCCGCTCTCTCTACTGGAAAGTTATATTTCAACTATCCTTTGGGATTGCCTTCTTATGAATTAACATTCTTGCCGGGGAAATCTACTCGCTGCTTGACACTTGTTTATAATGTTCTTTTGTTCAAAGGTTTATTATTTGGTTTTGATAATATAGGAAAAGTTGTAGGAATTTGTTTAATGATTCTCTTTTCTATAAGATTCAATTTTAAATGCTGATTACTCGTTGTCATTTATTATTATTATAATTCGGGAGGAAAAGAAGTGATTTTTCAATCTTACCGTCCGAATCTGGCACAGCAATTGTCCGGGGCGAAACCAATTTTGTCCGGATAAACCGCGATATGTCGGAGCGCCGGTATTATTTTCCGGCACATAATTAAAAAAATGGCGGTACGCGGGGCTTCCGAATTTGTTCGGATGGGTAATCGCTTTTGGAAAATGGGAGTGGCGCAACGGGAATAGGGCAACGGACGAGCGGCAACGGGTAAAAGTGCTAATCGTGATATAGTAACAGAGACCGTGGTGGCCAATAAACCGTTTATCTTTTTTCCTCTCCTATCGGATGATAATAGAACGGCCCCGGAAAAAACAAGGCCGACCGCCGGGCCATTAATTTCTTTTAAATCGATCCCAAATGACCGTGCCGCCGATTTTTTGGAAGCATTTTACGCACTCGCCTCGCGTATCCACTGTAATCGTCCTATAATTGCAAATAATGTTGCATACTGGACAGGTGTTTCACCATTTCTACGTAGCTTTCTTTGCATCTACACTGCTGCAACGTCTGCAAAATAAAGCTCGCGTCCTTAACAATGCTATACGAGCAATACGCGAAGCGCGGTAACTCTCTTGAATATACAATAACCATAACCGCAGTTGGAATAGGAAAGAGTCATCCCATTATTGCGTCATACAAATCTTCGCCGACTAAAAGTACAGCTTTGTAATGCAATCCAATAACTACACCTTTCCTCGGTCAAAGTGAAACTACACAATGACGAAAAAAAAAATACATACAGCCGTCCCTATCGCAACAGAGTAGGAAAGCCTGTCGTCGAGTTACACAATGAGAGTTACACATTCAAGTATAAAAAGCTTGCGGCTTTGAGAGCGAAGGAAACTCGCAGGACACTTAAGCGAAAGGGTTTCATTGAATGGCTGTGCGCGCATGAGGTGGTGCAAGCATTCAATGAAACAGTTTTCGATGATACTCCATGCTGGCCGCTCCCATCCCCACCCACTCCCCCGCGCGCCACCCCTTGTTCCACCACTGACAGAAGGGTGGTGAAACCAGAGCTCCATTGAACCGGAAGGGAGGCTCTGAAAGTGCGCGTGCGACTACTCTCAAAGCGAAAAGCCGCCGGCAAGCAGTGTCAGTGTGCCGCTTAGGAGAGCGGCGGCGGCGGCGGCGTGTTGATCTGCTCTTAATTCAAATCAGATTTCAAGCTCATCGATTGGCTCGGAGGTTTTCTGGTGCGCGGCGAACAGAGAGCCAACTGGCGGCCGATCACCGGAACAAACCCGGAGCGAGCGATAGCGGTGCGTGTTTCATTTGAATTCCGTTGAAAACGAGCCGCGTCAAAATCCCCGGCGAAAAAAACCGGGACCGTTTGCTATCGGTGGGTTGGTGGCGGAGAGTCGAAAAGAGGAGTGTGTGTTGGGAGGCGGGAAAGTGGAGCTTGCAAGGTGAAAGAGTGAGAGAGGCGAAAGGGGTGAACGTTTAATTAGATTTTCCTACGATTTCCCTGTGCCCGCGCTGCTGCTGTGTTGTCGACGCGTGAAATCGTACCCCTTTCTGTTGCGATCGCCAACCGATCCTGAAATACGTTTACACCCCAATACAATAGCGCAACAATACTGCATTCTTTCTCTCTCTCACTCTCTCTTTGCTTTCGTGCAGTAGCGCGCGATAGTAGCCTTCGCGGAATTAGTAGTACTATGTCATACTGTGTACAAGTGGAATTGGTAATGTTGCCAACAATGCATTGATTGAAACTATCAACGCTACTAGGAATCGTTGCCAATAGAATTCACAATAGTCACTGGGAATCCGTGCAAACTTTGGAACGAGACGTTTTTGTACATCGTGAAGGACTGGATTCAAGTAATTGGAATTTAGAATTGAAAATAAGCGTTTAATTAAATAATGAGAATAATTTTTTACTTATTCAGAAGGCTGTAATGAGGTTTTTAAAATTTTGGTTTTAGCTAGTAATAATATTATGATTCGATGTATTATTAACAATATATATCTTGTATATCATTTAGACTAATGACAGTAATCTTCATCATAATGAATATTATTCGTTTTGGCTGTTGGGAAAATCTATTTTCAGGCGGTTCGGTATTCGTATGGTATGTGGCGCTAGTAGTAGAGGTCAACGTGAATGGCTGTCAGTAGTAGAGATCGCGCATTAAGCGGACGCGCGGTACACGCGATCGAGAGATTTACTTTTTTTACATTCCGCGGCCAGAAAAACCACAATAAATTTGCATGGACACAGACTCACAGTGGTAGCGCACACTGACACGTTCCAAGGACATCTCAAAAATGTGTACACTTCAATTTATTAAATATTCTTTACCAAGTGAATTGGTTCACATGTCAATCTACTTTGACTCAAAACTACTTTTTTGTCAATAATCAATTATTGATGAAATGTCGAGAACTTAAGTTGCAATAGCGAAGGTCAAAATTAAGAGTAGCATATTTTCATCCAACTAAGATTCACCTTTATAGAGTGAGGGGTTTATATACGTCAGGTAAGCCTGTACTTTCGAGAATGAATAGCAGAGCAATAAAGTGCTAACGACCACGTACAATAGACGTTTCGTTACGAAGCACGGAGAAGCTACTGCGCGGCGCGCAATAGTTCAAAGAATATTTATGTCGCAAATAGTTCACTTTTAACGATCCAAGTGCGCCTGGCAGCCACACGCCGAATGAAAGCTTGCACTCCACGTGTGCACCAACTCCCGCGATCATCGTAGATAAGCTTCGCCTAGACTTCCCCCCCCCATTTGAATGCTAAACGAGGCACAAAAGAATAATAACCGTTATTGAATCTTACATGATTTAATCATACCAAGACAGTAGTATTTTTAAATGAATTCAATTCATTACAGAAGTTAAAAGTATTAGCAATCAGAATTCAATTACACGTACTCTTGAGAGTTTTTTTTGTGAGTATTTAATCGCATAAATGGAAGTCATAATTTACAACTATAAAATCTTTAGCCTTGTGCTTGCGAAGTTCCTTTCATGACGATAAAAAATCGTAAGTATACTCGGTCAGCCTTAACTAATATTATTGTCGAATAAATTGAATTCATTGCAGAAGTTAAAAGCATTAGCACTCAGAATTGGGTTAAATGCAATCTTGCGAGTAGTTTTTCAAGTATTTAATCGCACAAATGAAACTCATAATTTACAACTATAAAATCTCTAACCTTGTTCTTGCGAAGTTGGTTTCATGGCGATGGAAAATCGTAAGCATACTCGGCGAGCCTTAACTCGTGTAATATTGCCGTATCGTCTGCCGCACGCTGTTTTATTTCAGCGGGCGATCTATCTCGCGCGTTATAAATATAAATGAAGTGTACACCGAGTGCCATTACAGGGATTGCCGAGTGGATATCCCGCGAGCATAAAGGCGGGCCATTTTTTTTCGGCCGCGCGAAACGTTCTGCCCGGCAGCAGCAGCAGCAGCCGCGAGAGCCGCGAATTTACATAGCTTTTGAAGTATAACAGCCATTTTTCTGCGGGAGCAGCTGCAATCAGTGGATCACGCGCCTCCTCCCTCGCCGCTTGACGAAGTGTCTGTCCGAATAATATAAGTTAAACTGTGCCGATGTCCCGGCGCCGGTTATTGTTGTCGCTAGTTATCACTCTTTGCGTACTGCTCGCGTTAAATTCAAGAACATTGTAGTTTTTTGCATAACGAGATGCAGTATTTAATGTTCTGGTGTGGATATTCTATTTCTTTAACTTCGAAATAGAATTTTTAGTATAGTGAACTTGGAATTCGAGTTATATTATGGGTTGTTAATTTAGTGTATAATTTGTAATGTAATTATTCGCGAAGTAGAGTGTTTAATTCTTCCCTTTGTCGTTTCCACTCAGTTCGCTTTTAGCCGAACACTCGAAATACCGGTGAATTTCTAGATCACAGTGCATGTAAGCCGTCACGTGTGAACATTTCCCTCTTCTCTATCAACGTTATTAACCAGGAGAGCACTCCTCGGCATTCTCCGCCCATTTACAGTTTCACGGCGCACTTTCCCGGCGAACTGGCCGTTTCCAATCTCAGTGTATTCTATCCATGATTTTCGTGTCTATTGTCGAGGAAAGTAATTAACGCGCTGAAAGGAGTTTCAAAGGTAGCCGCAACAACGCGCCGCCGCCGCCGCCGCCGTTTCCCAGAGCGCATAGTGCACCGAGTTTCGTACTCGCGGCAACTTTCGTTTCGCGCGCTCTCGATCAAAGCCGATGAAATCTTCGCCGTAAACTAGTTGACCGGCTCTTGCTGTCTCTTATCATTGGTCGAATGTGTGCATCTGCACGTGCTACGTTTATTTATACTCAACTTTCCGGCGAGTTCTATTAAAAAATCGACAGGAAAGTCCTATGCGAGTTTGACTTTCCATTATTCATTAAATATAGTAAACCAGACTATTGAATATTGGGAATCTTGAACTCGTTTCGACAAGTCTGATTCTTGAGAAGTCGAGTGTGCTCTATTTGCATAAACATCAGTCTGGCTGCAAGTTGAGACACCGCCGATCTTTATGTAAATCTAGATTTTTATTTCTAGTACGATTTAGTTAAGAGTACAATAAATTTGTCATTCTAATAATAATGAAATAGTATATTTGTCGTTTCGTTAAAGATATAACTTGTGCAGGTGAAAATAGAGTTGTTAAAACGTTGGATCTCCGCGATATTATTGTTGCTCGGTGGATGTCTGCAGGCAGTTAACACGGCAGGTGGAGCGTCGGGTGCAACTAAATTAACAGATGACACTTGAATGCATTTATCACCCCGGCGGGGATATTGCAAGCCACGTTTCAATCCGCGATACCCATAGCCGGCAGATTTGATCTACGGTGGCCAAGGGAAAACCAAGGGAAAAGGTAATAAAACATGTGATTGGCCCGTCTTCGCCGGGGAGGATTGCGGACTCTAATCCAACCCGGATATCAATATCTCCTTCTCCCTTTACCGCTAATAGATCTTCGTGAAAACGGCGCGCTCCCATTTCACAACACTCGGTCGTCGAACCTTGTCCCCTATTGTCTCTCCCTTCCAGTAGACCTGTTCCAAAATACCAATGCCAGGAGAACACGAAATCCACCGAAACGTAACACCTGCCTATATTTTCGGCAAATTTATACCACCCTCAATAAGAATTTCTAATGTGTATAAACAACAGCGAACTTTCTGAATTTATTTCGAATGCCAGTATCGTCGCATTACTCACTCTGTGTCCCATTAAAAATAGAGTAAGATTTGTGGCTATCAGTTTGAATCTTCTATAGCGTTCACCATGAATTTTAAATATTTCTCTCTTCCTATGACCTCACCACGAATAATTAAACCGAGCACAGAGCAATCATGAAATGAACTGGGAGGTCCGCTTCTCCCATAGTCGGCGTTCGAGGGATGAGAATTAAAAGCACGCGTGCTTAAACAAAGCTGGAACTCGAAGCGCGTTACGTGGTGACACGTGTCATAAGTGGAGAGGGCGATGTCGTGGGAAATCATCGCGAGAGTATGCCGGGAAGGATTGTCGTTTACTGGGAATTGAATATCGGCTGGGAAAGCGGCAGTTTTCCTCCGCGTGGCGAAGCCGCAATCGGCGAATTTATTATGATCGGAGTGGAGCGCGGCAGTTCCGATGAGTGAGCTCGCTACGAAAGTAGTAAAAGTCAAAATGCATTCGAGCATGAAACGAGAGTCGGGAGAGGGCGAGAGTGGCGGCGCGCCGCGGCGCGCCGCGGCAACGGCCACACTGATCTAGCCAAATAAAAGTGTCGACGCGCTGCCACTTTATTGCTGGCCCGGCATACCTTTCGCCCTCGTTTGCCCAATTCAGCATTAATCTCTGCAATACAGATTACACGCTGCTCGCCATTAGCTTCGCCCTGCTTTTTCAACCATTCTGCTTCTGCGTCTTTTGAGGGTTAGCAGTCATTTACGACCTTCAATGACTTAAACGCTCAAGAACGAGGTCGACGTAATATCTGACATTTTCAAGTTCTTCGTAATATTTCAACGAACGAGATCCTTTACAGGTGAAAAAGAGAGATAATAATATTACTGATATTGTAGAAATTGTTCAAAGAAAGTATTATGGAATTGTAATAATCTTTGCATAGGAAAGAATTCAGAGAAGCGCCAGTGAAAATTGAATGTGCGTAATAACAGAGCAACATATAAGAAGCATAACCATAGGAGAAATCTAGTATTATTTGATACGTAAGCGCTAATTATAATATTCTCATTTTCCTAGGTAACATCTGATAGCTCGGCTATTTTCCATATAATGACACGGTTACACTTGTACCTGTAGTTTCGAAGCCTTGAACTGGTTTACGCTATGCGTGTGCCTCGCTCGAGCTGAATGCATTCTGCATAAGCTCCGCCAGCAAAACAATGCGGAATATGTTGCAGCAATAACCGCGGAATTCTCCAGAAATTCAGATAAGAAACACTTTCATCGGGCCGCGTCCTCCGCGTACAAATTAGTTCTCCGATTTCAGTGAATAGTCTTCCACTCGAATCCAATTTCTACTTCAACGCTTTACACAAATACAATTCTCAGCCGGCAATCCTTGCATTTCTACATCATCGAACTTTGACAAGGAACAAATTTTCAAATACAGCTTTGGCAAAGGTTAAGCTCCGCTTGATTAGCCTGGCGGAAGCATCTGGCTTTAATCGGGGAATGAATAACACAATCGGCAGATAGAAATGATAGGAGGAGCAGGAATAGAACGAATGGACGGTTGCCAGGGAGAAGTTAATCGTATTCGGCAGATGCATTTAATCGGCGCGGGTGCTCGCAATGCTGTTGTTTACTGGTGCGCGAAAGGCACCCAAGGCTTTGATAAATAAGATGCGTCTACTAACTGATGCATGCTCTGATTGGCGAGCGGAGGAGGAGGTGGAGGCGACTGCAGAGCGATCGAATTAGCGGAGGTTCAAAACTCCAGCACCCCGGGCGCAGAGCTGGCGCAATGCTTTACGATCCTGATAGGAGATCGCACATTCAGATTGCGGAATGTGTCCAGCCGGGCTTATTATAGCCGCACCTGTGTGTAGATATGCGCGCATGCTCACCCTAACCTGCGTCCTCCTCCTCTCCTCGGCCTCCACAACCCTTTCCTTCCTACAAGCATATAATTGGGCCGAACCCCAGCAGCTTTCCGACGATTTCGAACAACACGACATTTAAATTAACACCCTCGCACATCAATCCTTTACCATCGATCCCTGTCAACCTATAAAGCAGACTCATTTAGCAGTAATAATCTCGGTATAATTGCCGGTGAATCTTACAGGGATATTATAGTGGGAAGTATTTATTTCCTGCTTTTATATTTCCCTTTTGCGGGGTCGTTTTTATTAGAGTTTAGGGTCGAAATTAATGTGGTGGATGATTAATAATAATGAAGGTTGAAGTTGGAGGTAAGAGATTTTGGAAGATAACGATGCTGGGTATTGTTAATGTCGATTTGCTAAAAGAGATATCGTTGGGGCGAGCGGTAGAAATATTTCGAGTCGTAATTCTCTGTGGGGACATATTGGAGTTTATTTACTAAAAAGAATTAGAGGCTAACCATTTAACACGGCGGCTATTTCGGGTTTGTTGGGCGGAGAGTGTCATGTTTGAATGTAGCGGGCGGTGAAGCGGTAAATAAGATGTGGAATTAAAAGCCCGAGTCATTGACTCGGGCGGGGCGCGACACAGTCCATTTGAAGTTTAATTTGTTACACTTTCCCGTTCGAGCGACGCGCAATCCTCGTCACGCCGCCGCCGCCGCCACCGCCCCTCGAACAATTAATCAAACCAATGATGTTTGTAATCTAGATCGATTTATTCCGGCTCGCTTTGCTCTCACTCTTTTATTTGTTGTAGCATTATGTGCTCACCCGCCCGTTAAGCACACATTATATAACAAATGCGAAAATGCATTCCGACAATATTCACTCTACGGTCAGCTATGCAAACGATCCTTGTTTATCGGACGGCGAATTAAAGAAAGGATCTCCAAAAGCGTTTTAACCTCGAAACCTTCTACAAAATGGAATCGTAGAATACTTGATACGCTCACAGAATTAGACGACACCATGCATTATTATCACACAAGAAGCTCAAAAGAGGAGTCAACAACTTTGCAAATACACTCATAAACTATTTTCTCCTACAATCGAGAATAGCTGAGGAACTAAATCCAAATTAGAATTGTCGCCCGTAATAGTCACAAAACCAGTGCAGGGTTATCTAGCGGCGAATGCTATGGTTGTGACCGTTATTGTTAACAAGAGGGAAGATTAAAAGTACAAAACGTTGACTCCGAAGCATCGTATTTTCAGGTACCAGCCGTGACGCGGTTGGGATTACTGTTGAACGCTATCATTGAAATAAGACTGGGCGGGCAGACTGACAGTATCTATTCTCTGGTAGCGGGCAAGAGAGAGAGAGAGAGCGGGAGGAGCTGCAAAAGTGCGTGTGTTCGTGTGCACTGCTGCTGGATCGGGGAATGCAGTTGGCTGCATACGTCATGGTTATCGAAATGAACCACCGCGCACCGCGTTCGGATAAAGCAACGAGCTTCGCATCTGCATCCCAGCCACTCTCTCTCTGTGTTTCCCGGGTACACCGAGTCAGTCTGCACTCTATGCGCCAGATGTACTCCACAACACCCCTCAAAAACGAGCGATGTTACACTTACGAGATTAGAATCCCGGAAATGCGAGGTATTGCGAGACAGTGAAGAATCATTGCACATAGCACGTTTTAAATTGATGAGTGTTGTGATTATTGTTCTATTGTTTAAATTCTTTCGTTTGTATTATTATTGATTATAAAGAGAGCGATTTAGAAATACGTGGCTTCCTAGAAATTATTCGGTATGAGTTGATGAAGCCCCAGTTTTGTGGATACGAAAGTAGTAAAAAAGTGGGAATACGTACATTTGAAATATAATAATCCTTTTAGTAAATGGCGGTATAATAGCAGGCGGGCCGAGCAGTTTATTCTCCCATTAGCTGAATTATCCTCTTACCGATACAAAGCGAGTTCATAAGCTGGCGTAGCACACGTGCGCCGGTTGGCCGAGGGCGAGTATGGGCACGTTCGGATGAGCCTGAATGCACAAGTGTTCATGGGGTTCAGATCCGCGGAGCGCGCTAGCCACGCACTTACTCTGGCACGTCCAATCCATTTATTTGCATAATTGGCACCCGCGTACGCCAGCCTGCCCCTCGCACGCCCCTCAAATAGACAACCTATTCCTTCGCCGTAAAGAAGCAGCACTCATTAAAAAAGAGAATATCCTAATTCAGATATTTCTTCTTTTGCCACGATTTCCATCTGGAGATTTTGGAATTTCACGCGAAAAATGTATTTGGTACGCTTGAATTTCATGAACATTTCGAAAGAAAAACTTGGCAGTTAATGAATCAATACCCATAAATAATTTTGTCTATTAGAGAAATTCTGTTTGCGCCCATTAAATGTATTGTAATTCGCGAGCTCGATTTATTACCATTCTGACCCAGTGGCGCACTTTTCCAACTTTGACAAGTTGCCGAGTACTTCATGAAATATGGAATAATGGTTGACAAGTCCCGTGGCCGGGTCAAGATTCATCATTAATTAGTTACCGAGCTGACATACTTACTGGGCTGCTGGCAATTGAAATAAAAAGTCGCAAGTGGTTTAACTGCCGGAACTCGGATAGCACTGGACATGCATGCGCCCCTTTCATAGCATTACTCACGTCGGGTTAAGGAACTAAGTAACCCGGCCAGTGGAGAGCAATTAAATGGGCATCGCCGAGTGCCAGTGCATCATGTACAGGGTGAGTCAGCCATGTGCAGAAAGGCATTCTTGCAGTGATGATAGAGCCGCAGAGAATCTTATTAACTTCATTAACCCTTTTAGAAGCACTTTAACTCAGCATTCGCTAAAAGGCTCACTGCATTTTATTAACCACACGAAATTCACTGTTTCGAGTTACTTATAAACTTGATTTTCAAACCATTAACGTTTCAACCTGAAATAATTCAATCTGACCCCATTCAATACTTCTCTTATTACTAAGACATACGATATTATGCTCGCGATATAATATTACGCTCTCGAACAACAATACGATATCAAAAACTGTATCCTGTCGATAATATGCTTCATTGATGGGAATTCGCATTATAATTCGATTATTATTAATACAATCACTCAATCATAATAAACCTCTGCCTCTTTAAATACTACAAAAATATTTGTTCCAACGAAAGAATTAACCTCTGATTCCTCGTTAAAAGGACTGTTACTATCAATAATGTTTAAGAACATTGATCGAAGGTCTGGCAGGGTGAAGTTAAATCGGCAATTATATTTGCACGAGGAAGCATAGGATGCACTGGAGGGCATAAGGTTGCGTCCATTAGTGGTGCATATCTTCACGTTGGCCACTTGACATCGTCGATTTAACCCAGATCCTTGACCTCTGTTAAACGTGCCCGGGCACACTGGCAGCGTGTTCAGTGGTTGGACGCGCGCGCGCGCGCGCGCTCTATCGGCCGGAGGGCCGCAGCCAATTTATATGCCGGCCGTCCCATAGCCGGCCAATAAAATAATTTATCTATCTTGCTGTGTCTCCCTCTTGTTCGCTCCCTCGCGCACCCTAAATTACCCGATAATGCACTCGGCCTTAAATTTTCCGCAGGCGGCGTTCGCTCTCGACGCCGACGCCGCCGACGCCGCCGCCGGCATTCAGGACGGCCGAGGGGAAAAAACTATCGGAGACAGAATAGGGAAAAGACGAGGGGGCAAATAGTGGCGGCGCGCGCCCGAGGAAATAAGGAAAGTTCGTTGTCCTACTGACCGAGCAGAAATGTGGGTGAAACAGAATGAATAAAAGACAGTGTTAATGTTTATTGAATCAAATATTGATTTATAAATAATATAATCCAGAATAATAGAAAATCGTACAAGTCTGTTATGGGTATATTTTTGATTTATTGTGATTATTAATATTATGATATATTTTTATATGTAATAAAATAAGAAAGCGTCTGTTCAGCTTGGAGAGAAAGTCGAGTGCGCGATGCCAGGCTTCAGTGAGCATTATCGTTGTCTTTGTAAAAAGGGAGGAAGACGAACACCTCGGTGTGACTTTGATTCCCGATCATACTCAGCTGCCGGAGCCCGACAAAGCTTTGTCGGGCGCGGCCGGTTCCTGTTCTTCAATTCCTATTACACATACATTCCTCGCTTTCAATTTCCTACATCGCTGACATCCAAGCCAACGTGTTAATGTCATCGGCAGTAATTTTATTTTCCTCGCTCGATTTACAATACTCCGAGAGTGTGCTTTATTGTCACACGAATATCGTTTCTGGTGGAATTGTGCCGGTGCGCGGAAGTCTGTTGTCGAGAAATGATCGGAAATCGATAATTCTCGGAAGCCCTCGTTCTTCTTTAAATATTTTTCGAGCTCCGCGACTCGCTGCCGAGTACACGAATATATTTTTAAGCGAGGCTAATTGAATTACAGAACGTATAAAACCGAGGAGACTTACACTATTGTTCGCGTATTTACCTTAGTCGGTGTACACACAAGTACAACACACTTGAAGTGCATGGCGCGTGTGTGTGTATGTGTTTCGAGTGGGAGGAGGCGCAACTCTTGGCGAGCACGGGAGCGCACACGACAGCCGCACATCCGTCCACTTTTCTTTATTTAGCTAGCTCCTTTTTTCCTTACCTTCTCGCCGCAACCGCCTTTCACGCCGGCCAGTGTCGCATTTCCCCCCCGTTAAAAGCAGCTTACACTAGTGTTTCCGGAAAATGCTGCGTTTCCTAGAGTTGCCTGCGCCCCGGAATCCCAGCTTGCGTAGAAATCACTGACGATTCTGTTACCTAAACGTTTTTACACTCTGCCAGGACCGACCTCATTTTCCTGCCTTCAAATTACTAACTATATTGTATATTTAGACAGCTGCGCTATGCTTTTATTTAACTGTCCGGCGGTGCCCGAGCGTGTGTCGTAATGCGAATTGTTATAAATTGTTACAAAGCTTTGTCGCGTTCGGCGCGTCAGCCGGAAAATTGGCGCGGCACGTATGAGTCGTTTGTTTTTCAATTTTTAACGTGCTGGCTTTAAAAACCAATTAAAAGCGAGAATGAAAAAGGCGCGAGTGCAGTATGTAAAACTGTATTAACTTTAATTAAGGCTGCCGTGAAAACAATTTAGAAGGATATGAACGTTTATAGCTCGCTTTTCTACAATGCTCTTTCGTTCCAATTGCAGATTACAGTACTGCCGCTCGTGTACAACATTTCTGAAAAGCTGTCGAGAATTTACTATAATCTCAACAAGAATTGAACCTTTTCATTTGGACTTTCCATTAAAATCGCAATATTACGATCTGTCAAAGCGCCGAAGAAATCCGCTCTAATTCAATGGGTTATTTCTAACATTAAACTTGGAGTGGTCGTTGATATCGCGTTAAAGGAATCTCGCGTGTCTGTTTCCTGAGGTTCTTGCGAGGGCGAAGCGTCTTCGACAGTCCACTTTGTGCATTGTAGTCGAAGCGAGACTTTCCTCTCTTC
The DNA here is from genome assembly GCA_910591665.1 of Ectemnius continuus. NCBI lineage: Eukaryota > Metazoa > Arthropoda > Insecta > Hymenoptera > Crabronidae > Ectemnius > Ectemnius continuus. The sequence continues at coordinate 6,584,403 of OU342868.1, read as the reverse complement.
CTGTCGCAAGTTCAATGACATAGACAAAGATATCCCTCGCCGCCAAGTTCCTCTGAACTTCTTATCGACGTGGCGGAAAGTTTGTATTACACTCACAGAAACGAGCCAGTGTTTACAAACGTGTTGCAGGCGCGCGCGCGTAATGGACGAAACTTTTTACACGTCAGGCGGAAACCTCCTCGGAGGACGCGCGTGAAAGAGACACGTCAGGAATATATGTAGTTTAACCTGCCAGCTTCCCCCACCTCCACCTCCACCTCCTCCACCTACCACTAAATTATTCAATCTCGTAAAACTTGCTTTTGATTTATCGCCGAAACTCCTGTAACCGTTTCTTCATTTCGAGCGAACGACTGCGCGTGACACGTCACATATACTTCCACGAACTTGATATCTCCCGTTCACGCTTCATTGAATTTGCATGATGTAAGAGCATTTATCACTCTTATTCGCTCTCGTGATAATATTGTGCATATTATGGGATAAACGTGGCGAGATTAATGCCAGTATTCATTTGTCTCTGACCTAAATCTAGATTACTCGCGGATTCCAGAGAATGATTGTATTTTGTATTCAAACGAACGAGATTTATTCTCTCACTAAATATCCCATAAAATATAAAGAGACCTTTTTTTCGAGTGAGCATACACCAACTTTCCTATCAACTCCACACTTTTACCTACAAAATAACAGGGAAGTTATTAATATAAAGAATAAAGTCAGAAATCACTTTGTCCATGCTGTTATCAAGCAAGTCGCTCGTATTTCTTCAAGTATGATTTAGGTACTCACTTTTGCCGAGGTGTGTGCACTCAGTGCACGATGAAGGATAAAAGTGTGAATGACTAGGAGAGCGGGGGAGGTTGAGTTAGAGGGCATTTGCGAGGGTGAACCCTTTCGTCGCATGTAACACAGGGGAGTTGTGCAGCACGAGGAGGACGGCTGAGTTTTGTTGCTTACCCGAGGCTGCTATCCAATATCAACTTTTATCCGAGATCTTATTTGCCGAAGGCTCAGGAGGGGTGGAAAGAGGGGAAAGAGGGGGGGGGGGCGGAGATGGCGGTGATGGCGATAGGGCTCCAGCTATGGGACCAAGAGAACGCCGGAGAGGAAGGCATCGACGTCCCAACAATATCATCTTGTCTCCGTCCAATTCTGAGAGTTGTATCGACTGACAGAGGCGTCTTTACGCGGAGGTTAGGCCGGCGCGGACGACGAGGCCGGCGAGATCTCGTCGATTCCGGACGAGGCAACAAACAGGTCCCTCGGGCCACTGCCGACAAAGCATCCAGCCCTTCTCTCTCTCACTCTCTCGTTTTTTTTCCCCCTTCCTCCCCCAATTTTTGCCCCTCGCCATCCGTTATATGCCGGGGCTCCCCGTCCATCCGGCCGTATCTCATCTACGTGCCTTTGCGCCTTCCGACGATTTACTCTGATCGAGTCAGCATAACTTCCGATTATTATGAGCTTTCCGCTGGCACGCGCACGCCTCCCGGTAAACCTATGGCGCTCTCGTAACGACATCACCCGAACGATAGCCACTCTTCGGACCTTTATGGCTCGGGCATCCGCCAGGCTAGAACCTGGTGTAAACTTGATTGCAATCGCTACCCCGAACCTGTCAATCCAGCCATCCATTTCGACAGTCCCCTCTGACCTGTTAAATATAGACTAGAATTCTTTTTATGTGGTGTAATAGTAATAACAGTTTTTTGGATTTCTGGAGAAGTGTCGAGTTTCAATGTGGTTTCAATTCGTTTAGGAATATTTTCGATGATTAGTTTTATTGGAAGGGCGAATTTAATTGTAAGACTTTAGAGCTTGTGAGCTTCGCTCGTCGTTTGCTATTCCTGCGTTATTGATCGGAAACTAATTTACCTATGCCGAGAGAAAGATTTATGATTTCACACGATAGTTCAAACATAGTTTACCTGGCTTCTATCTTTGGCTCGCATAAAGATGTTCTTCTTTGGATATTAGAGGAACTAAATGGTAGCGGAGGGTTCACAAAATTTTCAGGTTTATTCTATTAGTGTCACAGATTCGATTATTTTTCATCCACCAGATTCGAGGGAGAGCTTTCTGTTTTTATTACAATATTACAAGGATAAAACTGTGGTTGATTAATACTAACATTTATTTATGAAGGCTTGGAAATGAGTTTCTGACTGACTAAGTTCCTACAGGATTCTCAACTGCGAAACGGTCAAATGGATTAAATGCGCGACTAGAAGGAAGTTTCGGATGAAGCGGACATTAAGTCCGCCTTTACCAGTGTTCACTCGCATTCAGGCCGAACTAGAATTCACCTTGCTGCGCTAGGTGGATTACGAACACCTCAGTTGTTCCCTGCCAAATGTCCACTAGTAGCTGCGCGGCTCATTGTTTCGTCGGCGCGGCTCCTCTTGCGTGGCTGTGTTTGTGCGTCCTGTACGTAGAGCGGATTCAATTACTCCGGCATTTAGTTAGCTCTAGGCGAAGTTAATTGCTCCGCGAACAAAGTTCCCTTGGACAAAGTTCGCGCAAGTGAGTTTGATGAGCATCGCATAAAAGTATTATGGCAAATGGCTGTAACAAGGAGAACGGGCGAGTAAAAATGAAACTGTTAATCTCGCTAAAGGTATTATCCCCGGCGTATTCGCTTCGACGTCTCCGCCGGGCTTCCTTCTCACCTCATCACTAGCACTGAACACCTATTCCATCCAGGAATTCCACTCGCTTTCATAGATGGCAAATTTTAGCCCGCGTCCTCCAATACATCCACTTTCATATCGCGTTATTTCTCCAGCTTGAGAATTCGCGAATTCTTTAATCTTTTAATCTAGCAAAAATAAAATACTCCAAGAATTCTCTTTTATTAGAACACACAGGGCAGAAATATAATAACTCAATCTTCGCCAAAGCATCGTCAAAATAACGAGATAAAAAGTGCGATACATCGGACGGATAAAGAAGGGGTGGCAAACAAGTATGACAGTAAAAGGCTCGCGAAACACTAAGCGAAGGATGTTTCTCGGCTGTCCATTCACCATAATCCTCGGGCGGCGCGCAATATTGTCTGTCTCACGCCACTCTCCTCTCACGCACGTGGCGAAAAACTTTTCTTTCTCCCTGTAATTTATCCAATATCCCCTCCACACACAAAAAAAAGGGGGAATAGCCGCGGCAAGAACTGTGTATAGTCTAGGTCGGTGCTTGCCCGTACGACTTATCCAATATATAGCAAGAAAAATTATGTGTCTTGTTTCGTACTATTTCATATAGCCGCATTATCTGCTATCCACTGTGTTCCACCGCTCCAGAGAAAGTAGATTAGGAAAGTTCGCCTCCAGACGATGAACCGGGAGAAAGTAGCGAAGGAAAGTGTCGCGTAAAGCTTTGCCCAGTATAGTTTCTCGCCGAAGCTGTTAAGTGCCTTCGACGCAAATGATTGTACTCGTAAAGATCCTTGATGTTTCGGCTGTCACCTTCTTTAAGAGCTTTGGTATCCACTTTTTTGGGAATATCGTGTCTTGTGTTTAATTTGTAGAATATAAGTGGTACTTTATTGTTTTCAGTTCGTTACAAAACAGAGTAATGTAGTTTCAGTTTATACTTAAGCGAGCGAGTAGTAAGAAGTTACATTATAGTTTACTGAACTGTAACTGTTCCTACGTAGTAAGTATACTTAAAGTACAGTGAACCACCTATGATTGGTTCTTATGAGTGGTAGTCAGTATCCATTGGCGAGGCTATAGTCCGCCCGCCGCTATCCATTCCTGTACTCACTCGGCATTGGGCATCTTTTATTTATCAATGGCGCACGTGCTCGCGTGTAGATCGCCTTGCTGGAACGAGCAAACCAATTGATTATTCGTGTAGGATCGAAGCGCCTGGGCACATTAAGCTTCCACTTACCAAGTGGGAGAGAGCTACATACGCTTACCGCGATAAGTGGAATTACGCGTAAGCTCTTACAGTAGAATTCTCGTGAACTTGCTAGCGCGGACAGTTCACCGGCGATCGAGTTTTCCTAGCTTTTGTTGCAAGCTAGTAAACGCAATATCAGCTTTACTGGTAAAAATTTAACATGAATTATACTTGAAATATTATTATTCCGAGCAGAGATTTACATTAAAGTATGAGTTAGCTTTGAAATAATAATGATTTGATTCTTACAAACAAATTTCCAGAGTATTTCACCAAGTTGGAGAATCTTCTGTAATATAATTTAGTTACTTAAGAAATCGTGGCGGATCGAAAGACAAACAAACCTGTCACATCATACAATATGTTTATTCAGCGGCGGTGAATAAGAGCGAGTTCATTCAGCTTGTGTTTGCAGAGAAAACAGGGAATTGCGTGAGAACGTGACAGAAGAAATAATTCGAGGGTAAAAGTAATCGTACGTTTAAATATCTAGTATTGATCTACGCAATCATGTCCGCGGGATCTCAGAGTTCGCCCTTTATATTTCCGCGGGATCGAGCTTCTTTTATCATCCATCGAAATTGATACCTTTACATTAATTAGATTTCCCAGAACTGAATAACAACTAGAATTCCAAGCAGCCGAGCTTTTCCAGGTTACAATAAAATAGTATTTATTGTCCATAATTCACAGATACCAGTCGCGAATTTGTTAATCAATTCCGTCACTCTTTTAAAGGTTTTTTTATATTCTATCAGCAGCTTTCCAAAAATACGCCGCTCGATCAACCCGCCAGTTCAAAAGCGATAAGCCGTATTTATTTCCATCAATTTATCACGGACAAGAGAATCGTATTTAGAATCAAAGTGGGTCGAAGGCACATTAGTGCAGCTGGTATGCCGATGACACGAACGGTGATAGAAAGATGACAGAGCGAATGATTCATACAAATACATACACAACTACCATATAAACAATTATTCATTAACGAACTTCACCAAACAATTTATTAGCCTCAACTAATCCCAAGTATTTTCCATTTTACATAGAAAAATCATATAACATAAAGAAACTTTTGAAATAAATGGAAAGCTGAAAGCTTGAAGGTTAGCTTTCGGTAATACAGATATCACTGGTAGTTGATGAACGCGTGGAAAAAGTGGATGCGCATTTATCGAAGGTTAAGCCAATTCCAACGGCGCAAAAGCTCGAACGCAATCATTTTAACGGTGGCCACGCGCGCGAGAGGGACAGAGAGAGAGAGAGAGAGAGAGACAGCATCAAAAATTCCTCTTGTTGCGTTGAATCCCCACTACGGCCCTGAAATCGATCGGGCGTACAATAATACGAGCTGCCATCACCTTTCCACGATGCCTTTACACCGAGGCATAAATATTTAAGAGCTTGCATGTCACGGTTTACCGACGCGATCGCTTACTAATGGCTCCGATAGTCTTTATACATACATAAATAAAAGTGGCTCTAGCAGCCGATATATATATATGTATATATATGTATATTACATATATCCGAGTGAAAGGCAGCGCGCGTACAGAGAGAGCGATCGTCGGGTAATCTAATAACACTTATGGTTGCTAGTCACCGCCGCCGCTGATATCGGTGAAATAATTTAGTTGGCCAAATTGAGACGGATTTGTGGCACCGCCTGTCGGGTTTAGGTGTCATCAGTACCGTACTGATGCCTGTTACTGGGATTACATTATAATCAATGACAATTATTGTAGACGTCACCGGCCCATATACAATGGAATCTGATTGATCTGATCTTTGGGATAATCCACTGCTCAAGAGAGATTTCTCGTAGTATTTAAAATAATATATTTAACGGGAGTTTTTTAATGGTTTACCCTAAGAATTGGATATTTCGAATGACGGGAAATGTCTGCATTTGGAGCGAAGTGATTATTCATCAGTTTTTGCAGCGCTCCAATTTGTACGAATGTGAAATCAGCCGACGTAGCATTATGTGAAGATATATACTTGTGAAATTTGATGATTTTTAGTCGAGTTTAATGTAATGCAGCTTTTGTCCTGGTAATTGCACGTCGCCAGTATGATATTACTCGACCGCTTAAAAGTTGAAAGACATTAAAATTCATGACCTTTCCTCGAGGGAAGGAACGAAGGGCTCATTCTTCATGCATTCAAAAGGGTTGCTACTTGTTTCGCTTTTTTTTTTCATGCCTCTAACAAGTAGATTGCCTACCGAGTGGCATACTTTTATGTACAACTAATTGTAATCCCTGGTTACTTTGTTTGTTACAGGTATGTAGAGCATCTGTTACATGTGTCGAGTGGGTGATGGTATGTAATATTCAGGATTACAAAGCTTAATACGATAACTTAATAGTTACAACAATTTGCAACGATAAAAAATCGTACTCATTAATATAATCCACAACATAATGCATACTCATTAAAACAATCCTAAAACTACGAGTTCCAAACACACGTATTCTCATATCTTTTAAAAAAAGTCGCAACAAAAATAATTCGTGATTTCAATATTTCTCTTCTCTTTTCCATTTATTTTATTCATCCAGCCGTTTTACTTACGTGTTCCTCCGAGATGAAAATTGTGCAAGGGAGAAATTTCCTTTGCAATGTCAAAAATTCTATGGATTTCTCTGTCCCGGTGAATCTCGGGCGGAAAAAGAGAAAGAGAAAGGGGTGGGCGAGAGGAGAGACTGATTCGAAAAGGCAGGTGGCGCTGTCAGAGCGCAGGTAGTGCACATTTCTGATCGGAAAGTAGGTGGAATCAGTCAAAGGCATCGGTGTGCCAGAGCAAAAGTACCACTATTGGCAGCCCATAAATATGTTATTTCCCCGGGGCGAGATCATTGGCTCTCTCTCTCACTTCATCCCGTTTTGCCCCCTCCGGAGAGTGAACTGGTTTGCCAGCTACTCACGATTCGTGGCTCGTGCGATCTCTTCATTCTCCGGCCTCCTCGCCCTACTCCTCCCCTTCGCCCTCGCTCCCTCTCTCTTGCTGCCTCTTGGTGTACGTACTTTCCTCGCACACTCCTCTCAATGCTCCCGAATCCTCGCCAGAGCAGGATTCTACCGTATAAAGTGAAAATTAGGTGTCCTCTTGGTGACATTATCATTCGCATTGAATCCGCGCACGCGATGGATCTCCAAAGTGACGTTAATGATAGCGCGATAAATAAGGTTTCGCAAGGATTTTTTGAATCTTATGAAATTTTTGAGAATTTTGTTTTTCTTGAATAATTAGAGAAAGGTTGAGATTTGTATTTATTCTGACGCCTGTTTTGCTTGACTTTGGAAATCAATGGCAACGAGAAACAATCTCTTATTTTTATTGACGCGAACACACCGAAATGTTTTGCCAGATGGCATTTTTAAATAATATTACAGCAAGCCCCGGTGAAAACGGCTGATATCCAGCCGTTTAAAGCTTCTGCCTCTGTTTTATAACGAATATTAATTTTCAGTGCGATTGTATTCCAGCGAAATCAGTTTCGTCGGCTGATATTTTAATCAAAATAGCGAGCACATGCGGCCGGCCGTCCGAGCACTCTGCCATTCTTTTTTCGTCCGGCTACAAAGGGCGTCGCCAGTTATAATAATTCGATCCTTCATTTTCCACTGGTCGCGGCAAGTAAAGATTAACTTAAACAAGCGTTGATTTAGTAAGCCGTTTTTGCCAGTAACATTTAATTTCCCACTGGCGCTTCCTTCTCTCTCGCCGTTTTTATGCGGGCTAATGCAGCTGTGCGAGTGAAGTTAACAGTATAACCTTACAAACGTAACCTTAAAAAGCATGCGAGCTACCCAGTGAATTAGAGACGGGCGTGTGACTTTCCTATGAAAATAAGGATTAAAGGAATGACGTTTTCCTTTTGACGCGCCGAAGGTGTCAGGTCAAAAGGATATCAGAGACGTACACGAGAAACGCATTTCGAAAACGAAGAGTCACCGATCTCCATCTAGTTCCGCACACATCCTTTTACCTGAAAGAGAGTACCAGTCAGTCCTTATTTCAATCCCTCTGCCAATGCCGTCCCAGTAACAAGCTAATGAGACGCGTATCGGTTTTATTTCGTTTTCATCGTATTGCCAATGCACCGCCTCTTTTCCTTCCGAAGCCTTTCAGCTTCTGTCGGATTTCCCTCTATTTTATGCTGCTTGAGACACACTCGGGTCAAGACAACAACTAAGGTCAGCGCTCCTTTCCTCGGAGAAGTAAGATTATGGTCGGACCAGACCATGTCAAAGCTACAACAAAATTCTATCGTGTTTTATTTCAACTAGTTTGCCTGATAAAATGCAATACTTCTGTCCAAAGAATATTCTGACTCAAGGATCTAACATTTTTCAACATAATTCAAAGAAAAATTACAATTCGGTTTCTTACTTTATAAACGATCGCCTTTTACCAGGTGAAAACTTAACAAAGCGACAAAGAAGAAAAACCAAATCCAGCGATAAACAACGGGAAAGTGACATTTTATACTGCGAGCGGTGGAGCGAGTTCAGTACTATCTAGAGAAGTTGATGCTCTAAAACTAAGAAGGGTAAAGGGTAGAGCCGGAGAGAGAGCGGAGCTATTCTTTAAAGAGAAACAAATACGACGGCTTGATGTCGCGAGCAAACATCGAACGTGACCACGACTCGGCTGAGAGAGAACTAGTTCTTTCGAGCGAGGCTTGTTTGTCTGGTCCGTATGCTAGCCGGCCAGCACGTACGCCCGAGTTCTCCCATAGTGCACTGTTCTTCCACGGACTTTCCATCTGCTTCGAGATTTGGCCGAACCCCCGAGAAAGTGGACGATTCACGGCACGTTCGGCGGGGGGCGTGCAGGCAGCAGCGAGCAAGCGGAGGAGTATCTGGACAAGGGGCAGAAAAGCAGAGGGGCGAGAATTGGGAAGGAAGCGATGGAGGAGGCTCGTGCCAAGCGAGTGGCAAATGGAGAAAGAAAAATCGAAGGAAAGCCCGCCACCAGAAAGGATCACCGGAGACAGACGGGCGAAGGGCGCCGGGCTGAAGGACGCCCTATTGACCGACACGAAGACAAATGATGATTGCGACAAACATTTCGAGACATCGCTTCCAATCCCGCCGACGACGCCGCCGCCGCCGCCGCGACGCTCTTCGTCTTCACGAAAACGTTCAATTTCACTGCTAAGGGCGCGTGCCGCCGGCGCAATCTCTTTCCCCTACGAACTACAGCATTTTCTAGAAGCCACTTTCCACTACTACTTTCTACCTTGCTTATGTTTAGCACTGAAAGACGAGGCCCAGTATTGAAATGTTTTATATAATATTGGATATCTTGAAGCTTGTTTGCGCTCACTCTTGGAAAACCAGGTCTAACATTGAAATACGTGATGGAAATGCTAAGTTATTGAAAGTTTGTGTATGATGTAGCTTTATGGCATCGATTTTTCAAGTAACGAAGTTTCCCGGCTGCTAGGTCAGCCAACGAGCAGCCAGGAAACCGTTAATTATCGTTCTACAAGTGGAAGTTGGAAGTAGGCGTTGGTGGAGTCGGTGCTTCTCTCCCAGAATGATACTCTGTGTAGACTGCGGGAATGTATGCCTGGGAACGTTCACCCCAACCACCTAGAAAACGCCTTCAAGATGCTCGCCGGGAGAGATGCGCTTAAGGCAGCCGAATTTTACGCCCGTTGGATATTGAAGTGAAAAGGTACCCGTAAAACTAGTTTTATTGGGGATTCTTTCTCCCTTTCTGAACCTCGCATCTTCCTTAAGAGAGCTGCCACAACATCTAAAGATCAATTGAAACTACTTCAATCCTGTCGTATTACTCTCCAAGTCTGTCAAAAGAAAAACTAGTCTCCGATAATCATTCATTCTTCACTTCTTCATTTATTAGGAAACCAAAGGCAAAGGACAATCATTCTTTGTTTACAATGTTGAAATAAAATCCATTAAAATTTCGGCAGTCACTCATAACTGACGATCTTTATAAAGACAGCAAACACGATTCATAAAACATAAATTTGAAACAAACTACATTCGCAGAGGTAACATCACTTTGAGACAATTGTGAGTGATACTCTGTTCAAAAGCAACACGATTCCTCCTTGTGAAGTGTTTCGAACTTGGCGGGGGCAAGCATTAGCCCGAAAGAAAAGTCGTCGGATAAACTTGTCGGAGGGCGGGCGGGTGGTGAGGAACAGGGTAAAAACTTGGCTTTCAGGTTTGTCCCGTTGTGTTGGCACCTGGGCACATCATCGATGCCGCATAACGGCATTCGTAGAAGCCATAACCTTGGGTTACTGTGTTGGTTGGTGTGCGAGCTTCGGTGGCTTACCGGTGGAGGTTACGAGGCTCCTGGGAGTCTAGTTAATACGTCTTCCCGCAAATGCACTTTGCCTCTATGTCACTGTCCCTGTAGATCTTCGGTTTGCTCGGTTGCTTCTTCTTCTTCTTCTTCTTCACCATCTCCTCCTCCTCGGGCAGGACTTCTTCTTCCTTTTTTGATTTCGTCGAGTATGGCGCTGCTCACGGCCGACATCTGGAAATCCCATGCACGTACTGCTGATTTCATAATTTCGGCATCTTGCCAGGGATGGGGTACGTGACCGACTGGTGGAATGTGCTCAAGGAGTCGTAGATCGACCCAAATATCGTGACGAACGCCATATCGGCCAAATGGATTTTGGATGTAAATTGGACTGGGAATGTATGGTCGCCGGAGCGAGTACGCTCGTGCTGCGTGATAAATCGGCTTGAATGATCGCCCCTGCGCTATTGCCTACGTAGCTCGTCGTTTGCGAATCGAGGAAAATTCATTAAATATTGAGCGGCTCTTCCTCCCGCCACTCCTGCCAACCCCCGATCCCCACGCTTTCTTGTTATCCCACTGGATTTTATGGCGCACGAAACATCGTCGCTTCAAATCTTCCTTTTATTTACTAAACACACCTTTATCACTCTTAATTACTTTAAATCACCTAAAACTACAACCACAAACTAATCCAATCTCTCCAATAGTTAATATCAAAATACTTCCAAGTATCAAAAACTAATATTAAGAATGTTCGACTGGCATAAACATTTACAAAAACTCTCGACACGAGTCAAGAGAGCGGAAGAAATGGAAATAGCCGGATATAGAGAAAGGGAGAGCACCGGTGGGCGTAGTGTTGAAAACTGAACTTGGTTCAGGCAAGCGGAGAGGGCTCTCAATTAATTTTTCCCTGATCAGCCACTTCTCGCCGGGCGAATAAAAACACGTGGCTGCCAGTAGCGGGTTCGGCGGGCACTCGTCTCCCTCCCTCTCTCTCTCTCTCTCTCCCAAAAGAAGAGATAACGTGAAGGAGGATAATTAATGGGATAACTAGCGCGGCTAATGCTGAGTACCGCGGGCAGGAGTGGTTAGATCGGCGGAACTCATTCTCTCTATCTATCCTGCTAACTCTCTCCGGAGCAGCACTCAATAGAGAGTCATGATTAATGGCAGCAATATGCCTCGCCCGTTGTTTCTGCCCGTCGGATGTGCCAGGCCAGAGAGGAGGAAGAGGAGACGCACTCGCATGGTGAGAAGCGGTGTGCCTCGGGGGTTGAGCGGCGGCGGTTCAAGAGGAGGAGGAGGAGGCGGATACGAAGAGCTAGGAAAAGCGATGAAAGACAGTAGCGGTAAGCACGGAGCAAGGCAAACACGCCAACAGGAACGAACACATTCAGAGTGAGACGTTCCGGTTGAGCGGATGCATTATTTCGAGGGCACCGGCTGGGAAGAGATGCTGCTGGACCATTGTCGCTGCCGTGGACCGGGCCGGGCTGTCCTATGCGGATCCAGAAACAGGCCGGAGACGGCAATGGGAGGAAGAGAGGACGCCACCGCGCGCGAATCTGTGTCTATATGCGGAGAGAGAGGGGAGTGGGAGAACCGGTGTTTATGTCGAGGGTGTACTGGCCTAGGTGTGCCACGTTTGTATGGCAGAGATGGTTCGGACGCATTCCATCAGCCGCCGTTGTCTCTCGAGAATGCCAAATGGAATCTCTGAATTCTGACGGTTAGGCTCGAGCTATGAGAGAAATACCGGTATCAATGCGAGAACCCGGCCGACGCCGACGCCACCGCCGCCGCCGTTGCTCGCTTCCACGTCCGACGGGGGATGCGCCCACCTGTCATCCTCACTTAGCTCCTCCATTGTAGGAGCCACGCCACACCGCGCCCATCGTCTTTGCTGCCGACCACCCACCAATAGCTACCGCGCATCCCTTGCTTTACCACTATTCACTTCACCCTTCTACCAAACCTATATTCAACCTCCAAGTATAAGTCTCTGTATAAAAAGAGTGCTTTCGCCCTCTAATTAGGACTGAGAACTTCTTTATATTCAGTATTACTTTTCACCAAGTTAATCAAGATTTCTTAAAATAATTAAGTAGAGAAGCACTAGCTGGAAAATAAAATAAATTTTTGAGGGGTTAATTGTAAGGTTGGGTAGAGAAAGAGAGTTCTTTTTGGTTTAATTAGAATTGAGAATCATATTTATGTTTGGTAAATATGGTCGTAAAGATGTCAGGCTTTTTTATGTCAATTATGATGTGTAATTATAGAAAGGTTGCTGAAGATGACGTTGTGCAAATAAGAATGAAACGTTCTTAACTTAGTTCGTCCATTGTAGGAATCACGCCATAGCGCGTCCATCGTCTTTGCTGATGACCGCCAATAGCTACCGCTCGTCCCTTGCCTCACCACTATTCACTTCGCCGATATAGGAAACCGATAGTCTTGCAAGCTCCTACCCCTTTATACGAAGGGAAAGCCTTTCCCAAAAGCATTATGGTTAAAGCTCCGGTCAAGTGTGCTGTCCAAGTTATACACAAGCTTTCCCAGGACTGCTTTTCTAACCTTGCAAACTTGTGTATTTAATACTCAAATGCAGTTTCTGTTTGGATATTTTAAAATGAAATCTTATTCGATTGTCTATCATCTAAATAATTAAATATGATTCCACACAGTGTTCTTTTAGTGACAGACTTTTATAGTCTAATTTATTTAAAGTGTATATTTAATCATTATCATTTACACGCACTTATACCACGATATTTCCCCAAGATAAAAAACTCTCCACCTATAAAGTCTTTCATATCTGACGGCAATGTTCGATAGCCCACAATACACTCGACTTCCCGAAGCCCATAAAAGTGCGAAGTTCCAAAATCGCGGGGAGGCTTTCGCCCTGAAAAATTCCTCGATATCAGAAGGAAGAGGTTGATGCGTGGAGTCTCTTCCTCCATTCGCTCTTACCACACCATTGCACTTCCGGCTTGATTTCCCGGCTGCGAGCAGTCGAGAATTGTCTAAGAAGCGCATTCTTCCAATGTGGTTTGGAGTCAGTCTCGCTTGATGTCTTCTGATAAAAGCTCCGAACAAGCTATCACAATACGCGCACGCAGTCTTTTAGATAGACGCTGGGAGAGCGTAGCTTAGCAATAAAGAGTTTATCACCTCATCGAGCAAGCAGAGAGAGAGAACACCATTACTTTATTTATTGCTAGCGGCGATATAAGCTCGAGGGGCCGATGGAGATACGCACATGTTTCCCTCCTAATAGAGTACGAGGCCGAAGTGTATCAATTGAGAGGAGTAACGACACTGAGCCTGTGTACACTGTAACTCCCTTCCCTTTCGATCATCACTGTCGAAAAAACGATGCTGCATAAAAGTTATCGTTTATCTACACCTGTAAATCATACAGCAATCCAATTTCTCCACGTCTTTGTGTTATATTTATTATGACTTTGGCTAGAGATTCGATAAAAAGGGACAAGTGGAGGATTTTGTGCGTCGTCAGAAAAAGACACGAGATTGGGACAATGAAGTGAAACGCATAGGATGAAGCAGCTAATCGTGCTTACCTATTTTCGGAGGAGCCAGTGGGTTACGGCAGCTCCTCTTTTTTTATGGAGCATAACCGTCTCGCGGAAGAAGGTTATTACCTCGCGATTCCCCCGGGACGAACTAAAAACTCCATTTCTTCAAGAGAGCCCTCGTCCTACTCTGCTTTCCCAGGCTCTCCCCCTCCGCCTTCTCCTCACCCTCGCGATACTTCTCCCAACTTCTCTGCCGCTCTGGCGCTCCCTCTCCTCTCTCGTTTCCAATATAGCTCGGCCCCGCTCTCTTTGGATCAGCGCCGTCTCGCCACTTCCACTTCGCGATCACTGCAAATCAGATCCTCGCGCAGACACCAAACTCAGACGTTCCTGCTCCGATTTCTTAACTCGTAAGTCTCTTTTCGTGACGTGCTTAAAAATGCAAATCCGCACGCATTAAAATTAACCGATTCCCGCCGCGGGAAGTACGCGACAGTTATCCTCGCGAGGGATATTCATTTCTCAAGAAACCTCCAGGACATATGAAATCGAAAAATCGACACGTGCCTGTTTCGTGGTAGTCGGTAACTGGAATATTCATCGACAGTAATCGACGGGCGCGCGAGATATCATGAAAGTTCGGCGGGGGGTTTTATTAACGCTTCGTTTCGGCGCGGAGAACTTTTTCTATTCCGTTAGAGGTGACTTGATTATTCCGCGGGAAGAGGGTTGTTCGATCTGCGGCAATCCGAAATAAAGACAGAGAAGTCTAGGAGGAGCGCCGGTGAAAATAGAAGGCTTGCTGATAAGAGGTCCTTGAGAGGCGTAGTTCTCAGCAGACCATCCCTTAGCCATCTGTCCCTCGAGACGAAGATGAACAGATGGAAAGAGGGGCGGCGAACGGGTGACGAAGAGAGGTTGCTTGATTTCTTCCGAGCGTTTAACGCGTCGATGCTTCGTGGCATTCTTCTCGATTCCGTCGACGAAAGCCGGCCAGCGACGAGGACGGGAGAGGGCGCCCTCTCGCAATAATAATAGATATCGAACGCTACCATCGTCTTTCTTTTTCGGGCTTGATGCATTCCCCCCACCAATCCCCCAATTCCCGAGCTCAGGCGAATTCCTCTGGGGGTGAAAATTATGAAGGCTAAAATATTTCATCACTCGCTACGCTCGTCAGGCCAATCTGCTCCTCCGGAAATTCCTGAGAGTTTTAATTATCACCGATATTGAATGCTTGGTAGACTCCCTCGACCTCGGAACCCCTCCTGGTTAATTGTCAGTCTTCCCTGAAGGAGCCTGTCTGTTTTAAGGTAATTAGAACTGAGGATCATATTTGTAGTTTAGAAATATAACACTGAAGAAGCTTACATTTATTGGGGTCAGTTTTTTTTAAGTTAATATACGAGAACAAGGTGTTTATTATAAGAATTATAGAATTTCAATCTACGATGATAGTCTCTGAATAGAAATGGAAGCAAATTCACTCAGCTGGTGTTTGTAAAGTGGGAAATCTATAGCGAATACCGTCTTCCTGTCAGCGTCTATATTATGGAGGCGGGATGGTTATTTATACGCTCTCGTAAGACTGCCGTGTCAAGGAGCGAGGAGCAAATCAGTCTTATTTAACGGAATGGAGTAAAATGAGGGGCGCAGGAAGGGGAATGGGCCGTCGCGAGTGTAGGGATGTAGCATATTCCTAGGACTAGCAGGAGGCAGTAACAATGATAAATTAGGCTGGCTGCCAGGAACAGTGAACACGACCTTAGGAAATCTGTTTCAGTGCCGAGCCCTCACGAATTCACTTGCTCCTTTCGTAATGACGATTTACTCGAAAAACATGAACAACAACCATCATCAACGCACTCTCTTAAACTCTGATAAAATATGTTCCGTTTATACTTTAACTTTCATTATTAAAACGAGAAAAGTTTTTGTGAAAATTACGAGTTTTTTAAAAAGTAATTTATTTTATTGTTATAATACATCTCGAAAGGGCGGATTTTAACGCTCGCAGTATTTTTATTATTATTAGAATTCCATATTGCAGCTCGGAATATTTCCCCAAAATCCTCGCAACCATTTTTGCTAATACATTCGCAAGGATTGGGGATATTTGCTATTTCCCTGAAAGTGGATCATGTACGCAATAATTGGACTCTCAACGTTTCGTTCTGCTTGTACGAACGTATAAGCAACTCCAAAATGATGAACTCGCGAACAGAATTCTGCCTGTGCTTTCCCGCACATATTTATTTAAATTCGCGCACGAGGGCCAATTATCCTGGAGCCTTCAACATCTGGCGCTTCATACGAAATAACTTGAAAGAACAGTAACTCTATCATTGGCCAACCAACGCACTAAATAATACTCATTACGAATATTGTAACAAACAAAATATATAACAGGATTATTTTGAAATAGACAAGCACAGATAGCAGTCTAGAAGTCCAAGTAGAGTTTCAAATCTGAGAAGACGAAGTTGGCAATTTCAGAGCTGTTACGAAGTTTCCGCTGAATGTTCACAAATCAGACTAAATAGCTGGACAAGAAGTTGAAAATAGAGGTGGTGGGCGGAATAGAGGAAGGGTGATAATAAATTGTCAAGGAGCGTGACGTCCATTTCAGTAGAAAGCTCGGTCTGAAGAGAGCGAGGAATATCTGGGTGCTCGGTAACCGAGGCTTATATATATTCGCTATTAAAGCGGAATATTCATAAAGCTTGGTTGGTCTCGAAATTTAATCGACGCACCGCCGACAGAGGACTTAACGAAGGAATCAATTAAAAGACTGCTAGTGTTTTGGGTGAGCCAATTTTATTGAACGCTTGCTGCTGCCCGTCCACATAGAGCGGCGCGGCGCGGCGCGTCGGCGGTCCGCCGGTGTTCTTTTTTCCTCGGAGCTGCTCACGTTGCTACACAGCAATTTATCTTTCTTTCCGCTTCACGCGAGCTGCTACTCGATACCCCGCCACTTTGGATTGCCTCGCACGCGAGGCCAACATTACGTCATAAAACGTGAGGCCTTCCTTTTCGAACTACGTGAGGCATACCAGAAATTATCGGCGCTCTTATACTTTTACTATCCCCTTTCTTCTTTCTCGACAACCGACTCTAATCAGCTCGTAAACGAAGCTTTTTTCCGTACTGACATATTGTACCGTTCGCTTCAGACTATGTATGGTCACTAAAATTAAAGTAATCATATCAGCAGGGAAAAAAAACGTTCTGATTTATTACGATTTAAAGCTTAAATTCAATCTATTTAAAATTGCAGTAATCAATTACGGATTAAATCCTGACGAACGCAGTGAGCCATTATTCAGAAGTGTTGCGGGCATCAAGCCGACTTGAGTTCAGTCCATTATTTACCAGCGATCATGATAATACCGACTATTTGATTATCTCACGATTGAGTAATCATTCAAGGCGCCCCTACTGAGAAAAGGAGCATACACGTTTTTCCTAACGGATTCCTTTCACACTTCATGAGGCTCCCTCGGTGTGGTGCGCGAGGGTTGGTCGGTGAATTAGGCCGAATTAGGAAATTACCACGTCATTTGAGGGGCGAGAGAGGGCGAACGGAGTATGGGCGGATTTGGAAGGGAATTTCTGCCTCGGCTGCACTGGGAATCTGGCAGGCAGGGGGGCCTCCGGGTAGCAGACTCCTTGACGAGAACTGAAGGGTTGAGTGCAGACAAATCTACCGGCGACGTAATGATTCCGACTAATTCCTCCCCAGTCTTCCCTCCTTAATAATACCAGTAAATTTCGACAACATTTATTTGTCATTCTTCTTCAGTTCTTATAGACTTTTCCATTAAATCGTCTTAAATATTTGAGACGAATTTCTTATTTCAATCTTTAGTCATGAATTACTTTTTAAATAATACTTGTCGAGGAGTATGAATTAGTAAAAGTCATTACGACAGTTTAAATGATGAGGTTCTCTTGGGGAAAGAAGTATTGCTGGATGACGTGTACAAGACACGGGAAGGAGCAAAGGGTGAAGGTATATACGTTGGTTGGCCGTTCGTTACATTCAAATGAGTTAATGATTACCCTCCGGAGAACTTGGCTTCTTTTAACTTGGAGGAGGGAGAAGCAACGCCCGGGGCAATTTTGCTCGACGACACATTTTTTCTTGGGAAGATTCGCGGTAATTATGTATTTCTGCTGGTTCAAAAACTAACCGGGACAGTCGAGCCTCTGCTCCTTTTAGAAATCCCTATGAATTTGCTTTCATACAAGTGTGTGCGTGTGGGTGTCGTAATGGGCGACTGAGAATGTGTAACACGCGAAATATTAAAGACCTCGATTCTCCCGGTGTGCTAAATACATTCCCTTCAATTTTGTCAAGCTAGAAAGAACGTATTACCAACACAAGATTCTCATAGCCCGATTGAAACTCGAAGTAAAGTCAAGTTCCAGTCCGTTAAGCATAATCAACTTTCATCAAACCGTGGCAGTGCGAGATTAAAGAGGTGCTTTCTGATCTCGAATCAGTAGTAAGCTCGTGCATAATGATCGAGAGTGCGCGCGCGCGTTCCTTCACGTTTTTCTCCAGCGTTCTCCTCTGTCCAGCTAGAAAGTCATTAAGACCTTCCGTTTTTCGCCCACAAAATTAAGCGGAACCGCGGATAATTTATATGACCTCTTTCACAGTCGAACATATCTTTTCTCACTAATTTCATATGTCAGAGAAATTCAGTTGCGCCGGGAATAATTTCGAACTTTCCAACCCACGTCCAACTATGTTTCCTTCCTTGCTAAATCAATAACAAGAGCTCGCGAGCAACTTCCTCTACAAAATAGGAGCATTTTCATCTCGATCCATCCAGCGGAGAATTATCCTCGGACAGACATAAAAAAACGGATAGGGAAACCTTCTCCTTTCAAAGTAAGTTAACAAGTTCCATTAAAGCGTGTATATATAGGAATGGTCTCTGTAAAAAGTGGTTTCGTCGGTGTTGGGCGAATCAGCTTGTCTTAGCGTAATTCACTCGAGGAGTGTGGATGGTGGGGTGGTGGTGGTGGTGGTAGTCGAAGGAAGAAGGGAGCTGTACTCTTAGAAAGTGGGCCACGACTCATGAGTCCGCGAGTTTTACGTGTATCGTGGGCAGAATTTAAATTGAATATTAGCTGCTTGATGGGCGAGCGGGTTGCGGTGGGTGGTGGGTGGGGAGAAAGGGGGGGTGGGCGGAAGGGAAGAATGACAAAGAGCCAGTTCCAGGGCTAAAACCACGCTTATCACCCAAGCATTTCGGTGGTGATTCGCGCCGGATTTGACCGCAGCCCGACTAGAAACCCTTCTGGAAACTCATTTCGCCGGACTATGCCCGCGCTACGATTCATTACAAGCTCTTCTCTTGCCGCGGCCGCTGCCAGTCTCGAAAAGTTCGGCAAACCCTCTCGTCCCCAGCCGCACAATAGCTCGCCAATTATATGAGTAACGTAAGAGCGTTAAGCTGTATTTACATTGCCGCTCCATAATCATTCGCCCGCTAATGAATTCGGGCCCCCGACACTGTGATTTTATTGGCTTGTCACGGCTGCTACTGCTAATTACATCCCTCTTCATTGTGTGATTCACGTTTCGAAATGGGAACCTGATCCGGCGCATGGAAAACTACGGCTTTCCGCTGAAGTACAGCTTGTAACTGGAGCAAGCTTTATTTCTGACAAATAAATATACAGCCGTGTATTTGCAAGAGTAACTCAGTATTGATTAAAGTTGTGTCTACTGTATGTGTTGTTTGCGTGTGTTGTGCGCGTTGATTGCGCAGGAGATGCTTCATTATTTGCAGTTGCATGTGTAAAAGGAAACCGGGCGAAGTTAAAGGTAACGTTTAATTGATAACATTCGAACATCCGAGATTGTAAATGGTGCACATGCTTCAATTACCTGCTGCAGTCGTGTTTATCGTGTGGTCAGGTATTCGCGTCGGCGAATTAAAGTCGATTCCTGGTAACGAAAATATTAAAATATTTAATTCCCTTTCTACATGATTGTCCCAATATAATCTGATAAGGATGGAAGCAGAATCGAATTAACGAGTAGATTCAACGAGGGCAATATCTCGACTCTCCCCAATAAAAGCTCCGTCACATAGTTCCGGTCGATCGGAAGTCGCTTACACTTATAATGCTAATCGATAACCACTCCTCACACCCGAGCCCCAAAAACCGCGTGGAAACCGCTCGGCCCCGGAGGCATAAATTTCGGTCTCGCGACACCTAAAATTGGCACGCTCAATTTCCCAGTTTAATTTCTGGCTCGGCGAACGAATTACCGGATGAAATTAACCGATGCAAATAGTTTTGATGTTGGCGCGTGCCACCTTCTCGCCGCCGCCCCGCTTCATCGCTCCGATATCATCTTCAGCGGTGAAGGATGCTTTCGACATTTGGTGAAGCACATTTTCCTCGCTCGCCGCGCCGCGTCGCGCCGCGCTCCTGCTTCTCCAGCAGCTTTCGCACGCGCCAGCCACACCGACCCTACACAACACGCTCATTGTTTGTTGTGTGAAAACTTCTGCTGTATCAGCCTAAACTGTTTATGGGCCGATGCATCTACTTGCTCGAATACACACACTATTCAACCAGCTTATGTTCAATATTCATGTAAGCCTCCCATTTAGCAGTTTTCTAATTAGCAAGAAACATTTGCTGTAAGACTTATCGCCTTTAGTAGTATGACAATATTAACGAGTTTCGATAATCTTTAATGACAGAAAGTGAATGTTAACTAATATCTTTTATAACAATTTTATTGAAACATTTCCTGTAAGACTTACTGCTTTACTAGTATGACAATATCAATACGGGAGCTAAATAACCTTGTCTAAACAAAGCTGATATTAATTAATACCTTTCGTAGGAAGCGAACTGTATTACATGGTCGTCTCTAGAACGTATCCGCTCGACCGCTCGGTAAACACTGACTCCCCGACTACCCATGCGAACCCTGTCAGCCGGGTCCCTTACCAGGGAGAGGATATTTATTGTTTCCAGGTATAACCGTACAAGGTCTTCACTTTGTACACATTAATATTAGAGTACGGCTTTAAATAAAATAATTCTCCACTAATATTATTAATATAACTGAAGATAATCAGAAGCACATATTTCAGTTTTAAAAATGCTTGATACATATTGAATATTTATAATTCATTTTTAATTGGCTCTCAACATCAACGAAATGAAACTGTCAGAGTTATTGCATTTAAACTTAATCACATAATGACCTATTAATATTTCGCAAGTTCGCCGATATTTGCGCAAATAGCGAAGTATGTATGAAAACTCATTAATGCATTTGAATGGCTAGTAGTATCTACGTATAATATGATATTCGATATCTGGCATAATACGACATTTGTGCTTATAATGGCTGCTCCCTCATCCGCGCTTAATAACCCACACCAACTGATAGGACACAGGATGATATCCCTGTTGCCGGCTCAAGCTAGCATTATACCTATTCCCTCCTTCAATAAACATTGCCCGAATCAATTCCTTATCTCGCCGAAGGTACATTTAATCTGGAGCATCGGTCACTGACTCCGCAGCAAGATTATCCCGGATAGATCCATTATCCTGACTGGGGAGAGGGAGAAGGGAAGTCCGCTGTCCCTCGTGTAAAGATGGCGATCTCTATTGCTAATTTTATCCCTTCAGGATGGATATTTAGTCTCTCGTCTCTCTTTCGGCAACCCCTCTTGATCCACACGCTCTTCCTCTCTTGCTCTGCCACTCGAAAATAGAGAGACAGAGCGAGAGAGTGAAATAGTTGCGAAGCAGATGGCAGAGGATGAGAAAGGGCAGAGTTGGTTGCGTCTCCGAGCGGTCAGCGACGGTGCGAGACAAAGCTCAATACACAAGGAGGGAATCCCGTAGGATTCCCGGCAAGGTAACGAAGCCAGTCAGCCCATAGCTATCGCCGGCGAGGGTGGCGCCACCTGGAAAGAGTGTGCGGCGGGGACGAGGAATATATTCCAGGAGATATCTATCCGCAGGAAGACTCGAAGCGGCTGGAGAGCTCGCTTCTACAGGGCGCACTAGCTGGCAAGTGGAACGGGCTTGCTTAAAATGGATGAGATCTCGGACCCCGGCCGAGTGGATTACCCGTGCGGTTCAGTTGAGTCATCCGTCAAGTCTTCGAGGCCGCGCTGAAATCGTGTACCGCCGCAAAAAGATACGCGATGAACTCCTACGTCCACCACCGCTTTCCCAAAGCCGCTAGTCCAATTTACTGGCGGAATGTTGTTCCTCTTCGGAATGATTGATCCTGAAATCCATTTAACCCATTGATCACCTTCCTCCAAGTATATACGGCTTTTATTAAAGCCTGTTAATAACTACCGCCAACTTTTACAATAGGCTCGATTGGTTCTAATAAATCTTTCCAAGATAAATCAGGGAATTAATTGCTTAATATTGATTACTTTCGGTATTAAAGGAAGATCATTCAAATGATAAATGAACGATGGAGGTTGTCTTGATTACAACAGCAGTACTTTAATATTATTTAAATATTATATGACATACAATTTTAACGGGGTTGTGTGGGAACATGGAATTCATTCGGAGAGATTCATTGCACGACTCGTTGCAATTAGCTTAAGTGGCAACAAAAAGGAGTCGGCGTTAACACAATGAAATTAACCCGTCTGGATGGTGGTCGGAGGCACTCCAGACTGCACTTTGATTTTTCACGTCCTCCCGCCTCACGTAATCCGGGAGAGTCGACTCTCTACGCGTCCTCTCCAAATAAGCTAAATAAAGAGACGATGCGGAATCATTGGAAAGCGAGGTATCCTTTGAAAAAAGGCGGGGGTGGTTGGACGCGTTGCGGCCGATAAATGGAAGGGCAAAAGGAAGTGGCGCACGAAGGAAATAGAGCGAACTCGGTGTGACAGGGAAGTCGAAGGTAGAAGTGAGTTTCACCGGCGGAAAGAGCATTTGCGTAGATGAAAAATCAGGTGGTTCCTTTCAATTTGCCGATGACTCTCGCCATCCTGCTGCCAGCCGGGCGATTGCACCACCACCACCACCACCACCACTCTTTTCTCTCTGATGCGTGCTGGCTTTTTTCCCTCGCCAATTCCCAGGGTGGCCAGAGAGCGTCGACGTCTACGGCGTCGTCGTCGCGATGAATGGTAAGGAGCGGAGAATGGAGTCGTTCGGAGAGCTCGGGGGCCCCGAGGCTTCTTACCTCGGTTGACGAGAAGGCCTGCGTTCCTCGGAAACTTTACGTTACGCGATAGGTGTCGCTGGCGTCGGCCGACATGGCGGCACTGGCTGGCTGGCTGGCCGATATCCCGAAGCGAGAAAAAATGGAGCTCCCACGAAAGATCAACGAGCGGCGGCGGCGAAGGGAGGTGGGAGTGGAGAAAGCATCAGATAAAAAGCGTCGGGCGAGAAAAGCCCGGGCAAATAAGGAAGAATGAAAGGTAGGGAGGAGAGGATAGGACGTGTGGAAAAGGGGGGTGGTGGGTGAGTGAGGGCTGGAAGGGAAAACAAAGTAGAGCCGGAGGAGGACGAAGGAAAGGCGAACAAGTCGCTAGCGAAGGGAAGAGTGTCTTCCGCAGGCGAAAGCCTTCGGGCGGCTCTAGCTAACTCAGCCGGACTCACACAGAGTCAGAGCCACACGCCAGAAGAGTGGAGGAAACCTTGCCAGCGCTACGTACTCACCTTGGGGCCAATCTTGATAAATATTTACGAGTCCAGTGCATATCGCGCGCGCCAGAAAAGCTATGTACTCCGCTGCCACCAGCTCCTGCGCGCCCTGTCGACGTTTCCACTATCTTTTCGGGATTTACCTCGCGGGAAGAGCTAATCTACCCCCCCAAGACAAATGTCCGCTAAATTTTTGACGTATTTCCCTTACAGCTCTCTCTCTCTTTCTTTCTTCCAGCTAGTTTTAAGTCGACCTCCCCTTCGGCACTTTTTCCGGCCACTGAGCTTCTAACGTGTTACTTGTCCTTCTATTCAGCTTGCGCCGCTTTTCTTTCGCCTCCCCTTTCATAGGAATGCCTGCCGTTGTTTCACTCGGCTATTCTTATTGCGGAATTTTGAAGATTCTCATTCCAATTCTTCTTGAGAACGTGGTTTTCAAGATAATGTTACAATCTTTGAAAGAACTTTTGTTGGATGTTAATGTTAGAGTATGTTCTGTAGTGGAAGTGATTTTGCGTGGAATTGATCAATTTTTCCGTTATCGAAGCAAGAGTCACCGAAAGTGTATGTAAATCGGATTTCGGAATCCAGAATGCGACAGCGGACACTTAGAAAACACTCAAGGCCCAGCTGAAATTTCATTCGATCGAGAATCCTCGGAATACATCGAATATTTCATAAACGAGCGGCGCACCCTGAATCCCAAGACAGGCCGAAGAAACTCGTATCACCCTTCGTGACCCTCACGATTTCAAATCTTCTGCTTGTTCTTTTTGCCAATGTCCCTTATTCCCCAGTAGACCCTGCGTGCTGGGCATTTATACAGCTTTTCTTTGCCTGGCCACAGCGCGCCCTCCTGCTTACCCACAGTCAAAACAATAGCTCGACTTTATCCTTTCTTTATACAGTGTATTCCAGAAAGCTCCCCATCCTTCGGTGACATCGAGTGAATATTAAACCTACGATTCACTTGTTTGCCAAAAAGATTCAAGAATAGTAGAAATGCTTTGAACTTCCAATAAGATTCTTGAAGTTGCATTACACTTTGGAATTTTTTATAGACTTGTCTTTGTTGGGGTCAGTGAATAACGAATCAGAATATTATTTGTCTGCTTGCAACATTTAGAATTGAAAGCCTTTTTCTTCAATTTTCAACACATACGATATTCCCACTGTCTGTCATCGTTACCAGCATTGGCCACAGATAAAACGCTCGAGTGGGCCGTGGTTACAAGCGGAAGGGGCCAATTTTTCGTGGCATTGTCTTGCCTGGCATTTTTGGCTGCGTCGGGACAGTTGAAAAAGAGCGGGGCATGTTTCTTTCTGTTGAGTCCTTAGTTTCTACGCAATAGCGGCGAGCAATTCGTATGCTCTTGAGGCTGGAATATTTCGTCTCGCACGTGCCACGTTGCCAGGATGGTCCTTCACAGTTGGCTCAAGGTATCCCAGCTCTCTCTCTCTCTTTCTTTCTCTCTCCCAAGTCCTCGACAAAACAAATGCCCAGCAAGTATCGTTCCGAATGCCGCATGCATTTCCTTCGTGTAATCCATGAGGATGAAGAGTTACCACCAAGAAGCTAGCCAGAGACTTCACGTAGAAAGGATGACTGGAAGCTCGGGCAACGAGACACACACTTACCCCCGAAAGTTTCCGGCCACCCCAACCATTAAGATAACAACTGACTATTTTCTTTCGTTTACCCGCCCTTTTCCATCGATCTCAATAATCCGCCTATTTATTATAGGCAGTGGCTAAAACGAAAATCCTCCTCCAAACAATATATTCACCTAATAATAAGTTTCGAAATTAAAAAGCTTGTGTTTTTACGCACACACTGAATAGATCTGATTTGATAAAAATTGGATTGATATAAGTACACTTGGCAAGCGTTCTATTAATATCAATCACTTGGCGAGATAAGAGGTGACATTGTTAAACTTCTTGGCAAGTGGAAAGTCGAACTTGTGCCGAAGCTCGCAGTGATAAATGGTAGTTTTATTCTATATATTGC
Source organism: Ectemnius continuus (assembly GCA_910591665.1). Taxonomy (NCBI): domain Eukaryota; kingdom Metazoa; phylum Arthropoda; class Insecta; order Hymenoptera; family Crabronidae; genus Ectemnius; species Ectemnius continuus. Next base: position 6,558,962 of record OU342868.1, on the reverse strand, counting down.
TATCAGAATTACGCGTCACGTCAGGTACTCCGTTATTACGGTTAGTTCGCATCGGCCACTCCACAAAGTTCAAGTACCGTGAACTTCCTGGCCGCCGCCGCCGCCGCCACACTCGTACCAAGCTCGGCCCATCCACCCCCACCTCCTTCCACACACACATACGCACGTACACATGTTGCTGGGGAACGCAGCTTGAATGCGCAATGCATTACAGCAAGATTCGTATTATGATTTATCGCAGTCGAAGGTGTAGTCCGGCTGCACGCCGAACTTCGCATCTGATCGCCCTGTACTAATGCCCCCCCGAGCAATTTTAGTTATTATTGTGCGCAGCTGTTCGCTACCTATGCGTTATTGGAAAGGACAGTTGGCAAATGCTACCAATGCCCGCCCGCCCGCTCCCTACCAACTCTAAATGGCCACGCTTCGTAATTAGCAATTGAATATTAAGATAGCACCGGTGCCACGCCCGATATACTGCTCCGCAACCGTTGGCCAATTTATTCCACCTTCACCTTACTAATGACTGTTTAATGCACTTATTGGTTGTCGGTATTGTGAGAACGAAGCTTGGTTAAAGTGGCGAGTCATTTTTCAAATTTGTTTTGGAGGAATCTAGTTTGGGATATTGTTGGATAATAATGGGAAATGAATACTTGAAATGAAAGAGAGTTTTATGTTTTAAGTGGATTGAGTGTATATTTATAGTGACTTCGTAGATGCAGCTTTCCGGTATTCCTATTCCTGAACTGTGTAACGGAAATCACTAGTCTCGCTGGATTCAGCTTTTTTCTTCCTTCGCGGAGTGATGCTTGAGAAAGTAAAACAGCATTTTCATGAGGCGTCGCCGTTGGCTATTTTGTTCACGTCGTCGCGGTAATGTCAGGGCTTAAAACCCCATCGACAAAATGTAGACATTACAGAGAGAGGAGCTGAGTGAAGCTGGGAGAGGCGGAGTACGCGCGAGAGAAAGAGAGAGGAAAGCGGCAGGGAGAGCGAGGATATTTGAGGACACAACATAAAAATGCTTTTTGAGGAAATAGCGTTTAGGGAAAGCATACTTTACGTCTGGAATGCCCGATGCTTATGAAATTCCTTTCTCGTCGGGCATAAAGGTGAACCGACAAATACCTTCTCCTATAGCCTTATAACCTTTCAAACCAAATGATGGAATGCAGCCTGTACAATTGTTTTCTCCCTACACTGGTATTTTCCTGTTACACTGGAATTATTCCCTTTATAACCGTTTCTCAAATAATAATGCACAGACATCATCTTTGAGATTTCCAATCCTCAACTAAATTTACTCCCTTCTTTTCGTGCCCCGAACAAAGACTGGGATTATACTATCAATAATTAATAGTTTTATTATTGCTTTCTGCTAGTATTTATACTAGTTTCATCTTCGTTGTTAAAAAAATATTTCAATTTTATTGATCGTTTTGCTAAAGAGATGTAGTTTCTGGGAAAAATGTCTTTCCCGATGAAATTGTCATTGGAAAGATAGTTCTATGTTTGGCAGTGGCTTAATTTCAGGAGAGTTTCTATCGCGACATCTAACTCGACAGTTAAAAAATGGCAGATTCAAATGATAACGAAATGTTCGCCGGCTAATAGAGAGTGACACGGACCAATCTCCTTCGTACTTCCGTGTGTCCAATGTCATAGCCGTATTTATTCACTGAAGCAATACTCACTACGATTCTGAGGGTGATCGATTGCAGGGTCCGGCGATAAGATCGCAAGAACTAGCTTTTCTGCTGGCTCTATCGAAGAAAAATGGTCAATACGACCTGCCGCGATAAGATCAATACGAGAACACGTGAACAACGTATATTGTGTCCTCTGTAATTCAGCCGGAGTATTAAGAACTCACTAAACAGAAATAAGTAAGCCTATTCACTTCCTAGTAATAAAAGCTACGATTCAGTTTTTTCCCTCCAACATCAATTTCATAACGCTTCCTATTTTTTACATTCACGTTTCCATGAATTTATCACTAATAAATATATCTTAAAATCTCTCTGCGAGTCTATGCAGAATTTTAATACCGAACTTACGAAATTAACTAATTTACTGTCAGTAATAACTGAAATTGCTACGAAATCTTTTTATACCGCGCCATAAAAGATTCAAGTGCGATTCCCGCTTCATTTCATTAACTATATAAATTTCGCCGAGGGTAGAAAAATTCTTCTTCATCTTCTAAACTATCTTCCGCCCGATACTGAATAAACCAAGATCCGTAGCCTTGTACTTATCTTAAAAGGTCTCTTTGTCAAAGGGTTTCGTCGCAAGTAAAGTACTCGGAAGTTACAGTTCGAGGGACGTGACTTACCTCGGAGACTGAGAATACTTTCTCTCACACATAAGACGACTTCGACAACAAATTGCCATGAAGAAAATCGTCGGGGCATTGAAACGCGATAGTATTGACTCCGCCGACAGGACTTAATTTTATTTGGGCATTAATGCGCGCGGCTGAATTGTGGAAGAGCAATGAAAGGTGTGCATAGAGCCAGTGTCAAAATGCACAGGAGTTTATGGTATATCTCTAATTCCACGTACCGATATCGGCGCGACAGTGAGATATACGGGGTATGTATAGCATAAACGGGGTAATGATTCCGGCTAACAACGCGCGCACACAGACACAGACGCATAGAGCGAGAGAGAGCGAGAGCGAGAGGGAGACTCGTTGGACGATGTACGGGTGCTGGTCCGGATAACATCGAGCAGCGCACATTATTAACTGGTATATATGTATGTACATACATACTCAGCACACTGGGCCAACGGTTTACCCTGGCAATGCAAGCGACCAACACAAGCGGCCATTGCATGGCTTGCAAACAAGTACAGAAATATTACCAATATTATGGTACTTCCGTCTCACAGGCCAACTACACGCGCGGGATGCGACCTTCTCCCATGTTAAATAACTGTCGAACAAAATATCCCATTTTCATATCACAAAATATAATACTTCATTATCTTCCCACGACAGCAGATCCTTTCTTTTACGAAATCAAGTCTTGAAGGGGAGATGTAAAATAATAAGTAAAAACGAGATCGAAGTGTACTTTCCATCGAGGATTGTATGGGTGAGAGAAATCGCGAGTACGAGCTCGGCGTGACAAAAATCGCGGGAGCAGTACGGACACGAAAACCTTATAAAACTAATACATAAAGCGTCCGAGAGGAGGAGGAGAGGTCCAGTAAATGGGAATGAAAGGAGGGCGGCGCGAGCGCAATAACAAAACAGAAGTATTCGTAAAGTCAGTGTTAAAGCCAGGCGCAGAGTGCACTCGTACAGCGAGGCTTAAGTTCGAGCGATCATTTGGGTCGGTCATACATTCGTAACGATGCCGAGAGGGACAAGTGGAAGCCGGGATGGAAGGGGCAGAGAAAAAGTGGTGTTCGGAGAGTATCTCGAAGGGGTCGCAGTCCTTTGCGCGGCCGCGAGTGAATAAATAAAGTCTCGGACACGAGGAAAGCGAGGCGAAGTAGATGCTCGAGAAGCTCGTCGTGTCGCAGGAGAGAAAAGCTCCTGGTGCGCGTACAGGGTGACTCAGTTTCGAATCACCACCACAAAGAACACTGCTCTACATCTATAGAATGATTATAAATTAACTCTCATTTCATTCAAACATCTCTCCCTCTCTATTAAAATTACCTCGGAAATTAAAATTACATGATCTTTTATAAGCAACCATTGATTACAGTCACGTTAACATCTTATATTTTTCTGTTGCCACATATTTATTAGTAAGTCCTTCGTTAAAAAAGTTATACGCGTCGGATAAAACTAGGAGTAGGACAGTAGTGATCGAAGGGGAAGTGCACCACCCAGTAGAGGGAGGGTGGAGGGCGCAGGAGCAGAAAGGATGGGTGAGGCGACGGGGCAACTGCGAAAATCCTGGCACATGTCGCCTGTACTCGGTTGGCCATGAAATGGCTCGCAGCTGCGGATAAAGAAGGCGGAGGAAAGCCAGGAAGAAATGTCGCTGGAAGCGCGAGGGAGGAAAGAAAGCAGCGAGGGAAAGAGGCATGAATGCGAATGCATGTAAGAAAGCATACTGCTCCCTGGTGGCGCGCTCTGCCTTCGCCGCAAGCGTTCCTCCTTCGGCTAAGGAATTCATGTATCTTTTCTAGTGTATTTAGCTCGACGAGCGCCAGCCATGTGAATGTCGCCCTTCTCCATTCCCGTAAACTTGCTCGCTCACGCGTCGCGTCCCTGCAGTCTCCAGCGTGTCACCTCACCCGGCGAGAATTCCTTCTGGCGCTCTCTTCCTGGCAATGCTTGTTTCTCGCGCTAATTAAAATTGAGCCGTCCGTCCACGCCCGGGACACATTACGCCCATCGTAAAGAGACTTACGGCTCCTAAGTGTTTATTAACCTTTGGCGAATGTGCCGCCCCCTCTAATTGGATTAAACTCGGCCATTTTCTTATTAAGATGACCCCGCAGCAGCCTTCGCCGTCGACTTTCTAACTTTTGCAACGCCACTCGACACGTTCCTGAGTAATCGGCGCGCTTGATTAAAATATCGGAACGAGCAGCTCCAGCGGGAAGTCTTGGAACATTTCCGCCCCCGCCGACAATCCTATTTCCTCGCTTTAAGTAGATGCGACGCTGTAACTCATAACTCCCGCGGTTGTCAGTATCTGATTCTCCATTTAATATTAGTAAGCACGCGACGTTTAAGGGAAGTTATGCATTATTGAAGTCGAAGTTGGTAAAATCTGTTGGATCCTGTAAATGGTGTTAGTTTACATTCGAAGGGGTCTTGTTCGATATCGTCGGACAAGTTGAACGCGTGAGCCGATCGAACCGCTGAGTTGTACCCTTTGCTGTAACGGCCGAGCCAAGTATTCCTCTTGTATACTAATGTTGTTACTTATTAAAGGAGCGAAACTGTATGACGTGACTTCCATTACTTAAGATCTGATTTATTCCGTTCACGTTCCCGTTGTAAATCGCTTCCTTCCTGCTACCCGCTCGCGCCCTATCTCCATTCTCGCCCCCGCAGCTCCCTCTGCCGTCTTCATCCTCGCCCAGCTAAAGATGTCATTATTTAGGTGTTACGTAAGACAAATAAAATGAATGCCCCCGTTAATGGAAGAGCCTGTAATCATTATGTGCTGAGATATATTGATAAGATCTTCCCTCCGCTTGGGAAAACGGATTGGGATGGTTTGTACCGAATACGAAGGTGGCTGGTTATGTTATTTATTAAAGGGAAAGCAGAATTGAATTATCGCCGCAATTAATTGTACTCCCACTTTCGACTATTTCACTATTATAAACGATTGTTACACATTCAAATACGAATCTAATTAAATTCACTCGGAAGTCTAGCTAATTAGTAAATAGTACGATTAAAGAAAATAATCCGCAACGAATTCGCCCTTACTAATTACTTCGCAGGGATTTTCAGGTTGTCTGGGATGGTTGTTAACCCATTTCCCGGTGAATTCAAAAATATCTTTAGACAGAGGCCGAGGTTTTTAAAGCGACAAATCGAGCCTGCGAAGCAGTCACTTGATACTCGTTACTGCGCCCAGTCAAGAGCGGCATGAAGTCCCTCCGAATGGTGCGCGGAGAGCATAACCTCGACGTGAAAAACGAGGTCGAAGGACAACTTGTTAGCTTGGTAACTCATCCTGGTGCTCTCGTGTTTCATTTGATTACTTCATATCCTGAGGACAGCATTCACCGTCGAATAGGTGGTAGCTTTTGAGACTCAGTGACAATCAGAGGTCGATGTTAGAGGTCGAGCCGAGGGAGAGAAAGGGAAGGCAATGAATTATCACGCTCAACAGGGCTGACGCAAGTGACGAGTAACAATCGGTGACAAAGGAAGTCGGAGGAAGTCCTGTTCCGTCGCCGAAGAGGGCGGACGAAGAATTAGTGGAGTAGGGAAGAGGAATAGGAAGAGGTAGGGCGTGTGTAATGCGCCGTGACAGGTGTCTCCACCCTCTTGGGCCTTTCGTTTCTCCCCCATAGAGCATCCGTCATACATCCAGTGGCATCGGGGAGCCACGCAGCCGAACACGTATATGGTTTTCGGCTCTCCCAAGGGAGACACACCGACTGTTGAACAAGGCTCGATGCGCTCATCTCCCTTTGGACGAACCACTCCACGATTTTACCGTTGAATTCTAAGCAGGATACTTCCCATCCCTCTCCACCCACTATTTCGGGATGTATGCTCGGTGCGTAGATTTCGCTGAGGATCTAAAAGGTGCTCTCGTCTACTTCCTCGGCGCTTCTCCTCCCTTCGCCAGCCTCTCTTTCTCTCCCCGGGCGACATTTTTCACCCGCCAGTGTGCGGAAGGGGAGCATCAATCCGAGGAAATCCGAATCTGAATGGCTGCCGGCGTAAAGCGAAAAAGATTGGCCCCGCCAGAGAGATTGCGGTATCAATTTGCGGTTTTCTCCTCGCCTTTAATCCCCCGAATAACGGCCGTTCTCCATTTCATTTGGAAGTAGGCCTCTCACGGATACCACCACCACCACCACCACTCGCTCCCTGAATTTCTTGTTGCGGGGAAAAAATTTTTCATTGGATTTGTTCGACTTTCACACCCCGCGGCAAAGGACGAATGGAAATTACCTGACAGAACTTGGAAAGTTACAATTTCGTTGCGAAATATTTAAAAGTCTGCTTTATTAATTTTGTATTTATGAACAGCGAGTGCTATTTGTATCAGTCGCGTGATAAAGTATCATCAGAATCATTGAAAGATTTGCTTGCTTCGATTCGGTAGCGCCTGTGTAACTTCGATTGAGCATGAACGAAGTTAACATGTCATCATAAATCAGTCAGCTCTCTTTACGAGGATCGTGAACGATAATTCTTGACATGGTCTTTTCGTCACGATGCCTCAGCCGCCCTTTCGTGACCAGCTCGCATCACCTTCTCCTACTTCGTTCCTTTCCTTCGCCGAGTGTTCCCGCTTCCCTTCACGCAGCGTACCTCCTCCACGGGGTGTTGACCACACTGTTAGCCGCGGAAAGTCCTGCTACAGCTACCAACCGTAATCCACGAGTAATGTTGCAGAACATTATCACATTCCCAAGATGCATTAAACTTTATTACCAGTCACACGTTATTTCCTTTATTCTGCCGTAACCTTACAACGAGATTGATTTGCATGACCTGCAAATGGAGAATATGCACTCTGAACTTATATCATCACACTAGCATGTTATTAGTCAAAGTTTCTTTTTAGTATTTTTATTTTTTAAGACATGAATGATACATAATATAATTTATTTTATGTACAGGGTGATTCACTTGCCTTTGAATCAGAACTCTCCTAGCCCTTATTTTTTTTGGTGGACTTCCCGACCTTTCCCGGGGCTGAAAGTTGGTGGGTAATGTTTTTTTGCATCGAGGAAGAAGTGATAAAAATTCCAGAGCCCTAGCTCAAAATTCATTTTTTCGCAAATTTTTTAAGGCATCCCCTTCAAAAATTTTCGATTTTTCGAAGGTTCTGGGACCGGGACGAACGCTTGATTTTTCGATTGCTCGTGTCTCAAAACGGAAAAAAAACATAAATGTTGTGGGGGAAATGCCGGAATTCTACCTAAAACAGGTGGAAAACCGATCTGGAATATTTCATTTCCATGGTTTTCCCTATGTTTTTTTATCTTCCCGACCTTTCCCGGGGCTGAGATTTTGTAGAAAGTGTTTTTTTGCATCGAGGAAGAAGTAGTAAAAATTCCAGAGCCCTAGCTCAAAATTCATTTTTTCGCAAATTTTTTAAGGCATACCCCTTCAAAAATTTTCGATTTTTCGAAGGTTCTGGGACCGGGACGAACGCTTGATTTTTCGATTGTCCGTGTCTCAAAACGGAAAAAAACCATAAATGTTGTGGGGGAAATGCCGGAATTCTGCCTAAAACATGTGGAAAACCGATCTTGAAAAATTGATTTCGATGGTTTTCCCCGTGTTTTTGGTACTTCCCGACCTTTCCCGGGGCTGAAATTTGGTGGGGAATGTTTTTTTGCGCCAAGGAAGATACCATAAAAATTCCAGAGCCCTAGCTCAAAATTTTTTTTCCCCATATTTTTGACCACCGAAAATATCCCATTTTTGGTGGTGATTCAAAGGTAAGTGACTCACCCTGTACTTTTCTTGATTCTCTATAAGATTTCCAAATGGAGGAAATCAATCTTGATAGATTAAGTAAGAAAGTAAGGAGCGTAGAATAAATGGGAGTCTACGCACTGATGGATCCATTGCGAGACATCGTTATCGGATGAAGTGTCTTCCCCCTCGATAGTTAGGTACATGGTGGAAGTTTCTTTAATGTCTCCTACGTGACTGAGAGATCCTCTTCTTGGAGCGGTCTCACTCCAGATGTCAGCGTCTCTGGATGTCCATCCTCTCTCCTCGAGAGAAAGAGGGAGAGAGAAAGAGTAACGGGAGCCCCTTGCATGCTCGGCCTGTGTACATTCGCTTTCGAGGCTGTTCTCCAACGGGACATGTGTGCTTATCGTTTAATGGTGACGCGAAAGAGGGTGGTAATGCCCGATAGCCTGGAACCCCGGCGCCCTAACCCGTCGTAATTCAGTCTTCTGGGCTTTCCCGGGGACAATGGCTAATAATTGTCGGCTACTTGTAGAGGAGGACGTGCTCCGCCAACTGGCTAAGTGTCCGCAGAAGTTAAAGCTCTGGGGACGTGGCCGCCGCCCTCTATGCCACGCCACTGCCACTGCTACTGCCACCGACTCCCGAAACGAACTTTGTAAAATGGGAATGAGACTTTCGGGTGTTATTACTGCCATCTTCGAGTAATGCGATCCCAGCCCCGAAAGCATCGAACAAAGTTCCCCGCAGTCATAATCTTCATGGGCCAGGACGGACTTTTATTAATCGCGAAGATTCAAAAATTGGATATCGAAAAATAGTTTCTCGGCCGGGGGCGGCTTAGCAAATTCTTTCTTATGTTTCTTTTGAGTTCACTTTGTTACTTTTGATGATATTAAAGTTGTTGGTTTAGAAAGTAATCTTATCAGAGGGCAAATTGTCCGTCAGTTTTAACACATTGTCAAGTTTACACATATTACAATAATAGTTGAAAGATTAATATTCAACGAAATTTAAATGAAGTATATTATATTTGTCGTCGACGTGACATCCAATTTTAGAAGTGGTAGCTGTATGTGTTTCAACTGTAACGCAATGTATAAGAAAGTATGTAGGCACATACATACATGTCCTTTTCTCTGCCCCACCGCAGGAATGCCAGGCGAATAGTCCTTCGCTCTTCTGGAAGTAACTTACGTTCTACTCGATTTGGCACAAATGCGGTACGCGTCTCAAAAAGTTACCGGCACTGCTCGAAGCACCGATCGAAAAACTTATTCCACTTGTGAAGTATATTCGCCCCTTCAGCGCCACCGCCGCCCGCGCGCGCGCGCGCGCCTTTATTGTCGGGCTTTTATTACCCATGCGTAAAAACCAAGCGCCATGCCGAATTCCGCAAGAAGCGAAAATCTCCGAGGTCTCCAGCTGCGAGACAGTGTGTTAGAAAATTTCGTGTAGTTCCGGTGCTCGCCGCTTTATGGATATTGCGGTGCCGATAATCGCGGGTCATTGACATTCCCTGCCCGCCTCACTATGTATTGGTTTATCGAGGAGCATGTGGCCAATTTTCAGAATACTTTCATACCTAAAATCCACGAGGAACCCATTTAATATCAAAGCCTTCTCGCATATTAGCTCGACAAACAATGCCCAAGCAGTCAACGTCAACCAGCCCTCGAGAAAGTCGTAACTCAGCCTTACAAAATTCATTTCCACCGAGCGAGAAAACTGGCACTCGAGCAGCTCAAAAGAGGAGGAGGCCCCGAGCGCGTTCGATTGCCGCGAATAAGGGTGCAATTTCGCAAGGGACACTTTTGCCGGGCGGCAAAACGAAAATATACTGCGGGCAATTACGCAGGTGGCAGCGGGGAACGGCGCGGCGCTCGCCTTCTCGGAATATTAAAAAGAAAGACAAATACAGAGGCACACCGACACACAAAAGAAGTCATCTTGCCGATATCTCGAGCTTGTATTCAACCTACAGAAAATATACGAAGGTCACAGTAAGAGTGACAGGTAAATACGCGAGGGTAAGCGATCTCTAAAAACCACCCCCAGCGTCTCGAAAGTATTAGTGCATGTAGATGAGAGTTGGCTGAGAGTGGCCAACACACACACACAGACAGGGTTAAAGGCGGGGGAAAGAAAAGAATAAGCAGCCTTCTGTGTCATGTTTGCTAGTCTATGGATAGGAAGGAAAGAAGGCCTCCGCTTTGCGAGGCGAGAGGCAAGCACGATAGTAGCGGCATCATTTTTCACTGGGAAACAGTCGAATGAGAGTGCGATTCCATCATAGTCCGAGACATGAAAAGCGTTTCGTGATCGCTTTAAAATAAGCTATTCTTCCAGGTTTACATATGGCGAGCTCCACTCTTCCCTTCACCGTTGCGTCTCTTCTTCTTTATTTCATGGTCGAGCTGGCATGCCCGCTACCAACACCACCCTCCACTTCCACCCCCCACCCAACCCTATAACATGCCTGGCCCAGAGCTCTCGCCGCCAGTTTACGTCTCCCCATACAGGGTGTTCCAAAAATATCCCAAGTTATTATAGTCATCTTTTAAAGAATGGACAGCAGATGAAGATGGCTACTGTCAATATTGAACTTCCTTTCGCAAGATAATCATTACAATTGCATGATAATAAAATGGAACTCCTGCCATGGCTACGATCATGATTGACATCCTTTCGAAATTATTATTGTATGACTTCGAATTAAAACCTGAACGGGACGTTTGAAAATACTCGTGTTCGTCTCTGTGTCATTCCAGACAAGATGGTTATAATGTTTTACGACATTTGTAGGACACCCCGTATTACGTGCGTGCGCTCGCATATTTCCTAGCCCCATAAAGCTGCGTATGCGACCACCGGCATCCCCGAGACAATACAATTTCGTCGCCAGGCAGAGCCAGTGTGCACCGTTGTAATGTTAATAAAATGTTGCTGCCATACAGGTGTTCCCCGGCCTCTTAATGACGTGAGCGTAACTTGCGGCCGACTGTGAATTAGAGGGACAGCGCGCTCGCGCTTCGATGTGACTAAAAGTAAAATAGTTAAATGAGGAACGTAATAAGATAAAAGAACATCTTGTAAAATGTTAAGTTTTTTTAAAGTGAATTTTTGAAATATTGTTGAAGATATCAATGTGGCAATGTTAGGGATTGCGTTTACCGAAGTGTAACTTTTGCAAGACAATGTAAGGTGCAAGGTTTCTTTGCATTTGTTTGAAAGATGTATGTATAATGAATGACATGCAAGTCAAGTCCGCTCTTAAGCGTGTTCTACTTTTATGTAGAGATTCTTCAAGGCACGTACCGATTCTTGCGAACAGAGGAACACACTCGTGTATCCTTGTGCTCCAGTCAAGTACAAACACATTTACATACCACTTTGCCTCGGAGCCTTGTGAGAAGGAAGCGCTGCGCCAAGCGTTTCACTTTTCCTGATTTTCGTAAGAAGATCCGACGGTTAGCAAGCGGCAATCTCACTCAGTGGTTTAAGCTCCCTCTCGCTTTTTTGGGAATTGCTGGCCACCCAAATGTGATTCACTCTCCCGCCTTTCCCCTCTCGGCTTTCCCTCACGTCTCCCACTCCCACTCTCTTTCTCTCTCCGTCACTCTTTTTTCCAGTTGCTTTCCGTGCGAGAAGCAATTCACACTCGGATTGCGCTGGATATTTTGAGTCTGAAAAGCTCCAGAACATTCCCTCCACCACTGACTCCCCCTCATTTTTCCGCGGAGCAAAGTGGACTGTCACGTTTTCTCAGATACATTGTATTATCGGTTGTGTCTCGAAAATAATTTTCTCTTCAAACGAATTTCCTTCAATTCATTTCACTCTAGCGGAAATGCTTTTCACGAAAATCATTTGGAATTTTTTCTCTTTCAGGTGAGTTTCCAGCGAATTTCTATTAATTCCTGCAATATTAAACCATGCGGTATTCGGTAAGTCGACTGTTAATTTACTTTTCAATTTATAGGTTGTTCGATTTAAAAAGTTCTAGTGCGAGGTACTCATATAGTGCATTTTTGGACTTTATGAGAGCAGTGCTAAAAATGTAAATTTCATGAAAGCCATTGCTAAATAGGAACGCCTTGCTTGCACGAATTTCTTCAGTCTCGTTATTGCGGATAAAAGATATGTGGATTACTGAGATCGATGGGAAGTGCGGGTAAACAGTTATCGGGTTAAATGGAAGGAACTCGTTTCACGGCGATTTAGATCGGGTTTGTCTGTGAGAGCTTACTTTTCGGGGTAGTTGCTATTCCAGGGCGAAATGTTCCTTTAGTCGCAGTGTAATTGCGGTGCCGCTAGGAATCCTGATTCCCTGGAAATAGTTAGATCGTCCTCTACCTCGAATTTTCGTTCCCATCGCTGATTGGTGGTACCATTGTTCGGCCACAAGCGAAACTAATAAAGAGAGGAGGGATTTGTGGAAGGACCATTCAGTTCCGTTCCGATCTCCTTCTGTGCCAACGATTTGCGATAATACTCCCGAACCTTATTTATCAGATCACACATGTTTCGTTCCGACAACTTTATCGCTCTCGAAGATTTTAAGTCCCCTTGAACAATGGCCACTCTGTAAAGTGTCGTCCAAGTGAGAGGGTTAAGTGCAATACTTAAAATACCATGTTGTTTCCGAAGCAGCACATTTTAGTTATTGCAGGATCCAAGCTATATCGATCGCTATAAAGAATTCAAACAAAGAATAATAAAGTCAACGACAAAATAGACGAATATTTTTAACACACTCGCATTTTGCGAAGCACTCGGCTGAGAATAGTGCTCGCAACAAAACTATTCTCCGGCGGAGTGCGCCGGGCCTTCACAGGCAGAAGCTATTTACCGGCATTCATTGCACCATCGAAATTTTACGGGCGCCGAAATCATTTGGCTCTAATGTACAGTTAAACCACCGCAGAATAGAGGAGAACCTTGAGTAAAGTACTCTCGGGATTATTGAGACTCTTCCAGGTTGTATACGGCATATCTCCGGGGCGTACGAGGCCATAGACGGGGGCGTCAGTGCGGCGGTAAAAGTCGACGGGAATTTGCCGGGCGTCGCTCACATGTGCTGCCCTCTGCGCACGCCGCGCTGCTAGTAGGCAATAAAACTCTTTAGACGAATTGTGAAAGATAGAGGGACGCCGCACCGCGTCGCGACGCGACGCTCGCACGCATAACACCAGAGAGACAAGATAAATCTTGAATGACGCCGCTACCGTATTCCGACGCCCTCCGACTAAACGCACCGGCACGAGCGTCGATTTGAAGGTTATGTATGCTTGCCGCGGGAATCTGTGGTCGTCGCATTATGTTGCGAGGGTGGGCCGCGCAATTTCGGCGCAATGTAAATCACCCTCGAGAGTGTTTCGCACTCCTTCAGGCTCGGAGGACTCATGAAACCTGATGGCGGTGACCCTTCGTAACCCTTAACGTCAGCGCGCGCTGAATTAAGAGTCCCACCCTTCCGCACTGGAGTCATTTCTTTCGAACCAATCGGGCAAAGTCATAGTTTCATGGTGGACTGAATCAACCCTCGATGCTTCGATGTCATATCGATCATTCTTTTACTACAACCCTTTAAATATTAAGGGAATTCTAATATTACAATATTAAATAGAATTAGTTATGCTAAAGTTTGCACTATAATTCAATCGAGCTTCAACAGTTGTCTTCTTATAATTATAATACAATGTTCCATTGAATTACATCAATTGAGGCTTTAAAATTACTCGTCAATATTCGCCTGGCAGAATGCCACTCAAGGCTTATACGGTAATTATATGTTGGACACAATGAATACTCGTTCACTTCTTACAGTTGTCGCGCAATATTCCATTGCATTATAGTGTAATTCAGGGTTGGGAGTTATACTCGTGGAGATTCGCCTGGCAAAACGCCACTCAAGGCTTATATGGTAATTGTGTGTTCGATACAATTAATACTTGTCCACAAATTTACAGTCAGCTGTCGTCGTATAGAGGACGCGCTGTGTACAGACAGGAGCGGGCAGCATTGGTGTTTAAATCCCCGGAGGTACGTGACGATTCGCCCTCCCAGCGCCGAGTTACACGAGCGAATTAACGCGACGTAACAGAACGCTGCGAACCGTTTGACTGTATACGTAGATACCGATCAGTCAATGCCGAAATGCAGTCGCCGCAGTGCTATTCAACCTTTACGCTTGCCTCGCATGCCCCCGCGCATACGTGTTGTTTACCTTTACACTCTCGATACCGCTCATTACTACGTTCTATAGTAGTTATCGGCTGTTAAACACTACTTCAATTTAGCATAACTCGGAACTACTCACGGAAAATTCAATATATCGCACGCACATCATCACGTATTAATCGTAGAATTTTGTAACTTGGAACGTTTGCTTATTTTCTTCTAAAATATATATTTACAGTAACTATCTGAACTCTAAACATATTTTCTGGGTAAGATTAGTCAATCTATCGGCTGAATGCCTGATGAGTCTATCCTTTCTTGGAATGACCACTTTCCTGAAGGAAGACCTAAGAAAAAGAAGAGAGGTATCAAGAGGAAGACGAGCGTTGTCCACATTTGCCATGCGTATCAGTGTCTTGCGAGAATTCCATCGAGCGGGGGCTTAGCAAGAGGTAAAACAGGATGGTGTAGGGTCCGCAATTTTCCGCGCCATGGGGCACCGGCCAAGGGCTTGCGGGGGGTGGGGGGAGAGTATGGGGTGGTCGGTTGAGTCGAGGGGGCGCTGTACTTTCTCCAGAAAAAGACGGAGTAGGTTTTCGCACGCGATACTCGCCGACGATAGCGAAGGGCGGCGGCAGCGTCGAGAAGAAAGGAGACGCCGGGCGTCTCTTCCTTTTAGACGCTCTTCTTCTCTATCCTGTTAAGAGTGAGCTAGCCTTTCTCCGAGCGTAATCCTCTTCGTCTCTCGCAGGCCAAGGGAGAGAGGTTACGTAGCTCGGCTCAGGAAACGGAAGCACCTCGTACGAATGAGATCGGCCTCCGGCTGTCCGCTCTAAGGCGGAGAGTGTGGGTGGCCGAGCTCGGGCGGAAATGGTGAATCGGCTGAAGATACAGTACGGAAAGAGAGTGGTGTATTGGCAAGGAACTATCCTATCTACTCACTCGGAGCTTCAACTCCCGAGGAATTCTCTCTCCTTTCGCGCTCCCGCCAACCAAGATACTAATTCGACTTTCCGATACTGTTCTAACTTATCTTGATCATAGTGATCGGCTTTCGTCTCTCAAGTTTAACGAGCCGATGCCAGCCACTGTGCCGCCCGCCAAGCCCTTCCGCCTCCTCGGCCCAACTTTCCGGATACTTTTTTATATCGCCCGGCCTGATGATATTGACGTCAATGGGCTTAGCCGGTGTAAGATAAACGAGGGAAAGTATGGCCGCTTAACGAGTTTCAAGATTACTGGACAAGTTTCTTTAGACTTCTGCTGATCGCCGCCAGAGAAAGGTCCTCTCGATGAGGAAGAATGATAGGGAAACTTCTACGCTCCCTTGATATTTAAGGACATTAAAATCCTCAACTATCTATGAGATTTGTTAGCGACTGTGTAACTTTGGAGATGTTCAATCGGGAAAGTTTGTATTCTCCAAAGCATCGCTAATAGGATTAAAGAGGGAAAAAGTGAGTATTCGCGTGCAGGCTTTTTCTCCCCGTTATTAAATCTGAGTTGCAACCAGAGGAATTATTTCGTATTTTGAAATCAGCCGGTAGCAAGGTATATGTTTTACTTATTGTTACTTAGTCCCTTAACAATAAAACATTCAATCAAAGTTCAGAAATTCTTTAAATGTTTTCATGGGATCTTTTTATATTGGTCAATCGATAATTTATTTTAACACAGTTGCCAAAATTTTAAAATATACACGTAACTGTTAAATTGTTTATAAATGCTTTTATTATATAAAGGAAGGTGGAATTCACTCTCGAAGTAATCATACGTGACCTATTCTAGAGAAGGGGTTGCGTGCCACACTTAGATCGACGTCCATTTGAGTCCAGAAGGCTCGTAAGGGGTGCATGACTTTGATCGATGTGCAATCGAATTCTCCTGAAAGTTATCGGCAATCTTTCGACGGAATCACGACTATATTTACGTGTCGGGAAACGTAACGCAACCATTGTTGTGATAAATTGTCCGAGCTTCTGCGGAAAAGCACAAAATCATTCTTCATTTGGGAACCCTTCCGCTACTCCGCCGGTGGACTCGACCGCGATAGAGCCCAACTTTCGCTGGATTTCATGAGTGAACGGTTCTCGGATACTGGGAATCACACGACTGTCGAAATCACGTGTGCTCATTAAGACTTTCCCAGTACGCTTTATTTACCGAGCTATTTTATCAGCTTCGCTAGATTTTCACATCAAACTTTAACACCATTAAATGCCAAATAAAGAACAAATTTATAACAGCAATTTAATAACGATCCTTTTATAAACACTACAATCGAAATACATAAAACTTAATGAAGTCTTCTAATAAAATTGTTATTGATTCAAATTAGCAAATATCATCGACTTTTCAAAATTTAAACGGACTTCAATACAAAACTAACAGGAGCACATTGGCCGTATAAAATTTCAAACAAGTGATATACCGCTTCGTCAATATTCCGCTTTACCTCTTCTAGTTTAAGTATATCAATACACACGCGCTTTGTTCATACACTTAACCCGAGCGGCCATATAAAGTATTACCAAGCTTGCAAGTGTCTGACGGTTTACGAGGCAGTTGGCCCTCAAAACTTTACGGGATGACGATGATCGGCGCCAAGCATAGCATTAGCCATCATCGTCGAAAGTAGCCAGTCGCGAGTTCCCTTAATTAAAAGCCGCTGGCAGAAAAACCACACCTGGGAGCTGCACTCTTTGTGCGCCGCTTAAACGATCCGACTGGAAACAATGGGAAGTAGCGGCCGATTCGATCCAATTTAGTTGCGGCCCTGTGCCGGGCCATGGGCACAATCAAGCTGTATCACAGTAATTACAGGGAGGGCGGGGGGAGGCGCGTTCAGGGGTGGGAGCGGGGAAGAGAAGCCGAAGACGTCAATGGCAGTTGGGAGTTGGAGGTGGCGGCGGGGATTCGATGAAGCGGCGGCGGCCCTCGCGAAAAGTTTCAATAAACAGGAGAAGCCGGACGATGGCGCTCGCTGGTGGCGAATGTGACGAGCGAGAGAAAGAGAGAAAGAGAGAGTAAGCGAGAGAGCGGACAAAAGGGCTCCGTGCACTTCATGGAGCCCTTGAAGCCTCCCTATCAAGAGCCCGAGCCCGTTCGGCCACATACGAATTATCCTCTCGAGACTCTCGCTTTTGGCACCCTTGCGCCACTTCTTTCTCTCCCACTCGCACTCTCTCTCTCTCTCCCGCTTGTTTCCCTTCCCACCACCCCACCCTCTCCCATTATTCCTATTGTCCGGCTGTGCTCGCCGAGTCCGGGGAGCTCGCCGAAAAAACGTCATTGTCGTTAATTTTACGGGTACGCCACTTCCGCTTCCTCCCTACATTGGGCCCTTCACTCACTCTCTCTCTCCCTCTAGTTTCTCCTCTCTCGCTCTTGCTTTGTCTCTCGATAAATGCTCGCAATAAACGACCGATTGTTCGGACACGAACGTCACTCGGTGTCTGCGAGCGCCGCTTGGCGACGCTGCTGCTCCTGTTAGCCAAACGCGATTCCACGCTGCCCTCACTCGAGATTCGACGCCCGGCTTTTACTCAAGCCTTTTTCTATCGCTTTGTATCGGGCTTCGATACTTTTCGCTTATGATGCTGGATCGTGCTGATGCTTTCTTCCGCTGGAGTGCTCCCATGGTAGTTGCGCCGAGCTGTTCTTTGTGCGACGTGCAAGCCTGAGAAAGTAATATTGTTTGATTCGAATAGGTCTGTGGTGTGATTGTGTCGAACGCAAGTGTTATAATTGGAGAAACATTGTATTTGATGAAACAGAGCATTAATTGGGGTGGTGTATCAAGAGTTTTTTAGTACCCCTTTTATTTAGTTTCGTGGCCACAATAGTGTTCCAAGCTATTTTGCACATAATGCATAAGAGGGTAGTTGTGAAAAGAGTCTAAAGAGAAATATTTGAGATAAACGTAATATTAAATCTGTTCAGTTATAATGAGGGTAATAATGATAGACTTTATTTTGTCGCCCATTTCTATTCGTACAATATTTACACCAAACACAGGTAGTTCGTCTGCTTACATACATATTACTTATTTAACTGAAAAACGTATTAGAATTAAACATTCACCGTTTGGTTGATCGGTAAATAAAATTGTAAAATACGAGTGGCAATGTGGATTGAGCGGTAACGGGGATACGCGTTGGTGTGAGTAGTCAGAGCGGACGGTGTCAATAAGCAAACATCTGGCATTGTTACGGTACAGGGTTAACGAAGTTTCGAAGCCCTCGCTGTGCACGGCGGGCAGGCAGGCAGGCGCATTTAAGTGTTAAGTGTTAACTGTCTCCGACGCGGCCGGGGCGATTTCGAGGCTGACTGACTGCTCGCGATTGACAAAGGATCGACACTGCGAGAAATGGAAGGGGCGCTGATACGGTTTCCACCCCTTTAAAAAGGGAGGCGTTGCCCGACGACTCTAGCTTTTCAGAATACTTATTGTCCTCGAACAATGGCCTCAGTTACTGCACGCTAACCACATTTATTATGGAGCCCCATCCACTTACCCGCCGCACCGACAAAAGTATTTATTGTTTGTTACCGAACACTTCAGCCTGCATTTAATGGAGCCTCCTACCAATTTCACTGTTGCATGCTTTTGTCCTCGATCCTCTTCCATCAAGTATCGAGTTAATTATCGTTTTTGTAGAGAAGAATAATCTGGAATGTGTAGAGAAACCGGGGAATATTTTTACCTCCGCGAATTACGCTTTCATAAAATATTCTCGTAATTAATCATGCAAAATACAAGCTGCAATCTACCGAATCCCCTCTTAATCCTCCTGTATAATGGATCAACTTAATGCACAAATAGAAACTTCCGTGTGCTTTTTATTTCATTTTTACTTCATTTGAAGAGCGACGAATTACAGGTCATCTAAAAAGATTTAGCAGTTCTGCTATTTAAAAGAATAAGCTTAAGCGGAAATAAATTGAAATCAAATTATTACACAAATACGCGTTGTATAATTTTCCTTTTCATTGTAAAGTAAATATCTAATTGTTTGCGACTGAGCGGATGATGGTTTAAGTGATCGTTTGGAACTTGCAACATTTACTCTCTCGAAAATCAAATGCGGGGGATTAACGTAAGACACGTAAACACACAGAGAAAAGGAAGTCGGAGCTGCGGGTTGGAGACCGCAGCGCTAAAAGGGCCAACGAACCTCAAATTTTGCGACACTAATTGCGTGCGAATGACAAAGAGCCTTGGTTCCTGCGACTTAATTGCATTTCGACAAAAGGTCCACTGGCGTGTGACCATAATTTCGAGCTCCAACTACTGACGTGTGCGCTCTCCTCTACCGCACTGTTTTTAAGACACTTGCGATCTGAAACCTTTTAATACCTTTTACACTTTGCTTATTACCCAATTGCCCGATTATACATAGCATGAAACTTTTTAAGTAGTATCATTGCCCCGCGAAAAGGAACAAAGTGTTGTGTAATTGCCGAAGTTAAGTAAAAGGGATTATCACACTGCGAATTTATGCGAGGTAAGAAATCTTATGGAAAGTGTCTTTTATTTTGTCTCCTAAAATACAAGTTATAAGAAGAAGTTAAAGTAAAATAATAAAGAACATAATAGTATTTCTTCCATGGAATTTCTGGTCGACTCAACTCATTAACATTAAAGAAACATAATGCTCGGTTCTTAAATACGCGTCAACAGAAAGTAAGACACGTGCTTGAGTACGCGAATAAAAGTGAAAGCCTTTCCACCCTTTTCTTAGTTTGAAGAAATTTGTGCAAAGGGCTGCTAAGAATCCGTGTTGGGCTGACGCTCGGCGTGAAACGTAAGCAAAAGGGACGAAAATTAATGCGACATTAAACTGACGATGTGCTCGTGAAGCACGAGCCATCGAAAAAGTCTGAAAGGGACAGGTGCAGGAGCAAAGGTGGCAGTCTCCCCGTTTTTCCTCGGTAATGAAGCAGCTCTGCTTCACGGCCCTATACCGAGAACAGGAGAAAAAGAATTAAGGTTTATTCACATCAGACATTTCACTCTTGTAACCTTACTTCTCCTTGCCTCTTTGCAATTCATTTCGTTTATCAATAAAAACAAGAAAGACTCCTTTAAAAAATATAATCACTATACGTACAAATTTCAAATTACGATACTTCATATACAAAAATGTCTGTCTAGTATGTTCTATGTTTAAACCAAATTAGAATCAAGTTTATAATGTCTAACTTCGATCTACACTGAATCCTAAACCTTAAGAACAGTGAATTTCGTTACTGATCATTACCCTTTCTACTATTGTCTACTTCGAAAGCTACCGTACTTGCCAATTCTCGAATTCCCATGCGAAACACTGGGTTCTATCCCTCCAATAAAATACATCTGAACACAAAACTTATCGAGGACTTGGGGTTACTAGTTTCCTAACACGCTTGTCTGAGCAGTGTTGTATGAACGAAGCTTTACAGCGGCAGAATTGTGGAAGGTGTCGCGCGAGGACAGTGCGGGATAGTAGGAAGCAAGCTGTTTGTGCAAGAGGTTGGCGCGCGAGCAGAAAAGGATTCTGTGTGTGAGGGGGGGCGTCGTCGTTGGCGGAGGGGTTGGCGCCGAGGGGTGGGTTAAGAGAGGACTTGTGATGGTCGGTGGTTAACGCCATAGGGTTGGCAGGGGTGTGGGGCATGGTGGCATTGTCCACACTCCCAGAGGAGAGTGGCGCGGCGGCGGTGGCGAGGCAGGCGCGCCAGGACGCCAGTAGGTACTCCAGGCTCAGCCAACTGTTCCAGACCGAAATTACACCAAGAGCACCAGCGCCGTCCCCCGGGACGACTGCGGACCCTGTGGCAAATCAGCTCGCCTGGACCTCCTTAAAATTCTATACAGGCCAAGATGCAATTTTAACGTTTCACTTGGTAATCCCGAGCTTTCCACCCGAACTTCGCTCTCTTCCTCTCTCTCTCTCATTCTACTTGCTTTCCTCTTTCCATCGAACTGCCGAGTCCTTTCTTAAGTATCAAGTTCTGTCCTTGTTCTATGCTACCTTTCCTATCTCTCCGTCCACCCCTCGCTCGGACCAATCCAGCCGCTCGGCATATTCCGGCCTTTTTTCGAAATTGCTCAGCGCGGTTAAGCGAAATTGAATCCCGACAGATTTGCCGTGGCGCTGGCGGATGAATTCTTTTGACTCGCCGCTGACGTAAATAGAGACGGCAAGCCGCGCGGCTTGCATATCTAGTACCGCTTTGTTCTTGATTCTCCTGCTTTCTGCGGGCCCGTCTTTTTCCCTTCTCTTTTTTTCTCTCCACTCGATCCTTTCTCTCTTCCTCCTCTTTCACTCTTGCGCTCTGTTTCTCTCTCTCTCCTCTCTGCTCTCTGTCCCTGTCTCTCTCTGGCCGCGGCTCGGCTTTTTTGCGAAAAACGCAGCGCACAAGAACAATTGGGGATGCTTAGAAAGAAAGTGTACTGCGGCGTGCTATTCGGGCACACAGCCTCCTTTAGAAAAGGGGATTGCATCTTTCCTATTGGAAGCATTGTGAACATAAGACAATGCAGTCTGTATCCGGATGCCTTGGCGAGCAGTGTATGTATATACTGTATATATATATATATATGTGGCTATATATAGATATATACATTTGGATGGATTAGACGTATTCACCAGTTATCATTCAAAGTGACAGGTCATGCAGACATCTATCAAAAGGACTACCAGCCTTTCAGGGGAATTAGTGTACGCCGATCGTTGAGTAAAGGCAAAAGAAATATGCGAGCGAGGCATTGGACGATTTTGTTAGTTAGCTCTTATTGCAGCCTCAGATTTCTTCTTCTTGGAGATAGTTTATATATTTCTAATATTTAATGATGATTTATAATATATCGAAATTGTTTATATCCCGTTTTCTATATGTCATATTAGACGATATAAAGGAAGCGATAATTAAGTTGTTATCGATGAGAGAGCGCAGGATTTTCTCCCCCACATTTTTCACCCCACGAAGGAACCCTTCGGGGTTATCTGCCATAATTCAATATAAGATGCGAATGGAGGGTTTTAAGAGGAGAATCTAGATGGCAATACTCTTAAGGGAGTTAGCGGCGCATAACGGATCCATATGTCAAGCCTGAGGAATTAACAATGCGCGAGGTGAAGACGGTCTGCTTCGTCGTCAGATCAAATCGACGAATATGTCATCACTCATAAAAAGGTGACAGCCGCGACTGGCGAGGGGTCGCTATCGATCTGGCATCGGAGTGTCGTTTCAAGCGAAGCCGGCTTCCTCCATAGAGCCGCCTTCATGAATAAAATTGTGTTCTACGTCCCTCAAAAATAGGTGACACTCCGCGACCTAATCCACTGGAATTCCAGTACGAGGACCACGTTGATGAGCTCTTTAAATCTCAATTTACCACCCTCCAAAATTAGATACGTGTTGGGTGTTTTAACTAAATCGTAACTAAAATATTGACTTTTTATAAATAACTAAATATATTTAAATAATAATGTTATAAATAATTCGAGAGTTTGTATTACATTCTTCTAATACAAGTTATAATAATTCTATGATACAATTACAAATCGAATACTGCGAGATATAATGTTATATCTTAACAAAGTGCAGAACTGCAAATCGTGGAAGATAAAAGTATTAACTGGATTCATTAGTTTCGCTAGTAGACGACAGTATGAACATCAGAATAAGTAGCTGTACGGGAAGAATCATTTGCGGTGTAGGTAGTACGTGCGTTGCGAAGCCATCCTCTATATCATTATGATGAATTGCAGAAGAAGCGCTCTTTTCATCAGTACGCCGACAATATTTCAGGCCCGCCGCACTATCTTGCGGCCGGCGTATCCCGGCGGTCGTGTGATATCAGGAGTACCAGCGAGCAGGGACGTTTTAATATAAGACGTATATTTCGGCATGCGAATATTGCATATGTATAAAACAGTGCAAATAATCTCGAAGAAAGTTTAACCAATTCATAATATTCCCATAATCAATAATATTACTTTCTTTTCTTAAATATACTTCATTATTCCCTTCTGATTAGTTGAAAAAGACCTCGTATTCTTCACCTACGTTCGTGTCCCACTAACAATCTGGTAATGGAAGCTCTCGAACTAGATCGCAATCGAGTTCCTAATTTCCGAAGTTCGATCTTCGGCGACAATCCTTGGAAACTTGAGTGCAGCTTCTACTTGCTATTCTATTCCCACGAGGAGCGGTCTGCTGTATCCATTGGGTAAAATAGTAGGGAAAGTGGGAAGTTTTTAATATAAAGTCGTAGGTTGTTGGAATGCGCGCGGTGCGTATATTGCGTGACGAGGCAACCAGTGCAAATAAGGTTGAAGGGTGAAGAGCGGGCGGCTCGATGCGTTCTTTCAAGCCGAAAAAGCCGCTAGCAGATGAACGGACAGGTAAATAGATAAACGGATAGGCGACAAGAGCGATCGCCATGTAGTCGCGCGGACGGACAGACTTGTAAATAAACAGTCGACTGGGCCGGGCAAATAGATCGGCAAATATGTGGACGACTATAGCCCGCCGAATTAATCATTGATTATCTAGTAATTACCGGCACAATATTTATGCTATTACCGATCGGACTAACTAAAGCCAGTGCTAACTGTCCGCGCTCGCCTTTTTCCCCCGTTGCTTAATTATAGACGGCTTTGCCGGGCTCTCGCTCACCAATTACTGTGTCGACGATTGAATAAAATATGACGTGCCCCACACCCCTCCTCCCCTCCCTCCTTTATATACTACATGTATACTGCACGCCAGAGTGGCTCGACATCCGCGAAAATCATGGTGGTTCCACATGGCGAACTTCATATTTCGGGCGTTGTAATGCCGCCAAGAGTATCCGCCTGATTAATTGGATTGATAATATTCGTAATATGTGGTGGAAGCTGTATTATCGGAACTGGGATTATTCATCAATAAATTTCAGGTTTCCCTGTAAATTTCTCTCGGCCAAGTGGGAGTTGCAAGAAAATTGGAACTTCGAGGATTGAATTAGCGTCCCATTCTGAAATCATAACACGACGAAAATTGTTGGTATATAATGAGACACACTCCGATTTCGTTCAACTAAAATTCGACAATACATTCAATACCAAAGCCACCGAACAATGGAAACGTTTTAGAGTAATTAACGATTAATGGAACTTCGAAGGAAGTCGAAACTAATGCAGAAAATACATTATGTGGATTACGGGCGGTCTAGGTAATGAATTGGGTTAAATCTCGAGTGGTCTAGGAATAGCCAACTGTCTTGGCCATGCTCAGCTAGCAGCTAGCCTGGCGTTCCAACCAATGCTATTAGAAAATTAAAATTTTACTCCTCTGCTCTCTCTGCACTTCTGGCCCATTAAATTCGCCATTTGCTGGTATTGTCAATCGTACGGAATCCCGATTGCGATCTCGCCGGAATTTTCGAATTAATAATCATCATAAAATGACATCATGATAGGGAAGCCCGACATGTATGGACGAACTAACCGGAAAGCTCAGTCTCTAGGTATTCAATATTCTCTGGAAATCGGCAGCACTAAAGTGGTTAGGTTACATCGGACGTATCGATGCGATCCTCCCGGACTTCAGTGAATTCGTCAGGCAGTGATCGATATTACATATTACGGCGTTATTACTAGCCCGGCGTAGCGCTGAAAATTACGAGAATTGCTGTCGGAATTACAGGGAGTGCTGCTCGCTGTACTCGAGAGCGTGTAATGCGAAGCAAAGGAGAGAAATAGAGAGGCGGCATAAGGGTGGAAGTGGGAGCGCGAGAGAGAGTGAGTGAGAGAAAGAGAGGAGAGGACGTTGACGGTGGAGGGAAGAATCGATTTGCCCTGGCAATGGCGCTCTGTCGATCAAGCCACGCGCTGTGGCGCGTACTACTGAACAACATGAAATGAAAAGCCCGGTTTGGCGGGTGAGAAAGCCCGTGTTGCCGTTAACCAGCTCCTACAAAGCTGACCGATGCGTTCCTGCCTCGCATAATGTACTGGGAACATCTAGCGCATACACATACGCACCACTTTAACGCCCAGTCATACAGACTCTCCAATAAATGAAGGCCCACCAATCACCACCCCTCTCACAACCCCCTTTTCACTCTTTGCTCTCAGTCACGCACTTCTCACAGACTTTATTTGCTCGTCTCTTACGCTGCCTAAGTAATTTAGACATTTTTGGAAAGTATTCATAAAGCAAATATGATCTTTATTCTTCATAGTTTTTTGCACTTTTATGAGAGTGATATAATTTTTTGTTGTTTTATATTAGCTTGTTATTTCGAATTTGACTGCGGGTAAGTGTTGCAGTATAAAACGGGGGGAGATTTGAGTTGTTATATTGTGGATTCTGAGTTCCCTTAATATTTTGAGCACGAGCTGCTGCAGGATGATGGGCACACAATACTGCCTAACGATGGATTAACACGGGCGGTAGGTGGAGCACATTAAAATTTATGGACGCCGAGAGGCTAATTTGCCGATTGGATTTATTAATGTTAATCAAAAACTCGCAATCCGATTCATAAATGGAGGCCGGCAAATTGAAAGCTTTAATCACCGCTAATAGCAAAATTAAGTTTGCCGCTCGCCTAAAATTAATGCATGCTTTATTTACTGCTTTCATTGATCATGCCTGGCGCGCGATGCACGACAATTTTCTGCTTAAATAAATTTACTTAGCTTTTCGCTGGGATTGAAAAGGTCGATCAAAAATATTCATCGATACCTCGTTGACCGATGAGATTCGTGTATGTAATGTTAATTAGATTGGCCACTTGCTTAAACTTGAATTGTGTAAATATTCTTATAACAATTGTTCATATTCTAATTGTAAGAATTTGACACTTTGATATTTAAAAATATAAAAAGGATATTTTCTATTCTTTCTATTAAAATTTTAGAATTTGTGTGCAGAATGCTATGAGGAAAATCATGCGTTGTGTAAGCAGAGTGACGCAAAGGTCAGGCTGGCACTTTTCAAGGCGAAGTGGCAGACATTTTTGTTTAGAGGGTGTTGTTTGTTCAAGAGGATATGTGATGGATCCCCCGAGGTCTTCGCATAGGAAAACAAAAATCAATTTCGCCTGGTTTCCCAACATGGCAAAGACACTCAAGCTTCCGCCGAAAAAGATTTCCGTCATTCGCACATAAAGCGATTATAAAGAATAGAAAATAATCGAATCTTGCCACTTAGAAAAATTTAAACAGTGCGAATGATTAAAATCTACTATAACAAAAATAACTCGGATGTGAAGTGTAATAAATGGCGCGAGGATCGTCCCGGTTATTCATCTGGCGGGCGGCGGTGTTTACATTGGGCTCATCGTTTCCGCTGTCAAGCCTTTTACCAAAGCACATTCTAGCTCACGAGAGGGTCTGTACGGTGGCGCGAGGGTGTGTCGGGCTTTCGTTCAGGTGGACCAGGTGCTACATCGCCTGAACAAGCAGCCATTAAGCCATTCCTGGACCAATATTCCTTCGGCCATACCCCACCCTGGGTTTACCTTTCGACGCTGTTACGGCCGTAACTGTCAGTGTAGTTCGAGGTTAGGATAAACCCAACCGCCTCCAGGCGTTTTCGAAAGTCCCTAATTGGAATCCAATAACCTTGTTAGTGAAGACACCTAGCCAAATGCTATGGCCGAACTAGTCGCCGAACGGCGTCTGTAACTTGGCTTCAACTGTAGTCCTTGTTTCTTAGTGTTCGCTAACGGTTCTGATCTTGCAAGTGATTTGCGAG
Source organism: Ectemnius continuus (assembly GCA_910591665.1). Classification (NCBI taxonomy): domain Eukaryota; kingdom Metazoa; phylum Arthropoda; class Insecta; order Hymenoptera; family Crabronidae; genus Ectemnius; species Ectemnius continuus. The sequence goes on along the minus strand of OU342868.1, from coordinate 6,531,943 downwards.
TTATCCAATGATTCTCGAGGACACTACATGCTCCCGACTGGCCAAGTTTCCCACTTTCTAATATCGGTATAAATGTGTAATGGAGATGCCACTGGGTGTTACACCCTTGTACAATTAAAGTGTTTCTACTGCGAGACAGTAGAACTACCTTGCAAACTACCCTGTGGTTAACCAAGTCCTAGTTATTTGAATATGCCAACAGCGTTCTTTGCTAAATTAATTTTTTTACATTCCTTGCACTTCTTAATGATATAGCACTCGTATAGTTATTAATTTCCTATGTGATTTATATCTTTTATAAATGATGAAGAAATAGGAGTAAAGTTGAAATTTAAATGATGAATGTGTTAGGACTGGGCGTAAAATGGGGATGAGTGACTGGGGCGGATGTCAACAGACAGAGGGTTAAGCCACGCTCAGTGAACATTGTATGGAGATGATACTTCGATGGTATTAAAGACCCGGACTTGACCCGAAACAACTGATCCGCTTGGTACGGAATGACCTGTACAGGAGAGAGCGCGGTCCCTGCGAGGGCAACCCCGATCTGTTTATCAGAGCTCAGAACCCTCTTTGCCTTCTACAAGGGAAATAGAACGCTCCCACTTGACCCCGTGTCACACAATGATTTCTCAAGCACAATCCACTACTTGCAAGTGGATCGCTAATATTTACACAAAGAAGGCACACCGTTCTACTACACCGAAAACAGCTTTGTAGTAGAAATACTAAAATTATACGAGTCCCCAGTAAAGCTTTTTGTTAGCGCAATGGTTTCGCATCGATCGAGAAACATAATATCTGAATGGGAATTTGATAGGAAAGTGTTGCGATTCTACTATCATGTTAGTTTTATTATTGCATGGGGGCAGTAGAAACAAATTTCCTTTCTTTCGCTGGAATTTTTCAAACCAGCTGCATATATCGATTTCCGTTGAGTGGAGCGCGGGCGCAGCGCATTCACAACTCATTGCCACCCTAAACAGCTAAAAATGCTCGTGTCGCAGCTGTTGGCCTGTTGATTAATTAAAAGCATTCGGCGCGATTTTTTGGGAAGCGCGATGCAAATTGCTGGTCGCCAGAATGGCGAAGTTGCTGGCGGTTGGGGGGGCGGCCGAGCTGTACGGAGAGCTGAATATTTTGGATGCTCGCGTTGGATAGCGTGGCGCTCGTCTGGCACAGGACCAATCAATTGAACGAATGGGATTATAAATTTACAGTTGACTTTGCGCCCACCCAGAATCGCCGCAATCGTGCGATTGATTCGTTTGTTGGCAATATAAATATGGCGCGGGCTGCCGATATATTAGTCGAAATCATGCAGCCGTAGGCAGAAGTATAGTACAGCACAAATACATCGCTCTCAATCAAATATCAATTAGCGGGAGGATGTTTGCGATTTGACCCGTGGATTTCGGGAATTTCGGAAATTTCCCCGATTTCAAAAGGAACAAAGCCTCTCGGGCGTCGGCAAATCCTGAATGGAGAGTTGGTCGTCCTTGCCTGCTTTTCTAGCTTTGTTTACACATGCATTTACGGATCTCGTCCTGTTTAATATGTGTAATTACTGTCAGCATTGGTAAACCTTCGTTGGATAACAATAATGAATAAGATTTCGTTCTTCTCTTATTTTCGAAGTATTGTTCGCAGATAAAATTTATCTCAGGTTTAATCTTTGTAGTAATTGTTTTCAAACTATTATAAATGAATTTGTAATCTAGTCTATTAATCAATTTACAAATCCAAGCACTGTCTTACAAGATTATCAAAAGCTGCTATAATGTTTCTTGACCATACATCTAGCGAACGTCAGACTTCTCGAGTGCAGAAGCTATCGATCCTCGTAACCAGCCAAAAAGAGGAGTTTAATGCTCCTAAGTTATAATCTAGCTCGCTCTCTCTTTCTCTCCTTCGCTCCACATATTATATCCCGGCAGGAAAACTGAACTGTGCTCAAACTCACATGATAAATGACCATAGAGAAGCGTTACTTTTCAAGTATCACTAGAAACTCGTGGCTAGCACTCGAACTTCAGCTTCGAGTTCTGCCGGTCTGCGTCTAATGGTGAAAGCTGCTCACGAAGCCCGTAACGATGGGATCATCGATTCAATACGAGGCCGCGGCCGACGCTTCCGTGAAACGTCGATCCTAACACAATTTCCTCAATCATTCTTAGCACTTTCTGTGTAAGGCAACCGACGCCACCTTCTAATATTCACATTGGAAAATTGGCCATTAGAATCGTTCGACTAAGACGTTTAGTCTGACAAACTGAACAGCATAAGGTTGAACCAAAATAGTTTGTGGCATCGTTAATTAATAAGAAACGAGTGGTTTCGGGAGTGATGGAATTTTCTAGCTAAGCTTTCTGCACTCTTGGAGTAAGAAGAGCTTATTATTAAATCGTCATAACCTCGTATCCCCTCCTCGTAATAAGATCACCAGAGATATTATAGTTTGATGAAAGCTTCCATGATCAGCTTTGTCTACCTCGCAGCGATTTTCAGTTGAATATTCAACGCTATTTTAGGTTTCGTCGCCATTGATTTTATCAGCGGTCTTGATAATGCGCTTACCGAGGAAAGTTTTGCTTTCGGGATTTCATCGAATAAACACCTCCCGAGAAGAACGAATCGATACTCTTATCTTCCTCCTCGTCTTCCACTGTTATTAGCCCTTATTTATCAGCGGTATTTGCGCAGGAAATATGCAAGATGTTATGAAATATTAAAAGATGCCCTCATCCGGCGCTTTCCGCTTTTATTAATGGATGGTCGTCGAGGAGAATCAGTAGGAATTCAATTGGTTACAGAAAATGTCATCTTTAAAGAAAATAATCTGGATATTTGCGCAAGAAATGACTTAAACTATCGTCAGAGTCCCGAATTCGCATTACAAAATGGCGCCACCCTTTTTCTGCCACTGTAAGATGCTAAACAACGGGAATTAATTGAAAAGAAAAGTCGGTCTTGAGAGTCGTAAAGAGTCGTTCGAAAGGCTCTTTCGAGTTAATGGGTTGAAATCAGCTAAAAGCGGCCGAAACTTGACCCCGCCTCTGCTTAATCTCCTTTTCTAGTAAAAGTTTCGACCTCCTGCAAAGGATTTTTTCTCCATATTACAAGATTGATCATGCTTTCTGCGACCCCTTGACCTCTCCCGCCGCTAACTCTCCAGGCACTTTAATTTCTGAGCCCTTTAAGACCAGAAACTCCGAAAGTAGGTGAAGTTCTTGTGTCTTGTAAATTGATTGGACTGACTTCGGGCCGAAGGCCAACTTGCGAAAAGTTCGGGCCTCGACCTACTGTCGCCGCCAGAGAAACCGTAATTGCTAGACAATTAAAACAGGATCTATATATATATCAATAATAAACAGAAGAGTCTCCGAAAACAATTTACACGGATATTTAAAAGAGGCCAAGTCAGAATGCAAGAATGAATGCAACAAATTGCTATATCCACAATAAGTAACCCAAATAATTCATTATTCTCTTTGTGTAGTTATTAATTAACACAATTGATATACCAAATATGTACGAAAATGGCAAAGTTTACTTTATTAAATCATGCAAAGTGGCGCGCTAAGGCTTCTGTCGAATTAAATAAATAAACAATTAAATATCGAAATGTTTGCTACCATTCGACACTCAAACACACGTGCTAATTAGTAGAAACTGCCGGGAGGTATCGATTGGCTCTCAAGTACCGGAGATAAACTCCGCTTACATTTGAGTCGCTGAGACCTTTTGTTTCCCCCGGTTTTTTTTTTGGCGAGAAGCGACAAGCGAAAGCCGGCGCGGCAAGAAGCGTTCATGACGAGGTTCTCCACTTACCAGCCAATAAGGAGCGATCCTTCTCGAGTCGTGGCGAAGCCGCATATTCAGGGAGTAGCGAAAGGGAGGCCGCACGATTAGCACCAGGGATGCTATTATGGTCGGAGTCCCCCTGAGTCGATTTCAATTCCCGATATCGTTACCTGCAGGCAGTTGGGGAATCGATTCTCGGCCTGTCCGGAGTCGCAGCTCCTACGGTGGTTAACCGGGAAATCGATCAGGTCAGCAGTAACGTTCTCGAAGGGAATATAAGGTGGCTCCGCTCGGCTCGGCTCGGTTTCTCCAGCCATCCTCATGGGCTCCTTCACGGATCTCAGCTTCAGAATCCACCGCATCTAACCTCCTCCTCCTTTCCTCCTCTTCTCCACCCACCGCCGCCACCCTCTTCTCATCTACTCACCGCTCACCTTTCGATCCTGCCTTCTTCCATCGCCCACCACCACTCCCGATTCGCTCACATAAATTCTGTCGCGGAGAAATTTCGTAATACGCACTCCGTGGATACCTGATTTATGTGCCCAGCTTTATTTCACGCTTCCGGATTTCAATGGCTCTACCTCTTGCCGCCCTGACATTCTTTCGATGATGGATAACATAGCGAGATCGAACCGATTCGAGAATCGGAACTCTCAGTTTATGAAATCGGATTAATCCAGTTTCACCTTTTGCTTACTTCGGTTGGCATTGTGGAATCGATATACTTGCCTGCCAGTTGGGTTTGTTAATCTTGTATAATAATAGCTTTTATTATTTATGGATTGGATCTTAAAAAGTTATTTGTGAATTATCGTCGTCGAATTCCAGTGGAACCTCGGTCGATTTGAAAATGCAATCATTTCCTGTGCACTTAATATAATGCTGTCCTCTACACAATGGGATTTCATGGGCATTGTTTATTTTTAACGCTAGAGATTGAATACTCGAATACCAAGATTGCATTGGTGAATCGGGGCTTGTCAAAGCAGAATGAAAGATATGTGGGAAATGAATACGCTGGCTCTCTCACCGCTGCAAATACCAATGTTAATTTCGATTATTTCCCAGCCAGCGTAGGATATTGGTGGGAATCTCGAGCGGTTCAGCCGAATTTCCTTATTAACTGATTACGATTTGATTAGACCGATTTAATTAAGTCCGGGCGCTCGCTAATTAGAACGGGAAATCGCTAATTGGGAAATATACTTTCGGCCCTGGTGAAAGGCCGTGACAGCTATAACGAAACATCTGTAATAAATCGTATAATCTTGCGAGTCCAGGACAAAGCAGACTTTCGCCGAGAGAGGAGTGGTGAGGAGAGGAGAGGAGAGGAGAGGGGAAGGCGGAACAGTGGCGGGTGGGTAGATTAATTCATCCGCGAGCCTCGGTATTCATCTGAAAAGGGAGATCCCCGCTAAATTAAGCGCCAGTTGTAATTCAGTTGGAGACCACCCGCCGCTGAAAAGTAGGTCACCGATATTTTATGAATTTTTTAAAGGTGCGCTTTAAACGTTACAGCTTCGTCTATCATCGTATTTTCTCTCTTCCCCCACCCGCTCTTTTTAGAACACTGTTATTATCGCTAAAACCTTTTTCATGCTCCACATGCGGACCACGGCAAAGGCACCAACACTGGACGCCGAGTACCGCTGGAGTCGCTTTATTTCACGTAGCTTTCACCCTCCAACTTTAAGGCGGTTTGCATAGGCCAACTGCTTTTATTAATAACACTGTGAAAAAATATCTGGATTTATCATCAGCCTGGAATAATCAACATCCATAATATTAATCGAACGATGGAAATTATTTCGTATAAATAACAGTGTTTGGTTTTATATATTTCAATTTTTTTAACCACACTAAACTTTAATAATACAAAAATGATAGTTTCCACGAAGAATCTGTGTTGTTTGAAAGTGAAAGAGAGGATTGAAAAGGCATCGACAGAGGAGATCGGAAGGCCAATGGATGCAGGCGAGAAAGGTTAACGGGAAGTGGCGGGAAGAGACAAAGCGTAGGTGGCGGTGGATGCGCGAGGCACTTCCTAAATGGTCGTCGAGCGGCGGCGGCGACGAGAGCGCGCCAGCTGAAAAACTTCGGTGGCTTCGGGGATTCCAATAAAATTGAAACGCATTCAGATTCAAATGAGCCGTCGCCCGCAGATAGGACGGAACAACGGTTCGGAAAGCGCAGCGGCGCGCGCGCGCGCGAGATATCGAAATTCAAGGAATATTACAAAGCACGCGGTGCGAGGAGGAAGGAAGCGGGCAGCGAGATAGAGAGAAAGCGACTCTGGGAAATGAAATAGAGCGTGCGAGGCACCTGAAATAGAGAAACGTCCAAGACTGACGTGAACGAGAGAGGAGAAGCGGAAAAGTTCGAGAAAGCATGGGACGACTCTCGGATAAGAAAGGCGTTCAAGTGCTTCGACGAAGAACAGGAAGGAAGGCCGAAGGGAGAGTCGCGCACGCTACCAGCAAGATTGACCGCAATGACGGAACGAGACGAACCGTATAACCATATTCCCTGATACGCCTTTTCTCCCGCACTTCCATGAAATGCTTGAAAGTACAAGTGTACATTTCTTCACGCCATTTCGAAATTTCACTCTTCCACCGAGAGACCCCAGTATTAATTCTAATATTACATTCGAGAATCTTAAGTTAACATACAACTTAATATAAAGTTCACAACTAGACTCTAGTTTAACTTAGAAAGAAAACCTAAAATTCACCAGTTTCGCATATTTCGAAAACAGCGAGAACTTGCTCCAAACACAAGCATTGGCGTCCGAATCTATAATAGATCCCCGAAAACTTATACCGCTGCCAGCGGCGACTTACGTACACCGAGGAGATATATCACTTCGAACGAAAGGGCGAATTCTATTCAGGAAAATCGTACTTTCCCTGCAACACACACTCACACAGACACATCCAACGCGGACGTATTGTCAGGAGCGTATTCACGTAGCAAGAATATTTGCATATATTTCGAGGGGAGTGTGCGGTGATGGGAAAGAGATGGTCTCTCCTTCCGAAAATGCATAGTGCATGTGATGAAACATCCTCGTATAGGATCGCGAGTGCATAGAGAGAACACACACGTGACTGCGTATAGGAAATGTACGATGTGGCTCAGTGGCTATATGTTTTATGCTCTATGCCGGCTGCCCTCTCACTCTTTCACGGCCTCTTTCTCTCCCAGGCCGCATGATTTATGGCACTCGACATGTATGCGGACCTGTGTACACTGTACAGCCAGCCAGCCACTCACACAAGTTTCGCTCTCGCGTGCCTACGTAAATTTAAGCGAGAGCCCGTGGCGCACACATGCGACCACCACCACCGGTGTCACTGAGATTTTCCGCCATGGAAAAGCGGAAATACCCGGCGCGAAAGGTCCTTTATACCGGGCGATACCAGCCGCGCGCTACCGTTCACCACAAAACAAATCAATTTGCCGCTATGACCCAACCAAGTCTTTGGCAAGATGACACCGCGCCGCCTATCCAGCCGAAACTCGGAAATCGATGCCCGACAACACTTTTTCCACACCACTGCGCGATCTCCAAATTTTTCGCATGCCCTCCTCCGTCAATGTAATACACTCGATAGTGGATATAAATAGTCCTCGCGAAGGTTCAGTTAGTTGGTAGAAATAAAACAGTTGTAAGTATTAAAGAATACTTGAAATATAGATTTGATTATTTTGTCATCTTTGTATTATATTTATTTTTACAAATAATATTGGTAGAGAATTTCATTTAAGAAGGAACGTTTTATTATGTGATCTATGACAGTTGGAATAAACCAATCTAACGAGATGCGTCCAACCAATATGATCAGAGCACTTGTCGAAGGAATGACAAGACGATATTTCTCAAATGACTCCCGAGAGCTACCCTTTCTTGTTCCTGCGGGGACATTTCAAAATATCCATTGTCAGGACGATCTGTCAGTCGCAGCACTTGCCCAGCTTGTAGCGGATCCTGCTTTGCGTATCATTTTTATTCGCCGTTCCGCTCTTGTCATTTCGAAGATAATATTTCTTGCCTTCTGCGACGGACGTCTCGCGATCTTCCAACCTTCTGATGCCGTGGAACTTGGAGCAATGAATACCTTCCTTTGCGAGATTATCGCGAAAGCTCTTTTGAAATTCCGCCCAAGAAAGTAACTATTTTATTAACGACGGAAGAAATAAAGTCTTTTTATCCCATTGCATGCTAGACTTTGTTTTATTCTTATAAATATTACCAATCTTCGTTTTCAATAAATTAATTATTTTATTATTCATTTTACTACTACGATCTACCTTTTGATTTAAAGAATATTTATCCCATTACGTATTCGAAGAGTCATTGTCATTGCTCGGAGGCAAAGTTTCTACATTTAGAGAGAAAGAGAGAGAAAGAGAGAGAGAGAGCTCGTTTTCCACCCAACTCTCTGTCCTTTAATCCTTTGTACGGCTTTCGAACTTTTAATACAGCATGGACTCTCGTTTCCCTCGCGGGCTCGAAACTTTAAAGACCATTTAAAGGCGATCCCCTCGTTTACCGTTGCAAACATATTCGCGGCAATTTTTACGATAACAGGAAGCCAGCAAGAATTGATAGGGCGATGTTAAAGGGAAAAGTGTTAAAGTCTTATTTATAGCGGCTAAAACTCGATCCGTGTTCTCGAACTGGCGGTAAGTCCGCAGTAATGGTGGCCTGGCCGGCAGATGCGCCGGTACAACGGGAATATGCGATACTCTTTTCGAAATCCGCTTCTCTCGCGCTGCAAATCCAATTTATGTTCCCCTACCCCGAATTATTTCACTTCCATCTCTGCCAGTTCTTCTTAACCCGATTTCCTCTAAACAGTTCCGCAAATAGTCAGCGGGAGGGAAAAAATCCTATTGGAAAACAGATTTCGATAGCTTGAGAAATTCAAATTTTTAAATGCAACTTTAGTACAATCAACTACTGCTCATTAGCGTGAACACATATATATATATTTTTGCGCTTTCGAGTATGCTGGGTGCAATCAATCAGAGAGACGACAAGAGTTCGATGACAGGGAAAGTTTAGCGGGGCTTGGTTGCGGTCGGAATGGAGGTAGGATTGAAAGCTCTAATCGCTTAATATCGGAATCAGTGGTGGCGCGCTATCAAGTTTTCGTCTGGAGAGACGGAATCAACAGCGAGGGAATCTGTAGTAGTTGGGTGTGTACGCGCGCGCGCGCGCGCCGAGGAGGAAGGAGGCGTTGCAGAGTAGGAACTTAGGATAGTAGTTCGACGGCGTGTACCCTTATTCAATCTACCGCGGTGTGCTGGTAATCCCGTGAACTGGTGTTTCCAGCTTAATAAAGCTCAGGCGGAGCGATGCCGGCGCCGATGATATCGGCATCGGCGGCGTCGAAACGAGTATCCGTCATAATCGGCGAACGCCGACGCGCACCCGATAAACTAGAACAAGCCCGATATATCCGGCCCGACGTCAGATTGATTAGAATAGCAGAGGGTTTAGAAGGTCCGGCATCTCTTCGTTCAACTATGAACGCATTCAGTCTTCGAGAATCTCACCGAGCGAACCTTTAACGTCCAAGTTTATCTACGTTCATATTCTTCTTGGCTGATTATTGTCATTCAAAATGAGTATAATAAATCAATTGTCCTATTTTCAAGTTCGTTTTTAAATTTTTTAAATGATTTGTAGTATGAGAGAAAAGCTGAGAGAGGAATAAAAATTAGTTATGTTATCTAATTACTATCTTTGTTGGCGTTAACCCGAGATGGCAAGAGCGCGTCAATGACTGCCGCCTTTTATTTTACTGGATCTCGTTAAGGAAAAGTGTCTCCTTTCCTTTGCGTCTGGTTCTGTTCAGGTGCAAGATCTCCTTCCTGTTAGATTCCATTTTATTTCCACGTCTGCCTATTCATCGTCACGTTTGTCTCGTGACGGCACATTACCACTTCCCGCGAAAAAGCTCGCCTTTCCCGACAACTGCGTGGAAAAACTGCACCTGTCGGATAAAGTAGTTCGCACTTCTGCACAAATGAGATGCTACGGACTTTAGTGCCAGCTGGAAAATCACGTCTAATAAAAGATTAATCTCTACTGTTTTATGCCTGTTTATTTTTCTGCTTTTACGCCGCCCATTGTTTCTTGGATTTACGATGTTCTGTTTTCGATTTTCGACACTGCTATTGCTGTTGTTAAACATCCGTTTGAATAATATATTGTATAAACATTCATAACGCGCTTTTATCTTTGTAACAACATACATTAAAGTGTCCCGCAGAACACAGTGTTGTAATAATAAAAAGATGATATGTATTTTTGAAATAACAATTGAACAACGAAATTTTAGAGAGTGAAATTACAATCATAAGACAATGGATGTGGTTGCCGTGGAATTCTTAATTTAACTGAAGCTGCAAAAATGAGTGAAATAATTAATTACTCTGATATTCGCAGACAGAGTTATATAGGGGATTGCGCGCACAGAAGGGTGAATGTTGGGAGTTCGGCGTAATCAATTCGCGAAGCCAAATAACATCCGTTCGATTCCAATCTTCGTCTGAACTGAATCAAAGTTCATTTCCCGGAGAGCACTTATCCCTTATCCGGATCTTATGCGTCTATTCAGTGGGTTGCATTGTCCAGTTCGGGAAATTACTTTATCTCATCGATAATATCATATCGTGTACGTACTATACATGTCACTACTTTTACCTTATTTCTTTCTTCTAATCTTCTCGCACCTGACATTTTTATTGGGTTCTTATCCACTAAAAATTCTCCACAAACATGCAATACTAAAATACATCCATAATTGGATTTCAAACATTTTGCGTGATGAGAAGGAATATTCATCTCTTAAAGCTGGTTTAAGAAATCGAGATACGACTTGTTCCTTAAATAGCAGGTTTATAGAATTGAAGAAAAATCCGAGTAACTGGAAAATTTACTCTTGAAACAGTGCGTATGGAAATGGTTAACCTCATTTCGAGAAGTACCGTGTTCATGATCGCAGCCGCATTTGAGGCAGCAATCTAGTTAACCCTAACTGGGGGAATGAAAGAAAAATGTTGATAAAATCCCGGGGGAGGAAAGTCCGCGTATTATAAGAGAGATTTTAACTCGGTTTTCGCGTATCCGATATATCATACATATGTATTCGGATCGTCCTTTATAGAATATCGCCCATTAAAATGTATAAACTTTCCGCTGCGGTACAGCGCTGGTATTATTGTTAGGGGTTCGGGATAAGATCCGCCGGACGGACAAAAAGGGCCAAGAAAAACAAGGCTATCCGTAGATAGAGTTCTCTTTATGGGAAAATGGATCTTGAGGTGGGAGGGGTGGGGGGCGACTGATAAATCTTCCTGTCGGTCAGAACGGCGCTCGGATCGTTTATCTGGATTTAATCGCTCCGGAACACCTGGCATGCATGGATCCACGCCACTTTAATTTCACCGTCGACGAATGCTGGCTTTTTTACCGAGCTCTCCACTTCTTTATGCGCAATCAATGTCTCTTATATTTCAAGAAAGAAACGAACTCAGCCCGTTTCTCGTATATCTTATTTATCTTGGTACGCTTTCAGCCACTATCATTATTCCACCTGGCTAAATCTCTCTCTCTCGCGAGAGAGAGAGAGACCAAGTCGAAATTGATTTTCTTTCCATTACGATTGCTTAAGTACTTCCAGGTTTTTATATAATTAACAATTAAATGGTAGCCATTAGCAGAGCATTATTCAGTTCATCTTCCGAGACAATTATTATCCCTTTCCAATAAATTGTCACTTATTGTCCGCTCGCGTGAAAAGTTCCATATATTCCACTCCTCGCACGAACTTCCAATTAAAATGGAAATCTACAGTCACATAAACTTTCGTCGAGTATTAATGAGAGCGAGCTGTATACTTAGTATTTCGCTGCCTATCTTTCCGGCACAGCAGCTTTAAAAGATGTCTTTTTTGATTTGGTCGCGACGTTAGTCGCGGCCCTTAATCCCGGCAGCGAGGGCCGAGTTAGCTTGCAATTTAAAAGCAGCGGAATTTTCCGAGAGGGATTCTTAAAAGTCCCGAAAGCGTCTGACCGATCTGTTTCACTGAATTGATCGCCGGTATTTTTACGGCAGTCACTCCGACGAGATAAATCTTGCGAGTACAAGGGGAGGATATAGAGAATCTTCCGGGAAGGAAAGGGAGCAATTCGATCGTAAGAGCAAGGCGGCAATGACGTTCGAATCATTTGTCTAGATTAAGTCGAGCCTGCAAAACCCTTTCCACTTCGGCTCCCCGCATCCATCCCCTCCCCTCCCCTCCCCACCGCACTTCACCCTCGCCTCTTTATCATTTGACACGTGCACCTACATGAATAAGCCCTACTATCATCGTCCCACTTTTCCTTGCCGTGCAAAGCGTGCATAAGCAGTGCCTCCCGACGCGACGCGTGCCTCTTGTCACCTGCATCAACCACCACCCCCTAACTGTCGACTCTCTGATACCCATCAGTGTTACCACCCGATATTACAAACTACCCTAACTTTTCATCCGAGACACAAATTCATCGTGATGATAGTCAATTTTTATGCTGATATGAATTTTTATTTATCGTATTATAATTCTAACTTAACTTACGATATTTGCTGCATTGTTAAATAAAATTGCAGATTTTCCTACGAATATAGATTTCTTCCAATGGTATTAAATAAGGGAAAAAAGTCATTCCAGCAATCATTAAGAACTCTCTATTTCTTGGGATGATAGCGGATCACATATTGAAGAGTGGGGTAAGAAAAACAGGGCAGACTAGCGAAGGAGGCCCGCATCGATTGGTAAGCGAAGCCAGGAGAAGAGCGGTTTAATCTCCAAGCGACTATTACCAGAGATCGAACTGCTAGTATATATGTAGGAAGGGGAGAGGGAGAGAGGGGTTGATGGGGTTGATAGGGGATGAGAGAGTGATAGGGAAGGGGCGGCATATCCGGCCGCCGCAGGAATGTGTTCCGCAGTCTTCCAAGGCGTGCTATGCTAAAGCATATGAATATGCATCGATGAGCCAAGCAGCCGCCACCGAACCACCCACCCTCGCCTTTCTCCGAGCACAACACGGCGCAACGGGCGCCGCGACGCCCCTCTAGTAGAGCGAGGGACGCGCCTCGTGAAAATCATTCCCGAGATTTATCGACTAGGCTTCCCCCCGATCCGACCGCATCCAGATCTCTGAATGCACTCACTCTACCAGTCATTGTATCAAGGCTTCTGTCTCCCAAAGAAACATTCGTGTTTCTGTACAATATTTTCAATGATTCTCCTATTCCCTGCTCTAAATACTCCCAGTAAGATTTTATGAGTTCCTTATTGTTCCTTTGTGCTATTTAAAATAGTAATGATTAAAAATGTGTTTGTATTCTCGACAGAGATAGTTAATTAAATTTCATGAAAGTTTCGAGGATCCGCGAAGGGAAAAAATATCCGAAAGTTTGGATGGAAAACTGTCGGGAAGTACCGAACTAGAAATCGGACTAGAGAGCGCTGGGAAGTTTAACTTTGCGGGTAGGGAAAGGATTAATAAATCTGTTGATTGAAAAGTAGAAAAATAGCAGGTTCATTGGGTGAAATCCAATAAACCGATGAGAACTACACCCTTTTGAGGCGGTGCTCGTCTTATGGAAGAGCAGTGCGTCTCGCTTGAGTGAGAGAGGCGTCTCTCGGTGACGCGCGCAAGATCCTGGCCCACTTTCCTTGATACAGTTTCCGATCGGCGGAGGCTCGATCCCTTGACGGCTTTAAGAGGGAATAATATGTAATATGGGCCAGCTGGATGAATAATGTAGAGTTGCCGATCGGCGAATATCACAGCGCGCTTCTCTCCGCGATCCTCGAGCAGCAACTCTCTACTTGGGAGAGAGCGGTGATCGGCCGGGCGTTTGATCTTTGATGAAAGATCTTATGCGCTATTCATTCGCTCGGGAGATAATGCTCCTGAGGCGCGAGCATACGATGCTGCTTTTGATAGAGACTTGATGCTACTCAATATGGACATTGGGATTCACTTATCCGCCTCTATGAATCCACTGAAAATGGGCGCCTCGCTTCTCCAGCTTCCCGAGAAGCTTCTTCGCGGTTTCGTGGACCACTTTCTACTTGCCTTACATCCAACTTGGAATATAATGCTCGGATGATCAAAACTGTAACAGTATTTCGTTCCCGTTCCAGTTCTATTACTTTGCTAGCACAGGGAAAATCATTTTATGAACAATATCTGAAGGATATGTATCATTTGCAATTATTATAATAATTGCTGTTATTTCATATCAGTTGAGCATTATCAATTTTTCACTTTGCAGGCTTCGATATTGTCGAGGGGGTATAACAAACACTCATTAACTATGAAGCGAATTTCACGATTGCCTTTTGAAATAATAACCCATTTCCGTGCACCTTTCAAATTGCGATTATCAATAAATAATTCCCCATTACAGGACTCATTCGCAAATACGCTCAACATCGGGCTGCAATTTTTTTTATCATAAAATAAAGCCGTAAACATATAAAAAGGCATTTGTACATCATCCATTTCTGAACAACAATTCCAATTATTCTTCACCAGCCAAAAGATTCCCAGTCGATTTATTAACTACAACGACATATCAGGAGTTTATCAATTATTGGCATTCATCTGTTCGGACAGAGGCAATTAATCACATTATCCTGGGTATCGATCGACAAATGAAATGAGACGTTCACAAGTGCCGGCTAACCTCTCCACTTGGCACAATAGCCACGGTGGAAAAGCTCGTTGGCGCAATAAGCTCCTAATTCAATGAGAAAGTTTCCGGCACGGCGCGGCGCGGCGCGGATGGCGGCGGTGGTGCTACGGAGCGCAGCCAAGAGAGGCACAAATCAAATTGGCCAGGGAGAAAGCAAGTCAAATCGAAGCGGAATTCAATGCGATAGACCCGGACGACCGCCGGCAAAGTGTTAACAACCGGGTGTACACTGACATCGAAAAGTTCGCCGCCGGCTTTCTTCAACAATTGGTCGATTTCGCGGCGAAGAAGCGAACGGGCCAGTGAGATTTCAGCCGGGAGCGAAAGAGACAGCCGGTGGTTGGGGCTTAAAAAGTTTCAGCTACGCTCCCTGCCAACCGAGCGCAAGAATAAATGCAGACACATAACTTGGCACACTCTGCCGCTCGAGAATACGAACCCCCTCGCTTTTTTTCCTCTCTCTCCCTCTTTCTGTAACTCTTGAGGGCTTTTTTGCTGGTACAATTGCGCGTTTTCCTCGCCATTCTAGTCTCCCGGCTGAGAACTTTTGTGATACGCAACCCGTTAATGATATCAGTTGCATCCCTCTTCTCGTTTTATTTCTTGATTATTTCTACAGAATAAAGTGTTCAAGTTGTCGCGGAACCTTCAAGAATCCTCCAATTAATTCTGTGTTAATTATTTCATCCGCCACCGTTCATTAACAACTCACTTCTCGAAGGAGATCAAATTAATGGTAACCGACTATTTTTCCCATTTCCGTAGCAGCTTTTTGCCGCGCACGCGCGAGCGCAGGTATTGAATTTACGAGCAGCGATAATCAACGTAACCCGCGTGTGAAAGTGGAAATAACAGCGTCTTTAATTTGAAAAGGTGCGGTTATATCCGTTCATCCGCGGCTACGGAATTCTAATTCTAGCAGTGGTTCTCGAAGTGGCGCTGGTCTGTGTGTGTGTGTGTGTGTGTGTGAGTGCGCGAGTTACAATAACTGGCGCTCGCCGCGCAGTTTATTCCGAGGCCGTAAAGCAATTAGTTCTTCCCCTTTCGCCTGCGCTTACACGCAAAACCGACGACAATCCCGAATATAAAAAGCCTGGGGTTAAGCTGCTCTCGTGTCCCCTGTAAATTGATTTTGATGTCGGTGTATGTTCGCTTAGAGTGACGCTGGGAAAATGCTCGTCTGCCCTCGACTAACTCTCGATAGTTGCCGATACAGTTTGACTCAAAGTTCGTTCACAGCAATTATTATGATATAAAAGATTTCGAAATAGAAAGAAAGAAAAATAGTATACTTAGCAAGAATGAAAGAATATGATTATGGCACGCAGATTCTTTAGGATTTAAAGGGAAGAGATTGATTTATTTTGTTCGTTGCACAATTTTGAATTTACTAGAAAAATGGTAGTAAAAAGTAAAACATATATTTGTATAGTTTATCGTTTTAAGAGCAGCAGTTATGTTCAGTCAAAGCATATTTTTCCTGAAAAGGATCAGGTGGTGTTTGCCGTTTCTGGGAAAAAAGTGGTCGAAAAATCATCAATAGTGTGCCAGTGATACAACATTACATGAACCATAACTTGGCGTATCGTTTGCTCTGCTTCAAAACAGCACTCGTTTTCGCTGGCGGAGCATTCACTCGGCTGGAAAAACTTTGATGACTCGTTCGCGCAGGTGTTGCCCCGCTTTTATTAAAGCTGTAATAGATGGTTCTTCGTTTCGGCGCGGTCCCACTGCCGCCGCTCGCCAGAGTTTACCAATTTCAACTCCGCTGTTGCGGCGATCGTTTTCACTCTTTGGTCAGCACACTAACTTCAAATCCTACATCCTAACATTTTAGTTCACTTTGGAAAAAGTCTTTCAATCCTACAATCCTACGATTTCGTATTATTACAAAAGTTATGTTGAAATTTCAATCTGAAATACATTTCTATTAACTTCTAAAAATTCCTTATTCTATTTGGAGATAAAAAGTGCGAGAGAAATTCAGGGATGCTGAAAGAATAATTGGAGTATTCAGGCGGAAACTGAGCAAGAGAATAAATAGGTTTGTGCTGTGCACTTAAGGGAGAGGAAAGATTAAAATATTAAGGGAAGTGCATGTCTAGCTAGTGACAGCGGTATCGAGGGATGCCGCATGAAGTTTGCAGTTGAGTAAACTTTCTACGAAATCGATTTAATGTGCCATTTCAAAGCGTCAACGAGCACATCGCCCACCGATATTTTCCCTGGAAGCATACCTATCGAATAGCATCGTGTGTACACTTTCGTGCTCTCTTGATAGTTGACAGTAGCTGTACATTTAAACAGCCTGCCCCTTCTATCAGATTCGCGTAAAGTGAAAGTACCTTTTAAATTATAAGGCTCGTTTTTTCAAAACGTCCCGTTCTTTTAACAGCATTTAACATCATTTTTTATTCATAGCATTAAGGACATTGCAAATGACAGAACTTCGTTAGCAAATGCATTTGCAAATTTTGACATACAACTCTACCTCATATTTGGGAATCATGAGAATAAATTTAGTTGTCTGTTTTATACCAGAACTCTTGTGAAACATTTGGCTTGTTGCTGTTCATTGAAATATTTGTCAATATGTTCTTATTAACTTTTCTAGTAAAAGAACGAGAGATATACTTGCGCGAGGAGAGCCATTGTCCAGAAATATCAATTTGGCAGCTGACAGGCCATTCTCAACGTGGCAACAATAACAAATAACCGACAAATAAACTATCACAATAACTGGATTCAAAATTTCAAGCGCGTAACTTCGAATTTTCTGAAGTAGATTAATTAAACCGATTTCCCAGTCCAGCACAGCTGCACAATGCACGTGCAACCATGTTTAACAATGTAAACGAACACGCCAATAGTATTCAATCCCTCATGTTGTTTCATTCTGTATTTTCATGCCGCATTTCTACGCTCAGTAACAAAAATATTTGAATGACAATGCCACTCTCAATTTATTGTCGTTGAGCTTAATTATTTGTCAACAATGCACTCGTTCGTCAAATCTCAATGACATGTTGTGCACAATGATACTTCAGTATACTTAATACTACCTAAGTACATTCAACCCAAAATTCGTTATACTGGGAAAATGACTTTTTTTATTTATGAAGATACAAAGCCAAAAGAATTTAAAACATTTACACTGCGTAATTCAATCATTGATTCTACTACTCAGGATTTATTCACTTGATTAAACTATCAGTTCGTTAACGAGACAATAAAGTAAATGACGCATTAAAATACATAATTATGCTGATTTTGGGAGGCAATCAGGATCTGAAGCGATCGCATGGGGGGACTCTCGAATTGAAAGGAGCCGTGTAATGGCATAGAGGCGTATGTATGTATGTGTGTGTACATATAGCTCGGTTCTATTGGCACGATGACGGACGACGAGTCATGTGCGCCGAGCACTATTTCACTGAATCGGGCGCTGTAGCAACTTCGTTATCGCACTGTTACGTGCAACCCCTTCAACATCAGGCGAGCTCACCGCGCGCTCTTTCATAATGCCTATTTACGTACATTGCGCAGATTGTTAATATTCATGTAGGCCGGCTGGCTGCTCGCTTTAATGAAATTCCGGCGGACACACTTTCGGCCATCATTCATGCTCATTTTGTTACGCGAAATTTTCCTGCCACCCCATAGGCCGGCCTGCTTTCCTCAAATATCCGCTTGTAATGTTTATCGGGCCGGGCGGTGCCGCCCGCTGCAGATACGAGCTGCGCTCCGGAACCAGGCCAAACCGAACTCTACCAACTTATCAGATGTTATGCCGTTATTAATTTTAATGCGCCCCCTCCACACACACCCATCCGCGATACCCTGTTCAGGTTAGCTTCGACCGATCCATGCACACTTTATTGAATGCGCTCGCCACTACCAATCCAAGATTAGGGAAACTTGACTAAATTGAATTTGCCCCGATTGGTGAAATTTTCATGGGTGCAGTTAATTTAAGTTCGTATTATCTTGAAAAGGGTAACGTAATAATGAGTATGTCTTTGATTGCATTGTATTATATTTGTTGTGTAAGGCAAACATATTTAGTTCTGATAGTGTACTAGTTTGTTTCAAATACAGGCTTCTGAGAATAGATGGATGTTCGATCTGTTATCATTCTCGATTCCTAATGCCAGGCATAAAACAGTGTCCGGCCAGTAAACAACGTTCGATTGCGCCGTTTGATCTGTCAGTGGGACGCGGAGCCTAATCATAACTCGCAAGAAGTGGCAGATCGGTACACGCAATAAACATATTTGAACTGTTCAGCATACAAGGTGCGCGCGCGCGGCCACTTCCGCCTCTATGCAAACGTGATTGATTAGGAAGCTCGTTTGCGTCGAAATGGAAGATCGCAGAAACGCTGTTGCCTATTTATAAAAAAGGCCGCGAGCCAGTGTTACGCTTTCTTAATCTGTCGCTCTCTTTAATAACTAACCTCTCCGAAGGTGGCAAGAAAAGCCTGGCTATTCATGTTTCAGAACTGCTATTCACTTCTCTTAAATGCTATTCAGAACTCCGTTTACTGGAACTCCCGTTCACAGTGAAACGTTTGTCGGCCCAAACTATTTATTCCTAGCATCTAGTGACTGGTATTTCATTCGGTGATATTCTACGAAAATACCTTGCTGAAGAAGTATTTCTAGCGAGTGATATATTCTTTAAAGCGGGAATAGTTGAACAGCTTAAAAATGGATGTTTCTCTGACTTTGCCTTATTCTTAAAAACAAGCTACCAAATTTATTATACTATTTAATAATCCTATTTCTAATACTTGGTTAATATTAATTTCAAACAAAAATTCGTTCGAGTTATTTAATGGAATAAATTGACTTCCACTCAAATGGATTGGTTCGGTTTCGATTTATTGTATTGGAACACTGATGGAATCGACAATTTCTCGCGGTCTAGAATTCCGGTTAGTTATAGGATAACCCATAGGTAAGCCACATGGGTATGCCCGAGGTATCTCTGTGAGTTCAAAGCCATAAAGCAGTTGAAGATGTTCTCCAATGAGCATTCGTCAAAACGACTGCTTTCAGAGGCTCATGAGACCCACAGAATTGCCACTCCGACCTTTATATTGCGAGTTTCCAATATAAGAATTCTCACCGTCAAAGATATTGCGAATATCCTGCCAACTAACGAAAAGTAATTTCGTGCCAGGGCGAAGCAATTCGTTCGAGATTATTATTAACAATTATTTTGGTACGTTCCTTTAATAATAGAATAATTCGACAAAAAAATAAATACAAATTTCCAATTCCAATGTGACAGGATTGTCCAATCCTTTCCCCGCACCCTTGCAAGAACGTAACAACGTCGACTTGATTCTTTATCCAAGACGCAGAGGGCGTCGGGGCGGCTGAATTTTTCCCAAGATTTTTCCGCGACGCGATTTCCACGGAACGAATCCGACGCCCTCGTTCTCGCAACTCCGTTGGCCGCTCATCCCTTCGCCGCCACCGCGTTTCAGCAAACTCGTTTGTGACATTTCATACATGCATTTTGCGCGCACGCATCCGGAAATCAAAAACAGTGCAGCATTTAGAAACGGCGCGCCACTGAAAATTGCCCGCTCGGCGAGTTTTTAACAGCACTTTAACGCCCGCTCGTTCGATTCTGGAGTGCGTTTTGCGAATTTAAAATTTTCATGGCCCAGCTTTTGTTCGCCGTTTCGTACCGGCGGATTCCTAATAAAGGAGTGTGTCATTCCAATGCGATACTGCGAAATGCGCTTATTGTACTTCATACCGAGTTACTGCTTCGACAGTCCATCAAACTATAACTGTTATATGAATTCCTGTATTGATTAAAACTTGTTAACACTTTTTCCGATGCCTTTTCAGCTTGCACATTTCTGTGAGCTTTGCAGTCGTAGTTAGGATTGTTTGAATGTCATGATACTAATTCTTGTCAACCCAATATAATAGACAAACTGATTAGAAATAATTCTATTTCTGTGATCGATTGATAGTGGACGCCTATTGCCCCTGTTGTTTTTCAAATATTGGACTTTGAGCTTTGTTGTCGAGGGAGAGAGCCTCCATGTTTGGGCATGGCAAATACAGAGGCAAGCCTTCTTTCAAAATTGTACAAAGCATCCCTCTAATTAAAAGCAACCTTCTCGTTTTCGCGGAGGCGAATGTTATCAAAGTAAATACTCCCTCGCAAGAATGCGTATTACGTCTTTGTTGAACTTGTTTGAGTTAAAGAAGAACCAGTGGAAAGAAAAGCAACTAAACCCAGCCACATGTTGCGGTATCTTTAAATGGACTAAAGAGGAACTTTGCTTTAAAGTCGTTTGAAAAACCACATCAATGGAGTTCCTTGATTATGGTAGGAAAACGAAAGTAGCAAAACAAAACCAATGATAAGAAAATAACGACGTTTAACTGTGGCACTCCCGAAATTTGTTAATAATTATTCACCAATTCCATATATTAGTATCAACATGATGATTAGTATAAATTAACTTCTTCGTCTATCATGTCACAGGATTTGTTCGTGCGTCATTAGTTCTGAAATAAGGTCGGCCCTCGGAATGCCGGGTTAGAAAGTTCCACAAATTCGACCTGTGCATTTGGTGGTAAGCGCAATTTCATGAATATCGAGCAGATAGACCAGGAAATACGCAGAATTCGCATTCATTTCGAGGATCAACGGAAATCCTCTCCTTGGAGAGGTGTCTGATACCTTTATTCCAACAGTATTTTGTTCACTGCAATGATCTTCGCGTATATGGTTCGAACTCTAATTTGCAGAAAATTCACAAATTCTATAAATTGCCATATTCCAAGTGTATACCTTCATTATAAATTATAATTGTATATATTGCACCAAGAATATAAATTTTGTATGTCTGCAAAAACTTAAAATTCAACATAAAATAAATTATTCATAATCTAAGATAAGTAATGCAATACCCAAGCAACAACTCATAAACTCATTACCTTAACAAGCATCCAGAACAAGATATCGATATCTGGTCGCAACTAAGGTAAATTGGCGGCAGCGGCAAGACGCTGATTATATTTATTATCCTCCCAATATTAATTGGAAGATTAGTTCCCTCGTGAACACTAAGGCGCGTCTTATAAATTCGTCCGGGAAGGATGCGCGTGCGCTGCTGCCAAATTAGCGGGCGAGTGATTTATGAAAAACGCGACACCATTCATCTCGGCGCTGTTAATTAAACAGGCTGATCATTACTCTTCATACTCAAACTAGAAGGCGTTGCGGGCCAGCGAAGAATCTTCGCGTCTCTGGTGTCTCACGTATCGTGAACAATGTGGTGACGTAAATCTCGAGGAAAAATGGGGGAAAAAAGGCCCCGGCGAGCAGACTGTCCTCCGCGGCAGTGTCGTATGCCGTCTTTCCCGCTCTGTTCTCCTTTCTCTCAAAAGTGAAACAGTCCGCTCTCTTGCATCACCGCTGCTCCACTCCCAGTGGTCCAAGACGTTGTTCTTTCTCTAGCATTCTTAGCAGTGCGTCCCCGCTTTATCGTGGAAAATGTCTCGCCTGCTCTGGTTCCGTTCTTCCTAGCTCCTCTCTCGATTTAATACGCGCTACTTTAGCAATACATCTCGCCGCTCTCTCATTTCAATGATGATACGGATCCCTTGTTCTAACCTGTTTTGACGCCATGCTTGGGAATAATGCATGCGTAGGGAAATCTAGAGTAGTGTTACGCACTTAAAGATTATGCTAGCGGAATATTTTCCAATAAGAATCTTAGCACACATGCGTTGAACAATGGAGTGAAAAAATAAAAGTGTTGGTACGTTTGAAATGGAATATTTTTGCATTGATAAAATGGTTGTTAAGAAAATCGTAAGTCATAACGTACATAAGAAATAATATTTGCATTTTGTTGCATTTTATTGCTAAGACTAATCGTAAAGCGGACTCTAGCAGTGCGCTATCGATGCGGAAAATTTCTTTTCACGAAAGCCAGAATTCCTAAAGGGGGGCACTCTGAATTCCCATTGCTCCGGCGTCTTTCATTTACGCAGGGTTACGTGGACTTTCCGATAAGATTGACGATTACGGGAATACCAGGCATGGTATGAAATAGCACGAAGTGCCTTTCCCAGCCACAGTAAGAGCATTCGGAAGCCTTAAAGTCAGGCTACTCGAAGTAATATTTTATAGGCAGACTATCAAATCATATTGCTTTGTAACAATTATTCTTGCAATTTGTTAGAATCATTCTTTACCAAAATTGCTGTCATATTGGTTTTCCAAGATTTAATTCTATTTTATTCTACTATAAAGTAGTACGAATTTAATCAATATTCTTTATTGATCATTGTTTTCACAAGAGTTTAATATTGTGGTTGCATCGTCCTCAAAGTAATCGAATTAATGAAATTTCTCCACTCGAAACTTGTCGGATCACTTTACAGTATCAATTAAAGATGAAGTTGGCGAAATACGAAAAACTAGTGTTTGTCATCGATTGGCAAACAGGGAGTAGAGATAGATGCGTGTTTTGAGGGATTCCGGATTCTGGATTGGATCCCGAACGAAATTATACGAAGAGGCGATGTTTGCAGTTGGCGCGCGAGCGGACTCTCTGGCTTTCCGGTGCCGGGCACATCCGGCCATGCTAAATTCTTAATTACTACGCAAATGAGTTTTGCATCCTTCATGAGACTTAGAATTTGAAATGAATGGAGGATTTCATACGCATTCCGCATGACGAGCAGCCCTCCGGATAAGGCACCGCACACCATCTACCCTACATTTTTATTTCCCTTCTCCTGACTACGGTAATTATTTCATTTCGTCCGCGTACACCTGCATACGTATGCCCGCATTCGTCATCTCCAGCAATCCAGTGCGGTTCCAGATGATGCAAGTAAATTTGACGCTTCAAAAGGCGCACCTAACTGACTAATTGTTACAGAAAATAATTTGCAATGACAGTCGTTTCAATTTCGAGTCTAGTTATAATACAAACCTTGACGTAAAAATGTCGTTTTTACATTAACTATTACACTATAAGTTAAACAATTATTTATTTATTCCATCCATTTATTCGTCAAACTTTCCCGCGCAACTACAATTTCGCTATAATTATTCTTCTCGAATTTTCCGCGCCCGCTCTTCTTCGCTCACCGAAAAAATATCGCATCACACGCGTCCCTTAATGAAAATTTCGTGCAATTTCGCGCGGAGCCGCATGGAAAGAGGAACAGCCGCTTGAAGTTTTGCGGTTTCCTTACGTCGGCCGGCTAGCGGAACTGTAAATAACTAGCTCGGAGTGGCGGCGCGGCTCGGCGCGGCGTGCTCGCGATCCGTATGAAATTAATGCACGAGTGCGTGCATTGCTGAGCGCATATACACGCGGCACCGCTTTAATGTGATTTCACACGTGAACAGAGTTGCACGACAGCGGCCGGCTTTAAGGCAATGATATCAACTGGCGGACTATTACCAGAGAGTTCTGCAGACGCTGCGAATTAAGCTCCCAGTAATTCCGCTTCCATTACATAATTAGTAGTCAAACCCAAAAATGGTTGTCACTCGAAGGTATTTAGTTGAAGTTAGTTTCCAGTACACTTTTTATATTTTTTGTCAGTTTTAATAGAACTATTTATTTGTTTTATTCACAGTTGTTAATTATAATGTGAAATACTTACTGCAATGTGTTTATATAATAAACTGCATGGCTTTTAAAAATAATGGAAATTTAATTTACAACTATTTCGCTTGTTTCAGGTACGGTTTCACAAAGTGGTGGTGCTTTTCGTACTTGGGGTACGTGAGTAATTCGATCCATTTCTTTAATTAGCTTATCCGTCAAAGAAGATGCTATCGGTGCAATAATTCTTGCATACAAGTTGGTAATACAACTATTTTCATCGTGCGGAAATGCCTGAAACTGGTTGTCATAATTCTAACGATGATTCATGCGCGAGCTTTCAAAGTCTTTTATGAAGCGGATTTCGAGGGGGTAGTAGACTGTTGGGTCAGCGCGGGCAAAGGGCGGCGAGGGTTTAGACGATGAAGAGGTATTCATAATATTCTCATTATAATATGTCAAGCTACGTCGGGTCGGTGGCGGGCGGAGGCAAAACAGCTTGAGCAGCGTTTCTACATATTGCGGGCCCCCATTTCCTTGGTTCTCCCTTTAGCCGGCGCACTGGATCCGCGCTGCTTCTTGTGTGTACGTATTTCAGGCTTATGTCGCGCAAAATCCTTGTAATTAGTAAAAGCATACAAATGCGGGCAAGCGGGCTTCCAGCATACGTGCATATATCTGCGTATGTGTGTGTGTGTACGGGTGAGTGCCATAAGAGTAGGACAGAGAGCGAGCGGCAGGACTTCTGGCGGGCGCGCCACTGAAGAACGAAATGCAGAAGCGAGGAGAAAATGTCAGGGACGCTAAAGTGCGACCAGTATAAATGACTCCGTGAAACGGAAAATGAATGTGCCGGAATAAGCAAAAGGCGCGGCTGCTTTCCGCCAGCTGCGGAATCCCGGGGTAACTGACCCGACTAGCCAGCATCTTCTTATTCCCGGCTACCTAACAACGTCGTAAGAAGATTGACTCTTCTATTCGTGCCCTTTGCACAGTCAAGATCCATCTTCCCTCAACTTATGATTTGTCAGGAATAATTCCCGCAAATGAATATCGCGGTTGTAAGACGCAATACACTTTTACATGAAAGACACCTTAGAAATTGTTACTTTTATAGAACATTTGTCATACCCGACTGGCGTTAAAGAATCATCAACGCCAAATTTACCTTAACGAATATTGTTATTCGAGAGAGAGATACGATTAAAAGTTCTTAGGACTGCGTTCGTTTAGTGCTCATAATCTAATGGAGTGACTTTCAAGTTGGCTCACTACATTTTTATGCGACTACTTTTCACATGAATGGTTAAGAAGAAGCGTTACCCACGCCAGGGACATTAAAGGCTAGACTGGTGTAATATAAAACGGTTCGCGTACCTAATAACACTGAATAAGAACTTTCTATTCCGGGCCGGGCTAGATACTGAGCTATACTACTAGCAAGTAGTTCAACTGGATCATTACTCCGGCGCCACTAAGCTCTTCCCAGTACATACTCTACCGTCAATGATTAACTAATTAACGCGGCCCCTCTCTCATAAGCCTTCAATACTTGGATACTCTAATTATACTCCTGACTTCTTCTCATTAATATTAATATAGTTATAAACACTGCACGTACTAATTACAGTAACGCGATACGTGTCAATAACACGAATATAAAGTAGGCGAGACGATATAAAAGGGAAACAATTGTAATTTAAATTTTCCAATTTCCCCTTTCATTAATTTAAACGCGCGCCCTGTTATTGCTAATTAAAAGCAGGCAGCATTTTTTTTAAATGGAATGGCACGAGTTTCTCACCTTCTAAACATCATATTATTGAAACTCTTTTAATATAATTTACCCTTTCACACGTGTTCCGTTTATTATGTTAATAGGTAATTAAAAAACTGTGAAACCAAGAAAACAATATGCCATTTTCTTTTGGTAATTGGTTAAAAAGTAAATTATATATGTTGAATGATAAATAACATACTAAGTTGTACAGAAGACAGGAAGAGAGTGTACAGGGTGATTCACTTGCCTTTGAATCAGAACTCTCCTAGCCCTTATTTTTTTGGTGGACTTCCCGACCTTTTCCGGGGCTGAAACTTGGTGGGGAATGTTTTTTTGCATCGAGGAAAAAGTAGAAAAAATTCCAGGCCCCTAGCTCAAAATTAATTTTTTCGCAAATTTTTTAAGGCATACCCCTTCAAAAATTTTCGATTTTTCGAAGGTTCTGGGACCGGGACGAACGCTTGATTTTTCGATTGTCCGTGTCTCAAAACGGAAAAGAAACATAAATGTTGTGGGGGAAATGCCGGAATTCTACCTAAAACACATGGAAAACCGATCTTGAATATTTCGTTTTGATGGTTTTTATAATGTTTTCATGACTTCCCGACCTTCTCCGGGGCTGAAACTTGGTGGGGAATGTTTTTTTGCATCGAGGAAGAAGTAGTAAAAATTCCAGAGCCCTAGCTCAAAATTCATTTTTTCGCAAATTTTTTAAGGTATACCCCTTCAAAAATTTTCGATTTTTCGAAGGTTCTGGGACCGGGACGAACGCTTGATTTTTCGATTGTCCGTGTCTCAAAACGGAAAAAAAACATAAATGTTGTGGGGGGAATGCCGGAATTCTGCCTAAAACATGTGGAAAACCGATCTTGAAAAATTGATTTCGATGGTTTTACCCGTGTTTTTGGTACTTCCCGACCTTTCCCGGGGCTGAAATTTGGTAGGTAATGTTTTTTTGCGCCAAGGAAGATACCATAAAAATTCCAGAGCCCGAGCTCAACATTTTTTTTTCCCCATATTTTTGACCACCGAAAATATCCCATTTTTGGTGGTGATTCAAAGGCAAGTGACTCACCCTGTACGACAGAGCCATGGGTTTAGAGTAAGACTACCTGCACACTGATATTACATTCAACAGTTATTACACCCCAGTGCGCTAGCATTTCCTGCTCGCATCGCCAGCAGTGTAATAATCTAATACTCGAGGATCTTCGTAGTATGCCATTCGTATTCCCTCGCTGACGAAATTACCAGAGGTGTAAACGATCGTGATACTTCAGCAGTGGGTTTGTAATGCGCGCGAGGTTGACTCCAATATTAGAGGATGAAAGTCGCCTGAATTTGCATGTCTCTGCGTATCACGTTATATAGAGGCGGCATGGAATAGGCCAATGGCATGCGTGCCAGGCGAGAATGGCTTTGTCGGGCTCTGCTCTGCCGGCTGAAAACAGAGGGTTATTGCAATCACTTATTTCTGAGGAGCAGTTTTAAAAGCACTCCGCTACAAGTAAATTATTGCATGGAGTAAAAGCCTAGAACAGCACTTAGGCCACTCTCGGGCGGCAGTCGTGTTCTCCCACTCTCTCTCTCTCTCGCTGCTCCATCAGCTTCGCGCCGAGAGCGCCTCTTACGGCTCGACGGCGCGGCTCGTAGATCAGGTTGCGTTGCTGAAAAAAGGCACCGTTAAAAAGTCCTTTGCGCTGCCTGGCTGATCACCGTTGCACGATATATCTTAATAATTATCGTCGCCAACGCCTCGAGGGATCTACGCCCCCTTTATTCACGGCTGTTACTCCCGGCGAGGAAAATTTCATTGGTGCCGGACGCGCGAGCTAGGGGGCGCCAGCCCCGTGCTTTGTGATTTAGTGATACCTCCGACACGTTCCCTTCGATTAATCAGACCTGGCCGGTGTGCCCCTTGATTACCCGGCTGGGTTGTATGCATCCTTGGAATGGCCTCTTGCCTGCCGCCAGGGGAAAACGGGGCAGGAGCATGCGAGCAACGAATACTTCGTGCCTTCCTGTTTCATATTGCCTTCTACTTATTATGCACTTCCAACGAGAACTTTCGTTCAATTATCCAGACGTTTCTATTGCTATTTGTAGTATCGTTGAAATTCGTTTTTGTAACACTTTGAAAAGGATATTTTAACAGATTTCAAATATCATGCCTTATTTTCAAAGTAGACTATTCGAGACTATTTCGAGAAATCAGAATGAAAGTTGGGCGTATTTTTATTCCGGGTTTCTGACGGGGATCGTAGTTCTCCATAAATTTCGAGTGACTATTTCCTCGGCCTTGATGCATTTCTTCCTTTCGGCGAGTGACTCGTAACCCCAATTGTAACTTCCAAATTAGTTCGGGATTCGGACGAGTGTATTTTGTAATTCAGCAGTTTCCAAGGAATGAATCTTCATTTCCGCGGCAAGTTTGTTTATTACCGTAGCCGGGGTTGCCTCTCGCACTCGGTCAGGTAACTTATTACTCCGGCGCTCCAATCAACTTGTAATTTAGTAGGGCGCCGCTTCTCTAATGTATTCCAGGGAATACTGATACTTTGACTCTACTTTTTACAATGCTCCTGTCAACTCTCGCCGGAAATAAAGCAGACCTCGCGAGATTTCTAATTTGCAACATATAACCGTTGTTGTAGCTATCATATATCCTTGCTTATAAGCTTATAATATTTACAATGAAAGTAAATTTACTGACGCGGAATATGTCTCACACATACTCAGCGTACTGTTACTGATACTGATTAAACAGGAAATTGATGCCCGGTATCCATCATTTAGTTACAACTCAGGCTTACGAACAGACAATAACCACATAAATTGAAAATCGATACGGTCCTGGAAGATCTGCAGACAATGCAGGATGTGGTTCACAGGATCAATCATTGTAATTGGTATCTGATTACAGTGGCTGAACTATCAACAAATTTAATATCAAACTTCTCCTACAGTTTTATACATTTCTATATAATAATATATTACTTACAGGGCGATTA
This sequence comes from Ectemnius continuus, assembly GCA_910591665.1. NCBI lineage: Eukaryota > Metazoa > Arthropoda > Insecta > Hymenoptera > Crabronidae > Ectemnius > Ectemnius continuus. The sequence continues at coordinate 6,502,970 of OU342868.1, read as the reverse complement.
ACAATTTATAAACCTCCTTAAGGATTAAGATCTTATTGAACTAAAGTTTACTCAGGATAGACCTTATTCCTTAAGGAACATCTGCGAAGACAGTGTTGAATCGCTTTTAAACAAAGGAAGCTTAGAAACAACCGCGAGCCCATTGAGATTCCGGACTGTTCGATTATTTAGCAAGAGTCAATAGAAGTATGCAAATGGTATTGGCTCCTTGGCGGTAACGGCAATAGATTTGCCAATGAGGTTCTGACTAAATTTCCCGATCATCTGCAATAGTCAGCCTGTCAGCGGGCGCGTTCGAAACTAATCACGTTAATGCGAATTGAACGAAGCTATTGCATATTGAAGCCCGAGTTTGCATTAGATCTTTGATGTGTAATGTATGTCCTGTAAACGTGACTGGCGCACGCCCCTGTTGTGAGAAAGCCGGGTTACAATGGATTCCGGACACACTGTCGCCAACTAATACAACACAGTAATTGCAATAACGAATATCTGTGTGCAGTGTGCGCAGTATGTTAACCTTGCAACAGGCAATTCCGCCGCGTCCTGTTTTAGGTTAGACCTTATTCCTTTTCCAAACAACCTTGTTCCGATTGCAGTATAAACGTATTCATCCAGGAAATGTATTTGTAACGAACAAACTTTGTTATTTAATGCTATGGATTATTTATTTTATGGTAAAATGCAAAAGATATCCAAATGCTGATTTCTCCCATAATTGAAGTTGATTAATTAAACTTGGAATTGGTATAATTTTGGTATGGCTTAGTATTCTTCGATGATAAGCCACGCATTTTCGTGCACTGCGTAACAAGCTGAACTAGCACCGAAAGCGAAATATGTTCGCCGGTATCATAAAAAGGTTCATTGTCGCTGAATTGAAATGGCGCGGGTGGGAATTTTTCGCTCAACAATCGCGGCAGCTGCAAATAAAGCAAATACATTTTGCCGAAGGCTTTCAGAGTGTGCGGCTGCGGGTTACAGGTTTGCGCACGCGTGGTCGCATTAAAAGAGAGAGAATGCTACGCTCTGGGATCTCTCACGCAGTCGTCATAATCGACAGGCGGAGAGAGCGCGCATCGCGATGAGCACGAAAAAATGACGGGGCCGGCGAGCAGCGGGAAAAGTAGACGAAAAAAAAAGTTCTAATAAAAAGCGGAGCATTAATTGCAACTGGGTATGGCGCGGGAGCTGCGCCAGCGGAGAGCAGCCCAGCGACAGGGCCGGCGATCATAAATACGGCTGAATTACAAAAAGCTTGCCGGCTAATGAGAAATTTCACTGTTTGCTGAATATGGCGTGGCGCGTCATTACGACGACACCCCGCCGAATCTCATCGACCCCTGCCGCGATGGAATATATTTTTAATTAATTTACCGCGACATCGCGTAGTCGAAAATCTAGCCTACCGTTAGACAACAACTGTACCGGCCGGGTGCACGCGCTTTTGCGATTAATTAATCCCGTCGTACTAAGGCCTGGTTACGACTCAATCCTCCCTCGAAATTGCGCCCCTCACTTCGCCGTCCTATAATAAGTAAAAACTACAACAATTAGAACACACAATTCCCCACAAACTTTCAATTACAAAAATTTGTCTAATCTAAAACGAATCCTTTTCTATAAATAACTCTTTCAAATAATCTTTTGAGAACACATAAAATATCAATCATTACAAACTCATATCACTTAAAATCACCAACTCGAGAGAAATGTGCAACACATACTAGGACTATTGATGACTAGTTGACGCCACCGGTAGCCAACGACTGTTTCCCTACGAGGATCATCGTCTGCAGGCTGAGTGAAAGGCTTGCTACTGCAAACCGCTAAAGGCAGGGACTGTTAACTTAATCGCAGCACGCAGAGGCTGCGGATGTAAACGGTACATGACTTAACAGTGCAGGAATCAATTGAATCAGTTTGGCGGATCAGAGGGTGGAAAAGGGGTGGTGGGTGGTGGTGGGGAATGGGAGGATGAGAGGAGACAGGGTAGGATAGTATTCGGAGTGCTTCGTGTATTGGCGTTCCGGTGTTTGCGGACATTGGTAGGCGGTGGGTGTCGCTGCGGGCGGAAGCTCTCACGCCTCTGCATCGACTTTCTCTCTCTCTCTCCCCCGCTCTCCCCCGCCCTCTCCCTCTCGCTCCCTTGCATTCTCCTCTGCAACATTATGTCCGAAGCAATGCCATCTTGACAATACCAACTTGCTTGGGAATGCAACAGCTGGACAGACGGCCGAAATAAGCTCCCGCGTCCCCGTCTTTTTTAATAAAGTTGAATCAATCATTCTTTACAACGCAGACAAAAATAAATCGGTTGTCGCACTGCTGTATTCTTTGACGAATCGCTTGAACCACGACCAAAGTTAACTTTCTCGCTGAACATTTAGCGGAATTAAGCTCTACTGATCAAGTTTTTTTCAAATGGCTAAAAGGATCATTCTTTACAAAGCTCGGGCAGACTCGATTCTCTGCTATTTTTGTATTCTTGGACAAATTTGAAAATAGAACGGAGTTGTCACAAGAATAGTATTAAGGACAGTGAGTCATCCACTGACAGTCAATTCATTTTCTGATTTAATATCGCCTGGAAGAAGAAGCGAGGCTGAAAAAAAAGAGCGTCGGATCGTCCGCGCGAAAAGTAGCAGACAATTAAAGCGGACAACCGCGATTCATCACGTCAGAGTGAGGAATGCGATTAGCATTTCGTTCGGACATTTTAACTTTCATTAAGCCGAGCCGCATAATTAAACGGAGGAGTTAACACCCAGCGTCCCTCACGAAATGCGAAACTACATAACCATTTTCCTCGCTACAAACCCTGCTTTATTGTTGGATCGAAGTTGGCGGTTTCAAAATTTTACGGCGATACATTTTTGAAACTAGTTGTGTTAATATTTCATAAGAGAATCGACGAGATTTCGATACGAAGTTAGACACAATTCACATTCAAAACTATTTACCATTTATAAAAGCTTTTATTCGACATTAAAACAAGTATACACGCGTGTTATGGAAAGCAATAGGAATCGATGAAATTCCGGAGTTTCCTGATTGAAAATTGATCCTGTCATTTGGCCATTGAAAAATTGAACGCGTACAGATTCCGCCGAGGTTGGTCCGACTGTCTGCAAAATACATTGGCGAAATATTAATTTTTTATGGGAACAGAATGGTTTTGGCAATAGAGGGAATAGTAAATAGCGGACTTAGAATGCGATCATGCTTCCAGTCCGATTCCGTTTCGACCAAATCCAAATTAATCGCTAGTCCTTTTGTCAGGGTATCAGGTGCGTTTGAATCCCAAGTCCGTTTATCTAAGATTGCCAATTATACATAATTCACTGCGTCTATGTAGATTCTCGACCAAGGACTCTGCGTTCTCCATTGCTCGAATCAAGCCCTAAATTCCTAAATGCAATAGGGTGAGCAGTTGAATGCCTTCCTCGCCCTGTCTAGCGGCCCTCCTATCTCCAAACTCTCCACATAACAGATTGAATTCCATTTTACAACAGTTTCTCCCTTATCATATCTTTCTCACAATATGAAACTTGAAATATTCAAGAAACATTCCACAAGCGATTCAATAATTCTTCCGTAAAGTTTAGCTGTCGAGAACTAGGTAAAATCAAGAAATACAATTACCACGAAAATAGATGTTCAGTATTCTTGGGAAGAGAATCTTCGTCAAATGTCTTGCCAATTAATACTCTTAATTGAGCTGTCCAAAGTCTCAATTAGTCAAAACCGGCGAGTCTCTTCCCAAACTCTATTTAAACTTTCGAAGTGGAATTATAAATTCAATAAGAACAGTTCTGCTGAAAGAATCGACTAGGAGGAACGATTGTACAGAAAGGGTGTTATGCATCTCGAGCTGGTTAATGCGGGAAGCATTAACTATTGTGACTAAGGATGAATGATTGTTGGCGTAATTTCTCGGCGTGAGCGCGATAGCCGGTGCACTGTGCTTAAAGTGGGGCAGATGGAGGGGTTAATGAGTTAATAGGAGCAGCCAACACGATGTACAAAACAACAAATTCTCGGAACACCTCGGAAAACGCGCATTAGTAAGACTGTGAATACTGCGGTCGTTTAATCAGCTCATTCGTCATGCTAGCTGCCACTATGCTCGCAGTTCCTCCATTCGTTCCGCGAAATTTTTGCCTGTCAGTGTTCGATCAATTTCCCCTCGACTGCCATTCTTCGTCCCTCAGATATAAGAATTGCAAGTTACAAGATTGAATTAAATTAATTTTATCATTTTTTAAATTAATATGTGAATGGAAAATAAATAAATTCTTGTAATAGTTTGGACAGTATTCTACAATGGCGTTATTGTTTATTCTGACGCTGGAGAGTATGTGATTTGATTTTGTTGATTAACCAGCAGACAGAGCTTGGAACGTCTACTATCACCTTATCTCGCGCGCAGAATGAAACGAATGTAAGCGAACGACGTGAGCGTGACAGCTACATTTTGCTTGTTTTAGTCGGGCAAGCACATTTCTACCTACAAAACCATGGTATGGTGGAGCGACAAGAGTTACGTGACAACGTAATCGTGACTCACCCCTTATTATGTGTTTCTCCATTACGCGTGACAGCTCACGAACCTGATTATCTTCAACACATGCCTTCTGTAATCGTCACTCGTGATTTCCATATCGTTCACTGAACTCCGCCGAATATTCACTTTGCGAAGAAAGTATTTATACAGACATTATTATCGAGGGTCGAATTAATACCAAATAGACTTGGTTAATAAATACTGGGTACAAAGCAGTAAAATGAAAAGTGGTCAGGAGTGCCGGCGAAATGAAACTGGAACGGGAACAGTTATGTGTAAATGTCTACCGATTAGTTACCACGGATTTGGCTGGAGTATCGGCGGCTTTTGAAAACCGAGTTTGCGCGAAATACCGCCAGTTCAATGTGAAACCACAGTATCAGTATATGGAATTTTCCGAATTTCGGCCTGCCACCCCCGTTTAGTTTGAATGTTGAAATACATGAAGTTCCGGACATGTTGTGCTTCGGACGTCCGCAATATTTCCCGCAAATTTTCCTGAAAATTGCTTAACGCGCTTCCCCTCATAATTTGCCAAACATACTTAGACACAAAACGGCCAGAAACATTTAAACCATACAGTTTCTCGTGCATAACGAGTGACAAAAAAATATAGGATCGCCATGGCTGCCGTTACAGCTATCTAATTAACTTCAATTACTAACTGACATGTAAGCTATATGAAATGAGTATGTTTCCACAGTTTTACATCTGGAGCATAAAAATTACAATAAAATCAGCACATGAAAAATGTAGCCCGGCCGAAGCCTGATAGAGCTAGTTTGTCGCGGAGTATCATAAATATGTAAATTAGCCAGTGGGAGCACATTGGCCGACCTAATTGGCACATTTCAGCGTTTAATGGATCGAGCTACGGGCTAAACTGAAAATAGCTCACTCGTAAAGTCCCGGGTAATCGTCTGTCAGACATATCACGTACACACGTGGAATTCGCTCAAGTACCTTTGAGGAGGGTGGTGGGATAGGAGCGGCTGGGCGGAGGGAGGAGTGGGAACATACGAGGGTGAAAGAGGGCCGCGCGCTCACCAGCGGAGCATGGGATTCCGTATTTCCTCTCTTTGCGAGGGCACACGCCACGTTAATTCCAGTACGCTCGCTCGCTCGCTCTCTCTCTCTCTCCCGCTCTCGCTCGCCTCCTCAATTCTCACTGTCAAGAAGTAGATTCGATGGTCCGGCGCCGTTCAACCCCGAAATAAGCCACTGCCAACGCCGCCTCGCCGCCAAAGCACCGGAAACGGATTTCATCTTCCTTCGTGTATGACGAGCCAATCCACTCTTACCGCGTGAAAGCACAGCTTTCCCATGAGCCTCCGCTACGCCGCCAAGCTTTATTCCGATTTAATTCAATACGGCCGCCTGTGCCTAATTACACGGCTGTGTGCCGGCTGTCTGTAAATTCGAATTACCACTTCCCCGTCACTCTACCCAAGTGTCTTGAGAACTTCGCGGATACATACGCACTTTCTACAACACCTGCGAGCAGTAAAACATTAATTCTGCCTGCTGGAGATATTCTCGCGAATTATGGGAGATTAACGACGATTTTTTGCTACGGTTAAATTCTGCGGAAATATTTGTCGGATATAAATGAATAAAAGTGTAATATTCCTTTTAAAATAGCACAGATAAATATTTAAGTTTTAAATATTCTTAAAATATAAATCAAAATATTTTTATTGTTCTATGAACTTTTCCTTGATTCTTGTATTTTAAATATAATACTTGTGAACGATTCCGCATGCTGAACTTGATGGTGAAGGCGATAGACTTACCAGGCGATGCAGGGAGTTCGGTATTTCCAGGTGCCCGAGTCCAGTCTCGGTCAGCGTTTCCCAACCTATGCCAATCATTCGCGCTTCGCCGGGACTCCGTCGAATTTCCGGATATGTAACACCATTGAGCTGGATTGTGCTGCATTAACGCCTCTTGGAACGTAACTCGGCGAGATACGTACACGCTAGGCCACTCGCGCCGCGCCGCTCGTTCCACTTGCTTTGCATATTTCCAGCCGTGACTCCGTGTTAAATCGTGTGTAACTCGCTCTAGGAAGTCCTTGCGCGAGAGTAATGCCCGTCCTGATACCGTCTGCGAATTCAAAGCATTTCTATGGAGTTATTCTATCAAGCCAGAGCCCGCTCTAAACTTGAAACTTCCCGCCAACGCTGATAAGAGCAGATTTCATTTGTTCATTATAGTGTGCACACGTGAGGAATCCTGAATTCCTTTCTCGATAAAGCGGTTCCGATAGAGTCTTTGAAAGTGTCAGTTTATTTGATTAGTTTATTATATCTAAACTTTATTCTATCTTCTAATAATTAATAAAATTGAATTATAGTAATTATTAAGATCGATTTCACTGATTTATTAGACATGAGATAACTTATCAGAAAATTATGAGTAGTTCGTGCCGATTGGATGATTGTATCCGGCAGAAACTAGGTTATGAAACATGCATGTAGAGGCGCAAGGGGGCCTCGTTGACTGGAAGCAGCAATAAGGGCTGATCAAAGGGTTCCATCAAACGAATCGAGCCGACAAAGGTTCCTGCTGTCTATGGAGGCATTTAGTGCGGAAGTTGATAAGATACTGGAAGATTGCTACTATGTTCTATGAAGTTTACGAGGTTGAGAAGCGCTGACCCAGATGCTCAGCTGGGTTTGTACGAGGGGTATAGTAGTGCTGGCCCACCTTCCCCTACCAACCTACTTCGCCCAAGAGGATACTACCCCAGAGAAAACAAGGCGTTCCTCCGCACTACATAAATACATACTTGGCTATTTCCTCCCTCTAATTTCGCTCTCCTCTTCACTCGAATAAGAAGGCTAGACGAGCCGAGTAAAGCGATCATTCCTATTATAAAACATTAACGTTACCTCAATTTTGTTATCCATTCATTAATCTAGTCAGTTGGAAAATAGAAATAAAAATAAGGCGATAACAAATAATTTATCAGTGTGAAATAATTTGTATTTTAGAGAAATGATGGGATATTTGTTATATTACACAGTTTGTGAAACAAAGTTCTACGAGGAACTTTGAGTCACAGTTGAGAATATTCTTTGTTCTCCTATTGTAATTCTCTGGTATTATATCATCGAAACAACATTTTAAGATATGCATATCAAATAAGTAGCTCGTTCTTTTGGCCCGTGGCGATTTTGCGGCGAAGGGGCAGAGTTTGTTGGTCGAACTTTGCCCGTGAAACTTTGTGAACTTCACTTGCTGGTTTATACACTTAGCAACTTGTATTAGACATACCAGCCTACGCGGAGCGCTACTCTGATTATAGTTTCGGCTTGGTTATAGGTCGAATTCTCCTTCCGATAGTTGCAACAATATTAGTTAACTGAAATAAATTGAAATATTTCTATAGAAATTTCGCGTACAATTTGCCAACAAAGTTGTGGTGACATTTCTATGGTCACAACATTTTTTAGGTAGCAATATTTGCAGTGCATTATGAGCTATTAAAACATTAAAAATGAATTGCAATTAATCCTGCAAATCCAATTAACCAAGCGAGCTTTTAAAAGACATTACAAATTTCTGTCTGGCTTACTCGGTTTTGTCATGAAAAGCGTTTACGTCACAGCGGTTGCATCACGATTTTTCTGCCTCCGAATCATTTTTCTGGAGTGTTGCGGAAAAGTACGAATTCGTAGCAAGAAACTGGCTGTTATTCGTACACTCGTGCTTGAACTGTCACAAAAGCAAGCGAGTCCTTATTCTCGGTGGAAAAAATAAGGGACTCCTCATACCAGCCAGCGGATGTTAAAACAACGTGGCAGAGACACACACACACACATACATAAACACAGAGAGAGACGCACACATGCAGAAAAACCTCCAGTCTCGCAATCTTCCGAGAGTATGGCGAATATTTTACGGAGATTTGAATATGAATTCGTCGAATCAGGTCAAAAGCTTGCCGTCTTTCAGGAGATTAAACTTTTCATCTTAAAAGTGCACTACGCGCACACGCTCGTTGACATTGTGTGCGTGCTGCGTATTGTTGGATCGACCGAGCTATTTTCAGTAAATTCCTCGAGACATCCTTCTTCATTTGTCGTTCTTCACGGTCGATGTGATTGTTTTATATCTCTTGTTATTAATCTTCTTGTATAATTCAACTTTCGATGTCGTATTTGATCAAAGTGACTACGCTTTTTCATGTGGTATTTTTTGAATGTAAATTAAAAGTTAAAGTCGTTTTCGGGGTAGAAATTCTCGAAGGACTTAAACGACTAGGATATCACATAAACAATGTCACAAGTCCAATTCCAGTAGAATTGAAACTGTCCCGATGACAGAAAACGACAAATGTGCGTCACACCTAGTTTACGTTCTTTCTTTCGAGCCGAAACTATAAATCATAGAGATTGTCCCGGCGGGAGTTACTCAAATAACAGTACCGGAAACTTTCACACTAATGATGACGCAATATTTGCCCGGCTGCTTGTCAATGTGCGCCGAAGTTCGCTATAACGGTCAACGATGTTCAAAAGCAAGTGAGCGGGGCTCGCGCCAGAGTTGAAATTAAAAACAGCCCCGGCGAGAACTTCGGACTAAAAACTGGAAATAAAGTTTACGCGGCCGAGAAATTCTGCCGGGGAGCTTCGGCCAACAGTTAACGAAACTTTCAGCAGTGTCTCACGCGATTATAATAAATTAATAGTCTGAAAGAGAAGGGCGGAAAATCACTAAAAATGAAATGAACGAAAATGCCAGCCACTCGACACTCAACGATTGTCCGAGGGCAATTAATAGAAAATTGCAAATGCCAACTAAAGGCAACATTTGACGCGTCGCAGTTTTTCGTGGAACTGGCAAAAAGTCGGGGCCGAAACTGGCCAGACCGAACGAGCGGCGAATTACTTTGCCGTTAATTTCGACACGCGAAATATTGTACGTCCGCTTAAGCAGTGAAACACGACAGGCAGCGCCTTTTTTTACCTGCGAGCGAGCGAGCGAACACCGTCGAGCGGGCGGGCGCGCGAGCTCGCGTACTATACAGAAAGATGCGAAAAATGGTTCGCCCGGCGGCGGTAAAATCTCGGCTGTCGTCGGCGGCGGCGAGCAACGCGCGCTCACGCTTTGGGACCGCAGCGTATTCTAAACCATAAATCAAATCTACGAGTCTCGCGCGCTCGAAAATTTTATCGCGGTTGTTCCGCCGCCGTTCTTCATTAATAATTACCCCGAAAAGTTCTGCATACGTTCAACCGGCGTGTCACGAGCCCGCGCGTTCGCCTCGACGCGTCCTTTTTTTCGCCAGCCCACACTCCACAGAACTCTACAGAGTGACTCAAATGTAAACTACCCGACGTTGCTGCCGCATTGCAGGCACAACTCTTATATCGTAAAACGAATCCCTGAAACAGTAATCTCTATTGGAAGCATTCCATTCGATTTCTACATTGTTACTTATGTTGTACGATAAATTATATTTCTTTCGAATTCATGAATATTTTGCGTAATTGGTATGATTAATTGCCTGGCATTTACATTGGCTACAGATTTATCGAGATCGATAGCAAATGCAAACCGGCATCAGCCACGCAAAAAGGCATCAATCAATGGACGAAACTTATCGACCAGCCACTTGGGGCTCGCCGAGGTACCAAAGAAACGGTGATGCGCGCTAATTGGTCCGGCGTTTTTGCTAACAACTGCAGATTTAGGCCGCAACGACAAAGCGATGAAGAGCTCACGCTCTAGAACATGAATGCAATGGCATTCTTCATGTTTGTTGGTCCACAAGAACAGATTCCATGTTCAATAATTTTAATTGCCTCTCATTAGTAATAAAAATCATATGAATAAAAAAAGAAGATAAACCAACATAAAAATGTGATTACTAATTTAAAATTGCTAAGATTAGATCGGTGATTCAACTTTGAATCACTCTGTACATCGATAAAAAGGGATGACGCTCGCCAGTTGCCAGGAAGGGTTGCATGCGATGAAAGCATCCCCTAAATATTGGCATTTACGCGGCGAGGCAGTCTGAGCCGTGGCTCCACGGTCATTTGGACATTTATCGGGTCTCCGAACCCTCTGCGCCTCCTCACACGTTTTCTCACTCCGCTTTTCAAGAGCAACTCCCCTCTTCCTTTCCACCTTTCACACCTGCTTCCGAAACGAACGCTTGCTCTTTGTCTGCTCTATCATTTACACCCCTTTCTCCTTCTCAACCTTCTTATCCATTGTCAGATTTTTTTTTGATCGACGTCGAAAAGATTTTCAAACGTTTAACATTTATTCTGTGTTTTAATGTTTTGATGGAATAAAACCTTTTCGAATCTCATTCTATACGAGAATGAGAGAATTATTAATGTGGAACAATTTGCATGATTTACCATAAATAAGATTATATTCTAGAGAAAGTTGGCAGAATGCTTCCATGGGGAGGGATGTAGGAATTTGTTTAACATTTCGAAATTTCTCTTGGTCGGCCGTGCAATCTGTATTAGGGGAATTGCTCGGGCCAGTTTAGAGCGGGCACACGCAGTCTGTTCGTGTCGGCTTCGCAATCTGTATCCCTTTTCTCCATTTACCCTCTCTCGCGGCTCCTCGCTATACGCGTATTACCCAGCGGTGTCCTCTTCCCTCTGGCCCGAATATATCCCTCATTTTTTCTGCTTAACTTCCCCTCATTTTTCTCGTCGTTTCCTGCGCACTGCGCTCTCCGCCCTCTCTCGCGCGCCTCCCTCATCCTCCCGCTCGCCGCTCTCCTTCTGTTCGCGGAGTTTCATTGTCCTGCCCGGCTTTTTTCCCGACTGTACAGCCTCGCCCGAAAATCTGACGCGAGGAATTTGCCGTCTTCTTGAATCTACGATTTGGGGGATTTTTTCTGCTGAATCTGTCATTAAACACTTCGGTTAAGGATCTTTTAGAATGTTTTGAAGTGCGAGGAAAAACGAAGGTATATGTTGGAATTTGTTGTATTTATTTGTGGGATGTGTTATTGTGTATTATGAATTACTGGCCAAGTTTGAAATTGAGAAACCTTCTGCAGCGAGAATTGCGTTTAGCAATGGGTGCGCGTTCTAGTTTTAGAAGGAACTCCGTTTGTTCGGGATCTTGGCCTAATCATTGTTTAGTACAAGCGCGCCCGGCAGTCTTACCTCGGTTAATGGCCTGTTTGGGTTTCGGGCGGTAATGCGGAAAGCTTGTAGGTTGAAGGTTAAATGAGCTCAATGATCCAACGAGGATCTTAATTTTAAGTGCATTTGGCAATTCCTGGGCCTTTTACAAGTAAACCGGCAACTTGGAGAGACAGGAGAAATCTCCATTTTTGTGGATTACCGCGAATCGAATTAAGACGTCGGAGAAATTCAGAGGAATAATTGTCTTTGAACGATTAGACGGCTAATAGTCATTTAGTTTCAACAAAGCACTTGAGGGTTTCAGACGCTCTGTTTCCAGGACGCGTGTCTCTATTCATTCTACTTTTGTCCCGTCTGCCGGGCGACTATTGTGCGCGCAGGAGAACCAATTGGATTGTCTGAGTATCCCATTTCTCGTTTCCTTGATATTGTCGGCTGAAATGCAGTTGAGCGCCGATCACCCGCCCCTCGTAAATTATTATCTCGCGCGATCGATAACAGCTAAAGAGAAGCACGTACGTCCGATCCATTTAAAACACTCAAATATAATATAATTGTTGCGGGCCCTTATATTACATTTTCCTTACCATCGATTCGAAAACTTTGCACGTTTCTTTCCTATTACATTTTACTCCCATCTATCTTAATACCTTTCTTCGAACGTACATTACAATAAGAATAAACCTGTAACACATAACTTACTACAATTTCCCGAATTCTCTTACACAATAACTACACAAGATCGAGCGAGGAACAATGTACCCATTTTCCAAATGATTTTATATGGCATTCATGAAAGCCCAGTACAAAGATTAATTCGCAAAACTGTGGCAACGTCGAGGACATGCATTATCAAGATTGAAACCAATCTTAATTAAAAATACGCGCGCACCCACACCGACACACAGATGGCGCGGCGCGTCCACCTCACCGAGATATTATCATCTGCCTGGAAATGTGTAAAGCCGAGTGTCAGTCGGCTGGAGTAGGTTCGCTTTAGCTCGGGGCTGAGGATAATGAATATTCGGGGCGAGATATTTCTTTTTCGCTTACCGGGAGATGCATTCCCACTCGTTCACTCGTAACCCAACTCCTTGGCCTGGCTCACTCCGCTGCGGCCTCTTTGAGGTTGGCCAAGTGATAAAAAGCAGTCGCCGGCAAAAGTATTGCCCGCGCACCGGCTGCGGCGCGTGTTGCGTTTTAATGTTTCCCGCTCTCCTCCCCCGCCGTCCTCACCGCCCTCGCCTTCTGTCTGCAGCTTTTGCGGACCTCTTTTCAATTCTACTCTCGACAATCTCGTCATCTTGCAACCCAAATCTGCTGTTCTACCTGCTCGTATGCCTGGATGACTTGCAATTAGTGGCCTAGGTACAGTCGAGTTGCATGGAAATGAGATATTCATTAACAAATTAATTCCGTACATAGTTGCATAAATAAGAGGACTAATCTGTTTTGATTATCGGAGAAGGTTTCAAACTACTTAACTTTATCACTTTATTAATAGAAGCATAGAAGAAATTAAGAGCTGGAGTGTCTGTTTTTATTATATTATATTATGTTGGTAGCATGAAATGAATTTAATTATTACATCATGTATAATTCATGCACAGAGTTTAATCTGGTGCTTGCTGCAACATTGTTCGCGAGCACTCGTTTAGTAGGGCTTCTGGTAATCGAGATAATGTTCCGTGCTCGTTGAACCCTTGAGGGTGTGCGAGCCTTGACCGCGAAAGAGGTGAAGGTAGTCGGGGAAGCAGTCGGGAGAAACGCTTAGAATAAAAAGGTCCCTTTCCTCGGCTATCTGGGTCACAAGGGCGGCTTCCCTCGTAAATAGTGGGTTGGCAAGGTGTGCATGCACATACATTTTCCCTCCTTCACAGCCACCGCGAAATGTACACTTTCTCCGGCGCGCACTTCACGCCGCGTTACGCGCGCACGTCGAATGGGAAATCCTCTCGGCGGAAAATGACATTTCCATTGTACATTGAAAATGCAAGCACGTCTTTTGAAAGAGTGCCGAGCTAACAGTTATCAATATCGCAGGAGACCTGTGAACTCGACTGCAACGACGACGATGCTTAGGGAATGTAAATTGCTCGGCAAGTGACGTCCTCTACTGGCAAGGTAACACTGACGCATTGCGCTACTTATGTTTCCTGCACGTTATTGTGCCGCTAAAGTAATTTATGAAACTGCAAAGTAATCAGTTTCTTTTTGCCGATCGCCCTACTGGATGGATAGGAATAACGCGATAGCATCAACACTCCTACACTTTTCTTGAACGCCGCGCCCCTATATTTTTAATGATCTACTTCTGTGACGCGCGGTCAATAGCACAGATGGCAGAGCGAGGATTATGCATTTAAAGCCTAGAATAGGTAATTAAATAGATCCATGGATTAATGCAGTTGCGGAATTTAAGCTCCTTCCAGTCTGATATCATGAATGTTTCATGCCTTGATTGGGGACGATTCGCCCTCTCGCAAAAGGCACTTGGTAATTTCCACTGATTCGCCCGAGCTCAGAAGATCGATTCGAATTGCCGTAACTTTACAACTAGTTCCGTAATTCCAACCTACATCTATTAAATCATAACCGAGTATTGCAAAAATGTTCAATGATAATATAATTCCTTTAATTATCTACAACTATAAAATCAATGCCTTTTAAACACATCCGCGTCATTTAGTATCTTTTTTCAGAGATATTTTTTTCTATTCCATGCAACTGACATATTTCCATAGCGGCTCAAAGATGACATGATACTCCGAGCTGGTGCAATCAATCTTCACCCTAACAAGCCCGAAAAAGGAATCCCCTATGAATCCTGGCGAGGAAAAAAGGCGGACTAACTGAAATCCTGGAGCCGATACTGACGGAGATAGAAGGACTGGGACACCTAAAAGCCCAGTCACACACATATCACTGATATACTCGAATCCAACATGATTTCACTGGAGTTTCAGTGCTCGGCGATGAAAACTAGTGCTGTCGTTAGTACAAATTATTCAATGTTGAATGTTTATAATTCCCAATGGTACTTCAACTGGTCTCGAAACTCGGCAGGCGACTGTGTACAGCAAGAGATTCTATATGTCGAGTAGATCTATGTATTTGGCACAAGAGCCTTCAATGTTCTGTGTACAAGAGTCTTCAAGTTCGTCAGGTATACTCTTACACGTGCCGCAACAGACTACTAAACGTTCTGTATTCAAATATTAATTGTACAATAGACTATTCTTACCACCACCAGCGAATCACAATCTGCCCTGCCATTATTTAAGGGCTATTAAATAAACAAGAGTGATTACTAGACATTACTAATGACAGTAATATTAAAGGCAGCTTTAAAATCGAAATTTCTATAATCCCTCCGCTTCATCAATTACCCCAACGATTTATTCGTCTCATTGATTTTGAATCACCGGCTATTCCAACATCTCTTTGACGAGGAAAAGAATATGCGGGAATCCCGGAGCGTGTGATTGCGCACTAGCTTCATAAATCGGCCGAAATTCCTACCATCAGAGCTTGGTAGTAGTCGGATGCGAAAGCCGATCACCGGAAGCACTGACGAGGGTTCATGACCCACCGTGAGCCACAGGCTAGGATGAAAGCAGGCAAAACCAACGCCAGATAGAGAAAGATAGCAGCGGCGGGGGGGTTGGAGGGACGGTGGAAACAGAAGCACACAACCCCTGCTGCCAGAATAGCGGATGCGCAATTTTTCAGAAGGTTCTGTCGGGCTGCTTGGCGCGAACAAGGGCCGAATTATAACAAGAGTTCGCGAAGAGCGGAGGCGCAAGGGATGCTCGCACGCGTCCGGTAATATCCGGAAAGCCAGCCAGCCAGCCAGCCAGCCAGCCAGCCAGTGGAGGTTTTTCCCTTTTGCTCCCCGGAAAAGGGAAGAAAAACAAGGAGGAGAGAAAGAATAAGGGCAGCGGTGGGGCGCGCAAAGCAGAAATAATACTGGGCCACGCTACGATCCAGCCCCGACTCCCACTTCTATCCTTGCCGGATGCCCGGATTACGGGATTACTTTTGCCGCGGGAGAATAGTCGAGTGGGTCCGCGCGCACCGCTTTCCCTCCAAGCCGAGACTAACGATATTCCGTTTTCATGTTACGATATCGTATCATAGCATAGGCTCGAACGCGCCCTTGCCTTCCGTACTTCTCTCTCATCCCACCATCGTCGCCTTTTCCCTCCCCGCAGCTTGAATGCCCGCTCCTCTCTTTATGAGGCTTTTTGTCGGTGGCCCAGCAAGCTTTCTAAATCTCGTTTTGTCCCGTCCCACTTGAATTGCGCCCTGTATTCCGTTATAAGACGATTAACCCCACCCGATTTCGAACTATGACCACCACCACCACCACCCACCCACCACCCTCGTATGGGGATTACAACGAGAGCGTGAGGAATACGAGTAGTGGCTCGTTACTCTTGCGCGGATAGTCGGAATTATCTTTGCGGTGCACTGTTTTTTTTCGTTCTATCGATTCGCTGTGACGTGGATTTGTGCTGGTTGGTTTGTTGCGAGGGTTGAATTAGTGTTTAAGTGTGTAGTTCCTTAAATTGTTCGTGCCTGGTATGTTTTCAATGGAAACCAGGTAATTAAGCAAGGTTAATTTTGCCGCACTCGATGGATTTTGGCAGAACCCTTCGAGCGGGACAACTAATTTCTATGGAAATATTTAATTCCCGAGGCTTCGGCCTGTTCGATATGCGTTCACGGGAAATCTAATCGACAATGACTGAGCGTTAGCCGCAGCCTGCTTGTCAACTCTGTCCGACGGCCATCAACTGTTCAGTGTAACCCAGCACTTTGACTGCAGTCGCTGTTCAATAATTTATCGGTCACACAACTGCTTTTCGATGAATTTCGCTGCAGACAAGCGAATGACGTTGGTGTTTCTGGCGCCGAAGGTTCTAATACAGGCTCTCGATTATTTCATTCCAATATCGAGTATCAACCGGCTGGAAATGTGCCGAACATTTATAATAAATTCTGCCCTCAATTCTTCAGACGTAAATATACATATTTCAATATTTTATAATACTGTTTTAGACTTTAAATCTATGATTTATTCAAAAACTCTTATGGCATCCTATAACATCCTGCAAATCGATTTAGGATCCCCCAAACTGGCAGTAACTCCAATCAACGTAACCAATGGCACTCCAGTGTCTCGAGGATGTCGCGAACACGAAAGACATTTTAGGGATGGGCGTGCTCTTCAATAGTAAATAAATAAGCAGTTTCTCCCCCAGCAAAGGGAAGAAGCAGGCATGCCGATAAATCACTATTATGAAGTACTAACTTGTCAAAGATATTCCCCGAGGTGGAAAAGTGAAAAGGCCGTTTAGATATATGCGGACAGGCACCTTACGTAAATCTTGGATAACTCTCGAGGGCGGCAGGGGTTGTGGGGAAGGGAGAGGAGAGGAGAGCGGCCGCAAAAGGCCATATTTCCAACTCGGCGCGAACGGTAAGCAAGCGAACCATCAGATTACAAGCTATGATCCCGAAAGTTGGGCGTGCACGTGTAAAAGTTTAAAGCTGCGGGTGCGACGGTGGTGGTAGTGGTAGTGGCGGCGGCGGCGGTGGTGGTTGGAGCTGGGAGTTCTCCGGTTGGAGGGAGGCCAGCGGCAGACTTTTATTGAGCTATCGATAAAGAAAGCCCGTAAAACTCCATCCGCGATTTCACCCGGCCAAAAATCGATCCCACCTTAATTTGGCAGCAGCGGAAAGCAGCTCTTCCGCCAGCCTCCCACTCGGCCCACATCAACCACCGCCGCTGCCACCCACCCCTTGAGAGAGAGCCCGCGCGCCACCTACCGCTTTGCTCTCGACTGCAGCCACCAGATGGGAAATAGGAATACGTCACCCTTCGCCGTTTGTTATCGCCCAACTTTCGCCTCCAAGATCTCTCCCGCTGCCAACTAAGCCGCCCCAGCCACCACCGCTGCTCTCCAACCCCCAAGCATTCTCAGATAAAATTCCCTCCGACAAATTCCCTTGGAGTTCACCTTGTTATTAGTACTGTTACTCTCCATTTCGGCTTACCATTTGACTCGAGAATAAGCTGGAATGTATATTAATTGTACTAAAGGTGATTTAAGTGCAATGATTTTCATAGTTTTACAAGAATATTTACATAGATGCTAAAAGTAGCTCAATCATCAATCAATTGTCTGATACTGTTGTTTTAATTTCGATTCATAGTTCAATTGGTTTGAATTCCCTTCTCAGTGATTGGAACAATACGAAATATCGTGACTAGCGTTAGTGAGTGTTCCAGTATTAAAGGAAATGCTGCTATCCGTATTAGATACAATGTTGCGGGCAAGCAAGGCAGTCTAATTGTTTCAATGCAGCGTGGAAAGTTTCGAATCGCCCTGGAGAGAGAGTTATAGAGGAAGAGAGTAGTGCGCGCGAGCACATATGTAGCCCTGATTCGAGGGAGGCAAACGGCTCGAGCGCGCTCTCCGTTTCGGAACTTTACGAGTGTCCCACGTGTCGATCGTATAAAGTGAGGAAAACGGATTTCAGCTCGAAACAAGGTGAGTTACGATGTCCGAAATACCGCTGATACATCCACCGACGATTCCTTCTAAGCACGTTATTGCAATAATTCATCCGAGCGTGGCGCTCCGCTTTCATAGTCGCTTCTCCTCCTGAATTTCGTTTCGCTCCCGCAACCCCAAAACCTCGCCTGCGTTTTCCCACTCGAACACTACAACCCTCAAATGTATTTTACTATCCGCACATTGTTTCCACATCTCTACATTTACTTCCATAGCACATTCTTTTACTATTTTATACATTAACAGTTTTTTAGACGTATTTTATTGGATTTTCAATTAAGAATGTGTAATACAGCAAGCAGTAATTGTATATAATTTCTTGTATTTGTCAACAGCGCGTGAGAGATTGAACACTCTCTGGCACACGGATTGGTAATCGATAAATGACAAAATGTATATTTGCATAAATAGCAGCAGTCTAGGTATAAGTACGAAGCCCAGTAATAGGTCAACAGACAGTTAATGCAAATTCATTCATGCAAATACTATAATATCATGGCTATTTCCTAACAGAAAAACAAGGCAGGGTTTTCATCCCGGCAGGTCGAAAAAGTGCGCGGTATTTTTGGCAGCGCCGTTGTGAAGTTTAATTTTAATTATGCAGATTCACCTTTGCCATTTCTACCGGCGGCAGTCCATTAACTTTAATTATTCCAAATGAGACCACATTTTTGTTAGCAACGCTCCGTTATGCTCACAGTTGCGCCGACTGTCATTCATTTCCTGTCCGCTCTCCCTTTCTCTCCCTCGGCGAGAGTTGTATCAACGCCCGATCATTAAGAAAAAGCCATTAGGAAGCGTAACAATTAGACAGAAGTAATACTAACGCCGCTGCAATCTGTTTTCCCTTTCTTTTCATGTACATCCACTTATAAAATGAATACCGGAAATTAATAATTTATGCTAAAATCCCTCGTGAAGGGGAATTTATATCCGCGGAGACCCTGATTTTTTGTCATGCCTGAACTAAAATTATCTACTGCCCCGTATTAAACATTTTCACCTGTCACATATCGAATTAGTCAATATCAATTGCGGAGGAAATAATATGCAATGCATCCGGCCATACTATTATGCTTAATCAGTAATTAAACTAATAATTAACATTCAATTGTGTGGCAATTATGAAGAAATCGAGGAAATTAAACGCGCCACTCATGTTATTCTAATAACGGCAGACAATTAAATATGAATCGCTAATGCATTCCACAAATATCCGCAGTTTACCGTTACATATTTGCTTACGTAAAACAGCACGCATGATTCGACCTACTGATACACAGCTTTCCAATTACACATCATTGAAATAAAAACCACTTTCACCACCAACTATACCTACAAAATGTACATCATACATAATCAGCACTTCTGAACGCCTTATTTGCTTAAGCAGCTGTCCTTTAGCAATCAGTAATCTATCAGTAAACACAGCTAGATTAGAACATTCAGCCGAAGTGGGGAGTGACGGTTTCGTGCTGTGAACTGTTGTCGCTCTTGGGATTCTCGATTAAAGTGTTAATTATCCGGTATTGTCAAGCCGAAATGAAGGTATATATCCTTTGTTTACGTCGCAGATCCACACCGGCCTGCACAGCGAATGCAACCAGTTACTTCCTCCTCCCTTCTCTTCCCCTCTTCTCTCAGAGCTCCTCGTACGCTGTTTCTCCATGTACACAAGAGACAGCCGCAAATTGACGATTACCTTGTATTTGCTTCCGTAGAGCAAGATATTAACGCAGGAAAGTAAACGTGCTTACGTGCCCTAATGATAGCAGTCGGCGGCTGCCCGGCAGCAGCCTCAAACACACACACACAGACACAGACATAGGGAAGCGCGTGCGTGCTGGTGCCGCGCACGTACACCGTTGCAAGGCGCGCGCGCACCGGCTACGCGTACAGAAGCAATTAGCAGTTGCCATGCAATTGAATCGCTAATTGCAATGCGACGCGCTTGGTCTGTCCTTATTGTTTACAGCGGCAGCGCTCTTATTTGCGCCGGTGGTTATGAAAGTGGTCTAATTGTAAGTCAAAAAGGTGGAAAGATTGAAGTTGTCAGTTAGCTGGCTGGTCGCGGTCGACGTGCGGTGGAAGAGTGTATTAAATAATTCGCAATGAAAGCATGTGAGAGTTGGGTTTGTTTCATAACTGGGGATGTAATATTGGTGGCGGTGTTAGTTATTTTTGGTCCTCGCTCAGGCCAACCAAGGCAACTGCATTCTCTTGGTTGGCTTAATCATTTTCTCGTGTCCTCTTGACCGCTGTTACGGCCATCGCGCTTGTAGTTTTGTAATCCTTTTGATTAAAGATCCCATACAATTTGCAGCAGTCGGTTTTGAATTCGTCGACGTGCTTGTCCTCTTCTCGACATAATTAGAATCGAATATCTGGTTCTTTTTTTTTAATGCAGCGGGGACATGTATCGCTTTATTTGAGAAATCAAGTACTCGGCGGGCAAGAAAAACAGTGCTTAAAACATGGGCCGCAAAGTAGGGCACGGATTAAAAACTGTCCGGCGAAGTACTTACAGTAAGAAGGAATACCTCGGAATGTGCTGACAGATTTGGATAAAACTCCATCGGAAGTTCCTCCCGTTAAAATGGTGCGGCTCTTAGTCGGCCCATTGTTTTTAGAGACGGTGGCATGCTTTTAAAGTTTAAAGTTTAAAGTAATGCAGAGCGCGCTGCCGCGTCCCGGCGCTGTCCTCTGATTCCACCGCCGAAAACTTATCTCCATTATAAATAAGCCGTGAGCTCTGACTGGCCGGTGCGCTGCGACACTGCTTGACGTTCCATGCCGCCGAGATTGGAGCGGCAGATCATAAATTTGTAATTTGCCGATATTGCTCGCACCTCAATTTTCAATAATCCCGGCGCGAGGGCTGCGCCTGGCATCAAATTACTGTACAAGCGGACACCTTCCTACACCGAACAGGAGCCTTATAATTTACAGGCGGCAGTGTGCAACTTTCAGGCTGCCTGTAATTATGCTATTGATGGGACCGATCATTATTCAGCTGACATTCACGACAGAAACGTAGCCCAAGTCGATATACTAAATATTTCCCAAGTGCTAATTATCATATTATTATTGTACGATCCTTACGATTCCAATCAGAATTCCTCCTTTTATTAAAGCGTATTAAAATATAAATAAATCTTATTCCAATTTCGAACAATAGTCAGATTCTTGTGGTAAGTAAAAATCTAGACTCATTAAGCCTACAATCGGTGCGCCAGTTAAAAATTCCTTTCAATAAACATCAATCGGACGAAGCACCGTTTTCTATTCAACTATCGTATTATCCTACTACTCGAGGAATATTTCATTAAGAATAAAGCGGGCGAAAATAGCCGGGGGATATAAAAGAGCAATGCAGTGTGAATACAAATTTTCTGTTCAACACTGGCATTATTTTATTATCGGACGACAATTTCATTGCGAATTAAGCATACAGCAATAGAGGCAGACATAAAGGAGCAATAGCAGTGTGAAATTAAGAACTGAGAATCGTATTAAAGAATGAGGTGTACCTTACGCGGGGGGCGCGCGCGCGCCTGCCGTCCACTCAAGCGTCTCGCGCGCAATGGAGTCTGACTCTATTCAGACCTGTACTACTTATAGGCAGACCGACGCGCTCGCCTTCCATTGCCACGCCAGCAGTCATTGAGGCGCGCATTCAGAGCGACGCAAATGGGAAACCGATCACGCTTCAAACTTATTTCCCTTATTATTAATTTCTTGCCCGATTCTCGGTTGTTCCAGCAGCGCCGGAAAGAGTTCGGCCACACGTACACACGCACACCGCCGCGCCGCCACTCCCATTGAAAGAGGGACTTTCAAATGCGAGCCCCGGTACTAATTGAAATTTCCCGGCATAATGGACCGCCGCGGGCCAATCCTTACACTTCTTCCGTGCGCCGCGCCGCGCCGGAGGTTAGTGCACCCGTCGCTTTCTCTGTTGGTCAGCGTTAAATGCCCCCGTTAAATGAAATCGACTGCTACTCTCTCTCTCTCTCTGCTGCTGCACCCCCCAACTCTGCCACGTGGCACGTGTGACGTAATGAGTTACGTTACGTCTAGCATTGCATGTTCGGTATAGCAATGAGTCTGGTGTGTGTCAGACATTTTTAAATAGTTTACAGTAAATTAACATTACTTCAACTCATTTTACTATTTTTCAAACAAGATATATCAGGATTTAAATATGTATCTTGTGAATAGTTATAAATAAAATTCGTAAATGGTTAATATGCTGGAAATACTTGAAAGGTTATACACCTTTGTTTTGTAGGTTGCGATAGAAATAACCTATATACAATATTTCCGATGTCTGGGATTGAGTGTCGGTCGGGCAAAGCCGATCTAAATCTATTGTCCTCGTCTACTGGCGGCGCACACCGTCAGCATACACTTGCCCGTATTTATCTTCATTGTGGATACCTGCAATACGAGTTTATGACCCTCGTCCCTCCCGTTTATTACATATTATCACCGCAGAATGGAAAATCGAACGCCATATTTCTCGCGCACCCAGTTCGAAATAGTACGACGCTGCCGGACTCATTAATAAAATAATAAATAGTATTATGCGGACTGATAAATACGGATAAGCGCCGATAAGCGTCACTATAATGAAGTTATTGCACCTGAGGCACAATGCGATTTCTCACCACTTATTGTCAGTGGGGCGCGCTCGCGTAATTGAAATCCACTGGCGGCAATGGGCCACAAAATTATCCATCAGTTTTCATGGGGAGAAGGGTTTTCGGATAATGCTTGCGGACAAAGTAGATTTCCTAGATTGTCCTTGTTAACAGTATTAAGTTCGTCTATATTGCATAATTCACAAATTTATTCCATATTGTTGAAAACTTGAGCGATAATTGTCATTCGATTTTAAAAAGACGTAGTTATCAATGCACTAGTATTATTGGAACAACCAATTGTCTAGATTCGAGGAGATAGGAAGTCGTGGCAGGTGGTACACGAGGAATCTCTTCTCTGAAAGTCTGATGAAGTAAAAACAAATTTAGAAGAAGGCAGGGTCGAAGAAAGAAGTGGCGAGGAGGGCGGGAGTCGAAGTGGCGGCAGGGGAACTTAAGGGAGGATTCGGCCCGGCAAAAAAGTTCTTAAGTGCGATAACAAGTTGGGAGTGCTCCCCGTATTTTTGTTTCCGTGATAATCCTCCGAGGACAGGGTATAATCCGTACGAACGGCAGACCGTCAACGAAAAGTTCGTTAGCTCCGGCGGCGTATCGAACATTCTTGCCAATCCGTGAAATGTCTGCCATTCCTCGCTCCATCATTTGGATCGGAGAACTTTTGAACGATGCCCAGATTTAAAACTACGAGAAAACACAATCGCTTTAAGATCGACATGTGTCTCTTTTCTATGACAAGGTTTTAATTGAAAATCCGAGCAATCTGCTTCTACTTGACATAATTTAATCTTAAATATGTGTAAACAGGAAGCTTCTGACAAATTTCAAATTTTATTATGATGGAAACAACGCAATTATGATGTAATTTAACATGTCCAGTAGGGGAGCTTAATTTAAAATTGCTTGCAATTATGCTCTAGTAGCTTATACACACATGGAACACGCGCACACATACGTGGCGTTTATCGGACACGTAGTTCTCTTGTCTTCCTTGCAGAGTAATCTCCTAAATTATATCCTTACCTTATCGGCCAGATGGGGCACATGCGTTTTGCGCTTTTTAATGCTAAACGACCTCGCAAATCCCAGTGTACGCGCACGCCCGCTCCACCTCGGCTACCCAAATACTCGCTCGTAAAAGATTTACGCGTGGATTCGCCTCTTTGTTCAACATGCGGAATATCTTGTGAAAGGAAGTCTATGGCTCGCGTCCCTGAATTATCATTGCACCTGCTGTGATGAATTTACTTGTGAATTTATTCATGAAATTCCATGATAATTGAGTGAGAATCTTTCCAATAATTAAGCACTTACCGGACTTCGACTATTTTCAAATACATTCATCCTGCATACTCAAATATCTAATAAAAAATTAAATATAGGGCGATTAAAAATAATTACATTCGTCACAGTTCCTAATTCCGTTTCGATAACTTATTTAAAATACAAATGTACCAAGAGCGTAGAAAACGCAAGAGATAGCATAGTGCCAAGATGACGCCCGCTCTTATTTATGTATCCGCGTGAGCGGTGTCAGCGGTAAATAATTAGCGAGACAATCAGGCGAAATTACTCGTCCGGCGACAGGAAATAAATCAGGCGTTTCCTGCTCCTCGCGAGGCTGGCTGCAGGATGTTCTCCGGGCGACTGACAGGGTGGCGGGCGGGCGGGGGTAACCAGGTGCCAACTAAGGAAGTGTGTAAAAGCCGAGGAAGACAAAGAATCGGGCGAGGGGCGGAAAAAGGGAGGGTTGGGTTGGGTGCCGTTGGCGCCGAGGGAGGCCGAAGAAGAAAGAGGACTCCTAATGAAATAAGGGTTGTTAATGAGAGGCCCCGGGAATACCTAGCTCCTCTTTGCGAACCCCTTCAGCCCTCACCGATACATCCAACCCGAAGCTACCCCCGCGCGCCTCCCTTCCTCCCGTTAGCCCCCGACGATTTCTAAGCCCGATTAATCCCCCTTTCTTCGTTGCCGAATTTTATTTCGCTACTCCCGCTCGCCCTCCCTCTCGTTTCCTGCCACCCTCTCCGAAAGCGATCAATTTCACGACTCGTTAACGCTCAGACGGTGTTTGCGATGGTATGCCTACAGTGGCGCTGCTTATTGCTTCATCTCTAGATAGCACTACTCCAATGCCAGAGGCTCTGTTTCGGGAAATCGAATTAATTGCGCACGTTCCTGAAGCCCGGCCGGCCGCCTCTGCGAGAGCGCTCATCGATTGCGAGTGCACTCGCACTTTCTAATTTCTCGCTTGAGCTGTGTTTCTGACAGCCCGATCGAAGAGGTATCTCGTGTTCGCGTTGAGTGGAGTGTTTTGTTATTGCGGCTCGATTGGCTTTGTTTGTTGGATGTTCTGTTTGGTGGGATTCAGCTTTCGGTCTGATCTTCCGAATTGTGTGTGTGCTCGTGTGTGTGTCTTTAAGTATTGGAAATCGAAAGATAAAAAAGGCGAAGTCGAGATTACAGTTGATTGTGTAAAATATTGCAGGGTTACAGATTGTCGCGGAGAGTTTGTCGAATAATTTGTTAGGAAGGGTAAAGAACGTAGGAGTAAGGAATGTCGACGTTACGCCACCGCTTTAACCATAACGTTGTGTTTTTCTCGTTTGTCGTAATGAGATCAGGGTTTTAATGAGCGCGGAAGGAACGAAGCGAGGACAAGCGAGAGGCAGAGAAACTGAGCGGAGAAAGGGAAAATAAGATAGTACGCCAATCCCGTGGAGGTTAGGGATGTCGCTGCTAAAAAAGTACCTCTGTCGCCGGCTCCGAAAAACTCATCACTTATTTCGCGCGTCCACCCTTCATCCGCCATGGGGAAGTTATTCATAATTTGCTTAAATCACGGCAGCTTGTGCGACCATGCACTCCCTCGAGGTTTTCCTTTCGTTTAAGCGCTTTCTCTTACAATGCGACACCTTACGGACTAACTTTTTAGCTACCTTTTCTCTCCTCCACCTCCCCTGTATTATGATGTAGAAAATCCCGGCGATTTTTCATCTTCTTCTTGCTGCCGTGATCCTCTTTTTATGATCATGTGCTTGGAGCGTTTATACTTATAAAAAGGATCGCTCGACGACAGTCAAACAAAAGAGATTTACGCGGATTATCTTTTAAATGATATAATTCCTCTGTTATAGTTCAGAGTTTCCTTTAACATCGTTGCAATGATCGCAAAGGTAATCTCTTATGAGAACTTCAACTTAAATCGACTTAATGTAACATCCAAGATAAATTAACAATTCTCGTAAACAGGAATATTAGTGTCGACGAAGAACAAATGGTATCTCTGAAATCCGGGAGAAGACGTTCCCTTAAATAATTTATTACCTTCAGCTTTAACGCCAAGAATTTAATTAACCCGATCTTATTCGACTTAGGAAGAACCGGTTGATCCTTGCGGATAAGCCCGCGGGAAGTATGGCGCTGCGATCGGAAATGCGGTCAAGGGAGGAAGCACCGATGACCATGGCGGGCCACTTATTTTTCATCAGCCGGCGAATATTGTGTGTCTCAGACTACATCGTGATTTATGAATCTTGGTGGAAGCCGGCGCGCGCTAACGCGCAGCTTTATCGGTCGGCCATTAAACTTCCCTCGATTTATATACTTCCGGGGATGCTTACCAATGTTTATTGAACACCAACCACCATTAGTTCCGCCGCGCGGAGTACACACACGCGGTAGTGCTGCGTTGCACAAAAGCTTTCCTGGCTTCTTAAATATTCAGCAGGAAAATTATCCAAAGTCGATGCCGCCCATGAACACACACACACACGTATATTCTTCTACCTCGTGTTAGACGCATTACCCTCGCTCGAGCGAAACACAGAAAACCTGTTTGCTTGATTTACATGCCGAGTATACACACTTCCGGCATCGTGAAATCTTTATAGGCTTCGCTAGTATTTCCATCGAACACGTCGCAACTTAACGCAATCTTTCCTACTCTTCTGAAAGAGTGGTTTCCACGCGAAACTTATTAGCAAATTATATAAGTTTACAAATAGTAATAATATATTTGTTGTTAGTAGATTTCTTTTTTTCTAATTGCAAAGTAATAACCCGGTTCTTCCGTCATCATCGAACCGATCCAATCTATCGTTGACAGATTACCATCGCAATATCCAACAATGACTAATAACGTCATTACGTTCTCCACCTCAATTGAGCAAGCGGAGTACAAAGGTCGCCCTAGGAAGTCAGAGCTGCAAACGAGCGGAGAACAAAACTGCTGAAAGAACGGCTGACGGGCCGAGCGATCACAAAGGCAATTAATTGAGCAAGAAATCAAATAAGTTTCGTCAGGCGAATACTAAGAATGTTCGGATATAAAAACAGTTTCGCGTGAAAGGTCTCCAAGGTACAAAAGTAGCCCTGACAAAGGGAGCACGGAATTAAGTACGAAGGACTCGTGCCGGCCGTTTAAATACTTGGTCCTTGGAAAGCAGTAATGAGTGCAGCCGAAATTAGGAAATGCAGTAGTCCTTCCTATCTTTGCTACACTTTCACGACTGCTAACTTGCAAAGATCAAGACTTTACTTAAGATGTAAGAACTCTTCAAGCAAGTCGAGCCAAGAACGACATACAAAATTGTATTGCTACTCAAAAGGAAATAACAAAAGCAATCTATTTTAAACTGATGGTTTATAAAAACTGAAACATTCTTGCAAGACACAAATTTCGAAAATCTTGTACTTATCGGAAAGATCGAGGGAAACAATAGGATAGAAAGGGGGCAGGCTTTGTAGAGAGTTGTATCATACTTAACCGACGAATACGGTTGGTAGAACGTTTCTCAGTTATCGTGCCGACGCCGACGTCCGATATACGCGGGCGGGCTCGCAGAACTGGTAGAGTACGTGTCCACCAGATAAAGTGCTCCGGGCGATATCCCGCGATGAAGAAGGATTCCGTTAATTAAAGGCGAGTAGAATCTCCGGGGCCGGGGCGCCCGAGACAAAGTTAATACATTTCCTTTCCCTTCGTCTTGGCGGTGTAGCGTGGCACTGCAACCTCCTCCACTCTGCTTCCACTAGCTGCCTGGTTGGCGGAACTTTCGCAAAACTCACTAGCAATAAACTCAATACCACTTCTGAAAGGCTTTCGCGTTGCGCTACCCTCTGCGAGATGGAGAAAGCACACGCGCCAGAGGGAGGGAAGAGCAGAAGGGAAGGGAAGGGAAGGGAATAGGCGAGGAGGTTCGGAGAGGGCGAGAGAGGCCGCCGAGACTTTTGCGAGCTCGTATTCCCCCTGCCCCGACTTCCGCCGTCAGCCGGGGCTTGTCGTTGGCAATAGTACGGCCCTGGTCTCCGCGCCATACAACCAGGAACGAGAAAGAACGTCATAGAAAATAACGAGTTCCGCCCGAACCGCTCAGCGCAGCACCCCCACCAAGAGAGAGAAAGAGAGAGCGAGAGAGGGCTGACGGAAGACGAAAGGCAACTTTTCTCGCAAGCTCGAAGCGCGCCGATGCCACTGGTTTATTAAAATTCTTGCCTGTTTAACGCCAATGTCCGCGAGCTAATGCTGGCCCTCTTGAGCGCGTCACCGTTTTTCGAGCGTCTCGAAATTCTTTCAGCTCTCGCGAACCGTTTGGACCGCTTCCTCGCTAACTTGGCAAAGGATCGCTCTGCCATCTTGAGTCCATTCAATCCACGCAACTTTCTACTTCGGCCTCCGGTTACAGGAGCGGCCTCTCTCCACTTCATTTGCTGGCCTTTTAATGATGTCTTGGGAGTTCGGTGAAAGCGGAAGCTTTATAATTATTAACGGTAAAGGGTAAATGCAGCAGGTAATACCAGCAGCGGGAGGGAAAAAAAAGTCCTTTCAAGGAAACGGATTTTAAAGGGTTCTTTACACTGGCTTACCGAAGAAACGATATTTATAGGTATTCAGCGATCATAAGGAAGTAATGCTTAATAGGATTTACTGCTTCCTGAAATTCGATCTCTTATTGTACGAATGTTCTTATCAGTGGTTTATCAGCCAGCCAAACTTTGGAACGAATTTAGTAAAACAATAAATATCCACATCAATCGCATCATTCAAAATTACAATTTACAAATTACAATTAGAAACTGTATTCAATGTAAGTCAACTACAGTTTCTTGTTTACCGTGATTTCGACGATTGTGTCGCTAAATCCGGGAAGAGAGACGCCTCGCGTTAAAGTATCAAGTTAAAACAAGAACGGAGAGCGTCGGACCCAATAAGACGCAGTGTCCCATTGCAGAAAGCTGGCGAAGGTGGTATTTACGCTGTCAAAGATCCATAATAGCGGCGAATCCCGGCGAAAAAAGTGGGTCCATGTCGAAGTGGAAGCCAATGGGAAAGGGATATGGGAGATGGAAGGGTGATCGAATCTAAAGGAATGGCTGGGAAGGAGAAAGGGTTGTCTGCGAGGATAAAAGCAGACGCGCTGAGAGAAAACACGTGGGATTTCTCGAGGTATGTCGTGCAGGCGTACTGAACAAACTTGACTTTCTCAGCCAAGCCCGCAAAAGGTGTTTCAAGATATCAGGAGGGATGTCGGGAGCCGCGAACATTTCCACGCGAACGACCTCGTTACCTCTAACAAACCAGAGTAAAAAAAGAACATAAAACCAACTTTTCCAAGGCAGATTTGTGAACTTATCAATCAATCAATTTACGACAATTTATTAAACCTTAATCAATTCCAACTATATTTAAAAGCAGAGAATCGTAGATGACGTTTTTTATGCTTTATATTCGTAGTCTATTTTTAAGTCTAATCTTTTATCTTTTCCGTATTCTCGTCGTTACTAATACAGATATCATAGCGCTCCTTGTATTCTATTAAAATGGACGTCTATATGAAAGAATACACCGAAGAACAATGGATCAATCCAGCAGTAGATTGTTGTCTTGCGACAAAACCACGGTTTCATCGTGCTTCGAGGATTTTCCGCTCGAGGGAAGCGTTTCCTTCCGCCACGCAGTATCTAATTCTTTCCTATTGTTGTGCCGAGTGTACCACTTCTCGAAACAAGCCGTATTAATGATTCACCACGCCAGTGCGCATTTTCGCCAATCAAACCCGCTCTCCTGAAGACCTGTTTCTCTTACATTGTTAGTGTCCATTGTGTATGGATTAATGCAAGGAGTGGTAATATGGAGCAGTGCTTGAAGAGATCATTTCAGGAGTCCTCAATAGATTTTTTGAGGCCACTTTGTATTTTAATATCCTCGGCTCTTCCATTTAAATAGAATTCATATTAATATCTTAGAAAATTAAAAAGCCTTGAACTATTCAATACATTCATTAATCATTAGCCTCCCATTTTTTACTACAATTCGACCTACATCGGAGTTATTGAATATCGGAATATTCCTGAAATTATCCATCAAATGTTCCTGACGATGGCAGTTTTTCGTTAAGTTGAATCCAATGATATTAGTCTGTAAATATGTCTGACACACGAAATCCGAGATAATTCAGTGGGAGGCCATAAATTCAGTGCGGGGGGCGCGGTTGGTGATAAACTGCAACAACGTTTAACTTCCAACAATCACGAATTTCGGGATAAAGCTGTAACGGCCCGGGCGAACATTCACGATAGGAACTTTCAAATTGAATCCTGGTGTAATAATTCTTTTGGGAAAGGTAGAAGAGAGAAAGAGAGTTGCAGTTGAATGAAGGAAGAACAGAGTTGCCATTGCACGGACTGGTATCGGTGCACTTGGGTTTTATACTCTCCTTTCGAGAAGTAAGCTCCGCCGAGGGCGACCTCTCGCACTGACGCGCAAACAAAAGAAAGCTCCGGTTTCGGGTTTCCTCGCAATTCGCATCGATCTCGGGAAACACAGGAAAATCCGCCGAAAAATGGAAGTTTTTCCATGTACACGCTCTTGAATTTTAGTAACATGGGAAGAGCGAGAGAAAGAGAGAGAGAGAGCGGCGAAAAAATATTTGCAGCTTCCGATTGCACCTTCAGCAGGATGTGCCGGGGCGGCCGCGCCAATTTATGGAATATTGCAAACTCGATACACTGATCCGAATATTCCTTACGCAAAGCTTGAAAACCCGTGCAATATTGATAAACCAGCACTAGGATTTATTTATAGTAGTTATGTCAGGAACGCTGAGAAGTTAAAGATGAGAGATGTTTCCTGCCCGAGACTTGACGCTTTTCAAGAAGAGTTCGCCAAATTATACGCAACGTAAGAGTTGAAGTGTTGCGGCGAGGAAACATCCTTCATAGAAGCTAAATCTTATTTGCTGCCGAGAAGTTGGAGAAATTTTCTTAAAGATGTTCAAATGCTCCATTTCTTAATTTAAACTTTGGGAAATTTACATTGGGGAATCAAATAGTACGATGCTTTATCTCCTTTGAAAAGAAGAGTGCGGAAAATATCGCGAAGAGGTTACCGAGATCTCAAACACAGAGTAATTAATTAACTCCGGTTGACCACCTTCGTACCACATATGCTCTCCTCGTACGAGCTTTTTACGTGCAGCCGAAATGGAGCGTGCACCACTAAATTACCGTTTGCGGACTTCACTTCCTAAAATCGTAAAAGCTCCGGTAATCATTGAGTAAACTAACCTGTTAGATCCCAGTATCGCATAAAGCACGAACCACGATGAACGTTAAAGTTGAACATTTTCCAGGGACCAACCCAATTTTACAACAAAACATTCACTTTCACAATGCAATATATTTAAATACGATATCTGTAACACTTTAATCCATCGAGTGTTGTATTTAAATTGCTACAAAATTCACCAATAACAATGCCTTGGGCAGTGAAAAAAACAAGAAATTGATTCATTGTTACATTGATCGTAAGCAACTATGTTTCTCTGGGTCTGATATGTTGTTTATGCAGTTACATTTAACGATTCTCTGAAAATCTTTATGATATCTAGAACATTATGATTGCGAGGATCCATAAATAGGGTTGCCTTAACTGGGCAGGTCGCATTAGCAAAAGGTAAGAGCACAGTTTATGAAATAGTTACAGCACATTTTATGCTTCCAGGAAGGTAAAAGGTCTGGCAGAGAGCTATTTAGTGACCGGCACATTTCCGCGTGGCCTGCCCTTCGCTATTCTCCCTTAATAAGCACTTTTATGAGAGTGTGGCTTTATTGAATCCACCCTCTTAATACATGTCCTTTCCAGTTGGCTGCTCGGCTATGGAGGCACAGGGAACATTATCCTCCGCTCTATTAAATGCTAAAACAGGAGATTTAGTATAATTCTCATCAGGAAGTTCCTGAAAGCCGCATACAGTAGTTTCTATCGGGCCCAGTATAACAAGAGTTCTGAAGTTCACGTTTAAGCCAGACAAAACTTTAATGTCACAGGCGCACATGGCCGGAAAACTGCTTCGTGTTCGCAACTCCTACCAAATACAAAGCGTGTGGCCACGTATTAACTGTAGAGCGAGTCAGATATCTAGATTGGCTTGTAAGAACGGCTTGTCGAGTTCGTAATACGTAGCTAAAGGTTTCCTCTCTCGGAAATAGGAAGCACCGACTCCAACTATACTTGTGCTCAATTCACAGATTGACTTCCCTCTCCAAGTAGACCTACTTTCTCTTCATTCAATCAATAACATTTCCTAATAACATAGTTTACGAATTCAAATGAAATATTAACACGTCTAGAATAACGTTGCGCGTGCTTTTCTAACTTTTCGACTGTCCAGTGGCGTCGAGGCCGACGAAAACACAAACCCCGTAAAGCGTTAAACACGATTAGGCGGTGGACTACTTTCCAATTAGCACTAGAGACAGGAATCATTATTATGCGATGGCGCAATAAACGGGGCATTTGTAATGCAAACTAGTTGGTAAAGCGTAATCCTCGGCCGGCGAGAGGGAAGCTGGAGGTTGAAACAGCGCGTAGGACGACTTAGATTATTATGATAAAAGTCCCGGGCAATTCGCTGGGGATACGATATTAGCTCGTTATTTATTTCAGTCGGGCTGACTGCCAGGCGGCAGCACAGACAGAAAGTTTAATAGCCTTTTAATCGCATTAAAAGTATATCCAGCGGCAGGAAGTTGGTCCCGCTGGTAACCGATTAGGGCTGCTTTGGTCGCGCGCGCGCGCGCGCGCGGCATCGTTTAACCTGCTGAACGGGGAAATGAACTGGTCGATGGTAGCAGCGCCGCCGTTCCGTTTATGGACCACCGTGCCACCCTTCTTCCAGCATCCCGACCTTCCGCGCCCTTTCGCACCCCCTTAAAGGCAACACTCTATAATCTTAGACTCGCCGAGCGAGAAACTTCTTGCCCTCGTCAATTCTTTTTTCTGCCGCCCACCTTCCACTCCGCTTCGCTACTTCCCCCTCCGCCGCCCCCACTTCTCGTCGAGACTGGCGGAGTCGATGTAATTAAAGCATACTCGCCCGAGTGATGTTCATTAAGGGCGAGAAGTTAAAGTGCATTTCATCGAAACTTGCTAAATGTCTCGTGGCAAGTCCTTTGTACGTGTGTGTATGCGTCTGTGTGGAGAGAGAAAGGGAGGGGGTTGAAACTCACCCTCAGCTTATGCCTGTTCCGCTCCGCTTCCACCCCATTGCGTAAATAAGAATGGGGCCCCGCGAAATTAAGTGGATTTGTTTCACCCGTCCAAGGCTTTACTTCAATATGCTGCATCGAGCTTATGCAACCCCTATTATGATCTTTGCCTTCGCTCGCCCCTAACGAGCTACCCGGAAATTCGTGGAATTGTGTAATTACACCGTAGGAACAGCTTCGTTCTACGGATATGAGGATTTTACACTCCGCTGCTAGATTTGAGTAATACTGGTCGATCAATTCTTAAGACAGTGTATTAATGACACAATTCTCTGAGTCCGACATTTTAGCCATTTGTAATACCAACACTTACACTGTAATATCTAATTGTACGATTTCGTTCCGAATTAATACATTCAAAGTATATTTCGAATCCTGGTAATTAAAGAACCAACATTTTCTTTAGAATATTTTATTGAAAGTATGATATAATAAAGATACAATCTTTTAGTGAAAGTCTCTCAGACCGGATCATCTTTGAAAGATAACATCAATAAATATTTGAAAGGTGTGCAAGCTGTGTTACATCGGAGCAGTAACATCGGGAATATATGCTCGTCGGCAGGTCTTCCAGGCTTGGAGATTTAAAAGGTTCGGTGGAAAGAAGCATTTACTCAGCAAGTTTCTTCGACTGCATTCGGTGCGATAAATGCGATATAGGCTCGAGGTACAAGCTCAGCAGAGAGTACACAGTGCGCTAGCTCGTATATATGGAAAATCGATTTCCTCGAGAATTCCTCATCCCACCTTCCGTCCAGTGGTTTGCCATTTGAGTCTGCTTAGGTGTGTGTGTGTGAAAGTGGTCGGATGGCCAATTATTTTTCGGCTTTATCACATTTAAATTACCGGGACACGCCTCGAGTATCGGAGAGTATTACTGGCGGTGGCACATGCACAGACACCCGCGAGGGGCTTCTGGAAATGTATTCCTGGCATTTCCGGTACGCAGAGGGACAGAAGGACGGTGGCGCCCTCGGATTTATGCGGCTCGTCCATTTGCCTGCCAGATTTAAGTTCCAACTCGCATGTCCCAAGAATCAGATGGCCAGCGGGGCTGCGAGGCCGCGTTGACGAATGGCGGCGGATGCTGTGAGTCAAATCGCGCCTGGAAATTACCCGATTCGTCCTGGCACGTCTCATGGAAAAGCGGTTGTTAGCGCCCCCATTTCCGGCCGTGACAAGAAAAATCTTGCTAGTCGAATGCCGCCATTGTTTCGCGCGACAACTGTCGCCCGGAAGGATGCTTGCTCTGCACGAATCCATGCGAGCCTCCAACCTGAAAGAGCCTGCAAGGATAAAGCAAGCCTGCTCTCTGTGTGTGTGTCTGTGTGCTGCGGATATCACCATTCAACGAGCCCGTTTTAATCCTGCCTCGCGTAATTGGTTAACTCTGCTGTGATCGCGTTGATGATGATTCAGGGAAGTGTTGTTTACTTCTGCCATGGAAACACGTTGATTCTCGTAGCTTTTAATAAAGGAAGAAAAGTAACAAAAATTTATACACTTTTATTATTAATTTCTAGTTTAAAATAAATGACGCTTGTTCATTTCCACGAACCCAATCTGCGTTAATACCTTTTTTTAACTAGTCCACTTTGTCACCAGAGAATTGAATGTCGTTCAAACACATTCTAGCAATAAATCTGATTATTATTCAATTAAATTGCACGGAAACAATATTAGTGTCAGTAAAAGAATCTTTCGAATATCTTGAGTAGTTTCTTAGAGAAATTATTAGATATAATTTTATAAAATATAGAGTTATGTGTAATTAATTTGGAATAAGATTGGAAGCTTTGGATCATCGGTTGGATTAAATCGTGACAGGCTGTGTACATATCCTAGGACCGATATTAACTAATATGCCACATCCGTAGGTGATGGACGTATCACCTGTAGACGGCTTTAGTGAAGGAGCGTTATCTGTCAATGGAATTCCCATTCAATGCCAGTAGACAATCACGTATCTCTTACTGCTGACCACGTCAAACATCCGTTGTTGGTAGGAACTCTGACGTTCAATACGCCCAGGCAGACATTCAATTAGCAATATTGCGAAATCGGGGATGTTTGATCACAACCAGGCAGATGTAAGATTCGGCGTAATCGAAAAGTCGTCTAATTAGGAGTTTACAAAAAGTAACAGAATCTAAACAAAGTTTTCGAGCATCGTCATTCAAACTGGACTTATATAAATAAGTATACACAAACTCGTTAGAGATTCAAATATTGACATAATTAATATTGTGTATAATAAGTGTATTAACAGCTTTCATAGAGAAGAATAGGGAGGACAATGAGGAATGGGAAAGAGTTATGTATTCCCAATGCGAGAGACAAGAGGAGGAATCGGAATTTTTGCGAGAGTTTACATTTCTCTGCGGACAGCTTCTTCCCGGGCGTTAAGGTTTATGCCATTTCTCAAGCTTCCGACACCTTTACCCGGGTCCAGTTGCAATGTGTCACACTTACCGGCGTACTTATCCCCCTGTGATCGTGTTCCCTCTCTCCGGCGTCCCCGGTGCCAACGCTTTAACCCGCTCTCCCACCTCCTCCTGGTATCCATCAGTATCCATTCCGGCCTCCTTACACCATCACTCGTTGTTTTCTCGTCTGGCTCCACCGTCGATTCACGCCGTTCAACGACCCTCTCGAGATTTACTGGCTTCTCCCACAACCAGCCCTCATCCGGCTTCCCGGAGCAAGGAGGGCGTACGTACGTACGTACGTTCGTTCGTTCGTTCGTTTCCAGGAGACCACTTGTCGTACTGTCGCAATTTCTAACCTGCCAATTTCGATTTATACTTCCGCGGCTGCTTCCGCGCGCGCGCGCGCCGCCGACGACGACGTCGTCGTCCACCTTCGATGTTCCTGTACACCGTTTACGGGCTGCTCCACCGCCCCGAATCACCGGAGATTTCCGGTTATACGTCTCCCTGGTAATACCAGCCGCACTCTCGTCCTTCCCTCTGTCGGCCTTTGTACGCCGCTTGACGTGCTTGCGGAAAGGTTGCATTTCGGACCGGCTACTTAGTCTCTAGTAGTTGTGTGTCGGGTGTAAACCCTAGTGCGTCGTTAAGTCGAGCCAGGCTTATTTTGGAGTAACGCGAATGTATGAAGGAGCCTAGAAACTGTGTTAATGTTTCTTTGTTGTGATGGCTTGGAAATTTTATGGGGTTGTTGGGTAGTTAATAGTGCGCAGGTTGTAAATTGTCAGGTGTTATTAATTTGAATTAAAGATTCTTTCATCGATTCGCACTTTGTTTTTAATATTTATTTGCTTGAAATGAACAAGTGGCTGATTGAGAAATTCGTTATTACATTTACTTAGTCCAGCCTCGATTATCGTTGCTCGCTGCGAGCATCCACTCTTCGTGCTTGCATTTTGATGGGTTTTCCTGAACCATCTGGATAGCAGTAAAACTTAATGATCGCAAATATTTACTCTGATATCGCTTTCTTCACGGTTCACTCGAATTATTCTTCAATTAAGCGATTGGACGGCTGTTTACTTCGATTCGATTATCGGAAAGCGGAGAAGCTTTGCATTGCATCATAGGTCGCCGGATATTGAATGATCGTAGAGGAGAATTTAATAACGTTGTTAGTATAAGAGCGGAAGTTTAATAACGTCGAATTTTGGAGCAGTAAAAAATGTGGCTTTATGTAACCGCTTAAGTTGATAAGTGATCAATGGATTAATCGATTAATGCGGACCCTTCTTTCCAGCGGTTTGTATTACATTACAATATTTTCTATATTCCTACAAAAATCAATGCATTATATTGCACTCATTCAGATTAATTGCAAGATAAAATCACACAAGAATAAAATAATAATCGGATTTTTGCAAAGTATCGAACATAGTAGAAATATATAATAACATAGTTTGGTTGTGAGTAGTGGCGTTACAACGCTAATTTCATTATCTGCTTGTGCGGCTCCCTTTTGGCAAGGCGTCGTCGGGGCGGCGCGGCGCCGGAGCGGTAGGAAGCGAGTGTCGGAAGAGTTTATGGCAGGAGGGAGCTAATTCGGAGCAATAATTCCGGCGCCTTAACCGCGAACGCCTGAATGCGGTTTAACAGGATATATAAGCGTCCCGTAGCCTTGTTTGCACCTCGAAAGGATTAAGTCTAAAGACAGAGAACTCCTGCCGACAGGGGTCGACACTAAAAGACGTTCACCAGACAGGACATCCTCCCTGGCCTGGCCACCCAGCCCAACTTTACCCTCGTCTTTCTACGCGGACTAAGATGCATTACACTTCCAGCCTTCTGCTGCCTTTCGCCCGACCAACAACTACTAACACTTGGACATTCCTTCTGCAACTAGTGCCTCGAGACTCGAGATCGGACCTCCGATAAGTTTCCGACAAAATCCTCGATTAGTCCATCACTCTCACCCAAGATAATGAAAGAAAAATGTCTGCATTCTCATTTATCAAAATCTACTATGAAATTATAAATGAGTACTTTTTTAGTATTCTTAAAATTTAATATATAGTTGCTCAGTATTGTTTGAGCTTTTAGAATTAACTTCGTTTACTAGACTTATACTAGACTTGACTATTTAATAAAAATTCGACATATACACTTTAACCACACAGTTTTCCAGACTCTATTCTACTTGGGAGAATGTGTAAAGGCATTGTAGTGTAGCGAACAGGTGTTCTGTTTATCGGGGTGTTTAGGACACGCGCTAGTGCCAACAGGGAGGTGTGTGTGAGTGGGTACGTCATGCACAGGAAGGGGATACCACAGAGGGACAGCTGGAGCTGGGTGTGTAGTAGAGCCGGCTGAACCGATGGACGTTCGATGGGTTCCTGTTGGCAGTGCCTTACATGTACAGCGAACGTATTAAGCGGGCCATAATTCGCGCTCGGTAATTGCTTCGCCAGGGAGACGATTGTCCTCGTTATGGTAATATTCCGGCTGCTCGGACACGTGCTCCAATCATCTCGTACACTTAGTTTCTCTCGGACGTATAATCGCCGGTGATAGCGGCAATCGACGAGTCTGCCAATTACCCTCGCGCACACTCTTCCAACTACTAACTAAACCAGATCACCGCCGCCGTTCCACTTCTCACAGTCGATATTGTTGATCAATTAATTGGAGTTCCATGGTGTCCTGTGGAATTCTTTGCACAAGTGCTTTTATGTCTTGTTAAATTAATTAGAAATATGTTGGGATAATAGTCATTTTTGTTATTATTATAACTGTTTCTCTGTTATTTAATTAAAGTTATCCGAGTAGAATGAAGCATAGCTTCCGCTGTGTTCGTGTCAAGTCGAATCAAGAATAGAGAAATCAAAATGAGTCAGCTCGCCGAAGCTTGCTTAGCGGACGTTCGACTGTTAATGATAAGGCAAACGAATTACAATGAGAAGTATATAATTCCCGATTTAAGCCAGGCCGGTAAACTTCCGGGCTTTATCAGAACCATACATCTTCGTCGAGTATCAGGTTGAGAATGCCCTTATCGCGCGGACATAATTCATGTTCCAAGAGGTTAAACGAAATCTACATATCGAGCGGCGGCGAACCAGTTCGAAGGGAATCGCCGGAATTTACGTAGGAGAGCCGGCGGCTCTGCCGCTGGAGAAGATTTAACTTGCCCGGGCACAAGGAGCCGTGATCGATTTTAATTTCCTGACTTTCATCAAGCCCGGCCAGCGCGCGTCTCCTCCTCCTCCTTTCTCCTCCTTTCTCCTCCTTTCTCCGCTCTCTTCCCTTTCTCTCCCGTAGGATTCCTTGGTGGGTGTTCTTCGCCGCTAACCGCACACCCCATTCAAAAGCCACCTATGGACACGTGGAGAATTTCACGGGCTTCACGCGCTTCATTACTCGCCGACTTACATGAAAATACGTGCCGGTGAAAGGCGTGCTGTGCCAGCTGCATCCAAGTTGGTACTTGAGAGCGTAGCAGACGAACGCTGCCAGAGCAGCCGGAAATAGAACGGCCCAACCAAACCATTATAATATTGAATCCAGAGCTATTGCAAGATATTGCAGGTGTGCTCGCTGGAAAGATTGCACTCGGCTATCTTGATGGAGTGCAAACAAGTGGCGCAGGAACAAGAGGGGAAACGGGCTGGCGGCCGCCAGCCCGTCCGCTCCTGAAACGATTTGTGCACTCTTCTTGACTGGTTTCACTGGAATTCCGTTCAGGTTGCTGGAGGGAAAGATTGTTGCGGTGCTTCTTCTTAAAGTTTCCGTTTGCTCTCTCGGGAGACTGGTGAATTCAGATGATTCGATTATAAATCGATTCCAGTGAATGCACGGCGAATAAAAGATGAACAAGTAAACGCGCTGCTTTAATATCAAATACTTCGAGCTTTGAAAGTTCATTTTCTGTCATAAATCAATTCATTAATTAATCATCCACGATTTTCATCAACACACAATGAATGTGTGACATCAGCTACTTTTTACCAGTAAGGCAATTTCGATGGGGAGGAGGGTGTGGCGGACTTTTTGACGGCTAGTTTCGACAGCAGGGCGACCGGCAGGATTACACTTGCGTCAGTATTCTGGCCATTGTCCAACGCTTTATCCTTGCGGGGGTTCGGGCGAGGAGAGCGAGCAGCTGGTGCATGTGCATGGTGGATAAGAAGCCAGGAGCACTATTCGTCTCGAAGCGGTGGCGTCCCCAAACCCGCCCGCTGCACACGCGAGCACTCCTGAAAAGGGTAGTGCGGGGGACGATGAATCTCTCGTCGAATATCCGGCGGCGATTCGAAGAGGGCGGCCGGCGCGGCGGCGGCGGAGGGGGAATATAGGTGGAAAGGGCGAAAGTACGGGGCGCAATGTATCGCCCTGCTATAATGGTCGTTGGTTGCCTTCCAGACCACCCTTCAGTGTCCTCTTGCACCTACTGAAGGATTCTCTTTTGTGACATCGTGCCTGGAGAGCCGCGCACTTCCCAGCACCGGCGCGCCACTTCAAAACCAACCGCCCCCGCCCGCCCCCCGCTTCTTCTATTTCGACCCACACTCGCCCCCAAAGTCGTCTCGAACTCGACACCACACCGCACACTAGCCACTCCTCGCCTCCGATTCACCCTCTCGTCCAATCCCGCTACCACCCCCTCTTTATCTCGCTCGCCTCTCCACTCGACTCTTTTCCACCCGTCTGCATATTCTCACCCTGACCCCGCAACTCGTTCATCGGCCGAGCCACTTGCCCAAAATGTCCCCTCCACCATCCTCCTCCTCCTCCTCCCTCTTGGCACACCCCTTCGCTTCAGACTTGTTTATCGCACTATTTCACTTCGTGGTTAATGCCAGGTAATTTAAGAGATTTATTTGATACGCAAGGTGGAGCTGAAAGATCGAAGGATTGCCGGTGGCTTCTATTAATTTATCGCACTGAGATACTTGTATGTTCTTTGACAGTAAATGGTAAATGTAGGTCAATATGATTTTGTTTTTTTTAATGCAAAGGTTAAAAGTTTTTGAACGTTTTTCGAGTTTAGTAAAGAATCGAAGTTAAATAATAGGTGTTTTTATGATTAATCCGAAGTCCGGAATATAGTTATATAATAAAAGAGAATTCTGCAATGCTGGAGTGCGAGCCATTCGGAATAAAGATGGAAGTGTGTATGTATATCATAAAGATTTTTTATTTCTGCCCCATTTCTTCGCTTCCATAGCATTTTGTATTTTACTGCTCCATTTTCCTCGGACTGGCGTACGTGTGGACGGCGAAACGGTTTAACGCTTCGGCCATCTCCACTCGGCTGTGTTTCCCTTTCCTTTCAATGACTCTGGTCAATCGTAACGATGTCCATTCTGTCCTTCGGCAGTTTGTGGAACGGAAAACGTCGGCTATTCCTCTCTTCCTTTCCCGTCGCTTCACCTAAAGCTCTTCTCCATCGATGCGGAGAAAGATACGCTCCTCCAGAGACCGCACTCCTCCACCAACCGCTCATCAACTATCTCTCTGTGTGTCTGTGTGTTTCTCCTATTGCCAGTGCTGCAGCAACATTGCAAACAGGGACTGCACATAACTAGAGCCACCGTAAATGAAGCACGTCACTCTTCATTAGAATTTATGGAACTGTCCGGCGCAGTTTCAGTTTTAACAGCTGCGAAAATTGCAACTGTTTTTCTATCCCAATCAAGTTAGCACCGTCATTTTCCCCCCCCCCCCGTCGTAAAAAACCATTACCGCGCCCCCCGCCATATTGCTT
This sequence comes from Ectemnius continuus, assembly GCA_910591665.1. NCBI lineage: Eukaryota > Metazoa > Arthropoda > Insecta > Hymenoptera > Crabronidae > Ectemnius > Ectemnius continuus. Next base: position 6,461,284 of record OU342868.1, on the reverse strand, counting down.
CCTCCCGGCAGATCGAATCTTCCAAATGTAAAAATTAACATTTTTATGGCGCGATTACCTTTTTATGGATGTTTTACGCGATGTTTTATTTCCAACGATGGAGAACCAGACTTTTTCGCAAGCTCCGCGCGAACATGTATTTACACAAGAATATTTAAACACGATATTCATTGAATTACTTACTCCAACATTTTACTAATATAAAGAGAATCGTTAGGATCTTATCGAAAGGGGGAAATATCCGAGCTGGAAAACACGAACACCCAGTAAAGATCATCTAAAGGGTCGAACCTTTGTGTGGGGAGTCTCAGAGTGCAAAGGGAGCTTCGAAGCGAAGAAACTCGCACGGGGCGGTAAGCATTTTTCTCGAGCGTATTTGGGGGGTGGGAGGGAAGGGTGAAGAAGGGATCATTGCGATCTTGGTCGATCTTCAGTCTCAGGAAAGCGGTAACGGCGGGCGGCGGACGGGCGACGCTAGTCTCGGCGGTGCATCTACAAGGAAATTCCGTGAGCGTTTGCAGGAAGTCAAGAGGATTCCTGGGGACGAAGCTGGAGGAGGGATCGATCTCTGTTCCACCCATCCTTTGTCTGCTCAAGAGTCTATTCCATCGAATCGTTGTTCTAAGCTTCCAACCTCTCTGTCGTCCAGCATAGGAGCGCCGCTTTCTCTTCCCGACCGCGTTGACCTAGTGCGACTGGTACAACATCGCCGGGGATCTTCCTCAGAGGGCGCCGCTTCCATCCGAGCCTCGATCCTGTTCCCCAAGAGCCTGCCTCGGATTCAACGAGCTCGTAATGTTCGGGTATCATGACCCGGCGAGCTCGTCCAACACCAATTTCGAACCCCACTGAAGAATTGATTCCCACCAACCACCGGATACCACCTACCCCTGCGAAGAACCACCTCCCCCTCGCTCCTCAGGAGGTCCGCCTGTTTTTGAATTACAAACTATCCCCGGCCCGCCAACTCCAGCATGAATATGGATGCACTTACTAACCGATATTCCGATTCCCCCGATACTCCTTTCAATTCCATTCTTGCGCTTTCATTTAGTCGTGTGTTACTTTCCTCTGCTTTCTATGGGTTTGGGTTAGAAGTTTTATTCTGGTGTGAAATTATTGGTCAGGTGGGATGGAGTTGAGAAAATGATGGTATTGAAGGTTTTTGGGATTGTTTGTCAGGAAAATTAACAGAGCTGTTGAAATAAAATGTTGTGTTCATGGTAAACATATTAAGTTTCACGTATGTATTAAATCCTTTGAAGCCATTAGACAGTGGCGCCTATTTCGCACTTGCACAACCATCGGATCAGCGCCCCACAAAATAATCTCTTCGTTCTCATCTGAAAATGGAAAAAGCCCCACTCTTTTCGTCTCTTGTTGTTTTTTTTCGCGCGCGCGCACTCTCACGTTCTGCGAAATAAACTTTAATTTATCATTCGCGGAAAAGCACACGACAGGATCACTTGGCAAGGCGCGTTGGGAAAAAAGAAGAGCGGAGTAATGCTCCCATTATGAAATTAAATGTCTAGACGCACTGTTTGCGTGGAACTTGCCGCATTACAAAGACAGCCACCTGCTTCATTTCGTGTGTGTACTCACATTTTTTATACAATACGATATCTCACCAAATAGAAGGTGTAATGGACACAAAAAAGTTAAATAACTTTTGTTTGATAAGATAAACTATCAAGAATGCCTACTATAATTGAATAAATAAAGAACTTAAATAGCAGGAGGAAGTAGTGATTATAAGATACATAAGAAAAATAGTTTTATTTCTGAAGTGCAGGTCAACAAGAGAATATTGGAAACATGTTTGTATGAAGATATCGAAAGCAGACATCATTGTTTCGACTGGTTGCGGAAATAGACCAATTGCAAGTGGACAGGATATCACTGAACACTCTACATCAACCATTTCGATGGAAATTCAATAACAGACCGTCCGTAACACAAATTTAAAACGTATTCTACGTTATGACATTAAATACGGTATAATAATTGAGTTCATGTGTAATTATTGGTTGGCTATTTCCACATTTTACGACAGCATCGACGGCAAAATTTCACTGACCGTTTGTATAGCTTGAATTCGATTAAGCTACCCAATACCCGCTTCCAATATAGCTATAAAGAGCTTAATCAAGCGCTATGCAATCTAATAACAATCAAGAAACAAAAATCTGCGACACCAAGAACAATGAATCACTATTTTTATTATTCAATCTCAAATGTAATATCACAGAGAATGTTTATGAGAATATTACAAAAGTTTCGTCGAAGTTTGTTAGACAAAAGGAAAGTGAAGTTAGTCGTACGACAAATTCCAATGCAATACTTTCTCGCAGCTAGCGGACTTCAAGCTCACACGATAATCACGTACTTCATTAGCGGGTCTCCTACATCAGGCTAATTTATTAACTTGGTGGTTGCCGTGAAGGGCGGTAATCCGGCGTTGTTATTACGTTAATGAAAATATAGAGAATAGCAGTGTGCACCTGGCAATTGTGATTCCAACAGGCTCTCTCTCACTCTCTCTCCAATGGTGGAATAAAAGGGGAGGGCGCGCGCAACGCAATTACTCTTTTACTCGATACTTTAGCGCGACAGGCTACCAATGTGTCATGCATATTTGATATTCGAATCATTGTTCCGGCCGATAATTACCACAGCTCATTACGTGCCAGGGGAGCGCGGTATATCGGGGCCGAAAATATGCCGATATCGATCGGCTTTGATCGATAAAAAGCTCCGGCACTCCTTCATCCGGATACGGGAGCGCTTACTGCTGCTAATGGAGCTTGTGTTGCCGCATTTGCATATTCTGATACCACGTGCGCGCCCCGCGCGCTGTCTGCCAACTTCGCCGCGGGCCTCACTGTGTAAGGTGTTCCATCATTATTAATGAGCCTATTGTAACTCGCTGAGCCTCGATGGAACATCCCTCCTGCAAACTATACGACGAATTATGTTCCTGCATCGAATACTCGCCTGTCGAACTTCCGCCGGCCATTCAACCTTCCTTTCGAAATAGTGTGAATATAATATCACGTTGATACAGCATCGAATCAATAGATTATTAGGTTAGAACAATTATTCGATGACCCTGAGAAAATATTCCTATCACTTGTTTAAACATTTACTCAACATATGTCTATCATTCGTCATTATTTCGAGTTTCATTACACTTTCATCAAGTGTTTCATAATTAGAGAATTCGACAATGCTCGAATGTCCTAGTAAACCTTAAGTGGAGGCATTTACCCTGAAGTAGCACAATTAAGCAGCACGTTCCCCTATTTCAAACGCCTTACGACCGCTTTAAAAGCATCGCGGTAGTATCGTTGCATTATTCCAACGGCATGCATTTCCAAGATTGTAATATTAACACCCGGGGAATAGGACTTATTTACCCTCGGAAGGTGGCTAAAGCGAGGAGGCAGGTGGCTCTGGAGTTGCGTCAGACGATCTTCCTCGGAGTACACAGTTTCCCAGTTGGCAGCAGCGCCACCTTGGCGTAGCTCGGCGCCGATCCGGTTTTCGCATTCATCCTCATATGCATAGAGGACGAGGAGGCCGTTTTCTCTGTGTGTCTCGGAATAGACAATCGGGTTGGTGGTGGAAGCTCTACTTGCTAGCTAGATGGAGAGCTCGAGAGGGATTGCAGATAGCTGGGCCACCGGTCGAAAGAGGGTTCACGGATGAAGGTGCCGAACGAGGAGAGAACGGAGACTGCGAAAAGGTGGGAGAGCGAGCGAGAGAGAGAGTCGGAGAGCAAACACGAGGAATGCGTTTGCCGGGTAGTAATTCCATTTGTAGTCGGAGTGCGTTGCTGATAACGTCTCGTAGGGTCGTAGAGGTAGGCTGTAACGCCGCTGCTGCCGCCGGTGGCGCTACTCTCACTGGTTTGTTTACCAGGATCATCGCCCCGAACTTCTCTCCTCTGCCAGGGAAGTCCGTTCGCGGGACTTTCTCCTTACATCCGAGTTACTCCTCCAATTGTTCCATTCCTCGGCGGCGCGGCGCGGCCGAGTCAACAGCCAACTCCCGAGCTCTAATGCCCAACTTAAATACTTAAATCTTCGCCTGGAAATCTTTAAATATCGCGCGCGCGCGCCCCATCTGAACTCTCGACGTAGGCGGAAACCAGGCAAATATTGGCCATTGGCATCTTCATCATCAGATTTTTTGCCGCTCGCTTGCGCCGCCCTCCCGTCGACTACCTTTAATATAAGGAGAAACTTGGGGTTTAAAGAGTGGTAGTTTGATCATCGGGTCAATTGGACCGAATAACTTCCAGCTGCCGGGATCGGAAACTCTCTTGGATTTTTCACATTTCAACATTACACGACCTACTACGAAGTAATGAAAAAATGAACGTGTTATAAAATTCGTTGATCGATGAATAACGTTTTTCCAATATTATTAGCATATCATTAAATAAAGTATTATTTTCCGATGTCAGAAAAATTATTTCGATTTAAAATAGAGTTTATCGTGTCTGTAAAAATGGTTAGTTTCAACTTGTGGCGACCAAAAGTTTCTTCCATTGAAACATGCGCTGATGATTCCCTTTCGTGCGTCAATGTATTGATAATGAGAGACAAGAAGCGGCGAAAGGATTTCGTGAAGGTAGGAGGGACCTACTTTCCGGCACATTCGAGCGCGTCTTTTATTTAGCAGCTTTGATGCGGAGCGGGTAAGTAGGGCAAGTGCACATCTCCCGCGGAATAACACGACCTTAGAATGAACCGTAATAGGATAACTTTTCTCGGGGCTTGAACTTTCAAGAGTTATATTCAGGCCGGAGTTAGGCGGCCCGGCTGTATATCAGCCAGTAACTAAAAGGTAAATAACTCCGCCGGTTGCAGTTGCTTTGCCCTCGCTCATTTAGTTGCACCACCAGATTTTTCCTCGGATCCTAACTTTCTCTCTCTCCGAGTCTTCCCTCTTCCCCATAGAGACTATTTATTATGCAATACGAATCTCTGATTAAACACCATTCAACCTAAGACATACAAATAATTAATAACACCATTCTGAACTCGCTCCTTTCATATAATTCTCTTTATCAAAAAAACCCTCACAAAACATACCTAAAAAGTGGTTGCTTCCACTTTTTAACCAGGAACGAGAAAAAGTTGGGTGCACGCGCCACCGAGCGTTAAAGCGTTAATCAAAGCTAGTGAAAAAATCGTTGACATCGAAAGCCGAGCGAGCATCGAAGTCGAATCATCAAAGTTTCATTATATTTTCCAAACTCTGCATTATTCAGTAAAAATGCGATCCATGGGGGGGAGGATGCTTGACGCGAGTTGGAAGTAGAAAAATATTTGGAGCGGAGTTTGCCGTGCGACTGAGGGGAATGCTTGAATATTTACAGTGAGGCGGGCGGATGAGTCGTGCATACGCTTAATCGCATTCTGAATTCGGGAATGGTTGGGAGCAGCCGCAGGGAGAGACAGAGAGAGAGACAGGCAGGGCGAAAGGAGAGGGCGGCTGGTAGTGGAACGGGATAGGGGATGTAAGATCCTCCAGTGCGTTTGGTGGAATACCCTGAGGATGATCAAGGATGTTAGTGGATACCTTTGAGTCAATAGACGGAATGCGCAGCGTGATGGATATAATAATAATTGAGTCCCTGTTTAACACTGGCAGCTGCACATCCGCTCCGTGCATTCCTCCGTCTCGCCCGAAATATCCTGTTACCAGCAAGGCAAACTAAAATTCGTACCGCGTATACCTAATGCACCAGTAATGGAAACCCGCTTATAGTCGTGCATTGTAATCCTCGGTTCAGTTGGCGCCCACTGAAATCCTTATAGTTGGCCAAACAAACTTTCCACTCTTTTTTTGACAGCGTGGATTTAGTTTTGTTTATGAACATCTGTGATATACGCCATCCAAAAATGTACTGTTGGCAAAGCTTTTGAAAAGTTTTAACGTATGAAAATGTAACGTGCAAATTCGGAAAAATAATTTTCAATGCAATTAATGCATTATTTACGTTGTGTATTGGGAAAGACAAGGATGCAATTCAATAGACACTCTCCAATGAACGGTGTACGCGTACATTCATACATATATATACCTAAGTTTCGAGATGAAGCTCTCAGGAGTATTGCGAAAAAAGTTTGCAAAGCTTTTAGCAACAATATGGAGCAACGAGAGGCATCAGTTTCCCCTGGGAGTGGCAAAAAAGCGATGCTTTTTCGCGATAGGAACAACCGCACTGCGACCAATTGACCATAGTTCGGATACACCATGCACCGAGCCACGTTGACCAACGCGACGCCATGTAAAAATATCCATTCCTAGAAATCTGAGAATCGCGTGATTGCAAGTGATGTGGACTTTTCTATTATTATATTGTATCACTGAACTTTCAAAGAATTGAGAAATTGGAAAAAATTAATTATTATTCTAAGTTCTATAATTTGAACTATTTCACAATAGACAAATTAATTGATTACTTTAAGAGTTGACGTATTACTTTTACTCCGAGCTTAGTTTTTAAATATCGACGAGTCGAAAATATACTGTACTATCGCTGATGAGCCAGAGGCGTCGGGACGCCAAAGGGTCCCCGTTAACAGTTGATACATTATTTGCCTTTTGTGATATCGGAATAAATTATGGAATAAATAGCCGTCGGGGGATAATGGGAATTCTGTTGTGCAAGCTCGGCTGAGATCAGGCGAAACACAATTACACCGGGAGATGGAAAAGCGCGACGCGATTAGCGTAAATCTCAAACGAAGCTTCTCCGCGAATGGATTTTTATATTACCGCGATACTAATGGTAATCTCGTACTTAATTAGAAACGTTATTGGCCTCGGATTGCGCGGGGATTTCAGTCCCGCGAATTTTTGCCCTGTCCGAGCGAACCTTGATACGTGCCGGCGAAGTAAGCGGATTGGTTACAGCCGGGAGTCGGATAATGAGGGGAAAATTTTCGGTGGAATGCCATTAATAAAATGCGCTGCGTGGAGAGTAATTATCACGTGTGTTAATGTTACATTTTGGTTACTTTTCACCGCAAGACCGCAAAAGTCTTTTTTAAAATCCGAATTATTTGTGTGCTTCCACTAATTCTCGCAGTAATCATGAAAAACCTGAGCGGTTTTTAAATGAAAATGAGAAAGAAATTATTATTATTACTGAAAGACTTTCTTTGCAATTTAATTCTATAGTCGCAGGATTATGAGAAAGTAGTTTTGCTGCAAAGGGAAGTTGCAGGGAGGGCGGCGAGACTTTGACAAGAGTTTTCCTAGGGCGGAATGTCTCCATCGGAAGGTAGTTTGAGGAGAAGGGCGCCAAGGTGAGCAATGAGACACACCTCGAGCAACCGCAACTCACTGTGTACACACTTGCGTCTCTTGAGAAATGTTGCCTTACCAAAACTTCCTACCGCGATGTGTCTAATGAACTAATCTAACTACGGAATCCCTTATTAGCCCATCGCTCTTGTCATTCGTGGAATGCTTCGCTTCGCTTTGCCACCTTTGCTGAAACATTACGTAGGAATGCGCGTACTCATTAATTATTCGAAGGTTTACTTTCTTCGCCAAACTAAATTCTCTCTTATACATGTCAAAAAATTAATATCTGCATTATAATTGAAATAGATCTGTAACTATAATTGAAATAACGTCACGTGTTTTTAAATGCAATTTTCTATTCGAAGCTCACAAAATTTCTATCATAGGTCATCAATACTAAATACAGGGTGGAACTCTTCATGTGTCAACGGTTCAAGGGGGTTAATCTGCATGTTAAGGGGATAAGAAACTTCTAATACAACTTTGAATTTTGGGGTCCCGTTTGTTAGTTATAGCATGTTAAACAATCAGTAGAAAAGGCGCCGTCAGGCGAGTTGGAGGCACTTTTTGACCGGCCGGATAGGCATGGCAAAGAAGGTCACCGTGACCTACACTTAAAATCGGGAGGACATCGGATCCGAACAGATCAGCGTCGATAAGACGGAATTCCTAGCGCGAGATGTCAGTAGTTAGGAAATGACGAGCTCCGAATCGAGAGCGAAAGACAGTTGAATGCAACGGCATGCCTGGCCGAGGCGGCGATATGTGGGTGGTGATTCCGACGATCTCCTCGTAACGTAATCGCCATGTAAGAGCAGAGAAGTCCTGCTACGTAGCACTCAATTAAAGAGATGGTTTCTTTTGAAATTTCAAGTTCAAGTCAAAAAGAGGTCGACGGGAATCACCACCCACATATCGCCGCCTCGGCCAGACGTGCAATCGCGTTCAACTGTCTTTTGCTTGCGATTCGGAGCTCGTCATTTCCTAACTACTGACATCTCGCGCTAGGAATTCCGTCTTATCGACGCTGATCTGTTCGGATCCGATGTCCTCCCGATTTTAAGTGTAGGTCACGGTGACCTTCTTTGCCATGCCTATCCGGCCGGTCAAAAAGTGCCTCCAACTCGTCTGACGGCGCCTTTTCTACTGATTGTTTAACATGCTATAACTAACAAACGGGACCCCAAAATTCAAAGTTGTATTAGAAGTTTCTTATCCCCTTAACATGCAGATTAACCCCCTTGAACCGCTGACACATGAAGAGTTCCACCCTGTAGGGCGAAAGTAGGGTAAAGTTTTAACGAAGCCAGGCAGGAGTTAGTCTTTTTCGGTGTTTCTAAGCGGAAGCAGCGAGACACCCAGTACAAGTAGTTAGTCGAATGGGTGTAGGAGCATCGGCCGATGTCGGCCACGGATGCTCCGTTCACGTTTCATCCATTGAACGCAAATTGTGAACCCAAGAGGCGGACTGCAGGCCAATTTCGCCCCCGACCGCAAGCAGCTCCCACCCGCTTCGCTTCGCCTCGCCTCGCCTCGCCCCGCCTCGCCTCGCCACGATCTCTCCACTCGAGTTTAATTCGAAAGCGCTCTCAATGATACGATCAACACGTAGGCCACTTAAGCTCCAGCTCCACTAAAAAAAGGCTCCGCCAATTATACGCCCCGATGAAAGCTAGACTTCGATATCCGATGTTATAAGCCAATGACACTCTTAATCAGATTATACCCGCCGCCGGCCACACACCTGCTTTTTTAATCAATCCCGATATTCACCCTTTCGAAGAATGCGCACCACTCCAAGCGTAAATAAGTGAAAGCTCGAAGATTTAACGATTCCATTTGCAGAATTTCTCTTTTCGACGAATAATTGCACTGCAGATTATCAAATTGAATTATTACTGAAGGTTCAATCGAAATTATTATTACGAATATATATATTAAATATATATAAAATCGTAAATAAAAATATAACGGGCAGTCTCAAAAGCTCATCCATTATCACAGGTCTCGGCTATCGGAGTGTTCACGTGTGCAACATCCTTTTTCCGAGACAGATCGGCGGGGCATCGGCGCAGGTAGCAGAGGCTAGTGGGAAAAGTGGCGGAATATGGCGCGCATCACAGTACATCATTATCGATATTCATGGAGCAGTTGGAAGCGTTGTGCGGGATCGGCTTACGAGCAGGGTGGGAGGGGGGTGCTGCTGGCTGGTATGTAGTTGTAGCTGCTGGTCCGTCAGGTGTATTGGTACTATTGGTAGACTGAGAGGGCTATACATCACTGAGAGGCGCGTACCTAAAATTGGAAAACCGCTCTTCCGCTCTACGGTAACAGTGATCGTGCCGGTGAGCGCATATGGGAAAGGCATTTGTATGCAGAGAACATACGGCACACGTCCTTTCCCGGTAGCAAGGTCGTTCTATGCTTCTGATCCACCACTTCTCTATCTCGCTCGGCCTCGCTTCGATCCTGACCTCAACCGAGTGCGCTCATCCACCTCTCCTCCCTCTCCTTTCTCTTCCTGCTCTGGCCCTCGCTGGAGCATCGCTGGAGGTTCGAGCGCAGTAGGGCGCGTCGACGAGTTGCGGTTTATCGGCCTCGAACTCTCCGCGAGTCACGTTGATAACGAGAGACTCCACGACTGCCGAGTGCTGCCTTATGGTGAAAGAGGTGGCTGGCGCCGCTTAAAATTGGATTATCTGTATCTTCGGCAAGGTTCGAGCTGCCCGCTGCCCTCCAATTGATGGATGACTCTCCGATGGTGTTCTCGCTCTCTTCGGGCCCTGGGCGGATCGCTTCCGGTCATTCACTTAACTCTATTCCGGGATCACCACTCGTCGGCCCCTCCTCTTCCCTATTATTAGCTAAGTGGAGATTCCAAATTAATGCCCCCCCCCCCCCTACTCCCGTCTCCGCCGAAGAGTGTTAATTAATTTTATTGCTCGTCTTGTTAGCGAACTAATTCTGTCGAATGCCCAAGTATTAGCGGCAAGTAAAGTTTCGGGGCTACTGGGTTAACGGGCAACTGGTTCGTACCAGCGACGTAATTAAGCTTAGACTGCCGCACGCAAACTTCCGTTATTAATTTCGTAGCGCCCTTTTTTTCACTAGGGCGAATTTGATTTTCTACCACTAATTGATAGCTAGCAATGTGAAAACATGTGTAATAATATGTTTATGTAAATTCGTAGTCTTTATGGATAATAGGAGTACAGTCCAAATTACAAAGTGATTTTTCAAACTCATTTAGTCGTCCTTTGGTGTAACGTTTGTTAATGTATCAGTTCGTAAAGGGCAATAAACGTAAAATGTGTAAAGGGCTACCACAATGGTAGCATACATCGCCACAGTATCGATAAATTACTCATTTTGCAATGAATCCTAAAATAATTTAATGCAATATTCCGACTAATTGACACAGACATAATTATAATAACTTGGCAACATATAATTACCCGAGAAATCGGGGACAATATGTAAAGTCACATTGACAATAATTCAGGATGCTTGCTTGGGAGGGAATAATTTGTTGGAATAATAATTCTCTTTCAGTCGTTGCCACTTAGGTATCGATACTCGAGCGAAACGAGGAGTAGAACCGCGTCAGAGATGTGTCCAAAGGGGGAACTTAAGAGGGACTCTCACGGTCAGTGGCAAATTAAATCACTTTGAAAGGAGAGCAGGATCAAAGGGTGAGAGCGGGGATTTTAATCAGGAATTGAATACGACCGGTTGCACATTGCAATTGAGGAGAGAGGACTCGATGAGTTGCGAGTGAGCTGATCGTAATAAGTCCGATGTGTTTCACCGGGTATTATGGTAAAACTGTCCCGGCAAGTTTGTTTCAAATTGATTTCAATTTTAATTACTCAGGCGCCGATCGTACCTTATAGCGACGTTAATGAGATTATTGAGAATCTCATTAACGGCGACGTCCCAACCATCGGGGATTGCGCAAATTTCCGGCATCCCATTCGTCCTCCCCATTCTTCTGTCAGCCGCCCTCTGCGCCCTCCTCCTCGCTACTCGCAACCTCCCTCCTGAAGAGAAAGAGGATTCCAGTCGGAGGAGGAGCAACTAACACCCGGAATAGCCAGTTCCCTAATAATGCAAGTCCCCAATAAATTTTAGCCGGCTTTCACTCGATAACTAACTTAAGCAGTGCGTTATCACCCTTCCCTGTAATCACAGCTATTCCCGAACGGATACTCCGTAAAATTCGTAAATGGATGAGATTCAATAATTTCTCGAGGTTAAATAGAATTTGTGGGTATTTTTTTAGAAATAGGAATAATCCAAGAGATCGTTAATTCTTAATGATTTCCACAAGATTTATTAAACTTTTCGAGGATTCATTGTTATTCATTGTAGTCAAGAAATGCATTGAAGTAAATGAATATTATATCCGTGAAAAGAAAGTGGTACTCGCCCAAGTTTAAGCATTTCTTAGCTCCTTACATCTCGTTCGTAAAAGACAGTTCGTAAATCGGTGCACTTAAGCGAAGTGCCGTTGAGATTGAGCTCTTTCTTCCCAACCAAATGTGCGGCTTGCCAGCGCTGATCGAGATGGAAATTAAATTGGCTTCGAGCATCACCATTTTCGCGAATATTCGGACTTTTGTTTCGCATGGATGCTTTCAACTTGATTGGATCCTCCGACGAGAGGCTAGGGAACGCGTCACAAAGTGCAACAATGCCGAGATATGCTGAAAGTTCCAGACGGATTATACATACATGGTGTTGATCCTCGCTAAGTATCACCCTTTTCCGTTCTTTCTCTTTCGCGGTGGAAACTGCCCGCAGCTGCAATCTGCAATATTACTATCAATATTATTATCCCGCCTTCTTTCAAAGGAAACAGGAGAGTCTGGTGTTTACCGTCGACTGAATTAAGTGATGTCTCTTACTTTTACATTCTTACTTTTGAAACTTATGAAACAGTATTTTATTACGCGAAATACTTAAAATTTGTAGTTTTTTTAATACTGCGTGACTATGAAAATTAGACAGATTGATCCGTTCAAATTCTATTTCACTAGATTTAACAATCCTATTTCAGGATTCGGCAAAACGCACGTTGTCCCACTGCCAATTAGCAATGCGCCGCCGAGCGAACTATTCGAAAGCGCAATATTTATTATTCATGAAAACGATATTTGGAATTCTATCGCACGTTTCATTAGCGAGAATTATGCAGGCCGATCGACTGATATTCAAACTAGCCACTTACGCCACTAGTTTACTGTTATGACGCTGCTCTCGAAAAGTCTCCCTGAATGCCTGACTCATAGCACTGCCTGTTTGCGTGAACAATATCATTAAAATGCGTGACAATCAATTTCAAATTATGCTCTGCACGCGTGACTGCTGTCCGCTTGTTTGTATCTATCATTGCAAAGAAACAACTACTCTCGAAAATGATGTCGAATTACGCAAATATTAGCATTTCGATTAAACGAATACAAGTCCAATTGAACATGTTTAAAATGGAAGATTCAACCATAAAACAAATTAAACAATTATTCACTGTATTATTAAAATCTGCTAATAGAGCGTTCACGTTCTTGAATCAGCCTGTAGAAGCTCTTGCAGCCAACTGCAATCTTTAGCTGGCAGTGATTGGGCATTATTACGTTATTAGCAGCACGCTAACTAATGGGTTGAGAGTATTCCTCGGAGAGAGAATAACTCAGGGCTTCGTCCGGTCCGCCATTATACTGGTTACTCGGCGGATGGGAAAATAAGTCGAGCGGATGAAAAACACGTTCGGGGAATAGAGGGTTGCTAAGGGACACGGCGATGGGCCATGCAATCGCCAGCGACAAGTTAGAGTTACGGAGATCGCGATCGAACGAGATTGTGCAATTGCAACATGTTTAATGGGAGCCGTGATTACTGCCGCAGTTGCTGTAACTACCCGCATACGTACACGGTCATTCTACGTCCGATAGAAGGAACAATTTCGTTCTGGGAATCGGTGTTTCTATTGGTTTCGTTATGCAACTTCTTTCCGACAATTCTAGTTGATAATGTTCCCCGAATACGAGGGCCGTTAACTTCTTTTTTAATTCGAGATCGCAGTATGTCGCGATATGAGACATAAAAACTTTCGACGTAAAATGATCGCGTTTGAGTAAACGTCGATTTATAAAAGACAGCTCCCATCGTTATAATACTACCTCGCGCGTGTCATCGCGAATACGGCAAACTTTCCCCACCAATCCGACATATCATAACTTTCCTTAGGATCAAACAGAATCCAGTACAAAATAGGGAAAAAGCTTGCGGTGTTTCCCGCAAACTTGCTTGGCCGATCAAAGTTTTGAAACAGGGAGCGGGCGGTTGGAAAACACATTGTTATCGGAAGATTTTCGAGGCCGATTCGTGTACGTGTGCGCGTGTGTCTGTCTGTCGGCGTGTGGGTGGAGGAGAACGTGCGCTTTACAAGTTGCCGTCAATAGATGGTAGAGATGGATTGAGTCCACGCATAGCTGAACGTGACGCTTACTCTGCCGGAATATTCTTCCTCGGTTGAGAGGCACGCACCGATCCGCCCGCAATCCAAGTTACGCTTTGAAACTGACCGCGTCGCACGAATTGAACGAAGTCAAAGGGATCCAATGGCCGTGCCGCTAATGCCTCGGCGCCCGATTCATTATTAAGTTTAAATTGATCTGACCGAAAGCCTGCCGAATCCTCCTCCCTCCAAAAGCGACGGATTTAAATGGGAGACTTAGGATCTCTTGAAATGACGCGAAATGTGTTTGAATCTTCACCGAATCGATGTTCACACGTTTCTAAGCGCCGCGCACATAGAACTTGTTTAAAAGTGTATCGTAAAACTTTAATAGATTGTTAAAAAGAATTTAATTCATTATTCGTTTAACATCATATCTTAAAAGATATTCGTAATAAGATTAGCGATTATTGTCAATTTACCATCTCTCCACAAAAATCCTTTGTATCTTCGGAGTCTTATTAAAATTCCATTCTACAAGTAAACGGTTTCATTCAAAACCATAACTTTCTAATATCCCTTGCATAGTTAAAAGCGCCGGGAATAGGAGAATTCAATCGGGCCAATCTGCCGTTGAAAATATGTATAACCGAGCGGTCAGATTATTTCTGGAATTAAATCAGCGAGGTCCCACCTCTCCTCGCCGAGTCTATCTATAGCGCTTTCGAGTGGGTGGGAAGAGGGCGGCGATGCATTATGTATTCCAGTGAAAACTAGGGAGGATCGATATTAAACTTAAGGCCTCGCCGGCAGGTAAACACGCTCAGAAGGAATCGGTCTTAACTAATGGCACCAATTACTGCGGCAGCTAGTCGGGAATTTCTGGCTTCGCCTCAATCGGCAAGTGGCGCGTTTAAGCGTCGACGATTCTTTCTTTTATCGTCTGCTAGTAGTTCGCCTCGGGAACACGCCGAGGTCTACTCTCGCCAGTTTGGCTTTGCTCGGCGGGTGGACGGACGGCAAAGCCGGAAGAGAAAGAGGGGGCCTTGCAACCACCAGAACGAACTACTGCTGTGAGTGGTTAAAGCCGCGGCGGCGGCGGCGGCGGCGATGCTTTGAAGTAGATCATCGGCCGGAAAGAAATCAAGAAGCAAAGAGCATCAAGCCGAGTACACACGCTTGGCCGCTTTTGATCGGGCACTATCGCAACATCAATCCAGAGGCCATCGCCTTACCCGATTTCACAGGAGAGCCACGGTATTGCGCTCTTTGCTACGAAATCGAATCCTACAAGTGGCGCCACTCTCCCTCGCTCTACCACTGAGTCCCCTGTGTTGTAGACTACCAAGTGACATGTATGCCAATGATGCCACTCTTTTCTCACTGTCACTGCTTTAACACCTATCGCAATGTAAGGCAACAACTCTATAAAAAGCGAAGCCGTTGAATAATACTTCTGACAATTAATTATAATACTTCAATTTTATATATCCTGATTTATTAATATTATTATAACAAGTACTTGTGCTATTTTATGATGGTTCCCTAAAAGTAGATTTCTGTCACATTACTAAAAGATTGCGATTCAAATGGAGAACATTCATAAATTACAGAGCCCATAAAATTTAACGTCTGACCTGAGATGAACCTCGAACGATATAACTCGACAAAGTACCAGCCGAACAGATTGGAGGCAAGCGGCTGATATAAAGCGATAGTTCCGCCCGAGTTACGTACACTTGGGGACACTTAGGAGTCCGAGCAATCAAAAAAAAAAAAGAAGAAGGGGGAGGAATCAAACTCGGAGGGACAAAATAACATCTGATAGCATCGAAGGGTGGCCGTTCGCAAGAACCGAAACTGTACCTCATCACTGTGGTAGTAATCCGGGTAAGGTCACGAGAGGCGGTTCAGGATGAGCGAGGTCTTCAGCGACCTGGGTCGTTTCCACAACTACGATTCACTTGGTTTCTCATATTCCAGAGATAAGTGTGGCTAAGGAACTAGGGAGAAGTCTAAGGCCGAGAGAAGCAGGAGGAGGAGGAGGGGAGGAGTGGAGGGTGGTGGACGTTTCAGTAGGAAAAAAGTTCCCGATGGAATTGCGAAGTTATGGCTATAGCGATATTGGCAGGAATTTCGGGGGCGAAGAGAGCCGCTTTTGCGGCCAGCCGTCGCAGCTGTGAAAACCCTAAAACCCGAGGATATTGCATGCTCTTCGAGCAACCCATTTCTTTGCCTTCTCCCGCGCGTACACACCTCCTCCTCCTCCTCCTTCATCCAACCCCGTCCTTCCCTTTCGAAAAGGTTACAGGACAAGGGTGACCTCCGCCTCCTCCTCCTCCAGTTTTATGATTCGGACACGGTCTAACTGAAACTGGGGATGCTCCGAAGCTCCGATCGCAAGATATATATATTTCCTTGACTTCCTGCTTCCTGCTGCGGCTTTTGCCCCCTCTGTCGTTTCATTCAGTCGACTTTGAAGGACGAGCGATACGCCCCTCCGGGCTCAGTTCCTCTGACGCGTTCAAGGGTGCGCCCGACCATTGTCTTAGGTTACCCTCCGACAAATATTCCCTGAGACCGCCAACGACACTAGTCGCATGGAAACACGAGGAACCGCACGTTTTACATACAGGATTATGGCTCTCGAGTTTCTACGTGGAAGAGATACTTTTTTTCGACGTGGGAGGGCAAGTAAAGTAGGGATGACATCGGGAAATATATGGCAGTCTACTGTTCCATGCTCTTACTTGTTTTCCTTCCTTATTGATCGAGCGCCCTTGTTGACCTATCGAAGAAACCGCTGTCAATATACTTTAATATCTAATATCATCCTGAAAATATAGAAGATAATAAAATCCTCAAAGTGCTATTAAATTCGCCGAAATAATCTTGGCAAACCTAAGCATTCACTGAGAAGGTGACTCACGGCGAGGTTAGATCGAGTCTTGCGCATCCACAAAGCTAACCAGCCTTAATGCCTTTCCCCGGAGACAGACTTTGATCTTCGGTGATCTTGCGATGCCATATCAATCCAACGAGCGAGAAGGCGAGGTCAGAGGGTGATCCACGAAAAGTGAGCAAAAGGGTACCGGATGGAGCGGATACGGATTCATGATTAGCAAAGGTGGAACAAAGTCTCGGGGTTGGCTGGAGCGGCGGCGGCGGCGGCGGTGGGCGTCGGGCGAGCAGTGGTTCGGAGGACCGCAGCAAGGCTAAGCAAAGTTGTATGGCTTCTCGATACTGTCTGACCCGTGGATTATCGGCTTAGCTCGGCTAGCTTGGTTGGCCAGGTTATTTCTCCACGTGGAATGGCCAGCCGGGGAGAGGCCGACCGAGAGGTTAGCCGTAACACTGATTTCCGGTCTCCTCTTCCCCTCGGCAATGCGCTCGGCCTCTTTCTTATCGGACCACCACCACCGCCACCCACTCTTTTATCCCATCGCACTCTCCATCCACTTGCAACGAGCTGCTCACGGCTTTCATTACCCGCTGTCTGCGTATGGCTTTCTCCCGGTAAGAAGCTCAGTTGGATTCGATATCAAAAATGTAGATTAGTCGTTAAGAATAGAATTTGATTAGTTAGATAAGAAGACTTGCTTTTTTTACTGATATAGTTCAGGTTTTAAATTAGTAATAGTTATTTCAAGGAGGGTTTGTAGATTTGTTTTATGTATGTTATGACGTTTGTTAGCCCCGAAATTTCGGAGTCCCATGCATCTCGTCTTACAATCACTTGGGCGAAGTATAGGTGTAGTCGAACAATTGTAATTGAACTTAACAAGATTTGCCGGCACGCTGCTGCCGGGTTTGTAAGCCCCCCCACATTTCATAACGGACAGCTCTATTTGATCCAATTCGGTGAACCTAAATCAGCGCGGTGGGTAAACGCGAATTAAATTTCAGCGTCGGATTACACGGGCAAATCTGGCCACTTCCCGCCGGCAGAACTATTCCGTGCCAGGAATCCTCGGTATAAGCGTCACATGTAACGCTCCAGACAAGCCCGGCATTCGATTTCCATCATCATGCTTCTCCGAATGTGCACGAAATCTTCGGTTTCAGCTGCGTTGTCGAGAATTTCGCTGACAGGCCTCCTTCCGGAAAGCCCGCTGCAAGTTTAACCAATATGCATGCATGTGCCGCGTTGTAACCCGAGCCCAAGTTGAATTGCCCCCTGTGCGTAGTCAGTGCTGATACGTGAGACCCGCTTCCACGAATGATCCTGGAAATTGATTACTGTTTGACGCTCCGTGAACCCGTGCTTCGAAACTTGCGTCCGCCGGAACACCAGTCGTAACAAAGCTCGTGGCAAATTTTCAATCATTTCCAGCCATTTGCTTTGGTTCTAATAAAGTAAATTTGATGACACTCTGTCTGTGAATTATTAGTTATTTTTTAAGAGTTTGTAAAACCTGATTTAGGAGCTCTGTGATTCAAAATCTTATAAATTTTATAAAGAATTTATTGCTGGCAAAGTGCACGTTTAAAATGATTTATGAAAAATAGAGTCTAATGTTTCTGTTGACACGAAATCTTCTGGGTGAGAGCGTAATCGAGATCGGTTGCAGTAAGTGCCCGAGTTGGTTTGGGTAAGCTTTTTATTTGAATTTTCTCAGCGAGAACATTGTTGTCTCTCTGCTTCTCATATTTCCAACATCTCCCTTGGGTACCTTTGCTGTACCCAGTTGACATACTCTGCCTTACATTCACTCGTATAAACCTACACGCACGTCGGTTTTACTCTGCGTTTGATAACATGAGTGTTTTATTGGTGCTTCAGCCTCTAAGACTTTTGAGTGGCAGAACTAAAACTGTAGACAGACATCTTCGCTTATTTTCGCAGTAAAATTATTAAATGTATGTCATAAAATATTAACATTACATTTAATTAAATATGGTTTGTAAAGTATACAAAATAATACTTTACCAACAATTTTCCCAGAGCCTCCCTTAAAAAGTTGTACGTCACGTAAACCTATGATTCATAAAAAGCACATAGATAAAAGACAACTTATTTGAAATGTGTGCGGTCACTCGGGTCAAGACACGAGCGCATGCTTTCGGCGTAGTTGATTCGGCAAAATTCCCAAAAAGCAACTGCTTTTCCGGAGAGTTGACGATTTTACTTTGCGCGCTGGTAAGGCGCACTCGCATGCCAGATGTCCGCGAACAAATCTGAAGTGTTCCTTGCAACGCGGCCACTATTTTCGTTCTGGAGCGGCGGGCGCTCGCCCTTTGAAGTTAACCCGGCGTGTGCGTGCTTGTGTGCGGAACTGGCAACTCCTTGCCTCGGCCGACAGCTATGTCGAGCATAGAGCCACTCGCTTCGTCTAGCAGTCCGGCCAGATTTTAGCCTCGCATGTATGTGCTTGTTATCTGTGGGCACGACTTCAAACACCGGAAATTATGTCCTTTCGTGCTAGCCTCAATCTCCCGCAGCAGAGCGCTCGCCCACTTTTTTTCCCAATGTAATTCCTGCCCTTCCTGCCGCTCTTCCGCTAAACGCTAAGCAGAAAATCCACTAAGCCCAGCTCAGCTTGTCGGGAGAAACTCTGGCCGTGTTAAGTTGGTGGTTTGTGATGACGTTGGAAAATCTTGGGATCGATTGTCTTACGCTTTATACATCGCTAAAATAGTAATGCGACTTCGAGGTTTTTATAGTTTAAATAAATATTAGTGTTAAGTAAGATCGATTTAATTTTATTAAATACTTTGTCGAATTTAATGAAATAATTGTTGGGAGATACATTTATTTATTTGGTGGAGTGAAATAAAATGAAACAGTGGGATTCTTGTAAAACGAAGAGGACTATCTACTTATCACGATCGACGCTCAAGGAGCCATCAGCTCGAGCGAGTCAACCCCCCTGAATCACCAAGGGAATCTCTCGTTACGAGATTTTCAATGTCTGAAGATGCTCATTGAACTTCCGCACCTTGTCCGAATCACTTCTGGCAAGGTGCACTCGTGCTCTTATTGGCTGTCGGCCGATCTTATATCGCCTTTCTTTCAAGCCCTCCCGAAAGCCTCGCTCGGTTGCCACGAGTTCTGAAACTCGTCGGCTGCCAATTGTCTTCAATTATCCTTCCTCAAGTGCACTCTGAAACATAACGCGAGCCACTGGCAGCGAGAACTCCGAATTCAGAGCTGGGATTTTTAGCGAGCGGTTTGAAAGTCCGATGAGATGTTCTTTTGCTTGACGAGCCTAGGAAAGAGAGAACGCTCTGCGAGCCAGAGCGAGAGAGAAAGAGAGAGAGAGAGAGAATTCTGCGGGATAGTGCGAGCGAGGGTGAAACGAAGCGAGAGAGAAATATAGAGTAGGGGTGAAATCCGGCGTGGTCGGATATCCTGGTTCTGAAAACGCTTTTCAACATTTAGCATTGTCGCAACCCGCCCGCGGGCTTTTGCAAGGATCACATGCGAGTGCAGAGCCAGTGCAGCAGCAGCAGCAGCGGTAGCAGCAGCCGCCGTGTTACTCGGCGATGGTGTTAGTGAGCAACGGTGGTAGTGCACAGAGACAGAATGAGTGAGCACTGGGGTGTGGAGGGTGGGGGGTGGGGGACAGCAGCAACAGAGCGGTAAGCGACGCACGCTTGCTACCCTTCAGGACTCATAATGCAACCGGAGGCAGCCCAGGGGAAATTTAGCAGACGCCGTGAAAACCGTTGTTTTATACGTTTATACCCGTGGCGCACGCGAAACAGAGGGGGTGGCTGGGTCAGAGGGGTGCCGCGCGCCGCTAGTAAAAGAGAGAAGGGAGGGTGTGCCGCCGCCAGCCCCGACCGGCCGGCCTCGTATGTGCCGAGGCGTGCGCGCGTTAGGTAAAAGCATGCGTGTTCTCGGCAGCCGGCTAACACCATTAGCGTTAACCGGACGACCTATGAGCGCAAGAAGAGAGCCGGCCGAGAGGAAAAAATGCCCAAGATGAACCCAGACGTTGTTGCCGCCTCGTTGAATTTAAAAGCGCAACCAATGCTCCACTTCTCCTTCTCCCGTTCGACGAATCTGTTATCTTTCGAGGTTATTTTTAATGTTCCTTCATTATGTTAAAGTCTATTAAAATTCATATTTAGTTTATTGAATACTAGTGAGTAGTATTTGGTCGAATTATCTCTGCGGAGTGTTTTATCAAGCATTTATTTAAAGTGTTTGTAATATTCTCGAAAACGAGTGTACCAGCTGGGTCTAAGTAGAGGCGGGCTTTTATTCGAGTGACCTCTTGCCAACCGGCGGGAGAGTACACTTGAAGAGAGTCAACGAGGGCTAAGATAGCAGGAAGAAAAATAAGGGGTGTCGAAGGCAAAGTTAGCAGGCGCGGAAGGGAGCGAGGAAGGGCGATTCGACGTGTGTTCAATCACTCCAGAAACTTGACAGACTGGAAGGAAATCTATTGCCAGGCTCCTGTTTTAACAGAGCCGAACACTCGGACTTCATATAGCATCCCTATAGAAAACTCTCTTCCGTTTTCCATCTCGAACCGGCCGATCCCCTTCCCGCCAACTTCTTCGTCCTCGTCCGCAAATATCTCCTTGGACTCAGCCGATATCTGACCCAGAGCGAATCTGAAAACCTCTCCGGCTGGAAAGGACGCTTTCTGGAGCGCGAAATCGCGCCGGGTAGAGCCGGCCGTGTTATGCACGCGCCGATGTCCTTGTCCCGAGAGCCACCCCCAATCCACCCATCCACCCATCCAACCTCCCTCTCATCGCCTCACTTTCTCGCTCCCGTGATTTTTGTCGCGAGAGATCATCACGTGGTTCGCCCTCTCCTGGGAACAGGAGAGTCCGCACTGCACCCCAAATTATTTCTCAAACTGTTCCAATAATATGTTCTAATTTTAAATTTCCATTCATCTTCGATTTTAAAAACGTAAATCTAATAACATTTATGTGACAAATCCACAGAAGAAATGATGAAGGTATAAATTGATTATTTTTAAGTTGTAAGTGGTAGTAAGTGTCACAATTAATTTAGACAGTGTTTTATTTGAATTTTTTAATCGGGATTATTTTTGTGATCTTGAGCAGCAAGAGAATTAGTTCGTCATCCGGGTATTCTCTAGTCGACGTGGATTTCCCACGAAAAATGGAATACGTCCATCCTTTATCACCCCTTTTCCTATAAGTGCTGTGCTCGCGCTCCCGCCTGATTCCCTGGCGCTGCGATCGCTCGAAGCCCCCATCCGACATTTCTGACGCTTCTCTGGCAGCCGCGTGAAAATTGCCATAACTGCCGCGAATGAAGTTTACCCACTGCCACGGGAACCAGCTCTAGGAACTCTGTATTGTGTCCTGGGAGTCGGAGTATCCCGTATTCCTCTATACGTGTACCGTATATCGTTATAAGGTATCGCGATGTGGGTTGAGCACTTCTTAGAGAGTGGAACGTACGCTTGAAATGGGAATTTCGAGCCGGTTGAGAATTCACTTGTGCCGTCGCTTCAGATTAATGTGATTGACATGCACGGACTGTTACTATGCAATGGGAATTCTCCGCAGGGATTTTCCCTAGATTGTCTCTCAGTTTTAACGCTTTGCCAACCAAAGGGAGACTTTTCCTAAATTGTTTCTATGTACTGCAAAAGGTATGGAAACGAATAGAAATCAATTAAAATTGCTGGGAAAAAAGGGCGCGAGATTAAAAGAATAATAAGTAGATAATATAAAAAAATATTGGGGAATAGTAGGCAATGCAAATACTGTCCAAACCCGAATAACTGAAAGTGGCTTCCAATTAGCAAATTGCTGCCTTGTCGGGCCACAATGGTCAGACCGCTGTTATTGCGACCGCTAATGGCATTTAGACATTGGCATCGACAACTGATAATGCCAATTGCTCGCACTCTTGAGTGAACGCAGCGTAATTAATTAGGTATACCATCAAGATACTTCGAGCACTCCAGTCCAATTACCGGATTTAACAACGGGAAATACTCACCCCCTATTCACCGATGGGTACTCCTCCCCGGCCGATTTCATTTAACCACATTTTATTCCATAATTAATGAGAAAAATCACTCGTCTTTCCTCGCCGGCAATCGTAAAAACAAATAAATATAAATTAACAGTAATCATTGTGAATATCGCTATAAGTTGTTAGACACTATAATTATTAATTTACATCGACATATGTTACTGCTAAAGTAAATAATTGATCGATAAATGTATTTAATCGACATAAACATCTCAGTGACATGTGTGTGTTTAATAAGCAACCAAACGTATTTCGTTTCATTGCGCAAACATTAATCAAATTCGACGAGCGAGGGAATGTTGAACAAGCGTATAATGCATGAATGAAATGAACATTTATAATCTCGTAAAACTGAGGCTAAATTCAATTCGAAATACAAATACATACGGAACTGCGTGTAATTCCAAGCCGAACAATTCACCTTTCAAATGAACTGAGCATACGTTCATTATAAAACTTCTCTGTTGGAAAGGTTGTTTCGCGAAGCAGCAAGAAAAAGTGTATGCTGCGTTCATCAGTTTTCCAATAAATAATTCGTTGGACGACGGTCGCCATTGGATCGGCCAAAGTTTCGTGGATGGCGAAACTTTTTTCAAAATGATAATATCGATCGCATGTGTGTGTGTGTGTGTGAGCCGTCGGCCATTGTGCATGTCCTTTTTCATTATGGGGCCGGCGGGAAAAGTGGAAAGTTGGGTGATTTTGTATAAGTTAGCGGAAGCGAGGTACAGGTGGCGACTATATCCGATCAGTGTTTCATGTTGCAGGTCCCGCGACGATGACGCGTGCGGTCCTTCAAGGCACGGCCGAGCTTCCCTGCGATATCCGTCCGCCCAACGAAAACGACTCCGCCATCTTGGTCGTTTGGTACAAGAGCGACATCACGCCCATCTACAGGTGAGTGATCTTACCCATAGCAATTTCCCCTCTGGCCAAAGGGGAGTGGAGCCGGAACTCGCTTCTTAAGAGATGACCTCCCCCAAAATCGATCCGGAAGTTTTCGTTGAGATTTAACCCGCTCAATTTTCCAAAGCAAATAATGTCGAACGGTACACTTTTTTTTTGAAGTTACACAAGTATGTTTCAAGAGGAAATTTCTTTTAGTCTTGAATTGTTATATGAAGTCTTCTATTCGGTGAAGTTCTGGTAGAACGAAATCGGGGCAGCACGAAAAGCTGTGAAAATGGAGAATAAAATGTTCTACGTGACCTCAGAAATTGGTTTAAGTGTCGAAGAATTCAGATTCTTGCAGAGCTTTTGTTACCTCTTATAATCCCCTCGAGACTGTAATTAAGTACTCGTAAAAGCTGAAAAATTCTTTACGCTAGCTGCACCGGGGCTTCGCAGTAACAATGTGCAATTCCGCCAATTATGAAATTAGTTCCCGTGAAGCCGCTGTAGAAATCTACGGCCGAATACGGGTTTTCAGCGGAACTCCAAAATGTGTGTGATATGTCGCTGGAGTTACGAGTGCCATATAAAACGTCCTATTTACTAAGAACAGTTCGCCTTTAAATCTTTAAAGTTATAAGCTAACTAATCGTCCAATCTGACATAATTAGAAACTCGACAAACGAGCTTACACGTATTTAACTCGTGTTTAATAAAAATTTTCAAGCCACGATTATACACGCGAATTCTTTATAATTTAATGTTAAAACTCCAATTCACCACAATGACACTTGATAGAAAATTAAAAATATCAGAAATTCCGCTGAAATGCGTCAATAGTTTTCCAGGAGAGCGATTTTCCTTGCTCCACTCCTCTCAAGCATGTTTTCCAGTTGTACATCTTGCAGCCGGGATTATGGGATCTCTCTGCTGGCAAGTGGCATTTCACAGTGACGCGCGCGAATGCGACAGTATTTAGCTGGCGCAGAACGCGGAATTAAAAGTGCACGTTCACCGTATTAATTGTAACTTACGGCCAGTTATATTAAGCGTCAGCGTACTGCGTTTCACAGTGCGCGTCAGAGAAAAACGATGGAGCTGGCACTATTTTTCAGTGCACTGATCCTAGTTTCAATTGGTACAAACGAATTTACCAATCAATAATTTGTTGAAGCAACAGGTAAAATAGTCTAATAACACAAGTTTTGACGAAACAATTAATACATAAGACGAATTATTAAAATAAGCAAAAGGGAGATTAATAAAAAAGAATTAAATAGTACCACTCTTCATGTACAAGAATGGAAAATATCCAAATTCAAGCAAGAGTATTAATCATCTATCATTCCTTACATTTGACTTTTAGATACTTTGTAGTACGACAACTGTCTTAAAAAGTCGAACGGTTATCTGCTAAAATGAAGCAGAAGTGAAGCGACATTCGTGTACCGTCTAATTTCTCTTCTCGAACGTCGGAGCTCTCTTTCTTCCCGTTCATTTGTCCTCTCGTAGCGTTCCTCCGGATTCGTGTGGCTGTTCAGTTGGCGAACTGGGTAAAGAGAGTCCAGGACTAAGAGAAATGGCGAGAGAGAAAGAGAAAGGGGCGGAGGGGGGAGGGGGGGGGGGGGTTGCGCTGAATGTAGGTGGTACGTGACCTGGGCTCGTTATACAGAACGATAAGGTCGCCGAACGGAAAGAAAGAATAGGAGCCGGCGCCATTAACGACTGCACGTAAACAGCACAAACGCGTTTCATTAAATCCTCAATGGCTGAATTACGGGGCACGTGTGAAAAAAGGGACTTAATTCAAGCGGCGCAGCGGCGCCGCCGCCGCCGCCGCCACCGCTGAAACAAACATCCGCATTCAATCTCGAGCTGCCGCTTCACCGCTCCGCTCCTGCTGCCGGTTCATAACTTTTTCTCGACAAGTTCGCGCGATGCAAGCGTGCTAGTTAATGAGCCAGAAGGACGCATGCCTCTGATTTTCTGCAACTCAGAAGCCAACCGAGCCTTTCAACCTTGCTCTCTTGACCGATTGTAGAAAAAGTGTGTTTTAGACTTTCCTGCGCGGTTTTAAGTCAGTTCTCATACTATTTGTTCTTAGATTTATGAACGATTGGTAGTAGAAAGACTGTGAGCTTTTTGTGATTAGATATTCGTAACACTTTGGTTCTATATGCATCGTAATAGTCATTCGATGCAATCAAACTTTTTATTTCTCGTACATTATGTCTTATTATGAACCAATCAGTACGCGACAAATTTTACATGGTTGGTCCTCTAAACAGTAGATCGTGACTACTGAATTGGTAAGGCCTGGCTGTTGTTGTGCTTCCTGATTCCTGTTGCGGTTCAGGCTGCGATAATATAATTTATATTAAGTTATGTTAAATCGCTGATAATAATATTGGCGAGTTTATTTATTCTGCTTTTAAAATATAGAAACTGTAACTTACATTAGTTCGTCCGGTAAAGTTAAATAGGCCCGCCATAAAGAAGACTGCGTCGCCTCCCATTTGAGCAGCGACGTATTGATTTTGTATATCAATAATACACATTGATATTCCAATAATAAGGGCGACGGTAGCCACTGCACTTGTCAACTTCATTGCACAGAGTTGTTGAAGGACTAACGAAAAGAGTTTGACAGTTCTCTTGTACATTCGTATACTTTTATACCGAGCGATAAAGAAATCGTGCAGGCAATAAAGATATTTACGACTATCCAAGAATAAAATACTTGATATCTTAACAAATATATTTTATGAGATAGACAAAGAATTCTTTCAATATTATCGTTTGACTTTTAAATAAATAATTCATTCTTTCCAGTACTTTTGCTCGCATTCTTTTATTCATGTTACAGTAAATATTATTATAAAGAAAGGAACAAAAAATTAAATACAATTTCTATGACAGCACTTTCTACAACAATTACTGACATTATTTTGGGGTCTGGAGAAATTAAGAAAGCTTGACATCATGAAAAGTTCAGGTCCCACTTGAGCAGCGACGAGCTGAGTTTGTGTGTCAATGAGACACAATGTTATTCCAAGAATCAGAATAACAAAGGTTGTTGCTGTAATCAACTTCATTGCGATGACTTCTCAGACGAATACCAAAACTGAATATAACCATTTCTCTGACTGTGTATGTACTTTTATACGAAATATCGAAGTAGAATCGTGATGATAATAAGGAAATAAAATAGTTCATGCCGTTACGCAATAGTTTACAACATAGATAAAGCACAATCTTAGGGCTATTAAATAAACGTTTGATTATATCGTTGAACAATCATCGGGTGCTCAATATTTTTACTGATCGATTAGGATAAAGGAATCGTGCTTTGAAATATAGGTAGCTGCGATGTTAATAGCTTCGTGCGTATCAGCTATTAGTCACGAGTCACTTCCGACAATAAAGCACAGCCACATATATTTTATTCTATTAGAAACTTGGCACACTAATGGCCACTTTGTTCTTGCGAGCTTATTTAAATAGTACAAGAAGTATTATTCAATTGTCTCGACAAATATTCAAGTACATTTAATTCTTTACACAAAATAAAAAGGCTGGCAATAATGTAAATTAATGACTGAAAATACTCGAGCGTCCCTTAACATATTAGCGAAGCGCACATTTCGAAATCCCACTCGAGTTTCATCGGCGGAGAAAACTGGGAAAAAGCACTTTCCGCGACCTATTGAGCGGGCGATTTACAATCGAGAGATTATCAGCTTCTTAATTCGGCTGGCGGAAAGCAATTCGGGTGGGAAACTGGCAGTGCAATAAAACCAGTAGGAAATCATCGAGTGATCGATATTGGCCGGAGCTTCCAGATTTTTCTTCCCACGGGGCTGATGCGCTTTCAAATAAATGCTCAGCGGCTCTCTTCCGGCGCGCGGAGTCCGCCCCACTTTCATCACCTGCCACCATCGGCAGCCTGGCCTACTCAGCCCCGCCACCCCCCGATCCACTTTAATTACGGGAAAGCAATTACTTATAACTCGGGGCCACCGGAGGTTCGATAGCATAATTCAAAGACCCCCCCGTCCAATTGTAAAGCGGCGGCGCGCAAGCCGCTCGCTCACTCTCTCTCTATCGGCGATGCAAAGTTACGCCGCGGCCGAGAACACACTGACTCCAGCCACTGATTAAACTCCAACGTTCACTGATCTCGATGTCATCAGATTTCAAGTTGACACGAATTTCGAGAGATCGTTTTAACGACTCGAATTTAATAAACTCCCCTTGTCCACTTTTCGAATTTTCCTTTTACATGAAATCTGATAAAGGCAGATCGAATTTCGTAATCTTAATTCGACGCGCCTTTAATCAACGAGATTGTATACAGGAAATTTTGCTGGTATACAATCGAAATATAATCAGTGGATTTTATAATACACACGTATACGGGAATGTACTTTATTTCGAAATAAATCAGCGGCGAGCTTATGAATCACGAAACCAATTTGCTCGCACTCGGGTAGGTGTAATTAATAAAGTGCAATAAATCGCGCGAAGTCATCATACATTCGCCATCGGCTGGGTGGGGGTGAGAGCAGAGTGTGTACGTGTGAAAGGGGAATGTTAAACACGGTTAACCCCAGTGTGTCCGTTAACTCAAGTGACAATCGCAAACTATTCAGATCTGGGTGGTCGGGGAACGCGCGGCGTCGCTAATGTTCCTGATGAATTCTGTCACGTGAACCACTCGTGTCCTGCGAGCAATGTCGCACCCCTTCCGGAATTGCAGCTCGAGCGTGCCGGCGAGTATCGGGAGACAGTCGGCTCGCACGCCATGACGCTACTCGCCCTTCCCAAAGTGCCAGTGTAAACGTGCCCGATGTCCCGCAGGAGTCATTAATAATTGTGACGAACTTGAAAAATAAAAGTAGGGAACAAAAAATGATGTGGTATTAAAGAAGCATTGAAATATTTATTCAAGGACAGTCGTAGTTAAAATATCGTCGTTAATTGTTTCATCAAGTCACTTTCCCTAATTCGTAATGTCAGGCTTTACAAATTCCTGCTTTGATTGCCACAGAAGTGTGAAAAAAAACATTCAAAAATTGATCAAGATTTGAAGTGAGAGGAGGATCGTAGGAAATGTTAAGAGTGAGAGAAAGATGTCTCGACAAATTGAAATGCGTGATAAACCACTGGCCGATAACATACCGCACGGACGATATTGCAATTTGTACGATGAAATTATCCGCCTGCTATTGGTTACCGCTTTGAGTTCTTATTGAGCCGCGAGTGATTCGGTCAGTGCCAAATCGAACGTATTTGTCGGCGCATTGCCGTGTGATCGTTGATTTAATGAACGAGAACGATAATGATGATATCCTGATGAAGAGAGTGTATCGCCAGAAATGGGCGAATCATAGCGGAAATTAGTTGGACGCCAATTCGATATCAATGAACACCGCGGTAATGGTGAATATATGTCGAACTCGAATGAAAGGATCGACCCTCGCGTTCTACCGCTGCTTGTCGATCCCCGAACATCGCGGTATGTTAATTGCAAAAGTCCATTAAGTTTATACGTTCCAGGCGTAAATTCTCGATCGCTTCCTCTCCGAAATTCTAATGCTTTTCTGTTGTTATTTAGGTTGCTTTAAAAGCTACATTGTCGAACACTTTGGAATTAATCTCGCGGTAAAATCAAAGTGAATATTGTTGGGAATTTTGGAACTTGACAATTTCTTATTTGAAAATCAATGACAGGAAGCTTTTGTGTTTATTTGATTTCATCTTTGCTTGAACCATGCGGCGAATGTTTCATCGAAGACGAAAACGTGCAGCGGGTAATGTTACGTTTTAAATATGAGCGGCCCGGTGATAATGTGATCCAATTTATTAGTTGGCCCAGCACCGCCGGGGCTTGAGATTACATCTACGCTGATGACGTCATGCAAATGAGGGTGAGAAATACGGAGGGCTGCTTTAAGAGACTCATCTTTATTATCTGGCGCGCTGATGTAGTAGTCTCGCGGCTTTTTACCATGATACCTAAAACGATTTTTATAAATTATCTATTCCACTTGGTGGCCAAAGGGTGGCTCGCGGGGAACGACGGGGAAAACCTGAGAGGCCTTAATTCAACCTGAGATCAACTTCTCGCACAGCCAAGAATAGCATCCCTTAAAAGCTTGTGTTCACAAAAATTCGGAAGAAATAACAACTGAATATACTTCGAAATCACTTTATTAATCTTTATTGAATTTCTCTATTACTAAAACTTGCTTATATTTTACACTTAATCCGCTTAAAGAAACTTTGATTTTCTGTTAGGGCATCATATTAAATTCTTAGTCCAGTTACAACAGTACTCGTACTTATTTGTAAGTTTGAAGAGGGCGGGAAGTTTGATTGTTAAATTAGAAGCGAGGAAGTCTGAAAGTGCGCTAGATCAAGAGGGAAGCCACAGGAGTAGGAGTCGCGGAGTGAAGCGATGATTTAGTGGAACTTCAAACTTCCGCGGGGGTTAGTGTCAACGCTCTTCCACGGTACTTTAAAGTTCGCCGTTATTTAACATTGGCCGCGCCACGGGACTGCTGCCGCGTATACTTTTATCTCCCACACATTTATGCTCCGGGGCGTTATCGTGTTTCCGTATTTCAAGTTCCACTCGGCGCACTTTTCCCCGTAACGAGCCGGTCACGTTTAATAATATTACGCTTGCGCGCCTCGACTGGCACGGCGTGGCGGGGAAAAAAGTGGGACGAAAGAAGCGAAAGAGAGCGAGAGAGAGATAAAGGAAGGTGTATGGTGGAGCGTATGATATTTTAAGGACAGTTTGTCTTTCAATGGGGAAGTGTTTACGAAGCGGCACGCAGACTTTATCGCTCTGCGGCTGAATGTGTACTTCCTCGGTTGGCCGCGGGTCGCGCGCTGCCGCGCCACGCCACGCCAAGTTCAAAGAGCTCGGTGGAACGTAACTTTTCCCTCGGGGTGCAAACCTATAAGACCAAGAAAACGATGAGGTAATGCCTTTTCGAGCAACTCTCCTCCGCGAAAAACTTCCTTCCGCCTGCTCCTTTCGAATCCCGGCCAGCTACCTTCCCCCCCACTCTCTACACACACACACACACACACATCAAGCACTCACTCCGAACTTCCTGAATAGTTTAATGGAATCGACAAATTGCCAGCCATTCCCCGCTTGATAGAGTGCGAATTGACACGTTGAAAACACCTGATCGCAGCACTTGCTCTTGGGACCGATGCTCCAATCGGAGAATCACCCTGCTTTATGTGCCAGTTGATTCGAATACGAAAGCCTTACTTGTTAAAGTCCCGAAGAGTAGAAAGCAGTTTTATCGGGTTCCCGATATGTGAGAATCCGATTTTTAAGTTATTCCGTTTTAAATCTAGAAAATATTCTTTACTTCTGCTGGAGAAGAGTCACTTTCTAAAACGTTTATACAACAATCGTTTCGATTTATTAACTAAATTTATTGAAGTCGCATCAATGGTCAGTGCGAAAGTAAGTTAATTCTGCAATTTTTAATTCTGCAAATTTTATTGCTTTAAACAAGACACTTTTAATTCTTTCGAAAATATCAAAGCGACTTAAAATACTCTTTCCTAGCACATTACCTTAACAATATAAAGGAAAACGAAGCACAAAGAATTTAAAACACTAGACGAGTTTTAGATCTCCTTTCGCGCCGGCTGACAATTCCAGTTAAAGCAGTCATTGCGATGAGAAAGAGTTGTGGAGCAATTTGCGGGACCACTCGACTAATACCCATTTAGCCGTCGTGCGGCGTTGAAGGGCGGCGGTGGCGGCGGCGGGGAAGGAGAGGGGGATGATTTAAACGGGAGTTCAATCGGTGCGAGCGGACGCTTTTATTATCTCGGCGTATCTCACGCGTTGCGGCCTCGTTACATTTCACCGTGGCTGCATAGGGCGCTCTCGACCTGTCCAGATGGAGCCGTGCAACATCAGTGCGTATCACGCCCGGTTGCTCGAGGCATTGATGACCTCGGCCGCGCTTACACATCGCACTTCCGAGTAATGAGAGCCCGCAAACCCAGCATCTCCCTAAAGCTTTTAATTAAACTTCATTCGCGTAATGCACCACTGCTATTCTTACCGGGACACATTCCTCTTTAGTGTACCGCAGAGTAATTGGAATTCGAGATATTTGACTTTTTGTAGTAATGATGTGTGAATCGTGAGAAAAGGTGGTTAGTACTGATTGATAGTTCGATTGATTATAATTTAAAAACCTGAATGAATGAAACGTCTTCTTTTAGTTTGTAAGATATTGTCGTGTTAATTATTCGGGTGTTGGTTTAGAGTCGAATTTGTAATAGGAATAAAGGCGATTATTAGCTGGAGGATTGCAGTTCTTTCGACAAGTATGTAAGTGTTGGGAGAATAATAGATAGGATTGAACTAGTTTCTTGTGCTTGTGCGGCCAAAATTGATACATTCTTCATGGACACAAAGTAGAAGACTTCTGCCGAGTTAACGACTGACAAGGGAAAATACGAAAAAAGGAGTTGAGAAAAATGTAACAACTTCAGTCGAAGAATTCTTCTGCATCCGGTTCGGTTCGCCGAGAAATTCCACGTTCCATCTCTCGGCGAGCTTTTATTTAACCACGGCGAGAGCACGCTGACACAATTAAAAGCAGAATCCCGGACTTAAGGGGAGTACGTTGCATCGCCGCTCCTTCAAACTCTCGGGATTGTTAGCGCGAAATAAATCAAACGAAGCTTTCGCCGCAAGAGAAAAGAGCGCGGTAACTCCGCCGGATTCGTCCGACGTACTCCAGCTTTAAGTAATACTCGAAACGATTCACGAACCGATCCTTCCCTTTCCCCGATATTTTGACTATTCCTTTGAAATCCCAATCCTTTTTATGTAACTTAAAAAAAGATGTCGGAAGACTTTATCTGAAATTTAAATTTGCCATTAAATCTCGCTTGAAAATTCATACCGCCTTTTTAATTGGTTCTATATAATTTCCATATCGTTGCGTATTTATTAATCCTACATAAATACATTTATTTCTCGCATAACAGTAGCAGCATGCACAAATCAATTACACTCTACAGAACTTCTGCTAATGACGCATTATTGATAAACACTATTTGACAAGTGAGCATTCTATTTCACAACAGTAAGAAGCCGAGGCATGTCGAGTGGGAATATGTTAGTTAATTTCCTCAGTGTTAATGAAGACCGAAAGCGGTAAATGCTTACTGCAGTCGAATATATTTCGATCTACCCGCCGTACACGCTCTCCACATCACCGCCGGTCTGTCTGTGTGTGTTCGCGCGCGCGCGCGTCGACGGTTGCAAATATTAGCGTTCTCGGTCTTTCACGTGGTGCTTTGATGTTGGCCGCGCGTTGACGTTTACCCCTAATGAACCGTGCTCAATGGCTCGGCCAATGCAGACACGCCACAAAGTGCTGCAAATTGATTTCCTTCTTTACGGTTGATGCCTACCATTCCCGACAGCACACGCGCGCGCGCTCTCCCTTGTAACTGCTACGTTATGAGCTGTAATGTCGCCGCTGTAATACCAACGAGGCATCGGCTGCACACTGGCTTTGAGAAAGTCGAGCGTCCTGCTAAAACCTCTTCTCTCCTTTATCGGTTTCCGCTCGCCGTTATGAATTGTGTCATTATGTAACCCTGTGAGCCACAAGGGAGTATTGTGATTGGTGTGTCGAGCGTAGTGATGCATTTAACTATCGATAAGCAGCTTAAGGCTGGACAATCGACACTTTGAAATATCGAGCGAGTAATTGGAGTTAAAATAGTGTGTCATAAAATCGTTAAGTCACAATTATGAAATAACTTCGCTTTTTTTAATTTTATTAAAAATATTAATGAATTATATTATTGCAAGTACCTGTAAGTCTTTGTGCTGTATTTATTATAAATAATTATGTCGAAAATAACGCGAATATTCCATGTGTGTGTATACTTTTATTGGAAGACAGATAACAGTGGTGCAGCAGTATATAGTGCCAGACGGTCAGCAGTAGTATAAGGCTTCAGTCAGCCGGCTGATGTCTGATCAGAATTATCTAAGTTCGTCAAACAATGCAGACGCATTAACAGTTAAGACGCTTAACTAGTAAGCTGCCTAGTCTACCAACAAGTACCGTTTAATTCCGGTGATAAAATACTTGACTTAGAACTTAAGCCCATAATTGGCTGAGTAGCTTTGCTCGACTTGTTCTACTTGCAGTGCAACAGTCGAAGTCACTCGGCAGTAGAAGGAAACTAAATTAAAAGGATCCGAATTCATTGGGTTAAAACGAACTGAGAACAAAAGGAATTCAAAAGATGGAGAATGCATTGAATATTCGCAGCATTTAGTAGTGTCTTAATTATTGCTTAATTATGTAAAACCATAACCACTAGAAAAATTAAAAGCAATAAACTAAAAATCTGTCAGATTCCATAACTTTCCTTTTAGGAAGTCTGTACACTACAATTATTGATCCAATCACCGTACACCAATGTACACGGTGTTTCAAGTTTGAAGTGGCCGGTGCAATTGTCGAATCTCGCGTGGATCGTTTATTTGTTCGTGGGACATGGTTTGTCCTTGGTTATTTTCTGGCAGGAAGGGTTGGAGAGCCGACTGGCAGGAATTATTTAGTAGCACAAAGGCAAAAGTAAAACAAAAAAGGCATGTCGGGCCATCGAACGGTTAGGTTGAAATGGAACTTGGAACGAGAGCGCGATGCGTTTAAATGTAGACAGTCTATTTGAATGCCACAATGTCGTGGGACAAATGGGCCGCGCTTCTAACGTTATCCCATAGTCCCATCACGTTTTTCCCCGGGCGTTCCAAAGTATTTCTCTGTGGCATCGCCTATTGGTTCAGGCAGCACTGTCTGTCTGCAGACTGTCAGCCCGCTCGTACGCGCCCGGCCGCCGACAGTTCCCGCCCCGAATTGTTATTCAATTTCGCACCTAAAGCTCGTTTAAAAACGTCGTCATAACGGCGACGAGCGAGAATTCGCAAGGTTGATTCGACTGCAAAACACTTTCCGGGCATGAATCGCCTATTCGTCAGTAACACCGGTTCACCGGCTGTATTGCGCGTACGTGGAAAAGCCGGCCCGAAAACCAGAGAAAATAGAGATGTGTCACGAACATTGTTATTAACAAATATTCACGGCGATATTAAACAAATCCAATAATTCAATCAAGACTTGTCAGAGCGATTTACAAACTGCACTGAAAATCAAGAGATTTTTGTCGAAAGTAAGTTTAACAAGTTTTGGAGAGCAGTCTGGCGACATAAAGCTCTCCTTTAGTGCGTTCTGACTGTCTGAGTAATAATTGCCTGGATCGTAGAGTGTCGTTGTTCCCGGAGTGTCCGCTTGCACGAGGAATAAAGCGAGCGGGGAATAAAGAGCTCAGCGAGACAGTGGCGTCTTAGAAGCGCCGAGAAGAGGACGGAGGCTGCGTGACAAATAGTATTTGCCTCTGGCAGCGCAACCCCTTTCCGGTATAATGCGCCGGCTAAACAACATTACGTTCATCGTTCACATCGTCGGCGCACACTTCCGGCTAATGTTGCTCACCGCGTACCCGTAACAGGCTGCGTTACGTCGCCATGCATATTTATGAAGTCTCCTGGAATCGGCTCGTGCTGGGTCAACAATAGAAATTCCTACTCCCACCAAATTATTGTGACTTCTGCAGTTCTGTTCCTCTTTAATCTTTGCCGAATGAGGTCGTTCAACATTGCGAATTAGTAGTTAACAATGTCAGACTGCACCTGTTTTATTTTATGTTGCAATTGTAGGAAAATAATTTATGAGTATTCATTTGTTTTGGATTCTTTTAGTTATTTTTCGGTGGTGATAATAATTAATTGGTTTATATAATACGATGTAACAAATACACACAGAATGCATGTAACCAGCTAAGTTCGCATTGTTCACCGCCACACAAGCGCTTTTCGAACAATAGGGGACTACATGATTCGGGTAATTAGTTGTTTGTTTATTTATTGATTTATTTGGAAGGCCCTTTGTTTCGAGATTACATCAAATTGGCTAATTATAAGAGTAACAAGAATATTACACCGCGGGTAGTATGAATAGCACAAAGTTTGTGTACTGTGAACATTTTTCATTTTACAAGCTATTGTAAGCTGCGAATATATTATAAAATCTTGTTACAAATTTCTGATAAAATCATTCCATTCACCGTGATTTTTGAACTTTTAACGAGGTTATAAATATCACAGAAATTCCCAATAGTTTTATCATCGATTATTCCAACTTGGACGAAATGAGCGTTAATTGTTCCAATGGCGACCAAACGAGCAGTGTCATTATTTTATTTCGTCGGTACTTTCCGGACAGAGGTTTCGCGCAATTGGAAGTAAATTTTCTTGCGAGCATTCGGAGAGCTGCTAACACTTGCGCTGCTGGCTGCTTAATTTATACTGTGACCTATAACTACAGGAAAGCCACGTAGGTGTTTCCGGTTGTTACAGTTTCCTCGGGGCGTGGGATCGTCGCGTCGCTGGGGAGTTGCGAGGTGTCCGTAACACCGAAACTCTACCACAGAACTCGACTATTGGTCAGAGTTCGTTACGTTTCCAGCGACGCGAGTACGGCTCGAAAGCCCATCTCTGAGAATTCACTTGCTTACCAGCGAGCACTCACACATGCGCGCCATCTAGCATGCACGCGCTGATGAGAGGTCACGCTTCATTCGACTCGTCCTCCGATACACGTTTGCTTCAATGCTCTATCAGCATTGCGACGACATTCCAACTTTCTCTTGGCTCTCTTTAACTAGTTCTCCGATAAATGCGAATATATATGATTTTCGAGTAATATGCAAACATACGATCGAAAGTTATCGTTTGAAAATTACAGAAATGCTAGATTTGTTTAATAAAAATTATTTAAATCACTTAATCATAGCGCATGGAAATTAGTACTTCGAATATATAAATGTATTTTCTCCTTTGCATGAAATTATTTTATTACTTGCGTGTACTCGAAGCATGATAATCTTATTAGAATAATATTAGCGTGATATTACTGTAACGGTAAGCTTAATCTAAATTGAAGGGAGAACGCGAAGAAAGAATAAAATTGGAGCTAGTGCGCATTAAACTGAATCTCGCGGAGCACTCTATTTTGACGTAGTTCGGATCAAGCTAACCCCCCCGTTCATCTCCATATGCAAAAGAGAAGGACTCGCGTTTGCCGCATTCCTGCTTGACGCGCTCCCACGTACACACATGCATATGTATACACCGCGCTCTCTACAGTTGCTTACAGTGGCGTCTAGCACGGCTGGAAAAATCCGGATACATAATTCGATGCTCGACTTGTTCGGCTGATTGAATTTCGTGGTGGTCCAAGCTAAACTTCGACAACTCATAAGAGAAACCAAATTCTAATATATAATTCTCTGATTTTTCAACTGATTATAATTCATTTTTTAGTGACAACAGAAATGAAGTTGAAAAACCTGTATCTTTTTCGAGTTCGGAAAACACTTATCTCAAAGTTCCAGCAGACCGGAGGAAAAGTGTCGCGCGAGTAGAGTTAGGATACGCGCGAACGGGCGATTTCACAGGTTTGCAGGCTCCATTTTCGCGTAGGGAAAATAATTGCGTCTGGCGATATCGGGGCTCGATCGACTAGCGTAATCCCCGGCGCATATCCAACGGTAATCACTGCTAAAGACTCCCGGGCGTACGCGTTGCAATGTGGGAAGGGTGTGATGGCCGATTGCGCCAAAGGTTGCTTGCAGTGCAGCTGTACGTCTGTGTTGGAGCCACAGAAGCATCGGCAACCTCGGCTTCCAGCAAGCTCTTGCTGGCCGGGCGAGGAGTTCCAGCAATCTAGTTTTCTTGCTCAGCATCTCTCGTCTGCTACTCAGCTAACATCTCCCTTCTTTCCCCACTTCCTCTCTCGCTCTCTCTCTCTCTCTCTGCTTTATAAAGCGTCAACATTCGCAGTGGTCGACGCCGTCGTTGGAAGGCACGAAACAATAAAAGTTGCGCGACCGCGCGCGCGTCGGGCGTTGTTAAATAAATTATCCGGCTTCTAATTACGTGAAAAACAGTGGGAACTGGGAAGCCGGAGGAGTGGTGGCGCGATGGTGGCGGCGCCAGCCGGTCGTGCGGTCGACAGGGAGGATGAGGGCACGAAAAAGCAGAAGGAGAGAAGTAAGAGCGCTCGTATATCTGTGTACGGAAGAGCACAGCAGGGATGAACTGTCGCTCCTCATTCTCTTCTCTCTTACTCTCTTTCTCTTTCTCTCTCTCGTACCGAAGAACTGCCGACTATATCTGGCGAGCGACATTTCGCATTGTACTTTCGCCATTTTCCACTTCTCTCCCTCTCTCTCGCTCAATCTTCGTGTTTCGCCGTTCTCTCCGGCCCGCTTCTTTCGAGTGTGCGGCAGCGAATTTGAATAAGACGAATGTTCCGCAGAGCGCTCGCGTCTTGTTCTTGCCCTTATCGCCCTGTCACCTCGCCCTTGCCGGGCCGCTCCCTTTTTGCGCTCTAATAAATCGCTCGCCGCCACTGCAACCTTCGCAACCCAAGAAACGCGCGCCACCTCTCTCTCTCTCTCTCTCTCTCTCTCTCTCTCTCTCTCGCTTTACTTCAAGAGACCGATAACTCCCCTTCTTACTGCCGTTTCACTGAACATCGCCGAGGAAATGGAAAAGGCTTCGGCCGCAAAAATTAGTCTATTAAAGCATTGAAGCGCGACCGGCGATAATTACTCGGAGAAAGAACACTGATAGCTCCACTCATATTCTCCGAAGATTGGCCATGGAAATGTTTTGCATCGAATCGAAGAATGCCATCTGGCGATTCATTGGTTTTTTCTCGCAGTTGTATTCGCTCCAGTTCTTTGTTCGGAATTCCCAAGGAACGACGCGGTTCTTGTGCCGGTGGTGGTGGGGCTCGAACGCCAAGAGGCTAATTATGTCGACAGACAAAATGCACCCCCTTCTTATGTGCTCATTATGACCTGGTATCCTTTCATTCGTATTAAGGTGCAACTGTATTGTAGGCGAATAATACTCGTCGCCGGAGCAACTGGAGCCCCCTCTCTTTCTGCTTACTCAAGTGGAGGTATAATTAAATAGAAAGTAGTAGAAGTAAGTAAGATCCGCGCACAATTCTAGACGAAGCCCTCGCCAAGAAATATATCACATCCAATTGACATAATCAGTCAAGTACACCGTCGCTCATTCAAGTCGCATTACTTCCAGACCCTACAACTTTCAACTATTCTTCCACAATTCTAAACACATACCTCGCGCGGTGTCATTAATTCTGTTCTATTAAATAAAATTACACTTACTGTTCCACATCTCACTTATTCCCTACTACACACTTCCTCTTAAAGCTTCATCCGACTCATTCGTCATCGAAGGAAGGACGCGTATCCAAAAGCAGACATAACACATTACCAAAATCCCCAAGCTGATTACGCTCGGGCAAGAAATTCACCGGGCACAGGAGTTGAAACCTTAAACCTTAAGCGAGAACCTAAGAAACAGAGGATTACGAGGAAAGCTCCTTAAATCGTAATAAAGCGTTAAGGAAGCCGAGAGAAATAGGGAGAGGAGCGTGTGTTCGACCGGTTCTCCAGCGATTGCCGGAAACGAGGCTCGGCGGTTTCCGGTGGGGAAGAGCATTAGGAGAGAAGGCTGGGTGCGAGGGGATTTGCGGCGGCATAATTACATGACGCCTTTAACTAAGACATACTCCAACCATTGGAAAGGAAGAGTGCCGTAAACAAGGCAGCTCGGCAACCACCTCCGGCAGGGGCCGCTGGTGGTTCGGGCTAGCAAGGAAGAACCTCTCGGCGTTCCTGGAGGATGTTCTGGTTGGGCCAGTCCCATTGCCGGCAGCCCGGGCTGCGAAGGAGAAGTTAGTGGCGATGGCAAAGGCGAGCGAGGAGGCGCTGCTCTCGGTGTTGCAGTAGGTAGCTCATAATGAAAGCAATGTGTCTTCATTTAGCCGCTTGTTTCGCTCTCTCCGAGCTGGCATAGGAACGGTATAATAGAAGGTAACGCGTTGGATCTCCAGTGGGTTGCGGGCCAAGGTGCTGCTAGCACTCTCTTGCCGCTCGGCATCGAGAGAAAGGTGGAGAAGAGCATTATACCTCGAGTTAGTCGCGTACTGTGCGCAGACAATGCCGCCTGTCTGTACGCTACGCCTTGTTTGTTACGTCTGACTTCCAACTCACTCTGCCTGTTTCCCCTCCAACTCCCATCCCCACTCACACACACACCACTTGCAACGAGGTTCGCTCAGACTATCTACGGCGATGCCGACGCCACTCACTGTCCTCCCCTCTGTTATCTCACTTGTACCTTATACTCTTCCTACTTATGAATTGCACACTCTAACAGGCTTTAGTCGGCGTAAAACGCGTGGTTTACAATCTTCATTCTTTTCTTACTGTTTGCCTCATTGCTCGTTATTCTCGTTAGCACGGAATAGCTCGTGCGCTTCAGAGTAGGTCAGTGAGGTATTTTTGAGACTTGACCGTTGTGCCCCGAAATTTTAATATAGATGAACATTTTATTTAGGAACGAGTGAATATGAATGGAAATTTATTGGTGAATGTGGATATTCTTGAAACGGTTTTTTTTAATAATGAATATTGTTTTACGTCAAGATGATTGTAAGTCGCGTACTTGTCAGTTTGTTTATATCTGGTGGGATATTGTTGGAGTGACAGTTCTTTCTAAGCGTGGCTGCTAATTAGCGGGGATGATTACAGACCTGCGCGAGAGGAAATGAGTCTGTTTTTCAGGAGGCATGCTGAACGCGTCTGTATTCCCAGGACGAAGAGCAAAATGACAGTGGGGTGTACACTTGTTAGGAGTACGAGGGACGCTGGGAACGTTGTGTTTGCTTGTGTTGGCGGAGCATACTTTAGCTTAACAACTTGTTTACTGACAGACATTGCTCCACGTAATGCTCTTTCATTCGCTTGACTTTCAATCATACGTTATTTACTTTTCTGTCGGTGAACGTCTTCAATATTCCACCGCCAACTATCAACGACACTGATGATTCACTAGGAAATAATTCCTCGACTCTGCCGAAATAGTAGGTTCACTCGCTGAAATTAATCACTCACAAAGCTTTACAACCTTGATATTAAACAGAGAACTCCTCGCGATGCTTCCCCCCGAAAAACAGGGATTTATTTCAAAATTTTCGTCGATTTATTCATCCGGTGATTCAACCAACTATCATGAATTCCTCAATTCAAATGGCATGCGTGCCGGGGAAGTTGCGCGCACAGCGGCACGATTGGCGCGCCCGTTTTAAATTGCGGTCCACATTCTATTATTCGAAAGCTCTCTCTCTTTCTCCTCTGGCATTGCGCCGCCGGGGCAAGCTCGCCGGGCATGAAAAATGCGGTAATTGACACGAGTTTTATTTTAATTCGCCACCAGCCGCGCAGCCCGCTCCCGCTTTGAATTGCCGATCCATTCGAGTTTACTGATTCATACCGGAGCCATGCGTCTTCATGGGCCATGAAGCTTTCGCGCCATAACGATTCATTTACGTGACTAATGGTGACCGCGAACTTTAACACCAATTCCATTCGCCAATTTCCCACTCCGACCGCGCCAGCCCAATTCAAATGCCCTCTCCTCTTTTTTCCACCCACTTCCACCCCCTGCTCTTTTTATTCTACCTCTCTTCTCATCCCCGTAAAGCAGCTTTTCAATGGAATCATCAAAACCAGCGATGTGTTAATATTTACGACCCTGAATACTCCATTTTTACCACCGTCAACAATGTGGGAAATAAACTCAAAAATTAAATACGTCTATTTAACTATAATTAACACAGTATTAATAAAAATAATGAAGTGACAATCCGATCATGGAATGATTCACTTATTCAGCGACTTCGATAAGATGTAACTGCTTTGGAGCGTAGTCCTTGCGCAGGATCATCTTGTAACATTACAGGTGTATCATCGGCTGCTCCAAATCCTCTAAGACTGCGGCGCTCAGACGAGCGCCTTAAAATCCGAGGATTTCCTATTTATCTCGCCTAGCCCCTTTCCTCCCCTCTCCTCCTGCCGCGGCGCTCTCGGTCTGCAAGCAAAGACGTTGGAGAATCGCGTGGAAAGCTGGCTGTGTGACGCTTTCCTTACGAGTGGTAAGCCTCGATCAGTGAGAGCGCTTGTGCTGGGAGCTATTTGGACGGGAACGAGGACGTCAGGGTGGGTTCGGGCCTGAGGAAGAGGGTGCTTTGGGGTTGGGGAACGACGGGGGTGTGCGGCAACGTTGGAATCGCTCGTCTACATTCGAACCGGGGCAAACTGAGCGGAACGAAACGACGATCTGCGCCTCCATTGCTTCTTAACCCAATTCCCAGCGTAAACCGATTCCCCTTCTCCGTCCTCCGCCCGCCTCCTCCTCCTCCGCCTCGTCTTTGCGCCGCGATGCTTTGCGTTTTTGTCGGCTTTACCGAAAATTCGGCCTCGACTTCGATTGTCCGTATCAGGCACCGCCTGCGAAATCCCCGATCTAATTCGTTTTCTTAGTGGAAACTAGTTCAACCTCGCTCGACAAGCCAAGTGAAGGTCGGTTTAAAGTAAACGAATGTGTCCACGGTCGTAGTGATTCGAGGAAGTATGATTTATCTTGTTTCCGATGATTTTCATGGACTTAAAAAGAATTTGATTTGGTCCTTTTCGTTGTAATTGGGTTGCTGTATGTGTTACTGTCTATAGATTTTGGGAATCCTGCTGTCATTAATTAATTATGATATTGTGCGTGATAAGTATGACACGATTCAATGGCTCGTAGCGAAATGGACGCACATCTAACTCGAGCGTTCTATCAAATGGAAACGTCAAACGCAGAGATCGAGGGAACGCGGAACAAATATTCCGTCGCGCGG
Source organism: Ectemnius continuus (assembly GCA_910591665.1). Classification (NCBI taxonomy): domain Eukaryota; kingdom Metazoa; phylum Arthropoda; class Insecta; order Hymenoptera; family Crabronidae; genus Ectemnius; species Ectemnius continuus. The sequence goes on along the minus strand of OU342868.1, from coordinate 6,418,707 downwards.
TGTTTCAGTTCACCACACAATGCAGTGTTACCTGAGCCATGGCCTTTCTCTTCTCTCTTTATTCGTTCCCTTGGCATTCACTTACCCAACAGCAGGTATTCCCAAAAAGCAGGTCTCCTTGAAGGAAGGTAGGCCACCCACTTCCGCCTTTTTCTCGTCTCTCTACTTCCCTTCCAAGGCTTTCCTTCATCCTATCCAATATTCTCTGTCTCTTTAGTCCCTTCGGTTCTAAGCTCGCAGGGCCTTCATTTTCACGAGTCTCAGCGAGCGAGCAAGCGAAGGGCGCGCAAGCCTGTTACAGAGCCGTCGCCCTTTCCCTTCAGGAAGCCGGGGAGTCCAAAAGTTCTTAAACTACGCTCTCGTAATTCGCGAGTTAATTACCAGCGAGCGCTTTTCCTCGAATGTGATGGCAAGAGAGAGAGAGGGAGAGAGAGCATATGGTGTGCGTCCAAAACCTACCTCCGGCTTGTTTCCAGGCCGCAGCGGAAAGAGACGGTGGCGCCAAGCCGGAGAGCGGGATGAAGAATGAATTGAAAGCGAGTGCCGGGAAGATTGCCGCACTTCACGCCGTGCTGCGTGTGCTCACAATGAAAGGGTTTAGCTGCTCTATTGACTCCGCAGGAAAGGGTTGTTCTCACTCGCGCAACCCTTCCCGCCACTTCCTCCTCCACCACCTTTCGAAAGCAAGCCTGATATCGCTGCTGATCGCCGAGCGCGCCCTGTTTATTGCGACTAAACGTGGAATTATGAGCTTCTGAGTAGATGATCTTGCCGGCCAATTTATTATGGCAGTAAATTAACGAAGTAATATCGAGAGTTTGCCGATAAAGACGCCCCGCGATTTCTCCCCTCCGAAGTTCGCCTGACTTTTTGATAGCGCACTTTATTTTTATGTAGCGGTATAGTTCGCGCACCTTATTTAAGTCATTAGTGATCGACGTGAAAGGAAGAGTGCCGATAAAGTCTAATTAATGTTGCTATTGCGTGTTTAGAAGAATTCTAGATTTCTCGAGTCTCTTATATAGGTTTTTAATTGAAATGGCTTGATTTTGATTCATTTTTAAATATTGAAATAAATCAATAATAGTAGAAAATGGTATAAAAGGTATAAGATTTATGCTTCTGTGTGTTCAGTATAAAATGAGACGTCAGAGGTGCAGTAAGGCGCCGAGATTATGCACGGGGAAAATGTGAGGGTGCGCGGAGTGAACTGGCGCGTAGAAGTGGGACAAGAATTGTTAATCGACTTCGCAATATTCCGCGGCTGTTGACTCAAACTCACACGCTCCGGGAAGTTGGGCTTCTCGCCTTTGAGTCGTCGCTCTGTTTACACTTCGACGGCCTTAGTATTCTCTCTCGCACGGCAAGGCGCGCGCGCGCGCGCGTAATATCAGGCCATATCTTACATTAATATTTTGCCGGTGGAACATTCCCAGTTGCAATTCGGTTTGAATAATTACAGGAAGCCAGGCCGGCGACTGTTCGAACTGCCGAAAGTTTGGCCGGCCCGTTATTCTGGATGACTTGAAAATTTCCGTTTCAATTTATTCCCATTAGCAGAGGGCGCGCGCCGCTTTCGAGAGACGGCCGTCTCCCTGAATTATAACCGTGACTGCTGGCAACGCGTTATACCCGGCACAAAGTAATCGGGCCTTTACGGCTCCATTTCACCAGCTGTTGCCAGTAAGTACTTCCGACACCGAACTTGCCACACCCGGGGACTAATGATTTTTCGGCAACAGGTAATACCGGCAATGGACGATCCTCTCGTTTTATGAGAGATCCTAGTCAGACTTGGCGAGATCTCAAAATACACTTTCTGCCCAATTCTTGATCTTGAAACCTTCCCCTTCAGACTGGCAAGTCTAGCTTTACATTTGTACACTTTAATATTATCTTGTCTCTATTATTACAACACTGATAACGAATAATAATTCTAATTCGATTTTATGAAATCCAAAAATTATGAGTGACTCTCTAAATATTGACAGTTTCATACACGCTTCTTCTTTTCTCTTTCACTGCTCATCAAACCCACAGAGCGAGCTCACGAGTGCGTCAGGTCCTTTTGAGGGCGGTCTGTTCATCCAATTATCGCGATATCAATAGGAGTCATTAGGTCGTGGCACGGCTTGCAATTGCCGCATAGAAAATTCCTCGCGAGTGTAAGCGCCAATAAAAGTGGACGCGCGCGCATATTAAGTCTGGCACAGATCGCGCTCTCGCGTGTGCCAGCTCCACGGGGTTGAATGGGGTTCCGGCTTAAAGGCATCCCCACTCCGAGGACAAACAGACGGATAATGAGGCAGTATAGTACCGAAGTGTCCTACGTTCAGTTGCGCGTCGCCAACTCTGTGTGTCAGACGCATTCACGTATTTCCTCTTGCGATTATCAACCCCTCTCTCCGACACTCTTCTCTATGCTTCCTCTGACAGCACTGTTTTCCTAACAGGCGTGCTCTGTCACTGTTTCAACGCAGACACGCGCTGACTGATTTCTTTGCCTGGTAATAAAGATCGTTCTATGAATTGCCAGCCGTCGATTTAGCTGGATTTTTTTTTAATTCGTCTGATTTTTAGATTGTTACATGAAACTAGTGTTAATATAATATTTTATAATTCCATTATGTCAGATTAGTGATATATCCAAATTGATGTGGTGTTAGAATAAATGACTTGATTTAATTCTTCTAATTTTAAAAATATTGCATGAAACTAGTATTAATACAATATTTTATAATTTCATTATGTCGGATTAATAATATATTCAAATCGAGGTGGTGTTAAAGTGAATTAAACATAGTCAGGGTTTAGATGCAATAAACAAACGCAATGCATTGAAATTGAAATTCACCGAAGTGTCCAACTTAGTCTTATTGTTAGTGGCAACAATAGGGAATCGTGGAAGCATTGTCGCGGTTGGTGCAAGTCTGCCGCTTGCAATCGGAACTTTCGGGTTATAAGGACCAGGGTGTAAGAGGCAAGACGAGTGTGCAGGGTCGGCAAGCTTGCTGACAGACACCGATGAAGGGTTAATCAAGGTTCCACGGCTCGTTGCCGAGGATTACTACTGTTCGAGCCGGTAGAGGGACACAGCTCTAGTACTGTGTCACCCACTCGCAAGCTCTCCAAGAGTTTATCGGGCACTAAACGCCCGCTCCCCACTGTTAATGTCGCCCGAAAGTATCTCCGTGAACTGGGAGATACGCCTGATACACACCCAGTCAAACTTCTCTTAATAATTAGAATTTCGCAAACAGATTCATCTAGTATTCCAGTATGTTGAAATATCTTCTAAATTACAAAGTAAAGATCGTTCGTTAGAAAAAGTTACATCAATACTTTCTTTTTCTAATAAATTTTAACGTATTATTTTTTATCACAACCCTGTCATTTTTTGAGATTTTCGCACACTTGTCACTCTTTCTCTCTTTCCCCACCTTTTTTTCTCTCTCTAGTCATTCTAATTCCACAGTATCTCTTTCCCCGCTCTCCGCGCACAACTCTCCCATACAGCAGGCTCTCTGTCATTTTCCAAACGGAACATTTCAAGCGGCAAATGTTCCTCTCGAGATACGCACAGGAATTATCGCCGGCAGGCAATTTGTAACGCGAGAGCGGCGCGCAGAGGAAAGTTGGCGTACTTTATGCGCTTTAACGTCCCCGAAAAGTACGTCAGGTTAACGTCCTCGAAATCGAGCTCTCCTGTCAGAACAGCTTGAGAAATCCTCGGGCTCTGCCATCCAACGCCGACGTAAAGAGAGAAATGAAGAGACAGGGAGCGTAGCGAGCGAGTGCAAGGTGCACGTGCGAATTCACGTGTATCCGTGCGTATGCACGGCTGTAAAGGGCGGACCGAGCGACCTCCACGCCACGGAAAACCCCGGGAAAGCAGCACGCGCGTCCCGACGTGTAAACGGTAATTTGAAAGTTTCCGCTAGTTTACTGGCGAGTAGGAGCACCGACGGCGGCGGCGGCGGCGGCGGCGCCGACCCTGCTGTGGTTTTCACGGCTCGCAGCCTCCTTCAGAAGCCTCCCTTCCAAGGGAGACGTGACTCTGACGAACGAGACTACAATGTCCACATCTTTCCTAGCAATCCTCAACCACCTATTTCATAGGTTAAGTCTTTATTACTTGAATAAGTAGTAATTTTGAGTTTCGATTATTTGAAATGTAAGCTAGTTTGTAATTTGATCTTAGTTAATTTTGTTTTATTTTTGAGGAGCGTAGTATGAGGGAAATGTTAAGTGAAAGGTTTAATTTGACAAATGCAGACTTTGTGATTTATAATAAAGGTAGAGGTGAGAGTTGTAAGAGTTAACTGTTACATAAGCAATCTTCAATTGCCCGCGGCCTTTCTAAATGACAGAATTTCGTCTTGATCGTGAAATATGAGTGGAAAGCTTTAGGAAAGATATGAATCGGTATTCGAGGCAGCGCGACGTCGGGTATTTTCAGGGAAGGCGAAATTCTTGGTATGTAAGTCAACGGGAATTAGAACTGTCTCGCGACTAGGAGGAATATGCAGCGTCGGGGCGCGAGCGAGGCGCCGCCGCTGCCAGGACTTCACTTACTTTACTTATTCGCGAGACGCAATATCCTTCCGCGACGTACAAAGCAATCGAGGTAACTCCCCTTAATTGGAATTCGTTGAAGTCGTCCCCGAAATAGCCGAGCGCGCAGCTACCGAATTCGTGGCATATCTCGTCCCAATTTTCGTGGAAACTAAATCCACCGCTTTGGGACGAGAGCTCTTCGAGCGCAACCGGCGAGCTAATAGACTCGCCAGGAAAGTTACACGACTTCCTCGGACTTTGTAATAATTACTTCCGGCTATATAGTTTCGAGATTGTTCCCAAGTATATGCTTTCTACAACCGTGGAAAAACTCTTAAAGCCATTCGATCTCTTCACCATCAAATATTTCAAGGTTTATTACCAAATCTTTCAAAGTCAAACCTTCATTAAACTCGCAATGAATCCACATTACTCGAAAAGCAATTCAGCATCTAAAAATTCCTATCTTCCGTACTGCGATACGGACCAAAAAAAGGACAAGAATGGCCCGAAAAAGAGGACGGCCAATGACACCACGATAATGCATCATCGTCTTAGGAGCGATAAACGAAGCCGAGAGAATTTTAACGTCGATGCCGAGGGAAAGAATGCTGGGGACTTAGGCGAACATAGCCCAGCGTCTATCAACTCACACAGAGTACGCGAGACTCTAAAAGAGGGAAAGAGGCGAAAGAGGAAGAAAGCCTGTGGGAGTGCACGAAAGCAGCCGGGTCATTTCGAGGAGGATAGCGAGTCGATGTATACGTGTGTCTGTGTGTGGAGAGGGTAGCGATGCAGAAGTAGCTATGAATAATGGACGTTGGTGGTAGGTTGTCGAGTGTCCCTGGCGAGAAAAACAGAGAACGAGGCCAACGGCACCGGCGTCGCCGTCGCAACGCCACCACCTCCAAGCTCTGGCAAGCAGTAGCAACATCGTCGTGTCGAGAGAGAAGTAGCTCAAAGACAAGCAGGTAGAGCAGCAGCAGGGTGGCCGATGGAAGGAGCAAGGAAGGCGGAGGAGGAAGAGGGATAACAGGAGCGAGCGAGGAGCGCCCGAGTGGTAGTAGGGATAGGAAGGGGTTGGGTATCAGGAAGAGGTAGGAGATCGGGGTAATGTGAGGGAATAGGGAATGAGATTGCAAATGAGCGGCTATAGTCGCTCGTGATCGAAAACACAGCCGGGCGTGTTACGGGCGAGCACTTACCCTCCTTCTCCTGCACAACCATTTCCCTGTCGGATAGATGTTCTTATTATCTTATGAAGTGACTTCCAGCACGCGCCCACCCGCCTACACACCACCTGAGAGAATCTTGAGTGCAAGGAGCGACAGTCACTCATACCAGGTGTATACGCCTAGATAGAACCGCGGCTACGCCCGAAGAACTCTGTGCGTCGCCGCCCCACCCCTCTCTCTCTCCTCTCCTTTCCTCTCCTCTAGTTCACTCGGCAGCCACCGATATAACTTACTCGACGATGCACTTAACCTCCGCAAAAGTGGCGAGATAAAGGGTTTCCTATCCACTTCGCTTCAATTTAGCGATACCTCTTTCATACGCCTCTCCGATACCACCCCTACCGCTACCCACGTATCCTTTCCGCATTCGAGAACTCTGTCAACTTTACTTTTACTCCTCTCGGTACAAGTTGGTCATTAAAAACTATTCAAACAATCAACTATCCTAGAATTTCTTCTTTGAGAGAGAAACAGCTGCAGTTCTAAATCTGCTTGCGTGTAATAATACTAAATCGTCTAAAAATTCTAGTCTTTTTACCGAGGTATAAAATCATGCAGTGGAGAATGGCGGAGTGCATTGCCGCATCCCTAAAAACGAGCTGGTGCGAGCAGCCGTTTCTATTAGCAGGCAGTCTTCCTCGCACTGTACGTCACACTCATTTGCAGCCAGCGAATTTCCATTCGGCCTGCGTATAATACGGCTTATACAGAGGCAGTGGAGCCTGCAAAAAAGGAGGGTTGGCGGGCTGGTGGAGGGTTTCCGAGGGGACGGATGGGTGGATCAAGGCTTTTCTTAGTGGGTTGGATATGCTAGCAACACACCGCAGTGATATCAGTCATTGGTGGCGCGGGCCAGAGTGCAAGCGACACCGGGTAACACTGTGTGCGCGCGAGCCGGAGGGTTTACACCGGCCGAAGTCGCTAACAACGAACTCCCAGGACGCCAGCCGCCCGAAGACCCAGTTTACAAACTATTACAGTCGAGCATTAATATTCAGTCGGCTCTTATCCGGCTGGCGCGACAAGAAAATGCATAATTCGACCGGCGCCCGCGGACCCACTCTCTCTCCTCTTCCTTCTCTTACCCTCTCTTCTCCTCTCCTCTCCCTCCGCGCCCACCACAAATCTCCAGATTCGAACGCCTATCTCATACTTGACTTCCTGCTTTTCCCAGCTGAGTTTCCCTCCCTCGCTGGTCGATGCAAGACTGATGTAAACTTGATGCATTCTCTTACCATAAACTTTGTTTCGATCTTTTGTGCGATCCTAAGAGAATTTTGCGGGAAAATTTTGCTATCTCTTGAATGTAAAAGCTAGTTTAATGTAAACACGTAGCATTATATTTCAGTGTAGACTATTTGTTTTTAATCATTATTTTTATCTTTATTTTAAATCTGGAATAATGCAAAGCTGCTGAAATTTCGTTCGCCGTTAGAAAACTCGAAGAAAACTTTGTCTCCTGGACAAAGAGATATCTCTCTCGTTCGCTCATTTGCTCGGCTGACATGCGTCTTTCTTTGGCGGCGTGTAGCTTCGCCCTTCTCAGCTTCCCCTCTGGCGGATGCTAGCCGTTACTGCTGCCGGTGTACACATGTCTGGTATGCTCCTGGCCATGTACTCAATGCAAAGCAACTATGTACCGCCCCTCCGCCTTCCCCCCAAATTAATTACGAACAAAGGAAAACGCTTACGGCAGTGGGAAAGCTAAAAGCGGCTGGGCTCCCCTCTCTCGGCCAGAACTGGAAACAGTGTGTCCCTACTGCCCAAGGACATGATACCACTGTGTATCCGCATAGATCCACACACACACGCACAGCAGACATAGATGTATCTTTCTCTGGATTACCATGCGTCCTTCCAGTGACTAGCGTCGCCGTGGGAAAAAGAAATATCGCTCTCTTCCTCTCTCTCTTCTTCTCCCTTCTTCTCTCTTGCTTGTAATTTCTAAAGGGACCAGAGAATGATGAGAAAAAAGGAGCAATCTTGAGAGCGCCTGATTACCCCAGGTGGTTGCTTGTCGTGACGTTTTCATGTCTGTTTACACATGTCATCTGTGACGTGAATCATGCGGGGCATCTGATTTTTTCTCTGACCCGTTGACCTTCTTTTGGGAAGGGTTGTGACAGGGTTGAAATTGGTTGAAGCAAAGAATTACTACTTTTATCAGGATTGACACTTTTAAAGATAATAATATATTGATAAAGTTTGTAAATACAAAGGTAATGGCTGTTAGTATTAAATGGTAGTGTAACAAAGACATTTGATATTTGCCCAATTTTCAACTAGCGAAGTTTAATGAAGGAGTAATAACTTGCAGGTGCGTAACAACTTTGCGTAACTTAAGATTTAGTAACTGTGCTGTAAGGAGTCCGCTGCGATTGCAGACATTGAGCGGCAAACTAATGCGACGGGCCAAAGTGCCGGGATGCCATGTTGCCAGGATGACGAATAAGAATATTATGCGCCATTAGCAGCGTGTTATCAACTAGCGCCATGTGCTAATGGTTAGAATGCAAATCCGAACTTAAATTCCGCCCATTAGCAGCAGGCATCGTACTTCTTACGACGCTCCTGACGACGATTGTAACGACGCCCGCGCCCAGTTGCACCCTTAAATTAACACTCTCGTAGCTTCCGTCGACGTAATGCGACGTTTCTCGACAACTGAACCTCTAAACGCTGAAACGCTCTTCGTTATTAAAAATGTTCTTACTAATTATTTTTACTTATGGAAAGATCGCGAATTTTGAAAATACTTTCACAATTCTACAAAGTTTGTTTATGCGTGATGCTCGCTTTGAATCAGCCAGTTTTGGAAGCGTGCAAATACCTTTGCTCTATGAAATAATAATCATTCCCGAAATATACAAATTCATCGGTTGAATATTGAAAGTGGTGCTAAAATAGAATGCGAATAGATGCGCCGTACGAGTAAATTAGGACTGACAGGAGTAATTCGGAACGAACAAGTTTGAACAATGGGTGTGGGTGTGAGTGGAAACTTGCTATGCTTCATCCTTCTCTCCGCGGAGATTAAACTCTGGCGCAACCGATTTTGACAGTGCTATAGTTGCTCAAGCTGGATATAGCGGATGGAGCTGCAATTGAATCTAAATAGAGATGATGTACGAGTAAAACAGAGCTGCCAACAAGAATTTAGTATAAATGAATCTTTTCGTAGATGAATACCTGTTTATTATTTATTGTATTAAATCTAATACTCGAGTACATCCTTTTGAATTAACTAACAAATATTTGACTCTCACAGATTTATTTAATAAAAGAATTTATATTTCAAAACAACGTTTACAAGAATTTATATTATAATTTTTCAACTTTTATTACATGTTTGATATACCATGTGTGTTGCGTCCAACACACATTTCCCTTTTTATTGAACGCTAAATAAACGAGCGAAGCAATACAATAAATGTAACACGACGGCAAATCGAAAGAGATTAAAAGTTTAATCAACAGGAATTGAACGCTGTTACCGCTTGATCCGCGCGTGCCTCATATGTGAGAGGATTTTAATTAATTTCCGGTATTTTAGTCAACAAATTCAAACGGTAACCAAAGCTGATTGGAGCTCCGTGAAATTTCCCGCGGCGGCATTACGCCGTGAGAAAATTCGACGCGGCACACCGAGAGTTCAATTTAGATTAGGCGAATTTAAAATCGGAAATAAAAACGCATCACTGCTGCCCTCTTTAGTTCACCTAATTGCATTTATTGCTGCAATTCAATTTCCCTATCGAAAGCCTCTGTATATGATTGTAACGCACAACGAACGCATTACGCATCGTAAAATCTTCATTTAATAATCAACCCTTCCAATAACAACTGCTGCATTCAATAATCATGTTCAATCATTTTTGAGAATACAATTCAATCATTTCGATCTTGACAAATTACATCAATCACTGCGGTATTCAACATTGTGTTTAACAGTGAAAATAAATCAGACATTTAATCTTCTTTCGTAAGAACGAAAGCAAAGAATCGAAGGGTCATCGTCCTCGATGGACGAAGGATCAAAGGATCGTCATTGCGGCAGCATGTCGCGCAGACTCTTGGAAACTTTAAGGCCGGCCACATAGATGCACACAATAGGGCGTGATTCCGCGGGAAGTGTGTGTAACAGAAATACTCTGTAAAAACTGACTTGGTAAGTTAGATCGGGCGGCATGACCGGCGCCGGCGGTGCGGCCATTCGAGAAGCACGCGCATAAAGTTCCGGACTTACGATTCGCCGGGACGTAACGTTCGGGACATAGGGGAGAGAAAAAATTTCACTTTGCAGACGCGGTGAATTCTCCGCGCGGTGGATTCATGGCTGAGCCGGCCGTGCAAACCTATGCCAAGAGAGTATTCCGTATCGAATATTAAAAATTGCTGAACGAAAGTGCGCCGAAGCGAGTATATCTCTGGTACGGTTGGAGCAACGCGCAAGAAGCTCCAGTAAGTGAAAAACGAAATTGGGATCTACTCTCTTCCCTTTCCCCATTCCCACTCTTCCACACTCCTTCCCTTCGTTTCTATCTGTCGCAGCAGCACCGGCGAGCAAATGATTCTCGACCACCGACGATCGTAAATGCCTCAGCGAATCGTTCTTACTTCCCGTCCAAGTTAAAATGAACCTTTTCTACGATATCCAACCTACCAAAAACTTCCAATATCTCCCATTACTCAAAAATCACCAACCAACACTACAACGAACGCCAATGCAATATTCCAGAAACGCACCCTATTTATTTGTACAACTAGAAATTCTACAACATAGAAATTAACTGTATAACTTCGACATTCCACAGTAAATACTGGTGCGCTTCTATCGTTGAACTCGAACGAGATGTGTACTGCTGGTCCTCGCAGTTTATAAGCAATAACACATCCTTGTTTCTACGCAAACAGGAGTGGAGTCTCCAGCGCGATATTTGATATTAACGTAAAAGAGGACGCCAGATGTCCGACGCGTGTGTGAGAGCGCGGCGTATTTATTCAGTAAAATTGACGCGAGCGTCGCTGGCCCTGCAGGAAGATTGGAGTGTTAGCAGACCGGCAGCAAAGCAGAATCTCACGTCTACCTATATATATATATATGTGTGTAGGCGAACGTGTACGTGTGTGTCGAGTATGCAAGTGGCTGCGAGCCTTTAATGAATATGCAAATCGTTGCCCGGACTTGCAGGGACCTGCTGAAGGAGGCAGGCCAGCTAGGATGCAAGCCAAGTGTCGGTGATTCTAGCAGTTGACGATCCTTGCGAAATTCCTGACGCTAGACCGGACACACGAAAGCTCGCTTCGTGCTAAAGAGCCCTTCCACTCGAACCCTCTGTGTCTCTATGCTAATGCCTTGATATTGCATCACTCGCCGATCCCCCTCACTCCCACTCCCATTCAATGAGACGCCAATATGTTCATCTAATTTCGCTGATCCGTTTCACGCCCCAATTCCTACGACGCTAAGTCTTCTGTAAGAGTTGACAATTCGAGAAGATGGTTGCCTTGTTGTAGTTTGGATTTTTTGAAATTTAAAATGTTGGGGAGGGAATATTTATAAGTTTAGGGTTTTTATATTTAATGGTAGTTTGAAATTTATTGGATGACTTGTAATTTTACTGAGAGAAAAAGAATGACTTCGGCTTATATTTTGATTGAAATGGGTATGAATTTTTTTACGGGCCGTTCGTGTAAAGCCTGATACGCCAGTCGTAATATCTGATTGGTCGTTAAAGTGTTAACAGGGTGAAATCTCCGTTATCGGAATTCAATTTCACTGATCACTGTGTGACTGACACGCGAAGTATCGACATTGTTACAACCACCAAGCCTTCTGATGGACGTCTCCAAAGATCGTCCCTGATTGCGACGTATGATGGGCTTCGGGCGTCCGCCAAACCGGAGACCGCGTCTATCAATAGCGCTAATTTTAAATAATTCACTTTTTGCATTGACAATTCCTTCTTTGTGAATGTTTGAAGCCCGGCTTACAAAATCTATTTCGAACTCGTTCGCGAAGCAGACGAAAACTTAAGATTTATCGACAACGAACAGTAATTATTAACATATTCGAACCTTGTCAAATTCACATCCTCTCCCATTTCTTGGCAAATCTAATCATTCCAAATCGACCTCCATAATTTTTCTTGTGAAGAACTTACTACCACAAATAATTTCCAATCTTCAAGCAACCACATTCTTTCGAATTCCCAAAAATCCATCTCAACATTTCGTTCGGCAACGCTTTAAATTCCCGGCAATCCAGCTATTTAACGGAGAGCCGCGATTAGCATTACTCTCGGTGATACGTAACGCGACGGTTACCTAATGGAACGGCGTCGGCGGCGTCGGCGGCGTCGGCAGCGGCGGAAGCAATAACCCGGCGGGTTTCTGCTCCGACTTACTGGCGTGGTGGCTCGGGGTAAGTAAAACTCGACGCGCGGGAGAGATTCGCGCTGGCATTTATCCCGCCGGAAGTTTTAACGTTCAGCAGACTTTAAATCAGCAAGATCGTAACCGGCGCGTCGAGTAGCAGGTCGGTGGAAGTGGTTGGGTGGTGGGCGTCGAGTGGGTGGTTGGGTGGCGCGGCAGCATCGGTGGAATCATGGTGCACCACCAGGGATGGTTCGGTTCATCCAGCATCCAGCGGGTGCGATCTAATATTTCGCGGCTCCCACGAGTTCAGCTTCGCCGGCTTATCCGCAAATCCAAAAAGGCGGGCGAACGAATCAGCGGATCTCATAAGAGGGGAAGGGCTGAAAGGTGAGGAGAAGGTGAGGGGAGGGCGGAGGGGCGGTTACACGGTAGCGCGGCAGGGTTGCCGATGAAAAATGCATAAGGAATTCATCGGGCAACTAGTTCATTTCAGTGGAAATGGCCTCGATTTATAACCCGGCCGTTACCGGCCCGGCGGAAGTGATACGTTTAACATGGCCCACCGACCACCCCCGCCACGGCCGCACGATGAATTCCAAGGCAGGCCGCGGCCCGGAAGTGGTTCCCCGGAATGCCGATCGCGATCGCCCGCCACCAAGAGAACCCCGATCGAAAGCGAGAGTTCACACGGGCACCGATTGATGAATGCCAGCCGTCCACCGCTTCCGATATCTTCCAAGACGAACCGCCCGGCAGATTGCACTTGCACCTAATATCGATTTCTTGATAGGAAATCTTGTAATTATTTGATAAAGACGAGTAAGATGAAGTTGGAATTGAAAATTGTTTAAATTCATTCAATGTGAAGCTGCTCTGTCGATTAATTTGAGAATGAGATAAGCTTAATAATATTGTAATATGATAAGGATAAGAGACGACATAAAGGGAATGATTTCGTAATCGTAATTTTCCGAGGGAAGATGCCCTGAAAGGGATCGAATACGTTATAAAGCGAGGAGAAAGATTTCCTTTCGGGGAACATATCGAACCTTTCCATCGTGACGTGCCATTCACTTTTTAGAATGCGCTGATGGAAATACAGTTGGAGCATCGAGAAAAATGTGAGTGAAATGTTGGATATTACACGGCCGATTGAACAGATAATTCCGCTTAACAATTGAATGGTTGGATTCATGCGAAACGCTGGGACCGGAGTTTTTGCAATGACCCAGTATTTTTAAAGCTCGCATCCACCACCGATGCTCTGCAATAGTGAGTGCAAGAAGAACACAGCCGGCTGTTTTTCCATTCACAGTTGAACAATTAGGAATTAAAGCTTTCGCGTAAATAGAAAATACCTCTATAATTACAAATGCTATTTATTGTTGGCATTTACCACGGATTACTCGCAATTTGTGTGCCTGCTGCGAGGCAAATGCTCCAATCGTACTCGATTTTTTACTACAACACAGCTTCTGTAACAAACCAGCAACACACAATTGTTACGATTACCAAGCTCTAAATGATTTTACAATTAATTCATCGAAATACTACATTATTAATTTCTAATCACTAAACCACCCATTTAATCATTCCAACTCGCATAATCGCATTGTTCGAATTACTAATCTATAAATACTGCATCTCGGAATCTCATAACCGCAAACATCATCGCACAGTCATCCTAATAGCGAGGCGGACTTCGGGAGTTCTCTGCATACCGGCTCATCCTGGAAGGAGACTTACGATCCCGTTTCCAAATCCTGGCGTCATAACGGCAGAAAGGTATACCTGTGGGAAGATAGAGGGCGTCGATAGGCCGAGGATGAGTGTGTATCAGTGAATCAGGTGAAGGCTGGCCGGGTTATAACGTGGCCGGGTGCACGTTACGGGAAGGAAAAGCGAAGATCGAAGGGGGTCGAGAGGAAACGGTTAGGCGAGCGAGAGCGAACGATATGGAACCTGGCTTACAAGGGTGTGCGTCTCTACAGGGTGTCTCGAAAATCCTCGTAGAATATTCTACCCAACTCGTTGCCAAGTTGTTATTATTCTATAACTGAATTTCGACTTATTCAATAATCATTTGTGTAACAGCTTTCGAACATCTTGACAATTTCCACTTGAAAACTTGATTTCTCTTGCCAGGGGGAATGACTAGAATCTCACCAATTTGATTTTCATGAATTATTACATCTTCCCTACAAAAGAAAGCATGAAATAAAAGATAACCATAATATAATAAGCAAATAATCTATTTATTACAAATCTGAATATATTTACTGATACACAGATTCGTTTCTCGCAGTCATTTTCACGCTTGCATTATGTATACTCGTAGTTCGCAATATTTTGCGGCATTTCTGATTCACCCTGTATATGTGTGGAAGGTCTGTATAGGTGGGAAGGGGGTTGTGGGAGCCAAGGGCGTTAGGCCGCGAAGTTATCCGAGCTATTCAAATGGGTAGGAGTGCGCGGAAATTGCCATAGACTGGCTGGCACACGCCGCCGATATCTCGGAATCGATAAGAGACGCGAACCTGCGGTATGCATGTACTGCCGATTTCTACGCCTCTCCAACCCGTCTCTCCTCTCTCTATCTTCCACACATCCCGCTTTTCTCTCCCTCTCCCTCTCTCTCTCTCTTTCTCTCGTCTACTCTCTTAGCCAGTGCAACTCGGGTAGCTTCTAGTCGGCTGACTGGCGCTACTGCTGCTGCTATACACATATCGTGAAAGGCACGTGCTGCTCCGCGAGCACGCCCAACGCCGCGCCGAGTGGGTTAATTGAAAATCCGGCTTGCCAGCGTGCGCCTATCGCGCCGAGGGAATCGACTTTTACGCCCTGGATATTGCTGCGCGCCGCTTTAATGCGCCTCGGCCGCCGAGCCGGCCTCCAACATATCCGCGAGCACAGCGGATCATCGCCTGATTTTTTGAACTACCAGCTTCTCGCGCGCGTACAAATTCACGCGCAGCCGGCCCGCCTGCGTGAACGAGCTCGAGTGGGATTGTGTGTGATTCGGAGGGTCGCGAGGCGGAGTTCGTACTTTGGGATTTGGAGAAAATATTGTTTTCTGTGTTTAATGGGTTTGTGTTATTGAATACGTATTTATTTAGGGTTTGTCTATTTAATGGGATTGTTATTAAGCTAGTGAAATTATGTTTAATTATGTTATGGATGTGATAGAAATTTGTATATTTTAGTGTCGAGTTATTCGAGATAGTCGCGGGCGATGGCTACAACTTGGGAGTTATTAATTATTGAATTTCTCGTGCAAGGCTGCGGTTTTGCAAGCTGTCGGCATTGAAGTGAACCTTTGACCCGGAAAGAAATCGTGTGAGCGTTGGATCCTTTTGCCAGGACCACGGCAAATCGGCGATATCGCACTACTTTGACTTCAATGCCCCACCTGTCAATAAACTGTTCCCGGTACTTTTTTTGTAGTCGCCGCTTGCCAGTTTTCGCTACTGTGCGAGTGATGGAATTCTCTTCTACCTAGCACAGAACTAACTCAAATAATTATCATCCAAAGTTATTACAAAATTTACTATTTCAAGGTTTTTATAATCATAAAACATTTTTATTATAAATCACAAGACAAAACATACTAAATTTTAATAGAAGAAAAAGATGAGAGTACAGAAAAAATACTGCAATATAAAAAAAGAGAGAGTTTTCGTGGTATAAGATGATATGAATGAAGTATCTGACGACACTTTCAATGCAGGACGAAATATCTGTAACAGGATGGTGCGACATATTCGTATTATTATGTCAGGCCTTGGTTTATGTCAAGGAAATCCCCGTAAGCTCTTGTCGCGTCGGCGACGCATCAATCTCTACACTGCAGAGAGAAGCGGTAAACGGAGTGCCGTGAAATTGGTACGAATTTACACATCCGCAAGCAGCGCCCGCGCGCCATTACTCCTCTAAGCGACCGAATACCTGCATCCCAGACAGAGATTATCAACTCCGAAATTATATACAAAGCTACTACTCGTGAATATTAACTAGTGCTTTATCGGCGCGCTCTCTGTGGCGGGCCGCAATCAGGATGGCAGTCTGGAAATCGTCAAGTTAATTCCAAGGCGACTAATTCGACGCTTCTCCATTGTCTAATGGACTCCAGCATTCCCGAAACACGCAGAACAGACAAGCTACGACAACAGTGCGAAGTTTCTGAATTTTTGTAGCAGGAATTATGTAATTTTCATAGAATAAGCAAGAAACAACAAGAGTAAGAGTAGTTTATACTGAAATCGAATTATATTACAAAAATAAACATATAGACAGCTTTTCGCATTGGTGGAATAATAGAATAAATTATTACAGGGTTTGAAACTAAGATCAAACGAATATGAAAGGGTTGAAGTTCTTAGCTGGTTACGAGCTCAGTCACAACCGTGTACTCATCCACGCACGTCCTAATTAAGAGCGCCATTAGTGGGAAAGCGGATTTCGTCGGCGAATTTTTCCTTCATTAAATTAATGGCGGGATTGTCGCGGGATATCGAAGGGGTTGCCGCTCGGCGGCGAGGGATCACTTTCAAACGAATGCCCAGAGGAGAAGCGCACTAGTTGTCGCAGCGGGGAAGATCCGAACCGGCCAGGTTACCGCGGCACGCGCCGCGCTATTTCATATTAAGCCGCTCTCGCGCTAATTAACCCGAGCTTTCGGTTATTAATCTACGCCGAAACCGCCGAGGCACCGCGGCCAACCTAACCTAGAAGCCGAGGAGGAGGACGCGGCAAGCATTGCTTGCTCTACGCTCACATCACTTGCGTTTCATCCCACAATGTTCCCTCTTGCCGCCAGCAGTGATATCCGCCTTTCTTGCCGACCAGAGAGCTAAATTGTATTTCCCTGCGAGTGAAATACCCCAGGCTGTTTTGATGACCGTCACCTACTCACCGTCATTATACTCAAGTTATATTCATATCAATTACGCGTGAAATAAAAAAGTAGCGAAGAAAGAAATAAGTCCTATGGCATATAAATTCATATTAGCAGCTTGTAGTTTCTTTAAATTGTAATTTGTTTTCACAAACTATTTTACATTTTTTAACAAAACGATAATTAAATTAGAGGGGAAGATATCTTGTTAAAACTTATAAAACAGCAGAATAATATCTCATATCAATAAATTTCGATATACACAATATATAAAAAATCCAATTTAAGATATCTTGTAAGACAGGCATTGATGATTCGCCACAAATCGCCAAGACATGCACAGTGCTAACCGCTGAGAATTCTCGGCAGTGAGCTCCGAGTAACACTGCGACAACAAGGCGCAAGTGGGCTTCGCAGTTGCCGAAATGTAACGGAAGAGTCGTTGGAATTTACGTGCCACTGTACGCAGAGCAGAGCTTAAAAGTTCCGTCAGTTCTCTCGGAACAGGTAGTGCGGGAATACCGGCAAACATAAGCAAACAGTGCTTGGAATTTCTTTGAGCCGGCGCAATTACAATGATAGTCCGCCGAAGCAGTTAACCCCTCGCTCCTTCTTTCTCCGCCGCTCCCCCCACTCGAGGTACTGCGATTGTTTTAATTCGGCGGCTCGCTCGGTCCTCAATTTGGCCGAGGCGAAACTTTTAAATTAGCCGCCCTTTGAAGTCACGCGTGCACCGCTCGCCAGACAAATATTTCATTTACCGTTTAATTTGAAAAAGAATTCCTTTCACAGGCCTTCCCGGTCCTAGCTGCTAGAAAGCCAGGGTGGATTTGCTTTGCGACTTCGACTTCGATTATTCTAGTGCGTCGAAAAACCTACTTTCGACGTGTCATATATTTTCGGGCGTTTCCTATTTCTCAGTAGTTGAGTCATCATTCGTAATGGTTGAAGGAATATGTAATTATGTAGGAAAGAAATATTTGTTCGTAATGATTAAGATCGTCGGTTGTTTGATTCGTAGTAATTTCAAGTTCACCATTGTTGCGCTCAGAACTGAATGAATAATACGATTCCGGAAACATTAGTCGGATCAAAGGGCGCGCCGGCACAATAACACACACGATCGCTCGTCAGCGAGTTAAAGACCAAAATGAAAATGATTAATGACGCTGTACAGTGAGACCAACTGATCAGAGATTGCCGAGACGATAAGGTTCCCTTGAAGCCGAAATGTAGCAGCGTTGGCTTTGTCCTAGCGTGCAGGTAATGTCGTGACGACAAATTTCTTCAATCGTAGGCTCCGAGAGGCGCATGCAATGCGACTTTATGGGTTACTATGCCTTTTCCCATTAAGATGCTGATTTCGTATTCGAATGGCGTAAAGCGGATCTCACGTACGAACAGCCCGGCCGATCTAAATAATAGCCCAATAGCGTGTATCCACTTACTGACTTTATGACTAATCTTGATGACGCTCGACTGCCATGCTATTTCCTTTCATCATTTCAACTCCTTTTACTGCCGCGCGAATTTCCCGGCAGCAAACTCTGTGCCTGTGTGTATGTGTTGCAATTAGTCAACATCCAGCTTTGACGACATTTGTGAACGAGGAGTAGAAAGATCCTATTAACATAAATCTAAATAAACTATCCAAAGAACTTTGAATCCCAAAAGGAAGTGAACAAAATTGTACAACATCTCTTTGATAACCTCAAAAATGCTATCATATTTTTCCAATTATCGCGGCGAATGATGTGCGATGTCAACGTCAACCGATCGCACGCAGTGAGAATGCTGCTTAATGCAGCGACGGCGCATTCGGTTTTCAGTACTGCATTGACAGAGCTCTCCTGTCATCTATAATATCGGTGCTCGCAGGGAATCGAGCGTGGCGCGGTGACGTTTAATAGTGGCGGCTAAATTCTGATCTAGGTGGCGCCGGAGACAGTGAGAGAGGGTGAGAGCGAGAGAGAGTGAGAGAGCTGGCTATCCTTGTGCCTGTAATTATCAACAACGGCATGTGACAGGCGTAACCACGTCTCGATGTGGACATCTGACCGCTAATCCGTTATAGCTCGTTGTTTCACATCGGAAACCGTTAGCGCAACACTGAGATTCCCCCGCAATACTGGCACTCGAGCGTCATTAGTGCTGAGTGTTTCGTAATAGCGTTCCTAAAGACTGCCACTCCATGCGCGAGCAGCCCCGATATTACCCGCGCGATATGTCAACCGAAGGAAATTAGTATCGGGGAAATTCGCTGCGAAAACGCGCGCTCTTAACTACACCAGCCAACTAAAGTCAGAGAAGGTTAGCTTGCCACGCCCTCTACCGTGTTCTCGCGCTATCGCCGTGAAAGCATGTCGTCTACGGATTTTGGATTTTATCTTCCCCTGCAATTTGTACAGCGCATGTATCTTTAGTTTGCCGTAGTTAATTTAATTAAATTTTAGTTTGAAATATAGGAGATTCTGTGAAAGAAATAAACTTTGTATTGTTTGTTACTATGATAAAATAAAGGATTGTTACGCGATATGGTGGGTGGTGTACGAAAACGTTATCAAAGTCAAAACTAATTTCTACTGGCGTGTAACGGCATAACAAATGCCTTCATCGGCGGCGTGGCGCGTATTTGTTTAATCAGGAAAACAGATTAATCGCATAATGCTGAGCGTGGAGGTGCGAGCTGCATTCCGAGAGGGGATTTTTATAAATTTCCGGCAGCGGGCATTTAAATTACGAAAAGCGGGCAAATTGAAATACAAATTGTAAAGGCAATATACACCGAGAGAGGGCCGGTATTGATGCATCCAATATTAACAGCGCTGTACGCCCGGTCAATCGAAGCGACCATAAAGTTGCCTCGCCAAGCCTCGATAGATAATTGAATCAATATTTCCCGTTCCCGCGCCTTCCGCACAAATTTATAGAGCCAGAAAACACTGCTCTCTGTGTTATTATGTTTGCCTCAGTTAGCCAGTATCGCTCGGATACTCTGATTGTTGCGTCTCAGCCGGATAAATTGTTATGTGTTTGTCATCCGGTTATGAAATGCCCTCCGGCAGTGTACACCACGTAATTCTGTTGTCGTGAGTGCTGCTCGCTTAGAATGGATTGTAGACGGAATTCAGAATAATTACTGATCGTTTGTACACTCACTTGACACCGGATCGCGCTGGTAAGTTCTTACATTTACATACATTACATTTCAAGTATTCTAATTCAAGTTTCTAGAAGAATTCATTGGGTTTTCCTTATCTTTTTCACTTGGTAGAAATAAAGATTTACAGGAAAATCCCTGACTCATTTTTGATTGAGTACTTGTCAAAGAAATTTCTCGACATCGATGCGATCAACACTTGGGGATGCAGGGCGAGCGTGCTTGGAAATGGGAAATTAATTTATCTGGTAGAATTCACTCGGGTGGAACAATCGTGCGACATCGGCCAGTGCTTTTCCTCGCTCGGCGTTCCGTAACGGGAAGTCCTCGCTTTTGACGCTTTCCAGGCGCACCCACGAACCACGTATGCATGCATTTCTCTAGTGAGAGAGAGAGAGAGAGAAAGCTCGGCCTTACATTTACATTTAGAACAGAAGCCCGGTCATTGAATTAAAACCGCATTCACGCTTCTAATCCCCGGCGAAGCGACATTACTTCTTCGCCGCACCCCTCTGCGGATCGTGGAAGCGTTTAAAGCGAAACTTATAGCTTTAATTTCAATTCCTACCTTGTGGACGCTTCAATGAGCTTGGAAAGGAGACTCCCTGTATAAGTGTATCCATGAATATATGCTTCACTAAAATGATTCAGACGCACGCGAAAAAATATCGCTGCTTTTCTGCTATCTCAAATATTCTTGAATCCTGATCTAATATTTCTGACAGAATTTCTCAAAATTAAATTGTCGACAGAATACAATTAATTCCCAGTATTATTTCAAGGTTTAATGACACTTGAATTCTAATGAAATAAAATGCCGAAATCAAATAAAATATTGGAGTTTTACGTTTATTTGAGTGAGAGGCACAAAAGACTTTTTTGTATTACCGTTTACTTTTTATTATAACGCTGCGGGATAGGATTTATTTAGAGCATTCGGCGTACCATTGAGGCCCGGGCCATTTTTCTTATCTCTTGAGTGAGGTCGATTTAAAACGAAGCGATGTCTGTGCATACACATAGAACGGACTGCTCGATGGTGCGCATTGGGAGATATTCCGCTCCCAGATTTCCTGATAGGCTCCCTGTACATTCGCCGAGGGACCAACAAACTCAATCGACCGACAATTACTGCAGACGATACTCGCGAAACATTGACGTCGAAAGCAGCTCCGAACCGAACGGCTCTTATGCTCCGAATAAAGCCGAACAGACTTGCTAAATTCCCCCGAATATTCAGCAGGAAATATTAAACATTATGCAATTTTATTGTAATTATTAAATTGTCTCATTTATCTTGGTAACTGAGTTATTATAAGTTCAATGATATTTCGTAATCTAATAGAAATGAAATCAGCACCCAGTTGAATCTAATATTACAATCTGTAACAATAGTCAGAAATATTACTTTCTTTCTAAAGTTACACAATCAATGATGCGGAATATTACATCATGGCTAGAGAGTGCCAAGAGAAATGTATCGATTATCAGGGCTGCCAATCTGGCGATCATAAATGCATCAGAAGTTCGACATCTGCCAATTGGAGGATTGAATAGAAAATGTTTGAGGAGTATACAGGGACGAATTCGGGTGGATAAAATAGGAGGGAAGCTGGAGGCTGGCATTGTGAGTTACGTGTGACAGTGGTGTCGGTAATTGAGTTGCATTATATCAGGATTCATCGATAACGAACGGCTCTAATTTGACCATGAACTTTGTCGGAGAAGGACAAAGTGGCAGATAGATCTGCCAGTGACATTCGAGAAGAAAGAGGAACGCTGGTGACTGGGCGTAATAATAACGTTGTTCCAGCAGGTGAAAGCTTCCCTTACAATGGCTCATGTCGGCTGAGTGCGAGAACGAAGTGCGAGAGACGGATTCGTTTCTGAAAGCTTTCGGCTCGCTGGATTCGGCAGCGCTCGCGCTAGCTCCACGCACATTGGATTTACTTGTTGTTCGATAGTCGAATGGAAAAGCGGTGCGCTCCTGGTTACACGGCCGAGAGCTACACACACGCATCGCGCTACTACTCGAGCGGAGTCTCAAATTCAATCCCAGTGACTTTTGCCTCCATTGTTACTCGCGTCGAACCTCGCTCCACTCGCCCAAATTGATTTTCCGAACGCCCTTCAGTTTTATTCCAAATGTATAGGATGCCCCGCCTACCTCGGATCCCTTCAATTTTAACTATTTATGTGGTATCTTTCAAGCTTTTTGAAAATTCGTTACTGATAAAATCAAAGAAACGTAAAACTCGAAATGAAAAGAATCTCGAACACGATCGTACTTTCGAAGTTTCAACGTGTGTTTATTTATCTGTTTAAAGGACCCAAATTCGATGATAGATTTTTATTCTTTCAACGTAAATCAATCAAATTGGGAGGACAAAATTGGTGTATTCACTTGGACAGAGTGGATGTCACTTGGATGTTCGTCGACCACTAGTCAGAGCGCAATCAGTAAAAGGGGTACATACGGGTCGGATCGTGATCTGTGGTGATGATCTGAGCGCAGTAGTACTTGTTCGGAAAATCGGCAGCGCTTGTAGACATGCTTGGAACACAACCTGCTCGGTACACGCTTCGGGGATACGTGTTTTCTCGTATCCTTCCGATAATTCCGCTGCAATACGTATCTTGCTGGTGAATCGAACAATCTGTTAAACAATTTGTAGAACACGCTGCTCAAACCTTTTGTAACACCAACGTCAATTTAATTATATGACGCCGCTCACTGTTTATGTACAGGGTGATTCACTTGCCTTTGAATCAGAACTCTCCTAGCCCTTATTTTTTTTGTGGACTTCCCGACCTTCTTCGGGGCTGAAATTTCGTGGGTAATATTTTTTTGCATCAAGGAAGATACCATGAAAATTCTAGAGCCCTAGCTCAAAATTTTTTTTTCGGCAAATTTTTTAAGGCATACCCCTTCAAAAATTTTCGATTTTTCGAAGGTTCTGGGACCGGGACGAACGCTTGATTTTTCGACTGTCCGTGTCTCAAAACGGAAAAAAAACATAAATGTTGTGGGGGAAATGCCGGAATTCTGCTTAAAACATGTGGAAAACCGATCTTGAATATTTCATTTCAATGGTTTTCCTCATGTTTTTTATACTTCCCGACCTTTTCCGGGGCTGAAACTTGACGGGGAATGTTTTTTTGCATCGAGGAAGAAGTAGAAAAAATTCCAGACCCCTAGCCCAAAATTCATTTTTTCGCAAATTTTTTAAGGCATACCCCTTCAAAAATTTTCTATTTTTCGAAGGTTCTGGGACCGGGACGAACGCTTGATTTTTTGATTGTCCGTGTCTCAAAACGGAAAAAAAACATAAATGTTGTGGGGGAAATGCCGGAATTCTGCTTAAAACATGTGGAAAACCGATCTTGAATATTTCATTTCAATGGTTTTCCTCATGTTTTTTATACTTCCCGACCTTTTCCGGGGCTGAAACTTGGCGGGGAATGTTTTTTTGCATCGAGGAAGAAGTAGAAAAAATTCCAGACCCCTAGCCCAAAATTCATTTTTTCGCAAATTTTTTAAGGCATACCCCTTCAAAAATTTTCTATTTTTCGAAGGTTCTGGGACCGGGACGAACGCTTGATTTTTTGATTGTCCGTGTCTCAAAACGGAAAAAAAACATAAATGTTGTGGGGGAAATGCCGGAATTCTGCTTAAAACATGTGGAAAACCGATCTTGAAAAATTGATTTCGATGGTTTTCCCCGTGTTTTTGGTACTTCCCGACCTTTGCCGGGGCTGAAATTTGGTAGGCAATGTTTTTTTGCGCCAAGGAAGATACCATAAAAATTCTAGAGTCCTAGCCCAAAATTTTTTTTTCCCCATATTTTTTTTTTCAAAGGCAAGTGACTCACCCTGTACGATCGGATACAATTAAGACACATAT
Source organism: Ectemnius continuus (assembly GCA_910591665.1). Classification (NCBI taxonomy): domain Eukaryota; kingdom Metazoa; phylum Arthropoda; class Insecta; order Hymenoptera; family Crabronidae; genus Ectemnius; species Ectemnius continuus. The sequence continues at coordinate 6,394,579 of OU342868.1, read as the reverse complement.
TGTTAGTACATTTTTTAATACATTCGAAAAGCGTTATTGTTAAAATATTATTATACAGAAATACATACAAGGTATTTATTTGACTCGTAAACAATCGAGCTACAAAGTAAATAGAGCTAAAAGTGCAGACACATATGAATATCTTTTTAATCCTTTATGTACACTTTGGCTTTCGCGTTTACGTGACAATGCTCTTTCGACTGAAATAAAGTGCGTGGATTTACAACGAATTCCAATACTGTGTGCGCTGGGCTTAATTGTTACTAGTAAAAGCCTGTCAACCACAATCTCTGCGGCAAAAAATGTTTATACAGCGAAACAGACATTTCAGGATTTGGGCGGAAAGTCAAAAATCTTAAAAGAAAACGATTATTATTACTTATTTCTCAAACATACCAATATTGACAGTAATAGAGGAAAGAGACGCTCGTGAAAGAAAGCGAACTTGAGTGTCTGAGAGCTGAAGAACTCTCAGAAAGCGATTGAGGTGGCGAGTGGAAAGATTAAGGGTGGAAAATACTTGGTTTCAGTTACGACATGAGGGGCAAGCGTCAAGAGAATTCCGCTCACTGGAATGACAAAGAGTACCTGAACGATCGAGCGTTCTTCAGGACTGTGACAGAGCCGGCGACTCTAAACATCAACCACATCGAAGAGAAGGATGAGGGCGAGTACAGGTGTCGCGTGGATTTCGCCAGGAGTCCTACCAGAAATTCCCGGATCCATTTGACCGTCATAGGTACGTAAAACCTCAAACTATCTTAACATTATTTACCATTATTCATCAAATAAATCCTCACATTTTTTAACACCAACAAAAGAACTTAATTCACCACAATTCTGTTAATACTCACAATCCGTACTGTTTTACCACACAATACTGAACCATGGCTGCTACTGCAAAGATAACACATGTTATAATAGCATAATCAGCGAGGAGGTTGGGGATCTCGAAGTACTAGTTTTGTTAGGCTCCAAGTTGCCGAATCGGAATAGAAGGGAGTATTCCCATCGAAATGTGTACACGCACACACCTGTGTTCCGTCAAAGTAGGAAACGTGGGGCGCGGCGCGGCAGTGGGGGAATTATGCTGGCTCCATGGAAATTTACACGATGCATAAAGCCGGAGGAAACTATGAGGGAATAGGTGGGTATCGGGGCCGAATGTGGCGGCGCGAATAGTTGGCATAGTTGATCGTGTAATCCTTGCTTCCCGGCTCACTGGCTCCGCCTCTATGCGTCTATAGATTTTCTTCATTGTACGGATTCCTGTTTAGTAGCTTTTACTGCCGCCAATTAATCCCATTGCATAGAATATCGGAATTCCCTCGCGGCGGATACACACGCGTCTGCTAGTCCAACACTCGTGGGGATACATCGATGCCCAATCGAATTTGGTGGCTTACGGAAATATCCCACACCTTAGTATTCTGTTCGGTTGGTTTCCTTTTGGTGTGAATACTTTTCTTTCTTTTATTATCTATTTAATCCCTTTATTTAATAATTTAATACTCGACAGTTTCTTTAATCCTGCAATCTCAATAATTTAACGACTCAATTGAATTATTATTACTAGCATTCAATTAAAGTGTTAGAGTGAAAAACTTAATTTTTAAAACATCCTCTACAAATGGGGATTCGCGTTACTTCGAATTAGGTGGCGAGACATCGCGGAAATAAGCCGGCCGATTCAACGGGGCGTGTAGGGAGAGTCGGCTTTTTCCTCGGCGAGGAAATCTTACTTTTGACGCGGAGTGGAAGGTGAAGCGCGGGCAGGAGGCGGCCAAGGATGAACGAAACACAAAGGGCTTTTTCGTTCGTCCGAGCCTTTTATTTCAACGTCTTCTTGTCCCGCCCGTTGTCGCGCGCTCGAGAGCCTCCTGTATATACATGTACATCCATCTATACATATACACATATATATATATCCGTAGGATCCACCTTCAGTGGAGCGGGCGAGTCGGCCGAGCGTTTGAACTTAAGTTTTAAAGAGTCCATCGACTATAAGGCGCGCTCGAGAAGCAGCCAAAGAAAAAGCTCGTTACTGACGAGATTTCCTCGAGAAAACGAAGGAGGGAGGGAGGAGGAGGAGGCAAGGTGGTCGCCAGCCAGTTGTAGAAGAGAGCGAGCCGCTTTGGCTCTCTGCGAGGCATTTGCGCATCGGTCCATACTTCTTTTTCCATGGTGTGTTTCGTTTCGAGGCCGTTTGCCTCGCGAACGGACACATCTCGCCCCCGGAAATTGTACTCTGCCTGGTCGGCCGGCCGGCCGGCTTATCCTACCCCCTGGAAATGATAAAAGGGGAACGGCGACGCGGACCAGCCAGCTCCTCCTTCGCGACACTTCATTATCGGCCGGTTTAAGTGCTCCCGGCGTGTTTAATTGCGATCCTTTGTCTCCCCGATCGTTTTTCAGTGTAAATGTAGCTTGGCCCGACTCCTCCCCCGCCCCACCTTTACTCCTCTTCATCCTCCTCCTCCTGTGTGCCGGACAATACTTTTTCCGTTGCTTTGAAGCACCGCTGAATGGTTGCTCCCTTCTAATTTTTCAGCCATTACCCTACTGAGCGACGACAAATCTATAAAGCAAATAAATAATTGGGAGTGCTTTGATTTAACTCTGTAATTAAATGTCTCATTTTAGAAGGCTCCCTTCGTCCGCCCCCCTCCCTCCCCGTCAGCACACTGCTCCGAGTTTGAGCTTTTAGTTAGCTACGAGAGATAAATTAGAGGAATACCCCCTTTTGTAATTTCCGTGCCAGAGGATTAAAAGAATGTATACGTGTAATCGTTGCTAGTGTACTTTCTTCTATTGTTATTACTGGGAATTGTTTCTGCACAGTCTGATTAACTGTTCTGTCTCTTCACTGCTAAATTTCTAGCAATTATTTGTCTTCTTGTGGATGGTTCCTTTTTAGGAAAGAATCTCGACAGTTTAAAGTGGATTTATGAGCAGTACAAACCTGCGGAATGTGTAAGAAAGGAATTACGATTATGTCTGCAAGAGATACTCGGCTTTGGAAATAGCAGTCACTGAATTGTTTAGCGAATACTTCGAAAACTGGAAGCACCTGTGTAGTGAAAATTAGAGCACATCACGGCCGATTCAATAATTCAGTTGCCTCGCTGATGAATGTTTTATGCCGATCCGACCTGCAAACAGAAGGTTCAATAGCTTTCAACGATGGTTATACCTCACTTAGTAATACAAAAATAATCATTTCGTTTAATAATATTTCCGACATTACGCGACTTAATCCTATTTAACGCTCTGCGCCCCGAAACGGCACACACCCACATATTTACGCTTTGCTCGCATTGACAATATCATTTAATTCCTGCCAATTTTCCCTCTAACGATCCAAATCCGCACGTTATTATCAACTACAATCATATAGTGCCCCACACTGGGATTCAGGGAATCACTGAGACGGTGGAAAATCCTACACGAGGTCCACGCGTTACAACTGCTATTTCTTCAAGCCCGAAAAATTCGATTATCGATGGTCAACTAGTTTTCGAGCCACTAACTTCTAAACAAGGAGTATCCAAGGGGTTAATCGGCGAGATCCCTTTAATACTATCCGTCATTACAATCCCTTTAAGGCCACCGAGTGACGAGGTACATCGGTGTCGACGGGACACAACGTTATTCTCGAATATTTCACGCTCCACTCGTTGCCGATAGGGCGAGAATGTATGCAGCCGGAGGGCTGGCTGCACACACCCGCGCACCAGCCATCATTAGGCATGCAGTGCACTTGAAACCCACCTTGCATGCACGTGCACCTGAAATAAACGCTGATTGGCAAACCCATAAATCAATGTCTCCGTCCTGCTCTTCTTCGGCGGCGTTGCTGCTGACCAGGTTCGTCCGGTTTCCGACTGGTCACGAAATGCTTCTCTCTTTCGGTGGCGGCGGCGGCGGCCGGCTATGTCGGACTGTGCTTAATAGCCGATATTCCCCGTGGAATGACTCGGTGCGTGCCTATTCGGCCGTGCTGAGGTTTGACGTTCATCGGTGTTCTTGCACCTGCTCGCTTACCTGATCGAACCCCTCGACATCACTCTAAATTAACCTCACGCGAATGCCCCCCTCCCCTCCCCCACTCTCCATCCCCCGGTGTGTAAACATCGGGGCGATGAAGGGTTGAAATCGATGCGTGACAATCGCTGTCACGAGCCAGTCTTTTTTTAACCCTGCCAATCGACCATCTCTCGTTCACCCTGGCAATCATTGCTCTGGTCTTTGTATTTTTGGAATATTTATTGATTTATTATTATCGTAAGATCGGGAATATATGTTTGTGATATTTGTGTGTGTGTGTTATAAGTTATTGCAAGAGTTTGCATTGTAATTTATGAGAGACGTGTTTCTAGGATCTGATGTATGGAAATTATTGGATCAAATGATTCAAGTGTAAAAAGTATAGGAAAGCCGTGGAATATTTCAGTGTTATTCGGCAGCCACAATTTTCTAATCTCTAAGGCGGACTTCCCCTTTAATTGCCACTTTCTCGCGTATCTCGGAAATATGAATCTTTCTAACGATCTGGCGCGCTGCACTATCATTCGCTCTCGCGTGACGCGGCGATACGGCTTTGTTTTTCACGCAGGCAAATATGTATCCAGGTGATATCGTATGTCAGTCCGTCTTTTATCGGCTCCGCCCGGCTTTTTCCAACGCGGCCCGGCTCGGCTCTCCTGCCTTTGGCTGCATCGTTTCTCTGGATCTCCCGAGCGTAATGGAAATAGTGTTGCCCGTTTGTTATGCCGCGCTGCTTCCCGTGAGAGGTGCGCGCCACCACCCGGCACAGGGTGATGCCTCTGCGTTGGAATCACCAAGAATTTTTAGCTGCTAGTAATTTTGAGAAATAAATCACTTTTATTGTATTGATGCTTATTAGTTTCACTACTTTTTTAGTACATCTAATATATTGTCACTCAACGTCCATTTCAAAATACACAAGATTTTGATACTTATTTACAAAGCAGTCAAAAGTTTCATATACAAAATGATTTTCTACTATTATTGAATTTTCTTTACTAGACAATTTACATATTTGTATCACCCTATACATATTCGAATGTTTGCGCCGTGCGATGAGTAGATGGTGCGCCGAGCTTGCCAGTAACCCAGTTTTCGGTGGAACTGCGATATTCACGGTAATCAAGTATTCAGTATTGCGCTCTGCCCGTATTAGAGTCATGCTTATTTAAAGAGGCAATCCCCGCCCATATTTTTCAGCCCCGTAAAGATGATTGGGAGCAGTGGAATGGATGATGAGATATAACGGGCGTTTTACCAAGAAACATCCAATATACAGGGTGATGCTGATACGAAAAGATAAAAAAAAATGTTGGCAACTGCCTTGTATCGGCAATAATCTCGATCACTTATCTGCATCATTCTGTACAGCGACAAAATTAATAAAAAACCGTTTGACGAATATGAATCTTCTGAGTTAAGAGTTTGAAATATTAATTGATATTACTTGTTAATTTGCAGTGCCAGCTCACAGGCCGAATATCATCGACGAGCACGGGAAAACAGTGGCGAGGAGTGCCGGCCCTTACGAAGAGGGTGGCGATATGAGGCTGCAATGTCTCGTCTCAGGGGGTGAGTCCTACATTTTCTATTATTAGAACGAGTTCCTCTGAACAGGCAGTTAATAACTTCTCGACGTGTTGTTCTTTCACCGGTGCACTGTAAAACTTTCTGCCAGCGTATCGATTTATTTCACTGGAAGAACGTACGACTGGCGATGGCTTAATCGAACGGAGAGACATTTGCATGACATTAACAGGCCGCCGCGCTGCGCCGCGCCGCGCCGCTCGGACAAGTAGATCTTCCCATTTCAAACCGGCGTTAATGCATAAGCTATTATCGAATGTTAATGCGGCAGTACCTTTTTAACTTTCAAATTAAAGCCTGGCCATTTGCGAAACGCTTTAAAATTGTCGTCGCGCCAGCCCAGTTTTTACTGCAATTCGTTATTGGGAAATAAAACGTTACGAATGTAAAGGGAAGATGATTTAATGCGATGAAAATAATGTAAAAGTCACGCCTCGTAATTACTCTTTCGATTGTTTCATTAGCATTATTATAATAAATTACAATGAACACGCTTAAAGAACAGCTGCTAGATAAACGTATGAGTAGCTTGGAAAGGGCATATATTAGAAAGTGCAAGAGTCAAGACGTAGTAAAGTGAGTAAGAATAATAGTGGCATGGTGAGAAATGTATCGGAGAATTAAGAATAAGTGGCGGAGAGAGGCCGAAGACAATGGGAGGCAATATGGCTAATAGATCTGGAAGGAGGGGAGTCGTTAACGTCTATTCTGTTAGATTTTAATATCGGCTGCTTCCCGGAAGCGAGGAAGGAAGCCAGCCGGCAAGCAAGCCCGAAGGCAATAACGATAATAAATTTATTTTTATTGCCTCGCATGCCTTGAGGAGGGTCACGACAGTGTTATACGGTAGCGCACACCGTAAAGACCACTCTCTTCCTGTCCGCCCACAATTCCTGCTCGGCTCCTTCAGCAACGTGGCACAGATACCTACCGCCGCCACTGCTTCCGCTATCCAAGCTCCGAACGAAAGTGCTTTCGTTGAAAAATAATGAGGTCGACACTGTGACCTTCCCCTCGCACCCCAACCACCCCCACCCCAACCACCCACGCCGGCCATTCCGCCCTGAGAACATTACCTGCACGCAACAACCACCCTGAATTATGAATTAACGCAAGCCACTCACCTTTGTCTGCATTAGTGTTCTTCGCTCGCTCTTCGACCCCCGCCCACCTTTCCTTAACGCGAGCATACCTTTTGCGCATTGTCACGTAACTCTCCTAACTTCTATTGGCACATTTCTCCACTCCCTCCTGACCTACACCTGCCACCCTTACTGCTCTTGACTTAATCGAAACACTGGCTTCCATTTCGTAACGATGCAATGAAAGATACTCTTTTATTATTTAGTAGAATTCTGTCTCTTTTCGCCTCTATTTCTCTAGTGGATTTTGTAGCGGAGATAATTCCGTTCGAGAGTAACTAAGAAGCTTGGCATTCAAGTTCAAAAGGTCGTCAGGAATCCACTCGATATCCTTAGACCGCGCGCCATATGTTTGTGCAATCTATCTTCGATGTTATTGGAAAGCCGAGCACACGTTTAACGAAGTGGTCACGCATTACGGACACACCTCGTACATACGAGAATAGATTAGATGCCGGAATGGATCACGTTCCCAAAGTTCCCTGTTGGAACCTTTAAGGCACAGCCTGCCGCCCTCTGAAATATTGGCATGCACCACCGGATAGTCTAATATGCTCACATGACCGGATTAAATATCGACGCTTTTAAGCTTTATTGATCCGGTAACATCAGAATCTATAGCAAGATTGAATTTATATTAGATTGCTACCCAGTTTTATAAGTTTGTGGTATTCGCCGGCAGATTTAAAGCACCATTAAAGTTGGATCGGTTTTGAGAGTTAACTATATTCATTAACTTGTTATACAATCATCCTCTTTGGCTTTAAATATCTTTCAACTTCCAAATCTTTTCTTAACATTGATTATTCCAGAGTTAAAGGATTCCAATACAAAAAACATTGTAGTATAGAAATTTAATGGTGAATGTCTGAACATTAATCACAGCAGGGATTCGAGGAAAAAGTAGAAGAGAATTCCTCCGGTGATTTCTATTGTGACTAGGATAAGGTGAAGGGAGGGGCGAGAAAAGGCGGCAGGCGGTTCCAGAGCTGCAAGTCATAAATTTTCGGCGAAGCAGCCGGAATCAATGTGGCAGGAGAAATAAGTAACACCTTCGTATTTTCCAATAAGGTCGACCGGAGCCGAAAGTAACGTGGTGGCGTGGACAAATGCTGCTCGACTCGAAGGACGAGCCGGGGGAGTTTCCAGCCCTGCGACGCAATACTTTGTTCGTGCGGCAACTCTCGAGGGCGGATCTTCACGCGGTATTCACTTGCCAGGCGTCTAACAACAACATTAGTCAACCTGTATCCGCCTCGGTGGCCATTGAGATGCACCGTAAGTTTTATCAGACTTTCAAAACAGTATCACCTTTCTTCCCGCATGCACTTTCTACCGTCAGTATCCAATTACAGCATGAACAAACTAATAATACGTCTGCCTTGGACCAAATAATATTATCAAATATGAAGAAGCAATGAGAGAAAGAAATTAGGCAAAACTTGCAAGAACAATTATTCATTATAGCAATATTGACAATTATAGACTTCTATGCGAGCATAGAAAATTTAATGGTATGTTCCCATCAAAGCTGACGTTTTCCATAAATAGCTGGCGAGATTGATTATTTGGTAAGATGTTAGAGCAGAGTTTCATTTCTGGTATCAGATAATTATTATCTCAAAACTAACTTCATCAGCGCAAAATTTCCCAACAGCATAAGCCATAAGGCGAACGATATTGTTAAGACTGCAAGTCCGCCAGGATAAACTAATTCCCCGGGCAGTTTACATGCACCACCATCAAGGTACATATACTCTTTCCGAGCATATAGTATCAGCTCCAGACATGTTCCATCGAGTTGAAGTCATGTAAATTTCCCCCGCACTTGCTTCAAACACTGCACTTGGCATCATGTTGCATAAGAAGAGGGCGTTGTTGCCCTGGGGAGCCAGCGATATCCCCTAACAGCTTGGGATAAATTGAAACAATATTCCGCCAGTCACATCCACTCTTCATTGTTTCTCGCACCCATTAAGGCGCGACGCACTCACACCAGCATGTCGCCCGGAGCCTTTTTATTTCCCATCGTCGAGCGACCAAGCTCTGCCCTTTTAAATGCGTTTTACGTCTTCCCCATAAAGCGTAGGCTGGAATCTCCAGGGTGATTTAATTAAGTAGATCCTGCAATTCTGAAATATGAACGGGACGAATTGAATACGTTTCAGTTCATAGTCAACTGTACCTGAAACACTTAATTGAATAAACGTAGATTACTCAAGAAAACTTTTGGGGAATTTCATTGAAACTAAATGAACAGTAACGATGATAATAGTTTCAACAACAAAGGATTACAGTTTAGTATTACCAGGATAGTAATTCAGAGGGGATGATGATAATTAAAGGAACGACGAGTAACTGATAAATAGTAATAAGAATTGGTTCATCAACTAGCCACAATGGTAACAAGATACGAGATCCGAAAGGCACATCGAAAAGGTGGATTTGCATCGCTCGACAAGTCAGAGCGGAATGCCTGATGGGGCTGTTCAAGGGAACAGCAACACTGTGACAAGGCGCTTCGTTATCCTTTGACTCGGCTTCTTGGCGTGCTTTCGCTCAGTCCCGCTCCACGTTAGTTCGCGTCCTCATTGAGGCCGGAGAGCGATTGTCTCTGTAAATGCATGGAATATTGAGGAGCGGCTTTTGTACCGCTAGTTACGCCGGGGCACTGTAATACCAGCCGAAAGTTATGGTGCTCCCTTTGCCATGGATACTTTGACAAGATGCGATCGCATTACAAATTTTCGTCCCTCGCGGAGAAATTTGGACCGGCGCCCTTTTCTTTGTCATTATTCAACGTCGGCCAACCAACAGTATACCCGTGCAAATGAGGCACATTTAATTGCGGAAAAATGTGTCAAAGCTGGTATTGTTGAATTTTATGTTTTAATAAATCAAATAGTAAATATCTCGTGATATTGCATGGCGAGACTTAATTTTTCTTGGAGGTTTTATCCTGCGCAACTAGGATATTCTCGACATATCCAATCAAGTTTTAACTAGTGCCAAATATACTCCCGCGAATGGCAGTAATGCTGGAATTGGACAGAAGGAAAATGAGACGCGAGCCCTTCCTAAATTCTCATTACAAGGACACGTTTTGTTCGCACGGCTAATTTCCTTAACACCAAAAACTCCAAGGGAGTGAAATGAGCTGGCTGGGATTAAACTGTTATTATCCACTCCCGGCCTGTTTGCGGACAACAAACCATGCAGACTCCCTCGCACTGGCGCCACCTTTTTCACAGGAGGAGAGTGGCTGCATTTAATTATGCTCGTAGTAATCCTGTGTAGAGATAGAATTTAGTAATGCTCGAAATCCGGCGCAACTCCCTCGCAACCGAGCGTTTTAAAGCGTGGATAAAATCTCGGCAACTACATGCACACCAAACTTATATGCTTGTCACTCTGACGCACGAAGAATACACCCATGTGTTATATATCCCTCATAACCCGAATTCTAAGTTCAACCACAAGTATCAAGAAAAACCACAAGTAAAATCCCAGTTTTAATTTCCACCGAAATCAACTCATCAAAACAAATCCCTAGAATGTTTAATTCATAAGAACACAATACTGTCTCATCGCGTATTCTTAACGCGCCAATTATATTCCATCCGAGTGCGAAATTATTTAAACATAATCCATGCATTATAAAATAACCAATCTACGGGAGAGTAAACCGCAAGGGTACACTTTTCACTTTGATGTCCTCGGTGAGCGATCCTCCGTGGAAAGCCTGGCGCTCTCCACGTCTCGATCAGCGGTATCGGCGCATAATTAAAGCAAACTATGCGAGCGGATTTTTAATGAAGACTTTAATTTGCCTTGGAGCCAGCGGGGACGACGGCGTTCGTGGGAAGATATTAAAAAATTTCGCCGAGTAAATGAGGCTCTGTCATTCATCTCTCGGGTCCATTCTCGATGGGCGGCGGCTATATCGAGCACGGCCAGATTGGAAGGTGCTCGGGGAGAGAGAGAGGAGAGAGAGAGGAGAGAGTGGGGATGATTCGAAGCGAAGAAAGACCGGGTGAGACACGCAGACGAAGAGCGACAGGTCACGAGACCAGTGATGCATAATTTCCAAGGTATAACAACGAGCTCGAGCGGCGTGTAAGCGACACTCCTGAAAGCACTTGGGATTTTTATTAAATTCCCCCGAAGAATCGGCGAACCGACCTACTCGATTTCCATGGGAAATAATTGCTCTTCTTTCCCCACTGATTTGATCCATCGGTGCTAATCTCGAATTCTCTCCTGCTCAATCCCACCGTATTCCTTTTAATTTGGTTTATTAGCTTCGATCTTCTTCCTTTAAATAGTTGGTCGATGTGAATTTGCATGATCGTGTTACGCATTTCAGACATTTACTTCATTTAATTTTTATAACCAATGATAATTATAGATGGGAAATTAGAGTAAAATAGAGGAATCGAGCGACGAATGAATGTATTAGTTATACAAATTGCTTTCGACCGCTTTCCCGATTGTTTGCACAAATGACAGGTTGATCTAAATTCTACTTAACATTGTATAAATTAACAAGTAGTGCTTGCCGGGGGCAGCGAGGTTAATTTCATAATTAGCTGGATTAACAAACAAGTATAGGCCAGCAGAGAGAAAAACAGAGAGGTTGGGAGCAAGTAACGCGCGCATTCCATAATTAAGGGCATCGACTAATGGGAATAAGGCGCGCCAATTTTCTAATTAACTGTGGCGCTCTCGCGCCAAACTTGCCACGTGTTGCTTTTTGCGGGAAGCAACCTTCGCCGGGGGCGATTTCATTATGCCCGGCGGAAGACAAACGTTTTTGCGCGGTCGAGCCGCGAGAGAGAAAGAGCGCCAACCGGAAATCGGCAAGCCCTTAAGGGTGTTTTTGATGTTAGGGCCGTGTTGTAAGTTCGCTTGCGTCGGAAAGTTTTGACACCGCGGATAATGGCGCGGAGAAGAAGCACTGTCACGCTGGAAGGCGATGTCTCGCAACAATGGGGCCAACCTGGGCTCGGGGGGGTTGCGCGAGGGGCCGAAGGGGCCGACGGGGCCGGCGGAGAGGGTGTGATGCTCAAATACAGAGCACAGTGTGGAACCTAGAAAGAAAAGCAACAAGCAACGCCACTAGAAAAGAAAGCGGAGGCGAACAACTATCAAAGCGAATACTTGTTTCCCAACGCAAAACAATGCCGGTCTATTTTCAAAAGTGTTCCTCCGCTTTTTGTCCCGCCCATCAATTTTTTGACGTCTTCTTTTCCTTCTCAACATATACAAAGTGTAAATGTTCCTGTATCATCTAAAGTTCGGAATAAAGTAAACTATTTTGTCAATCAGCCAACTTAGACTATCCAGCAATCGAAAGACTTTTTGCTCGTTAGCTTTCTCGAGTGCACAGACATTGGACTTTTATACGTTTGCATGTAAGAACTTCAGACTTCGTTACTACTAATTTCGAGGAATAGTAGAAAAGCAATGGGAGGATCAATTATTTCATTTATTTCGAGTAACCCCTGAACGATTGAAACATTAAATAAACTAAATTGAAACATTAAATAACAGATTGACCGTGGGCGCAAACATCTTTTGTTGTGCACAAACTTCTCCAATCTACTCCTAAGACACAACTACTAAGAGTGCCTTTGTTAACTACCATAAAATCCAGCAAGTTTGCTAATGAAAAATGTTTCGTGGAACTGGGACTTTCACGACTTCAAAGCAAAGATCTTAGGGGGGAGTGCGAGGGCGTTCTTTGGCGGAGGGATTTTGCAGGTTACACGGAAGCATTCGCGCTAAACGTATGTATCAGGCTGGTCATCGCGCGTCGGAATCACTTTTTCAGAGCCGCCATAAAAATATGGAGACTCTTGGGAAGGGTGAAAGGGGACAGGGCGGAGCGGGGCGGAGCGGAGCGGAGCGAGCATAAAGTGCATCTTATATCCGGCGGGCGTAATTATAGCGCAGAGAGCTACATAAGTCTTGGACGGCGAAGAAGTTTGCCAACTAAAGCGAGACTTTGCATTCAATTATTTTTAATTGCTCGCTCCCAGCCCCCTCTGTTTATCGCCGGCGCTGTGCCGCCACCTAGAAAAGACGCCCGTTTGTTGTTCGGTCGGCATATCCGTGCGCCGCGGCGGCCTCCTTTTTTCAGCTAAGTCGAGCATTTATGGTCCTCTTCTCGTTAGTTCTTGGGTGGAAGTTGGCCGTCGCGATACTGAAAAGACGAAAGTATGCCGTATAAACAGAACTCTCCAACCACTTAGCTCTTCGTTCATCTTCCCAGTCGCGCATACCGTCGCCGGAGACTTTTGTCCTGAACGTCTCCCGCCTTTCAGCGACTCTCGCAGAACCCTGCTGGAACATATGATTCCAGCCAGACTATTGTTACGCGCCTGAAGCTTATAGGGGAAAGATTCGTCAAATACCTTGCGCTTTTAGCAGTCCCGCTCTCGCACTTGGAATTAAGTCAAGTACGCTTTTTAATAGAGCTTTATACGTTCGAGCATTGCCCAGATTATAATCAAAGGATCTGACTTTAATCTTTTGATTGCTCTACTTGTAGCTCTATTAGTTAATTTTATGAGGATACAGTGATTCAATATGTTAATTAACTGGGATTGTCGAACTTATCTAAATAATAAAAGAATTATACTGAAACTATTTTCTTCTAGAAATTACATAAATCAGAATTTTATCTAACACACATAAACAGCAATTCAAGCTTGTTACACTTTTATAATATTCATGCGTTCCATCTGCAGAGTTAACTTCGCACAGACTCCATCTTCATAAATGATAAAAGCATGGTTTCATCGCGCGCACGTAACATTTTAAGGTCCACCACCGGGCAGATAAAGCTTGGTGAAAAAGTAGGCGTGAGAGCAGCAACTTAGCCTTGCGACCCACATATCTCAGTGCGGCGTATCTCGACGAGGGAGTATCGAATCATCCGACGTGGTAAATAGCGTTTACGATGACGTGGATCACTGGCAAAGCGTTATTCTCCAAGGAGCTTGAACGTGCTTTTATTACTCATACCGCTTTTTCGGTGGACTTTGAGTGTTTGATCGAGCCACGGTCTCGGAGACTTAAGTGAAGGATACTTCAACTGCTTTCAGGAAAATCTTAAATACTTAACCTTACAGAATAAATGGCAATTAACAAAATGTCTGCGTGTAATTATCATCGAGATTAAAAGTAACAATAGGAAAGATATCAAATTCTGCTCTATCTTAAACCTAAAAGGTGACTAAAGAATAAACAGAATAATTTCGAAAATAATAATTATATTCCTTTGACAAGAGTTATTATTCATCGCTGAAAGAAAAGCGTCCTCGATCCTTGAAACAAACGGTACATGTCGTAATCATTGAAGGCGGTGAATAGCGTTTACGGTGACGTGGATTGCCAGCGCGGCGTTATTCTCAGCGGGATTTGAACGCGCTTTTATTGCTCATACCAGTTTTTCGGTGCACTTTGAGTGTTTGGCCGGCGCTATCCCCTTGAGCCATCCTCTCTTACTGCGCTGCAAGATAGCCGTCCCTCCGCCGACCCCGAACCCGCCCGGCCTCAGCCAGTCTCACTCTTGCGCCGGGATTCCGCAAAGGATTAAACCTCATAAATTCCACGGAGCACTCCCTGGAATTATCGGTATGCCAGGAGGCTTGCGTCTAGGTGCGCGCAAGCGCTCTTTTACGGACGACTCGACAAACGAGAACGATTCCGGCCGCCCTGCGACTTTCTCGCTCCGAATTTCTCCTCGTACTTTCCCTCTTCTATGTGTCTGTCTCGCTCTTCCTCTCTCTCTCTTTCATTCTTAGAGTCTGTCAGTACTGGCTTTCTTGGGAAATGCTGCTCTCTACTTTTCAGAAGACGCTCCCTTCGCTTGATTCATCTACAAGAAGGCTAGGATGGAAGCAGAGGCGAACGAACCTTCCGCTTTGTACTGCATACCTTGGCGCGCAGGATTCCAGAATGCTCCTTAGTGATTAGTATTGGCTATCAATTGGGGAATTGCAGAATACGGATTGGCTCTAAAAGTCACTCGATCTTTGGGATATTGTTAGGGTAGTTTGGTTAATTTGGGTTAAGAATAGTTTCTCTCTACAAACTTAGTATAATTGTTTCGTATTAGTAGAATGTGTAGAATAATTTTCTGCGATCGGAGATCAGAAGAGTCGTCGACAGAATTAAAAGAGTCACTAGGGAAATTCCATCATCAAAGGGTAAAGGGAAAGCAAATGTGCAAAAGCAGAAAGCAAACCTTTACTATCGTGGGGTCATCATAAGCGAGCGGGTTTAAGCTCGCTAAGAGACTGGTAGAATTATAATTGCGAATTAATTGACAGACCAGACAGGGAAGTGGGTCATTTTTAGTGGGAATTCATTTGGAGCGACTGGCCGCCGCCACCGCGACGCCGGCGGATATCGGACATTATGCGTGTCTGTGTCTGTGTGTGTGTGTGTTATGCATGCTGCAATTATTACTAACAGTTCCGCTCGTTATTTCAGAGGCGCGCGGAAAATATTTTAACCCGGCGCGGCGCGTGCTTTCGTTTCAAATGGCTCCTTGCCCGCAATGCAATGCGGATTAACAAAGCGCCATGAAATATTACTTTCACCGGCGCACTGACGTGTTTTATTTAGATCCTCCCACGCGATTACCCTGGCGATGCACGCTCGTACCTACACGTCCGGCTATTAATTAGCTTTGACGTTAAACTGATTTTCCCCCTCAAGCTCAATCGAAAGCATCGGCGACACGAACGAATTACTAATTCTGCATTGAGAGTGCTTCAATCTGTCAATGGTATAAACTCCTGTGGCATCGATACTTTGATGTTAGCCCTTTGCCTACGCGGTGTTCCAGAACGGTCGGTAACATTATCTGGGATTTTCCCAAGAACATATTATCTGGGATTTTCCAAACATATTTTGGAACACCCTGTATGTAATTCAATGAGATAATAAAATGTCAATCTCATTAACTTCACGAAATGGCGCCCAGTAATTTTGGGACTTGGTGTGGAGCTACGTAGAGTGTACTCATCACGTAGCACTTAACATAAAGCTGTACTACTTGAGATTCTACGCCGAGTTCAACGCGTAGCTATACTACTTACAACGGCTCGCTATACGTAGGCTTGTTCTACTGGAGCATAGAACGCTCCAAGTTCCCACGTCTACCGTTGTGGTTTAAAATAAAATTGCGATAACATCTCGAAGTAAAGTGAAAGTGTTAAGTTTAACTCCACGTTTCTGTTATGTTTCTAACAAACTTTAATTATATAATTTGTACTAACGCAATAATAATACAGTCAATCTTATATCCAATATGTTATAAATATAATTATATAGAAGCTGTATTGTGCAGTTTCAGCGTCATTCATTTTCCGTTGATTATAAACAACTTGATTGTAAAAAAAAATGGTTTTCACTGGCAGTAATTTCGTGCAGCATAGAGGAATAATAATGTTGTTCGTATCTGCGCTCGAGGATTGGCAATGTTAGCAACGAGTGGAATGAAGCGGCTTTCGCGCGCAATCTGCGTTAATCGCACCGTTAATAGGTATTCTGACAAGTGGCATTGCATCCTCATTACAAAATAAATTATCCGTTCGCCCGCCGTTGAACCGAATGCCCGCAAGCCAACGGTTTAATGGAGAATCGCCTTGTTTTATAGTTCATCTACTCGCCAGTACGTACAGGCTCATTCAAAACTAGTAACATTCCATTTTTTGGAAAGCATGAAATAGTATATAATAAATTATCAATCCTTATTTATTTATAGTACGCTACTATGTATTCTAATAAATCAAGTCAGCGCTCAACAATTTAAAAATACTTAATAATTAATATTTCCAACCTTTTCCTTCTTATCCAAAAAAGGAAATGGGTGTATTTCAATAGTAATAAACATATCTTTTAAACAAAAATTGTAGTACGTTAGATTATAAAAGGAAGCACAATTTTTGAAACGACCAGTAGGTGTCGCGAGGCCGATAGAATGGGTGCCAGGCGCAGATTGCCAGCGTGGCGATTCCGCACATTACTTCCAGAAAATTAATATTTCGCTCTTCGAAATGCCGGCGATACGGCAATCTCATCGCAAACGTGAACAGGTCCGCGCGCGGGCGCGCGTATTCCACGCATGATTGTGTGCGCCTCGTGCACATAGTGCAAAAGGACGCAGGACAATTTCACCGCAATTACCTGTCACTCCTGCATTCGCCGCCCTCTTCGCCCCTCCTCACCTGTACTGGATAATCCTGGCGGGCACTTTGAATATTACAGGATACGTGATCGCATTGATCGAATCCTATCGGTCAGAGTCACCAGTACTAAACAAGTCAGTGGAGTCATTCGTTACACTCACCTTCGACAAAAACAATTTGAATTGCCAGGGAAAATCGAACTATTATTTAATTATCACCGTTGATTGTTCGAGGGTTAAATCCAAATATTTATTGTCATGGATATTTTAATAATTGCATGCTAAGTTTGTCTAATAATCACATCCAAAATGCATCCGTGTTCGAATATTTATAATACAACGGATCGCCGAAACAGTTGTTGCGCTTTTAATTTATCAAGAATTAATTTTATGTTAAAGACATTTGAATACGTGGAATAATAATAGTAATAATTTTCCCGAATGTATATGCGAATACGGGTTGGAGAAACCGTCTGGCCGACAAACCGTACATTCACCCCGAAAAAAGGGGTAACTTATGGCATTACATCAATTTCAGAGGCGTACACCCGCTGACTTGTAATAAGTCTGGACATAATTCTAATTAGACCGGCGGCGTTATGGCGAAATATGCTTCAAAAACGAGACAGAGTTCACGCGAAAGAGTCACGCACACGGTGGCGGCGCCTTATCAATGAAATTAGCCAATTGAATTACTCGATAAGGATGTCTGTATACTGGAAACCAGACAGAATTCCTCATTATCATCCTTATTTACAACTACCGCGTTGTAAATAATAATTTATCTATTTCCACACTTAATTAAATTCTCTCTCCTAGTTCAATTTCTTTTCAATGTAGTTAAGTGTATAATTGATTCATCGCCGAATAAACAATAGGAAATCCTGATTCTGAAGTTTCTCTGATTAAAATCTCAATTCAGATTGAAGCTTCACTGGCCAATGATTCTCATCTCCTCGTTCCACGAGGGGCAGAGTTGAGTAATCTAATAACACGCACGAGCAGAGAATCAATCGAGGATCATTCGTGACTGGTGACTGGCGATGCTCGTTTATCACCGGGAATGACTCCCATTCTGTTAGGAAGAGTTCTTAAAGGGGGTGCTGCTCTGTAAATCAGGCCTGGCGTTACCCAATTTCGCAGGCTTACTCCATTACCAGCCAACTGCCCTCTAATTAGTGAGACTCGATTAGATAGGGCTGCCTCGGCTCACACACATACACACATACACGCGCGCGTACACACCAGGTAGCTTAGAGAGTGCCGAGGGTTTGTTCTCCATTCCCCTCAGGGAGTTCCGATTCAATCTCAAGGTCGTTCTTACCCGGCCTTTTATCTTTCTACGCCCATCGCCCGCTCCATCCAGGCCGCCCTTCTAGTATCCTTACTCCTTTCAATGATGACCCCGCTCTTCTGCGGCTCTCAGACACCCCCGGCAACCCTTCTCACTATCATTTTCGCACTACCTAATATTCATAATCTGTTCAGAATTATTTGACTTACAGAGACACTTCTTTGGACATTGTTAGAATTATCGCACATCATAAAATATCAGAAAATAATCACTTTCTTAGTTAGAATTATTAAAAGTGACAATGCCGGAGAAATCATAGAGCCTCGATCAGAGTGGCGGATTTCACCGTGCGGTTAAAGAATCCCCACTGACATTCGTCCGCTAAGAGGTTGCTGCGCTGCTGGCGGACTGCATAAGAGATGCGTCGCGGGATTCAGGAGGTTTTGAAGCGTTCGAATTTCGAGGCCGCTTAGCTATAAAAGCGAGGTTAATTCAATTGGAATCCTTTGAAGAGAGACAGAGTGAGAGGAGAGCGGGGCTAAGGCAGTGTTTTCTCAAAGGTACAGTGGCTCCGCGGAGACATCCAAGACAAAGGTACGCCGATAGAAAAGGGAGTCCTTGAGCACGCGCGCGCGCGCGCGCCTCGCCGCAGAGTTGAAATACATTGCGACGCGTTGAATTGAAAATCATCAGATTCTCCGGGGAAAGGTAGACCGTCTCGGCCGTCTCTGGAGAATCAGTCCGGAGAAACTGGAAACCGGGCATCGGGCATGCACACGCCCAACACTCCTTCCAATGTGAGCGGAGACTCGTTTTACTTCCCGATCGTCAAGCATTCAAACCTTTGAGTCTCCCCAAAGAATTCGGGGTCATTCGACGCGACTCAAGTTAAACTCGATTCCCCCCGCCGAGAACTTCCCAGTCGATCTTCGTTATCAGAAAGTTCCTAATCATTAAGATGTAAACTCTCGCCCCGGCCGCCGCAGCCTCGATGCCACGAAAATGGAATTTGCCGACCGTGGTCCCTCTTTTAAAAGGAGCTGCCACGCCAGACTCGCTTCACTTTTGCCGCGCTTCTTCCTTCTCGCTTTCTCCATGAAATGGGAATTGGTGTCAGGGAAGCGAGCGGCTACCGAATCAGTCCAGAAGTACGGTTATGTAATACTTCAGGGAAGTTTCGCAGAGTTTGACGAGGTCTGTGGAGAACAGGATACATTCGGATCAGAGAGTCTTTCCTGAGAATCCTTTAGAAATGATGTATTGCTACTCTTTCTTTCCAAGTACTTGTATTCCGTCGAAAGTCTATTTACGAAATCTATTTCAATCCATGCTGGTAGTACAAAGTACTTAAAATAAAAGCAGTCCTCATTAAATAATAGTACAAAACCAGATAGTAAAACCGAAATTAAAATGTGAAAGCATGCACATGCACGTCAAATTTCCGTAATAACAATGCAGGAGCTTATCCATCGCGTAATAAACTTCCCCTGCTGTTTCTACTTTCCTAACTTTGTTCACCCATTATTATCCCTGTGATAATGTCATCAGAGGAGCGTAAACTTCCCTTTAATTTGTATGATAAAAGGGATGAATAGAGCAAGTGCGAAGACGAGGAAAGTTGATTTTATAGAGTAGCCAGTTTAAAATACCGTAGTTGAGTGGAAAGAATGCGGGGATAACGATTTTCTTATCCTGCGCTTAAAAGTGGTGGCTGCTAGTTGGATGGCGAGATTGGCGTGGTTACGGTTTAAAGCGCGGAAGAAAAGAAGCACAGAATGGAGAGGATCAACTGGCACACAGCCTCGGGCTCTCTCAGTCCTCGATAGTGTATCAAAGACATTGATCTTAAAGTAGATAGGAAAGTTCACGAACTGCTGGAACTTCGGCTGCTTTCACAACCCAATATCACTCTATTACTACCACCATGAACTCCCATACTCTTGTCTTTTTCCCTGAAATACCGAAAATCTCTAATAATAATGCAAATTTTATTCAACCTAATATAAACAAATTGAATCATATATTGCCTGCTTTGATTCAAGTAAGGTAATTATTCATTACCAGAGAACTACTGACATTTTAAAAAGACATCATAAAGAAACAATGGAATATCTTGATGAACAAAAGGCCGAGGTTAAAGTAGCGAAGGCAAAGAATCACCAGGCCAATACTCAGCAGTTGCCGAAGCAGAGTTTCTCGACGAAGAACAAACAAAAATCAGGAGGATAAGGAGGGCGGTCTTAACCCAGAAAGTGCAAATGGCAGAAATTAGAGAAGCGTACCACTTCACGTCCTGATTTCACAATCAGAGGACAGAAATGAGTTAACTCTCAAGCGCACGAGGTACCATCCCGGCGCGGCGTGAGGGACGAGCCTCGCTGTAATTCCATCGCGAGCTTTATCTTCCCAGCAAACATTGAGCCTGACGAAATCAAAGAGGTCGCCTTTATGGAATATCTTGCCGTGTACATTCACATGGCGCACCACTTCGCGTCAGCTGCCAGTGAAAGCCAAGAGGGTTCTTTGCTCCTCTCTCTCTCTTCTCATCCCCTTCTCTCACTCGATAGTAGGGTAAAGCTGTGGCTGGGCTCGTGGGAACAAGAGGAAAAAGAGGAGCGAGCGATGCCGGTTGGAGGTGGCGGACTCGAGTAATCAGATCGCGAGAGTTGGCTCCCCAGGAGCAGTTAAAAAGTCGAGCGAAACGCCCAAGAAACAACAGTTGGCACCGATCTCCACGCGTCTGCGTGTCCTAGTTGGAGGGAGAAACGATAACCGGGAACGGTGTTAACAGCCACGATAACCAAGCTCGGGGAAGCCGAGGAGGAGAGAGAAAGGGTAGTGGCAGTAGGAGAAACGAGGAACAAAACCGAAAAGAGGGAATAAAGGAGAACGAGGCAGATCTCGTGGACCCTCGAGCCCTTTGGAGACTTGATTGTGTACCAGAGAGAGAGGTTGCTTTTCAAGCGAGCAGAAGAGCCCTCTCAGACTAGCGTCAGGCAGTCGAGGGTTCCAGCTTCCTGTGACCTCCCGACAGTGCCTTAACCCTGTCTACACTTACCGCCACCCACCCATTCACCACCCACACCCCCCTTTCGCCATACATATATATATTTTATTGTTTCTACCTGTGTCCACATTCGCGGACGATCATCCACCGCAACTGTACACTCTCGGCCGTTCTGCGAATCAGTGAGTGGAAAGGAAGTAGTCCCTTGGGAGCTCTCGGAAGATGGTGCTCTATGATACGGAACATATTATACTCCTGTAGGAAGATCGCTCCTCTGCTTTCTCTCGCTTTAATGATTACTGGTTAGAACCTTGTTTGCGCGACAAATATCCACCGATCGATATCGGTTCCTTCGGATGGGGAATTAAATGTAATAAAAGGAGATGTGATCGTTGATTCTAATTTGTAGTGTTTAATTGATGAATATAGAAATGTAGTGATTAGCTTTTATAGAAGGATAATAATAAGAGAATTAGTGGAAAGTGTAATAGAGTTAAATAGAACGCGAGAGGATTGAAAGGATGTCAAAGGATATGAAATAACGTTGAGAATAGCGTGGAGCCTCGAGAAACACGATGTCATATACGTATGCCAATCTTTTTGTCGCCGAAATTCTCATTAATTCAGGACGGTAATAAAGCGAATGTGGATAAGCGCAGGAGGAGGAAGGCCTGGCTTCGCCAGGCGAGCATAATCCAGTAAAAAACTCTGGCACGTGAAGTAAGCCCATTGTGGATTAAAGCGACACGTATTTTCAATTCGCGATAGTGGTAAGTTTAACCTCGCTCACCCCTTTCCGTACTTATGCTCTCCGTGCCCTTCTCGCGCAACCCTTCCTTTATGGCCCGGATTCATTGTTCCACCCTCAAATTACTCGGAAGCTCGGATTACCAGGCAGATGCGAGGGAGAAGCGCACTATGTATCATTACTATGTTATAACAATATGTTGCCGCTTTTCCTCTAAGAATATTTTCACGCGAATAATATTAAATATCTTCCAACATCAAATTATTAAGTTATTAACAAAGAATTATGAATCTAATTTTGTAATGTAAGGAACTCTAGAAAATATATAAATCAGTGATTGTCAAAGTCATTTTTTCGCCCTTGATTTAAAAATGAAGAGATCGTAGAAATATTGCTACAGCATCACAAACTGTCGAATGTTAACCTCATTCGTGCTTGGTATGGCATCGCCTCCTCGGCTTAACTCGCGCCCTCGTCAAGCAGCTTCACTATTTAACCCTCGGCCTACTCTCCCTCGCCCTTCGTCGCCCCGTCTGGCGTATTCCTCGCGCTGCACTGGGATCCTTCTTGCCACCCCTCTCAGACGGCCGCACTCACCCCTTTCACTTTCCCTTTTTCCTGTTTTGTTGCAAACTCCGCGATCTCGTTAGGATCGTTTTCATTCGAGCGTGTCTCTCTCTCACTCGCGCAGCAACCACACACCCAGTCGTCATCGTCGTTTCACCCCTCCCCCATTTTCCTCTGCCTCCCCCGCGGGCGCAGTGCGCCTTTGAGCGCCCAGCGATCTGGCAGCGTAATGTCCTTGACACCCTCGGCTCTCTCCGCCGCCGCCGCCGCCGTCGTCGCGTCACTCTCTTTTTTCCCCATTGCCAGTGAGATCGGCACTTCTCTCCGATCTAGTGATACGTGCGTCGCCCGACAGCTTCCAATTAGGAGTCCGCCGGATGTGATTTCAAATGTATAACGAACCTCGCGTCTGTGGGGGAGGACGCGGAAAGGGCATATAGCGCGACCCTAAAAAATCTACAGCTTTGACAGCCGAGAAAGTACAATTCTGATGACTTAGGGTGAACTAGACTGCCGGGGGGCGAATGCGACTCGCTCAGTCTAACCACCTCCTCCTAATAAAGGGATGCTTTCTCGAAAATGAACGATGTGCGCGAAGAAAGATAAATTGTTTTATCAAGAAGAAATTGACTCGCCAAGTTGCAAAGAACAAAAATCAGACCAGTGTTCCCTTTTATCAATGAAGAACTTCGCCGAGTTAAGATAAAATAATTAATTCCTGGACGCTCTATCTGGACAGGCGTCCACGGACGAATTCCAATGAACGTGGTTAGCGAGCGGAGAGCATTTAAAAAGTTTCAGTTAGATAAGCGACGAATTCGCCGGGCAAAGTGCTAAGTGCGCACGCAGGGGGGGTGGGGTGGAGGAATTAGTGGCGAGAGCCAATAGATCAGAGGAGCGCTGGTAGAAGCAAGCGAGTTCAACGTGAATAACTCCTGGCGACGATCTTCCACCCCCCTTCGTGGGCCCCGCTTCCCCCGGGGGAAGCCGAGCAGGACTCCGTTGCCGGCAGCTGGTGGTTTTCCAGCGAATTTAATCGCCAGCAGGTCGGAAAAGGAACGTCTTTCTTCGCGGTGTCGGCGATGAAAAAGTGCTCCGCCCGAGGAAGAAGCCGAGCGAGCCGTGCGAGCAGGAGAAAGACGGGAAGAGGATGCTGGGAGAGGAGGAGGCAAGAGATAGAGCGGCCGGAAGTGCAAAGAAGAGAAGAAGAAGCAAGCTGGTTGGTCAGGGGGTAGAGAGAGATTTTCCATTCAAGCGGCGCCGAGGGGCCCCCGGAATTAAACTTTCAGGACGCCGAACTTTTGACTCCAATGACAAATTTTCCGGTGCTCTGTGCACCCCGACACCGCCACTTTCGCCTCTGTCCCACCTTAATCTACCATCTCTACAATCTCGTTCCCTCCCTGCCAGCACAATAATCATTGGTAACCGTGCCAAGACCAACCTCACCCTCCCACTTCTACTACAATGAAACGCTTATTAAACTTAAGGAGTCGCTTGCTTCCGGAAAATATTAGGGATGTTCTTCCGCCCCTCCATGTTACAATTAATCTTGGATATACTCGAATATGTCAGTCTTGTAGATCTTTGTTTCGTGGTGGGTGATAGTCTTCTTTTTAATTGTAAGTTTGAATTATGGAATTACGACTGTTGTTACTAATTAATATATTAGACCTTTAGAAAATATAAATAAAGCGTCGTTAAAGTTTGAAAATTTCCTGATGGTCTAAATTCTCCCGCTTTGTTCTATCCACTGTAGTTTTTGAGAGTTAAATGTTGGCAACATAAAAAACGGTAACAGTCGGGCAGTAAAGTTAAAAGTTTGCGAAACGATATGTACATAAGTGTCTAATAAGAATTAAGGTTCCCGAAGTTCGTCATCCGGTTGACAGGGCGGTAGTAAAAACTTTAAAATGCAGCCTTCCCGTGGGCACTGGACGATGCAGGAAAGGGTGGCTGCTACACCCCAAGTGACAAAAATTAAAAAGCGCAACGTCAAAAATTGCAAAGTACGAAGCTAACCGCACGGGCGAACAAAGTTTAAGGCCCTTAACCGTAGTTTCGCTGCCTTATTCCAACTTCGGCCCGGCGACTAATCTCCATAGATTTCACTTTATAAACAGCATCAAATTACACGTAGGAAATTTCATCCCTCACTTAGAGCAACTTTCCTCGCCGGTGTTCGCGCTTAAAAAGGCCGCCTATAATATCGCCCACGATATTTCCTCCTCCTGCAGCCGGAAACTATTTTCATCCCCAATAATATATGCATGGCTATTGTTCCTGATATATGAATCGAAAGAGAGTGTTAATTACTATCATAGTTACAAAAAAATAGAACATTTATCACTAATTTATTATCAATATCAAATTGAATATCGAATTTGTGTTGAGTAGAAAATAGTAAATAAAGTATGTCTGAACTGAGAGAGAAGTTTAAGAATTTTTGTTGCGCTTTTTATAATTGGTATAGGAAGTATAATATAGCATAGAATTCTTTAGGGTCGTTGTGTGTTGGGGGTTAAGGGTTTGGTAAAGGGGTGGGGCCAGTGTGTCTGGTAAACTGGTACGACCGACACTCGTTTAAAACGCATTAGGGGACGGATGCTGCTCGCACCTAAGCACCGCAATTTCGCTGGGCCTCGTAACTCCGCTTCCGGCTTTTTGATCGCTGACCATCTATTGGATTCCTGGGAAAGAAGTGTCGCATTTCGGTAGCTTCCTCGAATTTTACCGCACCGTCAATTGATGAACGACGCAAACTTAACTACTTCTGTGACGACGAAAAGTTTTCTGCTACATTTAACAACGCGCGTCAATTTCATTTTAAACTAACCTCGAATGACTCCTTCGTTCCTTTGTACGACTCTGATGATCCGAATAAATCCAGTCTACATAAATTGTCATATTTATGTTTGACGTTCTTGGTCTGCTTTTTGCGTTTCAGTGAGACCACTCAGTGTAACGATACTCAGCAGCGAGCATGTACCACTCAGTGCTGACCGGAAGTACGACATAAACTGCATAACTGTGGGCTCCCGGCCACCTGCCAAGCTTTCCTGGTACATGGAGGGCAAGAAACTCACGAATTACACCGAAAAGGTATGTCCACCTTTCATTATTAACTTTTATTCATTTCGTGCCTGAATGATAAACTATAAAATTTGTATGCACTCTACGATAATAATTAATAATATATTGTTTATAATATTATCGTGCAACCACAATTAATTTGCGGAACAAGATAGCACATATGTTACATAGCCGATGATCCTCCAATTATCAAGAGCTTCTGTGATCAAATTGGCCTTCAGATCACCTCACGTCAATTATATCCTTCTGAGTAGATCAATATTCTTGTGGTTACAACTGATCTGCCATCGGTTTATCAACGAATAACTGTTAATTACTAAATAGCAAGTAAACTATCATTCACGAAATGCAATTATTTAAACTTTAATATTCTACTTGCCAAAAGAACTGAATTTTATACTTATCCTTCAGTTCAAGTATTAAACTAACGTAATACGAAATCATTAGTCATCCCAGCTGGAAAAAAGAGTAAGTTTCTTCGAGAGGAGGGAGAGGGGCGGGGGGCGCGCATTAAACTCAGAAATCGAGGTTAGGACCGCTTATTATTTCTTCGGCGGAAATGAGGTCGACGCAGTACGAATAAGAAGGGCGGGCCTATTGGTGGCTGGTTTAAACGCAGCAGCCTAGCACGACGGCGGCGGCGACGCTGCTATTAGCCGAGACAAAAAAGCTCTATGACCTATCCCAGTTATGGCGCGCTCTATTTCGAGCGTTTGAAACACCGAAATCAGTGGTATTAGTGGCGGTATCGGTATTTGCATCGTTGCCATTAGCCTCTCCTGCTGACACGCCATAGTGCAATTACCGGATAGACGCGATGCTTTCGTGATCTATTTCGCCTCTTGCTCTTTAACCCCCCCCCTTTTCTCCCCCACTCGCTTACTCACTCTCTCTCTCTCTCTCTCTCTCTCTCGTGCTCTTTCTCTTGCTTTCTCTTATCCATCGCTCGATGTTCGTGTTCCCGCAGCCCCTATTTTAGCCCTGGCTCTTATGATGCAGCTACCTTCATCCCACTTCCCTTTCCCTTTCCCTTCTCACTCTCTTTCTCACTTCCCCTTCTCTGTCGAATGCTGTCTGCACTCCACGTCTTTCCTACCTTGTTCCCGGGGCCTTTTACCTCGACTGGCGCGGTTCCCCCGATGAGAAAATCGGCGCGCCCCTTGGAACTAGGATTTCGTAGACCATCATCGATCTACCGCCAAGGAGAAAAGCCTTTCTGTAACACGATTCTTTGAGCTACCACGCAAACCGCCCCCTCCATCTACGCCCCCACGTCCGGCAATCTGACGGCCGAGGCTTCTTTAGTCTTTTTCGGATGCTCGAGTTTGGATTCATCCGTGGTGCAAGCGAAACTCGGATTTCCAGCTCACTTCGCCCGAGCGCAAAAGATAAATAGCAGGAGGGCTGAAGTCAGCGGGGCGGTTGCAGTAGTTTCGTATTGGAATGGATGATCGGAAGTGGGATTTTGCCAGTGGACTGTTCGAATTAGGATGTCTTTGAGAAAAGTAGAACTTAGAATTAGAGGATTCGGTGTTTGCATGTATTCGGGGATCGTACGTGATTTGTTTGTGATTGGATGAGGGTAGTTTTGAAGTGAGAAATCGTGGGGATGTTTGTACTTCGTTGGAATATCGTTTGGAGGTATGAAAAGAGATCTGCTTTGGAAGGTTCGAACACACAAAGGACAGCAAATCATCGATTTCTCGTTGTTGTCGAATAATTTATGTTCCCGAAGCGAGCAGCTGTTATCGGGATTGTAATTATTAATACGAGGCAGTGCAACTAAACTGCCGATTATAAATACCTGCGTTCAATCAGTAGTGGCGCGACGCGTGCTGGACATTTTTTTATTGTCCGCCGGCTCAAAAAGTGTGCAGTCAGTGAAGGCTACCAAAAAAAAAGTGCAGGTTTTCAGTTGCGAACGATGATCAAGATCAATCGTTCGCCGAGCGAACGACAGGCTTTTAGTCTCCGTTATTGCCACAGTTGTACTGGGTGTCCCAGGAACAACCATTCATATTTCACACCCGAATTCCGCTCGATCGCTCGTCGTAAAACCGTTACAAAAGCGGGATTTTTCGATGATTAGAAGTATGTGCAACTTCGAGCATTTGCTACCCACTGGATGCTGACGTTAAGAATTTTTCTGTTAGACTTCTCGCGATAGAACTAGTTCCGACCAAACTTCAACAGTAACTTCATAAAATCATTCAAACGTCGCTCAATTATTACAACAAAATTTGTGTAAAGTTTGAATAACATTTACAAGCAGTTTGCATGTAATTGCAAACTTCAAACTTTTAAAGCTTTACATTATTTTTTCCAAAGTATAAGTATTTCGAAAAAATGCACAAAAAAATG
This sequence comes from Ectemnius continuus, assembly GCA_910591665.1. Taxonomy (NCBI): domain Eukaryota; kingdom Metazoa; phylum Arthropoda; class Insecta; order Hymenoptera; family Crabronidae; genus Ectemnius; species Ectemnius continuus. The sequence continues at coordinate 6,366,529 of OU342868.1, read as the reverse complement.
GTTATTTAAAGCCATAACTGGTACACCGAGTGTATCGCGATTCTCTTTCGTCGCAGAAAACACTATTGTACCTGAGTCGAGCACCGGCACGAACTCGTTGCAGGCGGATATTCAGGATGCACGCGGTGGCTGGGTTCGCCGGCATCAAGTAAAATAGAGAGTTAATGGAAAACAGAGACGTTGAAGATAACAAACGAGTTGTACGTGAGTAGCCAGCCTCGAGATAAGAAGGGAGCAGCAGCAGCAGCAGCAGCAGCGTAAATAAACAGAATCGGAGCGAGAGAGAGAGGGTGAATAAGTGGCACTGAGAAGTGAGAGAAGCCGGAGCACCAGCCCGGATAAAGCTCAAGAAAAGAATAGGAAATACACTCAGCCCAGCAAGGCCAGAATTGTCAAGCGAAAGGGGGAAATGTAACGGCACGATAGGTAAATCAGTATAATACAGAATGCACCGATAAATGTGACAAAGGAATTCCAAAGCAAATTGATAGAAGCTTGTGTTAACAATGCAGGAAAGTGGATATAAAAGGGGAACCGCTTATCTCGGACAATGAACCAGTAAGCTTCGATTCTCTTTTTCATGTTAATTTAGCCTTTGCCAACCATAGAGAGGAAAGAAGAGGTCTTACAATCGACACAGAATTCCTAACGTTCCTCAGATTAAAGTATACCGTTCTTAAAAAAGTCAAGAAAATCATTCTCGAAAATATAATACGTTCCAAATTCCTTGACAACCACGCTCTAATCTTTCCTTTGACGTCTTCCTGTTCTTGTACATCCTCAACACCTTTATCTACCCTTCGGAAGTCATCTGAAAATTAGTTTCACGAGCGTGGAACTCGCACTGGGGCCAAAGTGCAGAATGAAAGGATATACTGGGAGGCTTGACTCTCCCTCGAAATTCCGGGGTTCTCGTTCCTCGCTAGTAGCGATTTCTTGGCCAAAAAGTTCTTACTTACTGTTGGCGGCAACAGTTAGAATCAAGTGGGACGAGAGAGGTGGAGGAGGAGGAGGAGGTTAGGGTGGGGCGTACAAAGGCACACGTTGGGAGCAGAAAGTGAAGGATAATGCGAAACTACCGCGGCGTTTAAAGCTCCGGGAAGTACTTGAGCCGCCTCCAACCCTCCTCCATCCTTCCTATCTCTCCCCTCTTCTCCTCCTCTCTTTCCAGCCTCGGCAAATGCACGGCAGAGAAAGAGGCTGAAAGGCAAACCAGAACTCGAAACATCGGCAGCATAGTTTCAGCAGATTATTCGGCTCTCGCGATTTACGAGCGGCAGCGCCAGACCGGCGCGCCTCGGATTTCCAACCAATTTTGATCGCACTCTATACGCCGACGCCGCCGCACGAAAACTTTCGACTTCCGTTCTATCCTTCTCTCGGTTGTATTGACTCGATATCGTGTCCGAGCTCTCTGCGCCGTGCACTCCCTCATTTAAGATCGTATTATTTCAGCACAAACACTCGAATCCTCGTCGAGCACCCTTGCACCCTTGCGCCTCCTCCCCACTCTTGATACGATTATACTTGAAAGACCGCCCTCCTGAAATTGTGGTAAAGTGTTCTTGCTGTGTTGCTGCTCGTTCCTACGCTCACCCGTTTCCTTCGGCACTCCACTGTATTGATGGCCCTGGAAATGTAGTGTGGTGTTAGCATGTAGATATTCATTGCTGGCAATATTGGATTTCAGACTTTTTCTCGAAGGGAAATAGTAAATACCGTCGAGTTTAATATTTGGTAAGATAGAAGACAAAGTAAACTGCACTTGAATCATTGTTTCATTTCATAAATTAGTATTGAGGATTAGAAAAATATAAGTGACTTAGAAAATCATTATATTTTTCAGTCTAAAGCCATGAATTATTATCTCGATGAACGGGTGCCGAGAAACGCAATATAAACTAGCGCGACATCTTAATTAGCAATAACTGTCTCGCCCTTAAAAGAGTTGTTAAGGTACGACAGGTTTAGTGGCTTAAAAATCAGGTGTTACCCGACACATTAAAAGTATGAGCACGAGTGGCGAGTATGTCTCTCGTGCGACGTTCAAGAACGACATATCGAATGCAAAGTACTTAATTTCCATGCGGTAATAACGCATCTGGAAAAAGTGAGTAACGGGGGAACCCTTTGAAGTCACTAATTATGCGCGGCTGGCGGAAGTACGTGTCTACCGATCCTCAGCCGCGACAGGGGCTGCTGCTGCTGCTGCTGCTTCGATTCTTTGAAACTCTTTCTGCACGTTCGGTTTTATGGCCGCGGCTTACAAGGAAATTCTGCATTAATTACTGGAGTAACCGGCGCACAAAGAACTGCCGTGCACTCGCGCGCTACTTTCCCTAGAACGGCGACACGCGTGCACAAAGACATTTTCGAAGCTGGATTATCGCAATTTAACGTCTTACCCATCGAGTACAGTTTTTCTTCTCTTTTTTTTTTCTCGAAGGATAAACCGTTACTGGCAACTACGCGCGCGTTAACGTGGATTTTATTATCTCTTCCACTCATCTATAACAAGTTCTTGTTTAGATTTCGATTATTATAATTATACACCAGCAAATGTTCTTGTGGTTTTAGCGCGTCATTTTTATAATCGAATTTATAAATAATTCATTGCGTTTCCTCTTAAGTGAATGAGAGAATTTATGTTGGGATGTGTTGCGTGCTCCTCCTTTTCGTGGTCGTTTAAAAATCAGATAAATACATAAATGTTCCACTGGCATGTGAGTTTTTGCAGGTTTCGTTAGGAAATAGTCTGACTATAATGGAGTCTCTGTTATACTCCACTGAATTCCTTTCATGCCACATCTTTCCAGCTTCCAAGAGTGGGCGCTGCTGTACCTAATCAGTGTATTCTCTTTATTCCGAGATACTTATTGAATTATTCCTTTTGACTCTCTTCCTCTTACTCCCCGGTGTTCAACGATTTATACCAGCCCCCATCCCGAGGGAGAATAATGCTGGAAGCCGGCAGACTCTGTTGCGTGTTTGAATTTTAATTAAGCGAGAGTATCATACGGGTGACAGCGCTTGCTGAGCATAGTAGAGAAGCGACGTTTGAGCGACGTGACTCAATGCCATCATCACCGTCCAGGTCAACCAAGTGTTAATACCCATTTGTGGAACTTGCTGAAATAGTCAGTCGTGTATTAATAGCCGGTTGAATTACACTGTAAGTCGGAATCGCCCTTTCCCAGTGTTATTCCGACTGGAAAGTTCTCGTTCGTAGTTTTAAAGTATATTTATTAAATCTTGGAATATTATTTAGAGTACCAAGCCTCTGAAAAAGATTTATTTTACGTCTCGAAAGGAATGGGAATCTCTTAAGCGTTGGTGGTTTCAGTAATAAATTATTTATCTATTTCTAAAGTATACGGCGATTCCGAAAGCTCTACAACTTAAAATATTCCATAAGTGTTTCTTTTATTCCTCGGGATGCATTAAGTGGCTGCTTCTCTCAGTGGGAAAGGAATTTTTTGACGGGCTCGCGCTGCCTCCCTAAAACATGGCTCCTTTTATCATTGCAGGTATCTCAGGACGGTAATATGACGACCGCAACGCTGACTTTCAAGCCTACCCTGCTGCACCACGATAAAGTCATAACCTGCCGAGCAGAAAATCCCAAGGTCCAACGAGGCGTAGCTGAAGACGTCTGGAAATTGAATGTTTTTTGTGAGTGTGCCGCGCACAAATTAGCCTTTGATCTTCCAGCATAAAGAAGCCTGCGAAATTGTGGCCGAAAGTCATGCAACCTTCCGTGCGCATTCACGTTTCTTCTTCTTCTTCTCCTCTCTCCTCCTCTGCCCCCTCTGAATTTCTTACATACATCGCGAACCTCGAAATCCACAAGCGGAATAGCCAATTCAGAGCCACCAGTCTCCATGGATATATTCCCTTTAAACTGGCGTACTTTCAGCAAGATTTATCGGGCTTCCTTTTATTACCGATCTGTTTTATTACTTTCGCTTGTCTCACGTGATAATACAAAGGAACGATACAAAAAGTCAAATATACAGTAAACTGTATGAACGTACAGAAAGTATAAATTATTCGTCATAGATTCATATTCAAGGTAAACACGAGGTATACATTTAAATAAAATTATCCGGCAATTTTTTCGAAAAATGCGAGCCGCCGCTCACGTTGACAGTAATATTTGTTTTGTCGCGAACAAGGACGTTCAATTAAAAATAATTTCATAATTGACTTTCGCGCCGAATGTTGCAGAAATTAAATTACTGTATTATTTATCATACGTTTTATCGATATGTTTTCTATCTCGCGTAAAGTTTTCATTGGGAGCTACGGTAATTTTGGCTAATAGATTCCTGACCACTGATTTAATGGTAGCCGTTCGAAATGAATGCTTATCTTGTATCAGTGTTATTTGAAATTTCAAGCTCCGTCGCTTCAGGCTTCGGTGCATCCCCTCGAATTCATGAATCGAGATCAGCCGTGCTAGATATCGATAGTAACCGCGCGAGTGCCGGCGTGTCGAACGCCGCCGGTGCGCGGCATTTCTATCAATAATCAAAACTGCGTCGGATATATCGAGCGTGTCAAAGCATGTCCGAGCATAGAGGCTTCGATCCGTCAGTCTGCCGAAATTCACAATTATTTCTACTGTCGGCTCTCGTAAAACACCGGCCACTGCATAAACGGTGCTCCGAAAGACGCGACAATTTTTTCATCGCGTTTCATCGAATTTATTGACAAGTTTCACATTTCATATAATGAAAATCTTTATATTTAAATACTTTTCGTGTAATAAAATATTCATAAAAATTCAGATTCATCATGAACTAGTTTATATTATGTTTTTTTTAAAATTTAAAACAATTATGTTCCTTTGTGTTCTACTTGTATTTATGAACATAGTTTTGATTAATAACGCTTACGTTTTATAATGTTTAATGAGAGAAACGAACCAGTTAATTCTCGGTTTCCACTGTTAAAAGTAATTCATCACACACGCACTTAACACGTAGCACTCGTGATCTTTTTTTCGAGCCACCCCGTACGTAACGTATCAAATTCCCGCCGGCGGCGGAACAAGTTGAAAGTAATTTATCAGCAGGTAGCTCGGCGCTCTTGTTCTTGCGCGAAATTGACGTGGCGAAAAAAAGCAGCTGTACGTCCTGTTATGCCGGCGATCACTGCCACACCTCCGCTCCTAATTTCGAAAGCCCTTTCGCGTGTAACACGCTTCGCGTTTCATTTTCCCGTGGCGCTGGTGAACTGGATGGTTCACGCGTGAACGGACAACTATGCGATACACGCTAAACTATGGACAGTAATCCTTCATTTTTGCCAGGTTACGCGATAGCTCCGAAAATCTGTTATCGCGCTTTTTTTACATGTAACACCTGTCAATTCAAGAGAGTTACCTTTCGACAGCATAAAATTGTCCTCGATCTTTATACAAAGTTATCGGTTAGGTCAATCAGTGGTGATTTTTAACGATTTTTTGACAAATGCATTTCCCCGTCGTGTTTAATTATATTTCATTCAATTTCAATCGATAATAAACGAAGTCGAATGTCAATTAAATTGGTCACGGAATTCAGGATTATTTTCTCTCACGAATTCTTTTTTAAAAACTAAATTAAACAACTTTGTATGAAAAACTTCAGTTATATTAAACATCGTCCTTTAATATCAATTATACCAGTCTAATAAATGCTGCAACTACAAAGCCTCCAACATTCAATAATTATTACTGGCTCCATTACACGATATTCCTGAGGACAAGGCTAATTATAATGCAAAACTGATAAAGTGCAGGGCATCGTAAATTGACGGGAGACACAAGGAAGCCACATCCCTTTAACCCAAAGATTAATATAGATCCAAGGGATGCGTTGTGTCTGGCTATCTCACTCGGTGCCGTAAGCGACGTAGCGTAACAAATGAAATTTGTATGAGAAGTTCGCCACACCGCCCATAAATCACGACCACGTCCCATTAGAATATTCAAAAAGTTTCCGCGCACACTTACACTTCGGCGATAGTGGCTCACCGTACAGAATAATCCGAGGAATACTTAGCCGCTATTAAATATATCCCCAAAATGAAGAAGGATGTGTGCCACTATATCGATTTTTTATAATACGAAATAAACCACTCGCAGTATATTAAAACTATTTTATTTATTTATTATTTTTTTAACAAATGAATGATCTATCATTATAGTTGCACCAATCCTTCATCTTGAGCTCGGATCAAACATGAATCCTGATGACATCGAAGAAGGCGATGACGTATACTTCGAATGCAAGATCCATGCAAACCCAGGAGCCTACAAGGTTATATGGAAACATAATGTAAGTAGTTTCATCAAACTCCTTTGTTAAAAAAAATCAGTGAGAAATTTTCAAAGTCGAAGAAACTGGTAATTATAAGACGATAGGGAACCAGTGACTTTAGAGTATTGCGTGACAATAGTTGGAGCTAAATTTTGCGAAGGATTTCGTCAGCAGTTCGGTTTTGAGGGTGGTGACGGAGGGTAGAAATGTGCCTGAGGGAAGCGCATGTAGCCGGGGTTATTTAGGTGAACGAGCTTGTTTACGAAATCCGAGGCACTGAAACCACCGGGATGAAACGTTCGACGTGGTCCATTGTTGCAGGGGAACGTGATTCAGAATAATGCAAAGAACGGGGTGATAGTGCAACAATACGATCTGGCGCTGCGCGAGGTCAAGCGTTCCCAGGCCGGAAATTACACTTGCGTCGCCAGCAATGTGGAAGGCGACGGCTACAGCAACAGCGTCGAGCTCAAGATCATGTGTGAGTAACCAACATTTTCGGCTCCAACGCCTCACATATGTGCCAACCGAATTTCACCGATAGAAAATCCTTCTATTTAAACAGCAACATATTGCTTCGCCCGACATTACGTACCCAGTGCTCGTAATATAAAAATGCTTTATTATTCTTTGTTCCTAGGTTTTTATATATACGTTATTTTGTGCAAGGACATACGAGAGCCCTTATTTATACAACTGTCCATAATTCGCTCGTGGCACCATTTCGTATTTTCACGCAGATTTAAAAATACACTAACAAACGTACTAATTATTGTGGAAGATATACGAAAAATGTATAAAATCCTTGTCTCTTGTGTAAAGATAAATAGATCAGCTAAAACAACTCTAGTTCGTAGAGATTCATTATACATGGATTAATACATACATTATTCAACACTGGCAGACCATCAGTAGCTACTAAAACGTTTATTCAATCCGCGGCAAATCTTCCTGAAATCTTGCTGACAACTCGACGGCAAGAAATGGTTTATGGCTTTCGAGATACATTGCAGAGTTTATCACCGAGTACGCTCGACGCAACACGGACATGCACACGTGTACCGAGAGGACGCATTGTGTATCGAGTTAAATTAAATTGTGTAGCAGAATGGTGTATAATTCCTGGCGCGCCCTCTCTCTTTGTCCCGCTCGCACTGGCTCCAGCGAGTTAAACAGTTTCAGCGGCCAAATTCTCCGGGCGCAACTGCAAAATTACTGAATCGATGGAGCATTACGCTCCTAGGATGAGCCAGGACGCATCTTATCCACGTGTAATATTCCCCTCGAATTGCTCTCTTCTTCTCGCGCTGTCTTGGTGCTTGACTTTGATTACACACCGCTCGCCGTTAATGCCACGCTTACGACGTGTTCCAGAGTAGCTGTGGTGAAATACGAGCGGTGCGGGCCGTTCCAATTGATTTCGAACATGATTTAGTTACCGTTTATCTACGAAAATTTTACGTGTAATATTAAAGTCATAGTTTTATTTAGTTGCTCTTGAATAATCTGATAATCATTTATTTATTGAGTGAGTAGTTAGTCGCAGGGTTTTTGTAAATTAAATTACAAGGTTTAAAAGAAGTATCGAAAAAGATTGAACATTTCTAATACCGTGGGATGTATTGGAAAATAAATCTTTCACTTTCTCTGCGGGATTTTTGAAGGCCTGATTGGACAGGTCAAAGAAAGCGCGACGTATCGTGGCGGGAGAGAGTGCACCTTTGACGTAGTGCGCGGCGAGATTGCGCGGTAATAGCTTTATATATCGCTTAACGGATGAAAATGTTGATGAAGAGTTTCTAATTATGATGCAGGAATATTGCGCCGCTCTATATTCCTCGAGTGCTGCCGGCTTCAGAACTCTCGCGCTACGTTACTCTGTGTATTTGATTTATACCCCACCATTCTTCACTTGGACGCAGTATCCTCCGAGCGGAAGCTTCGGACGATGAGAGAACTTGCGCTTTAATAGAATCACCGAGTCAACTCGTCTGCCGTTAATTGCTGATTAACACGTCACTCGCGTGGACTTTTCCACCGGCGAGAAGTGTAATCGGTTTTCTGTTAGGATTATAGACACAGGCAGTTAACATCATTCCGTGAGAAAAAGTTGTGGAAAAAGTCTCAACCAAACTGAACAAACGACCACTCAGTGCGAAACTCCAGCAACTCTCCTCATTCGCTTTATTTAAATCCAGTACAATTTGAATAACTATGACATTGACTTTTTCATCGGCCTTGATAAAAAGAGCTTTCACTTCACACTATCAGTGACTACCACCTCCTACAATAGCAATGCCAAATCTCCCAACTAATTCTGCTGGACTTCCACCGGGTAGTAATTACCGGGAACACACCAATAGCATCCCTAAACTGAATTCAATCAGTTTCACAGTTTCCCTCGTTAAACTTTGCACCGAGAGTCGACTGGCGCTCGCTAATTCGCCAGTGTCCAACCGGCCGAGGGAAAAAGCGAAAGAGGGTGGTGGCGGTGAGTATAAATAGGCTGACTGTCAGGAGGGGGCGGATATCAGGTGGGCGAGGGGTGGCGCAGGGAAGAAAAATAGGAAGATCGCGAGCGAACTAACAAATTATTCCGAACTGGCGAACACCGCCAGTCTGCCACCTCCTCTTCCACCACCACCACCACCACCACCCCTTCCGACCACCGTTCCCCACCCCGCTCTTACAGTCACCCTTTCCATAGACACTCGGTGGGCGAAAAATGGGGAAACTATTCGGGCGAGGGCGAATAATGCCCATCGATCTTCCCCTCGAAAATGCTGGAACGCTGGTCATCCGGCGCTTCCAGCTAACCCTTGCGCACCACCCACTCACCATCCCCCCGACGAACCGATGCATCCACACCCATCCAACCCCCGACCACCCCAACCCCTTCGCCCTCCTCCCTCTCAGCCCTGCCCGCCAGCCACGCAGTTTTAATAAATGCGCGTAAACTGCTGGACCGCAATCCCATAGCAGTTACCGGAGCCTGTCTGTATCACGGCTGCATTCGAGCTGCGCATATTTCACCGGGACAAATGTAAATTAGCTTGTCGCCGATACCGCTAGCGCCCACCCTGTCAGCCATGCCCGCTTTAAGAATGCTAAATTATTCGATCAGCCTCGAAAACGTAATTACTGAAAGCTCGCGTCGACCCTTTTTAACCGGGAAACGAGATGCGTTGGTTATTATTATTTATCTATTTATTTTGCCGATGTATCGCCAAAGCCATTCTGTCGACCTTTATGAATATTGGGTATGCTGCTTTCGGGCAACAAAGAAAAATTACGATGGTTATTGTTGATAGTAAATGAAAAGCAGTATTAGTAAGTCTGCGGGAAGTAATATGAAAGTAGTCGAGTGACAGGCGTCTGTGTATCATATTCTGCATAGAAATCATAGAATGTAGGAGTGCTGTAACCGGGAAAGTTTTAACGAAGAGAACATTTCTGCCAACAGACAAGCCGATCTGCGTGCCGGAGCAGAAGCGGATCTACGGTGTGGCGCGGCACGAAGACGCCCGGATCATTTGCAGAGTCGAGGCGTATCCTCCGCCGGACAGCTTCCGGTGGGCGTTCAACAATACCGAGGAGATGGTCGATGTGCCGCAGGCTCGCTACAAGAACTCGACACGGCACACTCAGAGTGTCCTCACATACCGGCCGGCCGCGGAAATGGACTACGGCACGGTACTTTGCTGGGCGAGCAACACTGCCGGCCAACAGAAGAATGCCTGCATATTTCACATCATTCCTGCGGGTATGTTTACACACACAGACGCACACACACCTACCGCTGGCATTACACGCCCCGCTACAGGGTGACCTGCAATGTGAACATTCCCACTTTCCTGACGATTTAAATTTGTAAATGTAAATTTGACAATTGTTCGTTCATTATTTTGTGTTCTTAATTCGAATCTGACAGAACGATTTTTCTTGTTATGAAATATTTACGGAACTGTTTTGATTTCTATAGAATTGCTATTTTATCGAAGGAATTATAAATTGTTAAGAAGTCGAAGTTAAGTAATTTTAAGGAGATTTGCAATGCGGGTCATCCTGTAGGCTATTCTTGAGCCACCCTGTATACGTTCGCCTAACATACGAGAGTGAAGCGTTGTACAATCAGACCATGCACTGGGTTTCCACCAATTGCCGTGAACTTACGATTGGGAGGCTCGCCGGCGATACGCTGTTTGGTATTTGAGGGCTGACTGGCTAATGGCTCTGTTCGGTTGCTTTCGTTTGCTCTCCAGCTATCGTGTTGACTTAAAACAATGGCCGAGGAATTGGAGGCCTTATTTTAATTGACTTTGACCGAAACTTTCAACTGGCGCAATTAAAGCAACATTGATTAACAGCACTTCTCTGTTTAAATTAGCCGACGTGCAACTACAGTCATTCTGAGTTCATTACGAAGCAAGAAACAATTCTAGACTGCGAACTCTTGTTTATAATACTTTTGAATTTGTGAGTTTAATATGAGAGAATCAATAAGGAGTTATTTCAATGTATTGAATCTTGTGAAAGAATAAGATAACAATGGGGAGCGCGCTAACGTAAGGAAATATGGCGATAAGTGTCGAGAGGTGGGATGCGGGTAGCGTGCAAATAAGGGAGGGAATGCGCTCGAGGGGTAACGTAGCTGTTGTTTACAGGGAAGCCGGAATCTCCATACAACTGCACGCTCACGAACCAAACCACGGAGTCCCTCTCGGTGGAATGCACCGCTGGTTTCGACGGCGGTCAACCCCAGCATTTCCTTCTTGAGGTGTTCGATCAGCATACGGGAATCCTCCAAGCAAATGTCACGTCCAGGGAGAATGCGGCTTTCACGGTTCAAGGTTTAGAGCCGGGCAAAGTTCTCAATATGATCCTGTATGCGGTGAATGCGAAAGGAAGGAGCGACCCCACTCTCCTCGAGGGATTCACTCTGAAGGTCGCTGAGAAGCAGACTGGTAAGTTGTGCTAGAAATATTCCCCACCACGTTCTCTCGCCATTTCTCACAGCCCAATACTCCTAAAGGTGTTTGCTCTACCTGTAGAATTGTGATTAGACGCCCGAATCCTCCTCGAAACGATCTTCCACTTGTAATATCTAATAATTCCAAGTAATTCGACAGATTCCATTTGTATTCTGTCATTTAATTAACGGAGATTACTTTAACGGTGTAGAAATGACATGTTTGAAATCAATTGAAACAAGTGATGAATACCAGGAACTTGTAAACCAGAGGGACACACAGCTGGTTTAGCATGGGACAGGATCTTATCTCTGTTTTCAATCAATAGAGCCGGCAATGAGTAGTCTAATGCGTTGGGCTGAATCTATCGATGGCACGTTGGCCCATAAATTATCAGGGTACACCCACCCACGCCCAGAGCTAATCGAATTAGTGAATTAAATCGAATGGACCGTCCGGCTCCGATCGTATAGCGTTTTAATCCGCTCATTCGGCCCACATCCAAACCCATACTCCGATCCATGTGATACTCTGTCTCGAGCTTAAAAAAGCTCCCTCTCTCTCTCCGCCAATCTCTGACCCTAAAACTTTACTGCGCCCTGTTCGCGCCAACCAGATTGAACCGAACCTTTTGTCTCGGCCCGGTAATTGCGCAGAGACATTAACATATTTCTGCTCGCCTATTCTCTCTGCGGTTCGAGCTGTAATTACTAGACCGCGAGAATTTATGCTCGTAATAACTCTCCTCTGTCTACTGTGCATTTGCAATTAAAGATTCAATCATGGGACTTTTTACTTGGTAATATATCGCACGCATATGTAAGAAAATACAACGGAGCCACTGTGGTGACACATTCGGCTGCCCAATTGTGATTTATGCTTGGTATTATTTTTGCATTATGCAGTTGTAATTGAAAATACTATTATTAGATCGTTCGCACCCCAAATGTGAGTCACTTGCCTTTGAATCACCATCAAAAATGGAATATTTTCGGTGGCCAAAAATATGGGGAAAAAAAAATTTTGAGCTAGGGCTCTGGAATTTTTATGGTATCTTCTTTGGCGCAAAAAAACATTACCTACCAAATTTCAGCCCCGGGAAAGGTCGGGAAGTACCAAAAACACGGGGAAAACCATCGAAATCAATTTTTCAAGATCGGTTTTCCACATGTTTTAGGCAGAATTCCGGCATTTCCCCCACAACATTTATGTTTTTTATCCGTTTTGAGACACGAGGAATCGAAAAATCAAGCGTTCGTCCCGGTCCCAGAACCTTCGAAAAATCGAAAATTTTTGAAGGGGTATGCCTTAAAAAATTTGCGAAAAAATGAATTTTGAGCTAGGGCCCTGGAATTCTTATCACTTCTTCCTCGATGCAAAAAAACATTACCCACCAAGTTTCAGCCCCGGGAAAGGTCGGGAAGATAAAAAAACATGAGGAAAACCATCGAAATGAAATATTCCAGATCGGTTTTCAACGTGTTTTAGGTAGAATTCCGGCATTTCCCCCACAACATTTATGTTTTTTTTCCGTTTTGAGACACGGACAATCGAAAAATCAAGCGTTCGTCCCGGTCCTAGAACCTTCGAAAAATCGAAAATTTTTGAAGGGGTATGCCTTAAAAAATTTGCGAAAAAATGAATTTTGAGCTAGAGCTCTGGAATTTTTACTACTTCTTCCTCGATGCAAAAAAACATTCCCCACCAAATTTCAGCCCCGGAAAATGTTGGGAAGTCCACCAAAAAAATAAGGGCTAGGAGAGTTCTGATTCAAAGGCAAGTGAATCAGCCTGTACATAGGGGATCCCTCAAGGATTCGAATGTTCGGCAACGATCCCAAAAGTACGTCGTTAGTTGTTAGCGTAATATTTGAGCGGTCGGCAGGCGGGGCGAACTGCAAATCCGAAGTAAATCATACTGCAATAATGTTGGCTTACGGGATTAGTATTAATACCAATGCACATGGCACCGCAGGGTGCTTGGAATCCTCGTGACTGTCGGGGACGCCCGTTCAGCCGAACGGATGTGGCCAATAATTGAGTTGTTCTTTATTAACTAAAACAGCGCCTCTATTTATCCTCGTGACCTTTAAATAGAATTTAACGTTAATCCGGCTGGCCATTCGCCCGTTATCCTGGCTATTTGGCCGCACAATATTCCAGCATAATAAATCGTCTAATAATCATATTTATAGAAAATGTACCGCGCCTCTCATTGTGTCCGAATGTCGCGGCTGACATTAGTGCCGCTAATTGCTCCGATAACCCCAAATTAGTCGTTCGAATTTCGGCAAATCGACAGGTGTTTAATAATGCGACTGTTAACTACTCAAAAATGTCGATCGTCCACCGAACAGTGAAATCTACCTTTAATATTGACGTTTCTTGGAAATTTCATTACTCGCAATTCAATATGAATTTCTTAAAATTGTATGATCTTTCCTATTAAAGAATAACGAGATTAAAATCGCCAAGAATAACACCCTAATCCTGTACATTATTCACACACCTTTCCCAGTGCGAAAGTTGCCAAGTTAAAAGCTCGAATCTCCCAAACGAAGCTCCTTCGACTCCCAGACTTCCTCTTCGAGCGGCGAGGCTCACACATACGAATCGAAAGACACAGTATCTCGCGCAAGCAGTGCAGCTACAAGGAAAGAGTGCGCGCTCGCGAATCGATTCAGCCTCGCAGGCTAGACAAGTGTGAAAGTTTAATAAAATTCCGAGGAGAGAGAGAGAGTAGTGGCTGGCCGGAGCGAACTATCGGTGCGAGCGAGCGGCGGGCGGGCGCGCGCGCGAGAGAGTTCGCCCTCGGAAAGTAGTGGAAAAGGTAAAGCTTCGATCTCTCGAATCCCTTGGCTGGTTCGCAAGCTCGCCCCGCGCACTCGCTCGCTTTGCCGGCTGTCCAGGCGCGCGCCCACTGCGAAACTATGCTAAGTGGAGCAAGGATCTCTGACTCTTTGAAATTTCAAGCCATTCCTTCCATTCCTGAGCGCGCAGCGGACAGGGAGAATTCGACAAAGAGAGAGGGGAGGGGGGAGAGAGCGAGAGAGAATAAGGCCGACAGCTGCTGTACTTTGGCTGATATTACGAGTTAAATGAAAGCTTCGTGAGTTTGTTACGCTCCATCCAACTAACCCTACCAATCCCCGGCCCTCCATTCGCCGAGCTTCCTAAGTGTCGGATAACGAATCTACGTGAGCAAGCTTCTTGCCGACTGAAATAAAAGCCCGCCCATGCGCGCAACCTCTCTCCCCGCCAGGAATTTCGGGCATTCCGAAACGACGCGCGCCTCTCATTAAGGGTAATACATTTAATCGCACACGCTTGCCGTACTCCCGGAAACCGGAGGCCATTTCCGGCCAAGGGATTAGCCCGATCCAGCGAGGCTTTTTGTACTTGTCTCCCTTTTAGCTTTTCTGACATATTACGATCTTATTCTTGGCTATAAAGTAGTCTGTTTATCATTAGCGTTATGCGAGCGACTAACGAGCACTTCGCACGCTCGCTGAAATTCGATTGGCTGAGCGCGCCGATGTAATAAGATCGCGCGATGCTTGGGAATTCTCAAAGAGCATGAAGGTCTTAAGAAAGCTCTAAATGACTTCATCTGCAATCAGGAAGGGGTGGCGCCTCCGCTGAAAAAGAGTGCCTGTCTTTCTCTGGCTTCTTTGAATGTTATAAATAGAACTCTGGCGGGCTGATGAATATAAAATGTCGCAAATGGATCATTCAGCGAACCATCCGGGAATCCGGTCTCGCGCTGCTTCGCTATCGGCTTTCCTGTTCCGCTTTTTAAACTTGCAACAGGTTTTTTCCTTCCGTCTAGCTCGTTAATGCGCAGCTATTCCCTAGATGCTCTCAGGGGTTATCCATCAAATGCTCCTGGAATACCACTTAAGCCCCTGTTAGCAGTGCACCCGGCCAAATAGCACCAACACCCTTCACAGTCTCGATAATTGGACTGCGCATGCTAGCTGCACCTTGCATGTCTGCCTGCGAAGGCCACCGCTTATACTTCTGAAGATTGCCGCGCTTCCTTTCCGCATTCAAGTGACACTCGAGAAACCGTAAAAGTTATTCGCGATCCTCGAAAATTGTTATTAACTCATTTAATGCTAGTCATTATACACACTGCGATTTTATCGTTTAGTTTCATTGTTTATAATTCAATCGCTGATATTAGTTTTTGATTTGCGGCGAGTATTAGTTTCCTTTCGTTTTTCGCGACTATTTTCTGATTTGGAATCGGTAAAAAGTGCTGTTCAATTACTATCGAAGAAAGTAATGATCCGCCTCGGTGGAACTGATCTGTTTGCCGTGGCTCGGAGTTCAGAAATACCGATGCAGTGGAAAATGTGGAAAATCGAATTAGGAGGAAGGATGAGCGATTTATTATTGGTGGCATGAGACGTGAACAGGGAAGCACTCGATATCTTTGCCTGCAAGTAGTCGTTTTGCCGACCTCGTGATCGATTAAAGCAATCCCGCTAAAAAGCTCGTAAGCCGGCAGCCGCCATTGGCGGAATGCTCCTTCGCATCGAAGATTTAAAACCGCCGCTCCTGGAACTTCTTTTTATTAGGCACTCGAGCTACCTGACCCTCTATCGTTCGCGTCCTAGAACCTCCCAAGCCCTATTTATGCAAAGTGACACGAAAATTCACTGCGACACTTCAACGACTGTCAAATCATTTTCAAATAAATCTACAAACCTCGACATATTAATAACCATTTATCTTACTTTTCTCAAATTATCTTACTGTTACAATTTTATTTGAAAATGCTGGCATATTATTTTCTCTGACAGACGTATATAAAATTGTACAGGTTCCTAATGAATTAGGAAACTCGAAAAATTCAGATAAATAAGGTGTTTCAAATAAACTTGGTGATCGTGATGGCAGAGAGAACTGTGTGTGGTGGCTATAAAAAATAATTGGAATCCTAGTTGTAAGGTGGTAGTAGACATACTTGCACGAGAGCAGTACGCGTCCTGTTCACAGGCACCCAGGTTGCGTTCGAGATCACCCCACTATTGGGAGGTTTGATCGGAGTAGTCACCGCCCTATTGCTTGTCACCGTTGCGATTCTCGCAGCACTAAAAATACGAAGCGAAAGGCGGGCTCAGAGACCGGGCGACTTGCCTTTGAAGAAAGCAACTGCGCCAAGTTCCGAGGACCTTTACGACGCCGACGACAGAAACCCCGACGTCGTTCCAACGAACAAAGGTGAATACTAAGTCCTTACAACTGTTATTTCAACTGTCACTTGTACATACACGCCGCGGGAATTTTAGAAGCGTTGACAGAATTCTTTCATATTACAAAGCATTACATTTCAATTATATCATCGTTTATAATTGTAAAATATATGAAAGAAAAAAATTGAAGAGTTCTTATTAGTAGCTTTTATTATCGCAATTTTTTCTCCCTTCGTAACTGACACATTTCAAGAATGTCCAAGTCGTAGAAACTCGTTACGGAGCACGGGAAGCTTGAACTTGGAAACTAACGAGTGCCAGAGGAGTAAGAAATAATCGACCAATTATTATTCCTCTTTTCAAGACTCGGACTACCAGCTAACTGGATCAACGTCCGGAACACCGTTGGCGACGCAAAACACTCCCGACGGCATGCCGCCCTCCTCGGTCCCGGTTCAACAGGCAAATCACGTGCAAGGACTGCCGACATACTCTCACAGCGACTACAATAATTATCCGACCCTGCCGGTGAGTGCTGCCAGCCAGATTTCAATTTGTGCAAAAAAAGGAAAGTAGGTGGCGTGTGCGGGGGAAACCGAGGGGCGACCAGTGCCAGGCCGGAAATAGATTTCTAATGAAAAGTTCCTACCAACCAAGCCGCCCGCCCGCCTGCCACCGCTTTCCTTATTTCCTTTGTAGCCGACTTCTTTCAGTCGGTGTCGGTCGGCGCCGCGTTGCACCGGCGACGCCCTCGGAAAAATATGCTCATAATTTTGCCGCCGAGACGCGCTTCTGCTCCTGGAAAATATTGCTAGTGCTGCGCGCCCTCGTATTACCGAAGGACGTACACCCTATGAAATACTGTATGCAAATATGAACGATCTGAGAGCAAGCATCGTTCACAGTCTCCTCTGTTCAGTTTGTAATTGCTAAAAGTCGTCTTATCCATTTTTATCTTGCAGTATTTGATAAAGTATTGTATTCTTTTATACTGTTATTAGATATGTTTCTTTTCTAAGTGAAAAATTCATTGAACCGACAACGATTTCTGTACTAAATACGATTTTGAATGCGTTCTACACAGTAACCTAAATATTTCTATTGAAATATAGAGGTGAACGAAAGTTTTTCTTTGTGAGGCATCTGCGGCTTGTCACACACAGTGACTTCTCCGAAATGCCGAATACCTCCGAATGACAGTGTGTCAGTATTTCACTTCTCACGCGGAAAGTCGGTCTAGCGTGTAGAATACAGTGCGGCACTCAGAGTTACATGCCTATCAGAACTTAGGCGGCGGGCAAAAGCAGTAGAAGCAGAGAACTTTTCAATGCCGAGCGATGGAAGTACGACTTTCCCGTGGTGAATAACGTTCTTTGTGTCGACGCTTCAAACATATTCTACAAAATACATATACAGCAGCCGCTTTGGAACTGCGACGACTACGACGACTACGACGACTACGACTCCTCGCAAGAGAATATCCCGTAATCTCCCAATTTAGGGAAAATCGTGGCTTCCTCTTGCTCGAGTATTCTTTACCGTCCAATTTCCCGGCTTTGTTTGCCTCCGCTCTGCAGTAGAATGTGAAAACGACACACATACCTTTACGCCAGCTACCTCTTTCTTGTGTCTGTGCACCGAAAATCAATAGGAATGGAATTCCTCCAAGTGGGATCATAAATAAAGCAATCACTCGCTTATGAAAATCGAGATAAATTAGCCTGATATAACAAACGATTCTATATCCAACTGTCGGTGAATGTTACATCGGGTTTAATAAACGACCTTTATTTTTCGAGCATTAATAAGTAGCAGGTGCACTCTTAATTATGACGATTTCCGAGAGCCCCGAGTAATATCGTCTGCCTCGTATGTTTTAAATACGTCCGAGCTGTGTGGTACGCACTGGCTTTCATTATTAAAAACCAGGCACGTTCCCTGAAATAATCATCAGAGAAACAAGTGGTGTATTAAAACACAAAGATTACTCCCACTAAATAACACGAACAATCTTCAATCACCTTTCAAAACAGACTAATAATTTCGAATAATTCACTAATCTAACTTAGATCTTACGAAAAAACCTTTCGGAGAAGAAATACTTCCGAAACACGAATATCAACTTAGTCAAAGTTGATGGGGTGGGAGAAGGGAAGGTGTCAGATTCCATTAAAATTCTTCGGTTTCCCAAATTTTCTTACCACTTGCACGGTTATGGGCTCTCGCGGAGTCAAGTGTCAAAGTCCGAAAACAGTGTGCTCTCGCGGAGGCTCGGAGCAGCCTGCTGCTTTTGTAATCCAGTGTCAGCGGGCTGGAATTCCCGTGTAGCAGTTAAATTTAATTCTCGCGCAGGCCGTCGGAAGTTGGCAAGTCGAATTAGCGAGGGGTGGGAAAGGGCAGGCAGTTTTAATAAGGTTAATAGGTTCGGCGAATGAGGTGGAAAATTCGAGAAGTGGGCCGCTTCGAAGTGGAAAGGGACAGAGCAGCAGCAGTAGAAGCAGTAGTAGCAGCAGCCGCAGCAGCAGCAGCTTCAATTCATCTCATCTCCTTGGCTCTTCCTCTTTTCCCTCCGTCCGCCTGCTCTTCGGCCCTTCGTCGCCCACATCAAGCAGCGGAGCATTGTGCGCTCGGCGATCCCACCACTGCTGCCACCAGCCGGGCAAACTTTTTGCCCGAATATCTCCCACCCTTCCACCCTTCCGGCCCTCTCAACCAAGCCGCAATGATCGCATCCCGCGAGGAAAGCCCGGGCGAATTTTGACCAAGTTTGAAACACACCTGTGGCAAAAGGAACTTCATTCATCTATCGCTCGAATGCCCTCGCATCAGCGCGATGACTTCTCTTATTCTCCACCATTTTTCCCCGCCGCCCTACCACCCGATTTTCCGCGCACCGCCGACGTTCCACTCTCCAGGCATTGTTCCCTATTCCATGCAGCCTGGTGTTGTCTCTTGTGTCGCGATATCCCATGCGTTCCCCTGGCGATTCACCACTCGGCGCGTGACGGATTAACACATCCTAGGCTTTGAAATTTTCTTTTCAATAGCTTCGATATCGATCGTTATTGATAATTGAATGCTTATGTTAACGAACAATGATAATGGGAATATGAGGAAGAAAAGGATATTTTATAAATATTATTATTTAATTGAAATATTTAAGTAATATCTAGGAAAATTGAATGGGGAAATTTTGTATCTTGGACAAGGAATTGAAGTAATAATTATAGTTAAAAGTTTATCGGGCAATTTTAGTGGGTCAGTATCCAGACCGAAGATTCCCGATCTGATTTACCGAGAGGCAAGCATTCCGGGAATAAACAATTGATCTGTGAGTGACGTAAGTGCCGTTGATCGGGGAATGTGACCCAATTGTGCAAGGCCGGCGGCGTCGGTATTCGGCTGACGCGTATATTGCTTGAGCGTAGATGCACATATAGAAAGCGGATCACTTCATGCACTATTTGACACCGAGGCGAATTGGAAAGAAAGATTCGATGCAACCCAAATACATAATACAAGCAGGGGAAGATTTGGAAAAGAGGTCAATCGCTTGTAAATCCAGTGGGGTGGCTGCGCGCGGCGAGGAGGAGGCTGGTTTCAGTTTTAATGAAAGATATCAGCCGGAACGAAGGGCGAGAAAACTCCGGCCAAACAGAAAGGTTCTTAACGACCGCCGACTTACTCGGCGGCCCCTCTTTCCTCTATTGTTCTTTCGAACACTGACCAATATCCGGCCGCCGCCGCCGCCGCCACCGCCGACCGCCGGGACGAACCCCACTATTGTAAGATCCCGCGGAAACTTTTCACTCCAATTTCACAGCGAATTAATCGCTAATGATGGTGGAGCCAGCGCCGCCAGTTTTATCAATGGGGAAACTCTCGCCGCCGCCTCTTATAAAATCTGACTCCTCGGAATGGGATGGTTCATATCACCCGTTATATCATTACCTCCTTCTTTTCATTGTTTCCACTTGCCATCCAAGTACCACTACCGCGTTCTTCCACCGCCGCATGGAAAGAATACATGTAACCCTCGCTCTTTCAGACCTCCAGTCTGCAAGTGCGAGAAAATGGGAAATTAACGAGTCGAGAGAACCGAGTGTAAAAATAACAAACAGCAAGGGCTAGTAACGGTTTTATAATAAACACTTCGGTAAGAAATGATCTTTTCTTCTCCAAGCAACAAATACTTAATAGTATTTTCTTACTGTAATAAATAATAGATGGGTCGAATAAATATTGAATTGCAATTATAAATTGAAAAACTGGTCAACTGATGGAACATTTAAGTACAGAACAAATTTGAGAAAATGCTAGAGTACGCATTCGACTGCACTCAGGGTGATCGAATTCATTCTCCCTTTATCCGAAGGATCCCTCCAGGCTCGTCGGGCATTCCTTCTCTTTGTTCTTCGTACTTCTCATCTCGCTCGAAACTTTCCTCCTCTCTTGCCAGCGGTGGAGGAGGATTTCGTGACCAATTTATCGTCAACGACATCGGACACCCGGAATTTCCGTCGCTAAACACTCTCCTTGAAGAAACTCATCCCTCTTTCCTCCCCTTTCACCCTTATTCATCCCAGCCCTCCCTTTCTCTCTGTCTGCTTCCCTTCGCCCTTCCCTCCCACTTATTCGCCTTTCCCGGAAGTTTCAGCAGACCATCCGCTACTGCGGAGTCTTCTGGAAATACTTGGGACTTTAAGCAGGGGACTTCGAGGAATGCCTCATAATTATTTCCACTGCTGCATAGGCATCCTAGGCGATGGATCTTCTCATTCGTTCTCCAGAAACGCCCAATCCCAGTGCTCCTTCGGTTGTTCCACTTGGGGAATTAACTTTCCGTGGATATAAGCGCGATTCAACCAATCTATTTGTACTTATTTTGTGATTGGTAGAATTATCCGTTGGAGGGTTGTGGGTCGAATTTTTAAGAAAGTCGTAAAGATAGCTTTCACTATGAACGGAATGGATCATTGGGTGCAATGCATTATTAATTCACCGAGTTCGTCATATGCGAGTGTCATAAAGCAATTAGGAAGTGGATTACTTACAGGATATGCATGTTAGTAGAGCAGGAATAATCGAGGCAAATCCGTCTCGTGCTTAATCGGATTCCAGCTAACATGGTCTAATCACCATGTGACAAGTTGGACCAACAGAGAGTTTATTAAGTTAGAAAGTGGCTCGCTGCTGTTGCTCGGGTACTCGGCTCTATTCTCATTTTAGAATGACAACAAATTTGAAAATTACATTTGTAGTAATGCACTCTTCGCTGACCTTTGCAGTCAACTAATTAAACATAACTTGAAATTATTCCGAAGAGCGCGTCGACAAAAGGGTCCTAGTTCCCTTGCAAGTGGAAGTTGAGCCGGAAGCGCATCGTGATTCATTAAACAGGAACAGTTTGCACATCCCGTGGTACTAATCAGGGATTAAACTGGGCAAGTTACTAACCCAGATCCCCATTTTCGTGTGTTCCAGTTATCAGGCGAAGTGACGTACGCAGAGCTCTGCCTGGCGCGGCCGACCACCCTGTCGACTCTGGCGGACACGAAGCTGGCAAGTCTGGCCGGCGGTATGGGGAGCCTAAGCGGCCTGCAGAATTACGGAGGTGGAATGGGGATGGTGGTAGGTGGGAAAGCGTATTCGAAGGAGGCGACGGTCTACGCCTGCATAGACCACAACGCGAGGCCACCGAAGGTCGACGTCTCGAACGTCCCCTCTTTGGTGGCGACCCCGCAGTCCGGGACGACCAACAATTCCCTGCAAGATTTCGGCATCTCGACGATGAGTGGCGTCGGTGTCGTCGTTGGCGGCGGTGGCGGCGGCGGCGGTGGAAAGCAACACCATCCTGCCAGGGAGGTCGTCACCGTCCGCACGCCATTAATCTCGACTCAGGAGAGCTGCGTATAGGGACGCGATTCCGACGCGCTCAACGTCAACGAGTACTACGTCTGATATGGTCGCCATCTGGTGGCCATGCGCGTCTAACCATCGATGAGTAAGGATCAATCAATTGGATTAATCGGCGAGCACTGGCTCGGATCTCTCCCGGAAGCATTGTGTCCGGAGCCGAGCCTAAACAGCTCCAGGATGCTAGGAATGTTTGAATAGTCTTGTCACGGTTATTATAGCCGTGATTACGGAACCAAGTGCGACTGCTGCTCCAACCAGTGGATGAAATATGGACTTACTGTCCGCCAGTCGAATTCCGAGTAGCCTAAATACCCGGTTCTTGCGACTGGAAGGACCTGTTTGGATCCGCTCTCGCCCGATGGCGTCTGGAAGTCGTGCCACTTCCGGCTGCGGTACTAATAAATAGGTATTATCAATCACCGAGGACCCGATTCGAGGGTGCTCTAATATGAATACAGTATGAGAAAATACTATGAGATATGTTATAATATATGAGTACGTTAACGAGATTAATGATGCGGGGATGTCGCGGATCCAGCAAACGGTTTTTCAAGAGATTCCGGTATATATCCTACATTGGAGTGATGCTCGAGAGAGTAATGTTATCGGAATTGCCAAAATAGAGGAGATTGGCGTAATTAATGAATCGGATACCCTATTATTAGAGTTCTCTCTATATGGTGGATCGTGTGTGTGTATGTGTGTGTCAATCACTCCATCGATCGCTCGATGCAGGAACGCAGGGCTTTCCTTCATTCGTCTTATCAAAACAATGTTTTACTTCTCTAGTTCATCGAACCAACAACATTGCAAAAGGTTCTCGCAATGTCATAGAGAAATTACTAAAGTTCATTGAATTTTCGGTCCGTAGAACGAACTAGTCAATGACGGCCCTGCTGGTGTGATACACACGTGGAAAAGTTAACTAACTTACAAAGTGTCCAGCAGTAGACACGCAAATTATATATATCGTTCATTAGAACAAGCGAATTGAATGTTTTCGGCTATCGAAGGAAATTTGGAAAACCTGTTTAAATCGACGTTTGTGGCAAGTGGTATCCCTTAAGCGACTAATGAAATGCCTATCATATCGTAAGAGATACACGTTACTTCGTCGAGGTGTGACCTTCTTCGTTTCGAATCTGTTCCACCTTCCACCAGTTCCGATTCGTTTTCTGAACGGGGTCTCGATTGGTCTATAAGTAAATGTATAAATAAATGGTAAGTAGGTAATATTTGTAACATAAGTCCCAAATGTACTAGGGAATGAAGAGGTACAGTATACAAGAGTATTAATTGTGACGTGGAGTGCGAGATTAATGACGCCTTATAGGGAAATTTGTCTTCTTCTTTTTGTAGCGGACTAACAAACTATTAACGAAGTATTTATTTCCCAAGCTTCTTTTTCTAATAATCCATGAGTGCTGTGATTCGTCGCACAAGAATTAACAGGGAATTATACATGTAATTCCAATACAATTTGCATTAGTATTTCAATATTGTTATTCTTGTGTGACATATCACAGTGCCATAAAGGACTGCTTGAACTTCTGTAAATAATTAACACATGATTTTCATTCTCTTTCTGTTACTATCATTATAACATGTGTAACAGTTTGTATTCGTCGTACGAATGATTGAGATGTTGAATGATAGCGCGAGTGAATATTCGAAGACGGGCATCGATATTTCTCGAGAGTGTCCCTCTGTAAGATGATGTAAATACGAAGTTTCCTTACGATATGAGATTAATTAGATCGTTATCGATATGTTACGCGAAAATTACGAAGTACATAGTACACATACACGTGTCGCAGACGGTGAAGGTGTACGTTGCACACCATGCATTCTTAACATATCTCTAAGTATTGTCGACCACACCTTTCAGCTTCCTTTATTACTCTTTCACGAAAGATCGCTTGAGTTTGCTCAAGATTCTTAGCACAAGTGACAGCAGGCAGACATTCTTCTCCCGAGACCAACTTCCTAACGGATATGTACAATATTCGAGAAGATCATAACTGCACAAATGCACATATCAACCTACGAACTGCCAATTTATTATTTATGATTCTCCGATACAAGTGGTATCGATGGGATTGAAGAAGTAACTTCGACAATCCTGCTAAGAAAAAGTAATTCTCGCATACTGCCATTTCTTGCTCAAGATTTTATTAAACTAAAGTATTATTGCATTTGTTCTTCTGTTTGCAATTGAGTGAGTGTAATTTTCACTTCGCACGAATTTAATGTCATTGTTATTGCTCTCCATTAAGTAGAGTGGAAGCAGATGTTACTTAAGTGGAGTAGACGCGTAAGTAGTCAGTCGTGAAATTGGTCAGACGCTGCAGGAGAACTATCAGAGTAGAGTCAGACACTGAAATACGTCAGATACACTTGCCGATACACAAAATCCAAGTTGTAATACTATATGTTCTATCTCTTTTCGATAACTTTATTTGTTTAATAAATCCTTTTATATAATTAATCCAGTTTTTATCAATTTTCGTGCTGCTGAAATTTATGAACTGAAATTACGAACTTTCGTCCTTTTGATTGTCAATATTATTTACAACTTTTTAATGACTTTTCTATTGAATTTGATTCAGAAGGACAGAAAATTCTATCTAACACATGACAATAATACGTTAGGACAGGGAAGACGAAATATTCATTCACCTACCGTACTTTTTATCTAATTACACTGATTAGATTCAAAATTCTCCAATTAATATATGTTGCTCAATGGTCTCACTAAATTTAAATTTTTTATTTGAACTGAACACCTTGTTCGAAAGGAGAAACGCACAAAATTTCTTCAATTAATCATTCCTATCAGCAGAAATGGATTCCTTGTAAGACTGCCTTCGAAATTGCATATCGCAATGTTTACGTCACTTCTCGATATCACGTTTGCTCGAGTCATGGCTTTTTGGTTTGACGTCGACGTTATTTCCGTTCGATATTCATGCACGGGGGAGACTTTGCTCTTTGACCACGAGAAATCCAGAGCAACTCAATAGTGTACGCCCCGAGGACCATAGAGAAACCTTTGGGAACCGGAAGCACTATTTGCATTGGCTCCATTCAATACTAAATCTTTGCCACTGATTAATTCTGCTACTTTTCACAAACATACTCTGCTAACCCTCACAGAAAATAATTAATCCAACAAAATTATTTGCAACCACCAACTGCCCTTCACACTGTTGTAAACCACTTTCTTCCATGCTTCTACTCTGCCAACTATTACACTTATGAAGCACCCTCTGAAATCCCACGGATACTTAACGAATTACACATTACAGCTGGCCTTCACACTATTGCGTCGAGTGCGCGGGGCATACATGGTTGCAAAGCATCTCCCAAGGGATCAAGTATCCCGGAACTGTCAAAGCGCGCACAAAGCAGCTCGCTTCCTCCTTCCCGCTCTTCCTTGCTCCCTGGCATTCCCATAAAGCCCATAGAGTACAACTGCAGCAGGTCGTTCTATCTGTTTGAATTCCGTGGACAAGTGGAAAAGCCTGAAGCTCCGGTGGAGGGGTGGGTCGACAAGACTTAGCCAAAGCGTATGTTGTGCATCGTAGAGGCCCTCTCTGTGTACACACCCGCATATATAATAAACGGCGGAGTCGAGAGCCCGCACCCTGCTGCTCGCTGCCTCGGCGCCGTCAGGGTTATGTATATATTTTGTACATACAAAGCGCGAAAAGGGAAACACTTTATTTGCGGTGCGAGCAAGCCGGACTCGTCTCTCTTTCTCTCTCACTCTCTCTCTCTGTACTTCTGTCTGTCTCTCTTTTTCTCTCTCTCTCTCGGCCGCTTCACTTCACACGAACACACCTACAGGCGGATACATACACTTGTAGAAGAGGAATCTGGAACGAAGGATCGTCGTTTGCGGTTCCTCGACACTCCTACTCTTCCTCTTCTTCCTCCTCCTCCTCCTCCTCCTCCTTCACCCACCACCACCACCACCACTACCCTCTTTTAGCGATCCTGGTTTTACCTTTCACCCCTGTCCTGGCTATTTGCATTGATCGAGTATTTTGTGCTTCCCGCTTGCCCGCCAATTAGCCGCTCGACTGAAGTTCGAGAGGGCTCCGAAGGAGTTGGCGCGACCTAACACCTCCTCCATTCTCACTCGGCGTGTATTGTCGGGAAATTAACGGATTACCCTACTGGTAGTGGTAGTTGACGAAGATCTTGATTGTTTTTCAGTCCCTTAAGAAGAGCTGTTTCAGTAATGAAAGTTCGGAAATTATTCGTCGAGTCTGATATTGAGGATTTATGTTTAAAGTTCTTTTGGAATTAGTTGTGGTTTGCGTTTGAATGGTTAGTAGTAATGGACAGTATTTTTTGCATTGATCATCGTGGAATATCGGATGATTTGAGATTGTGTATTAAGAATAATTAATTTATTATGTTAACGTAGGCATAAATGACGAGCTATCATTCAACCGATTGAATTCTTTATTACTCCTTAAAGTAAGAACCTTGCATTATATTTATTATTGACTTTATATCACTTTTTCGTTATTCCGTAATAATTACTCATATTGACAATAGAGAGATTACTAACAGACTGTGGATCTCCATGCGCAAAAACGCTATATTAAACACCTCACTCATAACTTAACAAAAACAAAACCCCTTCGAGTTCTACTAACATCAAAAATACAAAACGGTTGAACATAGAATATTCCTCCCCATAATTAACACTTTCCGAGAATACCCAAGTAACTAATTACAAAACGTAAAGATTAAGTTACTTCTTTATGCGCAAAGATTCACAGTCTAATGATTAAGATAGTTGCCAGGAGACATGGCACCGTGAGGGAAGGACGCTCCTTCGTTTACACCCCCCGTTGATCCTTGAATCCCAATTCCTCCCCCAACCAACCAACCAAGCAGCAACCCCCCATTTGTAAGATATACGCGCCGATGTACAGCGCCAATATTTTTCCAGAGTGTGTACGTAAGTTCTAGCATATAAATACTATACATACACATACTTCGTCAAGTGGATTCGGGATGGCCAGTGCTGCCACTGCCATCGGAGGAAAGGGTGGTAGTTGGTCGGTCGGTGCACCGGGCAGAGGCACATCCTGTATTACCGCGAATTCACGTTGTGGTTTACGCTAAGGGACATTATGAGCATACCTTATGTGTATTATATCTATGTGTACGGGCGAAAGGAAAGTCTGTGTCGGTGTGGCCGTGTGCGGCATTTCTTCGTGTATGAACGTGTGTATGCTTAAGGATTTCGTGGATCTCTCTCTCTCTCTCTCTCTTGCTCTTGGTGAAGGCTTCGCCTGTATTTCCGGGAATTGCGCGCGTGCAAGGTGCGCAAGGTGGAGGCAAATATTTATGCCTGAGTTGCATTTCATATTACGAGTGGCGTGTTTGGACTGCCGGGATTATTATCACTCTCTTTGTGAAGCTGGGAGACTCCGCGCTAGCAATATATTCGACCCTTTTGCGCCCCGTTCCTCGCAGACTTTAATAGTGGTTTAGTTGCAAGTACTTCGAGATAATTAAAGATTTCTTTTTCAAGGTCGGTTTATCGCGAGGGGTAAATTGTTGTCGAGTTTTGGAATATTTGGCAAAGTTGCATTAGACTTTTTTATAATTCAAGAAATTCGTAAATATTTTCGTAATTATTCAGAGAAAATTGTAAGATCGTTTAATCCAAAGTGGGGGAAAGAAAATTTGAAGAATGCCTTTTATGTCAACCTCGATTCTAAACAATTACATGGGCGAGTAGACAAGCGACAGCCACACTTTTTGTGCCAGGAGAATGACTGGTGAGAGGGGCGGCAGCCTGGCACATTTCGGGCAGCAGCTTTATGACCGCAGAGACGCATTATCATGGCCGAGCAGGCACATTCATGCATTGCGGAAGCGCGCGGGGGTCAAAGGCGGCCCGTTTCAAAAGCAGCCCGCCCATAAAAGCTGCAGCAGCTTATCAAATCTGAAAGTCAATTTCCGCCGCTGCGAGCGGCCGGGCGGCCACGTGTTTTCCGAAATCCAGCGGCGTCGCTCCTGGCAAAAGGCGAAGAGCGCTGGAATATTTATTGGCCGCCAGTTACATCTCACTCGTCTCAGGAAGCGCTAAAATTCACTAGGTGTGTCTTGGCCCTCAAACAGCGTCTGGCTGACTTCGCAGTAACCGAATCATTTTGTCATGAGAAACTGTTACACAAACGGAAAACGTAATCCAGTTTTCATTTCTCTCCTATTATAATTCAGTAATGAATACCAAAAATGTAGTTGCATACATTGACAAAGAATAATACGAAACCATAACTTCTGCTTGATTGGGTATCATTATCTCGACAGAGGGAGCAATTTACATTGAAATTTCAATTAAACGTCATTTAATAGCGAAAGTCATTTGAATTCCAATTATCCAAAACCCCAATCCCATGAATCAATAATTAATCCCCGGCACTTATTTCATTCTGTTCAAATTATCCCTTTGGTGAATTAATCACTCGTCCATTAAATTTATGAGCTATGTGAAAAACATAAAGAACTTATTAAATGCAACAGTGTACTTTTTAGAAAATAATTTTTTTTTTCTGTTAAATGATTGCACGATGATTGCAAGCCCCGGAAAAACAGTAGTTTCATGTCACCGAGAGCTCGTATTAATTAAATACGGAAAAGGAAATAGGACGTGCGAAATTACATGCGTATGATTACTTTCTTCCGCCTGTGTCTTCACAGGACTCACAATTACCGGGCAAGTACTGACACTTTCTTTCCATTAGTTTTGTATGTGTGGATTGTGCGATTTCACCTGTTAACTGGTGAGTGTGAGACCAAGTATGTGCCATTGCCAATTTATCACTTTGCCTGTTGTATTTATCGCAGGTGTTTATTCAATGGCGCTAGGAGTTCGACATTTTTTAACTAAGCATCGTTTGCATACGATTAGACATTATAGAATTGATGGTATTATTGATGCGGATTTGCTTGAGTGCGCATATATATCTATATATATGTATGTACTTTCTTAAAGCAGAGATGTGGTTGACATATCTGAGTATTAACACTGAGTATTAACATATCTCGCGTAATTGCTAATACTGGCAAAGTAATTGACACTTTCACTGTGGTTTCTATTTGTCGAACGTGTTGGAAAATTCGTGGACTAATTTGGATTGGTTTTAAATCAATTTCTGAACGAAGGTTTCGGAGTATTGTTACCCTTTTTTAATTCATTGATTACGAAACCAATATTATGCGATAAGGAGTTAATAACAGGTTCAGTGTGAAAATCAAAACGGAGAAAGCGAAGGGTCGACCGGATGAAATTTCGCATTATTTCGAGTCTGTTGAATAATACGCTCCAATAAACAAGTCAGTCAATCTATTATTACAAATTACACGAATTAAAAGCCTCGGTGATTGTTCAATTACTCCGTCGGCTTTAGTAGCATGCGAATGATCTGATCTGCGTTTGTCTTTATACGTCAATATTATTTGCAACTTTGTAATGTGTGTGTACGTGTGTTTCATCGGGAAACTTTCGAGTGTCCTCGTTCTATCTGTAAATAAGTCCGCGTGTGTGTGGGCGTGCGTGTCTGGCTGTGTGTGTGTGTGTGCGTGGCTGGGTGTTGACGTGCGTGTGCTCTCCACATTTGTACATTCTCTCGTGAAGCGAACTTACAAGTAGGCAGAGGTACGATTTTCATTGCGTGGCCGCGTGGATCATTGACGAGGGTGCGCCACTGATGACTTTCCCTGGGAAACGGTGTGTGCGGTGCGCAGTGTGTGGGTGTGTGTTTGCTGATGGGAGTAACGCAGATATGCGATCGCTGAGAATTGAAATTGCGATGACCATATTACGTGTATTTACGATAATTATAGACCTCTCTCTATAAATATATACACACACTCACGTCAGCGTAATCCGAATAAACGTGTTGATATAAAAAACTTAATCGCATCGCAGTCGGCAATCGGATGTTGGATGACTTTGATTGAAATGGAAAATTTTACAATCCCAGTTTCAAAGACACTTGCATTTGTTCTCTGAAATTGCTATTTCTATAATTGGCTCGTTGAAATCTTTTCTTTGCAAGGCGCATTATATGCTCTCAAAATAGCCAAATAATTTGCAAGTATAATGTCAAGCTCGGCCAACATCTGCGCTGAATGTTCTCATTGATCCAATCCTTCCTTTTGTTCCCAAGTAATTTTAGACGGACGTAATAGGCAGAATCATGGAGAACGAGGGTTTAAAGCTCTTTCGTTCTAGATAGAACTAATTCTGAATCACTATTGACAATACTAAACGATGTGTTGAATGAGACAACAATTTGAAGACTTAGCGTTAGAAAGGCTGGCTGGTGTTTGCTATTTCTTACATCGACTCGGTATGCCGGACTGTCATTAAGGAAGCACTAACTAAATGCGCTAATGACGACTGTTCCGGCAAACAATGACATGATGGGCCTCCAATGGACGGACAAGAATGGACTCGCTCTCGCTGGTACACAAAGCGCTCGAGCGAAAGTCTGAGTGTGCCATTTGTGAGTCATCAAGCTGTGCGCTAAAAGGGCAAATGGTGTCGTAGGCTTGCAACGATGTTCTCTCATTATTTCGGTATGTGGATTACTATCGTCAAGTCTGAGCCATTGTTTCGTTTCATTTACACCTGAATGACGATCAACCCAGACTGCTAATAGTTCAGCGTCTGTAGAATTATTTAGCATGTTGTTAAACAACGTAGCGAACCTTCATTAACTTCAACAGAAATCGCAAGTTCTCTTTGAAATATAAATCATCAATATTTTAAATCATTCGATCATTGAAAGAAGCTCTACAAATGTAATATTTTACATTATGTCATAATAAAATATATCCTTGTTAACACCGTAATATTGTTCTCCTCATTGTTGAAGAAGAATCGACATTTCCGGAAACACGATACACGAAATGTATCCGATTTCATGAAAAATGAGTTCCGCTGCATTTTAAAGAGAGTCGACTTCATTTCTCCATATTTCGAGCTATTTCATGTTTCATTCATCACCTCGGACGTGCTATGGAATTCCATTGAACATACAAATTTTTATCGATTAATTCCTGCCGATATTAATAACTTTAAGCCCTGGAAAGAATCGATACTAGAAAAAGCCGCAATCTCTTGGGAAATTCGAAAGCCACTCAATTTCGTCTTTAACCGGTGAGAATTTCCAGACATTATTATAGCCGCGGTCTAATTAGCTGATAGCGGCGAGTGTCAAGGGGCAATGGTGACACATTAAACTTTAATATGCCGGCTCGCCGAGCGATTCAATGGTAATTATGGAAATACGGTAAAGCGGGCCGCGAAAGAGACAGAGAAATAGGGAAAAATAATCTCTGCGCGCGCGCGCGCATGCGTGGTGCACGCGCGCGCGTGTGTGCATTGTACTCCACAGGGGTGGAATGTGTTTATACGTGATTACGCGGCAGATGGGACACTGAAATCCCCTGGCGAATAACAGAGATAAGAATAATCTCGGCATTATCCAGTCGTCGATCAGACAGGTACGTCTCTCTCTCTGCACACACACGTACGCGTACAGAAGCACGTATCTCTGTGTCCTTGCCCTAGCTGAGCCACCTGAGTAGAGGCTGATTAATTACCAAATAAAATCCGGACAGCCGACAATCCCGATTCATTCCTGCGCCTGGTTGTGAGTGTGCGCAAAATATTATACGCGATAAATGAAAAATCTGCCGTCAGTGTGCGCCAAATGTCCCGGCGATTTATCGATGATTAATCTCTGCGGCCGAATCGGCTTTCTACCCTGTGGTTGCTGGTAATAAACCATTATACCTTTTCTCTTCTCTTCTTCTGTGTGCCAGCACATTTTTTAAACTTATATTACACAGCTTAACTTTGTTATAGTACACATTCTCTTGTGAACCATTCGAGAAATTGATTAATAAAAATTAACATGTTCCTATAACGTAGATAAATTATTGCATTACAAAATATTAGACAATAACAAAATGGAATATTATATATTTTTCACATTTTATTGTATGTTTGATATATTTATAATCGAAGTATCAAACATACACTTATAAAAAAACATTGCAACTCTGGATCATAAATAAGGGATGATTCCGGAAATGGGAGATGTACTTCCTAGAATCCATGCTATCCGAGCTTCGAAAAACAACAGGCGGCATATCGCGAGTAGAGAATTATTAATAAGCAGTAAAGTGGCGCATAAATCCGTAGGCGTTCATCGTAGGGGAGTCTTAGGGGCGAGGATTTTTCGAGTAAAACGTCGGAATATACATTATGATCGAGGAAGGCCGGATGAGCCGAATGGCCGCGCTTTTAGAGGCTGTGAATTTTT
This sequence comes from Ectemnius continuus, assembly GCA_910591665.1. Lineage (NCBI taxonomy): Eukaryota > Metazoa > Arthropoda > Insecta > Hymenoptera > Crabronidae > Ectemnius > Ectemnius continuus. The sequence goes on along the minus strand of OU342868.1, from coordinate 6,333,765 downwards.
CACGGGGATAACAGCGAGTCAGAGAGAAAGAGAGAGAAAGAGAGAGAAAGAGCTTCGTGTCTCCGGGAAGATCCCGCTATTAAGTAAACAGATGCTGAAACGTGCTGGGAGAAAGAGAAAGAGCAAAGGGGCTGCTGCTGGCGGAATATTGTTTTCCTGTGGAGTCGAGTCCGTGCGCGCCGCGACGCTGCGATTCCTATATGGAACGCAAAATCCTCGGGACTTTCTTGGGAAATTGTTTCCCTTCGTCGCCGTCGTCCTTAGCCATCTCCTTCCTCTCTTCCAGACGACATTTCACCGACTTACTGTAACCGCCTCCCACCGAATGAGCGTCCAAGGCAATTCTCTAGCCAAGCTTAGGAACCTTGTACTGGACCCCTTTTTCTTGATCTGCCCTTCATGCTTTCGTATGAAATAGTAATGCAATCTAAACTACGGCTTTTGCTAAATCCTTTCGTAAAATGATTCTACGAATTAGTTTTAACAGTATAATATGAATTGATTTATAGAGACTTTGATATTTACTAGAATTGTATAAATGATTTGATCGGTGATTATGAAATATTTTGGTAATAGACTGTGTTTATAATTAATGATCGGCGTGTAGATCATAGAGGCGTAGATGCCCGTGGACGTGCCAACAGCACTCGATCGATTTCAATGATACCATTCGTACAATCCCCGTTCGGCATTACCGAGAATTAACTCGGATCTGATTCGGATTTATCTCCGACTTAATCCGTACTTAGGCCAGATCCGCTTGCTGGCTCGTATCCATGCTTACTTCGCAGCAATCTTGCGCCATCCAGTCTTTTCGAGCCGGCTGGGCTTCGAAATCAAATATGTTGCTACTTTCTACGAAAGCATCCCACTATGTAACATAATACAATTAATTGTTCCACCTAGTTTCTCTCACTAATAAACATCCGCTAATAAAAGTTAATAGCTCTTAAGCAGCTTATCGTGGAGTGTGATATTTTTCGGGGAGATCCTGCGGAGATGACTTGTTTGGATAAATGTCCAGTTTATACGCCAATTGGCGTACAGCCTAATTGTGCAATTGAGATAATAAGGATATTTTAACAGAGATTTTCGCGTAAAATAAAAGTATCTCCTATGATAAAATAAGAAATACTGTGTAAAGATAGGAATCGAATCGTGAATAATTGGATTTTTCATATAAATTAATTGGATAAGATGTACGACAATGTGGTTGGATATCTGTGATTGAATAGAGCTCGAAAAAGGTAATCGGAAATTAGTGGGAAAGGTGGCCGGTCAGAACTAGGAGATTCAGCACATCACAAAGCGGAGAAGCGATTTTCGAAACGCGATCTGGCGTGACGCTCCATTACCCAGAGTGCTTACGTACGAAATGAGAAAACGAGCGAGGTATATTTCACCGAAATCACCGGTCACGTACGCGCACTTTATACCCGAGTTGCCAAATTTCGATACGGAAACACTAACTCTGGTGTACTTTAACGCTTCCATGATTTCGTTTCTGTCTGGGAGAAGTCATCATTAATCAAGTAACCAGACAAGTGACCGCGTCAAAAACATTCTAACAACTGCGGGAAGAACATCATCCATAATAAATATCACATTATTGAAGAAGAACAAACTTTTAAATTTTACAAATCAATTTTTACCTTCCACTTACGAAATTTAATCAACCACACAAAATGTTCAAATGCACTAGCTGTCTAAAATAAAAAGTAAAAAAACCATAAAAATCATCGGAACAGGCAGCCATTTGAATTCGGCTGACACCAGGAAGCATAGGGTGTCGAACAAAAGGCTGTTCCGCTTTAAGAGAGCTTAACGAACATCATAAATTCGGCATTCCGCATTTTTCGGCGTCGCTCGTAACGTTGGGTATAATCGTAAGATGTGTTGGTTAGTTTCGGGAGGGTTTCCGGCTGAAATGGGCGAGGGCGACGGGGTCAAGGGGGAGCGCAGTTGGAGAGGTGGTAGGGCAAGTGTTACCAACCGCGACCTATGATAGAGCAGCGCGTTATGTTCACCGGCCACCGCTCTGGCCGACTGCCAAGTGGATTCATCGTGATAACACCGCCGGAACACCGCCAGGAAGATGTCCCGTGAAAGGAATAAAATTGATCGAATGCCTCTGGAATACATGGCCCATAACCACCCAGAAAGATCAAATTCATAACTTGCCGTATAACACTCGGATACGTGCGTCTCCCTCCGAGTCAGCAAGTGTTTTCATCCGCAGCCAATCCTCTGAAAGAAAACCATCTATGGTTAAATTTCTTACTGTCTAACATTTGTTATAATAAAGAAGAGTGAATATTGTATAAAATTAATATTAGTTCTAATTATATTTTAATTAATATTTATACGCGACAGGTTTATTGCAATTAGGGGTCTAAAGGTGAACCATAAAAATGTCTAAGTATTTAAATTTATATTCGTATAATGCTCTTCATTAAAACGCGTCGGAGTAATTGGAATATTATTATAATACGATCGAACTCAGAGGCCGGATGAAAAGTTATGAAAACGCCTGACAGATACTCCTATCGTTCGCTGACAAAAACGAACGGCAACGCACATTAGTATTATTAAACATGCTCGGTCGAGGATTACCCGAACCTTTCCCAGCACAGATACCATTAAAGTTGGCGAGAAACAAACGGGATTACAGGCGGTGAACCGCGTAATTAACACCCAAGAGAATTTCGTTATTTCAGCCAGTGCTTAATGTAAGCTGCATAATTTCTTTTGCAAATTATACCGCTGGATTTCGCGTAATACTCGCGATCACAGTGGTTCCTGCATTGGGCACGGCTGCCGAGTGAAGCTTGGTCCACCAAGCGTACTCTTTGACTACATTATGATCTTCCTGCGGAAAAACTCATCAAATTCTGTACCATCAAAATTTTAATTATCTTTTATTACCTCAATGAAATTTGTAATATCACGCAGATCCTTCAAATTTTCGGACTTTAATAAATCAAATGTTACCGAGTGTAAATTTTATAGTAATAATTTTATATTAACCTTCTACAACTTAAAGGTGATAACACTTTCAAGTAAAAGGCATCCTATTTTAAAAAGGAGAAATCCTCACAGAGGGATTACAATGACTCATTGCCGATAATTAATCAGCGGATTTCAGTTTAGCGTGGTTGGTACGATAACTTCCAATAAAGTGAGGGTGGGGAAAAAAATCTGTGCCATTAATACCAGCGGCAAAGAAGCCTGCTAGCTGAAAATGGGAGGCGATCGCTCAAAAAGCACTGATAAGTCAGCTTAACGAAAGAAGAACAACGAACAACCAGGATTCAAGAGTCCTTGAAGAAGAGGTTAACCTCTCGATTGGCTTGTATCTCGGGCAGCGTGCGTATACGCCGCGGCTGGAAGAAAGATGATAGGGGCGGAGAATTTATAGGTCTGATTTCAAGCCGGGCTCGGATGACCATACGCGAGAGCGCCGCGCGAGCGCGCGCGCGCGCCTTTGCTCCATTTTACGTCGACTTCATGAAAATTAATGGATGGCGAGCAGAACTTCGCCAACTTTCCGCATCCGGCAGCGGGAGCGGAGCTCCGCTGGTTGGCGGCGCCGGCTTGCCAGCGGCTGAGCGTGCGAGGAGGGAAGAGAGCCGGACGCGAAGAGAGGAGAGCGAAAAGAGAGCAACTCCGTTGCGGCCCGATCCGAGCGATGTAGCTCGGAATCCTCTCCGCCTCTCTCTCTCTCTCTCTCCTCTAGTGGCTCGCAGTCTGGTCGACTTGGTGGCAGAACATAGTGTTTTGCTTCCACTTCGCTGGACATCCTGAAAGTTCCCCATAATTTTCACTTCGTAGCTCCCTCGCTCGCTCTTCTCCTCCTCTCCGCTTTCCTTCGTCTTCTTCTCGTCCTCCGCCTCCTCCGCCGCCACTTGCACCGCTGCTTCTGCTTGAATAGCAAGTGTGTAAGTTCGGAAGTCGACCAATATGGTTTTCTTTGTACCGGCTGGCTCATTCATCGCCGGCCCTGCCAGCGGAGAATATAAACTTGGCAGTTTTTCACTCGGCTAATGAGGTCAAAGAGCGGCCCGCTCGACAAACAGGCCGCGGGAGTGGCGTGATTCAAATGAGAGTAGGCTACTTCCTGCCTGCCTGATGAATGCCACTATTGAGCCCGCCTCATCGTTTGATCGCAACAGGATTAGATTCTGCTTCGGCACAGTCCAATATATGTTCCGTCCTCCCTTCTATAACGGTCTCATGTGTTCTTGATACACGAGAGGTATCGCTCACACTAGAATCGCTCTTATTCCCTTATTTGTACAATAGTAAACATAATTTGTACATTCAACATTTGTAACTCATTTATGCATACCATTAATATTAATAAATAATTTTTCATTGTACCATAAATTATAGTAACGTAAAATATTTGTGTTTATACAAAACAATTTATATAAGTATGTACACATAGAAATTTTAATTTAAATAATAGCTTTTTCCTAAGTTGTATTTATCACAAAGTGTTAAGAACATTCGTGCAAGTGAAACTTGGAGTACAAAATTTGAATAAACATACACTTGATCTTAGCGGAGCAAGTGCTTAGGCACAGCTGCTCTAGTTCGCTATAGGATAGTCGGTTCTTGCATCCACAGGGGGTTACAAACAATTCCTGTCATTCGTGTACCATCAATATCCCAAGACAGGGAGTATCTGAGGCGCGCGCAGTAAAACACGTCCCCAAATCCGAAGGTCTCTTCGGAGCTCCGATAATAGTACTCAATGCGGGCCGAGTTAACCAATAATCACAGTTGTAGCGAAGGGAACGAGGAGGCGGCCGCCGCGCCGGTAATTCTGAGGATTTCGCTTTAGCGCGCTAGTATCGGTGGATCGAATTTTCCGGCAAATAAATTATAGCGGGCCGGGGCGGACCGGTTGCGGCGGAGAGGTTGATCCTTCGGGAAGTACAAGCGGGCGCAAATCTGAGTAGCAGTCCGATTATAAATCAGCTTTGCCGCGCGAATGCGAGAAGGCTCGGCCGGAAAAGGGGAGGAGGTGGTGGTGGTGGTGGCAGTGGAAGAGGAAAAGGGAGAAAAAGTGGATCTTCCTTGAGATTAGAATCGGATAAAGGCGGGTCCAGAAAGAGCGAGTAACCGCTGGGGTGGAGCTTTAAATGCATAACACGCCTAATCCCTCGTAATACCTTACTTCTTATCGTGCCATACCACTCGGGAGATACTTTTTCCCGCCTTACTTCTCTCGTCCGATCTATTTCCCGACCACTTTCAACCTGCTCTCGATCCACCGATCGGCATAAATACTCTCGCTATTTCCGCCGATTGATCCGCCCGTCTCCCACCCACCCCGCGCGAGCTTCCGCCAGCCGAACAGCTTTAAAGCGGTGGAGTTCTCCCTCTCAAGGCTAATTCCTGAATTTTATACTCCCCAGAAGTTCGAATCCTTCCTTTTTTACTCTCACGTATTCCATTGGAATCGTTGATATAACTGTGAATATTTAATTAGTATTTTTGTGCAAATAATGGAATATTAAATACGACGTTTTCTTTTTAAATGCAATTTCGTTATAACTGTGAGCATTGGTAAAAATGTAGTGAAAGAGTGCAGTTCGAAAGGATGCTCCACTTTAATTGATCGCTTTGCGCCGTAGTAAGTATAAACTGTCCATTAAAGTTTCCTATGGCAAACTGGATTTCAAGGCTGCAAGGAGAAACCTCGTTTGCCGGTTTCTGCGTTATAAGATAAAGGGAAGCGTCCGAAACTCAATAGGGAATTGAGTGAGAAGTTCCTGCGCACGGGGAAAGCGGAAAGAACCGAAGGATACCCCGCCAGAAGAACTTACATGGGCCACTATTGAAGTTTGAAATCATGATTCACGCTTCAATTCAACTTGTTTTATTGGCCGATAGACAGTTCTCTCTACTTTGGATGGTCGACGTGAGAGACGCGCACACGACGAATCAGAAACTTGTATCATTCAACAGCACCGTTTCCCATTGATTTCTCACACATTGCCAATAATATTAACGTAGTCTTATATTAATTCAATATAATATTAGAACTACTATATTTTATTTTAACGCGAATGTCTCTCATATTAGCAAGTTAGAACACGTTGGATTTTGGATGCAAAATTACAGTTGTCTTTGACGTTTCGAAACACATTTCCCTCGCGCTCGTAATGAGTATCTTTCAACGCGTAGTGTAATTTTCATGCTTCCAGCCTTGTTAATTGTCAGGGTTTTTTATCCTCCTTTTCATTCGCTTCTTTGCTCTTTCTTGCCAGTATGTTTATTATAAATAAATGTGATAAAAAATAGCTGGATAAAAATTGAAGACAATTGATTGATTTAACTGTTCAATTCATATTACAATAACTATCGCGAGGAGTTGTTGGAAGTCTGATGAAATAGGAAGGTTATCGACCAATCAATGAAAAGCATCGATAAACAGGTAGAATAAGAAAGGAAATGTCTTGCGCGTCCAAGTTCGAGCCTGAAGGGTTTCCGCTTTAGTTCCTTTCTCGCTCGCGATGGTCCAAGCGAGCGCGCCATGAAATCCCGGCTGGTTTGTACCTTTGTGCTGTCCTTACTCAGATTGTGAAAAGCCGGCTTGCCGCTCTACGTCTTCCAGCTTGCCAGCCGGCGCGGCGCTCCCCTCGCCTCTTTAGTATCGTTAGAACTCGCTGCGGGGAGCCGAAAGAATCGAGTTTATTTTACGGGGAAAGCGTCGACGGAAAAAGGCTCCTGCAGAATCGTTTATTTAAAATCGCCACTGCGCGCGAAAAGCCGCTGGACTTTCCTTGTCGATTGTTCTTTTGTCGCCCTCTTCTTATATTATTGGACCGAGTGGAATTAAGTGATTTCCCTCGGAAATCCTGGCAATGCGCGGTAAATGTATTTTTAGTTACAAGCCGTCTTACTAAGAAAATTTTACTAATTTCCTTGCGAAAGTATTTAAAGTTCGTCGCAAGTCTTGAAGTAATTCTTTGTAACAATATTAATAAATATCAAAAAGAAATTAACTTCGACATTTTGAATGCAAACGTACTTATAATGCTTGATAAAAGAATAGAAGAATAAATCAAAATCATTCTAGTAAGATGCATGTTGAAAAGTTCTAAACACTAGATAGACTGCCGATAGGAGTATCAACGTTGGCATTCGGTGTGCTCGCCGGTACACCGGAACTCGATGTATCGAAGATTGCAGAAACGTAATAACGAAGAAAGGGAGTCTCGGAACGTGACTAGATGGCCCCGGTAGGGCGGTAATCTGAAAGGGAGCCGAAGGAGCGAGCGCTCGCAGGAAGTGAACTAAAAAGGGAGGATTCCCTAGCGAAGCCAGAGGGAGGAAGTTGCGAAGAAAATGATGAAGAAGAAAAAGAAGAAGAAGGAAGTCCCGGAGCAAAAAGAGGAAAGTCGTGGCGGCGCAGCGCGGCGGAGGAGGAGGAAGAGGAAGAAAAGGAAGCGGGGGATTCTTGAAGAAGAGGAAGGAAGTCCTGGGGAATCAGTGGGAGGGCAGAAATAGGATTTATCCCCTCGAAATAACCAGTGCCTTTCGGCGCTGTCGCTCGCAGGTGCCTAGGCGCGATAACTTGTCACAAGAAACTATGTAGCGACTGGTTGCCCGCGGCGCATAGCACAGCTATACGCCGTACACCGTGTCCCATCAGTCCGCAACACACACACTCCGCCCAGACCGGAAAACTTCCATAGAGCCACTCACTATATTATTTCAGCACCGCCCCCATTCTCCTACTACCCACCTGACAACTCTTCCTACTCCAAATAAATCATTCTTTACAATGATTTCTAATAGATTTTAATCCCATTATGCGAGAAGTTTTCATGCTAAAGGGATTTCATGATTCTAAGAATAAAAGTGGATTTCGAAAGGAAATAAATTTAATATCGCCAGGAACACAAACAAACGCTAATTTCAGGGACATGCTCGTGCGCGATAACGTTTGCAGTTATTCCCAAAAATTTTTAGCAAATGAACACCTCTCGACACAGATTCCGGCCCTCGTTACAAAATTGCGCCAGTGTTCTACTAAACTAATTTCTCATTTAAAAAAATCAAATTCAATGTACAGTTAGCACTCGGGAATTTAGTGAAGTTAATTAGTGATTTAATATTCCCCTCTTAAATTTCGTTGAATGAATTTCCGCCGGCTATTTCGAAATGTGCGTACATCAAAAATGAATTGTTTCATTTTTACTTTCTCCATTATACAGTTCGTGTGCTTTCTCAACCACAGAGCTTTTCAATTCAATATTTAACATTTGCAAGACGTCATCACTATTATTTTTACTATTTCATTTTATTCAAGTGCAACGCAAATCTATTTTTTTTCGCTCGCCTTTCTATATCTCGGCGCGCACCAAAGGTTATCAAGGCAGTCCGAAACGACAGGGAGCCGGATTTAATTTCCAAAGGCGCACTTCGGCATCGGCATCGTCGTACACAGGGCTTAAAGGGAGGTTCGAAGCGAGCGTGGAAGAAGTCCACCTGAAATTTTTCTCTTGCGCGGCAGCCAAGGTGCGCGTAAAGTTCTAAGTGAACCGGAGCACTCGACAGTTCGGCAAACTGTCGGCGAAGAGTCGAGTCGAGGTTGGAATCGAGTCGAAATTCGTGGTTGAAATTGGAGTACAAACCGCCTTCGATCTTGCGGCAGAGCCGCGCGCCTCCCTCGAAAAAGGCACTCCGCTTTCTCCTCACCGGCGGACTTGCGACGCGCTCCGCGCCGGAAAAGCCAAGTGGAAAACAATCTGCGAGGCCGAGCGCATTTCTCCCCAATGTTTCCGGCATTCGTGAAGATTCACACATTCCATTCACGTTGCTTCATCCACCGCGCACTCGCATCCCTCGGAGGCACTTCGTAGAAAAGTCACTCGGAGGTTCAGTTATAGTGAATTGTGCATATTTATGGAAATGTAGTCGTTTATTTATTTACCAGTTCAAAATACTTTAATACAGCTTAATTTACGTGGAATGTATAATTGCAGACTGGTTTAAATTTGTAAATCTGATTATTATTTAATTGAATTAAATTTAAAAAAGGTACGTGTATAAGACAGTAGAAATAAACGTCATCTAATTTAGTATTTGTTATTATATATATATAATAATTAATAATAAATATGCATATGTAAACTCACTCGACTGTTTTCAGCTTCCTATTAACTTCAGCGGGATTTCACTGTTCCCTTCACGAGTATGAAATATCGAACAAAACAGGAAGTACGATTCTCCAATAAAACAGCAGTGCAAGTAATTTTTGAAAGAGTGCTTTCAAAACTGCAACGCGCACGGCAGTCGGAGCTAGCAGCTGATGGAAACGCCGCATTCGAGGGCCGCTTTTCGTCGAAGGGAAACCTCACATGTGACGTATTTCACGATAAAGCCTTTGCACTTCAAGTGTCAGCCTGCTTGGGCTGGCTGCGTCAGTGAAAATCAAACTCTATCGTAGCTTGTAAAAGTTCCGACATGTGTAGCAAATTGCTCAACTGCCCCACTGTTTTCGATCCTGATTTCGATTTCAAGCTATCCCTTTCTCCTCGAGAAGTGTAAATAACTCGGAAATTCATACGAAATCTCGTTGAAGAATGTCAAAAACATACGAGTAATAAACGTAACTCATCGTATTTAATAATTGTGATTAAAGTAATGCATGTCTTTTAGTATAACTTGTACTCCATTGAATTTAGAGCACTGATTTGGAGGAATTTAGGGCGTCCAGATATTAACACACCTTTCCGTAGAGGGTTCCTACTAGTAGCCGAACAAGTTGCTCCAATATTCTCCATTGAAATCTGAAATAGCGGGCGTCCTGTTGAATTGCACGGGCGAACACGCAAACGCGCGGAATTAGAGAGGACACTTTGAACGCCTTGCCAGTTGATCGAATAGCTTCGGGCGATATGTAACCCCTTTGAAGTACTTGGACTGGAGCACTAATTATCCATGCAAGTTTCGCAATGACTTACTCGCAACTCCAAGTAGCGAATAGTGAAAACAATTAGGATGCTTAACTGCTTCGAGGTATCTCCTAAATTATTTGTGCGTCTATATAAATCTTGCATTGCTACTCAAACACCCAATCAAATCAACGAAACTCATAAATTAGATAACACATTCCCAAATTTTAATATTCTCCTAACAATCCACTGATCCACAAAGCACACAAAGGCATTAACAAAACAATAAAACCAGTAATTATTACCAGAATTTTAGAGGCTTCAGTGGTCATTATAAATGTAACTAAAACTACAATAATTCTTCGATTTATCTTCGAACGAAGCTGACTAAACAGACATTGGGAAGGACGATTGGACAATGAAACGCGGTAATGTTCCATAAATTTAATAGCAGTTCGATGAACGGCAGTCGGGGGTGATAAAGGCACTCTATAAAGGCAGCCAAGTCAAAGTTGCTGGGAGCTCCGTCAGATAGAGTAGCAGCAGCACGATCCCCGGAATGATCCTCGAAACTTGACGGCAACTCATCCACCTGTTCGCCGGTTCGTTCATTCGTTCGTTCGTTCGGTGGCTCTTCTGAAAAATAAACACGTCCCGCTAGCCGGGCCACACCGACACACACACACACACACGGACACATACAGACGCGCTTGTAGCTCGAAAGAGAGAGAGAGAGAAGATCGGGTGTCGCGTAATACTCCGGCGAAAAGCTGGCTCCGTTGGAAATTTGCGTTGCACTCGAGTGTGAGAGCCGGAGCCGGGCCTCCATAACGCGTTCTGAGCGAACTGAAATGATGGCGCTGCGATTCAACTCACTTTCCAAGCTGGCCGAATGTTCCCTCAACCACCTTTGCGCCCCCTCCCTTGCGCCCCCCCTCTTCAACCGAGGCTCTCTTACATCTCGAGCCTTGGGCTACTAGAGCTTCCAACAACCGATCTTTCCAGTTTCCACCTTCCCCTCCCCCGCCTCCTCTTCTCGCTAGGAGAGAGAGAGCATAGAGCTTCGCCTGGTACACACACCTGTGCCACTCTCTTCTTGCCGGAGTTGGGCTCGGCTCTGCCGTGGGCCGTTTGCCATGGCCGGCACAAAGCGCCCCCGCTCCAGAAAAAGAAGTCATTAGAGGATTAATGGGGCCAGAAGAGCGCCAGGAATTTTTGTTAATGCTGACGAAACTCGAGGGTGCTCCTCATCCTCATCCTCCCTGCTGCTTCGTTTCGTTGGATGTTGCTGGGAAGCTTCCTGCCAGAATTGCTTCAAGGTCCTTTTGATGGATACTCTTTTTTTGGGGAGCTTTTCTTTGTTTGGTGGTAATTTACGATGAAGATTGCGTGTTTGTGATGTAAATGGCTGCTTTTGAGACTTGTGTGAATGACACAATGAGCATTAACACACTTGGGATTCTGGAGAATTCTGGAGATTGTAGGGAATAACCTATCAAGCATCATCGAGTTAGAAGTTCATCAAGTTCGTTTAAGAACTGTCAGATACAGGTGGCGAGCTTTCGTGGCCAAGAGGGTACTACAGGGAGCACTCGAGCTTTCTCTCGAACTCGAAGATGACATCTTTCGCGTGTCAGTTTCGTCGAAACTTAGCCTCGTCATCCAGTAATTCTCCAGTGTTGCGGAAGTTCTGTGATATTAAGTATAGTTGACAATTAGGCGCACTGCTTTCGCCCTAAGTTCCTGTCGCAGATCTGTCATTGTAGTTCCCGTATGAAATTCTGTCTTGCTCGTAGTAATAATTTATTCTTCCCTTCACACATTAAAAAACCATAATAAAAGACAGGCAAATTAAAAATTCTCCTGTTTGTTTCACAACAAAAGAACGTTTGCGAATAGAACGAAAAAGGACGCATCAGTTAAAAGATAGGCGGTATCTGTTTTTTTCACAACGGCGAAAGTATTAGCTTTGACTCGATAACCATTTTGCGAGAAAGTTTGCACTGCGATGGTACGCTCGAGGATGGAAAGCGGTGAGTTTGCGTCGAAAGAGAAGACAAAACGGGGCACAGAGAGAGAGAGAGAGGGAGAGAGAGAGCGGAGGCACACGCAGACACACGTGAGCGGGTTGGCGCGGTGCTCGCATGGTTGCGGCCGAACAATAACTATGTCTACGCGGCGGGCGTTGTTGCGTTGAATTATTTATGCAATTAGGCGTCATCGGGCCGGCATCCCGAGCGACGTGTCGTCTGCCATAAACGGATGAGACTGCGCGCTCGCGCGCGCGGCCGCTCTTGCTGACTGGCATGAAAAGACTCCTCTTCGATATGCCGATACGCCCGGCCGCCGCGCCGCGCCGCGCCGCGCCGCCCGATCGAGTTCACCGGGAAACTTTCTACCTCACTAGTCCTTAAGAGATTTATGTGCCCCATACATATGTATGTGTAACCCTCGCTGCCACTACTTCCAAGTCCCGTGGCACCACGCGCCGCGCCGCATTCCACCACCAACGACTGCAGTCGATCATCGAAGAATCCAGCTGGCAGTTTGGACGAGTCACTCCAACTTCCAAGGGATGAATGCGAGAAATGTTGAGTAAGTATCTGTAGCGCGCTAGTTCGAAATATACACGTTCTCTGGAACCTTGATGTCTGACATGCTATTTTCATCCCCTCATTCACTTTCAATTCGTAAGGATTATTGTTGAAAGTGAAATTAATAGTTGATAGAAAAGAGGGTGTAAAAATTGAAAGTGATATATTTTTATACTGACAAGCTATTTTTATTCCTTCAGTCACTTTGAATTTAGAAGAATTATTTGTTAATATGAAATTAATAGTTGTATTAATCAAATTTTGATATATTCTTTTTAGTATTATGTTAGAGTAGAACAATTGTTACAGCAGTCGATCGACCATGTTACGATATTCATGGAAGGAGCGTTAAGTTTTCTGGCAGAGATTACTTGAGTTTGGGAGGACGGCATTGTTTCCCAGCAGCCGGATCATAGCTATGATATTATTTATCGAGCTTCTTGCTGGTTCGGCTGTCCGACTGGCCAATGCATCAATCAGCTCGAAAGCCACTTCTACCCGCGAAAGTTATCGGCGGCCGATAGCGCGTCGGATTTTCGCGATATTCGCGGCTCCCGCGTAATGTTTATTTACCGAAGTATCCAACGCGAGCTCGTCCATCAAGGGAGATACGCAAGATCGATTATGCAGCGACGCGTATGCCGAGTTCTATTCGAAAGCGGAGTAAAGCCCAATTAAAATTCGCCACTATGCCCTGGCGACCACGAATGTTTCCAGAACGCAAGAAAAGTCACTGCAGTCATTTTTGCTCGAATATATCATTGCATAAAACAAACGATTCCAGTGGTAATTAGTAAAAGTTTTCCAAAATTGTTGAATTTAATTTCGACGGAGTGTTAATAATATTTTATTTATCATTATAATCAGTTACAACTGTATTGATCGCACACGATCAATCATTGAGAAAACAACCATGCTTTATTTTCCATTACGTCCGCCGTTTATTCGCAACGAATTCGCGTTACACGTGCTAGGATAATCAGTCAACATTACCAAGAATGAAAAACTAACTTCGATCCTGGCGCAGTTAGGAGAATCAAGTGACCGCAGAGATTTCCTTCGGAAGCCAAGAGGAGAATTAAAAATGTGCTGCTGCTCTGTTATTTTATGACGTTACGATGACCGATCTGAGCCGGGCCGGATCCCGGGGACGACGATGATCGCTATTGGCGTCGAGAAAATTACGTCGGTTATGAACGTCGAGTATAATTAATTGCGTGAGTGATGACGACGCGAGCGATTTATACGATCTCGGTGGGCGAGCGGCTCCCGGCGATCAACACTCCAGCACCGCCAGATATTTCACAGAAATAAATAATACCTTCTGCTGGCGTTCGATATACCAGCCTTTTAATCCCTTTTTATTCAGCCAACTGTTGGCCAAAGGGAGCCGCCAATCTGATAAAGCAGGGATCAGCTATTTATCTTTTAATTTATTTCCACACATTCATTTAATCGCGCTTGGAATGGCTTAATCATTAACCCCATGAACCAAGTGGTCCAATCTTTTAACTCATTAACATTTGCCAGAGTGGTGCACTCTCTCTCTCTCTGTGTTGGCCTGTTCAGTCGCTTTTCCGCCACAATTTCGCACGCACATAATTATGAATGTACACATCGTATTTTGTAGGGAGTCTCTGCCATAATTACTTCGTGCAATATTAAAGTGCTCGGTTGCTGGCCGACTTTAGCAAACTTCATTGTTCAAGTTCCTGAAGAATGTTCCGCCGCCGTTCTGCACTCTGCCAGTAATTCCTGTTTTTTTTTTTTTATTTATCCGGCCACTGTTGTTTTTTTACGATCTTGAAAATATGAAAATAACTTGGTAGACAAACCAGACGTGTCTTATAAAGCGTGTGCCCATTGATTGTTTAATCATTTTTCATTTATCCGGGCATTGTTCTTGTTTACTATATATTTCAAGCGGCGGAGACCGAAATCGTTTAGGTCCATTCTTTCAGTGGAGCGCCGCCGCTGAATGCCCATTGTGCAAAGGTACCATTGTACTTGTACTTTACGGCCACAAAAATGGTGCTCGCATCTGCGTACAACAGATCGAAGAAGAGAAAAGGGTGGTAGCGGCGACTGCGGCGGCCGAGAACGCAAATTGAATGCGAAGAAGTCGCCCGGGAAACTTATGAGCTCTCGCACAACATCCGGCGCATGTAACCATGAATACGAATAGCCAGTGGACTGCCACGTCCACCGTAGCCCAATTTTTCTTCGAACACTAGATCGATGATACATGTACGTCATTCCGTGCTCCAGCCAACCATTGCCAGTTTAATCAATACGCTTGTCACCCCGTTTTTGGATTTATAAACTCAAAAGCTCCCCTTTTGTCATCGATATTAAACCCCCTTTTGAAATAAGGATTGCCTTTTTCATTGAATTATACGCTCAACAGACAATTTTTAATTAGTTGGTTTTTTTATAGATTTTATGAGCATTCCTTTTTGTCTCGCAACCTGTGACGGTTGATTTTCAATTTAGGATGAGCTGTTTGCTATTTGTTTAATGAGTACATTTTCGCGTGAGCAAGAATAGTTGGCATTTGATAGTGGAGTCATAGCTATATTTCAGTGCCAACTCAAACTGCCATGTCATTTTGGGAGACAGTGTCCGACGACAACGCGTTCACTCGGCCAAAGCTCGCCATTTTTATATTTTTACCGAGCAGCTTTCCACAGGAGCTTTCAACGTGTTTGACTGAAGTCTCTGCAACCGTCAGTATTGCTATCAGGTGCGAGGCGTTTCATTATAAAGCTATGGCAATGTGTCAATATTTCTCGTTATTACGAGAATGTAGGTGCCATTTTTGTTACAGCCTTTTATTGACGCTGCTCGTGTTGTTTTCGACATGAAAGTGGCGAAGAATTCCCGTTCATATTACAAAAATATGCAATTTCATCACTACTTTGGTATCTATTAATTTACAGTGCATAACAGATACATTAATAGATATTTACCAAAGACAAACGAGTATATAAAACAGATTAATCTTCCAAAAGAATTGGGAATCTTGTTTCGATGGAGCATTCTGTGCACTCAGTGCAGAATCGACCCCTAAAACTAGCACGAAGATCTCGATTAATTCGAGCTCCGGACAAGGCGTGCGACAGGAGAGTGTCAGAGAAAGTTATGAAAGAGGCGAGTTCTTGGAGAGGACTCGAATGGCGAGAGCATTGTTTACTCGACAGTGGCCGGCGTGAAAACGATGCCGGGCGGGTTGCTTTGTTCGTCGGGCGGCGGCGGCGGCGGCGACCTTACGAAGCGATAAATCGTCGCATCAAAAACTGTCGAGCGTCAGTGAATATCGTTCGGGCGCGTTAACGTACTCGATTCCTTCCCTCCCACGCGAATATTTCACGTCGCCCGATAACATCTTCGGCTCCATAGGCGCGGAATCGATGGATTCCAGGCGAGCAGCGTTTTTCAATCCTGCACCCAGCACCCCCTCAACCCCTCCGCACCCCCTTTTTTTTGTTTTATGGCCGGCCAATATCAACGCGACGGAACGGGCCGCGGCATTTAACGAAATACTGATTTAGCTGCATTTTCACTTTGATTGGACATCCCACTCCTACAGGAGAGCGGTCACTCGAAATATCAATTTTCTAAGAGTGACAGCTTTTTCTATGAAATGCTCGGAAATACTTGTTCCATTCTTGTGGCTCCACAATGTGAACTCTTACGTTGAACTCATCTATTTTGTTGTACTTAATTTTCATGATAGTCTCAACTTCTAGAAGACTTCGCAAATTTCATGCACTTATCTTCGATGATTAATAAATTAAATACAAATTAAAAATACAGTTTCAATAATCCTCGTACTTAATAGTTAGATATTTAAATAGAAATAGAAATATTTCTCGTAAAATTAAATCGATTTCGTCCACAATTGGAGATCACCTGAAACGACAGGATCAAGTAACACGATAGTTGGACTAATTTTATTCATACATGGTTCGTATACAAAGTGGCATTGTTGCGGCAGGATGTAAAACAAGGTTACCGAACGAGAGGACGCCCAGATATTTGAAACACGGAAGAAGGGTATTTACACCAGCGGCCAAACCAGCCAGCCTAATTGCGGTTTCTATTGCGATGCATTCTAGTGGTCACTAGGCTGGGGTGCGCCGCAACCCAACTCCTATGCACGCATCATTTAATGACCTCCACGGTAAACTGCACTCTCTCAAACGTGAGAATGTCTGTCTCAATTAAGGAACAATTTCAATGTGTGCGCCTCGCCGAGCGTTCGAGTGCCTGATTCCAATGTGCTTACCCTCTGATTTATGCCGGAATACTTAAGCATACGAAGCATTCTCGAGCTCTGCTTCCTGAACAAGTTCATTAACATTCTCTCATCAAGGTCACTTCAGGAGAATATTGCATAGCAAGAACACAACAAACTTTCCCACTTCTTATTTAGAATTATTAAATAAAGATCGTGTATTCTAAAGTGTGTTTATAAATTTATAAATTTAAAAACTGATAGATTAGAAATTCTGTTCAAAATGTGCAGTTATAAGTGGATGTAAAAAATACGAGGTTTTGTTGTGAGGATTTTCGTGGTAGCCTTATAAAAAGCATTAAATTACACACACTCGAGGATTACCACGTTGATTTAATGAATCAAATTGATAGCACCTTTTCATTGCAACACAACACGATAGACATAACGTGCGTCCAAAGGCCGCGCAAGCTTTTAATCTGAGGCGAGGTGGTCGTCGAGGGAAAGCTTAATCGAGAGGCTGATGCGTAAAGCGTGGTCACTCGCCAAAGGATGGTAATCCAAAGCGGCGATCCAAAGAACCTGATCGCCGCGCTCTCGTGGAAAGTCGTTAAACGAAACTGGTGAAAGAGAGGAGAGCGGAGAGTGCGGTCTTTTCCTCTCAAGAAGTATGCCAGGACAAAGCCGAGAGAAAGAGAGGATGCGGCGCGGCGTGCAATCGCACCCGCCGCGAACTCACCCGACGCGGAAGATAATCCAGCAACCTAATTTCCAGGGAGCATGCAGCGCAATGATATCCGGCGAAAGTGTGTTCCTGGCGGCGGCGGCGGCGGCGGCGCCACTCGAGGAGAGCAAGAAGACTCGTCGAAAGAAGAAGCGGAAGAGAGCTGCTGGTGGAAGGGAAAGAAGCGCCGGGGCGAGTACGAAGAAAGCAGATAGATGAAATAAGCTGAAGGAGAAAGGGGAAGTGCTCCGGCCGAGCTAGGTGAATATAAGCTCGTCCAGGTAGTTTCTGTGCCAGCTTGCTTTTACGATCTCCTTACGCTCTCTCGCTTCTTCCACCTTTCCATATTCCTTTCTCTCTCTCTCTGATTCCTCTTCCCTTCTGTCATTGCACATCGCACGTAGACTACCTTAACAGGGCATATCAAACTTTTTTCTTTCCTTCTTAACATTCCTGACAGCTGTGTGGGATAATGTATGGTTACGACAGTTTGTTCGCTCGCCGATACCGTTTCCCGCAAAATGTCTATTGTCTGTCGAGTTAAACCTGATGACAGCAGTCGTGACCATTTAATGTACTTTGGAGAGCTTTTTAATAAAAATACAGGGAAAGAAAGAAAATGTGTCGCTTCTTAATAGTAAGTTCGTTATATATGATTTATATAATTATTATTTAAGTGATAATAAATTTGCTTTCGACACGCTTACTGCGTTGATTCCCCACTAACAGAGAATAGTCGTGTTCGTGTTAACGACGTACATATGAAGTTCCATTTTCTCGCCAGTGACCATGGAACCTCGGAAATCTGGCATGGCTAGCCTGGGGTTCTTGCGAAGCTTTAATTGCCTGTCGACACGTGCTGTTTAATTGGCAACATTTGACACTCCATTTGGAGAACCGCGTCCGTCGTTACTGCTTTTATTGTCTCCACTTGGACTACGAATTATTACAAGGTTGTCGAATGATTTTTTATTATCTTTTATTTTGAAGTTTCTTCAGTGTATTTTTTAATTTGATAGTAATCATTCGTGTTAAATAATTTTTAAATAGAATTATCCTCTGAAGTGATTACAGTTCTTCGGGTAAATTTCCAGAGCTTGCCACGAGCGGGAATTTATAGATCGTAAACCATTAAATAGAAATGCATTTAATGGAGTGAGAGAAATGTTGCGGCTATTAAAGAATCCCTGAATTATCTATGCCACGTATGGGAAATATTTTAAATTATTCTAATAACCAAAAAGTATTTTAATCGGCATGGATTATTTAACTCAGCCACTATTCCAGTACTTCTTTTCCCATTGGCGGATCGATTTTAAGTGGATCAGAAACTTAAAAAGTCATTGTTCCATTTGCGGCATTGTTCAGATTTCTCAGCTAATTATAGTTTCCGCCAAGTTCCCTCGCACAGCGAGTGTAACGGTGTGCCTGGAACTTGCAGGAGCGCCGGGGAAACTTGCAGGCAACGTAATTAAGCGGGGGCGGGCTGGAAAAATCGGGCCGTATAGGCGGAGAGAACGCACTTATTCCAGACGCACTTTTACGAGCGGTGTCGTAAAATCGGTCGCGATTCCCCAACTAATTGTGACTATAATGCCACACTTATGCAAACCGGAGAGAGTATTTTATGGGGGCGCACTCCGCGTCTTTTATGAGTTTTCACGGCTTTCTGCTGACCCGGTATAATATCCGAGAAGCAGGCTGCGAATGCCGAGCGCCCGCTTTTATAAGATCTAATACCGGATTTGTAAGAACCCCACTTATTCATAAGTCCATTGTCGCGTCTTCATTCCCGGACGTCATTCATACGAATCACTACTGACTTACCCCTTTCCAATTGGCCGGCCCCTTTTTCTATCTAACCTCCAAGATTTGCGGTCTAATGCCACTGAAAAGTGGATTACCGATCCTGAATGCGCCCTCGTAAAAAAAGCTTTACTACCCCGCGCAAGCACCGTTCAGGCCTTATTAACGCAGCCCTCAGAGTGCGGAACTAATCCTGTAATTGCCGAGGTTATTGATTCTCGCGTAAACTTTAGATTAACTCTTGTAATAAAAGATAATTATATCTGCTCGCGGAACCTCGAGCTGGCGAAGTTACATTTGATATTCATACATTTTTAATTAACGTGTCGAGTTCGGGATATTCACATCGAAATTTTATTCGTTGACATTGGGAAGAGAGAAATATAAAAATCGTAGACATAATCAAATCGAATTTAATTATACTTTTATTATTATTTCGTGAAAAGACCGACGAGTTTTTTAACATATATTTTTAAGATTGAATATTTCATAATTATCGACATATATTTTGAGTGTTCTGTCAATATTCAAAAAGAACGGGAATGTTACGAGAGGAAACTTCCACATAAAGTGTCGAAGTTTATTGTGCAATGGGATGTGTATTTCGGAAGAGAGGAGAATGCGAAAGGTCGGACATGAAGCTGCAACGATGATCGCGGTACTGGAGAACCGTTCGAGTGGATGCGTCTACACTCGGGATTACAGGGGATATGGTACTCATTTTCCTGTCAATTTTCTCGTTTAATCGAGGCGGATTGAGATGGTATTTCGCCCCGGTGGCGGCGGCGGCGGCGGCGCATTTATCTCCTCCATCTATCAGTGGCAGAGAACGTCGAGCTTTCCCGGTGGCCCCGCTCGTGAAACGTAAGCGACCGCAAATGCACTTGCTGGGAAATTTCCGCGGCCCGGCCCACAGAACTCTCCGGGAAAATCCGCTTGATTTCCCGCGCGAAACGAAACGCCCAGGAATTCCGGAAACTTCCCCGTAAAACTAATCCTCCCTGCCCGATCCACCACCGATTGATTGCCAGTAATTAAAATCACTCGTAGGCAATCGATACTTTGCTTCCAATGCTTGTTACATGATTTGCATTAAAAATCAATGTTATTTGAATGTGACAATATGATACGAAAATACATAACACCCCAAAATATATTTTTGTCTATTAATATTATCCTCCAATAATGAAAGAAAAAAAATAAATAGTTTGATTTCTCACGATGTTTAGAGTTATAAAAATTATGCATACAACGCACGCGTTCGCAGCACATATTTCGGTAGAATCTTGAAGCCAAAGAAGTCGCTTGTCAAGAAGTGGCACACGGACAAATAAACAGAGGGTGTTGCGGTGAATCTCGCGAAATTCCAAATTCCGGCATTGAGCGCTCGAGCAGTCGTATAATCCTGGGTTGGCGATACATCGATAAAGATCGAGGAAGCCATGTAAAACCGTGGGGAGGGGTTGGTGAAAAAGGGGGTGGGGGGGGGGGGGGGGGGTGGAAGGAGAGATGGGAAAGTTGTAGTATCACATCGAGGAGTCGTAAAATCTCGGAGGGATTGGTGTCTCGGTATGGAAGGCTGTCTCGAAGGCCCCTTTACTGACTGCCGCCGGTATGGGAAATTCTTCGTCAGATATAGCGGATGTATCCGATCGCGGATGCCTGATCGAAAGGTCAGGATCTCAATCCTTGACGGCTTCCCGTTTCGCCGGATCGTTGGAACGGCTGGTGCAACCGCTGCACCGAGTCCCGCGGCACAATTTCCACCCGGCTCCTTCCTATTCCTAGGGATATTTTCGGCAGCCCTCCCCCACCCGCGACACATACGCGCCCATATACATAGATATTCGCCGGGCTGTATCTGCCATGAAAATCTTACCCTATTTTTCGAGCCGTGTCTCCGAGCGAGCCAGCCGGATCTCAAGCGGTCCGCCCAATGTAAATCCTGAATCTCAGAGTCGACCCACCACTACCACTACACCTCCTCCTTCTCCTTCCTTCTAACTTACTGGCAGATTGTTCGCAAATGGGATGTGATTTTGAGAGCCCGCCTTTAGTAGCTTTTAAGGCGATCGTCCTCCAGGACGATCCCTTGCAAGCGCAATCCTCGGTGAACCTGACATACTAGTCTGACCCGACTTTCAAGCTCCAAATCGCACTCATTCATTGGTAATACGAATTCGAATCTAATAAAGAATACTTCGTTTCTGAAGAGTGGAATAATAATGTAATAAATCATTAAAGTATTTATGCTTCTTTTTAGGTTCTTATTTCTACGAATAACCTTGAAGAGTCTTATATATACGCTGACAAGATTATCTTTGACATTTTCCTGCCGGCGAAGATTGTCTGACTAAGGTAACAATTATAACAATTCCTGATCACTAATCCACGACATCAGATAACAACGGAACCGAGCCGGTCACGAGATCCAACGAGCCGCTAATCGCATAATGAAGTCCGGCCTGCAATTCCAGGCGGATCTTCGAGAACGAAATCGCGGCGCTGTGCACACACAGGCGGCCAGAGGCACGCATACCCACGGAATTCGCCACGGGCGAGCGAGCAATTACACGTGATAAATCCATCCCGTGCCAGATTAGGGTCAGCTGCGCCGGCAATCTACAAGCAATAAAGAGCGACGTGGAATAGCGATTCTTGACACTGATAGCCGCCGTTAAATTCACACACAACATTGTAGATCGCTCGCACGCGATGACGTATAAACCCGATTTACTTATCAACGCAAAGCCGACGCACGCGTCCTTCCCTAAGGGCGACCATCTTTCCGAAGGCACATAAACGATAGGTTGCAACTATCTTCTGGCGGAGATCCAAAAATTCGCATAGATACTCACTGATAACAAATATTTATCTCAGTTTATTTTCAGAAGTCTTTTTAAAAGTCTCTTTGAATTTGTAATAATTGATAAAGAAAATGTAGGATAAAGTGATACGCCGCGTGAAGCGTGCATGTCAGGACTATTTGAAATAAAGCTAGAACTCTTTATTATTTATGACACTCGACGAAATGATATGATGTTAGTTTCGGAGATAGAGGGTGGCGGGGTATGGCCGGATGATGCATATATCGGGTTAACGAGAGCACATGCGGGGCCAGAGGAGCGTGATTAGAGGGGACAGCCGGGCACAGATGGACGATGGTTGGTTAATTTTCAATTAACCAAGGCCAGCATAGCCGCACACACACGGGTTATGCGACGGCACTGATCGCCACGTCGGATAACTACCGGACTACTGATCCAGCTACGCTCCATGCATCCTCCGTACTCTCCACACAACCTTCCATCCACGCCAACCCCGGCAACATCATACCTGTATTCATGTATCGGAGAGTACGTGTGTGTGTGTATGTGTGTTCTATATCTACGTAGCCGGCAGCCCAGCTAAATTGAAGACTCTGTCACGCACTCTCCCCCGACGAGACCCTCGACGCCCGCTCGTTCATCGAACCTCACTCTATAGTGAGGCCGCTGAGAGAATGAACACGGTGAGGGAGGGTAACCAGGCGGACCGAGCCGAAATTTTACCCTCTCCAGTTACGCTTTAGGAGTTTTCTAGCCTGGCTTCCCCTCACGCGCTTTCTACCCACACACGCTGCGCGCCTTGTAGCCACGCTCTGCGTCTGTGTTTGAGATTTCAACTGAGACGACGGGCTCCCGCCTCTACTCACTTTCTTAATACAGAGAGTGATTCTAATTCTCATTATACGTCACTGCTCGCGCGATACCTCCTTACATCTTCAATGCGGACTTTATAAGGGATTACCTATCTACGATGATGATTGACTCTGGCCAAGACTCATTTATTACACTTCTCACAAAAATTAATGCATCACTTTTTTGACCGAAAAATCATCGATTTTTGAAGCGGCATAACTCGGCTCGATAAAATCGTACAGTAGTTTTTCAATACTCATTTTACAGCTTGAAGCTTCCTCTTTTAGAGCCTATATCGCCATTTTTGCTTACAATAACTTGTCTGTTATTAAACAAATGAAAACTCGAGCCATCTTTTTTCTGTTCGAATTACGCAAGTTCAAGCGAGTTCACGGAGTTGTAAATTTTTTTTGGTGAATTAAAATTAATGTTATCGTGTAAAGGAAAGCTCCCTCTGCAAAATGAGCTATTGGAAAGTCGGATACAATTTTTAAAAAAATTGTTTATCGGACTGTTATTAAGAAGTGTGTCGCGAGCATCGGAATTACGGAATTCGAACAGAAAAAAGATAGGTCGAGTTTTCATTTGTTTAATAACAGACAAATTACTGTAAGCAAAAATGCGATATAGGCTCTGAAAGAGGAAACTTCAAGCTGTAAAATGAGTATTAAAAAACTACTGTACGATTTTATCGAGCCGAGTTTTGCCGCTCCAAAAATCGGTGATAATTCGGTCAAAAAGAGTGATGCTTTAATTTTTGTGAGAAGTGTATTTTATGGTTAACTTAGAGGCAGGGATTATGACTTTTCTTCGGCTTGCCCAGAGTCAATCATCACCGTAGGTAATCCCTTACAAAGTCCGCATTGGATAGGTAAGCAGGTATCGCGCGAGCAGTGACGTTCTCCGGTTAATTGTTTTTATTCAATACTTGAAATCACTTTGCCACCCTGGACGAAACAGTAGTCGGCAGGTAGAGGAAACTCCACGTAATATTTTTAAATCAATCTTCGAGTGGCCAATCTACCCCAACATTACTTTATTTGCAAATTACAAGTTTACTTGAAACAACAACCCTTATAATATATCAATTAATCCTGATCAATGAGAAATTATAAAGTAGAATCACAGTAATCTCGTGTGATGAAAATAGTATCTGATTTTCGTCTAAATAAGATTCAATGCAAAAGAACTGATTCGTTTTAAGAAAAATGGCTGTCAAGCCTGGCTTGCGGGTCGCCCAATGTGTCAAACAGAGACAGACGCAGGTTCTCTTTATCTAAGTTAGGCTGACCCTATTGAGCCAGACAACCAATAGCGAGGCTGTAGATGCATAGGTCCTAGGACCGCGACGCACCCAAGTCTCAAGGGAAGTGGCACTGACTGCGCTTGGGTGAAGGAAATCTCGAGTTCATTCTCTTACCGGCCTCACTATAGTTAGAGAGATATTCGCGTAAGGCTCCACTCGGCCAAAATACAAAGCTGGCGCGTGATCCGTGCAATAGGATTGGCCGCCGAGTTCAGCCCTGGTTACCGATGGACCCTTCACCCTCCGAATCATCACGTTCGATTCTGCAGGAGTGCGCTTACCCCGGCAATGCCTTATTAAGTGCTTCATTCGGCCCTTTGCAACATCCTGATTTAACCGGATGCTTGCTCGAAAGTGACCGGCGGAGTATGTTACTGAAGGATTAGGAAAAGGGGTTATTGTCCTCGTGAAACAGTATAATGCGTTTAATGATTTGTGGTGGTTTTTTAGGGGATGCTAGTATTTTTGATTTTACTTTCGTGATGTTTGAAATAAAGAATTGTTTGTTATGTTTCGATAATTAAAAGTTCGACGGGATAAGTATAAGATAATGGGATTTGGCAACATTTTTGGGGATGCAATCTCATTGGAGGGAATTATTTCGACTGGGGAGAAGTTTGGTGAGCTCCCTTCTGAGAAGTTGGTCCCTTTAGGAAGGATACGTGACCAATGCCGATTCGAAGGATCGATTGGGGAGTCAGTCCATTCGGCTGGATGGCATTAGGATAAAATAGAAGGTAACAAACCAACACGCTTTCGCTTCGTTCTTGAAAGAACTTGGTTTCAAGACTTTCGTCGCGCTCTGCTTCTACGATAATCAGTCAGTTTCCATTCCTTGACGAACTCCGGGACACTCGTTCACTCTGGATCTTTGTCGCCGAACGTCTTCCTTTCCCGCGCGACTTCGAATTCCACTTGGTGAGAAAACGCCCTTCAATTTCCTAGCTTTTCGTAACTTTCGAACATGTATACGTATATTATCTCTATTTCCTGATCATCTAATGATAATCATATCTAAATTACATCTTTTCTTTTACATATTTCTAAAAATTATAATAGTCACTGTAAAATAATTACTTTTTAAAAAAGTAAGAAAAACAGTTTCTCAATTGAGCTACTATATTTTTTAAAATTCAACCATTCTTAGACTTCGAATCATCGAGTCACACAATTCAAAGTCTGAATGATTTGGGAAGACCGCGCCTCTTCCCGCTGTGCAGTAATTTGATCGGAGTGTGTTGGTCGCAACAAACCCGCCGCGCCCCTTTTACCGCTTTATCCGCCTATCTCTCATTCTCAATTTCAGCGGATCCGCCGAATCCGGCAGGGCGTCCTAGTGCTCCTGCAATTAATTCCTTCGGAGGGCGGCAGAGTCGTTCGGGCGTGGCGCATCCACTGATCGCCGATGAACCGTGAGCCCAAAAGCTGCCTATCTTTTGACTAACGCTCCGCTAACTGGCGTGTGAGGATCAGCTCTCTATAACGAGTGCCCAAATTAAAACTGGATCTACCCGTGGAATTTACCCCCCTTCGAAAGAAGGCATTTCCTAGTCACTTTCGGGAAATCGACCTCCACGCATTTCCGTTCATCTATTTTCCGGTCTTAATTAATATCGTTCATTTAAAGCACGCTACATAGATTTAAATCATATAATAGTATAATTCAATTAAAGTTCGCAAAATAATTCCTTTCAATATTTATAAGCTTCACCATTATTTCAATAAACTTCGCTTCACGAATGCCTTGATTTCGTGCAATAGCACTCGCATATATTTTTATTTCGTTGTTCGCTTTTGCAGTGAAAAAAAGTTAGTAATTGGGAGCTGTTGGTAGGCTTTTATTTTTCACGTCAGCGGGTGTGATGGCTGTCTATTGGCTTAGATGGACAATTCGTCACGCAATTTCTGTAACTACTCAAAAGAGGCGCAAGAAAATAAAAGAGAAGGAGAGAGAGAGAGAGGGGGAGAGAGGAATGGAAAGGGACAGTGGGAGTTTGCTATTTATTTTCAGGGCAGATTGCGTGTCGTTCTTTGAAAAGGCCGAGACAATAGGCCACATTGGCGATGTATGCGCTCTTGCAACATATATGGCCCATTGTTTCTTGTTTTTCAAAGCAGTCGACGCCACAATTAGAATCCCTGAAATATGTGCCCATGAATATTAAAACAGAGGACGCTGCTATCATCGGAGCATTAATAAGAGAATCATTCGAGACAAATCCTTACATTTGATTCATTTCATTTCTTGTATCCGCCGAAATTGCTCTAATCCCTTAATACACTCGGGTGTAATTAAACCTTGCGGGTTTTTTTTTGTCAATTTTGTCATTGGCAGGGGCAGATAAGATACTAATTAGCCGAGCAACATGCAGCTGGCAATCGCGGGTAATATTACATGCTGAATGCTAACGAGCCAACGGATGTAGAATACAAAGCGAGCAGGAAAACCCACAAAAGACCATAGATATTACACTCCTTCCTACTCGAACAAGAAATAAGTAATTGCTGAAATTTAAGTAAACCGTGAATAACAAACTCGATTCTTTTCAACCCAAAGAAGATTGTCATATATTCTTTCTATGAGATTATTATGAAAACAAAAATAAATTATTTGATTATACAAATTAAATACACATATTTCTGAGATTTTGTTGTTATAATATTTGTTTCGCACTATCACAAGGACATGATTTTCGGAGGACATCCCCAACGGTCCTGTTGATCTCTCGTGTTCATACATCATGATAGGACATCTCCGTCCAAGACCGTTGTCGCAAGCTTCCGTTGTTAACCCAGGCCTGCACTTTCACCTGACCTACTTTACTTGAGGCTGCGGAGGGTCCGAACCTTGAATCAGTCTATCAGTGTTGCTCTGACCTCAAAGGAAGCCAATATACCCATGTGCTGCGGTACCTGTCACTCTCCGTTATCTCCGAAACTTTGTCCAATTACCTTAGGGATGTAACCCTTGCTTTAACTGCCTGGCAATCACTACGTGACAATAGCCATTCTCATACATCTTTGTTATGCTTTTCTACAGAATTATTTGCACTATTAATTTATGACCATCTCAGGATTAAATATAACTTTGTAATTTTAATTAAATTTAGAACTTGTTGCAGTTTGAATAGTTTATCAGTAAATCATGAATAATTCAACTTGTACAGGGTGATTCACTTGCCTTTGAATCAGAACTCTCCTAGCCCTTATTTTTTTTGGTAGACTTCCCGACCTTCTGCGGGACTGAAATTTGGCGGGTAATGTTTTTTTGCATCAAGGAAGATACCATAAAAATTCCAGAGCCCTAGCTCAAAATTCATTTTTTCGCAAATTTTTTAAGACATACCCCTTCAAAAATTTTCGATTTTTCGAAGGTTCTGGGACCGGGACGAAAGCTTGATTTTTCGATTGCTCGTGTCTCAAAACGGATAAAAAACATAAATGTTGTGGGGGAAATGCCGGATTTCTACCTAAAACACATGGAAAACCGATCTGGAATATTTCATTTTAACGGTTTTTCTAATGTTTTTCATACTTCCCGACCTTTCCCGGGGCTGAAACTTGGTGGGGAATGTTTTTTTGCATCGAGGAAGAAGTAGTAAAAATTCCAGAGCCCTAGCCCAAAATTCATTTTTTCGCAAATTTTTTAAGGCATACCCCTTCAAAAATTTTCGATTTTTCGAAGGTTCTGGGACCGGGACGAACGCTTGATTTTTCGATTGTCCGTGTCTCAAAACGGAAAAAAAACATAAATGTTGTGGGGGAAATGCCGGAATTCTGCCTAAAACATGAGGAAAACCGATCTTGAAAAATTGATTTCGATGGTTTTCCCCGTATTTTTGGTACTTCCCGACCTTTCCCGGGGCTGAAATTTGGTAGGTAATGTTTTTTTGCGCCAAGGAAGATACCATAAAAATTCCAGAGTCCTAGCCCAAATTTTTTTTTCCCCATATTTTTGGCTACCGAAGATATCCCATTTTTGGTGGTGATTCAAAGGCAAGTGACTCACCCTGTACACCAGGTATTATTATTTCTGTTACACAGGAGGATCGAAATACTAATTCAATTTGATTCTGAAGACTTTCCAGTGGCAAGGATTTAATTGGTAATGTAGCACACCTTAGCAAACGGAGGGCGTGCGCGTGCGATAG
The DNA here is from genome assembly GCA_910591665.1 of Ectemnius continuus. NCBI lineage: Eukaryota > Metazoa > Arthropoda > Insecta > Hymenoptera > Crabronidae > Ectemnius > Ectemnius continuus. The sequence continues at coordinate 6,305,353 of OU342868.1, read as the reverse complement.
CGAAACAAAGCATTAGCAGCCACGGGCGGTGAGGGCGGAACTATTCGCAACAACTCATTTCCCATTCGATTCGGAGAACTTTGCTGCTTACGAAGACCGGCGTGGCGGCAGGGAGAGCACCGGGCAATCGCGCTAAGCCCCTAGAAATCCGAAACACGCGCGGAATGTCAATATAGCGCGCGTGAGAGAGAGAGGATGAGAGAAGCGATTAAGAATTTGTCATTCGTAAAGCTGATAGTTCGATTGAATTCCTAACTCCAAAAAGTCCTTTTAATTATCGAGTGCGCCCCTGGCGGAAGGGCGCGGCGGAAGAGGGCGGAAGCGGAGGGTGCGCGCGCGCGCGGCAGACACGAGTCGTGCCCGGCTAGACGCAATTAGCTTTTTACACCCTCCCGGTGACCCTTTCCCGAACCACCTCGACGCCGCCGCAGGCCTGGCCACATGGCCGAACCCGCTCAAAGGAGAGAAATTCTTGCGAGAATTAAATGTCAATCAACCACGGCGTTCATTAAATCGCCTGACCTACCGTCGTCGTAGTTCGGGAGCCTTTTTTACGCCGTGGAAAAGTCACTCGAGCCTCGCCGCTTTCCGATTGCCGCGGCTTTCTGCCCTCTGGTGCATTAAGCTATTCTCGGTGTAACGCGTCTCGATTATGCGCACCGCACCCGCCAAATGACTTCCTTCGAAGTAGTCTCTGCTGAGATTTTCTTCTTTCATTTATTTTAACTCTCAGCGAATATCTTTTACTTGCTTTTTTCTATTTGTATTTTAGCTTTTATTTCTTTATTTATAATTAAGTGTTGTTCTGTTGTTTTTAGAATTGATGATTTGTTCTGCTTAAGATTGCCAATATTATTCCTGTTTTTCATATTCAAGTGATGGTTCGCTTCGAAACTCCTTCCGTAGTTCGTTGAAGAATAAATTAAAGGCATTTAAGACCGGGGATTCCGTTCGCGCAATGACAACGTCTACCGATCCATGCCTACTAATCATGCAAATTACACGCGGTGCCTATCGATTATCGGCGCGCGCTTTGGCGAGTGCGACGCAAATTAGTTGGGAAATCTTTCGGGTCAGTTTAAATCACTAAAGCGTGAAATGAAGCGATGGGAGAAGCATCTTCCGTAATTTCTCAATGAATATTCATGAGGTATGTGTGCCAGCCCCGCCTTGTTACCGCCACATATACATGCATACTGCGCTGTGCGCGGTTAATTCTAAACAAATAGATTGTTCCAGCTGTGAAACCGTGCTTCTATCAAAACCACCGGTTTTTCTACTTACCCATAAATTCTCAGGAAATCTTTTTACAAAGTGAAACGATATAAAAATAATAATGAGATATTTTACAAAGAGAACTTACAACAGAAATATTGGAATTTAAAAATCGCAATCATTTACTCGTATTTTATTTGTGCATTTATATTTATAAATGGCTTGTTAGAAAAAATACAAAATCCCCCAAAATTTGCTGAATACTCATCAGTCCAACATGAAAAGTCTGCAACATCCACCGGAGGGATTTACGCGTGCACAATCTACATTAAAATTAACAAAGATTTAATCCGCCCGCTTATGAGGGCAAACATACTATCAAAAGAATCCCGCGGGAAATAGGAGTTCCGTATTACGAAAAGTTGGCCGGCGAGTGGGAGAAGAGAGCGCTGGAAAAACTTTCGTGGAAGTAATCCCGCTATTAATGGAACATCTGCAGGAAATGCCTTCCGCGATTCTCTAAATGATATTGCCCGTGGTTTACTATGTTTCATATTAGGGAATTCCTGCTCGGTTGTGTTACCTATAACCCCGCATTGGCTCGCGCAAATTAGATTGTTCAGAAAATATAATTCCTTCCCTAATTGGATGTGCCCTACTAGCCGAGTCCACTGTCGGAACAGAACCCTCTCCTACAATTCCAGATTTTTATTTAAACCTTTGATTACGTCGATATTTAATTTCGCCGAAAGAAATTTGTAGTTGCAACGAATATAAAATACCTAAAGGTATTTGGAGTAACAAATAAATTTTTTATAATACAAAGTAAGCATAATTAAACTGATGTAAATGAAACTGTTTAGAAAAGCAAGATAGTTTATCAAAGTGGATCACTCAGGACGAATATGGGCAACGTGGGATTTTCAACAACTACAAATATTTATTGGCTAAAGGATTGGAAAAATATCGTTCCAATCACCAGGTGTTAACTTCTGTGTGTTAATTGGCTGATGGGTACGTGCGTGCTCTTGCGTGGAATGTTTTCTGTACATCGAATATCGATGCCGCCTCTAATAACGGGAATTCGAGATAAAAATTATTGCAGCGGACAATGGAATAACAGGCCAAACAAAGTCAAAACACATCGCATGGTCGACTGCAGTTGTCGCTGCTCACCGGTGAGTTACAAATCGACTTTACTGAATTTTCACGCCGAATCATCGAGCCTGACAAGAGTCCACCGACTCAGAGAAGAGAGTCCAGCAAATCTATTTCCCTATTATTCTGCGCGCGGCGCGCTATGTCACAATCAAACTTTACACCTTCATACATCTATCACCGACACTGTTTATAATCCAAGTATTTTGCATAATGTCGTGTGTAGAATTTCGTGATGCGACTGAAGTGCCACTACCGTTTGTACATTACTCATTCAAAATAACTCGCTCATTCAGTACACATGTGCCGCATTTACAGAAATAATTTGTATTAAGCTTGAATTATTTGTTACTTGTTAGGTCGCGAATTTCAATATTTTATCAGTAAGGTAATATTAGTTCGATCCATACTCTCGAATATTTAGACTTCAATAGAATAGTCTGGGTCGAAGTTATTTCTGAGTTCTTCGAATTAAATGTTCATATAATATAAGTTTGAATATTAACGTATGCAATGCAGAAAAAATACATATATGGATTTAGAAACTGAGAAACAGAAAGCCAGCATTAGCATATTTACTCGGCTCCGGTCGAAATTTTAAACACAGTGGGAACTGTGTCGTCTGATAAGCGACAAAGGGTTAACGTCCACGAGTTCGATCAGATACTGTTCTTTATGTCCTCGGTTAGAAACTACCGTAAAAAGCCGGCATTGCCTCGGAATGTTTGCAAGCTGGAATTAGAAGCTGCGTGCATATCGCGTGAAAAAATGGCTCGTAAACATGCGGTTTCGCTGCAGATGGCAGACCGGAATACAGGGCCATGCAAAACTAGTTTGCAGCCTTTCTTCTCCGATACAATATTTAATGTAATTAAATATAATCATTTTCTTTGCATTAGTATTTTACATATAACAGCAACAACATAGTTAATTCCATCCAAAAAGCCAGTAATACTCTTACACTTACATTTGATATATTTAAAAACTAATGATAAAAAAATGTGCTCTATAAATTACTTTGTTATATCCAAAAAGCGTGAACAAGCTCTAGAAAAATCAAAACGAAGAATTATGGAAATTCAACCATATAATAAAATAAAATCATAGACGATCAAAGATAAAATCTTTCTAAATTAAACCAATTGTAATTATTACTTCACAAGTCAGGTGGTTTCACAATGGGTATCTAACATTTGCATGGAATTCTCTTGTCGCGGAACATTCGTGAACATTTTGGGAAGCCCTGTAGAGGCTGGGGACTGGAGGCGGCGGTGCCAACACCGGGATGAAATACAGAATCGCCATGAAGAGGCTAACAGCGAGGATGCGAGATGTAGCTCAGGATCATCCGTGGTCAAAGCGACCGCGATCTCCTCGTTGAAGCACAGCCAGCAAGCAGCCATAACCCAGATAGCTTGGATGTCATCTCACTACAAGCTCGATAAAAATGGCCAGGATTTCCCTTGACTCCCAACCCTCCTACAACCGAGCACTCAAATTGCCAATTGCTGACTGCCAGCGCAAGATGCTAACATTGTCTTCCGCTGAGGTTAACACGCACACACTTTAACATCCTCCAGAATTCCTGTTAAACTTAACTGTATTATTGAATTTATTGAATGCGAGCTTGAATAAATTATCATATTTGTATTATTATTAATTAGGCTCGTAGAAGTAATTATTTTCGACCACTATTAATTTTGCCTAATACTAGTAAATATTCTTGACGACCTATCAATCAATATTTTCGAGGGCTATAATTATCTGTCGAGCGTATTTATGTTCGTTAAGCGAGAACGAAGAAGACTTAACCGATCAATTCTCCAATTTCTGATCAAAGACAGATAAGTACTGCGTTAGCAGTGCGATATCCCTGTTGGTAGTGAGATTTGGGGGGGAGCGATGAATCGAACTGACAGTGAGACTTAAAGGTGATGTAGTTTATAGAGGTTGGCGCGGAGAGAGAGCGAGGAGGTGGAGGAGGAGGGTGAAGGAGAGGCGGAATAGCATGAGTTTCGATAACCTGAGCCAGCAATTGGTAACCAGTTGCGAGGGCTTGGTGCAATCACCTCACAGGAGCGAAACTCTCTGACTTCAAATGTTCGTTGGCGCTCCCCGCTCCTTGGGAAAGTTGTCGCTCAAGCTAAACGGCGAAAGGGGAGCATCCTCGCTCTCCTTGGATTTCCCTCGTTTGGAATTCAGCGGCCCTCTTTCTCCCTCGTCCTCGTCCTCGTCATCCCTCTTAAGAAACTCTCAGGCCTGCGGTACTCTAATGGCCCCTGCGAGTTCACTCTCGCCGGGCTTCGATTCGCCCCGAGTTAACGTCTGTATTGTGCGAAAATAGCACCGACACACACACAACCCGCCGATAATCGCCCATTGGTATTCGAGAACCGGCTCCGAACTATCCAAGACGTCTACGTTTCTCTATCGCGAGCACCGCTCCATTCTGCTACCTTTCGATTGGCTGATACGAATATATTGTTTTCGCGCGAGACGCGCGTCGAGCTTTCATGGTCAACTTGTACGATAAAGTTGTAATGTTGTTGTGATACATCAAAGTGAAATTCTAAAGAGACGATTTAGCAATCGGGGATTTTATTTTGGAATTATTAAAGAGAATATTTTGAAGAAATTCAAGATTATCTTGTTAATTCATCGAGATGTAGAACAAGTTGTAATTCTGTAGTATGAAATTGATCTCATTACTTCGAGGTATTCGAGCTAATTATAATAGAAGGGCGTTTCATTATCCCTTCTATCGCACTTACTTCTCCATGATCGACTTCTGAAGCACGAGAGTATCGAGGAGAATGAGGAGCTCCGCTGACATCGAACTTGACAAGCAATACGGAAGTGATGACAAAGTTAAGGACAAGGATATTACCTGCAGGAAATAATTAGCTGCTTCGAACAGCCTGCCTGATAAAGCACCAACATTGATTGTCAATCATTTATATTGTTACCGTAGAATCATAATAATACGAAGTTACATCGATTATAAATTTATGCATGAATAACTTTCATATAGAAAAATATTAATGGCATAGAAAATTCTAATATTTACATTCATAATGTATTAAACGTCCAAGGATTTACTTGTTCAAATATTAAATTCAAACTCTAATTTAAACGATGAAATATAATTCTATTTAATTCCCCAACAATTTAATGAAACGTCGGTCAGAAAATAGTAGAACTATCTTAGCTCGGTTGTAATGATTTTTTCGCCGCAACATCCAAGCAAGCGCAAGAAATTGAATACGTATAAATTGGGACGCATGTAGCAGATGCGGATCTCAGCGGGGGCGTCATATTCGGATGATCGTGCCGATAATTATTCACTGCAGATAAACGATCGAATAATTACAGGGCGAATGCTCGGGCGCCAATAATTCTTCGGGCAATTAATCACTGCAAGCAGTTACTGAGTTAATAGTATGCTCGGCCCGATTCAGTTCGGTTTGCCTGCCTTTTGAAAAATGGGGTTAACATGTGGCAGATGACTCGAGATTCTAATTTATTGCTGACACTATGTTATGACATGACTACTGACATTCTTCATCGCGTTAACCCTGCCATTTTACATCGCCAGTTTTTCCTCCCCGATAATTTCGATTTTTCAAAAGTTTCCCCTTCGAAATTTTCATATCCTAACTTCCCAATACTTTCTTTTGTTACGTCATATAATTACGTATGAAAAATTGTATTATATTTTGCGTCACCTGTTTCTCACTCGTAGTGAAACATGTTAAGAGATCCTTCAGTGATAACTTATTTTTAGTACTTAGCTATCATTTTTATTACTCATATACGGCGGGCGCGTGACTCGTCTAATAAGGCCGGAAGGGGAAAACAGCGAGGAAACACGGCGCAAGCCTCGTGGAAACGTCCTAACTTTCCAGACGCGGCCCATACTTAACACCGGGTCTCATTAAAAGGTTGTAATCCAGTTTTACGAGTGCCTAAAGAGGGATTCAAATGCAAACTCGTCAGATAGGTTTAGCTATCGTTTCCAGTTATTATGGCATCCTCGAGCGCACGCGTTGCTTCTCATCTCTCGTGTTTAAAGACATCTAGGTTATTCAGTATCAGTTATATTAGCAAATAAGAGTAAGAAAAGTGAGTCAACTCGAAGGATCTCACGGCAATGAATAATAATGAAGTGAAATTGACTTCTCACCGATTTAGTATTAATATTTATTACTATAAATGTAGATATTAATTAAAAATTTATTTTCTTTGGTATTAAATAGTATTAGGATATACGTATAATTGAAGTTTTCTGTCATTTCTATTCCTTCATCATCAGTAATTACTACAAATATACACATCGCAAGTTGACTGTGCGTGCCTGATGGAACACTTCATCACGCGCGATGTATATCACGTTCGACTAGATTCGCCTTTTAAAAATGCATCGACAGACCCAGATTTGTATATTGATGACGGCGGAGACCTCGTCACGTCGATAAATTCAACTCCATTTTTCAATAGTTCACTCGCAGTGCACCGAACTAAATTGATTTTCACTTTTACACCGACCGTTTAATCGCTGGCTTCTCCTCGTCTGAAGGCAATATGGCCGCCGTTCGACCAGAAAGGCGAGGTTCGATGAATTTTGACACATTTCTCCCAATAATCCGTGATTTTTATAGATTCTTATTTGGTACAGACTTGATGAAATCTATTGACGATATCGACTGGTGCACTGTTATTTTCGCGAATATAGGTTACGAATTACTCATTAAATCCAACCGTATTTTCGCCACCGAACAATGATAAACTAAAATAATAGAAACGTTCGATAATATTCCTGTTAAAGCAACGAATTGGAATCCAATTAGCATTGAAAAGTAAGAAATTCCTAGGAAAAGTAGAGCAAATTATTAGAGGCGAAATTAGTAATAGTTGCTAACAAGATGGTCTCGGAGAAATTGGCCGGTGGATTTTCCAGGGAAACATGGTAGAGCGTCGTCGTCGTCGGCAGGAAGTTTATTCCGATAGTGTTCGACATCATTGTCTGTCGATAGAGTTTGTACGTGAAGCCGCCGGTCGGAGCATTCATTGGACTAGCGGAAAGTTCTAATGGAGGCCGAAGCAAGCGCGATCTCGATGGATGCTGAAGCCAAGGAGGTTAAACAAACCGAAAAGAAAGTCCAACTAAGCGGAAGCCAGGCTGGCCGAGCAACGTAAGAAGACATCTAACCCAGGCTTCCTCCAAGAGAGCGCGCGCGTCCCCCCATGAATATTTAGTTTCCCTCTGTTTATATCTGACTCGGTAGGAATTCGGCGCCGGAATACGGATATCTTTTACAATTAAAAGTTGTGTCCCCCTCATGAATACTAAGTCCCAGCCGCCCTTTAAATGTTAATTGTTTAAATAAACCCGATTGACATTTAAATAAACGATGTTGATTGGCTGGCTATGTTTTTAGGGCTGCCTGCGACCTATTCTTTAAATATAAAATATTTAGCAAGATGTAACTAAGAATAATTCCATTCGTATATTGTAAATATATTTCATATTTATATATAACAACTAAAATTTGATATTAATCTTATATCTCAGAATCATGGTGTAACTTAGAACTTGTACAGGCAACGTAAAGGAGAACTTTGTCAAGTGCGAGGAATCTATTAGAAAATCGCATTAGCGAGTGGCAGCCGATTAGCGTAAATTGTCAACTGGGTAAACCGATGCGACCCAGTCAGATTCGAAGCGGAGCCGAGAGCAAATGCGGTGCAAGCCGGCCACTTCATTGGCAGCTCTGACAAATATTCCGGCGCGAATCTGCCGCGCGGCCGAGACGGAAATCAGATCGACACCGCTTAGATAGATTAATTGCACGCGCGCCTGATAAATCAGCGGCGATAAATCGTCAGTCGAAAGAGGATCAACTTACCAGCCAGCCTGATATACTTAATTCCAGGAAAGTTGGGTGAAAGTCGAAAGTTAATTAAGTGTGGAAGTGACGATTTAATCTTGAGGAGATAAGGAAGACTGAATTGCATTTGAATAGTTACATCAATAATGAAAAATCCATTTTTTAGAAATCAATGATTTGCAGCTGCATTTAAATTCGTTATGGCAACTTAGCAATTAATAATTTATACATCCTTTTAGATATGCTAAGTGAACGAATAATTAATTCTGGAAAATTTAATGGAAACATCACTTTCGACAGGTGTACTTCATATTTTCTTTAAATAACAATGAGATGCTTCAAATATATTTAACTGGTAAAATAGGGCGTAAAATGAAGAAGACAGGTGAGAAAGAGCAGAACTTAACATAGTTTGATTTGCAAAACAGATGTCAAGCGGAGTTGGAGTAGGCGTTGTCTTAAGTCGGCTCAAGCGATATCAGATTATAGTTTGAGCAAGGAAGCTGTAAATAAAATATTCGTCTTATTATTGGATTAGCCTCGCCATTAGCGCCGCCTCGCCGCAGTTCGTTCAACGCCTCACGGAATCATGATAAGCGCCGACACTGAACTCCTATGAATTCCCCCGCGCTATAATTCCTTTCTCAGTTTGCAAGGTAGATTGTAATTATCCTTATTGTTACTCTGCAATTGGTATCGCAGACGTACTAGTTAATTATCTCAGCGAAATTTGCTGACTCTGCGAGTGGCAAACTAGCAATAGCGAAGTACTTTCAAATTAAACTTCAACGTTTCATATAAAACAAATTATATTACTATATAAAAACATATTCGAAATCGACTTTCAAATTTGTCTCTAAATAACTTGAAGCACCATGGAAAAAATACGATTTTTATTTTAGATCGTTCTTCCAAATCTCCTTTGTTCGTCAAAGGCAAGTCTTGAAAATCGAGCGAAGTAAAGCAGGGCATCGATAAAGTCGGAAAGTAAATGGTGAATAAAGTCGAGGGGATGCAAAACGGTTTTTACAGGGGATTTCGGGTGTATATCGACCCATTCAAGGTATGTCTGTAATCGGTGCTCGCTATCGGTCAACCTAACGATTTAACGACCCTCGTTATCACTCGCGCAAAACCGACACTATTGGCGAAAAAGCCTTTCGACCGATCATTGGGCGCTAGTAGTGATTTCCGATACCGCTAATCCACATACGTAGTCCACGCACGTACCGCAGTTCGAATGAGCCAACCACTGTAGCAATATTTGGCATGCAGTGTTATCTCGAAATGATGAGAAAAACTTCCAGTTCAGAATTCGGTAATACCAAACTTCATCCTAAGAAGACGTTAATAGTTATTCGAAGACTAGAACAAATATTAATTAAATACTGTTAATATCTAATTCATGAATTCGAGTAATATCGTTCTGGAAAAGATTCAGGAAATGGACGAAGAATTAATAAAATAATCTAGCTTTATAGAAATGTGAAATATCTGAAATATAGAAATGGATAGAAATGGAGGTGAAGGAGGGCGAAATCTCGATGTCCCTTGCACTCATGGATCTCAGGCTCCCCGATAGAAATTGCGAAGGAGGAAATCGCAAGTGCGAGGCTAGGCGCATACTGTGGAAAACGTGTGCGATTGGCAGTTTAATAGATTCGAGTATAGCGCCCTCATTCAACTCATTGTCAAAAAGCAGTACGGAATGATTTTACGAAGTCGATAAACGCTTCCAGTATTTAATGAATCGTACACAAAATGATTCATTAAACTCTAAGAAAAATGACTGGTTTTCAAGAGTTTCGAATTATTATCGCATTAAAGGATAATGAATAACGCGGCGAATGTTAACAACTTTAACGAATGTTGCGATGATGTGCTACGGGTGTCCCATTAATTTCCCGGTGTTGCCGTGGGGCTGAGGCTAATTCATTAGACAAGTTATTTATCTAGCAGATCGCGGAGTATGACGGGTATTGTGCGCGGGCGAAGCTCAGCTGCATTAAGGCGCATAACACTTTCGACGGATACAAATGATTCCAGGAAGCGGGCTTAATTTCTCGAAGGCCGGATGTCGTGTGTCAAGCCCTTTCAAGATCATCCAGCGCTTGACGCTTGGAATTATTTCAATATGTCGCTATTAATCCTTTCTTGCAGAGCAATCTATGCCATCTACAATCGTAAGTGAAAAGAATGATCTATGATGTATTGAATGATTAAATCGAGCTTGCAACAACACTTTAAGCGCTTGTAATGACCGATTGATCAAAATGCTTTTCTTTCAATTAATCATTTGAATTTTATGTGCTTTACGTTATTCGAAATACAAGTTTTTTTGCACTGTTACGTTTTTTGTGTTCACTAATCAGTAATTCCGCCAAAAATTAAAATTAAAGTATGAAATCTTTTCGGAAACTGCAGGAAAAAGTTGAGGAAAATTGCAACCGCTTTAAGCAGCCTGTCTTCGGCATGCAGCTAGTTTTTGTCTGCAACCCAGCTTCATCATTAACATTTAACGCATATCGCGCAGAAATTAACCTCCCATGGATGGTGAATTAATGAAGAGCGATGGAAGGCAGTCTTCCAGGGTCGATCACTGAAGAGCACCGATGTAACCTGACGTCGAGTTACGTTGGCTCAAAAACCACCGGCAAGCACTCCTTAATCCCTACAGGTCGCATAATTAAGGTTTTCTATTTTTATCGCAATTTTGTAGCAGAAATAAACATACTTTAATAGCCACCTTTTTCTCTTCTTTTCTCTCAACGAAGAATATTTTGCTGTTTAAACTATATTATTTTAGGAACGTTTATATTCATATTACATTAATTCGATAGTTTCTAAAATTCTGACAATAAGATGAAGTAAAGAAGCAAAGTGCATACTAGAATTAGCCAAGCCTGGAAAGAAGTTTGCTGGAACTAGGGACGAGGGAGAAGTTTCGATTAGCGATTAAATGTTTTCAAAGTTACGCTCCAATCGGTCGGCACTCACTAACGACGCGGCTCATGGCTTTATTAATTTATTATGGGACATAATAGTGGCGAAACTCCGCGCTTCGTTACAGCACTTTGACAGTAACTACAGTCTCCCGGAGTAAAACTGACGCACTAGGCAGCACCGGATATTGACACGGAAACTGGAGGGGAACCAATAGCTAAGCCCGATGTTGCTGCGACATTGCCAACAAGAAATAAAAGGGACTTTTAAGGATAATTATGATCCTTTCTTGTAACAGAAAACCTGCAACTTCCAAAGTTTTTTTTTTAAGTATTTAATATAAAAGATGGCGAACTAAAGAAGACAGGAGTAAAAAAGTGCCGAAAAAATTGTCTGGGAACTTTCTAACAATTTTATAAATACAATGTAAGGTCATCCCGGGTTGAATGCACAGAGGCTTGATTGGATTTAATTATAAGTGAAGGACAACGCGGTAAGTGGCGCCTGAAGCGATTCTATATTAGTCCACTCATTTTTCACTTCTCATTATCTTTAATCACATTCGACAGCTATTTCTAGCTGGGATACCTAATATCTTCGAGCACTCGGCGAACCATCCGGTCCGGCTAAGATATCGATCGACCCTAATTCGACGTTTTACGGGACGCACAATTTTCAAGCTCGATGGAGTTTGGTGAATTTTGATGGAACGCTGGAAATGTAATATTACAATATAAACATAAAGTAGTAGCTGCTACTATCTTAATTTTACTTCCTTCCAGTTCACCAATTGTTTATTGTTTTGCACATATCAAGAACATATAATTACAAATTTAATATAAATTAGGGAGAAGCAGAACTGTTTAATTTTAAATCTGTTAAATACAAAATACGATAAATACAAAAATCTTACTGAATGAATCTGGTTATTTCGAATTGGTGAGACAGTTTTTCAGCGGTTTTCACGGGAAAATATTCTAGTCTCGGCGGGATTATCGAGGAATCGATAGCGGGGCATGCTTATTTCGGGAAAGGCGGGGGTGGGCGGCGTTGGCAAATAATTCCTGTAGGTTATTCGAGATTTAGCCTACCATCCGTTATGCCGTCCCCTCGACTATGCGGTAATTCGAAGGCAAACGGAAGCACGCCGGAAGTCGGTACATCCCTTCAAAACCTCGGCTGTAGACGCGCGCGCGCGCGCGCGCGCGAGAGAGAGAGAGAGAGTGGAGCGGGCGCGCGTTTAGTGCACCAGACGAGACGAACGGCCAACAAAGAGGATGATGACGATCGATGCAGCCAGCTTACATCCAGCGACGTTGAATTTTAAATGACTTCATCGCTTTAATCTGCAATTCTAGCGGATACCCGCGAAAACCTAGCCCACTACCGAAAGCTGGACACTGCAAATATCTGATGTCATCTATATTAAAATCATTAATATACAGAGCTTCCTCCGGATACTGGATATGGTCGGACGCCAAAAAGAGGACGTGTGAAAAAACGATGCATTAATTTAGCTGTCTGCCGGTCAGCGGTATATTCTACTTTGTCCGCGACAGATCAACTAAGGAATTTAATATTCTACGAATATCCATAGCTTAAATCTAGAGTGTATAATAATCGACAGAATTTCTTTGCAATTTGAATTTATTTAAGATCGTATTAATCAATCAGTGAATAATACAACTATTATCCAACAATAAAACTTAACGTCTCGCTTATCTTTTATCTTGATAAATATTGTTTATAATGTAAATCCAGATTTCCATGTCCAGCGTGGACCGAAATGATTTCGAAGCAAGAAAGGGCAAGGATAAACGCTCTCGGAACGAAGGGAGCGAGTACTGGAAGATCTTGGGAAAGATTCGCGCTACATCTTATATAATCTGAACTGGAGCTGGTGGAATGAGTAAACAGAGGGACACAATCAGCCGAGCAGCGAAAGAACAATTGAGAAAGAATGGTGAGGTCGTCGTGACGTGTCGAGTGGAAGGGAGAGCAGAAGGTAGAAGAAGATGAGGGCAAGTAATAGGATAGGAGGTTCGTTGCAGTGGATAAAGAGATTTAGGCGAAGGCCGGGATAAAGAAGAGGAGGCAAAAATGAAATTTCCATCAAGTATCGTCGCCGGCACTTGGCGAAACAATAAGACGGAATTACAGTGTGAGGTCGCTTCGTCTACGAGTCTCCCTCCATTATCTCTTCCTCCCCTGAATTTACAAATGAATTTCCCTCAACATTCCTGCCACTCTTCCAACCCCTCTCTTTCTCTTTCTCTTTCTCTCTCTTTCACTGCACTCCCGCGGTGTTTCGTATGCTCTAAATCGAGTGCGGAGGAAAATGGGGTGGTTCGAAATCGTCAGCAAATTCCAAGTGATACGACACTAATTATTTATGATGCTCTCGAATCCGATACTAAAGCGCTCCGCCGATGACCCGGAGCATGAAAATTATAGTTACTATAGAACACGTGCCGAGCAATTTTGAGCTCGCGTCGTATACCTGCCAGAGTGCGAGGATCCGAAAAAATCATTCTGTTTTTAATCAGATTATAGAGATCGCGTTATTAAGCTGACATGAATGCTCTTTCGCATATAGAAGACTCGTGCAAATCATTATGGAATCACTGGTGTGTACAATAAAGAGAAGGCATTATTATGAATGCTTAATGAGTTCATTTCACGATAGGACGATTTTCCAAAACCGATCTTTGCCAATTCGATTTGCCGAGATTACACTGTAACGGTGGGCGGTGATCGATCGATTTTTGCCTGATTAGAGGAGCGAAGGGCGAATCGATTGGTTCTCGTTAGGCGGTGGGTGCGTGGGCTATCAAAGCTGGCGCAGGGCCGGCCGGCAGATACATCCCAGGACGAAATTCGGCAATCTTCGCGAAGTGGACACCAGCAGCAGCACGTGCGCGCACGTGCGAGAGTATTGCAATTTATCGGTTACCTAACCGGCGGCGGCCTGGTTATCGGTTATCGCTAATCGTCGATCGCTCGGCCTTATTCGATTACATGCTAATCACTAGGCCGACCTGATCGATTACGCTTAGCCCAGCCACCGCGAGAGTGCTTCCCACCCACCCAACACAACCACCCCGAGGATAGAAGTAAACACAGATTCCCCCAGCAATTCTTTCTCCCAAATTTATCATTTCGCCTGAGTTATTACTGACATTTCTCTTTCTCAAATATTTCTTCGAACAATCATACAAATTACACATACACCGCCGGCGTAAAACAATCCTGTTAACAGTGTCTTATCAGAGAAACAGATACGTCCGTTCCATGATAAAACCCAGTGCTTACACACCAGAGTGATCAGCGCTCGAAAACAAAGCCGAGTCCACCATGAAATCTGGCTACTCAGGGATTCATTGTAAAGAGGATGTTGCCGGATGAAAGGAGGGAGAAAGGGATCTTTCTAAGAAGCGAACGAGAGCAGGGTGTTCTCCGCGATAAAAAGGCAATGGGAAGAGTGGAAGGGAGAGAGAGAGAAGAGGAGTGAAAAAGAGAAGGCAGTAAAGGATAAAGCAAGTATAGTCGGATGGGATAAGCGCGGCAGACAAACGAGTGGATTAATCACAGCGCACCGCTTCCTCTATTTCTTTCTTTCGCCCTTCCCTTCCCTCTCCGCCCGACGCTGTTTATTTTCATACTGCGATGCCTCCGCCGTTTTACCGTCGAATAACCACTGCGAAACGAGGATAATTCCGCGCGGGGGATTCGGACACGCGGCCGCCTTTGTAAACTTGCGAAATCGCCTTTCCCGGCGCGTCCCATTGTAATTCCCTCGGCATTAAGCGAACGGTCCTTCCAGTCTCTCCTGCAGCTCGACTCACCTGTGAAATCGGACGAGCTGGTAAGCTCCCTGACTGAACGCCAACCTGCAGGTTTCAATTTCGCGACAGGACTAATGACACTTGCGAAATATTGATTCGATTATCGATTTTATTAATATCGTCTTTTCATTGATCGAAATTAAAGCTTTCAACGAGTAAACTTGGCAAACTGAACAGGAAATATTGCCAAATTTGAAAAACCATCGACCAGCAAAACGGAATAAAAAAGCTCGCCGGAAGGGCTTCGATTTCCGTATTGGCACTCGGTGGAAATTTGCTGTGGACGGGCTCGCGAAAATTCGAGCGGGTATCCACTCGATGGTAGGGGAGCATGTTACTCTTCCTTGAGTACCATTGCGTGGATCGAAGAGAGCCTCATTAAAATTCTGTCGCACGCATCGAGCCAGCCCGGTAATCACTGGCGAATGAGGGAAAAAGGAAGACGGCGAGTGAGAAACTGCAAGTTCAAGTGGCGGGGAATGAACGACGGCGGGGGGTGGGGGATGCGGAGGGGGAGGGGAGGAGCGCCAGCAGTTAAACCGTCTGTTATCCAAGGAAAGAGTACTTGTCGCGTGATTGCTCCGCCATTGTGGGCGAACGCATTGCGGTCGAATTTACATGCCGCCCAATTTAGTCATGCGTGTGTATATATGTATGTGCGGAGAGGGTTGCTGCTGGCGGACAAGGTATGCCAAGCGAAAGCCCTTCTCTTGCTTGCCAGCGCTTATAACACGTGTAGGTATGCGGCAGGCTCGTGCCACGATTTATATTTGCCGCTGGCATTCTACTCTTCCGTTCCGATATGAAGCGGCACCGCTTCTCAACAGGTATATGCATGCATGTATATCGAAAAGGCCGCCGCTGCTGCCACCGCTGCCGCCCTCTGCCCGCTCGGCTTTCATGAATATTGTTATGAAAGGACTCTTTCAACTTTCGCGACCAACACGGAATATCGATGGGCAAGGCCAGCCAGCAGCCAGAAATGAAAATTAACAAGTCGAACGGCAAACTTTTTTACGAACTACTCGGCCCCCGACCGGCTGTAATTGATAAAACTTCCTTGCGTCTGATATCAGTCTCTTATATATTCCGGAAATATTGAACTTCACCGCCCCGATTGAACATCCCTTATGAATGAACATTATTCTGCCTGGCGAGCATGACTATTATAGGGCGTGTTTTTCGGTGCTATGTAAAATTCATTGTTGTAGAAGAAAGAATGATTATATTTCTGTTTGATAAGCAGAAAGAATCAATGGTTAATTTCATTTAGAGTTCAGTATTGATTTCGGTGTAATATTCGTCGGTTGTCTGTCAGTTGACAAGGCATAATCTGACTTATGACATCCCCCTCGGCCACTCCCTATTTATCCTGACGATTGTCAAACGAGGCTTCCCCTCTATTTGCAATTAATTACGGCTTACTTAATGCTTGAACAGGCTCAATACCAAGCGGGCAAAACAGCCCATTAAGTATTCAAGGATTCATCGGAGGGGGGAAAGACTGTTTGAAGAAGGTGACGCAACAGGGAGCCATTGGTAATCCAGGAGCAAGGAAGGACTCCTTAAATTGATATTCAGTGCTCGATCGAGCAATGCCGGGAAAGAAGATCACCGCGGCCAGTATGAGATTGTCTCGTTAAAGTGGTCATCGCCCGGAAAATCTGCCAGGTAAATGTAACTAATCGAAATTCCCTTCTGCCCGATCGCTTTTTCTCCTTTTCCCACCAAGCCCCTTTGTACATCGATTCCCACTAATCCTTTCGTTATCGGAGCAATGTGTACACTGGGACCGCCGACCGGATATTTAACTCGATCGGGTGGAGATTTAATAAGGAAATTTAATTGAGCCTCGAACGCTCCCTCGCACTGTTCGAATCCGACCGGCCAATTAATATTTGACAAGTATACATACTATACATCTATAGGTAACACGAGAAGTATGCGGAATTGGGTGGAGTGCACAATCTCACCAGCTGTGTACTGTAAAAGTAAACGCGAGAAAAAATTGGCACAGTTGTGTAACTTAATTTGAAGTTCTATATAATCTAAGGGTTGCATTGGCTTTTTCTGTTACTCTTGCTTTCTTTTCTGTAATAATAAATTCTCCATAAATAATGAAGTGTAATAATACTAATATGTGTAACATTCGGAACAAAGAAAAGTCAGTCTGATTTTGTCAAAGAATTACGAAGGTGTCAGGGAGACCAAAAAGCTTGTTTACTCTTCTCATTGTGAATCAGTAGGGGTATCAAGATGTCAGACACGTCAAGACGAAGCGAGGGACAAATAAAGAGGATGCTGACCGACGGTCCAGCCCACGCAACACCGCCCTTAATCCTGGCAAGATCTACGCCGGGTACATTGTAATTTACTTTATGAAGCTTTCGCAAGTCTTCGGCGCTCCGGGTCATCACTTTCGCTGGTTATATCGGCGAAGCAGCGGCTCCTGCGAGGCTCATAACCCGTAATAACCGGTCGACACGAAGCCACGCCGAGGACAGTGACAAACGTCCTTGGCGGGAAGTATGGGCGCCGGGGAGCTCCCACGGAAGGGAAGATATTGCCGAGCGAGACACCGGAAGTTCCCGGCTACCGGAGCGACGGATGACGCCGATACAAAGTGACCGGAGAGGTCAAAGGACCCTCGGCCAAGCCGCAACAACTAACTCTCCACCTTCGAAGGATCCTGCGGATGTCCACTGGAATGGACCATGCTAATTTGTAGTGATCCGTCAGTTTCGAAACGATTTCCCGTTGATAGACTAATATCGCTCGACGCCTCAAAGACCTTGCCAGACTGCTGCGACAAAGTACTCTGCTTTGATCGCTAATTTATGATCATACGCTCTCTTATGCAATATTAGCTGAATTAGCAATTCCAGCGTGAGAATTTTTCTACTCGAACAAAATGTCGACGCATAATCGAAAATGTGGTGTAATATAATGTAAACGTGAGTGGTCCTAATTGTGTTTATGCGCCTTATTCAGAAAAACGTGGCAGTTGGAAAATAATCCGGTTTGTAATTCAACAGGTGTAGAAATTTGTTCTTACAGGAAGGTTCTCGGAAGTCTGACCGCAATGTCTGCGAGCTATTTCGATCGCCAATCATCTTGACCCCTAGCGAAAGGTCGTAACGCCTGTTTAATTGGATTCCTTAGCAATTCAATGACAACCGACACACGCTTATACTTCCCAGTGACTCTGACGACCAAACACTTCAGGTTGTCAGTAACATCATCAGTTCCTGCGATAGTTTCGCGAGAGCAGTGTCAGTATTCATTGCGAATCATGTGCTTTCATTTGAGGGTGTTTTATTTATTAAAAATGATCTAAAAAGTGTCTGAGTGTGAATATTGGTAAGAGTTAATAAATTAAATTTCTATTCATATCACACATTAATTGACCTATTATTTGAAAGTATGAGAATAGAATACTTGATCGTTCGAACAGCCAACTTATCTTCTCTAATGATATAAATTACTTCGGGTTGAATTTCCCCTTTTGAATCGAGTTATACATAGAACTTGGATTGACGGATTGAATTACCAAAAATAAGTCTCTAAATCTACTGTTATATAAATATAGATTACAAGTTCTAAGACCGAAAAGTGGCAGACACGATAATGCGCGTCGACTGGACTGTCATTCGAAAATTCAACATTGTCCGAACGCTTTCGAAGGAGCATGCGAAGCTATTTTCAATTGCGCTGTCAAAAGTTCCAAGCATAATTCCGTCGGGGGAAAAGTGGCGGGCAAATATTATTCCCACTTTAACGAAGGCGCCGCCGGTGTACGTAGCAGAGCTCCTGACGAAACGAAGTATACTTTATTGGGTTAAAACAGAATGAACAATTTTTCCGGGCGCGCGCGCTCCGCAGCTCGAAAGAGTGCATGTTAAACACACAACGTGAAATTAAGTAGAATGAGGGCTCCGGCACATACTGGGAAACACGGAGACCCTCTGCCAGGCACGAATTCCATTATCACTGGATTCCGGATGTTTATGCAAATATAAATGTTCGATGATCTATTATAGATTTGGGGAGTGACGATTCGAGCGGTGCTGCCAAAATTTCGTTCGCCCGCCGCGCTGACCCAGATTGCCTCTTCTCGAAAACAGAGTCATAAAAAAAGCTGCCCTGAAAAATATCCCTGTTGTATGATTCTCGTATACCATCTCTGTTATTCCCTGCCATCCATGGCTATTCCAATCAGAGACGATTTAGAGTTGCTAAAAAATCGTACGGCTTATTTTTTTAAGTGAATTTGTGTTGTAACGATAATCGGCAAACACAGGATTAAATGGAAAATGATGAAATCGTTTCAATAGGTGAAGATATTTCTCAATTGGCTGGCTGTCAATCATACTGCCATTATACAAGGAATAATTAGAATAGGTTAATCCGTCCGAGCTCGCATACAAAGTCTGACGCAATTAGATTCGAATTACTTACGTCAATTGTGTAATTATAACGTATTGGCATGCAGAAAGCCAACGAGGCTGGATGATCTACGCAGTTCCCGTCACGTATCACAGTCAGAGCCGAACAAAATTTCCGTGACACCTGTATCAACACTGGCTCGACATGAAAATGCGTGTAACACGTGGAAGGAAAGAGGGACGTACAAGAAACGAGAGTTCTTAAAGCAATAAATAAACAACCAGAGGTATTGAATTTTCTTCCCCAAGCATAATATTGCTCCTCCATTCTTCTTCGATTGACGTTGCAAATTAGAAGCGAAATTAATCTGCTTCAACTACTTTGTTCGTTGTATCTATTTACATACTCGTTATGCGATACATTCTCGAATTACGAATTTAGCTCGAACTAGAATACAGAAGCATGGAAAATTTCTAGTAAAACTCGAGTAACTGTAATATAAATAATTAATCATAGAGTATACAAGTACAAAAAGTGCCGATGCATTCATAAAGGTAAAATCGCACAGCGGAGATTCTCTATCCATTCATACTTCAATTCGCAACGAATCTCTGCGGGGCTCGTCAAAAAGCAAACGAGCCTGCTTTTGTCAATTCAGCGAACATTCGCGCAGGCCCGCAGCCATAAACGAGCTGGTAGCGCAATTTATAGCACCAACTAATCCGCGGACAAAAAATCACTAATAAGCGGAGGACGAGGGAAACTCTCGCATTCTGCTGAATCCAGTACCGCAGGAAGAATGCGTGATCCGAGCGGCACGCGGTCATCAACGTCAGCAGGTTAGTTAGAGTGACTGACAAATGATAGGAGAAATCCAAGCGCGGCCTCCTCTCGCCACTTCGAGCGGCCGATTTTCCCAAATGCGAGAGCCGCGCGGCCGCGCGCGCGCTCTATTTTTCCTGCAGCGCTCTGTGATTTATTACAACGGGCCAGCGCGAGCCTCCTTTGTATTTAGCTGAAACCCCGGAGAAAATAACCCCTCATTAAAAGCAGATTACGCGCGCGTCCCTCCTCTAATCCATTGCGCGATATTCGATCGGCTAAGAGTTCCCGCCCGTAAAACTCCTCCGTTTGCTTTTATTAACCTTCCATTTCTCCTTTATGCAAGATCGAACTAATCGCACTAAGCATCCCCGCGGCCGCTTATCAGATTGCAATTAAAAATAACCTACTTTCCAAACGAGACCGCTCGACGATACACCGGCCATCCGATTTCGGGAAAAGAGTTGGCAAATACTCCTGACCAATTGCTGGATTACCTTTATTGGCACTTTCAAAACTACCTTTTAACTCTCCTCTAATAGTTTTTCTCTCCTTTTTTGGCAAGCACTTTTTGCAGTGATTTTAATAACATGATTTACCTACCGTAATTGATATAACTTAATGGTATATTGAATGATGGAATTGATGATTAACTGTTCTTTATAATGGATTACCATTTATATTTTCTATTAATATATTCCTAATAAAATACTGGAATATCCTTATTCCATCCAAGGACTATTTATATCCGAATAATCCTCGATATTATACAACAACCGTGTATTTGTTCGTATTATTTTCTTCAGACCTCATTTCGAAGAATGCATCGTCACTGATCGATTAGAAGTGACGACCTCGCTCTAAGAACGTCCTACAAGAAGAGTAAAGACCACCTCAGTGACTGAAAGCCCCTCATCCAAACAAACAACACATTCCGTGGCAAAAAGATTGCCGGCCGGTGTCACTGTGACATAACCGGAAGTCAATATGAATATTCGATCGCCGGATTTCTACCGTCTGCGAGCAGCGACGCATTCGCATCGAGTGTTCCGTCGTAAACGTTGACGGAGCTGACAAAAATCGTGAAAGGCAGTGTCGAAATTATTTAAAAGGATCATTTAAGGGAGAAAAACTGTATCATGGAAATGGCAGGAAACGCAACGCTCGAAGGAAGTGACGGCGACGAAAGGGACGAATACTTGGCAAAGTGGGAAATCGGTGTACTAACCAGCATATTTGTGTTAACAATTGTGGGAAATGGATTGGTTTTGTTCGCGTTGTACTTGAGGAAGCATCGATCTCGAAGGAAATTCACTAGGATGTACTTTTTTATTATGCACCTGAGCATCGCCGATTTGTTGACCGGCTTGCTCGATGTCCTCCCTCAACTTGCTTGGGACATCACGTTTAGGTAAGTTAATCTACCTTTTACAAAATTTAAATAATTCTAGCTCGAAAATCAAAATATCCACTTTTATTAATGTAACAAATGAAATATTTTGTTACTATAATATATTTCCCAGTGTCAATTATTTTGAATTCTAGTTTATTTTAAGAAATATTTATAGTTTGACTGTAGTTAATGAGAGCTAATAATAATAGTTAAACAAGCGGATTGAAAACTTAGATTTCAGGGTGGAGCAATACTCTGCAAATTGGTGAAGTTCTTGCAACCGTTCGGCCTTTATCTGAGTTCATACGTTCTAACAGCAACAGCTTTGGATAGATATCGCGCTATTTGCCATCCTCTCAGTTATTGCAGCACTACTTCCCGACGATCCAGGATTATGGTTTACTGTGCTTGGATCGCAGCCGCTCTCCTTTGCACTCCGCAGGTTTGTCTTCACTTGAATTAACTCGAACCGCCTTTCCCGCCGCGCTGCGCAATTCTCAGTCTGTTCATGCGTGCTCTATGGTTTCGCTCTGCTAACTGTATTCCCCTTAACTGCCCGGTGATTTTAATGTCTGCTCGCCCAATGTTAATCCAATGTATCATACATTAGAGTTAACACTAACATAAATGTCAGCTTTGATGGAATAATTTAATTAATCGAATTTGTGTTAATACAAAAAGAACACTTATAAATTAACAAGCCTTTTAAACGACCGGACTCTCACACTTGGACAGCCCAGTATAAATATGTCAGTGTTGCGAATGTGGTGCTGGAAAAGCTGTTGAGCAACTAGAAAAGACACTTCGCTTTAATTCTCGCCAGCTCTTGACATAGAAAACTAACGACGAGCCAGACGCTCGCCCGCTAAAGAAATTAACCGGCGCCTCTATTTAATTAAAAAAGAGGCCACACCCAGACGAACCCAATGCCTGATTAAGTGACGCCAGTCACTGTATCGAATACGTCGGAGTGCATCGAACTAGAGCAGAATCATTCGACGTATCCGACCCTCATTGGGCAAACTATTGGCTTTCCCGCCTGACACTTTATTATTGAGAATTATCGCGGCCAATGCTCCCACATTTTCTAACAAGTTCGGTCACAGAAATTGCGCGGAAATTGCAATTATAGAACAATTATAGCCGCAGCATCCCCAGCAATCGTATAATACCATCCTATCTTCTCCGACAGATATACATATTTTCCTACCAAGAGATCGTTCCACATGTATGGGATTGCTGGGCCACTTTTCACCCTCCGTACGGTGAACGTGTTTATGTTACTTGGTAAGGGAAATTTATATCAAATATGTTAAACTATATTCTAACATTAAGTCTTTATAATCCACTTGTTTAAATTATTACAACGTAAATGGTTAAGAGTCTGTTTACCAGGGGATTGCAACGATATTCGATTATAAGTTGGAGGAATGATAAAACGAAAATAGGAGGAGTTTATAAGCAGGGCAATGATACTTGGGAACATACGGGGACAGGTTTACCCTTGAGAAGAGCGGCTCGCTTCGGGGGGAAGGCCCGGGAGACCGGGGAAAAGTACATTAAGCCGTATCAATTATAAATAGGCAGATATTAGCTTGAAGAGGTTGAAGCGCGCGGGCGGCGAGGGTGGCGGCCCGTATTAGCTATCCGGCGTAACATCAAACTTTTATCAGCTTCTGCTTTCGCTCACTCACTTGACCCTGAAGCTTCAATTTTACAATGCGATTTCAAGATTGATTTTAATTATGCACCGCGCGACTCATTCCGCCGGAGCCTGGCGTTCGTTATCTCCAAAGACCGCTTGGGAGCTTTATTTTCGCGCCAAAGGACTTCCTTAAAGCTCTTTCATTCTACCTGAGAATCCCATTCCTCGCTCGCCGAGAGTCGATGGAGATATTGTTAAGCATATACGACAGTCCGCTTTGTATCTTGACGTTCAATTTAACCCGTTTGGATAGCTCGGTTTTTGTGTAGTTAGACTTTCAGCTTTACGATTGAATTTCGAAATGTTAACTCTGTTTTCTGTGCTGATTAATTATGCGATGATAAACGAATTTTAATTTAACAAGCATATGAATAGAGAAAATTTTGCAGGTATAGTGTGACAGTCTTTCTGTTGCCTTTGATTGTCCTGGTATACACGTACACTGGCATATGTGTGGGAATTTGGAACAGCAATAAGTTCTCGGGAATAGTCGACTTCAAAAAGCCTGAGAAGCATTCGAGCTTCGGAATACCTCCTGGTCGCACTCCTTTCATCTCGAAAGCGATGATAAATACTGTGAAGCAGACCATCGCTGTGATTACTTTGTACATAATCACAAGCACGCCCTTCATTGGATGCCAATTGTATGCTACGTGGGATCCCTCAGCCCCTTCCTCACCCTTCTTTCAAGGTACTTTATTTTATTTATTATTGCTTAATTTGAATGCAATTTCATTTCAAAATCAAACGAAATAAAAGCAACTGCGTTTGAAGATAATATTGCACTAATAATAGTTTATATATTTTGATCCTTTTTACGACTGTGTTTTCGAAAAAAAGTAGCAACAGTGAAGTTTTATTGAAAATCAATGTGCTACTTTCGTTGGAATTCTTTGGAATATCTTTTCTGATTAATTATATTTGTTCATTAGGCCCAACATTCACTATTCTGATGCTGCTGAGTAGTTTGACGAGCTGCGTGAATCCATGGATTTACTTGTGGTTTAATCGGGAGCTCCGTTGCGTGCTGGCTTCCTACTTTTGCGGGTGGGACGATTACACGCTGACACGTGGTAATAGAGAACATTTTACTGATACTCCTCGTCACGCACAACAATCATCCGGTGACACGGCAACAAGACATTCACCCACTTCTAACTAATTATCTATTTACCAACTAGTCTCCCACTCTCACTCTGTGTTTACTTATAACAATCAAGATTTCGAATTAACAGTCATTCCATTGTTCTGTATTATCATTCGTTCAATTTCTAGTACTTCGACGTTACTGTTAGAATCATATAAGAATGTATTGATGAGAAAACTGTCACACATTCTGTGAAACTCACTGCCATTAAAAGCACGAGTTGCTCGTGTTCTGGAAGTCATTCAAAATACGAAATAAAAGCATTAATTACACATGACGACGTAATGCCTTGAATAAAACGTTTACAAATTTAATGAGCGCTTTCCAACAAGTTTAAATTTGCGGAACGATAAATTGTCCGGCTTTCAAGAGATCACAGAGCTGCGTGTTAATGAACACAAATAATGAGTGCGTACAAATAATCATTGTAATTTTAGAGAAAGACGAGCAACGCGGTAGTTCAAGCCGGTCCTCGCTAATTTCAAGGATATCGAAATATGCCAGCTCAGTCGTCGTCTTTCGAGAAAAGTGACGCGCATACTTGTTTCTTCATTTAACGTATAATTATGTTGTAAGTATAGAATTAAAATAAGTGGGCAAGTGCACTTGCCACGTGAAACGACCTGGAATAGTATTTAAAAATAATCGCCTTGCACTACTTATTGAAGATCTCTTTTGTTAACTATGCATATCTATTGTTACACCTCATATTTGTTTTATAAAGTTTATTATTTAATAGAATCTTTATATACCTCGTTTTACTTATTTTATAATTTTTGAAAAACAGTGTATATTACTCCGACGATCTGGATTACAATAAAACATCGTTTTCTACTTCATATCTTCCTTAAGTATCCACCACAAATTCCATTAATTAACGAACTTATAAAAATCATGAAAAATTGAACATTTCTCGCGTAACAAACACTGGCACGCAAAGTTCAACGAAAATAAAAGCGTTTCGTGAAACAAAAAGTGTTCTTCGACGAGCGTCACGATCATTTCAGCCAACGGGAGGGGAACAAAGCGCGAGTAATTTTCAGAGCAGCATTGTAAGAATTCCATTGACGATTCGGGGCGGTCGTCACTGGGAAGCGCGACAGAGGCAAAGACAAGCGCGCAGGTACTTCGCCGACGACACACAGTATTCACTCGGCACGAATTTTCCTAGATACATGTTTAATGGCTCCTTTCCCTTAGCCGACTATTTCCATTGCATCTTCGAGAGCGAGCGCTATTCTTCGCGATCCGTTATACTTGCACGCTTCCACCTCATTAGTATTTCCATCGGGCGGCCCTCTATTATGCTACGATGTTTGTATTCCCACTTTTATCCCGATCATCCCAGAGGCGCTCATCCTCGTGCTAATCGGCCACTCCAGGAGCGACGCTAAAGATAACTGGACCCTAATTTATTTACTTCGCTCTCTTAAGTTTTTAACTGCCTTAAGAGTGCTTTAACAAATCATGACCTTTTCATTTACATTCTGACAGTAGTCAAATGTAATCAAATGGATATTTTAGTTCAGAATTAAATGATGAATGGATCAAGGAATAATTGATTCAAATATCCAAGAAGTGAATATAAGAAGGAAGTGGCACATTTAAGAACTGAATTGTTTTCTGGACCATTAATGACTAGTTTTCATTTACCTATGATGTTATACTCTAATTTGTATTATACCTAAATATCTGTTAGTACTTTCTAAATGAGATACCCAAGTATTTAGGGACTTGTAATGATAAATCTTATTAATAGTATTAGAAATAAGTTAAAAGAAGCTGTATAGAATAGAATTTTGCTGTAGATCGACGTATTTTAGTAGGGAATCTTATTGGAGGAACGCAAGGGGGCCTCGAAGTACGATCTACTTCCGTGAGGGTCCCAAACCTTCGCGCCAATTAGTCAGCGGTGCATGAGAGCCACTGGCGGAACACCTGAATACTTAATAAACGGATAAAATTAACATTAATAACGACAGCCTATAGCCGATCCACATCTTATCCGAGGACAAACGGCTTGAACAGTCGCGTGCGATACCGAACCGGAGGAAGAGCATCCCGGGAAAAGTTTAGGAGCGACAGTTTTTCGTCACCTTCCCGCCGGAGTGGAGGACACCGGGGGATTTATCGCGACATTCGTCATCAATCGTCGATTCGTCGGCATGGAAAAGACCGGAGAAGAGTATGGCAATGAACTCTCAAGAAACGAGGTATGCTGCCGTCGAAAAATCCATGAATTAATTATATTAGGAATTGATCTTCATTGTCGAAACAGACTGTAAAATTAACTGACAAGTGTTTGCCCTATGAAAATAACTCTCATTATTATTTTATTGTCCGGGAATACTTCATTCTTTTTGTAATATAATATCTCTTCATTTGTATTCAATCAATATGGTGTTGATCGCAGAGTTTGTATAATCGAATGTTTAAGTTTATTACGTTAAATGTTGTTTCTACCAAACTATAAAAATAGTTGCTTCAATTAATTGAATTGAATTGGATTTTTGAAATATCATCTTCGCGAAGGCTGACGTATTTATAGAAAGATGGTGATGCACGTTCGTTAAGTCATCGATGATCTCACTTTCCGATCAACCCTCTCCCCTTCGCAAGAGATAAGTCAAAATCCAATTCATACAAAACGAAACTAATGAACACTTTTCCTTTAGTCTGAAAATGACAGCAACGAAGACGACTATACGTCCTCGCCAATATTGCTGGACCTCGATGAAAATTCGAAGCAACAACAACAGCAACAACAGCAGCAAGAGTTAGCACACCAAGATGCGAGCCCATCTAATCACCTTATGAACCCAGCTCACCAGAATCAATTGGATAGAAATAGCACAGGTTAATATTTTCAGCACAAATCAAAATTAGAATCCAAATTTAAAACCTGCAGGAACTGCACAAAAATGCAGAACTTCGGACTGCATATTATTAGTAGCGTTTTTGCATAATATCTTTTATAAATATGTGCACAGATGATCTCAACATAGCGCGTCGACAAAGTTTAAGGCGAAAGTGGCAAGACGGAAATTTCAACGATCGCCAACAGAACTCGGACGGAGTCCTGGTGATAAGGGTACCGGAACCAGAAATAATTGGTGCACATCCTCATCTCGAGATCTTACACGAGACCAACATCAAGGCTGTACAGAGAGAACCTTCCCAGACTGAGAAAGGTAAGTGTGTTCACACTGTTTATATCTAAAGACTGCATTCTTCTCCTAGACATGATTAATTCCATTGATAACTTAATTAATTCTGTCGAGGGTTGAAGTAATAATTGATCAACAGTCAATGTACTGTTAATAGCGAAATGCATTAAAATATGGCGATTAATATGGTTGCTTTCAGACTACAAGAAGTCAGCTTGCGATCGTGAGCGGACGAGGATGCGTGACATGAACAGAGCATTCGAGCTTTTGCGGTCTAAGTTACCGATTTGCAAGCCGCCGGGGAAGAAGCTCTCAAAGATCGAGTCACTCAGGCACGCGATCACGTACATCAGACATTTACAGAGTCTCCTCGAACCCCAGTACACGTACCTGCCGAACGTAGCCGAAAGGACGAATTACTACGGCGGGGCAGCCAGCGCACCATCCTTTGACATGCAGCATCCAGCACGATGGGAATCCTTCACGTACTACCGCTACGACTATCACACTCCGTTTGCGACACCGAGTCCTCCTGCTTTGCCCACTCCCGTTCACCCGCGATTACCTGCCGAACAGAATGATCGTCAGTTCCCATACGACGCTCGACACTGACCTTACTTAATGCATTGTGTCCATTTGAGAGTAAGTTATAAATACCTCCACTCTCTCGACATTCGAATCACGTTGAAAAGAGACGAAGGTGGTACTGTTTTCTACAAATTAAGAAGCTAGCATTGGCATTGGTTTTGTTGTTGGTTCAGACGGTAGTACTTTAATGATAAAGATGTGAGAGAGTTATAGCTTGATATAGAAGTTTTACGTGTCGAACGGACAATCCTCGATAGTTGGCGTTACTTGGCTTTGAAAGGAATTCTCAGTGTGTGTCTAAGAGAAATACTCTAGAGGGACAGTTTTACTCTCAAATGGACGCTTAGCACTGTTGTCGAATGCTAACCGAGTACGAATTGTCTAGCAGGTTGACAAATCATACACAGAGAAATCGAAAGGTGAATTGATTTGGTCAACTTACCCACTGTATAAATTCCGCATTAGCAGGTTCGAACTTTCGATCGATTGAATATCTTTCTTGCTTTGTCCACTCACACTCACTCGCGATTACCGAACGAACTAAACAGCCGGCATTTCGCATACGACGCGCAACACTGAACTTACCTAATACTTTTGTCGAGCGCCAACCGAGTGTGTAGTTTACCACTGTCAAATGATGGCTACGTTCAGATTGGCGGTGAAATCATAAGCAGCACTCACAAATCATAAGCTGATTGGGAGCGGCGAGATTTTCGGAACGCGCCCAATGTACAAATCTCGCATTACGCATTAACATAATATAATTGGTACTGGCTGAGAACGTTCTCAAGGAAAGTATCGCTGGCAGGGTTCGCAAATGGAGAGCACTCGTGAGTTTTGCATAGAATAATAATCATTAATAATATTTAGTTATATATTATGATATGCCAAAAATAATAGTAATAATAAAATAATATTTATATATGAGACGTGAGTGGTTCGAGTGCAAAGAATTTAAATTGAGACCCTAGCAATTACGGAGCCCCCCAAAGTTTTCAGCTAACAAGTACTTTATTATCGATTAAAAATTATTTTAGTCTGTAATTCTGAGTGAGCTTATGATCGATGAATTTGGCCATTCGATTGGCAAAGTGCTCATTCGGGCACGGAGGCTATAGTTACGTAGGTAAAGAAATATATTATAATTAAGAGAATGCAAGGCTTTATGAGATTGACATTTTTTAAAAAATAAAATGAATAATGAAAATATGTTTTATGTTAAATGAGATATGATATATGGGAGTAAAGGGGAGAAGTATTAATATTGTTAAGAAATATATTCATTACTTCACAAGTCCAACATCTTCACAGAATCAATAAATAGTATCTCTTTCTTCATATTATTATGTACATTATACTTTTTCGTAAAATAAGCATTTGCTGCTTCTCGTGCGCCTTCACTTTACATCAGAGGAAGCCCCTGTAATTCCTTGAACTCTGAGAGTACAATTTCTCCGCCTGCTATATAACAAGACTGTACTTGGTTTGTTGGGCGGTGTTGGGTGGTGTGGTTGTAGGATGAATGTGTAGTGGCAAGTCCCAAATCATCGTCTCGACGTCCAATGTCGCCGGTCCTTGCCAGGACGCGCTAGTTTCGTTTGGCATTTCCACTAACTTCGAAGTCGTAACGAACTCGAAGTGCAATCTCCATTTTAACGTCATCAGGTCCGTAGTAAAGTCGGGGGTAACGTGTAGCGGTATTGGAAGCACTAGATGAGAGTATCTCAATCCGAGACACATCTCGTGATGTTTATTGTAACTCACCAACGTGGGCACCGAAGCTTTTCCACGTTTGAATTCCTCGGAGATGCGCTCCTCCGACTGAAGTGCCACCGAAACTTGAGCGCATGACACTGTTGCGTTCGAAAAGTCGAACGTTCCAACAATGTCTTCTCCGAGCTTATAGGAATTCTTAAACAAACAGAATCTCACGACGCGGCCACGTCCATTGGTAATGTTATAAAAGTTTGGGCTGCGCCGTGCTGTTAAATTCTGTAATTAAACAGTAGAAGTTTCCACAGATTTCTCAATATTTTTCGAATTGTTTTAATTACAAATGTCGAAGTTTACCTGTAAAGTTTGCAATGCGACATCTAATGGCGTTTCCCTGTGCTGGGTTTCCATAAATGGATTGTTAGGGCTTAAATCAACACTATCGTTGCATGCAGTCACTTCGGGTAATTCTGTTTGTCCATTAAATAAATATATATAACACTTTTATAATTAATGAACAGATTCATGAGTCACTATTAAATATTTAAGGTATAAAATAACTATGATCTCATTACTTACCACTTAGTGAAAGTACTCTAAAAGGCACACGAAGCAGTTTAATAGCTGTATTCACTCTTTGTGTACCTATTGTTATCTTGTATGAATATTTTACTGCTTGGCCTCTGTAAGAGGGTGGAGCATCGCTTGGAATGATTTCTCTATAAATATCTGTAGAAAAACAGTAATGATAATGGTAATAAGAATTCAAAGCATGTATTAAAGATAAATACCAAAGTATGCACATACAGGTTTTGCTTTCACCAGGTGATAATCTCAAGTCACAAAAAAGGATTTTGGGTTTTGTATTCAGAACAGCATGACCATTGTCCTGCTGCCATGGGACAAATGTTGTATCTGAAAAACATATACTATAGAAAGAGACTGAATAAATTGAAAATAAATAATACGCAATATGAAGTATCTCTGACTAAAGCAAGAATTAAACTGATAGTTTTAAAACATAATGCATCACATAAAACATACTTGCATTAATTGCTGCAAGTCTTGCAGTAGTATTTAACTTCTCTGAAAGTACACTTTTACTATTTGTTGAACATTGGCAATGAACTTGTGCACTAGCCCAAGCAAGGCTTTCAAAAATGTCACTAAAAAGTAGTACGACCCAATTAGTCAACAATGGAAATTGTTTTGTTAATATAGTAAAGAATTCTGTGTAACTCATTGTTTGCTATGATTGGTTTAAGAATAAAATCTAACTGTACATATGGAATATTATTGTGATGTGGTGTCAGAGTGTTCAGGGATTGTATGTGAAGAAAGTGTCAGTGACTTTATTGAATTAGAATACCTGTGACTTTGGGATATCTGGTGAATAGGATTTGGAGGGTTACTGAATGTAACCAAACATTCGATAACTTCACCGGAGAAGTATACAGGACCCCTGATTAACTTTGCTGTAATTTCGATCATATTTCTTATCCGAGTAACTACAGCTGTCAATTCAAGTTGATGTTGACTTGTCAACATCAAAGTGTGAGAAACGTGATAATTTTTCGGATGAGAGTCATTCGATTGTAATTGAACGAAACAATTGTTAGAATAGCTGAAGTTCTATCTCTGTACTTTGGAACATTTCATTCCACTGCATTATTCGTCACATCTGTAAAGCAGGTTTCAAATTTTTTAGTCCTGACACTTTTCCGGGACTTTTTTACAACACACTGACCAGCTGACCACAGATATATATCAACTTATCGACAAGGGTAATCGACTTATCGAATGCCATCGAGTATCTCGAACATCAACTTCGCGAAGGGAAACTATTTGAATGCCCACCACTAAGATAATAAGTTAATATTAATATAATTCGATTAAACGAATTTCTGCGAGGAAAAATCTCTGTAATAAAAGTGCAAACATGGAGGGGAAAAGAAGCCATATTTCGAATATTAGACAATTCACTTGCAATTATAAAATACAGTACAATATTCTCAGGTAATTAAATCACGAGTGTACAACACAAAACCATATCACTAAAGAATATCTCATTATTATGATCATTTAGCATGTATTTCAAATTGTTTCCATCTACCGTTCCAGTAGATACATTGTGTACAGTTTGCGTTCATCTTCGTTACTAAAATGTGGAACAAAATTAATGTTAGCGATTTCCGTAAAGCCTTCGTCCAGCGATGGTGCAACATATTTCTTCCTAGAAATAAAGAATATATTATTTTCTATTGGAAATATTTCGGTTGATGGCATTTTTCCCCCTTTAGTAAAATGAAATGATTGTACTCACGCATACGTGTGGATCACAATGTCACTAACTTTCATGTGAGTTGGATCGGTCAGTTCCCGGAACTGAAATATCATTATAAAAAAATTCTATTGATCGTATTTAGTTTTTCATGGAATGAATAGCAAATTAATATTTTTTTACCTTATTATTGTGCTTGCAGTGTTCTATAGTGACAGACATAACAAAACATCTCACAGGAATACCTCGCTTCTTAGCAACCTCAATGTACCTCATCCTGGAGTCTCGATCGCCATGGGTATTATCTACGACTACACTTTTCTTCAAAGCTAAGTGTTTCTCGACTTCCTTGACACATTTCTGCCAGCTCCCTAAAGTATCCCTGTTTACGCACTCATATGCCTTCAAGTGCCTTTTCACAAAGTGTGACTTGCCAGATCCTGGGCAACCCACCATTAAGATCATCTGAAAATGATTTATATTGCAGAGTTTGAAAATATCAGTTTGATTTAGCATCCTGCATTAACTATGCGATTCATACCTCTTGTGTAGACGATGTCAATTGGGTCGAGCTATCGCATACTGGAGCATTTTCTGATAGACTTCGGGGATTGAATACTGGTAGTTCGTACTTTACAGGTTTATGGCCAAGAAAGTGTTCTTCGGGCGTCAAAAATTTTAGATCTAAATTAAAAGCGAGCAGACGATCGGCTAAAGAGTGATCTTTCTTTTTCCCGGGAGCCCAGTTCTTTTGTCGACCAGCTGCATCACCGACATAAAATGAATTTCCTTTCTCGATAGCGATGCCTCCGTTTTTCTATTTCATAATAATTAAAATTGCACCAGAACATTATTTAGTACAGGTGAGCGAAGTTTAATATAAGATGATCAACCCACCTCATTTTCCAAAGTCTGCCACATTCCTATGCCAGGCTTCCTGTAAATAGTTTTCGACGTTGCAATAAATACCTGGAAAAGTTGATAAGCCTTAATCATCGAATATGAGAGAAAGTTTCGTTGTTTAAAAATTTCATATTATTGTATTACCTGAATCGGAACACCGATTTTTTTAACTACATTTTCCACTTTAGATTTGAAATCACTGATTTTTAATTTGCCTGCACCGATCTGGGCCTGGTTAGTAAATATCACGATTTTATATTGATCAGCTAAAAGCGATCTCAACTTGGCAGGAACCGTGGGAAAAAGCAATTGCCAGTCGGAGCAATCTTTTGGTAGTACCAAGCCCGACCTCGTCTTTATCAATGTACCGTCCATATCATAAGCTGCTATCTTAAATCATGTAGATTATAATTAACCATTAAATAGATGCTCTCAAACCCAAAGAACTTTATAATACCTTAGACTGATGCATAATGTTTGCTGGAGTGTAAATGAGCAATTTATCTCCATCAAAGCTCTCCCAAGATTCCTTTGATGCATCTCCTTTTAGTTTGGTAGGTGTTACTTTAACTGAATTATTTATTTTACTAGGAGTAACTTTTTTCCCTGGACTGTTCAGAACAGTTTTCACAGGACTGGATTCGCATGAATTGTTGGCAACAACACTTTCCATTTTCTGGATTTTATTACGTGTCTGATCGTTTGGGGAATGTTCAAAAGATTCAGAATCGAGGGACCTTTTCCTTGATGGCAATATTTCTCGAGGCACAGGCATAAAGTCTATGACGTAGGGGTGTTTACCATAAAGAACCTCCAAGCGATCTGAGTTTTTCACAATGTATTCTACACCTTTGACCATCTTATCTCCATTCAGACCACTGGCTCTCTGTCCAATCTGTTGTACAGTAACAGTGTATTCGGCGTAGTTTGCACACACCCGAACTATTAGGAAGTGAAATAAATTGCAAAATATAGGAAAAGTATATAATGCAAATCAGTAAAGTATAAAAGTATGTACAGCAAAAATTAATAAAAAAAAGAATCAGGCAATGCTAAGTTGCTGGCATAACATAATACTGCATGAAATTTAATGTGAAACTATGAACTGACTCAATGAACAAACCGCATGCAGTTATGAACAACCTTGCTGCCTGGAACATTTTGTATCCTGAATATCTGTTTCAGGGCATCGACCAATAACAATTGGTGCCTTGTCTGGTAAAAATACCCTCTTCAGTTTCCCATCTTCAGTCTCCAAATAACAACTTGTAGCTGGATCCATTGTAAAGATCCTTAAAGTCTTGAAACTGAAATATACTTATGACCACTTCATATCCTATATAAACAATCACTAGTATCGTATCTACTTTGAGTACATACACTTCTGTTGCGTCATTCTCAGATAAATCTTAGTGGCGTATTGTTAGGAACTGTTAATGGAACTAATAGCTCAATGTTTTCATTTGCTTGTTACTATAAATCACCTGAAAAGCAACAACTTATTATCACATGTGTTGCACAATATTAAAACATCTTATACTTGTACTAAACTGAACAATTTAATAAATTCCATAACAACAAATTAAAGGTGCATGTAAAACTTTTAGCATCGCTACGAAAAGTTTGCTTCGTGAAATCTCACTCCGATAATAACAGTAGTGCGAAATCGTGTTAGACGTTAATGAATGGCAAATATGATATACCAAATTCGATCTGTAGAATAATAGTAAAAGTCACACGATGGAAACTAACATTAAAGTAGTTACGTAAATATTCAAAAGCTTATTACAATTCAAAGAAAATATTGGAGTTTAAACACTGCATGCGTATATGTATGTAAGATCGCTCAACACAACTATTCAAGCCGGTATCGAACAGCTGCAGCATCCGGAGGTTGAATAGCGTTGTTGTATGGAGTCATATCTTGAATGCCCATCGTGGCTACTTGATAATTACACCATCATTGAAATCAAGTAAATAGTGTGTATGTAAATCTGATCTGTCACGGAACTACCAATAATTGTAAGGAATGGAAAGATCATTGACAGAACACGCAAAATGAGTAGCGCCGGCGTTTTACTGCCTGATCCCCCACCACCGCAGCATCTAACTAAAATCAGCTGCTCCCCTATCTTCGAATTATAATAATAAACGGACAAAAGTTTTTCTTATTAAAATGTATTTGCTTTTAAGTGTTCTTACTTAATTCACTAAAATACTTTATTCAGTCAGAGCATTTTAAATTTCACATAATTACATATAAAATTTGTAAATATTGCTCTTTGTATGTACATGATTATTTTGTGACTTATTATATGGAGATTGCACTTATTCTAGCATATGTGACATACAAAATTCATTAACAAATGTCTTTTTGATTTTCAATCTCTACATTGATTGCATATGCATGTCTGCTAAAATACAAAAAAATTCCATATGGTCACTTATAACTAATCAAACATGTCATCTTCAGACTCATTATCTGAAACATATAATTTTGGACATTCAGGACTAGAATTTAATTCACCAAAAGAATTATTGTCTTCATTCATGGAAGACTTGCTGGTAGATGCTTGTGGACTTTTTTCTCTAATTGCATTTTGCAAAGACTTCATTTCTGTGTCAACTATCTCTCCATCAGATTCAGAGCTACCTTCGGTGGAAGCATTAAACACACATTGGACACCGGTACCTTCTTGATGAAGCATCTTTTCCAATTCACGTATTTTTTCTTTTTTCTTATTTAAAACAAGAAGGAACTTTTTGTAGAGATCTTGCTCCATACTTAATTTTATTTGCACCATTTCATCCATGCTTGTTGTTAATCTCTCTTTGAGAGCTTTCAGACTTTTGTTTTCCTCTTCCAAACAGTCTAGTTTAGTGTACGCATCATGGTAAAATCTTAAGACATTCTGTACAGTATCTGATAATGCTTCAATACTAGATACTGGCTCCAAGTTAATCCTCCCTAAAGTCCACACATTTTTTTGGCTCCACTCAAAGCAATCATTTGTAATAGAGAACTGGATAGCTGCATTTTTCCCTGAAAAAGCTTCATTGGTTTCTTGTAGGTATTCTGTGTTGGATTTACCAAGCTCCTCTGAAAAAAAGTCTATATCTTTCTTTTCCATCTGTAAAATGTTATGGATTAAGATAAGTGTTACACATATAAGATTTTGATATTAAAATATATGATGCAATTAATTGTATTTTAATCATGCCACATACTTTCCCAACCATCGGCTTCTCTTTCGCTTTAATTAACATAACTTTAAAAGAGGAATCAAGCCATTCGACATACAAAGTGAAGCACTCCTTATCAACTTCGTTGATAATTTGACGTGTAATTATTTTTGCCATTTGAACTTGGAGCACGATTTATCCAAGTTTCGGTCACAAGATTCCTAAGTCTAAGATTGTTTCACACATTATACAGCATTAAAAATAATTCCGTGTTATTGCTATTTCATAGCAAATGTCAACAAGTTTGCTTGTTTCGAAATGTTCTCACTTTTACAGGTTCTGTACCATTGCTTTCATGAAAAGTGCCTTAATATGCTAGGGCCAAATGATTTATTCGAGTGTGAATGCTACATAGGAATGATTGCTTCATGGCAAACCGCGTGCTCGGTGTGGTTCGAAGTGCGAAGCACGGCGCGAAGGTTTACTAACCTTCCATCATCATGAGAATGGTGGTAATTGTGGGAAGGAGGATACTAAGCTATCAAAAACTGATAGGATTGTATAACAAAACATACATCCGACATAAAAATTTACATACCGCTTCAGCACTCTACCTCAATGGACCGTGCACGCTTGAAGCCACTTTGTCTGACACGTAAGAATCATGTTTTTCAATTGTTAAACTCATCCCGAAACCGCATGCAATACCTATGCTCCAATGTTATATCTACATGTTAGTTTAATTTACGTATCGGGACAATGCATTTGGTATATGACGATTCGGAGAAAAGCCATACACACCGGGATTTATTGTTAAATAGTGTATTTTCATACAAAGGTTGCGAATGATGGCTAGTGTAGTTAGGTATACACATAATTTAAATGTTAAATGTTTCTTTTAGGAAATCTATCACATTTTCTACCGGCGAATATGCCCGACTGGCTGACGGTAGCGTCGTCGCAAGTTCGGGTGGCACGTCAGTCATGGCACTAGTAGTTGGAAATAATACAGAAACTAATAGTTCTGTGCTCCCACTAACTGTGAACTACAGGCAGAAAGCCGCGGCAGCAGGCCGTATACCATTGAATTTCTTACGCAGAGAACTTGGACAGAGTCAGCAAGAAATATTATCAAGTAGACTGATAGACAGATCAATCAGGCCATTCTTTCCAGATGGCTTTTCCTATGAGACTCAAGTCACATGTAACTTAATGGCTATGGATGGAGTTAATGATCCTGAAATGTTATCTATCAATGCTGCCTCTGCAGCACTAAGCATCTCTGATATACCATGGGGTGGCCCAGTGGCAGCAGTCAGAGTAGGAATGATAAATTCGGAGCCAATAATTAATCCTACCAAAAAACAATTAGAGCGGAGTATGTTGAATGTTGTTGTAACTGGGGGACCCAAATATATGGTTGTTATGTTAGAAGGCTCGGCGAATGAAATACTGCCAGGAGATCTGCAGAAGGCAATAAAGGTTGCTGTCAAGGAATGCCAAATAATTATAGATACAATTAAAGCATTGCAGCGAAAATGTGGGAAACCTAAGAGGATGATACACAAGAAGAAAAGGGACAGTACAATAGAAACAGTTGTAAAGACTTATGCACATGGTAAACTAATGTATGTATTGAAAGATTACAAGCTTGACAAAATGGCCCGTGATAAGGCTATTAAAGAAGTACGAGAGAGTCTAACAAATGTTCTAACTGAGGGCAATTTGGATGCATATATTGAAGATGCTCATATTATTTTTGATAATTATCTGAAAACACTATTTAGAGATCGTGTTCTCTCTAATAATATTAGGTACTTCACACTGCTTTTAATCTTTTTCGATGACAAATACTTCCTTCGTGAATAATATTTAAGAACTGTAAAGTTGTCCAATTTCAGATGCGATGGGCGAGCGCTGGATGCGTTGCGACATATAAAATGTAATGTTGATATTTTCAAGCCACTTCACGGTTCGTCTGTTTTCCGTAGAGGTCAAACGCAAGTTATGTGTACCGTAACACTAGATTCTAAAGAGAGTGCGCTCAAACTGGACCCAGTCAGTCTCTTAATGAGGTATTTTTTTTATGACCGACTATCTGCCTGTACAATTTGACATTTTTACATCGGTATCTAATTACAGTGACACAAAAGTAAAGAATTTCTTTTTACATTATGAGTTCCCACCATACGCGACCAATGAAACTGGGAGAATAGGCGGCATTAATCGTAGAGAATTGGGCCATGGATCACTTGCTGAAAGGGGATTAAACCCTGTCATTCCCAAAGACTATCCATTTACCATAAGGCTATCCTGTGAAGTATTAGAGTCGAATGGTAAGAATTCCATTTTCAACAATATAATAAAGATTCCTCCGGAATTCTTTACTATTTACACTATTTTTGGTAATGTCTATTTAAAGGATCTTCGTCAATGGCTTCGGTATGTGCTGGTAGTCTGGCGCTCATGGATGCTGGCATACCTATTAAAGCACCAACAGCAGGTGTTGCAATCGGACTGATAACCTCGTGTAAAGAAGATCAATCTATTGAGAATTATAAAATTTTAACTGATATATTAGTAAGCACACTCTTGAACAATTTTCTGTATTCTGTAAGATGCAGCAGTATAGTAGCGACGAATTTTAGGGTATAGAAGATTATTTTGGTGATATGGACTTCAAAATAGCAGCAACGAAAAAGGGAATCACAGCTTTACAGTTAGATTTGAAAATACCTGGGATACCCTTGAAAATCGTGCACGAATCTACCGAACGTAGTATGGCTGCAATTCGAGAAATATTAAGTATCATGAATACGACGATTCCCATGCACCGCAGTACACCGAAACCAAATATGCCAGCAGTAGACACAGTCGACGTGCCAGTACACTTAAGATCGAAATTCATCGGCGTCGGAGGCACCAACATTGAGAAAATTCTATTAGCAACAGGAGTTCAGGTATCCGCTGTAAAAGACTTGTTCTAACGACATTTTCGGTGCACGCTAATAATAATCAAGCTTAAAGAATAATAAGTTGTTGCAAGAACAATGGCGTTAATGTCATTATCGGATTTTCTCATTTCAATTTACAGATACACGCTGAGTCTGACACTACATTCAGGCTGTTTGCTCCGAATAAAGAAGCAATGAGTGAAGCAAAAGAAATGATAGATGACTTGTTAAGGGTAGATGTCGAAGCGTCTCTGGAATTTGGTAATATTTACACTGCCAAAATTGTGGAGATTCGAGACGCGGGTGTGATGGTCACAATGTACACAAATATGAAGCCGGCTTTCCTGCCACTTTCACAATTGGATCAGCGCAGAGTAAATCATCCGAGCGCGCTTGGTCTTACGATAGGACAAGAAATAAGTGTGAAATACTTCGGTCGGGATCCTGCAACGGGAGCGATGAGATTATCGAGAAAAGTACTTCAAGAACCTATGACGTACACTAAGACACTTCAACGAAATTGAAGCTTACCTGTAAATTTATAAATAATAATCGACATCCCATCCTCATCGTGTCAGACAAATGCATGTACAACATTACAGTATGAAAACATTGTTAAAAATGATATTTTTTATTACGTCCAAATAACAAAACGATTCTTGTATAACAGTTGTACTTCCTCGAATGAAGACTGATTCGTGAACTGTCTATTTCCACAAACCTCCACCAACATCCCATATTTCCAATTTCTAAAAACTATCAATGCAACGGCATTGCACATTGTTTCGAGTATCATATGTATAAACAGTCTCTGTACTTCTTGTAAATCTGCCATATTTCGAAATATATTTCTTAGAATTTGCCTACTAATTTTACAGTTAGCATAAATCAATTTTAGAAAAATATGCTAAAAAAGATTGGACATATCACAGAATGAACTCGAGTTATCAGAAACCTGTCAACTGTCATTGTAGATCTCGCAGCGTGTATTTTAATCGAGGAATCGTATCGTTCACCACAGCGATGCGCTTTTGGAAAGTTCCCTGTCAATGACATTGAGAGATTAACCAACGGATTATCACGCACTGAAGAAGAGTAGTAAGAAATATGTTCGCACGCCTCCTCTACCGTTATGTGTGCAAGCGTACATCGACTTTTGTTCTCGGAATTGTGGTCGCCTCGCTCTTCTTCGAGAGAGCCTACGATCATGCATGCGAGAGTCTGTTCGAGAAACTAAACGAAGGGGTAACCAGTCTTTTTCTGCCTCGATGATCAGATTCCCATAGAACGGAGAAATAAAGTAACGCTTCTGTTTACATTCTCAGCGGCTATGGGTGCACATAAAGTCGCGTTACGAAAACCCCGGAACAGAAGACGAATAATTCTGAGGGGTGTAATCAACAGTGTTATTAAAGTTTTCTCATGCATCATGTAAAGCATCACTTAAAACAGAATAATAATTATTTACGAATCCATGTATGTCGATCCATAAATCGATTATCGTTTAAGTTTGTGCCACTCAAACCACAATGCTTATCGATACTGAAATCGGAGTTAGTCTTATCAACGTTGGATATATCTAACGAATAAGTACCATTTTGTTCAATTCGCAGCCTTCTGCATTGGTTGATCGTCACGCAGCCGAACAACTGTAAGTAACATTACAGATAGCGAAAATATAATATATGTACAGGGTGATTCACTTGCCTTTGAATCAGAACTCTCCTAGCCTTTATTTTTTTTGGTGGACTTCCCGACCTTTCCCGGGGCTGAAACTTTGTAGAAAGTGTTTTTTTGCATCGAGAAAGAAGTAGAAAAAATTCCAGAGCCCTAGCCCAAAATTCATTTTTTCGCAAATTTTTTAAGGCATACCCCTTCAAAAATTTTCGATTTTTCGAAGGTTCTGGGACTGGAACGAACGCTTGATTTTTCGATTGCTCGTGTCTCAAAACGGATAAAAAACATGAAACCTCTGGGGAAAATGCCGGAATTGTGCCGAAGACAGGTGGAGAAAGCCTCCAGAAAAGTTCATTTCGTCTAATTTTGACGATTTTTCCCATGTTTTTGATCCTTCCCGACATTTTCCGGGGCTGAAATTTCGTGGCGATTGTTTTCTTGCATCAAAGAAGAAGTGATAAAAATTCGAGAGCCCTAGCTCAACAATTTTTTTTCCCCATATTTTTGGCCATCGAAAATATCCAATTTTTGGTGGCGATTCAAAGGCAAGTGACTCACCCTGTATATTGTATCTGCGATTGTCATCATTAGTCACTAATTACGAAGTGTGTGATCATAGAAATATCGACAATAAAGTGGAAACTAAGATGTACATATTGTATAAAAAGCTGTAAAATGATTTCAGCCGATAATAATTGTAGGTGTTTAAAGTTACGATAGATGAGAAAGAAAGGATCTCAAGTTGAACAATGTGCATAGTTGACAACATGAGAATCTTGCAGAGTTGTCAGAAAGACAGTAGAGCGATCAGGGTCGTAGATAACGCGAATCGTCGAAAAAGTTTCCCTAACAACATTATCACTTTATCTGATTGATGGCGTAGTACTTGTTAGAAATATAAAATGCAGGGCCATTTATTTTATGTCACAAATAAAATATTTTGAAGGATAATTTACTGTATTCTTGCTGATTGGTGCTTACAAATCGACTGATTGGCGTATCGAGGGGATTGTTATTTAATAATAGCTTCTAATTCGTTGTCTTTAAATCTGTGCAGAGCCAACCATGCTGTCTGTGGTAATTGCGAGTGTGGCAAGTTGCCTGCTAACTCACGCAACCACTGTGGATGAATCATCCATCCTTTCATTCACTGACAAGTGTCCTTCAGGAAGTGGGACTATCAACTTTGCAGAAACTCATATCACCGAGATTGGGCCGCGCTTCATAGACAGCTCGACGGTGACATGCCTCGACCTCAACAACAATAAAATCGCGAGAGTCACTGTCGGTGCTTTTGACAGCTTACCGAATTTGAAACAACTCTATCTTGGCAACAACACGATCAAGAACTTGGATGACTTGTTGTCATCTTCTTCCATGCTGAATCTCGAAGTACTCGATCTCACGAAAAATCGTCCGATTTTCGGTTCGAACAGCAGGCTGTACATCGCCGGTAGTTTTCCATCTCTTCGAGCTTTGTCGCTGGACCAGAATATCATTGTTTCCATTCAAACTAGAGAACAACTGCCTTTCCCAAAATTGGAGCGCCTCGATCTCTCCCGAAACCAACTCATTTATCAGAGCTTTAATGAAATAGTGCCGAGCAGTATCAGATTTCTTAATCTGAGCACGAATAGCATCACGAGAATTATTGGGAAGGATTGGACCAATCTTTCCACACTCGATCTCTCGTACAATCAGTTCCGAGGGATCGCATACGACAATGTAGGTTCTTCGAACGTGACTCTGATTGGCTTGAAAGGTCTGCGTAATTTGACATTAGCTTTCAACAGCATCAACACTATCAAAGAAGACGCGTTTACGGACACTGAAAATCTTGAAGTCTTAGATTTGACACACAATTACTTGAGTAGTATACCAATGGGCGTATTAACGCCTTTGAAATCATTGAAGGTCTTTTTATTAGGATACAATTCCCTGCAGGAACTACCCAGACATGAAAGTGTTTTGCCTTTGGTCACTCTGGATCTCGGAAAGAATCGTATCACCGTCGTTCCTGATCATGCTTTCTTGTGGGCGTACAACTTGAAACTACTGCGTTTAAACAATAATAAGATAGATAAAATTTATCCGAGTGCGTTTATACTTATGGAGCAATTAGAAGTCCTGGATCTTAGCTCGAATCTATTATCAGTGTTACCAAGCGGCTGGTGTTCCCAACTCACTAATCTTCAGTATCTCGACTTAAAGGACAATAGATTCACGTCCTTAGAATTTACCGAAATTACCAGCACGCTACCCCTGAAATATCTATTTTTCGAGGCCAATTCGTTGAAATACCTGAAGACGAGTATGGTCTGTTCAATGCCACCGAATCTGACTGTAAATTTAACCCCGGATCGCCCGAAAGTTGACATACCAGATATAATATACGAATAATTTTACTTATAGAAACTGATTTCGAGTAGCGTTTAAGCTCTACCAATGTAATTTGACGAATT
Organism: Ectemnius continuus; assembly: GCA_910591665.1. NCBI lineage: Eukaryota > Metazoa > Arthropoda > Insecta > Hymenoptera > Crabronidae > Ectemnius > Ectemnius continuus. Next base: position 6,261,923 of record OU342868.1, on the reverse strand, counting down.
TTTGTATATCAAATAACACCAATTGGATATCTATTGTATCGAAATTAATATTCGCTGTGTTGTTTTTATAATACAGTTAAATCTTTCCCATATTGATTTTTCTTGCAATATTTTAACTGCGGAAAATAATTTGATCAGTGTTGATAAACGAGCGTCGCATAATAATAACATCCTCGCAAGATAAGCTGACTTTTAAAATAATGCTAGCAAGAGTTCATTCTCCAGTTACACAGTTCGAGGTAGTGTCACCACTCTGTCATCTCGTTGTTGATTCTGTAAGGCGACGAATATCATAATGTTTGGCAATCATACGAGATAATCTTTCCTGCGCAGTTATGAATGATAATTCTTTCTCGCTAGTTCTTTGATCATGTTGAAAGGAAGCTCGAAAGTTCATAGACGGCCACACCAGTGAAAGATTTAATAAACAATTGCTTCAATTGACGATATTAGAATTAATGGAGATTAAATAGACAACCAATCATCGACACCTCGCAGGATTTTCCAATGATCCTAATTATTGTTTTAACAAAGCATTATGCGTTCATTTCTTCTTACATTGCATGCGAGAACTTGAAACGTGATTGTTCGAATTTAGTGAAACTGTAAAGCGATTTTTTTTATGTATTATTGATAATAATAAAAACGAGAATTCTGTTTGTGTAATCAAGCGTTTGGTAATAAAACCTTCAAAATTATTGCCGAAGAAACCTGCAGACTTCCGTAGTACGAGGTGATAGTACTGCTGTGTGTGGAGTATTATTTGCAGCGGAGATGATACCTGAAGCTTCTCAGAAAATTGCAAGCAAGCCCGCGAGAAGTTGATAGGTCGTAGGGACGAACACCAACTGAAGGATGCCCCGATCCCTCAACTCGGCACAGATATTCTAATTGCATCAAATATTAACGTTTATAATACCGCTTTAACGCTATGAATTTTAATAAATATCGATACTTCTCACCAACACGCTTGCCATATTATTGTATTTGAATTACTTGCGAGTAGAGAATTATTCTTAAGCCTACCGATTTCACTGTTAAGCTACGAGGTTTACTATATTTTTTATCGGACCTAATGTTTAATTAATAATACATAAGAGATTTTTTGTAGCTATTGGAAATTAGATTAAAGTTAAGATGATGTATTGTAAAACAAATTTATATTGGCAGTTGCAAGTTTAGTTAAAAATAAGTTGTATAACGAAGGAAGCTATTTAAAGAAATATTACAGGTTGACATAATTATATTTAAATGATAAATAATTGTGTTATAAGAAGCATGGGAGTGAAAGTAATTCTTAAAAATTGGTCTTAAAAATGTAGCAAGTATTCTAATGTCGATGGTGTCTACGTCCCTGATAGCATACCAAGGTGCTCCCCTCAAAGTTATCGCTACCTTATAAGAAGATGTATTTCGATTCTGGTGCCAAACGGCTCGGCGTCTTCTCAAAGTAATCATCTAAAGAAGTGTGCATGAAGTTCGTTCGTCATGCGATTTACAGTAGTGAGTATTAATACAAGAAAAGTGAAAGCATTGTTTCCTGAAGTACTTGGCGCGACCTCGGTTGTTAAGATATTATATTCTATTTTGCTGAAATTCTTGCTTACTTTGACGATGTCATATATTTATATTTGATTTTGCGAAAAATCTTTTTTCCCCAATACTTTAAATGATGATTTTCCAGATGGAAACTATATATCCTCAAGTATGGGCATTGATCATCATCGTGAGCATGGTGTACGGGAGTGCAAATCACTATGACCGGAGTCACATAAGTGATACTGGACGATACCCGCATCCCAAACACTTTGGACCCACTTCATCGCCCATTATATCGTCGTCTCTCTTTGACCCGGTAGATACAAATACCATAACAACAATGCCGCCAAGTCCACCTTTGCTTCCGCTGAAACCACCATATTGTCCAGTATATCGAAACAGTATCAAGCTGAACTTTTCAAATATGTCGATCGGCAGATTCGACAACGGCGTCATAGGCTATCGAGAGGTGATCTCCCTGAATCTCAGCCGCAACTCGATCAAGCACTTACCAGAGGACGCTTTCATTAATTTACCGCATCTCGAAGTATTGGACTTATCTTTTAATGAAATGCCAGTGGAGGACTTGCTTCGGTTTAAGAACTTGACCAGGTTGATGTCACTTTACGTGGACAACAACAATGGCAGCAAAAAAGGAGACGTTCTTTCTGAAACGGGCGACGCTCAGCTGCCGTACCTGCAGAAGCTTTCCTTGGGTGGAAATCGCATAACTGACTTCACTGTATCATTGAAAAGGTTCGCTCCCCGTTTGGGTTATTTGTTCCTCCCGCGAAATAAGATCAGCTCCGTCGAATTCCTTAACGACGTGCCATCCTCCCTCCTATACCTTGTGCTCGACGACAACAAAATCAACCGGATCGAGAACGAGAACTTGAACAATCTCTTGGAGCTATCTATGAATCGTAACGAATTGGAGGTGGTGTGCATCTACGAATGCCTCTCGTACTCCTTGCAACTGCGTGGTATGAGAAGACTGAAGACTTTGCTATTGGCCGGCAATAAGATCAAGCGGATCGAGTTAGGCCACAACAACTTGCAAAACTATCATTCACCAAGTCTACAGACGTTGGATCTCTCTTACAATCAACTCACTGAGATCCCGAGTGACATTGTCGCCGAATTTCGTACTGTAAGGCGTCTCCTCTTGGGGCACAACGAGATCTCTGAGATACCGAAAGTCTGCAGCCTGAAAGAACTCGAGACTTTGGATCTTAGTGGTAATAAGATCGCAATAGTGCCGACTGACTCGTTCTGCAATATTATGTTGCACCAATTGAATTTGAGCGACAATCAACTCACGACGATTCATAGTCATGCGTTTAACATTGGCACAAGGACACTGGATTTGTCGAGCAATAAGCTGTCGAAACTTGTTTATCCCTGGATCACTCACCCGGGAAATGTGCACACCCTTCATCTGAGGAACAATAGCATTGCCAACTTCGATGACATCAATCTCACCGGGATGAGCAATCTTCGGGAATTGTACATCACACAGAATCCTTTGACACATATTGTTCTCAAAAGTATAATGACTCTGTCGCCGGACTTTCACATCTACTTCCACGATGAAAATGATTGCATTGTTGGCAATTCTGTGCAGAACAATGATGATGATGACGACTCAAGTGGTTGGTGAGACGGCTTGTTCTTTTTGTTTATTTTTCCGCGCGGTAAGCGTAGGAAAATACGTGTCTATGCTTGGCTTTTCCCTCACTTTGCTTTAGTAGCTTTACGCAAGGTATTCCTAGAGTGCTTCTGTTTGCAACTTTTTCAGGGCTAGTTTTTTAATACGCCTGAAAGTCAAACGTATTGGTATATCTTAATTTTGAGCTTGCAATGAAATGCCAGTGTTTGCTACGAAATATAAAGTATTATAGTCCGAAGTACCATCCTCGATTTTATAATTAATCAATGAAAGTTCCAAAATTTCAATTTGTGCATAATAATTGTAACTTCGCATGAAAGGGTTCGTTAGTTTTTAGGCAGTTAATCATAAATTACATTACGAATGAATAATTAGTGAACCATCACTGCCTATAATTCCAGTTAAGTTTAGTGACTAAGAATATTAATTGTAACACGTACTGGTTGCTAATTGAAATAAAAGTATTTCGACATAGTCTTTTTTCTATGCATTCCAAACTTTCCACTTTGCGCTATTTCCCGTCAAATCTTAGTTCCGTTTAACAGAAATTGAAAAGGCAACGGATTCTATTAAAAGCTTCCATTTTTTATATCGATTAAACTTGAACCGCTATGAAAGTGAATCTTTGTATTCAAACGGTTTGCTTGAAGCGATCCTGTTAATAATATTCATCATGCGATAAGAGCCGGATGAGAGAACCATGTTCAGAGAACGATTCATGAAATCATTTCCTTCATCATCATATATCCTCAATTATCAGAGTGAAGTACTTTTGCAAAATTTTGATGATTCCAATATCTTCTTCGAATTTTATAACACGAAAGTCTCCCTTTAATTATTTAGAATTTTTTTCCAATCTACGCCAATAAGATTTCGTCGTTTTCGATTAATGCAGTAGCAACAATCCAATTACAGGATGTATAATGTCTCGCAGTTGCACATATATAATGCTAATTTGTTATCTATTTTTCTCACAACTTCCTACTAAACTATCGGCTGAAGATAAGAGGGAGTGCGCTTAAATGATTCCACGGAAAGACTGAGATTGACAGATCGGAATTGTGCTTGATGTTCCGACGCAACCTTCTGCGAAAGCGATAAGGGCTTTATATAGAAGGTTGCTCTTCAGCGATGCTCTGTTGAATTCGATCTGCCGGTGCTGTGTGGTTGCAACTGCTCATCATTCTTGCTTTCAACTCTGGCGGTTCCTCTTTTCGAAAAAGGTAAGCTCTCTTATTTCCTACACTCACACTCATTATTAGTTATACGATCGAAAAACAGTGTTTAACTCTTGACAATCTTTCAGGGATATTTTTTGTAGTCTCATCGAATTTGATAGTCTGCTTTTTCAAGAAGCTTTCCAATACGCCTACAGAGCACTCAATTCTTGATTATCTTATACAATTCAATTATGCAACTGATAATTGAAATTCTGGTGCTCTGCGCATTAGTGCGTACGGCCATTTCAACCACGTTGTCGCTCGAAAGTAGCGACACTTTAAAAGAAAGTGTTGCGATCCCACCAGATTATGTTACGGGATGTGAAATGGGCGACGAATCACTTGATTTGTCTGAGATGGATCTAAATCATATTAGATCAAACATATTACGTAGTAAAACAGTTGATGCGATCAACTTAAAGAATAATAACATCGAAGAGATACCGCATCATGCCTTCAAGGATGTATCCGACTTAGAGTGTCTCGATATTTCGGGCAACAATATTCCAACGGAGAAATTTATGGATTTTGGCCATCCAACATTGGCAGTTCTCAATCTCGCCTATCAACATAACGAAGTTCCGAAGAGGGAGTGGTTAGACTCTCGTGAAGATGCGTCGGAAGCTCTCGAAACAACCATCTTCTCAAGTTTTCCAAATCTCCAGTTTTTGGATTTGAGTGGCAATAAGTTCTATTCCTTGCCAAGAAACTTCAGTACCGTTGTACCAAAATTATCTCATCTTTACTTAACCAATCGGAGTATTACAGATCTATCAGAACATATCTTCCCATTGTTGCCGCAATCTCTGAAGAGCTTGCATTTGGAGAATAACAATATTAATATTGTAGATTATTCCAGGGATTTGACAATGGAGGCTCTCTTTTTTGATGGCAACCCGCTCTTTGATAAAGGACACTACTTACAAAGCTCCACTCTAAAGACTTTATCCCTATCGAACTGTACCTTGTTCAAGATTCAGAATATCCTTCAACAACAACCATATCAATACAATTATAGATATATGTACACTACAACCAGGGCGTACGAATCTATTAACTTGCCGGGAAATGTCCCGAATTTGGAAAATCTGGATCTGTCGTGGAATAGACTCCATAATATTTACGATCTCCTGCACTTATCGACATACAAGAATCTTAAGAGATTATCTTTAAGTCACAATAACTTCCAGCAATTTCCTGTTAATGGTACTTTTCCCCGACTGGAATTTTTGTCATTGAGTTATAATAAAATAAGCGTCATTCCCAATGAGATTAAGCCCTTTCCTTCTTTGAAAGAGTTAAATCTCAGAGGCAATGAAATCCGGAACATCGAGCCAGGCGCATTTGTCAACATGCTCCTTTTAGAAACTCTAGATTTGTCGTATAATCGTATAGAATCATTACCTGCCAAGTGGTTCCAGCCATTGCTTAATCTACAACATTTAGACCTGAGGCATAATAGGTTCGCAAATATTCCGGATATGTTTGGGGAATTCCCAATGAATTATAATATAAACTTAAAACATATATACGTGAAGAGTAACTCCCTGCAAAAGATTGATCCAAATCAACTGGAATATTTGCCACCGTCTTTCGTGTTACACGTTTGTTAAATGATTGACATCTTCATTTTCTTTTACTATTAAGAATATTGTTATAACAATTGTACTGTAGCTTCGCAATCTATTATACTGCTTACAATAAAATAGATCTTGATTCTCAATATAACGTTTCAACAATTGTACATTCTCTCAGTTCCATAAGATAGACTGAACACATATTTAAACACGCCCACAATCATAGCTGTGAAATTCTCACATGTGAAACTTCTCAATTAGTCGAAGAATCAGACATAAATTACTTGACAGTTTAATGTTTCATTCTGAATCACATGTACAATAAGTTGTACATACGATACTTTCTGAATTATGAACAAAACAATACTGTCAATCGTCTCATTGTCATTTTGTCATACACGACAATCTGTACAGCTGATATTCTTATCATTGACTTCTTAAATAACAAGTTTCCAAACAAGCATGACAACGTGCATGTGGAATTCCCCGAACAGTTCGTATCCGAATTCCCTGCACTTTTCGAAGGACATCGCTTCCCAAATGGAAAGCCGATCTTGAGTTACTGCAAGTGAGTGGGTTTGCCGCGAGGTGTTGGCCGCTCGGCGTAAGAAGAGGAGGGACACGCGGGCATCTGCGAGAGCGTAAATATTGGTGGAGGAGAGCGAGCGCTTTCGTTGTGATAGAGAAAGGAGGCGAGAGAGAGTAGTGCGAACGCGGTGGTCTGGGCGCGCGCGGATTTCGAAGTTTGGGTCTAGGCTAGGCCAACGGGGGAGGGAAGGAGAGAGAGAGAGTGAGAGAGAGAGGAGGAGAGGGCGCGGACGAAGGTAAGAAGGAGAGGGAGCTTTGGTGGCGGGGGGTGGGAAAGGCGCCGGCCGCGAGAGTGAAGGGTGTCGGTTGAGGGTGGTGGAAGAGGGTGGTTGAGCGAGGAGGCACGCATGCGCCCGCTTCCGCCGGCTGACTGGTAGGGTTGTTTCAGGACAGGGACGCAACTAGCCGGCGAAGGTCGGAGTAAGACGGAAGCTCTGTCGGAGAGAGAGGCCGCCCCGCCAACGCTAGAGGAAGGGAAGTGCCGCGAGGGAGAGATCGAATTAGAAGTAGCGATAAAGGAGGCAAATACTGCAAGCGCGGCCGACGAACGAGGATGCACGTGGGTTTGCGTCGGGGTGGAAAAGGAGCCGGGAAACTGGGCAGTGCGAGAGAGGAAGCGGTGGGGCACGAGAGAGAGGAGAGGAGGCGCTGGAGGAGGACGGGAAAGGTTGGATGGAGATAGGGATCGTTGGAAGAAGATAGGCAGTCACGCGGCTAGAAGAAAGAGAAGGCGAGGTCTCCCACGTCTGGCTTGCTCGGAGTCTCACTACTCCCACCCAGCTCCTCTCTTCCTTCTTCCCTTTTCTCTCTCTCCTCTTTCAGTGTTCGTTCGAACACGGCCCGGTACGGTTCTGTCGCCCCGTGCTCGAAGGTTCCTCTTCGTGATGGGAGCTCACTGCCCCGGTGGTATCGGCGAGTTCCCTCGGTAGCCGGTTCCCAACGCCGATGCGGGGCTCCTCTTAAGGGTGGCGTCGAAGCGCGCCTACGCTCTTGACAGCTCGTTATCGCTCGCGAGACCTCTGACCGGTGGTTACAGTGAGACGCGAAGGACCAGCCGAGCAGTGCGGACAAAAACACGGAAGCTGCCAGCGCAGGGAGTGGAAGAGAGCACCAGAGAGAGATAGAGAGTGCCGTTGGAAGGGGGACGACGGAGAGAGAGAGAGAGAGATAGTTGGAGAGAGAGAGAGAAAGAGAGAGTGCGAAGGGTTGAATTGCAGTAGTAATAAGCGAGTGGTGGGCGAGATTTCCGGCGAGAGGATCGCGTGTGAGAGTGTGCCAGGAGGAAGGCGGCTATTGAGGAATCAAGGAAAGACTGGAGGGTCGCGTTCATGAAGAAACCGTGGTGAGAAGCTTGAGTGGAAGGAAGACGCGGGTTAACGCCAGTGAGGAGGTGCCGTTCAGAGGAGGCCGGGCTCGCCCGAAATTGGAATCACGAAAATACATAGGTGTCGAGTGCAAGGAAGACCTAGATCTGACTGTCGTTACTGCTGCTGGTGCGATAGAGAAGATATCCCCTGGCTAATCCGCGCCCTAACTCTCACGGAAATCCTGTTCTTCCTACTGCGGCAATCGTCTATTACTAGTTCTTTCCTTAAGCGGATTCTCTTCCTTGGTTGCGGGAGGCGAGGCTCGTACGAGGCTGCAGATACGGAAGCTTCCGGACTAGCTAAATTGCAGGGGGTGATAGGCGAGCTAGAAAAATGGCAGGGAACTATACAGCCCGCTGCGAGCCGGGCCTCGTAGTGCCGGGATGGCATCCATCGGAGAATCTCTATCTTTCGGATATAGTTCTCCGCGGCGTGGTGTACTTCATCCTGCTGCTCTACTTGTTCATCGGTGTCTCGATAATCAGTGACCGGTTCATGGCCGCGATCGAGGTGATCACGTCGAAGGAGAAAGAGCTGGTGGTACGCCGGCAAGGCAAGGAGCCGCAAATCATTGTGGTGAGGGTATGGAACGAGACCGTGGCTAATCTGACCCTGATGGCATTGGGTAGCAGCGCACCCGAGATCCTTCTCTCGATCATCGAGATCTGGGCGAAGAACTTCCAAGCTGGGGAGCTGGGACCTGGTACGATCGTAGGCTCCGCCGCCTACAATCTCTTCGTCATCATATCGTTGTGCGTATTCGTGATACCAAACGGCGAAACCAGAAAGATCAAACACTTGCGGGTCTTCTTCGTGACAGCGACGTGGAGTATCTTCGCCTATGTCTGGCTGTACGTCATCCTAGCGGTCTCGAGTCCAGGTGTCCTCGAGGTCTGGGAGGGCATCCTGACCTTCTCCTTCTTCCCGGCTACTGTCCTCACAGCCTATGTGGCTGACCGACGCCTTCTCATCTACAAGTACCTCCACAAGGGTTACAGGATGAACAAGAGGGGTGTGATTGTGCAGGCGGAAGCCGGCGACTCGGACGGCGGGGTGGAGCTCGAAATCAAGCCGCAGGACGGTTTTAACATGATGGATGGCGACACACCCGAAGCCAGGGAGTTCGAGCAGACGCGCCGCGATTACATTAAGACTCTTCGGGAACTCAGGAAGAAACACCCCACTCTGCCGCTGGAACAACTGGAGGTCATGGCGCACGAGGATGTGTTAGGGAAAGGCCCTAAGAGCAGAGCGTTTTACAGGGTCCAGGCCACGAGGAAGATGGTGGGCGCTGGGAACCTCAGCAAGAAGATCAGCGAGAGAGCGCAGAGCGACCTCAGCGAGGTCAAGGCCGAGCTCCAGAAAGCCGAGGCCGAGAGCATCGACATTGATAACGTCAATGCCATGAGGGTCTTCTTCGAACCTGGACACTATACTGTCATGGAAAATGTTGGCACTTTCGAGGTCGGAGTCTCCAGGGCGGGTGGCGACTTGAACAGACCTTGCAGCGTTGACTATTGCACCGAAGACGGCTCCGCGGAGGCTGGCTCCGATTACATCAGTGCCAAGGGCACCCTCATCTTTGAGCCCGGCGAAACCAGAAAAACTATCAAACTCTCCGTCATTGATGACGAACTCTTCGAGGAGGACGAACACTTTTATGTCAGGTAAAGATGTGTTCCAGGAGAATTTTTGGAATTTTTGTTATTAGCATTCTAAGTTCCTGTTAGTTAGATTATGCTTTGAATATACGGGAGGAGGATAAGAGCGAGAATATAGGAAAGAATACGAATGTTGACATTACAACAAATTAAGTTTTCGTTAAATATTAGTCAAGAATTCATAAATGCATAATGTTATAAATTCGAGGAATTGGCACGGTCAATTAACTCTGTGATCATCAGATGATTTCTGACTTTGGCTTATGTGATTCACCAGTTGGTTCTCGTATGTCAGAGTGACTCCTACTCTCAGCGAAAGAGTGTCACTTGTGCATTTAATTAAGTATATCATTGATGACTGCATCATGACGCAAAATAGCGGTCATGCTGTAATATACTGTCAAGCGATGACTACTGAGAGAGGCGTGGCTCGCCAAGGCCGCGCTGTGTATTTACTTGAGGTCGCGATCATTCCATAACTGAATGTTACTGAGAAAGTAATCATCCAATTGATTTCCACGTGATCGCCGCGCCCAGTTATATTAAGATTCCCTGCTGTTTTCACACACTTTGCTCAATGTCAACGAATTTCTCATCTAATATTTACTACTATATCATATATAAATATATATTGATTCAAAAATGATTCAGTGATAAGACACCTTCGTAGTAGTACTTTGCAGAAGCAACCACCACAGTGATCGTTGTTGTAATAATTTGCAATCCACTGGTTAAGCATAAACTCGTTGGAGACCGCAATCTCTATACTTGGACGGTCCTGTATAAACCTCAGTCTCTAGTGTCTAATGGCAGTGAAATTCCCATTTCTATAGTCGACGAGGAGGAATCGAGGGGGGGCATTCTACGCCGATGATGAAACGCAAACGGCTGTCTACCGTGACAGAGTTACCGCGCCTATTTACATCGGTCGCGATTAGATTGACCCAGTTCGACTATAGTAGCAGGAAGCATCGATTCGAGATACCCCGAAGAGAGAGAGCTTGACTCGGCGTGTGTGTGTGTCATTTACCACTTAACGGACTACCGGCTAATTGATAATCGGCCGGGTGGGCGCATCTTTCAATTATCCTCGAGTGGAGTGCGCCACGCAATTTCGTGAGGGAATGGACTCTCCGCCTTAGGAGAGCAGAGAGAGATAGATCCCCCCTTTTGTTCGGAGTGTTGTCTTTATTGATACTGACACACGACCCCTTCCAGTAATTACCGCTCATTCGCCCGATTAACTCTCCTAATCAACTTTCAACTTTAAACACTTACCTCTCCGCTGCACTTGATTCCCGGCTTCCTCTCACTCCTGTTTTCTGTATCTCTTCACTTTGGCTCGCACGATCTTGCCATTTCACTGAGTCTGGAAATAATATTTAATATTTAAGCACTTGAATAATGGAGGGTCGTATTAAATACTGCGTCCTTCAATTATGCAATAATTTATGGAGATGTTAAATAGTGACTGGTTATTTTAACATAGCCGGTTTTTTCAGTACTCTCGAATACCATAACAGGTGTTTTATGGGCATGATCCAACGAAAGACAATAAATGAAATATTTACGGAATAATATCGACTTCATTAACACACTCATGAAATTTATATTTACTGAATTTAATAATTGCTTAGTACATAGTAACGGGACATTGCGAATAATAAATTACCAGTGCTTTTGCCTGCTGTAAAGATTGTTTCCACACGATTTACACAAAACTTTGAAGGTTACAGTAGTAAAGAAGCACTGGTTCTTTTCGATTGGCGGATGGTTTCACATCGCTGCTCATTTCAGGGAGCGGAACGCTTACCAACAGAACCACCTTAACCAAACAGAACGGGTATATCTCGGAGAGCCTTATAAGGTTAGGCGGACTGGAGAAGCGACTTCTGGCGTTCCGTAATCCGGCGGTAACTTCTCTCGTCGGGATTCGTAACTCGGTGTTAACGAGTCGGCGGGCGGACGGGGAAAAATTACGGCGGAAAATTGAGAGGAAGAGCCGGGGAAATTGGTGCGAAAAGTTAGGTCGCTCGGGCGAACGAGTAATTGATAGGAATCCGTGGTTTAATCTGGACGAGGAAGACTGGCACTCTTCTTCCACGGGCAATCTTGAGATTAGAGTGGCTCTGGCACTTTTTCGCCAGTGAGAACTCCGGCTTATCTACGTAAGGAGTGGAAGATACCGGAAGGAATATGCCGCGAGCACTAGACCGACTACTCGAGACAAGTGCTAGGCGGTGCTCGGATTAAGCGCGACCAAATTGCTCGTTTCTGGACCGTCTCTCATCTCCACTTCCTCCTTACTCCTGGCACAACTTCTTCCCACTCTCTTTCTCTCTCTCTCTCTCTGTCAAACTGTGGCTATCCGGCCAACACTAACCAGACGAATGTCTGCGGGAGAATCCACTCGAGGGAACCTGATACTAAATGTGAGTGGTGCATGCTATAACCTGTCGAACTCAAAATTAACCTTTTCAAGAAGGCTCGTATGACTTAGTCCCCTATTTTTTAAATAGAACCCTATTTTCATATACCGAATCGTTGTATCCTTCGACTTTCCATTTCGACTATGCCTTGATTATTGTCAAGATGAAATGAATCATTCATAAATTCGTAAGAATGGAATACCTTTTTGCAGACTGTAAAAAGTCGCACTAAAAAGGTTAACGAATCAAGTTCAGCGGAGACTATAACGAATTTTTTACTCGGTTTGCCCTTTTTCCCTCTGGAATCATATTACAGAGCAGCGACCCGTGAAATGTTAGATTTGCACATTCATGCACGGACTGCAAATATGCGTGCGAATGAAGCATACGTTTATTCGCGTTGAAGGACTCATAAACCGCGCGTTACTAAAATGATGAGCAGATGCAAATAAAATATATCATGTATGTGCATATAGTATTCCGCAAAATCATGTCATTCTTCCAAAATTCACACTTACGAGAATCAGGAAGCCTTGAGAGTGTCGTGCAATCTTGCAAATTATAACACATTGATTAGAGAAATGCCGAATCAGTCGACTGTGATTCGTCTGAGGGACGAGAAAGAAGTCCTCGATGGAAAGAAACCAGGATCTTGGTGCGTATGAACTAAAGAGGAGCTCTGACGTCTGCCTTTGAGGCGGACAACTTGTTGCGAGGGCGCCTTTAATTTCCCCGGGTTAACTTTCCGCTCCAGCTAAAAGTGTCTGCGTCGCGGCAACTTTAATCAGGTTGCCGTGGCGCGGCCTATCATTTCCCTCGGGGCAACTTCTACCTGGGTAAATATCTGCCCATTCACCACCGAGAGCCTTCGAACTTATTTTCACACACACCTCCTCCTCCTCCTCCTCCTATATGTATTACAAAGCTTCGCTCCCGTTATTGGAGGCGCGTTCATTTTCGACCAGGAAAAGAGTTCGGCAAATAAACCCACCATATTTATGACACTGGCCGCGGTGTTTACGAGCACTCAAGCACGGCCTTTGAAGTTCGGCAGAGCTCTTTGTCATAAAGAGTCGGCTCGAATTTAATGCGGGGTGTAACACCGTTTCACTGCGGCACGAGGATTTCTTTTTATTAACTTGGAGACGAAAAGAGTTCTCGAACTTTATGAGACACCACTGATAGACTTAATTGAAATAGACTTTAAACCCCACCTAATTAAATTCCAGTGAATACCAATAAAGAGCTTTCAGTTGAATTACGATTTAATTAAGAGGAACTTTATTTTAACGTATACCTTTGATAAAAAAAGTTTAATAGTTAACCACCGTATCATTAGGCTGTTAACTAGCAAAATACATTCAGAATTACTAAGAACACATTTAATCCTATGAGGTGCTTGACTTTGACCGTAGGGAATAATGGGTTTTCGTTGTTTTTAGGCTGAGCAACGTGACACAGCCAGCAATGCTGGTGTCACCAAGCCTGGCGACCGTGATGATCCTCGACGACGATCACAGCGGGGTCTTCGGCTTCCCCGAGAGAGACGTCGAGCTCGTGGAGAGCGTCGGACAATACCCCCTGCCTGTAGTGAGGTACAGCGGTGCCAGAGGACGCGTGGTAGTGCCTTACCGCACTATCGAGGGCACCGCCAAGCCTGGAAAGCAGTACGTCCACACTGAAGGATCCCTCACCTTCGAGGACAATCAGACAGAGTGAGTCTTCATTGTCATATGTTGTCATAAACGTATACATCGTTTACCGAAAAATGCTAACAGTTTGCTCAAGATATATCAATTTTATTCAAATGGAATAACGTTAATATATTCCATGTGAGTAAGTTTAGTATAAATAACAGAAGCCATTGAGAGGAAATGGTGTTATACATGTTATATTACAGAAATATATTGGAACTGTTTTTTCGGTAGCGATGCTTCGTAATTTATTTTCGTATATTCTGTAAAATCCGATGTAACGATTTCGTCATCGGCAATGGCCACGATTGGGAGGCCTAACAAATATAATCGACAGCCACAAGGCGTTCAGCGGATTTATTCGGCGCTTTAATTGAATTCTCAAACAAGTAATGCACCCGCCTGCATTCCCAATGCTAAATCACCATGATTGCTTCGAAGATATTAATGTATTTTAATATGAGCTTGGAGGCTTGTGTGTATAATGCCCTGTGCGTGTGCGGGTGCGCGCAGAAGGCGCGCTCGCGGTCCCCGGTAATAACAAAAGTGCCGCTTCACTCGTATAACGATTATTCGCTCGCCGGCGCGCGTACAATTTAGCGTTTCCGCTCTAATTGAATTTTTAGCGAGTGCCGCTGATTTACGAAGTCGGCGCGCCGATCGATCGCAATAAGCGCTGCCAGCCCAATTTTGAGATCTCCAAATTGTACCCACGATATTTCCATTTCCACCCTTTTCCGTTGGTAATACTCTGCATCGCTAATGCTCTGTTTATTAGAAGTCATAAGTTTCCATATTTCTTGGCAACATAATATTTAAATATCATTATTCCTCGTCGAGTTCAATAAATTTCGTTTTGTATCTGTGGTATCATAAAGAAAAGGAATCCGAACGATAATTATTATAAATTTATTTGCCGACGTGTAAACAAGGACGCAAAAACGGTGATATTCAATTTAGAAGGTTCGAAATGCAAATCCATGGTCAAGCGTGTAAAGTGAGTTAACTGCGCAAAATGCGGAAGTATGCCTGGTATCAGCGCTTTTCATCACTATTAAACCGACAATTCCAACGGAAAATCCCCGCACTCTATTTTTCCGGGACTTTTGACCGTACAATGCATGATATTTCATAGAAATATCGGAGCGTGCCGGAGAATTCGTAGGTTTTATCCACTGTCGAATGTCCTGTTAGTACAATTGTACAAGGTGACTCAAAGTTAGATGAACGGAGTTTCTAGTCTTACTAATTCTGTACAAACGTCACTTGTGATATTTATCAATACAAATATGGTGCGTTTCAAACTTGTTGAACATAATTGTTAGGAACTGTCATACGCAAACATTGATCGAGTGTCAGTAACATAAATTTATTATTAACTCTCCTGTTTGTGAGGTCAGAATTGTTGATAGTATTCGACATACATGGATAGATAAATACTCGTAGAGTTCTCAGTGTATACACACACATGTATACGGCTTATTGAACACTCTATCCGGAAAGGAAAAAACCTAAAGAGGCTCAAATGGCTGGCCGACACATCGGTGCATTGTGCCACGTGATGAAACGCCAATAACATCACTCGCGTATTAAAGAGTTGGCAGGCTGACAAATCGACAAATCGACAAGTCGACAGAGTTATCAATGAGATCGTATCATGCACTCTTTGAGTGTCATCTTCAGGCGGCGAATCAATACTCTATTCATTAGCGGGGAATCGAGTCTCTCGTAATAATGAATTAATGTCGGCCTGGGATTAAATTTTATAAGACAAAAATGAGATTCCGCGGAAAAGTAAAACGAACTCTTTATTGGCTCGATTCATCAGAGAACTCTGCTCGCTCTCTGATAATTAATGTAGTGCAGTGAAACGGAAAGTTTGGAGTTGCGAGAAAAGGGAAAAGTCTTAAAAGGTAAGGATTGAATGAATGACGATGTTTATCCCTTCGCATCTAACTTCCAACACTTTGCGCTGACCTTGGAATTGTCGTTTAATGAATTTAGCCGACTTTTTCAAAATTGTCGATTTAAATAAATTATTATAATGTCAATCAAGTTATAAGTCATCCTTTAAATCGACGAGAAAATTTTCCTTAAAATTGCCACTGAAAGTGCCTGCATTAAGAATTTTTTCTTATTTCCAGCCACTTAACATTATCCATTTTAGTCATTCAGCTAATTTGATTGTAAGCCATTGTACCATGACTGTCTTTTAATTTGACGCGACTCTTATCGCTCGATTTTCCCGAGAAAGTGGCGAGGACAATCGTTGACGCGACTAGTAATCAAGGGGGCCCGTAATGACGCTCGCTATGATTAATCTCGCCAAAGTACGATTAGACAATGAGTCCTCGGGTTTTCGAGAGATGATCTTATCTGCCACCCGCTAATGTAACTCGGTCAGAACGCTGTAATGTCGCACGACGAAACCTGATTTTCTTCCTGGCGCTTTTGATAGCGTTGCTTAAGAAAGCTAAATTCTTGCACGCACGACAATCGTGCGAAACAGGCGAGCAGTTTTGTAGAGAACAATCATCTGACAATCAATTCTAACTGGTGGTTGCAAAGCCAATGCAGTTGGTGCAAGTTCCGTGCTGAGACCAATTAGAGCACGGAACGAGCCTCAATGCTCATTCGCAGTGCATTAACAGCCGAGCACATCGCATAACATCTTAGAATGATCGGAGAACTCCGGAAACAACTCCGCTATGTTTGAGCGCGTTCGTTCTGCTAATTAATTTTTGGTATTTCGAATAACGGATTGAAACAAAGTCATTCAACATAGAATTCTTCATCTATGCGATTATTATTATTTTAGTTATTTTTTATTTATTTCGATCTAAGCGATATTAAATATAAACATTTTATTTTCAATTTTCGAGGAACCTGCACAGTTCAACCAAAGATTGCTTGAACTCCTTACAAGGAAACTCGGCTTGATAGTTGTAGGACGTAATCGCGATTTCGGCATTGCGTGACACCGAATCTATATTAAGTATTAGGTGTCGCGTTTTCTGGAGCAGCGCGCTTTTTTCCTGGTCGCGTGAGATTGCGTGTGAGTGGCCTTTCATTCCCAGCCATCACGGGAGTAATCATAGGTCGAGCTCGTTCACCAAACCCCAAGACAAATCTAAGGCTTGACAGAATTATAATAATATTAGGGCTCCGAACGCAATTTTTCTTCGTGAAAAAATCAGTATTATTTTACGAACTGTTTTTTATTTATAACACAGTAAATTAAATTAGTGTGCCAAGAATGTAAATATAACGAAAATCGTGAAGAAAGTCTAAAAAATTAGACTTTTGGTTAATTATTAATTCATTGTTAAACATACGGAGAAAATGTCGAGCAATAAAAATCTGTAATACGCACAGGCGTAGTTCAGCCTTATTAGTTTTCGTTAGCACACTTAGTACTAAGTACATCCTTGATAATCAGTTGGCCAGGGTTCGTGACTCGAGACATTTTGAGCGAGCTGACCCTTATTGCTATCGTTAGGGATCTGAACTCGGAGGGAAATAGTAGCCGCGAACTACTCGTTAACTTAATATTACTGACTGGTAATTGACTAATGAACGCTCGTTGAGAAAGATCAAGCTCGGCTGAAATGTTCGGAATATTTCGTCGAAGTTGGTATTGATTTATTAGCGAGAGAAATACTTTGCTCGGCTGATGCACCAATGAGTCTCGAGTGCGTAGGTCCGAGCATTCGGTTGGCAAACTGTCAAATCTTTCGGAGACAGAATAGTTGGTCCAATTCGACAGAATCCGAATCAACACTGCATTCTGCTGAAGTAGCCGAGTTTTCAAGTACTTGTTATGCCAATGCGTACTCGTTGGCTGCTCGATTGAATATGAGAAACCGCCAATGACTTGTTATATCGTACAACCGCATTATTAACGAAACACACTTCGAAATGATTTGTGGAAAGGCTGAAGTTAATCTGTCAGTTTAAATGGAGGGTGTACATGTGTGCGAGAAGATAATGGTGATCGTGTTCGGAAAATCGCGCGGCAGTTTCGTGCACGCGCTATTTTACCTTTACGAGCGCATTAGCCACGCTTTTCCCGGCGACTTTCGATGGCTCCGGCTCCCTTTTCCACCCTTTTCTACCCTTTTCGCAGCCGACACGCTCTCCTTCCCCAGCCAGCTAAGAAGGAAGTCACGGAAAGCTCGAGCGCGCCACAGAAAACTATAGAAACCCTTATTCTCCGTAGTGCGCTTAAGTAAATGGAACTTTTTCCCTCTTGTTCTTCTCCCAGCTGCCTCGGGAAATTGCTTATCGGCTTGGAGCGAAGAGGGTGTGAATACAGATCATCCCAACGTGTTCGGTTGTTCGACTCTTTATAATACAGCACATTCTTCGCGATTTACATTGATTTGTAATAACATAAGAATTACAGATTGAACTTTTATTCACTGTTTTAAACAGAGTTCTGATTTAAGATTACATATCTAACACTTTATCATAATACATCGTTTATATTTCTTTCTTTGTGAATAAAATATTCGATACAAAATTCGAGGGAGAACAGTAGTTATTCTTTACATGGCGAAACACATTTATCGATAGCGCACCGCGTCACATATGTCTGAGGTGGCAAGGGGGAAATGTTAAAAGTTGAAAGGATCAAAGTGTCAAACTTCTTATTCTTCGCAAGGGGGTAGATGTGGTAACGGCGCTCATAAGTTTCAGGTTAGATCCGCCGGGGCGGAGAAAGAGAGAGAGCGAGAGAGAGAGAGAGGAGCGCGGCGTACACATATTTCTGTAGCACTGTGACACCGAAATTACAGTTTCAGGCGAGAGCGCACGTAACCCCGTGGAATTTTTGCCACTTTACTCTTCACGCGTTTTCCCCTCTGAGCTCGGTGACGTTTCGTCGGTGTATCTCGAGCGAGGAAGCCCGCTTCGCCAAAGAAATGTGGGGAGCTACCAACTGGGGCTGTGTGTCGGCTGGCGAAGGGGAGGATGCCCCAATTTCTCCGCTCTAGCATCTTCCCCGGCACTATTGCTGCAACGAATGACTGCCGTTACTTGGCTCGCTCGCCCCATACACACCCACCTAAAAACCATGTGTCTCGGGGATGCATCCTTTGCCCCTGAGAAAGAGAGAATCACTCCTTACGTCATTACAGTCTTAACTGACCTGAACTTAACATAAATGAATGCTTAGTTCATTCGAATTTAGCAATTTTATATTAAGGGAACAAAATGAATATTAACGAATGAATATAAAATATGGTCTGCTTTTGACTATATCGTTAAATGATGGAAGAAGATGACGAAGAATAAAGGACAAACAATTTCTGGTGACATCATTTTCGTCGGTTCTATTTGATGCAACGTATGACTTACTTGGCTCGGCCACCCCATACACAGCACGTAAAAAGGACGTGTCTCCGGGATGCATGGCTTCTTCTTCTTCCCGGCTCCTCTTTTCCCCTCTCATCGATCGGACGGATGCTCTTTGCGTGGAACGCATCGAAGGATCCTGGGAACACGAGGCTCTTACGTGCGCCGAATACAAAGAGGAATTGCTCCCTTCGTACTTCGAACACACAGGGATTCCCCTGTCGACCTCTGTGTGTGTGTGCGAGCGCGCGCACTCTCTCTGCGTTCACCAAATCTTCTTTTCCATCCTTTTATTTCAGGCTATGCATTCATGTGCACAAAGACCTTGGAAAAATTGTAGGACGTTTATACATTTTTCATCCCTCAATGCGCAGGCTGTATAAAATTATTATAAAACTGAGGTCATAAATCTTTTTATATGGATTCGCGTAAGATCACAAAGATTATCTTCTGAATATCGTGTCATTGTAATATTGTCAGAAAAGGTGTATATTAGATCGTTCGAATTTTCTACTGATACTTTCGGAAAGTAGATATACATTCGATGGCATATATTTCTGGCAATCTAATCTTGGCAATCGAGCGAGGCGAGGCAGGAAAAAGTCGAGTCGAAAGGTGCGGGGGGAAGTAAATTTCGAGAGATCAGAGAGAACAGAGGAAAGGCCTCGGGGGTTATGGAAGAAAGTGTGGTGGAAGGTAGTAAATGGGCCAATAGGGTAGAGGTGGCGAAGCCCCTCGAATGCAGCGCGTTAGCCCCCTCGCCACTCTCCCGCATCACCTGATTGCCACCCACGGCAACCCCGTTAACTTCTCAAGTGCTAAACACCCTCGTATCTCGCCTCCTCCTCCTCCACCCGTCCACCCACCCGCATCGCTTCTTTTCGAGGCTGCCGAGTCGAAAAGCACGTTACCGTTTTGTTATCGCCTCTGCACTTTCCTTTCGCCGACCTTTCACCATGGAAGACGCGCACCACTGTATCGCACCTGCAAACGAGCCTGGTGCGATCATTTACTCGCAATTAGCTGGCTGGCGCGCGCGTCCCCCTGGAAGATCGGCTGAAAGCCGCGCCGACGAACAAAAGCACGCGCCAAGAGCTTATTTTGAAAGTACCTTGTATTCTTTCCTCGGACAAAGCGGGATTACGGCCTGGAAAGTTCCGCGTAGCTTTTTAATTGCACAAGTCACTCGGCGAATGAAGGGTAACCCCTGCAGTTGTGAGCCACTCAGCGCTGAGGTTTAGTGGCCAAGTGTGAATTAGGGCGGTATTGTGTTTGCGGAATTTTTCTGCAAATTGTTTTCGCTGTTAAATTCTTGTAATGCGAGATTGTAAATAGTAGAGATAAAGAAATGTAGGTGTACTTTTTAGACAGTTTTTTTTTTGTACTCTTTCGCAAATCCCATTACGAAATTGTCGCGAATTCCACTCGAACGGGTTCATGGACAATAGAATATTCTCTCTTTCTGTCCTTTGAGATTGCAACGCGGAGCACTTATGTAATAATGATTTCATCGTGCAGAGAATCATTAGTAACCGAGGCGAGAGGAGCTTGCAGATAAATGAAAAAAAAAAGAAAAGAATTGCGTACGAAACTAGAAGCTTTTAATGCGCGCTGCAATCTAAAGTCAGTGAGCACGTCCGCCAGGAATTTCACAGCATAGTTCCGGTTTAATGGGGAATGTTTGACGCGCAAATTACGCTCATTTTTCGAGCTACGATGATTCCAAGGCTCAACTTGGCCGCGATTCTCATCGATATTCCGGCTTAAATATTCGCTGACCCGACGAAATTGGTGTCACGTCACCTGAAGTAATTGCTGGCAATCAATTTGACAATCTGCGAGAATAACTAGCGTACGATCTCGTGATTTGCGTGCTCGTGCATTGAAATTCACGTCTGGCTTCATGGAATCATTTACTCCAAAGGTCGCAAACAATTGTCAAATAACGAATTTACACATTTCTACCAATATAAATTAAAGGGGATAGTTTCTAATAAGAAAATCTGCTGCCTAATCCGAGCCGCTTTCATTACTCGCAGCTTTAATCTTAACTTAATTCAAATCCTCCAAGCACTTGATATTTTCACTAGGATTTAATTAAAACTTTTCAACTCTGTTATAAATTCGGTGCACTCGTATGCGCAAACAAGACGTTAAGTTCATGCTTTAGTTGTCGGAAATTCGAATTGCGGCTGTGTCAAAGAATTTATTAGCCGCTTTCCAAGACACACACTTGTTTTAGTGCGACTATACACGAACTAGAATTCCATTAGGTTTACCCGAGTCTTTTAACGACAATAGTGTGGGAACTCGTTAAGGTCTGCAGGGCTTGGAAGCGGAAGGATCGTCGACCAGACTCTCATCTGAGCTTAGTCGGTAGACCCGCAATAAGGAAACTTTGCTCAGACTATCTGACTTGAAAGCTCCGAGTCTTGGAAGCCAGGTAGATTAAGATAAAGGCGGCAGTATTAGATAAGTTCGAAACTCTTGTTATTTCATGTAGACCCCCAAACAAATTATTAATCTTGATTATGGCATTTGACCCGATTTTCAACGTAATATCCTTTGAAAACGTTTTATTACCTCTGGAAAATATTGCAAGGATTCGAATTAAAATTCTATATAATGCTAGTTATTAAATACCCGCTTGTAATACAGGATAACAAATATTCCAAACATTATTACTCCGACATAACTGTGGAATATTTGTATATGAGAAAAAATGTTTGCACGGGAAAATTTTTCACGGTGAACCTTATCTTTCATCGCGCAATAATCCCGCGTACAGAGAATGTAATAAGATAAGCATCAGATTGGATCATAAAACCTTCACCCCAGCAGAATTTATTCAGGCCGTCAGCCGATTTATTTTCGGGATGATTTTGCAGCAAGTGCCCACGCGAGGATAAGTTTCGTCGCGCGAAAAATTGCAAGGCGCTGTAGCTTAATAATTCATTTTCCCGAGGGATGTTTCCTGCGCTCTCCAAACTTCATTTCCGGGATAGCCGTGACATTGGGATGAGCGGAATTCTTCAAATGCAGACACAATTTAAAAATGCAGAGTGTGTAATATATTTACGGAATGCTAAAAAGTCTTCTGCAGAATTTATGGTGCAATTCATTGTGCTACTTTTCTTCGCCTGGAAAATTTCCATTTTATAATAATAATATCCAATTAAAGCTATTAATTTTACAAATGTAAATATTAAACCCTTATTATGCCCATACGAAAAATGAGCAAGGAAATTGTGCTGTTGTCAAATCATTGTATTGAAATCGGCGTCTGAGGGTGTACGTTCGGATTAGTCTGCGCACAGAAACCGGTGGCGGTGTTGCGTTGAAAGAAGCAAATCACCTGAATCATGTCGGCAAATCCCGGAGTACTTGCCCGCATAAACGTTACCTCCAGCAGCCCGGTAATCCCCAGTTAATTTTGAGGGATAAGAGGGAACGTCAGCCATACGAGAGGCAAGCAATTGCTCCAAGAGAAGAGAAGAGAAGAGAAGAGAAGAGAAGAGAAGAGAAGAGGGAAAGCAGGAAAGGGGGCTTGGTTGTGCCGTGCGCTGGAAAACACACTGATTGCATACGAACGAAAATAAAGCGGACGCCACTTAAAGGGGCTTAGATTCGAATTTACCAGCTCGAAACTACTTGGATCTTGCTGCTTTGCATACGCCAGTTTTAACGGTTCATCTCCGTCTGACTCTACTTTGATTTCCATCTGATCTTCTTTCATCGGAAATAGTATCTGCTTTAGTGGATTGCAAAAAATGTCGAGTCTTGTTTTATTGCCTGCGAAGTATCAAGTTTCGTTTAAAAATATACTGAAGTAATTGGATTTTGCGATCTCCAACAATTACTGGTAGTAGAATAATAACAAAATTTAGTGGTAACCTAGAATCGCACAATTCTAAATCATGTGCGAGATGTCACGAAACTTCCATTTTCCCAGAAGTCCACTTCACCGCTAAAATATAAATCGTTCTTGGAATATTTACTGTGCCACTTTCTAAATTGATTTTTCGGAAACTGATAGTTTTATTTCAACATTTTCACTTAGTAAACAAGGAAGTTTATTACAAGATAGAACGAAAGAGAAATTTATCTGACCGCGGATATATTATACGTATGTACCAAAAATTAATCGATACTGAATAGCCAATCAGCTGCTGGGCTCTCGGAGTATATTTCTGGGTTACCTTGAATACTTGGGCGTAAGGGAGAGGGCGGAGGGAAAACCGAGAGGGATATAGATGAGCTGAGAAGCAATATCCGGCTTTCCCGGGAAATTGATATAAATATGATGGGTCAGTCAGTGCTCATCCAACGGCTATTTATCTTCCCCTCCGAAAGGCGTTCCCACCTAAAAAGCATTCTTTTCCAGCTCGGATGAATTATATCATACTTACCTATCTGGCTTCTCCAGTCCGCTGTCCGCATCTCCTTTATTCACCGAATCGTACATTCGCAAGATTAACCCCTTGTCTTACGATTTAAATTCCAATGGCGCTCGCCGTAAATAATTGCAAGGTCGATCGCACGTCCAGCTATTTATGGTTTTTTCAATACATCTCTATGGTACAATTAACTTTACTTTGCAAGATGTTTCGTCAATAATTATGATGAATTGATCATTGAACGATAAAGATTTATGCAATGTCCTTGGGATGTTTATTTACATTTGGCGTTGCCTACATTCCACGTCTCTGACACGATTTGTTCATGTTTGGTCCGGTCGACGTAACACGTCTCTGGCACGACATTGTAAGCTAAGGGGTTAAATTCTGACCTCAGCTGTACACCCTAACAGGATCTTATAATACTGATTTAATGAGATATTCCAAAAGTGGTCCATGATTGAACAAAATACCACACAAAAATATTACGTTTATATATATTAGTTATATCAAACGATTCTTTATTAATTCATGAATGTTCACTTAGTATTAACTAAAGTTATACTTGGGGCGAATTTCTTTTTCTTAGTGCGGGACAGACGCTCTCTAATGGAGGCTATTTTTGATCTAGTTTGATTGAGCGTCCTCACCACTGGCCCCATTTCGATCCTTCCTTTGCCTCGCTTTCATCCCCCGGGGTGAGCAAATGCGGGAAGTGGCCGTACAAATCGGGATCCCGATGTCTCTTTCTCAGGCGCAGACGGAATCTTCCCTTCGGAGAGAGTATATTTGTCCAGCGGTGCATTAGCGGGCCACTCTCTCTCGCTCGGATATATCCGATTACAGATGCAATTAGTTTCCCCGATGATTCACTGGTCCGAGCTAGCTCGGCTTGGATGCTGTAACAAACTTCGCTCTGTTTGGCTTGACTATTGCCGGGCCAATTGCGGGGAAACTTGCTGGCCGATTTGAAGAAACGCGACTTAGTTGATTGGCGTCGTAGCAATTCGCTCGGTTGACTAAAGTCATTAAAGCTTTCACGAATTGAGTATGCCTTGTTAGCAGAAAATTAACTAAATTTGAATTAAATTAGAATTAAACTTCTATCACTGAAATATTCAGAGAAATCGGTAAGAATCGAATAAAATATATTGGCGCTGAACTACATTTTATGTCCGAGGTTCGAAGTGGAAATATTCTTATCGAAGAGATTCCCGTCTAGTATCGAAAGGTTCTTGTTTAACTGGACTCGAATCGATACGCTATTCCCGATTTACACGCGAGAGAAAACCACCTAAGAAGCGAGCAGCCACGTGCGTCTTCCTGCTGGCGTAACAGCAGCGATTGATCCGAAATTTGTTGGTGATTTCTCCGAGCGTTTAGTGGTTGGGCGGATCCTGAAACGCGAGATATTTCACGGTACGGTTTACGGGAACAGCGGGGACCTGTTCCCTCGCGCTTAAACAGTCCGGCTTGCTTATTTATACGGAAGTACGTGTAGAGACAGTTAGCTTCGATTTTGTGTTAAGGATACTGACGGGATTCGTGGATAGCGATACGCGCGGTGACGCGCCAAAGAATCTGAAACACTTTTCTAATATTAACCCTTTCAGGAAAGAAGTAATCAAACAGAGTTTATCCTGATCAAACTTTTATACAGATTTCATTTCATACTAAATGATACAATTCTCTAATAAACATTAATAAACGAATTCCTATTTTTTATTTATTCTCTTTGAAAGCCAACAATGTTGGTAATTAGAGTGGCAAATCCTCTTATTAAGTAGGTTAATTCTGATATTGAAACTCTCAGTTAACTTGAAATCTCTTTAAACTTCGAGCTCGACTTCCTACTGAAAGTTGCATGGACTTGTAAATGTATTATTACCTAAGTAGAAAATCTTTCGAACGCGTTGAATAATAGTGAGCGTAGTTGGTGCGAGCACCGTCGACTTTTCACGCGAGCGCTTCTACTTGGAAGGTGAGAATTTCCTAGTGAAAATGCGATGAATTTGTTAGTCGACATTGCACCTAGTTCACTATCGCTTGTACGGATTGATAAATCCATACTCGGAGAGCGTCTCTCTCGCAATCGATGCTTTTGCACTTTCCGCACACTCTCACGTACATTTAGTCGCGGTGCACTGTGACGTGGATGGTTAATCATAAATTGTTGACAAAACGGACTTACTGACCAGTAAATGACTTGGTGAAACACCAGATTTAAATTTACAACTGGAGATACATTTGTTTAGCCATATTTAAATAATCTCTTTTGCAATATACAACTATTCGCAAACATACAAACACAAGTTTCAAGTTAGAAACGTTCATAACTTTAAATAACGCAGTTTATGTATCACACAGTTAACTAACAATAATTATTTCTAATATTACTATCACATCCGAATTTTCGTATTGCAAAAGGGGTAAGAAAAATCCAATCCGCGGATTGGAAGAGTAAAGATTCGGTGAGAGTAGTGCAAAGTGAATTGAGAGCGAATACTAGGAAGAAAGAGAAAGGAGTACGATGAGGGTTGGTTGATCGGTTGTAAATATCTTCGTATGCCAAAGTGCCATTATAAACGGCGTAACAAGCCCTCAGGCGTTCTCTCGTTTCTCGGTGGGGTGAGTTCCCCCGCATACTTTAAAGGGCGAAGAACCACCCTTGCAACAGCCTCCCTCAATTCACCCTTCGCAGCGCCGCGGAAAACAGGCTCCCGACGAGCCACCCCTCGGCACAACACACATTCACAATAATCATTGTGCACTGCGTACAGGGTGATTCACTTGGCTTTGAATCGGCACTCTTGCCAACCCCACTTTTCAACCGACTTGTATGCAATATTATACACATTATACATGAAATATCATATTTTATCTAAGAGTTTTTAATTTTGTAATAGTAAATAACATGAATAATTAAAAAGTAGAAGTAGAAATCAAACATTTATCAACGCAAGAAAAATAAAAGATTTAAAAATACTTGATGATTCCTTAATCGTAAATTCTCAGGCTTGTCGAGCTCGTTTCTGTCCAACTTTTAATCAGTTTGCTTATTTCCAATTAGTTTCATTAGGCATCTCTTTCTTCGCTTGAAAGGAGACGCCTGTTTACACGCCACGCGTAACAATTCTCACGCACTCTTGGAACTCGGGAACCATGCGCGCTCGCGTTTGTATGTGTTGGTAGCGAAGGTCTCCTTATAAATAGCACTAGAATATCCATTTAAGTTCGTACGCACGTTAAATCGATCGATCTCAGTCGCCGCACCGTCGCCAGGATGATTCGAGCAGTTTTTACTGCTCCCCATTAACCTTGCCTTTCTCACACAGAAGCGCAGAGATTCACGAGGAGTTTCTTGCGCCATGATCACCAGTTTCTCGGAACAAAACGCTCGGAAAGGTTCAGCTTGCCAGGCATGCCAAGTGAAAAAATCCGCTGACACTCGAGACTTGAAACTAACAAAAGCAAGAACCAATTGGAAGTTGATTTTAATCACTTTGCATGGCTTGCAAAATTCCAAGTTGATCATATTGATACTTAGTATTTTAATTTTACATCTTTGACGTTTGCAGTACAAACTAATAAATAACTAGTGGGATTCTGTTTTTTGTTTAATCATTGCTAAATTTTATTAAATAAGTCTGGCAAGAAAATTAACAAGTCAAGTATCAGCACTGATGTGTGACTCCAATAATTTTGGGCTGCCCTTTGCCTTCTAAGGTCGGCCGAGTAGAATTTGGATCTTGGCGACCTTTGCGCCTGGGAAATTTCAAAGTTCGAGCCCTTATTGCTGCGAGTGGGCGAATGGGCGAGTAGGGAAGAGCTTCCTTTCAGGCGTCGATTTAGCGTAAAGTTCGCCCATAGACTACCAATCCGCATCGGTGAAAGTTTCCGGGCTAGATTTTAATTTGCGCCTGGGTGATGTGCTCCTCGCCATACTCTCTTCTTCCGAAAGCTCCCTTTGAATTCAGCGGCTCGTTAAGTATTCGCCGATCGATTACGCCCAAGCGGAGTAAGTCCGCGCTAAGTTAGCGTGAAAAGCGTGCGCAGCATTGTCGGTTCGCGCAGGGCAGCAAATTTGCACTGGCGAGTCTTCGCTTTCAATGGAACTCAGCGCAGAATTGCAAGGCGTGGTTATTTAATTAAGAGTGAAGGTTCCAGTGCAGATCAAAGTCATTTGGTTTCGCTCCATGGATGACGAAATAGGAACACCTTATTACGAAATTTTTAACTACATTTTATATTCGCTGTCGTATTTTTAATGCACCAAAGAATGTTTTCCAATCTTTAATCAAAGTTTGTCAAGAATAGTTAAGGAATTAATTGCGATCAGAGATTCCATCGACGAGTTTTAGTTGTACAGGGTGATTCACTTGCCTTTGAATCAGAACTCTCCTAGCCCTTATTTTTTTTGGTGGACTTCCCGACCTTTCCCGGGGCTGAAATTTGGTGGGTAATGTTTTTTTGCATCAAGGAAGATACCATAAAAATTCCAGAGCCCTAGCTCAAAATTCATTTTTTCGCAAATTTTTTAAGGCATACCCCTTCAAAAATTTTCGATTTTTCGAAGGTTCTGGGACTGGAACGAAAGCTTGATTTTTCGATTCCTCGTGTCTCAAAACGGAAAAAAAACATAATTGTTGTGGGGGAAATGCCGGAATTCTACCTAAAACACGTGGAAAACCGATCTGGAATATTTGATTTCGATGGTTTTCCCCATGTTTTTTTATCTTCCCGACCTTTCCCGGGGCTCCAACTTGGTAGAAAGTGTTTTTTTACATCGAGGAAGAAGTAGAAAAAATTCCAGAGCCCTAGCTCAAAATTCATTTTTTCGCAAATTTTTTAAGGCATACCCCTTCAAAAATTTTCGATTTTTCGAAGGTTCTGGGACCGGGACGAACGCGTGATTTTTCGATTCCTCGTGTCTCAAAACGGAAAAAAAACATAATTGTTGTGGGGGAAATACCGGAATTCTACCTAAAACACGTGGAAAACCGATCTGGAATATTTCATTTCAATGGTTTTTCCCATGTTTTCATGACTTCCCGACCTTTCCCGGGGCTGAAATTTTGTAGAAAGTGTTTTTTTGCATCGAGGAAGAAGTGGTAAAAATTCCAGAGCCCCAGCTCGAAATTTTCATTTCCCCATATTTTTGGCCATCGAAAATATCCAATTTTTGGTGGTGATTCAAAGGCAAGTGACTCACCCTGTACAGTACGGCGATCCGGGTATTTTGTTGCGCCCTGTACAAAGACAGGGACGTTCGTGTAGGAGCGATAAACACCAACACTGGCATGCAAGCTAATCGGAAGGACATCCAACACCTGCAGGACACAAGCCTAGCCGGGATGTATCAATTATCCGTATAGGGGCGCATGTTAAAGCGAACGAACCGTTAATGCCTGTCCTTCGTGTTAATAAACTAATGACCGCTCTCTGAAATTACATTGATCTGTATTCATGCCGGACGATGCATATGCAGTCTGTTACTGAACCTCGCAAGTTCCTATTGAACAAGGAGTGGACGCCGGAGCTTACGCTTGGCGTAGTTGATGATGCCTTAATTATACACTACTGTCCTGCGATGAATACATTTATCCCTCCGACAACTTTGCTTTACTAGTATTAGCTAGCATTGCACACAAGTTCTACTCTTCCAATCATAATCCATCATCAATAAATGATTAATTACACCATTCCATAACTCATTGAATCAACAAAAGTTTATGAAAAATGACTAAGTTATTTCGTGGTTATTCATATTATAATATATTATGTTCCAACCGTGACGAAAATTTGAAAACAAGCTGAAACATTCCTCGCAGTTGGGAATGAAGGGTCTTTAACAATAACCGCGGAATAATTATATTCCTCTTGCACTCACTTTGACATTTCGAAGGTAGGTTAATGGCCGGGCAGCCGCGAGGTATCCGCTGGTCAGTCCAATTTGTTAGTGGAAATTTCTCAGGCTTTAAAGCGGATTTCGCGGGGTGGGGGGGTGGCGGTGGAAAATGGCGGGGGGCGGGGAGGAGGAAGCGCGTGGCCGGATCTCGCCACATAATGTTGCCATTACACCCTTCCTCCGTACGCTCTGTTGCGGCGGCCATGTGCGTTTAAATCAGATTACACTCATGTACGCTCCGCTGTAGACGCTTCCGTGTACATACGATTTATGAAGCGTGTGCCTTTCTCTCCATACAACTTTGCAACTTGTGTCAATTTATTATCCATCCTCCGCGAAAAGTGTGAAAAGGTGCGCGAATTTAATGGACCGCCTTCCAATTTGTTACTTGCCTTATTATAGTTGAACTAGGTAAATAAAGAAGAGTCCTGAAATAAGTTATTTAAATCTCAAGTAAATAATTCGTACGTCGATCGAGCAACTTTCTATCTTCGACGTCAAAGACTGCAAGGTGCTCTGACGAACTTTCCCCATAATTTCTATACGTCGGGGCAAGAATTCGCAACTTCCAAGGTGATCACGAAATTTCTGGTTATTACGTATTACGATAAGTACGCCAGTAATTAAACGAAACTCCGGCCGGCGGCGAGAAAGTTCTTTATGTGCCGGCGGAACGCCCGAAGAGGGATCTGATTATATCCGTTAATTAGGCGATCGTGCAAGAGCGGATGTGTGCACGAATCCCGAGTGTTGTTCGCGGTTAAAGGGGAAGAGCGATCGCCGTGAAAGCGGCTGGAATACGTAATGCGCATGAGTTATATGCACACGCTGATGCGTTTACCATGGAATCAGCAAATGCAAGGCTCAGCCAATCATTATCCGTAACACATGGAGCTATGAACTTCGTTTAAAGGATAGAGCAGCTATAATACCAATTTTAGCCATACTCTCCCTCCTATTCAACATACATCCATAACATTTTCACCCTCCCTTCTTTATACTTTAATTACAACAATTAATCCCTTAACTTGTGAGGGACGTTGTATTTTATACTGCTATAATTTTTCACACTCGAATATAATCGAGATTTACTTTTTTGCCAAGACAATTTTCCAAAGTGTGTTTCTTTACATTAAAAAAATGATCTTTTTTGACTGAACTATCGTACTTTACCCTTTATAAAAAGCTTATATTGTATATTTAAGAAAATGTTTAAATATTTCTGTACAATTAGCATGACTAGATAGCACAAATATGATAGATACAGCGTGTATGAGAGAGCGGTGCTTCAATGGCAAGTGCAAGTGTACCACTCTGCGGATAGAAGTACATGGACGCGCGATCGTACGGCCGCCTGCGAGCATGTTAACAACATGTAGCGAGGAGCTCGGCTGCGGATGTATTGTCCTCATATATTAGGTGGCTGCGGGGAGGTTCGGAGGCCTCGACTTAAAGGCTACAAGCGAGGCGGCCGTAACGACAGACAAACTGCCTGAGTACACGTGGCTCAAGGAGATTCCGAGCATGACAATGGATGCCAGAACCTAGTGCCAGTCTCCTACTGATGAGCCCCTGCTTGTCTTCTCTGACAGATTTTCTTGGAAAGGAATGCCCATAAGTTCCGCCCCGCGGAATATACAGCCTAGCTGACAGAATACATAATGCGAAGAGAATTTTTGGAATTTAGTCAGCAATTCTGTATTCTACATTGATTTATTCATTTATTCAGAGATGATTTATTCAAGAAATTGATCGATTGGAAAGCCTTTCGGGCTAGTATTCTATCCGGTAATAAATAGAATTAATTATGATATAGTGGGCCGATAATTATAATTAGTTTTAGCTGGCAACAATGTGATAATTTATTCAACAAAACGAAACCGTAGGCGCGCTTGTTGAATATAGGGGTTTGTGTGGAGTGTCGTTCAATAGAGGATTTGTGGGGATGCACCCGCCGAGTGCAGCGAATGGGGTACACGAACTTGTGAGGGACGCCGAAAATACAGTTTGGGAGGTGCTTGCTGCTTTAATTAAAACGGTGTGTGCCGGTTGCGCGGCTATCGCCGGGAACTATTTCGGCGGCGCAAGGAATCGAATCGGTTGTCGGGAGCTAACCCAGACCTCGTTAGAAACTATTTTGAACCCATAGTATGCAACCGACGACGCCGACGCCGACGCCGACGACGACGACGACACCGGCGTTGCGCTTCGCGTCGAGGAAGAAGGAGCGACAGTATGACAGGCGTGCACACCACCTCCGCCGTCCGTCAAAGCACTTTTTCAGACTCCCTGCTTTAATTAAGTTCATCGTCTGAATTAAAGCACCCTCGTCCGCCAACCTCAATCGGAACCAACGCAAATATTAATTTTGAAAGTGAGCCATCTTCCTAGAAAAAGTCCAGCTAAACTTAGTTCTCTATCTTATTAATAATACCAGTTTCTTCACCAGTAATTTACAAAGTTAATTATATTATGGATAGAACTGATGGATTAAGTTCATTTCAAATTCAAATATCACAGAATTACATTATGGATTTACTTTAAGAATCATTAATAATCTTTATTACAATTCCAACTGTATGGTCAGCAATTTTATTTTAAAGAGGAGCTATTATCGATTTTTGGTCGAGGGAAACATTGCCAGCAGTTGCAAAGCGGTCGCTGCGAAAGCACCACCTGCAGGAGTCATTGAAGTGCTTTTTCAGAGCATCGAGCTTTAATTAAACCGGGCTGAATTAACTGTTGCGCCGGATTTAGCAGTGTAACTCCAAGCCGGCTGAACTTCAACCCGTGGCGTTCTCGGCATATCTCTCAGCGCCCTCTTCTCTCCTCCGCTCGCATCGTTTTCATAGAGACAATACCTAAACAATACCGGGTGCACGGAGCCCTCACTAAGCCTTGTCTCGCACAGGCTTACGTGCTGCTTCCTTAATGTAAATTACTTGAATCTCGACGAACCATCGAAATATTCCACTGCAAGTATTTCCTGCTGGCTTAAATGGAATGAACGCTTGCAATCTCAATAAAATGTCTGAATTAACTCTAATGATCTTCTTCATAAAAAGAGAACAATTTAAATTCGAAATCTTGCAAGCTTAAAGTCAACCGAATGATTGAATAAATTCAATCGACTGGTGAGTGGATATCGGGCAGGAAGTTCTATATTTTAAAAGAGTAAGATATTGCAGGTGTCTCATGCAATAGTCGGAGGAATATATTGCTCGTCATGCTGCCTGCTTGAGAGTCGGAGAAAGGCTGGAAGAGCGTAAAGAAAATTCTCAGTGCGCCAGGCACGTAGTGAGCGCAGCAGTGGGGCCAATTCTCGTGAAATACGTGGCGAAATCGAGCCACTTTACTCGCATTCTTCAACGAGCTCTTGCAAATCGAGTAAAGCCTCTTTCACAGTTCCCACTAAACCTGCGATATTCCCTAATATTACGTTTAAACTGATTAACCCGAAAAAGCATTGCCTTCGAAAGCAATCTGTAATTACGTTCGTTTTCCAATTTATTCTATCATTTTTGGATGATTCTCTTATTGTTTTCTATAAAATTATTATAATATAAAGAAGTTATAGTAATTCGCAAACTTCAGTAATTTATTAAAGATACAATTATTAATATATTAAATCTACAATTGAGATATTAAGGACTGAGATATCATTTAATTCGAGAGACGTCGAGTTTATTACTTAGATGTTACACTGGCGGAATAAACTCGCGTGAGTGGCTGTAGATCCTAACAAGCGAGAGTTGCAGGCTCGTTGCGACATTTACAGTCTGTCGTCTGGCAAAGTGTCTTCGGAGAACGTCAGGCGCACGTTTTGCGAGGAGCTGTCGGGCGCAGCTTTGCTGGTAGAACGGGGGCGGCTTTTGCGCCCCGGCATAAACAGAAAGCCCTCTCGGAGAAGTAAGCTTTCGTGGCGGAGGACCTTCGAACGTCTCAACGTGTCCTTGCCAAGGACGCCGGGAAGATCTGCATGGAAAATACTTGCCTGGAAAATGTGGCGAAACTTTTAAAAGCGAGTGATGCTGAAGTCCTTTAACAGGCGGATTGAACGATTTTCTTCCGGGCGATCGACAGCGGCTTTCATGTAAAGTGCACTGAGAAATGGAAGTAATGGCGGTTAGGAATGAGCCCTTATTTTCTTCAGCAGTGTAAGTCCGACTTTTTAAAACTGCCTGCTCACGTGATTTTCAATATGGACTTGCTGATTCGACATCTCCAAGTTCCTGCGATTTATTTGATCAAAGTTTGGAATCCAAATCTTGTTGACGTCCCGATGCCATTAAACTTCCCAACTTTCGGTATCAGTCAATGTCACGATTCCTCGATGATAAGGTCACTCATCCTGACACGCTGAATGCTTCGAGAAGTTATTATTCCTTGTTTGTATGAAGTTTATATTGCTTGGGGAGAACAGTAACCTTATTCAAGTTTTAATTGACTTACAATAAGTTGTTTATCAATTAATCACAACAAATATTCAAAGAATTGTGTATACAAATTTGTGCACATTGAAAGAAAATATTTAAATGCAGCAGAAATTATTTCACCCTTAAGAATTCTAATAAAAGCTGATAAGATAATGATTATTTTAACATCGGACCGAGTCAATTTGAACTAAAGCGGGCCAGGTATTACCTTAGTGGAGCAAGCCGAGTTAAGCCGAGCGAATAATTATTGGCGTATTGGCGTAAGACGAGCAAACACGGATAATAAAGCAATGGATTAAAAGGAGCTATTTCCCAAGGCTTTCCTTTTAGAGACTTACCTTCTTTTCCTGTGTCTCGGGCAGTCCTGATAAATCAGCCATTATTTTTTAAGGCGGTCAAATCTTCTTTTTCTTTCTCCCAGATAAATGGCTAAACTCTAATTATAAATATTGAATCACCATTACAATTAAGTATTAACTATTTTTAACGTATTCTGCTTGTTTACAGAATGAATAATTGCAAGCATAAAATAGTCTCTGCATTGGAATCGTAAAATCCCTCTATTATCTTGTTGAAAAAGAGGCTTGAATGTAGATGTTGTTGACGTTCAAGTCGAAATTCGACGAGGCCAGTCGAATTTCCCTCCTTTTTTTGGTCTCTCGGCGTGCATTTTTATTTATTCCCGTACCGCTCGCTTTCGCGTGAGCGAGAAATCGAGTTCCCGATAGATTGGATTCAGCGGAGCCATCTGAAACGCGAGGGTACAGCCGGGAGAAAAAGGGGGCAAAGGGAAGAGCGAGTAGTCGAGATAGATTGATCGGTCTGGTCGGCCAGAAAAACAGCAACAAGGAGAAACTGGAGGTACCAGGATAACGAGGATCCATTGGTAGCTTCCTCTTCCTTGCCGGACTTTTATTCGCCGGTGTAAAGTGCTTCGTAAAATCTAGGTCAACCCCATGAAGACGTACGCCTTTCCTTCGGGAACTATGCTCCAATGGTGTTTTCAGTATTCTCCCGTCCCTTGTTTTTTTCTTCGGTTTTTGCCTGCCGTTTTGAAGCGGTACACGTTGATTGGCTCTCGCCGAAAATCCCAGAGGTACAATCAATAATTCCGATGGTCCAGAGAAGTTTTAACTAGAAACATATGTTTCTACTATTGTGATTCTTCTCATTAATACTGCCAATTATTAATTACAATTATTGCAGTATCAATTCAGGATTTTGCTTTGCGTGATATTAAATTTATTGAAAATAACTCAGCCTTGAAGAATGTTTGGTAGATCTGGGAGATATTAAGATAGATCGCTTCAGCTTTTACTGAAACTGGCAACACCATTCGTATATCTTGTGTTCGAACAATCGAGACTAGTTTCGCGCGTGCTCGAAATTTACGGGAAAGAGAGAGGATTGTTGAGTACTTTATGGGAACGTTTATTCCCATTTTATTGGATCGTTAAATGTGCGTATTTCGGTATATTCAACTAAAGCCCGCGCGACCCTTAGCAAATTGTCCAAAAGCCCAGAGATTCGAGTGTGTTGCTATAAAAAAAGGGATTGCTCTCGGCTTTATCACTGGATGTCGGAGATCATTCATGGCAAACGAGCAAGAAGTAACAATTAAGAACGAAACTCATATAGCTAATGGGCTCTCGGTAGTTTGGTTAACGCAATAAAGTTGATGGCCTATAAATATCTTTGTGGGACAATGCTTGTTTCTTCTTCTTTCTCTATTGGAATAATAAATCTGTTAAAATGTTTCGGAAAATATTGCATTAAAAATAGAGGTATATTTACTGAAATGTTTAGATGACCGTTTGTTAAAACTTCTTTCGCATTGCGATGATTTATTGGCAAGATAGCGAGTTAATGTACTATTAGTTTCTAAAGTATGTCATGTCCCGAGCAGTACGTACTACGTACCAGCTCGGAAAGTTGGCTTGCGGCAACTCATCTGTCGTAATATGTTTCCGCGTAGATCGATGCATTTCTCTCGATAAGAAGGCGAACTTCTACATATGTATATCATTCTTGCAACTTTTGATCGGCCAAAAGAAAACACGCAATCAATTCTTGAATGAGATAGTGGGTAGTGCGATCGAAGTTCGGCCGAGCGCAGGAAGCTCTAAAGCGATTGGAAAGTGGGCAGCAACTTTCCGGAAATCGACTCCGCTCCCCAGCAATTTTCGGCCGATTCCACCGAGTGGAAAGCCGATAATTAATGTCGCATGAGATGCGATCCCCGCTGCAAGCCGATTTCCCGGCCGCTCTGCAAATATCGCATTAAGATTCAATCTTTTGCTGTTATAACTTACAAACCTTCACATCATTTCTCTCATAATACTTTCTCCCTTTTATTTCTCACTAACCTTAAACCATCAAACCAATGACAATTCTCTATAAAATTCACTTTTACATCACCCAAAGAATTCCTAGTAATAAAATCACATCGTTACAACAAACACAAGCAGAACTTGAACCCAAAAGAATACCAGTGACTCAAGAATCTTTAAAGACATCGGAGCCAACAGGTATTCTTCGCGTAATAGCCAAAAATGGGAGAAGCGTTGGGGGGTGGGGTGGGGTGGGAAGGGGGCAGCGAGGATCGACAATGATTGAAGTGTTTGAAGTGCGCACTCGATACTCGTCGACTGCTCTCGAGCGAGAGCAGCTGTGTACTCGAATCGAACGAGGCTTAAGGCGAGTGTCAATCTATTGCTCTCGCCGGCACGCGAGTGAACATGCTACAGAAGCGTGCATAGGTGGCTGCATAAGAGCTCTCTCACCTATCGATCGCCTTCTCCTGTATAGGTTCGCGCGCACCACCTTTTCCACTATCTCAACACACCCACACACAGCCACACATATGCCAGAGTCAGCGGGTTATCGTCACGGCGTGGCTTCAAGACTAAGGTCACAGCTATTTTAGGAAGAGTTTACCTTACCGCACTGATAGTCGAATCAATCGGAACGACGACAGGTGTACCCTCGCCTAGTATTATCTTTAGGAGTGATAACGATCGCAGGGGATGCTAATGATACTTCATTAATCTTTCTCATGAGCTGTCACTTGGTATCGTATTTTGAATTATTTGGTGCTTACGATGCCTTGGAATTAATGGTAATATGAATATCTGTGTGAAGTTGATTATCTTTTACGAGATTTTATAATTTTGCTTTAGTATATTAAAGTTATATAATTAAATGATGTATGTTTGACGAGGTCTGTAAATTTGGAATTGATTTGCTATTATTTTTGACAGGTTTTCGTCTATTTAATATGAAACTTCGTAATATTAACGATATCATTAAATCAAATCGGATTTCTCTGAGAAGGTAGGAGCACACACTTAATGAATCAGTCAAACCGAGCGAGCGATTTAACACGTCCTTAGGATTGGCAGAGCCAATGGGCTGGCGTTGCTCGGCGAATTAGAGTTGCGGATTTGAAATTCAAATCAATCCGTGTCTACGTTACCAAATCAATTTTCCACGGTGTCTGCACCGGCTGCAATCCGAACGTAGTAACACCGAGGGAATCCTGAGTGTCGCTCTCTCTCTCCGCTGTTGTTCGCCAGCCTGAAAGTCGTACGTTCTGCTATGTAAGCCGAAGCTGTCTGCCGCGCTAAGGTTTAACTCACCATCGATTTAACCTAAGTCCACAGTTCTGTCGCCGGCGAACATCGAATGCGCAAAATGTCCGTCCGCCGGATATTCTATTTCAAAATTATATCCACCACTCCTCTTTTCCAAAGGAAAGTCGATATTTATTTTATACGCTGATGGATTCTTTGATCTGTTCGAATATTTTTTATTTAAGCTTTGAAATATTCAAAGAGGATTTGCTTTTAAAATCGTGCCGTTTGTTATATTGCTTTGTAGTGAAATATAAAAAGATTGACGTAATCGTGAATAACGAACAATGTTAAAGAGGAAATTGGGTAATCCAGAAGCAGTGCTTTTTCAGAGGACGACCTTGATTCTGATTGTAGAACTTATGCATTATATCTAGCCTGACACCTCTATCGGCTGCCTTGTCGGAAGTCAGGACCATGTGACAAAACTTACTTTCCAAGGCTTCGCGATAAGTCTAACTTCTTGCGACAGTGTGTGTCAGGAGTTACTTTTTACGATTTCATAATAAAATTTACTGAACTTTCACTCGCCGTGATAAAGTCTATCGTAAAAGTTAATTGACTTGTTTCACCTGGATTGAGTCATTAAAAATCTTTTAAATGCCATGTATATCGATAAAAAGAGACGTACCTACCGGAACAATAAAATATTGATAGATTTTACTGATTCCAAGCCAAAATCACCGCAGATTTGCTTTCACGAAGGAAGTAAAATGCGATGTACTGAGGCGGACGTTTGTCAAAGTGTCACGGATACATTTTACGGGGATTTCGTTTAATTGACGCATTTCCGAATTTATGGCGTTTTTTTATGGATCTCTGGGTGCACCTGGCCGTACCGATAAAATCCGTCAGAATTTTAGCCCCTTTCATTTGTTGGTTGCGGAGGGCTGCTCGGTCGGCTTGTGTGGGACGAGTCATATTTCCCTAAAAAAAGTCATATATTTGACCGTGCGCCACAATTTTCAGCTCTTTTTATTCCCTTTGCATATGATTACATATTAAATGGGCGAGGAAAAAATGAAAGGTGTATTCCAATATTTTGTGAATATTATTCTGTTGTTAAATTTGTATTGTATTTTACAAGTTATTTTTTGTAAGTCTTTGATATCCCAAATAAATATGACAATGTTCTAATATAAAATATAAAACCTTGTTCAAATTATGTAAGAGTGTATTTACTTAACACGTCGTTATTTTAATGTTCTAGGAAGACAATTAACTTGGAAATCATCGAAGAGGACTCCTACGAGAAGGACGCCTTATTGTACGTCGAGTTGGGCGAGCCACAGCTGCAAGGTGGTGAGTAGGCTTTCCATATTTTATTTAAATAAGAACGAGAATTTTTTGACAGAAAACTCTGCGATACTTCGCAGCTTTCTTGTCTCCTTTTTGCGAGCTTTTCCGTGTGCTGTTGCCGACTGTACGTCCACTACGAGTTCTATCTAATTTTAATCAGATCCATGTATTTTCAATGATGATCGAGTGACACTCACATGAAAATATACAAGAAACATTGTTGATAAGGAACAATAATTTTTCTGGATGATTTTAAGGGAATCACTCGATTATTATTGAAAAATGATAGGTGGTTATGTTGAAATCAGAATTCAACTTCTGATGGACGTAAATTAATAGTTCAAACATTCCGAGTTGTGCAGAAGTATTTGGTACTTTTTATATTTTGCCCAAGTTTACTTAAATAATATTTGTTATAACCAAATTCTTCTGTGGGTAAATGTACTCGTGTAGAAAACTCGATTCAAACGATTCTAACTCAAAGAATGTTATTGTTATGACGTCTGCGTATTTGTGCTTTTCTTCAGTACAAAATCAACTTTGGCAAAGCACAAATGGCATTCGTTATACTTTTACATTCTTCTCGCTAGGGAATCGTTTGGCTCGGTCGCGTGTACGGGGGAAAAAAATCCGTTGCCCCGTTTTCTTCCACTACTTGACGGCAAGTTGCCGTTAAGAGCGCGGTAATGAAGAGCTGCTACGAGAAAGTTTGCTGGGAGCTCGTTAATCGTCTTTCAAACAGCTTGGTTTTCAACTCGATTCTAAGCACCGCTGCTCTTTCGCTCGCGATCGATGATTCTCCAAGTGTCGGGACATTGAAATTATTTACAAAAAACAGACGACATTTTAAAGCTGAGATAAATCAAATATTTCTTTCATTAATTATACAGCGATTTATTATTTTCATCGCTGCCTTTAGGCGCTTTTAAAAAGCCATTCTGTTAAATGTTCCACGGCTGAAATATTCATACATCTATTTCTTTTTTTTTAATCGAATTCTGTCAGTGAAAAATGTTCCACGGGCATATTTATCGCGGCACTGTTTATCCGGATATCTGATATCAACAAACAAGCGAGGGCAGGCGCGAGTGCCGATCTTGCAACACATATTGCCAGAAACCTAAGTGGCAGACACGTGATTATAAATACCGCAGCACGCCCACGCATCGCGTCTCGTTAAAATAGCGCGCGGGGTGTTTTTAATAAAGTGACGTTTATGCCGCAATATGTCAGTGGAAGGCATGCCAACGGCAACCTCACCGGCATATATTTACGAACGTCCAGTCAGTGACTGTGCTCTACATACCGCCTGTCTACCACAATCTTCCTACATTTTATTTATTAGCTCACCATTTCATTTTTTCGACGCTCCATTTGTACTTAATTGTGTTTCACGCCTCGCGCAGTTAAAGAAAGTTAAGAATATAATTTATATTTATTAAAAATTTATATTTATTAGTTTCTTTAAATATAGATTTGCGCTAATAAGTTTAAATTGCTCGAACATTTTTATAATCCAGCCTTCTTTGAAGCATTTTTTGCTTTTGTTCCGGTAAAAAATCTAAGAGAAGGCTTATTAGTCGCAGCACACATATTCAAAAGTTTTTCATCGATCAATTAGAGCGGACAGAAGTGTGATCTTAATGAGCGCAATCATTCCATTCGCACTCGCCACAGTGAAAGTGACACTCTCTCATATCTCTGCCATTGTACCAAGTCAATCTCCATGGAGAAGAAAGGCCGCGTGAAAATTAGGAGCAATCACTCCGATCGCATCTGTGCCTGAGGTCTCATTTATATCCGGTGAGAATTCGAGTAATGCGTTTTTAATTACCGGCGTATCAATCACTTCTAAATCTACTTTGCCATTAAGTGGCCTTCGACGTCTCCTGTTCTCATGGAACGAAGATATCGAATGCTTCCGAAGAGCATTCTCAATCTATGATTGGGAAACCTTGCGCTTTTTAA
This sequence comes from Ectemnius continuus, assembly GCA_910591665.1. Classification (NCBI taxonomy): domain Eukaryota; kingdom Metazoa; phylum Arthropoda; class Insecta; order Hymenoptera; family Crabronidae; genus Ectemnius; species Ectemnius continuus. The sequence goes on along the minus strand of OU342868.1, from coordinate 6,221,184 downwards.
CGATGTTTTAATACAATCAATACTATTATCTTTCATTAACAGTCTAGTAATTACTGTAGAGTTGCTTTTGAAATTTATGTTATGAAATCTCCAACTGAATTGTTGAAATATTGCAATTAAAAACGAAATTTAACACTGGTTAGCGTGAGTCTACTAAAATTTGATACACGTATTTTAATACTCCTTTTCTGGTTTCTACATTCAAGTTTTTAACACTTGAGTTTTTTCCATGTCGAGTATAATTGGTTGGCTTTAATTAACATCGTACAATTATTCAGTGCGCAGAAGTTATATTCCCGGAATAATGTGGGTTTGCAATTGGATTGACGGTTTCAAATATCATGCTGCGTCATTAAAGTAATATCACACTTCATCCAAGTATTATCCCACCAAAATTCCAGCAGTATATTAGCTTGGGCGCCGAGGGAAAATCCGCGAGCGATCGTTTAGAGGGAATCAAAAGCAGTGTGTGGAGATTCAAAAAGGCAGAGAGCGAAAAACAATTAGCGTTGGAGAATCATCGATCGGGCCGGAAAAGCGGGGGGTGGTGGCTGTGTGGTGCACACCGACGGGGATATTGTCCACGATGATTTATCACCGAGTGGAAGAAAAATATGGGCGGCGGCGGCGGCTCCGTTTTTTCAGTCGGCGAACTGCAGCCAGTGAAAAACTGATGAAAACTGATTTTTGCTCATTTTTTATTTACCTACTCCTCCCTTACTGACACAACACGCATCCGTCACGCCTGGATCCACCATGATTCGACGTAAGTCCTGGACGTGGCAAGTCCACCTCAACAAACTGCCGCTCGAAAGTTTGGCTGCAACCGACTGGACAGCCTCAATTTTGTCGCACATCAATCTTTCAATCTCTCTATAGCGAACCTTTTCTCCTTTGATTCGTGGATGTTCCAGTTTTGCTACACCACATTTTAGAAATCTCAAAGGAATTTAGTAACTATATTTTTATATTAATATTTTAGTTCCATTTTTCTTTTATTGTATAAATTAATAACGTCATATGTTTTAATGGATTTATATATCAATGATTTTTCATCGACGATTTAAACGATTTTTCTTCTCTCAATACTATTTTGGTTTTTTGTACTTTATTTAGAATCACACAACATTGCAGGGTCGCAATCAATCCTGCAAAACTGGCAATCGTTTTTGACTAGCTTCCTTTTTCCGTTTTTGATCCAACATCGAGTTTACAGCTAAACTTTCGAGTCTAGATTTCAGTTAGTTTCTCTGGCTATTGGTTAATCAGGATCTACGACTTATTTGAGTAATAATTCGCGCCGTAGTGCCACATGTGTGTGTATGTGTAGGCAGAGGTAGACACCATCGCCGGGGCCAAATTGAATCACTGCTACTGGCTGGGTAATACTCAAGGGAAGGGGCAAAGGCAACATTACCAGCTAATAGATAGACAAACCTACCATAAACAAATACACCAGGTAGAACAAACACAGTCTAAGTAAGCTAAATCATTTGGTTAAACCAAAACTAGTAAAAAACGTTTTTAATTATTTCTGATGGTTTGACATAAAAGACATTAAAATATAAATTGTTCCTATTTAATAAAAAGAATTTATTAATACAATAAAATAGGTAAAACATAAAACAGAAATCTATATGAAGAGAATACTGTTCTTTAAAAATTTACGAATATGCAAAATGACAAATTAACATGCTCCCATTGTGTATGTTCCGAGGGAAATAAACAGCCGCATTGCGGTAATACTGTGTTTTTTTTACACTTGCACGTAAGAAATGTGTGTAACACTAAATACCAACATCGAGCCTTCCGAGAATCACTAAAAGTTCGCTCGTAATTATGCGATCTGCAAAACAAATTTACATTGTCGCAAAAACAACTGTTCAAAGCACTGCATTAATTCGAATGGACGAGCTGCAGATTACGTGTTCCGATATTACAATTTTTAATACGCCGGTGTAATTAAACCACTCACGCGCCAGTTAGAATATTCATTGGCAGGTAATCCGGGAATCATGGGGATTGGACATATTGCATTGTGTATTAATGGCGGAAGATAATCGCTCTGACCGACTAAATTCGATACTAGTGCGAAGGGAATATATTCGCGTTCGTGCATCGGAATTTCTTGGGCGGCCGTCGCGCGTTCCGCTCCTAATTGGATGACTCCGAACCCGACAAGCCCCTCTGCCTCTCGCCGAGAGAGGGAGAAACCGAGTCGAAGGTGGTTGGTGTACACTATGTATCAGCCGACATCGATTTGCAGCGTTCTTCGTGTTCCCTTGCTCACCGCTCAACTTCCACCAATTCTGGTCCAACCGATAACGGATATTGTCAGCCGGAACCTTTTCAAGAGACATCATACTTCGCCTTGCCAAAGAAATTATTCGGTTATTTCTTGAACGCAGTTTTTATATTTCGTGTGGAACTTTGTAAATAATTCTCTTTGGGAATTAGAAAGTATATTCATTAATTTTAGTCTTCTTAAAAAAGTTTTAAAATACAATAGGTCGAAATTTTCGAAAGAAAAGAAATTCCTTGTCCACGAATGTAGTCCGCCAGAGTTGCTTCAAAGTTGCTTAATGTCCCCAGCTGTTTTCGTTACGTGATGTTTACTTTTCCTCAGTCATCGCGTGATGACCACTCGCCACTGGTACAAGCACCGCGTACTAACACGAATATAACGCAAAATATATTCAAAGTTCCCACGAAAGTTATAAAAACTCCGACGTAATGCATGTATGTATATGTGCGCCAATATTCATCGATTCCTGAGGGATGATTGACCTTTAATGTGGAAAGAAGACGCACAAAAGCGTCGAAAGCGGCCTTGTGCATAACCGAGCAGTACACACTTGAAGTGTGCTTGCGCAACTGTTCCACGTGACACAGAAATGCCACTCGATCTTGTACGAAGATCACCCAAGTCATTAGCGAATCTCAGTGACTGAACAACCGAAATTTTTCCTAAGTTGTTCATCACCTTAATCACTTTCGTCAAGAGCTCCTAAAATATATTTCTTTCCCTATTTTAAAGTATCTTTGTAACAATTTTATAAAATACATTATATTAAACTTTGATCAGAGCCAATTGTCGTACATTAAAAAAATACGATTTTATATTTAATACATGATGATGCAGAGATGATTTCTGATCATAAAGTTGTTGAATTCCATTCTTCAAAAGACTCAGTTTTCTTTTGGATTCGACTTCAATCCAAAAGAATGAAAAATTCATCGAAGGATTATTCCGATTGATTCTTGAACAATGCGAGTCTCGGATAGACATTTAATCGCTTCACTTTCAGCGACAATAGGTCAAGCGCCATGGCATTGCCAGCGCAATTTGCATACCGCGAGAGAAAGAGAGAAAGAGAGGGAGAGAGAGAGGCGTTTCGTGTGTACACGTGCCCCGCCAACGCCACCCACTGACTCATGCATATGCAGCCCCATATATTTTGCCGCATAATCCTGAGTCCTTTTATACTTGGCACACACACACACACATCCACACACATGCGTCCACGCTGGACGCAAATGATTGCGACGCAGGAAAATATAGGCGCCGCTATATCGGCTCGCATTGACCTTTCCCCGGGAAAAAGCAGGAATGGAGTTTTTTGGAAATCTTTGGTGATTCAAGCTTTTTATTTGAATATTGAAGAACGCAAGATTTATTTTGTTAGAAAAAGTATTTAAAGTAAATTAGGTTTGTTAAAGTGATTGATATAGTTTAGTGGAAAAGATAATACTTAATTTGATGTGTCTTGATTTTCAATGGAAATATTGAACTTAGTAGTTGTGATTTCCTAACAATTTATGTAACTTTTGATTTTTGGATTGAATAGTTTGCGAATCCGATTGAATTACATAAGAGGTCGATAAGAAGTCTAACTATTAGTATCAGCCTTTTTTCTCGGCCCATTTCTCTCAAATCCTGGAATCGCAGGAGCGCGTCGTAAATACGGCTGACTTTTGCATAAGCAAGTTCGCATGCATTCTGAAAAGATCCATTTGCATGAAACGCCATGGTGATACCTCTCGTACATTTCCGGTGCCCTGAAAATGTTCGCGTATGTATAATATATCAGCGGCGAGTAATCCGATCGAACATACGAGCCGACTATAACGTATGTCTTTGTCTTTACAAGAATATATTATTTGCATTGACTGATGCGCTTGCGTTCGAATCAGCAAGAATTCTCTCACACAGTATTATTTTTCACCCTCTCAAAAGAAAAGAACGAAATTTTCTTCGACTCTTCTTGGTGCTTTCCCAACTTCATTTATCTCTGACGTCTCAGTTAGTTAGTCGCTCGTAGTCAATGTTACAGGATGACAAAAAGTCAGTATCACTCAAAAGCCGACTGGTAAACTTAGCAAAATCTTCTTTGGAAAAGTAAAGAACCGAGATTTGTGTACAGTTTGGCGAGCGACTGAAACAGAAGTTTGACAGAGACTTTTTGTTGGGCGCTGCGATGTTTCTAGTAAAAGTTGGCCCCCGCTGCCTCTACACGAGACCACACTTTTTCAACGACTTCACGCGAACTCAAGTCAAACAGGGCGGCGGCGTCCAGATTCGTTAGAAGTTGAATGCTTCGAGGGGTGACTGCCGGAAGCTCTCATTTTCAGAAAAAGAACTTTGCCAACGTTGTCAGGGTAAGTTTATGCCTGGCACGCATTGTCTTTACGTGCGTGCCACGCTCGACAATGCGTTAGACGCGCGAGCGTATTATGCGCGCTCCCGCTGAATTCGCCCGCGTCAATTTGCATAGACTCGAATAATGAATCATGCACGCACAAGCGCGCGCGCGTCCATGTGTCCATTAAATTCGGTGAGTAATTCCCGTTGATTTCGCGCGCGCGCGCGCGCCCAGCTATTCGCGAAAGCTCGTCGTCGGTGTTTTATGCGCGCGCCATATACTTTTCCTCCACGGCCTCATAATCCACCCTCTCATTGGACGCCGCCCGTTCTGTCCGAGTTTAATATCTGATTATTTTTAATTGAAGATTTAGTGAAATATTGCCTGCCTCATTGAGGATGCTGGTATTGCGAAAGCAAGTAATTTTATTTGCGCAATGCACGCCTATTAACTTAGAACCTTCGTTGAGATTTCTGTTCGTCATTTAATTCAGTCGAGTATACCTCTATTCAATTTAGTAATTAGATTCGTTGACAGTAAAATATGTGACACAGCGAGAATAAGGAATGTCTGCTTAAATTCCAGAATTGTTTTGTCTCGCATTGATAAAGCTGTGCCTTTCCGGAATTCCGGCTATTTCTATGCCTTTGATAGAGAAGGGTCTAACTTTTCGGCTGAATTTTTCTACGTATGATTTAAAAAGCTCGAGTTTTGTGGAATTCCGAGCATTTCTATGGCACGGGAGGTAAAAAGCGGGAGGTTTTCGGCGAGCACACGTCAGTCGGATATTCTCTAAAAGGCGGCAAACATTCGGCACGATCTTAAGATTATCTGAAAGGCGCCAAAGGTCTCGGGAAATTTTCGGGGCCACTCGACACAGCATTTCTAAGGGAATAGAACTGTGTACGGCCAGACTCGCATACAACACACGTCCTTCCGGGAAAGTTTCTCGCGTCTCCATCGCGAGGAATAAATCACGACTGGCGCGCGGTGGCGGCGGCGGCGGCGGCGACGGGGACGGCGAATGGCCGCAACGTTAATGCGAAACGCCAGCGAGCGTGGATGCAGTCGGTCGTAGTTTGTGGTTATAAATAAACCGGCCGGTAGACCAGTGTGTAACGTTAGTTTTCGGTTCAGTCACACGCATTGCCGAGTTCTCGGAACTCAGAGTTTGCTTCGAACTTCGATCTAGTCCACTCCTGCTATATTCCACTTATCGTGCCATTCTCTCCCCATTTTTATCACACTCATATAAAAGAATGTTATAAACAGTTCAAGATATTATCACACATTGAATTATTAACTTATTCATTATTCTTTTATTAATGGTTCTAAATCTTTATTACATAAAGTGTCACTCTTGATTTTTTTTCTTTACTGACAAGTAATGTTTATAATAATAAATCAAATATACAGAAGAGAAGGGCAGATGCAGAATATAAACCGTAAAGGGAGATTACATGAAAGCTTAAAAGAGGCTACACTCAATGAGAAGTGAAGCCCTTATTCCGGAAAAGTGGTAATGAACTCTCGGCTCTTATTTACCCAAGAGAGAGAGAGAAGGAGAGGGAGTACAGAAGAGTCGGGCACAGTGAAAAGCGACTGATTTTATTCGTACGAGCAATTAAGGCGAGCCGAAGCCTCTTCCCCGTTGAGAGGTACACGTCGCGGTCTCATTTCGAAATGCTTGAGGTCTCGAAAGCATTTCAGCGCGTTGAAATCTCGAAAGCACTCCAGAATGCTCGTCGTGGCCACTCTAATTGACCGCCTTTCGTCGATGCCTCTAGTTGACCTCGGAATTCCACCTTCGACTGTACCATTTCCTATTGCAGAAATATCGTGAAAAAGACACAACTCGCATAAATCGGTCGATAGCGCCGCTCCACTCTTATAAATGCTTCAAGCGGGAACAAGCAAATATCCCTTTTTATGATCAACTCATGTTTATGCTTACCAAAACCTAGAAGATGATGAAATATTTATCTATAAATTGATTAATTAGATTATTTTCAGAGAAATGTTTGAAAAATATTAACTTCAAGTGTTAAGTAGTATTAATGTTATTTATCAAAGCGCAAAGCAATAGGCAGTGATTTGGTAATTCCATTGGCGCGAGCACTAAAGGCTAGAATTGTTAATTCGCGAACGTAAACGGTTAGCATATTAATGGGCCAATTTATTGGTGGTGCTCCGTTTAACTAGCGCGCTAATATTAGCCGATATACGTTGAATGGTCCAAACGAATCTATTTACGAAGAATTATATCCAAGAGTGCGTGACAGTCGCGTGGAAATAAATGCTCTTGGCAGGCATTGTTGATTAAGGAATCAGACGGCTATTTATTTATAATCCGGCGTCGCCAACTATCTCGATGAGAGGTTCCTCATTCAACTAGCGGTTGGTATTGCCGAGCGTTTCTCCGCCGAGGAACCTTTTACCTACCAAATGACCGCGAAACAGCCAGCTCGGATAAACTTTCCACCCAACTTGGAGCACTGACCGTCTAGTAAATCGGCCAAGTTTCTAGTTCCACTCGCCTCATCGTGTTCTTAGCTCTCTAGTTGCTGGAAACTCCGCGCAAGAAATAACACCGGGAAAGCCGGTATTCCTTGTTTGGATTGCTGGCTATCGCGCTTTGTCCAATTTTTTGCCCGACCGTCAATTGGAACTTTCGCGTATTGTACAGGCAACCTTTCGCAATTGTGTGGAAATCGAGAGCTTCGAAAGCAAACCGCGTGATTCGAAGATTATATGTGTTAATGAGATTCCAAAAATAATCCTCGCTTTCAAAGGTGAAATATCTATTCACATTTCGATAATATTTAAATTATAAAACGTAGTCTCACATCTTAATATTATTCAAAACTTTCAATGCTATTTTTTTAATAACATCTGATATTTCCTTGATGAAATATTACCAGGTGCGATTAAGTATATGCCAGAGTCAGGCGGAGATTAGCAGATACAAATAATCCGGTGGAGGTTGGCTAAAGTTGAAAATAGCTTGAATTGCGAAGGGTCGAAACGTACTAAGCGGCAGTTGAGAAAATAAAACGGCCGGCGGGGTGAAAGCCATGAAAGAAATAAATGGAGCAGGCGCGCATTAGACGCGGGTATTAGCTTGCACTATTATTAGGAGAGGCATACCTGCTACGCGTTCGCTCTTATTTCTGTCAGCGCCGGTTCAAGGATCAGGCGACGGTACAGTGGACTCGGATGAGTTTGACGCACGAAGAATGTGGGTGGCGCAACCTCCGCCACTTACTAGTACCTCCTGTCAAAGACGAAATTAACTAGACGAATCTTTAAAAGTGGCAGAGAACGCTTCGCTTGTCAACTCTGCCCCCCGGAAATCTCGCATACGTGAATGAATAGTACGTCAGATGTGTTCTATGTTTCACAAGCATTTGCGTCACAACAAAGCTAGCAAATAGAACGCCAAGGAACTTGAGTGTCTTTGAACAATAAATATCAAGTAAAGTATAAATATATTCATCATCGAAAAAATTAAAAAATTGTAAACTATTACTGATAATTACCCAGTGATTACTCTATAATTATTAAACACTCGAACCTCAACCTACTAAAATAAACTTTCATTAATTATATTTTTCTATCTTCCCACGAAGAAATTCGTATCTTGAATGATTCTCAAAACAGTCTTATTCACGCGCGGCGAATCTCTTAGTGAACATAATCGTCGCACACAGCCAAGGCGAATGAATGCAGAGAAACTCATGAAGTGACTCGTCACGACGAATAAGCGTGCAGGTCGCGCGTAGTCCGTAGACGCCAGTGGCTCGGGTAAATATGCCCCGATGCCAATTATAAACCAGACTGGCGAAGTTCAGGATCCGGCGTCGTAGTGCAGTTGTCGGTGCATCCGATTCCCGTCGGAACAATAAGTAGGCTGTCTAACAGCTCGGCTATGCACCAGGAAGTCCAAGAAGTTTCGTCAGTCTGATAAGCAACTTTACACTTCCTCGATTGTTTACGCAGAAGACCAATAATTAACTTTAAACTTAATTGTGAGCAGATTTCTTCACGAAAATATAGACTTTCATTTATTTTACTGCAATGTACTACAAATTCGAATTTTATGAATACGAATTTTTTCTATAATTGTCGTATGTGATAAAGATTTCCGAAGACATTAATTGTGAAGTCTGACTTGAACAGCTGACTTGAACATTCATTCGCCGCGTATGTTTGCACGCGTTTGATTCAGAGAGAAGCTTTTCCAAAGTATACCAGTTCTTTATGCGAGAGAGCCCATACACGTAGAGGATTTGCAAAGTTACGAAGAAAGACTGGCGAGTTTCGGAGATTCATGACGGAAGCGATGAAAAACTGGGCTTTCGAGCCGTCTGGAACAGGGCGGCGGCGGCCGGCGGCGTGTTCGAGCTGACGCAGCCGTCGCTCTGATAATGCGGATGCTGGGTCCACCAGAAGTGCAATGTCCGCGTTATCACCGACAGATAAGAGATAAGAAGTCACGGAAATAATCGCCGTCGTAGTAGTTACGTAACGTCCCAGTCAATGGAGCGCTCTGTTATCAAGTATGATAATGAACCAAGTTCATTCGCCTACGTGCTATTCCTCCCACCAGAACTCTCGGCAATCAACTCTCTGAATGACTTGTTTCTAGTACACGAAACATACTGTACTTGGTTATACAGAGTGTTCCTCAAACGGAGTGAAATCATGATTCGTACTGATTAAGTTTAATGAATAAAAGACATAGAATTATTTGTGTTCAAAGACATAATATTAACTCGATAAACCTTATGTAAACTTTGACATTACTGAAAAAGGTTTAGTTGTTAAAATATCAAATTCTTTGATGCTATAAACTATCTTCAATACTCCCAAAGTTTTTGGAAGATTTATACTCGAACATTCAATTAATATTAACGGTACTAATAATTCAACATCGAGTATCAACCCCAACTCATATTGATATTGAATTAAGATGACTACCAATAAAAGATATCTTCCCAATGGAAGTTGGGGATTTGCGGAGGTCAATTAAACATTCAATTAACAAGTCATTCATTGGAGCGGCTTTGTGTCCGAAGACATAATACTATCAGATCGTCTACTTACACAAGGGGCCGGGAGTCAATTGCTATAGACAGGGAGAGCAAATTGTCCCGAGGGATAGAACGAGCGGAATATGCAGCGGTAAGCTTTGACGTCTCTATTTGTATGCTTGATCCATCAACGCTTCCCATGGCCGTCGGCCCTTTGTCCCTCATATGTCAGCACTGTTTCGACGAATCTCGTTCCCCGAGATTACTATCGACGACGGCCCGCCGCTATTTCCACGTCATTTCTCCCTTTGCCAATGGGAGATGACGTTTCGTAACTTGAAACATTCCTCGGCAATAGAATCGCCCTATTTTCTACTCGCCTCTAACAAGGATTGAGGAAGTATCAATTAAATGAGATCGAATACTTTCATGATAAATATAAGTATGAGAAATTTCTGATGGAACACTATAAAATATTTAATTTTGGAGTAAAATCATTTGAGAAGGCAATTTTACACATAATTCTTAAATGTATTTACAAGAGCGCATAAACGATCGAAATACGATTTATCAGCGATTAATTATAGTTTAATCGCAGCAGTAAGAGTTTACGTTCGCCTAAATAAATAGCAATCTCATCGGCGGTCTCTCGCAAGTATTTTTAAGAAAGCCTGTATGTTATGAGTGCCGCACCGTGTCTGGCTGCTATGAAAATAGCCTCGCATGAAGCCGATAAGTCAAATCGATGAATCACACTCGAGTTCATTCACAGGCGAACAGATAAGCGTGTGATAAACTTGATGTGTGAGCAACCGTGAATGAAAGGAGTGATAAGAGGGCTCGCATGCAATGATAAACAGCATGTCAGGATTTTACTAAAAAAGAACCATTAACCGTGCTAAATGATTGCATCATTGACATCCAGTCGTTCACATTTGACACTGATTATTAATAAATATTTAATTACTAATTGCTCGAATAAACAAGATAAACTCGATTTTACGAATCGACATGATTCCTTCTTCGATTACAGAACGACTGTTCAATCATTTAACATATAATAAATCGTTTCTTAATTTCTACCTTTATTATTATCATTTCATATTAATTATTTAAACTTAAATCCATCTTAATTGTATCAAGCTTTGATCCGGGATGTCTACCAAACTCAGTAACAGTCAGTGCGACATAAAGGAAAAGTAGCAAGCGAGCTATGCCTAATCGCATTACACGAGAATGCACCGGATTGTTAAGGTACGAATGGTTAAACTAAATCAGACAATGGGAAATTAATTAGCGCCGTCTGGGGCCGCGGTGGATTAATTATCGAACGTAAAATTACTTCGCCAGTAATTAGCCTGGAAGGCAATTATAGGGCGGCGTTGCTGAGATGTGCGCGCGGGAGAGAGAGAGAGTTGGTCGGAGAACGGTTCCAGTTGTATAAGCTTTGGCAAACTGCGCGCGGGCACACACGTCCGCTCAAAGTGTGTATACTTGAAGCACACATCAAAGTGTCGATCATAAACCAGCGATTTCGGGCGTATATCGCCGCCATTTCGCGGCATCTTTTATCGAACTACATGTAAACTCGGTTGAATGATCGTTTAACTGACCTCAGATTGACTGCCGATCGTTTAGCCAATCGGAGTCTCTGCTTTTCGATGAATGTTTATGAACAATCTTCTGTCAATAATATGTGATTGTAATAGTAATTATTTACAGTGTTCTTGAACTTTTAGTTGCACAGTTTTATTATTGTTTCATTTGAAACATAAATTTGAAATTGACAAATAGAAATGTTTGCCTAAACATTCGTCTCTATTTTAATTTACACTTGCATCGATTAATGATTGAATCGGTGCGATGAATATCTAGTAATATGTTTCTACATTGACAAAGCTTAACGAACAGAGAAACGTTTTGCTCCAATTACTTCCATGCGTGACAATTTAGTTAGCGGACCAAGTAGAGCGTAGTTGTCAGTTAGCCACTATACTGTGGATATAGAATCCATCCCCATGAGAATTGCCATTGAACTAAACCAATGTTCTGTTGTTTTTCAGATCCGTTCAATCGTAAGTACGGTTTCAAAGACTTTTGTTATCAACTACACTGAGAGTGAGGAAAGATTGCTAGAATAGATGAGAGAGACTTTTTTCGCATTTAGCATTTTGCCGCCGGAATTTCGGCGGCATATTTAGTCGAGTGGTTTCGCGCAATTTTTCCCTAGAAATTTGTAGACTTCTTGCTTCCAGAGTGACCCTTTAATGACGCAGAAGGCAAGTATGTCAGCTAACCAAATGTCGATTATAGTTATACATTAGAACGATTTATAAAATATCAATGAAAACATACGAATTTCTCAGCAATTATAAATTGTTCCATTTCGATTTTCATCTATGAATTTTGTGAAAATCTGAAAGGTCTCCAAAATGCTGTGTTCTATTTGGCGTGGAACGACTGACCGTCGAAAAAATAGTTCGCTGTTAAAAAAGCATAAGCGTGCGGATTGCGAAGGGAGTTCGATGTAACTTTAAATGAGAAAAATTCCGCCCGCCTTCGGAGATGGGGAGGACGACGCGCATTTGCAAATTCAGCTGGCTCGAAATTTGTCGGTGCCGTTCTATGCAGTTTAATTGGATCGAGTGCGGTTGGTGGTGTCAGGCAAGGAAAAAGTTGGATCGCGTGCGACTTGTGCTGTCGCCGAATTGTTCGTGGAAATAAATCATGAGGGGATAATCGAGTTGGGTGTGGCGACATGCGTGCAAATAAATCTCGGCCGGTTGTAATCGGAGCTTCCGTTAATCTCTATTAAATTAAATCGAGAAGACAGGCATTATACTAACAATACATTTATTTGTTTAACTGTATTATCCCGCAAAACTTAATCGCTCGCAGTTGTGGAAAACGTGTTGAAAGAATCTTTGTTCATGAAGAGCAATCTTTCTTCTATTGCTTCTAGGTTTTTGTCAAGTTTCTTTTTTGTCTTCTTCGAACTCGGTGAATTGGGCGGGGATTATCTCGAGAAAGGACTTAATTAAAAGTAGAGGGCTTACTGGTTTCGCGTAGTAGTCAGTCGAGCGGCGTAATTGACCCCGGTGGTAGGTTGGCGCGAAACAGATGAAAGGAGAAATCGTCTTCGATGAGGGCGGAATAAAGGGATCCCGGGATTTCGGCTTCTTTGGTAGAGCACTAAGCGATATCATTCCGCCGATATTATCCCAGACGGTCTCACTCTGCCATTGTCGGCACTGATTTAAACGCTCGGCTGAGTCGGCCCAAGGATCTGAAAGGACACCAAAAAAAGCTCCAGCCACCGACACACCCTCAAACTCCCTCGAAATTAATGTTTCACCGCCGTCACTCACACTTCCCACGGCATAAGAAAGACCAATAAAACTGATTAGATTCGAAAAGAGACGAAATTTCAAACCTAATTACTAATATATGAATATAGAGAAAACTTGTGAAAAAATGGATTTGCTCATATTTTATTCTTTTGTACACTTGACTCTAGCACTGCTAATTATTCGAATTTCTAATTCAGTGAGCATAAATAGAGAACACTCAGGTAGGATTTCCACGGCCAAGTATGATATTTCGACTACCAGTTAGGTTTATTAAAATTTGCAGAAAAGAGGTGAAAGGGTCCGAAACAATTTTTTTCCGCGCAGCATGAAAGGGGCAGGAAGAACTAATTAGATTGGGAAAGAGGCCGAATCGGAGAGCAAAGGGGAAGCGGCTGACGCGGGTTGTTGAGTATCAAACAGGCCGACTTTCACGTATTTAGCAGTTGAAGGAGACTCGGAGCGCATTCTTCTTTCCCGGCGGTGCCAAAGAAAATTAGCCATGGCACAGTTAGCGCACACAGGACGCGCGTTCCCTCGAATTTTATAGCCTCGTAAACGATATATAAGATGCTCTTTCGTTCGCCGCAATGCTTTTAAAATAATGGCCCGTTTTCCGCTCGTTCCTGCTTCCAGCCGAGTGTCCGACCCACATTTTTCTCGCGGCCGCTCTCCACGATCTGCCCGACCATTAAAAGCCGAATGCGAGCGCGTAACACTCAGTTGCAAGGTCGCACTCTCTCCCTTTCTGTGTCTGCGTGTCTCTGCAATTGTCATATCTGTGTCGATCCAATATGCTGTCACAATCAAGGCCAATGCGTATCTCGAAATGTCATTGAAATAAGAGAAAAATCCCAGGGAAATATTTTTTGAAGGAATTTATAGATATAAGTTCGGCGAACATGGAAAAATAGGGATTCCATTTGAATAATTTGTCATTTTGGCAGGGAAGTTAGTCTAATTAGGATTGTAGGTGGTAGAAGATTCCACTTGGAAATGATGTCGATGAGTTTCTACCGTGAGAATTGAGCCATTAAGAGAGGAAGGCTCCACTTGGATGAAATATCAGAATCGAAGGATCACTAGAAATTCAATCGGTCCAATTAGAAGCGGCATTTCGGGATCGGAATGACAAGCTTACAGTGAATCGGCTAGCTTCGAATCGTTCAACAGATCATCCGCTGAAGGCATTTGCCAGCCGAGCGGCGAATCCCTTCGAAATTCGATGAGATCACTGGAACTTTCCACATAATCTAAAGTCCTTTCACGTGACTCTAGACAGAGTTTCGATAACCGCGGCGATGCCAGCCAAGTTTTCCATTGTGATTGCGCTCACGCGACTCATTCCACCGCCTTGCCCGATACTAGTTCCGGACTTTTATTGCTCAACTTGTGTACACCATTTCACTGTTCTTTTGTTTCGCCATTCGGTTGTTTTCATAGAGCTTCGCTCGCGAAAAAAGCCGAGGCTTCCACTCAAAATGGGGTTAAATGTAGATTTGGATTTGTAACTGGCAGCATCACTGCGAGATCGGTAAGAGTAAACGGTATTGAGATTCTAGTCGCGATGTTCGCCGATTACACTTTCAGGGAAGTATCGGCTGACGTAAGCGCTTCCCGTTTTTCATCGATCATTCATATTTGGGCTCCTTTCGTCGAGGAATATTTTTGACTTCGTGTTTTGTGACGTGAAGCATCATCGTAGAGTTTAAAATTCTTTTCAAATCGTATCCGCAAAGAGATAAAAAAGGAAGTACATTTATCGAAAATAGTTTCTTCAAAGAAATTTGAATGATTTTTAATGCAGGCATTGATACTATTTCTTAGAAAGATAAGCTTTCTTATAATCGCTGCTCGATTAACGCGAGCGGAAGCAAGCAGTCGGAAACAATCACGAAAGGGAGGGCTGGTAAGTAGTCCATCAGAAGCTGTCCTATTCGAGTGACCCAGTTGGGTCGGGTCAAGAGAAGCTCCTACTTTTAAGACTTTCATGTAGCCACTTCAGGACCGATTGGTCCTGAGAGTATTCCCCAAGTGGTAGGAACTAAAACGCCAAGGAATACTGATGCTTAATCGTTTCTCCAACCATTATTTATTGTACCACCAATAATCCTTCATCCGCAATAAATTTAAAAACGAGGCATGCGAATATTTCCATACTAATACTTCAAACAAAAACAATATCCACGATGAATTGACCTCCTCTTTTTCGAAGTCGATTAAAAATACTTTTTCTCTTTACAGACAATAATAACATTACAAATATATCAAAACCACAATTCACTTTTGAAATACTTTTACCAAATTTTAATCGACACGCGAAATACAACGTTTCACCTGGTACAATTGCAGTTTTATAAAATAGACAAGAGAAATGACAGGGCAAGAGAATTTGTCGGAATATCGGGGTGCACGGTTTGCGAGGATTTTCGTCTTTGGGCTCGGTTATTTCGCATTCTGAATGTGCTTTCGGAGGAGAGTCACGTTCCCGTGGACGAAGCGCGCGCTCTCCTCCCTCTCCTTCTTTCTCTCTCTCTCTCATCGGCATTCGATCGTATACGGCCGGTTACGTGGAAGGGCGGATCCTCCACCTTCCACGTCCTTTCTTGCCCCATTTTGAGTCTCCAGCAACCATGCACCGCACACTTGCACCGCTCGCCAGCCTTGCGCGCAGTTCCCCGAAATTGGTTGCAGCTTGCGAACCACCAGCTGCTATCTGGGTCAAAGGTGAACTTTGTCTCGCATTTTTAGGTTCCTTTTTTTTTAATTTAGCCTTTGCCCTGCGACGCTCGAACATGGTCGGGTTTTCCAATCAGAAGTAAGCGAAGGAAACCAAAAAGAAAGTAATATAACGATAATAAAGATGAGATTACATTAGCATTTAATGAGAAGTTCTTATTTTCAAAAGAACGTTTTATAATTCTTCAAAAATATATCAGAATGATTATTTCTCAAGATAATTCATTGTTAGATAAAAGACAGCATTCTTTCTTGTCAATGTTCCATCGGTTTATGTCCAACATTGAAACAATGAACTGTAGTGAGAGGAAAGTCGAAAGATACTATGAGGAAGCAGTGCCAGTAACGAGAAAATCCCCGGACGAATTACACGTCAGTCATTCAGCGGTAACAAGTGCGAGGGGCAACTTACACGGCTCATTCGACCGCAAAGCTGGAGAGGTGTCGTGTGCGAAATTGACTAGGAGCTGCTGGGAAGCAGGCGACACACGGCACGCGCGCGCAGACAATGAGCTGCGAGTGTAGGTGCATTGTGGCTTTATCGCTTTGAAGTTGCCAGTGGAGAGAACGAGTAAGAGAGAATCGCGTGTGTTAGTCGGACGTGTGTTGCCGGACGATAAGCGCCGCCAGGGGAATAAAAGTCAAAAGTGGGCGCTAAACCGTTTAAGGATTAAATAGCTGTGAAATATTCCAGCGGCTTTGGAAAGTTCCAATGAAAGAGACGAAAGGAAGACTGGAGAAAGAGAGTGGCTAGCAGTGCGCGTAGGCTTTCCCGGAACGAATTCTGCCAGGCGAACCGGCATCGCTAATAATTCATGTCGCCTCCGCCGGAAAGACCGTCAACGGGATCCTCAGACATCAGCGTCTTTTCACGACGCTCAAGGCTAATTTGCCAGCCGTCTGCCGCCGTTGAGAGTCCCCTGCGCCGAGAATCTCGTTGCGCCGCAGACGATTCCCCTCATTTGCTAGCTAGTTCTTCAACAGCAACGTAATAGCTCCTCGTAAGCTCTTACCAGAGAGAAAGTTCTCTCGCTGTCTTCGAGTATTTGCATATTTGTTCTTCCATGCGAATTCGGCGATTATTATTTTTGATGGGATCGTCCCTTTCACTTTGTACCTTTGATCACTCGTGTGGAATAAGACAAGTTCACCCTCATTTGTTAAGGTAGTTCTTGAAGACCAATGTAATAGCTCTTGTCAGGGAGAAAGTTCTCTTTTCGTATATTTGCATATTTATTCTTACATTTGATTATAATTGACTTTTTTAATGCCACTGTTCCTTTCTTGTTGTATTTTTGATAGCTCGTGTGGGACAAGAAATGTCCATCTTTCCATTTCATTTTGTAGAAATGATAACCCATTTATGTTGAGGAGTTATTATTATAGCAATCAATATCTACTTCAAATTTCCGTGTATCCTATCGGTACACTCGATTGGTTGGTCCACTCGAAAGACCAATTTCATTTGCTATGTCTACTTGAACCTTTACTTCAGCCAAGTAGCTTTGAAATTACATTGTCCAGACTTGCCGGGGACTGAATCCAGTTTGGTTGTACAGGGTGATTCACTTGCCTTTGAATCAGAACTCTCCTAGCCCTTATTTTTTTGGTGGACTTCCCGACCTTCTCCGGGACTGAAATTTGGTGGGTAATATTTTTTTGCATCAAGAAAGATACCATAAAAATTCCAGAACCGTAGCTCAAAATTCATTTTTTCGCAAATTTTTTAAGGCATACCCCTTCAAAAATTTTCGATTTTTCGAAGGTTCTAGGACCGGAACGAAAGCTTGATTTTTCGATTACTCGTGTTTCAAAACGGATAAAAAACATAAATGTTGTGGGGGAAATGCCGGAATTCTACCTAAAACACATGGAAAACCGTTCTTGAATATTTCATTTCAACGGTTTTCCCCGTGTTTTTTTATCTTTCCGACCTTTCCCGGGGCTGAAATTTTGTAGAAAGTGTTTTTTTGCATCGAGGAAGAAGTAGTAAAAATTCCAGAGCCCTAGCTCAAAATTCATTTTTTCGCAAATTTTTTAAGGCATACCCCTTCAAAAATTTTCGATTTTTCGAAGGTTCTGGGACCGGGACGAACGCTTGATTTTTCGATTGTCCGTGTCTCAAAACGGAAAAAAAACATAAATGTTGTGGGGGAAATGCCGGAATTCTGCCTAAAACATGTGGAAAACCGATCTTGAAAAATTGATTTCGATGGTTTTCCCCGTGTTTTTGGTACTTCCCGACCTTTCCCGGGGCTGAAATTTGGTGGGGAATGTTTTTTTGCGCCAAGCAAGATACCATCAAAATTCCAGAGCCCTAGCTCAAAATTTTTTTTTCCCCCTATTTTTGACCACCGAAAATATCCCATTTTTGGTGGTGATTCAAAGGCAAGTGACTCACCCTGTACATGCGACAAATATATTGATTGACCCTATTTATTGATATTATAAAAAGTAGTTTACGTATGTTTGGTAAACTCCATTGATTTTAGTGGGAGGTGAAAGCGTGGCAATATTGGGCTTCTTTCAAAGGAAATCAAGGGGAACATATTTCTTGAAAAAGTAGTGGCGTTCACAGTCGACTTATTAATCGCGAGGTTGGAGAAGTTGTTACTGGTGAAGAAGTATTACTTGCCGGGCGAAAAACTTGGCGAGTTAGTCGGCGATAAACTCAGCGATAAGGAGGGAAAGTTTCTTTGGAGTGCTGGGCGAAAAAGGCCGAGGATTCTAAAGCGAGTGCTTTTGGCATGTAGTCCTGTAATCAACTTTGTATGAAGAGGCCGCCCGCTTCTGTATACTATACGGAATTTATGATTACTAAGTTGAGAGAGCTCGAAAAGAAGCGGAAGCCGCGCGCACTCTGAAAAAGACGGCAAACTTCCGGCGAATCCTGGCTAAAATGCAATCTAAAATTGCTAGAATGTGCTTGACTCCTTTTTCCTAACTCTCTGTGAACTCGCATTCCAATTTTCTACCTTCTCGGCGACTACAAATTGGAACTCCAACTTCCTCGAGAATTCCAGAGTCAAATGCTTCACCATTATGCAATTACACAACTCAATTAAATCAGCAAACTATTTCGAATTTATTATTAGATTGTTGACAATTCAGTAACTGCTTTACTACCAAATGCGAATAAGCGAACATCGACTATCAGATCTAATGGAACTACATATGTAAGTCTATACGGCGTCTTAAGCTTGTGTTTGTGGGCGCGAGAAATAAATGTAACTTAGTTGTTGAAACTTAAATATAACTTGAAATTCTTGAATATGGTAAGGTGATAAGTGGCACGTCCCACATGATAGCTCTCACCGTAATCGACCATTTTGGAACACCCTGTATAATGAGCTACGTAACATTAAATAGTAAGTGCAGTACTCAAGTCACCGATTCCTTGGAGCATTATTCGAAGCAGCCATTGTGTTTCGAAGCCATTATGACGCCAGTGAATCACGACAGAGGCCGTCTAAAGCAGCGTCAATAAGAGACTACCCAGACCTTCGATTAACCCTGAACGCACCACTTCGTGAATATTTCCGTTAACTATAGCTGCCGGTAATTACATGCCTGTCGATAAATAGCATCCTGGCACATGCAGGGCGTTTCAGGGCTCTCCACGGATTCTGTAGATCATCCTTGTCCGACATGATTTCCCTCTGTCATTCTACAAGCCGATGCATTTCCCTTCGAATCAACCATGTCGATATTCCACGACATATTGCAAATGCCAAAATCTATTAACGATCATCTAGCAATTTCTACAAATAATAACGCAATTACGTTCTAAATATATCAGAGAATCTTTACAGCTTTTTAATTGTACATCGAATTCTTGTAACAGTGTCAGAGCTTTTATCGTTTAAGAGATATAATTGTAATGTTCGAATTAAAATTAATCATTGTACAAATAGTTGTTACTACAAGGGAAGATATTGGCTTTTGATTTTGTGTTGGCAATGTTCAGTCCATCATAGGCGAATGCGATTCTCTCGGTTCGGGATTCGGAGACGGCAGATCGAGGGAAATTGAATGATCCAAGTGGGATGAGCAGGTCTTGCCGGGAGGACGCAGCAGGATATCGGGTTTGGCGAGCTTAGTCAGAGGGAGGCTACCTTGTGATTCGAGTTTTAGGATAAGGAAGGTGCTTTCCTGGCAGTGTTCAGCCGAGGTAATACGAGATCCCGGATAAAAGCCGAAGTAAACAGGGTTATATTTCGTCCCCGGAACAGACCAGCAACTCTCGGAGCATCACTCCGCGAAAGGTCACTGCTATCGACCTGACGAACTATAAAAAACTATTCCACCTGGCTTCGGGGAACCTTGGCATTAGTTAATCGCCGGCTCTCTCTAAAGGAACATATGCGACTCTTATTGAGTGTGAAAAAGGTTCGATTTCATCAACAATGAATCTCATAAGTTCGTCACAAAAGTACAAAAGATTCACATTAAGAATAACTATTATTTCTATTAGACTCATTATACAATTCATAGAAATAATAAGAAGTCATTAATCCCTGGAGAAATATGTTTGATTAAAAAGTGAAATTTATAGTATTTAAAAAAACGACGGCGAAATTAATGAGCTCTCGCAATATATTCAACCTCGAATACACGAAGAATGGTTGCGTTTATCGGGAAAAGCGTGCGGTTCCATTGAAATGCAACTTTAAATCTCACTGTCAGTGTGCGTAACCAAACCGGCGAATGAAATCGATTGCGCAACTTGGATATGCCATTCCCCGTCCTCCTCCTCCCAGGCGAACAGAGTAATCCAGTCGGCATAGTTATCCATTCGTGAAGGAATGGAATTGCCATTGCTTAGATGATTGGATTGAGAAAAGTTCCGACGCCCGCTGCGATCGCCACTTGATTATCCGCGAGAAGAAAGTACCTTCATTTGCGAGAGCTAGTGCTGGCAATTGGCGGTACACAAAGGACGAATGACTTTCTATTAAAGTCCAATGGAGTATCGCGTTCAAAGTATCTACTTCCGCAAATGCACTTCGTATTTGTCTTATCATTTGATGATGACAAAAAATCGTGTGGTACATTCATACAATTTGAAAGCAGTAGAATGAATGAAATGATGATAAATAAATCTTGAAATATAAATATTCAAGTATACTGTTGGGTTCCGAAAGATTTGTTAGAAGCGTATGACATATAACTGTTATATAAACAGTCAGTTAATATTTCCCATTTGAAGGAAGGATGTTCTCAGATTTGACGTTTCTCTTTTCATGTTTGGTATTATCCTCTTTCTTCCCGAAAGTCTTCGTATGGAACATTCCATCTCCTCTCCGAGTGCTTCTAAAGTCCAGGAACCAATGGGGCTTCGGGGCTCTCGCGAGGGCGCCAAGAACACAAACAAGGATGCGTGCCACAAAAGCTACCGCTTAAAGAGCACGCCCTAATATATTCGGACGTTTCCGCAAACACATCCTCGAATCCTTAACACAATATTGGCACGCCATCGCCATATTCAGTGGCAATCCGCAGGAAAGCAGGATGGAAGCAGGGATTGGCTCTGACTGGGTTATTCGTATGCGTGCATGAGGGTCGAAAGGAAAGTGAAAGGGAGGCTTAAATCATTCTTTCTCGGTCATCGGACATTGCGTGACAAGGAAATGGAAATATTGAATATTTTATCCCGTTTACATAAACATTCCTCGTTATTACCAGCATTTACCAGGATACTTGACAGTGCAGTGTTATCAGCGTTAACGAAACATTTTGCGTAACACGGACGCATTGAAAGGGAGAACTGCGTGGCAGTCTATTTTTCAGGGAAAAGTCAGAAATGAATGCGAAGCATGCCGTAACACCTTGGTTATTCGTGTCCCGCTGACACTTTCCAATCGATCTCATAACTGTAAAGCTACAAACTGTCACTGGGCTGAATGCCGGGGTCGCAGTCAATCGATCATGTAATCTTGGAAGTCGAGACTTACATAACCGAGAGGCCCTCGGAAACGAGTATCCTTGGTGATATATCTCAATTCAGTGTCACGGCCATAAGCGCCCATAAATAAGCTACTGCTATTCGGCAGGAGCACGTGTCTTCGAATGCTAAGCCTTCGATGTGAACTGTCTGCCAACCGAATGGCAAGACCTTTCAGTTTTCCACTCGACTACGTCCTCTTTGAAAATCTCTAGTCGTTATTGAGTTATTTATAAAAATCATACACCCACCTTCAAGCTGTTTGCGATTATGCAAGCTTTATTCTCTGTAGGAGTAATTAATTTATAAATACCAAGTGTCAAAGGTTGGGAAATCGTGAAAGGAAGTAATAGGTTTTGTAGAAGCTTGGAATAAATATTATTCGATTAATATCTGTGGAAAATCAACATTGCCAACGTGATACTGATCCCCGCAAATACACTCATTCTCGTTTCATCTATCTCTACTATATTTGCGTTGGTTCAATTTTAAAGCAAAAGATCATTTCGAGAGTATAAAGGGCTGGATACATTAAAGCTCGATTGACACAATCCGTAATGCGTCAATAAAATAACATACACAACAGACGTTTTGATTCAGCGTGTCCGATAATTTGCGAATACCGCAATTTACTTCAGTGACGACCTTATTTTTATATACCAAACTCTAAATCCCATAATATATAAGTTAACAATTTCAGTCTGTGAAACCACTAGAAAACAGATAAGTAACATCAATTCTTAATATTCGCCAGGAGTTTTTAACTGATTGAACAAGGAAAGGAAGCCCCTGGGAGTGCGAAATGTTCCCCAGCTGGGGCTAAAAAGAAGCGCATTTGCGATCTTAATTTATGATAAGTAAAGGCGTCTCACGGCGAGAAATTTATGGCCAATTCTATCGGTGGGGGTTAATGCGATTACTGTGTGCCGTATGCGCCCCAACATTTATAGGTCCACATTGAGGCTAATGTACTCCTTAAAGACTTGTACTCTACCAGCTGATTTAGGAGCTTTGGAATATTAAAGCTTGGAACACTAAATGCTCTGTGTATTGCTTGCCACCATCTACGAACACAGCTACACCAGAGGTAAACATGCGTAATATATGCTGTAGAGGTCATAGACTTTAACACTTGACAGCAATGAAATCATTGAACTTAGTTGCTTTCTCCTCATCGAGTGATACATTCGTACATATTACCAATTGTATAATAATTAAACACACCCTTCTGAAGAAAAGTGTGCTTCAGAATTTCAGCCTGTAAATAATACACATTAACATCAGCTGCGTTGATATTAACTGTACAAACTAAATGACACATCCTGAATCATCGAAATATCCATCCACATGCGCAAGTCTCATCGGACTCTCCGCCACGCACTTTGCTGTGTTCATCGCAAGCTAAGAGCATTAGAAAGTAGGCTACGTAAACGGATAGGAAGCGCTAAGTGTGTGTGTGCCGGTGAGAAGTGGCGCAAAGGGCTATAAAATTGAATGGGAGCTTACTGTTGTGTAGTGGATATGCGATCAGTAGTTAGAGATCTGCGGTGTGCAGACGCAGCAGCGTACAACACGCCGCTCTCCAGTGAAATGTAGTCCAAGTGGTAATATCGGTGTATGGTCAGACGCTGCCAGCCGGACGGCTGCTCTCGAGCGCCAGCCGGGAGCCATCACTTATTAAACGAATCGATGCACGCGCGCGCGCGCCCTCCCAATTCCCCATCGATCAAAAAACTCAAACGTCCAGATGAATTTAGACGCCGCCGACAGCCAAGCGGACCTATGCAAATCTCCCGAGTTTTAATAAAGCCTAGTCCATCTTTCTTTCTTTTTAAGTTTTCCTCGCGTCCCATGAATATTCACCGCTGATTTCCAAGCAAATTTCTGTCGGATCAAGTTTTTTCTTTTATTGAATATCTAACGCAAGCATATCCTGCTGTTCCATTGTATCGCGTTTCTTGTTGTAATTTTGTTGAAATTTTTTCGGTGAAGATCTCGTTATTAGTTGTATTATTAACCGACGAATAATAAAAGAAAGCGTTTTACGATACACCGAATATTAGTGCGAGGTTGAAAGAGTGTCAAATACGCTATTGAAGCAGAATGGCGTGATTTCCTTGTTTCAGCGGAGGCAGGCATTGCAGTTGCCGCCGAGTTGAAGCAGCCGGAGGAGCGTACAGCCGAGGAGAAGATGGCACTGCTCGGCAAGCCACGATTGGGCGATGTGGCTAAAGCGCAGATAAGGATCAAGGAATCCAAAGAGTTCAAGAACACTGTGGACAAGCTTGTCCAAAGGGCTAATGCTTCCATACTACTCGGTGAGTTAATCTTTCTTACAATTTCATATATACTTCGTAAAAACTAATAAGTTCTCATTAATATAATTTATAATTTAACAGTATACAATTATTATTAATATCTTTCACTCGACAAGATTCTATTACATTATTAACATCAATGAATCCCTTAATACAAATCTGTCCGAAAATGTTCGAGCTTGGCTCTGTGTGTGTGTTTCCTTGGCATTTGCGGTGCGTGTGGGAATTATTCAATCGGAGTACACAATACAGCTGGCGGCTGACTTCTGAACGGTTTGCGTAGAACGAGGCGCTCGGCATTGGCATTGCTCTATTACACGCCGTGATACCCTTTGTTCGCCGCTCTCTTTTTTGCATTTCACGGCGCGCCTTTGTCATGAGGAATCGTTCACTTTCCTCGCTTCTCTTTGTCCTCCCTCTTTGACTCGCCCTCCTTTCCCACCCCCCACTCTTTCCCTCCTCCTCCTCTCGCTCACCCCTCCTCTCTCTTTCCGGGATTCAAGCTTGACTCGTCGCCGGCGCCCAGCCAACTTATAGAACACCTTCTTGGCCTTTTCATTATTGCCGGAACCTCGAGTGATCCAGTTTTCGGCCATCACCGCCAGTTGACGAGTACTTTTCACGAGGATCCCGAGGGGAGACGAGTCTAGTGGCTCGCCATTTTTCACGTCACCGTATAATATAACTCCGAGGAAGATCGTTTATCTTGGCTGGTGCTTTGTTGCCATTGGCACTTTCCAAGTTGTATTTCTTCATATTTGTTTATTTCTTTATCGTTCTTGAAATGTATCAATCTTAAGTTTTCGTGAGAGTGAAGAAAAATTTGAACAGTCTTGTTGGGGTAACTGAAGGGTTTAATTCTGTGGTAGGGTTTGTGGTTAGTGCTATTTTGGGATTGTAATTATTGTGGGAGACAATGAGAATAATAGTTTCTCTGCGATGTTATTTACAATCATTATCAGGCGACTCCAAGCGCAGTCGTTCTGGAATTAATGCGACTGTTGAGTTCCAGAGAATGCACTGAAAGGATTATTTCGCCCTCGGAATTTTACTCTGATGGAATGAATTTCCTTATTTCCTTCTCTAATGATATCGGACTGCGAGCACTAGGATTATATCGATCTGCTATTTAACCCGATCGTAAAAATGCCGACGAGACGGCACAGCCAGTCTTAATCGATTAATTGGTCGACGGCGGGCTGCAATTTTACGGCTTGCTCGCGGTTCCTGCGTCTTCCGCTAACGAGATCCTTCCGCTTAATTGGTCCGCTGGAGAAATTTTAGTTCGGGATAAATACTACTGTAATTGCGACCATCCCACGGAACAATTATACTCTTAATTGTTCCCCCACTGCAATTCAGCAACCTTCCATTCCAAGTTTTCTCCTCGAGAAAAATCCACCAGCATTAAATTTCCTAGAGCATTATTATTTAAATATTTATTTCAATATGCCTGCCAATTGTTTTGCATTTATCAAATTTATCTTTTGAAGAATTCCATCCGAACAAATATTTTTATCGCTGATATTGATGAGCTTTAAATAAAATTGACTGAAAAACTTCAAATATAATCAACAATATAAAACATAGTACACAATCACTGTTAAAGTGGAACATTGGCACGTAATTAGGAGCGAGCTGATAATACTTGGATGCTTTTATCCAACGTTAATTTCGTCCCCGAGGAATTACCGGTAGACAAAGGTCGGGAAACAATATCGACGCCGGGGTTACAAGCATCGCGGCGACACGGCGTCGACCTGAAACCTTTCGCTCTCTTCCCACAGGGCTTTGACAAGTTTTCCGCGCAGCCCTCTCTCTCTCTCTCTCTGTCACCGCTTGTCTTTGTGATGCACAGTCGATTTGTATTTCGTCTCGGCCAATTCCACCACTCTCTCGGGGATACTTTCTTTTACACACACGTAAACCTATTCGTATCCACCTTTATCGTTCTCCTTCTATCATTCCTCTTCTCTTCTCCCTTGAAACTTGTATCGCCAGCTTCCATTTTGCCGATTGAGCAACCGAGTCTCCTTTCCCTCACTAATTCCGAACTTCCACCAAGTGAAATAGAGAGAATTTGTCTTCGCGCCTGAGAAGCGCGGAAAGCCGACTTCCTCCGCCTCGAGCCTGATTTTACTCTTCGGATGGGACGACGCGTCATTAAGTTAAGAGCTCCGACGAAAAATACACATTTGGCTTGCAACTTTCGAGAGACGAGTCATGTTCTAAAAGATTATGTCTTCACAGTGGTGGAATCAGTGTTTAATATTTCTAATGATAGAATATTTCAAGAAAAATTAGTACTTCAAGTTTGATAAATATGAATAATCGTAAAGTGATGTTTGAAGTGGATGAATGTTAGAATGTGCGATTGAAGAACGTAGCCATCTTCAAAATCCTCGCCTTATAAGATCTCTCGGCGCGATCTGATTTATGAGTTTCCCAGCAAGAAACTTTATAGCAGGTGGCTCCATCAGCATCACCGCTAACTCAGTGATTGTTCTTTCTTGGCAAAAAGCTTTCGGCTACTTCATTGGCGTGGCCGTAACTTCTCGACCCCTGGCTTTCTTACTTGACGTGATTCGACGAGTTCGAGCGTAATCAGCGCGCCCGAAAAGACACCGCATTCTACCTGTTATGAGTTTCCCTTTTCCTTATTGGCTTAATGAAAAACGCAGAGTGAATCGGTGATCCAGATTCCTCTTTTCTGATATTAACAAATATTTTGTACATTTATTTATTTATAAAGATTGCGTCCCTTTCGAAATAACTTGTAGAAATATTTATAAGTTAATTAATATGAATATGTAAATGATAATAATTTCAACCCTGTTTTATAATAAATGCTTATGAATGACCCATTTTTGGAGTTCGCAGGAATTGTTTTCCGAAAGTAACAGACGCATAGTACGAACAAAGTTATTTTAATTGTGGCAGGCACCAGTTCATGGAAAGAACAGTTCACGGAAGCACTGACCGTAAGCGGCGGTGACGACGACGATGGGGAAAGCGGAAGCGGCCAAGCAGCGCGCCCATCCGCAACAGACTACCTTATGCACTCCATCACCATATTCTGGAAAATCCTTTTCGCATTTGTGCCACCGACTGGTAAGTCACTGCTGCAGAACTAACCTAGACTTACATGCTTTTATACCTTTAATGGTAGTTGAACGGAGTATCAAAGATATATTAAGGTCGGTATTCTCAAGATTTATCTGAACTTGATTACTTCGGATGAGAAATTCCTGGGAAAACTGGGAATTCTAGTTCATTATTAGAATAAAGCTTCGTGCTTTCATCTTGTTTGCAAGTAATGACACAATTTTTGTTTTATTTTAGTAGTCTCTTTGTAGTGTTCAGAAAAATGCATAAGAATATCGGTGATTTCAAATATTCCGTAAGCTCAAAATAATCCAAGCGCTTCTTCGAAATTCCTCGAGTGCATTCACTTGACTCGTCAATCTCGTCCTCGGGAAAGATTCCGTATCAACGAACAGTGCATTCTCCACACTTTGCTGGGGCTCTTCTTTTACGATCTTTTGAGCTCTCCGTGTACATGTAAAGGGAACAGGCACATCCTTCAAGTAGAAGGAGCCCGATCCCTCAGGATTTGCCGTGAACTCAGGAAACCGAGTTGCTACGATGCGAAATAAGACTTTTATTGCGAAGGAACTACGTCTACACGGGAAATGGAAATCAAGGATTCTCCTTGGACAATACTTATCCCGCGGATCCTATTGACGAAGAAGCTCCTGTCACTGTCACACTTTTCCCAATAGGACGCCGCCATCCCTTCTCTTCTCGTCGCGATCATCCTTAAAAATGATCGAGATTTCCCGCCGGAAATGAATATTCCTGATGAGCTACGTGCAATGTTACATCTCGAGGAGAATCTTGTCGTTTCTATAGGTTCATCCGCCAGAGTACCTTTGATATCTCCCAGAAAATAGAGCTCCTGCGTTCGTGCGCGGGAGAGCTTCGACATTCATTTGTCGTCACCGGGATGTGAATATAAAAGTCTCCTTTATTCCCGAAATATTCATTAGTCGAATGATTATCTGCTGAAAACGTGTAGAATGACCAAAAACGATGGATAAAAGAAATGTTCACATATTCGTCCTTTAATGGGTTGCTTTTCCATTACAAGCAGGTTGTAATTAAAATGTTCCAGCTTTCACAGGGTTGCATTGTATTCTTTAGAGTCCAATTAATACTGGCCCAGGCCAATTACCCTTAAGACGATATTTTATTTTGCCCTCTACTACGGTTTGCATTTCGAAACAAGTTCTTAGCATAAAGGCAGACTGTCGCGACAAGTTACTGCAAAAAGAGGGAAAGAGAGAGAGATGCATTTATAATTAATTCGATGCAATTCGTCGCTAAGAAAGGTCGGCGAGATACGGCGGGCGTAAAGGTTAAGCGCAAACAATTAAAGGAAGCATTTAACTGGGCAAAAGCGAAGTGGAGAGCGCTCGCGCAATGGCGATAAAAACGTTTTAATATTCGAAATCACGTCTCCCTCGGCGGGAGACTGCCAGGCCGCCAACAGCGCAATTAAAGAGCATTGTGAAAGCGGCGCGGATGAATTTCCCAGCCGCCGCGTGTCATATCGTTTCCATTTCCTGCCGGGTGTTAAGTAGAGCTGACGCTTTTTGCTTCGAGCCATTCGACGGCCCCATTGCGCCCCTGACACGCGCACTTTCATTCCCGCACTCCCTGCGAGACTGTTACCCTCGAAATTAGTGTAGCATTCGAAAACAGAGCTTCAGAAAGGGCTTTGTTGCTTTCCTTTGAATCAAAAGAATTATAATGGCTCGACGATATTCAAGAACATCGTTTATTAAATACGTTTGACAGTTAAACTTCATTGATTCATTTGTAAAGGTATTTTAATGTACTAATTTTGAAAATACGTTTATAATTAATATGAGAAATATCTGAAATATCTCTGAATTTAAATAAACTTTTATATAGGGAAATAAATTCGCGGGAAATCATGAGACCACTGATCGCTCCCATTGAATGTTGAAAAAAACTATGATTCGTGTATTGGAAATTCGATAGGAAGAGTAAGCTCCGCCTCCGATACAGGAATGGTATTTTTCAACTGGCAATTCGATAGAGCCGTATTTTCGGCGACGGGAGTACGTGCGGTTTGTAATAACAACTGGCGGCGAAAGCTGGGACACGTGAACGTCCCTAAAATTTTGACGACCCACCAACTGCCTCGTCCCACCAATCGCGAAACGTGACCGAGCGCTATCAGCTTGCACTAAAAGCACTCGTAACTGTTGCACCCCAAACCATCCCTGATTGTTTCATCCGTTTTGGAATTTGAGCAAATCGTTTAGAAGCAGATTGTCACGATTTTTCGCACTATTTTCGCCGTTCATTTCAAGCAGGATTAATAATCACGTATCGCGCCAGTTTATATTAGCGAACAAAGACTTTTAAGCTTTGTTTTCACTGAAGGAACAAAGATGAATTTCTCTTATTTTACTTCAAATTGTTGAAAGCTTCATTCATCGATGGCAGTGCAAAATATTATACTAAGGCGGATAATACCAAATTCAGCAACAATGAGGAACAAAGAGCGCATTGGTAATAATTTGCAATTTGCCGGGAATATAATTTATTTGAAAAGAGAAAAAATTCTTTTCCAAAAGAATGAAAGCGCCTTCCGATCAAGTTGTGTTTCCTCCAGTGATGTTTGACCAATATATTCATTGATCGCAAGCCGCAGAGGATTAAAATGGGAAGTGACCCAGTTTCGCCCGCTAATTACAAATTCACCAAGTTTAAATACGGCTGTGAAGGGTGCACCTGCGCCTTTAATACGCGTGGCCGCGTTTCCGAATAATATGCGCCCGGATTGCATCGATTCAAGCGACTCGTGTATGTTATTCTTGCATTCTTCCAGATATTTCATCTCCCATCTTCTTTCAGAACTCGTAATGAATATCATACAATAGTCTCGCAATAAATAGAATTCCCAGAGAGTCAATTTATTTGATTTAAAACTTCAAAATTTTATGTAACTTTTGTAAATCGTAGATACGAGAAAAAATTGCAATAAAATTTCAGAAACATCTTTTTCATTACCACAATAAAAACAGATATTAGTACACTGAAACTCGACAGACGATCAATCATGAAATCCGCATAGTAAACGTTTAATGAAATTCTTCGGACCACTGAAAAATGAAGCTAGCATCGCATTATAAAGTTCTTAAAGCAGATTAGTAGCTACTAACACGCTCAACTTGAATGGCAAATGACTCCGGCGGAAAGAAAGTTGGGGGAGCTGTTGTAGCTCGTGTGGAAGAATATTATCTGGCGGCGAGTCGATGGAAAGGTAGCGCATTACGGAATTATCATCTCGAGCGAGGCCGCTCTCATGAAAGTTACTCGTAAAGAGTATCCTCGAGGGCAGAAAGCCAGTACGTGGAAGTTCTCCTCGGCGCTAAAATTTCTGAGCCATAGCCGACTTTATATCCCCTTGGAACTCGGCGACGCTGAATGGGAAATAGAACATCCGCCGCGGCCCGAAGAAAAAGATGCCGCGGTAGACGGCGACGCCTTGTAAGAAGCGCGTTGACGGGAATTACCGACGCGGAATTGTCCCGTAAAACGAATTAGTGCCGGCCAGTCGAGTCCACGCGCGCGCTTGTAAGTGGCGACACCTAAATTGCTCGTCTGACTTCTAAACTTTTTCTATAATACAATTTCTCCTCCAACACATTTCAAACACTTTGACATTTTTTTTAAATTACTTTACACCTCACTTCAGTTAATTACATATTACATAAAATCCGTCCATCATAATATAAATAATCTCACTTCCAAATTAAAGAATGATTATTTTGAACTCTACACTTTCGAGGTCGTCCACAATTCAAAAAGCATATGAAATGGAACGAGATACGAATCGAATGGTAGAAACATATCGGTCAGTGACGTCGGCGTCGGCCGGATGTAAAACAGAAGTAGGCGTTGAAATCTTTATTGGCACAATAAATCAGAGCGGCGGGACAAGCAAGCATGAAAGTATAATGGATGGGCAGAGGAGTCCCCCGTGCACTGCTATTATACTCGGCTTTCTCTGATCTTGGAGTCCGGCAAAAAATGATGCCGCCATCGGATACCATGATTAACGTGATAGATCGTGTTACGAAGATCATCAATCACTGTCGATCGCGACAAAGGAATAAGCAAGGGCTAACAGGCGGAGAGTAGGCCAACCTGATCCTTAAGAGAATCTGAATGAAGAGTTCTCCGCCTGTCATCGGGATGATTCCTAATCGTTTCCTCCCTAACTTCGCTCCCTTTCATTCATTTCCTGCCAAATTCTCGAAAGTTTTCTGATAAATACTTTGAACAGAAGAAAAATGCTAAGATTCTTTCGATAAACTATAAATCATTTCATAATGAATTCTAAATTAAATTCTATGTATAATAAAACATTAGATATCGAAGATAAGCGTTTCTATCAGCTCGAGTTAGGAGGACAATGAACCCGCTCGTGCGTGGCTAATAATTCCAAGTGTAATAATAAACGATTTCCGGATTCCTCTTTGAGATTGGTCGAATAAGTCTACGACTTAGGGGCTGAACTTTTCCTGGGAGATCAGCGTGGGCGGTGGTTTAACTAGCCGGTGGAATTTCAGTGGGACAGTGGAGCCGGGATTTCCTTGGTAGGAGAGAAACTGGAGGATAATATCCCGGGGCTAGGGACGCGACTCACTCCCACGGGATTTGTGGCTCTGACATTGTCTGCTCGGTACACTCACTCTCCCTCCCCCTCTCCCTCTCTCCCTTTCTCTTCCCCGGAGCTTCCCAGTGGAAGTTGGTCGTCGCGATCCCTGAATTACTGCCAGCTCAGCCGAAGCACACCTTTGCAAAGCAGACGCGGCGCCCGCACAGTGACTCAAAACGACGCCTACTATTGCAATTATTTCAGCCGCAATACTCGCCAAATTAACTGCCACTAGTAAATCTCCAATCGGCAAAAACAACGAGGATTCCAGCCGCCAATTCGAGGAAAGTAATGGCGGACGCTCGTTGAGGATTACCTGTAATTCGACAGTCCAATTGGAGTTGCGGCGATTTAATAGGCGCCCGCCGAGTTTAACGTTAATACAGAACTGATATACGCTTTGTTAATTCGACATTTTCCGCCGGAAAACTGTGTCAGGTTAGACAAGTGTAATTTAAAGTTTATTTATCGCGCTGCAGACAGAAAGAGACTGTTTGGTTAATTATATTAATGGTGGCTGCGGTACCACTCCCTACAAGGTTTAATAATTATTTCAGTTATTTTAGTTGAGTGTCGGACGTTTAATTAAAACAGCTCGTCTGGTAATTAATAGGAAAGGTGGGATACGACTTATTGCAAATTAGAGTTATTATTAATAGTTGTAAGTATTAATTCTTATAACGATGTTATTAGTATGACGAAAGGAGAGGCCGGAATTCAATTGTGTATTTAACTAGAAGGACCACCTGCCGAGATAATCTTGAGGACATGATCGTAGACAAAGGGACGTTGCATCATTGGACGAGCGTAATCCCTTATCAGGAGCATCCCAGGATTTCATTGTTCGCACAATTTCATGATAATTGCTGCTCGAGGGCTTCGTCTCGAATACTAGTCATATCTGTAGGTTCCTCGGTTAGCCGAGATACGCGAGGCACTCCATGGCCCCATTTTGTGGTCCATTTGTCACTCGGGCAATAATTAATTTTCGTCAGGAATGACAATTATTTGTCCAACAAAGGGCAACAGTCTTGAATGATGACGTATTTAGGCTCGAAAGATTTAAGGCTCCTTTGTCTACTCGCCGAGAGAATAATTCGTACTGGAATGTTGTAATGAATAAGAATTGAAAAAGGTGACGACAAAAGGTTGATATTTATTCCAAGTGATATTGTCGGGCGAGCTTTACTGTCGCAAATGAAAGGCGATGCTCTGCGGTATAACTGAACTTTGTGGGATTACTCTTCCGGCGGAGAGAATTCCGATAATCCCGAGTCGTAAACCAAGCGAACCTAATTTGTCAGGCGGAACCTTATCCCAAGATTACACCGGCGGCGGCTCCTTTTCTTTCACGGGGAAAAAAGTTCGCGCCTGCCAGTTCTTCGTTTGCAAAGAAGAGCGAGCCTCATTGTTTTCTTCTCACATTGGATTCGCTGACAGCGAGGATCAATTCAATTATGTACAATTGCTCTTTCAAGGCTTTGAGTTCCCTTGCTTGGCAACCTGACCTGATGTATCGCTGAGGTCGCAGAGGCTTACAAGCCTCGCAGGAGGAATTAGAGGTAACAACTTTCGTCGCGTAAAAAATTACGGCAAGACACGCGGATGCCCGATTAAACTTGTTACGGAAAGCTTTGTTAAACGGTGAATGCTCCCCAGGAGAGCTTCCACGGACAACTGACAAGCACAACTTCTTGCCGCGCAAAAATTGCCCGGATGAACTTCCCTACAGTTTCTTATACTTATTGCTTTCTACCAGCTGAAAGTTATACGAAATATCTTTGTGAAAAACGACTTTCTTAATCAAACTAGTAAGAATATTCGCTATATCCCCACACGGCAATTTTGCTGACACGTTCCAAGAGACAGCTTGACGAAGTTTTGATTAAAATTCTAGAAGTTTGTGTTCCTCATTTTCCAATATTTTTAATCTAATCTGTCGAGATGTCACCGAGTAGCTTAAAAAAGTTTTAAAAACACTTTGAAAACTTGTAGTGTACAAAACATTCGACGTATGTTTGTTCTCAATTTTATCAGAAAATAATTAAGCCACAATTTGTGTCAATTTCAGTTAAAAGCTTTCACTCAAAGTTCTGTCATTTTAACTGAGAGACATCGAAAGATTAAGTGGCACTCAAAGACTTAAATGCTTTGACAAGCCGCGTTAATGAACGATTTTAATCCAGGCTCGTTGATCCCAATCGTCTCTAGATTGTTTTAACGAACATCCGCGTAATCAGCGCGCAAAGAAGGATGATTTTCCCCGGGTGAAAATTCGCCGGTGCTCGGCGAGCGTAAACTGCAAACGCAAACTGACGACACTCGCGGGACAGGAAACGAGGAGTTGGTCGGTGTGAGGGATATGCTGCTTAAGGATTAGACTGGCGGAAGCTGGTTTCCCCCGGCAAAATGCAGGACTCCCAACACGAATGAATATTAACAGCCGCGTGGAAAGTTGTTTTAATTCTCGTGGTCGCATATTGCACGCCTCAAGCGCGTGCATCTGCCCGCCCGAGGAATGAAAATAAATGGCGCGAAATGGTTTATAACTCTAAACTGGAACTTGTTTGTTGCACTTGAACTGCTCGCCCACTGCTGCTACTGCGCTTGCCGTTATTTATGAAGCTATTAGAACCTTCGGCCGCGTAATTGGCCGGAGCCTATTATTTTTTAATTTCGCTCGATTGGCCCGGATAAACCGACTGGGGATAAATCTTGGCAACTCTCGTACTTTTCTCTTAGGAAAAATGTGATTGCCACTGTCTATTGCAGAATTCAATTATGGCGCATTTTCTTTATATTTATTGTTCTGCTTTAATAGTACTAATATAATAATATTTCACAGTATTTTAACAACAAAGCTATGCCGTTAAATATAAGCTGCTGAATATAAAGTTCAAAAGAACCAGTAAAAAGATAAAGTGCAGACTACGAGATTATACGATTATCATATTATTCAGGGGTATTTTATTTTTCCGGAATGAAGGCTAAGAACGTTTCGACCAGGAAGCATGAAATTTTCATCGGTCTATCTTTCTCTTTCTTTTCATCTCTCGTTGATGTCGCTCGTTATTCAAGTTTTGCGGTGGTCTTCATTAGCTCGCGCAGCTTCGTGATAAACCGGCGATTCATAAGCCACGTTAGAAACGGGCGAGTCAAGCCTGTCTGATAACTAACGCGATGCCTGAT
This sequence comes from Ectemnius continuus, assembly GCA_910591665.1. Lineage (NCBI taxonomy): Eukaryota > Metazoa > Arthropoda > Insecta > Hymenoptera > Crabronidae > Ectemnius > Ectemnius continuus. The sequence continues at coordinate 6,186,212 of OU342868.1, read as the reverse complement.
TAAATTCAGCCCCGAGGCTTCCGCCAGCCAGACACCAGTCTCGTTCGCACTTTGAAAATTGTGTTACACAGCGACGACTTTAACCTTTGCGGTACAAAGCGATGCACTCATAAATATCAAACATCCGACACAGTTTTATGGAAGAGGGAGTTATTATTTTTGTATAAATTATTCTCATCGGAATTAAAGATAAATTTCAGTATTTTCGAAAGCACAATATTTATCTGATATAAAAAATCAATGTAGTGACTCAGAATTCTTTGATTAAAAAAGAAAAAAGTGTGCTGACTTGATTAGTTATATAATAATTCAACTGTTCCACAGTCAAAGTATATTTCCTTAAGCAAAGAACCGTCCCGCTTTGCAGTCCTCGCGAGTGCACCAGAGATTACGAAAAGACCAAAAATTCAGACGAGAGTCCGCATAAATTTCACGCTGGTCACAATGAATCTCGAGTGCTACAAACGTACCAACTGTCAGGGCATTTCAAGCGAGCGTTACGGGCGGACAATAAATTCCGCGAAATGTCCGCTGGCTTTATAAAAAAGGGGGACCAATAAAAACAGGGTATTGCAAGCCGCGGGAAGATGAAGGTGGACGAAAAGGAACTAATCGACAATTCGTCAGTTATCAGTCGCAGGAAATTCCTCTCCTCGCGTCTGGGTCTGCAGTAATAAGCCGAGCGAGCGCTATTACGTTCTCGTGTATAGCAATACCGTCTCGAGGCCGGCATTAGAGAGCCTAACCCGTTCGCCAAATGAAATTTCCGTAGGTAATTTCCGCACGCCCCGCAATCCCAACAGAGCCCTGACCGGATATCGATCGACATCGGCCGCGGCCCATCTTCGGTTTTCCACGCGGCCTTGACAAAAAATCTCTTAACCCTTTAAACGATACCCGACACCAACACCATACTCTCTTTTCTTTCGAGTCACTAAACCTTTTTATTACGAATACAAAATTGATGTTACTTGTCATAATTAAATGGTGGACTTATATATTTTTTTAGAATTAAGGAAGGTCACCTGGACGATTTTTAACCTTAAATACCCTTGCAATAGCAAGACATAAAAGCGGAACTGCCAGGAATACTTGAAGGCGAACAATTTTCATTTCCACCGGCTGGTCGTCCGGCTGGAATTTCATAAACATCCTTCTTTATCAGGTAGCTTTCAAAAGCATTCGTCGAAAGCCATTCATAAAGTTTATCAAAAACATAAAAAGGAGAGTCGGGGGTGGTTGGGGGTGCCGGGCGCGCGAAGCTAAATAACAGTTATCTCTCTCCTTGCGCGGCTTATCGTACATTTTTCAACAGCTGTCCGGTGTAAAGAGGAGAGGAGGATCTGATAGTATTCCCGGAGGAAAGCCTCGCCAAAAAAGAGGCCTGGAAACACATCCGTATTAAGCTGTGTGAAATACCTTCCTCGTCTAGCTTGCCATACAATACCCAATCTACTCCGCAACGGGTTAAATACCAGAAACCTAAACTACACCTTCCAAAAACTATGCCAGTGATATGCGATAGGTGGTAGTGCTCGCAAAACGAAACCGCACTCTCTCTTTCTCTCTCGGACAAATAACACATTAGACAATAATGGAGCAGGTGTCTGCAATTTTAACGATCTTTCTCAGTTTCACATGTTAGTCCGCACTCCGTGTGTTAATTGAATGCAATATCATATTTTTAAAATTCTTGTTGGGATGCTAAATTTCGTGTGTTTATATAAAAGATTGCTATTATCAATGCTAATAGTAAAGCAGTGGTATAATGGTTGTTTATGCTTATTTCGTTTTGATTTTAATGAAATGTTTGGTCTCTACTTTTGTTTAGATATTATAGTGAAATTATAAGGGAATAATTGAAGACAGACTAAAGTGAAGAATAGTTTATAATTTATTGTACACGTGAATCAGCAAGATGAGACCGGAATCAGTGAACGTTACCACTGTCCCCCATTATCAAGACGCAATTAGAGATATCTATACCTCTCTAATGTATATCTCAGTGGTAATCAGTGTCGGCTTATATCGAGCGTTATGGGAATCTGTATCTGCGTCCAATTAGTGTTCGTGAGTCATGGAATGTAAACAGCTTTGGAACTTCTCCGCATACACTGATTAATTGTATGCTTTGGTATTAATTAAAACTTGTGATTAAAGTGAAGTTTAACGGGAAAGCTGACGCCGGGGAAAGGTTGTTTAAGGGAGACTTAAATAAATCGAGAACTCTTGCAAGTTACTGCTTATTCATGGAAATGGAATGATTCGAAATTGCGAGTCTGCTGCGTTAATATTAATTCGTAGAAAAACAGGATTAATTTAACAAGACGTGACTTAAAAATTGCAAAAGGTACCGTGAAATTTTTCGTCGCGTCGATTGTATACGAGTGTTGACCCAGTTCCCGAGAGCCATCCAGTGTACATGGTATGCAACGAAAAATCACGAAACAGTTAGCACTTTAACAGCCGCCCCAAACAGCAATGCAATTACCCCAGCTTCGGGGAATATAGTTTGCCGGTTAACTAGTTCTGCGAATACCCGTTTCTGCGGAGTGCCACGTATTCGGTGTTCCGCAGCATGCTTCATTACGTTTTTCTGAAATCGAGAGTAGTTACAGTACCCTTGTGCCACTAAACTCTACTTCCACCGTCCAAATACCTACCCCTTTCACGATTCTACATTTTTCCCAATTAAACACTACGTTCTAATACGACCTTTTATATTTATCATTATTTTTGCTATTTTTTAATATTACTAGGATATAAATTTAATAATAATTAATCAAAACCATATGCATATAATAAGCTTACGAATATCAATGTTCATCGAAAGTGTTTGTCTAAGTATTGAAGAAAAATATGGGAACTCTTTGGGCAAACAGCAAAAGTGAGAAAAGCAATCGGGCGAGAGCAAGCAATTGCTGGGACCAATTCGACAAGCAGCGCAGTAAAGTGAAGAAGGGTGAATGGCATTGGTAGCGTGAAACGATAGCCGGAGGATAAACGAGTGAAAGGCGAATTTCCCCATGTATGCATTTCCACTTCTCTATGTTACGATTGACCAAGCGAGCTTTACTTCTCCATCCAATCCCTCGGAGGGTGCAGTCATATCAGCACATCAACGGCTTATTCCCACTCTGCCTTTATAGTACGATTTCCCATAAAAGTCAGTAAAACTAAATGAATGCCACTAATGGATTGGAACTTTCAATTTCTCATGGCACATTGAAGAGCGAGTCGTAATACGCGCAAGACAAAATGCATGATAGACGCGGCGAGACAGAAGAATCATATCAATGGTGGATTCGCTAGAAGTAACATAAAAATAGGAGAAAAATTCAATTTCAACCCTGGAAAACGTGTACCTAGTTTTAAACCACCGTACACGATATATATTGTCCTCCTTCCGTGAAATGTTTTTATTTTTGTTCCCCCCCGAATTTTATGAGGGTGGCTCTTTCCGCACACACCAGTGAAATCCAATTCAGGAGCGCTCTCGAGACGAGAATGAATTTCGTGCACTGTTATTTCCCGTATATTTAGTGTGAAAACTGTCGAATGAATGCTCATTGAGGAATTTTCTCTTTCAATGCTTACTAGAGAACAGGTGTATCTGAGAATGCGAGAGACGGCTTTTTGAAGAACACTGGCAGTTCGCACAGTTTTACTACCTTAGTTTATTATTTCCCATTGTTTTACTGCATTTCTCTGATGTCACTGCTGTGCACGAGTGTACTACTGCCGGCACTATTACTGATATTACTACTGGCAGTATCTTTTCGCTGACTTCGAACGTAGAATTTTCATTATTGTTAATAACTCCTATATATTAAACTATTAAAGTCATTAAACTACCATCTTCTGAAACGTTGCATTTATAACGAAAACAATAAAAAAACTATCGAGAATATAAAGCAACATAGCAGAATTTATTTTCAGACTTTTAAAAAAATAACTACACAGATAAATGTATTATGATTATACCGTATAAAAATTGACTTTTTAATTTCGTTATTATTGTAGATAAAAATCAATTTGATAGTTTGTTATCACAGTCATCAATCGTTTTCCTTTTGCCTTTTTTACTGACATCGAAAAGTAACTCAACTATCCAGCAATGCATAAAACTGGCCGTCGCATGAACGGGAAGGGAAAGTACTGGAATCTCATCTTCCCGGAAATTGAGTCACCGGTGCAATCTGTGATTTCGCCTTTAAATGCAAATAGTCGCCAGCTGGAAAATGAGATTGGGAACTGTCCCGGTTAGGGCGCTTTATATCTTACTCCACCTGTCTCGCCTTGTTCTAGGCTTCGGGCGTAGTTCCACGGCTCGCCACCTTCTTCACGTCAGTGAATACATTTGCTTGGTCAAATAACTCTTAGGAAGTTTTTAATTTAACCGCCTCCTGCCTCTTTTATTCCCACGTGTCATGTGGAATTTCAAACTTATCCCTGAACTAGCACTTTTCTAAAGTTCTCTCCATGATGTTTGCGCTGTTATTATAATAATTGAACTATTCTCCAATGAATAATTCACAGTTTTTTTAATTTATCATCGCTGTCTTTTAAACACTTCTACTAAATAATTTTATCAATCACGAAAATTACCTTGGAATCCCGATAAAATTGTTAAAATAAATATCAGGAGGAAATAAAATTATTTGAAATATTTATACTTGTTAGCTAAACATAATTACGCGTTTTTTTGTAAGTGTAAAAATACTAACATGTTTTTCGGAGGATAAAATGTAGAACGACAATTTATGTGTCGTTGGAGAATTCTTGGGAGAATGTGGTCGTGCGATAAAGAGAATTAATGTCACTGTGATCCTCTAATGATTATGAACGTTAGGTGGAGCGCCGGTATCCTAGGGTCTTTCCCAATTTTGCGAGAATATAGAACCGAAATTGCACTTTGCACGGGGCAAGCGCCAAAACTCCCGAAATTGCATGAACCCAGGTGCGCAAACCCTTTTGCATAACTGATGGAAGAAGCAAGGATCGAAAATGGTCCTGTCTTGCCGCGGCGAGTGCCATAAAATTTTCGTTATCCTTCCCACGGGAATACCGAAAGTATTTCCCGTTGGTCCGCTCTTGAGTGTCTTACATTTTATCCCGAATTTCCTGCCCTGGGACCAATCTGCTCCGTATCTAACATCAACCGCATCTTTCAGAGTTTGCCTTCTCCTGTTTTTCGTTCTACTGTCTTGTAATCCTTGGGTGGTTGACATTAGTCTCTGTTTAAATAGACTATCTATGTTAACGATTTATACTTCCTCGGATATTTGACCTGTAATACAATATTTGTATATTGCCAATATTTATTTGCATACTATAAATTACAAATGAATTGATATATGCAAATTAATCGTAGATGTGTAATACAATATTGGAAGGGAAGTATCGTCGAATAAATGCGAAGCAAGCAGAGTGTCACGTTTATCAAAACGACAATATTTCGGCCGTTGAAAAGCCCAGGCATTCACTGTCAACTAAACACATCGAAATACATCGGAAAGTGGGCAGATGTAAAAAAGGAGTAGGAAGCAAAGCAGAGATTTAAAGCCGGACAATAGATTGCGCCTGAAGGGCGAGCGTCCATTCTGAGGCGAGCGAAGGGCGCTAAAGAAAAGTTTGAAATGGGGGATGGAAAAGAAAGCGAGCAAGAAGCGGAGGCGTGAATGAGTGGAAGAAAGGGTAGGAAAAAAGAGAGAGGGAGAGAAAGAGAGAGAGTGGGCTTTATTTCAACGTAGACAATCGGAACAGGGCGCGCGCGAAAGCCCGCTCTGAACTGCTGAAAGCTCGAAACCCGAAAGTATACTGTATCAAGCTCCGCACTTCCACACTTTGTTTATTCTCTCGTTTCCTCGCCGCCCCACTGTGCTCTACCCGGCCGCTCTGCCGCCTATAAATCAACGTTGCACTGAATGCGCCCACCACCACCCCACCCCACCCCACCCTCGATGACGCCAGCCGTTGCAATCCTTTCTCCTGAATGACTGCGGAGCACACGAATTTCGACGGCCCACTAAAGACTAAGCCGCTTGTAGAAAAAAGCAGAGATTTATGCGTTTCCGATCCCAGTTGTCAAACTGCCTTTATGCGTAGCCGTGAGCGGTCACAATATTCCCTTTCCATTATGACATTCCAAACTGCATTAACGAATCAAGTCTGATGAAATGTTCGTGGTAGGTCTTTTAAAAATATTAAACAAACAATGCTCGACTGGCAACGAGCACGCTTTGCCATTTACCTACGGAATGCCCAGATCTACAATGACATACAGTGGCGACCTCTTTTTTTTCAAGCATTCTCGTCCTCGTCATTTATAACTGCCGGCTTTTCTGCCGGCTTGTTCGAGTGTGAGAGGTTCATGCAAAATGCAAATTTCATCCCATCAGGAAGTGCGACGCTCGGGCAACGCGAGGAAACGAAACTTAGCGTCATCAAATCGGCGGTCAAGCCAGCGGCCAGATGATTTACAACCGCGCGTAAAACTTGCTCGGCCCATTTGTTACGTTGACAGTTACGACGATATTGAAACTTCGACATTTCAATTCCACTGTCACTGAAAATGTCGAGCGATTGTTTGCAACCATTTCTTTTTTGTGTATCGGATTTTTTCGAGGGAAAAAGAATCATCGCTGTTCATGGGAATACAAAGGGAACATCTGGATTTAGTAATTACAGATGTTTGATGTTTGTGAAAACAAATTTTTAAAGAATACGCAGATACAGTAAAAATCTGATACAATAAGTAACTACCTTATTAACCCCATCAGCGATTAATCTACATCAATCTTGCGGGGATCTTTGCCAATCACGAGAGACCCCTATAATCTACCCTTCGATTGAGAAAGAAGAGCCAGCACCGCCTTTTTTCAAATTCGATTTCTAATTTGTACTGCGTCGTCAGGACCTTAATCCTCCCGAAAAAGAAAGGCCATCAGTGTGTCCCATCATTTTTTCAAAGCAACCCTCCACTTTTTCGTCATCCAATTCCTGGCGGAAGAGCTATTACCAAAAAAGGGGGGATCGGTTACGGTCGTGTCCAGAAAGGGAATCCCATAAAAAGATCAGGAGAAGAGGTCCACTCCTTACAAAGTAGATCTGCTTCTTCGGAAGAAGTCCTACTCGATTGCGGCAAATAATGGCGTGCCAGTTGGGGGTGACGGTGAAAAAAAGCTGCGGGAAGAAGCTGAGAGCTTCGCTGGATGGACAGTTTCAGGGTGTTTCGATGTATACAAAAGATACTGGGTAATCCAGAAATAGAATGTGTCTTATGAATGGTCAGTAAATGAATTCCCACTAAGCTTTCTTCTCCAGTTGATCTCCGATATTATAAAAATGTATTATAAACGAAATATTCCAACCCACACCATACTAATTTTTTTTAGACTACTAACTTCAAATAAATCTGAATTTAGTCCACTTATATTAAATCGAATATAAATAGAAATATCCAAAAATACGAAGTTCCAAACCATAAAAATAGAAACGACCCTACATTAAATATTCTGCAAGCTGGCATTCCTTTCTGTCATTTGGTGGGGGTCTGTTTTTAACTCACCCTGTAGATAGAGCATATGGGTGACGAAGCGTATCCCATGCATCAGCATGCGTGTCACGGAAGCGGGCCCATAATTTACAGAGTGGACCCTGGTCACGTTCCACGGACAAACCCCTCAAACCTCACCCGAGCATCGCCGCTAAGTAAACCTGTAATCGCTCCGGTGGCGTTCCTATGCTTCCCTGTAAGCGGGTTACATGCCTCAACGGGCTTAGTGCACCTAGCGGGCGTTTATTGTTCCTGGCTCGTTGGGAGGCAAGTGAAAAGGGAACAATAAAAAGCTCCGGACTTCGGCCAATAAAGATAAAACGTAATAGCGATGGAGAGCGGGTGAAGGTGACACGTACGTGTCAGCCGGAGTAACTCGTCGCAGCCTAGATTTCATCATGGCAAATAGAAGTGATTGCCAAGTGTGCGCGACTCGAAAAATCAATATAAACGATCGATATATAGGAAAACCTAGTAACAAATACAAATTTTAACAAAGGTTTGTTCGGGGTATTTTAAAAAAACGTTTCTACTAATAGTTCTTATTAATAATTAAATATATGATAAAAAAGCTGAATCTATAAATTATTATAGGACACATAGATCAAACGAGAAATTAATTAACATTATATAGCCAGTGAGAGACCTCACAGAATACTTACTAGGTGGTTTCGTGAACTTGTCTTCCCTGACGTATTCAATTGATTCCCTGGGTTATAACTTGCTCGCTTCTCGTCGCACTAATTAGAAGGCGAGCACGTATCAGCTATCATGCTCGGCTGAACTTAGCAGAGATAATATCCGTAATTCGTGAGGCAGCCAAGGGGTAGCGGAAGACTGTGTCCGGGAAGCTTGCAGTCACGCAACTCACTGACGTAAGTAAATCGAAAAGCCTCTGAGCAGTTAGCACATTCGCCGCCCAAGATGTATTAAGACCTTCCCTTCCTCAAACTGAAGCCGCTATTGATTTTGCGTGTTTCACCATCATAGACAGAATTAGAGATTGAAGTGGATGATGAAACATTAATTAGCAAAGGTAATCATTCACGATATTCAGATATTCTACGATCTATCAGTCGAAAATCAGTCATCTTTACTGATTTAGCTGCCAATAAACTATGAAAGGAGCAAATTGGCGAGTTAATCAATAATAAATATCGAACATAAGCAGATTCTGATACGATTGAAATCAATGTGATTTCCGGCCGGGAGAAACAAGTCCGAGTCGAGCCTATCGCGTTAAGAGCACGCTATCTAATATCCAATCCAATATCCGATGGTGCTTCCACCACGTTTCGCTGAAATCACGCCACTCTAATGAGCGGACTGTCTATTTAGGCTCACGTTGCCAGGGAAAATCAATCGTCCGGTAGGATCGACTACTTTACACACTGCCAGTCAGCCGCCTGTAGTCTGTCAACTATAAATCTACGCCTACAATGTCAAAAACATATGTATAAACGTATGTTTTTTGTAATTAATAATGTCAGGGATTTACGCTTATTTATTAATATGATTTTTCCTTCTGCCATTAAAAATAAATTATTAAATCGCAGATGAATTCCAATTACATTTTCTATTTGTTTAATTGAAATCGTAAATCTTACACCAAATAAATAAATTCTCATATAACTAAATAGATATTTCTTTTGGAATGGCATTTTTCGTAGGTCAACTTCGATTAGATATCAAGATCTTACGGAGAGTGGAAAGGTTAAGGCCTACTCAGCACAAGGATCGGTAATCGTCGAAGGTGTTAATAGCATAGCCGACAATATTGCGACCTATTAGTGTCACGATGACCCATAAATCAAGCCTTGAAATATGAAATTCCACAACAGCCAAGCTAAAAGTAGGGAAACGGCGACATTGGCTGGCGGCGAGGCGTAGCATCATGATCGTTTGCCATTTAGGCGCGTTGATCTCATTTAAGCTCTGCGGTTCTCGGGTCACTCCGATCGTGGTTATCGATTTCCGGCGTGCTCCCGTGGAATATTGCCTGAATGGCTACGAGACCGAGGAGGACGGCCGACCTGATTTATTATCGTGTCGTATCCTACCTCGTGAACACAGTGCTCTCCTCGTTCACGATCGGACCTCCAACCAACTCGACCTGGGAGGATCCGGCAGTCTCCTTCCCCCCTCCACCGCGCCGGATCTCAATTTATCTTGCTCTCTTAACGAAAACGAAACATCCGTAATACTTAATGGAAAAATCCAACTCTGCCCACTGTCCTCTCATCGATTCTCCAAAGGATTCCTTCATCCGGAAGGAGTCTACACTCTGTTCGACAATATAGCAAGACTTTTTCCAAATAGAGCTGTAAAACCAATCGAATCTCTTACGGGGAAATAAATAGGAAATATAAATAGTATAATAAAACAGTATTAAGTTAACCTTCAACTTCACCCTCAAACGTGATATACGCCCATGGAAAGAAAGGGTCGTTTATAGAAAAACAAAAGCAGTAAAGAGGGAACCTGGCGGAGTTAATTCAGCGCCAGTTATTCAGGGATGGTTGGTCGTAGACGAGGCAGGAATTACAAGAGCAAGCATGCATGCGTGGCTACGCCACTGAGGAAGTAGGCGAAGAACTTTATCGCCGAGTGGCCGAGTGTGCTCGAAAAGATGAGGGCGGCCAAGTATTACTGGAGCAGCCGTGTATTTGCACTCGCTCTACTCAAACAGGCCGCAGGAAACTGGCCACTTACGAGCCACCCTCTTCCACACGTGCATATCCACATTTCGCGCATATGTGAACCTCCACGCTCGACTCTCCTTCCCCGCTGCGAACTTCGGGCGTTCCGCGCGACAAACTTTCCCGCTGTCGCGCGGATCTCCAAGAGAGATCTCGGCGCACGCACCATCCCACTTGAAGTCATAATCGCCCAGTTTATCGCCCCTGTTTACGAATTTTCGAGAATCCTCAAGGGGAAGGAAAATTGATGTCAGCCTGTCGCCGAGTTACTTGTTAAGTTGGGTGAACTTTAAGATGTTCATTGGGAATTGTCTTGTAATACTGAAGATTTGTTAAAATCTTATATTTGAAACTGTATTGATTTGTGAAAATTAAATAAGTCGAAATACAGTTAAAAAATAAGAACCATACGACAGTATTAATTATTAATTTTTGACCAGATTAGTTATTATTCAATGTTCATATTAAGGAAGACATTCCAAGGGAGAAACTATGTGTGACTTATGATATGAGAGTAAGTGATGCTTTCATCAGAGCCAACAGAAAAAAGCTCGATGATTCAAAGGCGATCGAATGATACTTCCATTTATTCTCTCCCTGTTCCGTTACTCGTTGGCTTCGAGCTATCGCGTTTCTATTGCTCGGCGCTCCTTCTTTCGGCAGCCTGGCGGTATATCGAGATTTCGGACATACGAAAACATACAAAGGCCAAATTGATTCGGCCGGCGCTCGCCGCGCTCGCCGCCCTCGCCTTTCAGCTCCGAGTGCCGCGTGTTTGCGCGCTGTGCAATCTTAATCCCGGTTTCCCCTTTATATAATTCCTGAGTCATCCTCATCCCTGAAAGTCTGATCGTTCGCTCATCGTATAGAGTGTGCACACTGTATAAACCTATCGCACAGACTCTAAACCATATCTGACGCACTCCTAGCCTTCTCTATAAATTATTCTAACACACAACCCTCATTTCCTTTAACCCACTCAAGCGAAAGTAATTCTCTAGAAATTAAATTACTTACCAATATTCTAAGTAATATAGAAAGAGTGATTGAATTACCTTGAATGAATTGGAAAATTCTGCGAGCATATAATATATTATTAATTACGAAATTTTAGCCCTAGATTTCCTACAATATAAGCTCCTTTCGAAGACTTATTACAGGATGAAAAGTATCGAAATATTCCTGAGAGAATGCGGGATGAGACTGATTCGATGTGAGAGGGTGTCAAAGGCTAATGACTTTAAAAGGTTCATTATTCACAGGTTCTAATGGCAGCCAGCAAACTTGTGCATTTACGGCTGACTAGTGGTGCGTTCGTATGTACCCTCGAACCACACACGAACGCACCGACACATAGGCGTCCTCGTTAAACTCCGTAAACCTCGCCACGTGTTACATCATCCACGTAATCCTGAATTCTGTTGCACGCGGTACATGGCTCGAATTACCTTGCGTCTGAACGCCGGAATTAGACGCGAATGCGGCCCTCTGATTTTCTACGGGGCAGAACGCCGCCGCCGCCGCCGCCGCTCCTAGTTGGCTGAAAGGTGGAATCGAATACTATCGATCACAGCCTCCGCCCCTCCTCAATAGCGACGTCCGCCTTCGAATCCGTTGGACGAACTATCTCATTGGAATTGGTAAATTAGCCAGACGCATTCCGCAGCTTTTGAGATCGGAAAATGTGAGAGTAAAAGCTGTAGGAAAATGTGAGTCGGCAGATATCGTTGAATCATTTTGAATCGTTTAGAGATGTTTGTGGGAACGAATTCATTTGCATCAATTAATCCATTAGCTTCACTTTTGCGCTGGTAATTTACCTTGTAAAGTCTTGTTATTGTATTTGCGCGAGGATGACAAATACCTGGATTCCGGCGAACAACATTGACAGGAATACACGGGAATTTCCGTGACACGATCGATCCCGACCGCGGCATTAACCAGGTTATAATTTCGTAATTAGACTAATGAGGACAAATATTAGTCACTCGGCGAGAGCACCAAGTCGACACTCGAATGAAGCGGGCGCGTCAAAACAAAGGCGCGTTTCCCTGCCATAATAAGCGGGGACAAGGCTCGTTAATGAAACACCTAATAATGTATTCACGCTCCCCACACTTACCAGTGAATGATAATTATATCGAATCATAAATAGATATTTTAACCAACGAGTGACCATTCAATAATTTCACTGTCTTATAATTTCACTGTCTGGTGTCGTCAAATACAGACTTGAATTTTATAAGAGTGGTAATTATGCTCTAATTACAGCTGTAATTCTACAAGTTATTCAAAGCTGCCTTACATTCTTTATTCACTGTTCGGAGCGTTTTCGACTCTTTTCCCAGAAATCCTTGCTCCAAATTCTTGTAGAGTAAGCCCCACTTAATAACGGCAGAGCACTGAAACAAGTTGTACAGTGTCTGAAAAAGGCAAATATGAGTTCTGAAAGAATCACTGGCACACTCGAGCTGGAGCTTCCATCTAGAAGGTTGGAGGGTTTCATCAAATTTAAGGCAATTTCTAAGCAAACACTGCTGACGTTGCCCACCGTTAGCACAGCTAGTCCCGGCAACGAGATTTCCTACACCAGGAAATTGTTTCCTTCTCGCGATGCTTCTCTCATGAAATGTTCAAGTATCTTCTAAAAGTCTCTAAGCTCTCCAATGCCAATTAAACTAATAGAAAACACCGTTAGAAAGAGATCTACAGTTTGATATACTTCGTAAACTACAAAAAAATTCTCCAAGAATTTGATATCATTTCATTACTGTTAATAGTGGACAGTAATGAAAGGCTAATCTTAATGATACTCAAAAGCATGCCTCGTAACATGAACGCGGACTAATGGAAAATATATTAAACGTGGATATTCCTCTTATTACATGCACTTTAAATTCGCATGGCTGCATCTGGCACGAAACATACTAGCATAAGATATGCTGTGCTCGGTTGGAAAACTCCGTTAATTTCGTATTTGCGTTATCACATAAACCGACCGGCGCGTCGCGCTCATTTCGGTCTACAAATATACTGGGCATTTCGTGCACACTAATCAAAACTTGGTAAACTTAAACTGCCGGGAAGATATGGGCCAAGTGAACGAATTATGGAATCGAGTTATATCTGCATAGATATTCGCCCGGACGACCACTGCTGAAATACTCACCGAACTCATCCCAAGTGCTAGATTTCTCTCGAAACTGCAAATGAGTCATTTGCAAGTGCCCAAGTTACGATTATTGAAAAAGACGAAAAAATGATTTTAGAAGTATTTGAGAACAATAATTCGCATTCTCGCACCGAAAGAACTATGAACTGAATTTTGTTCTGGTGAAAACAAGTAGTTTATTCACTAACTCAACCGCATTCATACCATTACTGGAAATGTAGCGTGGAAAAATGTGTTTCCCCAAAAAGATTAATAACTTTCACAGTTACGTTTGTTCGGAAAAGTACTAGTATTGTATAAATGCTTGTTCCCATAGTGCATCCTATTATCCAAGCCCACCTTTGATTACAAACAACTCACTGGTTGAAAAAGCGACGGTGATTAATTGTGAGCAGGCTAATTACCTCCGACGAGCGTAGTTAACCAAAACACGAGAACGTAGTACAGAAAAAAGGAAGAAAGTGACTCACTAGCATGCCCGGCAAGCATAATTAACGTTTTAAATGAACCTCCCATGAAGGCGTGTCTTGCAAACAAATGCCACCGGATAATTCTTTATCCGGCAAATCTTTTTACTCGCTGAATAAATCTGCTTTCATACGCTTTACCATTTACTTCAGTGGCACTCTGCTGCTCGCTGGACACACTACAGCATATTTAAACAAACTACTCTTTAACGATCTGAAATTGAAAATAGATTTCTCAGACGTTGAATAAATTCAACACATCAACAAAGTCAGCTTAATGAAATAAATTTTCAAGTGCAATTACAAGTATATTTCCATTTGTTCTTAACGAAAACAATTTCATTTCCAAACGAACTTTTGTCGAGAGATAATAAAATAATCGTAACAAGGCTGATCTTTTAATGAAAGTTAACAATGCTTAACTCCCATGGCTCGCGTGTCGAATTCACCGCATGTCCGACTCAGCTGCCAAATGTCCCGAACAGGCATTACAGCTCTCAACTGACAAGAGAACCACAAACAAAGTGACGCAGTTATCTCGTAATGGACAACTGGTCGCCTGGGAGCTTCTATTCTAATTATCCGAATCTAAAGTAAAAAGCAAATCCCAGCAGTGCATGAAGTTGCATTTCATGTGTAACGCTTGGTTAATGATTCGTTCATTTTCCGAAATTACGTTGAACTGTGTTTTAGAAATATTCGTTTTAAACATCTTCTTTTAAACTGTATAAAATATCATGAAGTATGATAATAAATGTAATATTGGAAATATTACTCAATGATTCAATGACTCAATCGGACATCTTTTGAATTTCAGATATCGCCGGCGGTTACCTCTGCTTCGTAGTGAGCATATTTGGGATTGGTGTAGTCACAGCGGTGATTGGCGATGTGGCGTCGTATTTCGGCTGCACCCTGGGCATCAAAGATTCCGTCACTGCAGTGGTGTTCGTCGCTCTCGGCACCAGCATTCCTGGTGAGTACACGCTAATCCTACCTACAGTTACTGCCAAAAGGGTAAATGGTATTCTCCCCAACTGGAATATTTTGCATACTCTCGAAATAATAAATAAAGTAATGCAGAAAGTTGTAATGTAAATATTATTTATATAAATGATACGTAATTTTATCAGAGAAGTATAAGTGTTGGAAAGGACAATTTTTAAATACTATTGCTTACAATAAAATATCATTCGAGTCGTTGCGACTGTTTGGTGAATCCAGTGTTAAAAGCCATGTGGCGTTTGAGCGGAACGATAGATTCCATTGAGAAAGACATCGAACGCCATTTCCCACTGGTATTGAGTGGGACAAGAATGAAAACCGTATCGAGCTTTTCTCGCAACTGCGATATCTATCCGATTGTGCCGGGAAAGCCGGGGCATCCATGTAAGCGACAGCAGAGTGAAAGAGAGGAAAGCCACCAAAAATAAAAGCAACCCTCCTCACCGCGGCCAATGTGATTCGCCAGTTTCTCAAGTGTTCTCTCCGAATACACCATTATGTAGAGATTCGTCCACCCGCACAGCCGTCCTACTTCGACTCACTCTGATTTATCCACCCAGATTCTCCCCCTCCATTATTCGGCCTTCCTTTCTCACGCATTTGACTTTCTTCTGAATTATACAGGCTGATTCATTTATGGTGCACTAACTATTCTAACTGACTTACTTAGTTTCATAACTCAGATTTTATAATTCTGTTATAAGTCGACCAGTATTTTTACTATTTCTATTTCGGACTATTTTTCTCTCATTTATAATGTTTCATCTTCCACGAAGGAAAGAAAACTAAATTGATAGTTGAGATTATAATGAATTTGGGTAGATGGGAATCTTTAAGAGCAATTATGCAGTTGGCAGAATATCAAATTGCAGTTATAGATTTTTGAGTCAGCCTGTAGAGCACTTGAGACGTTCCCGATGCTTTTGGAGCGCTCGTAACCTAGTAGTTTATTGATGGGAGGCCGATGACAGGGAGTTTGGCCGAAAACTTCCAAGATACATCTATCATAGGAGAGGAGCCCGCTGTGGTCACGACTTTGGACGCTCGAACTTTAACGACTCTCTCTGGACACTTGGCTCCCCTGGCTCGACTTGAGAACCCTTCTCCATGGGGACCAGGGATTTAGGCCAGAATGTCCGCCTAATGCAGTTTGGGGAATTTGACCTCCGAGCTCTTCTCAGCCAGTTACATCTTTCATTTGAAACGCTTGCTATTCCTCATGATAAGCAGTTAATTTCTACCAATCATCATCTTTTGCTGTATTGTTGGATGAATTTTGATGATTTCAATGAACTCCTTTACTTCACCAGTAATATACACATATCTGCGAATTAGCATTCTAAATCGCTATCAATAATTCGTGATAACAGAGATATCTACGAGCACGTCACGCGAAACACTCGATTAATTGGGTCGCCACAGATCTTGAGATTCATTGGATAGTCGTGTAATGGTTGATACGAATTTGTATAGCATTTTTTTTTAAAGTGACTTATAAAATATTGTACTATATTCTTTTGGATTTTTATATTGAAATATATGGTAAACGAAGTATTCAATTTTCAAAATGAAGTCATAGATATTCATTCATTTTGAAGATTTTATCGAAGAGCAGCGATAAATCGTGCAAGTGTATCGGAATAAAGCGACCAGCAGGTTTTATCTGGCGAGCAAGAAAAGCAATAGTACGAAGACTTCTTCCCTGACAATGAAAGATACAGGATGCGCAATGGAACAGCAGTGCTAGGATGCAACGCGATTTGAAGTTTAGTTCTGAGTACGAGTTCGTGTTTCCCCGGGCAGAAGGAGTTCTTCTTTACTTTGGAATTGACAGCGCTGAAGTAGCTCGCAAACTTCCTGAATGAATCCACGCGAACCTCCTGATTCCCAAGCCTTTATTTACCGCCCCACTCTTTCTTTGCATTCCTTTACCTCTGTCGCCCGTTAATCTTCCGAGTAGACTGCGGATCTTTATGGAAATACAAATTTACGTTGATTTATTATCTCTTGCCAAAGCCGAAACTGTTTACATCCAACTGCAAAAGAATGCCTTTGTTGTTACGAAATTTGCAGTTTCAATTTATGCACTATCATAAATTCCCTTTAGTTTCCTTTGCCTAGCTTTGAACATGTCTATTTTAAAGCGAAAACAGTTTTTCATCCTCATTTCTCCTGCATATTAACATTGATTCTCTTTTTCTTCACTCATTGATAATATCATAGTAGCAGTTGACAATTTCTACAAGGAAAACTCTTTGCGGAGTAAAAATAAATTGAAGGTCGTACGGTGGAATCTTTGGATGATCGCATGCAGCTCTGCATATATGCGTGAATTTTAATTTCCACGTGCAGGAATCCAAGGTATTTCACTCAAAGTGCTTTGCCGAGGATAACACGTTCCTGCATAGATATATTGGCAGGTGCATAAGGCGGCGTGCTAGGAGACTCGATCTCAAAGCCCATTGTTTCACCGGACAAAGGCGGCCACGTGATAAATTATCAGCGGCCCAGAGTTCGCCCTCGCATATTACATATATACCGTAAGACCTCATGGCGACCCGTAAAATCTCCTCTTCTCCATCGAGAAATCTACCGAGTGCACGTTTATCATGATTTCGTGACAAGTGAACTCGTATGTTAATCATCCCGAGTGCAAATCACCCACAGAAATACTTTCGAGATAGTTCAAGATGAATATTTCCCTTCTTTGTCTAGTTATTTCATTGTTGCTGTTAATTATTTTATTCGAAGTGTAATGAATTCAAAATGCGACCAATCTTAGTGCTTTCCCAATTGATATAATTCTTTATCAATGTCAGAGATTTTCTTTGAACTTTAATTTGATAATGTATAAACTTTGGAATCAGATATTGAATTAAGACATTAATTAACCGAAAATTGGATATATTAATTGGACTTGTATTAGAATACCTTTTTCTGAATTTGACTGAAGTGGCTGCGTCATTGATGGATTTACTTGCTTCATATCTAGAATTTTTAGTGTCTCGTCGAATTTCCTGTGTTATCATTGCATTCCCAGCGACGCGTGCGCAATTAAGGCTGAACGATTTATAGCGGTGATAAAGCATGAACGGAAAACCTTATCAAAGCCTGTATCAGCCGCAGTCCACGCGTGGCGGCTGATATTTAATGAAAATGTATTGAGGGAAAATGAGCCGCTGCAGTGGACAGCGATGACTGCAGTGAAGAAATTACAGCCTTGCTATTTAACTTTCGATAATTAGAAACGCTGATACAAATGAGCCTGAAAAGTTCAAAAGTCGTCCAACATTTCATAACTCACATTTAATTATCAAGATTTCTAGTCTGATACTGCAAAAAAGAAATTGACGAATCACAGGAATGGTAAAGTTTGATTGTTAGTTCCAAGAAAAAATGAAACAAGTAAAATAATTATAAATTAAATATTCAATTCTTTTATTCAAATCTCAAAGGCTTTCTGAGATTCCCACTTGTAATTGTAGTAATTACGTGTACATTTAATGAGCCTCTGCGAGCCAGATGCAGGTGGCAGCATTTGCTCTGATCCCATCAGATGCAAGCACTACAGTGTGAATTGCGTTCAAAACTACGATCTTGCACACTCCTGCCTTTTCGACTGCTGATTCAAGAGCATCCTCGGCAGCGGCTTTAACAGAGTCACCGTATTCCACTGTCTTCTTCAAGTCCTCCTTGCTTTTCTCGAGTTTCGCGACGACGCACTTCTTCATTTCATCGAAATCTGACTGATTGCACTCAGGAATAATCTTGTCCAAGTTAAGACTCAATTGGTTGATGAACTGTAAAAAATACGACTGTGTAAAATACACGTAAATGTGTTATTATACATGGGAGAATTTTTAAGTACCTCAGCAGCAGTGAGAAGATAATGAAGGGGCGAAACCATGTCCTTTTGAACTCCTTCGAAACAATGTTCCAGAAGGTTGTTGCTGCTGTCCGATGCAGCGTTCAACTGGGTTTTCGCGGTTTCGTAGCACTTTGTAGCGTCTCTGCCTTCTTTCATCGCGTTTTCGTACCTGTCCTATAGAAATAACAATATTTCAGTGTAATTACAAATAACATTCGAAAAACAGTGTGGCAGAGTTTGTTACTTACACGAATATCTTCAGTTCCAACTTCGATGACATTGTTGATACTGCTCTTTGCTTCGTCATGAGCTTTGTTCAGCTTTGATTCAGCTTCTTCGCTGATCTTGTCGTGGCTGGCGACCAAACCATCACGAAGTTCCAACATGATGACTTTCTGCTCACTGACTAGCTTTTCCAGCTCGGGAAACTCATTGACTTTCGGTGCTGCGCACGCCTGTTAAATGTACTGATTAATGTCTCTGACGTGCAATGTGAAGAATTCAAAAACTGTTAATTTCGTTTATAATATTTTATAAAGAAGAAACTTTAGTTTCGACTTACGTAGGCGAGGCAGAGGGCAAAAATTGCGAATGTTCCCTTCATTTTGGATTTTTGATGATTTCCAATGTACAGTTGTTGTAGAAGGAACTGTGTGACAGTGACTGGCCAGTAGCAGCTCGGGCATGATTATATACGAACTTCGATTTTAGATTTCTCCTGATAACCAGCGATAATAGAAAGATTCACAAACACCTAACAAGAAATACTCGAATATTCATATTGTTGAACAGTGACTTCTCCGTATAGGTTACAGATTGTATATTGATTTTAATAAGCATTTCCTCAAGTGGCCCGATCAAGTATCAAGATTAGTGAGAACGTCAAATTATGATCCGCATCTGATCTAAATCAGTGCTGGTAACACCAGAAATTGATCATGCTGCACGATAAACCAGTTATCTCCGCAAACGAAACATGCGAGCGTTAAAAAATAATGCACTTAGAAATTGATTTACTCGATCGATCATAAATTAATCGAATTGAAGTAGTGTAAACAATGATTCGAAGAAAACTCGTGTCGATCAAGTGTCTAGCATGAATAAAGATTACAAATTTCCAAGTAAAACTTTGTCATCTAGTTCGGGCGAATAAATCCTCCAGCAGAACTTAAAATTGACATTCTTCAGGAACAGTTGGTGAAACTAATTAAGTAGCGTAAAGATTAAGACTTGAGAATGTGGCATTTTGTTCGAAGATTCCGCATGCAAATCTCTTGGCAAAGACAGCGAACATTGCATATACGTTCATTCAATACATAATTAATTCGTAGTAGCCGCAAATCCCAATCAGTAGGAGAGAAATTGGAAAGTTCCTTATCCAGCTAGCCGAGCGCTGTTTGTCTAACAGAGCTTTGAGAAATGTAACGAGAGCCGACTGGGAACAAGACTTTCGCATTTCCATTATCCCCGCTCGGCGGCTGCGAGTTATTGAAATCCCTCATAAATAGTCGAGGATCTTGGTGCGCATGTGAGTCCTCGAGGACCTCTTTTCGCACGCAAATCCTCCCCCTTACTTATCTAACTGCGTCCGATAGAATGTAATGTAATTCCACCGCTAGTCGGCTACGCTGTAATTGCATTCAGTCGGATTGCCAAGTAAGGGAAGAGGTTCCCTATTTTCGAAATCGACGAGAGTTAACAAGTTAACGCCCATGATTGTCATTGGCAGAGAATTCCAAATATCGTAAGCCCATAAATATAGGGCAAAGAATACTTTATTTTTAAAATGACGTCATTAAATTCTTCTGTTTTTTTCTACGCTTTTAGGCTAAAATTGCTAACAATACAAATTTTATTCTAATATCATTAATAAACTGTTATCTACAACTAAGTTTCCAATTGAATCTCTCCTAGTAGTACGACTGTTATTACATCGAGTAGTACCAGTCAACAGTATGGTCAGCCGGAGCGGACTCGTATCACTAACCTGTTCGGAAATATCCAGTAACTGTAATGCGATATTCACGGTATTATTTGCGAAAGGGCAGTGAATTCCTCCATCCTCGATTACCGTTCGTTGTTAACTTTACAATAAACAAATTAAAAGTGACACAAAGTGAGAATTGCAGTTGGCAATAATAACTTTGTCTTTGACACGAACTGTAAATGGCAGAGACACATTTTTCTTTTTAATTTTACAATATTATAGAATAACAATAAGATGATCACTTCAGTCTTCTTTTCACTAGAACAGTTCAGCATAGTAGAACAACGAAAATGAAACACTATATGTTTCTCTCTATGAAAAGAAAGGTTACGAATTCGGCTGTAAAAAATTATAAGCCGCTTAGTGACTAATTCGGCTATCAGGATTTTGGTACCATAGACAACCCTTTTTTCCAATAGAGAAACATAGGATGTTCGGATTCCGTTGGGATGTTCGCTGTTCTGTTACAAGGAACTATTCTAGCGGAAAGGGGTTAGCGTTGCTGTAGGTTTGCGGTAGCAGATAATAGAAGCGGGGCTCGGATTTCAAGATTGTCGCAAACTCGATGCAAGGATACACAGGGTGCTCTGGAATTCAGTGGCGTCTTGGCTGAGCACACACACGTCGACATCAATATTGATGAGGTCGAAGCGCAGGAAGAAAGTTCGAACGGTTGCTCGTAAAAGTGCAGGCTGCATCACGTAAGAGGCCAATAGCGGGCAACTGGCAGCCGCTGCCATGAATTGCACGAGCTTCGCAGACCTTCGATCGCCCTTTAAATTATAAGTATGAGCAAGATTAAGACAGATGTTGCACTTGCGTCATTGCAACTTTATCACAGGACTGGACGGCTTACATGAAACATGGTTTAACCCGCGATCATCGATAACAGTCAAATTTGTCATGCATTACATATTATATAAATATTGAAAAATCCACTTAGAACAAAAGTTGGAGACTGAACTTCTAATAGTTGGAACTATTTTTGTAAGCATTATTCTCCTTTGGTATTTACTGTGATTCGGTGAACGTTGCTGTCAAGAGTTCCAAGAACATTCTAGGAAATAGCTGGGAGGACATGTGACGCCAGTGTCTACGAGTTCGTGAAAGGCGAGAGCCGCTAGTCTGAGAGTTAGAGTTACACCTAAACACGCATTGGGAAGGACAGGAGTTATGAGGCATTTCGAGCGTTACAAGCTTAATTGGAGAAGCCGTTTCACAGTTGTTTCGTAGACGCGAACGCTCATTGGTTTATCGTGAGAGTAGCGCGCGCTCACCTTGCCGGCATTTGTCCCGGCAAACAAATACAGGAAATCCTGTACTCGTAAACTAGCATGAAAGCTTCGAGCCACCCCCGAAATCCTCACCGCAATTCGTTAAACGAGGATTCCAACACTCTTTGCGCACCGGCGATCAAAGACAAAGCTGATTCGAACATGGCAAACGTACCACTTTCTCAAACTTGCCGCGGCAATCGTGCCTCTGTGTTCCTTGATCCTTTCTAACCCGATATTAATTATTTTGTACTAATCGATGACCTCCAATTTAAATGATTTATTTATTTAATATTATTTTCTACTTCTTCTTTTAAACTCAGAAAAATACTGGTAAATTAATCTAACATTAAACTTTAAATCAAACATGTTTGTAAGTCAAAATCCTTATGTATTTGTCAACGAAGTCAAAGGTCAACTAATTCAACTCAGTAGCTAATTATCATCGTTATTGCGATACTGGGACGAAAGGCGAAGCCATAAAATTCGATAAGTATCTACAAGGCCCGAAACATTAAAAGCTCATTCCAGTATAATGAGAAGCTTAGTGTATCCGATGCACGAGCTGGCCGAACTTAAAAAGTCATCAAAGTGGTTAGCTCCGTTCGAGCGTCCCTAGGAATAAATGTCCCCCGTCAACCTCGGTCTTACCACGAGGAAACTGGAGCACGCGGTGTTACTCGGCGGTGACCTGGCTCGGCTATAAACTTACCATATATTAGTATAATTGTGTCTCGTACACTTATGCCAATCGCTGGAGTTATGGCTGCTTTCATAATAGCGCTATTAATTCCGTGAGTTATGATAATGCCGTGCAAGAGGCTGTTCAAGCCAGAAATACGAAATTCACAAAAGGGTTTGTCATTGTATTAATCAATTTTAACTTCCTATAAAACTTGTATACTTATTATGTAATTTTTACTATTTCTGATATATTATGTGTATGAAAATTGTTTTACTAGTTGTATTTTTTCGAACTATCGAATCTCACTGTCACAATGAGTGACGGTCCATTTTCATTGTATGGTTTGTGAGAATGATGGTCTCGAGGAAGAAGAATCTGAGCATGTGATCTTATTTCAGACACGTTCGCGAGCAAGGTGGCCGCCTGCCAGGACAAGTACGCGGACGCGAGCGTGGGAAACGTGACCGGAAGTAACGCGGTGAACGTCTTCCTGGGGATCGGCATTGCGTGGAGCATCGCCGCCATTTACCATGCCGCCCACGGTGAACAATTCGTCGTGGAGCCCGGCAAGTCAGTATCGAATCTCCTCTATCGAGAATCCTTTACCTCCTACATAAAGAGCAACTCGCATGAGACACCAAGCATGTGTAAACTCGACTATGAGAAAGTACACTTTCAATGCATCACCTCCTTCAATAAATATTCCAGCATTTTTCAAATCTTCACGAATCAATGCGGATCTATTTAACAACTGATTTTAATCTTGACGATATTCATTGATCCAATACATAAATTTCACAAGTGATGTTATAAAATTTGATGTTCATATAATATTGAATCATAAAAGGTAATACTAAAACTAAAGTATAACACAAACTGGAAAGTACAGCACGAAGCATAAAAATGTGCGAGTAGTAAAATGTTTAGTAGAATCTCATAACATAAACACTCGGCCAATAACTTTACTGGAGGTATAGAATGAAGCAAATAAATAGAAATAGAATGAATTTGAAATGGTAGATTTTGCACTGGCCCTCGGATAGCGGTGCTTGTGCGCACCAGCCGCATTCGCCAACAGCACTGCTACAATAACTGATACAATAACACTCGGAATTGCTAGAAATTTATGGCGATGAGCAGGATAGAACCGAGCTGCTCTATGCCTCGTTACTCATCGATAATCAGGTATTTCCTATGCGAGACACCACTGATACGTTTTCCCGCCGCCCTCCTTCCACCCGAGCCTGCAAGATATCTCCGAACCGATACTCTCTTCCATTTTATGTGGATTTTCATCTTCCGGCTTAGCGCGACGAGCGCTCGCGCGCTCCTGCCACTGCTGAAACTCGTTTCGCGAAAATAGATTTACCAGCGTGCCGTGTTTGATGCAAATTTCGCACGCTCTGTCAAAGCAGTCTGAATGTAGGATAAACTACGTATGTGCGCCTAAACAAATTGAGTAATCCCGAAATTTCATATTGGTTTATTTTGCGTGAGACAAGGGAGTCCGGAATTTTCGGATTACACGAAAAATAAAATATTATTACTAATATACCGCGATGGAAGTTTTTTACATTGATATGGCAGAAATTCGGTAGAATCTGTTTGCTCTGGTAAATCAAATTGGTGATCAAAAGTCTTTGTATTAATCTACAGAAAATAAAAAATTCGTGATTATATAGTTACGTTATAAATATCTATGGCTTAATTAAATCTTTATAATAATCTTTATAAAAAATATAAATAAGTATATAAAGATAAAAAAACTATACTAAAACCATTCGGGATGGAAGATTAGTAAAGGGCATAAAAAGAGGAATGGTTTGGCTTCGATAGTTTGGCATTTTCCGTGACCCTGTTCTGCACGGAGGCCTGCCTGGTGATCCTCGTGCTACTTCTGAGGCGGACGAAGAGTATTGGCGGCGAGCTTGGTGGTCCTTTTGTACCAAAGGTGGTCACGTCGGTGATCCTGTTCTCCCTGTGGTTGTTCTACCTCATCATGTCCACCCTCGAGGCCTACGGCGTTATCGAAGGCTTCTAAGGAGGCCTCAGCCAACGCCAAACACATCGGCCTACCCACTGCATCTATCTTCTATTTTACGTCCGCCAAGGCGTCTGCTCAACACAACGTTCTCTCGGTAAATACGCCCTTCTTTTCTCTTAAAATAGAACCATCCACACTGAATATTTCCGCCAATTCTTCGTGGGAAAATACTGAGAATAATATAATTCCTTCAAAAATCAATGAATTGTGTTATAGTCAATATATTTTTATAGTAACATAGACAATTCTAATTAAAATCAATCAAACTCTAGTTGATTGAATACATTCGTCTTCCCAGAATTAAGAGGGAAAATAATGAGAATATTATTATAATTCCTTCAAGAATCAATGAAAAAATATTATTCAGTTTCATATAATTGTATTACAGTCAATACATTTTAATAGTAACATAGAACAATTCTACTGAAAATCAATCAAACCCCAGTTGATTAAACACATTCGTCTTCCCCGAACTAAGAGCATTAAACATGGCCCGAAGCAATCATTCTTCAAGAACACGAGTGATCGGGGATTGCCATTCTGTTCCAGGAGACAAGCAGGTGAACTCGAGGGGGTGTGATGTCACAGCGAGTGGCCGTCTCGCCAGTTGTAGGCCGGCATAGTTGTCACCCTGATCCTCCCCACACACCCAGACACACAGACACACAGACACACACACACACACACCCCTCCATCCAGCCACGGCGGGACGATTAACAACGAACGTGATTAATTACACGAGAGCGGTGAAGTAGCGTGCGTGTGCATAGCTGGTACCTGAGCGTGACTACGCCTGAGTCCCGAGGATCTACACAGACACAGACAGACACATCCATCCACCAGGCATGGTGCATACGTACGTAGATCCATAATAATATGTACACCCGGGGGACATCCTGCTGCGTAAACCACGGGCGTGACGCGCCTGTGTTGTCTCCGCGCGCCTCCGCGCGAGCCACGAGAGAGTGTGAGAGTGAGAGAGAGTGCATCTCTGTGTGTGTATGTGTGCACGCGTGCACGCGTGCATGCGTGCGTGCTTGTCTGGATGCGCGTGTGTCTCCACGTATTCCGTGCGCGAGTGAGCCGAGTGTAAACACAGTGAGTTTGCCTTAATACTAATGTTAATATGCGCAGAACGAGAGATATTAATTAGAGGTACGAATAAATGTCGCGTTCTAGTCTGCGGCCGCGTTCCCGAGAAAGCCGGTAAAACTCAAAAAGGACTCGCAAAAGCAACTGGAAAAGGGTGGGGATCGAACGGGGACGTGGCCCTTTGTCGAATACCGAGAGAGATAAAAAAAAAGAGAGATATATATATATATATACATATACATATAAATAGTGTATTTATTTAATCGTTTAAGGAACACAGGTTTCTATATGGTATTTTAGTAGCGGACCGTATTGCAATTCCTTTTTTTGCCAGAGAACGACGTCGCTAATTTTATATACTCCGGAGTATCCAATTGCCGCGCGGTATTCCTTATTGTTAGTCTTTGCCCTTCCGCGTACCCCTCCTCCGAGATATATATATATTGTCAAGCATATTTATTTATACGACTGCTCTTACGGTGTCCAAGCGCGAGCGCCCTCTCCATCACGGTGACAACTGGTTGTGCGCTTTTGCGAATTTTCTCTGCGCCCAGTACGTTTTGTTTTCGATGCTAAATCGTCGCGTCCAATGGTTTCTGGTTTCGCTGTCTATGGTGATGCGTTTTCGGATGGTAAACTCGAGAATTCATTGGCTAGAAAAACGGGAAAGAATTGATTTCGCGCGGGAAAAGGCTCATTTGCAGTTAGTTGTTACCGTCAGACTTAGTATGATGATGATGATCACCGCGAAGGGTTAATGTCGTCGCAAAGACAAAGTGCATTTGTTTCTCCCCAAGCTCCCCCCCCCTTAGTAAGAGAAGATCCCATTGGCACAAGATCCCGGCTCCACGATTGGACAGTTTCTTTCGAGCAATATACCCGATAAGTATTAAGACGTACTTACTAATCGACTTAGTTTAGGATCGAGCGTGGCGAAGGGCTCCAATTGGACGGTGAGGCAAACGCAGTCGACTTAAGCTATATCTAACCGAGGCTATGGCACTACGATGACTCCAATTGCATTTTCGAGATTGCGAGGGACACCGCCAGCATCCGAGCCCATCTAACTTCGTAATACGCGCGGAAGATGGGCTTGCGAAAGCCGGGGGCGCCATGTTACAATCGAGTCCGAGCTCTCGAAAAAAAAAAGAGAACACGATACAATAATTGACAGGCAAGATTTGCCCGATTTGTTTTCTTGTTGTCAGAAGTAATTAGGGATAAATCGAAGGTAAGGGAATAGAAAAAGGGCAGATGAATGCGGAAACACTTATTTCAATGAAAGTGGCGGCCTTCGCTCGAATGTAACAGTTTTTCGTTGATTTTCACTGCCTTTGATCGAGGGTCGTCCACTTCCAATGATCGCGGATCGATTTTACAGATACTTATCGGTGTATTCAACCAATCTTACTATTTCAGCGACGACTAATTTACTTTTCAAATATATTTGCAATATTTCATTTTCAAAGAAAATATATAACTTATTACTGAAAATACCATAGAAAGGGCAAAGCCGCGTAAAGCATTATAAATATAAATAAATGCTGCATGTTTAACAAGATTAATGCGAAGTGAGGGTAGGGAAATGTTAGGGGAATAGTCGGGCAGGTTGAATATATCAGTGAGTGAGTGTATCTCCGCGAGAATTACGACTACTAGGCAATTTGTAGTATACGCTGTACGTTTAAATCCTAGACTATCTCGTGTATACATGCATGTGTAGATACACATACGTAAATGATATACGACGCGCTGCACATTCTGGGCAAATGATTACAGAGCACAAAACATGTGCGCGGCGTTCTGTCTCTTGACAAACAACCATGAAACCGACGAATTCAGAGAATCCTCACATCTCGAAGTTCCGATTCGTTGATTCCTATTTGTACGATTGACAGTCATTGCGCCGACGCATTTTTGGGGAGCGCAATCATTTGAACGAACTGTGCGCGGATCATTAATCTATCGATACGCTAAATACTCCACTCATGGGTTCATTAGCCTTAATTTACGGACTTTTGTTCTTCGACTATGACGTCCTTTCGGACTGTCAATTGACTGTCACCGCAATCGGATGAAATTATTTGAGCTTGACAAACGCAATTATCGTCGCGTCAATTGCCAAGGTTGTATCTTTCGTTACTGATATATAATTCTCTTGTTTTAAAGCATCGGGCCAACGTTTCCCAAAATCAATTGTTTATGATCGATGATACGCGACGTGAACAATTGTCGGCTCAATATTTACTGCTTCATTTTTGTATTACTTTTTATGTTTGTAGAGTTGACAAAATTACGAGACTATTTATATAAGTTTGAAATCTATTTATTTCAAGTCTATAATCAATCATGTGTTCAACAAGAGTCTTTAATAATAAGTAACGTTTAATAACTGAAGAATTTTGGGAAACAGGCTTTATGAAACTCAGACAATGACGACACATACGATTCGAATCATCGCTTTAAACCATGTAGAAACTGCCTCTTGTGGAAAAAGATTTGAAGTTCGCGAGATTAAGCATGGAAGAGATTAAATCGAGGTTCGACTCAATACGTTTTAGTTTAATCCGACAAGGTAGAATCGAGTGCTCGAAACTCGTGGAAAAATTGACTTTTGCTAGTAGGGAATTCCCGGGGAGGTGGTCTTGGCCGGATCTTGTTCCCCAGGGAGGGAATCAATCGCACGGCTGGCCTTTAAATCGCTCGCAGGCTGAGAGGCGAAGGGGACAGAGATGTTTCCAGCCACGTGGATTAAAGCGCGAGGTCACGAGGACGAGGATACTCACTGGCTTCCCTGGAGGTCGGTCAAACCGATCGCCCAGATCTCCGATAGAACTGCCCCTCGCTCACACCTCTAACTCACTCTTATTTCTACTTTTTATCCTCTTCCCGCTTTCCGCTTCCTCTTTTCCCTTCACAGCTTTTCGATATTATCGTCCTACGATTTCCTAGACATTTATCGTACATCTACGATCGATCCATTAAATTCTTGAATTGGAGAACACTGATCGTTAAATGTTACTAAGTTTAATAATTTTTTAAATTAAGGCTGTTCATATTTTTTGGATTTAGTTAAAGTAATACTATTTTCCTCGTTTCGATAAACACAAATGTCAAACTTGACAATTCAATAAACCTTACATTTGCTAATAGATTCGTATATATCAGAGATTCCGAAAGCATTCTTCAGCTAGCTTGTATCTGCCAAGCAACACGTTCTCACACAATAAGAGCGTAACTCAATTTGACAATGTTCATCTTTCCATGCAATCCTTTCTATCTGGGATTTCCAAGCGCTGCGCAGCGCAGCAGCAATACCATGAATTTCCTTCGATATCAGATTGGGCGACGCAATCTTTCTCCGGGAAGGCACGTGAGGGAAGCTCGTAAATTTGCGGTGGAAATAGGTGGGCTGGCGGGTTTTGCGGGGAGAAGATCGGTTAACAGGCGACGTTGCTGATCCAGCGCAATGTAAATTCATAAAGTCTTGGCAAGAGCAGCCGCCGCAGTGGCCCCGACAGTGTTACACGCCTTCAGCGAAGCCAAACAATCGTTCCACTCCCGAAAGCCACGAAGGCAGCCCTTTTACTAATTTAGCAGCTGATGCCGCACCGAGCGCCGCGCTCTCTCTCTCCCGCCTCTGCCATGCCAGTTCCGTTATATCTCGTGATGACGCTACACTCTCCACTTTTTCCCTACCAAAATAGACGATCAACTTCGAATATTTCGGCTCGAAAGCAAGCTAATAATTAATTCAACCTCCTTCTTTCACAGACGGTTCTTTCATTTCTATGAATTGTAAAATCGCTTTTATTATCACTTTAAAGGATACAAAAGTGAGAAAATTCTGTCGCACGCAATTCGCAAGGAATCTATACGTTTCACTCGGAATAAAGTAACAGGCTTTGCCCGCCAGTAGCAGAAGTACTATGTTTTGCAGGGGTTCACGCCCCGATACTTTTGCCGCGTCCAATTTTCCCGGAACTGAAGGCGGAATCAGATAGGGACGGACAAACAATTTCACGGGGGATTCTCATCCGCGTAGCCTGCGAGTGACGTAATTGCCAGAAGAAATCAGGAAAACAAGCCAATTAGACCACGCTCCGCGAGTATTCGGGCCAGAGGACACTCAGCCATTCAGGATAATCGCGCACTTCGTATCGAAGCCTTTCGCACTTTGCTTTCCACTTTTCGCCAGAGGCCGTGGGAATTGACTTTGCCGGCTTAGCAGAGAACGACGCATCGCGACGCCAGCCAAACCATATACATTTAGATAGATATTGTATAAAGATAACGAAGCCTCTGGGATAAAGAAATTAGCCTTTCAGTAATTATTCGTAGTTGGCCCGTGTGTTTGTTTTTAACAAAATCGTACAATTAGTTGAATTTCGTGATAATTCACATATTCAATTATTTCGTTAATGAGATTATTAAATTTAGAAGAATCCTTGATTATTTGTTTAATATAAGTAAATTTCATTATTTTGTATTAAAAGGGGTAAGTATACACCTGGTCAATCATCGATGTATTTCGAAGAATGAATATCTTTATCCCAGAATGCGTTCACGACTATGTACACATGTGAGACATAGATATTTTAATAAGCCATTCGTTCAGAGAGGTCTATTATCATAGGTAATATATATATATATATACATACAAGTAAGTATGTGCGTGTTGTAGGATATACACCAAGACACCCAAATAGCAAAGCGTCAAAGTGATAAACCGTAAATGGGATCCGGATCGTCTCCAAATTCTCATTGGCTCATTGCTGAACGCTCGAGTTCCATCGATACATCGATCATAAATTATAATCAATCGCAATCTGTGAGGATTCCTCCGAAAATAGCTTAACCAGCAATTTCGTCGAGTTTCCGATCTCGGATTCAAAAGAAAGGATCGAATTTGTATCGAGAATCGAGCGACGCACAGCAATGTCCGGTGAGAATCTGCGGAAACGAGGAATCTCTCTTTTCGTGCATTTATTCCAATTTCTCTTCATCCAGCATCTCGTGACGGTTCAGTCGCACTAGGAAAATCTCTAATCAAAAGCACACTTCAACTTTTATGTTCGCGCCGTGGACTGTCACTTTGAAAATTGCAGGTTTTCTGTAAAAAACTGTAATATGTTGAAAAGAATATGAATTATATGAAGGCATGGTGTTTTGTCGGATTCAGTTTGTCAGTGATTAACTTATAAAACAAACAAGCTATAAACGAATCACTGACGCTCTGCGACAAATTTCATTATTGCCTTCATAAATGTGCAAATTGCAGAATAAATCGAAACAATTTCGAATACCAAAATCCAAGCGACAGTTCATGGCTGAAGAACAGCATCATCAGCACTGACTTCAGATCGGACGATCCGTATTAAACGAGACTTTCATCGAGCGAAGCTTCAATCAGAAATCCGTCTCCCACGAGTACTGCGTCCTCTAAGTGTGCATAATTAGCCGTAGACGGCAAAGCGCGCTCTGACGATCAATTAATTCCGAAGCGAGAGAGCACATGAGCAAGCGAGTGATTGGCTCGCATTCGCCTCCAACCCCAATGAGACGCGTGCAGTTTCCCGATTAATGAAATCCGGCAAAAAAGGTACTCGATCATTAAAAAGCAAAAAGAGCTCGGTTTACCCTGGCAAAAAAACAAACTAGCTGATCAGGGAAAAGCAGTCAGTGCGCGCCTAGCCAAAGTCCCCATGATCCAATTATTCTGACCACCTGAATCATACTTCGGAAAGTACACTTTCAGCGATTTAAAATGCCTCTAAATTCAATTTAATTGAATTTCTAAATCGAATATAATTCATGGAAATTAAAAGTATTGATTTATACGAACGAATAGAATTCAAAAGGCACTTCCAACTCGGAGGGAGAAAGTATTGATAAAATCCAATGAATATCGTAAATAGGAATTATTTCTTTCCGATTTCGTTTTATTGCAAGTGGTCATAATAAATACAGTCGTGGATAATAGAGGAAATCTATTATAATCGTAGAAGTACTTCGGTCAGCTAAAAAGCCAAGCAGGATTCTTGCCAGAGCATGTAGATAATTAGATGTATGAAATTGACTATCGAATTGATAATTGGCCGCGAAGTAAGGCGAGAGCGCCTGGGAAGATTTAATTTTGTAAATTACGTTGGCTGTAATTGCATTGGGGAGGAATTGTTATTGAAGAAATTGAAAGTAACTGTTGATGCTTAGTGCGTAGGCCAGTGCTCGTGAGTCCCCTTTAATTGGGGAGACCACTTAACACTTTGCCAATCGAGGAAATTTACCCTTTCAATCGAGAAACTCATCAATTTATACTCACTGCCGCAGCAGGCAAGGAAGCACTTACTTAGTCGTTGATTTTAGATCAATAAAAGGACGAACATTTATGCTGACGCTTCGAATGAAAAGCTAAGTAATTGCAAAACTCTGCAGGTTTTCAGAAATAAATTATGATTTTTCAGTGAGTACACGACTTGGAAAGACTCGTGTGAGTAAGTTGGGTGGGTAGAATTACTCATTAATTGGCGAAGTGTTAACTCACTGTTAGATAGGTATTAGTAGATACGAGTGAGTCCAGTCACTTCTTATGCAATCTGCTTACTCACTTAAGTGCCGGATCTCAAATGTCCGGAACTTCCTGGCCAGCCCCGAAGCATTACGGCGATATTAGTAATTGATCTAACCCGGCATAATAAATGCCCACCAATCTATCGTCGACGAAGCGTTTTCTAACTCTTTATTAGTTAACAAGTAGATCGCAGACTCTTTTCTATAACACTTTATTAATTAGTTAGTAATTAATGAAATCCTGAAACTCTTTGCTTAAAGGTTTCTATCTTTCAAATTTCTCTTCTTGAAAGAGTAGTTCACCAAGAAAGAAAGAGTTTATACCAATCTAATATTTCCAAGTTCTCTGTCCTTACTAAACGTATAAGTGGTCGTTATCTATGCACCATTAATTATTAATTAAAGTAAATAATCTTCTGATGGTAAATTAAAAATCCAATCTCTACAAAAAGTCCCGAAAACTTTTCTTATGCTAAACGGAGGATAATGAAGAAGTAAAAAAGATTTCAAGTATCTCCCTGTTTATGACCTTCTACTTCGTTGTCTAAACAGTGAACTAAACCTTCCTAAATAACGACTGCAATTGCTGAAACTCTTAAAATACTAAAGTCTGAATATCGAACACTATAGTTTCTTTTCCTATTTAATTAACTACCGTGCATTCGATTATTTGAATATGCGGAACGATACCACTGACATCGATTGCCAATACACGAATTTCGAGTTTTCACTAAACGAACATTATTAGTCGTATTATGAAAGCAACCTGTTCATGCAAATATCTCGAGCACTAAGTGGACATTTAAGGATAAATTATTCAAGCGCTGGAAACTAAACTGTATACCTTGCACGAGAAACTATAGCTTTTTGTTCATGCATGTGGCTCGCGATAATAAACGGAATATCGACGCGCTAATTAGCGCGCGACACACGCAAATTTTCCGGTGCAGCTGTTTACTCGTCCGGGGTTGATGCAAGCGTCGACCGCGATCAAATCGGACGCAGCCAGGTAATTAAATCATAATTAGTGTCTTTGTTAGGCGCCCTGCCAACCGCGCCATTCCTATTTCCATATTTTCTCCATTAAGTCGTTGCAATTTACCATCGCAACGAATCCGAAACGTATTCCTTAATATTTTTTTCTCGATCTGGCAACTTTACCGTTCAGAAGGACAATCGCTTTCGTTATCGAGCTTTCGACCAATATTTACCGTCTTATCACTTTGTAGTTGACTTTTGCGTTGAACAATGCCTTTTAATCGTATCTATGTGTGTCAGGTTAAATGGGGTCAAGAAACTAACATCACAATTTCATTTATTCCATTGCGAACAATAGATTGTTAATAATGTAGATCTATTATTAAATTCGGATGTTAACTTAGTTTCCAATCTGATGACTTGTTCTTTAGTTTCGAAGAATTATAATGGAAGGTGTTTTATAAAAATTAGTAGATATTCGAATTAAGTACGCGTGAAACATTAAGTAAGCGAATTAAAAACACTTTGAGAGCGCTGACTCTATGAAATTTCAATGAAACAGTACAACAATTCTGATTGCCCGCAATCAAATGACCAGAGACAAAACATAAGAAGCTTCATTTATGGAATTTAGTTCAGTGAGTAGGAAACTAATAGGAAAGATCGATAATAGTCATGGAAACTACGCACAGTTAGGACCAGTGGGACACGTCGTTCAGTAGTTTGAGTTCAAGATTCTCCGACTGACTTCAATCAATTGACGCTCTCTATTTTCCACGGTTTCGTCGATATACGATAGTTTTGACTTTTGTCAAGAATTAGTTATATAATAAATTGTCTATAATTAGCTAAAGAATTAGCCAGACTTATACACGAAACGACCAAGCTAGTGAATTTGAATTCGGACCAATGAGTAGCAGTTTCGTGATTCAGTAAATTATGACCGAATCAGTGAGCAGAGCCTTGTTTCGGGTGCGCGGGAAAGTCACTTATACCACCAACCAAAAGCAAGACATGTTTTAAATCAAAAGCCCAGAATAAACGAAGTATTAGATAAAAAGTAAATATTTCACAAGTTATTCGCCTCGAGTGACAAAGTGTCGACATTTTAAACGTTGCCGTGTCAATAAATTCATAGAAGATCTCGATAAAGGCAAGATGAAACTTAACCTATTTCGTTAGCAATTTCATTGGCGCGTGAAATGACGGTACGCAGGTTCCGTGAGGTACGCCGGAAGTGTGAACACTTGGTTCACCGTCCAATTTATCTATCGATGTGAGGGCGAACAGGCTCTCGAAGATTACAATTTTCCTATCGAAACCAAGCTTAAACAAGGCGGCGGAACAAAAGCAAACAAGAGGGGCTGGCCACACTCTCCTCACAAAAGAATGCGAGGACGCGTCAACGTTTCTATCCAATCTTTCCTAACCTATACACAATGAACTCTATCTCTACTTATATCTCGTCTCTTTCACTTCCTCTAACTAACCTCTACACGTACTATAACGCATAACGAAGGTAGAACTAATAAATATCTATAATTATACTTCTATCTAATCCCACCCACGATATCTATTCTAACTCTTTCGTCTTTGTCTCGCTATCTCCATCCGACGAGCGACTCTTCTAGGGCTACAAGCTCGTTCGGAGGCAGAGGATTAAGGTTAGGACCATTTGAAGCCGCGCTAATCGCCGGCAGTCTAGCTAGAGAATCACGGGAATATACTTAAGTGCTACGATATCGAAGAAAGGAGCGACTATACTACACTTAGCGTGCGATAATTGCGTATTTAATCAAGCCGTAGCGAGCGCCGCACGCCGCGAGATGGCGTCGGTGTTCCCTGGACTCGAACGGTCCCACGGGGACCTGGTTTAGTCACCCGGTATAGTCACTATATGTTTCCTAGAAACGTTCCGAGGGTGTTACCACTTAAAAGCCGATCGGGGGCGGACTTGTATTGTAAAATAGAGAGTTTTTAAAAACACAGCGCGATTAGAGTTAAAGTCGCCCTTAAGGCGCGCTGGTATAACTAGTTGACTATGTTGTAAAACGAGGGGCAACAGTAATGGCACACTGAACATGAGTTTTGTACTATGTAAGCGAACTGTTTGCCGTTTAATAATAATCCAGTCGGTGGACAACAAACACACCCAGACACACTCACAGATACACACAGAAACAGGCGAACACACAGACAGATAGACAGACACCTGTATATAAGTACATGTATTGTTGATTGCCTAAAAATCGCTAGGAATTAAGTGCGTTACGAGAGAAACGGAAGGATCTGTTCGGAGATAATCTCGTATTCCTTCTCGACATCTAGGAGTGTCCAAGCGGATATTGCTTAGTCTAGCTTATACATACACCTACATATACATACGTACGTATATATACAAACTATAAATAGTCCTCTTGTACATAAGAACTGTTGATTTTACTAAAGTCTCGCCTGCCTCAGAGTAAGAACAATCCGCCCGAAACGGAGTCCTTGGGTTCGTGTAGTTCGGCGAGAAGTTCCACGAAGAAACTTCGAGTAGAAAATTGAATTTGTTTACAGCGATGTCTCCCGTTTGTTGTGCACTCAAATGTTTATAGGAACGAATACCGTGCGCTTTCAGAGCGCCTGGGAGAATATAATAGTTGTTACACAGAGATATTATTTGTTTAAGAGTGTAAGATAGGAAAGAGGAACTAAGAGTGTGTGTTCCTTTGCGATATATTGCAGGTGTAAATTGGAATACGTTACCGATGGGAATCGGTAACTTATTTGAATGTTATGAGCAACACAATCAATAGGAGAGTAATTATTATTAGTATTATGATCGTAGTGGGAGTTTCAACCAAAAACTGTCTCCTTTCTTTCCACATAGCAACCATTACTATTTTTCCTTCCAACTATTAATTCACTTCAATTACTTTATTATTAAATCTATTACTTCATCTAAATTTTAATTCCAGATGACCAAAATCCCATTATAATTTGTTATTAATAGAATTTCAAGTACCATCGAATCAAACGTACGCGAGTAGCCAGTAATCATATCTAAAATTCTCCGAAAAAAGTATACCGACTAATATAATACTCGTTCTCTCTCGAGTGCTAATTGTTAATGTTGACAAACTGATAAATACTAGGAAGAATGAAGAAGAGGGGCTGATTTTCATGCTCTCGAGCAGGCGAGACGATATGTTCGCCGTTTGGTTGACCGTTTCCCCGCAGGTCGTCTAGAGAGGCCTCGATTATTCTCGATGTTCGATCGATTGCTGAGAGATCCACGGTGGACGCAAGTGCCCCGATGTGTGCTAGCGCATAAGTGATTTCGATAGGACATAAGCTGTAGCGATGCTAAACACGACACACCCACACGGACTCGCACACAGACACAAACACACTTTGGAGTTCAGCGTGTACCGAAGAAGTTCTGTGGCTCCATGGAACAAGATAGCGGAGGCTTGAAAGGAAGACTGTCGAGGAAATGCTGTCTAATATTCTCTAATTCTACGGACTGACTCGAAAATGAACTATCAATTAATAAACTTTTCAATTCAGTTTATACTTTATTTTTCTTTAAATAACTTCTATATTATTTTCATTCTTAAAATGAGAGATTTGTTGATTTTTTATATTGCAGAGTATTGTAATAAATAGTTACTTACTTGACTGATGGAATGTCAGAGAAAACTTCACTAGAAGTTAATCATTATTAGATTTCTTGCCAGTGAGATCATTATGTTGGACTTTTTCTGGGTCAGTCTGTGCTCGGTGGGAAACATCGCGAACACTTCCAGCTTCTGTCTCCTCTTTTTCGATCTGTCTTCGTCAATCCTAATCCCGTTCTTGCTCTGGTTCTTCTTGCCAAGAGAATTAATCTACCGCAGGTTCGTCACGAAATCATTATCAAATCTTTATGGAAGATTGGATTGGTTCTTGCTTGCCCCACTTTCTCTCTCCAACTTCAAACAGTCCCACTTTGATTCGTAGCTTTCGGTATCTCGCCTATGAACTTCCATTATCCTTAGCGAGAGGTGTGTGCGCGCACCGACGAGCGCGCGCGCGCGCACCTCCTCGTACAACTGTGTATACAGATACAGACACAAACAAGTACACCAATTGGACGAAATCGCAATTACGTTCGCGCTACGTCCACGGAGAATCGTTTAATTAGACGCGCCGTGTTGGACGGAACGAGTGAGATTGATGCTTCACACGTGTCTTAACACTCACTCTCCTATTGTATGTTAATTCAATTTTCCTGTCCCGAATAATATTGGATCACTAAAATTCGCAATGATCACAACTCCATCTGAAAACGATGGACGAAGTTTTTAATACAATATTTTCATTTCGAATTTTATTTATCTTTAATTATAAATGATGTACCAAGTATTTGTTTTAGATATTGATGGTATTAAATTTGTTTCACAATGCGCGAGTGTCAATTTCACTGACTCCGATCCACTTGGAGCGACAGAACTCTCTCTGTCTCTCTCTCACACACACACACACACTCTTCCGTCTTCAATGTATAATTCCTGTTGTACAGAAAGCTAGATGATGACGAAGTCGTTTTATCGTGTTAAGCCGTTCTATGCCTACGCTCATTACACTACTGTCTTACTGTACTATCAGTTTCGCCGCTCGTCCTTACCAAGTCATTTACTGACAGTGGACTCGAATAACTCTAAGCCACCGAACAAAGGAATCGTGCAATGTCTGGCACATATAGGCAACAACCTAGTCAAATGTATAGTGAGGATCTGTTATAAATTTGATATGACGAATATTTCGAGCATAAACGGCACGCGCGCGCTAGTAGTACTTAATTAAAAAGTGACCGTTAGCAAATGAGATTAGTTAATTTGGCATTGTTCATGGCCCGAGTCATTTGCGCCGTGTCGACAGTAACGGCTGGTGCAATCAGCAGAAAATAATATTATAACCCGGGAATATATTTACATACACAAACACTACGTATTATGAATTACGAACAAGATTTTAATAGAAATAAAAAGAATGTTGAAATATCAAAACTATTTTATTAATTTGCTCGGTGTATTTATGCCAACTGTACAGGGTGATTCACTTGCCTTTGAATCCTAGCCCTTATTTTTTTGGTGGACTTCCCGACCTTTCCCGGGGCTGAAATTTGGTGGGTAATGTTTTTTTTCATCGAGGAAGAAGTAGTAAAAATTCCAGAGCCCTAGCTCAAAATTCATTTTTTCGCAAATTTTTTAAGGCATACCCCTTCAAAAATTTTCGATTTTTCGAAGGTTCTGGGACCGGGACGAACGCTTGATTTTTCGATTGTCCGTGTCTCAAAACGGAAAAAAAACATAAATGTTGTGGGGGAAATGCCGGAATTCTGCCTAAAACATGTGGAAAACCGATCTTGAAAAATTGATTTCGATGGTTTTCCCCGTGTTTTTGGTAGTTCCCAACCTTTCCCGGGGCTGAAATTTGGTAGATAATGTTTTTTTGCGCCAAGGAAGATACCATAAAAATTCCAGAGCCCTAGCTCAAAATTTTTTTTTCTCCATATTTTTGGCCACCGAAAATATCCAATTTTTGGTCGTGATTCAAAGGCAAGTGACTCACCCTGTACATTCGGTGCAAATGATTCGGCGAAAGAATCATGAACAGTGCGATCCCTGTTGACGCGTAGACTTTCCGGGCGAAAAATCTAGCGAATCCGACGAAAGTTCGGTGATAAGTTTTCGAAGATTTGATTCGTTAAGTTTGACTTCGACACCGTTCGAATGCCACTCGTTGCACCAGCCACATTTTTCTTGAGGTCAGAATCATTTGAGTCGACTGTTGACGGGGCGAGTAGTCGAAGAGAAGTGTTACTCGATGATGTACGATCTCGTTGAGGAATCAAAGCCGACGAGTTCCTTTCAATGACAAAGGAATCGAGCCACCAGAACGAGAATTACAAATGTCATTGTTCCGACGAAACCAGCAACAAGGTGGCGCGCCAAATAATAGAGGAGGAGATCGAACAATAAACAATAGCGATTCGAAACAACTGGACTTTCGTTATCCGAATTTGAACTCGATAAATAATTCGTACGACTCGACGATACTCCTCGCGGGAAAAAAGCGATATTTAACGAAACATACGATAAAATCGGCAATGTGTAAATTGTTAAACAATAACGCTTCCAATTCAGATAGCAATTGTATCGTACGATGCAAACATCAAATTTGGATAATTGGAAGTTCGGCTACATTAAATAGAAAGATCCAGTAAACGATCGATCACGATCGATTCGAACCAGTCGAATGTACGATTTAAAATTAGTCCAATTTAAAATTAAAGACGCGCATGTCACTCTGCAGGATGTTGAATATCCAGGAAAAGGTATTTCCAGGCTGGATCCCTTTTGCATTATTTGCGTCTTGTTGCGCGACTTAACTCGCACGTTGTGGAGGAAACTAATAAAGAGAGCGGAGAAAACAAGCGATGTAATATGCGTGACCGATGTAAGAAAGCAGTTAATTGTAATTGACTCGAAAGTGCAAAATATACAGACATTAAATGTTATTTATACCAGTGTGCCTTTCATTTGCACCGCCCTTTCTTCTCTCCTCTCCTGATTCCATTATTACTTAACTGATATTAATTCCAATATCAACAAATTCTAAAAATTATCTTCTACAATTTTTTCGATTATGTTTGGATCATCTTATTGAAGATTTCTTATTGTTGCTTTGTTCCTGGTGAGTGATTGGAAAATGTTGCGGTAAAGAAGCACGAGAGCTTTCACTGAGAGGTGAACACACTAATTGCTTGGCAGGAATAGTTGATTGGCTTCAAGCGCGCTTCATTGTCGGCGGAAAACAATAGCTTTTCTACCAAGCGGAGCATGCCACTCATCGATATCGAGCATTCTCTGCAAGGTAATCGTGAAAAGGTGGTAAGGTTACAATAAACCAGCTATTCCGCCAAGCTAGAGTTACCTCGAGCGCATTCCACCGGTTTATTGACTTTAGCAGTGGAATTTATCGATGCAGAGTCGCTGGGACTTCCAAGAATTATGCGATCGCCTATTCGTCTTCTTATTAAATAAGAGAACAAGGGATTTACAATGTTACTTTCTTAAAAATTATTAAATTCTTGCTTTTTATTAAAGACAACACTGAAAACTAAAAGCTCACGAAAATTTCGAAATAGAATAATCAGAACCAAAGAAGGAATTGTGTCGCGTCATCAACTTCCGCGATCGGCCAAACAATTCCGGAAAAAGGCCAATCGATACAATCTGACAAAGGTGTTACATTAGAGTGAAAGAATTTCGGGGCGTTTATCAATAAGTAAGTTTTCGTGTCAAATGGATAATATCTGAGACACACCCAGCGAACCATATGTTTTATCGTTTCACCGGCAAGAAAATGTATTTCTTAGAAAAGAACTTCGCCGCCTTGCTCGATCCGATAATTTCCCTGCCCGTTGCCGCTTGTCACTTTCATTTCAGTCATAATTGACTCAACCTGCTTTCATGCCTGTAATTAGCATAAAAAAGTAAAACGATCTTTTATTCTAGTTTGTCCTCGTTAATGTCTTGTCACTTATTTTTAATAGTCTATGTTCTCTTTGAAAGCAAAGACCGTTGAAAAAACAATAACATCAATTTACGAAGTAAATATTAGTGCAAAGTCTACAAATTCTCTAATTTGGTGGAAATATTCGATAGAGCGTAGAATCACGATGCAACAGAGTAAACCACAGTTGCAGGTAAATTGGATGATTGCATATCGATGTAGCAAACCTATTTACAGAAGCCTGAGAAGTAAGTAAACGACAATGTGCCGAACAAGAAATGTCAATACTTTTCGCATGCATCCATGTGGCATTTTCGTAAATACAAAAGCGCTAGAATTGGTTGAATCACAACTGTTCAGCTTTAAAACAATAAAAGATCAAAGAGTCTAGCGTCCAGTTGTAGCTAAAAGCCATTGTCATTTCCGACAAGTTCCCTTTGAAACGTACCGATTAACGCCGCCATAAATTCGAACTAGTATCGTCAATTTAAAGTGCCCATTAACTAGTCTTATCTCGCAAAATAAACATCGAACTTCGCACTAACCACTATCGATTGTAATTCTGCGAAATATTATGTTTTATTCTTCTTTATTTATTATATAACATTCTAATATTAGTAAAAGAAATCGTCCCATAATTACTGTCTGAATTTTTAGCCATCAATACTTAATACTGTATTTATAAACATAAGTAAATTAAATCAAAAATAATTGAGAAACTGTTTCTTGCTTTACTGAAGCGTCTTGGGAATCCTGTCGAGGAACCCGAAACTTAGAAACCCACAAACGCACAGTGCAGCTTGCGGTGGAAACAGAACCGCCACGGAGTAGTAGAAATTAGAACTGGATACTCTTTTGCAACTAAATTATAAGTTTCTACCTAAATGATAAAATCAAATAAGATTGCTCGCCGTTTAAAAACCACTTGATTTAACAGCACGGTTTTCTAGTTACGGACTAAGTAGAAAATGTCATCCAAGCAAATAGTCAAGTTTCTTCTCTGACTCGTTGACCCAGCAGTAAATAAGCAGAGCGTAATTTTTAAATCTACCAGAAACGCTCGGAAAAATAAGATGAGAGATTCCGCTGGAATGGACTATTTGCCGCTCGGCAGACTGCGAGGCTATCGTTATTACCCGGGCGGTTGCGATTACCAGCAGCGCAAAAGGCAAATTAAAACCGGACTGTGTTTTGACGCTGTATTAATGGCAGATTAAACACTAATTAAACCCTGACGCCAATCCTGATAGTTCCGTGTATACGTGACACGCGATTGACTCTGCTCACCTTGTTTTCTCGGTCAATGCGTTCTTCTTCGTACATGTAAAACGTATGATACAGAATTACAGATTTCGTCGAAGTGAACTATAAATTTCAATTCGAGCCATTGTTAATAAAAACCACG
This sequence comes from Ectemnius continuus, assembly GCA_910591665.1. Taxonomy (NCBI): domain Eukaryota; kingdom Metazoa; phylum Arthropoda; class Insecta; order Hymenoptera; family Crabronidae; genus Ectemnius; species Ectemnius continuus. Next base: position 6,143,860 of record OU342868.1, on the reverse strand, counting down.
ATCAATTAAATTCGAGTAATTCGAAGTATAAAATCCCTTTGTTCGAAGCTTGACAAATAGATGGTCGAGATTTGACATTTCAAGTTCTCGGATGGGGATTTACACCCAAACAGAGTGCCGCTCGGTCCTCCCCCACTCTGTCAAGCGAACCGATAGCTTCTTCTGCGCCCACTGTTAAGGTTATCGCTCACTGCCAATGCAAATTGCTGGAAGCGAGTCGCCTTTTCTTCGGTGCGCCGGCATCGTCACATGTGACAGTTTACGCGTCGCTTCTGTCAAGAGCTTTTCAAGCTGATTCCCGCGAGCCAGCTCGCTGGTGAACTTCCTGGAATTCAGTCCTTCGATCGAAAACACCAGCGCTCCAATTACTCCGCGGAAAATCGAGCGTGATCGCTCTGCCATCAAATCTCATCTGTGATAGGAGCAATTGTTCGATCGTGCGACTCGAAACCCAGCTGAGCGGAGCACATCGAATTTGGGACATGGTAAGCTCTTTCTTTTTCCACCCGACGCGGTTTTCCCCGAAATGTTTCACTGACGATCAGTGATTTCCTTGAGTGCTTCGGTTGCACTAAATTCGGCAAAGTTTCGCATTCTGTGTTATGAAAATATTTGGCAACACGTGCGTTAGAAATTATGAAATAATAATATAATACTAATTTGACAAAGGAACAGTTTTTTGAAGGGAACTACATTTTGGAACGAATAAGATATTACATACATTTCCTTTCGCCTTTGTTCTTTCTTCCATTTGCATTTGGATCAGTAAATAGATATAGTTATTGTACATATTTAAAGAGTCATCTATCTCTTCGCTTCATATCTGAGTGAGCTTGTATAATTTTGATTTTCCTATCGGGGAAAAGCTGGCTCCAGCAGATAGGGCCAGTGTAACGGGGCGTTTTAATGAAATGCAAATAAAGAAATCAGTTATCGTGGACGCTTAGTGGACGAAGTTAGCGCGCTAATGACGTTAAAGGAGGACAAAAACAAAGGAATTTGTCTCTGCGCGAGTTAAGTGGAATCGTTCCACCTAATTTATTGGTGACAGGCCTATCTGACCCTTTCGAGCAACTATTCTCAGTGGCGAATTTCATAGAACCAGCACTATATCTGAATCCCCATTAATACCACAAATCTAAAGCAATAAAAACTGCAGCCTCAAATTTATTCTAGTTTTAAAGTTTAATTAGTAGGATTTGGTATGCTTATTTTCGAGGCTATTAAACCTTTTTTGTGGTAACGCGAATCTCGATTGCGGTTCCATTTGAACGTTGAACACGTGTCAAAATGGCTTAGGCAAGCAGCCAGGGCGCGGCCTGCCAAAACCATTTTCTTGGAAGTAAACTTCGAGACGTCTAACACGTCTAATAGTCATTTTGTCATCGAGTGTGACTCGGACCAAAAAGTGCATTCTCAGAATGGAAGATCAGCCAACAGTTGTAACTTACTTCGATGTATTCATGAAAAAATGTGTATTTACGTATGAAACAGTTATGAAATATACTTTTTCAACTTGACTTATTATCATCCATCATTTTTAAACAGATTTAAAACACTGAAGGAAATTTTGAAATTCATTGCAATAATTGGCAGGGATTGTTTATCTTAACTCTGCAGCGAAATCAGTATTTTTCTGTGTGTGCCTTGTTTGTACTTCACTGCGTATGCGAAACTTGGCTGTCAGCCAAAGTGAAACTAACTCTGACTTGTTTTCCCATTACTCGTAATTATCAAGCTGAATGAACTGGCAAAAGCAGTGAATAATGAAATACGAGACTACAAATTATTATTATATTAAAATGCAGTTAACATGTGATGCAACGTGTGTTGCGTAAAAAGAACAGATTTGAAAGCCTGTCGTAAACAATCGGCTATAAAAATGAATGGCAAGACATGAAATTGAAATATATGTATAAAATTACGTCAGTGCATAAAATCTCAATGTCCAGATAGCAGCGTTTATATCTCAAACTCGTGCAATTCTATTTTCGTATTCCGAGATATTTATTGTTATGCATTTTACTCAATTTGTTTCGACAGTAAAACTGCGACTAACTGATTGAAAAAAAATATTAAAATGCATCAACTTTCGTATTATAAATACTTGATGGGTTTTTCAAAAATTGACGCACTACTTTCGGAACAATGGATTCTTATTGAGCCTATCGGCGCATTACACCATAAGAACACTATGTTTCCAGTGCCATAAGGAGGACACACGATAAAGAATTCACGATCGGCGGCGATAACGCCGGTAAACCGATAACCGATTTCCACGGGAAAATATATCATTGGGCCAAACCCTTTCGGACAGTTCAAAGCATCGTCGTGCAATCAACATGTCTATCTCTCTGCCGAAAATTTTATTGTTCGTTTGTGCTTGGAGTGCGGCCTTTCTATCGGGTTCGCAGTGCATCCAGCTTGTTGAGAAGGAGTGGTGGGAAACTGCATTGGTTTACCAAATTTGGCCGAGGGGATTTCAAGACAGCGATGGGGATGGCGAGGGTGACTTGCAAGGTGAGTACGAAATACAAGAAATTTTGTAAGGGTGCAGTCAACCAAAGCCCATTCATACTATTTTATATACTGCTTTAGAACTCTACTTTAAATTTCTTGAAATTGATTTTTATAGAAAGCTCAGTTTTTATTAAAAAAATTATTTCACTGGAAATGCCAATGTCTACCTTAGTAATTTACGATATTATATCGACGGGAATCAATTGTATCTTTCGAAGCGTATTCGGTATCAACAAACGGTTACTTATCTTACGCTGGGAAGCTCTACCTCGCGTCCCACATTCCTCTTTATCGGCTCCGCGTTCTTAACGTTTGTTGATGCAAAGTTTTAATAACAAATCATTACACAATAGGGATTTACAAAGAAATTATATAAATTTCGATAGCTAAATAAAAGTTTCTACTTAATGTTGGAAATATATTTTTTGATAATATTGATTTAGAAATCGGGCAGATAAAATCAATTGTTAATCATTTTTCTATCATTCAGGCATCATATCTCGCCTAGACTACATTCAGGACTTAGGTGTCGATACTATTTGGTTGAACCCGATTTACCCCTCGCCCATGATTGACTCAGGATACGATGTCACGAATTATACTGACATCCATCCCACATTTGGCAATCTCAGCCAATTCAATACGTTAATTAATGAAGCGCACGCTCGAGGTACCCCTTTTTAAATTAATTACGGATATTTTCGTAATTCTATTTGAAATACTGTATAGCGTAGAAAGGGTCTTTTTCCATTCGCAGATTTGAAAGTCATTTTAGACGTGATACCAAATCATTCGAGTGATCAGCATCCCTGGTTTTTATTATCGGAAGATCGCGTTTATCCTTATAGGGATTATTATTTGTGGGCTGATGGGAGACTCAATGACCAGGGGATGCTTCAACCTCCTAATAATTGGGTAAAATAATTAGACTGTGCTAATTATAATTACTTGTGTGCGATATGTTCAAATCATCAAATAAAATTTAAAACGCGTAGGTGAGCACGTATAGTAATGAAAGTGGATCAGCCTGGAAATGGAATTGGAGGCGAGGACAATATTACTATCACAAGTTCCACGAAAGTCAACCAGATCTGAATCTGAGAAGCGAATTCGTCATAGCAGAATTATTGGTAGCTAAATAATTCGAATAAATACTAATTATTTCTGCCAGTTTGTAAAAGTACACGAATATTGTGATTTCCCTGGCAGACTGTGTTTGACTTCTGGTTGGAAAGAGGTGTGGATGGTTTTCGCTTAGACGGAGTCTCGTACTTTTTTGAAGACGAACAGTTGCAGAACGAACCGACTTTCGGCGAAGGAACTTACACTTCAGGTTTACCGGAGAATACAAATTTATTGTACATCTTCCGCGAGTACATAAACAATTGGATAGCAAAGAACAATGCAGAACCAAAGTATGTAGAAAGACAATAATTTTACAGATATTAAAATGTTCATAAACAATTTGTAGACTGCAAAAACTATGTCGAGAGCTTCTGCAGAAAAAGGGAAATACTTGTTCATTTTGCAGGATGTTGATCGCAGAATCTTACGAATCCGATGAGAAGTTAATCACATACTATGGAAACGAGACGCATGCTGGAATTCCCCCGCTTAACTTCCGTTTTATTACCCACGTCAATAACAAGAGCGACGCTCAGAGCATCAAAAGTATCCTTGATGAGTGGCTCGGAATTCTTCCCAATAATGCCAGCACTAATTGGGTGGTACGAATATATTATATATTTCATTAGATTTAAAATCGCAATATTACGATGATTTATAATAGATGATAATTTATATGTTGATATCAATGTATTAGAAATTCGTATAATTCCAGCTTTCGAACCAGGACAATTCACGAGCAGCGACTCGAATCGGCTTGAACCGCATCGACGGTTTGCATATGCTGAGTCTTCTCTTACCTGGTCAAGCGTTCACCTACTACGGCGACGAAATAGCAATGTTGGACGCAAAAATAAGCTGGTCTGACACGAAGGATCCAATGGGATGTTCGCAAACAAAAGAGACCTTCGAGGACTTCTCTAGAGATCCCGCGAGGACCCCCATGCAATGGAACTCGAACGTCTCAGCAGGTTTCTCTACCAATGAGAAGACCTATTTGCCGGTGCATCCTGATTACGTGGGTAGAAACGTCGAGGAACAAAAAACTCGAGAAAAGAGTCCTTTGAATACGTACAAACAGCTAGCAGCACTTAGGAAAAATCCTGTTTTCACTCACGGCGATTACGAACTTGCTACACTTAATGATGATCATGTTTTGATATTAAAAAGGTCGGTGGATTCAATTATTTTCATGATGTTTCGCGGATTTGAATTTTAATATTATACGATGTTACAATTTTGCAAATTTCACAGATCATTAGAAAATCATACCACATATATTATTATATCTAATTTGGGACTGCGACAAGAAAAAGTCAACTTGACTGAATTATATCCAGATCTCCAAGACCCATTGGAAGTCATCGTTGCTTCGAGCAATGCTGTATACATCGCGTGAGTTTGAAGTTAAATTTTTAATATAATAATCAATGATTTATCTGCGCAATTTTCACACATAAGCACTATAAAAAGCATAAGAACAAAACGATTTACTTTGTTTTGAAGTGGTAACATTTCGCGAGACGACATTATACTCTCCGCCAATGCAGCTATAGTAATAAAATCCCAGGAAGGTGAAGAATCTACTGAAGTACCGCCGGAAACTTGTATGAAAATTATAATATTAATTAATTATGAGACATATGTGTTGGTATTATTAATATCGATAATTAATTAAAATTTTGCAGCTACTGCTAACGATGAAACCACTGAAAGCACCGAGACATCAGGCAGTCCCACTAATGCAACACCATCATCGCCGAGACCACCTACCACCACAAGAAATCCGAATTCTTCCACGCAAAACCTGGCCTCCCTATTTCCTTTAACAGCAGCAATCATTGTCGTTGCAATCACGCTTTTCAATCATTAAATCCTTCTAAAATTCCTTTATTAGAATATAATAAAAACGTCATAATTATTTCAGGTAAGAATAAAACTAGAATTTACGATGTTGAATTTAACGATGTTTATTGTTTTATCGACAGTTGTTCTATCGTAATAATTTATTATTTACAAAACTGTGTGACACTTCTTAATTCTTGCACGACTTTTCTATGTATTGCATATGTATATTAATCATTACACTCCTATATTTCATAGATTTCCTGTAATTATTTACCTATCTGTACTTGTACGATTGATTGAAACTTGTAAACACTGTCTTATCGGCGAATCTCTGCTAATCAATCCATCAAGGATTCCTTGCGAGAAAGCGATAGACAATGTCACTTTATTAATAGAACATTTATTTCTACTGATGAGAGACGTCAACCTTAAATGATAATCTCACCGCCACCTTAACTACCAAGCCGGCTAATGTTAGTAATAGGATCGTGAGTATAAGAGTAAGCTGTACACTCACAAAGAAGTGTACCGAGTGACTCACATTAAGACCGGAGAGGATCCGATGCAGGTGCGCAACTACCTCATTCGCATCGTTGCCAATTGCACAGCCGTATCTCAACTGACAACACTTACAGCACGGAAATATGTACAGAATGAATCCTCGATAATCCCCGCGTGTAAATAAGCGGAGCGCTTCTTTATCTCGCTGTTGTTTGGGAAAGAAAGAGGCGATTTTCTGAACTGTGGGAGAAACGACATTCCTGCTGTGATGTTTGGATTGTAAAGTTTAGAGAAATATGACGAATATTCAACCAGTAATAACAATAAAACGAACTATAACTATTCGATAAATAACAATGCACATAAATAAGAGAACGACTGGCAACCGTCGAACGATATTACACAAGCGCAACCTTCCCCCGATTTCCGCGTCACGAGAAGAATGAAATTCGTCGCAAACATTGGCAATCGCGCTACAAGTTATCGCGCGCGGCGTGAAACGGGATAAATAAGGGGTCGAGTAGAATAGCAAAGAAAGACGCAGAAGAGAATTAGTCGAATCCGCCATCAAGTTCACGGTTATCGGCACAGGAGAAAGGAAAATGCAGCGTCTTCCGCGGGTTGTTATCGTCGCGGCGCCGTGCGGCGTTAAAACGCTTCCGATTCTTTATCAGCTCGGCCCAATTTGCCTTTTGCCTCCTGTGCGTCGTATCGCCGTCTGTTCGTGTGGGTTCGACGTATACCGGGCAAGAGTTGTGGCATGCATGTACGTACATAGAGGCTCGTCAGCAGAAGGAAGAGCAGTCCGAGAGCTGTCTGTTCAGTCTGACCGTCTGTTATCAACGGTGAGCATCGGCTGGCAAAGGTGATATGAGAGACCATGGAGCTCCAGGAGACCACCTATTTACTTTGCAAGAAGATACCTGCCAAACGAAAAACAAGAGATCCAGGTTTGTCATAGAAATATTTTTCGAAACTTTTAGTAATCATTTTTACTTCTTACTCACACACTTACCGTTTAATTGTTCGTAAAGGTGTTGCAGAAATTGGCAGTTTTTCTATGAATCTTGAAAGCAATTGGTTGAATTAATTTTGCATTATTACGCGAATACCAGACGAGTCTCTTAAACGCGGGAGATACTTGGTTGACTATGGGGTACTTTATCTTCTTCTTCAATACGTGGGTGGTTGAATCAATTAACAATACATGTCTCGAAGAATGTTTTCGAACAAATTGATAAAGTCAACTACAAAGAGCGATAAGACAAGACAGAGTTTTAATGCCAATGTGGAAGCTCGTTATAAAAGGAAACTATTCGAAATTAAGATTTGAAGTTTGAACTTTCTAAAATCTGTCAATCGCTGTCATAGATTGGAGATTAAGCTGAGGAGCACTCTAGCGGTACTTAAGTGATACTAATTCCCAAAAATCACGCACTTCTTATTTTATTACAGAATCGAGCTATGAGGAAGTTGGATATTACTCTGTCTATCCAAGTTCGTTAAAAACGCGACTTTGCTTATTTTGGGCACTATGGGCGATTTTAGTGATAGTGTTGCTCGTCTCTGTTCTGACGTACTGTTGCGTCACACCATACACTTGCATCGAGAATAAAGGGAATCTCGAAGCGTCAAATATGCAGCCGGTAAGTTACACAAAAAATCCGAAACATTGTTATCTTTCATGCCTTTCAAGTTCTAGCATGATTTTTTTTTTACAATTTCAGTAAACACGTAGAAACATTAAGATACGCGTGTAAGCATACATTCCAAGCTGTTTTGACCGGATACCGTCCGAGGAATTTTCGAAAATCGCTTGAAAATCGATCGATTGCGATAGCATTCGCACTATCGGTTGGGTGCGAGATAAGCATCGCAAGAAAAGTGTAATTCCTTTGCTCACCGCGACGATCTGTCTCGGCGAGCGTCTCAAGGAATTTATCGGAGTAAGATCTGAATCAGTGAATGAAGTCTGTGACAATACCGTACTGTACACTATTTATAATAAATAAAGAAATGTTATCTCAACCCGAGTTTCTAATGTCATTGACCCCTGTACTATTTATACCTTTTAATTCCTTCGACTGAAATGATGTACTTTCAATTGTTTCGATAATGGAATAAATGGAGAGAACTGTTAACTATTTCATCGAACAATCCGTATTATACTGCGTTACATCACAGTACCACATGTTTCGGAAATTCGCCGTCGCATGTAACATGATTAAACACCCGGAATCACATCATAATCGACATCGACAGCGTCGCGGAAACCCATAACGGATCCAATGAATCATGAGTAATTCGATCGAATCGATAGATACTGATTAGAGAGCACTTGCGTCCGTTTGCATGCCATCTGCGCAAGTGTCTGCTCATCCACCAAACGAATAAATCGAAATCAGAGCATTTACATCAGTCGTGGAGTACCTGATAGTGGAACCCTGCACTAGACTTATTTCCCAGCTGATCCACTCTGCCCTTTGTCCCATAAACAATACCAGCACCTTTCACTGGCCCCTCCTCGAGCTGAAAAAAATATTCCCTCCTGTAAATTTCATGTCATCCACAATATTCATAACAGAAGCTCGTTCGAAATTTAGTTTCGACATACAAGAGGCACGTCCCGTTCATGGTTCTTGCTGATACAGCACGTTGTGTGCGCACAGTCGTGCTCCAGTTGAACGATAATCAGCTTCATTATTCAGTAGTTTTCGGGACGGACGAGGAAGAAGTAGTAGCCAGAGAGGGCCGAGGGAGAGCTGCTGTACAATCTGGCTGGAGTAAGTACTGGTTCCACGAGTTTCTCTTGAAAAGGGTCGTCCCTGGGGTACCTCTATTGAACAGAGTGCGTTAGTGGTGGTAAATAGGACAAGAATCGACAAAGGGCTCCACGAATCAGACCGTCGTCTGCCGAAGGGTGGAAAGAAGCCGTAGGAACGATCGGAACGAGCCGTTACGTATTGCCGTACAGTCGCCCTCCGAGCACCAGCCTGTTCAGTACACTGGGCTCCCGAAGGTTTCATAGGAGAAAGGACTAATACGAAAAGGTATCCCCAACTCTATAAGATTGTCTAAGAAGTAGTTAGTAAGAACGGCACGCTTACGTCCTTGGAGAGCACGTTGCAGGCGATGGAGAGTGGGAGGCTCGATTTAGATAGCGCCGAGGCGAACGGCGCTGCGAAGGAGGCGTCGGCGGCAGTCGTTGCCACGTACAAGTCCCTACCGGACGACGACTCTAACTGGCAAGAGAAGCAACAAGAGAAGAGCACCATGGGCAAGCCAAGTGCCGCCAGCGAGATCGACGATGGAGCCCAGGAGAAGATGCTCACGGATGAGACGAAGATCTCGCCGACCAAAGACGCCACTGAGGTACTTGTCTAGCAACTATGGACGACACCACGCCTATGTATTTTGTGATCGATAATGCTCCCTCGTTTTCCGTTATCAACTATTTCCGTGTTTTCTCATGGCTATTGTTGCGCCAATTACGTGGGCCAGTAAAGTATTCCTCTTGAAGATAGGAGCAATTAAAATAATTGCTGGTTACTTTTAAAATAGCCACGTCCTACGATCTATTAGAGTCGACTGCCCCACTTTGCACCAGCTTTCACGTTTTTTTTGCTTCGTCACACAAAATCGGGGCTTGATCTGCCGTGAAACGAATCTGTCCTGATGAGAAGTAAGAAATTCCCATGTTGCATCACCCCAGCCTTTCTTAGTAACAGAGGAAATGTGCAGGAGGAAAAGAATGTGTAGGATGATAGGGATTGGATACAGCATTGCATAAGAAGTATTCTAACTTGGAATCTACATGAAATTAACTTATCCTAGGTGAAATTCATCTCTGAAAATGGAGATGCAAAAATCGATATTGAGACAGTCAAGCAAAAGCTCTCTGGAATGGGAAAAGAAGAGCTGATGAAATTTGCAAATGATCCCTTCTGGGTTAAAATGAGATGGATCCTATTTATAAGCTTCTGGCTGCTTTGGTTGGCCATGTTGAGTGGAGCAATAGCCATCATTATAATGGCACCAAAGTGCTCAGCACCACAGCCAAAAGAATGGTGGGAAGAAAGTCCCATTGTTCATTTGGATGTTGCGGATACACACACTCACAATCTGAAAGGACTTGAACCACTGCTGGATACCTTGAAGGAGCAAGGCATTCGTGCAATCTCTTTGGAATCGTTAGTTAAAGAGAGTGCAACAGGTGTGCATGCATATATGTTGCAGAGACAAGCTTGAACAAGTACAATTAAATGTGCTCTACACAAGTCTCTTTATTACACAGGAGATACTGAGGACTTCAAAGATATTATTCCGGATTTGGGCACCATAAATGATTTAGAGGCTTTGGTAAAGGCAGCTAGAGAAAGGGAGCAGCATATTGTATTGGAACTTGATCCGAATCATTCTGCTCTGGACCACCCATGGTTTAAGAATTCAATAGAAAAGAAAGATCCATACACTGATTATTATGTATGGGCAGATGGAAAGACTAGCTCGGATGGTGCGCGTAATCCACCAAACAACTGGGTTTGTAATTTATTACCAGAACAGCAAGAAATGGAAAACCAAAGATATATACTATTTAAGAATAAATAATTACAGTTAAGCATTAATGGTGGCTCAGCCTGGGAATGGAATGAGGAAAGAGGCCAGTACTACCTTCACCAGTTCAACAAGACCCAGCCAGATTTGAACTACAACAACCCAGCAGTGGTCGCGGAGTTTTCTGTAAGTTACTCCTCGCTGTATTACCGCTATCGTTCGTAAGATATGGAACTTTACACATTGAATTTTTGAAACAGGATATCTTGACACACTGGTTGAAACTGGGAATCAGTGGATTCCGTTTGGCAAATACGCAATATCTGACGGAAGATCCGAGTTTCAGTGATGAACACAGGAGCAGTATTCCAGTGGAAGATGATAACTATGAATCTCTAGTGCACGCGTATACAAGCGGGCGCCCAGAAAACAAAGCTATTTTATTGAAATGGAAAGAAAGAGTCTTCAATGAAACAAGCGGAAAGGGGTATTGTCTCTATTATAAAGTTCCCATTTTAGTTCATTCCTTACTGTGGAATCAACAACTCATGGTACTTTACAGATTATTCGCCCTCCAAGACGATATTGGTGCAGATCTCCTAGCAGTCTACAATGATGAGTCACAACTGATAGATCTCCCACAGAATTCACAATTCCTTGCAACAGCAGATGCTACGATTGACGCGACCACATTGTTGCAGGGTATTTCGCAGTGGCTTACTTCTCGTCACGTTCCCTGGCCAGGCTGGGATGTAAGTACAGAGGAAGAAATGTACCTAATCTCGTGAGGGTGGACAGTACTTATTATTTTAATGCTTCTAGCTCAATGGAAAAAAACAGACATTGAGAGAAAGGATGCCAGCTGATATTGCCGACAGCATAACATTGATGAGTCTGCTTCTGCCTGGTACTCCAATCGTCACTTTAAATGATACTTTATCTGCGAGGGATGCATTTGCGACGCTTAGCAAAGCCCGGAGCGGACTCACATTCCTTCATGGAGAGACCATAACGAGGGTTGTCAACGGCACAGTCTTCGTGTATACAAGGTAATCTCAGCAATGACTAATCCATGAAATCCCAGCCAAAAATGTTACTAACCAATTGGTTTATTGTTTGGGCTAATTTTAATTGGAGCGTGTAAGGGGGGCCAAAGAAATAATACGAAATAAGTCACACTTCTGAGAAACGGAATAAGCCAATTGAAGCTGGTCTAATACATCAATTGACTGTCCAATTGCCGCCATTCAGTCGTGTTCCATTCTCCCACTTTAATGCCGTTGAACTCACACGCACAATAACACTTAGACTTTAGTCAGTTGTATCAGATAATGTACTAACCGAAGATTAATCTTGTTCCATGCTCACTCCTATTCAACGCAGGAGCTGGTGAGTCTTACTAACATTCTGCATGTGCTTATTATAGTTACAGGAGAAAGTTGACTAAATCGGGGATTAACTTTGATTTTATCCAATGCATGTTCGAACTAGTTACTAATATTCTCTCTTGCTCGTAATGGAATGTATAATCCTGCAATTTCTTTATATAATACCGGGATTAATATTATTTTGATAACAACCAGGTTAAAGAGCGGCAATCCAGGATATCTGGTCGCCTACAACACAGCTGAAGAAGCTTCTGTAGTCGACTTATCTACAATACCGCAAGTCTCGGAAGAGATTAATGTGGTTGCGCACAGTCCGAATTACGCTCAGGACGGAGCAACTATAAAGTAAGACGATATTCACTGTTATATGGATGAATTCATTGATCAAAGTCCTTGTTACTATTTGATTATTTTCCATGTTACAGAACAAAGCTGCCCTCGAACAAAGTACCTATAACTGGGAAGAGCACACTGGTGGTAACATTCGTACCGAAGACCTAAATATGTGCATGAAGCTCGACAATTTTACTTTTATGCTATTTAACATATATTCACAAGAACAATAGCATTTATTTATCGCGCATAATCGTGTATTGCTTCTGTGGCCTGCAGTTATTATACGATTAAATGAGAAGCAAAATGAAATCTATCAATTATTGTCTGTTTTACCCATTATCAAAGGAAAACTTATACAAACAGCTCTCACTTTATTTCAAGATGACTTTTATTAATTACACACGTAGGTGGGTCGCGAGGGAACGCTAGTGGAATGATTAGCATGGCCTAACGACCGGCACACTCGTCATTCGATGTGCAGTTTATTCGGATCAGTAAACCTTACTGTAAGAATATAAAACAACGCCGGTATCGGCACAAGTGCGAGCATCGCCGGATGAATACCTACGCCATGTAATGTTGCGATTGCTATTACTCCATATCCATGGATTAACCAGTGCCCTAAAATCACTATCACATTCTTCAAGTCCGTAACGGAATTTAGTAACAATGATTTCAGCGACTGCAAGTTTGAAAGTAAACATTAGAACCGTTCTCCCTAAATATCTATTCGATCCACAACTAGCAAGTAAAATCACCTGATTCAATTCGAAGGCAAAATGTGCCGCATTAGACAATATCGATAAAACGATCGTAATGTACGGAAACGAGTAATCTAGAAAACGAAGGAAGGACGTTCGGTATAATAGTAAACTAGTATTCATTAGTTTTATGCATTATCGTACTCACATATGAGACCACCGCCGACAGCGTGTATCAGCACTAAAATCGGGTAAAAATACAGGGCGCTGTATATCGAAAACTTTCCTTGTCTCGGTAGGAACTTCCTGGCGATCAGCGGCCTTATCAGCAACATAAGAACGATACCCAAGGCGTAGAAAACAAATACCATCGTGTACCTAAAACAACGAAGTCCTCAAAGAAATCTAACTTACAATACCCTGTTGCATCTATGCAATATACAAACGATACTAACAAAGGATAAACAGCTTCTTGGGTGCAATGCAAAGTATCCTCGTAATTAGGTCGAGGATTATGTAGAAGCGTATACCAATCGGACAATGTTGCAGGTGTGCAAGCCTTTACATCGAACGAACCAATAGGGTTCATCAACTGTAAAGTAATGAGTGCGGCTGCAACGATCTCGATGAGAGCCGAGAGATGCAGCATGAGCACTTCCTTGTCAATAGTTCTTCGCATGGCGATCATGTCGATGAAGAACCAGTGCAAGACCAGTGCGAGGAGGGCCATGAAGCCGAGGTAAAGCCAATCGTAGAACATTGGGGAATCATCGCAAGGCACACAGGCAGAGGAAGCGTTCGCACGAAATCCTCGAGGGCAAGCACCGCAGTCTGTCCAGTTGCCATCGGGTAACAATTCTCTGCCGCAGTATAAACCGGGGCAGCGGAACAGCTGGCTCATGACTGCCTCGATTTATCCACACTCTAGTGCGTCTTTCATCTTTCACAAATCTTTGGAAATAGTTCCATGCAAACCATCATTGCGAGTTGAGGGTTAGGACTCGATCAGTCGTCGAGTGTACGCATTGTACTGTTATAACAGCTGATATTAACGAGTCGTGACAATCAACACACAGTATTGATGAAGCGTATTGGGGAAATATTGCTGGTACTCCTGCACTTTATGTGATCGGAGTTCGGTTTGTAAACACAGCTTATCTCACATGATCTAACAATACACTATAGTTATGTTGTGCCGCCGCCACTGCCAGACTGAGAACACAGTCCCCTCTACTTGCAGTATTAGAACTATTGAATGATTAAGTTTGATCCCGTTTTTACCAACCCTTGATTGGCGTTAGATTTATGCAGTGGCGCCTCCTACAGTCCCGCGCAAATGGTTGTGAAGTGATTACGTGTAGTGCTTTCGTATAGTTATTGTAATAATGTCCTTTATTAAATACAATGAACAAATAGTACAAACAATTCATGTGAAATAATTAGATATTCGCATTCTTAACATTACAAATTTGTGGCCAATGGTATACGTAGAAGACTCTTAACAGCCCACCTGCGATCGTGGATTATTCAAGAGAATGCAGAGAAACGGTAAAGAAAAACATTGTCAAAGGATTTCTTTGTTGTTAGTGACTAAGTATTGTTGGACTCAATTTTTATCAGTAAATTGAATATAATTCAATATGAAATAAGACTTTGTGGGAAAGGACATTTCGAGAAATCAGACATATGCATTGATTTATTACACCAATACTGTCGCTAATCTACATGGCTGCCTAAAACTTGCGATGAATATAATGGCGATGAAAAATTTCCTTCAATCTTTTTCCCAATGCTGCGCGCAACCAAGTTGGCAACTGAAAGTGTGTGCGTGCGTAAATATTGAAAAAAGGCGGTATATTCGAAACAGTTAGGTACACACTCCCTATTTAGTACCAGTTGTACATCGATATCAATGAAGTAGCATCAATTTCTTTGTTACACGTCGACTACCATGCATAATAACTCCGGTTTCCTTTGGAGTTAGTCTCGTTTATTTGCAGGTACACACACACAGGGCCTAGTCGCGTGGGAACAGTCATTGTGACGTAGATGTATAACATGTATTATACTTAATGCAACGAATAATCTTAACATTATCATTATCATGTCCGGTAAAGACTCTGTAGCCATCAACAACAAATATTTTGGCGCTGGGATCGCCGTCTTCTCTTATCCCTTGGTAGATTATGTGCTCGAAGGCTCTATTTAAATTGGTACAGATAGCTGAATGCGATTCCACTAGGAATCTGATGATTTCCAATGAACAAGTTGGTTCTTAGAAATATATATCGCGACTTTCATCAAATACTTTCAGGCAGGTTCGGAGTCGTGATGAAATGGAACTCATCTTCAGTAGCAACAGATTCCTAGTGCAACCGCATCTTTATCTATGTTCTCTAACAATAAGAGGAAGTAAGACACAATACTAAACAGTTCTTTGTCTCTGTCGTTAACTACGAACGTTATTGTGTGACGGTATTCCTGTATTTATTGTTCGCGAAACAGACACTTTTTGCGTATCGACGCAGGCGTGGTTCAGACCGAAAGTGGACGAAGATTTTGCGAAATCATCAGATATGATTAAAATGTTCTCGATATTCTATTGTAATCGCGCGAATGTTATTATTGTATTTTATAAATTCTGTATTTGTCGCCCACTTTTATTCTGAACCAGTCGAACGTATGCTTCTAGTGGAACTTCAAATCTATAAGTCTTCCAGTTCCGGCAGTTCTTTCAATTTGCGACAGCTGTCTTTAAAACAGGTTTGGGAGCAGAATTGAAAAAGGGAGAAACAGATTCTCTCTGTTTTTAATTCCAAACTCACGAATTTGCCGGTACTGAAAGAGTTCAGAGTTTATAAAATTCCTGCGCATGCCTCGATTTTTCACACAGATATTACATCTAGTTTCCCAGATCAAATATTACGACATCACATAAGTTTTTGTGTACCGCCCCATACAGTTACTGCCCTTCCCTAATATCTATACAAGTTATGTCAACATATCATTATGAAAAGTATAGGACACCTTTCGACGCATATCCGCGCCATTTTCCGATAGTGGTTTATACCTTGTTTGTTAGTCACACTTTTATTTATTTGTTCATCATACTTACTTATTTCTTTAGGTACTTAGCACTATGTGCCTTCGGCCAGCGAAGGCAAATTATCTCTCACACGCAATAGTAAAAGTATAACATCATTGTGAAGTGAAGTGTGTCATTTCCAAAAGACTCGCTTGGTTTCCTATATCTCCTTTCGACACTTTACATACGCGATTAGATTCCTGTATCACTTTGGGCCTCCCTTTGCTACACATGTATTTGCAATCGTCGCATTAACAACAACACAACTGTCTTCACTTCACGCAAAGAAAAACTAAACGTTACCGGTTAGAAAATATTCGATAGACGAACTCGTGCGCATCCGAATAATTCCACATACTGAAGGAGACTTAATGTGTTACTCTCAAAGGAGTATCAATGATGCGCGAATACTTGCTCCATTAATACACAAACGCACTGCAAATCGTTCAATGAAAATGAGCAACGAGGATCTGATACCTTGTTGAAAAAGCTATCGAAATCAAATACAGCTGCTTTTTCGATCAACGTCTTCTTGCAACGAAGTCTTCCCGGACGTTCCTTTATACATGCAACATACAGATCTTTCTCTACTTTGAAAATACTATTCGTAGAATTCAATACCTTAACTTCGAGACACCCTGTATACACTGTACATTTATCACAACTCACACATACTACCTTCCTTATTATACAACTCCATCATTAGTGGCTCACAGATGTCACAATGATTTACTATTGGAAAATCAAGCAAGGGAAAAGCATCTGGAAAATAGAGTTGATTTCAGAGAATAGACGTAAAAAAATATCTCTCGATCGGACTATGATTTACGCGTTAAGTTTTCAGGCCTCGTCTCTATGCTACGTAACATGTACACGTGTGTTCGTTAATGGATTAGCAAACTATTATTATCGTCGCACAGTTGCGGAGAAGGATAAGATTGGTGATTAGTGACGCCAAATGTAAATCGTTTAATTGTTTCCGCTCCACTTTATACACTCCAATGTAATACGAACTTTAGGATCAACAACTTACCGAAAGTTGGTTGACGTTAATTTTTTTTGCCCTTTTGATAGACGTGTTTCTTATTTTAGAGAAAGAAAATAGAGATATGCATTCGTCAATGGGGTCACTTATCCTATGCCTCAGTTATCCTAACGCAAGTACCTGCGCATCATTGACTCTGACAGTCTGCCATTAAAATAGGATTGTCAGTCGGTAGGACAACGGTCCAGTTAACACCAAACAAGGAGTTTTAATTAATGTTGGCCAAGAGATTCATTTCTCCAAACTACTTTACGAACAGATCTTTCAAGGAGGTGCAGATGGATGCCTCGCAAGCTTCCGCTTGCTCTTGCTCCTTATTACCCCCTGAGAACCAACTTGCCACTTTGCTCGACTTTGCCTTGTTAGACGAAACGGATGCCTTACTGCTTGACCCCGACGCTTCCGACTCGCCCACTCGTTGGGCCGTCAATATCTTTTCAATCGCGGTTCCTAAAACCTGCAAAAATATATAACATAAAAGCATAAAAATGCATTTTTTATCATGCATTTTTTGTGTATAATATTTTGTCAAGTTATTAATTTATGAAAACACTGATGTTATGTGAGCTAAAACGAAAAGAAAATTGGTTCACCTGTGGATCAACTTTTGTGCCACTGCTTCCATCCCAAATGACTTTCTGCTTGGCGTCCGGATTGGGTGAAGTCCTAGACAGTGTGTCCTTGACAGCCTTGACAACTTTCAATTTGTCGAACTTGAAGTTGATACTTGCTGGCAGTAAAGCGTCCGGCTTCTGCTTCTTCGACATGGGCTCGTGCCTCGTCGCGAACCAATTGGACGGCGCCATGAAGGATGTTGTCGAGTTCTTCGACGATCCAAACAACTGTTTACTTTTGGTGCCATGAAGAATCGAAACGTCAAAGCTGTTCGAGCGAAAACTCTTCAATTTGCTACGCTTTTGATCGCCACTTTTACTGGACCAGCTGCCTTTGCTGTCTTCCCGTGAAGTGGAAGCTTCCTCGCCGCACCGATTGATCTCCGAAGCGGAGGAAGTCAACGATCGAAGAATCGAATTCAAATCGATGTTCGAGCAAACGATCCCAGCCGCGCCGGAATTGCCGGCTCGGGGGACTTCAGATTTACGTCGACGAAGAGATGCTGTTAGCGACACGGAACATGCCGGCATCTCTGAAAATCGACGCTTTTGATATTGCGTGTATCGCTGTGTTGAACTGTTTCCTTCCAATGGTTCGACTTCGCAGACGTTTTCTTGGGAAGGCGTCTTGTACATCTTTACTCGCACCTGAAACAAAGATTTCAATAATAATTATTATATATATAACAAACTTCTATCACTTATAATAATTAAAAACTATAATATCACACTTATTATATATTAAAATAGTTTCAAAGGTTCTCTTCTTTTATCGAATTCAATAATCAAACGACAAATATTCTAAGAATAAAATAAGAATTCCATTCTTACCTTTCTCGCTTTGAGTCCGGCGATATTGTCCATAATATCCAAGTGCAAATTGTGCATGCTGCCAGTGTTACTCGATGATGCAGAGATCCCTGAGGTGGAATCGCGACGACCCGGCAGTATTCTGCTCGCACCACCCAGTGGAAAAGCGGCGATGGATTCCCGGCGATCGCGACTGAATAATGTTGGCGGTACTTTTGATATTGTGACGACAGAGTGTCGACGTCCACCAGGTTGCGGAGCTGGTGCTTGTGAAAGGGTTGCTAGATACGCAGCTTGTCCTGGTGAAGGTCCTGATCCTTCGCCTCCCCGTTCGCTTAAACGTCTTACCTGAAAATAAACGACAAAATAATTAATAATAATTGAGCCGTTTATTTTGAAAGTGACCTAAGTCTATTTAGAGTTAGAAGCATAATATATATTTATGTATTATTTATTATTGATATATTTATACAAATACATATTCAGAAAGAACCTAAGTCCCTTTACGTTCAAATTGAAATATTAAAGAATTCGTGTTGTAATAGAAATTAACAATGTATGTATAAGAGATACCAATTGACAAATGGATTTAGGCCACTTTCAGAATAAGCGGCTCAATTACAAAATTAGAAGATAAAGAAAAAGAATAACGCAGTTATTTCTGATTTATATTTGTTTTTTGGTGTGCGATTCAAAAGATAAATATTGGAAATGACTTGTAATTGGCACTGTTTATTCGTGTTTGTTTATTTGTTATAGGATAGCAGAGTAAAGCTTTGTGATCCAGTCTCACCTGCGAAGCGGTAATGCCGGATGTACACTGCGGGGTAGGCAGGGAGTGTTTCCTGGCATCACGCCACGGTGACAAGAGATACGGATTTAGGGATGGCACGTCAGGATCGACCGAGCGAGGCGGAGATTCGTTTTCTCCACGTTCCGCTTCCTCTTCACCGATTGTGGTCTCCTCGACCAGGATCAGAGGTTCGCCGACGCTGCTTCCGGCGCTCAGCCCAGAAATGTACGGATGCTTCCTCATTTTTCTTCCAAGATGCCTGAAACAGTGCGGATTCATCGTGCTCAACTGTGAGTGACTATTTCCTCGTACTATTTTTTGTTAAAAACCGCAGTTTTGTTATCTACTATATTGTTTGGAATAAGTTCCACAAGAAGAATGTGAGCGACATAAATGATCGATTAACTGTCCCGATAAATATCGCGATGTATTAGTTCAGCCGATTCGGTGGAATCTCTGCTCTAGTTTGATGTTTGGGGTGAAGTCGGTCGATGTACCGATAGGCTGTTCTGCTGACGATCTTTACCTCTTGGTCACCAGCCTCCTAACAAGAGTGATTTAAAGTCATCCTCTTTAAAGGGGATGCCTCTTATCGACCTTGTAATAAACTGTTTTCTTTCCCATCTATAATACGTAGAACCTTTCAATGAAATAGTTGGGGGGCGAATAGATTCGATGATTCCTTTTGTGTTCGCTTTCAAGAAGTTTCCTTGCTATTGACTTTAATTCATAAGAACGTTCGCATTGTCTTAGGCGGCTGAATAAGCTGGTTTAAAGTCAGCGTCATGTTTCTATATCTTCATTTGTATGGAACGCCGTTAGGAAATTAGATTGGCAGTGCGTCGATGGTTTATCTGGCAGGCCAAGGCGAAGTTAAATTTAGTGACACATCTCTGGCAACTAATTTCCCTTGGCTGTCCACTGGCAGAAGAAGAGCGACGCACTAAATCAATCTCGATGATGGTGCATCGGGCCAGCATTGAAATTCAATTCCAGCGATACACGGTCATTCAATAACATAGTTAAGGTGCTCTAGGAACGAGGTCTATTATGTTATCTTATTACACACCGTGGAGGCGAAACTAGTGACAGGCCGCCATGTATTTGGCAACGAGTCTCATCGAATTTCCCGTTAGTTGTAAGCAAATACAGGCGCGCCATGTAGAAAACTACGAAATTCTGTGGCGCCGGGAAATCCGTAGTATACGAAAGTCTATTAGGCCCCAACTTTATTAACATCTCTATTTTTGTCACATGTTTACGGGTGGAACCTTGCTCCTTCGTCGTTATTTTAACCTCGAATGTAAAGGTTACTTATCGCAAGCGTGCTAATCCTGTATAACAATTTCCAATACAATTGTTTCCCATTTATGTATATATTCATCAGGCTGTAGGTGCAACTTTGTAGAACGCTGCTGAATTGTATGAAAAGTGTTCGATACTACTGCGATCAATACTACCAATGGTAACGCGGAATGTACGAAACACTGAAAGGAGAATACTATTTAAATCGTCTTTCGCCGGGACAATGACTTTTAACCTTTCACAGACGCAGATTCATATTTCAACGGGGGGGAAAAAACACACGGGCACCCAGTTGAATGAAAACACAAGAATAGAATACAACGAACAATACGCAAACACGTATATAAATTCCACTCTCATCGAGGTATGAGAGTTTTCATTTTTCGGTCGTTTCTCGTGCGGCTGCAACCAACAAACAAAACCGCCGCGCTGCGCCGCTTTCGTCTAAAAATTACAAAGCTTGCGGAAACTATTGCAAAGCCCGGGTGACGTCATCGCGTGACGTGTGATGCGATGTGACGTAAAAACAGGAGGGTATAAAAAAGCATTTAGCCGGTGATTCTAGTTTGTTGCGGTTGCAGGCGAGTGAAAGAGAGGAAAGGAGAAAGATAGAGGTCGGCGAAGATAGAGGGAGAGAGGACGGAAGAAAGAGTAGTGTTCTCGTGGCGAGAGCGATCGATCCAACTGTCTAAGCGGCACATTCGCAACCCTCTTCTCTTTTTCTTTATCGAAAGCCAGTCCCCAACTTTTTTCGACCAGCTGACCCGCAATCCGATCCTTCTCAAGGGAAGGACCTTGTATATAAAATATAGAAATAGTCTATTTATATAAAATGTACCAACATTCTCCATTTCCCCTGCCCGATGGAGAATTCATGATGCGCGTACTTAAAGCTCCCCTTTTGGTCCAAAGTTCGGTTAAAATATTTGATACATATACAATCATATGAAATTACATATTTGTAAGAAATTGTAGTATACTCGTTTAAAAAATTCTAATTTTGTTGGAACTATGATATTAAGAAAGTTAATAACTCTATCGCGAATAATGATTGGCATACTCTTGTACTTTCAACCTTCCCTAAAATGTAGCTACTTTGCGATATACTTGTAAGCGCAGTGGAGAATGTTGGCTACTTTCAAGAAGTACACGTTGTTGGACGGAAAATTGATTCCACAACACGTCGGGAAACTTTCGACGTGGATTATACTGCCTTTAAGGATCTTCATGAGTTCTAAACCCTGCTCGCTCCTTGGCAGAGTTTCCCGGAGAATCCCGGGAAGTTTTGAGTTACGACTGGCGTTACACAGTTATGTTCAGTAACGTGCTGCGTTGATGGTGTACCTCACAGAGAGCGTACACTTCTCATTTCTAACAAAGGATTCCGAAGTGCGAAAGCTCCACGAAGCGCAAATATCTGTTGGGTATGAAAACAACATAAAGTTCTTATCTATTTTTGGATTCAGTGACAGGAAAGTAGCAGCAATATTTAATAATCTTTTACAGTTTAAATTATTTTTAAATGCTTTTTAATACGAAGAAAATATTTAGAAAAATAGTTTGTAAACTCTTCGGTATAACATTGGGTTACCAGAATAGAATGTTGTTATTTATGTGCTCGGTATTGCATATGAAATCATGATTTTGCCGAGAATACGTGCATCGAGAGAAGTATATGTATGTGGAAAGTTGGAGAAGTGCGGAAACTAGAAGCAATGCAGCGTTTCCATTGCATGCATCAGAGGTACGCGCCATATCATTCCAACTTCTCCCGGTGAAGCATTTCCTTTTGCTCTTTGTTTCCTCCTCTGTTACCGCTTTTTTCTTTGAGAGTGACGCTTGACGCTTGCGCCGCGCCGTCTCCTCTCAAAGCAAGCACATACCATTTTCTGCAGCCCCGCAGAAATCATCGAGCTCTTTAATGGAATGCCACTTACTTTGACTGGATTTCCTCTTACCTTCCGCACAGCTTTTCATAGCTATACTATTACCACGCACACGTATCTGTTATATGCACAACAGGCACATGGAAAATATCTACGAGGTGATACGTTTGAATTAACGAGTATTTTCAACCAGTAATAGTTTTACAAAATAAATCAGTTTTATCGTCATTTTTGCGAACTATGAAATTATTGTCTATGTCAGCTGTTGGATGATCATTAATAGTTGAATGAACAATATGATTAACAATGAACGGTTTGGGTATTATCGAGGGGTAACCCAAAAATCCCTGAAAAAGTAGACGTGTGCTTGCCTCTTAAGTTTCAATCGCACTTGACCCGAGTTCGAATTGTGGTCATTGTGGGGCTTCGTCATCAAGATAGTGGAAGTGCAGTAATTTCACACGTGACTTGTATGCTTGACCTATATCACGTGATCGATGACTTGGACGATAGAAGGAGTACAAGAATCGAGTGGAATGCAGGAACCGCCCCCCTTTTATTCTCAAGTTAAGAATCACTCGAGAAGTATCATAATCTCGAAATTTCCGTGATTCTGTATATTTAACACGACCTACGAAAAATGACTTCAAAAGTCGAAAATATAAAACTTGGGCATCCTTGAGACTTGTTGGACCATTTGTCGTATGTTACGGCCAATTAATCTGTTGGCATCCGAATAAATATTATTAGAGCGTGAAGAGGTGCTTCAGTTTGATGGACATCATCCCCCAGCGGAGGGTTAATGATAAAGATTAGGGGAATGCAAGCAATCGAGAGAGAAAGGGAAACCACGGAGAGAATTACTGCTAGTGGGGTTCTACCATGATTTCCCTTTCGGGATGAGATCTGGCTTACTGGAATCGAATTAGCCTGCAGTCCATGTCATCTCCCGAGAGCGACGAGTAGTCGAGGATTATGGCGATTGGACCGAAATTACGGCCGATTGTCGAATAGATTGCTGTTCTTGTCGAGGGGTTCGCTCCCGGGAAAAAAGCCTCGGGCGCCCTTTGATCGATATCCTCTCGGATACGCGGCATTCTCTTTCTATCAGAAAAATTCTACTTTTCCTACCACTGCCATACCAATCCCACCAGATTTCAGCCACTTACCGCATCAATCCAATTTTCTTACCAATTGCCTGCCATTTTGACTACGCGCTCAAGATATTTTTATCGGACATTTTCTACCATTTTCAACTCGATTCATTTACAAAAGCGATTACTTCACACTTGTAACAGATGTGTAATGACTCAGTTTTCATCTCCATTTTTATGTTACAATCGTTAGCGAAGAATATTGGTATTGCAATTTACATGGAGATTTGGATGCAAATTCCATCAAGAGCTTCCTCCCAATTCCGTATGATTAATATTGCGGTGCCGGTGGTTCGTGGCTTTCCTGATAACAATGCATTCTTGTCTCTCTGACCTTCAGCGTGGTGGATGCAAATCGATAATTAACGCTATTCAATAATTAATTACAGGGTTGTTGTATATTTTAAAACACACCACGCTTTCCAAGTAAACAAAGTGTATATGCGTAGAATCGGTTTCAAAAGTATGGAATCAATTCAAGAAATTTATACGTTCAATTTTTCGATCCAACAAATAATAACTTTTTATTTTTCATTATGTTCGCTTTGCTACAACAAAGGATTGTTTAATTCATCTTGCGAAATAAGTATTGCATGAAAAGTAGTACTGATGAGCGATTCAGTTATCGAATATTTCGGTGTTATTATTTGCTCTTCAGTTGGTGACAGGTATGTCGGTATTACATATGTATGTGCCTTCAATCGTTTGAAAGGGCGTGAGCGCCCATATCAATTAAAAAGAGGACGAGTGTGAACGCGAAAGCATCAGCACGTATTGCCGACGAGTATTCCAGTTCTCTTTTTTTTATAGAATTTAACAAAAGGATGACAGAATAAGCTTTCGATATAATAGGAATCATCTGCGAGTGACATTGTAATTGTTGTTAATCCTAAAAGTATATTGATATTACATCTTGAATAAGGAATGATAATTCTCTTGCCTTTCATATTTTCAACAAAAGTAGTTCGTAATGCTGTGTTACATCCGCGTAAATTGGAAATGTAACAGGTGATATTTATTACAAAAGCAGGGTACTTTCGTAACCACAAAGCTCGGCTTTAGACTAACCAAGACATTTGTTTACGCCCTGGCCTGACGCAACCAGTGCCCGGAAATACGAAAATCAGCAATTAATTATAATTTCGCAGCTGAATCATTTGGCGAGCGTCTGATTACGGCGAAGCGCGTCGGCGTAAGCGGATTTATCAATGTTTGTCGCGTAACGAGGCAAAGCGAATTAGCCGGTGTACGTATGTCTCCAGTATATATATGCATCTATGTTAATTACATTCTGAATAAAGCGACCACCCAGTGGAACCACCGACATCGTAACAACACCCCCCCTTCTGCCCTTCGCCGCTTTTCTACTCTACTAACGACCTTCCATACGCTCCTCTTCGGATAATCCTAAAACCTTGCTCATCCCCTCATCGTCCTTGTCACTCCCCCTTAAGGAACATTGAGATATTTTAATAGAACTTTCTAACATCGCTCTGATTAATTTTTCCTTATTTCGCCAAAATTTAGAAAGTGTCTATTTTGGGACATGAAATGCTTTTGAATGTCCAAGGTTTTTGTATGTGTCTTTGTGAGATATAGTGGATGTGTTGTGAATAAATTCGAGGAGAATAAGAAGGGAGGCGTAGAATTGAAAATGTAGCATTGCGTCGCTTTGCCATCGCGCAGGATTGCCGAGCAGGTACAATTATTCGACAGTAAAGGGTGTTGGGAATCGATTTCCTTTGGCGTTCCCCAGGCAAAGTGTTAAGCTCCTCCGCGCTCCAGAGGCACCGGCTCCTTTATAGGCCTCTTATCATCCTTCCCCCCTCATTTCTCTTTCTCCAGAGGCATCCGGCTACAGAGAATATCCGCTCGAGCCTTGCCACTCTCAGCTTCCCGTTTCCGCTCGACGGCCAACCGAATATTCATGCGAATCAGGTGAATTTTTCATCTCCCGCTTAAAGCCCCGCCTGTAACGCGTGAAAGTCATCTCGACTTTTTCAACCCCCCGCGCGCACGCACGCACGCACGCCTGCCACGCGTGCCAGAAATTCCCTTCGTGTCATTGGGGTTAACCCACTTTCCATAATATCTGATTCAAAGAACTCCTGATAGCCCGGAGGACATTTTAAACGGGCGCCCGAAGCTGCTTCTTCCCCCAGAATCCTCTTGAAACGCGCGCCTGATACGGCTTATGTCATCCTAGCCGGAAATGGGGTCTTACGGTGAATACGGTACATGCGTGGCATACTGTTGGATCCGTCATTGTCTTCTGGAAGATGACCCAAAAAGTTATCGACAGATTTCGACCTTCTGTTCTGACAATTGTCATCGTCATCGTATTGCGTGGATTCGACATCTGTCTTTTAACTCTCTCCTCTTTCAAAATTGAACACCGAAAGCTATTGGCAGATTTCGAGCTTCATAATTACTGAATTTAAGTGTCATTAATTATTTCTACTGCTGTAGAACTATTATTTTTTTATATATCAGTGAAAGTTGTTGATGTAAGAAAGTTAGTAATACTTTCATGGAAAAGTCAGTATTCCTGTCGGTGGAGGGGGAATGGTTGACCGATAGCCAAGGTGCTTTCTGCGTATAAAGGTCAGAAAAGCACTTGGAAAGTGCAATACGATGTTGTGAGTACTGGACAATGAAAGCATCGGCTTGGAAATGCGCCCGTAATCGGCTTCCTCCACACTCCACCGACACGTTATTCTCTCTGGCAGGAGAAAAAAAGTCATACACGACGAGCCCTCTGTCCACTGCTCCAGCACACTCCAATTTTACTGATACTATCTTATAATGGTTTTTCGAACAGATTATTCAGTCCGATTGTATGGAGCAAAGTAAAATTGACAACCCCTTTCCTATTCAATGTTCCTCCAAGTATCATGCGTAACGATCGGTCTGCTTTTTTTATTTTATACGATTGCAATCGTTTACTTTGTATGATTCAGTTTATAACTAAAGATTAACTTTAAAACTGTTAGACCCCCATTTTTTGCAGACAAATAGTAATAAAGATAGAAGTAAAAGAAGTATATTCGACATGCAAATGTACCCCAAAAACACTACCACTCCGACGTTTGCATATCTTTTCCCATAAAAATCTCCGAACATAAAAGGAAGGTTGGGAAAGTCAATTCTCTTGTTTTATTTGCCAGCAGTTCACTGGGAACGATTGGCAATCATTTCGCTTAGGGGTGGCTCAGCGCGATCATCGGTGCCGAATGAGTTTCCGGCTGAATGCGAAAGAAAGAATAATCACTCTTATCTCGGGGAAGGGAAACGAAATAGGGAAGGGTGCGCGCCGATATATGTCAGCGAATCATTCGAAATAGTTAATCAAAACTAGCACCGGGTTAACCGAGCTTTATTTCTACGAGATTATTAAAGCGGAATACGCGATTGGTACATCGAGTTCACAAATATATCCGGGCAGATAGAGAGACACTTTGATCGAGCGAGCCTGTAAAAGTAATATGTCGACCAATTTCACGTCGAACCAATGAAACTGCTATATTAAAAGGCATTTATTACTTGACTGCGGACGTTTATGCAAATATCAATATTAATTTCAGTTTATGCTCCGATAGAAATCGCCTTTAAATTGTTCTAGAAAAATTGAAATCGCTGGCAAGTAGTCGAACAGCGAGCAAATATAAAAATATACGCCGGGATTCATTTATTACAGTTCGAGCTAACTGTTCGTGTCCTGATAAAAGCGATAACGATATTCCATTATTGGTAAAGGAAGTGGTATTAGCCATTTTAAATTGCATCCCTTTTTGCGATAAGCAGTCCGATGAATAAAATACGCAAACGATCATTATAAACTCCTTTCAACTGATCTTAACAATTCTTTCGAGAAAGTGGATTAAAACTCCGGCTTTACAATTATTGAATGGATGTTAATGAGCCAGCACTCCCAGATTCGAGAGTTATTAAAAGCGATGTTAAGGGAGAACTTGTTGCTCGAGCGAATGTTATTACTAATTCTCCTATTAGTACGTCAGCGCTGCTGAGATTGGCTAGGTTTGTTGTCTGTAAGCGGATTCCCGGAAATGTTCCTCCATTGCTCGCAATCTCTTTATCGATTATGGTTACATACCTGTACCTGTGTATATATAATACTTTCATTCGTTCCGGAGAACTCCAGCTCGTATGCTAATTAAAGAATCAGACGCGTGTGTACGTGTTTGTGTAATTAGCAACGTGAATTGCCAACGTTACTGCCGCTGCTTTATAATTTGCATCCAATAAACAAATGTTTGGGTATCAGGAGAAAATAAAATGTATAAAGAAATATGGGAAGCTTATTAATATTAATTATATCAATTCATTCTTGTATTACTTTTTTAAAGTTAAAACTGTAAGTCGTGCTTTTCATTAATATTTTTTGTGAAATGTTATAGATGATGTAATTAACATTCCGAGAATAGTTCGGATCACGGTATAATTTGAAAGTTATTTAAATGCGGTCGTTCGGCTCCCGAGAGATCTACGCAATGCTATTACGTTTCCTAGGGAAGTAATTGTAAGTCTTGGCTTTGCCAGCGGCGAAGTTGTGGTCCGATTTAAGAGATAAAAGCACGCGGAATAAGGGAAGAATCTTTTAATTACCAAAGTACTTTGTTGCTCGGGAGAGTCGTGAAAGTAAATTGCACATAAAGCACAATTGTCGTGCGCTGTAATTTTCCATTAAAAGTCAAGCAGCAACTTTCGAGAACTCGATCCCGCGCGAAAAACTGCTTGCTCCGGGATTTCTCAACTTCTGGAATTAATAATTGAGCGTCGAAAATGAGCTACCCACGAGGAACAATATTTCAGAATGCAATTTTAACTTTTTAACAAGAATGCGAGGTAACTCACAATAATGGTATAATATTAGCAAATATTTAGTAACACACTCGTGCTAGTGATACGAAGAATTTGCATTCCCTTTATAAATAATACTTTAAAAGTTACACAACCGAATTAATAAATGCAGAATATTAAATCAGAACATTTTATTATGACTGAATGTTCGCTTTGATATTCGAAGTCGTTTTGATGGTACTTAAAGATTAAAGGAAGTTTCGACGAAATATTATTCCAAAGAACCACGAACCGACTGACTTGGCATGTTTAGGATGCCCGAGGCGTTCGTGATCTCGAAACACAGGGCTGTCAAGCAGAGTAGTAATTGAAATGCGGCAGGTGGATTTTCTACCTACCTTGATCCGTGGAGAGAAGCAACAGCGTGCAGCTGATTCGCAGTTGAAGCCAACGGGTAGTAAAGCAGTAGTCCGCCCGGTCACAATCGTTCACATTAAATCTTGCTGCGACGTCTACTTTCTTCAGTCAGTCTTATCACACCGAGTCCGAGCTCACTGATTACTCGAACAACCTCATCCAATTATTTATTGTCCAATAACACTTCGATTCTCCCGTGGTACGTGTGAAAATCTACTCCCAGCGTATCAAAAGCCTAATCCAACCCACTCGGATGCATGATTTGCCTTGCTAATGCAACCAAATTCTACCAGCACAAGTCGAATTCAATACAATTCTCTTCCCGTGACGTACGCTCCCACACGCCAATAAATTACTCTCGCAATGCCTATTCGCACATACTAATAATTAAAGACAACTCACCGGATGCATAACTTGGACACTGATTGCCCCGCTAATACTAAATTCTACTAGCATAAGTATTTCAACTACAATTACTTTTACCCAACGTTTACCCACATAAGAATAAATTTCAAAATCTACGCGTTACACCAACAAAAAACAAGGCTCAGTTATTTTCAACATCTTCATCCAAGTACAAAGTCGTCGTTTCCGAGGAAACAACTATCAACCGGGAGAAAGATATTATTAGCAATTTTACCCAGGTGAGAGCGCACTGTTTAATTCAGCGGGAAGAAGGGGCGACTTTTACTGGAAGGCACGAAGCGCGCGATGAAGAGGAGCCTGGCGAAGAGCAGGAGCGAAGAGGGTGGCAAGGATATAAGCGAGTCGGTGGTCTAAGCGGTACTGCTAGGCCTCGCGCGACCCGGCTTCCCCCACCACCGATCGACCCGGACTAGCAGGACCAATGGGAGTCCGGTGTTTCCAACCCTTTAAACTGGTTGCGTTGGATCTCAGGCTGGCTCATGGCTCGTGTCAGTTGCGCCGGGGGTGCCAGAGCTGGCCGAGGGGGTGGCGGCGGCGGCGGCGGCGGCGGCGACGGCAGAGGAGGAGGGTTGAAGGGCTGCTGGACTCGAAAGCTACTCTTCTCGGCCACGTCTCACGTGTTGCTTCACGGTAAACATCGACAGCCCTCTCTGCGTTTAACCTTCGCACCACTGGGCTTGAAAAGTTACGTCAGACTTCGCCGGACGTGCACAGATAGCGAATTACCTTCTCTATCAATAAATCATTCCGGGCCACTTCCAATTAGCGGTGGCGATCATTTGACGGGAACATGCGCTTGAAAGGTGTCCGCTATTGGCCACCGACTATACACTCACACTCCTCTGCTTAATGAGAAAAGTAATCATCCTCGGCTACGTGCTCTTATTTACTAAACACAATGCTTGAGACTTTCAATGCTATTTCAGTGTACTTTCTTTTTCCATTGTAATGATTTACCTTGGGAGTTGTATCAGTGGTAGGAACGATGGAATCGTATTAATGTTAGTAATAATCGTATATATTAGCGAGTATGTAACAGGTAAAAAAATAATCCTGGAATACGTTGGGGATTATTAATTACGTAAATTTGCGGACTTTAATAATGTCATAGCTGGTATCTGGGTCTCCAATTAGCAGGGGAATTTCACTTTTGGCTGTGGAAGGCTTTATGTTTCGGGATATGAAAGGTTCACTTTATTTGACATGGATTCCTTTGACAGTGGCATATTAGCAATCACTGACTGCGGTGACAGAACGAATAGTCAGCATAGTCTCTGCTCGGACAGCATAAAGCTCAAAGGTAACGGAACGCGTAGAAGGCCAAAGGAGCACGAACGGGAAAGAGCTAGCGGGACTAATGAAAGCCAGGCCAGGGAAAAGGCAACTCGCCTGAAACTAGATGAACATGGCGATTCTGTCAGTGCAAACAACGAACTCGCGCCGCCGCCTCGCTTCGACTCGAATAAACTGACTTCCGGAATAATTAAAGCTTTACTTCAAAACTTGCCTTGGCAGTCTGCGTTTCTAGCATTTGCTTAGCGCGAAGTTTTCATTACTCCGCAACTCTGCAACCCTTGTGCCTACTTTGCCACTCCCAAGGCGTCGCTAACGACAAAAATATCATTTCTAGGGAAATCGATACAATTTCCACAATGTTCTTGATGAAATAATTAAGTTTATATCATTAAATATTACATTGTGTTTTCGCTATTTATGTGCGCAAAATGTACAAAATGACAATGAATATTATTTACTGTCAGTTATGTTCGACATGGCATGATTGATCGTAGTTCAATGCCTTAGTGGTTTGTTTAACTGGATTGACATGTACTGTTGGCATGTAATCCGTTCAATTCGACATGTCAACATGATGCGATTTTATCAGAGCGGTGACAACACACAGTGTAGTCCTAGGCTTTGGGTTTATTTAATGACTGTCGCTTAGAGGACGTAATAACTCAGCAAATATACTTACTAGATATACACTTGACGACCCCATGAAACGAGCGATTTGTTCTGGATTACAAGAACCATGGAATTGCGTATAAACACGGATGAACAAAAGTTATTAAACACATCTCACATTGTAAATTGGTTGGCGCTCTTTTATATTAAATTATAATATAAAATATTATTCAGCATTTTCGCGTATTATACTTTTAGATTATTTTGAATCAGTGAATAGTGCAGGAATGGATGCGAACGACACGTCAACATGATCTACCCCAAACTAAATCCACCCTTAGCGTTAAACGAATTGCCGCTCGCCGGTAGCTTGCCTTGGCATTTTTGCAAGAGCCTGTATATGAATTTCTATGGAAGGAGAGTGCGCATAATTTAATGGAAGAACGTTGATGAGAAATCCTGGCGTTCCATGGAACCTGAAAAGCAACCGTCGACGTCGGACTTCCTTGCTGCAGAAGGCAATAACACTTGCTTCGCGTAGGAGGCGAGAAATCGATTCGCCTGCGGCTATTCACCCTCAATAAAACAGCCGACTACAATAGTCCACCTCTACCTGCAGTCTACTCGAAAAAACTACCAATATCGAAGCTATTCGACAATCATCGGACTCAATCATCGACATTCACGCACCTATCAAATATTAATATCTGACATACTGACCATTATTAGGTTGGCTAGTTTATTTCCCGAGTAGAGCAACGTGAAAAATTCGCGACTAATGAATCTCCGTCCTGAAATATTACAATTTAAATTTTATCCCTAAGAAAATTCAGTTGCCAGTGAAAAATACTTGGAAAGTTTAGTTGGTCTCCTCATGATTGAAATTTGAGAAATTCACAATATTGTTAAAACATTTTACAATTACAAATATGCAGCTTTTAGCAATTTAGTTGTCTCTTCTATTATTTAAGAATTGCATGTCAAGAAAACTGCTCCTAATGTAAAAATTTGCAAATAAAGCAAGTTATTTCATATTCCAATATTCAAAACTCAAGGATAATTGCCCGGCTCATTGGCAGTAATGACGTCTCCGGGAGAAAGTTCGATTTACTTGAATTTGCACGTAAATTATACAGTTGCCGAGTTTGTCAAAGTGGCAAGCATATTTAGCGATCCCTCCAGGGAGGAACTCCGGTGGACGGGCACACTTTTCCCATCGTGGTCGACGCTTGCCAAGCGTAGTTCAGCGCTTCAAAAGTAGTGCGAATCAAACTTGCCTTGCTGCCCTAATCAGGTTACATTGCTGCTTTCATTGCAACGTGTCATTCAGTTCCGTTTATTAGTCCGCAATTATTTTGAGCGGTTAACTTCGAAAACGAGGTAACAACATTAATGTTAATTCTGCCAAAACTAATTGGAGTTGATTCACAGTCTTTTTCTGTTTATTTATTATGTTGGGTATTTGTAAACTTTAGAAACAACTGTCATTCTATGCGGTACAATAGCTGAACGAATCAGACAAGCTAGGAAAACCAATAATGTTAGGTGGCTCGTCTCGAAGGCAGGGGAAAGAAACACACACTCTTTTACCCGCGCATTCTGTCTCCCATTTTCACCCCTCTTTTGTCTGGAACGAACTGTAATTGTGTGCTAAATACTCTATTACAGCATGTCTGGGCCATAAAAAATTAATCGATGCTAAATGAACATCGTGAACAATGTACCATCCATGGGATTATCAATGATTCAACAAATTATGTGCACGTCAATATGAAAGCGTAATATCGAGTGCAGTATTCTCTTTACAATAAAATAAATAAAGTTTTACTGATGTTTTATTTCGAGTAAAATATATCTAAAATTACTAAAGTTCTGTTATGCTCCAAAATCATAGAAATTTGTATTTGATATGTGTTTCGTACTAATTTAATAATAAAATACTAGGTTAATCTCGTAATTAGTCTCATAATCGGATTTAATTGTTGATTGATTAATTTAATCAGAGTCTCTGTAAGAGTTCAATGGAATTCTATAACACGCTGATGATTGGACAGTAATGAATAATTGAAATATTATAATATAACGTTATTGTTGATTGGATGTCCGATCAGGAAATTTTAGTGGACATTCTATGCTTGAGAAAGCAAAGGATTGAACAGATGCCTGACAATGCTTAGAGATGCTGGCACACTAAATGATGAAACAAGAGAACTGGAATAATTGATGCAAAGGACATTTCGTCTGATGCTGACATTGAATTGCGGCGCAACGAATCACAAATTCTCGATAACAAACATTTCAATGCAAACCCGCACATTGGCTGGAATCAGATCGGAAACGATACGTTGTATCGGAATAAAACGAATCGGTTTCCGAAGGAGCAAATATCATAACGGATTCCAACGCCAGGCACAGATGTTGTGCTTCTGAAATTGGCATCGTATTTCCTTAGAAAGATAGATAGTTGCAAATGTAGACTTTGTAGAATCATTAATCCTCCAATGTTGATGTACATAGACATTTTAATACGATTTTAAATAAACTAAATAAATCAAAAAAAGCTTTGGAACCCTGAAACATTTATATACCACAATTACATCATATAATACAAAATATCAGAATGTATTGCAGATGCATCGAAAAAAAAAGCGCACTTCCTGTGGAGTTGAGTCGGGCTTGATTTGCTACTAACTGTTCCAACCTAGACTTTATTATCGGAGGTCGTCGAAGTCGGCGAGTGTGAGGTTGACGTCAAAGCGCTGCTCGGTTGAGGGTGGCTAAAGCTTTCGACTAAACATGCCTATTGATTTTCCCTTGCTTTCGAGGTTTCTGGAGCATCCGGCCTGCCGGCGCAGGCGTCGCCGCCTCTCCCAATATGGCCGCGCGCCACCACTTCTTCCTCATCTCCCGCACTTTCTCTTTTCTCGCTGGCTATTTCCTCGCCGATTCTCATCGAGCTGGCGAAATGTGCTTGCGAGCTGTGGGACGCTGGTGCGACAATTAACGCGAAACTCACCCTGCCTGCTCAGCCTCATCATGGCCGCCGATATATGGGCGTCAGTCACGTGCTTCCTGATAGTCACCACGATTGGCCTCGCCACTGGTGAGTATCTCGGCCACACTTTTTTCCCCGTACGAATTCCTTCGGCCCACTGTCATCGATCATCTTCCTCACACTGATTCCTATCATTTCACTCAGATTTAGTCTCCCACATCTTCTGAGTCAGTCATTGTAACACTCCAACTTAATTTAGGCCAGTTTTAAATGATTATGGCACGATTTCTGAATGGTTAATCAGTGTAATAGTTATGGGATTGTAGGATGATTGTAAGGGATATTTTTAATTCGTGTTATTGTCTTACTTACTTTGGTTTCGCATTTTTTGTTGGGTGGTTTTGGTATTGGATTAAGAATTAAATGTCAAAATATCAAGGATTGTAGTTTTATTCGATTTTCTTTGATTTCTTTCTGATACGTGACGTGTTTTATGAAATAGACTTGTTAAATGATGGATATTGGGAACTTCTATTGACAAGCGTTGCCACTTGTTGATTGACACTGGGTGGCTTAAGGCTTAATTCTTCGATAACGCAAAAGTTAATTCCACTGATCTTTTTTCGAACGATTTCGGCACGTAGTACATGGAAATCAAAGGAAATCATTTGAATTGTTGCATGGATTCGAGCAGCACTGAGGAAATGAATCGAGTTGGATGTGTAACAAGCAAGAATCCACTCAGTTCTCATTTCCCTTACTATCTAAAGATATACATTCACATACTGATGGTCTGCCCACGTGTAACACACATTCATAGACATGCTGTTGACACAGTAAAGCACCTCTGACCTCTCCAGAACGTTCGATCTAGATAGCAAATCCCAGTAAGGAAACACTCACATCGAATAAATCTGCAGTGAACAAAGAAAGTAGTTACAAATGCAATAATTAAAAATTAAAGTGTCAAGTGAGACAATGTTGTAATTGGATTCAACTGTCCTTACACGTAAACAACTGGGAAAGCGTGAAAGTAAATAAAGCGTGCAGATGAAAGTCGATAATCACTTAATCTAAAGTTAAGCGACGAATTATATTACGCTTAATTGCTTTGCAAATCGTTTGCAATTTACTCGATTACTTTAAACGTACTCCCATTATCATGAAATCTGTTTTGTTAGTTGCTTACGAGAGAGGCTTGAAATACTTAATGGAGAACAACTGTTGAAGAATTCCAAAGAAAGAATGCATTTAAAATAATTTCAATCTATTTTCATTTACCATTTAGTTTCTTAAATGTACCTTTTCCTCATTTTCAAAGCGCAATTTAAATGTTTTTACAACAGAATCAATTTCTCACGTTATTCTCTGATTTGTCCAGAAAGTTGAAGGTGTTGGTTGATAAATTGAGCATCTCTTTCAATGGGTTTGACAAATAGATGGTGTTTCAGGCCGCAGCGCATTCTTGCTATTAAGAAGCCTGCCGCAAATGATAAATGTACCTGGATGATTGTATGATCAATAGGTGAACTCCTGTCAACGGAACATCGAACCCACGCTGCCTCCGAGCGTGTGAACGATTTATGGTGTTACCAGTGTGACACCATCGACGACGGTGAAAGATGTTCCAATCTCACCGGCAATTACAGCGCCTTCGAGCACAAGTGCACCGGTGACAAAAGGACCTGCATGGTAGTACTCTCGCTTATTCCACTTAACATTCCATCGATGTTTACCCACAGAGTTACTTAACTGCTCAATTACAAAACCATGCCATTTACATTTAATATTTACTTATGAAATAATATTACAATTTTCCCTACTTGTTTTATTTACACTAAATTTAAAATAGTAAAAAATTACGAAGCTTTCGATCCCAAAATATAATTGCTAAATTATTTAAAATTGACACAAAGTATTTGTGTTTGTTTTGGCCAGGTGAAAAGGTTCTCGTACACAACAAGCACGGAGAATTCAACGTCAAGTCCGCAGACATGGTCGATGGAGAGGAACTGCACAAGCAAATGTGAGCCAGGATGTATAGTGATCGGAGAGAGGACGAAACTCTACGCTTGTACAGATTGCTGCGAGAAGTCCTTCTGCAATACAGGCACCGGCACTGCCACTGACCTCGCAATAAAACGAATCGACTTCTTCCTAGCATTGATATTTCAGATCGTCCTAGCCGTTATCATGTATCCATCATGACACTGTTAATAAAAGATTCAAAGTTTAAGATTTAATATATCTGCACGTACCACGAATCATTTCACATCTGAGTTCCTCGATCCTTGAAATAATATCGTACAATATTGATATATCTCATTTTTCATCTTTGTCAGCTCTAAATCTTCGCTGCTTGGCATACATTTTTCATTGCCATACTTTTTTCAATGATTTGTAATATATTATACAACATACTACAAAATAAATAAATTCCACGCAAACATAAGATGCAAATTTGCGACTCAAAACACACTCGTGTTACAACTTACACTTGCAATAAATGTACAATCAGTTGAAGAATAATAAAGGATTTAAGAGAAGTATATCTTTTTATTATTATCGAGCTTCATTTGGAAGTTTGGGAGGCATAATTGGAGTGTTTAATTATTAGAGAAGATTTTTGTCGAAAGAAGACACGATTTGGGATTAGTTTGATATGGTTGCGAGTAACAGGAAGCGCTGCTGGAAAGGAAGGAGGCCGACAATGCGGGCCAGCTGTCTCGCAATAGTGTTCTCGGTGATTGCATATAAAGCTGCCATTATTAGAAGCGTTTAGTGGGTGGCATGTGCCTTTTTCCACTGCGATCGTCGTGCTATCTCTTCTTCCTCGTTGGCAGAGCCGGCATGCCGCATGCCAGTCGCAACTCACCCAGCCGACGCGCCGAATCTCACTTAATTAACGTTTAATTACCAATTCCGTGTTCACGCGCTCGCGCCCGCTCGCATGCCGCGCTTTACCAGTTCTTCTCTTACTTTGCTCGACTTTCGTTCGGCCGATTTCTTTCTTTGGGAACGTCGTGTGATTTAAATATTACGAAAGAATATCTCGTCCATGCACAAGTGAAACTTCGTCGCCGCTCGAACGTCAGATTGTATTTGTGATTCTGTGAAGTTATGTAAGTGCTCGATTACGTCAGTGAATTGATTGAAACAGGATTATCTGTTATTGAAAGTTGAGAATTGTTCAAGTTTCGTTGCACTGGTTTATTATAATATTGTGTTTAACATCTCGTGATCGTTGGGATTTTCAATTCTGTAGTGTTGTTTAATTCTGGATGTAAAAGTGACGTAATGAGTCATCAAAACGATAGCCGAGCAAATAATCATCTTTAAAATCGAGAGTTTCTAAACACAGAATGCGACAAATATCTCGAAATTTTTTGGAGAAACATGGATTGCAAGAGCAATTGGCTAGGAATTGGCAGGGATAAGGAGCAAGGACAACTGCCAATCAGCTTGAACGCCTTGGCCGTAGGGCATGTAGTCCCTAGGAGTGAGTCAGTGAGGCGCGAGGTAATTTAAATGTTAATGAATGCAATTGCAGCCGGCGGCGACTCAGGCATCGGGCATCGTATTTCCCGATGAAATTTCATTTAAAACACTCGGCATGGCGCAATTTAAACTTCCCAGCTTCTTCCTAATCGTCTCGCTGCTCGTCCTGATCGAAACTAAATCCGAGACGACTCGGACTTCATCGCAAGATTTCGAAATCGTTTATCCGAGAATCCTGCTTGATAATGAGCTGCGAAACAAGCGATCGATTATCGAAGATCAAGAAAATGTGCTGTACATTGAAATTAATAATCGGACTTTACGAACTTTCTACACCGATCGAGTGCTCCTCTCGCCGAATCTACTTGTCGAGTGGTCCAATTCTACTGACAGTCGAATGCAGCCCGATTGCGAGTTGCGTCAAGGACACGTCGACGGAGACCTACAATCATTTGTTCTGTTGACTCTATGTGCGAGTGAAGTTTATGCTTTGATTATGCTGAATCAAAGGTCATTTTTTATTGAACCTTTTCAGCAAGATAAACATATTATGTACGAAGGAAAGGGTGCAGAGTTTGCATCCGAACGCGATGGAGATTTTCTTTCGGTGACAAAAGGACACAACACAGGTACGAGTCCTGTCAAATGTAGCAAAAGTCCTAGCAATTTTTTTATTATTTTTTATTATCAGAGACATTCAGGAGGAATAAACGGGAGGTGTCGACTGACGCGAGTCCCGAGTACCACAATCTCTCTGGAGATGTTTTCGATTTTGAATACCCAGAAGCTGAGAAATTAATTCTGTACGATGACAGGGACGAGACAGGCGAGGAAGAAGAAGAAGAAGTGGCAGAAGAGTCTGCCGTGAACACAGACCCAATTCGTACCAGTTATTTTTCTGGATTTCCGTCGTATGACAGTAAACCGATTAGTAAGAAGAAATAAGTCACTTTTTTGTACAAGCATTATATTCATAACTGCTTTATGATTTTTCATTTCTCTAATGAATGTCAAGTTTGGGAAAGAACAGCATTCTTTTAATTTTTATCTTGTTTAATAGTAATGTATGTATAAGTAAAATATATTTGCACTGAAATAAAATAGAGAAGAAAAATGTCAAGGAGTGCCCACCGAGATGGCTGGAATTAGCTATTGCCGCTGATTATTCTGTGATTGAATTTCACGGCTCCCGTGTTCAAGAGTACATCCTTGCCCTTCTCAACATCGTAAGAAATCACGAGTAACAATCTCCATTCAGTCATTAAGGCACAATTGAAATTGCAAGACCCTTACATTAATTATAATAATTAAACTATCTTAAATTACAAAGTCAAATTACAATTGAATTATGTTATTGTTATCTCGTAGTTTACATGCAGTAAAGAAATTAGTTGTGAACAGTCCATTGCAATAAATAACCATAAATAAATAAAGCAATTAAAAGATTAATTGGGTGCATTTACATATTTCACTGACAGGTGAGTGCAATTTATATGGACCCGTCTTTGGCATCGAACATGGTGCTGGTCGTA
This sequence comes from Ectemnius continuus, assembly GCA_910591665.1. Classification (NCBI taxonomy): domain Eukaryota; kingdom Metazoa; phylum Arthropoda; class Insecta; order Hymenoptera; family Crabronidae; genus Ectemnius; species Ectemnius continuus. Next base: position 6,104,601 of record OU342868.1, on the reverse strand, counting down.
GTGCGCATGACATTTTATGCGGAGAAGAGTGATGGCATGGTAAGTTCATTGGAATTCATAAAATGTACAAGCACATGAGAACTTTCTAGTTGCCGCGTCCTGGTAAATTGATGAGTTTTCTCTAATCCTAAAAGCAAACATATACCTAGAACGACGAAAATTTCATCTTTTCAACAATATTTTTATTCGATAATCCTTTGACCTTATTCGCGGAAAGTTTCATTAAAGAAAAACATACATTACGAATTGATTACCACCACCTTTTCGAAGTAAATCAAAAACTTAATTAAATGGGATTTCCGTTTGGAGTTAATTCAGTAAGTGTTTCGATTAACATTCAGGTTCGTCGCGGAGATGCCAGAAGATCGTTGGAAAATGTCAATAAATGGAACCGGAAAATGTTATCGTTGAGCGAAGGGGGTCACGATATAGGAGTATGGCTGACCCGTTTGGATATCGGAGGTCCTTCGGGATACGCTCCGGTATCAGGTGTCTGTGATCCTGCTAGATCATGTGCTTTGAACCGAGACGAAGGCTTAACTAGCGCGTTTATCATCGCCCATGAGGTTGCACATATGTTAGTCTTGTTTAACCGTAATATTCCATAATTTAATAATTATAATTTCGTAATTTAATAATACTATTATTGTTGCGATGTTCAGAAGTTTTAAACATTGTTTAGCCTAGGATTAACACACGACGGAGACGAAAGCACTGGGAACACATGCACCGAAGAAGCAAAAAGAGGAAGTGTAATGGCACCAATGGTAGCAGCCACCTTCCATCATTTCTATTGGTCTGCTTGTTCAAAGAAGGAATTTCACCGTAGAGTTAGGTAATCAAATTACTCAGCCTTGAGAGATTCCTTTCCTCGGAGAATAGCTGCGAACTCCTAATTGTGAGACAGATGATTACAGACGATGGTCCTGCTTGCTGAATCAACCGAAGGACAGGACTTCTACACAATTGGAGTCACGAATCAAGGAAACATTCACAATGGACGAACAGTGTCGCATGGAATTTGGCGAAGGGTAAATTTATAACTCAATCCTATAATATTTAATACAAAAACCTAACAGAACCAATTATTTATCTATATTATTAAAATAAATTAAAATACAGGTATGAATTATGTAAAACTTTTGACGTGGATGAACCATGTTCTCATTTATGGTGCGGCAATATTAATTTGTCACCAATGTGTAAGACAAAGAAAGGTCCGCCTCTTGATGGCACAATATGTGGCGAATCCAAGGTATATGAAATTATTTTATATTAAAGATGTTTACTGTTATTTGAACGGCTATCATAAAGTCGACATTTTAGTGGTGTATAAACGGACGGTGCAAACCAACCAATAGCAGAAGGCATGATCTAAGTGCGGTGTTACATAAACCGAGGGATGGTGGATGGGGTAGTTGGGGTCCATGGGAAAAATGCACGAGAACATGTGACATCGCCGTCCAATGTCGATCGCGCAGATGCAATAAACCTCCGTGAGTACTTTCATCATTTTGCTTTTATTTAGACTTTAATAAAATAGTGCTGTAATAAAAATAATATGTCTGGTTTATTGTTATGAAGGCCGGCTTACGGTGGGAAATATTGCTCGGGCACCCACGAGGATTGCAAGGTTTGCAATTTGCCGAAATGTTCAAGCAGCGTGGACCTTCGCCTCCAGCAATGCCAGCAAATTGAAAATGTTATGCATCCACGAGAAACGCCTGCCAAAAGCAACGCTACCCTCTGGCTACCTTACGAGGCCAATCAAGAAAACTTGAAGTGCCAGTTGATATGCAGAAACAAGGAGACTGGCAAAGTAGTTTATACGAAACGCAGTCTGATGGATGGAACACCGTGTTCCTATGGGAGTACAAATATTTGCATTCGGGTATGCAGCGAGTTCTTTATAAAACAATTTTATCTGAATATATTATACTTGTATAATAATTGTATGACAAAAACTTGTTGAGAATCGTATTTTACAATCTTTGCAGGGTGAATGTCAACGAATGGGTTGTGACAATGTTCTCGGATCGGAGAAAACCATGGACGTGTGCGGTGTATGCGACGGCGACGGCTCCAACTGCGAAAATATCATTAGCAAGTTCCAGCGGAAGCTTCGCCGAGGTCAGTTAGTAATCAATCGAATTAACGGAAGTGCTGATCAAGTTCGATTTGAAGTCGGCGAAGACCAGCCAGCGGTAATTTTGTTAGAAACTCAGAGGGATGATTAGCTATCGGCTTTACTTTCGAGTGGGAAAATTCCAAGGGTTTCCCACGCAGAAATCATTTCGAGAACTGTTCGCTCGTTTCTGATGCGATTTATAATGCATTGCTTTTTAAGCTTTCGATATTATTTTAGATATAACGCGAATTACTATCATTCCACGGAAGGCTCACAAAATGGTGATGAATATAACTATTTTGGAGGGAAATCTTCATGCGAACAATGTCTCCGTTGTAGTGGGAGATGGTCGCAAAAGGCGAAACGTCGAAGAGAGTTTAGCTTCTCGAGTGCGTGACATGGTAGTTTTGCAAGGTGCAATTTTTCGAATTCGAATAGTAAATAATAACACTATCACTGTCACTCAAACTGGAACAACGTTCGAAGACGTCGTAATTTTGGTATGACATATCTTCAAAGTTGACTGATATTGCCACATCCAAAATCCAAAAGACTAAAAAAGAAATAGCATCCTTCTTTCAGCTTGTCATTCCAAAAAAGCAAGCAAAACTGGGAGTGAATGCAATGATTTCCTTGCAATATTACGTCAACCGGTTGGACGCGAATCTTAAAAATAGATTCGTCTGGGCTTTCAGCGGATGGAGTTTCTGCTCCGTGAGTTGTGGAGGTGGAATACGTCATAAAATGATTGTCTGCAAGGACGAAAAGGCTGATAGGATTGTTTCGAGGAGGAAATGTTCACTTTCTTCAAAACCGAACGTCGAATTTGAGAGTTGTAATAATTTTAAGTACGATATTCATTTACTAATAAAACATGCAGAAGACATTTATTGAACAAATGGCAATTGGAATTTAATAAAATAATATACAATGACAGTTGCAGCTTTAAGTGGTTGCCAGGCTTGTGGGAAGGATGTTCTACTACCTGCGGGAGTTTCGGTGTGCAGTTGCGGCAGTTGTACTGCATTCCCTCGAATTTTAATGGGACCGAGGTCAACAGTACCAACGAGTTGGAAGTATACCAAAGTATGGTGCGACCGTCGATATGCCGAGACATTTCGAAACCCATAACAAGCAGAAATTGCAACAGAACACCATGTCCCGGACGTTGGATTTTCACGGACTGGTCTTCGGTAAAGTAATACTTTTGTGCATTATAAAATATAAATAATATATTGATTCTGCTTGAAATATACATCACGAGAATAGTTTCTACGATTTTAATTAAAGCAGTACCAGAAAATTTATCGTAGGATTTAGAGATAAATAAATCGTAATTTTGACGGCGGTTATTAATTAATAGGGTTAATTATAAACATTCTTAGTGCTCGGGCAGCTACGGACTGAGCGTGCAGTCAAGGATAGCCCATTGCATTCCGCCGGATAAAGAAATTCTCTTCGATTGCGGAGGAACATTAGTTAAGACCGAGATTCGACCTTGCCAGGAAATTGTCACAAGAGTCGTGAAGTCAACTTACTCCTGCTGGAACGATAAAAGTGACTTCTGTTCATTACCTGGCTTCACTCGTTATTGCAATGTGCCGAGATTTAGGCGGCAGTGTTGTCGCACCTGCGATATAGACACGTGATCGATCGTGTGTTTGTACAGTATTATAAATTTCATGAACATCGTATTAAAATATTCATGACGTATTCAGTCAAGCTGAAAATATTTAACAAAACTTTGTGGGAATATAATTAAATGATAGATCTATTGAATAAAAATGTTTTTGAAAAATCAATTGTTGGTCAGGTGTGTCTTTGTATTTATTTAATATTTAATTGAAAAGATTGGGATTCGGGCGAATGCACTGAGGATGAGTGATCAATAATAGACTAAAGTTTATTTGGATCTGCAGTACACAATATACAGTACAATATTAGTGCGGATCATAAATCTAACGAAATATTTTTAACACAAGCTGAGCGCTTCATGTTGCAAAATATATGTGAAAGAGAGGGTAACATTTAGAGCAAATTCGTATTCGCCGCCTAGAGCTTCCATCTATGATATCATCGCAATTCGTTTACCACATTTTTAATTATATTATACACCTTCGTCCGCTATGAATCGAAGATAGATTATAAATCTTGAACGCTTAACATTTCACGTATGTTCTTTATTTAAATTTCGAGTTCTTTGTATTTGGACTTTCCAGGCTCATAGCCTTCCACGTAAAGCAAGAATGTCGTCCGAATATAAAGTTTTCCATTTTTAAGAATTTGGATATTCTTTCGTTCTTGCAATACCAACAAGAGTTGGTATCGTGATATGTTCGAATTCAATATTTCTGATTCCGGAATAATATGCCTCGTTCCATTTCCAAATATGCACAATAGATTGTCATGATATGCAATATCAAAAGTGGGAATTCTAAGGCAATTTATTCGTTTTGACTTTACATATTCTCCTTGTTCGTATTGGAACGGCACTCCCGATATACGATCGATTTCTAATGTTTAATGTTTTCGATTATATAGACGATATACAATACAAAGACGTGGCTATACAAACGTCGTTTCCCGATTTTCGCAGTAATTTAGCCAAGTGATATCTTTTTGCATTCCATTATGTCTTCAAACTTAATGTGTGACTTATTTGGCTTATGCAAAGTCTTCGACTTCCACAGATATATACAGATCGAACTTGAAACGAAAAGCTCCGCATCAGATCTCGATGAAATGGGATAGAAACGGATTGCGATGGATTAATGCCCTTGCTAACTTTTCATCTACGATACTTTTGTGGTAAAAGTCATTGTAATAATAAGTATTGTCTGCTTTGTTCTGGCTCTGGCCATTTTACAGTTAGTCGCGAAATTACATTACACAAGAAGGCCGCTTGGCAACTTGGCCTAGTAGCATTGCCAAGTGGTTACAAACCGTCTCCATTACAATGCAAACTGACGCGAAGAAGTTCAAGTTGCAGTTTGGTTATTTTCGATATTTAAATATTTCAAGGTTCAAGGTATAATGGAATTGATAATATGGATTGCTCTTTAAATCCAGAACTGTTGATAGATGCGAGAACAACAAGTACAATAGAAACTCGCTAAAGTTTTACAAAAACAAATAAAACACACTTACTCTCCCAAAGAGTTTCTATCCTTTTACAGGAATATTTCGCAAAAAAAATCTTGCAAGCCTAATTCTTTGATGGGTAAACCCAAATATATTTTCTTAGCGAGTTTCCACTCTGTTCGTCTGAAATCCGGGGGGATATGTGACGCCCTTAGATATTGTTAGATCTCTGCTGAGATTTTCGCCAACTCCATGTAATACCACACTTCTACTGAATGTACATGGACGCACGCTTTTAGTCCTCACTGCCACCACATCCAGATAAACCACCCGAAAACGTCATTGCCCTTGTCATTGTGACGTGTCTCGATGCAAAACTGGACAAACAAATTCCAAGCACGACTACGCCTTACATTTTATCACACCTAAGATGAACGAACGCGTATTCGCTGGGCGCAAAATTCTTTTCTTGCCTGTGTTTTTCTTACATGTGTGTCTGTGTACATCTTAACACGTGCATAATTTAATTAGCTAATCGCTTATATCGATTCAGTTTTACACTATACGATGTATATTTCGTATTCTTTCGCATTTTGCGTATCTTCTATACATTGTGTATTTATATGATGTATGTATATATAATATATATATATATATAACTCTGGGTACAAATAATGTTACAAAAATATTAATTTGGGAAGGCAAACTTTCAATTATAAGCCGCTTACTCTCGGGTACTCGTGAATATAACAATAACATGACTGGTATATCTACATTACCGAACTCATTGGGTAATCTGCTCTTTAGAGTCAAATCAAGTCACACTCGACCACTGAATTAATTAGGATCGAAGAAGATTTCAAATCCTTTCATCTCCCATAACAACTACAATTGCCCTTCATTAGATTTCGAATAACATTTTTTTTCTTTTCATGGAGTCTTCGAAATCAATTTTGGATAAAAGTACACATATAGCACGCAGTTATACTTTGTATAACATTTTTTTTATTAATTCGCAGTACGGTTTTTTGTCTCGCTAGATATTGACATTAATTTAAAAGTTTCTTTTCTGTCGAACATTTAATGTAATCATATTGGATAAACATTTTGTCAATTCGACGATAAAACAATTGAATTTCGAACTTCCGTATGGAAAGTTGAGATATATTATAGAACACTCCATTTTTTTAGCTTTAACGTTGATTAGGGCAGCGCGTGTGTCTGATATTCGCATCATCGTAGCTCCAAAATTGGCTCAGAAGAAGGATAAAATGATGTCTACGCTCGAAATCAATCGTTCTTAAATACGCTACCATATTTGTTTTCCATCGTCAGTTTATGTGGAATTTGTTATGGATTATACATGTTTCGTATTATTATAAGAGTCAGAACCCAGAACAATAGCAACGCGACTGTTCGCCACACCACTGATCATTCCAACGAAGTTATTCACACGGCAATAAATTACTAAACATTGTTACGTGCTACTTATACGTTACGTAATCTAATGATAAGTGTTTTTGGTAAATCCGAGAATTCGACTGGACGCAGTGTCATTCGTCATCGCGTCTAATCTTAAGGGCGCCGTGCACGCTGAGCTTTGTATCGAGACATATTCCAACAGGATTCTTGTTCCTGTCGAACAATTTAATAGTTCTTATACTTTTATTTCAATATACCAATTGAAATTGAACTAATATTTCGTTATTCCATCTGACGGAAAGATCCGACAAATATATCGATTTCTACGTCGATACAAATCTCAACAAGACTGGGTTCCTTCACGCGTTATGCTAAAACGGAGTCGAGGCACGGGATTAACGAAAGGAAGACTATTGTGTTTTTGGATGGACCTCTTCTCCGTGTCACTTAACATTTAAAAAGTCGACCTTTCTAACGCGTCGTCCTAATGCTTTGGTGCAGCCTACCGTTTGTTTCGATGCAGTTGGCATTGACGGCCTTCGCTTACTTTAGCCACCGAGATTGTACTTCACAATCTCTCCACGTAATTGCCGGGGAAGGTGCCGAAGTAGCCGGTACGTTGACTCGAGCCGACGTACCAACCATCATCGCATTTCTCCATCACGTAAACTGTGTCGCCTTCCTTCAGTTCCAATTCGTCCTCGTTCTGCGGCCGATAGTTGTACAAGGCCCGATACCTGGCAACAACCAATAACATAAAATTAGCAATCAGCACATATTCTATCACAAAATGATTAATAACACTTACGGGACTGGTTCGGAGTGCGTGTCGATGTGCAGCGTTTCGTTGAGTTGGGTTACATGGAGTTTGGTTCCTCCCATGCGTGGCTGTAATTTTACCAAAAATACAAACATCATATTTTTATTGTATGATAAAATCGTTCGAGAATTAATTCATTATAATATTGATAATCACCAGTGAGTTATAATGGGGCTGAGTTGTGTTCATATTAACTGGTATGGACGGCATGTAATGGTGGGGTCCCATGCTCATCTTTCCCCCCGCTGTGCCATTTGTTAAAAGGCTGTGAGCTGCAGGGGATGCGACTGGCTTGCTTTGTGTCGGGGTTTCTGCAATTCAAACAAAGTTTCATAATTAAGCAAACTGTTTCATAATTAACAAAACATTTTATTCCAATTTCCCGATAAAATACCTGATCTTTGCCCGGGTTCGACAATCACTTCGACATATGAAATCGGGAATATCCCCTTTCGATTTCCAATACGACCTTCATACCAGTTTTCATCTACTCGTCTTGTAAGAACCACAATTTCTCCTGGAATTAATTGAAAAAGTCCACATGTATTTTATTTGGACTTCATATAATAAATTAAATCATTGTCATTAAGTATACCTTTTGCTAGAGAAAGCTCAAGGTTTGTTTGAGCCACGAAGTTGAACTTTGCACGAGCTTGTCCTTCGTAAGGTTTCTTTGGTGTGGTTCGCATTCCATCGTACGGTATAATCTGCGACAGAACGCGATCGTTTTATTTGTTCAAACAATCTCTTCGTCCAATGGAGAAATAAATCTCGCAATATTTGTTAAACTCTAATAAAATGAAGTTTTGTTATTACCTCGACGTAATTCGATGGGAACAATCCAATCATCGCGTTGTGTTCTCCCTCGTACCAGTTCTTGTCGATCTGGCGTCGAACGAATATGATATCGCCGCGACGGAAGTTCAGCTCCCTCGAGGTTTGTCCAATGAAATTGTAAAGTGCTCTCGCCACCAGACGCGGCTCCGGGGTTTGCTCCTGGGACCTGCTGCGATGACTGAGGTCATCCACGAAGTCATCATACCGGTTCAGAGGAATTGGGGATTTTTGCGAAGGTCTGAAAAAATCATACTCTACTAAAATTGTATCCTAAAATAGTATTATTGAGAGGAAAAAATTAATTACGTAATTAATCTGTTTTTATATCTTGTCATCGAACATTGCATAATCGAAGGATTAACTGTTCGTACGATTCAATTCAATTTATTCTCAGATATAAACTGACTCCGTTTGGATTACTATTCTCGAGTAGTATGAATCACTATGTAACGTAAGAAAGCTACGCAGGACGCAGTTATGGATTGCATAACAATCGGCAGGCAATGAGGAATACTGTACGCGTGTAGACACGTATCGAATATTGTCATTGACTCTTGTCATTGACACTGTCCCACCTCCGACTCAACTGTATATTGTGTCATAAAGATAGTAAAGTTATAATTATCTTGCCATAACATAATTTCCCTTACAATATTCATACATTTTCTTGCTAGTGAAGAACAATTATTTACTATTATTTATTTCAATATCAATTGATTTATCTTTGGTGAAAGACTTTCTTTGTCAGAGTATCTAATTATTAAGCTCTCAGGGAAGATTTAGCACCACATAACAATTGACACTTCCGCGAGCGAAGAAGTGGAGTGATGACATCATGCGCAAGATGTCAGTCGCAATGGCTAATGGAGCATTGACACAATAAGCATTACGCGCCGAGAAAGTATTTCTTTAACAGCCTGTAAATGAGTTGTGCAGCTGGGTGGCACATATGCGCGTCTACAATAATGTCAATTGCTCCTTGACATATTCTTTCCCATTTACAAATCAATAAGACAGAATAAAATCCATATACAATTTACCACATACAATAATTCTTCATGTTTTAATTAAAATTATTTTGTAATACTGTTGTGATAAAATCGCTCTTTTTTTACCGTGGCGACATTAGAAATTAGAAACTGTTGTGAGTCAGGACTTACATGAAATTGTCGGTGTGTCGTCGGGAGTCGATGTCTTGAAGCTCTTGCAGGTACTTCCGGCGTCGTTCCTCCTGATAGACGCGGCGCATATTCTCCGCGCTTCGTCTGGCAAGTTCCTCTTCGCTTAGCGGCTCCTTCGCCTCTGTGCGCACCGGTGAACGATAGTGAATGGTCACCTCGCCCTCCACATAACGCCTCGGCGACTCTGCACAACCCAAGAATGCTCTTCGTTACGCCTTCGTCATGCACTCTTTTGCATCCCATAGTATCATCGTTCGCAGATCACACTCTTTCCTGATACAGTTATACTAAATACACCTTGCAATTCTGACAGTTATTCCTTTTCATCGATTTGGTGAAGTGTTAGATTGGGCTTTGTTGCCTGCACAGTGTTAATAAATCGATTGTTATTGCTTCACACAAGAACATCGAATATACATTGAAACAACAATTGTGTGAAATAGAATTGAAAACTGTTCGATTAAAAGTATTATTGTAATCGGATTAGTGTAAGCTGGCGTGTAGGAATTATTTATAAAAGTCGATTGATTGGGGATTACTAAGCTTTCACGGGATTGGATGATTATTTTCCGTTGTTTCCGAGATTATTTTTATCTGTCAGTGAGCGCGTGTTGCTTTCACCTGATTTCAAGAGAGAGAATTTCAGATGAAGTCTTGAACAAGTGTCATAAATGGCCGAGTACATGAGCAGATTAGTATTCAAGATAGCCTTGCATCAGGATACGCGATATGTACCTAGGTACCAGTCTCCTCTTTCCCAGGTATAATCTTACGGAACATGAGATTTCAGGGTCCAGGTGATAAATAATCATGAACCTTATCTCTACTGTCATTCGAGCTATCCTTACTGATCCGATATAGCGTTTCTCTACCATTCCGGGAAAATGTTAGTTCCTTTTATTGCAGTTTATAAGTATCGCTAAATATTCGCCCAATGAAAAATCCCAGATTTAGACCGATCGAATCATTAATTCTAATCAACCATTTTTCTAAGTGTCGGCCAGCGCGATCAGGTGTGCCGTGCGAAACACTTTCGTCGAATTTTGAAAGTGGAGCAATCCCGTGTAGATTTAATTTCCGATTCCGGCGAAATTACCAGAGCATGCAGAAATCCCGCGTGCACGACCGGAAGTGCGACTTTTCCTGGGAAAAAAGTGGGATCCCGTCGATAAGAGACTCGGTGGGCTTAACTCGGTATTGAGGTCGCGGCTTGTTAGCCCCCACTGTTCCAAGAGTATGGCTTCTTCCTTGGAAATAGTTTCACGAATCCATGGAACAATTAGTTGCCATTCACCGCACTCAGCCGTGACGTATACTTTGTTCTATCGACATTTCTTCATCGAGCGGCAGCGATCCGATGCCACAGTCTCTTTTATTATTGAAAATAACGAGGATCGAACCCTTATACATATTCAATAATGGATTGGCCTGATCGATTTTTTTCGTTGCCAGTAATATGGAAAAAGAAATCGAGTTTTTATTGGTTCCCTCATAAAATATTCATAAAAACATTTCACTCCTATTTCTGTATGCGGCAGACCTATAAAAAAGCAATCATTTGAAATGCACGATGATTTAACGATAGTTTTACAATATAGTATATGGTCGAAGATTCAATTATATTAATTAAATTTATATAAATTAATTCGTTTAAAGTTTCGGGCAAATAATCCAATTACTTGGAAAAGCAGCTTGTAATTCCATTGATTTTCGAGTGATTATTCAAAAATTAACACTAGAATGTTTTATTCTTTATATTTAAATTATTTACTAAAGACACTTTTAAATTTAGTACCTTTTAGCATCAGAATAAAAGTAAACATAGGCTTTTGTTACAACGTTTTGAAACGTAATAAACTGCCAACGAGATTTGCATACAAATATTTGAATAACTTTTCCATTACTAATTGTAATTCCGATGTTGACATTTCTATTAATATCTCTTCACATTTTAAGTGGTAAAACAATAAAATATTGTGAAATACCTTAAAAGTGTCTCACAGCTAGAATCGCTTCCCACAAAACTTTTCGGATGTTTATTAATACTGATTGATCTTATTCACCGGCGATTAGTAGGAGCACTGGAGAGCGCGGTCAGGAAGGATGCAACGAGATCGCACGACTGATAAGCTTGGGGCAAGTGCAATCGCGTTGGCTGCAACTGCATTGGACGGACGGCGCCGAGTGCGCTTGCGTCTAATGTTGAATGGTGCTGATCCCATCGAGGCTATTCCTCTGTCATCGTAACATGGGTTCAACGAGTCATCAAGTAGTCAGACAACTCAACTCATTGCCAGAGACAATTCAAACGCGATTTAAAAAATTACACTGGGTGTTTTAATATTGGAAAAAAATATAACAGGTCGAACTTCGTCACACTTCAAAACGTTTTCCTGACTTTTGCCCAAAACTAATTATTTTACAGTGTCCATTATAAATTTATTTGAGAGTATTCAGTAAACACTGTTTCATAAATTATTTGAGGTTTAAAAAAACGATTTATAAAGATAAGTGGATTAAAATGATGTTGATTTCATTGGGGCTATTTCTTTGTTATCGTAATATGGGATTAATAAATCACCAAGTAGCAAAAGAACTGAAATGTAATTTCAAAAATCACAATGGGTTCTGTAATAGCGCAAAATCAACGAAGTAGTTGGCTGGCTCATTTACACAAGAGGACAATATTTCGAGAGAACAGTTATAATTTAGGAGCGGAAAGGCATTGTTCGAGAATAGCAATGTGCATGTTTACTGACTGTACGGTATCGGCCCGTAGACCAATGGAAGCGTGGTTCCGGTGGTGGCCTGCATCTGATTGAGCAGAGGCTCTGTCGTCTTTTCGACCTCATTCTCCGAGGAATCCAAACTCAGTAACAGTGAACTTGACCGTAAATCACCCTTCGAGTCAATCTTCCTCACGTCGCACACTGATCCCTTCAGATTCTGATGCGAACCGAAATCCTCATTTCGAGAATTCCGAGTCATCCCACTTTTTCTAGCGTCGCTCGTGCGAACCTTCTCAGTTTCCGCGCATTCGTCATTCACCACTGTCAGTAAACCTTTCGCTGGACAATTGTAATTCTGAAGGATCTTCACGTCGACGGCGTAGTTGTTTAATCGCTTGTGTTGCTTTCTTTCGAACGCTTCCATTTCTTCGTATTGCTCGTTGACTCTGGATAAGTCCAACGGTGCTGGAATCCTTGATCCCCTGAGTGCCCTTCGTCTCGAATCATTTAAAGTGTCATCCGACACTTTGGAAAGATTGATGCAGGAGGCAAAGTATTTGGGGTTTTCTATGACGCGGGTTCTCGTGTGAGATACTCTTGGGAATTGTCTTTCTGTCCTTTCGCAATCGTATGTTCTTGAATTCGTCATGGAATCATTTGTCTGGCATCCAGCATCACGGACTGTAGTTCCACGATTGTTGTTAAACGTGGCTGATTCGGAAAGTTCTGACTTTTTGTCAGATAATATTAGATTTGGCATGGATTTGCAAAGGTCTATTGTTGAATAGGAAGACTTCAATTTGTTGTCTTCCATTCTTGGTAAATTGGAGTGAGAATTTCCAATTGATTTTGGATAATTCCAGTCGTCATCGAAATTAATATGCACTTTCGATCTTGCCAACCCGTAAGGCTTGTTTGATGGTTCGTAAAAATGTTGTTTATTTTTAAGGGGGTTATTTTGATCGGTGATTGATGTTGGTGTTTGATTATTTGTATTGTTGGTGTATCCAGATACATAATTATTAAGAGGCACTTCGATCTTATATCCCGTTTTATCGTACGATGATGTAAATCCTAATAAATCTTTGGTTCGTTCTTCGACTAGTCGACTATTCCTTACATTTTTATGTAATTCATTATACATTTCGCTAAAAGTGTAATTATCACCTTCCGTGCAACTGGATTCTGACTGCGGGGAATTTTGTTCCAAATTTCTAGTAGTTGCCACATTATTCGTTTGAATATGTTGTTCAGAACTATTCAGTCTGTTTTCCACGCTTTTTGAAACTTGAACTTCAGGCCCTGGCAAAATGTTCACTAAAACTTTTCCATATTTCGTGGTTGCCATTAGGCGCTTGTTCGGCCCTTGCGAATCATCGATTCTAATTACGTTATCACATTTAATTTCTTCTTCCACTGATTCGGGTGTATCATTCAGAAGTATTCGAGATTTCCTTTCATTGCTGCTAATAGATGACTGATTGCTTTGACTGGTCAAAGTTTCTGTGCTCCCGAAACCAATATTAGTACTTTTTGGTACACTTAAATTATTACTGAAGTTTTTGGAAAATTTGCTTGTACATTCCGGGACTTCATTGCTGTCGTTATCGGAAGGCATAGCAAAGAATTTTCTTCGTAAGTATCGATTACGTTCGAAGATCTCGTGAAGCCTCTCTCGACTGCCACTATACTTTTCCTTATGATAATCATCATTTCGCTTGTGCCTGTTGTATAAATCACCGAATTCTGACTTACTGATATTGTTGCTTCCTTGGGAAAAGTTCTTCTCGGATGTCTTCAATTCTTCGTCGACATTCGCTCTACTTTCATTGTACTTCCTCGAGTACTCTTTTCCTGGATCATTAAAGCCATTCTGGTAATCGTCGTAAAAGTAATTTCTCTCGAATTCTGTTCTCGGCTTCCAGTTTGCTTGGTTTGAATTTGTTCCAGTCAATTCTGCAGGATTTTCATGTTGCTGTAAGTTGTTTGATTGATTGTTCGGTTGGATCCAAACTGTGGCTGCTGTTTGGATTTGCGGAGTGGATAAACGTTGAAGTCGACACTTATCGGAGAGTTTTTCGCGTTCTGTTTTATTTTGTTGCAGTCTTTCGAGATTATCGATTTCATTGGTAAGCAAAGTCCACTGGGGACTGCTTTCTAAGTCCCGCAGCCGCGGTAATAACAACTTAGACATTTCTGGTTGATTTTATGATGACCTATTCACTGTAATTCCAACGTTTGGGATTCATTAATTTTTCTATCTCACCATTCGAAGATTAATATAAAATTACGTCCTTTGAAGGACACCATGAAACTTTTTGTAGCCACAAAAAATTCATTGTTCCTCCAATAAGATCGCAGATTAATATTGCATATACACAAGTTTACGCCAGCTCATTTATCCGAATGTTCCACTTGTTCATAATTAAATGTTTTATTTTGAGATTACGGAGATGAATACGCATCCGGCAAAAAAGGAATCGTACCAATGTTCCGTTATACATCGGTCGGAGGAAGATTATATCTAACTGGAATGATGCTCCGCCGGAAGTCCATCGTGTATCCATACACACAGCCCTGATTTTCGTACTCGAAAGTGTTGTTTAACTTCATTAGGGAAACACAGGCTAAGTGGCATGATGCGAAACAGTTATAATTACCACCGCAAACGATGAAATATTCCGCGTTACATCGTTGTTATATAGTTCTCAAAATTAGTACTTATTACAGTGCTTCTGTTTAGAAATAATAATGAACATATTATTAGTTCGAAATATTATAACACTATCTCGTATTTAGTTTACGCAAATTGCAAATGGAACTTCTACAATTTCAGTGAACAACTATCTGGATTAATTAATTTCGGATTAGTGCAACTTATCAGGAACTAAACGTTGATCCTAAAACATATTCTAATTCCAACTTTCAATGAGCATGACTTTCCAATGAAAAGAAAAAGTTAAAATGCTCCTTCCGAAAGTAGACTGCTAGTTTATAAGGAATTTTATGCTTGACATGAGATTTATATAAAAAAAAAAGCGGAGCAGTATGTGGATTGCACTCGCATGTAACCCATATCGGGTGAATCTTCGTAACACATCAACCACCACAAGCACGCAAAGGGAAAACCGTACGAAAAAGCAATAATTGCATCGAGTGTGCTAACTCCGCATAGCGTTGCGCTTGAGAGTACTTCATATTAAAGGTTCAGTCACACCTGCAATTTGTGCCTCATCATATTCCACGATAATGTTGCGGATTTCTTATCGCATTAGTAAATAATACATTTGAAGCACATTCATCTTGATATGAAAATATAGAAGGAATATTAAATATACTTCCTTCATAATGCATTAACGAAGAAATTAAATTGTGTTAATAGAATTATACACCAGCCATTTTTAAATCTAGTTATAAATCATTGCAACAACAAGTTGGAATTTATTGAAATCGTAAAGTCTACTGAATAAAATACCTAAGTAAAAGTTGCAAAAATGTTGAGTGAGAGTGAGCAGCGTACCATAACTCATGAGATTTTTTTAATTACCTGATCCAGATCGTAAATGACACGCTTTAATTACCGAGAAGATTCTTGCCCTATTAGAGAATCATTCAGTTTCGAAATGTGTATAATTAGGTTAATTAACGAGTAGCGCGTGCCCGTTGCGGAGTGTGGCGAGCCCTTTGATGTAAATGCACCCTAACTCCTAAGCTAGCAATGATGGTGTGCGAAACTAATTGCACAGTGAGACTCGCCGTGAAAAGGAAAGCGAGTGCGCTTCCCAACTAATCGCCAGTCACTCTGGCAACCTCGTTTCTTTAATCCTAGGTTAAAAGTTTAAAAGATTACGCTGAATCAAACCCATTAATGGGTAAAAAGAGGAATGTTCTCCAATTAAAAATATACGAATCGTTTAATAAATATCATATCTGCTTAATTAAATGATTGGTACACAATAATTATCGTGTATTATTCCGATTCAGAATTTAATTGCCCAATAAATGATGTTACAATATCATAATTGCAGCAAGGAAAAGTGTCACGGAAGACAGTCATTTACGTTTTAATTCACTTGCACAGCTGGTAATGAATGACTAACTAGAAATGAAATATGAATGATTCAAATATTCGTGAAAGTACTCTCACGCGGTCTCTTTCATTCGTCTCTGTCGGATCATCCTTTGTTTATGAGCATAAGTGGCGAATTCTTTCGGCCGAAACAATGAGAGAAGGTAATCTACTCGCGCTGACTGACTTACAAGCCTGAATACTCAGCGGCTATTCTATTCAAATGAGGAAGAAGCACCAGCGTAAAATTACACCCGCGAGAGGCTAGAATACACTCTTTTTACTGTGAAAACACTCTCTTGTCACGTGTTCTGTGTCACCGTCAAATATATGGTTTCTGTGTCAATAAAGAAATAAATGAAAAATAGTACAATATTAACAATTATTTAGTTGCATGGTAATTTATAGTAATATATCTCGTAACTGGAAACTATTTTCAGTACATTTAATTATTTAATCGTACAAAGATGATGGAATAATATTTTTCCTTTGAAAATTGCCACTTTTAGAATTGATACAGGAATAAAATAATTACGTAGCGTTAAGGAGGGAAGACAATGACTTCAACAGTGAACTTTTCCTTAGAATGTGATTGCCTGATTAGGAGAGAAGCTAGACAGCAACATGTGTTTCCCTGTAATCTTATCAGGCGTCATCTCGTGCGCCGGCATGGCGCAAACTTGTGTATATCTATAAACTCCGGCGATATAAACGCCGGACGAAGAAGTCCCTGATATCTACTGACTGGTTCGCATAATTCTCACGCCATCCCCGATGACCTTGTTGCCAAGCTCTGCTTTATCGAACTTGCAGCACGCGTCGATTTCCATCACTCTCGCTAAATTTAAGCTTTATTAGGCCACGTGCTTCTCATACGGCAAACTGCGCACGTGTAATCAACGACGGGCTCGCAATTATTAAAGTCATAGAGCGAGATCGATCTAACCCTCGGACGACCTCTGCCGACGAGAATTGGAAAATCAACCGGTACAACAACTAGAATTAATAGTACACGTCATTTTTTGCGAGTTTTGCACGGTGGAATTATTAATGCTGGAACTTTAGTTGATTGTAAATGATTATTTTTCAATCGAGGAAGAACGCACTCGGAGATATCTTCACAAAACACAAACACTTTGAATACTCGTCGTCGCACTGTCAAGTCCACACACTCATTTCTAAAGATCCTCGCAGTACGCGCGTCAATAAACACAGATAAGCTCGAATAAAAGCATCGGCTAATCCGCCGAATGCCGTAAAATGATTTCCCTGGGGAGCTCCGAACAATTGGCAGGCTTTCAAACTCTCACAGTTCCATTTAAAGCAACTGTAGTCGACTTCCTGCATCGAGCATCCTGTTTAGAAGCACCATTGTCCAACGATTGTTATTTAACGTCGCTGGATTCACATAAATTTCGCACTGGCCAAAAAAAAAGGAGAAGAGAGAGAAAGAACTCGTGTCGGCGTCGGCGGTGGCAATTGCGCAACTGCACTTGAAAACGATAACTGTCTCGCGAAGACAATCGAGCCTCAGAGTAGTCGAAGCAGTTGTAGTTGTGTTGGTCTGGCAAGACAAACAGTAACGGTATTGAGGCGGTTTAGCACCTGTTATTAGCGGATCCGACGCGCAAGAAGCTCGCGGCGCGTCTGCTACTTGCCGACGTCCCTCGCCGTTTAAGAGCCTCGGCACCACACGCCACACGGAAATTCCGACTTTCGACTAAACCCGAGAGAGTGTTACTCAGCCGAATTCAAGTCGCCCGCTCGATCGTCCATCGCATTTTTAAATTTCCCTCCACGTCTGACATTAAGAAGCTCAGGAATTTTTGTATTTAAATTAATAATTATTGTAAGATTTAAAATGTAAATATAAAAAATCGCAGGTAATTTCTTTTAAATTTACTGGGAGATTTTGAAGTTGTAAGATTCGCCCTGGATTTATTTTATGCGTGACGCTGTATACTCTGCTATTAATATTGTTATACCTAAGTATTTTGGAGCAGCTATTTGTGACCTCGGCAACGATAAAATTAGCAGTTTACGTGTTTCACTCTGGTCAGACCCAGGAATGTTTTCTACGCCAATATTCTGGTTTTTCATTAACAGTAATATCATTGTTACAAGTGAAGGTTAATCACAGAGCACTGATAACAAACGAATGTTCTCGCATTTATTACGGTAAACACGCGAACCAGTATAAATACAATCAGCATCATTTGCGTGGATTATGAAACAATTTAAAAATAGATGTGACCAAGACGACAGACCGGTCAAGTCTTTCCACTGCAAAATTGACTTAATTACGTAGTTGAATAAATTAATCGAACTTAGTCGCTTACAAACGTATTATTAAGTCTGATTATTTAATACTTCAATTTCTTTCGTATCTTAATAAATGACTTTTTAATTTGCGAAAATTAATTCATTGTCTTTAAGTGGCATTTTTGTCAATATTCATTGAACTCCGGACAGCGGCTATCTTTCCAAATTCCGTGGCAAATAATACTCAAGAGCAAAGTGGTGTTGCAGTCGCGAGATTATCTAGAAAACTGGCTGGCAATAGTGAAGGTGGTAAGCCCTATCAATCATTCCACCAGATTAGATAACTCATAGCACGGCAACAGCTGTTGACGTACTTAGCTTCATTTTGACAGTATTCGTTCAATATCTGATAGAGTGCGATACCGGTGCGCCAGGCATTCGAAGATCTCAATGTCACTGTGACTCAACCACTGACTCACGAAAATACGCCTATTACCTAAGCAAATAATCATCACTATTTGCAAACAAGAAATCTACTATCTTAATTTGCCTTCGTTATCTTTCACGAAAGATGAACTATTTTATAGCATTATTTTCAATTCTATTGCGGGTAAAAAAATTGGTAAAATATAGAAAGCTTGGGAATATTTAAAAATTGTTATTTCTTCTAAAGACTGTCAATATTCCTTGGTAACTGTATGACGATATTACGCGCACTCAAGTATAAATAACCTAGATCGTTTAAGAAAACGTTCTCTCTCCAGCGTGGGTTTAAGTGTGCAGGATATTTGCTTCTCGATGGAAGATCGACGATGTTGCTACCTTCTCGTTTTTCGAGAGCAGTCAAGTGTAAATAACTAGTGGAGGAACCCGTCGATCGTGTATCGGGCGCATAAGGTAGCTTCTTACGGTGTGAATAACCGGTAGACGTCCATACTAATCGCATAACGGAATGATAAGGCCCCACTAGCCGACATTTACTTCGCCCTCCATTCTCTTCGCCTTCCTTCCGCTTCAGTTGACAGCTAACGCCTCTCTTCTAAAGGCCCGTTTCCATTAGAACATTTCGCCGTAACAGAACACCGAACACCGAACATCCGAACAGAACTCCGAACACCAAACCGAACATCCCCCGCTGCGTTGGACTATGCTTACCCTGGAGAATCTCGACCTTCGTCACTTCACAAGTGGTCCGCGACCCTTCTTTCCAGCACCGTCTCCTACTATATTAACATATCTTTTTCTCATCGCCGCGAAATACTTTCTAATTGAAATACTAAAGTTTAGACGCAAAGTACAGAGAATAAAACGATCGGAATGAATGTTTGCAACAACTATTACTTTTAAGTTCTTGCAAGTTTTAGTAGACTTTGAATAATTTCATAAAACCGAGTACATTTCTGACTGCCAATGTGTCGGCTACAGGTAGTTAGTGGAAACGGCGTTGCGCGTAGAATGATTGACAATGTCTGGCAATAAAATGTATTAAATTTAATTTTCCTATTGCTGATCGTGGATTCAGTAGAGTTTTTCCATTGTCGGCCATTTCATAGGATCGAAATCAACCACTACTTATTACAGAGCCTAATCAATGAGAGTTTATCGTCGATTTGTTCTTGAGTTGCGATTGCGGGAGCTCGTCCTTTCAAGAAATTCAAACTCGACCCCATGCACAGTAGTTCCTACCGGGCTTCCTACCGTTTCCTTTGATGCGTCGGGGAAAAACCGCCAACTGAGCGTTCGGCCTGTCAAGTGGTTTCCGTAACAAAATTTGGTATGCATTCCACTTATCGCCGGGACGATTGCCTCCTCGCTAGGCTCCGTGACGGTAATACGATATGGGCAACCATTTTTTTCCTATAGGAAAGCATAGGAAGTTCGGAGTTTTGTTCGGATGTTCGGTGTTCGGTGTTCTGTTACGGCGAAATGTTCTAGTGGAAACGGGCCTTAATGCTACACTTCCAACCGTCACACGTCAGTTTGACTAATGCGACACGTTGATGGGGTCAGTGGAACGTATACTTGTGCCATTTAATCCGTAAAAGGACATTTCGCTGCTTTGACAATGCAGCGGACAATTCCATAAAAATAGAACTGGTATGTAAATGTTTATAAATGTCTGCAAACGAAACAGTTTTTCCCCCTCCCACTTGCTGGCATTCTCATTCCATGCATAATCGTTCATGCAACCTTTGCAATTTGTATTATTATAAATTATGAAGATTCACCGATGCACGAACAACACTATTGATGAAATGATAATCTACTACCAAACAGTAATGCACTGGTGAATGTTTAATGCAGAAGTATACGAAAGTTATTTAACATCTACTATAATTATTCGCGGTTGAATGTAATTCCGTTGTTTGTAATATAATATTACATACTTTTAACAGGGAATATAATCAATAACTAATTCATTTCATTCACTTATTTGGTAATTCTGGCAGCTGTAGGCAGATAAGCGGCGACATCAGCGCAAACTAAATATAAATCAGGGGTGTGCGCGTGGGTGGCAAATGAAAGCGGAAATTAATACACATATATGCACACATCGCACATATATATGGTTATTTCTATGGATAGAAAATGATTGACGAATGGCATTACCTTGGCGGTCGTCTCTGCAGTGCTGAGATTTTGGCGGCGGCGGGGGTGCGTTCGAGTATTCTATGGATCAGCCGAAAAAAATGGAAATAATAATTAGCTGCACTACAGCGAATGAACGAAGGCTCTCTTGACACTCGGGTATCGGGTTCCCACTCAGGATCTATCGATTTCGGTGTCACAGATCATAATTCAATCTTTAACTGTATATTTCAATTTTGACGTCCTTTGAACAGCACTTACAGAACTGTTCCAATTTCCAACATTTATCCAATAATAACTTATAAAACCTCCTATATCAATTTATCTAATTTTTTATGCATATTAAAATATTTGTATTATTATTTTGTGGTCCGAAAGCATTTTGTGAAAAATTGCAAATTAGTACGAATCATAAGTGATTTGATTGGTCATTGAATCTCAGACCTTCAAAAGTGACGGTTGGTCTTGCTGTGTATAAAGGAATGGGTGTCCACCATGGCGTTCCTTTTCTTCGTGGGATCGGAGAGGGTGGCGGTGGGGGTGGCTGGTACCGAAATCTCGGTCTATGTTTATCCGGGTCAAAGGGCTGATTGGCAAATATATCGGACGGCCTCAATATCGACGAGAGGGCTCTCGAGGTTGCCGAAGAAGCTTCCGATAATTTATTGTGGCTCTTCTTCCCATTACTAGTTTCTCTTTTCACACTCTTATTCTTCGAGGGTGCTTTCCTGGTTTCCAGTTCCGGCGGCGAAGACAAAGAGCGCATATTATCCCGTTTGCTGGGATATCTGTGCGCCACCCAGCGGCCAGCTAGATAAGGTCCTATGTCTCGAAGTACGTGGACATCCGGTGCGGATGTAAACATTTCACCTAATAATGACGTTCCTACTTCAAACTTCTTCCTCATTCGTCCAACTGATTTCTTTGCTTCCAACTCTCTTCTCTCTGCTTTCCTCGCAGTTCCGTTTAAGATTGTATTACTATTGGAATCCTTTAATACAGCAGTTTTGCTGATAACGTCTATGTGGGGCATCGATAAGTCTCCTTTTCGCAGAGGAACCCTAGGGATTGGCGGAGATTCTCCTCGTTTTCTTGGTCTCCCTCGTCGTCCTTCATACTTCCTTCGCAGCCATGCCACGTCCGCAAAAGCCTGACCCGCCAGATGGCACTTGTTCTCTTCCTTCTTAAGTAAACTTCTCGTCAACTCCGGATCACTTTGAAATCTCTTCGGAGCCGGATGAATTTTTCTCCTGTTGCTGGAGAGGTCCTCGGCACTTTCGAATCTGGCTCGCAAGCGCTTCACTGTGCCATTCTTGACTAGTTTGAGATAAGCGCGCCAGTAGCGTTCGGGGTCCGGCGAGGCACTGCGGAGACAGATGCTCTCCAGGCTGCAGGATGAGCTTGACCGGGTTGTTGCGCGACAGGGACTGACACTGTGTGGCCTATCGTGTTCACGGCTCCGTGAACAACAGTGAATTGGCGGTCGCGTGCCGCTGTCTACCTCCCTCAATGGACTACTCCGTTTCCGCTCGCCGGAAATCTCTCCCGGTGAGATGGAGCGTGGCCTACATCCGGTCAGGGGTAACGTCGCGTACCTCGCGCAGCTTGTTTCGCCGAACAATTCTTTCAAATCGGCGAAGCTTTGAGAGGAGGACAATTTTATCGTGCGCTTCCCTCTGTCCTCGATGTTCACTGACTCGTCGATCGACTTGTTTTTCTCTATGTTCTCGAAGAATTCTATCTTCTTTGGCAGACTCTCGGCTGCGATAGTTCGATGAACAACGGTGTTCACTGATATCTCCGAGCCTTCGGTACTGTCTCTTTCACTGCTCGAGTTAATGCCTGCACCTTTTGCATCTGCTTTGTCTTCCGAGACTGCTATTGCTAAGATCGGTGGCTGTTTGCTCCATTCCTTCACTAAATTTTCCACTCGTTCCTTGTCCGAAAGACTTTTACTGTTTGGTGTTAGAACTAGTAAGAAGTTGTTTTTCATGATTTCGGAGTCGTTGACCTGTGTTGCTTCTGTCGAGTAACAACTCCCAGGGGATGAACTTCTGGCAGTGGGTAATGTTGGGGCGCAAAATGATTTTGATAATTTTGTTGCTGCTGATGCAGCTGCTATGCTTCCTCGGGTTTCTCTGGGTGCTAATGGCACGGATAATCTTCTTTTCGATACTTTGTCGAGGACTTCTTTGCCAAGTGTCAATGAAAGCCTCTTTTTTTCATGTTCTGACATTGATGATGCATCTACTGTTTTGTCCTGTTTCTCAATTAAATCGGTTCCGGTTCCCTGACCTATCGAACCACTCCTGCGAACCCTTGGCTCCAATTGCGGAACGTTGCGGTCAGGAGTAACAGTATCATTCGATGAAATCATTGAGTGACATCGGACGTGAAGACCTTTCGCAGTGTCTCGCTGAGGATTGTTTGTTTCAGTTGAGACTGGGACAAGAATTTCGTACTTTGATAAAGATTCGCTTTTATCCTCCTCGCCATCTACAGGCTTTTCTTGCTGTGTTTCTGATTCCTCGGGAGTTAACTTTGTCGACGCGCAAGAAGCCGAGTTCTGTAAATGGTCGGTTCCGTAAATGTCATTAAGTTGTTTCTTCAGGTTGGCTACCTGCTCGATGGAAAGACTACTCCAGAACTTCTTGCTGCCACCGAGACTCCTCTGAAGTGAGAGGCGGTCCAAAGACCTCTGAACGTCTTTATCTTCATTTGCTTTCTTCTGCATGGCACTGGCAACATTCACTACCGAGCTTCCTCTCCACAGTGGTTTATAATTATCTTTCTGAGATGAAACTTCTCTCAGTCTTGAAGATTCCAAAGCGTATTCTTCGCTTTGTAACTTTTTAAAATGTTGCAGAATCGTTTCGACCGATCGTTCTTTACACCTTAAACCATGATCGGCGTACCATTTGAATTTATCAACGTCTTTTGTGGTGAAGACAAAATCTTTGTCTTTTTGTACTGCTTTTAATTTATCATACAATGTGTTTAATTCTAACTCTGCCTTTTCGAAAGATCTAACTTTTCTCCAGCGGTCGTAATCTATAATTTCTTTATTACCCACCCTTTGTCGAAGGTCAGTCGAGGAACAAGCTTTCTCAAGTTCCCCCATTCGCTCGAGACTCGAATAAAAATTGTACAAGTCTTTGTACTTTTTACTCTTTTGTCTGTCGTGGATTAATTCCAACACGTACTGACGATATTCTTCTCGATCCACTGGTGATGGACATAAAGAATGAATGCTCTTTGTTAATGACAAATTCGATCCGAATCTTGATTGACTGTCAGTGGCGTCTCCAGCACTTCTTGCTCTAACTTTCCTTAAAGCGCAACCGGAACGGATGTCAGAGTTTTCTTCTTTCGACGTACGCATGCGTCGATAAGCTGATGATGTGATCGAACATGGCGATAATGTTCGTGGCGATGACCGATTCGAATTTTCCGGCAGAGTTTTTAAGGGCGGTTCACTCAAACTTCTCTCTTTGCAACGATATTTGATTGATTCGGGACTGCAAGGTCCCACAGTGCTCGTCGATCCGAAATCATCAATGGCAAGTAAACTGTCGAATTTACGAACTTGCTGGAAGATCGATCTGCCGGGCCAACTCACCCCGTAAGGACTGGAACTTCGCGAAGAAACACTCTCACGTTCCCAGTTCCTAAATCGCGAATTCGAGACAGGTTTCTTTTGTGCGAGATAGTAACTCAATGTCTTCAGAGATGGCTCGGATTTGCAAGTTTCCCTGGCATTCTCTTGGAAGATTTTCACACGGTCCGAAATGAGATAACTTCTTAGAGTGGAAGTCTGGGTTGGCGTTGGTGATGGAGTGGAACCCAGAAAGAGATTCTGGAAGAAAGTATCTGATCTAGTTGCCTCGTGATGTTTTCTGATCTCTTCTGTAGTCAAAGTTCGAGGATTCTTCGTTTCGGGACTCGTACGAATTATATTCGGCTCTTCATTTTCTATATTTCCTTTCTCGCGGATCACTTTCTTCTTCTGTCCGTTTGGAGACTTTTTAATCTTCGAAGTCTCCTCGATTCGATCCTTCTTTGTCTTCCTCTTGAAATCCACTCTTTTTCTGCCGGAGTCTGGAATTACTTGCAATGTTTCAGGCTTTCTAACCGGTGCTCTGAGTATAGTCTGTGGTTTTTCTCGTGTTCTTTTTCTGAGATTGGAATCACTGAGATCAGAAGAAATTGATACAGCTGGGCGTAAAGAGTCCTTTCTTAAAGTCAGTGTTTCCAAAGATTTAATTACTGGTCTTTGCTTGATGACTTCTGTAAGCCCTGGTTTTCGAGTAGCTGGTCGACGTACTATCTTCGAAGGTTTCACTGTCATTGATGTGATCTGTTTCGAAGGAACTACTTTCCCTGATTTTCTCACAATTTCCGATTCTCGACATATAGAATTTCCAGCGCCTTGCGAAGCATCTGATGAAAGCTTTTCTTTACTGCCATTTATTCCTGAAGCCCACGAAGCAGTGGAAGACTGAATCCCTGAAAGGTCCTTATTCGAAACTCTTACTAAAGCTTTCCGGGCTCCCAATACAGTGGGCAGATCACCCAACGACCTAGTTAACTTCTTCGGGCAATTCCTTTGCTCTTTGGTGGATTTCAGCCGCATTGAATCAGCTTTTACGCTGGGCGAACCCATTCCAAGAGACGTGTGCAGGGCCTGCTCAGGTGAGCTTTTCCTAAAAGGCTTTTCCTTCGCTTTCGCCAAAGGAACTGCTTCTCTTTGAATCGTTCCTTTCCCCATTGGTTTATGTACCGTGGAACACTTTAAGCTAGATTTTGTTAAGTACTCATTACTGCAAGTAGAAGCCGATGCAGAAACTTTTCCACTAATTCTCTCGGAAGTTAAACATCGTTTTGCTGCTGGTGAACTTTGCGAGGCGCAAGGAGAAGATATTCTTTTATATAATCCAGGAGATACTGTGGGCGTTCTTGATCTCAATGATACTGGACTACTCGATGACGCTCGCTGTACTGTATTTTGCAAGCAGTCTCTGTGTCTTTTAGTTTTCTCTGTGCTACTACACCGAGCTTTCACTGACTTGCCAGTTGGAAGACTATCCGGGGTGAAACATTGCTCGTGCCTTGCTCTGACAGACGAACTAACAGTTGGCTTTTGTTTGGAGTACAACTGCAAGGTTTTGCTATTTCGCGAGGATTTCCTTCTCGGCGGCGAGGGTGGACGCCCCGCGAATCCACGGTTTTGATATTTTGTTTGAAGGAATTCACTATTCTTCAAAGAAGAAGTCGAACTTTTCTTCGTTTCGTTCTTAGTTTCTCTTGTAATTACTGACGTAGCTGGCACAATTGTTGAGGCCAATGACGGCACTGAGCGTTTGTATCGCGCAAATGTCATGGACGACTTATTCTCAGCCATGTTCGTCCTACTCGTGGCGGACTTCCGGTGGACGCGGATGCGCGTCAGTGTCGGCGAGATCGGGAAATACTCGATCGCCGAGCTGTCTGTGGACAAAGGTTCAATTCTGTTTTTCGGCTGGTTTCTTTAGCTGGTGCGCGAACCCTCTCACCAAGGTGTCTAAGAGAAAAATAAGTCGCTGAAGCTTGCTTGCTTGCTTGCTTGCTCGGGCGCAAGGTGCCGACGTGAATGGCCACGAGAATCCTTTTGTGACTTGTAACTGGCTGGTGCATGGTAATTCGGAATTCTCGGATTATTCTATGACACACTGATATCGATAGATCCCAAACGGAGCGGTGCTGTGTGATACTTAAATAGTAGGTAAAGGAGAGGAAAAAAAATGCCTAGAAGCTGAATAAACCCTCTAGCAGGCTACGAATACGCAGTCATTTATCATGCTCGATTCAAACAACTCAAGATCTATGCATTAAGCATGCCAAAATACTTCCAAAACTAGTTTTCTTGTAACTTCATAAATATTTTCTCATAATTCGTAGTTAAATTATGTTGTAAATTAACGCAGTTAAATTATTTCGATCGATTCATTTAAGTTCCAGCAATCATGCAGAGCGAGCATGGCACAAACACAGAATTAGTATCTAAACAAGATCGTAACACACACGTGTAACCCATAATTTCGCATGCCTGTTTTTGTAATTTAGATCGAAAGTATTATGTTAAACAAACGCAACTGCAGATTAGTGCGTGAAATTCGTACGAAAGAAAGAAAACAGTTTTTGGAAATTGTAGCTTACCCTTCGGCCGTTCTGGCGCTGGTTTACGAAGTCCATGAAGTGGCACATCACCTCCACTTTGCACGGTTTTGTAGGCCAGCCGCTGCTCCAATTGGCTGAGCGGGCTGATATCGTCCCTTCGGCGAAATACGAGAGTCGAATCACTTTCGTACCCTGACTCCTTTAGAGCCCTTAATAACAACAGAAAATACCAATTAAAATGAAGGAAAATAATGATTAAAATTTATAAATTTTCCTGACTATTGTTAATTCAAATTTAAGTGTTGATTTGATCATTTTTTATAGTATATTTTCTTATTCGTAACTTAACAAGTGATTGTTTGTATTTTTGGTATGTTTACTTACTGGGACATATAAGTTTTGGTTGGTCGTGTGGTACACTGCTCGAACTGCTGGAAAATAGAAACCCAATATGAATTTCACAGTACACTCGCATGAATTTCAAACCGAATCATACTTTAAACATGCTCCGCTCGGGCATAAAAAGAACTTTTGGAGAAAGAACCAGTTACACCTTACGAAATCAGGATACCGAATAAGACACATGTAAATAGATATAAAATCATTATACCGAACCAATTTATATCGGATTGTATATTCACAAGGCTCTGGCTGTGTATATGTCGATTTCATACATCATGCTACATTCGCCTAATGCAAAGCTATTGTTTGAGTTCCGATACCATCGTTAAGGGAGTAAATGAAATATTATTTGACAAACAGAGTTTCTATGAAACTGAAAAAAGGTGTGAACAGACAGACAGTGAGAAAGAGAACCATTCAATAAATAGAGAACATGTACAGGGTGAGTCACTTGCCTTTGAATCAAGTATTACCGACCGAGCAGGCCTGCACAGTTACCGACGGGTCTATCCCACTGTGGAGGGGAGAGACTGAGCTGGCGACGGGACTAGGCGGTCCGTGCCGGCCATGCGGAACATGCCGTGCCAAGCCAGCAGAGAGGCCAGCTGGCCGCTACACGCTACCCGCTATCGCTTTGCCATAGCATATTTGCGAATGCATGAGTTACCGACATCGGTCTTGCAATAAATGGAGAAATTGCCGGCATTGCATATTCAATTCTGATTTCACACGAGCATAAGGCAATGCATCCAAGCACCAGCTCACGCAAGCTGGCATATATAATATATATTATATATAATATATATAATATATATTATAATATAAATAAAAAATATTAAGAATATTATATCTGTATAGTATATATATTTAATATATATAATATATGTAATATATATATTATATATAATATATATTATATATGCCAGCTTGCGTGAGCTGGTGCTTGCATGCATTCGCAAATGTGCTATGGCAAAGTCACAGCGGGTAGCGTGTAGCGGCCAGCTGGCCTCTCTGCTGGCTTGACAAGGCATGTTCCGCATGGCTCGGCACAGACCGCCTAGTCCCGTCGCCAGCTCAGTCTCTCCCCTCCACAGTGGGATAGACCCGTCGGTAACTGTGTTACCGACCGAGCAGGCCTGCTCGGTCGGTAATACCTGATTCAAAGGCAAGTGACTCACCCTGTACAGGGTGAGTCACTTGCCTTTGAATCACCACCAAAAATTGGATATTTTCAACGGCCAAAAATATGGGAAAAAAAAAATTTTGAGCTGGGGCTCTGAAATTTATATCACATCTTCCTTGATGCAAGGGGAGACGCCCCACCAAATTTCAGCCCCGGGAAAGGTCGGGAAGTATGAAAAACATGAGGAAAACCACGAAAATGAAATATTCAAGATCGGTTTTCCATGTGTTTTAGGTAGAATTCCGGCATTTCCCCCACAACATTTATGTTTTTTATCCGTTTTGAGACACGAGCAATCGAAAAATCAAGCGTTCGTCCCAGTCCCAGAACCTTCGAAAAATCGAAAATTTTTGAAGGGGTATGCCTTAAAAAATTTGCGAAAAAATGAATTTTGAGCTAGGGCTTTGGAATTTTTATGACTTCTTCCTCGATGCAAAAAAACATTACCCACCAAGTTTCAGCCCCGGGAAAGGTCGGGAAGTCATGAAAACATATGAAAAACCGTTGAAATTGACTATTCAAGATCGGTTTTCCATGTGTTTTCAGTCGAAATCCGGCATTTCCCCTACAACATTTATGTTTTTTATCCGTTTTGAGACACGAGCAATCGAAAAATCAAGCGTTCGTCCCGGTCCCAGAACCTTCGAAAAATCGAAAATTTTTGAAGGGGTATGCCTTAAAAAATTTGCGAAAAAATGAATTTTGAGCTAGGGCTTTGGAATTTTTTCTACTTCTTCCTCGATGCAACAAAACATTGCCCACCAAGTTTCAGCCCCGGGAAAGGTCGGGAAGTCCACCAAAAAAATAAGGGCCAGGGGAGTTCTGATTCAAAGGCAAGTTTTTTTTGTAGGATTCGCAAGGGAAATATGTCAGACATAATTTTCAAAATACTTCGTCACGCCATGTTATATCCTACACAGTAGAGAAATCCAAATTTGGAAATCTGGAGAAACATATCTAAAATGGGGACAAAATGAATGTAAAAAGTGAAGTATATGTGTGATAGGCAACACTGAGATACTGGTATGAAATATTGCACATCAAGGAGCACGCACTACGAATTTAGAGCGGAAGGATCTCCCCCATTTGAAAACATGAAGGAAACTGCACACAGAAACACTCAGCGCAATGACAAGTATTTCAAACATTACTGCTATCGCGACAGTCGATCATCCATCATGCCCACTGCGAGATGTCCCTTACAACAAAGCGGACTGTCCTCTCTGAGAAATTTCCGCTCCTTTCCGAGCGGAAGGATCCAATAGGATATAAAAACACGCTAGGAGAACACGAAAACAAAGGGTAATCAGATAGGGGCTGCTGACAGGCACATTCTGATGCACACGAAGACAGAATATGACAAACGGGCTATGGTTGGTATTCGCACGACCGGGAAGAAGAATTGGTAGCAGGAAAGACAAACACTGATAGAGAAGATTAAGCAACGGGATTGCCAAATTTTCATAAAATTATTTCAATGTTTTCACTGACTTTGAAAAGAAGAGAAATTTTTTGAAACTTTCTCCTAATTAATCAATTGTAAAATACACAAATTTGTAATATGAGAAAAAGATTGAATTCGGCAAGCCCGTTAAGAAGACAGGCAAAGAGAGGGCAACGTCATCGTGCACTCTACTTGTCGACGATGTGGCAGCCTCTAACCCGTGAAGATGGCGACTGATGACTGTTGCCAGTGTTAATGGAGGGTGTACTCGGTGAAGATGACGGAAGTAGCATATTATAATTGGTGCTAGAAAAAGAAGAAGACGTAGAAGAAGAAGAGGTGGGCGAGACACGCTGCTGATGCTGGTGATGATGGTGGTGATGATGGTGATGATGACGGTGCCCGTGACACTGGCGATCATCAGTGGGCGCCGTCACTAGCGG
Organism: Ectemnius continuus; assembly: GCA_910591665.1. Classification (NCBI taxonomy): domain Eukaryota; kingdom Metazoa; phylum Arthropoda; class Insecta; order Hymenoptera; family Crabronidae; genus Ectemnius; species Ectemnius continuus. Next base: position 6,073,855 of record OU342868.1, on the reverse strand, counting down.
GGAACGGAGTGTGCCCGGGCGAGAATTGGTGATGTTCGGGCTAGATTGGCGCAAGCATCGATCCGGCAGTACGAAGCTCTTCGATCTTCCTTCCAGCATGCCCGCGTGCCAACCGCAATCTCCAACCTCATCCGGAGGTCGGCCACTCACTTCCGAATGATCATTCTTCCCAAAGCCCATACTATCAAATCCGTTTCTCGCACGCTCGCTATCTTTAGTGCGCGTCCCATTCTCACGGAATGAGCTCGACCAGTTCGAGTGGATCCTAGTCGTTTGCTCCTGTGTCTGATTGCTTCTAACAGGTCTGACATTAGATACGGAAAACGAGCGCTCGTGTTGCATCGGCGACAAGCACTCCTGATGAAGTGACTTGGAACGCTCGAGGAGGCCAGTTAAATCCGGCCAGTGCCTTTCCTGTGACTTATTGTCACGCGCTCGGGGGTAGACTGGGTTCTGACTGATCGAATGGGACTTCGGGCCGACCTCGTGGGATTTCGGGCTGCGAAATGCTGATAGCCTTACACTGTGACTGCCCTCCGGCCGATAGGAGAGACCGACCGCTCGATGATTCGGCCGCAAACCCTCCGCATCTGCACCCTGTGGATGATGTCCGTTCTCGTTCAACCACTGTCGCCGAGATTCCCGGTTCCAGACATGGTTCCCATCGCCAGGGTCAGAAGGACGCAATCCGGGAAGCGGTGATGGTGCACACGTATGGACACGCAAATACCAAGGACACACGCACACACACACGGACAACGATATCACAAATACCAGATGGACGCTTCGCAAGATTGGATGTGTCAGAGTTGTGCAAATATCTCCCAGGTTCCTCTCAGGAGAAAGGAACTGAGATCAGAGTGGATCTTCATGCGTGATGGGAAGTGCGTGAATGTATGGTTTTAGCTACTATGAAAAGTTGATGTGACTGGACCTGTTTTCTTTCAATCCTGCTGCGACAACGTGTGTTGATTCTAATTCATGTTTGGATAAAAGCTTTGCTCGAAGATTGCTGTGAAACGTGTTACTTCCTGCTAGATGTTATCATTCTTGTCCATGCATGACTTGTAGATCCAACATATTGTTGACAAATGTAATAGTAATAATTAGATGTTTGATTGTTAAACTATTTCAAAGTAATCTTTTAATCTCAGATCCCATTCTGTAACCCTTTTACTGGAAACGTAGTAATCGTTATCATCGAAGTAGCGTAAATAAGAAGAGTGTAGAAGAAGAAGAGCATATTGGAAGCTAGAGAAGGAAGGGGTGGGGAAGCAATACGGAGTTGTTTTCATTTAAATATGTTAGAGTATAAAAATGGCGTACCCCATCAAATATGTCCATGACCTCGTCCCACCACTAGAAACATAGAATCAAATAGAGCGTTATGCTATGCGCTAAGTATATGCGGTTATATTAATATTTCGATTAGAAGATAGATACAAATAAACGTTCTTGCGTATAATTATTGCTTTCCACACAAAAAATCCTTCAGTTCGAATTCCAATAATTTGTTTAATAATTCTAATAAATTATTTCATTTCAATACTTCGGAATCTGTTAAATTCATACCCACTCAACGAATTCAATTTTATGTGGAAACCAATTATAATATTGAAACAAAGGATTCACTAAAAGCAGTACTACGGAAGCGAAATAAACCACAACAAATACAATCAAATAATACTACATAGGGACTCCGTTCGGGCACGCATGTTACTCGTATCGTGGCAATGAAACTTCAAGAAAGACAAGTATATTTTATAATCAACTACTGTAGGGAGCTAACGATTGGTAACATAACAATATTTTTCCTCCAGTCAATATCTTCTTCATACTTAAGGAAAATCTAACTTTAACCAACACTGTATTAGATAAGAGACGGGGCGTTATAAATAAAGAATATTCTAAAAGTTCCAATCATTAAAATTTAAAATAAATTTCTTAGGGAAGTTGTTTAATAAATCATTCAAAAACAATTGAAATTCCTTCGTTAATATACTTCGATTTCTGGCATGGATTGCTCAACTCCCTACAGTATCGAGGAATACAAGGAAAGTCGCAATCGAGCGTGTGTACGTCAAACTGAAGAAGCACGCAACAAACGGAGGCAACGCATTGTCTCGAAAGCTGGCTTTAAGTCGCTCGATTTCTCGTTACCTTCCTTCTCGTCCGCGTGAGAGACGTCGGCTAGAAGCAAAGCCATTTCAAACGATCACGTTCGGCACACTCTTTGCGTAGAAGGAGACATCTACGTACCATTTAGAATCGTCAACTCGAATTGTACCACGGCAACAATCGTATTAGATCACGCTTATTAGCCTCGCACGCGATTGGCCGCGTGTGCAATGGCAGCGAGCCAATTCGGACTCATCGCTTTCTGTCAATTTACTTCCTTCCCTTTTTTTTTGTCGGAATTAATTGATATAATTGCTTTCGATAATTAAAGTCGACCAATTTAGTTGTCTTTAATAATTGGACGGGCGAATTCAATGAATTCCTTGTAATAATTGGAGCGTTAAAATTGCCTCGCTTTACACACGCGCCGAAGTGATGTCATGAACGTTAATGCACGGTGAATTTCTTTTACATCAACACTCTATGGACAGCTTAGCTAACAATAAGTGCTGCAATGGCAGAACGAAGTCATTGTCCACCTACCTCTTTCGCTTCCTTCTCCGCTATCGATGAGTGTCCTGGCTCGTAGTCCTCGATCCGTCCTGGCTGGTTCTTGTACACGTCGGGCGAATACTTCAAAGGCCCAGTTCTAGAATAAAAATAAAATAATATATTTTATTATTAACTTTGTCTCTCGAAATTTTATTGCCCTTGCCACGCAAGATTATTATAATTTTTTATGTATGTTAATTAATATTTATTTACTTTCTAGGCATAGTAGACGTGGAAAAGTCATTTTCCTTGTTGCGTAAGCGGCGTCGGTTGTCGAGTGTGGCAGAACGCTCCGAATACATGCGCGGTTCCGGTTCACTTAGGTAACCACTGCTGCTTCCGTAACCATAACGTGCTCCTTAAAAAAGAACGTGAAAAAAATTAAGGGTCTACTATATTGTTGATAACTTTTCGGCATATTTTCGACTGTAGAAATCACGAATAATAGATTTATTTTGCATAATATATTGTTTAGTCATCTTCTCAGGTTTTTGTACAAGGTGATGGGAATTGGATAGTTTTACAGAATAACAGGCGGTTTTACAAAGCCGTTTATTCCACACAACAAATCATCCACATGGATTATTAAAGAATAACGCAATAATTAAGTTGCTTAAATGGGTGTAACACAATGGCCACGTTAAACAGAGCCACTAACGATTAATAAGTAATCGGGTGGTTAAATAACAACAACACTCCATTAGTCTCGCTACTGTTAATTACTCCTATTGTTATCTACAACGTTATACAGGTTACTCGCAAAACACTCTTCTACCCGGCACAAAAGAACAGCTTTCTGCCGAAGAATACCATGATCGTCCAATGTTAAATGGCTTGCTACGCTGCGATATTACAATATTAGTTCGCAATATATAGCTATTTGCTCAATCGAAAAACCGAGCCTTGAAGAATATTCACCTCTTCTCGGCTTGTAACGGATGGTTACGTAGTCCTCTGAAAGTACAGTTTCACCATTATCCTCGCGATCATCGAACGACGTATTGTGTTAGATCAAAATTAATCAACAAGGAGTTTCCCAAGCACTCACCATTCTTATCGGTGCGATGCAGCGAATCGTACATTTTCTTATACCATTTAGTCTGGTTGTTTTCCTTCACTTCCTAAAAGATTTACATCGAGTCAAGTAAATAAATAATCGAGGAGACTGCGCGCTGTGTGATATATTACGATGATCTATGCGGAAGTAGTCAGCAGTTTTTCTAGTTCTCATGATGCCCTGACAAATGACAGCTAATACTATGAATGACAAGAACATTGAATCTATGTTGACTGTTAGTGTGGATTAATGCGGGGTGCATACGTCAAATTGGCAAAATACAGTGCCTCGTAAAACGGACGATGAAATCGCAACACATCTGTACTTACCCGTGAATTAGCCTTCGCTCACTAATTGTAAGTGAGGGATTATTTTATACTAAAATGTAAATAGTGATGACGTTATTATACTCTTGAATTACGTGAGTTTGTGATCCAGTTGCAATCGATGCTCTAATAACTGTTCTAAATGACCTTTGGAGAACTAGCTTTTAATGTATGAGGACTGTGAGTTGTTTTTCCCAATAGCAAAAATAATTAATACGTGCACGTTCGAACATTACAATGTTACATTATAATTAGGAATTTGAGAGAGTCCTCTTATAAGAAATGTACTTGAATTCGTTGCATTTGTGATGTTATACGATTTAATAGCGATGTAATAACGTGGTTTGGACCTACCGATCTCAAAACAAGAGGTACACCCTCCCTAGTGGTAGGGCCAATACCCTCAAACTTTCGAGGGCCTAAATCGGCCATCTTCTTCGGTGGCTCATTCTCAGTTTCCGGCTCGCTCTCGTATTCTTTCTTCACCGTATAAACTGAGCGATACAGTAATTTAGTCACACAATGCTTTGCCTTCACACGCGAATTATTTTCGGTCATGTGTCCGAAAGATTTTTCATCTCGGACCCACTGCTTTTAAGATCAATACACAGATATATGTCTTTCGTGCCGTGTAGAGTGTACATGCGAGTTCCTTTTCATAGCAGCGTAGCCCGCTTTTTCAAGAATCTCATATTCGAAACCGAAAGCGACTTTGGGGACACAAAATAAGGATTTCTAGGATATCTTTACGGAAGTACATTGGAAGTCGTCTCAAAGGTAAATTATTGGACGAATAGAAAATGTTGGCCACTCACTGATTTCACCGGGGCTGAGTAAAGGCTTCTCGTCACTGGGTGGCCGCTTGATAGTCTCTGTGGGTTCCAAGTATGCTGCTCCTTTCGGTAATTGGCCCTCTGGAATCAATAAAAGGCAAGCTTCGAGAAAATATTCTTCAGTATTTTCATTCCCTTTTTTTTCAAATACAATTCTTATTATTAAATGATTATAGAAAGATTATAATTATATTAATAAAAATGGAAATACGACAGCGAAAATTCGAAGAGAAAAAGTCACCCTGTGCATGTAACACTCACCCCTAGCTTTCTGTAATAATGTGATGGTTGGATTCTGCGCGCGTGGTAAACGAGGTGTCGACGACAACGCACTGAATCCTTGCGAGGGTGCTGAATGGGAGTTCACAATTCGAGCACTGCCATCGTACTGACTTTGCGAACTTTCCTGCTCATTGTCTCCATCCCAGGGTGGCGGTGGTTCCTGTGCTGTTCTCTATTCAAGTCAGGAACCCACATTTTGTAATTTGTCACCCCATTAATAGTTTACGAATTCATTAATTTAAGAACTGATAATACATAAATAAAAAAAATGATTCGTAATAATGTGTAATATTGCCGGAATGAGAAAAATTAGAACTTACTTCCTCTTTGGAAAGCTTCTTTCGACCTAAAACGGGGCTTTCGAATTGCACAGGTCGAAATTCCTTCCTCTCCGGAACAGGACTCGCTCCTGCGCTACTGGGAGTCCATACTGCTGGGATCCCAGTGTCCTTTTGTCCTTCCTTCCGCTCGGGACTCGCCTCCTTCGCCGGTGGCTCGCTTCCGGGCGTCCAAACGCCTAATGACACATGCCCCTCTAATTATTATTGGCCCATTATCATTGTCATCGACTTTTGGCACGAAGCACGTGGATTGCAAAACGTGTGAGATAACGCGAAGCGCAATCGTTTCGAGTAAATTGTTATAAAACAAGATGCACTGTAGATGTCAGTTGCATGACAGCCAATGATTCATCGTAGAGTTTGTGTGGTGTAGTTTCACACATGTCTTTTGAGCTATACCTTAAAATATCTTGGAATGACAACCTCATGTTGTGTAAGAATACAGTTGGGCACAAAGCTTCCGGTTGGGCTAGTCATCATAATGACAACTGACTTTTTACTGGTAATTTATTATAATGTTTTTTAAAAGTCTTTACCATCATACAAAAATTAAAGCGAAACTAGAGAAAAATATAATAAAATATCGTAATAATATGTTATAAAATATAATAAAAATATAGTATGTAGGAAATAGAGAGTCTTTGAGGTCTTTGTACCGGAGTTGCCTGAATCTCATTGGATCGAGCCAAAAACAACAGTCGAAATCTGTGGGTGCGATGCTAATCTCGGACGGCGAGCGTGTATTATATAAAGAATCTTTCCATCCACGAGCTTGCAAGCTCCATCGATCTCAGACGGCCGCCGGAAATGATTTTTTGGCCGGCTTTCCCAGCAGACACAAACAATTACTTTCCTGCCCTATTAGTTCCCGTTCATGTACTCTCATATGCATCATTAAGCATGTCGTCTCGGACCAAGGGCATCGATCGATCCTTTGCTCGACTTGTAATTACGTTCCACGGGTCATTACTAATAACGTGCAGTGACTCATTACTGAAATGGAACCAGTTCAAGTTTTGATCGTTTAACAAAAAATCATGAGCACCCACGATTTACTATTAATTAAATGATATTTTAATTTTAATTCTGTTGAATTTCAAATCTTTAACTTTTAATTTTGGAATCTGCCTTGAAATAATGATCAAAATTTGTTTATATATTTTGTGTAAAAGATTGAAATCATTATCCTAGCATAAATTAGGCGGCTCTATCTTAGGGCGATGGTAATGATCCAGTTCTAGGCGGTAGCCGGGCATTTCGCAGGGATAATTTTGTCAGCACACGTGTTCGTTACGGCAACAGGAAATAAGGAGAGCACTTCATTTGGGGCGGCGCGCCGCGGCAGATTTAGAAACTTGTGGGCGAATGATATTAACTCGCACGCATAATTGTAATTGGCCGCTGCCGCTACAGTGGTGTGCGTGCGTCTCTCTTTTCCGGAACAGCAAAGCTGTATATGTGTCACCGGCGTGTTTGATTTGTATGGAATTTCAAAACCCTTATTTAAATTTATTTAATTGACCTTAAAAATAAATAGACATTTATAATTAATGTTGAATTTGTCACTCTGATTGTTATTATTATCGCAATATGCAGCAGAAGCAAACAAGAATTTAATCTTGCACGTTCCTCGGCAAGTCAATGATGACAAAATCATTCTGAATATTATAAATTATTCCAACGCTCATGGAAAATTTCGTTCCAGCTAAACCATCACTCATAGACCTATGAGTCATCCACTTTGCTATTTTACCTGGTTTATTGGAGGACGCCTTAAATGTTGGCGCGATCATCTCTGAAAAGACCAAAGATCCTTTTGAACTCTGCCTTGAATGTGCCGGGCACACCGATGTATCACGCGTGCTCCGGTAATTTCACGACCGAAATAGATTGTTGTAGATCAGAGGATGGATTTATGTTTCATCTAAATTTATCTGGATCGAACGGTTGGCGTCCCGTGAATTTTGCGGTTGCACTGATAGATCAGTAGAAAGATATGAACTTCGATGGAATCGTAGAGAAACTGTTGAACAAGTTTAAGGTCGTATCACAAACGTCATCGTCAGAAACTTAATTATATTTACAATTATTCTTTATCTTTCAAGTACTTCACCACATATTTTGATTTCTTTCATATATAAAACTCATTGCTATTTATTATAACAATATCTCTTTTGGCTTAAAAGCTGCGAAACGAGCTGGTTCATTCACTTCATATGAAGTTCCTAGTGGAAAGCAGCGAACGCCTATGTTTACTTTGAGCATTCAGCCAATAAAAGCAGCAAGTAAGTGACAGATACGTTCAAAGCAAGAGGGTTAAGAATGACGTCTGCGCGAGGAACATTTCTGCCGAGTCCAGAGAGGAGCTCGCAGACGGATATCTCGGCTGAATGGCCGTGTTTACCCTGATGGGGTTTCTGAGCCCGAACTGCGATAGCGAAAAGCGTCAAAGACTTCTTAAACTGCTTCTTGATGAGAGCTGCGCGACGCATGAATACGGAAGTGGAGTTGGCTTCCCCTTGAAAACTCCCTCAGGCTGACTCCGAACCCCAAAGACATTCCGTGCAACTCAGACGCAACAACCAATTAGCGAGTTAATATTTCATAACTTAACTAACACGACTTCTTATAGGAGACGCTGAAGTTGGAATTTAATGCAAGTAATTATTGATATGACATTTTAAATATCTCAGTTGAACTGTTTATTTTTTTTTAAATTGACAGAATGCGATGACAATGACTTTTTAAAAATGTACGATAATACATTTGTTGTTGCTGATATTGACAGAATGGTAGCTTAGTTGGAAAAGATGAATGTTGATTGTAGAGATAAATATTTGATAAAAATGATTGATGGGAATATTTAAAACGTATGAATCGTCGGCCTGTGTGCTAATTTTTGCAGTGCAGAAATACCTCTAATTGACTTGCAACACGGCACGTCATGCTTTTCATTTTGAAATCGCGTCAACGAACGATTTGTTAGTTCTCACGCTTGTTAGTTGACTGATGCTCGCGCCGGGTTACTTTCTGCTCGTGCGAATCTCAAAATAGACCAGCCTGTCAAGTACGATGTGCTTGACGAATGCTTTGCATCGACAGTCAAGGCGATTTCCTCCTTCGCGCTCCATTACATTAGAGAACGAATACGAAAAAAAAAACTTTCAGGACACGTTAATGATTCTCTCAGAAATATTATAGAAAAAAAAATGTTTTTTTACACCGTGCAAAAATATAAAAAGAGCACTCGAATAACATTCAATTATCGATTAATCATTGTATTCCTTTTGTTTACTGATACTTGTCAGATCTTGTGACTCAATAAAAAATAATAAATCTAATCTTGGATATGAAGTTGGTGGATGCGTAACTGTTTAAAAGTAGAAATAGATTCATTCAAGAAAATTTAGAAATGATCCAAAATCGAATGGGCAAACAATATACTGAAAATAAACGTCTTTCAACCTTGCAAATAATTTGCAAGGAATCAAATATTAGTTTAATCGGATTTAGTATGAACTTAGTCATTTTTATTCGCAGTTTCCTGGCTTAATTTCGAGTTTATCGCAGCGCGTGGAAATGTTTTGTATTTCCCGAAAAACCGTAAGCTTTAAAACACGAGCGCGTGAAAGCCGAGTGAAAAAGCGGTGAAGCGGAAGGGTTTAGAAGCTGACAAACGAAAATAGCGCGCGCAACTTCTGTCTCGGTTATATATTGCAGTTTCGTGCAATTTGTGGAACAGTAACGCGACACCTTTATGTAATCAAAAACCGCTCGCGCTACCCCCCGAATTGTTTTCTCGCACTTTCAGTCGCCGCGACACGTTCACTAGTTTGTGCTTTCGACCCTTGTAACATTTAATGGATCACATGTCTGCTCTCACACTCCTCTGGACAAATGTGCTGTCGCTGACCGGACACGACGACACTTAATTTCATAAATACACGTGCCACTCGAGCCGATTGTAAACAGAAAACCAATAATGGCCATTCCTAATTACGCTAAGTGACTGCTCCATCCTCTGATCGGGGTTTAAGTTTGCCAACTGTAATCGGATAGTTTGTAAGTCATCTCTCTTGTTAATACGAACTTTTATCGCTTTATTTATGTAGCTAATTATTTATGTTTCATGCTCTGTAACGTTTAGTGAATTGTTTTTCATACTTAAACTGAATTATACATTGGAAAGTTTAAGACGTGTTACTCTAAATTTGTATTACACATTCGCAATGCAATTACATATTTCGAAGACGCGTTTCAACCCATTCAATCCAGACTGACATTCCAAAGCAAAACGGAGCAACCTGTTGAGGACGCGTTCTGTTAGTTTTCGGGAAAGCGCGAGACATTTCTCGAAAATCGTTTGAAAATTAAGACGCTGAGTTGCGGGCACACATGCACTCACTTTTCTCCAACATTATCGCGCGAGGATCGAATTCGGAGGCGTCGACGGCCGACGAGGCGTCGAACGGATCGACGTCGAAACGACGGATATCGAGAGACTGAGGCGTCGGGACGCCTCGTCGGCAAGACGTCGCCACAACCCACGCTGCCCACTACGCAGAAGCCGGCGCTGCGACCCGCTTGCGATTTCGAATCGAACCAGGCTCCGACTGCTCCTTTTGGAAAGCTCGGCCGACTGCTTAACGCCACAACTACCGAAGATTAACCTATGCCTATTTCTATCCTAGCGGTTAAACCGTCTTATTTTCGACAAAAATACCCCATTCAAGAAACCAACGTATATTTACATTGAATCGAAAACAAGATTATTACTATAAAAATTAAATCATATGCAGCATTCTTCTTATTAAAAACACATACATATTTGACCTTTCAGTAATTCAAAGTTAAATAATTTTTGCAAAGCAATCATTATTCATCGTGAATCCTGTCATTTTGGGAGGTTTTAATTATTTGTTTAAGAATTCTATGTGTGAAAAATACCTTGTTCTGGAAAGTAATTCTAAGATTAATAGCAATTAAGCGGTGTGGTTGAACGCACCTCGGGCAAACAGAAATCCCTTGCTGAATCGCAAAGCGTTGTCTATCTCGTGCAGCAGGTCACTCTCCCTTCCAGGCAAATCACTACTAGCCCCTTTAACCAAAACCATGCCAGAGCAACCCAAATAATATAAACAAGCTTTATCAAAAACAATAATAAAATCATTCAAACTGAAAAACAATCATGCAATTATTAATAAGCGTCTGCACTTGCAAAACATATTTGGAATGAATGATGCACATTAATTAATTTCCTCGCGCATTTCCATGGCCTCTGATTTCTCTTTAATTAATTATGCAGCCACACCATTTACAATAATAAATTAATTGCATTCGTGCAGATTCATATTTATACATTTGATTACACACAAGCATCTTCCCGGAAGTGAGAGGGTTAAACAGGCTATCAGGTGGAGGCAGAACGTTTTCGGGCAAGCCTGTATGTATGTAAGTCTGGACACACGGCTGAAAGGTACGAGCGCTGGCCTATTTCTTAGGTCGGATGGTCCTATATTTAGGCACTCAGTCTCGAACGTGAATCACGAACGCTGCAGCCCCGAGAGAGAGAGAGAGGGGGTGGCGAAGAAGAGAGCACGGAGGAGAGGAAGGGGTAAGCTATGATTTGGCCAGCGAAGACAAATAAATCGTGGGTGGCAGATATACAGTACTCTCAATAGACACCTGACATATTTTTTCAATGCCTATGCTTGGATTCAAGCCCGAGAAACAAAGAGTGCTGTTAGTTGAAACGTCATTCTGATGAATCTTTAATTGATCTATAACAGACTTCTATTTTTAAATGTATTGTCTTGAGAAGTTCAGGCAAAATCATTGAATCGTTTGTTAGAAATATATAAGTTTATGAAATACTGTGCATTAACAAATGCATTATTCTTAATCAGGTTTCGGTTATCTTGGCGTAATTATGCGAGAGACATGAATGAATGTAGTACATGAGACTTGAAAGATAAGAGTGAAGATCGCAAGTAGCTGTGGGAATGTTATACAATAGCTTGTAATGTTAGATAGCGATAACCTACGACCTGCGCGAAAAGCATTAAACTTTATCGCTCGGCCTTTCTGCCTTATCGGCAGGAAATTCGCTTGAATCGTTTCTCTTCTGGCGGCAGAAAACTTCGTGGCCTCTTACCTTCTCTTTTTTATGATTACATTGCTGCGCTCGGATTTATTCTTTCGCATAAAAAGCAGAAATCTTTTCAGTAAAAATAGGAATCGTTGAGTTCCGGTCTCATTTTCGCTCACGGAATAAAAGATATAATTATAATGTATAATAATAGCTGTTGTAATAAATAAATAAATATCGTAAATTAAGTAACACACACAAATGTGTTAAGGTAAAACAACAACAATATCATTTCTTTAATCATGTTAGTAGCAACGCACGAAAAGTACCTATGAATTCGCATTAGTTGTAATTATTCATTCAATTAGCTGTTGTGAGTCTCGTAAATTCAACACTGTTTGAGAACAATTCGAGCATCACGAAATTCGAAAACGTCGACACGCAACACAGCACTCTTCGGAACTCACCCTCTTCGGAGATCGTGAGGAACTCCTGAAGGTGTTTCGGTAACTTTTTCGCATCCTCGAACTCCTTCCCGTCAATCAGACACTTCGCTTTAATGACATTGTCATCTTGACCCGACTCAGCATCTTGGTCCACGTCTTTCCGTCCGTTTTTGCTTTCACTCTCGGATTCACTCTCGTCGAGCTTAATGCCGAATTTGTTGAGCCTGCTTTTGGCCTTTTGAATGAACTCTTTCTCCACTTCACTCATGTTGCCGTCGCATTTCAACTCGGACTTGTCAATGTCTTCGTGCGTGCTAATCTTTATCACTTTGTGATGCTTCCGTTCCTCGCGCTCGAGAACTTTGTGCACGTACTCGTCGTACATCTGTTGACGGAATGCCTCGCCATTCATCAGCGGCGATGTTTTCTGTTTATCCGGGCTCCTGATTGGCTCTCTTGACTCTTGTCTGGTATCTTCCTTTGGAGAAAAAGAAGAATGTCTCCCTTGCGCTGAACGATCCTCTTTAATTGTCCCAGGCTCCACTGTCATATCTCTGCTCCCATTCTCGTTGGCTGCATCCTTGCTCCGAGTGTTTCTAGTAATTACGCAATGCTCCACGTGCTCGACTCTCTTGGAAGATTCTTCCTCATGGAAACCATTCTGATGGTTTACCTTCTTCGTGAAATCGGCGCGACCCTCCTTCGAAATCGTTTCCGATTGGTCCTCGGTTACGTTCTGAAATCTCTCCTGCCAGCTTTCGCTCTCTACTTCGGAATCATTATACCCTTCGAGGAGTGAAGGGTGCTTCGGGACGTTATCCTTGCTCGAGGGGAGTTTATTATCGTTGCTATTCTCCTGCGGAGTGCGCAGTAGTCTAGACTGTTCCTCCGCTCTTTTATGACTCTCCGCTTGGTATTCGTCAAAGGCTTTTCTTTCCTCCTCCTCGGCAAGGATCACCTCCTTCAGCTGATTCTCCAGCATCTCGATGTACTTGAGCTGCTGAGCGAAGTAGTCCTGCGGTAATGAATACCTCCTCTTCCCTTCGGGCTGATTCGACGCCTCACCCTGCAGTCGTTTTAAATTCTCCATAATTTCCGTGGCAGCGACTTGCTTCAGATTTTCCTGACTCTGATATTTTCGAGGTTCCAGGTGACTCCTCGGTGGATTCTGATCGAAAATACTTGTGGTATCGATGCAGGACTTGTCCACGTGGACCACTCGTTTCGCACGAGGAGGAACCTCCACTCTGTCGTCGATCAGAGCTGGGTTGACACTGTGTCGGGGATCGATAGTCCGCTTCGGAGGCGTCTTCTTACCTGTGTCGGGCATTGTCGCCGACTTGTCGAATATCGCACTATTCAAGGTAATAGGACTCTTGTTGAAAGGAGTTGGACATCGAGCCGGTGGCTCACCTTCCTCGCCAGTCTCGATAAGGGCACTGTTGATATAGTGTCGGATCCCTGAGGGACTATCTTGCCGTGGATCAGAGGGTTTGATGACTTCTCTATAATCCCCTATGGGAGAAGCGCTCGCCGCTATTTTATCGCTACGCTTTCTCTCGCTCGGCGATTCTTTTATGCTCGAATCATCGAGGAAAGACGGTATCGCGTGCGTTGCACTATCTGTTGACTCGAGTCTCGCGAGGTTCAACCAATCACGGAGACGAGTCACTTTCAAACGCTCCCGACCCATGTCAAGAGTGTTTGTGTTGCCCGAGGCAGACTGTAATCCTCCCTGATATGACTTTCCCAATGTTGGCTTTTCTGCTCTTGCGTCCGAAGCCCCGGAATTCTCTTGGATGATTCTCAGAAGCCTGTTGGTCGAGCTACCACTATGTTCTCTTTGGGATGGTGATTTGCAGCCTGGTACTTGGCTATCCCCGGAACCCCCTTGTCGGATGTCTATTCTGTACTTTGGGACAGGAACTGTGTGCGGATCATCCTCGTAACATGTACGACGATTTAGGAACTTTTTGTGCAAGTCTAGCAAATTATCAGCGCTTGTACGTATGGTGGTTTTCTGTTGCGCTGGTGATAAACAAACGAGGACCTTTGGATCTTTCGTAGTGGAAAGACCCATCCATGACTCGGAACTTGTTCGATTCATGGTTTCCTCCGCTGTGGATTCACTGCCAATAAGAGTATTTGAAATTGCCGGCTCACTCTGGTCTGAAACAGGATTTTTCTCGGTGTCAGCATCTCCCTGCGACGGCTTAGTCGACGTTAGTCTTGTTTCAATCTTTGGCTCACTCGTTGCATGCATATTTAGTACTTCACTACTGCTCTTGCCAGCCATTACGTTGTTACCAAACTCGACGCCTTTTATACTTCGGGTGATATTAAACTTTGGCAACGTTATTTGCTTGAGTACCTGCATGCCGTAGGGCATTGACACGATTCTTTCGATGCAAAGCTCTCGTAGAGAACCTGGATTTGCGCTTGACCCACTTTCTTGTCGCTGCTGATACGAATTTAGAGCTGGCATGTCCAAGGGTACGTAATACAAATCTTCGATCGGTGAATAAGGAATTGGTTCCGGTGAGACAGCAGTGTCTTGATCGACTCTACTTTCATTCTCGAATTCCTTTCGTAGTAATGTGAGCTTATCTTTTAATATCGATCTCTCTGCGTCCGCTTCTTTCGCTCTCAAAGTACTCTTCCTATTCTCTTCTTCAATAATCGCGTAGATATCCGCCTCCCAGGATTCCGTAGGATTGTATTTCACTGTACTAACTGATGCTGCGCTGCTCGAGGAATCTTGCGTCTGATGTTCGCCTGAGTCACGTTTAATCTGATCCGGTCGCTTACTTTGATTGGAATCCCCGGCAGATGCAAGTAGAGATTCTGTATTGATCGGCGCGTCTGTTGTTGAGCTGGTAGTCTGTTCAGTCGTACACTCTTTACGATTCGAACACGATGATTCCGTTTTATTGTTAACTGTTTCTTCAACTTTAACGCTGAACGTTTCCTTCCTTGTGATTTCCTCGTGGAAAGTCTCCTCCACATGACTCTGACAGCTGCTAGTGTGACACTCGTTTGTCACTGTTTCTTCTGTCTTCGAATTAATTTCTGGTTCTTTTGGTTTTCCAGTTTCTTCGGGCTTTGTTGATGACTCCATGGTAATTGGAATTAGTCTCTCTTGCGAGACACTCGACTTCGATGTCGCCGGTAACTTAAACTCTGTACACTTTTCGGCAAGCTGAGCTTGCGAGTGGTCATGCGTTATTTCAGAACTTGCTCCATTGCCAAGCGTGGCCACGTTCTCGATGTACTTGCGTAAGTCGATCGCGCTGTCATTTTCCGAGGAAGCAGCAGGGTCGTGAGCCTTTATATCGCCGATGATCTTGCGGATATTTTCGGGCAATGATCGCAAGTCCACGTTCGCCAGGATTTTTTTTATGGTGTCTACGTTTATGTCTTTCTGGGAAATCGCTTGTAATAATGCTCTCGCATGATCAGTGTTGTCAGTTTGTAATTGTGAATGAATGTCGATTTCTTTAGGCGGTGGTGGACGAGTTGGTGGTTGTTGGCGTTCGAAAACTTCTTTTGATTTTAGATGATCGGACTTTATTTTTTTACTGCTCGATTCAGTTAGACTTGATGTTCTCCTCGGTGGTGTTGGTGGGCGCTTTTTTGGTTTCGTTGTTTTGGTATTTATTATATTTGTGGGGTGATGTGATTGGGTCATTTGTTCTTCTTTATTTAGTGTCTTAGAATGCACTTCATGGCTCGTTGATGTAGTTTCACATATAGTTGCTGATTTAATGAAAGTTTCTGAAGAATGCATTCGACTTTCCTCAGTGAGTTTAATTGTTTTGCTAGAATGTTCGTTAAGGGTTTTATTGTTAAAAGTCGACATATTTCCTAGTTGCCTTTCTGTTTTACTGATTTCCGTTTCCTCCCGCTGATGAGTTTGTTCTTCTGTCTTACTCAATGAAATCGAACGGTTTTCCCCATTCGCAGCGGTCCTTTTTTCTAAGTCCATTGTACCATTTGCAATCGTATTACTCGGGTTTATTTTCTGTGGTTCTTCCTCTTTTTCCTTTCCACTTCCGTGCTCTTGCGATACATCTTCAATATACGTTTTACCAATATTCGATTCTTCTTTCTGTCCGGCGTCTTCGGACGTTTTCACTTCAGAGAATTCTCTTTCAACCTTCGTTACACTCGAACCTACTTCAATTGAGTTTGCCGCACACTTCACTACATTTAATTCTGTGCTGGTCTCCGCAACATTTCCACTCGATTTTTCTACTTCTTCCTCCAACGTACAATCTTCTGTGGCCGGTTTTATTGTATTCGAATCCCGGACAGATTCATCCCTTTCATCCCCTACGGTATTTGAATTCGAACCATTTGGTTCCTGAGATTCCTGAGAATCTTTTACGTCGTCGTTTTCAGATTTTTGTGGATTTTCATTCGACAAATTTATAGCTGCAGGATTAGTTTCTTCTTTAACGATGTTTTTAGCATTCTCTAATATTTCTTCTGATTGAGGCTCTTCTTGATTTGTCGCATTGTTAGTATCATCTTCTACTGTTTTCTCAGTACATGCAACTATTTCACCTTGAACTCCTTCTGTTTCTGAGTTATTTGTTTCATTATCTATATTTACATGACATTCTTCACTCGTTTCATCATCATTATCGGGTTCGATGATATTTATCTTAATGACGTGTTGAATTTGCTCGTCGTCATCGTTGTCATCCTCGCTCTCGGTGAAGGACGGTGTCCTCGGTTGCCTGGGGCGTTCTTGTCTCCGATATTTTCCAATCTCTTCATTAATGAAGTCTCTGATATGTTGCTCCTCGTCCTCGGACAATTTGTCGCCCTCCTCTTGAATGATATCGAGAAACGTATTAGCGGCGTGGCTATGCCTGTAATGACTTTCCAAAGCGACTCGCTTCTTCGCTTTCTGATTGGTCGGTTCAGTGGGTTTCCCATACTTCTCGGATGTTCTGCCAACTTCCTGGACGTCTTCCGCATAAGTGGGCAACTTGAGGCCTTCGATGAATGTCCTCAATTTCCGCTCAACGTCCTTGGGCATGACAGTGTCCCAAGCGTGCTTCGCTCTCTCCAGTTCGCTGGAGTTCACGCTGCTCTCTCTGTATTTGGCGTCGGCGCCGCTCCACTCGCACGACGTCTCGTTCTCCACGTCCGATTCCATCTCAGTGATGACCGGCTTAATGTTATCGGCTTCGACCTCGTTGTCGCTTATCTCCCGAATTTCCAGACGCTCGCCAATTTTCTCCTCGATTTCTCGGACGCTCCTCGCTCGCCTGGATTTCCTCCGCTCGAGCGATCTTTCTGGCTCGGAGACGGTGACGATTGACTTGTCCCGGTGGCCGTTGTCAAGGCTCCCGGTCTCCAGGATCCCAACCCCGGGGATGTAATCGACTTTCGCTTCCAGTGGCAAACTACTAATCGTTCTGATTTCCACTACCTTCACGCACGTCTCTAAACTCCCCTTTTCGATCGTCTGCTTCTCTTCTCTGCTCGCTCTTCTTCGGCCGCCTGTCGTACCACATAACCGCTCTTCTTTCACCTCTCCTGATCCACTCGGAGCGTCCTCGTCGCTTGGACTTTCCTGCCGCTTCAACTCCCTGACAATTTCCTGGGGTGCAACCTCGCTCTCGGTGAGTTTCTCCTGAGGGGAGTCGTTCGGATTCGTCTTCCTGATTGGATTATCGTCGTCGGTGGCATCGTGCATTGTGCCGCCGTCGCAATCTTGGACGCTCAGCGCGCCCTCCTCGTCTTTGGCGCCTTTGTCCGGAGACAGTCGGTGATGGGCGCGATTTTTATGCCGGTTCCGGCGCCCTCTGCGATTTCGAGCGCCGTGCGGCATTGCAATCGATTCGGTGTCTGTAGCGTATCCCGAAGAGAAGTGCGATCCTAAATGATCGGTGATGATCCTAAGTTCGATTCGAATTGACTGGTTCGCTCAAACCAGGACGGACAAGTCTTTAGACATATAGAAAAATCAGAGCTCTAGCTCGAGATTTTTTTTTTTGGCAAACATCCCACAGAAGGCAATAACTAGCACAATACGTTTTTTAATTGGCGCTAGTTCTCAAGAGAAACCAGCTTTCGAAGTTTGGTATTAATGTTTCAACTTATTAACACCACGCTCATATGTACATTTTTTTTAGAAGTAATTAGTTCTCTTCGGAGTAATTAGTACTCTTATATTTTTCTACGATCTCGTAGAAATTTATGAATTAAATACTAATCAACGAGTCTAGCGTCAACAGAAAGAAACTGAAATGGGGAAATCAAGCTTTAATTGCGTCGACAGAACCTTCTGACGGTTGATGAGTATTAGGAAATTATAATGTTTTCACATTACCAATTTATCTCGTGAAATGAGTTTTGAAAATGAAATGTAATTACAAACATGTGAAAAATGAAAGCTTGAATCGAGATAGAGATACGATTTATCAGCGATCGTGCAATAAGCGTGACCAAGAACAGCATTCCAAAGGTGTAATTAATTCTAGCATTAATTCTAATCACTTACTTTTCTTTCCGTCAGCGCGCTCCTCCGTCAGATTTCGCTTTGGACCACCGTTTTGATTGGCGTAACTTTGATCAAGCTTGGTGTCATCTGCACAGTACAAGAAAATCCTTGTTAAATCTTTCTTCAGTCATCATTCTCACGAAAAATATTCAACGTAAATTAAAAATATCTGCATGTTAAAAATCTACAAAAATCGATCGTGTCACAAGTGTTGCAAGTCCCGATTCGCTGGCTCCAATAAACAAACAACACTCTGACAATGAATATCTCGCTAATTTCGTTGACATCGGCGAACAACAACAGTTGGGAATGACGCGTAACTAGCAACACACCTGGCGCACGTGCGATCCTTAAAACCAAGCGTTACACATTCGCATATTTCGAGTGCGGCAAGAGCCGCTTATGAATCCCCGATTAAGCCGGACAGGTCGCAAATCAACACGACGACCTGCAGGAGCGATGAATCGCGCGAATCGACTGAACGCCAGCGGACCTGCTCGCCGCTCAAACACGCTCGATTTCCCCACCCGAGCGACCAATTGCGATCGCCCGCTGATTACAAGTGTTCAAGTATTCACGCGTCTATTGCTCACGTTCAAACATTCACCCACACTTGCACGACGCTGCATTTCAATTTTCCGAGTAGTTTCCAGGAAAAAGTCTCGCTCGATTTATAAGACTCATGATTGATGAACTGGGGAAATTCGATTTCTTGAAATGAGTTGAATTTTAAATAAGATGTTTATATTTTAGATAAATTATATTTTTTTACAGTATTTTCTCAATAATTGATTATTATAATTTGGATTTAAGGTTTGTAAATATTATTATATTTGTATTTGAATTAACCAATCAGGTTTGACTTGTAGAAGTATATAATATACATTATTAGTGTATGTATTTTCATAGGGATGTCTCTCAAAGGATTTGAGGAATATGAAGGACGTTTGCGCGTTTGTGAGTGGCATTAGAGTTGGCAGTGGACGTCTGCATCGTAAATTCATCGAAAGCGAATCCCATGGAGCATGGGTGTGTGTAGCGGAGAGCTTTGTTGGCACTCGAGCAAACACAATTGGCGGCTGAGCTCATGAATAGCGCCACTTCCGAGTCGAACTTCCTTCCGAGCAAACAATGCCGACAGAACTCCTGGCCCGAGCGCACCCAGCACTTTTTGTTACATCACAAAGCTAAAGCCTGATTCCCGTATCTCCACTGAGTTCGATTCCATTCGGCACGATTCGATCCCATTTCATTCAGCCCGATTTATAGTGAGTGTTCACTTTATATTCACTTCGTTGAGAGCTGCTCTCTCGCACCGACGGATTCATTAACGCAGCGCGCTTTTCAATAGCTTTATAGGTCAACTTAAATATCTAACAATTTTCTACTATTTAAAAAACTCCAACTAATATTTAATAGAAATATTTTCCCTTATTGGAATAAAATTTCCCAAAGGGGTATTAACAATACTATAACTTAAGGAATAAATTAAAATTGTTATTAAGTAGTTGGGTATTGTTGATAGAGAATGATTGTCTTTTATATTATGGAAGATGAGAATCTTCTCGGGTGCGAGAGGAGGAAGAGTAAGGCAAGTGGCGGTGGCGATGCGACAGGAATTTATGCGATGCAACAGGATGAAAATATAGAAGGCATCAACTGCGGAAGTACGGGCTTGGCCTCTTTGAGGCATGACGCCCAACGGCCGGCGCGCCCATCTCGCATCTCCCGCGCTGACAGAGCACCGCCTCTCTGCTCCTGCAGCCTAATTCAACAATTCATATGCCCCCACCAATACTTTCAGCTTTCTGTATCATCCACTCTTCCGAGAGCGCCGGCTTTTCCACCGCTCGCGCCTTTGCGCTCGCTTCGAAAGAGCAATAAAACTTTTTGCGCAACCTCGCCTTTACTTTTATGTGGCGTTTTGCATTTTAGAAGCCTTTTGTATGTACCAGAAGCTTTATTAGCAGAAGTGTATGTGCTGTATAAATATGTACAGTGTGCTAGGAATATTTGAGGTGGTGGAGAATCTACGAGGAAGGCTTTGATATTCTTAATTAATTCTTTTTAGAGGTCAGTGTTGATTTGGTTTTTAATTGGAATATAAAGTCTTGAATAAATTCGAAGTAGGTAGAATATTTTGTAGAATTTTGTATATGATGTGTTTACCATGCTCCGCTTTGACATCAAACGGAAGGTCTATGGTCCACTTAATATCCATAAAGTTGAACTTCACATCCTTGATGGAATCTTTTACCCAAAAGTCAAGAGTGCCTGTGACGTTGTTGGTTTTCAAATCGACCTGTTTTTCTATCGAGGATTTTTTATTTAATTCGATTCTGTAATTATTCAAATCCACGCATTCGTCCTCGAATCGCACGCTCTTCCGTCTCTTCCCATGGAAGAGCATATCCTTCACAATACCGCCTTGCCCGTTTTTCAATATTGGCGTGCGGGCCAATAAATCAATGACAGTTCGTTCGATGTTCCATCCTTCTTCAGCAATTACATCCAATTTCTGCGCGCAGAACTTTTCCAGATTCAGCCTCCCCTTATCGACGCTCCAGAAGACATATCCTGCGCTCCGACGATCCCTCATACTGGAATTACGGCCAGTCATTTCCGGCGATTCCGGAATGGCAATCGTATTCATCATTCGGAAATCGAGGGTGTTGAATTTATGCGGAAACTCGTACTGCTCGCAGTCATTTCTGAAGGGTGGCGGAGGCTCGATGAGGATTCTCAGTGTCTCCAGATGTCCGCAGTGTTCACGCTCGAGTTCCTCACAAATGATTTCGTCGCTTCCGTTCTCTTCCGCCAGATGGACGTTTCGAATCAACGATCTTCTCTCTCTTTCCTTTCTCAGGTAATTTGTCCTCAACCGACTTAATACACCCTTTCTCCCATAGATTCCTTCAGCACCTCTTGGACGTGTCGTTAAATCCTTACGACTTCCCGCACTAAAATTCCTACGGGATTTCCTTCTTTCCCGGATAAACGTGTTAACCAATCCTCGCAACACACGAGTTCCAGTTCTACTGAAACTTGCACCATTCCTTGATCGTTGTTTACTTAATTTCTGGACCGGCCGCTTCGTTGTAATTAAAGGATTCACTTGAGAGGACGTTCCATGGGAATCAGCACTCTCCTCTGACGTAGTTAAACAACGCGAGCAACCAAAAAACTTCATTCTGCACTCCCATGCAGCTTAGTCCAAGTAATTTTTCAATGAATCTATTATTCATTTAATTAAGTATATTAATTTCACTTAATTAATTTAGCAAACCCTCCATTACACTAAATCATCATTCTCATTCTAAATTTCTATTTCCAAACACATAAATTCCGCAAAAAAAAAGCACCAGCTGGAACATTGCTTTACAACACCACTGACGTATGCGGAAGCACGCGAGTCATCGAGGAGACACAGATATCTCGGTCGGAGAGTACAAAAGAATAAGGACGACCCTCGTGCACCCTAGTAGACTGGAGAAGGTGTTCCGAAGTACTGGCAGAAAGGTGGGTCAGATCGAAAAGGTGGGTCGCACGAAAAGAAAGAAGAAAGTCCGCTTGGAAGTGGAGGGTGCGGCATATCTTGTTGGAGTGAGTACAATGTTAAGGCAGGTGCGCCTTCCCTCGGCTCCTCCGGTTGGCTTGGCAGTGTGGGTAAGTATATGGGAGATCACTCATGTGCATCAACTCGACGCCGGCTTATTGTCAGTAAAGTAGCTCGTAAGTATCTACGTACACTCCCCTACACTCCCTTTTTTCTCTCTCTCCCAGTATACTCAAGCATTCTCACACCCAGTTACCATTGTCATTTTGTGCTTTCTTCTGGTTGCGTGTTACATTGCAAATTTTATAATGAATGACAGTATTTTTCTTTTGTAATAATACGCGTTTCGTTTAATACCCGACGCGTTAAGGTTGGTATAATTATTTACAATGTGGTTTCTTTGTTATTGTGGAATAAAAGGTTGAAGAAATGATTGTTAGTTTGGAAGTATTTGTGTTTTACTTACTTGTACCGTTCTTCTTAATGTCACTCGTCTTTATTCCTGAATTGGATGTCGTTGTTGCTTTCGTTGTAGTTTCTATGGAATAATCAAGAGTAGATTAGTATAATTAAAAACATTGTACAATGATTTGTTAATAATTGAGAATTTTATGTGAAAGTCTACACTTACTTGTGAGAATTTCGGTAGTTGTATTTTCCTGCAAACTACTTTTATAAATCCGTCTCTTCGGCGAGCCGATATTCTCCCTGCAAATAGAATATTGGAAAATTGCAAGAGAATTCCGACAATGTAATATATTTCCAATGGTAAAATGGAAGATTAATGAAAATAAAATAAAATATACAAAAGACGATGGAATAGCATGCAAAATAGAACTATATTTTTAGCTTTAACGTTCGTTTGCAATAAAAACTAAAGAAAAAGAGGAAAATAAAATAATGAATAGCTTATCGTACTCCAGACTGAAGCCGA
Organism: Ectemnius continuus; assembly: GCA_910591665.1. Lineage (NCBI taxonomy): Eukaryota > Metazoa > Arthropoda > Insecta > Hymenoptera > Crabronidae > Ectemnius > Ectemnius continuus. The sequence continues at coordinate 6,050,805 of OU342868.1, read as the reverse complement.
ATGTTTGGTACTCACTGGTTCAAGCCAAGTTTCAAGTGCTCGCCAGCATTTCGCAAGAGAGCGTGTGCCTCGCTGTTCGTCAAGTCCCTCGTATTTTTTCCATTTATGCTGCTAATTAAATCGCCCTCTCTCACCCCCTGCTGAGCCGCTTTGCTGCCAGGGTTAACCTGAAATCAGCAATAAAACGCACCCTTTTAATATTTTCGCCCGGCAATTCATTGCTTTTCTCACAACAGTGATTCTAGAACGACGACGTTCAAGTGCACAATATAAACACACTCATATTTCATAATTAATTAATTTTATACTTCAGTGCATTTTACGTTTCACGTAACTTATAATATGTTTTCAGTTCTTCATAATATTGATTTGGGAGTAAATATTATTAGGACGGTTCAGTTGGTCTACTTATTATATGACGCTTTTGAATTCTCACCGGTGAGTTGCTTGCTCGTTGTTTCGTCACTCGAAACTTCAGCATAGTGTTCTTGGAAAAAGCACTTGTATTATTTGTAAAAACAAAGCACTAATACGAAGTCCCCAATTGCCAGTTATTAAGGTGGGAGAGCTTTTGAAACTTGGCCGTTCGTTGGAACTTCACATCGCGCGGTGCTTTTTTAGAACTCGATTGGAGTGGCGAAATAAATGGACTTATTCGGAGAGGCTCGTTCAATCTGCAGGAGCCATTCAATATCCGATTTTCTCAATTGTTCTCCGCCACGCCGGTGTATCGATTATCCGAGCGCGCTTCCTCTCCAACGGTTGCAGAGGTCAGTTGGATTATCTTTCAATGCTCAATAAATCCTGCCACTTCTGCCGGAATTCGCTATTATAATTAATTCGGCAATGGCGAACAAGTGGGTGAAATAAATGATATATCTCAATGAAAAGCTGAGCGAATAAAGTTTTGGAATACTTTGAAACGAAGGGTGCTTTTTCAAATTCTTCATAACTTCACAAATATTTATTTTAGAAAAAGTAAATCCTCAATTAAGCTGCTATTGTGCTTATTTAAAGCATTGAATCCTCGTACGAATCGAAACTTTATGTTTCATTTTATGTTATATTTCTCGTCTTCGATGATTAAATGTGTTGCGAGACACAATGACGTGATCAAGTTACAGAGTGATTGCCTGACAGATTGCGCTTCCTGTTTCAAGCAGTGAACCGTAAATCACTCACGGAAATGTATCCGCAAGTTGTTTAATGATGTGCGACTTTTAAATTGCCAATTCCAGGTTTATTGAACAAGGAAAATAGCACGACGTTGTTACTACCAATTATAGGAGATAATGATTATAAGTGTCTTGTCTTTTCTTTACTACCACTCAACGAATTAAATTGAAAAATTACAGCCTTCGCCAATAATCTTGGAATTTTGCCTTCAAATGTTAATCTCATTACAATTGTTCACGCAATATCAATTGAATGAATCAAACACAAAAACACTTTGAAGGGTTGAAATTTGAAAGTGCGGAGAGGAAGAGAACGGTGCACAGCACAAGGGAGAATCTACGGAACTGAAAGTCGCTTTTTGAAGAAAGCACCAGGAAGATGCTGCTGAAGCAATGTCGCCGTACTGTCGCCACTTTTCGACCCTCTACTCCGCAGATCCTTTCCGCTTGACCTCGCAATCCCATCTCGTCTTTGTAAACAACTGTGAATTACGGAAACCCCAAGGAAATCGATGGTGACGAAGGTCAGGCTACTTATTTTTCCCGGCGTCGTGAAAGACGAGAAAAATCCCAAACTATAAACTGTATCACGTATATTTCACTACAAATCTAGAATTTATAATGTATAATATTTAAATTTTAAAAAACGCCAAGTATCTATCCTGGCAGTTTATATTCCCAAGCCAAATTAAATAGTTTTAAAAACCTTGTACGTTTGTTAGTTCTATTTTTTCTATGCATAAATATTTTTTATTGCGTAAAATTTTTATTAATAAACGGCATCATATATTCAACACTTCGAATCGAGTTAGCACGTTATCGACATAGGTCCGAAGCAGTCTCGTACGTGAGCGCTTGATGTTGAAGAGTGGGAACCGCACGAACTACCACAAGTTCTTTAGTCTCTTTGTATCCACTGAGCTGCCGTTGATAATGTTAATAAAACAAAATTTGTATACAGGTGATTTCGCTAAATTTCCAGGCATATTTCAATTTTCCAATGTGGGTCCTCGAAATTATATAAATTTGAAACACACACTCAAAATTGAACTAAAACGATTTCCACTTCGATCCACGCACAAAATATTGAACAAACTATAAATTAGTAAACACAGATGTTGAATTTTAATTTTAATGCTGTGAAATATCGAAAATATTCCCGCAAAGACATTCTACGATTTAAGATAAGCAGTGTGGCAGTGTGCGGATGTGCACGTATCATTGACCGTTAGGGTTCAGGATCATCATTTGAAAGTACGTATCGGACGCTGGGAGGCTTAAGAAGGTGCATTAGCCAGGATGAAAGGGAACCTGATTGGCACATGTGCCTCTTAAGATGGGAGTTGCGCGTGTGCGTGCGTGCGTGCGTGCACGTATATGCACGATTCAGCAAGGAACGTCAACATTCACTGGCGGCATCTGACAGCTACGTAACTCCCTGCCATGCAAACAAACGCCCACTGCATCTCAATTGGATTAACGCAGCCTGGGTTGGATCAACGTTCCTCTACTCGACAATGAACCCTCCGCACTGACAATGACAATCAAGACCTAACAAGCAACTTAGGACCCTCTGCCTTATTAGACAGCGAGTCCCACTGATTTTGGATTACACCAAAGGAACAGCGCGTTAATTATGATATAAAATCCTCCGCTTTGAGAATCTCAGAGTAACTTTCGAAATTAATATTGAACTATCAAGAAACTTATGAGTTTTTAAATTAGTAAAGTGGAAATCATTGATATTGGATTAAGATAAAAGAATTAATCTTTAGAGAAAGTTTGTATCGGAGAAGGAATGGTTGCTTCGAGCGATGCGATTAAATAAGCAATCAAGCTTGGGAGTGTTCGAAGGACCAATAGTCAAGCTGAGAATGTGAATGCGGGGGGAAAGAGAAGAAGAAAGAAGAATGGTGCGTGGTCGATGAGTGCCGGGAAAACGAAAGGATGCTAACCTCGTGAAATGCATTATGCATCCGAGCACTTCCTTCTATCGAGGCAGCCACGCCGACTGGGGACAAAGAGTCCAAGACTTTCATTAGAATCCAGACTCGAGGAAAGCAATTAAAGAAGTGCATATCTGATTCCAGCAGACGCTGCGCCATTTAATATTCCTCACGCGCAAAACTTCAAAAGCGAGAGAGCCAGCCGTGCTGAATAATTAATGCGATCGATTTCCCAGCGGATGGCACGTTAAATATTTTTATAATCAGGAGTTTTCCGTGAGTCTTTAATTTATTATAATTTTAGATCAAAGATTGTAAAATCAGCTTGTAAAGTATTAATCAATCAAAGCTGTGTAGAAGAATACGGATGTGATTCGTTATGAATAAATGAAACAAAGAGTTTCACCCTTCTTAACTTTGCAATTGAAGGGTGAAAGGTGATCGGCAAAGTTAAATCCATATCATCGATCAATATCGACGTAATTGGCTCCAAGATGTTATCTAGACTATGATTGACCCAAGTTGATCGCGTTTAGCAACAGATTATTTGATTATTTATTGCGTTTCAATGTAAGAATTTAAAAACTTAGTATCAATAATTATTGTATTATTCCATATAAAAATTTTGTTGCCAATTTTCGTTTAAAGTTTCAAAGTATAAGGTGAAGCCTTACCGGTTTCAAAGTCGGAAACATGTCGCGGGCACTTGCGCACAGTAGTTCACTTTTGAATTTCAAATTTGTGGGTGTGACTGGTGTTAGAAGTTACGCGCACAGTTGCCCATTTGCAACCACTTTCGGCAGAGTTTTGGTACGCAGAGTTTGCTAGTGCTTAATGCTTCGATGTTGAATACAACGGCTGTTTAACCCTTCCGCAACAACAATATCGAACTTCAGTTTGTAGTTTGATAAAAGTTCCAAAAATCATATAAGATTATTTGTTCGTCGAAAAACTAACTCCGTTTTTGTGAAATGTACTTTTCCAAAGTTGGCCAATCTGCTATAACACCCCTGGAACCTAACTTCGTAAGCTGTCAGAGCAGACTATAGGAACTTTCTTTCGAAGCGATTCATAAAAAAAATTTGGCACGAATCTAAAGTTGGCAGTGTACTGTAATCTCTCAAAAACCTGGCTTTGCGAGCTGTCAGAAGTGTCCAACAGGAAGAATTAAGCCTGACAAGGCTAGTCCACCGAGCACTGCACTCACTCGCAACCCAAGAGGAGCAATTGACGAGACCCCAATATGACAAAAGGTCAAACAGCAGCAGCTCTACTCATTGCTCATTCCGAACAGTGTCAATTACTCGTACGATCGATGTCACTCGAGCAAGTTAATTCGTCTGGCTTCGACTTCTTTCTACCGGACATCCAAGGGAACTCTGGTTCCGAACGCGGCGAGGGCGGAGATCCGAGCGAAACTACGGAATCCAAAGCGATTTCGCTGGTTAATTGGTGCGACATTGGTTCGGAGCTCTCCCATGGGAAGCCGCCTAACACGCCCACAGAAATTATCGGTGAAAAACAGAACAGTGATCCGTGCCAGATGCTCCTCCATCACGATAATGAAAGCTCCGCCGCTCGAAAGCTCCCGCTCCCCCCCTTTCCCCTCCCACCCAGCTTCCATCCACTGCAAATCCGCTGGGCCGCTGAAGCTTAAGCACGCTCGCAAAGTGCACTCTCCGCCAGATACATGTATATGATTTAATCATTCTAGTTACTCTCGGTGGAGCACTCGAATATACTATGATAATATTAAAGAATAAATTTAACTTTGACACTTTGATAAATCAACAAAATTAAGTATGAAAGAATTATGAAATTATTTTGGACTTAAACTTTTATATAAATTCGTTCTTCCTGGAAGTACTTGAGCCTCCAAATACGACCGAGTTTCTTGCGTACTCAAGAAATGCTTCGACTCTGCGGAATCTGTAGCGTTTCAAACTAGAAATAGAAAAAATCTCCTCCCGGAATTTGTACTGCCTTCGCAAGCAAGAGTTCGAATACCGAGGACAACAAATAGTAAGTTGCGATGCTGGTATTCCTTCCAAACATTCTGATACAACTTTACTATTTAAATAATATTAATAAAATATTAAATAATTATTTATAAGCCTTGTTTAATTGAGTGATTCAGAAAGCAATAATGCTAAAATCGTAGTCTAATTATGAGAAGTATTATTTTCTTGCTAGTTGCATTAAGTTGGAAAAGTTGGCTGGATAAAAATGTTGCTGGGAGTCTGAAGTATGGGGTGAAGAGGGGGTCCAACTGAAGGAAGTTCATTGGGAGATGAATGACCCCCGAGATTAAGGCGGACACGGTAGTTAGATACTTCAACTGCATGCTCCACCTACTTAGCCTAGTTAGCTTCTACAAAAAGCCTTCAATTACCGGAGCGCAAGAATCTCACGCTATCATAAAGCAACACTGCGGCGTAACTCATCAACTCCCGGGAATATAATAGGCCCTTACGCCCATCTCATGAAACTCACATACTTTGGATTCTTTTCTCCTATTCCTTTATTGTTTCCACGACTTCCGCGAGCCCTAAGCAAAAGTAAAATACTCACGAAAAACTATAAACAGAACCGAAAGTACAAAAAAACTGTAATTAATATTCGAATACTATTTTCACAAATTATTTTAAATTTTGAAATAAAAGCATGACGAAATAATACAAATACGTAATGAAAAACTGAATCCTAAAAAAGCTTGCTATTTGTACTAATAATATTCGCAGTTTTTAATGTTTAATCCACTAAATTTCAGGAAGATTAACTCAGTCGTTTTTGCAAAGTGTTGCCTATTATTACACTCTGATGTATTTTAATGCTCATCGCGAAAGAATGGAAAGAATTCGCAGGGGGACAAAAAGTATGGGGAATGGGCGAAGCCTGGTGCGTTATTGCCGGGCGCAACATTGACCAGGCGGAAGGTCGGAGCTTTTCGAGCGCGTGGGAGTTTGTCAGCCGGTAGACGCTGATACGAAATGGAAGAGGATACGATGAGGTAATTCGTTTAAAAATATATTTACCGCCACTCCGTAGACGCCACGCATTTACCTAGCTTCAAGATAATGTACTTATAAAAGTTTAAACGCACGCTTTATATCATCTAAAATAACTGTAGAATTTTCATTATTGCTACAACAATAAATCTCGGAATTTCACCAATATAATACGCACTTCTCAATGGAAATGTTTCTCAAGCGGAGAACAGCTAAGTGCGAACATCTGTTCCGAGTGAGTCAACATTTAACAATAACAAAAAGCGCGGAGCACATGTTAATCCTCGAGTGCGATCAGTAACATCGCAATTTTACATTTAATACGAAATCTTGAGAAATAAGCATCAGCGTGATAGTCAAAAATAGGCGAGTTACTGTCGTCAGCGAGTCTATATCGCAGCAGTTGCCCACAATTTATAACTTCTCGAATCGCGGCGATTTCGCCCGGGCGTAAATGGATAACGAGCCCTAAAGCTTCCACTCTTTTTTCACTGCGGGGCTTTCGTCCAAGTGACCTTCGATTGATGAGCCTCGCAAGAAGAAGTTCGGTCAATTTAAAATAGACCCTGGCTCCGCCGGCTCAAGTTTCGGACTGTTTCGAGCGAATTCTGGCCAAAGCACTCTTTCAGCCTTTGCAGCGACCCAACGTCTGCCGTCCTTTGCTCCCTTAATTAATTGCACGCTTGATCTTGCCGCTGAATCAGGCCACACATCACTGTGTCGGTTCTCGCCGATTCATATGTATATTTGGAAGCCTACTTTTCGACGAGACTCGCACGCCTGTGCTTTCGGTCTCGCCTTGAGCTTTAATCCACCCTGAACCATATCATTTCGAGTGGCTGCTCCAATCCCTTTGCTATCAAGTTCGAATTATTAGAACCAGAAAGTTCAAAGGATGTCTGAATGTAAAGGAAGATACTTGAAAAAAGAGATATTGTTGTGTATCGAGGATCTTTTTATTTTCAAATTGTTTAAGTAAGCCGTTCAATAGGCTGTAATTTTAATTCAATTCGATTGAATTCTTTATGATTAAATTTCTTTAGTTTAACGTTGAATTTTTGTAATAAAAAATGTGTAAAAAGTTAATTAGTCAATAAAATATTTGTTACTTTGAAAGGTAGAATAAAAAGGGAGTGCAATTGTCAAGGATGAAAATATGTAGCCATACGATCACGGGCAGCAGGCATCGAAATAGTTTACCTTAACTTTGGGGGAAGCTCAGCCCTGCTAATGTATGCAGAAAGATCAAAATATTTTGAACGTGTCAAACACGCGTTACAAATAAGAAGAAAATCACTTTGTAGCCTATTGTTCAATTTATTATTTTATGTTCTCACTTAAACTGTTGCTCAAGCAATCGTCACTCAGCAGCAATGCTTGCTTTATTAGCACTAAGTGAATGAATTCGCCGTAAATTTCTATTCAGCACATCATTCAAACGTGACAGTTGAAATGAAACTTACCAATAAATAAATATCTTCTAGTCAGCGTGGCAAATTAAATCCAAGTCCAATGTCGCACTCAACAAGCACTTAACTAATACTTAACATTTAATGGGAGGCTTATGTTTAAGTTAGTAATGGAGAGAATTGCTTCTAGAATTTAGGGGGCAATGTTTAGTGGAGAATTTAGTGGAATTTCATGAGCAAAAGCGGCCACGATTTTGAGTGTCGATGGCACCGAGACGGTTCGCTCACTGGGACCGGCTTGTCGCAGACTTGAGAGCCACCGGCCAGTGCCTAGGACAATATTAGAATCGTCCATCTCACACCAGCTCGCCTTCCCTCTCCTTCGCTCCATCGTCGCTTCAACCATCCTCTATAGAATCTATTAGACTATCTCTATGCCTCTTCCTACTTCTCGCCTCGCTCTATGGAATACCCGGAATTGCGTTCTCTTCTCTATTTCATACTAGAAAAATGGACCCTCTTATTGTTACTGACGGAAACAAACTGCCCCTTAAACTCTGACAAATGTTGATACTACAATTTCCACCAGAAAAATAGAGATTTTAGAAAAACAAATTGGTATGCGAATAAGACATTTATAAAATTAATCCTGTAAATATTGCAATACAATCTTTGAAAATTTATTTTGTAATTTATAGAACTATAAACGTTTATATTATACAAATAAATTCTCAAACTTAAATGTTTTCAACATTAATTATACATTGCATTATTATTTCGAATTATCTTGGATTTTCGTTAGGTTTGACACGATTGGGAAACTCGACCGTCGTGGAACATCGTCGAGCAGTGCGTGTGCGAGAATTTTCCGTCTGATTTCGGAATCAAGGCAACGTGAGCGGCATCGAAGGTGAGAGTGGTCGTTAGGCTTATGAATGAAGTGTTACGCTCGGCATGTTTCTCACGTCGTATGCGACATCTGTAAAGAAGAGCCAGCACGCGAGCCATAACTAACTCGAAAGTTAATCCCAACGCGGCTTGTTCGCCTCCTATTACGAACTACATGGACCCACTTGAAATTATGTTGTGCAATTTAATTAACGTCGAATTTATGAGAAGTGCTTACAACCACAACCTACTTTGGCCCAAACTGAAACCCATCCTGTGCAATTTCGAATACGAAGCTACTCGATATTTCGATTATGTTCACTCTCTCGAATATTCCACGTTATTTAATATCCAGCATAATTTATAGAAAAATGTAAAGAATTTATTTTTATTTAATAGCAATTTGTGAACGCTAATAAAATTTTATCACAACGCCTCTCAGAGGATAAAATGCTACACCTGCTGCAACAGTAGCAAATCAGTTTGGTATAATTTATGCTAGTTTATGCATAGTGGCCATTCCACGCATAGCAATACCTAGAAATCAATGTGTGGTGGCATTTGGCCTTTGAAGAACAATAGAAGCATTTTATGGGCGTGTTCAGAAAATGCGCCAACCTGACAAAGTGTCACATTCCATCCTATTTTATTGTAATTGACTTTTACTACTTTCGACCGATTCTTATTTCCCATTTTTAAAATTATTACGTATAAACCTCTTATTAAAAACAAAAAGTACCATCAAAGAAGAGAAAACAGTTGTGTCGAACTTCTTAATTTCTCGAGGAAGGTTTCAAGCTTAATGGAAAATTAATTTAAATATGAAAGAGACTGTTACGAAGCTTTTAACGAAGCCATTAAGTATTGCTTTACATTTCGAAGTCTTTCATCGCTACCATAATCCCTGACTGATCCTGGATGAGCCAGGAATTAACAGGCCGTGTCTCTCGCCAACTTTGCCAACGACCCGCGAGTTTAACTTGCCAACCGGGGCTTTGTCTTTCCGCAGTAATTATTCCAGAAAATTTAACTTAACACCTTTTGCATTGCGGCTTGCCGTAATGTCTTTGTTCATTCAAATGGCGGTGCTACTGGTTTACTCTCGCTCCAAGAAACATGCGATAATTAGAATCGCAAATTTCTCAACCAATTAAATCTATTATTCACAAATAAATAAAATAATCAAAGAATTCTAATCTCAAATCTGGAACAGAATAATCATCGACTTTCAAAGCTAACTCCTCGCACGAAACAATAAGTCGTGCTCGATGGGATCATTAAGTCTCGGGTTACAAGCGTGCGGTAGATTTGTTCTCGCGGTAAGCTGTTACGTTTTAATTCTAATCGGTGTATCCGATGACGACGTGATGACCGGAGGCGCCAGTGTAAATTACAGAACGTGACAGGATCCGAGCAGGGGAGGACCGTGGCATGTAGGAAACGTGGCGTATATCGGATGGTGCGTATGCGCTCGTGCACCTTTCATTACAAGCCGATCGCATTACTCGATCGACCTTAGCCGCTGTAATCAGATCGACAAGAGCTACCACCTTAATGCCTTCATGAACGATCCTGCGGTCATCAACCATCCATGCAACGAGCAAATGTATTAACTTTGTAGAACTAATTGTTTCTACTGTTCTGAATTTGTATTAACTTTTAAAATATACCACTAATAATTATACCGTTGAATAAATAAATTCAGAAGGTGATGAATTAAATATATTTTCATGAGATTAATTAAGTGTCATTGAATGGCGGTAATGAACAAGAGGGAAAGAATAATGAAGACTTTTTGGCTGACCTCCCAGCTCATTTTTTTCACGTTGAGGCACGTGTGAGCTCTCGACGGTTCACTAACTTCGTTAGTATGAATGGCGCTACTTATAAATATGCATTTCTTTTCGGTACGCTGCTCGGCAGACCGCATGCTCGATCGTTAGCACATTGCCTCTCTGCATGCCTGAGATGCTCAGCCGATTCACGGTTCAATGCTCTTTAGACTTCTAACAACATAAAATCGATTTTTCTATGCCTTTCCGAACTTAGAACTGTATTTGTTAATGTATTGCAATTTTGTGAGTCTTTTGTTTTAATCGAATGAATTTAAGATGGTGGATAATGCAAATGTTAGTAACAATATTTATAATCTTAGATCATGACTATTTTCAAAACCATAGATCCGTTTTCAACTTTACGTTACGTCAATAATACTTTAGGCAACGCCTCTGGGACAGCTGGCAAATCTCACTCGATTGTTCCCTTTTCCTGAAACTAGGAGGTAACAAAGTTTTCTTGGCCAAAGGGATTTCGTTGAGTGACTGTAATTGCACTTAGGAAAGAGTGGATTGATAAGTGCAACAAAGTAAATTGTTCAAATAGAATTCACGAATATTTAATTTCGACATAAATGAGAAATAAAAATGTGTCGATAAAAATGTTGTATGAGATTTTTGAAAGCAGCCACACCCAAGTATTTCTATAGTCATTCACGACATTTGCGAAACACCGTACTCTTCCGTACGCACAACAATTCGACGAGCGGTGGAACGCAAAGGAGTAATCGCTTTGGAATTCAACGGCGAAACGCGCCGCGCACGTGGAAATCCGCCCGAGGCTCCGCTTGCCCTGCAAAGTCATTCCCGGAATTTCCGCAAGACGCAAAAATCCCCATCTTTGCAGCTGCAGCTGGCACGCCTTCCCCAATTGTCTCCGCGGGAAATCCTGGCGATAAATTTGCACGCGCGTAGAGCTCCGCCTTTTTGCGTAGCAAAAGGAAACGTGGCCGAGGGAAAAATGCATTGGTAACTGTGTCAGGGATTATGCAAGCCTTTTTTCCCCCTCGACCATTTTTTTTATTGTTTTCAAGACTTTTGAAAGAAGTAAAACATACTTTCTGATGTTCAAATTCAAATGTATCATTCAGAATTATCAAATACATTATTATTCAGATTGCAAAATTCCTCTAATTGAAAACATAATTAAAAAATCTTCGACTTGTCCCTTTTTCTTCGAAAGCAGCGTTGTATTAAACTTGAGAAGCAATTTCTACGAGGGAACCGTGGCACAATAGATGCCGAGGGAAAAGGAGAGCGAGGAAATTGAAAATGAGAGGGAGCGAAAGGTATCGCCTCGACTGTCAGCACTCGGAACGACCCAATAGAACTGCTCTAACTTCGTATTACGTCAGGTTAATTGTTCGGGTGCAATGCGCCTTATTGAGAACAGCGAAGGAAAGGAGCTAGATATAACTAAGGTTGCTAATATGACAAGATTGTTTGACCCAACTTGTCGCTCGCTGACAAATGCTAGAATATCATTCAACGTTATAAAACAAACCCTACAATCTTTAAAACAATTCTAAACTCTTCTTAAATTCTTAAAGAATAATTTGTATTAAAACAATGAAAAGAGACGAATTATTAAAATGATTAAACTAATACAATTAGTTATTCATACATTGAAGGAAGATATTTCTCATATCCCATCAGTGATGACACAAGTATCTTTTATTTTGCATACACTTCCGCAGACTGATGATGGGTTTTCTCGAATTTCAGGAAACATCTAACGTTTCGCCGCACCAGGTTTGTTCCTCAGTCGCGCACGCGTTAGTTGGATATCTTATATGCCAAGATTAGTATCACAATCATGAGATAATACCGGGACTAATTGAAAACTAATACCATCGCTCTTATCGTTATCTCGTACGTAACTACGATTGTGTTTACATTGTGTCATCTGAGTCGGCTAGATACATATTTACTTGTCTAATATTTTTCTTTTTGTCGAGATTAGTGCGACCGACTATGTGATCATTGTCATTAATAATTATTTATTATTCGAAGGAAGAATACTAAGAGTGCTTTCAGTTGTCATTGTAAAATAATGTATTAAAATATTATAAAAGGAAACTAAAATTCGTAAGAAAAGACACAAACCTTGTTACGGTAAGTGCTTGGCAAGCAAGCCCACTGCGCATAACTCATGTGAACCATCGTTCAGGAATTCCCTTTTATCAGGATGACCCTTCTCGCAAGGAACTCAGACCCAAAATTCCAGCGTTCTTCTAATCCTCAAAACCGCCTCTTCAACTCATCACTACTTTAACCTCACTAACAATACGAAACCATCGAATAGCCCACTTAAAATCGTGAAACATCAACTTCTCCCAGGTTCCTCCAATCAATAAACACTATCTTCGATTATTCCAATCGATAATGATAACTCTTCTCCGAATATCGCGATAAAACAGCAAAGCTAACTTCCGCACTGACACTGACAGATAAAGTTGGTGAGAAAAGGCGAGGGTTCGCCACCGCCTAGTTTGAATCCCAAGTGTACCGGCGAGCGAAATGGAGGGCACTTCCGGAAGTCCGCGGGAAAAAGCGGGATTCGTGGAGTGCGCGAGCCAGCCGAACTAGTAGAAAGTAAGAAACACGTGCGCGTTCGACGGCGCAGTTATCGATACTCGCCGCGCGAAAGGATAGCTCTCTCGGTGAGATTGTGTGGCCGAAGCCGAAGCCGAAGGAACTCTCCGAGAGAGGCTAGCAATCGCTGCCAGTGGCCCCAACGACCAGCCAACGCCGACAACAACCGCTCAGTCCGCCACCAGTTGAGGCATAAGGGACCCTCAGGCCCGTATCGACTCACATCTACTACTTCCACCACTTTCCCCTACTCCTCCCTATATAATACATACTTTTCAAAGAAAATTCAATGCGCTATCACGATTTTTCAGTTTTTAAATCGTAAGTTAAATTTCAGTGAAATTGTAGGGTTGCTTGCTTCGCTTTAAATGACTACTGTCAAGTATCCTTTATCCTACATAAGATAGTTATAAATTATCTAAACAAATTTATTATGTTCAATATATGGCATGTATAGAAGAAGGTTTAAACTTGTACTATTTATTTTTAAATTAGAACATTGCAGTGTAAGTAAATATTAATCTTTATAATTGCACTCTTACATTTTCCTATGAAAAGATATTCGCACCACACGTTTATGAGCAAACGTACAATATTAATCATTGATAATTTAAAGACGACAGTTTAATTACATTCCAATACCGCCTGCAGCACGATTTCAGAGCCACACGTATGCGAGGAAGCTGATATCGCGCCAGCTTTCCAATAATTTCCATGTGCGCGAGCAACTTCTTCGAGTTTCGCAATGAATTCCGCATGCTCGTCCATTAGAATGTCCAAATTTGCTGCAGTGCCGCGCGCCATTATGCATGTCCCATTATAACGAATGACCCATGTCCGTCCCGTCTAATTCCGATTCACCGCTCTCCTACTAGTTTTCCCCGAGCATGAACTTCCCACCCACTCACGCCGCGCAGTTTCTCACGGACTCCTGGACGCACAATGGCTGAATATAAAACTTGTGAATGTCGCAGACTCCAATACGTGCCACCGCGGGGACACTGAACTTTAGAAGTGTGCTTCTTGCGCGCGGAGAAATTGTCACTGGAACTTGGCCATGACAGACATGACGTTGTTAGAGATCAAATAATAACAAAGGTTTTGACGTGGCGAAAGAAACATTTTAAAGATGTATTTTGTAGGAACAATGTTATTATTATTGTAAATTTATTTATAAATATACTTGATGCAAGTTATTCTTTTTTCACTATAATATAATAAATGGTGCAGTTGGTAGGCATAGTTATTTATAATTTATTTGTATACAGCATTTGCAAGACTCCTTGCAACGTAACAAACACTTTGAACATGTATATCTGATATAATTAATTACATAAACTCAATAAAAATATTTTTTAAATTACGCGTTATATTAAAGGCTCTGTGTAGATTATTTAACAATAAAAATCTTTGTGAATCGCGAAGGAAAAGGGTTTGGAACGGGGTTCCATGGTGAGTCATGTCCGGGCATGTCCTTATGTGCGGCGCACGCTAGGATGGTAAGTATCAGAAAGGACAAGGCATAGCCATGCACCGGGCCTCTCTTGGGTCCCCGTAATGCGGGTGTAAGCGGGCTCGAAGGGGTCCGAAGACACGTGACTCTCGACACGTGACTCACCGACTTACCGAATGACCAACGCAAATAAAAAGAACTCCCATAACGTATCCTAGCATTGAATAATCGCTGGTAGACCGAGGATCGCCACAACAAACTACTATTAATGACCACTCTAGGCTCGAACTGGTCCGCTCGAGTGGGGAGTAAATGGACGCCAGTCGTTACGAGCCCCTTCCGTAAAAAATGAACGGATTATGGCTCTGGGAAGAGCATAGCTTCATATTTACGGGATGTTACTGCTGGTAATTTTGTAAATGAGTTTCGAGATTTTTTTATGCTCACTAAAAATCGCTGTGAAGTATTTCCTAGCAATATTACTCTGCAAATGAAGTTACATATTTGTGGGAGTTTATTCCAGCAGAAGTTAAAATTGCAATATTTTATTATTCAGTATGTTCCTTCAAGTTGCCAGGGAAACGTAACACTTGGCACTCCCGGCTCTTAACAAATCGAATTCCATTTATCTGTCAGCGTTTTGCATCTTGTATGACTCATGGACGTACATGTATAATGCACAGAAGCTATCGGACGCGTTGGCGCGCAAAATGAGTTTCAGACTGAAGGCACGATAATATCAACACGATGCATGCAGCCGAACGACACATAATCCAGTATTGTTTCTAGCAGATCTGCTGGCAACGGCACTTTGCGCCGCTGCTGGAGCACCGCCTGTCACGCCTTCCTGATGCAACCCGCTGGCCAGGCTGCTGCCTTGCTGCGCGAGTTTAGGCACCGCACGATCGATTAACTCACACTTGCAAAATACCTTCAAGCTTTCGTGATTTAGCTGGATTTAAATTTCAAATTATAGAAACTCATCACTGTTTAAAATAACACGAATAAAGAAACATTTATTTTATGTATATTTCATTTTTACTGAAAGGGATGCTTAATTTTTTGTTATAATAATAAGTTTTGTAAATGTCCATTGGCTTTTTGTACACGTTTTTATTTATTGTCTAATTTCGACAATTAACAGCAAAATTGAAGTCGTTAAGACCTCACAGAATAAAGTACACATGTACTATTGAATTTTCTTAACTGCTATTAAGTATCAGATGACTAACACGAGTCAGCAATTATTGCAGTTAGTTACCTTGGAATTTCTCGTACGTGACTGTGACCATTTAACTGAATCCAATTGTCACCCTTTGACTTGATCATCGCATTCCATAGGCTTCTAACGTAAGCGAGACACGTCCACCAATACAACTTCACTCTAAGAACTCAATTAAGATCGAGGAGAGTATGCTACTTATGGTTTATCAGTATTCAATTAATTAAATCTTCAATTACGCAGGGAATCTCATACTGCATTCAAAGTCGTAATGTTATAGTAAAAAGGAACAAGTTGTAACATCAAAGTCTTTTAATAAATCATTGCTATTAATTTAAAGGAGATATGAAAAATTTATTTATGAATAACTTTTCTGTTCTGGATCACTAAGAGTTAGGCGCGCAAATCGAGGCTTGGGTGTCAGTCTCGTTGTCAGGTTGAATAGCAGGAACAGCGTTCGCTCTACTAAAAGTGTCAAGCAGCGCGCGCTGCATAATAACGAAGATAATCTACGTATGTACGTGTGATTGGGGTCACGAGCTGCACTTACAGAACGAGCGGTGCAAATCAACCATCAGCAATTGCACTATCCGGTGCATTAAAGCTCTGCTTTGCAGAATGCCGGATTAACGAGAAGCGCGCATAAATCTCGGAGAATCATTATTTTTATCAGTGATCATCGTTAAATAGTAAGTGCACGTATGAATAATAATTCTCGGAGAATTATGAATGTAATCTCCTGAAATGTACAATAAGATTTCTCAAAATTAATATTTAATATTTAATGTTTGGTACTTGATAGTTAAAAAATATTTTGTCAAAGTAACAAGTATTTTTCGCTAGATAAAATAACTGTCATCCCAGTATCGCCGTCTGCACGCTAATATCAAAGTTTTAAGTATCAAAGGGGTTAAATTCGTCGCGCAGCTTTAGCAAGCTTATGCAGAACCGGAACGAGAGTAACGACCATTGCGTAACAGGGCGACCGCGTCGACAAATATACCCTTCTTGTCTACTAAATTATATGCAACATGTAATAAGTTTAATTGGCCAATTAGGAAGCAATACATTCGAACAGAACCCAATTTATCTCACGCGAAGCATATAACAGCAACATAAAAAAAATGTTATAAACTAGCACTCAATATATTCTGACCCGTATTTCTATCTAGAACGATGCAGATGACGAAACGCCGTCCGGAAACGAAAACATTTACTACACTCAGTAAAGCACAGCTTTGTTTATTCAGTCCACCAATGGTGAGAACTGATTTACAAGCTTATATCAGCGATTATGAACCGCAAGCACCCACCATGAATATAAACACAGTTGAAATATGAAGTCACTGTACAGGGTGATTCACTTGCCTTTGAAGCAGAACTCTCCTAGCCCTTATTTTTTTTAGTGGACTTCCCGACCTTCCCCGGGGCTGAAATTTGGTGGGGAATGTTTTCTTGCATCGAGGAAGAAGTAGAAAAAATTCCAGACCCCTAGCCCAAAATTCATTTTTTCGCAAATTTTTTAAGGCATACCCCTTCAAAAATTTTCGATTTTTCGAAGGTTCTGGGACTGGAACGAACGCTTGATTTTTCGATTACTCGTGTCTCAAAACGGATAAAAAACATAAATGTTGTGGGGGAAATGCCGGAATTCTACCTAAAACACATGGAAAACCGATCTGGAATATTTCATTTCAACGGTTTTCCCCGTGTTTTTTTATCTTCCCGACCTTTCCCGGGGCTGAAATTTTGTAGAAAGTGTTTTTTTGCATCGAGGAAGAAGTAGTAAAAATTCCAGGCCCCTAGCTCAAAATTCATTTTTTCGCAAATTTTGTAAGGCATACCCCTTCAAAAATTTTCGATTTTTCGAAGGTTCTGGGACCGGAACGAAAGCGTGATTTTTCGATTGTCCGTTCCTCAAAACGGATAAAAAACATAAATGTTGTGGGGGAAATGCCGGAATTCTGCCTAAAACATGTGGAAAACCGATCTTGAAAAATTGATTTCGATGGTTTTCCCCGTGTTTTTGGTACTTCCCGACCTTTACCGGGGCTGAAATTTGGTAGGTAATGTTTTTTTGCGCCAAGGAAGATACCATAAAAATTCCAGAGCCCTAGCTCAACATTTTTTTTTCCCCATATTTTTGACCACCGAAAATATCCCATTTTTGGTGGTGATTCAAAGGCAAGTGACTCACCCTGTACAACAGAACACATTGCTGTACTTGCACTAGTTTTCTATTTTGTCTTGCACTATTTCAGTCGCACTTTCCAATGAAATTATAATTGCAATTCGGAGAATAGGCCGCTTCTCTGTAAGCGCATCGCTCGGAATATTCTGGTGTCTGCATTTCCACATTGGTGTGCTGTCATCACTCAAGGCAGATCGCTCGAAATCTATGCATGTTCTCCTGTCAATGTCCTGGCGTGTGGAATGACTGATGACGCCTAATGAATCAGAACCACAGAATGGCAGAGATTCGTATTCGTGTTTGGGAATGAGTTAATGCCTCTATGTATAGTGAGACATGTTCAATTTATCTTCGTTAAAGTTGCATGAGACGACAATACTCAAATTGTTAATCAGGATTATCATTAGTTGGACACATCGTAATCAATCAATTGGATTATTGTTTTTTAAAGTTATAAGACGAGATATAAGATTCTTGTTATTAAATTCATATAATACATTAATTATAATTATCATAATACATTGTATATTAGTTTTATATATTATTGCATGAACGACACGTGAAACAGCAAGTTTCATTCCACACGTATAATCTTGTCATGTACGACATTGACATCGCGTCTTCAAGGCTGGTAAACACATTCACAGAAACGCACTGACAATGAATGATGTAATGTCGCACGTGAACCTACGGCGTAACAGAGTTTCACGGACTCCGCAATTGTTCCACCTACTGAATCGATCTGTTGTGTCGTGTGTGTGGCAGCGCAACCTGTCTTTTTCTTTTCTGATCATTTTCACGAACGACACATGCAGCTAGTTAACAGCTAAATATTAACATTTGATCATAGTTAAATTTGTCCACCTTGAAAAACTCGAATGAATGTCCAACATTCTAATAGGAACACATGACAGGTCAAGTGTCTTTACAATGAAGACGTCACATCCCAAGGATACTTTACATATCATGTGTTAAACAAACTTGTTAATTTGTAGTTTCTAAAACCATCATACGGGAGTACAGACAGATAAATCTTCGACCAATTCAATGATAATAAGTAACAAGTGAGATATAAGAATAACGAGTTTATTATTTACAGTTTCTGCTTAATTGACTCGCATCCTTCCAGTTGTAAAGCGTCTTTTGTTCGATTTCAAAGGGGAAAGATCAGAGCGATCACTTTCCACAAGTGTCTCTTATCAATTTCTTGGCGACTGATTCCTAATTAATTATCAATACCAGGCCGGCTAATTGAGCAGGCACAAGGGAAGCACTGAACTGAATTTTTCTGGGGGACGCTCTCGCTCGGAAGAAGATCGGTATCAAGTGGTTAAGCGTGTCTGGCGTGGAGAGTCGTCTCGAGAGTTTAAACGCAAATTGAAAACTGCCGCACTTCATCAGTGTGTACTTTCCCTCTCTCTCTTTCTCTCCCTCGTACTCCTTCTCCTGCTCACACGCTCCTCCGACTTGCTCTGCCCCTACACAAAAGCACCGTTTTATGGGACGCGGTAAATGATAATAGTTGTCCATAACAATCGACACAAATGGATTAAGGATCACGTCCTGTCCGACATTCAACGAGCTGGTTGCTCATCTAGCACGGGCGACTAACTGCGTTAGTAAATTGGATGTACTTTGATAATAATTGTTTCACCTGATTCAAATCGCAGAAAACAGAACTATTTGTAAAATATGTCATCTAATGATAAGGAATAGTAAAATAAAAATGATTGCACAAATATTCCCAGTACTTATGACTTAGTATTCTTCGCGTTTTACTTTCGGTGAAGTGCTTAATTTTGCGACATACAAGGAAAACTTTGCATCTGGGAAACAGTGTATAAATTAGCTTCAGTTGGCTTAGGTAACATTAGAGATAGCATCAATGCCTCATCGAGGAAACACAACGTGGACGGTGAGTGCTCGTCAGCTGGACGGAATGCAAGGATAATGGTACCATTAACTGCGCTTAAAAATAAGTAACTTGTCATAGGTCGAAATGGAAGCACTCGAGGTTCATTATGACTGCGGAGTATGTCATAATCAACTGTGCAGTTTAAGTGCCAATTTACCGTCCACTTTCTGGATCAATGATTCGATTACGTTTTAATGAAGTTTTCTGTATTAACCATGGTTTTCCATTTTCTTACTGCTTTGCCATTAGAATCCAATTTCGCTCTGCAGAAAAATTTATTTTCTCTCACCAATAACGAGAAATACTGTATTTATACTGTGTTGCTATAACTGTCTCTCCTTTTCTGGGTTCCATCAAATGAAAAGTCATTCGATGTCCGAATTAATTATTTGCACACAATCCACTCAATATGGAAACGGTCAAGGTGGTGCGCGCATTAAACGAACTTAGCATCTTGAATATTAATTCTGAGACGTCAGAAGAGACCGCGGATTAATCTAAAGGTCGTATAAACGAGGAGATTCTATAATTTGCGACATTTGCTTTCAAGGTCATTGGAGGCATCGAAATACCAATCAGTGGAACAAGACTGTGACCAATCGCAAGTTACGAAAACCTGTTTTATTACAGTAATGCTTGTCATTTCCAAAGTATTTTTTTTTTCTTATAAAAGTATAGTGAAATTTATGTCTTTGAGAGATTAGAGTTCGAGCACTAAAGGAGAGCTCCGGTTAAGGGTCAATCTACTGTCTTACAGCGCCCCTTGGAAGCCCTACAAATCAGGTTACAAGCGTAAGGAATTATGTAACGGTAATGTAAGACGCAGCAGTACATTGGAGAGGGTAAATCTATTTGTGAGATTATCCCGAATCACTGAAGACAATCCAATGCTTGCGACTCTATTCACAGCTGTTTCCCTTTTGTCATGTAACGTGCAATTACTCAAATTCATTGAATCCAACAGAATTCTTCATACACGCAAATCCCACGATACAATGAGCATTTATTTATTAAATGACTCTGGTAATCCGAAAAAATTGGCAATATTCAACTGAATAAATAAATTAATAAAATCCCCAAACACGTAAATAATACTGGCAGACTTTAATACCACTTCGGAGAATAAACCACAGAGGATTGGCTGGCAGATAAACAAGTTCAGTGACATAAATCCGGTGTAACTAATACTGGTAGATTGGTAATATAAACGTACTACTAGGCTTGCAATAACAAGTGTACTACGCTTGTAATCCAATGACTAATGGTACGCGAACTCCTGCCAATAATTTTACGCCCCATTCAGACAGCCGATTATTATTATTGCGACAGACAGAAGTCGGATATTATGTGTTCCTACGTAGATTAAATCTTTCATCAACCATCAATAAATGGCTTTATTATTTCATAAAATCAAAAGTACAACATTTCAAGAGCTTAAGACGAGCATTTCAAGCCTGTTTTACGATGATAAACTATGCTTCCCTGTTTGCGACGGTGCTGTGTTCAATTTTCATATATAAGCGCAGATTAAAGTCAATCAAATTAATTTGCAACCTGCGCCGGCTTAATGCGAATCGGATTGGCCGGAGGGGCATAGTCCCCCGACCTCATTATCAAGTTTCGTCGTTTACAAGTTACATCGGATGAGGTCCATAAAGACTAAATAACTAAACATGCCAGCATACAAATAATCTCGCACATTACTGATTTTCACTTTTAAGTAAACCATTTGTATTAATATATATTCGTATTATAAATTGAACTTACTTTTATTCTTTTTAATGCGCTATAAAAGTATAAGTTTACCAGATAACAATTGGAAGGTTCTGATAGTAATTGGACAAAATTCAAAAAAGCACCTTAGCTTTTTTCAATCCACCGATTCCAAACTGTGATTCAAGGGCAAGATCCTATTAATTAAGAAGAAACGCGGAATGAATTCCATGAGATTAAATCATCCACTTTATCGCGGGCAATTCCCTAAGCGTCCCCGATGACTCGGTGAACTTTTTCGGTGGCTCGCCAGTCCGCATAACTTCAGGGGCTTACGTAACCACTAAGCTAAGCATCAGCCGGTTTCTGCCGTATATGGAGTGTGCTAATTTTGGGGAAGCCGAGCGAGCACCACATTGATCTCGAGGCATGTGTATGTGTAACCTTAAAACCGCGTGTACACAAAGCGGAAGTTGAGCGGCAGAACGTTGTGTGGGTGCGCGGCGGCCGAGCACTAAGCGCTTGAGCAGCTAAACCGGATCACTTGAGCGGAGCTTAATTAGCCTGTGAGTTGATGCACTATGCTTGTACTGTGTACCACCAGCACAGATACATCTGGCGCAACCTGGAACCTTGAACGATTAAAGAGATATCACAGAAATGCGACCTTGCCTCAGGTGGAACGCGACAATTTTCAGAGACGCCAACGTCAAACTGGTTCTTCGTAGCTTCTTCCCTCGTTGCTGGATATTAAGGTGCGGCTACACTGCCGATTTATGTCCGGCTTTGCCCCAAACCGATGTCATAATTCATTATTAACGATAGCAAAATCTATTTGTCCTTTATATTATTTCCCTAAAATAATTATTCATTACAGAACCCTTGTAATGTTATAGAATTATTATTTAACACCCTAAATATTGGTTATAATGAATGAAACGTTGTTAAAAAATATTATATGTTTTATTTCAGGTTTATTAAAAATGTTGTTCCAAGATTGTAGTATATTTTAACTGTAATGGAATTGTTTGAGTTAATCTCAGTTAAGTGCTGTAATGTAAAGAACCTAAATCATCATTATTGCCAGTAACATTTGACTAAGAAGCCAGAAACAAACGAGCAGTGCAAGTGCAGCCTTAAACAGCAATCTTTAAACTTGATTTATCGCCACCATTCTTCCTCCACGGCGGACACACCTTACACTCCTGAGAAATATTGCCAGCAGCGCGGCACACTTTCTACTGAAAAGTATTGTAAGAAGAGTCATGTGGCTAATTTTACGTCTCTAATGGAATTTACGCGTACCAACCTACGTGAGCGAAATGCTCGCCGACGAGGATATTGACCCAATTCGAAATGCTGCCGTTGGATTATACGGATCTTGCGATTAGCTTTGGAAGCGATACAAGTGAGACACGAAATAAAATGGAAACACAAAGGGTCATTAACACTAATCATTAAATTCTTAGAATTCTCTAGTTTATTAGATAAAAAACCTTATAATTTCATGTCTAAGTATCACAATTAGAATGTTTCCTTTCTAACTTTGTAATATTTTCTCTTTGAAAACATTCTTCAGTGAAGACTTTCGAGTGAAATGGTATACAAACGTAATTCCAGCTGAACTCCCCGGTTAATTTCCCTTCTTTCAACATTTCCAAGAGAAGCGTCCGAGAAGGACAAACAAAAAGCTCGAAAGGCATACGAATGCCAAGCTCAATAGTCCGGTGTAATATCTGTAAAAGCAGTCGAACTAATGTTAACCAACGCCCTCTCTATATTCATTCGCCCGAGGGGGGGGGGGGGGGGGGGGGGGGCGGAAAACTGTTGCATTCAAGTTTGCAAGGGCAAGCTGGCGCAACAAACGCGCACTATCCCGAAAGACAGTGGAGAGTTCAAAGGAGGCTTTGAAGCGAAGGGGTGCATTGAGTACGCAACACCGCCACCACCAGCACCCCAGCCAGCAGCACTGCACCCCTCGCTTTCTTTTCACTGAAGCACGTAAAATCGAAGTGCAGTCTGGAAAACGAACGCATTACAACTACCATACTTCGCCGAGCGAAAAGTGCCCTCCAACCCCGCCCTGCAACACACAGCCTCTGCCGCAAAATTGTACAGTTCCTCTCAAAACAGACGGATTTCCTGACGATTGCGACAAAAACTATGTTGATTGCTATTTGCTAGTTTAATTCGTCAAATGAAGAATGTTTTGTAAAAATACTATTTGTTTAGAAAAAGAAGTATTGTGTTTTATGTAAAAAATAATGTACGTGTTTTTATAGGAGATCGGAGTGGGAGAAATATGTTGTCAATTATTGTATATAGCTGTTTTATTATTATGCAATAGAGATTCATGGATAATAAATTATTTGCAGGTTTCCGAGATTTACGAATGTTTTGAGTGGCCCTATAGGATTGCGGGAGGCTGGCAAATTGAGAGTAAAGTCTGATCCTGCGAGGCGCACTGTAATCTCTCAAAGCGAGCCGACCTAACGAGTGTCCGAGCGTTAGAGGCCAGACTCTTTCCCATTCAGCGGAACCCTTCAACTTGACTCACCGACGCTTTTTTTCACTCGAATATATGACAGTCACAATCTGCTTGAAATTGCCATTTAACCTTGGACACTCTTTTTTACATCGAATAGAAAGGTCTTTTGTGGCGATTCGATTGTTCGTCGATAACCGCTGGTCGAAGCACATGATTGGTGATAAATAATGGCAACCAGCCAACAGGAACTTTATATACAACTTGATATAAAAAATAATGTGTACAGGTATACAAATTCTCATGTAAATTCTGAGCAAAAGGATGAATATTATTTCCTCGAACTTGTCTTCACTCGAGCATTCAATGTTTCTCAAGAAAGTGTACCAATAAAGCAAAAAGCCGTGATCGGAATCAAAATGCGCAGCATAGTTCCGCCTTAATAGCATGGAAATGTATTCGTTTACTTGCGTCACGGTACTACTAGCTTCTGAATAGTTTCTGAGCGGGACAGCCATGGAAATGTTCACAGTGGCGAAAAGAGATCTCAAAATCGAAAAGAATGCGTCATGTATAATTTATCAAGGTTGAATCAAAGATATTCCATACAACGCTCCCACTAGCTTACATTCACTGAAAATGCAAGTAAAACACTACAAATAATAATAAATCATATTAAAACATAATCTTTTAAAGACACACGTGCAATTAATTCAGATTTGGAAAATGGAACGCTCTAACAAGTTTGTCTGCTGAATTTAATATCATATTCTCCGCGTAATCCAAGCGGCATCGCAAGCACGTGGCTCCAGTTATGTTTTTTTGGAGCAGAAGATCGGGACGAATGAAACAACCAGTCATCAAAACTGCGCATTAGGCAGGCGCTCTCCACTCTAAACGACGTTTTAAGATCATCGCAATAAGTGGTTTTTTGCTGTTTCGGTTAAGCTAGGTAAATTAGCTGGACAGCATCATTCGGTTAAATAATAACTCGGTAATATTACACTCTGTTATTCAGACTGGAGCGCCCGGAGGAAACGACAGAATCACGCAAATGCCCCACAATGAATAACCATTGCATTACTCATCGCTAGACTGCGGAAGATTATGCAAAATAAAGCCCACTTGTGTTCTCGCCGATAGACTTTATCTATTCGACAAAGCACTAACTGTACGTAGTATTTTCCATGAGCTTCCCATGTGTAAAAAATCAACTATACTTGATACATAAATATGTAATACAGAAAAAAACTACTTTTAAATAAATATTGGCAATTAACTTATCATATGAAAGATAGATACGTATATCAGAATCTGACTCATTAAAATGTAATATCAAAAGCCTCGACTTAATGAGAATATTTTATCTCTCGCCAAGAATTAATCCCAAATAATTGCATTAAAGTATTTAAACATTCGTGTAACATATTAAAATAAATTCTGCCAGTTACGCGCGTTGAAATATCGTTTCTAACAAACGATTGGCTGGAAAGCTCCCGCGCAGTGCGACTGTTATCACCCACGCAACAAAGAAGGCCTAACAGCATATCTAAATCCAACGGGACATTTTCCTTCGGCATTATCTACTCTTGGCCGGCGGGCAGTATAAAACGTCGTTTTACCGCAGTCACACCGATAGTTCCATACACTGGGTGCCAGGGGGACATTCAATAGCATACTAAAATACTGCGCAATCACGTTCTCTAACTCGTTCATTACAGAAAAGAGTATTCTATTACCGCGCGGACCTTGAATACATTAAGATATAAAGGGATTCATTACCTAAACTTGTGAAAGGCATAATTCACTTCTGCATTAACTAGCGAGAGAGAAGTCGGTGAAAATTGAATTAAAGACCGAGACTAGCTTGAAATCGGTGTCATTTAAAATAGGAAATGATTGTCTAACAGGCGTGGAACGAGAGTGGAAGGTTCGGCGACCTGTGAGCAACGAGACAGGCTCAAGTAGCGGCAAAAGAAGCATGAGCATCGCGTTCAAAGTCAAGGTGAGAAGTGAAGAGCCGCAATCAACCCCTGTAAGAGGCAGCGCGAGATGGTGAAAGACGAGGGGATGAAAGAGAGAGGGATGGAGAGGAAGATTAGAGTCTCGTGGAAGTCTAAAGGCGGACTCACCCTGGAGATGCGCAGGGGTTGGTGCAGGTCGCATCCGCCGTGCATGCGGAAGCCCCAGGGGGAGCCTCCGACGAGGTTGACTTCTCTCGCGCTCATCCTCGCTCTTTTTCCCGGAGCTTTTATCCAACTTCAGCCCTCTCGCCACCTTCACTCTCAACGCTTCACTCAACACTCTCAACCAATCACCTCATCTCGCTATCGGACTTCCCTTGAAGCGCTCCCGGAAACCCGGCATCTCTCTCTCTTTCTTTCCCTCTTTCCCTCACTCGCTCTGTTTAGTTGGAGATTGGCAAAACGAATTGGGAAGACGACGATTGATAAGAGGCGGTGACATGGAAAGGTGACGCGCGATAGTCTCGACTCGGTAGTCCACGATAGACTGGAGTTCGAGTTGGGAATGAGTGACGGCGCGGGTCTGCGCCCTCCGATTGCGCACCACCCCCGCCGTCAGTGAGCCCGCTGTACTACCGAGTTGTATATACACACAGTGCACAGCCCCACTCTCGCCGTCATATTGCACTAACGGCGAGCAGCAGCTCGCGCCTAGACGCCTCGCCAGACGCTCGATACTACCCACCGAACATCAAGCACATACCACACCACACTGCCACGCCAACACTCCTTTAAGCACATTTTACACTCTCGCAATCTTGTTTCTTACCTTTTACCTACTGCCGGCGAATTTACACTTTTACCATTTAAATTTCACCCTCGTAATAGATTTTCGATGGTTGTAGGAGCTTTAAAAAGGGTTGAATGAATTATTTTTGTTGAAGTTTAAGAGAACTTTTGAAGTAGCATTCTTTTTCCATAAAGTAATTTTATTGATCACCAATTACAAAATTAAGGGCGTAGTTGTAGAATTACGCCGCCTTCCATTCGATACATCCATTCGTAAGACTATCTTAACGCAAAAAGAGATAAATCAGAAACGCTTCTGCATTTTGATTGAAAGCGTAACGGAATGTTCGCAGGCGTTTATGCCGTACACCCGAAACTGAACGAACCCGTAAAGCTACCGGTGCAGATTGACGGGCAAATGCTTGGGCGATGATTACATCGCTTCACTCGCTTCATCAGGTTCTAAAGGTACAACGTTAAAATTGCACTAAATTACGTTCCTGAATGAACAAGGCAAATGCTCCTCAATGAACTTCTCAACTGGACTTCACTGGGCAATAAAATGCCCGTCAGTCCCCTGCTAGCACAATGTAGATAGCTGCACACTCACAAGAAGACAGAGGGTATAAATAAAGGAGTAACATCACAGATAAAATGAAGATTAAGTGACCGCAACATCGTCTTAGAGATAAAACTACTCTACGCCGAGCACTGGCTAGCGGACCTTATCATAAACGAGAAAACAGGAATTATTACTGGATACCTGCCAAACGCTTCTTATTGTCACTGACACGCTCTTCTCTCAGCCATTTGTCAAACAAGCGACGATCGCAAGGGGAATGCTTTGATGTGCAATATCAAACGATTAGACGCACCATCTATGAACATAGAAGACCCTCTTTGTCAGACCTCTCCCAAGAGCTGTTCCAGAGTAGGTCGTCATCCAATCAGATCCTCCATTCTCTTCATCCAGAGAATTTTATTGGATGATACTCTTCGCAGGAACAACGCTTGCAGAACCCCTCTATGCGTTCAAAGATACTTTTACAGTCAATATTCGCTTCCGGATTTATTTTAATTCACTCCGAGGAGAACTTAATTGTCCAAAGTCCTGTCGGCTTACAGAAGAAGGGAAACAAGAGCAAATATAATTTTCGTGAAGTTCAGAGACGAAAACAGGCGGCAAGATTCCATAAAGAAGAAACTTTAATAATGGCAGCTAAAGTTTAAAATGTTAAAACATATCCTCCGACCTGTTCTTTTCGTTTTCCTTAGAAAATTGCAAACTGCACATTTTCTTTGCGATTGAAGTTTTAAAGTGAACACTAACTTTGCTCCTGTTATTTTGTACCCAAATACTGTAAGACTTAATTACCACTGAACAGGCACAGACTGTTTAAACTACTGTTAAAAACATTGAAAATCTATTCCTCTCAAACAGTCGGATTCCTATCACAATTTCTACAATTTTTCACCCTTTCTATAATTCGCTGTTCTTATAAACTTATAACTTGTATAAAACCTGAGCACATTTCAAAGAATCTGGGTTCGACTTACTGCATACAACAATTACACCCGTAAAGTCTATGAAACCGCTATTATTGGCTGGCGCGCCACTAAGAACTAATTATAGTACAAATTCAATTGAGGTTCAAGTCTGATTCTTGTTTAAAGTTCACCATGTGTCGGACACTGCTTCAACGATCTTAAATCAAAAGATCTTGCATGACCCGAATATAACTAGATATATTTAGGTCCAAGATTAGCCACTCACACCGCACCTATGTACACCATCTTTTATAATAAAACTTAGCACTAAACAGCAATTAGATACTTCGACGATCAAGCATCGATTTTCATTCCTCACACACAACTGGAAACGGCGTTCGAATTACGCACCAATTTAACCGATTGCTTTTAAAAACAAAATCTGAAATTGGACCTTGTCAGCCCCGGAAAGGCAGTTGTATATAATTAAATATTAATTTCAGAAACTTCAAGTAGAGTTATCATTCTCTACAGAAATGTTGTGACGAAATATTTCGATTTCAGGTAATAAGAATAATTTCGAAAAACTTGTCAAAATACCGGGACCGAAAGGGCTAATAAAAGAAAAGTGAGCAAACAATTGGAACACGTGTATGCTATTCCTGTTTGGCGTTAACAAGGATGTAAATGTTATCAGCCATAACAACGAACAGTTCAATAAACGTTTAAAGGCGCTTCTGAAATATGAAGCTTTATTGAGGTGGAAGGGTGTGTTTGCTGCGCGGAATTCATTCTCTCGTTGCTCTCATTGCTGAGCAACACGTAGGAATCCCTGGGCATGAGCAATTTATGCTGGCCGTTCACCAACATGGAGGAACCCCGCCTAATCGTTCGCTTACCAAGCTCGATCGCTTCGTGGGTGAAGACGACATTGTTGTAAGCTTTGGTAAGGACGATCGCTAAGATTATTAAGCCGACTAGAATCATGCCGTAAGTGGCGCAAGGCACTGCGACGTCCGCAAACGTCGTCGCGAGGTAGACCCATCTGCGTATTGCCGGCGTCAGCTCGTCTATTCCTTCCTCCAACCACATCACAGGGAACACCATGTCCGGAAAATTCGAAACCACGCCGATATCAAGCTGCCGCTCGACCTTCAAGTTCATTTGCACTCGAACTTTTCCTTCTAGTGGCACGCCGAGTTTCTGAAAACAGATGTTTCATCGAATAAAATTATATCTAGGATTAATATTGACTAAATTTGAGGAATAAGTAATAATACTTACAGGCTGTATTTTGAAATACGATGAGTGCAACTCTGGATCTGGTTTTAAACCCTCGACAGCCTCGCCTAATCTTTTATCCGATTTATAAAAGTGGGGGAGTGAAATATATACTGGCGCACCTGGAATTGGAAGATCGAATTTAGTTTTAATAAATCTAATATTTATACGTAGAAATATCGGACCTCCATAAAAAAAATTATATTTTAATTTAGTT
This sequence comes from Ectemnius continuus, assembly GCA_910591665.1. Lineage (NCBI taxonomy): Eukaryota > Metazoa > Arthropoda > Insecta > Hymenoptera > Crabronidae > Ectemnius > Ectemnius continuus. Next base: position 6,021,231 of record OU342868.1, on the reverse strand, counting down.
TCTCTAATGGGAAATATTTTCTAAGACTCTTATTACTTACTATATTGGCAAGGACTTATATTCTGAAGTCCATTCATCGGGCAGGTCGAACGATCGTCAGAACAGAAGCACTCATTTTCAGGAGCCGTTTCGTTCGGCATACCAAACACATCATCTGGCGGTGTAAATAGATCGACGTCGATTCCATTCTTCTGAGTGGATTCACGGTACTGGAGAGGTAAAACACGACAGAGATCCTTGTCCCACACATATGTAATATTTGCATTCGTATAATGCCGTGGTGGGAAGAACGATCCTGTAAAACATTTCCATTTTATGTAAATTATTTTATCTCGTTAATTGCTGGTTGATTGTTAGTCAAAATGAAATAGAAGGTTCACCTTCTGATGCGCGGATCGAATTGCAGGGTGCGGCTGGCCAGTAGGGCAAATGGTCCAGTCCATTTATACGATTTATTAGACCAAACTCTTTCATATTTGTGTGCCCAGTGTATATGGTGGATACTTCGTTAAGTGTACCATTTCTCTGTAACAGAAAATAGTGATTTGAGTAACAGTCGAATACAACATAAAATAAAAATGATGAAATGTTTTCAAGGGAAAGAATTGAAAATTGTCTACGAAGATCTTAAATGATTTGACAAATTACCTTTTGCCTATTTCGTAGTTCGCTGCGTGAAGAAGTAATGAAATACTTTTTTTTAATGTTGTTATTAAATGATTATTCATGATTCGTAAAAAGTGGTGAACCTACCCCAAGCAGGAGTCCCATTCGACTCATAGGACGCCGCGTTTTTGGAAAGAATCGATGAGCCAAACTGACTAATGGATCATCGTATCCAAACACGAGGTCATGCACCGTTAGAGGAACAAAAGGTCTCATTTTCATTGTACTCAGAAACATCGATAGACCCATCGTAATAAACCTAGGAAGACTCTTACTTTGCGTTGAGAGGGTCTGAAAGAAGTAAACCAAACTTACAACAATCAATTATTACGAACTAAATTCAAAACATTTTATTACCCACAAATGAATATCTTTTTATCATTTAAAAGAGACATTCTTTACTTTTTTCATTCCTTAATACGTGTTAAATTAAACATTAATTTCAATAACAAAAATCATCGTTCTTTGTGATCCACATCAAAAACGTTTCTCATTCCGGTGGCTTGAGAACATTGCACGAGACACAGTCCGGAATTGGCTCTCAACGATGACAGGTAAGTGGCTACTCGAAAGAAATCTTGAGCAGGAATCAGCATGGTCGAGCATGTAAAGCATCCGAAGCGCGGCCATAAATAAACAGCGTTGAAAAATCAGCCGGCGATCTTAAAATGAAAAGCAAACGCGCGGTGCGCCGCGCCGCCGTCTCTCGATTGTAGGAATGGAGGTCGGATGTTTTACATTAACACCTCGTTATACCCCTTGTCGAAATGTATATGCCGCGGCAGGAACAGGATTTCGGATTCTGGAAATTCCGTGTCAGGTGAAATAACGATTGCCGGCTACTCTCGATTGGAAGCTAACAAGATGAAATGTAGATATACAAAATAGGTATGAATTATTTATGCAATCAGTCTTACCTGGTTAAAATATTTTTTTTATTACTAATGATTTTTGCTATTTCTTATATTTCCATTAATTTTTAATATCTGTATTTTTTATTTACTTACTTATTTAGTTATTATACAAGTTATGGACGTGATATCGAACAATACTTACGAGAAGTGGTATATTTGGTACGAGAACCTTGAGGTTCTTATCCTTTGACATCTCCGGCACGAAGTTCAGGATCTTCTTGTGCTGGTAAGTCACAGTTCCGTTATTGTGGAAGGCAATGTTCACCTTCTCCATATCTTCCCTGTTAAAAAATATAATATACAACAATTAACATTGGTACCCAGAATTTATTATATATTTTTTAATAGTTCAATAGGATGAAGGCTCTTTATTTTATTTGCAAAGTTTGTTCACCCACCTAAACACAAAAGGACCGATTTCCTGGAGCTTCGGCTTCTCATTGTATTGCAAGAAATTCTCAGTATTGGTTACATTGAAAATATAAATTTTCGTTAATCGCACCACACCCGGCTTCTGCCAATAATGGAAGGCTAACGATCCGTTCCATAACCGCAGTTGCTGAAAGTCAGTGAAAATTGATTGGTCATAAACAATTGAAATTGAAAGAGTGCTGCAATTCAATAGTCAATTAAATGTGAACATACCTTCAAAATGATGTAGTCCACCCATGGTATACTACTTAAGATGATTCCAATGACAAGGGTGAGAAGACCAACGCAAATGGCAGCTATTCTTCCTACAAACACAAAAAATAAAAATAATGGTTAATAAAAAAATGAGTGATTATTGGTTTTATTTATTAAATTTATAATAAGATCATCCTAACTTTAGAAATACTTATAATATACTAAGTCATTTAGAAAGTCAAAGAATCCAGGCTTTGTCTTTAGTCACTGTCATTTTGTCACTTCGTCATTTTCATTACTGTCATAAATTTTACTATCGTTATGACACAGTGACCTAAGCACAGAATTAATCGACAGTCGGAGCTTGCTTATCAACACAATTAGTCGGGTTGAATATTCCAGATTAATTGGGAGAAAAATTTATGAACATAAAGCGATTTTCCTGGCTGACGGGGAACTAATGCCGGTGCAATTAGCGCGTTGAATGGATATCCTTGGGGACATTATCCCGAGTGGCTCTTCTACGCTCTTTTCTGTGAGATGGTGATAATTTTGCCACATCTCTTCTTATGACAGTGTCGAGTTTCTTCCCAGATGCCCGCAATAGTGTAAAACCCGCTATTTCAGTAGGAAATATTCTCCTATTGGCGAAATTAAGAAACTGAATAATTCACACTGTCCACAAATTTAAAAAATAATTTCTTACTACAAACTTTTATTAAACGAATGCGAAAACAGTATTATAAAATACTAAAAACATAAAACCTATCATATGTGTTGTGATTAACCTTGTGTAAAGACAGTAAAATTGTAGAATATTCCTGGAAAATATTGCCACTCGCAGGAAGAAATCGGAAACCTCAATCGCACAATTTTCAAGGTAGTGCGTTACTTGTCGTCAGCATTAAATATAGTTAGAGAAAAAAGTTGAGAACCTTTCGTAACCAAAGGAAAACAAGCGCATTATTAAGGTACGCCAGGCTTCCATGACGGTCAAACGCATTATAAAAAACATAATAATAGATACGTATTGTGTACGGTGACAATTTACATGGAATTAAATCTTTAATTGCGATGTTTACAGTACTGCTACGATTTATGATCAACAGACTGAAATACCTGTTATGGAAAAATATTGACAGTATTGAAATTTCTTGACATCGAATCCTGACGATTATTCCATAACTTCTATTGAGTTGTTTGTAACAGAAAATTCAATTTTGGAAAATGGGATTTGTAATAAATTCTGTACTTTTCCTGAAAATATTTGATTCGATTGTAACTTGTCTGATCTTGAAGATGAGAGATTTTTATATGAACCATTAACCGTTGGACAACCCTGACACAGTCTGGCAGGTCGGAAAGTTGGCCCGATTTTACATAAAACGGGCAAACTGCCTTAAGGTGCAACAGCTCGATTGACCGGTTACGTTGCCATGGGTTGATATGGTATCCGAATCCAATCTGGCAAAGTGTGTCGGCTCTGTACCAGGCCACATCCAACGAGTTTCACTTTTACTTGAAGGTCGACCAGCTTAAAATCGCAGGAAACCCGCCGACAAACCTTTCCTACTCCCTTCGATTTAACTCGCCATAAATCAGAGCGAAGTACTCGCGTTCGTGTAAAGAATTTCTTTATGAACCCTCGTTTAATTTATCCAGTGCAACTAGCAAGATTAAAAGACCTTTGGAATGATTTTATCGTGAAAGTTATTAATAATATTCAGTGAATATTTCATTCTACGTGAAAAGATTGATTTTTGCCAAGAATTTCCAGGTTTCGCAATGCATATTTTATATTAAGGCGGATCTGCTCGAAGATGTTCGACTACCTTCGCTTTCGCAAGACAGCGACCGTTCATAACTCGGTGATCGCTTAACCCTGCATTCACATGGACATACACAGACGTCTATCCGCGTGAGGATCGTGTCAAGGACACTTTGTTCCCCGAATATGGCAAGGACGTCCTTTTATTCGCCGGGCTCACCGACCTATTCGCCGTCTGCGAAAGAGCCTCTCTAGTCGTTCATTGATCCCTCACCTCCAGTCTCGTGCGATACTATTGCCTTTAGCGCTGCCTTAGCCTTTTAGCCGCACAAACCAAACTTCAACCTCCAATTTTCTTCTTATTATTACTTGGTACGAATTGTTTATGTTTGTCTATGTTTATTAGTTCTAAAGGTCATCATTTATACTAAAACTGTGTTTCGAAACTTTGATTTGCCAAAACCTATTTTCGACATGCCTGAGGTATTAGAAAAAGCCATCTGATGATGTGTTGCTTATTTCCATACAAATTGTATGGAGAGTTGTTGGTAAATTTAGCATCCAAAGATAGCAAACACATTCTTACAATGTAAGAAATGTCCACTTTTTAGTTTCGCCTGTGAATAATGACTTGCCAGTATTTCGCGTCTCCTTTTTCACACTTTGTCACTGTTTACCAAATTTTTAATGAAACGTGCTTCTCGTTCCTTGTTTCTAGATTCCAATTACTTTTTTTCGCCGTTCCATTGTGTTCTCAGTCGCGTTAACGAAATCAAGTGTCAGTCCTTTCAATTTACACACTTAATAGTATTATTCATTGACTGGACGCTTTTTATGCTTGCTGTAATTTACGAGGATCTCAACTAAAAGTATTGTCGCATTCAAGCAATAACTTTGACAATCTTGAATCACACAATTCCTCTAAAATAAATTCTCTTACGGGAGAAAGCTTTCTTTCTTAACATTTAATTGTTCTATTTTCTTGAAAACGCTATTAATATTCTCTGAATGCTGCTACCATTTATATCGAAGTCAGAATATGAAAATAACTGTCCAGGAAATAATTAATTCAGTGTGTATTTGATCTATTACTAGAGGAGGAAAAAGAACCCGCAACACGCACAATAACTTTGTTAGGAAACTAGTCAGGTGGCAATAAAGTTTCTTCATTCATCCAGTTGGAGGCTGGCAAATGCCATGGAGAGTGTTTAAAACTATTGGAAGGTGATTTTATCAGAAGGTTGAATGTAAAATGAAAGTGTATGATAGTAATGCTTATCACGCCATGAAAGCAGCTCGATCAGGAAAGAATGCAAAATACGTCGTTGCATATTGCGTCGAGTATTTGTTAGTCTCCATAAATGGTATAAATTACTAAAAGTGTTGCATAATTTTACGGTCTCTCCTTTCTTGGCGCGGCGATATCAACCACCATGATCGAACTTCGCTTTCTGCTGTCTCACAAACCCACTTTTTTTAACAAATTCCTGACATCTGTCTGATTCATCGCGCAGATTAAATTATCTGACCATTCGTATTATTTCGAATTCGACTGAACCACGAAAGGAATAATTTTTTTAAAAAACAGTAACTTTCATAGAAAATAGTACCCAATTTGTAATTCAACTGGGATCGCTGCCCGCGCCAGATTTATCTGGTTACAGAAATATATCTCAGACAAAGTGCTATAAACTGTTCTTACTGCTGTCAGGATTGACAGATTTACTTTCAGTAACAATCGATGAATAATTTATTTGCACTCAACATCAGACAAGTAGTTACACGTGCCCGCTTATGATTTATTGTACTGCGAAGGAATAAAATTTAATGTTACAGTCGAAAGTTTCCGCAGTGCAAGTCAGGGGCAGTTAAGTTGAAAAGCGATAGTGTTTGATGCGATAATAATAGCGAAAGCATTTCATTAACATCGATAATCTAGTTATCCGGTTAATCTGACAATTCCAGTTAAATGGATCATTGCTGTTAAATTCAGATACTGTCATTAAACGAGTCACGACAAGCCAGCCGATGATTGCGTGTCGCGCACTTGAGATGCAAAAATTCCTGTCGCTGTGGGTTATCAGAGATGTCGGCCAATAAACTATTATTCACCCAGTCATGGCTACGACGACACTTATTGAACTTTGACGAAAGATCAACGGCGACGATTAAGAAAACTGCGCGAAACTAAACACTAATTGACACACAAGCAGTAATTAATATTTAGACTAAATATTGATGAATATTTAGACTAAATATTAGCTGGAGAGAAGACAAACATCTAATATTCTAATTTATGAGTCGAACCTCTAACATTAAGCAAAATGAAAACATAGATAAAGGTTTCCCATTCAAGTCTAATAACCGTAGCTCAAATTACACTCATAAATATACATGTGAACAATCAATTTAAACGAGTTAATACTACCTAACAGTAGTCATTGCTAATCGGTTCATCAAATAACATTAATCTTTCACATTAATGGGTAGCGACGGATAATTGATAACCAATCACAATGCGGTTAAGCGATCTCTTATAACAGCAGCGCATTAACTTTTCAATGCACTTATCGCTCGGCCAGTTGCAAAGTAGTTATCACACTTTCTCCCCAAGTTAGTCAGCTATTATGCAAATCCTCCGGCTTCTGTTCCGCACTACATTATTGAGAACTGTCCGAGAATTAAAGTACTTTATTCAAGCAGAATCATTAAATACTCATCAATATTTTTTTTCAATTGTCTCAAATTGTAATATAATAATCATTATTTAGATTGTGTTTAACCGTTACTCATTAAATAATTTTCCTCGTAAGTGTTCTTCCACCTGTTCGTAAGTAAATAATGCACTTGAATTAATTATTCTTTTGATAGGAGAAGAAAACGATTCGTGCCGCCAACTTGCACAGAGTATATGATTATCAGTTCATTGATCGAACAATAACTGTCGAGGTAGCTAAAAATGAGATGTTGGTGGTATGGCATTAACGAGAGCCGCGTTGCGCTCATTCTGTAACAAACACGGAAATCCAGGTGAATGCGGAAAAGTGTTACGCACCTGCGAGGACTTAGCAATTATGTATGGAAAATGTGAGACTAGCAGATTTGAGCACACCTCTCTTTGTTGATGCTCGTAGATTGATAAGATTTAGACGATAGCCGCGCCTTCTCAATTTATTATTTGTACTTTCAATTAAAATCACAATGACAACGATAAAATAATTAATCCTGTAAAAAAATAACAAAAATAATTTATCGCGATCCGCACTCGACTTTTATATTTAGTTAGTTTAGAATTAAACATTTAGAATTATTAATAATCAGAGTACTATTTAATTCAGTAATATTTGGTTGCCTCGTATTGAAGAGAATTAGTATTCCCGTTCGTAATATTAACATACACGAGGAATGTTATCAGATTATCAAAGGACCTTGATTTCACGGAAGGCGGCGCTCGAACCTTGAATAATACCGTAAGGTCGACACGTACGTACGCCCTACGATCTACGATCGCGTGGGACGTCCCATTAGTGCCCTTGAGTAAAAACATTGCCACCGCGGGACCTCGGCGCTGCCCAAAAAGGGCAACAGGAATTTAGGAGGGCCAACCTTAGCAAAGGACGTCGATAAATAATGCTTAACAGAATAAATCTCTTTGTAGGACTGCGTGCAAATTTCAAGTTGCTTCTCCGCAGGATTATCAGAATGCCATGCATAGTTATTTATCATCCATGTGTCCGATCGTAATTTACATATCATGGTGTTGTCTTTTTGCCAGATTTTTCACTGCCGCGATGCGTTATTATAATACGTATTTACTGCGTAAACGTAAGACTGTAATTATGTTTTTAACGAATTTCTTGCGCGTGTAATAAAACATACGAGTAAAAGGATCAAAGTGTTTTCTGCTAATTACTGCGTAATTGTTCGGTTATTTTGTAAGGCTATTTTATTATAATATATCTATGTAGAAGAATTGAAATATGAAAAATAAAAATAAAAAGAACCTGACTCTTCTTAACGCAACAACTTGGGAATTCTAACTAGCACTTTCCCAAGATTAGAAACGTAGCATGCGCAGTTATAACACTGGCACGAGAAACTACTGGATGTCGAGGAAAAGCCAGCATCTAATTATCTGAAAAAATGCGACAAGCTTTTGCGGCGGCGATTTAGTAAGACGGAACACGCCTGAATCAGTCGGTTATATCTCCGACGTGGCTAATAAAAGAAGCATAGGCCAACATGCGTGAGTTTGCGGCCGCATGCTGTTAACTTAGGATTGACTAATACCCGACATCCGGTGGAATCGCATTCCGCCGAGACAGAGGGCTTTCGAAAGCGGTGAAAAAGTGCGTCACTCGCGAGATCCCGCTCTTCGGAAGGTCTAGGGCCTCTAATTCCTGCCAACCGGGCGTTATCCAAGAAATATGTGAAAGGCTGACCACCTGATTTATATTAACCCCTTCTACATACATGCGCCCCCGAACCTGTATATGCATTCGGCTATTGCGAGATTTCCGCTCACAACTTTTATGGCATTCCTTAATATCGCATAACAGGTTCAATGTAAATCACTCGGCTTTACAGGCCGGCTAACTTATAATCATCGATAAAGTTGGTCAGTTTTTATATACTGAGAGAAATTCGCACACTCATGTTTCCAAAATAAATTTGCTAGTTTATTTTATTGTTTAGATAAGATATAGAAATAAATAGTATATGGTTGAATGATTGATGAAAGTAAAGTGGTTATAAATATACAGTGATAATAGCAGCATACGACTGACAAATAAAACCGTTCAAGGGAGCATCATTCGACCGAAGGTTATTTTGTTTTTAATGCTATAAACTTCTTTCTACTATGACGGCGAAACTCTTTTATTTATGCGTTGCCCACTGACAAGAGAGGATATCGAAGCTAGGCGAATCCTTGTGTGATTGACAGTGATTAAAAGCTTGCCTTTTTACTGCAACTCCTATCCTTTTGTGATCCTCGCGGGCCTAAGAAAAACTTCCACGAATAGCATTGTGGGCGCACAGCCGAATTATTGCGAACGTCAAGATTCACGCTTCGATCGACCTTCCTTTCTCATTAAAAAGAACGGTCGAGTCATTGGCCAAGGATGTCTAGTATCGATGCACTTTGCCAAGGATCCCATTACCACTCGCACCGCCTCTGCTCTCTCCTCGAATATAGTGAGAGTCTTTTTCCAATAACCTTGCTTTCACGGATAAACGAAAAATGAAGCCAAGAGAGAAACTGGAATTGGTTCGCAGTAACGTCAATGCGCGCTCGTGCAATTCCGACGACGTTAAACTCACTTAATTAAAGCCGGTTAAAGGTGCCATAAATGAGGAGATATTTCCTTCGGTTTCTTAGAGACAAACTTTCCTGTTTATTACTGAGGATTATCTATTTAAAAACAGAGTGCTACAACGCACATTATTAGCGTCATTCATTCCGCTGGAAACTAACAGTTATCAAGTTACACCTAAAGAAAACGAACGTAATCCTCTAAACGATTACTATCCCAGTGCGGCGATCGACTTTGTGATCTTGGCGACTGTAAATAGCAATTAGTCGTTCATACTCGCCACTTATTCGCAATGTGCGATTTACGCTTCTCGTAAAACGGTTTACCAGGCAATGCCAGACAGAAAAAGCTACATTTCTTATTACTCGTGACATCCTTTCTCGTAACCGGAAGAACGTTACTCGAGAAGGTAACTTCGCACGTCAGTATGATAAGAACCATGAAAAGTCTTCTTCTAGGTATTAACAATTACAATTACATATCAGTGACACGGCATAGTTGCACTACACACAGTAGCCTTTGAGTAAGACGTCACTGCATCATTATAGTGTTATAATGACATACGAAAAAATCGACTAAGTCGCCATGGATCACCAAGATTCGCCAAAGGTAATAATGATCAGGAGCTAATGAGAATGATCTTTAGAAAACCCTGTCCTATTACTCCAAGATCACAAAGGTTAGCTTCCTCTGGCGGACAATCAACAACCAGTATCCTATTGTTAAATGGTCTTTGTATCAAGCTAATTACCCAAGCTATCCGCTTTTTGCAAATCCATAGAACCAAGAACCCGTTTACAATATAGCGACTGGAAGACATTGAGTTGCTTTCAGTGAAGAAATACCACTATTATTATATTCCATTAAAAGAACACTAATATGAACTAATTTCTTTTTGCATAACACAGTTAAAAGAGTTAAAATCATGCAATTTACATATAGCTAAAATCGGGGCATGCATTAAAATTCGGGGAAAGGGCGACTTATTATTAAAAGCGACAAATGGAGCATCGGTATCAGAGGAAAAAGAATCAAGCGATAAGTGGCGAGTGTAATTTCGGATATCAAAAGTCAAGGAAACTTACGCTGGTTGATGACGGGGGGCAGTGTGTCAATGATGCATAACAGTAGTCGCTTCACAGACAATTTCATCGTGCGCTGAACTTGCCAAGCGACGCACTTGACACTCGCAAATTTATTCGCTCGCCCCGAGATATCAGTATTGCCGAATTTTTACCGAGTGGCAGAGGAGTGCGGAGAGAAAGAGAGAAATAAAGAGAGAGAGAGAGGGAGAGAGCAGCAAAGTATTAAAAAGATGCCGCGACGAGCACCGACCGAGACATGCATGTGCATCCGGAATGTCAAAGCTGCCCAAGCTCTCTATCAGGTCTCCCGCTTCATTAATGAAGATTCGCATGCAGTAAACTCCGGCGCTATGAGATTTTCGTTCATGAACGATGACCCGGCCACTTATCACAAGGCTAGAATTGTTGTAATTGTCCGCCGAGAACCAACAACAGCCAGTTCATTAATTTCTGCTGATACGAAAGATAATTAGCAAGCCAGGAATGCACTCATTATCGTGCTGACCTGACATGTGGATGATGTTCAATATTTGGTGTATTAATGCTTCTTGGTTCATTAAGTTCCTGATAAAGTCCTTTTTTTATAATTAATATAATAAATGTAAGAATAAATAAATGAATAAAAAGGGTTTCTTTTACGATGAACTCCGAAAACTACTGTGTACATAAATCCGAGTGGGCATATGCATTTTTCTTCGAAAGTGATATTCTATCTTCCGATAGTGCGTCTCGCAAACAGCCAAACAGTCCTATCTTCGAAACGCAACGAATCGACATGTTCTAAGCAACAATGACAGGACACATTTCTTGATGCCAAAAATCTCTTTTCTAGACGGCATCTTTCATTTGAAATTGAATCGAGCATTTATTCCTTCTGTGTTTATTAAACGCAATATAAAAATATGTTAATGAGAGAGTGGGAAAGAAGGGCTGTAATAATTCCAATGTATTATTATACATGAGCAGCGCAATTCCTGCCGTTTCATCGGGTTCTCGATTACGAATCCCATTGTTCGCGCTATTAGCGAACTCATTACTTCCGCGATGGGATAATTAAAGCTTCTCTCGCTCAAAAGAAGTTTCATTTCTGAACTTCCCCAGCTGGTCCGTTGACCTAACGAAATTCTCTTATTGCAATGACTCAGACTGGACTTACATTTGAAACACACACAGTCACACACACGCACACGCGCGAATTACAGAGTCCAGTTCTATTGCGTTTACCAATCCCTATTAAAACATCAGCAATTGGCGAAGGAGCGATTGGGAAACTGGGACTAGCGAGAAGTCGGCGGAATAATGGATTCAAGAAACTTTCGCCCATTATATCATAAGCCGGCACGATTTTCTTCCAAATCGCCTTCTTTATTCCGAGTACAGACACTTGCGACATGCCACTACTAATGACCAGCTTGAGAGTAACGCCTGCCAACTCACGCAACCTTCGCATTACGCGAAATGGCAAAATTTCATGTACGCTTACCACGAATTATTCTGACGCACGAGGCCTGCCGAGGGGTGGGGGTGGCGAAATATTTGTGCGTTTCTAGTTTCCTCGGCTTAGCCTGTCAATCAGCTGAATCTATCACGAAATTAGCTGGTTCTGAATAAATCTATGATGCAATCTATGATTATTATAATTATATACTTTTATATATTAGTATAATCTAAGATTAAGGTTCATTTATTAAATATAAACCTTATTGCCTTTAATGTAATGGTAATCTAAAATACAGGTTTCATCCGATTTGAGATGAGATCATTTTACTAGGAAACTTTCATCACAACGTCGTCCCGGATATAACTGGACAGCGTTAGAAACTCATTAAATCTATCGATTACCCAAATTTTGTCATGAGTCACCGTGGGCCAATAATATCCGAATGGATGTTTCCCAATTGCCGAGATGGGGGATCTTACGTCTCGAATATCAGTGCCGTTATGTGATGGTTACTTAATGATTACGTGGCCGGTGCGGGCCGAGCTCCCAAATGTTACGTGCGCCCCCAACACAACTAAAGGTCCGCTTACATTAACAGACATGGAGCAGGATATGACAATAAATATTGTTTAATGTAGAACACGTCTAATTCTATTTCAAGTTTCTTTCTAGTAATTCATATTATTTGAAGTGTTTTATTTGAGATATAAACTGCAATTTAATTTGTAAATTTTTTTGTTAATAGTTATTTTAACGCGAAAATTAATGCATAAAATAACATTTAGATAACAATATCGAAATAATACATTATCATTTTGTTAATAGGAATGAGAAAAAATAAGTGCATAATTGAATCGAATTTTAAAACCAGTCGTTTGATGGAGATTGGTAGATTTAATGTTAAACAATATCTGTCGTGTCTGCTGTTACGGTGAATGGCTGTGAAATATGAACGAAGCCTAAGTCCCAGCATCAGAGAGAACTCGGCTTCGGCCGGGCCGAGAGTGAAAGTAATCACGAAATTGTCTGGGTGCGCATGTGTGCCGCTACGAATGAAGAGGGGATTGGTAGTGGTGTCCTCTCCTTTTGCCCCACGTTTCAATAATGAGCGGCCGTCGCCGAGTGCGTTTTGCAACTTGGCGTAAAAATGTTTGGACAACGCCGGTTTTGTAACCCTGACTGCATTCCGCGCGCAAGGGCTCCTCGCCGCCTGCCAATGCTGGCCTCGAAAATTGCCTACTCGATTTAAGAGGCTAACTAGAAGGTGAAGTGAGACAATTAGCCTGTGACTTTCGAGAACTCCAGCTTGCGAAATTATTGTAATTAATTCCCTTTAAATGTAATTATTTCTCGTGAATTTCAAGTTTTACCATTGCACAATGTTGCGTCGCTCATAATTTATTTCAAGTTTTTGCATTTTCCAATCAATAAAGCGGCTGATTGTAGTTTACGAGCTTGGAAACACTGTTTTTGCCCGGAACGTGTCAGAATCCGCGGATTTTTCGGTATTCGTGCCAGCCCAGCCGGCTGCACGCGTTCGAATTCCCACGATGGACTGTCATTCGAACTAATTCTGATCAATCATACTGCAATAAATATTGATGAGTTTATCCCGAAATCCCGCGCGGAATTTAGGAATTTCCGATTGCAACGGATTTGCCAAAAAATCCCCTTCGAAAGGTTAATTCCTCACTCGACGCCCAACCGCTTTTTTCGTTGAAATAAAACAGTTTACGTTCTTTAACCTTTTACCAAGTATCCTCCGATGTGGATGCCGCCTGATATATGCAAAAATACAAATATCCTATAAATTCATTTTTACAGGCCACGAACAGGCCATTCTTTAGTGTCATAATCGATATTAACGAATTGCCCGAAAGATCTTAAAAACAACGCAGTATTGTGTGCAAATTGGTTTGATCTTGCTCGTATTTTGGCTACGAAGAATCTCATAAATTATATTTTATTTGGTACTTTGTTTTTTCTAAACTTCGTAAAAAGTGAAAAATGGCATGGCTTCGAATATGCGACAATTTTATCATTTTACTTCAAGATATTGCGAAATTTCCGATGATCCGTATATAGAAACTGACGTACTTTGATTTTATATAAGTCTAAAATTCACATGGTGATTTAACGTGACAGCGTAAAAAAAACTGGCATAAAACATCTTAACCTGCAGCTCATCATTTCAAGTGCCTCGTTAAACATTAGGAAAAAAGCCAGCAGGTGGCATGTGTACCACTTTTAATGTCAATCCTCGGAGAAACTCGCTTTATTTAATGCCTTACATTTTTCCCCGTTTATGCAATGTGTGTGCGCTAAACGTCAAAGTTCAGAACAATAAAAATGACTGATCAGTCTGCGGCGGAAGCTATCTTTCCACTTATTGTTTTTATAAGACTGCACTTACACTACTTTCAATGATGAAGTACCTGACTCTTTTTCAATGCGGAAAATTATGCTTTCGATCCTAATGAAGAATAAATTATTTCGCGCGATAATTCTAATCCTTTTAGGCCTTTTTCAAACTTAATTTCAATCGCACGTTATTCGGTAAGACGCGGAAGAACTGTTATTCCCGAGTGAATCTGCTTCTGTAAAGGCGGCGAAGTCTTTATGGCATAATTAAATCGAAATTTAACAGGTTCTCTGGTACTTGGTCTGTCTATTAGCAGGCAGGTACACCGTTCATCTCAATTATGTAGATACAACTCAATTTTTTCTTGATTCGACATCGGCGATACAATCTATCACCCCCTTTGTGGAACCAGACTCGCTTTCCTTTCTGCGCGCTTTATGATAAAGGTCGCGAAAAAAACAAGGAGAACGTCATTCCCAGTTGAATCAGACATTTAAAATTATTTCGGGCTGCTCCTATATTTTACAGATCCTTAACTTTGAAAATCATTGTAAAAAAATTTGTTCACATAATTTGTATAAGGTAATTCTATTATAATTAACTAACAACGAATCAATCATAAATGTTTCTTGATAAGTAAAATGCGTAGTCCCGATTAAAGATTTGTCCTTCGCGATTTGATATCAAGCTTTCAATAAGACGCGTTGAAGTTGAGTGAAGAGTAGTTTAGATAAATAAACCTTGATACGCAACACTCTGCAGAGTTTGTGATAAATGCTGATAACTGCAACATTTATACGTCATGAATATGTAATATGGGTCATTTCATCGCAATACTCGTGTTTGATCGTATCTAATCAAATTACTAAATTGCAATGCCAGTAATAAGTATAACCTCGTATCTTTACTAAAATAAGCGCCAATCCCTTGCGATTAGTTCCACGCGGCAGATGATCTTTCCGGTAATTGCCTAATAAATTCCAACTAATCGTTACCAATTACTCGATTATTAATTGAAAGATATTATAAAGCTTTAACTACACATATCAATTTCGAAGGCAATGAATCTTCATTTAATTGGATCAGTCGTTAATAAAACCTTCTTGCCTGCAAGAAGATTGCGATACGTTCCCTTACAAAACGTTGGCTAACGTTTGCAGTATTATGTAAATTCTCAGTCCTTCTGAGTCCTTCCGATTTAAATAAAGGTTGGGATTCCCAGACGTATGACAGAGTGATCAAGATGTGTCCTGACCGGCTTCTGGCATACGTCCTCTCTCAAGCGCTAAAAGCACCTTGGCGTTCGAGTCATCGTTCACCTTCAGAGACGATCTACCGAGTCGCATTTCTTGCCGGCCAAACCACGTCGCCACCGCAGCTTCAGCAGGTGAAACTGAATTCCCTTTAGGATCCTAACAACCTGTGCAAGAAATGGCAAAACCATCCCCTTTTGGATCTCATCCTTACAAGGTAATACCTTCCTCGCTTTCTTATAGCGATGGGGTTCGAGTAAAGTTTCTTTTTGCATTTCCGAACGTAACAGTTCGATTGAATGTTTCCAGTAAATAGTTATAGCTTCGATTTGTCGGAAATGTTAATTTCAGAGGGCGAGTAGTATTATATAGTACTGAAATTAATTCAAAGATGTTGTTTGTGACAAAGTTATGCACTGTACACTTTGAATATTGCTTGGCTAGCAAATTGCAAATAAGTTATATCTTCATACGTAGAAAATCGGCAAGTGCGTTGCTCAAAAAATGTTTAAAGACAAGACTAATCATTTGGAATGTTGGAACATCCACTTACAGATAATTAATCATTATTTGAAATGGGCAATAAGAAATGCTAATCTGATAGTTACAACATGTATTGGAGAATTTTGAAGCTCCCTTAAAATTAGTGAAACCAGTTCTGAAAATCAGTAAACGATTAAGCAAGGGCAGTGCTTTGCACTCGACGGCAATGAAATTAATGAATACGCCCTTGGCAAGCAAGTTCGTTTGAGTTTGACCTTGGAATATTAACGATAACCGATCTTGAATTCAGAAATCCTGGTCTACATTTCACCCCTAAGGACACTGAATAAAGTAGGAGACTTTCCTTCAACTTGACTTGGTAATTTATCTGGCAACACTCCGAGGTCGCTGAGTCAACCATGACTTCATCCAGTTGATTAACTTTTAATTCATTGAAATCCCCTGCCTTTCGGAAACAAAACCCGATTGTATTATTATTAACAGAATTCCACGAGGAATGTGGGGAGAAAAAATCGTTTTGCCTAAATCTTTTTTGGCGGTCTGACAGCCAAATATCGATGGAATTCGAGAATGTACATGTGCGTAGTCAATCGTGGAAAGAAACCGCCGGTACAAAAAAGTGTGAATTAATAAAAGATAAATAACTTGCCGAATGCGTAACGTAAAACCGAACACGTGTCACTGTGAACGTGCGTCGTCCCAAATGAACGCGGCAAACTTTGCAAAACGGACTTCTCGTTAGATGAATGGCAGATTAGAAGGAACAATTAGAATGAAAATGTCTTCTGCGAATGTCTTATTAAGACAGCAACCTTGCGAAATAGTGGAAGAAATCATTTGAACGAGTCAAACGGTGTTAATGAAGAAAGATTGCACAAGCAGCTACGTGACAGAAACCTCATACGAAACCCATATCAAACACGAAGGTCGCGCGCTCTGACACCCGGATGATGAGCAACTATTCAGAATCTTACTGTGCTTTCATTACCATCTGATTAATCTTGAACTCGAATTCCTCGGCTCAAGCCTACTAGCAAACATTTTCACTTCGACATCTGAATCAGGAAAAATTGGAGCAAATTTAATAGTAATTAGAACGACATATCAAGGCAGCACGAATGCTCGGTCTTTTTTGTCATAATTTTCTTTTCCTGTCTAGGAGAATTCTCTTTTTGGTTCACCTTTTCCCACTTCTAATGGCATCCTGTTCAGTTTAGCCTTAATTGCTTCGCTAAATCGAGTGGTTGCATCAGGTTCAGTGCTAACAGCAGAGAAAGAATCATCCGACATGGAGAAAGATTTCTACGTTTTAGCTGGGCGATTCTCTCTTCGCAGAATGTGGAATTCTTTTAGAAGGGGGGCTATCGTGACCTGTATTTAATTCATCTCTTCGGTGCAATCAGCCAACTATTCGTTTTCTCCAGCAAGAAATATCGAACTTGGCCTACTTACCATTAGAGAGCATCAGGAAGCTTAACAAAAAGAATCAGGTCAACCACCTTCGGTATCCTTATTAGTTTGAGATTAATGCCGCTATGATAGTCCAAAGGATATCCGTATTACTTTAGTTGTCCGCATCAAGCCGTCTTCCTATCATGCGTAATATTTGCCTGCAGCCGATTAACGTTAAGTCATCAATCATTTGTGATAGTGTTGCTGCTACCATTGCTACTCTGACACTAATTCCAACCAGCTATTCTAACGGTAAGCTGCCAAGCCATCCTTTCTTCGGACGATAATTAAGAATATAATCTTTGCACATAAATTTATCGGTGTACAGGATGATTCACTTGCCTTTGAATCAGAACTCTCCTAGCCCTTATTTTTTTGGTGGACTTCCCGACCTTTCCCGGGGCTGAAACTTGGTGGGGAATGTTTTTTTGCATCGAGGAAGAAGTAGAAAAAATTCCAGAGCCCTAGCCCAAAATTCATTTTTTCGCAAATTTTTTAAGGCATACCCCTTCAAAAATTTTCGATTTTTCGAAGGTTCTGGGACCGGGACGAACGCTTGATTTTTCGATTCCTCGTGTCTCAAAACGGATAAAAAACATAAATGTTGTGGGGGAAATGCCGGAATTCTACCTAAAACACGTGGAAAACCGATCCTGAAAAATTGATTTCGATGGTTTTCCCCATGTTTTTTTATCTTCCCGACCTTTCTCGGGGCTGAAACTTTGTAGAAAGTGTTTTTTTGCATCGAGGAAGAAGTGGTAAAAATTCCAGAGCCCTAGCTCAAAATTCATTTTTTCGCAAATTTTTTAAGGTATACCCCTTCAAAAATTTTCGATTTTTCGAAGGTCTCGGGACCGGAACGAACGCTTGATTTTTTGATTGCTCGTGTCTCAAAACGGATAAAAAACATGAAACCTCTGGGGAAAATGCCGGAATTGTGCCGAAAACAGGTTGAGAAAGCCTCCAGAAAAGTTAATTTCGTCTAATTTTGACGGTTTATCCCATGTTTTTGATCCTTCCCGACATTTTCCGGGGCTGAAATTTCGTGAAGATTGTTTTCTTGCATCAAGGAAGAAGTGATAAAAATTCCAGAGCCCTAGCTCAACAATTTTTGTTCCCCATATTTTTGGCCATCGAAAATATCCAATTTTTGGTGGTGATTCAAAGGCAAGTGACTCACCCTGTACACTTCACTGCCACGTTCGACTACAGCTGGATTTTTCGATCATAGACAGCTAAACAAAACTCGTAATAAGCTAAAATTGACGAACTTCGATTTCTACGCTACGGTGTGCAGTTTCCTTGGAAGACTAATTAAAAATCACTGTTACTTTTTTCAAAACTAACGCAACTGCCACTTGGTGGAGTATAATAGAAAACTTGGGTCACATGGCTGATTGCAACCGCTTTGTTTACAGCGAACAGAGGTAAACTTTTTGCAATAGGCGTAGATACGCATAAATTGATATAAAAAGATGTAAGGCTGTAATTATGGATTAGAGTGGCTGCTCTGATTGTGGAAACAGTACTAACCGCGAAACTTCAATCGTTGATTGCTTCAGGTGCGTTGCTTTCTATCGGCGAAAACCTCATGGGTGGCGTTTGAATGTCGGGCATTTTGCAATGAGGTTTTGAAATAGATTTACAATCTCGGAACTACCTGGCCGATCGTAAAACTCCGTTAAACGTATCAGAACTACAAGATAGCTTGCAGATAACACTAAAAAATGTTTACTGAACATGTGCAAACTCCAAATACAATTATCCTTCAATCCTGGTTTATTTACAAAGACTACGATGGATTATAAAATTTTAACAGCTTGAATTTTTCTAATATCGAAATAAAGTATCATTTATTGTTAAAAAAATGTATGACTGGACCCATATTAATTTTCTATGAGATACTTCATGCGTGTCTAATTTATAATTGTAGAACAACTGAGTTGCTAATTAGTCTCGAGTTATTGTTGCACGGGTAGTGCATCATTGGCCCACTTGCAGCTTAGTTCACTGGATCGTATCAGTTTACAACTACGGCAGTCTCTATTAGACATTATAAGAAGCCCAACCTAGTCGATCGCGTGTATCTATGCTTGAAGAGTCGAAAGCGAGCTTAACTAGAAAGCCACGGAATTCGTGATTCCAAGCATCCTCCTGAACTAAATCCACTGATGAACTCTTCCGCTCAAGTGATTAGCAATAACGATCGTTAATCGTAATACACATTCGGTACGGTACTCCGGCATGTGTTAATACGTCGAGTGAAGAATTAATGATTGCCGATGCAGCTGACGTGTTTTATTACTGTAACGATAGAAGCAATACGGATCGCCGAGGCATCGAACTAATGAATGTCTCAGACTTTCCTCAAAGCTATAAGACACACTTCGATCGAAAGTCGATATTCATTAAACGCCGCGTGACTGATCTCATTCACACTGACATATTCACTGATCTATCGGGAATTAAATCGACCGGCGCCAATTAAGATTTTATTCCTCGATATCATTAGGAACTTCAGGCAAGCTTTAATCAACTCAAATTAAATCGTTTGCTTTTATTACTTTTTTCCCAATTAATTCAAGTATTCTGCCGTCAAGGTTTCATGAAATATTTTGTAAGCTAATGAATACATTTAATCCGGTAAGATGCAATTGCTTGGAGACCAGCATATGTGCCGGTTAGGTAGAAGGGGAACTGAGGGCGCCGAGGTGCAGTAGGCCAGTGGAACAAGTAATAGAGGACGAACTGAAAGACGCTACCTCCACAATCACACCTATCGCTTCGATAATACTTTCCTATCTACCAACACGCTTTACAGTTAGGACGGGCGACCAGTTGCGAGCGACGCTCTCTGCCGCTCTCCAATCTCCGAGCGCGGGATCTTGCACGTTCAATGCACTCTCTCTCGATAAGCGAGCGTACAGGCCGATGCATTTCACTTGGAATCAATGATGCTGCTTTTCCATAATCAATTACAAACGTTAGAATCGTCAGAATTATTAACGATCGGCTAATAATTTTTGGAAATAATAACAAGATTGCTTTATTTCGCAATATTGATAGTTAGCGAAAATCCACTTGCTAATTCTAACACACACGCGTCGTCCTGTACATTCGATACTTCGCAATAGCAGGTTCCGTAACCTGCAGGACGACTTAGCCCCGGAATAATGCGACTGGAACCAATAGATTTATGAATCGCCGCATCTCTCCAAGCAGAGCTCTAATGTCTATTGAACATTCTGTATTACTCTCACTGATTGCTGCAATTTTCTGACTGGGAATCGACCTCGATTATTGCGAACACTTGTCAGCAGGCAGGGAATAATCGCAATTGGAAAGTTGAAATTAAGATATTATTTTAGATAGATTTTATACTAATTTTTGCGAGCGATTTTTATATACTTTCGATTTCGTAAATTAGTTATATCTTTTTTGGAGAAGGAAAGGAATCATTCGTCCGAACTTTTATAACTGGAATGAGTCGAAGCTCCTCCCAGTGGCGAAAGGTCAGTGCCATTGGCATAATAATAGATTCCTCAAGAGTATAAGCACGAACACAACACAGCCAGACAATGATTATCTTAGCCTGCGCAGCGTTCCATTTCCAGCAGGAAATGCGACCAATGCCGCCTATGCGCTAATAACAATGACCCTCTGACCGTAACATCCAGCAATTATTACACATTTCCTGTCCCTGTTTTCCTAAAGAGAATCATAGAAAACAAGTATAAGCTCCCGATTCTAGGTAGCTGGGTAAAGTAATTGTCGATGACGCTGTATAATAAGTAAACTGTTACCCTAACCGGGCGAAACTGACTGCGTAATATGTAAATATATTGCGACGTCCAAAGGTCTAGGAAGCGCATTAGCATCCCAGTAAAATCGGAGAACAGTAAACGCGTCGAAAAGTGACTCCGTCCAAGTTTGTCCGAGACAAATGTGCTTTTTCTACTTGGGAAAAGAAGAATTCTTCATTTGACTAAGACAATGTAAAAAATCCAATAAATGCAATATCTCATAAAAGAAGCTAAAGAAGTGAGATAATGGAATTTGGATGTAAAGATTTAATAATGTTGAGATGGTAAACAGTCGTAAGGGAAGTCATTCTTTTCTATACCGCAAACTGCCTGTTTCTCCGAAAACTTTCCACTTTATACAACTATCCCAGTTTATACCACTTTTATACTATCTATTTTCGAATGGGCTCCCGAATTCTTGAGGTCTCGGAGTCTCGTTTTTTAGGAGATTTTTACTAGCCTATCAGTGGCTTTCCTCAAATTGATTCCAGGTATTTTACGTATAAAAATGAATGTGTAATAAACCTATGAGACCACAAAATCCGATGTGCACCGTTCAAAAAAAGCATTTTTTGGATGCTAGGTGTGCGTTTCTTCGAAAAGAGTGGAATTAAGAAGAAGAAACTTGTACGCAGGAATCAGTGTCCCGAATTTTTATGCCAGACACTTAAATAATACTGCTTATGAGTTTCTGGCATTTTTATGTTCCTTCTGGTTCGCATAAAAATGTATCGACTTTGTCAAAAGGCGAACGGGAATAAAATGTGGTATACAAAGATATCTCAATCCGAAAAATATCCCAAATTAAATATTGTAATTATATTATACATTCTTGTGCATATATATCTCTGTTTATTTATATATTGCATATTCATGTGTGGGACTTTGAACGAATGTTTAATTATCCACACATATACGATGTATAAAATATATCATAAATAATTATTACTATCTGTATTATTAAGATTTTGCCATTAGAAAATTACTGTTGGATGGTAAACTTACCGTGTTTTAGTTTGCCCTTCCTCGAAATCAGCATCGACAGACCCCTGGGGACTTCCTCCGAGCAAAGCTCCTCCCGTTGGTCAGTTCTAATGCCGAATAATGCATTTCTCCCAACTTTCATGTACTGTCTGCCCATAATCTTGGGCGAGCTGATGCCGAACAGTGATCCTATGAACTTCATCTTGAACTTCCTCGTTAACTTCACCTTTACAATCTCAAAGTCAAACCTCGCGAACGTGACAACAGGTCACAAGGGTTATCCAAGTGAAACTCGGCACAATTAGCACTCCAAGAACGATTCTGTAATCTCGCGGACGATCAATCAAAATCTATTTGTCACTTTAACCGATAATTGCCTCGTGGAAACGCTGTTTAACCGAGGATTTCGTGCTCCAATGATTCTCGTGTCAGCTTCGGCTTCAACAATTAATCTAGGATGCTGTGTAGATTTCACGTCACTCCTTCGTGCATCGTCTCGAGGATTCTGCAGGCGGATGTGTGCGAGGATAAGCGGCTAGCACACCGTTCTCGAGCATCGTTCGGTCCAGGTTCTCACTAATTGCCACTTGATTATCCGTTGACGCCGAATAGCGCCGGCCGGCCCCCTCTCACTTTCACTTGGTCCGCCTCACCTGGAACGTGAGATAACAGTTTTGGCATTATTGGAAACTGGTTGCACTCCGATCTAGGTCGCGGTCGCCGCGCTGCAACATCGAGATTAACTCTAATTGCACCATGAATGGCCGGAGCGGGCAAGTTTTTACTTCGGCCATCTGGAATGTCACTTGTCCCCAACTTCCCATGCACTTGCAGATATTGCAGAAGATTCTCATAATGAATTGCCAAATGATTCGATTACAATAATAAGCGGTTTTTAATTTTTTCAGGACAGTTTCTTTTTTATAAATAATTTTATATGGCTATTTTGATTACTTAGAGTTTCGTGAATAGAATTAATGCTTTTTATTACGTTTATAAGTTGTTTTAAATTTCTAATAATAGAAGGAAGAAAGTAAGTAGCCAGTTCTAACAAAATGCAAATACGAGTAACCCATTCGCAGGAGCACCGGCTTCTCGCAGTGCTATTCTCAGCAGAAGCTGCACCGAAGAAAGTTAGCCGTATTTTATATTACATAAGCGTCTTTAGTCCGCGCTAGTTGCTCGCAGATTACGTGGATATTGTCCGGGACTATATTTTAGGCCAGGCATGTAAAGACATTTCGCAGCAGTGATGTAAAAGCCAGCTCTGATTTATTCTCAGCATTTTGCTGCAGCTCTGAATTCCAATTGGGATTGTAAGCCAATATCATTCCGTAGCATCAACTTTCAAACTCTCACAATTTATGCGAACAAAACATAAATTCCCGCGGAATTCACATATTACGATCTTAAGCAAGGCGTATACTTGTGATTTTCTATTAGGGGATTATTAAAATTGACTGCTTTATAATATAAATAATATAATTTTCTTATAAAGCTGAACTAATACAATTTCAAATTTAGCCAAAAGGAGCTTGAAGCTTTGTTTCTAAGTGCATGTATTTACATTTGCAGAGAGAATGTGACGTCACGGTCACTGGTATGTGTAAATGAACCTTATACCTCTACACCCAACTCTCTCTGTGCATTACTCGGATCAGATATTAGGTAATGGCTGTTCGGATAGTAAGACCTCCGCAGTATGCAATATTACTGGCACGATGTGTCAAGAATCTTCAAGGTAACAACAAGAAAAACATGAGCGAAGTATGAAAACGATAGCTCCTGAACTTTCACTTACGCAGCACGCACTCCCGCGACTTTCCGCGCACGAGAAAACGATAACACACGCTTCCTTTGGAAATTCATAATCAGCTAGGTGTCGTGTTATTTAACACTTCTCTCGCGCTGCAACAACTATGCTTTGCCGGAAGAAAGCGATTTGTCGGATCTCAGGTTCGCCCGACTGGTATTTATATCCGAACATGTCGCTGTTTATCATTGCAAACCTGTGGTTTTCACCGTTCATGATAGAGTCATATTTTCCAATGATCGAACGAAAGAAATCAGTGAAATTGAAGTGAATTAATGAGGAAGAAAATGCTGTACTTTTCCTGTTTCTTCGATTGATTTACGGAGTCGCGTTAATAAAAAGGTTCGTGTTACAATCTAGTTCATGTGTAGACACTGCGAGTACAATAAATAATTAAGAAAGACGCGATCTTACACATGTGTGTCAATTAGATTCAACAAGACACTAATCAGCCCTGACAAATTATTTCTTCTCATTTACTGATGAGCCTACTTCTTTCGGGAGATCCATCTGATAAAGAATAACGAATGCCCATGATTCCCTGGAACTCATGCAAATTCTTATGAACTTTTACCAACTCCTCCCAATCCCGGCAAATATGTCAAGAACATACAATATTTTGACGTTCCAAGTTTTTAATTGCCTAGAACTATGTCAAAAATGTAAAAATTCTTATAATGGACTTTCAATTTCTACAAAATTAAACGTGTCTCAGAAACACCTTTTTGTGACTAAGTGTGAAACAGTCAACTCAAACTTCAAAAGATAATACAATGAAAGACACGGTAATTAAAAGCTGCGCTAGCATGTTCCTGCTTTTTTGCCGAGCGGTGTTGCGACTGCACAATAGCAAAAAGCGTAGAGCGGCGCTAAAATAGCTTTGACATTTTGAGGTTTGGAAATCCGCAGCGCTTCTTCTTCTTCGAGGAGTAAAACAAACACGATCGGGGATCCCAAGAGAGTGGTTGGTGTGCGGCGGTGTCTGATACGTGTGCCGAGGAATGCAGAAGTGTTATGTGCCGTGAGAATGATCGGCCAGCGCGGAAAAGGAACTTCCCCGACGACAGCTGCTAAAAGGTTAATAAGAGTAACAGGTTCATTTACATTCGGGTGTCATCGTGCGGCACGAGCCCATTATAAACTCACTCTCCACCGAATACATAAAACGAAATTCAGTCAGACACACGTTGACCAAGTCACGTAACTTTTTCTCCGATATTATTACGCTTTAATGATATATCAAAGCAGGCGTCGTTTTCGGCGCCAAAAGAAGCTTTTTGAAACCCTGTAAAAAGCAGGATTGATAGTTCTTACGAAGAAACAGCGGAAAAAGCGACTGACTGCTTTTTATGTCAATAATTTCCATTATTAAAAAAACCTCTATTCTTGAAAACTACCAACTTTAAATCGAAATAAAAATCCCTTAGTTCTTAATAGCCTTAATTTAATTCCACTTTTCTTCGAGTTAAACATAAGTGGAAACTACGCGTGAAGTGGAAGAACAACAGTAATTACGACGCTCAATCTCCCATTGGGACCTTCGTAACTTGACGCGTGAACCTCGACAAGCACTTCAACCGACGTGTATCGGTTGCGGCTAACATTTTTCCAGGGGTGACTTTCAGCAATCGATCGAGTGCAGATAATTATAAAATCATGCTCAAGGAACAAGTGCAACTTGTCCCACCTTAGGCGTGTTATCGGCGCACCACTCTTATTTCCGGTAACCGATCCAATCTCGAGACACGCACCTTGCGTAATCGGTTCTTTCAAAAATACCGGCGAGCACTGTTTTCCCACCTACATTCTTCCGCTTTGATTTGTTTGCTTTCGTTCGACAAGCTTCCTCATTACAAAATCCTCCAGCAGCTTTAACGCGCCATCTGTTGTATGTGTTTATGCCTGCGAATGTCGAATTTGAAAAGGGCACGTGGCTTACGTAGGAATCGAAAAGAAAAATGAATTGCTGAGGTTCGTGTTAATTAGTAAGGAATTATTAAAAAGTAACTTAAGATTTCTAGAATGAAATGACTCGCAGTTTTCTGGAGGCTTCGTTACTTCCTCGTACAATGAAATATAAATGCTGTGACTTCGCGGTTATTAATACAAATCGCATTGGAATGTAAAAGAGGCTGGTTGGAATTGCGATTGATTGGGACAAACATAACTGGATACTCGTACAAACGATTAACAGAAAGTTTCTCCACAAGTTCCTTTGTTACGACAGGGAAATATGTTTTGCGTCTGATCGACTGCCGAGATATGAACAAAGAAAGGAAGGTTTTCTTTTATTTGCCCCGGAGAACTCCAGCGAAACTGGTTGAAATGTCGAAGTCGAACCCGTAAACTTCGCTTGGCGCACTCCTGCGAGTGCCCGATTGCGGTGAAGTTTGCAAAATCCAGCAAGTTGCTGCGCGTATCTAGTAAAAAGGTGGACGCATAAGTTTGTGGCTAAACTTGTTTATCCCCTGCAACCTCGTCTCACTCTCACTTTGTCCGCATTTTGCAGGACACATAGAATCTACAATCTCTCGATTTCGACAGCTGCAACAGTGATCAATCTTATTTTCCTTCAGAAATAGGAAATACGAAAGAAATATGAAAACCCATTTTTCTTTTCTGGTTCTAATAAAAAGGAATGCAAGGATATTTTTTCTTTCTTTACTTGGATGAAATATTTCTGAATCTGAATTTCAATGATCTTTAAATCATCTTTAATAAAATTCGAATCTCTTATTGGACTCTGAATCTTCATCCAGTTAGCAGCTAGCCAAACAACATCGTCATCACTCTTTGGTCACACACGTTCATTCTCACCGGCAATCAGCAGCAGTGAACGCGACACTACATTCGAGAACACGATGACACAGGAAAATGATGAAAGTCTGTTGGCTACTATAAAGTTCACCAGTTTTACCGTCCTTTACAACCAATAAACGCTGAACAATGTTTACAGCCACGTAATGTTACGTAGGCGCATTCTTCTCGACAGCGAGAGTATCTTTCCAACCAGAAATCCTTTCGGAAATGGGAATAATAACCCCAGACCTAACGGGTGATTAAAAACTATCAGACTCACAAATGCGTGAAAGAGAAAAACGCATTTATAAATGATCAAAGTGTACTGTCATGGAATTGCGCGCTAAATATAGCGTGACGCTCGACGCCGCTCTTGACCAGAAAGCAAAATGTTGCAAACGTCGAACCCCAACCGGTTACGAAATCAATTGGAATGCTGGAAATCGTTTGATCCTGCGCCGAACTGAAACATTGAACATTGAACACTGCCGAAGCATTTATCATTTTGCAAGGTTTACTTTAACCAATTGTATATATTCGAAGATAGAAAAATATATACATTGCAAATTGATAATTATCTATTTGAAAATAGTTGAAAAGGGGTGCAACTGTTTTGAGACATCCTGTAACTATGCTATAGACAGAGTGAAGATAAGAGCGTCGGCCTCAGCGAGAAGCCGGTAAACGGAAGTGCTCGATTCCACATGCATGTGTGGTACGCGCAGTGTATCGTAAAGGGTTTAAGCGTTTCGCGGATATCGGCTAACCGGTTTCCTTCTGAATCGCAATGACTGCAAGGACGAATCGGCATGGATTGGATCGGGGGCGAGCAGCGCCAGTTCAATTCGTGCCAAGAAGAGGAACAGTCCTGCTCGAGACTTTCCACTCAAGCACTAATTCTCGCACTCCTCGGTGGGGGTAAGTGACTGCGGCATATAACAAGTCTGACGGGTATTTCTACTGACAAATCGCATCGAAAGCGAGTCGATGCTTGACCTTTACGCTCTGACATTCGACTCTGCTCGAATTTTACAAACCTCAATAAGTTACAAATTCAAAGGAACACCAAGTAATAATTTCATAGAAATGTTTTATTATCCGATGCCATCGAATAACAAGTGTTATTCGTAGCAGCGCATTCCAATCACGAAAGTACTCGCCTGACTGTTTCAGAAGTCGCGTGACATGAGGAACTATTGTAATCCACATCAAAGGAAATGTATAGCGGCTTTCTTCTGGCCTGGATTCTCCAGTACTTTTATCCAATCAGTTTGTTGCTTTCTACGTCGTTAACTTTACTTGTAAATTTAATCAATCTCGATCTTCCGCACCCACATTTCCAACAGTGAAATGAAACTATAAATTTCTATGAACATCCGCAGTCAACTTAGTATTAATCGAAATTACTTTTCCATCGAAGAGACGATTTAATGGTGCTTGGCATACTAATTTCTAAAAAGGGCTTTTCCGCCGCTGTTGTTATTTTCTTGTCCTATCCTCTTATTATCCTACATCCGCTCAATTCTATGTCATTACTGATTACTGATTACCGAGACAATGAAACCACCAAGATGTAACCACTCATGTAACAAGTGTTGTTAAGGTTTATTGAAGTTGTACGTGCAACTTGCGTGTGTTCCCTTCAATCCGTCGAAGAAGTTGATTCCCAAGGGCAACATACCCTTACGGAAAATTGTTCAGTAGATTGTGGTACTAGGCATACCTGTGGTAGACACAGTATTATAGGCTTCGTGATGCCCTTACAGGGCTAGTGATGGCATTAAAGCTGTCCTAAGAACAGCCCAAGCCAGCAAATATATGCCAACTAGCAAAACAAGCCCTCTGAATTTTATCCTTCATCAAAGAACAAGTTTTAGTATTTCATACTTTGAAATTACCTTATTTTTATGGAATCGATTTGGTTCAAAGATACGTTTAATGATTAATAATACTTTCCTTTCGAATGATTTTTTTATGTAAAGTGTAATAGTTAATAATATGTTTATTTACGAATTGTTAATGGGTGGTTTAATGAAATATGTGAATGAATTTGATTGAGACTTAGGAAACTCGCGCCCATTACTACTGGCTGCTTCGCAAATGAAAATACAAGTTCCAGAACTCATACGGAAGGATATTTCGCGGAAATCATTATCCTCGTGTCAGTCTTTTTCTCGAGCAGCAGTATCCCTAGCATACTTCCTACCATTTTCACTGGGAACTTACCCCACAAGACCAATGGAATCTATGCATCTACGCCTATCGTGTGTCAGTAGACACAACTGAAAGGAATGCCTTGAAATTATGCTTTCATTAACTTTTCCACATATCACATTTCCAAGGCCGCTCAAATTATGGGTGGTTCATTGTAATTTGACCATGACAATACAAAGGAACTGTCACTAATGTTAATATTCGCAATAATAATTGTTGGATGATAAGAAAATAATAATCAGTACAGGATATATATTTAAAGGCAAATGACCACTTGCTGTGAATTGACGGTCCAATTCCTGTCATTAATTTCTTCTTTCTAAGACGTTTCTTTTTTAAAAACGTAAAAGAAAACTTTAAATGAATCGATTTACCGCTAGTGTTAATGATTTTCTGATAAATAGAGAGCTAAGATAACCGGAAGAATTCAAATATATTTTTGATCGCTCGTAAGTGCACCCTTTTCCTTCTCCCACGCCTTTTACATGTTACTTAAGATATTAGCCGGAAAGACTTCCTGCTGCACAAAGTAATTTATCATGATTTGCCGATAATACTGAAGGACAAATTACTATGTTCGTTAGAAACTTAGTTTCCCAATAGCAGTTGTCACTAGTTGCATTTTTCCCACGTTTTGTCAGGCAACTTCTGTTTCTTCGAGAGTCAGGATTTGTATCCTTGGTTTCAATCATTTTATTTTATCACGTACTCAAGAAAGAAAGGATGATGACTGGTGAGATCATTTACCCTCGTTCTCTGTGATCTTTCGCCGTGTCGGCATTAGTTTCTTGCGCAATTCCGAACCGACGAAGAAGCCACCAGAATTGCTACGGCTGTCCGCTCGTTTCCGTGGAAGAAATTGTCACGCAACTGGGAGGAAATCGGGTTTAGCAGAGCGGACGTGCGGAAGATCGGTGTACCATTAGTGGACTGGAACGATCAAGTTCACTAGCCTCCGATTTAGTCGCTGATTCCCCGCTACCGGAAATTGCTACTGCTCTTAATTACAATCTTCGTTCTCTACATTCCTTTCGTATTCTTCGCTCCTTTCCTGCCATAAACACCTTCAGGCCTTTTGCAAATTTATATTCGAAAAGTGAATGGCGACTGTTATTGTGATGTTAATAGTTTTACAGATTTAGATTTCGCTGTACTTAAATAATTTTAGATAAATAATCATGTATGTTTCCATAGTTAGTCAAATTCTTCACCAATTCAAGAAGAGTGTTTTTTGAAAAGTTAAAGTTTCAGACACGCGCATGAAAGAGTGACACATCAGTATAATTATAGGCGGTTTCACTAATAACAAACTAGCTTCTCAGTAATTAATAACCGCGCAATTTTATCTCATTATCGCTATGAGATTAATTTGAATCTTCATTGGTCTTAAATCGATTTATAATGCTTCTTGCTCGTTCGAAGCAAGACACGAGCACATTCGCATTTCACACTTCAAGTGTCGCGGGTAACTGGAAAAACTTAAAGTATCCAGAACACGTGACAGTCATCGGGAGAAAAAGCCGACACGTACTAAACTCAAGCGTGCAATAATCGGAGTAGAATGTTTTATTTGGTAAACTGCATTTAATCGACTTCATATTCAAACATACTTACGCGTGACTGCGTTCTAATTAATTGATCCATTAGGCAAAAAAAATGCTAACGTCAAAGTTACGCAAGTGAAAAATTACATTCTGAAAAAGGTGACTTAAACGACCGTAAAGAACCTGTTTAGAAATGTAAAAATAGAGCAAGGACCAATTACCGTTTTATCTAATCAATCGCATCTTTTTTGAACTTGGTGGAATTTTCTACCGTTGATAATATGCTACGAACTTTCCAAACAACAAGTGCACTGCGGAACTTCCTGACATTGCCTCGCCAATTCATCGGCAGCACAGACTTGCTGTTTGATCATTGGTTGCGCAATATGTGCACAGTATCATCAAACGCGCAGCAAAGAGAAAAAAATTCTTTGAACCCTCTGTTGACAGGATTTCGAGAAGCTCCGCGCGTTACAGGGATTCCAGATTCGCAAGGTTTGTCTTACAGTCTCGTTTCTGT
This sequence comes from Ectemnius continuus, assembly GCA_910591665.1. Lineage (NCBI taxonomy): Eukaryota > Metazoa > Arthropoda > Insecta > Hymenoptera > Crabronidae > Ectemnius > Ectemnius continuus. The sequence continues at coordinate 5,990,167 of OU342868.1, read as the reverse complement.
TGAGTGATGTTCACCTCTCAATCTGGCAAACCTGCCAGCCAATGAATGAATGAAGTTCTCAAACAAATCCATATAGTAAGCTCGGAAGTTCCTCGAAAACATTTCCGCTCGTAAATTCCTTTGCGTCTACTTTACGCGAGCAGCGTGAAACGTCTGATGTCACATACGATTTGTCATCGTCACTTTTTCTGCGGTTAACACGATTGTCTGGATTACAAAATGTTGCATTTGTTTTGGAATCAACAATGTTAATATTGTAAAATATATTGTCTTAAGGAAGTGTCAACTTTTATCGTTTCGTCGCGCATTTAAATATGCGACTTTACATTTCAGTGTTCTTACTTCGTGTTTTGTATTCCGAATGCTAAAAGCTTATGCTTAAGAATACTGGTGTTTGCCTTGACAATGGGCATTACTTTGAATTGCTACGTGCGCTGAACCGATTGCGACTAATTGATGTGTCACGTAAGACCTTGATAAAGTGTAACATAATGGTTTCTGGTACGCCATTGGCCGAGTCGATGTAAATACAGGCAAAGACGTAGCTTGCACGACACTTGTATTAATTCCATTTAATTCAATCATCTTTTATTTGGAATAATATACAATTAAAATAAAAGTCTAATCAAAGATAGCGATGCGATGGGACTTTCGTGTGACTTAGAAAAGACGAGGTGATAATTACGAAGGACGCCTCAATGGAAATGAGCTTTCGACTTGTGCAATTTCTGTTTCGATAAGGCAAACAGTTTCCTTTCCCGCATTTCTTCGAGATACTTGACAGTTCACATAACAAGTGGAGTATGAAGTAATCCCAATGCGAAATGTGCCAGCGTCGATCTATCTAAAACGATGTTACATAAAAATGGCCCGGTCTCCGAACCAAGAGACCGTAATACTTAGAAAAATATTCAACTTTCTCCTAGTCTTTAAATACCGGCGTGTAACGTAACGCATCTTCCTCTCTCGTTACGTGGTTCCGTTGCTGTTGGTTTGAGTTTGAAATGATCTTGAGCTGTCGTGGCTTATTTTTCCACGGAGCCCACATTTTTTCATCACCACTCCGAGAACACATACACCGCCGAGTATATAAATAGGAGCATTCTGTTTTCATAACTCAAACAATGTTACACTGTTAAAAACGAGAGAAAGTTGCAGGTCGGCATTCCTGCGTAGAAGGCTCGGTTGATCTTTCGAAAAATTCGGAATTATTTATAGAATTCGCACGACTTATCGTTGTTAATATGCTCGAATGAACTTCGTCACTTTTCGTTTCGTCAGTTCGTTTAACGAACGCGTGACGTAATTAATGCGATGCGAGAGACTCATTGACGGCAAGATTCATCCTATCGGAAGAACTTTTCCTAGTCGCTTGAACCGAGAGTCGGAGATGGGCGAGATCGATGTTGACCTAGTCCGCATGCCAGCCAAGTGAACTTGCCCCAAATACCTAATAACAGTTTGATGCAACGTAGCGTGTAATGATACATAGAAGCATGGCCGAGCAAAGCAATCGCCGAGTTCTCGCTTTAGTGCTTTAGTGCAGAAGCATCATCAAACTTGATGACGGCCCAAAACCGCCCGCTAGATTGCCGCTTACGCGCAACTATTATTTTAAGAGCAGTACAATTTAAATGGCATTACGTGTATGACAGTGAACGTGTAAGAGGATTCCTTTTAAGAGCGAAAAAGGCACGGACTTTCGACTGATTGACGCCAATCGAGTAAAAGCGATAAATTCAAGCAAATATTGAGCATTCCCGATTAGTTTTGTACGTGACTTCAGTCGCCGCTCGAGATTTCAAATGGAAAGGAATTCGTATGCTACTCCGTTCCGCAGTCCATCGCGAAATTGAATAAAGTCAATGATAAAAAAAATAGCTTGATTGATTAGTTATTGGTAAGCCATCGAACGATGTAACCTAGGAAAATGCCTACTAAGTAGGTCACAAGGTTATCCCACTGAACTCTCCGTGAGCCTTGACCCTTTTAATACTAATCGCGATGTCCATCATCTCAAAACGAAACACACCATACTAAAGTTCACTCGTGTCAATCAACTTGGAAACTTATAATTTTTGGCTACTTTGTAAATTATGTTCTATGCTTTTGCGTAACATTTAATAGTTGCCAGTGTTAGAATTGCAAGATTTGAATTCCTTCTTACCAAGTGTTATTGACACTTGTTTACAATAAATTAGGAAATGGATCTTGTGTTCCTAATTGTTTCGACTAAAATAAAGACGTTTACTTTGAGAAGTAGTACTCGAAAGTGGCAGAACATGAGCCACTTTCTAGAATGTAACTAATCACAGCAACTTATACTTGAACTCTACAACTGGCTGGACTTGATCGGGCGGAAGGATTACGCTCGTGCAGCAGGTACCGTTCGCTGTTTTGTACCAGTATCTTTCGCTCGACTCATTTCATGGATGGATGTGAGCCTCAACGAATCTATGTCAAATTTCTCGAGAAACTGGTACAAATTCCTCAATATTAATATCAACTTCCTTTCGTTGGTATTAATGTTCATTGTTGCGCGCAATGAATTTCCCCGTTTAAATCGAATTTAAGCAGAAAAATAATAAGTTAAATAATACAACTTAAATTTAAAATATTAAATTTTAATGAGTAATAATTGAGTTTATCGTATCAGCAAAAATATGCAACATTTTTATTCCTATTGATTATTTTTCAATTTTTGCTTGATCAAAAAATCAAGTTTTATTAAAATGTATCTCTAATGAAACGCGTAATGAAAATGACAACCGTTCTCATTAAGTCGTTATAATGAAAAGAATTATTCTACACGAACTATGAATACTGCATGAAGTACATGTTCGCTTGGCTATCGCGTTCACTGCCACCAAAAGTTCAGCAGACATTCTTTCCCATTTCCACACCTCTTTCACACGTAATCCTTTCTGCTCTAATAATTAACCGTATTCCGAAAGTGTCCGCGCCCGCCTGGCACACTGTCGAGCAATATGCCGATCGAGCGATCAAACCTGAGAGAGCAGCGTAGCGAAGAAAATTCGCCAAATTTGCAAATATAATTTTAAACTAGATAAAATGCAATCATTAAATATTACAATCAAAGACAGAACTATTTATGAAATAATGCTGCAAAGTATATTAAAAAAGTTAGCTAAATTTAAGTAATTTTAAGATGCTTGCTACAATTCTCTTGGAACGAGAGTGTTAGAAATTGAATCCAGTAAGGTAAATACACCGATTGGTATCGACAAGGCTTTGCGTAATAAAAGTAGAAACGGAACAACTTGATCACGTTTTGAACAAATAGATACTCGCTTGTGCTAACTTTCCTCTTAATTCCTTCCTGAATGCTACTTTAAAGGTTGCATTACTACACTATCTTCAGTTTTACTGCCGCAAACTGGTCGCCAAACCAAGACTACTAGTACTCAACAGTGTACTGCTTGAATGATCTCTTTTTTAGTAGAAGTTGGCGAGAAAGTAGAACTATCTCCGACACTATCACACTCCTTAACAAGAAGACGCCGTTCGAAAGAACGCGCCTACTACTCGACCAGTAAATGATAGAGTATAATAGTTTCGATGAAAGAGGAGAAATGACTCTCCTTTGCCTAAAAAACAGACACACACCTCTAAGTATACAGAATTAAGCTCTAATTTCCTAGAGGCTAATTCTTCGAGAGTAATAATCCATTGACAACCAAAAAGAAAACGTGTTCAACGAACCGCGTCCGTTCTGGTATTTGATTGATGCATGAGATAATCTAGTGACAAGAAAACCTTGTTGACCTGTCAACGACAGTGATTAAATGCTTAATAGATAACTCAAAGAGTGGCATTGCCAAGGGTGCCATGGCGAATTTCTAGTATAGAAACGCATAATCCTGGAAACACAGAGATTCGAGAATACCTTGAAGGCATGCCACGTATCGCACAAGAATTGAATACAGATAGAAATGACATAATCAAATGCGAATAAAGAGGACAAATATAATGAACCATTGTCTATGATAATACAACTGCTCGTCCATGTTGCAATGTGAGTAGCCTCAAAATTTATTACTCTCTCCTCGTCGGATTTGTATTTACGATTTTACTTCTTTGGTACTTTGTAAGAAAGCGAATTTTATTTATTAGTTCATTGAGATTAAAATGAAATATAAATACTCAAGAATAAATGCAATCAGACAATATTGATAAGCGGAAAGAATCGCGGATATTTCACTGCATAATGTAGGATCGTTTTAGTTGCCCTATCCCGCGTAATATCGACATTCCTCGCTACTTTCAGATAAGAAATTATTCATATTTACTTACGTAAGGTCGTCGGCGGACGGTCCCTCCTGGTGCAGGGACACAACCGGGTTCATTAACTGGCTAGTAAAACCCCTCGGCTCCTTTATGTAACGGCCACGGCCACTCGAGAGCGGCTCTGGTTCCAATGCAAAAATGCACGCGATACGAGGAAATCGAGCTTTCTCAGCGGTAACACGTCCCGTTCCTGCTTTCGGCCCTGATTCGATAATCTCGATTGCCAGTCCTCCGTCGACCTCAGAATGTTAGCGAGATGTATGTAGCACTGCACCAACCGGGGACTCCCTCAACCGCATATCAATGACCGTGCACTTAGACTCAATTCCGCTTTTCCTGCGCGAGACTTCCTGGTGACACCGATCTGACAGACCAGTGGGAAACCGGTCGAAGGATCGAGCACGGAAACCGAGAATACGATCTCAAGCGGATCGCTCTTGATAAAGAATTTCAAAGCTATCGAAGAGTGGTCCGCTTACTAGAACGTCCGGGATAACTCGGGCGGTGTTGAAAAGGCCGAGAGTATCCCTGGAAGAAATCCAGAATAAGAAGAGCGAGCACCTGAGGAGACAGGGCTTGTCTCAATTCATCACGTTCCCTTATTAGACTCGTGGCGAGGGAGACAGAGAGGGTGAGGATAGATTGGTAATTCGGATGTGTAAGGATCGAGTGAGAGTTGTTCCAATCACTGGCAGAGTCACTAAAGTCAGTGAGTCGAAAGAGGTCCGTGTCTTATCCCGACGAGAGTTCGCGCACGAGTGCAGTCAGTCAGGAAGGGTGTTCCACGAGTGAATCGAAGTCCGCTCGGGCGGTCAGGTGTGTAGACACGTTCTCGGCTCGACGTAGCTTGGTAATGCCAAGTGCGCCGGGAGTAACGCGACTTCTTCGCCGCTTCTGACCGCTTCGGTGGTCCAGAGGTCCACAGGTGACTAGAGACTTATCCCCGATCTTGTCGAATCGCCGAGTGAACGAGGAGAGAGAGAGAGAGACTCGAGAGCGCTAGTCCCAGTCTGGACCAGTGTAACGCGTACTCCACTGCCCACCATGCGGACTTCTTCTCGAAAGTGGTAGGGACGCCACAGGTAAACGCACCTACTACTAAACACTCTCCATTTATTCACCTGTATCTCTCTCCACCACCGACACCCAAACACTCTCACGCCTACGCTTTCCTATCGCATTTCATCCTGACATTTCTCCAATTCTCTCTTCTTCCAACCAAAACCTTCGAATTCTTTATTCCATACTGATAATACGTGTGTTCGATGACTTGAAGAAGTTTTCGGTGAAACCCCGAGAGTTTTTCTGGACCCATTAAATAAATCAATCGCTGACAAATGAATCGTAATGACAAACCAAAACCTGCCACTCCATTCCCGATTTAATCTTCGTTATTATTTCAAGTCAGAGGGATTTCAAGTATATTATCTATATGGGGAAATATTTAAATAATCTTCGATATAAATATTTATGATTTGTAAGAAGGAATTCGAAGTTTTCGAGCAATATCTTTAGGCTACCCTGTATGTGTGAATCTGTATACTAATCGTTGGATACACTTGGCTGGATTGTCTTTCGTCGATTGAATGATTCCCGTTGGTTTACACTGCTGACTAAGGATACTTAGCGCCATGATACCATCGAAACCACTCTGCATACATACCTTGGAATTCCAGTAAAAGCTACAGTTGATTAATGAATGTAATCTCTTTTACTGAACTCGAAATACATTCATCATTCAAGCAATTAATTACTTAGTGCTAATTGCTATCTGTTTTAAACTCGGGTGAAGAGTTTAATAATGTTACATCGTTACGAATATTTTTTTCACTTAGCAATATATACAGCCACTGGATTTCAAATTGGAAATGGATGAAAAAAAGATGCAAGCCAAGACTTCGAGCAAATCATGAATCCTAGAAAGGGGACACAATGTTGTGGGAAGATTTGCATAGCCAATTTCGGGGAAACCGATTCCAGGCCAAAATGAAATGGCTCCAGAAGCAAATATTGGCATATTCCATGAGTTCGGTTCAAAAGTCACATTTGTAACCGACCAAGACAAGCCAGACAGCTTTTTGCCAATTCGGAGGCTTTCTCACGTTCGGGGAAGATGTCGAATTTTTGGGGAGCATGTCCCGTTCGACAGGATGCTGCAACTAACGAGGAGTATATTGACAAGCACGATCCTCTCGAAGGAGGAGAGAAAAAAAATATTCTCCCGCTTGGCTGATTGCACGAAAAAGGCCAAGCATGGCAAACTTTATCGGACGGTTTTTTTCTTTCGATCATTCTTTCTCCTCTCCTTCTTTCTCTCCGCTTGCAAGCTGGATCCGCCGGACCAAAAACATTTCATCGACCGCGGGCTTCCCTTTTTTTCAAGGATCAGGAATGCTCTGACGTTGGTTGAAATGCGTCAGTGAGATTATTTTGGCTCACTTTTATTCTCCCTCTGAAAGACGTCAGCGCCAAATTGGAGGCCCTCGAGGACCCTAAATCGATATGATAATCCCAACGAGGGTTCCAATCAATACCCATCACTAATTTACATCCCCAGCGAAATAAATTAGACTCCATTGATACAAACTTCATTAATCTGCATCAAGAGAACATTGTAATATCTTTGGAATTTAAACACTTGCAAGTGTGGCAAAAATAAAATTTCCTTCTTGACTATCTTGTAACACTAGACACTATAAAATACTGCCTATAACTGCTTTTGCAGTATTTAAATCTGTAATAATTATTTCTAAATTAACACTCTCGTTTATAAAAAGACAATATTCGCATAAGACTAATGGATATTGAAAGGGTACACAGAGATGAATGAACGCATGTGAGTTTAGTATGCGCGAAGTCGCGTACCGGGTTTCTTTATTCCCATCGATCTTTCTGCTTATGTAGACATTCGCTAAAGCGCGCGCAACTTTATAGAAAGTTGTAGAGCAGGGTTAACAAGGTTTCGTTCATTCGGGAGAAAATCAGCCGGGAGAAAATAGGAAGCAAGTGTTGGCGAATGAAATCGTTTTTACCCTTGTAACAGTTATAGAGTACTTATATCCTACTCGGCTTGTGTAAGAAGTAAGAAGCAGTATCGGCCGTTCGCCCGACGTATCAAGTGTGTCCATCTAGTCCCATCCACGTAGAAACACTCCAACTTGTAACGCATGATTTTCATCAACTATTGCAATATTTCTAAACAAAATATATAAACCATACAAATATGGAATTGTAAATATAACTATTTTTCTATTTATGCTTTGCTAGTAATTTTTTTTGTAAGTTGTAGTTAATACAAAATTTATCTCTATGTGATTTGTGAACTATTTATCTAGATTTTTGGAATAATTGTTATATAAAAACTTATTTGTTAACATTTTGTACGAATAAATTATACTACATATAGAGTTGGAAAATCTTCTTTGCCTTTATTATTACTAGTGATGATAAAGTAAATAAAGTGCGGTATCTGGAAATCATTAGCATGCACTCCCATTATGAAAGCTAACTGATTTACAATGTCCACTCGTTTAATGGGTTTGAGTAAGTGTTGCGTACGTTTTGTCATTCTTGCCGGAGCGATCGGCGATCGAAGTAAAAGCTTTTCAAGAGGCTTTGCCCGCAAACACTTCGCAAAATCGCATTAACAATGTGAGAAACAAGGTAGCGCCGGGGTTTTCTTCGAAAGACTGTTTTGCTTCATCCTGGCAAAGAATAACGTCAATGAGATTTTCGCGGTAGAACTGAGCATTTCATCGGTGGATCTGTGAAACTAATTGTAAAAGGTAATAAAAAGCAAGTATTTCTAGTTCATTGACACTCGAACTGGCAAGCGGAGTTCGTTCAGTAACAAAGCCGTGTCATTTTCGGGATCCGACGTTAAAGAGGTGAACAACTTAATATTTACTGTCTGGAGGTCGTCATTCTACGGATTTCGGTCAGCACTCGAGAACTGGAAAATCTCGGGAACCAAATGCATGACGAAAAAATACCTACGACACAATTCTCCATTTTTTCTCCCCTTATTTCCCTTCGCGACGAGTAAATAATGTCACCCAAAAAAAATAAGAAAAGGTAATATTCTCATTATCGAAATGTAAAATAATAGTATTTTTTATATAGTAGTTGATTAATTTATGCGACGTTAAATAAATAAAATTGTAAGGTCAATGGGTAGTTACAGGCTATTATAGGTTGAATACTTCTGCGAGCAAACGTACGCGCGCAAGGTTCACGGGATAATGCCTGTTTGAATGGGAAACAGCATTGCAAAACTTTGAGAAGAATGACAACACTCTCGGGTCAGGAATAAATTGTTTGTTAGCAGGACTTTCTCGTTCCGCATGAGCCGACACATAAGCCAACCAATTAGATGAAGTTTCGCTATAAGCAGTAACCAAATCCTCTCTTTTCTTAATCCTTAATGTTATCTTCAACTGGCCGCATTATCAGTCACGAGACATCAAACTGTCTCATATGTATGCCTCAATTTCTCTTAATTAAGGTGTCATTGCCTGGCAAGCGCAAGTTGAACGCCCTCATTATGCAGCCGATTATCACGTCCGATATTTTAATCTCAAAAATAAATCCGATTCAAGCAGCGACATTTAGCATTGTTAATGTATATGCATTCCTTAATCTGTTTAAGAATTCCCTTATAATCAAGCACGTTGGAAAAAACTACCGTAATCATTTGCGGGATCAGCGTGTGGTAGCACTTAGATACCAGTTTCGTTGGCAGTGTCACTTTTTGTAACGTCCCAACGAGAATAATCGTCCACACTTTAATCATGAGAGAATTAACAATTTTGCTTAATGGCTGTTACGAGAGATCGCAGAATCCACTTCGTGTTAAGAAAAAGTGGTTCCTTGTATCTCTATAAATAAGATAGAAGCAATAAGGGCAAAAAAGGGTGGCTGCAAAAAAGGTGTCAGGATTTTCAATGTACCGGTCAACAAATATTACTCCATCACAAATCACTAACTGCTAATTCACGGTGTTTGCTTGCTAACGTCATTTCCCGACATTTATGACGCGAAGTGCACTTAGGACAATCATTAGAAGTAATATCAGAGGCCACTCTGCACGTGAACTGTCGTGATTCTGCTTTAATTAATCAATTTTTCATGCTCAGTAGGGTATTGTTGCGTGCTTCCCCTCATTATTTATTGGTAGATTTATCGGCGCTAAACCCGACAACAACGAGCCAACAAAAACAGCAATGCATATATAACGCTCGGCAATAACTTGTTCAGCCTGTTAATTGTCGCGCATACACGTGCTACTGACGCAAAACATATCTTTCCAATGGTTTTGTGCGTCTCGCAGACATAGAATCTAATCCGATAGTTGGTGACCGCGTGATTGGAACGCTTGTTGCTGTATTTTAACGATAGAAGACCTCTCGATAGAATTATTTTAACATAGAAGTCATCTATTTCTTGTGCAGAATGTGACCGACGACGCCGGTACGTGCGGGAGAAGAACTGAGAGCGGCAAAGTCTACTTTTAAAACCGGTTATCGCAAAGCAATATTAAACTTCAGACAGTTTCTTTTTGCAGATTTCTAAATTCTGGCTTCATGGTTTATTATCGTTAAAAAGAGCATTTGCTATTTTTGGGGTATTTTAAAATACTTTGTGAATCAGTAGATGATCGGTGCTGATATGACGCGCGCCATAAGCGACCTGAGAACAATGGGTGCACGTAATACGTGAGCATATAGTGTTGCCGGTGGTTAAATCCGATCATGCATCGCGGCAGGCAGCGTTGGACTTTCATTTTTTAATGCAATTAAATGAGTGAAAGTGCCGTAAACTCTGCAGGTGTAGAGCTCGCATGCATTGTATAATCCTGCTCTGGATCCGTAACCCACTTTTTTAAATCAGCTGCCCACTTGCTCGCTCAATTCTCGGTCATCTTTTTACATCACCTTGCGACATTGACCACTCTCCAGTCATACCAGATGAAGCCATCGCGCTGCCCGAATTATTCGTTGCGGCGATTGGTTTGTCTTTTTCCAGTACTTCGGAAGAACTTGGGATGCCAAATAATCAGGAAAATGTACAAATACACTTTATTGTCATACTTCGCTTATATGATTAATGGAGTTCGATTAGTTCTAAATATACAAACTAACCATTTATACATTAAGGTATGATTAAATGACTGAAAATTATAGTTCAACTGCATAATATATGTTACGTAAAAAAATAGGGTGCAGCGGATAATTCTAAACATAAAACCGCTTCCTTATACGCGGCGCTGCTTTTGCAAAAATAACTCGCTCTGTAGCTCTTATATAATAGTAATAATCTGCACTTCATTTAACGCAAGAGAGACTTGTTTTTCTCAGATTTGAGTCACAACTGGTTCGTGAACCGAATTGTGTTTAGGATTAGCTCTCGATATACTAAGTATTTGCCACCAATGACTGTTAGAGATGTGTTTATATGCAAAGTTCACGCAACCTAAACGCAAAATAGGTATTTTCATTATACTGATCTTCCCCACTACCATAAAACATGCGTGTCCCGTTGTGTAATCTATATCATAAATTCTCAGGCAAACATCAACAGGGACGAACTCCTCTATGTTTTCTGCTACACATATTGGTGGTGGATTCCTCGCTGCAACATAAACAATAGCGTTGTTCTATTTAGAATAAAAATTTATATCCGACCAAAGAATGCGTTATTTCGATAATTGTAACTATTCGAATTTCAATCCCATTCTTTTGGAAAACGGGAGACTTTATTTATTTCCTCCGCTGGAGGAAAAATATTATAAATCAAAAACAAATTCCTATCAATACCTTACCTGAAAGTGTCTCATTAATCACTGCGAAGTCGTCGATTGTCAAGGTGATTGATATACCGTAATCGTGTTCCAGGTAAGAGGCATTTGCGCATACTGAAATATTCAATTGTTTTATTATAATTTGCATAAAAGAAACACAGTAATCGTAAACTTCCACATTTTTGTTAATTTATTCGTAACTAGAAAATTCGACTGTAGTTAAATGTCGAAGCGTCAGAATTAAAGTTATGTTTAATAAAAAAGGATAAATACTTGTCTTGTTCATGTTTACGGCATCCCATTCTACGAGTTTGCAGCATCCACAGTTGTAATGGTTGCACTTGCAGTCGTTGTTGTCATGAGCAACACCGCTAACATCTACGGAAGAACACAGACTTTGTTAATTTATTCATTAACTTTAAAATAAAGTTCATTGTGAACTCTAGAATTATGCTTCCTTTGTGAAGACTGTCTTTTTCTTCACCGCAAGTCTTTGTAGTTAAAACTTCGATGCCTGTTTCTTTACGAGCGATTTTCTTCGACCGTTACGCGATACAATGGGAGGAAAATCAAACCGGAAAATCAATCCGGCAGTCGACATTCATATTAATAAGAGTTTTCTCTTTGAATTCGCAAAGTTCTCAATATTTCTGCGATAATTCAACCAAGTCGTTGCACAAGCTGTACATCGCGTATGTGTATTATCTACGGTAATGACTTACGATAGCCTTATATCAATGGAAGGCCCATTACAGTGTAACGAAGGTGATGCGAGGCAGTCGTCAATTTCGCACTGCCAGTTATGCTAAAGTACCTTTGTCTTTTATTACGTACTTTAAATAAACTCCAAGTTATAATTAACTGTAACATAAGTGGGCCATTCTACCAGCGTGCGCACCGACTGGTTCGAATACAAATCGTTCATGCGATTGCCGAAGGCAGTTCGCGCCATAACATTCGCAGCACGATAAGATAACAGGGGTAACGATACGACTGTTAATAAGGATTAAGGCAGGGCACGAATCAAATTCTAAGGGATAATCTAGTTAATAAACGCTTCTTACAAGCATTGCTTTGTGTTTCGCTTGAAAACCAATGAAAAGTTGTAATTATATAACAACCGAAGACCTGTTATAATTACAACGACTTCTTTTATGATTTCAATATGATTATTTTTATCAAGCTACATACATTGTATGCAGCGTCTATGTAAGAATATGAAACATTGTGTCTAACCTTGATGTTCTGCTGCGACCAAGCTACAATAGGCCGAGAACAATAGCACGAAACCGACAACACACGCCCGCATTTTTTGACCGATATTGTAATAAGTATGTAATTGTTATATACAGCGATTTTTCGCTGCGAAGCTAGCACCGCTTCTAATGTCACGTGTTATCGAAACAAGTGCGTTCTGCCGGCACCGCCGAAGAAACAGCGATTTGTACACAACCGATTTAATTGAATCGGCTTGTGGCAGGGCTCGATGTTGCCCCACAGTAAAGATTGCCTACTCGACGCAAAATATTCGAACGCTGCCAATTCTGCCCAGCAGAGGGGCCCGTGGCATTGGAACGCTGCCAATTCTACCCAGCAGAGGGGCCCGCGGCTTGAGGCCCCGTCATTAATACAGAATGTAATGAAGTTCTATATTTGTAATATAATCATAGAAAGATATTGCACTGATCGATCTACTCAGTCTGGTTTAAAATTGATGAAGATATTGATTGATTCATTGATATTTTACGATATTATTATTATGATTGATCGTCATTTCTAACTTTCTTCTGAACTTATTGTTGATTAACTCATATAATAAACTACAATCTACAAAAGTTTGAATCCCAGTATGTTGTCAAACTATTCAACAACCCCAGCCTTTTACTTGTTTGCCTTCATAGTGTCAGTTTGTTATGAATTATGCGCATAAACTGTAATGAGCACGATGTCTTAAATGCAACGTGCTGATTTAAATTTCGCAACAATTGATGGACAGTGCGAGTAGCTCCATCTCGTTCAAATGTTGCGAATGAATATCTGTGGGTAACACTTTCGAGCAGCATGAAAGAATTGAAGGAGCTGGTGATCAGTCAAATTGGAAGCGTCTTATTCACAGAAATTCAGAGCAACGCCAATTATCGATACCTGTTAATTTTCGTGTTACCATCTAGTAACATAGTTCAATCATTCGATCTTCGCAATTATCGAACTTCTGCATCAGAATTTATCATCTCTTAGAAATGAAATGTTACTTTTTCTTAAATCACTCTATTCGACTAAAAGAAATAATGCCACGATTGGATTCAACAACTCAGAAAAGCTACGACAGTTTTTTAGAATCGATAATATAAATGACAGACTTTATTTCGTTCTTTAACGATGTTGGACCAGGCGTGGCTAGACCGCCTTGACCTCAACCGGGGTCATTGAACAACTGGACCACCTTGGTTCCAATCTCTAGGATGGTACAATGAACTGCTTTGTGCCGAGTCCTTCGAACAGGTGAAGCCGATACGGATCATTAGTTATGTGAATCAATATTTTTGAGGCCCGCGGTAAACATGTTTGTGTAGGATTAATGACTAAAAATAGCTGAATCTAGGACTCTTTGTACATCCAGAATTCTTATACTAATAATATTATTGTACATGCAAATACATATATTTTTAATTTCATTGTTTGGAGTATGTTGTTTAGTAATTAGGAATTATCATACGTTAGCCCACTTGTTCATATTACCTATCACTTTCTAATGAAAGCAGAAAAATTGGATTTAGAAAAATAAAAAGCAGAAGCGATGTTTTGACATAGGAAGTATTTACAAAACAACGATATGATCATTCTCGGCTGACGCAGAATCAGGGAGGATCCAAGAGTGACAATTCCATGAACTGGCAGCCGGTTTCCTCAAACCTGTTAGAAACCAAAGTATAAAAATAAAATAACAATAATTTAATTAAGACGAAAAACTGGATACTGGCAACTGTTTGACTAAAATAAGCAGACTGAAGATAGTGAATAGTTCCATAATATTAGAATAAAATACAAGCAGCTACTAAACCATAAATAATTATATGTATGAGCAATAAAATGATTAAACTTTTGAGGGAAAAAATTATTCTATAAAAAACAAACTAAAATAAGAGTTAACGGGTCATCGACCCGTGCTTATAATATCAAACAAGTAAATGAACATTCTATATATGCTGTTGACAATTTCGTAAGAATGAAAGTTTCTCGAGGCAAACAAAAAGGTAAATTCTTATAAGCATCATTCGTAAAGTAGAAAGCTGGTTGGTCTTAATTTCGGGGGATCGAAAGCGCGTAGGACGACAGAGTGCAAGGAACCAGTGCATAACTATAGCACATTCACCTGAGCCCGAATTCCCTGAATGCACGCGCCACTTTTCTGCAATCCATACTGGATGGGTCAAGGCAGGTTTCCTGAGAGAGATGAACTTATCCATGCAAGGGACAGCAAAGGAAAAAGGATGCGGCTCCAGTGAAATTTGACAGAAGAGAAACCCACTCATTAAGTTGCCTCCCAGAGCAGAAGTTGTAGCATGGGTGTGCACACGTTTCTTTTAAATCTCTCTCGTGTTGCATTTTCTTACTGAATTAGTACTTGTGGAATGCGAATCAATTTCTGTAGATTCACTTAGAATTTTTTTGTATTACAGTAATAAGAAAGTGTAAACTTGTGGATGTATTATAATATAAACTGTATTGAAATATATTATAAATATAAAGTGAGCTTATTTAAACGCGCGGTTTGAAAGTGAATCAGGAATAACTTAAATAATACAATATGATACTTATTATACTCGCTACTGCTATCGCGGTTTCATTAAGTGCTGCTTTACTGAAATTCCTATTGTGGTACCTGAACTCTTACCGCATGCTGTTGCGGTCGAAATGCTTCCGAGGACCAACAGCATTCCCACTTATTGGTAGCGTACATCTTTTCCTTGGAAACACTGCAGGTAACTATTTTATGATACATTCAATTTATATAAAAAAATTACAAATTCGATTCGCGGATCTGGAAAGATCTGACTCATCAAATTAATGAGAACTGCATTACTCGATCTGTACTAATAGAAAGTCTTTCCAATTATTAGATATTTACGAAGGCATACAATCCTTAATAGCCAAATACAAATCGCCATTCAGGGTTTGGATAGGTCCACGACTGTTTTTTGGTTTACACGATCCAGAACACATAAAGGTTCCCTCTTCTTATAATATTATGTTAAATAATCATAGAAATAATTTTAAACATTAGTCTAACATTTCAGACGATACTGACCAGTCCAAGTGCTAGAAATAAAGATCAAATTTACGATATGTTAAAACCATGGCTTGGCCAAGGCTTAGTCACCGCTGAGGGTAAGATTTAAATGAAACCTTAATAAAAAGCAGATCACAAATAACTTTCTTTCAGTATCAAAATGGAAACCACATCGCAAAGTTATCCAACCCTTGTTTAATACGAAAGTTCTCGAATCGTTTGTCGAAGTATTTGCACGAAAGGCATCGATAGCCGCGAAAAAAATAGGATTGGAAGAAGGCAAAGAATTCGATATTTTCAATTACATGTCGCGCTACAGCTTGGATAGTATATGCGGTATGATTATTATATGAATATTGTACATTTTATAGAAATTGTACTAACTTTTTTAATACCGCTCAGAAACAACAATGGGTGTTTGCATCGATGCGTTAAACGATGAGGATTGCACTTATCTTGCTATGGTAGAAAGGTAAACAAGTTTCCATTTACTAAAGTATGTTGCTATGTTCACAAAGACATTCTAACTTTCTTATTCTAGAATTACAGAAATAATACCCAAGAGAACGGTACAACCATGGTTGCACATTGATTTTATTTTCAAGTGCACTTCTATGGGACAGGAATACTATAAATGCATAAAGTATATGCATGAATTCACACAGAATGTGAGCGATTATTAGAATTTCTGAAATTTAATACTATAACGATAACTCATTAATAATTATTATAGGTTTTAAATGCCGCGAAAAAGGAAACGCAGAAAGGTAAGTTACAGAAACAATAGTAGTGTAGAGTGTTGTTCAGGAAAACATATAATAAAAATGACAAATTATAGATGACGGGACTGAGCCAAGGAAATGTTTGGCGACTATGCTTCTCAACTCAACCGACGATGATTTCAAGTTCACTGACAAAGAAATCTGCGATGAAATAGCAACAGTAATAGCAGCGGTACGTACAATTATTAACATATTTAAATTTAAATTTAAATTAAATTTGAATGTTCACTTTATTTAATTACATTTCAGGGATATGAAACAACAGCAAATATGTTGAGCTACACATTCTTTATTTTGGCGAATTATCCAGAAATCCAGGTATGATGATTAGAAAAAAGTATATTCTACTTAAAATTAAAAAATACCATAAATATTTATCCTTCGCACAGGACAAACTTTACGAGGAAGTCCGTGAAGTGTTTGGTGAATGCAATTCGGATACGTTGGAAGTTACACTGCAGGACTTGAATCGTCTCGATTATTTAGATCGAGTATTCAAAGAGACACTGAGACATTTTCCTGCTGGTGTTATTCTGACGCGTTTTCTCTCGGATGAAATAAATCTAGGTTCGAATATTTCATTGCAGAATTTAAAATTATTATATCTATGTGATTATGAAATATTCATATTATTGTCAATACTTAGGCGAATACACTCTTCCCGCGGGAAGTTCCGTTGTTATTGACTTGTTTCAAATTCACCGGAGTGAAGAATACTGGCCGAACACGCTTGAATTCAATCCAGACAGATTTCTGCCAAAACATCCATTGGGGCCACGCAATCCTGCCGCTTACATTCCTTTCAGTTCCGGACCAAGGAATTGCATAGGTATTACTTTACATTTAACTGTTTCTTTTTAAATCTACCAATATAATTTTATTAAATATATAATATTTGTGGTGTTTCAGGAATGAAGTATGCCATGATGTCAGGGAAAATATTCGTTTCGACCATAGTGTCGAAATATATTATCAAATCAAAAATATTGCGAAAATCAAAAGACGTTGAAATGAAGATGAGTGTAACTTTAAAACCGAAGTATCCCATTATGTTGTACGCGGAAAGAAGATCAGTCGCAACAAATTAATATTGTTCATGGAAATTCAACAAAACTAACACGCCAATTGTATACGAAAAAAATAAAGATACTCGCATATTCTCTGCATTATTTCATTCGAGACAACCCTTTTTCCTAAGCGTTGCGAATTACATTTGAAAATCGACACAGAATAATTCTCTCATTCTTTATGCAAAAAATTAATACTTCGATTATAAAAGTCGCTCTGTGATAATACAAAATCATCAGCCGCGTTATATCGGAAACTTTCCTTTCGATGTCCTACAAATTCGGCAGCGCTTGGGGAACTAATCTCATTGTAAATGCTGATCATGTTGTTCATGTGGAGGCCATAGTTTCAAGTCGATGAGTACCAATAGGAAGCGATCGGCGATTTTGTTGCACAGTGAAAGATACGATTGTGACGGAACAGAAGCCAGTGGAACTTAAAAGAAGGCACCAACTGTTGTGGCCATGGTTGGACAAATATAAATTTGACGTAATTCATTACTCCGAAAAATCCGATAACTTTTTATACGAAAACAGTGTTAATTTAACAGTGTTAATTTAATAAATTAAGGGTGCAGTTTAAAAGTGAACGCAGGACAAATTAAGTGAGGCAATATGATACTTGCTATACTTGTTATTGCTGTTGGAGTTTCAATGTGTGCCGGTTTACTGAAACTCGCATTGTGGTACTTAAGCTCGTACCGTATTCTATTACGGTCAAAGTGCTTTCGGGGGCCACCAGCACTCCCGATTATTGGTAACGGTCATCTTTTTATTGGCACTGGCGCAGGTAATGATCTCATACTACGATCTACCATTCGATTTAATTTATTACTAATTTCCACTATTATACTTACATCGTTTTATGATATGATGCACTTTGTAACGTCGATTTCCAATGATTAGATATTTACGAAAGAATACAAATCTTAATAAAAAAGTACCCATCGCCGTTCAGAGTTTGGCTTGGTCCACGACTCTTTTTTGCCATACATGAGCCAGAACATATAAAGGTACGCTATTCCTACTTCAAATAAGTCAACGAATTTTTAATTAATTTACTGGCAGAAGTATTGGTATGTTAGAATTATTATTGGATAGATCATTCAATTGGATGAGAGAATTATTACTGTTTCAGTTAATACTGACCAATCCAACTGCCATACACAAAGATCAGATCTACGAGATGTTAAATCCATTCTTAGGCGATGGTTTGCTCACTGCTTCAGGTGAGGTATGCTACGAAAGTATGGCAGTACATGATTTAAATATAAGCTGACAAATTAACCGGTTCTGCAAGTCGGCACGTGGAACTTTGATTAGCAATCTTCCGAGAAGAAACGCTCGAAAGAAACAGTATGCTTTGAATCGATAATTATTGTCGCAAGAACATACTACTTGATCTATTTTTCTGCTTTATTATTTTTCAAATTCAGACAATATTTATCTACATTTTGTCTACAAGTATTTCAATGTTTTCTATATCGATTTTTAAATGATAAATCCAACTGTAGTGATAGGTGGTTTGTAATTAGTACGATATATTATAAGTAAAAATCTTACAGCATCGAAATGGAAACCACATCGGAAAGTTATCCAACCCCTTTTTAATACAAAAGTTCTTGAATCATACGTTCGAGTATTTACATCGAAGGCATCGATAGCAGCAGAGAAAATAGGAATGGAAGAAGGAAAAGAATTTGATGTTTATAATTACTTATCACGCTACAGCTTGGACAGCATATGCGGTATGATTAGTGTATGAATTAGAAAATTATATATGCCACAGAGATTGTACTCACTTTTTTCGTATCACTCAGAGACAACAATGGGTGTTTGCGTGGATGCCTTAAATAACAAGGATTGCACTTACCTACACATGGTGGAAAAGTAAATCTGTTTCCGTTAACATAATCGCAAATTGAAATGTTTTAAATCAAATTCAAACCTTCTTATTTCAGTATACTAGAAATAACAACATTCAGACTGGTGAAACCATGGTTGTATTCTGACTTCATTTTTAATTACACTCCTATAGGGCGGATTTTTCATAAATGTATAAACTTTGTTCACGAATTCACAGAAAAAGTGAGTAATAATTACTTTCGAGATAATTATTTCAGTTGAAAACTAGTATTTTAACAAGAACAACAAATAACTTGTTTAGGTTTTAAACAGAGCGAAGGACGACGTTCACAAAGGTAAATAAGAGAAGTAAAGCAATATAGCGATTTTTATTCAATAGAAACACTTCTCGAAAGTAATTATTTACAGAGACCGAGATGGAACCAAGAAAGTCCCTGGCGAGTTTGCTTCTAAGTCCAAGCGAAGATGATTACAAGTTTACCGACAAAGAGATCCTCGATGAAATATCGACAATAATAACAGCGGTAAGATTGCCAAAGTTTTTATTGTCAGACAAAAGGTAATCAATTTCGTACACAATTAGGGTTACGAGACATCTGCAAATCTGTTGAGTTACACGCTGTTAATTTTGGCGAATTATCCAGAAATCCAGGTACGACGGCAAAATGTTCTGAAATTTATAACACCTACAAATATAAACATACTATAAATATTTCCGTTCAGGATAAAGTTTACGCGGAGGTGTGTGAAGTTTTTGGTGAATGTGAATCGGACTTATTGGACATCACACTGCAGGATTTAAATCGTTTGGAATATTTAGACCGAGTGTTAAAAGAAACACTCCGACTTTTCCCAGCAGCTACTGTAATCGCTCGTCGCCTTCAGAATGAACTTAGCATAGGTTGGTCACTTTCATTACGCAACATTGTTATTAAAATATTGACATATTATTTTAAAAATTTAGGCGAGTATATTCTTCCCGCTGGCAGTTCTGTGGTAGTTGACCTCTTTCAAATTCACCGAAGTGAAGAGTATTGGTCGAAGCCACTCGAATTCGAACCTGATAGATTTCTTCCAAAGCATCCATTGGGACCGCGGCATCCTTATGCTTACATTCCTTTCAGTTCTGGACCAAGGAATTGCATAGGTATTACTTTGCCTTTAATTATTCCTTTTCAAATCTATTAATTCAGTTTTATTAAAAAATATATAATATTTGTGATATTCTAGGAATGAAATATGCCATGATGTCAGGGAAAATACTCATTTCAACGATCGTGTCCAGATATGTCATTAAATCGAAAATATCGCAAAAAGCGAAAGATGTTGAAATGAAGATGAATATAACTTTAAAACCGAAGTATCCGATAATATTGTATGCTGAAAAAAGGCCCGTTGGGGCGCAGTAAAAGTACACATTGGGGAACGGCAATCTAAACTTTCCGTCAATATTTATTAATATTTATTCCTTTTACATCACTCATTGGTTTTGCTCATGAAAAATGTAAATTTATTTCTTGGATAAGCATATTGTAATACAGAAGATCAATTATGTAAGAATAATACTTGGATTATCAACGCATCTTTGATTGAAAGCGACCATTTTTCCTAAGCATTGCGAATTACATTTGAAACTTAGCAGAGTTCGCCTACAAAGTACAATTCACCTCTTTTCGTGCCTTCTTTCGAGAGGTAAATTGTACCATAAGTCGTAAAATGTGGTCGCCAGAGAGTAGACAAATATGCACTATACCGAATAAAAAAGCAGCTCTGGAATTAATTAGTTGTATAATAAGATAATCGACATACTTAATGACTGTCTAGAAACTTAGATATTCTTAGCTTGTTCTAAAAAAAATTTAATTACAGTCAGTCATGCAATGAAGCCGATTATATATGAGAAGTGAATTCAGTCAAGCGTCTAGTTTGCAAATGAACTTAGGATAACGTGATCGGTATAATATGATACTTAATGTATTTATTACTGCTGTTCAGGCGTTAATAGTGGGTGTTCTATTGAAGATCACATTGGTGTTTTTCAATTCCTATCGCATGCTATTACGATCGAAATGCTTCGAAGGGCCTAGAGCGCTTCCGATCGTTGGAAACGCGCATCATTTCGTTGGTTCACCAGCAGGTAATCAAGTAGAAAGAGTAGAAAGTGAATAGAACTAAGCTTAAGTAGAACAAGGACTTGATATTCGTATTATGATAATCAGTAATTAATCATAAGTGATTTCAAATCGTTAGAGATTTTCGAAAAGTTGCGCTCCATAGCAACACAATATCCATCGCCACTGAGGCTTTGGATGGGCCCAAAAGTCTACTTTGGTGTACATGAACCGGAAGACATAAAGGTACGTTCTTTCTATAATATTGTCTTGACGAATCATGAGAAGGATCGAAAGCACTAAGAGCGGATTATTTTTAAATTTCTACTTGAAATATTCAGTGATTCTCATGAACATTTCTACTGGAATATTAATATATTAAGATCATAATTAAAATAAATTAGAGAATGATCAATCTTTCAGCTCATACTGACCAATCGAAATGCCCTAGGCAAAACTCAAATCTACGACTTCTTGCATGCGTGGATGGGAGAAGGCTTGATCACTGCTCCAGGTGTGGTATACTATGAAAGTATGACAGTACGTGATTTAAGTATAAGCTAGCAAATTAACCGCTTGAGCGGACCGCCAATATTGATGGGGCACGTCTCCAGCATTTCCAATTCAAACTTATTGACGATCAAGCAGTCTGTACACGTGCGAGCATACCTTTTATGTAATTATTTTCGTGTCGAAAGAGACAGTATACTTTCGGACGACAATTATTCTCGCAAGCATGTACTATTTCATCTCTTTTTCTATTTTATTGAACTCGCAATGTAACATCTATTAAAAACGACTTTTACATTTATCTTTTAAAGTAATTTGCGTTAATGTACTTTAATGAATTCTATTTGAAATTAAGAATAGACAACGTAATACGCTGAATCATGATTGACAAGGATTGATATATTGCTAATTTCCAATGATAAGTCTAACTGCAGTAAACTGGCTCATAATTGATACAATCTTCCAGTGCCAAAATGGAAACTACATCGGAGAGCAATCCAACCCCTTTTTAATATAAAATCTCTTGAACGGTATATTGAAGTATTTACGGAAAAATCGTTCTTAGTTGGAAAACAAATAGCAATCGAACAGGAAGGCAGGCAATTCAATGCTTTCGAATATACGGCACGCTACAGCTTGGATACCATATGCGGTATAATTATTCCACAAATTTGAATGTTACACATGTCATAGAAATTCTACTAACTGTTGCATACCTCTCAGAAACAACGATGGGTATTTCCATGAATGCTATAACTAACAAGGACTGCCTTTATCAAGAAATGGTGGAAGGGTAAACCTGTTTCTTGAATTGATTTTGATTTGAACCGATCCTGCAGTCTGATCGGTTCGATATTCAATTGAAATTATATTATTGTAGTGCAGGAGAACTGTCAATTTTGAGAATAGCAAAGCCATGGTTATATCCTGACTTCATATTCAAGTACAGTGCTTTAGGTCGCCAATTCTTCAAATGCACAAACTACATTCGTGGATTCGCAGAAAAGGTGAATGCCGTTTCTATTAGTCAGTTCCGAGATAATTATTCGACTTTGAAACAGCATTTTCACGATAACTTCTGAATAACTTGTTTAGGTTCTAAACAGGGCAAAGGTCGAACTAGACCAAGGTAACGCCATTGAAAGAGAGCAATCTTAATGCTTTCATTCAATCGAGATACTTACTGAAAGTGTCTGTTGTTTGCAGACATCAATTTTGAACCAGTGAAGTCTTTGATGACTCAGCTTTATCAAAGTTCAAGCAGAGGTGATTACAAATTTTCTCACGAAGAAATCCACGACGAAATTTCAACGATAGTAACAGTGGTAAGTTCAAGCACTTGCGCTTTCACGCAAACGTAATCTGATTATAATAATTACTGTCACATTGATGTGATGATCTAAGCGTCAACAAATAATGTTAATCTGCAAGTACTTAAACAATTTAATAAAATCAGTTTTACGATAGAATAAATTGATATTAATTGATATATGTGTTTAGGGGTACGACTCGACTGCAAATCTATTGGCCTTCTCGATGTTAATGTTCGCAACTTATCCTGAAATTCAGGTATTACGATAAAACACTCAGAAATTTGTTACACGTAATAATATAATTATACTAAAGATTTATGGTCCCCTCAGGAGAAAGCATTCGCGGAAGTGCGCGAAATCTTCGGCGAAAGCTATTCCGAGCCGTTGAGAGTCACATTGGATGACTTAAATCGTTTGGAGTATTTGGACCGATTTATAAAAGAGACACTCAGATTCTTTCCAGCAGCTGCTCTGATCGGTCGTCATCTCGAGGACGAAGTTCGCATAGGTTGGACTATTTTATCACACACAATTATTATTATAGTTATGTCTTTTTGAAATATATTATTCTGAATATTTAGGCAAGTGCACTTTCCCTGCTGGCAGTGATGTGATGATCGAGTTGACGAAGATTCAACGATCTGAGAAGCATTGGCTGAGGCCGCTCGAATTTCTTCCTGATAGATTCCTTCCGAACCATCCATTAGGACCGCAGCATCCTTTCGCTTACATACCTTTCAGTTCTGGAAGCAGAAATTGCATAGGTATTGCATAACACTAACACTAAACCTACCGACACGTTTTTCTTTCTATTCCTGCTCGTTCTCATTGAAAACGGTCACGGTAGATTTTCTGGTAAATTATTCCTTCGGGAATTTATTTATTTCTAATAATACATAGATAATATTTATGGTATTTCATTCAGGTATGCGATATGCGATCATGTCGTCGAAAATACTCTTGTCGACTTTGTTGTCGAAATACATTATTAAAACAGAACTAGTGGGAGAAGCGAAGGACGTAGAATTGAAGACAGGTGTAACTCTGAAACCGAAATATCCGGTAATGGTATCGGTTGAAAAGAGATATTCCGAAGAAATCTCCTCCCCAATTACTCTGTCAATATAAAAGCGTTTATGTCTTATGTAATACGTGTTTTATTCGACTTGCGAAAAATGTAAATTTCTTTCCTCGATCGCAAGTGTGTATTACTTCGCAACTGTATTGACAATTAATAAATTCTTCCTTTCGTATCAATTTCATCGTATCAACCTGTTACCTATAAAAGATATTCAGCCGTGAATGCACGACGCTCCCAATGCATATGTAGCACGCAATGCTTTTATGTATGTCCATAGATTATAATTCTACATTAAAGATTACGCTGACAACTGAAGGCTATCTTTGTAATAGGAAGTCTTGCTTATTACTCCTTTTTATCGTATCCGGGCGACATTGAAATTGGCATGTTCACTTGCCTTAAAGTATTTCCGTGCCAGGATAATCGTCTGAAGTTTTCCTTGTATGAAAGAATCTCCATAATTTTCTAACTCTTTTAAGTACCGTTCTACTTCACAAATGAACCGACAGCACTACTTAGCGATATGCATTTCCTACATCTGAATTATGAATGCTGACAGTATTGAGGAAAAAGCTAGCGCGTCATTCGGTGCCGATAAACACTAACAAACGGCCCTTCTGGTAAATACTTTAAGAGAATTACTTATGCAATTCTGACAGAACAAAACGCATTATCAATAGTGATATTTCACATTTGCCTACCGTTTGGACCAGAGTATATATAAGGCAATGGCAGTACTAGCAACGCGACAGGTTCAAATGGCTCGCAGTGCGTTATTGTTTCGTCGCCTTACCAATAAAGTATTCGTCTATTATTAGCAACAAGTGTGTTTGTGAATTTGTATAAAGTGAACCAAAGACAACTGAAATAATACAATATGATATTTAATATACTCGTTACTGCTATTGGAGTTACGTTATGTGTTCAGTTATTCAAGATCGCATTGGAGTATTGGAAGTCGTACTGCATGCTTCTGCGCTCGAATTGCTTCCGCGGACCAACAGCAATTCCGTTCATCGGCAATGCTCTTCTTTTTACCGGAACTACAGCAGGTAATATTGCGGTGATTTAATACAATAATAATACAAATTTAATCAGTTCCCACTAAAAGGAAATCTTTCCTTCCCAATTAGAACTGACTAGAAGATTGTTCTCGCTATTTAACAAATACCGGCCACCATTTAGGCTTTGGGTGGGTCCGAAAGTGATTTTTATGATATATGATCCGGAACACATAAAGGTACACAGAT
This sequence comes from Ectemnius continuus, assembly GCA_910591665.1. Classification (NCBI taxonomy): domain Eukaryota; kingdom Metazoa; phylum Arthropoda; class Insecta; order Hymenoptera; family Crabronidae; genus Ectemnius; species Ectemnius continuus. The sequence goes on along the minus strand of OU342868.1, from coordinate 5,964,789 downwards.
TTGTCATCTATCGAGAGTGTTATATCGTTAGAATTCCAATTGCATCGGTAAGACAACTGGCTGACAGAATTATCAATATTTCAGCAAATATTAACAAATCCAGCTAGCAGAGAAAAAGATGAAACGGACGACATGTTAAAGACAGTTTTGGGCGATGGTTTACTCACTGCTTCGGGTGAGCTTAACTACGAAAATTGATCATTTCAATTAACTGAATTAAATCCATCATTTTAACTGTTCTAACTGAATCCTGATATTTATAAAATACGACGAAGGTAATAAAGAACACATTTCCAGGATCAAAGTGGCAAGTACATCGGAAAGCAATTCAACCCTTATTTCATACAGAAGCTCTTAGACCACTGATTGCAATACTGGCAAAAAGGGCTGCATTAGTAGCAGATCAAATCGAGATAAGCGAAAAAGGAACAGAATTTCAGCTTAACGACTACATGATGCGTTATACAATTGATAGTTTTTGTGGTATGAAAATGACACCATTGCCAACATTCTACATGTTATAAAAGTTCTACTAACTTTTTCCGCACCACACAGAAACAACACTCGGTGTTTCCCTGAATTGCACAAGCGGTAACGATCATTCCCATATTGATGCGATGCTATGGTAAAAGAATTTCAGTCCAGTAAATTACAAATCGACATGCTTATAAATACAATCTTTTTTGTTCCAGGTTATCGGAAATAGTGACGTCGAGAATGTTGAAACCATGGCTAAGATTTGATTTTATATTCAACCGCACTGCTGCGGCAGAGAAGTACTACGATTCCTTAAAGTATATGCACAAGTTCGCACGAAACGTCAGTATTGCTAGTTTCTTCAGAAAATTATTCGAATTTCAAACCTTGTATTATAACAACGATTTTTCTTAATAATTTCGAAAGGTTTTAAAGAATGCAAAAGAGGAAATGCGCACAGGTAAATTAGAGAAGCAGAGCAATATAGGAACTGTTATTCATTAGGGACACCTAATGAAAGTAAACGTTTACAGGCACCAAAGGAAGTGAAAGGAATTTGGCACGCCAACTTCTCAGGCCAACCGAAGATGGTTACAAATTTACTGACCAAGAGATCCTTGACGAAATATTAACATTAACAGCAGCGGCAAGTATAATATCCTACCGCAAGCACTAGTTACCTTTGGGAATGGCATCCTATTTGAATACTTATCCTGTAATTATTTATTTATCTTACACCAGGGATCTGAAACTACTTCAAGTCTCCTGACCTATTCCATATACATTATGGCAACTACTCCGGATATCCAGGTAGGAGGATAACAGACTCACGTTTATTACACTTAGGAAGAAAGCTATTTTTTCAAAACATTTGTGCTCCGCCCAGGAAAAGGTTTACAAGGAAATACGCGAAGTTTGTGGAGAAGACAAAAGCAAAGGCTCATTCGCACACCTTACACTGGAAGACTTAAATCGTTTGGAATATTTAGAGCGGGTATTCAAAGAGACAATGAGATTCTTCCCAGCTACCGCTTTAATGACACGTCGTATTGGCAATGAAATCAACTTAGGTACGACTATTTTATCACAGAACCTAAGAAGTGTTTATAAAATGAGATATATTGTTGTCTGTGTTTAGGCGAATACATTCTTCCCGCGCATTGTACAGTGATGCTCGCCTTATATAAGGTTCACCGGTTTGAAAAATATTGGCCGAACGCGAATGAATTCAATCCTGATAGATTTCTTCCTAAACATCCAATGGGACCACGGCATACTTACGCTTATTTGCCGTTTAGTACTGGAGCAAGGAACTGCATAGGTATTATTTAATAACTAATTCTTTCTTATTGAATCTAGTATTTTAGCTGTACTGTGTACATAATTCGATGGTATTGCAGGTATGAGGTATGCGACGATGGCAGCGAAAATGGGTGCTGTAACACTAATATCGAGATATATTTTTAAAACAAATTTTCCGCAGGAAGCGAAAGATATATCCCTAAAGTTGAATGTAGTTTTAAAGCCGATCATTCCGATAACTGTATATGCTGAAAAAAGAATCCCTGAATCGAATTATGTTTCACAATAACCGCAGCCTGTAATATCTTTGTAATGTTATTAGTGATCTAAAAAAAATAGACATTTCAGTTGAATATAATTGATCAATTTATTATGACAAGATACAATGAATTCATTTTCCATAGAGAAGCTTTATTGGAATGATATATACTTCGAAAAGCTTTCCATATACGTATATATAAATCAGTAACTGATCTGTTCAATTCAGCATTGCGATCAAAAGTCTTTTCCACTCAGCGGTGCAATCACTCTGGAAAAAACAAGATTGAGTTCTTCCAGTGTCACTCCATAATTCTTAACCATCTCATTCACTCTTCAACAATAACACTTTATTAAGAAAAATAGATATTACAACAGCGTGGAAGGCAGGTTATAAATATTTGTATTAGTATTGATAAAAGTTTGCCTGATTAAACACAACGTGCGCGAGTGAAGCATCTTTGTACTTTGTTCATCATGATTTATCATTTAATTAGCCAACGAGCGCTATCAGAAGCCGTTTAAAGTCGTCGCTGCAGTCACTCTGTAAATCAAAGAAAAAACGAGGTTGATGGGAATTAAAGAAACTTGCAATGATATTCGAAAAAGTAACTTATGGTTGCACTGAATCGCGCATGCATGTTCAATTAAGTATTTTGTGAGAATGGAAACTACTACATTCAGCACTGAATAAAATACATAATACTCGCTGATTTAAATCATGAATCTCCAGTTGATTTCGTATCGACAGTAATTAAAATTTGAAATGTGAGAAATGTAATAGCTTTTGGTTCGGCACGATGAATGTAGTATTCCATATGCTGTGTACACAATATTTAGAAAGCGCAATTAAAGAGACAGCGAATCCCTTTCACAAACGATTCTATAGAGTGATCAACAGAATTGCTGAGAAGAAAGGGTGTTAGCGTTACTAGATAGAATCGATAGAATCGTGTAACGTAGAAGACACAATTCTACAGAGTAACATATAATATGTAATGTGTATTATACATAGAATTAAAACAACATATACGTTCTGTAATTTCTCATATTTTTGTATAATGCACCCGGTATTTAATTCCTCTCGGTAAATAACTTATTCGTCGTGATATTTCCAATGAATCCTAACAACTACTTCTTTTACTTGGCAGAATCATTTGCAAATTGAATTGATATGAAGCTGAATTGAAAATGAGGGAAGAATTGTATTTAATACTATTGTAATGAATTTAGAACAAAAACATACAATCCAATGAACCAGAAATCACTCACGAATAGTATAACTTTATTGATCGCATGTTAATGAGAACGCAAATTCACCGTTAATGCTACGACGCAATGGTTTGAAATAAAGGAGCTTCTGAGTATTAAACTGATTCATCCAAGCAGAGTAAGTAAGAGTCTCTTGTAGTCCCCTGAACAGTCATCCTGAAATTCAGGGAAAAATATTGATCACGATCAATGTTAGATTTTGAAATTAAAAGCTAATGCACATGTAAATTCGATGAATGGGACTTGGATCGTGTTTAAGTGGATCTGGTACGATAAACTTCCCCTAAATGATATTATGGCAAACAAATTCGACAAATTTCGTAAAAAAATTTCGATTTAGGATGTCATCTGGTTGTTGAGATAACAGCAAAGGGCTCTGAAAGAAAGATATTAATTAGGCCACTACGAGATTAAAGCGTAAGTATTCACCGGGCGGCTTCATACTATATTTTCAACATATACGGCTGCACCATGCATACCCATGTAAAAAATGTTAGTCCCTGACCGAACATCGCTTGCAGATTATATATTTAATGTGCCTAGATACATATTATGCGCCTTCCACGTCATTGAAACAGTCAGACTGTTGCTGGCCGGCCTGAATGTCTCAGAAACCCAATTTGAAGTGTCAGATAATGTTCTTCTGCAGGATCAGTTCCATACTTACATCAATATCTCCTGCGAGGGATTGCCCGTAAATCCTCTGATAAGCATCTTTAATGTCTCCCAAATCTATTTCCGACCGTGCAATAATGATCCGAATGAGTGTGCTGTCATCAGTTCCAAGGCCTTTCATTGCTTTGTAAAGACGTTCGGCGAAATAAGCAGTCTTATCTCGTGCACATTTTACTAAATAGAGGAATAATAGTATTATTTTTGGCTAATTTTGGGTTGACTAGCGATGCTATTATGTGGTAAAATGCAACTTACCAACAGCCAAATAGCCGTCTTCGAGGGAGCCGGAGAATTCGCTTTTTATGGCATCCTCCAAAGAACTGTCCGAAATCCGTTCATATTCGTCAAAAATCTTTCTCAGCTGCGGGAAGCTTTTCGTAATAAGAATGGCATTGAATGTACTTTCGTCGGTTCCCCATTTGTCTTCACCAGCTTCCATCAGTCTCTGTGCGTCTTCCATAGCTGCTTGTGCATCTACTTCAGGATTTTCATTTCTACTTGCCTAGAAAATTGTTGAGCGATAAGTAAACGGTAGTTCCACAATCTAAACAATGCTTCTTAAGGCACAGAGTATACTATAAAAGTATACACCTTGCCGGGAAAAAAGAACGTTATACTTACGCAAGATAGGGAAACTAAAAGCCTCTTGAAATGACCAGAAGTATCACTTTTAAGATCCTCTTCCAATTCCTTACCGTACTCTGAAATCAACACAATAATTAGTATAAACGAAGGTACAATTAGTTATATAATGTGTTTCGGAGTAAACTTCTGCAGCTTACTCTCTTGATAAACGGCGGAAATCGTCTTGATTCCATAGTTACTAAGCGAAGCAAGAACTTCAATAAGGGCACCCTCATCAGTGCCGATGCCACTGATTGCATTGTGCAATTCCTGGGCGTAATATTCAGGGAGCGGCGTCATGAGGGCAAGAATGGCCTTCTCAAAATTGCCACCGAGTTCAGACTTCAACTCTCGGATCAGGTCCTTCCCGTACATAGTCTTGAATTTGTCAGCAATTTCCAACCGCTGTACTATCCCACGATGTGCCAGCACATCGATGATGGTTTGCTCGTCAGTTCCGAATCCCTTCATTGCGGTACGCAGCATTGCTGCGTCTGCTTCCGCATCGAAAGGATCCGCAGGGTAAACCGTCGGGGTGCACTATTAACATAATGAAACCGAAATTGCCATTATCAATTCGAAAAACTGCATTATTATTTCGTGGACAACTTACTTGCACATGGTAGTACTGACTGGCCGACATTTTCGTGATTATCTAAAAAAGAAGAGAAGATATAAATTATACGTGATGTTTTAAGCGATCTTATTAGCAATACAAAGGTCGTTTTACGTGGTATTATAGAGCTCACACGTAAATTATCAGTGCACACATGTGGTATTTACGTAATATGCTCGTAATTTACGTAAACGGTGATCAAATTTCCGTCATACAGAATCGTTAATTTAATTGAAGACTTTTATTAAACCATGTAATTTTAAACTTGACATTTCGTTATCTGAAATTATGTAGCAAATCTTAAAAGTCAAATTAGTGATTTCATTGGTAACAAGGATCGGAAGTACTTTACGTGTAATGCATTGCATCGGACACCCTACTCAATGATGCCGGCTCTTAAGCTCACGATACTCATTAATGGATTGACGGTGAATGAATCATTCTGTGAGTGCTTGTGTGAGTGACTCATATTCAAATTTTATGAATGATTTGATGTCATTAGATCTTTTTGCACAAAATCGATAAGTTTAATGACGAGTGCGCTAAACGCCCGCACGAAGAACATATTCATTTAAACAAGCGTGGACGCTCGAAGACATTGGCAACCTTTTAAAAATGACGAAACAAGTACACAATATATTGATTGCTGGACAATCGCGTACAGAATAGATCGATCGAGTCTTCCTAGACGCTACGAGAACCAAGGTCATATTCGACATACTTCTGATATTACTCATCAGTCACACTCTTTTCTCAGCCGCAGCATCCGCTGCTTAGAACGCGTATTCTTAGCGCCAGTAAAATATCACATCCAAACGATTCCTTTCTATCAAAACTGATAATCAAAATTTCGCTAATATACCCACAGGATTATCCAACGTGTATTGTATACCAACGATTTGAATCTCACGATAACTCGGCACAAAGTCACTCATTCAATCATCGCTGATAAATACCGGCTGATATAAAACCAAAACACGAATTGTGACGATGCGCAGTGAATCATAGTTCGAACAAGCGACTCCAATGAAAACAAGATCTTAAAAACTGGCTCGAAAGATCACAATAATTCGGCACTGTCGAATACATTACTATAATGAAAGATCACAGACGAATACAGAACTGGTTTCTCCCGACACAGAGATGGTAAAGTGTGTCAGGCGGAAAACTGGATTACACCGGCAAACTGAGACGCACTAACCGCCGGTTGTTAGATTCAGAAGTTTTCCATCGGTTTCGTACGGAAAGGCACTATTGTATTTAGCGATAAAAAGAGCAATAATGAAAGAAGACTTGCCTCGCTCGTGAAATTGGGGAAGAAGAGCGTGTATTGTCAGCAGCTTTAACAGGGAACCGGGAGAAACTGACACTCTGAGGAGCTGGGCGAGGCGAGGCTTGCTGCACGGATGCGCACACTCTTACGTTGTTACTGGCTGGCGGCCAATCCCGAGAGAAGTTATGCGGTACTGCACGGTATGGCGATTTGGTGGGGTCGAGGACACTCCGAGCAACTATGATGACGTGGAAGATATTTGCCACTGACAGCAAAACAGAATACCGTTCGTAGAACTAGGGACCAGTCAGATCCGTCAGATCTATTAGAAGAAGGGGGCGGATAGTGACTAACTTATGAGTCATCTTTCAATTATGAGCGTGAAAGGATTTCAATGCCTCGTCGAGTATGAACAATGTTCTCCAGACTTCTTGCACCGACACTCCGGCACTTGCTTGTGATTCCGGTCCCCGTGAAAGTAACGTCACACATTTGTAAGCGTGCCGCCCGGTGATTTCTCTTTGCCTCTAATATGGTCTTCTCGCCAAAGTAAATCCGCCCGGAAAACGGTTCAGTTTTTTAATCATGATACATAGAACTACACATGCTTAGCAATAGGTTTTAGACCCATTTTTACAGGTGCGATTTTTCGAAAGCCAGCATTACTTGGATTCTTTCAAAACCTGTAGTATACGCGTACTCTGTTTTTCTTAAATGAATTGTGTTAAAGAAGTAAACTGTTTATCCTTTAACTTTTTAAAAGAAAATAAATTTACTCCAAAAAAACTGGGTGTACGAATACTTTTTTCCTCATTGTATGGATGTGGTATATGGGGATATTATACAAGCCGAGCGCTTACGCTTTAACGGTACCTTGTAAAAGAAGGCATGACAGCACATTCTGGTAAATTGAAGTGCCGTGCCCTTTCTCACGCGATTCGGGTTATTCTAGCGAAAATCGATTACTTGGCTTACTTAGTATTAAAAGAGCTTCTATCTTTTCTGTCCTTCCAGGAAGTCCAGTTATACAGGTCAATCCATAAAAGTTTTAGCTAGTTTCATTAAGATGATTACTTATCGGAAAATATTGCTTTATCACTCTGTTTATTATCTACATCTCATTATATTATTTGTATGTCAATGACAATTAACGTGATTATGTGGACGATAATTAACACTATTCTTTCGTAAAATGTCAAGGGTTTTCTGAATTCATTACACGGCCCTGCATACTACAGTGTGTACACTGAAGCCAGCTGTAAATTGCACTGGTTCTGTCCAAAACGTCTCACATCACAAACAAATTTCAAGACTGGAGTAACAATGACCCAATGAGCACAGTGTATGTTTACATACAGTAAAATGACAATGACCTGGTCAAATACACAAAATGCCCTGAAAGAGTTTGCAAATATATTGAAATGTATGAGTTGGTATGTTCAACTTATTTCATTTATGTTGAAACTGTGTATTGAGAATGAAAATGAAATTAGGATTTCTTTTCAGTGATAGTGAACCTATATTGCCAATAAGAAATATACCCTGTGGACATGTCTTCTGTAAAGAATGTAGAGGAACAGACTCCAGATGCATCAAATGCAATGAACCTGTACAGCCAACTGACATAGTACAAGACAAGCTTATTGAAAATCTTGTCCATGGTTGCAATGTTATTTCTGAAATTGTTTCACAAAGGTGATATGCGTCATTGTCTTCTTCTACAATGTTGCTTGACAATGTCACTTTCATATTTTCTTCCCATGATATTAACAATTATTGTATAATACTTTCCAGAAATTTGTGGAATCCTCGGATGTATAAACCACATACTCAAGTGAAAACAACAGTCAGTACACCTCAAAAATCCCAAGCAAGTCCAAGTAAAAAGTCAAGTATTGGAGCAAAGAATATACCAAGAAATATCAATAAAGCCAATCACAAAGGGGAGACTCCATTACATATAGCATGCATAAAGGTGAAATCCAATTCCTTGATAGAAGGTAGTTCCTCATAAATGTGGAGTAATCATAAGCAAAATATTGGCTTTATAGGGTAGCGAGGAACGTGTGAAGACTCTTTTGGAAGCTGGTGCGAATCCAAACACAAAAGATTATTCCAATTGGACTCCGCTGGTAATTTGGTTATTCTTTATCATTACCATTTTCAATGTTCTATGAACTCTGTTGCAGGATTCTGTTATTTTTGCTATATGGTATTTATTTTCAGCAAGAAGTTGTGAATTATGGTTTCACCAATATATGTAGATTGCTTTTGGAGCATGGTGCCTTGCCAAATACAACTGGCAATGAAAATAGGACCGCATTGCATGAAGCTGTGCTGAAAAATATGGTTGAGGAAACTAAACTACTATTAGAATACAAAGCTAATGTAAATGTGTATGATCAGTATGGTAAAACACCCAAGTATGTTAGTTTACTCAAGCAAGAATGCTTTAGTCACTCAAACCAATTCTCAAGTCAATTTGGTATTTCAAATTTTCTTGCACAGAGACTATGCTTCCAAAGAGTTACTGAAAGTATTGGAGGAGCAAGAACAATTGGATGAAACGTTAAACAAAAGCACTCACAATCAGTCGTTTAACATAACACAATCATCCTTTATTGCGCCCAACACTGATATAGTAGTATATGCCCCGCGGCTCAATACAGAAAATCAAGAGCTGCTTTCGAGAATGGCGACCAAACATAATATCCGTGTTGTTCCTACATTTGAGTACGTGTACAGAATATATTATAAATTTACTACAGATTCATTGTTAACTTCTTTATCCTTGTAACAGACCAAGTGTGACTCATTTCATATTGGAAACCAATGGTCAATACACCACGACTTCAGCTTATGATGTTATGATGGCAATTATCCGAGGTTGCTGGCTACTGGACAGTGCATGTAATTATTGTTCCAATATATTCAAATCATGGTTTAAGTTACTCAATAAATAAATAAGTATTTCCTTCTAAGGGCTGTCTTTGTGTGCTGATATTGATGACATCACAACATTGGACTTGGAAGTATTCGAATTGGCCGCAGCACCTATTGAACATGTTCCAAAGAAAGCAAGAGAAAATGCGCAACAAAAGGTAAAATATAATTTACAGTCTTACAATATCTAAAAAATGAAGAAAATACGTTTGCGTTATGACTGATGACTAATGGCACAAATTACAGTTACTCTATTAATATGTTTGACGTTTCAGAACCCTGGCCTCTTTAATAACTGCAAGTTCTTCTTTGCTATGCAAGCGGGCGAAGTTCACTTAGTTGGTGAAGTGAAATTTACGAAGGAGAGCTTAATGAAGCTGGTAACTGAGGGTGGAGGAACTGTTTTAACAAGAGAACCTGACGCGGACCACATAAAAGATAATCGCACGCTAATTCCTTTTCATATAGCGAATGATCTAAAACATCCTTTATACAAATGCACACATTACATTATCTATGTACCGGGGAAAGCTCAGCCGCGTAGAATGTATAATAAGCCATACATTAAATCACTTCCATTGCTATGGCTAATTGAATCCATCGAACGGTTTACTTTGGTCGACCCAACACACTTAGGTATCCTGTGAGTCACATCACTTTGCAATGTTCTACTCACAAATATTGCTTTATTCTACTAATATATTTTTAATGCTAATTAATATAATTAAATTATACATATTTTTATAAACAAACAACAATTGAATAATAAAAGATATTATAAGCATTGTTATCGCGCATTCCATTCATTTACCTCTGCGTGTGAATTACCTTACGGCAAGCGGGTATAGTAGCCGAAAGATGATTTTATATTAACATTACGATGAATCTATCGTTACGTAAAGATCCGTGAATTCCACAGCGAAGCATCGTACGGTATACCGTACATTTACGGGGAATGTACCGCTAGCCGCTCCCGCATACATTCTTATGTGTGCACGGACACGGCAAGAGGAGCGAAGAAAGAAGCATGCCAAGGAGAGTAAAAGAGAAGCAGAGAGGAAGAACGCGCTCACAGGAAAATAGAAACAAGGAGAATATAATTTAGGTGTCTAGCGGCAATATCGGGTCGTTCGGCACAATCCGAATGGGTCACATCGAGTTCATAACATAAATCATAGATAAATCTATTTTGAATGCAACTAGTTAAAACTAGATTCATCGGCCCATAAATCATTCCTATTAATCTTCAAACCCAATACCATGGAACCATTACCACCTACAAGCTACAAATCATATCTTAAATCTTTTAGATCGACGTGCACCTTACTGATATACGCTTTCGAGTAAGGCGAAACACTTTTGAATGTGGAGCGTAGCCGAGTTGGGAGGATTGTGATCCAATTTTTGTATGTCAATGGTAAATGCTTTATTATAGGAATCCCGTGGCGAGGAGGGCACATCCGGTTGATGGTGGAATTCGGCGAACGTACGGTACAATCTGATTTAGAGTTGCAGGGTGCAATGTGCGAGGAGGAAATGTTAGATGTCCTAGTGGTCGTTATGGAGGAATAGCCGAGTATTAGAGACATAGTCGAAGAGATGTCGAGCGCCCTTGGCTCAGCAGCCCTTCCCCCCTCTTGTCAAATGACTTTTCTCAATGCCGATGCCAGTAATCGCTGCCGGCCCCTCTTTTCCCCCGGGTTCTCCTCTTTCTTTCCTGTTTCTTGCCGCCTCCAGTAGAAGAGGCCAGTCGTGTTCTGACCGACGAGCCGCCTCGCCTTACTCCGGAGCCAGTCAGTCAGGTACACGATGCGATAATTGCCCGCATGACACGGTGATTGCCGTACTCACGGCGAAGTTCTTTGACACGTGCGTGGTTCAACTGGCTAGCTGGCAGTGTGGATGCTTCGTTAATTGTATCTACTCGACATCGCCGGCTGGTGAACGGAAAACGGCCGAAAGTACACCACCGGTGACACGCCGCCGCTACCTGTGCGACAAGACCAATATCTCCAATTCGAAAATGATACTCAGATTCGCCCTCCTGGGCACCCTTGCTCTCTTCGCCTTCGCGACAACCGCCTCTGCCCAGGACGACGACTCATTAGCTGGCAGTTTCTTGTCAGGTAAGTCGATGTGCCCTCCAATTCATTTAGTACTGGCAAAACTCTGCTTGCGCTCCCTCAACTCGCAGCATGCTTTCGTAGATATTTGTTTTAAACGATTTTTTATAGTAATCTATTATGATGACACCGCAAGAAAATTGTTAGTGCGACTTATAAAGAATTGATGTTTGGGGTTTTTGTAAAAAATAATAGTTAGTGTTATTTTTGTGATGGTTATAGGGAAATCATTGCCTTGACATTCAACTAGGAGTAAAAGTATTGACCGAAAAGTATTCACACATTAAGACTCATTAAAAAGAATAATAATAATAATATTTTTGATTTACAATTAATAATGTTCATCATATAGTTGTAAACAAAATCAATTTCGAATTCCTGACTGAAAATATAGATTCGACTGTTAATAATATCATCTAAATATAAGTTGTCTATCTAAATATTATTTTGATACAACTTCCCACCTTTGTTCTTTCTAATCTATTTTAATCTGCTATTGACAAAACATACGTATTGATAATCAAGGGTGAATAACAATTGAATTGGAGTCGGTGGAAGCGGTGGTTTGGAGGAATAGAAATTCGCGTGTAGACCGTACGCAGCGCACGCTTTTATAGGTAGAATCTGAGCGGATGCGACTGTCCTACTTAGGGGTCATACCAGAACGCTCCTCGAATGGAGCTCAATTTGTGCGATTGCTAAGCTTTTTATTTCTACAAAAAGCGCGCACCGGAAAAGCGGCCGATACTTCATCAGACACCGAAAGCCATTATTCAACACTTAAGGAACATTCCGATAATTGACCACTCATCGAAATACACGATATATCGAATTTGACTTACACGCTGATGAGATGCAATTTCATTCATCTTACGCAGCACGTGTTTAGGTCAAATAGGCGAATTGCTTGGGATCGCTTTACGAGCACGAACGCCATTATACCGTTACACGAATGTTCGTAAATTGCCCGCGGATCGTTTCGTATTGCGAAATTGATCTACTCGAGGCAGTGCTGTCCTGAAACCGTAGTCTCGTGTTTAACCCTTTAATAAATCAGAAGAAATCAACTTTTCATTCATTATCCTATATATTTTATAAAATTACGTGACAAGCAAAGCAAATGCATTTGCAAAGAATGCAATGTTCCACTCTGTGGTGACCCATGCTTTAGAAAGTTCATGGACAGTAGAATGTTAGTGTTCCATGGCAATTAGAAAATCCAACAAGTAACTCCCCTTTATTTTCGTGCTATTAATTAATTAGGTAAGGGAACATCGAGAAAAATAAATATATTCTAGGAAGAGAGATTGATTAGCCATGATTATATAAATATGTACCTATTTTCCGGTAGTTGCCTTCAAAACGATAAGGGGAAAGACAGTGAAGATGAAATGAATACGGTTGAAGTAGAACAGAAAGAATTGCAGCTTTCTTCAAATTAGTTACAGCAAGTAGTTTGACACACAAATAGATAAATGAGATTCAAGTAAAATATTATTGCTATTCCTAACTGTTTATAGTATGATTTACAATCCTAAATTCTTGGCCCATTGAATGCTCTAAATCTAGATCAAAATATCTTGACATACTAACAATAAAATTACAAGCTTCTAAGAAGATATAACATTTAAACATTTTAATTGAAAAAATTAAATATTGTAAGCCCCTAAAAAATATATGAATAATTCTGGTGATTGTACACTCACCGGGAAAGCAGAAACTTTGCCGGCTTACATATTGCTCTTGAACGAGAGTTCAATGGTTTGAGAGTTTCAATGGTCCCACTGGGATTGGCTATCTCTCCAGGAATTAGGCAGGCAACGTTAGTTATGTACAGTTTGACACTCCAATGAAGTAAGAACGATTACGTTAGAAGAGGCACGTGTAATACCGGAGAAGGGTATACGTGGCCTGTCCTGTCGCTCATTAACTACCGTTATGTTTGTTTGGGCCGTTATGCTCGCTAAAGTGAAACCAGCTGTAAGCCTTCATTGCGCCCCAAGCGAATTTTTTCCCTACTGCCTTAGTTACATCACGCGATAATTGATTATTGCAATCATCAAATTCATAATCGGTTTCCTTCTTTCGTTTAGTCCTTTGTCATTCGTTTGATTCACAACGACTTGAAGAATTAAAGTAGGACAATATTAGACAGCACTTGTTCTCAATAATAAATTAGACAGTTAGTGAAATGAATGACTGTGGAATTTGATGTTAGAATACCACGATGATTTTATATGAAGCCGCAAACATGACACACTGACATGATACGGTTGCATATAATTTTATCGGAATCAGAAAGGCGTTGAAATGTACAATTTCTTATTTGAATAGATATGTTTATTAAAACTGTATTATTGGTCAATATTATTGAATATTATTAACTCATTAATGCACTACTGAATGAACACTGAATTGAAACGAGTTCATATTTAAAGATCGTGTGAAATTATTATACTTATTAAAGAATGCTGACTAATTTTATCTAATGCCAAAGTGAACTATCCTATTTCGAATATTGAGAACCAGGAGTTGAAGGTTAATGTCACGGAAAGCCGCTTTTTCCGGCCTTTAAACCGGTTCTGAATCAGTTTGACGTAACGACACACGTTTCGATTTCGGCATCACGATCATCGACCCCTTTTCAAATGAGTGGCAATCGAATGAGTCCACATAAACGCCTGAAATCTAATAATACTACTTAATTACAATTTTATATCCAATCAACTACAATCATGATTACACGTGTAAAATCAAATAAACTGGGAACACGTGGACACAGAATTCTCCAGCACGTGTTATTCTGTACTTTATAAATGCTTTTAAAAATTAACAGATTTTCAAGTAGTGATAAACGGATTTACAATAATATTATAATATTTCCTCGTCATTGTTTACTTTTAAAGGGTTGCTGGACTCGATAACCAGTACGGCGAACAGTGCCGACTGTCCAGGTGTGTGTGTGCACGCGCTCGCCACTTTAATATGTTACGAAGTCCTCGAAGATGTGCAATGTCCTACGGCGAGTATGCGTTGCTGCGTCGAAGCACCAATCAATCGAACGAGCACTCCCAATGAAAATAATCACGATGACGAGAACTCAACCCCGACGGCATTAACGAGTGTTAAAACGTCCACCTTGCCTACAACAACTACACCTTCCACTACCGTGACAGTCACCACCTCTTCAACGACTGCTCTTGCCAAGCCAACTGTTGTATGTTATTTTTATTAATTATATAAACGCATGCAATTGATAAATTAATTTATTGATATGCAATATCTGTTTGTTTCTTGTAGGATAACTCGAAACATTCAACCAACAAAACAACACGTACGTATCGGAATATTTAAATATTGTATTACTAGTTTGTAATGTGAGAAAAGTGTTACAATTGCATGAGTGCAATTCTGGTTTATATTCTACATTTGTGTAACACTTGTGATGTTCGACATACTGCTAATTAGAATAGGAATAATTACTTTTCTATCCGGGTACCCGTGGTTCGCGTGAAAGTAGCATTTCTCCCATTGCCCGCATGAAAAAGGCTGCGTTAAATAAATACTAAACATCGTGGAATCAAGATTTCGTTATCAGTAATTAATAGCAACGGTTAATATAATTATTTGTCCCTCAGCGAAATCCTGCCCAGGAATTTGCATGGTGGAAAGGATCGCCGACTATTGCGACGCAGTCTTGGTGATAGAAAGCATTTGCAAGCCGAGCTACAAATGTTGCGTAACGAGGGAAACATTCGGCGATAATCCACCCCCGGAATTACTTGTGATAGATCGAACAAATACAACTCGTTCCGATGAGAACAAAACATCAAACACACCTTACAAAACGTCGGCTGCCACCACAACAAAACCCTACACGGCACTTTCGACAGTCTCACAGGTGACAGTGGTTGCACCAACCGCAACAACAGCTTTAGTGAAACAATCCACGACGGCGAAGCCAAAGCCTGCTAACGCGAAACCATGCAAGGGTGAATGCGTCAGCGGATTCTTTGCGCTCCTTTGTGATAAGGTTGACAAAGATGCTGATTGTCCTGACGAAGGATCTTGCTGTGTTATTGACGCACTTTTGAAGACGGTAACATATTTAATCTTTTTACTTAGAACTCAGGAAACTCTGAACGGATAAAAAATAGTTAAAAATACTTTGTAGCAGGAAACAACAACAACATTGCGTCCGGTAACTAAACCACCGCCACCCAAGTATCCCCCTTGCCCTGGATTTTGTTTATTAACTCTGATGGCAGCGTTTTGCGAACGGCCAAATCTGATAATACCGAAGACGTCAACCTGTCCCTCGGGATCGATTTGCTGCGACAACACAAAGAGTCCGCCACAGGTGAACTTAATTCCAACGAAAATGAAGTCTCCGTGCTTCGTTTACACTGAATTGAAGTATTTATACATAGTGAATAAACATTGTGACACCATCGTCTTCTTCGTATCAGACTCCAAGGCCTCGGCCGAGACCGACAACGAGGCCGCCACCGACAACAGTATCTTTGCCGCCAGATCCTCGGCCGGAGTGCCCTGGTTCCTGCATAGTCTCTTATTTATCCTTCACCTGTTTCAGTAAGTCACTCAAAAATACAATATTCTAAAGCCCAGAATATAAAACTGAGAAAAATTTAAATTATTTACAACGTTTTTTTACAGGAAACGCTGAACTGACAAATTTGTTCAAGTGCAAGAAACAGGGTCAACAATGCTGCGCACCAAAGTCGATTATCAGAGAAATTACTGGCGTTAATACTACCGAACCTATATTGTTTAATAGGAACGATACTGTCTACGAGTCGCCAAAACCATACACGACAGCTCTCACTACCAGCATATGTAAGTTCTAATTTCCCCTGTTCTTGCATCAATTTTAATACAAACAAATTTCTGCCCATTTTGTTTATCCGTCAAGTTTATATTAGTGCAGGAAAAATAGTGAGATATTTTTTGGCTCTATGTTGCAGTTGAAAGCACGACAAGCACACCTATCACAAGGAGTCCTGTGTACAGTAAATACGTTTGTGGCGTGAAGGGAACTTCGCGCGGACCGATTCAAGCTCGAAATCTCGACAGAGAAGGCCGTGTCGTTGGAGGAGAGGATGCCGATGCTAATGAGTGGTGCTGGCAAGTTGCCCTCATTAATTCCCTTAATCAGTACCTTTGCGGCGGTGCTCTAATTGGAACCCAATGGGTACTCACCGCTGCGCATTGTGTCACAAAGTAAGTAGACTTTATCACTCATACGTCACTTCATCAATTTTATCCAAAATATAATTATTTTCTACTCAAACGATTTCACCAATTCCAGTATTGTACGATCTGGAGATGCAATTTACGTGAGGGTAGGCGATCATGACTTGACACGAAAGTACGGCAGTCCTGGCGCGCAAACATTAAGGGTGGCTAC
This sequence comes from Ectemnius continuus, assembly GCA_910591665.1. Lineage (NCBI taxonomy): Eukaryota > Metazoa > Arthropoda > Insecta > Hymenoptera > Crabronidae > Ectemnius > Ectemnius continuus. The sequence goes on along the minus strand of OU342868.1, from coordinate 5,947,798 downwards.
TACTTATATTCATCATAATCACAATAGTCAAACACTGGATAATGATATAGCGCTGTTAAAACTTCACGGACAAGCGGAACTCAAAGACGGAGTCTGCCTGGTTTGTTTGCCGGCACGTGGTGTTAGTCATACGGCAGGAAAACGGTGTACCGTCACTGGATACGGTTACATGGGTGAAGGTATGTGTCGATTAAAAATAAATAATTACGTGTCATACGAAAAGAGAAAAAAGGATAGAAAAATAGTACGTTCTTGTCTACTTTTGTTAGTCCAATTGTTCGCAAATCTTTCAGCCGGTCCAATTCCTTTACGAGTGCGAGAGGCCGAAATTCCTATCGTCAGCGATGCCGAGTGCATACGCAAAGTGAATGCAGTTACAGAGAAAATCTTCATTTTGCCAGCGAGCAGTTTTTGCGCTGGCGGTGAACAAGGGAATGATGCATGCCAGGTGGGAAATCTATAAAGTTCTTCAATAAACAAAGTATAGAAGAAGTGTTGGATACGCTTTACAAAACTTGATTTATTCATTGTAGGGAGATGGCGGTGGACCGTTGGTATGTCAGGACGATGGATTCTACGAATTAGCAGGTTTGGTTTCATGGGGTTTCGGTTGCGGTAGGTTGGATGTACCCGGTGTTTACGTGAAAGTCTCCGCCTTTATCGGTTGGATCAATCAGATTATATCCGTTAATAATCTTTAGTTGTTGTTGTATTTTATAAATTAAAGTTACAACGTTTATTTATTTGTTAACGAAAAAGTTTCCATCACCTTCACGCGCTTGATGCCGTAGCATGTGTTAGGTGTGTTCAAAGGCCAATTCGAGAACCTCGAATTGTGCGCCTTCAGTAAGAGAAATTATCCAACGCATCTGTAATGTAATTCCTGTATACTGCATTTACGGCCAACTACTGGAAATGCGTTGGATACTCGATGAAAGCAATGTCACTGTAATTTTAAATGCCGTAAACGCCAATTGAGTGTATGTTGGAACGATTAAGCTTTATTGTGACGTTTGTTCCTATCTCGGTTGCTTTTCTCATTGTTTGTCGTGTGCACAAAGCGAGACGTGGAATCTTTTGTGTTTCGATGGAGTTAACATGACTGCTTAAGGTAGTTTCGTATCCGTCCGTTAGAAATTGTAATGCTCCGATGGACCTAATACCGAAGAGACTGGAATAACCATGCAAAAGCGTTCCTCCTAAGTGCAGAATTGAATAAAACTTTATCTCTCGACTCTATTATGAACCAAAGCTGTTTTTCCGATATTGTATGCTTGAATTGCGAGCGAGGCGGAAAGACAGATTCTTACAAAAGTAATTTCTTTAAAAACTCAGATAAATCTGTACAAGAAATAACTAATGTCACTCCGGAGTTTGCTGCATTTAAATAAGCAGCATCAGAATTCTATTTGAATTTAGAACTCTGTTCCTTTCAGATATAATTACGACGGCATTACATTTATTTAAACTTACTCAATTGATCGTGCCATCAAGTGCGTTGTAATTTATCTTTGCGCAACAAAATATTCTACCTTCTACGTTATGTGCTTTGTTATTTATTTATATACAATTAAGTAATACTAACAAGAGCCAATTTTACATGAACCAATAACGCAATAGCGAGAAGTTTCGTGCTGGAACTTATTACGACGATTTGTAAAACTGGCTCTTCCTGTTAGTGTCTAAGTTCATTACAATTGGTTTTATTTAGATCTTTAATGATAATTTAATGGACATCACTGCGCTTTGTACATTATTGCTTCATTCACAACGTTTGTATTTTATGTAAGCAACATTTCATGCCACAAGTTTGTCACATATGAATTTCAAGGCTTATTGTTATTAAGCTATTCTTCTTAAATAAAAATTTCGTAAATTACTCACTGTTCGATGCTCTGCGTCCCGGAATCTACCAGCCACAAAGACAAATCTTCAAAACTAGGTTATTCCAGTTTTTAGACTTCTTATTAATTATCGATCGGCGCACAGTCGATAAACCTTCCGCCCAGCTGATAATGTAATATAAGAAGTTAGAAGTTACAAGTCAACAGCGCTGCTTTCCCAGACAGCACGTGGTTGTTTGTTGTTGTGGCTGTTACTCAGTATTGCTGCAAGCTTTACTACTGTCGGCTTCGAAATAACAAAGAATGTTCCGAGTGCTATTCGTGTAGTTACAATAAATATTAAAGTTGTACGCCAATTAAAACTAAGTTTCACCAATGGCGTCAGTAGTCCTGAGTTCCGGTGAAAAAACCTTCATTCTCCATGGGATTGATGTTAGTGTGGAATAATAGTGAAAAATATGACAAAGCTACCTTTGATACAACTTTTAACAGAATTTCATATTATCAGGCGGACTTCAGAGTTGACGGAAGGCATCGCTATGAATATCGATCTATGGAAATAGAAACAAGAATAATGCCACAAACGCATGGGTCGGCACGATTGCGTATCGGAAAATCAGATGTCCTTGCCACTGTTAAATTCGAACTTGACACACCACACGCTGATAGTCCGCATGAGGGAAAGCTTGAATTCTTTGTTGACTGGTATTTTTTTATTTTTTTGCTCTTGCTATTTACGTTTTGAAATTTTATGTACTTGTAATCCAATTCCCATTTGGAGCACCGGTGATACTATGTGACTTACACCCATTAATTTAACAAACATTGATAGGAAGTATTTATTTGAAACAAATATTATTATTTAGTTGTGCCAATGCAACACCAGAATTTGAAGGCAAAGGGGGTGATGAGTTAGCTATGGAAATAAGTAACATGCTTACATTGGCTTATAAAACCTCAGAAGCTTTTGATTTGAAAGACCTCTGTATTTTACCACAAAAGAAATGTTGGAAGGTTTATGTGGATATTCTGGTAATTATGAGCAATTATCAATCTTAATTCCTGCTACATGCTTATTGTTAATATCCAAAGCAGATTGTTTATTGAGTTTTATCTACCATTTTTATGATGCTAATTCTTAGGTTTTGCAATGTGGTGGTAACTTATTTGATGCAGTAGCAGTGGCTGTTAAAGCAGCTTTGCACAGCACTGAGTATCCAAAAGTGACAGCTGCAACTTTGGATGGTGGGGAGGCAGACATTCAATTGTCAGATGATGTGCATGATTGTAAAAGATTGGATGTAACAAACCATCCCCTGATCATCACTTTATGTAAAGTAAGTTTTGGGGTAGTTGCATTGGGAATTTTCACTTTAATTTAAAATGGTTAGCTTCTTGACTTTTTTGTTATTTTTTCAGATTGGGGAAAATTTCATAGTTGACCCAAATTTGGAAGAAGAAATCTGTAGTACAGCCAATGTTGTAATGTCAGTATTGCCAAATGGGAAAGTATCAGCAGTAACTAAACTGGGATATGGCAGTTTGCAATCAGTTACATTATTTAAGATGTTGAAGGTGCTTGTATTTTACAAATAGTTTTTAGTTTGTCATTTAAGTTTTAACTTAATAGATTCTTTTTCAGGTCGGTCAACGTGTAGCACTTTCTTTAAACGAAGCTGTGTTGGGCGCTTTAGCGCAGGAGGATCAATTTGACCGAAGACGGGGTATTAGCGGTTTTCTTAAATAAAGATCGATAGATTATATAACGTTCTTAATTGAATTATTTCCCGTATAATCCGACCCTTTTTATGAAAAGACGAAAATAAGAGACAATTGCAAGTAGTAGACGACCCTTTTTAATTACGTTACACTTTGCATAAAGTATCGAATACGTTCATTAGTTTTGGATTCAAATGAGGCTACCAAAGGCCATGCTTTAGTCGAAACTAAATACGAATATGTATATTTTAAAATCTTAAAAATCTACTGTTTTAATATTTACATGGAATATTTTACAAAGAGAATTGTTATGAAAAGTACTCCTTCTTTGAAAAACTCTTATAGAAAATGAAGATCTTACTGTAGGGCAATAAGAGTAATATTATAGAAATCCCTACCAAATTGAAAGTAAGACATGACAGTTCCAGTGATGAAATACAACTGAGGCAAGGTTTCATAGGTATGGAATAACGAGTACTGTATAAGTGCTTCCTTTGTTTATATGGGTGAATCATTTTTGTTTTCCCTTTTTGCTCCCCTGAAAAAATAGGAAGTTATAGCTAAGTATTATTATGGTCCCTAATTATATTTACCTTGTTTGAGAGCTCATATTTTAGCTGCTGTATTTCTTCTGTTTGAGAAATTAATTTCTCATTCATATTAGCAAGATGCTCACTCATTGTGCTGAGCTGAGCCTTGTAGTTGCCTTCCTGTGTTTCCTTATCTCTTTGTAAACTAATGAAGTTCGAAAGTGTCTCATTGAGCGCCGATTCGCTTTCTTCCCGTTTTGCCTCACTTGTATCCAAATGTATTTGCAAAACCTCATTCTGGAAAGTGCATTTGCACAGAATTAAATAATGCAAAATTTTTGTAAATTATCCTGCAAGTATCTTTATTACTACTTACATTTGCTGCTAGCGAAAGATTCTTTACATGCCCAATATACTTCTCCATTGACAGTCTATCAATCTCTTGAAGAAAATAATCTCGAATTTTTACCTCGCGTGCTTCAATCTCTTCTGGTAAAGTAAATGGTACCAATAGTTGCCCAACCTATTGAAAACAGTAATAAATTGCATTGCCTTGACATTTAATGTGCAATTGAATATAAAGCATCTCATGATTAAAAATATATAGTACCATATTATTTATTTCAACATGTTGTGTTCCTTCACTTTCCAGTATATTATAATTTATGGATTCTTTTTGTTCTAGTTCATCATATTTAATTTTTAACATCTGATATTGTGCTTTCCACTGATTCAATTCCTTTTCCATGTTATATATTTTTTCAGTGTCACTAGAACTTGGTCTCTCAGCAGTTTTCAATGCACTAACATCTATTGACCCTTTGGAAAATCTGCCTGCAGCCCTTGAAGGTGTAGATGCAGGTGATTCCATTTCATAATAATGTTGAAGTGTCTTTGACTCAACATCACCTCCATCTGATTTGTTTTGATGGCCAACCCATGCCACAGTTCCCTCATGATTTTGGTACTCACTCAATTTTCTTTGTAGGTCATGTTTTTCCCTTTCAATTTTATCAAGCATATCTTGATACTTAGCTTGCATGTCATCTTTGGACTTTTTACTATACTCCAATTTGTTCTCTAATTGTTGTACTTTCTCTGTTAAGTTTTCAATTTCAGTGTCCTTGTTACTAATCTCAGATAGTAGCCTAGCATTTTCCACTATTTTCTTCTGGAACTCTTCATCAAGAATATGATTTGGCGATGCTACTGGTATTTGACTTATGTTCTCAGACAATTTACCCTTCCCCTTCTTAGTTTTATTCTGTGTTTTATCCAATTCCTCTTGCAAGACAGTTATACGTTTGGTTAATTGCTGATTACGGAATGATAAGCTATCTAATTCCTGTTCAGCTCTTCTAAGTTCTACTTCCTTCTCTTTTAACTGTTCTTTGACATCTGCATAGCGAGCTTGTTCGTCGACTATGGCTTTTTTCAAAACATTTGCTTGCGCACGAATCTATCCAAGAAGAAAAGTACAATCGGGATATTAATAACATTAAAGATATAATATATGTCAAACACTTAATCCACTTACTTTTGAATATTCCGTGGCAATCTTTTGATACTTGATCTTCAACTGAGGATCGCAGCTATCCATATTCTACGTCTATGAAGTTCCAATGTGTCACTTTTTGCGGCCTGCAACTTGTCACTTTACCTTCCTGCAGACATTATTTTCTAATAACCACCAACACGAGATAAAACTTATCCCGTCAATGCACCAGAGACAAATGTTTCAGGAGAATCATAGTTATCGACAAATTAATCTTGCCGTTAAAATATTTGCGTCACATCCCGAATAATCCCGATCATCCCGAGAGGTTAAATGTAATTGTATACTACAGCGATAATACGGGCTAATGTGTATGCGTATAGATGTGTACATTAGTATACAAATATAAAGGTACCTTTTCATACAACATTCCACCGCTGCATCGCTAGCGATGAAACCCTGCAAACTGGGGGACTCCAACGCTAACGTTTCGGAGCACTCGAAGCACTCCCGAGCATTCCGAGCGCACGCTCGGCCCACCCCCGCACCAGCCAACACTGGCATCACATCTGTTTATCAGCTGACTGTTCCGATTCATTCACTACGCTGCCCACAGCCGGTGCCAGCGTACTGGCGGTCAGTAACCCCTGACCACTCTTCTGTGTCGTTGAGTATAGACACTCATTACTTACTTAGACTTTAGATAAGTTTCACCTTTATTATTTAACTTCTATAAAGTGTCATTGTTCCTATTTTTATGATCTTTACACTATTAGATGTCGAAGAATGAAAATTTCTGACAATGTATCGGTAGATGACGTTATAAGTAAAGTCCAGTACAGTGTAGAATACGACGTCAATCGCGACTCCACTCCGATCTGAGATCACAGCTGGCTCAAGGCTAACGCTGGAGAAGGACAAGAAGGAGAAGCCACGGAGAAATTTGATGGATCATTTAAAAACTAGAATATGACGAAATGATATTATGACGCGTTTCAGTCAGCGCGAGTTCAGATAGTTAGAGAACAAATACAGCAAGTCGCGAGGATGTTTCGAGATGGACAGTATCTCGAAGTGATCAAGGTATCGTGCACCTGTCAAACAGCTGTTATGTTCTCGATCGGAGTTACCTTTCGCTTGCGAGGAACTATGTTCTTAAGGATTCGTTGTCATTGATACTACTACGATAGGAATAAAATGTTGATTCTTCAATTCGACAATGAGTAGGAGTACGATTTGTTCTAGGCCTCGGATAATTGTTTGGCTACTGCTGTGGTGACAGTGCAACAGAAGACAATAGAAATTAAAAAGAAGAAAGTCTCGACGAACAAATGGCTCGATCTAGAGGACTGGGCAGCCCTGTACAAAGTCTTAGAGAGAGCAATCCTAAAAGTTAACCATGCGAACAAGTCTCAGCAACAGTTAGATAAGTGTGAATGGAAGAAGTCAACTAGACAATTGGATATAACGTAAGACATATTTACTTAGCTGATTATTTAATTCTGACTATTAATTTATAAGGCCAATCAATTGTAGGTATACCTTTGATTCTGTGGATAGTGTAAAGGACAATACATCATTACCTACAATTCGTGTAACTGTGTCACCAGCAAGGAGAAAAAGTGAGGCAAGTGAATCATTGGCAAATGAACTTGTTAAAAAGGAAGTTCCAGAGCCTGAGAAATCTAAGAAGAATGCGACTAGCAGTACAGAGAAAAATGACATAAATGATACAAGTGACAAGATATCTAAAAAACACAAAAGTCGAAAATATTTACACTATGATAATTTAGAGAATGAGGGACTTGAAGAGTATGTGCCTGATGCCCCAGCTACTAAAAAACTGCGAACTGATTCAACTTTAGAATATGTCCCAAGCAGGAAAAGTGTTTTGGAAGGAGCACAGAATACATCAAATGCATATACACCAACACCAGCTGACAGTAAAAGTACGAATGAAGTTACCCAATATATTCCCAATTCAATAACCACGTTAAAGACGTCATATGAGGAGTATAAGCCTTATCCCAAGAGTGTTTCCACAAGTGCTTCAGAAGAATATGTGCCTAATTCCAAAGGAGTAAAACCCTCCATAGAAGAGTATGAACCTGACTTCACCAGCAAGTCAATGAAGTTTGATAATAGTTATGTACCTTCAAGAGTGAAATCGACAAATACAAATACAAAAACCTTAATACATAGATCTGAAAAAGTGAAGTCCCACAAACAAATAGCACGCCGAAAAGAAGATTCGTCGACAAAGAAAAAGGCGGATGTATTTTTAAAAAATTGTGATAAATGTATTTTCGTGGAAACTTAAATATTGAATTAATTCTATGACACTGTACATAATGGGAGGCGCTACAGGTGACACAGAACTCACCGTGACGCTCTCCGTATATACAAAGACATTTTAATATCGCTATTAATAAACTTGTATATTCTCATTAAAAAATCATCTTGGGAATCTCATACTTCTTCAAATGGGAACATCCTGTGCTTACCACTAATCGTATTGTACTCTTGGATATGTCGCTTTAACGATCATTGTCTTCGTTTTCTGTATTCGGTTCTTCCACCAAATTCTGTATAGGTTCAAATTTACTTTCTTTAACTTCCTCTTTGACAACCTGCTCCTCACTGTCTTCTTGATTAAGTTCTTCATCATCTGTATCGTCATCTGCACCAGGATGAGCAGGAACTTTGTGGGTTGGGCTAGATGGTGTCTGTACTGTGCCTGGTTTTTGCCACACTTTTTGGGTTTCCTACAAGCGACAATGGAAACTCAGAACTTGACCTAAGATCGGTTTAAATTCTAAAATGTAGTAATATACTTACTTTCATTCCACTAACTTTTTCCATGTAATAGTCATAGACGAATTTTGCCATTTGAGGCATATCTTCTATCTCCATTGGAGGAGCATCGGGAACATCATCGTTCCTTCTTTCAGTAGGATACGCTTCTTGGGGTAATAATTGCAGTTTCAATGGTCTTTGCATTAGTTGGTCAAATGCAGGTGTTAATTCAAAACAATTTTTAAATAAGGACACTCGGGCAAACACGTATAAACCAAGTCTTGCTCTCGACATTGCGACAACTAAACGTCTCGCATCTCGCAAGTGACCGACAGCACGTGTTTTTACAAGGGATAGCAAGATATAGTCATTCTGCTGGCCTTGGTACTTGTCAACTGTAGTCACCTTATTTGGACGTCCTATCAAAGGATTGTTGGCACATCTTATATTTATGACATCCCTAATTAAATGCTTCTGCCCATTATACGTTGTCAATATACTGATCTTATCAGCCGGGTAGCCCAATAAGCGCATGTACATAAATACTGCCACACAATACTCAGCCTCTGCAAGGTTCTGATAGAAATACGCGCTGGGTTCACTTTCACCAACTCCATTGAAATCTTCCACATTAATAAGTTGAAAGTCATACAAGAAGCCAGCATTGGCTACGAGATACTCTGGACTACGCTCCACGTGCAAAAGATTGCCCAACTTTTTATACCGCCAATTATACAAATTACAGATACTTGGCCTAGCACGACCTTGACCATCAAGGTCGACAGTGGGAACCCCCAGACGAACGAATCTCGCAAAAAGAGATTGCTCCATGTTCGAATACTTTTGAAAAGCCATGTTCTTTATGACAGGTGGCAACTGGTGATGATCCCCGATCATTATCCAACGCTTCAAACGATTATATCCATCTTGCGGATTTTGGAGGAGTAACGGTATGAATGTTTCTATTTCCAAAATTTGTGCGGATTCTTCCATTAGGATATTGTCATATTTGAATCCCATATCGACGAGCTCCCTTCTTTTCAATGCAGCATGTGTGCAAGTCATAGCTATCACTTTAGCTTCCTTTACAAGTAAATATTTTGATCTATCGAGACCAGAGCGTAATAATTCAAAAGCTCTGAATTCTTCGAGTTGTGTAAATATCCTTTCTATGTACCTACACACAAAAGTTTGAAAGAATCGTTTAATATCATAATAATTTAAAATTTAGCATGGCAATCAAATTATTAAGTTTTACCGGAAACAACTACGAGCAATTTCCATGTCTTCCTCAAAAAGTTTTCGCTTGAATAACGGTTGTGGCGCATTGTCGAAGAATTTGTGGAATGGAAATTCTTCATCAACTATTTGGACAGGTGGAGAACTTTCTTCCTTTCCCTGTCGTTGTTTTAAACGCGCTTCGAAACGTTCCCATCTTGTCAGAACTTGATACATGAAGAAATGGCCGGCAGTTTCGCATGTGTATGCTACATCGCCTTTTACATTTAAGGACTCCTGCAATCTTTGAACTTCCATGAGAAGGTCTAAACGTTTTGCCAAAACATAATTGACTCTGCCATATCTGCTAAAATCCTTTTCCGTCTCTAGCGCTTCTTCTCCGTGACCAAGACGTAAGAGATGTCTTTCATCGATATCAAGGGCCATAATTTTCTCAAACAATTGATTCAAGGCTTGATTCGAATGTGTCACAATTAATGTTCTTTGATTAGGGAAATTATGGTACAGATTTGAAATGATCTGGACAGCTACGTCAGTTTTACCCGTACCAGGAGGACCTACAACTAGGGTCAAACCAGGTTGCATTCCAGCACGAATTGCTTCGACCTGCGTCGGTGTGAATGGAATTTGATTTCTGCAACAGAGTAGGGAATGTAGTAATTACTTCACTCATGGCCCCAAATGTTGAAATAATCCTGAAACATACTTCTTTGGCTCGTTAGCTTTATAAGGTCCTCGACTAGGTGGTACATGTGGCTCAACTGTAATAATCTTTTGAATTGGTTCATTGTTATGTTTTGCAAGAACATCCTCAAATTTCAGACGGAAGGGTCGCACCAGTTTCTCATTATCATCCGACGTGACTTTAATTTCATATTGGGGAAAACTAGCTTTCAAGTGTTCTATATCCAAGAAAGTGTCATTGAAGTCCATTGTTGTAATTTCATTCGGCATTCTGTAAAGAAATATATAGAATGTGTTGGTGACTTGACAAGATACGTGAGTGTAGTCGAGGAGATAATGTTTGTACCGTGAATAGCGAGCGGCTCCGGGGTCGCCATACCCTAAGATTATATCGTGGAGCCAGTCGGGCACGACGCATTCCGTATTCATAAGTTCCCTGATTGTTTCTAAGACAGCTTTAAAGTTGTTTTCTTTTGGTTTGCGTCTCATTATAATATTAAAGCCCTCATAAACATCCTCGCCACCGTGGCTGGCATTATCCATGTCGATTCTATACTGATTACAGTCCAGCCACACTCTATAAGTTCGAGCATCGCCCGGTAAAATTGGCCTCGGCTCTGGTCCATCCTCTATGACTCTGCCATTCGAATCAAGCATGCCCTCGACTTCGCAACCACGAACGGTTGTCAAACCCACTTGCGGTACGAATGGCAATTTATGAGTGTACTTTGTACCTGTTCGTAAAAATCAGATGTGAGTTATGGTGAATATATTTCAATTGCATTTCGGGTACATGAGACACTCCATACCTATGGGATTCGGTGGCTTGACGGTAATTAGGAAACAAACGTCATGCTTGCGCAGATTCTCCCATTCGGATTTAATTTCTTTCCGCACACTCAAATTGATGGTGACGTCGGCGCGTACGCGCGACGGTCTCTTTTCGCCGATATTGGGTTTCGCGACTTCAACAACTGCGAACTGGGTGATCGGTTGTGCCATACGAGCCCAGCCACCAAAGTAAACGCCGCCGTCTTCAGCGCGCCTGAATACATAAAACATGACACACTGGTTAGTACAACATTTCATAAGAGCATGGACCCCGGCGCATTATACGAAAATTAGCATACCAAGGACTCAATCTGCTCACGGCATCTTCGATGTCTTGGCGTATCTCATCTGTGAATAATGGGTGTTACCATTTAGCTCGATCAATCTTAAATGAAAGTCATGCCAACGTCGATGTGAAAACAAGTTTTTGTTGCCTTAACACTAGACCGTGATACTCACACGTTGACTCTAGGCGAAAGAGATTAAAGTTTCTTAATAAGTAGTCGTGTAAAGTAAGGAACTGCAGGTTCAGTTTCGGTAGCGCTAGGCAGCCTTCGCCGGAGAAATATTCTGTCGGAACGATGCTTTCGTTCCAAATAATATCCTCTGTTGGATAAAGAGGCATTTCATTCAGTTCCTCCAGCTGAGAGGCTCTACGTTCATGTCGCGAAATCTATGTTCGAAAGTATGCAATTAGTCCTCTTCATCCATTACACTAAAATATATTATGTATTTACCAAAAGCTCTCGCAGAAAATCCATGTCAAGTCGGTACCAATTTTCGTCCTTTTCTCGCTCCTGGGGAGGTACAAGGTTCAAGTAGCTCGCGATGGATCTCAGTTTTTCTTGACTATAAGATTACAAATGATGTTGTGATTTATCATGAAATTATCTCTAAAGAATCTACTGCGAAAGTAACTCACGTAATTGATCCAAAATGTTTATGAAGTGCTTCTCTAGTATCAACACTAGCTACGTTGGCCAAGGCGAAACTTCGGAGATCCGAAAACTTTGCGAAAACCGCTTTCTATGGAATGTGCACAAACATTTGTTTTATTTTATAAGTTTAACTTCCCAGTCCCACTAGTTAATTTCTTACGTAAAGAAAATGCACAACCACCGCCAATCTTAGTCATTAATAATTTTTCTTTCATTAGATATCTTTATGCGGTTTTGCGATCGGCTGATATCCGTTGCTTGTCATTGAAAGGCAAACGGAGTCAAAAAAATAGACTTTCTATTCTACACTACCTACCTGGAGGGATGTGATCTTGGTGTAATGAAGCAGTGTCATATCATGATCCGTAAGAGGATCGCCGGTCTCCTCGCTGATCTCAAACCTTGCATAGAACTTTAACATTTCTAAGAGCTGCAATACAAAATTAAGGATTACTGGTTACAGGAAGTCATTTACGTCACACATGCTGCTGGAAATCTAAATCGATTATTTTTCAGACTCATTTGCTATCCGTTACAAGAAACGAAACATCGTACGACACTTGACAGCATACTTTACTCCTCCTCGTATTCCTTTCGCTATCCAATTGCTATAAAAATAGAATTAAATGCCGACGCTTTTTACTGCGAATCGTAAAAGGTCATTCGAAAACCCCAACATTTGGATGATGTATTTTACAGGGACTGAATTGCTTTTCCGTACGTCAACCAGACTGGCTCTTATTGAGACAGTGCGAGGCAGCATCCGGCTGTTGCATGCATTACAGTCTCGCACGGCTCCGATTGAAACCGCAACGGAAACATAATTCCATCCTTTACGAATTACCAATCAGTTTCGCAAACTGTTGGTTGACGTTTCAAAACATCGCTTATCAGAAATCAATCTCTACGGCGATCACGTGATATATCGCTGGGATTTACAGGAATTCCTGGCTGGATTACGATTTTCAGTTCGGGCTCGGAACGCTCTCTGACGTAGAAGGGAATAGTATTTTAAATGGGCGGTTTAGGAAGTGCAGACACAACTCAGGAAAGAAAGACGCGGTAACGTGGCCGTGGCCAAGCTATGAACGAGGAACCAGACGGTGGGAGAAGAGTGTGCTATCTCTGACCGGCCAAGCAGCCGTGAGTGTTCTCCAAGAGCGTGATCGCTTCAGTTTTGATCGTAACACAACGGAGCATCGACGTTCTGTGCGCTGCCGTTGAAATACTCTTATCGGCAATACTTCGATTTTCTCGAGAATTAAATCGCTCTTAAAACTTACAAACTCGTCACTATAAATACCAAATAAAGGAGGTCTGGTAGTTGGACAACTATAATTGTACATTCATTGATGCCATTTAAAAGCGGAAGAAGCGAAGCTTAACTCGTGCGGACCACCCTTCGGCCTGTGCAACCGGTTATCCAGTCTTCCAGTGGTATTAAAGCCTGTTTGACCAAGAACTTCGAAGGATATCTAGGACTTTCAGAAGATACCAATTATCCACAATCCCGAGGGAAAAGAACGGGCCATTCCAAAGCTTATCGAACTTTCTTGGCAGACAGTCATACATCGGCAAATCTGGTGTCACGTTTTTGAGGGTAGAAAATACCGGCGAGCATTCTTCTATTAAAAGATCGTCGCTCGAGCTCGCTGAGCATCCTTTTGTCACCTGTGCGACCACTCTATTTCGCGATAACAAGCGAAGAAATGCGGTAACAAAAACACGGGATAATGTTACCGGACGTGAGTTATAGCGGAGACCAGGGCACGTCGCCGATTCGAGGTGTGTAAACTTTTCCTTCTACTTCAGTTATCTCGGCCAGCTAAATTGCTACAAGCATTTCTTCCCACTGTACAATGATTTCATCAAAGAACCACGCACTTTTCATAACAAATAAGCACCGATCTGCTGTACTTTCCTTCGCCACTACATTTATTACGAAAGAACACGCGTGATAAGAGTGCTAAATCCAAGCAAACAATACATCTCGCTGGGAATCTCAATTTCGTAATTAATAACGGCGCCGGAGCGGTGCTGGCAGCGTTGTAAAATATACACTCTAATTTTTATCAATTATATCAGCCGTTCTGAATGAGCCACCGAATTTCCGGAGTACGCACTCCGAACCGCCACTGATTCATGAACGTAAGCACGGATACTATCATAGGAAATGTAATTGAATATATTATCGTGATTCGCTATGTCAACAATGCCGATAGAATCGTCTGTGTCGGTGGAAAAGGTCAACTGGAAAGTAGGTTTAATAGAATTCCAGATACGCAGTATGTGCGTTAGATATGATATTGTAAAAATAACGTTATCTGGCGAGATTAAGTGGTCGCCTTTATACAAAGATCAAAGAGGACGCATTCGGAGCGTGGTGGTTGGGAGTGCGAGTGCAGCTTGAAAAAGGGATTAAACGCGAGAGAGAAAACGTGGGTGGCCTGGCGAGTGTAGGTTTCATTGAGATATCTCCGGCGAATCGGGTGCAATGTAGGTAACGATTAGTGTCAAAAGAGTGCGTGAATGCAGCCTGGTCGAGATCGGGCGAGTGTCCGAGCGCACGATGCACAGACGCACAAAGGATCTCGTTAACAGAGCTATCCCTTCTTCTTTCAGCGTAATCGTGCCACATTGCACTCGTACTATTAGCATTAAACTGGGTTACGAGTGCTTCCTATCGCGAATGTCGTTCCTTGTTTCAGTACGTTCCCGCGCACTATCGTACTACGCCCCATATCGATCATCTTCCCGCAGAGATCCCACTCATACATCCGAAAAGCAAAGCGCCCATTCACCGGGCGCGCATCGCCAATATTCAATTCCATTGCGCGATCTAGTTAAGTGCTCGCTCGCTCGCTCGCTTTAATGCATCTAACTGTCAATCGATCAGGAGGGCACCAATCCGATTCCGAGTAGGCCGATATCGCTGATTGATAAAATATTGGAAATCACTCCACGCAATGATGACCGGGCTGACGCATGAAAGGCCTTTATAATCTGTTCGCGGGTAGATTGCATTATTAATACGAAATCGATCGGCTAAAGCCGCAAAGTGTCTTCTCGATCACGCGAATGATTGTTTCCTTGAAAAGTAATTGAACCCTTACGATTCTATGTGTACAGTCTACGCTTTTTCTATTTCGTTTTGTGTATTATATTTAATTGTGCGATTTCAGTGTCGTCTTGGTTGATATGGATTGGTTTACTGGCGTGGACAGCAACCCCGAGCCATGCGGAGACGAACGTTTTATGCTGCCCGGCAGGGGTGAAGTTATTGCACTCATTGAACTGCACCGACGGCAGCCCAATAGATTTGCATTGTCCACACGGCAGCTACCTGGTTGATCCTACTGTCTACGAAAGTGACAATTTCACCGTCGATTTTGAGGGAAATACAGCCTGGCTCGTAATCAACGACTATGAAAGAGTCCCAGCAGACAGGTGAATATATCTGATACTACGAAAGTCCAAAGGAATATTCAGAAAAATTCCATGACGCCACTTGCTGCGAAAGCCCCGAGCAAACTTACTGTTAGAATACATAAGCCGGATTTGATTATATTTTTCTTAAAGCCAAAATACAACTTTGCCAACCTGTTTGTAAAATCTAATTGCGTTCCTCGCAAGGAAAAATCCGTAACTCTTCACTTGCCGTTAAATTAAAAGGCAGCAATTATTTTTACAAGGTGCTCAAGGTCGCATCTATTTATAGTACATTGTTTCTATTCTAAAAGAATCCGTCTGTTTTTCAAATCAGCTTTTGTGTCGCGCATCCAGCCAACGGCAATCCTCAGATCGCCTTTGTTTGCTTCGACGACGAGTTCATCGGGAACTCGTCCATGTGGAAGGACACGCTCTTCTGCATTCTTAGCATCATCTCGGCGATGTTCCTGATCATTACTCTCGCGGTGTACATTCTCCTGCCGGAACTACGAGAGATACAAGATAAAGCGATGATGGCAGCGGTCACATCACTCGCTGTAAGTTACATTATCCTCTCGGTTCAGCACCTGCGAACTCCGGACTACGAGGATCACACGACTTGCGTAGCATTAGGTAAATCAAAGAATAGCAAAGGAATGATTTCCGCGGAGGAAAACAAGCGATTAATACGCCTCTACTTATTTGTTCTAGGCTTCATTTTGTACTTCAGCTTCGTTACCGTCTTTTTCTGGCTAAACATCGTCGCTTTCAATATATGGCGATCAGTCTGGTAAGTCTGCTAATGACTATGTCAACTGGCAGCATTCGACGCAATAAAAACGAATCTTCCACCGACAGGTTCAAGAATTTTATCATCCGGGACAAGCCATTGTTTACCATTTACTGCATATATGGCTGGGGCGGGCCAATCTGCTTTTTGACTGGGGTCCTGATTACCCACCATTTCGATGGCAATCATCTGAAGCCAGGCTTCGGCGAAAGAAGCTGTTGGTTCTCCGGTAAGAAACGACTTTCCTTGTAGTAATGCAAATCAACGAAAAAGTAACCAGCGCGGACTGTTAATGACCGGATGGTATCAATACGATTTTTTAGGCTCGCCTCAAATGTGGGCGTACTTTTACGGCCCAATTGCCATTTTGTTGGCGTTAAACGTTATCTATTTGAGTTTAACCAGCTGGCGACTGTGGCATCAATATCGGGACTATAGTGGCAGCAAACTGAGAGCGCTCCGTTTCAAATGCTTGCTCTATGTCAAGCTGATGCTGGTCATGGGCATCACTTGGATCTTTGAAGTTTTATCATTCGCTGACGGCTCGAAAAATGACTTTTGGTATGTTGACTCGTGCTCGTGTACGATTCTGTATAAATTACGAGGCTGAGTGTTTGTCTCTTATGTATGGATTATAATTTCTGTCATCAGGATGCCCACGGATATTTTGAACACCTTGCAAGGTCTGATAATCTTCATTTTGCTGGTGGCGACGAGAAAAAGAGTGAGGAAGCTCTTGGCGAAGAAGAAGCCTTGTGGGATTGGCTTCCCGAAATCGTGGGTGGTTTACGAGGACGAGGAGTGCGAGGAGGTGTTGCCGGAAGAATTAGAATTATCTCAACAAGGCTAGTCTTAATTACTCTCGAGAGATCAGCCGCAAGTGATGCATGAAGTGTAGAGACATGACGCTTCGAATCGAACAGTTCGGCATTCGCATCCGATTACCATTAAGTGTCTCACCATCATCTCCGTTAAGGAGTCTTATTCGATATTGTAAATGACTGTCATCCTTGCGTAATCTTAATATTCTCATTCCATCGGCAAGCCTGCATGTCATCAAGCGACTCGCGGCGCCGGATATCTTGTACTATAATGTCATTATTCCTAGAGGAAGAACGTAGTTTATTCACTGTAATGTTAATGACGCTCATATGTAAGGATAAGGCGACACAGGATACATAAGAATCTCTATGAATGACTTTAAATACCGAATACTGAGAATACCAAAAATATAGAGAATTATTGTTTCTTGCCACTATATTCCTCGTTCGACGTCTACTAATCACTCATTCTCCCGAAGATGTATCACCTAGCGGTTCCTACGTAATATCGTAGCGAGTCATCTTGGCCATTCCACACAATCACTTTTTCCCGCAAAACCATCCTCCGCCAAACTTTCATTCTGGCAGAATGACGCAGCGATTCTCGGACGACTGACGTCTCGAAGTACTATAGATGCCAATAGTAAATATCATCGCGCCAGAGAGCTTATGATTACGGATAAATGCGAGCCAAGCAAATTATAGCCGTGATAATTGCCGCTCATTAGCATGGATCGATGAGTTACGAGCAATCAATTTTAAGATACAAGTGCTCGCCGGGCTGAACGTCTGAAAGTCCCCCTTTTTTTACTGTTCAACAGAGCGCGCCGCTGGCACGAGGAGCTTTTGTCAGCCGGTGCACTTGACGCTGTGTGCACTTGTCCCGCCACAGTGTGCATACGAGACCGGTAGAACACAAGGGGAATTAAGTCTCGAAACACGTGCTTCTGCCAGGAAATAACGCGCCGCGAATTCCTGGCCTTTGTGACGCGCAAATGCCCCGTTGAATAAATCAGAACGCTCGAAACAATAGTGGGGATTCTGCTCAATGTGTTTATCCACGTGCGTCCACGCCACGCTTTTATTCCTCATAGCGAGTGCGCGTCAGCTTTGATCGCGGAAAATAAAAACAGTCAAGCCTTTCTTTACTGGAGAAGAACCTCGCCAGAAAAATCTACAAGACACATCTATCACGTGGTCGTCGCGTCTTTAGCGAGCAATCATTCAATTTGCAAAAGCTAGTCTACGCACTGGCGCCGATTGTGCTTCAACAATCGCACAGAAAGCGGCTCGTCAGATTGCATTGTTCATTGCGCACACCGACTCTGATCATTAGAACAAAGCAGTGTGCGCGAGTAGCCAATTGCTCCGTTCAACGAAGACGCGCTCGGCGAAGAACCGGGAATGCCAAAGGGGGACAACGCTTTGGGTGACCACTCGCACGTAACTATGACTAATACCGGCATCTCACAGACGCGTGTGCGTTACACACATAAAGGATGCGTGCGCGCGCGCGACGCTGCAACGTAGTACGCCTGTGTCTACCGTCGGCATAAAAAGCGAGTCCTGCCGATCTCGGCATACTACGCCACGCACGATTCTCAGGAAAGACTCTTTGAGAAGATAAGAAAGCGCTGTGCATAGTGCTGAACACAGATACTGCATTATGTTGAGATGCAGAACGTGCAGCATTAACCGGATCAAAAGGGAAGGGGAGTAAATGGTTCTTTAATAGCCACTCAAGCAGGAGGATGAAAGCGAGAATGGATTAGCGAAGCAAGCGATCGCAGTCCGTTGTAGAACGCAACCGACATGTACACATAAGTGAGCTCATGTTGCACCGAGAGAGGTAGGGTATAAGAAAAGTGGGATAGAGAGGCGGCAAAGGGAGAGAGGAGGGTAAGGGCAAGCCGAAAGAGGGAGAGAAGGACTAGAGGCACATATCGGAAAGCTAGGAAAGGCAGTGTATCGGAAAAGAGAAAGAAGGAGAGCGCGGTAAAAGAGAAGCACGAAGGAGAACTGGAATGGGATGGCACGAGGTCGGGAACGGTAGGGGTAGCATGCTCGGTAGGTGGGCAGAGCACAAGCGTCATTGGCAGGTATGGCGAGAAACAGACGGGAAGTTCGCGGTCGCGATGAACGACTGAATTGAGACGACCCCGAGGTTCACACTAGTGGCCCTTAAAGAGATCGATCGAAAGCAAGAGAAAGAGCTGTGGTGTGTCGGTGGGTTAAAAACGCGCGAATGTGAGGAGGTTTTCAGAGAGAAGTCGAAAGGGCAAGAGGCCGACTCGATGACATGTATCTCGTGAGCGCGTTGCTCCTCCTGGGCGCGCTGGGCCCAAGCGATCGGCAGGTTGCCAACGCGGATATCGAGACCAAGGTAAATTTGGTCAACATCACCAAGTGCTGTGAATCGGAGGAATTGCTTGTGGACGACACGTGCACGCCATTGACAGAGACCAATGAGACTCGGTGGGAGCCGGAGTTCGTCCAGGAGATTCACTATGGCTCGAAGCGGAGACCGCCGGTGAAGCCGGATTATCAATTTAGAATCGGAAGGCCAAGATGCCAGCCAAACGAGAATCAGTGGCACATATATCACGATGCTACTGGAGCGGATCGCCTGGGTATATTACCCACAGGAGTATTGCGACACGTCGCGGTACACCCGACCAGAGAGGCAGATCAAAAGAGCGCGATCTATGGAGCCGGCTTTCTTGAAGAAGATTATCATGATACTATGTCAATCAGATATCAAGATTATCCCTTTGGACACTATTGTGCGGACAAAGCGATTTTAAGCGGGGACCGATTAGTGACGACCTATGCTATGGTTTGCGTGCCTGTTGCTGTCCGATGGACCGATACGAATTACTTGATGAAACATGCAATCGATCCTGCCTTTCACGCGATATCAATCGCCAGTTATTTGGTCGTCGCCGTGGTATATTTTGTCCTGCCGCAGCTACGTGATCTTGTGGGAAATATGATCACTAGTATGACTTTATGTCTCATAACTAGCCAGAGTGCCTCTACAGTAAGGATATTCACGGAGTTCGGTAGTCACGTCAGTTTTCTAATTGCCGGTACGTTTCGAAAATAAGGGAGTATATGCTCTTATATAATTTGGAGAGCCTGATTGTAATTGTAGTACTTAAGTTAAGTAATCTCATTTTTCTTTTACAGATACTGTAACATACATCTCATTGATGGCAGCTTTCTTTTGGCTTAATGCTCTGGGCTACTATGTATGGAGCACTTTCAAGTCAAGAAATGTTTTTCTAAGAGTAACTGATGGCAGAAAGTACTGCTACTATTCAACCTATGTTTGGGGATCAACAATTTGTATAGCTGGAACTGCAGTCTTTGCTCATTTTACTTTAGAAACTAGTAAACCACTAGTTGGTGGTACTACTTATCCTGCACAAGAAACTGTTGGTTGGCTTGGCATTTCTGTATTATTCACATCTGTGGCATTTACAATAATAGTTGATCTGTGCTTTATATTGACAACTGCCAATAGAATCAAAAGGATGAGCACATATGGTAGAATTCACCATAAGATGAAGTACAGTTTTAGGATGTTTGTATTCCTCTTTGCAATTATGAGTGCAGGCTGGCTATCCCTTTTATTATCAAGATTAAACTATGATGCCTTAATATACTGTCATATCGTTATAAATTTACTCCAAGCTATTCTTGTGCTTTATGTGTGTGTATTTGGACAGAGAAGGGTAACATTTTTACTTGGGAAAACATGCAACTGCTGCAGCCCAAGTAACAATATAGAGGGTCTTGATTGGGGGGAAGAAATGACAGCAATTAATGCTGGTTACTAAATCCACACTTCAGTTCACTCAATGAACTATAAGTGTGTAACATAGACTGCAGTCCACGACTGACTATATTTTCCAATCATAAAATATGTAGCAATATGTATTTTTTAATCTCTGACAGAAATTGATATAATTACAGTATTAAAGTGAATCTAGTTGATGTCAGCAATTAATAAATCTAGTATGGTAAGCCTGATTGTATATACAGATATGCCAGATGTTACTCAAGAAGCTAATACATCCAGCAATTTACTGTGCCTTACAAAAACACGTTGGCCTTTCAAAAGTGCACAATTTTAGTATGTTTGAAAATTTGGAATTAAATATTTTAACTAAAGTGACACCCACTAGTAGTGGTGCAACATTTTTTTAATGATATAAGATATTTATGTAGTATTTATATGTATGTAGTAATGCAACTTTTGTACAAGAAAACATATCAATGTCATATTTGGAAATATATTCTTTGGAAACATAGAAAATGAATGCATGCAATACTTGTCTTTTAATAAGAGAATTTAATAAACTTACCTGGCCAAATAATCCACCTTCTGGCCGGTTGAGTAGACTAGACAATTGACACCTTACAACCAAATGACAGTCATCCATCACAGTATTGAAGAAGCGTCTTGTGGGCAGCAGTGCTTCCAAGTCAATGACCAACTCCAGAAACCTCTCACAATATCTCACTTTGTCAGGCAGAATTGGGCCTATGATAGAAAACAAAAGAAGAAGTTTAAAGTAGTGTTTAAGCAAATTTTTTCTTAGGCCATCTAAGAATATACCTTCTGCTTGAATAGTTTCCAGAATTTTCATAAATTTAATCATTAGTCTGTGCAAGAATTTGCGCTCCCACTCCAGTTTTTCTTTCAGCTCAGGATTATCCTTCTTCCTAATGGCCTTCCAATATTTCCTCCATTTTGGATAGTTTCTGAACTCTAATTCTCTGCGACCTTCTTGTAGTGATATCCACATTGAAAGTGACACTAATCTCTTAGCTTCTTCTCTTACTAATAAGACTTCCATTGAATTGAAACAATGGTTCAAGAATACTATCAGTGCAGTTTGCTCCTTGAGATCAAAGTCCATTATACTTTCTTCAAGACATGCTTCTAACACTTTTTGGAAAAATCCAGGAAAGTGATTGGGATTCTTCTCAAATGCTTCCCAGACTTGTACTCGTTCTCTGAACTTCTCATTCACCATAACTACAATGGACATGGTATGAGCACGAGTTGCAGTCTCTGCATCATAATTGGGCCATAGGAAATTCTCCAAATATTGGCTGAATTCTAGCATCATGATGCGACGTATGGAAAATTTGGAGGCACATATTTCTTGAACATATATGTCCTCCACAATTTGTGGAGTGAATGGCAGATGTGTCTCAGTAGTGTGTGGGGCCCAATATTTATTTGCCAACTATAAACATAATAGGAATTGATTAGTTATAAATACTGTCTGTACCTGAAACTCATTGAAATACTTGCCTGTGTTATTCGGTCAGAATTAATTTGTTCGACT
The DNA here is from genome assembly GCA_910591665.1 of Ectemnius continuus. NCBI lineage: Eukaryota > Metazoa > Arthropoda > Insecta > Hymenoptera > Crabronidae > Ectemnius > Ectemnius continuus. Next base: position 5,925,319 of record OU342868.1, on the reverse strand, counting down.
GTAGGAGCTGGATTATTGCTTTTCGGCAATACACCGTTTTGGCTCTCCATCTTCATTGTCAAACTTTCCAAATTGTCACATAAAACGCAGGATTTTTAGCAATCGAAATCGATCACTGAGGTTACAAACACACAGCCAAGATATTGACAACACGTTTAAATTAACCGCACACTCTCTCGACTATTGTCGGATGCTTATTTGATTAAAAACACATCCTACTAATTCGTAAATAGAGATCCCATAAAGAGAAATCTCATACAATTCGACATAAGCTCACGACGTAAACTTTACACACGCGGAAACAACGATGCAAGCGGCACTGATCCGGCAACTGCTCAGTAATCTGCGAATTTGTACCGGCAGGAAAGTTACTTTTAAATAACTGGATTGCGCGAAAGTTTATACGATGCACAAGAAGTAAAAGACAGAACAGTTCTAAACACTGTGTAATAAACACACGAAACAACAATTAGAAACTGTCTGATGTTCAATGTTTTCATATACTACAAACTGTTGCGGGAAACCCATTACAGCGCTATCGCAAACGTGTCGTCATAAATCTTGATCAGCATTGTTGCGTTTCAGCATCTGCATCTGATTTCACTCGATAATGCATCGAAACGCGTGTTATTTTTACCGGCAATAAACGCAAAGTAGAAACACTAATTAACAGTAATTATTTTAAATCTTAAATTGTTGACGTATTGTCAAAAAACATAAAATTGTGGTCTTTCCAAGTTCTACGTATTGATCAATATTGAGCCAACGAAAAGTAAGTTTTGCGTATCGATCGACTTTTACCTGAAATCATAAAAATCTATCGACAATGCAATTAGCACTGCATTGATCTCCATTACTGAATTGTTCCCGAAAGTGCTGGAAGGTTTATAGTACGGATCGTACCATCAGTCTATCATACGTCTTTGTATAAGTGCGTTCGAGAAAAGTGGCCGGTATACGAATTCTTCTAATTACAAGTATAATACAAAATAGTTTGTATAATTGCAATAATAGAAGAATAAACCATGGAATTACCATCCTATGAAGATATCTTTGATGCATCATATCCACTATATGTACCTAATAATGTACATAGTGTATTTCCCACTAACATTGCTAATCAACTTCTGCAGCTCGAAAGAGATTTGTGCAATAACATAAGCACAATTGAATTTACCTCCCCAGTTGCCTATGTGTACAATCCTCTCGAATATGCTTATGATGTACATGCCAACTTTGCAAGAAAATATTGTACCTCTGAAAAAAAGATCTTATTCCTTGGTATGAATCCAGGCCCATGGGGCATGTCTCAAACCGGTGTACCCTTTGGTGAAGTAAAAGTTGTACAAGACTGGTTGCAGCTCTCTGGCGATATTAAAAAGCCATTCAGAGAACATCCAGATAGACAAGTCACAGGTTTCAATTGTAAACGTTCTGAAGTTAGTGGTGATAGGTTTTGGAAGCTCTTTAGGAGATTATGTCAATATCCAGAAAAGTTCTTCCAGTATGCTTATTTGCGCAACTACTGCCCCATTGCACTGATGCGTGATACAGGAAGAAACATCACACCTGTGGAACTAAAGGCAATAATCCAATCTTGTAATATTACTTTGGCTGATATAATATATATTCTATACTTTACAGGGTATTCAAAGGCAAAACAAGAAGATACTGGAAGATGAATGTGATAACACTTTAATACAAATTATCGAACTACTGAATGTTGAAGTTATCATTGGTATTGGGAGGTATGCAGAAGAGAAAGCTAGGAATGCTATCAAAAATGCTGGATTAAATGTGGCAGTCTGCTATATGAAGCATCCAAGTCCTCAAGCAACTGGCAATCAGAACTGGGATGAGGAGGCTGAGAGAACACTACATGAGCTTGGGTTGATTGAGTATTTTAAATATTAAATACTCTTATTGTTTCTGTTTCGTATATATTTTATAATTTTTATATTTTTATTACCACATCAGTATTTTGTTACTGACACTTTTAAATCTTTAACTACAAAAAAATATTATTTATTATGGACACTAAAAAGTGGATGGATATTGCACTGCTCAGAGCTGAAGATTCATTAAAAGCAGGTGAAGTCCCGGTTGGATGTTTATTTGTCTACAAAAATGACATAGTTGCAACAGGATATAATACAGTGAATGAAACACGAAATGCTACTCGTCATGCTGAGATTAATTGTATTGACCAAGTACTTAAATTCTGTGCAGAAAAGAGTTTGAACTTTAAAGAAGTATTTCAAGAAATAAGTGTAATAGTTACTGTAGAGCCATGTATAATGTGTACCTCGGCATTATACCAATTGAAAGTACAAAGAATAGTGTACGGATGTGCTAATGATAGATTTGGTGGATGTATGAGTGTTCTTAGAGTACCACCACTTTATAGTGCCGAAATTACAGTAATTGCTGGTGTAGAAGGTGACAGAGCAATGAGTTTGTTGAAAGAATTTTATAAAGGTACAAACCCCAATGCTCCAGAATCAAAGGTAAAGAAAAGTCGAAAAGAAAAAATAGAAGTAGCAGTATGATTTTAAGTTTCTTTAAGTAAGATTCCTGTAAAATCCAGGCAATAGTTTCTATGTACATTCATTTTAAACAATCACCATCGTGAAAAGTGTGTCACAAACTTATTTATAATTAAAACCTCATATTTTATACTGCACTTTTGTAACTTCATTTTATAATTAAATGGTTTCATAATTATAAAAGACATTGGTTTTTATTAAAAGCACCAACTCTGATCCAACTCACACTTTCCTTGATACCATCTAACTAATAACTGATTTCTTAAAGTATAGTCTTTCAGCACCATCCCCTGTGTCTGAAAATATTATTTAATTAGTTAATAAAAATAAAATCAAGTAAAAAAAATCGATAAATGCAAAAGTTACTTACGATGGGTGGCGGAAATATTCTTTGGAAATCCATTTTGTTCTGATGCTCTAAATAACTCTGAGACAAAATCAATTTTGTTTCCGGAGTAAAACATTGACTACAAAGCTGACACTCGACCTGAAAACAGTCTTCGCATTTCACGCATAACTCTGGCAGTACCATTACATTTTTATCTGCTACCTCCATTTCTTGTTCCATTTTCGTCCTAAAAAAGGTGTAACGCGTTATTTGAAAAACTGGTTCAATGCCTAAAGAATGTGTGGATATAAAAAATTAACGAACCTGACTTTTAAGGAACTCTTTTTCACTCTTTGCCCTACTCCTACCAAAGCGAACAAATTAAATATAACTTGCTCATAAAGAAGTTGATTTGGAGGGTAATGGGCGGATGATAAATTTGGCGACATATTAGCTTCCATCGTATAAACATTTAAATCTTCGTCGAGAGTAAAATCAATTCGTACTAATTCGAAGAAGTTTCTTCCATTCCCGAAACGCTTTGCTATATCCCTGATCTGTCGTTCTTTCAATAGGGTAATTTCCCGTATTGCTTCATACATATTAAACCACATCTTTTCGGGATCTTTATTCTGTGATCTCACGTATGCATCAAAGGAATCTTTCATGGAGAATTTGAGATTTGTATAATAATTTTTCAAGGATGGCACGTTCCATATTGGAAGATAGTCATCACCAACCACATACTTGTCTAAAACTTGTGGATCAAAGGGGTAATATTTAACAGGACAAAATCGAATGAGTACATCCCCTTTGTACGCGTACACTCTAAGAGGATCGATGGATGTAATGACAGTATATACTCCAATATCGAATTTATATCCATCAACCAAAAATGGTCGGTCTATGAACTCTTGTATGAATGATCCTTCGGTAGTTAGGTTCATCTCGTCAATTTTCTTTATACTTATTCCTCGATGATCGTTCGATTTCTCAACGAAACTTTTCTCGGGATTTTCCTTGGCATATTTTAGAAAAGCCTCTCGGTGCTCCGGTATCTTGAACGCTGGAGGAATAAATCTGCCCTCGGTGGTTGATAGATCAACTTTATTTGTGATGTAGCCACATCCAGGGAAGTGGTTGACCCTCTGATGTGGCTGCAGTTTACGCAAATTGCTTGACAATGTTCTAAATGGATAATCGTGTGCCCATAGCAAGTCCCATTCGGAATCATTGTTGCCCCTCTCAAATCCCAAGCGATCTAACACGGCAAATACATGCTTCAAATGTCCAGTATCACTTCTGTTTTGATTCTGATAGATCCAGTAAACTGGTTTCTTCTCTTTTACTTCTACGACTTTTGTTTCGACTCTCACTAATTGTTCCTGGTAGTATATAAACATGAAAAACAAGCAATACAGAATAACAGGACCAACTACGGAGTACAAGAAAATCTTCAACAAAGTCTTAATTTTCAAGCTCATGACTTCATTGCTGAGGGCAGCAACTCTTCCACCCTGCTGTAAGAAATTATGATATTAAACGTTAAGTATTCGTATAGCTATTAATCTGAGCGGAAGTGTTTTTAACAAACCTCCTCCGCAGTTTCTTTTTCCTGCTTCTTTTCATCTGACATCGTGAAATATACGGTCTCACTATCATCTGTTGCTATAGACGAAACCACTATGACTAGTGAACAAATGTATTGAGAGCAATAAGCTGCATCGGACGAAAGTACCGTTGTAAGACATCCCCGCTTCTTCACTTTCCTGTTCCACGTGGGGAATGCGATGCAGAACCGGTTTTCATTCAGAATCTAAACCCTTGTTCCCCCAATATCACTCTATACTATTTAGAAATTAATATGTTACTAAATATTATTAATTTCTTCGTGCGCAATGTAAAGTTCTGAGCTAATCTTTCTTCATGTTTCACTTGCAAATTTTTGTTCAACTTCGTTTCATGTCGGCGTATGAAATATCAACAATACTATTCATTATTTATTAAATCCATACTAATACAATTCAAGAAGAGATATAAACAAAGTTTGTATTAGAGAAAATGTGATTTATTTTGAACTAATAGGATTAGTACCGAAATATTTGAACTAGCCGGAAATACGAAAGTGACTGGCGCTGAAGTATTGCGCGCAGAACGAACGCATGACGCTTCCTGTCCTTTACGTTCCCTAACGCTTTGCGGTGTAGACGTACTTTTTGAGAAAATGGGTTTCCAAAATATCTGGTACTCGCATCCGCGCCGATACGGCCAGGGTTCTAGGTCCTGGTAAGGATATTTCAAATGAATTATTGTGTAAACGAGAAACAATATTCCAAAGTTATGGGAAACATGTGTGTGTCACGTTGCCGCCGCGTGTGACTCGTGTGTGTTCTCTTGTGTGAAGGAATTTATATCAGGATATATTTGCAACAACTGCTGATTCACTATTGAATTAAAGTGGAAAATATGTCACAATATATTTAATAAATTCTGATATAGTAGTTGCAAACGTGTTAGACTAAGCTTATGTTTATCTTGGAGTAGCATAACCCCTCTGGATTATCATTCTAAACAGATTCCCTCCGCATACATACTTCGGGTATATAGATTTACATAAATCATTTAAAAAATTCCCCTTTTTTACAGCCGTGCTTGCGCCAACAGACATGGACTGATCCGCAAATATGGTCTTAATATTTGCAGACAGTGCTTCAGAGAATACGCTGCTGACATTGGTTTCAAGAAGGTAAAATTCTCCTGTGTAGCATGAACAATATACTGTAAACGTATATTTGGAATTCTAGCTAATAAAATATTTTCTTGTCTGTTTTCAGTTGGACTAATGGCAAACTAGAATAGCTATAATTTCTGAGGTCACCAATTTTGCACTACCATCTGAAATTGGATTCGTTCTCCTTATTGGAAGATCCCAATGCTGATACCATCCAGGCATATTTGTCACTTTCTGTTTCTACATTTCGTTATGTACATTAATTGACAAATAAACAGTTTTTTACACTGATTCTCAGTCCCAAAGATATTGGTGTATTACTCATCTCCCTATTCCTTATTTGGCCATAGGATATATCTTGAAGAGCAAATTGCTTAATTTAAGGTTCAAATGTTGCATACCATATACATTGGTGATTCGAAAATCAAAAGGTATATTGCAGATAAAGTAGGTAGTAAGACATCAGTGGGTGTTGCAGGGGAATGGGATGAGTCACTCGAGCTGGAAACATAACCAACTTTGTACTGCTCAGGACGCAGAGAGGGTTGCTCGAAAGCCGGTCTCGATTCACTCTGTCACTTTTGCTTAAAATCAGAAAAAATGGCTACATATGCAGTGGTAACGTCTGATTTCATAAATGTAACGATAACTACATCGGCACAGGGCTCTTCTTGCGTGGAGCGACGATTTCAAAAGGGTATCACTATCGATGATTTTAAGGTGAATAAAATTTCGAATGTTGTAGTCACGTTAATTAATTTTCGCCGGGTTTATGCATTACTATCAATATTTCTGCAAATTCCAGGGGAAATTAGAACTAGTAACCGGCGGAAACCCGGCTACTATGACGGTGGAAGTGTTTGACAAGAATGACAAACTAATTTGTAAGTTAGATGACGGACAGCGTCTTTTGGGATCGTATCCTATTGACGACGGCATGAGGATACATGTAAGATTGCAAAATAAATAATAAATCATTCGGATCGGTAAGAAATAATTTATGATTCTCACCAGGTAATAGATAATTTTCCTCGAACTGATGACGAGCTGGATAATGTGGAGAAATTTCAGATTTCTGAGGAAGAGTATGCTAAGAGATCAGGTAAAATATATCTATTAAATCAAGAAGTTTGCAGTATTTTATATATAGCTTTTAATATATGTATGCAGATACTGTAAAAGCATTCCTGGAAAAGAACAAATTGGGCAAGTACAATGAGGAGGAAATGAAAAAGAGGGCTGAAGAGAGAAAGCGTGAAGAAGAGGCAGAGGAAGCAGCTGCAAAATTATGTAAAGTTGCTGACCGGTGTGAGATATCTATTCCAAATCAACCAAAACGTAGAGCTACTGTTATGTATGTTGGTAAGTACTATTGGAATTATTTTCTAACTTAAATACCAAGGGGTGTAATGGTATTTAACTTTAATAATAATTTTCCTAGGCAAGACTGATTTTAAGCCTGGTTGGTGGATTGGAGTGAAGTATGATGAACCTCTTGGAAAGAATGATGGAACGTAAGGACTTCATAATATTCTGTAGAAAATGTTATTACATGAACTGCTATCAACTGTTTACTTTCAGTGTCAATGGGAAGCAGTATTTTGAGTGTTTGCCAAAGTATGGTGGATTTGTCAAACCAATGCACGTAAAAGTCGGCGATTTCCCAGTGGAGGAATACGACTTGAATGAAGAATTGTAGACCGGAGTTCCGCATTCCGCTAATTTTATTATTAAAAGTTAGTGTGTGATTTATACTAATTTTCAGACTTATAATACTCATAAAAAATAAAAAAAGTATTTAATATTTCCTTCTCTTTATTATATCAGGCCTCCAATTGATAGGATGAGTTTCTTCACTCTGAAATTCAAAGTAATATCGCGATGATGTAGCTTTACAATTAAAAATATTCTCATTCTATGTTTCACAAAACTTACAGCAGTATCATCTTCTTTATAAATCTTTATGGTTTTATCTGCCTCTGTTGTAATCATACGAGTTCCAGACATATCAAATGTTATACTGAAAACTCCAGCCTCACTGTCCATAGATCCTGGTTGTACTGGTGCTTGCAGACGTTGGAAATTATATCTACGAATTACGCGAGAGAATATATACAATGCAAAAGCTTAGACAATGAAGTTGAAATAGAAATAATCAATTTACCCTGTCCTCCAATCCCAAAGATGCATAGTACCATTATCAGCGCCCGAAACTAATACACCATCGTCATTTACAGCTAAACAATTAACTATTGCATTGTGGCCAGATAAATTCTGAATGAATTTTCCTTCTGGACATTTCCATTGCTTGATATTATCCGGTGATGCGGACGCAAACATGTATCTAATAATGGGGAACCATTATTAATGAGTGACAAAAAAATACTAAAGTAAGAATGTATGATTTTTATATACTAACAAGGATGGATGGAATACAACTGCACGCACACTCTTCTTGTGATTTGTCAGGGTAGCTCTAGATTTTCCTGCTGCCAAGTCCCACAGCCTTATTGTACAGTCATGACTTCCAGTAATGATCTATATAAAAATGTATAGTTTATAATAAGTATTCCATACTTTTATAGTACACAGAATAAACATACCTGAGGCTCTGCTGTTTGGCAGATCACACTAGCAACTGTATTAGTGTGGCCAACAAGTGTATGAACATTTGCCTTTGTCCTCATATCCCATACCCTTCCTGTAGAGTCCCTACCAGCTGTGACCAGTACATCAATATTAGGATGTAGAGCCATGGAATATACTGCTGATAAATGACCATGATAATGTCTTATGACCTGAAATAGTATACAAAATATGACCTCCTGAAATACTACTCTAATCCTCATGTTATTTCAATAAGGGTATTAACCTTGTTATATTCAAGATCCCAACATTTCACTTGTCTATCTTCACCACATGAGAATAAATATGGATGTCTATGAGAAAATGCAAGGCCACGAACACTGCTTATGTGCCCAGTTAAAGAGACTTTCAATTTGCCAGTTGCAAGATCCCAAATCTGGAAAGATATTTAATATGGATATTTGCAATTTTACTTTCACATGTTCAATTCATGAATTGATATGTTTACCTTGATCACTCTGTCTGCAGAACCTGTTGCAAACCATTCATTGCCTGGTTCAACTGCACAACATCTTACCCATCCAAGATGTCCACTAATAACTCTATATAATTTCCATGGTGCATGCCACTTGGGCTTAGCCATTGAGGGTGTTTTCTTTGGTGGTAATGTTATTGCGCTATTCATGGTATTTCCTCCTGTGCTGGCTTGTGTTGTGGCTATTACATTAGTAGATTGCATTGGGCTAAAAGGCACTATAGCAGTGCTGGCACTGTTTCCAAAGGTTTCATCTGAATATACAAAGAACATGGTATAAGTTAATCTCTAAATTCTTTTAACCAGAGTCCAAAAAATGAATATATTTTTAATTGAGAGGGCATAATTATTACCTCCTGGGGGTGGAGGATCTACAGCATCATTTTCATGTTGCACCTTGGCCATAATATTGTGTCTTACTCTTTCTAATACAGGGCCATAGCTGTCTTTTGCCTTTACATTCTTCTTCATTTTTTGTCTGTGCAACCATTTAATTATGAAATATAGGCTTTTGCAATACTATATTAAACTCATATATAATCATTGCAAATGATACTTACAACTCTGGATCTACTGGTGGCAATGTACCTTGGTTGAGTAAGAACATGTCATGTGTTCTTTTTAACGAACGAAATACCAATGTATGCACGGAATGCCTTTGAACGTCCTAAAGAAAAAGATTCCGACACATTAAATAAAAAATGTGGTAAATGACAACTCGAGGTTGAAATACTTTTAAAGTCCATACCATTTTGAAGGTTTAGTCGATGTCTTTCCTTATGTTTAATTATTAGGTTGCAAAGTAGGTAGGAAACACTGAATGTATATTAATGGTTACACTACTATGAACATAACTTTTTAGTTTAATAAAACTTGTGAGCCGCACGCTTCTTTGCAAATTGTCCAGGAAACTCAATAACACAACCATAACCCTTCCGAATATTATTGTACTTTTGTATTGAATGGAACGCACCCTCGTGCAAGCCGCTTGAACGACATAGACCTACACACACTTATGTGAATGTCAACGTATTGTATATATATATGGCACAATCATTCTTGAATTAGGTTCCTCTAGCCCGGGAAGTTTTCGAAACATTTTACACATGCGAAATATAATAAGTTTATTATGTCATAGTGAATATAACAAACTACTATACATGAAAGCTTCTTAAGTTACAAAATATTTAAAATTAGGAATTGGAACCTCAATGGCAGTCATTTTTATTTACGATGCGTACACTTCGATAGGTGTTCACAATGACTAGATAGGATATGAATAACAAATACAAAAACGCGTCTGCCCATTGAACTCCGCTTATTGCTCAAGCTGTTTTATATACCTATGTCGAAAAAAGTTAAGATTAGACTCAAATGGTAGGAATATATGTGGCTGACGTGATGCTGCTTCGTAAGAGAGTATCGGCCGTAATTGAAGCGCCAGATCCTTTACGAGACGCACGTGAATGCGGATGTAAATTCAGCGGAGGTAAATTTGGATGTTCGATCCTGGTCGGTGTGCTAACACGTGGCCGTAATGTTCCCTTTTGTGCGTCGACTATATCTGTACATGTAGAATGTAAATATTAAAGAACAAAAAGTAATAATAAATTGAGTGAACTAATTAAAAATTTGCAGGCACCTGTTTGATGTGGTTCGAGTATATCATCCACTTTGCAATAGTCACCCTTGACTGACAAGGGCTCCTCGTAATCTACAAATGCCGTATTATCGAAGGCCTTATCGTCCTTAGGACGATCATGAATGGGGGTAATAACTGGCGGATCCACGTACGTCTAAAAAAGTAGGTACTTCTGGTCACATAATATGTTCTTGCAATTACTATTTCTGCAATTGGAGCCTGACATTACCAAATCCAATAATCACATTACTTAGAACACATATTACACGATATAATAATTGAAAGTTTATATACATGTTCGATTGGTGTAACGGGATAAGGCTTCTTTGTAAAATGTCCATTCCCAATAGTTTCGTAGGTGTGCTCGTCCAAGTAATGTTTCGTGGTACCGCGTGGTGTGAGTGTCGCCCACATTAAACGACTATCCGGTATAATATCAGTTGTGCAGGGATAAAGTATCGCCTCGCTCTGAATCCTCCCGTTCTTGCTTTGCATACTGGAAGCCGCATTCGGCATTGAAATCACGCCACTTTTCCCGTTTCTATTACTATAAAGTTTCCAATAACACGAACGACGCTTGAGATCTCATATGATAATATCCCAATCCGTGTTATGGTATTGGCTTACTACAACACGCTGATACTTACAATTTGCATTTGAAAAATAGCGTAGCGAGGACTATTCCTACGAGTAATATGCCGATGCAAGACGTGATGAGTATGAGTAGCCACGAATCATCGAATACCATGCCTGAAATTAATTATATTTTAAGCAAAAAATAATCTCCGAAAAATTGTGTTTTAAATTATTCATACGAACCTTGCTGTGGCATTTCAATGAATTGTACTCCTTCGGTTTGTTGAGTGCATAAATACCTACACGGACTATCATTAATAAAAGGAAGAAACGGCAGTGTATTTGTATTTGCGTGGAGGTCAGATGGTTGTTGGAGAATCGCCGGAAAAGGCGGTGGCGGAATGTGCAGAATATCGGGTGGTGGTTCGAGAATGCAGGAGGCACATCCCGACCTGTTCACTGTTAACTCCAGTACTCTCATCTGTAAATTAAATAAGCACAACTCGTACTTCTCCATTCAGACTTTGGCCTCTGACTTATTGCACATAAACAAGTCCTTTGTCTGTCGATAGATGCTCGGTTCTACTGTCACGCTGACACTCATATCTCAATTTCTGGCAGAAAAGTCATTGATCGGGCCTTGAAAGAATAATAATTCAATTCTTTGTAAACTGAATTATACGCACACCTTCAGTTACAGCTGCCACAGACCGAACGAACATGAATAACAACAAAAAACAAATATTCACCCTTAGGCAGCCACCCTTCGTGACGGTTTCATTACAACATGCACCGGCCAACCCCATGAAGAAAAGCGCACGCGTTCATGTATTGAACGGGGCGAAAATTTCGCTGCCCCTATGTATCTTCGATGTCCTCTACCTCTGCATTCGCCCTGATAAAAATATGTCTGATTCGTCATGTTATTCTTCCCAATATCGAAAGACTTTCTTGAATGCACGTTCATAACAATACTATCGAAGAATAAACAAAATTTGCTCCAAAATATATATAACACGCTGTATTTATATTGACAACAATAAAACACCCCGTCAACCGATTATAAATCCATGCTACTCCTTTAGACGAAAATATTTTCAGCACGTTTCGAAACTGCATAACAATTCTCGCATACAGTATTTGATATTTCTTCAGTGTTTTGTTGATGTATGTATTTGGCAAATTGAAAAACTTCGAAACCGGAAACTCGTCGAGATACTCTTCGATATTGTGCGCACCCACCGCATGGTTCCTGTTATTATGGCATTTGTGATCAGCTGTGCGTCTGTTAGCATCAGTACTCTCGGTTAGAATACCGAAAAGTCCTTTGGAGTAGTGATGTAAGTGCTAAATATGTTTCAAATGTGCGTGTTTCCAAGGTGTATTAATGCAAATGTGTTAATATTACGTGCCCGTTGTCCCATATAATATATGCTACGTTATTACACTTGGACGTAGCCATGGAAATTAACCCGTTAAGTATAATTCTCGTGAAAAGTGACAGTAAAGGTGACAGATTACTATTTCGTTATCCACACGTTGCAAACAATGTACGAGATTCGAATCAATGCACAAAAAGGAAGAATCCTTATTCCCTGACTATTACCGAAGATTTATTACAGGTTTGAATATGATAACCAAGTTGCGAACTTTAATTATATGAGAAACTTGAGTCGCAATTGATAATTTGTAATCTTCTTAACAGTCGATACCGATTCCCACGTCGAATGTCAGCAATGGAAATTTGACTGGATTTACTGATGAAGTTCTATCGACTTTATTCGCAGTTAAGCCAGAATTATGCGAACAAAAGTTTGAGCTCAAAGTTAACGATGTACGCTTTGTCGGACATCCGACTTTGGTACCTTCACGCGGACTAAAAGAAGTGAATTCCTCGATGCTATTTAATATAGTTTTTGCTTTGCAAGCACAAGCAAGCCAATCAATTGTAAAGTGCTACTATGATCTTAGTAGAAGGTTGGTCCACTTATATATTTGCAATAGGGACACAATTTTAAATACTTGATCCTTTATTTCAAGATTGGGCATTGCTTTGAGACACGAGGAAAAACGATGTGGATTTTTGGCTGATGAAATAAAAATGATGGTCTCCACACATGATGAAGTTGCTGCCAGGTACAGAAACATACTTTTCATAAGTCATGTACTGTATTAAAAAACATATTGTTTTAGATCCGAATGTGAGAGTGATTCTGAAGAATCACCATATGAATTGATTTTGCAAAGAAGCTCTCTTGCACGAGATTTAAAATCTGTTTTCAGTAGCCTTAGTACATCAGGAGTGATTCATATTATGATTAACAAATGGATACAAGTAAGGTTCTGCCTTCCTCAAAAGGTTCACCAGTCTCACAAAAAGGGACATGTAATTAACCCTGAGATAATAGATAGGTAGGTTGCAGAATACTAAGCTTGAGCCTTATTATTAGTAAAAAGAGCAATATTTATTGCAGATGTCTGAATAGTTTGAGACCATACCATGGATTACTTCTACTTATAGAACCAATGGATCTTTTAGATTCATTACCAATTGATTCTTCTCCAGCTCTCAGAAGACTGATCCAAATGTATAGTCCCTTAAAAAGCTTGCAAACTTTAGCTGCTGATTCTGATCTTACCCTGACACAAGTATTTCAGTTAATTGGTCATTTGGTATATTGGGCAAAAGCTACAATCATTTATCCTTTATGTGAAAGCAATGTATATGTTGTATCTCCTGATGCAGTTATTTCAAATCATTTAATGGAAGCTTTTTCTGAACAATTCCCAGGACTCTGCCTTCTACAGGTACAGATTCGTAGGATTTCACATTTGCCTGTAAAAACTTTGTGTTAAGCTGTAATTGATCTACAGGTCATTAGTGATTTTTCACTACCAACTTCTATAAGCCAAAAACTAAATCCTTTAAGTCAGCCGCAACAACAAACACAATTGGTTAAAATAATTATATGGCTGTTGAAGAACCATTTGCTTCTACAACTACACACATATGTACAATACATGCCGACGATGCATGGACGCGTATCTTTAGTAAGTTTCCTCTATAGTACCTTGTTGTGAAATCTTTCCTGTATACTCCCAAATGACTACAAAATTGTTTATTGAAGGATACAAAGATCGAGGCGTCCCTCAATTCGAAAGAAATAGTTGAAAGTGGAAGTTCTTGGAGTTTGGATGACACACCAAAAGGAACTCCAAGTGATATAAAAGAAGATATTGCAGTGTCTATTCGCAAAGAAAATGGAATTTACGATTATCAATCAGCAGATTATGACATTCCGTCGGACGATAGAAAATTGCTCGACAGATTGTGTCGTCTCGGTTATTTTAATGGTGGTCATCACCTCGAAGAAATCATGTATTTGGAAAATATTCGTAGATCTCAGTTACTGCAAATTTTAGATAAGTTTCGTGATATACTGATAACGTCCGAATGTGAAGACCCAGCTATAGCTCTCTTTTACAGTCAGTTTGGTTCGTAATATTAGAGTGTTTATAAAGTGCCGTTAAAGAGTGCCTGTCAATTTATTGAACCTTGGGATTGGACTCTTCGGGAAAGAAATGTTCACCATCTTTTAAATATTAACTTATATTTACATAAACGAAAGAACGTCATACATTACAAAACTGTTGCCCTAGTTTAAAAAATTATCTGGTAAGAGCTGTACAATTAACAAAAAAAATATTTGAAGTTTATTCCATTAGTGGGCAAGGTGGGTGCATCGAATAGTACAGTGCCCGTAATCTGTAAATCATTGAATAATAATTATACACTTCCGATAATTATTACAGACACAATTGTGGTAAATTTATTCTGCTTTCGTAATACCCACTGTAGTCGTCGATGATTGCCTTATTGAATATGAATTCGTGTATACTTTCATGAACACAATAATTATTCAAAGATTTACGTTACTCGTTTGGGTTCCAAAGAATGATAGATGATTACCTCAGCTGGTACACTTACAACTTACACAGTTTATCATACATGTTTTCACAGTTTATCTCTGGGATAACTCTGTATCCTCTTCAATTTTTTCAGTGCGCATTTCGCCGCTGTGCATTTAGCAATTCTATAATTTCTTCCAATACCCTTGAATGATCCTTTACCAAATACATCAACCGTTACGCGAACCCTACGACCATCTGCTAATTTCTCCGGATTACCAAATTTAGCAGTTTCTGGTTCGAGTTCTAATAGTTCACGAATGGGTGATTTAGGAACATTCGTACTAAATTGTTCTGAAATATGAAAATATGATTATGTAGTACTTTCGAAGCTGTACTATTTCTATTACTTAGTACCAGATAATTACCGATTTCAGATTTCATTATAGTATAATAGACACTCCACACAGCGTCTAAGGACATGCCACTATCTAAGTAAATTGCTCCAGCAAGAGACTCGAAAACATCACCTAATGCTTTTGGAACTTCTACATCCTCAGCTTCCTCGCATTCTTCCCCTCCAATTAAGTAATACTAGAACAACAATGGTAATAAAATTACGTGCTTTTTTAGTGACCGATTTAAAAAATGTCTTTTACTTCTTCACTAATGGAATGTCCATTCTCCTCCTGTATTCTAACGAATCGGTTTATCACTACACTGAGGCCTGGAGACAAGTGTCGGAAATATTTATGAAAGCCGCATCTGACTGCCAGAGAAGCGAATATCGTATTATTTACTAAAGCTGATCTCAAATCAGTTAAAGCACCAGGAGAATGTTGCCTTGAATCCTCGTATAAGTGTCTTGTTATTAAGTAGTCTAAAATTCAATTGTATATGGTATGACAAATTATAAGAGTACTGTAAATTATATCTACAACCGTGATATACCTAATACAGCATCCCCAAGAAATTCTAAACGTTGGTAACAATCTGTTAGTCTGTTAGGTTGATAAGAAGCATGCGTAAAAGCTTGCAGAAGATAACTAATGTCATGGAATTTATATCCTATGCTTTTTTCTAACTCTTCATAACCATCTAACATCATTGCTAACTCTCCTTCAGGATCTGGAATGTGTCTGAGTAAAGGATTCTGAGGCTCCTCCAACTTTCCATATCGAATCTGCGCAAAAAATGGTGTAACTTTTTTAAATGTTTGCGCATATTTTAAACTTGAATTTTTCCCAGTATCTCCAATAACTTGCCTGAGTCCAAATAGTTTGGCCATGTTCATTCACCTCTTTTACATATGGTGTGCTTCCTGGTACTCTTTCCTGTGGTTCTGTTTCTTGTTCAATGTGAACTTCTTCTGTTGGCAAAACGTGAATACCGAGCCATGCCATAAATAATAACGCACCTCGAGGCCCACAAGCAATAAGATAAGCACCTATTAATGCCTCCACACAATCAGCGATGCTTTTATCAGGGATACTGTGCTGGGTAATTAGATTGTAGGGGATGAAACAGTGAAAGTTGTCCATATTATTGTTAAGATTGCTCTCGTTTCGATCAAGTTCGCTTTTCATGATACCGAGCTTCTGCTCAGTTTCACGAACTATTTGAGTTATTTCTGTTGGATTCACTGTCTGCAATGTTGGTATATCAGCCTGATTCCACAGAGTGGAAGGAACTCCTGATTCGATTAAAGCCTGCTCAAGTTCTTTCGGAACATAGTAACAAGGTGGCAACCAATTATCGTGCGGTTCAAATTTTGTAGCTATCATACTTTCGCCCAACATTTTTCGTCTCCCTAATCTATACAAATTCAAATTGCTGACCTGCTTAGATCTCAGGTGACTTAGTTTTCCTTCATGAATATTGTCATACGTGCAATATAAATATGTGGTGATAGCATATTTTAAAAAGGAATCACCAATTGTTTCTAAACGTTCTAGATTAATACCATCGTTTGCATTAGACATTGTTAAAGCTTGCAAAACTAAACTAGGACTTGGTCCTGGATGGGCGTTTAATTCCGGTTGAGAATCAAAACTAAAAAGTTTATTGTCTGGTTGATATTTCAACTCTATACGATTCTCCTTTTTGCCAGGCTTAAGAGAGCAGTTTCTATTTAAAACTTGTTCAGTAAACTTATTAACAACATGTTCTACATAAACTTTGTGCTTGTTATCTGGATTCTGTATTTCGTTTCTCGCAGCGGTAGAATTCTTCCGCTTAATGACGATTTCAGTATCCGAAGATATATATGCACCACATTGCATTATATCCTCTACTCTATTCTTTGTGTATTGGAAATGTGCTTGCTTGTGCCTTGTAATTAATAGTTCTTCATTTATTTGCTCATATGGCCAAACAATATCATTCGAATTCTTTTCTGTTTCTAGTAAGTCTAAAATTTTTTTAGTAATCTCCTGTTTATGAATTTGCTTTTCATCTTCTACAGCTTCAGCAATATTTTCTCCCATATACGAGATCTTCAATCCCCTGGTTTCTTCCTCACTTTCATCAGAAGAGTCACCAAAACCATCACTGTAAGTGTCGTCCGACTCATATCCATCAAAATCTGATTCATACGCAGGAGATCCGTAACGTACATCATTCCAGTTGTATTCGTTTTCCAGCATAGTCACACCTACTGGAAATGCCTTATCATCTTCCGTAACAAAATTCATGCAATTCAGGGCCATATCATTTGACCAAGTATCGATCTCTAATTCATTTTCTTCATTTGATTCTTGTGCGTCTGTTTCTGAATTATCTTCATCATCATCATCTTTCAGATTTGAATTTCCAGCATTTTTTTCTTTTAGTCCTATTTTACTTGGATTACCTTTGTGGTCCTTGCCAATTCCATTCATCGTTTCTTTTGCCAAAGCTTCTGTTTTTCCAACTTTATTCTCATTAGCTGAGGTGTTTAGTTGAGCGGATTCGTTTTTTATTTGCTTTGCTTTCTCTGCCTCCTTTGACTTTTTTAACACTTCTGCCAGACTCCATCCAAAATCGAGCTCTGGCCACTCAAAACTAGGATCAAGATTCTCCTGACCTAGGTTTATCATTTGTGCAACTTGACAGCGGATTTGATTAGCTAGCAGTAAAGCATTTATTCTATATAAGATACATGGCAAACAGACAGCTTGCCTCCATAGGGAAGCGGGGAATGGATGAATTGCACATAATTCGGCAACAAGTATTTGTTTTTGTTCAAGGTTCTCCCGTTTTGCACGCTTGGTTTCCTCGCTACTTGTAGGAAGTGCTACGCCTTTTCGGTTGACGTATCGTGGGGTAAGAAAGTTTAATCTAGCCGATGTATGGTCTACATCGAGTAATGGTTGTTCTAAATTTTGAATTTGTATGTCGTATTTCTTAAGATAATATTCCTCAAATGTACTGTAGCCATCCCCAGGGAAAGACGATTTCGGATTGAGATTTGTACATATTTCCGCAACATAGAAGTACTGCAATTTTCATGAATACAGTATAATGTGGATGATAAATGTCGCATATGATTATGAACATACCTGTGGTTGATCTTGGCTTCTGTACCAAGGCATTATTACAGCATCAGAATATTTGGAAGCCTCAAATTGAAAATCTCTCCTGTCTTCAACAGGAACTTTAATTGGCACTGCATTTCGATTCTGATAAATTAATTCTAGAAAATCCCAGTCTATAGCAATGTCTGGTTCATCATCTATTACAACTGAAAAATAAGATATATAACATCAAGCCTCTCATCGAATTTTAATATATTGTTTCTCCTATACCTTTCCTCACAGGAACAATCAAGTACGAATTTTCAGAGGCATTAGGATCGAAGAGCATCAAATACTGTTGCAGCCTCAAAACGTTGGTAAATGTATAATTCAAGAAAGTTGCGACCTTCATCAATTGAGCTTCGTTCAATACTATCTTTTGTTTACTCAGAGTTAGCTTAACATGTACTTCTCCAGATCTAGTATAAATGGGAAATGGGCACAGCTGAAGTGAAAAATAAAACCATAGAAGAATATGCCGATGCACTGATATACAATTTTACAGACGATGTCTCATATTCACCTTTGGAATCTCTTTTAATGTAATCATACCAAAACCTATAGCAGAATCCTCGGGAGGATAAATTCGTCGTCCTCTAGTATTCTGTTCTTCAGGAAGAGGGCAAGTTAAGACCATATTAATATGGTACAAATAAGAAGCAACACTAGCAATTGGTTTGCAATCTGTTAACGCTTCTGCTGTCTATGAAAAGATGAAGTATATTAGCTATTGAGCAACATTATCCCTGCAAATATTATTAAAATAATTCCAACCTTTTTATAATAATATTGTCTGCGTTTGGTAGTTCCTGGCCGGGCTTCAGAGAAGTCCGCCATACTTTCGTCTGGTAATGCTGGTACTTCTGCATCTTCTGGTTTGGCTTTAAAATTCTCTTTTCCAATAGGCAATAGATTGTCATCTATTTCGTTTTGTTTATGTAAATTGACGCATAACTGCAGAGCAGCCATTCGTCTAGCCATAGCTCTGTTAGGCATAGGATATGACTGTAAGAAGGAGGTATGTAAGTTTCAAAAAGAAATGCAATCATTGAACTACTTCTATAGTTATTAAAAATTACCGATACGACGTATTTTAACGGTGAATTTATAGGAAGTCTCAAGTGGCAAATATACATAAGAGTATCTTCTGTGGTCACAGGTTCAAGAGTCCACTCTGGTGTCAAACGCGTGAATGTATCACTAGGAAGTTTAGCGCAATACCTGCAGAAGTTTGAAGTTTAAAAATAAATCATCACTGTTTATTATCACAACTTCATTCGAAAACTTTCGCATACCTATTAACGAGCGATATTGCTGAATTGAATGTTACTTTCGGTGCATTATCATTTTGAAGGGGCTTGTAATGTGGTATCATTGATGCATATATATCTGCTTCGAGCTCTTCCTCCTCTGTCGGTTCCCTATTAGAACATTTTCCCAATAAAACCTGTGAACAAAATTTAGGAGGACTTATTATACTAAAACTTATTACTAATACTGCCATAATCTTACCTTCTCAATGTAATGATATTGTGCTAGTTGCCAAATGCATTCTTTTGATGTATCTTGCGCTACTAATAATATGTGCAATGCATCTACAGCACGCGCACGACTTTTACATTGCACATACGATTGGTAATTTTTTGGGAAATTGTAACGCATCACAAAGTTACACTTCGGAATGTCGATACCTTAAAAACATAGTATCAACAACATTACTGTATGATTTGGTCAAATGAAATTGCTAAAAAGAGAAGAAACTTGCATACCTTCCTCTAAAATAGACGTTGCGATTAATAAATTACATTCATGTATTCGAAATCGTTTAAGAACCTCTTCTTGTTTTCGATGCACCCCCTCTTTGTCACGCGAATGAGTTGCATCGTCCGCATTCCTTTCAACAGTATAAAGAGGAGATAAAAAATGTAATTCTTCGTCGTAACTTGATATTTCCTACAAATAAATAGCGGCATTACTGGCAAATAATTTGGCTAAAACAAATTGAATCCTCGTGGAATTTACTATTAATAACAAACGTACATTTAATAAATAAAATAATACTTTAGCTACAAATGCTTTGTCAACGAAAATCACACCACAAAGCAGATCGGGATCGGTAACTCCACGTGGGTATCGTTGGGGTTTCGTTCTTCTATGTGATTCTTCATTACTTTTAGAATTTGGTTCAGTCTTCCTAGATTCCATAGGATTCCTTTTAATTGAACCATCTTTCTTATTTATGTGCCTGTTTCTGTTGTGTGCTACTATAAAATCAGATAAATATACATTTATTCTAAAAAGAATATAGAATTGGTTGTTTTATAAAAGAAATTGAACATACAATTGTTTGTATTATTGTCTTCTTTAGTTTCCTCCTTGGAGTCTTTAGAGTTCTTAGGGTCTTTACTTTGCGAAGGTGTATATGTCTTTAGAATATGCAATAATCTATGAACCTTTGGCGTTGTATATTTGTATATCCTTTCTTTCTCGGATAACTGTTCAAACATATTATCACAGAGAGCTCTAAAATTCAGACAGATATATACATTCTTATTTACGCCTATTTTACACTTTTAAAAACATCTTGGACAGTTACATTTCATATGTTACTTTACCGCATTTTCACGAAAACAGTTGATACCATATTCAATAAAAGATAGTGCCTTTCATATGGTGTCTCAATTTTCAGTTTCTCTGTTAGAATTAACAAAGCAAGAGCTGCTCGATTTGCACACCACGGCCCCAGTGTTTCTAATATATGCAAGAAGTCTTGTAGCATTTCACATGGTTTCTGCGCAGGATTAGGCATCTTCTGAATGTCTTCATAGAATTCCTCTTTATATATTTCTGTCAAGTCATGTCGGTGGTCTTTCAAGAATTCCATTGTATGTAATGCATACTTTTTAAGTTGATCATTCAACTCTCCCTCCTCACATTTGGGATATTCCACCACATATTCTTTAGGCTTAGGACTATACCTATGTATATAAATAAGAATTCAGTACAATTTGTTCCATGACACTGACTTAATAAGATTCTTACCTTAATATAGACAATATATCACTGGCTGTTTCAACATCACATTTGTATGTGCTTTCTACTTTTTCTATCTCTAAGCCTAGCCTTCCAGGCTCTTCTGTTAAATTGAAAAGTGGAACTGCTAATCCAACTATTCTAGGTACATTGTCAGATGATAAAAAAGTTTGCAAAATGAATCTTAATTTGTTATCTTCCAATGATTTATGGCATTCGTCTACTATGACTAGATTTACTTGTGATGGATGTACTAGTTTCTCTGATAATAATTCAAAACAAGATTTAGAAGTTCCAACTAGTACCTATAGTGAAATAAATATATAAGTTTTATATTGATTAATTTATGATTAATTTATATGCATTATAATGTAACAGTAATGTAACATACATGTGAAGTTTCAACATCTTCTGCTAGTTCAGCAGGTGTACAGAGGTCACATACTAATACTTTCAAATCAGTCAACTGCCTTATATAGCTAGCTTTGAGATTACATTTGTCCAGACTTCTCAATATGTACAGGGTTATTTTTCCACCCTTACTCAAAGCTCTATAAAAATAAATTAGATATTTAATATCCTTATGAAAATACTAGGATATTCCAAGACCATATTGCTAGAATAAATTACCTTCTATTATTTGCGGCATACTCTTGAATTAACTTTATAACAATAAAAGTTTGCTCAAAACTTTTTCCTAGACAAACGATTATGTTTTTCTCTTTAGCGGTGTAGAGAAGTTCAACCTACAATTAGAGCGATAGTTTTACGAATGAGGACAAGGTTCCATTAATTAAGAATAACGAACATCAAAGAAAAACTCACTTGATATTCTCTTGGTGTGAAAGACTTTGTGTACACCTGATCATTTAGTGGAAATGCCATGGGTTTTACTGTAGTGACTCTGTTATTTAACGAAATGACACTCTTCATGTAATAATTATTAACTCCAGGTAGTATTTATATTTCAAGTTTGAATTGGTTGTAATTTACATGAAGTTTAACTTAAGTTTAGGCTAAGACACTAACAACACATTACTGACCACTGTATAACGCTAAGAAACACCGAGCAGACGTAGACGATGTAACATACTACCTGATACTACTGAACGTGCACAGTGGTGCGAACTGGTGAAAAGTGCAAAGACTGCAAGGAAGTTCATTTGCACACACTACATCGCCAGGGCGCGCAAAGATCGTTAATTACTGTGCGTAGATATATAGATTATAATGTAAAAAAATGCGCCAAGTAGTAATTTGATCCCCCAAAAAATTGCTTCTTTATTTCGTGTTCCAAAAAAGATATAGATTTTCCCGAGAAATCTCTCATAATCATTACAACACAAGAAGAGTTACATCGACGTATATCTTTGAATGAAAACTTGGCATTCTTGTATAAAATTTATATCGTTTTATTTTTTATAATTATATTTTCTCCGGGCATAATTATTTTACGCCTGTATGTACTTCCAGATATTAATAAAAGTACAATACACAAATGGCTTTACAAAAATAAGGTTCTTTATTTCACATTGTAGACATCCAGATTTCTTGCTTAAATTACTTTATAAGTTAGAAGATTATCATACGTGGTACAGAGTATTTGGCATTAAAATACTTAATATACTTTCTTAAATGATGCTCTCACAGGTTTCTTTAGAAGAATACAATGCTTCAGAAAATATCTGACTACTGACTTTTCATACTGTCTTCACAGTTAAAGCATTTGTTCAAATATATAATACACTCCCTTGTCACATTTCATTGATTTTATATTATTTTTTGGGTAATAAAATATTAAACTTTTTGTTCCTTTTGTCTATAATAGGTAATACACATTTAAAAAGAGTCTACCAAAGCACACAAAAATCAAATTTTCATTGACATAAAGACAAACCTCATGTGTATGACAGAGCTGCATCAAAATGGGAGATTTAAATAAATTACGTATATATATATCTGCTTATACAAAAAGTTCACAGCTAGGACACTCATACTTTACAAAATAACATGGTGTATTTCTATAGTAAAATCGCAAAATATATTGGACCATTGTTGCTATATCATTGATAGATTATAATTCAATCAAATTTATTTCCCTAGTTACTGTATTTATATTGGATGCTGGTACTACTGATGTAAAGGAACGTACATGAGATTTAAAGGTTGATGCAGACTCCCACGCTTCATCTCTTATGATACCTTGATTCCTAGGGACCATCAGTAACGGGTCTTTCCCTGTTTTCTGACACAACCTTTCTTGCAATGTTATCAACTTTGATCTCCAGTATTCGTAACTGGCTTGTTTAAGAGCAGCTACCCATTGTTCTACTTGGGATTCGGATCTCCCACTCAATACATGTCTCTTATCATGTTCATCTCTAAATGCTATACTAAATGCAAAGGCTCCTCCTTCTGAAGATGTGTCCAAATTGATGCAACAGTTCTCTAAGATGATAACACCTGCTGGCTGCCTTCTGTCAATTTGGCCCAGCTCGTTGATATTGAAGTAAAACAATAAATTGCACCTAAGTTTGAACCACTTCTCTTTGAATACTGAAAGTAAAGGCATAGAAAAACGTCAAGCTGCCGTATAAATCGTAAGAGTGTCGAAACTTGGTAGTGCAGTCAACAGTGAAGAAGGTTACTATATATGTCTATCGTGTGAATACAATGCATTCATTAACCTGACTTGTGGGCACGTTTATGATTTAAACGGCCCTCGAGATCCGCTGGCCCGCTGCCTGCTTCAGCAAGGTCTTTTTCGTTGAATTTCATCGCTGGCACAATGATTCGAAGTTCAGGTACTACGCAGTCCGAATCCTTATTGCACAGCCATAATATCATTTAAATTCTATTAGTGATTCATTCGGCTATATAAATTGAAAGCTTTGGCTAGGATTCGATACTTATTGCCAATGGCATTCTTCGAGAATATCGACGACTTATCTACATCACACTTAAAGTATTCATGGATAAACATCGTACTGTCATTTTTCCGCGTACCCTTCGCAACAATCACGAGCGGCAGGCAACATGTATTCGTATTGATAAAAACACCACTTGCATATTGCTGCACAAAAGTGTCTGCGGTATTTTAGTGTCAAACTTCGAGGCGTTCGAAAGAACGCAAGCGGCCCAGTCTGAGAAACTTGTTGTAGGCGAATTTTTTTGACAGACTCATAAACAATTGTGTCACTGCGATCTAAAAGCGCGAGTAAACAAACTTAATTGCCAACAAACTACTTGGCGGTTCTTTCGTAGAATACATGTCATCACTCGAGAACGAAAAACAATTTCAAAATATGACTCGTGATGTTGGCTAGCGTGTAAGATGTACACAGATTTGTTAATTTATTCATTGTTGATCAATTTCGGTCGGTATCGTGTGCCGGCAGTTTTGTGATGCACTTACATTCTAATATCCAACGAAACGAAGCCGATATGAGAATAACGGAAAGATGCAAAAGTGAAATTTCAACTTGCAGTTGGGAAAGTCTCAGGAAACATACTAATCGACCGAACGTGAATTCATTGATATCGAAAGAAGATTAATTACACACAATGGAAATCGAATATAAATTTCTGAGAGAGATTGACTGCAAACAAGGTGCTGTTCGAGCAGTTCGTTTCAGTGGTATGTATCATTATCTATATATTCTTTATTTGCAATTAATTCTTTTATTATTCATACGATATTTAATGCCCTTTTAGTGGATGGAGCATACTGTTTAACTTGTGGCTCCGATAGAAAGCTCAAACTATGGAATCCCCATCGAGGTGTAGCATTAAAAACTTATGGGGGTCACGGTGATGAAGTAATGGATGCATGGGCATCATGTGACAGTAGTCAAATTGTATCATGTGGCTTGGATAAGTCAGTGATTGTCTGGGATGTTGCTACTGGAACACCTGTTAGAAGACTGAGGGGTCATGCTGGTGCTGTTAATACAGTTAGATTCAATGAGGAATCTTCAATGATCATTTCTGGCTCCAGAGACAATACAGTCATGTGCTGGGATGCTAGATCCAAAGCACAGGATGCAGTTCAATGTTTAAATGAAGCTAAGGATTCTATCTCCAGTGTTAGAGTATCTGATCATGAAATTTTATCAGGCTCCTTTGATGGAAAAATCAGAAGATACGACATTCGTGTGGGTGAAATGTATGCTGATTATACAGGAGGTATGTAATATTCAAAGCATTCTCATTATTGTACAAGATATCTAGTATTAATAGAAAATCTTCTTGCAGATGCTGTAACTTGTGTAAATTTCACAAGAGATGGCCAATGTGTGGTGGTTAGTTGTGCAGATGGAGTAATTAGATTGATGGATAAGGACTCTGGGGAGCTATTGGGAGAATTTACAGGACACATAGCAAACAATTTATGCTTGGAATCAAGTGTTGATTGCCAAGATACCCGAATTCTCTCTGGCTCAGCAGATGGAAAACTTTGGATCTGGGATTTAGTATCACAGAAAGTAGTAACAAAACTTTCAGGATTGAAGCCAACTAAGCATCCCATTGCATCTCTGAGTGTACATCCCCAGATGAACTGTTTCTTAGCTGCTAATGGGCCTGAAGTATTAATGTGGAGTACTGTGTCAAATAAAGATGAATAGTTTTTTACTTCCAACATTACTAAATCTGCTTTCTGATCAACCCAATGTAATTCCCGCATATTGTATTACACTCGAGTCCAAAGTTTGCGTGAAACTCGAAGTACTACAATTACATAGGGTGTCGGGAACAACAGGGATTAACACTGAATGGAGTAAGATAGAATATAGGTTCGTTTAAGCTGGGTCAGACTTGTTTAACTGTGTAGTCAGGATTTACATTGCGCTATAGAAACTCTGTTTTCGGCCGAATGTTTCTCTACTGGCGGAATCCCGTTAATTGAGCTACCCAGCGGTGGGTCAATTCATTAACATACTTATGACTCTCAATTACAATGTGAAAAATGGAGCATCCGCGAAACAAGTGTGGTGGCACCCTGTGCGTTGCGATAGGACGAATCAGATGGTAGGTAGTTCGGAATACTGATAAAGAGGGTAGGCCGGGATAGACATGTATTGCTTGCCGTGATCATGGGCTGCCCGGGGTGGGGCATAGTAGTCATTTCTGTTGCGCAATGTACCTCGATGCAGTGCACACACTCGAAATGTAGGAAACAATGGTCAAGAGAGAAGAGAAGCGAGGAAAAACGAGAAGGGAGGCAGTGCGCGCGCAGGTGGCGCGATGTCGGTGCGTCAGAGGAGGTGGTCAAACGTCGTCTCCGTCTGGGAAGGAGTGAGCGAGAGGAGGTGATGTATAGGGAGGCGGTTACGTGGGCAAGAGCGAAAGGCATAGTAGCCGTGCGAGCAGGAGGTACCGAGAGCCTCGCCGGACGAAGGAGCAGGACGAGGGGAGCGAGATATACGATATACAGAGAGAGCACGGAAGCTCTCGCACACGGGGCGGGCCTGGTAGCCTCAACCACTTCGAGGAGTGCACTTTTTATTCGGGGTTCAAGCACACGGCCGCCGCTCTCGATCGTTGCCTCTTTGCACGCACGCGAGCGAGGTAGATTCGCCGCTCACCCGATGCGGAGTGGAGGCTGCCGGACCGCGTGGTCTCGACAGACTTTACGGGAATTCAGCTCGGACGGCGCGAGTGCGGATTGTTGTTGTTGTTGTTGATCGATTCCCCGGCCTGTGCCGGGTGTTCCCAAGTAACCGGGCGCCTATCGAGATCGCCGACGTCTCCTGCAGCTAAGGATCGAGCCAGGAGGTCCCAGGGAGGACGGTGGTGGTGGTACACAGTGGTGGTGGCAGTCCAAGGAAGGACACGGCCGATCTGCGAAAGAGGGTTGTTATGGGGCGAACCTGCCGTCCACAGATACTCTCGCCGCTGCACCTGCTGATCCTGATCGGCTTCCTCGCGGCGGCGGCCAATGCCTTTTTCACTTACAGTAAGTCTTCGTTTCCAATCGAGCCACTTGCGCTCACCTATGCCAGCAATGAATCAGAGCAGGAGGAGAGGGAACCAGCCGCAGAATTAGAAAGAGCGAGAGGGAGAGAGAGAGAGTGGGAGCGAAAGCGAGTGAGAGAGCGAGCGAGAAATCGTACGATCGACGAGGTAGAGAGCTGGTGCGACGTAGAGGCTGGATCTGAGCAAATAGTAAGATGCTAGAACGAAAAATTCCGTGTGACCCTGTGTCTCAAGCATGTCACCGTAGATTGAGAATATATAAATGGGGAATCGTAGCATGCGCCGGTCTAACTTACATAACTGGCATCTTTCTCGCGGATATAGTCCCGATAAGGACACACTACCTTTTGATAAGACACTAGCCAATATGAAAGAAGCGCCGAACGTGCTGGCTCGATATCTAGCATCTTCATGAGGGGGATGCTGGCGGTGCGTAGGCGCGTTCCTCTGAAAATGGGGAAGACCGCGCTAGATGGAAGCACGAAAAGATCTTGCCACATTTTCCCTTTTATTCGATGTCCAGAGCCTTATTCCCGGAAATTTTCCTGAGGGTCTAAAATATCCTCCCTATATACTTATAGGGGACGAGGGTATACACCTTAAAGCCACACTTAAAGTCTAGCTATGTGACTCTCCCTCTCTCTCACACTCTCGGTCAAGTTTTATTCGTATTCTCTAGCTAAAATAAAGCACCACCATAACTTTAAATAGGATTCCTTTTGCTCGATCGTGCCCACTCGTACGACTCACTCGTAATGAAGGAAAAAAGGAATGATCGTAGACCACTCGAGGCACTCCACTCTAAGGGGAGCATTATACGTATTCAGAACTCGATACGCGGCACCGTGCCGAGAGGAAGCGGGCCAGCATTTTTCTTTAGGATAGAGAGGATCTTCAGAGGAAATCTGAAATCCCATTTCCGCCGCTGTCTAATAAAGATATCACTTGTCATATTATTCTAATTATTGGCCCGCCAGGAAAGGCACCGCGAGCTTTCTCGCTCGGCACTGATAAATGAATGACCGCAAAAATACATAAGTAATTGAATTATTTCCGGTATGCGGCTCTCGCAGGTGATACCACGAGGCGTATGTTTTCCACGCGATCCTCAAACTGTCCTCGCATTATCAAAGGAGTTATCCTCGCTTACTTGCTTATTGTTTACGCGGCAGTATTCCCTCGCGAATTCTCGGGCGGCCGGGCCAGCCAATTTCGCAAATACATGTTACGACATCAATCGTCCATAGACTCGTACACAGAATCATAGTTCCTAGACGCTTAATCCATTTGGATGACTGGCCTATTAGATACAATTCTGCGTGACACTCTGTTTAATAAACACTCGGCTATTTTGATGATCCGGCGAGCTTATAGTGTCAGAACTCGAGCGGCGACTCTTCGAGATAACAATGCTCCTCTGATCAATAGGATTCTTTAATCGTTTGTATCGAGGCACACTACACTCGCTCTAGAGATTGGCTAATGAGCTGCTTGATTATGCGCAAGCTATACTATGTTTAAGTTAGCAGCTAGTTTGCATAGGCCGTAAGGTCGACGTTCAATCTCGAAGCATGACCCCATGATGGCCAGGTGTCAGGCATCCCAATCATCAAAGTGGCAAAGCTCGCTCGTCCGATCTATCCATCCAGTCGGTGGAAAAGCTAAGGCATCACAGAAATTGAAAACGCTCGGAAGCATTCGGCCGCTCTTATTGTTATCAGAAGCTTCGAGGAAAAGTTGAAAGGATTGTAGTGAAAAGGTGAAGCGGCTCCTCTTTTCCCTCCGTTCTCCTTACTCTCTGCCGGCAATCGGCGCTGCTACTTTCGCAGTCTCGTTACTGCTGGATTGCTGCACTGGCTACTAGCCACTCAAATAATAAGTTCGCGTTTAGGCGCAAATTTTTCAGCCCACCACTCGCAGAGGGCAAGTGTGTGCACGATGCCCTAGTTCCCCCGGGGAACACCGAGGAACACGGCTGTGAGTGTGCTCGTCCACGGTGAAATTGGAGTTTCTTCCGGCATCTACATCTTTCTTTCCTTTTTTCATTAGCGAAATCTTAGGGAGTACCAGAAGAGTTTCCTCGCCTCGCTCTCGTAGTCCGAATAAACAAGAGTCTAATCAGAGATGCTATTCTCTAGAGGGAGAGAGAGAGAGAGGAGAGAGGAGAGCGCCTTATGGAGTTCCTCTTGGTATTAGCCAACTAATAATCCCCGGGGACATCCTTTCACCTGGCATTAGGATTGGCCGATAATTTTCCCGAGGAAAGCACGCGCCAACCTGACACGGTCGACGCTAATCAATGCATCTCGCTCGCGTGTGTACACTCGAGTCGACAGTTTCCCAGTAAGCGACGGCATCAAACGTCACGCAAAATGTAACGCTCGCTGCCAACGGCGTGGAATCGACGGGGAATTAATAGCCCGATTAAATCAAGATTCGAACTCAGCCGGCTGGAACTCCGGCTCATAATGAACTTGGAAGTAAAGCCGGAAACCCAGTTAATGCTTTGTCGCGGTTCCTCCGAGCAGATGGATGATGGACTTACGATTAGCACGCCCACCTAGAACGACGAGCTCTTAATAAAGACTGGCGAACGTTTATGCACGATTGTCTTTCAAGCTGAAAGGAACATTTTACCACTCGGAGATCAGTATTAGTTACGGGGATGAAGTTGAGCATCTCACGCTTTTCTAGCTATTATTAATATTTTAAAGTATTCATTTTTCTCGGATCTATATTTTTTATTCGTCTACCAATCTCGAGGTTAAAATTGCGAATGCTATATCGAGATGCTTTTATTAATGCAGTTCGGAGATCAGCATTAGTTACGGGGATGACGTTGAGAGTCTGACGCTTTTCTAAATTTCAAGATGCAACTAAAACTTCGAAGACTTATCCTTATTAATATTTCACAGTATTAATTTTTCGCTGATCTATATTTCTTAATCGTCTACCAATCTCGAGGTTAAAATTACGAATGTTATATCGGGATGCTTTTATCAATGCAGTTTCCAAGTGGTCACGCAAGATCGCTTGATCTCATTAGCCTCTTCCTTCATTTTCTCAGTTTTCATGATCGCAGCTTTGAATGTTGAATAAACCGCGTCAGTTTTGTATTCAAATGGTACCGATGGCGCGATGATAGGATCGACTATTATCTCTTGTTGCGACTAATCCTTTTTAACTAGCCGGCAAGGTTGAATCGCGAAGATTCAGTTCTCATGCTCTGTTAACCGGTCAGTTATTGCATGCTTTGCGGAGAGTTATTGCTCAATTTGCAGAAAATTCAAATGTTTGCTGCGATAAAGACAAGTATAATAAAGTGGGGCTAAAACGAAGGCAACGTTTAAGGGTCTGGCTAATAAAAGTTGGCAAAAGTCTAAGATAGAAGATTGACTAATCTTGAACAAATATCAGTCGTCACTTTAGAAGTTCCGGAGAATCCGATAAGCAGTCATAACTAGAATGAAGAATGCGATAACGAATTATGCCAATGGTCTTGCAGCCCGATGCTGACTGGTAATTCATCATGAAGCGATATCTAAGTGTTCCGAATGCGATCTAGAATTGGATTCCAACTATACAAAGCCGCCGGTAATTGATTACTCCATCATATTCATGAGCGGTGGAGCGTTCGCTTGATTTTTCGAGTGCACTTTTGAGATTTCGGATGAAAGGAGCTTCGAGAAAAGCTACTTAATCAAGCCGCAATCGGCCCATTATCTTATACGACTTTACTATTGATTTATGACTGCGAGTAACAACCGTTATGCAATTTTTTTCTCTCCGCCACCGCCGCCGCCACCGCTCTCTTTTTATTTGCCTCAATGAGAGAGGGGAAAAAAAATCGAGACGCGCAACGGATGCTATAGTGGCCGTTCGCCCGAATGATTCTCGCTTTTTCAGCGAGTCGATTCATATTGCAGAGCGGTTATCAGTTTTCGAAAAACTGCTTGTGCAGTGAGTGGCAAGCGTGCGAGCAGCGACAAATCTGCGATCGCACGCGCTTGATTTTCAAGCGATGGGAAACACAGTAAACAAATTAGAGCGCAGATCGAGAATGATGTCGTATGTACTATCGCGCAATAACGCGCGCGGGATCACTCGGAGTCCGACTGTTTTCCAGCTGGCGGGGTGAACAAACCATTAAAACATTTTTGCTTCCCAGCTATATCACGCCTATGTACCCTCCGCAATAATACTCCAATGGATGGCGATTCTCCTCTCCCTCTCTCTGTGTCATAGTCGAGTTCTCGTTGCAGAGAGCTAGTCGACAGGGCGTCTAATCTGATACGTTTGATAGTTTCGCCTCGTAAATTTCCCATTGTCCCTCGAAACGATGCGATGTTCGAAATCAGAGGGATTTGCGAGCGGATAGCTAACGCTTTTGCTGCTGATTTTCATTGGTCGCCTCGCTCTTTGTTACAGGTAAGGGCGCTTGCCCGCTGAACCAATTCAGATGCGCCAACTCGAAATGCATCCCTGCATCTTGGGTGTGCGACAAAACAGACGACTGCTTGGACAACTCGGACGAGACGGTTGAGAAATGCAAAGGTGAGATGAGTGAATACGCACGTAGTAGATATATCTGGGAGGAGGGAGGGAGAGTTTTGCCCGCAGGCGTGTTACGTGCAAGCAAGCAGAGATCATTCTTTCTATGGGGAGAAGCCGAGCGAGAAAGAGATCGTGTGCTGCTGGCTGCTGCTGACTCTCGGCGAACTCTTTGACTGGCCGTGGCAACAAAAGTTTCCGGTTCCGCTCTGTGGTCGATGGGGGATCGCTCGCGCGGCCCCGACACTTGCCCCGGCCAATCTCGATGGAAACGAATGTGCCGTGAAATTCGCTGGAAGCCCCGTAAAATGCATCCGAAATCCGTTGAATTATACGTGCGGCTCGCGCTCCACCAGGCATTCACCAACTTTCCAACCTCCAGTTTTCCCCCCGAATACCAAATGTGCGGAGAAGTCGCACCGCCCTCATTCTACTCATCCTCGAGTTACATGTGTAATATGCACGCTTATTTGTTAAATGAAATGCATAGTTGTCGAGTGAGCTTGCTAGTGGACTTGTGTGTAGCTACACGATATTTACAGAGGGCGCTTGGGACGCATTGTTACATTAGCCGAAGGCGAGTCGTCGTCGCCGTCGTTGCCGCCGCCGTCGGAAGCGAGTACGTCTCCTCTGCGCTTGTAGCGCGAAACTGTATTTAAAGCAGAGTTAAATATAGTGTCCCCCCTGGTCGTAAAGCGAGAGAGCCACACAGCCATGGATTAATCACCCAGGTTCTAACTAGAGAATCTGTTAATGCCGTCGAGCATGCTAATTTAATTGTTCCGCCTCTTTTCTTGTCTAACTGTCTTAGAGAGAGCGAAATGGAAATCTGTCGAAGTGTCGATATACGCGCGCCATCTCATTGTAAAGAGCGGTGATGCCGCCGCGAGGGAAACAGCCGATTCCGCATCAATCGACGCCGGTGGCTTTCGCAATCAGATTGAGTTTCCAAGAAATCGTTAATTATAGACATACACCGAGGGCGCCGGGCTTGTTTCGCCGGCTGGCATAATTACCCCATCAAGCGCGGCCTTATCTGGGACTATCCTCATGTTTAAGTTATCGGGCATTTTGTAATCAAGCTTCATGCACTTTGTGTTTGCTGGAATATGCGTGCTCGTCTGGACTACATAGAGCACATTTTCCATAGGAGGAGTTTCCTTTTTCCTAATATCTAGCGCGAATGACGTTCTCGCGTTGAACTTACCCCCGGACGCAGCCGTTTATCTCGAAAAAATCCCTGGCTATCTCGAGTGACCCATTGAAGCGCGTGAACCCATTGATTGACAGAGTTCGATCGCGGCTCGTTCAACCGCTCGATCGGTTACTCTCGCGGAAAAAACTCGCCGGGCAAGGAGATATCGGCCTCTTCCTCTTTCAAGGTGTAGAAACGAGGAAACGATCTTGGCGGACGCGAGCAAATCAACGTTAATCGGCGGAAAAATCGGAGGTCTGTTGTTAATTACAATAATTCGATGAATAGAGTATTATAGGCCTGGAGGTAGTTCCGCAAGAATCGGGCCGGAGAAAAAGCCGTCGTCCTTGCGAGCCCCATGCTTCTCTCGGTTCGGGGTAGCATGGGAATCGGCGGGCAGCCAGGCACGCACGCACCACGTAGTCTCCGGCCGATCTTGCATCAACCATGTAGCCTCTGTCCGATCTTGCATCAGACAGGAGAAATCATTGGAGTCCCCTTTTTTACCCGTCTTCACGAGCCATTAACTGCCTCTCGCCCCCATCCGCGCCCGATCATCATGCGTCGCCTCTAATCGATCGGAACTCGGTGATAAATTTATCGAGGCAATTAACTGTTCAGACCATGCGCGCGCGCGCGCGGCTATGTAACCTGTAATCTCGATGCGAGATGCACCGGAGATTCTATGACTTTTCCAAGGAAGAGAGTCTCGGGGCCGGCGCATGAAATCTCCGCGAACGTTTCCGTAATGTGCGCTCATTAACAGAATACATATTTAATATGATAAGGTTACCGCTGATGAGAGGCGAGCAATCTTTTAGCGGGAGTAAATCGTTCCTACTGCCCTCGGCATATTTGAACACCGTGCTATTCACCGGCCTCAGCCCAGAACTAGATAGTCTTCCTTCGGGAGTGCTCCCGAGGGGAATCGGCGGCTTCTAAGTTTACCAGTATAACAGTAGCGAAAGTGCCGGCGTCCGTGAAAGAGTTAAGACGAGCTGTTTTGTGTTGCTCGGTTCTTTCTCGAGTGGCGAAGGCGCACATTGACATGCATGCAAAATTCTAATAGGTCCTGGTACTACGGCAATCCTTTAGTCCTTCTTTTTCAAGGAGAGTACGGGCGACGCGAAATTGGATCTCTCCTCATTCTTCACGAGATTATTTGCCCGCTTCGCCTCCCCAAGGACGGCATTCGTGCCACTTCGGAGTTAGTACTGTGTTCCTTCTCATTCAGTGTAATATTGAATGCAACATGATATAAAAGTACCGGCCGGAGAGGAAGGAGAAATGCGCTGACTTATTTAGAATATCGGTGGAGACGCTCGACGAAGCGTAGCCGCAGTGAGAGATCTTGTCTCATGCCGTGGCTCTTTGAATTACTGTGGTAAATAAAGGACAACGGGATGCTTGACTCCGAATTAACCCTTTCATAAATCGAGACGACCGATCCCACTTCAGATTTTCCTTTTGTCCCGGCTCCCTGCAGCTGGCTTTGTCTTTCGCTCTCCCACCCTTTCATCTCCCTTTCTCTCCTTCTAACTCTCCCTCTCTCCCACAGATCCGCTTTCCGTCGCTTCAAGATTACCACAATTTATAGTGCAAGCTTTACACTGGATTACTCATTCACTGCTGGCCCTGCCGGAAGGAAAAGTATCTTCCGGCAGTGGCCCCAAAAAATTGACCTACTCGCGATGATGCATTTCGCGGTGCGCTTCGCCAGGAGCACACACAACTCTTGCCCCGCGTGGAAGTAACTTACTCCTAGCAATAGTAACTCGATTAAGTGGCCCGCGGCGAGCAGGCATCCGCTCTAATTGAATCTGGCACGTGGTACAGTGGTCCGGCCGCTAGTTTTACTTTGACAGGGCACTTTTGCCAGTGGCAGCCAGGCAGGCCCTGGAGCCAACGGAAAATAGAGCAAATGATTCGCTGGGTCCCCGGAGGAGAGGGCACTGCCAGACAGTGGCGGTGGTGGTGGCGGTGGTGGCGGCGATATTGGTCAGGAGAGGGAAGTGGGCTGATGAGGGGGGCCCTTCGGAACGCGACCGCATTCTTTCCCGTTTGCTCTTTTTTAGCGACCCTTGCCCGATCGGGCGGCCTAGGGCTACCGCAATTTGTAGCGCAAGGCCTGCACCGGTTGCATCAGGCTTCCCGGTGAGCCAAATCGGTTATATCTCGACGCACGGGAGACGCCGAGTCGCTCACGATACCATATAATTATGGTGAAAGCCAGTCGAGCTTGGCGATCGCGGCGGCGGCGGCGGCAGTATGGTGTGTCGAGGCAACATGCCCGAGTCAAGTGGCCGACACGTTCGAGGCCGATATCGATTGGCCCGTTCGCAACTTTGTCATGTTCGATGCTGGCCGCGCCTCCCCTCGTCGCTCATGCATTCTCCTCCTCTTTCTCTTCGAGGGGCTCTACACTCCTTTTCTCTCCTCTCTCTTTCTTGCCGCTCCTTACTTCGTCAGCTAGTTTCGGCCCTGGAGAACGTGCATCACCACTTTTTCAGCCTGACCCGCGTTCGGCCCTCCATTGATCCCCATTGAGTTAGGAATTGTTAACAAAGACTGATTGGTCTGCATTTAACACAAAAGATCTCCCGAACACGCCCAACCGCCCTCTCCCACAGGGGCGACCATCTCATTATTTCGGCAAGAGATTAAATGCAAGGACAGATCAATTCCTGATAGTATGTTTCATCCGGAGGATGGAAAGGATGAAAAGTGAACTGGTATCGTTCGTTCTCCGATATCGGCGCGAATATAATCGAGAAGTTCGCCGTGTCCGAATGCAATCTCCGCCCTCTCTCTCCCTCTCTCTCGCTCTCTCGTCTCCCTCGGAGGTCTCCGAGGGTAGCCCAGTTACTACTTCTCCGAAGGGACTATCGCCGATGATAAATTATACTCGAGAGG
Source organism: Ectemnius continuus (assembly GCA_910591665.1). NCBI lineage: Eukaryota > Metazoa > Arthropoda > Insecta > Hymenoptera > Crabronidae > Ectemnius > Ectemnius continuus. The sequence goes on along the minus strand of OU342868.1, from coordinate 5,889,244 downwards.
ATCTCATGCTAAGACGTTGACCCGCTTGTAGAGGGAAAGGACTCCTGCCAGAACGATTAACTTCAGCTCGAACCTATCCTGATAGGAATATCTGGCGGCGATCCTAGCAGCGTAAGGAGAGTAAACTCGGATTTTTCACTGCGGAATATTGCAGCCCACCTACTACTCTCTCCGCGTCTCTTCCTTTATTTGTTCCGCGAGCGTATCTGGGTTGGCTGGCGCGTTTCATACGTAGGCAGAGGCGCGCACGCCGCTTTAAATTTGAAACGGTATTGTGTAAGTTGCGAAAAGCAGCGCGCATCTGTGCGAGAGAGAGAGAGACATACACACACGTACATAGAGAGACATAGCGCGCGACGGCCCTGTTTCATGGCGTGTTTTACAGCTACTTTTGCTCGGTAGGCTCGCAAAGGAACTTCGTACGCGAGCTGACCTTTGAGGGCGGCCTGAAAGTAGATTGCCTCGCACGGGCAAACGAATCAAAAGTCACCGGCAACTGGATCACATGGCAGGTCATGTAACTTCTCGACAGCGATGTACACGCCTTCTACAACCCACCGTCATTACATACAATCTATTCCTATTATCGATTTCTATTATTGCATCTATTCTTCGATAATTCCTTTCAGGAATTATTTAATATTGCAAAGCATTTAGCATTTTGATTAGTAGTACTTTTAGTAAGGGAATATTCTTTATAAAGTAATATGCGAATATTCCTTTCTAAAGGCTCTCGGGTTAGTAATGCGATTGGGAGTGTTGCGTTGCAGTTGTAGGTAGGAAGCTCTCGATATTAGAGAGAGGGCTCCGCGCGCGCTATCTACCCTATTCTTCGTCTCAAATTACCCCGGGCCGAATTTAATCTCACACATCCTTGGCGCGCGGAGTACGCTACCGGGAACGGTATGAGAGGGTTATTGAAAAACTTACGGGAGACTGGCTCGATTGGCTTGGCTATACACACCGGCAGCCAGGCAGCCTCTCGGTACTTTAGGCGGCCACTTAGAATTTGCAATTACGCGATCGCGATTGGCAATTCCTACTATATAGGGTATCGATCTACGTCCGGCAAAGAAAACGTATATAAGCAACGGCCACTCGGTGTGCTACTCAACATTCTGAAAGGCTGAAACAGAGGAGATAATAATAGGTAGCTGGTAGGACTGCGCGCTCTACGAAGTACTCGAATTATACTGTCGATGGAAAACGCGCACATTTCTCATCTACTTTTCGCTCTAGCCGCCGCTCACCCTCTCTCGCCTTTTCCTTCATCTCGAGCGGCAGCTTCCTTCTGAAGTCAAGTTAATAATTCAGCGCATCCCCAATGAAAGCAAAAGTCCGGCGAATGAATCGACGGGCGCGTTCGAGCAAACTTTTCGGAGGCGACACTCCGAGCGGCGGTGGTTCGTCCAAAGTTTTCTTCGCGCCGTCGAAATGTATAGTAGCCTGCTTAAAATTAGGCGTCGCTCCTGGATAAATCGATGCACGCCAACTGAGAGAGAAAGAGAATAAGAGAGGGAGGGAAAGACAGTGGAGTTTGACAATTTAGAGCTTATATCCGTAACGAAGAAAGTCCGCCCGTTTATATCCGACGCTTTTACCTTCCCGTGAAATAGACCTTCGCTCCGATATCTGTGCCCTGGAAAATACACCGTGCTCCTTCTCTCTCTCTCTCTTACTCTCGCACGCTCACCGCCAACGATCTCCCGAAACTTTTATTCGCGTCGTTGGGAGGCGAGAAATAAGTGCAGTTGTATAACTCGAGTCTGTTAATTAACCAGGCTGCCACTGGTACGATCGACTTCTTCTCGATTCGGCTGGGCAACCTAGTTAGCCTTAAATATCGAAGTAATGCCCGGCAGGTATAAACGGTCTGTTCCTCGGGACACCAAGCAAACGTCGCGCGAACACTTACAGTTGGTCAGATATTTTATTTACGATGTAACCAAGGAAGCGATAGTCAAATACTGCTACAACTTTAGCAGCCGGCTATAAATGGCTTTTGTAATTGGCTTAGTTGTGCCGGGAGCGCAATCTCGATGTGTAACAGGCTCGGCGGCGTACGTATGCCCTGCATACACGAGGAGAGAAGAGGGCACCGTTAAAGGTGAGGGCACAGGGAGGCCGCCGACAGGTTCCTGTCCCGCAAGAATCTCGTTTCGTATTACAACGATGATTAAAAGCGAGCGGCCCGATCCACTGCCTCATGTAAATCCGTCGTCGATGCTTCCCGAGCTTCATTCTCGCAGTACTTGCTTTCCACCGATATTTATACGCAAGTTTATACAATGCAGCGACCTCTTTCTTTAAAAATCCTCCCCCCTTTCGAATATAGATCGGCCAGCCGACGAAATACGGATCCCTCGTAAATCGTATAATGGTCCTCAACGATCGCCAATTGTAGATTTCTTCAAATTGGTACGACCCATTTTTAATTTCGCCGATAATGAATGTTTTATCGATAAACTTCGCTTTCCATCATCAAAAAGCAGGCATCTCGCTGTTGCCATTCGTAGAATGTCGATAAAGGCCATCCAATTTTAAACTTCGTCTAACGGAGTGTCGTCGAAAATCGAGCTTGTAATACATGCAAAAAGATGATAAAACACGTCATCCGGTTAAAAGAGGCATCGGTGTGCGAGCGTGGTGCCTCTGGTATTCGCGCTGGGATTTTATTTGGAGCGGCTGCCGCCGGTGCAGTGTTAAATCCAATCAACATCGATTGCAAATCAGCGAGAGGCGCCGCTCGCCGCAATTAGTATGCCGAGTACATTTTATCGCGGAATGCTAATTAAGATAGCAACTTTACGCTCGCATTAGGGGATGTTCTTTTATCAGAGTGGCGTGTACTAGTAATCCAGAGACGGCCGCAACGAGCACCGACTTCCTCCAACCCGCCAATTTGTTGTCGCATTACTTTTCGCACCGGAGGCCGTGTAACATTAACGTCCAGCATATTAAGTAACTACTGTTAATTAGCATTTACACGTTCGCGTGGCAAAAGAACGGCCGGACTCTCGCGCCGAGCAATGGAATAAAGCGGTGGCCCAACGTTAGAACCAGAACCGTGTCTGACTAAAGCCGACCGCTACTACTGAATATTCTTAGTGCTGCCATGCTTTTTCCAGTTTGGACCACTGCGATCTTCCAAGCTTCGATTTCCGATTGGCCTAGCGTCGACTTCATGGCGCTTGAGCGAGAAACTCGTTAATTAAATTCCTCTTTTTACGCTGCCAGCGCCGAGGAAACTTTTTGAAAACCCTTCGCTCGGCAATAAGGACGGATTTTGGAGTCGATTGCTCGCCCAGCCGAGCCAATCCTTCGGCTTCATGCCGATTTGCCCGACTCTCCGTGAATTGCGTCGTTCGCGCGGACGCTCGCTACTGACTTTTTGAACTCTGATGCTATTTCCCTTCCTCTCTCTCAGCAATTATGCAATTAGTTCTCTGCGCGCCGGAGCACACATCAGGAAGGAAACACGCAGATATATTCCTATCACGAATTGCCCACGCAAATCTTCGCGGAAATGTGAAGTCATCGATATCGTGTTTGCAAACAGTGTGCACAAGCCACGCAGAACATCATCTTTTTTACGACTGCGATTGAGATCGTAGAAATGCCAACTGTGGAAACGTATCGTTGTCGTTCGCGCTACTCCTCTTTCTACGAAACGATGCCGATCGTTTTTTAGACGGCTCACATTCATATGACATTTCATATGAACGAATCGGAGCTTCAACCTATCAGACTTATACGTTTTATCAATACTGGTGCTCGAAATACTTCTCCAAATAAACGATATTCTTTCTTTATATGGCTAAGCCAGGAACTAATGAATATACCATTCTGGTATATGATTGGCAAAAACTTGCTGACTCTCATTGGAAACTTCCTTTCGTCATCTAGCGGACAGCGGCGCCTGGCTCGATTACCATGGAACTCGAGAATCGCGTTCGGAAACCGAAACCACCTTTCGTCGTAAGAGCGTGATTCTGGAGTGCGCGTATTGCAGGACGCGTGCTGATACGAGGAAGAGGAGGATTGCTAGTATTTCATTGAGGAGTTATCGAGAACTCTATTCTCTTGATTCAGCGAAACTACGGCTTCTTTCCGGCGGGCATAGAGAAAGAAAGGGAGAAGGGAAAAAAAAGGAAGTGGCTCGACTAGAGGCTAGCACGTTCCTCGGAGTCTGGCGAGCTCGTGGCAATGTGTGCTGGAGAGACGTGATTGAGGCCCATATATAGGGGGCCCCTTTGCTCGGCTGCAGGCTTACAGCATCCCCGACTGGCAACGCGAGTGCACCGTGTCGTGACGGAGAACGCATCCGAACCGGAGCGGCTTCAGTGTAGTACAATCTTTGGTCCAGCGGTGTCGTGCGCGCATCTTGGCAGCGCTGCCCTCGAAAGCCAACTGGCCCGACAAAGAAACTCGACGACGCTACAATTTGGCCGAGTGAAGTTCCTCCTTTTAAACAGCTAGTTTGCCTCGCGAATCTCCTCTCCTTTCCATGCAGATTTAACCGGCTGCCTGGATAAGCCCTTGCGGCTCCTAGTTAAGGTGCAGCAGTGCACTGCGAATCGACGGCGGTGGGGGGACGAGGGGCATACGGGCCGATGCACTAGCTCTGCCAGACTTCCGAGATTTTCTTCGCCACCAGGGGAAACCGGAATTCCTGATTAGACTCCCGGAAGTTCTGCCAGAAGGTTGCAGCAGCGATTCCTGGTCGGCCTGTGAGACCATTTACGGGCTTGAGCGATTTTGTCTCGAGTGGCTGGGGGGGACGAAACTTTGCCGATTACAAGGGCCAGACTCTTTCCTTTGGAGTTCGGTGTGTCGGTGCATTTTCGAGAAAGGATTTCTCGGCTAACCGGGGGAAGGACGAGAGCGGAATCCGTTGAAGCTCGAAAGATGCTCTGAATAGATTCTTGTGTGTGCTCGGTGCTATCTCCGTGGTTCGATCTGGCTGGCCGGCTCCCTCATCTGGTCTCCACCTTTCTCGTACAGCGCGCGGCCCCTCAATCGCTCGCTAAGGAACGAAATCTCCCGCAGGAGATTTAGCCAACGTCGACTTGTCCTGGCGAGCGCCCTCGCACCGATGAGAATATTCACTGGCGAATAAAAGGGCTTAGATCGCTACTACTGTTCTCTATCGGCCAATTCTACTCGCATTTCTCATTCGCTCGAGAATCCACGCTCTTTTCCAAGCGAGCCTATTATCTACTAACAGCGCACTAATTGCACTGACAATTGTCGTACTGTGGAAAATCGAAAATCGGGGCTTCCAGTTGACGGGTTGTATCTGAGGAAATATCGAGTCTTTCCGATTGAGGCATCGATCCCATTTAATTGACCGGGTGCGCGCACGATCTCGAGAGCAGCAGCCTCCTTCAAACGGATACACTCGCGCGCGCGCGTGTGTGTTTGTGTGTGTGTTGGGAGTCTGCTCGGCTGGCTGGTGGCTCTGCTTCTTGCAGCGGCGGAACAAGAGTGACCCTCTTTTCGCGAGCATGCAACTCCTCGAAAGTTCGGGCTTCGCCGGTGGCAGCAGGTGCTTCTTCGGCTGGTGCCGTTGTTGCATCCTGATGCTACTCCTGTTCACCTTCGCCCTGGTATTCGCCGTTTCTGATCGCCACCCGGCTGCCACGCTTTCAGATACACTCAATTGCAGCAGCTCCGAGTTCAAGTGTACCGATGGCAAGTGCATCCCTGAAATGTGGCGCTGCGACAGCGAGCTCGATTGCGCCGATGGATCGGACGAGGACTCAGCAGTTTGTAGTGAGTATCCAATTGTTCATTCCACTTAAATGTATATAATTGAATTTTGTAAACCTTGCTCATTTCTCCTTTGCTACACGGATAGCAAGAATGTAGTAATTAGCGTTTATCGACGGTATTTTGTGTCGGAGGCATGCAGGGCTAGAGTGCCGCCATGTTTAGCCAATGATTTACTCGGGAGATGAAATGGATGATATCAGTGATCCGGATTAGATGCCACTGGAACTGGTCCAATAATGGAGAGTGCATTACCGGAATACTACGATATTAATGGGTAGCTTCGTCAACCGCATTCTGCACCCGCCAATAAATTCTTTAAGCTTCGATCGATTCTCCGTTACTTTAAATGTTGATCGCGGTGTGCTGCTTCATTACTATTTTTGCATTAACCAACAGCCGTGTCGCGCGCTACTCTGATTCCGGTGAGCGATCCCCGATTAATATTTCAGCGAATCCTGATCGTGTATCGTCGACGTATTATTAGTAATATTTTATTATGCCGTCCCCTTTTTGCCGACACACGCTGTTCTCATTGATTTTCACAATTTGAAAATTGCTCGGTCGATCGCGACTCTCTTTCTCTCTTTCTCTCTCTCTGTTCGATACTGCTGGCTATTATATTTACAGCGATATGACCAATTGGAGTAGCAAAATCTGCCCTACATGCTCCCTCGCACAAGCTGTTGAATTAACAATGTATTGTTGTCGTTCTAATTACGAAGAGCCGGTGATCACTTTTATTAACCGGGCTCGAATCCCGGTGTGCCGCCGCGTGCACTGCCTAATTGCGAGATTTATCTCGAGCTGGCGTGTGCTGCGCCACTCGTCGCTCGGGCGGCGATGGTCCGGAAAAAAGAGCGCGGCTGACGGACGCGAGAGAGGAGGGATATTTTTCCCGGATCGTCAATTTTTGGGAGAGTGGCGTCGCCGAGAGGTCCGATGTACAATGCGGTGAAATGATTGGCAGATTCGGGATACGATATCGCGGTACTTGACAGGCAGAGTGCGGTATATGAAAGTGCAACTTTGAAGACCGGTTCGACGCCGCAGCCACCCGGCAACCGAGACGCACCAGAGCTCGACACTGCCATTAATTCTGGGATGCCTCCATCGCCATTCTATCCGAATGCGATATGCGTGTTTAGCTGCGGACAAGTCCCCCGAGAGAGCTCCGCCGCAATAAGATTACAATTGCTGCTGCGGTGGTATAGATTGGCCGTCTCGAGTACCAGACGAATCGCTCGGAACCAGCTTTCACCGAGGGCTGCGAGAAAACGGCGCCCTCACCTAACATGTTTTTCTTTGACATGTGCTGTTTTGATCGGTGAATGTAAATCGTTGTTAGAAAATCCGCGTCCAGTTGAAATATCTCATTGGGCCGGCGCCGCCGACTGAATTATCCGCTTGTTTCGTCACGCTCGGCGTTGGTACGCGGCCGATCTATAATGAGGTACCCACGACAAGAATTATAATAGGGGCGGCACCGATCTGCACACGTTTCAGCCATAGCTGGCTCCGCTATTACGGCACTAGATAATTAAGTGTTCGCCTATTGATAACGGTTTCACCTCTGGCTGGTTGAGTGACCGCGCGCACACGCCCCTCAGACGCACCTACACTTCTTTAGTACGGAGGCCTTCGATTTTTCGGTGGAAGCTCGCCTATATGCCCGCATCTAATTACCCGTAGCTCGTTTCGAGATGCTCCTCATTAGGAGGGCAGAGCGAATCCCGTTCAAAAGGTGGAACACTTCGCCGGTATTAACATCTGATACTATTCGTCAATTCCAATTAGAAGTCGCTCTCGGTTGCCGTGTAATCATGGCTCACTCGGGCCAAGATGTAAGTGGGAGACACGTATAGACAGATTGTCTTGGCGCGGGCATACTGAAACACAAGGCTCGTCTTCCGAGGCGTCGAATACCGTGGGAGAAGTGTTTGTCCTGGTAGTGGGATGAATCAATCATTCCCGATCCCATTCGACCGATCGACCAAGGTCACACTACTTTGCACGCCCGATTATTACACGCTTCAGTTGACTTTTAATATTAATTAGAGCGTCGCGCGCACATGCCACGTGTGACGCAAAAGGTCCGTTACGACCGATATAATCATTCGACGATTTTAATACTGTAAAAGCAATTAAGGTAGACGCGAGTGGAACCGCCGTCGACACGACGCGGCGCGGCGGCGGCGGCCGTCGCGGGGAAATCGTGCCGGGCACGCCGGAGGTAGTATATAAAGCCACACTCAACTCGAAATTGTACCCATTGTCCCAATTATTCGGCGAAAGCACCCCATTTAATTGGCTGAACGTAGATGCTCGTTGTTAACGATAGGGAGGAAAAGAGAAACGCGCCGGCAGATATAATATTTCCAGCTGAAACCTACCGTTTTCACGTGCACACATTTTTCCCGGACGACTCTCTCGCGCGCGCTGGCCTCGATTATCGGAAAATCGTCGAATATATTTTCGCGCGATCCCAGCGAGCAGCCGCCGATTATATTTTCCTCGATGGCATTTGCAATCGAAAACAATTGCGTGTTATGCAAATGCCGAATGTCAAAGGGCAATAAGCGCGTCGATGCTCGTCGCTGCTGCACGCTCGCTCGCTCGCTCGGCCTGAGTACGCGTGTCCGCAGCTCGTTCGCAAAAAGTATTCCCAGATAATATCGTTCGAAATCATAAACGAAGCTTAGCGCGTCTCTTGGCTCCCACTCTCCGAGCAATTTCAATGCGAGCGAGCCCAGTCGACGCCAGTTCTCTCGCTCTCCCTCACTTTTTCTCTCTGCTAATGGAATAACACAAACTCCGTCACACATTTTCCTTCCCCCGTGGAACGGCAGCTGTACATTTGCGCGACGCGGCAACTGAGCGCCAGCGTAACACGCTAAATTTACCCAAAAGGGAACGTTTGTATTCGCGTTTCCGTGCGTGAGAAAGCTGGGAGAAAGAGGAGCGGTGGCGACGAGAGAGAGAGGGCGGAGGGCGAAAATAAGCGGAGAATATGTGGCCACGTAAAACTAGTTGGGGTGAGTAGGAAGAGGGGGCGCTTGAGCGAGTGGCTGTCGCCGAGAACTGAAAGAGCGATTATTCTCCCAAAAATTGATGTTACGAGAAAAATCTCAGCAGCGCGTATAAAGCCGGCGCGCGGCGCACTCCCGCGGCGGACGTGAATTGATTAAGCCGGCAAAATTCTGACGAGAGACAAATGCAATCGCAAGGGACCAGACCATGCAGCGAGACCGACTTCCAGTGCTCCCCGGGCGAGTGTATACCCAAGTCCTGGGTGTGCGATCACATGAACGATTGCGACGACGGCATCGACGAGAAGAACTGCCGCAGTAAGTTACCCATGATGAATCTAGGTGCCTCCAATGGCATGGCATATGTGCCGGAGAGAGAAGCCAACGAGGAAAGAGACCGAGGCCAGAAAACTACAAAGCAGACGAACGCGACTCTATTAACAAATATAGTGATTCTCGCTCCCCGAAGACACAGATTCTGTCTTCCCAACATACATCACCGTTCATCTCACCAAACTACTATGAGACATGCTTCACCGCATAATAACGAACCAACGCTTATTCCCATTCCATAGTTCAATGGGTTACTCACTCTCTACCTTACTAAAATCATTCGAATCAACCAGACAAAGCGAGAGCAATGATGAAAAGCTCGTAGGACAGTACTGGTGTCTTCCGGGGGCGAAAGTTAAATTGGGGCTCGTGCCCAGGCGAACTGACAGAACGATCAAGGAATCTCGGTTGAAAGGATTATTATCGTTGTAGGGACGAAGACATGCAACGCCGAACAGTTCACTTGTCATTCGGGAAACGGCGAGTGCGTGGCACTCTCCTGGATGTGCGACGACAACCTAGACTGTACAGACGGTTCCGACGAGGCTGACTGCAGTAAGATTCTGCACGTCGGCTATTTTTCGTCTCACATCTCCTCAACCTTGCTATCACTGTCCTTTCCACGATATCCCGCATCCTATTTATTTTCTCGGCCCGCTTGAACTCTTAAAATACAGCGGCGCTGACCGTGGCAATATTTCGCGCCGGTTAAAGGGAGCTTGCTGTCTTTTGCTTGCTCGTTTTTTCATTGCTAACCGAGGATGCTTGTTAATTACGAGGGTGGTGTAGGAGCTATCGGATAGACGGACGATAGTAACGAGTATCGAGAGGGTGATGGGTCATTAACGATCTTTTTACCTTGCACTGGCAGGGCATGCTTGAAAGAGCGGCCATTCGAGCCGCGGAGGCCACCCACCCTTCGTTACAGGTTACAGAGCTTCGAGCAGATATATCGATAGGCAAATCAGCGGCCTCTATATTTTAAGAGGAGATCGAAATCTCAGCTGATCTTCCCCGCTGATGCATGCTGCACGCATTTCTACAATTAATTGTTACACCCGCCGAGATCCCATTGTGCGCAAAGATGTCGCTGGGGCTTTTGATTGTGCCCTTTATCAAGGCTCTGAATGCATTTGTTCCCAGGCACAATCTCCTCTGTTCTCCATCATCTGGGACGGAACCCACTGTTTCCCTGGATGCGCCATGTGTTGTCTGCATGTCACTTGTAGTACCACTGTTTTTCTTCTCCCGGCTCGACTTTTACTTACCCTGTCAGCCGGTTATTGTCTTAGATATACATACATGTACACAGACACAGAGACACACTCCGGTGGAAGGGTTCGAGTACGACTGCAGTGCACTCAATCATATGCCGCAGTGTGTGTTGATTAAACTCTACTAAATCCAATACCGACGTTTCGACAAAGACTGAGAGTGATTTATGTTCCCTGTGAATAGCTCGCACTATTCAACGACCCTTCCAATCCGACCCTGCTTTTACTTTGACGACTTTGTACCACTTGATTTGTTGTCGTGACACTTGGAATATATCCTTTTGACAGGTCGCTGGCTGCTTCCGTAGCGTTTCTTTCCTCGGTTCTTTCCCCGGCGCGAAGGAGTACGGGCTGATTTCGTATTAATGGAAAAAGCTGCTCGATTAAAAATCAGCCTGCTTGATTCTTCAGTCAGCCGTGACAGTCATTAACTTCCGTTCACTTAGTTCTGTAGTTTAGTATTTTAGTAAATGGTCGATGTTACGTGAGTATTTACTCTTTCCACTTGATATCCCCTACTCCTTCGCATTAGATATGTATCATGAAATAGATGTACTTTGATTTTTCCTGACATGTTGAACGTGAGTGAGTGAGTAGTCGATAGACTAGTCCGATTGCCTTGTCGTCGTAAGTTGAGCCTGATGTTAAATGGTAATAAGTAGTGTGCACTAGTGAAAGACACGGATGCCTGAGGCCTTGATCAACGGGAGGATGGTTAATTGCCTTCCTTAATTACGAGGCGCTACCAAGAAACGCATATCTTGCCAGGCAGTATTCCCCGACGAAATTAGAAATACCTGATTACACGATTTCGACATAGTTTTTGCCAGGCGCTACGCCAAACAAGATCGAACGGCAAACTTCATCTCGCTAATGAACCCTTTGTCCGCGCCAAACACGAAAGCCGTCTTTCCTTTCATTATCGTACTTTCTTGAGCGCCTCGCATAGTTCTGTCTTACAATTAGAGTCAAATTAAATGAATGAACTGGAATAGATGTGTTGTTAGATAGTTCTCCATTGAAATGAAATCAATTCTAATATTATTCTTTTTCACACGTAACCCTGCTTCATCCAGACGACACTTGCCGCTCGGACGAATTCACCTGTGCCACTACCAAGCAGTGTATTCAGCAGCGCTGGGTCTGCGATAATGACGACGACTGCGGGGATGGTAGCGATGAAAAGGATTGTGGATCTACTACTTGTCGACCAAGGCTCGACTTCGCTTGTGCCGAGAACTACTGCATATCGGCGGCTTGGAGATGCGACGGAGACTACGACTGTCCAAATCGCGCGGATGAAATCGGCTGCAAGGTACCAGAGAAATCAAGAGACCCTTTACACAAATCCCTTCGAAAATTGCAACAGTTCGTACGCGTGTTAGTTAAGAAGATTTCAGTTAGACCGCTTTCCTTTTTCATGGCTTCGACAATCCGGAACTCGAGTTTCAATGAGCATCGAGGCTAATTAAATTTAATTCAACAGTTTGGAAGTAAAGTGGACTTGAGCTCCGCAATGGAGCGAGTTCTCTCGACTTCCTGCGTGCAACATGAAATTAGGTCCCGTGGAACGGTGTACGAAGCCGAGCAATAATAGGAAATACGATATAATGATAGAAAATCGAGAAGCCGAGAGAGCATTACGCGTTCATCGGCTTTCTCCCGCGCGCGCGAGCGAGGGGTGCTCCGTAAAAGCGAAGTGAAACTGAAAAACGTAACCGTAAGATCGTTCTATCTTGATGGCTAGGAGCCAACGACTGGCGAGCGTCCTAGTCGTTGCAAAAGCAATGAGTTCGATTGCGACGATGACCTGACATGCATCCACCGGACCTGGGTTTGCGACGGTGACAAGGACTGTCCAAATGGTGCGGACGAGTCGACGTTGCAATGCCACAACGTTACTTGCAGGCCGGACCAATTTCAATGCGAAGATCGTACTTGCATACCAGGTACGCCTTCACTACTCTCTTTAAGTAAACAAGACCGTGTGTTCGCAATGGGGCCGAAAGTATACTAAAGCTCGCCCTCAGCCGTTTATAATGTAGTACCTTCCCACTTCTTTAAACACTTATGCCCCTTGCTTTCACCGAGTACCAACAGCAGCTCTTTTTCTGACCCTCTCACTCTCTCAGGGCAATTGTACTGCGACGGTAAGGCCGAATGCGCGGACAACAGCGATGAAAAGAACTGCACGACCAAAGCAATGGCGTGCGATCCTGTAACGCAGTTCAAGTGCAGCGAGGGCTCTTGTATACCCCACGATAGCGTATGCAACAAAAAGCGCGACTGCATCGGCTGGGAGGACGAGAGCACCGAGCTCTGCGGTGTGAATGAATGCACGAAAAACAACGGGGGATGCTCGCAGATTTGCATTGATTTCCCGATCGGCTTCCGTTGCGACTGTAACCCTGGCTACAGGCTCATCGACAATCGCACTTGTGACGGTAATATGAGTTTGTTATCCTCGTACAATGCGTATATAACTGCGCCACCCATTTGCCTATTTCATCCCTCTTCTAAATTTCCATAGAGAATTACATTGAGTATAATTGCGCTGATAAAGAGTTGATATTTGTTTCGCTTGCCAACTCTTCGAGTAATATGATACTGTTCGGTTTAGATGTCGATGAGTGTCTCGAACCCGGAAGCTGCTCGCAATATTGTCTAAATGAAAAGGGCGGCTTCAAGTGCAGCTGCGCGCCAGGCTATTTGAAAGATCCGAGAAATCCGACGCGATGCAAAGCATCCGAAGGCCACGCGAGCCTCCTCTTTGCTAGGAGACATGATATTAGAAAAGTAGCTTTAGACCGTCGAGAGATGACTGAGATTGTCAACAACACAAAAATGGCAACAGCCTTGGACTTCGTATTCCGGACAGGCATGATATTCTGGAGCGACATAAGCGAGAATAAGATTTACAAGTGAGTGCTGCTCGTTATATATCTACAGACTTGGAACTTCTTTCACGAGAAGGATCGCTTCATAAAGATTTCCGGCCTTTTCAGAGCCCCGATAGACGAAGGTAACGAACGAACCATCGTGATTGATAATGATCTAACTACGTCCGATGGACTGGCTGTCGACTGGATATACAGTCATATTTATTGGACGGATTCCGGCAAAGATACTATAGAACTGGCGAATTTCGAGGGGAATATGAGAAAGACTGTGATTCGGGACCACATACAAGAGCCGAGGGCGATAGCTCTAAACCCGCTGGAAGGGTGGATGTTCTGGACCGATTGGAGCGACGAAGCTCGTATTGAGAGAGCCGGAATGGACGGCTCTCATCGATCGGTACAATTCACATTAAAAGAAAAACCATACCCAAGGCTTTTATAGGAAAATATATATAAATCATTGTAATTTTTCTAGGTGATTGTTGATAATGATGTGAAATGGCCAAATGGTCTCACTCTCGATTTGATCGGCAGGCGAGTATATTGGGTGGATGCAAAACTCCATTTGATTGGATCCTGTAATTACGATGGCTCTGGCAGACGCACAGTTCTCTACTCGCAAGAGACTTTGAGGCATCCTTTCAGTATCACTACATTCGAGGATTACGTGTACTGGACTGACTGGGACAAAGAAACAATATTCAAAGCTAGCAAGTTTACCGGCAAGGAAGTTGAGGCAGTGACGTCCGTTCGTACGCTCGAACATCCGATGGTCGTTCACGTGTACCATCCATACAGGCAACCCGATGGAATCAATCAATGCCAAGCTGTCAATGGACATTGCAGTCATTTATGCTTACCAGCACCGAAAATAAACTCCAAGTCACCACTTTTGAGTTGCGCTTGCCCCGATGGCCTAAGACTACTACCCGATGGATTGATGTGCGTCGAGAACGGTAAGTTCACTCAAGTAATTCTGGCCTGTATTATTTCGGGAGAATGCATAGGCATATTCTCGTGGGATGAGATGCACCTATGCCTATGAATGGACTGCATGCTTGGTAGAATACACATGGAGCCCATGATATCCAATCGAAGTATATAACATTATGTTCAGTTATTCATTTTTCGTTCAGCTTGCATTGAAATTATGCTGTATTTTATCATTTCCTCAGTCCTTGTTTTTCAAATCATTTATTATATTATTTTGCATCGATGTCGCATGTATATTGGAATTCCAGTAACCACGACAGTAGCACCTACGACAGAGGCGGTCACTCAACCCTTCAAGAGACTCAAAACTACCACAACGAGCAGTAAGTACAGACGCATGACTACATTTGCGGAATTAAGAGCAACCGAAATATTGGGCTGCAGCATGCAATTGTGTTCGTCGGCTTAATAATGCGCTTTTTTGATTATTCAATACGGTTTCACTCCGATGATGTCACTTAAACATTTTACATGATCACTTATAAGTCATATACGTTCTCAATTTTTATTGTATGGAATTTGCACTAATGCTGTTTCGCGTTGTGGTGAAATTTTTTTGATACTGTATTGGGGAAAATATTTCCAGATCCTACACGCACGGAAGGTGACGCAAAGAGCAGTCTTGCTGCAGAATCGGCTGATACTGGGCTGATTGCCGGTATCGTAATAGGAGTGGTATCTTTAGGGCTCCTGCTACTCGCACTGGTAGCAGTGTTATGCTACAGGCATTACCTGCACCGTAATGTGACGAGTATGAATTTCGATAATCCCGTCTATAGAAAAACCACGGAAGATCAATTCAGTCTTGAGAAGAACAGATTCCCCCTACCTGCGGCGACGGTCGGAGAAGAAGCTCAGGAACCACTAACGAGTCCGGGTACCAACGACTACGTTTAAGCTATGAATAAAAAGGGCTTAGCAGGCTATCGTACTACTATCGACCAAGAAATGGGATTCAGAAATCAACCGGTGTTATACGTTCACATCGCGGAGCCTATCCAGTACCACTGCCTGCGTTTGCCGATCTGCCTGCCAACTCAGCTGTGATTATGTTTATTTTTTTGTATTCTCTCCATTTGTTTAGAAATTCTGTGCATCTTGTCATTCCACTATACGATTCACGTGCGCAACAGATTCAGGTAAAGAAGCATAGACACCGTTGCCAAATGCGCGTTTCCGTGTCAGGATCGAGATGTTGTAGTGTGATAGATTGTCACGATTCCTATTTGAGAATATCCTGCAGCTTAAATCGAAGATGTAATATAATAGTGCGCTGCTGATTGTTCGAATGCGGGAACCACCTTCATCTCTCTCCGTTCAAATTGAATACTATAACGATATTTTTGCCTATATACATATGTACGTACGACTTTTTAACTTGTTGTTGTTTCACTATTTATTCTTTAAGAATGCACATCGTATATATTTTTCAGTTGGGTATTGTTCCATTGTAAGAATCACGTGTACATAATATGCAAATTCAAATAGCGTTATGAAAGCGGACTACCTGTTAGTAGCGGCGATACTAATTCGCATGGAGCATTATTGTGCGCTTTTATTCGAGTCTGTTAAATTATTTATCGCAAGTTTTGGATTGAAAATGTATCGTGGAACTCTAATTTCTAGGCTTATCGATACTTCGAGCAATCAGAGATTGTTTATCGTGCTAATATGATCTGTTTTAAGATATCATAAGTTTAAGAATAGCAATATTTACTTTACGTAGTAATGGTACATATGTACACATAGAAGAGCCGTGTTAAAGCATGCAATTATGTATATGTCGTTTTCTGTATATGCGTGAGAAATTCCGTTCGCTCAGCCGTTAGTGCGGCGTGTAAGTCCAGTGCATCACATTCACACAGTTTCTAAATCGTCACCTACATTTTGAATAGGTGATCCATATCAGAATAAGGATACTCTTCTCGCAACTATATTCTGTTAAACGTCATAATTTTAATGAAATAGATCGAAAACCAATTAGATGTAATAAGATCAGCTCAATGACACTAAGTGTGACTGTGCGTCTGTCATTATAAAAACTGTTGTTTAGGTATTTCAAATTACGAAAAGAAAAAAAAGAGATCAATGTATATGTATAGATTTACTGCCACGGGCTTAAGAGTTTTACTTACTATATATATATATATACTTTATGACTATTGTATTAAATAATTAAATGTGAGACAGACGTTCTTCTAGATAAGATTATTAAGAACTATAATAATATTAGGTTGAAGAAATAGCCCCGTACATTAACAGGTAGCAAAATCTTTGTATAATCTATCGTTCTACATGAACTACTGAATGTCGCGCGTTCACTCACGACGACCGCATGAATTAAATGCAAATGTGTATTGTACATTTCAAGATTCTTGCGTGTATCTTTGTACATACGGTATTCCAAGTAACACGAATTCGTATTCATTTCACAACACAACATAAGAAAACAACACAAGTAGTGCTCACCCTTTTGATTCATTTCTGATATGTGAACGCAAATCGTCCATGGGGTACTTGCTGCCTGTTAAGATGCGGCACAACTAGGAATGGAAGATAAACATGTCCGAAATTAAAGTATAGAGGCTCGATGGTGATTTTAATCAAAAAGTATAGCAAAAGTGTGGTGAGCATCGGTTGCAATAAACTATGTGAGTCAGGTGGCATGAATTGCCATAGCCAATCTGTCTGCCAAAATCGTGTCAAACATTATTTCTATGCAATATATATTATCACTACACACGCATAATATAAATATATATTATATATATATAATTTATTATAATGATTATTGTATAAATAAATATACAAAATATATGATGCCAGCGATCTTATTGTAATACCTGGTGCCGTAAATTCGTTAAAAATCTATTGAATTCTTCTGCCCTATTCAATGATCTTCCACTGATTTATGTGGATTATGCATACCCATACATATACATATATACGATTCCCGCCATATTACACAGACTACGCACAACTCACAAACGGAAGTAAACTTGCCGGTACAGACTTTGAATAAGACAAGTTGGAATTCAAACTCGCGGACTGTTAGTAAACGCAGTCATGAGTACCCCAAATAACTACCCCTCGTGTATTAAAGTTGTAAGTAAGCTTTCGTGAAAAGTTCGCAAAAATGTGCAAAGGACATCCACGCGATAATTATTATGATTGCAGCCGGCGTCGCATTCAAAACAAGGAATGTCTACAACATCGCAGAAAGATGTAAAAACGATAGTTGCAATAAATTATGAATTGATATCGGTGGCAAATCGAATATTTGGTACGGCCAAGTGGAGTCACAGTGTAACAAGTCAAACGATAGGTATCCTGAAAGTTTCTGTATGTCGCTCACTCGTAAAATAATTGTGAATGAATCTCGTGCACATCCGACAACAATCATTTCAGATTATATTGAGTCTATGCTCGGTAAATTTATATGTGGATGCGCATCGTTTGTGCGAATTCAATTGGATGATGGCACGTTTCATGAAGATATGGGTTACTTTTGCAGTGAGGCTGCCACTAAAGCTTTAGCAATACAGACAGCCAGATTAGTATGAATTGCTGTTGTATATCAAAGATTTGCTGTTACTCTCACTATGCCCCTATGCCCTATTTCTATCTATCACTTTAGGGATCTCTGGCAAATGGTTTTGAAAAAACATTGATTTGCTTCGGAAATACAGTGGAATTAGAGGTAAAAAGAGTATTGAAGTTACAACAAAAACCAATTCCTGAAGAACCCAAAAAAGAGCTCAGATGCTCTTTAAGTTCTTTGCCAGATGCAGAATTGCTACCTTGTGCACAGTCTACACCATACATTGAGAAAAAGGAGAATGAAGGTAGCTGCTGACAGATATTCAAAACTTCTGTAATCTATGCGTATCCAAGATATGATGAACACTAGTTAATTTGAAATTACTTCAGTTGTTGTAGTGAAAGCTAAAAGCCCTAATAGTGTAAATCATCAGACAACACACCGTAATATATCAAGAAGTAGAAGTCCAATTGATCACAAAGAGCAAAAAGCTTCTATTATGTTAAGAAGTAAAAGCCCAATTAATCAAAGAGAAAATGTAGGTAATACTATATCAAGAAGTAAAAGTCCAACTGATCAGGGAACCAAAAATCATAATCAACTGAAAGTTATAGCAGCCCCATTGAATAATGAAGCTGAAAAGAATCAAAAAGAAGAGAATTTAATCTGCATGGAAAAACAAGAAGAAAAGATAGGTAAATGCTTTTGAACAAACTATGGAAATATTTTCCAACTACAGGAAATAATGTAATATTTATGACTCCAGTTTTATCTGAGGAAGAACTTTTAAGGCAGGAGAGAAAACGAAAGCAAATGGAAAAACAAGCAGAATACAAGAGACTGTTGAAAGAGAAAGAAATGCAGAAAGGGAGCGAGAATAAAAAGCCGAATCCGAAATATTAGCGATTCGGTCTTTTGCCGCTTTTAAACGGGAATCATATATTGTATATATTCAAACGATTATATTTTGGATAAGTGTTTAATTGGAAATAAATACTACGATCCTATATCTGAGCACGTTCTTTCTACCACCTATCAACATGTTTGAATAAGGTTAAAACCGGCTGCACGTTTCGCCGCTTTGCGCCTGCAGTAGATTTAATTGCAATATTTTTCCGATCTACTAAACACACATTTTCTATTATTCTTTGAGAACAATAACTGTGCACACAAGAATTACAATTCTTTACGTGAGCTTGACTTTCATTCAGTTCGCGTCACTCTAGTCGAAATAAAATTTGTACTATTATTTTCCACGAAAGTATTTTAACAATTTCGGAAGCATGGATCAATACTTTAAGAGTTATGAGGAACTCGACGTAAGTAAATAAATTAACCACATGCAACCGAACGTAAAAATATTAACGGCGTGATAAAATTACAGGTGCATTACTTAATGCTTAATGATAAACCAAGAACACTTGCATACAAGAATGCTATCCTCAATAACAAAAGTCAATTCGAGAATAAAGTTGTTATGGATGTTGGAGCTGGCACAGGTATTATAAAGAAAGAATCATTCAAAGTAAATATATTCTAAATAATGCAAATATCTATCCAGGAGTGCTTTCCATTTTCTGTGCTCAAGCTGGAGCCAGAAAAGTGTATGGTGTAGAAGCAAGTGATCTTGCACAATTAGCACAAAAAGTAGTAAGCGAAAATGACCTTCAGGATAAAATTACTATAGTTCAAAGCAAAGTGGAAGATCTTGATGAAAGTACTATTGAAAAAGTAGACATAATTGTCTCAGAATGGATGGGATTTTACTTGGTGCACGAAGGTATGTTGGATTCAGTCCTCTTTGCAAGGGACCATTTTTTGAAAGAGGGTGGAATCTTATTCCCAACTGTGGCTAAGCTATATGCCTCACCATGCCAATTACCAAGCATGTATGAATTTTGGGATGATGTGTGCGGTATCAGTATGAAGTAAGTAAAATTTAAATTTTGAATGATATTTTTGCAAGTCTAAAAAATGATTCTATTAACAATTTAATGTAGGTGTGTTGGGGAAGAGTACCGACAGACAAAATCAATGAAACCAGAGGCATTGGTTGTAAAAGAGGATGATATTCTTGCTGAACCGAAGCTATTATCGTGGCTAGATTTACAAAGTCTCACTGTACAAGATTTAGATACTCTCGGAGGAAATGATTACATCTGCATTTCAAAAAAAGATGCGAAATGCCAGGGAATATGTATTTGGTTTTCAGTGGAATTTCCAGATGGTTCGGAACTCTCCACAGGACCTGCTGATCCAACAACGCATTGGAAGCAGATTGCTGTTGTCCTACCAAGAGCCATCGAAGTGGAAAAGAATGAACCAATTGCGTTTAAATTGGAACTCAAAAGAGATCCATCCAATCCGAGGCAATATAATATGGAGCTCGAATTAGTGGACGCAGGGGAAGTTGAACACGAAATTCCATGCAATTGTCATATGACCAAATGCATTGTCACTCGTAAATACATAGACGAATTGTCGCACGAAGAAATAATAAATAAATGATACCAATTCTTTTGTAGTACGAATTTAGTATCCTAAGCCCATATCTCAGATCAAATATTTGAAAAAGTGATCCACATACCTGGTGATGAACCACCAAGAAATCCAAGTACTACGCACGATCCTCGATTATCCAAACTTTCCTCCTTGAGTATGGTTTCACTACACAACACTGTATGATGATTATGGTGCACTGATAATCCACTTCACACTCCGCACGAGTTTTGTAAATATTTTCCACGATTGAACGCGATATTCCAGAAAATATCACGTAATTTTACCGCGCACACAAACGCACAAGTCAAAATTTAAAATGTCTACTGCGTTGCTTCTAGGTGGCGCGCGTTATTTTATTTCGACTATCGATATATATTTGAAATTCGAGACTACATGAACAATCGATATATCAGAAGCGTCGATATGTACATCGATATGTTTGTGTCTTCCATGTATCTCCACGTGCTGAATGGCAAGAAGGCGGTGTAATATTGTTATTTTACTGTGATTTGTAATTTGTAACGAGTTAAAGGTGACGCGAGCGAATATAAGTGTGTGTATTAAGTGTTTGTGCGCTCTAGTGCCGTCAAAATGCCTGTAATCAACAGGGTAGTGTGAGTAGATCGACTTTTCCCTTGAATGACAGCTTTTGGTTAAACGGTTCGGTGCTCGAGACAATAATAAATATTTGTCGTCCTACAGAAAACCTACCACTCATAGAGGCAAGCGGGCAATCCTGAAAAAGGAGCCCAAACTTATTGAAGATGCCAAGGATACTATATTTTTTAGAGGCACACGAACTTCTCAAGCCTCACTTAATTGTATGAAAGATTTTGTAAGTGTGGATTGTATGTAATTTAACAACGAATAGCAACAAAAATATTGGAACTGTTAATGTCGTTTTTCCAGTATGACTTGAAGAAACCCAATTGTCTGATGTTGCAAAGAAATAATACAGTCAGACCGTTTGAAGATGCAACCCTAATTGAAAAATTTGGTGTGAAACATAACACATCATTATTTATGATGACCAATCACAGTAAAAAACGACCAGACAACCTTGTTATGGGACGATTGTATGAGAATACATTACTAGACATGGTAGAATTTGGAGTGGAGAATTATAAAAGTTTAAAGGACTTTAAAGTTCCAAAGATATCTGAAGGAATCAAGCCACTATTAGTATTCAATGGTGAACTGTTTGAGAATAATTATGATTACATTAGGATAAAGAACTTGTTGGTTGACATGTTTCAAAAAGTCACAGTTGAGAACATCAGATTGCAAGGGCTTGAACATGTTCTCAGCTTTACAGCAATTGATAATAAAATAGTTGTGCGCAGTTACAGGTATATATTAAATCACAATTGATAATGCATTGTCCCATTTTTTGGTTTATACTTTTATTATGTTGCAATTATAGAATTATGCTAAAAAAGTCAAATACCAGAATACCTAGAATTGAATTGGAAGAAATTGGTCCTCGAGCAGACTTGACATGCAGAAGGACAAAGTTGGCATCTGAAGATTTGTTCAAACGGTCCTGCAAGAGGCCCAAGGAACTGAAGGTTTGATTTTTTTTAGTATTTAAGATATAGGTTTATATGAAAGCATCTTGATGTATTTCATGTCCTTTTTAATTGCAGGTCAAAAAGAAGAAGAATATCTCCAAAGACAATTTTGGTACAACATTTGGAAGGATACATGTTGGAGCACAAAATATTAATCGTATTCAGACTAGGAAAATGAAAGGATTGAAAAAGACTATGGCAGAGAAAAAGAGTGAGTTAAAGAGGAAAAAGTCCAATAAGAACAATAGCAGCCCTTCGAAAAAAGCTAAGACTACAGAAGATTCTGTAAATTAAGTTCTTTTATTAAATTAAAGTTCGTATGTACACGACTGTAAATATAATAAATTTATATTTCAACTTTTGTATTGAAATCATAAGCTATGAAGAATGTGCGTTCAGTACCTCTTCATAACCCATGTGCTATTCTGCTTGGTGTCCTAGAAGCAAATGACAACATAAACAACAGGCGTTGGTATTTATACTCTGAGTTCTCGGGAACTTACTTTCAACGATATACCGTATGTTTGTAATTTCGAGCGAATTTCATCGCACGCTGAAAGCACTTCTTTATCTTTGGGATTTTGCGCGATGGCTTTTGCTCTAATAACAGTTCTAAATTGTACGAATTCGTCAATAATACCATTCAATTTGATGTCATCAATGGCTACCGATTTCGAGATACCGAGCTTCGTCATGGTATTTGTTATATAACTTGCAACGGCGCCCACCGCTGCTGTACTTCGAGTTTCTGCAACCTATAATATAGTTTAAAATTATAATAGTATTTTTACCAGTTCTTTACTATTTTCATTAATTAGCCCTTACGTATTTATCGTTCAACATTTTGTTTCCGAGTTTGACTAACTTTATTATTGAATGCATTGCTTCAGCCGTGTTGAAATCGTTTACAAGGAACGAGTTGACAGCATCTTTGGTTTCGCTTAAGCACTGTAATAGATAGAATACATTTCATATTTTATTCGGTATGTTTATTATCGCCTGATATTCATCCCACCTTTAATAAAGACGACTCATCAATATGTCCAAATTCATGCCTGCCTTTTACATAATTGTCACAGTCTCCTATAAAGTTTTCAATTGATTCTAAAGTCGTTACAGCTTTGTGTATAACATCGGGCGCAAATTCGATTCCTAAAATTTACGATAGTAGTTATTTATCATTGAAACAGGAATTCACAGTAATAAAAACAGACAATGCCCATATAATAATTACCATGCCGATACTCCGAGAGTAAACAAAGCATTCGAAATTGATTTGCTGTATACTGCTCTAGGAACTCTTGTACACTCACAGTGTTTTTCAGACTCTTTGACATTTTTACATCACCTCTTAAAAATAAATGTCCAATCCTCAACCAGTAATTCACCCACTGATTTGTATTGTGATAACAGCGAGATTGTGTCTCTTCATTTTCATGATGTGGGAAAGCAAGATCAATTCCACCACTATGAATATCTATAGAGTTTCCAAAAAGCATGCTAAAATACCATGACTTTGATATAATCTATAATGAGAAAAAAACTGAAGTTCCAGAATTATGAAATAATACCTGGCAATAGTGCTACATTCAATGTGCCATCCTGGCCTTCCAGAACCCCAAGGACATGGCCAAGAAGGCTCATCTTCTTTTGCAGCCTTCCATAAACTAAAGTCTGAAGGAGCTTTCTTATATGAATTAGATTTGTTTTCTATTGATTCTTCTTCTACTTCAACATACCTTTCACACTTGGATGTGTCAAAATAAATAGAACCTGTCAATTAGCTAAGCTGTTACAGTAATCATATGAGTAATATACTATAAACTTTGTACTGAAAAATGTTATACCATCATCTGTTTGATATGCCATACCCTTATCCAAAATGTTTTGAATAAAGTTAATAATATCTGGGATATGATCTGTTACTCTACAATACAATGTAGGAGGTAGGATGTTCAATTGTTTCATATCATTAAAGAACTCATCTTCATAATGTTTAGTTAAGTTTTGAACTGTTGTATCATTCTCTTGTGCACGTTGAATTATCTTGTCATCTATATCTGTTATGCACATTGCCATTACCACATCAATATTAAAGAACTGATTGATGATTCTTCTAATAATGTCTGACTTGACATATGTTCTATAAAACATTGGAATCAAAACTCATATAAAAGCATTACAATGAAAATGGTATATTGTAAGAATAGTTACTTACACTGCATGCCCAATATGAGCTGAATCATAAACTGTTGGCCCACAAGCATACCATGTGAGAACATCCTTATTCTTTAGTATTAAAGGCACAACACACTTTATTGTAGGATTATATATATTTATGTTGGTCTTGTATCCAACAGGTTCGGACCACTCACATTTTATATTATTCCTAACATTTGAGCTCAGAAACCGTTTAAACACGTAAAATAACTTACGATTAACATATCTCGCCGGAACGTTCATTGTGCTATTATTATCTTGCACTTGTTACTTGAGTTCAAGAACTTGTTCTGTGAACATTTTGTTTCGAGCAATTTGGAGTACGTAACATACAATAAGTGCAGGCTCCAGCTGTTTATACTTGTAAGAATCAAAGGTTATTGAGATCACTGAAATCAGTTCAGTGCTCACAGTATTCACTTTACTGTCATCCGGCTTTCGTAGTCGAATTACACGCCATCAGTGTGAAAATCAGTAATCAGCACTGATTAATAACATTGGTGGTAGATAGGGTAGCACAGTGATATGCTATGCACAGTGAGATAAGCCGGGCGAAATAATCCGGCCCATCCAGCCATCTTAAGGCTAATATAAAGAGCACACGTGACGATTGGCTGATAAGGAACTCTACCATTTTCTTCCTTACAAGACAAGACGTAGTTATTGTAATTGGAGTAATTCAATAATTATCTCATAATTTTACAATGTCCAATACCAAGGTTAAGGTAAGGGTTCCATTAGAATTATTGGACACTTGTTGCATCGTGTCGAATGACCTTTTAATAATTACAACGATTAGAACAAGTACTTCCTCGTTGTGTCATTGAACTTCATGACCTACCCAATCCTTACTCCATTCACCACCATTCTATCCTATTATGTTGATCATCACAGATAGGAATCATTGGAGGATCCGGCCTCGATGATCCGCAAAATCAAATACTCTGCTGCCGAAAAGAAACTCCTAGGGAGGAAGCAAAAACTGACTTCGGATTACCCTCGAGCAACCTTTACCATGGGACCATCGACGGCGTAGACGTGATCCTATTATCTAGGTACAGCACACTCTTTTATGAAGGTGGCTTTTATCGAAATGTTTGACAACTTTAATGCATAATTGCAGGCATGGACAAGGTCACAAGACGAATCCAACTAATGTCAATTATCGCGCAAATATCGTGGCTCTGAAAAATGCAGGATGTACTCATATACTTGCATCAACTGCATGTGGCTCCTTAGATGAATCTATTGGCAGGGGCCAGTTAGTGGTACCTGATAGCTTTCTAGATAGAACTATATCCAGAAGTGTCACTTTATATGATGGTACATCACCCGAGTATGCTGGAGTATGCCACACCCCAATGGAACCTGCTTTTGACCCACATACTTCAGACATTTTATACAATGTTGCTAAAAGTCTGGGTTACGAAGTAAGGAAGGGAGGGACAGTTGTTAGTATCGAGGGTCCACGATTTTCTTCAAAGGCAGAAAGCAATGCGTTGCGCTTATGGGGTGGACATTTGGTGAACATGACTACTTGTCCAGAGGTAGAGGATATTCAATACAAGAATCTAGTATTGCTGCTTGACCAATGTCTAACATAAAACAATTTTCTATATCAAATAGGTTTACTTGGCAAAAGAAGCGGGACTTCTGTATGCCGCTATTGCAATGGCAACCGATTACGACTGTTGGCGTGATTGTGAGGATAAAGTTCATGCAGCCGACGTAGTGGCTGTGTTCAAGAAGAATGTGAGCAAAGTTACGAACGTGCTCGTGAAAGCCGTGAAAATGATCGGCGAGGAAAATTGGGACGAAGATATTGACTCTTTGAAGGCAAGTTTTATGAAAATGAGATTGATAATCGAGGGTAAGAGATGCTTTTAACACTCCTCTCTTTTTAGACATTGGTACAATCAAGCAATGTATCATCGAGCCATTAATGCCAAAGCTGATGCCACAAATGTTGAAGATCACTAATAAGTACATTCTACAGAAGTATTACACATTCCATTGCACTGGGAACAACACAATCTTACTTACAATAAATACAGTGAAATGATAATATAACTCGGAATTTATTACCTATCATTCTTCTTACCTATACAATTGATAAAAGCAAATTGACTGGATGGGTATATGGAACGTATCTACATTCATTATTCCTTTACACGATCTTTCAATTACGCTTACATCCACGGAATACGAAAAAAGTAGTCGAGTGGAACATCAGCATTCACTTGAATAACAATTCGTGAAGGCAGCGGGTGATACAACAACTTGTAGATCGCACATGTATATGCTGTTCCTATTGTAAGCATTAGCGGTATTTTGCACTATTTGTATAATTCCGATAACAATGAAGCAATAAATTGCAGTTTTCCAGTAGATTGTTGTTTTTATCCGCTATACGGTAATTTACAGTTCTGAATACAGCAATTTGTCTCAAGCACCAATTGTTGCTATAAACAATTGTTGAAGCGAAATCGTAAAGATAAAGTAATTCGTTTACAATTTAAAATACTCTGGCATAAAACGTGTTGGTATCACTGCATCTTTCAACCTGCTCTAAGACTAAAACATATATACAGGCTAAACTTCGAATTACGAGTTTCAATTTATACATGGGAGTGTATTAAAATGTTGTATTTTCAAGGTAATCATGTGGTTGAATGACCTCTCCAGTGGGAGTGTGTAATGCAACACTTTCTATACCCGAATCACGTATGGTACAATTTGCATTATCATATAACAGTTATTAGAACAATATTCCGCACATGAACAATAAATATATCTCATAAAATCAGCTTTCAACAATGTGGCATTAAAATAATACTTATTTTTTCTAGATGCTGTATAACACACTCATTTTAAGGATCCCTTGAATGTAAAATAAAGCGCGAAAGGTGTCATCCCGATTAATATTATTAATCGTTTTTTTCACAATGGGGTATGGTCTTTCTTCAACAGTATTCACATATTTCTACATAAGATTACACAGTTAATACATGAAATAATACAGTTATGCATTGCAGGATCGATTCTACGCTGGCACCATTGTATGAACAAACTTCGTGTAAACTAAGTTGTGCTATGTTCAATTGTAAGATAATTGAAAGTTTTCATCTATACAGGAATCATGAGAAACACAAGCTTTGTAAATCCTGCAATGGCAAATTATGAACTGACGATATACCCAACTGCCTAGAACTGTACATTTCAAGTAGAAACATCTGTGAAATTGATTTCTACTATCACTTCCTGAGTGACTGAAAGTAGCCCGATTTCATAACCGATAAACGATTGACGACGATTCAATATGATTTTTGGAAGTCATATAAATCGTTGCACAAAAATATTATGCACAGTTTATATTGAGCTAATATCAGAATTTATACATCCCTCCAGGTTCTCAAAAGTGCTATAGAAATTTTGCTTTCTGAAATTACACCAATTTCCAATTACGTGTTCAGGCTAACAAGAAAGTTCTACAAATGCAATCATCCCTCGCATAAGCAGAGATTTACCCTCTCATACACACCTGTTGTTGTATAAGTACCTGGAGTTATAGAAGTATGTTATCTGCATAAATGAAAAGGAATTTAAAATACAGAACAAAGAGTGTGGATGAAGTGTCAGCAATTAGACTTTGTTGTCCACCATATCCACGTTGATCTTGTAGTAGACATAAGGAAAATAGTCACTCTGACCGAAACCTAATCCTGGTATGTCCACGCTCTGTATCAACAAACCAATAAAGATTCGTTAAATATTCTATACTTTGATTAACTATTCATTGCACATTCTTAATATTTCACTTACATCTTGATTAGCTTGCGCTGTGGAAGATGCCGTAGCGGACGAGTCTAGATGAGCGTACAGCTGATTCAGCACGTCTCGTAATCGCCTTGCACACTTCTTGTGGGGATGCAAAAGAATAGCTTGGAAGTTCACAGGTAGCCCGTACCTATGAATTTCAACCCAACCCTGGTTATTATTCCATAATGAAAATTGG
This sequence comes from Ectemnius continuus, assembly GCA_910591665.1. NCBI lineage: Eukaryota > Metazoa > Arthropoda > Insecta > Hymenoptera > Crabronidae > Ectemnius > Ectemnius continuus. The sequence continues at coordinate 5,861,094 of OU342868.1, read as the reverse complement.
GCAAAGTTTACAATGAGAAATATGTCCCCACCTAAGAACAGATTCTACAAAAACGCGCAGCGCTTTAACATGAATCCACGCACAGAAGCATTCGCTAAAATTGACTTTGAGCCAACGAACGAGAGGCCCAAATTGTTTCTTCTTATCAGTTACCAATTTAGTTATTTCATTTTTCCCTGTAACAAATATCATTCGTGATTCCTGAAATCTCAAAACGTCTGGTATTTCTAAACGTGTTGCGAAGGCAGACCTGCTGCAAGTTCTTCTTCATTGTACGTGAAATCACGAACAATGAACTTCTTTTCTCGAGCATGCAACTTAAATTCTTCAACGACCTTCTTAAACAAAGTAACAGTGAACAGGCCGTATTCCGCATCTTGAGAAATAAGTTGCGTACTACGTGGCACAATCATATCAGTCAGCTTTTCGTAACCGCCGTTCCATTCTTGGAAGTAATTCCTGCAAGTCCAAAAGCAATCCGTTGATGAAATTAGATCATAGATTTTCGATAATCTATAATATACTCTATATACCTTGGTACAATAACAAGTAATGTGGTCAGATATTCACTATCCAAAATAAAATGTTCTTTTTTGACCAAATCCGCCAAATTCCTTGTCAATAAGCTTCCCCTATTAAAAATAGTAGTAACAATGAATACCTGTATATCTTTACCAGTTAGAGTAAGCTTTTTTATTTCCTGCAGCAAACTTACGTTTGCTTCTTTTCAAGGTTTTGCAAGCTTCCTTTCAAGTTATTGTACGTAGTCGATTTCGTCTTAAGATCCGCATCGATCTGACCGACTTGTTTACTGATAATATCGGCAATATTTCTCAGAGATTGCTTGATAGGATACTTTGCCATATCCCATTGGAATCGAGTTATATAGGATGGCAGATCACCTAGTAAGGTCGAAATATTAAAGGAATAATTGCATGTGTCAGGAGAAGCGAGTCATCTTATTTTAACTGTTCGAACAGAGCTTGCAAATGTTTCTAATTGCAAGTATTATCATGCAAAACATTTGGATTACGCATACATTAGATAGGTGCGCGTATGTGCTCACGTACAAAAGGCTGGATGTCATTGTACAAGTTGCCACGAGTTGAAAACTTAGTGTGAACAAAGCTCTGTTAAGTAATATTGTAATGTAATCTGTACATTAATCTACAGGGCGATCCTCGCACATGTCGCCTTCAATTTTAGCGGTCCATTCTTTGTGAAAAATAAGCCATATTTAATAAGGTTTGATAACCAATAGTAAACGTCAATTGAAATATTAATTTTCGAGTACCGAAACCTTATTAAACTTTGTTGTTACTCCCACAGAATGCACTTATAAAATCGAGTAAATGAAACACCTGGGATGATGATATGTACATATGCTCGCTAAACAAGGTTCGATGCCCATCTAGTTCGTTATTATCTCGCATGAACAAGATCAGGGTTTACGAGAATAATTCTCATTACGAACAGTTTTGCATCAAACCTTGCACAGGCGTCCGTATATACAGTACACAAATATGCATTAAAATAATATTTCAGGTTTATTCTTTAAGAAGAACGGCTCTATCCAATGGAAGACGAGGGAAACCAGGAAAAATGCTCGTCTACAAAAACTGATTTTCTGATTCTAGTACGCTCCTTACAAGTTCATAGCGTTACAAAAATATAAACGAGACAAAGTCAAGCATGCAAAAATAATCATCTATGCAAGCCTCTTATTTCAAATACCAAAAAGTATTACTCGTAATAACAGTCCCGCTAAGACAGTATTACCGTCACATAAAAACATCGCTTGCACAGTAGTCAACAGTTCACGAATATGTACGAACGAAGACTTCGACTTGGGGTAAGGCCAAATAGCCAACTATAATTGACAATTGGAAGTCTGAGCCTATTTGCATTCGTACATAATCCTCTGCCGATATTAATAATCCGAAATTCATTGTTTAGTGATGATTCTATATGAAGAGATGCAAATGTTCGTAGTGCATGCACGCATGTATGAATGTACAACTGTAAAATAGTAAGATGATATGATAGACGGTCCCGAGGGTCTTTCTCATCTACGTGTATTTAGTGCCGGCCTATCGATTCAATTGCATTTAAGCAAACCTGTAAAACACTGTAAATTTCAGGCAGGAAACCGAAGCAAATCAAGCCATACTTCTTCTTGCAACGTGCACCCGATAGAATATAATTAAGATTGATCAATCCCAATGCATTCTGTGAGGCGTGTGATAACTATTGAGTGTGAGGAATATTAGGCACCATTATACTATTAAAATCTAGATTAATCATGCGCAACAGTATCTTGTAAGACCATGTACCGATCGATAAGTGTCTCATTGCTTTCATGAACCGTGTCTGTTTCTGTAATTCTGTGCGGGCGTCCGTAATTAAAGTGTTGTAAATGTATAATAGTTTGTGCAGTAATGACTCTCGTTCCAACACAACAACGAGTGGGATACTTTTCTATGTTCTAGGGATGCAACGAAATAAATCACACAATCAAAAGTTGAATCGAAAAACGGTGGTCACCTAAGAACATATGTACTGTGATAGATTCGTGTGGAGAATGAACTTAGATCATAACTTTCTGGACCTATTAACAGTCCTGCAATGTTACACGGGAAAAGAAAACTTTTCATACTTCTCAATCGTACGTAACGATCAACTTGGCTTTCAAATAAATGATCAATTGGAGTGAAATAATTTCGCGTGAAGGAGTAGCTAAGGGATATGTCAGTAAGATTTCAAGTGAAAATTTACGAAAGAAAAGAACATAGGAATAGTACAACATAGGAAGATAAAAAATCGCAGAGTCAATGGTATCATTAAATGCAAAAGGGGGACGAGGTGACACAAAAATTATGCACTACGCCATTCATTCGTCCACAGCACCTGGAACATTCGGTCAAACGATATCTCAAAAAGATTCTTCACAAGTGCAAATCGTACACCGTGACAGAGTGAATTATCCCAAAATGCCAAATATGTATACTCTTGCAGTTTCGTTAGCTTGTCAAAAAATTGTGACGCGTTTGCAGTCAGGACGCAGGAGTGGATACACGAGCCAGCAGAAATAGGAACCGAAGAAAGATCTGGAGAGAATTTCTGATGAAAAATAAAGTCTTGCACATTTGTTGCAATGAAAATGTGCTATTTGCAATGGGTAGCTGCATTTCCGGCCTTTCAGACTCTTTTTTCTTTTGTTAAAATCCTGTGTGTATGAGAAATCAATGAATGTCATGTTGTCGATAAGAATACCAGGGGCCAATGTACATACAATCACTTCGATGATTCTAGACAATTTGACTTGCAACCACGAGTGGTCATCTAGGCCAAATACTTTTAGTACTGTCTTACTGTAATGCCATATGTATAGGAGAGAGATTGTCATGGGTTTTCGTGGAGAGTTTTTCCTTGCTGCTTTCAATTAACTATATACAAAATTAACACGTTCCCTAATTAAAAGATTCCATCGTGTTCTTCGCACAATGCGCATCTAAATTATACAACGATTATAGTGTACATCACAGACTCGAATAGAGTGATGAAACGAACAAATCATAGGTAATAAGCAATGCGATTCTATAGTCGACACAGCACACTAACATTAAAAAGAAGATTTGAAGTCATCTATCACATGAGAGAGGCACGAATTGGCGGAAAGTATTTCAGCGTTAACACACATTGCATATGTGGTGCAGTTGTGCAAAGTTCACATTCAAGGAAATGCGCACTAGGATCATTAAGTCGTCCCATCGTGATCGATAAGGGTATACCAAAAAGAAGAAGGATGTCAACCCATTTTCCTTTTCAGCTTTGCCTTTCTCTGCGTACGCTTATCACCTAAGCGAGAAGCTGCATGCGAAAAGTCACTCTTCAGTAACACGCCTGATGTGACAAATGACAACCTCTCTCGTTCTCTCTCTCTCTCTTTCTTTCTTTCTCACTTTCTCTCTTTCCTCTATATCTACCTCGAGATGTGATAAGGACAAGACAAGAAATCGGTCGCTATACGGGCGATGCACGAGGTGCACAGGACAACAGGTGGAACAAGTCTCTCGCAGCTCTATGTTTTGGGGATGAAGGATCTCGACGGGTTGAGAGCTGGTGATGGCAGGATGGGTACCTGGATTTGGCAAATTGCCGCTATGATCTTGGTCTTGCTCGCTGTTATCCTCAGCATCATCGTCGTCATCCTGGTGATCGGTGACCGACTTGCTATTCGAGGAGGACCGACGCAGCTTCTCTGCCGTCCGGAGATGCGTCGACGCGTGCCAGCCGCTTTCCCCTTCGCTGCTACAGTTTGATGAAAGGGAAGGACTCGGACTTGTGGGACTTGGACTGGGAATAGGTGTTGAAGAGGTCGAAGCAGCGCACCATGGCGCGTGGTAGCATGAATACACTGATAAAGGATCGTTTGATGACCGGAAATCGCAGATGCCTTGCGAACCGCAGGATGATTTCTTTTCGGAATCGGATTGGTGATCGTGGTGATGTCTATGAGTATGACGATGCTCGCGATGATAGTGATGATGGTGATGATGACGCTGGTGATGATGCTGACCTAAACAGGCGGCTGGTTCTGGTTCGCAAGTCTCCGAATCCTTCCACTGCTTATGGTGCTCCTTCGAAGTCTTGTGTGATGGGGTGACGGGGGTGTTTGGCGGGGTGTCCGGACCCCCTTCGGGACTCGAGCTGTCCCCATCCACTGACGTTTGACCTATCCATTACAGCCCAGTCCCAATCTCCTCGCGATCTTTGTTACGTCTCGTTCAACTATTATTGCGTCCTACGCAAATGCCTAACGACAATGCTGACGAAACTCAATCAAAAGAACTCAAAGGAAACGAACGGAGTATTTAGCGCTCTGAACTACCCCACCTCATCCTGGCTCCATCTTCATCTATAAGAGTTCAAGTTCAAAGTACGCTCTACCACTTGTCGTACTTCCACAGATATTTCATTAACGAAAGACACAAAAGACCTAAAACCTTCATCACTCCCAATTTGGACGATCGAAAACATATGTCATCGGTCAGAACTCTCACTTCGTGTTTCTGTCTCAATGATGAAGATACTTGGAGACGTAATATTGATCCACGATCGAGTTACTCGTTAAATACTCCGATGGCGTGATAGCGATAAAAGAAACGGTAAAGAAGCACCGAGGAACTCAAATATACAATGAAGAGTGAATGTGAAGAGAACTCAGAAGAACGAGTAAATGATATGGAAAATCATATGGCGCACGACGAAAACGTAACGAACGGAAAATAAGAAAGAAGAAACCAAGGAAAACTGAAAGGTCCTGCCAAACGGCTAACTGGAGCTTGGTGACCACAGTAACCCAAGCAACTCCTTGCGTCCTTTCGCAATCTTTAAGAAATTACGTATGTGGTCCGTAGATCCAGATTCTAGGAATGCATGTCCGATCAAATTTCTCCTCCGACCGCAGTAGGCACGTTGCCTTGCATTCGAATCTTTTTCAATCTTTTCTACTGCTTTGTACAATTTTCTTCTTTATGGTGCACATATACGAGCATTTGTTAAGAAAATAATAAGTAAGGTAAGGGAAACAGGGTTAATGTGGTCGAAATTAAACAAAGCAAGCCAAGCAACACCACAAGTATGAAAAATTATTCTTGGTAAGAAAAAGAAATGAAATGATCTATAAATCAATTATGGTAATAAGCATTCTACAGGTATATAGATGAGGTATTAGCTGAAGGATGGTGTCCCACCATCAATATCATGTACAAAATGCAATAATTCTACATCTGAAAGGGATAATTTAAACGAAAGCAACTAGTTCTTTGGTCAACAAATGAAAAATTCTAAATTTATCTTTCTCAGAAAAACACTACCAACTCTATCATAAAATAGAGAAATATATGAATGCAAGCAGCTCTTATTGAGCTCTAATTTTTGCATAAGAATTGTCTTAAAAAATAGTTATTTAAAAAAGTGTCTATGCATGTACTTCTTTTGTATCTATAATCCTATCATCAAAAACAAAACTTCCAACAAAGCAACTCATAATCATCTGAGATTGCTATTAAAAAAATTCTGAATGGTGTGTCTGTTTTGTGTTGTGTACAGTATTCACTGATAATTCCTTTTGGATCAGAACACTGTATAGAAAAAATCGATCGATACTTGTTTGCTAGGTCCAAAAATTGGGAATTCCTATCTGAGATTATTACTTCATGCTTATAGGCTATTTATGAAACATTTCTCAACTGAACAATAATGCACTGTGTGTTAGGTGTTAGTCTAAACTCTCAGCAACATCTTTGGACCCTCAAACATTCAGCAATCTACCTCTCTGTCATGAAGGAGAGATACATGTGATCAACACGTAGCAATACTAATACCAAAAGTGCCATGTCTCTTTACTCACTGTTGTTGGCCATCAAATTCTCATGCAGCTTATCCCGTTGGTCCTCCAATACTTCTCCTAAGTACGTTGCTACTTTGCGTGTTACTTGCTCAACATAAGCATCCAACTTGCCCAGATCATCAGAGAGACCTACTAACTGGTCCAGGGTTCCGACTTTTAGGTCAGGAATATGGAATTTGTAATTGACCGACAACGAGTGTTGCTTGGACGTCAAATTGTTCATGGTCTCCCATGTTTCCTGACAGGTCTTGTCGCCTGGTGCGGATATCAGCCAATATTCTGTCATGTTGGATTCCTCAGAATTATTACTCCACTACGTCTGCAGCAAAAACATCAAATTAGTATACAATTCTCAATGTGTAAAATCATGGGGGAATACTGTCCCAATTAGTTCATCTACAGTAAATTAGTAAAATTCTGGTTTCTCGGGATTAGTGGATTCGCGTACTATAGGATATTATTAAAAAAGGGAATCTGGACTTTGTAAACAACCACCTGCTCTGCTCTCGAGCTCTCTGTGTCGAGTCACCTGAGACATCTTAGGAAAGGCTGACCGAGCTTTGCCGAGCGGTTCGATCGATTGGAATAGACGCAGTAAAGAACGCAGTACGATTTATGAAGGGAATCGTTCATTGTAATCACGAGGAGGCCGGAAAAACGAAGTGAAAGAAGGGGGTGTGGCACAATGCACATCGGCTCCGCCGATGTATTATGTAATTAGGCGCGCTTTTCACGTGACATGCAGGGAGCAGCGAGAATGGCGCGCTAAACTCGCACACTGATCAATATAGGGAATTGACAAGTGTTCATGAAATAGCATCTGAAAAGAGGTGTCCTTGATTCTAGCCCGAGGGACGAAGGATTTCTTCGCGTAGCAGGTGCCGATGTCTACCTAATGGCGCCTGCTATTCTGCCACTTGTAAAATCGATAAATACACCTTAACACTTTGCACGAGCTATTTCACGAATATTCCGCTTTCCCGTTCGATCTGTCTACGCTGTCGGCCAAGGCAACTCGAATCCCGGATTAACAGTAGTCATCTATATGCACGGCCAGTTTGACAAATGTTCGGGTTTGCCCCGATCGTAGAATATGGGTTAACGTCATTCGAAGTTCTCATGCGAGCTGAATTAAGTTCGCCTATGTTTCGGAAGGAGCGAGAGTTGATGTTGCGTTACGTACCGGATACGTTGAATGGCAGGGTAGCTCGCGTATTACGGGAGACGGTCGAGTTTCCCGAGAATTTCAAAACATTCACTGTACTAATCGCCCGTCGTCGAAACCATCGGAGACCATTGTGACCTCACGTGATATGACAATTGTGTGCTGCTGCCTTACGACCCGCCCGGCAACTAAACCGTCAACTGAGCGAGCCCCGAATCAGCTGACTTGGGTGTCGCCTGCAGCGCTCTTAGTTCGGCCAAGCTCGACCAATCTTTTAAAGATTCAATCCCTCATTAACTATACTTCAACAGGCATACTTCTATTTAATAAATTAAATAAATACATCTTTTCCCTAAGCCTTATAACAAATCCTTGATTTCGGTTTGTCTAGTAAAAATTAGACTATACTTAACTCACCACTGGAGTCCGTGGACCGTCAAAAGGAATTATAATCGCCAATTGGAAATTGAATAATTTTCAATTGAAGACTATGGTTCGCCAATTCTGTTTCCCATTATAATACATCTCGCTGTTACTCGAATCTGCAAATGATTTAATTCCAATGTAACAGAATATAAATCTTTTCTAAAACCAAGAGGTTGAATACCTTACAATGTTCCATTCTTCCTTGTCTAGCTTTAGGTTCGTCGCGTCGCCACTGACTTCGTTTAACTTCGGCAGATTTCGGCTGACTTCGCAAGTTAGAAACGACGAGCACGAAGCGAAGAAGGCAGTCGAAAATGGCCGAGCGTTGCGGGGGGCGGTGGGAGTGTTACTCGACGAGTTTGAACCTGTGCCGGGATCCATCACGCGCTGTTTTTGACTTCGCCGATTAAAACAAGAGGCGCGTAAAGAAAGAAGGTAGCCAAGCCATCAGCAAGCACAATATTGCAAGGGGTAAGGCTATAAAATTAGCTGATTTCCATTAACGTTTGCCGCGTTTTTTCACTGCAAATAATGTTGGACAATAGAGGAGCCCTAACGCTCAACGTATTTTGATTTGTATTTGCATCCATTTTGCACTGTAACGAACGGCACGATGCCGCTGGGAAATGGGGAAATTTGCTGTACAATATTATAATAGAGATAATTCATTACAATGGATGTGGTTTGAACATCGCCATGATTAATGTGCATGCGCCTTGAGTCGTTCTTTAAATGCGCAGGTGTAAACGAGTAAGTACGCAGGCGTTATTGCCGCCATACTCCATTTTGGTTTCGCAACAGGTTGAGACTTGTTCGCGCTCGTTTCTCCGAAATTCAGAATAGTTGTGCTTAGTTGATTGCTATTTGCTGTGTGCTACCAATATTTCATATGCGCGTTTTGTGATTGTGGTCGGCGACTACATGTTTGTGCGCGGAGTGTGTGATTTATGGTGAAAGTGTTGTGTTCATGGCGTGAATAGCCGTTAAAGTGCTTAAGTGTATTTGTGAGTTAGTGCCAAGAAGAATAGTGCAGTGATTTTGTGTGAATCTGTGCCCTTTTTGAATTACTCAAGATTGCAGCGCCTTCTTTGGATTACTCAAGATTACAAGACCTGGCGTGGACGCCAGGAAAACGCCGTTAAAGTGCTTAAGTGTATTTGTGAATAAGTGCCAAGAAGAATAGTGCAGTGATTTTGTGTGAATAAGTGCCAAGAAGAATAGTGCAGTCATTTTGTGTGAATCTGTGCCCTTTTAGGATTACTCAAGATTGCTGCACCTTTTTTGGATTACTCAAGATTTCAACGCTTTCTTTGGATTACTCAAGATTACAAGATCTGGCGTGGACACCAGGAAAACGCCGTTAAAGTGCTTAAGTGTATTTGTGAATAAGTGCTAAGAAGAATAGTGCAGTGATTTTGTGTGAATAAGTGCTAAGAAGAGTAGTGCAGTGATTTTGTGTGAATCTGTGCCCTTTTTGGATTACTCAAGATTTCAACGCCTTACTTGGATTACTCAAGATTAGAAGACTGGCGTGGACACCAGGAAAACGGTAAATTCTACTGGAAACAGCAAGCTACTTCGATATTTTTAAATGGCGCCTGTTGACGGTTGGAAGTTCCTACGCATTGGCTACTGTGGATACCTCGAAAAAGTTTTCAATTCCTCGAAGATTCCCGGACTTTGGCGAACAGTGTATAAATCGGTTGCTTGGCTATCAAAATGGATAAAAAATATATCGGAAACAAGTGGAAAGTACCTCTTCAATAATCAAGTTCTCCTAATTCTGACGGTTCATCCCATGTTTTCAAGTCTTCCCGACCTTTTCCGGGGCTGAAATTTGGTGGGGAATGTTTTCTTGCATCAAAGAAGAAGTGATAAAAATTCCAGAGCCCTAGCTCAGAATTCATTTTTTCGCAAATTTTTTAAGGCATACCCCTTCAAAAATTTTCGATTTTTCGAAGGTTCTGGGACCGCAACGAACGCTTGATTTTCCAATTGCTTATGTCTCAAAACGAATAAAAAACATAAATGTTGTGGGGGAAATGCCGGATTTGTACCGAAAACACATGGAAAACCGATCTTGAATATTTCATTTCAACGGTTTTGCCATGTTTTTTTATCTTCCCGACCTTTTCCGGGGCTGAAATTTGGTAGAAAGTGTTTGTTTGCATCGAGGAAGAAGTAGAAAAAATTCCAGAGCCCTAGCTCAAAATTCATTTTTTCGCAAATTTTTTAAGGCATACCCCTTCAAAAATTTTCGATTTTTCGAAGGTTCTGGGACCGCAACGAACGCTTGATTTTTCGATTGCTTATGTCTCAAAACGAATAAAAACCATAAATGTTGTGGGGGAAATGCCGGATTTGTACCTAAAACACATGGAAAACCGATCTTGAATATTTCATTTCAACGGTTTTGCCATGTTTTTTTATCTTCCCGACTTTTTCCGGGGCTGAAATTTGGTGGGGAATGTTTTTTTGCATCGAGGAAGAAGTGATAAAAATTCCAGGGCTCTAGCTCAAAATTCATTTTTTCGCAAATTTTTTAAGGCATACCCCTTCAAAAATTTTCGATTTTTCGAAGGTTCTGGGACCGGGACGAACGCTTGATTTTTCGATTGCTTATGTCTCGAAACGGTTAGAAAACATGAAACCAGTAGCCAAAGTGCCGGAATTCTAGCCAAAACACTTGGAAACAGCCTCTTGAATAATTGATTTCATCTAACTCCAACGGTTATTCCCATGTTGTCCATACTACCCGTCGTTTTCCGCGAAGACTTGTCGCGACGCGTTTCTGCTTATCTTCTCTCCTGCTCGTGTTCACTTCTCGGAACTCGGACCCCCCTCATGCTGTGACAGTATATCTATATATGTTTAAAACGAGGGTTCGGCGCGTGCCGAGCGGCTACCGTTGTATAGAGTACGTAGCAATATATGTGCGTAGAAGGGCTAACCGTCGAGACGATTTTCTGAGAAGAGCTGCGTTGCTGGGGGGATAGAAGTCGAGCAAAGTGCGCAGCCCCTTGAAACAAAGGGTACTGGCAACTGCCGAGATAAAGAATATTCCTGGCAGTTTAAGCACCTGAGTTTTACTCGTATTATTAACATCCCTCAGTATTAGCAGTGTTTATAATATTATTATATATTTTAAATATACCAAGAAAAGGTCTTCAAGAGTAAGTAAAAGCCACCACCACATTTTCAATACTTTATTCATATAATTTCGTAGTTACGGCATTATTTCTATATATTTACATGTCTCCAATTGTTCGAGAGATCTCGCAATGCGTTCGCGGGCGCACTAAGTCTGTGTCGCGCGTGTGTATGCGTGTCTGTGTGTGGTTGAGTGAGTAAGTCTCCCTCGCCATTGCAGGCGTGCGAGATTCGAAACTGTCGGTGGATTCGCATCCGGCGTTCGATTGGCGTCCTGCAAAAGGATTAAGGTGTACCGTATAGGCGTGTGTGTCGCGCTATGCGAAAAGGAAAAGAGCCGCGTTCGGGGTTTCAGGATTATTAAGATTATATTCACAGTACGCCTGTCGGTGGGATTGGGAGAGGTCCGGATCTGGAGAGAGTAAGGGCTGCTGCTCCGTGTTTGAGGTCGAGGATTCTAACGAAACGGCACAGGAGGCGTCGCCTTGACGTGTAAAAAATCTAAATGCATCAAATACGCTACGCTCGTATTATTAGTTACTCTTAATAACCATAGAGCTTCCGAAGCGAGGTTCACGCTCTCACTCGAATCACCGCCAAAGGGGCCGGCTCGCACAAAATCCTTGCTGCCGGCCCATTCCGCTCGGGGACCAAGAACCTTTCACCGGGCTCGTGTGCACTTCCGATCCCACTGTACATGCACGCGTGCATACGTGTCCCACGTGCGTCTCTGTACTAGACGTGCACACGCGTAGAAATAGATTGGAGGGTGGGGGGGTAGAGCCAGCGCAGATAACATAAAAATATTCGCGATTATGATTACGCCTTGTGTCGCACATCCTAGAGCGGTCGCAATGACAATTTCCTTTATAGGGCTTTTTATTCCTCCGACTTCTCCGCCTTCTTCCGGCTACGAGCTAACACTGGAATTCGCCGAGCTCCTCTTCGGCCTCGTGCGGCCCTGCCTCTGACACCTTCTTGTTTTTGTTACCTCGATTTGTGGACATAGGTTTCACTATCTATAAAGTACGCAGTGCATCCATACGTATGACCTGTACAATGTAAAATATAATTCCATCTAGCTATAGCGAATCTAGATACAATTGTGTGTGAGCTTAACGTTCCTCCTTTCGCCCCGTGGAGAGCTGTGCCCGTTCAGCTCGGTGCGACGCGACGTGTCGCCTGTTGCCCTTTCGTTTCTATCTATAATAGGTATCGTATCCCGCTAGATTACCCCGTCCGCCGCCGCCGCCGCTACGGATTATTACCGTACGACTTCCTTGTTTCCTTCTGCTTTTTATTCTGCTTCTTCCCGTTTCCTCGTTCTTCACTTTAGCGTTAAGGTTGTATGTTATCCGCGACACACTTAAGTTTCAAGTTTAATTGCGTTAAGTTTATTAGTAGAGTAACATTTTGCGTTTTCGGTAGATATACCTTATAGAAGTGTTTAATTAGCTCTTTAAGTATAAACGTTAGTTCGTCAGTACATCGAAGGATATGCAGATAGAGAGTTGGAGGGCAGTGGTAACAATATGTTCAAGTTACTTGCGGGCAGCGTACCTTGGGCGCACCGAGACATCGACCATTAACACAGAAAGACAGATCCGGCAAGCGTTCCTCCTCTGATAACTGACGAGCTCCCGTGCGCCTTTTGAGGGTATTGTTACGCTGGGGTTTTCATCATCCTTACTTTTTTAAGCGGTCGAAAAGCGACCAAGAACTTTCAACCGATTCGGTGACTGCCGTCTTTCACCCTGGCAGCCACGCCAGTGGATAGCGATAGTGAGGGATTTCAGGATTAAGTACTTTGTTCTTTCTCGTTCCAGTTGAGTATTCGGCAGCAAGCGCTTATTCGCAGCTCGGAAAGCAAAGTTATTTACGCGTGCCGATATCGTTAAGACTGCCCACTCGACTTTTTTTTGGTTTCTCGTTAAATATACAAAATCCACACCGAATGTCTTTTTTTGTCGTTTCATTTACATGGGGGACGCGTATAGGTCTACCAGTGATCCTGAGGGTGAACATTTCAAGTCCGGCGATCACGAGAAAGAGAGAGAAGAAAGGTAGAGTTGGGAGAAAGAGAAAGAGTGTGAGAGAGAAACAGGTGGGGAAGGATAGTAAAGATATTATTGTGCCGTTATAAGCGTCATGCGTAAAAGCGATCGTCGATCTAGAATCATCATCTAGTCAAATCACACACACGCTTATGATTTTCCCCTTTGCATGCCTTCTTCTTCACTATCGGAGAAAGAATCCCTGTGGTGCGCAGGGTCAAGCTCTTGTGCCAGTAAGATAATGAAAGAATTCAAAGCATCGAGTTACATTTGTCATTTTCATCTTTGTCATTTTTTTGGGGTCGGAGGGGTTGGAAGGGGAGGAGGAGGGGGAGTGATTTTCGAAGCTGGAAAGCTCCCGTTACATAGCAAAACATTGTGTCGAAGAAAAAGCGCTTCGTCAAAGAATCGGTTAAGTCAAATTGTGTATACGCGTTGATTCTCTCCCCGCGGAGATATGTGGGTGTATAACGGCTTCCAAAGAATTGTAAAGATCCTTCTTCCAAATTTTTACTTTGATCGACGAGATAATTGGTCTTTCAGTAAAACAACAGTCGGGTGTGTCAAGGGGACCTCGACAGAAATGACCGTAAATTCAATTAAACTAGGCAATCTAAAGTGTGCTTCGAGCGATGCCCGTTATCGCGCGCTGATATATTCGGCGATTGCAAGGAGCAGTTTCTTTTGATATGCGTGTCTTGTTGTAACGAAACGAATCAAGAAAGATTTGCTTCCGTTTCTCGTTTAAATCAGTAATAGGTAGTCGCGCGTGCTTCCCTGAGATTGGCTAGTGAAACACTTAGACTTTCAGTTTCGTGGCAAGAGACCCTCTCGTCTCGTGGTTCCTTGTTACAAGCTACGATCTTTCAAGTCAAGTTGAAACTCAGTGAAGTTAGACGCGCTATTTCGGAGGTTCGATCGTGGCTCGTGGAAAATTGTCGAATATCTCGAGCAACTTTAACGCTACGGGGATTCCAATAATAGTGCTCTCCGGGTAACAGGTATATCTAGAATTCATCGGGTCAAAGTAAGTGGAAAGGTTGCTAGAGAATTCTCTACGAATTAACTCGATGAGGGAGCACCCACGAGGAAGTTTACACGTTGAAACCAGGAAACCGACCTACGTTACTGCCTTCCTCGAACTTCACCTACCGCGGCGCGAGATCCGTTGATCCAGTTTAATCGTTATAGCGCCGGGCGAAAAGTTTATTAACAATCACAAGTCGAATGCAGTTGAGTAGTATGACTTTCATTCGAACGACAGAATAAACTATATTACGACTTTCTGTTAATAGAGTTTAGCGAGAAAGAGAGCTACGGTACATTGCCGAGGTGTAAATCGAACTGCGTAGAGACTAAGGTATAGCGAGTTGCAGCAGAGTTGCGCGGAGGCAAAAGCTTGAAGAACACCGGCGAAGAGAGAGAGAGAGAGAGAAAGCAGTGTGTGCCGGTGGCTACGACCGCTGGCCCTGAGCACTTTACAAAATATTCAAAAGCCTTTAACAATCGGACGTTTTCTTTCCCCTTCCTTCTTATTTCCCGTTGGTACTTGCTCGCGAATCCCGAGAAGTCTACGGGAGAGCTCTGCCGGCTGCTTCCCTATAAATCACGTATCAATCGTTCAGAACGACTTGTAAGCTAGATTCGCTGGGATCCGGTACGTGTCCGTGGGCAACCAATACGGTGAATATCAGTCCAACACAAGTCCTCCTTAAATGGTATCGGCAATACTGCATCGTCTTTTACACCCTGTCTGTGTTCGTGTAAGCATCGTTGCGCATACGCTATGGTTTACATGTCTTTTATCCTCTAAGGGAATGAGGCTTCGCCGGCTGCCGTTTCCGATCACGGCATACCTTTAAGAGACGCACACTTCCCAAGTGTTTGTTAGAGTTACCTTATCGTAGAATATCGACGACACTCCAGTCACACCGCGCAACCTTCAAACAGTCAACATTGAATATCTCGCACTCGATCGTTCACGCTACCGTTTGCACCGCTTTTCATTAATAAAATCTATAATTTAATAACCAATTTACACGCATAACATAATCAATAAATATTGTATATCGTATGTATATATATAGACTTCTTTCTTCTATACAACAATAAGTGTATTTAGTCGCTAAATAGGATCGTTCGTACGGTACTTTCGTCCCAGCGTTTTTCTTAGTGCCAACACTCTGTCGCGCGAGTGCACGCGCGCGCGCGTCATTTGCTCATCGTGGCTTACGACGAATCTCATTGTAAGGAAAGCGCAATAGTAACCCTCGAAATACGGAACCCGTCGGCTTATAAGCTATAGACCTTCTCAACTTTATCTAAATCAACGTTTACCTAATGCTCGATCGCCCCGTCAAACATGTCTATTCTCACTGGTTCTCTCCGAGAGTCAATCGATCTAACAATAAGAAGGAAGGACGCATTCTGAGAAGAGCGTTTAAATAGTACACAATAAATTTCAATATAGAATCTAGAATGCAACATGTAACTAACAATAGAGAGAGAGCAAGGTGGGAAGAAGATTTGATTTCCTTGTCGAATAAAGGCTAGACGTGCGCGAGAGCAAGTATTAGAATGAAGAAAGTCGAATTTCTCATAGTAGGTGGGACCCTGTTGTATTCCGAGGGCTGCTCGAACATTATCTAAACGGCTATCTCGTGTCGCGAGCCCTCTCATCGGAGTGTTGGACATTCGATCGAGCGCTCTTCTAAGGAAATAAATAACAGAACCGCCTAATTTCAACGCTCGTGCGAGCACGCAAAACCCGCCGGATCATCGGAGTAATAATCGCGCGAGGAAGCAAACAACCCGCTTGCCTCATCGCCGCCGTTTCTTCGTCGATCGCGTACGTGTCCTCAATCCATCGCTCACATCGGCAAATACTCGTCGTCATTGTTCGCTTCCAACTAGCATCGTCATCAGTCTTGGCTCGTCCGCCTTGCATCGGCTAATACATCGTTCTCTGCTACCCTCCTCCCACTATTAGACACACTCGTACCAATCCCCCATCATCTTTTGCCCGAGATTAGTCTCCGGCACACCGAGCGCCAAGCATGCCTGTGTGTATATGTGTGTGTGTGCTCGCAGCCTCTAACAGCGTTCAACATAAAAAATCATTGGATATGCTTGAATCGTCAGTCAACCAGCGCCAGGCTTGCCGATCTCCTCCTTCGCACATAACACTGTATGCTTTCTGCTCTCGTCTGTCGAGCTCGAATCCCTATCGGAGAGAGAGTTCCTTCTTTCACCACTCGATCCACTCGCCAGTGGATATATCTTGGCCGTCGCGTTAATTGAATTCACGAGATAGAGTATTATCGTTACACTCGAGAAACTTGAGTCTTTGTCCAGCTCGGGCGCGAGCGGCGATCGCCCACACACTGGATAGCAGTGGATACCAGCGTCGAATCGGACAGGTCTACACGTACCACTCCTTGATGTCTATGAGTTCTCGCTTCTTGTTAGTTTTACTGCAATTCGCACCGTTCTTCAATGCCCCGTTGAAGACTTGGCCGGAGCCAGCGGGACCCAATAGCGCTGCGTTTGGATCCTGGCAGAATGTCTTCGTCTCGTCGACCTTATAGCTGGTCTCCGGACGGTTCTTGAACTTGAGGATAATCAGGATTATCAGGACAATGGCTATCAGTGCGGCGGCTATGATGCCAATTATCAAAGCCGCGTTCTCCGCAGCCTCCGATGTTATCCTCTTGTTGTTGTTGTTGTTCTTCGGCGGCGTCGGCATTGGTGGATACATCGGTGGTGGTGGTGGCGGCGGAGGATCCGTCATCTCCGTGGTACTCGTCTGAGTGATCACAGTCGTTGATCTTTGCGTCACGACACTACTGCAATAAGATACGTTTGCTATTAGTATAACATATGTGAACAACCAGTAATACAAAGTAGCGCAAGGACTTTACGGCTTATGAATGTCCTGTTTATTTAGCTGATACTCCATTGACAAAGAGTAAATTAACTGGAGGCAAATGGGTCAATCATTAAATTCCGTTTCAATGGTTAATAGGACGGTACTGGATGGTATATTGGTAGAATCGGCAGGAGTAATGACTTCCAATGAATAAGCAACCGTGGAATAATAGCCAAAATTATGGATTCCATATTGATGCCTTTAAGTGGGCATTTTGCGAGGGACCTCGCTCTGAATAGTCGTTAGTATTGATCAGTTCAATACCATTCCTATAGAATAATGCCATTCAACGTATAAAAGGAGGCCATTGATTAAAAAGTCACACGGGGGATACACCACTGACACGGCGGCTTTTGCGCGCGAATTAATCTCCGACAATACGTATCCCCGACCCTGCTAACGAACTATTATTCTTATTCCGCTGATATACATACTTTTCACCTTCGACTTTTGCAACCAGCCGTCCTACAGTTCTAATTTAAAAAAAAAGCACACACATGCCCCACTGTGTACACTAAGTGGAAAGTTTGCTCGGCAACCCCATAAATAATAATATCGGCGTTCCTCGACCAAGTAGTCCAATAGGTGAAGAGAATACCCGCGTTTTTCAACGTCGCCCACCAGCATATCGAACGGTTGAAATCAATTACTGCTATTTTTACCGGACCGTCGCCAACCGGACTTGCAGGCAAGTGTCAGGTCTGGTGAAAGAGATTTCGAAGTTAATGAAGAGTAATCGAGAACTGACCTGCCATGACTGGTTTCTGCATCCGGCGTGGACACATTGTAGAGGACGGAGACGGTGACGAGGTCCCGGATGGTCGTCGACGTCGGCTGGCTCGTGGACGTCTGCGTGCTGATGTGGCCGGTGCTCGAATAGTCTCGGCTGGTAGTGTACGTCACCGAACTCGAGTCTGCTGGCGCCAATAGAGAGACAATTGGTGATTGTGTAGTGATTCCTTTTTATTAAAGTGGCTGGTGGGTTGATGCAATTATGGTGCCAGGTGGTATTGGCCTCGTCGTCGGTTTGATAGGGCTAAGAACTACCGGCCAGAGCGTGGATTATGTTTACGCGTGCGTACGCCGCCAATATTCACGCGTGCGTAGGCAGAAGTACCCCCGTCAAGCTTCTCTCTCAGAGGGTGCATGCCACCCACCCCCCACTAAACCACCAGGAGCGTAACAGGACTTTTCGCTCTGCTCCTGTTTTAACATCCTCTCTCGGCCGAGATGCCCGATAACAGAGGAAAAGCCAGAGAGAGAGAAAACTCGGCGCGATTGTTCCACTATTTCTTGAAAGCCGCCCTACCCGCGGGGACTCTTAAATTCCAGCGGCCGTATGTACCGCTAATGGAAAGGAAGAATGAAATGGGAACACGAGAACCATAAGCCCTCACGGAAAAACCAACGTATGAATAATAGGAAAGAAAAATGGAGTCGGTATTAAAATGTGGAAAAACTCTCGGCAGGCAAATGTCAAGTGAAGAACTCCGCGATGAGTCGAATGCATTTTCTCGAGACGTATTTCGATGAATTTCAAGTATACTAGTTTTTGAATATGTGGAATTATTGAAAGTAAAATTTAGATGACTAGAACAGTATTTGGATAGTGTAATTTTGTCCTTGCTGTGATCGAGACCAGGGCTTTGAGTAGAACACTGGAGGGTAGCATCGATAGATCGCCCACGAGACAGGTATTTCCGTAATGAGCCCTCGAAACGATTCTACCGTGAGTGCGTCAATG
This sequence comes from Ectemnius continuus, assembly GCA_910591665.1. NCBI lineage: Eukaryota > Metazoa > Arthropoda > Insecta > Hymenoptera > Crabronidae > Ectemnius > Ectemnius continuus. The sequence goes on along the minus strand of OU342868.1, from coordinate 5,842,212 downwards.
TAGCACCAGTAAACGATACATCTTGTAGACTAAATATAGCCAGGATCAACGAGCATGACGCCTGCGCTTGTTAACCCGATCGCCATTAAATTTACGACATGTCCCATCGTCGTTCGCGCATACAATTACCCGACACACGCTTTCCTCGTTAGCCTAATTCCCGTTGTCGACATATATGCGAGACTACTAAAAGGGATCGAGGCAACTGTGTAACTGTCAAAGAGATGGAAAAGTCGAGTAGTGTCGCGCGGAGGTATGAAAACACTGCTCATTTCGAGAGCACTTGGGCTTCTGCTTGAATGTGGGGTGAAAGAGGAGTGAGAGAGAGTAAATGAAAGGAAACCGTATGGGGGCGGATCAATACCCGGCGACGAGACCACTGTATTCGCAAGGGTGAAAGAACTTATGCAAAACTGGGTGTCCTGGGGAACGGACCAGTGGCTGAAGTGACAAAGATCTCCTCGGTGGTTCCAGGATCGCCTGAGCCCTCCAGGCAATCCTCCTCGTCGTCGCAGGACGGTCGCTCCTGTATATTTTCCTTGTGGGGTTTCGGCTTGTACGTCGTCGGTGACCTCGACGACTCGGTGTACATCGGTGTGATGAGGTCGTCTGGAAAGATAACAAGTCACTCGTTAGATCGAACCTACCAACTCTTAGTTACGAGCAACTTCTTCGACCAACATGCGTTTCCATACGAGAATTCCAATGGGAAAGGAGGAGGCTTTAAGCAGCGATATTTCATATCTCAAGAGGAAAGTTGGAGACTGGTCGGCAGTGGTTGCCGACCGCTTATTAAAGGGACCATATTAATTCAGTTTTTAGCCAGTTGGAGAAGATTTTCGAGCCGGATTACAGAAGAGTCGAAGAGGTTGCTCGTGGAGAGAAAGGAGGGGCCAGTCAGCCGGTTTATCTTTGGCCTGCGATCCTAAATATGCAAATGAATCGAAGATACAACTGGGCTTGCATGAGGATGAAAAGGTGGCATGGCCACGTGTGTGCGATACGCCAGCTGCCATGTGCGTCGCGCCGACTCTTTCCTTCTCCTACACATCGTCCAATACTATGTTTAACTTAACACCCATGTGGCTTGCGCGTCATCCCGGTATATCTGTGTTTGAATATACATATGAGAATACTTCGTTAAGCTCTAACACCTTTCGCAAGACGTATTCGTGATCGATGCATTTATAGAGAAATAAAAAAAATCGCGTTAGATGTTAATAGATATATGTTGGAAATTAATATTAATGTTGACATTACAAAAAAAATGGTGGTAAGTACCGTCAAAGACGGCAGTGCCTTACCATTTATATGTGTATTCCATCCTTGTCTAGGGGAGTGCTAAACGTCTCTCCTTTCATACTACACAGCTGAGAATCGATGCGCGCTCTCTTATATACAAACTGAACGCCGCGCGACCACTTGCGAGAAAGCAGTTTTTCGCGAATATTTCCGAAACTATAAATATGAACCCTATATAACCTTATATATTATTATTGCGTATTGCATTCTCTATGCGAATATGTAACTTTCAACACAGCTTATTGGTCGTGAAAAATTTATCAAGTTTTTTTCATTAATTATACGGGAATATTACCAGTTTTAATTTAACAATGCGAGTGGCAAAGTTAGTTAAATTTGAGCAGTTGGGGAAATGGGATTTGTTTGTCTTCTCTAACGTATTAATAGCAGCGAACTCAGTGAACTCACCAGTATGAGATTCGTAAATAGGCGCGCATTCCTCATCCTCGTCATCTCCGGCGCAACCACTTCCAGCGCCAGAAAATATTAGGTCGTCCCTCACACCAGGATATTCGGACGCAGTTGTCTGTAAAAATAAATTAGTTGAAATACCGACTTTTGAAATATTGCTTTGAGATGTTTGTACGATGACGCACCTGCTGCATGCGCTGGAAAGGAGCAGCGCGATCGAGTAAACTACCAGCTGGTAGTAGCTGGACATCGCCTCTGATAGTGATCCTTTCGTCTTTCGTAGCAGCCAGTTCCAAAATTCGAGCTCCATTCACTACGAGACCTGCCACCACTCCCAGGAAAGGTCTTTCCACTCTCCCCTTGCCCATGTTCCAACGACCGCCCACTTGTATCGTTGACTGGCTGTTGAACACAGCCAATTGAGTACCTGCAAAGAATACAACACGAATTTTAGAAAAACCTTATTATTAATTATTACATGAAAAATGTTAAGTTTAATAGATAGACAAATTGGAATTTCGACTTCCTAGTTAACATCTTTTGCAAAACTAGTAAAAGTTTTGAAAAACGCAAGTATGAGGGAGTTGGTCAGTCGAGGAAGAGCTCACACGAGCGATCGAACAGAAATTTATGGTAGTTCTTCGCTTGACAAATGTTCCCGTTTGACCAGCGATCAGGGGAACAGGAAGGCGCAGAACGAAACTGTGTAACCAGTGGTCAGTGGGTAGACCTTCCGCCGAGTAGTGTTGGGAGAAGTAAGAGGGCCCTGTCTTTACGGCGTCTCCCTTCCAAGGGATCGACCTCGAGCCCTTGCCCTTTGTAGGGTCTAAATTTGGTTGGTTTAGGGAGCAGGCAAGCATGAGATTCATGAAAGCCTGTAGGGTTTGAGATGCCCTTAGATTCACTTGTTACTTCTTACATCGAAGGTTTGGTATACCAAAGTTAAGATTTCCCATACTATACGCTTGCAATCTTTTTGGCATCTTCTCTGACCTAGGAATTTTTTAGAATTCTTTCTATATAAATATTGAGATTGTTATAAATATTATTATAATAATAGATGTAATAAAACTTAAACAGTGTCACTCATCCATGTATTAATTTATATTACGCGTGCGAAATGCGAAGTACAGTTTACAAAGGTTCGCAGAAATTAGTTTAGCGTGGAGGGTTTCGCTAGGCGCTTATGTGCAGTGTTGGTTTTAATTTGTAATCTCTTTTCATATGTATATCACCCGGAGACACTTACCAGGGTATCAGACAGTGGCAGAGCTTGTCTCAAGACACGTCATACACACATAATTTAATCCTTGTGTACTTTGGGGAACTCAGAGGAGGGATTCGTTTTGAAGATAGGTGCTTTTCAAACACATTCACTTGGCACGTGAGAAGTAGTCGCTTCGCGTCCATGGTTGACGAAATAAATAAATAACACTTGTGTGTGGCTGCGAATAAAGCAGATCGGCGATCTTAATGGGCAGAGATCGATAGGATGACTATTTTTTTACTAGGCGACTAGAAATTGACACGAGGCTGCTTCTTGCTCGCCAGACCGGATACGACTGTCTGCTCCGGTGAGCGTGAGCTGGCCATGGGCGAGTGAAATACCACGTGGTAATAGGAAAGCAACAGGCAGAGCGTGCTGCCGACGAAAGTCGAAGGGCGGGGTTGGTCAAGTTGGATAATAATTTTCGGCCAGCCGAGAAAAAATGGGTCTGCCTGACAGCCTGACCAGGAACGCAGGAAGTTGTAGGAGGCACATGGCCGCCACCTCGTTTTAGGCAGTGTTAAAATGGGCTTACATTGCCAGGGGAATTCGACATCCATACTAAAATCCAGACCGACTTTAGAAGACATTTATTTCACAATTGACCAGTTAGTCTTAACTATAAATCTTGCTTCCAAGAAATTCCACTGCAACCTTGCGTATCTTCCACAACTATCATCAAAATCTTCATTATTTCAAATGTTTAAATATTCCAATTTTTGGAATAAGTTTCGAGTGATCAGATCTCTCGTAGAACAAAAGCAAATGTAAATTGAAGTGAAAGTAGTACCGATTTATAGTATGTTTGAACAAAGTGAGTTGGAAACTGTGTTTGGGGGCCCATCGACTGGCACTTGTCGAGTAGGCATAGTCAGTCTACCAGCAAGTCATAAAAATACAGTTGGTAGACTGGCAAGAGTCGCCGTCTCGTCGGAAGGGAAGAACAGTGTCGCGACAGGTGATACGCGTTGCGAACATGTGTTTCGCCACAGGTGTTTATCGAGAGAGTGTGACGAGGTCAGCGAGGCGAGAATGTTTCCACGCTAGCAAAGCTATCCGAATGTGGACAAGGGTGTCATTGATGGCACATTCCGATCTGAAGAAGTCCAATAAACTGTATCACTTTACTAGGAGAACAGGAGTCTCGTGGGTGTGGCTGGTCCCACTCGGCGACCCGAATGCTACGGGAATTTCGGCGCAACCTTCCCATGGAGTGGTGGTAATCGAGCGAACCTCGGCCATTCTTGCCAGCGGACAACATGGCACACCAACAGAACCGTTCCAACATTCACTGATATAAGATATTCTACATTTTTACAATATATCATATAAAGAAGAAACTAGATCGAAATGAAAATATTTACGAAATTCCTTTGTTCGCAATTGAATTCATACGAATTCAAAATATTAGTTCGAAATATTACGTTCGTGATTTTATTATACGGCAACCGCGTATATGATGAATGTATAGCCGGAGGTTATTACAAGTTGCAAACTTGGAAATGGTGCAGCAGTGTGAAGTTACTGACGGTTCGACGTCTCGCGTCAATTAGCTCTTGCTCGACATAATCTAAATTAATAAGTAAACTGACAGGATAGCATATCGAGTGGAGAGGTGGCGAACCACCCGCAAGTAGGTTAAGGTCTTGGCAGCTTAGGCAAGTGGCGCATTCGGCTAAAATGGATCAGGAGAGAAGAAGTTGAAGAGGGTCGAGACTCCCTAATCTGGCAGTGTTTGGCCCCGCGTTCAACTTATTCCCAAACTGGTTCAGCCGTAGCCATGGCGCTTAGCACACAACAAACCCGAGGAAATCCCAAAATTACTTCTTTCAAAATTACAGTCACAAAACATGACTATCTTTATAAAATCCCAATTGTTATACAATTTTTTATTAATCCTTTCACTTGTGCGATATTCGCCTCGAAATCCACATTCTTTCTCACGGCGTCATCTGCAGCGACGCAAGAGGTTTGTCCAGCGTGCGACATATGATTAAAGAGGCGATTCGAGTGGTCGTCGAAATTCTAAATGGAAACGGCAGGAGTGTCGTGTGCCAGGAAATCCCACGGTTCGGCAATCGTTTAGTTTGAGGCTGCTTTTACGGTGGGAAAGAGGAATGCGGGGTCGCTTGGGTATGGGAAACGTCGATGATTCCCAGGCGATGGGCGCAACGTTTCGTATACAGAGACACTCGCAGGAGCCACGCTACGTGAACGGCGAGCGTAAACGCACTTGCCGTCTGTGTTTTGCGATAACACCAGACCGCCGGACATATGTCACTGCGTTTAAGGCGAGCTACCTTCGAGTTCTCACATACTTCTTAGAGAAACCGGCTAGATAAGACTCTCCAAACGATAATCTACTTGCAAACTAACTAAACGGACGCGAGAATAAATTATATCAAGAATTTAATTGAAACTATTAGATAAAATAATGATGGGAGTAAATAATCGCCGTTATCTTCAAGTTCTCACCCATTTCTCATATTAACCAGCTACATAAATGTCTGAGAACTTTATTTTCCTAGTTGGAATTTAATTGGACGGATGCTGGAATAAATGATGTCAATAATTTAATTGAAACTAGTAGGTGGAATAATAATAGCTGTGGGTAGAGAGGCGGTCGGTGTGGATGTGCCGAGAATTGAATGGACTCTGTGAATGCGAGGGGACTCTCGATGCCGGTGGGTAGGAGAAACCGTAGTCTGCCTGGTCTGGTAGGTTTAGAATGACCTTGGGATACCAAGGCTCTTCCTAGCACGAGCAGGGGGACTTAGGCCAGCTACCATCTCGGCATGCTATCCTGATGCTTCTAAACACGCCGCTTAGATCCTGCCCCAACCTACCTTACCATTTCCTCCACGTGCTACTCAATAAACACGTGCGCCATTTAATCTCGATCCTTTTAAAGAATACCTGCGATTTTTGGATCGCTACTGCAAGGAAACATGTAATGTAACGAAAGTGAAAGTTGAGAAATTTGAAAGAGGGAAGTTTTGAATTTAAAGGGTTGGGTAAATGATGATATTTATTTCTTTTCTAATTTTTAATTCGTCATGAATTCGTCAACTTGGAAATTAAATGTTTAAAAAAATAGAATTATATCGATTGCTGGGAGAAAATTGATCCTCGTAATGCCAGTTTCCAAGCGAGGACAGTTCCCACGGTACTAAAAAGGACGTGTCTCGAAAATACAGTCCATAAAATTGGAGTTAGATTCAGCTTAGCTGAATGCACTGACTGGCTCGCCGGCTTGTGGTTAAGGATTCCAAAAACGTGAGAAAAATCTGTACCGTCGAGGAATTTCGGCATTCGATACGCCTAGTGGCCGCCGTCCTCATGGCTTGGCCACAAAAAATAATGAGATTTCGGAGATTCGTCAACCGGCTGTGAGACGGGACCGTGAGAAGATGTTAGACTCGGGGCTGAATCCTTCGCTTTCAGGATCAGGCGTCTATGAGCTCGGAGTTGGTGAACGTGGGGATGAATCTTAAATGGGCCCTTTAAGGGACAATGATCAGGACATTCGTCATTCTAAAGTCTCAATTTTCTATATACTCAAAATTATATTTGAAATCGAATCTCCCAAGTTGTAGCAAGTATAAGTCATACACTTGCCGGTATTGAATACTTAAATTGATCTAGGATATTTTTTCATCCACTTTTCAAAAAGTATCCAATGATAGTGTTATGAATTATAGCCACTGGATGGTTGAATCAGTTGAAAGTAAAGTGCGATAGAAGTTAGGAATGAGATCAAGTGAGATTGGATTGTGGGATCGAGTGAAATTGGCACATCTCTCGGATTGGCCAATGGCAGGATACGCCAGTCGATTTTCGCGATTAGTACCTCAGAGTGGAAGAAAGCGGTTAAGGGGTAAACACATCGGGATCGACCAACTGGTTGGCTCTACTCTCCTAGCCGATCTGGGAATCAATTTCCCCTGAAGCCGCTCGGATTCTCACGATCATGGGAAGGGCCGGCGCTCTCGGACCTTCTGGGAACGAGTCCCGTGGGAAGTTTTCGGCGTTTACGCCAGAAGGAAGCTGGGCACACACGAGAACGAAGGCGAAGAGTGGCGCGGGGCGATTGCTACGAGGAAGTAAAACTCTTTCGTCGCTCTGAACGCCTACTACCGCGGCTGATCGTCGGGCTGGCTTCAGGGATGAACTATCCCACGCTTCTCGACTCGATGCTCCGTCGAGCCTGTGGGAATGAGCGCCGCGCCAAGAACGGCACACTCCGATTCGTGAGAAAATATGTGAAACGCGTGCCGAAAAAACGGCCTCTCTATCCGCGTCACGTGCTCACCGTCGCCCAGAAATCATCCTCCGAGTATCCTGTCTCTCTACAGATAAGGTCTTGGGACACTGTCCCTATCAGGATGAATGGGAGTCCGAGGAACAAGTTTCCTTGCCGCTGTGAAAAATCCAGTTACACAGACCGAGAGAGGGTGGTTCCAAGATTTACAGACCATTGATTCTATTTCCCCCCCTGGCATGTACCAGGAATTGAATTATAGAAGACTAGTCTGGAATGCCTAGCCTCTGTAGACCTTTCTTATCAAAGTCTAGCCGGATACCGGGGGTTTCCCTGTCCCCTGCTCATAAATCCATATCAGAAACCTTATCAGGATTGCCGAGTTCAGTGAGCCGTGCTTGGACTCGCTTCCCACGGGCTCCTCAATTATGTCGGTGGGCGAGGAATCGCGATAAGGGTGACTTTACGGGTGCGTATTCAATTGTGGAGGGTTAGTGCGAACTCCTCGGTGATCTTCGACACGGGGGGTTAAACGATTTAAAGGCTGAGTTGGGAGAAAAAACGGTTGGAGGGATAGCCTCGATGGGAGAGACGATCGAGGAGTAAGAAGAGTAAGCAACTAGTGGGAGAAGAAAGGAGCAAGATAGAGAGTGAGAAACGGAGATGTGGCGAGGGTATCTTTGAACGAGGTCGCACGGCGCGTACCAGGATGAGGCTCTCTTCCCAAGCCAATTAAATTGTTCCCACGGGATCGCACCGTGGGAGCGACTCTCCAGGAACGCGAGAATTCGCAACTCCCGGCGGCCAGGACTCCATGCGGTCGAAGGAAGTAGTCGTCGTCGAAGGGTGGCCATCGTCGCCTATCTATCTCTTCTCCTCACGAGCTCCTTCGACTTCTCCTCTTTCCGAGCATCGTTTTCCCCGAGCACACATCCACGACATGTGCACTCCACGCCAACGAGAGAGCGAGAGCAGTGCAGTGCAAGTGGTACGGTTGCACTCTCGCGTGAGAACCCATTGAGGTCTCGTGGGAAAACGGTGGAGGCGCGTGGCGCTTCTGGTACTCGGCCACCATGAGGACAGAGGAGGTCGAGCGCTCCTGGTGGCGGCAAGAACCACCCTCTGGCACGTGTCTTCGAGAATCGAGACCGCATGCCAACTCCCATTAGGTGGAATGACCTGGGCTTTATTTTAAAAAGATTTCAATATCTAGCTAACGTCACAAGTCTATGATGAAGACTGAAGACTATCAGTTTTGACTTTTGTTCCACTTATTGAAATTATAATTTTTATTTGTTAAAATCTTTACAATTAGCTGATCGGAAAGCTTTGATTCATTGTTTTATTGTCATTGTTCCACTGACATTATTTTATTTTCGTGAGCAATTTTATTGATGCGAAATCATTGATCTGTGGATTGCCTTCCACTCGAAGGCCGAGGAGGCATGCGAAGAGGGACTGATACATTCTTCAAGTCTGGTGAAAAAAATCTCGGCCTCAGCAGCGTGAGAACGAAGGTCTGGAGGGGAATTGATGGTGAATACTTACAGCAGGGTAGTATGCTTCTAAGGAAGGTAGCTTGCCATCTTAAGGGTTCATAACCCAAGATTTTTACCAATGACCCTACGGTAGGGCTTGGTGGTCGAGTTTACCCTTTGTCAAATGTATGGTGCAGGAAAGCAGAAAGTTTGAGAACTTGTGAGGAGGGAAGGCAAAACACTCAAGATTTTATCTATCGATTGGGTTAAATGTCGAAAAAGGTTAGGTACTCAATGTTATGCGTACATGTTGATGCAAATGTAACGTTAAAGGGTTAGAGGGCCAAAGTTCTTTGAGGAATTGCTCCAGTTCTGTAACAGAGAACCAGGAGAACCGAAGAATTCTTTTCTTGAATAATACCCGGTAGGAAAGTTTCGGGTTGCCCTGCTTTGTCACGCCCTTTACTTCACGCCTCGTTTGAAGGGCCTATTCACTAAATCCCTTAGGTAAACAACTTCGTAGGGAAACATGTCGACAGAGGAAGACGTTCATCGAACTTTGTTTACTATCCTTTACAATCTAAATTGCGTGCGAGCAAACTTCCGGTCGAACTACGGTGCCATAAAGCGTACAGAGTTTCAACTCACCCGGAAAAAACAGATATTTGATCTAAATTGGGAACAGGAAAGCATGCGACAACAAGGTGCTCTTCCAAAATCGTCCTCACAAAGGCTAATTTCATGGTCAATTAAGTTCATTCATGTTAATCCCTTCTGTCAACAAGACAACCAGGACAGTATGAGGTAGTCGAAAGTATTCCTACAGGAAACCCCGAACCCAAGACCACCGTGATATTCCTGCCTAAAATCTCGTGAAAGGAACTCGACTTTACAGCAGCCATTCATTCCTACCCACAAGTCCAGTCGAACAATGAGACAATCGAGCCTGCTGGACTTTTCGCAGGATTGTCTTGAAACACGAATGGGATGAAATTTGCATGGGAAACAGGTTTGAGGAGAGGAGGGAACACCTGTTCCTCTGGCAGGTGGCATCGGCCATTGAAGAGCAGTGGACAATGCGGCAGGTCGACGAACAGAGCGATAGGTAAAAAGGGAACCGGTTCCTCAGTTAGTGGCCGCTGACTGCTGGAGAATACACATATTCTCTGGTCACTGGTATGTGGAGAGTCAAAGGGTTGAGGATCGTCTCACTGCTGCGGCGATCTCGGCCACCAGGATACTATGCTAGCGAAGGGTCGGAGTCCTGAGGCTCCTTGGAGGTCGCAGGACCCACTCGCTCCTCCTTTCCTTTTAAGGAAATCAGTTCGATAAACACGCTTCATAGGGTACCAGGAAGATTTGGAAGTCTCCTGCGAGCCACCACCATTTGTCTATGTATGGTGCTCCCCAGGATAAAATGGTAAGGAAGGCCTCGCCATAGGGAAAAGGAGGGGTAAACGTACGGGAATATAATGAGATTTTCGAGGGCATTTTTAAGTATTCCCGATGGTATGTAATAGATACATTTGGTAGGCTTAGATAATGATAGGCTGAGCGGCTCTCCGTACGAAAGGGTTGAGCAAGGTTTTACTATCGTTAGCTTAGACGGGACAGGAGACTAGGAAGTGGCAAGAACCCACCTAGAAGCCTACCTCCTTGAGAAGGGTCTGACGTATCTCCGACCCTTGTAATTTGCGGTTTCGTGCCTATTCAGGAAAGCCAATCGAGTAAACACTATTCCTAGGGTAGCAGGAGGGTTGCAGAAGTCCTTCCTTCGAATCCCTCCAGTTGGACAGTGCTGAACTTCACCTTTTTTTCTTAAAGTCCAACCATGCCCCCCTTTCTCGCGACGCTCTCCTAGACAATTCTATTTATATAGTGCTCGGAGAAAATTCTCCCGTTTGCTAGAAAGGGTTAAGGGGAACCTCACTATTTCCAATTCTTCGAGACCAGGGAAGCATCTCCGAGTAGAACGCCAACTCTCCAACTGCCGTGACAGGTAGCTGTGCTTCTCCTTTTGTATATACCTGTGGATTCCCAGGTATACGAACTCCACAGGACGTCGAACCTTACTCGGTCAACAAGGTTCCGATGGCATGCAAGAATCACTCGAATTCACCGCCGAATTTATAGTCACGCGATTCAGCTGTGTTCCTATCGTAAATTTGGGAGTTGAATGTCTCGTGAATCAATTTCAAAAAGTAGATCTAATGAAAGAAGCTTTCCCTAGCGGTATTAGAAATGAGAGAGTAGTGGTTGCATGTGGTGAGACAGATGTACCGGGGATCTCACTACGTCGACGTCCTCCGAGACTAGGAGATCATATGACATAGAATCTCATACGTGAGGCGATTGTCGATAGTTCTACTATGTACCTCACAGCAAACTAGTCTAAATGAACAATTTGTGGGAGCGTCAAAAAATGTTTATGAATTAAAATATTAAAAAAGAATATAGGAACATCCGCAGTCGAAGTGAGAGTATAATGAAAACAATGGAACATTGTCCTGACTTTAGGAAAATAGTTGAAACCTTAACTTTTACACTATGTCCAAGAAGTACTGGACCCGATGAAGATTTTTCAGCGGATGTCTGACCTACCCCATATACCAGGATAACAGGAAGAGTAGAATAGTAGACCACTTCCAGAGAACGTAATAGAACACGATAAAACTTAGCCTATCTTATATTACGAAAATCCTTGTTCTATCTGCTCACACACGAACTATAAAAATCCGATCGTAAATTTGTCCGAAAATATTCCTATTACAATCAATCTATTGAAATTCCTGGGAGTCAGAAGTTTCAATGAATGAATGAGAGTCGTCATTCATACTTCCAAGAAAGAGGATGCTCTAAGCAGCGGGCGCGCGCTTGCTTAGAGCTTTTAAAATCACAGTAACGGAAATTTTATATCCTCCACTGACCAGGCTCGCATGGTTCCAAAGTAAGTGGCGGGCCTCCGAAATTCCTGGTGGGCATTGAGAGAGAAGGTGGCCCAGAAAATCGCGAGCCAGCTGACAGCCGAAAAGCGGACAGGAGGAGAGAAGGAGAGGTCGACGAATACGACGACGACATTCGGAAACGTCGATAATACGCGGTATGCGTTAATGGTCCGTTAAAGTTTGCGGCAAGGCGTGAAGAACGTTGTAAACACGAATTAATCGAAGAGCGGGCACCAGGAGTAGAGGAGACGGTAAGAAGTCGTTGGCACGAGAAGTGGTCAGAGAGAGCGTAGACGGCACTCGGCGTCCTCCGGAGAAAGGGTTAATTCCTGACGAGCGGCCACCAGGATCGCAGGAGCCAAGGGAGTTGCTCCTGAAGGATCGCTGGGACCTTGAGCACCAGGCTCGTCCTTCGAAACCCTTGGTGCGTACCTTCGCCAATCCTTGCTGGCTACGGGAGAAGGTGCTGGGTAGACGAGAACTGGCCTCTCGGGTTCACCAGTCGACGGAAGGGTTAGCGCACGTCGAGAAATCTGGTACCATTTCGAGTGGGCGAGCAGGAGCGGCGAGAAAGTCGCCCGGCACTCACTCCCGGATCCTCGAGTCCTCTTTCGCTCGCGGAGGTGGGGAGAGGCCGCTTTTACCTCTGGCTTTTACCTGCACCTCCATATTCTCCGCGCCGGGAACACCTGTGCCGCCATTTTACTCCGCTCTCCAGGCCCCATTGAAACCCCATGCACCAAATGACAAGATTGATCGCACTTATTACCATTATATCAAAAGGTTGCGAATTTTCCAAAAAGATTTGATATGTCTTGAAGCAGACAGAATGGGAATTATAAGTTGAACTGAATCTTTATGCAAATATGTCTTTCAAGTGGTATTAAGAGCATCGGCGAAATAGGTCAGGCGTCCGTTCGAACTAGAGTGTCATCGACTGACGGGGATTAAGCTCGATGATGGTCAGTTTATAATCAAAAGTCAATATTCTATAGCAGGAGGATTAGGAAGACAGACAAGTGTAGGAAGTAAGTTTGGGGCCCCTTCCAAGAGGGCCGGCCACCCAGAAACGGTAAGGCGGGGAGTCTGTCTGCCTTTTGTCAAGTAATAGAAGGAACGAACTTGGTCAAGTGCTTTCTTCGAAATCACTCAAGCGTGTCGGCCTACCAGGAGATTAGGAAGTCTTTGGAGCTCTCGAGAAAAGACGCCAAATGAAAAGTATCCTTTTCAATGTGGATACTATTCTAGGCTTTGATAGCAACACTTTCAATCAACCTACTGCCAGTCATGTTTATCTTAGCAACGAAATTTATAACTCATATTAAAATAGAATCGAATTCCGAAATGACATTTTAATAAATACATCAATTATCCAGACAAGATTGCCAAATTTTCCTAAACTTTGGAAATGATAATTAAACTAAATTCATTTATTACACATCAATAATAATCGCCATCGAATTGAAAACTTTTGTGATGCAATTCTCTCGCATATTAAAGTGTCTCTAAAAAGATGATAATAAGAAACTGGTATATGGCACAATCGTGCTAGCAGTAATTCAAGAAGGCGAAAGCGAAGAGAGTGTGTGTTAGAAAATCCAACAGATATGATGCGGAGTGCATGCGCACTTAGAGTGGAGCATACACGTGCGCATAGCCAACTTCTCAGTTGCGATGCGCGCAGCAACTGAGGCGATCCGGAATAGGCGTACAGGCGTCGCGCCGCTGCGAGATCTGCCCCACCAACGCTTCTCTGCGTACCATTGGTGCGCCTGAACGCGCAACGTCCTTGATTGGAATTTGCCGCAGGTTAGGAGCGAAAGGGTTAACACCCGCGAGATGCAGATTGATGCGGTGAACAGCTGGGCTCGCCAGACCCTATTTTTTCATATTTATTACTTACAAGATTTCTGATGCAAGATATCTTAAGAGGCATAATCTCTCTTACGACTTAATAATCGCTCGTGAACGATTAAGATTTACATATGTCAGTTGATAATATCGTTCTGTTATTACAGATTCATATCAAGTACATTTGTAAACGAGAGTACGTAAGAACAATGCAAGATTATGTCTTATTTGCTTTAAGAAAGCACTGCTCTAATACGTCACGTTTATGTGTACATGTTCGTGTTGAACCGATAATAGAGTGATCGAAGTATCACGAATTCGATCACAAAAATATCAGGGAATCATAGAATTGGGAGAGCGAGTGGTAGTCGACTAGATTCAGGTAGAAAAATGCGGGAGCTACAAAGTTGAGGGAGAGAGTGCAATGGAGTTAGCGAGCGAGCCGGGTGCATAGGAAGCCAAGGAAGCCGATGTCTCGAATTTCGAGCTGGTCTCCTTGCTCCTTATGGTGCTCTGATGATCGTGAGAAGAATGTCTGGTCGTGCCTTGAATTTTCGTTCTCACGCTTCGCCGGGAGCGTGACACTCTTTGGGAATGACTTCTCCTCTGCCGCTGACTTTATTGGCTCGGCATTCCTGGCATTTGTCGCGCACGTTGCGGCACGTGCCTCGCTGGAAAACACTCGGCTTCAAAGGGCCGCCGCGCGATCTCGAATTTCAAGTTACTTTCTCGCTCGCTATGCTCCTCTAATGAACGTGAGAAGCCTTATTGCCCTTGTTACAACCCACGCCCACCTAGCAACCTCTCCTCATCAAACAAATTGAGTTATGCTTGAAACGAAATTGGATCTAGGATGCTAAAGTGTAATTGCCTCATTTTTGAAACTGACAATGATAAATATAAAAATATCTAAATATAAACTTTGCGTTGAAAGTAAATTTAGTAATCTTGGATAGGAGTATAAATTTCTGAAGTTAGTCTATGTTGGACTAATAAGAGTGAGACATTCGTGGTTGGGCTTTGCGAGGCGAAGATTATTCTCTTATTAAAGCGATTGATTATTAACCCCGATGGTTCGGGTATCATCGACAGTCTAGTTGCTTCTGAGCTCTCATGTTCCCCTATCACGTGCGGGAAGAACGCACGAGCCATGGAATCGTCGTTCTCACGACCCGTGGGAATCGAGCGCGAGGAGCATGGGACAGCGCGATAGCCTCCTCCTCCTCTCGAGGCTGGACTTTTTCCGAAAGGAGCCTGTCGGAATAATCATACGAATTCCTAGCCGATGTTTCTCAGAAGGGCAAGGGAAAACGCCCACCGGCTTGGAAAAATAACGATCGCTTCTCTCGAGAGGCTGGAGAGTGTGTGAGAGCGCGGACATATTTCACGCGGCTCATCCCGACTGAAAGAGAAAAAGCGAGAGTGGAGAGTGAGAGCCCGAAGCTGAAAATCCCCGATGCATGGGAATCTGAAGGGCCGTCTTCCTTCTATGTCCTGACGCCCATATGGCATGGAGGAATGCCGAGGGGAAAAAAGCAAGTCGAACCTCGCCTTCGTAAAGATTAGCGATAAAGAGGACTTCTGCCTGAGAAGCCGCCGGGAGATAAAAGAGCGACGGGATCTCGAGGACGAGCGTGAGAATCAAGGTTCGAAGGGAACCTTTCCTTTCTCAGGGGTAACAAGCACCCAGAAGAGCTCAGGAGCTCTTCCGAATGTACTGCTCCGGGGAAAGTAAGTGCACTTACGCCCGCCCGGGAACAGACCCTCCTCCTATTAATATAGGCGACACTCCATTCCAATCAGGGGCTAATTCAATAACCGCTGATACGCCAACTAATTCAAACTTTAGTTCTCATCCACCTTATACATAGAACAGTAAATATCTTACGATTAGAATCTCATTGAATCTGTTATTAAAACAGTTATGTATTAAACTTTGTTGAACTTGACATTAACAAGAACGTACTGAAATCATATGAGAGTCTCTCCACTAGATGCTGTATTAACCAACATAGACAGGGCAGAGTTTAGATCAGCTTTAGCATGAACGATGTTCGAAACGACGAGTACGAAGTTACCCCTTTAAATCCACGTGTACACGCATCTCGGTTTTCATGCTCTTTTTCTGGTTGCTCGACGCAAGCTTCCTGATATCGACTGTTTCCCTAGTAAGCATGAGAAGCGACGTCCTCTCCTCGAAGCGGCTTTCTCACGGCCAGAGGAAGGGCCTAGCCCTTGGATATTCCCACGGGCCAGTCTATTGGTCCTCGCTCTTTCTGTCTCGGGCGACTTTGGCTTTCCAAGAAAAAAAGCCAGCCTCAAAAGAGACGAGGCACCAAGGGGAGTCTCCTTTGGCTTCCCTCTCGCTTTCTCGAGGAGCTTTTCGATGCGAGCGATTCAAGGGTCGTAAACGAGGAATTATTGTTTGGGATTTCACGCGGCCCGCCGCCATCGGGAATTACCGATGGACCCTCGGACTGCTGCTGTTGCTGTTCTTCCTCTTTCTCTCTCTCGGTCTGGCAGCTTCCTCGCTGGTACCGGATGCGAAATTCCTTGGGTTCAAAGGTCCTCGTCTCTAGCGAGAGAGCCGGCTCGAAGAATGGGAAAGAGAGGCGAAGCCTGCGGGAGAGATGGTACGGGAAGCGGGAAACGAGCGCGGCGAGTGGGAGAGCAAGAGGGAGAGAGCGACAGATACGAGGAGATGTCGGTGGAGAAAACCTCCCACGACCCGTGGGCTAACGCATCCCGAGGCCTTCGACTTTGGCTGGCTTCCACCTCGAGGCCAAGCGTGAGAACGATCGTCGCCCACGGTCAAATTCTGCCGTCCCGGTATTAGGGCTTTAGGGAACGACAGGAACCAACCTAAAGAGCACTACCTACCACCACTGCCTTACCAAACACTCACAAGCTCCACGCATCCAATAAAAAGAAGACTTCCCTTCGAAGATCGTGTCTTTATCTCTCGTTGTTGACGGACACAACGATAGGTCGTAAAGGGTCAGCGATGTTGGGGCGTGAAATTTGAGCTTAAAGCGTGACGGTTCTACTAGGAGTATATGAAGCTATTAGAAGTGTAATCCAAAGCACCCTTGGATCGAAAGGGAGCGGTGGTACGCGTGAAATTTTCGACCGAGGCGTGACCCGAGCATTAGGACTTCATGAGAGACGCAGGGCAGTTTCGAGTTGCCCGTCGAAACCTTCCACGTGGCCACGTGCCACCATTTAAATGCAGATGTGTTTCCTGCGCCAATTTAACTTTCTCTCTCATTTATACTGCTCCAATATTGGATAAGTTAGTCTCGTTGGAATCCAGTTATGGTATCGTTTCGAACTCGGGGCAGAAATAACTTTGGTCTGGCAGCATTGATTTTCCAAGAATGTCTTACAATGCATAATGCGGAATGATGATGTTCGAAAATCAATGCAGCATAGCGAGTTCGTTCACGAGGACGCTTTCATTTATAGTCCGATTAAAGGAGGATCGAGCGCTTCATGAGATATTCATGAGGGCTGGCAAAGTTGGAGGGAGCGGGAGGCATTATTATTCGAGGGCATTAGGATGCATAGGAGAGAGTTCCTGCAGCCAGGAGACGTCGGGGCGCTGGCGCCCTTCTGCTCGACGACTGAATAGAGATCCCTAATTAGTGACCAGGGAAGTATAGGAGTTGAAGAAGCGGCACGAAATGCTGGGCGTGGCTACTAAACGCGACCCTCTAATGTTCGACCTTTTCGAAAGGTTGGCCTTTAGTCAAAATTGATGCCAACAGGGAAACTCATGGTGTAATCTGCCACGAGCACCATAGCCATATTGAACTCGAGCCTTTATTCAATTCCAACTTCCTCTCATCAATTATTCGACTAACTACAGTTACGTGGATGCATCGATAGAACCGCTTGCTCCGAGCATCCCAGCCAAAGGGTTGAAATTTCTAGTTCGAGTGATCTAGTTAGGTACTAGGCGGACATGGCGTTGCAGGAGGTGGCTTCTGCCGAGTGTCCTGGATGCTAGAGACTTTGAATTTTGTTTGCCGCCATCTAGCACTGTATTCAGCTTCCCGCCAGTCGAATAAATGCATTGCATCAATCCTATTTTTGTAGTCGATTATATTTGTGTTGAGAATCCAATTTTGATAGAATATAATTCGGATGGAGTCATTAAAGTTTCACAATTTATTTAGATAGAAACTAAATTATTATTGATGTTGCTTTGGTATGACTGACCATCTGAGGCTGCGCACGTGTAGGAGACATTCCGATTTCCAGGACCACGTGTCCTTTGAGCTATTTCAGTATCGGAGCAGCATAATGCGCAGGAGGTCTTTCCTGCGCAGGGGTGGCACGAAACTGGGGAGGATAACTGTTTGAGTAGGGTGACCTGGAAAAAAGGCCTTCGCCGTGACCTTTTCCACCAGAGTTTCATCCGGATGAGGAGCTTTTCATGGGACACCCCTTGACGCACCAAACTCCCAGAGTGGAAGGGGTTGAATTCAGGACTTCCACTCTTCACTTATCAGCTTTATCATTAATACTTCCTCATAAAATCAGTCGATTTCAAACCATATCGAGCATAGACTACACTAAAATAGATTTCTACCACGTATATTTATTGGAAAATACAATTTTCCTATAGAAAATTGAACCATTGAAATTGATCATGGTCAATTAACTGTCCCGTCTGAACATAACAACGTGAATGCAAGAAACAAAGGAACTGTTCGATCACAGTGGAACAACAGCAGGCCGACTGTCTCGTCTTTCTCAGGAGGGAACAGGTCGAGATGCGTGCAAAAAAAGTGGGAAAGCCGATGGTCCGAGCACACGCGTGTGTGACACGCGTGAGAGAGGATATGTTACTTGGGGACACGCAGCCCTCCACATATGAAGCAGAGGAGCAGGAGTGTCGAAGAGGAAGACTTTCTCCTCGGGCGAAGAGTGTGCGACAGGAGCGAGCGTGTGTGAAACGGGGAGAGTAGAGGGTGACTTTCAAGTGGATCCTGGCTCTCTCTCGTCATCTGGCTGGCGCGGCAGAGTATGCGAGAGTGCGATCCTCGTATATGGACGTGGGAAAAGGGTTGAGGTTTCTAAGCTACCTCGAATTTCAAGGTATCAAGGCAGCAGGAAGACCAGGGAGGATTCCGCCACTCTAACGCCACCACACCTCCTTTCCGCTCCAAGCTAATCCTCCAACCACCAGCTCCTGATCCTTCCCATGAAAATTCGAGAAACTTTATTCCCTCCATTAAACAATGCATTTTTCAATGGTCCTCTAATTTCGTAATCACTACGAGGATTTAATTAAAATAGTTTACATTGGGCCCTCGAAATTCTGGCCATTTTAAAATCCCAGTGAAAGGAGAGACTTCTCTTTTGGAACGCTTGTTGGAGGCACCACGGCGTTAGAAACAGCTTTGATTAGAAAAACATAAAAGAATCGCGTCCCAAGGGGTTCGACATGATCTAGAAAGCTACCAGGATCACAAGGACGAGCAGGAGTTCGACTAGCCTGCAATTGTCGCTCGGGCGCTCGGAGGTCCGCTCGGAGCGAGGGATGAAAAGGACAAAGTCGGATGATAGTTGGGCTCAAAGGGTTAAATGCGACAAAGGCCCTTCTCCTGCTGGGACAGGATATCAGGAGGGAAGTGAAGGCTTCCTTTTAGAAGGGTTTTCAACCGGGGATGACTATTGACAAACTTTTGAATGCTTGCTTTGTTTGCCTTCTACTATTCTACCTTCACACGGGACAGTTGCGTTTCTCACTCAAAATGCTTTCGTATATTATCTGCAATTTGAAGACAATAAAAAACCGATTTCTATTCAGTAAAATAGAATGAAAGCTATTTTACGAAAGTATTGGAACACGTTATGCCTTTACAAATTGGGTATCAAGTGTGCTACTGTTACAAGTTCTCCGAGTGATTCTGACTCGTGGGGGAGCCGAGCACAGGAATACAGCACACACACGAGTCACACTGAGTTCCATCTTGGAGTAGGTCAGGACACGAACAAAAGCCATGTGGCTTCGAGTAGTAGGATACCATGAGCGAGGAGGGTATTCCTATGGCGATGCGGTCGATACCCATGAAAGTCCCAATTGCGGAGACAAGCACGTGCACGACGAGTGACTGCTCTCAAATGAACAGAGACGTAATTCTTGAGAGTTCCACTCAGCTCTAGGGTAATTACGAACCCCATGGCACGGTGTTAATTAGCGCACTGGGAAAGGGTTAAGGGTCCAAGTCGAAGGTCGTACCACTTAGGGGCCAGGAGAACAGAACTAAGTAGGAGCCGCGGCCTGGAACCGCTTTTTCGTTGGTTCGACCACCGAAACTCTTTTACCACGCCCATGGGACATGCTTGGTACCCATGGCAAGCATCCTCTGCTATGGCGGTGCACGCATCTCCATTTTGGAGCAACTCGCGCCGTTCGACTCCTCTTCCGAATTAACTTTACATATTCCATTGTACACTATCTCGATTTTCGAACTGTTATCAATTTTGGGAGAGTTATATATTTTATTTGGAACAATTGATATGAATATTGACATGTTGCGAAAGAATAGAATTGAAAGTAATTGATGTGTGCTGAAATGAAAAGTGGAGGTTGGATGAAAGTACTCCGAGTATGATTCTGTAGAACCGGTTATCACACTCTGTATTGATACCAAGTGGACGGGCTACGCATAATTTGATAAATTTAGCTACCAGGCTGATATGCTGCGCATGGAGGATGCTGCTCTTCGCTGAGGCCTTTTTATGCAGGCAAATTTATTCTAATTAAATCAAATTAGATTCACCCTCCTACCCACCGAGCAGCTGCTATCTCGATTCTTTCCCATTCCGCCTCTTTCTCTCATTGTTCGAAGCCAGTTGCATCGATCCTATAATCTCGCTTTCATTTCCTAGCGCGGCCGATTTGCATACGAGGAACAATTCACTCGCGGTATTTTTACTAAATCAAGCGGGCGGCCGGGCGAGCAGCCGCAAATGGCAAAGCCAGAAACGCACTTTAACAAATGCATTTCTGAGCCGAAGGAAATTAATATTTACTGGCCAAACTGACAATGCATCCTAATAAAAAATGAGCCCAGTGCGAATAATTCAATTAATTTGCCCGACAGAGTCTCTCGCGTTGGAAAGCCTTTTATGCTCTGCTAATGTCACCTGTGGGAATGCGAGAACCTTGTTATTATGAAAATGTGGCTGTGCATTAAGTGTGACAAATTCGTAGCGCAACTCGACGATACGCGAGCACTCGATTATTTGGATGCATTGCGGGATAACGTTACAGTGACACTCGGAAGATATATTTCCGGGCCCCCGGCGGCCATCGTGCTTCCAATATTCGGTGGTTCGTTAGTATAGCTATGGTGCGGGAACACCATAAGGACCTCCAAGAGTGCCAGGATCGCATGATCAGTAAGGAAGACTTCTAGTACTTTGTGCAGTTTTATTTGAAACTGCAATCCAAGTGCCGATCTCGCATTCCCCGCGTGCCGCGAACTTGGTGCGCCGCGCTCCAAGCTAAACTCGGCCTTATTATCAATACTGACAACGGATATCTAATGAAGCGGATTAATATCTCCAACTGTACTAGGAACTTAGAAGATTCTAGGTGGCTCTTGAAGAAACACCTTTTTCTCACCCTGAACTCGGGGCCCGACCCGTGGACTTTTGGACCCTTTCATATTAGGAGATTATGATCCTCGAAAGTAAGAATTCCTGGCTCTTCCGGTGCTGGGATGGTCACTTTGACCGTTCCAAGTTTTGGTGAACATTCGTCAGGAAAGCAGGAGAAATAGAAGGTGAGAGAGTGCTGACGAGGAAAACTCAGCCTTTTTCTCTACCACAGGCATGTTTACGCTGTCTTTTGTTCGGCCACATATTCGAGCAGGAAGTTAGAAGTAGCTAGAGCGTAAGCATCACTTCGGAAAGGGATGACGTTCGCTTTCATGGCAGAGGCGAAAATCACTCATGCGAATTTCTAATGATTTCCTATCGGGAATCTAGGAATGCGAAGACGTAGTTTTGTTTGGAAAATATCCGGTTGAGTTGTACCTTGTTTACCTTTCATTCAGGGCAGCAGGAAGGCCGAGGAGCTTCGAGTAAGAGCTTTCCCCATGCTAGGGAAAGCTAGGAAAATGGTAGAAAATGCATACTAGGCGAGGTCGTCTACCAGGCAAGCAGGAGGTAGGGAAAACTAGGAGAGCTAGGGTAGTTTTCCTACCAGCGCTGCTCGAAACATTTTCCACTGCACCTTTTATCCGGCAAGAAAAGCCGCTGCTTTTATCCGCGCATATCCTGACATGGAAATGCTTTACTCCTTTGCCAAGAGAGTAAAGTAACAATGTTGCTAATATTGCCACTCGGTATATTTCCATATTAGGAAAGCATACTTTCCCAACAGTGGTTTCGGGAATGCACCTTTGTGCACGAAATAAGAATGCAGTTGGCCTCAACAGAACAGCAAAGACTGACATAAAAGGAACCCATTGCTGAGAAAAGTGAAAGTGCTTTTTAAAGGACAAGTTACTAGGAACTTATATGAAAAGGAGGCTTTCTAAGCTCCTTCTAACGAAGGTCAAACACGATTAGTGACACTTGAGTAGATTTGGAAGGGGGCAGCAGAACTTTAAGGAAGTCTCGGGAGTACCTGTCCCGCTGTAATTATTTCCCATCGGGACTTAAGGGCGGCGCATAGTCCGCCCGACGAAAGTGAAAGCCAATTAATTCGCTTTCTACAGCTAGGCACTTAGAAATTGTAGGAGGCTGCCGCTTTAAGGAATTTTGGGCCTCGATTTTATAGTCTCCTGTCAGCCGGCCAGACACTTCGGGAAGATTTTATCAGTCCATTCATTAGTCACTCTCATTATCCGATCGTTAAATGGGAACCTCTTGTAACGCGCCGCCAGACTCCTCGACTCACACTTATGCCACCGGCAGACTAATACATTCTCCGGCAAAAAAATGTACTATCGGTGACAGTGAACGGAGCAGGTTCCCAGAATGCCTGGAAGGTCGTTCGGAGGTTGTGCGGCCCTTCGGGTTCAAGGGCCGTGATTTATGAGGGTGCGCATAAAAAAGTAATTCGAGCCAATTAACATGCCACTTAGAGGCAGGGAAACAGGAAAGGCCCGAAGGTACACTTTTCCCGAGGAACTTTAGGAAATCTGAACCGGTGTCCCGCTGTGTAAGGGTACGCCCTCAGGCTGGAACGTCTCCCCTTTTATCTCCATTGAATTGCCGTCTCCCGTTCTCAAAAGATGGAGGTCAAATTTAACCGTACAAGCGACTCCGGCTAGCGGAGATATCGGCCAAGGATCATCCCAATGCTCCACTTCACTTTCAGAGATTCTGCGTTTAGATGAAGAGTGAGAATGCGAAACCTTCCGACCAAATAGTAGCGACGAGAAAGTTGTTATTACACGATCAGCAAAGTGTCAGGGTCTTATAAGAAAGGCGGACGATAAAGATTCCTAGAAAGGGGATCGCAAGTGGACGACGATTTTAAAGAAGATATCCAATTAAGGGTAGTAAAACTACCAGAGCGTTAGGAGGCTCAAGGGGTAATTGGAGTCTTATACATCCGGGCAAAAAAAAGTGAAAGCCAATTATAGTGGTCTCAAAGGAACGGGGAGTAGGAAGTTAGCGGAGGTAGATTTCAAAAAGGTTTTTCGACTCCGCCCTTTGCCAGGCAGAGAGGTTTGGAATTCTTAGAGCAAGGGTCTCTCCACTCCGAGGGACTCCAAGGCCTTTATCGTACCGCCATTGTAAGGATCCCTTCCATTTCTCTTTAGAGGCACTCCCTTACGCCCAACTCTTCAATACCACGACAAAGAATACATGGAATTAATAACTCTGCACGAGATCTTCCTCCTCCAAGACCAAGTGTGTGTGTCTGTAGAGACTGGCGAAGCGTAGGACCAGCTACACTCACAGTGATATAAGCTGGTTTTCCCAGTGCGTATAAAAGGCGTGCCTGGTTCAGTCTCTCGTCAGTCGCATCTCCGTTCTCAACCGAGAAGATCCTCCTTTCCTTCCTTGTAGATATGATGGAACCGGGGAATAACTTGGCGGAATCCCGGAAGGATTAGCGCCTTTTATCATTTATCAGAACCCCGGGGTTGCCTTTGGGATTATTCTTAAGTGAGAGAGATTCTGGAGCAAGTGACTCACCGGACGGATGATTGGATTGTAAATTGTAGTCGTCCACTTGGAGGGTGCTGTTCGGGCCGGTTCTCGTGAATCTGATAACGTGGTATTGGTTGTCATTGACTTTAACGCCGACTTCGCCAATCGGATGATCGGTTGTGCCCATATTATACACGGCGAACACATTCCCTTTTACCTGGAACACCCAATTACAGAGAGAGTGTTAGCTCATGCGATCCAAATACCTCTTTCGCCAATTAATTAAATGTATACTCGAGATAAATCGATATCCATTGCAATTCCTATGCTTGCCGTGAACTTCCGCGGATACTTCTGTCCACTAATTGAGTTCGGTTAATTAGTGATTACGTTGCCACGGTTTTTGTTAGTTATTGTCGCAGTTCCCATTTAATTGACGGCGGATATGCGAGTGTACCGCCGTGTTACAAAGAGTTAATGAATAACAAATATTTCGGCGCGATAATTGGCGAGCCTGGGTTTGTTAAGGAGAAACACGAGGCGGTCTAACGTGCGTCATCCCATTTATTCCTACGAATAACTAAGAAACATTTCTCTCGAAATTCGACACTATTTTTTGCACCACCTCGCGCTGAGTGCTTGTGTTCTAGTAAATCAAAGTTGCGAAAAACCAACGACAGCAATCTATTACCAGCAGAAAAGAAAGAGAACCCTGTTATTTCCGAGACGGCGAAGGTTTTAATTTGCATGTCTCGTGATTCATGAAATGCAAGTATTAGCATAGGGTTGATAAGTGTTCGCACGTAATTACCAGGTTTTCCTCGAGTTGATAAGAGTTAAATACTTTAATAACGTGTGTTCTTAACCCTAATCAGTCGGGCATTTCGCTCCCGTTCTTTTCAGTCGTGCGCGCCGCTCTCACACTACTCATAAGTCACGCCTAACAACCTCTTATTATTAGGTTCGTTCCGATACTAACAATCTCGATTTCGAGGTAGTCGTTGCTCGACGCTGATTCCATTCGGAGTAAGACAGCATCGCTGATGCTGGTAACAAATCCAAAGGCGACAGTGTCCCTCTTCATTTCGGGCCTTCTGTCCGGTGGATAAGTATACGTGATCATCCCTCTTCCAGCACTGAACTCGAACGCTACGGATTCTGCATAGATCGGGAAAATACATCATTAGTATCGAATAAAAAGAATGAGAGCTTATACATGTATCTTGGACAAAGGGTTGAAAAGGCAGGACTCGTTTAAGAGGCTGACAAGCATTTCTCGTACAAGCGAGCCATTTCTATTTCTAAAGTTACCCTCGACGAGTGGTATCTGTTGTGTTAGGGCATTCTTTGCCAGAGGAAGGGGAGCGGAGTACAAGTGAATGGGGGATATAATGATCCAGTGTGAGAGCGAGGGTTGCCAGCCCTCTGCCAGAGGGTTGTCGAGGGTTGAAGGGACCTCTCTCTCTTTTCTTTTACCGTCGTTGCAAGTCGGTCCGGTGAAGCTGGTCATATCGCAATCGCAGGTGAAGCTGCTCCATTGTTGCACGCACGTGCCATGATTGGCGCAAAGGTCATGCGAGCACTTCTTGTTGGAGCGCATGCCAGCGTACGCGTCGCAGCCGGATTCCACGAGGGAGCTCGGCACTACAGCATCCGATATTAAGTCGGTGCTCTCGCCGCTCAGGTCTAATGAGGCCAGACACCCTTCGAAGCCGTGTCTGTTGAGTATTTGCTTCGGCAATAGGACGTACTGCGACTTCTCCATCCCACCTGAAAAGAGAGAGAGAGGGAGATTTTTCTCCGTCAGTATCGTTTTCTAAGGGTGCGCGATACAACTTTGCCCCAGATTTTCGAGTAATTGAGAAAAGTTACTACGATAACACTCTTATCTACGAGAGTTTTTCATACCGCAATCTAGTATTGTGGTTTTAGATGGACGAATTAAGGACATTGTTTTCGCGATTGTCAGACGAGAGTTGATTGTTTTGTTTATTATGAAGGTTCGGCTTGGATGATGTTGGATCAGGAATCTTATCTAACCTTGACGTTTACGATTCGATTATCAACGTGTAATTAGCTTGTCTTGAAATCGCATAGAGCCACTATAAGGAGAAGCCTGACTCGCATTTCTCTTGATATCGCACGTCTTTTCATCACCTCACGACTAATCTACACCGCGGCAGATTACAGCGGTTTGTCAGTTCCTTTCCGACCAATGCTTACTTAAAGTCTCGTGCACCATCGTCGCGCAGTCGACAGTCAGTTAGCAATATCCACGAGTGTCGGATATCAGAGTACTCGTTTCTATCAGTGACCACTAGAAAGTGTCTTTTCGAATAAGAATATCCAAGAATCTCATTCAAGAGGAATTTATTTGAAACAAGAAAGAATTGCAAGTTTAATTTCGAATCGAATATAATGGGAAGTGGAAGGCAACGTTTCCGATATTTCGGATCATTCAGTATTTTCTTGGCAGTCTTCGCTATACTTTGCTTGGCATTGCCGAGAAAGAGCGAAGCAAGGTCAGCGATGCCAGAAGAGTGGCGATTGGATAAACAGGAGCTTCGCGCACCTCAGATCGAAATGCGACTACTCAGAGGTCGAGTTAACCCTCAGGAGAATATGGGACTTCATACGGAGTACATTTACGGCCCGAAAGGTTTCAAAAGTCAAGTCAAGCCCGTGGACGATGAACCCGTTGTCATTGGCTATGATCGTGATACTGCGAAACCGATAATCGATTTTCGAACTGTTGTGAATGTTCCGTCTATGAGGTGTCCCGAAGGTTATGGAAGAGTCCATGATGGCACATGTCGAAAATTAATCTTGTGAGTTGATGTTATTAATTTATACTTCTCGGAGCACTCGGAATCTTATCGATTGAATACATCTCCATGAACTAATTACGATTATTCGCATACTTCAGAGGAATTTTTATAATTTACATGGTTGAATACACATTTTCAAAGATTGCTGTGCGTAGATGCGTAAATTTCATGATCATTCTTAAATCGATCACTTGACACAATAATCTTATCGCTCGCTTGAGGAGCGTTCCACTGATTCGGCGATCTTTTCGACTGCAAGCGTCTTGAGTCACGCATGATATAATCGTTCTAATTCAATCAAGATTTAATTTGAATTACCAGCGATACTCCGCGATATTTGCTTTAGCCATGTACTATTTCCGAGTGCATCCGTTAGTTTGTGTGCTTTGTTTTTTTCACTCCGAAATATTTGCAAAGTATAGTTCTATTGGAGCGATTGAACATAACTGTTTGTTTCGTTGTAGTATGACAAGACCGTAATGGAAACGTGACATAAAAAGGGATACCTATATTTGATCAGATCGTCCGTGCCGATAGGAGTGCCATCAGCGTGCATACTTTCTCAATTTGTCCATCTACCTTAATAAAGCGAAACTTCTCGAATTACATCTCTTCTATCCTTTGCTACCAGATTAACACTTATTCCAAGTACTCAGTGAGTGAGACTCACTGTTGATACTTTAATATTAACATACATGATTTCACATCCGGCAGCGACAAGCCCTACCCTTCGTAGTATGACGAATCGTGGAATCGATATTGTGCAAACTGTTGGAGTGATTTCTTTGCACCTTGTTACGTGTATCGAGGAATCATAGGAAGGGGACGTGTCATCGAATTCGCATTACATCGATAAGTGAAGCGGGAGAGTTTGAAAAGGTGGTGGAATGCGTAAATACCCACCGACGTAGAGGATGCCATCGAGGTCGAGATTCTCATTGCTGCCGCGAGTGGTGACAGCGGTGACATGGTCATCAACAGCCAACGTGTGTCTTTTGGGCGCTGGTCGCCCGATACTGACCGCATGCCATTTGCCGTCGTTCAATCGTACTTTCGCCATGTCCCGCACCATTACTGGACCGTCACCCAAGTCGAACACATAGTGGATGTGTCCATTCACTAGTTCCACTGCGATGAAGTCTCGTTCCCGTCCAGCATTAAACAGGATCAAACCGTTGGGCTCTCGCGTTCGGAACTGCAAGCGGAAAATCTCAATCTCAGAGTCGCACGTACATACATACATACCACTCGATCCCCCTCGCTGTTTGTGAAAACAGAGTACTGGTTAGCAGGAGAAATTCTGCCGAGGGAAAGAATAAATAAAGCTTGAATGGGTTGTGCTCCGCGCGCGCACCGGCAACTATCGGCTGGTGCGGCTCGATCCGAGGCCACCGGACCATTTTTCTCGGCCTCCATTTTCCCCGGCGTTTAACCGCCCTAATATAAACTTTTATAGCCTGGTATAGCAATCTATCATCGATTCCCACGAAATCAAGCGTGAAAAGACTAGCAGGCTACTTTACGCCTGTGATGTACTGTATTTCCCTCCGAGCTAGTTTGAATTTACACCCTCTTTATTAGATCAGACATTCTTGCTGATTAGAACAAGGAGTGCTTTAATAAAGATAGAAGACTGCGTTTCTCGGTCGTCGAGTCTCTCCACGTTTTTCATTGAGTGATTGCGACATGCGTTTCATTGGGCGATGAGTCTAGATGGATATATCAAAGACACGGATTTCAGCTGCGACCGCCGTCGATGAAAGACGCTGTCGGCCCGATTACTGGCTGCTGTAATTACAGAGCCGGTGACCGCAAAGCCCACTCGGTATTGGAGTTTGCCGCGACAGTGAGAATCCAGGCAGCAGCCGGTCGGTACCAACTTTTTCCGACCGCAGTACGTCTCTCTGTGTGTGCCACCGATGACATTTGATGTACTCGACATTCGACAGCGATTTTTCACAAACGCCCACGAGCTTCCCGGCAAAACTGGATCAGCTTGACGTGGAAGCTCGTACAACTCGTCTCTTTTTATATCCCAACTCTTTTTCACTCGTTGCTTTCCAAATATAGAAACGAATGGATTTATTATTCATGAAAATTCATAGCGTGAACGAACTAAAGAATTCTCGAAATACATTCTCTAATTAAGTCAGTTGAAATTTACCTGGAAGTAGATGTTGGTTTCTACGTAGGCTTTAAGAACAGGAAGCCCAACGAATGTGTGTTTTGAGGTGAAGGTCACCGCGTGGTGTACCGGATGGTTCCTTTTGCCAAACTTCCCGGTGACTCTAATTATTGGCGTGACGCCTTCGTGTGAGGTCTGGTGATTTCCTGAACTTCTGGCGATCTCCAAATATGGATAGCCGTTGAACCAGATTTGCTGCAGCTGCCCGACCAAGTGCGGTATTTCTTCCCCGGCGTGCAAGTATCCGCCGACGTGAAGTGTCCGGAATTCCAGGATGCTCTGTTTGCCCAGTTGGGTATCGGCTGGAGAACATGATTGATTTGATCAGTGACGAAAGTGCTACGAATACTTCGAGTCATAAGTTCACCCTCACAAATTAATTCTAAGATATTCCTATCTCAAAATTTGAAATAATAGAACGTTCTTATGAAATATCCAGTTAGTATTCCACACGAGAACTAAAAATAGAAATTCGAGGAAGGATATTAATAGAATCTCAGAGGAGAGTTTCCAAAGTTAAGTTCTATGGCAAGGTTCGTCGATCCGGAGAAGCGTTATAACTGCGCACAATTCTGTGGCACGCTGTTTGATGTCAATTTACGAGCCAATTAAACGTCGTTTGATTGGCTCGCGGATCGTTGCTGCCAGCCGTTAGTCAAGGCGGCCCTTAACAGATCAGAGGCAGCTGGCTCGCATTGTAATTTGGAACATGAGCTACGCCCTGTTTGCCACTCGTCAACACATACTTCCCTCGAAGCCGCATTGGCCTGATTAACATACTCTCCGATTGTCCATCCTCGAGCTAGCCAACCCCAGAAGCAATTGACACTGGCCTTACTTCCACCTCAACCACCCTCTAATCATGCTTTCTCCCTGTACCGCTTAATTCACCCTCTGCGCTCTGCTGCCCTTCGAAACTCCAAGCAATCTCTGCTTTTCCCACCAACTCAATTGGAACTTGATTTTTGGTTGCTAATCCCGCACTAGGAAATTCCCGGAGGGCAAAAACTCCTGCCAATTTGAGTGAGGGGGCTTGGAAAGCTCGGGCGTTCAAAGGGTACGTGGTACGCGGCCGCAATTTGCACCTCAAAGCCCCGGAGCCGAAAATGTCTTTGCCACGTTGTTGATGCATCAAGAAGAGCATAGGGCTAGTGAGGGTCGAGAGTTCTCAGCGGTGTGTCGATGTGTGTCCCGTGAGGGTGGCTCTACAGTAATTATCACGCGATCGATGCCATCCTGGCATCGACAAGGGTGGTACGCGCGGCCCTGCCTCTCTATATGTCCGTGTATATGTCTGGCCGAGTGAAGAGAGAGGAGCAGGAGTTTATGGCGTCGGGTAGCGGGCCGGCCAAGCAATTTAGGGCATTGCCACGTAATTCAATATTGCTTGCACTCGCCATCCATTTAATAGGCTGATCTGGGCTTGAGTAACTAGGCATGGACCACCTACTGTGCACCACTTGACGCCCTGTTATCCTTGCTTCCACAAACACACATCTTCCCCGCTAGATCGAATCAGATCTTCTCTTGGTTTGCAATCAATTCGTTTCGATTTGGCCCGCTGCGAGTGGAACGTTTTCATGCGGTTTTGCACGAGTCCTTCGACACTTGGCCCTCCTCCTCCGAGCTCGACTATCTCATATGGTGGTGAACGGCATTCTACCACGTGGTTGTGTGCTCTGGTTTGTCTTATGGCCGCGTGGTGGTTTTCGGAGTGCCCGTGTGGCCGGGTGTTAACGTTTTGCGGCGGCGCATGCATATTTAATCAGTCGAATTAGTGTTAACAGAGCGAGGCACCACCGCTTGCGGATGTACGTTGCGGTCGACCAAGTACTCGTGCGAATTACACGCGTAATCGAGTCGCTTGCTCACCATTGGCTTGTCTTTTTCTTTGGGGGGATAGTTTTAAATTTCACGCGGCTCTAATTGAAACGAATGGGCGAATAAAGCAGCTCCGGGAATATCGAGATATTGGTTTTCGCGGAGTGCGGTGAGGAAAAAGGTGTTGACCACTTGGCCCGAGGCCATTAGGCGAATGATATTGCTTTGATATCGGGGTAATTGAACCGCGCCTCCTACCGAAGATAACTCTATTTTTCATTTTCGTGCACTTTCTAAACGGAAGGGAGAAAAAAGGGGCAAGTGGATGAATGGCGGGGGAGTGAAAGAGCGAGGGGAGAAAAGCTGGGTCATGCCTGTTTGCGTAGGAGAGAGGTTCGAAACCACTGAAAACACAGGCCGAAGAAAAAGACCCTTTAAACAAGGCTGTAAATCGAGTCCGTTTATTCTAGACTCCCTTTTTATTCTGTACGACTGACTCGATCGATTTGGATGCCCAATCTTTTCTCATCGCCACCAATTTATTATATTATTCTCCTCCCAAAGTATCCAACTACTTTTATCGATTTTCTTGAAATAGCATTAGAATACTCAAGTACTTTCCATTAATCGGAGCCCTCAATTAAAGGAACGCTCGGGCCGGAAGTGTTCGGGCGACGCAAGTCGTGAAACCTGAATTACGTTGCGTGGTCGGCAGCGGGGTTGGTAGCTGGTGTTCTCATTGCAGGTTAGTTATTTATGAAAAGGTCTGGGGAATGCCGGGTGTACGAGGCGCGCACACAATGTCGCGTGAAATAAGGTGCTCCGGGAGGTTTCGGTTTCCTCTGCAGCGTGATCTGGATTCCAGGGCATGTCGGCGGGAGGGAGGGAGGGAGGGAGGGAGGGCTTCGAGATCGATCGTGCATACCGATTCCGAATGCACTTTTCGCACGCTGGCCTCCCGCTGCCGATTGCCAGCAGTGCCGGCCTGCCAGCCGAGTGCATTTCAAGGAGGCGAGAAAGAGAGGCCGAGAGCGATAAAAAGTGCATTTGCATGCCGGCGATTTGTAATCCGACTTGGCGGCCTGGAATCGATGCCTCTCGCGCGCCTCGCCTCGCCTCGCCTCTCCTCTTTCCTCGAGCTCCCAAGTAATTAGACGCCGTATACTTCACTGTCTTCGACACTTTCCTCCACCGCCAGCAACTATTGGCCGAGCCGTTTGATCGAGTATTAGAGCAGCAGTCACGTACGTACGTACAGGGTGAGTCACTTCCCTTTGAATCACCACCAAAAATGGGATATTTTCGGTGGCCAAAAATATGGGGAAAAAAAAATGTTGAGCTAGGGCTCTGGAATTTTTATGGTATCTTCCTTGGCGCAAAAAAACATTCCTCACCAAGTTTCAGCCCCGGAAAAGGTCGGGAAGATAAAAAAACATAGGGAAAACCATTGAAACTAAATATTCCAGATCAGTTTTCCACCTGTTTTAGGTAGAATTCCGGCATTTCCCCCACAACATTTATGTTTTTTATCCGTTTTGAGACACGAGCAATCGAAAAATCAAGCTTTCGTTCCGGTCCCAGAACCTTCGAAAAATCGAAAATTTTTGAAGGGGTATGCCTTAAAAAATTTGCGAAAAAATGAATTTTGAGCTAGGGGCCTGGAATTTTTTCTACTTCTTCCTCGATGCAAAAAAACATTCCCCACCAAGTTTCAGCCCCGGAAAAGGTCGGGAAGATAAAAAACATAGGGAAAACCATTGAAACTAAATATTCCAGATCAGTTTTCCACCTGTTTTAGGTAGAATTCCGGCATTTCCCCCACAACATTTATGTTTTTTATCCGTTTTGAGACACGAGCAATCGAAAAATCAAGCGTTCGTCCCGGTCCCAGAACCTTCGAAAAATCGAAAATTTTTGAAGGGGTATGCCTTAAAAAATTTGCGAAAAAATGAATTTTGAGCTAGGGCTCTGGAATTTTTACTACTTCTTCCTCGATGCAAAAAAACATTCCCTACCAAATTTCAGCCCCGGGAAAGGTCGGGAAGTACTAAAAACACGAGGAAAACTGCGAAAATGAAATATTCCAGATCGGTTTTCCATGTGTTTTAGGTAGAATTCCGGCATTTCCCCCACAACATTTATGTTTTTTATCCGTTTTCAGACACGAGCAATCGAAAAATCAAGCTTTCGTCCCGGTCCCAGAACCTTCGAAAAATCGAAAATTTTTGAAGGGGTATGCCTTAAAAAATTTGCGAAAAAATGAATTTTGAGCTAGGGCTCTGGAATTTTTATCACTTCTTCCTCGATGCAAAAAAACATTACCCACCAAATTTCAGCTCCGGGGAAGGTCGGGAAGTCCACGAAAAAAATAAGGGCTAGGAGAGTTCTGATTCAAAGGCAAGTGAATCACCCTGTACATACGAATACAATCGGGGAGAATTTCTCATCGATTCCGATATCGAAATGAGGAATGTCTGGGAAAGACGCGTCATCGATCATCATCGCTGTGTGTATAAGTGTGATGAATGATGGAGCGATAATACGCTATCTTCGCCCGCCCAGATAAGGCAGACATTTTTCAAGCGGATTACACAGTCGCTGCCATTCAAAATGCACTCGCTCGGGCTGCTGCTCGTGTATTTGCATTCACTCGACGCGCCGCGCCGCCGCTTGGAGAACGTTCCTCTCTTACGAATTCCAATTCGTCAGAGGTTCGGAGATGCCCGAAGAGATTGGATTCTCAATTTTGCCAAATTGACCACTTACATTTCATGCAACGGCTCCGGTACGCTTTGACATTTGCTCGGCTTGATTGAAATCCCAGGCGTATTCAAGCTGAGAGAGAGAGAGAGAGAGAGAGTGCGAGAGAGCTAGAGGGAGAAAGGAAGCAGGGTTTGTTTGAGCGTGCGCCCGGCCGCGACAGGGCGCTTCTACTTAAATGCGCGCGCACGCGATTTAAGGGATCGCTGGCCCATTTTATTTTCTCCCAGTGCATCTCTCGGGCTTTTATAAAGGGCTTTTACCCCCGTTTTACGCGTCTCGGGACTCCCCTGCGGAAACACTCAGGAGCACTAATTTTTTCACGTAAGTGCTCTGTCGAGGAGTAACGACCCTAGTAAGTTTCCCAGCAGCCGACATATCCCGCAACCCAGTCGCACGCCCAACTTCTCTTTCTTTCTCTTTCTCTCTCTCTGCTCGAGGACGGTAAAATGTCGAAAATTCTCCCTTCTTCCTTTCCTAGAACAACTATCGAACAAGGTAAATCCGGGCGGAGGGAAGAGGGGCGGCGCGGCGGGCACTCGCGGATGTGTCCTAAGGGTGACGTGAAAAATTACCGGGCGAAATTGTTAATTCGGAGTTTCGAGGGCGGCCGTCGATCTTGGGAAAGTTTCGAGCGAGGCAGCGTTAATTATTCAAGTACACAGGTGAAGGAGATCGCAGTCGAAGGAGGAGTAGAAGCGGAGTTTCGCGCGCGCCGAGGAAAAGTGGGAGGAAAGTGGCGCTCGTCGATGGGACGGCGATATTTTCGATAATAATTTATGCTTTACTCGGCCTCGAGGAGACGCTTGTAAATTATCGACAGCATCTCCAATATACTTCTCTCACTCTGTCGCGAAGAACCTCGTAACTTTGCTTGCTGTCCTCCATTATTCGAGGGGCGGCGCGACGCGGCGCGCCCTGTTCGGCCCGCAATTCTGATCGTGTCCACATTAATCGCCAAGGCAAACTTGGGGAATCCAGCCGGCGCATTATTGAAATTGGCCGACTAGACTGATCGAGATCGACAAGCAGCGAATATTTTATCACGCTCCCATGGAGAAACGAGGGTGCGCGCAAAGATTGCCTCGAGGAATTATATTGCAGCGCAGGGATATAAAGTTTCGAGATTACTTCCTTCATTTTTCACTATTCATTGTTAAGGATAATCCGCGTGACGCATACGCGCTTCATGGGACAAGCTTGCGCACGCCTCTCTTTATTCTCCTTGTTCGATCCTCGAAACTTTTCATCCTTCAATCCTCGGCTTCGATCTGTCGATAATCAGGCCGGCCGAGACTTTTTCATTTGCCAACGACTTGTGAGAGAATGTAAATTATTACTCTAATCAGTCACTCGTTATTTCATTGAACTCGCAGCGAAGTAATTGCAAGGAGCCGTCTGCCTTATCGGATCTCGAGCTAGTAAGATCTTGAGAGGCCACGTCAAAAAGAATAATTGGCTTCCTCAGCCGGCGAGATCTTACACAGGGATCTGCAGACGTATCTGGTGTATAGGCTCGTTACTCAAACGTCAGGGGTTGTATTCGCGCGTGGTAATCAAGATTAGCCTAGCAATTTTGCGAGGCGTCAAGCTGGGATCGTGCGATCTTGCCAGTTCGAAGGACACCTTCGATCAAAGGACCCTCCCTCTTCAAACCACTAACCATTCGCATTTATTTCGAACCAACGAACGATCCACAAAAAAAGCACGCTTCCCTCAATGCGCGACATATTTCGAACTTGTCTTTGTCACCACTCGAATATAATTCAATGACTGGGAAAGCTTTCGTCGTTGGCTGCGATATTACGCTCGAACTGCTTTTCAATTGCAGCAGTGCAGTGGATTCCGAAACAAATTGTCGAGACAATAAAGACCGGCTTTACTTATTGGTTCCGTTTAGCATTTTCCCGAACTGTGCTTCCTAAATCTCCACGAAATCCAGCGGCTGAGGCAATGCCTGAAACGCACACTGAGAGAAAGAGAGAAGTGGGAAGATGCGACCCCGGTAAATTTTCATCTCCGTTCTTCCTCGAAACTGCGGCTACCGAGAGAGGGATTACTGGAGCTTTATTCTCTTATGCCGTAGCAACCAGAAGCACCCAAGGGTTGTTTGTCGTTCAGGCCGGCCGATCCAAAACTTCCGCGGAATTTTGCGATTTATAGTTCCGAGCGAGCCAACTCCACCAGCAAGTTCCTCTTTCTCTTAATACAAAATGGACCAGCGGATCTAGGAAAATGTGAAATCCCTGTCTTCCAATATTACGTGATTTTTATTTGACGAGAGCCTAGCTGGCCAGTGCAGGTTTTTGCATCGCTGGTGTTTGGTATATAAAGTCGACTAAATGTTCAGTCGATGTGGACACAAGAACATCTTTATAAATCAGAGCGTATAAGTTGTGCGGCGTGGCCTTATAAATCGGAGCTTATGCGCCCGGGAATAATATACGTAAGTTGAGATAGAAGGAAGGCTGGCGGTGGTGTGGTAGGCGGAGTGAGTGCGAGGTAGAAGAGGGGAAGTAGGGTTGACCCGAGGTGTTTCAATAAATATGCTAAAATCCCGAGGTAAACTGCTTACTTATATAAAGCGATGCGCATTCCAAGTAAATTCCTTATCGCCCTGGAATTTTCTGAATTGCAAATACACGGTCGGCGAGTCCGCGTCCTCGTTTATCCTGATACCTGGTGAAGTATCGTGGACCCTTTGCCCTCCCAGCCGCTTTAATCGCCGTTCGTCTTCCCAGCGAATTTATTCCTCGTCTTTTTACCCTTGGCTGGCTGGCTGGCTGGAGTCTTTGGAAAAATTCGAGAGAGCCGAGCAACCCAACATCGAGGAATTACTACCAACTGTGCTTTGAGT
The DNA here is from genome assembly GCA_910591665.1 of Ectemnius continuus. Taxonomy (NCBI): domain Eukaryota; kingdom Metazoa; phylum Arthropoda; class Insecta; order Hymenoptera; family Crabronidae; genus Ectemnius; species Ectemnius continuus. Next base: position 5,806,118 of record OU342868.1, on the reverse strand, counting down.
TCGCGAAGCACATTTTTGTGGAACAGTAGTCTCACTTGTTAAATAATAATTCTTTTGTATTTTCGAGTGGTAGTAGTGTCTGTTAAAGAATTTGTGTTTGAGCCAATCATTTTGAGGTATTTGTTGCCGAGTGAAAATTAATTGAGAGTAATCGCCCGGTTAATGTAATTGCACTAGACACAGAGAGTGGTTGGCGGGGAGAATCCATTGAATAAATCGGAGGATGGTTTTCCCAGCGCCAGTGGTAAGCAGTACACGGAGCCAACTCTGAATTATACTTGAGACGCAAAACAGTTGATTGGTTTCGTAGGCAAGGATTGCGAACACAATGGGAAATCGGTAGAGTATTCTGAGACAGAGAGTAACATACTTTGCAGACTGAAGAGTCGAGTAATTGGTGAACACATTTACTATCGATCGATTCCAAAGTTTTCCCATTCAGTAATTACTCTCACGCTAGAAGATCTCTGAGAGAGAGCTAAGTTGTTGGACTAGATTTTATTAAGAAGGTTCTGTCTCGGCTAGTACATTCGATTTCCGAGAACGAATACCAAACTATCCTGGCAAGCTCTTTCAGCGACGAGTCGTCGAGGGAAAATTGCGCGAGCGATCCTGCCAGTGATAGGTTTTGCGGGGCTCGATTTTTTAACGACCTCATAATCGAGTGCGATATCGACCGAGAGAAATATTTCTCTGGTAGAAAAAGTGAGGCGCGGAGATTGGGGAAAGCCAGCAGCGGTATTACAAGTAGACGACAGTCGGAGGAGAGGTAGACAGGCAAATTATATGTCCGGTGCAGGTGCAAAATAGTTGATTGGTTTCGACGATACCGCTCGGAAGGTTCTCTCTCTCTCACTTCTTTCTCGCTCGTTCCCTCTTTTTCAATGCGATTTTCAGATTGCTTCTGTCTAGCCATACATTTTTGCTTACGTCCTTCATGTCCAGGTGCGTTCGCCAGCTGAATTCACTGCCAGCGAGACTTTTCTATTTACACAGTATTTTGGAATTGCCAACTGTATTGGATTTCCAGCTCCGCCTCACGATTAATCCGCTTGAACGTGGAATTTTTAAGCACCGGCACGCGCCGACGCACTGACATATTTCTATACTATCAAGCAACACCGTCTTTATCAGTACAGCTTTCAATGCGTCCTGATTGCGATATAATCATAATGACTAGAAAAACACGCATGCGTTTCTATCTTTAACCAATACTTGGAAAAACCCTAAGCTTATTTGACAAGCCAGTCGTTTCATTGGCCCTTTGCAAGTGGTTCATGAAGGCCAGACCTATTATCGCAAAGCCTGAGCAATTCCAATGAATCTGGCCCGAGCCATACATTTCTCCGGGCTTTCTTTAGTTGGTTTCTTTACCGCAAGCGTTGGAAGCTCCTATGAATAACAGTTCAATGGGTTGAGCACTCACCTCGCACCGGCGACTCCTCGTCGACCTGGAACTTCAGAGAGTTCGCCCTTCTCGAGAATCTGAGCGTGTGCCACATGTCGTCGTTGAGGCCTTGTCCCGCTATTAACATCTGAAAGCAGAGTGGATCCCTCATACAGAAATTAGCCGGAATCCTATCCGAGCGAGCGAAGCCACTGTCCTCTCACAGTAATCTCTAAATCACGGCGGGCACACACACAAAAAAAAAAAAACGAGGAGGGCCACATATATTTCGCACCAGCTGAATTCCTCTCTCTGCACTTTATGGTATCCGGGTGGAAGTGGTTTCATCCTATCAACGCCGGCTCACCGCGCTCTCTTTCTCTCTTTCTCTCTTTGCCACTCTCGCGGTGGATCGTTTTGTATGGTAAAGTCATGACGCGGTGCTTGCTGCAACGGGAAATTCCTAGTTTGTATGCACAAAAGAATGCCGCGACCCAGAAAAAAACGAGGGATAGTCTCGCGCGCGTACAAGAGCCGCGAGGCTGGATTTTTGTTGCTTTTGGCCTTGCCGCTCTTCACCTCCTCTTGCAATATATCCGAGAGCGTCCTTCTTTCCCCGTGACCGCCAATCTCTCGCATTTCGAGAGATTGCCGAAATCAACGACTTGTCTCGGTGATCTTGAAAGCGAAGTTTATTTGGGCGATGCTAATTCTTGGAGAGGATTGGATGTCAAGATGAACAGATTAACTTGTGGAATAATGCGATGGGAAGCACACGCTGCTGCCAGTGTGATCGAAGGTAGCTGTCACTTTAGCTGGTGAATAGCGTGTCAGCTGATAGAAGGTAACACTGCACTGGCACATTGACCAGATAGTGACGAGTTTGCTAAATTTACGGGGCCAAGTAGCAACGGTGGCCTCCACTGAATGATACTTGACTGGTTAGTTCAATATTGTCTAGAATAATATCACTCTTTCTATGCTCATTTATTTCTTTCGCGGACAAATATTTAGTTATTGGAGAATTGCAGAGTCGAATATTTATCACTTTCATTTGCCGATTTATACACCAGGCAAATAAGGAGAAATGGATTTGACATTGGTTGCGTAAGATAGAAAAGCTTTCCCTTTCCACTGGCTGGGAGAAATAAACACAGCACGAGGAAGAGTGGCAGACGAAGAATTATGTATTCGTGTGATCGTCCTGGCATTAGTAACGCTCGGTTTGCTCTTGCCGGCAGATAAAATGCACCGGTCGCGCGTCGAGGTAGAATAAATAGGAGGAGAATGGCGTGGACGGGTGTGAGAGAGAGCGCGCGCGAGCGTGAGATGGAATTGGAGGGAGAGAAGCACGAGGGCTGAAATTGATCAGGCAATCGTAAATATTTGACGAGCCAGTAGCGCGCTGGCGAGAGAGGGAGCGCCAAGTTTCATTAAAATTTTCTCTTTTAAATATTCAGCCGACCGCCACAAAGAAATTTCCTCGGGAAATTAGTTTTCGGCGAAGCGGCTTCTTCCAGTTTTCACGCGATCCTTCTCCTTCTCCAATCGATTTCTCCGGCAGGAAATTGTTTTCTCGACACGATCGCGGAGAAAGTCGAGTAAGGAGAATCCGGGTAATTTGATTATTCGCTTCCGTCATGATTTCATTATGTTCTTACGAATTATTTATGCAGGCCTTCGCCGACTCCTCTCGGGCGGAACTCTCTCTCTCTCTCTCTCTCGAGTACATCGAGGATCGATCTGCCAAATAATTGCACGAGTTGCCTTTCAGATTTCTGTTGAGTTAAATCGATGGTGCGCGCGCTCCCAATTGGCAATAAACCTTTCATTCGGTATCACTGAATTTCAAGAGCCAGGTTAATGGCGCTTTTTCCGTTTTTGCCCTGGAATTTAATTTGACCAGATGTTCGCTCGAAATTTTCTCGATTGCCGGATAGATAAAAAAGGTTGGTCATTTTTCAGTGGAGTGCCAGCTGCGTGGAGGAAGCCGCTCCCGGTGGATGCTGCGCGAGATGCCTGGTACGTTATCCAAATACATAATATGACGGTATGAATATTGCATGACGAATATTGGAGACATATCCAAACACTTTGAACAAGCGGCGACCAGCCGAGGCACTGGTAAATAGATCGATCCGGACATTACCATTAGCTCAATCGCTTGCACGAATGTCAGTTTCGGCAGTTATCCCGGCTAATTATGCGTGCCATCCGGCGACAATAAATAGATCAGTCGCCCTATAATTCCTGACCAAGCGGCGCCTAACAGAATTACCTTCTTTCGAGCACTGGCCACAAATTGAACCAGCGTTCATTTTAGTTTCGTTGGAAGCCGCAGCTGTCCCTCGATTAATTACTGTCTCATTAACAAGCCGGGGTCACGCGATATTAATTGCAAGCTATCTTTACCCTTAATGTAGCCAGAGTTCGACGGGCACTCATTGGCTCTGGTGAAGGGAGAGGAGTATTCCGGTGATTTTCGTGGAAAACGTGCTTGGTCCTAGCAGCACGGCTGCTCCATCGATCGTTTTCCCGGGGGCCAAATGAATTTCTGAACGCGCTCTCTCTCTCCCTCCCGTCCCCTCTCACCCTCCTCCTCCTCCTCCACCACTTTTTCCACAATCGCACTGCTTTTCATTAACTTCTCGGTCACACCGAATACCATCTGCGTCAACCGATTAACTATCAATTTACCACTATCCACCAAACCGCCACCTATTCAAATCTCTTCCGGGAGTTGGAAATAATAGATTCCGAGGCATTGAAACGAGAGGATCGACGATTGTTTGAAAATGGTGTTTACATTAATTACGGTAACACCGTCAGCAAATAATTATCCATATAGTTCTTTATTCGAGCATTGACTGGCCGGTGTTAACTAAACGCCCAACGTACTCTCCCGTTCTAATTCTCTCATTCGCTACCTCTGTAAACCGCCGTTATAATTACCATCCGGTTTATTTACTGACATATTAGCAGATTCTCTAATATATGTATTGGATTTGCCCAGTTCATTTTGGCACACCGGGCTTATTAGGGCCACCATTAATATTGTGCTTCTCACATTGGCCAATTATGAGAATCTACCTCTTCCCACTAATTGCCGCGCCACTGGTTCCGATCTTTCCTCTCCGATTATAGTCGAGCATACATAATCCCTGGATAGTTCTTTCGGCCGGATTTCCAAATTGGATCTAGTTAGGGAGTCGGTGATCGCCGGGCGTATTATCGTATCAATTATGCCTTTCAATTATCGGGCGCATGTAGGTCGGCTGATTGAAACATTAGGGTAAATTACAACAGACGGCGCGGCGTGTGGCACTCTACTTGGGCGGACGGCTACCGCGACTCTAGAGTTGCTCGTTTCCGGGCTTGACGATGCTCGCCGCTCGCCGCTGGTGCACCGGCTTCCAAATGACTTCGACCGCCGTTGTTAATTCACGTTTCAACCCTCTCTATATTCTAACACACCCTATCTCTTCCTTTCTCTCTCCCTCCCTCTGGCAGTGTGCAGTCTGCGCCTGGCACACCTGTTCGAACTTAGCATTCGAGCCGACGACGAGGAGTGCAATGTCGCCCTTTCGACCAGCCAAATTAACGTCCGCCCCGAGTAAATTCTCCTGGATTTCGCCCACCTTGCCGGCGAGTCTCTAATTCCGCCGATAGAGGACAGTGGCTAGAGATCTCGAGTTAGAGACGCTCCAGACTCTCTAGACCGACTCTCAAGCTATTTTAGAGACTGCTACGCCTCTTAATCCCAACGGGGAATGTTGATTCGCGAATGAGAACACTTTGGAAATAATTAAGCTTGCTGGTTTTACCTTCTCCTTGTCGCCTATGTGGATCAATGCCTTTGCCTTGCCTTCCTCGAGGTAGATCTGCAGACGATCGACACTGTTCTCCAGACTAGTCGCCAGTAGTAAACCTCTTGGCCTCGTTGTCTTGAAACGTAGTACTATTTCCTCCGCTTGGGTCTTAGAGTCCTCCGGCATCAGAGCTGTCATTTGCTGAGTGCCGTTTAAGTGCAGCGTGGATGCGTCTGTAAAAGAAAAGCGCGAGTAATGCAACAGTAGATGTAAAGTAAATCGTTATCTTAAGTAAAGAGAAGAATTTTCTAAAGATTACGATTAGGAGCAATTCTTTTATAATATTTGAAAAATCAAAAAGAATTCTTGGGAATGATAGATGTGCGTTGACAGTCTAATATCGAGTAACTGTAGTGAGATGGATTTGTAGGAAATAGATTTACCTTTGCCGCACGTCGGCCCGGTGTAAGGGGTGCCGGTGCAGTCGCAGTGGAACCTGTTCCAACCCTCGAGACAGTGGCCGTCGTGCATGCAGGGTTGCGAGGCACAGTGCGAGGGTTGGATGTGACAGGCTGGTCTGACAGCGCCTGCAAAATTGTCCGTTGAGAACGAAATTACACGCGGTGACAAGTGGCTGTATTCGCCGGAGATCGTTTGTCTCCAGTTTCCCTTTTCTTCCTGCGAATGAGAAAACTTCTATTTCCTACACGCGACAACGCATCTCCGGCAAAAATGTATTGCCTTAGTTTTACTTTATAGTTTCCTGTCCATCATATCCGTTTGCTGTTCCTTTAAAAGAAACTAAATGATAGAGTGTGCGCGATGGATGTTGGCGATGTTCCATCGTTGCATGCGCTTGCCAGCAGATTTTTGCCGTGGGCTGCGGTGTCCGAGTGGTTAAGGAGTCAGACTCGAAATCTGATGGGCTTTGCCCGCACAGGTTCGAATCCTGTCCGCAGCGAACTTTTTTTTCCCCACTTACACTTTGCCATGACAAAGATTATCACTGCTATTATCAATCTTACCATATTATCAATATTCTAGATATAGTAACACTATTTTTTAATAACAAAATGTCAAGTTACAATTTGACATTTATTTTCTCCTCACCGGAATCTTGCTGTTGAGCATATCCGGCGATGTCAATCGGTTGACTGTTAATAACTAGATCCCTTAAGCAGCCGACGTAGCCCTGCCTGAGGGCACCTGTCCAGAGCACGGGTGGCACTGTCAAGGGCGCAAAGGGCGCTCCCACACCTCCGATGTAGAGCAGTCCGTCCAAATCCAATTGGGTAGAGTCACCTACAACACACGAGATCAACAACCTCGACGATGCCGTACTCGCTGAGATTAGCGGCTGTAATCACGCGATGATAACACTTCAATAGACGCTGCGACAATATGGGCCAGCTGGCTCGATAAAGCATACTCCAGCCGAGTAGGTCCTCTATTGCTCTCGATTAAATCATTCACGCGCGCAGATTACGCTCGCAGGACTCTCGACTCCTTTTGAGGGAGGACCGCCGCAATTACACCAGAGGAAATTTAATGATGCAACTAATGGCTCCACTGATTTTCATTGCGCGCGCTTTCTGATATCGTTGCCGGGCCGGGCCAGGGAAGTGGAGGGAGAGGAGAGGAGAGCGTAATGCTAGCCAGGATATAATTGCTCGGAGTTTTCGGGTAATGTACTCGGTCGGCTGCATTAACCGCGCGTTGCTCGATCGACCACGCATTGGACATTGCTTTTTATCGTCGTGTAATTGGAGAGCCAGCCAGCCCGCCCAGCATAATGGCTTTTTTCACTCATAATTCGGCGAGAGCACACTAAGGGATTCTGATACACCTACGTGGATACACGTACACACACACAGACCAGCGCATACAAGTAGCCTCCCTCGCGCTTCGATACTCCCAGCATCCGATTCTAATGGAGCGGAGATTGCTTTACAATGGCTCGGTCTATAACGCGCACTTGTAAACGTGCCCGGTAACTCGCGCGAATTTACGATTGAACTGTAACCAACGGTTGATCGGCTTTCGCGTGCTTTTGAATACTCCCGATTTCCTTTATGAATGAAATCCGATAGATGTTTATTTTCTCATTCATACGCGGAGTGCTTGTATCTGCCGAAACATTTCATAATCGATTTTTATATTACGAATCATTAAATGTTACGTTATAATTGGCTAAATATTATGTTAAAGTATCTGCGAATGTAAATGGAAAATATTACTGCTTTAGCGAGTGTTGGTAATATTTCAATCGTTGTTTACAGTAGTTCTGATTTAAATGTTTGCCGGAGAGTCGTGTTGTTTGGCTGTTTTTCCGAAGAAGGCAGAGCCGGAGGAAGTGGCGGAGTTCCGCCGGCATAGATCAAGTGCAGTGGCGTGCGAAGCTTATCGTCGAGAGCTTCGCTGGAACGTCATATGTCTTGGGGCTTTTTAGCCGGCGATTTTTTCGTCTGGCGAACGAACGATATCGGTACACGCGGCTGACAAATGCGAGCTGTCGCATAACAAATCGATGTCCCTGATCCGGCTGATTCATAGCCATTTTTAGCTACGCGATTGAATCACGGATGTCATCATCTCGCACCCGTCGCTCTTTTCACTTCTGAACGATTCTCCTCGCAATTTTCATCATTTACGTATCTGCTCGACCACCCAATGATCCGACAGACTTTTTGAATTTGTTCTCTTTGCAAGAATCCGCCCTTTATGTCATACGCGGAATTTGGACAGTTTCAATGTTCAAGTACTTCAATTGCGAACTTGGCTTATATTTTACACGAGGTCTTTCCGGTATTCCCCTTTGAACTTGGCGGGAGGGGGGGCTTTTTTGCCGAGCAAGAGGTAACTTTGTCAGTGGAGTCCTTTAAAACGGGGGATTAAGAGAGACGGGGAAAGGGTGAAAAGGGAAATTCGAGGGACAAAGTTCCGGAGTGCTGAACAAAACGGCGGGCGGAAAGGCAGGGCGATATCTCGCGTATAAGCGCTGGAAAGTACGGCGGAAAGAAGCAGGGGAGGAACATGACAGAAAGTTACGAGGAAGAGAGTCACTATAGGTGAAAAGGGGAGGAGGAAGGGGTGGCGGCTTAGGAGAGTGAAGGGGTTGGGACGCTTGAATGGCAGAGTCGCGAAGGAAGAAGCGCCCACCCGTGGAAAACTGTTGCCAGCGACAAGCGCATGGAAAAACTGCCCCCTCACTTTCACGAAAACTCAAGTGCTCGACTTGATGCGAGTGCCTGAAACCATAATTCTAGAGATGAGTCCTGCACCGAATTACCAGCTCCCCCCCTCTCTCTTTCTCTCCTCTTTCAACAAACTTCCACTGAGAGGACAACTGAAAAAGTTCCGCCTACACACTGATTAAGTTAAGATCCCACTGACAAGCGCACTCTCCTATCAAGCCCGCCATATTCCAGCTCCACCTCGAATTCTTTTAGCAGCGATCTCACAAATGGATCAGGAAATCAGTGAATTCGAGGGAATTTTCACTGGATAAGGATAGGGTTGTCCTCATAAATATGAGAGCTTATGTTTTCGGAGGGGGAGGTTGGAGTGCGATCCTGTTCGGAGATTCGCTGATCACGGAGAAAGCCGAGCGCCGCCGTGGATCGATGCCTCTCATTTTTCGGGCGGCATTCATGCGCTCGCACAATATCGCCGACTGTGTACAGATTTCCCCGGGAAATCCGTGCCAGTCGCCTCTCTCCCGCTCTCCCCCTCTTTTTTTTCCCCATCCGACGAAGGTATATAGCACGCATAATACTGTTTGCACGCGGAGGCTGGATCGAAAGCGGCACGTTTGCTTTTTCCTCTTTCGCTCTCTGCCGCGAGTGGCCGAGGAAAATTAGGTTGATGGCGAGGCGGATGATCATCGATTTCCCAGCGATCAAACAGGTTATTAAGCGGCTCGAGCGAGCGAGCGAGCTAGCGCTTAAAAAATCCGCGTGTCCTCCGCCCGTGGTGTCAATATCAGCGCCAGAGAGTCAGTTTGCCCTCTCGCTCGCTCGCGCGCGCGCGCTGTGTTTATGGCTTAATAGCGCCGGTACGAGCAGCGATTTCCCGCAAACGGCTTTTTCCCTGACATGTTGATCGTTCGCGCCGTTTTTCCAATTGCGCGGTACTTGCAACAGCCGATCGGATTTTTTGGTATTACTAATGTAACCTATCATCCCAACACGATCATTCCTCGATAGTAGATATTTTTCGCTAGTCGATTTCTGTATTTTCTCCCGGCGCGGAATTGTGTAGGGTTGAACTGTCGGGAAAGAAAAGAGGTCTCCGGGAATATAGAGAATTCGCGCGGCGTCGGAAGTGTTCTGAAATCGCTGATAAAGCCATTCGGCGGCGAAGGGGCCCCTCAAATAATATCAGGCGACTGTCACTTGGAAGGCGGAAAGGGCGGTAAAGCGAAAAGATAGGGGAGAAGAGAAGCCCCTTTCGGGAAGCGAGAGAGGGAAAAAGAGTAGGCGGCGAGGCGTTTTCTATCGGGAATTCATTAAGCTCTGCGGACGTTGCGGCGCCGGCTTCCCAGGGACTTTTTCACGCGTTGCGGCGCACCGATTCGACGACCCGCAGGAAAAGCCAGTTCACACTCGAGGAAACTGGGAACGAGAGACAGCAGCCCAGCCAGAGAGAAAGACCGCCGGGCAGACAGGACACCGGGTTTCACCGAGCGTAGTTTCGAGCAGTGCCTCTGTCAGGTATTCAAAGGCGAGTGGGATTCACGGACAAATTAACCGAGTGTTTACAGTGCTTGTTCATTGAACTACCTATCTCCCACTCTTCCTTTGACTTTGTCTATCTCTTTGTGTGTGTGCTTTGAACATTCTTCTAACCTCAGCGCGAATTTAAATAACACTTTAATTTGATTCACTTTTCCATTCCTACCACAACTTTTACTCACATAATTTCTAGACTCATTAATTCTTTCTATTCTACGATTATTTAACAATGAAGAAAACAGTCCCAATTTGTATTTATCAATTATCTTGTGCATTTCAAAGAAAATTCAATGGAATAGTTTGTGTTGGATCGACAAATGGATCTTGGCAATAACAGGAAAGGAAAAAGGATTGGAAGGGAGAGTTTGAAAGTGAAACAATAAATTTGGAAGATGAGAGAATGATATCGAAGCGGAAGGGATTGGCGAGGGTGGTAGGTTAGTATTGAAGGGGTGAGGGTAGGGCGCATTGCTGTGTGACTGTATTTTCGGGTACATAGAGGAGACGGTGGAGAACCGCGAAACCAGAAGAGAAAGAGGTACTCGAAGGGATGCTGGAGGGTACGGCGGAGGGTGAGATGGTAAAGGGTTGAGTGGGGAATAGTGAACGCGATTCCCGGCGGAAGTTCGAGCTTCCATTATTTGAGATGGCCGAGGACGAGCCCGATGAAGCAACCCGCTACGCCGGAAACTCGGCAGTTCCTGTTTATTTATCGGTTTAATAAAGCTGCGATTGCCTGCGAGTACAGAACCCGCTCTCCTCCCCTTTGTTCCCTATTCTTGGTGGTCCGGCACTCTACTTCATCTAACCCGCTGCTCCCTTACCCAGCATCCGTCGAAATTACTCCTCCAAAACTTAAGAATCTCTATGACACAGACATCGCCAGCCATTCCAAGTCCAAAAATACAAACAGGATTTTCCTCTAAGATTTCCTCTAAGAATAGCTCTCACTTTTGTCCCAGTTGGAGAAATTAATATTAAGTAGATCTCTTTTTATTTTCGAACCTGGCGTTCGGAATTCCACGGACAATCCGTCGACATTGACGTGGCCATCTCGGTCGACTCTTCGCAGTGAGACATCGTGCCACGTGCCGTCGTCCACGCGTTGCTTCGAGGCCTTCACTTTAATGGAGCCGCTGCCGAGGTCGGCGTGCAGGTAAAGATGTCCGCCGAGGATCTCGAAGGCGAAGAGATCTTGCTGCAAAGGGAAAAGCAAATCTCTCATGAAATCCTGCCACGCAAACTGTTACGATAAATAGAATAAAAACTAGCTTTATCCCATTTTGCTTAGTTAAGTTGGCGAGCGCTGTTTTAATAGGATGCAATCTGCCGCTAACAGGCAGGTAAATTATTAACTAGCTAGGCAGACTGCTCGGCCACTTCAACTTCCCGCTGGCGGGATGTGTAAATAATGAAAAAATAATATAAACCGCGTCGAAAGTCGGGGAGTTCAAATGTTTGGATGAAAAGAGCGCGGGGATTTTGCCGTTGTGAAGCTTTGGCACGCGTGAGGTAACCGGTTAATGAAAGCTTTCAGGAGGAGTCAGCGCGTTCTATCAAAATTGCCGGGCACCGGGCGCACATGTACGTTGATGTATCTGCATTCACTAACGACTGGCAGCTCCACTGCTGATATGAGTGTTAGCTTCGTGCGCATTTATCGGTGGCGAGCGCTGTTTTCCCTAATGAGCAGCGAGAACATCGCCAGTAATACATTAACAAAAACCGCCGTGGGATAAAAATCAATGGGAAATGCTGGAGGGGGAAAAATGTGATTTCCGGTTTGTAAATGAATCCGGAGAGCAAAGGAAGATCGAAGAGTGAAATTGGTTCGGTTGGATCTGGCTTTGTTGATGAACTTTCTCACTCATCCCGTTAATATTGTTTCGCGCCGAAATAATACACAGCTCGTCGACTCGACGTCGTTGGGAGGGTGTGTAATTTGCATGCGGTGCCACACTCAGACAGACGTTAATTTAATTATCAGGGCAGGCGACCGCGTGCGGTCCAAGCCTTTTTCAGCCCTTTTTCTAACTGGGCTCCGTTGTCCCGTGAACCGAGCGGGGGAGAGCTTCAGTATTCAGCGAATTTTATTGCCATCCTCGCATCCACTCGTACACTTGTCCTGCGGACATTTCGTGGTACTCCCGCGCGCGCACCCACACAGACACGCACACCCCGCTTTCCCCCTCGTTTCCTTCATTTTTGCCTGGTTCTCGCCCGGCTCCGTCTACTCCGGTTCGCCTGCCACTCGCCACTCTGTCGCTCCTTTTTTCCTCGCCGCTCTTCCGCCAGCCACTTTCCGACGTATACACACGCACGTACAACACCGGCATTAGGCAGGAACACGCTGTATTCGCTCTCACACACGTAGAAGCGGATGGCTGACTCGAATTAAAAGGGTGGGCTTTAAAGCTCTCGCGACGGGACGCGCAACCGAGCGACCAGCAGAGTTCGCTCTCCCTTGCCAAGGACGACCTTTTTTCTCGAGCGAGTGTTCTTTGCTCGGTAAATAGGATTTCGTCGGCGCGCACGTTGAAATAACTTATGCCTCTCCGCTCCGGGTTTTCGGCGCGGGTCGCTCATCCGCCCAATTAGTTCGGCACGAATAAATTGGAACATTTCCACCATTCTCGAGAGTGATATTTTCTCTGCTGGACGATCGCTCGCTTGAATCCACGATATTTCATGGAAACGTGAAACATGATTCGAGATGATAGATATCATTCAAGGAAAAACTGAATTGCATTCGATTAAATGGGAACGTTCACACTCGACTTGCGCTTTACTCGCGTATGCTGTCGTACACGCATACATAACACGAATCAGGCTTTAATCTGGTATTGCGATTATACCCTGGTAATCTCGCAGATTCGGGTAAAACGCGGAGGAAAGCGGTCCGCTGGCCAATGGAAAGAGTAGTAGCGCCCGCTGGCGAGATAGAATTATAGAAAGGAGAGTTAATGAACTTGTTTACCATGCTCTCGCGCATTTTCCTCATTTAGCATTCATTGCGCTTTCCCACCATTTCCGACGATCCTTCTCTCGCCCGGCATTTCTCGATTATATCCGTTATCCATCAAGCACAATGCATTCTCCGCTCTTCCCACAAGTATTGCGCTAAGTAAGCCGTAATTAAAAACTCTGGACCATAATAAATTACAGCAACAACCCTTTATAATTCTGGTATACTTACCAGGATTCTCCTATCACTCTCTTACAAATTCCAACAATTTCCACATTAAATACTTTTCTCTCTCGATGATAAAAGAATAATACCGTTCACATATGTCATCGTAAATGAACATCGAGAATGGAGAGGACTTAGAAATAACTGGGATTCCGGAGTCCTTCGTTAGGTGGATGCCGGTGTCCGGAGTTCGCAATAATTTTGGAGACGCGATTCAATCCGGAATACAATAGTGAGAGGAGGAGGAGGGTGATAGTGAAGAGTGGTGAACGCGGGAGTGTGTAGAGGCCCTAATTTAATGAGGAAGGGCCGAGTTGCCCTGCTGGCGGAGGTATGCAGCAGTGGTCCAGGCGATTGGAGCACTGGCGCACCGGAGCATCTCCTCGCTTCCAGAGAGAGAGAGAGAAGAGGAGTCCCAATTACCCGAGTTAAATGAAGACACGTACCCTGGTGTGTGCTCCGCTCCGGCTGTACATGATCAGTCCGTTGGGCTCGTTCGTGCGAATTTTGAAGGATATGGTTCCAGACTTGGCGGCTTTCCAGGGCGGCAGGACCTGAAACAAACGGGACAGGTGCCTCTTAGTACATAGATCTCTCTCGTCTGAGCCTGCCTGCTCCCTCGTCCTCTCCCAAAGAGTATGAGAGAGACCGAACGAGTGGGAGTGCGACGCTGGCTTGGTAGACTTGGCCAGTAAAAAGAGTTACTCCTCGCTGTCCTTCCTGATGAATGGAGCACGGACGATGTCGGACTGTCCCACACGCGCGCGCGTGCCCGTTGTCCGAAATTTTCGGCGCCCGCACGTTCCCGTCCCTGTACACCGTTTCCCTTTCTCTCTCCCTCTCTTTCTTTTCTACACATTCGTCATGTATGATCGCTTAAATATTCGGCCGCGACACATCCTTTCTTCCAGGACTCGGATGTGTGTCCCGTGCGCCCGTTCTCTCCCCTGGGATTTGTCTTCTCCGCTCGGCGAATCCCGTACGTTTATCTCGGACTTGCTCCGTCAGCTCTCCGACGATATCGTGCGCACGTTTCTCTCTCCCTAAATTCAATGATTGCGAGTGGCATTGGCTCGGTTCGTTCGGTATGCGTGGCTTTTGTATTTTCGCGATCAGGTGTGCTGCAGTGGTGGTCGGTCGTGGTGACAGTGTCGGTCGGAAGTGTCACTGCGCGCTGGACCACAGTGGGGACTTGCGGTTTATCCCGGCATCGCTGCCGCCCGCTACTACCTATATGCTCGAAATCATTCTCTCTCTTTCATGCACTTTTTTCCCCCGCACGCCCACCCGCCAATTGCTATCCGCAATTGATTTCGAGCCGTTCGACCGATATCCCGCGCAAATGGCTGCATTAAATTTCCCGCTTTTTCCGCGCTTCAAATTCGATACCCCTTATCGCTTAAACTCTACCGTTTGACAGGAGCGACAAAGTTTCAGTTATCGAATAGGGAGGCCACGCGTTGAAAAGCCGTGGATGGGCCACTCTTTCGATTCAACCTACTGGAGGATCCTTTAGAAAAGTCATAAACGATCGTATGGATGACGAATTCAGAGTGGCAGTTCCTGGGAAGTTGGAGTGGAAAGTGAATATCAAGAATGGAATATCGCTGCCGACTGGAATTGAACAACCGCGAGTAACTTTCTCTCGATTCATGCAAACACTCGGGCTTGTGATTGTGGAAGGAACTAACGCGGAAGATTAAAGTGGAATATCTGGCAATCGATCCTTAGTGAGAAGATTCCCAGGAATTCCTACCAATTTCTTTCGAGGCTCGTCCGAGCAGGCTCTTTTTTTTCCGATGATATCACGTACTAGCGATTCGTCAGTGTGGAAGAATTTCTTTTTTCTATTCGCCGGAAAGTATCAGACACGCGGGCACGTGTTCCATTAAGCAGGCGGGAATGCAACTGTCACACGGCGAGGAAAAGTGGGGAGAAGAAAGAGGAGAGGAGAGGCGAGGCGAGGAAAGGCCGTGGAAGAACACGGAGGAGGCGGAGAGGCGCCCAGCATCACACCCGCCAACCAGATCCATTTCGCTTGATGCAGATTCATAGCGGTTAGGCGTGCTTTGCATTATTCAGGAGGACAGACACACACACGTTTGACCTTATACAATGGCCAGCCGGACTTTAAATATCGCCGGGTTTGATTCGATCGTTATTATGTATGACAATAAGATCGTATGATTCCCATTTCGAATTTTACGAGGGAGTCATCTCTCCCCAATGAACTCAGCTGGATCCTCGAGGATCGAGTTAAAATTTATTGCAGTCAATTATCGAAGATCATAACAATTCCTCGTAAATTCATCTTTCTTATTAGGTTGTACGAGAGGAGTCTCTTATGCATCCGATGAATCATGGAAATCATAATTGGTCCACAGGTGAAATAGGTCGTTGAGGTATTGATCTCCGGCGAGCCATCACGGAAACTCAATATTTTCTTGCGGCTCTCTTCCCTTAGCCATCTCTTTCCATCTTGCGATCTGTGGGGTTCTGACGGGCGAATGCGGTGGTCGCGAGCGAGAACGCCAGTTGAATCTTAATGTCCTCTGAGGGAATACGAAATGTTAAGGCGCTACAGGGAAGTTCGCTCGGGTGCTTCCACTTTTTCCCAGCTGTGTGTTATTCATGGAGAAAGAGCGGCTTCGGCCAACCTGACTTTCTGCCCGGACGGTGATAGCAACCTCGAAATCGGCCGAGCTAAAAGGTAAAACTTGGGACGAGCCTCGCCAGATCGTTGTCCTGCCGTCGCGTCGGCTCTAGGAAGTGCTCCCAGCTCCCAGCATTAGAGGGACTTTTGCTTCAACACCGCCAGCCGCATTGTGCGCCTCTCGACAAACTTTTCCTATGTCTCCGCGCGGATCGCTCCAACTTGTCCGGCAAATTGTCCTCGCTTCGTGGTCTCTCCTGCCTCCTTTTTAACCGTCCACATTTTCCAACCTTGTTTTCGCCCCATTCTTTCTCTCATTCTACATACTGTATTAATATCTCTTCCCATTTTACATAGTTGGAGGAATATGAATAGAGGCGGAGAGTTTCTTTTTCTGGGCTCTGGCTAATCGATCTTTCGAGGGCGCTAGTCGGCCCAGGACTCTCTGCAGCAGGTGGATCGCACTGGCGAGAGTTGTAATCACGGAAGCACGTCAAGCTCGGCTAATTTCCCAGATGGAAAGCTTTGCCCGAGCACTGGAAGCCTCGGAAAAACGCGGCTCGTTATTTATTCTCCCTGGCTTCTTCTCACACCTTGCTCGGCCTGTTACATACACGTCAGAACTTCATATCTCAGCGGGCTATCACACTTTGTAATGTAGCTTGCCATCCTCCCAGAGTGCAGCTTTTCTTGTCGCCTCGAACACGGATTTAACTTTCACTTTTTCCCCACGTGGGATGTAGATTCATTTTTGATTAATTATGCATTATCGGCGAGATATCCTTATTTCCGTATTCGATTGGGATTCTCTGCTTATTCGACTCGGATCGAGTTACATCGGGAATTCCCCTTGACACTGCTCGTTCATTTATTCCGTTAAATAGCGGCTAAAGTGTCTGTGCGCGCCGGGGAATTAGGTTTAATCCGGCCGGAGTCTTTCGCCGGATATCGACTCGCTGGTATTACTCGTTCATACGTATTAGCGACTAACGTGATACGCTTTGAAATATTTACGGCGTTACTTCTGATTCTCGACCTTCGAGCGTGACATTTTCGGTGCGAGCAATGTCTCTGAGATTGGACGAGCTTTCTACCACTCGAGCCTCCAATCATTTCTTGTTTTTCATTCTAATACCTTCAGCCTTCCTGTGTCGCCTTTACTCCCACTCTCTCCCTCTCGCCTTTCCGGAGATGTACTTTTGCGATCGGAAATCGATTCTATACGTGGCTTGGTTCTATCGGGCGCGGTGGAATGGGAGGAAGAAAAAGGCGGGTTTGTTTAAGAAAATTACTTCCACGGCTTGGTTTGCTCGAAGGAGACAGTTACGGTTAGAGAAAGAGAAAATGAAATTGACGAAGAGGACTATGAGCTACCTTGAATTATGAAAGGGCTTTGTGTCGATTCATCTATGCAGTATCGAACACTTCTATTAGAATGCGAAGCATCCACTTCCAATCGAGGACGAAGGAGATGAGATGGAGGACAAAGTTAATCAAGATACAGGAAATGATTGGAAGACCGAAAGCATTTTCGTCGAAGAAACACGTCTCTTGGAAAGGAAGTGTCTCTTACAATAAGAAGAGGGTTGACCCCGGATGGGCGTAAGTAGCCGGGCGAATCAGAGTAGCGTAGGAAGAAGTCGACTGGCAGAACGAAATCAAGGAACCGCTGATGTATGGGAATCGCAGTTGCCCTCCCAAAGACACGCTTCCACAAGAAGATCGTAGCTCTCCCATCGACCGAAACGATATTACGTAGCCTGACCAGTCGGAGATGGTGGCGAGACAAACGTCGATAGAAGAGGAAGAAGACTCCTATCTCTTGGCCGGAGACGCATTCTTGGAAGGGAAGTCACGAAGCTTCTGTGTCGAAGTTCCTGGCCTATCACCGCCAGCGCACACGAACATCCCAGCCACGGAATATGGAATTGAACTCGACTTCCTTCGTGCGTGCAAATCGAATGGGAGACGAAAGCGGATATTGCCGGTTAAAAGAAAACGAAGTCACATACGTGGACGTCCACTTTTTAGAAATGTCTCCAAGATTACGAAGGATTTGCAAGTGACAAGAAAGAGGAAGAATTTTTAAGAAAATTGACACAATGATGTCCGATCTTCTTAGGGAGAAAAGGATTAGTCGAGATGAGGAGGGAATATTTTTCCTCGAGCATCCCTTTGTCGACTTGGTTTACTGAGGGAAATCACGTTGAAAGCCGAGGGCCCAGCCCTTACAACAGCCAGAGGAAGGAAACGGGAGCCTCCAGCGAGAGCTCGTGCTGTTCACCTTCTATTTTTACTTGGTTCACTCTTCCTACTGCTTGTCGCCTGGCTCGCCAACTCCGTGCCAAGCAATTGTGTCTGCGACTGCCGGACGTAGCGAAGCTCTTGCGTCTCAGCAGAAAAAAGGGTCAGCAATGAAGGGAAAGAGAATCCGGAAGACTCGAGAGTTCACCACCTCGATCTCCCTCGCTTAGGCAAACCACTCTTCCACCTCTGCTTTTTAATGAACCCGATGGCAGAAATGCTTATTAATTACCAGCCTCGTTAAAACTACGATACGTATATTTTTAACGCTAGTTCGAGACGGTTTTTTAATTATAGCAACAGTTATGTTACAGCGTCCAACTTTCACGATTATCAGGAAAGCCGAGGTTGGTTGCAACACGGAAACCGCATCGGATATTTTAATAAAACATGTTCGATGAATATTTCCTTCGACCCTCATAATTACCGCGAGCATATTTCCCGAGAAATTACAGAAATTTGATGTTGGTATGAAACACAGTTTGGAAAGGATGGCTGGAAATGGATTTAAAAGGAGGCCGGAGGGAAGGATGGCAAGGGACTGGAGTAAGTCGAGGGTAAACCAAAGGAGATGATATGGCAGTGACCGGTGATTTCCGTGATTCCTCTCGATGAATCATAGAGCCCGTTTCATCCTGGAATGGAATCCCCGAATTAGCTGGAAACGAGAAATCTCATCCGCAGGAGATGGTTCGCCTTGGTTTTCTCCTTTTTCTCCCTGGCGCCTCTTTTCCGTTCAGTTTTCCACGGTGCGGGGAAAGAGTCCTCGCGAAAGATTCGGCGAGCGGCCGCAAAGTGCTGTGCTCCGTGGAGCTTGGAAGCGAGGATATTTCATCCTCGAAAGCGACGGCTCTCGGCTCTCGGCCTCGGCCTTTCAGCTCACTCTCTCCCTCTCTCTCTTTCTCTTTCTCTCCCTCGCTCTCACCTCTTGTCGAGTTTCTACTCGGCTTGAACCCTTCCACGAGCTCTGTCCCGGTTGCGCGCGTTTCCAGCTCGAAAGCAGCCAGCCATCCAACCAGCAACCATCCACTGAGTGCCAGCCTCCGGAGACGATCAATTAGAAAAGTTAAATTACGTCCTGAAATAAATTATTTACTAATCCGCGGCTTTCCTCGCTCGAGCAGTGGCGAACTGCTCGGCCCTTTCCCAAACGCTTCCCCAACCTTCGGCTTCTACTCTTTATCGTGAGTGACCCACCCCCGCTCGCCCACACTCCAAACTGTGTCCGACAGAAATTCCTGTCGATATTAAGCTATTTCGAATTGCGTCAAACTCCTTGGATTCATTTTCAAGCTTGTTCAACCAACTACTCCACCTCGAAATATAAATTCCAAGGGGAGCGTTTGTTTTTGTTGGTTTTGAAATTATCGCTGCATGGCTCGGTGAGGTTTTCAGTTTGCCAGCAGGGTTAATTGGATGAGACATGCAAAGCGAGGCTTTCTTAAATTGAGGGAGTCCGATGCTTGGCCTTTTGCCCTTCAGATTTTTGAATCCGATAGCACCACGATTAACTGGAATGCCCTTCGCTAGTTTATCAGGCAAATCTAATATCCCTGCTGGTGGTGGATATTTTGTGATATGTAAATTCACCTCTGCACAATGCATAGACGAACTTGATGCGGCGGGATGCAAGAAATCTTCTTTCGAGTCTGGCAACAACCAGGTCGACGAGAAATTAAGTACTCCACCTCGATATTTCCCAGACCCCGTTTCTCTGCTTTTCCGATAGCGAGTCATAGAATCTTCGAGCTCCCGATACAAAAAGTTTCCTGGCTGCTTTTCGAGAGCATTCAATTTCAACTGGGCTATTGTGTTTAGTGTATTCTTTAAGTCCTTCGGGCATGGATTAAGCAGAGCGAAACACTGCACTTGCCATATGTATTTCTGAAGGTCCATAGATGGAAATGCCAGCATCCCAATTCACCCAGTATTCTGACATCTTCACTGACGTGCCAACAGGAAGTCTAGTTTTCCCCCGAAATATTTCCAACATACGCGGACTAGATTTGCAAATGAAAATTCTTAATTTATAATCAACCTTTTTATTAACCATAAATTCGGAAGGTGGAGACTCGTTTCTCTATCTTATCTTTTCTAAGATAATACACGTGTAATGACTAGCTGTTTCTGCCAAGGTGGAACTTCTAAGTGAATTAGCTGAGTGCCTGCGATTCGCGTTTATGCACTTCCCTCGCTCTTCTTGGCGCTATAGTGCGGTTTTAGTTACGAGTGAACTTGACCCCCATCGATAAGGAAAGCACTCGATTCTTCTTTTATACTTCTTCCCAGAATTCTACTGAATTTCCCTGGTAGTCCTTTGGGATTGCATGATGCAGTGCGATTAGTTGGTTTTATTGTCCAATTCCAGGAAAAATAGCTGCCACTCACGGCACGTTTGATAGCGTGACACACATTTCAACCACTCGTTCACCATATGCAGTGTGTCGATCGATCCTCGGTCTCACTTTTTTCAGGGGTAACCGAGCTCCACTCGATTAATCCTATCAGCTTCCACTTCCCATTCATACTTCATAGAATGTATTAACCCAGTCAGAATTAAACGAAGTAGGCGTCGCGATATTAATTAGGCTGAAGCTTGAACCGCTAAAATATAACTGGGAGAATTGGCCGAGTTGGCAGAAAAGTTCCGAGGCAGTTCCATCAGGCTCGCACACTTGGAGGAAGTCTGGCGTTTGCTCCAGTTGATAATTGTTCGCGCAATTAATTGGTTTTTAGGGGCGGCGGCTTGGTCGTACGTCTAGATTTAAGTTTTAACAACGCGCGACGCCGCATAATGCCACGATGTAACTGTCGTTTCGTGTTCCCCCTCGTTTTTAGTGGTTTCACGTTTCGCCTGGCGTTGCAACTTGCTCTCGACGTCGCCGTCGCCGCCGCCGTCACGTTTATTACCATTTCGGCGAGCCGTCGCTTATAATTCCCATATTATATCATTCATAGCATTATGCAGGCGTTCATTAAATATTCATGCAGTGCCTTGCCGACGCTGTGTTCGCCCGAGGAATATCCATCGGCAGCTTCGATCTATACATATCAAGGACTCCCAGCCAAGCCGCTTCTACAAATACTCGCCTGATAGTATCCACTTCTGCCAGCCTGCTTTTTATCTGTCTCTCGCACTCTCTTTCCCTCCCTTTGTCCCTCTTTCTCTTTCTGTTGACGTAACATGGAATCCTGGTTGCACGATGCCTCCTGCCGTTTGTGCTCCACTACACTCGCAGAGATATGTCTGCTTTGTTGCCTGCGAATCTTTCATCACGAACCTTCCTAATTATTACTGTCGGAGCCAGATTCTCCACGGACTTCTTTTATTTCGGCCAACATAACCGCCGCTCACTAAGGTTAATTCTGTACTTTGAAGAGGTTACCGTGGCGACCGGATGTACAATAACCGAGTGCTTTAATTTGATTATTTGTGTGGCATAATTAAAGAGAAATGAAGGAAAAGACTACAATTGGTATTACACAAGTAATACATTCGAATGTTACACAATGTCTCTTTTACAATCTCGTAACAGGGATAATTATTTCTGTATCGCGTTTAATAAACACGGCACGAATGAATGTTTCATTCGATTTAATATTAAATGCTAATTTGTTTCATATTCGTTATTTATATTTATACACATGAATATGACAAGGGCTTCCGACGTGCCTCGACCTATTTTTGCACCGCCGGATGCATTGCATAAAGCAAAGCAGCGGATAAATGTTTGAAACATTGCGGTTTAAGAATGATTTCGTACTATTGTTTAGGAAAGACTGTGAGAGTAAGTTGAAAATAGGGACTTGAGGGTTCGACAGACCCTTCGACGAGGCGGTTCGAACTTGTTGAGAAACTAGGGAGAGTTGGGGCGACACCGGTGGAGCAGTGTGTCGTAAGTTAGTTAGGTTGTTAGGAGGAGGGAAGGTAAGAGATAGCGTTGTGTTGCTGGACAGGCGGTTAGTAGAAGGAGTGCTCGGCCATTCCCAGTCCAGTCTTGATAGTTGGAGAGGGCGAGGATGCCACCGAGGATTCTCAGGCCGAAACCACATTTCCCTTGATCCCAGGACAAATCGGTTACTGTCAAGGCTCCAACGGACTGCGTCTTCCCGCCCATAGAAATTAATCTCCATTTAAAGTTTCTCGGCGAGCGTCACGCGTGCCCACTGTCCCTACCACTGACAAGCATACTGGCAGAGCGATGGTCCAGTAAGACGAAGGTATGATTCAGTTATGAACTTGCCCAAGAATTGTATAGACATCCCTGCCGGAATTTAATAAGACTCCGCGAGGCAGGATTGATTGAATTTCTCATCTCGAAAAGATGTAATTAAGGGTTGGAGAGGTTTGCCAGGGAGGGGCTGCATGGTGTTTCCAAGGGGATCACTCGGAGACTCCTTAGTTAAGTGGATAGATCACGATCGCCTGGGAGTAGCTGCCACAACGCTTGATTATGTTACTGCCGAGCTGCTCGCGAATTTCCCGCGGACGTAGATGCTCTCTCGGAGGTGCGCGCGTCAGCCTTGTCGTTAATTTCAGGATCTTCCCTTTCCCTTCTGCTCATCCCCTCGGAAATCACCATGGAGATTCTCCTTCTTCGAGAAGCCAGGATGCCAACGTATTAAGGCCATGGGAAATGTACATCCACCGGTTGATTAGTCTTCGCGAGGAAGACGTCGATTTGAATTAGTAAATCGGAGAGTCAGACATGCCATTCGAACGAGAGCTCGACTCAAGGGGATATTGCTTTGACAGGATTTCATTGCGTAAAAGCTCGACGTCGGACTGGGAAATGGTCTTATAAATTTTTGTTAGCACGTCTGATGGGAAATATGTTGGAACGACACGGGCAGACCTTGCCGGTAATTTGCTAGGAAGATTCGGCCTCCCGAAAGGTTGCGGGTCACGGGAATTGTCAAGGCGAACTCCGAAGGTCCATGCAGGTTGCTAGCTGTTCCTGTTCCATTTGCGTATCCTTGGGCAAACTAAGTTCGCTGGTAGCGTCGCACGAATCTCGCACACACAGCCGAACACTCTTGACATTCTCTTGGGAATGCTGGCGATCATCTTTGTCTGCCAGGCCGAATCAAAACACGCTGCGCGAGAGTAAATGTTCCTGTCCTAGTTCGAGCAAGTATGTAGGCGGCTCTCAGCCTCGGCCCGAATTTTTGCCGGGACTCCGCTCTCGCCTGTATATCGGGAAACACTCGAGTCCGCGTTCAGTGAGAAATTCCGCTCGGTTCGAGGCTCCGAAATGCGCACGATAAAAACTTATGGCTTCCGATGCCGCTGCTGCTGCTGCCGGGTGAGAGGCGACCTTTCGCTGACCCGATCTCTTACGTGCGCTCTTGTACTTCAAATCCAAACTGATGCACGCTCCCTTTCTGCACGAACTCCTTCTCCACCTATTTTAGAAATAGGCCGCTTCACTGCACGCGAAGTTTAGCTTCCGTGCGGGATTCTCTTCACTATTTCGACTGCTCTTCGATCCGGATGAACTTCGAAGGTGCACCGGGCTTTGATTACTCCGACGCATTGGTAAAGGCTTCGATGCGAGGGCGAGCTAATGTTCTCTCGTATTCAAGGGCACAGTATAGCTCAGCTTTACCCGCTGGTGCGGCAAAGGCCGGCTCATTAATTAAAGATAATACTGCGAGTCACTCTAGTTTGTTTAAGAGAGTGCAACAGACTACCTTGGGCGGACTTGCGAGCTTCAATTCCATGTGGTACGTGTTGTGTGTCGTTGTTGGAATAACATTTATGTTTAAATATAAAGCTTGCTGTAATTATACTATGGCATTTTTAAATGGAATACTGCGATTTTAAAGCGTTTGTAATTATACGAATGATAAAAATCCGGATTTATTTATCGTCACTGATAATTCGCCGAGTGTAGAGTGGACTGTCGTGGATTCCAAGATAATGGGAGCAGGTGAAAGAGCAACGACTTTGGAAGTTTGCCGGATGGCCAGCGGTTCGTAGTGTGTGGTAGCCTTTCCAAACTTCTTCGGTGTGTCGAAGAATATCGCTATTCTCGGTGCAGGGAACCCTCGACTCCTCTTGCGGATTTATGTGTACGTAGCCCCCCGTATACCTGTGTTCCTTGCCGAGGATGTCGAAGTAAAGTTCCGGCCAGCAGAGTTCCCAAACCGCAAGCTGCTCCGCGCAACTTGCCTTGCCAAGCTCTCCCTTTGCTGCTACCTTCGTGTAATACGTATATGCTTCGGAACTGGGTCCTCAAAGAAAAGGACTTTTTCGAAATTTGATCAATATGTTTTACAGTAATTTTTGTTGGTTCTCAATTGAGCGCACGGTGCGCAAAAACAGGTCAAGACACGTTGAACTTTAGTCTTATATTTCTCTTATATTATACCACATTTTAGAATTCATTCGATGGAGGCTCTGTGTACTTCCGATTAACAAAGATTTTTCTATCCTTCTTTTTACTTTAATACAATACGAATTATTGTAAATTCTCATCCTGCTCGGATTCCAATCGATCTTTGATTTATTAAACCAAGAAAAACCGGAGTGCATACGAGTTATAACCGAGGAGGGATTAGTGGAGATTGTCCCAGAGGATCTTGATATAGGAAATCCGTTTCGAGGGTCGAAAGGAACCTTGGGAAAAAGGGGGCAGCGAGGGCATCGTGGATGGCGCGCTAGTTTTCACGGTGTTAGCGTAGTAATTGAGAAATATACATTCAAAGTTATTCCGTGTTTTCTTACCCAGAGCCCCACCGTGTTGCAGCTGCGCCAGAGTTACGATATTGAGGCTGTACGTGTGTTTGTTTGCTCGTGAGTGTTTCTTTGTCTGTGCCGTTGTAGGCTTGTGTGGTGCCGCGTTCACAAACACAGCCTCGACTCGTCCTTAGTCTTAGCGAGGACAAGAATTTAGAGCGCACCTTATTCCCGGCTGAGAGACAGAGAGACTGACACATAGAGAAACAAATGGGGATTGTGTGTAAGCCCGTTCGTGTCGCGCGCGTGTTTCTGTGTGTGTGTTTCATAGTCAACCTGGACGGGATTGTGTGTGTGTGTCGATGTACAGGCGCGAATGTGCGTGTGATACGACCGTGAGAGACGAGCTGAATTGATTTCGGATCACGATGTATCGATGACTCGAAAATTCCACGCGATGGTCGCCAATGCACGGAGATAATCTTGCGTACTCCTCCCATCCGTCGCAGGAGCCATGCTGGAACCTCGACGTCCATTCTTTTAATACTCCCTTCAGTACGCGTGCCACTCGGAAGCAATTTCGCCCTATTTCTTGCCCTAAATTTGAACAAAGAGTTCCATAAAAAATCAAGAGAGGGTTTGGAAGGGGTGGTTTATAAAGAAAAGGGTTGGAAGTATCAGTAAAGATATGGTGCTGTCGCTAGGGGCGTAGTGCACTACGGCGAAACTGCTTCCGAGGTATCTATGGGCTGTGAGTTATGAACGTAGCAGTACCAGAATGGCTCCTGATGTCCGAACAAGGGATGAATCCTCGTCGATCACGGGATTCCCCGTCACGACGGCGATCGGGAGAGTTGTGCAGTGCGGGTGACTCGCACTGCTCAACCCCCCCGCATTCTCGTCCTGAAAGAACAGTTATACGTAGATTTGTTGTTGCGTCAACATGCAGGCTGGTGCGATTCGTTCCGTTCCTCTTTCCTCATGCAATTTGGTGCTCGAGCTAAAGGCAATTGTCAGACGCTCATTAATCGATCATTCCACGAGTCAAGAGAAAATGAGTTCGATGAAGTGCGAAGCCAATCAATCAGTACCGCCGGCGGCATTGCGATTACGATCGCTCTAGTTCGAAAAAGGGCAGTTTTACTCTCGGAAGTACACTGTCAATCTTCTCTCGCGATACACACTCTCGCAAGTGCCAAGTCAGACTGGAGCTTTCACCAACTTCTTCTTCTTCTTTCTAATCGCGTGAATGCGAAGTGAATTTTGCTAGGAAACTTCGCCGTCAACTAGTTCTTTCGTGAAACGGTGCGTACCAAGTTCTAGCTTTTGGCATTCAAAGACTACTTCGAAAGAGACGCGTCGCGGCGGATTGTATGCGAGACATTGACATCAACGACGAGAGGGATGCTGATGACGAGAGGAGCGAAGATTATTGCGTGCATATGTGCAGTGACCAGTGGTGTATACCTATTTAGGCTATAGCTTTAGGAATCGTGAGCGTGTAGTCACGCGTGAGCTATGTACAAATCGTGGCTTCACCTCCTAACCATTCACAAGAAAGCCTGCGCCACCAGAAACGATCGGCAATTCTAGCTCTACGTTCCAACTTGTCCATTCCATTCTTACAATCTTACCGATCTTCTCTGGCGCGCATTCGCAGCCCACGAGTCTCTTTGGACGAAAGAACGACAAGAGAGAGGTGGACCGGTAGGGTGGTGGGGTTTGGTGAGTGTGGCAGGGGTTTCGTGAGGGGGTTATCGATAAGTAAAAAAGTAGGTGCTCTGGTGAATAATCGCTCCTCTGGCTAAGAAGCTATAATGTATGTCGCGTGACAGTTAGCCAATTATACAAAGAATACGTATGTAGATCGATAATAGCGAGATATATATATATAGAGATAGATAGATAGATAGATAGATATAGATAGAGAGAATCTATGTACAAAGTGCGTATCAAGTAGCCGGGCTGAGACAGCGGCACAGAGAGCCGCGTTGCAAGCTCCCGTCGGGCTTTGTGGGTGGTTCGCATTCGCAATCTTCTCAGTGTACACAACACATCGGGCAGCAGAGACAGACTTGCTCGGACTTATTAATTGCCGTTCTCTTATTACTGTATGCTTTTTTTTGGCTGAGTTGCTTTTTTTTTTGGCTCAATTTGCTTAGTTCTTTTTAATGCTCCCGACTGGTGGTGAAAGCTTTGTTGTTCTGTTTGGCTTATCTGAGGCTTACCAAGTGGGACTCTGGGCTGGTGAAGGTGACCACGGCGCCGTGAAGTCGCCTTGCGCTTATCGTCGCCGCAGACTGCTTAATAAGAGATCACACACGGTCAGGCGGTCGGCCAAGTCCAATTGCGGGCGGCCAAATAGATGGGAGTTCGCGCGAGCCACAGAAGAGACCACGGCGAGGCGAGGAGGATGAGGACGAAGACGAGACGGACAGCAACATTCAGAGACAATCGAGTTTAGAGACAGACACGCAGAGTGCGCCCGGCAAAGAGAACTTCTCGGAGAACTACGTGCTTGTGCTCGCTGATCCGTTCTCTCTACTGATGCTCTCGCCTTCTTTTGCGATCGAGTGCGATTCGTCTCTCTAAAGTGCGTGCGCGTCCCTCCAATTCTCCTCCCTTCTTTCGCTTCTCGCTTTCTGTGCCACTACAACTGCTCTAATCGCGGGGTGCATTTCTTTCTTGGCTTCCGGCATCCACTCCTTCCCTTCTTATTGACCGAAGCCGCTCGAACACGCTTCACTCGAAGGGACCGCGATCGCTAAGTGCTCTAAATGATCGTTTGATGCGACCTAAGTTTATGACGAATGTGTTACCGAATGATTATCGCGCTCTTAAACTATTTAGTCGTGATTTTCGTCTCCTGGAAAAAAGTTCTGTTAATACATGCTCAATTATACTAGTTGCAGTTCCAGGCATCGTGATTGGTCTGCTCTTCCTGTTAAGGGTGAGGGCGAAAGGGAGGGGTTTTAAATGCTGCAAGGAAAAAGTTAGTGGTATCTGGTTTGTCTGATGTTGGTCGTATGAGAGAATCCTAATGTGTTGAGTTCTGATTTCAAAGGATTAAACCTGCGATCCTTCCGGCTCGTTAAATCTTGTAAGAGGGGAGGTGGATTCGCGATATGATCGGAATCAATTATTATAATCGGGCGGGTAGTGTTGGTTCAATTTATCGCGGCGATTATTTCCGGGCCAGGGGCGATCCGTTTGATTATTGGCTCATCTGTTTACGTTATTTCGGTTCACTTACTCAGGCAAACATACGCGCCATGATAACTGCATTCCGGTACTTCGGCTGGGATGGTAAGCGTGAATTTCTCGCTGGCAAGGATTGAACAAAATCGCTGGCAACGACAGCAGTTACGTCCACTTTCGCGGTGGGAATCCTAGCCGTAATTAATACCGCGATGAATAAAGAGGATGCAGGCGGCGGAAAAAAAAAGGGCTGGAGTGTGTGTACTCGTCGAACGCGCGATATTAAATTAAACCAGGAGATTTCATTTGCCGGCGTGGACTCGAGCGTCCTGTACGTGAAAATCTCGCCCGGGCGATATTAAGTCGAAAGGATTACGGGATGGATGAACTGACTTGCTCGCTTTAATCAACAGTCTCTCCGGTCAAATCGAAATCTGCTTTGAAGCGCCGCCGCCGCCGCCTCTCCCCTCCCTCTGCGATATAGTTCTCAATAAAGACATAGATATATCCATATTTCCATTGAAGAGCCATGAGGAACAGCCGTTCGCTTTCACGGGCGGACGAACGCGCGACAAAATAGTTTCGCCGGGTAATAAAAACCCGATGATTTATAAGTATCGGCTGTCAGGCGTCATCGATATTGGCCGTGCGAGTGAAACGAAGAGAGATAGCCGTCACTCGTAGTGCGCGCCGCTCCGATAAATCAAAGGCATCGAAACGCACCGGGCTTTTGTCGTATTAAGCGCCGGGGATCGAATTAATTCGTGAAATAATATATGTGTCATCGACGGGAGAGTCGCTGCGATCGGTAATTCCCGATGGCCGACAATGCTAGTGAACCCCATAATGTTCACATTGAATTGACGTTCGATTGAGCCTCCTCATGAATGTAATGGATTAACGGATTTTCGATTTAGCGAGCATCGACTAGTGCGAGCGAGGAAGAATGGATTATTTCGCGAGGGAGAATCGAACGCAGTTCCAATGGAGCAGCTGCGATCCAAGTTAATCGAGGAGGTTCGTATTAAGGGGCGCCGAAATTTTCCGCGTGAATTCGACGGAATAAATCGCGGTAGCTACTTCGTAGTAATTGAATCCGTCGAGTTCGAATGCGCCAAATGCCGAGAGCGATATCTTCGTCGAGATACTAACAAGTGAATTTAGCGCTTCCCGTAATAACAGGCGCACTTGGCTCCGCCAGCGGCTGATACCTCGAATATCGGTGTGTGTGTGTGTTATCCCGCTTATTAATGGGACTCGGCAATCGGTGAATTATTAAATAAACCGACCAATTTGGCTGCCGGGCCGTTTAATTAATCGGCTCGTAATGAGTCGGCCGCGTCGAAACTATCGCGAGACGCACCCTCCCATGTGTACATTTCAATCCGATTGAAAGAGAATCATGTATCCGCGAAACTGATATCTCCTTCGTCCTACTTCGAAAGTATCATCAAATGAACTCGAGCATTCTAGAATTGAGAGTCGAATTTCAGGAGATTGTTCCCTCGAGAGTTCGCGAAGTTTCAATAGGAATAATAAAAAGGAGATAACAGGTCTTTTTTCAGGGGCTGAAATTCCCCGGGAAGCGGCCGCCCGTGGAAGTTAAGCACTAAATACTTGCCGTGGTTTTTAAGAGTGGTTACTTTTTTGTTAAGTAGATTTATTTCGACAGAAAGCTCGCCGGTCGCCAGCGGAAGTTCCTAAATGATCTTAACTCGGAATTTATTATTGTTCTAGCAAAATAAAACACCGATAAGTAAACTTTCGGATTGATTCGAAGACGAATGTTCGAACCACTTTGAATTTCTAAACAACTCTCGAAAAGTATGAACTCGATTATCGCAAAGGAATGATGATCGCGATAGTGAACTCACTGGTGGAATTCAGGCAACCAATTTAGCAGGCTATATTGTCGAGCACGTCTCCCCTTCTTCTCCCTTTCATTCGAAGGAATAAATCCGTGCAGATCCCCCGGGATAACTTTCACTCTAGCCTTTGTAAGATTTTATAAGACACATTTGTAAGATAAGTGTAACGAGGAAAGTCTCGGGGAAAAGGTAGCTCGAGGGAAGGGGCGCTCTCCTCACCCCTTCTTCATTTTGAAGAGAAGCCGGGCTAGGAGTCTGTTTCTAAAATGGAAATAGCGAGTGTTTCATTATCAGGTTGGATCCTGAAGACCTTCCATCTCTCTCTGACTCGCTTCCTCGTTAAATCACATCTTGGGAGTCTCATCAAGGTATACCAACACTCGAGCTAGTCTATAATACTCTTTCATCCTGTTTCCAAAGTCCCGCATTAACTACAAAGCGCTTGCATCGTCCATTTACTCCTGACCGAATCAATGAGAGAGTCTCTCGAGGGAGAGTGCGGAGAAGTTTGTAGGATGAGTGCGGGCAGAGATCCCTATGAGAAAGCGGACAAGTGTCGGGCGAGCTTAAAAAGTCGTTGCTAGCTGGAGTGCATCGAAGAAGAAGATTTCGTGGCATTGCAAGCAATCTGAAGAGCGTGTCGTCGCATCGTCTTGGGGCATTAAGGCTCTTGCCATAAATATGAGCAGACACGCGGCCAGGCTTCGGGAACTTCCTGCCCACCGACACCTACTACGTATCCTTGCCCCTCGAGAGTCACGAATCCCCTCTAAGAGGATTAACTATACTGCCAGGAACTTCGGCTTGGGAAATTAGAAATGCAAGCTAAAAGAGACCAGTCTCAGATCGATAATGGACACCGAAGACTTGTTTAAACATTCTTGAAATATTGTTAGATAATTATATGAAATAATAGAGAAACATTGATTAGAGGAACGATGTTTAAAAAGAAAGTAGTGGAAGTGACGATAAATTGCGGAGAGTTAGATTGATATACTCGTAAAATCAAGAGTCGAGACTCCTAAATACGTGCTTTGGCGGGTCGGATGTTCGTGTGAAAGTTTCGTGGGTGCCAGGGTGCCTTGCAATAATGTTGTGGGGTCAGAACTTCAGGTCGACAGAGAGGAGGAGACAACAGAGCGGTTGCCTCAGTCGACGAAGCCTTATTGCGAAACTTGTCTCATCAAGGGATTTCGGAATCCAAAGCTTCAGTGTTCGCACTTCACTCTGAAAAAGAGGGGAAGACGCCTCCGCAGAGAGCGAGTGTGAGGGGCTCCAAAAAGCCGTCGGAAATTTGGATCTCCCTCAAGTGGATCTTAATTATTTTCCAGGCTAGTTTTTCTAAATCGCTGGCAGACTAACGCAGAGCTCGAAGAGAGTACTTCATTTAGGAGTCGCGGACGCAAGTAGAGGCGGCACGTGGAAAATCCAAATGACATAAGTGGCCGAGGAAAAACGAAATTACCATCGCGCCCGGGGCTTATTTCATGGTCGGCGGGACAAAGTCCGCGGGAATTCGTCCTCTCGCCTGTAAAATGGAATCGTTGGCAATACGTTAAGTCGCACTCCTCACCGCCATCTGTAAATTCTCTCTCACGACTCTCTTTCCTTGAGAAAATACCTGACCTTGGAATCTGACCTCTTGAAGACGCCCCTTTAATTGACCCGAGCGATCAAGGAAGACGACTAATAATATTACATCTTATCGGAATATTAATGAACTACTGAGGCAAAAAGCGTGGGAACTTGGCGATAGCAGAGGAGCAGTGAAAAAAAATGTCTGCTTCAGTCACGGGACCCCGTACAACTCTGTGCTCATTTCTTATCGCGTCGTCTCGCGTCGAGTTATCACACGGTGCGAGGAAAAATGGCTCTTTCCTCGATGATCGTTAACTCTGCGCCAGCATGGAAACGAGACGTCTAATAATGCGCGCCCGCCACCGTTAAGCTCTCCTTCCCTCTCTCTCTCTCTCTCTCGCCTTGGCGCGCGCGAGCTTACTCAGGGAAAAGTGAGACATTTAATAACGCCAGCCGCTAACGGCACAGTACGGCATGCACTCCACGCCACTGCTGGCGCCTGCATGCTCGAGCTAGATGTGCCCGAGTGTTAATCATTGTAGCGCGCTTGCGAGCACGCCTCCCCCCGCCCCGCCCCGCTCCGCTCCGAGCACCACCGGAGCAACGAATGGTCGTCGCGGGCCCACGTACACCTACGATATTTCCTAGATACGTCACGCAGTTTTCGTACGCCCGGCTTCCGAACGTTCGTTACGTAACAGCTGCACCAGCCGATAATGAATGCGAAGTGCAACGTCCACTGAATTATGAGGTGTTATTGCGGAAAACCCGATTTAAGTTTCTCGTGTGTTACATTAATACTTTCGATAGATTGTTTATTATTGTATTGGTTGGCGGAATTCTATGGAATTGTTCGAGGGAACGAGTTGTCAATTATAGTAGAAATATATTCGATATATTTATTAGTTCATTGGTTCGTGGCCGAAGGATTTTCTGGAATTATTATCGGAGGCCTTGGGGGGAGGAACAGTTGCTCGCTAGAATTGGACTTCCGTTTGGTCGCACTTGATTCATGCGGACTCCGCCTCGGCCGGGTTGCCGTGATTGATCGGCGATATCAGTGGAAACAATTCCACGGCACATCCGAGAGATGACACCAGACGAATGGCGAGTTTCTCGTCGATTATTTCCGAGCGGCGAGAGCGACGTGCTTCAAACTTTGCGCTCGGAATGTATTGCGAGGAAAATATATTGGCGATGCCGACATATTTCTGCTGACTAATCGGCTTCATGAAGGCAGAAATAGTGCTGGGGAAGACGAAATTCAGGTCGGAGAAGTTCGTGCTGTAAAACGGACTCGCAGGCTAGTCCGGGATCAATGTCGTGCATCACTGGAACGGCAAACACAGTCGTTATTCAACGAGATTAGCCTTGCACGGCCATTCTTACAGCCCTCTTGTCGGCCAGTGTCCTGTGTCTGCTCGCGCCCGGACACCATAGAGAAATCTCCACCGGAAGTGCCCTCGACTTCTTGCATAAAACATCGTCGACGGTAGGAACTCCGCTCGCGGGATCACTCCCCGTAAAACTCGAGATTTCCAGCCGGAAACTTGCAGACTGTTTCATATCTCGAAGGTGAAGTCTCCAACTAATTCGATGCTTGATTACTTACGAAAAGAAACACCGGGCAAACTCGACCAGGATTTACGATAGTATTTTCTGAAACGAGAGGAGATCTTCTTACTAGCCTGAGAAAGCAAGTTACGCACGTGTCTCGCAACTGCCAGGACATTCATTTTTCCTTGGTGGCTTTTCCTGGAACGAAGTTTATCACGGGCGAAGCTTTTCGCCTCGAAAACAAGTCTCTATCGTTGGGCTCGTACATTCGACGTGCGAGGAAGTAGAGTCAGGATGCGACCATTTCGTAGAAATTTTTTGGAAAACATGTTCTTCCCTGGATGAAAAACGGAGCTCGCCACTTTGCTTGTACGAGGAAGAGACGGGTGGTAAGAGGGAGGCGGGAGAATGAAACGTTTTCCTGGAAGTTTACGCGAGATGGGATTTCTACCCGCTTTTAGTTTAAGCGGTAGAAGCAGGTTCTAGAGTCACAGCATGCTTCTTCTTCTAACCCTCAGACGGTTTTTTGTCCCCTTCCGCCTTTTCGAGACTCCGGGAACAATGTGTGCTCGTGTAATTTTTCACCGCTCTGAATAACTAACTGTGTAATTTGCGCATTTCGTGAGAATGCACTCGGCGCATTAAGAAAAAGTTGCTGGAAAAGCACTCGCCGGCGAGAGCATAGCGTGAAACTTGGTAAGCCGGCACACACACACGCCTGACTACATATTGACTTCAACTACTTACGATTAGAAAGTGCTAGCTCGTAAAGGGCTGCTCTCTCGCTCGCTTTATAATCTATCAAATCCGCGAGCCCTTGCCGAGAATCGACCATAATGAGCTCTCATTAACGTTGCTCTAGTTAATTTCCCGACTTCCATCGAGCCCTACCGACGGTGAAATGAAGTCCCTCGAACAGACGTTCGTTCATCTCCAAAGCCCTTTTTTCCCAAATATCCGCGAATTTCCGAACAATTTAGCTGGACGTAGTTGGCGAGCTAGTAACTACGCTGCGGGATTTTCTTCCACTCGAGTTGGCGCGTTCGATTGGTGCGGGCTCGATTTTTACAGGCCAATTAGCTAAAGCTCGACATTGGCCTGCCACACTTTTCCACTGTTCTGCCATCATCGAGCAGGGGCTGGCTCGTAAGCTCGGGGGCCACGTGTCCAGCTTCTTTTTAATTAACACGTCCGCTTCTTGGTAATCCTCGTGCGCCTTTCTCCCTTAATTAGTGAAGCTATTCGTGCGACGTATCTCCGCGAGAGAGCGGGAGGCTGGGGGAGAGGGAATGAAGCGAGAGAGAGAGAGATGGTTAGTTGGAGAAGAAGAGGGGCGGGACTGCTTATGTTCTGCCGGTAGAGCCTCTTGAATTCAGGTCGTCCGTCGATTATAGTCTCGGCCATGGCCCGCGCCTCTTCCATTTCTTACGAGGCATATCGATCTCCTCTTTTTAAAGGCTCCTGCTGCTTCCCTTTTTACTCTCGTTTCCCTTTCTCTGTTTATCCTCACACGCTGTGCACTATCTGTGTCAACCCCGAGGTGGACAAGCAAGCATTCAAGTGGGTCGCCCGAATTCCTCGACCCATTTCCTCTCATTCGCTCCGCATTATTTATTCCAGTCCTGACTCCACCCCCGCCCCACTCTTTTCTCTCTTCTCTTTGCTCTCTTGCGACTGCATTTTCCAAATTACTTTCCCGCCACGCGCTCGCGCGTCCACTTACCTTATCCGATTAACCTGATTAATCATTAACTGTGTTGCCCGGCTCTAAGTGGTATTAGAGTTCCACGACGGGGCTTCTTAAGGCGACTTCCCTCTGCTCTTGCTTCACTCTCCACTATTTGCCCGCTTTAATAAGAAGTTAATGGCAAGGATCTCGAAGGATTTTTCAACAGCAATTATCGTATTATTAGAATTCGAGGTACAATGTCGATTTTATCTTGAATGTAGTCTAATTACGTGCCGTGGGGAAATCGGTAGATTGGGCGCCTGGAATTTCGTCGGTGGAAATTGTCGCTGCGTTATTTCCTGGAGTTTCATAGTCTCGCCGAATGTCGGAACGACCAAGTCCTTCGGGCGCGAGTGGGACGCGCTGAATGGAAGGAGCGAGAAGGAAATAGGAAACCGAATGTGGTACAGCAAATGTTTACTATTCCGCGCAGCCCGAATTATGCTAATCCCAGTGGCAACCAAGTAGACCACGAAATAAATAGTATTCTCTCCGACGAAGCAGAGAGTGAGAGAGAGAGAGCGAGGCTCGTCCATATTCCAAGGATTATGAACCGCAGCGTTATAGTCGTGGCGTTGAAGATGCGAAGACAATGGGAACGAGCGTAGAGACGAGTCTCAAGGAGTAGCGCGCAACTTGGAAGAATACTTCACGCCATATTATCTCGTAGAATGGATTTTTCTGGGGGGACTGCTCTCAATAAACTAGAGTCGAGCTTTCAAGAGTCGTTCGAGGAAAACCTGTTTATACTGGTCGGAATAATCACTGGTAATTAAGGCTTTGCTATAACAACCTGAAGAGAGCAGGATTGAACGAGTCCTCGTGGTTTCTCGATTTTCTGCATTGCAATACCACGGGAGCCAAGGGGATACCACTCTCGTGAAGAGAGAGAGAGAGAGAGGGAGAGGGAAAATGACTGAGATACAGCTGAGGATTATTTCCGCGAGTGCCGCTTTGAAAGAACATGGAGAGGGTTAATTGGAGGTCTGCGACAGAAGGTCGGATAAAAGGATAGCCATGGAAATCTTAGTCATACTCCTTTGACAGTGCGAACGAGAGCATCAAGATCGCCGCTTCGTTAAGGCCAGCTTGCACGATGAGAATAAGGACTCATTAACGATGTGTAAGCTTCTATCAAGTTCTCGAATCAAACACTTCCTTCAAGTGTCCAATAGCCGCCGCCTCTCCAATTCTAGCAATGTACAGGGTGAGCCACTTGCCTTTGAATCACCACCAAAAATTGGATATTTTCGATGGCCAAAAATATGGGGAACAAAAATTGTTGAGCTAGGGCTCTGGAATTTTTATCACTTCTTCCTTGATGCAAGAAAACAATCTCCACGAAATTTCAGCCCCGGAAAATGTCGGGAAGGATCAAAAACATGGGAAAAACCGTCAAAATTAGACGAAATTAACTTTTCTGGAGGCTTTCTCCACCTGTTTTCGGCACAATTCTGGCATTTACCCCAGAGGTTTCATGTTTTTCATCCGTTTTGAGACACGAGCAATCGAAAAATCAAGCGTTCGTTCCGGTCCCGAGACCTTCGAAAAATCGAAAATTTTTGAAGGGGTATGCCTTAAAAAATTTGCGAAAAAATGAATTTTGAGCTAGGGCTCTGGAATTTTTTCTACGTTTTCCTCGATGCAAAAAAACACTTTATACAAAGTTTCAGCCCCGGGAAAGGTCGGGAAGATAAAAAATACGGGGAAAACCGTTGAAATGAAATATTCCAGATCGGTTTTCCACCTGTTTTAGGTACAATTCGGGCATTTCCCCGACAACATTTATGTTTTTTATCCGTTTTGAGACACGAGGAATCGAAAAATCAAGCGTTCGTCCCGGTCCCAGAACCTTCGAAAAATCGAAAATTTTTGAAGGGGTATGCCTTAAAAAATTTGCGAAAAAATGAATTTTGAGCTAGGGCTCTGGAATTTTTACAGCTTCTTCCTCGATGCAAAAGAACATTCTCCACCAAATGTCAGTGCCGGGGAAGGTCGGGAAGTCCACCAAAAAAAATAAGGGCTAGGAGAGTCCTGATTCAAAGACAAGTGAATCACCCTGTACATTCTCGCCAGATATTTTTGCCAATTGGAACGAAAGCTTGGCGGTGATTACCATTGCTGTAATACTCCAATCGGATTAAATGGTCGGCGTGGGAAAAATTCGGCGAGCAATTGGAGGTTTAATTCGGCCGCGTTAACGAGGCCTTCGATTATAGCGTCGCGCTCCGGATTTCGCTTTGTCCGGGGGGCTGGCGCGTCTTAATTAAAGCGTTTGCTTAATGGGATTGGAAGGAAAGCTTCGTTTCCCAGCCACTTAGTTCGGCAATATCGAAATATTTCCAATTGTCTGACAAAGGTAGAAACCAGGCTGATTCGCTCGAACTTTTGGCAGATGCGCAGAGTTGTAGTAGTAGATGTGTGTGCCTGTGTGTGTGTATGTCGAAGTGGCGTACAACTCGGAATGGTTCTCCGCTTGAACGCAGACGCGGCGAGCAGTTGAAACTTTGCTCGGATGGACCTACAGGGAAACAGGGCGGCCAATCCCTCCTCCACCTGTAATCCCAGGAAAGTCCGATTGTCGATGTGTTTGCAAGCTTTAAACGCTGCCATTCCGAGTGGTGCCGAAAAACTCTTTCGACACAGTGGACTATCATTCGATAGCTCGATCGCTCTCCCGCTCGCATTCCACGCTCTTTCGAGCGAGCCTCGAAAAAAGCGGGGCTAAAGGATTTAAGAGGAAATCGGTGATTCTGTCGACGCTCGAGCAGTTCCTGATCGATGTTCGACTCTACTCTCCGATAACTCCTTCAGTCTCCAAACATTGGCGCGAGTATTCGTTCGTTTATTCTTTGAGTGCAACATTCAAATGCGAAAGAATAACGCAGGAAAGAAAAAGAGAGGGAGAGAGAGAGGGAGTGAGTGAGTATTTATCGGTGGTAAAGAGCGGTATCGATGGACACAACATTCAAGTAGAAGATAGATCCGGCTGCCCAAAATGGCAGGGCGATCGTTTGTTAGCCAGATGATATACGAACACGCATCCATAGGCGTAGCGGGCGACCATACGTCAGTGAATGAAATGGCTCGGCGCAGGAAAATCCAGGGAATAAATCAGCCGGACGTGCGCCGGAATGTCGTAAAAAATCAGCTCGCAAGCGTGGCGAGAGTTCGCCGGAAAATTCTCGGCACACACCAGCAACCCGTTCTCCCTCTCTCTCTGTGCTTCTCGCCTATCGCGGCTATTCGCACGTTTCATATGTGCTCGTACATAAACAGCGAGAGTGTTGTTAGCCCGCTCTCTCGTATTTACACGTGTACCTCGCGAATTAGATTTCGAGATTCCGTTGTTGTGATTTCTGTAATTCGACCGGTTCAATTATAGAATATCCACGCTGTTTCTTTGATTGAATTCCGACCGAGGAATATTTTATTAAACTTTTCTACAATTCAATTCTCTTATCAAATATACAGAAATTCTGACACCCGCTTTTATGTATAATTCTATTATTCTATCGATATCGGCTTCTCAATTAAACGGAGAGTCAATGATGAATCAGTAAATGGCATTGGTTTCATCTAGCTGACAGAATTTCTCTGGCGGCGCGACGCTAGTGTCGCTGGATACATGGATGTACTTAGGTCAGGCGGATGTTAGGGCTTTCGTTGAAAAATTACTCCGGCGTATTTAGGTGGACGGCGAGAGGAGGATGGCGGCGAGTGCATCCAGCGAGGGAGGCCAGCCGTTTATCTTGCGGGGAAGCGGTCGGATATGAAAAATTTCGGGGAACAAATTAAACGTTTCGCTCGGGCCGCTCACGAGGCCCATAAAAAGTAAGCCTGTAACTATGCCCGGCTATGAACCCCCGCTGAAGTATCGCCAAGCTTGAAAAGCAGGCTTGGTATCGCGCACTTCGCATTTCATTACATGCACACGGAACGCGGAGCTGAGCGCGGAGGGGGAGGGAGAGGGAGAGGGAGAGGCCTGCAGCCAATTCCGTACGAATGAGCCCGGAATGAAAGTTTCGCTAAATTAGTTCGTAACTTGAATTCGCGGTCGCTCGAGTGTGGGCGGCCTCGATTTCGCGGTCTCGAGTGCCAGTCGAATGTTAAGAGAATAAAATGACAGCGCACCACCACCGCCGGGCGAAATCTAGAATTTTAGCGCGCGATCATCCAAATCGAGCGCGGAGAGAACGCGCCAGGAAAAATTCACAGGCAAACCTTTTCCAATGGAACAAGCAAAGAATTTAATGCTCGCCGTTGGTTAATTATCAAAGTAATACCGCGGTAATATTAAGATAATAAAATAACAGCGCAGAGGAATCGAGAATTTTTAACTATTATTCGAATAAATGTGGAGTATTCGCGAGGAAAATTTTGTAAGGGAAAACTTTTTCAAATAATAAAGGAACCAGGCTGGAACTTAATGTTATCCGGGTGAGACGCAATAACGGCAGGGCCAGATGATAAAGTGTCGGTTGTGATTTGTCCGTGGAAGGGAAGAGCTTCTTACATGCTAAATTACACGCGGGATGCTAGCCTGGATCCGCGGTGTTATGTATGTCTGTACATTAGAGCGGCGAGCGCCGGCCCGCTCGGAATAAATCACTGCGGCGAACTTGCCCCCGGGAAAATCAACGTCTAATGGTGCCGTACCACCTGGGTGTAACGATAGAAAATACTGGCTGCACCGTCGGCCTCCGAAAGAGCGGCGAAAAAATCCCTGAAAAGCTTCCGCTCGAGCCAGAAATAGAAGGATCTTTACCTTCTATCTTTATCTTCTCTCTCTTTTTTTTTTATAAAACTGCAAGGGCGGCCTACATTTTTTAATGAATCGAATTTAACTTGGAGATAGTATGAATAAAATTGGAAATTGTTCGGTACGGTTTAAAGTTTAAAAGGATAAATTAAAATAAACGCGGTAACAATAAAGTGTAACTGTCGAGCGAAGCAAAAGGTCAATTCAATGCATGAAATACAGACATTAAATCGGCACTGTATGTATGTAACAGGAAAATCGCTCGCGCAATTAGAACAATTGGATTTATAACGCATTTCAATTAGGAGTGTTCCGCTAACGATGCACATCGCCAGTCAAAGACAATAACGCGCCTGTTAAATGTAGCGTTTCGGAACACAGGGATCTCCATGCTATAATTTATATCATGTCTATCCCGTCACTCATCAGTCATTGAGTGAATCTCCTCTGCTGATGGACAGTGATTGCCGATTTTGATGGAAGGCTCTACACTAACTAATGAGGTTCTCAGAGAAGATTTATTGAGTACGTTTTCTCTTAGTAATATTTTCGAAAGAACAAAACTGTGTTTGGTACAAAGTCGAACAAGACGACAAACATTCGCTTGCAAACATCATAAAGTTTTGTTTGACTGCAAATTTTTCACGTCACCGCTTTTAGTCTGCCATTAACGTGGCATAAAAATCTTGTTGGCAGCTTTGCGAAAGAAAGATAAAGCTTTTTATATGACAGCGGCGAACAAAGCTAGGAGTTTATTAAGATCCAAACGTTTTATTGCGTCTTTATCGCGAGCTTACACGTTATTTCACCTTACCGAAAAACACCACGCTTGCTCAAGATGACGGGCGATGATATTTTCGTAATGATACCGTGTAATGTTTCGTAAATAAACCAGTTTTATCGTCTTGCCTGTTATTCGGTTATAACTTTCATCAAGAGTTTCAAATCCGGATTTAGCGAAACGCATTTGGCTTGTATTTCTTTTGGAAACTCAACGCTCTTGGCAGTACATTTGCTTGGTAAATAAGTCGCAATAGAACATTGTGTCCTTAGAGCGAGAGTGTAGGGAACTTTAATTAGAAACTGGCGTACCTTCCTGATGAAGGAAAGGAACACCGAGGGAATTCGATAAAGGGCGAGCAGTCTATTTAAAAAAGTTGCTATGGCATGCTTTTCAATTAACCCTTGTCACCTACTCTTTTCAGCCACGTTTGTCCGCGCGTCATTACCGCAAATTATACAAGGGAACCTTTTCTTAGAAGTCTAGAATTTGCCGCATGAGTCTCGTATTCCCGTAACGTAAGAGGAAAACAGGGGAAGCTTGGAATTGCGGGAAGGTTCGTTCGCTTTATCGTTCGGACAAAAATCTAATTGGCTGGCTTCCCCTGGGCAATGATCACTCTAGTTATTGTCGTGGAAGAGAGAGAAATTTCGAAACCATTTCGAAAATTACTCGGGATTGGCTAAACGCGCTCTGCAGCGTAAATTGAAAGGGTGACTTTGAAATGCGTGTCCAGCGACAGCAACACGGGCCAAGTGCGCCCGTGTCGCGCGTGTATAAGCAGTAAATTGAAAGTGACACGGGATAGGCATGCCTCGCTGGCTAGTAGTCGCCCGGCAGTTACCAAACCGAATACGAAGTTTGAATAGTTTTGCAAACGGCATCTATGGAAATTGCGAAATATCCCGAAATCCAGGAAATCCCAGGGCAACTTTTTCCACCGGAGCTGCGAGCGTGGCATCGCCGGAAAAACTGGAATATACCGATCATTGGAATCATACACACTTGCGAGTAATTTCAGTAATAAATTTGCTGCGACAGAAAGTCGATACCGACAGCTTTGACAATGTTTATAATCCGAATTGCGGAGAAATGATCGGATTTTTCGTGAGAATACTTCGCTCTCGAGGCGCGCATGTAAAAATGCTCGACGATTGTTTGGCCGGCGAGAATTTTTCGAAACGAGTGCGAGGCTTTCCGAAAATCTAGCAATCACCGAGGTCGAGGCAAGAGTGTCCAATCAAAAAAATTAAATTAATATAACGGGAGATGTCAACAGTTTAACCGTATAGGGCATACCAAACTGGACCGTGCCGGATCCACGGGAGAGAGCAGGCTGGTTCGCACCAACGAAGTTAGCTGGGAATTTCGCGAGCTCTAGCGAATACCAGGACACACCAAGTGAACCACGAAACTCTATCTCGTAATTAAACGTTCCACTGACCGAAAAGCACCAGCACTCTATCTGGAAATCTTGCTGCCGATGTCCAACTAAAATGATCTGCTCGGGCATCATTAGTCCGGAAATGAAGGAAAGCCCTGGGTTATAAAATATGAAGAAGTCTACAATTTTAGGAGTTCCTCATTAAGAATCGAGGAGACGAAAGTTGGGTTCCACGAGTCTCGGCATCAGATACGAATGGTTAGCAGTTTGGCAAAATCATACGAGCGAAGATATCTCGAAGGGAGGCGAGGAAGATATTCGACGTACAGTGAACTCGCTGTAAATACTGAGTACCAGCGATAACCAAGAACTAGAGGGAAAGGAGGAGCGTAGCCCGAGATAAATCCCGAGGGGCGAGAAAGTGTAACGAGGTTCTTCGGGGCGAGCTTTTTAGAGGAGCAGAGATTGAGCAGGGGACGTAACATCTAAAACCCTTCCTGGTACGAGGGAGTTTAGCGTAGATCAGGGACACCCTAGACTGGGAATTACGTGACAGCTTATCACGCGTTATGACTGACCTTCTCGTATCTCGCGAGCTTCTCCAGGCGAAGTCTTCTCGAAAAGCCTATTCAACGCCTGGCTCATAGCTCGCTTGGGTAGGACGATCTAGGAAATCTGCAGCATAAGCGCGAAATATCGTTGTTACCTCGGCGAGAGAGTGGAGCGCGTATGAGTCTGCCAGGCCTCTTAGTCTGGGCTCTTTTGAAAAAGTGATTAAATCACCCTGAACCCTTGTTACACTAAGGATTTAATTAAATAGCGAGTATGAAGCTCGAAGAAGAGTGAACTGAAGACATTTACGCCCGACGGCGAACAGTCTCAATCTACTGGCGAAGCATTAAGGGGTTTAGAGAGGCGCAATAATGAATTATATCTCGCTCAGTAAATAGCACTCATTTGCGTAAATGCTCGGTCTTCACCAACTTCATTGTATACGTCAAGCTTACCAGCGACTCGTTGGATTGGATTAAAAGCGCGGTTTTTTGCCTGGGAAAACTTAAGAGGGATTTTAATGAAAAGGATCCGC
Source organism: Ectemnius continuus (assembly GCA_910591665.1). NCBI lineage: Eukaryota > Metazoa > Arthropoda > Insecta > Hymenoptera > Crabronidae > Ectemnius > Ectemnius continuus. Next base: position 5,763,416 of record OU342868.1, on the reverse strand, counting down.
CGCGCCGGTAAGAGGATAGGCTGGATGGAGGTTCGCTCTTCTTTTTTCCTGGCATGGTCATCGCGCTGCCGAGCGGGGAGTGGAATTTGGAAGCGGCTAGTGCTCGATAATGGGACTGGTTTGGAATGAGAAAGAGCGAGGGAGAGGAGGAGGAGGAGGCGCGCGAGAGCAGCAGCGGTCGGCCGAATTTACAAAACAAGCCCGGCTAAATGACAAACGCTAATGCGAAGCGATGCCTCAATTAAACGGGGCCCATGCAAATCGCGTTTCCGTGCCCGCGATTATTTCCTGCTGGCGGGAGCGGCGGCTTACGCGTTCCGCATTCCCACAAAACGAGCTGGCAAGAGTGGGAGAGAGAGAGAGAAAGGGGGAGGCAACAGCCGAATCCACGTAGGAGAGAAGCTCGTGGGGAGGTGTACCTGACCACGAGCACTACCAGCCAAATAAATATGCAAATTCTTTTAATCGACAATTCCCCGTTTAATTTCGGCAGCGGCGGCATTCTGCTCCGCCACTTGGCGGTGCCTCATTGCCAGAACCATTTTCACGGCAAATGGCCGCTTTATTTGGGAAATACCGGATTACACGCACTTAACGAAAGGGAATCTCTGCGAGAATCCAACCAAAAAACCACTTGCCGCTACGCTCCACTGCGCTAGTTTGCCTTGCCTCTGAATTTTCATGACGCTTTCGATCCCCACCACTGTCGAATTGAATGCGGCAACCAACTCGCCGCGCGCGTTCCAACTTCTCAAGACGAGGGTTAATGATCGCGGTAATTAGAACGGGTGCAACGACTCTCGCCGGGAGAACGCTCTCTGGCTTTTCCTGCTTGCACTCTCCTTCGACGCGAATATCAACCGGATGCTGGTCATTAGGGCAGGTGGAAGGTGTTCGCCCTCGGAATTTGTATTCCGCCCTCTCGATTATACCTCGGCTGATCGATGAGCCCTGCGCGTATTGGTACGTACGTGCCACAGCAATCTGGCGTGTCGCGTACCTGCTCTTTATCCTCGCATTTCGTTGTTCCCGTCGAGATTTCTCACACCGGCTAATTCGACTGGTGCATGTCGAGTTGGCACTCGAAATCTTTTCGCCCAGTGAAATAGCTGTTCTACTCACTGAATTTCTCTCCCCCGAGATTCACGTTGGAGTGACTGCAATTTCGATAAGGGTTCTATCGGTTATAGGAAAAACGGAATTCTTTTGACAATGCTTTTCCCGGCGGCCGTTCGTTCGAAAAGACTAAGTGACTTGACGAAAATTTCCGCTATTTTCGCCGGCCGCTTTTTGCTGCCGCTTCGCCTCGAGGATGAAAAATACGCAGGACGATGGTGAGAAAACTAGGGAATCCTGGCAGGGTATCCGATCACGTTTATCTTCAGTATGACCGCGTAAGCCGTGTCAGCCGGATGAAGTAGCACGATGTAGAAACGTTTTCTTTCCATCGCGTAGCACGCGCTTATCCTGCGAATTCAATTTATATGGTGGTTCCGGCGCGAATAGGCGGATTCTCCCGGTGCGCCAGGGTGTTCGGGGGTTGGCACGTGTGCGGGCACACACCACCACCATACCCGAAGCTATGATCCGCTTAGGGAGATGATGGCCACGCCTTCATGTCGCCCAGGATTTCTGCCACGGTGCATGCTCGCCCTTTTCGAAGCAGTAACGTATGCGCTTCATACTCAAGCCTTCCTGCGAATCTCCATTCGTTGCCGCGGCATCTGGACCAACCGGCAGCTGCAGTTTTCGCAGGCCAAGCATTCCAAAACTCGAACAATTAGGTCACCGGAATGGGAAGGCTTACCTAATTCAACGAGACTATATGCGTCCCAACGAATTATTACCGGGCGAGTTTCCCCACGAATATGGTATTATTGACTGGGCACTAAAAGAGACGTGCTCGAACCAGTGGCGTTCGCCAGTTTCGGGGAAAAGGGCAGTCGGGAGTGTCAGAACTCGGCGAGGAGACTCGAGTAGAAACAGCCATTCGAGCTCGGAGTGTTCGATATTCCAGTGGAAGTGCGGAGAGGACGCATCGTGCGACATAGTACGCCGCCGGAATAAACCCCATGGATGTCTACTATAATCTAACTAGCAGCGCGCTCGTAAAGGGGTGAAGCAGCCTACGAGAGGACAGTGCGAAATGTCCTCCGAGCTGGTCATATATTCGAGTATCACGATCCAGCCTGCCACTTCCGCTTCCAGTCTGCTCTTCCTCCAGCTCTCAGCGAGCTCCTCTAACTCTAACTAGTGTCCTCCTAACACCTCCGGATAGGCCAACAAGAATTTGCAATGGTAACGACGGATCTCGAAAAGCGCGTAGATCCTTGTCGAGCGGTGTGCGTGTTCAGACCGTCCACTTCCGCTTACTCCTGGAGCCGTGCCAGTCGCCGCGTCTCGGGAATAACATTATTGCAATAAACACCCTTTGTCACCCTTTGATCGACTTTCACCAGAATTTCGACTTACCAAAATGCACTGGAAAATATCTTTAATTCAAAACAAACCCTAACGTGCTCGACAATTATCCTGACTGTATAAACATCCTTTGAATATCCTCATAAGTTATGATTGCCTTTCCGAAAAAGTGAGTCTTTCATAATGGTGTTTGTTATCAGTGAAGATTATGAGCGGTGGAAATGAGGGTGTCTGGTCTAGGGTGAGTGTGTCTCATTCTCCTTAAATGTTGATGAAGCTAGAATAGCCGGAGTTCCAAAGGCTTTTCATCGGCTCGGCTAGTCTGTGTCCTGGGGCATGCAAGCGTAGAGTGAGTGACAGGTGGGGTGAGCGCGGGGGTTGAATTCCGCGTAGCAAAAGACAAACACGAAAGGGGTTATCGAGGACCGTGAGTGTGAGTGTGTGAGGGGGTGGGGTATGTGTATGTATGCGGGTGAGTGTGTGCTACGATCGAAGGGGTAGGCTCGCGTGGTAATTGTAACGAGGTTCAGTGGGGCCGCGCGCAATCGAGTAGATGGTAGGTGCGCGGGGTGTTGCGAGGGTGGGTGGGTGGGTTGGAGTGAAGGGCACGTCGAGTCGAGCGGAGTCGCGACGTTTTCTGCCTTTTGTAATGGAATAATAGAGCGGGTATACTCACGAGATGAGAGTCCCTCGTGGTGAAGGTGATTGGGTCCGAGGCTCTTGGCTCGCGACAGTGGAAATCCATTTTGCCCCAGGCTGCCGCGCCAGCGGCGCCGCTCCTCGCTGCCTCGATCAACTCCATTTTCACCCCCTCCGCCACGAATTCCACCTGCAAGGCCAAACACCATTTAAATCCACTTCCATCACCCGCCTTCACCGTCTTCCCTAGCCAGCCCTTTTATCCCGGAAATATAACGCGCCAGAAGGAGCTTTCTTATTGGGGGGATGTTAGCGAGTCTTGAGTATGCACACGCGCTCTACTGCGAGCTCCAATTGATGGCTGAGATGGTGCGACCTTCGAGGGCGCGCTTCGCCTTTGACGAATCACAGAGCCCTCCTTGGAGAAAATTACGTTTTCGGAAGGAGCTTGTGATAGCGAGGGATCAACGCCGAAGAAGGATGGAAATGGCCCTGAAGCTAACACAAGGGTTGAGAGGATAGAGAAAGAGATGAGCGTCGGATGAGAATAGGATCCTTGACATCTCTCCATCTCCTCCAAGTCCTCCTCTGCCACCCTCCGACGCTCTGCCACTCAAGTCCCACAAAAGTGGCCATCGCAAAAAACCAATCGTGCAAAAAAAATGGTAGGTTGGTTTAGGCCTGGCAGGGAAGCAGGGGGCCGCCGCCGCCGCGCCGCCGTTATCCACGGGTTATCCAGGCAGATTTTGCGTGTGCCAGTTATTTCGCTCGGCTACATTGCATGGCAACCCCATGCTATTTATAATCCCCGCTTCGCTAGGATTGAGTAATCAGATCCCAGCTGACTTTCATCGAGCTAGCCAGACCTCGTTTATGAAGCAGCCGCGACCCTGTGTACGCTTTCGACGAATTTATCTTTCCTAACTTTTGAACTTACTCGCTCCCCCTCGGCCGCCGAGGGTTTCGCCGACAAGCTAATCAATCAAGCGGCCAATTATTCCAGGATTTTATAATTGGCCTCTTATTGAATTTCGGCAACAGCGCAGATATTAAATAAAGAAGTATACTTTGCCGCGCTCCATCAAATTCGTAGCTTGGGTACATAAACCCGGGCCGCCGTGAATGTGTGTCAACGAGGATTAAATTATCGTGCGTGGCCGATAATTAAATATGCTTGGAGAATTGAGCGTTTGACGGGACACTGTGGCGACTCATAAAGTCGGCCGGTGTGGCGGCGGCGGCGCTACGGCAATATTTTCCAATGGCCTTTCAAACAAATGGCCTAGTCCGATAAGGTAGTATAAAAGCTTTCCATAATCCCAAATCGTTTGGGGCACGAGCGCTCTGACACGGCGCCTCTTAAATATACATCGCCTTCGTGTTTAATTAACTCTCGAATTATTCCACCTCTTGGCTCGCGCAAGACAAGAAATCGTACAAGCGGCAGCATGTCTGTCCAATGTAACGTGAAAAATTTCGCGGAGTCAGTGTGAAATTTTACTGTGCGAAATTGAAAAAATATTGTAGCACTAAGTTATCTCTCGCGGTACTGCTCTTCCACCGAACGATATTCCGATGATTCTACGTTGAAAAGGAGCTGAAGGAGGTCGGAATGAAATTAGCTACGGCGAGGTGCAATATCTGGCTCCGTCTTATAGCGGATAATACCGCAATTTTACCATTAGCTCGCCTGTAATACTCAAGAAACTGTGATCTCTCGGGCAGCAGTTCGTGTAAGGATCTCTTGCCAAAACTCCTCCCATTACACTAATTCGAATATCCCTTGTTCGGCCGGCTCATTTTTCTCCCTGGGCTTATTAGTATCTGCAGAGCTATCAGTGCGCGGCAGAGATCCCCCAACGGGGAGAAATTAATTATTAGACTAATGAGCTGCGAAAACCCTGGGGTTCTATGAAACGGCATGCTCCATTACGGGGGTTTAGTGACTGATCCCCCGTTAGCATGTATGTCGTGGTTTGCGTATTTCGATGGTTAACGAATAAATAGGATTATTGGGCCAGACAGTGACAGATCTCACAAATGCGTGTGGTCGGGAATTATTCAATTGCCAGGTTCGATAAACGGTTCGTCCATTGTGCCTGCTTCATCAGAATTAACTATTGATCGACGTTGACCACTACACTCGCACACGGCGAACAATATTTTTTCGTCGGTGTGTGTCTTGGTTTTCTAAAAGAAATTATCCACATGCATGAGTTTTTATTTATGTCCTGTAAACATATTGGAGCTTGCCAACTTGAAAGGTGGGATGTATCCAAGAGAAAGAAATGGAAAAATAGAAATAACAAAGTATTGAAAAAGTGGGGGAAGGTCTTCTTGAGAAGAGAGAGATTGCGAGCTCGACGGAAATGCTTGTCGGATGTCGGCATTATTAACGTTTCATCGAATACGCCCGCTTTCTGCCTCGTTACCAAGACCAGTTATTTCTTCGTTCGGTTCTTCTTCGTGTGGCGCGGGTGGACTGTGTGTCGCAGGATCTCATTATTTCCGTTACAACGGCTTTAGTTTTGCGCCGCGCACCCCTTCCCAGCCAAGCACTCGCGCATGAATATTTCATCCGATCGCCGAATGACCGCCACGCCACTTCATTCCGCCTTTCCTCGACTTGTCTCCTTTCTCTACCAAAGAATACTAAACCGGAAACGTCGAAACGTCGTTCTATCTTTGGAAGGCATAAAATAACCAGCATGAAATTCTGCGGGATTATTAGTCAAATTGAAGGAAGTCAGACAAAAGCGATCGATGAAGTTCCTCGGGACAGCATTATGACAGGCTCGCCCGACAAGATCAACAAGTCGGCGAGAAAACAGGCTACCGCCGCGAAACGATCCTATTTACCTTCTTTTTCCGGAGAAGCACGTGTCTGCCGATACGAATCCATTTGTCTCCGTGATACTATCTCCAGTCCGAAGAAACCTGTTCGGATAAATCTCGTCTCGCGGGAACTCGTTTGTTCGCCGATAACATCAGAGTCTCCCTTTGCCGATTGGGAGACATGCGCGCCTTCGCGAATCCATGCCTCGGCTAATCCGACAAGCTCTCGCGCTCTCTCTCTCTCGTTTTCGCAGCGCATAAGCAGGAAAAATGTGTAGGGCTGTGTAGGATGATATCTCGGGTGTTTGTTGAACGCCAAATATCCAGGGCTATGCTCGCGTTAGACAAACAATCAGGGCTCGGTTCGAGCGGGCGAGTAAGTGCTGGAGATAGGTAGCGTCCGTCTAAATAACAACCGGGAAGGAAATAGCTGTGCGAGATGGCTGCTGCTATGGTGGAACGGTAGGGTGGAAAGCGGGCAGGGCTGTGTGCAGAACGGGCTCATTATGCGCTTCCGTAGTGCAGCACGTCCGAGGCAAACGTGAAGGTCGGCGTGTTTGCCCGGCAAATATTTGAGCGGAGCCGGGGTATTATCGGTTTTCGCCATCGTTCTAACACCGACGCCCCATGCAATTGGACTGCCGCGTGTGCTGCTGATTTTTCCACCTTCCTCGGCTGACCCAACTCCGAGCCGATTCACACTGGCGCACTGCACTGGCATTGCCGCCTCTCGCCAATGCGGGGACGCGTCGAGTCTCACCTTTCTTAGACAGCCGACGAAGTTGTTGATCCCTTTGGCTCCCTGCAAAGAACGGACGTCCGCCCCACCGCCAACCAGCAGTCGATCGCTCGCCAGATGTGTGAATGAGCCAGCGGTGTGGCCATGGTCCGAGTAAATCCCGTCGACGATTGCGGATAACTGTAACAAAGTCGTGCATGCGGCCGAAAGTTCTTCCAGCAATTTCTTAGAGTTGGCCCTTCGACAAGGTGTAACCAGGTTTAGAACTCGATTCAGGATTACACTTGCTCTCGCAGTGTTACTCCGATAAACGCAGGGCGAGCTGACTTTGGAGGGGGGCGCCGCCGCGCCGCGCCGCCTGGCTAGCAGGCTTGCTTTATTGAACATTGGCTCGGTAAAACCTCGGCGATTTTATCAAAGGCGAACGGGAACCGACTTGCCCCGAGTAAAGTAGACTGCTGGCAGTGCTGGGCCGAGAGTATCGGCTGATAAGTTTAAGTTGTCGCCCGAGCGACAACACGCGATTTTATTACCCTCCGTGTGAAAGCACTATCGCTCGATAGTAAATCTGACAAAATAGCTAACTTCATAGAGAGACTTTACTACTTTTTATCGCTACAACAATCGTACCTGTAGCCGTCTTATTACGCGCGGCTACAAATGGCTCTCAGGCTTTCTTTACCTCTATGGAATTGAAAGGGTGCCGGATAAGCCTGAAGGACCAAGTGGAACCTCGCTCGACTGGAATGCTGGAAATAATTGATGTTGAGGGATTTTCGGGCTGCTGCAGTGGTCCTTTAAAAGTCTAATAAGAGAGCTTTCCATCGCCGAAAACACAGCCGACAGGCTTTAGCCGGAACTCCGCCAGGCTTTCTTCCATGGTTTACTCGCACCGGCAGCTGTGCCTTCATATTTCCTTAAACCCGATTTCCATGTTATCCGAGTATACAGTGAATCTTTGGTCGCCTCTCTCGGCCGTGTTTAACTTTTAACAGGCGGCTGGAGGACCCACTGATCTCCAGTGGAACTTCGCTGAAATCCAAACCTGCGAAGCTTCCCCTTCTCGCTACGGATCTGTCTCTCTGATAGTAAACATTCGCTTTTATTCGAATCCATCTATTTCCTTTCGTTCACAGCAAAATATAAATATTTAAAACATCTCGTCTGATCAGACACGGTCTCATACTACTTAAACTGTATTCGATTATTGTACAACTTCTAATAAGATGCCTCATGAAAATTGATGTCCGATTCAACTGCAGGATTCGTCGAGCTATTGTCAGTTGCATTTGCATATTATCACGGGTGCCGAATTACCTGTAAATAGCTGTACTTTCCGAATGCCCGGCTTTGGCCATCGGGAATCAGAGGAAGTTTCGCGCGATACCAGGTTGAAACCACGTCGCTCCGGAGTTGGCGATCACAGTGGCGCACATGTAATTCGAAGTTTTAATAGCGGCGAACTTGGCAAGCAGCAATCTCCGTTGCAGTTCCGAGCAAGTGTAACGCGTTTCAATTGAGCAGCTGGAATAAACTTCAACATATTCTGCCTAGTGCTGAGAGTGCGCGCGTCTGACTATAACTGCTAGTGTTCCACTTCGACCGCATCACACTTTTCTTGGCGAAGATCTCCGCTTGGCTGCGACACATGCGGCAAACTGCGCCCGCTCGAGGAAACTTCGAGCGGGCTAATAACGAAAGTGCCATTTGCCTTGGTTTGGATTTATCGGGCCGAGACAATCAGTGCTCGCGAATCAGCTAGCAGGGGTATCACTGGTTGGTTATTAATCATCGAGGAAAGAATGTTAGCCGATTCGTAAAATACGTACAAGAACTTTACAAGTCGAGGGTCCGCTCTCTCTCTCTCTCTTTTTCCACTATAATCTCACTGTTTCAAGGAGAAAGGGGAGCCTCGTTCACTCTCCTAGCGTTCATTAATCACCCTGTGGATTAAAAACAGCCGCCTGGGGTGGAATTACCCGTGATATAAGAGTGGCTGGGAGCGGCCGCGAGCAGATGTTGCTACACCGTCCACTCGTCATTGTCAATTAACTCGAAGCATGGATCGAACGATGCTCCGAAGAAAAGTCGGCTTTCTCTTAAAGGAAAACTCTCATTCTTACGGAGGGGGAGCGGCGTCATGGATCAATTTCAATTTGTAATGCGTTTCAATCATTCGTTCGGATTTCCTGAACAAACTCGCTCGCTCTTTCTTGCTTTCTGTTGGTGGCGCGAGCTCGAAGAAGAAACTAGGTGAATGGCTCGGTGTGCTGGTACGGCTAGTTGAAAATTTCTCCGAATGCTCGTCCCGTTCTCCTCGATAAAGTTAATGGCCGCGAGAGCCTTTTGAGAGTCGCTCGCTCCTTCGCGCCCACTGTTTTCCACGACGCCGAGGGACTTAATGCCTCCTAATAGTTTTAACAGACGAGATCGCCCCGCCAACTTTCACGGAATCATCGCTCGCTCACGGACCGCAGAGCACACTGTGAAAGTTTTGCATTTCCCCGAGAGAGCCACCCTTAGATAGAGAAATCCCCTTCTCGAGTGGCGGTGAGTGCATTGCTAGGTTTGCGATGCACTTAGTTTTTCTTTGCCATTAAATACTTCCTGTGGATATTTTCAATGGTAGTTGCTTTGTTGAAATGTCAACGGTGTTAAAGTGTATTCGTGAGCTTTGTTAGATGGTGTTTGGGGAAGACATGCTCGAGGGATGTTCATCTCACTGGATTAGAGTGTTCTGGACAAACTTGACGGATAGAGCGCTCCGCGTGTATAGTACATTGTTACAGTGATAGCAGAAGCGCTCGGTTATCTGGATCGGGCGAGTAATCGATTGATCCCCTTTGGTGTAAACCGCCCATGGTGTGTAACGTGTCGCAGACAGAATTAGTCGTCGTTCTCGCGGCGAGCGGCAAGAGTTTCACCGGGCATATCCACTAATTCGACGCTCTCTTAATTTGGCAGTGCTTCTTGGAGCGCAATCTTCTTTCATAATCCGGGCGTCCTTATCTCCGTGGTTTCTTCTCGAGCAAACAGATCCCGGGCGAAGGAAACTTTGCCCTCCCAATGAAATTAAGGCACCGCTTCGTTAGGGCTGGCCGCAGCATACCGGAATCTCTCTTGGAGTTGGTGACTCGAGAAGCTGGGGAGACTGCGGACTGCATTTAACTGTTGACTCTCGTCTCCGCGAGATCTTCCGTAAAGGCGGCCATTCCCATCTCAATAAATCATCGTTTCATTTTTACGCTGAATCGCCGCTTCTTCCCTGACAATGGGGAAGCAGCGCGCGCGCGCGCCCCGAAGTTTGACTTCCACGCCCGAGTTCGTCCAACGAAATTAATATTTCATTTTATATTCCACAGCCGAGTTTACTCAGTCGGCATATATTCCGCCAGTCGGGTTACAATGGTTAACAGGGAAAAAGGAAGTCGGTTATTACAAAAATTCAGCGGCGGTAGTTCGGCGCGTTTTTCTCGAGCAAGCGATCGTTAATTAAGACGGGGCGGGGAAAAGGGTGGTCTTGAACGTGACGAGGCGGTATTTCACTTTTTTCTCTGTGGCCACGGATCCTATTTGTCCTTGCCGGCGACACGGAATCGGCTGCTCGGCGTCAAATGAAATTCCCGGCATAATTATTTATCGCCCTCGTTAGCACCCGCAGTCCTCGCGCACACACCACCACACCTGCCTCACCCTTCATGTAAATCTATCGATTCTTCGAAACCGCACCCCTTCCTTTCTTTTTCTTATCGACTGCTTCTCTATTTTTTATTTCTTTGTAAGGTGATATTACTTTGGGAAAATTTATTAAACCGGACCCAGTAAATCATGATGAATTGTTAATAAATGTTACAACGCACTCAACTCTTTCCTCCACTCAGCTGTTTTTTTCGTTGCACTGGAAATAAAAAAAATTGTTTTCGACGATTAAGCTTTATGTTGTAGTGATTAGTGCCACTTAAAGTTGGTGTCGACGAAAAAGCTGGCGGCGGAAGTTTCCGTAACTGTAGCGCGCCATAAATCCCGACCTTCATGTCCCCGTGGCCGAGTGTCGGCAGCGCGTATCTCATAAATTCTCATTCATTTTTTATCACCGAGAAATTATTTATTTTCGTCCGGCGAACTGGCGCACGCATCGCGGACATGTGGTGGAACTTCGGAGCTGCGAAAAAGTTTCTCGCGTGAGCGCGGATTCTCGTTTAACGAATGCAAAACTGAGCCGGTGCGAAAATAGCGTGGATAATGGCGTAAAAGCTTTACCGGGTGAAGGTGAGCCGAACGCCAAATCGACTAAAATAATTCCTTCCCTAGGAAAGTCGTATAATATCATTCACTTCTCGCCTACAAATAAAACAATTCCTAGCATCGCTGGGAGAATCGTACAAAATTATTCATTCCACTTCCACGGCTGGAATCATGTGTGATAATAGTTGTTGTGCATCATTAATGCGGTAAACAGTACGCGCTGGATTACAGTGCTCGTTAAGGGCGCTCGGGAGCGATCCATTTCCATTAAAGCCTGCCCCGGCTCCGGGATCCGGCTGTCCTCCTCTAACATTCGCACACTGTGCCGCGTGAAAATAAATGATTTCTCCGTTTTTAACGAGATCGTAAATTACGAGGAGGCCATGAGCAGTTGAGGGGATACGACCAAGAGGGACTACGAGACGAGAAGATGCTCGCTTCCGCGAAATTACCGAAAAAAGGGAAAACCGCGAGAAAAGAGAAGAAGCAGACGGTCTTGCTGGACCATCGCCGAATTTATTCGAGCATTACTTAATGAGAGCAGTCTCCATCTTTCCGGCCCTCTCTCTCTCTCTCGCTCTATCTTTCGAGAGCAAGGAGGTCTTTGAGATAAGAGGCGAAAAACGCGAGCAGCCAAGCCTGCAACTTAGAAATTCGTTTCACCCTCTAATGATGCCATATCAACGACAGGACTTCAAGAAATTCCCTCGTCCCTCTTTTCCCGTCAATGTTGCCAAAAAAGTGGCCAAACTAATTTGTCCTCGTGGTGGCGCTTAAATTCACGGCTGGGGGAAAAAAGAGTGCGGGATCTCTCGTGGGTGGAATTCGCTGTGAGATACATCAGAGCACCAGCCGACGACGACGACGACGACATTCATAGCAGTTCCACTTTAGAAATTTTCCGAGCGAAATGCTTGTCGTGGCAGTCAAGTGCAGTGGAGCCTATCTCCTCGGGGGACACCGTTAGCCATTAGAAATGCCTGATACGCGAGCAAGTGTGGGAGCGACAGCCCCTAATATTTTATCCGCATCCACCGAATAAGCTTAACCGGCCTGGATCGCAAACGTCAGAGGGCTTCAACCTTGGCAACAAAAGGCTAGTAAAAGTTTCGTTCGCGCAGCAGGAATGGTTTTGCATTTTCGTCCGGAAGTGTAGTACTCTCAAATTTTTAATGGTTCATCCTTGTCTTCTATTTTGCGCTTGCCAGTCAGCTTCCATTCCCGGTCCAGTGTCTGCGAGGCTCGCAGCTGCTATTCCATTGGAGGACAAAGTGGACGGTCGACGGTGGACTCGTGTGCGCGCGCGTGTGCTAGCAAAAACGATTTGCATTTTGATTTAATTTATTCCAGTGTAAACTCGAGCTCTCTGCGGTGCTCGCGTGGTCGACCTTGCCTTTTTCCAGAGCGCGGAATATAGTATATGCCTCGGCATTTGAATCGGTCAGCACGGGGCTGAGATTGCTGTCATCAAAAATGGAAAAAACGTGCTAGTGGCCTCCTTGCGGTAACGATCAGATCCTCGGTCATGGATGGACTTCATCCTTCTTTCTTGCGATAGTTGGAAAACGATCCATTCAACCTCTTTTTAAATGGAGCAACCGTAGTTAGATTCGAAACGACCTTTCGTATCATCTTGCTGTCTCTCTTCGAATCGATTCCAAGTCATGCGGTAATAGAAGTTATCGAATTTATAGCTTTCGGTTCCATAATATCCTTTATGACACACGTACAGCTTGACTGATCTTTCCTCTTGCATGGTGACTCGCTTTTCTTTGACAGCTCGGCTTCCTTTTGCCAAGGAATTCCTAAACGGTCCAGGGATCCTCGGAATCCTGGCGCTCGGAAGGACGCGAGCAGAGTAAAAATGCAGAAAGGTTTCGCCTCGTTTGCAGCGCGGCCAGGATAAAGAAAGCCGGTCTCAGGCTTGATACTGGCAAAAAGAGAGGGCCTGGAATTTCCACGCTCTTGGAGATTTCTTTGGGAGAAGCGGAAAGAATTACTAATGAAATACGATTGGCACGGTCAGGGTCGAAAGGCCTCGGGCAACTTCAACAACGGCTATTTAATAAATTGCCATCATTTTTATCCTGGGTTCCCGCTTTCTAATCTTGTCGCACTCGTCCTCCCGATTTATCGCTTTGGATGATCCTACCGGGATCCTACTTATCTCTCCGGAGGAACTCATCCGGACCCCTTGTGATTGTTAATAATCTACTTCATAAATAATGCGGCTGGGTCTCCCCGCCCCTTTCCAGCATCCTCCACTATTCATCGCTTTGAGATTCGGTATCGGAGCGGAAAGATAGAAAGCCCTCTTAGCAGAACGAGATTTCTCCGATCGTGATTTTTATTGGAACTTTCCTGGCCTTTGTGAGTCCATAACGATCATCGCGGAGAACAGTTCCCAGCTTTATCTATCGAGAAATGGCTAACATTCTTAAAAGAAGCTGCGGTCTCCATTTCCTTAAATACTATCTTTTTATTCGTTCAATCTTCCTTTATTTCTCCTGTCTCTTTCGTATAGAAAAGCCGTGGATTTCAAAAAAGGATGTCTATCAGGATAAAGCCTATTAACTTCACTCCTTGCTTTACTATTATTCTTACTATTGCAACGTCAGCTCGCCCTGTCATACTTACACCAGACAACAGTAGACAATCTTTCTCTCCTCGAGGTTAGTCGAGTGAGATACTCACCCTGCAGAAGCTGGTAATCGACGAGATCTGAAACAAAAAGGAAAGAGAGAATGCTTTAGGCGGGCATGGCAGATAGGTGGATTTAGTCGCTCGAACGAGGGAATTATAGCGGGCCAGTTGAATTTCCAAAGTTAATTTCAGCTGCGTTTTGCTTAACAAGGTTAGGTGGTCTGCGGCTTATTTCACGGAGTGCACGGCATGCCGGGATGAGATGCGAGGCGGTAACCAAAAGACATTCACGGCAAGGCGAATGCTCTCTGGAGGGAGCGCTATCCGGTGGTTGGCGGATAGTAGTTGTTGCATCTCTCTGCTACTCATTCCAAGCCACGAGCATCAAAGAGACTAGGTAATAAGCGGAGCACACAGCCGCCGGCTCACAAATTGTGAGTTTGGCGAGCAAACGGAGCAAACACGAGTCCCTCGAGTGTAAGTCGGAAGGCACGCATCTTCCTGCCAATTGGAGCCACGTAAATGCCTTCTTCCATCTCGAAGAAGGGCCGCCCCGACGCGCCCGCCTTTCTCTCGAAAGGAGCTTTAATTGCGCCGGTTTAATTAACGAGTAATATCGCGTCCTGGTGTAATGGCCCTTTGGCTGGCGCGCGACCGCTTAATTAGCTACGATCGATCGCGAGACAATTAACGGCTCGTTAGTTTCGATCAGAGAACGAGAGCGGAGAGAGGAGCTCGAAAGCGTATTGCCACCTTTTTCGTCACTCTTCACCATTTTATTCCCTCATTTCTCCCGACCCCTCTTCAGGAAGGAACTGCTTCGCACAGATTCGAGGATACAGATGTACTTGATTGAACTTTCATTTCCCCCTAATTTCATTTACTCTGATTACTCACCGCCCTTTTTTATTACACTTTCTAATGCGAGTGCACATTATTGAGGCATCGAAATGCCCCAAGTGTGAAAACTAGTGGGTGTGCTTTTCATTGGTTCACGCATAACATTCGCAAATAGGATTAACCTGAAATCGGCCTGGAATAGAATGAAAGCTGAACGGCAATAGGTGGGCGAGAGAGAGAATAGAAGAGGTGGGAAGAGGTATGACTGGGTGGGAAATCGGGTTGGCCACAATTTATCCGTGAGAGCGCGTGGCGCGTTAATTGTTTTACACTTTAATACCCTCTTTCAATAGGCGGTACGCTTTTTCCCGGCTCTCCGCTCCCATTCTACTGGCGGAAGAAAGGAGCGGCAGAGCTCATTCGCTCGAATGAAAGAGCCGGAGGCTGCAGCGGATGTGTCGAATGATCCTAATTATATATTGCGCTATTTTCACGCTTACGCTAATGGGTCATTAAATTTTCTCATTAGGAATGGCAAAACTCCCTCTCTCTTGCTCTCTGTTGCTCTCTCGCGCATTCATTAGGGCGGCGAGGTGTCGCCGGGCGGATTCAAAGGACCCGCCTTGTTTTTTCCATGGGCTGGACGGTAAAGCGGCCGGTGCGCCGCTGTAAATACAAGGGCGCACGCTACGCTGGAAATGGACACGGCAGCTAGTGATGCCGCTTGAATATAGTTTTATATTATACGTCGGACAAAGTCCTTTTTGGAGCGTACCGGTCGCGCTAACGAGGCTGCTCGCGTCAAATCTTTGTAATAAGCGGAGCCACCAGACACTGCTTTGTCGCGCGTCCAAGCGCCACTCAGTCTCCCCGTCGCCCTGACCAGCACAGTTTGACACGGCCTATTAACCAAATCCTGACTACCAACTGACATACTCTCAATTTCGACGAGTGCTATTTTGCATCCAGCGTGAATTCTTGCGGATAAACGAACCTTTCATTTACTCCCCCTTTTTTTTCTCTGGTATTGTTGCCTCGTATTTCCTGGGCAAATAAGCTTGCTGCTCTTCTGCCCTTTTCGATCGATTCTAGTCTCGATAAATCGCTCTAGAACCTGGAAACTTGATATTACGGTTATCCTCGCGAGACACAAATCTGCCTAACTTCCAACTGACATACTCCCGCTCGTCTTTCGCGTTCCACTCGGCCTGTAATTTCGACGAGTACCACTCGCATCGAGCTTGAATTTCCAGCGATGGCAGATAAACCGGTGTTTCATTTAGTTTGGCCCCTTTTTCACCTGGAATTGTTGCCGCGTCACGACATAGATATGACACGATGTGTGAATTAAACCTGAGTCCCCATTTTTTAAGAACGCGTGCAACGGCGGAGTGCGCGCCTGATGGTGCTGGGAGTCCCTCGGCCGCCATACGAAAATACGTGTCAAGCTTTTCTCCTCGGAGTAATGAGGCACCAGCCGACACCGGAACGCCAGAAAGAGAGTGCGTGCGTCTGTGTGTATGTATGAGGCATCGGTGTGCCACGTGTTACGGATGAGTAAGCTGCCACGAATTTCTCTTACCTAAGTGGACAGTCAACGATCGGCTGAAGCAACGATAATGATAACCAGTCATAACAGCAAATCGGTATTAGATGCGACCATTAGCGTTCAAACGCGGCCGAAAGTTGGCCCAGGCTTGTAATACTTGTAGGTTGGCGCCGCGTGTAGAGCGGCATTAATTTGCGATAATCGAGCCGCGCGATTAGAAATTGATAACAGGATACACCAGGCACGACCGGTGCCTCATTACAACGCTCGCATTAAAATTCAGCAAATGGAAAATCAATGGGAAAACAATTAGCATTTCGTTCGCGTGAATTTCTACTCTATACTTTGCAATAGTGGAATGGTTTTTGCAATCATTCGAGTGAGGTAGATTACGAAGATAGTATTTCGCGTGACAAGTTGTTCAAGTTGAAAGTGACTTGTCCGTAGCATCCCTTGGCAAGTCACCGGATCATCGTACCATTCTTAAAGCAGAGCAGAGTAGTACTCGAGCGAGCTTCTTACCAGCAGCAGCACTCCGAGATCTCCTTGACCCGTCTCTTCCTCCGCCGGCTTTCCTCTATGTCGCTTCTTGCCTTATACGCGCGGAAAAGTGCGACGACCGGAAGTAACAGCTTAGTGCGGCGCATCGGCTCGCGCCTTAGCCCGCCAGAAGATATTTGAGGTAGACGGGAGAGAGCGTATATACGAATAATATGTATGTATACCTATATCTGCGCATATACTACATACATTTGCGAAGATCGCTCGACCATAAATCAAGATTTCAATTCGTTGTTCGACTGAAGCACCACCGCTCCGACTTATGCATCGATGCGAAGCCTCCCACATTTCCCGCCCACTCTTCTCTCCACTGCCGGCATCGAAAACTTTAGGAATTGTGAGAATTCCGTATCAAGTTCCGCGCAACTTCCGCCCGATTTCACTAGAAAAATCGTCCGGCTTTTCGGTTCCTTAAGCCTCGGTCGACCCTCGACCACTATCAAATATTGATGGAAATCGATACCGCTTCGTCCGACCTCTCCATTGTTCCTGAATATCGATATGCCTTGTACGATCATAAAATTGACTATAATTTCTAAGAACTTTTGGTTCAAATGTGTTAAAGTTCACGACGACGAACTCTACTTTTTTGATGTTGGACTATCAAGGGTGAAAGATCCTTCATTGTCTTTCTTGTGCATTTTTCTGGAGGAGGGCTCGCCATTGGTATGGAATATTGAGGGGTGAATAGGAATTTTGAAAAGGGTGCCTGTTGAAAAGAGATGGTGACCCTTGTCTGATTCAACCACGGCAGCGGCGCGGCGGCGAGTAGAATGTCGAAGGTGCGTGTAAATGGCCTGGCGCAAGTAAGCTATAGCCCAATCCCGGCGCCTCATCTCTGCTTTCACCCCTTCGCAGGGCAAAACAGAGGTCGTACAGTATATATCCGACGGTAGGGGTGTCTAGACACCCAATCTCTTTTCTCCTTCTCTCCCTTCCGCGTTCCCCCAGTTTCCAGCTCAGTTGGGACTCACACCAAGACAGCTTCCAACCTCCCAGCTAATAGATACATCAGTTCGTTCGGGAAAGCAGCCAAAGACGCTCGTGTAACGCGCGCTTTTTTCCCCCAAGGCAGTGAAAAGATTTTACAAGCAAAAGTGTATGTTGCGGTATTAGAGTTGCAATTTAATGCGAAGCCGGCCTTAATTGACGAGTGGCAGGGTAGCCTGAAAAGATAGGGGCTGGAATCTCACGCAAAAAGAAAACTACTCCTTCGTCGTCGATGGTAATACCCGATCATTTGGCTGGTTGTGAATCACGTATGATATAAGCCCTGTCGTAAGCCTCCTTGGTTCATCAATCATGAGAGCCAACCTCCGCACCATCCGGTACCACCTCCCGGATTCGATAGAGCCACGCTCGCGATGTCTTTCCAGATTTTCTCTAATGGATCTTCAAAAGCAACCCGTCAAACACAACGGTGTCCATTATACCAAAAATTCCCGACCGCTTTTCTGCGAGTTATTTCTGGAATCGGGTAGTTTTACTGGAGAGTTAAAGGGCTCGAGTGAGCCAGAGATCTCGACAATGGGGTTCTCGGTGGAAAGGGAACGATTATGCCACTGCTTCGCTCCACGATGCACATTAATGAGAGTTCAGGCAAGCAATAAAAAAGGAGGCGGGTGGGGGCGATTATCGCGTGAAGCACGCACACCCGCTCCCCTCGCCCTCGCCCACCCCCTCCCTCTCTCCTCACCTGCGCCAGGTTTTAGTCGATATTATATGCTGACTTCGCAGAAAGTGTCGGCTACGCGGACGTGACCGTTCACGTGAACCTGGAATTATTAATAATCGCTGTTGAACCACATACACACACGTCTCTCCTCGTATATGTGTGTACCGGCAAACCCCTTACGGGCGATCAGAATTTTCGGAGGCCGATCGTGCCGCGCCTTCTAACCACTGCTAGTATTCCATTCTCTCTGCTATGTCGCTTTTATAAGCTGCCGATATTCCAAGGAACAAAGCTTCCCTCGCTGAGAATTGCAAATGCTCGGACAATAAGGCTCCTCCTCTGCATTGATGAACGATGAAGTTTGGACCAGTAGTCGGTGAACATGGCTGGCAGCGACCATAATGGAAAAGATGCCGATGGTCCTCGATGCAGAGGACGTGACGAACTAGTTATTGAGTAAGGTACGAGTGAACTTGGCGCGCGCCCTCCTCCCCTCGAAGAGGAAGAGCGAAGCACGAAGCATCCTCGCTTGGTTAGATTGAAACTGTCAAACTTTCCCCCAGTAAACTTGGAACTTTCTTGCCGCGCGGCTTCCGGCTCCTCTTGCCTCCTATTCGACAGCTAGTTTGTAGTAATGTCGAAACATTTTTTCCCCGGCTGCGACCCTAATCTCCAGTGAGTGTCACAGTGGACGAGCAAAACTAGAATGTTCCTTTTTATCTAACTCAATCAAAGCAGGGTTTATTATCTTGTGTATATTATCAGAAATATTTCACCTAGCATTTCTAATACTCGGAAGTTGGTATTAAGAGGAAACTATTTCGACCAATATCTGGCAACGTGTGTAGAGTTTCGCGAGGGTTCTTCATTATTGTACGCCGAGATTTTCCTGCCGGAAACCGAGTACTATAACTCCGGGGTTATTGAGGCATCGTCGATTGAAAGTACCATGAATAACTTGATAAGTATTGGTATACTCCGAAGTTCAATGTCTGGCCTTTCTTTCCGCGATCTGCTGCTTGGAACGCGGATAATGCTCGCGACTGTGGAGGAGAGAAGGCACTTGGTCCTCAGGACCTTCGTCGAATATTAAATCTTCGAAAGTTCAATATCCTCTTCCTTATTGAATGTCTCGAATTTCCCAGGCAAGTAGGATCCTCCCGCTCTTCCCGCCTTTTTCCATCGATTCTAGTCCCAATAAATCGTCCGAGAACTCTGCAACTTGATTTCTGATATTACATTTATCTTCGCGAGAAAGAGTTCTTCCTCTTCCCCCGAAAACTGTTCGCATCTTCCTACCACTCAGCAAGCACGAGAGCCGAGGGATTTATTATTCATCGAGGGGGATTAAAAATTCAGCGAGTTTGACGCGCCACTCTTAAGAACACAGTGCACCTGTCACCTTAACGAACTATGTATGTACTTTTAAACGAATTTCACAAGTTCTCAGCAACTCTCGGAAACTCCTCTCCTCTATACAGGGAAATTGTTAGTGGCATTTTCGCGAAAGTTGGACGAATTGCTCGACAATGCGCCATCAAGTTGAATGTCGCAATTAGAGGCTGAGGAATGCGGGAAACATAACTGGCAGAGCTCGGTTCGGCAATATAATCCTAGCGGGGCGAGAGCGAAAACAAAGGGCAGTGTCCACCTATGATAATAGGTTTACTTGCAGCCCGATCAGCACGGGTCAATTCGAGGGTCGCCGACATGCAGGGGCGTTAAATCGATAAACTAGTCGAGGCCGATCGCACTATGGGGTTGTACTCGCATCGGCCCTCCGATACCTCGCGATGCTGCCGCCTAAATAATTGCGTTAGCTATCCTGCAGGCCGTAATACGCGATGAATATCAGGCCGCCGCCGCCGCCGCGCATCCCTTCATACACCTCCGATATTGCTCTCACGTTCGTGGTCAGGGAAACGTACGATTAGTGTTTGAACTACATCGGCCTCGGCACACACCTACACACACCTACACACACGCGCGCGCATACATATAGGTGGGCTGTTCATTGCGCCGCAACCAATTTCTGATTCCACCCTGTCTTCCACTGACTCTCTTCACCCCCCCCAATGATCAAATCCTCGATTCTATTCTGTGCTTGTAACATAATGGAAATTCAACTTCAAACGGATCGTTTTGAGATCATTAGGATAACAGATTACTCTTTGAATTAATCAACAACTGGATTATAGTTCGAACTAAATTCGGCGTACTTCACTGACTCTACTCGTTACGAGCGATCAAACCACCGGGAATAATTCTATTCCTGCAAAAAGTTTAGTCGACGCTCCTGTGGGAAGCGACGGGGGCAATGGGTGGATGGCGAGAGAATGGAAAAAAAAAAGTTCGCGATAGGGGTGATAAAGTGAGATTCTAAATTGGATGGGAGAATCGAGAGAGCGATCGAGGGTGGCTCGTTATTTTGCTCCAGTTATTGGACGCCTCCGATTCCGGGGACTGCGAGCCGAGGCTCGCTCGCACGTGGAGCAGTCAGGATTTAATTACCTCTTGAACTTTCCTGTGGACGATGATCTTGTGCCATTGATTATCGTCGAAGCGCACCCTCGCCGGCTTTATGTGAAGATCGAGTCTGCCTTTGGCCAGTGTCATTCCGATTGCTGCCCCACCATCCCTCAGGGATACTGTCAGGTAGTCGTCGTCCTCTCCTGCAATCAGACATTCATATACTTTTATTATCATTTTTCAAACAACAAACATACTCCATAAAATATATTAAAATCTTTAAAATCGTTGATGAGCCTTTCTAAATAATTATCCTCCTTTTTATTTAGAAATTTTCTAAATAATAACTATGTTCGATCTTCAGTATAAGAATACCTCATGAAGAATTTAATTAAGGTACGCTTGTACTCGGCGTGGATAGCGCAGTTAGCACGAGAGGAAGTAATTAGAGGTTTAATATGCAAGGCAAGCCGTAGAGGATGCGTTAAAGGTAGGAACGCATTAGTTTCGCAGAGGGCTCCGGGATGAAGACGAGTAATTGTGAAATGTATAATGGCTCCAGGACTCTGTAAACTCTACGGTCAGATGCATAGCCTCTGCCGCAGCTGGTGCTTGCTTTACTTCGAGTTTATCTCATTGTTTCGGATAATCGATCTTTCCCACCGGTAATCCACGACCGGCGTTTACTCGCCGCATAAATCATGAAGCGCATCTTTATCCCAGCGCGTTCAGCACTCGGCATTAAACAAATGGCGCCATTATAAGAAAGTGCAGCATCCAAGGAAATGTGGTGGAGAAAGGGATTCAGTGGCATTGCAGTGGGAAACAGGTGCTAAATTCTCGGGGATCAACACTTAACAGGTCGGTTAACATCTTCATGCTTTTGATCCGGGAAGAAGGCGTTCAAGTAGTATTAGTAAGAGTAGCAGCATCCCTGCGTTTAAAGGGTGCCACCACCGCATACTAATTGTAGCGGCGGCTAGTCCCCTATCGAGGGTATAAAAGATGCAGATGGTGCCTGGGACTTAATTGCTGGTTTCCCCACTGGTAACTCTGCTGCCTATTTTGCATGCGCCGGGATCAGTATTACGCGCGTATCCTGTGCGTTCTCGGCAGATTGCCGGGCCGCCCTTTTGTTTATTGGGAGGGCAGGGTTGAAAACGAGCGGGAGAGATAACAGCCGTTCGATTGGCTATTGGGGTCGACAAGATTCCAGCCGATTATCCCTAGGATGGACGTAACTCAGCATCGATGAACGGCACGGCGCGGCGCATCCAATCATATCGGCAGAGGGATGTTTTAGAGGGCAGTGTTGCGAGGGAGAAAGTCGGGCAAGTAAGAGTAGAAGTTTTCTGGCGCAAGCTTGTAGGCGACTCAGGTAAAAGCAAGCTGCACCTCAGCTGCAGCGGCAACAGTAGCGGCAACCAGAAACCTATATATTCAGGCCGCGGTCCGCAATGCCGTAACACACATACAGCTCGAAAGAGTAGGATAGCGTGTGCTCTCTCGCTCCCTTGCTCCACTTTGCTACATCGCATCTCGACTGGCTGCTCCCCAGCACTACTAGCCCCCGGTCGCTCATTTGTTCCTGAGATAAGCTATACCACGAGCACCGCGCCCCTTAAATTATGCATATTTCCTCTACTTTAGCCGGCAGCGGAGGCCGAGCGAGCGCGCTCGAGCTTACCACTTTTTGTTCTCGCCAAATCCCACTGAAGGATACACCGGCGCCGGTGAGTTCGGAGCGGAGTTTCGATCAATAGATTTTCTTCGAGCCCAAGTCCTCCGTGAATTATGAGCCAACTGGCTGGCTATCGTGCGAGGGCTGCCCGGTGCTACATGCAGAGTGCTGCTTTCATTAGCTCGTACAAATTCCTCGCGTAATAACCAGCGTACTCGTCATTTTGCCATTGGCTGGCCTGCGAGTTCTGCGGTTCACCCATTTCCTCCTTCCACCCCTTTTTTCCCGGCCTTTTTCTCGAAGCCTTCCACTCGCTTTTCCGTTTCCGGATGTTTGAGCCGGCGACCGCCGCTACCGTTACGCAGGGCATCGCCTTGTTCCACCCTCGCTAAATGGCTTTTCTTTCGGTTCACCACTGTTCCACCATCTTCTCTCTCCCGCGGCACATGACTTCGCCTGTAATTCGCCGCTTCTTTCCCAGTTGCCGGTGAATGGTGCATTCTCGATCCGCTGATTAATGAGATCGTTGGCTTTGCTCTCGCCAGCCGAGGGAAACCATTCAGTAGAATGAGTCAGTCGGGCTTAGGGTAGAATCACCGATGGAAGTCGATGTTTCATCGAAACGCGCTTTGAAACTGTTAACAAGAGCAGCTCGCAAAGAAGCCGCAAGACTGCCGAGAAATGGATGGACGACATAACGTATTACAGTAACAAGCAGTACAAACAGATAGCGGTAGAAATAATAATGCCTGCTGCAACTGGTTCCGATCAATTGGATGGGAGGGCGGTCGGGCGTTCTCATCCGGAGGGCGATCACGTCTCCGCATTCGTTTCCAGTTGCGCGGCATTAATCGGGGAGCCGGCACGTGCCGAATAAAGCATTAAAGCAAACTATTATTCCGAGGCGCAAAAGCGGCGCGTGCGATCCTGGTCTAGTGTGCTCTAGTTTAAGTGGCGGAGCTCTGCCGCAGCCGCTGCTTGCAATTAGAATTGCGCTCTCCGGCGGTGTTTCGCTGCAGTGCAGTCGCATCCGCTTTATCTCCACGGCGTGATCGATTGGTCGCGCTCTTCCTAATGAGAGAGAGAGGGAGAGGGAGATAGAGAAAGGTCCGATATTATATCCGCGGAACTCGTAGCCAGCCTGCCGGACGAAATTCGGCTGGAAGGAAAGCCGATACGATATCACCGCCAACGGAATTCCTCCGGGGAACTGTCGTCAATAAGGAAACGTCGATTCTGCTTGCCGTGTTAATTATCGGAAAGGAAAGGCTGTATATTAGCAGGGGGCTGCACGCGAGATCGAGCTGTCCCGACGTAGAAATACCGATCGAATGCCCTGATCTCCGCAACACATGTAACAAGCCGTCCAGAATGAAAGTATCGAAACTAACCGATAGATTAACTTCGTGGATCTTAAACTCCAATTGACGTCGATCCCACACGGACCCTCGGTAATTACACTCGAACAAATTCTCCCAGCTAATTCCACCAGCAATGAACCGACATTCTCTTGAATTCTTATTTATGTCGATCTCGCACGTCTCTGAGATGATAACATGGGATTAATGTTGTCCGGGAGGAGCCAACAGTACAAAGCAGCTTTTGTAGATGTGTCATGTCACTTGGAAGAAATTGATCGCACAAGAGGTATTAATTATTAGGGTCTCGCTGGTAGCGCAACTCGGTCCATTGACTTTTCGATCGGATAAATCTGGCCGTGGATATTAACGGTCGGACATAGACGCATGGAAGGTGGAACAAAAGGGGGATGCTGCAAAAGGACGGTGGCGAGAGGGAAAGGGTGAGCGTGAGCGTGAGCGCTTAAGGAGGCTGGTTAGATTTAATCGCGTAACTTGCGCCACCATCCGACCGACTCAGCCATCTTCCACAGAGGAGAGACAATAGCGCGGACTCGGACAATAGCCCGGCATATTAAATCCTGGCGACTCGCCCCGACATTACGTCCAATTAGGGGGAATCCCCGCACCGACAAAACTAAGCGCTGACCGCTCCCTTCCTTTATCATTCCGGCTCAGTCAATTTCGATTGATCTCTCGAATCGGCCGGCGGCGGAAGGAAAAAAAAGTCGAGAGGAATCCCAGCATGGAGCTCTTGCACATTGGAGCCGCTGGTGTTCCCGTAGCGGTAAAGTGGGTAAAGGTGAAAAATTAGTTCAACGAAAGTTTCAGTTTGTTCGTGGAGCGCGCGCGCGCGCGAAAGGCGCACCGGGCGCTTTCAAGCTTTGATGTGAAATTACGGGAACGCGGCTTGTTCCGAGGGCGCGAAGTTTTTCCGTGGCCTGCTTTTCAGCATTTCCAGGAGGGCCCTGCTTATGAGGGGTAATTGTGCGCAGTGCGAAAGTAGTGGGAAAGTAGTGCTTCTAGTAACGAGAAAGCTTGTGAGGTTTTCTGGCCGTGCCGGCTAAGGCGGCTCTGACACTAACACTTCGCCAAGGTTGCAAACTCATTTCCTTGAATCTTCAGGGTTTCGGGATGCGCTGGGACAAAGATGCTGTCCTCTTGCAGGGTCTCCCGTTTACCAAACTTTTTTCTCCATTCAATAGTAAAGTTAGTCGAGTATTAATGTGTAAGACTCACCGGAATAGAAGAGCAGACCATTCGGTTGTCTGGTTTTGAACTGCAAGCTGATGGATTCCTGGCTGCTGAGAACTGGATCGCCCTTGCTCAGGTCTATCGTAAGGTATTCTGTGCCCCGGAAGGAGGCCTCCGAGGGTGCTTTATCTGCAACAATAAAGCAGGTGAGTCAGTTTCATCCGGCCGATAAATTAAGTCGGACTGCGTCTGGCAGGTACCACTGCGCTCTACTTTTGCCAGTGGGAGGGTGGTATACACGTATTAAGAATGTAAAATATGCGGACATACGTGAGGAAAATATAGGATAATACAGCTCGAGGACTCGTAACTCCCGGAGCGGAGGGTACTGAATGTACATTAAGTATGCAAACATACGTGACTAAAATGTAACGGGGGAGAAATTAGTGTGTCGCGCGAGGGGCTGCTGCTCATCTTCGCACACCGCTCGGGAGCAGTTCGACGCTTCCTCTCACGATTTCCAGCCACTCGGAATTACTTCAGCTTGGAAGCCCACTCGATTTACGCACTAGTCTACGCCCTCTCCCTCTCTGCCAATTCGTACGCTACTCGTAGCGATGTATACACTCATCTTAGATGCAAGCGACATGCTCCTAGCACTAGAAAATATGCGCAAGATATCCCACAAGTTTCTACCGAGTCGGAGTACCGCTCCGATCTCATCAAGTGTGACTTTTTCTAGCTTTCCAGGCTGATTCAAGCTTGTCTATGGGGAGAAGAAGGGGGAAGGTGAGGCCTCGAGAGTCATTGGCTTTGGACTCCTCTTAATTAGAGGCAGCCACTATCGTCCAACCTCTTCCGGCTTCTTTCCTTTATTTTCCACTTTCCTTTCTCTCTTTCATTCCGCCGGACTTTTTTCTTTCTCCCTCAATACTGCAAAGGGTTTCTGATTCAGCGGCGGAGACGTCTGATCTCGGCCACCCGTCGCGAAGACGTCGTCGTCGTCGTCGCGAGGGCTCTCATTTCTCATTATTTTCCATCTTCCCATTGTTACCGGGCGAGCAAACAAAAGTGCGAGCGAGCAAGAGGGAGACAAGGCAAAAAGGCCATAAGATGAGCTTAATGGCTTTGGAGGTACGCCAAATCGCGAACCTCCCCTTTCGCGGAGCCCGATGCACTCGCCCGTACACACCATCCACTCCACTCTTCTTTTCTTCCCACCGCAAATCATCCACTGATTTCACGGGAACGGCCATCGTCTATCATTGATAAGGTAACCGTTAATGGCTCCTCGAGATATATCGACTCGATCGCTGTTGGAGAAACCATGAAAGAAAGTCCAACTCAACACTTAAGTCCGTTCTACTAATGTGCGGGAAATGAATGGCCCGACTGAATCCAATAATAAAACCGAGGGAAACCACGTGCTCGTATGAGTCAGCGAGGCAGAGTCTCATTGGTGGAATAAAGAGGGGCTAAAAGTAAAGAGGCTTGATATTTGTCGGGCGAGCGTCACAGAGGTTAGATCTTTTCTCCTTGAAGGAACCCGGAACCGATAAATCTTCCGGGCGTAAAAGTGAAGTAAGGAGTCTGCAGCTATTCGATCGTACTCTCCGCCATATGTGCTCGGTACATGCGGCTGCTGCCAATAGAGGGGAAAACACTTATCTCGGCACGGCGAATGTAGTTGGACGCCGGAGCGTCGAAACCTTGTAGAACCATTTAAGAAGTTTTCTTCCTTGAGATATTGCCACCGTGGCATTTCATGGTACTAGCGGAGAGTACTTCTATCCTCGGTTATAACACGAAGCTTAAAACGAATCTCGAGTCTTGCCATTTAAATCGAATCCGATATATTTTTCTCTCATTTTATATTTTTCACTTTCTGCTGTAATATTACTAAAAGCAAAGAAAAGATGTTTTAATTATTTGTTGACGTCTAATATGATCCACGAAGTATCAATGCAGGTATGTTGAAGCAATCCAGAGCTTTTTAATAAATTCCAACGACTCCGTTGCAAGATAAAGGAGCGTTAACGCTCTCGTTCGATCTCATCTCTGGCTCCACCTGCCTCGCCGCACTCCACGCTTTGGTCCTCTCAGACTCACGTAGGATTAGCCGAGTAATCTTTCGAAGAGCTTCGAGCAGCGAAGTAACGAGATCCCACGGGAAACGGAGACCTCTTCTCATCGCGAGAGTCCTGCTTCTTCGTGCGTTCTTCTTCCACCTTGGCGTACCAGTGTTTCCTTCTACTTTCTCGTACTCTGTCTTCGTCCAAAATGCTTCCAATCCCGAAAATAAATTATCTCTTTGAGTTCGTAATGATTCCACTAATAGAAACATAATTGTATTAATTAAAAAATAATCGTTTTGTAATTTGTGTTAAAGACTTTTCTATTACAACTGGGATTCACTTGTAAATGTTCGTTAGATTACAAGGTGACTTCATTGATGGTAGTTTTTCTTGAGATAAAAGGTTGGGAGCATTGGCAACAGAGATTTCCCTATTTCCCGTGGAGGGAAGTAAACTATTTGAAAGTGTTAAGCCGCACGCCGAATGCAGGAGTGCATGTCGATGAAGTAGAAGGGGAGATTTCCAGCTCGTTTAATAAATCTCGACCATTCGGTGGGATAACGGTGTGCTAAGGAGATCGATCGCCGAGTGTATTTCTCTTCCCCGCGTTCTTTTGTCCTGGCGCTTCCATGCACCCAGGATTATCGGGTTAATCTTGCGAGTTCTCGGCCAAGTCCCGAAAGAAAGTCCCCCCGGTACTTTCGAAAAACTATCCCAGGAAGAAGTTTCGGACAAGACACTTTTCATTGGCCTCTTCGCGACTGGAAATAAGATTCCTCTCGCAGGGAACTTCGATCTTAGTCACAGTGTCAGGGTGAACGTCCCCGAATCGACGCCTAGTTTTAACATCGTCCTTTACTACTATCAAAGGGAAAATGAATTTCCTCTACGATGATAATAATTTTTTACGGTCAGCCTTTAGCTTGGTAGGAAGGAGCATTGGTTTTCACAATTAAAGCCTCGTTCTATACAAACGGGAGCATTCTGTGCCGAGTGTATGATAGTTGGGCGCTCTATACCGCAAACATTTACCTCGTAGCGTAATTGTTTCGCCGGCCGTGACGGCTCTCAAATAGTCTCTCGTTATCAGAGGCGCGGCGACGCGTCCTCCAGGACTTCCTGAGCGGTCGCCGGGAGAGCGCTTCACAGAGAAATTGCCGCTTCTGGCTTCCCCTTTCCGAATGCCGGCAAGAATACAAAACACATCGTCGAGATATGCATTGAAGGCGGGGTGGGTTTCAGTGCGCTTAATGTCGCATGTCGTTCGGTGAAACGAAGCTTGAAAGCGCCGCAACGCCACCTCCGGCTCTCGCGTCCGATAAGACGTCCAGGAGTGATATAGGTCCGCAATATGCACCCAACTACCTCACACCTCTCGCCAGCCTCGAATATTTCCTAACGGAACTTTTCTGCCCGGAACTTCCTGCGAGCCAAGTGCCGACTTGGCCGATAGTGAGAAATGTACGGCGCTAACATCGGCCTAGGAATTAGAGCGGCTTCTATGCTCGCTAAAATATTCCTGCGGGAGTTCTAGACACATGTAACTCGATCATAGTCGAGCTTCTCTCCAGCAGGATTCGAAGAATGTCTGGAAGACGGGGAATGTATGTTGGATCGATGAAAATACGAAGGCCCCGAATACGCTTCATGCGAATCACGAACATCCCGTAGGCTCGGAATTTTCGACGCGTGACGAAGGATTCTGGTCGGGAGGATCCTGGCTGTCGGGATTGAATTCCCCGCAGGATCGCTGCCCCGCGAAAGACCTTCTCTAGTCTGTCTTCTTGCACGCCGGCTGTCACGTCGTCTACGCGAGAGTTCGCGACTTCCTGGGGAATCTCTCGAATACGTGTCTTCGGTGCCGATTGAAAAGGTTGCAGATTCCCCAACTTCAGTATTATTCATGAATTTCTCTGACTCCGAGACTTTTCTCAAAGGGAGAATGCGATTGTCATAGGTTGCGGTCAAAGTTCAGTGTTCTTGTATCTGTTAAAATTAAAATCAAAGCTGCCCAGTGAGAAAGAGTTGCTTTGCTTTTCCCACGAACAAAGGAATCTTCTTTCCGTCTGCGAAGTACACTCACTGTATGTACTACAGGAAGGAGGACCGCAGGCGTGCTACTAAAACCTTGCTTGAGAGTCCAGACTAGTCCAGTTTGACAGTAGTTTCCTTGAGGGGCTTTCCCCGCGCGTCGTCGCGACGTGAAGCAATATACATGCTAATACGATAGGTTTCGAGTTGGTCCAGTAACCGCAGAATGTCAGGAAGCGTTCTTCCTTTGAACTCTTGCGAGACAGGGCGCGATCCTTCCCAACTTATTTTCACAGAGGGATTCGATCGAGATTCTCAACCGAATGGATGCCTTTTCTTGAATGAATCTTACCTGGAAATCTGTTGGCTATCGGATGTTATTCGACTGTGATAACAGTGATCGACTGGTTGGCCAGTTGGCAGCCGCCGGTAGAAAGTCAGAGGGGGTTTCGTCGGCAATTAGATTGGCAGTGAGTGGGTGTGATGGGGATGTGTATCGATCGAGAAGTGATGTGGCATATTATGCAGACTGGGCCTTGGCGTTGAAGAGAACATTCAAATGGTATTCAGAGGGTCTGGCAATCCGTCTTCCTCGAGCTTTCAACCCCTTCTTCTCCTTTCTTCCGTAGAAGTCGCGAGTCGATGGAGTCGATAGATAGAGCTCGGCTGCCAGCGGGTATTACCCTGGCAATCGCCCACCCCACCGACCAGAGCCAGAACGAAGGCCAGGAGAGGGGGGCGGGTGGAAAAAGAAGGATCTACGAGTGACACGCTGAAACCTTTTTCCCTCTCGGTCCTGTAATCTCGCGTCAATCAGCTGCGATAAGAATTGCAAAAACAGAACTCCTTCGAACTCCTCGCTACCGTGTATACCAAGATCGATCTCGTCCACTCGCCAACTCAAGCTTCGTTTCACTCCTACGCCGGAACAATCATATATATTTCTCAGGATTTCTCCTCGGGGGTGAAATGCAAATTCCATGGTAAACTGACGTCACTTTCATTATGCCTGATTTCTCAAAACTCTCTTGAAATACGTACAATTCCTGCTCTGTCAAGGCCAGAGAAAGTGAGTACTTTCCTTGTCTAAACATCGAACCCAATCAGCAGTGGTTTCGACCCAACAACTGTTATTAAAGACAAGGTCGAGGCGTGGGAAGAACTTAATTAATTCGTGTCGATGTAAGAAACGGGTGGAAAGCACCGGCTAAATAACAAACAGTGAAACAGTTGGAAGATAGAAGGAAAGGAGAGGGAGAACGTTTATAATGCGGGCTCGAGGCTCGCGGAGGGTTGCAGTCGAGAGGGTTTCATGAAACCGGACAGAGCAAAGAGGGTAGGAGAGGGAAAGAGGGAAAGAGAGAGAGAAGGGGTGAAGGGGGTAGTGCCGTCCAACCGCCGCCGCAATTTCCCCCACCGGCACTGAGAGCCCGGCATTGCGGCATAAATCCCGCGGATCCGGGAGAATATTACCTTCCACCAACTGCGAGGACTTCAACCCCCTCGATTTACTATTCTCGGCCATCAATGGACCGCTTTTTAGTGGCGGACGTGCCGCCCAAGCGTGTGATACTCCTTTTCATATCACATCCTAAAACTATATTTACATCTGAGATTTTTCTAAAATATCGCCCATTCGTATTTTTAGGATTCTGTAATTTGGTAGGAACCTGTTTAATTTCAATTAGCCTCTAATCTTGTAATTTATTTATTTAATAGTCTAAAATAATGCACAGAAATTTCCAGTAGTAATGTAACTGTCGTAATAAAATAATTAACAGAGTTTTGAATTTGACATATTACTGAGATAATTTGATTCGTCTTAATCAGGTGACTGCTTTTATCTGTTCACATTGGCGGAAGTATTTCGGGTAGGTCGTCGTCGGTACAGTTAACAATGGGGAAACTTATTTGGCTGGCAGACTTTCCCAGGCACACGCACAGAGAGCGACGATGGATCGTGGAAGTTGGCCCGCTAAAGAGCCGGGTAATTCGCGGAGCGGCGCGTAATTAAAGTGCAGTTGATACAAAGTCAAGCGGCGCACGACGAATTAATTGGAGAGCGCTTTTTTCGCAGCTCGCTCCGCTGCTGCTGCTGCAGCGGAGCGTCTGCTTGCGCAGCAGCTTTATTTCCCGAAATTAAGAATATGGGTTATTTGTCTGGGCACGGCGGCCGAGTAAGTTATGAGCGTAATTAACTCGCGGATAACCTGCGGCGACCCTCTGCGTGCGCCATTGTTGTTTGTTCTGGCGAGCGATGTGTCTTCATTGAAAAGAGATCGAGCCGAAGAGTTAAACGAGAGTGGGCGCGCACGGCATCCCATCCTACCTTTCGAATTCCGGGACAAACCCCACCTGGCTATGCGTGTGTGTGTGTGTGCTTTTTTTCGCATCCCCTGCCAGTATAAGTCATTTCCCTATCGGTTTCCTTTTGCCCGGTTATTTCCTTTTTCGGTGGAGCAGCGCATAAATCCAAATGCAGGATCCGCGTTGGTTCGTTAACCCCCGATGCTCGAAAACAGAGGAGAAAAACGAGTATGTGCGCGCGTGAGACAGAGTCCGCGGGTGTCACGAACCCCTCGTGGCACTCGCTGGTGAATGAAGATGAAGTGAGGTCAGTCTAAAGTTGAACTAAAAATTACGATCCCTTATGAGCTCTCTCCCCATTAGCATAGCGTTGAGTGGTGGCCGCTCGTGGAACTCTATTCTACACTATGTGATGACGGTGAGGATGTATCAATCTACGCTAGAGGCGCTTAAACTAACACTGAGAGAAAGAGAAGGGAGCTGTGTTAGTGTGTGTGTGGGTGCAGGCATGCCCGATCAATCACTCCCCGATTAATCACAGAGGTGGCAAGTGTTCCTTCGTACAATAGCGTAAGTCTAGATGGAGAGATTAATCGGTCATGATTTGACGTCGATGTCAATCGATGTACTAATCAATGCGAGACCAATGGTAGGAGAGGTTATAACAACGATATTACTAATATTCGGGTTGTGAGAGACCGAGCGAGCATTTTCTCGTTAATGCACTAGACAATAAAAGAATGGATGTATATAAACATATGTGTAAATAGACAAGTAATGAAAGAGCTACGTTCTACCGAGTACTCAGTTACAGTGCTGTACGAAGTGTATCTACGCCGGCCGGTATCAACCGCCGCTGCCGGTGTTAGATAAAGTAATTAGCGATAGACTCACTGTAATCCCACTCCCAGTAATCACCAGCACCCGCCGTGGGCAGCACTGTGCTCCATGCTTCTATGCTCGAACAGAAAGAAGGAGAGAAAGAAAGTAAAGAACTGAACCATGCCACCTTGATGCATCGGTGAGAACGAAATCAAAGGAGTCCTGATCATGATTGCGAATTAAAACGCGAGCGCCCGCACATTTGAGTTGCGCGCATTTGTCGTGTTTAATCTGGTCTAACTAGTCGGCTGAATTTTCCAGGAGCGAAAAGAGGCTGTTCTTTGTGCCGAAACACCGAGAGACCTCGGTCGACGGCTCTCGAAAGCCGTACATAGTCAGTCGCAGAAAATGTTCCGCAGCCCTCTTTTTTCTTGCTCCGAACGTATTGTGCGTGGTGGAAAAGAGCGAGCAGACGACACAGTTACAGTTTCGTCGAAACAATAATCTCTTCTTTCACTCGAACAACAGGAACCCTTTGCACACAAATACGAAATAGAGCCTGTGTCGTTGTGGATCTGCTGGTGCGAGGGGAAGATTTGGGGTGTGCAGTGCGCATGTTTTACTGCGCTCTTTCACCTTACAGAGACGACTCTAATTGCTCGTATCTTTTTCCTTCGAACGCCAATTCATTTTAATGGTTCGCTCTCTGCTCCCTTGTTTTCTCGCCGATTTTCCCTTTTTCCACCCAGCAAACCGAAGCACACCCTCTGCCCTTTTTTCGTCGGTATAATTAAAATGTTGTGTCCACTCGCTTTCATTCTGGCGTATTCGAGGCGGAATACGAGGGAGAGGAGGAGCGACGAAAATTCATACGGTATGTTACGCTTCCAGCGAGTCTCGCCGATGCAGTAAGACTATTTACCCCAATTAGACTGTCACGCGCAATCCATAATTATCAAGCGATCGTGTCTACAGTGGGCGTGCGTGACTAAGGGACGCCATTGACTGATTAATGCTCGATACACCTCGATTAATATTGCCTCTATCGACTGCTTCCGTATGTTACCTTCCGCTAGAAAGGCATCGCGATTATTGATTCTACGCACCAAGAAATCTTCGGTTTCAAACTGCATCGATGACAGTACGAATGTTATGCTAGCATCGTAGCGCGGTAACCACTCGCTCGATGGAAATCCAAGAGAATCAAGCGGCTTTATTAATTCCTAATTCGACGTGTTCGCCGCACTCAGCTAGTATAATCACCCGACATTGCTTATGGATGAGGAGGGCAATGAAAGTGGAGGGAGAGAAGTAACGCGAGGCTCTGTTAGATCGAGAGCACCGATACCAGAAGAGTCCTAGAATCTAATTATTCAGGTGTGCATAAGCGAAGCCTCGGGGAAATTGTATCTTACACTCCGCTGAATATAACCAACCAACCAAGCAGCACTCTTCGATCTTTGCCCTATCAAAAATGGACTTCGGAAGAGAGTCCAGGGAAAATATACAAGTGTTTTCGTTATCGTCGAGAGCATATTAAGGATGCCTCGATTGGCTACCAAGCGGAAGTTCGCCCGAAGTTTTCGAGTGGCGGCGAGGAGAAGTGACGCGATGCTTGTGTCCTTAGGGCCGAAGAAGTGGGTCAACAATCAGCGATCTCAAGAGCTAGTATCTACGAGCACCTTCGCGTGATTTAGGGAGCAGCTCGATGCTCTCGCGTTTCCCATTTACCGGCATCCATTAATTCAACCAGCCGACTCCAGGATTTCATCGGGCTGCAGGAGCGTTTTGCTAATCCAACCTGCTGCGCAACCACTCGGCCCAACTTACTTCGAATCTCCTCGAAGAAGCAGTATCAGCCTCGCCGTAGGAAGCTTTCATCGCGATGTCAGAGCGCGCACTCGAGCGCTCGGCGGAGACACGTGAGCGGTGGAAAAGTTGCTGCGAGATTTCCGCTTTAACTGCTAGTAATATTCAGGCAGTGCGAAGAAGA
Organism: Ectemnius continuus; assembly: GCA_910591665.1. Taxonomy (NCBI): domain Eukaryota; kingdom Metazoa; phylum Arthropoda; class Insecta; order Hymenoptera; family Crabronidae; genus Ectemnius; species Ectemnius continuus. The sequence continues at coordinate 5,729,339 of OU342868.1, read as the reverse complement.
AGTCGCATTCATCGGAAGCGGGAAGAGCCATTTCAACGGGAAGTAGGGAAAGAGAGAGAGAGATAGAGAGAGAGAAAGAGAGCGATTTGAAGGAGAGCAGTCGACGAAGGTAGAACTCCTTTGGAGAACGGTCGGCAGCGGTACACACTGGCGCCGATATTCAGAGGAGGATTCTCATCGCCGAGAGAATTTCGCTTTAATTCCTCGCCGTAGCTGTTAACGGCTCTTTCCTCGGGCAGGATTGTCCGGGTGGGGTGGGCGAACGGGCAGGCGGGGGGCCAGCGTACGACAGAAGCGGTCGTTATGCGCGATATAATGTAATTTTGCCGGCGTTAATGACCGCGCTGAAGCTCGCCGTGTCACGAGCTTTGAATGAGTGGGCGGTCTCGTGTGCACGCGGCTCGATGGACTTCTCTCCTGCGTGTGCCTGCTCGCCGGATGAAGAATGAAATAACCACGCTTCCGAGAACACCGAAAAGAAAAGCGGAAGAGCGCCGAGGATTTATTAGGGTTGGAATAATCACTCCGCTGGGATCTCAACTCTTTCTAAGCGGCGACTCACCCTGGTTTTTCCTCTGGGAAATGAGCATACGGAAGACGCAAGGCAAATTCCATTGAATGCATAACGAAGCATGCATCATCGACGAAACCACCGGAAGAATAGGAAGTTCGATCGAACTTTTCCGATGGGAGGGTTCGATTAAATTCGAGCCCTCCAATTTAATCAAGAAGTTCCCCGTAAAGAAATGCTGATTCACGTGTGAATGGAGTGCTGTCTCTGCTGGGGCGCGAGATGAAATTCATCTCTGTTCTCGAGTGGAAAGCCGTGGGAACATTAGCGGGAAGCGTATGCCATAAGTACAGTTGAAGCTCCTCCGGCACCTTTAGCTCGCATAGTAAATCGCAATTAAAGTAAATCCCTGCCGCGCTGCTTATCCTCAGTGAAAAAACATGGAATTTCGCTCAAGCGGCTGGCGGCAGGCATGTCCGTCGCTTTTAAATCTGTCCGCGCGTGACCTCGCATCGTGAGCGTTCCTGAAATAGCGTGAGCGAACTCCCTCTCGATTTAAGTGATCCACAAACTTGCGTACTCCAAAGCGGGCGAGGCGTTCGCCGAGCTTCATCGAGTGAAAATGCGTGAAAAGACACGTGCGCGCACTTCCCCGCCACGTTGAAGTTTAGAGGAGACAGAGATAAAAGAAATTCGTCGAGTCTTCCAAAAGCAATCGTGGCAAATGCGTATCGGAAACTCTCAAAAATGGAAAGCAGCCGCTGGCCGACTATTTCAGCAAAAGAGAAAAGGACGCAACCTGCCAGCCGACAACTTCGATTAACCCTCTAACGAGAGGGAAACTTTTTTAGCCGCTAATGAAACCCCGCCAACTTTCATACCGAGTTACTCCATCGCGACTGGATTCTATTTATAACGAGTTAATCGAGCAGATGCAAATGAAATCCAGCCAAGATTTCTGCCCTTGTATCACTTTCAACGAGTGTTCCAAGCTAAAGGCGTAACATACCGCGTTCGCATGTGAATATCCTAGTACGTGGTTGATAGGATCGCGAGGGATAGGGAAACTCGCGGGCAAAGGTTGGGTGAAAAATCAGATCAAGCGAGAACGCTCGGAGAGGAAAGACTTAGGAGAGGAGCATATGAGCGGGATGTGTGTACAGGTATCAATGTATGCAGGTATGTACATCGTCAACATGTAGAGAGTACGGTTCGTTCAATCTGGAGATGGAGGTCGTATAGTCGAGGTCGTAAACAGCGGAGTAGGTTTCTTTCTTTCTCTCTGTTTCACTCTCTCTCTCTCTCTCGTTCTCTCTCTCGTTCTCTCGATGTAAAATAACCTACCTTTCTCACAATAGGCGCCCTCATAATCGCCGGAACGGCACTCGCAGATGGGTCCACTATCAGTGGAAATGCAGATACCGCCGTTCTGGCAGGGATCACGCGTCTCACAGGCATCCGTGGTATTGGCTGTCATCATGTTACGTAAACTCTGAAACGGACAATGAAAAGTAATGTTAACGCATCTCTGCCGAGTGAGATCCGCCTGCTCTACATGGACCAGACGGGCGATTGTGTGCGCGAGACATTACGGGGAATCGATTTCGCCGCTTGCACCTGATCTCGTTGTCACTCGCCAGCCTTCTATCGAAATAATCCAATCCCTTGGCAATGATCTACACAACAGTATTAAAACTATAAGAAACTGTAATATTGCAATCTTGAAGAAAGAATTTCTCGATTTATGATCGATGTATTAAACTCGACGCAAGTCTATCTCTCTATTAATAGAAGGAAGGGTTGCCGAGTCTTTTAGAGGCATTTTATATTGAGGCGGTGTGGTTCATTGAAAAGTTGAGGAGCACAGTTTCAAAGGAAGTGCTCGGAGAGAGCGAGCGAAGGGATCGTCGATTTTCGGAGTGGCCGGAGGTTGCCGGCCCTCCGGCAGGATCTCAATCGGCCGTCATTCCCGAATGGCCGTGGGCCAATTCGGGGTGGATAGCAAGCCGGTAATAATAGAGCACACCCCGACGTGGTTGACCCCGTAACCCAATACGTGCGCGAGCGTACTGCGAGAACCGAATCCTGCCTCCTTCGTGCGGCAAGAAAAATAATGGTCGGCTCTCGTTGGCCTCGGAGTGTCCGCCCGCTCGCGCGCGCCCTCTTCTATCTAGGCCAGGCTGGCGTAAGCGCCGTTCTTCCCTAAGATTAGAGGTCATACAATAATACGGAGAAATAAAGGGACAACTCGAAACTTGGAACAAAGAGGTCGAAAGGAAATAGAAATGGCGCGCGCGAGAGCCGAGTGTGTTCGACCTTAGAATCATTGGGCGGAAGATAGTGGTGCGCATTTCGGGCGTTGCGGTGGCCAATGCGGCAGAGCACCGATTTAAATAAGATTGCCGGGAGGCTGCTGCTCGTCCTCCCGGCTTATTAATTCAATTAGCGTGGGCTGCTTAGTGCTTCGTTGGCTGGTCACGTAGTAACGCTTGTATCAGTTGGCGCCCAAGAGGCCATGCCGCACTCCTGTCGATTGGGAATTCAGGACGTGCCTGCTGCTTGAAGAAGAGGCTGCTCGAGCTTTTGGTGATACAGACGTCAGATTTTATTTTACACTTCCTCTCCGTTAGTTCTGCCAGCAGTGCTCGGCAATCATAGGTTATCAGTGTAATCGGCTTGATTATCAAGTGGCTTTCAATGTGGAATGCTTTGGCGGGAATAGCAGTTATTCCTTGAATGTGCTATCGTTCTTCGGGGGAATTAAGCAACTATCCACTCGGTCTGTGCACACAGAAGGGATAGAGAGAATATGTACTCGATGCGGCTTAGCTTTCAATCGATCCGATCGGAGAGAGGAACGCCAGACGCAAGTGAGTGGCCTCACGATCGCGAGAGCTTAACCGTTTTATTGGTCGATGTTCGTGAGTCGGTTAAAACTGCCACAGTGCCTGGTAATATTCCGACAGTATCCCAAGGGAAAACACTTTGCTACAGCGGCGGCGGAGGCGGTGGCGGCGGCCGTGTAGTATCGGCCGGCTGAGCTCGGCGCTATCCCCTGCGAATCGTTGATTCGAGACACGATCTATCTAGCAGGATACGACAGAAGGAAGACCAAAGGAAAGAAGGGCTTCAGGCTTTTCCTGACTAGAGTGGATGCCTCCTACGTATCCGGATTCACCACACGTTAAGACAATCAATAGCGTATGTTTCATGGGAATGTGTATTCACGTACCGACGGGAACAGTGTGTTTCGAGCTGCAGGCCATCTGTAATCGTCTCAAGCGCCTTCAGCCGCACCATCCCATATAAACAACTCTCAGGTTGAATGCATTTTTTACTCACACTCCCTCCTATATAGCAGCTTCTCTTATCAATTCTCCGGACGCCCGAGCCTTTTATAGATTCCCAGCGCGTTGCGATTCGAGGCCAATAATTGAAAATAATTCGAGCCACTCTTCACTGGATTCAATTTTTCAAGCTCGCCGCAGCTCCCCCCGCCAATTGGCCAGTGCGGTCTCTCCATCGGATCGTTAGAGAGAAAGCCGAGCCGGGGCAAACGCTAGGCGCGTTCGTTGCTCTGTGTAATTGTGAGCTCGTCGAAATATAGCAGCGACAGGCATTCGACAATGTGCCCATCTATAACGGCATCGCTCGGTATAATACGCATTGTTCCAGATTTCGCGTGCCCGCCCAGCATTTTTCAAGCCAGCGGCCGAACAAGCGCGCTACTGGAACTGCCAGTTGTCCGCCGGCAAACTGATTTCATACAGTTTTTCTTGCCGCTTGATTTATCACTGTGTCAAGCCAGTGTTGTATTCGGCGAACGTCATGGCACCGCCGCGCCGCGCCGCGCCGCTTGCTAATCCAGTGCGCGGGGAGCTAAGAATAATAAGTCCGTTTATTCTACTCGGTGGAAGGAACAAAGGGCGGCGCGGGGAGGAAAGCGGGAGGGAGAGAGAGAGACGTATGCGACGTAGGCGAGCTCTTCGAGTAACTATTAACGAGGACGAACTATGCCAGGAACTAACATTATCCAGTCATATGGCAAGGAATTCCAACCGAATGGTAGAAGAGAGAGGGAGAGAGGGAGAGGGTGGAAGCATTGGAGTGCAGGGCGAGTATGCGGCGCATAGTTACATAAGTATGCCACTCGCACTACACAAGTCCCAAGCCTACATTGTGCACGCCCCCAGGATAAATCGGACCACTCGAGGATCCAATCGACTCGACATCCCGCAATTAAATCTCCACGAAGGCACCCACTTCCGTCAAACCTCATCCACCTTTCCATTATCGCAGCACGCGTTCCCACAGGTGAAATACCAATCGAATAGTTGACTTTGGATTTCGAAGGAGCGCTCCCAATCATTCAAAGACGATATTAGTGAAGTCCCGGCAAAGTTTGATTTACGAGATTTCGTGGCTACGTCCGGCTTGAAAGCAGCTATCCACAAATAACTGGTATCAAAAGCAACCGGGCGCCATTTGCTGGTGGCAAATCTCCCTGTTGAACGTGATCTGGATTTCGAGCGGTCTTTGCTGAGCCAGTAACATTCCGGATTAGTTCTTGGAGTCGCTAATCCTTGCTGGTTCTGGTGCAGCTGTAAGGGCGGTCGGGCAGCCCAGTTTATTCGCATTGGAAGTGTAGTTATGACTCGGATGATTCAATTCAGAGATTTTATATTCCAGACGGACTGTTTGAATTTTCGATAGAAATAGAAGAGTGGAATAATGTGGCTTAGAATATGAACGCGATAGGCTTCTTTTGTGCGAGGTAGACTCGTTATGAGATGACATAGAGAAAAATTAGATTCTATTTATTTACATCTTTTCAATAGCTCCCACTTACTTCTCAACTTTTCTGTCTGCCACACTCGCCGGTTTCTTCTGGGATTACGATAGCTATGCATTCGCGCGCACCTCCACCCACGGAATTCCGTCAGTGAAAGGCTCCGCTTCCCCTTTTCTCGCTCTGTTATCAAAGCATGATACACGCGATACAGACGACGACATATGCCTGTATTCAACGGGAAAGGAGGAGGAGGAGGAGGAGGAGGAGAGTGTTCCAACCAACATTTGAATAAGATTCGCCAAACGAAATCGTGGAAAAAGCGGTTTAAAAGCGTACGCGACTACTCTGTCATTTGCAAAGTGGATCCGTGAAGGAGGAGCGGTGATTCAAGGCGAACTTAGAGGAACGAGAATCGAGCCTGCCATGGCGTGTGTGTGTGTGTGTCCTTTGAAAGCGAGATGGTACTGCGAAATTGGATGGTAACTCCGCTCGAATACACACTATATTTCGTGAACTCCATGACAGCGGGAGATTCGCCCGGGCGAAACTTTCCTCGTATCCCCGGGGCGGGCATTAGAAGGGCAAAGATTTAGCGGGACGCGTATCCTTTCCGAAACGTGACGACAACTATGGCCTAATACAAAATCCATAAATCCCGCCCGCCAGCCGTGGAATGAGCTGTAACAGCTCGCTTTATTACTTCGCCCCACGCTATATTCCGCTCGTCTCGCCCGTCAAATGCGCCCAGGTTTATCGGCGGCGGCGGCGGCAACGTCGACGGCGGCCGCGTTCATTCGGCAAGGATATTAAACGGGTTCCTCGAGTTGCGCGCGGCTAGACTTGGCGAAACTTGCTCGATTCAACCAACCAGCTTGAATTAGATGTCCTTTTCCATGCCACTGTGCATTACGTCGCCCAGTAAATTCTCTCAGCGGTGACTAGCCTCTCACGTACAGCCCATTTTCATCGTCGAGTATTTTCACAACAATAACGCTCTTATTAATTTCCGTCCATGAGTATTTGCATTGGCGCACGAGTCTCGAAAGCGAGCGGCCTGCTTCGACGAGGAAATCCTGTCGGGACGAGAGAACCCCATTGGCTTCGCCAACCTCCACGATGAATGTGTGAGCCGCTCGTAGAGCTGTGTGAGTAGCTGTTTCGCGGAGAACTTCGCCGGCAAGTATACATAGAGCGAAACGCCTGGCAATTGCCGAACTTTCGTCATATCACGTGTCACTTGTCACGTGTCCTTTCTCGGAGAACACACGAGCCAGGTGAATGTATAGGAATGTACAAACAGCCTGACGAGGAATTAGGAAAATTGCTTTGTCACTTTGAAACTGTCGGGAGGGTTCAATCGTGCCGAGGCTCGAACACTCGCCCGCTATAATTGGATCGTAATTATCGCATGGATGATTATTCTCTAGCGTCGACGATGAAGAACGCTCGGTTTTCGGGGGGGGTTTTTTTGTTGCCGCGCGGTTGCGGCCCTCGCCGGAAAGCTCTAAACTCTAAAGGACTCCTGTCCTCGCACTCCGCGAAATCGTTTTAACGAGTTGCAGTCATTTGGCGAGCCCCGACAGCACTCATACCGCCCTGGCACAATTGGAGTGCACCGGAACTTTAAACACGAGGATTCTGAGAACACTGTGCCAGCAGCGCTCCGAAAATATTCCATTTCAAATGTCGTGAAATGTATTTTCCTCTGTTCTGGTTTGCTCGAGATGTAAAAGCACCGTTTTGTAATTTGTGATTTATATTCCTGACGAATTGCGAGCGAAGACAAACGGTTGTTTGGATTTAGATACGCGTTATTTCGGGAATGCTTTCGTCTCGCCGCTATTAGTGATCATCAGCTTTTTGCCTACACCGCACTTAGTATTTTAGAGGGACGATTGAAAAAAAGCTTGTGTGCCACGCTCCGCTTACTTGTCTTTACATAGACGTCGCAGAAAAAGTTTCCCTCCAAACGTGTGTTTACGCCACGCCATTTACCTCGGCAACCTTGAGGATCAACGTGAATAATGGCTGGATCCGGGCTACGAAATCCCCAACGTTTACGATAATATTCTTCAATGTCCTTGGATCTAAGTGCGCGATAGGATCCACCGAAGATTCCATGTGATCCTTCACCGAGACTAAATTAACGCTTCAATTAGAACAACTGTCATAAATTTGTAAGTACTTTTAAGAACGCCTTTCTCAACTCTAACAAAATTTTAATTATCTGAATAATACCATTTTATTAAATATAAATCCACGTAAATAAAAAATTAAATCTCGTTTTAAAATAGATCTTTATTTCACTCTACCAGAATTAGTTTTTGCTCTGAAAGCTGCTAATTCTCTTCGCAGCAATAACGAATGAGAATATTTCATACACTGGAAATACAAGAACATGTGTCTGGCATCGTTCGGCCGTATTTTACAGCGTAAAAGTATTTTACGATTTCCAGGGTAGTTACGCCGGGCAAAAAGTGGCTCTGCCAAAGTCCTCATAGCGCTCGGTGATCACGATGATCAATGGGAAGATCCTATATCAGAAAAAGCGGGGCTTTTTGATTTTTTGCCGTTATAAGTGTAAGCTAGAAGGATGGATTGAAAGAAGAAAGTGCTGAAGTATCAGGTAGCTGTGCTTACACAGGAGAGCACTCGCATTAGTTCACTTCGTGCAATCGCAGGAGGTCCAGGCACATACAGGGTGATTCATTTAATTAGGAGTGACCTTTATAAATATTAAAAACACGAATACTTTCAATGATGACCTACCAATTTATAAATCCAATAACACAATTAATAATACAGGCGATAAAACTATCATTCCACAAAATTACCGGTGAGAATCCTTGCTGATTCTAACACAGATGTATCACCCTGTACATACATGTTCCGCCGGAACCAAACCCTGTAACCTATATTCAAGCTCAGGGGGACACTGCAATAGCACAAGAGCAGTATCTGGCGCAGTGATATCGGTGCCGGCGGCGCCGTAGCTGCCGCCGATAAATTTCATCGTCGATGTATTATCATATGCAGGCTCGGCCATACTCTCGAGAATGGCCGACGATAAAAAAAAGCTAATATACCCGAGGTTCACGTGCGCGCACGTAAAATGTCGTCGCTCCCGCGGGGGATCGATGCCCCGAAAGCCGCGAGGCCTGCCCTCGATATTCCCGCGACGCTCGCCAATTCTCCGCCCTTAAAGCTTAAACTGCCCTGTTTAAAGTCTCTCGTCCCACCAGCCAGTGCTTCTTTATTAATTATCCCAGTTTCGTTCTGTTTACTTGTAAGGGAAAATAGTTTATCGACGATTCATGCGATTGTTTATTTATTATTCCATTTTTATTCGAATAGTTATTTGTAAACGAGGATTATAGTAATTTGATTATAGAAACATTTCTTGCATCGTAGAAGTCAATCACTGTTACTAATCCGTGGAAGCCGGCTTATTATTGAAATTAGACTACATGATATTCGATGTTGACTAATGTAATAAAGATAGAATGACTATTGGCTTGGTAGTGGGATCGTGATTTGGAATTCATTCTCCTTCCGTGTAAACGCGCTCTCGCGTCATTAGTCAATGTGCGAGGCCGTCGAAGTTGAACCGACACGTCGTCGTCGGGCCCCCGTATTAGCAGCGTGATTACGGAAGTTGTCAACTTGATTAAACGACCCGTTTCACCGGAAGTTGGCTCAAAGGTGTAATCGTGTGAGGCGTCCGCCCGGAGGTGAGTCTGAAACTTTCTTTAACTATACCAGTCAAACGAATAGACGAATAGAGCGAGAGAGAATGAGAGAAAGAGATAGAGAAACCGAGTCATTTCCGAGATGCTGAGTTCTGCTGGTGGACGACGTTGTTTCATTACGTTACCTTTCAGCAGGCAACAGTCATTAGAAGAAAACGCGGACGAGTTCTTGCCTAGATAAATACTACTCGCTCTCTTTATCGTTTCAGTGCCACTCTTCGGAGCGCACTTCTTCCCATTCCCCAAGTAGAACTAGAAAAAAGAGAGTGTGCGCGCGCGTGCGTACAGGGTGAGTCACTTGCCTTTGAATCACCACCAAAAATGGGATATTTTCGGTGGTCAAAAATATGAGGAAAAAAAAATTTTGAGCTAGGGCTCTGGAATTTTTATGGTATCTTCCTTGGCGCAAAAAAACATTACCTACCGAATTTCAGACCCGGGAAAGGTCGGGAAGTACCAAAAACACGGGGAAAACCATCGAAATCAATTTTTCAAGATCGGTTTTCCACATGTTTTAGGCAGAATTCCGGCATTTCCCCCACAACATTTATGTTTTTTTTCCGTTTTGAGACACGGACAATCGAAAAATCAAGCGTTCGTCCCGGTCCCAGAACCTTCGAAAAATCGAAAATTTTTGAAGGGGTAGGCCTTAAAAAATTTGCGAAAAAATGAATTTTGAGCTAGGGGCCTGGAATTTTTTCTACTCTTTCCTCGATGCAAAAAAACATTCCCCACCAAGTTTCAGCCCCGGGAAAGGTCGGGAAGATAAAAAAACATAGGGAAAACCATTGAAATGAAATATTCCAGATCGGTTTTCCATGTGTTTTAGGCAGAATTCCGGCATTTCCCCCACAACATTTATGTTTTTTATCCGTTTTGAGTCATGAGGAATTGAAAAATCAAGCGTTCGTTGCGGTCCCAGAACCTTCGAAAAATCGAAAATTTTTGAAGGGGTATGCCTTAAAAAATTTGCGAAAAAATGAATTTTGAGCTAGGGCTCTGGAATTTTTACTACTTCTTCCTCGATGCAAAAAAACACTTTCTACAAAATTTCAGCCCCGGGAAAGGTCGGGAAGATAAAAAAACACGGGGAAAACCGTTGAAATGAAATATTCCAGATCAGTTTTCCACGTGTTTTAGGTAGAATTCCGGCATTTCCCCCACTAAGTTCGTGTTTTTTATCCGTTTTGAGACACGAGGAATCGAAAAATCAAGCTTTCGTCCCGGTCCCAGAACCTTCGAAAAATCGAAATTTTTTGAAGGGGTATGCCTTAAAAAATTTGCGAAAAAATGAATTTTGAGCTAGGGTTCTGGAATTTTTATGGTATCTTTCTTGATGCGAAAAAATATTACCCACCAAATTTCAGTCCCGGAGAAGGTCGGGAAGTCCACCAAAAAAATAAGGGCTAGGAGAGTTCTGATTCAAAGGCAAGTGAATCACCCTGTACATGTGTTTACATTGAACTCGAAATCTCAAGGCAGGAATAGGAGTCTGGTAGTTGGAGAAATTCTACATTTAACACCTTCGTCGTGAGATATTGCGAGTGGGAAAAATGCCCTGGCATATCTCGGAACATTGTCGGCGACAGAGACATCTTGCCGCAGCGTGTAATAATTTGCCGGAGCGGGTACTGCGGCGTCCGTCCAGGCTTGGAAGTTGCACGAGTGCAGATTCGCCGGCACGAGTTTCCGTCTGGCGGTAATCCCTCCGGCTGACGATGTAACTCGACAAGACGGTGGAAGAGACATGATACGGACAATGTCTAGACGGAGGAGAACAGCCACAGCACTGAGAGACGCGCTCGCGTTCCTTCCTCTTGACGTCAGAATTATTTACCCTTTACCCGCCGCGCCTCCCAATTTGCTCGGCAACCCTCCTGAAAGGATTTAACACCTCACGCGTGCCGCAAGATTTATTATTCCTTCGTTAACGCGATCTCAGCCAATGGAAACCTTTATGACAATACTTGATGGTAGAACTCGTCTCTCCGCAGAACTATAGTCGCATTCCTATTCGTAGAGCGTCAATATTGAATCGTTCCTGAATGTCCATTTTGTAACTAACAGAACTACAGCTCCATAGTTTAGTTCGAGCAGGGAAGCTCTCTTTGTTCATGTTCGGTTTGGTGGTAAAGTCTAACCGAATGGAATTTCCGATTAATACAGTAGCAGGATGACAAAAGGCAAAGGGAAAAGGATCTATACGGAAGAATGGCCAGGACCCTTTGATATCCTCGTGTCTGTAATATAGTATATTATAGAGAGAGGAACAAAAGTCCATCGAATTCCACATTAAAAGCTTCAAGCGACAAGTGGCTATCGGCTTATAGCCGTGTATGTTCTACTCTCTGTAATATCTGTAGTTGGCTTCTCTATCCTTTTGATCCAACAAGCGAGCTTCCATGTATGTATGTATACCGAAAACCATTCACTCGGTCATCACATGAACAAAGCGGCTCGTATAAAGTCTCGTTTGATTTTCGAAATATCCGTTCGCCCCGACGATAAGAAAAAAGTTGGTGCGAATATCGCGAAGGAGAAGTCGAGAATTTAGAGTGTCATCCTTTAGGGCTATCACCCGCATCCCACTCCATCCTCGCAAGGTCCGCACTGCTCGAAAGATTGGAAGCTGTAAAAGAGGAGATCTTGGGATTCCGGCTTTGTGACCACGATCTTTTCAGACTCTCCTTCAGAATTTTCCTCTCCTTCACTTCACGGCTCTCAACCAAGAATATCGTAAATTATCTTTCTCCTATCTTATACAGAATGCCCGATCGTTTTGCGAAGAAAGTTATTGGTCGGTCGAGGAGTATTACGATCGTTGCTTCCGTCAATGAATTCGACATCGGAATGCCGCAAGCCCGTTTCCGTTTCATTTCACAGTGGCATGACTGCCAGTGGTCTTTCCGTTTAAACACGCCCTTAATTCAAAGAACAATATTGCGAGTTATATATATATATGTGTAAGACATTCTCTTAGTCTTCGCCAGTGTTCCGGAGAAACGAGCGGAATCGCTGAAGTGCTCAACACTGATTGTCTACCGGCAATCCGAACTTCCAGCAAGAGCCAATTGAGTTCGCGCTGAAACCGCAGGCTACCGAGTTAATTTCCACGGGAACTTCACACCTCGCCAGTCCGCCGCTCTTCCGGAAACCATTGCTCTAACTATTTCAAGTATTCCCCGCATCAAGCCGATTCTTTACCTTGTCCGTTCCATTGACTCTCGATTGCTGATTTCGCCCCGGAAGTGGTCCAAACATTTTCAGAAAACATAGACTGTGGGAGACATTGGAACAGTATTATCGCTTTCGCCGATTATACATTTCTCTCTCACGGAATTTGCATTTGTACATGCGTTTCCAGTTGCGCAAATATCCGGCGCGGCCCTCAGCTAACGCGAGCAAATGATTTGCCGGGTATATTTATCATCGACCCTGTTTGAATACCGACGCGCGCGTAATTCCCCTTCAGCTCCGCCTGTATTTCTGACTTCCAGCCAAGAACAGTGTATCCTTTTACTCATAATGTAGTCCACACTATGTTCTCGGTAGCTCGCGGAGTTTACACCAACCAACCCGGAGCAGCTGTAGACCGCTTTCGCCTAGATATCTCTGACTTACGATCGACCTCTGCAACTGGAAATCTTTGTTTTCAGATTTTCCACGTATTTTCTACAAACCTTTCACCATTATTCATTCACTTATCCTTTTATCGATTGGCTATTCGTCAATGTACTCATCCTTAATGAATATAAACCAAACTTTTAATTCCAAATTATTCGTCCCAATGCAACGAAGCTATTATTATTATTTATTAACCGATGCTTTTTAATAGCAATAAATGACGGGCACAACGGTATTTAATACATGCGAGAAACGCAATAAAAGGATATGAGAATTATGGAAGCCCGCTTCGGGCAATAAATCTGCCTTGACGCTCATTCTCTTTTGCAGAATTCCGTTATTATGTTTGATTAATCGCAACATTTTTGCGATGACTTGTATTATCATGCGAGGACTGTGATATTAATATTAATAAACCATCCACGTAATATCGGACTTTCCAAACTTGTTTACGATCCTTTTTCAATAGTCGTGATTGCAGTTGGACAAATGTAGATCTGCGAAATCCAAATTTTTAAAAAGGCCTGTGAAGAATTATTAGTGATTGAAATATTGAAAGAGTTATCCGAGTATTTTTCTCCTCTTTCGGGAGATATTCCTTAGAATTAGTCAACCTGTATTTACGAGTGCCCGCGGGGAATACATTTATATAGTTCCAGGTGAGTTATTGCGAGTGGAAAAAATAATTCTGTTCCTTCGAGTGCGGTTGTTTGCCCAGTTAGTTTGTTCCCAGTTGTTTTAATTAACGCACACGCCAGGGATTTACGTTCTCCCACTGCGATGCAAAAACACTTGTTTCACTGGATAAGGATCGATCAACGACATTATTTCCCTCGCCAGCAGATTTCGTGCAATCAATTGAAACGAGTACTTTTAGACCAATGAATCGAAAGTAGACCACGCGGTGGCAGACGTTCTTATTACGGCAGACGCTGGAATGTTACAGTCTGAAGCCGGCAATAAGGAAGAGGGTCGAGTTGAAAAGGAGCTGGTTGAAGTCGAGTGGCATCGGCAGGTACTACCAGGAGAAATTGAGACACGCGACGCCCAAATTTACCGGAAATAAACTCTCCGTCTTCAAGTTCCTCTTTGATGAATATTTATATCCATCTGTTACGCCAGACAATCTCTCTTCTTCCAAACTCATTCTCTTATGTCGCTCCTACAAACTATTCTCTTTCACCGAATAACAATTCATAAATCATTCGAGGCACACATGGCAGAACTTTATAGAATTCCGATCGAATCCAGTTAGCAATTCTCGGCTAGTGTCGTTTTTATCGCGGGGCTAAATTAAAAAGTGAGTCGCCATTATTATACAAAGCCGGGCGGACGGCTGGTGCACGCGCGCCACCGGTTTAGCGCTGTTTTAATGCCAACTTTTTACGAGTCTCGTAAAAAGGGGACTAGCGGCGCAAACTGGAGACTTGTAGCTTCTGTAAATGCGGGACAGCCGTCGTATCTGCATGTGTTTGCAGGCTTTGCTCGCCGGCCGCAACAAGGTAGGAAAGAGGAAGAGAGAGAGAGGGAGAGAGTCACATACTGGCTGAGAGGGAGAGAGAGGGTGGAAAACAGGGGTGAGAGTAGTAGTTTGATCGTAAACCGGTAAGCCGTAAGCCGAGTTACAATTGCCAAAGAAAAGTGGCAGCGTTCATGTGGAACTCGCATTGGCCCCGCCGCTTTCCCCGGCTTAACAAGTATTCATTGCGAGACGCGAATCGAGTGGTAACAAGTATCCAAAGACACATAAACCTTATCCCTGTGCAGCCGCCTTTGGCCGAGCGAAATCAGCTCGTTTCAAAGTTGGCCTCGCGCCGCAGTGGCTAGTTACGCCGGCATTGTTTCGTTCGGTGTGCCCGCTACGAGTGTAATTAGCCGTGGACGATTGTAATTCTATTAGAGTATCGGTAGCAATTAATAGCGGGGAATAACAGCCGGCGAGCGTTATTCCGGCTGTGGAACATAGGCTGGTGGGGATTGGTACTTTCGGCCAATTAGGCTAGTCGGTGGATGGGGCGGGCGAAAGCAATGTCAGTGTGTAATGACGAAGCCACCGCGCCGACTGGCTCCGCTCCTCGACACGTGGCTCTGTATAAACCACGGATAAAAGTGGATATATCCGCGGTTGTTCGACGAGTAAACGCGATCCATTGTGGGCTTCCGGTACCCATATGCTCTCGCCCCCTCTCACCCTCGCCCTTTCTCTCTCCACCCTTCGGAGGCCAGTATGTGTACGCCACTCGCAGCGGCTCCTGTTCCTGTCCAAGAGCACAGACACATTTGCGCGCGCAAAGCCCTGTCCACCGCTGGTAGATACATTCGATTTATTGGCGAAAGCAGCCGAGCGGACTGAGAGGGCCGTACGTTTCAGATATTGCAGCGATAGCTAAAACCTCCTTTTCCAAGGGCTTGCCTCGCCCGCGCCATTCTATTAGCGTTTTTCAATATCCAACTTTTTCCTCGTCACGCCAATATATCCTGTCTAATGCTCCTGATTTTGTTTTCTCTGTTCCAGCTTAGAGCTTAAATAGCCCCCTCTCGCGGCAATGATCAATAAACAATAATACAAGGATGGCATAAGCGGACAAGTTTGAAGATGCAGGGCTCAGTATCCGGCGACGGATTACGGTAAGCCAGAGATCGATAGTCTATTTCGGATCCCGGCCCTATTTTGCCAGAAAGGATCGACCACTCCTTTCAATTATGACAGGGATAATTCCCGGCAAAACAATGTGTCATTTGCAAGCACTCGCCTCGTTGATATAAAAGCTTCAATCGACACGAAAATGTTTTTGCGGTCTGACCGGTGCTGTTCTTCCGGCGGAATGTCGAGCTCGTCCCGAAGTAGAGCGACCTAAATTGGAGAGGATGCTGTATAGATCGGAGAGGGGAAGGGATTATTGTTTAATCCGTATACCTCCTCTCCTCCTCCCTCCTTTACCCACTGTCTGCTGTGCCAATTATACGAAATATTAAAGGAAGAATTCGGTTAAGGAGCGGCCACTTGCCACTTACGGCAAACAAGCTTAAACAGTTCGCTGGTGAACGGCTCTGGTCGAATTCTCTACCGCAGTAATTGGATGCGCGCCTTCTCTCTTCCTACCCCCCAACTCTCCCACTCTTTTTATTGGGCCTCCATGTGCCGCATTTAGCTTGATGAGTGCTTTGAAAAATACGAAATTGGGTAAACCCGCTCTCTCCTGGAGTACATAAAAATAACGCTACACAGAGAAACGGACGTTTCTCGATTGCATTATGAGGATGAAAACTTGAATCATTTATTACAGTTCCTTCCTGCGGTCATTTCGCTTATTTTGTAGTATGTTTGTCGTACGATTCAACGACTATTCCATTCCCCAGATTTATTTTTTACTTTACAAACTTTCCCAAGCGGAAACACCACTGATTCTTTAAAATAAAGACTTTGTTTTTATCGAAATTTCATTATAGCGTGAATATTAACTAGAAATACGAGTAGATCAAACAGATCCAAGGTAAATGGAAGGTAAACCTTGGGAGGGTTGGCATTGCAAGGAGTTGCAATCTCTTAATTAAGTCCTGCTTCACGACGAACTCTCGCACTCTCGTCGACGTTAGGTTGGAATTGTTGTCGCTCGAAGCAGGCATTCCTTCGGAATAACGTGTCTACTAACACACGTTTCAGCCGTCCCACAAATTGCAAGAGACTTCTCGCGAGATTCTTCGATGGGAAAGGATTGTGCGTTTAGCAAGAGGGAAATTCGAGGTGGAAGCTTTCTGATAGGAGAGTGAAATGCAGAGTGTGAATTGGAGATGCGAGTAAAAGCAGAAGGACAAACAAAGGCTGGGGGAGGTCGAAGTATCAAAGATTCAAGAGTATGGGCTGTCTGGATCGTTATGCGGGTCGTGTCGTAAAGTTCCACTGCGCTCGTGGACACCGAACTCTATGCTTAGAAGCGTCGGCCGCCACTCTCCGCTCGGCTGAGCTCAGTTGGTTCTCTGGGAGCGGGCGTGGATGCGGATCGCGACACACACGAGCAACCGATTGAAATATTCACGGGGCCCGGTGTTATCGATCTATAGCTGCCCACGTAACTCGGGCAACGAATATACACGCGGCATACACCCTGTCAATAAAATATCAGCCGGGGAAAGACATCCGTCGGGTTCACCATTCCAGAGCCGGTGATCGGCTCAGTCTTCGGGAATCGTGGATGCCTTAGCTCGACTACCTGATCACAGGGAATCCAATAGCACTTCCCTCACAATATTTGATGAACCACTTGCACTGCTATCTTCCTCCAAGATTCCAAACCAGTTTTCATTTAAAGGGATCAAGTTTCATAAAGATTTCAAATGATTCAAAATGTCGCGATGCTCTCTATTTTTTTAATTCACATATCATGAATGGAAGTAATGTATTCGTGGAGGAATCTTAATGGGGCGACGGTGCGCTATGGAAAACGGGTGCGCGGAAGGGGTTAAAGTTGAGCCAGACACCGGTCATCATACATTATTTATACGGCGAGCTTGTAACCGAGAGGAGAGAACGAAATTTAATTTCCGCCGCAGGTAAATCGCCGGGACGAGCGGGAATCGAAGCGATACTGCATAAAAGATAATAGTTTTTCTTGGCAACTCAATCGCCGGGGGATATCGAGTCGCACGGCTCCTTTCCTCCGTTAGGTGTAATAAGAACAAAACCGTCCGGGAAGGAAGTATTCCCCATGCATTTCAGATTCTGTCCCGTCATTTTGTCGGGGTTCGAGAACTCTTCTATAATCGAATCTCTCGTTCTGCTTATTCACATGTAAAACTGGGTAAAAAAATAATAGGCTAATTCTTGGTGTATAAGTTTTCTTAAATAGGGAATCCAAGAGCCACTTGCTTCTCCTTGTCTCGGACTAGGCTGCTTTTCAAACGTCGAGAGTTTCCTCGAGGGCAGATGTTACGGCTGGTAGGTTGCGCTATTGCTTTACATGCGGCAGCCAAAGTCCATTTAAACTCGGCTCGCATGATGCGACGGTGGAGAAGCGAGCTTCCGTGAACACGGCCGCGTAACCGTGGCTCTTCCCTCCGTGAGAAAATGAAGTCAGGCATAATTGTCTTAAACTTCAAACCCGATAACCATCAGTTACAAAGCCGATAAACAGAATTACCTCGCGTGCACTCTGCACAGAACACGAGAGAGAGAGAGCGAGCGAGAGGGACTCGAAAACGAAGAGAGGAGAGGACAGCCGCGAAAGAAATTAACTCGGCGAGTCGCATTCGAGTTTATATTCGTTAGCGCGGCTTAATGCGAACTTCGATTCAATTTGCACGCGCGAGCTGCCCTGCCAGTGCACATTTACCCTCGGCTACAGCATTAGCCTCGGTCCTCGTTACACCACTAAACTCGCCGGAATTCCAGCCGACAGGATCACCCGCCAAAAATTCCACCAAACTTTCCGACCACACCACCTCTCCTCCAACCGACACATTCGTTCCTGATTATTATAATCGGGACAGCTTTACCAAGCGCTGACAAAAAATTGGAAAGCTCTGCGATTAATTTGCTAGTTTTTTCGTGGATGTTACTGAGATGGGAGAACAGCAAAGGAGCAATTTGTTTCGATGGTAGAAAGCACCCTCATAGGTTGCAGCAGGGCGTTGGTGAATCCGGGCTTGGAGGAAGGGTAGAAAGAGGAGGAGGCGGAGAATGCCGAGTAAGATTAAGAAGCAACGGTATCCGAAGGTAAAAGAGTGCTGGTTGCTTGTGTTGATGGATGATCCCGGTAATTATTTGCCGGCATCTTCTTTCGCCTCTTTGGTGGCTGTACTCTTCCGCGTCGGATGTCCTTCTAGCCGAGTGGAAGGAACCGCTGTCCTATCGTGATCTACCCGAGAATTCTCTCTTTCCCTTCGTTACTCCTTGTCCTCATAAAAGCCCTTCGCTATCCTCGCTGCTCCCTTCCTGTTTTTCGTCCTGGCTTCTGTCTTCCTTTCCTGTGAGAGGGCGGAGTCGTCGACGAGAGAAAGGAAGCCTGGCACACACACACACACACACACACATACGTAGACAGGGCTTTTTCAACGCGACTCTCTTTTATCGGGTTCCTCCTCTTGTCACTCGTGACCCGGTGCTTCTAGCTCGCGATAGATGAGGAGAGAGGCGCCTCTCTTTTCTCTCCACCCACGTGTAACCAGTAGCCCGTGCCTTCTGATAAAGAACAATCGACGATCGCTCTTTCTCACTGTCAACCAAGACTTATCGCGCGGCTACCGCGACTTTACGAGATCATCCAACCGCCCGCCTCCTCCTCCTCCTCCCACGACCGCCACCTTTCCAAGGATTCTCCTCGCCGGCGAAGAAGTCAAAGTAAACGAAATGGGAAGCAATAAGTAAAACGGGAGAAACTGAACCCAACCGTCTCTCTCCTCGGTGAACTACGGGGAAAAAAGTGAAAAAGAGAGTGCGAGAGAGACGTAAAAAAAAGTGGAGCTCCAGAATAAACATAGAACGCACCGATCGTTCCCTCTTTCATGAACTGCCCTCCAACATAGAACATTCCTCGGAGTTTAATGAACTTCTCACCACTGTTGCCTCGGAGCTCCTTCGCTCTTTATACTTGGGATTCTTCGATTCTTCAAATTCTCCTCTGGCAACCGCGGCGTGGAGGCCGCATTCCCCTCGGCTTTCTGATATTCATAACAGGAATTCTAGCGCGTCCGTCGAAAATTCCAGGGAACACCGCCGTATATCCCGTGGAAATTGGGTCGAGTACATTTGAGTTATGTGCTCGCCGGGGAGTATTTGCAAAAATTCCCTGATAATCCCGAAGTCTTTCTCTTGTCATCTGGTGTGCTCTAGCCGCGCGGAGTGCGGCTCGCCCGGCGAAATTCTTAGTGGGATTTCGCCGGTCCATGAGGGATTCCGCCGGAATATCGGGCAGTTCGTGGACTGCCTATTTAAATAATAGTAATGCTGCCAGTGGAGACGTTGAAATTACGGTATTGTCGTGGCCCTGCTTGCTGCCGGGATGCCGTCGGTGTCCGAGAACCGCAGTAATTCAGTATGGCGGAATCAGTAACGGTGAGCGAGATAAAGAGAGGCGAACGATTCAGAGAGTGAGAAGGAGAGAGGCCGTGCGAGAATTTCCCCGCCATGGCGATGCGCCACGTCTAAATGCGACCTACTTTCCGAGTTTCTCGGCCCCTTACTCTTGCCGTCCTCCTCGGATATATACGGGAAACATTAACGAGTCTGGAACTCGTGGTTGCGGACTCGATATACTCTGGTATAACGCCGGTATCATAGAGGGGAGAGGGGAGGTGAGGGGGCCTCGCCACCCTCATTCCAGTTTAGTACCGGATACTTTAATTATCGTAACACGCTCATTATCGCAGGAAAAATCGACAGTAGAGAGCGGTGCTTCGATGCTATCCTCTCTCACCTCGCGAGGAGGATCGGGATATCTTGCGTTAACGTAATTTCCGTAGCAGGATGCCAGATAAGTGCGAAACTCGCATTAATTGGGCGAGCACGTGAGATATACTATCTGGTAACATCCCCTATTTATCCCCTCGCGCTCTCCCGTGAATTATGACATGCACCCTCGCTATCGTTAGCAATCGGTTGTGCATTAGCAGAGAGTTCAAGCATATAGAAAGGAAAGTGGTATATTTGGAGCGCATCGTAGTAAGTCTGTCACTCATCTTGCCTATCCTCGAATGCAGGAAAATGGGGCGAGAGGAACATTAAATTAAAAGAGTAATACCCGGAGTTAAATGGAGTCGGTCCGCGAACGCCATTACTTCCGGCTCCTTATTATCTCGAGGAGTCATAAGTCAGCGTCAAGCTCTCGGTTAATAGGAGCGGGCAGAAATTAACGGGAAATCTCGATGACCACTTTCGGGGCAAGGATTGGTCGCTGGCTAGGCTTGTTATAGGTATAGCTGGTCGGCTCGGTGTAATTAATTCGTAGGATTAAGAAGGCACGCTTTAACAGGGCGGCTGGTGGTGGTGGTGGTGGTGCAACGCGCGCTTCGGACGTTTCGACAATTCAAGCCGCCCGATCGCGGTGGCTCTCGCGCCCCGGTTTAATCGACTCGCTCGCTCCCCGGTTAATTATGTGCCATTGCCGGCGGTAAATTGTGGCCAGCGAGTGCAGCATCTCGTGCCGATCGGATTACCGCGGGAAATTTACGCCGATAGCGAAACGCGAGTGCCTCTCCGCGTGAGCCATGTCCGCTATTCCATTGGCCTGTCGAAGAATTTAAGACAGCTGCTGAATGACTGTTTATATCCGGTAATTATTGAGATTGTGCTTGCTGGCGAGTAAGAATTAGGAAGTCGAGTGAAGTCGACATCATCGAGGAATTAAAATCTTCCGGACCATTTCCTTCCACTTTCGTAACTTACAGTCTGATTTCGTTGACTTTGTTCCTCGAGAGGAAGTCCTTCTACAAGTATTTCGAAGATGCGCTACTAGCACTTCCGATATCTTTGAAGAAGATCTCTGTCTGCGAGTGGATCGTTTGCTGCGTGAGAGAAACGAGAGGCGGGTGGGAGAGGACTAAGGGGAAGTTCTTCTCTGTAGAAAGGATGGTCAATTAAATGGAGATTTAATTACAGGGAGCGCTTGGGACGCTTCGACCTACTTTGACATTGCTAACGCCCTTAAGAATGGTAAATCAAGAAACAAGTAAGAGTCATCTCTGCAAATAGCAGCACTGTTACACCCTTCAAAACGTAATCAAGCGTCCTCCCCGGAGTTTATCTGTCGAGAAGTTGAGAGGGCGATTCGTCCGAGGGCTATCTGGTCAAGGTATCACTCCAATCATTGTTTGTCGAGTGTGTGAAGATGATGCCTGTGTTATTAGATACGTGTCCGTGTCTATCAGGGAATCCGCAGGTGTACGCCGTTTCGAAATTTCGCGCACGAATCCAATATTCCGATTCCCTCGGGAGAGGGAGGGAGATAGAGAGGAAAAGAGGAAGCAAGAGAGGAGGGCACTGCCGGCATCGGTTCGCAATGGCTGATTTCACGAACGATATTGAGTCGACTACAATCGATCGACCAATACTTTACGATGATCGGACCGACTTTATTAAGACTCTTTAAATATAACGTGCTTGTTGATTCCCTCGAACCACCAATACATCCTTCATATTACCCAGCATTCATTCTTGATGAATAAAAGCCGGGCGATGTATTAATTATACGTTTATTTGTGTATGCGATCGTACTTCGTTAAGCCGCTGCGGAACGGTTATAAATAATATGGTAATTGTGTCAGCCAGTCTGGAAGATACGAACGAACGTCAGGTTTTTAATGCGACCGCGCCTCATTATACGTTCGTTCGGGCATCCGTTAATCACGATAATCACAGGTGCGCCCACTGCGCAAATTAGACATTAATATCGCTCGGCGAGTCTCTGTAATTCCCCGCAATCTCGGCATTCGCAAACACGGAATAGTGATTGCACGTCCAGCAAGGCATAAACAATCAGTTTAGCGTCGTCAATGTGAAACGGGGTTTGGATAATTGATGGGAGCGGCCATTGGAAGAGGTCAATGATAAAAGTTAGATGATCGACCGGGCTGTAATAATAGTTGGACGTCAACAATCGCTTTCGAAAGACGATCGATCGCTCCTGTCTTTCGTCTGGCTTTTTCAGTACGTTTGGGACAACAATAATATTCGCCAAAGAGAAACGAACTGTTTGAAAAACTGTGTGTAAACACGCACAGTAAATACGAGAGTAGAGGACAACTCGGACTGGTCAGCTACTTCTTACTGTCAGTGACCTTCCGCTTCAATTTTCATTACTTCTGCCCGCACCGACCAGTCTCTACATCCAGTCCGGACGTGCATGCCCCTCCGGTGAAAACGTGCCGCCAGCTCGACATTTGCGCGATTGCCAATACTCCTCTACTGTTTTTCCGTGAGCGACGCGAAGAATCAACCATTGTGCAATAGCAGGAAAGAAAGTTGACAAGAGGACACATGACAAAAGTCTTGGAACTAAAGAATCGGTAAATGATGAAATTCATCAATGTTTCAAGCGATTTCTTGATATATCAGTAATATTCTGAAAAATAGAAATATAAAGAAATGCAATGGAAAGATGATTCTTTTCTTTTGGAAGAGAGACATTTCTGAAGTGCCACGTATGAGAGCAGAAAGAAGATCTCGAAATACTTAGAATCCCAGAGTTCCCAAAGTTATCTCGCACGAGTAAGCGTTGCTGCAACCTTGTAAGATTATGAAAATCGTGCGAGCATATTTCGAGTGGGATTCCCAAGCGCGGATAGACGCAGGAAGGAAACGGAAATCGTACTGGTATCAGACTGTCTCCAGTGAGACAGCAGTGGGAAGGGATGCATTGCGTTCTGCGATACTTCTATTTCCCGTTTTCAACTTCTCCGCGGCAGATACTTTTGCCAGGACAAAATGGCCTGTCAGGATATATGAAATGAATCGATAGACTTTCTCTCTCACTCCGGCAATTCCTGCACTGTATTACTATATGAATATAGACTCGACATCGAATAAAGCGACGGCCAAATACCTCTCGTCGATAATAAAAAACATTTCCAATTAAGAATCTCTATATTGAACCCAATTATTCCATTTCCATCACAGTATACTATTAGGACCAACTTGAAATTAGAGCAATAATAATAAACTAACAAATATAAACTCATCGTTGCGAACTTCTCTCAAGTTTGACGATCGCCAATTTTCTGGCACCTCTAGTACAAAAAAAAGGGGGAAAGGTAGTGCCAATTAAGAATCCGTAAATAAAGTGGAGCGGTTGTATTTCGATAGGAGGGTAGTATTGGAATTAAATTAGAGTTGGAGGAATACTAGCCCGATAATCCCATTTGCCCCGGGAGGAATCAGGTATGGAAGGAGAGATGGAGAGTGAATGTGAGGGGCGGATGGTCCAGGGTGACGATAACCAGGAGAACTCTGTGGCCGTATTCGAGTGGGCGCGCCGATCGATGGAATACATTCGCTCTATTCATCCCGCGGCGTCGACAAATAAAAGAAAATTGACGTGGTGCGACACCCTCGGTGAAAATACACCATGCTCGCTATCTCTCAGAGAATACGCTTCCACGTATTCTCTCCTGGTGAACGTAGCTTTCTTGCGGGGATCGAAATAGTTTGCCATGAGTTCCGTGCGTGCTAGCTGAGGCGGGAGAGCTGCTGGTGGTGGTGGTGGTGCGCGCAATCCAGATAGGAGAAGTCGAGCAAAGCTCCGGAGATAATGCCAAACCGACGGAAGCAACGAACCCCGCGCGCACCCGCTCGCCCGCTCTTTTCACCAAACACGAATAAGAAACTGGCGCGAGCTTCTTTTTGCATTACCAGCTAGATTGGCGCTCTACCGATCGCTCCCAATCGAAATAATGTTCGAACCAATGCAATCTCCGCGAGGACTCCGAGACAATAGAGAGCTTCCCTGCTGGCGAACGAGGCGAATAATTTTATAATGTGGCAATTTCCTTTTATGGGACTCAACGACGATGTTAATGCCACTCTCAGCCTCGGATTCAAACAGGAAAATCCCAGGTAATTACGCGGGATGTACGTACTGGGAGACTAATTTTTAAAACCTGCTCGGACCACTCCTCGAAATGGCCGCCGCTTCTCTTCTCTTTGGTCTCCGACTCGTATGCTTCATGAAAGAACCACTGAGTTACTACGCCGGCCGGGAGAAAGAGCCAGGGAGCAGAAGGAAATTCTACTAAATTCACACGTATTTAATACCGCGCATGCCGAAGACAATGGCTCCAAAACGGATTTCACGTACCAAGCTGAGTTAAGTGAAGTGACCAACTCGTATTCTCATCTCTTTCGGTCATGAAATACCACTGTTTCGCGAGTCAAGCTGTTCATTCCACTGGACTGGTGAATTGTAGCAGGATCGACCCAATCGTTAAGCCGGACGACGAACAAGCTTTCGTACATACATTCGGGCAACATTAAGAGATGTCATCTCAGTATCTACATTGCCCTCGGCCGTAATGTCACCAGAGCCTCCGGTAAGATCCTAATATACAGGGACAGGAGTGGGATCAAACATCCTCTGTGCAATCTCCCATAACGAGACACACTACTAATGCCAAGTACTTGGTAAACATTACGATAATTCACCGCATCTTCCTATAACAAGCGATAGGAAATATTTCGATGCTATGGATTAACTAAAAGGGTTAAATCGATCGGAAGACAAATGAATTGGCGATTCATTAGGAATCGTTTCACGATAGTATACTATAAGAAGGAGGGGGCTAAATGAATTCCCAGTCCACTCGACATTGGGAGGAGGCTTCACTCTCCAATTTATCGTAAATGCCGCCGGTGCCGTTCGGCCACGTAGACGCGTGCATTCATGCATAATGCATTGCCCGGATACAAATGCATGCAGCGACAGTCTTTATGGAGAACACATCGGCCGCTACAATTTATCCTGCGAAATATTTGTAACCATTCTTAAGTCAGACATTCGTCCAACGCATCGGGTCGACAGAATTCCTGAGTTTTCCTTGACCGAAACTCAAAGGGTTTAAGTCAACAAACAGTAAGCTTTGCTTGGCCTCTTTGCGGCTCTAACTTCTTGCTATGATAGTAAGATGGTAAGCGAAGAATTAGTGGGAATTTGCTAGGTTAGCCAGCGACACAGGACTAACAAGATTGCTCGAGCGACACATCTGTAATTCTGGTCGAGACATTCGGATAATTCCGCGCAACGGTTTGCGGTCAGCGTGGAGCTCGTGCTCCTGACGCTAATTATAACGAATGCCTTCGAGTGGGCCTGCGTTTACATTGGCCTCGATATCGCCCGACCAATTGCAGTACATGCCACTCCCGAATTCTGAAGGATTAATACGTACACTTTCCGATCCAATTATTTCGCTTTTAATCGATCGACCTTGGCAAGAATTCCTGCTGCACTGATGCTCGAGTGGCTAATGATTGCGAGTGGTTGCAAGAAATCTCTGCGCTTGACTTTATGCGTGCCTGAAGATAACAGATCGGACATGATCGGTGATATACGTCGGAGGATGAGCTCGCTCGCATTCATAGATAAAACGGGGACAGCCGGTAACGCTGCATTAGAGCGCTCAGCCGAGTGCTGCAAGTGACAGGCAGAAATCCGAAGGCAGCATCACCACCAACCCATGTCCGCACTGCTGTTTTACCCTTTGACAGCTACTCCCTCACACGTCCTGTATTCCCAGCCCTTCAGCACGCCCTTGACCCTTGCGATTGAAATAACTGTCCAAAACTACCGGGGCGACGAGCCACTCGGCAATTTTCATAAATCCAACTTCACCACATTTATATTCAAGTTAATGTTTCCCATTTGGTCCTCGCTTCAAGTGATTAAGTCAAGTGCAGCCTGACCAGTTGGACACTGGAATAAACATCATTATTTAGTAAACCCATTTTTTTTCAGGATTTTTGTCCACCCAACTTGCAAGCTTTCTGTTTCATTACACTAGAATATTTGTTTCCAATAAAGAGTTAACAGATTAAGATCGAATTGCTTGGTGGCGCGTTGTGTATCCAATTTCGGTGGTATTTCTCTGTGATTCGAAAAATGGGAAATTAAGCGCGGGATGATTAATGCGCGCGGCGACCCTTTAAGAGTTGGTTGCGCTCGCGCTCGCTCGCGTGCGCGGGTGCGCGCGCGCTAAAGCGCGGAATATTTCATGACAATCAACGCAGTACATTACGACCACAGAGCGAGCGAGCGAGCGAGTGAGGAGAGCGGCGCGGCGTGCCGGTTGGCCGATGCGAGCGAGGCTCTGCCCCATATTTATCGGCCGCCATTTACGCTAGGCTGTGCGTATCGATGGACTGCCGGGGCTCACTGCACACACGTATAGAGGCGCGCGAGCGTGCGCCCGTTCGTTGAATTATTAACCAGTCCTCTCGGCGACCGCGACTAACCCGGCGAGCTCGAGTGCCGGAGCCGAGGAATTATTGCAACGGGCCAAGCAAATATTACGAACAATGAGGATCGAGAGTTTCTGCTGGATAAATCAGCCGGGCGAGCCCAGCGACACCCTCTTTGTTACGGGCGCGCCATTAAGCAAACAGCGTTATACAAAATCGCAGCCGTAATTCATACTTTGGGTAAACGTAGATCCTCGCACAACTGCTAGAGAGCAGGAGGAGGAAGGTATGCCTTTACCAGTTGCACTCGAAATCTATTTCGACAAGTACTCGCTCGGCTATCCTAGGTAAGCGCGCGGCGGCGGTGGCGGCGGCGCCCTTGGCCCCGCCAATTGGGCCGGCGGCAGCGCGTAGCTTCTGTGATTGCAGGAGCTCTGCTCGGGATTTCGCTCATTCGGAACTCGTCAATCAAGCCGAGATTAAACACCGATTACAACGCGCATGCTTCAGCGAGCGTGGCTAGTAGTCCTCCAAGACATCGACAGTCTACTAATCGTATCCTTGGACAGCTTGATACTCTTGTATTATCAGTGGCCGCTTGTCAAAACTGGCAAAGCCCCTGATAGATTCTATCGAGGGCCGCGCGCGCCATGACCGTATTATCCGGCGGCGGCGGCGGCGACGGCGACGGCGACCTTCGGCTCTTTTTCAATCGATCGCCAGCTGGACGGTAGACGATATGTAAATCTGGATTGAGTGAATAAGCGTGGCGTAGCTTCGTCCCTCCGGCTGGCTCGCTCGCTCGCTGGCTGCCGATGTCGCATTGCAGCGGACCAAGTTTCCCTTTCGAGTGCTGCAACTTTATTAGCTCGCTTTATTTGGAGATCGCTTCTTACGCCGACTGCTTTGAGTGGCGTCCTTCTTTCAGGAATCTAAGTCGGTCCCCAAGACATTCATACCGCTGGTAGCTCAAAGTGAAAGCCCCAGGCTGTGCAGTGTCCGGAAACGGAACGATGTTCTTCCACGGAAGGCGATTAGCCGTCTCTTCTGTTGGAAAGGGTCTGCGAACCAAGCGGGTTCGGAGGGGTGGAGGGTGGAAGTTCGAGTTTCATTCTTCATTTAGCGAGGATTCCCATGCCACTCGAGTTCCCGGAGACTCGAGCGATACCAGTCCTCTTGCGCGGGGCCCGTATTTGGATGCAAACTACTTTTTAAAGTGCTAGCTCTAGAACATCCCCTCCACCTGCCTCCCCCGCGGAGCACCGGCGTGTTCTCCTTCGAGGACATCGTGCGAGATAAGCCCTGTATCCTCGAGCGCCCCGGAGCGAAACGACTGCGACACTCGTTTCAGTCCTGCGTTAGCGCACTCCATATTCAGCATCGATCTGCCTCGAACGAGGCACAGACAGCCTCCTCTATTCTAAAGGAATTAGATAACCTTCGCTAAAACTACAGCAAGCACATATCCTTATCTATCGCTGGTCTATTTCTCGCGTGTTCGAGCGAAAAAGATGCGAGTGGAAATCAAGGAGAAAGGAAACAGCTTTCAGGAAGAGATCAATCAGGGAATCTGCATTTTCCTTGCAGCAAACTGATCTTATGTAAATCAAAGTTAAGAGAGAGAGGAAGGCATGTTGCGTAAAAAGATCGTATACTGGTAGAAGTATCTCGAGTAGATTTCAGCCGCCTCTTTTTCTCGTAGCAGAAGCACCGGCTAGTCAAGTCTGCGGCCGAGACCTTCATTGAGATGAGTGTGCACCGCTAAGCTCCGGTATATCTAGAAATCTCAAGTGGATCCCCTTTTATCCTTGAAGGAAACGTCCACTCCCGATAGGAGATCCCTTCATCCCCTCGATTTTAACCGTTTTCTTTTCGCAGGAGGGTATGGCCGAACAGTGCCACCCTCTTTCTCTCTCTCTCGCATCACACTATTCATCCCCCGGTCATAGACCCCTCTTTGTCCTAAGAGAAAGTTCGGAGCATCCCTGTGATTATGTTTTTACACGCGCGAGCTCCGCTTCTTTCAGTCCGGAAATTACTTCCATAGCGGCCCTCTTCCTGTTTGGCGGGTCGGCCCGGCCCCACGTCATCGTCGCGCTTCGTATGGATTGTTAAGGTCCTTCTTGAAGGTCGAGTCAGATATAGGCAGCACAAAGGGTCCGTCGTTGCCAGGTAAACGGGCTTCTACAAAGGTGGACTCCCGAGGGCGAGCTTCTCCTCTACTTAACACTCGGATGGAATCGTTCTATCTTGCGTGACAATCCGTTCCTTAATAAAAGTACAGAAAAGGTGGGGCTTTCGAGGGGCCGGGGGGAGGGAGGGAGAAAAAGAGATTGGCCGGTATTCACGACACTCGAGCAAAGGACGAACTTCACTTTTTGATCCGAGCTCGATATCCGCAATTTCTGAAGGGAATTAGTGTCTCCTTTTGCCGCGTCGAATGCTCGAGCTCCGGCCCGCCAGCCATCGGGCGGCGTCTATCAAGTCTCTCCCGGAATTGCGAACTTTTATGCGCCGGCTTAATTTCACTGGTTCGGTGTGCCAGCGGTTAGTGTGTGTGTGTGTACGTGTGTACGCGTGTCGGTGTGCCAGCGGAGATGCTGGTGACTCCCACAAGGACGGAGCGAGCGGCTTAACGAGTTTTCAAATTTCCCTCTGCACCGAGCGCACCCCGTCGCTTTCTCTCTCTCACTCTTTCCCTCTCTCTTTCCCTCGCTCGCTCGATCCTGCAACCCCTTTTCGTCCTTTCCGAGCCCGCTAACGACGAAAAACAAAAGGCCGCGACTCCGGCAGCCGGAGAAAGGAGAGAAGTGCCGAGCAACGGAAGGACGAGGAATCGAGTTAGTCGAGTTAAAATCCAATCGCGACTTCCTTGACACGATCTAACAGCCCCACCCTCTCCTTCACCCTTGGACCTCCAAGTCGAACCTTTCCCGGAATGCTTACTCCTCAACGACCAGCTAGTGTCATTCTATAGGCAACACTCGGCACGGAAACATCTCAATCAATAGCATACACTCAATTATTTCCAAGTATTTATTTGTCAATTAAAATGTTGAGAGGACTCAATTAGAAATCGGAGTAATCTTTCGATTTAAAATGGTAAGAATATGATGGAGGGGATTACGAGAGAGTTTCGCAGGGATGAAGAAAGAATAATATTACAACTGGAGGAACAATGGGGAGGTAGGAGGGGGCGACGTTGAGAGGGTTAACTGTTGTCGGTGTAGCGCGAGGCCCCACTGAAAAATGCAGGTGCGCGAAGGAAGAATTTGCTCGACCCTTTGGAGGCGGGCGAGCAAGCCGGCGCAAAACAATGTCGACAAGAGCTTTTCGTAGCGCGCGGGGGTGTTGTGCCGTCGTCTTTCAGAGAGACAGCTTCTCCCCGTGGCGTGCTTCTTCCAGCATTGTCTCGTGAAGGCCCGCGACAAAGAACGCCCGATTATTTTCGTGCCCTGTCGAGGCAGCTTGCCCTTTGTTCGACCTCAATGCCGCGGAACTCGAGTCATCCTTTGCACCGAGCGGCGGCCTTGTTCTCAAATCGCGGAGAGTTAAAGGCCAGATTGGATGCTGAGCTATTTATCCGATCCGTCGCATTCCGATTCCCCTGTCTATCTTCCTTCTTCCTGTCCCATTAGATTAGACACTTGCCATCCTCCAAGGATAGCACTCGATGAATATAATTTCGCCGGGGAATATCTCGGCACGGCGCGGTGCGGCGCGTCGCACGCCTTAATTTCGTCCTGATTTTGCTCGGCAAGTACATATATTTCGAGGAACGTGAGGAGGAACTCGCGCGCGCCGGGAAAACATGAAAGTTCCATCATCGCCTCCTTTATTGCCCGACGCACGCGTACGCTCAACAATGCGGACCTGCCAGCGCCAGGATTTCAAATGCAAAGGGTAAACGAAGTGGAGGCTAAAAGGTAGGAGAGTGAAAGAGGGAGACAAAGAAGTCCGAATTTGAAAAGGTCTCTTTTCTCCGGCCAAGTAGAACTGGCCAGTTTAGCACCAGACATACACTTAATCATGCAGTCTCTTTTTCTCTTATACACGCGGCTCTGCGATATGATAGAAAAGTTCGATAGAGACGCAATCGGAAATCGATGAGGGAAAAGCCGTTTCTCACGGAAAATTACGAGGAGAGCTTTCGAAAGAGGCGCGAGGATGTTCGAGGGGAATCGCTTTGGAATCGATTGCGCGATGGCCCGTCAGCTTTCTGTCCTAGTCGGCTGATCGAAATTGGAGCACTCGTTGTCGAAAGGCCGTCGCCATCCAAAGGAGGGGGCAGCTTTCGTAGCCTTTCCTACGTGCTAGGATCTCGCGTCAGGAATGCCGAAGAACTGGTGGTTCCTTGGCCGATGCTGCGGATAGAAAAAAGGAGAAGAGGAGGACAGGCGGAACCAGGAAGATCGAGAGCCCTGACGAAAGCGGAAACTCCGGGGATCGTGTTCGGTCTCGGAGACTTTCGACGCATATTTCACAAGCCCTCGCTAGGGCAACCAGCAGCCGCCCGAGCCCCTATTCTCTCCGTCCTCGCTCTTCTTCGCTCTGCATATTACCAGACTCGCCTTAGGAGTTTCCCGGTAGCCGAGGAAACTTTTTCGATATAGGTGGCATCCACTGAATAACGAATGATACGCATAGCCCTGGGATTTTTCAATGTATCCCTGTATAAATGAAAGTTTCCCGAGAGCCAGCCACGTATTTCGAATTAGGCGGCAAAATAGGACGAGCACTTGGTGGAAGTTTGTTTTAAGAACAATATTTCAAATTGATCGCAATAACTGGTAATCAGAACGAAGGAGATTCGTAACATTTATCGTGCAAGATTTTCGAAAGGCGAGAATACCCCGGAAAGATTCGTCCTTCCGTTTCCGAGTGCGTCTCCCTCCTACAATCTCCTACTTTCATCCGACTATTCTTCATCGCAATCTAGATCCCCGTGTCAGCGAAGAATAGTCGAACAGGGAGTTCCTGATCTCTTCACTCGGTACTTCCTTTGCCGAAAAGACAAACGGGCGGCGCTGCACTCTACCCATAACGTCACATATTCTTAGTCACGCGACATCGTGTTAAACATGCTGGGAAGCAGACATTACCTCACCACGAATGCCTCACATTCCGGGATGCACGTGTCACCCTCTCAACAAAGATAATTAATCTACGCCATCGAGACAGCGATATTATGCTTGTGTAATTTATAATAGTCGCTTTGGCTTTCGTGGGCAATCTCGCAAGGTGTGACGGACAACTTAGCGAATTCTCAGTATGTAACATTTAAACTATAAAGCCAGGTTGGTGTTTGATTTTGGCTAAGACGCGATAGAAGATCTAGGATGTGGAAGGGTGGCGTTAGAGCGGAGGCTCGAACAGATACTAATCTAATCGTAAGCCAGTATCCGCAAGACTCCTCGATGTCGTTTACGATGTGTACCAAGAAGGAGATACTGTCGGGGAGCCATTAGCGAGCGCGGCTTCTATCGATTGAGGCTCTCTCCGCATTTCACCAGCCATAACCGAAATACCGAACGGAGACTTTGCACCGCACCGCATTAGAGCCAGATGCATAATGGAGAAGCCCGATAAACAAGTGCCATTTCCCCTGGCATTTCAGCCCGTGACGAAAGTGGCCTCTGACTCGTTAAAATGTATCCGCGCGCGGTCACCGCTCGAAATATCTCTCGAGTGCCACGCGATACTCAATGAATGATAAATTGTTGGATTCCCGGTCGAAAAAAATGCGACACGGAATTTCATTATGCAACATTGGGACCATTGAGTATTCCATGATAGTTCGATGACGCTTGGCGCGTCCCCGATAGTAGTCTGATATCGATGGAGAAGGAAGGAGCAGGGATGTCCTGAAGGAGGGTGAGTAAGGGAAGCTGGGAGCAAGGATGGAACCTAACGGGAAGAGGAGGATATCTAGAAAAAGGCGGTGGATGGCCCGCGAACATCGATAGTGCAGAATCCCTCGAATTTTCGCTTCTGGAAATGGCTGCCGTCCTCGAGGCTCGAGGGCCGAGAGCCGAGGATATTCACGGTCGATCGAGCGGCTGTAAGCGCGAGCCACCGGGAATGCCTGCCTCCTCTTCCTCTCACCCTTCCAAGACCAATAATATACTAATACGAATATCCCTCTACCGCCGCGGGGCCCCCTTTCCATCATGATCTTTCATGTCTGGCTACGCCTGCACCCATACCACTCCTCCCTCAAATTCATTCCCCTTCTCTTCTACCAAATTCAACTTTAACCATGAATTCTTGCTATAGTTGCTCGAATAATGCATTGGTTATGGGAATGTTATGAGGGAAATTGAAAGGTTAGGTCATTTCTCACCAGGCAGCAACTACCACTAGCCAGAGATACTGTTAGCAGCATCTGTACTTTTTCTAGGGTCTCAAGATCTCCGACGTACACAGACAATAAAATAAACTCTCACCTCGAGAGGCTGCACTGCATTTCACTCAGCACGCATTCTTACAGGAGGAAGCTTTCAATTCTCCAGCGATTTTTCATCGGCCCATCGAGCAAGGTCTCTCGACCTGTCTGCTAGACGGATATTAATGAGGAAAAATTCTGTTAATGCCGAGTCACAGTTTCCTCTTCTCGGTGGATGCGCGATGCGGCCCGCTCGAGACAAATGTGTGTTTCGCCTTAGTCCGCCCGCTCGGCCAAGTTTTACGAGTACTCGCTAGCGCTAGCTCTCCCTCTCTCTCTCTCTCTCTCCCTTAACGTTTATTTAGTGCAGTTAGCGCTTTGAACTTCCTTCAGCCCTCTTACTTTAGCCAGGCAGCTAGTGCAATCCTTCAACTAGTCGGCGAGATTCCCCGTAGCCGAGTGGCGCGTTCCATGATTCATGAAAAGTACCACCATCAGATACATCCGTGGCGGCGACGCGGTGCGGTGTGCCGTTGCTCTTCGTGCGACGCATTCACGGTTTTCGCTGAAGAAAGCGCGATGGCAAAGCCAAAGGGGAGAGGTGTCTCTCGTTTTCCATCAAACATACTTCGTCCTCCAAGGAAGGCAGAGCTAGGAGAAGGTGTGAAAGCCGCATTTACGGGTCAAGGATTCCATAGGCAAGTTGCAGCACTCCCGAGGGTTCGGAGAAGAGCCTGGAACACAGAGTGCCATCGATCTCGAGAGCCCAAAGAGGGAAGCGATCGGCAGATACATATTATTGCGACATCCACCGCGTTAATCCCACTTCTAGCGCGCTGCCTTTCGCAGCTCGCTCGAGAAATAATGCAAAGTGGAGCAAGGAGAAAGCGTCTTGAAAAAAATGAGAAAGAGGCGCAGTGGTGCACCAACCGAACGAATGAAAGGGATTCTCTGATGCGACGAGAAGGAGTCTCCCATGTAAATGCATTAGCCGCAATTGGAAAACTGCGAGAGCGCGCGCGCGTCTCCGTGCAGGTGTCTCATTAAGAAATGTACCGTTCTGATTAGCCTGAGTGCCAGCAACATCGGATAGAAAGGGAAACAGAGAAATCGAGAGAAAGGGTGAACACCACGCGTGCATGTATGTGCGAAGGAGAATTTGCAATCAGAACGGTGGCGCATTGTTTACCTGAGAGCATTGGAAATGAAGTTCCATTATCCCGGATTCCCCCACCCCCTCCCCTCCATCCAAGTCCTTCGGACCTTCTTCAAGAAACTATCTCGGGTCAAGCAGCAGTCGTCGGTCAGCCACCCACGTGAGTGGTATTGCAAAATAGAATAGCACGCCGGAAATGTTCGCCATCCAATATTCGCTGGGGAAAGGCTTTTAGATTTTCTCCTATTATATCATAAATATAAGAAACTCAATATCATAGCTGAAATTAACTATAAAAGGAGGTTCTCCGATGTCTATCGTATGTCTGATTAAAAAGTGCTTGCGAATGACAATCTATTTATAATCTCCTGTAGAGTTGTTGGATTTACATTCAGTGGTATAAGAAATACTTGCTCGGATGTATCCATTATTTCTTTGGCGGGCAGGACATTATGCATTGAGTGAGTTTGAAGGACTATGGAATCAGGTGGAAGCATATCCTGCCGTTTTTCCAGACAGTCCCCAGGAGCAATCGAGGGAGAGGGAGAGGCGGAGGAGGGAGGAGGGTGGAAAAAGCTCAAGGTCACAGAAACGCGGGTTGGAAGCGCGAGAGCGAGTGTGGCAGAGAGCGGTGGCTGCCCACCCCCATTCTCCATCCCCTAAAACTTCCCCTCCTGCCTCTGCCACACCCTCCCCTGCCACCATATTGATCGGGCTACCCCTACCGCTCGTACCACCCCTTCCAGAGACACCCCCGCGACGCCAGCGTAGCTCTGCACCCTGGCATCTCTCGCGCGCGCTGTTGCCGCGTCTTTCCACCATAACCTTTTTCCAAAAATCCACCGACAATCCTTATCTCGATGAAGGACACTAGACACCTCATAAGACCACCAAGAGAATTCTCTCAGTCATTATCCACGTGTCCTAGAATCCTGGTCACTTTGAAATGGCAATTTTTATACTGATACGAGGATAGTCATGTTTGTCCTTTTTCATCGCTTTGAGAAAGTGGCAGTAAGGAGTGCCAGTAAGATAAGGATGATTTGTGACGATAAGTCATTATAGCGAGAGAGAGAGAGAGAGAGAGAGAAAAAGGCAAGTCAAAGTTGATGAACGGGGGAAGTGTGTGGTCTCTCCCGCCTCTATTATAGCACACATGTTTGCTCGCAGACTGCGAGCGAATGTCAAGGTCGCAGTTCACAGGGAATGATTTATGCGATTCTATCTCTCGGCAGGTACGCGATCGCTTTGTAATTAACTGCTGGAAGGGCTGATTAGTGGTATAAGCGGCTGTTAAGAGTGACGGGGGCGCGGGGGGTGCGCGCGAGCGAGCGGCGCGTATGAGGGGAATTTTCGTTCCCAGGCCATTTACCAGGAGCGGTTTGTCTCGGGCAGCTGCTCATTTTTCAGGCATAACGAGTACGGCTTTTTCACTCTCGCTGATCTACCTGGCTATTAGCCTAGAGCTCTAGAAGGCCGTGCGAGTTCTTGTCGCAAGGAACGGATTACCAGAGCCGACCTGTCGAGTCGAGATGCAGGAAAATAGCCCAGTGTTCCGTGCGACGACGCTCGGCTCGCACTGTTGACTTTAGCGCCTTGTTGAGCTTAGAGTGAATACACGTGGTACTTACTTGCGTGGTCACGCAATTTTCACTAGTGGATATACCGGGGAACTTGCTACTTTAGTGAGAGAGCCTGCGCCGGAAATCCCTGACAATTCGTTGACATTTCCACGTGTTAATCGGATTAGCTACGCCTGAATTATTCGGTGCATTTCTTTCGAGTTTTTACTTGGTAAATAGTGGAGAGCGAGCTAATATAAAGCTTCCGATCGATTTCCTTTCTCACTTGGCACTCGTTTAAAGGAGAAATAAGCGGTTTAACCACTCGATAAGTAAGGCAGACCGCGCTCGTTGTAGACTTTCGTTGATCGGTGATAGCCGCCGGCTTAATGTTTATGTTCCCCGGAATGTTTAACTTGGCGGAAGCTGGAATAAGCGCGCATAGTTTGTGGTACACGGCAGTCTCTCAAGAATTTCGTGGCCGAGCA
This sequence comes from Ectemnius continuus, assembly GCA_910591665.1. NCBI lineage: Eukaryota > Metazoa > Arthropoda > Insecta > Hymenoptera > Crabronidae > Ectemnius > Ectemnius continuus. Next base: position 5,693,193 of record OU342868.1, on the reverse strand, counting down.
TCTGGAGTACACTTCTCCCGCGGGAAGCGCTCACTTAGCCCGCTCTACATACGCACCATCTAAATCCAACCAGGATATTATCTTCCAAATATACAATTCGCGGATTAAAAATAGAACGCGACTTCTCCACGATATTTAATATGTCTCGCAATTCATTTTCATATTGCGTCAGAAATAAAATGAGGAGAAACTAACGAAAGAACTATGATTTGCCTGGAACATAAATATAGAACAACATTGCGTGAGCAAATGTAGAAGCTTTGTTTATTGCGAGGCAATCGTCACGAGGAAACTTGTCAAAGGGAACACATAGGGATGCGAGTTGAATGGCGTTCAGAATTCAGTGAATTCTGGTGGATGCTGCGTCTGCTATAATATACAGGCAATAAGGCAGACCAGAGTGAGGGACTTTTACGACTTCGGAGTCCCGTTTTCTCCGGGATACAATGGAGAAGGGAAGATTGCAGCCGACAGGGATCCACCTCGCCAGTGGATTTTGCTTCTCATGATTTCATGACAAGTACAAAGGGCACAGGGCTTCGAACGACACCGCAGGCACATATCACGCGTGCACGTACGTGCATCTGGCCGTCGTGACTTTTCTCCCTGCGCCATGGCATGCTGCTCGCTATTATTGCCAGGCATTCCAAACGATGCATGAGCGCACGCTTTTCACCTCCGAATATCGAGCTCTCCTTTCTCTCATCGTTATTAAAACTATGCTAACTCCGAAGCGAATTGCTCTTTTTTCAAACTGCTTATTAAGAATGAAGGATCATTGTAATTTCCGCCCACCCATAGACTCCCGTTTTTCATGCCGTTCATGGCGCAGCGGTATATAAATGGGGGAAACAACCTGTTTGATGTGCAACGCGCTCCAGGGGTCTCTCATGACCTAACGCGCAACATAAATCAGTCTATTAGTCAATTAGAGAGATCCTAGCCATGCTTTAAAATGTACTGCCGGGTGCAGCTAGGTCCAGTTTAGCGATCGTGTATCCAACACGTGGCAACGAAATTCTCTCAGTCAATCCCTCTTTGCGCCCTGTGAGGCCTGTTTTCGGTAACACTTGTCTCTTCATACACAGACTGTCTTCATTCGCAATAGTCTTTCTAGACTCCAGTTAAAGAGTTCCATCGACACGCTTTTCTTTCCCAACCATTTCTCTCCGAGGGCTACTCGTGTATCTTTGATGCCGCCTCCACATTTCTCATCTTGCTTGAGGACTTCTTATTTAAGAGAGTACTTGTACCGAAGCACCAACGTTTCATACCACCGCTAGTTTCCAGGCAGAATCCTATAGGAGCCCTGAGACGTTCAGAGTGATAACCGTGCGCCAGGATCGCTCTACTCCTCGGACACAGCATCCTGAAGGAAAGTCTTTCTGCCATCGCTGAAAATTTCATTATCCCTGAGAATCGTGACGCTCCTATTCAGGAGTCTTCTCGTCTCTTACACGACGCGGGATGGAAAATACTTTTCAACATGTTTTTCTTCTGAACATATCACATTCTAAGAATGACGAGGGCTTGGAATCTGAAGGTGCGTTAGTTGATTCTTGTAATTCATAGTGAATTTCAGGAATGATCAGCTTTGTGACAGAAAATATCTTTTCGATGTGATTTTCTGTGGATTCGAATTCCGGGAGAAAGGAGGGGTTGTAATATGAGGGGAAGTGTATTGGTTGGTTGTTGCAATTCATATTGAATTTGAGGAATATGGCTATCTTCATTATGGAATAGCGGGCGACAGGAATGGCCGGCAATCTCGGTGGCTGCCATTATGGCCGGCCGTTCCTCATCAGCGGTTGTGTACCTCTTCATTGGGGATCGATATGATCCATTCTACACGGATGCACGCCCGGATGCCACGGCCCGATGAATCTTGCGCTTGCACGATCACTATGTCCCCGGCATATGTGCAATAAGATCAGTACGCCGAGCCCGTCGCACTCACGACGATGCCCTCAATTAATCCACCGGCTTGATGGATCGGCCCGATGCTCCAGGATCACTCGTCCATGACGAAACAGACGGAAACGGAAGTAGCGCACCGCCCTATCTCAGAACTCCACCACTGGGCTACGAGTGATTACTTTCGAATGGCCTGAAATCAGAAAGTTTCCCCGAGAGCGCCGGATATCTGCTTTGAGGAATCGCAGAGCGCAGTAATTTCTGTGACGGATGTAGTTGGCCCGAGCTTAACAATAGTTGTAGCGGGAAAGCATTACGAGCCGGCTTGAAATGCGTTCTCCCACAAACTTAAATCACTGCCTGCCCGCAATTTCTGTGGCTTACTTCTTCTAAGAAATATCGCTTTTCGTCTCAAGCTGTCTCCCCCCTTTTCAGCCGGCCAACGGAAAGGGTAATTGGATTAAAAAAGTACTGCTCGACACGAACTCCGAATTCACATATAGCAAAGTGTCCGAGGTAAATTTGGCGATGTAGCATCCCCTTTGTATGCCGGACAGGTGAACCTACGAGAGTCCAGGAAATTCTGGAATGACCGAATATGTCAAGGGGATTTGTTTGACAAATTAGAAAGTCCTCCTCAACGGAATACATTCCTGTTGTTGGCACACTCGCCGAGGAATAGAATATCCTTGTTGCGTGACGAGTATCGCGGAGATAAAGGCGATGACAATGCCACATAAATTTGCCGCTCTAAGAGGAACTCGTTATCCATCAACAATAGTGAGATTTAAGCGATCCTGGCCGCGAGAATTCCGAATCCCACTTGATAATCCGGAATTCCGGGTCTCATAAGGAATTCGTGGCTCGCGCATCTTTGGAAAGGACATTTCTGAAGGAAGCCAAGGGGGAGCGGTCTGCGATCGTAAGAAGTGGGCGGAGGGGGAGGATGCTGTCTTCTTCGTTGACGTCAAACCTTCCTCTGGCAAGGTTTTTCGCCGGGCGGGCGGCCGGCGTGTCGCGCGGTGGTTTTCCAGTCACGAAGCGACCGAAGAAAAGGGCACATTAAAAAGTAAGGAGGCAGCGAAAGTCCCGGGAATGAGGAGCCCGTAACTCTGCTCTCCAACCACTTTTGCCAGGGCTTGTTGCTACGCCCACTTCGATATTCCCGAAAGGCTGGATTCTCGTGTGCCGCATTTTCCAGCCAGCTTATGACAGACCACCACGCCAGTCGATTCTCGCTTCGAGTATTCGCCGGAAATTCCGGTATAAAGCAATTGCGCAAGCTCCTACTGAATATGAGCTGGTTTGGCTGGGCTCAAAGTGCAATCTCAATCGAGGGAATCACTAACTGTGGGGAAGGGGAGGGGTGGGGAGGGGGATGGATAGAGGGAGTGTGGCGTGGGTGAACGTTAAGCGAAATCGAAGGTAGAGGATCGTCTGATTAAATTGTTCGGCTCCTTTCTCGGTGGCTGGAAAAAAGGCTCCTTTGTTTTCGACCATCGAACGAGTCTCTTTCTCTGCGCGAGGGCCTTTCCGTACTTTCTCACCCGCGCCACGGCTCACGGAACTCTCTTTTTGCCCATCCCTTTTTCTACCTTCGCCGAGGCAGCGGCGGCTTGCCTTTTGTTTACGAGCGGCTCTCCACTTTCTATCCGCGAGCTCGCATTTGTTTCGCCCTCGCACCGGCCAAACTATGCGAACTGCTAACATCCACCTTTTTCGGAGGACCGGCAGAGCCACCTGCCGTATCACGAGTACGTAGTATACACACAGCCCGTTTCGTTTATTTCCCCGCCTTGCCTTCAGAGATTAAAAGTTTCGCGCGCTGAGAACGCTTGCGATTCCATAGTCGGCGCTCGGCCTCCGGCTTTCTATCTTTCCTTCTCTCTTCCCCTCCACTTTTTATAATAACAGCCTGGCAGTTGTTGTCCTCGAAAAATACGCACGTATCACTGACTGCGCGGATACAGAATAATTTCCAGAGCAACTTTTGTGAAATCATAATGTTATGTCTTCGCAATGTGACTGAACTTTTATAAGGGTTTTGTAAGCGTTTGGAAAGGTACTGCTATTATTATATTAATAGACAATGCAAAAGATTTTTTGGATTTATTTCACAATATTTTGTTAACAATAACACTCTCGGTTGCCAGTGTGGAAATCATTGAAATCTGTAATACTGGAATGCTACTCGGAATCAGTGTCTTTCTCAGAATCACTGTGATGGTCTCTTGGACCTGAATCATGCGGAGGTTCCTGTAATAAACTTAATGCTTCGGAAGTTATATCCCTGCGCTTTACTTTTGGAGATGTTCGTAAATTTGTAATAACGGGGTCTGAGGCGATCAATAATCTGTTTAGTAAATCGATATTGTTGTCAATCCTTGATGTTTTCCTGCTGAAGAATTCTCTATATTGTGTACTATGTTTATTTCTAAATTCTTGTGCTTCGTTAGAAAACTGACCAATTGGCAAAATACAAGAGACAACGATATCCTTTCCATGGTATAAAATTTTATGAACACTCACAGGCATTAAGTACCATGAATATTCTTGAAGATATAGTTGACGAGTTTCCTGTAGATATTCTTCGAACTTCTCCAACTTTATTAGATACTCACTATTTATGCATTCCAATATTACTCGAAATCGCTTGATGAGATTGACATTAATGCCAGTTATTTCCGCTGATTTGTTGGCATTAGTAAAAAATGTTCGTGCCGTAATACCATAATTGGTATTACCTGTTTCCAGTCTTGTCGTATCTATGAATAATCCGAATTCTTCTTGAAATTTATCTTGTACTGCGATCTTCTTTTCCAACACCTTCTTTTTATTTTCTTCGCCATGGGCTTCCCATGACTTTATTTCCAGCCTATAGGAAATATTTAATAAAAATTCAAATAATCTGATCCAACAATACAACGGTGACAATCCAAAGCCAAGCAAATTTGCGTCGACTTTCTTGTTTGCAGTAATATTTAAATGATTCATTTCGGCAGGTTTTGCTCCACATAAGTAACACGTCTGCGTTGACACACACGATGAAACGGCATTGCAAACTTCGCCGTCTATCATGCAAAATATTAATGTCGCTTTGACAAGTACTTCTGTGCCATTCATGATGACTCTGGTTGGGGAAAGTGCAGCAACTTGGGTTTCAAGTTTCTTCACTTCTGTTGTGATTAGTTGGGCAGACTCCTCCTTTGCAAATATGAATTTGATAGGCCGACAATACCTGATCGAAGATGGCGAAGGGTTTTGCCAGATTACATGTTTTTGCTCGCCACTGCCAGTATAAAGTTGAATTGGTACCATGGAAATACTGAACATACTTTCGTCATTTTGATCCTCCTCGAAATATTTCTGCCGGTATTTATTTTGTTCCGCACCATCGCAGCCCCACTTTATAATAATATTTATGTCAGTATTCTCCGACAAGTTTAAAGCTTCAAACACTTCTTCCTGAACTTCGCACAATCGCGTTACTGTGTGGTTGATGATGGATTGTAAAGGAATTTCTGCTGAGATTTCCGTGATTGTACTTGCAGAAGGGTAGCAGCGCTTTTTGGCCTCTTTCGCCTTATAATAAGGTGGATATAAGTTACTCCTTAAACTTTTCGCTTGATATCTTATTATATTATATTGACTGGTTGACAGATTGGCGTCAACTATTAATGCGAGCGCTTGATCCCAAGATAGTTCTGCTGATCTTTCCAACGACTTGCGCACCTTTATTTTAGTGCCTCGTTGCGGAGAAGCAGCAGGCAAATCTTTTGAACTGATTGCTAAATCCCGTTTCTCTGATTTCCAATGTTTAATTTCCGTAATTGTCGATGACTCTTCGTGGCTGGTTGATTCGACGATGTGCTGCAATTTTCGTCTTTTTACCTTTGGACTGCGCTCCTCGGAAGCTTTCTGAGAACTACCAGAACTCGTAGTTCCGCTAGTGCTCGGCTGAGCTTCGTTGCTACCTATGTTGAAGATAACGTGTCCTTGCAGCCACAAAGCATTATCTCTCAGAAATTGTCCTCGACCTCTCTCCGATTTATTCCACTTTTCTTGGAGCTTTTGGCAAAACTTTCGAAGTGTTGCTTTCATATTTTCTAAAACAGTATCTGACAACGGAGGACCGTACACTTGTTGGAGAATATGTTTCATTATTGCATTAAATCTCGCATCTCTTGAATTCTGGAACCATATGTCGAAAATAGATCGTCGAGGTACTTGCAGGCTCATTCTAAAATTGCAGGGAAAATTGTATGACCTTGTGTCCAAATGATTCGGTGAAGTGAACCTCATTAAAAAGTACTGGAAAACTGAAGTACACTTACCTCGTTGATTTTTTTTATTCAGGGGGGGAATTTCGACACTTACTTTTAAATGTGAATCGACACTCTTCCTCCGAGTGAAGGAAACTTAAAAACTGTACACCGAAGATATGAGTTGTGAAGACTCACGCTGAAGTCTAAACTTCTTTGTCACATTCTACTCGGTGATTTCTATCGATCTGATCGGCAGAAATTGGTTTTTCAGAAGAAAGTGGGTCTCTCATGAAGTCACTCCCACTCCAAAACTAAGAAGAGTATTCGGTATTGGTTGCTGAGGCTTACGTAGGGCACTTCCTGTGTCATTAACTTCGAAGTCCGGGGCAGAACTTCAGGTAGCGTGTGGGAAGTACGCGGTACCCCTTTTAAAAAATGCGAGCCAGTTGACACGGCCACACAGTGGCAAATAATTCGGCACGTCCTGATAATCATGCTACCGTCACACAGTAGCATTTACTTTGCATATATATTGCCGTCTAATTAATTTAAATAATGAATTCGGTATAAACCACACATTTATTTATACACATTATTTTGCCAAAGAGTTGCTCCAGTCCTAACAAAAAAAGTGTTATTAAACATTGACGATATTGGCAGAAGAATAGAATTCCGCCAAGTTGGGAAAATATGAGAATGTGCAACGGTGGCGAATTATAGTCGGGCCGCTGAGAGAATGTGAACGATGAGGGAGAGTAGCCAGGCGGACTCAGCCGGGATTTTACCCTCTCCAGTTACGTTTCGGGAATTTCGTAGCCTTACTTCCCCTCCCACGCTTTCTACCCACACAGGGAATATTCGGACAAAGCATATAACGCTCGGCTTAAAAAAATTTACTTGTCGAGAACAGGAAAAAGGTGCAATTGATTTTTCTCGTACTATGGATTCTTAGTGTTTAAGAAGAGATAGACAATATTTATAGAGCCGGCTGATTTAGGCATCCATCGACGACACTACACGTGCGAATTTGTAATTCATAAGCGGAAATGCCGGAAGGCTGAGCTCGAAGCTAGTCAATTATCTAAAGCCAGTGCACCTTCGCCTTTAGGGGTTGACCTTTAGTTGTTCCTGAAACGGGCGAAACATCGATCGCTCCTTCCACTCGATTCGACCGCTCCGCTACAATAATAGTCGGCAAAGTACGATGCATCAACGCTACCTAAAAACAATTAGCATGAGTTTGTTCTTGGCAAACAATCGAGCAGACTGTTTGCGGCCCTCTCTGTCCTCTCGTTGTGCATTTTCGATGCCTTCTACGATCGTTACGTCACTTACCGCCACTCGGGGCTTTCTCCCTTCGAGTAACTACCTCCCTTATTACCCAACTGCATACACAAGCACGCACACTCACTGGCATCCGTAATTTCGAGCTAACTTCGCCAGTGTCGCTGAAATGAAACTTGACGACGGGTACGCGTGACTGTTCTTATAATAAACTTTATCACTTAAGTTTGCCGCGACTGAAACTAGCACCCTTACTTTAATAGTTCCTGACCCTGGCTTGGTTTCGTGGATGGTAAAATGTGCGGGTATTCAAAAGAGCCTTCATTTAAATACACTTTCATTAAGATCGTATAATTATAATCTCACATAGGATCCGTCAGAGTTTGCAGTCATTACTTTGTGCGAGTAATGTAGAAATGCAACTTTAGAGTAGTTCTTAGAAGAGATATACTGAGAAAGATGTTTGCCCAAGAAAGGCAAGGCACGGGGTATAAATGAGAGGCGAAGAGTACATGAGTGGTGCGTGTGAGAAGTGCAAGTGTCAGGAGCTCAAGTTTGGTAAGCGCGTTCGGCCGCAACAGTATTGTGCGGTGTTATCGCCGCGGCAGGAAATAGCATTTCCGCGAAGGACGCATTATTTTTTCGCCACTCTTATCTCCCTCGGAGCGACCTCCACACTGACCTTCCGTTCTCTTATCGGCTTAAGGTCACGGCTAAGTACTTCGGACAGTGCGGTCGCCGGATATAATTTCAGTTGCCGGCAGCGCGAAGTACGAATTTGCATAAAGCTAGGATTCGGGTTAAGCAGACCTCAGGGTTTCTGCCGCTGGATACTGTGTGTGCGGGCGCGTGAGAGTGTGTCGGCGCATCCGATTGTTTAAGCCGGTTAATCGCTATCCGGTTGCGCGAATCGAAATGAATTGCCGGCGGGAGTATCGCTTACTAATGGCCTTCGCGATATGGAGATTAATAGCGGGTTACATTGTTTCAACTACTTTCGTATAGGAGCGCGGCGGTCACGTTAGCAGCCGGCGCGGCAGGCGGCGTGGCGCGGCGCGAGTGCAAGTTCCGCCGGCGATGGAGCTGTTTCGATCGTCATATGATATCCAATTTGGGTCGAGGAATTTAACTCGGCCCGTGGAACAACCGAGGGTGGAATGATTGAAAGGAACGAGTGGGGACTAATAAGCAGAACAGGCTCGAGGGTTGAAGTAGGAATGGATTGGGTGGTCGATGAAAGTGGGCGCACGTATAAAGGCAGTCGATAGCAGCAGTAGCAGCAGCACCAGCAGCACCAGCAGCAGCAGCAGCCGCTGCTTCACCTGACCTTTACCTTTGCCGCATACCCACCTCCACGAGCAAACCATCCCCCAGAACCGAGCCCGACCTCAACCCTCCGCCCCTCATCCGTCCACGCCGCTCTCACTCTCTTTCTCTCTCCCTTCCTCTTTCTCTCCGTCTCCTGGGGCCAGAGCTTGCTTGCTCGCTTGCTTCGCCCACTTCATTTGTGCCACATGGATCTAGGTTACCGCTTTACGACCCTCCCCCTCCCCCTTCACACCTACCTGCACATCCGATGAAACCACCGGATGACTCCAAGACTCTCTCTCTTTTTCTCCCTCTCTCTCACTCTGACCCCGAGATTCGTCACTCGACATTCAGTCATCGCACAGGGTCAGATTGGTTATGGTGAAGGCGCGCGTTTCGCTAATTCAAAGGACTTGCTTAACTGGAACTCTTTCAGTTAACCAATTCGAGCGCCCTCCACGCGAACTTAGCGGCGAGTTGGCGTAGATTTAATTAACATTGTTGCACCGCTTTCAGTTCCACAAGAGGTGAATGAAAAAGAAAAAAAGAAATTGTGTGTGCATTTGTGTGTGTGTGTGGACGAGTCCAGTGTAAGGGTGGCTTTAGAATCGACCCACATTCGGTGGGAAGCTTCGAGCGAGACCGGCGACTACACACTCCTTTGTAGCTAGAATTTCAGACGGCCGGTAAGGGATACAGACACGGAGACGTATACCCGCCGGAAGGTCAGAGTAAGTGTGAGTCGGTGTGCGTTGTACGAAGGAAGAAAAACGGGGCCGGGCGCGTGTATGTCTGCTGGCGTTTATAGGAAAACACGTATACGGAAAGGATGGCAGCGGCGGCGACGAGGAGAGGGTTGGTGCAAGTATACGCGCGAACACGTGGGTGTGATATGCAAGCGGGCACGAACGTGTACGTTTCCTGCGGCGCGTTATCGTTTTTCCGGGTAAATGCGCCGGCCAGGTCGCCCGGCAAAGGCTAAAGTACACGGATGTGGCTCTCGTGATATGTCAGCCCGGACTACTCGGTGATTAACACTTCTCAGGATTTGCCCGGCATTATTCCTAGGATCCCGTAATTCCCTCACGTTTCAACTGCACCGGGCGCTTGCCGGATTTTCTTCTCGAATTCAGAGAAGCCCCGCCGAAAAAGAACGAGGCGTGGACACACACACCCGCTGAGAGGAGAGAGCACCATTCACTGTCACGTTCGTAACTCGAGAGGAAGTTTGATCCCGGAGTGTATTAGTTGCACTTTGATGTCGTTTACACCAGCAGAGCCGCCCGCCATTTTTTTTTCTCTCCATTTGCTTTTTTGGCTCGCGTTGTAGGGACTTCTGTGTAGCGCAACATCTGGCTGGAAAACTGTATGGATTAAGAGCGATGTCCTCTTCGGGTCACTGCTGCGCGTCCTCCCATGTTACGCGTTCTCTCTCTCTCTTTATCTCCAACCCACTCTCAATTTTGAAAAGTAGGACGACACCCGTATCTCTACTTTCCCCCAGCACGCCACGATATTTCACGTGTTATAGAATGTAAACGCCAATTAGAGCCGCGCTAAAATGTCCAGGATTACTAATAAAAAAAAGCGAACGGTCGCAGTAATCTCCAAGTAGCGAATCCACAGGCGGCAGAAGCACATGATCAAAGTATCGCGGTGCGAGAAGAACGCTCGGAGCATTGCTGGCTTCGTTAAGTGAAATAACATTTTTTGCGAGTTTAGTAGGAAGCAAAAGTAAAGCGGTTCCTGGGCCGGGCAAAGAAAAGTGGGATGAATGTTTTGACAGGGTGGGTAACTGAATTCGGCTGACGAGCTATTATACGAGCGGAGAGAGTCGGGCGTCATTAATCGTGGGCATCGCCATCCAGAGCGACGACGAGAGAGAGGGCATTGCCGCGGCAAAAAGAGAAGGCAGAATAAAATGAAAAAAGCTTGGACGCAACGGGCGCGCGACAGCGGACGTGCATGATGTCGCGGATGTAAAGAGTGTCTGGCCATTGAAATCGCGTATACAATACTCTCGACAGCCGAGCGTTACTCCTCTTCCGTTCCCTCTCGCTCTCGCTCTCTTCCTCGCTCTCTGCGCTTCCCTTCATTCCCTCGGGAAGAGACAGCAGGACTTGGTTGCGGCGAGATATGGGCACCTGTTAAACCAGATCGCGGCGATTCAGAAATTTTTATCCGATATCCTGAAATGGACGTGCGGTGTATTACCGGCGCGCACTTTTTCACTGGCCGCTTTTTCGGGCGACCAGAACGTTGAGCAAACGCTGCTCCCACTCTCGCGCTCTCTCTCTCTCGCTCTCTCGCTCTCCCGTTTTTTTTCGTCGCCTGGAATATCGAGATCGATTGGCAGAGCAGAGAGCTTGGCGCCGGGATAAAAGGAAGTGCGATAAATACAGCGGCGAGAGACTCCCAGCAATTGTTGTGTGTATCGTGTTGAATGCGCTCTCGAGAGTCGCGAATGTGTTCGGATTCGACGGCGGGGATTCGCGGAGGATCGCTCGATCGTGACCGCAATGGCACGGCGGAGCACGACCGATCCTCCAGGATTCCCAGGATAACCACCGGCTTTCCAACTATGCCGATTAGTTTCTCGTGGCGACCGGTCTATCGATCGTTGAGCTAGCAATGACCACTCGCACCTGTAATTTCATGTCCCGCTAATTTGCCGAACACTCCATTGTATCGATAGAGTGCGCACCAAATTTCGTATCTTCCGTCTGACGCGTGTAGGCAAAATCATGGCATTCAAAAAACGATCCTTAACAATTGTCTGCTCAATTGTAATCAAATAGAAGAGGAGTTTCTAATTCTGTATCGGCAATCGTACATAGTACATGGTAGAGTTTCAAAGTTCAGGGAGCGAGCAACAGAGAAAGGGGATTTCGGCGGTTGATGGTGTTAAAGAGAGAAAGTGCACTCTCGATAAGTCGAGTCTGGGATGCACTCGAATGGCTTTGATAAAGCGACGGGTGTGAACGCGCCGATTAACCCCGCATCATCCCCTTATCAGTGGAGCCCCTATCCGTGCCTCTTCCAGCTCGTCTAGTCGAACACCGATCAGTTTTGCTAACCAGCCAGCAGCCTTTCTCCCACTCTATTCCACAGCAACTCTACAACCCTTTCTACCTCTCTCTCTCTCTTTGCAAGTGTGTTCGACGATGCACGGCGAGGTGCGCGGCAGCGCGCGAGGGTGGTTTCGAGGATCCGATATCAGCGGAACAACGCGATTTGTCTTCCGAATGAGCGAGTCCACTCGTCGATACACGCCGGTGGGATCGAGCCAGTTGCAATCGCTTGAAAAAAGCCCGGCCAGGCCAATTGGCCGCCGATCGATTAACGGAGAGCGCCCGGACTACAGAGTGATTCGTGGCCTACCGCGTCCTTTTACCAGACCGGCAAATCCATTTCGAGCCCCAACCGCCCTCACCTTATATTCCCTTTGCTCGCACGATACATTTCGATGTGCGAAAGGGGTGGAGAGAATTGCCGAGGGAGGAATGCCCAGGACGGGGCTAACGTCCGATATTAATGAGGAGGAAATTGTTTGCACCGTCGGAGTGAGGATATCGCGGCGACGTGGCAGGGTGGATATCGCGGCTAAGGCCAGCTATTTCTTGGCAGCGACAGCGTCTAGCCGTGTAATCATTTTTGGCAGTGAGATGCACCCGCCCCTACGTAAAAAGCGGCTGGAATATCGCCAGAGCGCCGCGGGCCATTGTATCGCCCCACCTGTTACCGGTTCGTCTCTTTCTCGCATATATGTATCTACTTAAATCTATATGTATATGTATATGTATATGTATATGGAGCGTGTGCATACGGTCCAGCCCACGGCAAAAAGTTCCTCAGCTTTTCTCTATCCTCTCTCTCTCTCTCTCTCTCTCTCTCTGCCTATATGGAGCGTCCCTGCTTGGGAATAAACTAGACGCGTAAACGTGGAATGTCTCGAGTACGTATGCAAATAAGGTGGGACTGGAGCGAGCCTGGAGGCCAGTGCAATTCGAGTTTGGTTCCGGAGGCACTCGAGGCAAAGATAGCACGGACGAAACGGCACTCGACACGCTTTCCACGTTTAGCCATATTCGACATAATCATACTTCAAGCGGGCAGAAGCCCCACCGCTCCGACCGCGCTCGGGTTACGCGGGCATAAATGACTCCTGCGCTTAAAATCTCGTTATGAGGAGGGCGGCTCGCCTCGCTTAATGGTTGGTAGACGCTTTCTACTTTGACGGTTCTCTAACTTTCTCAAAGTAGTACACTGGAGAGGAAGAGAGGCCAGGAGAGAAGAGATTCCCCAGCGGTACAGGGGGTGCGACGGATAGGCCGGCTGGCTCAGAATCCGCAACGGGATTTCTCTTCCGAGCACAGCTGGCAACCCCTTAACGAGTTTTAAGGATGAGTGGTACGACCCCGAGTGACCTTAACGGCGCCTCGTATTTTCCCTAGTGCCAACGAGCAGCCAAGAATAAACGCCCGATCTACATCCCACCCTCCCTCCCTTTCTTTCTTAGTATGTGAGAATTGCCCTGGTAAATACATGGTAACAACGATGACGAGCTTTCACTTTCATCATTGTTGAGAGCAATATATTTTCGAGAGTAGAGAATACTAGTGCTTGTCATCAAGGCGACACGTATCGCCGAGTTCAGTCCGAAGTCAGCGAGAAAAAAAAATGGGTGAAGAAGGCCTGTCCGAATAAAGAATTCCTCGATGGGGCTTGTCACCCGGTTGCCAGGCCCTTAGCGGATTTTAAGGGCGGAGTTCTAGGACTAGCCACCTCGTTCTTTCCAGCTGGAACCGTGCACTCGAAATGTTTGTGCTACCTGTTAAGGAAAACCTGGCTCGGCGAGATCGTGCCACTAGACGTAACGAGGACGGGCCGTTTCTCGTTGCCTCTACGACACGATGCAAGGCCCTTTGCGCCACCCAACTTCAGCGGCGCGGCGGCGGCGCACCAGCCCAATTCTGCAGCTTTGTGTCAAGTGGCAAGCGCACTTTCCACCACTCTAAATTACCCCCGGCTCGTCACACTCCAACTCCAGACACCCGAAAACCATCTCACAAAAATCCCGTCGGCGCCGATCAAACTTCCTCCCAATGGAACAAACTCTTTTATGTACTCGTCACTCGAATCCCCTGTAATCTCTGTTTACACTGGCGAGCTTGCCGAGCTTGCATTTCCGCAAAATACCTGTACTACTTTCCAGTACTCTAAATTACCGTCGAAGTGGAATTCCAAACATTCGAAAACAACCTTACAAAAATTCCGTCGGCAGCGATCAAATTACGAGTCAATGAAAGAAGTCTCTTATGCACTTGTCAGTCAAATTGGCTGTAATCTCCGCTTACATCGGCGTGCTTGCTGCTTACATTTCCTGGTAATACCTGTCGCGCGCAGGATACTTGACGGTAATGCGAGCCTGGCATATAAATAGGCAAGTTTCAGCGTGGTTTTTCGTGAGTGGCAGCGAGACAGCTCTAATACATATACTAATGCGAGAGGTAGGCGCGCACATTGGTCCGGAGCGGAGGCTCGCTGACTGGTGGGTGGGTTGTCGACTGTTAGGGCAACACGTAGCCGTGTAATCGTGTACAGATGCACGCCTCACTGTACACGCATCCGCCAAATTCCAGTCGTACTCTCCATGCAAATTTCGCGGCCACTTGCCGAGCCGGCGTTGCGTCCTCAGTAGTTAGAGCACTCTATGTATGATCGCGCGATGCATTCACCAGCTTGTATTGGTGAGTTGCAGTGTGTCCACATCATAAATATCACGCATTTGACAGAGGCCATTTTTTTCGCTTCTCTATGTATATAATGATACATTATTATTATAAATATAATGAGTATAATAAACAATGAATAGTTGATATTTCTAATTCTAATTTTTCCAATTCATATTGTCGAAAATCCATATTATTAGTTCTCTAAAACCCTCGCAAATTTAACGCACATAATTAGGCGGTAATCTTAGGATTACTTTGGCAACAAAAACGATAATCTTGGGGCAAAGGGAGTGTGATTTATGTAAGAGATCCACTGGGCGGGATAGGCGTTCGGCGAAATTGGCCCCGAAAACATTTCGTTGGCGAAGATCGGGCAGCGTGCATCTTCGAGCGCGAAATTATGAGCGCCGGTATACCGCGCGGGAGGCCGCGTCAGCGTTTCCGAAATTGCGAAAGTTTGCCGAGGTGAAATTGCGGCTTGCGAGCGAGCGACTATGTATACACGTGCATACACCTATCCAGCTTCGGAACTTGGCTCCGAGATCCGTTACCACAAGACGGAAAGGAGTTCGTGCCTCCGGGAGAAGATCATTATGCCCGGCAATTAAGTCGGACCTCCATTTAACTTGGCGAAGAATCGGCCCGATCATGACAAAGTGGAATAAGTAGGTGGCCAGCTGTCTAAAGTGAGACTTTGGAGGCTTTTCCCGTTGGTACAGGGTGATTCACTTGCCTTTCAATCAGAACTCTCCTAGCTCTTA
This sequence comes from Ectemnius continuus, assembly GCA_910591665.1. Lineage (NCBI taxonomy): Eukaryota > Metazoa > Arthropoda > Insecta > Hymenoptera > Crabronidae > Ectemnius > Ectemnius continuus. Next base: position 5,677,926 of record OU342868.1, on the reverse strand, counting down.
TTTTTTTGATGGACTTCCCGACCTTCTCAGGGACTGAAATTTGGTGGGTAATATTTTTTTGCATCAAGAAAGATACCATAAAAATTCTAGAGCCCTAGCTCAAAATTTTTTTTTCGGCAAATTTTTTAAGGCATACCCCTTCAAAAATTTTCGATTTTTCGAAGGTTCTGGGACCGGGACGAAAGCTTGATTTTTCGATTGCTCGTGTCTTAAAACGGATAAAAAACATAAATGTTGTGGGGGAAATGCCGGAATTCTACCTAAAACACATGGAAAACTGATCTGGAATATTTCATTTCAACGGTTTTCCCCGTGTTTTTTTATCTTCCCGACCTTTCGCGGGGCTGAAATTTTGTAGAAAGTGTTTTTTTGCATCGAGGAAGAAGTAGTAAAAATTCCAGAGCCCTAGCTCAAAATTCATTTTTTCGCAAATTTTTTAAGGCATACCCCTTCAAAAATTTTCGATTTTTCGAAGGTTCTAGGACCGGGACGAACGCTTGATTTTTCGATTGTCCGTGTCTCAAAACGGAAAAAAAACATAAATGTTGTGGGGGAAATGCCGGAATTCTGCCTAAAACATGTGGAAAACCGATCTTGAAAAATTGATTTCGATGGTTTTCCCCATGTTTTTGGTACTTCCCGACCTTTCCCGGGGCTGAAATTTGGTAGGTAATGTTTTTTTGCGCCAAAGAAGATACCATAAAAATTCCAGAGCCCTAGCTCAAAATTTTTTTTTCCCCATATTTTTGACCACCGAAAATATCCCATTTTTGGTGGGGATTCAAAGGCAAGTGACTCGAGTGCGTAGCGGGAGTGTTGCACGCTCTTCGGAAAGTAAGTATGAATGAGCAAGAGGCAAGGGTTTGCCTGCCTGCCTGCCTGGCTGCTTGCCTCGAGAAGAGAAGAGGAGAAGGTGGAGCGTTCAGTAGGCGGCTCTTCACTCTTTATGCAGATGCACGCTATGAAGTTTTAATTAAAGGAATTTATGGGCCGCGCCACGACGTTTAACGGTATCACGGAACTTCCATCCACGCCGCTCCACCCTCTGGCGCCCTTCTTCACCCCTTTCTTCCCAACGGTCGTTCAACCCCCTTCTTTCCCGATTAGTTTATACCCCCGCCGAGCCTGAAACTCGACTCGAGATATGCCGTGCGTGTTTTTTAAGGGAGATACTCGGTGATTCATTTGAAGGGTGCGGCACGTCGCTTTCGACCTGGTGCGCCTTTTTCCGGAGTGTCTAATCTTGAAAAATTCCCACAGAAAGACACGAAGAATTTCAGCTAACACTTCCCTATTATACTTTCGATGCACAGCAAGGGATATTGCAGCTCTAATTCAAAATTGTCTGGCATAAAATATTGCGAAATTAAAAAAATTATGGTAAAAGGAAAATATTCCTTATTCTCGGATTTCAGTGGGAACATTGAACTGCAATGAAATATGGGTAGAAATTAGCAGAGAGTAACGTTCGAGTTAGTTAAATATGAATCCGGACGGATCACATTTCACGTATGAATCACGTAACAGATAAGAGCGTGGAAGGTTGAGCAGATACAGTTTCCATGGTGGAGTTCAGTAGCATGCACCTTTTGAGCGCGTCTTTCACGTGGCCGATCTCTTTATCCCTCGAGCGAGCGATGAAGAGGGCCAACGATTATTCACGGCCCATCCACCCCGACCGCAAAATCCTTCCTTTCTACATCAAACTCTGTTTCACGCCCAGTTTCCTTCGTGCATCCATGCCCGCCGGTTGTTCCCGTGGCCAGATACTCCTCTCCCAATCCGCACTTAAATGCCTGCAATCCTCTAAACGCAGATTTCGATCGTCGCCCATCTTGAATCTTTATCTTTTTCCGCACGAAAAACTCTGGCGGAATACTTGCGATTATCGAATTCAGATTTTTACAACAAAGATATTTTATATGACAGGGTTGTTTATTAAATTGGCTACTGTGCGTACACAGATAGTTTATGGCTTGCCGGAACGGATTTCCATTTATAATAAAATAATTAATAATAGCATAACCAATTATTATTGCACCTGCTGTAATTCTATTAAGGAAATAATTGTTTTATGAATAATAGAATTCCATTTCCATAAATTGGATAGCGCCAACCACAATATGACAGGGTGGAGGTTGCAGTTCTATCTCATCCGCGTCCAAAATCCCATTATTACTGTATTAAACAACAACTATTCCTGTTTGAAAATCAACTAGGCGGAAAGGCCGGACAGGTGAATTTCCGGTAATATATCATTCATTGTACATTTAGCGGAGGCTTTTTTTAGATGGCATTTTTTGCCGTCCGGCAGCGGAGACAAGTGAGTTGGAGTAGTAGGCTTTGCGAGACTTCCAGCCTCGTCCAATAAAGCACATATTCGTCAAAGTAAGCCAGGGACACGGGCGAAAACTCTTTGTTCCGGCGAGCCATGTAACACGAGAACCGAGGAAGCGATATCGAAATTCCAGGCGTCGTCGCTCGCGAATTGACACGGAAACGCGGACACCGAGCCGAGGATGAGGGGGGAGGGGGGAATCGGGAATGAAAGTAGAATTAGTAGTGAGTCGAAACTGGATTGACGTCCTTCGCCAGGGAATTTCAAACAGTGTCCGGTCCTGAACTATCAGAGACGGCTGGTGCTAACGCGGGACGCGTTGTTCGGTCATCTAAAAGTACTTTGGATCAAAATCATTGTAACATATCGAGAAAGAGCACTCAGACTCTCTGACAAAGGCGAGGGAAGGAAATAGAGAGAATCCAGTGCTATTATTAGAAGTAGTTCATAGTTGGTACTTGATGAATCCGACGTTCTCTGTTTGCGTCTTGTTCGCTAAGGTGGCAGTCGGAATGGAGAGGCGAAGAACGCATCGATAGGAAGCGAGAGATTTCGATAAGCGATTGCCACGGGGCTTGGACATTCTGTGGCTACATGGAGTGTGCTAGGGTACAACGGCCACTGCGGAAACCAATTATTTTCGTGCTCCAAATCCTACTGCCAATTACCCGCTGCTGGCCGGCAGCAGCAGTGCGCCGGGTGGTAGTCGGGCTTCTGCCGGAGCGACGACGATCTGCCGACGATGGCGAAAAACTTCGGGCGCCCGCTTCCGGCGTGACAATAAATAAACAAGCTTTCAATTAATTTCATCGACACCGGGAGCGCAAGCGGGAGCGCAACCGGGTTACACCAGCCATTCGTTCACGTCAAACTTTCCGTCGAATAAATTAATGCGAGCACCTGCCACTGCCATCCCTACTACCAATCGCGCGCGCCACCCTCACCCCTCGCGACATTCTCTTCTAGTTTCCGAACCTTTACACTAGCTATCCCATTTTTCCAATATTTACTCTACCTTTCTATTACCTTGTCAAGTAACTAATAATAAGCCTAACCAAACATTGCATTCTCTCAACGATAACAAACTTTAAAAACAGCGAAACATTCAAAATTACGAGTAAACATTTGCCTGGAATTTTGGTGGTTCCAATTTGTGTACGTGCAATCGAGATTTCACAGTGGCGGGAAAATTAGCGGCGCGCGAAAAGCTCGTGCTATTTCTATCGGGCGTTCGAGCTCAATGTCGATGCGGTGGATTTATTTCAATTTAAATTTCGCCTAGTGCGGCAGACCACGCGGCAATCGATCGTATTATCAGAGGGAGCGCGCTTGTTTACGCTTTTTCCAAAGGCAAATCACAAAACCCACCCTCTCCGATGTCGCGCGAGTACCGGCGCGTCGAGAGGGGATGTGGAACAGGATCTGTCGAGGTGGTAGAGGGCGCGTTATCCGCGAAGATATTCTAGGCGCCGGCGAATCTGGCGCTGCTTTGCCTTCGTCATTAATCATGCCGCGAAAAATATATCACCGCAATTTATGGTGCCTGTATTATCGAGAGAAAGGGAGCGGAACGTGTGCCCGATAAATAAATTCCATATTGCTGCTCTGCTATCTCGTGCGCCCGCCCGGCTTGCGCATTACATAAATAACCATTCGATTATACACGCGCACGCATTTAGTTCCTGCTCGTTCTTCCCGTTTAGGTGGAACCTGCAAAGCTCACAGGAGTAGGCAATGGGGCGAACTTTAGAGGAAGAACTGGGAGACGTCGAGAGAAAATATTGGCAAGCTTGTTATACCAGAATCTGATCTTTAAAAGATCGTAGGAAGTATCAACTCCTTCGGGATGATCGCCGGGATTTCGAGAGCAAGCTCATACTGTGGTTTGACAACATAAAATTCCAGAGACTCAACAGAAAATATTTGTTTCCTTATTTATTTTTATATATTCACTACATTTATAATAATTATACTTTCATTACCTGAAATGATAGGAAAGAAATCGTCTCTGTCAAATATTTTATGTTTCCGACCGATTGTACGAGGGAGGGAGAACTCGATGAGGATGGGAAGGACTTAAAACAGAAGCCCATTCTTGTAATCAGATGTGGACTTGATCCTCTGGGAATAGGAGCTTAGGAGGAGGTTCGGTTCAGGCCAGAAGGGTATCGGGATACACTGACACGCTACGTGAGCGTAATTGAAAGTTTCAGGCCGACTACGTCAGTTAGCCTAACATCTCGTTGCCGTTTTCGAACCAAGTGAGTCACTCCAAGTTAGCCACTTTCCGAGCAATACTATTCGAGAAAATCGTTTCTATGATCGGAATCGATCGCTTTACAATTTTGTCCTTTCTTATCTTACTTTAAAACGTTCGTGATTAAAGACTTTTATCGGCGATCGAGCTAAAATCTGATATTGCGATCAGATATGAATTGTCAGTGAGTTAGATGGATAGTTAAAGGAAGCTGTCGGGAAGAGCGGTCGTTGGCATTGCGCGCTGGTGAATGATCGTGTTGAATGCGGAGGGAGATCATCTTGATTAATCTGGCGAGGTGATAATCCGCGGAACGTATAAACGGCCGGCATATCAATGTATGCCTGTGGTCGCCGCCACGCTACGATGGACCACATCAAAGAAAAGTCTCTAACGCGTTATAATTAGCTGGCGCGTTGTATCGATCGGTACAGTCGAGTAAGATAAGGCTTGATGCTCGCCACTACTGTCACAGGAAAGATGTGTCGCAAAAGAAACACATAATTAAATCTAAATTGACATTCGCCAGTTCGGACACCATTGAATCTAATTGATGAAGATGTATTACTTCCAAATGAACATGCGTGCCAAAACCCTGCGTCATTGCCAGCCAATAAAAGCGTCGTTCTTTAACAAAAGGCAAAGGGACAAACCCTATTAAGTCAATAAATGGATCACGAAAGTGCAATTAAACGCACCCTTCAATTTCTATCCCCTAAGGAGGTGATAGTCCTGCGAACTGTGGCGAAAGCTCGCACATCAGAATGACAGGAGCGACGAGTGGGAGAGCGTTTCCCGGTAACACTGCTAGCGTCATGGAAAAGTCGGGGGGAATGAACCTACAGAAAAAGTGGGATGTCTTGACGCGGTGGTATAAAAAGAAGGCGAGGAAGTGCCTCGAGTAGCGTAGGAAGAGACGACAGGTGAGGAGGGAATGGGTTGCTCTGGCAGTCTTAAAAATTACGTTCCAAGGCTGCATCGTGTTTGAAGAGGACGAGAAAGAGTGGGGCTAGCAATGGTACACGTCGCAGGAATGTGGAATTTTTTAATGACCGCTACCTTCCACCTTCGCGCTCCCTCTTTCTCTCTCTCTCCTCTCCCTTTCTCCGTTGCCGGCAAGTGGATGAATAAGTAAAGGGGGAAGCGGCGGAACCGTGCCGCGAAATAAGATGAAGTTTTCGTCGTAATCTTGGTGGGATAGGGCGAGCGCAATGAGAGGAAACTAGTTGAGAAAGTAGGGTAAGCTCGCGGCTCGCAGAAGGAGGAGGAAGGAGCGCGAATAGAAGGCTAGCAGGAAAAGGGAGAGGAGAGAGAGAGAGAGAGAGGGAGGCCCGCTAAGATAAAGATAGCCATTAGCGAAATTGAATGGGAGGATGGCCCGACGAAATAAATCAGGGGAAGAGTGAATGCCGGAGATTCTTTGCATGTCGCGATGCTAATGAAACGGGATGACAGGCTTCCAGCGTCGTCCTCCGGCGGTCCGGAAAATAAGAGAACAATGCCAGGAAAATTGAATCGAGCTTCCGCGGAGTGACGAGGCATCGCCTCGCGCGAGGAAAGGGAAAGCAAGCTTCCGGACTCGGTGAAATGCGACAGAATAAATAGGCATTAAAACCGAATTAATTTCAGGCATCAAGCCGCCCGGAATAGCGGCGGCACGGCGGCCGCCGACTCAATTGTAATTAGAGAGACCAGGGAAGAATGTCCGTCAGATATCAATATAGATGTTCGTGTGTTCGTTCGTTCATTGTGAATCTAATATAATCTGCGAGTAGAACCAAACAGAGAGAAAGGGAGCGCATAGTTATCGCGGAAACAATATTCCCTGCGATTTCGAAAGGTATTTTGAGGGTGGTTCTCAAACTTGCTCCGGCATTTGGATAGGAACCCTCTCGGAGGCTCCTCGAACCCTTTCCAGGCTTCGAAGCCGGCTTTCCCTTCTTCTAGCATTCAGTGGAGAAGCAGTCGATCCAACATGAAAATAGGTTACGGGCCTCGAGAAGACCCGTGAGGTCGCGCGCGCGGAGGCTTAAGGAGGCCGGGCCTCCTCGAGCAGTAACCGGAGCACCAGTTACTCTCGTCGTCTCTCTCACAACCACCACCACTGCAGAAAAGCACAGGGTCGCCCGTTCTATTTGTGCAGAGAACATTGTTAGCCGTGCACACTTAATTTCTATTGGAGCCGTCGGCTCGCCGGACTTCGGTCGATGCAATTCGTATGACAAAGAGGAAACATGACGAGTACCTATTGACGCGCTCAACAAACCAGGGACTTATGAATCCGGCCGTGATATTCGCTAGGCTTGCTTCGAATCTCTGAAATCGGAGTAGCGCCGCTAGCATGAAGGAAACCTCGGATGAGCCGAAGGGAGAAGACCAGTTTGGACCACTAGCAGACGAGGGTGAGCGGCCTTTCCTATCTCGACGTGAGATCGAGGGGAAATCTCGAGATGGTGGAGAGAGCGCGGAAGACGAAGGAGATTGCCAGCGTCTCGACAGGAAAGGGTAGTCGGCGGGGTGGGCGGCGTCGGGCGGCGTCGGGCTGCAGGACCGAGGAGTTAGGCAGCTCACCCGTATACCAGGGGGACGTGGGGCGTCGATGAAAATCGCGCGATTTACTCCGGCAGCTCAGCTGCCGCGTTTCTGCGGAATAATGGATAACGCCTCGAATCTTCCCCGATATTCGCTCGGTTCCCAGCTTCCGGCGATTCAAGGCATAATCGAAGACACCCGGGGATATGTATGCCGCTCGATTATTAACCCCCTCGTTCTTGCCACCATCGGAGCAAATCAAAAATCCTTCCACTGCCATGTTATAATTCCGCCTTTTTGGAGGAATTTAAACAATAGGTATTTCACGAACGATTAGAGATTTGAGAATTTATATTTGTCAGATTGACTTTGTCTTCAACTATTAGGAAGCTAACTTTGAATTAAAGGAGGGTTTAGTCATCCAAGTTTAGTCGTCTAGAAATTCTCTGATCGACGTTGGAACAAACTGAGAAAGCCGTTGCACTAAGGATTGCCAAGCTCTTCAATTCATTATTGTAATCAGAGCGATAACAGGCGCGTTTCCTTGGGGAATAATGCATCCATTCCGATAAGACGCGAACCCGCGGCATTTCAGGGATCGCGGATGCACACATCATGACGATGTGCGATCTGGGGCGGCAGAAACCGCCGATCCCTTTCCCATTGAGCGCGATAGGCGAGCACGTGCCAAGTCTATGCAAATTTTGATGTAAGATGCTTCGTAAGACAGCCGACGGCTGCCTTGCTATTCAAGTGAAAAGCTTTCTAGTTCGAAGATGCATCTCCTTTGCTATTAAGTTTCATGTAAACATTGTTTCTTGTGGAGTACTCCTAAGAGAAGGAGAGCAAGAGCGCGCTCCTCGGATAGATATATAGAAAATTATCGATTGCCTGAAGCCAGCTGGAGCGATCGATATTCTAAAAATAGCACTGGCGAGCCGGTCCCAGCCGGTAGGGAAATGTCAACGTCATTGAGTGTCTCAATGCTTTTGTGCCGATTTGTTTATGCGATTGTGAATAATGGGACTCTTGAAAAACCGATCTAATGTTTACTCTATCGAAGAGACTAATAGTTGAGCAGTTGAGTTGGCTAGTTTGGGAGTAGAGCTCGTCGAGGAGACGTGTGCGGTATGAATGGCTGGTGATATCAGTCTGTCTATTTTCATCTATCGCGTACTGCTGCGCATATGTGCGGTGTGTGTTATGCGTGTGAAAATTGGGGCCAGGACGAGCAGCGGGAAATGTTTGGCCGGACATCGTCATTCAAAAGGTCGAATGGAATCGGGCAGCACTCGAAATCCCTCGCTACACTGATGTGTTCGCTTTCTATATACCTTTGAACTTCGCTCGTATTTTGCTAGCTTTCCATCGAGATGCTTTTAGCGGAAGTAGCGCTGATACCCAGTCCTGACGTATTTCCTGCGCGCACTATTTTCACCGGGTTTTCCCGCAGGCATTGCGGATCCCTCGTGAATTCCCTCTGTTTAAGATATCAATGGTTACATCAATAAAATTACGCGGCTCTCTTTAGCGTGATCAAAGTTGGCTTTCCCCCCCTTTCGAATGATATCGCATCCCAACGATGGGATACGCGTGTATCTCATTCTCACGCGGATAGCCGAGCATAAACCAATCATAATAAGCTCTCTCTCTCTCTCTCTCACCTCTCGCGGAAGCGCCGTTCCTATCAATAATTCGAGGAGCGCGATCGCGATAAATCGAAAGCCGTTTACATAGAGCGTCGGCGCAGTGGCGCGTTTACCGGCGTGTGCGGCAAGATGAATTTCACGAGGATGTAAATTAAATTCCTGCTTCATTATTCATCGCCGACGGGAATATGGCTCCATTAAAAAGAGATTAGAGGCCGCTCGCAGCGAGGAGCCCCGGAAAAGAAGCGACGCAAGCTCCTCCACCGGTGGCGGGGCAACCTTCCACCGGCTGTCGGCGACCAAATACATCGAATTTATCACGCGTCTCTCTTGCCATTCCCAATGACTCCGACGCTCTTTTTTCCATTATTTCAGATAGCAATTTAATAAAGTACCGCTATAAGGCCGAGGCAATCGTGCTCGCTCCCTCGCCCGCCCGTCCCCTATAATATAGAAGCGTCGATTAAAGGATTCCCCGATAATTGGCCAATACGTATTTAAATAAAACAGGAAACGAGCCAGCAGTCCAACCCGCTCTCTTTCTCTCCCCCTCTCTCTCTCTCTCTCTCTCTCTCTCTCTCTCTCTGTCTCCTCGAGGCCAAGCCAGCAGTCCGACTGTTCGAGGCGGGCCGATTCGTCGATTAATTCTTTCGAATGCTAAAAGTTTCAAGCCCATTGTAAAGCGCGCTTTTACCAGGACCCCGCACCCGGCACGCCGCGCCGCCCGCTCCCTTGACAATAGCCCGGCGATACATAATTCCCGCTGCCGGTGGCAGCAATATTCCCGAGAGTTGGCCTCGGCCGTCCTCTTCCGGGCCGCGACCGCCCATCCCCGTTGTTTTGCTTTCTTCCTTTCTGCTTTTTCGTCGCTTTTCACCAAGCGAAACCGGTAATATCGTGCGCCGATTAAAAAGCGATCACCGCCAGAGGATGCGCGCGAGAGAGAGAGAGAGAGAGAGTGAGAGAGAGAGAGAGAGGGGGCGAGAGTGGGTGCGGGTGGCACGAGCGATAAAGATATCGTTGCGCCGGGCCACAAAAGGCACTGGTGCCAGGAGAATCTTCATCCACTTTGTACAAAACGGCCACGCTCGCTCGCTTGTATTACGTGATAGCTCGATGGATTAAAGCCACGACCCCCGCCCCCTCCCACCGACCGGCAAACCATCCATCCCCCCCGCCCCCCCCTTAAAAGCCAGCACCGTGTACCGTTAATCGATCCGACGGAAATTACGTGTCCACTTTGGAGAGAGCAGAACCCCTCCCCCGCCCCGCCTCTCTCGTTCTCTCTCTCTCTCTCTCTCTCTCTCTCTCTCTCTCTCTAGTGCTGCTGCTACTGCTACTGCTGCTACCGTTTTAAAATCCAACACGACACGGTAACTGGCACACGCACGCTGCGAGTCTCAGTGTACACGATACCAGGCCTGATTGCAAATTCAATTCCAAAGTCATTCGGCCGCATTGACCGACCAGCACCCACCCGGCGAACTCTCCAATGCATAATGCTGCGAGAGCCTCCCGCTACGCGGAGGTAAAAATTCATTGGTCGCACTTCTCGAATCCGCGAACAAGTAATAAAGGTCCCGAGCGAAAGAAGTTTAATTGGAGGGAGTATAAGTTCGATAGAATTTGATAAGGGGCCGGGTAGAGGAGCGAGTCGTTCATGGTCTATTCATAAGTCTTGTGAGAGATAAAGTGGCCGCGAGAAGGAACTCGAAAGAAGTCGTACGACTTGACCGTCCGGCAAGTTCGAAGTACGATACTTTATACTGGGTGCTCATTGGCCGAGAAGTGTATATACGTGCCTGGGTAGGTAACTCGTAGCCTGGTTCTAGGAGAGAGGAGTTGAGCCTGGAAGGAGAGAGTCCTCTCGCCGTTTCTACTAATTGCTAGTCTTACGTCATGTTTTAAGACGATTACCTTGGTAAGTATAGGAGGACCTTAATCCAGCATTGGCCCGTATCCCCTGAGCAGCTGGATAAAACAACGGAGACAACTGAGCTGGCGATCCCTCCGGAAGTAGAGAAACGAGGGATGCTGGGAGAAGGAGGCGGGCGGTGGGTGTATCGACGATATTCGATTCTCGCAAAGGGCTCGTAAAAGCCTGAGGACTCCTAAGTCTTCCACTTTCGAGTGGCTGGAAGTCGGCCGGCGTACGTAAAGAGTGCCACCAGGCACAAGACAGTTCAGCCATCTCATTCACTTGGAGAGCAAGCTGATCGCCTCCTCGAATTTCCTACACACAGTCTCGACCGTGGACTTTTCTCCAGTTTGTATTCCTCCTCCGACGCTCCTCGTAAAGCGGTGATCGAAACGGGATGGCGGCCCTTCGAAGTAAACGCCCAAAATCAATATTCGCGAGTGTAAACTCGATTGCTTCGTTAAACCGTGGAGAGTTGTAGCGCGCGCGCCCTCCACGCACACGTACACACAGGTGCGCGCCGAGTTTCCATCGGCCGTGGACCTTTTCCATGTAAATCGAAGAGGAATTATCCGAGCCCGCCGATGGAAGGGCAACATAGCCCAGCGATTTTTTTCCCGCCGTCGATTTTTTTCATTATTCCATTAATTTTTTCGAGGGTTCTCGTGCTTGCAGATTCATAAATAAGTTATGATATTAAATGTTCATTTAGGATAATAACAGGTTTGTTGCCAGTTCTTTATTATGACTCGACCAGTAAACCAGGATTGTCTGACTCAATTTCTGGCAGGGATGTGTCATATCAGGAAGTAGAGGACATAAGAGGCGTGTGAATCGCGTGATATTAAAGATGCGTCTATTGCAACGCCTTCGAAGATCAGTTAGATTCTCAAATGAGTGGATGACGTTGATCTATGAAGCTCGGTGAGCAATGAATCAGGCATAACCAAGCGATATGCTTGGAGTGCCAGCCTAAACGTGCGCGAGTCTTTCCCCTCGCCGCCTCCTTCGCCTGGCTTGCATCAGATTTATGATCGAACACGGCCTCGCCCTATGCTTCCCTTAATGAGGCGCCGTGCACTTTCATCGCGGCCCATTTGTCAAATCTCGCTCTTCCAGCTTGAAGCCCCAAGAACCTTCCCCTTCCACCTGGGCCAACCCATATCCAGCCAATTCGTTTTCATTTCTTGACTAATGATTCGCTGAATTCGCCAGCTTAACCAATTCTAATTCGCCGATAGACAAAACTTATAAGATTGCTTTCGTCAAACATGATGTCGTCCCTTTAATTCCTCGAGTATCACACCCGCCATAACTTAATTAGACTTGTCGCAAATCGTAGTTAGAATTCGGAGTTAGCAACATGTACTGCGCTTGTAGCAAGGACACTCTCGGCAAAGTTACGACTTGCTACGAAGTTCACAGCACGCTTGGACTACTATTTCTCTGCTAGGAAGAATGCGGCGTACTTGGGATACCATGGAATTTTGTACGCAAGACTCATAACACTTTACGGAATCTTCCTGCAGGAAGATATAGGCGGATGAAAGGAGAAGAGGGAGGCGCATGCGCCGACAGGTAGGAAGTTTCGGCCGGCTGAAATTTGGGAAAAGTTTTCAGTTGGTCGCGTGGATGGTTGGAAGAAGTCCAAAGCGGAAAGAGGTTGGCAGGAGGAAGACAACGTGTAGTAGGATCGGAGGGAAGCAAATCACGGCGGTAGGGCGCGAAGCGTCGAAACGACGTATCGTTATTCCCCTCCTAATACAGTCGGCGGAGCTGTGCACCTGACGTAAAGTACTCCGGCTGTCTAATATCTCTTGGTACTCGGCGTGTTCTTTCGCACGCAGTTACTCGATAGCAGACTTCTCTTCGTACAGTTCGCGCCATTCCATTTTTCAGCCGAGTCGGCGCGAGTCTTTTCCATTCGGATATTCCGGCGTGTCTCTCACATATCATCTTTAATCTGACAATTCCAGCGGGAGTATTAGGAAGATCCGGAAGCTTTACTGCGCTAAGACGAACATATGTCGGGACGTTCTCTCCGCCCTTTGCAGTCTGTCACAGTCGACGTAGCGCCGAGTTACATTCGCATATCGAACGAGCAGTTAATTACTAGCGTGTACTTGGTGTACACTCGGGATCAAGGGAAGTCGAGAGGAGGCACTTAATGCTCGCGATCGCTATCCGGATACCCTATTAATTGGATCGGAGTAATTCAATTAGCCAAGAAAGACAACGGAATACCCACAAATTCGTCTTGGCGGAGCTTCCTTGCCGCGTTCGGAGCGTCTTTAAAAGCGAGAGAGTACTAGATTGCTCTCGGGTTTGTTTTCATCGGCTGGCTGACAAAGAGGCTCTGCCGTGGCAGCGAACAATCCACTTGCCATTTCGGATTCAATGGCATTTTTATTTCCGCGCGAATCGGGAGCGATGAAAATTTCGTCGCTCCCTCGGCTGCGTTGGGAACTTTCGCATTACATACGACCCAGTTTGCCGACGCGATGCCGGATGCCGTGCAGTAAAAACGAGGGAGCCTTTTTGTCGTCGGGGGAAAAGTGTTCGCTAACAGGCGGCGAGTGTCAACATTGCTATCGTAAAAATCGAGTCGCGCGCGAGGACCTCTGGCTATGTGTGGCCTGCTGAATAAAAAGGCGAGCCCTCTCATGCCATTAGGAAGCTCGTACTCACCCTTGGTGACTTGCGCTTCACATTCTCGATGCAGGGAAAACCGCCGCACTGAAACAAACACCAAACCAGACATTCAATATTACTCGCTCGAAGAAAGCGACATTCCCTATTAATGTTTCATAGAAGCAAAACTTTATTACCGGCTCAAGAAACGCAATCTCGTATGTCTCACTTTTTTTGGACAGGCCATTTATTGAATGACAAAGCACAGGAGATTCCACGTGTTTGAGAAATATGAGCGGAGGTCAGGCAACATAATCGTAATTCATAATTTATCTAGTCGACCTGCTCGAAATACAAGCGTGTCGGGTCCTCGATAAACCTTGGGAAGCGAGTTTCACAGTGGCGGTACATGTATACGTACACACGTATCCGAGATACGAGATCATAATTCGGTGAGTTGTGCCTCTCCGTTCGGTTTTGCTGTTGGCTCCGAATCAGTTAAATGCACGCGGCTCGCTGGAATTGCTATAGAAACAGTAGCGCGGTGGGCGGGGGTGAAGGGCCGCGGCCCTTAGGAAGGCCTTCATTTTGTATAATTAAAATTGTGGAAGACCCTCGAAGTAGCACAGTTCCATCGCGAGTACAAATAAACGAGCGGATCCACGCGTTTCGAGTAGCAGGCGTGCCGGAAATCCCGGCCACACATGGAATATTTAATTAGAGCCGACAAAACATGACCTATTTGCTCAGGTTTCACTATTTGCACTGGCCAAGAGTCTAGCTGGATATTTCGAGGTCCGTGCTTTTTCGTCGGCCGGCCAAAAAATTCTCGACGCCTCAATTTAAGAAGATCGCAGAGTACGGCAATGTTACACCATTCACGTTGATCCTGGCAGGCACTCGTGATCGTGGCTTACTCGGCGAGATTTATGGTTTATGGGGCTGTTTAATGCCAGGGTGTTCGCACCCTGGAGCACTGGGTTGTGACGTCGAAAAGAAAATTGCACTGGCTCAAGGGGAAACCCCTCGGCCTTCTGCTCGTCTGTGACGTTTCTTCGCTCGTTAACCTTCTCCCCTTAATAAAACAGGCACCCTCCACTCAAGCAGATATTCTCTCCGAAATCAATCATGCATTGCTCTCTCTCGTCGTCGTCGTCGTCGTCTTTAATTCCCGTATTTTCACACCTCGACAGAGCTCTGATAGGACATTTCGAGAGTAGTTTCCCGTGTTGAAAGTTAACTCGGCCGATGGGCCGACGTCGTGTAATGAAAATACATTCGTAAGTAAGGCATCGGTGCTCCCAGCAGGCTCCCCGATGCGTCGTGTCTCATTGGGGATTCAAGAAAGTTCCTTGCAATTGCTTTGTAAACTTTTGCTCCGGCGCGTCGCATTGGAATCGGCATTCGCGATGGCACCCTCACTATCCCCTCTCTTTCTCTTTTTCTCTCTCTTACACACAGACATAGACCGAATCGACTGGCACTCTCTGCCACGAAACTCGAAGATCTCCAATTCAATCGAGATGTTACTTTCGTCCCAAGCTTGCATAAAAATCCCTCTGGATAACGCGGCTTGATCAAGTTTCCTTGGCGGTGATGGTCGGCGGGTAAACTTTGAAGCTCCGCCCGGAAGGAACATTTAGACGTAAGACTCTTTTAATTATGAAAGAAGTATAGTGATGTGCTTGAAGGGGCCGGTAAGCTTCGGGAGGAAACTGGCGATAAAAGGAGCATCCAGGCTGCAAGAAGGGTTGGAAAGGATGCGAGGGAGAAAGAAGGGTGCCGGTAAGAGATAGAGAGAAGTAGCATCCCTCGGCCGTTCCAGGTGGCGAGAGGAAACGAAGACGTATCGATTATCTCCCACGACTTTTGCGCAAACGAGACCGCAGCGGCGCGAAAGTACGATCGAAGATAAAGCTACGTTCCACCCTCCAGCGGCCGAGTGGACCGCCGTGAGAGCGAGCGAGAAAGAGAGAGAGAGAGAGAGAAGGAGGTGCACGTACAAGTACGGCGGAAGCGAGAGAAAAGTAGCGGCGCGCTCGCCTTAGCGAGAGCTCTCCCGCTGGAGCTTCTTTCCGCCCTTCGAGGATAGAACTCGAGGGACGACTTAATCATAGGAGAGTCTCGGCCCTCTCTTCCACTCAGGATCCAGCACGGATAAAGAGCTCGCACTAACGATCCCGAATTGCTCGCATAAAAAAGCGCCGCTGTGAAAAGCCTCACTTTCTCGGAGATCACTTCTAGAAAGTACTGCACTCGAACATAGACTCGCGTTGTCTCCGCTAAATATTTCTACACCACTCGATAAATGTCTACAGTTAATATTAAATTATAGTACGTAATTTATAGAATTTCTTCCATGAAACATTGAATGAAAATTCACTATAACTCTAAATGAAATTTTCCATTAATCCTTCACTGCTGAGTTCGATTAAAAGTGTCCTTGTTTTTTCGATAAATTCAATTAGTGAAAATAAGAGACGACGAAGGAAGGTCTTGCAATCTTTGTGTCCCGTGCCTAGAGCGAGCTTAAATTCCTATTATATTAAAGTATGCTGCCGAGAAGAAGAAGAAAGGGAGGGGTGGGAAGGGCGCGAAGGAAGGCGAGCGGAGGTTGGCGTCGAAGCGAGGGTGTAAGGTATCGTTTCAAAAGAAACTTGATGACAGTGGAGGAGAGAACATTTCAGACATTTCCTTGAGTCTCTCGTTCATAGCCGCGAGGAGGCTCGATGCCCCATGCCTTTGCTTCCGGCTTCACTTTCCTTCCAGCTCTCATCCCCCTGGCAGGAAAAAAGCTTCGCCGCGGGCCTGGATAACCCCTCCAAGCTTGTACCAACCTACCATTATTCCCTTCAAACGCTCGCGGAATATTTAATAAACCTAAAGCAGCACGTATCGTTCCAAGCACCCTACAATAATTAATGACTTCTTAATACGGCAAATTGGCAGGGAAAAAAGTGTGTGCGCCGTATTGAGTTTCGATCGGGGATTCAGAGTGGAGGAAAAGGGACGGCGGTGGCGCGCCGTAGTTTCCGGATCATAAATATTCGAGAATCGATTGAGACGAAGAGGTGCGTGAGGGAGGCATTGCTAGGAGTCTCGGCACTCTTTAACTTTTTTATCCGTCGGCGTGGCGGCCGCCAGTAGCCAGCGCGATTCGACTCTCGAGAGTCTTTGGAGTTCGACGCGAGTTGAACCCCCTCGCCTGACCAACCTGCCAGTTCGGCATCGTAAACAGGCTTGAATTATTCATGGGAGCGTTGAACGATAATTCATAAAAGGGCGCGGTAGCCGCGGCATTACCCGCGTATAACCACCGGCGAACAGATGCACGGCTTTAACTCTCCCTCATCCCTCCGCTCGCTTCTCTCCGGACAATGGGGGTGTGGGTGGGTGCAAGCGGCGGCTGCACCTATCGTACACCTGAAAATCCCGCACCTCAACCGCTTGAGAAGAATACAATGCGACGGGGGCGCATAAAATATACGCGATGAATGGGCAGAGCCCCGAGCAACCGACGCGCTACCGTCTAATGATATCCGAGCTGAACTAAAGTCAGCTTAAACAAGGACTTAGGAAAATCGGCATGAAAGCCATCTAGAATGGAAATGCTTAGCATAAAGATTGCCAGCCCCCAAATATCCGGAGCCGTCGTAACTGAGCCACGCAATTATGATAAATCGACTGAGATGACCTGTGGTCAAACTTCCTCGAACATACATTCATCAGCAGCGAGCAAGAATGAGGCGTCGATGCCCCGCGATAAAGCCGAGGAAAACGCTTAACGGGGAAATTTGCAGCGACACGTAAGAGCCATGTGCGCGACTGATCCTATCGAGTAATAAGCGGAAGTGAACCAGATGGTCGGCCGAAAATCGAGTTTAAAGACTGCGCGATCACTGCTGATATCCCAACCAGTCGTGCCAAGGTTGTCGACCCCGGAATTTGTACTTCGAGCTTCACATTTTTCCACTCAACACTTCTATTTAACATCATCTCCCATTTAATTTGCGATCGATAAAAATTGCTTGTTTATAAGTATAGTTACAAGTTTTTATACAGTTTTCTGGTGGAAATCGTTGGTGCCAAAAGCAAAGGGTTCGACGTTAGAATAGTCCTATCAGATTTCAGTTCGATGATCTGAGTGAAGTCTTTGACACGTGGTCCATCCTATAGCAGCAGAAGCTGACAGTAGGGTTGGGGTTATTCGTCAGTGAGGAGCATCGTGAAACCCTGAAGGGAACGGCCGCCATTACCGGGGCTTTCATAGTTCAGGATACTCTTGTGTCAGGGTTAAGGGTTAAGCACGCTAGAAAGCTCCTCAAGTATAAGGCGTGCTTGAAAGGGGAAAGCTTACCCGTACAACTGCCGAATAGTCCTGCTATCAAGATCGATAAGCAAAACTCTGTTCTCAATTTCCACAAATATTTGTCGACTTATTCCACTGATGATATGTTTCTCTTCAAAGCTAAACTCTTATTCTTTGCAACACGCAAGGTGTTTTAATAGTCATTGAAACCAAGTATCCTTCGAACCCTTCGGATAACAATGTTTACTATGCTAATTGGTCACAAGGCTGGCTTAATGGTCGCCTGAACATTTACGCAAACCTTTTACAGAAAGTCCTGCAAAAAGCTTCGTTATAAATATTATGTCTCTACTACCCAGTCAGTGCTCTGTCAACATTCGCATATCCATTCTCGCTCGAGCAGCTATACTCCTCTGTTAGTTACCTCGTTACATGCTGCAAATGTCGGCTGGTAAAGAACGTTGTTTCAGTGACAGGGCGCTTTGATACAATTGCGCCATTAAAGTCGGCGTGAAATGATGCGCAAAGCGAAACGTTCCACGTGGCATCGCCATGCAGATCCCGCTTTTCACTGCCGGCTGATATAATCTCGTTTGCCAAGTGCGCGTAAACAGTTCCGAAGAGAAATAGCGGGAAAAGAAGCATCAACAAATTCCGGGAAGCATTGGAATGTTCAACAAAAAGAATGACGAAGTTAGTTGCGGGAAATGGAGGGGCGAATGCATTAAAGAATCATGAGGAGCAAAAGGGAGGACAGTCAGTCGAGGGTTTTTCCTCCGCCGAAAGTAATCTTGTTACACTTTATATTTAGATATTGATAATTCTCGGTGAGAGTGAAACCAGGTCTCTCTCGCGTGACAGCGTTAATGACGAAGAACACACAGTGGCGACGAATTGAGCTTATTCTTATTCGATGAGTGCGAATTGTACGTGCTTGTAATTCGTTTGGCGACAGACCAACCGTCGCGGATCGTTTGAAGTCTGTATCTCTCGTTCCCCGGTTTCGCCAAGCGGAGGAGAGAAAGAGAGGACAATTAATAGGGCGAGGTCGTCGCTTTTTGTGATAAAGAGACAAAGAGGGGTAGTTGTATCACTCGACCAAGACACATTATTCGGTTTACCACGAATTTCGGTCACTCACTACTGTTCCCTGCGGAATCGGCGAGTTCTCGCGTTCCTGCACCACCGGATTCATTCCTGAATCAGTATTCCCTTCAGTAATCGCTGATTGACTGGTGTCAGGTACACTTCCTTTGAAAGGAATCACGCATGATTGAAAAATATTATACACAAAGCTATGAATGATAAAATCATAGCTTGGAATAATTTCGTCTGCTTTAAAAACAGTGCTTGCCCTTCGTATGTATTTAATAGAATGCTGATTATTCGCCCGAAATATTGAGATTCCTGGAAAGACGCGCATCTGTCGGTTTGGAGTGCCGAGCCGGCTTGAAGTGGCGAAGCAGGCGGATCTCTGTGCACCGGCTGTGCAGTTATTCCCCGGCACCACTTGTAATTGCGCCGGCATGGAATTACGTTTGGTAATGACGGTTCGTCTTCGCTGGGAGCGTCGAAAGTCTTGGGTGGTTGGCTGATCTCTCTGGATCTCTCTCGCGCTCCCATCGGCAGAGAGCGCTCTCTCCCTCTCATTCTTAATCGCGGAGATTGTCGCCGGGGAATTTCGTCTCGTCGCCACCCTCGGCACCGCGACGACGAATTTAATCGCCTTGACTCCGGCCGATTGCGCCCGCGACCTCATTACCAACTAGCAACTGCAATAATTTGGAGTAGCGCACGCCTCGAATATTCCCCAAGAAAATTTCGACCCTATTAGCGGCGCTGACAAGCGAAAGCAATCGTGTTTCGGGGGAAAGGGGTGCGCGATGGAAGATCGACGGGTGAAAGGACAACAGTAAACAGTAACTCGGACTGCGCTCGAAGTGGATCGGTTTTGTCAGAACAAACAGTGCCGGCTCGATAATAAAAGACTGCTTACACGTATCAGTAAAGTGACACTATCAATAATATCAATACACGTGCATTCTCTGTACATGTTTGTATTTTTAAAAATAATAAAACGTTATTTGTTATTCCCATTGGAAGTGGATATAGATGTGTGACGTGACACATAATACTGGTCCGTCAGTAGCAGAAGCAAGTTCGTTGGAAATACTATAAATATACATAGTATGCTAGGAGTGGAGGATAGACGAAGCTAGAGTTTTCTTGTGCCATTCCAGTAGCAGAAAGTTACGAGGGTGACCCGCAAACACGGCGGCGCGCGGTCAGCTCGGGGAGGAAGGCTAGCGTAAAAGTACGTACACCTGTAAATTTTTCCTCTCCCAGCGTAACCCGGAAGCTGCCGAGCGGGTAACCTTCCTCTCCTGTAGATTTTTCTCATTTCGACGCGGCGGCCAGCCCGGCGGTTTCGGCTCCCTCTCGATTGCCCGTAATTGCGAGCGCGCGCTCGTTAGTCCGGACGGACACGCGCTCCCGCGTTAGTTATTCCCGAATTACAGGGAGCTATGCCCGAAAGCCGTCCTTTAACGGATTCGCCCTTCCTGAGAGCCTTCCAGATTTTTTCCCCGCTTTATCGCCGTATTTTAGCTGAGTGGCGCGGCTTGGTTAGGACACATTAATTCGACACACTCGGTCAATTGAAACACTCGAGAATCCTTTTAACCTCTTCCTGAAATAATTCTATTATACTGCTTATTGTTCCCCGGTGAGTGTTACATTCCTGGAATTGTTTGACGAGCAGTTCATCGTGAACGTGGAATGCCACTTACGGGAACGTTCACGTTAGCTAGCTTGTGCATATACGATATAATGAGCTGCACTGATCGATACGGCCTTCCTACCTACGGCATAATTCCGCTATTCCTTGTAACTTAAAACCTGGAAAAATAGACAGTTGTTTCGATCGAACTTCCCTTCTTCGAACGCATTATCCGGCTAAAGAGAACTTGTTTCTTTTATATTCTATTGGGATTCCATCGGGAAAAATTCGTTTTTACTTGAATAAAACGCTTGGAGTAGCCTCGAAATTAAGTAAGTAAATCTGCGAGCAAGAAATTCACCGGTTAACCAGCGAATTCAGCAGGATGTATCGGTGCGTCATCAGTTCCCCCCTTCGCCTTGCTTTCACGCGGTTGTTATTGATCGGTATGCTTATAATCTAGGAATCCATCCATCATCGTTTGATGCCCGATACATCAGCGATCCTCGCCGGGTACAGCGGTAACGATACCATAAAACGATATTACTATGAGCTCGCACTTGGTGGCCGAGCGATTCCTCCAGGAGAGAAACACTCTCGAACATTTTCCATTCAGCCATTCCTTCTATTGCTTCCAGTGCTGTCTCATCCTTTCTTCCCCGACACTTTATAGTTGCCAATGCTGACCCAGTGAACCCTGACATATAACCACTGGAAGAAACGTGTCGCGTGGCTGAATAAACGTCGAATTCCTCGATTCAATTAGTGAAATTACTCAAGGAATGCACGTGGCCATTGAGAAATAATTACAATCTGCACTAATCGCTCCTGCGCGGTGGGGCGAAGGGAGTGAAGAAGGGAAAGGGATTGAGCATCGGTGCCGATTAATCCGCGACGATCAGTCACTGTCGAAAGGCGAGACTTATCTTTCCAGCAACGACATCCTTTCCCCGTCTATTAATCACGTTTATCATTTTTTCCGAGCGGCCTTCCTTTAGTTTCGCCTTCCCTTCTTCCTAAAAAGTAGCCGATATCGAAGACTTCGGGAAAGCGCGTACGAACTTTGGGAATTTGCTGAGCTGCCCATCGAAAGAAGAGAAGGAATCGCAATGTTTACACTAAAATCTCAATTTGTGTTTGAAACAACAGTCGGAGCTCCCGTTACGGTGTTTGTTGTAAAAGACCAACTTTCTAATTACCGCACTCGGGCCGATACGCGTTGTTGAATAAGTTATTTGATAGTTGGATGGCTATGGTGGGGATTTCCCTTCGCGCTTCAATGGACACCGCGAAATTGCTGCGGCACAATGGATCCTTGAAATACCATTAACCTTAAAACATTAGCTTCACTGCCCGGAGCGTATATAGAGAACTCCATTTTCACTGTCCCATTTCTATACTATAAATAGACGAATATTTCCCATACCGTCATCACCATGAATATAATTAAAAATTTACATTAATTTTCCTATATTCATTATTATTTCTCCAAAGAGATCTTAAAGATCAAACTATTATTAACACAGTACTTCGATCAGAGATAACACTATGCACTAGCATCAGGTGTAACGTAACTCTAGATTGAGTGACGGTTCGATTACTAGTGGGGAACAATCCGATGATATGATGCCAGATAACCCATCCCCGATAATGCTTCGAAGCTCATAATATCTAGTTTAGCCGGGGTTCGCGGTGACTGAATGATTTTCATCGGGGCTTCTCTGCAAATCATTATCTGCAGTGCTTAGTCGAGATTTCGAGGATTAAATTGGAAGGAGGGACGGGCGAACTAGCACTGTGCGCGATATGATGGACGCGTATCCTCGAGCGATTAGATAAGCGGACAAATCGGGAATATCCGCTGCTGGTTGCTTAGACCGTCTGTTTCACCATGGCCAGCAATATAATTCCGCCGACGTTATCATCTTGAAGGAATCTTGCGGCTGAGCCTCCTCCGTACACCACCGACCATGTGCTGGTTCTCCAAATCTCTGTCTCTCTCCCTTACTCCCACTCTCTCTCCCTCTCTCTGTCTCTGTCTCTCTCTCTCTCGCAGGGATTTATCGACGTGCCAGGAATTCTCGCGCTAATGCTATTACGTTACGCGGTGGTGTACACGTCTTCTTACGCGAGGCAGATTAGGGCGAGACGCGCCGCTTCTCTCAAGCAGAAGACACCTTTGAGAAATCCGCACTAGTTTCGTAATAATCTTATTCCCTCGGGCCAGGTCAATAATAACAAAGTTAATGGCGCCAATCCATTCGGGGCGAGCAGTGTCACGTGAACGAATAACGGATAATGGTGTATTGAACTGAGAATGGCGTAACAAAATCAGTGAGCTCGCGCGAGTCAAGCCGCCCGCGCGCGCGAGAGAGAGTGCCGAATGCATTAGGCCGGCCGCAGAAGTTGTTATTTCGTAACTGGATCAGTCGGCGAGTTGTGTAACTGGATTCGCGGCGGTAGTTACACTGACAGCTCGGAAGCTCCTGGTGAAAGCGACGAATACTAAAGGAGTCATCAAGCTTTCGTCAGTCTGTTGCAAGCGCTTGGATTTGTCGGCTATCGGCGAAGTTGGATTAATCGAGTGAAATCCCAGTCTGGAATAAAAGTTTCCTCCTGGAAAAGCCGCACCCTCCATATGCAGTCTATTCGCCGGAGTAATAAGATTAATAAAGACGTCGAATGAACAGTGCGAGTAAAATTGAGCGCGGACCGTGAGAGGCAGTTCCTTTCTCCGTTGCGGAAGTAGTATGAGTCAGGCATTAGTCAGGCGGCGGCGGCGGCGGCGGCGCACCCCAACCGCGATTTCTCCGGCGTCAGAGCTGTATCGCCGCCACTTTCTCGACTGGATTGTGCTGAAAAGTGGTTTAGCCTTGGCGGATCTGTTAATGCAATGGCCGGCGATAAAGGCCCGAAGGATCCGACATTTCGACGAATTGTTCTTGAGGCGGAGAGGGCGGGGGAGATGCGAGAGGAGGGCCGAGGCGTGCGGCGTACGAAACGCGCGGCCGAAAAGCACAAAGGATTTTCCTTTCTCAAATGAGCTCCGGCGTAATAGAGCGGCGAAAGTATGTCAGCTACGTGTGCAACAATACAGCGTGTCCCAGCGGCAGCGACGCGGCTGGCCCAGTTTCCAACCGGGGCTTTCTTTCGTTTGCTTTCCTCCCATCCCTTCCTCTTTTTTTCGTGCGCGAGAATCGCGCGGACGCATCCTTTCTCCGAGAGCGGTAAACACCGACGGAGATAAACGCGGGAGACCGACGAGATTTCGCGCTCCCCAACCCCTCCCCTCAACCCTCTCGCTCGCTCGCTCGATACTTTTTGGTGCGCCACTACTCAACGAGCGTGTAATCCGATAGTTGGAGAAGTATCGACGATACGATGGTTAAAGAGGCACGGAAGCTGACAGTACGCGGAAGCTTTCGGGGAAAATAAAATATCGACCCGCTCCGCGAACTCTGACTACCAGGACGCATTTTCATTGCTCCTGTTGGCTATTAAAACGTTAGAAATATCGCAGAGGGATACGTCGTAAACGCTCGAGGATTAAAGTCGTATAAGATGACTGCGTGCGGCGATAAGTCGCGCTTAAGTCTTGAATCAGATTTATCCAGTGGAGGAAAGCTCGTGACCCTCTGAGAATCGCACGTGCCAGTCTCGATCATAAAATCCTAAGATGATGGAAGGGTGGCGACGGTCGAGTGAGGGGGAGGATGGTGGATACAGGTCACCAGGTATAAATTGACCATTTCGGAAGAAGCAGGACCAGTTTATCGTCTCCTCTCATATTGATCGGGAGTTTTTCTTGGTACTAGGAAAGGCGCGTTACTCGAGGGTTCTGCCAGCCAGCCAGCCGGCCGGTTCTTCCCGCGGGACGACGACTCTCAAGTCAGCGTCTAACTCACGATGTTTTCCTTCGTCACCAGTCGATAGCGTTCTTTTCTAAGAGAAGGCGAGTATCACGTGTCCCAACATATCCCCCTCACGAATATATTGGCGCGGCCCCGTTTTCTCAGGACTAGCTATCGGCGACCGGGTTTTGTAGTTGAAATTCAATATTCAAGGACCAGACACGTTACGACTTTGGAGCAAGTACTTGCGAAGGGAAACTTTTTACGGGCGTAATATGTTGGAGTATTCTTGTGACGAGCTGTTGAGCTAGCATTGCGCCATATCCCGGAGAAGCCAGGTGCACCGGAGCACCGGCTCTTATTCCTGTTTACAGTGATTTTCTTTTATGACTAGCATTACTTTGAAAGGCTCGGGTGACCCGCCAGCCAACTCGGCCACCGACTTACGTAACGTCAAATTTTCTAGCGCGTCCAAACGCGAGAGAAAAAGGTAAAGCTTTGAACTAGCAATTAATAGTGGACTCTGACCTTGGCGTCGCGACTCTTCATCTCCTGCCTCCTGGGCACGATGGCATCGCCGTCGGCGTACACAAGGTTCCTAATGAATCCGTTGAAACGCGGCTCGAAGATGACGCTTGGCAAGGCGAGGAGAGTGAGCTTGCTGTTGTACCAGCTGGGCATCCCACCCACGTAGACGTCCGAATTCCCCGCGAGCTTACCGAACTCGAATTCCTTGCCGCGCGAAGTCGACACGGCACTCACGCCGTCGACGGTCAGCGTGGTGTTCTCATTGGAGCGTACGATCTGCACTTTGTGCCAGTGGCCGTCACCCAGGTCGCGACCGACGGTGACGATTTGGGCGCCGCCTCCGAGGTTGTACCTTAGACGCAACGCGCTCTCGACCAGCTTCACTTCGAAGAAGTCGTAGGTACCACCGTCGTCGGTGTAGAGTAGCAAACCGTTGCCCTGATCGGTCTTGAATTCGAACTCGAGAGTGCCGTTCAGGCCAGCGTTCCACTTTCGGAACTGAGCGTAGCTGGTGGAGGATCCTTCGAGGACGAAGGAGAGGGCGGCTTGACCCAGCAGGATCACTAGGAACGGTAACATCGTGCTGAGGCTGCTCACGGTACTCGAGGAATACATGATCTTCGGAGATTTCTGTAGTCTGTCACTGACACTTGATCATTAGTGTGCACAGTTGCACCTTATATCCCTGGCGCTCCAGTGGAACTGGGTAGTGTTCCTAGCTTGGTTTATGCTTCTTCCTCCGCGTCACATCCCACTGTGGCATGTAGGGTTGAAGTTAGCTAGAGCTAGCTAGAGTTAGCTAGGAGTTGGAAGCAGTGGCAGGAGGAGCAGCAGCAGCTGCCGCTCTCTCTCTCGCAGTGCGTCTTCAGTTCTTGGTGGTGCTCTGCCCACGTTGTGCCGGCAGCATTCGCACGTGAGCACGCAAGCGCGGAAAAGCGCTTCCCGGCTTGGCTGGCGTGCGTGGGTGTCCGGCGCGTGTGTGTGCGGAAAGAGAGAGTGGATCCTGTGCACGCGCGTGCACGCGACCGTGGAGAAGTCCGCCCACGTATCGTTCACCACCTACGCGGATGCGTCTCGATTCACTGATTCTCCGCTTTGCCCTACGGCACTGGGATAGGAGAGGGTTGCTTGAGCTCCGGGGATCCAAGGACTGCCGGCCCCGAGCCTTTCACTCTGTCGCCAACGTTCTCAATTAATCCGTAGTAGCAC
This sequence comes from Ectemnius continuus, assembly GCA_910591665.1. Classification (NCBI taxonomy): domain Eukaryota; kingdom Metazoa; phylum Arthropoda; class Insecta; order Hymenoptera; family Crabronidae; genus Ectemnius; species Ectemnius continuus. The sequence goes on along the minus strand of OU342868.1, from coordinate 5,651,985 downwards.
GTGACACGCTCCGATCGTACGCTCGCCTTACAATTACTACTTCGTCACCTTCTTCTTTCACCTGCGTAGAACACTTCAGCAAATGGTTTCTTCCTGGTGATATCACTTGCCCGAGACACAATTCGATGCCGAGTAATTCTTTACTATCTTCAGCTCGATGTCGACCAGTCGATCAATGCTTTCTCGAGGAATCGTAATAGTAAAACGTTCCTAGTGTGACTTTCATTGAAAGAATTTTATTGCAGTCTCTGCTATCTCGTGGAGATCATATTTAGCGCTGGTAGATGAAGTAAGACTGAACTTTATATTGGATCAAGGAAAGAAGATAGTTCAAAGAGTTTATTTCTTGTGATTCACACTGAAACGTCAGGGATTCTTGGAACTTGATAAAGTCTGATGTATAGACCGAATGAAAGAGCAATGCTTCTCTGTTGTACGTACTAGCCACGAGGCACTCGACCCCAATGAGAGTTCTAATTCGGTGATAATTAATACGATGGAAAGGTTTCGTTGAAGTCGGTTTATCCCAGTCTTGGCTCGCATCGAGGGAATTTAAAGAAGATCTGACTAGCCCCCGTGGCGCCTCGCGCCACGTCTCTCTGACACACTTTCTCCTTCTGGCTTCTCGGGATGTCCTCGTTCCTTCGGGTTCACTTCACAATTCTCCCTTCATTTCTTCCCATCCCATCAGATCTCAATGTTGAAAAGCTTCTCTGACCAAGCTAAACTCGGAGCCAAGAGCGGAGGCTCGTTCGCTCCGAGGAAGCTTGCGGCACACGCACAGCGATCACCTGACTGGGAGTCGCATTGGTCGTGTGGTGTCGGTGCAGCTGCGTGCATGCGTCCGTCGGAAGATCGTTGGGATCTCAGTGTGCGTGACACAACCTCGACCTCTCTCGATGCGCGCTCTCAATGCGAGCCACCCCCGGCACTTTCACCGCGTTGACCCAATGCGCTTCTCTCCACGTTCCTCTTCCTTATCCCCGAGGCGATCTTCCGCAGGGTAGAAGAACTCTTGGAGAGAGGATTCGTCGATCCGAAGGAAAGAAGCGAGGTGGTGTTGTACGTCACTTGGAAAAGGTGGAAGCTTGCGCAGGGCTACCTACGGGAGAATACTAGGTTCTCCCTCTCTGCCCTCAGCTGGTAAGGTTTGTGTCACGTTCGCCGGCGAGCAGTGTGTCCGTAGAAAGCAGTCTCACTATGGCGCGAGAAGGGAATAGCCCGGTGTCGATGAGCGGCGGACTCTCTGTGTGTGTGTGTGTGTGTACGAGCAACGTAGGGTTGCTGGCCTGCTGGCAGTAGTGGATGTTGCTCGCGGGTCAGCCAGCGAGGGGTAGTCGGCTCTTTATACCACGTCGTCCATCCAGCGTAGGTTTATTTCACGATCGATCCGGCTCTCGTGGCTCCGCGTACGCCCCATTTTTCTGGTCGGTGGCGCGGCTTTGGTTCGGCTGGTGGTAGCCAGCGCAGCTGAGAGTAGCCTCGAGTAACACCAGCAGCAGCAGCAGCAGCAGCAGTGGCAGCAGCAGTGGCAGCAGCAGTGGCAGCTAGACCAGGACGGAACAGAGCGAATGGCGAACCGCGAACTATCCGGGCTCCGACGTCCGGTTTGCTCGGTTGAATGCGAGCTCGCTCTCTCTCTCTGTCGAGGTAGACTGAGGCCGCGCTCTTGGTGGCCTCCACTCACACACACACCACGAGAGCGCCGATTTCGGAGGTGGATCGAGCCCCTCGACGGCTCCCGGCTTGATACTGGCTTGACGAGAGGAGAACGCTCGGTTGAGACGGTCCGTCGGCGGACGACGTTGGTGCGACGCCCCCGGCACGACGCCGACGCCTCGCGCCGTACCAACGCGCAAGCGCTCCCACCCTCACAACTACCCTCCGCGAGTCGAAAGGCTTGGACGGAACAGCGTCGACTGTGTTCCTCCGTATCGTCGGTGCAGGATACCAAAACCTTCTTCGATATATATGTTATCGAGGAACACAGTCCCACACAGAGATAGAGGACTCCTACTACTCTCCTACTCTCCTCTGACTCCCCAACTCTCTGTCTGTCTGTCTGACGATGCGGCAGCGCGGTAGTGGTGGTGCACGGCCGCGAGATTGCTCGCGATTCCCTGCGAGCGCAGCAGGCCGCTGCGGAAAAACGCCGGCGACGTGCCGCTGCTCCCGCTGAAAAATTGCTCCCTGGAACCGATGATCGAGGAGCGTTTGTTGCTCCGTTCTACCCCCTCCGACTAGAAAGAGGGATGAACTCTATCTTCCTTTTCCTCCGCAGCCAGTTCACCCCGCGGTTCTCTCCTATTCCCAGTTCTTGATGGCCTTTCCGTACACTCCATTATTTCTCCTCTCTCTCGCTCGCGCTCGCGCTCGCTCGCCACGAGGATAGAAAAATGCCTGGTGGCCGGGGGATCAAAGGATCCAGTGATGCTGGCATCGTAGATCTTTGCAGGCGCTCGCTCTCCTACGATCGCAGCCAACTCATTCACAGTCAAGAGGGTGTGAAATGGGTGATGTTGCTATTCAAGTCGTGATTCCACGCGAGCCATCCACAGAAGAGCTGGGAGCGATGTGGGCCATGGGAACGGATCTCGCAAATATTGTTACTCGCGAGTAACGTAACGCGCAACGTGTGCCCGCTCGAAAGGATCTTTTGATCAATTCTTTCCGCGAGAGAGCAGAAAAATGGTAAATGGAGAGACGTACGTCTGGCGGAGGTAGGAGTTTGCCTTAGCGATAAGGGCAGTTCTTGCCAGGGCGCAAGATATGTTGGGCTATGGTACGTGATGCTTGGATTTAGGGCGTCGTTAAACGACGGACGAAATCGTATCGTCCATCCGAAGCCCCTTCCGCTTCACATTTCGTCCGCTGTTTATGTAGACCGCACACTGCGCCCTGTGCTAAGCTCCGAGTGCTACAGCCGGGCAAACACCATTGCAACACGCTCCCTGCCACCAGGCTTTATTCCAGTCAAACGAATATTCGAGCGGCGCCGTTTGCCCTAGCATACCTAACCAACCATCACAACTACAAAAGCACCGGCCGCTCCGCGAAATCTCGGCGGGAAAATCCGAGGAGGAGAGTTAATCTGCATTTACAATTCTCTGAATTAGAAGAGCGGCCTTCTAACGAGATGTGAAAATATCCGGGAAGAATATTCATTCGCCGTCTGATTAATCCCAAGGTATTTCCGGGGGGATCAAGTCGTGTCGGATGGGGCGGAGTGCGCGTCTAGCGCAGTCCTACTCTCTCGGATATATCATAAGCGGGGCGGTATCTCGGGATTCAAGCTGGACCGCGAGCCGAGATTAATTCGAGTGCGTTGGCGAACGTTAAACGCGCTGGAATAACTGGGGAGAGGCGCATTCGCGGCTGGAAGAGGCCAATTTCACTAAAACGTATAGTTGAAAGCGGGATGGAATACTAGTGGTGGAGAGAGCTTAGGGGAAGAGGGTTCTTCGGGGAGAAAGAGGAGGAATAGGGTGCGCGGGAGTAGAAGAAGGTTGGGTAGACAGGGGCCGAGCCAAGTGGAATGATGGTAGGTGTCTGCCAGAACGTGGAGAACCTACGACGCACCACCACTACCATCGCTGACTTTCGCAGCAGCAGCAGCAGCAGCAGCAGCAGCAGCAGAAGCAGCACACTGCTGAGAAAGCATGGTAGAAAAGCAGCGATCCGCGAGGACGATACAACACGAACGCCCAAGATGGCTAACGTCGTTCTCTCCACCCTACCTTTTCCTCGGTGCGGCTGCATCCTGCTTACTTCCGCTGCTGGCTCTCTCCCTCTGCCACGATCCTCCCCTTCCCATCGCTCGGGACGCCTTCAATCTTTTATGGCCAAGGGCTGGCTTCGCCCTGCCAGCGACAGAAACAGGATTCACTCCCCGGTAAAGACCATTCCCGGAGATATTGCCCCGCGACTGTACACGCCGCCGATAAACTTGCCGTATAAAATGCCCGAAATATAAACTCGACGAAATCGACCCTCCCTCTCTCGCCCTGTTAGGACGCACTGTTAGGACACGATAAATTGACACACGGTTGCAGAGGCACTGCAAAGGGAACCAAGAGCGTTTCGCCGGGCATCTGTGAAGTGGGAGCCGCCTTTGAGCCACCTTTACTTTGCCGAGAAATTTTATTTGACCGCGAAACTTCGTTACTCGCTCAGGGTGCGGGTTTCGCGTCCCCGGGCAAAAGTTGTCTCTACCTTCTCGAGCTTGGGAGGCTCAAGTTTCTCTCGCTCGCGCGAGCAACCACGCCGTGTAAAGTGGGGATTATCTGCAACCCTTTGCGCTAATCTCTCGGTATACCTCCGTCGAAGTTTCACGCGGAAAGATTAATAAATTCTCTTAGCCAAAGTAGTTGCGCCTGTCCCATCAATAACAGGGTCTGCTTGAATCAAACACTTTCTCATATTCGGCGCTGCTCTGGTTTAATATCTATTGGACAACGATTTATGAGCATTATGATTACATGGAGAGGTGATAAAATAAAGAATGAGATCCTTATATTGCGAGTGCGAGGGAAGAGGCGACGACTAGTCCAGTAGGAGTAGAATGAGGCAGTCGCAGCCAGCCGGTTGCTCAGGCGCTGAGCGTAAAGAGAGAAGTACCATTGAGTTTTGCTGAATGAACACCTTCCCTCGTAGAGCCGGGAATTTACATCTGAATAATAGGAAATGTCGGGAAATTGCGTAACCCAAATCCATTGTGATTCAAATAATCATATACGGCCACGCTCGTAATAATAATTCACGGGATCCTCGGACACGAATATAATTCATTATCCTCCGGGAAGAAGAAGGCTTCGTCGTCCTGGTAACCTAAAAACTCGAGCATTCTTCTTAAAGTCATTATTTTCAGAGGAGAATAGCAAGCGCGTGCTTACGTAGAGAGAGAGAAAGCGAGACTTGCCGCTCGTTACAAGAGATCTGAGCTCCAATTCACCGGAACACAAGCCAGGTGCGAATAATCATCGCCAGTGATTAAGAGAGTATTTGCCAAGTGGTTACGTTGTCAACTGTTGACGCGGAAATGGAGACTGGCGTGCGAAAGCAGCACGCTGCCAGTTGGCAGTCGATCGCTCTTAAATTCCTGGAAATTGGGTCGCTCCAACCGATGTGTTTACTCAAGAGAAGTCTTAGTACCATCGAAGCGCGCGCGCGCGCGCACGCCTGGGAAATGGCAGTGAGACGGTGACGTCGCGCGCGGGGCAACTCGGCGGTAGTCGGTGACACGACGCCCGGCAACTTTTCATCCGAGCGTTTCATTTCGTTGCCATGGACACATTTTGATCTTGGCGCATTGGTCTTTCAATTTCGTGGCGCTTTGAATTATTTTCTTTGAGGAACTCCATCTCTCCAGGATATCTCGAGCATATATCTCCATTAATGATAGCTACGAGTATGTTTGAGAATGAAGCAGCCGAGAACCGGACTATCAGAGTTGCCGGGAGCACGGCTCGTTTCGTCTCGAAGAAAGTATTTACTCGGCAAGTAGCAATGCACTTAAGGGTGGTTGGAGCTCGTAAGTTGAAGGGCTGAAATGCAGGCAGTCAGCTACTCTTCCACCCTCCCCTCCCCTCTCTCACACTCACTGTGTGTGGCCTCTGTGTGTGGTAGAGACGTGTGTCGAATTCCCCCGTGCGTGTGGGAAGTTCGTAAGGGAGGCAAGACGATAACTCGCAACAGAGAGCGATTCTTCAGGCTCGCCGCCTCGGGCGGCATCGATATCGATTATTCAGTCCCCTAAGTCCATCCAGCTTCGGCGGAAGACTCGAAAGAATTTTCGAGGTTCCCACGCGGTACAACATATCGCAAAACTTACTCTCGAGTGTCGCTTTCATGAAAAGTTTCCCTCTGCTAAAAGTAACCGGCCGAGCATCATTTGGAATCACCAGAAGATCGACGCTCCACTAATTAAGCGGCGGCGTATGCCTTCAAAGTTATGAAGTTAAACGAGGCGGCGACGGGACGGCTATCCGAAAAAAAAAAGAGAGGCGCCCATCAAATTGCCCCGTTATTTTTCAGCACTAGCGCACGTTACCCGGCGGTGCAATAATTATAAAGCACCGAGTGCAGGCGTGTAATTAACCGAGCGACGTCGTCGACATGGCCACTTCGCCGTGAAATGGAAGAAATTTAAATACCAATAACCGAGCCACTGGAAAGGTGTCTTAGCCGGGTGGGGGGGAGCGAAAGTACGCCGAGAGGAGCTCTCGTCGAGCAGGAAGCTCGTGCAACCTAACGAGAGGAACAGATGCTCGGGAGAGCTCCATCAGGCTAGCGTGCCGCTCGAGGATCGTTAGAAAGTAATCATTTCATTTCGAAGTCCAACTGCGAGCACTTGGAATTTTTTTCTCTCGCTCTCTCGCCACACTCGCTCCCAGCCTCTTTATTCAAAACTTTCTTTCGCCCTCTGTAATTGTAACCGCGTCCGCCGCCGCCGCCGCCGCTTAACTGGCATAATAAGCGCGACAGAGTTCGCTGGTGGTCCGGCTACTCGTAAACAAACACCATTAGCGGGATAAATAATTCTATTATGAAATTTAACTGCGTGTACGGGCGAGAGACAAAGAAAACAGGAGGGTGAACTAGGCAGATGGGGGAGGAGAAGAGGAAGGGGGCCTTGGGGGAGCCAGGGTGGGGGAGGGAAACAGCTAGCGGAAAGTGGAACTCGCCCGGCTGGATGCAACTTGTCCCGCTTTCTTTTTCCGCGCCGGGTGTATTTAACTTGCCGGCGAAATCTAGTTATTTCTCGGACGGGGGCGTGCGCCAGCTACTGCTGCGTTATTATGCAATCGCCGGAAGAGAGAGGGTCGTGGAAGTGGCGGCGACGAAGGAGATGACGAAGAAAAAGGAGGAGGAGCAGCAGCAGCAGCAGCAGCGGTGAAGCAGCGGGGGTTGGGGGAAAAAAAACTATCAGCTCGGAAGCTGTCAGTTCGTTCCTTTGATATTTCGGTGAGGCTAAAAAGGAAATTGAAATCGGGACGAGCACACAGGTACAGAGAGAGAGAGAGAGCGAGAGAAAGAGTGAGTGAGGTGAGTGAGGGGTGAAGCGGGTGCGAAGCGAGAAAGAGAAATTGGGTCGAGATCCAGCGGACGGAAGCAATACTAATGGCTTTGTGCTCGCGAGATTGGCTGCATTTAAAATAAATTTCACTTTTTTCCAACGGATATTATGCTATTATTGCGCGAAACAATGCACGCCCGGAGAAAGGCAAGCGGCCGCCCGGCTTGCCAGGGGAGGAAAATCGATGCGATTTATAATTTCGAAACGAACCAGTTCGGCACGAGCGCTCCTGCTCGCCGCTCGCTTGCCACTCGCCGGGATTAACCGAGCAATATTTGCTGCTGGATTACTATTATCCCGAAATTCGGAATATTTATTGTAAACATTATAATTAATCGCGAAATGCATTATTGCCGCTCGATAAAGCAAGAGTCCGCAATCAGCCGGTGGGAGAAAGAATCGTGAAAAAGTGGTCATCAGGAAGACCTGTGTGGTCGCCGCTGGTGGAATTGCCTGCGCCTGACATATGGCTGACCTGTACTACTGCGAGCCAGCCGAAAAAGGGAATTACTTATATTGCTCGAGAAATACAGGAGAACTAATGAAACTCGTCGCAGCACAAGGGCCACATTAAACGTTGTATAGCCTCGATTGCATTAATTTTCGTTGTCGAAGGAAATTGGAATATCAGCCAGACCATTTCAGGACTAATAGCTACCCAGTACGCAGAGAGACTCTGCGGCCACTCCAGGATTATCCGAGTGAGCTGAAGCGCGCGCGTATACCAGTGTTTCAGTTTACGGAAAAGAAGTTGATTACACCCCGGGGTAACTGTACCTCCGAGGACGTACTTTAGAATCTTCATGAATTTTCTTCGAGCGGTACTTGGCCCGTCGAGTCGGCTGGCCCTCCAGGAGCAATTGACACGAATGTCATTCGTCTCGACTTACCGAGGATAATCCTCCTAATTTCCTGTTGCATTTTCCTCCTCGAATCACTTCTTTAATATGCCGCCAAGTACATGCGCCATTCTTGCCTCGGCAAAGAAAAAGGATTATGCCTTTCTTGGGGTGGCTGTAACAGGGGAAGGGCTAGGAAATAGTTCCTGTCGAAACCACGCGGCAGGAACGCATATCATTGACCCGTCTTTTCAATTTCTCATTTTCTCGGGGCTTCGCCCGTGAGAGGAATCGATGACTACGAATAATACCCGACGCCGCCGGTGCATAGTCGGCTTCCATTATATGCAGGGTATCGCGCGCGTCCACGAAGTCGCCCTATATAATCAACGCGGAGAGTCTGTCGTCGCATATAGAATCTCACAAAAGGGCATTAGAAATGGAAAAGGGCGCCAAGAATCTCCCTGAATTCGTGTCACGTGACAGTGTAAGGAAACTTCCTCAGAGTTCATGTGTTCCCATTAGAATGTTGAAAATTCTTCCGAATATTTCAGCGAGAGTCCAACAATTTCTAATAATAAATTCAAACCGAACCTGATATAAATGGAAGTTTGATCAGTCATTTTTTCTCGCAGTTTAATTCTATTGTACTCGTCCATTACAAAGTCAATGATTCCAAGGGGCGTTTGGGAGGGCGGTTGCAATTACCATGGATAAAATCTATTTGAAAGGGAAGAGAAAAGGGGGAGAATATTGAGGGATGTTTCCAAATGTTCCCGAAGCCACTAAGCACCCGGAAAAAGGAGGAGCGAGAGTAGCCCGGTAATCTGCGGCTGAATGGCAATTAATTAAATTCGGGTCTAATTAATATCACGACGTAGCATGTAATATCCATCGAGCGACGGAGACGACATCGGGCCTTGTCGTCTGGCAATGCCTGACATCGATTTCAATTAGTTTCCAGCAGTCGGCTGCCATAATACCGTAGCACTTTGACGCCCACAGAGTCCTTCCTCGCTCGACTTGCCGCAGAAATCGGATGACTAATTTCCCACTGTTCACCATTAATTCTAACTAGCAGCATATTTTATGCAACAAGCGAGCACTAAAATAGTTGGTGGGTGTTAAAATCGGGAAAGCTGAGATCTGGAATTTCGTCCGGAATTACATTGGGCGAGAAGCACGCTCAAGATCGGGCTTGCGTGTCTGCCGATAGTTTGAGGGCGAGATAAAACATTTTAACAACGGGCGCTTCCGCCCTCGCAATATAATTGACGTCGTGCCGAAGATTCCAAGGATGGCCGAGTTGGTTCATTAACGGTACTAGATAGTTCCTAGTTTTATACCCGCTTCCCATGTTCCCCGAGGGCAACTATCTCGCTCGAACAGCGCGAGACAGAACATATAAATCGGCAGTTTTCACCGGCAGCGCGGCGATATTATCTCAATGTTCACGTAAGACTGCCATAAAGTATTCCGCAATTAGGCTCGTTATCCAGCGGCGCGAGCTTTATTTTTAAATCATTCCACACCTCGAGCTCGTTTCAAGGCGCGCCACGGAGACTGGCAACTCCGCGGAATGGCGCGTACCGCTTTAATCCCTGCGATAATGGATTAAAACAATCTCACGTGCGCCTTTCACGATGTAATTAGAAACAATGAGGCTGCTGCCGATTTCGTTGGAATAATAGGGGAATGCGCTTGTAAGGTGATACTAGTGCGATAGCTTTATTCCGCGCTTCGGATTTCGTTTGGCGGGCATTTCATTCGAAAACCAGTTGTCGAGAATCGACATTCATTTTCCATTATCCGTATTGAATATCCCCGGAGAGCAAGTAATTACTTCGCCGAGCGAAATTACACATCAAAGACTTTTGCCAGCGATGCGTGAAGCTGCCCGCGGCCGGATGACTTCACAGTCATACAATGCGATTCAAATATCATTCGGCGGCGAATTAAAATCCGGGCCTGGAAATCGAATGGCGCGGTGGTAGTGGTGCGCGCGTACAACAATTATGCCGGTATCCGGGAGCAGGGCCAGTGGGAGACACGCAGCGGCTAGAATTTTCGGCGTTTCCCCGATGTCACATGGAATCCAGCAATATTCGGCATCCTTTGACCAAAAGTGATTTCGGGGAGTCGTTCAGTGCCGAGCACCTTTTTTGTTCCATGGAAATTTTAGGTATGCAATACGACACGGATGGAAGGCGGACGATTAATTCCGGGCCAATTCATTCTCAATATGCTTGGCTAATCACTTCATGCAGCTCTGAAAAATTAAATGGACCGCTCGAACATAGAGCGGCTGCTATCGACAGCTCTGTCACATTGTCTAAAAACAACGAGGATACATACTTTCAAGGCCTTCCTCGTAGAAGCGCATCAAATATTCACTCTCCTTCCGCTCCTATAGCTAGACAGTGCACGTCGAACCTGCTCCAAGCCACGCTGGATATTCCCAGCACGTGGAAAAGACAAATACAAAGTACTTCTCTAGTTTCTTGTCACGCCAGCCTCTCGTTTATGAATACCAGGATCAATCATGCCAAATGAGAGCTTAATTAACAATATCATCGGAGACAAGGCATTAATGTTGCACTGCTAATCCCAGCGAAGGAAAGCCGAGGACTTTTTCATCCGGGTAGAGCAGGCGTTTTTGTTTAAGCCGACAAATTAATTAGTTCGAGCTGGGATGAGAGGGAATAATGGGTTCATTGATTAAGTGTGTCAGGCTGTGGAACGCGGGGGAATGCGCGCTCACAGTCGGAAGAGAGAAAGCGCGAGCGCGCGAGAGGGCGAGAAGGGAGGAATTGACATTTAAAGATGGGAAATGGCGCAGTCACCGGACAGAACAATAAACCTTTGTAGGCAATATTGTCGGTGAGTGACGCACGTCGATGACAATTAAGCTGATACCGCGGGCGGTATGAAAAATTCACCGATCTCGGATTAGCAAGCCAGTGCGCTGAAACCAGAGCAGAGAAGGAGAAGGAGGAGGGCGAGCAGGGGGTGAGAGAAAGAGAGAGGGAGAGCGAAGGGGACGCGAATCGCTTCCCTTCGAAAGTAGACGCGTCGCGACGCGCTTACCGGGATAATCGATATTTTCGGCTGCATATGCATGCATGCCATTCAAGGCATTATCGAGCAGCGGACCCGTCCAAAGTCCCTCTTCCTCTTTCTTTCTCGCTCGCTCTCCTCCCTCCATTAATAGTCGCGGCGCACGAGCTTACCATGAGTCTTCGAAACATGTAGATCAGCAGATAAGCCGGTACGTGGCTGAACGAGCGATCGGTCTCAAGTGCTGATCTCCAAGCGTTCGTGAAACTATTTCCCCACATTGATCTATCACGTAGAATCGTCGAAAAAGCCCAAAGCGAAAAGGGAATTACAAGCTAACGATCAAAGCGACGTTAATAGACTGTCTGGAGGTTCGAGTTTTACTGTTGCAGAACTCGCTTGTAAGAGGCTAGTTTTGAAATATGGTTACTGGCATCTTGAACTAATACTCCGCGGTAGGATTCCACTTTCCGCCGTGAATTTCCTATAAAAGTGGTAAAAGTAGCGGGGACTTAGAGCGAATTACCGCAAGGATCTGGCTAACGAGGCTGCCGGAGTAGGTTCGCGCAGATTGAGCCCGGGTCATTTGAAGATGCCCGAGCATTATAAGGTCAGCCGAATCTCGAATGGCTGAGAACTGGGCCCGAGTAGTTGCCACACTCCAATGAATATTTTGAGAGCTCTAGCTAGAGTAGTTGGAGTGCGGAGAGGTTCGGGGCAGTCACGTTTCCAAAGTGATATCGTTCGCGCAGCCCGCATTCGTAATCTCAGAGCGAGTCGGCCGCCAGGGAAGAAGAAAGTTCAATCGGGTTTTCGGGGCGAAGTAGAATTCGGATAATCGTCGAAAGGAGCAGCGGGATAGGGGCTTGGCATCGAAAAGCACGCCAACTTCCTCGATCGAGGAAGGAGAATCGAAAGAAGAGAGAAGAACTCCGCGCGCGATCCAATACTCCATACAGGGCCACCCAACAGCATCAACAATACTCAGAAATCAAACAGAAAAGTTTCACCATTCGTTTTTCCACTCGATCCATGTAAATTTAAAAATCACGCTTTCGAGGTATCATAAATTTCACAAGTCATTTCAATTGCTGTTGTATATTTGGAGAGAAAAATGATTTGCTCGAATTTTTCAAACACGTCTGACAGTCGAAATGTTTTATAAGAATAGGGTCGTTTAGACATTGTTTACGGCTAATTCTAATGTTTCGCAGTATAATGTGAGTATGACATAGATATATTCGGAGAAAGGATGGCAGGCAGACGTGCCGTACTTTTAAAGTGAACAGTAGAGGAAAGTGGTGTGCGAGTGTTGCACGTGTGCCTCTATGTATAATCCGCAATATCCCAACCTGTGCTATATCCAACACGACAGCCAGCAGGATCCACCCCCCTTCATCTACCAGCACAGGCACACACAGGCGCGCACACACGTGTTTCATAGAGTTCACAGGACGCATACCCGTCTAGATTATTAATGTTTAATATGACATGCGTAACAACCGATGCGGGACACCTGCGTTCAAACGGCTTTACATCGCTCTATCTTGCAGAATGCTTGGAGCGAGCATTCCGATCGATATTGAACGCTTTTTCCCGTCGAAACCCCGCCGATTTTACGCGCCATTCCGGAAGCGTCTGTGTCACGGAGCACTTCCGAAATAGACTGCAATGCTTCTAATGCGGGTAACAGGCATTGCGACAGAGGATGGCAGCCAATTCGACGGGCTCAAAAGATCGCACACGGATTTTACGAGTCATACGTCACTTTAGCGTGACAGAATGCTTCTCGACTGCGCTACCTCCCCGAAACAATATGTCCATCGTTTCGGCACTCGACTCTCCGCCGTGTTTACCAGTGACGGACAAATATATACGCGCCAAGTGTGCCAAAAGGCTAAGTTCGCTTTTTATTTCTTTGCAAAACTTCTCTCCTCCTCTGAAATAACACCAATTTTTATGATTTTTTAAAATTCTCAGAAATTCTCATAGTTCTCGCTCGAGATATTTAATATTATTACTCGCATTCCTGAAACTTCTCGAAAGTTCTACCGACCTACAAAATATTCTAGAGCAGCGAGTAGAATCCAAAGGGCGAGATCGGACGGCCTCGCTCTTGCAAATGCGAGCGGTGGTTGGAGTTGGAGAGAGGCCGCGGCGGCGGCGGCGTCTCTTGAAGTGGATCACGGAAATTGGATTAACGAAGCGGTTAGCCGCGCAGCAGGATCTCGCGCGATTATTTCGAATGACAAATGAGCCGCAGAGGAGGGCGGAAGGAGGGGGGCAGCTCGGGGCCAAGCGAGCGAACGGGCACAGGTTGCTGCGGAGGAGAACGTAGCCGCCACCTCCCCGTTGATAGTGCGACCACAACACTGTTCCGCGGCACTAAACCTCGGTCAGATATGGATACGAATAGGCATTGCTTCCTATTACCCAGGATATCTTTTCCCTCCTCCGCCGCAATCCTAGCCTTCTAACGCATTAACCAAGACTAACTTACTACCGTAAGCATATCGTACACCACTACGAAACACTTCGCACTTTGTACCTTCTTCTATCATCTTCACATGAATTAACTCTTATGATTTGTAGACTATTATTTTTATAGAAATCGTTCTAAAGTCTGTTAATAGTGAGACAGTTATCTTTACTGTCGCACTCGATGGCAGATTTGTTAAGGGAATAAAGTGATCCTCGGAGAAATGTGCGAAATCCAACGAGCCAAGGGGGATAGGCAAACGTGTCCCCAGAAAAGTGAATGGGGCTGGTGTATTTTTATCGAGAGCACGGCGAATTCCCGCGAAAGGCTAATATTTCCCTCGAGCAAATAAAGTCAACACTCATTTGGGACTTATCAAAATGCAGGAGGTTTCGTGCCAAAGCGTAGTTTCGCGTGCGCGGATACCACGGCGAGTATCAGCACTCGGCACTTAATTAAAAGTCACCGATGGATTAATGCGATGAGAGATGCCGCGAGAGCAAGATTGGCAAGACAGAGCAATTTAAACTGGGAATTTTAGGAGGATCGCGCGCTGCTTGCTATCGTGTACTATCGTCGGGTGAGCGCGCGTATGTCCGCCCGGAGAGAAAGACGAACGATCTTGGAACTCGAAGGCCGTAGATCCCGATATTCATCGAGCAAAAGCTTCGGGGGACGATAAGCCGCGGCAAGAAAGGCCCGCACCGGATAATTAGAAAGTTTATCCGACGGCGGATCCCGCCTGGCAATCTTATTCGCATTAATTATTTTCCTCCCCTCTGCGCTCGCTACCCCTCGCCGCGCGCGCGCGCGCCGCGTCGCGTCGCGCGATCTGATTAAGGTCTGCCCGACCTTGCCGAGGAGAGCGCCTGTCTGCAGAACGAGATGAAGTCAATTCTACAAAAGCAGAGCGAAGAGATGAGAAATCATTTGGACGCTGAGAAATTAGCAGTCGATATTACAAAAGGCAGAAATCCCAAGAAAAGTCTGCAACCGATACGAAGAGCTAATCGAACGAAAACAAAATGGGTGGGAATAAAATATGAGTGCGAAGTGAGGTGACACGCAAGAGAGAGAGAGAGAGAGGTACATACTATCATCGGCAAACAAGGAGAGGAGCGCGAGGAGACGGTGGAAAGTGCTCGTAGAAAATGCCAGAGCCGGCGCCTCCGCCAGCTAGCTTGTTCGCCGAGGGAGAACAATGCGAACGCGTCGGCGAAATAAAAACTAAGGTGCGGCCAGAGGGAAAAAGTGGAACAGCAAGAAGCAAAGTAACGAGGAGGGTGCCAAAAGAGGCAGAGAAACAAGGCGAGAGAGTCGAGACAGAGAGATAAAGAGATGGGAGGGATTCTGTGGTGGAAAAAAGGGGATCTCCAGTGAAAGTGAGAATCCAGTGGTAACCAAGAGTTGCCATGCTGCCAGGGGAGAACAAGAGCGGCGGAGCCTTCTCGCAAATCAGAAACAGAACTCGTTATACCATCTCGATTTAGCAGACGGAATTGTTTCGTCTGGTTAAATTGCAATATAATCGAGAGGGTTAGTTATCGGTGATTGGGATTGTCGCGCGACTTGTTGCTGAATCCTTGAATTGTGAGAAACACCCTCGGCAAAAAAGCGAGAAATGGATTGTCGCGATATGTGGGTCAGTGGAGATTTTAATGTTCTACGCGGTACTCCCGCCGAGATTATCGAGCAGTTCTTAATTGACTTGGGAGGCAAGTCGCCCTCGATCGTCTGATTTAAATCGATTAGGATAACGAAGAGTAATACTTTAAGTTGGACCGCGCCCGCGGAATCCGCTTGCCGAGAATTCCGACTAATTATACGGCCGCGAACACGTAATGCATAAATCCTAACTGATTTGGACCGAGTTTCGCCCTTGTTCCACGCCCTCTCCTCTTTCTTGGATTCATTCTTTGCCAATTTGCCTTAATAACCCGCTGACCTGTCGCTCCTTGAGATCGATGACCCTTCGCCCGCGATAATTCTTTAGCAATGCCTGATGGTGCAATTTCATTCTTGAGTTCACACGAAAATACTCGAACCGTCCGACTTAAATGGAACGGCGGCGCATATTGTCGAGTCACACGCATCGGCTAAATTCTTTTCGGGCTCGCTCTCGTGATATAGGTGAGAAAGTGTGACGTCTCACCGGAAGCGAAAGCTCGAGATAACGGCGGACGAATTAAAAAGCTTCGCGTGCCACCTTTTGTCCTGGGGAATTTGCAGGTACCGCAGGGATTCCGGTTGGAACGAAAAATGTAAAGCTGCGATCCATTCGTGTCCTTGGTTCCCGGACGAGCTTGCCACAATGGGGAAAGAGAGGTGGGAAGTGGAAGGGAAAGAAAGGAGCTTCTTTGAAAGCGTTCCTTCTCACGCGGCGTTGCAGCTCGCGTGAGAAGGATCGCTAAAAAACACGCGGCCGAACGCTTAAGTGCACCGGACTTCAGAGCGCCGCCGCCGCCGCCGCCGCCGCCGGCACTGAGAGAAAAGGTCCTTCTTCTACGACTTCCATTTCAGCAACTCGAACATATACGTGTGCTCGAGCAACTTATCCTCCAAGGTTTCCTCGGCCATTTTTTTTCTCTTTCGATTAACTGTATAGGAAAAACGTGCTTTTCTTCTAAGTGGAAGAATGTAGGGACTAAGATTATTACCGGTGCGAATTCCATCGCGGATGATTGATCCGTCAATTTGGCCAGTATCGAAGCGTAACCCAATGGAAACCTCGAATACTCGCTGATCCTCACTCATCACGTAGAACTTGGTCCGGCGATCATTACATTTCGTTCAAGCGAAAACCTGCATGGGATTTCTTCGTTATTGTTTTCTTCCTTTCTCCGGCGGCAACGTTCCTTCCAATTCGATTTCGATCATGCTCAATGCCAAATGGATCTCGCATTGGAACGCCTCCCTCTCTCGTCAATCAATATTTCTCTTAATTAAAGGATCTCTCCCCAAGTAATATCGTCGACTGATTTCCCGGATATAAATCACCGCGCAGCATTTCGTTCCATCGAACGAAGAGCAGCCTGATCAATCATCTCTCGAATAATACTACCGATTGCTCGGAGGATATAAATGCCAAAGCGTTAGCGGCACTGTCAGACTTTCATTCAAGCATCGGTCCACCTTCGCCAGCTGTTCGAGGTCGGAAATCCTCAGTTATCTGGAGTTCCGGGAGAAATTCCTTCGGGGCGAAGTGTAATTGGGGTTGCAGCCCGCGGGTAATCGTGAAATAGAAAGCAGAAAGCGATGTTCGGCTGCACTTAAAAATAAAGTAGAGAATACCCGCTCGAAGTTGGAGCGCGAGAGAGAGTAGAACAAGACCGTGGACGATCAGACGTCGCCCGCTGTCGCCATCTGAATAGCCGGCGAAGAACTAGAAAGGCCGACGAAGAAGAGCTGCAATCCATACCCGGGCTTTTTATCCTATCGCCAAACGGCAGATTGCAAAGTGCTCTCTTCGCCGCGTGGAAAATGAGGCCAACATTTACGCAAAGTTACACGAGTGCGCCCCGGCAAACAGAAGATTTCCCGAGTAATTGGAAATCGGTCGGCCAATTTCACAAAAATCCCAGTGTCATTTTGCGCGGATGGCACTCCAAAGCAGAGAGAGAGAGCGCGCGCGAAAGAGAAAGAGAGAGAATAAGAAGAAAAAGGGATGACTCTTCGTGCGCAAAACAATAACGAGTTTTTAATCCGGCGAAGTGGAGGTCGCTCGTGAGCGGAATTCCAAAAGTTATCAACTACTCTGTGCCGCATGCTACGTGCTCGCATTCGAAGAGAGAAAAAAGGAGGGGTGGGGTGGGGTTGCGGGGAGGGAGGCGGAAGGGAGTGAAAAAGGAGAGGCTTTAAACTCAGCGGGGGTATAACGGAAACATCGTGCTCTCGCATCTCCCGATTTCATAACAGTATCCATTTACCGGCTTTGTACTTCATTTTCCATGAGAATCACTCCGCGTAAACGCGCCCGCTCCCACGTGTCCTTCCGCGAGGGTTAAGTATTAGATGGAAATACATGGAGAATCGAAGGAACGAATGCGACTAAAGGAAGGAAGCCAACATCAACCCACGCCAAGCCGGGAATGGAATCATCGATATTTGCAACGCGAGAACCGAGTGCTCCAGGATAAGCCTGCTTCGGCACCGAGCACCAACACCAACACCACCAGCAGCAGCAGGTCGCATAAATCTGCGAGCATGCAGAGCTTGGCGGAGCAGTAAAACCTGCATTCGTAACGCAGCGTGCACTTTGTCATCCAGCATCCGTATACCTCTCTCGGCCTCTCTCTCTCTCTCCTCTCTGTCCTACTTTAGCCACTCCGTCATCCGATGCACGTTCGCCAAACGATAAAGGATACTTCACTGCCCGGGGAAACTCCCTCGTCGGAAGACTAGTGGCGCGTACTTAATCTTCCATTATCAATCGCACGTTCTTACCAACGGCGAAATGAAGCTCCACTTCCTATAGAAATTCGACAGTCTCGACTCTCAACTATAGATTACGGTTGATTTCATCCGGCCGCGAAGAATGGACGATGAAGGAATGGGTCGCCGCGAGACAATCACCGCACGATGGATCTGCCGGCGAGTAGTAATTACTGGGAGAAATGTATCGCGTTTGGTCCAGTTCGGATGATTACGATCGGCAAAAGGAAGTCGATTCTTCCTGCCACAATTTCGCTCTCCTGACGTATGAAATAAAGGAGGGCGAAAGGAGAGCTGTTCTTGATACGTGACTTCGGTAGATCGCATTGGCGCGCTCGTGAGAGATGAAAACTCCAGAAACAGGGATATAAGCGGGCGTCGCTCGTGCGAGTAAACCAGCGGCTCGTACGTGAATTCAAATAGGTAAAGAGTCTCCTTCTTCCTATCTCACTCTGCTGCTCGAAAATATCGCCTCCAGCTCCAAAGAGAATCAATCCCTATTGTCGCGCGCCGCCACCACTCCTACTCCCCCTGGCCCGAGGTATTGGCCCGATTTCGATATTAAAAATTTATCCAGCCAAGCGAACCTGCCAGAAAGACTCGATGATAATATTCGGTAAGGGCGGCGACCACTTCACCCTGCTCGCTCAGCAGCCAATCGGCAGGATGTCGCCTGATGGTTCACCTGTGTCTCGATTACCAATGCTAAACGGCGATCAAAGAAATCAGAGACGATAATACGTCTCGCTTAGAGTCGGCCAATTTGCGAGCCGCTCGATTTGCCGCTAATCACCGGAAGAAGCCGGCCAAGCTCGGAATGCTCGCCGAGAGTTTCGTGGGCGGTAAAGTAGCATCGGGGAAAACAGGCAATTATTGCCGATAATTGTCTGCACGATTGAGTCCGGCTTAACACGGAACCGAACGAGCGCACCGTCTGCCGCAATATTCCACCAGAAACATTTCCACAGTTTACCAACTACTTAAAGGTTATCGAATGCCGTAGAAATTCGAAAGCAGCGTAGAAATTAATACAAATTATGTAAGATGACAAACGCGTGAGTCATTCGTATGGTGTAGCATCAACCCACGCGAGGTGTCAATTATAATTAAAATGATGAATGACAGAATCTTGGCGTCGCTTTCGTCAGAGTCGAATTTCAAAGATGACATTAACGCGGACATTAAGTGCGACTACGAGGCAGGAAGGAGCTTTGACGTTTCGGCCCATAACCCGGCGAAGAGCTCTCCCAGCGCAACTTCATAATGCAAGTGCGCATTCAAAACTCGGCTGCTCTCGTAATAGTTAGTGGAGGGGTGGGTGGCGCGAAGTTAACGTGGTCATGCGAGGCGAGCGCGATACATACTCGAAGCACAGAGAGAAACTGTCCGGCGCAGGATACTCCCGTGAAATAGAGACTTCGAGCTCTTACCACTGCGAGCATTAATTCGATGCCCTTTAATTAACGAGAGCGGAGCACGCGAGCCCAGACTCCTGTCAACACGTTCGCACAGCATGTACACGCAGAAACATCGAATACACCATTGCTAGAGAAGAAGCTTTTGATCAAGAAAAATACGCTCTATTGCACGAGAATTCCTTTGCTCTTGTTGTAAGCATCAATACTACAGACGGAAGAGTGCCACTGGGAAAACACAGAAATGGTAATGGTCGGCTCTCGGAATACTTGACTTTTTAATTATTCATAAGGGCGGCTCTCCGGGCCGAACACTTCTTCTCCCGAGGGTCAACTAAAAAAATCATTAGCCTCGTGAAAGCGTAAAGACAGCAGCTGTATCAGGCGCGCGCACACACCACGAAACAGAGAAATCATCGTTCGGAAAAGAGGATAGGTGGGGAGGACAGGTGGATCAGTTAGTGGAGAAAGGATAAGATATATGTTTTCGAAGGATATGGAAGCGGAATGTCCGGCGGCTAGTAACTCATGGGGAGTTGCGGGGGTGGAGAGTAGTCGAGGGGTGGCTTATTTCAGCCGGGCGACGAGAAGAGATTATCGCAGTGGCTGATGGTAAGAGGAAAGACCTCTGGTTTCCTGATTCATAGGCCGTCTCGCGTTACAAGCTCTCGGCTTTCATTCGCTCGTTCTCTCCTAGGATGTCTTACGGTGCGCTAATTAAAATTACGCCCGGCTGAACTACCTCTCTGCCTCCCTACCCTCGCCCCACTCACTCTCTTTCTCTTGCTCACTCCTTCCACGCGTACTCCGCTTCGCTCTTTAATCTGGCCACACCTATGGCCAGCACGCGCGCGCTCCGCCAAAGGGAATCGTAATTAGTATTCGCCGCTCCCGTTAATTATTTACATGGCTGGCTAATAATTAAAAGTTCGTTTCCACTCGAGAGAAAAATGCCTGCCGAAAAGTGGCTTGGTTATAGTATTGTTCTCCGTTGAGGATGCAGAGGTGTGAGTAAAGACGCGTGTGCAGAGGTCGAATAGCGATTAAGGATCCAAGGTAACAATGATTTCCTTGATATTAGCCTCCGCAATCCTTGGATATGTGGCACGTGGGTGTTCCTACGAGGAATTAGAATCGGAAGACACTCGGTGACTCGGTCTTAGTCACAAGCTGAATATTAACGCGACATTAACATGAGGGAGCAGACGCCTCGCACTGTTAACTTGTCATAAGAGCTGATTTCTCACGTTGACAGGTCCGCCGGAGGATTGCATCGCTCTCACGGCAGCTATTACCAACTTCGTCACGGCTCTATTTACTAGTGGGAGTCAATTATAAAATCGTCAAGTCGCTACGCACTCCATAATAGTTTCGAATCCCGGCTCTAATTAAATCCCACCCGAATTATCATAGGGGAACACGGCTGCGGGGTGGAATTGTTCTCGTACGTGAATCATCGCTTGGAGAACACACGGAGAGTGCGTCGTTCCAAATTTAGTCGGCGGCGGCAACTTGTCCGCCTCGCCGACCTACTCAACAATCTATTACTTCTGATTTATTTCATCGACAAAATCAATTTATCATTAAATGTCAAACGCCGCGAAACTCCTGAGAGGTATAAAAAGCCATGTTTTTGTACGAGGTCATTTTCAATGAATTACAAAAGAGACTTTTGATACCTGGTCCTGCCAAGGGAATTGTGTGACATTACACGTGGAAGCAAAAGTTTCAAAAACACAAAGCACAAATGCCAAATGCAGTTTACATGAGAACGAAAGGATGAAAAGGAGGGACTGACATTTTTTCGCGTGTAATGCAATCGCGATTGGAGAAGGGGAGAGCAGGTAGCCGGATCGTTTACATGCCGGAAATAAGAGCGATGGTAGCCCGGACTTTTATATCCGTAGGACTGGCTGGAGATCGATGGATTGTCGAGTTGAAGTGGGACGATTTTTAGCCGCGCTGTCTCTCGATCTGCAAAGTGCTCTGCGATCGATCATCTCGAACGCTTAGCTGTCCGTCCGTCCTGATGGTCACGGGTTCCTAGACGAAGCCATACAAGGAGCACACGGCTTACGCTGTAAATCGCGGTTGAGACGTTAAGTCGCCATCGAGCGACAGCCCGAGCAAAATCAATCCTGTTTGGCGATCGCGTGAAATTTCCATATTACTCCCTTTGATCGCCACTTGAGATTCAGTCTCATTTGTCTGTATCGAGCAGAGTAATCGGGAGGAGCTTCGCCATTCGAGCCTTTAATTCGTTCTGCGAGTGTCCGACTTCCTATTCCCTATTAATAGCAATTAGCGCTGACGTTCGATACTTCAAACTGATTTAGAGAAGTTTACCGGTCCGAGTTATTCTCTCTTATCGAAGTTACGATGAATCATAAATGGGCGGCTCGGGCTGGGAAGTTCCTCCTTTATCTTGGGAGCGGGCACCTTCAAGAGGCATCTTGAAATAGACGCTCTAACTAATTGGCGCGAGCTTTCCTTTCTCCTTCTGCAAGGAGAGTTAAAGTGCATTGGTGTACACTTGCCGGGCTCTCATCGCTGCGACCCTCCCCAGTTATTATGGGTTAACAGCTGGTAGCACGAGGAAGAGCGGAGAACGAGCTGGAGGGTCAAGGAGAGAGGGAGTGCGTGCGAGTGAGTAGAGAGGGACGGCGGAACTGTCAGTGCTAGAGCGATCCTCCTCACGTAAGGACGAATCCACCGGGATCACCTGCGAATCGTCTCTCGTCCACAGGATTTCTCTCTTTCGCTGGTGAGTCCTGCGCATTTTACAACATTCCCAGCCATCAATTCTCCGATCAACCAACTTCCTTTACGACTCCCAACGACTTTCTCGAACCTGCCTTCGCCGACCAGCCAACTGTCAACTTACAGCCGCTAAAAACCTTCTCAGCTTACAATGAGAGAAGAATCTCGAACAATCGAAGCTGCTTTTTTTTAGTGCCGAGAAGCGTCGCGACGACTTTTTCACTAAATCGGAGAATCATTTCTCGGTATTACCGGCGGCTTAATCGACGGCGATCCGGGGATTCTCGGGATCGCGTGAAATCCAGTTAGCGATTGGCACGGAACCGCCCTCGAAATGCAGAATCGGCGGCGGGCTGCGCGCGAATTTCCCGGATTCCCCTTCGGCGGCTCCATATTTTTCACTTAATTAAAGCGCGCTCCACCGCGGCATTCCGCCATCAGGCGAGTCCGATCGTTGCCGCGCCGGCTAAATCCCCTCGATGAATGGAAATCGAACGCGATCGAGTGCGATCGAATGCACACTTTCGGAGCTTGCCTCATATATATCCGTGTGTGGCTGTGTGTGTGTGTGTGTGAGAGAGGTTGGGTTACGCGTTGCTCGGGGATATATTGCCGGGTCACAGACGCCACGGCGGTCGCTCTTAATTGCCAAAGTCGTCGGGAGAAGTCGGCGCCGAGGCTTACGTACTCGCGCCCTTAAGCCGCGGCTTAATTAACGCTCCGATCACTCCTGCCAACACTCGCTGGAGAAAGACAGAGAATCGGAGAGCGAGAGAGAGAGAGAGAGCGAAAGCATAGGAGAGGAGGTGAGTGTAGAAAGAACAAGTGGATTGAAGGAGGATGAAATTGTCTGTCTGGCGGGCGTCTGCTCTCGCGCAACGAGAAACGAGATCTCAGAGATCAGGCCTGTCGAGAGTAGATGTGCTTACGTGCGATGCCCAACGGCCGGCATGCATCCACAAGATGCTGCGCTAATTGCTCCGTTACGTGCTTTCTCCATCTCTTTCCCACCACTCTCTTTCACAGGTCCCGGACCGTTAAATCCTGACTGCTCTTTCCCGCGCTATATAAACCTTACCAGATTCTCTTTCGTCTGCCGTTAGCGATTAAACGCACGATTTAATCCGACGTGAAGACCAGTCCTCCGCTTTAGCCGCAGACTGGTTCTTCTTACGTTCTGGAAGTTCATGAAGTGGCAAACTGATTTGTGGAAAGAGGGAGCTTTAATGATAATAAATGGGAGTGGATTTTAATTTCGTTTTTAATCTCGCAAATGCGAGGGAATGCGTGGCAAAGGGGCAGTGCAGGAACGCAGGGCAAATGTTCTGGCGTGTCTTCATTTTATTGGGGCACGTGCGTGCCATGTGCGAGAGTGGCTGCCTAATTACGCACGAATGTTGCTGCTTGCCAAAACATCGGGCTCTGCCTGTACTCTCTCTCTCTCCTCTCTCTGGCGGAGAGTAGTCCGGGCAGGGAAGGGAAGTCGCGCTGAAAGGAGTCCAGAGAATTTCGCAGCGGTGCCATCGTTGCTCGAGACTAGCTCTCTGTAATTAGGCGCGAATTTTCCTATTTTCCTATCGGCTCCCTGCGTCGGAAAATGCGACAATCCCAGTCGCATATAGCGCGAACGTGCGTGCGTGACCCATTTTCCACGCGAACTCTGAATTCCAAGCTGATATTCTCACAGAATCGAAAGAGGGACTCGGAATACTAATTGTTCCATTGTGAGTCATAATTCCCGCGGAGATTACGAATATTAACATTCGCGAAGATTGACCGCGGAGAGATTTAATTCTAACGAGCGAGCGAGCGAGTGAATATGTCTCAGGTGAGGTTGCTGGCCATGGGTGGGCAAAAGGACATGGCAATCTCGGGGAAGTACGTTTTCAGTAAGAACTATAAATAATCCCGGCAATAAGAGCACGCGAGCGAGCAAAAGCGCGAGTACCTGGGTCACCAGACGTTCTGGTTTAGCCGGTGGAAATGCCTCGACTCACCGAGA
The DNA here is from genome assembly GCA_910591665.1 of Ectemnius continuus. Classification (NCBI taxonomy): domain Eukaryota; kingdom Metazoa; phylum Arthropoda; class Insecta; order Hymenoptera; family Crabronidae; genus Ectemnius; species Ectemnius continuus. The sequence continues at coordinate 5,627,927 of OU342868.1, read as the reverse complement.
GAGCGGCCGTGCAGTTAAAAGAGCGCACGCTTGCACTTGATTATAACGCTCTCGGAAATCATACTTTGTGTGTTAATGCACTCTCGCATACCTTGCCCCAGACGTGTTTACAATCATCATGCGTCTTTGTAAACACTTACTTTCATCTCGCCCCTCTCACTCCTCTCCTCCCCTTTTCGCCCTCATCCCTAAATGGTTAACCAGTGATGCAATAGATCGTGCAGGCATCCCAGAATCACTACTTGGAATGAGCGAGGCGAGCGAGCGCGTGTGTGCCCAAAGATGACAGGCAGCCGAAGGAACGAGTGGAAAATTGAAAACTGCTAAAGCAAGCATGCAGTGAAGTCGTGCTCGCTAACTCGTCCGTTGCTTCGCTCGCTTCTTAACCATAAAAGACTGTCAGGCTTACGTCACGAGTCGTGAGTCACGATAGCCGCTGGCCTAAAAACACTATTGCCATGGCGAGAGCGACGTCGCGTTAATAATTTCCTGCGGGGAGCGTCGGCAAGGACGCGCGAGAAGCACTTCAAACGCACAAGAAGCTCGTACAGAGAGTCGAAATTAGCTGGAATTGTCGATGATAGCGTTTATACTGGCAAGAGAAACCAGGGTAAATCCAGGGCGAAGAGGTGTTTTGTAGTTGGATCGATGATAGCCTCGCTAGAGAGATGTAATCGGTGGGAAAACGATATTACGAAGCGTGGGTTGTGAATCCTGGCTCTCGCACCTCTCGAACCACTCGCGAGCCTCTTGTATCTCTTTCGGCCGATTTATTCCGGATAAAGATCCGGAGAGTTTTTTAGCCGTGGGCGGTGGCGGCGGCGGCGGCGGCGGCGGCGACCGAGGATTCGTTGGAATCGAGTGGGCGCATTCGCTTTTACCGCAATTACATTTCCTTGGCCCTATCCTTTTCCTATCTTCTTCTCCTCGCTCCTCGCGCTTTAATAAATGCCAGCAATCCGTCGAGTGGCGGTCTCACCGAAGTTTCACGAAAATTAAGATTTTCCTTGGACGAATCGCCCAGGAAAATGAAGATTAACTAGGAAGTCCACGCGAGCACGGGAAAATGAAGTATGTAAGTGGGATTGGGAAGGCGCCGGGTAAGACAGAGAGACCAGGATTATATGCCCGCAGCGCTCTGCGGTTAATTCAGATGATGATTTCATTAGCAGTTGAAAACTGGATAGCTCCGGCTTGTAATTACATAGCATTAAAACTTTGGGCCACGACGGCGAGATGAGGTTGAGCGGGCCGCGAGCCCGAGACTCCAAAGAGTAAACGCGTGAGGGTAAACTTGTAAACAGAAAACACTGATTCCGCCGCACTATTAAACGCCACAGGATTAAAGCAGCTGACTCGCGAGAACCTGGAAATACATAGTAACAGGGAAATTTCTGATTACATTTTAGGTGCAGAGGTCATCAACCCGAGCGGTCAAGGAACGGCCGGCACTTAATCATGGCAGCACCACAGGCGTCCTCGCGTCTCGAGCTGCTGCAGGTAAGTCAACAATATACTACCACTCCCATTCAGAAACACTCGACTGTTCTATTAAACGAAACAATTAAACTATCAATTTTTCAAAACACTAAAAATCAAATGTAGACCGCAAGGAAAATAAACCTCCTGGATAGAGCTAGCTGAAAGATTTCAGGTTTTTAGTGGTTTGAAAAAAAGATTGGGTGACAAAACCGCTGCGGTGTGTATAGACAGAGAGCTCGAAGCGTGAATATCTGTCGCGATTGCTTAACCGAACTCGAAGGCAAGACGGCGAAACCGATCAGGCTCTCCGGCGAGAAAGAGTCCTTGCCGGTATCGTAATCTGGAATTGCTCGAGCAAGCTGGTTAAGGCTCGCTCGCTCCCGTATCGCCTGTTCTCCTTTGGCCCACGTATGCCGGCATTCACAGCACACCACGCATATATGGCATCCTGTTCTCGGCTTCTCCTGTGTACATAGCTAACGACCCACGTGCAGATGTAGCCGAAATCGGCGCCCCTATGTGTTCTCCGTCCTGGCCACTCGGACAGGTGACCCTTGGACCGTGTAATTGCCGGAGACGATCTTCGGCACACACTGCTTGCTTCTCCTGGCTTCTCTTGACAATGCCCATCATAGCAGCAGCAGCAGCAGACACGGAAACATTTCTCACTTCTATCCTCCCCATTCATCGTACCAGACTAGACAAGCATTGTCTACTTTGCTCCTTGATTCCTGGCACACTTACGATCGGGCGCATTCGACTCTGGCGTAATCAGTGCGTAAGCTCAATGCACCGCTCTGAGCATTAACCCGGTTTTAAGTACTAAATAGATTGGAGTGGTGTTCGAGTGAAATGATAATCAAGATTCATCCAATTATGTCGCTGTCTCGCGAGCGGATTTTCCGTTTCAAATAGCGCGTGGAACATAATACAGGCCGCGGGACACCGAGATATCTCGTGTAACCAGGCTTGCGGCCGAAGGGGTTAGCAACTCTCTCTCGGTGCATCTATGTAGAATATACACGCACGCCGAGGAAGAAAGAGGCGGCGGACGCGGAGAGACAGCGTGGTAAAGGAAGGCAGGAGGAATGGCAAAAGGGGATCGAAAGAGCATGGTAGACGCTTGGCTTGTCAACCGCGACCGACCGCTCAGACTCTCGACTATAATGGTCTGACGTCATATCCTGCGATGCCTTGAGCAGTTCGCCATCCCTGCGGCTGCTCCCCACCGACCAGATAGCCATCGTCTACTTTGTTCTTTGACTCCTAACGCTGATGACCGCCAGTCAATGTCACTCACTTCACCAGCCTCCAGATTCTCCATCGATATTTCCAGCCTCGCCTAATTCACCAATCGAATCCCCCCCAGTTTTCAATAGGAAATGCTCGATCGAAATGTTTAAATATCGAGAACGAGCGTGGGCAGTGCGACGTCCCACGCTCGCTGACCGTCGAATGTCCTTTTGGCCCAACTCCGCCCGAGTCCTCTCGTATTTTCTCAAACACTGTTTGTCCACATTCGCATTTAACGCCCATCATAAAAATCGACGAGGTTCCTTTGGCGATTTTTTGGAGTAAATGTCGACTCTGATAGTTAGCTGGTTTAATTAATGTCCCGGCTCATTCTCGCGGAGATGATCGGTAAGTGAACTCCGATGATCCCCGAGTCAACCGGCGGAGTCATCTACGAAGCCATAGGATTACGTCACTCGTGCAAGGGCATCCTGGTGAATGCGCATTGGTACAGATCCAGATTATTGACGCTTGAACGTTCACCCCATAAAAAGCGAATCTAGCTTGCTGGCCAGAATAGAGTGCGTGCAAAGAGCGCGCGCGGCACAAGGAACAAATTCTCCGGGCAATTATGCCGGTTAACTGGGCAAGTATCCCGTGCATTTACAATTATAAATCAGCCAAGCAGTGGAGAGAAGGGGATGTTCCTCATCAATTATTCATTGAACGCGAATCAGGCGTTTGCATCACGCGAGTCCCTCTTATCTCCGAACCCACATTTCAAGCATGTGCCCCGCAGACTCGGCCGAGACACACTTCTTTACACGAGGTTTCGCGTGCCAGCTCTTCATGCTCGAGAAAGTGTATCATCCGACATTTATCCTGAAGAATTGTCACAGATTAATCTCCAAGAACTTCAACATATTTCTATCTCGAAAAGACTCAAGACATTTGTCATATGTTTTCACATAATTTATTATTCGATGTGAAACATTAGAAAGACAACTTTGTGTTGAAAAGATATCAGAATGAAATCCATAGTTTCTCCAGCGATTCCAGACGATCTCCTCGCACGAAGATCGTTCGGTTCCAAGTGGTCAGAGCGGAAAAGTTTTTCCCAGAGTTAAATGTAAGTTGGTTCCCTGGAACACCAAGGGTCTTGTATTCGCGCGAAAGTACGTTCAAAGGGGAACCGATGCGGAGATTTTCTTTTCGTTGGCGTGTGCAATTTCGAGGCGGCCGGCGTACTTTCCTGCGCTTTGATTCGACGACCGCCAACTTTCACAGCTAATTATTTCTGGTACCAGTCCGATGGATTGCTCGGCTAATGAAATGATTGCGGATCAACGAGGTGTGGACGTATCGTTGAGAGGTCCCAGTTTCCACCAGGATTTATTACGTTCCACGCAAGTACTGCCGATAGCCAGTTTTATCGAGAACGTCAATTCAATGGCGTTACATATTCCCGGTAGTGCGTAATTACCAGCTAAGTTATTTCATGATGTAACCTGTGCTTCGTGGACGATTTTTTGCCTTCGCGTCTCGCGGAAGGTCAAGCGTGGGTATCGAAAAGCGTGCGCTTCGTCGTGTTGCGGTGAGACAATTTTGCGCGTTAACAAAAGCCAACAAGCCGCAGACTCTCGCCGCGGCCGAGAAGTTGCAGGATAAACTTTTGAAAAAGCAGCTTCCGAGAAGTATTATAGCGCGCGAAAGGAAATCCGGGTGCGGGAGTTGTCTCAGATTACTCCTTGATTCGTACTTCGCGAGGGAATTAAAGTATCCGGTCTGAGCGTGGCCGCGCTCATTCTGCTTACACTTTGCTTCTCGCAAAACTGTTTTCCCACTAACGCGCTTTAAGCTAAAGTCAGTGTATTTCGAATTATAATAAAGATAGGTAAAGGCGGAAGGCAACATTTTGAAAGGGAATGGCCGGCTAATGAAGAAATTCACTCGGTGAGTAGGTCGCTGCCGTGATGAAGCATCAAGTTTCAGACATGGTATGAAACTTCTCTCCTCTCCCAGTACGAAACTTCTCATCGATGGAGGCTTTCCTACAGTAAACTACTTTGTTTGCGTGTACAATAGCCGGTCCGATAAAATTACTGTGCACCTTGTGGCAGCCGGTGCATCGAGTCGTAGGAGGAGGTGAGCGTGGTCTTACGTAAAGAGCCTTAATTCGATTGGCGATCGATTCAGCGACAATAGATCGGCGTAAAATGTATGTTTTGAATATGCATCGCCCACTGAACGCCACTCGCACTTGGTCCGATTTCAATTAGAAACGGGTTGCGCGTGGAAAATTGAGTGATCGCTCTGTTAGCGCGGTGTCGACCCACGCAGCTGTCAGCCTCTTTAAGAGGTTGTATCACGTCAAGCGGCGTGCGATACTTTATTCACCACCTCACGCGATATTCCAGCGTAAAAGAATTTTCGAGAGCCTATCGTCGAGGCTCTAACTTCGTAAAGCACCGGCTGAATTTATGTGAGCCTTGAACTTTGCGTTCCAAGGTGCTCCGCTGAAATTCTCTGTAATCCAGCGGGCAAACAACGATACACGCGACCCTCTTAAATTTCCCATGCATTTCCAACTTGGTCTTGCAATGAGACGAACTTTCCTCGAATAACATCGATATTCGTCTAACATGACGAATCTCTAAGTATCTATTTATTAGTTTTGAATTCTCAGGGAAAAATTATAGAAATAATAATTCAATAATATTGCAAAGATTTGGGGATTATTTGATGGGATTTTTCTGGTAGGATTGAGTGGATTAATCGGTATTGGTAAATGAGTACGATATTGTGGTAGTCGAACAAATCCCCTAGGCAGGAATCAATAACCTCGTAATGAAACAATTATTTTCGGTACAATCGGCTGGATTAATTGGCTTAATGGATCGAAGAGGGAAACTTCGAACCGCAATTTGCACCTGGGCGAACTTACGATTTACTGCTATCCCCCACGGCAGTCCTCGAATATCCACCATCAAGGTCGCCCAAATCGCACGAGCGTATCCTTGACCTGCACACCACGGCTATTCAGACCACCGACTGTTCCCAGATTAACAATAAGTGGGAAACGATGTCGTTTGAAATCGACGGTCTGCTTTCTCATAAATTCGCAATAGGAACCAACGGCTTTCTGTTCAATTTCTAACATTGTCACATACTTACCGTTATTTATAGAAGTGAACGTCGCTTAAGTTTTGCTCGACTTGTATTCTTCCTTCTAATTTGATATTCGAAGAGAATAATGAAGTTTATAAACTTGGAGGGTATATTTAGCCTTCCATCTCCGATAATCCTGGATCGCAGTAAACACTGTCATCAACATTCTAAGGGTAGGAAAGTCGCACATGCGCGCTCTCACAGCCGAGCCAAGCAAACCGCGGGGGTTGCTAACAACGCAGTTGTGATGGTAACCCTCGCTAGTGTGCCGCAGTTCTTCTATCTTCCCACGACGCGCTTCACGTGCTGCCGGTTTATCGCGCGATAAACTCAACGATAACATTGTCTCTTTCGAGGAGACAACGCATCGTTTTAATTATACCTTACAATAGAACCATATTTCCCATGCAAAAAGTTCGAAGCTTATTGCAAGTGTAATCTTTGCAACGTTTATAAAATCGTTCGACGCACTATCAAAGCTTTGATCTTTAAGTACTTTCCAACACAAAACTTGTCTCGAATTATAGACTTTCATTGTTGACAGTGTCTTACGAAGTAATAAATTTCTATAGTAATTAAACAGATACGAAAAAAAATCGCGAGGTCTCGCCTGTTGAACGTCTGTGTTTGGTCGGCGGCAAAGAGTGTGAACTTGACATTGACAGGCATGAACTTGGGGCCAACGCAATCCCCTGTAATACTGTGCTTCGTGTTATGGAATGTTTGCACTACCACTAATCAGGAACGCCTCATCTTTGAAGTATACGATAATTAGTACAATGTGAGGCAATCGTAAATCAGTCGATTACCAAATGAAGACGAACCGAGCGAAGGCAGTAAAAGGCTCGCCTGAGAAGATGCCGATCAACAAAGAGGAATTAGTAGCCCGTGGAGTTTCAATAGACATGGAAACATCCTGGGCAGGCCAGGAACTCGTCTCATCAATTTCTAAGCTGAATAACATGGTCCTGTCTCAAAACTTTATTTATTATCTCACACAAAGTAACACACGAAATTTTCCCTCTTACGATATTATCATAATAGCATCGCTTTTACTTAATTGCACATCAAGTTAAATACTTTCGCTCCCAAGGCCAGAGAAAATTGTCACACGTATATTGAATTGGTGCCAATTGGAACGCCATTTCGGGAAAGGACATAAGCGAACTCGACAAACGATCGAACAAAGAACGAACCGTAAGAAGGAGATTGGTCTAATGTAGATTGCGAAGCTCACATGTGGCGCGATCGATGCTTATCCATAAAGCATTGGGAGGCACGTGAAAGTATAGTAGTGACAGCACCTTGAGGATACCATAAGCGCATCGACATCGACAGCTCTTACCTAATACTACGAGTAACTCTGGAAAAAAGTCAGTTACCCGATTTACCAGGAATGAAGCGATTTCTTTTATTAGGGTCTTAAAGTCGAGGGTGCAAGGAATCCTCGATGCAAGAGGTGTCCAGGCACGTGATCATTGACGGGTTGCTCTCGAATCAGGTGATGGTGTGCTGGAGCGCCAAGTGGCTGACACACATGTCTATATATAGAAGGACCACATCCTCTCTCTCTCTCTCTCTCCTCTCAGTCGTCAGGAGTCGTTCATGTGTCATTCATGTGTCGTACCTCCGACAGGAACCTTCTTCTTTCTTCGCCAATATTTGCAATGAGTGCCTCCACTTTCCAAGCGTACTGTATCCACTCTGTATCGCGTGCTTTCTCCTTTTTCTCCGAGGCACGCTAACCCTACACAGTTTGCAATCCAGCGTCGTTATCCAGTCTTACTAAATGAAACCCTGTTTTATTTCCAGCCAGGTGAATGCACTCCAGTCAGGTTGATTTATCCATCATGCTGATTAATTTCCTGGAAAACAATGTCCTTCGCGATTAAACGTGTTAATAAATGAGAGATTATAATTTCGTAGAATAATATCGTTTGGGAGAAATGATTGGAAATGTTTTATATCGATTATTTCATGGAGTCTGTGCTGGCCCGTCTGAAAATGTACTGGGTGGAAGGCAAATTGCAGAGTACCGCTACGAGCGAACCGTTCGACACTGACCTCCTTTTCTCCCCGAGGGACACTGGTGCCCTTTAGTGCTCCTCGGATTCTTTCAGCAGTCTGGCCGATGGGTGCCGAATACCGTGACCCAGCATCTTATTTAAGGGCAAGGTGAACGTACTCCTCGCACTCGTCTTTCCAGTACCACCCACGTATAAATGTGGCTGCTTCCACCGACGCCAGTTATTTTCGGCAATAAAAATATCCCGGCATCTGTTTTTCTCGCTTGGCGGTCGTCTCCGGAGTGCCACTAAAGCTCGTCTTTTTAGAAAGCTCGCGATCTCACCAGCAATGAATTTGCGAGTGCTTGTAGCGAGAGGGATATCTGAATTCCAAAGCTGAATGTCAGGGGTGGCATTAGCAACTACTGGCAAAGAATGCCGAGCGCTCGTAAAACTTGGTGAATTGCTCGCTGACACGAAAGGGCCGAGGAATTCTTTAAACAGGTGTTCGCTATTACTCAAAGTTCGTACGATTCGATGAAACGATACTCAACGAATGATGAGTACAGCCTTGCACCAGATGTCCCTCGAACGCACCCTTCCCGCTAGATCGGATGTCAATCTTCACCTTGGGTCGTGCAATTAGTACCATTAACCATTAGCGTGCCACTCGATTCGCGAGGAGATAATTGAAACCTCGCTAAGCTGATTTAATCGACCTAATTAAGCAACGGGGCCGCACACAGGACCGCTAATAGAAAATTATCGAACCCAAACCATTAGGCGCGCAGACGCGCGCGCTTGCGAGAGAGAATCGCTCGCGGTCGGCGTTCTGTTTTACGATCCCAATGGGATGAGAGCTGCCCAGTTATGCTACATTCCGGTAACCCTCGGAATATCTCACCTAGCCTGCTGTGTAACTCAATGAAAATCGGTCGATTGGTGTCGCACGCAATTCAAGTATACATAAACGTAGCAGAGGGGGAGAGAGAGAGAGAGAGAGAAAGGGTGAGAGAAATTGAGGCAGAAGAGGGTGAGGGTACACATAGTAGCGGGCTAATTGTCACATGAAAATGTTTTACGGTCCCAGAGCAACCTTCGACGCTAATGGGTTCAATCAGCGTCTCGTTATCATTACGCATTACACGCTCGCGCGTAGCCGCTCCCGAATCACCGAATTAGCACTGGGTGCCCGAATCACCGGGTGTACAAAGCGAAGCCGCGATGGTGGCCAGTTGCACTGGCTCATTAGGAATAAATCAATTAGCAGACCGCCCGATTGCACAGCGTGGCCGATTTCACTTGGCGTCCACTCGGGCAATCGGCCCGCTCTCCTGATTATCAAGTGTCCGATCTCCGGGCAAAGACGGCACAGCATCATCGAGTTGCCAATCCGATCGCAGAGAGAGCTCATCCATTCTCGGTCGCGTGCACTCTCCAGCTCGAAATCTCCGACATAACTCTCACCGCTAACACGAAGCATCGCTCGAGTCATAAAGTTTCGGAGATTCGTCGGATTTGTTGTTCGCCGGCTGTTTTGAAGGATCCGGCGTGCCAGCGGGCACACTATTTCACATTTAACTGAGCTAAGAGCTCGAGCTGCGTTCAGCGAGCCGCGCGATAAAGCGAAACAAACTGCTCGAAGCGTTGAAATATTCAGGGGCTTTTACGAGCATCCCCTACGAGAGGGAGAGCACATCTGCATTCTAAATCGCTGCGGTATCAACAGATTAAACGGCGAGTACTTAAAAACTCCTCGGCGCGACACTCGCTCACCGTGAGCTGACGACTAGTGAATAATCAATGGGACCATGAGCCATTAGAGGTCGATGTCAAATATGTGCTAGCAAATCGAGCCTCGAAATAATTCCCAGTTATTAGTGAACAATTATGCCGGTGCGAGTTGGTAGTGCATAATTGTGTTCCCAGTGCTGTACAAGTACAAAGTGGCGAGCGGTTGGGTTGAGCCGGTGCATAACGAGTTTAGTAACCCCCTCGGCATGTAGGTTAAAAGGAATCGATGGGATTGCACGGCGTGCAACGCGCGGACGCCCCACGCTACATGGATCGTCGAGGGCCAGTCGATGGCGTGCAACTATCGCCACACGATTCGTGGCTAACCGAGGAGAGTCGCAGGACGAGTACGGCGACGAGTACTCGTCCGGGGTCATGAACCCTTCTTTTTCCCGAAGCTTTTGTTATAATTTCGTGCCTTCGTCAAAGCCATAAAGTCTTTGTCTTACCTTCCCATCGCACCATTCCTTTGGCCTCGCTCGCCGTTTATTTACAAGGATTTCAAAGAAGCTGTGAGTGAGAGAATGAAGGAAAGTCATCTGCGTGTTCTGCAGGCCCGCTTCCAGCAGAAGCAATTGCAGGAGAAGGAGCAGAAATTACTGCAGCTTTACGATCAGCAACAGCAACGAGCGTATCAAGTGGTGCAGAGGGGTAGTGCCGGTTCGAACAATCCGAACCATGGCCCCACGGTCACCACCGTCACCAGAAGCTCCTCGAGCACTCATACTACTTCGACCTCGCACGGAGGAAAGGTAAGTGATTCTTCTCTTATTCTAACTACAACTCCTGACGTTCATCAAGTCAGTAAATCCATGTAAACATTTCTGTACTAACGATCGATGTATAACAGACTAGCATTAATCATTTCCGCAGTTCCTCGCGCGTTTACTCCGAACAATGGATCAGGTCAGAAAGCATGTAGAAGTGTCTGTATGTGTTGAAGGTGAGGCAGATGTTCGACGAGAGACGTCAAACGGGCGTGAAGGGCATCGACAGGAGCTACCCACTGGAGCCGCTGGAGAACAAACCACGCAAGCAGACGAACGGCTTGGCATCGCAGAGGAACGGAAATTTCACGGTGAGCCGACAGTCCGTGACCGTAAAGCGCGTGGCAAGGGCCGACGTGAATAGCAATCTGAACGGTGGTAAGCCTGTGATTTCCTATCACGAGGAAGTCACGCGCGAGTCCTTTGGTTCGCCGCTCGACGACGACAAAGACGAGTTCGGCAGCGAGAACCATCTGTCGCGGTACGCCAATGGAAATGGAGAGGTTCGTTCCCGTCATCGAGATCGTTTCCTGTTTCTCTTGAAATCTGTAAATGTTATACGAAAAGTTGGACGTGGATGAAACGATATTTAGGTCCGGATCGAAGAGGTCCTCGATTCATCCGTGGGAGATCGAATGCCAGGCAAGCTCCACTTGATGGAATTCGAGGAGGGCACGAAGCAGCGTGTCAGGAATGATCTGGACGGCGAGGAGTTCCCGGAGGACCACCTGGTGGACGTGCCGGACAAGCTGCCGAAACGAACGGCGACTAGGAAGCTCTCCCAGGCGGAGGCGCGACTCGAACGATTCAAGAATGCGAACGCGAAACGAACCACACCCCCAAGGAACACAACCACCACCACCACCACCACCACTTCCGTTACGAAGAAACGAAGCGAGCCCCTCTTCCCGAGCAAATCTACTTCCAGGTAACGAACCTCCTGATACTTTGTACCTAGCAATACTTTCGAGAAGAATCCACAGGGGTATCGGACCGAGAACTCTCGAGCTTCTTCCTCTATGCTCATGTATTTCCGCATATCTCATTAGCCAGTCTCACTGTGTGTGTGTCTGTTTTGCGAACTTCTGGTAATCACCAATATTCCGCGCTGACCGAATTAATCGGGAATTCGTGCTAACCAATTAGCCGCCCCCGCTTTCATCCCCCTGCTCGATTAATTTGTGGTTCACGCGAGCGCAATCGCTGGCTAGATTCGGCTCCATTAAAATCCATGCGAACCCAGTGACCGAACTAAAAGGGGGGGAGACGTCATTTTGGAGAGGAGATCATTCGCCAATTCACCTGTGTGTGCTGAGCGCCGTGCTGCTGTCAGACGAAGGATACTGAGAGTCAAGGAGAAACGACAGGCTGCATTCGCTCTAATATAAATTTGCCTAACAGCTACGGACAGGCAAATAATGCTGGAAAATGGATAATCCGGAGGTGAAAAGGATTATGCGCCTGCCCTAATTATAAGTAGCCTGAAAACCTCTGGGTTATTAATGGGGCGACGCTATATCAAAAATTATTAATCACGCGACGATAATCGATGCTGGCCTCCGCTGAAAATAATACACGCAAGCGAACGTCGATCCTGGAGCAGATGGCTTTTCGAGGGTGCTTAAAGTGCTCAGCCAGTAACCAGCTTAGTATAAAAATGGCAATTGGTGAAGAGGGTCGAGAGAAGGAGATACCGAGACTTTGAAGGGATTTACTATGCTGCCAATGTTAATGCTGCTGCGAGAAAGGACACCATTGACTCATGCTCTCTCATTCATCCTCTAATCGGTTCACGCCTAACAGAACCACCAAAAGATCCCTGTAATTGCTGATTCTCATTTCTCAGCAATACCGAAGCCAATAGGAGTAGACTGTCGGAACTGCTCGGCCGAAAGTCCACGGGAAGAAGCCCGACACCGACTACAGTTGGGAATCTGACAATTTCGAGGAAAGATAGTTCTCGATCTCCATCCAGGGAATCTAGGAGATCAGTGAGCTCCATCGATAGAGTGAAGAGCAGGCTATCATCGCCCGAACTGATCAGAAGCACAATGGAGGAAATTGACAAGCCAGATTTCTTTTGCGTGGAATCGGATAGATCGGCCACTACGTACAGTGCAAAGCCAACCATAAGCTGGACTAACAAAACGAAGCGACCATTGCTTCTACAAAGTGGTAAAGCAAATAGAAAAGTTGGGCCGGCGCAATCCATCAGAAAGAAACGTAGTGACAAACCGGAATTTTTTTGCAAGGAGTCCGAGACATCGGCGACAACGTACAGCCTGCGACCAAGACCTACTGGAACTAAGAATGCAACAACTGGCACGAACGCAATCGGCAGAAAGTCAAGAGAAAATAATTCGCAGAAGGGGAGTGGGAAACCGAAATATTTTTATCAGGAGGGCGATGGATCAGCAACAACAATGAGTCCCGACGCGGTCGATACTAGAGTTCAATCAGTACGGCCAGAAAGAATTGTCAGGCGGCCGGGCGAAAGCGTGCAATCGCTTTCCGGCAACTGTAAAGCAACATCTGGCTCTGACGTTAAATCGAAGCCGCGAATTACAAGGCTGTCAGAGAGCGAAAAGCAAGTTTACCGCGGAGCCCGAACGAGTCCAGCATTTTTTGGTCCGGAGTCGGAAAAATCAGCGACCACTATAACTGTGGTTCCAGAAACCATAAGAAAATCGAGGACGATTACGTCACCGGAAACGGGGAAACGAGTGGACCCGGGGAGTAAAAAATTCTGCTTTAATCATACTGGTGCCTCGGTTTCACTAAAAGACTTGGGGAAGGAAAGCCCGCGTAGTGGAAGTCCGAAATATTTCGATAGAGCGACTGAAAGGAAGGGGAGCTCTACGGGCACCGATACAAAAGCTCCGGTAAGGCGATCACCAAGCCCCGAGAAATTGATTGAGAAACGAGAATCGAGTCCCGAATTCTTCTGTCGGGAATCCGAAAAATCGGCCACGACGATAAGTCTGAAGCCCAGGGTGAGCAATGGGTCAATAGGTGGCCGATCAAAAAGTCCTCGATCAGAGCAACAAAAAGCTACGCCGAGGAACGGCGGGACGACGAGATCAGATAGGAAATCCGTAAATCAGTATCAGAGTACTCGGCGAATGTCGAAGAGTCCTGAAAACTCGTCTCCTTTTGGAAACAGGAATGGGACGTGTCGCAAGGGATCAGCTCATGTGCTCCGCTCGATAGATCTCATTCGTGCCGTTATAAACCGCCAGGAACAAACTGGAAACACCGGCAATCAATCGAGAAAACAGAAGACCTTAGATAAAAAGCGTGCGTCGATCAAGTCAGACGAGGGTGACGGAGTATCGTTGGGAAAAGTTGGCAACAAGTCGAGTGTCGGCGGTAACAACAGTAGGCCACCGACGCCGGCGAACTCGTACAAACTTACCACTCCCGGCTCCAGTCCGAGGAGTTTCAGTTCGGCGGAGGGGAATGCTGAAATCCAAGAGATCACACTGTCGCATCGGTACGTTCACGGGGACAAAGTGGATGACACGGAAAAGGAAGCCGGCGACAGGAGCGTCGGGCGAGTCGTCGCCAAGACTTACTCGAAGTCATGCAGTCAAAAGAGATCGAGCAGCAGCGAGAACTCGAAGAGCGACAGTCCCGCCACGTATTCTGTGGGTAAATCGTGCAAAAAGAGAGCATCGCTCCTCCAGTCGAATATTTTCGTGCCGATGTGCACGCGAACGAAAGAGCAAGGATCGACATCACGCCGACGGAATTCTGGTGACTCAAAATCGAGCTGCGAGGCAGGAAGAACTGTTAGTTTGAGGCAAATAACGTGGAGTAAGTCGCAGGCCGAGCGATCTCCCCGTGCGAGTCCCACTCCTCCTTCTCCGACGGCAAGTGGCAAGTTGCCTTTTTCCATGGCGAGTCGTCGTGCCAGCCTGGGAAACGTGAAACGCGAAATCACCGGCGAAAGAGAAACTTCAGGATCCCCCAGGCAAACATCGCCCAGTCCAACCGCCCGCTTAAGGAATAGAGAATCGCCGATCAATTCGAGCCGTTCGATTTTCGGCGAGAGCCCTACCATCCCGAAGAAATGCCGCTCGGGGAAAAGTCCCCCGGTGAGAGCGCCCATTTCGCCAAGTTCCGGGCGACGACTCCAGGAGAACTGTTCGAGGACCGACGCTGCCGACACTTTGCGATCGACCGACCTTGTTCGCAGAGCCATGCACGACAGGGATGAAAGGGGATCGAGCAAAATATCGCTGGGAGGAAATAAAAATCAAGGAGGTCCTGAGACAGGTGGAACATCTATCGAGGATCATCATACAGTTGATAGTAGGGCCGAAGCTTTCGAGGAGGAAAAACATAAGGTAGTCAAGAAGGATAAAGCTGTGTATCCGAGCTTAGCCATTGCGAAATTGAAGAATCTCACTACTTCTTCGAGAGAAATAGAAAAGATGAATATGGGGATAACAGATTCGACTGGCAAGGGGAATGAGAGCACGGATTACGTAAGAACAGATTCAGTAGAATCTGCCCTGAGACGTTTCGATTCCATTGGTGGGGAATCAACTCGAACCTTTGCCCTCGAGACATCCTCCCAATGTAATTTACATACATCCGAAGAACATGGAAGTATTGTAACTGAAACTAAAACTAAAAGAGGTAGTACAGAAACTATATCCTTAAAGGGGCGTGACCAACAGAAATCAACCAGTCCCTTAAAAATCAAAATAGAAACATCAAAGTCAACATTAAGAAAAACTCCAAGCACCCTGTCTAAGACACCGAAGTCGGCTATGAAAGGAACTATTCACTCGAACGCTGCGAAAATATCGAAAAGTCCGGATATCCGCTCGAAGAAGAAATTCGCGAAAGCTCGGGATTCCATCGAGATAGTTCGAATTTCTGCAAAATCCCAACCGCCCGGATGTAAACGAAGACTCTTCCAAGACTCTGACTCGGGCGAAGAAACGAAGAGTGCATCGTCGAAAAAAACAGGCATAACGCAGAAGCAAATGACTTCGCAAAAAATCCGCCAAGATGCGGGCGCGTCTGACTCCTCAGTATCCTTGAAACAATTGCGTTCTATCAAGGACATCCGAAAGTCCATAAAGAGCAGCAGCCCGGGCAATGCGTCCTCCTCGCGCTTAAGTATCATCCGTAGAAAAGAATCACTGGGAAAGCCAGCGATTGCATACAAAGTCCGGCAATCCCCGGCGACGTTGAAGCTCGAGAGTAGGAGCGTTCCGATATCCTCGGTATACCAATCGCGCACTACTTCCTGTTGGAAAAGCGGTGGCAGTTCGCCGGGGGCGGGAGATTTATTTCTTAAAGATAGAACCCCTTTATCCAGGATCACGAAAAGTCCAAGTCCGGAGCCGGTCCCGAGGAAAGTCGCGGAAGCCGTTCGAACGACCGCGGCTAGGCGGAGCGTACCCCCTTCACCGTCCAAGAGCCCGGAAGCTGCGCCAAGGGTAAGCAGCACCGACTAAAACTTC
The DNA here is from genome assembly GCA_910591665.1 of Ectemnius continuus. Lineage (NCBI taxonomy): Eukaryota > Metazoa > Arthropoda > Insecta > Hymenoptera > Crabronidae > Ectemnius > Ectemnius continuus. Next base: position 5,611,997 of record OU342868.1, on the reverse strand, counting down.
CCTTTACCACATAACACGGTGCTTTTATTAAAAGAGAAGATGAACAAAAATCAAGTGAGAAAGAGAAAAGAGAAAGCTGAATAAAAAATAGAGGATGACTGAGTGAGGCAGAACGGCGGGACGTTGCACTCTTTATGGCAAAAGTTTCTTCCGCGCAAACCTCTGAATGAGGGAGCGATTGAAAGCGACACGCTTCTCTCATTCATGGAGAAACGCGCGTACATGCTTTAATATACGTAGATGCTCTGGATACCGAGAACAAGTACAGAAGGACTGCTCGGACTGCTGCAATATTCAATGAGATGTTTTATGGGGCCTCGGTTAATCTCACTGCTTGCGCGCACATTACTTTAACTTTAAAGGCACCATCCGAGTCGAAAGCGACGAGACGACTGGTTGCTGCTGGCAGCAAAAGGAGCACGATCACTACTGCAAAAAAATCGCCGGACGTCACCGACGGCCCGGAGAATGGCCTGCATCCGCAGGAGTCTGTTGCGGAAGGAAAGCGGGAGAACATCATCCACACGCCTGGCGCAAAGAAGGCTGACGCTTTTATCATCGATTTCGATGAACCGACGGCGAGGGAACGTGAGCCGGCTCAAGCGAGAAAACCCCTGCCCAGGAAACAGTCTGCCGAAGTAGGTCGAAGATTCAAGTTTCACTTTAGTTGCTTTTAAGAACGCGACAAGTGTACAGGCCTTTATTCCCCTGGCCTAGCACAATGAACATGTCTCCATGAAGTATCGATAGCTGCCGGGCAAAATGAAAATCGTTTGACGGTTGCCGCAATGATTTCCGACAACGGTCGGGCCGCACAATCCACGATTAATCACACATGGCCTCAATTTCTGGTGAAACGTAAATTCCATCGTAATCATTAAGTGCGGAGTGGCAGGTGCGCGTCACAGGGAATACGTAAGTATAATAAATGGTGATGTTCTGTCTCAGAAATTGACATCCCCGACCACTCCAGCCCGACCACCTTCATCCGTGTCATCCACATCGAGCGGATCCTCTCACGGTCCGAAAAGCAAAATGTCAGGAAGGGCAAAGTCAAAGTCATCGATGAATGCAGCGTCCACTTCGAGAACATCAACGGCAATGAAAAATACTGGCAGTTTCCATGGCGCGTAAGGATTTATTGAATGTGATTCCTTAGTAACAAGTAAAATATCACCGGCAATTACGTGCTACGTCGATGGAGCATTACCGAGTGTAACCCACTTGGGAGATTCTACGGAAAGCCGATACTAATTACCACACTACACAATATTATTAATTATCAAGGACCCAAGGAACCATTAAAGCAACGGATATTGTCTTGATTCTAGCTGGTAGTCCGCGCGATGTAGCTAAGATGGAAACTGAGAGAGCTTTAGGGTACTTTATAGTATACTAGCGCTCATCTGCATGTCGTAATGTCCCTTCTTAGATTTGACATATTAACGAAACAACATATTGCTGAGAGGATTATAATACGACTTCCTATTCCATCAGTTCTCCGAACAAATGGCCTGGAACTCGCTTGATAAATACTAACTGAACAACTGATTTATTCGCTGTAACGAACACACCCGCCTATGTTCTGTTTGCAGCGATAATCTAATGGCCTGCAAAATATGCGGGCGACACTTCGCAAGCGATAGGGTTCGTCTCCACGAAGAGATCTGCTCGAAAACGGCCCAAAAAAAGCGGAAACAGTTCGACGCAATGCTCTTCCGAGTACGGGGTACCGAGCTTGAACCGTTCATGAAGAAGGGCTTGATCAAGAAAAATGATGTCAGTTCCTGTTATCAATACAGACTTTCTCAAATTTTCTATACCACAATAATGAAACTGGTAGGTAGAGGGTTGAAGCCTCACAATTTGGTTTGCTCTGTTTCAGTCGAGATCGAGCAAAGCCGAGGTGAAGTCAGACTGGCGGAAGAAGCACGAAGACTTCATCAACGCGATTCGCTCGGCAAAGCAGGTGCAAGCACACCTGGCTGCAGGCGGCAAGCTGAGCGACCTGCCACCACCCCCGCCCAGTGATTACAGTGATTACATCCAGTGTCCTCATTGCGGCCGCAAATTCAATCAAGCAGCCGCCGAGCGTCACATTCCTAAATGCGAGAACATGCTCCACAACAAGGCCACCCACTCCAGACCACCGAAACCCAGACGCTAAATGAGCAGCCCATCTCTCTGGAGGAGATCCCCCTTATGCCTTGATTTTTTTTATTCGAATCTGGAGGATGAAAAATCTCTATCGAGACGATAACCTTGAGAGGAAAATCAAGACATAATCTGTGGAATCTTCATCATCGATCGTACACGAAAAGATTCTCCATCGTTAAGGGACTTTTGACTTGCCTAGGATCTTCGGAGTGAAAATTTTGTACGACTTCCAAGAGCCCGATGATTTCTTACGAGCCTTTTTATGCAATTTTATACGGGATTACGTTCTTACCAAGGGAAATGTGCCCCCTCTCTTGCCCTCCTTCTCTTTTTACATTTTTACTGATGAAATCACAAATCCTTCCCACATTTCTACCATAGTATATGTCTAACTAAGCCATAGAATTGACACTGGTTCTATATAAATACACAGGAAAATTATTTTCCGGCCAACAATAAATTGAAACACACGATCGCAGTTTACAGTTGTAAATATACGTTCTTCAGGTATCATAGGTGAATCGACTTTAAATGTATGTTTCAACTACAACATTCTTCTTGATTATCCAATATCAAATCGCGATATTGACGGTTTGTGCGGTGAAACTAAAGCCTTAGGTGTTCGAGTTGCCCGAGAAACCTCACGAGCTTCGAAATGCTTAACACCTCGTATATGTACTTAATCCGCTTGAAATTGGAAAACTAACTTTAGCAAGCGCCGATTCCTATGATTGTGATTTATTTTCTAAGCTTCGCACGGAACAAAGCAGGTCCACGCGAGTGTACGACACTTTAGCTCTTAGCACCCCTGTAATTATGTCGGGGGCTTTAACGCTACTGTTCTAAGGCGATATTGGAAGCTAATAAACTCTCACTTTTTCACAAAACCTGATATTACCCAATCCCATCGATAAAAGTACTCATCAAATAGTTCTCAATACGAGTGAAATTGTCCAAGTCAATGGTAGCACGACGCTGGGATTCAAAGGAACGCGGCTCTACTGAAAACAGCAATTTCCAGGAGGGAATTGATGAACTAGGGATTGCACGGTGGATTACGTTGGCAAAGCGAGAAGTGCATGCGCAGAGCATCGGTGTACGGAACAGGCCAACAAAACGCAGACGACGTGGTGTGTTCCGGGTGCACCGAAGGTGGCTCTTTAAATAAGGCAACCTGCCGACGATACCACTTGTCATGATCGGGTACAAGGACTGGATGTCAATTCGCATCGCGATTTATGAGTAAAGCGAAAGAGAAAGCATGTACCACTTGATTGTGCTAGTGGCGGCAGTACATCTATTGTACTGCCCATTCACGAAAGTCGAGGAGAGCTTCAACTTGCAGGCTATGCACGATATCCTCTACCACGGTTTTAACCTCAGCGAGGTAACACCAGCGATATTCCTGGACGTCAGTGAAACATTTCGTCAATTTAGAGTCGCGAGACAGTGTCCGTTTCAGTTGACAGGTTGCTGACACCCTATCCGATGTGTATTGCGCAAAAAATCCATGCAACTTATATTTAGAATCCAATGCGCGTATTTATAAACCCGTGATCAGCTGCTATAACATATATGCTTAATATTTTGCCCGAGCCCTTATCCATTATTGTCCCTGAAGACAGGATGATTCTATCACCCAAGAAATTTAATGATACTTAAAGAACAATCGTTTAACAGTATGATCATCACGAATTTCCTGGGGTTGTACCAAGATCCTTTTTGGGACCAATTGTAGTATCAGGCTTTGCAGCCCCCTTGGTAGCAGCTATTAATCATCTTCATCTTAATAAGTTTTTTGCTCAATATGTGGGTAAGTTATTCCACTTGATACAGCTAATTAACAAAAACAAGAATGGAAGATAATAATCTGCTTTTCTCTTTGATTATTGCTTTGTAGTGAGAGCAGCTCTGGGTTTGTTAGTGGTAGGAATGTTAAAGCTGTACAGCCAAGCTCTGCAGAGTATCTTTGGTCCCCAGTTTACAAAATGGTTCATTGCCATCACAGTGACTCAATATCATTTTATGTATTACCTCAGCAGGCCATTGCCAAATATTATGGCTATGCCATTAGGTAATGCAGAGTTAATGTTATCCAACAAAGGCATTCTACAAGAATCACTCGGATAATACTGTAATCTTTTCAGTGCTCTTGGCTTTATATGGGTGGTTGAGACAAAGTCACATTACATTTATTTGTGCATCAGCAGCAGCCATCATAATATTCAGAGCAGAACTTGCTATGCTCTTGGGTCTATTCCTTTTATATGATATAGCCAACAAGAAACTGAGCATACCAAGGTATTTAGTACACATTATATTGTGGGGCATTGATTCCTAGTATGGCTATAACAATTTCAAACAGAAGTGATTAGAATCACCAAAGGACTTTCTGCCAAACTGCACTGATATTTGTAAGCTTTGTTTGCTTAGCATTTTTGGTTTATCCTAATTCTGCACTATGAAGAATTAGTTGAACTACTTTGAGTGAAACATTCTCATATGCCATTTGTCTCCTTCCCCCTGAATAGAATAATCTTTTACAAAAAATCATAACTTTTAGACTGCTTAAAATTGCTGTCCCCGCTGGTATAATATTCCTAGCACTCACTATAGTAGTAGATTCCATCTTTTGGAGAAAAATATTGTGGCCAGAAGGAGAAGTGTTTTACTACAATACCATTTTGAATAAGAGCAGTGATTGGGGTGTATCCTTTTTCAAAGTGTATGATCTTACACAATATGATTAAGAGTTCCTTCTTTCCACAGAATTAAAGATATTTCATTGAACTTAACGCGTTAATAGACATCACCATTTTTATGGTATTTTTATTCAGCCCTACCAAGGGGGCTAGCACTATCATATTTTCTGGTGCCAATAGGCATGATTTGGGATGCTAGGGTCAGAGCACTCACGGTTCCAGCTATCACATTTGTTCTCCTATTCTCGTTTTTACCACACAAAGAATTAAGATTCATTATTTATGTCTTCCCATTATTGAATGTTGGTGCTGCAGCTGTATGTCATAGGGTGTAAGTATTACAATAGAAACACACTCGTAATTGGCTGCTAAAAACTACATGGAAATAATGTTTTGAAATAGATGGGAGAACCGTACGAAAACACCATGGAAGGGATTTTTAGCATTAATAATATTAGCTCATCTAGTTCTGAATGCTCTATTTTCAATGTTCCTCCTCTGTGTTGCTGGTTGCAACTATCCCGGAGGTCTGGCAATTGCGCGATTGCATAGGCTAGAAAAAGAATCTAGCGAACCTGTGCATGTACATATCGATGTCTTACCAGCACAGACTGGTGTATCAAGATTCAGCCAGACTAATGACTCGTGGATGTAAGTTATATTTCGGTCCCTCCTTAATAAATTCACCTAAGTTGAAGCCTGCTAACGAGCGATACTTTCCAGTTACTCGAAGCAAGAAAATTTAACTATTAGTGATCCAGAAATGCTTCAATTCACACACCTCCTGATGGAAGCCAAAAGCAAATATTCACCGAATATAAAACCATACTTGAAGACACACGATATTCTCGATTCGGTCGACGGTTTCTCACACATAGCATTAAATTATAATATGTTACCTCCTATTAAAATCAAAACTCGTCCGATCATATTTATTATGAAACGGAAACCAAATATTACATATGATCCGCCAAAAGTGATACCGCGAATCCATCCAAAACGGTCAACGCAAGAACCCGAAAATATTCCCGAAAAAAGAAAGGAAAGTAAATTGGTAGAACCAATCTTAGATGAAATAGTCGAATCATTGGAACAATTTGAGAATCCGATCGATTATCAAAATTTCTCGGACTTAAAAAATAAAGACAGTGCCTCAGTTAGTAATAGTGACGAAGACGTCACTGCTGAAATTAATATTTTGACTGCTCATGAAGAACCCCTGCCAGTTGATGAAATAAAAAATGGCGAAATGTTGGAAGAATTAATTACTACAAATAATATTGAAAATGATGAATCTACCAAGTCAGAACAGCAAACAGAGAGCCATTCTGATAGCAACGAAAAGCCAATGACAAAAGGAAAGTTAGAGAAAATCGAAAGTTTAAAAGAACGCTTAAAAGAAACACCACCGCCACCAAAACAGCCTGGTCGCTTAAAACAAGTGGTGAAAAAAATTATTCAAGAAAAAATGGAAGTAGTAAAGTCTAAACGGGATACAGTTGACTCCAAAAAAGTTTTGGAACCTGTGGAAAAACAGGCTGTGGAAATAAAGGCTGATGTACCTGAGGTGTTGAATGTACAACCACCAAAGCTAAAAGACATTGCTGATGAACCATTAAGAGCAAAACCAGCAATTGCAAAGCCAGGAAAGATAAAACAACAGAGGCCAGCAAATGTGAAGGAAAGTATACGAAATATTATAAATCAGTTCAGGGAATTTGAGAAAGAGCTGGAGGACATGGAAGAAAGTGAACAAGTAAAATCTCCCGTAACCTCAATGGAGTTGTCTATTGAGGAGCAACCTTCGGAGATAGACGATATTGAGGAATCGCCCACTATAAAAAATGCGAAGGAGAGTCTTAAAGATATTATAGACCAGTTCAAGCATATCAAAAGTGAGTTGACGTCCGAAGAGGATGATAAGTTCGATGAACTCGCGACACATTATATGGATCGACCACTTTGCCAAACGCTCGGGGAGTTTAGCGAGGCTTTGAAAAATTTGGTTCAACGAAAAAAGACTGTTGTAGCACCGTCTGCAATACCACAAACTAAGAACGACGCTCTTAACTTACGAGAAGAATCGGACTCACAACCAATGGTAGATGGAGTCAAGACTGTAGAACATATCGAAAAGAAGGATACAAAGCATCAGAAGGGACAAGAAAGTAGTAAATCTTCACTTGACAAATCTAAAGATCTGAAAGCTGCAAGTATCCCTCCAAGTGCTCAAAAACGTGCTGTTAATATGTCATACGACCCATCAAAAATCGAGACAGAGGAAAGACCAGAGCACAAGCCAAACCAAAAAAGTATTGAAGATAGTTCAAACTAATGTTTCAATGCTAGACATAACTGTTTTACGCTTTTTGATGGAGCTGTTATATATGTATGTATAGTGATGTGTAAATATGTTTTTCTGTGATACAAATGAACATTATATTTTGAAACCATGCTCATGCATTACCAAGACGGAAAAAAGATCTACATGAAACAGCAGGGAGCATTTCTCAATATATGACTTTGCAAAGTGCCATGACTCTGTATTTGTGTATGGATTAATGCTGAAATATCTCCAACTATGGGTACTTAATTTATACAACTCAATTTTCCAGTTTGCTTTTACAACCCTGAACCTATCAAATTTAGAAGAAGTTAGCAATAGTACCACTAGATGTGCCCGCATCACATTTGTTTCTAGTCTTTTATATTTTTTCTTGCATTTAGCTAGGGCTTTAGCATAGCGCATTTTGTAGTTTCAATGCATTATATTCTCTTACCCGGGATTAGATCATCTCACTCAAATCAACAAGTACATAGAAGACGAGGAATAAGCTCACTTCCATATTGGTATTTGCAGAGCATCTAAGTGCCTTGACCTTCCAAAATCTCCAGTTGATAAAGCGCGGACAGACAATGTAAATGTGTATATGTATCTCTGTTTTACAACAAGTAAAGATATTTCCTATAATCAATTAAGTCTTAAATCCTGTTCCTTAAAGCCAGTACTAACATTACACAACTCGAATCTGATTAATGAAAAGCTTTTATTTAGACATTTTTGAGATATCATTAACCCCATGTTGCTCCATATATCATCATATAAGCAAACAAGTGGACACTATTAAGACAGGAGAGAGCTAAGAGTCCTCCGCACGTGCGAGTTAAGATTACATCTTGCAAGCCTCGTGCCAAGTGAGTTGGTGAATTATAATTTTTCTTCTACAAGGGGAGTGGCATGAGTACCATGGGAAAAGTAAACGATATAATCGAATTATAACAACTCATGGGCACCATGATCATTGCTTGCTTTATTTTCAACGCTTCTCTAAACGGCGGCATGAGTCCTCCTGTTAAATTGCACGCCGAATGCAGTTGGCCACCGACCTTCCACTAGTTTAAATGTCCGAATTATATTAATTGTCAATCAACTTGATCGGCAGTTTGAGTTCCCATTCAAAGTTCTCTTAAGTATCATAAGCAATGGTTGCGGCGCAAGGGTGGTCAGAATCGACCAAATTTTTATTGCATAATATCAAACAAAATCAATGAAGATTTCTACTCACTGGCCCTTTCATCGCGATATGACTGATAATAGCACTCTTTAATGTTGAAGTGTAGTAGGATCACCACGTAAAACGATACTTTTCCGGGAAAATATGGGACAAATTTATAGAACCGGCACAAAACATTTACACATTTTATAGCGTTACCACGGAAACTAAAATTTGAAGTTCTGTGTCACTGGATTGCCCGCCTTTCCTGGGGAAATTTCATGAGATCGTCACCCCATCTGGAATACTAGATAGATAAAATTAAATACGAAGCAATATTACTTCTTTGGGGGTATTTAAACATCATAGCTTAAAGTAGTTTAAATCACGAATAGAGCAGGTCAATCTGAAACATAAAATCCACATATATGTATCCATTGAAATTAAATGGAACTTCGAAATTTCAAAACAATCAATTGGCGCGAAAGAATCATTCGTCATCTTGAGTCATGACAATGTTGGCAATTCTGAGAAAGAGGGCAGTTCGGTGGTGGATCACGAACGCATGCGCACTCTCATCCCGACGCAACAGTCGTAAACAACATTTTTTCAATTGAGAACTCTTGGGAGTTTAGGCTTTCGTGGTAAATAGGGCGGGTCGGGGCTAGCACCACAGTTTTTCCGCGTTACCGTGCAATTTCGCGGAGAAAATGTGGCCGAAAAGGGTGGCTGAGTCTACGTGATAGGTAAACGACAGGGTATCTGGCATGAGGTGACGTCACTCAGATCGTTCTGGAAGAACGCTGCAGGACAGTAATGGCGGGTATGTATTTACGTCGGCCAAGCAAAAATCGATCGGAAGCGTGAAGAAGGTGAACCGGCGGCCTCATGTATTTCGAACCATCGGTTTCAGATTTGTATGCCAAGTACAACTGCACCTATTGTCAAGAGGACATTGCGGGCTTACGCGTTAAATGCGTGGAATGCCCAAATTTCGACCTCTGCTTGCAGGTGAGCCGAGTCAACGCCTGTTTCGCAGTCACGTGCTCTCTTCTCTCCCCCTCCCTCTGATAGCCACTTGGCCTACTCCTTCTAATCATTATGCCTATCCCACCTCCACCGCCTCCGACCTGCCACTGCCACTTCCCCCGCGCGATCGTCCTTCCGCCGTCGAACGATTTTGCGTATTGAGATTCCTTTTTTCTTCTCCTTCCCCAACCCTACCGGTCCCGTTCTCCTCTCCCTTTTCTGTAGATAGATACCCTTCCACTTTCTAGCGCAATGAATGAAACGGCTGATCGTGCCGCCGGGACACGTGTGTACGCTCGCTGTGATTGATCCATATATTCCCGCGAAAGCAAACTTCGATCTATTAGTTTTAAACCGCGAACTTAGAAACAGTCGACGTAGTATCACTTAGATTTTTCTATCGAACTCATTATGATCGTTGTATTAATAATCATGGAATGCCATTAGTGTTTTTCGGCGGGAGCTGAAATTGGTCAACACAAAAATGATCACTCCTATCAGTTCATGGACTCTGGCACCATTAGTATATTTAATGGTCGCGGTAATTGGAGTGCCAGAGAGCAACTCAGACTCTTGGATGCCATTGAACAGTTTGGCTTTGGAAACTGGGAGGACATTAGCAAACACATTGAAACACGAACACCAGAGGGTATTCAGAGTTATTTTTCGACGTTACGCCGGTAGTTTCGAATTCATCGTTAATCGAATATCATTCTGCAGAAGCGAAAGAGGAATACATTGCCAGATACCTTGACGGGAATATTGGCAAATATACATGGCCATTCACAGAAAGCTATACGCCAAATCTTACAGATCAGACGAAATCTGATCATGGTCCTCTATCCCCCGATCTTACGTCGCGGCTACCTCCTCTCGATATTACTCCGGAGGAAGCTGCACAGTTGGGCTATATGCCACAGCGCGATGACTTCGAAAGAGTGAGTAGTTTCTCCGCCACTCGCAGTCAATTGTTTCAGCGAATCACGGCGGTATTTTTTAATATACCTACATTCCTTGCAGGACTATAATCACGAGGCCGAGTCGCTCGTATCTTCTTTATTCTTGAATCCAGCGGAGGATGATGATTTAGATATAGCTCTCAAACTCGCACAAGTTGATATGTACACAAATAATTTAAGAGAAAGGGCTAGGCGAAAACGGGTGGTCCGCGATTATCAACTTGTGGCGGCATTTTTCGCCTCCTCGAGAAAAGATAAGGGAATAAAGAAAAAACAGACGAAAGAAGAAAAGTACGATCCCTTTATTAGCTAGTATCTACAATTATGCATTTTCTTGAGTATACCAGTGGATGGATTAGACTCTTCCTTAAATGGTATTTCATCTAACGAAATTCCTTGCGTTTATTTTATGCAGAGAGTTTAGAGATAGAATGCGTACGTTTGCGCAATTTTATACGGCGCAAGAGTATGAGCAGTTCTTAGCAAATCTCGAGAGAGAAAGGGAGTTAAGACTACGACTTTCCGAGTTGTATCGATACCGAGAGCACGGCATCACCAGGCACGAAGAATGCACTCACTTCGAACAAGTGATGGTACAAACTCAGGGACAGAACGAGTCTGCAGACCACTGGAATGACAAGAAATCTGTAAGTAGACATTTCCGTGATATTGCGCACTTTCTTTAAATAATGTTCGAGTCACAAGTCACGATATAAGGGATATACTTTGTTGTTTACGTGTTCTGTCCTCATAAAGTTCATTTGCACCATAGATGTGTACCATAAGTAATGTTGATCGACCTAGGACGAATGAAATGCTTAAGAATATACTATTCACCAATTACTGTAAGGCATATCTTTAATATATAAGATCTATTTCGCATTCATAAATTTCTTAAAGTCAAACTCTAGTAGGGCTCATGTGATACTTTAGAAGATGCATTCCTTCAAAGCTATCCAACCATTCATGTTCTTCTTTGATTACTACTTGCATGTAAATAAATATTAAATACCTAAAACACCTTTTAGATGTCCGATGTATGTGAATTCGAGCGATATTTCCGTTTATCATATCTACCGATCGAATATCAATACAAGAGTCTTATTTATACCGTCTATACCAGCTTCTGCTTCCCTTTAACTAATTCCATTGTTTGTGGTGCGTGTTGCCAGGCATTTGTGAACAGATTGTATCAGTTTGCATTTCACTTAGGGCAGCAGTGGGCCGTCCACAACAATACACCGCCACACCTCAAAAAAAAGGTATTCCTTTCAAAGGATTAATTATTTTGGACTATACGTGTTCTAGAATTGCATGCCAATTTTTATAGTGTGTACGATGCAGTAACGTTGAACAGAAATATATAATTATTTTCGGAATGTTATAGAGAAGAAGAAAAAGGATACCCTTCAACCGACCGAAAATACACTGTAAAAGACTTACCCAGCAGCAGCTCCTCAATCAATCAAACCAGTCACAGTCGGACGACGACTCCAGCCAATCAGTGGGTGGAGTCGGATAGCAATCCGAACTCTTCCAGCCAACATTCTATCAGCTCCGGTTCTGCTCCAGAAAAAAGTCACACTGTCGCCTCTTCCGCAAAGTCAAATTCGACTTTAGTTGGAGATTCCGACGAGCGCAACATAGAATTGGAGGCTGCGGCACACTTACTAACAAAGCAAGAAAAATCTCTGTGTCTTCAACTTGACCTGAAACCCACCCAGTATTTGACGCAGAAAACTTTGCTGTTACAAGTGGGTATCGCAGATCACCAGACGCCCAGTCAACCGCGGTCGACTGCAATGCGTAATTCTTGCATTGCACTGTTACAGGAGTATCTCAACGGCAATAGGAAAACAGGCATAGCCCCTCAATCGGAGCCAGAGAGTCAAATACTACATTACCTGGTAGCAAATGGCTGGATTGCAGCCAACTGATTGAATCTGTAAAAATAACTGACCATTTGCATTCTAAGTCATGTCTTATATCGCGAACTAAGTCCTAGCTGTAAGTTCAAATTCGAGTCTGACTTATAGTGACATATAGGGCAGGTAGAAAGAGAATGTGTATGTATAATTTAGTACATAGCGCTACCGATCCTTTGCTGTAACCTTCCAAGTGGAACATTATAGCAAACAGCCAAAAGATCGAGTACCTATTCATCTTGGAAGAGTTCAACTGCTGAAGTACGATGTACAAAGCTTCACACATACCAAACCATGATATTCGGTTTGTATAATTATTGCGATCTTAATCATTCTTGGTCGTGTAAGTAGTGGATGGTGGCTTGCTTTAGACATTTCGATGGAATCTCTTAACACTGCCTTAATAGAGCCATTGAACGTATTGCTCAATTAATTCTTCCATTACGTTGTTTCCTTGTACAGAAATCAATCGCACATGCTCCCTTCTATCTGTTTTAAATGTGATTTGTTACCATGCTTGACAATAGGGAGGTGTACATATGTTGTGTTGATGCTGTTGCAATCTCGCTAGATCTCCTCAGAAATTCTTCTTCTCGAAGCCCAATCTTTCAATGTTCTCATCTGTACTCTAAACGGACATGTTCAGCATTACATTAACCTGTTCTTCGTATCATGACTTGCCTACTTGAAGTGAGTAAGCGACAGCATAGATTCGAAGCTTACCATTTCGCAATCGCAATCCTACACCTGACTCAGGAAATTCGTTATTGACGAAGGATGAAGTAAATAACAGATTACACGAACATCTGTTATTACAACGAGATATGTAATATTAGATAATTTATCTATTGCCTGTATAGCATTTGTACATACGACGATAAAGCTAGAATCTTCCTAGTGATACTACACTCTAAAGCACAAACTACGATACCATACAAGGATGTCCTAAAGCATATAGTGTGATATAGTGTTCTTCAAAACCGAACTGCAAAAAGACATTTTAATGATTTAGGAAAATAACTACCTTTATTCACTGTTGGAAAAGTGAGTCATACGCTTTTGCAGAATCGCTAATTTTTTTATTAGATTCCATCAGGTTTACTCCTGTAAAGTTGTCCGACGTCAGTGGAACGTCAGAGCTCGTTAAGTATTAATTCCTCAGTTTACTCTTTTATTAACGACACTCTAACCGATCATAAATATTTACATGTCTCTTGTTTTCTTACACGAAAAGCGTAAAATAGTGGTAAAAAAAATTTGCATCTTCTTTTAAAAGAGTCCATCACGTTTACTGGAACTCCAGATCTCTAAGTAAGACGTACAATTGTTTGTACTGTCGTGTAGATATGAAGGGTGAAAGAAACTTCTTGTACATACGAATTCTACTCGCGATTGAGTAGGTGCGAAGTCATATACATGTATAAATAAAACTTTGGAGCCTCTTCTAATGAACCAACTTGCCAGCATATTGCTTGAGTGACACTACATTATCATGGTGGGGAAAATTGCTACTTATACTTTTCATGAAGGGTGTAAGATTATCCCCTTTTTGCTATATCTTCTACTTTTACGAAGGATGCTTTCCATGATACAAGAATACATAGTTTTCCAATTATATATATTTTAGCTTTGGCACACACCCTACTGTTTACACGAGCATCACATGGATGGATTGCCAAAGATGAATTTAAATTAGTACTGTGGTAAAACCAGATTCATCCACTTTTTTTTGCTTTCAATCATTTCAGGTAGGAAAGTGTTTGTTTTTGTCGTTTAGTGACGCATACATTTCCGCAAACCGACTTTCGTGATGCTCGTATAAACAAGATCGAGTTAAAAAAAGTACTTGTACCTTACCTGATTGTGAATCATTTTACGCAAGCCTAAGAAAAATTCTTTGCAGCATATTAAATTTTTTAGCGTGACCCCTGTCGACATTAGTCACTGACGTAGAGATATCGAGAACGTTGTTAAGTTGTCTCAAAACAGGAAAAGTTAGCAAGGTTCGAGTTGTTATGCAATTTATTAAAGATTCAAGTAGAACGGTCTGTCAACTTGGATCACGCTATTCCGAGAAGCAGTTGGAGAATTTGTTCTCTCTGGCAAAAAAGCTTTCAGACACTTGTTGGGCGTAAAAAATAAAGTGTACAATATTTTCCCTTGGAAGAATTTCTTTATTTCCAACAACCTGTCCAGTCTTCCCATTCATTCCTGTAAACATCGTCGATCTTGCGAAAGGTGCAGAATGTCGAAGAACGCGTGAAAGATGATTGCGTGCTATCACCAATTACAACTAACGCTTCTAATAGTAATTACAAAGCGTTCGTAAAAATAATGTCTGTAAATATGCTGGAAGAAGCAATATTCAAAAGGCGATCCATGCTGATTAAGTCTGCCGTGAATGACCTAACAGCACAACAAACAGCAGTACTAGTCATCAGTGATACTTCACCTAAGAGCCGTCTGACGTCTCCCCACTTTTTTTTATATCTTCGATGTCCTTCGATATCGAGGCGACGGGTATTTTCCCCTCACCTTATCTTGCAGGACAGCAACTCAATTCCGCCTTATTAGTGGCAAAATCCAATACGTACACTCCCAGGATATGGACGCAAAGGCGCGTTCCATTCCATATGGGACAAAAGACCACTCAAATGGAGATACAGTCCAGCAATCATATCCAAGAGATTTTTTCTATACCAATCAAATGATTATAAAACGTTGGACAAAGCGACTAAAAATACTGTCATGCAGTATCATTTGCGAGAACAATGAGTGCCATCGAGTGAAAAACGATAGGAAAACAGTATATTGCTAGCTGACCCTCGGGGACCCCAAATTTGCATACTAAACGTATAATGAAAGAAAGACACTTCGATGACGAATTGCCCTTAAAGTGATTGAAGTAAACAGTATCTATTTATATCGCATTACACTGCGAGTCACTTTAAAGCATAGTATAATTCCATAAGAGAACTGCAATGTGATCCTGGGAATCACAGTTCTCTAGTCTGGCGTTTTCTCCGAAGCTATTGATCCCCGCCTAATGGTAATACATAGATCAATGTTGATCGCTAATGAATGAGCCAGTCTTCGCTTAGATATGTATCGGGAAGACGAATCACTTATATGCCCATTACAGTCAACCGATCTAATAGAATATTGAATACTACTCGCAACAAGGTTGACACGAGGATTGTGGAGGAGGTCCTTGTTAGGCGAATAGGAGTTGCGAGCTGCCTGCCAATGAGGAACAAGAGGAAGTAGCGATGCCAAAATTTTGCTGCGATTGCATACGAATGTACTGTTTAAGATCGGTAACTGCGTTACTCGGCCGTGGCGAGACTCCACACAGTGTTGCTAAGAAGCTTCCAAGAAACTGCCTGATGTGAGTGTACTATTGAGAAGTATTTGTCGAATCTGTCGAAAGGAGACGAGCGATCGCGAGTGGTACGAAAGAAGGATAGAAGGCTCGAGAGTGGTGGACGAAAAGGGAGAAAAATAATTAGAGTGCGTCAGAGGCACAATCGGCAAACAACTCGACTATCCTTTCCCGAGAAGAAGTCACGGAACAAAGGTGAAGGCATAGAGGTCTGTGACAAGTGGGGCTTCGCGGAATGAATCGTCGCGGTTCCCACCTTCCAGCCTACCACCTTCGTATCCCACCGTCGTATATAAAGAGCGTTTCGCAGGACTATCCATAGATTTGCACCTGATAACGCAAGCAATAACTTCAGGTGAGTTTCCGTGCCGCCGGTTTCTGGGTGACAGTACTTATCCGTACCGTAGGACAAGGACCGACAATCCGTCACTTTTACTTCATTTAGTGCACGTGCAACATTCACTCAGAGATCAGTGCTCACTTTATCCACACCTGTTATCGCAACGGACTCTTGCAAATCGGCCGAATCTGTTCTAGATAAAAATGAGAGTCGCACTGTGCTTTTTGCTGTGTACCTTGGTGGTCGTTCTGGCGGTACCAATCCCGGACGAGAAGTACACCACCAAGTACGACAACGTGGATGTCGATCAGATAATTAAGAGTGATCGACTGCTCAATAACTACCATAAGTGCCTGATGGACAGAGGCCCTTGCGCCCCGGATGCTGCCGAACTCAAGAGTAAGTCGACTTAACCCGTAACTCCAATATCCCAACAAGTCCTTTCTCCTAGTGTCATAATATTTACATGTCACTTTCCGAAACCACAGAGGTATTGCACGATGCTCTTGAAACTGAGTGCAGCAAGTGCACCGAAAAGCAGAAGGAAATGTCGCAGAAAGTGATCAAGCACTTGGTTGAGAATCGGCCACAATTATGGAACGAACTCGTCGGAAAGTACGATCCAGAGAAGAAATACCGTGTTAAGTTCGAGAAGCAGGCTAAGGAAGCTGGCATTCCGATCTAAGGCACCACCAGGACGTAGGCCTGTCGAGGCCAGAAAGCCAGAGGAACGACCTTGCATGTGAAAAAGAAACTATTGTCATTCGTCATGTATATTCGCGATTTTAAAATAAAAGGCCAGTTTGAATCCAGATAAAATATGTGCGATGCGTGTCTCTCTATCTTAAACAGGAACTCCTGCTCTTAATCTCGTTCCAGAGCAGCTTTTTTTTAATCTCTATCCGCGCTATGTGGCGAGCATCGCGAATTATCCTGAACACGTAATATTGAATCATAATTACATACTATTCCGCGCAAGAAATGTGAACCCAGCGCGTGTACCATTTTAATGGGCAACTCGTGTATCACTCGGAAAGTTACCCGGCTGACAATGCCGTCACATAAATGTTGCTCCATTCACTAGTTTGTTGCTTGCGTACACTTTGAAATAAAAGTCGCGTTTAACATTACCAGCGGCTTATCATACATTACCATTTTCAATGAGGCTCGCATGCTCGTGCTAATGGCAGAAATCTCGGCGACAACTGCGGTGCGAGCGAGTAAGCGTGGAGTTTACGGGATTGCCTTGGTCCTTAGCTGGCGAACACGCACACGCAGCATGTGCGAGAGCCTTGCCTTGAGATTGCTGGAAATAGACGAGGGCAAAAAGTGAGCGTGAAATGTGAAACTTGCAATTGGACGGGTGATTGCCGATAGGAGCGTTGCTAGTTTCATAGTTAACCGAAGCGGTGATTAGCTCGCTTGTAAAAAGGATCATGCCGGGATTGGAGAAGCTGAATCGCTGCGGTCGTTTAACCTCGCGCTACCGGGAGAAGTTCCTCGAGAATTACCTTAAGAAATGTCCCACCCTCTTCCACCTCTGCTATGATCCAATAGGTACTCATAAGAAGGCGAGGGCTTTCTTGGGATTTCTGATGGGATTTACTTTTGGCATCGTCTTATTCAAGACAGTCATAGTCGGACTTAATTTCGATCTGTATACCACGCTCGTTCTTGGTGGTATCCTACTATTCATGATAACTGCCGGATGCACAGCATCAATTCAGGTATCGCATCTGCACAGAATATATGATTAATATAGGATTTTCCACGATAATTGCGGCAATAAATTTTAACTAGCCGCGAAGCATTTTGTCTTGCAACAAAGACTGCGTTCTAAAGAGGAATGTCATCAGTGACAGTAAATGTGAGATATTATTCCTCAATTGAACAAAGTGCAATCATCATTCTTGCGTCACTTATCCATCGCGCATAGTAAAAACTAAAAATTGCTCTTGCAAATCACAGGAATTCCACACGATTTTAATTGCAATAGATACGATGCATCTGCTGGTTGACGGTCCCGGCATTCTTCGGCCGATCAGGACGCAGCGTCTTGAGAGCACTTGTCCTTGGTTATATTATAGCTGGTCCTGTCTTCAATTTGACTGCTAATACTAAGGAAGTGGTAAGGACTTTTGCTTGCACCACCAAGTTGACCTACAATCTGACGAAGACCCGTTTCGACCTGATGTACGAACCCTTTCACAAGGTACTTCGAAGCCCTTAGAAGGGTGAATCTATCGAGAGTCAACACACGTGTCTTTTCTGGATTAACAGGCGATCCTGTCTATGAAAGCGGATGCCAATGAAATCAAGGACACTCTATCGTCGGTTCGAGACCTTGTAGCACCCATTGTCGAGGAGGTCGAGGGTGAAGAAGAGATGCGGAAGTTGAAGGAGGAGAACGACTACTTGGATGAACTGCAGGACGACACCAAGAGGAGTGAAGAAATAGAAGAGAAGTACAATCAAGAGATCGCCGGCGCAAAATCCGAGGCTGACGTTTATGAAGCTAAATATAAAAAGAAGGTGGAGGCCCGCTGCGAGGAGGAGCTCAGTCGAGGGTCGGAGAGATGCAGGCGAGTTTTGAATGTACAGGGTGATTCACTTGCCTTTGAATCAGAACTCTCCTAGCCCTTATTTTTTTTTGCATCAAGGAAGATACCATAAAAATTCCAGACCCCTAGCTCAAA
Source organism: Ectemnius continuus (assembly GCA_910591665.1). Classification (NCBI taxonomy): domain Eukaryota; kingdom Metazoa; phylum Arthropoda; class Insecta; order Hymenoptera; family Crabronidae; genus Ectemnius; species Ectemnius continuus. Next base: position 5,593,313 of record OU342868.1, on the reverse strand, counting down.
ATTCATTTTTTCGCAAATTTTTTAAGGCATACCCCTTCAAAAATTTTCGATTTTTCGAAGGTTCTGGGACCGGGACGAACGCTTGATTTTTCGATTGCTCGTGTCTCAAAACGGATAAAAAACATAAATGTTGTGGGGGAAATGCCGGAATTCTACCTAAAACACATGGAAAACGGATCTGGAATATTTCATTTCGATGGTTTTCCCATGTTTTTTTATCTTCCCGACCTTCCCCGGGGCTGAAACTTTGTAGAAAGTGTTTTTTTGCATCGAGGAAGAACTGGTAAAAATTCCAGAGCCCTAGCTCAAAATTCATTTTTTCGCATATTTTTTAAGGCATACCCCTTCAAAAATTTTCGATTTTTCGAAGGTTCTGGGACCGGGACGAATGCTTGATTTTTCGATTGCTCGTGTCTCAAAACGGAAAAAAACCATAAATGTTGTGGGGGAAATGCCGGAATTCTGCCCAAAACATGTGGAAAACCGATCTTGAAAAATTGATTTCGATGGTTTTCCCCGTGTTTTTGGTACTTCCCGACCTTTCCCGGGGCTGAAATTTGGTAGGTAATGTTTTTTTGCGCCAAGGAAGGTACCATAAAAATTCCAGAGCCCTAGCCCAAAATTTTTTTTTTCCCATATTTTTGGCCACCGAAATATCCCATTTTTGGTGGTGATTCAAAGGCAAGTGACTCACCCTGTACGTTTAGTGGCGTCCAAATATTTACGACTGCCGAAACACCTACCGCATACATTTCAGGGATATGTTCGGCGACGCATATGACAAGTGTTACGACAAAGTAACAGTATTTGCTGCCTGGCTACTATGTTGGCCGATGAAGTTGACTTTCGTTTGCAACTTGGTTCAGGCACTGGGAGGTTCGAAAATATGCGACCCAGAAGGAAAGATTGACAGTGGGATTGGCGAAGGTTATGCCGCTTTAAAAAGTTCGTATGCGAATGGCAAATTGCTCGATCGGATAGTTATGTCAGAATTCCTACAAAAGACACTAGAGACAAACTGGGCAACAGTCTCAAGGAAGCGAAAATCCAATACAAGGTGAAGAAAGCACCAATATTGACAGATCTTTATGACTCGACCGACGCTGCCAAAGCAGTCCTTCATGAATTCACTGTCCGCAAGAATTTCTTCGATTCCTTCATGACGATTGTCAGACGCTTTCTATCCCTGATCTTCCTCAAGATTCTCTTCAGCGCCCAGAAGTACAACGAGAAGTTCCTCACGGACATAGAACACGACAACATTTACGTGACCGCGTACTTCAGAAAAATCGACGCGAGGAGAAAGGCTCGTGGAAGTATGACACTTTTACCACTAAAAAAAATTGAGAGACAGAAATTCGTTGATCCCTACGGCTTGGAACCAAGCAAGGCGGAAAAGGTTCATTTAACAGGGCAAACTGTGAAGTTCATCCTCGAAATAATCACCGCCACTACTTTCGTTCTCTTAGACAGATTGTTCTTTGAGACTTTGGATATTATTAGACGCCACGCTTACATGGAATACTCGCAGGTGAACATTTGTATGTTTAATAATTGAAAATCAAGAGGATAAAAAAGAACGTTCTTGTAGTCGGGTCATCATGACATGACACTGGAAATTCGCGGAACAGGTGTGATAGCTTCACTGATTAGAAGCGTCGTTCGTGGATTCAATGTGAAGAAACGCATTAAGACAGTCATCTCGAACAGTGCTTGCCTTCCGAGGCCAACGAAATTACCAGGCTACGTACTCTTCAAGATCTACGGAACCTACGTAGCCATCTGGTTATTATTATTTACCGCGACCTACACTCAAAGGGCTCGCAGGGTGATCTGTTCGTTTTTTTATCGGAAACGAGAGAAAAGGCGAATTCTTTACCTGTACAATGAAACTCTACGGCGAAGACTCGGGCATGCCAAATTTATGCGATCGAAGATTCAAAATCTGGCAAGGGAGCGCCGATTACAGGAAGAGATCGACATTTGGCTGGCAATGAAGATCAGATGGCCGTCAGTTTGTGGATGGTTGAACCTCTTCGAGTGCGCCAGGCGTAGATGCTTGGTCTGCGAGGAAGTTGAGCCGAGGAAGAACTCCAAGTTTCTCGAGTGTCCCACCCCGGGATGTCCTTTCGTCTACTGCTCCGAATGTTGGAAGGATATTGGAAGGATATGTTATGCCTGCACCGAAACCTACGACTCCGACACCGATGGCTACCAGACCCACCAGAGCGACTTCTGACCAACTACTTCCCGATTCGTTCACTTTCCACTATCAATATACAACAAGAAACATAGTGCTCGCGTGTCGCGCGACAAACAAGTTCCGTGAACTGAATTTTCGCAATAACGAGGACGTCGTAATGATTTCGCAGCGGACTATCCTTCGTGATAAGCTACGAGGATTCAAGGATGAAGACAAATCTCAGTCGATTTACGTAACTAGTTTTCTGTATCTCGGGCAAAGGAGTGCAGAGGCGGAGTAGGAATTCTGCGCAGAAGCTCTAATGACCATAATCCCGGCAAACAACTGTTCGAAGCCATTGAAGTTACGTGGTCCAATTTGGTCTACGTGGGATAAGTAATCGGGCACGATTTCGTGCGGCTAACGAGCCATGCCCTGATACTTTATAAGAGGTCCAAGCTAATGAGCTCGCAGTTCAGTGGACGAAAAGCTTTGCTACCGATCTCCTCGCCAGTATGAAGAGCGTCCTAATTATTCTGGCAATAACAGTTGGACTGCTCGGGGTGGTCTCGTCCGAGGAGAAGTATACTACGAAGTACGATGACGTCGACATCGATGCCGTTATCAACAGTGACAGACTACTAAAAAGCTACGTGAACTGCCTGTTAGACCGAGGACCATGCACACCGGACGCAGCCGAACTTAAAAGTTAGTACTCATAACATACTTTATCGCGTGCCACTTTTATTGCAACAAGAAAAGGTACTTTCGTGGAGAATGGGTAAAGTTCGTGGGAGTCCATTGACTCGGATAAAGTTGTCCAAGAGAATTCCTGAAAGGAGCTCTTGAGTGTCGGTGCCTCGGACAAGTCAATTACGATATTCACGCATATATGCTGGGGACATGCCGCCGGTGCATGGGTGTCCTGAAGATGTTCCTTTTGCCGTTGCTCGGTCGTCCGCGATTTTATGTGCATCGTTATCGTTCTCCGAGGGCAAGGACGTCTATTAAGTCAGCTGAGCGTCCTCAGCCGGGTTCCGCTCACGGTAAACTCGTCCCGCTCCAGACCAGACTAGTGTATACGATTCAGGAAAACATAAAAGCCGTACGGCAATTTTTAATCTTCCAGAGAATCTGCCGGACGCACTGGAACACGAGTGTTCCGCTTGCAGCGAGACCCAGAAGAAAGCATCGGACAAGGTGTCGCAGTATTTAATCGACCACAGGCCGGACGAGTGGAGCCTCTTGGAGCAGAAGTACGATCCGACAGGGATCTACAGGAAGCATTATCTCGAGATGAGATCCAAGCAGCAAATAATCGACTAAATACTAATCCAATTAAAGTTAATTGACTCTCTGCCCTTCTTGGGCAGGAAATATTTCTATAAGATTCTTAGAAGCATTAGATCGGCTCGTCGTAGGGAAATTAATCGAAGGATGGATTACGTGGTCCGGTAAGATTCATGGCTGTTAGATGAATCTCGCCGAAGAGTTCTCAGCTGAGCTATGCCTTAGCACCTGATAATTATGGCTTTCCGTAGCTGTATAGGCGACCTCTGTGCGCGGACCTTCTCGATTATCTAGTATACTCTCGAGACTCTATTACATCCAGTGATCCTTGGCACGAAAGAATATTACTTTACGCTTAGATCCTCGTGATACTTCGTATTAATGAGCTGCCCATTTATTGGTAACCGGTACTTCGCGCGTAATGGGCCTAATATCGATACACTAATAACAATTTAGTTGGAACCCCGCTGGACACATAATCGGTTTAATTAATTTGTTCAGTGGTGGTATGCGGTGTCGTTGCATAGATGAAGAAGAAAAACTGTTCTTGAAGATATGTGCAAATAATATGACGCAAGTCGTTCCATTATGCATACGACAGTAAGAGTGCAGAGGTATTTGCTTCGCGAGCAATTCGATTTTTCCATAACGAGTCGGAGGAAAATAACAGGAATAGGTGGAAGTTGTATTATGCGCGCTACCGTGTGGAGCCCTCTCGAAAAGAACGAAACAGCTGGATAATCTGGTTTTACATTATGTGGTCTAAGGTTACCGAAAATATCCCGTATCCGGATGCTCGGGATCGCGGTAAACCCGCTGGTGTTTCACGTGGGTGGTCAGAAGCCTAGAACAATCCTTTCCAGCTTTCCTAGAAGTCCAAGATCCCTCAGAGAAAAAAGGAGGAACCCGAACCGCCTGGTAATAAGTGCACGCGCGATTAGAAACAAAGACAGAGGTGGATCCAGTTCCACGAGCTGCCGCGAGAGAGAATGGTCGCATGTCCAATTTATGCCGGACATAAAACCACTGCATCGCCATAGCTCAGAAATAGTTTTCGGTAGCCGAATTTTTAGAGCCCGCCGGAAAGAAGGCAGAGCCAGTTGAGGTCTTCATGAACTGTTCGCCGGGCATTTTATTGCTCGGCTTTTTTAGATTTACGATGCCGAAATTTCGTAAGGATAGACCGGTCACTGTAAAGTGTAAAACCTCCGAGCGGCTCGGACTTCTTTCCGAGCTCGGTCCCCTCTTCTCTCCCCCGGAGCTATTAAGTCAATATAAATCACATTCTGTGGAGATTCAGTCAGAACGATCGTTCTCCCTCTCGCTGTCTCTAAGTAGCAATAAACCTCGAGAATTCTTCCCCACAAACACTCTGTCTCTATCTCCCTCTCTCTCTTTCTCTCTTCTCGGAGTCCAATAGAATTCCATGGGTGATCGTATGAAATATCTCGATGTTTCACCGGTTGTTATTAAAATAGCGATTATTAAAAGCGAAGTGTGTATGAGTGCGTGTGGTGTGTGGAAGGTGGTCGATGTTATCGGAGATTTCGATAACTAGGAGCTAATGAGCACCGTTCCTCCATTAATGCAGACCGTTATTATCTGCCGAAAGTCGGCGAGCGGCGCGGCATCAGAGGAGCCAAAGAGCTGCTCAAGACAGGTAGCTCATTCCGAATAATCACCGTGCTAGAGTCATTCACGTTCTCCTCAAACACGCTACAACTTCATAAATCGCGAGGAGCAGCAGTCGCCGCCGATCGAGAGAGGATGAGTTGGAAGTCCGTCCGACAAGGCGACTTCTGTGTAGAACGATACAAAGCGACTCTTCTTACGCTGCCAATGAGCGTGGCCGGAGGCCGCCAGCCCTCCTCGGATTCCAGCAATCATTTCGCAATTAGCCGGCAATACTTTCATGCGGACAAAACCGCTCCGCACGCTCGCATTCGTGACCCAGTTGCATTTCTTCGGCTCAGGGCCTCCTACCTCCTACCATAAAAAGGGACTCTCCTCGTTGCTAGTTGGCCACGTGGATTCGCTGAGGGCCCCTTGTAACCCAGTTACACCTTTGACAGCCTCAAATCAAGTGATTTTCAAGCCACCCTTCCAATCATACCATTCACTCGTAATACTAACTACAACTCAAAAATGTATCTTGTTACCGCAACCTCTCTCAAGATTTATCCGCATTCCCTCCACACTGACACCGATTGATTTCAGTCGATTTATCGAACACGGTACCGAAAGGTCAAGGTTGACATATGCCGGCGTTAGAAAAAAAAAAGAGAACAGAGTGGTTAAAGCGAGTCATATAGAAAGTGGTTGAATTTTTCAGTTAAACGACAGGTAGAGTTTTCATTGAGTATTAATTATCATGGTTACGCAAGGAGCGAGTGTGCGGATGGAAGAGGGTCGTGTGGTGGTGGTGGTGGTGGTGGTGGTGCGCTCTCGGCTGGCAAGGAGCGGCCTGGCGTACACCTTCTCGCACGCAGAAACAGACAGGCTATCGTGGTTATTAAGGAAACAGACGAAGGAACGAAACGAAGGAACAAGCGCGTTGGGTGGTCCCGCCCCGCTGTTTATGGGGCACTGCATCTGCTGGCCCCGTATAACCCTCCACGCTCGACCTGTGTGGTCCCACCTTACGTCCGACTTTACATTCGATTCACTACTTGCTAATGGTAGCTGCATTAGCATTAGGTGCCCGGCTGTCTTCGGTATCATATGCCATGCCACGCTCGGAGATCGAATGCGAGCGAGCGAGCGAGAGAAAGAGAGAGCGAGAGAGCGAGCATGCTCTACTGTTACGCGATTTTTCGACGCCGATATTGATACGCTCCCGCAGGATATCGCCTTCGATTTGGGAGCCCATAACTCCTCGAGGAACACGCGTTGTCACGCTAGAACCACCTCTCGCAACCGGTGGCCCCGTGGGTGTTTCGTTGCTCGGAATTTGAGATCTTCACTGACAGATTGGGACACGCTTCTCCCCGAGAACACTAGCCCCCCAACGCCAACCTTCCTCATAGCCATTTCTAGCCATAGTTCATTTGGAACTTCACTTGGAACTCGATAGTTCTCCTTCGAACTGGATACGAAACTCTTCCTACTGTAAAGGTAGTTTCAGTAGTGGAGTGGCGAGGTTGGGTGGGGATTTCGAGGGAAGAAAAAGCTTTCTTCGAGGATCTTTATTCCAGTTATGATAGGTGGCTGGAGGAGGAAGGATGGGCCCCGCATGGAGTTCGCAGTCGCCTGCAGGGTGAAAAATACTTGTGCGCCCGAGCGTGCCGCGTACTCGATCGGCCCCGACCAAGGAGGCATTGATCTCGCCATTGATCGATCGATCCGGAGGTCCCGGATAAGATGCTGTCGTCGTCCTGGTCCCGTCCTGCTCGTCGTCCGGCACCGAGTGGACCACACGCGTCGTGTCGCCACTCCCTCCTCCTCCTCCTCCTCCTCCTCTCCCTCCAGACTGCTCTCTCTTTCCCTCTGCCTCCTTCCCTTTCCATCACGAAGGCGCGCTCGCTCTCGTTCACCTGCCTCCTCCTGCTTTCCCTCTTCCTGTCACTCCCTCCCTCCCCCCCCGGCTTTTTTCATGACAGCCGCTTTTCGGACTAATCTTGGCACCAGCTCGCTCGCGATCTTACTTGAGCGATCATCGTCGGGGGAGGACATGACACCTAGCCAAGAAAGGATCCTCCCTAATCAGCCCTAATAGAGGGGATAAGGATTGGCCGATGGCGTTCAATATAAATTTCCTACGTAGCCAATATCTTCATCGATTTTATTAGCGCTCCCAACAGGGTATCAGAGGGATTTTCATCAAGTCGATAGGGCCTGGCGACCAAGCCCAAGTAAATCCGGAGGATCAGTCCGAAGTAAGAGTGACTTGTTACAGGGTACAGTGTCGGACGTCCGTGGATCTCTGCCGCGTTGGCGAGCGGATTAATGCGGAACCGTCGCGATGGTCCGATTGCGATCGGCGGATACGCACGCGTCCCGTCAGGAGGGAAGGAAGAAGGAGCAGGAGAGGAGCGCCGGCCGGAGGAGCGGAGACAGGAGACAGGGCTGGCTGGCTGGCTGGCTGGCTGGCTGGGTTGGCAGGGGCGTAGGAAGGACGAGGAAGGAGGCAAGTCGTAGGACGAGGAGATTCCCCCGCGGAGCGAGAGCGAGCCTCGAGTGAGAGAGGGCCACCCACGTCGAGGGCGCAAAGGCGATATTTAGCGGAAGGCAAATCTCTCTTGGGCCACCCACGTCGACTGCCCCGTCGTCGCCGGGCCTGGGCTACCTTATTTCAGGGTGCAACGCGACTCTCTTCCACATTCAACCACCACTCCTTTTCTCCTTCTCTTTCTATCCCTCGCTCCTCAACAGCTTCCCTCACATCGGCTAGAAGGATAGACGCGCCCGCCCTCCACGGTTCCACCGATCCACGTCTTTTCCTCCTCCGCTCTGATTTCCTCGCTAATAGCTCACCTAATGATCGACTGTCAGACAGATTTCGTATCGCCATTGGTTCGACTGGTACACGCGCTTGATCTCCCCTATAATTTCAATATACTCGTAATGAGCCATTGAACCGCACGATCCTCCAAACGGACAACCTACTTAGACCGCGAGTAGTCCGAGCCGATCACTGCAAATGCGCCCGGTGCTAAGAGCTATAACACAGTTAACATTCAACCTTTTCATTATCCGTTTCTCGACGATCTACTAATTTGACTACTGATGCCTGCTCGCTCGCCGGCGAGATCCTTTAATTGGGAGGCGCGCACCGTCTCCCGCCGCGAGACAATTTGCAAATGATCGGTAAGATATATCCGGCGATAGGAATTTTATCCGGTGGGATCTGCGTGCGGTAAGAGAGCGGGTGAGCCGGGTGGTTTTTACGGCTGTTTAATTGAGGTGGTGTATGCATCGTCGTGAACGGAAAAGCCATTACCGTGATGCCCGGAGGATCGGCGCTGCTCATGGAAGAGCGAGTTGAAAATGCGAGGCATCGCTCGCTCCGCGGCATTGGGGCCTTTTATAATTTTTTAATTGGAAGCCTGTAATGCAAATAAGGAGTAATCTCGGCGAGTGCGTTCCTGTCACTCAAACTGCTCTCTTCCAGCGTCGGCGTCGGCGTCGGCGTCCGCGGTAGTCCCGGAGTTTTACACCCGGCGCATTAATCCAGCTGCGGGAGAGAAGTGAGTTAATTCACGGCGCGCCTATCCTTCCTATCTGGAAATGGTCGGGGGAGCACGTTATCCCCCGTGCGGATGTAACGAGCGGGATACACTTCCATAAAATTCCGGTGGCTCTTTATGACAGTATTTACGAGGCAACCCCCCGAGCGATACAGGGATCCTTGCGCGCCGGGAGTAGAGGGAGCCCGCAGCGAGACATCTCGTACTTACATGTACGCCCATTCAGACTTCATCCCCCGACCCGCGCACCGACAACTAACCGGCGGCGGCCGCATCCTATTAATTGCCAGTGTTTCAAACGAGTACAATCAATTTTAAGGAACTACAGCGACGAGCGTCCCCCATTACACATAAACGGGATTGGCTCTCGGCACGATCCCTCCTCTCCGGCACTATGTTTCTTGAAATACGCATCTATCATTCGATGCAAAGTAGCGCTCGAGTGAGTCAACCCGATAATCCCGACACCATTCCCAGCCTCTTTGATCAAAGGGCCGAGTGTCATTCATTGGAATATCAATTTTGCCTATTTTCTTGGAAATGCTGAATGTATACCGTTGTCGGGGGAAACGTCGCTCCCTCTTCTTGCGCTCTGCCCGAGGGCGCTTTCGGCCGCTCTTAATATTCCCGGTGTTTCGCGTCCCCCAGGAGGTTACACGTCGCCTTCGCGTGCTTCCCCCGAGGTCGTTTTACCCGCCACTTGAATAACACGGTACCCGCTCGTCACTGCTCAGGCTTGCGCCATTGTAAGCGAGGTAAATTAATAATTGGACCGCTTTCGGTGAAGTAGCCCGGAGCCCCTGCCAGCATCCCCGTGCGATTATCCCGTCATGGACTCGATATGCATTCGAAATTGCAAGGAGACGATAATTCAAGATCGACGCTACTTTTCCCGGTGAAAGTTTTTCATACGACATTCCAATTCCGCCCTTTTCCAGTTCGCCTCGCGAACACTACACTCCACTGTCAGGGGAGCAACTTGGGTTAGATTCGATTTGAAATAAATCGAGGAGAACAGTCGGCCGATTGGAAATTGGCGAAGGCGTGGGCACCGACAAATGGGGACCACCCAAGAAACTCTCGCCGGAAGTTCGAGCATACGATCACTTTTCGCGAGGACTTGTCGTGCACAAGAAATGCGGCGGATTTGCCTAATTCGTTCGTCCCTGAGAGATCCTCCGGTTGGGCCTCCTACACACGTGGAAGAGTCAAGAGCCGAAGGAGAAAAAGAGTGGGTGAGAGTGAGAGAGAGAGAGAGAGAGAGAGGAGCGGGCGAAACAAACCTCTCGAGTTCCAAAATTACCCGGCGCATAAAGGTGGACCTACATCTCGGACGCGTCAATATTTTATAAAACTCATCTCTCCGAAAAAGCATTTCTCTCATGTTCCCCTATCGTGTTTCCTAATCTTATTTTTCCTGAATCAGAGATAGATTACAGCCGGCTCTCGATTACATAATTCTGGCGTGTACACGCTCTCCCCGGCTGGACTTTGGTCCACAATTCATCGTTAACTCCTTATTCCGCGCGGCTCGAGTAACGATTTCCTGCACGCTCGCCTCGTAAACGTGTACATGTGTATCTAGCGGGCGCCGGTGTGTACGAATCCGTGTACGTCTTATCGAGCTATCTAATCCTCGTATTCCTCGGATCGTGGACCACCCAAGCAGTCCACCGCGGAAGTTGGCACGCACCATTTGCACACGCACACGCCCGCCACCGGCACACCCCACTACTCCCGCCCAATCTACAGGGTGTACCTTGACTTTGAATCGACTGGAATTCTTCCAGAATCAAAGATACAAACTATTTCTATTTCGAGCCAAGAATTTTTCACTCGCGATTCTCATTCACCCTGACAGGTAAGATTGCAAGAGAAGCGGAGGAAGAAAAGATTCGAAGGTGGATGATTTTAGTAAGAGCAAGAATAAGATGAGAAATAATAGCGCCGGTGGGTTAATAACTGGCGCGTGATTGCCAGGTTAATACATTCTACCATTTGGAGAGAGGAGGAGAAAGAGAAAGAGAAAGAGATTCAGCCAGGAGCGCGGCAAATTACTCGCTCATCGGCCCCGACGGAGATACGCTTCCTTAAGCTAACCGTCTTTTAATTCGGAATACACACCACCGTAATCTCCGGGACGCGCAACGAAATTACAGTAATCCCTCTGGTTGTGTGTGTGTGTGTGTGTGTGTGGCTGGGTGTGCGCCGGCATCGGCCACCGAAAGAAATGCAAACTGCTGGTGTTTCACGCTCGGCATGGACAGCCGTGAGGGGAGAATACGTAGGTACGGGATAATCAGTGTCAGAGATTGAAACAAAGTAATGGGATACCACGCAAACACCCAGTACATATAATTGGCAGGCCGTCTCAGAATGATTGGAACGTCAGGCTTATTAATGGTTGCCAGATAATTATCAGCATATATTTAATCGATCGTTAAGATTTCTCGCACCTCCGCTCCTCGGACGCCCAATCAGGCAACAAGCCATAAAAGCCACTGAAATCCTATCCCCACTTCAATCATTCCAATTTCACAAGCGACGCCGGTCTGCATGCCACCAATACGCCACCGGCTTTTCATAATTAACAGCAGCGACTTAATCGATTTCTAATATCTCTCTCGTGACACGGCGAAATTAATAGCTCCCAACCTCGCCGGCGTACAACCGACCGCAACAGAGAGAGAGAGAGAGAGAGAGAGAGAGAGAGAGAGAGAGAAAAAAAAGAAATACCACGAAACCAGTCTCTTAATTACCCCAAGTCATACTCGAATAAGGAGCATTGCCAACTGTACGCCAACGAGGAGTTACATTGGCGGGAGAGTAACTCTTTCCTTGGTTTCCTCGGAAAGCCGGCAAAGTGGGGCGCGCGAACGGGTGAAGAGGAGGCGTGACGGGAGAACGAGGGACTCGTAAGGGAATAAATGAAAGGCCCAATTACAGTCAATCAAGCTGCCAATAATAGCGTGTCGGAGGAGCGTTCGGCGAAGAGGTTTTCCGATAGCAAGAAGCAGCGGCCAACGGATGCCAAGGGTTCCAGGGAATGCGGAGAGGGCGTCGGGGGGGGCCGTCGACGACGGGCGAGGGGGGTTTCGGCCTTGAATCAATTATAAGATGGCCGGTCTTAATTTTTCAATTTCGCGAAACGCCTTGTGGCTGCGGCGCGGCGGTGGCGGCGAAAGGGGGATCGGCGGGGAGGAGTGCGGGCGCGCGGGGCCCGTAGATCGGGCCCCGAGAGAGAGTAAAGTGCGAAGTGGAGACGGCCCCGTATAATAGCGCGTGACTCGTTGGGTGGTCCCAGTGCCGCGCCGTGGGTGGCCCCTCACTAACACCGTTTTGATATTAAGCACAGCCACGCGCAGCCCTTCCCTGTATTGGCCGGCCGGCCGACGACGACGACGACGACGCCGTCGACGAGGAGGAGAGCGAGCGTGTGTGATGTACGCACGCACACAGGCCGCAAGCTTTAACCGCGATATATCATTTTACTTAGCACCGATGGTGAGCGCGCCTCTCTGCCTCTCTCGAGCGGGCCAGCGTCGCCCCGGAGAGACCTAACGAGTGTGTTTCGTGTCAACTTTACGGCGACAAACCGCGCACTCCATTACACCGCAACACGTACAATCGCATTCGGACAGATTCGCGCCTCTCCTCTCTCTCTGTCCCTCTCTCTCCAACTTCAACACTCCAACACGTGAAACCTCTCTCTCAGGGTGGTCCGTTGGTTAGAGGATTTTACAAGCATTGGTCAATACTTTTTCAGTCGTTGGTACAAACTTTTTTATATGGTGTTAGATAGCTGTATGGGATATTATGGTAAGTAGAGTGTAATAATAATTAGGAGGGTGAGAGAGTGGAAGAGGAGGTGGTGGATGAAGGCATCGGAGGAAGAAGCGTGAGGTAGTGAATCGAGGGAGGAGGCCGGCGCTCTCATTGACTCTCGAATGGGCTACGTGGGGAACCGTGATCCTGTCGGCGGACAATGAGATGAAAAATAACGCGATGGATCTCGGGTTAAAGGCTTCGTTGCTCTCGCACCCGTTACAGCCCGAACTCTCTCCCTCTCTCGATCGCACCCCCGGACCCTTTTCCCTTTTCCTCCCTCGCCCTCGCCCTCTCCCTCTGCCTCTGCCTCGTGGCCTGCCTGGCAAGGATTCCGCTAAGTCAATTCCATAGAGTAAAGTTGAGGCCACGGCGAGTAATGGCGTCGCCTCGACTTGGGTGGTCGCCGTCCTACGCAAACAGAGTATACAAGCGGATACATGCTGGTTGAACAGGTAGTGCGCGCCAGGAAAACGAAAATTTACGGACTTTCTGGATTTCGAGGGCAGAATGCCTCTGGAGCCGGCGAACCCGAGGCCCCCGCTCCAAGAACATAGTTGGCCGATCTTCCCCGCAGGACAATGCTCCTCTCCTCCCTTCCCGACATTTTTACGTCCCCCCGGGATATCCTGGTCAAGTCAGACCGCAAAAAGTCTTAAGTAACCCTGGTCACGAAAAACATGCTATCTGTCGGAACAATGTCTTCCCTCCCAAATAGGAGATCCTCGTATAAGTAGCTCTTTTGTCTACGAGTCCTTTGCGAAGATTGTCTTGCAAGCGGAGGAGGTTTGCGATGCATCTCCGAGAGTTATGTGAAAGAGTTCGGGATCCTTTCATTAAGAGATTCCTCGTTAGAATGTTCGACAAAGCTTCCAATTAACTTTCTATTCTATTTACGGTTTTAAAGATCATCCCTTCGATGTCTTAATGATGAGTAGGTCAAAGGGATTATCCCAGCTCGTAAAGTCCTCCTACTCCGGCTCTTTTTCTAGGAGCGAGTAGTGGGAGTTGCGATGGGTTGGCTTGCCACACGCGACCAGTCCCAGCCGCATTCACCCTCGGCTCTCAGCTCCGGGAAGGAGCCGATGCTAATTCAAAGAAAGTTATCGGCCGGCGGATATATTTAATCCTCCTCTCATTTGCATACGAGTAGTAGTTCAGCGGGCCAAGCAGCGGTAGTCCATAAGCACAATGAGCCATTGTTAAGAGTCGCTACTTCGGATTCAATGGATCCAGCCGAGGGACATACCAGTTAGCTATAGTTTCTCCGGCAAAAGAAATTGGAAACGCCGTTTACCACCGGCGGGGTTTCACTTTCGGCGGATACCTTCCGTGGAGGACGAGCCGCTTTTCCGGAAATTTCCTCAATCGCGGGAACCTGTTTCCCGTCGTGCGGGAAATCGCTTAAAAAGACCGAGCCTTTGTTTCGAAGGGCCTGCATAGAGGGGTGCCATTGGTTTAAGGGTATGCCAACAGAGCTCCGAAAATAGCAACCATTCCCACATGATCTTAAGTCCTCAACAATAATTTAGTACACTTTATTGTTAAAAGAAAATTAAACTCAAAGGAATCAATATCAGCATTTACCCATTATTCAATTTTAAGACTATTTCCTTTCAAACTTTCCAACTTTCTCTTTCGTTACACTCTAATAGTAAAAGTGTAGTTAAATCATTAAATTGTTGAAATTTCATATATTAGACTGACGTGGGAAGGAGAGCGCGTGACAGCGTGACAGATTGATTCGCCAAGAGGGGCGGTGCCGGCTTTTCCCGAAAATGCCGAAAGCCAATTCGTAAAGCGGTTTACCTGGGGCGCGAAAAATCGCGGGAGCACTTTGAGCAGGACGAGGAGACACCTTCCCGGCGCATCGAGTGGAACGGACTAGCGTGAAGCTCGGATTATCTTTTACACCCTCGTCAAGCCAGCTCGTATAACCTTCGAGATTCGTCGCGATAAGTATCTCCATAGCGCACGATTGATATCTCGTTAATGCGAGATCCTTACACGTTACACGCCCGAAAAAGCCGAGGTATAAGCCGCACGCGAGGACTTGGCAGTATTGAATTATTTAATCAGAAAAATCAGAGCCTCTCGATTTCCAAGATTTACGCGCACCTTCATCCACGGACACGGCTTAGTTTTCAATTACACTGGGAGACGTATAACAATGCGCGCACCGGACGTATCTAATTACAAACGATATAAAGATACCTCCACAAGTATCTCGATTCATCGGCAGTTCGAGGGAACGCTCGCTTTCTACAGGAAACATAGATCCTTAATAGAAGAGAGCAATTCTCTTCGTGTAAAAGGTAAGATTTAGCGTCGAAAAATAATAGTTGGGACTAGATTTACGATTTTGATCGGGTGCAGCGGAGCGGTAGAGTGGTTCAGTCCGCCCGGAGCATATCGCTTTTCGTTATGGCCCGCGGTGGACCACCGGCGTCGTCGCAATTAGTAACTCCGACATCCTTCTCTATTCCTCTCGCACTTCCGACTCTCCTTTGCCTCCCCCTTGCTCTCCCTTCGTCTCCTTTTAATCACTCAGCAGCCACCTCCCAAATCCACGTTAACTAGCCCTACCAATCGGTGCGCTCCTCCGAACTAGGAAGGATGATTGATGGTGCGCGCCAATAAGTAGCGTATCAGAAGTCAATCAGATAAGGAAGGAGGCTCGCTCGAGCGTGGAATAATGCGGAGGCAGGCAGGAATTCGCCGAGTCAACGAAAGTAATGATAATTGTGCGATCGGAATGGGACCGGCGGCAGGCCAATGAAAACCGGAAGTCGTTGGCCCCGTGCTCTTTCGGCGCCGGGCGACTGACGATGTCGCCCGGAGATATCGTAGATAAAGAGAAAGAGGGAGGGAGTTGGATGGGAGAGGGCGAGCCGGCGCGGCGCGGCACGGCGCACCGGTAGCCACTGTAGATGCAGATAGCCTCTGGTTACGATCTTCCCCGACTATCTATCCTCTCTCCTCTCTCCTCTCCCTCTCTTTCCTCTTGCCTCCTTCGAGGGAAAGTATAGCTATACCGAGGAGTGTAACGATTCGCCTCGTTACAATGCTAAAGAACGAGGCTCTCTTCGCCACGGTCCTCTCTTTCTCTCCCATTCTGTCTCCTTCTCTCTCTTCATCCCATAAGCATAGCTATCGCGATCCCCGGCATTAGTCATCCCTCGATCGAGCTTAACGATCCTCTTCAAGATCTATCGGGCGAAATCTACTGGAAACTACTGGAAAGGGTTGAGAGCCTCTATTCCACGGGGGGCGATTAAGCGTGTTGATTATCCGTCTTCCGACTAATGGCCAAATAATGGCAGAATTGATAAACGCGCACAATATGCTTGAGCCGGCCGACGATAAATGCGGCTCGTTCCGATGAAGAAAAATGGGGTGGGGTGAAGGCGGCGGCGCATTACTCATACGATGTCGAGCAGAAAATCGATCAACGGCCAAAGCAGAATAAACGTACATACCTACTGGCAGTCGAAGAAAGAGAGAAAGAGAGGGGGCGGCGAGTCGGGGTCCGATCGAGCATTGCAATCGACACGCTATCCATCAAATCGCGCGCGTAGACCGGCCCAACTTTCCGGCGATAGGACTAAACGCTTTGTCACTCGGCACGAGCTCGACATCGATCAGGAAAATGAATCGATCCCAGTCTCGCTCTCCCATCGTTTCGCGCGTGCATCGAATTAATTGGTCCGCGCGTTCTAAGTGCGCCAGTGCGGACTCCCGACATGCAAATCCATCCTAACGGTATTGTCTAATGCAGTCAGGCCACTTTATCATTCCGCTATGTGGGACAATGCAATTTCTACGAGGCGGTCTCCTCTCTCTCCTGCGAGCGAGTCCTCTCGGATGGACGGACGCTGCTGCGCTAACGAGCAGGCTATCGTGATCAATATTAATTAATACATAGGTGCACATTACGGGTGCGGGCCTCGAGTAGCCTGGAATTATCCGGCAAGAAGAGGAGAGATCGTTTCATTGCATAGCAACAGTCCGGTGGCTGAAATCGGTCCCGCTTCTCTTTCTCTCCTTCTCTCTTGGAGGGGCGCGCCAGTGTGCACAGGTACAAGGTGTACGTAGATGCGTGCACACGCATACTCAGCCGATCGGGAGTGAAAGGGTGGAGGGGTGGGCGGGGGAGGGTAATATCGGCGATAGCCAGCTGCGGCATCGACGGGAGACCTTATTTTCGATGGTATCTGCGAAATAGAAACAAACGAACGGATGGACGTACGGACGGGCGGACGGACGGACGGACGGACGGACGGATGGACGGACGTGTATGCCGCATTCCGTGTTTATTATTTTGCCGGTGGGTGGTCCGGAGAAGTCCAGAGCCGTCTTGGTGGCCGATAGCATCTCTCGCGTCTCTCGTGTGCACGCACCGTTGAACGCGCGGCCAACGCAGTGAACGAACGTGGCGCGCACCGCCGAGTCCTCTTGCGTAAGGAAGTAGTCGACTTCTTCCCTTCCTCCCAGCCCTCGCCCCTCTCACTCCCTCCTTCTCTCTTGGTTCGTTCGAGCATCTCACTTTGCCTTGGAAGTTCTCCTCCTCGTTGGCTCTTCGGACCTGTCCGGCCGCTCCCTACCCTGGCACACGACGCGGCTCCACCTTGCTTTTTCAGATCTATCTTCCTCCTTTTTTTCGGCTCGCGTTTCTGCGCTTACCTCTGATCTCATTGTGCCCTATATCCCCCCACACACTTAGCCCCGGCCGGATCCTTCTTTTTCCATCTCGTATTTAATTATAGTGATTGAGGGGATGACGAGTTAGCGAGGAACAGGCTGCAGGGACGTCGCGCGATGACGCATAAGTTCGACGGGGAATTCTTTGTTGGATCATTGATTAGAGATTAAAGAGCGGCGGTGGTGGAGAAGGGTGGGGTGGGGGAAGAGAGGGCTAGATACACAGAGGGGAAGATGCATAATGTGGAAAGTGGTGATGCTGGACAAGGAGGCGGTGTTGGTGTCCGGCACTCCATTCGTGACTGACTCACCGCGCGGCTCTATCTCCCTCTCGCACTCATTAAGGCGATACTGCGTCGGCGAAGATCAAAGCTCGTCTCCTACGGAGGACCGCTTAATACCGGGTGGCGAGTTAAGAGTGTCGTAAAAATTATTAACGGTCCCTTCGCGCGCGCGCGCGCGCGAGCGAGCGAGCGCACTACTCGCTGTGCCTTATCGCGGGATCGCCGCGGTGTGCGACAGTGGGGTGCATTCGTCGAAGCGGCCGACACAATATCCAACGACATGTCGCCTACCTTGTCCCTCGCTCGGGCCCCGCTACCCCTGCCAATTTGTACTCTCGAACTTTGTATACGCCCCACTCACCTCGCCGATCATTCCTCACCTTTGCATAAATCTCCCGGAAGATTTAGCGTTTATGGAGGCGTCCGCAAGCGCGCACGGTTGCGGGAATCTTTTGAGGAACTGCACCGTGTACTCGGCCGCTTAATGACATAAGCGTGCAATAAATCCTCCGGCGCGCCGGCACTCGACTCGGCTGAATCAGAAGAGAGCTGACTTTTTAGGCGAGCTTCGTACTTTATTAGAAAGCTCGGGGTGCGAGTAATATAGGGAAGAGTGTCGGCGAAGTTCGGGCCAACCGTTGGATTCAAAGGTTGGGGAGGGATGGGATTGGCTAGCCCATATCGGAATTGAAAATTGTCTGCTCTTTAGTGGAGCAGGGTGTCGGGCTGAGCGTCGCAGTGGGTGGCCACGTATTTATACATTACCTCTTTCGATCTGCCAGTCTGTCTGGCTCTTTCCTGCTCTTTCTTATTTAATTTTCTTTTCTCTACCTGACCCGTCTCACTCTCTCTCTCTCTCTCTCTCTCTCTCTCTCTCTCTCTCTCTCTCGCTGTCTGACCCGCTGATACTTTGATGCGCCTCACTCCCGTGCATCAGCAGGGGGGTGAAGCACACGTGCGAGCGAATCTCAGGTACGTGCGAGAGCGGCCTGTAAATGCTCGCATACACCGACACATGCACAGTGCGGAAGGGCCGGGAGAGCGCACGGGAAGCACGGGAGTGGTGCTTGGCGCCTAATGAAGTCGCATCGTTATGCAGATATTATGAAGACAGGTTAATAAGTTAATCGTTCGGCGTACCGCTCGTTCCTGCCTCTTAATGAACGCATTCGAAACAATCTTCTCCTACATTCGCTTACTCTTATCCTACCGTAGACCAACAGCACTCTAAGAACCCGGTTTTACTACGATGCCGGCATTATTATTTTCTATTTAACCGAGGTCAGTTACACTGTTCCATACGACGAGGTTGAACTCATCCTAGACCAAGTGTTGGCACTCTGCCAATCAGATTTTAACTAGTCCGAAGCACGTACAACCAATTATACAAATTTCCTTCCAATCAATAGGGATCTTTGGAGAATTAGTTAGGACGACAGAAGCACAGTGGGTGAACACGTGTATTTCCAGTGGCGATGATTATTGTCAAAGGATTGGGAGGTGAATCGGCGAGGAGAGTAGCTCAGGGCAGCATTTACGTTTGTTTACGTTTGCTGTATCGGCGCGCGGCCCTCTTCCCGCACAGGTCCTTTGCTCTCCCTCGAGACGTCGATCGCGTTCACTGGACGCTGGCTGCTCCACGACGCACGAAGGATGTAGAAACTCCTCGAGAGGAGAGTGGTCGTCGTGTGGAGGCAATGACGAGAGAGAGTGGAGAAAGAGAGGAAATGGCAGAGAGGGCAGAAAGAGAGACGTGCCGGTGATCTCCGGGGCGGAGGTGTGTGGGTACGCGCGCGCCTCGTGCGTGTCGCGTAAACCTGTTCCTTTGTGTGGGTAATGTTTTTGCTCGAGGGGAAATGGTACCGCGTGTGTGGTCCACCGTCGTGCCCTCCCTTCTCCCCGGAGACGGCGCATCCTCGTATCCTAGCAACGCAGAACGCCGTGCCGATTCGGCCAATCCCCGCCGAGTTCCGATCGCTTCGGTCACTCTCGACTCAATTCGGCTCTGACGTCAGCGGTACCGCCAGTAATGTATCCTGCGTTTGGGTCCGATGGTCATCTCCCCGTTGATTTTCTCTCGATCAAAATATCTTTCCTTCCCAATCATGATAAATCCACAGCATCTTTTTCTTATATTCATTACCGATCGTATAAATTTCAGATTTGCAGTTTGGTATCATGATTTATATTTCAGTTGATTAGCCGCCCAGAATCATAACGAATAATGTAACACAAAGATTCCTATATGCAGCGTGCGGTGGTTTCTTTATCCAAGGGTTTGTCCAAGGCAAATATTATTAATTTCAATTGGGAAGGCTGTAGAACGTTCTCGAACGTAATGTAACTTTCGAGAAGGCCCAGCGAAGGGCCTACGAGCGCGCGATCACGTAGGATTCTGGGTCCTACAGCCCTGAATGTTTGTGCAGCTCTCCTCTTGCGGCTCCTCTCTTTTGGAGGGGGCCGTCAACTATGGCCGGCGCAGAGGCTGGCCACGAAAGAAATGTGGCAGAGCGTTTCGCTTAGTACGGAGTTGGCCTGCTCTAAGTGGCGGTCGCGCACGCCGGTGTCTAAAGACGACGACGAAGTCGTCGCTGCTGAGCCGAGTGGCAGAGATAGTTCGATCCTCGAGGGAGAGGAGCCAGCTGCCGGAGCTGCTGGACCGTGGAACGCTGCTGCACTGGTGCTCTCGCGATTCGCCTACGCCTACGTGCGTAAACTCGATCCCTTGGAGCTGGTAGTGGCGCTCCTTCGGATTCGGTGACACCGGGCCAGCATCATTGGCAGCGTGTCCGTGTGACAAGAGCCGTGACAGTGACACTGAAGTGCGCGCGTGGCCTACGATACGCGTGAACGACGAGCGACGTCACGGTGATCGTGCCGTGCCGGAGAGGAGTCGATCGCTCGTCAGTCATCATCATCGGTTGGTCATCAGGAGCCTGCGTCCTTTTCCCTGATTCGGGAGAACGGTGACACGTGGGGTGGGCGCTCTTCCCGCGCAGAGATTAAGGCCCAGACTTGGCAGGAGGGAGGAAGGATTGACTGGGAGTCGAGGGTGGTGCTCGCGCCCGATACTTCAAAACAAACGGACTCGCGTGTGCGCTCTCGTGGCTGCGGAGCGGGATCGCCTCAGCGCAAGTAGCAGCCGTCAGAGGGAGAGAGAGGGAAGGTCCCCGGGTGAGGGAGGGACAAGGGCCCAGCGAAAGGCTAGATCAGAAAGAAGCGGGTGGCCGAGCGGGTCAGTGAGGCCAGGAAAAGGATAAAAAGAAAGGAAAGACCACCGGAGAGAGAGCCTTGGCGATATTTACCTCGGCTTGAAGGGGCACCAAGCTAACCTAAAAGGCGATTCTCCGAGCGGCTCTCGGTGCGTGCACCGTCGGTAGGCAGGATCCATGCGTCCCGGAGAGCGCATGCGTCTGCCAGCGGTGGTGTGTGCCTCGTGCGGGAATTTCGAGCGTGGTGCTGAATGAATACACTCGGCGATAAGCCACGCGCCAACCGAGAAGGGACCGGCCGATCCTCCGAGACGTGTGTGCGAAAGAGAGAAGGAGTGGTGGGAGGGCGAGAGAGAAAGAGTGAGAGTGAAAACGTTCTCGTGCGTATTGTCCCGTAAGGCACCGATGTCCGCGGCGCGCGTGACTCTTCTCGCTTCTGGTGAGTGGCAAGATCGCTGAGATCCCCTCGGAAAGAGAGGGAGCGCACGAGGGAGATATCGGACGGGAAAGAGAGTTGAGGCAAGAGAGAACGAGAGAACGGGGAGCAGCGGGTACGAACGTTTTGTCAGTGGAGTGTTGTTGAAACGTATTCGAACTGCGCTTTGTGCCGGCGCGAATGCATGACGGATCATGGTTTCTGCGTCCGGCCCCACAGGGATCCTAGCAGGACGCCCTTCTGCCTCTCAGGGCCACCAAGCCTCCCAATCCTTCTCGCAGAATGGCAGTGCGACAAAAGTTCAGTCCGAGGCCGATGCCAAAGCCTTCGCGGAGAGCACGTTACGCCGGCACCAATCGGACCTCTACGTCAGGCCCAGTTGGACCGATGCGGCGATCGCACTCGATCAACTCGAAAAGGTATGCTCTCTCCCTTCATCCTTTTACTTTTACCAGAAAGATTCCCCGGCCGAAGCAGCCTGTGTATCCCTCGACTGTCGGTGAAGCGAGTTCCCCCCATCAAGAGGTAGCATCTTAATAATGGTAATAGCGCCCGAGGTAATTGGAGTGCGAAAGTACCCGGGGCGTACGTTCTCGTGCCAGTTACACGAGCTGCCGGCAGCTTGAATGAACAGTGAACAGGGCATATGTACGCGGTAGCTTCGCCATGCGTGATACTCGTCCCGGCAAAAGAAAGCCGAGAACCGATCGCTCTCGCACACGAAAGACCGGGCGCACTTCTCCTGGCATATCGCTCCCTGCAATTTTCATATCGACAACATTTAATCGATAAGGTTCCCTAAGGCCCCGGCTTAAGTAGCCAGAGCTTCGCTTTTCTCAGCTGTATTGTACTCGCATCTTTACTGGTCCAGCTAGATACAGATAGTAGTAAAATCGCAGGCCACTGTGCGTGGATCTCTGCCTCTCTTCAGGGGGCTGCTGCGTCGAGATAAGGCTATGAATTCGATGCAAATTATATTGCTCGTTTACGCTAACGACGCCGTTACTTTGTACCCGGCGTTGCTATATCTGCCATCGGCGATTAACGATACGCGCGCGGCACAGCCGATCGGCAGCGTGCGCAGCTTAACGGTGCAGTCGAGAGCCGATAAGAAGCACCGAACACTATCCGGACTAATTGGCAGTGGGGAGAGGGTAATACAGAAGACCTTGTCGATTCGGTGGTCGCATTGAAATCTTGAGTCTTTCGATTGTTTGTCAATTGTGCTTTATACTTGTAAACTGCGAAACTGTAGTGGCATTGATTGTGAGGGGGGGAAGGAGCGGTAGTTTGCGGAGTCCAATTAGAAAGGTAGTCGGAGTCCTTTGCGAGCTGGAGGTTCCTCGCCGGTAGTGTTGTACCCTTTCCACGAGTGGCTCTCTAAGCACTCTCCGGCAGCTAGCTGTAAACTTTCACACACGCGGGTGGTCCGGAGACGTGTTTTCGAAGGTGAGAGAGCGGCGCGGAGGAACCTCCGGCGGCGAAGGAAGGACGAAGAGAGAGGAGGAGGAGGAGGAGGCTGCTGGCGGCGGAGGATCGGCTTCCTGCCAGGATAGAGCGAGTGGCTGCTGCGCCAGCAGCAGCACCACCACCACCTCGTTTCCCTTCGCTGCCAGTGGCACAGGCCTCCCTAGAAAAATCTCGAGGCGCGTTCGACGGGGAGCGCGACACTCCGAGATCGTCCCTTGAGATCCTGCCACCGGGATCCCAGGCAAAATGTGCGTGGCACGTGAACCCAGGGCCTATCACCTTTCCAAGCCGAACCTGCCCACTCTTCTCGGCGGGCGCCTTTCCCTCTGTTTTTCTTAGAAGCACCGAACAGCCCGCACACCTACGCACACCTTCTGTCGCGTTCGCTTTTCAAGGAAAAGCCTCTCCCGCCCCATTTTCCATCCTGACGGCGGCGGTAGCCCCCCTTATTTCACTCGGCGAACCACGCACATTCCAGACTAATTGGATTTTCGAACTTAGCCTCGCTCCAACTTGGAAGGCTCTCTTCCCTCGGGCTAGGATCAATAGCTACGCTTGGCAATGAGATTGTGTCTTATGATTGATATATCGGGCGGGCGCGTGCATCGGCTGGTATTCGCTTTATCTCTTGCGGATCAAAGGCATGCAAATGCCAGCGGTAAATCATAATATTATCTCCGGGGGGATTACGCAGAAGCGTGGAGAAGTAGCTTGTCGCGGATTTACACGTGCTCCCGGATGAAAAGCTTGCTCGCCGCGCGCCTATTCGCATTTTCCCCAGTCCCATTGAGAGAGAACGAGTTCCACCAACGCTGGTGGCTCTCTGTGTGTGTGTGTTGGGCTGAAGAGTGCTCGGGGTAGCGGAGCGCGCGAGCGCGCGATTACCTGGAACCACCGTAAAGTAGGAAACACCTCCTCCCGTTTCCATATTTCTTCCAAGGATTCCAATTAACAATTTCTTTTCCACTCGGCTGGAAACCAGTTTCTACCGGTGACTTCTGTCGCAGCCGGCCGGCCGGGCGCAGGCTCGTGCGCGCTCGCGCACGCCCGCTCTTTCACGACCTCCCAAAACGATCTTAGGAGATCGTATGCAACGTAATAATGTCAGGCCCCCTTATAATGTTGCGCTACCGTGATACGAATCCGCCGGGCGAAATTCGCCGACGCCGAAACTGTCGGAGACAAGAGGAGCGGGTGCGACGCCGAGGAAGATTGCGATCTACCGCGACGTTAACAAAATTCCCGGATAACTTACAAAGCAGAAGGGTCGCCGACTCGAGAAATCGTCGGATGGTTTTCACGCACGAGCGGTGATGAGCGGGCAAAAATGATGACAAGGGGCAAATGAGCGATATCAGTCGCGCACGATGATGATGCTTTCCGTCCCATCGATCATTCGCGGAGAGACGATACTTGGAGGCAGCCGGGATTCAGTTCCAGTCGGGCGACCCGGTACATCTGCGACGTGGAAACCGCTCGTATGACCACCCAGTGCGGATATAGCACGAGCAAAACGTTCCCGACGACTGGCGCTCTCGGCTTCGCCTGTTATTATAGGTGCACCTTCTTCTCGCAGCCTTTTCCCCCCGCGGAGCTTTAAACTTTCAAGCGATTGATAATAATGCCCTCGTTTCCCTCTAATCGACTGGAATCTTTCCATCTGCGTGTTGACATCGCTGCTACTGGGCGTAATTATCAGACTCTATAATCGTATACTCTTGTCCCAAGTAAATTCTCTAATAGTTCGTGTTACTCTTGATTTTTACCCTTCTCTTATCTTATACTTTATGCTTCGTGCTTGATAGCTTACATGCAGATTATCTTATATTAAAGCAGAGAGACACCAGCGAGCTTGTATCCATTTATTGAAACGCAAGGTGATTAAGTAAGTCATTTCTTTGGAGTGAGATCGAACTCCGAGCGACAGTGTTTCTTTGTGGAACCGACTGTGCTATGTTAGGCAGGCTGAAAAGTGTGGTAGTAGAGTGGCTAGGCACGAATTCGGGGTCGACGCTCTACTTTTCTTTCCTAGCTAGAACGAGAGCCGAACGGTGCCCACTTCATCTGGCGTTCGTGTCGGATGAGTCAGTCAGTGACGGGCAATGGCCTTTAGCTCAGAAGAACGAACGTACACGCAGATGCGGACCAACAGAATGCTTAATTGCGTGCATTTGGTCGAGCGTGCCAAGGTAGAGAGAAAGAGAGAGAGAGTAGTATTGCGGACTCTGAGTTGGCCCCGGTGTATCACTGCCGGTCAAGAATGCCAGGCACCGAGCACAAAGAAATTATGCGCCAATCATTATGCGGCATTGAGATCGCGAAGCTTTTGTAGCGAGTGTTCCTCTGCCATTAGTCACCATTGGCTGGCGGGAGACTCCTGACATATTGGGGAATTCGTTGGCGATGGTCGGCAACCTTGATCTTGGGATTCTCCGAGTGCTCGATTATCCGGAAGTGGAGCGGAGCATTGGTTTGATTTGGCAAGGGCATGCATCATTGAGCAGAGGGCGACGGGGCGCGAGAGTGCTTTCTCACTGTGGCGGCGGCGGCGGCGACGGTGCACTCGTGATCGAGTGTATACGTGTCTCTTTTATTCGGGTCTGACGACCCCGGGGTTCGCCTACTCCAATTTGTTTACCTGCAGCAGCGCGCCGGTGATTCAGTCCGAAGCGTCGACCTCGACCTCCCACACCAGATCCCGTACACGATCGGCGCGGCCTCGTGCATAGCGTGGCGATCATATTTCCGGGGCTAGTGTCAGTGAACTAGTCGGAGCAGTTTAATCGTGACTTTATTATATCACTGCCGGTGCTCGCGGTCACACGAGGGTTAAGCTATCATTAGCAAGGAGGTTTCTTCCATTCCCAACGGAGCGAGAGCGACCCTCCTAAGCTGTAATTCATCCCTTAATCGCATCGCGTCCTTCCTCCTCTTTCGAGAGCCGCGCACGCTCGCTCTCTCCTTGGAAACGGGCCACTTTTCGGGCCGCACTATTTTATAATTGCATCTTAATTTCTGGCAGCTGAAAAAGCGCCGGCTCTTTCGCCCGGCACAATGCTGTGCATTCATGCACGTTGCGTCGAACGGCGCGCGTCCGGTCGACAGAGATTAAAGGGCGCCGACACTACGTGTGAGGCTTTTACACTAATAATACCTACGAGACAGGACTGGCTAAGCAAGCGTCCGAAGGGTGGAGACGGTGCGTCCCAGAGAAGAGCACCGCCTTTTCAGGACACCGCATCATGCAGAAACTCATCTTGCTTTCCTTGGCTGTGCGCGATCTTAATGCACCCGATACGCCGCACGCATTATCTCGCAATTGTTGTCCGCTTCGTATCAGACTGATCCATGTAAAATCGAGAGCGAAGCGAATTCGGGCCAACGTGTTGGCTACACACACGCACGCACGGATGATGCAACACACCGCGGCTCGGTATCCCCGGCGGCTTTCAAAAGCGACACACGAGAGTCGTCGTGTTCGAGCTCTCCGGCGAGCACATTGCGCCTTCGTTAGTTGGCTGGAGAATTGCATGGGGAGCGTGTTGCCGCAGTTCGGACAAACAGTTCTCTGTCGGTGGCCGAAAGTTTACAGACAGCCGGCCTTTGTGCCTGGCTTGGATCCGCGACAGTTCTCCTCGGGCCGAGTTGGCCCCGCCACCGCTTTTCTAGTTCGGTTTCGCCACGCAAAAGTGGAAATGAGCCGGGCCAAAGAGAGGCCGGAGCGGATAAAGGGAGATTTCGCGCGTGGAAAAGCGCGTGGAGAATTGGGAAATAGGTGGATGACGACGACGTCGGCGTCGGCGGTGGCGGCGGCATCGGGCGTGCAGAATCCCCTTGCGTGCGCTGCTGCGTGCCTTCGAAGGGAGCAAATCCGGCGTAAAGGTCGGCGGAATAAGTCAGGATGGAATGGATGGGACTTGAGAAGGGTCGGGTCCTTCCTTTCATCCTTGCTGCGGGATACACGCCCCTGCGAGCCAGCACTCCTAGGAACCTCTTCAATTTCAGTCTTCCTAGCAGCCAGTACCTGGTATCTTCCACCTCCCACGTTAAATAAATCTTCCAGCTGAAATCGTCATTTTTCCTCGGTCGATTTGCATTCTCCCTCGAGTGACCCCACTTCATCATTGGCCCCGCTCTTCGAATCGATCACTTCCTCGGATGCCCCGGAATTAATAAACTGATGTGGGTTAACAGCCAAAAGTGGGGGTATATTGCTATTCGTTGAATATGTGTTGGGAGTTAGTTCTGATTAGTCGGGAGCCGGGGTGGAGGCTCTCGCGCTTTGCCAGACGGCCATGAAAAAATAGGAGCGAGAGCGAGGAGTGTCCGGCGTCTTTTTACTGGCGCGCGGCCTCTTCGACGTGAAAGCTTGTTACTGGAATTCAAGGGGAGGTTTTCCTTTCGAATAGGCATCGCGCTGGAATTCTTCGGCCGATTAGAGCGCCAGTCGGATCGAGTTTCTTGCGGACACTTTCGAGCCGTACCTACCGCAAGAACCTATTCGTTTATCCGGCAAGTCGCATGTTGCGTCCGCGAATACGCCGGCCCAAGTATATATAGAAACCTCCTCCTGCCCTCGCGTGCAACCTGCCTTTTTCTCCGCACTCACCTTCCTAAGGAAATAATTCCGAAGTACTTGGCAGAGGGAGAAAGAAAGGGGCAGGAGAAGAAGAAGAGCGAGAGACAGGGAGACTGGTGATGCATGTAACATCTAGACGAGGTAGAGATAAGGATCGGGCTTCATCCACCTACGAGAATCCATTGCTCGTGTGGATTCCAGTCTTCCTTGACCAGGCACGCACCACACGCGGCCACACTCTGCTCCTTTTACTTTTACGCGGCGTGTTCCTCCTTCCGAGGAACACGTGCATTAGGGAGTTAAGTGAGCGAGCGAACCCACCGCGTTCCGATTATATTTTCGGCAAGGCGAGGAGGAGGAGGCCAGCGCCTCCTCGCCTCGTCAATAGGCCTGTGCGCCTCCTCGCCTCGCCAGGAAGGCGAGCCACGCTCGAAAGAAACGTAATAGCGAAGGGAACAGGTTTGATATGTTAATTCGGCATACATCACGCTGCGAATTTAAAGAGACGGAGATCGGGGAGCCATAATTTTTGCCCCATTGTCGGCCGTAAAAGCGGTCTTACCCTTTAACGATAAGTCATCGCTAAGCGTTCCGTATGTGGTGGTAGCATACACAATCGTACGCGCGGGCGCGCGCGTCCCCGCGTGTACGCACGCTCCGGCCAGTCATCAATTTCGGCCGCGCAACTCGCTTCTCCGTATATCCTGAAATACGCCGGGCCCACCCGGCAAAAAGTCCTAGGAGTACAATGAGCACCGCGAGAGCATCAAAGATCCGAGAGAGGGAGAGAAAGGTATCGCGTGAGACGAGAGAGGAGTCACTCAGTCCCGAGGCTCAAAGAAGAAACCGAAAGGAAGGGAAAGGAAGAGAAAAAAGGAAGTCGGGAGACGCCACGAGTCGCTCTCGAGACGTCTATATAGCATGTGCACGTACCATGTGTGCGAGAGTGTGTGCGCGCGCGCGCGCGAGAGAGAGAGACGGAGA
Organism: Ectemnius continuus; assembly: GCA_910591665.1. Classification (NCBI taxonomy): domain Eukaryota; kingdom Metazoa; phylum Arthropoda; class Insecta; order Hymenoptera; family Crabronidae; genus Ectemnius; species Ectemnius continuus. Next base: position 5,565,164 of record OU342868.1, on the reverse strand, counting down.
GGAGGGATTCCCCCTTTTTCCCGTAAGGAGGTCCCCGCGGGCCTTATGGGGTTTCTCGTGGTGGGCAGTATCTACATATTACAACCTCGTGGCGCGGAGACCACCGTCGTTGACATAAGATCCTGTTATGCTGTCTGCTATCTCTCCGCGGAGCTCGTGTCGCCCCATAAAAAACATTAAAGGTACGAATAACATAAATTCGTTAAGAGTACCCCACCCGCTCTCCAGGATCTCTCTCACTCTCTTTCTCCCCCTTTGCCGCTTCTACTCTCTCCTCACTCACGGCCCCTCTCGCTCTCTCGCTCTCTCTACTTTTCTGGTTTTAGAATATCTGCCTCTCTATACGCGCCGCTCTGCGCCTACCGCTCGTTTTCACCGCGGGACCGAATGCGATCAAAACGCCGACTCCCTCTTGCACCAGATATACCTTTGCTCTCTTACTCTCTTTCTCTCACTCTCGGTCTTTCTTCCGTCAACAATTCCCTTCTCTCTCGCTCCAACTGGGAGCATGATCGTGCAGCAATTAGACGCAAACCGGGATCGGAGTTATGTCACGACGCCTCGGCCTCTCTCGCTCTCTCCGATCTCTAGGACTAGATTGAGTTATTATAACGGATTTTCTCCACGCCGCGCCGCCCGCTATGTTCTTGCCTCGGCGGCGCGGCGCAGCGCGGCACGGCGGCAGTGCCTGTCTGCTTGCCTGCCTGCCCCGGAAATCCTTAGAGGCTATAAGTTTCTTGGAATGGAAGCGGCTACTATCCGGACACGAGCCTCGCGCTAGGAGCTAGTTCTCCGTGAGTGGGGAGAGTGCATAGTTGAGGCCGGAAGCGAGTTGTGTCGGCCAATAAGTACGTGCTCCGGCGGAGTGACAGTAGTCCAACGGAAACTGATACCGCGCGTGAGTCGGCGGCGGAGAGGAGAGGAGAGGAGAGGAGAGAAGCGGGATGATGGGATGCGGTGGGGCGAAATGGCATGAGGGGCCAAGAGCGACAAGAAAAAAGGAGGATAAGCTAGAGCGCGGTGATCCAGAGTGCAGGAAGGCTTGGCCGGCTCGATGGGATCTAATGGTGAGCACGAACACGACGTTCATAGTCGATCAAGCAGTGGACGGACCGAGGCGGAGAGGAGTCGGGGGACCATGTGGCGGACGAGGATTGTCCACACGTCTAGAGTTACCCGGGGTCCGTGCGGCCGCGACGCCACGCCAGGAGAGTTAATTGGCTGGAAAACCTTGCTATCCGATACTCGACGCCCGAGAGCTACCGCCCCGAGATACGTAAGCGGGTGTAATCCGCATTTCGTATTTTCATTTCCACCGATGGGGTGGGAGGGACTCACGCCGGTTCAGCTCCTCTGCCCGGGGGCCTTACCGGCCTGGTCTGTTAACTCTATAGAGAGTGGGGCCCGCCGCCGCCGCCGCCGTCGCGTAGACCAGAGAGAGCAGAAAAGCGCTGGCCGTTCCCCTTTTTTCTCCCTGCCACGTCTTTCTTTCCCTGTCGGCCAGGAAAGATAGGTATTGTTGCGGGTGGTCCGCGGTGCACATTGTCAGAGCGGCCACCAGGTAGTGTGCAACGTTGCCGCTCGCAATGTTGCGATCGCTCCTCTTCTCTCCCTTTCTCTCATTCCATCTCGGCTGAATCGCTCTCCCTCTATCTCTCGCTCTTCCTCGCTCCTCCCTCTCACAGCCGGTCGGTCTCCTTTTCTCTCTCCCAACAACATCCTCGGGCTTCCTCTCGCACACTCGCTTCAGCCGGGATCGACCACCGTCGTAACACAGCCGCCCTGAAACTCTAGCGCCAAAAGATCTCTTTTATCAGCTGTCTAGTCCTCTTCTCTCAGTCGGAGCCATGTATCTCTTCTCTCTCTCTCTCTGTTTCTCTCCTCTTCCTGCCATCTCGAAGAGAGATTTGGTGGTCGTCCGTTGCGTGCGGCTGCCGCTTGCTCCTGCTCTAGCTCCGTTTATTGCCGTCCCTCATTCCGTACACTACCGTCCACGTCTGTCTGGCTTATCCCCCCGGGTATCGTTTGCTCTACCCTTTCGCCGTGGCTCCTTTTCGAAGATGCTGGGCCCGCCGAGCGGCCTGCACGTACCAACGACCCGCGGCTAGCTACTTATCATCGTCAAAGCCCACGCGGCCAATTTAACGTGCTCCTGGCTGCCGTTCGAGACTCCCAGCCCTTCCTCACCGGTGCGTCGAGAGAGACAGAGAGAGAGCCATCCTTTTTCCCAAAAAATCACCGACATTATAATGCGAACTCTTCATCCGGCATCTCCCATTCCTGATACACGTGTCCCGACAAATCGTAGAATAGGATGAAGCAGACGAATGGGCTTGAAATCTGAATTCTTCTTTCAGGGGAAAGCGGAAGGGCAGAGGTCTGTGGTGTGGATCAGGGCGAGGCTGCAGGATCAGCTGAGTCAGCTGGGCTATTTCCTCCAGAGGCACGCAGGCAAGGTACTCTTCGTCGCGATCCTCGCGCTGGCCACATTTTGCGTCGCCCTCAAGTCCGTCCAATTTCACAGCAAGGTCGAGCAGCTCTGGGTTCAAGGTGAGCCATAGAAATAAGTCCGTCCCCGTCCCACTTTCCTCTTGCTTGCTGCCCTCTTTGCCCGGCCCAGGAACAAAGATGGCCAATTTAAATGTCACGCGATATTCTTCCGAGTACGCCCACGACCCTCTCAATAAGATATCGCGCACGGCAGCGCCGCCGCCCGATGCATCTTTGATACTCATAGGTGGACCCATTGATATTTGAGTTTGCACGCCGTGAAACCAGTTGCCCGGTGATGTAACTCACCCAGTAGTCGCTATACATACACGCTCGTCCAAGTTCAAGAGAGAAAGTAAGAGAGTGCGTGTACGTGTGCGTGTGTCAGAAAGAGAGAAAGACGACGAGAGTGAATATTTTCGAGCACAACATTGGTCCGAGTGTACGAAATACCAGAGGGAATTTAGGTGACACTTCCGAGTGTGTCCGGCGTTTGTCAGAGGACCAACGTCTCCCAACAACATCGCGGCGACACCAGCATCTGGTACATCTTGCGGCATTTTCCGCGCTCTTGATACGTTCCTCACTGGCATCTTCGGCCCTTTCATCTCCCTCGCTCGAGATTCCTCTTAACGCTTAAGGCGTGCATCGAGAGAAACCGGGACGAATTACAGGCAGGATTTGTGCCGCGAGTTATTGCCCTGCTGGCTCTCTTGATACGAGTTTCACTCGAGCGTAGATCGCACAAGAAGAATGCGAGTCGGGGAAAAGCCTGGAGGTTGAGATAAAAAGAATGTGCTTCGCTCGAGGGAAAAGTGAGACGACCAGAGAGAGAGAGAGAAAGAGTGAGAGTGAGAGGGAAAGGGTGGTAGCAGTGACAAAAGGAGAATAAAGAGAGAAACTGTGGACTACCCCACGCCCACCGCGCGCACGGTACATTAGTTGCTCGCTGGGTGGCCCACTATATTTATCCGCCGTCCGAAACGCTAATTTGAACAGCCGTTTCTAACTTACGCCCGGAATATACCGGGCCGAACTCCTGAAAGAACTCGACCGCCACAGCAGCCGCCGCCACCGTCGCCTTTATTCCTCCCGAGAAAATTACGAACAACACATAAGTTCCACGGATTTATTTCGAAAATAATTCGCCCACACTCTCTCGGCCTGGTGGTATTATCGCGCGAACGGGTGACAAGTAGTAGGCCTCGTATAATATCGGGCGAAGGCAGCCTGCCGGAGATGAGAACGGCGGCGGCTGCACTTGGTTGTCCCAGATAACTGTTCTAAAGATTTTTCGGTCTCGCTCGGCTAGCCACGGGGAACCAATGTCGCGTTTCGTTCATGATCAAGACGAACTCACCGCTTTCTCGGTACTTGGCTCGTCCCAAGGGGAAATCCCACGCCGAGGTAAAGATACATCAGCGTTTTATGGGATTTTAATGAGCGAACGAGTTTACACGCTTCGCTCTCCGTGGGTACGCGATCCTCTCGAAACGACGCTGTCTCGACTCTCCGCTCGGCGTATCGGATGCCGATGTATACTACCAAGAAAGTCCAGAGAAATTCGCTGGCTTAATGATTGCGTTAATGTACGTCGAATGCACGTGTAATTGGCGTTTCAGGAATGAACGTCCCGCTAGCTAGAAGCACTTATCAGTACAACTGTCTGTGCCGTGTGTCTTGTTCTACTTAAAGTCAAAGATTAGCGAGTCGGACATCGTAGTGCGCTCCGATTTTCCTCGTGTCAGCTGTTGTTCCTAATCGGAGCAAGTCCCACTCGAGGATGGTGATACGAGATGCCTGCGTGTGCCACGCGCGCATCACTACCGGATATCCGTGAGGTGACTGCGGGAGATGCGGGTCCAGTGTTCGCACGACACGGATGCCCGACTGAAAGATTGCCTCTTGGCGCAACGCGCGCTCTCTCTCACTCTCTCTCCCCACCAGTTACCAGAACGTTCAGTCGATATGTTTTCGCATTTTCAGAACTCGCAACATGATCTTATCGCTGGTGCGCGCGCGAGCCTTTCATCCGCTCGAATTCGACTTCACGAAGTCGCGACGCGCCGAGAAAATATTGGACGCCCGGCTTTGATAAACTCCCGGCAGGGTTAAAGTTACAGTGCCATCGAAATGCGGGTCTTACACGCGCCGTGCTTCTTTTTTTTGTCGCCCGTACTTTTATCAGCTGGCTTCGTCTGGCAACATTCATCCTCGAACGATACAGCTGTTACTCGGAGTCTGCGTAGCTACTCGGGATTAAAATTCCCCGGTATTAAGTACGGCGTCCCTGACTTACGCTTAATAACTTCGAATCTGCGTAACCAGAGAAGTACGGAAGTCGGAAGTGTTGGATGGGCGGCAGCAGCAGGAGCAGGAGCGGTGGTTGCTGCGGCGGCCTCAGGAAGGTCGTGGAAACCGCAATACGCCGCTGCTCCAAAAGGGGCAAAATGTCAGTAAGCAAATTAATCCTCGAGGAACGAGTCTTCCATAGCCGACGCTGAAAAACCGAGCATCGCAACCACTACGATTATGCACCTGGAAGTAGGGAGCAACGCCGATACTTTCACGAAGAAAAAAGAGGGAAGAAGCAGGAAACAAATCACTCTGTTACTAGTGAGGGGTGTGTATTCCAATGTGATGGAGTATTCAAATCCAGACAGATGGTGAATTTCAATCTAGTACTCGGAAGCTAGCAGTTGTTGACATTCGTGAAAGGACCTGTACAGGGCCAAGGAGGCCGCTCGGCCTTAGAGCGATAGGAAGAGAGAGGCCGAGGGAGAAGGATAGCGAGAGGACGAAGGCACGACCGTGCACGAGGGCCGGCCGACTGCTTACATCTTCATTAGGCCCCCATGGCTCGGAGTGCGAGGGAGAGGGCCGCCAGGCGGATGGAACGAGAACGCGGCGGCAAGGAGCGAAAGAGAGAGAGCGGAGAAGAGGGCCGATGGGCAGCCAGAGGAAACGCGGGGAGTAAGGCCACTACGGGGATAAGAGAGTCAGAAGACCGTCGTCCAAAGACCCACCGGGAATCTGTTGTTGTTGCACCGACGGACGGACGGACGGCCGGACGAGCCAGCGAAGGAACGAACGGGCGCATAAACAGAGGGTCTCATCTTCTGTTTACCCGATGCAATTGTCCGCCTCTACGAAAACAGTCGCATTCTGGATACTCGGGTATCGCCGGATCGTATGTTACCAGCGTTCTCACTCTCGTCAACCGACCCACCGTTCCTCCCATGTAAACTCATTAAAATGAAGATTTCCTTCGGGGAACTAATAAATTTGAATAATTATTATTTCTTTTTTACTTAACTATTACTACTAGTCTTCTATAATAAACGTTGCAATGATGAATGGTTTTGAATATTCATTCAGTCAGTTGTTAATTACTTAAGGCGATTGATTTGTAAGAGTCAAGTATTAGAGGCAGTGCAGAAATGCGGGTGACACTCGATGGTCGCAGTTTAGTTCGAGTAGTTATTAAAGGGAGGGCGCGTGAGATTGTTTAAGAGAGGAGTTGTTAATGAATTTCACTGTTAGACAATTGAAGATGTAGTTCGTTATTAAGGCTTGAGAGCCACTGGGATTGGATGGAGGCTCGGTTCCGGTGAATGGTCGCGGTGGGTGGCCCGGTGGGCTCTCTGTGTGCGCCAAGCCAACCCAGCCAGCCAACCAGCGGTGGGCCTGCGTGCCTGAGCGACTGAGCCAAGTCTCAGCTTCACCGTGAGCCTCAGAGAGCTAAGCCTGCTTCGAAGGGCCCCTTCGTTTTCGTCCTTCTCTCTCGTGCTGACTTTCTCCCTCCTCCTCCCTCCAAAGATCTCTCTTTCCTTTGCTGTCCTTCTGCCGCACCCCTGTCTCTTCAGCACCGGTGTGTGTCCTGGCTCCTTCAAAACGCCGTCAGGAACAGTCAGGAAAGAGGCCACGAGTGCTTCGGACCCACCGCCAATCCCTAGCCCTGCTAATGCACCGCACAGTACTTGCTCCTCTTTTCATTTTTCATCCTCTTGTCGATGATGGCCCTCTATTCAGTGGACATGAACGCCGGTAATAGTAGCTGAGGGTGTCTGTTTCCCGGGCAAGGAATATTCATATGCTGAAAGAACCTCGAATGTCTGAGGTTTCACGGAAATAAGCGGAACAAGGGAAGCCGAAAGCCGTAAAGGTTCGAGCTTCGAGAAAGATCGAGCCACCCTCGTGACACCATGCCTGACGAAGGCCGATCTCCGGTAGCGCCTCCTGCGCCCTTATATTTTCACACACCATAAAGCTGTTCGCACGTGTGCTTCCACGATGCTGACAGACTTTCGATCTCTCCTCGCTCTCCCGGTGGATCAACTTCCAAGGCGGAAGGGACTCCGCCGTCCGGAACTTATCCGTAAAGTGTCAAGTGTGGTTTCTGGCATATTTGTTCAGTCACACATGGCAGCCAGTGATTTTCCCTGCTGGCTGCTCTTTATTTCCAGACGGTTCGAGAGAAGGAGCGCGCGCGGGCGCGCGCGCGTTGCTCTCCGTTCTTTTTTCTCGGCCGGGCTGATTTCGGACGCGCGGGGCGTACAAAAGTAGACTTTCCAGTTCTGGCGAATCGAGCAGGGACTGCGCGGCGAAATTAACGTGAGCCTAGTAATTGGATGGAATATCTCTTTAACGATTCGGCGTAGTCGTGTCCTACCTTGTCCGGCTTAACTACCTCCTCGTTTGAAATTTAAGGAGGAGAACTTAAGGAGGGCTGCCACCGTCGTTGCTTCTGCTTCTGCGGAGAAGAGGAGCAGCATTTAAGGACGAAAGAGTGCGGAAAGAGAGCCCACGAAAAGGGGGTAGGAATCGAGCGCTCTCTTGCTCTCTCTTTCACTCTCTTTCACTCCCTTTCTCTCTTCCTTTCTGTCTCGCCCTCTTTCTGCTCCTATTGCAACCGAAGCAGATCGCTCGATTCGGTGCACCTGCTCCTTCCCCTCGCGGTGCGTCTACGTCGGCCAGCATCCCGGAGGAGAGTAACACGCGCTTCCCTCATTCTTCCCCGGCATACTACTCTCCCCAATTCTTCTTCCACGTCCGCAGCATCCGTCACCGCCGCCGCTCACTCTCCTCTTCCTCTCGGGCATGATTACTCTCCGTTCACCCTGGCTAAGGCGAAACTGATAGCTCGAGCGAGTAAACTATGGTTCGATGCTCGCCCTCGGCGGCGGAGGGCGATCGGGGCCAGCGGCTGCGAGACAAACGGAACAATAGTGGGAATTGTCATGGCTTGTTGATGCAGTGGGGGAGCGGCGGCGGCGGTGGCGGCGGCGGAGGCGGGTGAATGAGGCGGCAGACAGAGCTAAAAGACATGGCCATTCAAGGCTCCGGCTCGGCAGACAGAGAGGGCACGGGAGGATTCTTGCCACGCGGTACAATCACGGTAGCCGGAAGGGTGCAGATAGGCACGGGAGCGGCACTCGCGCCCCCGTGAACCAGAGAGGGACGGAGAAATAATTACAGAGACGCCTCGCCGATAAATCAAGGTGTGCGTCTCTCTTTCTTCCTCCTTCCACCGACTTATCCGCACGGCGCGGCTCGCCTCTGCTCTGAATCACAGACCTCGTCCCTCCACCTTCGCCGCCCTTCTCCCCTCAGACCTCAGCCACCCCTCCACTCCACTCCACTCCACCACCTCTGCCCCGCTTGCATTATACTCTCTCTTACTCTCGTATCCTTGCCCTCCGACTTTATCGTGCTTTCCTCCGTTAAGACGCATGTTTCTTGCTTCGTAGAGCGTAGAGAGTAGTGTCTTTATTACGCCCGCCACATTCTACAGGTCGACTCAGCCCCGGCTGCTCCCGCTACATCTGGCATGTTCTACTGCGTCACAAGTCCCAGGATTTTTGTACGACGCAGGGAGGAAAGATAGTTGGGGCTTTATTCGATGGATGAGATGAATGGTTTAGTGGTGCGGTTGGAGTTCAATCGGTTAAAGAGAGGAAGGTGTCATTTCAGAGGAACACATAGCGGTTTCCGACATTCCGGCATGGTTGACGGTAGAACAAAAGGAGAAGAGGGGAGGGGAGGGAAAGGTCGAACGTGCGCGATCGGGTTCCCGTCTTCTTCACGCCACCTTCATTACCACTGCGACCCCCGAGCTTTACGGTCAAAGTATCTGTCCCTGTTACCCAGGTCGGTCACGATGACCCTTTCGCGTTCTTCTAGAGCCTTTTCCTCGTACAGCAGCCGAGTTTCTTCTCCCTCGAGATCGCATTAGCCTTTATCTCGCACTGATTTCATTAGCTTCCTCGTACACTCGAGTGATTATTGTCGTTTCCGAGTTAAAATGTGATCTGGCATTTCCTGGAGGCGAGCACTCGAAGGTTTGAGTCATCGGGTCGATTGAGGCGCTTCTAGTTGGAGATTTCCGTTGGCCCTTCCATGAATATCGGTCGGAAAGACCGCCCGTTGACTGTGGCAGCTTGGGAGCTGGGAGTCCGAGTCGGAAGGTAGCAGCACGCAGAATCCTCTTGGGGAAGGTTGAGAACCATCTCGGTAAGAGGCAACACGGGTGGTCCCCGGAGGCCGCGCCGTGGCGGAACGAGCAAATACGCCGTCGGCATTTTTGACGGTGAAATCTGACTAGGTGGGGTCCCTACGTACCCCGTGTCAGACGTCATCCCCCTGCCCTTCTTGCCTTACTCTACTTGCCGATGAATACACCTATACCTTGGCGCATTGCACACTTAGGACGTCACACTCCTCAAGTGGACACTCCACCGTGAGCGCAACTCACACTCGAGAACTATTAGCACAGCCGACATAGGGAATCGTCGAGAGGAGAGTTAGTTCCTTGAAGACGAAAGCGAGACAGTGCTTCAAAGATGCTTTATTGCCGTAGTTTAGAACAATCAAAGCCGTAGCCCGCGCGTTTCCAAGATGATTTAGTGGTGCGTGATAGAAGGGAATTCGAGGGTGGAGCGGCGAGGCTCTCTTTCGAGGGACCCGCATTTTGTACCATAACCGAGAGAGCTATTTCTACATCTTCCTCCGGGAAGGCTTTTATTGGTACACTGCCAGGAATTTTTCTCGGTATATCCGTAAAGCCATAGAAACGTGTGTTACGACACTGGACCGTTCCCCCCGATGTTTCTCTTCCGAGAATCGTCCCGAGGCATAAACTCCCTGCCACTCCACCGAAAGCTTAAAGTGGCACGACTCGCGAATAAAGAGAGGGCCGGCCCTGATACCCCAAGAATCTCTCATTTCGGCTTGACTTTATCTCAGTCACAACATCATTAACTAACGCATGATTTCGCCACTGTACGGAGGCGCAGCAGCCGCCTGCGCCTCTGCAGATTCATGAATAGTTAAGGAAATGGAAAAAGCTAGGCTTGATGCTTTCTAGTAGATAGCGCTTGATTGTAATGATCCTGATTCGATAGGATCGCTCGCTCAATCTGAATAACGAATGGCGACGGCCTCTCTGATTGCAGAAGGCGGAAGGTTAGAAAAGGAGTTGACCTACGCCTCGGAAGCCCTCGGTGAAGCGGCAGCCTCTACGCATCAGCTGGTCATCCAAACGCCTAAGCATTCCGGGGCGAATATCTTGCACCCTGCCGCACTCAAGGAACACCTTGCCATCCTGAAAGCGGCCACGCAGGTCACCGTCCATCTATTCGAAATGTAAGTATCCTTATCTGATCTTTCCCTCCCGGTAATTGGCTGGACTTTCCCTACGATAAGTCGCACGATAAATGGCAAATGGAAAGAAACCTTTAGCTAAAAACACTTTCTTTTAAGAGTGAATTGTATTTATGGATGAATGTTAATTTCAGCACGTGGAGGCTGAAAGACCTGTGTTACGCACCCAACATACCCAACTTCGACATTCATTACATCGATCAGGTAATTCGAAATACATCTCTTCGTATAGATAATTGCATGGCGCACGTAGCATTTACTTGTATCTTGGGACTCTTGCGTTACCGGTAATGTCGTATGATGACCGCTCGATTTTCATGGCTCTCACGAATTTCATGGACAGCTAGCTTCTCGATTAGACTATCGCTAGAAAAGAGGTCGGGCCGATTCTCACAAAGCTTTCGCAGTTTCACGGACTAACAGCCGGTCGGACAAAGGGAACTTTCTTTCTATTCAGTATTCAGGGAATATCGAGCTAGTGAAAATAGTTGGAAGAATCGATTCGATCCATAGTCGAGGGGAAAGCGGATCGTGTTGTTGTTGCTGGTTAGTTGCACCACGTCTTCTCTACGAGTTGCCGTTGTCGCCTGGCGAGGCGATTACGTGGGGCAGTAAATGTCGAAAATTCAGTAGAGTAACGTCGAAGGAAGTTAAGACTAGACGGCGAGGCAAGGGGATAAAGCTCGTGCGAGGAGGATGGCGGGGCCGTTGGCTTGTATCACATCGTTACTCGTGCGGCTAACGAGCGGACACGTTAGACCGGCGCTGGCTAAGGCATCTCAGGAGGGACAGGAGAGATACTACATGCGGCTCGAGGTTTCATCAGGAGAGTATCGTGCACACCGCGCGCGAGAACTTCCGGGAGAATATCTCCTCCCGTTTCTTTCTCTTTTTCCGAGAGGCCTTCTCTGTCCTCAGTCGACGACGACGACGACGTTGCCCGATGAGAATTATCGTGCCGCGGGAATTGATATGCGCCGACCGTAGATCATTCGCCGGCGACTTCAGTAGGGCACGAGTTATTTATGCGATCGAGCGCTGCCCTTAAATCACCGACGGGCCTTTGCTCCAGATTGGTGTGGTCGCGGCCGGGACAAGTTGCCATTTCGACAACTCGTAAAATGCAGATCGGCCGGGGAACGTAGGCCGCCGTGGTGGTGGCGCGCTGCCGCCACCGCCGCCGCCGCCGCTGCCTTTTCGATTGCTCGCTCCCCGATTTCGCAGTTTACGTCGAATGATAGATGCTCCGGCATGCAAGAATTGCCGCGAGCACGAGCATCCAACCGTATCACGTGGCTGCGACTGCGGCGGCGGTGGCGGCGGCGGCGGCCAGTACCTCAGCCAAATACGAATATATCATCAGGGCATTCTCCTACAGGATGCTTCATTTACAACATCACCCCTCCTCCCACTCTCCAATTATTTCCAACTTCGCACCCATCACTTTTCACTTTCGTCCAACATTCAAGCACTGATTAACATGCCTCTCGCGACAATAAATTTGGGAGTGGTTAATTTCAATAAATTTCTGAATAAGTAGTTAAATTACAAATTAATAAGATTGCCGTATGCGGGCATTAAAGAAATGCCGAGGCAAGAGATTATGATCCACATGGCGTAATGAGGCAAAAATGTTCATACTCGAGAGCGAGGCTCGCTGAAAATTAGAGAGTAGAAGAAGCGGCTCGGACGAGTAATCGGGGAGGGCAGTGAAGCTAGCCGGAGTAGATATTCCGTATACAGCTGAAGGATGAGAGAGGCGGAGAAAGAGGGAGGGAGTGAGTAGGTTCGAGAAAGGAAGGAGGCCCGTGGCAGAGGGAGATCCCTCGAGGAAGAGACAGAGAAAGAGGGGCAATGAAGGACGACGGCGGAGGACTAAACTAAATAAGCGGCGGTGCAATTAGCCTGGCGTAATGACGGGGTGCCGGCGGGGCCCGCGGTACGCCGTGTCATGTGTGGTCCGTATTCCTGCTCCTCCTCCGTCGTCATTATACGCAAATGCGTGCTGCCAGCGGTAAACACCGCTTGCTCCGCGTCCTCGTTGTCCCTCGTCCTTCCACGGAAGAGAGGAGCCTTCTCTCGTCCTGCCTCACTGCCATCCGATATTTCCCGTTCCAGGAAATTCATTAGGCAGTGGTATATCTCGGCTTGGACTAGAGGAGGCTCACGCCGCCACCGCCGCGCCGCTCAATTGGCCCTCCTCGGATCTTCCTCTTGATTTCACAAGCGCGCTAGAGTCTTACCAGGCCGAGAAAGTATAATAAAGCAGCCGGGGGCATCGGCCGGAAATGGCTGCGCGCGTAAGCGTATAATTTCGTGGTGGGATGGTGGTCGATAGAGGAATCGATAGCGGCGGAACGGTCGGCCCGAAACTCTATCCAAATTCGTAGGAGACAATCGGGTGGAGGCGATCTCAACCCCAAAGAGGCAGGCGAGGCGACGCGAGGCGACGCGACGCGAGCCAGGGGATCAGGGAATTACGAAAAAACGTAGTGCTCCAATGGCGCGACCGCCCTATTCGAGTTTCCGAGAACCCCGTGGTGGGCCCCGACGTAATGCCTTCGTACTGAGAAAAAGCGTGTAGCGATCGTTAGTGCCCTGCTATCCGATGGAATACACAGGGAGACAGAGGAGAGAATCGACGCCGAGGAAATATTGAGACGTCCCGAAGAAATAAGACGTAGCGAGCGGCGGTGCGGCGGTGGCGGCGGCGGCGGCTGCCTCCCCGTCAAATTGATCATTCGATACTCGGTAATCGATTGGGCCCGGGCCATTAAGCGGACGCGTAATTTATCAGTCGCATGATAAGTACTGCGTCCAGCGGAAGGTAACCGAAGGCAATTCTCTTTTCCAGATCTTCGATAGCATCATACCGTGCGCCATCATTACCCCTCTTGACTGTTTTTGGGAAGGCAGCAAACTCCTCGGGCCGGAGTATCCAGTTCGTATACCGTAAGTATACCGCCCAGCAATTCTTCTTTTACTTCTCCCGTTCATTTTGACGATTGATCCATCCCGTATACGATTACTCCTAATGCATGACAGCCTCTCTCCACTCTACGTTTAACCAGCGGTCTTCTCTAATTGAAACTGAACGCTCAATCAGTAATCGTTATGGGCTCCCTTCGTCCTTAACAAACACTCCAGCCGCAGAGAGGATAAAGTCCTACACACTGCCACGTACTCTCTTTCTCTCTTGGTATAATTTTCCTCGTAGCTAATTGCCGCTCGATATGATTTATGTCGCACAGGGGAGCGCAAACAAAGAAGCGGGTCCAGTGGACGAATCTCAATCCATCCGGGATGCTGGACCAAATGAAGAATCTACAGTTCGTGTTTCCCTTCAAAACCCTGGAGGACTACATGAAGAGGGCTGGGATAACGAATGGCTACCAAAGCAAGCCCTGCCTCGACCCAACGGACCCGGAGTGCCCGGAAACCGCTCCTAACAAAAAGTCCGAGCAGGTAAGGCCCCGTGTCTCTTCTCTTCTTCTCCTCTTCGCCCGATCTCCCGAGACACTTCTGTCGCAGCGAGCGACACGCGCTTCAGACCGACACACGATTAAGGTGAAAGTTAAAAGTCTCACGGGCTAATTGTTGATTTACGAGTGAGCGCTCCTCGTAACTTTCTGATTTTATCGTGACAAAAACAGTAAATTAAATTATGCCATCTGAACAACCCGACTGAGATCAGCGCGAATGCAAAGACATAAAAAGAGAGAAAGAGAGAGGTAACCAGGTAGAATAATCAAGTGGTAGAAGTTTGGAGGGTAATTTTTCAAGCGCATAAATTGGGAAGGAGGAGGATCTTCCGGGGAGATTAAGTACTGGTCCGTCGGTTGGATTAGAGAGTAGCTCATATCAATTCATGTTTTTCGTAACACGGTAGCCCGCCAGCAAGAGAGCAGGCGGCGGCGATGTCTTGCTGTGTTTGTATGTAGCTATGTTTCCTCGACAACACGCATACATCGAACGACTGCTGCTGCTGCTCGTGACACGTATTACGCCACGCTCCACCAGCATTCGTAACGTGTGGATTATGGAGGCAAAAAGCCTCTCGCGAGCGCTTATTAGCACGCTTGTTCGTGCCGCGAGAGGATCGATGTAACAAGTCATTAACGGGCACACCGGCGCTCACTGCTCTCTCATCATGAGAATATAGAGCGATTGTCGGAGGGAATTAGGACTCTGAGGGAATTCACCCCTGACATTTTGGGCAACGCGTATCATTCGCACTCTCATCGAAGAAAGAGTTGTGCGTGTGGTGGTAGTGTTCGTCGGAGCTGAGAAAGTGTCCAGCGCAGCAAGATTCGTGCATAGGATCAATGTCCAGAATAATAAGTGGTCACTTGGAATTCCGCAGTCGATCGCGACCGGTTGCGCGCACGTAGGGAGACACCGATAGATCCTTCGTGCCACACAAGACTCATCCCGCTTTGATGTCCGCGCTTCGAGACGAGAGAACCTCGTAACATCCTGCCAGAGGCCCTTTGCGCCGCTAATGAATATTTAATTGTGCGTACGCCGCGGAGATTGTACGCCGCTCGCGCACTAAATCGAAATTTCGTGCGCGCACGCGAAATCCCGATGATAGTACGCCGAGCGCCTCGGGGAAGAGCAGCAGCTTCGCTGGCAATCTCGTCAAAGCAGAACTCACACGCAGTTCTCACGCACACCACTCAACCAAGACTGTCAAGTACTACCAGTTGGTTTTATCGGGCTTTCCGGAATGTCATAAATTTTATAGCACTTTCGTACAGAAATTATGCGGGTATGATAGTAGATAGGAGGTGGAGTTGCTCGGAAAGAAGAAGAATAAGTCGTGTTTATGGTGGAGGGAAGGGCGGTGGCGGCGGGCGGAGGAAGAAGCGGGCGAGCGCCTTGAATGAAAGGATCCCCCTGCGAAATCGGCGATGAGTATGCGAGTCGCGTGGGCCGCCGGTAGAGGAGCATTAAAATAATAAAATCGACAGATGTGCGTCATTATTGCGCCACGCCGGTGGTCGCTCACGCACGTACCTACATTACGTTACTCCTTTGCGCGGCCGACACATTACACACCCATCATTTCGCCGGGCCATTAACATACACCGGAGACTCTCATGAGAGGCCCCCTTCTCCCCCGTAGATATAGCCCTACTCCACATTGCCGCGTATCATCCCTAATCGTTTCTGCGAAACTTCGACTTTACTTTGAGATTCTCTGTCCGCTCGCGCTCTCTCCCTTTTCGCCTTATTCGCGTGGGACAGAGCCTACAGCACTTGAAAGTGTTGCGCGCTCACTCTCGAGACGTCTGGGAGATCTTCCGGTTCTTAAGCACGGTGTCGATTAACGATCTCCGAGAGTCCACTAATACTCTGTTTGCGGTGTCTGCTCCTCCTTCTCCTCCTCCTTCTCCTCCTCCTCCGTGCACCCGGCACAGCTCATCACCCGCATCGAATAAATTCCGTGCTTGTATTGCCGGCTGAAAATCTATACCCATAAACAGACTACGTACCCTTGCTGTACGAAGTAAACGAGAGAGAGAGAGTAAGAGAGGACTGAGTGTATGAATGGAACTTGTTCCTGCGGCAGTCTATATCGGGGTAGCAGCTGAATCGAAGAGGGTGCGCGAGAAAGAGAACGCGAGCGACCGAGAGAGCGAAGCGGAGGTATAATGAATGGTCGATTAATTTCTTGTAATTGAAAGACAGGATTGATGTCGTCTAATTTCGAGGGAAGATAGGCATCACCCCCCGTCCCTTCTTGTTCTGGTTAAAAGGCTCTTTACGGATTCCATTATGAGCTCATTGCCCCTCTAGCTTTCAAGCGCTTCCTGTGGTTTTCCTACGACCTCGCTCTTATTCCGACTTTTTTTCTTTCAATATGCATGCTCCATAGTTAATGTAATTACAGGTAATACTCGGTTATTTAGCGCGATCACTCGAGGATGCTAGAATCATTTCGCTTTGAGTCTCTTGCGGCGAGGCTCGAGCCGTTATTGATAATAATGCTGTTGGCAGGCGGTCTCCGCCAGTGTAAACGTAATATTAATTAGCCCATCATTTTTGCCGGAGTTGCCTATTCATTACTAGAATTAATAGGTTAAATAAGATTTATCGGTGCGCACGGGGGGAGGGCGCGGTGAGGGCGCTTTCAATGAGAGAAGAGTATAGTCGTTGTCGCTCTCTTGGCCCGTAGGATATCGAGTCGATTAGGCTCTTAACGGTAGAGGGCTAGCCGCTTAATTGCGCCGGCGGATCAATTAAAAACTAGTTCGTCGGACTCGCTCGTGCCGTAAAGTACGTCGGACTTCTCCCGCTAGCGGGTGTTCCACGTCCTTTTCCCGTGGAGGGCAGGCAAGCGCCGCGACGGCGGCGGCGGCGCAGCCTCCTCGTTAGAAGAAGCGGAGAGAGCGAGCAACACCCAGGAGAAGAGCAACAGCCACTTGATGGTGGAAGCAAGTAGGCGGCAGGCACGGCCTCCGGCTTTTTAAAGGATTCCTGCTCTTCATGAGTGCTTAATGGAATTATTATCCGAGGCATGTCGATCGCATAATTAATGAGGGTCGGCTTGGTAGTCGGGGGATCGATAAAATCGTCGATGCCGAGCGGATATCGCCGCCAGCCGATCCTCCCGGTGAAGCGGGACTTTGTGTCTCCGGTGCACCGGCGACCACGACACTCCCACCGTATCCCTCCGAGCTCAATTAAGAAGCTCGCATTCGAAACGCATGCACTTCCGAGAGTACACAAGTACCGACACTGCTATCCCCGGTGATTTATTGGAGCGCGTGTTTGCAAGGAGGCGACTACTTGTTAGATTGGAAGATTACCGCTCTCTCCCTCTCTCTCTCTCTTTCTCTCTTTCCTTACTGGTGTGTGCGCCCTCGCTCTCGGCCTCGCGCTCGCCAGAATGCTGATTCAATCGGGGTGTGGTGTAATAGGGTTGCGGTCTCGCCGTTACCGGCTCCGCTCGGGACACCGCAACGCGAGCGGTACCGAGAAAAACAAGAAAAGCGTGCCAGTAGTACGTTTTCTGTCACGTAAAGCGCCTCTTCGTGGAATTACATAACGCGGCGCGGCGCAGCGCGGTGCTGCACACGTGCACCGGCCGTGTCTCGGCTACGTACCGAATCACAGGTAGAATCTCGATCGCGAGGCTTTATTTGGTATGCCGTCTCGATATCCGGCAGAGACTCCGACGACGACCCGGCCTATATTTACCCCGTCCGATGCATGCTGGAATGCAATCCTGCACCTTTAAGTCCAAGCCTCGTTAAAGCTACCGATCTTTCTCCGCCGATGATCGATAAATTAGAAGCTCTCTCGTTACCTCCTCTTCTTCCTCCTCTTCTTCTGCTCGATAGCAGTTCGCTGATTCACTGACGCGCGACAAACGTTATTACTTAATAGGGAAGCCTATGAATTATTTAAAACGCGGGTTAACTCGCCTTCCCGATGCTGCTCGGCTTCAATGGGCTCTCTATGCACTACGTGACTATTTGTTTTATAGGGTGGGCCGGTATTTCGGGAATATAAATGTGTACTAGCCAGACTTTATGAATGAAAGACTCGCATTTATACACGCCAGACTTCCTGGACGCTCCCCCGACAAATTGTAAGATTTTTGACGACTAGTTAAATAGGTGCGCGAACGAGTACAAGTATTTCTCTAGAAAGCAGATTGCCGGGAATGCAAGGGCAGCGTAACAATCTTGGATATTAATGATCCACACGTCGGTTAAGTCACCGGGAACCCAAGCCACGCGATAATCGTAATGGGTGGGCTCTTGTGTTACCTGGACAATCTGTCTAGGTATGCGGGTGTCACGTCTCGGACCCTCCGCCTTCTCATATTATACGGCAACAGAACGGAGGGGACACACACTCCCGTTCTCTCCTATCCCAGCCGACTAGAATCCCCCGCTTTTTCTTATACCACTCGCCACTTCTACGTCATTGCTATCTATCTTGTCACGATTTAATTATATATAATTAATATCTCCTCGTTAGCACGCCATTGATACGCAATCGCTCGTTCATTTTCTCCATCCTGATTTTCCCTCTCGGGAACAACCACTCAATTAATAATTATCGACCCGAGTAATAACATGTTCGCATTTTTTTCTCGATCGTATTATCCACATATAGATTGTGAGATGTTATGAAAGAATTGTTGTCAGGACTTCGGATTACGATCACGATCGATCGAACACAAGCGAATGGATTATACCGCAGTGGGCACAGCTAGTCGGTGTGTCTAAAAATGGTTTTGAGCGTAACGAAAAGTAGGAGCGGCGTCAAGTGACGTGAGGAATTCTTTTGCTGGAGGGAAGAATGGCTGAGAGGAATAAAAGGGGGGGCCCCTCGAACGGGCATTTCTTCGTGGGTTAAGAAATGATAAAAACGCGATCGTAAGTGAGACGGCATGGGGTGGGCCGCCGAGGTGTTGCGGACCTCACAGAGCGAGGTTTTATGGGAGGGGGGGCCTATAAAGGAGGCATACCAGTCAGGATCTAAACGATCGCCGTCTATGTAGCCTCTTGGACCTTGTCCAATGTCCTCTATATCATGCCAAGATGAATAACGTGAACCGCCTAAATCACGAGAAAGCCATTAGTCCTCTCTCTCTCTCTTCCAAGTCCCGATGTATTCCATGAATCGGTGCTTTTAACCTGTTGTTTATTAAAGCGCCGGGCCTCGTTTGAAACGCACGCGTGCGTCCCCGCTCGAAAGCGCACAATGTGTCCTTTGATGTGACACAGTGGGCTGGAGCGGCGCGCGACTCATGAATTCTTGGTGGTAACTCGGAGACTAAAGTCCTCGACCGATGACTTGTTCCAGGTACCGGACATCGGGGCCGAGTTAACGGGTGGGTGTTACGGTTTCGCAGCGAAATACATGCACTGGCCGGAGGAACTCGTTGTCGGTGGTGCCAAGCACAATAAGACTGGTCACTTGACCCGTGCAGCTGCACTGCAGACCGTGGTGCAGCTGATGGGCGAGCGAGAACTTTACGATTTCTTGGTGAACACCTACAAGGTGCACCACATCGACTGGTCCCAAGAGAAGGCGGCTCAGGTGCTTGAAACTTGGCAGCGAGCGTTTAGCAACCAAGTGAAGAAGTATCTCGAAGCCAACAGCACCTCCTCCTACAATCTCTACGCTTTCAGTACCACCACCATGAACGATATTCTTGGAAAGTACAGCGAGGTATCCGTTATGAAGATTGCGATCGGATGTGCTTTGATGGTGAGTAGAATTTTCAGCGAGGAATTTGAAGCGGGGATGATAATAAGTGGCATTGTCTTTAGTCGACGTATTGTTTGTATGTTATAGTTATTATACGCGGGTGTTGCTCTGCTTCGTTGGAAGGACCCAGTGCGGTCTCAGTCGGGCGTCGGTATCGCCGGGGTGATGCTAGTCTGTGCGACCGCAGCCGCTGGCCTCGGGTTCTGTGCCCTTCTCGGTATTCCATTTAATGCCGCCACCACGCAGATTGTTCCGTTCCTAGCGCTCGGCCTCGGTGTACACGACATGTTCCTACTGACTCACACCTACGCCGAGCTCTCGGTGAACGAAGTGCCAAGTGGAGAGCAGACCGGTGTGGTCCTGAAGCGCACAGGACTCTCGGTACTCTTGACGGGCCTCAGCAATGTCTCAGCCTTTTTCGCCGCGGCGATCATACCCATCCCAGCACTGCGTGTCTTCTGCCTGCAAGCCGGGATCTTGCTACTTTTCAACTTGGCAGCGATGCTCCTCATCTTCCCGGCGATGGTCAGCCTAGACTTGAGAAGACGTCGTTCCGGCCGCTCGGACATCCTATGCTGTTGCCTGCCAGCAGTATCCACTGCCTCGAGGAACAAGTACGCTGGCAGGACGAGCAATGGCACGGCCAAGCAAACTGTGGCGAGGGCGATTCCGCCTGAACGACGAGAAACCTGCACACAGATCTTGACGACGCACAATGCTCAGAACGAGTCGTGGGTCGGCGGTAACATCATCGATGCGGACTTCGATAAGCAGTGCACCGAGGAAGATACCCTCACTGGGTGCAGCCAGGATGACTGTCTTAGTTTTTCCTTGACGCAGCTGGCAGCGAGGCATTACGCACCGTTCGTCACGAAACCGGCCACCAAGGTTTTCGGGATGATGATCATGGCCGCGGTACTCGCTGGTAGTGTATGGCAAGCCATGAGGGTGAGCGATGGCTTGGAGCTCACGGATTTGGTGCCGCAAAACTCGAACGAGCACGCATTCCTCGCTGCTCAAGCCAAACACTTTGGCTTCTACAATATGTATGCCGTGACTGGCAGAGATTTCGAGTATCCAAACAACCAGAGGCTACTCTACGAGTACCACGATGCGTACATGAGGATCAAGAACGTCATTAAGAATGATAACGGAGGCCTGCCCGAGTTTTGGTTGAGCCTTTTCAGAGACTGGCTGAAAGGCCTGCAGAGCGCATTCGATAAGGATTATGCGAGTGGTTGCATCACTCAGGAGAGATGGTACAAGAATGCGAGCGACGATGCGATATTGGCATACAAGCTCCTCGTGCAGACAGGGCATGTCGATAATCCCATCGACAAATCGCTAATTACTCAGGTCAGACTTGTTGACTCGGATGGGATCATCAATCCACGAGCGTTTTACAATTATTTGAGTGCATGGGCTTCGAACGATGCCCTTGCTTACGGCGCATCGCAGGCTAATTTGCGGCCGGAGCCAAGGCAGTGGTTTTACACCAACGATCACGAGCTTAAAATTCCGAAGAGCATGCCGCTCACTTATGCCCAGATGCCCTTTTACTTGCATAAATTGACCGACACCCAGGAAATCACGGAACTCATCGGAAGTGTGAGGAAGCTCTGTCGGAAATTCGAGGAACGTGGATTAGAAAACTTCCCCTCTGGAATACCATTCTTATTCTGGGAACAATACATGGACTTGAGGAGCTGCCTGGGCATTGCTTTGGTCGCGGCGCTGGGCGCCAGTGTTGCAGTTGTTGGCATTCTCCTGCTAAACTTATGGGCCGCTTTGTTAGTCGGCACATCCCTCGCAGCTGTTGTTTTGCAGCTTCTGGGAATCATGGGGCTGTGTGGCATAAAATTGAGCGCAGTGCCGGCAGTCCTTCTTGTTGTCAGCGTTGGAATTGCCGTGCACTTTACGGTCCACATTTGTCTGGTGAGTATCAATGGTCGCCTGGCTCTTTGACCAGTCGTCGTTGTTTTACTTCTTGCCCAATTAATCTTCCAGTGCTTTTGTTTTTTTACTAATGGAATGGCTTTTATGTGATTTCAGAGTTTCGTCACAAGCGTTGGAAGCCGCGACAGAAGAGTGCGTTTGGCACTGGAGCATATGTATGCCCCTGTGATACATGGAGCGCTAACTACATTGCTGGCAGTCGTAATGTTGGCCTTTTCTGAGTTCGAATTCATTGTCCGATACTTCTTCTTGGTCTTGGTGTGCCTCATTGGAATTGGACTCGTAAACGGACTCTTCTTCTTCCCCATACTGTTATCTCTGATCGGCCCCTCACCGGAAGTCATACCGAATGACCATCCGGATCGTATATCAACACCAACTCCACCTGCTTCACCAATAGTTAGAAGATCGAAGCCACCAGCACCGCCACGAAGATCCCACAAAATTGATAATGCAAGATTACACGCGGAACCCTCGCTAACAACTATCACCGAGGAACCGAATTCCTGGCACAGTACTCAAGAGTCCTGTATCATCGTTCAACCCGAGCTCAAGGTTGAAACCACCTCGACGTGTGGTAATCAGGTACGTTTCAGAAGAAGCACCCATTTCTCAAGTAAAATTAGCATTTTTTAAACAGTGCTTTCCTATCTAACAACTCGTAACGAGTCTGCGACTCATTGCAAGAAGCAGTGTTCCAACAGCATGATTAACAAGCGTGCCTTTTTTTGTTTGTTTTAACTAACAGAACTGTAGCGGATCAGACACAAGCGGCTCTAGTCGAACGTCACCAGTGCCATCGTCCCATATCACAACAAAGGTTACTGCGACGGCGAACATAAAAGTCGAGGTTCACACGCCACTAACCAGTAAGTATTAACTCTGACTTTGTCCTCCAAGGCATCAACAACTCGTAATGAGTATTAAGAACGAGCCACAACATTCTTTCAGTCTTGTTTAATAATGCTTTCAATTCAAATTCAAGTAGAGATTAATGTTGACTCGACGGATGTCATAATTTTCGTTTGTAATAATTGTTGTAGGTGGAGTTGATCGTGGCGAAAAATGCCGGCACGCGAGTTCCAGTAGCCGACGGAGCTCGAGGTGCAGTACGAACGTTACTACAACAGAGTCTTCCGGGTCCAGTTCTGAACCGGATTCAGACTCTAATCCAAACAAGCACTAACAACAAGTACCGGGACGACCGGCAGCTACTGCTCAAGTACCACGCAAAGCGGGAACACACAGAAGGCTGACTAGGATAGATTTATTATTTCTCTTCTCTTACTTTCTATTAGTACTGCGTATGGGGTGCGCGGTTGGCCGAAATTCTCTTCGCCTCAGTATAGGAGCTACAGGATTTTTTATTGGTCTGAAAAATCCGTGGTAGCCTAATATATATATTTTCTATTCGCTGCTGTTATAGGTACGCTAGCATCCCGGAGAATGCGACGTGGTTCTCTTAATTTCGATCCTGAAGTAAAAAAGTATTATCACGCTGATCTGTCTCTCTCGATTTCACTGATCCTGTGACCAGTGAACTTTGTATATAAAGTGTTCTTACTAACGGATTCCAATGCGTATCATACATTCAATGCCGTAACCAGTATCTCCTGCTCTAGTAGAAGCTACACGTTGGACGTATGATAGAGCAATTGGCGAGTTAAGAGAAAGATATTTTATAATTAAATCGACTTAGGAGCGTCAAAGGTTATGCTTTAGTATGCTCTGTGGTATACGACAGTTTCCATGAAACTATAAGATTATTATTTTCGTGAAGCAGAAGACTTTTCAGGATTGCTCTTCGAATTCGAAAAAACGATAAGAGACTAATTGGATGTAAGAATTATCGAAAGTGTTCATTAGAGAAGGTTTTCTACCTTGGGAAATTTCGTGAAGTCCGTAAAACGCGACCGATCACACGGCAAATTTCATTCTCTTTCGCAGTCTCGACCATTACGGTACGGTTAAAGGAGCGGTAACATTTACTGAGAGGTTCTTGTACCTATTTTAGGTATCTAGTTGGCTAAACTTTTGCAGATTACGATTGCGTAATACTGTTAGACACGTATTCTTCTAATTGTAGAAGTACCTATAAAAGCTAGGCCTCCTTAAACAGCTCTCTTACAACGACAATACATGTGGTGCCTCGAACACAGCAGCTGAAGTGTTGAAATTTCGATACTACTATTTATTGTACTCTAACATTACGCGTAGTGTGTATGTGACTCGAGCGATATTGAATCCGAAATCTATTTATTATTTATTTTAATGCCCCCAAATTTGATATCGCGAGTATTTAAAGTGAACTACAACCCTTGTACAATGCCTATCGTCATATAATATGAAACGTGTAAAAACTCTGATTATTTATGTCGAGCTATAGAATATTTTTATATAAAGTCGTTACTTAATTTAATAGCGTAAGGAAATATCCGATTCGTACCTCTAATGTAAAAAGCTGTAATATAATATATTATCCCAGGGCAAGTCTCGGTCGCATTCGCGCGGACTATGCCCAGGGAAACGTGTATAGTAAGGAAGTTATTTCGAAGGGAAGTCAACTTTGTACACACGGCATACGCAGCGACGCGGTGTTTAATGAAGACGCGTTACAATAGGCGTAGCAAACGTAGCTCTCTTTCACTCTTTTAAACTGTGTGTAAGGAACATTCTTACGTGGACAGAGATAGTCAATATACCTCCGCAATACGTGTCAAAGAACATAAGTACTTTCGGTTCTAATCGAAACACTCGAAAAGTCATCAGCACTGCCTTAAGCGCGCTTGATACTCCAAGCGTCCTCTCGCCTATCACTAAGTTCCACTTGGAGGTAGAGAAATGAGCCACTATTACTTTTACTATCATAGAATCTAATTATTTTTATGTACTGAATATAGAAGCAATTAAATGTATGATTTATAATCACATTTTGTATATAAATACAATGATATCATAATAAGTGTTCAGGTGCATCTATTTTACTCCAACCAAATCAAACCCCGCCCATAGACGCTCAGCCATATTGCTTTTTACAGTTGGAATTTGCAATGCAACTTTCACGGCCGTTCGATTAATTAAAGCATGAATCGGTTATATCAGACAAGCTGCATCGCTAGTTCCAATAATATCAGCAGTCAGTAGAAACATTATAATGTAAACAAATGCCAAATCGCAGAAGTATGTTTAACAGTTAGTGCGTCGTATTCGGCAACGAAAAATTCGTGCATTCCGAACTCTGATAAAGTTTTTGTTGTACTCACATTCGCTGGTGCTGCAATTGCTCGGCATTCCAGGCAGGCCCCAGTCCAAGGATGAATCCATTTGCGCTCGGCCACTTTATTAAACACACTTTTACACCACCGAACGAAACTTTTCGATATTTTACGCACGCCACGAACATATTTGGACTTGCACTTGCCTGTCCCGCGCGAAACTGGTGTGAACTTGCATCGGACTGCAACTTGCAAACCTCAGAGTGCGCCACCTCCTGATAATTACTTCGCGCCTAGTTTAAATGACTCTTTTCTTCGATTCTGATGACTTTGAACTTGAAATCCTCATGAATTATTACACAGTAATTAAGGGATATAATTCCTATCGATTTTGTATTCTTTTTATTTTATGTGCTGTAGTACATTTACGTAATTGTTGGGTATCAGTGTGATGACAAATGCTTCTTAATTCGTTGCCCAAATACTTTCAATTCAACGTAGTTAGTTTTACATATTAAACATAGAAAAGCATCAATTATGATGCGATCTGCTATGAAATTGTAGAGCCACAATATATCTATTTGACCTACCGGGTTGATTCCACTCGATTGACGAAGTGCGCTTGCCCGGGTGGCAGCTCATGCGATGTTCCCGGAGAATCCCGCACCTGCTGGAGTGCTGTTCAAGTTCAGTGGTGGAGCACAGCCAGTTCGGGTGGACCTGGCAAAATAAACAATATCAACTTCCAGTGGCGAGACTCCTTTCGAACAATGCACTTGCCGAGACTATTAGGTCATCTGCAAGACTGCGGCATCTACGAGAAGTTTCTTGTCAGAGTTCCGATTGACGTAGCCGCCTGCGAGTAAGGCACGGACGATCCTATGTCATCCTAAAGGAATCTCGGGAGGGCACACCGTATTTCTCCAGGATTCGTACATAACGACTGATTCCATGAGGCCCAGAACTACTGCCGTGTGTTCGAGTAGACGATTAGCATCGCGTAACATCGATGTGCTCGTGTGTTAATTCTTATTTGAACTGGAGAATTACATAATGTACGTGCATGAGTCACAGACCGACTAGGGGGACGTGCAAACGTCAAAATCGTGCAGCAGCAAATCTGTTGCAATTTTAGGTATGATAAGTAAATATCGATTGTCTGTGTGTCCACAATTCCTCGCGGATTCGGTTCGAGTTTTCATTCTTCCGTGGAGAGTTCGGCCCGTCCACTCGCATGGAATTCGTTCGCGTGCAAACGCAAGCTGATCGCATGTCGAAAGTGCAGTGCGCTGCCATTAGAAATCTTGTCGAAGAGTATGTCTCGTCTTAGCGATCCTAGAAGATTGTACCGATTATACTAATTCGCCTGGAGGAAATACCAGATTCAATTATTGTCGCTGAAAATATCCGATTCACGTTGTTGCAGTGTCTAACTGGTTTTTAGTTCACTAAAAGGTGTAAAAAGTCGTGACTCGCTTGAATGATGACAGGTCTCGAGTAATCCACTGCTCAAGGTTAAATGGCTAGCTTGCAAAACTATTGCGATGACAGTGCCATGTAGTTGCAGATTTGGATTCAGTGTAATCAAAGCTTTGACAGCCCGAAGGAATTAGCGAAGCCAACTAAACTTATTCGCGAAAATTTTCGATTGAACTAGTCGGGTTTTCGACGATTCCACGCAACCGAGCTCCACGAATAATTCGGGTCATTTCACGATTTACACTCTCGGATTTGGACTCGGCCTGTTTCTATGTAACACATTGCAACCCTGCTTTTTCCCTGACATTTCAGCCTGGATCTTTGCAAGAGATATCAAATCAAAGCAACATGGATGGAAGAAATGTTAGTGAATTTCGTTAGTCGACGAAAGATCGACTAAGAAATGGCAATTTGGAAACTGAGGACTCCAACACTTAGATGCACTGTTTTGTAGCTCCTCGAGTACCTTCCTTGAATTTCGGTGTCCTATCAGGTACCCCTTGAGCAATCAAAGTATTGGCTTGTAATTCCACTTATCGCCAAGAACAATGCCAGCACCGCCACCACCACCACCTCTCTCTAATATGCCAGAGGCACCTATGTGTGAAAAAACTGTTGTGAGTGATGCGGATTCTCTGCCTCCTTGGGCCAAAATTACACTTACATCGGCCGAGGCAGAGATTGAAAAGTTGATCTCGAGAAATGAGTTAAAGGATGCCGAAGTGACATACTTCTGTCAAGTAGAGCCGATACTTCAAGATGGACCACAGTGAGTGACTTTCTGCTATCGGGATACTTCCTCTACTGTATCAGAGTGAGAATGGAGAAAGAATCATCTCTTGGGTGATTTCTAGGTGTGGCTTGGTTGCTCTGGCCATGGCATCACAGGAATATACAAAGCCAGTTTCTGTGAGTCAGTTATTGGCAGAAGCCAGAGTGAGAGGATTTACGCAACATGGAGAAGTGTACAGTGTGGATTTCATGGGAACATTGGCTGCCGAATATCTACCTGACCATAGACCAGACATACTGGTAGATTTACAACAATGCCCAGATACATTAACTCATGCTCTGGCTCATGGTGCAATGGTTTTGATACCATATGACTCTGATTTCAACCATGCACCATGCTTAAAAAGAGGCCATAAAGCTCATTGGGCATTACTAGTTGGACTCATCTCATCTAGGTATTTGTCAAGTTGCATGCAAAATATGTGACTGGGAATATAAAATGTAAAATTGATTCTATCTTTAGGCAAGGATATCATGTATTAGCCAGGCACGGAAAGTCAAGGCATTTGGCATGTTGGCCATTAAGAGATTTAATTGAGAGCAATGGTAATTTGGAAGAAGAAGGGACAGCTAGACATGCTGGAGGATATGTTATACCAAAAGGTGGAGTGGGTGGCCAAAGAGGTCTTCGCGGTAGGGCACTTGCATTACATCCATACATATAAAATCATGTACAAGAAATGTAGGTAATTGATATCACAATGAAAATGAATTATGATTATAATGTTACTATATATCCACATAATGGTATATGGTAAATATTCAGTACATAATGTTTGCACAGCTGCTACAAAATCGGCAATGATTATTTATAAAAGGCGATGCTTTGTGTAATATTTGTTTCTCGATTTGCAGTGCATTTTTGGTCGTTGTTCACTGCATATATTTTTTGGGACTTACTATCAAATACTATTCCAAAGACAACATTTTCCCATTGTCCTTCTCATTTCACTCTAATACGCAATGTAAATAATAATTTTCTATGTTTGACTTACATGCACGCTACGCTATTTGAAATCATTCTTCTGTGTATAGAGATAAGCTCCCCCTGTGATGTGAAAAATAATATGCGTATACATACACTAGTTTGACGACAAATGGGCATGTTACTCGTGCATGAAGGGACAAACGTAAAAAAAAGAACATAAAAAGTATCTGCGTAAATGAATATCTAAGTGTACTAGTTAGGAGTTATTGAAATCATAATTAGCTGAAATACAAAGATCTAAGTATATTTATTTAGCGAGGAATCATAGACTTTGAGTAATAATTGTCGTATTTGTTTTATGTTGGCTCTTATCAATAAAGGGTGAATCTATTAAAACAGTCTCGCCGTTATATTTGAAGCAATATAACTTACTTTTGATCTGCAGCTTGTGCATACTGCTTTTGAGACATCTCTATGCAGCCAACATAGCATTAATTTAATTATCACAATAATTATGATCGTTACGGTTTGTTATAAAGTCTTGAAAGCAATGTGCTTTACAAAATTATTTATTGATATATTCGCTCTACTATTTATTCGATGGGAAAGTTAGCACCAAACTGCGTAATGTGAATAAAAAATGTCTTATAAATGTGAGAAAACCTTAAACAGTTTCGGATTAAGTGGTTAAATCTTGAGAATGTACCTAAGTGCCGCAGAATATGAAGCCTACTTAATGCGGGGATTTATACGTGGCTATACACTGTGCCTCTTTTCACATACTTGTCCCACTTTTGTTGAACAAACTAATCAAAGTACTCTGTAGAAAAACACTACTTATGAAAGCTCACACCGTTTCTTTCACTATAAGAATCAAAGCGAGAAGATTTCCTGCTGTTATCCCGGAAACGAAATTATGCGTGTAGGAATATCACAGTGCTAGATCTTCTGTTACGTATGACGGTAGCCTGTTAATGAAGTCGTGAAAATATGCAACGAGGAACAAAAGATAACTTTATTTAAGAATGACTTTTATCTGTTTGTGAAACTTTTATTGTATGAACTGTGATTCACTGCGTTTTATCGGGCGAGCGGAAGAGAAAGTGTATATTATAAAGGAATGCGTTCACTGTTAATTATTGTTTTTTTGTATACATGCAATCTCTACTCAGTTGTTGTCAGTTTTTAGCTTTAAATGCGAGACAAATATAAGCTATGTTATAATTCATAGATTGTTTTACTTGCACTATTTATGCTGTCTATTTTGTAATGCTGTACTTTTACAAAATGGTATCTGCATCAGGAACCTTTGTCAGATGTAGTGTTAAATAGTATTATTCGATAAGATAAAAGAAAACGTGCCAATGTCGAACTACGATTAGAGAATGATAAATGGGAGATTGGGGATACAATTAGCATTGATTAGGTGAGCGGGGTGTAAGAGAATACTGAAAACTGCGTTACATTTATATTTCAAGCTTACAAACATCAACAACATAGTTTTCTTTTTATCTGTAAATTATCGCGCTTCCTTGTTATCGTTTCATTCTAAACATACAATTACCATCTTTAACTATTTTCTAGTTGTTATAACTAATTGTGTCCTGAACTGCATCGCGTCACATCGTTCTCTTGTGTCAAGCCTGTAAATAAAACTTTACACATACCACACCCGTTCGTCACAGAGATAATAATTTCGAGTGCTTACACTGATACAGCGAAAATATCAAAACACATTGCCACGCTCATCCATCTACCTGTAAGGATGAGCGTCATATCCTCGAGAAATTATGTAACAATGAACGAACACTGCAATCGACAATGATATAGTTTGTACATAGGGCGATCCATGAAATGTTATGAAAGCATGTTAACATAACACTATTATAAATACGAGCCCAGGACACAGAGCGTCTATTCTATAGTCTCGATAACAATATCCTGTATCCGAGTATTATGTTTAATAATATATATCACATAGAGGTCTTTAATATTTATTATTATATATATCAACAATTGGGGGAGTTGAATTAAAAGAAGGCTAGCGTACACTTATACAAATTTATTTCACTGTCTTTGAGTTCTTTCGCTCCGATTGATATATCCTTTTTTTAAGAGAAGCTAATTCCTGCAGTGTAATTTCAGTTTGCCGATGATCCTCTGTACATCTCGCGATACATTGTTCAATATTGAAAGTATGATAAATTATAAATTTAATCATCACATTGAATGCTTATGAAATACAAGCGAAATATCCACCGACACTTATATGTGATCATGCTTTAACAGCTGTATCACGAGATGCTCAATTCGGTCCCTTTCCCTCCACATTTCTCAGGAAAGAACATGAATGAAAATATTAAGTCATTTAAATCTTAAACAATACATTCGCCGCGAAACGGGTATCAAATTATTATTAACAATTTACATATCTCCTTTTTATTGTACGTTCATATATTAATATATTCACACAGACAGCACTCACTAAAAAGGAATACGATCTTTTTGGGTTACCTGCTTTATACATTCGCGGTGCCTTCCCGGCTCTTGATAAATTGAAAATTAATATCTCAGGAAACATGTACATATTATAAGTCACAAGAGCGCCGAGGGCCAAAACAATGGATCCAGTGCTTAGGGCCCGAATATGATTCTTTTTCGATCGGATCGGGAGATCTAAAATCCTCTTTGTTAATTGAACTCTCTAATATTATTGATAACAAGTTATAATATGTACATGATTTAGACGTTGCGCGTCCTGAACAGAATAATAAAGACGTCTAAACCTGTCGAAATGAAACGCCGCCTAATAAACTTTTACTCGCTTTACCAAATACACGTTTCAATATATTAATTACTTTTTTAATTATTGTAAGCTTTGAGCTTGGGCCTGCCTGCCCACACGTTGAAACTTACTATACACCAGAAAACAATTGCATCTTTTAGAATACTTCGCCGGTAAACGTGCTGACGGTCTTAAACGTTGGGATGTGTCTACAGTGCACAATAAAATTGTCTTTTGCGAGATAAGCGCTGCTCCAGAGAGGAAGTCTATCGCGATGAAGTCTCGTATGCTTGAGTTGCCTCAAAGATTGACAGAGCAGAGCAAAAAGGTTTCACGCACTCATGTTGTTACGTTCAAGTTATCGCTCCAAAACATCGCTATCCTACCCTCAGTGATTCACACTCCGTAGTCCCATACTTTGACTAGAATCGACGATCGTCAATTGCGATAAGTAGAGTTCGGATAGTAACTAAGATGTCTAGTTTCGGAATAAAACCAAGCGAGAAGTGAAAGGAACGAAGAAAATCTGTAATCGGACCGTGAGCACGTACTGCGGGTGCATTCGTTCCTTATCATTTCCAAGGTATGGAACCCCCCTTATGTTATTTTACGACCTGTACGGGATTCGACTCTCGAATCGATCACAACTAATATTACACGAATAATTGTTGCAAAGAATTGAAAGAAGCAAGTAAGGAACATTATGAAAATAAAGTTACTTATATATCAGTATATCCTACCATATATATAAAGGAAATCAGTATCGAATACTGAACTCTTATCGGGAATCTTGACAATATAGTATTAACATACCTTTCGCATTGCACATGAGAATTCGAAGCTCTTGCATTCTACTATATGCAAACACCTGGTTTCTACGCGAGCTTGTTTACACTATTATCTTTAAGACATACACCGAGTGTGATTAATGTTTTAGCACATTTCTTTTGGCATTTACTGAGAGATTGCGTCGAGTAGCTACAAGGTGTTGGCAACGAAGAAATGACTGTCTTCTCGCGGGAAGCTGAGCAGCGGCAGAAAGTGGAAAGCCGAAATAAATCAAGATTGAAGACTACAAAGTGAGTACAAACGGGGTTCGCCGTATATGTTAATTACCAAATAGAGAATGTAATAGAATAGTTTAAGAGAGCCGTATAAAGCTTGAGATGTTTCACGTGTCTCACAAGAAAGAAATGCGCGCACTTTCAGTCCCACTGACACATCATACCGACGGAGGGTTGGATGCCGTCAGCTGGGCCAGAGTCTTGCGAGTATTTTTAGAATATCGATCGGCCGCCCAGACTGTGGCCAATCGATAAACGTAAACGTATCTGTATATCAGCGACGCGGCATTGCCCTCGTCAGTACGCATTCTTAGTAAAGTTGACCATAGCATTATGCAGAAATGAATGCACTGAAAGCGTCGCCCGAGTGCTTATAAGGCTCTTATGATCCGGTCTATCAACTTCTTTACTTAGTAATCTACAAAGCCGACGAACTCTGCATAAATATACGCATATGGCAGATTCGATTGATTGCTGAATCTATTTCAGCACACTCGCAATCAGTAAATATAAGGCAGTTACTGTACGCGCGAACACTCATTACGTAGTACTGCCGTTTGATGATTCCGAAACTGAAGGTGCAAAAGTACACTCGTAGTTCAGTACTCGTTAAAAACTAACTGCGGACTAGCAAGAGATATGGGTTATGGGATTGCCTGTGTCTATGCTGGTAAAAGTAAAGAGGATTTACTGTCGTTTCACTTTGGCAAGACACAAATGTCACCAGGGTGACTGATGATTATTATCGCACTTGTTACAGAATGCCGTTCTAAAGTCTTTTTTTGTCGTTTGTCGTAACTATTATTTTCCCCGGGGCAAAGTCGAGTAGGCGTTCTTTTTTCAATTTGGCATTAGGCAGTCAAAGCGACATCTACGTCGCTGGGAACAGTGCAGGACTGTTTCGCTTTCTTTTACTCCGTTGCTAGATCAAAAAGGAGGAAGTCAAAAAGTATGTTACTGCTATACTTACGTTAACAATGCTTTCTTAGGGAAAACACCCAATTGCTCTAAGACAACATGATACTGTTAGTTGATGTTTTTTTTTTATCATAGTTATGATATGGTTCCCGAAGGGGGAGGGAGGATGTAAGCAATAGCGCGTAGCATACGATTGAGAATTATCAAAATTGTCGCAAAGCTAGATCTCAGACGTTTCGTAAAAAAAAGTGTCACTGATCAATTCTGTCACGTGTCGCTTGATAAATCTTTCCTTATTAGCTAGGGAAATGAACAGCGATTGATTATACTCCGAGCCGAGTACTGGCGATAGGATTTCTTCTAATCCCAATAAAGTATTGTTAAATAATCAATTCTGAAAATAGAGTATCTAAACTACTGCAGCCTGGGGCCAGAAAGACTAAAAAAATTGGAATACAAAAACTATTTCGAAATCTTAAACGAGAGGAGTATAATAATAACTAATGAGCCGTTTCCGAGGATCCGTAATTGAAACTGTGGTGACTTTCCGATTCAAGACCGCAAACATTCGTCATACTACCTGCTGTCTTCTACACTTTTGTGCGCTAAGAAAAATGTTTGCCTGTATCACAGACTCATTCAGTAATGCAGTGTTCCACGCTCCAGCAAAAGCAAAGTATCGTAATTAAATAAATAGATAATTTAATTGTCAAGTTCTTCACTTTCCGATATAGACAAAAATCTATCTTAGCATATGCCAGTTTAACGCTTGCGGCGAAACTGCTTAATGCCTTGCAGTTAAAAAATGCTATATACAGCTAAGAGCGTAGGTCTGTCTCAACTCATTTTCAAAAATTACGTATAGACGTATCTGCATATCAGGTCGCTTGGAAATTGTTCCGAACTGGCACACACCTGCGACTAACGAAACGCGAGATCCATGAATACGTGTGTAATCAATATAATTGCTTACGATATGTTGATTTGCACTTCACCCGATAAGGTGCACCCAATAGAATACTAGATGTAAGAATTACAACGTTCTACGGCCTAAAGTGTTCCATGTAAAAATGACAATGTATGAACCTCACAACTCGACTCTAACCATCTATTCTATACTCTCAACTGTCTCTTCCCCAGCCGGTATTCTGATTCGCCAGTCAGCAGGCATGTGTTTGCATATTAAGCCGATTAATCTAATGCCTTCGAATGATGTAGTAATATTGAAAACAAAGGGTAATAGTAAAAATAACCTGGCCTTTTCCAAGGGCGAAGGAAGTTTACGTGGTAGTCGGAGTTTGTTGCTGAGGACTGTATTCCAACAAGGCTATCGGGAACGTCTTGATTTGTGTTTGCCATTGCGCCGAAAGTTGGAAGAATTTCACGCCATACCACTCGGTACCGTCGATGCTCACTAAACAAACACATAAAGTCAAATGAACACCTCACCTTGATAATAAAACTTGAAGAGTCGTTTCTACTCTTTCATGGACTTGAATGTTACCTCTTAATGGAATGTTGTGTGTTTTTGCCGAACAGATGAGACGGGTCACACCGTCTACGGTTTGATTCTTTGGCTCGTTTTCCTTTTCCTTCTCCTTCTTTTTTCCCAGTCTCATAACTAAACGGAAGCACACAGATGTCAGTTGGGAGGTACAATAATTTCTACTACTAACAGGAGACCTCACAAATCCCAACACATACTTTTTTGTTTCTTTTCCTTGGTAGTGTAGTTCATACAGAGATGTTGGCCGGGAGCTTCACCGGCGGGTGGTAATCTCTGAACGTGCAACGCGCGGAATGCCTGCCGCAGCGTATTCTTTCCCTTATCACCCTGCGTCTGTTTACTCCAGTAATCGAGTTGAAGCTCGACTGGCTCCCATCCTTCTCTTGTTGGTTGACCTACATTCGGACTGCTCGGTGGTGTCAACCTGCCGGGGGGCGGCATCGGGAGTCCCGGAGGAGGTAAAGACGGTGGAGAGCCAGACATCGTTATATTACTCTCGTCCAGGTCCACTGAAGCGGAGGAACTACTATCCGGGCATCCGACCCGTACATCGTTCACAAATGGAATAAATATCTGACTACTATCGTCCGTCTCTCTGAAGCATACAAACATTGTACATTCGATTACCTATCTGTATTCAACGTCACTTTTATTAAATTAGTAGCAACATTTAAGAAATATGAATATCAGTGTGAGTGTTGATAGATCATATAGTTATTAAATCAATATGTTACCTATACGTGACCATGGCTTCTGCGATGGGTAATGAAAGCGTCGATCCTGCTACCGCTAGGTACTCGGAGACCCTTGCTGCACCCTCGCTCGCTCCGCCACCCTCCCTCTCTAAGAGCTCTTTCCATTCATCACCAAACAGCATCGAGTATTTCAAGTCCACGGAACAGAGATACTTGGAGAGCGTGTTGGAACCGAGGGGTACCACCAAGAACTTCAAGTAGTTCTGCCAGTCCGGCGGTCGAAAGCTCAGCAGATCCACATAATGCCGAAGCACCGAATTCACAAAACTATCACCGCCAGCTATCACTACCTTCACAGGCGCTGGTGGCTTTGCTGAGCTATTGCAACTGTTACAGTGGAACAAGAAGATTCATTAATGCCTACGATCACCAATCGATAATTTACTGATAAGGAATTAAAAATGAGGATTACAATTTTTGGATTCGCGTGACCAGGCACGTGAAAGTGGCACGAATGTCCGCTGGAGAAGCAGTTGTAAGGACTCTCTGATTCCTTTCCTGAAGCCTCGCTGCGAGCACCGCTCCACCGGGATCTGCTAACGACACGAGTGATACCGCGTCTGGTAAACTGTCATCGGGCAGAACACGGCTCAATTGCTCGACTAGGGCTTTCCTGGGCTGCAAGCATCACGTAAATATACACTCTTCTTTACCCTAACTATTTTCAGTCTGCTGCGCGCCCGCAAAAGCTCTAAGACCCGATAGTCATTCCAATGAAGGGATGCGAGAGAACCCCTTAGTGCCTTGTAACCACTTGAATACTGGAGGTTTAATCGCGCTTAGAGCTAAGATAGGATATTCTACAAGGTTGTTTTTAATGCGGTCGGTTTCGATGAGCAAATGAGCATGTGGAATCAGCCTCGTTACCTCCGAGCTATTCAAGTCGGTCGGAGGTTTCAGGTCGACGCTGAGGCTGTGTTTCTTGGACTTATTGCTACCGGGTGTAGCTCTGTCGCGAGTGAAGAGCCTGCTCCTGCGATCCGAGCTCTCGCTCTTATTGTGATGCTCGGACTTGGGCGGCGATCCCGGCGCGTAACCCGGCGGATCGTTCGCTTCATGATCCGTCCAGTTCTCCGGATGCGAGTCGCTGTCCGCTCTCCTCGAGCTATCGTCGCTCTGTCTGTCCACGCCGCGTTCTGCAACGATATTCGATTACTCTGTGCTATAGCCGGGCTATAGCGAGCCGTGGCCACCAATCATCGCTCCGAGAGAGGCTGAGAAAGAGAGAAAGAGCAGTGAGGAGAAGCACTGGAGGAGAAATCTAAAGACTAGATTATATATCGTATGCCGACTGAAACTATGCGGCGGCGGCGGCTGCCGTCATAGCAGCGTCGCCGCTGCTGCTGCTCTCCTGCTTTCTTTCGATTGACACGGCAATTGCAGACGACTCTGCACGCACGTGAGATACGTACAGTACACACACGTTCCTCATCGATCGAGATCCAAGCGCAAACTCGGCGACGAGTAATCGCGCGCACTCGCAATCACAAGAGCCTAGTAACCACGGCAGTCCAGTATGCTTTTCACAATCAATCCCCAAACTCGTTAACTCGCTGACAAAGGGCGGAGTTAGTTGGCAGATATAAAGTATTGATAGTATGTAAGAGATACGTACGTACATGAGTAGATAGAGAGACAGACAGAGAGACAGTAGATAGAGAGGCCGGTTGGTAGGTTTGAAGTATTAACGTACTAGGTACATACATAGCCGCAAAGAAAGAGACACAGACACGCGCTCCCGCAGCGGACGAGCACGGAGTTCGGGCTCAAATGAAAAAGAATAAGAAACCACTCTCTCTCTCAATGAACACACACTCGAGCTCTCGTTAGTTAGGCTGTAGTAGGAGAGAACGTAACTTAAGCGCACTCAGTAGCACCGCAAAAGTATACGCAAGATAAATGACTGCAAGACAGAATCGGATGCCAAGAAAAAATTTATTACATCACTGCTGCTTACATGTGTGTTTCGCATTGTATGTCGCACGTGGTCGCTTCTATCGAGCGTCGTGTGAAATTAATGTTACAAGCGATGCAAGAACAACAGAAGTTAGCGCGAGAGCACACGCGTGAACACGCTTCGGGACGTGTCGAGTCAATCGGCATAAGAGAGCGAAAGGGGTAGAGAGAAGGCGACTCGGAGCACAAATCATGCTGGGGAGAAAAGCAGTAGCAACGTAAAATGCAAAAGCAACGGAACAAAGGTCAGCATTACTTCGATTATCCTTGCATTCGGCATCAAGAGGACCTATGTTTCCGCGAGAGCTGCAACTCTGCTCCCATTACACCGAGTGATACTTACGCCATATGAGAATCGCGCTACGAATCAAGAGATTATTTTCGCAACTGGCAGCCGTTCGTTTTTGCGCTCAATGACAGTGTCTAATGCAATGCAGAGACCGTGCGAGAGAAAAGAGTAATTATCAAATCTGATTGGGAACACCAAGATCCTGCTGATTAGGAAAGTCATTCATGCGCAGGAGTTCCTTCTCCAATCTACAAAATTGACTTTATTGAAGTATCCCGTATATGTGACAACGATACAATAGTCAATGGTAAAAAAGTAGTAGGAAGAGACAAACTGTCAGAGACAAATTTCACGTGGACCTACGTCCGCTTGAAGTCTAATACGCGTAGGAAAAAGCGAAGTTGCTTGAGAGAAATGCGTTGGCGCATTTGGGCCGAGTAAGTCATGCCAGAGAGTACACGGATACGAGTACATGCTTGTTCGGTGAGAAACGCAGGCCTCGGTCTACAGATCTGATCCTGATATCTCGATCCATAGACGGGTAGTGCTACATACCTGGTGTCGTGTGTCCCACACGGTGCTTCTCTTTGGCCGGCTGACCCGCTGCCTGCTGACCTACGCCTGTCGCAGGAGTGTTCCCAGTCTCCTCGTTGGTTACTACTACCGAATCGTAACATGCAACAGTGCAAAGCCAATCCACCAGACTTTCACTTAGTCAAAAAATCTGAATCCGAATAGGCAACGAGATTTTCTTTTACTCCTTACAATTTATACCGTCCAATAATGGACTCGATTCTATGATGGCTTGAACCATTGGTTTTCAAAGATCTTTGCAAATCCTTATGGAATGGAAATCAGTTACGGTTGCCTAGGGATGTCGAATCTTAATGTCCCGATAGGTCGGTCAACGGGGCAACAGATAACAGTGCGAGACACGAGGAGAAACATAGCATAAGCCAGGGCACATAAGAACAAACATTACTGGTGACAGACAAACGCGATTTGGGAGATCTTGCGTTAAGGAAAATCTCTGACTGCTCAATGAGTAATATCATCTTGGAATTGAGTGGCTCGTAATACTTGATCTTTGTTTTCCTTAACGTAGAATTCCGCGAGCCAAAGACCCATTATGGGAATTCAAAGGAAATATACATATATATATATATTAAGAACGTAATTAAATTGCAACAGCCATATCATGCTGCATCGCCAAGACGTCAACAGTATGGCCTGGTCGTAAATGAAATTATTCGTCGGTTCCACTTTCTACGAAGGCAGCTAATCCCTCGGTTCGGTGGTAATAAGTTCATTTAGTTGCTGATTGCGGATGGAAGGTTGCACACATTTGTAGAAAGTGTAATTGAAATTGGAAGTGAGTAGACTGTTTACTCTAGGGCTCAAGCGACTCGAGTTATACAATACGCTCTGTTGATACATGGGTAAACCTTACCGTACTGCTAAAGAAAGCGAGTTTTCCACGGATTTTAAGAAGCTGAACTTTATTATTGTACTTCGATGTACTGGAAGCAAAAGAGCCGCGTTGCGAATCCTACGATACTCGAATTATAGAAGAAAGAAAGCCAAGGACACCGACTTACCGGAATGAGGTGGTGCCAGAAGCGATCGACTAGAGCTGAAGAAGGGTCGTAGGGAAGGTTTGGGAGTACTACTGACGGACATCGTATCCAATTCCGGGCCACTGTCTGACAAATCTTCGAGCTCGTCGAACAGTTCGTCGATTTCCATATCTCCCCCTTTAACAGATCAAACGCACCGAACTCGGTGGCATCAGATCGCCCGTGGAATTCACGAGACTGGGCTATCCGCTCTATCGGACAATTCGGCAGACCTGCTCTAATAAGGCACGCAAACAGAGAGGCGAGAGGGAGTGCAGGTCTCTTGCTGCCGCTTACCTGAAAGTTTCTGCCCGATTTCTTCCTGATCGTGATCCAGATCCTCCGACACCCTAAACCGCTTCAACAGCGCTATGAACTTCTGCTTTAAATTCCTTTGCTGCAACACGCATAATCCTCCCAGGTTAGATGCCGAGCTATTAGTCAAACTAAGTACTTGGAGGTAATGGGAAAGTGGAGAAAGGAGGATGAGCGGTGAGCCGGAGAATTAAGGGAGGTTCCGGATAAAGGATCAGATGCAAGAGAGTGGTAGAGAGAGAGAGTGGCATAACTAATCGATCGGAACGCACCCTTGCATTAGCCGGGATTTTGCCGCGACTCTTTCGCCTGTGTACTTCGAGAGTGGGCTCGCTGTCGCTACCCTCGGCTTCGCCCTCCGAGCTGAACTCTTCCTCCTCGTCGCTGAATTCCGTGCAGAGTCTCTCGTTCGGATCGTTCATCAGTCTTTTATCGTGGTCGACTGGCCGCGAGCTCAGAGCGACCACACTCACGCGGGCCAAGGCGACCGAGTGTCCGCCGTACTTCTCGGACTTATCCGACACCAGCTCCAGCTCCAGGTCCATCTGCTTCTGGAGCACCTGCGAGCAGACACATGTCGCAGGTGGAACCTCCTCTGCCAGGAGAGAGCTGGTTGCTCTAATATCGAATGCAGCACGTGGCTGGCATATCTGGCGATTCAGCCTCGACACTTTTCCTCACCGAGTACAAAGGGGATCGTTAGACATAGCTTGGCCAGATTGTGGCAGGGGGGGGGGGGGGGTATCTTTAACACGCGCATTAACAACGGTTCTCTTCTCTCGAGGATGCGCTAGAACCATGCTGTTCTACCCCACACTCGTAGAGAGCTGCTGGCCGAGTGCAAATCGATCGACTTACTTGAGCCATGTTGATGACACCCTCCGCGAGGGTCTTGTACCCGAGCATCGTGCGGTTTTTATAGCGCTTTCTTCGCTGCAGGAGTACGAGGAGCTTGTTGCCGTCCCACTTGAGGAAATGGGGATACTGGAGCGCGAACTGCAGCTCGAGCTCGGTGTCCAGCAGGCCCCCTGTTGGTATCGCCATCTCGTTCGAGCGCAGAGTGCGTTTCGAGCTTTGCATCTTCACGGCGATGCTGATCGAAGTAAGATCCGAACCGAGCGGACGCAGAATCACCAACCGACTCAGAGTTAAGGAGCACAGCCTGTAACAGAAGCATTCAACCCTTCAACTTTTCCCTTCCACAAACAGTATCTCTCTCTCTTTCAATTGAACAAAAGCATCTTTTCGAATTCGATGTAAGCATTGTTGCCTTAGTTTCCTTCTACCCTTCTCCGCGTGGCTCCCCTAAGTGGCCATACTTTCCGCTCCAATGTGCACTTTGCTCTCCACAGAAAGCGTGCTAATACCCTATTGAGCGCGCGCGCGCGCGCGCGCGGGGAGGAGAGTGGACGGGGTTCGACAACTTCGAGGAAAGAAAATAGCCGGTTGCGAGCGGGGACAAATGAAAGGAAGGTATGAAAGGAAAGCCGCGCGGCTCGGTGCGATTCATCGATCGTACACCGCTAGCCTGGTACGTACGTATGCGTAGCCAGGCAATGATGATAATCATGTCCGTTTAAAGACGTCATTGCGATGCCGTGCCATATGAAATATGGATTGGTGCTAGGTTGGGGTGGCGGAGGGGGCGGAGGGAGGGCTGAGGGTGGTGTTATAGCGCGGTAGTGCTGCTAACCCAGCGAGCAATGTGTAGTTTATCTCCTCGAGGTATTGGAAGGGCTCTTACTCGTTAGCTTTCAGCTCGCGTGAGCGGCCACTTTGCACAGCTGGCAAACGAACTTTTGATCGTTACTTCGATTACGAAGCAAGATGTGCGACCGAGCGGTCTAGCGGCAAAGGATCCTCACTATTTTGGCCATGAAACCACCCATGGCCGCACGAACGCCTCTGACAGTTTTAATGAGAAAATGTCCTTTGACGAACTGGCAAGCTCTGCTTCGGCTGGCAGGCACAGAGCCTTTGCTGCAAGCTCTCTTCCCCTTTCTCCATTACTGCACGCCAAGCGAAGTTCGCTTTGAAAGAGTCCCAGCAGACTTGCCCGAAGGTGGATACAATAGGGGTGGAGAGAGAGCACGATTTCAAGTAAAGTTCAGGCTGTGCGCGCGTTATCGGATGCCTGGCCAAATGGGCCACAGTTCGAGGACGCCCCCCGCCTATTGATTGAACATCAGGACGCGCGCTCCCGAAAATGCGGGCTATTAAAGTCACATTTGATTAACCGTTGTCACCGGGATATATCTCGCGTTACCGGAGAAATGGATTTCCGGCGGACCTTTCTCCCCCCGCGACCTTCGACCTTTCTCTCTAATTTTAGCCGAATCCCGTACACATTTACAAACGAATCATTCTATTTACACTGGCAATAATGGCGCGCGGTTAGATAACGCTGACAAACAGTCTTCCATGCTTTCCCTGCTTCTCTCTGCATTGCGTTCGATCGCGTGGTCGTCGTCGTCCCTCGAGTACGTCGGCGGCTTCCTTCGCCGTGTTTCGCACACACTCCTTATCGCGTACACGGGTTCCAGCAGGGCAGCCCTCTTTCCACGGGGGGCAGGAAGGTGGTGATTTTTATTTATGGAAGGTTTCCTGCGTTCGGGGGCGATCGCTAAATATAGCCCTCGGTGCTTGCAACTACAGGTGGCGCATCAGACCTGGCATCGCCGTCCTCCCTTTCTGCATCGTCCTCATACCCAACTACAGTTTCGCTATTGCCTGCTGCGCGTGTCTACCTGCCACGCCATTCTACCACCGACTATATTAAAACACCCTTCGCATCCACGATAACTTTCCCGCCGGTTTACCAGGAGGGAAAACTTGCGCTTGGGAAGACGATTAAAATACGGCTGGGCCATCTGGAGAATTGAAGCGGGCGTTCACAGTTCGTGGAAGGGCTGGGAATTTCTAAGATCAACATTAAGCTCGACTTGCATCCTAAATAACTCGGAGATGAGAGGAGAAGGAGGCGGCAAGTATGCGGCAGGAGTGGGTGCCGCAGA
This sequence comes from Ectemnius continuus, assembly GCA_910591665.1. Classification (NCBI taxonomy): domain Eukaryota; kingdom Metazoa; phylum Arthropoda; class Insecta; order Hymenoptera; family Crabronidae; genus Ectemnius; species Ectemnius continuus. The sequence goes on along the minus strand of OU342868.1, from coordinate 5,523,189 downwards.
CAAAGCTGTGTCATTGACCTGAATCGGGCGACCGCCCGTACTATGAATCATCAGACTCTCCGTGATGAATGAGCTTTTGCCGCGCGCCGGCGAGCTACAGCGCGCGCTGCCCGGCCATTTCTATGTATGTATCTATGCGGCGGACGCTTGTACCTACACGTATCTACATGGATCGAGGCGTAGGGGAGAGGAGGGCCGAGCAAACTGCGGAAGAATACTACGGGCGAGGATACACGCCGGCCCGCAATGATGCTATAACAACCCGTTCGATTATTTATGGGAGAGAAGAGCATCGCCGCTGCCGGTGAAATGACCACTCTAATGTCTCGAGGAAAGTGGACGTAAAAGAAGTGTATTGTCGGCGTCGTTCTGTCGTGGCATCCGCGTTTCGTTTCGTATCGCGCTCTTTCTCTTTCTCTTTTTCGCTCCATCGGCTTTATCGCCGCCAGGAATATAGACGACACGCGTAGTAAAGGCGTCATCCGATAATGCAATTTGTAAACTGCTTACGTACCCGGAGCTCTCATGCGCACAAAGTCTCTCTCTCTCTGTTTCTCTCTCGCTTTCGTTGACGAGTAAATGTTAAATGCTATAAATGGTGCTGAGCCTAAAAGTTCCTCTTACGCATCGGCTTCGTGAATCACCGAGGAACCTGGTCGATTGATGAATGAGCCTAGCACGTGGAAGCACCCTTCGATACCACCCCTCGTTACTTTGGCCACCGATGGCCCCCGAACCACCAGCCATCTACTGTTAGTACACACATCTTGACCCAGCAGCCCTGCCCTCCCTTCTCCCTCACTCTCGCGCCCACCCTCATTGAATTTGGATTAAGTGTATGGACTTTTCCCCAAGAGTTACCCCAGCTGCCTACCCTTAACAGGAGTGCGTCACCGCGAGTGATTTTTATCTAAGTATTATCCGAGCTATAACACAAGAATCCCATAGTCTGAATTAGACGATTCTATAAGAAGATTGTTAACTAGTAAAAGCATCGATGTCATAAACCAGGCGTGTAGGGTATTCATAAGATTAGTTCATAGTTGTTTTACGAGATTGTGATTCACGCGGGAAAAATACTGACCTATCCCACGTCTATTCCGACGAGTCTATTTAAAGAGATATCGCATTACTGCCCTTAAAATAATTCGAACCTTCGAGGGTCGAATACAGAAGGAGCGTTGTTATAGTTCGATGAAGCCGATGACTTAAGACGGTCGATCGTAAAAAGTAGAGGCAGGATCCCGAGAGAAATTTCGTGTTCATGCTCTATCTGCACTATCATCACCGCCACTGATCTATGCGCGGTGGAAACGCGAGGGGCAGGTTGAACTGATAACCTTATCAGTATTCATGCAAACGTCTCGGAAATAATTTCCAACTTCTTTCCACGACAGTAGCTCGTTATCGCTCGACTATTACCGTCCTGCCTGAACTCGAAAACTATCCTACCTCCGCTGTCGTTTCCAATATGCTAGAATGTCAAACGGTCTAATTCAACTTTTTATCTGCTGATGCGAGAATCGGGGAATGTCAACTCCCAGGAGGCAGGCAGCAGCGTTAATTCGAATGCTTCCAATTGGAATTGCAGGAGAACAGTTGGCTCGCGGTGGAGACGTATGATATCGGGCGGGATTGACTACTGTGCACTACTCTTATCTGTCATCGACTCGGCACCGCGTACTAGGCTTTGTTTCCCGATAAGGATTAGCCGTGGCAATCAGCGTTCCCATCAGTTAGAAATGCCTGGCGTTCGGTCGACGTGGTGACTGGGAAGGCAGCTTAAGTCTGTACATAATTAACGAGGCTAAACCTGACCGGCAGGCCTATTATTACGGGGCCACTTAACCGTGCGCGGTTGATATTATGTAAATTCGGCATATAATTATGGGAGTTCGAAGCGAGCGAGTGTGACTCATCGGCTCGTGCACTTTACTAATGCTGACAGTGAATATTATCCATGTTGAATGCTAGTAGAAAAAAGGCCTGTCTCGCTGATTACTCTTCTAATGCACACACGCGTCGACTGCGCTGGAAATGACAGGTAACTTTATTGGCGCTAGGCAAATAGTAACACGGCCTGATGAGTTTACAGCATGTCGGAGAATGCTAATAGGTGGTAATGTGACGAAGTTCCGAGGTGAAGGAAGAGATTAAAGGACCAACTTGAGGGAATATTAAAGGGCGGTACAGAGAGAGGAAGGGAAGGCGAGCGAAGCAACTCAATTTCCGGCGTACCAAGTGAATCTCGCAGGCGTCTCGCTTTATTTCGAGCGAGTAATTAACCGAGTTCATTTGACCGAGACCCCCAAGCACGCAGCCTTCGTGGCTTCCCGCAATTCTGGCGGGACTCTGGCAATGAGTTTGGCCGGGAATCAATTCGGAATCCGTGAGAACAATTCGCCGCCCTTAACCCACCGGTGCGGCGGCTCTAGAGAGAGAGAGAGAGAGGGCGTGGAATACCAGAGATTTCGCAACAACCCCTTCTCCTAACCCACCCCGCTCAAGGACAATGTTCAGCAGTTGTTGGCAAAAACTATGCCAAAACGCACCGTCTCGAATCTCAAAGAGCGGCGCCTTCTTCTGTGTGTCGTCGCCTTCCGGCTTCGTCAGAAATAAACCGAACGCTAATGTTTGCTTGCGCAAGCAGCGGGCGCGTGTCCGCTAATTTAAAGTTTACTTTCCAACTTCGACCACCGGTTGGCTGGTCTTTGTACTCTCGGCCCTCGCGCCTACACAGCACCCCTTTGCCTCGCCAACAGCTTACCACGCGCGCAGAAGCCAACAACGATGTATCAGCAGTACAAATACTGCTCGGTCCAGTCATAGTTCTACGAACACGCTTCTCACTACTACCACCGATTACTAGACTGCCGTCGCAGCAGGGAATGCTGACACCGAGGTTTAACGCGACAAAACGAATCGAGTGTGAAAGAAACTCTGATTGAACAAGTAGAATAGCAAGCGCGCCGAGATAACTGCCGGACAATTGAACTCTCTCGCCGGACAGCGAAAGCTGCCGCGAGATTGACAATACACATTGCTCGGAAGTTAAAGGCACACACGTCTCTCCACCTGTGTACACACACATATATAAGCGCGCGCATAGATATGCGCGTGGTGGCGGCGTAAACAATAGCTTCGGTTCGAGTCGACATAAAAGCAGCGAAAATAGAAGGCTGCTGCCCTGCAAGCAGACCGTTGCAATTGGCCGCCGCCAATTTCTTTTGTGTACAGAGGGCCGCCGCCGTGCGCGCACAGATTAGTCGGCCTCGCCGCTTAATGCCTCCCAGACTATGGCTTCTCCCGTGATAGTCCCTGCCACGCCCTCAACCCTTTATAAACCGATGAACTTAGCGGGTTGCTCGCTGGTCCACCAGACCGCAGAGCTTATTCCCCGAAAACACGCCTCGAGAAACAAATGTGGAAGCGCTTCACTACCGACCAAATGTTCCCCTTTTTAGCCTGGATTTTCTTTCACATCATTGAGACTTGCATGTGTACAAATGTACATGTATGCTGTATCCTTTCCAACGTTGCGACAGTGAGAGAAAGAGAGAGAGAGAAAAGGAGGGGGGATATGAAGGGCCGGAGGATTTCAGAAGAAATTTGGAGCGACGAACTGGGTCAAACACGAGGATCCTTGTGTTTCTTTCGGCGACTCTCACCGCTCTGCCGGTGGATGCGTGCTGCAGCAGCCTAGTGAAAAATGCAACGCCACCGCCTAAACACCATGCCAAGTAATTAGAGTAAGGCCTGTTGGCAATTAGAGTAAGGAAGCGCGCAGCAGTGTGCTGCTCGGCTCAAGTAGCTCGCGCAAACTAGCGGCGAAAAATGGTCCCGGGGACAACGAACGCACTCTCCTAACTGTAATTACATCCATTTAAAGTTCCTAGATTAACGGTGACGAGGGGCTGGCGCGCGCGCGCGCGTTGTTTCGACGTGACGCTCTCTCGCTTTCTCCTGCTGGTTTCGCTGCTTTATCTAGCCATCTCTCCGTCGAGCAGAGCAGCCTGGCATGCCAACGACATTAGAAGGCACGATGTTCGAGCGATGTTTCCGACAGGCAATCCTAGCGCGAGGACATACATAAATGCAGTTGCATGCAAATGCCCTCGACGACTATCAGCTCTACTAGCGTAAAATGGATTCATTACCGAATCGGCAGAATTTATTGTCGACTGTACGACTTTCCATTATCGGAAAGTGGTATTCTTGGAGGCCATGTATACACCACACGGATACATACAAGCCCAAGTGTCCGTAGGCGGACACGAGAGCTACTGTTACATGCAATATCACTTTGCCACCTTGCACTGGGAATAAGTGCAGCAGATGCTAATTCAGCAGTGTCTCTCTCCGCCGGAGACAGGATTCTCTCCTTCTGTCCTTCCAATGAAGAAAGCGTCTCCGTACCAAGTTCGTCGACGTGTAAGTAGAATCGGCTGACCGAAGTTCAAGCAATTACAAAGTTTATGGAACTCGATAAATGCGTGACGGCGATGTTACGAGAACGTCGGACGTAGCCCTCGGCTACTATGCTTGGAGACAGGCGATCATTAAATGCCTCTTTCCTGACACACTAGCCAGCCACGAAAGTTGAAGCGGCGATTCCGCTTGGCCCTCGGCGACGCACGATAGTCACGCGGCATGCAAGAAGAAGTATTCACGATATTTTAAGTGTCCCTTGAAGAAGAATAGGAGAAGAATACAAATGAGATTGGGGAGGGTGAGCGCGCGCGACACCCTTAACGGGCGCGCTGCTACGTGTCGCTTAAGGAATGCTACTGGCCAACGGAGATCGATCCCTCGGATATGTCTCACGGACTCTCGGTCTCGAAGCCGAGGGAAAGAGTATAAGTGAGAGAGGAGGGAAGTTTTTAGGCCGCAGCCCGTCGCGATACTTATCGCCGACGAGGATGCTCTCCGCGTCTCCTCCGTGCATTCTCTCTTTCTCTCGCTCCCTCTCTGCCCTTCGGGATAAATCACGTGGAGCGTCGAATACCGGGAGGATGCTGCGAGTCACCGTGACGAGCGGTGATAAACGAGCTCCCTCGCCTCCATCGCCAACCGACACCCTCCCATCTTTTTCTTCATAAATCCTTCGTCCACTTCTTACGCTTCCAGTGGTGCGTCCTTCTCTCCGCGCCGCCCACTGATACTTCAAATGTCCGAAGGATCATCACTGATTGCGTCTATCATTCCTTGCATCTCGAGAGCTAATCGAATCGCTTGCACCCTCTCATATATTGTAGCAGTTTCATCTAGGTGATGTTATTCTGATGTAAAACGGGTTGTCAGTAGATTTCATTCTGGAGGATGCAAGCTTTAGAGTAGAAGATTGAATATCTACCGAGGAGATGTTGCAATGCTGCACTCCTTACAGCCGAATTATTCATGCGACAGCACGCTCGAGAGTGTGTCCCCCGATAAAAATGAGAGCCCACGGAATAAAGGAGAATCGAGATCACGGAAATCTGAGTAAAGCGGGAACACGGCGCCGGCGTGCGACGATCGTTATTCAGATTGCTCGGTGTCAGAAAAATCCGAGGGAAGCGAAGCAAAACTTATGGCTGAAATATGAAAAAGGTGGGTGTGCGCCTTGGAGATAAGACTGGCGAGGTTTTCCAAGTAAAACCATGAATGCTTTGAAAAACGAGACGCTTAATAAACGCGCCCTGCAAGCCAGTAGAATGAATGGATTCATGGAAAAATATCAGAGAATATGCGTGCCAGAAGACGAGTCGTGGACTATTCTACTTAATCTGAAGACATTCGAGTCCACGCGCACTTATCTCTTAGTACACTCATCCTCATTTGCATCCGAGTAGAGTTGATTTTCTGGATTCCTTCGCCATATATCCTTTTTTTCCACTTGGTCGAACTCGCGCATTTACTCATTCAAAGTATCGAAGTTCGCAGACCGATTCCTCGAGGAGGAATAACAAGAAGTGTTTTCGAACTGTCTAGTATCGTTTAAATGAAATTCTTAAACTCTGAAAGCTCAATAGAATCCCAACTCTTCTTTCGACTGCGTAATACACTGAAACCTCGGAAGTCGATCCGCTTACATAAGCAGGATCACCGATTCGGAGCAGCAAAAACGAAGCCCCCGCTAAGTAACTATTGTCCACCCGAAATAAATAATTAGGCGTGATCTAATCCGTGGCAAACAGCGCCCTGGCAGCGTGTCACTTGACTGCCACTATTATAAGAAACGCGCGATTAAATTAGACCGGACAGGAATAAACCAGTAACAAATAATTCCTTTGAATCGGAGTCTGGTTCAAGTTTGTACTCGCGGAAATAAGAAGGCTTTCTTAACCCGGCGTGGAATGAATCCTCGTTTTATCTCGACGAGCAAAGTTCCGCCATAGCGGCATACCTCCGTCTCATTTCTCTATCGAACGAGTTCTAATCTCACGCAATTAAGCGTGCGGATCGCTGGCGAGCGAGTGGGCTGAGCGCAATCAAGATCATTCTCAAGATGAAAGAAAGCCTTTAAAGGGGGTACAGAGAAAGGTCAAGTGCTCGCAACCGCCCAGAGACTTTCCACGCTCGAGCGTTCTCTCCTTCTCTCTCAGCAATTTGCATTGAATGTTCTACCTTGTACTTGCATCCCTTTTCCCACGCACATAACCACAATATACCTATCGATATCCTGGACCAGGCTTATCGAGTTCGCCATCTTCGAAGTGACTCAAACCTACGGGAAATATTTCGAATTCCGAGGTAGCGCAAAGCGACCACTTTACAATTCAAAGTGAAACATCCATCCCGACGGATGCTGGCTAATTGAGTTATGCTTGGAGGACAATTAATCCGAGGCGCGATACGAATAAGCGATCGGAAATGGCGGAGTGGCCCTAAAGAAAGGGGCGGAGGTGCCGAGAGCCAATTGAAGCCCTCCGGGAGACTAATGAAGGCAGAAGAAAGTGCCGAGCATTCATAAAGTCCTTTGGAGGAAAGTTTGCTGGCACTCGGTCGGAGGTCGGAATTACGCCAAGTCGAATCCAATCTTGGAATATCGTGCGGAAGAGGACTGCGCTTCGTTTCCACCTTCTTTTAGATGACCTCCTCGGCCACACCCACGCTTGACCCCATCCCACCCCAGCCGTCGATCATCGTATTAATACTAACTCCGACATTTCCCGTGATTTCTTTCACCCAGTCGATTTGAAATGCAAGCATAGCAGCGAAGCCTTTGCATTCGCCGTAGAAAGGCGGGAAATTCGTGAGAGTTAGAGGCGTAATTGATGTTAATCCGCTTAAAAAACCCGTTAAGTGGCTGGCTTGATTCCCGGAGATCTCGGTGCCCGCAAACCCACCAGCAGGTCTTCCCCATTATCGATTTCAGCTCGAATCGTTTATTGCCTCGGCAGCGTCGCCCCCGCATCGCGAAAGCGAGTGCGAGAGCCAACGAGAGAGGGAGACAGAAAGCCACCAATCCAATGCGAATTCTTCAATGCTGCTTCAAGTACGCCAGGCAATTTCGCATTAGAGGGAATTCTATCGTAGAGCGGCAATGCTCGATTAACTCGCTTAATCGAAAGTGGCCGCGAAACTGACGGGTTCCCTCGGCCTGCGACACACAACAATAACTCTAATACAGCCGACACGCACTTATTTCAAACGAGCAAATCCCCGATCCCTGTCACTTCCACTGGAAATACTCCCACTGCCTTTCATTATTCCAGCGTGGAATATGAATTTTACGTAATAGCGAAGTGCGCCGCTCCGTCGAATCGATTACCCACTCCTTTCTTCGAAGAACTTACTCACCATCTCGGAAGTAGCGCTCCTATTAATTCTCTCTACTGCAATCGGCAGAAACTGATGCGAGTTCAGTTTCAATAGGCGATCGGTGAGTAGGAGGCCTCGCATAATTAATTGTCTGTCGTGTGCGACTAATGAAGAAGGCAGCCCCCGGTGCTGCGGCCTGTCGTTAATTATACAATGGCACTCGACTCTGTTGGCTCTCTCTCTCCCTTTCCTCCCTCGCAGGGCTTTCCCTGCGAGAGAACCTCCTGCACACAACACCGTCTACCTCGAGGGTCTATTAACATCTAACGAGTATGTTCTAACCGCTTCGATTGTTCTTCATGTTAGTCTATCGTTCGCCGGAGATCGTACTATCGTGCAGCGCGCGAGCTTTCATGAATACACCAAGTCACGCGCGCACACTGCGATTCACCAAACATAATCACCGGAGCATTAACACGCGCGCGCGCGCGCGCGCGAGTGCCGCTGCTTTCCGCCCCGGATGAAAAAAGGTCAATGTCAACGACGAGCGTTTGAACACTCGGCGCTCTCTTGCCGCTTGCTTTTACGAGCGACGACTATGTGCCTAGTGACCAAGCATCGTGTTCTTATCGCGATTCCCATCGATTGCCAACTAGCACCTGTGAACTTATGCCGAGCAGATCGCCGAGTAAAGGACGCGATGCACGCGAGCTGCCTACGATTGAAAGAGCGCGGGGAAGAAGATGATCGTTGAGGAATTCGGAACAGTTTCGAGATGGTTGAGAGCGGAGAGCTTTGTAGGACGAGGTCGAGAGGAGTGCGATAAGGGGAGAGTGTGTATCGCGGACACAATGGTTACGTGCGCCATCGATAACCAAAGTAATCCACGGAGCCTTTTTCACTCAGGACGGACTACCATCGATACTAACTCCGCAGTGGCACTCGACTATTGTTACCGGCGATCCTCCAATCGAATGATATTAATCCAGTTCCGATAGCCAGTGCACATGACCTCGAGTCGCTCTGACAATAGTCGGACAGTTTGAAGCGGAGATTCCATCGGACAGATAATCCCGAACGAAATTAGGGGAGCGGATACGATCGTGTCCGCAGCTGGAAGCCTTCGGATATGCCCTTTCGCACCACACATCCTCCGGCAATGGGAGATTAGGCGCATTACGATAGTGATAAGTGAACGGTAGGCGTATCAGGAGCGATTTGCATAATAACTCGGCGGCCACTTCCACCCCGAGTCGCGCGGCAAACTATCCTCGTTACCAGTTGATCGGCTGATATAACGCGAGCCGTATCAAAATTTAACTCGCCGTCCTTAACGAGACGTGTTCGCACTGATTCCCTATCTCAATCGATATCGAAAAATAGAGGTAAGTATGTGATTCTAAATAAAGCTGGGAAATTATGAACCTTTGCTTTAAGCCTGAAAAATGGTCTGTATCGTCCAGTTGGAGCTGTTACAAGCTGAACGTGCTTCCAGATAATTTAATTAGGCTGGGAGCAGTTACGATGCCGCTGTCTCGAAGGGCTGCCACGCGGTAACTGCTATAATTCACGTTAATCGTTCGCGAGGCTGACAGTAATTACTTTTTACTATCGGGATCCCAGTGGCTCTCTTATAAATCCACGCTCCGAAGAGAGTTCCACGCAGCTCCCCCCCGCCCCGCCCTCACTTTTCCGCATTGCACCATACTCGTTATGTCACGAAGTGTTTCTCTCTTGGCAAATAGAATTGCAGCCAGAGTTTTCCTCTTAAAACGAGTTTCCGGCCTGGAGAGCGCGGTGTGGGTGGCTAGTATTTGACAGCCGGTGGGTATTTACACCCTCCACACACAACCTCAACGCGGACCAGCTTAATAGCGGTAACACGCGTATCAACTTTTTTCCTCAACGCCGCCCAACGCCAACCGCCACTCCCAGAGTGGAAAGCGCGAATTTTCCTGAAAACTCGTGGGAATTAATCTCGATTTTCCCGGAAGCGTAGTTTCACACGAAATCCGGCGTCCAACTGATGTTATTATGAGAGATCCTATTAAATCCACCTGGAGCGCTTCTGCCGCTCGTGAAATAGTTTTAATCGACTGGCGAAAGGAGAAATTTAATGAAAGTCATACGATGCGCAAAGTTAATATCGGCGATGCGGGGAGATATCGTCCAAGTTGAAGCAAACACGCCAAGGTCCATCGGAAATGTTCTTTGTAAAGTTCGGCGGGGCGGCAAAAAAAAGACGGGGGGGAAAAAAAGGTGTGCGAGGCCGGCGAGCCGGCAAGAAATATTCGGAGCGTTAAAACAGGGCGTTGCAAGCTCAAAGGATCCTCGATTACCAGGGCTATTATTCGCCTTCGCCAGTGGAAGCAGGCGAGCGCGCGCCAGCCCCAACACCTTATGGATTTTCCAAGCGGTCTTGAAACTTTTTCCCTTCGCTGGGTCTTCACTTTCAAGGAGATCCCAATCACCCTTTCTCCCTTTTGCGATCCTCCACCAGATCATCGTAATTCCAAGTGCGCAACGGATTCGAGTAATTATCGTTAAAGGGATCGACCACCATTATTACGCGCAGCGCCTCGCCTCTCCCAGCATGTGAACAGAAACACTCTCATGTGATTTAGATTAGCTGCCCTTTCATTAGACCACAAAAACCTTAGATGCATGGGAACTAGCGAGATAGCAATGATGAATGGAAAAGTTAGTGCTGAGAAGAGAGGGAGAATACATCCGAGATTGATGTATTTTCGGCGGGTGGAAAGTAAGAGCCAGGAGGCATCGGTGCGCTAAAAAGTTGATGAATAATTCAGCCAAGTTTCACTAGAAATTGCGAGCGTGGAAAAACGGAGCGCGCTGCCCACTCTGCAAATACACTTTTGTGTGTTCTTTCCTTGGGTAGGACTAGCGCGCGCCAGGTCCGTTAACGACGGGATAACGAATGATTCGAAAGAAAGGATTGGCAAAAAGTTATCTGGCGATGCTGCCAAGAGGGTCCAGAGGGGGTGTAACCAGGCCGTTATTATCATTCAGCCTTCGAAGTTCCAAGCACGCTTTGACATCATCGGGAATACTGGCCAGAATACTGTGGATTCCGCTTATAAATATTTCCCTCGCACATTCTCACACACAACTGCTGCTTTCTTTCTCCCTTACTCTTCCAACTATTACGAGATTTTTAATATCCCCGGCCAATATTGCTGATCAACAAAATTCAGAGGCTTCGATAACTAATATTGAGCGTATAAACGGGAGCAAACTGTAGAAGCTTTTTAAAGGCCCGACATCGCGTGCAAAGCAAACTCGCAATGATTACGAGAGCCGGATTCGACCTTTTTTTCTCTCTCTCTCGTTCCATTTCATGGATTTATCCAGCGTGGAATTTCATCAAGCAGCCGCTTCTGTGAGAGGAATATTTTTATTTCGCAGAATTCGTGCATGCCGATGGAAAAGCTGTCGACGGCGAGCAGGTTGATGGGAAACATCGATTACGGAAGGGGGCCAACTGCATTTCCTTCCACTGCTCTTCCGCTGATAACGAGGCGTACATATGTACAGGGTGAGTCACTTGCCTTTGAATCACCACCAAAAATTGGATATTTTCGATGGCCAAAAATATGGGGAAAAAAATTTTTGAGCTGGGGCTCTGAAATTTATATCACATCTTCCTTGATGCAAGGGCAGACTGCCCGCCAAATTTCAACCCCGGAAAAGGTCGGGAAGTCATGAAAACATGCATAAAACAATCGGAATTAGGCGAAATTCATTATTTAGGATCGGTTTTCTTTGCGTTTTAGGTAGAATTCCGGCATTTCCCCCACAACATTTATGTTTTTTAACCGTTTTGAGACACGAGCAATCGAAAAATCAAGCGTTCGTCCCGGTCCCAGAACCTTCGAAAAATCGAAAATTTTTGAAGGGGTATGCCTTAAAAAATTTGCGAAAAAATGAATTTTGAGCTAGGGCTCTGGAATTTTTTCTACTTTTTCCTCGATGCAAAAAAACATTCCCCACCAAATTTCAGCCCCGGAAAAGGTCGGGAAGTGATGAAAACATATGAAAAACCATTGAAACTAAATATTCAAGATCGGTTTTCCATGTGTTTTAGGTAGAATTCCGGCATTTGCCCCACAAGTATCATGTTTTTTATCCGTTTTGAGACACGAGGAATCGAAAAATCAAGCGTTCGTCCCGGTCCCAGAACCTTCGAAAAATCGAAAATTTTTGAAGGGGTATGCCTTAAAAAATTTGCGAAAAAATGAATTTTGAGCTAGGGCTCTGGAATTTTTTCTACTTCTTCCTCGATGCAAAAGAACACTTTCTACAAAGTTTCAGCCCCGGGGAAGGTCGGGAAGTCCACCAAAAAAAATAAGAGCTAGGAGAATTCTGATTCAAAGGCAAGTGAATCACCCTGTACACACAGACACACACAGAGAGAGGCACGTACTAAGCGATAAGCTCGCGCACCTTAAACGTGAAAGCTCGAAGAACGTGTCAGCGTACGCCGATGACTGACAGCCCGACGCAGATAAGCTATAAAAAGAGCGAGTGACTTGTCGATTTTTCATCGACCTGTTCGCTCAAAGATAAAGTGGACAAAAGTGCGGCGCACTTCATTCGATCGCTTTTTCCGGCCCGGCAATCATCATTTCATATGTGACCAGTTCTCCTTCACCGGGTGATAAAACACACAAGAAGACTTGCTACTAGGAAGAGAGAGAAAAAAATCCCTCTGCTATCAATTGAATCCGCCTAGCAACGCGGTTGGTGTAATCTTAAGCTGCGTTTTGCGAAATGACTACCGGCCGACATAAAGGGAGCCATCCGCTCGAGAAATTGCTGTATATCAAGGAGATTAATCAGTAAATCGGTGACCCGCATCGATCGCGCCATAGAAATGCAAGTGCTCCCAGTGGCCGACATAGCCCGCATTACGTGCATCCACCCATACATGCGCACCTTATATTCTACATATTCTCGGGGTACAATGTGTCGCGTAACAATGCCACTTTCGATTTACTTTCGTGCCGTGACTTTTCATCCACTGGCGCCTCGAATAACGAACGAGGCAACACACACACACGTACACAGAGAAAGAGGGGGTTCTCGGTTGCCAGTATTTATAAGTATGAAGCACTTCGCATGGTTCAGCGGGAATGTTAGGAGGGAGCGAAAATACACTTTCTAGTAGAGGTTGCTCAGCGAATTTTTCCGCCGGCGTCAGCCGATTGTTAGCATCAGCAGCAGCAGCAGCAGCGGCAAATGATCCGAGGCGGCTCGATCCGAGATCTGCGCATTTTGGCCAAGACACCGGTAACCCCGTGTTATTATTAGTGTTTATTTGGCCGTGACGGCTGCTTGCCTGCACCTTTAACGCAAATCCAAATCTGGTCGCGACTTCTTGAGAGATTGCGCTCAGGTATTTTTGACTCACTGCCAAATCTCACTCTTTTTCCCTCTCTCTCTCTCGCTCGCACTCACCGCAGCCCACTCTCACCGACTGCTGCTGCTGCTGCTGCTGCTACGCTTGACTGCTGAGCAATATTTACAAGCCGCGCCAGCCCAAGTACCTGGCGCGATCGCGCTAAAAAAGCCCAGCCACCGTAAACTCAACGGGAGCTCGTTAAACGGATGTTACAGAAAGGCAGTGATGCAGCATCTATGCGCTTCGACATTGGCCGCGATCTCCCAGGCGCCATCATAAAATTCCTGCTACATTGTCAGGCGGTTGCTTTACGACAAAAATGTCAAAAATCCATCCAATACTAGCAGCTGCAGCGAATACTTTTACGATGGAATAAAAAAAAAACAGGAAAACGCTCGAAATTAAATAAATATCAATGAGTGTGAGTGCACCGACGCGGAAGCAGCGGCTTTTATCAATCAAGGTGAATCCGACCCCTCCGTCTATTAATAGAACTCGCTCCCGCGCTTATGTAAAAAGCGGCGTGCGTGCACCGAGACCGTTTCTTTTTTAACCCGCGTGAGATTTAATGGCAGAGGAAGGGCAGAGGGAGAGGGGGAGCGTGTGTGAGAGAGAGATGAGAGCGAGCAAGCAGGCGTGATGCTGCGAAAATAGAGAAACATATTTGCTACGTTGCGCGCGGCGGCGTTCCGATGATATAATAATAGAAGCCGCGCAAAGTGCTATCGGTAAAGCTTAGGTAATGACAATCACGGCGCGCACCGATACACCGGTCGCGCGAGCGAGCTCCTCCATTATGTAATTTCGAGTGACCACGTGTTAAGTGCACCGCCAATTACGCTGCTTTTGTTTCCCCCCTCTGGCCAGGGTGTCTGTGCGTGTCCTGCCGTGGTTCTATTGCGATGATAACACCGCTGCTGAAATAATCGTCCTCACCTTCCTACTCGATTACTGCAAAACTACCTCTCTCGCTCCTGCTGCTTTATCTGCGCGTCGAAATTCCACGAAATCATTCGTCATCAGCTTCCTTCCCGCTTCTCACCGGCTTAACAATGTTTTCGACAACAATAGCGAACGAGTCTGGTCAGGCAACGACGATTTCATTCGAATAGCAAGCGTAGTGCTGGCAAATAAATGTGCAAAGTAATTCTGCGAAGAGAAAAACCGGCTTCTACAGCAAGTAGAACGTGAAGCCGGCGACGACGGGGCTGAGCTACCAAATCGTCCTAATTCCTCGTCCATCTTCTACTTCTACGTAATGCTCTACCACCCACTGATCCCTGAACGAGCGCGCTCTCAGAAAAATACGGCTAATAGAATTCCCCGCTAAAGTGGAGTACACCGGAAATCGCTATCCTCGGGAGCACTTCCGAGGAGTAGAAAGGTACTCGTCGGTTGGCGATGGGTGATGGTAGGCGAGTTTAGCTTCGGATTGCCAAGGGTCCGAAAGGGTTAAAGGAGTTCGATCAGCCGATGGAAGAGGAAGCCGGTAATGGTGGCTGTCGCGATTGGAAGAAGAGAAACAGGGCGCGATTGATATTTCGCAGGCGGCGTATACAAGATAGCATCTCCCCCCCGGTTGCTGATTTGCGATTAGTACACTCGTCCGGTCCGAGTAAATGTATCCGAGCCGAGGTCACGACGTATGTATTCAATACGATTGCGTACTAAGGTCCGACTGTGCTCTCCCCGGCGCACTGCGAAAAACTATACCGCCTTGGAGACCGAGCACATTTTTACGTAGTAATACTTGTGTCTATTTTGTACCGTCTACTGGAGTAACGTGATCGGGAATACTCATCGAACGGCAGTATTCCCTCTTGAGCAAACAATGCGCGTACCTTCGATGCTTCGATCTGCTGAACCAGCATGGAAATGAAAGACGTATTATAATAATAGAACGCAGTGGAAGGAGAATCCGAAGGAGTAAACACGCGACAGTAGATGATGCCGCGAAGATATGCCAGGTGCGAATTAAGGAATCATTGTTCAGCCGCGCGCAAACTAACGAGCAAACCTATTTCTAGTGGACTGCCAACAGGTGGAATAGGCTCATTGTGCGGATTATGACTATGTAAATAAGGTGGAATACATCATGGCTTTATTGCTCTCTCCCGAGTTATGCTAATGATTCTTGTAATTTCTTTCTAACTCGATCGAATGCACGATCTTCTAGTTGGGTTCAAGATCGCGATGGTTTCTCCTTCGAGATTCGAGTCTAGCCTTGCCGAACCATTACGCGCAACGGTACTGCCTCGCCGAGCCGATGATACACGCTCTTCTAGTTCATTGTAACTCTAATACCGGTTTTGGCGGTGCGATGTTACGTGAATGTGGATTGGATGATGAAATGAATACAGGCTGGTGGTGGTGCGATCGGAGGAAAAGCCGGCGCGTAGATAGATGTACGCGGCGGCGGCGGCGATTTCGAGTGGCGACGCAGTCTCATCTCAATCTTATCTGAGAACGCAATAGCCGTCGTCTCATCCTGACAGCTTGGCCCAAGGGTTAAAACGTTATAAACCGGACGTCCGCGAGTGTGACTTATTTAAATTCCTGGCGGCGTGTATCCGCGATCGATCGACGCAATCTGCGATGCAGCATGACGCGCGGGACGACGTTGTCACGTTGTCATAAAGAGCGCTGGATAAATTAGAATCGGATTCGCTCTTTAATTCCCGGATGGCTCTCGGCGAATGGAAGAGAGAATGAATCTCTCCGCCGCGCTGGAACTGCCTCCGCGCGCGCAATTTTCACGTGAAACGATCAACTGACGTCGCTCGAGTTCTGTTTGTCCTGCGAATACGCGCGCGTGCCTCCCGCCCTTCCGCTCCTCTCCTTTCCATTATGCGAGAGAAATTAAACGTTGATTTAGCCCGGAGCGACAGAGGACCACCGCCGCGCGCATGTAGAGCGTGCTTTTACAGCTACGCGATGTCACACCGGCACGCTAATTCCGAGAAAGCGTCCACGGACGCTGAATTAACTTTCGAGATTGCGCTAACGCGGCGCTTAAATTCTCCCGTGAATTAGTAGTGCGAGCCCAACTATTTGAATAGGACTTCGAACGGCGACGCGGCTGTCTCGGGTTTGCCAGTGAAATTAGTTGCGGCAAGCTACTACTCCAGATACGGTGTTAACTGGTTCGCCTATCCATTCAGCGCGAACGAAATGCGTTTCTGAAGGAAGTTCCTAAGTCAATTTACTGGCTCCAGTCGAATCCGAAACTCTCTATGAATGACGGACCGAAATTCACTTTGAATCGAAGACAATACGCGCTCCGCTCTCTCCCTCTCAGTCCTGGAAATGCAAGGTGCTCCAGCAAATCGGGAAATACTAGGCGCAATTCGATTCCAGGCAGACTGGAGGATAATCGAATTCCAGGAAATTGGATCTCTAGGATTTCACTTCGCTCGCAAATTAAACTGAGAGGAAGTACAATGCGAAAAATGCTCTCTCGGTCAGCGAGCACTCTGCTCTAGTCTTTAGTGTGACGCATCTTTGCCGACGCATTCTTTGACCAATTCCTTTGTCATGCACTGCCACTGTGCGACCGCAGTAGACATATCCTTCCTTCCCCGGCGCAACAAAGACTCCACCGAGTCGAGACTACATTCTAGCGCAACATACATTTCGGAATCCATCGGAATCTTATCGCGTTCATAGAAGCAAGTATCGATACTTCGGCGAGCATCAATATGCACCTGTTTTTCCTGCAAAATTCCAGGCCTGTCAACTAACATCTAACCTAACGAGCTCAACAGACTCGTTAGTCTGTTTGTTTAACCCGGAGTCTATTTAACCCGTTGACCAAGCTGCTCGAGCCAGCCGACACTGCTGGTGACAACAGTGAGATCGGCGGTAGCGGCGCGTAATTACTCCTTATTTTTCGTTTCCACGGCGAATCGATGTGGCACAACAATTCTCGGTTTTCTGGGGAAAGGTGAGGGAACGGATCGAGATAAGAGGAGGAGGAGGAGGAGGAGAGAAAGCGGAGGCCGGTAGTATCGGTTCAGTCTAGCGATAAATGTATCAGCTGAAAAGAGCGCGATAGGCTCAGGGGAGATCTGCCAAGTAGGATTGACAGCTAGGATTGCAGGCAGGCAGAGGCGGGCGAAAGCAGACAGGCAGGCACAGCCAGGCAGGCAGGCAGGCAGGCAGGCAGCGAGGCAGCGCAAGCATAGCGCGCGCCACGCACTGACTGCACCCGCACTGGCAGCAGTGGCCAGAAAATAACCTGGCCGGATTCGCGTTATAAGAGAGAAACGCGAGGATCTCTCGGCAGAAGGACACCGAGCGCGACGGCGAGCGCCCTTGAGCCGGGGATGCCGACGGAAAAATGCATAGGAGCCCGGAAAAAAGGGCGTGTGAATGCCCGCCGAGTGGTTTGGCGTCCACCGTTGCGCCGACGGTAAACTGGATTATCGCGCGAAACACGGCTGCACGGTGCGAATAGAATGAGAAGCGAGCTGTACCTTGGTATGCAGTTGGGGGGTGTGCGGTCCACTTCCCAGGTGGCGAACAGTTTCATGGGTACAGGCCGGGTGGCCGGGGCCGTCGTCTTCGTACGCTCCGCCATTTTTGGCCCTTCGGCCCACGAAAACACTCACCACACCTTCCGTACACCGCGGCTCACCGCTGCTGACTGACGGATAGTGCGCGCTCCCGCCGGGGGCGCCCCCACCCGACACACTGGCGCCCCCTGCTCCCTATCACTCCGTTGGCTCACCCCACCATAAATAACACTCCGTTTCCAAAGCCGGTTATCGAGGACCACTCATTCACCGACTGGCCTATGTATGTTTTTCGCTTTTAATTTATAGCAAGGAATCGTTAAATGCCTGCCTCTGCAATTAGGATTAACTTGGGAATGACGCATTTCACGACGGAAGTTTTTTCGGCATGAACAAGCAGCCTCCTTCAGAGGGAACTTCGGGGGCGATTCTTACCGGGGTTATGAATAAAGAGGCATTATGCGCTTTCACCACTTTTATTGAGCTCGATGATGAATTAATGGTAGCTATAAAATGTGTGATGGTTATTATACGCAACTGACAACGCCTAGCGGTAGACGATTGCACTCGCGACTGATAAGGCAGCCGCTGGATTATGAAAAATAGTAGACAACGCTCTTTCTCTTACAATGACTTCGCCTCACGTTTGTACAGAATTTTGTTTTATTACAAAAATGCGCTGACACAATACTCAAATAAATATACACTTTCCCGTCCGCTTTCAAGCATGCTTTGTTGGTTCCGCGTGACATTGAATTACATCAAGTGATACGACAACCACCACATCAGGACTGGTTGAATGCTTGCTACGAAAAGTATAAAATAGAGCCTCCTCTTGTTACCGGAGGCTGTATAAGAGTTCTGATTTTGGGGAATGACCCTTAATTTAAGCGACCGCATAAGGAAGAAGGCTAGAGATGCACTGAAGTACAATAGCACCGTGTAATATCCAAACTTCTGAAATGGTAATGAAATCAGAAGGGCCGCATTGACCCCCACATACTTATAGCCACAATAGGCTAACAAGTCAAATGTAGAAAGGCTGGTATCAAGGCTCATAACATAAAGACTTATAGTATGAACCACTAACTCTATTACTCCCCAAGCAAGCGCGGAACTTGCCAGGATACCTAACTGCTCGGGAGTGAATCGTTCTTGGGTTCCTAGAACTAAGCCTGCCACAACTACATATGTTAAAAATGCCATCGATGGTATATACATATCAGGTGCGTTCTTTTCATAACGCGGTTGTAGTGGTACATCCTGCTCATATTTCACAGACCAATCCTGGTGAGAATAAATCTTTGTATCATTACAAAAGTCATTACCAGGTAGACTATATGGTAAGAGCATATGGCATAGCTACCTTATGAGTAAATGGGAAGAACAGGAGAGCTAGCTTTGCAAAGACATAGTCAGTGTCGACAGCAAAATAATACTTGAGCGCCGAGACTGGCACAAATCTTTCAAAATGTTGCTTTCCAGTTCCAACCAAAGCATTCCCATACTGCATTGCCATATTTGTGACTACTGGCTGAGCAAGTATCTGGGTAGTGAATTGAGTCCCAGAAAAGTTATCTCCCCTATTCTCTGGGTAATTCTGCACTTGTGGTGCAAACCCATATGGTGATGGATTTTGTTCAGGCACATTGAAACCATATTCCATGGGCATCCCATTGTTCATTGGAACCTGCTATGTGTAATACTTATTATACCCTTACTTCCTATGTCACAGAGAAGTTGATACAAAGATCAGTTTGTCTAATTACTTGCTGGTTATATGCATATGGACTTTGTGGCATGGATGGTGGTGTAGACAACCCTGCTGACGGATCGAGTAACCTTTTAGGTTTACCTAAAGAAATGATAATTTCTTATCAAATGCCCTTATACTACATAACAATTCTATCTACCACAAAGTGCTCTATAGAAACCATGCACATGTGCATACTAATGAGTGAATACAATGAATAGACGTTTGTCTGGATATAACCTCCAATCAGAAAATCAAAACTGTAATATTTCTTCTACGTGTATATCAAGCATAAGCACAAACATCACCGAAATAAATTGCTTGCTTAAACAAGATAATTTAATCAGTAGGTATGATGGACTTAATCCAGTAGAAATGAAAGTGTTCTAACAAATATTGTTCGTCTGGTGCAAAGCCTAAGGAATATACCTCGCCGTGCATTGGAGTGATTGTAATTCATGATTCCTCGATTGTTCCTGTTAATATCACTGTCCAAAAACTTCACGTGAACGCTCTAATATCACTATTTACGGGTGTAAACCCGAATTACTTGCGCGAGGAAAATCGAAAACAATTCATGCTACACGTCGCCATACCCCGTCATTCATTGCGGAGTCTCCCACTCTCATTACGTCGTCATTCTGTCATTTGACCTATGATACTGCCACAGCTCATTGTTCTAAATATTGTGCAATAATTAATATAATTGCAAATTTTTTATTTCCATAATATTTTGGGAAATCAGTCAATTCAAGTACACAGAATTCGATATAGGCGTCCGGAAGATCCCACTGACCGGCAGAATCCAATAGCAAAACCAATCACCTAATCTATTTCAACTTTGAACCTTATGAATGTAGTTATACGTAATATTGAGAGACAATTGTAGTCGTTTGTTTTAAAGTCGGAGTATGTTGCAGGTAAAAATTTACCGTGAAATGTAAAAGAAGCAAAAATGAAGATTAGGGGGCACCCGGGTTTGAACCGGGGACCTCTCGATCTGCAGTCGAATGCTCTACCACTGAGCTATACCCCCAGTTGAAAGTTAGTTTCCACATACACCATTTCTACTTCGCTCTTTATATACTGCCCTTAACATAATTATTGTATACAAATGCGATGGACTTAATAAACTATGAAATACAATAAAAGCATCAATAAATCATTTCATCTAGCACAGAATTTTTGCAGTCCCAAGTTTAGAATGTACAAGTACTCCTCTCAATATCTTAATAGCAAGTATACTCGCGCGCATGTTGCTGTAGTTTACAAGTGCCAACTGAAATCTGAATCTTTGGGAGGTGTTTCACGTGTGCTACATCTACAAGACATCCGGAGATACTGAGTTGAACATTAACGAGAGTTGGCTTATCGGGCGGATCGCAGGAAACACTCCGGAGCGCTTGAATGCTCGGGCCAAATAAATATTCATCGCGATGAAAACAGAGCATAAATCTGTTTTTGTTGATACGTTACTGAGGGGGTGGTATCTAAGCAACCCTTACATTAACTGGCCACGGTAACAGAGGGATGGCAGTGCGCCTTCCACCCTCGCGAGGTGCGTTTCACCCTCCTCGAAGCAGGCCAACCTCGTGGTTGAAGCGTCACTCTGGGACTCACAGCGCAACATTGCCAAAAGCACAATGGATGATAAACGATGACTCGTTAAATAAAGCTCTCCAATGTAAGTTTCCAAATTCGAGAATCTCGCACGTTACTACAAACCGCCACATGATATCCAGTTCGAATGCAAGCACACGTGTTTGCTTCCCACCTTGCACTAATAACTTGTTTTCTCCCGCTCTGCGCTTCGCTTGAGCAAATGGAAAACACATGTATTTACATGCAAAATAATGGCTTATTTGTAAAATTCTGATGAATTTCTTGCTTGGTTCTTTTTTATTATCGCTTCTGCAATGCATCCTCTTTCCTGTTGAATTAGATTCTGAATGAAATCCAATCGGAGATGATATCAGCTGCGCGAAGTGTAAAAGATGTCATTCAATAATAAACTGTCGTAAAATAAATGAAGGAGTTTTTATTAATGAAATGAAAAACAGAGAAGTGGAGAATGCGAGCACTTTTATAACGAAACGGCTGAATTCCTTGCATGACTTGGGAGTCGATCAGTGATCGATTCCACTTTGCCAATAGACAGACCGGAAATCGAACCTCTTCGCACGACAGGGTGTTGCTGAACGTATTGCACGTAATTGCCGATGAAACCGGAATCTTTATGATTACATATTAATGACGCAGCGTCACGAATGAGCGAAGGCCTGGCTAAGGAATTATTAACGGAACAATAACGATCGACATGCACCGCGATGAATCAACGAAATAACGATTTCCAGTCATACAGGCGTTCAGTCAACACACGTGGGTTCGTCGCACTTATCTATGTACAGACACATCTCGCTTTAAAGCGCGTGCCACTTTGTTGGCGGCCCTAATTTTCGAGCGAGTCCCACGACTTCGGAGTTCCAATGCAACTCGTGTTCGATTAATTACCGTGTACATCTGACAAGTCTTTGGCTAAGTGGGATCACTAGGACGATCTAACTTATTTAGTTTTTACTTGTTTCAAAGGAAGAAAAGGTACTATCATTATCGCATCACTACCATACATTTCCATACATTTGCTAACGCGTAATATTCCACTCGCTTGTTTCGCACGAACTCGCAAAGAGGTGGATTTAATGAAAGAAAATTGCTTGCATGGCAACTTTAGTCGATTCATCATACACAGCGCAGCACTGTGTTTACATTGACTCACATCTCAGAAACCCTTCAATTTTTAGACGTCCGTGAACGTTCCGATAATATCGCATCCGTGTTCGTTTTAACATTGAACTCGAACAGGAAATCGATCATGTTTCCTTTTCACTCCTCCCCTCTGTTTTTTCCCATTTCCTGACGAATAGCTCGTTTCACTGGCATTCAAGTCCCCGATATTCTAATTTGCCAAATGTACTCCGCTTTCCATTAAGCATGCTTCATTAATGCGAGGGTTCCCTTGGAATGATTTTCTTATTCGATTTGGAGATATTTCTTCGAACTGGCTTGCCATGAGTCAGAATTTTCTCCGGCGCAAGTAATGACTTCAAAACCATTATCGATTCTTAGTCGCGTTAACACATACT
Source organism: Ectemnius continuus (assembly GCA_910591665.1). Lineage (NCBI taxonomy): Eukaryota > Metazoa > Arthropoda > Insecta > Hymenoptera > Crabronidae > Ectemnius > Ectemnius continuus. The sequence goes on along the minus strand of OU342868.1, from coordinate 5,500,614 downwards.
GCACAAACCTGCACCGAGCTCCGGATAGCGTGACACATGACGAGATACGTTATAAGAACGCAGACGCCACTGTTTAAGAAAGCCAGTAATGATGGCCTGCAGTGAAACTGACTTTATTATGACGGCTCACTCAGTATTCCAGCTGATCTGAGGACTGATTGAGAAATATTCCAATTGCCATAGGCATACTGCTTCTTCGAAACGATAAAGCGAGGGAACCCATATAATGGAATTGATACCCAAAAGACATTACTTTATCAGAGCAATTTCGATCTAATGGGACGCGATCATTTGATCGCGTTTCAGACTAGTTCTGGTCCACACAAAGTGGAGCAGAATTCCAGTGGGACCAAGGACAGGAACCGGTAAACGATGGAAGTAATTTCGTTCAGCACCCTTGTGCCAATAGCGTGCTCGCTTGTTCGACATTAATTTCTTATCAAACTCCTTTTTCATAGGGCGCGAATCGATCAATATTGCTTTGATTTTCCAAACACCTTTCGTTCGGAGAATCACTCAGCTCTATAATTATATTTACCCATTAAGCCTTGATGAAGAAAAGTCGAAAGGGTTCCGTAATTATCGAGCACTTCTACTGACACACTCAGTGGAGAAATGAACAGTTTTAGCACGACACCTGGAATTTATAGCCTTAATAATTACTCTGTAACGGGCTGTCTGTGGCAGGCGAATGACGAGACTGAAATTAGATTAGTTTGCTGAGAGTATTGCCGATGAAAAATCGAGAGAAAGAAAATCTGACACGTGGCGACCTTGCTGCGTGATCTGGCATGGTACTTCTTTAACGAGCAGTCACTGTTGTGGCGTCCGGTTCCTATGGCAGCGAGTGACCTGGTCACTCTCGACCACGTGGTCAGTAACCGAGCTCGAAATTCGGGTCGAGTTCGGGTGATAACTTCCCGATAGAGATCGGTTCCGTGCCGGATTTGGCCCAGTCCTACGAAACATTGCCGGGAACGAATCTACTTTTAATGTCCACCCACTTAATGTTCACGAAATCTGGGTAAGAGATAGACAACTATCGGAGCGGTGAGTTTGTCATTGCGAAGTCGGACTAGGACTGCAAGAATTCTCTCAAGCATCTCTGTTGTCTCCCTTTCACTGTCAGTCACGCACTGCCAGTCGGCACTGTTTACAGTTCGAGGGGTGGCAGTAGTAACGACCAGCCGCGAGTCAGACAATCCAAACGGACAGTAGTAGGACTACTTCGCCGAGTAGAAAATTCCTGGGGAGTTCAGACACTCCGAGGGCGAACTTTCTTTGCACGATCCCCAAGCAATTCTCATGCCTTCTAATTAGCAGTTTACACACTTGCTCGAATTACGATGCACGTTAGCCCAAACTCGCACAGCCCCGAGCGGCAAGTTTACGACAAGGGAACAATGACTAAGAAAAATGTCTAGCGCGAGAACTTGATGGGGAACCTGTTTTTTGTAAGCGAGGTGACCTACTTCGGGGCCCTGGCCGGACATTCTCTTGGGCGCGATGAATTCGATCGGCCGAGAGGGCGGAAAATGTTTCCACGCGAGCTCGGGCTAGCTGGGGCCGAGTGCCAGGCTCGGCCATGGACACTAAGACCCCGCCGATCCCGTTGAAGGTCCAGGAGAAGTCCCAGCCGAGAAGGCAAGAACGCGTCGCCGATGTTTCCCTACCGCCGCTGACACCCTTCCACAATCATCGTCCGAGGCAGAAGCCAACGCTTACTACTCCATGGTCGCGTGATGCACCTTCCACCATACGATATCAGGAACATCACAAAAAGAGGCCTTACAGGTGAGCACTATTTCAATCGATACGTCGCACTTCTTCCAGTTGCTCTCAACCCGTCTCAATCTCTTGTTGACCACTCACGAATACAATATTACATGAATTCTTATTATAATCTTCATTATAATAATTTCATGTAAATAAATAATAAAAAGAGTGGTCAACAATAAATGAAGTTCTATTCCTCGAGAATGCGAATGAAGAGGGTGAAAGGTGCCTCGTCTTTCCAGCCTGGAAAATCGTGTGGTGCTTGCAGGGTGCTGCATATCGGTGCAACGCCCTTGATGTACGCCTGCCAGCAGGCCGACCGAGCCAGAGTGATCAGACTACTGAAGGAACAGGAGGACACGATCGGTTACAGGGATCGAACTCTAAGGACAGCTCTCCACTATTGCATGGATGCTGGAACCGGAGGTGCCGTCGCCGCGGCGGCACCGGAACTTGTCAATGCGCCGGATGCCGAGGGACACACACCCCTTCATTTAGCTGTGATCGCGGGCGACACACAATTGGTAGCAGTGCTTCTAGCGAACGGGGCGGATGTGAATGCCAAGGATCTCGAAGGTCACAGTGTCCTGCATTGGGCTACTGGTAAAAAAGTCCTTCATACCCTTCATTACCTTGATTTCCTCCAACCCACTGAAATATGAGTCTAGCGTCGTTATGCCTTCGATAGCATCTCACCCTTGGTAAACTTGACCCGCTCCAAGGATGAGAATTTCTCAAGGATCGATCAGGATTTCGATTGCATAATTAATCCGGGAAAATTGCCGCATAGAAAGTATTGCTTAATCCACGAAGAAGACTAGGGTGGTTCGAGGGTTGGGCGGCACGGTTTCCTTAGAGCTTGCGGAAACTGTGAATTACAGGTATCTTTGCGGGCAATCTCCGATGGGCCGGGCGAGTGTTGGTCAAGTAAGGTTACTGGGTCAGTGGAGGTGACGTCATCGTGGTCTACGAAGGAAACACGCGAGACGAGCGAGCCGAGATAATCCGCAAGATTGACCATAGTCGTCCTTGGTCTATTCAAATTAGCCTGGATTTATCGGCGGTCACTCTAATTGCTTGTCCTCACGTTCACCCCTCGTTCCGGCTGTACCAATATTCCACTATCTATGCGGCCTCATCGCATTATTCAGGAATGCCGCGAGACATGGCTTCGCCAAGATTCCTAATTGGCTGTCTTGAACCTTCCGGTAGTTTGCGGGGAGGCCGAGTGCGTTCGTCTGGTGTTATCCGCGGGTGCTCGACCCTCCACGCCCGACCTCAGGGGTGGTTCTCCGCTCCACTATGCCGCCCAGTGTTGCGGAGCAGCAGCCACTGCCGAGCTCGCAGTACCAAAAAAAGTCGGTCTCAAGGTTCTTCAGACACTTCTGGAATTTGGAGCGGATGTGAATGCGAAGGACGAGGATGGAAGACAGCCGATTCTTTGGGCGGCGAGTGCCGGAAGCGTCGAGGCTGTCCTAGCTCTAGCTAGGTACGATCGCAATCTCTAGTTTTCCTGAGCAATCTTTTAATTGGGTCATAATCGACGCGAGAGAGACTTGGGAAGAAAAGCAATTTGGACGTTGAAATGTAGGGCCGGTGGTGCTGCGGCTGCTGGAGCCTCGGATAAGGATGGCCTCACCGCATTGCATTGTGCGGCGTCAAGAGGACACGCGAGATGCATCGAGGCTCTCGTAAATTTGTGTGGCTCTCAGCCAGATCACGTAGACGATAACGGATGCTCGGCTCTCCACTATGCAGCAACCCTTGGTCACGCCGATGCCACGGCGCTCATACTAAAATTGGGAGCTGACCCGAATCGACAGGATCGTAAGGGTAGAACGTAAGACACTTATTGAAATCAGAATCCCTGATCATTCGTTTCTATTCTCTATTTCCTCCTCAACTTCTTCAGACCAGCGCTCTGTGCCGCTGCGAAAGGTCAACTAGAAACCTTAAAAATCCTCGCACAACACGGCGGTTCTCTTCACGCGAGAACAGTACGGGGAACCGGTGTCGCTCACGAAGCTGTGGCATCTGGTCGAATAGAATTGATAAAATGGTTGGCGAAAAAGCGACCGAGTACGTTGGACGTCGCGACCCACGATGGGAAGACTCCGTTGCATATAGCTGCTCTTCATGGCCACTTGGACGCTTGCAAAGTCCTGCTGGACAATGGCGCAAGGTTGAACGCGGTGCTTCGCACGAGCAAGGGTAATCTGATGACTCCGTTGGATGCTGCGCTCTACCGAGGACACAGAGATTGTGCGAAACTGATTCAGTTGCACGGCGGCACCACCGCGCAAAACCTCGCGCACAAACCGGCATCGAATAAAGGTCTGGTCAGGTATATAAATAATTCCATGAGTTTTTTCAAAGATCGCTAACTTAGGAAATGATTGTATAATGTCTGCGGACTTTCTATATCGTTGGTACATTGGCTCAGTCTTCGCAGCGAGGATCCGTGTGAGGCACACGGATAGCAGCACCGAGAGTGACAGCAGCTCGCGCGAAAGAAGTCGCAGTTACAGGCCGCCAAAGTTGTATTACGAGGAGAGATGGATTGAAAGAAGAACCAGGCGGAGAGGAAGCCTGAGAAAAGTTGCGCGCCGTGACAGCCGCAGTTTCAGCGAGGAGGAAGTTCGGATGTCGAAGACTTCCTCGAAACGAGATCACGATAGACGAGCTCGAAGTGAATCGGCTCGGTAATACGATGCTAACAAAAGATTCTTCATCTTCCTCGCAGTGTATCGTATAATTAAATTTCTCTTTGTTAGATTCGATGATGGTGATAGTACCGAGCGGAAGTTGCGAAGGAGGAGGAGCAGGAAGCGCACTACGAAGTACAAACACGATTACAGTGAATCCTCAGTGGATTCCGACAGTTACATAGACGAGAATCTACGGGAACGGGAATCGTCGCGATCAAAATCGGAAAAGCCAAGCAGGAGTAAGAGCAGAGAAGATAAAGAAAAGTATAATGGAGTAGAGAAAAAGGAGGAGTCCAAGAAGGAAGAGATCGACAGAGATGACGATGAGACTGTAAGCGATGATAGTCTGGAAGTTGTTGTGGTGAAAAGATCATTGGAAAGGAAGTGCGAGAAAGTGATATCGGGTAGAAGGTCAAAAACACCGAGGGAGAGTTCGAGAGAGATGAAGGTAACAAAGAGTCATAGAAGCACCCGGAAGAAGTCGAAGTCAGGTAGGAACAGGAGTCCGGAGAATGGAGAAGATGCAATTGACCGGACACAGTCCTCCAGTGACAAAGGGAAAGGGTCCAAAGAGACAACTGGACCGGATAGTCCGAGAAAGTCTGTCGATGAGGAAAAGGGAAATCAGGAGGGTGTAATTGAAACACGCTATCGGAAAGACATCACCGATAGTACCAGTCAGGAAACAGTCGAACGTGTGGTCGTGACAGCTTTGATTCACAAGGATCAAGGCCCAGATACTCCCAAATCTACACTGGAAGCTTCAAAGGAAGTGACGTTCGACGATCAGATTCAAACGGAGTTAACACAGACTGAAAGTAAGATCAAAACTGATGAGCATGCAGATCAGACAGAGCAAGTAAAGCAAGAATTACCAACAGAGGAGTCAGAGAAAAAAGAAGAGCCCGAGCAAAGGAGAAGGAAAAGTCAGGATAAAACTGAAGACACAATGAGTAGTAAAGCTGAAAGGAAAGGCTCCATCGATAAATCCCAAAGTCAGGAATCAAAGATAGAAGAACAAGGTAGGATTCTAAGTAATTTAGAAACAATCGGCAATTCCATTCGATGCTAACATTATCTATAGAAACCATTTTCCAGGCAAGTTAGAGGCAGAGGAAATCACGGAATCCGGGAGTCCTTCGACGGATTCCCAAAGGCGGCTGGAGTCACAAAAGGAAGAAGAATCCAGCTCGAAGTCAGAGAAGACACCAATTAGTTCCATGGAAAGTTCTGAGAAGGAAGCACGTAGGCAATCGCAAGGTTCTCTTAAACTTTCCGAAGGATCGCAGGGACAAGGCGAAGCAAGCAGTTCCGGTGAACAAAAGCAAGACAATACCCCTCGAACAACGATGGAGGATGTACCAACTTCCGAGCAGGAAGAAAAGCAATCAGTTCAGGAAGACAGTAAAAAGGCGAAGAGTAAACTCCAAGCCACAAAATCTAAGACATCGATTGAATCAAAAAAGTCACGATCCTCGTCAGACTCCTCCAAAAAATCGGACACCAGTCCCAGGAGGGGCAGTGATCCTCGGAAGAGGAGGGATAGTATAAAAAGACGCGAATCCATAACCAGAAGAAGTTCTATCAAAGCAACTGGTGAGAAAGCAGAAGAAAAAGTGGAGGCGATCGAAGTCCAAAAACAGGTCTCGATTGAATCCCCCGACGATAAAGACCAAGTGGACTCCGCACGGGGCAAGTCCGTCGATCTATCAACAGAGTCGAAGGACTCAGCACTAATGGAGGATGCCGATGTCGAATCTCTAAGAACCGATACACCAGTAGCTATTCAAGGTATAGCTGACGATGAACAAACAGCCGAGGATCAAACACCTCGAAAGTTTGAAATCGATTCTGAGCCAAAGAAGGAAGATATAAAGAAAACTAGCAGGGCAGACGGTAAAGTATATAAAAATGATCCGCAAAAATATTAAATTCATTTTTAATGTAACTTACTTTCAGGGGAGGAAAATTCGCGTTATATCGACGAGAGTTTATCGAGTTCGCCGAAGTCTCCGCAGACGAAGCCGTCGAGGCCTACGACAGCAAAGAGTAAAGGAAAAGGCAGCTCATCATCCAAGTCTGCTGGCAAGCGAACTTCATTCGAAAGTTCAGAGGAACGTTCTCCGGATCGGAGTGCCATAGTCGCTGTCTTCCACAGCCCCGAATGGGATGAGGAGGAGGAAGAGGCAGTCGAGAAGGAAATCAGGGACGCAATTGGCGAGGAGACCGAGCATCAAACCGAGCCCGAGCAGGGCAATGAACTCGGTGTGCTGCGAGTCTTACCGAGCACCAGTGAAGAGGAGACACCGAGAACTGGTCCTGGCTTCTCTCGAACTTCGGGGATCGATTCCTTGCCGCAGGTAAAAATCAACGCAAGAATCTACCTGGAAAAGTTCTTTAAGCTAATTCCAGGAGTTCATAACAACAGGTGCAACCGAGCACTAGGACTCGTTTGACAAGAGTGCAAAGTCCTCCGGAGAGTGGCCGATCTCGATTGAATGTGAAGCAAAGGCGAGACAGTTGTGGCAGAGACAGCGGCATTGAGCCGAGTCCAAGGGTGTCTCGAATTCCTAGAAGAAGAATTGCCCGATGTTGTCCCAATACCGACAAACAACGGGCTCTCAATATGGAAACTATTACGAAGGACGTACAGGTCAGCCTGAGACGGTACCACCTCGAGAGAAAGATCTTCTTTCAGCTGATGGAACTTAAGAGATTACAGATTCGCCACGGCAGGGCCAATGAGCACGTGCTGGTTAAGCGACAGGTTATTATTTCTATTCAAACACTGTAGAAATAATATAAGTAAAATTACTTCCTTTCGCATTAGGTGGACGCATTCAATAGATCGGGAATGTCCGGTCCAACACTTGGAGTAACAAAATACGAGCAACCCTTAACATTCAGGTTTATATCTGTTGTTATAAAATTAAATAAAGAATTAATGAAATACTGATGGATTATTCGATCGACAGAGACTTTGAGGCATTCTTATACGAACAATTAAGAAAGCTCCAAAGGCGACCAGCCACCCCTGACTTCTGCACCGAAGCCAGGCAGTGTACACAAAGGACTCATCGCTGCCACCATGCAACGAGCGCGTACACATCTGCTCCAGTCTACACATATCGTATGTTTCTTTACTTTCCCTCATTTGAAGGCAGTTTAGAGGTTCCACTAACTAGCCAGAAGAATCAGTTGCCGCATTGTGATTGTAGATTATAATTGCAGTGGGTGGAGGCGCCCCAGAACGAGCAGATCTTCTTCCGAAGATCGAGAGTCGAGGAAAGGGTCAGATGACGGTAAGAATATTTCGAGTTGAATGATAATAGTTTTTGGTGGACGATTGTTTTTAATAATATTTATTATTAAGGTGGAGGTAACTCACGGAGAAGAGAAGCAAGTTATAGCTCTTCCAGCTGAGAGACTGGACCGCTCTAAAAGATACTTCGTCACCTTCACAGTTCGAGGGGAATGCCAGGAGTCGGAGAAACCGAAATCATCGAACGCGGCACAAAGAAATGCCAAAAGTGTTTAGCGCGACCGTGACTCTATCACTTCTGAGCTTTTTACGCGGCTTTCTTATTTCCTCGTCCCGAGACGACCACAATGGAGAAAGACAGGATATTCTCAGCGCACAAAGTGGCATATTTTTACTAAGAACGAAAACTGCCAGAAAAACATATCGTGTCTAATAAAGCACACTGTACAAATGTTCGATAAACGATTGGAAAGTTTAATTCATTTCTTCTGCCAGAATGCCTCGTGCTTCGACTCTCAGTCCCCTTTGTATAGTCTCGCAACACAAGGCATCCACATATCGGAACCAAACACCCATTCAAAGCCTATATCGTATAAACACAAATCTATGTCTGTATATTTCTGTAAAATGTGCGAAATACCATGCAAAAGTGGCACGTATCTCTGTGTAAGAAAGAGAAAAATAAAGAAACCTCAAAGTACAGGGTGATTCACTTGCCTTTGAATCAGAACTCTCCTAGCCCTTATTTTTTTGGTGGACTTCCCGACCTTCTCCGGGACTGAAATTTGGTGGGTAATATTTTTTTGCATCAAGAAAGATACCATAAAAATTCCAGAGCCCTAGCTCAAAATTCATTTTTTCGCAAATTTTTTATACCCCTTCAAAAATTTTCGATTTTTCGAAGGTTCTGGGACCGGGACGAAAGCTTGATTTTTCGATTACTCGTGTCTCAAAACGGATAAAAAACATAAATGTTGTGGGGGAAATGCCGGAATTCTGCCTAAAACATGTGGAAAACCAATCTGGAATATTTCATTTCAACGGTTTTCCCCGTGTTTTTTTATCTTCCCGACCTTTCCCGGGGCTGAAATTTTGTAGAAAGTGTTTTTTTGCATCGAGGAAGAAGTAGAAAAAATTCCAGAGCCCTAGCTCAAAATTCATTTTTTCGCAAATTTTTTAAGGCATACCCCTTCAAAAATTTTCGATTTTTCGAAGGTTCTGGGACCGGGACGAACGCTTGATTTTTCGATTGCTCGTGTCTCAAAACGGAAAAAAAACATAAATGTTGTGGAGGAAATGCCGGAATTCTGCCTAAAACATGTGGAAAACCGATCTGGAAAAATTGATTTCGATGGTTTTCCCAGTGTTTTTGGTACTTCCCGACCTTTCCCGAGGCTGAAATTTGGTAGGTTATGTTTTTTTGCGCCAAGGAAGATACCATAAAAATTCCAGAGCCCTAGCTCAAAATTTGTTTTTCCCCATATTTTTGACCACCGAAAATATCCCATTTTTGGTGATGATTCAAAGGCAAGTGACTCACCCTGTACGTGTGAGGATCTACTTGAATTTCATTCCGTTCTAAAAACTGGATCACCCTGACATTATCAGGAAACAAGGAATACCAGGCTAACTTCTCTATTAATTCATCGGATACCGTTTTGCACACGATGAGGATTCCGTGATTCCCTGAAGAATTCCTATCTGCCCCATCAACCCTCTCCACCGAGTGACGTATTGCCAGGCGGCCGAGGATACACGAAACACCTGACACCCGTCCAAACATCCTCGAACACTTAGGAAATATTGCGCATGAGTAGGCTCTGTTTATCCTCCAGTTCTTTCTTTGGAGCAAGTCGAAGCATCTCGGAGCACAAGTGCTAAGAGTGGCTGCTCGGTCAGTACTGTCACTTCCGGTAGCAGGCGGTCAATTGAGGTAGAGCGAGCGATATCCTGGGTGGTTTATCGATCGGAAGGCTAGCGGTAGGGTGTGCGATCGTTCGATTTCATTGGGAGAACAGGGTGTCCTGAGCGATACGGTCACGACGGGGTGGCCTGTCAATAATGTCGAGAGAACGAGCTCGATCGGCGAGCCTCGCAGTTCAGGCCGGAACGATGTGGCCTCGCTACTTCAGGACGAGATCTCTCTGAGAGGCCTTCGCATGGACAAATGGCTCCAAGATAGGAAGCTCTGGCTTTTCGGTAGCACCCTACCTCTGCTACCAAGGAGGTATACAACACCTACTTCGCCTGCACCCTTACCTGCACCACTCGCTTTCCCACACTGGCACACATATACCTTCCAAACCTCAGCCTTACTTCTCTTCTGTACACTCTCGATTCTCGATTGCCACTGGACTACTTGCCACCAATGTATACCCACCACTCTAATCCGAGAATACCTTGTCCATGGACGATGCCTATAGTTGCTTCAGTAAAACGATCGAGTGATTTTTAATATTTTAACGCCGCTAGTTCGTACAGGATTGTGGGCGTTTTGACTTGCAATACTGCCATATTTCTACGGTCGAACTGGCATGAACTTTCGCCTTAATGCTCGCGCACCCTGTCCTTGACACTTGTGGAGTATACGTGCCGGTACTTGTTATCAAGATTGAATCCACCGTGCAATTTCTTCTCGTCCTTCTTTTAAGCTCTTGTTATCCGTTTGAGTGCTGTCGTGCTGCTACGCTAACTTGATGAGTTTTTGTTTTCTATCTCACGAGAAATCGTACGCATTATAGGATACCATGTGGAGAATAGCTGATCGGAGCATTTGCGAGGGTTTTTTTGGTAGAGCCAAAATATGTCTGGGATAAAATTAAAAGCAGCTCAACTTGACTTTGGCATTGAATCGCATCGATCGACTTCCATTGCGCGGCTTGACACGCAACAATTGTTAAATGCATTAGTCACTGATTATACTGAACGTCGCGTAGAACTGGAATCAACAGGACGCAGGAGTCACTACGCCACATGTAAATTGAATTCGTACACACGCTTGCGGTCCTCACGCGATGCATGACATTTCCTGACGTCATACTTGAACGTCGACGAGAATTAGATTTAAAAATAGGCACCAGCCCAATTTGCATGGTAAGTGATTTGCAAAAAAAGAATCGTGAAGTTTCTAGAAAGGATTCGAGGAGAACTTCAGTAGCGCACGCTTTCTACCAGGGTTTTTCTTTGGCAAAGGCTGAAAACAAGTCGACCCCTTTCACGGGGCTAAGTCAAACACGCGGACACGCCGTGGCATATACGACTCTCGCTTAATATCGATTGTCAATAATCAACGGAAGGCGTTCAACAATAACGCAAACTGACGTTTCACCACATTTAGTTCCGCCCGGCATGTCCAGTGACAAGGGTGCCTACCACCGCTCATGGCTTTCCATGAACTCTATCTTCGGTTTACTGTACGTATTCCTGAATTTTCTGTCCTCCTCGATAGTGTGTGCTTAATTTAAAAATAATAACGATTCTTACATCAAATTTAAACTATCAATAATGAACAAAGATCAGGGAAACTGAAGTTCTTATTGTGATCACTTTCATTTCATTCCTCATTCTCCCTCAATCATACGAATTCAATTCCGTGTCATTGGAAATTCAATTACGGAGCACTGCACTCAGTAGTATCAATTTTTCACTGACCATTATACGTAGCTTATAGTGCATATTTCATATAAAATCGAAGAAAGTTATTATCCTCCGGCAAATGTGGAATTTCGAGCGTCTAACAGTGCCGTCTGCCCGCCACCTGTTTTATTTACAAGAGACATCGATTTCACATTAAGTGCGAGTGAAGTTGATCACTTTTCCGAGAGCATAGAGGGTGCTGAGCTATCGACAATGTCAGTACGATGTAATAACGGGATCGTCGAGGTGTCAGCTTTCAAAACCATCGTTAACCTTCTTATGGTAGCAATGCTACTTCTCCTACTTGTAAAATTTGAGTGGATGTAAGTTTTTAATGTAGGCACAGCCGCAATATCGTCAGCGTGCCCCGAAAATTTCCAATTAGTTCTTCGCGCGGTCTTATCTGGCGATCGATCCGCAAATTCCGAATATGGTCAGTTACTCGAGTGCCGAGAAAAATGGTCAACGATCTGCGCTTCGCAAATTATCGGCAACGCGTGCCACTTTGGTGAGTAATCCTGCGTCCGCGATCTTCAGATCGAATGACCGCATTAAAAATGGGCCAGTACGCTAATAGCCGATGTATGCATGCGATGAGCTAGATAGTTGAGAGCGAGAGGCAATGGCTTATGCAGTGGAGTGTTGCAGCGCGCTATCGGGGCTCAATCAAAATTTTTCTAGTCCACCGGGAGTTTTGATTCCGTTGCGTTTAGAGTATTAGCTGATGCAGAAGGCGCCTGCGCCAGGAGTACCCGCCCGAATAAAGCATAAGCCGCAAGCAAGCAAGCAGGGGAGCTTGACCCTTGGTCATCGCCGAGGATCAGGACAGTCTGGTCCGCAGCCTCTAACGCGATAGCATGCTCTTTACTCAGCAGCTCACCTCGCTGCCATGCCTTGCCAAGTATAAAAAGTGGGTACGAGTCCCGCGGCTCTTTCCCCAGTTCAATTTGCCTGGACCACTTTCATCATCTCTCCCTTTAAACAGCTCGCCGAAATAAACAGTCCATTCCGTTGATTAACAGGAGTAACTCAGTCCGGCGCGCATCTATCGATATCGGAGATGAGTTCCGAATATCGACGCTCAATGTATTCATCCTCTCGCATGTTCCGAAATCAAAAACAGCCGGCTTAATGTACTCGAGCGCGCGAAATGTACGATGCCAATATTTAGGATTTGAAGAAAGGTTGTTTTGGTTGGTGCAGGTCCCGGGCGCCAAGCAAGGCGATGGAAAGGTACGAACGGTTGGCTCGACTCGGCGAAGGAAGCTACGGAGTTGTCTTCCAATGTAGGGATCGGCAGACCGGCAAGCTGGTGGCCGTAAAGAAGTTTCAACAGACGGAGGATGATCCTCTCATAAGGAAGATCGCTCTGCGCGAGATACGTCTTCTTAAGGTCAGTGCTCCGCATGCCCAGACAATCAAAGCATGTATCTACCAATTGGCTTGTTAAACCAACGAGCCACTGTAGCACTAATAATACGTGCATGCAACAAATTGCAAGAATAATACTTCTACGTGAAAACAAGATTAGTAGAAGATTTACATTAACAATCAGAGAATTAATAAACGTACAGAATTTGAGCTGATTTAATCTAGCCGGTGATAGTCCTAATTCATGACTCATTTCTAACGAAATTGTCAACATGTATAGCCTGGGGTGAACGACCCTTCCTAGCCACAAGCTCTACAGGGTACCACGTAATCAGTGCAAACGAATTATGAGAATGTCTTTCACGCGATAGGGGCTGCGTTATGTCTTATCCCGTTGAAATCACCGGAAAGCCTTGCGTTTCTTTCCGAGAAGGTTCAAAAAAGGGCTAGGGCTTGTATAGAGATCTTACGATAATACACATAAGTATGAATCCTAGGTCTAAGTACAAGAACTAGCCAACGGTCAATACCGCGGCGGTCAATATCTTGGCGTGTTCCGGTCTTGCCCGGCTAGCTTTATCTCGGCAATCAAAGGGTCTCCTACGGAACATATGCGCATTCAAACGAGCCAGCACACTGCTCTGACATTTCGTTTCAAGGATAGATTCTTCTCACTGTAAACCATAAATCTCGAGCTCGACGTTAATTCCTCGAAAAAATCGATCTTCCTGATATTTTTCGTCTCCTCACTGACTGGAACCACTGCCAATGGTTGTTTGTTTACGCAGAACCTTAAACACCCGAATCTAGTAAATCTTCTGGAGGTGTTCAGGCGGAAACGGAAGTTGCACTTGGTTTTCGAGTACTGCGAACACACTCTTCTCAATGAGATGGAAAGGTATCCGGCGGGCTGTCCGGAGATCACGACAAAACAACTCACTTGGCAAATCCTACAAGGCATCGCCTATTGCCACCGATTAGGATGCGTCCATAGGGATGTTAAACCCGAAAATATACTCATCACGGCTGAAGGGGTAGTAAAACTGTGCGACTTTGGATTCGCGCGGATGCTAAGTCCCGGTGAAAACTACACAGAATATGTGGCAACCAGGTGGTACAGGGCACCGGAATTGTTGGTGAGACTTTCGTTGGGATTACTTCGGTAGTAAATAAATCGCTGTATTATAAGTTTAAAGTTATTGTTTTCTCTAGGTGGGTGATACTCAGTACGGAACACCAGTCGATGTTTGGGCAATCGGATGTGTGTTCGCTGAACTGGTACGTGGGGAAGCTTTGTGGCCCGGAAAGTCCGATGTCGACCAATTGTATCTAATCAGAAAGACTCTTGGCAATCTTTTACCGCGGCACATGTCGATCTTTCAACAAAACGAATTCTTCGCTGGTATCACTCTTCCTACTCCCCAAACTCTCATACCTCTGGAGGAAGTCCTACCCCATAGGGGTAATTTTTCTCAACAGGTAAATTCCACACATTTTGCAACAACCTAATTTTTAATTTTAATATTCTAAATATTATTTTTCCACGACTCGTTAGTTGGACTTTCTGAAAAAGTGCCTGGACAAAGATCCGACCGAAAGGTGGACGTGCGAGCAGTTACTACAGCACGCGTACTTTGAGAACTTTCACTTCAAAATTCCCGAACTAGAGATGGAGGAATTCGAGAAGCTGCGGAAGTACCGTGATCGGTCGCGAGTACGTACTTTCAATTTAATTGTAAGTTTATTCTGCCGTACGAGTGTTGTATTAGTTATAATAAATTTGTCACAGAATTCAAACTACAATCAGATGGTATTGCCTCAGCTTCCTAAAGCTGGTGCTTCCGTGACAAGTCAAAGCGGAAGTAGGCCGAAGAGCTCCTCCATGCATCAAGATTTCGATCATCTACCTACCATAAGAGGTTGAGACTCTTTTCGCCCTATCCCTTTTTTCCCAGTGCATGTGTGTGGTTGTAAAATATGTACAGTAAGGTATATGAGGTTCACGAAGGTTTTTAACTACTTCTACATTAACTTGTAATCTTGCTGGGAAATGACTTGTTATCGCCCTTTTTATTTTTACTTGCACATTTGTGTCAGGAGGTTTAGAGGAGTCTTACTCTATTACAATTACTATGATTTCCATATACATACATTATATACAATGTGTACGGTTTATGTACATCTTAAAATACATTTTTTTATAACCAGTAAATCCCAGTGTTTCTCTCTTGTCGAACATAACCTTTCAAGTCACTTATATCAATGACTGTCACTGATATACTTTCGGTATAGTCATAGAAATGTGAAGTGTACAATACACACTCATTGAATGTAAGATCAGTTGACTACTTTATTTATAAAACGTGATGTATCTATCACTCATGAAGTACTATTTTTGATTCCATTACTCCGAATCTTTCAGAGTCGATCTGAACACATACCGCTTTTCTTTATAGTCGTAAACTACTTGGCTATGAAGGTAAAACCATCCAAGATGCGCGGAAAGAACTATGGGTAGGATAACGCGAAATGTTGTGCTTTTCCATAGCTCTATAAGGAAACTATTCCCGCCCGCTGGTTTGCCACCCGGAGGAAGTTTTTCCACCATTCTTGATTCGGGAACGTATAACTTTGTGGTGCTTCCACTTAGTTTGTCGTCTAAGGGATCGTATGCCGGATAATTCAACAATTAAAACAATTTATCGGTTTATACATAGTATGTTTGTATTATTAGTTGCTCCTAACCTGAAACGCACAACACGGTACGCCGAACTGTAGTGGTACTGTATAGAGGTTTTAGCTCGCGACGAGCAGAATAACAAAGTGGCGGGAGAACGAACTTAAATCGCTTCTGCGCGTTTGCAGTATCCCCTACCCGAATCCACGTGCGTATTGCAATTGCGCTTTAAACAAGAGCAGCCAGGACTTCAAAGATATACTTCTTTAATTTTAACACAAATTATCCTTATCTCTAATGAAACCCTTCTACACGGAAAGGAACGTTTCCTTTTGCCCAAACATATAGAATCCTTTGATGCATCCCTCATATAATAGCAAATCTTTCCGATCAATGCAGAATGCACTCTCATCTCGCTGCTTCATGATGTAGTGATTTTGATGTTGGTGTGCTTCTATTTCGTGTATAGGTGTAAATGTTCAGAGAAACCAATACATATACCACCGCAAAAGTTGTTCGTAAAAATCCAATTCTTGTCAAATAATAAAGCTTTAAACCGAACGGTCTACCTTTCCAGCAATGCTGCTGATCTACGTATCTTGAAGCATAATGGGTATGCTTCAAGAGCAAGGTTAACGACTAGTATCACTGACAATTATACTCGCGATATGCTCACTGCACTTTCTAGAGGTAGTTTAACCTCCGGGCGATAGACTTTTAGAATGATGTGTGAGTATTTTCTGGCGAAGGAATTTTAAATCACATCGCTGAAGATTAGTGTAGGACGCGGCTGTTGAAGTCATGAATGACACGGATGTTACAGAACTACAATTATGGATATAACTCGCGATGCCAGGTCATGTCGCTTATGTGGTGTACAGATCGTCGAAGGAAGGTGCGTTCACATTTTCGACGACTCGACGAATTTAGTAGAAAAGATAAAGGAGACTTTACCCATCACCGTACGTATATCGTATGAGTTATCTGCCCTATAGAACGCGACTTATCTCGCCGAAAGTTTTAAAAGCATTTTAATTTGTTTTGTAGGTTTCTCGTGACGACGGTGACTCGTCATATATATGTGTGCCCTGCCATGATCAAGTGATACTGCATTATAAGTTTATTCAAGATATTCTTAGGCACACAGGCTCATATAATAAGTCACAAATAAAGCTCCCTGCTGATATCCCCAATTTTTGCGATGTTTCAAAAGTGCAGACAGATGCAACCTATGTGTGTCCAAATTGCAATATGGATCTAATGTTTTTCATAGTTAACGAATCAGATGGCTGCGACTACCCACTAAAAATGTGTCTGGCTATGGTCGATCGGTCTGACAAACAGGATCCAGCGAAGGAAGAAAATGATGAAGGGGGCAATATCACTTGTCCAAAGGATACAAACATCCATGAAATTTCTAGGGTTATTAAAAGAGAATCATTCTTATATAAAGCGGAAAGAAATAGCGATGAATCTCAAGATGATAATGATCCAGATTTACCTGTGCCATTAGTCAATGATAATGTGATATATATTGAGACTCCACCTAACAGTGAAAACTCATCAGAGCAAATACAACAGTCCAATAAGGGCAAAATGACTGAGGGAAACTCTGATGAACCAGAGTCTGAATCAAAATTATCAAAGATACAAAGAATGCCTGTTGTACCTGATCCAAATTTTATTAACTGTGTGGATACATTAAATGACAAGGAACCTACAAATGATTTGTTGGATGGGACAAATACAGAGGATGTAGATGGAATTCAGGAGGATGTTTTGATGCAAGAAGATGAAGATGTGTTTCAAGAAACATATGAGACTAACTTTGATGATATTATCAAACCAGGACCAAGAATTATATGTGAGCTATGTGGTGCCAGATACCTCTCACAATTGAAATTTGAATTTCACATGGAAAGGCACACACTTAATAAAATGGACAAATTTGAATGCACAGTGTGTGATAAAGAGGCAAGCACAGAGAACTTACTCTGGGATCATTATTATCATACACACAAAAGCCTGATGAGATATGCTTGTGAACAGTGTGGCAAATTGTTCACAAAGAAGTCTAGATTAACTGGACATCAGAAAGGGAATAAACATACAGGAATTAAGCAAATTCACCTTGATACTGCTGCAAGTGACCTAAATGTTAATCCAGAAGATGTTCAAAGAGCTATTACTGTACAAATTCAAGGGAAGTCCTCAGTAAACTGTAAGCTTTGTGGAAAGCTCATCACTGACTTAGACCCTGATGCGATCAATGATTTAGTAACATGTGCTACATGTGAAGATTCTACTCTATCCTTGGTAGTAGATGGAAATGAGACTAAAGTGATCTCACCCAGACAATACCATTGCTCAAAGTGCTCTAAGCACTTTGTAAGAAAGGAGAGACTGGAGTTTCACGAAATGAGGCATAACGAAAATATGAACGAATTTATTTGCAGCACTTGTGGCAAAGAATTTAGTGCTGAGAACTCACTGTACGAACACTACATGTTTGTACACAAAGGCGCCAGGCCCCACATTTGCGAATTATGTGGTAAATCATTCCAATTGAAAGCCAGATTGAAAGAGCACCATCGAACACATACAGGGGAAAAACCGTACCAGTGCGACATTTGCGGGCAAAGATGTAGAACGACGTACGCGTTAAAAATACATCGAAAAATTCATTTCTCGGATAATAGGTACACTTGTAACATCTGTAACAAGACATTCAGCAAGAAACAAAACATGAATGAACATCTGGAGAAACATTGGAAGCATGATAAAAATGTGGCACTGCCACAACTTTTCACATGTCCCATATGTCTGGAAGATCTTCCTACATATCGTATGTTGAAGCACCATATGATTGGAACTCATAAGATTAATAATGATGATCCAATACTAGCAAAACAAAAGCCATGGTACGAATGCCCTGACTGCCATGAGAAATTCAAGCATCAAATGTCTTTGAAGGCACACAAGGAAAGAGTACACGAGGGAAGAATCAATCCCATTTACCAGTGTGATACTTGTAATGCTAGTTTTCGAATAAAACAGCTTTTAGTCAATCACATCAAAAGTAAACATGATGGAGAGAAAAGATACAAATGTGCTCAGTGTAAGAAAGGATTCAATGACACAAAGTCTTTGTACAACCATGTCTTGTTGCACACTGGTAAGAAACCGTATGTTTGCGAATTCTGCAGTATGAGTTTCAGGAGGAAAGATTCGAGAGATCATCATCGAAGAAAACACACGGGTGAACAGCCCTACCAATGCCGCGATTGTAATGAATGTTTCTCTACTTATAATAATCGATCAAAACATAGAAAGCGAGTGCACGGTGATGGCGATATTGAGTGCCCCGAATGTGGCGAAAAATGCAATGGACAACAAGAAGTTAGAATTCATTTAAACAAGCATCTAGGGGAGAAGTTACACCAATTGGAGAGCATGGACGATTCGTAGTATTGATCTAGGAAGACGTGTTTGTTATCGAAAACAAATAATAATTTACGATATTCGGGAGCTTGTACATAATTATGTATAAAACCTATATAATGTGCCAGATACATATAGGTACTGATGAATGGCGCGTTCATTATTGCGAAATCGTGATGAAACTGATGTTCGCCTTAAAATAGGTGATATTTTGTAGTCGTTTCCCCAATATACATATGTATATACATCTACATGCAATATATTGTACATATGGACAGTTATGTATTTTTTTATGGAAAAATAAAGTTTTATGCGGTTTCACGAATATTGTTAATCACAATGCACAATGGTGCTCCCCACACTTATCTTTAGCATGCAAGTACAAAAAACAACTGTAAACGGTAGAATTTAAGTATAAGTTTCTACTTACCGGGAAGACAACTTTGGCTTCCAAGTCTACTATCAATGTCAGGATACGCGCGTGATTCTTCTACCTTCGCACGTGCGACCACTGTAAACGTCAAAATTTAAATGGTAGCGCGTGCATGAGCAGCGCCTCACAAAAATCAGGTGGTTGCATTTAACAGCTGTGCATGGCTACCACGAAATTCGCAACTACACCCTCATTTTACACGAGAAACTAGACAGTAATAATACCTGAGGAATCCGTTACATTCCCAACTGTAAACTTCACGATTACATTGAATTCCGAATAATTTTCAAACGCGCCTAATTTTTCCGAACGTTCGGCAAAAAATAAGAAAGGGGGAACTACTTCTGGGCGCATTGATACCGGGCATCGTTCGAGCGAGACAATATTTAAACGCTTCCCTCGATGTTGCTATTTTTATTTTTACTAGGAAACTATACTCAAAAGTTAAATCGAAAATTCCATCAGAATTTAAGATGAAAATCGTCTTAAAGATACCTCGTCTTTGATAAATTTTCGACCAGACAATTTTTGCGGAGGAATGGTTGTTCTCTGACGGGCGCACAGACGCAGGAGGGCAACGTTCATTGGCTGAAGCAGGCGAGCGATTCACACCGATAGACATACACTCTTTTAACAGAATATGTACGAACTCACACAAATGCACGATTTTCGTACCCGGTACAGGACGGCATCTATTTCACTCTATGCCCCGTAGAATTCCCAAAAAGTAGAGATTTTTTTATTTGTTTTTAGCTGCAACTTCAAATCGCACTTCTACCGTTTACGAGCCTGCACATTCAACTTAACCCGAATTGCAGGATTTAAGAAAGAAAGCAAGCTTTATTGCTTCAATATTGGCATGCTGTTTCTTCTTACTACGCTTACGATAAATATCAACTTATTCTATCATATTTATCTCATTTGTACAGTCAGAAATTTCTAAGGGAAGAAGCAAACATCCTCTAATTGTTATTATTTGATTAATTTCCTGATATACATTGAGGTTCGTGGCACATTTCTGTTCCACGTTCAAGTAGAAATTATACAAGTCTGACCGGTAGTCCAATATGCTAAGATCTAGTATTACAGCCCTCGGAAATGAAGTTCACAAATCGCTGCTTTTTTCGAAGTATTTTTTCGCAAAAACTACCAGACGATTGACGATGATCTTCCGACAGGAATTTTGGTTCAGGGGTTGGTTGGTACGGTCCTGGATACTAGCTGAGGGCAGAGGGGCAAGGAGAGGCAGGTTCGCACACACACCGGTGCAGAACTGAGAGAGAATTCACTCGCCGGCACCGAACAAGAACGCTTCGACATATACACCGTGCGTTAACGTACCCAGTGATATATCTGTTATTTATCCTACGCTCAGTGGCGAGTCAATCATAAAAATGGCTGGGGAAAAACGTACCCAGGACCAGGAGGAAACCTTGCTATCACAGAGCACGATTCTGGTTGATATCGAAGGCACAACGACCAGCATAAGCTTCGTGAAGGTAACAAAGACCATGGCCGTGAGAGCCAGAACGCGCCCTACGGTTCTCGCATTTCACCGGTTTTCCCATCGTTTCTCTGACAGTACTCGATGATCTCGCTTATTCTGATATGTGCGTTTCGCATCGAAAACCCGCAAATCCGGCTGCGGGATCGGTTTAGGCGAAAATAATCGTGGAAATACTTTGGCGGGTATTGCATATACCGATGTATAGCACTATGCCGGCACGAATCCAGTTTCAGGTTCCCTGTCCGTGAGACTGCGAGTTTCGCAGCAACTTGCAAATGGCATTCCATGTCTCCCGTGGATTCACTATCGTAACTCTTACACTTTCACAGCTGGATTTTCATTAATCTTTCTTCAGTGTTGTTGATTTTCCAATTGCGGGCCAAAATGCAAACGCGAAAACAAACATTACATTGTATGCGAAAATATCGGTTATTTTCGAAAGCCCGATCGTCATCGGGCCGTTGCTTGTAGAATCGAACTTTTCCGACCCGATTCCCATTTCAAAATAACGGAAATCTTTATTCTCCATTGTGAAATTATATCGATCTAGGTCGTACGTGATTATTTAGACCGAGCTTCTTTTTAGGAAACCCTTTTCCCTTACGTGAAAGAGAACTTGAAAAAGTACGTCGATTCGAAATGGGAGGATGAAGAATTCAAAAAGGATCTCGAAAAGTTAAAGGAACAGGTAATGTTTATAAACAAATCGCGATCTTAGCGTCCTATTCGGGAAAATATGAATTCCTACTGCGATTACGATTTCTGCTTGTGTTGTTCGACGATTGCCGTATGTATATGAATTTTCAAAGTAAAATAGCACAATTGTGGTACTTTGTGAACAATTTTACCGGAAATGCCATGCTTGATTCTCGGCCCTTTAACACTCAATCGTGGCAAGTAGCCAATGGCATAGCAGCAAAAGGGCAGCTGTTGGATTTTGACCTGAGTCCTTTGTCCCAATAGCTGGCCATCCAACTGGCATTTCTATACAACTGGCTATTTAAATATCCAATTCATAGATTCTGTAGAAAGTAAAGAAATATTATCCGAAAAATATATAAATAAATTTTTCGAAATACATCGAAATTTGAAATTGTCGCACTTTCCGTTACACTATCGGTTCCGTTGTCTAATATCGAATTGAAAATATAGGCAAAAAAAGATGAGGAAGACAAAGTAGATGGTTTTGTATCAATCGCGGGTGCTACGGCAGACGAGGAGAAAGAATCTCTCATAAAAAATGTGCTCTGGCAAATGGATGGCGATCGCAAAACGGGTGCATTAAAACAATTGCAAGGTCATATGTGGAGAGAAGCTTATAATTCAGGGGCCGTTAAAGGACAGTAAGTTTGCAACAAATGTCAGGTGCTTTAAATGGAACTTTTGTGATTCTGTTTTTGTGAAAATTATATTTTTTTTAGCGTGTATGAAGATGTTCCAACAGCACTTGAGTCATGGACAAATGGAGGGAGAAAAGTCTATGTTTACTCAAGTGGTAGTGTTGAAGCACAGAAACTGCTTTTTGGACACTCAGTGTCCGGGGATTTGCTCAAAGTAAGCCATTGCGTTTCTTATTTTCAAGTATGTGCCAAAATACAATTATTTAACAAGTTTAACTGTATTTTCTATTTCCAGCATTTCAGTGGCTACTATGATACAGAAGTTGGTGGAAAACAAGAAGCCAGTAGTTACAAGAATATTGCAAGCAAGATTGGTGTAGAACCTTCTGCTGTAATCTTTCTTACTGACGTTATCAAAGGTAAATGATAGAATTGGGAAAGTAAAATTATGTAAATATTTTATAAATAAATCATCGATATTAACTTGACAATTTTGCTAAATTACAGAGGCCAGAGCTGCTAAAGAAGCAGGCTTGTCTGCAGTAGTTGTTCTGCGAGAAGGGAATGCACCTCTCACAGATGAAGAAAAGGCTGAATTCACAACTATTAAATCGTTACTCGATTTGACATTTCAAATCTCTTCGAAACGTCAAAAGTTAGAGTCAGCAACTGCGGAAGAAAATGGTAATAAAACTACAAAAGTTGCTAGTGAACCAATGGACACAACAGAAGATGTTGAAATGGTGGATGTAAGTGAAAAGAAGACAGAGAAGAATGAGTCAAAGGAAGCTGTTGAAAGCAATGCAAAAGATAAAGCAGAATCTGAAGCCCCACCTGCAAGCGCCGAGGAACCCATGGTTACTGACGCGAAGGAGAAGCAAACAGAAAACGAAGCTGGCAAGACAGAAGCTCAAACAAGTAAATCAGAGGTGAGTAAACCAGTTGACACTCCCGAAACTGTTCAGGCTGCTACAACCGATGACGCAAAATCGACATCGTCCACGGAGAAAGATTCCGCGGTCTCTGAGAAACCTACTGATAAACCTATGGAGGTAGAAAAGGTAGCAGCTTCTACTCCAGCAGAGACTACCGACCAAGTGACTGTTGACACGTGCAAACCTAAATCAAAAGCAGAGGAAGCCACAGAGAGTAGTTCCAATGAAGCTGCGAAACCAGACAAATCCGAGGTGGCTAAGAAAACTGAGGAACCCAAAGCACAAGAAAAAAGTACTGACAAGGCAGAAGAAAAATCAGAAAGTGTTAAAACAGAAGTATCAGAAAAAACCTCAGAGAAACCGGCTGAAAAGACATCGACCACGCCAGAAGATGAGAAACCTTCATCTAAAGTCACATCAGAACCCGCGAAAGCAGAAGAGAGTTCCACAGATGCCACAAAGAATGGCGATGTTCCCGTAACGGATGTCGAAAAAGTAGCCGCTCCGACGATACCAGAACCCGAAGCAAAAGACGCTCCGTCTGTAGCTACGGAAACAAAAGCTGAATCAGCACCAGAAGCGGCAGATGTAAAATCTCCGAAAGCAAAGGAGTCGGAGACTCCTGCCGCCGAAAATCCCGAGAGTAAAGTCGATGGCGCCAAACAGGAATCAAAGGAAGAATCAGTGAAAAATGAAACAGTGGATGAAGTGAAAGATAAAAGCACAGTGGACCCTGACAAGAAAAAATTAAATGGCACAACACAAAATGGAGACACAGAAGTGCCAGTATCGGACGATAAGTTGCACAGTAATGGACTAAATGAGGGATCATCGGATGAGAAGCTGAGTTCTGTAAAGGAAAATACATCTGCACAAAATGGCGAACCAGAGAGTTCCTCAGAGGCTAGTGCGGAATCTATAAAAGTAAAAAAAGTCGTCGATTCTACAGTAACCGATGGTGCTGGAGAACCTGACGTTGTTCCCCCTGTAGTTGTAGCTGCGACGTCTTAATCTTGTTCTTATACATTTTAAGGAGTCCTTCATACATAACCCCAACCCATAATAATTATCCGCAGGTATAAACTGAGACGTTGTCCTCCCCCATACAACATGCATAAGTCATGCAATGTTAATGATATAACACTAAGTTAAGAGGCCGTTCATAGAATTTCAATTTCTTCGTTCTCGACAAAGAAATGAAATGCTACGGAACAAACAGCGTCTTACAAACCCGATTATCTTTTAGTCGTTTATAGACGCCTTCTTATGTTACTCAAAGAACTCAAGAACATCTTGACTTAATTTTTACCGAGTACGATTTAGTCAATCATAAAAGATCGATTAAGAAGGGAAACTTGTTTGTTTATTAAACCGGAAATTTGATGTTTTATCTCGAATGAAGGTCCTGATAGACAGGAACGAACTAAGGATAATCGTGCATGCAACTCGCCGCCTTCGGTTTATGAGTATTTTTTATTGTCTTTTTCACGACATTTTTTGATTCGTATTTGAAACTTTTTTGTACTGCCTGAACGGAATGTTGTGGTATGAGAACTCATAGGATAGGAAATTCATCAAAGTTGGAGTATACTAACATACTGAATGTACTCTGTGCCAAATGGATATTAATTCCGCGATCTTAAAAATTCCCTCACTTGCTGAAGGTAGGACCTTCAAAATTCTGGCCATGCTTTCTTTTATCGCAATAACGAGAAAACGTTGACTAAGGATGTATAATTTTAAGACTGAATTGGAAATGCCTCGAACAGTCGCTGGCCTTAGATTATACGATGCTCTTTACATACAGTGTACTTAACTTTATGAACTGGTAGACACAGTGATCTTCGAATCATAGTTAAAGCGCTTTTAACAATTAACTCCTTTTATTGCGTTAGTTCTGTTTCCTTATCTTTTAAGAATCCACTCTGACGTGTAACGCGTTAAACTACAAGAAGACTGTTTAAGACTTACTAATGCGCAAGTTTCCATGCCTTGACAACGATGCAGTTACTAACGCAATAATGACATGCAATGTTACTTAAAACACATTATTTTCTTAGTACTAGAAAGTAACTGACACTTATCGAGCGATATTGCAAATGCACGGATAAACCCTATTACGGAAAAACATATCGTTTCATATATTTACTCTGCCACTGCCAAGACTTTGTCAGTATACTACGTAAAGTACTCTTACAATTCGGCAGAGATCCAACTATTTATTTATTATCCATTCCTGCTAAATTGACTGTGATTTTACGATATTAATAGACATAGGGGACTTAAACGGTTTCATTACTATTCGTATATCGTGTTTCCTTTCGCAACCTTATTGTATTAATGTTATTACTATTACGTTCTATTGAAATTAGTAAGCATCATGTTTGATTCAAGTCACTGTGAAGACTGTGGACAGTATAGACTATAAGGAACACTGACTATCCTGTTTCTCCAACGATTTTCGATCGGTCTTTTGCCGGCGACTATGATAGGGATACTCAACGATCCATAAGAGTGTAAACGAAATGTGTGATGTGCGACGTCAGCGTATTTTACACTCACTATCTAATAAGTGCGTACATAGTCAGTAATGATTACTGTGGTATTTGATACGAATTTCATACTTTACAGGGCACTTGAAAGACCTCGCATTTCTTTTTTTATTTATAAGGTGTCCTTGGGATGGAACAAACTTTTTCTAAAACTTGCATTAATTTTCAAACGCTGCACGATCCACGTCAATGTGAATCCTAAGTCGAATTTTGCCGACAACTCGTGTCTACGGTACGTGAGATCAGTAGTCAAGAGCATAATAAAGAAAGAACTCGTGACTGACGTGCTCAAACTGAACGTCCTCAAGTTTCAGCGTCATCAGTCGTTTGCCGAATAAAAACCACAATTCTAAAGCACATTCAAGCTGCGAAATGCAATTTTAGATTGTCAATTTCTTCCGCACTGACTCTCATCTTTAAGAAACCTCTGATTGTTTCAGGTTCTGCCTGTTCATTACGTATTCAATCAACAATGCTAGTTGACTGCCTCACTATGATAAAGCCAAGACTAAGGCGAACTGTAGAGGTGTGCCCAAATCCCTTTCGGCTGACTTTCACGACATCGCCTTATCATCCTCCCATATCATCCATTTTACTGTTGCGTCAATAGTTGAAAGAGATGGGTGGCACATCTCTACTCTTCGCCACTTTTTCACGAATGCTCAACATTAATGACCCTATACATTTTTCTCGAACGTGTGCGATGGTTTGGCTACTAGTGATAGTCTGATTAATTTCTTAAGTTCTGAGTGACTCAGACTACCGCAGATCTAGAGCTTGCGAGTGGTCGCCCGAAGAATTTTTCTTTTCATACAAAGGTTTCGCGTGTCACCATGAGACTGTAACGTGTCACCATGAGAAGTTCAAACCAATATGTAATACTCGATGTTGTGGAAGAATTAAAAGTTGCCAATGTAATTTACTTCCTGTATTGGTTTATGAAGGAACACTTTCTGTACCATAAGGTTCTGTAGCCATCATATACTGCCTTTATTCATTAGGAATATCATCAACAATCCATCACTATCATAAAGTCCTTTAGCTTCTGTTCCATGATGAAGCAGGCATCAACTCCTAGCCCGTATCAGTGACATTCTTTATCGAGTAAGCTTGCGTATGTAATTGCTGTTTTCGAAATTTGAGTCAACCGGAAGTAGCGATAAATGTTTGCACGTATTAAAAAAATCTGGCAATTGGAGTTTTAATGTCTTTGTAAGACTGGTCGTCACATCAGAATGTTATACCTCCTAAGACGCACCATGAATAAGGAGTACTAACAACAACAGCTTCGTATTAGCAATGATTATTTGTATTTCATTGGCTACTTTACATATTGCATTGACATAACGTAGGAGAGAATGTGCGAGTTTAATTAAACATTTTTTATGGTAAGATCATAAATGCAAGCTCTCTCGTAAGCGACTACCGCCCGAGAGAGAGGATGCTCCTTCGATAGACTACTACTTTTCACGTATTTTTCCTTTTATTCTTTTTTTGTTACGGAACGGTTGTAGTTACTATTACAATTTTTCAGTGTTCTATCAAAACAATTAATGTGTGTGCGTGTGTGTGGGTGTGTTACACGGCGAAGGCACAAATGAAACTTTATTTCCTCGTATCCGAGATACACAGTCATTGGATCTTAATAAACTTACTGGGTAATATTATTGATTCCCAAGCGGTATACATTGTACAGAATGAATCAGCAATTCTGTTCACTCTGAATTCTGACTGCATTCGTAGAGCAAAATAAATGAATTTTGCAACTAGAACTGTAAACAAATGTGCGTCCTTTATTTCGTCGGCTGTCCCTTGTTATCATGCGCGCCTTTAAATGTCTTGCACTGCGTGCGAAATCCCTTGATGTGTGTACACAGGTGAACCGCTGCCCTCAAAATCAGTGTTTTGGAATCGTCTTCACGCATGCGAGGTAAACGTAAAGTCTCAGAGATGTAGAAAAGTCCCTTATGATTCGAAACCCTCTTTTTATGAACGCGATATATATACTTTCCTCTCAACGTTATATCTCTGTGCATGCACTTCGATACCAGAAGAGTGCTTCACTCTTACGCTAGAAATGTAGCAACTAATTATGCCCGAGCTTTCCTGCAATGTTTTCCTTGCTCAAGCACTTTTCGCTCTGTCTCTTTTTCTACTGCTTCCAACATAAGTTTGTCCTCATTTCAATTTTACCTCGCTTCTATCACGACTGGAACATTTAATCAAGCGCAATAACGACACATCCATTCCATTTACTAGTTTTACTAGCTCACAGTATATTCAATAATTCTTGTACTTTATCTGTGTTTCAGCACACCAGGCAATCTGGGAAATTACGTGCACGCCTTTTGGAGCGAAAATAGACATTCGATTTTGACCAAGCTCAACGTATATATTTTTAACTCTTCACTTATAAGTGAAAAAGAAGTGCCAAAGGTAGGACTATAACATAATGACGACTTTGGAAATATATTTCTAGCCAATCGATCTTGATGTATACACCCTCGCCCCTTCCCAACATCCAATTTTTAAATTAAAAGAAATATGTTAGCTGATGTTTAAAGTAAATTATCCAAATTAAAAAAAAACGTTATCGATTGTACGAGTTGGCGGCAAATTCGAATTTGCCTCCTAGCTTCTCAGCGACGCCGCTAGAGGCCATGCTAGTGACGGTTCGCGTCAGTTATACGGGGCGTCAGTGCGGTGCGGTACGTGTTAAGATTTTCGTTCGATCGATCGTAATCCATAATTAGTCAGTGCTTCATCAAGTCCCAGCATCATCGTGATCACCTAGGTAAGCCGATTACACTGAAGTCTCAGGGCATTAAGTTAGTAGTACGTTCTAAGCCATCAAACTAAGTTCGCACCATGATTTGGCGGTTAACCGTACTCCGGTGTTTCATTTACGACATTGATCACATCTAGAAAACTATCCAGGCGACAAAATCCTTCCAGATATTCTGACAAATCATATTAATATGCTCAGATTCGTAAAACTAATGCTATAATGAAGAATTTGTGCGTGAAGCACCAGATACTTGCGCCACTAGAATCCCATACTACGCTTTCAAATCTCGCAACGAATTGTTAGCTGCCATGTTTGAATATGAGTTCGCGCGCGGTTTTTCCTCGTGATTGACACGATTCCACTCCGGCCGGCATTTCGGAGGCAAAAAACGTGCAAGTGCGTGTTGAATGTCCGAATATTGGGTGGAATCGTGATGCACAGCATGCGGGAAGTTCGGTAGGCGTTAATATATATTGTATCCCTGCGTCGGTACGTAAGGCACGGTGATGTGGAAAATCGTACACTCCTAACGAGCAGCATCGCCATCTTTGCTGTTAGAACGATATACCACAACGGTAAATATATCACGAAATATCAGAGATCGTTTTACGCATCATTTTCACAATCGATGTCTGATACATCAATCGGATTTAGGGATAATGTGGAATAGTAACTTCTGAGCATGATTTAGCCTGAATTTGACTTGAAAGCCAGCGGACATTTGAATTCACTGGGATATACTGGAATAAGGTGATTAGTATTGAAATGATGCTTCTGTTACAGCAGATCGAAGCTAATGGAGAGGAGCCGAGAACAGTGTGAGGGCAATTCTAAAGCTTCCCCTTTTCAAATATGCTCGTTCCATGAAGACAACAAAGGGTGAGTTGGTGTCAATTTTTGTCGTGTTTTGAAAGTGATTCGTCACACAGCATAAGCAGCATTGTCATGCCAGTAATTATGACTTTAAGCAAGTTGCTTAAGATAATTGACACAACTTATTTCTATATATGTTGGTACTGGGATTCTTTACTATTATTAATGTCACTAGTTAATTTTATGACAAATTAAAAAAGTGATGCCCCTGCAGGCGACCTACATTTCTTTTTGCCTGCATTTTCCTATCATTTGAACATGATTGCTTTGAAAAGTTGTTAATAATAAACCCGTACACATTATTCGAATTTCTATGTCACGTCTATTGGAAAACAGTCCAAATGGAGTGGCGCACAACGCGCGCTTCGAATCGATATTTCATTTGATTCATCGGCTCTTTCAATGCTCCAGTCAACCGTCTCTTTTGAATAAATACTAATCATTTTATGTTCACTCCATTCAAGATTTAAATCACCCTCTGGAGTATCAATCTTCAGTTCGAAAACTTTTCGATATTACTACGCGGGGAAACATTGGCAAAGGCCGCTTTCATATTGCGAACGAAACTTGCAAATTATGGCTCTCGTCTGCATGCAAGTGTAACATTAATATTAGGACTGCCGATAATTGCCCGATACATCAACTGCCTGGATATCAAAGTTGACTATTTCGATCTAATATCCTAGGAATGTGAGACTAATACTGTCCTACTGGATACGGCCCTTGAATTTGTTAGATCGAAGCGTGGAGATCGCGTGTTTAGGGCAGCGCAATTGTTCGCCGATGTTTGTACGAAAAAAGGGATGGGTATTTTCGGAGAGTAGGATCATCAGTGTGAGAAGGCAGAGAGGCACGTACGCCAAAGCAAGAGCGAAAGGAGTGTGTGTTTATCCAAACGGTCAGGCTGCCGGGGTAAATTTTGAACATTGTAGCGGACAGTCGTAGCAACAATATCGCGAGGCTCGAATCGGCGTGCACGACGAGCGACGTCTCGTAGGAGCAGGAGAGCGGAACTTGAACTGTCTTCTCCTTCTATTTGTCGGACTGCGCTCTCATTTGCTGCTTCTTGCGTCCCTCTACGATATTCCCTCTTGCTCCCCGGCTCTCGCTCTCGCTCTCGCTCTCTCGCTACTCGGTACTTGTACATATAGTACATAGCTGTCTCTGTCTCTTCCAGAGAGTGTGTATACATAGAGAGATTGGGTGGGATCTCTCTCGCACCCTTCCCGTTCGTCTCCTTCTCTCTGCCGCTGCCCCCTCACCTCTCCCATCCCCCCTCGCCCTCCCTCTCTCTCTCTCTTTCTCTGGCAGTGTGGGGTGAGATCGGGCCACGGACGTATCCGACAGGATTGGACCAGACTCTGACGTCATTGCGTGGACCGCCGTACTACTATCTCGTTGGGAATTGTCGAAAGCATGCTGTTCTCGCGCCTATATATCCACCTACGGCAATCAGCGGCAAATTCAAACACAGGATCGAGTTAGGCGAGATCTGCGCTGCGTTAGCTGTTAGTTCGCGTTTCTTTCCTTCGCTCCCGATGATTACGAATTTACCGTGGTTTCCGAAGGATTAGTCTTTTGATTTCACCTCCTGGGAGAGCGCTAACTTTGCTGAGTAACTCGGTTGGTCGGTACTTTTCCGAAATTTCCTGGAATTCTAAATTCACCAGGAGCGCCCGTCGGCGGGATCAGCGGTAGGGGAAAGCGACAGAAAAAAGAGGAATTATTAATTTCCTTCACGAAGGCAAAGTCTCTCAGCTTTTAAATATGGATTTTCCATTCTTCCTGTACGATTCAGATACATATGTATATCCCCTGTTCGTGATCTTTGAGTGGTATCAGTCTCATAATTCAGCATTTTCCCACTGCGCGAACGCCACTGCGGCAGCAGCAGTAGTTGTGGCATTCTTTCTTAAAACCGTTAATTTAACTCTGCTGCCGTTTATTGGTAGAGTGCTCATTACGCGAGTAGCTCTTCTCGGCAATACGAGTGAAAGATACTTTAGCCGGTGAATATCGTTTTTCGCGAATAAATAGAAGAATTGCCTCGACTGTAGAGTATGACGCGTTGCGAGTGCACAGGCAGTCAGGGTACTCTCTTCGGAAAAGTACTCCAAGCGCTGTCCCAGATTCCTCATCCTGAAAAGCCAGGCGCAGTCATTCGAAAAGATTGCTCGTCTCCTGAGGACGTAACTCATCGCGCAGCCATAGAATTTCCGACAAATCGGGGGTAGGGGCGTGCATCCCTGAGGATACCTTTAACTGCGAGCATTTATAATGTCTAGTAGTTGATGCTGGGTAGCGGCGGCCGGCCAATATTAGCCGGGCGAGAGAGAAGAGGGCCGCCGGTTGGCCACCGGCTGCGAGAGGATCGTTTCCCTGCAATCTCCCTTAGTGGATAGGTGACATTGCGTTCGCGGTGTGAAAGGGCCGGGCTGGTAAGAGAGATCGGTGACTACGAGGATGATCGTTGTCCGTCAAGACAAACGACATCTTGAAGTCTACGTAAACGGCGACGTGCCTCGATGCCGGCGAGGGCGAGCACATCCCAGGCGGGAGAGCGCTAGCCGCAGAAAACGTGGAGGTTAGGTAGTGCCAGGTCGGTGCGTTTCAGGCAGTAGAGAGAAGAGTACCCAGAGAGAACACCCGGGACGGGTAGGTAGGTTGGTCGGTATACATAGGTATAGGTAGAGAGCGCAGAGGCAGACGAGAAGAGACGACCGCTTGAAATCCCTCTCTCCTTCCCGCCTTTCCTGCCTGCTTCTCTCTGCCGCCCGTCCGCCATGCCACTACGAGCGAGCGAACGTACGTACAGCTAGGCCGGCACGGTCCTGTAGCCCATTTGGCATTTCCCCAGCTATAGCGGCGGTCCTGTAGCCCATCGTTGTTATCGTCCCGCAGCTGCATAAAGTCGGCTCTACCCCCCAAGCCCCTCGGACCCCCTATCGCCCCTGACTGCCTCTCTCCGGCTCCCCCTGCCCACCCGAGCGCCCCCCTCGCCCTACCCCTCCTCGCTCGCTCTGTTTCGCTCACCTCGCCGCTCGACCTCGTATTCTCTTCCTCTATCTCTATCTCGACCTTACTCTCGCTCACACTCTGACCGAACCTGTCGCTCATCCTCCCTTGCCTCTCTCCCCGACGTCCTCGCCCAGCCGCCACCGACATCCAACCAATCCTCTACCTAGTCTCCCCGCAACTTCCACTACCCCCCTTCGCCCCTTCGTTCCCCGCTCGCCTCCCCCCCTTCACCCCGCCTTTCCCACGGCTCTGCCAGTCTGACGTTTCCCCTACCGACTGCTCCACTACCACTATCGTGCTACCTCGATCTCGCTTCGCTCTATAGCTATACCCGTCAGCTCCAACACACCGACGTCCAGGGATACTGGTGTCGGGTTGTACAGCGGCGCATCGCTGGCGCCGCCAACCAGGGACGCCTCGA
Organism: Ectemnius continuus; assembly: GCA_910591665.1. Classification (NCBI taxonomy): domain Eukaryota; kingdom Metazoa; phylum Arthropoda; class Insecta; order Hymenoptera; family Crabronidae; genus Ectemnius; species Ectemnius continuus. The sequence continues at coordinate 5,467,876 of OU342868.1, read as the reverse complement.
AACGCTTTCAGCCTCCCCCCGGCATCCCCCTCGCCGCCCGCCCCCGCCAGTCCCCCCGGAGCCTCTGTCGTGCCGTGGTGCTACCAACCCCCTCAGCTCATGTAGCTCCGACGACGCCTGATGCTGCCGTGCTGCGGTATATACTCGCTCGCGCGCCGTCCTTGTCGTTCTATCGATTCCCCTGCCCGCGCGACCCTCCTCCTACCGCGCCGACCCACCACCTCGCCAGCTCTCTCACCAAGCAAGCCTCTTCTCGTCCTACTCGTCATGTCTACCGGCCCCTCGCCCCTCGGCCCCCCCGCCGCTCACGCTGCCACCGAGAGTCTCACTGGCAGACCAAGCTTGCTTGCTTGCTTGCTTGCTTGCCTGGCGGCACGTTCGCTCGCTCGCTCGTTCGCTAGCTGGCTGGCTGGCTGGCTGGCTAGCCCGCTTGCTTGCTCGTTCGCCCGCTTCGTTCGTCCTCCTCGCTGGTAACCTTGGTGGAGAATAACCCGCCGTTCAATTCAAGGAATTATGACGGCCCCTCGGTCTTCTCCCTTTTCCCACTCGGCAATCTTTCCTCCTCCTCCTCCTCCTCCTCCTCCGCCGCCAGGCCACCCGTTCACCCTTTCTCTCTCTTTCTCCCTTTCACGCGCCCCGCGCTCTCTTTTTCCCCTCTCTTTATCGCTAGTTTCTTTCTACTCCTCTCGGCGTCCCCTCATTCTCGAGGCTGTGGCGTGGCGTGGCGTGGCGCGACGCGGCGTGGCGCAGAAGAGCGACCAGGCGAGCCAGCCGAGAGCCTGCGAGCAGGCAAGACCGGTCCGCCGCTTGGTTGCTTTCCTCTCGTCGTCGTCTCCATCGGCGTCGTCGTCGTCGTCGCCGTTCTCGTCCTCCTCTTCGTTGGAGCTCGTTCCCGCTGATATTTACGGGCTTATGGGCCCCGGCATGTCGGGGCCTCCTCGCACTCTCCTCGATGCCTATGACGATCCGCTCTGGCTTTCGAGGGACGAATCCTCCTGCCCCTCCCGATGTATACACCAGTTGCCCTTTGTATCTTGGACCTCTGTTCTTATGTCCCGTACACCTCTGTTAGTGCTGGTCTTTGCACTTTGGCTGCGAGTGCCCTCGTACTTCGTGCTCTATATCAGCCTGGTGTGAAGGCTTCCTCGACAATTTCGGCACGGTAAGCAGTCCTTACTTAGCCCAGGAATGCCGTACTTTTATCTGATTTACACAATGATGCACCTATAGGATTCCCCCTTGCTCAGATTTTATGAATTTTGAATCATCAGTCACCTCAGAATTAATAATTGCAATATCGTGGCTTAAGAAACTTCACCAGATTACTAGAGATCTAATACACCAAAGTCAGGCTGACTTCGAATATAACGTTACAAAAATTACGTAAAATTTAAAAATGTCTATAATAGCAATTCGACCATGAAAAATCACAAGTTCCATGTCAGAAAATGAAAATCCTTTGAATGCAAGCACACCGCTTTACATTCATTTAGCTCAAATAACTCTAAAACATGCCTGCTCTATCTAACGAAAACTTTCTGCTTAATTAAATTTGAATTTAATTAGGCGAATTGTACGTTATACTTTCGGGGGTGGGTGTATGTAAGGTGTATTTAATTTAATTAATTTTACGATTGGCAAGCTTATAATAACTGGGACTATTTTACTGTGGGATATCTCGGGAACTGCTGTTTGAGAATGCGGACTCGGCGAAAGCCACGAAGTAGGATGGTAAGTGGTGTGTATGCCAGCCAATAGGTTGCAGCAATTATTGTTTCGTGCTAATTTTTGGTGGTTTTGCGAGCTAGCGTACTGCCTGGCGGGGGGGGATGATCGATCGGGTGGAAAGCTTCGCGGCGGTATCAGCTGAATTAACCCTTGAGGTTCTCCGTGTCTCGCGGGCCCTTCAGTCACTCGAAATTATCGGGGAGCACAGTGAGTAATTGCACTTCCAATTGGTAAATCATTAACACTCGCTGTAGCTACTTCTGCTCCGCAAACCCTCTCTTCCCCTCCTACCGACCGCATCCCCATTCCCCGGTATTGACTGCTTTCTCGCGCTGAAGCCTCCTGATCAAACATTTGTTCCTTGCATTTCTGGGATCACGCTAATGCAATTTCCAATTTAACTCTTTCTTCCACAGTTTTCTTACCTTCGTTGTCATAGATTTTTTTAATCGAAGGAAATTTAAGTGCACTCTATTCAATAAACTGGGTAGAATCAACGGTGGTACGTACAAAGAAGAATGATTAGGGGAACACGTAAGGAGACATATTACAGTGACAAAGGATCGCTGTATGTCTCATGTCATTGGCACTCCTCGCTGCGAAGGGGTTAACTTAATGAATTGTGGTGCGAACAAATATCTTAACCCCTGCCGGCGTAGATAATGACTGCAGGCGTCCGATTTGGAGCGTGTTCTATGTTTACCCTAATGGGGGTGCCGAGTAGGTCCTTCAAATGATAGGATCAGTATCATGTAATTCAAGCGTGGCTGACAGTCCTCGTTATTCCCCGGCAAGGCTTTTGTCCTTACGCGTGAAGGAGAGGACGGCGGCGCCCGCTCGGTGTATCACCTTTTTTTCATGCGTTCTTGACCTTTGAACAAAACGAATTGGCCTCCCTCCAACCCCGAGGCCCGTCGGGGGGTGGAGGATGTAGGATGTCGTTCGCGCGACATCAGTGTCAGTCACTTGTTGAATGTCGGCCAGCATGTACGGATGAGCATCCGGCGTGCGTCCTTGCAGTGTTTTTCGTTGCAGCCGCGCACTTCTCCTCCTCGCTCTTCCCTCGACGAGCGCCGCCGTTCGCCGGACAAATACCCGCCACACCACGTTTTCACTACTCTCCAACTCCGCTCTCAGCCTTTGCTGCTGTTTAAAAGTCAAATTTTTGGTAAAACTATAATTGTGCTTTGTAACATCTACCTCGCTCTGAAAACAAAGGGCGGCAGTTTGGAGCTGTTACAGTTTGCAGTTTACAATTAGAGATTGATTTCCTTGTTGGTTACACTTCCTGATGAGCGTCATAAATTTTAATGGTTGATTATATGGTGAGAATGCCTCTGGTTATAAGATGCGGGGACGATCGGAAATCGACCGCACGAGGGGCGCAAATTATCGCGCGCTTGAGGTCAAAGAAGCCGACACAATGTCTTCTGAGCCACGGAAGCCTCTGTCGCTCGTTTGTACGCGCAAAGTGGCTTAAGCCGCTGATTCGAGGGAGCCTATTGTTGTTAAGACTCCGCGGCAGTAGCAGCTTCTGACCCAGTCTTGTTGCCTCGATTTATTCGCTCTTCGAAACGCATCCAGCGGCGACAACTCCTCGGAAGGCCGCTCTTTTAAAGTGGTTAAAAGGAGCGGCTGGAAAATTCTCGCAGATACCCGCTGTAATTCAATCGAGTTCCCAGCGAACTGATCCACTGGCAAAGTAGAACGCGCGTATTACTATCAGAGTCGACTTTCAGAATCAGAAAGTATGACCGCCGTGCCGGCCGCGCCGCTGCGATATACGCTTCTACCTTCTCGAATATACCAACCGATTTCCACGCCCAATAAATTCCAGTCAAATTTGAATTTCTACTCGGCCGGAAACGAATGCACTTACGATTAGTCCTGCCGGGCTGATATATTTCCCAGTCAGGTTAAAGTTAGAGCCGTCGAACTTCCCGCTCCGCGATTTGTCGCGCGATTCCAAGAGAAAACAGTCTGGTTCGAGTTGGCGAGTAATGGCGGGCCCGGCTTCTACCTGAAGTCTACTCTTCGAATTTACTCGGAGACATGTATACCTACTGGCATGGCAGTAACTCCCCGAGTTCAGAGACGAGTTCAAACAGGTCTGAACCCAGAGGTCTACGGTCCCCCCCTCCATTATTCTAAAAGGGCCCTGGAAATTCCTTTGGCTCCGCTGGAATTGGACTCGAAACTTTGTCTCTCTGTACATCCACTCGGGTCAAGCCCGCCTAAACACATTCGTTCCGAGCCGTTCGGAACCGCACCAGGAAAGTATTCCTCAAAGAAATCATGACATGCGTGAACATGTCTGGACAACATTCACGTTACATCTTTCTCGTTGTTGATATTCCGTGGTACATATCAGCGAATCCGAGATGATTCCTCCACTATTTTCCACACTCGCCCTTAGTCTATTGACAACCTTCGATTTCAGTCTCTGAGGTAAACAGCTCGAGTGCTTGCTCGTAAAGCTAGAACTGGGACGTAGTAGTTTTGCGCGGGGAAAAAGACAGAGAGCAAGACTGACAGAGAGAGAAAATTCACGCGTGTCTCCGTATTACGTAGCAACTACCTGTTCCTTACGTAATAGACTTCTCGGACTCGGCTACCGGGGGTCCCAGACTGTACTTTGTTCACTTTAGCAAACGGAAAATACTACTCCTACCATATGAAATATGCCTAACAATTAAATGAACTTTCAGTATTGTTATACAAAAATCCAGCGATATTGTTTTATTGTTGCGAGTACCCTGCAGGGAATTGATGGAGTGCGTCCAAGTTCCTCGTGCAATTTCCATCGAGTGTTTCTTGTTAGATTCGCTTAATCGTGCGTATCAGGGTCAAAATAGAGTTAGAGAGTTTCTCGGTGTACGCATTGATCCTCGGCGATTGATGGCTACACGCAGATCGATGCAGTTCCAGTCATGCTAATATCTCTCTCTTCCAATCATTTCCTTTGTGGGTTCTATTAATAAATCGTGAGAGAATTCTGACAAAAATCAGGCAGTTGCGATTTACTGGTGGAGTGAAAACATTGTGGCAACATGGCAGAGATGGCCAGTGCGCTCTTTATATCGCAGTGGCCCAGAAAGGGGTCCATCACGTGACCCGCATCTCTCGGAGAGCGCTTCGAGTTTCGTTTGAAAAATAAGCGTACTTCCACGAGCGAGGGATAGTACGGAAAACCAGGGTACAAAAGTTTCAGTTGATACTGGGTGCGCGTCGGTAAGGCAGCAAGGAGCACCGGGCAGGAAGCTCTAAGGACCGGAGCGTCCCTTTTTAGGGCGCGCTTTGGGAATCAGGAGGGACCTTGTGCGAGGGCTTTTTTTTGTCGCGACCTTATTCGACCGTGGCGCCGAAGGGGCGCGTTTTAGGCAGACTCAACGACGTCGGCTACCACTGGCATAGAACATAGCGAGCCCTCTGCTTCCTAATTTTTCCCTTCCATGAATGCTCGCTTCCTCTCTTTTTCCACCCGCTCCATACCGACGCTCCCCTCGAAATACAATTTTACTCTTATTCTTGTTTATTTAAAAACGAACTAAATTTCGTTATTAGTAGAATTCAAAACCAAATATTAGAACTCGGTTTTTCTATCATTTTCAATCTACCAACATGATCAATTAGCAACTTAAGGCCTCTATGAAGGCATCCCTAAGATTGACACGCAGACTTAGCCTCGTTAGTTGAAGGGAATTCGAACAATCCCCTGTGGAGGATTCGGGCGATCGGAATGACGACAGCGTGTCCAAAGTTGGAGGGGGCGCGCAAGGGCCAAACTGCGGAAAGTTGGCGTGTAACGATGGCAAGTTAAGCATATACTATAACCGGGGGCATTAACGAGACAGAGAGGGTTGCTGGGTCCAAAGTTGGTTATTACCTCTCGGCAAAGGTTGAGTCTTGTAAGTCTTGTAAATTCAAGCGAAGAGGGAGTGGGCGGTGGGCGCTCGCGCGCACACACACATCTAGAGAGAGAGAGAGAGAGAGTGCACCGGCTAATTTTGTCGGTGCGCGCGAGATGCACCGGGCGAGCGCCGTATTAGAATAAACCCGCTTTCTCCGAAATTGCAGAGCATCACGTACGGTGAGTGTCGCTCGTAATCTATGCATTGGTGCATCTTCCTCCTCTCTCTCTCTGACATCACGTGACAATAATTAGACAACCTCATCGGGTTGCGTGAACGCAGAAGTGCTAGACGACCCTCATCTAATTTTCGTGAAATATTTTCAATGCCAACCAGGTTGCATTTCCTATGATTTGCAAGCCGCACACATAGCTGCAAAAGCGCTCGGTGATTACAGGTTTGCTTTTAGCCCGGATGATCTTTCGGAAAACGGCCTGATTATGAATAAGGCAAGGGATGGCGAAGTGCGGCATGGAGCTATCGCGTTTAATCGGGCACGGAAATTCAAGATATCCTTCTGGCTGCGCTGCTCGCCGAGGTCGGGGAGTTGCGCACCAATGAGACCCGCTAGAAAATCCGCGTAAACGGAAACTGGATGCGGATGTCGTCCCTTCAATTTCTACTCCTCCTCCGTTGACTTTGAGTCTCTCGTAAAAATCAATAGAAGATCCGCTATCGCAAATATAGTTTTCGCGCACTTAATACTTCGCAAGAAATTATAGAGGAACAGCAGAAGCTGCTTGTATCCGAACAGTATTATTAATTTTTCTATAAATTTTTCTCTGTCTCCTACACTTTCTTTATCTATTTCGCGCGCGTGCTTACTTGCGCCATGGAATATCGCGAAATTTCCACGCCGAGTAATATCAGCGGAGCTTAGCGAGGAGAGGAGAAAACTCGAGGAGAGAAAATTTCCCCTACGCTCACTCTGCTGCGGCACCAGTGCGTGCGTGAGCGTGTTTCGCAGCTGTGTCTGTATGCGTGTACGTAGAAGGAGAGAGAGAGAGAGTGGTGAGCCAAAGAGAAGGCGGAGAGGGAGGGAAAAATCAAGAGAGTTGGCTGCTGGCTGCTACAGCCATTGGAGGGAAAGAGAGCAGAGCCGAGAGATGGAAAAGTGGGAGAGGAAGAGAGTAAGAGAGAGCGTGGTAGAACGCTAGAGGGCCGAAAGCAGCATCGAGGAAAAGCGGGTGGTGCTCGGGAAAAAGAGAGATAGTGGGAGAGAGAAGGGCGAGCCAAGCCAGCCAAGGCAAGCTGAATCGAGGGGGATGCTTCTTTCTCTCTGGTCTTTCGCATCTTCCGCCGGTAGCAGGAGTACCTTGCCTCCTACCGGGAAAATAATAATCTTAATAGAATACGGGGAGAATTTACATTTTCACGAGAGCATCGCAATTATTCGGTAATCAGCCTCCCCTTTCACTCGGAGAGTCGTCGCGTCGGGATCGCTTCCGCCGCGGTCGTTAATGCGGAATCAGAAAGATGAACTTTTATCTCCCGGCCTGTTAATATTTCCCTCGTAATACACACAGGTATCCTGCGGGCTGAAATTAATATCTTGTGTACTGAAAGATCATCCCAGTTTCCCAGCTCTTGCGGCAGCCAAGTTTGCCCTGTCTTATGGTGAGCGCAGTTGCCCATTGAAGAATGAAAAATCGGTGTTTTTAATTCGACTATCCTCTAATTGACCCGGTGACTTATTAACCTGTCCTGGCGCAGTGCACTTGCAGGATCTCCCCTTGTGCCCTCGCTGCGGTGGTTCGCTCCTTTTCACCTGTTCCCCGCGCTCCTTTTTTTTTCGCTGACAGGCTCTCACCCCTCGGCGTCCCGACTCTCCCCCTTCTCGTTCGTTTATATCCCTGTTTACAATCTGTTCGAGCTGTGTAAGCGCACTGCCAAGCGGGGGTGACCGAGGCCGTGCTGTTTTTTTTATTGTTTTTAATTGCAGCCTTCATTATTCGATGCAAAGTAAGATAATTAGGGCTGCCCTGCGAGACGGAGAGGGCGCTTTTATTTTTCAAGCTCGTCGCGCTCAGTGTTTTCCTCGCTTTTCCACAAAGTTCCCTCATGCTCGACATCCAACCCCGTATTTCCCTCCTGCAACCCCTTCACTCTCACCCCTCTGCTTCGTCCTTTTCTCTCACTTTCGCCTCGATCACGTTTATCCTTCTATCTCTCTTTCTAATTTCTTGAATATCCATCCGCCCCATCGCACTTTGCCCTTTGTACTTTTGAATACCTTCCCGTTGCAGGCCTCCTCTTTCATTGCTCCTCTCTTTTCCATTTGCGCAGCTCGCTATTCCCTTCCTGCTCTCTTCACTTTTTGAGCGGCTTATATTGTCTCGCCGGTCTTCTTACGCTGCAGTTGTACGACTGACTCTCGACTGGCTTGCTGGCTCTTCCTGTCACTATTTAATAATTCGTAACCTTGACAGTGTATCTTTGCGTCCTCTTGCCCCTGTCATCTGACGTGTTTGCTTTGGATAATTATGCTTGACAGCAGTCAATTATAATTAATGATACTGTTTTCTCTGGAATATCAGCCTTTTAATTAGTCAGAATTTCGTTTCAGGAACTGGCAGGTTCCAGTCTCTTTTTCAGATTTCGTACGTTTGAACTCTTTTGCCCGCTTCTTTTTCATAACATGCAAAGTTGTGCATCATACTTTTTCTGCCCCTTTCACGCGTCGCTGGTGCAATACCTTGCTCACGTCAACGCGCTGACTGATATGTTTGACGTGCCCTTTCTCGAGGGTGAAAGCAACCCTTCTGAGGTCGAGGCCCCTTTCCCCAGTGTGCCTTCGCTCGTTGACTATCAGTAGTCTTAGATTACCGTACTTCCTCTAATTAAAAAGATGACTTTGAGGAGTAGCTCTTGAATACTGGAGATCGAAGATCGAGACAGAACCGGCGTGTTATCCTCGGTTTAATTACTCTCTGCGTTTCAAACAGACTATCTCCTCCTCGCTCTCTGTCCAAGCGCTGCCTTCATTTTTACGTGTTATATCCTGCCAGTTTTCTCACGCGCCCTTGTTTGCTTTCCCCCCGTCGCAGCCCCGACGAGTTGTAATTACAAATACGAAGCATTTAACGAACCACGAGTGGCGGGTGTCATAAACTTCTCGTTACGAGAGTTTAATATTATTACACCCGGAGAATATCACTCCCCTATTTTTCGACGAAGAGTAGTATACCGCTCGGCATTAAATTAAACTACATTCGCCAGACAATTGAATTCCATTTCCCATTAACGATCGGTGTATCGGATGGTTCGAAGGATTCAGGTAACCCAATGTCACGCTCGTTAACTTTTCGCCAAGAGTCCAACTTGCCGGACAGGCGATGGACTTCCGGGGCCGATGGTCGCACCAAGAGGTCATTGCATGCGAGTAGACGATGCAGAGAGGTTTAAAGATTTAATCGGCAGCCTTCTAAAAACTGCTATTTAACTTCTCGTCGCTCCGCTGTATCTGCACTGGTTTATCAATCGTGGCTAATTCATCGGCCGTCATTAGGCGCGTCAGTGTCGAGGTGGATTCCCCATTGTGCACTCTCGATGTAGACGCGAGCGGGATAAGCTAGTTTCCCTGAGAATCCATTCGCCTGGTGTGCTATTGTAATTTCGGTTAATGCCCGCGCATTAGTGCTGATTTGAAATCGATATCCGAAAGGGCGGTAGTGTTTACGGTTTACGCGCGCTCGCTCACGGGGATTTACATGAACACCGGCCGCTCTCGGGCCCGTTGCTGCAATTCAAGGTCGAGTGCGCCGCGCGCACATGATCCTCTCTCTTCCCACGGCCCTTTCACACACCCTTTCACGCGCTCAGCCCGAAGGTGCCGCCGCGGTCCCCCGACTTCCGGCGTGTTGCTTTTGAAGGCATATTTACGCCTATCTGCCCACATCGCGCATACCACCTTCCTGCCCTTCGTTACTAGAGCAACCCTAAATCACGCGCCAATTAGAACCGCTGACAATTCCTCTTCCACACACACGTTCCGCGAGATATCGAAATCGTATGCCCACTGTAATACTATCCCACTTCCATCCCACTAAATACTGCTTTATGAACCGGTCCACCAGTAATTAAGTACACGGAATAACATCACTCGAAAAAGTGTAATCCCACTTTAGAGGTAATGAGCTCAGGGGAATAAGCAATCCTCACACAGCCTTCTTCTCGAGAATGAGACCGAGGATACATGGTAGCAAGTGGCCATCGACGGTATCAGGTTTTCCGTGCAAGGTCCGCGCGCGCACTTGTCCCAGCCAGTATTAACAGCGAAAGCAAGTTCATATGGTAGTTACACTAATTCCCAATAACGAGCTGGTGAATATGAGGGCGAATGAAAGGGTTCGTCAGCTGAGGATGTTCTCTGGCAGGGCAATATCGTGGTTCGTTCGGTATACTCGAATAGAAGAGAGATCCGGCGAAGCAGGGATTCGATTGCCCTGGCAAGAAGCTCGCAGGAGCTGAGCTAGGTGGTCGCCGGTGTGGGCGTCACACATCGGCACCCAGCAGGAAGCCATGCCTGCCCGCGCCAACTTTACCTTGCACACTTTTCTATCGGCCGTTGCTCGAACCTCCGACCAACCCTTTCCTTCGTCACATTTTTTCGACATTTAATCACCCACTTTATGATCCGCCTGTGAAGTGATGATCCTTATTTCTCTATCGTTATTAAAATAACTCCATACACAGATCCCGTATTACTATAATTCTAACGAAAATTCGAGAAATGGAATCGATCGTACTAAGTCAAATTTTTAATAGATATTATTATCGCAGGACTGCTATTGTCGAGGCAATCATACCTGAAAGATAATGTTCGTGAGCACCTATGATCTCTCTGTAGGAACCATCCTCCGTCATAAGGCTAGGTGACCCGCGAGTCCCCTTTTTTCACGCGGCGAAGAACCGGTCGTCCATAATAGCTTTTCTTGCTGCCGGTAGCTCCGAGTAGCTGCTGCCTTCGCAAGAGAAGAGAGGATTGCGTTGCGAATTATTGCGAGTTTTCGCGCGACGTTCGTCTCTCTCTCCCTCGGGCTCTCTCTCTCTCAGCTTTTCTAAGTTTGTGGCGAGTGGCGAGGAAGAGGGGCACAGGTTCGCGTGTCTCGGGACCACCGTGCTCGTGGAACGCTTCGAGGCTAACGGTTCATTCTCCTTCGTCCTCCCCTCCTCCTCCTCCTCCTCCTCCTCCTTTCTCTCTCCTCTCTTTCTCTCGATCCAGCCCGTTTCTCGAGTTGTTCTCGCGCCGGATCATTTCCATCCTCTCTCTCTCTCTCTTTCTCTTTCTTTCTCTTTTTCTCGCCCGACTCTGGCTGGCCTCGTACGGGTCTCTCTAGGAATCGGCCTATTTCGGAACGCTGCAGGACGAGTCCGTTTCATTTTTAGACATTACGCATGGAAGGAGACCGCCGCAGCCACGTGGGCATCGTCGAGCTCTGGAGGAGGCGGCGGGTGTGTGCGTATGGCTGCGGCGTGCGCTGCGCTCGAAAATGCCTCGATTCGGATTCCGTTTTGAAGGTGACCCCCGCCCGCCTCTCGGCGCCGCATGATAACTGCGGGATTCCGAGACGCGGAATGCCCCGTGGAACGCTCGCTCCACCCTACATATATATATATATGCGTGTCGCAAGACGCACGCACAAGCTTGGATTGGCTCGGGATCGATTGTTTTTCCTGTTTCCGTCTCAGGATATTATTACTGATCGAGTGGAGTAGGTAACGCTATTCTATAGTAAAAAATGCGATTTCCACTTTCTTGGTTAGCTCGGTAGCAGTGGAGATCTCGAATGCCGCCTTCTTCTTATCGGGCGAAAAGCAATTGAGCTGTGTGCGCGCGCGCGCGCGAGCTCTGCTACTGCTGACTCGAGGGCGGCTGAGCGGGAGAATTTATACGGGGCTGCGGCCGCATTATCTGCGAACTGGCGGATTGAATTCGGCATCGGGATCGATCCGCGGCTCGCCCTTAACGAGCCCGCGGCCCATTCTTCCCCCGAAAGAATCAGCCTCGTCGCAAGATCAAGTTCGATCTGCTCTACGCTCTCTTCTATCCTGCAACCAGAGTCAGGATCGCAATCGAATAAACGTAACGGAATAAACGCGTGTAGTCTCCGGAGCGGAGGTTCGCTCGTTAGGATATAACCGGTGGTCGGGTGATTTGTAACCGGTCAGAAAGTGGCAAGTTTGGTTAATCGATAACTATATGTCGTCCATGTATTTCGAGCGCAGCCGGCCATGCGGCCGGGCATATGTGTGTTTTCGCGGGTGTTACGCGCGCATAAATTGGAAAAGTACGCATACCACCCCCGATACACCCGGCCAACTCTCTCTCTCTCTCTTCCCACTCCGCCCACTCCCTCTACGAGCGAGATACGAACGGTAGATTTAACGTGTAACAGAAATAATTTAGTTGAAAATACGCCGATCGCATTGGGGGAATTCCATTGAGGCGCGCGGGCGCGCACGCCCGTCGAAAAACCATTTATTAAATCGACGCGCGCCCACTGTCGCACTTTTCCGGCCAGATTACATCGTGTTAATCCAGGGAATTAGCAGTGGTAAACGGCCCAGTTTGCCCTCACTTATCATTGCAATAGCCATCCCCGTCACCTTATATCACTCGCCATCGAAAATACTCCAACTTTCGAGCATCTCCTCTTACGAAACCCTGACACATATACGCATACATATGATTTTGAAACTTTTCCTGGTAATTAAGAAGTCGCAATCGGCAGTTGATTATGCCAGTTGATACGAAATATGCGTAGTCTTTCCTCGACGTCGCAGCGACCAGTTGGAGAGAGGACAAGTGGTACAAGTTAATGAGTAATCAAGTGGCAAGATGGGAGAGGTTGGCGCGGTGGTAGTGGAATCTTGAGGGAGAGTGGAACGCGAAGAAGTGGAGTAGTAGTATAACAGGACAAACAAATCGGTGATCGCGGGAAAAACTTTTCCCAAGTCTGACGCGCCTCTCCTACCTGAGGTGGAATCAGCCACGTCCTTCTCTCTCCCTCTTTCCTCGTGTAATTTCCCTGCGGCCGGAAGTGCAGTCAACAGGTGACTCCTAAGGAGGCGTCAGGTATTTAAAGCGGCAACAGGGTCATCTCTGTTTCTGACGTCAGCGAACGCGCACGTTCAACGAGAGTAAAGAGAGCGAGAGAGAGAGCGGGAGAGAAGAAGCCGAAAAAAAGCAGACGAGGAAGGATTGCGCTCTTTGTCCGAGGCGGCCGCTGCACGCGCCCCAGCTATTGTCGCCACTCGCACCTACCAACCTAACCCCACCCACCCACCTGGAACTCGCTCTGTCCCGCCGGTTTTTGATAACAAATTGCTCCTCTCCAGTCGCGCAAGTTATCTTTATCCCCCCCCCCCCCCCTCGCGCTATGAATGAGCCAATGTCAGCAGACGTTCTGCCTCGCAATAAAGTGCCGAACCTCTCGGCGAGCTCCCTTCATTTTGCGGTTCTTAGGGGCAAAGGTCTGACCAGTTGCACTTTATTTAATACATTGTCCAATCACCAGTTTATGTGGACACAAATCTATACCTCCAGTTGGACTCATAGATGGATAGGAAGTGTCTGATTTAAGTAGATTTCACTAACTTCGTAGATCATTTATTTAAAATTATGATAAATAATATCAAAACAATCGGTGTCTGTCTGTATGTTCAAATATCACTGCATCCCGAGTTTTTTAGTAAACGATCGAGGCTGGAAACTGTCGGCGAACATTGATTAAAGCTCATGTTAGTTGGAACTGTCATAGTTTCAACTGTACGATCAAGCCGGAGGGCATGCGATCCAAGCGTTCTCCGAGTTTCCCTACTGCTTCAAAGGATCGGTGCCGCGACATTCGAACTGGCGGTAGTTCTCCGGTTGGACCAATCGGGCGTTAGCATCTCCCGAAAGGGGCGAATGGGAAGGTCGGGGCACCGGAAACCACCAGCTCCGCAGCGGGGCTGCACAGGCGGGGCATCCCCCGAAAACGTGGGATCGATTCCCGCGCAAAAAGTGACGTCGCCACGTTCACCGACCAATCGGGCCGGCCGCGCGCACCAAACTACCGGACTAACAATCCGAATTCTACTCTCTTTCCCTCTGTTCCTCGTGTTGCCTTCTCTCTTCGGCTGATACTTCCAAATGTACGGGATTAACATTAATTAAGTGGAGTGCCCACGCGTCCCTTCGCTGCTGCCCTCCTGGACATGCTCGGAGGGACCCTTTTTCCGGCAAGCCAACTTCCTCCGGCCGAACCCCGCCCTTGAGAGATGGCACCCTTGAAGCAAGTAATGAATCGACTGATTATTTCCAATTCCTGTGGTTCACACTTTCGGGCGCCTGAAATTTATTAGAATTCATTGGATAATTGCAGCAAAATAGTACGATGATTTGTAGTGAAACGCATACAGGTTTTTAATTTATTGTGTTCAATACGTTAACTGGATACTTGTCGTTGTAGAATGCGATGTTTTGAGGCTTTAATAGGAGCGTAATTACGGGAGTCTTTCTACATTGTGCGAGTGTGCTCCCCTCAGTCTCTGAGTCGACCCTCCTGCAGTAGTAGGTTCCCCTGCTCATTCGTCGATCGACCCGTTTTGCCTCGCTGCTGGCTCGTCCTCACCCTGAGGAGGGAACGCTTCCGTGCAACATTGTGCGAAGATGAAGAAGTCTCGTTCGAGCGCTCTGCCGGCGAATTGTTAATCATTTATGAAGTTGCCCGGCTTCACGAAGCTCCCTCGTGCGGTTGATGGTATCGCCATTCATATCGTGATAGTCAATCGCAATTATCGGGAGACCCGCGCGAGCGCGCCCCTTCTTCCAGCGATAAACACTGGCAAGTGCAGCTCGTTAGTTTTAATTAATCCAGAGTGACGCCGGCTATTCCATCCAAGTAACATTGTCGACTGCCGAGTACACGGTTACATACTTTTTTCTCGCACACCTCTCTCCGCCTTCCGCACAGAGAGACCAGCAATATTTTCACAAAACCTACATTGTTATTTCCCACTTGCACCGGCTTTGATTATTGCCTGCCAGGAGGGGGATTTGAAAAGGGATTTAAATAGTTGGTGGTTGGCAAGTTTGAGGCAGGTGTGGGGTGGTGGTGGTGGTGGTGGTGGTTGCGTGGGCGAGCGAGCGGTACTCTTGTCAACGGCACAAGTCCATCTGTTTTTGTTTAGGGCAGAGCGCGAGGCTTTGACGTGGAGGACGCGCGCGAGCTATGACATTTCAATGCTATCGTATCCGTTAATCTTCTTTTTCTAGCTGGATTTTATTTAGATTCTCTCTCTCCCATTCGAGTGGGAAATAAATGAAAGCGGGGCAGCCTGCTTGCTTGCCGCCTGCCGGGGCGCGCGCTCTCTGCCGAGCGGCGCGGCGGCGATGCTTCGCCAGAGATATACGCGACCGCGATCCGCACTGGCTTGTTCGCCGCCCGTTTTTCCGCACGATCATCACACACAGTGCGCCACCGGTAGCATAGGCGGCATCGGCCCTCTGATGATTCTCTACGATAATTGCCCGCTACATTTTACATCGCATGCATATTTACCGTGAGATGCGCGCTACTAATAGCTAACGCGACCCAGCCAGACAGGCAGCTAGGCATCGGGGGCATCTGTTATTCACTTTTAGCGGTCATTCGACATTAGCGCACGGTAAACAAAATGGCCGGGCCCCCCCGGTTTTCGAAGCCCCTGCATTTCGCCCGCCGCGATCGATGAAAATGGTTGCCTAGCTGCCGGAGCAGAATTTTCCTGCTGCTACCACCGCGTTACGGAAGCCCCGATATTTCGACCTGCACGTACACGCTCCCTCACCACCGCCGGCCTGCCCCTCGCCACCCCTCCCCTTTTTCTATTTTCGGCACTGCCGGTTTAATTACATTGACCCAGGACCGCCACTCCGCTGCTTCGCCCTTTCGCGAGACCCCGTGGACACCTTCTTTCCACTCGCTTTCCATCCTCTGCTCTCCAGAGAAAATAATGCCCGACCCACATTATAAATACATTTCTACTTAAGAAATAGAATTATATAAATATTATTGTTAGTTTATTTGGCAACAAATACAGTGGACTAATAAAGTTGACTGTTTGGACAGTAGGTCGCTGGTTTCGTAAAGAGTGCTCGAGTCGCTAACGAACTATGGGGGAGCGCAGTGATTACTAGCAATCATTCGTGGTCGAAGCCCCGGCTACGGCAAAAGTCATTAATCGTGAATTGGGCTGCGTCCGTGAATCGGTCCTAAATCGAATGGAAATATTAATCTGGGCGCGCGAGCGACGCCGACCGCGCGTAATTATTCCTGCGGTCCGATTCAACTTGGTAATAATGTTCCAATTTTGGACGCGGAGCCAGGGATGCGTTTGAAGTTTCGAGCGGCAGGAAGGAGTCTTCGGTTGCGCAAGCGCGATTTCACGGCTTTCCCGCATGGCTGTCCACTGCTGGTAGCCTCGCTGCTTGCTGAAGAACTACTCTTCTGTTCTACCGCTTGCTCCCTCTCTTTCGCTCCTCCCGACTGACTTTGCCCTCCCTCCAATCCTCTGGCCCGGCAGCCATGTACCGGCGGAGGCCATCCGGCACTCGGAGGAAAAAAAGTTATGTCCCCGATGTGACCGCCAACCTACAAATTTATTTCCGCCAAGCATATCCGTCGAGCTCCTCCAGCTCTCGCTCTCGAGCGATATAATTCAATCGGGCAACTAGTGCCCTGACAAACAATAGCGTCCCTATTAATTTCCTGGCGTGCGATCGCGCGATCGGATACCTCCACTTGCGAATAGCGAACCCACTGTTTCGCCTATTCTTAGCTCGGGCAGTCAGTGGTTCGCGCGCCGCTCGAAACCACCCCCGGTCACGGAACTACCTAATTACGTATTCCAGGATAGTCAAGCAGGAAAGTGCTGTTCAAACGAAAGCTGGCGAGCGAGAGCTGGCCGGGGTCAACTTTAACTTGGGATTGTTTCTCGCTGCTCCTCTCTAACGCTGCCCCGAGATCAGAGGGTGGCTTTGGAATCAGGATCGATCACGGACTTTCGGATCCTTCCAGCGGTTCTCCTTAAGTTAGCCCCGGGCTCTCGGTGTGTATGTGCGTGTGCCCGCTGGTATCGCTGGAAAGAGAGAATTCCAGCGTTTGCGGTTTGTTTGTTTGTTTACGATTCAAGAAGCATAATGAATCCCCGCTGCCTCTACCACCCCACTATGCCACCCAGTCATCTCCGACTTCTTCGGGGGAGCGCCAGCCATCTCTCTACCTCTTCGGAGCGTCTCGCTCTATTTTTCGAAAGCGCCTCCTCCTGACTGACTGTAGGAGAAACAGTAACGTCGAGCGGAGGGCTGCGAAGCGAGCGACTAGTTTGAGAGAAGCAGCAGAAAAGAGGGAGAGAGGGAGCGAATTCGAGCGAGGGGTTGAGAGAGGAAGGAAAGAGACGTACTCCACTTCATCGACCGTGAGTTTCAAGAGGGTGAGCGGAGCCAGGGGTGAGCGAGGCCGGGTGTGTGAGTGTACGTGTGGACGCGGCACGAGGTAGATGTGCGCGTGAGTGAGGTGGCACAGTCAGGGTAGGCGAGGGTAGTTCCAAGGGGGTGGCGGAGGCCGCAGGACGCCATTTTCCTTGGAAATCGATCTTTCGACCCGACGCCAGTTTCCTTCGCGTATACCTTGCCACCCTCTATCTTCTCCTTTCGCCCGCTTTCTCTTCCATTCTAGCCTCGGCTCGCTTTTAACCCCTGCGCCCTCTTACTCCATCCTCGGCGTCCCTCCACTCCGATCCGCTTTAATACAGATTGCCACTGGTCAAAGCCCGAAATTTCTATTCGCGCTCTCTGTGACAAGCTCGAGTGGCTCCGGCTAAATGAATAAGTACGGGTGGGGAGGAAGAGCGCTAATACTGATAGTTCGGAATAGAAAAACGTGAAACGGGAGGCAGATCTCGCTGGAGGCAGAATATCTGGAGGTTCTGGAAGCGTCCAAGAATAGAGCGCGATAGGGATGCAGAGGGAAGCGGAGGATGTACGATGGAGGTTCTATCTCTGGCGTGCGGCGTGTACAGGGGGGTGAACGTCGGTATCGGGGTAGTGGTGTCGTGCAAGTGGAGTCGCTAGCCGGTAGCGTCCAGCAGTCTTGGACGCCAGTTTCTATCTGACAGGGTATTTTTGTGGAAGCCCGGTCACCCCCGTCCACCCTTTCTTTCTCTCTCTCTCTCTCTGCCTCTGCTCCCCTTTCCACCGCACCCCACCTCCCCCGCCCCCGCCTCGCCTCCCTCGTCATCCCATTTTCCATCTGAGTCCGGCTCGGCCCGTGTACGCTCTCGCGCACCCTTTCTATTCTCCTATCTGCCAGTCGGCCGTCGCACCACCCCGCGCCCCACCTCGCCAACCCGCGTCCAAGCCACCCGTCCACCCACCCACCCAACCCCGCGCTTCCCACCCTCGGCGTTCCCACCGGCGTTCCTACGTGACGTCAGCGCCCGACGTCGACCAATCGGAGCGAGGGTTGAATTATGGAGCGAGAGGGAGAAGGAGGAGCGGAGGGCGAGGGAGCGAGAGAGGAGAGAGCACCGAGGGGATGAACGGGCGAGCAGCGGGGGGGTGGTGGTGGTGGTGGCTGATGCAGGCCGGATTACGCTAGCCTGGACTCCGCGTCTCGCAACCCCTCGGCGACGATGACTGCGAGCACGAGGAGAACGACCACCGTACGATGAGGATGTACGCCACTCTCTTCTTCATGTTATTTTCCTTGACAGTGGGGTATTACCGGCTCCCGTTATTTCCCGTGGAATTCAGAAGCGGGGCAAAAAGTCCCTCTCCGCCGGGCCATCCCCGATGCTATATGGGAGTAATTGGGCTAGATGGCACGGGACCTCCTCTCGAAATGTCTCCTAAGAGCGGGGAGAAGCGGCGACGGCGCAAGTGGTACACACGCACGCGGCAAAAAGACGGACGGAGTCGCGCCGACCAACTGAAATAGGCTCGCCGGTAAAGAAGCATCCGATCTGGAGAAGGGCGGGCAAGGCAGGGTGGCGCGAAGGGGGCGGCGGCGGTGGCGGCGGCGGCGGCGTCGGCATCGGCAGCGGTGTGGTGGTGCCGGCGACCACCTTTCACCGTGTCTGCCGGTGCTGCTTTCACCGCGTGGAAAAGAGGCGGTGTGAGAGACTGGCCGAGGCGCGGGAGCCGAGAGAGTGAAAGAAAAAAGGGGAGAGAGACACGCCTGGAAGTTACACGCGTGCAGCCAGCGGAGAGTCAGTCGAGCAGCTTCGAAAGTCGCTCCGCGAAAGGCACCGACACACCAACAACGGCCGGCGCGCGTGCAGATCCCCACAAACCAACCTGATCATCTTTTTCCCGTTCTCCTTTTCCCTCTCCCGCATGCCTTTTTTCTTAGTCGGTCTCTCACTCTCTATCTCTCTCTCTCGATTCCGCTTGCTGGTAAACCTCTCGCTCGCTCCTTCACCTGGCGTGGGAGAACCAGGCGTTTCTTGCCGGCGTAACACACGGGCGTGTGCCGTCTATAGGCGGCGCGCGCGCTCGTGGTCGATAGAAAAGGCTCTCTCTTTCCCGGCCTCCGTGTATGGGAGAGCGCGCGCCTACATCTTCGCTTGCAACTTCTTCCTACGTAGAGCTATGTTGTACCTGTGCCCACGTGTGCACGCCTGTGGATGCCGGAGACTCGTGACGCCTCTGATTAAGCCTGCAATTCGATATTTCTCCTGGAGCCTTCATTAGGCCAGACACCCGTGTCTGACTAGGATGGTACCGTTCGTTCTACGGCTCTACTGCCACCGGCAGACGAGAAACTAAAATGCAGCTATCTCTCTGCACCTGATGACTATTCCGACTTCCAGTGCATATCCAGGCCGATTGACTGTCGCTATTCAGTCAGTTCCGCTTAGGCTACCTCACTGACTAGTCGACTTTACCATCGCGATATTATACACCAGACATCCGCATTATCCAACCTGAGTATTTCACTTGTTATTTATCCAATAATCTGTCTAGAGCAGACTACAAATAAAAAGGGAGGAGGACTATAGTCGAACTCGAGAAAGGCATAGGGACGTTTGAAACTTTTAAGCGGGCCATTGCCGGAGTGAGAAAAGAAGGAGGATTCTTTGGTGAGAGGAGAAGCAGCTCATGGTATCATCCATGCTTGCGTATCCACGTTTTGTCGTGGTCCTCTCTCCGGCAACCGGTAGCTCTGCACTTTCCTCAGTGCGGAGCGGAGTCGCAAACACCCTCTCTCAGCCAAAAGCAGAAAGTCTTCTGTCGGCGGAGAATCGCCGCGTGACAGTGAAGCTTGGCCGCGTTCACGTGGTGCTGCTAGGTGAAAACCACCTCCTTGGTGCTTGGGTGAGTGTACTCAGGCCGAGTGCGGGAGAGCGTGCGAGAGATACGAGCGGCACACCTAAATCGCGCGCGCGCGCCGAGCATGGCGAGCGATCTACGCGAATGTACCAACGGTGCACACCCACACGGACACACCCACGCACACCTAGCAGCCGACAGTTTTAGTCGCCGTGCGGATCTCGGTTGCGAGAGTGTGCTGGTACGGGCAAGTCGGTTAGGAGCGGGGTGGGGGTGGGTCGAATTCGCGTAAAACGCGATGCCACGAACATGAGCGAGAGATCGCGCGCGCCGCTCCAACAGGAGGAGGAGGAGGAGGAGGTGGAGGTGGTGGTGTAGGAGGTGGGAGAGGAGGTGGAGGTGGCGGTGGTGGAGGAGGGTTGCGAGGGACGAGCGGCAGTGCGAGCGGTGGTACCGAGAGGAACACGGCTGGAACCGGGTAGAAGCGGGCAGAATTGGAACGGGGGGAAGTGGAAGCCCGTGGAACCAGGGGAAGTTGGAAGCCCGGTGTCGGGGGTGGCTTCAACCGAGCGAGGATAGCAGCGCGCTCGGTGCCCCTGGTGGGGGATGCGGCGCGCTACAGGGTGGTGGTTGACGACGAACGAACGAACGAACGAACGAACGAACACCGATGACTTATTAGCAGAGTACAAGTTGGCTGCGTGTTTGTGAACTTTCGAATAAATGTACGTGCAGGTTGCTGCTGGTACGGTTCCGCTTGAATGATAGAGAGTAGAAGGCGACTGACTGTACGATGCGTTCTCTCCTTACCCTTTCAGGCCGCCCTCCAACTATACTCTTCGCGTACTCTCAAATTCTTGTTTTTCAATCTGCACAAGAAGAAACTCTTCGGCGATCATACGCTACGTTAACCTTTTCCTTTACTTTGTTGGCCTTTACATTATTTTTCACTCCCTTTCTCTCTAGTTTCCTAGGCGCGTCTGTACATTTTCAGGGAGATAGGTATGAGTGATGTGGACGAAGAGAGAGGCGCAACCACCCCTCGATATAGGGGTGTATCTGTGGTCGGCTTGATGTGAGAATTGTTAGTAATACCGCGCGCTCGCCTCTCGCACGATGGTCCATCGTGGTCTCGTTTGTCTGTAAACCTATGTTGCAGTGCGAACAGGCCATTGATCAAGTTTGTCGCGCGCGCGGGCCGATTGTACGGCGGGCCACTGTTTCTATTCTCCATGGCTTCCTTTTTTCGGCGAACGGATCGGCCGTGAGATTAGCGGCGAGCCGAGGCAAGAGCAGGAGTGCGAAACATCGAGAGAGGGAAAGAGAGAGAAAGAGAGAAGGAAATAGATGAGAGCTCTTCGTTTCGTGGACCACGAGAGAGCGGCTGTCCGGATGAACGAGAGAGGAATGGTGCAGACCAGCTGGGGGATGATTTCGCGCGGTTTTCATGGACTCCGCACGGATCTCGCGCGCACGGGACTGCTTTTTATTTCGATATGGCTTCGCCGAATGTGGCGCGATTCAATACAATTGCGGCCGCGAAAGATTGATGTTATTTTCGGTCGATGCACTCGCCAGCCTTTTGCCGTCTTTCTCTATCTACCTCTTTCGTTCTCTGTCGCCTCGATTGAAAATCATTTGCAGGGGGAATACTCCGGCATAGACTGTCTAAATGTTTCGCGATAGTTTCGCGCTTCCCTCTACTATTCCTTCCGAGTTTATTGATTCCGCTCTTCTTCATAAGTGGATATCACTTAAGTCCACTCTTTTTTTTAAACCGCTCCCATTGTGGTGTCTACTCGAAGCGAACTCATTTCGCTTCTACAGTATGCGTTCGATCCAATTCCCTTTGGCGTCGTTCGCTCGGTCTACCCACGGAATTTCCTTCAAAAGGTGAGCACTGTTTAATAGAAACTCTCGCTGGTCATTTTGGTGTTGGAATTTCGTAGCTTGGTATCGCGGTGTTGAATTTCCCCATTATCCAGATCCATCGAAGTCGATATGACGCCTGATGGGTGGCGGTACTTATCTAGGAATTTGGTCAAGCTCGCTCCCTCCCAAGTGAATATTCCACGGGGAGGAGGAGGCGGCGGTCGGGAGGGGAATTCCTCGGCCTACGATTAGGAAACTTGGTCCAGAGACTTTGGGAAGTTTGGCGAGAGGGGTTGGGGCGTGGCGCCACGTGGAGACCGTAAACACCGGTGGCGTAGATATGTGGCCGAGGCAAAACCGTACTGCCTCCAGAACCGATCTCGAAGGGATCTCCTTTCTTTGGTATCAGTGGCTACCGAGGACTAGAACGACACGGCGATCGTATCCTTCAAGGACTCCCATACGACCTTCGACATTTCACTGACTCGAGCGGGTCAAGCCTGTCGCTCGATAGTAGCCGTGCTTCGCTTTCCGGCTCTGCATCAGCCGAGTGCCGCTACGAAATTAGCTCTTTTACCTTGCAAATCGACACTGGGAATTTAAGAAACTCCTCCGCCGCCGCCATTTAATATTAATATACATCGACTGATTTAGTTGGATTGGAGTGTGGAGAAGCGCGATCGCGTACGACATGGTTACAGGGATAAACCGGTGAGACTCTTATCTTACGTAATACAATATTGTTGCAAGGAAAAGGCAAGTCTCCGTGTACGAGCTTCCGCTATGTTATTAATACCCTCTTCCAGCATCACTTGGCTATGACATAATATCGTTGTTCGACTACCTGTATCCTCCAGTTGACAACCCCAAGAGTTTACTCCTTTTTAAATGTCCGCCTCTCTCCTACACTTCCAACTATCGAATGCAACATGCATGCATTAAGCGAAGGAAATCCGCACCACCAAATGTAGTGGAACGAACCGAGCTGAAACGAAAGAGAAGTGGCCCTCTATTGCATTCTAACAAAGTTTCATTCAGGAAATTGCACTTTTCTTGATGCACGGTCCACAGCTTCCGAATGTTCAAGGTTTACAAGGTGAGACTTTGAATCAGGTATCATCTGAAAATTCAGCGAGCGATCTTTAATCCTAACACTTGCGTAAGCCACGCAAGATCGGAAACTATCCTTGACGTTTATATAATTCTTGGGTTACAAAATCGCGCGGTGCTACTTATGTAAGTCCGGCTACTCTGATAATTAGATTTCATCCCGATGGCTTGGTGATGAAGCGAGGTTGGTGGTGCGTGGCGCGTTATCATATTTTCGCAAAAATTGACAGGACTAACTTCATAGACGCGTCGTTTCCCATTCCAATGTCCGGCGAGTGTCCATGCCAATCCGGCATCCCCTGTCGTCAGCTTGTGGCGCGTCCGCTCGACAACTCACCAGCCCCATTGCCGGCCAGTCACCGCCGAGAGAGCACTTTCTATGTCGATTTCGAGTGTGACCACGTGTTCATGCGGGGATTTTAATACGAGGGGACTCCTCACCAATTTCGATTCGTCCTCGGTTTCGTCGGGCCGCGTAAAAATTAAGGGAGAATTGCCGTTACTCTATCTCCGGCGAGCCACTGTCGCCGAGCAACCCCACCAGCCCTCCTCTCTCCTCCTCATCGGACACGCGTGCACCTACTGCTTCCTGGCCGATTGATTGGCGAACACATTGCTTTAAACGAACTGTCAGCCACCCAATATCGCCGTGCGCCAACATCCCACTCTCTCTGTTCATATGTATAAAGAGTGGCGAGCAATGAAAAAAAACGCAGCAAAACAAATAGCAGGAAAAATATTAACCACCAGTGCCAGGTTTATCACTTCAGCCGGCGCGAATGGAGTTTCAAGTTTGCGTTAATAATGAGAGAGCGCGTGAACTCCTCGGTGGTGTGCCTTTGGAGAATCCGTTTGCGACGTAAGTTGTCAATGTGCTTGAGGCACTATTTCGATATGCGCCCCGCTATAAATACAGCCACTGTGCATTTGAGGTAGTTAAACGGGCCTGCTAGTTAGCTAGCTATTTGTTGTACAAAATAGACAGTGAGGAAGCCACTTGGATGCGCGCTCGCTCATCTCGAATTTCGGAGTTTGCGATACTGCTATTTTCTGGTAGAATACACGATGCTGCTGCATTTCAGTTCTATCTAGCTCGCCGCTCCAGAGATCGTTCTCTCTCTCCCACACACACACACATACAAGCAGACACCGCATCTGGACATTCGCGATCGATACTTAAATTTATTATGCTCCACTTGCCATCGCGACAACTACCACTGCTACTTGTGTACATACTTTGCCCCGGCTGGCCTCACCTGTTTCGATTTAGCGCCACTCCATGTTTCAGCGCAGCTGAGGAGTAGTCCGTTTCTCCGTCCCTTATTAGCACCGTTCTCGAATTATTTGCTCGCGCCCGTACTTTCCGTCTCGTTACAGGACTCTCATGGGACGTCTACTCGCGAATGTGTGCCATGGCATACAGTGCCGGTGCGGTATTAATATCAACCACGACGCCGTGCAAATTGCACGCATTCTGCGGCCTTATCTTCCGCGATAGATCTCGACAATGCGACGTACGGCGCGCCAGTAGATAAGGCCTTAAATGTCAGACAGCCTCGTCCAGCCTAGAAGTGCATTTCGAGACACTCGCATCTACCATACTCAATTTTGCAACTTCATGAATTCCCACTTAGAACTGCTAACTACTATAGTCAGGCATTCATTCTTGGCTATCAAAGTTCACGGGATTCGTGAAAGCAGTTGATGGGAATGACTAGGTATTTTTAATTCGCAGGTAAATTTGAGTGACTGGATGGCGGAGGGTGGTTATACGGTGCGAGAGGTAGAGTAGGCTGCGGGTGGTAGACGGGGAGACTCGAGTTTCCATTCTCGTTTAGAGGGCTGTGTCGGGCTGGAGGACGGAGATGGGGCAGGCGAGCAAGGAAACAGGAGAACGGAGGTGAACGTGGATGGCAAGCAGAGATGCGAGGGTGTCAGCAGGACGCGAGGGTGACAGTGCCGAGGCGGGGGGGAGGAGAGAGAGAGAGAGAGAAATAGGAAGAGGGCGGGTGCGAGAGGGTGAGAGAGATAGAGAAAGGGGCAGGAGAGAAACGTGCTCGCTGGTGGAGAACGTCAGCAGAGTACGGTGGCGGCGTAGGCAGGCAAGCAAGAGGAAAGCGTGGCGCCGAGGGGCTATAAAAATCGTATTTTGGCGGGAGCCCGGCGTTTGTAGGTTGTATTTTCCCTTTCTATGACCCAATGCAGCTTTATCGGGTCAGTTGCATTTGCATTGCGATGCGCACACTGCTCCCGTTTCACCGCCAACCAACCACCCGCCAACCCACCCCTACCGCCCCTCACGCGTTTTCTCCCTCGACCACTTTATCTCTCCCGCTCGCGCCCTTGCCACCCGTCAGGACACAGCCCGGCTCCTCGTTTCCTCCGCAGGCTTTTTTTTTCCACGTCCTACCATCCCCCGGCCCTACTGCATCCTGTGCAGTTTTCATTTTCACCCTAGTTCTTCTTTCCCTTTTCATTCCGGCCTAGCTACGAATTACGGGGCAACTGATCGGGCAATCATTCCCAGCCTCGTTCTCATTAACCGGAAGTCTGTAGCTGAGGTGTTAATGCGCGGGAGGGTGGGGGGTGGCTTCGCTATACTCTTATTCCATACTCTCCGGACTGGCAGTACTTCGGGATCCGATCTCGAGGCACGCTAATGGGAGTTGCACACTTGCCGACCAATAGATCATCGTGATTACACTCGGTCGATTCATTCTTGGTGCAAGTAATCGCTGGAGGGTAGCGGCGAACGGTGTCCGACTCGAACTAACGATGATTACGGCCGCGTTTTTGTCTCCCGATGAAATTCCACGGCTTACCGAACTCCATCCATTACTGGCGGCGATGTAGCCGCCGCGCCGCGCCGCGGCGGACACATCGTCGAAACGCAGGAAGGACACCCCCGACAGATCTCTATACACTTAGCACTGATTAGAATCGCTCGGCTGCAAGTAGAAATCTCTCCGGCTCACTCGACACTTATAATAACTCGAGTGACTGCTGAGAAACTCATTAGAGGGAACGAGTGATCCCTAACGAATCCAGCTGTTTTTCTCCCGCTCAATGAAGAGAGAACCAGCCCGGAATGAGAGCGAGTGTGTGTGTGTGTGTGTGTGCGTAACAGATGTCGAGAGTACCGGGAATCGCAGGAATTCACCATCGGTGACACAAAGGGGCAAGAATACTCTCTATAGATTTCCAGAGATTCTCAATCAGTATATTATCTGTAATTTGATGATAAAGGCATTGTAGCGAGCGTTTGAAGAATAATTCCAACGATAATGAGTTAAATGAAGATTTAGCCAGTGATTTGAGATCAACGGGGGGTTGGCAACAAGGGTAGAATGAAAAGGATCCTAGAGACAGGCTTCCCAGAGAAGAGGCTCTGTGTTTCAGGCTAGCTGGCTTGCCGCGCCGTAAACAGTTCTGATGGATGGATTGTTTTCGCGCCTCCCGAGAAACCGGGAAGCTCTCCACTCGCTCGCCGGACTCCCATGAGTTTGGCCAAAAAACATTAGGCGCCCGTAGCCAACCGGCAAGCACGGAATTACCGTTACGTAAGAGGGAAACTGGCGCTTCGGGAAAGTCCCCGACAAACTTCCCTCCATTATTCGGCTGTGGGTGGGAGAGTGTCGGATAAGGGATAGTTGGAGCTAGTTCAAGGTGCCCCGTTGGTAACCCTGTCCAGTAGGCCAGTCCTCATTCCGGGACGCCGACGCTGCTGCCGTTCGTCCCTTGAAACTCCATTACCGACGTTTTCCACGAATTCCGCGTGTTACGCCGAGCGTAGAGGGAAAGAGGACGAGTGAGAGAGGGTGGGTGGGAGGGAGAGAGGGAGAGAGAGACTGGCGCAATGAAATTTGAACGCGCGGTGCAGTCCTCTCTCGTCTCTCTCCAACTCGCGCTACCCCTCGATTCTCCTCCTCTTCTATCCACCCCTTGTACCGCTCTCCTATCATCAGTCTATCCTCCTCCCACCCGCTATATATACGTCCTCCCTCGTCCTTGTCTATCGCTCTCGATTTACCCTCTCGCTCCCGTGTTACGTAGTGGAGAACACACCACCACCCTCTCAGTTCGCCAGCGCAACCCTGCGTCAGAGTCTCCATCCTCGTTCGATAGCGGGCTCCAACTCGGTCGCACGCTCTCTCTGGCTCGGCTGTCGGGCTGGGATGGGCAGCGCGCGGCGCGGTGCGGCGCGGTGCGGCGTGGCGAAAGGGGATTCAGACGGGCTGTAGTCAGACAGGCCGAGGGGAAACGTGGCAACGCCAGGCGGGCATGCCAGAGCAGCAATGGAGAGAGCGTGTAGCTCTGGCCTGCTGCTGGCTGGCTCGCCGGGCATGGGAATCGGCAACGTAGCAGTGACTCAGCACCGTCCTGGCTGGCTCTCTGCAGCCTCGTTGTCTTGCTAGCTGGCGACGCTGCCGCCGCCGCCACCGCCGCCGCTGCTGTTCTCCACGTATACACACGCTCTCCCCGGCGCTCGGAGCAAGCCCGCCGCGTGATATAAGGCACAGCCCTGGACTGTAGACCTTTTGCAACTCGGTTTTGTAACTCGATTCTCCTCCACGGTGAATAGCATGCTCAGAGCGCCGCGCCGTGGCATGCACGGCGTTCGCCGGCGCACGCTGCCGCCGCCGTTGCCGCCGCGAGGCGTGTTTGCTAAACCGGGACGCTTTCACGGCTCGCACTTCGCAGCGCGTATGTTGCCAGCGTAAAACCGGCGCGCAGTATGCCCCTTTTCGAAATTGAAATGCCGGTCTTCTTTACCTATGCTCGAGATCACAGCCGCCATTTTTCTTCGTCGACATCATGGCTGCGCATTGCCGAGCGACGCGCGCAGGGACGAATCCTGCTCGAGAGAGGAATAGATCGATTCGCAAATCCTGATGCTGGCGAATGCTTTCGTGCTGGATTTAATACGAAATGTATTATAGTATGCTTCTTGAAGTCTTTTGGATACAGAAATAATGGAATAATCGTAGTATCGAACGCGAGTAGTGCGAGTCACTTTTTAGCCGGACAAAAAGAGCGCCACCCTTATGACTCTAATTCTTTATGTAGGACTGATTGTCTGGGCAGTTGTTCATTGGTGTTTGGCTCGTTATAGGGGAAAGGCAGGACTAGTTATCTGTCGCGCAGTCTCCCGGAGATCTCGGCCTCCGTGAGCAGGCCGAACCTATTCTTAGTACCCACTCGAGAATGTAAATGGTCGGCGGGGGGAATGGAGGCGCATGAAATGGGGAGGATTCTTCTCGTAATATCAGCGGCCGATAAAGCAGAGACTCGAGACAGACGGATACGCCGTGAAAGTCCTCATGGTTGGTGCTCTTCGTGTCGCGCCAATATTCAGAATTTCCCGCTCTGGCGTTAGCAGCGGTAATGGGCTGTGTTTGTAAATACATACGTGGAGAGTCTGGCGCTCGTTCTGGGAGCGGCTCGTCTCGCGTCGCGATGATGAAATCGAGCCAAGCACACCAGAGGAGAACTCTGGACTGAAAACCGGCCGGCCAAGTGGGAGAGGCCCCGAAGGCCGAAGACGTTTTGTAAGAGCAAACGTGCCCCAGTCCTCGAGACGCCTACGACATGAAATTTCGGCTCCTCGTGCTGCTGCTGCTGCTGCTGCTGCCGCCGCTGCTGCTGCCGTTCCTTGAGTTGGGCAACTCTCGAGACCTCGCGCAATTCGTCTTGCACTGCCTTTTCGCGACCGTCTGAACTCCATGGCCCATTTTGGTCTCCCGTACAAGAACTCAGATCTCCTTCGACACTCGAGACCGAGCATGTTCTCCACGCACCAAACTAGGTTTCGTTCAACTGCTAATAGAGAGATTAAAATGCGAATTTTTAAAACATCAAGAATCCACAGTAGAGGTCCCTTGCGACGGTAGGCGTCCTCCTGGAGATCGATATAAGTCCGTGCTAAATATAATTACGGACTGTATGAAAATTGCAGGCGTATTTCTCATACCGGATTCCAGTTTGACTTAGCTATTTCTGTGATTCGATGGGCTCGACCCGTATCTTTCCCTTCCTTCGTCTCATCGAGACCAGATGTATTAAACTCAGCACAATGTAATTCATGTATTCAATCAGGTCTTGGTAAATGTCACATTCCTCAAAGTTTACTTCTTCATTTTTGAGAGTGGGGATTGTCAGGTGGTAGAAGCACGGCTCTGGTTGCAACAACAGAGTTACATAGCCAGTCGGAGGAAGGTTGGATTGGTGCGAGAGAGGCTAGAAAGTATAGGCGTAGTGAGGACTGGGCTTGATTGCCGGTTCTAGGAAGCAGAGGCGGTTGCCGGGTGGGCGGAAGGGTAGCAAACAAAAGCAGCTAACAGCTAAGGGTCGCGGGTGGTGTGTGTATCAGGGAGGAATAGCAGGTAGCTGCAGTATCGGCGATACATCAGAACGTCGAAGAGGGAACCAATCGTTTCTCCCTCGCGGGCGGAATTGGGTTCACGACTCACGCGTATATGCATGACCACGGAGAGAAGGGAAGTGGTTACCGACCGCGATTCGGTGAACGCGGAAAGTTCCTCAAAGAGGACCGTCCTAAGGCGACAGGGCGCGCGATCCCCGTTCAGAATACGAAAATAGTGCGGCCCGCCCCGACGGATTTACGTCGGCAACGCTAACTATAACCCGGCATCCACGCCGAGCTGGAAACTCTTCTACTTTCGGCTCACACACTCCTCTCATCCTTTTAGAACGTTAAGCCCTTCTCACTGACTTTTCACTGGACAACCATGCCATTAACCATACCATTACAACTTTTTTCAAAGCACCTGCACTATTCGACTCTAGTTTTCAATATTCTCGTTAGGAAAGGGATAGCAAGGACTTTCCCAATCATTTTTCTCCTCGATCATCGCTTTCAAATGGAATCAGTAATGAATGGGGGGTAAAAAAGCGTGTCGCTTGGAAGGAAAGCAGTGCAAGCAGGGCATGTCCCTTTCATCGATGAGCTGGAAGAGACATGATCTGGTCCAGGCGATCATGTCCCAGGCTGGGCTTCGCAGTGATCTTTTTGCCTGCGTATCCTGCTCCGGCTGCTCCACTGATCTCCTTTCAACTTTGTGCTTTTATTGCGTTCTCGTTAGTCAAACCGCGAGGTGCGCGAGCGCGCGCGCGATGAAGTGTGCACCGGCGACGAGCAGTTCTACAATGCTATTGACACGAAAGCGAAGGACCTTAAAGGGTCGCACTCGAGGAATCAGCTGTGCAACTTTTCTCAATTGAATTCTCGCGGGAGAAAGTAAAGGGCCGAGGAAAGTGACGGGCGAGAAAAACTTTGGTGCGCGGGATATGTACGTGGTAAAGTCGTGGCCCGCGCGTTTGCCTCTTCCCCCCTCCGCCCACTCCTCCTCTTGCTCTTGCTCCTTCTTCACTACCTCCTCTTTCCAGTGCACTCTGTTATCTGTCCCGCATAAATTCCCGCCTATCGCAGTCTCTCTTTCACTTTGCTCCGATTTCCCGGCGATTCACTCGCGTCGCATCGAGTCCCGCTCTTGCCGACGCATACACACACACACACACATACACACTATGTACTACCTACCTGTTCCTCTACATTCTACATCGAGTGCATTAACTCCCGTGAAAACTTTTCAGAAAAGTGCCTCCTGAATAGGGCCAAGCGCGCTCGCTCGTCATCCCACACGACGTATCGTCAATAACATTTAATTAAACCGATATTTCCACCAGCAATTACGATTAATTACGAGCTATTCATCGCGAGGGATGCTGCCTATTGTTTGGTAATTGCAATGCGGCCGCATTATATATGTCTATATATCTATATTTATAAATGCCAGCCGATTCATACATTATGCAAGCCTGTTCCTAGTCGCGTTTTGATATTCGCAGCCGCTAGTAGAAACGGAGCCCTCGTAGTCAGACTGGGTCTGACTTGAAGGGGTGCCACGTTCAACGTCACACTTGCACGCTTTATCTTCCTGGCTTATACGAAAGACTTGAGACCTTCAACTCTTTAGCCGGTACGTTTGGGAGAGCGCTCCTGTTACCCGAGGCGAACACCGAGGGACAGCTGTTTCCCGCACATGTGGGCCCCTACGAGCAGCAGGCCCCTTCTCTTCGGCTCCTGCTCCCTCCAGCCCTAGCTATAGCTGCTTCCGGTGCATGCTCGTCCTTCGAGCCGTGTACCGTCGCTCACAATGACTGTCTGCATTGACGGGGTGGCTCACTCGGTACATTCAGCTGCATTAACCCCCTCGTACAATTTCAACCGAATCTCTACCATCGATTTTTAACTCTAAACCGAGCATTATACAATTATTAATTGCAGTCTTGTATTTCGAAGTAAATAAATTGAGGTGTTAAGGGTATATTTAGTGTTTCGATACTGCGTGATTTTGATAGTGGTGATTTACCACGGTTTGGGGTCGAATATTAGAAAAGAAGGCAGTCGTGGGAAAAATGAAGTAATGGTGATTTTATATTGATAGTATTGGGTATAAATTAAAGCGACAATTGTAAGGGTCACTTAGCAGACTGTCCAGTATTAATGTACCTGAGTATACGTTTGTCCAGCCGGCAGCGAGTCACAGCTGCTGCTCGCTACCAACTTCCCGTTCCCTCGAGCCTCTTAGCAGAAAACTAACCCTTCCCCGGACAAGAGCAGCCAACCGTCGTAATTGACTTAATATCATTACACCTTCGATAATCATCAAAGGTTTTACCTGTCGACTTATCCCCATGACGGGCCGCCATTCCAAGCATTTGCGAGTATTCATCGTTTCGAACAAAGAATAATAATTAATAAAGGGCGGCATTGAAAATGGCCTGGTTTCGAAAAGGCATGTATTGCGGCCGAGAAAATGCTGCAGGATGATTCAGTGTCCGAAATAATGGGAACACGTCGCGGCGCGGGGCGGCCCCACGGCCAGATTGCACTTTCCCGTTGCGTCACGCATGCCAACGCATAACAGTACAACGTACGGTCCCCTGATGGAGTAAGTGCACGAATACAAGCGTCGCGTCGCCACGATTGCGAGAGAGCTCGCTGATACGGCCCACGTGTGCCTGTAGGGATAGGGATCACTGCACTTATGATTTAACGTTAATTTCCTTGACACGTCGAGTACCTCGTTAACCGGGACAATGACACGGGCCCCGAGCGCAAGGATAAATTCTCGGCTCTTCGAGGGGAGCGAGCCTTTGGTAGAAAAGTTTTTCGAGCCTTGGAATCTCAGTAGCAGTGATTCACTGAAAACTGTCGCATTGATAGGATTCGTCGCATCGAGGGCGTCGGAGCATAAGTTACATTCTGTTATTTTATTCCCTCATAATTGCAGACACCTACCGGCTCGGCGTCGATTTTGTAATTAAAGTCCTGCTGTCATTTCCCCGACACAGAGAACCAACGGGGGGCAGACAGAACGTTTGTGTATGTGTCTGTGTGAGAGCGAGCGAGCGAGTGAGAAAGTCGAAGCGCGGGCACACAAAGTACACGTATCATAAATTTCTGCATATGCCAGTAAAGGTGCGAGTTCGTCGTGCCGCTCGGATAATTAATCACGCCCACGGCTATGTATCTGGCCGCGCGGTAATTAACTTTGGCCGGCTGGCCACTGGTTGCCTGCTGCTGGTGGTGGTAGTGGTGCTGCTGCTACGAGGAGGAACGAGAAGTCGGAGAATCTGGCGACGCTGATTACCAACTTCATTAATTCAATATGTACCGAATGCGCGTTACAATTCCCCGTGTTACATATTGCTCCCCTTTGATACATTCACTCTTTTATTTGCCTGGCGCCCGGAACCTAATGGAATTAATTAGCCGGCCGATAATAAGACAGGTCGAGCCATGAATGATATTTCGCCGCCGCACTGGCAACAATACCGGCGGACCGCGGCCAATAACGATTCACCGGCACAACAAAAGTACATCAATCACAAATTCGCCGTTTATGGATCTCGTTTCGGCCAATTTGTAAAAATTAATGCCGACTATTTATAATCCCGGGCAACACCTCGCCCGGCATATCGATCACTGTCATTATGCGGGTTACGTATTCATGAATGAAGTTGATTACATGCCAGCGTGTAATGCGTTAACCGCTTTACGAGCTCGTTTGCATACAGCTATCACGTAGAGCGGGAGCTTACGAGGCATCCTACAAAAATGAGGGTCACGGTGTCTTTGTTCCATTAAGGGGGTGGGGCTAAGTGTCGCGAAGGTCAGGAACCAGTGGCCCAGTCAATTACCGGCTCTTTAAAGGACCCGCCAATGTATCTTTCTCCCTCGGGGCTCCACCTTGCATGCACCCCTTTTCAGGCTGCTGCTGTGCGCGCCGTTCTCACTCTTCGCAGCATTCGCTCGCTCGCTCGCTGGCTCCTGGCACATTTAAAAGCCGGCGCTACCGACTCGCGCGCGCGAGACACATCTCCAGCTCTGTATACATGTATGCGTCTGTACGTATATGTGCGAGCGCCCTGCCGGCGGCTCTATTTTTCTCGCCCGGCCACATTCATCTTCCTCCACGCTCCGCTGCCGTGTGCTGCCGCCCAGGAATGCGGAAGGACCTTGGCATTGGGCCGCTTTCGCTCGATTTAACCCGCGCGCGTCCACCCGTCCGTCTATCCGTCGTTCCGCGAGAGCCAGCGGCAGAGCAGCGCGAGCTCTCACGACAGCGAGCGAGAGAGAAAGAGAGAAGCGGCGAGGGAAACCGCGATAAAAGGGCGCAGCGAATCCACCTACCAACAGAGAGTGCACGGAGAGCGTGCGAGAGAGAAAGAGAGGAGGAGGGAAGAAGGGCCTGGGGAATAGAAGGAAGGGTAAAGGGCGAGTAGAGGAGGCGCACCGGTAGGAGGAAGGCAGTGAGAGCAATAGAGAGGGACCGCGTGCATTCAGCTCTGATACCCACGTTATGGTATACCCGCTTACGTACATACCTATGCACTAGTACATAGTGACGCATGTGCTCGTCACTATGTATACACGCTTGCTATGTATACACCAGCTCTCTCTCGTATACATATATGTATAGCTACATATAGCCGCATACCTGTTGCTTATTCTGTTGTTCTCCGCGACAGGCCCCCCGTCGCCCTCTCGACGTGTACACCTCCCCCTCGGCGCCTCCACCGACGCGGAGGTGCACCTGTCTCACGAGTGTTCTCTATCCCTCTTGGTATACTGCCCGCGGCACTCCACAAACACATCCCCCGATCGGCTCGCTTCACCTGTGTAGACACACTGCGCCCTCCGGAGAGCCTGCAACTCCGCCGGTGACCTTTCGCTCCACTCACTCGGTTGCATGCAAACTTTACGAGCACTACGTCTCCTCCAACCATTCCTAGCTACAAAGTCCTCCTCTCTCGGGCAGCCACTTGCACCGAGTTGCATGGATCTCGAGTCTCTCGGACGAAAGTAATGCTGGGAGAGTTGAAAGTCCAAGTTAAGAGGAGAGTGTCTATCGGTTCGTTGTCTTCGTCGGGTGGATATGTGTGTCGAAGGGATGAAGAACATTCATGGGAAGAGGAGAAGTGGAAGTTTCTCCATTCATAAGCGGTGGAGGAGGCAGCTGCCGGAGAGCAGTCGTTGTCCCCGCGACCGCCTTCGGGCTCTTACTTCACGCGCTTCGTTCTCTGTCTTTCTCTTTCTCTCACTCTGTCTCTCTCTCTGTCTCTCTGTGTGAGGGCGCGCGCGCTCGCTCGCTCGCCTATATGTGCGGCAACGTTTACGAACGTACATACCAAAGTACCTACGTGCACGCCCGCGCTCCATCGCGATGGTAAATGTAGGTTACGCCGGTGACGACTCCGCTCTTGGTGCCGGCACTCCGTGTCGGCGAGCCAGCCGCGCTTGTTTGTGTTCGCCACGCTTGTGGAAGCCCCCGTTTCCACCGATGGCCGTGGGATGCTTAGCAAGGTCGTTGGTAGGCGCGTCGCATTCTCACGTGTCACGCTCCTCAGCATCCCTTAATTCGATATCATTTCACGGCGACCGAATACCTGGATATTCCCTACTGTTACTCTTGCCGTTACGATTCTCTGACTATTAATTGCTTTACTGGTGCGTTACTCCGTCCGTTTCGGATTATTTAAAAAATATCATAATTATCAGAATATGTAATCGTATAAATAATGTCCTGAAAAAGTATTGTTTCTTGTGTGAAAAGCATGTAACACGATGATAAGACTAGGTCTTATGCGAGGAAGGAAATTCGGCGGCGATTGCCAAGGGTGAAAGACATTGTGATAGGGGTAGTGAACGGAAAGTGGGAAGGAAGACACGGAAGCCCGAGCAACTCGACAAGTGGCGCCCCGTCGCTTGATCCCCTGGTGCGATCCACAAAGTTTAGCATAAGACGGCACACATTCCGACATACTTCATGCCGCTCGCTCAACAACCCTCTCTACCAGACACACACGGCCACTCACCCTCCGTTCTCCATCGAGGTCGCTCGTATATCGCAAGCACGCTCACTTACCAGAACGACTGCTTCAAGACTGTTTCGTTCTCAAGTCAATTTTTTAAACCTCCACCAACTTTATGTCTTTTAAGATTGGATTATGCTTATGGCTTTTGGAATTGGCAGTTCTGCAAGTTGTAGGACGAATGTAATGTTTCTTTGTGAAGGTATAGAGGCAAAGACAGGGGAAGGTATGCGTTCTGGAAAATGGGTGTCGGTCACAAGTGAGGCAGATAGAGTCAGAGCAACAGGTCCCCTAAAGCTCGAATGACACGCTTCGGGGATTTTCGCGGAACGACTGTTTTGCTTCTCACACGATCGCCCAGTGATAGAGCAATCCTCCTCCCCCCCGTCGGATAAACCCTTCCACGAACTTCCTCCACTGCCAGCCAAATCCAGGGTTAAAAGCACAGAGCCAGTTGCTACCTGTCAATTCATGTTTCCGATATACGACTAAGAGTTCAACGGCAATCCTGTTTATTCGTGACATAAATATGCAGATGCGCGGTGATTGACTGGCTTCAGTAGGTTAATTACTTTCGATGGCAGTATCAGATAGGTATCTGGCGTCACGATCAATGGCTTCGGAATCATCGTGATTTGTCCGCTAGTTCCCCCCCTGTCGCAGGTGCATTCTTTCCGCGGGAGTAATGATTCATGCGTCGGCAGCCAGCTGGCAAAAGGCATCCAATTAATCAGCGGCGGCGTACGCGCGCGCGCGCGCGCGAATTAATTGCCAGTCGGCACGAGAGGAGTGCAAGTGTTACCGCATAGGCGGCGTGTGCGGTCTGGCGAAGCCGCAAAGAAGGTAAACAGAGTCCATCGATCCCGGAGGGGGCAAGATCCGATTGAAGCATAGCAATGCAGACAACACTGCCGGATAACGCATCGTCTCACCGGTCTTACGCAATTCACGCCCACCGGCCTCGTAAACTAGGTAATACGTCTCGATTAGATCTATCGGACAGTGGCGGTCAGTCCCACGCGAAAGCGATCGCTCGAAGGAAAGAGCGCGATAAAGTCATCCGTCATCATTACCAGGAGGATTATCTCGATGATAGGTGTAAGGAGGCGAGTAACAGTCGGCTTAAAGCGGTCCCGACGGCGCGGCGGCGGCGGCAGCACGTGGTGGGGTGGTCCAATAAGTTTCGCTAGAGGCAAGCGGGCGTGCATACGTCACGGCACAGCTGAGCCTCTTGCATCCACGTGAAATACCGCCAGGACGATCTGTGTGCGAGAGCCAGAGTGGAACACCCACGCGGACACCGACACGTACACACGCCTCCACCTATCTCGGCAGTACCCTCCGCCGCGTCCCTTTCTGTCTGGCGTACACGCCGCGCACCACCGGGGCTTACCTAGCCGGTGCTGCGCGCACGTGTTAAGGGGGATGAAGATATACGTGAATATGTGAATATGTGCCAGGCGAGCGGGTCGAGCCGAACGAAAGCGAAAACGGGGCTGGAGGGCCTCCTCTTCCTCCACGGAAGCACCCACCCTCGCCAACGCTACTACTATTTTGTCTCTCCCTCGAGCCGCTTCTCGCTCGATCTTCAATTCGCCCGTCCTCGACCCCCTCACTCCCGCGAGCTTCACATCCTTTTCCGTCTCGATGTGTGCGCGATAGACTCGCGGAGGGAGGTCGAGCATCAGTTTACTCAACCGCCCCCCATCCCCCATCCCCTCGCGAAACGTACAAGCGGCACGTTCGTGACGCGATTTTCGTCACAGCGAATCCGACTCACGTTCGACGCGAGCTTACCGGGAGCCGGTTCGCGGGTCGATGCCTCGATAACTATTTCTATCGAATGCATCCGGTGATTGATCGACCTAGCAAGGCTAGCGTATATGTATGTACAGGTGTGTATGCATTCACGGAGGACGCTCACGCCTCGAATTGGATGGGAGTGTGTGGGAGGCGAGGGGGAAGGGGAATGCGAGGGCTTGGAAATGAATTCTCCGGGCGGATCAAGGTCCCAGACACAATGTTGGCCACGCGACAGGCTCATTAACGAGCGATCGTCAGGGACGCGACATTCCGGTGGCAGTGGGTTAACTAACGAGCTGTGCCGGCGCGCCGCCGGCTGCCGGAGCACAGCAAAAAGGGAACGAGTCCACTCTCACTGTTCCTTTTCCGCGTGAGTGCGATCGAGCGAGCGAGATTACATCCTAACTATCGGCGGGCGAGGCGAGGCAGTGGTGCACAGGTGGCACGCGCCGATTACGTAAAGCGCGCTCGCTCCCGCATCCATAATGTGCAGCAGCAGCAGCAGCAGCAGCGGCGAGTGTCGGCGGTGCTCGTTAGAAGAGGGCAGTCGCCGCGGCTACATTCGGTCGCCCCGACACAATCCTATCTCCTTCGATCTCGCGCGAGGGCTATCGTTCCGCCGATATTGCGTATACACGGACCTACACCTCCGCAGGTGTATCGATATGTGTGCCGCTCGTCCAGCGGTGGAACAAGGCGCCACCACCACCACCAGCAGCACGGTGAGAGAGGCAAGGCCACTCGGCTCGGTCTAAACTTGTCCGGCAATGAAAACTTGGCACGAAACACCCTAGTGACCCCATTGTCTGGCTGCAACCGGCGACGCGCCGGCCTCCTCCACCCTCGTCGAGTTGCTGCTGCTGCTTGCATTAAGCCCGAATTAACAAAGGGGTAGATACACTTACCTAGAAGCGAGCCCACACCACCCCACCCCCGCCCAGCCACTCGCTCTATTCGCACTCGACGAGCTCTTCGAGCTAATGCTCTACTCCTACGCCCCTATCCTTCCTTACAACCCTCCGCCTTTCGTTGACTTCCTCTTTCACCCACACACACACACATACACATATCGCTCGAGTAGCTTGCATCTCTCAGTGTCGGGAGGACAGCGAGCAACAGGTCCTAGACCTAGAGGTTGCAATCGCAAGCCGGTCCTTGCTTCCGGCCACTTTCCATCCTTGGATAAGAGGCCTGCCATCCCCTTCGAGCTTCCCTTCCGCCCTTCAGACCACCCTCCTCTTTCTTACTCCTACCCTCGCTTTCTCTCTCTCTATCTTTGAACCTGTATCTTGGTGGCTCCTCTTCTTCCGAGAGTAATCACTCGGGGAATTAGTGGTTCTGGCTTTGGTGTAACGTCTCGGCCATAAATCGGCCGGGAACGAGTTCATTGTGCCCGAGAGCCTACACTTCTCAGCTGGTGTTTACAAGTCTACGGTCGGACGGAGAGAAAAGTGCACGGGAGCGAGAGAGTGCCCGGTGATTTATAGCTCGGTATACCCGTGCAATAAGAGGATTAAATCCGCTCATAATTTTCGTCACGCGGCGTCATTCGAAAGAGGTTGGCTAGCAGGCGCGCGCGCGCGCGTGTATGTATGCACGTCAGCTGTGTTATGTATATACACGGTGGAAGCAGGTTGTCTCTCGAGGGAGACAGAGCGGCGAAATTCCGAGGGTTCGAAAATAGTACGAGAGGGGGATTCACAGTGAACGACGACGGCACCGGTGGCCATTCAACGTGACCGCAGCGAAGGGATTTTTTTTAAAACTGGGTCATTGTGCGAGGCACGCCGCCGTCGCCGTCGCCGCCGCATGCCATGGAGACGATAAATCTTGGCCGTGGGTGCTTGCGGAACTTGACCTTGCCACTTGAACTTGCTCTCCCCTTTCCACCGACAGCACCGCTTACCCACCGGCGCGTATAACTTCCTCAGTCATTCTTCTTTCCGGGCGGATCGTCGTAACTCGAATCATAAACTTCCGAGAAATAAAGGATGTGATTTCCACGCGTCGACTACCGCCGCTCCGGATGCCGCGGCTGTACGCGCCAGACCTACCTCCTCTCACTTCTCACTTTCGAGCACGGCAGCGATTCTATTGTCATCGCTTTTCCCACCGGTGGGTGCGCTCGTGGAAGCCCGGCGCTTGCGATAATAAAAGGACCGAGTTTATGGACTCCGATCGAGCGCGGCCCAGTTTCCGCAATGGGACAGTCTGGCGAAGGTCCTCCTCGCCTCGCCTCGCCTCGCCTCGCAGCCCGTTCGAGCCATCAATTCCAGCGGCGAGAAATAAGTGTCAGCTGGTGAGGAGCGAAAAGTGTTGGGATGGCGAGCGAGATATAAACGGCGAAATGTTGGCGTAAAAGGGCGATAACTCGCCGGGCGGGGACTGGGTTGGAGAGAGGGATGGCCAAAGAGAGAGAGAAAGAGAGAGACGGAGATGAAAGGGCGAGAACGAGGCTGGTAACGGCCGATGGTAGTACATGTGGGCCAACAGTTTGTCGAAGTGACGTCGGTACGATATGGGGGAAGGTCAGTGATATCCAAGCGGAGTTTAAACGGTTGTTCGCCCGGCTACAACCTCTCGATGGCCAGTGAGAGCTCTCGAACGACCTGCGAGCACGAGAACAGAACAAACTTCGTTCTCTCGATCGAGCGACCAGCGCTACTTCCGATCAATTGGCCACGCTAGCCACTTCCTCATGTAATAACACTAGTCAACCCTCCTTGAGACCCGTTCATTCCATCCGCACTACTACTTCCTTACCACAAACCAAATCTCTCTCTCTCTCTCTCACTCTCTTCAGACTTGGTCTTTTGACAACTTAGCTTTAAGGACACTCACCGGGAAAGGTATTGCACCGGCAGACTGTGTTGTCCCGCCAGGGGAAAAATAGGGGGTAGGTTGATCGGTGGAAAGATGTGGTTCGTGGCTGTCGCTAGTCTGTAGTTATTATGCGTGGGGCGAGTTTCAAAGACCGTGATCGTAACCCAATAATCAGGGCTCGGAGTAGTTAGTAGGGCTATTAGCCGTGCCGTGGCTGCGCCGCCCAGTAATCAACGCCTCGACACCACCACCACCACCGAAGCATGGAACGAGCGTCCTGGCGTACCAGCTCGCGCACATGCACGTACAGGGTGAGTCACTTGCCTTTAAATCACCACCAAAAATTGGATATTTTCGATGGCCAAAAATATGGGGAACAAAATTTGTTGAGCTAGGGCTCTGGAATTTTTATCACTTCTTCCTTGATGCAAGAAAACAATCTCCACGAAATTTCAGCCCCGGAAAATGTCGGGAAGGATCAAAAACATGGGATAAACCGTCAAAATTAGACGAAATTAACTTTTCTGGAGGCTTTCTCCACCTGTTTTCGGCACAATTCCGGCATTTTCCCCAGAGGTTTCATGTTTTTTACCCGTTTTGAGACACGAGCAATCGAAAAATGAAGCTTTCGTCCCGGTCCCAGAACCTTCGAAAAATCGAAAATTTTTGAAGGGGTATGCCTTAAAAAATTTGCGAAAAAATGAATTTTGAGCTAGGGCTCTGGAATTTTTTCTACTTCTTCCTCGATGCAAAAAAACACTTTCTACCAAGTTTCAGCCCCGGGAAAGGTCGGGAAGATAAAAAAACATAGGGAAAACCGTTGAAATGAAATATTCAAGATCGGTTTTCTAGGTGTTTTAGGTAGAATTCCGGCATTTCCCCCACAACATTTATGTTTTTTATCCGTTTTGAGACACGAGCAATCGAAAAATCAAGCGTTCGTTCCGGTCCCGAGACCTTCGAAAAATCGAAAATTTTTGAAGGGGTATACCTTAAAAAATTTGCGAAAAAATGAATTTTGGGCTAGGGCTCTGGAATTTTTTCTACTTCTTCCTCGATGCAAAAAAACACTTTCTACCAAGTTTCAGCCCCGGGAAAGGTCGGGAAGATAAAAAAACATAGGGAAAACCGTTGAAATGAAATATTCAAGATCGGTTTTCTAGGTGTTTTAGGTAGAATTCCGGCATTTCCCCCACAACATTTATGTTTTTTATCCGTTTTGAGACACGAGCAATCGAAAAATCAAGCGTTCGTCCCGGTCCCAGAACCTTCGAAAAATCGAAAATTTTTGAAGGGGTATGCCTTAAAAAATTTGCGAAAAAATGAATTTTGGGCTAGGGGTCTGGAATTTTTTCTACTTCTTCCTCGATGCAAAAAAACACTTTCTACAAAGTTTCAGCCCCGGGAAAGGTCGGGAAGATAAAAAAACATGAGGAAAACCACTAAAATGAAATATTCAAGATCGGTTTTCCATGTGTTTTAGGTAGAATTCCGGCATTTCCCCCACAACATTTATGTTTTTTATCCGTTTTGAGACACGAGCAATCGAAAAATCAAGCGTTCGTTGCGGTCCCAGAACCTTCGAAAAATCGAAAATTTTTGAAGGGGTATGCCTTAAAAAATTTGCGAAAAAATGAATTTTCAGCTAGGGCTCTGGAATTTTTATCACTTCTTCCTTGACGCAAGGGCACATTCTCCACCAAATGTCAGTGCCGGGGAAGGTCGGGAAGTCCACCAAAAAACCCTGTACACAGAGTCAAATAGATAGTCAGGTAGAAGAGGCAGGAGGCTAGATTCTGTGGAGCGTACTTTCTCTTAGTTCGGCTGGAATAAAGGCCGCCGACTGGCCTAATTATCCTGAGTCGGCGAGTCGTGACGAGAGCTAAGTAAGCCACTCGGTCTCAGACGCATTACGTGATCGCATCAATGGGGGGATGAAATAGGGAAACACTTGTCGGGCAGAATGCCACTTTTGCCGGGGCATTAAATCGCTATGGCTGGTGTTCCGGCGGCGCGGCGGGGGAAAGGCTTGTCGCGATGAAAAGATCGAGGGGTATTCAATGAATACCATGCGCGCGTGTTGGAATTCAAAAGATACACTTTATTCCGATCTATGTCAGTCGTCCCCGGCACCCCACGAGCGTGCACTCGCGCGCCCGCTATAACACGCGGAACTCGAGGGTACCACTCGCGAGTTAAAAAGTTGGATGCGAACTAGTTCAAGGTACATATGTACCCGGCTGGTTTATCGTCTCCTCGTCACCTGTAAACGACTACATGCTTTGCCAACCCCCAACACCCCCCGCACACCCTTCTCCCCGTCGGGAATAGCAGCCACATATTGTATGTGGACGTACATACACACATACACGCAAGCGCCTATAAGTGAACAGAAATGTCTCGGGAGGGTGTCGTGTCGCTTAAGTTTCCAACTATGCGCCCACCCCGCCACCGAGTATCTTTACCCGGGGCTGTCTACTCGTTGCCGGGTAAACTTGCGCAAAGTTTCAAGGTCGCTCCTCGTTACGAACATTCATACATTCAGTGTGAGAGAGAGAGGGAACCTAGCTAAGCAATCTTGGCGAACCACTAGACAGATAAAAATAGTTGGCTTCCTTACAGCGAGCAACTACATCCGAGTTATTTCTTTTTTGCACGGTTAGATTCGAATGCTTCTACACTCGCGAGTTATCCTCGGGGATTGACTCGGGAGTCACGTGCCGCTCACGCACGATAATTGCCCACGTGCAGTTTCACTCTCGATCGGCTGATTCCGATCAAGGATTTGCTCACGTGCCCGAATGGTGTACGTGCGCCGTGGTCGTCGTCGTCGTTGTCGTCGTCGCCTTCCTTGCCAGGGATATCTTATCGGTTTACAAGAATGTCGGTGTGCCCGCGCAATCTCCTCCTTGCGATTCATCTTTTCCTCCCTCATCCTCTCACTGCCACTGCTTGCCGGCTTTGCTCCCGCGTGCTGCTTTCTCTCCCTCTCCCTCTCTCTCTCTTTAGCTCGGAGGGGTTCCGTGCGCCGAGAGTGCCGACATGCCTTACGACGGGAGACCACTATCAGGCGAATACAGGCTCTCTCAACTACAATGCGAGCGTGGCTCTGAGGCCGTGTCCGTGTACCGGGGGCTCCCTTACCACCTACTAATACCTACAGCCAAGTTTCGTACTCATGAATGAAGCTGGCGGTGTGCGCGCCCGGCACATCGTGTGCTGCTTTCCCTTCGCGCTCGCTTGCCTCTCTCTGCATGCGCGTATACTATATGTACATATGTATGTACGTACGTACACGCGCCTCTCTCACTCACTCACTCGCTCTTCCGGGGGGTTAAACGGCTCTTCCCTGCACGGTCAATAGTTTCCCGATCTGCCTTGCCACCGCCCACCCTCTCGCTGCTCCTTTAGTCCTCGGCATCCGGTGCGCCACGCGCTTTCCTCGTCCAGGACTTTGTCACGTGGTGGTGACTAGCTGACTGGTGATTGTGTGTGTGTGGCATTGGAAGGGTTTCATATTCAAGAGCATGATTTCTATGGTGTCTGACTTCTTTATTTGACTTCCACCGACCTTGAGATTTCGAGTTGAAGTCTGAATGGGTGATGCATCCTTGTTTGTTTGCCCGAGTATTCGAAGCCTCACTCAATCTTGTTTTCTCTCTCTCTTGCTGTTACAGGTTCCTCTGCCCTGCTGGATTCCGGCGGGCCCGTCCTTCCCGTTTTCGTCCGCGTCTAATCCGAAGATTGATCTGCGCGGCTCGAACTGGCGCGTGCCGTCGCTTTTTACACGCGTCGCCTTCCTTCTCTCGCTCCTTTTGTCCGCATAATTTCGGGAC
Source organism: Ectemnius continuus (assembly GCA_910591665.1). Lineage (NCBI taxonomy): Eukaryota > Metazoa > Arthropoda > Insecta > Hymenoptera > Crabronidae > Ectemnius > Ectemnius continuus. The sequence goes on along the minus strand of OU342868.1, from coordinate 5,424,092 downwards.
CGAGCCCCTCTAAATGGGCCTCGCCACCACCGGACTCGTCTCTCCTCGTTTTTCTCCTCATTGCCCGTACTCTTTCCTTCTTTATACTCTCGTAACAACTTGGGACACTGTTCTCGGAATTTCGTGAGTGTTGTGACTGAAGACGTCGACAACAGTGCTTCGAAGGTGTCCGGAAAGAAGATAGGAGGAAGGCAAAGAAGATCAACGGTGAGTGAAACATTTTACGAATATCTTTCCAGCAACTTTCCATGTAAATATCGCCGCTTCCAAATGAGAATCCCTAAAGCAGCGATATAAAAAGCAGTCCGGCGAACTATAGGCACGCGCGCCCTTCGAACGTGAAATGCCAATCGCACGGCGATTGTGCCGATGGTAAAAATTGCTATAGACGATCATCGAGCCGTGGCAGCGTGCCTCGAGGGTGGTCAACCACCTGGCAATCATGGGATTCTCCCACGCCAACCCCATCTCTCACTTTCTACCCTTGCTCCTGCCAATCCGTGCTTTTTTCACTTCTCGCTCATTCAGTACTCCGTCTTTACACCTACGATCGTAATCATACATGCAAACAGTGGCGAACAATTGCAATGTATTGATAAAATAGTATCAGTTGAGTGAAAGTGATAAAACGAAAGGGAAGAGTGAAGGAGTCGACGGTAGACAGACGCGGTGCTCTACAATAGCTTGGTTCTAGCTCTCTCTTGCCATTTGTCGGTTTATGAATGGACGGCGAAGCTACTATGTACTATTAGGCAGGCCATTAGCCGCGATACACCTCGTTTTCTGCGCTTGTGTGGGACTCGAGTGCCGGCACGACGACGGAGGAGAGAGAAAGATCGTGTCACGCGCTCCGGCCAGAGATCTCTTGCCACGCTGTGGTAGGAAAGGGGGCGGGCGGCGGCGTTGGAGGAGGAGGAGGAGGAGGAGGGTTGGTGTCGGATCGAGCCAGCTCGGGTGATCACTACTCGAGGAAACGAGAGAGGCGCCGGGAGAACGAGGGACCGGGGCAAGAATGAATGGCATACGCCACGTTAATAGCTCGTTCTCGCTTCAGGGTTGCGCGAGGTCAGTTCACGCGCTCAACTGGCTCGATGCCGTTATAAATCTCGTGACCATCACCTGCCGCGTCTTCTCGCCTCGCTTCCTCAACAAACGCCTCTCTCTTTATCGATCACTCTCAACTACCATGCAAATTAGCACGAAATCCGACTCTTGCGAAATTTAAATCGACGCCTTATTAATACTCGGAAGATTGGATTATTTTGATTTCTCCGCGACATTGGAAAGCAGAGGTCCAATGTGACAAGGGGAGTAAGAAACACAGAGTCCCAGGAGTGGCGGCGGGTATTCGCTGGAATTCGTAGCGGCAAAACGAGGAAGGAGCGAAGGTGAGTGCGGCGGGAGAAAGTAAATAGATGATGACAGACAGGGTGAGCCGGTGTGGCGGTGACGGCGACGGCGGCGTGCGCAGCGAGGAAAGAAGAAGGCCACTCGCAAGTGCGGTGACAGGTTATTAGTCTGCCGTAAGTCTGCGCCCGCAGAGAGTGAGAATAATAGCTTAGGTGTGACATTGCCCCAGTGTTAGGCTCGTGCCAGAGGGTGTCCCTCTTCTCGTCTCCTCTCCTTCTACTCTTTGCACAAGCTCGACTCTTCCGTCCCAGCTCTCACTCTTTCGCACTCCATCTCGCTCGCTCGCTTTGCCATCATGCCTCTCGGTTGGTTTGGCGAGCGGGACACGCGCCGGTACATTATTGTCGTAATCTAGGTCTAGGCGCCGGCGTGGCTTGCCCTCAGCAGGTGTCATGTGCCTATTGTTCCTCAATGAAATCTCGGCCCCTCGGTCACGCCACGAAACCAAAGCTCTCCCGCTCCTTTCCTCCCTCCTCCCCGCTTCATCTCCCTCGCTCGCCCTCTCTCTCTCTCTCGCACCCGCATCCACACCACCACTTTGCAGACCACGGACAATACCTTTCCCGCGGCCGCAATTCGCCGCGGATTCTTCTTCCCGGCCGTATACTTAGCTGACACGTTGATATACATTCCAGCCGGTGCGCCGCCGCCGCCGCCGCCGGGAGAACCCGCGTCGGCATCTCCCAGCATCCGATTTACTCGCGCACCCAGCCAGATAGACAGATAATACGCCTGTCTACATAAGCACCGGTTATGTTCAAACATCCAATAGGATTTTGCATCCTAGTTAATTTTTCGAATTCGCAAAGATCGTCTATTTTTGTAATACCGTCATTTAAAAATCTACAATGATTTATGTAAGTAGGGATTAGTGTCTTCCTCATTCCTGACTAACTTTCTGTTTCGCTACCACGAGCACACATTCCTTTGCTCGGCGATCTAATGCCGATTAGAGGTTCTCGCGAGGCATTGTCTGCCGCGCTCGGATTCCTCGTAGGTGTATGCGAGTGGGGATCGAGAAAGAGATGCGGTCTAGCATGACAAACGATTCCTATTTAAGCATACTCTTTAGCTATCTTTCCGTAGCATCTACGAGGACGTCCTCGGACGTCGAGCGATTCACCGCTTGTCTCTCGAGTTGTCTCTCCCTCTCTCTCTCGCGCTGCTCCTGACATACAGCCTACGTAACGAGAGCGCGCGGGATTTACGATGGTAATCAAGCGTGACAGATTGCACGTCAAAGGGAACAGATCTAGTCGCTAGATATATGTCGCCGTTCTCTGTCTCGTTCCCGCACGGCTCTTCCTTTTGCCGCGCTGATCCGTCCAGGCTGTCGCACTCTGTCGCTTTCGTGCCGTCGTAGAAAGAATTGGCACGCGACCAACTCTCTGCATTATACACAGGCCTTTGCCTTTGCCTTCGCCTCCACATCGGCCTCTCCGCCGCTGCCGCTGCCGCCGCCGCTCTGCAAGTATGCATTGCGGCCCGATCGGTGCGAGCGAGACGGAGCCTATACCCCTCTAAACAAATCCACCGACGTGACCGGCTCGTGTGTTGATGTCACGCCGATAGTACTAGCTATAGACAGGTGCTCGTGGCAGTGGTTTGTCGGTCGAGTTCAGGTTCACGAAACCACTCGCACCTCCTCCACAATGCGCATCTCGATCCGAGGCGGTGCCATTGAACTAGGTCAAGTATAAATTATAGAATCCAAAATTCGATCAATTGATCAGAGATTGCTACAGTCTTCTTATATTACAATTCTTGTAATATAAATAATAATATATGATGATCGTGTTAGGGAAGGGTGAGTCATTTCTGGGGGAATCGCGAGGGGGTGAAAAGGGTTCTGCGGAGGAATAAGAGGAGACAAGGTAAGTCCGGGCTATAGCCTGGCATAGTGGTTTGTCGGTCGAGTCAGGTTCACAGAAGCCATTCACGCTTCACGCTCCGGCATAAAGAAGCGCCAGGCGCCTAGAGGCAATAAAGTAGGAACGTACCGCTGGAGAGGAACGGCGGCACACGGCGCGGCGCATCGGCTCGCATCGGGACGAGGGAAACGGTTGGGGGTTGCTTGCCTCCTCTCTCTCTCTCTCTGACACTAGCTGTGTGTTTCTCCTCTGATGCTCCCGGGAGGAAGAGGCGGCGGAGGGCACTGGGAATTTCAGGGTCGTAGGGAGATAATGCCTCTCTTACGGCGGCGGCTCGTGAATGGAATGCTCGCGCGCGCGGCCCACTACTACGAGACGGCGGCCTTTACTACCCGCCGGAAGGGCCAACGACCTCGTTTGTAAACAGCTCGTCTTCCTCTCCACCTCCACCACCACCATCACCGCCACCTCCTCCTCCTCTTCTCTGGCTCTCGCCGAGTGGCGTTACACCGATTTCGCGGAAGACCGCACTGACCAACTACCCGCTCCGCAACTCCAGGATAATCCAGCTCAATCGATCCCCTCCTCCACCACCTCCTCCACCTCCTTCATCCTCGTCGCTCCTCTCGAAATAAGTGTCCTTGGTATTGCTCACACCCACTCGTAGACTGTGAACTGATTCTCCAATTGGAGGAGCGGCGCACTCCCGGCAATTAAAGGGAAACCTGGTGGTTGCGCACAGGAGGATAGTGACAGAGTCTCTCTGAGAGTCTCTGGTCTAGAGGATAGCAGGTTCTTGCAGGCGCACACACATATACACACGCGCGCGCGTAGCTGAGTCAGCGGCGGGGAAGCTTTCAACTAATTTGAAATTCAAGACTTCTCGGCTGCCTGGGCTGGCTCGTCGGGAATTCCCTAAAGGGGAGCCGGGGTGGCATATCAGCTGACTGGTACTGCCACCGCTACCAAGATGCACCCATTCATCCCTCGGCTATCCGCATTCCCTTCCTTCATTCACACTTAGGTCCTCTCCCGCATTCGCCCATTGACGTAGCCTCCATTTCCACCCTTCCTCCATCAGTTAACCCCTGTCTTTCTTAGCCCAGCCGAGTGCACTAATCCTATTCGAGCACGCTATATCCGATGTCAGTTCTTTTACCTTCGGAGTCATCGACTCCGCCGTATCTCTCGCAATTCTATTGGCCTTAGCAATCTAAAAGAAGGTGGGTTGGGATAATGGAAAACACCCCCCGCCCGGACGACAGTAATTAAATAGAAGACCCAGTCAGACCATCTTAACCATTCATCCCTCGATACTTCCGCTCTCCCATTGAGAGTGAACACCCGATTCAACAGAACCTCGTAAAAGCAGATATAAATCGGAAGTGGTTCTCGAGTGGAAATCGATGGCAAATGGATATCTGCTTTACTCAGTGTTGTGCATCGGGAGGAGTGGAGAACTCGCTCCTCGGAGCAAGTCGAATACACGGGAGGAGGGCGAGCAAACAGAGTCGGGAACGGTGGTAGCTTATCTTCGAGTGGCGGCGTCGGCAGCGGCGGCGGCGGCGGTCCACTTTGCATGTTCGCTCGGCGGCACGCAAAATAAACGTATCGCATGTAAAGTAAGGGCAGCACAGCGGAATGGACAGCTCGGTGGATGCGGGCCAAGAGAGCGGATCTCTGAAGGGCAGTGTAAACGGAGAGGGTGGAATCAGTGCTGTACATACTTAAGCTCTGCTTGGTGGTCTGAAACATTTCAAACGTTCGCTGCTCCCCCACCCTCCCTCCCTCTCTCTGGCACACACATACATATACTATGTCGTTCTCTCACGGTTCACTGGGTCAAGTTCAGTGAGAGCCAAGTAAGACGAAAAGGGAGCGAGTGGTAAGGGTGGAAAGGAGAAGAAGGATAAGTCGTTCTTCCGTTAGTAGCCACCGATCGATGCCTTATCGAGATAACAGGTAGCCGAGCTCCCTATAGGGAGGCTTGCAAAGTTTCGAACGCCCGTTTAAAGTCCTCTCTTCATCTCTCTTCCTTTCTCCCGGCGGCGGCGGCGAACGCTTCTCCCTTTCGTCCGGCCTCCACTCTTCCACCCGGCCGCTCTCTATCTCATTCAGCTTTAGCGCCGGCCCTCCGAATGTCCCTCTTTAATCTTCTCCCAGCATGCCAGTACACCCCTCGCCAATGTAGGTGAACTTGCTCTCGACTCCTACTAAACTACGCTCGACCACCCGCTTCTCTTTCTCTCACCCTCTCTTGCGAGCGAGTGTTGCGCGCCTCTTCCTCTCTCGGCCGTAAATGTCGCGTGCTGGAACGCATACTTCGTTAGCCGGTAGCCCTCTGCTCCAGTTTCACTCGCCGAGTAACAGAGAGAGGGTTATCTCCCAATGTATCACGCGTGAGAAGGAGGGCAAATGTGCGTGAGAAGAGAGGACCTATCTCTCGTGTACGGATATTCAGTCTCTTATCGGGACCAGCTGGAAACAAGCACGTGGCAGTGCACTCTTCCGTAATCTTTCACTCTTTCACTCTACTTCTCAGCTGGATTGAAATTTCTGACGCTTTCCCCCGATTTTTTGTAATAAACTTTATGTTCGTCAAAGATATTAAGTTCGTACAAAAAATATAAAGGGTAGAATAGATTATATTGAAGATATATTTATGAAAGAGCGTGTCCAAGTCGTTGGATCTCTGTTTATATAGCTCGCGGTTGACAGGGTTGGAGGGAAGTTAAAGCGAGTTGGGCGGCGGTTTAGCGTATAGGCTTTCGATCGGGGCCGATGCTTCATTGAGTGGGTCAAGTTTACAAGAGCGCGACCGCGAGGAGTATAGCACGATAAAGACGTTCTCGAGCGATAGGCCGGTGGTGTCGCACGTGTGTGTACACCCGACAGACATCGTGTACGTGCACTTGCCAAGCCGTAGCGCCGAGAGTAAAAGGAGAACGGGGGGGCCGTTCTTGTGTTACTAATGAGCGATCGATGTCTTATTGAGATATCGGCCTCCACTCGTCGTGGCTGCTTTTTCCCGGGAGCGTATCCTCCCGGGCGGTCGAGCGATCCTCCTCACTCTCCAGCGAGGGCATCGCGCTCGAATCTCGGCCAGACGCCCCGGAGATACTGTGGCTCCGATCGTTTCACTTTTACTTTTTTACTTCCCTCCGTGGCCCGTCGATCTTTCCTCTCTTTCACTCGATCGGCCTCATTCCCTTGCCCCGCTCCGATGACTCACGAGTGCACTGCTATGCCCGAATTCCTTCTTCCGCCCGCTATTTTCTCTCAGGTGCAAAGGTCAATGTACTCCGAATTCGGTTTTTTTTAAAGGCTCCTCCTATTTCCTCCTTCGTACAAGTCCAGTTTAAACAGCAGAGAATCATAGGGAACATTCTGCAATAATTTATGGTTGCCCGTGTAATCAAGCAGTGCCGGGGGCTACACTTACGGGCGGCCAGCGAATTTTGAATGATACGTGACTGTAAAGTACAAGTGGCCGCGCTCGCAGTTGGAAGTTTCGTCGTGGGCATTCCGCTCCATTTGAATTCACGATCCGAGCGCCATAACGCTAATCGGCGTATCTATTATTCAAATAACTCGGTTTAGTATTGTTGGAGCGCCGATACAGCCATCAATTGGCACTCGTGACGCGATGACTCCGGAATACTGTTCACTCTCCCTGCCGCGGCTCCTGCTCGATATATCACGATGCTTTATCCGAAAGGAATCTCTCCAATACATAAGCGCGTCGGGGAATATTTTTCGAATTCGTTCGGAGCACGTGCGACTTCTCGCACGCGATCGACGTGTCCGGCATCCGTGCGCACACATGTGCACATATGAAATGGGAGGACGGCTGCTGCAGGCATCGGTATCCAAGGGAGAAAGGGTGAATGAGGAAATGCAGCGAGTGAAAGAGGGAGAGAGTGAGAGATCCATGGGGAAAAAATGTACCAGTGAAGCGAATGGAGGGAAGAAAGACAGCTGAGCGAGAGAGAGTGAGTGAGTGGGAGGAAATGGGATCGCAAGGGGGTGAAAGGGCCGCCGCGCCGGTTGTACTCGGCAGAGAGAAAAAGAGGCTTGAAAAAAGAGAAAAAGAGGGAGGGAGAGTCGGTGGAATGCGCGGGGCACGCGAACGTCGAAACTTTTGCCGCGTCGTCCTCGTGCCGCAAATCGAGAGGTATGCAACAGCTGTTATCGTGTTACGGGTTCGCACGAGCGGCCCGTAACTTCATATCACGGTGGTTGTGGTGGTGCGGCGGGTGCGGCAGTGTTGGTGGTGCTTTCGTAGAAGCCCACTCCACCAGGATCGAGGGAGAGTGAGAGAGTGAGAGAGAGAGAGAGAGTGGGTCAAGTTCACCACGCTTATGATAACATTTCTGCCGCGCGCGCTCCGTTCCAGTTCCGCCTCGCATCTTGCATCCCGTCTGACTACCACATCCCCCTTGTGTTCGTGCCCTGCCTTCCGCGGCCTTGCACTCTCCTTCTCGAGCTACTCTTCCCTATATATCTCTTCCCATACACCCACACAATCCGGCTCGCGGCGAATCCACCGCCGGATTTCAGCCCTCTTCGCATACACACCCCATCCCACTTGTCTCCGATACGAAGAAGCAGCAACCCCACTTCGATTCATCCAGCGATGCATCTTTTTCGCGAGAGCTCGCGATATCTACTCCTTCTCTCGATGGGAGGGAACGCTCGATCACAGGATAGGACTATTGACAGGCTGTCGGGGGTTGTTTGGCCAGCCGGTGATTTATGTATTTACGCCGAGGCCAATAATGCGATTGAAGGAACTGCGAAAGTCGAGACTTCCCTCTCCAAGGAGTCTCGGCTGGTTCGGGCGAACCAGCCTCTGGCAAACATCGCTCTTCCGATAAGTATGTGTGCGCGAGTGTAAGTACGTGTATACGGGCGGCCGTATTTCGAGAGGAATTCCGGGCAGAGAAGGGTGTGCATTACCTACCGCAACTCGCGAGCAGAGTCGAGTAAACGGTCGTTTGAATAATTTCTCCGTGAGCCGGCCACGTGGGTACCAGCCATATCTACGCTTGTGTGAATCTCTCCGAGGGTACACGTGTGCGTGCGTGTGTTTGGCGGGTCCCCCGAAACTCCGAGCTGTTTAGCGAGTGCACGCTGAACCCGGTGATTACCATCGTTGAGTGATTTACGAGAACGGCGCCTCAAGAGTCAGTCCCTTAACCTGCATGTTTGCGGACCGCATTCCACCGTTCGCTCGTGATCCACCGGGTGAGCACGTCCTCTCTCCTCTCCTGCTGTTCGTTCCTCCCCATCGTCGTCGTTCTCCACCTCCCGATCCTCCATTTGGACGCCAAAGCGCGGACGACTCCTTCTTCCTCCGGATAAACCGGAGATGCAAGGAAACTCTGACACGCGACTCTTGTACCTTAAGTATGTATTGCACGTATGCCACTTCCCGCTCGTCACGCCTTATCTCGCCGATCTTGCGTATCCGTTTTATGAGCCTCCTCCACATTCCGACATACATGCGCGTCTGTTTACCAACTTCAGAAGCGAGTTCGTACGTTCTCCTCTTCTGATTCTCTATCTTTAAAACCCTCCAAGCGAACATTACGTCGAGGATCGTTCGATGTTGTAGAGGATGGAAAAATTGTATTAGAGTTGGGAGAAATTTGTTGGAGCCATTCATTTCGATCTAACGCTAGAAAAATTGGCGCCAGCCCGGATTAATATCCGTCGATTGGCCAGGCGTCCGGAAATCATAGCAGATTGCATCCCAAAAGCATTCTTCACTCACGAGTGGTTCGTAGGCGGCCGCAGTTATAAACACATTCGATGGAAGCGCAAGCGGACGAAATTAAAACTCGTTCGGCGCGAAGTAATCGGCTTGGTAACGTAATTACGTCGGGTTGGCCGAGCGGCGAGGAACGGCAGGGATCACGTCCGTCGAAAGCGACCGCAATTCATCGTGCTTTTCATTGAAGCGTCGCGCAAGCTTCGGACCAGAGGGATGCACACGTGCGATCGGCGTACACGAATGCCGGTGCTTCGACATTCGTCTCTGCTCACGTGGCTGCCACACACACACACACACACACCGCTCAACTGTTCGCTATCTTACACACGGAGGATTCTCGGTGCAGTCCTACCCCACATTTCACTCGGCTCACTTTTTCTCTCTGTCACCTCGCATTCTCTCTCTCGCTCTCTTTCACTCTCCTGTACTCTCTCCATCGTTCGTTCTCTCGGACGTCCTCGCCGCCCGAAAGCCGCGGCTGGTTGTCGCGCAACAAGTGTGACGGCTCGTGGCAGCGGGTGGGCGAGCGAAACCGACAAAAAAAAGTGGCTGGAAAAGGAGAGCACGCCTTGCGTATGTGTGTGTGTGTGTGCGCGCGAGAGGGAGAGTAGCTACGTTAACGTTTCGGTGCGAGAGAAAGATGGAAGGACGCGAGAGAGCCCGGGGACGAGTGAGATGAGGGCGAGCAACGCTCGACGACGGGAGACGGAAAATAGGTCGAGTTTTGTGTACCGACCAGCTTTGCGAGCACGTCACTGACAGAGAACGCACACCTGCACCCACCCACTAGCAACCACCCCCTCGTCACTTTTTCTCCGGCCGTTCCTCTCCGCGCGCGCGCCCTTGAAAATCCTCCGGCCGCCCTTCAGCCACGCCACCCAATGTCCAACCTCCACGTTTTCACTTCCTGCGTGCCGCCAGTTTGCATTTGTATGGCGCATCGATTATACCTGTACAAGTATACCCACGCTCGTAAAGTAAAAGTTCATCGGCATCCAAAGCTTGGTCGATTCCCGCTTGACAAACCAGTCTTTGGTACTTTGCATAATCCTGGAAGAATTTCACTTTCAACGAGCCGATAAGTGCTGCAGGCCGCCGCTGCCTGCAGTCATCAAGTACTTTCGGTGATTGCAAGGTGCTGCGCGACCGGTGAAAGCACGACGCATCTTTAAGTATACAGGTGTAGGATTAATGACTGCGGTAATCGGGGAGAAGACACGCGCACAAGGGGACGCGCGCTCATTATCGAGCATTGCTCGCCGCTCGTAAATTGGAGGAATAAAGTCGTTCGTGCCCATTGATCGAGCGGACTCTTGCCGGTTTCCGCGCACTGTTAATTCGGCGGAACAAAAAGAGGAGACGGTGGAGAAAGAGAAAGAGAGAGTGTCAACGCGAGCGTGTGTGGAACACGGCTTAATTATAGCTCCCCAGCCTCAGATGCGACAGGACGATATCAATATTGCATGAGGAACGCGTCGTGTCATTAAGTTCGCACGAGCGCGCGGTGACATTGACTGCAATAAATCGCGCGATCCTTGCCTCGCTTACGTAACCGCTCACACAGAGAGAGACAGAGAAAAAGGAGGCCGAGCGAAAGAGAGAGGGAATGCCGGTTAAATATTTGAGGAAAGCCCGCGACTAAGTCACCAGGCCACGTTGAATGATTCATCATGATATTTCAATTAAGCTCGTCGAAACGCGAGCCAGACAGAAAGAGATCATTGACTCCTTCGCGCCGCTTCACGATCGGCTCATTTATTTTTCGTGCGCGAACCTGCTGTATCGTCCACGTGGTAATCGCTCGAAATAACTTGCGTAACCGGCTTTAATCTTAATCAGATCGTAATATCATCGAGCTAACCATTCCCGATCAATGGATATGTATGTATTCGTAAACATGGAACAGGTGCGATCGTGTCGGACAGCAAGTAACTGATTCTTCCACTTTTTGCCGAGAATCGATCCCAGCTGGTATAATAGGTGTGCTACCGCCTCGTTAACTGCATTACGCATTGATAGCAGTGTTTAAGCAGGGGCCGTTCTCATCTCCGTTTACCCGGCGGGGGCAGAGCGATGACACCGCTGACTACCAATTATTCAAATCGTACCCGAGCACCGACTGTCACCAGATTGCCACCCCCGACGAGAGGGGGCGGTGGGGTGGTGGTGCTGGCGGTGTTTACACAGTCAGTTCGTTCTCTTCTCTTGGCCGATTAAGCGAATCCGATTAGCACGAGCGCAGCGGAACGCCGCTGGCTAATTACCACCAAGTGGGAGAACAATCTCGCTCGCTCTCGGTGTGAATAACAGGCGTGAATGGGAGCGACTCCATCGCCTCGAGTGCGAAGAAAGCCTGGCAGAATTTCCTTCTCCCTTTTTTTCACTCTCTCTCTCTCTCTCTCTCTCTCTCTTTCTTTCTTAGTCCGCTGCGGGAAACAGTGGAGTGGGTCGCGCCCGTGGAGGCCGGTTTGTGACTTGCTGCTGCCTCTGAAAACGGCTGCTTCGTCAAGGAAACGAGCGTCGATCTCTCGCGCTTCGAGAGCCCGGCAAGAAAAATGAGGCGTAACCGTGCAAAATGAACGTGTAATGGGTTAATTATGGCCCGTTGCGGCTAGCTAGGTGTTAAGCACTGTGAGACAGAGGGAGGGAGAGGGAGAGGAGAGAGAATGAGGGGAGGTGGAGGCCGTGTTAAATGCCAGCACTCGAGGGCTGCTCGCCTGAACGGGGAGAACCTCGGTCGAGGCCCTCTCAATGGTTTTAATGGGATTTATGAATGGATAACGAAGCCTACCTCTCTCCTCTCCACCTCCCTCCCCTTTTGTCTCTCCCTCTCGCCGACTGTCTCTCGCCTTTTTCGCACTAACAGTACGTAAACTTCACACACAGTGTCGGACGATCTCTCACTCTCGCTCTATCTGCCTCTCTCTTTATTCCACCGTTGACGTAACACACGCACGTACCCGCTAGACACACGTAAACGGGCGGAACGGGGCAAACATTATTATAGCCCAGCCGTGAATTATAGCTTGCTCGTTGAGCGTTTCAATTTCAAGCGCGCGCGCGCGCGCCCGCTCGAGCCCATTCTCTCGTAGCGGCATCAATTAAAGGGGAAGAAACGCCGGGCGCCTGTAGTGGCCCCTCGTTTCCTTCCTTCCTCCGCTGCTGTGGTACACTCTTCCCACTAATGGGCCGAGCACGTGGCGAGGACTGGCGGATCGGGCGAGAGTGAGAGAGTAACATCTTCATTCGCCGTGAAAAAAGCTTGTTTAATCCGTCGAGATGAGGCTACCTAGCACGTCTAAGCCCCGGGCAAGAAGAAGCCGGCCCTGCCAGCCGAGCAGAAATCCCCGCCGGCAAAAAGTACGCTGTAACCTTATAGAATCCGCGCGCACCATCCAGTTCGGGAATGCGAGGTGTGTGCGCGGCGCACGTAGCGCCCAGCCAGCCGGACGTGCGGCTGCTGTACGGGCGTTTCTCTCGTCGAGCGCGAGCGGCGACGCATCTCCTCCACTCATGCTGACTGCACATACCTGCCTCTGACTCCACACTGGCCGGCTAAAAAAAGCTGGACGTCGCGCGCCGCTCCAATTGAGTCATTTACCATATTTACCGTGGCTCGTGCCGACAGTCCGCCTCCCCGACCGCTATATCTCGATCCGGATCGATCAAAGCCGCAAACCGGATTGATAGCGTGACTGTTGATCGCGTGGGAAAAATCGTGACTCAGATCCCTCGCGCTAGCTACGTGACGCGACCGAGGAATCGTACGCCGCTCCATTTGGAATCGATTCATTCTTTCTCTCATTCTTAATGCAATCCTTTCGATACTCTCTAGTAGATTCCATCGAAATTTACTACGGATTGTGAATATACACGCCTATCCTAGTTCACAATGGGGTGACGGTGGCGCGTGCCGCACTCGTAACTCGCTGATAATAAGCTTAATCAGTCGATCGAATTAATGACACTCGATTAATAGAGGCGTAAGACCACTCGATGACCTGTGCCATTTGTGATCTCTATCTCGTAACGAGATCTTCATTACGGAAGTAGAGCGGCCATGATTGAATGAGGGCTCAATCGGATTGCGAGGGGCATCGATCACCCTCGAAATTCCCAAGCATAGAGCAGATATCCTTTCTTTCGAGCGTCGCTTGATACCGCTAGGTTTGCATAGGTATTTTAATGTATTCCGCAGTGTGCTTATCGCATAGCTAGCCGGCAATATCGGCAAGGTAAACAGAAAGTTGTTGTGGCGTCGAACGATGACGGAAGCCGACTGGCTAATCGCCGACTGTAATCATTGCATAATACCTGTGCACCGCCTGTGTATACCTGTGGCGGCGCGTGTTATCATGTATTTGCCACAGAGGCAAAGAGGGACGACTGGGACTATCGAAGAATCCAAACAGACACTTCGTCAGGCATAGGCGTGATCATGTGTATGCGTGTGTGGGAGAGGGGCGCGCGCGTGCTCGGTGTTTTCCCGGGATCAATGAGTCAGTGTGCGCCGCGGCGCGTACAGCTTTATCCCTGACCCTGACGTACGATTAAACTGATCGTCGCAATGACTGTTAGGTAATGCGGGCTAATACTCGACGCTGCAACAGGTAATCGGCAGTGGCACGCATTGCCGCACACATCGTAATCGCAATGGACTGGTAGCGCAGGAGCGTTAAGAGGAGGCCAACAGTCATTGCCGTTCGAGAGCGAGCATTATTTTTCTAAGCCTTTCCCGAGCGGCAGCCCCAACTCCATATGCATGCATCTACATATGTATGAGTGAACATTTACGTACGCGGCATTGGTTGGCGGCTCGGCGCGCGTTCATTGCCATCGGCCCGGCCACGGAAATGAATGGCGTGCGCGCTCGATTCACGTGCGAGCCGCTCATCACGTGCCGATAGCTGATGAATCTATAATCGGCGGGCACCGGCCTATTACGGCCTGTCGTGACTGGATAGTGGAAAAAATAGAGTGACTCCGTGGGGTTAGCCTCGGCAGGCCGCTCTATTCCCGGGGGCCGACCAGCTTGATCAATGGCTGACCTTGACGGGAAATCGCCGAGAGTAATGACCGACTCTATAGTCACTCCACTGGCCTGCAAACTCTTACGAGCGTGCAACATAGGAAACTCCTGGAAATTAGAGTCTGATAATCCGATGAGATAGCCCAGTCTGGTTTAAGGTCGAATCACAGCAGTCAAGGACTATTCATCAATGGTTGTGCTAGAGTGGGATCGGTAAGCGATCGATCTGCCCGCGGGTGATCTCCTCGGGAAGGGAAGGCGCCAAGCCGCCTAACCGAACTACAGTTTGCCCCCCCTCGCTCACTCGCTCTCGCCGGCTCCAATTTGTCTAGATTCCGTGAACCGATAAAGCGGAATGCACGGTGGCCTGGGAGGTCGCCCTATCCTCATCTATCGGAGTTTCTCCTCGGGAACCGGCGGCGATCGTTACACTGTCGTCGTCCTCCTCCTCGTGCGGAGCCGTCCTCTCCAGGGCCGAGAGAGCGAGAGAGAGAGAGAGAGAGGGAGAAAGCGCGATTATTCGGTTCATTCACTCGTTCCTCGCTGGCTCGTTCATTGACCAAGGTGCACACGAGAGGCTGTCGGTGTCGCTGCGAACCACGTGCCTACCGCTAACTCCCTCGGATAATCTACGCGACCTTGCAACAGTACGTGCGCTAACCCCTTCCGTATTTACCTACGTGCCCACCTACCTGCCTGAACGGGCACGTACTCCCAACCTCAGCCCATGTACTTCCACTCCCAGCTCTTTTTCCTCGTGCTAACTCCTAATTCCCCTCTCACTCTCTCTCAGCTTCTCTCTCCATCATCACTCTCATCATTCCAAAGCAGGAGTCACTCGTGACTCTCGAAACCAGTTTAATTCCACGTGCCATTCTCCAGGTGGCGGAATCCATAATCTATGTAGCGTGTAATACATATGTGTATCGAGTAACGTGTGCCCTGATTGCTGCGATTGCTATAGAGTGTCATTAGAGGCTGGTAAAATTTAGGTCGATATGTATGGGGCGATCCATATTGCCAGTACATGCACATGCACACCGACATATTGGCCTCTCGGTAGTTTGCATTAGTACACGTGACTTACCCTCGTGTTTGCACGGCTATGTACGCGCGTGTATGTACATTCCAGAGTACATACGCATATACACGATATAATAGTTAGTTATGCATGGTGAAGCAGTGGTACTGGTGTTGGGGATCGCATACACGCGGGCGGAGTGTATGTGCACAGGTGTGGCGCCACATAAAGACGCCAGGAATCTCGATCGGTTTCTCGACTGTTTAGGATTTGCGAAAACTTGATTAGTTTCTCACGGAAATGTCTGACGTCCTTGGAGGTTGTAAGGGTTGCGAGAAGAAGGGCGAATTAGTGGCGACGCGCAGGTGCACTCGACGCGTATACTCGCCTGGACGGGATCCCGGATTCTTAGGGAGAAAGCGAAACGCCTCGACACAATGCGAACGCAAACACGAGAGAGTGAATGCGAAGTTTGAAAGCAATGGAATCTTTATTCAGTAATAAGTCTGGGTGTTAAAGCGCCCGAGTAGATTCGGTGTGAAGTGGTCGGGCAGAGTTGTTCGGGCGATCGCTCCAGTTATAGAGAAGAATCGAGACGCTGGGCGGTAAAAGGTGGCGTCGCTGAGGGCGAGGAAGAAAGGGAGAGAGAGAGAGACTGATGATTACGTAAGGTCCAGTAGCACCGGTTACTTTCTCGCGAGTGAGTGTGCACCGCTCACCTGGCGCGACGTAAAAGAGACCGAGCAGCGAGCGCAGTTGCTGACCAGCTCGGTGCGCCCAGAATCAAACTGGCAAAGCTGACAGAGAAATAGTGGCTGTTTTTGTTTCGGTAAGCGCCGATTCGTTTCGCCTCGAAATTCCCATCCCCATACAGGCATACCAGCCATGAATGCATTAAACGGGCACATTCAACGCATCGTCCGATTAATTAGTAAAACTTTCATCCGTAATTTAGCTAGGGGAGAGAGAGAGCGTGCGCAACTGGCAATGAAAGGAAAAAGGACAACGTTGTGTGGTGCGTCTCCCTGGTCGACATGAATTATTGGCCCGCTTTGCACGTTCGCGCAAAAGACGAAAAAATTATGCTCTACCGCGTCCGGAGGAAAAACTCCAGCGAATGAAACGCTCTACCTTTTATTGCACAGTGCTACTTCCGTTTTCTCCGGCGGTGTGGAGCTCTGAAGCTCGCGTGAAAATAGGCTGGAGGGAAGTATGTATTATATTCGTCCTGGCGTGTCGTCGCCCTGGCCGAACGACATGGCGAGTGGATGTCGAGGAGAGTCCGATTGAAAATAACGGAACCGTTCCCAATGGCTGGCGAGGTAACGAGCCCCGCCGCGTACGCACGGATGCTGGATCCAGCCCGATACATGTATAGAACGCAGATCCGGCGCCCACGCAACAGAATTCTGTTAGAAGTATCTATGTATCCTGCTACGCCTTCCTGAATGCTTTCCACTCTCGATACACACCTGGAAAGAGCCTGCCGCATTGTTCTGATACTCCGAACCCACTTCGATTCTTCCTATAACACCGGGATTTTTCATTTCCACCGCCTCTTCCCGATCATCCTGGATCGTAACCGAATACAGCAGCAAAGGTCAAGTGGAAATCTGCACTGGCCATAACTATTTTCATGGCGCATTTGTATTTCATAAGAATCCATAGTCTCGGCGTAAGTGGTCTCCTTTGATTTACTGCGATCTCGCTGACTTTGGAATTCATATCTCCCACGTGGATTTCACGTGCTGCGCGCTTGGCTTCGACTGGTTGGTGCATTGGTGGGTGTAGCGGATCCCGTAGGCGTGGGAAAATCCATATAAGGATTTTTCTTCTCGAGTTGCTTGGTCCGCTTGGCTCGTCCGAGCTTGTAAGTGGCGTTAAAGAACCGTTCTTCAGAAGCTCGTCTCGTTGCCCAAGCCAGACATAACCAACTGCATCCGATCTGATCCGACAGTCAGGTCGGAAGTTCAGATTCGCACGTGGTATCACTTGGAAATGCGACGGAGATTTTTTCTTGATTTAAACCATTGAGAGACAGATTGGATATGCTTGTGTGAGTGATCCACCCGTTCTGTAAAGGGAGCTACGATGACGGCAGAAACACTTGGTAGCAAAGAGCGGAAGTGAGACGGTCGCAGCAAAGTACTCCTGCAGGAGATCGCATGAATAAGAGACAGAGAGAGAAAGGGAGAGGTAGCAATGAAGAAGAAGCAGAAGGGGAGAGCATAAAGCAACGGCTAGACGAAAAGCTCGCGGAGTGCGGAGGTGGTGGAGAAGCAAAGAGAAAGAGAGGGTTAGAGGACAGAAAGGGTAAATTTATCTGTTGGCGCCGCGCTGCCGTGGCTCGGGCCACACTCCACTCACCGATTTTACTGTTTGTGAGCAGCCCGTTATGCGAAACTTTTCGTCCTCCTCCTCGTCGTCGACGACGACGACGACGGCACCCGTTAGAATTTTCACCCGCCCGAAACTTTCGGACCCGACTGACGAGGACTCCATCCCGCCTAATTTATGTCGGCTAACTCCGAGTAGCTGCCTCAATCGGCCGCCACTTCTAATGGCATCGGCATCGCTCCGAGCATTAATATTCGATTCTTCATCGTTCAACTCGACTTTTCCAGCCCTATCAAATCGCATAGTTCTTGAAAAAGATGCTAAAAGCCCATCCTATTAAATCAGAATGTATACTAGAGCAATGCGGAGATGAATCTCCTGCGAACTTGGCGAACGCCGGGACCCACAATTATTCGGGCAGTGGTAACAGTTCCGTGCGAATTACAACAGGATGCGATGATATTACGTTATTAGATTTAGCGTCACGAATCACTGCTCTGTCATAACCGTTTCCGGTAGTCAGTTGCGGGCGTACGTATCCGTATAGATAAATAAGTATGAATAACGCAGCGTGGTATCTATCGGGTCACGAGAACTTTCTCACTGCGTGCTCGCCCTGCAAAGTGATCGGCAAAGCGGAACTTAGTTGATTTCGCGTAGCAATGTTTTCTTTATTACGGCTTTGGGAAGATGGGAGAGAGAAATTTGTAGGATTGTCGTTTAGCCCTGGTGCAGCAGTGCGCACTCGGAGGATCGTATGTGTACTTATAAACGGTGCACGCTGTTCTCTCGGTGGCTCAGTAATTCCAGCGCACGCATAAGCCAGCAGACAGGAGAGGAGCAAGCTGGGAGAGAGAGGAAACAAGAACGACGACGTCGGCGACGGAACCGACGATGAGAACGACGACGAAGAGGAGGAGGCGGTGTCGGCGACGGCGGCGGCGGCGGCGGCGGCGGTGGAGGAGGAGGACGGCGACGAGCCGACAGCATAGCAGAAGAGAGGAACGCAGCGGAGTTGTACAAGTGGTGTACCGACAAAGAAAGCAGGCCCTGCTGGGGTGGGGAAGGGAGCGGGCAGAAGGGGAGCGCGGGCGAAGGACAGACTCATTGAAAGCGTGTGCAATTTCCAAGGGTACCAAGAGAGACATGAGTAAAGGTGCCACGCGCCCGACGAACCTCCAGAAAGAGAGGAAAAGTTAACCCCTCAAGGAACAACGGAGTGTAGACTCTACACACGCTAGCGTGTCCTGAACGAAAGAAGAATATCGCCCTGCTACTGCTGGTGGTGGTGCTGGCCGAGCTGGTGCAACTACGCGTGCCGATCCTCCCGTCGTCCTCCTCTCAGCCTCTCCTCTTTCTCCTGGCACTCCCTTTCCTACCGTGGATTTTTTACTTCTGCTTTCTTGCACCTCTCGCGAGACCGCGCGCTGTTTACCCCTTTTTTTGCCGCTACCCACCCCCGCCGACACGCTTTTGTCGCGCGCCTGCTTGTCAGATTCATTTTGGCCTCAGCCAGAAAGTTATGGTATCGTCCACTCCTTTTGTCCCACCAGTTCTACTTGCACTTTCGCAGCTCACGCCACTGAACGCTTGTCAGCAGTTATATTAATTCGCTCTTATTATGTCTTGCATATAAAAACAGTGAGACTGAATTATAGCATATATGGAGTAATATTGAAGATCGAATGATAGTATCGTAGAGTAGAGCAGGAAATCAGGGAGCAGCGGTAATCAGGGAAAGCCGTTGGCCGTCGGGAGTTTGCACCAGTTAAAATCTCGAGTGGAGTCGTCACGGGCGCAGGACACGGGTAAGCGCGTACGTGACGTATGTGTACCTGGTAATGCAGGACGGTGCCTGACTCCACGTCGGCGGAGGAAGGTTTACAGTTAGCCACTTGAAAAACAGTGGCCGTCGCCGTAGAAGCAGCAGCGGCGGCGGCGGCGGCGGCGGCGACGCGCCAGCAGTAGTTGAGTCCGTCGGCCGAGGTTCACGTAGGAACGCGGAGAAGAAGGAAAGGCAGGAGAGAATGCAGTGGCTGAGAGCGGAAGGGGAGATAAATCCGGGGAGAAGAAAGGGTGGAGGCAGAGAGGCGGCGGGTGGGAAAAAACAACGGGGATGAGAAACGCGCAATCATCGCCGGCAATGAGAGAAAGGCCGAACAAACGAACGAGCGGACGAACGAACGAGAGAAGCAATCGAGAGACTCGAGGCGAGAAAGAGCGAGAGAGGGAAGGAGGAGATACAAGAGTACAGAGAGTACATCGACGGAGGCAATGAGTAAGAGAGTACCGAGAGGGAGATAGAGGAGCGGCGCAGAGGGCGAGACGTGGACTCTATAACGAGACAAGGTTGGGAGGTCATCGGTTTGTTGGCGCGACGAGGACGAGCGACTGGCTGGCATCGGGCCATGAGAAAGAAGGCTCCCAGGCACACGTACTCGCTCCGCTCGCTCGCGAGAGCGAGCGAGAGCCGAGCGGAGAGAAGTGCACTCTGCGAGGACGCGACGCCAGGGACGCGCCACGGGGGTACATATAGATATGAGCGAGGAGAGAGAAATGGGGAGACGCGAAGAAAAAGGAGGAAGTGGCGCGGGGGAAGGAGAGAAAGAGGGAGAGAACCGGTGAGAAGAAGCAAAAGAACGAAAGGCGCTGGCTCGCTGGCTGGCAGGCTGACTGGTTCGCTGCTTCGTTCTCTCGGGTTGCTTCTCTCCACCTCTCCAGTCACCCGCTCGCTCTCTCCCTCTCCCTTTCCCTCTCCCGCATTGCTCCCCTCTCGCTCCGACTCGCGCAACTCTCTTTGCTTGGCTTTGAACCTCCTTGCCCGATCCCTCGCTCTCTTACACCCATAGTTATTCCTGCTTCTCGATCTCCCTCTCACTGAACTCGCCTCGTGTCCGCCTTTCTCGCCGGCCGGCTAGCTCGTTGCGCGCCTCGGCGTGCGAGCGAGCCTTTGCATGACAAAGACGGGAAAAAGGCCATCGGGGGAGCCGGCCCGGCCGGACGACGTCGGGACGGACGTCGGAACGGGCGAGTCGGCTTCTTTCGGAGCGCGGCTTCATCGTCGAGAAGTGCGAGAAGCGGCGCGCAACTCGAATCGAACGCATCTCGAACTGGGGGGCAGAACAAAGTATACGCTTTGGGTTTCGAAGGGTCGTAGAAGATACGTGGAGATAAGGCTGGCGAATGTATTTGCGGGGCGTAGTCTCGTTTGCGTAAATTCCGCTCGTCGTTTGGCAAAATAGTCTCTGAGCTCGCTCGCGCGCTCCGGAGACGCGCTCGCCTCTCTTCTTCTCTTTCTCACTTGCGAGAGGTGGTAGGCGTGTTCTCCTAGAGGAGCGCGCAAGGTGGAAGGAGCAAGGATTTTATTGGACGCAGGAAATGTAGTTTACAGTTATTGCGATAAAGCGGGATTATAAACGTCATTGGTTAGAAGGCGCAGCCCGGGCCAATTTATTTGTACTGCGCGCTTGGTAGAGGCTAGGTGATCGCGCCCTCGCCCACATACTCCCGACTCCTAGCTTAGCTATTAGATTCCGCCAAATAGACTATCAGCCTCGTCAAGCCCTTTCCCTTCTCGGCCAGAGGATCCCAAAGTAACAACTCTGCCACTCTCGAGAACGAAGAATATTTCACGAGACTGTTCTTTTCGGGACACGGCAAGAAAAGTCTACTATGGACCAGCCAAGTTCCGGGCCGGTTGTAAGGATCCCGAGAGATTTTTACGAGTCGAGATGTAATTATGAAATGCGAGACAAAAGATCCGATGAAGGCAGCCTTTTATTCTCAAGATTTACATATTCCTCCATGAAGAAGTACGTTCTTCGCATGCCCCGGTATAATTATCGGCAATCGCGTTTTACTTTGGCCAAGTCAGTTGGGGTTAGGCTCCCTCCTTGACCTCAGAGCCTTGACCCCCGGATTCCAGTGTGCTCCGCTTGAACTTTCCAAATTTCTGGATCTGAGAAGGGCCTAGGGAGGCGAGCAGTTGGCCGTAAGCATCGGTGGCGTTCGCCGAGTTTCTCTGTTAGCTAGCGTGTCAGAGAGGCGCGCGGCGGCACAAGCTGCGAGAGAGGAAGGACCGGTTCCAAAGGATGCTCCCACCTTTCGTCCTTCGAGCGGCTGTGGCACGTTGCCTCTCTCGCAGGCACCGGCTACATTCTCTCCTTCCTCCTCTTCATCCTCGCTGGCTCTCCAGCTAGTGCTAATACCGGTACCACTTCTTCTCCGCTCTTCTCCATCTCTTCCTTTTACTGCTCTTCGCCCTTTTCTTCCTCTTCTTCTTCTTCTTCTTCTTCGACGACGATGCTCTCTCTTCCTGCGCGCTCCGACTCCAACTCCACCTTTCAGCCGCGGACGCCCGGCTGACCATCCACGCACCGATACCACTTGCGACTGCACCTCCCGTCCGATCTTTTTCCCTGATAATTTATTTTTAATAAAAGCCTGCCACCATCCCGGCGCGCACGCACACCGCGCGACGCCGCGCCGCTGCATCCATGGGAAACTCACGTGCCAGGAAAGTCTACAGTAGATATATCCCCCCTTGAAGGGGATCCTTTTCACGGACGATCGGCCTCGCCAGCTATTCCCCAAGGTGGTACCCCGAGCGAGGCTGTCTTCTTCGTGCAAGGTCCCGACCTTGCGAGTCGCACCGACTCCTTGCAGTTCGACTCTCAGCCGTGATCATCGTTATGAATCGTTGTCGGCTGGAATTCGCTGCGATGATCTTTCAGCCTCGACGAGATATGTGCTGCCGTCGTGACTTCGTTGTCAGCGAGACTCCCTTCAATCTTCCTTGCAATGATCATGACTGAGACACAGTCTTCTCATTGCATTGTTTGTATTTTTCATATTGAAAAGGTAGTGATAAAAATATAAGTATATGTTGCCGATAGATTGGAATTATCGATAGGAGTGTTAGGCGCGTTATCACTCGATATTTCCATTCGTGTCGGATTATAATCGAACAGTGCTTCCAGGCTCAGAAGCGGATCGGCTACCTCATGCATGGCCGTTAATTGTTTTCCGATGGATCAGATAACTTTTTTATGAAAATCAGAAATCACTCGTTACCGCCTCGGGGCGGCCCCGACCTGGCTAATGGGGAAAAGTCGATCGGTCTATGATGATGCCATTCAATTATCGATACGTGTAAATCGTCGCTTCGTTAGCAGTCGGTAATTGATACGCGGCTCATACTTTCGTGTAAATTGGTCCTACAGTTGCAGGCTGGTGCATCGTAAAATCATGGCCGGCTCGGCGCGCCGAATTTTCCCGTAATTATTAGGAGAGACTGCAATGACAATTAATCGCGATGAGCACCGGGCAAACTCGAGCTCGACAGAGTGATTCTTTCGGTGCCGCTCGGACTGGCACTCAAACATAATAAATCAGAGCAGGCCGGGCACCTGCGATCAGCTTTTTGAGGCGGGCATTGATGGAAATTCAATACGACGAAAAAGACACTCGAGAAGGATGATTTTAATATCGTGGATCTGTCAGCGGCAGGATCCGCTCGGTGCGTGTTCTGCCGGGAAACGATTAATTATTTATTATCTGTCCTCTCGCGCGCGCATCAGTTCGATCCGTGCGAGCTCCTGGGAAACTGGCAAACCAGCCGCGGAGCAGCATCGGATACCAAAATCGTACACTAAACAATATCAGGAGAACACGCTTATTTTGGATGTGCGATCATTAGCGGAAGGAAAGTTCGAAATTCGAGTGGTGCACGATGATCCAAGTTAGCGGCAACATCCTGAAGACAGCATCGCTCCGATGAAAGTTGCTCTAGCTAGCCGACTAGAGCCTGGTCTGGCTACTTTCTAAATTTAGGCCGGCTTGCTTTCACGCGCCGAATTTCTGGACGAGCGGAGCTTGCCGCCCCGCTTCACCAACTCTGTTCCGCTTTTCTTTTAATTCATAACTAATGAATCTCACTCTGAATCGCATGACAAACCTCTTGCATACAGTTCAAAGTCTTTATTGTTACTTGTTGTTGCTGGTCGAGATCTTTCATATTTATTTGTGCCAGCACGTAGACTGCCCAGTCACCGAAGCTAGGTTGCCAGGCCGTGTTACGGAGTCACAGATGTGTTGGGATCAGACCAGAGAGAGGAGGGCTTGTGATTCACTCGGTATGACTCAAGCTCTGCCTGCAGAAGAAGGCGCGACTCGATCCTGCATTTTCCCGCTCGAGTCACACGTTTCCACATAGTTGATACCTTCAATTCGGCACAGTTCTTCTGCTAAATCTGATCTGTCACTACAATTAATCTGTCACTACAATTAATCAATTATCTGTCGCGACAAAAATTTATTGAAAATTTAATAATCAAAATCCAACATTAATCTTTCATTATTTTAATATTTCGACTATCTTTTATGACTGTATTGCATCCCACGTGATCTCGAAAGTATACAAAAGAGCACAGAAACAGTTCTGCTTTATTCTTGGCAAAGATTTTTCCGCAAAGTATCAAGCGCTCGGTCGGGATTACGTAAGTCGGAGTGTCGCCAGGGTACCCTCCCCATTTTGTCTACGATCCTCGTTTCACTTGGTTGGATCAAGAAGTTCTCCTGTCCCCTGCGTGGTAGCTTAACTTCCAGCAGATAATCACGTAAAATACGGCGGCAGCCGAGTTCAAGTGGATGCCCCGTCGCCGAAAACGGGAGAACCTCCACTTTCTCTCCCTTTGCGTAGTACAAAACCCGTGGAGAAAAAAAAATGGCGAGAACGACTTTTAAAAACAGAAGGGGAAACCTAGCAGTAGCGCGGATAGAATTCACGATGATCGAGCGAGTGCGAGGACGGCAAACTTCACTTTTCCTTGGGCCAGCCGCAAAATCGATATTCGCTCCAAAAAACTTCTTTTTACGCGATTAAAAAGGTCGCCAAGGGGGGTGGGCTGGGGTGGTTGGCGGCGGTGGAGTGGGTGGGGGGTTGGTTGGACGGTGGGACTGGAGGCGACCAGGGGTAGCCAGGGCAAGAAAAAGGATTGAGCCAAGAGGAAAAGCAGAGAGCGAGAGGAAGAGGAGAGGGGCGAGAGAGTGAGCGGGTAGACCAGGGTAGAAGGGTATGTAATGGTGTGCTGTAGTAGGTGCAAGAGTAGATCACATTGAAGGTGCGAGCGAGCCAGAAGGCGGAGAGCGAGAAAGAGGAAGATGGAGAGAGGGAGCTCTCGCGAGAGGATCGAGACAAGGAGAGGTGGAGCTTGCTACGAGGACGTTGGAGAACGGCCGTTAGATCTAGTTGGTGGCGTCGCCGTCGGACGTCCTCGGGCGGCGGCGCCAGCGTCGCCTCCTCGTGCGGGCGTCCCTCGACTAAAGTAGGTTAGGTCGATGAGGCCACGACGATGCCGTCGCCGTCGCCGCGGTTTCTGCGCAGCGGTCTCGATTCTGCTTCTGCTGCCTCCTCTGCAGCCTTATTCCTTCCAATGTGACACGGCGATTTCCCTCGCACATGATCGATCTTCACGCTTTTTCCTTCGCCGAGCCAACCGATCATCCCGATTTTTTCCCCTCCTGCCCTCCAGAACCCCCTCGTCCTTGCGACAGACCAATGTTCGGCCACTTTCTTCCGATTAATATTTGCACGCTGCAGATTCCAAACCGGCTGCATTTACCAACCGATCCGGGAAGAATTGTAGGGAAGAAATCGTAATCGATAAATGTGGTAATATTTTTTGGAGAACACTTAAAGATGTTGGCGAGTTTTTGACGGGCTATTTTGATGCTTCGAGAGTGTCGATTGAGTTTGTCCTATGTCAGCGGCGTCAGAGGGTTACGTAAGCAGGCAGAGTTGGTTGAAACTCGTTGCTTGGGGTATTTCATTGTTATATGAGGGTGCGGTACACGGTTGTAAGTGGTAGTCAATGTAATGCAATGTGGTACCCTTTTGCCATAACGATTTCTCTCGGCTGTCAATGTTTGTGCGTACGTGCGTGCGTGTGTGTGTGCCTGTGTTTTCACATGCAGATCCATTCTACAGTCATGGGTTTGCTGGCCGGCGAGTTTGTTGTTAACAACCACCGAGTGAACACAAACTGCTTCGTCGGCTAGAAACTCAAAACTCTCGCTCGTCGAAAATAAAATGTCAGCCCGAGCTATTCGGGAAAAGTAATGGTCGCGTGTGTAGAGTCGTCTCTCATAAGCGCGCGCGGCAGAATCGATTTCTTGTTTGCCCGGCATTCTACCTGCGGACCCCTTAATGATACGTACCAGCCTTTAACAGTCCCGGACACTTAGCTATTTCTAACTTGAGCCCGCAATATTTATTGTAGCTGAAAAATAATAAGCGAGCGGCAAGCATGGGGGGTGGAAACACGCCATAGACATTATAATTCTACGGCTTAATGAAAATATGTACGGTCTAAGAAATCCTATATTTTCCATATTTCAAAGTGAACGCTAACACTCGTAATTACATAGCATTGCAAAATGACCAGACGGCTTTTAGGTATTCTTCCTGTATTTTATTCATTAATTCGTCATTTCCCCCAGTTAATTAATCCGTTTGTTGTTTCGAATGAATATTCGACTTCGCGCGACGTGGTACCAAGGTAGGTCGGCCATTCGGCATTTCCGCAAGATCGACGAGCAGAAGCCCGATGCTCGAGGGAACGGATCGCTGAAAAAGCAAGGCTTTCGAGCGCACTATCATCCGCTCGGACGCAAGTACGCGACGGGGGTTATCAAGTAGGCCAGCTGACGTCATATCGCGCACTGTTAACAAAATGGCTGGCTGCTTCGCTTGTGCTCCGATGGCGCGGTTCACTGTTTACTAGAAAAATTTCTCTTCTTTCTCGTTAGCTTGCCGCGCTCGTCGAGCACCCTGATCTTCTACCCTTCGAACTCGACCGCCCTTTCATCTACACCAATAATCGAAGACCTTAAAACGTCCCAGGAAATTCGAAATTATTAAAAGAAATTCGTAGAATCCTACTTAATTTTTCCTTTGCTATACCTTCGACCACTCAATGGGAGAAGGTTTCGAGCCATCGATAGAATTACTGCTATCCCATAAAACGGACCAGTGCTTGATCCTTAATGGACTAATGGCCACTCAGGATTGGTAGTGAGCGAGCAAGCGGCACTGTAATCGGGCATTCGAGCCACAAATATTTAAGTCTGGCTGGATGCAATATGATTTGGGGAAGGTGTTGTACCCTCCTCCGGATTGTACGTGCAGGCTCGGGCGTCGGATGTCTCCTGCGCGCGATAGACGCTCAATTATATTGCCACGGGACGATAAGACCAGCGACGATAGGAAGCAGTCGCAGGCCACGATAATCTCTCGCGTAGATAGAGAGAAGCGCGCTCGCGCTCGCGCCCGCCCGAGCACCGATTGCGATTCTTCGAACGAAGGATGCGCGATAATCGCTCGGCTCGCGTAACCATCGTTGCCTTGAAACTTGACTCACCCTGATTGTTTATTACCGAGTAAACCATCCCGTAGCTAATTAGCGGAAGCCGTATCGATGTACGATGATGGGCTTATAAGTCTGTCGAACAAAGCCACTATCATTCAATGAATTTTCAGCCTACGAATCCCATGGCGAATTGAAAAAAGCCCATACGCTCTTGTTACATAAAGTCCCATTCGCGCGCTGTTCCCCAGTCGCTGTAGGCACACGTTGTCGCAAACGACGGCTCGTTAAAGCACCTAGCCTCGACAATTCGTTAATCGGACTATTGACGCGACTGCAAATAGAAATCGACGTGCCATGAGAAAGAAAGTTGCCAACTAAAATCAGGGTAGAAGTGCGCGTCCGGGGGCCATTCCAGGCTTCCAGGAGTACGTTGTTGCCGGTGAGTTCGCCGCGGTGGAGTTCAGTGTGCAATTTCCCAAATAATTGGCCAAGTGGACTGCCAGGTTAATGATATTTTACGGGTGATTCGGAAAAAAGAGTGCCGGAGGTATTCGCGAAACGAGCCGAAAAGCGGGGAATTGCAGCTTGATCGCTCGACTGGCCGGCCAAACCATAGAGAGCCAAAATGTTTCTATGTATATGTGTACGTGTGTCTGAGAGAGAGAGAACGAGAGAACGAGAGAGGGAACTAGTGTATCTAGAGAAACGCATGTGGTAGCTGCATGATGTTCGATGGGATCGATCCCTTTATGGCACGGCCGAGGAATTTTGTGAGATTTGATTGAGCGACTACGCATTTTCGAAAGTACTCGCCGGTGCGTGAATTCGGGATGTGCTTGGCTCCTCCCCTCTCTCTTTCACGTCTCTCTGCTCCCCTCTCCCTCTCTCTCACTCACTCATTCGCTGACTGCCTTTGACCAAGCGCGCGGAGAGCATCATCGCCGCCACCAACAAACGGCGAATGCTTTCGATCGCGGCAACGGTCGAAAGCCGCGATTCCGATTAAAATACTGCCGATGCCTCTTGCAGAAGCATCCCTATGAATCGCTGCCACGCTCTTTTTCCACCGCTCTCCCCCTCTTTCCGCCCCCCCATAGAACACGCCGGTCATTAATTAATCACATTTCAAGTGTCTTTTTCATTGGGAGACTCGTCGGCGTTCAGCGCTAAAATCGGCGGGGCGCAGTGAGTTTGCACGCTTTTCCAGAAATCCTTTGATCCTCCTCAAAGATTCGTAGATAATTAATGGAGTCAGTGTTCTGTGCCAGTTTCACGGTAACACCAGACTGGTCGGCGGGTTCGATGGGAATTGATGATTTCCATCAGTAAGCCGGCACAATGTCGAGGAGAAGAATCGGGCGGAGAAACACGTGCACACTCTTCAGTGGAGAATCGCTCGGGCTGTCATCGCTAGGCGGAATTGCCTAACAAACTAACGAGTCGCGGAGTAAAATGAAATAGTAATAGCGGCGAGAGACACATATACATTTCTAACAAAGCAATCAAGTCGCGAAATAGCGGCGGGAGTGCGAGAGCGGCCACGAGAGAGAGAGAGGGAGGGTGCGGGAAGGGGTTGCGAGGGGAGAGGGAGAGAGTGTCCAGGCGGGTGAAGAGCCCGCGCGCGTGTTCACCGGATGGACCTATCGATCCATCGGTATGGACTCTCGGTAGCAGGAGATAGAGAAGCTAGCTTTGAATTCGCAGCATTATAGCACGACAAATACTACATTTACCTTCTCTGTAACGAATGCTCGGCGCGCTCCAATGCGTTGACAAACATTGTAGCCGGTAGCGGTGCGTGAAAATAGAAAAATATTGCTCTGCTACAAGGCACCATTGCTCCATTCCTCTCTGTTTCCCTCTCTCGCTCTCTCTCTCGCTCTCTCATTCTCTCGAGTGATAAATAATACGGTTACGAAGTGACAGGGAGCGCAGCATCCGCCGGCTGATAAATAAGGCAGGGTTATTACGAAATATTACCGTATCGGTTGGTGAGGGAAAAGTTCATGCCAGCCGGAGGAAATCGTCGAAATGCGGTGGACGCAGCCAGTCCTGTCGGCTTCTCTCCTCGTAGTCCATCGATCCCACCGAAATAATCCACGCTCCCCGGCATACGACGCACCAGCGCCCATCCACCCTCTCCCCCCCATCGGATGAAATAATGGATCAAATTACTGAGTAAACTGTTTGACTTCGCGGCGATCAGCATTTTTGTTATTTCGGATTTGCTAGCGTCGCCCGCATTATTTGGACTAGTCTGCCATCGGGATCCCCGACTATCGCCGTATAATAAATGAAAATGTCGATGATAATCCCTATTTTTCGAATGCTTTAGCCATAAATAAATTCTAATAATTATAAATGATTGATTTCACTAGTCCAAATAGCGGATGACTATTTAATCGTCAATGGACTCAAATGGAGAGGTATTCGAATTTACAAGGGACTAATGGTAGGCGGACAAATGGTGGACTAGGAAAACTCATAGCTAATCAGGGTGCGGGGAGTGGATGGGCGAAGTTGGTCGGGATACATTTGGAAAATCGGATTTGCAGATAGGAGAGTGAGCGAGGGTAGAGGTTCGCGAGTTTCGCGGCCTGTTGGATGGACGTATATCGATCCATCGAGCTGGAGCCCGCGGGCAAGCGTCGCTGCCCGTCAGACGTAACGGACAGGATGGAAAAAGCCCTCTGGTACCGAGCTGCTAGGACCCAGGCTTCCCTCACTCGCTCGCTCGCTCGTTCGTTCGTACATCCACCCGTTCGTCCGTTCGTCCGTTCGTCCGTACGTCCGTCAGAGCGACGGATAATAGCAGAGTTCACCTAAATATAACTCGTGGAAGCATGGAAACTCGGATAAGAGGCGGAGAACGAGACGAAGTGTGTGTGTGT
Organism: Ectemnius continuus; assembly: GCA_910591665.1. Taxonomy (NCBI): domain Eukaryota; kingdom Metazoa; phylum Arthropoda; class Insecta; order Hymenoptera; family Crabronidae; genus Ectemnius; species Ectemnius continuus. The sequence goes on along the minus strand of OU342868.1, from coordinate 5,394,389 downwards.
GTATGTGAGAGAGAGAGAAAGAGAGAAAGGTAAAACGGTGATGTCCGAATACGAGAGAGGCTGGAACTTGAGCACGAGGAACGCGGCAATGGAGAACGAATGAGGAAGACAACACACCGACCAAGGTGCAAGTACATATGTACTAGCCTAGAGGAAAGGCTGACACGCGTCTCAGTAGGCGAAAGAGAAGCCAGGCAGGGTCCGACATGTGTGCGCAACACCAGAGAGAGAGCAGAGGACCAATGATGGGTGGGGAAGAAGTCGGCAGAAGCAAGAAAGATTAAAAGGACCAAGCGGATAGATAGAAATGAGGAGAGAGCGCGTGTGAAGCCGGAGTGTTCGAGTTCGGACCTCGCAGATAACTTGGCAGGATACATGGACGTCACTCAGGGCAGACACCAACGTTTGCATTATTTTGCGAGTGGCTTAATATACCTGCACGCTTCTCGAGTTGCTGCTCGTACTACGAGGCGGATGTTAGAATTTCGATCGAGCTCTATCCCACTGCCAAGTTCCTCGAGCAAGCCGTCACTTGGAGTTCGCGCTTCCAAATAATATAGATTGCCGACTATCTCCAATCAAAGCTGCTCTATCCTCGAACAACCAAAGCCCGATTAGCCTCTATAATGTAGATTAATTCGATAGAGCGTACTGTAATCAGTGCTCGTGCCGAACCTGTTCTACCAGAGGAAAGAGCCATCCTTGCTAAAGTGAATCTCTGACTTAGAGTCGACTATGATGGAAAGGGCAGGTTTAAAGGAATTCATCAAGTAAACGTTTTTTATTCGTGCGAGAACGGACGGTACAAGCTGGAGGCAAAAAGGGAGCAGTAGGAAAATCGTTTAGGTCGGGCGGTCGTGCGTCGTTCATTAGCGGCGATTACCGGCGCTAGCCGCGAACCTGCGGAACTTCGTACGCCTCCGTGTAATTAGCAGGGAAACCTTCCGGGGGGCTGCTGGCGTGCTTACAGAGATTTGTTTAATCGTCCGGCGAGTGGATGGCCCAGCCGCTGCGAGATCCCCGCGGTAAAACCGCCGACAGCTTTGCCAATTCGCATGAATATTTATATGTATATTGATAGCCACGCGGCCGTCCCGCGCACTGGCTGCGTTACCTATTAAATTAATCGGGCCATCGGTATGTGCCCTCGATCGGAATCACGATTCACGCGTCCAAGTGAGGACAGTCTTGAATTACGCTCGCTCTTACTCATTTCGATCAGTTAGAATTCGTGTTTGAGTACTTAGATTCTATTAATCCTTCCTTTGACTCGCAATTCACACGAATTCCCTATCCGATGTCCACTTGGGAACTTAATACTGGAGTCCGGCATTCGAAGCAACGAGCAGAGTGGTAAAGGCCAGCAGCCTTTTAATGATGCGAAACGGGCGATTTCGAATCTTGACTGGCACTCGAGGCGCGCGCTCCAACGACTTGTCGAAATTCGGCGAAACCGTTGGCCGCGTCATTCGATAGCATTATCGGTATGTCTGCTTGTTACACGCACACGCATTCACCGGGCATGTTGAAGGGAGTAGGTGGCAGGAGGTGGAGTAGTAGTAGGAGAGGAAGGGTTGGGTCAATGAAACAGGACACGCTCGGTGCATCGGGGAGCAGAGCTTTAGGAGCTTCCATCTCTCATTGGCCACGCGCTCGTGTAAGTGCGCCGGTAAGTGAATACGTGTCTACTGTTACTGCGTCGCGGCAATTGTCCGGTGCCTTCATTACCTCCTAATGGCGCGGCCGTATAGTCCCGCTAAACCATTACTCCAATCGCGGATTCCACCGGGGCTCCGGAAGAACGTGTACTCTCTCTCTCTCTCTCTGTCTGTGTCTCTCTCGCTCGTCCACCCCCCTCGGAAAATCATCCCCCTAGTTCTCCGGCGGCGACGTGCATCCCAGCGAAATGCAACACGTGCTCCTGCGTCGTGGCTCGACGCTTCTTTAAATCGCGTCCCATCTCAGAGGAGATCTATCTCCTCCTTGCCCGATTCGCAAGCTCTCATAACGAGCGTGTCCATTGATCCAAGCGGAGCGTCGCGTCCGCCGCAATAGGCTTGAGCAAAATATCCTCGCGATAAAGATTAATGAATATTCAGGGGAGCGGTCCGCAAAAATTGACCGCCCAATGAATAACCAAAGACTCTTTCTCCCTTTGTGCGCCGGCCACTCGACACTCTCTCCCTCACCCACCCACCCCTTCCCAGAGAGCGGCTGCATTCCTCGCGACACTCCAAGAGATCTCAGTTCATCGAATCAAAATTCCAATCTCATTGCAGTCACTTTCAGCCTCTTGACTAGAGAATCGTTTATGGCAAGAGTGTTGGAAAGTAGCGGTGCTTTTCGACAGTGGGTGGACAGAAAGCGTGCGTTTTTCGAGATCGATACAGCTCTCTTTCGACGGCGCGCTGATGCCCACATTTTCCCTGCTAATTCGGAGATCCCGTTTGCGGATTTTGGCCAGCATTGGCGCGCTTCGAAATTGGTATTGGCGATCCCCGGCAGTAGTCCCTCTTTCTATCTTTCTCCTGCCGGTTTTGTGTGTTCTCCCTGTCTGCTTTGGGTCGCCCCTCTCCCTCTGGCAGTGCTGCGCTAGTGCAGAGAGAGCCGGAGCTTTGGTGCGGGTTCTGTAATGAAGGTAGAGGGCGAGCGAGCGAGCGAGCGAGCGGTGGCAGGAACGAGCCCCCCTCTATCAGCTCATCGGCACCGGGGGTGCCCCTCCGACGGCTGCTTTGCCACCGAGGGTTGAAAGCTCGCTCGGCAAGGGGCTGGCTGGTGCGCATGCGCGAGGGTCGAACGGAAAAAATCGGCCCGGCACCGCGCGCGCCGGCTGGAAGCCTCTTCGGGGTGGCGGTATCGATCCTGGGAGCACATCGGACTGAGCGTGTACACGCTCTGCTCTCGATGTCCGTAGCTCTGCGCTACGCTCTGCGCTGCCCTGCCTCGGCGTCCACCTACCATAGAGCGCGCCTCCTGGATCACGTCCGCATCAGCGCTCCCCCGAAGCCGCATCCAGACTACCCTCTATCGCTACCCTTGATTCGCTCTCTCGCTCGCCTCGCATCGCATCGCCTCGCCTCGCATCGCCTCCTGCGCAGAGGGAGACCACTCGCTGAAGCTTCTTGCGAGGCTCCACGCTTCGCAGAACTCGCGCAAGACATCGGCCTCCTGCTTCACGAGATATCTCGCTACCAAATCATCCTTTCCCACAGCAGCCCACAAAGCTGACGGGCCAACAGAACGCTTTGCAGTGGAAGCTCGTTGTTTGATTGTTAATGAAGAATTAATCTGCTTTTTATTCCATCTTGATCGAAGTAACACTTCAATAAGACTGGCGAAGTATTAGAAATTCCACGGAGGAAATAGAAGAGACTCGATTTATGTCCCAGCAAAATTCGCAGGAAGGCAGGGTCAGTCGATATAAGGTTCAAATGAAATTGTCGGTCTATCAGGTTCCCTCCGGGAAGAAATTTCGACCTGAGGAGGGATGCTTCTATAGGAAGTGCGCAGGATATAAGCTTCCTTCCTGAGCTTCGACTTCATAAAAATCATCTCGCCCCTTTGGCGATGTTCGCGTTAGAATAACAGGCCGCGGAGTTAGACGATCCTTTTTCAAGGTAGATCAGAGCAGTAGAAATTGGGAGAAGGTAGTCGCTGCGCTCGGCGGTCTAGTCACCTTTTTTAGCCGGTCCTTGTCATCCTTGAGAGAGAGGCGGCTTGCGTGGGAGGATCGAGAGACGCCTTGCCTTTCTCGAGACGCGAGCAATTCGATCCGAAAGTCCCGCCTAGCTTGGAACGTCAATGTGAAACAATGTAAAAGTGGTGTTGATGGTTGGTCAACTCGGCCACGATCGCAGTGGGGGGGATATTTTTCGAGGAGGACATTTTTCATTTTACTTCATTGAGCAATCCCTCCCCGTTCTCTCGGCGCTCATTCATCCGATTCTCGCTTGAATGCCGAAAGGGAGAGAAGAGTGAGAGGGCAGTGGCGGTGACCGAGGTTTTCAGAGCTAAGATCTCGGAACGGCCGGTCAATGGAAGAAGTACCCAGCCGTCTTTTTCAGTTGGCACCGACCGGACTCTGTCCTCTCCTCCTCATCCTCCTCCTTCTAGGACCCCCGCGTCTCTTACCGCCCGCCTTTTCTCCCTTTGCTCCCCTTTGTCCGCGGCAAAGAGGGTGTTTTTCGAGAGTAGCTCTTAATAGCGCCAGATTCACAATACATTGAATCGACAACGCTCTATCAATCCGCAGTAGACTGTATTAGTCGCCGTTTAAACAAGATAGAAGAAAGACCCCGGGCGAAAATAGAGCCGGGATTATGATCGGGCTAGTCGAGGAGACTTATTAAGGGTTGGGGGTTGGAGAGTTTCAATTTCGAACCACAGCAATGGGCGGCCCGCTTCTCGGTTATAGTCGCGCGATCAGGTCAGTGCGGTTTAATCGCACGTGGCTTCTGTTAGCATCCGTTCATTTTCCTGACAGGGCATTTGCTCTATTTCCGCACACACAGATGCAACCCTTTCCTTAGTAAAAGTAGAGAACTCTTTTTTAGACATATCTTTGCTGGCAGTGCCAGTTGGCCCTCGGCAAAGAAACCAGCCCTTCCTCTAATGGGGTGAACTCCTATGCGAAGACACGTCACTTTTTTCGGGAGAGCGTTCCTCCGGAAAACGCGTATTGGAGATTTGCCAGATATCCGAGTATGGGTATTTAATGGGAGGGATTTGGGGGGGGTGTATTCGTTGCCGCCCCCATGGCCGCGGATGATTAGGCTCGCCGCAAATATTTTTCCGGGCGGTGAGAGGCATGCAGAAATTTTACGAGGCATCAGGCACACGCCCGGGAATTTCAGGCTCGCCGCGCTGTTATGACCTGTATTTCGAGGGCGGATGTAAACAAGCACCAGTGGGAATCGGATCGTCCCCGAGCTCTGCTAGGTCAATGTACCTGTCGCTGCTCGGAGAGTCGAGCACGGCTCTCTCTTACAAATTACTGTTTACTTTCTTTCGTCGACGCCCGTCGCGCCGCTCGCTCGCTCGCGGGGCCGCGTCGCTAATTGTGTAATCGCGCGCAACAGTTTACTGGAAGTCGTCCAAGCATTATGAAACGCCAGCCTCTCTGTGAGCCGACGACGTCGTGGTCGTCGCGGCGCGGTGGGTGCGCGCGGTAAATCTCATGAATTGGGAATCGAATCGGCGGCGATAGTCGGCCGGCGATGCGGTGCGCGTGCATCCGTGTTATTCCTGGTGGCGGAGTGATCCAGAAATACGTTGGGCCAACTGACTAACACCGAGAATTAAGGCATTGCCGGGCCGAAAATAGCGGGCTTGGCCATCCGCCAAATATCGAGAATAATTCGACAGGCCGCCGGATATTTTGGATGGCGATCCTCGTGTGTACTCGTCCGCCCCATTCAATATGGCCAACCATTACTTCCCCAAGATGCAGCCTCCTTCGGGAAAGACGGGCCACACATATCACAGTCAACGGGGGCTGCGGTTAATTCGTTCGCCGGCGCCTAGAAAATTCCTCCCTGCCAGAACACTTCTCTCTGCCGACGGCTACTCGCGCGACAGATAAATCTGCTAGCTCGCAATGTTCGCTGATGCACTATGCACTACTGGTTCATTCATTGCCAAGCTCGCGTGTAGTTGTGACAAGTTGGAGTGCCGCTTGGGAGAAGAGGAGGATCGTGCTGGTGGTTGTGTAGACAAACACAGAGAGAGAGAGAGACCTCGGTCCACGTAGCACCGGCAGGTGGAAGTGTACTTGCGAAGGTAAACGAGATCATCCTCCCTCTCTTGGCATTCCTCGGCCGATGTATCCTAGCTTCTATCGGTGGCAGGATCGCGACTCGAGCAACTATCAAGGAAAATCTGGCGGCCGATTGTTGCGCCAGCGGCTGCATACATCATCGGTACGTGGCGTCTCGACGTCGTAAATTAGTTAGCTGCACCAACTACCTCTCTCCCCTTCTCCCCTTCTCACTCGCCTCTTTCCCTCGCTCTGCCTCCTTCTCTCCCTTCTTGTGTTAAAACTCGATCGAACGCCAGGATCCCATGAATATTCAGTCGCGTCTTCAACTGCTCCGCCGAGGAATATCGATCCCTGGAATCGTACACGCTATCCTTTTCACAGGCGAGTCCTTCCACCGCCTATACTTATTCCAGTTTCTCTCCTGTCCGACTCTTCTTTTCAAAGCTTCGTGAAATAAGCATCGAAATAAATAAGCGTACAGTTGATACCATAAATAATTCTCGCTGTATTGATGATTGGGAATTATTTGTGAAGATTTGCTTTACTAAAGATTGCATAATTCTGGATCTTTGAGTCGGACTAGATCGTCATAGGCGATCGGAGAAGGTTGGGAGAAAAGGGTCGGAGCGAACGGTGGGTCTTTCCCCAATGAAGGACAGATTCCCCTTGGGTGCTGCGAGAGCAAGAGGAGGAATACGGCACCCTGCAGGGGTTCCAGGAGCATTTTCGGGGGTGAAAACGTTAGGGTTCCTAGCTCGGCGGAAGGCGGTTTGGTCGCGCAACCCCCTTTCGTAGCAGTGCGAGGGGGATCGATCGGAGAAGTTGGCCACTAACCCCTAGAGATCCGGACCCCATTCCACGCGGCCTGCCCCATCTACGCAGGGCGCGGGATACCGGCTCTCTCAATGAAAATGAAAGAGAATCTTACTCGGCCGCTGTTCTCTCTCCCTTGATCTCCCGTAGCGAAATTCTCCGTTTCCTCAGCAACAAATAAAATCGCCGCTCCCTTATCATTTTGCTAAAGAAGGTCAAAGTGGCGAAATATAAAAGCCGTTCGGTTGGCATGGTCAGAGTAGTAGGAGAATTGGGCGTGCAGGAGGGTAATGGCTATCGGTGGTAGATTAAAATCATTCGTGCCAGTGTGCTCGCACAGCGCACCGCGATCGAGCAATGAATTTAATTAGCGGCGACTGCTCGGCATAAACAATATCGGTGTTCGGGCGCGTGAAATTCGGCCGAAACGAAGTACTGCCCGATAGCCGGGCGAGCAGCATTTCCAATCGCCAAGTATTTACAGGCAAAACATTTTCCGCGCGAGCGTAGGGGCTGCTCGAAAAGGGGCAGGCAGGGTGGCGTCCAGTGCAGAGTGCCGGCGTTATTATCGGCGGGTCGATAATTATTACCTGCTACGAGGTCAAGTGTAATGCGATTCTAATTGCCTTCGTAATATGACACCGGCCGGGCAACCTGTTTCGATATTCCACGATCCCTCGACCCTCTCCTCCTCTCCTCCTCCCCTCCACTCTTTCTCTCTCTCTCTCTCTCTCGCTCTTGTTTCCTGTATTATCGCTGCCGTGATAATTTTCTGTCAAAACGATTTAATCCGGCTCCAATGAAAAGTGTGCCGGCACATTGCGTGCGCGTATTCGACACTTGAGTTTTTCGCGCTCCATTTTTCAATGTAAACTCGGAGAGTAATCCGTCGCACTGGGAATCATGAAACAGTGCAGCGAGAGCTCAGCGCGGATGCAGTTGCACTTCGTTTCGATAAAGGATCGGCCATTAAAGCTCTCCTTACGTTAACTGCGATAATTGCCGAGCCGATGCATTTCCGATGTACGCGCGCGGTTTCCACCGAAAACCCTTAAGACTTCCGCGTTCCACGGCCTTTTACTGTAATTGTATCCACCGACGCGAAGCCCCGTAATGGCATGTCCGATTCAATTTCATTGTTTTCCTGCGCCCCGAACAATTCTATAAATTCTCCCAACGATCGCAGATGTCTTCGAATAATTGCACCGCTTCCCCCACCCCTTCCTTCATTAACCAACCGATGATAAATGGACTTTGCAAAATCATTCAATCCCAGGGTAAACATTTCAAATATTCCCTCATTTTACGATCGATCGAATATATCGACGATTTACATGGCTCCATTCAGCCGGCGAAATAATTATACCGAAACCCAAAAATTAGGGGGAGTCTGGCGCACACTCTCGACCGAATTTCAACGAGAGAGAGTAGAGCGTTCCGGGGAGCGGCGGAAGTCCGTGCTGCAGTGAGTGATTTTCGAGAATGACGAAACGAGAGCCGGGCTGGCTCGGCGCATTTTCGAAATTCCGGCCGGCTGGAACCGTTTTACGCACGAAATTAACGGTGGCTGGCCCTGCCTCTCTCTCTCTCCCTCTCTCTCTCAATACGCTTGTGAGTGTATACGTGTACAGCCTCATGGACGCACACCAGTGTTGCACGTGCATTTCTGTCCTCCCTTGATCACCCAGCGACCGACCCCCACCAGCCTCGGCCGCGCTCCGGTAACCCGCGAGATTTTCGTGCTCGTGCATTTGTTTGCGAGGCCGGCCATGCGAGTTCACGAAATACTGGTGAATCGCGCGCATGTGTGTCCGTGTGTATCTGTTTGCCTGGCTAGCCTCGCATCTGTATCACCCTGCTGTAGGCGTACCTGTCCGGCACAGATGCACACTGCACCGCTTCTAATCCTGTGCGTATATGTCAGGCCGCTCTGCATCTGTGTGCCTGTGTCTGTGTGTCTGCCTGTAGTCAGTGTTTCTTGCGCGAACGAGCGTGTGCACCGAGAGACGGATTACGAGGACCGCATGCGGCCCAGGTGTACCAGAATTCCTCCGGGCTTTCCTCCAATTCTCCCTCACTTATACCACGGAAATATTGAGTGAATTTCGTACTAGCTAATTCTCCGATAAGTAAGAATCGACTAATGAAAGATCAAAACTCTCCATTGGATTTGAATGCTGATTGAAAGGTTCGATGAGAAGGGGTTAGATTCGCCGAAAATGGAGCTAGCATTGAAATAGAGTCGGAGTCGAGCAAGGATGTCGCGCTGTACTTTTTCAGAGCGCTTCCAATTGGAAACACCCCCTGCATTAGGCAGGTGCGGGCGTATCGGTGAATGGGAGTTTGCTCGTCGGCGTGTAGTCTGTTCTGCACTCGCAGCGGCCTCGAAACACGGCGCGTGTTAGCTCCGAGCGAAACAGCCCGATCTCGCCCACTCATCCTCCCAATCTTTCGCTCTCTCCCTCTCTCGTTGCCTGTCGCGCGCTCTCTCTCTCTCTGGTTGAGGCTCGATGGACCAGGTTCGTCCGGGCTGGCACCGAAAAATATTTGACCAAGGTGATGCCCGTGTGATGGACTTCCGGGCAAGCGGAAAATCCCGGTGAAGCGGTGCGCGCGCGGGCGGGCGAGGCGAGTGAGAGGAGGGAGGGAGGGAGGGAATGGTCGCGCGATCTGTTTCCCATCTTCTTCGTGGCTCCGGTGATTCGCCGGTGAATGGGAATATCGACGGGCTCGGTCAACCTTTTGACGGTCAGCTGGGCTGAAAAAATAATTGGCTCGGGCGCGCATTGCAGCGGCGGCGAGCACGTGCGCGCCGGTTACATTTTAAGCGGAAATTACCGGCGATTATAGGAGGCCGCTTGTCGCTTTAAGCGCGCGCGCCGGCAACACGTGGTGGCCGGATAAAAAATAAATACTTGATGCGCGCCCCGCGCGCCGATAAATGAGTGTGAAGCAGTGGATCGAGAGCGGCGCGGCGGCCGCCCTCCCCAATCACTCGCCAGCAAACGAAATAGAATAATGCTCGCCGAGGACAGATCATCAAACATCAAAGCGTATAATTGATCGGTTTAAGCTGCTACATTGGATCCGGGCAATTATTCACTCGGCGTACCTTTAACATTTTTATCGGCCAGCGCGAATGTTTCCTCTCCATCTCCCATTGACATTGAATTGGTATTTTTAAGCGGCCGTGGCTCGAATTCTTGCGTACCGGTAGTCATTAAACGAGTAAGCGGGCAGAGTTGATTGCGTAAATATTGGGATAATTAAAAACCTGACCCTCGAAACTGATGCAATCCTGGCCGACGTGAAATATAACATTGGTTCGACTCTTTCAATCGATGTCACTTTGTGGCAATATGGGAAAGGGCTGATCAGCGATGGAAAGGAGGGGTGTGTTCAATTTTTCGAAAAGGATACAGAGAGGTTGCCGTGCGAAGGACAGCCTGATTCTCGGCGACAGGAGGCGGAGAGAGGCAAGGACTGGCTGGTTGAAGCAAGGACGAGACAGGCAGGGTGCGTCTGCAGGAGAAGGGTGGAAAAACTCATATCCCCTAATGAAGTAAAACGGGACGGCGGCGGCGGCGGCGTCGGCGTCGGTGGGTGCGCGTCCTCCTCCGCCAGCGAGGACGAAGCCAGGAGCAGCAACATCAAGAAACAGGCTGGCGGGAGAGGGTGAACGAATGGAGGGAAAGTAACGATGGGAAAAGCTAAAAAGAGAGAAGGCCGGCGGAGCAAGCGATAGAGAGGAAAGGTTGAGAAGGACGTCGCGCGACGGACGAAGGAGAGAAATGGGGAGAAAGGGTGGGACGAGCTTTGGAGGGAGGCACGTGAGAGCCCCGACAGTGACGAAGCACCCTTCAAGCGAGCTGGGCGAGCAACCCCTCACGCGCCAGACGAGGACGAAGAATCCTCAGACGAAAAAGAAAACCTCCACCTTCGCACGACAGAGAGAAAAGAATTGCGTGAGCGTGAAACGAGTTTTCGAGAGTAGAGAAAAGCAGGGCACAACCTTGGAAGAGGGACGCCGATAGGATCCTTAAATTGGGATGGGCCTTGGCACGTGGATTCGGGAATTTTTCGTACCATGACGAGCCAAGGGGGTACAAAATGCTCAGGTGAAACTTCTTACCCCTTTTCTTTCCCCCAAAAAGACGACACTTCCGAAATCTATCTGGAAAAGATCGCCTTGGATATTGCAAGGAGGGGTGTTTTCGGGTCAGACGGAATTAAACCTATTTTCCATGACCGAGCGAAATTATTCCAACGTCAGCATCGCACGGGGAAGCTGCCGTCGCTGCTGCTTTTGTCCGGAACGACGTCTGAAATCGTAAAACTGCACTCAATTAAAGGGTTAGCCCGCTCGTCAAACGTTACTGCCCACTTGCTGCGGGACGTTCGCTTCGTCTGGCCGCGATAACGTTACCAGCAATAAACCCCACGCTATCGTTCCTAGTTTTCCCCTGTTAGCTCGCTCTCTCGCACACACACATACACACACACACTATGTGTATATAATAAGCGAGATGAGTATCCTCGACCTATGTGCAAGCAACGTTTAGATATGTGCTCCAGCAGACACATGGATCTGGCTGTCCATCGATATCGCATTCGCGGCCGCGGCCTCTGCCATACACCCGGTAATTACCGAAAGTGTCACTCACATGTAATGGCCGGATAAACGATACCATTTCCTGTCTATTAATTTCTCCATTCGATCCCGTATTAGTACGAGGAGAATCGGAGAAAGTACTCCTCGGGAATGTGAGCATCAATGGTGAAGGATTGCTAATATTGCAATATAAGTTAAGCTAGTCAGACTTATTGAGAATTGCGAGTAGAAAGGGTAGGTTTATTGTATTGTTAGTGTATTATAGGTCGTAATGGGAGTATTATGTGGGAGATGTATTGGGAAGTAGTTAAATCTGTTGACGGTGGGAAAGAATTGGGTGAGTTGGGCTTGATGGGGTGGGGGCCCCCAAAGTACCGTTGGAGCAGTGCGGTGGCGCGTCAGTTTTCCGAAAGAGACGTTCACGGGTGACAGGTGGTACAGTGAATACACAGAGAGTACCAAGGTCGACCATGACCCTCTCGAGGCAGCAGCTCGTTTACTTTCGCCCATCGATCGTCACGAGAGGTTCGCACATTCGGGACATTGACCCTTAACCAATGCAGCAGCCGCGGTACGCGGGAAAACAAGGTGCCTCCTGTCCTTTTTCGAACCCTCCCAGCTGCCCGCCGCCCTCCCCCTTATATATCCTTCTTTCCTTCCTTCCTTCCTTCCGTCGTGTGCGCCACTTTGAAAAATAGTGGCGATCGAAATCTTCCCCCCGGAAAATCAGTTAGCGGGAAAAAGTGGACGACGCGAGTTCGGCAGGGGTCTATCGAAACGCTCGATCGTCGATCAAGCTCCTCTATTGAAACTGACGTATCTCCAAATGGCGAGAGAGATGCTCTCTGACTTGGTATTCTTGCTCTAACGTTTCGTTATGTCGCACACCAGGCCGGAAACCGAGTCCGAGTCTGATGGCCCAAATGGGACAGGCATTTTTCAGCAGCTCTAAAGTGTATTTGGCAATTGGCTCGATCCATTCGTCGATTATTTTCAATGCGACGTTAAGCCGATCGCAAATGTTTGTTTAGCAGAATGCACGCTCGTCGCCGACGTGATTCCAGCCGACATAATTTATCCACGCCCCATGGAATAATTTCGACCGCACCGAGCTTCGTCCGCTGGCGCGGCGCGGCGCACACAGTTTCCCCGTTACAATGGTGATTACATTTGTTTCGGAAGACCAGCCGACACGCCGCACTCTTTCCTCCGGCGATATGTTTGCGGCCGAGCGTACAATTGGCAGAAAATATATAATCGTTCACTATTTCCTCGCGACCAATTCAATCGACCAAGCAAAGAGTTCCGATAGATAAGCGAGGGATTCTATCGGTGGACAATGTCGCGCTGCAGTTGGACCGTCCGGATTTAGCGTGACCGAGGCTGGTGGGAGAGGATATTACGCACGTTTGGCGACACGTTTGTTCATCCGGGCAGGAGAACTCGCGTGGGCCGATAAGATGAATGACCCACCAACCACCAATACGCGTCTCCTCTCGGCGGTTTTACTTGCGTAATAAGTAGTCGCCAAGCACTCGCAACGAGTACTCGCGCGTTTTCCGTAAAATAACGATCGTGCCTCATTAACCCTTTCTAACCTCATATCAGAAAAATATTTGCATAAAAAGGCCGGCTCTCATTGTATACGTACTTCCATTCGCACCAACTCAAGAACTACAGGTGGTCTCACATGAAAACCACTAGAGCGCAAAGTGTTAATCGACTCATTAATTCTGCAGCCACTCGAGGAACGTTTATCCTTGGCTCTTCAGAAAAATCCCAATAGTTCTCGAGAGGCTTGAACTCGAGTGGAATTAGTGCACTAGTGGACTAGAGGAAATAGTCACGATCATATCCAGTGTAGAAGTTATCGACACCATAGTCACTCATCGTCCAATCCACGTCAATCAAATGTCCCATCGATATGTTTATGAATCAGCGGAGGTGCTATTTATCAACGGACTCGTCACTCCCCTGCAGAAACGTCCAACGCCACTCATCACAGAGAAAGAGAACACCGGGCGAAGTAGTGTCGATGGGGCGGCGGTGGTTCGGCGGTGGTTCGGCGGTGGGTGGTGGTGCTGGCCGTGCCAGGGCTTGAATTGCGCGGAGCAATAGTTGTTTTCGAACTAGCCGGCATTGCTGGCCCGGTCACGGGCATAATGAATCTATTCCAGCGGGATCCTGTTACCCACTGCTGCCAGCGTCCCTGCCTCTCGTGTCCCTCCGAAAATCATCCGATATACAAGCGCGCTCTCTCTCCATCGATATACACCGGACGCTCGAAATTATTGGGGAGCAATATGCCGCGTAACATGATCGACTTGAAATCATGTGGACCCTCTGAATTCACTTGGAGAGATCGAATTTTCAAGAAGAAAATCATTCTAGACTCAAGAATATTCCAGTGGAGAACTCTAGTGTAAATGAATTTTTATCGCGATTAATTAGAAAGGAGATTTGTTCTGGTAAAGTTGATGATTTACGAGTGGACGGCACTCTCTCCTTTATCATATCAGGTCTATACATTGATTGTCACGGCAGACAGTACTTGTTATTCGGAAATTGGACGCGTCCACTATTTCGCGATAGAGCACGTGCGAGGCTGGTATCGGTCGGTCCATGAGAAAATTACGAGAGAGCATTATACGGCGAGCGCTCCCCGGCGAACAGAGACAAACGAAGAGCCGTTTAAATGAGGTCCCTGTTTATATCCCGCAGGATACGCAGTCCAGGCCAAATGAGTGCTCGGCCCAGTGGTAGACGTGCTCCGAAACACACAGCCGATTCAACTATATCGAACATTTCTCACTTTGTTTTCCACTTATAAAACAGAGGAAAAGGCAAGCCTTTGCAAGACAAGGGGAAACAAACACCGGTAGTCACATCACCATCATTGCAGGCATTATCCTTTACTATGCGACTGCTTATTCCACTCAAGCAATTATCCCGCGAGATAGGAGATTCAACTGGAGACTATGCCGAGAACATTAGTAGTCTCAACGCAGCCGAGGAGATGCTATCGCGTTAATAAACCTCCTGGAGTTACGCGCCGCGGCGATGACGCCGATCGTAAGCGCGTAAATACATCGTGTGTATGTGTGTGCGTGTTACCGTTAGGGCGCAAGGGGCCAAGCCAATTTATAAGGGATTCTTTTTCACCGGCCACCGCGAACCCTCCGTTAACACAAGGCTCTCGCATCTTAACGGAGCTTTTCTCTCCGAGCGTTTACCGTATCGTGCGCTACTCCCCACGGACCTCCGGACGCAACATCTCAATCCCATGTATACACAGACTGCACAGAATTACAATTGTGGTGGTGGGCCCAAATCTAAGCGCGACAAGATAATCAGGGCAGTTCCGTCATTTTTCAGCGGCCACGAGGCCGCAACGTCATCATGATAATATGTACGCGGTAAATACTGACAGTCGCAGAGACACTCGGCTGGGGGAAAAGAGAGGGTGAGAGTGGCATGCATATAGTGAAACAGGTCGAGAAAGAGAGAGTGACAGGTTGGCAAGAGAAACCAGATCAAAAGTGAGCGAGAGAGAAAGAGAGAGAGAGAGAGAGAGAGAATAGGGTGGTTGGTATATACACATTCGATAAAACAGGCTGACTGGCGAGGGGGTTGGTTGGGGAAGGGCAGACCGTTGTAAAGCAGGCAGAGTCTCGTTGACGAACCAATTCATTATTATCCGGGATAAATAATGCGTTGTGTGCCTTGCGGTAGCGGGAATTGTTCAATTTCCTCGTGTCGGTGCAATGCGTCCATAAACTATGCGTGCCCTCGCCACTCCATCCGTGTGTGTACGCGCGCCTCTCTGTGTTTCTGTGTGTATGTACTCGAGCGCATCAACCTTTAAACGCATCGTGCGTACAATTATCGGGATGCGTTAAGTCCGTGGAGAATTGGGATCACATTCGATCGAGCGCCTTGTAAGTGTGGAAGAAGAGCGGTTTGTGCGGATCGGACGAGATCAATTAACTGGAGGAGACGGAAGAGCGTCTGGGGTAGGCGCGTTGGGGAAGGGTCCGAGGTCGTGGTCACCACTTCCGCTTCTCCTGTTGGTGCCCCGCTTACGTCTGACTGCTCCCGCGCTGCTTGCCAAGCCGCCGTGGGAACCTTCCTTCGTTGGCCGCGCGCGCGCGCGCCTTTTTCCATCGCCGGTGAAAGTAAGCGAGAACCGAAGGAGTGCGCTGCTGCACCTCCTCGAGATAATCCCGTACAGTTTGCACACCCGATCCCTTTCGGCTCCTTGTCTCCGAGTCTTGACAATCTCGACGTGTAACATTAGCTCTCTCGAAGGCCCTGCCTGCTGCCACCTTTGCACTTGGGAAGCTTTGTGTAGTAATAAATTGAGATATAATTGAATTAAGGATTCTCTCATTCGGAGTGCCTGAGAGTTGAATCGGTCGCGAAAGCAGGGCGGACTCGTTCCGAAAGGTAAAAAGATGCTAGAAACGACAGACGCACGAGCAGCACTCCCTGCGAATGGCCGACCATCTGAGGTGGGATCTACGAATGATTGATGATCGCAATAGAACGCTGCTTCTCGGTCTCGGCCCGCGCGACCTCGCTACTCACTCGCCTCAGAGAGAGAGAGAGAGAGAAAGATATCGTCATTGTCATTCGATGGCAGAAAGATAAGGCTGAATTTTTTGCGCGGGCTCAGCCTCCGCCGTTCTTCTCGGCGGCGAGGCGCAGCGGTCTGGCGTGAAAAATACTTTTTGCCCTCAATGAAGAAGCGTCTCAGCGATGGCGAGGCTTTTTCCCGTACTGGTGCTCTCGCTCTTCCCGACCACTGCCACGCTCGAAAGAAACGGAAGACCGTCCATCTCGGGCCCTCTTTCTCTTCAGCAAGAGTTTGCGGATCGAAATTATTTTCAGCCCCCGCGAGCTTCATTAGCCGCACGCGGAGAAAATTGTTTCATTCATTATGCCGGATTCAGGCTGAAATTGCGGGATAATTAATACTAATTTCAGCCTGATTCGCACAAAATATTTGTTTAATTGCACAAAGGGCTCCGGCTACTTCCGTGAAATGAGTTTTCAGCGTTCCACAAAACGCAGCGCGAGCCCCCGACAGTAGCGGTTCGGCACGCGCGCGCGGAGCCTGCGTGGGGGCTCGGCGCCCGTGCGCTAAATTAATTTTCATTTGAAAAATATTTCTTGCATTCCCCCAGCGATATTTGAATAATGCCCCTACCTGCAAAACCTTGATATCGCCGGCGTTTATTATCGGTCTCGTCTGTATCCGCCGCTCTATAGTATAGCTCGCGATTGTTCCGGACAAATTTATCGAAATTCTTCGAATACTCGTGTCCATTCGCTATTTAGCTTCGCTCTTATTATACATATTTGCAAGGTATCGCTATGACTGTCTCTTCATTGCTAGTAAATCCGTCAAAGAGAGCATCCGCACCGTCAAAGTTATTAACCCTGACTGGGATGTCCCGCTCGATCCTCGGGGAAACTGGCTGGGAAAGAGTTGCGCGGCGAATTATCATAAAAATATTGCGAATCCCCCGCTGTCAACGGGATTGTAGAAACAATTATCAGGACGCGCGCGCGCGCGTGTGCTAATGGAAGGTAGGCTGGTGCTGGTGAAACTATCTCTGGCTGTGGTGAGGGAGGTCGTGCGAGCCCTCGAAACTAATGGCACCTGTAAATCGAGCCGAGCCGAGCCGCGCGCGCCAGCCAGCCAGCCAGCTCCGGGAGCTCGGAGTCGCGAAATCCGGCGAAATACCAACTGAGGTTTTTATCCGGCAGCAGCGGTGCGTTAAATATTTGCGAGCGGCCGGTCGGCCGCCTGAGCTTTCCGAAATAAATCGTCCCGCTACAAGGACGTAAATATAGAAGGGGCGGGGGTGCTGCTACTGCAGCAGGAGGAGGAGGAGGAGGTGGAGGTGGAGTCCGCTCGTCAGTGGAAGCTGTGCAATTAGTGTAAATCGGTCGTGTGTCCGCGCGCATGCTTTCAAACTCGAGTGGAGTCCAGTCGGTAGGATTCAAAGGACATGGTAGATCAGTCGGAAGCGGCCGCTTTGACTTTCGTCCTTTCTACATTTCAATATATTCATCTTTCCCCATTCCCACTCATCTGCGGGCGAATCCCCTTGAAAATCGCCCTGTTCCTCATCCGCCACTTCCATCAGACATGTGAGTCGCATGCTAGAGCGAGCAAGCGATATACGTTAATGCCAACATCAGCACTCAAATTTTTGTTTCATACGGTCGGATAGCAGGCTGCCAATGAAATTGTAATCACACGCCTCGATGTTCCGTGGCAGGAATGGGCGTCAGTGGTGGCTGCAATCAAAGAAAGCTTCGGCCGCACGGAAATACCGAAGGCAGCAGCCGGGTAGATTGGCGGCTGGTCTCGGTGCGTTCCCGAGGCGTAGATTTGTACGTTAATAACTGTAGATATTCGAAGGGCTGGGCGCCGCCACTTTACTCCTGTCCTTTCAATCGGTCCGCCGCCGCCGCCGCCGCCGGTAAAGCATTCGTACGACCACCGCGCAGGATATTGAAATTTTTATTTGCACTCGCCCGGCACAACTAATTTCACGCTCGGCGAGAGATACGCGCCCGCCTCCTTTTTCCACCGAGGACATTTAATCGCCGTGGATATTTTAATCAGCCCCGGGAAAACTATCTCCGATAATTCCGGTCACTCCGGCTTTCGATTCATATTTCAATAGTACTCTCAAGATCAAGCGACACCCCATCCCACCCTCCCCCTCTCTCTCTCTCTCCATTGGCTCGTGCCAAATGAAATGCAAGCTATCGATGCCCGTGTCACTTTCAACTTAGCACCCACGTGTTTGCACGGCCATTCCTTCCACCATAAAGCTCTCCTCCGCCTCCTTCCACGGTGCTGGGTTAATCGGTGTCAAGGGGGTTCACGAATTAAACGGGCGGAATGCCACCCACGCGGAAGTGCGTGCGTGTGTACAAGGAACGCCCGGTGGCCTTAAATTCAGCGCTCACGCATCAGCCCACGTGAATTTAGTAAGAGGGCTGTTGGTGGGGTCGGAGGCCCATCCCCATGGGGAGATAGATCTGCGTGGCCTAGTACCATAGAAGACGCACGAAAGCATCCATACACACAAACTCCACAGGGAGAGAGAGAGAGAGAGAGAGAGCTCCCTTACGCACCTTTCCTCCATGGACATTCCCATACTCAGCGCTCGTCTCTGTCCTACACGTTCAATCCGGCTATAAAACATCCAACACCGGCGCATCCATCGTACGTGTATACTCGTGAAAGGGTTGAAACTAAATTTCCACATTGCCGAGCGGAGTATTGGCCCCCACGAACACCCTCGCGCCGGGAACTCCATGGAATTGCGCGTATACGTGTGTGCGAGTGTGTGTGAGTGTGGGGGGCGCGCGGGGGTGGGTTGAGGAGAGTGGGTGGGTGGCGAGAGCAAAGGGAGAGGCAGCGGAGAGGGAGCAGGAGATATTACAGGGTGTGTGTATGGGTTGGGGAGGCGAGTGTGTGCGAGAACACGTAGAGGCACCAACACACGCTCTCTCCGTTAACACGTACGGGAAACTACCCCCGAGCGCCTCTGGAGTGGAGGGGTCTCTGGCAGCATCCCCACTGGCGGTAGGATCTACTTGTGCCACCCCTTTCGACCACCCTCCTCACCGCTCTCCCCATCGCATCCCTCTCACTCCCGCCGCTCCTACTGCCGTCCTGCTCTCTCCCTATATATAGATCGATTTTCCATCGCACTCGGGGTCACGGAAACTCGGCGGTGTCCATCGCACTCGGCGCGTTACCCAACCCTCCTGGCCAGCAGTTTCAATTTGTTATTTTTACATCATTTTACCCGCTCGTCCTCTACCACCCATCCACCACCCTCCTCCCTTCTGCCTCTCGCCTCCTCCTCCTCCTACTACTCTTTGCCCCTCCTCGCCCACCCCATCCCCAGCCCCCTCGCGCCACCATCCACCGCGCTCTCCACGAGTTCTCTCTTTTCTGTTCGTGTTCTATCTCGTCTTCCCTCTCGTTTCCAGTATCCATCTACCACTACTACACACTCGCCGTCTCCGTCTCTGTCTGCCCACTCTTCCTTCCTCTCGTTACTGAACTCGTGCATCAACCCTTTTCGCCCGCGAACGATGCTTCGTCCCGAGGTAGACACAAGGAGGATGCCCTTTAACAATGCAGTTATTGTGTTTTCTGGAAGTTTTAATTATGCAGGCCGACCACTGCTTAGATCGTTGACACTTGCGTCGGGTGCTCGAGGGGTGGCGAGACTCTCCCGAACTCTAATTCATTATACCCTTCTTTTTCTCTGTCGCAGGTGACTGCTGCGAGGGAGGTCATCCTAATCTGTGATCGACCTTCCTAAAACATCAAGGTGGAACCGTGAGTCATATCTTCATTTCAATGACACGTGTATTACTACTACTAGTGTTATTTGCTTGCTCCGATCCGAGGACGAGGTTTCGAGGAAACGCCTGGAACTTTTTTTGTGGTCGAAAGTGCGATTTATGCTCCTTTCGATTTCACTTTAAGTGCGCACTTGCTAGAGTCCATCGCGCTGGAATAGTGGCTAGCTCGTGCCAGCCGCTAATTCGCCGGGTCCCGACTATGAAAAGTAGATGGAGTCCGGCCGTTTTCGGAAACAGGATAGCAGCAAAAAAGCGGCGCCGGCAGAAATCCAATAGGCGCCACCACCACCGCCGCCGCCGCCGCCACCACCACCACCACCATCCCCCCAACCCTTAGAGCGGCACCTAAGGCAGAGAGGAACCCTTGCTCCGCTGGCTCGAGCGAGAGGGTTGCTGCGCGCGCAAGTATCGATCCAGGAGGGTAGCAATCGATCGATCTATATATATACACACGTAGGAGGCTCTATAATCGCGTAGCTACACGAACGCACACAGGGGTGCTCGGCCACCCTAATGGGGAAGCCGGTCAGGAGCGTAAACGTGCGTGCGTCTCTCCATATACGTATAGGAGGGTGTGTATGCGTGTGTATGCGCGCGCTCGCGCCCATGGGGGGGTTCGAACGTGGCACGTATATATCTCTCGATCGATAGTTGGTGCTTGGCCAGTCGTACGCTAGATAGCTGCGAAAGGATTAAGGCAGTCCGTCGACTCAGGCCCTCTCATCATTTCATCATTTTCACTGTTGCCAAACTTGCAATCCACCTAATCGCCGCACTAACAATCCCACCATTTCTCTTTGTCATTGCCAGCCAACTTTTCACATCGAGTGCTTCTCTTTCGAGTGCTGGACCGAAGGGGGTTGAATACCTCATTCTCTCTAGCGAGTTTAATTCGAACACCTATCCTGCGCCTTCTTTCCTCCCCACCGGGCTCTCCCAATTTAGATACGGCTGGCACGGTTGTTGCCAAAGCTGCGGAGTGCGCGCGCGATAGAAAGAGAGAGAGAGAGGCCGAGAACCCACGTGTTACCTCAACCCGATATCCACACGGTGTGTTCAACCAGAGCTAGAGGAAGAGAGATCGCGCGCGCAACATCACACGCTCTCGCTTTTTGTCTCTCGGACGTGTGTGTGCGCGCTCGCACGTACGCCCGTATATTTAAATAGATTTACGCGGATCTACGCCGGCATATATTCCCCGCGCGAGTCTCGTTGATTTACACCGCACCGAAAATACTACGCGCTCGCGCGCGCCACTTGCCCATTGGCGAGTAGAGAGCGGCGCGCATAGTGTTCCGAGCGTAGAGCATGGTTGCGCGAGCCGCCCTCCAGATAACTTCTTACCCGTTGGAATTAAAAACTCCGCCCTTCAAGGATAGTAAGAATGACGGCGCCGCGCAACGAGAGAAAAGAGAGAGAGGGAGAGAGGATGCGTGTGTGTGGCGGGAACACGATTTTTCAGTAACCATAAAGTCCCACGTTGCACGCGAATCTCCTCAGCCTCGGTGTCTCCGCACCGGCTGTACCACTCGGCTCTTTTCCTGCTCTACCGAGTCCTCCACTCGCTCTCACACACGCGCGCATCTTCTCATCTAAGATGCACGCGCCGGTATCAGTGCCTCCTCTCTCTTTCTCTCTCTCTCCGTCCCTCTCTCTTTTTCCCTCCCTGTTTTTCCGTCGCTCGCAAAACTCTCGGTGAGACAGCTCTCTATCGTTGTTGGACGGAGGAAAATAGCGGCGTAAGCGAGGAGGCACGGAAACACACACGGATGGCAGAGAATGTCTGAGAGAGAGGGAGCGAGTGAGTAAGGGAGTGGAGAGGGGAGAGGTTGGATGACAGAGGGAGATTGCGCTCCCACGGGAGCAAGAGAGAAGAGGGAGTAACCGGGGGAAGGCGCGTGCGTGTGGTGGTTGTGCAAAAGCGGCAGGGACGGGTGGGTGGGTGAGCTTGCGCGCGGGTGTGCGGCGGGCGAAAAAGAGAGGTAGGAGGAGGAGGGAGAGAGAGAGGGTGAGAGAGGAACGGATATATGGGAGAGCGACGGCGCAGAGAGAGACAGGGAAAGAGAAGAGAACTGGGAGCCAGCCAAGGGAGAGATGGTAGGCGGGTGAAGGAGAGCAGAGCTATCCTGATAAGCGCAGGAGGAAGAAGGAGCGGGCGAGAGGAAGCCAGAGAGGAACGATAAAATGTGAAGAGAGGAGAGCGGTAAAAGCAGCCGGCAGAAAGAGAGGGAGGTAAAGTGCGTGGAAATGGAAGGACGAGAATGTCGCTGGCAGTGGGTGGGATGAAAGGAGAGACGCGGAGGGTTAAAGAACTGGCTGAACGAGGATCGAGTATTTTTCCCCCACCGGCCCTCCGTTCTTGGCCGTCTCTCTTTCTTGCTATACATTCTACGTGTACATCGAGTCCTGTACGCCTGTGTGCGTATATTTCTCTCTTTCTGCTCTCTTCCGAGCGTCGTTAGACAGGCTTCGCCGGGAGTCCCTCTCTCGGAAATATCTCCGCGAGAGAATATCATAGAGAGACTTGGCGATGGCGACGCCGGTGGTGTGCGGTTTAATGCCGCCGCTCCTCGCCGCGCGTACACTTCTCGCCAAGGAGGGCAGAGAACGCCGGCCGCGGATTATTGTATTATACGCCACGTGGATTATCCGCATTTTTTCGCAAGCCATCGCCCACCTTTTTCCCCGATAACCTTGTCGAGGGTGTTCCGCGGAGGTAGCCGGAGCCGCCGAGGCTTGCGGAGGAAACACCCTCTTTATCGGCGCCTGCGAACCGACCACCCACCCAACCCACCCCTCCTCCACCTCCTCTCAGGAATTCTAGATTGAAAAATCCACGGTAGAACGGGCGCAGTGGAAGGAAGCTATCAACATCTCGCCGAGGTGGAAATGCTAGAATGTGGATTCTCGGACCGATTCTACCGGCAGACAACGAGAGCGCCGGTGGTGGCACGAGAATTTCTAGCTCACCGGCCACGTGAAACAGGAATCTCGCGCGTGATCCGGAGATGTGTCACGGCTGCTGCACACAAAGGTCTCTTCCCGTACTCTAGTCAGGATGGACGGGGGGAATTTTTCGCGGCCGCGCGCGAAGGCGGGCGGGCGGGGGTGTGTTGGGGGGATGGCGCGGCGGGCGGCGGTAGAAGGGGTGGCTAAAAAGTTGGAGCGCGCGTGTTCGGGGAACTTGGAGATTTTCGGCAAGAGGACATTGGTGTCGCGCACATTGGAAACATGGGCGGCCGAGGGAATCGAGGGGAATATCTTCTCCTGCGAGAGTTAGCGCGCGAGAGCCAGAGAGAGCTAACGAGAACGAGGGGATCCTTCTGCTTCTGTGGCTCCTGTGGGGGTTGGCTTTCGCAGGATACGCGCGCTGGTACCCGAGTGCCAGGCACCACCACCACCACCACTACCAAGAAACTTGGCGTAGCCAGAGCGGGGTTCTGCGAGGGATGCTGCCAAGAGAGAAAGGGGTTCAAAGAGGGCGCTCGCGCGCGCGTGAGAGAGCGAGAGAGCAGTGTGGAGAAAGGGAGGCGAATGTATCCACCTAACCTACCTACCGCAGGGCAAGAACAGATGAACGGAGATCTCTCTCTGCCAGCCATCAGGGAAAGGGAACGAGGCGAGGCTCTCTCCTCGGCTCTCTCCTCGGCTCTCTTCTCTTCTCCCTTCAAAGCGTCCTTTGTTCGCTCGCTCGTCGTCCCCTGGGACCCCGCGTCCTACGTGTTTCCTTCCATCCAGTGCCGTACATTGCCTCCCGCTGGAAAAGTGACCCCATCTCGGAGAGATGCCACACCGGCGAGTGACCCTTTCAACGTATCACGCGTCGCCGGTACCAGCCTATCACCACTACCGCGAAATTCCTTTCCATTTCCCTTAAGCCCTTTCTTGGATAAATCAAAGAACTACCTTTGTATACATGTAGATGGGCTAGTATTAATTTATTTCTTTGATAATTTGCGATTGCACTCGGCTAAATTTTGTGTGCAACATATTTTCGTGGAAGGATCCGCCGACGATTTGAGTTTGCAGCATCTTCAGGAGGGATGAAAGCGGGCTCACTAATTCTGTCTATAGTGGCGTGTTTTTAATCCGTTTCCGGTGCCAGCCGACCCCCTCGAGTTTTCCCTCGGCCGCGGTACCCTTTATGGCTTACGGCCCTGCCTCGCCGCTCTCTCGCACGTTCACCCTCGCCCTCATCCCCTGTGGATTCCGCCCCTCCACCGGCCGCTCTTCACGCAGCATCCCTCTCAGACACCCCCGCGGACGCCGGAGAGCCGGCCCGCCATTGGCTGTCGGCCCGACCAATCGTTCTACCCCTTCGCAGACTTGCTGCATTCCCCACACACGTGGTTGACGTACGTCCATATTCTGAGGCTGGCTGCGCGAAAAACGTCAAAAAGTTTCGTTTCAGGCTAGATCGCGCGTAACGCGCGCTCTCCCGAGCGACTGAGAAAGGATGAGAAAGAGTAAAAGAGAGGGAGAGATAAAGATCGCCGTGTGCGGATAAACAAGAAAAAGCAGAGGGGTGGGAGTGGGTGGGTGCGCCGGCGAGAGAAGGGTTGAAGGGAGGGTGGTACGGGTACCTGGCGGCAAAGAGAGATACCCGACTAAAAAATGAAGGAAAGCCGGCTGCGCGCCCGCGAGTAAGGGAGACGAATAACTAGACAATTATGCGAGAGAAAGGAAGAGTACCGACTGGAAAAAGGAGAAAATCTTCTTTGGCGGCGGAGCGGAGGGGGGTAGAAGGAGCGAGTCAGCTAGAAAAAGAAGGCGGCGATTAGTGGGGCGGCGGTGAACGGGGCGACGGGTAGGGCGTGTTCCCCTCTGCGCCCAGCGGAAAGAGAAGACGTATCGAGCGCGCACACCCGAGGAGGAAAGAGCCGGGGGAATAAAAAAGAGGACGGAGGGAAAGAAAGACGAAAAAGAGAGCGCGCAAGCCGTCTCTCTCTGCCGCGGTGCTCTAAGTGTGCGAGAGACAAGGCTGACATGGTGCCGGCATCCACGTGGTTCTCCTTTCTCTCTCGATCCTCATCCTCCCTTTCACCGTGGCCTCCCTCGACTTCTACCCACGCTGTCCCTGCCTCTCCGTTCATTCGCCTGTCCACCCGGTCTTTCCATCCGTTCGGAGCCCTCTCCTCTCGCTCGCGCCGCGATCGAGAGCGCATCTCTCCCTCGCACGATTTCAAGCCTCTCTGCTCCGCTCCGCTCTCCGCTTTCCTCTCCACCTCGCTCTTCTCTCTCTTCTGCTTCGCTCTACTCTGCTTCGCTCTGCTCTGCTCAGCTCTGCTCTGCTCTGCTCTGTTCTGCGGCTACCGGAGAAGCCTGCGAGCCACCTCGTCAGATAGAACGCCGCAGTCCCGCACTGCAGTTGCAGCATGCTAGTGCACGAGAGCCAGCCGATCCATCCTCCGGCTGTACATGCTACCGGACCATGCATATCCGACCGGACGTAAATCATGCAAAGGCACCCATCCCGACCCACCACCACCCACCGACCCCCATCAGAATCAACCTCATCTCATTAGATTCATTTGCATTTCCCACCCGAAACGATCTCCTTCATAGCGAAAGCTCTCGCCAAGAGCGGGGAAAACAGACGGAGTTTGTGATACGCGCTCGCTCGCGTACCAACTGTTAGACAAAGTAAATTCGTTCGGTCCCAGTTGCCGCGGGCGGGGTTGCCGCACTTTCGGGCAACACCGGCAATCGGGGTTCGCCGCAAATTAGTTTCACGCGTAAATTAGTTTAGTTGGTTTCTTTCGGAAAGCCGATATGCAAACTCCAACACTTGTCCGGGCTAGTCGACTGGGCATTGCTACGTTCGATTACCCCCGGTTACATACACGCACCATCGCCACCGGCCTGACCGCTGACAGGAACGTTCTACTGATCGACCTACCAATCAAACGGCCAACCCCGCATGCTTTGCACTGGAAAACTCATGGAAATTCTATGATTCTACGCGACCCGCCCAAACAGGCATAGTCAAGCGGATTCTCGACCGATTTGCCATTCCTAGTTGACAAACAATCGTAGCCTTTGGTCGCAAAGTCACTCAATCCAATTTCATAATCAGACTAATCATAATTCTAATTCTAAATTCCTTCTCCTAAATACAGACTACGTTTTCAATTATAGATTCCTGAAACTTTTAAAATTCGCAATAGTAAGCAAGTGTTTTCAAAGCGACAGGATTTCGGGCGTCTGGTTCGTCCTTGGCTCGGCTCCGTAGTCGGTCGCCAGTCGAAGAGGCCCTCGTTGCTCTCGTTCTCGTTGGTCCTTGGGGCCGTCGAAGGTTGCAGAAATACGCGATGTCAATGCTAAAGACGTTCCATGAACATTGGGATTGCATCACGAATACTGACAGAGTTTCCCTTTTCCACGCCTCTTTCTACTAGCAAGAAGTATCATCCGGTGAGACTAAGAAACTCACCTGGCTGGAGAAAAGCCGGGGTGATTATCAGTAATTTTGCGAGTGGAGTGTGGTGGAGCAGGTAGCGCCGCGAGGCCTATTATGCAGGGGTGGCTGGCCACATCTTAGTGCAGTCGGGTTACGGTACATTGAGACGCAATACGTGTCGAGGAGTTCGGGTTACAGTGTAGGAGAGGAAACGACCTTGCCTCGGCCTAAATGGGTCGCTAGGTACATAGAAAGGGGTCAAGAGAGAAAGGGAGGCTTTCGTAGTCAAGGTTAAAAAATACACTGTCCTCCTCTCTCGCTCCCTTCTCCCTCTCCCTCCCTCTCTCACGCGCTTGCTAGTTCGCTCGCAAGCCGCCTGTTACTTCCGCGTTTTTGTAACGTCTCGTTAACATGTAAATACGTAGCAGCGGCCGTTCGCGCTGCCGGCGCGTGTCTGTCTCCTGTCGAAATTTTAATAGAGCCCCGCTATGCGTGCCGGCGATTTTTTTTCCCCACCCCGAATCGACCCGCCGCTACTCCACTAACCTAATTAGAGGGATCTGCAATTTAATGCGCGGCGACGGTGTGAACGGGATAAATGCAGGAAGCGGTTGAAAGGGAAATCGGCATTGAGCCACGCTCGAATAAAGACAGCGCGTGTATGTGTGTAGTATATTTTCATATTTGACTGAACCCGAACGATACGTAAAACAAGCACGGCGAAGCGTATCGAGCATAAATCAGCGTTCTTCCGGAGAAACGGCGCGCGCCGCCCGGCTTTGCCCGTGAAAAAAAGGCGGGGAAAACGATCGAAAGCGCGCTATTACGGAAACAATACGCTAAGAATAAAGAGCGATCCATTTACGAGGGATCCCCGCCCGTCCACCGCCAACTCAACTACCCGAGTGAAAAATGTCCTAGTACGATTTTCATAGAGTGACCCTCGAAAGAGTTAAGAGGAGACCAGCGCGGCACATGCTTGACGAGCCAATGTACGAAACACAAGTATGTCCGGAGAGAGGAATGCAACCCTTTCGCAGAGAAGCTCTGTGCGCGGGAAACAAAGCTGCGGAGCGGCGAGGTACTGGCGGAATGGGGGGGAAAAAGGACGAAAAAGAAGATGGAAGAGGAAGCGGGAAAGAGCGCGAGGGTGGACCGAGGGAGGCAGGCGGCGCGTACTACGAGGAAGTACACACAGGGGAAGTGGAAAGTTGATTTACGTACTACGCCGATCTTGACCCAGAGTTCGTTTTTGCGTGTACGTGCGCCTCCATGTACGTCCGTGCACACCCGCAGCTTCAACAGTGTATATGTGTGTATGTGTGTGGCCCTCCTTCCGACTGCCGCTCTCTCCCTCCCTCCCACTGTGTGTCTGTGTACGTGTGTGGGGGATTCCAACGACTCGCCATCTATCAAGCGGCCCACCTGCTGCCGGTGGCATTGAATCGGCAAATAGACAAAGGAAATCCCAGAGAGCCCGGACAAGAAGAACAGGAAGAAGCACCGGCGGCGCAGCCTGGACGCAGGAAAGTACGGGCGCACCGAGGAAGAGCGCGCGCGCTCCAAGAATCAGTAGAAAAGGAAGGAGTTTGCTCGGCTGCCAAATCAAATGAATCGAACGGGACCGTCGTCTACCGCAAGAGGAACTCGCAATTTTCATCGCAATATCTCGCTGGAGAAAGATTCGAGAAAAATGGTGGGCACTCTTGCCGATGGCATCGATGGGGGGGTAGGCAAAGGCGACTATGTGTGGAGGGAGGGCTCGAAAGAGGATTCATCGCGATAATATGGGAGTGCCTGAGAGTGAGCTGCCGGCGCGGAGCGGCGCGGCGCGGCGTTGCTCTCTCGGCGAAGTGTGTCGGCCGGCCTCCTCTCGATCCTTTCTGCCGCTCGTTGCGATTCAACGCTCGCTCGCGCGCCCGCCACTCTGAGTCAGTCCTCGGTTGGCGCAAAGTGTGCCAGGCAGCCGGCACTCCTGCGATATGCAACCTCCTCGCTCTTCTTCTCCTCCGCATCCTCCCTTGGTCTACGTGCACTTGGCCAGGAGGCTGGAGCTGCGATCGCGAATTACCCGCTGGCATTGGCGGAAGCCTCCAAAAAAACGGTGGCAACGACACGCTCCGCTAAACAGCTCTCTATCTCTCTTCCCTTCTCCTCCGTCCTCTTACACCCTCTCGCTACCAGAGAGAAACCAGAGAGCAACATACCACCGACAAGACAGATACGTGCGGTGGCTGAGAGAACGCAGCGGCCTCTTCTCTTTCCCATTAGGGGTAACGAGTCATTTTCTCAACACTCTCCTCACGCGCTCCCAGTTTTCCTCTCGGCTTCTCCCGCTGGACTCGTGGCGCCGCCCGGTAATTAGTCGGGACGGTAATTCGACAGTAAGGATGGTAGGGTCAGTCGGGAGAGTACCGGCGAGTTAAGGGTGCGCCCCCCGCTCTCTCGAGGACGAGTGCGACGCACTATTGCCGGGCATTGATCCTCCTCCCTTTAAAGACGACAGGACGGAAACGCTTGATACAGTTTTGCAGCTCAACGCTGCTGGCCGCCTTAAAGCTCGCTGACCTTTAACTTCAAAGTCAATGCACTTGTATCTTGGATCGAACTTCGCTCCGGGTAACCCTGTACTTGTATTGGCTCTATGAAGCACCGAGATTCTTTCCCATGAGAGAGCATACTCCCTTGATGTGAGAGTGCGTGTGTGTGTATGTTTGTTGGATGGTTGTACGAGCTGACTGGTTGGGCAGCGAGCGCGATGAGAAAGTCCCGGGAAATTCAGGAGCGATACCGTCGGAATTCGATCGCAGATGGGGTCGCGACGTCGAGAGCCCCGATCGGGGAAGCCTAGCCGCATACCTTGAATCCCAGGAACACCGGAGTGCACCGGAGGCGCATACAACTTCGGCCGACCTTGACTCTTCGGCAAGTTGCGCCGGGGTCGGCTCGCACTGTCCCGTAGGAAGCGGCGATTGCGATTATCAGATTCGTTGATTGGAATTGGAAGCGCACGGTTCACGAAGGTCACCGGCATCTCTCTCTCTCCCTTTCCTATTATATACTCATGGTTAACTCGCAGCCGGATGATTCGATCATTTTCTATTATCGGATTCGATCGAATTACAATACTGCTTTAATGTTTCGATAATGCCCGAATTCCCTTGGGTCAACTTCTTTATATCGGGGGGAATGTTCGCACGCGTAATCGACGCACATGCGTGGTCGCGAGGGTGGTTTATAGAGTGCGAGTTGTCGGCACGCTTGCGCCGACCTCTTCCAAATAGTTCAAGCCACTTTGGCTCGGCCCGACATGGCGAGACGACGAAAGCGTCGGACGTGTTCCGCTTCTTGCGGGATGGCCTAGTTCGGTGCGCGCGCCAGGCGTCGCCAAACATTCGGCGAGGACGGATCGAAAATCGAAAAGGCCTACAAACCCTTTCAAGGCACAAATCCCCTGAAAATTCATCAAACATTCATTCGCTCTCTCAAACCCAAATCATTACGATCTCACAGAATATTCAAGAAAATGCGACAATCATCACTCAACACAGCCAAGAATACTCTCATCTCTCTCCTTTCGTTCTTCACTGACCTACTTCTCCAGAGACTAGGTTGCGAATAATTCTCGGACAATAGGATCTCGTTCTTCGAGTCCGATGCCAAGGATATTACACTTTCGGCCATCAGTTCGCACTCCCTTACAGATGCAATTTAGCCGAGAGGAGTGGAGAGACTAGCACCATGCGAAATCCATGTGGAGTGGCGGTGCATTGTATCGAGGGTTCGATCGCCGGTGGAAAAAGGAGAAAAAGCGTGGCAGTGGCGGCAGGCGAAAAACAAAACAACGGCCAGTTGAATGCCAGTGGTTCTGGTGCTCGAGGGGGTTGGCCAGGAGGGGAGGAGGAGAGAGCTGCTGCTCGAAGGGCGGAGGCGGGGGAGGGAATAGGGCGGCGGAGGGTGGTAGTGAGCCGGCGAGTAAAAGCAGATTCAACAAGTAGATGCGACAGCTGCTGATGAGAGCCTAGCGAAGGCCCGGCTGGACTTGCGAGCCACTCGTGTGTGTACTCTCTCTCTCGCCCTTCCACGCCAGTTCAACCCCCCACCCACACCCCTTTCTCCCTCTCGGTTTCTGTGCAAGTGCACATTAACCTTAGTGTATACACATAATGTAATCGAGCCGCGAGGTAATACCGACTGCAAAGCACCGCCGCCCATTCGCGGCGGCCGTTTGCGGGCGCACGCATGAGATACTCTCGAAGCACGCGGCAGCAGCAGCAGCAGCAGCAGCATCCCTTCCCGATGCCCGCGAGACACACACTCGCCGATAAGTCGCCCTTCCATTTTCCGAGTGTCCCCGCCGCTCCACGAAGCTTTACCTGCTCCAGATAAGTGGTAGCGGTAATGCTACATTGGTAAAGCTGGCACGCGTGGAAAGAGACTCGGCTCCTCGTCCTCCTGTCGGGGGACCAGTGAGTGGTAGTCTCTTACGGGGAGGAAGACACTGTCGACATAATGCAGCGGAGGATCAGGTTGATAGTCAGTCGCGTGTACGGCGAATGTAATGCGGCAAAAGAGCCGTGGCAGGTTGGCCAGTGTCGGCTTGGAAACATGTGGATATGGGGGATGCATGTATGCAGATATCGCCGAGAGGGAGAGAAAGCGAGAGAGAGAGAGACGAGAGACCGACACCGGCAGGAAGACTTGGAATGCGACCGAGCCGCCAGCGGACCAGCCTTCGGCTGGCCAGTAGTGAGAGTCAACCTACCGTGAACTCTGAGACGGGTTCGCAGCGGCGACCTCGCTGAATTAACCCGGTTTATTTCGACCCTTAAACCGCCCCGTTTACACGCCACTCTCCCGAAATATTTGCCAACTATTTCGCCGATAATACGAGCGGGGAAAGTTTGGCTGGTTGGTTGGTTGGTTGGTTGGTCGGTCGGTCGGTCGCGGGGAAAGCCGGTGTTAGCGGTGGCCGCGCTCGGAAGCGCAAAAAGCTTTGCATAGCGTGACTTCAGAATTCGACTTGGTACGCCCGGTCATAAATTTCTTCGGCTCCGAGTGCTAGCACGCTAGTCTCCGCGCCGATGTCGTCGCGCTCCGATCGAACTCTCCTCCTCGAGGTTTGCCAGAGTGACGAAGAGAGACAGAGGTGAGGGACGGAGAGCGAGAGCAAGAGAGAGAGAGAGAGACTTGCGCGGAGTACTGGTTGGAGGGTGGGGTGATTCGATCGATTCACCTGTCAGGTGAATACCTCGCAAGCCACGGATAACGCACCTGTATTTTCGCGATATGCCCTCTGTTGGCCGGCACGCCAATCGGGCCCTCTTAACTCCGATCGTTACTCTGTCGGTCGATCTTTTTCACCTTGCTCCGAATAGTTAAATGCCCGGCTAGCCAGTCACCATAGTTTACAGCTCGCAGACGCCCGCGCTAACACTCCCACTGCACTGGGACAATACTCGCCAGACCATTGACTCGAGGGAACCCCGATGAAGCCGCAGTTAGAAAGCCACTATTAACAGTTTAAAGGCCACTTGGTCCGAAACCTAGCTTCCATCCTCGAGTATTTTCAAACAGTGAAAGGTAAACTCAACGATCAGTGACACTCGGCCAGCAAATGAATAAACTCGACTACCTTTGAAGTCTTAACAATACTGACGAGCACTCTCGCTCTCTAACTGTTGGCACAAGAAATCTCGTTGGTAAGGTACACGCACTATTATCTCGTTAGTTTTCCAACTTCCATTCTCCACAGTGGACGTGTTACTGTTCTCGAGGATTCGACGGGTGGCGCGCGCTCGCGCGCCCGCTCAGTCACTCCAGAATGTTGCGAACTTTAATATCGTCTTGTTTACCAAGGTGGGTTCAGTGCGATGTTTTTAAAGCTCGGTGTAAAGGGCGCGGATGATGGTTGAGACAGCTGGCGGAATGCTTATAATAATTCCGTGGCAACCACGGGGAACGAGGATATTATATTATATTCTCTCTCGCCCAGTTATCTCGCGCGCGCGCCCGCGCTTCGTTATACCGAGATATTCTGCTTGGAAAATAAGGACTCCTCTCCTGTGAGAAGCAGTCCCGGCACGGCTATAACGCTGGAACCCATCGTAAATAATAACCTCGCATTTTTTCCTCCATTTTTCCTGGGAACAATTTTTCGAAATACTTAGAGATCGGTCTGCCCGCCTCGAACGTAAAAGAAGGGAAGATTTTCTATGCGGGCGTAGCAAAAAGTTTCTATGATGATGTTGTTCGTACGTGCAGCACTCTTATGTATCTCGAATCGCTGGCAGTATTGTTGGAAGTAGAGAACAAACGGAGTCATTTACTCGACCCTTTACTTTTCCAACTTTTCTCTTCCCTCCTCCCAACTCGCCAACTTTCTCTTTCGCTCCAGGACATTAAAAACTTTAACAGTACTTAATTCGTATATTCAGCTAGGAGTCGGGGACTCTCGATTTCATTTGGAGTGAATAAATACATAGATCAAGTTCCAATTTGGCGAAATCGTATTTAGTGCCGTGGGGATCCTCGGAGATAAGATCGAAGCCTGGGGGATCGATTCACGAGAAGGACGAGCACGTGGCCGCGAGCGTCAATAGAATTCTACGAGAGGTGGAATGTGCACGTATACCAAGAAACGCAGGAGGCATTGACCGAATAACAGGGAGTTTCTCTCTCCCACTCACTCTCTCCCTCTGCCTTCCGCATCCCTTTATAACGCCGTCCCGCACCGGCGTCCGATTGAATAAGGAACGCGAGATATTTGGAGATATTTATAATGCATGGATGCGTGCGACGTCGCCCCGAAAGAGGAGGCCACTGGCGGGAAGAAGAAGAAGATGCGTAGAAGCGGGCGGGCTCAGAGAGAGAGAGATTAGGGCAGGTCGTGCATAAACGGCCCACCACGGAAGCAGACGCGGAACCAGAGGCTCAATGAACAGGAGGAAGAAAAGCCGAGGAAGCTTAGGGTTCGAGCGAGAGGAGTGGATGATACGTGAAACGGGTGATTTGTATCAATCGCTCCTTAGCTCTCTCTCTCTCGGCCGGCATTATACCCCTCTCACGAAACGAGCCAGCCGGTATATAAAGACTTCGCCGGACTCCCTGACGCAGCATTTCCGAATTGACCAGGCTCTATTTACGCTGCTCGTAACAGCCGATAAAATTCGCCCGGCCACCCGAACAACAAGTGGCTCGAGCACTCTGTTTTGCACCGGAGCCTGCGGGAAAGACAGAGCGAGAAGCTGTGAGAGAGCGGCTCGCTCTGCAGAAAAAAGAGAAGCTGCGAGAGTGACTCCGGTGGCAGCTTGATACGACGAGACAGGCGCCCACGTGATAATGAAAGAGGCTGGGAGCGAGGGAGAGCGAGGAGCGAGGAAAAAGCACGTACTCTTCTTGGAAAGTAGTTGTAGAAGCAGAGAGCGCTCAGCGATTTCTGAGCGAAAGGGATACACACAGACACACGTGCGCGCGGAATCCTACACACACACTCGCTGACATAATGGAGAAAGGGATGTGAAGGGAGGATCACGCCGGTGGATTACGCAATTTGTATCTGGGAGATTAGTTTTACGAGACTCGGGTTCCTGTCGCCGTGGTGCGACGACCAATCCCCCTCCACCAAGCCCCGATGGAAAGCGCGCGCCACCGCCGTCTCTGTGTATGTCGATCTCTACGTACACAGAGAGCGTGGGCACGCGACGTGAATCATTGTTCGCTGGAATATATTAATGATCCGGACTGATAGTGCCGCTTGAAGAGAGCGGCGGCGGCTACGGCTGCGGCGCCCCTCGCGTCCCCCGTCAGCCGCGCCGAATTTGTCGTAGGTCACGGTATGAAATCCTGGCGCCCAGAGAGAGACACTTGATTCGCTCGGTTCGTTCGGTCACATGTGTGCTGCTCGCACGTCGACGTGTTCTCTCCCTCGGGTCGCCCGATTGGCACGGTACCCGCTGCGAGAGAAGGCGCACCTTGCACCAAGGACCATGCACCTCGACAATGACCTCTTCACCAGGAAAGAAAGCCCCTTTTCCTCTCGCTCCACTAATACAGTACCACCACCACCACCAGCGACGTAATCGTATTATGAAGCATGTGCGCCACGCTCGACGGTAAATCATTCTTGCGAGGCGTACATCTCTCTTTCTAACGCTGCTGGAGCAAAGTAGTGTGTTCCCCCCTCGGTAAAAGGGAATCCAAGGAATTCCGGGAGGGGAAAGGAGTTATGAACGTGTCCTGCATAATTGAGGCCAATTCCCGCCAGTTTTCCAGTAGCGTGCCGGTGCGGCGGCTGCTACTGGGTGCACGCGTGTCCCGGTGTTTTCATCGCAGCCAGTTCGTATCCATTGTTCGCAGCTATAATGATCGCCGGTGATAGTGCCAGCTGAACGCGCTCAAGCCTCGAGAGGCCCGGGAGCCGTGAAATTTGACGTAGGTCACGGTGGATCCTTGCCACAGACGCCGTTTAAAAACACACGCCGAGAACCGCCAGATTGAATTATCACCGGTACGTGACAGCGTTTCGCAAGGGTACCACTCACTCGTAAAAAGCACCGTACGCGCGCGCGCGCGCACTCTCCACGGGAATTTCGCATTCTCATTATCGATCGAGATCTACCATCGACGAGGCATCGGTCGTCGAAAAGCCTGTACATAATTGGTAGGAGCAGCGCGGACGATATTGGCCGCGCGGCAAAAGTGCCCGCCGGTAATGGGGAAAATTGAGTTGCGCGGCAGGGAAAAAAAATATATCGCTATTACCTCCTTTGGCCCAATTTCCCGTGGCGCGCTTGCGCACACAATGCAGTTAAATTGCCGGTGGTCGCTTGTTGTTCCTGCTGCCCGGTATATTAATGTCCCACACAACCATTTCGATTTAAACTTCCAGCCTCCACTCATTCCCCATCTCTCTCTCTCTCTTCCCATTTGCAACCATTCCACGAGCATTAACAACCCGCCGATTTATTTGTCACAGTGTAATCTGTAGTCACGCGGCACGTACAGGGTGAGTCACTCGCCTTTGAATCACCACCAAAAATGGGATATTTTCGGTGGTCAAAAATATGGGGAAAACAAAATTTTGAGCTAGGGCTCTGGAATTTTTATGGTATCTTCCTTGGCGCAAAAAAACATTACCTACCAAATTTCAGCCCCGGGAACGGCCGGGAAGTCTTGAAAACCTATGAAAAACCGTCGAAATGAAATATTCCAGATCGGTTTTACACATGTTTTAGGCAGAATTCCAGCATTTCCCCCACAACATTTATGTTTTTTATCCGTTTTGAGACACGAACAATCGAAAAATCAAGCGTTCGTCCCAGTCCCAGAACCTTCGAAAAATCGAAAATTTTTGAAGGGGTATGCCTTAAAAAATTTGCGAAAAAATGAATTTTGAGCTAGGGCTCTGGAATTTTTTCTACTTCTTCCTCGATGTAAAAAAACACTTTCTACCAAATTTCAGCCCCGGGAAAGGTCGGGAAGATAAAAAAACATGAGGAAAACCGCTAAAATGAAATATTGAAGATCGGTTTTCCACGTGTTTTAGGTAGAATTCCGGCATTTCCCCCACAACATTTATATTTTTTTTCCGTTTTGAGACACGAGCAATCGAAAAATCAAGCGTTCGTCCCGGTCCCAGAACCTTCGAAAAATCGAAAATTTTTGAAGGGGTATGCCTTAAAAAATTTGCGAAAAAATGAATTTTGAGCTAGGGCTCTGGAATTTTTTCTACTTCTTCCTCGATGCAAACAAACACTTTCTACAAAGTTTCAACCCCGGGAAAGGTCGGGAAGATAAAAAAACATAGGGAAAACCGTTGAAATGAAATATTCAAGATCGGTTTTCTAGGTGTTTTAGGTAGAATTCCGGCATTTCCCCCACAACATTTATGTTTTTTATCCGTTTTGAGACACGAGCAATCGAAAAATCAAGCGTTCGTCCCGGTCCCAGAACCTTCGAAAAATCGAAAATTTTTGAAGGGGTAGGCCTTAAAAAATTTGCGAAAAAATGAATTTTGAGCTAGGGCTCTGGAATTTTTTCTACTTCTTCCTCGATGTAAAAAAACACTTTCTACCAAGTTTCAGCCCCGGGAAAGGTCGGGAAGATAAAAAAACATGAGGAAAACCGCTAAAATGAAATATTCAAGATCGGTTTTCCACGTGTTTTAGGTAGAATTCCAGCATTTCCCTCACAACATTTATGTTTTTTATCCGTTTTGAGACATGAGCAATCGAAAAATCAAGCGTTCGTCCCGGTCCCAGAACCTTCGAAAAATCGAAAATTTTTGAAGGGGTATGCCTTAAAAAATTTGCGAAAAAATGAATTTTGAGCTAGGGGCCTGGAATTTTTATGGTATCTTTCTTGATGCAAAAAAATATCACCCACCAAATTTCAGTTCCGGAGAAGGTCGGGAAGTCCACCAAAAAAATAAGGGCTAGGAGAGTTCTGATTCAAAGGCAAGTGAATCACCCTGTACACGCCGCCGTCGAGGTTTTACCAGGTTGCGCGCCGAGCCCCAAAAATGTGGCAGCGGCACGTGTATTCGTAGATAGGGAAACCTGTCGCGAAGAGCGCGCGTCAGCTAGAAACGGGCGAAGAAAAACGAGATCTTGCGAAGGAGATCCGGTGTGCCAACGAACACGTGGTCGGTAGATCCGAGCCTCTCCGCTGCCGGATCGACGACATAGCCCCTGCTCGAGTATATGTGCGAAGTGTATGTATGTGTGAGTGTCTGTATTCCAAAAGCGGTGGAGGCGGTGCGGGAAAAGTGGCTCGAGACTACGATAAAAGCAGCAGCAGGTCGCTCGCGCGCTCGTAAATAGAGCCGCGGGTCCATTCATGAGTTCGGCCAGCGGCAGTAGCGGCAGCTCGCTCGTGCGTACACGTTGGAAAAGTCTTTTTCTCCGTGTATTTTACGGGAGGTCAGGGTTAAAGAGCTGGAAAGAGAGACGAGAGGAGGTGGCGGCGGAGGTGGTAGAGGAGGGCGGCGGCGGCGGAGAGGCGGTAGAGAGTGAGCCGGTGGGAGAAGGGCTGTGTGCTGGGAGCGGGATTCCGTTTTATGGGACCGCGATCCTCCTTCCACTGCTCGTGCGGCACGCTCGACCCTTTTGGCGGAAGGGAATTAATTGAAAGTAACTCGCGCACACCGCCAACACCTCACCCTCTCCCGCCGCCCACCCTGACCACCCTGCCATGCCCTGCCATGCCCTGCCCTGCTTTGCCCTGCTTCGCCCTGCCCTGCCCTGCTCTCCTCTCTTTGGTAATTTTAAACTTCGCCGTTCTTTCGCGCGCGCGATCTCTCCTTGCACTCCACTCTCTTTACACCGACGGTGTAAAGTCGACGCGTGAATGCACCCGCCGCCTCTGCGTCGATGCACTCAACACACGGCCGACATAAAATATGCTGACCACTCTCAGCCGAAAAGATGACCACTTCTCGTTTAAGGAGTCAATTGAATTTTTAGTGGTTTGAAGCCTTTATTTCGAGAGTTAGCATGCGAGAGAAGCGCAAACCGGCGTTACCAGTGAGTAAAGATAGAGAACGGGCGCGCGCGTCAGGGCTACGTGTATTGGCGTGCGCGCGAAGCCGCGAGAGATAGTCTCAAGACTCGAAAACGGTTTTATCGCTGATAAGGATAGCCTTATCAGCTTCGGCGAACCGATAACACGCCTCGCGCTTAATCGAATGTCGCGCGACGCACGCGGCTTCCTCTCGCGATCCTCTCCACTCATCTGCTTCGTTAATGCCTCGATTAATTAGTTACCTACCTGACAATGCACTGCTAATCGCAAGCACATAACCACTGCCGTGAGATCTCGATAATTATTATATGGGATTATTATTACTCTCGTAATTATTACTGATGAAACACTCTGTCGAAAGTCGACTGTCCAAAAAGTATATCGCATCCAAACTCTTGGAAAGTCCCCGCGTGACAAATGAAACGAAGTGGGACTAGTGGAGGAATCGGGGCAGGACTTTATCAAAGGAGTGAGCGTATGACTGTATCGATATCAGGTCTAGCCAAAGGAATTGGGACAAATTGGTGTGCATTAGTTGGTAAGCCGGGAGATCCGGCAAGGGATATGATTGCTGATCCCTATCAGCGGCCCGGCATCGGAATCCTTAACGGGAGGCCGATTAGAGGTGTTAGGAAGGGCTGACATTAAAGGATAGCCTATTTTTCTCGCTTCGTTTAACCCTGCATCTTTCGCTTCCTGTTTATCATCCCACTTCTTCCGTCCATCTACCATCGCACATACCTATGTATATGTGTGTATGTAGTAACCTTTTGCATTACGCGCGGTTCGACTGGCTTTCCCTATCACCGCCCACTTGGTGAATCTATTTTTCCCTGGCGGGACATCAACAGGTTCCCGATATTCTCTGGAAGACGTGCACGCATTCCGGCTCTATTGGGAGCAGCAGCCTCTTGGCTGGGTAATAATCGGAGGTGGAACGTAGTATCTGCGGAGCGGAAGTCACGTGTGCGCGCGGCTCATGAAATTGGCTGATAAACTCTCGCGCGCGCGCTGGCACCTGTCGCTCGGATATGTCATCGTGAAATCGGGCCTGCCTGTGTTAACAGGTGCTTTTAATTCGTGACGCTGCGCCGCCACCACCGCCGTCGCCGTCGCCGCCGCCACCGCCGCGAAGGACTCCTCCTCCAGCTGCTCTGATATCATTGCCCGATCGTTTCGATCGTTTCCTTCGATCCCAGCTACGATAGCCTCACTTGGACAAATAACGAAACTCCAGCTTGGGGTGGATTCGTTTGTTCGTGCAAGCATTATTCTGTTTGCTTGTTCCTGCAGCTTGTTAACCCTCGATACATTGTTCACTCAGGCACGCATCAATTTACGCAATTATTAAAGCACACACACACAACAGCGGAAAGTAAAGTAGACGCACAAATACGATCTATTGACTTGGGGGGATATTTATTATTTAATTATGAAAAATAACAGGGCGTTGGTTTTTATATACAATATGCGGCCAATAATGAGTATAATTCTTAGTATATATAATAGAAATATGAATCGAAAGATTTCGACGGTATTATTGAAGTGGAAATGCGAAGATTTCGATGAGTTCGTACTTGTTGTTGACCATCAATAGCTTATTTGTGTCAGCGAAGGTAGTAGAGGATGACCAAGTGTTTACCAGACGTCACGCTACCTAAGCTGGCAGGGTACTCTGGGATGGGTATAAGACCCGTTGCCAGGTAGAGCAGGTAGCATCTTTGCGACGCCAGGGTATTCAGGTTCATAGGTCATTTAGAGTCAGTTGCACGAAAGCAGCCAAGCTACTAAGCCGTGCAAAATATTTCTGCGGAAGGGGCGAGGAATGGTTCGCGTACGAGAGGATGAAGAGGGTAGCTTCCGGTTGCGGAGCCGGAAGATGTGAATGGCGCGAAACAGAGCCGACCACCCGAGTATCCTCTGTCCCGGCTCCACCAGCATAACACCATTTTGCTGGACGCTTTCTCGACTCCACCTTCACTAGACGTTCCCTCGGATTCGTTACGTAAACACTTTTAACCCCCTTCCCATACATCTCGAACGTTTTCAAACGTTCTCGATCCGATTTTATGGTGTACTTATACGTCTGATTCATACTGCTTACATAGAATCTCTATGTACTTCCTTGTATTATCAGCAGTTTCATACAAAAGGAGAATACTTCGTGATTCTGACTCGTTTAATTCTGATATTCTTCTATAACGTTCATTTGCCAAATTCTTCGGTCTTAAAGGATCTAATAGAAACGCTTCGAGTGCTGTCTCGATCGGAAAAAAAGCTACGGTGGTCGGCGCCGTTGGGAACTAGACCGGAAGTACAAGGGAGCCGCGCAGCTTTCGAAGGAGATCGTAAAACATGCCGGAGTTCTTCCTAATCCCCACCAGTCTCCAAGCTAGCTCCGGTCTTCCTTGCAGATGAGAAAGTATAATAATTACGGTGAACGCCTCGCAGTAGCATTGCTAAGCCGGAGGCCCGTGGAAGCGAGACTAAAAATCCCTCGGCACGCCAACTGACAATTGTCGGCGGCGAGGATTGGCCGCGGCTGTATTTTCTTCAGGAGTCATCTAAAGTCCGAGGGTTTATAGATTCGCGGGGAACGTCAGAGAGCGATATGAGATCGTTCTGGCAATCGTCGCACATGCGAGCCAAGCGAGCGCGCGTGACGCTCGAATAAGGCTTGCTTACGTCGCAACGGCCTCGTCCAGAGAGCAAGGACATTCATTGGCCACAATTCATCTGTCGCGCAATGCCCAACCAATCGTAAACGCGACCGCCGCTTTACTTCCGTCCAAGAAGCACGCGTGTCTCTCTGTCATGCTGTGATCCTGCTTGTCGCGTACAGGTAGACCGCTAAATAGAGTTGGTTGGCGTCAAGTTCGATGGTGGGAACATGTTTGGGATGGTGAATTGAAGTTGGAAATAAATGGAGGTGTAGCTGTGAGTCGGTCAGCAATAACGAAAGAGGCGCGCTTAACGGAGTCCGGTTGCGTGCCCTTCCTTCTCTCGGATTGCCAGCGGCTCCGCTTCGACGGACAGGACATGGTAGGATAGTAGAGAAGGAAGAGAGGAGTGTTAGGCGGGCCGAAGTGCGCCCACGACGTTGCCTCCAAGAGAGACTCTAGGAGCGACGACTCTACGTGGCTGAAGTAGCCTGTGCTAGGAAGGAACGCAACCGGTCTCTCTGCGGGCGCCTCGCTCGGTTCGAAGTTCGAATCGGGCGGAGAGCGAGAGACTTTCACGCGGCGCAAGAAGCCTAAGTTGTCTGAAAGGAGCGCGCGCTGCCAGAGCGGCAGGGAGTGCGCTATGCTAAAAGAGAGAAAGAAGTTTCCTTGGAGGCGAGAAGGAAGACATTTTCACCGTGGCTTCTCGTGGAGAAAACGAGCGAGCCGCTCGTTGGCTGGCTGCTTAGAACGCGCTCCTCGACGTGTCGGGCTGCCGGCTCTCCAGCTTGGCGATATACGCTGCCTGGCTGCCGAGAACGCTGCGCTGCCGAGTTGCTGGCGAGCTGTTCTCTCGCTCTCTCGAAGCCCCGAGCGAACGCGCTCTCTCCCCTCGAGCCGCGCGCGCCGCACGGAATGTCCCGCAAAATTCAAGGAATTAGGCCCCCAGCGAGGCTCCGAGGACCGGCGAACCACGGGCCCGAAGCAGCGCCGTCCTTTCGCGATCGAGGCGTCCCGATGATGCCACCCGTTTACCCGATAGGGAATAAAAATGTTCCTGATGAATTTTCTTAGCCTGCTTGCCGTATCGACGGTGGCGCGCGGGATCCGTGCGCCTCGACGCTCGGCGTTGTCTGCCCGCCATCGCCGCCGCCGTCGTGCCTGCTATGCTGCTTGCCTCTGCTCGCTGAACGTGAGAGCCGAGGCCTTTCCAACGCTCCTAGCCTGCTTGCCGTATCGAACACGCCTGCCAGTGGCGGGTTTCGAATTTAGCGGCACTATCCGGGGATCCCTTACTCGGGGCTCCTGCCTGCCTGCCTGCCTGCCTGCCTGCCCGCCTGCCTGCCTGCTTGCTTACTTGCCTCTGCCTACCTCTGCCTGCAGTGCCTGTCTCCTGTCTTTTGGGCTTGCCGATTTTCGAACTGTCGATCGATACTTTGCCTCGCCTCTTCGCCCGCTCCGTTCGATTTACCCGGGAAATAGGCGTTGATTTTCTAAGTTGCATAATCAGCGCACACATCCAACTCAACTTACTCGAAAAGGCGCGTGATGTAAGGAACACTCTTGCCGCGTAATGGAGTGGAAGCGTTCTCGAAAAGCACCGGCAAAAGCAATTTAGTGTGGCGATTTATCGGCCGATTTTTAATGTTCCATTGCAATGTCAAATAGGTAGAATGGGTTTGTTGTAGTCGAGCTATTTCGCGGGGAATGCATCACCATTTTTGGCAGTTTGTGGTAGCTACGCTATAGATATACATTATGAATTGGCGAACGAATCGCTTTCCGTAAAAGCATTGATTACATTTCGAAAACGCGTACTCAACAATGGATTTCCTTCAATGACTAGCTTGAATGGCATGAACAATCCGCGGATATTCAATATTAATTATACAATTAATTTACGCGGCGTGAATAGAGCGCGCCCTTCCAACCGTACGAAAGGCAGTGGCATTCGCATACCAACAATATGATATTCTCTGTACGATGTACAATGGACGTTAAAAATAACTCATTAAAGTTGAAATCCAATCGCTCGTCGTGGTAAATCACCGGAATACGAAACTATTTTATTATATTAACTCCGAGCTAATGACTGCTTTGAGCGCATCAACGAAAACTGAATTAAATTTTATATTGTTGAATTATTCCACGCATCTATTATAAGTTGGCCGAAAATCGAGAGAAAGCCGCTGGCTCATTTTTATTTTCCAACTGTTCATCACAGTCGAGCTGCTTCAACAATCGGCTCGGCGTAACTGCGATAAAATAATTTGCCGTTTATCAATAACAGCCGATACTAACTGATATTCCGGAGTTGCGTTAGGATCGACACTTTACAGCAACCACTACAATTTTATAGAACGGAGGATAATAGCAGGGGTCCTTTAACCCATATTCATTCACGGTCCTCGGCAGTAAACCAGGCGAACTATTATGTCGGCCAATCTTGAAAACCAAATCAGCGCGCGAGGTGTTCAAGACAATGCGCGCATAAATCAACACTAAGCAATATTTAACCATGAATAGCCAGCACGAAATACCAATCACTCCAACTCTGTGTCAGGAATGCGGAAGGATCTGAAATCACACGATCTTGCTATAGTAGTTCATTGAACATCAAAGTCAAAGTCTTCAGTAATAGGAAGATGATGGTTCATTATTTTGGAAGAAAAGCAGTGATAGATAGGAGCCGAAAGACAAAGTCATGGTAGCGTGGAGGAGATGCGCAGGGGCACTGGTTGAGAGAGAGTCGGCCCTGGGCACCGTGGCGTCGTGTCTGAGTGCAGGTGGGCCGAGGCTTGGCGGAGAGAGCCGAAGGCGAGCTCGGGGGAAAACCGAGCGGCGGTACACGGCGAGTACTGTTGTCAGAGTATTCAGTAATGCTTTGCATGGCTAGCCAGCCGCTAGTGGGCTCGTCGGTGAGAGTCGTATCGTTCACTCGAAGTGATCGTGTGGTGTTACTCGACGAGCCAGCCAGGCGGTATAGCGCGAGACTGAAGCGAGCTGCTATTACCACGCTACGACCAGCACGGATCCCTGTTGGCAAGTGCTTCTCGTGAGACTGTGAGAGAAAATCCATCGGCCGGAGAACCGAGCCGAGCGGAGAGCATAGAGACAACCGCGGTGGAGCACACCGATTCCACGTACTCTTTCCCGATTCAAAGCAAAAAAGCATCGCACCGCACTGTGTATGGTACACCAGCGAACCAAGATGTTGTCGTCAGTGCCAGCGAAATAATAATGTGGTGCGACGTTGGTCAGGTGAGTGGCAGTGCATCGCAAATCTCCTTTAACACTTTATTCCTTGCGCCGCCGTGAGCTAGGCTACCACCAGCGTGTCTTAGCCACTCGTCTGCTGCGAGTTCTCTCTCTGCCTTTAATGTGCTCGCAC
The DNA here is from genome assembly GCA_910591665.1 of Ectemnius continuus. NCBI lineage: Eukaryota > Metazoa > Arthropoda > Insecta > Hymenoptera > Crabronidae > Ectemnius > Ectemnius continuus. Next base: position 5,350,826 of record OU342868.1, on the reverse strand, counting down.
GAGGAACCGACTGAGCGTTACGTGAGAACTTAGAACGACACCGCGGACTACCAAAGCCGAGTCCCTCGACTCCAACTTCTCGCTACTTTCTTCCACATTGGCTTCCAGGGGACTCTCGCCTCGGAAGGATCTCGCCTTCCCACATAACCGCCCAGTCATTCCGACATTTTCGTTAAAAAGTGCGCCAGTGGATAGTTTAGTAAAACGGTGTTGGATTCAGTCGATCCTCGGTTCCTTCTTAGCGGCCAGTCAGTAGTAGAGCTCGACGCCGTGCCCGACGGACGCAGCCTGCCGGCTGTAAGTCCTCCTTCAAAATTCCTAAACTCTATCGTCTCTACGCTCCACGTTCTCAAAGCATTAATTTTTCTCTCAAAATCATATCTCTCTTCTACCACACCAAAGAAAGTCCATCTCCACTAACTCTGAAAGACCCTCGAAAACCATTCCCGTCGGGCGTATCTTCGCCACCATTTCGAGTTCCGCTCTCTTAAGGCTTCTCCTACTCAAAAACCTTGCTACCTCAACATTCTCTCTCAACTTTCTTCGTTCCAACACGGAGCAGCGTCCGCGGAGTCGAGGAGATTCGTAAGCGGCTGCAGTGGTAGTCAGAATGGAGCTGAAAATCATATCGGTCGGAGATGGTCCGAGGCGGGCGAAGCCGGCTCGATGTTGGGGCGGGCGATGCACGTCGGTGGCGAAGTGTCAGATTTGACGCGTGGTAACCTCGTGTTCAGTAGTTTGAATTCGAAGCGATCCCGCGTTTCCTTGGGCTGGGTGAGGGTGGCGGCGGCGGTGGCGGCGCGGCGGCGGCGGGAGGCAAGCGCGTTTGCCGGTGCGGTCGTCAGGAGGCCAGAGGGCGAGAGAGCGAGAGGGAGAAGGATGGCGAGAGCGAGAGATTGGTTGGGAGAGTGAGGATAGAGCGCGTGAGAAAGAGCGGCGGCGACGACGGGGAAGGAGTAAGCGAGAGGAGAGAGAGAGAGAGAGATTGGTAGTCGAGAGGGGCTGAGGCGGCGGCAGGACGGCGGTAGCGTATAGGCGTCGCGATGGTGAGGTGGTGCGCTCTCGCCGAGTTGACGAGCTGTAGCTGTGCGACTAGGGTCGGCCGCCGAGAGCGGTGGGGAGCGGAGAGAGCCGAGCGTCGCTCGGAGAGCGAGAGAGTGAGGCCGGGCGTAGGTAGAGCGTGGAGGAGGAAGCGTGGGTTAGAGAGGGACAGGGAAAGTCGGTGGAAGAGAGAGGCGGCTAAGCGACGGCATGAGGCAGGCAGCCTGACTCTTCTTTACTTGGCCAGCACTGTGGAGGAGACCTAGCTTTGACTTGGCACGCTCGCTCGTCGGAAGGAGAAGGGTACACGGCCGAGGGGGGGTGGCGGTGGCGGCGGGGCAGGGGCACGGTTATGACCAACCATCAAGGGGGCAGCGTCGCTATGGTTACCACGGCGACAACAACCCGCCTGATCTAAGGGATGTTTTTAAAGGCGTATATTCATCCCGGCCTCTCTTTTACTTGCCAATCGCCGATTGACGATAGAGCTAGTTTCATATTTCTATAGTAACTGCGCTACCCTTATTTTTTCGCCACTTGATCCTTGAAGGAGCCGTCAATCTAGCATTGGGTAGTTGATGGGTGTATATTTAAGCGTGAAAAATTTCAATTTTCTCCCACGTAGAGAATGTAGAGTGGAACTTCATTTTCGAAAGTTTGCAATTGGGGGTTCGAGAGTACAGGAAGGGATTTTTGTTCTTATGAAATGTTGGACTTGCGTCAGGGACGTTGTGGCGCAAACTCGAGAGCGCTCGAGTCCGCCGAATTTCTGACAGAGTCATTCCCGATGACTGTACCCTGTTTCTGCAATGCGTGACGTACTCAGTTTTAGAACGCAAGTCCACTCGCACTTGATTCGAGTTACACTTCTCTGGGGAAAAGTATATCGGTAAAGGCGGGGGCAGTGAAGGTTCGAAATAAGCATAGAGAAGTTTAGGGTAGTGAGGCGCGATGACTGAGAAGTCTTGGGGATAAGCGGCGGTTCTTGCGCTTTTGATTGATACGAAAGAGACATTGCGATGGGCGATAATGGCGTGTGCCGGGCCGAAGAGAGAGAGAGAGAACAGTTAGTGGGATAAAGCGAGTCGAGCTTCCCCGATCGGCTTCTCCTTCCTCTTGTGGCCTCTCTCCTCCGCCGGCGGCGATGCCACCTCGTCCTCCGCCTGCTCTCTTGCGGGCGCATCGGCCCGCTCCGCTCACCCAACATCACGGCCCATTAACGAGAGAGTTATCGACGCGCGATCTGTCAATAGGCTTCTCCCATTCATAAATCCAGCGGGGCCGGCGTGTGCGGCCGGGCACATAGTTTTGCCGCGAAAACCACGTGCTTCTTTGGCGCCGGCGACCTCTCTTCGCCTCGTCGCCGCCTCCTCCGCACCCGAACACACCGCTCCTCATGATTTACCACCGGCTGCCCTCCTTCCAGACGCGTGCGGAGAAAGCCCAAGTATTCCTCTCTGACGCAGAGTCTCCCGACACTGACAATTGTCCTTGCACGACACACCAATCCTCGCACAAACTTTCCTCCGATCTTCGCTAGACTATAAAATACTTTATCCGCACTATTTCTTTCACCTTTGAATGCGGCAATTAAATTACTAAATTAGATTTAGTAGGGAATTCGAAATGCATTAAAAAGATCGTACGGTACGAAGACGAAATTTCGACCGCTCGAGTAGGATCTTCAACTGGGCGCACCACTAGCGGATGCAAAGTGGCACGGATCTACTGCTTGACTTATCATGGCTTTAACATGTCAAGTAGCCACGGGGAGTCCTGGGAGGTTTCGGGGGAGTGAACGACCTTGATAGTCGATATGACCTACACGATGCTCGATAGGCGCGCGCGATAAGATCGGTGAATCATGAATTACGAATATTGCAGTGCGTCTGGCGTCTCCCACTCCCATTAGCGTTACGCTACAAAGGCACGAAGGCACGTGGTGTGTTGATCGTATGCGCAGACGGGCACGCTGCTCTCTATTGCACACTTCATCGGCATGCATCGTTTTGTTTACGTTGTAACCACGCCTCCGCGAGCCGACCGAGAAATTCGTGTACGCGAGACCCGCCGGCGTGCGTGCGTGTCTGCACCCAGTAATTGCCGCTGCATTGCGTTCATGGTACAGTTCGTTCGCTACTCTCAAACGTCATGCGTCTCTATTGCTGTCTGTCGTTCGACGTCTGGCACTTAACGCCATCGGACCCAATGTTAAACTTCGCCCAAAAGGCAGTGTAGAATCAGTACTCGAAGCACGAATCAAAAATGATTTCCGAACACCACCCAAGTACGCATGAAAAAATCGGAATGATGGGACAAATACTTACTCGTTATAGTTCGATTGTATTAATAAATTATTAATCGGTGATTTAACTGTTATTATAAATGTTCGTGATATCATTTATCTGCAGTAAAATACATAAAATTATTGAATCCTTTGGGAGATTCTTTTGGTTGGTTTCGGTGTGAATCGTGCTAGCACGAAAGAACCCAAGGGAAACGGAGGGAGTGGGAGAGCGTTAGGAGGCAAGAGAGTACGTGGAAATCTAAATCGCGTCGGAATGAGCAATGAGTGGCTTTGGGATGTGGCGTCATCCTCCTCGTGGTCGTTGTACGCAAATTGTGCAGAACGATCAGCACGACTACTACCACCACTACTACGGGAATACGGCACACGCCTCATTCGACAATTCTAACAGCTGTACACGATTGGGGGTGGAGGGGGTTGGGGGGTGTTGCTCTCCGGCTATTGTCTCTCGTTCCCTGGCGTGGTGTTGGATCGTTAAACCCAGTCTCCCTGGTACATGTCATCGACAAGGCGACGGACGAATTATTTTCGTATTCCCCGCTGCTTTAGAATGCTGCTGTTCCTTTCCTCGTTTACAAGTACGTACACAGGTACTTAACATTGACCGACGACCTCGAGCCGATAGGGAAATTTCTCCGGCCGAATACTAATTACCCTCTGCACTTACGAAAGAATTTCACGGCAACTTTGACTCATTCCCCAATACCGCATAACACTAGACCGCAGTAAATTCTACTCTCTTAAATTCTTACTCATTTCCATTGGAAGGAGACACGCAGCGGCGACGGCGGGCCCTCTTCATCGCTTCTGTCACGAGAGAACATTTACTCTCGAGAAAGAAAGAGAGCAGTGAGTTTGAGTAAGTCGGCGCAAGAATTTCTCAAGAGAGCTTTGGCATCTCTGATATCTATAGTGATTGTGACACATCAATTTATCAATAGACCGATACCGGCTCGAGTACTCGATGAAATCCGGTCAGCTACCCTTTGGCATCTTGCACGATTTCACGTCGGCGGACGAGCTCTCGACTGGATCGAATGAATTATAAAAGAATGTCTTTATAGGCAGAGCTTTGGGCCCGTCACGAATGCGAGAGTGGCTGGCGCTATGTCATTGGCCCGACAGCCTGATACCCTCCAACATAATGAAACAGGAATAATGCCACCTGCCTGGCTGGCGCTCTCGTTGCTGCTTGCACTCTCTCTCCTGCTAGAATCCGTACTGGCACCTTGCTCCACCAGACAGGTGTGTTGCACCTTGGTATCGTGACATTCGACCCTCGTTTTGCCGCCGGCAAGATTCTCGGCTCTCTCTCTCTCTCTCTCTCTCTCTCGCTCTCTTTCTCCTCATTTCTGCCGAACGCTCTTCCATCCCTACCCCGCGGCATTCGGCCTTGAACCTTTAATCCTTCGCACAACCCTCCGCCGTGTCTCTTCGAGTTTAGAGGACCCTCGCATTGTACTTTTATTAGTCCCTGCGGTGTGGCGCCTTTCTTCCTCGGCGTGCCGTCCGCACGATGCTATCAAGCGACGCGTGCGCTGCTTATTGTTTTCCGCATGAATGAAGTGCGAGAAAGAGAGGAGCAAGAGAGAGAGAGAGCGGGAGGTGGTGTGCACTGCCTGCTGCACAATGCCGACCAGCTCAGGGCGTTTATCTACTCTTTAAATTTGCTCTCGTGCCACTGCTCGCTCGCTCCTTCCTTCCTCTTCTCTCCTTCCATTCTTGAATGAGTCGGCGCATTCTTTCTACGCGCTCGTCACGCCGAGCCCCATTAATTCCGGCGCACTCTTTCGAGTACAGAGCAGTTTTACGCACACCCCCCGTGTCGCTCTCTGCGACACGTGAAACACGCCGGTGAGAGAGACTGTCTGGTAGAACGGAGCGTGTGCCAGTTGTCCCTCCGAACACCGATGCGTCCCACTCTCTCTCTCTTTCTCTCTGTCGCACGCTCTGGAGAAAGAGTGAGCAACTGGACGCATATAGGGCAGAATGGACAGGGGCCGCCGCGGACGAAGCAACAGCTGACGACGATATCGGTTTATGTACTTTCTACGATGCGCGTGGCCTGCCGCGTCCACATGTCGCGCGTGTCCATGTAGTCGCGAGAGAGGCTCTCGCGTTACCGGCGCGGCAGCCGACCGCCACTCTGTACCGTAAAATACGGTGTAAACGCACGTGGATGACGGCGAAGCGCGAACGGCACAGCTCGGGCAAGGACAGCCCTTGAGAAAGCCGCTACGGTAATAAGTCTTCCTCTACTGACTTACATGGAAAGCTTTCTATTGCCTTGATCACCTTCAATTCTTCTCGTAACTTCGAAACGTCTTTTCAACAACATCCTTTAGTGATATCTAATTACGTAGGAATTCAGTCCCTCGCTACTTCACCCTTAAAAAAAGGTAGGAGGCCGGCGCGCGCCGGTCCTATCAGTATTCAGTAGCAGCGAAAGAGGCCTGCGATAAACACATACCTCGAAGGTGTAGGTACATAGCTAATAACCCCGTATAAACCCGCTGCATGCAGCAGCAGCAGCCGGTGGAGAAGGCTCGAGCGAGAGTGAGAGAGAGAGGAAGCTGCATGTATGGGGCTGACCATGAATGAAGCCTATTTGCGTACGAGCAATAACACAGGTGACACAGCGCCGGCTGTTTACCTTTCCTATCGGCAAAAAGCCGGACGTGCCGTGGATTCCCCGCAGTGGGAACGAGTGCGAGAGAGCCCGAACTGTGAAAGCCACGTGGTCAGAGAGGCGGCCGGCACGCTTTTAAAGAACGCGTTCGCAAGTGTCACGCGCAGACGATGGTCGCACTCGCTCGAGAGCGAGTGGACGAGTGGAGTCGTCGGGGCCAGCCAGCGGTATGTCTGTGTGTGTGTGAGTGTTGTAACTCACTCGACTCTCTTCCCTTGAATAGACAGTTGGGGCCAGTGTCGCGGCGAGTATCAGCATACATCGCTGAGAGGAATACAAACGCGAGTAGGAAGCGAAGATTTGCAGGAGCGCAGGGGGGGGCATGGGATGCTGCTGAGACCGGCGGATCTCTCACGTCTTACCATCTCAGACAACAGGCGCACTGCTTATCTAGACGCTACGGCAGACGCTTCCCAGTGCAATGTACGGATCTCTGTATGGAGGTCCGACACGCGCACACATTTTTCCTTGCTTACGAACATCTCGCCGCGATTTACGAGCCCTTGGTTGTCGCCGCTCTATCTCGCTCTCGCACTCTTTTCACTCCCTCTGGATCAGGCTATCCTCGCAGTCAAGAGCGGTGTGTTCGCGCACTTGGGGGCGCGCAGAAAGGGGACGTGCAACCTCGTCGTCGTCGTCGTCGTCGTCGTCGGCGTCTCCCAGGCGAAGAAACGGATCTCGGACGGATCTCCGAAGATCACGTGCTGCGCATAACTTACATTCCCACCACTCCTTTCGGTAGCACGTGCCTCCACGGTCGTTCGACTCGCTTTCCTTCTTTCTCTCTATATCTCTCTATCGCCCGGTATCAGCATCCCGTTCTCTCTCCTCCACTCTCCCTGTCCCTCACTCCCTCCAACTACGGTCGTGTCTCGTTCGATTCCACGATTCGGTTCGATTAAGTGCCATACGATCTTAGACAGTCAGTCGCCTCGAGTGACGCCGTGCCAACGGACCAGTCGCTCGACTTACCAACGTGTTCCATATCACGACTGCCTCGAGCATAGTAAACCAAGAGTAACAGAGACAAACCTGCCACGATTTCTTTAGTGTTCTATTCACACTCCTTTTATACAGTTGAAAGAAATGAATGCCTGCTATTGATGAATAAGATTTTTTCGATCAGAAATAGGAGATGCAACGAGCCGAATGGTTTAAGATCCGTCGGGAATCTAGCTTGACCCGACGGTACGAGCGCGTTCGTCGTGACAAACAGACATCACCACGTGGTTCGCACTCTCGGTCCCGTGCCCCACGGCACACACAGACACACACACACATATATTCGCACACACTTTCCCCAGGCTCTCCTCCCCCGACATTCCGGCCAACTGTAAATTCACGCGCCTCCACACAGGTGGCACCGCCCCCTTGCCGACTGCATACATGGCCAGAGGAGAGCACAAGTGCATGCACTCCCTTTTGCGAGAGAGATATAGATAGGCGCGCGCGCGGTGTAATCGAGAGAAAGGGAGAGAGAGAGTGTGAGTGAGGGGGAATGAGAAATCGCGGGGAGGACGCCGAGAGAGAGAGAGAGAGAGCGAGCGAGGGAGCTGTATCTGTTTATCATATGCAAATTCGCTGTGAGGTCACAGGTGCGAGAGAGAAAGAGAGAGGACGGAGAGTCGGTGCACGAGCGGGAGAAGACACCGGCTCTCCATTCAGTAATAAGTGCATTCCGCCAGTGGCCCTCGACGGTGAACGTCGTATCATACTCGTCGCATGGGATACATTCGCTCTCCGTTCCCTCCGCGTTTTCTGAAAGTCTACTTAAATTTCCTTCACCTCACGCCCATGTACCACTGCTGCACTTTACATGTTACTCAATTTCCTGGTATTATCATTTTACCTAACTTGAAAAATCTATCGTGAATGTTACACCTTGATGCTGAAATTTTAGCTTGTTAATTCTGCGAGGTGAATTACTTTTGATGGCGATCGAACTTGAAATTTTCTTGAGTATGCATCTCTTTGGGCGGAGAGTGGAAGTAATGGGATTTTTCCGAAATGTTGGTATACCGCTGAAAGTTTGGTTGATTATATGGGTACGGATTCCACTGGCACTTGCAAGGTACGCGATTGCATTTCCATCGCGTGCAAAGTCACCACGTGTGCCGGTTCGCGAATTCTCATGCAGGTGGCAGCAGGGCCCGATGCTTCGGTGCATCCACACAACTGCACCGATGCACGCTCACGAGGATAAGCGCGGCACGTACGTACGTGCACTCCGCCACTTGCGCAAGAAATCCTCCCGGCACACGACTCACGCGCTCCTACACATATATAGCCAACTCTCTTTTTCTCCTTCCCGTACGTGCTTATCTGCACTCCTCTCTTTCGTTCTTTGCCCCTCCAACACCCACCCGCCACTGGCCTCCCTGCTCGCCAGCGAGACGTCTGCAAAAGTTTTTTCGCACAATTTACAGGTGCTCTTTCCCGATTGATAGTCATGTGAATATCCTCGGTGGCATATTACTCCTACTCAAAATTAGCCCCGAAATTGAGCTGCATTCTTCCATTTGATCGATCCAAAGAAATACACAAAATAGAAGCTCCTGAAATGCCTGAGCTGACCAATGAAAGGCTTCGAATTCTCTTGGATAAAGAATCGGCAAGTTTTCTGCACCAGCAGGATAGAAGAGAAGACTAGGGTTTCGATTTCTGGGGGATAAAGTCGAAATATCGAATGGTTGTGTGTAGGTGGTCGGGTAGACGCTAGGAGCGCCTTATCGCGTAACGAGGCTGCAACTACGTAGCTGGTGCGGCGAGCACCACTGGTGGGATATTATCACGAGCAAGGAGAGCTTTCGGTCGGCTGGGCTATTACGCAATCCTCGCTCTCCACCTCATAGCCGGTTGACGTTGCCGACGGTACTGGTTGACGAGACGGCGGTCGGTGCGCGCCACCGTTTTAGAAAGGGCGCCCGACACTATATCTCGCAGGTCACTTGCTCGATAGCGTTCGGCGAATAGTCGGCATTGATCCTCGGGGAGAGCCGCTCTGCTCGCGGCGCTCTTCCGCCACGCGGTCCGCTCTTCTTTCCAAGTCGCAGTAACGTGAGCGACGGTCACGAGGCGGTTCGAACGTAGCCCCAAGCATGGGAGGAAGTGGAAGTCGAAGGGTTACATAAGTCAATGGCATATTTAATCTTTCAGAAAGACTCGATCGACTCATTGCAGAATCCAAGCCTATAGAGAACATTTTGCCGCGTAGATTTACCTTCTACGCCTGGAAATTAAAAGTAACTTAGATGCCCGAGCTTCCAAGAAGAAAAGCCAGGGTTGCGTAACCTTCATAAAGCCAGACTCTTTCCTTGTTGTTGTACTCCTAATCGCGCGCCTTTTATTTAAATCGACACGCATCGCGCCACTGCGACAGCCCTCCAACACGAGTCCTCGCAGGGCTCATCATTACAGACTCTGTTCAGACTAGTCCGGCGAACTCAGTCCTTTTCCAATCATCGCTGGAAGGCGCATTCGTTTCCACTCTAGGAGAGGGTGTCTCTGAGAAATTCTTCATAAGGGGCTTGGGAAATTGCTCGGCGTTATTTTGGGAGAGCTCCGAAAAAAGGCGAGAGCGCCGTTAGCCTGGAGTCAGTGTCCTTTAAGTAAGTTAGACGCGTGCGCGGATCGACGCTGGAAATTCTCCTAAGCGCTCGGGGGTGGTGGTGGTGGTGGTGGATGGTGGGATGGTGGGAGGGCTCGGGGGTGGCCGGGTGGGTGGTGATGTCGGTGCAGGCGGCACTGCGGGGGAGTGGAGGGATGGCGGAGGGTATAACTGCCAGGGGTAGAAGAGAGAGTGGGTGTCCGGAGAGAGAAACAGTGTGTGGGTGGGTGGGTGGGTGGAGGGTTAATAGGACGTTGGCGCCGCGACGGCGGCTGCGAGAAGCACGGCCACGTGCGTCCGCTATCGAACGGACGCCACCCCCTGCGTCAGCCCCTACCGCCACCCCCGCCAGCACCGTTGCCCACCCTTCGCCACCGCTTCCTCCACGCTGCCTGCTCCCCTCAGCCAGCGAACCTCGCCACCCACCCTACCACTCCTCGATCCACCCTCCGGCTCTCTCTCTCTCTCTCTCGCTTCACCCCCCCGGCATCCCTTCCCGTACCACCACGCCCCTAACTCTTATACACGCCGCACTGAACTATGGCTACGTGCTACGTCTATATAGCAGTATATATCGTTCCCCGTATGTATGTATGGTACATACCGGGATATAGGATTCAGGGTGTGCGCGCGTGAAGGTACGATCTACCGAGAGAGAGAGAGAGGGATATGTATATATGTGCGTGTGTGGGCGCGTACGTACACTGTACCACTGTAGGTACTCGGGCGTACAGCTGTATTTCAGAATGAGCTGGATATATCGCGCGAGAGAAGTCGCTGAACACGAAGTACACAGTTTATGCCATTACCGGCGCTTCAGCGAATTTCAGGCTCTTTCAGACGACGCCCGGCTGATCTGATAGATAGACGAGAGCCGGCTTGCGCCCCTGATACACACGTGACACCACGCCGGCTCTCCGATGCATTTCCCTAGTTGTGGATTATGCGGGCCCACGCAGTGTCACGCGAATTCCTCACTCTAATAGGCACATGCCTCTAAATCTAAGCGGTCGAGTAGCAGCGCTGGCTACTTTGTGCAATCATCCCCTATTTGTTAATTCAATGGTCGCTCGGCTAGCGCAGAGGAGACGAGTGAAAGGTGGAGAGAAGGAAAAAGTTGGTGCGTTCGATTCTTTTTTTTTCAAGCCACTCGGACGTGGACTACATTCTTGATACGAGATAATCGAGTATTTGAGCAAGTGTATGCCGACGCCTGAGAAAACTCGGGGTACTTTGAGCCAGTGGTGTTGCTTTACCATTCGCAGCTCGCTCGACATCCATGCAAGTTTCAATCGACCGTGCAGTCTCATCACACGCTTATTCCTGGAGGGATGCATTATTTGGAAGTATTTATGCCAGCTAACTAGAATCGACCGGCTCCGGATAGATGTCGGAGGAATTTTCGGGGTGGTGTACACTGTACAGTATAAAGGGCGGGAGTGTATGGGTGCGTGCACGCTGCTCAGTTGCATGCGTGCGTGCACGCGCGTCACATCCTTCCAAACCAGTTTCACACGGACGCAGCTCTCTGATACCTTCGTCCTCCTCTGCAGGATCGGGCGATCTCGCTCGGTTCTTTCTCATTTTCCCTGGGCAGCCTCTGCTAGCTCTTGCGCGCCCTTCCTCGCACTGCCGCTGCCATCCGAGGATATCACGGGCACTCGTATTCCGCAGCCAATTTCCAAGTCTCTGCTGTAAATTATAAAGAGGAGAGGTCATCCAGATTGCACGTCGCGGAGGCGAACTCTGCTGGAGTTCAATCCGCCAAAGTGCCATGGGGGCATTAGATACTTCGCTACTCTTCCGGCCGATCGATTTCCAGACACTTCAACTTACTTTCCCATTCGAGCGTAACTCGTTAATCAAGGGTTTCGTCGCCAATTCCATGTGGCAAGATTGGCGAAGGGGTTGCGTCGCTAAATGCGGCGGGGGGCCAACCAAATATTGTGGAATATCGGATGATTCGCAGGAATTGTCTACATTGAACCTTGTATTTTTCTCCGGCGCCGCGCCGATAGATAACGTATCGGCTATTCGCGCGGCCGCGCGCGCAGTCGTAATGAAAAAAGTATAGGATGAGCGTTGAGGAAAGACGGAGAATGGCAGATGAAAAGACAGGGAGAGAGAATTGGTACGAGAGCCGGCGTGTACGCCGTCTGACGAGCGAAGCCAGCAACTCATGAGAAACAGTCACGCGGTTATTTGCTTAATGGTGCTTAGTGTGTTGGCCGCATCGCGACTAGAGAGGTGGCTCTCTAATTGTCGGCACCATGCATCGGCCAACCTGTAATAAATATCAGGATATACCACCACCGAGGCCTCCTACCTTCAACCCCTCAATCAGCTTAGGCGATGCATACAATCACTGAAATTCCAGCAGGCTTAACAGCCGCAATAATACCCAAGTCTAGTTTTCGATAACAACTCAAATATATTTCTCTGCGTTTATAAAGGACGTTTGCATATGCTTAGCATCATTCGGCTGTTAGACACCAGGCTAGGTCGTCAGGGAAGTAATGAGTTTTCGCCGAGAGAAATACTTCTCTGATCGATTCTTCAGACGGTTCTGTCCGAGCCGACGGCGGCGCCCGTAGAACGAACGGACGGACGGATGGCAGAAGCGGGCAAGGGAAGAGGAACGATCATCCGATTTCGTTATTATCGCCGCGGCCGGCGTTGAATCCATTAACGTCCTTCCATTATTTTCTCTTCCGATTTTACACGCGACACCGACGCCGATCTCGGCGCGCTCGCTCGCTCGCCAGATTCTCGTTTCGAGAGCGTCCGTTATTCGTCCTCCTCCTCGAGAAGCCTCGGCTCGCTCGCTCGCTCCTCGCGCAGTATGTGAACCAGCCTGTACGTGGAGCCAGTCGGAGGAGTAGGGGAGCAGAAAAAGAGGGAGACGGAGAGACGCGGAGCTGCTTCGGCAAGACAGAGTCGTAAAGCGAGATATACTCTAAGAACAGAAAGGCAGATAGAGAGAGGCGGGAGCCTGAGCGGGAGAGAGTAAGGGGCGAGCCTGAGAGGGATACGACGATCGGTGCGGAACGTGTCCGACGAGGAGGAACACATTACTCGTGCATGGGGCGTTGCCATGGTAACCCCTTCTCGCTCCACTCCCTCGCTCGCTCGCTCGTCGCCGAGCACGATGGAAAGGGAGGAGTGGAGGGCAGAGAGAGAGGGCGATCGAACGAGAGCGACTGAAAGGGCGGCCGAGAGAGACGGCGGAGCAGAAAAAGAGGAGATGGAGCGAGCGATGCCGGAGGAGCAAGCGAGATAACTCGAAGAGAGAAGTACCGATGGTGGGGAGGACTGCGAACGCGGCGGAAAGAGAAAGACGCCAGCAGGCTGAAATAGAGGACTAGAAGAGGGAGACCAAGAGAGAAACAGGGCTGTGGAACGAGAGCCTGATGGTAGAAGCATGATAGGCCAGCCGAGGGAGAGAGAGAGCGAGCGAGACGGCTGCCGAACGTGGGGCCGCCAGTGCAATCAACCCGGTGCCCGCTCGCGAGGGTAAAACTACCCCGGAGTCAGACGAGGATACGTATATTGCAGAGGGAGCACCGTGGCTATATGTATGTGCCTCCTCTCACATATTTACGCGTCCACGAGTACGTATGTATGTACGTAGAGTAGAAGTACATACGTCGGAGAGTTGGAGGAAGCGGCGAGAGTCGGATAGAGGGAGGAGGCGAGGCACCGCCTCAGTGGGAGCGAGATCGCCTCAGAGGACGAAAGAAAAAGAGTAGGAGAGGGCGGAAAAAGACAGAAAGAAATTACGCGAGATTAGATGCCTGCTACCAGTAACGAGACGCTGTCGGTAAAGCAGTCTTATCTGCGAAAGGCCTCGAGAACGTGGCTCATGCGTGTTTTTAATTTGATCCGAGAAACGCGCTGATGACCCTCGCCTGCCTCGACGGGGTATCTGCCGAAGAGACACGTTCACTCTGCTGGCGAACGAATTCGTAAAAATATCTTCTCTTTCGCATCGGCAGTCGATGCCTCGTTCTTCTCGGACGACCGAGACTAATCGTTTCGACATGAAAGCAGCAAAATATTTGCGGCATCTTAATGTAACGTTTGACTTCTTGTTGGGACTACTCAGTCCATACGACACAAAGGCAGATAGATATTTTTCTTGTTGCTTCGGGTCTCTTGGAGTTGCTGGGGTTTAGAAACGTATGACTTTAGTTATATGAAGTCTGCCTTCGTGAAGTAGAACCTTCGCGAGCTTCCCGTGGGACTTTGGAGTCCGACCTAGGAAGCTAGGAAGCTCGTGACAGGAGCGTTGATCCCCGCTGTCGAAAGGCACCTTGCCGCACGTCCTTGCAGACGTTCCAAATATTCACGAGTGGAAAGGATCGTAGCGTAGAGCAGTACGAGGTTAAACTCATGCGCGCGCGAGGGTGTCGGGGCTTTCGTTCCTCGTGCTGCTGTTGCTGGTGAGGCGCAGTTGCTCTATTCTCCTGGAACCAGTTTTCCTCTACACGCTCTCTCTCGAAAGCAAGCGCGACGGAGAACGACGGAGCCGTGCGCCGGCAGAGAGCCACGGGAGGAAGTAAGAACGAGAGAGTCCGAGGGAGAGAGAAAAGGAGAGACGAGGCTCGCACGCTCGCACGCACATGGTGAACAGTCCCACACGCATGTAGCCTTCCTGCGAGCGTGAGCAGCCGGCGCACACACAGGCCCGCAAGCCACACGTCAGCTAAACTAGAAAGTTGCCCCGGCCGACATCGAAGAAACGCCGGTACTCGCTGGCCAGCTAGAGCCTTTCGAATTTCAACCGGGAATATTTTCCTTCTTGGCAAGCATTTTGCCATGCGCTTCCCTCTAACAACTCTTAATGAATCCTACACTCTGCAAAAGTCGCGCGAGTCCCTCTGGCATAAAATATTTCACGCTCCGCTTTCAGTATCTCACACTCGAAATACAAATTTTCGTTCGCAGTTGGAGAAAGCTGCTGGCAGCGATGCGAGAGCTTATGTAGGAAGGTTGGGACAGTATCACATCCTAGATTCGAGGTACTCGTTAAACGAATATCATTTGCGGCGGTCTTGTAACATAGAAAACAGTGGCGCCCCGGATGATATCCACCCTGGAATCATGAAGCGTTGTCTGTTATGCTGACAACCCCATTCTCGCCGGTAGAAAGTCTCTCCGCAGCTGAGGTATTTCGCCTCGGCGCAAGAGCGACATCGCGCGAGCGGGCGAGCGAGCGAGCGAGCGAGCGAGGCCTCGGAGCGTGGGTATCAGCACGGAACCGAGTCGACAACGCATGGTCGCTAGGTTGCCACGTTTCGAGGTCTCTCTCTTCCCTCCTCTCTTTCTCGCCTCTCGGCAGTCTCTCGGCCTCTCGTTCCTTCCCACTCGCAGCCAGCTCACCAGCGTTGCCAGCTGGACTGGCGGGAAAACTGGCTTTCGAAACGAATTTTCCTTCGCGCTCCCGTCGCTCTCCGCGCGCGCGTGCTCGCTCGCTCGCTCGCCTCCTCCTCTTCTTCCTCTTGCGCGCTCGTGAGAATGATTTTTTTCAATAACTAACTTCGCAGATGCTGCTGCTTCTACGTAATCGCGGAGGACTCGGCACCGCGCCGCGCGTTATCGCGCCGCTTAATATCACGCATTTTCGAGAGAAGCGAAAGCGGGCTTCGCGTTAAAACCAAATTACAGCTAGAATAAGAGTAATCTTTAGTAATCAGATTTGAAGACCGCGAGACGCCCGACTACACGTTCTACGTGTGGCTGGGGCGGGTGGGTGGTTCGGTAAACTCGGTAGACGCCAGAGAAAATCTAGAGCTTCCGCTGAAGCTCCGATCATTAGAAGTCAGCAGTGTAGAAGTAGGCCGGCTATCATACGGGATACGCCATGATTTCTGCCATTACAGGGCTGCTCTCTTTTCAGAAAGTTTTTACTGCGTCGGCGGGCGCAGAGGGGCGGTTGTGGGGGGAGGGAAATGAAATAAAGTAGAGGAAGGTAGAGAAGAGAGAGAAGTCTTGAGATCGGAGGGAGAGTGGAGCAAGAGAGCGACTCGTTGCAAGACTCCTCTGGCTAGCTAGAGGGAGGAAGGAGGGTAGACGGTTTTAGACTACGGACTCGGCGCGTCGGCGTCGAGTTAAAAATAACAGTAACAGTAGCAGTGGAACAGAGCCAGTCTTCGACGTCTACGTCGTTCGCGTTTCGCTGCCGCTGCCTTCTCGGCATTGCTGCTCGCCGCTCGTTCTTGGATCATCGAGCGCGCTATGCTAGCTGCCTCGGTCATATCGACCACTACTCGCTCTCTAGTATTATAGCCTTGGGCGTAGCCACTTTGAAAAGTTTATCGCAATACTTGTAATATATTCTACATAAAATCTGACCGCTCTCTCGTTTCGGTAAAATGTCAGGATACACTTAATAAATTGCGATTTCATTAGTGACGACTAGCTGGCCGCCGCCCGGCTCATTACCAGTAGTAATACAGAATTCAGCCTTGGCGACCGCCTGAAAAACTGTGAAAGCTAGAACCACTCCCCAAACTAGAGGGACTTGAATTTAGTCTTCGATCCACCCTGAATTCTTTGTTTGTATTAATTGTATCGATTACGCATTAGTAGCTCGTTCAAGATAAGTCGTAGCGTTCATGGCTGCTTATAATTTTAATGAATGCAACGATCAGCCCTCATCTTCGGTCTCGGACACTTATCGGCTCTTCGCGTAGTCCTGTTAACAAATGTTAAAACACTCGACGCCTCCTCAGTCTCCTCGCGTGTCGTACGTGCGATTGCGTAACTATAATGGGGGAGGGGCGTCGAAATTTGTAGCGCTATCTGCGAGGGATTTCGACTTTTAGAGCCGCACCCTTGCAGCTGATTGTTGGAGTTGGGGATCTGGAATTAGCCGGGCGAGTCGAGATGAACTAGGTGTTGGTTGGTGTAAAGCGCGCGCGGCAACCGGCAGCAGCCTTGAATCGAGCGTCGGTCGCGCCTGGTTTCGACGCGCCGCCGAAAAAACAGCGCTCCACTAGCTGGCGCTATCTGTGCGGACGCGCGCGCCCGCGCGCTCTTCTATACGCTCTTTACGAATTTGACTTTCACGAGACGACTCGGCACGGCCTGCCTCTATTCGTCCGCTCGCTCGTAACCTTGGCTGGCTGCTGCTGGCTGCGCCTCGCCTCGTCGCAGCCCGAGTTCAACACGACGCCGTCGTCTCTTCGTGGTCGCGGCATCGCTCGCGCAGCGGCGCGCCAGGATGGATTTTATTTTCGTATCACTACGCTGCAGCGCAGCCTTGTTTTGCCTCCTCGCTCGACACTCTGCTTCGCCGGCGAAGCGACTGTCTTTGCTACTTGGAAATTTACAGTCCCAATCAACCTTAGCGTCGGGCGACTCATCAGAGTCATCATCGTGTGGGCTTGGGAGGTCTGAAATGGCAGATGCCTTTATTGTTCGGCTGGACGAAAATCGGCGGGCCAGGAAAGGAGGTTGGAGGGAGTCGGGATCGGTTGCGAAATGGGCCGGTCGCGCGCACAGGAGTGAAAGCTCGTTGCGGGGGTGGCGTCGATGATGAGGCACAGGTCGGTTCCCACTTTTTGCGCTGACGCGGCCGAATGCGTCCACGCGATATCCTCCCAGCGCACTCGTAACTTGGCGAACATATTGTTGGAAGCTCGCTTAACAACAGCGAGGTTCGACTCGCCAATGATGATCTTTGCACTGCTTGTTGTATCCTTCTTGCGACTATCAGATTCTTGCCGGAGCGCAACGGCAAACGTGCTGACGAGCATCGGTATCGGGTTCTTGCCGATCTCCTTCTCTATTGGATTGGTCTCCGCCAGGAGTTCAGACGGCGGATATCTGAATTTGATTAAAGCAAGTTTATTGACAGATACTTGTTGGTTCTGTGAGTTGTCGAGTTTTATTTGGCGGGGCGGCGCGCGTAACTCTAGTACTACCGATGCTGCTATCTCTACGCTATGTGGCCATTGACATTGCCAGTTTTAACGAGTTACCGCACAATGGTATGTGTGGCTACATAAAGAAGGCGGGCCGTCCTAGCCCTCGCAAATCAATATGCAACAGGGTCAGCCCGATACGCTTCAATCAATCAACATACTTGTAAGGGTAGTTTGTTTTCCCGTAGTTTAGCTTCTTCACCTCTTTCTTTCGGTCTCTCTCCTATTCAAGGCGTTCACCCGGCAGCCACCCTTTGATCGACGAGGCGCGCATCGATTTCTACATAGTCGTCTCGGGCTTTGCCAGAAGATTGGCATAGTCACCCAATTTTCCTTGGTCCCGCAACACTTTGATCCCCGGCAATGCCAAGGTCGCGCGATTTGCATCCGAGCCGAACCACAAATCTGCATAATCTCGCACGCGCTCGCTCGCTCGCTCGCTAACACACTCGCTCTCTCCCGCGTTTCTGCACAGCCGCTTAATTAGCATGGTAGTCCGGCAATTAAACTGACAAGCGGACATTGCGCCGCGTGCGCATTCTTACACACGGATGATTTCGAGTCTCGTAATCCCCCCTAATGTAGCTGCATTTCTCTGTTGGCGCGCCGCGTCGAGCTAGGAATAGCCGAGACACAGGATACGGGAACAGTTACGGCCGGAGAGCCGGTATTGCTCGGGGCGATCGTGCAAGGACAGTACCGCTACGGGAGGGAATATCTTCCATTGGTTGCTTGTCCTTCTTCGCGCAGAGCCTCGTTCCTACCGAGAGATTCAACTTACTTCGAAAACATTCGCGCCAAATAAGACAGAATCGGTTTTTATACGTCAAAATCCGAGTACATCTTCATAATTGTGAGAACCTATAGAGTTAATCTAAAAAGAAGTATGAGGAATAAAATTCAAGCCGAGATGATGGAACTTGTAAGAAAGATCGCTGGTAGTCGATGGGCAGTTAGTGCGGCGAACTAAAGGAATCGGGAGAACGGCAGGATTAAGGAGGCGTCCCGTAAGGACCAACAGGACGACACTCGAGCGTCCCGACACAGGCATGAGAGGTCGTTGAATCCCATTAAGCGGTACTCTCCGATCGTTCTCGCTTCGACCACCTGTATGCCGAGAGTCGTTCTTTTCGAGCGATGTCTTTCGCCTCCTCTCTCCCGGAGGCTCGCAGTCCCTCATTAACCGGCGGTGCGTCAGCATCCAGCAGAAGCCAGCGAGCAATGAGCATCCAGCGGCAGGATGAGAACGATTACAGTCGGAGTCTCAGGCCGGCGAAGAGCTGGCTGCTGCCGCTCGCTCCGGCGAGTGTATCTTGGTAGGCGCGCGCGCGCCCGCTGGAATATTGCATTCTCGTTTTCTTGTGTAGCCAACGCGGCCACACCTTTCACCAACACCCAGCCGCCAGCAGCAAGCTCCGCTGGCCGAGTAGTTCTAGCTTGAGTAAGCGCGGCGCGGCTCAGCGCGGCTCGGCGCGGTGCCTGCATGACTAGCTGCCTCGATACACCTCCTGCTCTCTGTTGCTGTTGGTTGGCTAGCTCGCTTCGTTCCTACAACCGGACACCGATCGAGTCTCCACTCTTCTACAGCCTGGAGAATACGTTAGCTAGACTCTCTCTCGCGCGCGCGCGCGCGGCCCGGCTAACAGTAAACTCTACCATTTCGTTCCTACGTCTCTCGAAGCGGCACTTTACCAGAAAGAGATTCCTCTCACGACGCCAGGCGTCGATGACTATGAACTGCTCTTTTATATTTCTTCGCATTTGCTTGAATATGAGATTTTATTGGGACGGGATTGGCGGTTCAACTTGTTGCGGCAGCCCTCGGTAAGAGTTGGGTGGTTGAAAAGTCCATAAAAGTTGCTATCGCCGGGATCACAGCCGTAGGATATACGTCCGGCAGTGAGAGCAGTGGCAGGACAAGCGGCGTGCCATCCAGCCAGCCAGCCAGCCAGCCAGCAGCAGCAGGCAGAGCACGCTCGCTCGTCTCCCTGACGAAGGGGGATTTCTCTGCTGCCGCTTCGACGAGCCAGACAAAAGGAGCCCGGCCGACAGCCGACTGGCGACCCTTCGGCATAAAAGCTTCCAACCCTCGTTCCTCTCCGACGGGGGTATATACGGGCTCTCTTCTACCCTCATCCTAACAATACCTAGGTCCCGCAGACCCGAACCACCGATCGACGCTTACCAGACTTTGGGCCAGACCCCGGACCCAAAAACAGCCCATCGGGCCTCAGCCACTCTTTCACTTCCCGAAACTCAGCCGGCCCACCGACAAAGACTAGATGTTTCACTGTTGCTTTCCAGCTTCTACTTCTTCTCGAACCAACAATATTTCCTCTTGGAAAAGTCGTTTTTCTCCATGCGATTTTATTAGATGTGGAAAATGCTCGATTGGCGTAATATCATTGCGGCATTTTATCGGTGCGCCAGCGTGCAAATCAAGTGAACGTTTGTACTTGGTCCTCGAGAAGTCCCTCGAGTCCTCTGTTACCCCTCAATGAGTACGTGACCGTCCTAGCGGTTTCTGACCCTCGGAAGTTGTGCGGTAGCAAGCTTTGTCTTGACTATCAGGTGGCTCTCCCAAAATCCGGGTCGCTAGTCGTAACTCGATGACCCAGTTTTCCGTGCTCTTTTTGAAAGGGTACGATTCTACCCTTGCCACTCGGTTCTTTACCTTTCTCTAGTCGCTCGCAATACTGTTCTGCTTGCCCTGCTTATTAGCACGTATAGAACCATAGATCTCGATAAGTCGTTCTTATTACAGTTACTCGTGCCTCGATGACTTTATATCAGCGACTATACAAAATAACATGCATTACGAGATCTGGATCAGTGCACACCCGGTATTTACCGTTATTTAAACAGTCCCCGATATATCCAACAAGTTCTCGAGCTAGTAGCCGGATCAAGAACGCGAGGAGTCCGCTAAGACAGTGAGTAGCGCATCGCGAGATAAATCATCCCCGAGGGAGATCCCGGCATGAATCACCGGTTGGCGCTATCGACGAATTGAGTTACTCCCCCGTGTTACTCGTTGGCTGGGGGCGAGCAATCGATAGATTTTCGGGGGGAAGAAAGGAGGAGGGCCGATGGAAGGAGGCTCCCCCCGAGCAGCACGTGTTCATTATTCAAATGGAGTTCGCGGGAGGTTAAGAAAGCGCGGGGATAGAAGGCGAAGGAGATTAGGAAGCCGTGCGATCCGAAAAAGAACAATAGCCGCAAGAGTCGCGATGGCGCTCGATCGCTCGCACTTGACAGGTACGCGGGCCCGCGATGCCAGCTGCCCTCTGAGAACCACTGTCTGCCGGACCATTTGGGGGCGAACCTTTCGTAGGATGGCCCTTTTGATACGGCCTCACGTCCGACCCTTGTCAAGGCATATCCGAGCTCGAGGATGATTTCTACCTGGACCCAGGTATCGGACCCCACAAATGGCTCGGGCCTGTTGGGGCGGCACGCACAATTTTTGGAAGTTCCCTAGCCGATCGCCTCTAACGGGCCAAGCCACTGCCGCAGCCGCCGCCACCGCTTCGTAGTTGGGCCATAAATTTCGTGCTTTCCCTACCGCGCGCACGGATTACGAAATCGCCGCGGGATTAAAAATGCATTGGACCGTCCCCAGATAGAATACTGCGCCCGAGGTGTAAAATGCTGGCCGGTGCCCCGGGATTGGTAACCATGCTTCTTCTCCCAGTGTTTCTGGCTCTGCTAGTTGGTTAAATGAAAAGTGAAATAGCGCGGGCTATTAGTTTCATCGATTGATGTTGATAGGATAAGGGCCGATGGCATTTATTGCATATTCGTAAGATTTGTTGCGCCTAAATTGGATGGGAGGATGCAGAGGCGCAGAGAAAAAGAGTGAGGGAGAGAGAGGGAGTGCACCTTGCATGCGGCAGAACTCGACGCCGGTCTTCTCAGGTACATTTGCGGCCTGCTCGCATGTGCATCACTGACCAGTAGTAGCAAAAGGCACCTGCAGCCACCTAACTATCTCATTCTCTCTTCCTTCTTTGACTTGGCTACCTCGTAAACCTCAGCCTGCGCGCCCACTCGTCAGTGCAAACAGGTTCCACGTGTGTTTCGCCTTCTGCACCTTCAGCACTCTCTTTTGCCCGGCTCCGCTCTGCCTCTTTCGTTTTGTCGCTCATTGTTCCCTTTTTGAGTGGAATATCTCTCGACGATTTAAGGGACACGCGTCCACGATTCACTGAATGAGCCTTGTTTACGCGCGCTCCCTGTCCCTCGAGTGCCCGAGGGATGATGATCTCTGCCACCTCAACCTGTTACGGGCCGTCACTGCTTCGATCATTATCCGTGCAAGCGCGCACCCTCGATAAATCATATCAGGCCGCCCGCTAAATGAGCGCTATCACTATTAGCAAAAGTGTGTGCCGGGTTGCATAGAAAGTGGAACACCTAGTGTTACTTCGAAGTGAAAGCACGCTGCGAGAGAACTTGCCCTTCACTCCAGAAAGAGAACATTACTTGGTTATTTCTTTACATCGGAGCAACACTCCATTCACAGTGTCTTTGTCCACTAACTTACACCTATAGCGGTTTAAATGTCCAGCCTTGATAAAGACCCCTCATAGAGATGCGCCAGAGTGTGGCGCGTCTATGTGCCTTAATACATATGCATACGGCGCGCGTAAGTTACACGGACATACGCCAGTAACGCGAGGCTGCATTGTGTGTGCAGGCGGCAAGCAGGAAGATGCTACGTTAAAAAAGGCTGCCGGGGGGCAAAAAATGCATGAGAAAGGGAGAGCCGAGCCGGGCGTATCCCTAGCGGTGCTCCCATACATAGGGGTGCCGTCCGTTGTCTGCCATATGGCCCCCCCACCCTTTTTTACCCACCCCTCTGTACGGCTTTCTTCCCACACAACAAAGGTAGAGCCACCCACGTGTACGCACACGTGCGTGTTCCACCGCCATACGTGGGATTGCGTCCGCTCCTCGCTCTGTCTCTTTGTTGCGCCCTTCCGAAAATGACCAATTCTCGCGATAGCCTCCGATAAAACTCTTACTCCACTCCCAAGGTATTTATTCAGTAAAAGGAAAAGAGAAGAAATGCGTTAACTTCGATTCTGCATCCAAGGCGTTTATGTGGACCAATTAAGAGTTCCCGTGGACCCTTTCCAGAGAGTAGAGCTATCGCATCTCTGTCTTCGATCTCTATTCTCAGCAGCCGACGCTAAGAAGCCAACTTCCTCTCCACGCCTCCGTTCATTCCCTCCTTGGCTGTGTCCCTGTGCCGCCCAATTTTCCGGCATCCCCATCCCCTACATGCCGCCCGACCCTTTTTCCTACTCTCTCCCTTTCTCGGCGGTCCCTCTCTCATCCTCGGCGCAATTCCCGAGTTCTCTTCCTCCCCGGGTGGGACCCTTCGTTTAGAGGAGCGCAGATGCCCGCCACCCCTCTAGATTGTACTGCGCCGGTGCTCAACCTCCTCTGGCATAGTGTCACGCACGGATTAGTCATCCGCATGCCAGTCCACCCGGGGACATCACAGGGAAAGAGAGAGAGGGAGAGAGAGAGTCAGCAGCCGGCTAACGCAGAGAATTCTGCTTGCCGTCGGTTTGAGCACACCGTTCGCTTTGGGGACGCGACCCTCCCTTTTCGGAGAGCTTCCTTTATTCATCCCCTAATGCAGGAGCGGCGAACGAACGCTCCGGCTCGCAACTCTCTCTCTCTCTCCTCGACTCTTCCACGCCCGATATATAGGCTAGTGTATTTATCGCCAAGATTGTACATGCACGATGTACATCGTACATATACCCACTGGAACCATGATTGCCCGCCACGCGCGCTCTTCTCTCAATGCGTACGATTTCCTCGAGATGATGCACTCTCTCCTCCTCCTCCTCTCGATATCTTTCTCTCTCGCTCGCTCGTACCAACCCGCTGTTTATTATGAGTGCGCGCCGCTCTACGTACGCGACATTACCGCGGATAAACACACTTGTGCATATAGATAACGGGCAGTTCGCATCGCTTTTGTGCGAGCGAAGAGCGGCGCGTCTCGCCCGGCGAGAGTTGGCCGATACACATTGAGTCCATTACGTTCCACCCAACCACTTTGTCTCCTCGGGGGTGCACCGGCCTGCTAATTACCGAACAATGCTCTTTTGCTACCGGCCGCCTGCCCTTTCCTGCCTCCTTCGCCACTCAATCCTATCGCACAACCCGCCGCCGCCGCCGCCGTCCGGCTATTTCGAGGACGGACTTCGTACTTCGCCCTGCGAATCCTGCGCGAATCACATTTTCTCGTTGCCTCGATAGCAGCTGACTCCCAGAACGAATATATATGTATGTTATAGTTCGCGGGAAGCTGACTCGACAAGCGGTGGTTCTAAGTCCACTCTGAGCCGCGTGACTTATAAAGTCGACCGGCGGGAAACTGTTGTACAATTGGAATTTTAGTCGAGCGATTCCTGAGTGGAGTTGATAGTTGAGGATTTTTCATTGTAGTTATTGCTCCGGTGCGAGATAGGAGGAGAGGACGGTCGCTCGGGGGCGAGAAAGTTGTCGGGAATGCCTGAAGTTCGCTTTGACTTTGCCGAGACACTTGGGGAGTCCTTGAAGTCTGAATCCAACTGGCAGCGCCCTGGCAATCTTATCCGCGCGCGCTCGCGCTCGCTCGCTTGCTGCGAGATAGCGCGGCGCTAATCTGCCGCGGACTTTACACCGCTCGAGTCGCATGCCGAGAAGCCTCCTGGATCGAGCAGGCGAAGATCGCCGTTCGATTCAGTGTAATTTGCATGCCTCGGCAGATATACCTTCGGTCAGTAATCGTAGCGAGCTCTCGAGCCTCGTTCCCATTCAACCACCCGCATAATCGTACTCCCAAAACAGTCCGGGTATTTGCTCATAATAAATGTTACGTAACGCGTGCAAGGAAACACGCGCGCGCCCCGTTGCGCAAGCAGTCGGCCAGTATACGTAGAAATCATTGCAAGACGAGACTCGCACAGAGATTTCAATTTTACTCCCGCGAAAGAAGGAACAAAGAATAATTTGTGATTTTTTCTCGATAGCTCTTGTTTATTGGAAGATTTTGAGTTGAATGATTGAAAGGTTTGGTATCAAAGCATTCGTGTCGGGCGCGTTGAAGTTGCGTTATTTCTCGGCGCGATAGAAGTGCGAGCTCTCGCCGCCGTTGTCGGGCTGTTTTTCGCAGTTGGCGATCTCAGCGACAGGCGGCGCGACGCTCGAGTCCCCTTTCGAAAATAACACACGGCCGGTTGACGTCATGCTGTCATGACCGTCGACCGACCGCCGGCACCGACGTCGCGTCGACGTCGTCGTTCTGCGCCGAGCGGAAAATTCACGCCACCACCACTCGCGCGAACTCGCCTCTGACTCCGCCGCTCGCTACTTCGAATTTGCATCGCGGCCTTCTCACAATGTCCTTTATCTCGAAACCGGTGGCTACCCATGCCGCGCTAACTTACCACACTCACCAATTTACTAATCAATGAAGGAATGCTGAAGTTTCCATTCAAAATGAACCTATACTCGAGATTCTAGAATAATTCTCAATTCATGAAAGATCGAAATACTTTCTACTGAAAGATGTATTAATGCCGAGCGGGAAAAAGTAGAAGCGAATTCCTGGAGTTGATTTTATAGGAAGGTTGGTTTTATCTACGTGTACGGGCAGCAGCGAGTGCTCGGAGGCAGCAGCGCTGATGGTATATGTTCGCCGAGTGGCTATCTAGCGTCGACTCGTGTGGCAAACATTACCTCATCGTCGCGCATAGCCGGATCCGCCGTGAACCTTCGCCACTTCTGATTCTTTCCTCGCGCTGCTTGCTGCTTGTCGACCTACCGCCGCCCGCTTCGGCTACGCAGCCACATCTAACCACTGGCTCGCTCGCTCGCCAGATTCTCTCGCATTCGACAAAGGGGGATTTGCTCGGTTTTAACCCGAGGAGCGAGCGTTCCCACTGCGTCACAGATATCAGATGATAAGTATGTACGCGAGAGAGCTGGTCGCGCGAGCTCGCAATTTTTTACTTTTCTCCTGGCGCTCTCGCCCTGTTTTGCCCGATGATGCTCGACCGCTCGATGACTAAGCAGCGCGCGCGTCTTGCAGCTTTATCGCTGAGGGATAGAAGAACTCCAAGTGCGTTTGCACAGCCGACAATGAATCCTGCTGGATCACCGCTTTCTGCCACGAGAACCGTTCTCACTAGATTAGGCGCCACGCAGCGCCGTCGCACATCATGTTATTGCAACGCAGTCGGCGTCATTATTAACAACTCCCTTCTACTTCCTCCGCACTTATCTTCCGCACTTTTCTTTAACCCACATTCGCCGCATCGAAGGAAATAGACGCTTATGTCGAAGCTTCGGATCCGAGCTTGACGGAAGCAGCGCTACGTGCTACTTGGAGATTCGCCCTCCTAACACGGGGAGCTTTCTGTCGCGAATGTAATCTCCCCGCTGAGTGTCGTGTTAAAGATCTCTGCTTCGTTCTTATATTACTCTATCGAACACTCCTTCCTAATCAGAGGGTGAAAACGAGCTGATATGCTTTGTAGGGCTGGCGTTGGAATAACAAGAGTTCAATGGGATCGTTGTTCTAGCATCGACCTTCAAACAGAGTATAGTGAGTTTTCGATGTTAGAATGAACGCCTTATGCCAGACTAGATTCTACTTGTGAGGGAATACTCTTGACGGAAGTGGTAGCGTAATTCCATACGTATTCAAAGGGTCTTTAAGGTGCGAGAGGAGGTGGCGTAAATTTGCGGCAGGGAGTAAACGGTGGAAACCGCAACCCCCAAAGATTTCGCTATCGAAAGGAAAAGGTGGTGGTGTGGGGGGTGGGCGGCAGGGCGGAGGGTCGGTGGTCGCTTCTCGACTTTGATTTATGACCACCTAAGAGCCCTGCATTTCTGCCCCACACACACACACATACCAAGCCGGTTAATCCGTTACGCGGTAACCCCTGAGGAGGAACCACCCATCCTCTCCCGTCCCGATTCAACAAGTGCCTCGCAGTCGTTTCGCAAATATCGCTGTTAAGGCGAACTCCTCGATTCCCGAATACCAGCAGCCTCTGACGAAAGCCAGCCGCCTTCCGGACTTCACCTTGGAAGAACGCCCAGTCGTCGAATCTTAGACTGGCGCTCTTCCTTATTTCGCACTCGGTATTCCCGCCTTGACTTTTACGCTGCGCATACGGTTAGCGTGGAATCTCGAGCGGCAGACGCACGTGCGAATTCTTCATCGGCGTGGCGAAGAACTGCACGGCAAAAAAGAAATTCTTTCCTAAGGAAACCACCGCCGCCGTTGCCGCCGCCGTCGTTTTCTCCGCTGCTGGAAGGCGAAACCGAGCCGCTTGCGGATACGATCCGTCATTGTTTTCCCCGTGACGATTCGCAGAATCGTCGCCTCTCCCGGCGCGCGCGCTCCGGGACTGGTCGACCCTGCTGGAAGGAGAACCTTCGCGAGCGAGTCGTATTCCAAGTAGGCCGCTGCGGCGGATGTACACCGCTGAGTTCAGATCGAGCTCGCCACTAGAGCCTCCTGCTACCACAGCAGAATCGACTACTTACTCTTGGCAACTACTAAATTTCTTTATAAATGAATACGAAAATTTGGAGTTGTATAAACGTAAAAGGTTGCTTCTCTAATGTTGTCTCATAGTGCATTGATTAAACAAGTCACTGCAGTGTCAGTCATTTTTCCTCGCGTCTTTGTTAGAGCGCACTTTCCTCGGACTTTTCGTTGATCCAGCGGTGGAGCGCCGCGCAGTACATGCATCGCCTGGTTTTTTCTGGCTCCTGCCAGTTCCCCCTCTTTTTTTCGTTAAATCAAACGTCATGTGCAGACCACGTGGATGCGAGCAGCCGACGAACGGGTTGCCGCTGACATCTCCCGGCGATGCATTCGACTACCAGAAGCAACCATCAGTGGTTCTCAGTTGCTCGCTTCCTCTCGCTTCTTTTATTCTTTCGGACTTTCCTCTTCGTGTGGCCGGCCGCCCCAAGCGAAAAAGGGCTTCGGGAGGGACGCGATCGTTTACGTACTTTCACTCACGCGCAACTGCTAGATAGTTGCGCGCTCCGAGCGTAAATCATCGTCGTCCACGTGCTTATCTCTCTCCGGAGTTGCATACGCGCGCCCGCTGCATTTGCCCGTTCTGATTTCGAGATTGATTCGATCTTGTAAAATGGATGTCAGGATACAGGTTCCTCTCCTCAGAGGCAGACAGTACTCCGATAAAGAACTAGAAAGTAAAGAGCATGCGGGAGAAATTGCGCTGCGCCGAGGTAGAAATTCTTATCGGAGCCTATGGCGAAAATCGATGGTTGACAATGTCTAGATGACTATTTCTCTGGCGTGGAGAGTGAGCAGTGCGCGGCTGCACTCGAGGAAAAGCAAGATGCGAGGATGATAAAGGAAATAGGAGTATTTCATAAGGGGCCCACATGCCTGTTGATTGAACCCATGAGTAACAAGACGACTGCCGCCCCGTACCCCTCCCCATTTTTGTACCCCCTCTGCGTCCCGAGATGCCTACTCGATCATCCATTCCGACGATGACTTCTTTCATCGTGGGGTAGGGAGATGCCTGACGTCATTCTCCAACGCACTGTCAGCGAGCCGACCCTCTGAGTCACGCCGTTTTGCCTACACTCCTGCCTTGCAGAAGACCGCCACTGACAAGGTCTTCTGCTACAATGTGCCTGGATTATCCTATCCCAATGCTACCGCCTAGATTAATCCTGAGATCGCACAGATATCATTTCTTATCGGTCAGTGCGTCAGTCATCTTTCATGTTTTTTCTACCCTGGCGTACTCGATCCGTCCTTCGATTGTCAATTCACTTAATCGATATCGACATGACATTACTATCTTGTTAGGTAGGACGCGCAATGAGTATTTGAAGTCGGATTTCCCATGTGCGTTCACTGGCAGAGAGAGAGAGAGAGAGCGCGAGCGAGCGAGAGTCGATGGAGTAGCGTAGATATAAATGATGAATTTAGCCAGCGAAGCCGCACTCTAACAATTTCGTTGATGGTTTCTGCTTTCAGAGTTGTGCAATGATGGGTCTGCAGGCCACAGCAGGAAAACGAAAATTGGAGGGTGGTGTGGGCTGCATGGAGTTTGACATGGACATGGGCGAGAGCCCATCGAAACTAGGCCGTGTGGAGGGTAGTTGGTGGGCGATGGAGGACAGCTATACTCCACCGTTGAGCCAAACGCCGACCTCGTACTACGACATGGAAGTTAGTTCGCCCTGTCTACAGGCGAATCCCTGTCAACCTACGGGGGCGAGTCCTCAGCAACAGCAACAGCAGCATCATCAGGCGGCGCAAGCGTCGCCGCCGCAGCAGCAATCCCCGACGCCGGTGAGCGGCTCGCCGTCATCCCCGGTGGCGCAGCTGCATCACCATACGCAGCACTATTACCATCATCAACGTGGGCCAGGCAGCCCGATCAGTAATAATGGCTACAGCCAGCTGTCGAGGCCTCAACCCCAGTGGGGCGCGCCTCATCACTACGAGCCGCCGACGATACGTCGAGACGAGAATGGCAAGAGCTATCTTGAACTAGGTTCGAGCTACCGCGCAAACGAGCGGTGCTGCGAGGGCTCGAGGTCGAGCTGGTGTCGGCGTGGCAGAGCTTGTTACAGGCAGAGGCGACTGGCAGTCCTGAATATCTCGATGTGCAAGTTAGCGAGGTATCGCCAGTTCCCGGATCCCAGCCTGCATCGATCGGTCCTCATCTGCAACACTCTGAGGCATCTGGAGCGCGAAATGGAGAGAGACAGGAGTCCACCGCCCATGGAGCCGGTTATACCGGCGCCGATCGCTCAACTCCAACCTCCCGAGCAGGGTAGGCTCACGCCGTTCCCCATGGCACCAACCTCCTCCAGCGAAACCGACGCCGATTCCGGCATCGGCGACAGCGACGATAGCCGATCGATCAATTGGGGCAGCGTACTCTCCCTCTCGAGTCAATCGCCTCTCGATCCCCTCAACAACAACGAGTTACTCGACGTAGACATTGGGCCCGATCTAGATCTGGACTTTATGCCCGGCTGGAAGCTGACTCCACTCTCGGCCGACGATATTCTAAGGAGTACGACGGCCCAGGAACAGCAGCAGCAGCAACAGCAGCACCAGCATCAGCATCAGCACCAGCAGCACCATCCACACCAGCACCAGCATCCTCATCAGCAGCAGCAACTGCTGGCGGCGCCGAGTGGCAGCTGTGCCAGCAGCAACGTCGGCGGCGCCGGCGTCAGCAACGCCAGCAGCAGCAGTACGCACGAGTCGCTGATGTGTGTTGGATCATAGCCCCCGATTTTGACATCGTTGAGTCATCTCATCGATTTCTATCCGCTAATGCCGCAGAGCAAGTAAAAGCCATCGAAAGGCGCTAAATGCCGCGGCAACCTATCCGATCGCAGGTCGGGACGGCCAGGCGATCCTACGATGGACTTCGAGCTCTATCCAGTGCGCGATGCCTGGTCGCCGAGTCTCCAGGAGGTCTTCTTATTCGTTATTTATTATCGTTCGTGTCAATTACGCACCAATCGATTTTGTCGGTTACGTTCTACTACTGTCTCTACCGACCATCCACTATTACCCACGAGCTAACACAGCGAGAGAGTCTGCTCCCCGTGGGACGGACGCGGATCGTGGCGCGCCGCTTTCGCAGGTGTAGATGCTGTGGGATGGATGCCCGATCGCGCACTTTGGCACACGCTTTAAACAGAGACGAAACCGAGAGGTGATTACACTTTCTAAGTCGTGTGGACCTTGGGCTCACGTTGCACCTGATCAATTCTAATCTGCAGACCTTTCGGCCTTTTAAGAATTGACTAAAGTCTTGTGTGACATTACAAATTTCATTAGCACTTGGACTAGCAACGCGAGCCCGAGCTATTTTAGCGATACCCGACGATCGTGTCGCGCAATCAGGTATATACTATATCACAACGATCTGTTTTTGCAGCTGCACCTGCGAACTCGGCGGCAAACGTACCGGTCCCCAAGTCGCTCAAAATCTCGCCAGACGGATGGCGAAGAGAGCGATCGGGGAAAAAGAAAGCGCGCGTGTGTGCGAGTGTAGGAGGGAAAGGGGGAGAGGGAGGGAGAGAGAGAGAGGGAGAGTATGCACGCGCGAGAGCTAGCGAGAAAGAGTGAGAAAAAGAAAGAGAGTGAACAAAGTCACAGAGCTTTCAACGTCTACGTCCCCGGGCCGGCGATACGGTAGGCGAGTGCAGGGTAGTCTTCTCATCGACTCTCTAGAGCGACGGCGATGGCTCTTCACGAACGCAGGTTACATCAGACGAAAGCTCAGACCACTCTTGCCATCCTGACTCGTATCGTGGAAGCCTCTACACGCGCACGCGGTATCGCTCGCCTAGCCGGCCGGCGTTGAGAACTCTACGGCCATGCCAGTCACGTCGCTCGGGAAAGCCGAACGAAGGCTTCTCCATCAAACGATCTATCCTTGGACCGGGAAGACGAGAGCTATATAACCAAGGGACGATTATTTGACGCCAGGCACTGACCCCAACATATACAGACTTACGCGATGCGTTACCGCCGTGGCCTATATTACACATAATTCATAGATTATCAATATCAGACATTCACGTGACATTCATTCACAGGCAGACAGACCGACAGGAAGCGTACACACAAGTCGATATGGTGCTAGGACAATTACACCCTGGTGCTTACTTCCGTAGACACAGAGCCATGCGCGTACATACGCACGGATCGGCCGCCGTCTTCGTCGAGTAGTCGAGATACGTCCTGACGTCGTGGGCAGGACACGGTGTGGTCGAACGCATTTCCCTCTTGAGTGGTGGGAGGTAGATAGGATTAAAGTTGGACCGGGCTGTTCTAGACTCGAGGGATAGTATTCCCGCGGATGGAAATGCGTTTGCAAAGGTACACTGTGTCACAGCGCACGACGCTACCAAATGTACCTGCATTTTAGAGATCGGGATATTATTGGTCACTTCGGATCGCAGCACGTAGGCCACTGCGCGCCACTGATCTCTCGTAATGTACCATATACATGTAAAATAGAGTGGCCAACGGGCAGTCAGCGAAGGTGACTTAGTCGGGGTGGATGGAAGTGGTTTTTAGCTCGGCAAGACGCACTTCGATTGAGCGGGCAGCGGCGATCCGCGCGCGATCTCTCATCCTCAACGTCCACAAACTGAACCCAAGAGCAGCTATACTTAAAGCAGAGTTAAACGTTTAAGCGGAGTTTAACGCAGTGCAGGAAAATCATATAATAATTTATGAATCGACTGATTAGTTGCGCGCGAAGAACTAACGTGTAACTTCTACCAAGTGAGTTGATTGGAACTGCAATGGATTCGGTGCAAATACGCTGGTCCTATTGCAGACATACTGACAGACATGTACACAGGAATACACGATCACACGAATCACGCTAGGTACTTGATGTATATAGTTACACTACGTGCTAAGTCTAATCATTGTAATACCGAACTCGAACAGGAAAATTTCTTCCCTCGCCTTTTGTTTCTTTTTGGTAATGTTGGTTCGCTGGTTTCCGTTGCATATTATCATGTCTCCCAGTTATCATCGTCACGATTTTCGATGCGCCGGCCCTCGGTTTTCAGATGCCCTCCCTACAGGATCTTTCTCTGTTCAGTTTGCCTATTTCTTTCTTTTTATACGAAACGACGAGCAATATTACTTTTAACGGCGCGGAGAATCTAGGGAATGAGCGTACGTACAAATCTATGTATGGCCGCGTGAGTGTTAGCACACACCGTCGTCGCGACGCATTGTACGCGCGTTCCTCGCGTGTACGTTCAACGGACTCAACTGCAGAAACTGATACCGTTGCTATCGTGTAAGACGCTCTCGTCCATCGAATTCGGATTAATCGTTAACACGGTGTCCCATGAACGCGCGTCTCAATGGGATAAAAGGGTGTGTAATAACATTTCGGTGACTACGATTTAACAGAAACGAAAAACGTTGTACATAGTATAAATAGCGCACGCGCAAAACTACGATTAAGCGGAATAAAGAAAATATAATAGGTATAATGTGAAAAATATACATATAAGATATTATATATTATATATAAACAAGAATTATATATATAAGATTATTATATATATTTACCTTGGTAAGTGATACAAGGCGGTGACTGGGACTCGCGCGACTATCTGGCCGCACGCGGCAGACTTACATCGCATTGCATGCGGCTGGTAAGGCCTCTTTTGATCAAATTCAGTTCGATG
This sequence comes from Ectemnius continuus, assembly GCA_910591665.1. NCBI lineage: Eukaryota > Metazoa > Arthropoda > Insecta > Hymenoptera > Crabronidae > Ectemnius > Ectemnius continuus. The sequence continues at coordinate 5,317,989 of OU342868.1, read as the reverse complement.
TACGCGCACGGTTCCATATTGCCCGCCAGATTTCTCCGTCCACGAGCTACTTACTCACTCTCCTTTGCTTCGTCTCAACTGTTCGAATATGGCTCTTCCAGCGTTTCTCGTAGTTCCTTTCATGCCAAGTTGGCCAGGTGCGAAGGAGCGCACATGCATTTTTGCAAAAATCGTACTATTAGATTTTTTGTTCGTTTTACTATTTTCTAAGTTCTTATTCTTCGTTTGCGAGTATGTGGGAGTGGAGAGCGGGAAGAAGCGAAAATATTCAGGGGTCAGTGAGTTGTTCGTGAAGGGTGAATTCATGTAGTGCGAGCAGTGGTTCCGTCGCGGTTACGTTCCAACCGAATTGGGCTGGCGTAACGACGTACAATTAAGTTCCTATTATGATACCTAGCAGAGAATTAGTTAGCCGTTTATCTGGATTTAAAGGATGTGCAGGCGACAGCCCGAACAGCCAGCATGCAAGTCGTGTACAGATGGGCGATCTTTTTGTTGACTTACTTTCTCATTTTGAACATTTTTTACATAAAGACTAGATGCTCAGAATAGGCAAAGGAGAACGGCACATAGTCGAGCAAGTCCCGCGAGTAGCCGCGGACCTAGGGCAGGAAAGACATCCGATACTGTACATTGTAAATAGTAGCGTGGAGATCGACGGTTACTGAAAGACAGAGTTAATTAATTAATGAATGAACGATGACGAGGAAAAGAGTTGCATCGAAATCGCGCCGGGCGCGTGAAGCGAAAGCACGGTCCAAAGGATCACCGATTCTCAGGCGAGCTGATGTTCTACAGTTGTTTAATCGGCGCTTTGTACTCGTTCGGACAAATGAAAATTCAGCTGCACTCGACTGAGTCGGTCCTCCTGGGACGCAGTACGTTCGCAATACGGGCCGTGCGTGCGGCAATTTTAATAGAGCTAGAAAAATTTTAAGATGCACGGTTGTATCTATCAGCACGTACCGATCACTCGACCGTAATTCCCAAGTACTGTGTCGCGAGAACCGCGTCTAAAAAACGAAGTGAGTACCGAATGGGAAAAAAGCGAGCCATTGGAATACGGCACAGCGCCCTTGCACAAAGGGCAGATACGGCAAAACAAGTAAATTAATCTAAATGAGTGCACGTTTATAATTCGATAATCTGCACGCGTGCTCGCCGATAAGTACGGATATCTATGTACGTGTATATCGAAACTCGAATCGCAATTACTCTAGTCCTAAGCGGTTGACGGAAACACGGCATACATGGGCTCTCGAGTGGTTGGACGTGTTACAGTTTTCTTTCGTTTCTGTTTGTTTCGTACCGCGGAGTTGTATCACATACCGTTTTACCAAAATACCAACAGCGAAAGGCAGCAGCAACAAAATCAGTAGGAAACAGCATACGCGGAAAACGATTAACTGGCAGAACAGAAAAAAGATAATTACAACGCACGTTATGGACAAACAACAGCAACAACTATCAAAAACAATAAAGAGTATTATTCTATATATAATAATTGCATTTCTGTTAATTCATTGACTACCCCTCCCCTTTTATATTAAATAGGATAGAATTGTTCAAGAACTGTTCAGTTGAAATACTGGACTGAATACATATGTATATAAGGAGAGACTGTAAGGGATACTTCAATGGAACTCACAACATCTTTATAATATGCATTTTTATTTTATTAAAATCCTAGAAATTATGGTTAAAAGACACTATATACAAGCTTCATTTCAAAGGCTCTACAGTATTCAGTTTACTGTGTCTTTTTAATAAATATCACTTGACTAGATTAAACTTATTTGTGTAGATGTCGAAATCATCTGGATTTGAGTATCCGCGTACTCTTCCGCGACAGAACTGCTCTGTTGGTGTAAAGCGATATGTTTCAGTATGTCTTTTCTTCGCATAAATACTTCGTTGCATAGTTCGCAGCGCATCTCCTTTGACTCATGTGTTTTTGCGTGCTTAAGCATGTCGTTTCTTTGTGAAAAGTTTCTCCCACAAGTTTCACAAGAAAACGGCTTAACTCCAGTATGAATTCGTTCGTGCACATTCAGTGTATCCTTTCGTGTGAAGCTTTTGTGGCAGAAGTTGCATTTGTGCGGCTTGACACCCGAATGAATTTTCATGTGCTGGTTCAAATTGCTGGAACATTTATAACGCATGTTGCATACTCTGCAAATATACGGCCGTTCGCCAGTATGAACGCGCTCGTGAATTTGGCGCGCCTCTTTGGATACAAACGAGTCGCCGCAATACTGGCACATGTGTAGCCTTTCCGTGGAGTGAATACATTTTTTATGGTAAATTAACGACTGTCTGCTAGATAACTTCTTGTCACACTCGTTGCAGTCGAAGCCAACCTTCTCTCCAGAATGCAGCCGCTCGTGGTACAGCAATACTGTACGCTTTGAAAATACCCTGTTGCAAATCTTGCATTCCCATATTACTTTACTGGAGCCTTTTCTTTTAATACTGTCTATAATATCCTGCTTCGTGTGTACTTTCCTGTGAAGTAGTAGGGAGCTCATAGTCTTGTGCTTCAATGCGCAGACCTACAAGTACGAAAAGTAGATTTAACAGTCGGCGTTAAAGTGGTCTTCAGTTTCATGCAGATTTCAGAATACTTACGCTGCAGGTATACACTTCTTCTGAATTATCGTGTCGCTTTAAGTGCGCTGTCATATTGCCCCTACGATTGAAGGAGGCTCCACACACTGGACAAACATGCTTGTTTAAGCCGTGAGACAATTTGTGTTGACGCAATTGTATTCGTTTGTGGAATGCTTTCCCGCACTCCTCGCACGAGTACGGCTTATTACCTTCGTGCTGGTTCATGTGTTCTCGCAAATGGAACCTAGATAGTCATTCATTTAGTCAACTTACAAGTAGCTCTAGATACCCGCTCGCTTGCGATTTAATTCTACCTCGATCGAAAGGTATTTCCGCAAATGTCGCACACATGACGCTTCTTTTTAGAGTCTTCCAAGTGAATTCTTTTGTGGCCCCTTAAGTTATTGGAGTGTTTGAATCTCTTGCCACACAGATCACACAGATAAGGCTTGTCTGTCCTGTGTGTAGCCTCGTGAACATCTAAACCAGACCATTTCTCATAAGTTTTATCACAAGTGAAACATTTGAACAACAAGTGGCCCCCATGAGACTCAGTAATATGGTTGAATAATTCTTTCTTAGTAGAGTAGACTATATCACAGTGACCACACCTTTTTCTTCTGTTTATTTCTATATTGCAATTAGTGGTACATTCATCTTTATTCAATTCAATGTCCTTAGACATTCCAATGTTATTATCATTAGGGACTTCCTTTCCCTTTTGAAATAATATATTTTCACTCTCACATAACATCCTCTGGTTTTTTATGATTTCCTGATTTCCTTTTGTCATTCGATTTATTTGTACATCCGCAGATTCATGTGTGTTCCCAATTTTGCTTAAAGGATCATCTTTCTTTCGCTCCATTTTATTATAACAATCTAATAAGTTCTCTAGAGAGGATTGAACTTCGTTGCTTGTTGGATTATCATAGCTATCACAAATTTTTCCATCTTTTCCTCCTGGTAAATCTAACTCTTCAGTCTGGGCTGTCCCTTCCATACACATATCCTGAGCCAAATCTATGGTGCACTCCTCTAATATCACATTGTACTTATTGTCATATTGAGACTGTAAAATATATTAATAAGTTGTCAGATATATTCTTTGTACCAACTGAAGTTCAGATGCGTCAGTATTAAAAGTACACTCACAATTCCTCCGATATTCAGAAATCTCTTAAGCCGTATATCAGTCTTTAAACAAATCACAGTTAGAGCATGTATCATCTCTAGCTTATTGTAACAGTCCTCGCACAATCGTTGTGGCATCGAATCCTCCATATCCACTGTTATTGGCATGTGCATTTTTATTTTATCCTTCAGTTTCAGTCTTATGCCTTTATCATTAAAAATCTCTATTGTATTCGTTGATGATTCTCCACATATTCTGCATAGGTTCGAGAACCTAACACTGATGCCATGATATTGATGTACTTCAACATCCATGTCAGAATAGGGTAGTGAAATTGTCTCATCGTCGTCGTTCCTAGTGAAAATATTGCAACTTTCTTTCTCTGCATCTCGGTCGAACAGAGTCGGCACGGCATTCTCCTCTATTATGACTGGATCACTCCTACTTATATAATATCTATCTTCTATATGATGCGAGCATATATAATAATTCAAGTGAATCTCCTCGTTTGACTTCATTAACAAATCGGTTCTACCGCAATGATGGGCCCACAGTTTCGACCTGAAATATTTGTCAACTTCGAATTCTCCATCCACTTGACAAATAACCCTTCCATGCGTGTCCAATGCAGAAATCAGCTGTATTCGATAAAAGATCGCATAACCTGAGGCATAGCAAAACTTACGTATCATCATTTGGAAAGTTTATGAATACGACGTGTGAAGAATCCGCAGAATCCGAAGAATATTTGCAATTTTTTGCGGCGCACACTATGGTCATCTCGTAGTCCTCATTAAAATAGGTTGTATAAAGGGCACTTCTCTCACAACTCACTACTGCAGGACTCGCAACAAACCAGATAGCTGCTGTTTGTCAGTTGGTAGAATTAAAAGCTTACAAGTGTTTGTAGACTCTGTGCCAACTACACTGCAGACTATTTTATTATATGTTTCTGCTGGGAGGATGGTAGCGCGGCAGTCGATAAAAGAGTCGTAGGGCAAAAGTCAGATTTTCGTAGAAACAGCGTAGGTAGATTTGTGGAATTTTTACCAAAGCAACAAGACATGTAAAGAGGTATTCTTACATTAAGGATGTCTCTTTAGATATTATAATGATTAAAATAGCCGATGTGTTTTTGTTTGCTTGAACACGTTTATTTACAAAACGAAAATAGTTTAACAAACACGTATGGAAGACCCATTAATATGGCACCGCATTCTCTCGGCAGAACTTTATCTTCCTTAGGTACACAGTCTATCTAGAAGTACACCAGTCTCCTCAACAAATACATATAAGTATAATTAGACACTCGGCAAGCAATCATAATGTTAGACTAATTTCGTCTAATATTGTCGACAGATTTCTACACTATTATATATCTGGAATTGGCAATATCATTTCTCTAATAAAATTCCGAAGACTATATATAATAAATAAATAGGAAATCTCTATCGCAAATTCTACGAACAGTTTTACAATAAATTTTGATCCAGGATATTATTGTCAACGCTTACAATGAGGCCTCCTTTTATATCGTCGGTGTCAGACTTTCGTCTGACCGGAGGCCCGCATTATTAATACACATTGTTTGCAAGTCACATCTTAGATACTGATTCAAACATCTTACTAACTACTTCGCTGTACTTTATAAGCTTCTCGTTCGAATGTTTAATACAAGCTACGAATATAGTTCGAGGAATAATGAGAAGAGATCGTTTGCAGACGGTTGCCGCCCGCGAAGTTTTAATCTACGAACAGTATTTCTCATTACTTGTGGGCGCTAATTACAACAAAATTCTCCATCGAGAAGTTACGGGGAAGAAAATACGGCTGCGGTATTGTCATTGATGTACACTTTGTACTATAATTAATATAGCTCTCAACTTGTGTAGCTTATACATATATATCAGGGGGACTTCATAAAAATATATCGTTTCTAGTGTGGGATTAATCGTTAGTTCACCGGAAACAACTCTCTAGGGAATGAAACATTCAATAAATTACGCTGAAGTGTAACACGGTTCAGTATCCCATTCAATCGCTTCGTATTTCTCTAATTAATCGTTCTCTAGCGAGATTATCTCTGACAATACTCCACTAGTACAATACGCAGGTGCACTGCATCACTCTTGCCCTCGCAAAAAATTCTTCTATCTAAAAATATTGTTATTGTCGTTATCACCACTTCAATAGTTCCCTCTAACGAGAACGGGAAATAGGTGCGAGACTATTGTCGTGCTTTTTGCAACACCCCTATCACTATGGGAATGCCGAGCTCTTGTCGAAACAGCAAGAGAGAACTTATTAGAAAATAATATTTAATATCTTTCGAAGTAACTGTTGTTGTCCTTCATGAAATATTTTCTTGCGGCAGCTGTCAGCAATCTGAACAAAAATTTCGAATGCCTTAATCTGTCTCCTTTGCATACCCCTTGTACTTTCCATTTATTGTCATCATTTCCTTCTTGCGTAATCTCTACTTCTTGCTATATATCGTTTACCCTTTCTTCTCATTCAAGGACCTGTGTGCCCCGTGTTGTCGTTTCGTAGTGATGCGATTGTTTTTATCAGTGATTCTAATCGCATTTTGGCACTTGGTCGCTCAAGCCTTGGCATTCTGTCGCCTAAGGTCGTTCGGTATAATAATGGTAAGGAAGGCACCGACAGCCAGAAGGCAGCAGAGGACAATGTTCGACCAGAAATCGCCCCATAGTCCAAAGAGATATCCGTAGAGCATGGTGAAGGCAATTCCGAACAATTGGACGACGGCGTTTAATATGCCAGCCGCAGTGCCTTCCGGCTCCGGATACGTCAGTTCAGCAGCGAACTCGAATCCAACTGGTAGATAACCCGTCATGAAGAATCTATCGACAAACAGTTTTAGAAGTAGGGACGGTTTGACGAATTGTGTGTACAAGTTACAGAAACAAGCTTAGAATAATAAATGTCGCTCTGCTCGTAATTCATTTCACGAGACCGATTCAAGGCAGGATGCGACGAGTCTAGACTCTTGATCACACTCGACACTAGATACGATTACAAAACTCATTAGTGATTCTTACCCCAGTAACGCTGACGTAATGTATATCACGAAAATGTGGCCGCAGTCGATAGTGAACGTGAAAACGATCATACCCAGGAAGGACAGTAAATAAACTCCGAGGGTTGTCTCCCTAGAATCATAAAGTACACCCACCGTTTTATAGCTAGCCTCTCCACTCCGCGACACTAATTACTGGGTAAGGTCGCGACAGCCTGGTGCAGTTGCACCAGCAGCAGTAACGCCGAGGGAGGCGAGTCAAGAGTTACGAGGAGGATGATGAATGCCGTCGTGCGACCAAATTACTCACTTGAATTTGTGCGTTTTATCGAGGACGACTCCGCATACCACGGAACCAAGCATTCCGGCGCAAACGATGGCTAGGCCTATCCCGCCAGCGTCCTGCTCGTGTCCCTGGGGAATGAAATACCATGAGTAACATATTAAATTTAATATTGCCTTGAGCGTCCAACCGTTCTAAAATAGCTTGCCAACGAAAGGGGTTGCTGACGTCTTGTGCTTTTATCAGTAAGTGAGAGGAAAAGCCACTCCAAACATTGTATCACGTAATTGCGATCGATTAAATGAAGGCTCTTACGTATACACATCCTGAGTGATTAAACAAGTGACGTACTACCAAAGTCTCGTCATTAAGACGTAGGCGATAATTGACTACTCACAGGAAAGTACTCGAGAACGATCTGATTGAGGAGAGTGCTGATAGCGTAGAATATGCCAACGTTGATCCCGTAGCTGAGCAGGAGCAACAGGTAACCGGCATTCGTAAATAGCCTCTTGACGGATTGGAAAAAGTTCTCGGTGGACTCGTTCTCCCTCTGCACCGCCTGCGCGTGACTCGGTGGTAGCGGCGGTTCCGCCTTGAAAACTGTGTGTACAGGCAATTGATGGATTAATCGGCCTCCGAGATCAATCCGATTCGTGGTGGTCTGACTCGCCTTATCGGATCGATAACATCATTCAGATTAGGTTGCCGGATTTCGCACAATACTCACATAGAAGAATGAGGACCAATATGATCGATGTGAATGCTGCTACCGCGTAAAACATAAGTTGCAATCCACTACTGACAACCGCCGGATCCTTGCTATTTGGTACGAGCATCGGTGGAAAGAGGAAACCAATTGCGATTCCCAACTGCAAGAACAACAGAATTTTTGCATACTACTAATTGGAAACAAGCAAAGATAGCCAGATAAATCGTTGAATATGAGGAGCATAAATTTGTGCCATGAATACGGATGTACTGATGAGTGATTACTGACACTGGCAGGGAGAGGGATAGATTCACCAGTCGCTTAGTGTGCTATTGTTTCAAGGAAGTGAGAGATCATTATTCTTTTCAGCTCATCATCGCTCTCGGTCCTCGCTAATATCTACTCGGCGAATTCTCGATGTGTAACACTTGCCGTCAATCCGACTTGAAATCGGTCACGAAAATAAAGGGAGCATATTTCTTTTACTAAAAGGAAATCCTGGTTGCGAAAGCTCCGCGTCTCGTCCAGAGTGTTCCAGCGGATCGACGGCAAAAACACGAAGTGAGCACACCAAGTGGAAGAAGAACAATTGCTTTCGGTGCATTGAAGGATTACTGTTCCTAGCGCGCGCACTGCTTAGAGCTCTTAATCCGTGCTTGAAAAGCAACTCTGAGAGCAGATCGCTCGAAGCTTGCATGAGCTTTCGTATTCAGGATTCGGTGATAAGGAAAAACGAGCGGTGGGCAGAAGAGCAAGTCTCTCGAGTGGAATCCTGCGCGCTCTCGCCGCTCAAAAAAAGGTCTGGTACATCGAGAGAGAAATAGAGAGTGCAAGCGAGGAGGCCTTGCACGGCAGATCAAACGAAATCGTACAATTAACCGGAGCAATCCCTTCTCAATGGCCCGTCGACTTAATCCGATGGGTGACGGTAAAGAAACAGCCTCTGCTATAAAGTACAAGCACCGGCAATTCCGCATTTCGTTCGGTGCAGGCATATAAAAATGATATTACCGAGATAAAGGAGAGATACGCGCTCACTCGGTTTAAGATAGGCGCTCGCAATTCGCAATGGGAATTTGAAGTACGAATAGACAAACATTAATATCCGGCTGCGGCTATCTTGGTAGGAATTTATGCGAGCAGTAGTGTGCAAGTTTTGAGAGGAATTATTGGTCCCGCGGCCGCCACCGCCGCCACCGCCGCCGCCGCCGGTGGGAAAGTATAATGGTACTCTCAATTCGCAGGGATAGGGTCCGATCCCCTGTTGGCGGTGAAAAATTAAACGTGGGTGCTCGCTGCCACTGCTGTTCCCACCCAATCTGCTCCGACTACTTTACTCCTTAAACTACCCTGTCACTCAAATTAGAGATTCATAGTTCGAGGGGGCGGAGTTTCCTCCTACGATTCGAGGCCACTCGCCAAAGGAGCTTTTATTAATCGAAATAATTGAAGTAATGGAAGAGATTCGTATTCAGTGGTTTCGAGTTGGGAGGAGTCGGTGGTCTGGGAGTTGGCAATGGGCGCAAATACAGGGAGCACGGCTTATCTGTTCGACATTGCGAAGCCTTGGGTATCGAGTGTCAGGTGGAACTTGTTATTATGCTAATGGAAGTGTGCAGTAAGTAGCTGGAAAAGAGTGGGCTGAAAATGTGACTGACCTGGTTTCCAAAAACGCCGATACTGCACGCGCTGCTGACCTGGTCGGGTCCGAACCAAACTGCTGCCAGCCGTGCAGGTACCGAAAGAATGAAGGTTTGACTCACGGCGACGATCGTCTGACCTGCGAAAGTGATACCAAAGCGATCTGGTGCGATACTGAATACCTTGATCCATGAACCCAAGGCTGTGCCCACCGCACCCATTATTGCGGCGTACCTCAAACCCTGTCAAGTTGTGAAAACCCAAAATTATTTATAAATCAAGCTTCTTATCAAATAAAATTGCTCTAAAATGTGAAATATTCCCCTCCCTCTTAAACCTGCTCTTGTGAAATAGAAAACTAACTATCGCCAGAAAAGAAGGCCGCCAGTGGAAAGTGTCGTATGCGCTCAGACATACTACAATATGGAAATATTACTCTTTAATCGTGAAGATTTGATTATAGCCGACCCACGCATTTGTACTATTTGCCTTTTGATATGTCCTATTGACATGTTCTTGTCGCACGAGTTATCGCCGCGTTCCGTCGCCCAGTGTCTGAGAAGACTGCAATCGTTCTCCGATGAGGACTGCGATTTGCATTCTCCCACAGGTGACCCTTTTCCCCGAGAGGACCAAAGTAAGGATTATCCTTCTGCAAATGAAATTTTCCACCGACAATCCTGCCTGACAAAACTCCCGGCAACGATGGCCCGAGCTTCAATAAACATTGGATAACTCGATTCACTTTCCCCCGTTATAAGCTTCCGCCACCTTCATTTGATCCAAGAGCAGCTTATGCTAATTGATTGTTACTTACGAATCTATCGAGCAAGTAGCTCGCAGGGAATATAAACGGAATGTAAGTGATCATGTAGATCATGCTGGTCATGTCGACCATGAAACTGGAGACACCGTAATACTCGGTGACAATGTTGGCGATAATACTGTATTGGATCCATTGCATCGCATTGCTCGCACTGTAGAACACGAAGATCATCAGGATGAACCATCGTCGCCGATAGGTTTTCGTCTCGACGACCTGCAACAAGATTTCCGTCTTCTCAATCTTCTCCGATTCAGCTGGCGCGACACTCGGTTCTTCGCAGACTAGTAATCGTATTTCTCGGGAGAAATCTTCACCTCTGACGGCGGAACACCACCCTCGATCGCTTTCACGTACTCCACCGAATTCTTCATCGCGCTCTCCATTCTGCTTTTCCTTCTTCCTCGATAAAACTAAGACGGAATATAATCTCGGCAGTAATATTTCTGTCGTTGAGATTCTTCGAGGCAGAACTCCTGGAAGCACATGTAGTTGAGCGAGAGCACTACTGGTCAAGTGTCAATCTTGTTGACAGTAACGAGAATGGAGCTCGGAAACACACCGGACAATAGGAGAGACCCGCTTGGGAGCGCGCAGTAGAATGGAACGGAACAGACTAATTAATCTATACGGCTTCTTATCTAGCGCTGCTCGCCAGCACACTGCTATAAAATCCCAGCTAATCGTAGAAGGGATAGAACGCCCATTGTACTACATTAATTTTACATATACAATAATAATAATTGTTATTTTATTAAGATCTTTCTTCTGGGTATTTCTTTAGATTGGATCTGTTTCTAATCTGTATCGGGCATCATTGATTTACTAAATCTTACAGAAGCGATATCTACCTGGCGGGCGAAGCAATTTTCTTGATGCACCTCAGCCTCGAGGAGATTAATCCGCAAGGGAAGCGCTTTGAGCCTGTGCTATTTCTTTCTACTTGATACACCGGTTCGACTCGAGCTTTATCTGCCACGGTGCTCGGCAGGAATATATTTTTCTACGATTGGATCAGACTGGCGCCATGCGAGAGCGAGAGACAGAGAGACAGAGAGAAAGAGGAGGACGCGGGTGGGCGAAACAGAACGTTTATCAAGAGTGTGGTTTGGAGCGGTGTCGGATTGAAAGCAGCATCATTCACCTCCGCTTTTCACTGCACTCTGTGAACGTGTCGCGCAGCTGGGAATACATGCGGAGCGCGTACGAAAGATTAGCCCGTTGTCAATGGAATGTTTCCTTGACGCGTGCCTTGGTTCTAATCGCCGGAACGCCGCACGCGCTAATCCCTATTCAAGTGGAAATGTTGTTCTGCGATTGGCCGAGCACGAAATCGAACGACTCGTCCATGAACTAGAGCCACTTTTTCCGGTGACCTTGTATCAAAAAGATTGGCAGGGGGCAAAAAAGAAGTACACTGGTAACTCGCGGTGAAAAAGCAGTGAGCGCCTTCTCTGAATGAGACTGGCGGTAGTCAGAGGCAGCTGGCGCATCAGACAATCGTATTCCAAGAGCAAAGCGAACGAACATTAAAAGTGAAATGTTTCCATAACGTTGAACAGGACAATTTATGGTATGCATATTTTAAAGCCGGCTGGGATGGCGGACTCGAGAAATATTAGCGAGACGTGCGGCAGCGTCGGAGAGAGACAGGACTTTATCATCAATATCTGCATTGAACAGCTTTCAGAATTTATGACAGCAAAAGCAGAGCATTTCCTCGCGGCTCTCGGCATAGTGTTGGTGAAAATTGAATTCCCCATCGCTCTCGATGCGAGGACACACTAGGCGAGAGAGAGAGAGAGAGAGAGAGGCCAGAGTGGTGGCTCGCGTACACTCCCGTTTAACTTCGGTGGAGTATCAAAAGCTCGAGTAGTTGGTCTGCCATCGGGATGTTAGCGTTCCTAGTATCACTTTATCGGTGAAGTGGTTGCTCCAATTTCTGTCTCTCTATCCCTCTGGCTTCTATCGGGTTCGATGCCGCTAATAAGGTGTCCCCGGGTACATACTCTGTCAAGTGCATCTTTCCTGTCAAGAGACACCATTCCAATGGGTTTCCAGTTTACTTTTCCCTCGGCAGATCCGAGAGACGCCCGCATCCACTCTAATCCAGCACTTTCGAGCCTCTTCACCCCGCCGCGCGCCGCCACCGCCGCGTAATCGAATCCGAGAGTGATCGTAAATATCGAAACCAATTTCCACGGCAATCAACGGAGCGTATCAGTAGCTCATTCGCAGGGCTCCCACCGTGAACTTATAAAATGTCTCTCGAGTGGCGTGATCGTGCGAGCATTGCTGACCCGATAAGATTCCAAGATCGAAAGCATCCTGCTTGGAATCTTGAGGAAAGGGAGCATCGCAATACCGGGAAATACTGCTCCAATTTCGAGGTGCAAGCGTGCGTTCGTTTCCCGGAGATTTCGAGAATGGCTGTCTGTGTGAGTGTGTCTCGGTGATATTTAGGATCCCTCGTATATCAGTTGCTGGCTCATAAAGCACCGGCGCTTAACCCGTAGCGAAGATCGATCAAAATGAATTCCGAGCTTTCGGAATTCGAAGTTCAAGGACTATGTGTATCTTCTCTGAATGATCCACTACTCATTCCGTATGTCGTAGATATGTCGTAACCATAAACGATAGAGTCTCTAACTCGAGATAAGAAGCAGTGGACGTGTGTATACACACATATGTACAGAGTGTGCCGGCGAGAAACCACTGGCAACAAGTGCGTTGCGACAGTTTGAGAATCTAATAATCCACTGTGTGTCACGACTTTCGCAAGAGTTATAATCCAACCTCGTAAAGCGATTAAAACTAAAGTGAAACTTCTTTCATTCAATCATAACACATTTATTTTAAATATATTTGCTTTCAAACGTGTTTGTATCAAATTTTACATTTTACAAAGAATAATTAAAAAATAGTATCGCGTTACTTTCGCTGATTTCTCGCTGCTATTCCGAAGAGGACCACTTTCAGGAACATATGTAGTGACTTACTTGTTCGACAGTAGTAGAAGTTGAGCACTCGACGCACGAAACTACCCCCTCGCACTTGTTACTGGCAACAGATGGTCTCAGGCTCAACTCCGCTTCACAGGAGGCCGAGGAATACGCTAACACTGCTTTCCCTCCCTCCGCCAGGTGGGAGGCTGTGATCTCCTCTGGACCGCTGCTATCAGAGATGCGCCGACAGCAGTTCTCTCTCCCGCTCGACACCAACCACGTGGCTCACGTGACTTATTTTCGTGCGGGCAACCCTTGATCGCGCGACTGCCGGCACGCCTCGTTTCCGCGCGTATAAATATCTCTAACTCCGAGATTCCAAAGATCTCTGATCCCTCTCACACAGGTACACCTTTTATAGCGAATTTTACAAGCCAGACAACTTTCAACCCCTTCAGACACACTCGTTTCGCCGCTTGGTAAAAGAATTCAGGGTGAACGCTGGTTGGAAATCCGGTTATTTCTCTGAGGGAGAGCAAGTGAGAGAGTGAGAGAGAGAGAGAGAGCAAGGAGGAGAGAGTGACGAAGGTCTGTTCTTTTATAATATCGACCAGTTTGCGAGGGTATTCCCTTTCTCGGTTCCAGTTCTTTTCTCCTAGGAAGCTTTGCCTCAACTTGGCCCACGTTCTACTTCAACTTCCCTTCTTCTCTCTCTCGGCCAGTCTCAACCCTGTTGCAGAGACGCGTCCGCTCCTACGGACTGCTGGACATTAACTAATTCCGATTCGGCGCGCTTCGAACCGCGAATCTTCCGCCACCTATCTCGCTCTCTCTTACTCTCTCCTCTCCTCTTTACTCTTTTAGCGCGCGTCTCCCCGCCTAGCTCTTTCTCCCTCGCTCCAACTTCGACGCTGCTTCTGCGCGCGCTCGCTCGCATTCACCGGCAGAGACTATGAGTTCAGATTTCCTACGCGCCGCTGGTGATAACGCGCTCTTTGATTCACTACGCGCCATCCCTGCTACATGGATTGGGATGAGCCCTCTGTCGGCTGGAAGTCCTCCTCCACGGAGAACTTTACACGCAAGTTTTACTACGACAGAGATTCTACTATTGAATCGCAGCTTTGTCACTGGGAGATTTCTTAGTGGAGTGGGAATGGTAGAACGAATGTTGGATACTTTGGAGTTGGCGAGCATCGTCTCATTTAAGTTCTATCCCCCGAATTCGTATTTTTCTTGGCGAATATCCAACTCGCATGAAACATCTTGGAATCGATTTTATTAAGGCGCGATGCAAGGAGAAATGTACCTTTTATCGTTACTAGTGTTTGTTATTCCATTTGAACTTTGCACCTTCGAGAAAAATACGGCCAAGTGGCACTGGAATCTTGATATCCTCTGCACGACCGATTTTCAGCTGTCAGCGATTAGAACGCGGGTGAACGGAAATCTTCGAGTATCGCGGCGCGTGAATCTGTTTGTATTTATGGCAGAGAACGGCGCGTTCGGAACTCGTGTTATCGGATTGCAAGCGCGTCCGACTACTAATTACCAACGCGATTCTATTTATAATGGACGGATTCGGTTTACGCTGCAACTATAAAGTCCCGGGCTTATCCGAGCTCTCGGGAATTCGATGTCAGCAGACGCCCGGCTTATTTACACTGGCAATCCCTCGGAGAAATAGTGAAGATGCTAGAATACTCGAGATAACCCTGTGCCCCTCAATTAGTCGATAAATCCTCGATAACCAAAATCCCGATCGCTATCAGCGATATCCTGCCTCGCTGCTGATGTATTTACGTGTCGGAAAGCGACAGAGAATTCCAGTCTGATGAAATCTGCACCTCCACTCGCGCACATACACGTCTCGATCGATCTTCGTTAATCGGGTAATGGCAAAATTAATCCTGGTATCAGGAGCACCAGCTGCCGGCTGCTTTTAATCCAATTCTTTTGCGGGGGACACAGCGGGCCTCGCTCGCTAATTGTCCATTATCAAAATTAATCGTCGCCGAGTCCTAAGTGTCGCTCGCGGTTCTTCATTCACCGAGACTTTCAACCCGGCAGCTAATTATTTCCAGGCGATTAAATTTCCCTCTCGAATCAGATATCGCTTGCTCGCGTCGTCGGTATGTACTTACTCGGAAATGCCACTCAGATATCTCCCGATTCGAAGTGCTCCTATCTCGGCGACGTAATATTATATCATCGATTCGATCAACTTTCTCGCCCGCCGCTTTGTTCTTCAAGAAAATGCCAGAACTATTCACTTCGCCTCTACCAATTAATTAGCCAGTGCTGCGAGAACCGTTAAGTGCGCAAAATTTTTCACTCACCTTGGATGAGCCGCCGCTGTCAATTGCAGCTGTATTACTGGTTTCCAGAAGCCCCTGTATTTCCGCCATGAACGTAGGATGTCCTATTCTTTCCCGCTTGGAATTTACGTAAGCGAGGAAAAACCTACTGGGAAACAACGCACTCAATGAAACCTCGAAGACTGCAACGTAGATTTCAGTAGAATCAGTCTTTACTCGCAAGTGTTTACTAATCAGACACACTGGACGTCGCGACTGAACTTGATATGATAATGAGTCGCGCCAGTGGCATTTAGCGAAACAATTCCCTCGTCTATTTTTAACCGCGCGCGCTCGGCTTTCTGCTCATTTACAATTAATTGTGCACTAAATTAGAGGCGAAGTTGCGTGTGAGAGAGGTAATGTTTTCGAGCGAGCATCGGGCGTCACGTATATTCCATTGGAATATGCTCCAATGAGTGCCGACCTCGATCCACTCTCCACGTAGCAAGATATGTAAATGCATTACGCACAGCTCGCATCCCATTGCAATTGTTCGCTCATGGAGTATCACGCTACGGGTGGCAAATAAACTAGATCTAAATCATCTGTTAACATGTCTTTGATTAGACGATCGGTCAATCTCTCTTCTATTCATTTATCTCTGCGTTTCTTTGAACTTCGACGATTGGAGCGACGATAATTAGAATTAGAAGAATGCTCGATGAACCAGGGCTGTTAAATCTCGCTTCGACAATAACATCCTGCGACCTTGTGGAATTTTCCTATCTTATCTTCCCTCCGGTATAAACAGAATCGCCGTAAATCACTGCCGAATAGACATTGGTCCAGACTACTTTCACGAATTTGATTTATTTGGCCGGTGTAAGAGCAGCTTATTATTCCATGGAAATTCGCACTTGTCCCGCACTAGCCAGACTTTGGAAATCAGTTTCGTACATGAAACGTCGATTATCTCCATTTGCATGCGCGCATCTTGATGCTACTCTGTCTATGGTAATTCGAGGGAAAAGCTCCAAGTATATTTGGGCTGCCAGGTTAATGGATCCGATTAAGAACCGAGCAGTTGAGTTCTCAATGGATTCGAAGTAATGTGTGAATTTGTTATACGGTTCAGCTACTTCGACAGATGGGAAATCCTGGAATTTCCCTCTAACAATTGAAAGAGTGAGAAATGTTAAAATTGCGACAATATAAATTAAAGGTAAATTATATTTTGTGTGAATACTTTTTGATATCATATTCCCGAGTACTCTTATACCGACTGCGTAGAAAGCTGTCGCCTGTACGATTGGCAACCAGCATGTCAAACGATAAAATATGTTGCCATGTACAAGGAGTCACTTTATAAAACGAAGCTATACACACACAGGATAAAATACGCTATTGTCTCATTCCATAAATGACAAGCTTTCCAATGACTAACTCTCCCGGGAAACTTTCGTAAGATCATCAAGCATCATTTCTCTCTTTCCCCGTGTTATTCTCCCAGGAAGTTATTTCCAGTATTATAGCAGACAATTCTAATTCCCATTATTACATGGTAGAAATAGTCATAATTTGCAGTAGGATCATTTGGCATTACGTAATCCGGCGGCGACGTCGTCCGTTGAGTCCGAGTCTCATGAGACTATGAGAGTAAGTGGAAGGTGTCCGATTACGATCGGACAATAGCTCTCGAGGTTCGGCTCGGTGTAAACCGCGCGTGCGACAACGTAACCGTGTGACGTGTCACGGCACGCAATAATATGTTGGGTAGACGCAAGCTACGGAAAGAGAGCTGCTCACTGTCTATCCGATGCTCCTCGACAGTGCAATCTTATCTCGCGTTCCGCCCGCATCTCCGCGAACCGGTAACCGAACATCATCGAGCAAGGACCAAACCAAGCAAGCATCGAAAAGGCATCGGGGGGCACTTTTCCGTCAATGAGAAATGCCGCCGCCGCCACGAGACTTAATTAGAGTACCGCTAAAGCGATTGGGAAGTGATCCTGTTTCCGTGATCGGGCAGGCCACTCATTTATCAACGCATTTCGCCGTGCCCCTAATAACGGTACAGCGCAGCATCTTTCTCCCTCGCATCTGAGAATATGCTCTCGCTCGAAATCCAGGAGGCAATGGGTGCCGTGAAAGTGTGCCTCGATTTTCCACTTGGCCATTACGCGTACCCATTATCCCTCGTGTCGCACAACCTTCTAGAGACTATAACTTGAAACGCCGGAGACCTCGTTAACACCAGGCAAATACACCTCCTACCTGTAATGCCTTTCTTACCATCGCCGGAATCTTTCCCAGAAAGCTACCAGGTTCGCCGCCAGTGAAATAATTCTCGCCGAGATGAGCGAGCAATAATTCACATGTCGATTCGGTAAAAACCACCTGACACTGCTAATAACTCTTGCTACGAATTGGGTCGAGCTTCTTGCTCGCGCGCTCGCTCTCTCCCTCTAGCGTTGCGTTTCTTATCCTGGTGGGACTCGTCGGGATGAATAGTACTGTCGAGTGTGTCGGTGGATTCTTCGGGATTTATCGTAGAAGCGTTGTCTTATGATTTGAGTTGGGGAGCGCAGTCGTACGGGCGCATCGCAGTTATCGGCATAGATCCTATCAGATAAGTCGAATCGGGCTGGTTGGGATCGCGAGACGGAGATCGGGCTAGCAGTCGTCGAAGGCGAGCGCCTCCTGGCAGCAGGTGTTACCGTTCGCTCCGAAAAGCAACCTCGAAATACGCGTGGACCGAATTCTCTTGCTAAACGACATCCACTCTCCATTTTTCCCCCCAAGTTGACATTGCCAAGGTGACTGATAACGCGAGTGAAATTTATTGCCCCGGACTAGAAGTGTGAAAGGTGAAAAAGTTCCATTGGGAATTGGTGTATCGACCGGTGGGAAGATCGAGGGAAGAAGAGGCCGGGGAAAATGATCGTCTCACCGAGCATGAGCCTGGTGGCGGCGGGGGTGGCTTCCGGCATTTGCTTCTTCCTCTTGAGCACGATGCGACGGGGAAGGTGAGTAAGGGGATTTCTCTCCCGGGGAGAAAAAAAGGAGGAGAGCCAAGCCCGACCTATTAATATCTCGGTCGCACTAAATCGAAATAAAGGCAGGGAGTTAAATGTACCGAGAGAAAGAGCGGCGCGTCTCTTCGTTATCGGTAATTGGAATTGAAAGTCGTGGAAGTGGGCCATCGACTGGCCGCCCGGAACGAGCTGGCCTTCTTTGATATTAATTTCCACCGATTTCATTGGCTACATTTCGTGGAGATTTCCTGCTGTTGCTTTCCTACAATTCAGTGCTCGTGTCCATGCATATTGTCGCAACTACGCTCTGGTGTATAAAGGGCAAAAAATTGCACCGCGGAGATCGCGTTGTTTCGCGAGCGAGCGTTAATGGCGCGTGACGCTGACAACACGTGCTCCTTATGTTTATATGCTCGTTTAGAATGATCCCACCGCGCCTAGATTAGCCGCGAGTACCGGTTCCAACGAGATACAGTATAATATAAGTAAAAGATTTCACTGCCTGGTGGAAAAAAGAATCATTCCAAGCCCGTCGAAGAATTGACGCGGAAATTCACCTTATACCAGATAATTATTACGATTATCATCGAAGCTTATACTTATCAGAGTGCCAATGTCCAATTCTATTTTCATGAATTGTAAAGCGCACCGGCTATCTTGCCATTCTTCCAAATACATTGAATTCGGAAGCGAGATAACCTTCGCCTTCGAATAATTGATAAGCGGTTACCAGTTTTACATTGCAGAGAACTAGCAAAAGATAATTCCTTCGAGTAAAATGATAGTCCTGACAAGGAAATGGTGTTGGCTAGGATGATGTAATGTGGCAAATGGCTTCGTGATTCGATAGCTTACCGCGAAATGGATTTAATGCGGAAATTGGTGGTAGCTGGTTTGCCGGTGTTCTACCATTTTTATAGAATTGCCAGTTGGGCCTGCGGTCTAGTTTCGCTCATAGTTTCACCAATGATTTTTCGGCCACGCTATTATCGAACACACGAGTACATGCCTGTTTTCACGCTCCGCGTCAGTCTCGCCCGCTCGCCACGCAATTTATGTCGCGAAACGACGTAACACAGCTCCTGTTCATCCGTGACACGAAAACCAAAGTACTTCGCGAGACGAGCCGGAATTATGCAATCGCACGGCTCGAGCTACCAGATATTTCCTCGCAAATATTTGAACGATTTTCGCCGCTAATATTTCTCTCAGCCCCGCTCTGTTTATCTGCCCTGAGTCAGCTGATTGGACTGCCAAGTGCTCGCTGGATGAATCTCTTGAAAATTCAAAGTGATTTTTTAGCCCTTGTTTAAATTACTGATGGAAGAATCGCGCTTTTAAAAATCTTTTCTATGGACGCACTTTGTACTCAACCAAGTCCATTTTATACATCGAAGATAATTTGTATTGAAAAATTACAGAATATACCTATAATGCCTGGCAATTATACTAAATAATATACAATTTTATTAAAGCCTATATTAGATTCCATCAGGACTGGAACTGAATGAAAACATATGTCAAGGATAAAATTGTTCTCGGGACAAAATCAAAGAAACAGCTTGCGGTGCAAATTACAGTCTAGTCGGGTTTCGCTTTTTGCATTATCACATCTCTTCTATCCGTGTTCCTTTGCGCGCTATTAATCATAGAGACGCCATGCAGAACCTTT
Organism: Ectemnius continuus; assembly: GCA_910591665.1. Classification (NCBI taxonomy): domain Eukaryota; kingdom Metazoa; phylum Arthropoda; class Insecta; order Hymenoptera; family Crabronidae; genus Ectemnius; species Ectemnius continuus. Next base: position 5,297,793 of record OU342868.1, on the reverse strand, counting down.
TTTCCTTTGCTTCCTTACAGGTGCGCCACTGCGAAAAACGTGACGATACATAGATGTCCTGGAAACAAGGACACGCCTTTTCTGCAAAACTCGCTGTTTCGGGCAGCGGTTTATGGTCCGAGCGGTCAGAGTCGACTATTTAAACGAGACCATGAACTTTGGGCTGAAATAGCCGGCGAAGGGAAGTTTTAGGGGGGAAAAGTTAAATGATATGATGAGCGCGAGGAAAGTACGCCGAGGAGTTTTAGTTCGGGGCTGCGTGCATTCGCGGCTACGCTTAAAGCGAACTTTGGTATGCGAGCCTTGATTTTATTTACTCTCTCTTGCTCTGACCAGTCTGGCCAGTGGCGAGTGCCGATCCACATTCTCCTTCCCGCCCCGCCCTTACCCTCTCCCCCGATATCCCCCGGCCAGGGCTAAATCACCTTTCAGTAATTTCGCCGGATTTTGGGTGTGACAAAACCCAGCAACTCGCTCACCCACCCTCGCATTCCTCCGCCCTTCAATGAACAGCCCAGTTTCTTCTATAAACCACTCGAACCTGTTTCTACCAATAGGGACCAATAGTCCCACCAGAACCAACTCATTGTAAGAGCAATTCGCGTACCCCCAATTAAAGAAGAGAAAGAGAATTACTAAAAATTTATTTTATATCAATTAAGATATGAATGAAATAAAAAAATTGGTGGAGGTTGTATTTTGATGTTAAGGCTGAATTGATAGAGTCGCAACGAGTGGTTGTAAAATACTGGATTATGTGAGAGTTATAAACAGCGGGGAGATCGAAGCGATTGTGAAAACCAGCGCTTGTTTCTGCGGCACGGCTGTTATTAATCCGACAATTTGTTGTTCGCGTGACATTCTGGTCTCTAAGTATTATCTGATAAGAATGTCGAACTCTGTACAGCGGTGGATTTGTTCGGCCGAGAGTCGATAAGCTCCGATGCGCATAGAAATCTATCGGGAAAAATGTCAACCTTTCGTGACATATTTACCGTAATCTTCGGGGCAGCGTTGCGCGCCCAATTGCGACTTTATTCCAACACCTTTAATAAAGAGAATCGGTCTGATTGCCAATTGGAATTCGCTCAAGCTAACAACCAGCCTGTGCAATTTCCTGGATGGAATGAAGCTTGATACAGCTAATAATCCGGAGCAGATCGGTATCGTTTCTGAGGTAACACGAGTTCGCATTGTCTACGCGCTCAAGTTGACCCAGATGAAAATGCAGCTTCTTAACGAGTGAGAACTTTCGGATGGCAATGAGATAACATCGACATTATGCAATTGCCGGTCACGCGAGCCTCTCTGTCGGATCTCTACTCCCGCCAAAGGGATCGAACGGAACTTCAAGTAGATCGAACGTAACTCCGAGACAGACGACTTTCACGTTCAAGGCGACACTGCTCTCGCTAATCCACCACTTTTAAAAGCAGTCTCCATTGTCTCTCAAACCGTCACTTTTCAAACATCGTCTTCCCTCCCAAGTTAACTTTCTCTTTCACTACATTCGCAAATATAACATTTATTCGATGTTATTATATAATTAGCTGAATCATAGTTCATTTGTTAACTAAAAAAATGCGTTCTGCAAAATTTTATAACACAAATGGAAATCTATTTGTAACACGTAATTAGTCTCGCAATAGCCTTAATAACGAGTGGGAATCCTAGATTGCGAGGAGTAGAATTTGAACTGAGAAGCGAATGATGTACGCGAGGAAGGCAGCAGCGAAGCGCTGGGAGGTCGGCGCTCCACCAAAGAAAGCGGTGAAGCCAAAGCACGTGAGGTCAGACTGCCGGTCAGACTGGCCGGTGAGGCATACATGCACGAGAACACGACGAGCGGAAGTGCGTGCGGCTTATTGATGCGTGTCAGTGCGGTTCAATAACACGGCGAGGTTGTCGGTGAGCCGGCTAGAAAGATAGCGTCTGCCAAAGCAGATAGTGCGTTCGTTCCTGGTCTTCCATCCGGATTGACTGTTCGAAGGTAGTTGAAAGGTGGTTCCGAAGGGCGAAGGAAGTGGAGAAACGGATACTTTGAAAGCTCCGGCGTGGTTTATAAGGCGCGGACGAAGAGACATTAAGATGCGCGGGATGACATCGCCACAGCTGTTAATGGCAGAAGGTGATTGTTACACAACGGGCGATCGGTCCTTATTAAACAATGCTTCCACGCTGGGCGCGTAGGGGAACCGGAAGCGTGGTCGCTCGAACGGGGACTCGAACAACGGTGGTCCCTACCGGCACGTTCTCCTCGCATTGTCAGGAGCCACTGTCTGTCGCCGATAGTCAGTCACCCGCTGTATTTTGCCCACTAACTCTCCTCGTTTTCGCTATCGAGCCAAATCATTCCTAAAGACTGCTCGAGCGAAACTTTCCCGCCATTGTCAACCGAGTGTCTTCGACAGTGAGTCAGTACTGTACTTTGAATTGGGCCCTTAAACGCGCCGGGATAATCGTAGACAAGAGTGGGAAGACAAAAGTTTGGTGTACTGTTGAATAATCGATAGTTGATATAGCTGGGTTGGCTGAGCGGAGTGCGGAGCCTGTGAGAGCGGAGAGTCCTTAGTTCACGAGTTCTAATTCACGATAGCTGACAGAGGATTATTGGAGTGGGGCGTGCGGCCGAAGTTCGAGGCAGGTTCGTAGTGGACCCAAAGGGTTTGTTTGTTTAGCTTTCCCACCCCGAACACTGCGAATTAATTCCGCTTGATCGACTCGAAATATGAACGAATTCACTTGGACACGCTTGACAACTTCGATATATTTACAAATTACAATTGAACGGATTATCGGAAAGCGCGGGATAAAGCGATGCATTGTTTGTAAGTGGTATTGGTGTTAGGAAGGGTTGCTGTTCTTCATGAAATCGAGCGAGGCAAGACGACTGCTCAAAAACCTCTTTGTGCGGGGCCTTTTTTGCCGGAGAAAGCCAGGCAGACGGTAAGGACAGCGTCCGCGCCGTTCACCATACGATTAAACTCTCTGTCCAACGTAATCCTTTAATACCACTCACTAATAATTGACACAGTCATTGCACTCAACTTCAACAATACCGTTCATCAAACTCCATCCACGTCCGAGAGTACTTTTAATCGGCAGTGAGTGTGCGGCTGCAATGAATAATTCAGTGCTTCCATTGTAATTAACGTCCGACTAAAGTTATTGTATACGTTCTCTCGCATTGGCCTCATCGAATTTTAAGTATCATAATCTAATTTTATATTCGCTTGCCACATGATTGTTGACCTTAACCGTATGTCCCCCACGAAATCTTCACTCATCTACATTGGTTTTAGTAGCGCAGCTGACACATCCACGTGAAAGTGTGTATGCGCGCGTGTGATGGCTGTCTCGAGATCTGCTGTTAAAGGCAAGCAGTGTAAACTTTGCTCTTTTCATCGGGGACCAATTATGTCAGGAGTGGCTTGTCGCCCAATAGATTTCAGTGACGACGAATTTATATCACCTTAAAAACGTATTTTGACTAGCGTGGAGGCATTTCTTATGCAATAGGCGAACGGCCCGGCAGACACAGGGAATTACAGGACCGTTATGTAACACGATTACAGCGGCATGCGATCTTATGAAACGTTGACAGTTACAACCGCCGGGAAATCAGGAAGCATGCACCCAGTTGCCGTAACCGTTCGATCGCTTGTTTTCCGTTATTCTTGCATTTTCCATGACTAAGCGACGATTCTTCTTTCTCGACTCTTTGATTGACCAATAAAAGATTCTCGACGCGTAGCAATGAATCTGCCTCCGCGCATATTTCTTATGAAGCAAATCCCACAACAGACTCGACTCATTCCAACTTATTTCCCGATAATGCGATTCACTCTAAATTCGAAATCCAAAACCCGCCAGGATGACTATGCTTTTGTGAGTCAATATTGCACGCAGAACTTTGGTCATTAAATACAGCAGTAAATACATTGGCATATGGAAAGCAGGCTGAATTGATCGGAAAGGTGAAGAGTCAGAAAATTTAAGTTTATAAGCACGTACGTGACTGATCCGAATGGTCAATGACAAAAGGTAGCACTGTTATTGGTGTAAGATTGACGCGTAGTTTTCCTCGCACTAGACTCTCCAAGAATTCAACGCAAACTTTGGAAGGTTCATAGTATATTCTGACGCAATAGGTGATAGCTTCCTGCGCGACGGAAAAATGGGTCAATGAATTAGAAATTAGAACCCCGATGATTTTCCAGGCACGGTAATGATCTTCCGCGAGGGGCAAACCGGTCTTCGCTTATCAAGGCTTCTTTGACCGACAAGTAGTGCGTACGCAAAAGCACGTGAAAGCATAGCCCGTTGGCTACGTAACAACAATCGAGGCCCGTACTTTCGAAATTACGTCAGGCCTCCTAGTCATTTTCGATCATAGCTTCAAACAGTGTACCTCAAGCAACAATGACGCTTGTTCTACAACGAAAGGCGCCACAGCCTAGCAAGTTTGCAAGCCCCCGAAAACTCAACATTCTCTTCGTACCAGTAGCCAACACTCCACTTGGCAAACTGCACAACCGAAATCCAGTGAAAGTTCATATTGACCGAACCGACAGTGACTCTCAGGCACTTGCGATTACTCAGCGGCATCGCGGCCACCAGTGTGAAATGAGATTCAAACATTAAACAGATACGCGAATGTGTAATTCTTCTCGCAAGGATCTGAATACCGGCTGGCATTGCATTTGTATCGCATTATGACACAATGCAAATTTCAATTTCCATCGAGCAGTCAGCTAAATTAAATGCATGTTTTTGCGTCCGCTTCTGTAATACCTTGGAAAGCAGGATGCCGATGGTAAAACTTCTCTAAGTCACAAGTTACACTGGCCAGAGTTGAAAGGACACTGCAGGGGATTGGAATGATCGATGGTACGATTATCGCGGAGTGATTTTGCAAGGAGGTGCGAGTGGCAAGTGCGAAAAAGGCGAAGTGCGATTTCGCAATGATTGTTTTACCAAGACAGGTTTGAAAGGCGCAGCTGCTTTAATAAAAGGATCGATGCGAGCCTTCGAAATTCGATTGCATGAGCGAGTTGGCAGGGTGTGCGAGTGTACGTATTCTCGAGGGGGCTTCGACAGGAGCGTGTGCCGCGGAGATCTCCTACCATCGAGAGTCTCGTGCATAACACACACAGTACAGCAGACAGCGAGTTTCCCCGGTCGAGGCACACGGCCACTGTCACTTTCAAACCGACAGTCCGGCACAAAGGAACGGCCAATCCGGCGGAGATTCGTTCACGAGGATGCTCACGAAAATCGGCCGCGATTCCAATTGCCTGATCGTCCTCCAGCTGGGTACGCGCGTCAACGGAAGTCCTACGAGTGCCAACTCCAGGAAGTCCGAGGCCCTCAGAGCTGCTCGCTCGATGCGGGATTCACTTGAAAGGATTAACCGGAGATACTGGTTCTCCGGACGAGTGCTAGATTAACCAGAGCGAACAACTTGCACGCCCTGCCTCCGAAGAACACGCACAAGAGCCCGCCTAACGTCGCCCGACCACTCCAATATTACCAACCAACCACCAAACACAGTACAATCAATGTCGACGCAATAGTCCTTCAAGACACATCAACGAAATCAGGAAAGCGCAACTGTTTGCTAGTCGAGCAGAGCCACGGTTAGAAACTGGACTCAGCCGAGTAAGACGGATATCGAAGGAAGCAGAGCGAGCAGAAAGAGATCGCGTCTCAGCGTGGAATCATTATATCAGTGGTGCGAGTGACTCGAAGAACGACAGTGCCATACTAACTCTAATAATATAATACCAACAGAGCTACTTCTATTATATCTCGTATAAATTCATACGTGAAATCTCATCAAGACTCAAAGTGCCGGCGAGATTTCCCCCGGAGTGAATTAGGGACAGAGTTGTCCTCGATTGAATCACAATCGTAAGAGGAGAGACTTCGCGGTTGCACATTGCCAGTAAGCGAGTTGGAGTGCGCGAGTGCCAGCTGCCGGAAGCAAGTGTCTTTTGCCCCGGCAGAGAAGCAACATCAGCAACATCTCTTGCAAGACGATTCGTCGCTGAAACTGGCAGTGTCAGCGTGTTGTGAGAGAATTGAAAGAAAGAGGACAGGCGAAGGGAGAGCCAGAGCCGCCGCACCATGCTGACCTACGCAACCGGCGTAATCTCGTGTTTGCTGCTGGAGGGGGAAAGAGTGGTGCTCGGCCACGAGATGTACAGTATGACTACGTTCATGGCGCTTTTCTTACTGATCACGATAGAAGTGGTAGTGATGAAGGTGGTCTCGGAGACGGAGGACGACGACGAGAACTATCACGGCTTGAGCGCCGCTGCCACCTTTTTCGACCGCGAGGATTAATTCACAGGCCCGAGCGAGCGAACCAGTGAGAACCGATCCCTTCTGCCCGTACACTTTTCGTCGCACTCACTTTTACCTCTCCTTTCTGCTCGCGACGACGACGACGACCACGGCAGCCTCCTTCGCACTTCGATTCACTTTCACGCATCGGAGTCCTTCGGCCCACCTGTTTTCCCCTCTCCTCCGAATCCCCCACCCCCCACGAAATCCGAACATCTCCCAAATTCCAAGATCGTTGGATCGATGTTTATTTATAAGTACCATTCGTGTAAATTAATGCCACGATCCTGTAAATACTTGTAACGCGACTATTGTGATCGTCTTTCATTAGGCAACCAATCGTAGGTTTAGGTCTTGAAGTGTTTAAAAGCAATTGATGGAAATAATAGCAGGCTTTGTGGATTAAAGTTGGAGGTCGAGTTTTCCACGAAAGTGGCGAATCCTTGACTGAAAAGCCTGAAAATGTGTGATGACGGTGCAGCGATGTGTTTGGTCATACCAGGCTAATAAGCATCAAGGAAATGGTAAAAAATAGAGAACGATGTTGAATAAGCGGTTATAGAGGCAATTAGCATTGCAGTTTTGCGATGCTTATGAGGCTGTATGATTAATAAGGTCGACGCAGTTACCATAAGCTTAGTGAACAATTGTTTTCAATTCCGCTAATTGAATTCAAATGACCTAATCGGACGTCTTTGGGTCAAAGACGAATCAGGACGGATTGGATAATATTGTAATATAACCGATTGCAAATAAACATGGGACATAACTGACCGATTGTATTATTCCAACTAAACCCTTCCACTTACAATTTCCTCGACTTCTAAACCGATAATCTCAGAACTAACGCGAAACCAGTCTCTACTTGTTTGGAGTGCATGCTGTGTTTAACCGACCACCAAATCCAGCGACGAAGCATTTGAATTGAGTAAAGAATTCTTTGAAACCATTTCAGGAAAGCATCCGATGCAAAGAGGGGCAGGGAGGAACTACTGATAGACGATTCCAGGTGTGCCTGCTGTTTCAAGCCATTTTTGGTGGACCGAGGCGTGCGTTGCAACGATTGCACCGCGAGATCGTGTAGGAAGGGCTGTTCCCGTTGGGACACCGAGGAAAACGCCTGGCATTGTCTCTTCTGCCATCAGCAAAGGTTCCCAGCAAACTCCACCTTACACAGAGCCCACTGCTTGACTCTCTCGAACATTCCAATGCCACTTAATCATTCCTGCCGAAAGAATCCTCGCGCCAATACACGTGTGCTTGTGAAATCAAAAAGGAAGTCCGCTTCTATTGTTTATCTTGTTTTCTTTTTCTTGTGGCAAATGGAAGAGACGCCGTGAGAGTCAAGCGAGCGGCGCCCCGTGCTTGTACTTGAAGGCGACATGCGTCAGGAATAATTGTCGACAGGTGCTGGCTGCGAAGAAAGGAGAAGTGGTTCGAGACGTTCGGCGGCAAGCTCGAAGAGGTAGAGTTCCATCGGTTCTTTAACACGGCAAAGTCACGGGTCTACGTCGCAGGTGCGTACTTCTTTGTCACGAGTCAAGAATAGCAGCAACGAAGAGTTACAATGACGCGATACAAAAAAAGTCACGCGAAGGTTTCATTTTGCAACACTCCATGCGTGAATTATAGTCAAGGAAAAACTGTTGGTAGTTTTTGTTGCACCTCGGAGGAAGGCTGAGGTGATTAGGGAGGGATAATACGATTGTAGAACGATTATGATGAGGGAAAGCTTGCGAGATGGTGTTATGTAAGGAATGCCCTGGCAAATGGGAGCCAGGACAACCTGACTGCAGTCAACCACCTGTTTGCACTCGAAACCTGTTCCCTCAACAGCTATGACTCGACTGTCCTCCCTCGGCGCGAGGGATTCCTTATATATTGGCTGGCCAAACAATGCTCTCATTCCTTAAACACCCTGCCCCTCCACTCGCCCTCTCTCCATTTTGTCATTTGCTATCGCAATCTTGTAATTAGCCATTGTAAAATCGGGCTCACGCCCTCCGCATTAGAGAAGTAATTGTACGGCCCGGCGGACACACCCTTATAAATAATGCAAGCCGCGAGGAAGAGTGGGCTACGTGGCTTCTTTGCACCATCGATAGCGGGAATTCTGCAGCAGGACAACAATTGTCCGCTACTCCCGGCGCAACTCTAGAATGCCCCGAAGTCAATTCTTCGACGCTTACATCGAAAGATTGATCCACAGCTTCGTCCCGGCGACAGTGGTGAACGATCGAATGGACTCGTGACGGGAATACCGAACTTGGTGTAATTGCGAGCTTGGTACGATGCGATTCTCCGAATGGAAAATGTGGGAACGTCCCTCTAGAAGTGCTGCCTCTCTCTCTCGAGATTTCTTAGGAATGATCTCCAGTTTCAATGGCAGTAGTCGACCAAGTGCGAGGAATGTTCCTGACAATTCTCGCCGGAAGGAAAGATTCCTGGAGGCGAGTATGCGAGATTTCGAGAGCGAGAGAGAGAGGGAAATAAATGTCGGACGACACTCTGGGAGAGTTCATCGTTGGCTTAATTGACGCTAATGCTATTTCAACTAGGTTTAAATAATTCCCGTGGGTCCATTGTCTGAGAACGTCCTTGTTCCCCCGCCAGAAAAGTCGTGTAACGGAAGAGGATTCTTAACAGGATTCTTAACAATAAGAGAGCGCGGCCGCGTGCACGCAAAAATATCTCACGGCGGATTCACCGCAATGCTCATTGTTCGCTGCACAAACACGCACACAGGCCAGTTACCATCTTACTTCGGGGTGAATCCTATCAAAGTCTTTGATCAGGAAGCAGTGCAGCCGAGAGATATGCGTTCCTGACTTCCCCTCGTCCAAGCCATGCAAAAATAGGTTTACGGATCTCGTCTAAAACTTCTCCATTCATCAAGAATGCGCTCTTCAGGGTCAGGTTAACTACATTGACAATTTTAATATTTCTTCTATTAGTAACAAATTTAATAAAATTCCAGAGCAGGAATTGGTAAATCTGATAGGAAAGGAATCGCGTGAAGTGTTGGAAATATTTGGAGAACCGCGTTCGAATGAGGGCGCATTCTTCCTATGCTGGTAGAGACGGAGCTTCTCCATTTGCTAACCACAGGGCTATTCCAAGGTTCCGTTCTTTCGCCAAACATGGTCAGACCGCATCGTGCCGAACACTTTTGCCCGTCTTGGTCCTTTTTCACGAAGTCGAGAGCCACCCCGCGCTCGTTACTTCTTCTAGGAAGGATCTCGAGAGAGGCCAGCCTCCGGGACAGAGCCCAAGTCTTCAAACAATCCGACCGAATCCCTTGCAAAATCACGATCCTTCTCTGCCAATCGTAATCGCCGCGCCGTTTAATTCCGATTTCCAATGGGAAACTTTTCAAGCCAGGCATTAGCCACTCCAATAAATCTCAATCGCTAAATTCCTAATGGTTGACTGTGGGAACTCGATGAAGATATTGCTCGGCGCTCCAGGCACTTGGAGAGATGATCTAGTTGGGATGAATCGGTCTAACGGAGATGCTGACGGTACCCAAGGAGGGTTTCAATGTTGACTTAGAGTGCGATAAAAAAAGCGGGCCGATCCCAAGAAGTTTTCGGGCCGAGCGAGAAGAGCGGTGTGCTCTCCTCGCACACACTCTTTGCTCTTATTGTCTCCGGAGCGAGTGAGGTGGCGAACCTCAGTTCTGCTCCAGTACGCCTTGGAGTAGCATCGCGCATTGCTCCTGTGACCGTTCCCTCCGATCGACCGATTCTTCCGCTCCGTTACACGCGAGATCTTGCGAAAAGGCCGCCCCAACCACCGATAGAGAAAGAGATCGATAGGCAAACATGAATCGACAGAACGAACCGTCATCAACTTAAGAATACATCATCGATCCGTCCAACTTTCATAGAGATCGATCCCTCAAAGTGGCATCGAACGATTTTCTAACTAAACTTTCATCCATCCTTTGGATTGATCAGTGCAAATTGTGCGATGATAGTGCAAGGTGTTTCTCACGCGCGGTGTCAGGATTAATAATAATCGTTAGTGCGTGCGATGCCGATTATTGGATACACTACGATCGGATTGAAACCACGACCTTAGTCCGACTGTTCCGGTGTCATTATATCTACGTCTAGTTTAAAATCGATCATAGATCAACTCGAAATCTTCATCACTGAATTCATACTGGATTCAAACGTATTGTAAATGGCCGAAAGTTTTTTCGCTCGGTTCACCGAAGAATTGACACGCGGTATTATGCTGAGTCGACAAAATTCGCCGGGTGTTCGTGACCGATAAGCGAGGCGGGGTTTGTTAAGGTGCGCGAACCAACGGAGATTTCTACGGGATTTCTCTCTCTCTTTCTCTCTCTTTCTCTCTCTCCGGTCTGGCTCCGTACAGGCAACTGCGACCTCGGAGAGCTACGTGATAACTGATAAATATACCGGTCTTGCGGTACCCGCTAAGAGAATGCGGTTACGAACATGATGGAAAAGAGGAACGCGCCGCGGGATCCTTAATGGTTGTCGATACTTTCGTTTAGAAAGCGCTCCTCTCCGGGCAGCGTCGAGCTGGATCGCGCCTCGATATTCTCCATCGAACATCGTCCGAAGAAAACGCAATCCATTTTTCGCGCGCCTCCATGCGCGCAATCATTCCTAAGAATGTAGGACTGGCACGGATGGACTACCGGGAAGTCGAGTGCCCGCGGGAGAGGAGGAGCATTCATCGCTCGAATGAGTAAGTCTCCAGAATTCGCCGAGCGAACTGCCAGATTGAACTGCCAGCAATTTGAGAAGTCCGCGACGAATCTAATTGGCTGGCGCGCTACTTTTCACCGCTCGATCATTCGCCCGATTTGTCGGCATAGCACTACGCTGTAATCCACTCTCTAATGTTGCCCCTAATCGAGTCCACTGGGAAATAGTGACTGGCCACTTTCTGCTGTCTGTTCCAACACTGACAAGTGTCCGTCATGGAAAAATGGAGGTGCTCGATTGTTGGTGGTTAAATGTTAGTGGAGGAAATTCGACGTAGATCGTTGTTGTATTAGCTGGCAGTAATAATAAGCTCACTGAGCCATTTGTCCCAGTGAACGATAAGACGAGAGATGTGTTTACTGGGCGTGTGCACGGGATATATCTCGTGTGCTCGGTTAAACTGTGGTCTGGAATCATGCGTTCGACCGCGACTGGAACCGTTCCACGGCCGCTAGAACCTCGCCAACTCTTATTAGCATCCAATGCGTGTACCTCCACCTTCCCCACTTAACAACCATTGACCCTCTGCATTCTACCCAATCTGCAAAACAACCACTCGCAAAATAATTCATTCAACTAGAATCTCTCACGTTTTTAAACACCCAATCAACTTTTACAAACTACAACTCTAATTGCCTTCAAATAAATTTCTTTAATTAGAAATTTAAATTCATTGCCGAATTTACCGAACATTGGGAAGAATGTTGTTGATACTGTTTTATTCGCAGGAGTGGAAAATGCTGCCGGCAGTTCAAGCTCTAGTTTGGCCGCGCCGAGTCAGGAAGAGACGCACACGATGGAAACCGTGCGAGACTTCGTCGAGAAGATAGTCGAGAGCTTAATTGGCAGCGTAGACGACACGCCGATCGATCGGCTCTACGATCATCCAGCTTGTAAGTTCCGCACACTATGCTCTGCTCTGATTTAAAAAAAGTCGGAGCATCTCTATCGGATGACCAAACAGAGCTGCAATCTTGTTGGGCCGCCTGTGTACTCTCTCCATGTTTAACTACGAGATATTCCGTCGACACTAAGAGGCGTTCGAGCTTGTAAATCTGCTTGGTAGTTTAGTATCGCGCATGGATTTCTTATCCGGCTGGTGTTCTTTAAGGCTAGCAAGCCGAGTTCACAGAGAACGAACGCTTCCCATCATCGAGCTCACCAAGATAGCCAATATTTAATTAGCTAGGCTTCCACGAGGGCGCCCGCTAACGATAACATAGTTCCAGCAGTTAACTCTTAATGATTTTCATGGCGCTCCCTTGACTGCCGGGCGCGACTGATAAGATAGAGCAAATTACACCTGTAACTCAAGCCACACAACTCCGCTCTCAGACTTCAACCTCCTCGCTCGACTTTCCGCTGGTAAAACTGCACGAGCTTGATGCCAGCGGTGCATCACTCGATGCTGCCATCTGCTCCCGCGGTGCTCGCCAACTTTTAACCGCCATTAGACCACTTGCTAATTAACAACTTCGCGCAGATGGGGTAGTTTTAAAGGGATTGCGTCGATTAAGTTCGGATTTTTCGAGACAGCTAAATAATAATGCTGATTGTCTCAGTTACTAAAACACTAACGAGCTAACTAATGCTAATTAACAGATGACAAGCTTTTGGCCCAGTTCATCGTACCCCTGGCTGGTGCTCTCACCCGATTGGCTGTAGCTCTTCAACTTTCTTTAACAAGTAAGTTCTGCATCACTTCGAATCATTTCTGCTGACTTTTTTCCTTAGTTAATTCAACCAGCATGATCATTCGGCAACACTTTAACCTTCTCAAGATCGATGATACCTCAAACAGGAGTTCGCCTTTTTTACATTCAGATTCCCGGTGAATACGATGGAAGATAATTCGTAAAATATTCAAGATCTTGATATCCTTCTTTTGGAACGAGTTAAACCTGATAGGGTTAATCTCTCCGTCACTGGATGATCATGCTTCCACGGGAGAATAAGTTTTGCTCGAGCATTCATGCGTGTAAATTGGTCGCAATGGCTAAAATAATTAAGATGTTGCCATGACCGAAGGTCACCACGTTCATTTGCCTCTAGGCTTTTACCGTCATGTTTAATGGATTCGTATGGAAAGACCGACCAATTCCATTTCGACCTTTGATTCCACGATTAACACGTGCATCTACTAACACTTTTACACGTCGAGCAATAATGTACTGCATGAAATAATAATTCATATATGAATAATGTTACTATCGCGGATTAATAATACACCGCGAGACATAGTGGCCCACATTTCACAGTCATTACTTCCATAAGTTCAAGTGACACTAACGCATTGGATCGCTCAAAGAAAAAATTGTTGTGCGCGACACGAGTCTTTGGGTCGCGGAAAATTACGAGGATTGCAATCTTAGCTGGCTTTTTTTTGCATTTCACATTATGCGCGTTGCATAAGAGTAAACTTGTTTGATTACGATTAGTGTTGAGTGCACCTTGCGTGTCTGCGTTGTAAAACGGAGATAGGGGGAAAGAGCGATGGAGAAGAGAGCGAAGGTGGCACAAAAACCTAGAAAACTTAAAGAAATAAGGAACGCTGGCATAGCGAAGACGATAATGGAATTATGTCATACTTAATAGCAGAGCTGGTTGATGCACCAGTCGGGAACTGGAGTGAAGAAATCCAGCACCAGCTGTCTGCTAAGGTTTCTCAGATTTCTTTAAACCGCACCACTCTTTTTTGCGAATTTCGCATCTGATTATCGCGATAAATCGTCCGGATAACGCATTTGCGCGGTTAACTTAATTATAGATGTTATCTCAATTCAAGTCCTCGGTTAACCGGAGTGTCCGCTGCATCCTTTGGATAGCGTGGTCCAGTAGGGATGCTGTGACCGCGACGAAGGAGCGGAGAGCGCGAGTATAGTTGGGGAGAAAAGCGGGCGAGGAATTTCCATACGAAAGGAAATTGACATGCAGCCGAAGAGATACCGAGTACATTGTACATTGTCCACTGGTGGGCTCGCTGCATCCATTTACGTACGCTTTACATTAATTTCTTGTGCCGGCCAACCCTTTTCCAGCCGATCTACTTAAGCAGAGAAACCTCTCTCTCTCTCTCTCTCGCGGCCTTTTCATGCAACGACCAAAACTGCCAGGACTAGCATCGCTCGACCTCAACTCCCCTCGTTTACATAACTCCCGTCCTCCCGAGATTGTGGAAATGAATCATCCGCGATTGCTCGATTGAAGGACAGACATTTCGATTAGACAAGCGAGTCCTTACTTCCTCCGCAAGCGTCCACGGTGAACAATGGGCCGAGGATGGAGTGTAATCTCCGGACAATAATCTCGCGGAGGGTACCTATACTTAATTATGTAACGAGCAATTAAAGCGACTCCCGCCCGGTGAAGACTGTCTTCGAGTTTCCGTCCAAGACAATGCCTGCTTCTAGTCGGAATCGAGAAAGGAGGCTAAAAATTTAAGCCGCCAATTTGCCACCACCTCTTTCTCATCTATACTTCATCGAGATTCGTGGATGCAACCTGTTCGAAGAGAATAGTAGCTGACGCCATTCGGCACGACCTTCGCACAGAATGCTCCGTCATACAATAAAGATTCATCTTCGATTCTCTCGGCAGTGTAAGAACAGTAAAACGTTCTGCATATGACAGGCTGCCGAAAATTCAATTCTAGCAGACTACTCGAACAGGATGCATCCTTGGATTCTTAACTGTCGAACGGCAGCATTCGACGTTTGCAACGTGTACTCTCATTCTTGTTTCCTCTAGCTTTTTGCTGGCCACTTATGCCGAGTGGAAAAGGCTGCCAGCAGGCTCGGACTGACGCATTCAGACGACCTCGCGGCTTCTTATGCAAACGCCGTATTTTACTTCGAACTTATCGGCGTCTTATCGCCAGCCGGCAGCAGAACGAGCCACGACGCTCCACAGAACTTTATATACCAATCGCTTTATGCCTCCTCAAAGAAACACCGATTTCTACAGTTCGACAGACGATTAACTTGGCAGAAAAGATAACACTATTAAAGAACTGCAATCACTGACACTTTTATTGGCTCCCTTTATCGATCGATTGTGTCGATCACGAGGTGGATGCATGATCGGAGTGGTCGATCGACAGAAATTGCACTCGGCGCAATCATTGACTTCCATCAGAATCGTGGGATTGAAACGAAACCTGACAAAGAGACTGCCACGTGAAAGCAATGCTTCTAGCAATTCACGAATTCATGCGAATGGAGGAAAGTCTGCGAAGGCCTGGTCGAGTGTACACGGGACATTTCTCGGTACACAGACACATCTTGGTTCGCGTCTGCTTTAGTAAAACCAGCAAACATTCGAGTAGTGCGTGGTTCCTATTTGATCTTTGATAGCGATGAGATAGGAAAAAAGGAGGCAAAGAGAGAGAGAGAGAGAAGAGAGAGGATTATATGGTTGAGAGTAGGTTGCATCGCTAATTAAAGCGTGAACTGTTATGCAAATCGGGCGGAAGAGAGGTGAAAAGGCCGAAAGACGACGGGCTCGTCGGGATTTTAGACGAATGTAGGTTCCCTCGCAAAACTCACTCCCCACTAGAAGGAGAAGCCTTACGTACGCAGAACGCGCGCTCCTCTTATGTGGGGTACGTAGCTCGCTCTCGTATCAACTTGCTTTGCCAAAGGCCCCTGCCTCCTGTCTCAGTCGCGAGCGGCACAACTCGCCGATAACACGCTGCCGGTCTCTGCTCCTCCAATCCGCGCCTTCGCACCTTCCACCCTCTTTTCCCTCCGCCAGTTAACACCCCTGCATCCCCCGTAAAACTCCTCCACCACGTCGCGATACAGTTTTAATGACCTTCGAGTGATAAATGAAGATTCAACATCGTCAAGGTGAAATCTGAAGTGATCGTGATATCGAAATTTGGGAATTAATTAACGAGGAAGAGTCATCTTTGGAGTTCATTGGTATTGCACGCTTGGGAGGGCGTTTCGTGCGGAGTGGCGATGGAACTGGAGCCATTGATTCAACCTGGGGTTCAATCATCGAATAATAGTGTCCGCTGGCAATGGGGTCGCCCTATAATAATGTGCTAGCTAAATGGGCTTAATCGGAGATCGCGTAAGATAATATCCTGTGGGAAAGCGAACAGGATGATTTGACGTAATTTTGGGAAATTCAGTAACTTAGTTATTTAGTTGGGCAAATGCCAGATGGAATTGATATAATCAGCAACTTGATTAAAATTTCCTCGAACTTATAATTCTTGATGATTTCCTGACCGCAATTTATTAAAGCCAGTCGCAGAATTCTAATGAATCGACTCTGAAAATAGAGTCACCGGAAATCGGAAATATTCCGAGGCGAAAGGTGTCGGGTGAGAAATGAATCGACGCACTTTCTAGACTGGCAAGATCGATATTAATGAGCGTGAAACGAACCGATCGATTTGTGAAATACAATCATGTATTTACAGCTAGCCTGATCAAATATCGTTTAAGGACCAATCAGTGGGATAGGAGCGAACTAGAACCTCTGTAATTAGGACGTCACGTGCAAGTGTCGGCCAATACGAACCGCATTATTCATAGTCATAATCCATACTCGCGTGTGCAATCATGTAACAGCTTTTTCCGGATGGAATAATTATTGCCGTCCTGACCTAAGCTGAAACCCTGGTTCATTAATGCTAAAACGAATCAGCAAATTGTCTCGACTGACTTCCAGCCTCTCAACACTTTTTATTTGCTTGGTCAGATAACTAAATCCTGAATTAATTATGTATCCAAATTGCCTGTCTGACATTCTGGTCGATTTAATCATATTCTTAAAGTTTCCTGTTCCGTTGATGATATAAGAAGTTTAATACGATAAGAATGTCTATTCATTTGGATGATCCTTGCAGCTAGGGTTGGCCTTGTTGCGCTCCCATCATTACCAGTTATAAATGGTACTTCATGGTCGACATAGTGCAGGCATTTTCTTTTCGCATAACTCTTTTTTACTCCCGTCGACATCAAAGGCCGGCTCTGTTTTGAGCGTTTTGAATATTTGGGTCACCAGAAATCGAAGTCACAGTGGCTGCCAGAGGAGCCAAGCGGTCAGTAACGGTTCGACGGCATAAATATAAGACGAGAGGATAATCGCGCGTGAGATTTTCGTCGTCGACCTTATCACCGGGGATAGTACAGCGATCAGATTATTCGGTAATAGGGAAACCCTTCGTTATAGTTACGTATCGATCCTTCCCCTCTAGCTGATTTATGAGGATTCAAACAACCACCCGACAGTTGCTAACTGAATCCATTTGTTTCTTGATTTTAATCACTTATTCCTTTGCATGGAACAAAATGAAAACTCAATCAATACGCGTAATAAAAATTCAATCAATTCGCGAATTCCATCGCCTCTCCGCAAGAGTTTTATACGCAATATCAAAATGAAAAATATCAGATATATAAAAGAAACTTCTTTAACAAAGTGGACGTTAATAGTGCACAATCATCCTGTCCAACAGTAGTGTCTGCAATGTCTGCATTACCAAAGAACAACGCAGAGAAATACTAGTTCTAAGTTCAGAAAAGTATGCAACTGTGAAGATGGGCTTTCTCGAGAAGTACTGTGCATGGTAATCTTCGAGTGAAGTCCGGGAAAAAGTGTCGTTCGAGTGTGGAGCACAATGTGAAAGCCTGGATATAAATGTTGCTGCAACTGCTGGAGGAGATGCTGACGTTGATTGGCGGCTTGCTCGTCGCCTACTTCGTCTACATTCTCCTCGTGAGAAAAGATGGTAAATGAATTTTCCAAAATTGCGCCTAACAACTTCGTTCACCGCAAATAGCGAGACCGAGAGCGAACCTTCGTCCATTCTTCAAAATCCTTTTAATGCTTTCTGTTCTTTCATCAAGTTTAATGCAGTGGAAGTTTCTTAGAGCAATGAGAATAGCTTCTAAAACTCAGAAATGCTTGACGTTTTGCAACTCGAGTCTGAGAGGTTCCATTAGAAGAGTCTCGTAGATTCCTTCTAATGTCCCTCTCTCTCTTTCTTGTGCCAGGGTGACAGAGTGTCTTTCTTGCGCGAGATACTCACGTTTTCTTCCAAACAATGAACCGTATACTCAAAGAACCGAGAGACAATACCCGGACAATCTACAGCGTGTAATTTGTTGACTCGGCATCGTCCGCTATTTTCACTCTCCAAAATCATAGATCCTTCTTAAGCGGTGCCAGCATTTCTCCTTGATAAAGAATAGTTTTGATACTCGTTTTGCCGTTCTCCCGATCGAAACTAGCTCGGCGGCGCGGCGGACGTGGCGCGGGCGCCAGCGGGAAACAGGAGAAAAAGGGAAACCGTGTGCCAATTGCAGCGAGCGATTTTCAGACGCCCCCATGATCTTAATACTGTCCTTCTCCGATTCTCCACTCTCTCGCAGTGAAATCGAGGATATGCGTGCATGCCACCGACTTAATCAGCCTTATCAGGAAAATGCCTGGAAATTAGGCCCGCAAAAGGAAGACAACGAGAAATATGGGTGAATTTCTAGCCGCATGGAACCTCTCACACTCGCTGAAAGTCTGCTTGCGTTTGACAGCGTCTACGTTCTCGCGATGCACTATATAACCAGACACTCACCTATCTTATCTGTCAAGGACTGCTCAATGCCTTTGCGAGCGAATTGCCAAGTTTCCTTGAAAAACCTTTCGAAGAATAATGCGCTACAATGGATCATCATAGATAATAACCGACTGGTCAGAATAATATAATAGTTAGCAATCGAAATTGGAAGTTGGTCGTTTGCAATCTTGCAAAATTCAAAATCATCACCTGTCGCAGTCATACACACGCACCGGGCGACCACGAATAAATCATTACGTCAGCCGGATAAGTCATTATCGACGCTCCAGTCAACAGATAACACTTCCACATCATCGAGCAGCGTATTATCAATGTATATTGGATCGGACGTTAATCTAATTGTTAACCGTAGCAATAATCCCGCGTGCCCTGCAAAATAATCCGATTGCAATCCTCGCGGGGAGGTATCACTGAGGGAAAGCGTTAGCAGCTTCAAGTCGACTTTAAACCAGAATTGATGGCTCTAGCAAAAGTCTGGCGGAGACGACTGCCGCTCTAGGAAATTAACGCAAGTGAAGCCTGTTGCACGTGCTCCGCCCGATAATAACTATAATTCCCTTGGAACGCTCCAAGTTTCGCTCATCGTCGTCGCTGACACACTTGACGACTCCAGTCATTATTTTCGTGAAAAGTGCATCTAATAACTCAACCATTACGCTTTACTGCGCTCGGTGCAAGTTTGCATGACATTGCTACTGACAATGAATTTCATCACCTCGCTTGGGCAAACCCGAACAATTTATGCTTGAAAAATTTCGGAGGGAATTATGCGAAGATGCTCATTAAAAGTGTTAGGAACGCATCGAGTGTAACGTCGTCAGCTGCGAATGGGCTGAATAGGCCAGTGGGACTATTGCCGGCGGCGTTCATACGCCGCCACTTGTTTCCGCATATTCCACCGTGACGGACAACCAATATTTACCGAGTATGCCTTGTCCTCCCGAAGGATCTCTACGATCTTGGCGACCTTCACCTCGAGCTACGAGCTCGCACTTAGAAAGCCCATTGACCTCGATAATACGCGCACTTCCTCGTACCTGCGCGCATCCAGGCTTCGCCCAAGAAAATTCCAACAACTTCACCCTCACATCACAAACGGATATTAAACGATCTTGTGATAAATTTATCCAACACGTATACAGGATGCGCACATATGTATGAATCAAGAATGTGACGGCACCTGCATCGCTCACAGTCAATACAAAAGATAAACTACTAACTAATCAGTGAATGACAGGCGCGAAAGCTGCCGGAAGTATGTCTTTCTCATCGCGATATCTGACTCACGCATGTTCGCGTCATTCTGTACTCTAAAAGGGGATTTCGGTTGCTTCTGTGATCTCGATGTGCAATGTAACGTTAACGAAAAAGGCGTTTCCCTAATTGGGGCCGTGGAATGTGGGATTAAAATCTCGCAGGCAAGCGGTGCCGGAGGAGAGCGCGCGCGCGCGCCAAGATGCGAAGTCAATTTCGATGTAACTGTAAACAGCATATCCCGAAGCCAGCGACCTTGTGTACACACTGGCCTCTTCTCGACTACACGCGGCCACACATTCACACCCGTTCAATTTTAAAGAACCTGTGACTTTCACGCACGCGGAATTTCCGCCATCCTCCGACGGGCCGTGGGACTTGACCGGGCGTTAGCACCCTTTGTCGAAATTAAATGACTTTAATGAGAACTTTGCCCAAGAATTCATTACAAGATTAATGAAACATGAGCTTCGAATCAATGACGATAATAAATTTGATTAGAATTATGTTACTTTCCCCGATTAGTCGGCATAGGAAATCTCCTGATTCAAGGTAAAGGTCACCGTTGGAGACCTTGAATTTCTTGAGCGAAAGAGGTCGAGGCACTCGACGAATTTCACCTGCATCGCCGCGAAGAGGAATCTTGCGAGTATGTGTGCCTGTAGATAAGTAGGTAGAGATGGGGGATGACGGAAAAAGAGTGAGGAATTGCTGGCAAGGCCGTGCAGGAGAAATTACCCTGGGAACAAGATATCCCCGTCACTCGGTCCATCATCGGTGACGGGGGACTAAAGAAAGTGCACCGGTGCCCTACCTTCCCATGCGCTCCTTTGCCTATTACTCGCGCACAGTTAACCGCTTCATCTCCCAAACTACGCTTCTACTTTTTCAACCGGCTCGCTCGCACACTTTGCAGAGTCGAGTTACCGCGAGGAGGATCGTCGGGATAATATTACATGGTCAATTACCCGCTTACTCAAGTGGCGCGCGTATTGTTTCAGGCGAACTTAGCGCAACAAACACGGGTAGACATTTCTCTTGATGAATAGGGAGGAGGAGGAGGAGGAGGAGGAGCGCGGCGCGCGCGTGTTATCCGCGCCGGTCTCGAGAGTGAGAATGAAGAAGTCGAGAAAAGGCTTGACAAGGCGGCCGGCTTCGGGTAAAAGTTGCTTCCCGAGATCGGAGAGAAACGCCTCGACAGCCTCGAGAAAAAAGAGCCGAGGAGGATTTGAAACCGCCAATGGAAAACTGGTGGGACGTTTGCGTTGTGGCGCACGTGCTTGCTGCTCGAGTCAGCTCGGCCCAGTGAGAGTGTCCGATGCAGTGTCTGCATTTACCTGGTTTCCTCAGTTTAACGTGACTGCGACGTAATGCGATTATCCGCGCGCTCGCTCCGCTTGACCGCTTTGTAAGGACGCTGCTCCAAATTCTTACGAATTACCACCGCGAGCTTCGTGCCGGGAATTTCTCCGGGGATTGGCGCCTTTATGTGATTGTTATGTTGGTGTTTAGATAAGCCGACGACGGACCCGCCGACCATGGCGCACACCGCCCTCCGAGAGATTGTGGAGCGCGCGGTCGTCGAAGCACGAAAACTACCTGGTCTCAATAATTCCACGGAGAGCAGGGCCAATGAGGAGGGTCGCAATATAGCAGAACACAGCTACGAGGACTTATTGGCCACTGCTATTCTTAATAAGGTTACTAGTTTCTTAAACTTTTTCTTTGGATATTGAAATTTTTTTTATCGAATAATAAGATCTGTAATAATGCTAGAATTAATTGCGAGTTGAATTAACTGTTCAGGTCATTGAAAAGTTCCAGCGCGAACAGGTGGACGGTAACAGCAATGTCCTCCACGAAAAACTGGCCAGCAAAGCGAAACCTTCTCCAAGTATGTACGCTTTTATAGCTAGATTTACTGGTTTCGATTGAATCTAAATTAGATTGGAAAGATTGGTACATTTTTCCGCAGGTGAAAGTGAATTAGGACTGGACGAGGGTGTGGAAGAAGGCTGCAGTAGTTTGGAACCTCTCTCGCAGGATGAGTGCAGCGATTCGAGTGCGTCCTGCTCGAGGCACCTTCGAAATCGAAGCGAACCCATGTCTCTCACAGTAAGGAGCTTCATTTCCCCAGTTTCAAATTGACCCAATAATTCCCAATGGAAATGGAATGATCGATGGTCGCGAACTTACGCCTCATTAGAATACGAAGGACTTTCCGATATTCCTATTCTCCGCGCGACATCTGACTTCCCCTTGAGAGTGTTTTCTCAGCCAACCCACACCCTTCGTGCAACTTTCTCGCGGACACCGGGCTCTCCTCATCATCGGGAAAAGTTCCACAATAATGCCGCGAGGAGCGGAAAAACCGGAGGTCCTTGAAGGTCTCGCGGCCGGTTCGTCGCATAATGCGCCACCACCTCTTCCTTCGATCGCACGATTTTTTTTTTTGTTATTTTCTTTACACCTCTCCTTCGGGCAAAACGAGAAGTCCTTTAGATTCGCCAAGATATAGAAAACTTGCTTGGAAATTTACTGCTACTGGAACTTGCTCATTTTATTATTGCAGATCGAGGAGCGAATAGAAGAAGTAACGACCACTTATACGTCCGACGAGGAGCATCGTGAAAACGATGTCCTGCCAATTAGAAACTCACACCGTGTACCTTTCCCTGAACTCGGCATGGATATCATTGATCGTAAGTCTCACGTTTGCCGATATGATAAAATAATTAAATAAAACTATTGAATCTAGACAGGAACTTGGATGAGCTAAAAATAATTGGAGGTTTCATTTAATTAAAATTCAAGATAAGACTAAGAATATTATATTTGAATTGGAATATTCCAGCTTCGCAAGAATCCTCGGAGGATAGCCAGGATGAGCCAAGCACACCAACGTCTCATATAGATATGGTTTCCCCGGTCGAATCCTGGGAGGAGAATTGGTTGTTCCAGAAAAAGAAAGTTCAAAAGCAGGCTGATCCTGTAGCCATGTTAGTGCCGAATCCTAGCGCCGATTTCAAGGCTCTAATCGGTGACAAGGACGCCGAGGATACCTCCGATCTTTCAGAATGCTCGTCGGCACAATCGGACGAGGAAATTGAAAAAGAACTTATGGAGGCCATCAGCAATGTCGTGCCCCGATCGCCAAAGAAGAAAGAATTCTATACAGAACCTCAAGTCAAAGCGCTTGCCAATGACTTCCAATCAATACCGCAAATTTCTATAGACGAAGTAGACGCGGTCGATTATCTGTCTAATGCTCACAACGAAGCCAATCAGAAGACAGAAAATCCGCTCGACCTAAATGGAACATGTGAACTAAATCACAGCAAAGAAGAAAGACCAGAAGTTCTTAAGAATGATCAGTCACAAGAAATAATAAGTAACTATTCTGTAAAGTTGGACGAAAAGAACGAAACCAAAGAAGCCGAAGTGAAGTCGGAAATTTGTGGGGAAAAAATTGAAAATAAGTCAGTGCCTGTAGAAATTATTGATAAGAAAGTTGAGAGCGAATCCAAAGAACCCGAACTTGAGAGTAAGGGGGTCGAAATATTAGAAAAGACTGAATTGAAGAATTCTGTGCCAAAAGAGGAAATTATTGACGATGTCACTGAAGGCACTAACAAGAGTTTTACTATTAAATCAGTTAATGAAAATCTTGTGACGGAGGACAGTGTAATTTGCGATCTTCCGAAAACTCCATCTTGCACTCCGGTGAGAGCATCGTTGGATGATGACGTTTTCAACTATGACAACAATAAGGCAATTATTGATGCCAGGGAAGAAAAAGTACTAAATTCACTGGAATCCGCAAAAAAGAAATTAATGGTGAATGATGAAGACGAAACGGGGAAAACCGTGGATGAGGAAGCCAAAGAGAGCACGGAGAAGGTTTATCTGGGCGAAGATGCTCAACAAGACAGTGAATACACTGAGCACTATGACATTGCTACGCAGAGACACTTGGATAGTTTGACAAAAGTTGATACTACTAATGGAGAAATGTACAATGAAGATAAATCTGAAAGTAAGTTGCCAGAAGCTCCAGCTCCTACGCCAGATAATGAATCAACGGATGTTAAGCCGGTTTCTTTATCTGAGAAGGAAGAAACAAATGAGGATGCCCAATTGTTTACTCCACCTCGACCAGGTATAGTTGCCAATTTTCGTGGCATATTAAAAATACTTATAGATATTTAATTATGTAACTGATACTGTCCCGAAAGGTACAATAGCTGAACGCGAGCACAAAAAATGGGAGAATGCACCGCCAATCGAGAACAATCCCTACAGTGAGGAAAATATTCAAATTAGATTGTGGCAAAGGCAATACTCCAGGCGATTATCCGACATTCCACGGTAAATGAAAATTTTGTTTATATACATTTATTCCTGGATTGTTTATAATCCATTGTTTGAGTATTAAAACGGATAGAAAACATAAAACCAGTGGCAAGAATGCCGGAATTGTACCCAAAACACTTGGAAACAGCCTCCTGAATAGTTGATCTCATCTAATTCTGGCAGTAATTTCCAGATTTTCATGACTTCCCGACATTGCCTGGGGCTGAAATTTTGTAGAAAGTGTTTTTTTGCATCGAAGAAGAAGTGGTAAAAATTCCAGAGCCCTAGCCCAAAATTCATTTTTTCGCAAATTTTTTAAGGCATACCCCTTCAAAAATTTTCGATTTTTCGAAGATTCTGGGACCGGGACGAACGCTTGATTTTTCGATTGCTCGTGTCTCAAAACGGATAAAAAACATAAATGTTGTGGGGGAAATGCCGGAATTCTACCTAAAACACGTGGAAAACCGATCTTGAATATTTCATTTCAACAGTTTATGCCATGTTTTTTTATCTTCCCGACCTTTCCCGGGGCTGAAACTCTGCAGAAAGTGTTTTTTTACATCGAGGAAGAAGTAGAAAAAATTCCAGAGCCCTAGCTCAAAATTCATTTTTTCGCAAATTTTTTAAGGCATACCCCTTCAAAAATTTTCGATTTTTCGAAGGTTCTGGGACCGGGACGAACGCTTGATTTTTCGATTGCTCGTGTCTCGAAACGGAAAAAAAACATAAATGTTGTGGGGGAAATGCCGGAATTCTACCTAAAACACGTGGAAAACCGATCTGGAATATTTGATTTCGATGGTTTTCCCTATATTTTTTATCTTCCCGACCTTTCCCGGGGCTGAAACTTGGTGGGGAATGTTTTTTTGCATCGAGGAAGAAGTGGTAAAAATTCCAGAGCCCTAGCTCAAAATTCATTTTTTCGCAAATTTTTTAAGGCATACCCCTTCAAAAATTTTCGATTTTTCGAAGGTGCTGGGACCGGGACGAACGCTTGATTTTTCGATTGCTCGTGTCTCGAAACGGAAAAAAAACATAAATGTTGTGGGGGAAATGCCGGAATTCTACCTAAAACACGTGGAAAACCGATCTGGAATATTTGATTTCGATGGTTTTCCCTATATTTTTTATCTTCCCGACCTTTCCCGGGGCTGAAACTTGGTGGGGAATGTTTTTTTGCATCGAGGAAGAAGCGATAAAAATTCCAGAGCCCTAGCTCAAAATTCATTTTTTCGCAAATTTTTTAAGGCATACCCCTTCAAAAATTTTCGATTTTTCGAAGGTTCTGGGACCAGGACGAAAGCTTGATTTTTCGATTGCTTGAGTCTCAAAACGGATAGAAAATAGAGAACCAGTGGCATAAGTGCCGGATTTGTAACTAAAACATTCGGAAATCCCCTTCTGAATAATCAAGTTTCCTGATTTAGACGGTTTCCCACATATTTAACTGAAACAATCCATCAATTGCAAATAAATTAAATTCTTTGATTCTTCCAGGGCGCACACTGAATTGACCAAGAGCAATGGCACTGATCTGGAAGTCGACCTAACACCCAATCAGCCGGATATTACTCGGTAACATTGACCCTCAAAAGCCTACTTCTATTATACGTGTATAAATGAGCAATTATTATTAAATGTATGTAAATTATTGGCTTATAGATTCGGCAGGGACTACTACATTAATAATTCGAAATCGGCTGCCGGCGAGAGAGGATGGCGATCGGGATCAAGCAGGCCGAACAGCTCGCTTTCGCAACGATCAAGCTCGACGACCAGCGCCGACCACGAACAACAGGTGAGTTTCGAGCTCGAAAGCTTCGAGAGTGCTTCTCTAAGAGAAAGCAGAACTAGATGGGTCTACTTGGACCCACGCTCCAGTCCACACTTCGCAATCAACCCCCTCCTGCATTTGGAACTCGATCATTCCAATGATAATTCCGTACAAGATTCTGCCAGCATCAACGAAGAAGTTTCAAGAGAATTGATAATTAATGGGTCAGCAATGGTTAACGCTGACGAAGCGAGAGAGTCAAGTTTTGTTGGGAATCGGTATATGGAAAGTAGAAATGGCCTTCGATTGGAAGAGTATGGTGAAAAGGTGGTCTTTAATCCTCTTTACGAAATCCAACAAGAGAATTTAATTGTACCTGACAAATGCAACGGCGACCGTGACTCTGGCATGTACTCTACTGATTCCTATGATTATCCGGATGCTACTGGAGAGAAAGGATGCAACAATTCAGATAGATTGTCCTCGGTAGCAGAGTCACAGACCCATGATAAAGAGAATCAAATTCTTTGCACTAATGGAAAGAGATTTTTAAACACGGGATACACCTGCCACACTTTTGGAGGCATCAAGGTTACACTGGGAAAATCATCGAGTGGGGAATCCGATGATGAGAATCCTGTTAATGGAATATCTGACGATACAATTCAGTACGAGCCCCCTGAATTCTCGAAATTAAAGTTCCAGACTTTCGGTGGCATTAAGAAAGATCGAAAGCTAGATAGTAGACGATTGCCGATTTATGGAAAAATGAAATCTAGATCATCTTTACGTTCTCTTAAAAGTGCAAAGTCAGAAAAAAATTATGAGCTCAAATCGAAAGATAATTACGTGGATGTTGATACTGTGAATGACTTGGAGCTTCGACTTTCCGAGGATGATTGCTGGCAGGATCAAGACACAGAAGATGTTCCCGCAGCAATAAGTTCGAAATCGCGATCGTGGAAGTATAGAAACTTACATGCAAAGAGACGTGTTCCACGCGTGGCAAGCACTGGGTCACTCACAACACTGCGCCGAAATATGTCCTCGTCGTCTTGTTTATCTTCCTACGACGATGAATGGGAAGACGATGTGTCTTCCATAGCGGATCAGACAGAAATGCCAGCTTTCTTACCCCGAAAACTGAAATCCCACTTGTTCATGCGAAACCGATCGCAAATCCCAAACAAGACATCCAGAAAAAAAGGTAGCTGGCTGGACGACAATGATAGTCTAAGGTTGGAAGCCCCCATTGTTCCAGAGGTCGTAAACAGAACCTTCCAGAGTCTGAAAGACCTTAGACAATCGACAAAGGTCAAACAGAAACGGAAGGAACCCACTGTTAATAAAAAGCTCGGCGTGAGAAGCCTCTCTGACCTCACCATCTGGTGACGAAACTTCCAAGATCTGCAGTCATTACTAGACCGAATGGTGGTGGTTACTTCGATTTTCTTCAATGAAGATTTCACATTAAATATATTATTTGTACCAAACGTAACTGATTTCGTTATAAATGCGAAACTATCAAGCACAAAGTGGTGGATTATGGTAGTTACCTATTCCTATTGTTATATTATAATAAATGCGGATGATTTATTTTTCAAGCGATGTTCCGCCGTCAATAAGTAGCATAGTGTACTTTTGTAAAATAGTAAATATACTACTTCTAAAGAGCATCGTCGATCTGAATAAAGTGCATGCGATCTTCGTGGTGCAGGCTTCTCCAGATTAACCTTTTAGGTTTATAGAAACCGTATGAGATATGGCACCCTCGAATGAAAACACGACTGACAACGCCCTGTCGAAGTCCGACAATATATCAGCAGTCCCCAAAATTTCATGACAATCAAACTGTATTAATACTTAGTGAGAATTCCCTTGGAAAGAAAATTGGCGACTACTGATATACTGTGCGCGAGAAACCACTGATAAAACGTGTACAGATTTCTTCAGTAGCGAGTTGTTCACAATGCACAATAGCACATGCATGCGAGCTGCGAAACACGCAAAAAAGCGATCGACCTCTCTGGTAAGTACTATTAGAATGCGTTTTGGATGCGTGTCGACTAACAGGTGACTCTATGTTATCGCATGACTTGCTGGCCGGAAACTGGAGCAACTCTGTTCAAGGACCACGATTGAGAATTCTGTTCTGGGGCTGTTTTCACTAATCCGAGGCGTGACGATTTTATTTTGTATTATTTTACTGCGTAACACTGCATGACACTGCTCCGTATTTGGATTAGGGCTACTGCTTATCGCTCGCGTGAAGCTAACACTATGATAAAATAAGCCTTACTAACACTGGATGCAAATAGGGAAAACGTGAGGGTGAAATGGAGGTAATTGGGCCAATAATTAATTGGGATATTGGCACTATCTGTTGCAGGATGATTCGCAGTACCGAGAGACGGAGAACGCGCTCAATGGTTCCAACGATGTGAAATCGAAGGTCGCTAAATGGCAGAATAATATCGAAATCAATTACCAATCCATTCTACGGCGGTCCGACTCGATGAAAGCGTGGGAAGAAAAAAGAGTCGAGGAAATCCTCGAACATGAACGAAAAAATAGCAAGAACGAGATTAACGCAAAGTTGAATAATCAAGAGAATTACGATAGCAGTGTTATCATCGATTCGAACAAGACTTACTCGGAGGAGAGTCAAAAGAAAATCAGGCGAATCGATTTGAAGGCCTACGGATTCGAAAATGAAATTCTCAATAAAAGTAAAATTATTCGGTCCGCTCCAAAGAGGGTGGTCAACAAATTGGATTTAAAGTCGTTCGGTTATGATGGCGGATTACGTAGGAGTCAGTCAAACAATCATTTGGATAGCACTGTTAATGAGAGTAGCTTCAAGCCAAGACTAGTTAGAACTTCTAATAAGTCCAACCTAAGTCGTAATGGAGATTACCATCAAATCAACGATTGTCATAGTCTCACCGAGACTCCCGATTCGACCGACAGTAATCTAACTCAAAGTACAGAGTCCTTGAACAAACTGCATGAGGAGAACTACGGTTTCTTTGGTGGGCTCAAATCCGCCAAGTCGGTGCCGAATATTACCAAGTGCGAGTACTACTCAATTTCGAACGACGATCCCGAAGAAGAGATCGAAAATTACACTTTGCAGGAGTCGTCGAACCAGACGAGTCCAGTACAGAATTATCCACTCGAGAAACTTAATTTGAATGGTGACACGTTGAACAGTGAGAACAATCTTAATTGTTTCTCGCCGGAAACTTTATCACCATATAAAGAAAACGAAGAAATATTCACGCGACCATCCTTGGGGAAAAAGTTACCGATGCCATCGGTGAGGAAACTCGCAGAGGCATTCAGCAAACAGCCAGAATTGAATCCAAATCCCGGCTCTAAAGTAAGTGACTTTAAATTAACATATTACAAAATTGAAGAGTCCAGTAATTTAACTCTCGCGTGTATGTGTAACTTATAGGGAAGCAAGACAAATGGCACAGGAAATGGCAGGTCCTCAACACCCGAGATTCAAATAGTCGAGACACCCCGACAAATGCATAGTTTAACCGCGCGATCACTGTCGAAGAAATTCCGCGAGGGTCTCAGGCAGATTCCGAACAAGGTGACTTCGCCTCCAGCTAGCCACGTAACGATGGAGCAGGCCAGGACTCCCGAGAACCAGACGGATATTGTGCCGTCCAAGGTGGATCGCATGCTGAACGACACAGATGTGATATCCCCCGGCAAACTAAAGTCCAATATCATCTTCTGGGAGCAAATGCAAAGGAGGAGTTAGACCTGACTCCATCGCGCGTGACCAGCTGGTGTGATTCGACCTATTAAAATTTGCACTGCGACGAGGAATCGCGCACTACAAGTTCGGACTGAAGTCAGAGAGGACAGAGCGCGAACTTGCCACGAGCAATACTGCAGCTTAGTTGACTCTAAGCTGATAGTTAACCCAGTGCAAAAGAAAGTGGGGAGTGCTTGAACTATGGAAAGGGATGGGAGTACTGGTTGCCATTCTTGTGAGTCGTAAGGATGTGCTAACACATTTCTCGCTCTGCCACGCTATTCGTTAAACGAAACACGGCCGGCGTCATTCTATCTCCTTAATTAATAATGTGCTCTTGTGCCAAACGCCAGCAGCGTGTGAAAAATCAAAGAGTGTGAATATCCGCTTCTTCGCAGAGCTGAAACTTCGCGGCTCCGATTACTACTGCGAGTCAACTCTGTCAAACCAATTACGAGATGCCAATTATCAACAGTGTACAGGGTGAGTCACTTGCCTTTGAATCAGGTATTACCGACCGAGCAGGCCTGCTCGGTCGGTAACACAGTTACCGACGGGTCTAACCCACTGTGGAGGGGAGAGACTGAGCTGGCGACGGGACTAGGCGGTCCGTGCCCAGCCATGCGGAACATGCCGTGCCAAGCCAGCAGAGAGGCCAGCTGGCCGCTACATGCTATCCGCTATGGCTTTGCCATAGCATATTTGGGAATGCATGCAAGCACCAGCTCACGCAAGCTGGCATATATAATATATATTATAATATAAATAAAAAATATTAAGAATATTATATCTGTATATTATATATGCCAACTTGCGTGAGCTGGTGCTTGCATGCAATGCCGGCAATTTCTCCATTTATTGCAAGACCGATGTCGGTAACTCATGCATTCGCAAATATGCTATGGCAAAGCCATAGCGGGTAGCGTGTAGCGGCCAGCTGGCCTCTCTGCTGGCTTGGCACGGCATGTTCCGCATGGCTCGGCACGGACCGCCTAGTCCCGTCGCCAGCTCAGTCTCTCCCCTCCACAGTGGGATAGACCCGTCGGTAACTGTGTTACCGACCGAGCAGGCCTGCTCGGTCGGTAATACCTGATTCAAAGGCAAGTGACTCACCCTGTACAAAGTCAATGACGGATTCAGAGTCTATGTCTTTTCCTCCGCATTCCTATTTATTAATGCTTATGTATATCGCTGCGAGAGAAAGTTACTTTCGACCTCTGCCTATTGGTTTGACGTAATGTTTCATTTGCCTGCGGGCTAATCGTCATCCGTACGTTCAGCAGTTAAGTTGCATTCTGTATCTATATGTATTTATGTATTGTACAATTTATACTATGCGAATAAAATAGTGGATTATTCATTAAACTGGGAGTTTAAGTCGAGCTGGGTGAGGAATAGTTGAAGAAAACTGTAAGGGATATCACAAAATTTCATCTTATTGCACGATACGATCGAATCAGTGACCAGAGTTTGTACATTTGTATACATGTGGATTGAGTTTTAAAAAATAGACATCAGTCGCGGCACTTCGGTTGAGCAATCTATATAACAATTGTGTACAAACAGTCTCAGTCTTAATAATATATACATCTAGTTTTGTGGATGGGTGTCTTATTGACTTGCTCGGCATTGTCCCTTCGGTAATCCCATAAAATATAATCTACGATAATCGAATGTACGTCCGACTCCTTGACTTTCGCAGTAGGATTCTGCTTTATCAATTCCCTCACTTCTTTCTTTATTCTCTCGACACACTCAATCGAGCAACCTCGGATTTCCACTTCTTCCTCGCTACCATTCTCCAATTCAACCCCTGAAAGAAACGTCTTCCTCTAGTCCTCTGTGATGAAACGATTCTACCAAGCTTTCATAGCAACATACCCTTGTTTATCATGGTAGTAAGCGCGTCGTTGTATCGAAGTGCGCCAAAGTGTGCGAGTACTTGTGGCACACGATAATCCGCAAACATTGTCACATAATCTATGTCGTGGAAATGGCCAATTCCTTGTCCTCGGAAACAGGCCCAAATATCCGCTACCAATATCTGAGCGCGCTTGTAAATACCCACTGAAAGTACATCGACCTCGATAAAACCACTGACATTTCCATCGGTGGATCTCTGCAATCTCTTTCTCAATAACACCTACCTCTATGACCATGATAGTCAGCCTCATCTTGAAACGACTCGAATTCATTCACTACAAGATTGAGTAATTTCTCCGCCGAACCATCACATGATTTCACGCACTCGACAAATGTTCCTGAAGGGTAATAGTATGTAATTTCTCTATTACGTAAGCGGTGATCACTGATTTCGTGAAAGCGGAAGCTTCTATTAGTTTTGCAAAAGAAACACTAGCTTTAGTCACGGGAGATCGTTCACTAGCGTATAAATTTACTGGTCCATTAGAAAGTTTGAAAAAACTTGCTCCGTTGGGCTTGGAATCAGTAAATTCATTCGTCTAGTAATGAGGAGAAGCGAATTCTAAAGGGTACAAGCAGGTCAAACAGCACTGCGTGCAAAGGTACTGTCCTCGAGGCAAGTACCTTGATATTTGTCTAATAAAATCTTCCCAGCATCCCAGAGATTCTTCAGCCTCTCGTCCAGAAGAGGGATTTTAACGTTGGGATTATCCCCGCGAAGTATATGCTTCAGCTCGGACCTTGTTATCTTCGAGTAATACGCAGGATCTACGATAGGCTTTCCTTCCCTCTTGAAATAACGATTCATCTCATATATTGATTGCTAGTATGAGATACATTCTATGCTCTAATGGTGCGCGGCAGACATTATAACAGGACAAAAGACAACCGATACACGCAGAATGTCAAATGATGCGGCATGATTCGTGAGAAATTCTCGTGTCAAGTCCTGCCAGCGAGATCTAGTCAGAGAAATTAATTTATTTTGTTGTCTATTAAAATTGTAATTACTTCCTCGTTAAAATGCAAATAATGGCTGCTACAAACGCCACGGATATGATGTACTTGAAGAGGCCCACGTAAGTAATAACTAAGACGTATAATAATGTTTGCGAGGGTTGTTTCGTATTGCGACGTAAAAAATAGGGCTTTGGATAAAATAGCCGATACGATCCCGAAGCCGAAGGGTGCGGTTCCCGATTTCGGCCTCCCGAAATGGAAGGTGATGCCTCTGGAAGCTAAAATACCGCTGGTACCAGGACCAGAAGCGGCCTACAATTTTACCAGGCAAAAGATCGGTAAAGGATTGTGGGTTGCAACGCGCGATGCCGAATTCAACTTATCCGATCCGTATTGCCATGAGATGAAGTTCGATTACGATCCGCTCCACGACAAGCACCTTCTCCCCTTTTTCTCGAGACCCCAGATGATTCAACACTTAATTAATATCGGTCAAATCACACGTGCTTTGGATGCAAAATGCTCCTTGAAGGATTACAATATGTATAGGAAGTACTTGAGGCGATTGCACTGCGACAGTGTTAAGAAAGAGATGAACCGGATGTGGGAAATAGGCGCAGAGAGAAGGGCGATCGAATTTGCAGAGAATCAAGCGAAGAAAGAATACGAAAAGTACAAAAGTGTCGGCTTATATATTAATTAGAAATTTTAGCAAAGTAATCATATTTTAAGAACCTCATTGTTGGGTATTCCAGTCTGAGGAAACGGGAGAAATTAATGCACGCCCGGAGGGGTATCATCGAGAAACAGAAGCAATTGGAAAAGTTAAAGATTCAGCAACAGAAAGAGAAACAGCAAAAACTTCAACAAAGACTGATTCAGTTGGCGCAATTAAAACGGGAAGATCAACAGAGGCGTAGTGCAAAGGGCAAGGCGCGCGCTCAGGCCATCTCCGAGAAGAAAATAGCAGCAGCTAACATTGAGAGGCAAAAGATAATCAAAACACTTCTTGAGTGGCGTAGAAAAGAGTTGATCAGGAAAAAAGCTCTGGAACTACGTTTGGCATTTGAGCGCGAAGAGAAACTTAAGAATATCGAGAAAAAGTACACTTCGCAACGATTCACACCATCTTCTTAATAAGGCAAATTTTAAGTGGCCCGAATTTCGTATTGCAGATGGAAAATGAGACAGATCTTTCAGGAAAAAGAAATCGAAAAGGAGCGATTCTTCTTGGAATGCATAAACCAAAGGCGCCAGGAATTCATGCATGATTACAATGAAATGCTATTGAATGAAGATAAGAGAATGCAAAGTTTGTTTCAGTCTTTTGATAAGATTGATAAGATTGTGTATGACAAACTTGTGATATTAATGTTACTCTATTCTGTAGAGCTGCGTGAAAAAGTTAAGGTATATCTCAAATGTTACAAAGCAAGGCGTGCAGCTGGAAAGGATATTGTGTGTTGCCAAGAAATGCGTGAAAAGGTAACCAGTATACAGTGGTATATGTTGCTTTCATGTAAATATAATATTTGTTGTATGTCACAGGAGGAGAATACGGATACAATAAAAGATATTACATGCAAGGCACAACCCTATCCAACTGCGAAAAAAGGCTACACATCTAAAGTTAGTTATTAATAGTTTCAAGTTGCCAATTGGCAACATATTTCATAGTTTCATTGTCAATTAACTGTGTGAATCATAATGTACACAACAGGTAAAAGGAAAGGGTAAACGTAGGTATGGTCAATCTGGAAAGTCAAAGAAGGACAAGAGAAGGACCAGCAAAACAAAAACTGCTAAAGAGAGCATGGACATAATTGCAGGAGTAAAAAAATCCCAATCAATAGTGTTAGACCTGATTGAATCAAAGTCAGCAACAATCTCGGTTGCTTCAAAGCACTCAAGCACATTTGACAAGTGCAGATGCGAAACAATTAAGCTTAGTAAAAAGCCCCAAGTCAAGGAAATAGTCAAACGAGAAGTAAAGCAATATTGAAGAATGTAAAATATCAATATCAATGACTGACTTACCTCTACCGCTCTCTTGAGTGCCTTGCACAGGCCAAAGTAGCCACCGTATGACTCCACTTTCCACTGGGCAGGCCAAAAGCAGAAGTTAAGTATATCCTGCACAAATATCCAGTCAACAGCACGAGGATGGTCAGGGGTTGGGTGCATCTCGCTAGAGAAATAATGCGGCATGTCGTTCTTAACAACATTAAAAATCTGTAATAGAAATAACGTACTGGTTAGTGAGACTGTCCAATAAACTTATATATTACTCTTTTACCATGTAATTTATTGCGCGACTC
Organism: Ectemnius continuus; assembly: GCA_910591665.1. NCBI lineage: Eukaryota > Metazoa > Arthropoda > Insecta > Hymenoptera > Crabronidae > Ectemnius > Ectemnius continuus. The sequence continues at coordinate 5,262,752 of OU342868.1, read as the reverse complement.
ATGCATTGAACTTTCATTACGCGCCAATAAACTTTACTTGCCCCCAATACGAGTATTAATGTGTACTTACTATTCCGGCCACTTTCTTCACGCCTTCCTCTTCGATAAACACATTTTGCGCGAGTTTGGCGATCAATTCGCCGGACTCTCTCGGCATTAGAGCCATTTTCAGCGAAGCGCGAAACGACGAAGGTTAACACTGCTCGCACACTGCCGAGTGGAATGTTAAGGAAGAGCGCGGGATGCCGGTTGCAGGCGAGCATAAGCGTGCACACGGTGCGAGAAGCGCGGCAGATAAGACCGGGATAAACAATTGAGTCATTGGGTGTCACATGCTGGCAAATCGCGTGGTCACGTGACCCTCAGGTACAGCTGGTTCGTTAGCAACGCCGGCTTCGTAAACAGTATGGTAGTAAACGTCAAAATTCGTCGGAGGAGATCTGGAGCCGTCCTTTAAGCGCAGATGCGAGCGACACTGACTGGAGCGAAGCGTTCGTCGCGGCAGACCGAACAAGTCTGAAGGCATGCCACCACTCAGATTCGGGTAAGTAGCTGACCTCCTACCGTGCGTGACCCTACTCCTTTTCCACCTGGCTGACTCACCCTTGACTGCTGAGTGGCACATGTACCTCACGCGCGATTGTTTACATCAATGTGAAAAGGCCAGCCGCACCCTCTATTAAAGTTATTAAATTCTACGCTAAATTAGGAATTATATGAATAGGGAAATAGTAAGTTACAGTTTGAAAGGGTCTGGCCTCAGCATTGAAATAGTTGGATGTTATACTATGTGATAATGGTAGTTCGATAATGGAGAAGTCGTAAAGTGTCATGTCACTTTATTTTAATCAATCATAACATTTAATAATACATAATTTAACTGATAGATGTATCCTGTTGCGTGTGTGTGTCTGTATGTGTGTGTACGTTTTAGTGTGTCTCTGCGCGTGAGTCGTTTAAGTTTTTACATAAGGACATGCGTTTTTTCTTCTTAATTTACGATACACTCGATTGTAGGTAATACCTAATTGTATTTTTTTTGTTCTTTATTATCATAGGCAACTATCATCTGTAAAGTTTGATAAGATTCGAAACTTCAACACGTTCGTTTGTAATTTACATACGTAACACAAGCCTAGAATGCTTCAAATAAGATTTGCGTGAATCGTATATATATTTACATGGTAAATTTCATTATTGCGACGCTTAGTAGTGTACACTCTCTTATATCCTCGTATCCCCGCGCACTTTTCGTTAGATTCCCATTACTTTTTAATAATTGATTACACTTCGAAGTCTTCTGTCAGGGCATTAAGTTGGTGCCCCCAAAAGAGCTTTTAGTAGAATTATCCAGTCCAGTCACAGGTGTAAGTCACATTCAACACGGCTGTTCCTCGAGTTCTCGCATTTGAAAGAACATACTAAATAGAAGTATTAGTTACGCTAATACTAAGTTAGCATAGGATTTCGGGATGGTAGTCGTGTGAAACGCATCTTACACGCTTGCCAGATTGAATGGACTATTCGTACACAGACTTGTCACGAGAACCCCACTCTCTCCTCACTCGGTAGTTAATGAAATAGTCCAGTAAATTAATACATTTTGAATTACGATGTAACTTACAAAATAGGAATAATTAATTACACACATGTTTCGAATCCTAGTCCCGCGTGTGTATATGTCCAGTGAAGAGTCAAATGGTTGGTGTGCTTCGTCGCATTCATTCACTCAAATAACATATGTACATAATGTCCCCCTTCCCCCCGTCGATATAACGAAAAGTGAACAGATTAAGGCTCCAGCAGGCTATAGGCTACACTCTACAATGTACAATGCATTATGCACTTTGTTAGTTTCCGTTTTTCGCGTCTCAATGTCTGGCTGTGTAATGTGTGGTAAGCGAGAAATAGCACCAAAAGATTGCCCAACACGATATTCTAGCCGGCGCAAATGATTCATACAGGCAATACTACAGCATATATGATTAACACAGAGATTTATTTTTATTCACTATCATTAAACTTTGCAACGTATCTGCCATAATAGACATACTTATTATAAAACAATACATCTTAACAAAAATGTATAAATTTATACTTTATGAAATATAAAGTTGGACAAAAATAGTAGGCCTTGCCCACTGACATTTGTTAAGAATTATGTTTATCCTTTGTATATTTTGTGTTATTGAATTGTGGTATTGAACACTTGAGCGGCATTCCATACCAGATTGCAAAATCAAAGGTAGACATATCTATTCCATTTGATATTTACGTGTTTTGACATCATCTGTGGCCCCAGCATGCTATTTTACTTCCGTTTCGCATAGCATGATAACCAGCATCGTATTATTATGTTTCGAAGGTATACGAGATACGTCATTGTGCTCTTTGCGTGTTTAACAAGGCTTAAATGTTATAAGGAATTTCACTTGTTATTGTGCAATTAAGTATTTGAAATTTTTCGCAGTACCATTGACCCAAATGCTTCGACTCGATGATTTGATTAGGCTGACTGAACACGAACATGTTAGACAGCGATTTACATCGTACTTCTCGCGTGTGTTCCTGCATTCACACAACACGTCAGACGAATTCCATTCAACCAAATCCCTTGCTAGATAGGTGGGTTGTAATAAACGGCTTAGAATAATTTGGCTCGCGGTACAACCGAATGACTGGATGCAGAGCAGTTTGATTACTCAAAGATTATTAAACAAATGGTAATTCCCACTTGAGTTGAGTTGCATCTACGTGATTCAATGTAAGCACAGCAAATCCGAATATTTTCGGTAGAAGGATAGTATTGCACAATGAAATGGACAGGCGATGGAAGCAATTAAGCTTCGTTCTATAACGAAGCGGCTCTCAATCCGGTTGACGAACTCTCAATGATAGTCGTTAAATGCATAAATCATTTCTACCCGAATAATCGCGCTTCACAATTTGATTTCACTTAATCTTAATTACTGATTTGGCGTGGTTGCATTCGCTAAGTGTAAGTCTAACTTGAAACACTTAAAAATTTATGACCAAGGATCCCCGTTACCCCAAGACAGTAAATTATTAAATGCTAATAGCGCTAGTAGCAAGCATTGCTACCCATCCAAGAATCGAAGAGAAACAACTGCTGCCGAATATTCTTTCGGCTTACTGCACCACATAGTGGCCGTAAATTTTGATCGGGAATAGATGTACCCGACGTATTATCTAAATTCTCCAAGCACATATAAAATCATTATTATATCAAGATATTACTCGTTGTTAAAAATAAGTACAAATAAGATATAAAACGGTAAATGTATATACTGAGCAGTTAGTGCAACTCGAACATCGAATCTACAAAAAATGATTGTTAAGGCAATAATAGAATCAAAAGTCTATTGTATCAGGCGACTGATGACTGTAGAAATGTTATCCAGTGTGTCTTGTTTTTTATTGCTTTCTTTTAACAAGATACATGAAGGGGTCCAGAGGAGCCTTGAGTGGCATGCATGAGTGTCTCAGTCAAAATGTCTCTAACCAAATGTTACATAGCACTGTTGTATTTGCTCCCATGCACATCACACCTCCAGACTTCACCCATGCAGCAAAATGCGCTTTTTCATTATTTCTCTTAATATTATATAAAAAAATCTATTTCTATTGACTTTTAAGCTCTTTGCCAATACTGTACGATACAATTTTGTTCCAGTCAATTTTCGTTCGCATTACCGGTAGTTGCCTTCGCAAGGCCTTGAAAGTCGTATCAGACATCGTCTGGTAATTCTCCGAGATAGCTGTCTGATAGTCATTTTCCGATTTTTCTACGAGCCGTATTAGATCTTTTGCCGTCTGCTTCTCGTTCGAGATTGGTAAGCTTTCTTTTACATCTTTGCTACTAACCAATTGTACATTGCCATCTTCATAGTAATGAACTTGTACTTTAAGGCTACCTCGTAATTCCGCACTTCCAGAACTCGGACTAAAACTTACAGTCCACACCGAACGCCAGCGGCCATTCCAAAAGTTTTTAGGTTGAAATTGATGATCCTCTATACAGGCTGTTAATGTTATATTGCCTGAAACAGATATAAGCCAGATATCCTTCCTCATTATTCATGCCCTTTATCCATATGCTCATTATCTCGGTGTTCCTATTGGATTCCATATATACATACCTCCTTGGCTCTTTCCAAACACTGAACATGCACCGTGTCTATAGTGGCTCTGGGTATAAGTCGTGATTTCATCCTGTAGAGCTGATCTCCATGGCTCAGCAACAGGATCTGGCTCGTACTGCTCATAATCTTGCGCTTCCTTCCTCAGATGGTCATATTTGAAGCTCTGCTTACTGCGAGCATCGTAAAACCTTTGCCCACCCAAGTCATTGTGTTCTGTTATTAACGCAGGGTAGTCACTCCCCTCGACCTGGAGTTACAAAATCATTCCCACCCAATGTACGCCTCAGGAAATAACAGAATCTCAAATGGAGCAGGAAACATTTATACGGAGGAGTGCTGCAACAGCAGTAAGCATGGACTGGCTACAACCTTATCGGTTGACTGACTATGTATATACAACACAGCACAGTACTGCTGACATTTCGCTGTGCTATCTCAGAAGCCAAGGAACCAGAGTAGGAAAGCCATAATACACGATCGTTCGAAATGCTAGACGAAGCATCTTAAAAATACGAATGATGCATCCGCCTGCCATGGAGGAGGCATGACTGGGTGACTAAATTTAACCCCATGAACTGTACTTCCTCGAGAACAAACCGCACGGAGATATCATTGAACCCGAGCAAATACCGGATCCTAACTAGTCGAAAGATCGAATGGGTCAATCATGAGGAGGCGAGCTCAAAAAATCAGCGTTCCAATTTCAATCCCAGGTGAATACATCACCTGTCGGGATTCCGGGCGCGTGTCGACCGGGAGGTAGTGATAGGAGGAGCCGATGGAGACGAGTCTCGGCGATATTAACATCGCAGAGCAAACCGATGGGGACGAAGAGCCGGCGTCGCCGGTGTTGCTATCATAAAAAAGGCCAGGGAAGATCGTGGTCAGGAAGAGTGGACACGACGAGATAGGTGTACCTTAACAGGCGTGAGCTGGTCCTTGTTGTATTGAGCAAATGCCCCGGACGCGCCCTCCTTCAACAGGTTGTCGTTGTTCAGCAGGACCCTCACGTCGTTAAAAACCTCGTTGAATTCGCCCGGTGGCGAGTGCAGTATAAAGTCCGAAACTATTCGTACTTTCTCTTGGTCGGGAATCACATCTCCGTCCGCCGCCATCTTACCTTACCACTGGCACGCACACTCCGCGATGTCAAACCAAGGTTAGTGCAGTGCAGGTTGTACCGGCGTATTCGTAGCACTGCCCCATATACCCGGTGACGCATTACAACCGAGAGAGACCCGCTCGATCGCCCTCCCAGCCTGCGGAGCCACGTAAGCCGAGAAAGTAACCAGGCCTGTCTCGTTCTCTTCCAAGGGGGGCCTTCTTATCGGGACGATCCCATCGTGCGGGCCTGTCGCGAGGCGAGTCCAGCCAGCACCAACCGAGGCCTGCCCTGGCCTGCCCTCCACCATCACCACCATGCGCCTACCTATCGCGCCTAATTGATCGATCCAATACCTTCCCGCGAATCTATGAACTCTCAAACCTCTCCATCCCTTATTTCCCTCACCAATCATTCCTTTCAAATAAAATTATATATCTCTACCCTCCAGAGTAATCATTCCTTCCTGAAAAAACACTCTTCAACGACCACAGGAACTCTCCTGTTTTTAAGACCTCTGCTTTTTATGTGGAATACAACAAACATCGATTTTATGTTAAGCCTTCGGATAAAGGGGGTTTTGCAGCATGGGTTACTCGATAACGAAGTTAATCGAGTAGATATAATGATGCGTTTCAACAGGGAGTATGATCATATTAGGCAGTTTGCTGTGGGAGCCACGGCCAGCCCAGAAAGGCCGACGAGCGTGCAGGGGAAACAGGCGTGGCACGATAACGGCTTTTATCAGGATATTTCCGTCGACTGCCGGAAAGCAGGCGACAGCCGGGTTTTTCACGCTCGGAGAAGCGAACAGAGTTATAATCATGAATGTAATATGCGCCGGGCGAGGATTGGCGCCAAAATTCGAATCGGTCGTTCGATCCGATGCAAAAAGGGATGGCCAACGGGGGAAGGGAGAACGAAGGAAGCGTCGCTTTGCGCACTCTCGAGCGAAATCTGCGAGCCTTCCATATATGGCATGCCCGTGGCTAGAGAGATATCTACGGCGTACACTCCCCGATCACTAGATTAGACAATCTGTTCTTGCCAAGATTCGCCTGGTTCGAATTATTCCTGAACACCCTGTAGCTCGAGCACGCGAATCAGGATATAAGGAGCGCTTCGAGGAAGCCTTACCGTTACATCGTGCTCCTTCACTATTCCCCACTTAATATCATTATGTTGAAGCACCTTTACCTTTATGATGCATAGACCAAGCTTTTCATACCAAGTATTCTGCCGATCTAATGATGGCAATTAGAATAAGGACCGGAAATCCTAATATAAAAGTTGAGATGTACATTGCATTATTCCTAGGCGCACTCATGGAATTCTGAAGCCATGGCCCACGATTCAAACCGAGACTTTATATCCTTAAGAGAATCTGTTGAGGACACTACTAGGAATAATATAGGTTTGTATATTAATTCTGGAAACAGCGCTATTCTTCGAAAAATTTGCAATAATTCTATCCAGACGTATTCTGAAATAAATATACTTTGTAGGAATAAATTATTCCATCGATGAGACTCGTATTTTTTCTCCGTTAATTGCCAATTATCCTAAAGCTAATATGAGTGTCAAACGAACTCTTAAAGATCCGCGTGAACGTTACGTCGTCAGCAAGCTCGACCGGTACGAATTGGAAGACAGGTATCTGCGAGTACTGGATGAAGTTAACACCCTGAAGATACTATCCAACGACCAAGAAGATAAACTTAAAAAGCTTGCGACAAAGTTGATGCGAGCAACTGCCAATTTAAGACCTTGCTCTGTCGCACTAGAAGTTTTAGAAGATAAGAACAAAATCACTGCTCTCGAAGCTGAAAACTCTAAGGTACATCAATTGGCTTGGGTTCCTCAAAGATTTCCATGTATTAAACTTTGTACAAATAATCATATTCGAATGTTGCAGCTTAAGCAAAGGCTATCCGTTTTGAAAAATCAATTGTTGAGTCACACTTCTATCACCAGCAAACCGTCGTCCCGGATCCGCACTCCCCAGTTGAGACCCTCTTCTGGTCAGATGTGAGTAGCAGCCCATCAAATTTGTTGTATCAGTGTCTCCCAAAATACCAGGAATCATTTTGAAGTAATTAATCGGCTGGATAAATAATATCGTTTACACTGGTACGGCGGATTTCATAATTCGATTACCGCTTTAAATAGAGCGAATTATGAAATGTGATTGTTCCAGGACAAGGAGTGAGACCAGCACGATGAAGCAACCGTCCTATCATTCGATGTTGGTCTCCAACAGCAGCGAGGAAAAGCATTTCTTCGAGGTAATACCATCATCGCCGCCTTCCTCGCAATCAGTTCGCAAATCTCGAGTCTCCACTTTTCCTGACTCTGCTTATTCAATCATCCGATTCTCCCCTCTGATCCGCTTCATCCAGCTATTTCCGCTTTTTCACCCCACACTCGAAATCTTGGCAATAAAGCTTCATTCACTTCTCCGGCTGAATCAACTCTTCTCCTGCCTCTCCCACCGCTCGACACTTTCAAGTAATTGAGGTTTAAATAACGATGATTGCCAACGATCCGATAATAGGAATTGGAGGAGGAGCGCAATGAGATGAGAGATCGCATCGCGCAGCTGGAGAAAGACTTGTGCCACTGCTCGGCCAATAATCAACGGGAGAAGGCCGCGGAGAATGTCGAGTACATAAAAGTCTGGCGACAAATGCAGCAGCTCAACGACAAGGTCATCAGTGCAACTGACACAAATGACGCATTGAATGCGCAGATCAACGAATTGAAGAGTTCCCTCGAGGAAGCGACTAAGTACGCTTGTTTAGTAACTACCTGTTCTGTTCCTTTCAATATTTCAGGCTAATTATATTATAATAATTAGGCACAATGAGGAGATAACGCAAGCTCTGATCGCGGAGAGGAAGCGTATCGCCGATATCGACGAGCAATTGATGAAGGCGAAGGAGTCTGAAGTATCTCTGCGCGAGAAGGACGAGCAGATAAAAGATCTAATGAACGAGCTGAAGATCCTACAGCAGCTCAATAACGAGTTGATCGCTCTTAGCAAGAAGTATGGCCAAATCGAGAAGGAGAACGCAATGCTGAAGAAGAGAGTTTCAGAACAGCTTCAGGATCAGCAGGCCATGAGGAGTAGTTCTACTGACGAGCAAGCCACTATCACTGCTTTGCAATCGGCGAACGAGCAACTTGTCGGGAAGCTTAGTTCGTTCCAAGATAATATTGACAATCTGTCACGCCAGTTATCGGTGGGTTTGCGTGGAAGCTTACTTGTTATAATTAGTTAAGAATTTAAACACGTTGAAAATTGTTTCAGGTGGCTCATAGTCAGAAGGATTCGAAGGAAGTGACGCCAGCAGCAACGCAAACTCCATCAGAGCATACAATTAGTAGTAAAGAGCTAAGTGCTACCTACGTGGACTCTAAGGGCCAGTTATACACCGAAGCAGAGCTGGCCAAACAGTGTCAGCAATGTTGCGAACTTCTGGATAACTTCGAACCTTTGACCGAGGAGGAAGAGGAGAAGGTTGAGAAGGAAGAAGAGAATACTGAAGCGGTGGAAGAAGAGAATGCTGAAGCGGTGGAAGAAGAGAAGGTTGACGAGGTTGAGGAGGAAGAGGTCGAAGAGATGGAGGAACCAGAAGAAGTCGAGCATTCGGAGAGTGAGAAATGTTTCAAGTGCTGCCAACACATGGAAAAGATTTACTTGGAGAAAAGAATTACATCTTCGGAGATATGTAGAATAATGTATGAGAAAGCGGTGCAGACAGATTACGTTGCCATGTCTGAACTACAAATGCCAATGTCAAGCGAGCCTGGGGTAACCACTTCGACCCAAGCAACTGTTCCGGGTCAGGATGAAAAAGGTGTCGGACAAGAGTCCCCGACACTATCACCCAACGAAATGTTGGAACTTCTGGACAAAGTACAGATCAACACACCCTTGGAGGCAGTGAGTCTCTCTAGGAGGAACACTACCAGTAGAATCCCTTCGACCGAAGCGGAAGTCAGCCTGAGTAGAAAAGGCACTAGCAGTACTATTGGTTCGATGAAAGCGGAGGGTGAGCAGAGTAGGAAGAGCAGTTCCGGTACCAGTACGTCGATCAAACCGACGGCCGAGCGTACATCCAGGCAAGTCGCCTCTCTCGAAAAACTGCTCTTCGGTGACACTAATTGCTAACACAAAACCGCCCAAAGAATTCTCAGATATTTTCGTGTCGATTATAGTTGCTTTTAAGATGTTCAAATACATTGAGCTATTCTTCCGCATTGTCTATCAGAAGAACTTCCAATTAGTGTCAAAGTTTCCAGACTCTCGTGTTTCTGGAAGACCCTAGGAATAAGAGATGTTTATGTAGGAATAATGATCGTGCTTCTAGAACTTCGCAACTACTGCCAGGAATACTTTTCTTTATTAATCTGTATTGTAAACTTGTCTTAGGCAATGATAGGCTAATTTGTCTAATTTCGCATGCTAATATATTGTGGAATATTCAATGTTATCATGTTGATGCGAATATATTAAAGGGGGCTTAAAACCTACACGTTCTTAATCATTTTCTACGTTTCCCTTACACTTCCCTTTCCTTATATCCCTGCCGTCCTAATTATGTTACAGTGAAGCAGTAATATCACACCACAGTGAGGAAATTCTGTCACCCGAGCCCGAAAGTGACGAAACTCTCTCGACTCCGAGTGATGTGGCACTACAAAGTGACGTGGTTGTATCGTCCCAAAGTGATCCAGAACCATCACTTGTACCTACAGCTCGTAGAGAGGCTTCCACCGAGATACGCCAGTCGCGTCCTCGTTGGAAGACCAACGGCATTACGCTTGTACCTTGCGAAAATATAGAAAGGAAGCCTCTATCGAAAATCGTAGAAGAGAGTAAACCTAGTTCAGACGGGAAAGCCGATACTAGTAGAAAGCGATCATCGGTGAAGGCCGGATCATCAAACGCAAAGCGACATCGTCGTACTACCGATGCTGCTACCACAAAACCAGTAAAAACCCCTACTCCACCGAGTAGTCCTCGGAAAACTAGTACAAAAACTGGCACGAAAAAATCCACGGGAGCGGAGAAAAGCAAGCCGTCAAGCGGGTCTCCTGATAGTCCAAGGAGGCCAAGTAGTAGTATGTTCAAGTCGTCAGTGCCTGGTGGATGCACTTGTAGTGAGCGCAAGAGGTGTTATCCGAATGCTTTCTGCCCCTACAAATATTGCTATAGCTGTTGATTCCTATCAATTGCAGGCTGCACTGAGAGGACTGGAATCCCATGCACTTCGCAATCTTTGCCAGTTAAGAACGCAGTTAACAACATGACCACTTCCATTCAGAACATGATCACCGGCTCCTGCATCACCTGGTAACCCTTTCTTCTTTTCTATCCCAGAATTCTATGACTTTAATCGACTGATAGCAATCTCTTTGAAGTATGCAACACACATCAGACACGGTTGGCGGATACAGAAACAAGCCATGCTTGGACGACGCAAATGCTCCGCTCCAGGATGATAAAAATTTACAGAAATACGTCGACGCGCTGGACATGTACAGGGAACGCCTTGCAATCACTAGTAGCACGCACAGCAAGATATCCGGGACGAGTGTAAGACACGTGGCGACGTATCACATTGTTTGAAATCGTATACAAATACGATTGATTACAGATTACAGATACAATGAACATCGAGCGCACGAGGGGTGGTAGATCGTTGTCTCAAACTTGCAGAGCCAACTCCATTTGTTGTCTAACTTGTCCGAACAAGAATTGTGGAAACGGTACTTTACTGTCGGACACCTTTCCCCTGCTAATCACCGATAATCAAGGACTGTTAGAACTCCATATCGCCCAACTTCAACTCTCCTCAACTGTTAGTATTATTAAGACACGAATGTCCGATTCTTTTCTAAGAGAATGCTAATATTTTCAGTCGAAGCAGGCTCTGTTTCGTGACGGTGATTCTTCGAACGTTTCGTTCGGGGTGAGCTGGGAGATTTTGAACCAAGAGAGGGCGAGCACCCCTATTCTAATGGGTCCAAAGCTCAATTATAATTCCTCCTTCGTCTACCCGATCCCTGATCTCTCCGCCTTCTTCATGTTCGTGCTCAATGAATACGTGATCTTCCAAGTGACAATCGTTCGCCACGGGAGAGAGGAGCACGTCGCTGCCCGGGCGAAGCTCTGCATCAAAGACATACTGGATTATCCGCAGAACAAGCTGCATTATATCGCTCCGATGAACAGCGTGGCTGCCTGCTCGCTGGGTATGAACTTTGGTCAGTTGTCTCTCTGGGTTCGTCTAAGTTGCGATGTTCAGAAGGTCGATGCTTTCAAGACGGAGCAAGGACTCCACAGCGAACTACGTGAGAGCAAGGATATCGCTCGGCTCGATATGAAAGAAATCGAAGCTAAGATCGAAGCGACCAGTCAGGAGACTTTTGAACCGATAGAACAACTCTCTGGGAGCATTGTTTCCCATAAGATCACTGAACCGGTCTCTTATGAACCACTCATACAATCCGGCCCTCTAAATAGCCTAAGTACTTCCATTCGAAGTTCATCTTCCAATCAATGCGAACTTTTGTCTGTTTGATTTAATTGGCTGCTCCTATTCTACATGTTAGGCTTGACGTCTGACCTTAGTGGACCATTTCCCCTTGGCCAGCTTCCCATTCCTACAGAGCTTCCGGTTGTATCACCTCTCCTTCCAAAGGACGCTAATATCAGGCGCAATAGTATGATAAAAGTTCATAGGAGCTCCTCGATACCCAGCAAAATACATATCGATGATATCGTAACAGACGAGGAGGAGGAAGATGATCCAAAGGAATCCACAACCAAATCTAAGAAGTACAGCTTTTTCATGATGGGTTGTTTATTTTATAGTTTCATTGAATTGTAGTATAATATATTCTGGTTGTGGTTTTGTATCAAGAGAAGGAGTAGAGACTGCTGCGAAGTCAAGTGAGCCGAGAGTGAGCGGTTCGTCGCGCCTGGACGAAATTCAAGCGGATACTCCGAGTTTGATAGAGTTCAACTCGCTTTTGCAAACTGTAAGATTTATTCAATTGTGAATTAATTAGCTAGTCCAAAAGCCTGTGAGTTAAAAAACATATTTTACAGCCTCTGGAAAAGGATACTATTCTCATTCAGATAGTGGACCTATCACTGTTTGAAAGTAGTTCCATTATGACTAACGATGAAATTGTGATGCTTTATGTGGAGTATTCGTTCCTCGGTTATCGCGGCGAGAGCATGGAAACTCAGTCGGTCGAGAAACCAAAGAGTTCCAACCAGAAGATGACTTACAACTTTCGCAAAAGTAAACTTACTCGAAAGAGCCGGCGACCGGAAAGATCGGCGACGGATTTGATGGTAATATTTTCTGCAGAGTTCCGACTGGATGAGAGAATGCACGGTGTGCAGAGGAACACGTTGAAAGCGATGCTCGATGAATCGATCAATTCCAATATCAGGTTTATTGTAATTAGTGAACCAGTTCCCGAAGAAACAGAGTCGAAGGAATGTGAGGAAGTTGGGTAAGTTCGATATCAGATTATAAGTAAAATATTTCTCTATTTTTTCAATATTAAATCGATTTTAGATATGCGAGTTTTAATATCCGAGAATTCGGACTCGGAGATGGTCAGAAAATTGTTTCCTTGCCGGTTACGACTCAAGACCAGAACGAAGAGATTGGCGTGCTGAAGGTACGCAAACTCCAACAATAAAATATACAATATATTACAAAAAGTTCCTCATAATTCCTCAGATTTTCATTCTGGGATTTGATGTGATCCAGCAGTGCATCGAAGAGAATGAAGAAGATTTATAACGGCTTGGCCGACCCTTGTACTTTGCCCAGTTAGTATAGCTTATCTTGTCCTTGTCAACCCCCGAAATAAAAAGAAAACAAGTCCCAACCGAAATCCCTGTGTTTAAATCATTCATACGACTGCTAATTTATATGTCAAAGAGGTCTAAAATAATCTTTATTAAAAGTCGTGGCTAATAAAAACTATACACGTCAGTCCTTGGGTCCATCACTAGTGGTTGGGTCGCTGGTGCTCTTGGTTCTTCCGGTGCTGGTGTTTTTAGTCTCCGCAATGACCCCATTTTCCTTGGCATGCGAGCCTTGCCTTATTCTACGAAAGACATCGCTGAAGATGCTCGTCGAAATGTAGAAGTCCCGGCAGTCGGTCGGCTGACGAGCCACTGACCAAACACCTGCTATCGTGTCGACACCCTGACACACACGACACGAACCTAATCGTTCACGAACTCGTTTTACATCAGCCGGCAATAGGAGCGGCGCAAAGTGTCAGAGAAAAGTCTGCCCACCCACGAACACTGCCATGGATTTCGTCGAGTTGTCAGTTGCCAGCAAGGTGAAGGGTGCACCTACTTTAAAGGGCGCATGCCCGCTTACGTTCCACGTGGAATTCACGGGAATTTCGAGGAGAGCAGCTTTCACTCGAGACTTGGAAACCCCGACAGCGATTGTGCGGTTTGATATTGCCATGTCGAACTTTAAGCCGGCTTGGCTTGTCAGCCAGGAACCAGTCAGACGACAAGGAGATCCTAGAAAGGATGCGTGGAACTTTGATGTCTATGAAAGAACGACAAAGACATGAACGATACCTTCATTGTTACTCTTCGGGTGATCGGATTTTATGTCCTCTAATTCCGTCATTATTTCGTCGAGGATTTCGTGGGCAACTTCTTTCGTCTGACTTCCTGTCTTTTCCATGACTAATGGTTTCAGTGTTTGGGTTTTCTCAAGTCTCTCGTTCGATTTTGTGAACTCTGTTTTCTGATAGGATTCGGTCGTCATATCTACGGATTCTTTATCTTGTTGATTGTAGCTGTCGTCTTTGAATACTTGTATCGCTTTCGAGTTTGGTTCCTCTGAATTTTTTTCCTCGTAGTTCTCGTTCGAGGTTGTTTCCGTCTCGTCGAATGACGGAGTATTTACCGAAGCTTTCTCTACTGATAAACGGTGAGATAAAGTACTGATTTTCGGGGAATTATACGCTGAAATTGCGGATGCTGTGTTATCCTTTTGTTTGAGATTCTCATTAACATTGATGCCCAAACTCTCTAAGACTTTTCCCAGGGGTTGTTCCATGGGATTGGGTAAGTGAATCGGTGGAGGATTATAATCTTTCTGACCCGATGGATTATACATATCAACAGCGAAGGATTCCGTAGAAATCTTGCCCAAGTTTTTCGATAATTCTTCATTCTTTCTGTTGTAACTATTAACTAATAGTCGATTATTAAGTTTACGCTGTAATTTTGCATTACTAGTCGGATTGTATTCGGGTAAAGGTGCAACAGGGATATTAGAGAACTTGTCGTCGCCCGAGAGATTAATTGTTGACACTTCAGCTACAGTGACTGGATCAAAACGTTGTGGAATATCTGTTAGTGACATTTGCTCGGTTGTAATACCACCCACAGAGTCGCTTGACAGAGGATCGTCCAGTAGTTGGAAATCAGGCGAGAATTCCTCGGCATTTCCTCCTATCGAATCATCTCTATACAAAGATGCATTGTCGAGAGTTTCCCTAATGTGTCTATTCTCAGGTTCTCTCAGTTTCACTTGGATCCTATTTGCGAGAATATCTTTAAGCACGTCGGCATTGAGAGCATTCGGATCAACCTCGCCTTTTACTGCGTTAACTCCACTCTCTTCGCTTTTACTTTTAATATTAGAGTCATAGTACTTAACAATTTCCTGCTCGGTATCTGCGTGAACACTTTTTCTAGATCCAAGTGTACGCTAAGTAAATGCAGAGAGGATTATTGTTACCCGAAAGGGTAGAGTGGGCGAATGATTGATGGAGTGGGAAACGAAGCTTACCTACCTTGGGCGCACCCCCTTTTCTACCAAGTTCTACTTTGCGATTCGCTTCAGCCGGGACTTTCTTTCGATGCCTGATATTGAAAGGATGACGAAATGATTTATGTATTAATAGTTAAACGATCGAGTATTGCCACTCCCGTACTTTTTCCGCTTCTTTTTACGACGCCTTCCATGCCGTCGGGAATTACCAGGCCGCCCGTTTCCCTTAATCGTTCCTTTCATCGCCGGCACTTTCACAATCTCGAGGGGATTCTTTTTCCCTTTGATATTCGACAGCCTCCTGATCGTATCCTGTACCTCCGGCGATTTGAGGGCCTCTTTCGCTAGTTTCTCCGCTATTCGCCCGCTATCCAGATCCAGGACGCTACCGTGGAACGAGCTCATTCGACGATGAATCTTTCGTCGATCGAGATTCCTCCCGTTTTTTCTGTGCTGCGAACTCTCCACCAAGGGTTTCTCGTTCAAGTGGTGGACGAGGTTCGACTCGCTCTTCAGACAAGTATTCCTATTCGATCGGTGATCCGCTTGGACGCAAAGAATCTTAAGTAGTATTGGTACCACCATTGTCAATCTAGATTCCAATGAACGATTTTCCCAAAGGGATTTAATGTAAACAATGAATATCCTTGAGGTTAATAAGGTTTACTTGAGAATGGTTAGCTGCATTCCTTCGAAATATTGATCGGCTTCGATGTTGACCACATGCTATTCAGTCAACAACCACGAGTCTCGTTACTCTTATCTTACTTTTTCAGCAAAAGGCCGCATTATCATCACTTTCCTATCTTTCCCACTTCGAACTGAAGTTGTACTCGACTGGTGCTTCACCGATTTACTTGATCGACTTTTGTCGATTACCTATGCATTCCGGCTCATCATCTGGTTCATCTTCCACCGAAGTAGGAATTAGAAGAGCTATGATAAACATGCTTGGAGAGTCTGCTCAGAGGCAGACCGTGACTTGGACTGTCGCCAAGTATACTTACTCGGCTCAATTAGTCCGATATTACATACGAATGTGTCTTCCATAAGACAGGCAGTAAAAGAATGGATTTCATTGGGGGATGATTGCAACCCTCTACTCTGCCAGGTCGAGAAGAGGATCAAATATGGGAGTTCGGATGCGAGCACAATTTTCCAGCAACGAGTGCTTTCAGCCACCTCTCAGCCTGCCATAATAAACGGACTGTCGCTCCAATGCCACCCCCGCTTCCCGTTGCATTTGGACAGATTAATATGTTCCCTATCTCCACAACGGAGAAATCACATGGCAGATGTTCACACCTTCTAACATTATGCAACGTCCTATTTAATTGACGAAATCAAAATTCTAGGATTTATGTAAAAGAATCTTTTAATGGAATTATTTTCTTGTAAAATCAGTGATAGACTTAAATTAGTTTCCCATTTTTTGGGAGGAATAAAACTGCTTTTTAACTCAATTTTTAAAGTACCAATGTCTTTGGAAGGATTTTTTTAATTGAAAATAGTTAATAGGTGAAAGATTGGAAACTTAAATAGATCGAGGAAGATTCATTGAAGTGGGAGTGTCCGGGTAAGTGGGGGGGTTAAAAAGAGGGATGGGGGTTGAGCATGTGTGAGTCCTAGGGATACTGAAATACGCGATGGACATCGGGGATATACAAGGTATTGGCGTGTCAGGCTCACCAGAGAGAAATCCCTGGAGACACGCAGCCATCGATTATTATTAGAACCAGCCAAAGTACAACCGATCCGCCTCGGTACACATACTCTTCTCGCCCCGCGCCACCCTTCTCACTCTCTCTCCTTCTTTCTCCTCGCCCTGGCGAGTCTTTCTCCTGGCGGCTCTCCGGTTTACGAGTCCACTGTTCAGGGGACGAAGATAGCTCACGGTTTGCCGGCGACCTTTTACTTTTCCCGAAAACGGATCGATCCAATACGAATTTTCTCTTGTCGATCATTTCATTATAAATTTCCTAGACACGTTAATTGTTATATGGTTTAATTTCGTAATTTATTTGCTGGGGAATTCCTCATTATTGGTGGAATTGCAAGTTCGACATTGACCCAAGTAGAATGAGTTCTGGCGTCGAATTATCCTCTGATTCAGTCGGCCGATGCTTTTTGGCATCGCGACTCGATTATGACTCGATTGAGATGTCGCGCCGATGGAAAGCCACTTCGATACGAAGTCGCCCGTCGATTATAAGACTGGGCGAGGTTGCTGCAATCGAACCTATTCTTGACCGATCGATGCATCACGATTGCGCAACCGGCAACCATTGGCGATCAGTTAATCAAGCCTAGGCGCTGCCAGCAGCGTCAGCATCGAAAGGAAATCGGACACTGCTGCGAAAAAATTGTGCATTAGTCGCCGATCGATTAGAGAACAACTAACTGCGATGCTAATCGCTGCTGTGTTTATCGATTGGTTCGATCACCTCGGAATTGTGTAAGCCGAGCTTATTATCCGTGTAACACTTGGCGCGGATACAAAATAATCGCTCGTGCCGAGAGAGAGAGAGCGACGGTGAATATCAAAGGTCGCGGGAGTTCTTGCTCTTGATTGCCCTTAACCGAGAGCAAGGCCCTTTCCCCAACCAGGCTGAAACTCAGCGATCCCGAACCGCTCTAAATCAGGATTGATTTTCGCCCGAAGAGAAAGCGGCGCGGCGCCGTTACGCAATCGAAACGTCGAAAACACTTGGCGAAGGCGGGTGTGTGCACGTCGAACTCTCGGTTCACTGACATATCACAGAGTCGGAGCGCAGGGTGCGACTGAATCCGGCCAGCGAGGAACGTACGCTCGGCTAGTAAGAGGACCTCGCTCGTGAGGATAAGTTGGAGGAGCTGCTTCCTGCGGGGCTCGTAGGAGAATAAAGCTCGGTTCTCGCGTCCAGTCTAATCGAAGGTAAATCCATCGGGATAAAAGAAAGTCTTGGACTCGCAGACACGCGGAGAAGAACAAGGCGATCGAGCCAGTCGGGGCGAGCGGGGTGCAAAGAAGAAGAAGAAGAAGAGACAAGACGAGACGAGACAAGAGGAGAGTGGATCGGAGCAGAGCAGAGCAGAGCAGAGCAGAGCAGAACAGAGCAGAGAAGAGCGGAGGGCCTCGAAACGGCCCGCTGCTGGCATTGGTAGCAGTCTCGAGATAGCCGTCGGCTGGCTTCCTCACCGGCTCGGTGGATTTATTCGGGGATTCCGAGGCGCAAACTGCCGAACCAACCTACACGATATCCAGTGGCCGATCCCGAGCGGCGATCGCGCAATAGAAGGCGCGCAACCACTCACGCACGCCGCTACCGCGAAAAGCTTCTCTCCTCACCGAAACCGATAGAGCGAGAAAGAGCGAGAGAAAGAGCGAGAGGAGGAGAGGAGGAAAAACGTGTAGATCCCCGCGCAAAAAAAGATCCCGAGCCCCGAAGCAACGTGAGGCGAAAGCTCGCACGGACACCTTTCCTTTGGCAGGTGAGTCCTTTTCACCTGAACCAACAACTATCCTTCTTACAGTTCCGCCCCACCACCTCCTCGCTTCCATCGCGGACTCCAACTCTCCAACAGCCACTCTCTCCTCACCCTTTCTACTGTACGCGCCAGCTATTTTCGCGCGAGAGTGTTGTGCAAGTGTCGAACACGCCATTTGGATATCGGAGACTCTTTCTACATCTTACACCTGAGCGCATCAGCCCTCTCCGGATGTGAACGAGAGCGGGGTACGACCTCGCTCTCACGCCGGCCTTGGTTCGTGTCGCCGCTCACTCATTTACACAAGTATTTCGGGAATAACCGTGAACACGCATGATTTATGCCTGGAGGGGGCAGTCCTGATTTCCGCGTCTTTCGTGGATCCTATCAGTGTTGACTGACCAAACTTCAGATACCAGATTACCTGCTGCATCAGTTATTTTTATGAAACACCTGTTTCCTAGGAGAGCTTTCCTATTGTTTGGAATTCTCGTGATTTTCAGTTATGTGGTTAGGGTTTAATTGAGATGTATGAAGTGATAGATATGAAATGTCAAGGTATTTAGTAGGACCGAATGAGTATTTGGGATTTCGAAGTAGTATAGGTCGGCGCGAGGTCAGACGGCTGACCTCGGCTGACATTACCAAATATGGGTAATGAAAGAGCGGCTGCCCGGAACTAAGAGGGGATGATGCGTTATTAGAGAAATCTATCGGAGAGTGAAACATTGATTAGGTTGTTCCCGCGCGCTGCGTAATCGAGGGAGTGTAACGTAACCGAGCCGAAACTCGTCCACGACACACATTCTTTAAAAAGCACGGCCCTCTCACTCCTGCCCAGCGGGCATTTAAGCGTCAGGCATCAATCGCGTCAGCCTTGGATCTCGAAAATACGAGCGACTGAAAGATATCTTCGAGGCCCATCGGCGATTCTGCATCGTGTTGTGCAACTCGAGGAATCCCTGCCCATCGGCGAGAAACGAGCCAAAAAATTGTGTAAATCAAGTTACCGTGAGTTGCCAAAGAGATCGATGAGAAATCTATCGAAAGTCTAGAATCGATAGCCTGAGAATTAGTCAGGGTTAATTAGCATTGCTCGGGAAGGTCGAACAAGCTCGAGTCAAGGTTTTATCGCCGTGGGAAAAAGCACGCTTTTGTCTAGGATGCTGGCAACGTGCTCGCGCGCTGGTCTCTCTCTCTCTCCCTCTCGCAAAGAGTGGATGACACTGCGCGCGAGAAATACATACGCGCAGAAGCCGAGCGCGAGGCGCACCACTCGGCAAATGAAATTCCCCGTTGCTCAAGGTGCCGCGTAAAATAGCTGCACTATTTTCCTGGCACAGTTTCGACGAGCGGGTCCAGTGAATCAAAGTGTTCTTTGGTCCAGTCATTTGCGGACGCGTGCGAAGGCCAAGTTTTTCACCGGCGTGGAAAGATGACTAACTAACTGCGACTAATCTCGTAAACACGAGAGCTCAATCGAGTTACTAAGAAAGGCCCACGCAATTCCCTCGATCGTTCAATCTATCTTGTCGCGTTACTGCGAAAGCTCGACAGCAATGATTTCTCCTCTTCCTTGGACTGTCAATCCTTCCACTCACGCGTTACTGCCAACTCTCGGAATTGCCATCCCCGAAAAGAATGCGTATGATTTTCTGGCGGGCGGGACGCATTCCACCAGTGAAGTTATTCGCAACGAGTGTGCCCGCGCTTAGTGGAGCTTTGACGTTTGCAATGGTAGTTGTTAAATTAAGGAAGATGAGAGTTAGCCACCGGCGGAGAGAGCACGTGCGCCAAACAGTTAAACTCTCGTAGAAGCCGCGACATATTCAACCTGACATTTATTACATCCTCGTTACTGGGTTAATGTTTATGTCGCTGCGATCCACGATGACACCGTGCGAAATCCCCACGCGTCGTTAAACCAGGATCATTCGCTTAACTTCTACGAGCAATGACATTAAAACTCGCTGGGAGGACAAGCACGATTAAATCGTAATATTAACTGTGCGCGCCGCTCTTAATAGATTCCCTTGATTGATGGGAGTAGTCCATTCAAGCCCGGAGAAGTATTATCGGCTTTCTGGACTCACAAGCGCGACTACATACATTTTTAACCCTCTCCGTTCTGGTATAGTCATCAAACTTCAAACCAAACAAACCGCTGCTATTTATACCATAGGTTTACGGATCTAAGCGCATCCGGTAGAATATCGGCTTTGGTTCCGCTTTCCTTTGACCGTTAAGTTAATGCTTAAGTATAATTGAACGTCAATATTGCGTCAATCGATTCCTCTGATAATTGACAAGAGTGTTGGAAGGTTCGAGTAAACTTGGGAAGGGTAGTGGAAAAGTGGGAAGTTGTAGAGGCAATTCTGGATGAAGGGGGAGCTCGTTGGCAGCCGATTAGTTTATTTATCCGCTGCTATTGCAATCCATGGCTACTGGAGGGGCTTCGGCGACTGGGTGGCCGTTCGAAATCGATGGCGGAAGTGACCCGATTAAAGTCGAAACAGAAGAAAATGCGGCCAACCCCTCCGCTCGAGCCTGCGGTCCCGGCCAATCGAGCGGGCGAACGAGTTCGGGTGCGTGCGTGCATGTCGGAAATAGATTTCGCTCAAACTAAAGGTTGATCCGCCGACGCCACGTTATCCATCTACGTATTACACTGAATTTCAGCCTTCCTCACACGTACACCTATTTGCAATCCCAAAAATCATGTGACAATACAAATCCTTTCACTGGCTGTTAAAAAATTTGCAAGTATTCTAAATCAAAGAACTAAAAAATAGGCAATTTAATTAAAAAAGAGATAAAGGCAGAAAAAGTCGAATAAACATAGTCAAGTTTGTTTGGATATCGCGCGACTTATTCTGATCCAAAAAAAAACCCGAAAGTCGATAAGTTACCCACGAGAGTCGACTAAGAACTGCCCACGCTCTGTTTCCTCTCAAGATTATAGGCTGAAAATCTGATTCACATTACCGGCCCCGTCTTAAGGTGGCAGCACGCGAACAGATCTTACGAAATTTTGAAAAGATCTTCGAAAAGTCCCTCCTAAGATTCTCTCCATCTTAAACGAGATTAAAGTTTATTTTTCGTCGCTCGAATTCCGTCTTTGCGAGTTGGACGTGGAATTTAATTCTAAGTAGATTAAATCTCACGTGTGCATCGCCAAGAATGCAACTGTTGATCATTAATCGTCTTAATTGTTTATGAGCGAACGTCGACGGCCAAATTCCACTTCGTGGCATTCAATTGCGTTCTCTTTGTTTCAGAATAATGATGTAACGTAGAATATCTTATGATGGCTTTGAATACATCGTCTACGAAAATAAAAGGTAAACTGTTTGAAGTACGACCTCCAAGATCCAATCACAAATCATTAACACTCTGTTTTCTTACAGCAACAAGCGAACGAGTGACAGTCCAGCAAAGAATATCCAGCCAATCAACGCGTAAGGTGAGTGCCACTTGTTTCTTACAACGAATTACAAGGAATACCCCTTTTAAACTATTCGGAAGAGTATCTCATGCGTGCCTGATGAATCGAAGGACTTGTATTCCACGAGCGACTAGAATCTCTGGGTGTTCGTGGAGATCAAACGATCTTGAGTAATTGTCGAAACAGCAACTAACAAGGGGCGTGCTGGGTTCGTCTCCCCGCTAAATACGTTACGTCACGATAGCCACCATCTAAATTAAACCAAAAGCAAGCTAGCGCGAAGGTAGATAGAGCGCCTGGTTCGATGCCAAAGTCCGAAGACAAGCAAGAACTCATCGCCATTCCAACTACTCCCGCAATGCACAGACGCGTCTCTCATTCTTCCCCGACGATCTTTCCTTCGTGTCTACTTCCATGAGTTCTCTCTCCCCTCCCCAGTTTCCCGCCGCTCCTATTCCGCTTCGTGACACTCTCGCGCAAACATTCGATCCTCTTTTTCCCAGAGCTTCTTCTCCTTTTTCTTTCTCGTCCTTCCCGAGACATGATTTATTCCCAGTGGATTCTGCCACTTCCTGGAAGAACGCCCACCGCGAGTTCCTCTGTTTGCCATTCGAGAGAACTCCCGTCTCAAGAAATTCAATGCAGTCCCACTTGATTTTCCCATGATGTCGAGTTTCCAGCCCTAATTAACGCTTAATTGATTGCCCCTACTAATCGGAATCCCAGGCGAAGGTGCCGCTGTCGACCTACGTAATTAGAGGGCTGTGATGCTTGTTGCTGCGAGATTCTACTTCGATCGCAGCATACACTGCGCGCGAGCTTTCATTAGGTTCCTAATGAAACTCCCTCTTTTATAGTGGCACCTGACGAGTGAAACGGTAACTAGTGCGAGACAAGTAATTGAATTCATCTAAAATTTAACCGCGCGTCACTCGAACGCCACGTTTCACTAAAATACGCACAGTGTCGCATACCAACTTGATTACCAATGAGATAATTAATAGGGAGGTTAGAGATCGAGCGAATAATGGGTTTGGAGGGTCTTGGGATTATCGGTGGGTGGAGAAGACGCCTTCTTCAAAGGCAGGAAAAACATGGCTGTTTTCCAGTTGTTTACCCCTTAAATTTCCGAGTGGCAGTGTCGCTTGAAAATTAAAGCAGCTGTCACTCGGACGATATATCAAAGTCCGACCAGCGTGCCAATAAGCCTTCGTCGACGAACGCATGGTGAAAGCTGTGCTTGTTCATCGGTGATTAGGAGTGACTGACAAGCTCAAAGGGAACTGAAAACTGTCCTTTAGTAAATCCGATTAGAATTATAGAAACCTTCGCGTCGAATCACCGGAAGTATTTTTAAGGAAGTTTATTCTATGACTAGTTTGTCAAGGGTAGATGATTTATCAGCTGCCGAGGATCGACTTGGTTAATCGAGTCAGCTGTTCGAGTAGGTGGTAGTTCGTACTTTAATTGATTTATATTCTCATTCCTCGCTCGCCACCAACGAATGATTTAGCGGCACGTCGAGATATTCAGTGCACCGGAAGCTCATAACGGGTCAATTAATAACCGAAGGACGCAATTCCTCAGGATATGACACGCCGCCATCTTTTCTTCGGCTGAAGGTGAACGAGTCTCGGCGATGATACGTTAATGCTGCGAGTCACGAGTCAAGTGCAGCGCGGGAAATCATTTATTCTTAATTCGGCCGATAAGAAATAGTGAGTTTCTTTGGAATCTAGAATCGCTGGGATTATCGCATGATGGCGGACAAAGGGGATGAAATTGCGGGGGCTGGCAGAATGTCAAGCTCGTAGATCAGAGAGCTCTCCCGAAGTGCCAATAGACAGACTGTCAGCCATACTTCGTGTCACAATCCGTCGTCTACTTAGTTTCGTTAAACGTCCAACAATTTACTATTCACATAAATCTCTATGAAAATTGCTTTGCGTTGCGCGTGAAATTTCGTGCTACTGGTGCTGCTATTTTAGAACTAATCAGAGGAACCTAGATCAGAATATCGAAATAGGTTAAAGAAAAATCTATGAAATTAATCTCCCATAAATCATAATTAACCTTTGCAATGTTACTCTCAATGCTCATGTGTTCTTATAAATTGTCTTTTACATTTCTGTGGTTTGTACATGCGGTTGTCTCATGAATTTGATTCGAGCCATTCCGATGAGTGTATCAGTAAAACTGAGCGCAAGAAAAGAGGGAGAGGCGCCTTGTTTATTTCTCGTAAATCCAACTGGCGGTGCATGCGGCACGTCTGATTTATGGCGGACTTATATCACTTGTTTCGGAGTGGCGCGCTGCCGCATTGAAGCCCATCGCGCACCGAGTCCCGCTTCTCTTGTCACCGAAACTATGCGAAATTCCTCGCGACTTCCCTCAACCAATACCACCTATTTACAACGTCAAACTATCGTTATATCATTCGTCTACGTTACATGCAATAATATATTCACTCCGACGAGAAACTGCAGTCACTTTCGACAAATGTCGAAGCGCTTAAACATTAATTCCAGTTGGCAGGAAACATCGACGTCTGCCAAACACTACTTTTTCTCAGTTGCGCGTATAAAAAATGCCCGGCAATTCCTGGGAATCCGAAGAGGGCGCAGCGTCCAATTTTAGTCGATCGACCATCCACGGATTTCATATTATATATTATAAGATTACGTAACTAGAAAATTCATCGCGATGCCACACCGCACCGCCTCGGCAAAGCCCACAGGATTTATATCAAATACTGACGCAACTCGCCTAAAGAAAGAAAATGGGCCTCCGACGTAGGCGCCCGCGACTCCGAAGCCGTAGCGGAGTGTGGCAACAATCGGAATGCTCGAAATAAATCCACCCCACAGGCAACATCGCCCTTATTCCAGGCTATTTGATAAATAGTCTCCGCGGCGAATTGCATGCGAGTCTCTTTGTCGACGGGGATCGAGCCGATCGACTGTTATGCTTTACTATTCTCGGCACCAAGAAATAGAATCCATGCTTCCATTCTTCTCACAAAGCACAACTCACTCTTTGAATCCTTTATCGAAGTAAAAATTCCTTTGAAGAGAATTCTCTCCAGAAAAAATCTCCACACAATTAAGTAAATACTTAAAAAGAAAGCAATGTAAAGAAACTAAGTTGAAACGATGGAGACTTGTCTCGGGTGTAGAATCAGTAGTAGTTGGCCATCGGGGATTCCCTTGGTGACGTGAAACTCGTGTTCCCGATGGAGCCGCGGATGCAGAGGCGGCGGCGTCGCACACGTTACCGGGGAGATGCGGGTCCGTGTACTCCGTTCTAAAGATGTATTGGAGAAGTGTAAGAAGGGTAGCTATTTCTGGTCGTGGGGAGCCGAGAGAGACTGGTCGCGCAAACGGCTCTTAGCCGCTACTTCGTACATCGGCTAGTCTCGCGTTCGCCGCGTATCGTAATACACTTTTCGGGAAGCTCGAGGAGCGGTGTCACCGCGCGGCCCCTTACCATCGATCCGCATTCATTCCACCGGCCAGGAAGCATCGCCAATCGAACGAAACATCGATATTTCATCGACCATAGAGAATCCTGACAAAGAGCGGCATGAAAGAAATCGGCTGACACGAGCTTTCGACGAGAGGACTGTCACGAGTACTCGTGAAGAAGTCAGAGTACAATCGCGTTGAGGGACTCTTAAAATTTCGAAGGATCAATTATATCGATCGAAGATATTAATCGACATTTATAATTGGAATGTGAGAAGCAAGAGAATAGATTTCAGGATTGTTGTATTATTGGGGTACGAAATAAAGACCGTCAAGGATCACCTTGATCTATCTCTGGATCTATGAGGAAGCGATCGCCGGGATATAATCAGCCCCCGGAGAAACAGGCGCCTTGAGCGATATATGTACGGAGGGAGTGCAGTGCACCGACGTGAAAATAGATGGATACGGTTGGTGGGTTCGCCGGAGATTGGTGAAAGTGACGAGATGGCAATGGCTGCCATCTTGAA
The DNA here is from genome assembly GCA_910591665.1 of Ectemnius continuus. Taxonomy (NCBI): domain Eukaryota; kingdom Metazoa; phylum Arthropoda; class Insecta; order Hymenoptera; family Crabronidae; genus Ectemnius; species Ectemnius continuus. Next base: position 5,236,735 of record OU342868.1, on the reverse strand, counting down.
TTATGCATTAATTTAAATCCAAAAGCCGCCCTTCCATCGGTACAAGCCGTGTCTGTTTCATTCTGCTACATTAAAGAGCACGCGGCAATTGCGTATGAACATTCGCAACGGAACTGACACTGCTAATTGTTATACGAAGCAGCGACTGAAACCCAAACACGATTAAGCAACGAAAGAGGCACAACCGACCGAAATACCGTGGGGAAGATTCGCGCGCAAGCCGCACAATTAAAGGCGACAAGCTCGATTTAGCCAGCGTTCAAGCAATTCGCCAGCGGGAGTCTCGAATTTGCCAGAATCCCCCGCACGCCTTCGAGGCAGAGTTTCTCAATTACAAAGATCGAGTCTATCAACCTTACGGTTGGGAAACGCGCGGCAATCGTCGCCGAAATACGTCAACTTGACGTTCGTGCTGGGTCACCAAATAGTTCCTTCGAAAGATCTTTGCACGAACGACAGTTTAAGATTGCGGTAACTTTGCTAACGGGGCGCGCTAGAGAATTCGAGTCTGGGTTACTTTGTTGCCGAAGTGGTCGGCGCCAAGCGGGAAAGCTGAACCCACTTTCTTTCCGCTGTCACAAGGAAATCAGAGAATTGGCTACGCACCAGCGGACGAGTGTTCAAGGAATCCTCGTAGGCATTCCATCCCACAAAAATAAACCTGCCCATCGTTAGACAGAGAGAGACAGGGAGAGAAAGAAAGAAAGAAGGAAGATGCTGGGCAGCGTGAGATGCGGACTTTTTAACGAGCTCCCAGTGAAACGAGCGCGACACGCGAACCGAGAAAAATCGTGCTCGGAATAAGTGACAGACTCGTTCATCTTCATCCGAGATGGTATTTCTGTGAAGCTGGAAGGATGCAAGCGAGAGGTTCGAAGCTGAATCATTACGAGTGGATGCTGATGGTCAGCGGTTCCGTGATAACAATGTCTCGAGTGTTTGTCGTGCGGGCCAAGAACGCGTAACGAGGTTCACCAAGACATTTCGAATCCAAGAGGAACCGAACGAGGTTTGCAGAGAAAAATCCTCTATTTTGAGTGCGCGAAGCCCTCCAAGGAAAACACGTGTCGCCAAGTGAGAAAAAGCGCGTGGATGTTGACGGCTCGCAGTCCCGGCCGCCTCTTGCTTGCTAAATGGACCGAGCGCTTTTTCCACACTCCCAATACATTACCAATCCGTGAAAGTGTGCTTTGGTAGCAAGCCGAGCAAGAGCAAGAACTATTTTCACTCGCGGCAAAGTCATGGCGAGGCGCGAAGAGCGAAAGCCGTGGTTGGTGCGCGAGTCGGGAGTGTCAATGACGATGAGGAAAGAGGAAACGAAGAGGCAGTCACGAGCGAGCAATCGGGAACAAGGGATCCCTCTGGTTCACACGGGAATGCCAAGATTCTAGCGAGAACGGCGCGTTAAGTCAGCGGCAGCAGCCAGTGGAGAATCCCATTGACACTCGGAGTACCTTTAAAAAAAGCCCCGGCAAGCGTTCGGAGCCTGCTGGTAAATCAGTCGAGCGGAACCCGAGCGAGGCCGCGGAGCTGACACCAAGTTTCTCCATTCGAAGTTCCGAGCAAAGCAAACCTCCCCAGAAGAGAAGAGAAATCTTTGAGTAGAAGTGGAGCGAACGAGGGAAAGATTACCCTATGAATCTTTAGCCAAAGAAGCGAAGAGGGCGGAGGCAAGAAAGTATGTCCTTCTGCAGGATCACAGGAAGAAGCAGGGGTCTCCCCAAGCCCAATTACTTCCCATTGCTACCGCCGATCAGTCCGGCCGATGCCAAACGATTCTGTCGTATCACAGGCAAAGCCTATGGTTTGCCCACTCACCACTACATTCCTGTGCTGCTGGGTGTACACTCGCACGACAAGAATAAATGCAAGATCACCAATGCCTCGGGATTAGGTCCGCATCATTACACAGCCGGTGTGATCCTCGGCGAGAGGAAGAAACATGTGTTGCTCAAGGATTACCGATACGTTTTCCCGATCCTCGAGGGTTCCGGCGAGCAGCAACGAGCCCTCCGAGATCTGCTCGATACGAAACAGCCGTCGCCGGAAGAAGAGCAGGCTCAATTCGTCTACACCGTCGAGGAGCGACGATGCAGCCTTGTCTTCCCATCGAGACTGGAAGCTGCGGTTCGAGACGGAGATGTGAAGGATGTCATGTTATCCAGGGATTGCGACACTGTCCTCTTCAGACTTAAGCAGGGAAAGAATGTCTCGGTGGACTTCAAAACCCTCGAGGATTTCGAGAATCTCTACGACGGCCTTGGTCCCAGAGAGGATGTTCTCAAGGAACGAGAGAGACAGGAAGCGGAGGCAAGGCGACGCAAGAGGAAGAGACAAGCTGGTCTTAGTTACGCGAAAAAGATCTTCGAGGAGAAGGAAAGAGCTGCCGAAGAGGAGGAACAGAAACGGGCGAAGCATCTGAAACTCCGCAGTGTCAAGGAGGAGGAAAAGGAAGTGAAAGTCGAAGATTGGAAGCATGTGAATTTAGAGCACGCGAGAGCAAGAGCTTGCAATCTAGTAACAGCGACTGGTGTCCTGAAAGAAACAGCGAATTCTCTACCGCAGACCTTGGACTGGAATTCCTTCCAGGAAGATCCTTGTAAACCTGTATCAGCATCACCGTTGGTCCATAAGTTACCAGTCGGCGTGAAAGTGGACCCAAAAATAGTGGAGCAGGATGCCGCGTCCTCGTGCACGTCTCCGATTTCGGAAAGCACCGGTGGCTTTGAGGCTATATCGGTCGTGAAACCCTTGACACCCCTGCGCGCCGAGCCCGACGCAGTTCTCCAGTCAGCGATACAAAGTATCGCGGCGCCCGATTTGAAAGAGACCACGAATGTCAATGTTAAATTACTCCAAGCTGGCGAGGAAGCTCTCGAAGCATTGCCACGAGTCGAGGAAATCCCCGAGCTGGTACGAAACCTCGGCAACGGCGTCCCGACGACGATTCACAAAGTGAAAGGTCTGAAATTAGACATAAAATCAGCCCAGAGATTTATCGCTGGCCAGACAGTGCAGACACCGACAGGACCTATTTTTGTACCTGGCCAGACATTGCAGACACCTCAGGGTCCTGCTTTCGTTCCTGGATTCACAGTACACACTCCTGATGGACCAGTCCTTGTTCCAGGACAAGTACTCAATGTTAAAGAACAGAATGGAAAACAACTGCCAGTGTTCGTCACGGGACAAACATTGTCCACTGAACAAGGCAGCAAGTTCCTTCAGGGTCAAACACTTCATACTAATGATGGAGCTAGATTCGTCCAAGGACAAACTGTTCTCACTGACGAAGGGCCGAAGTTTGTCGCTGGACAAATAACACCCGATGGTACTTTCGTACCTGGACAAACTATTGTTACTCCTGATGGTGTCAAGTTCATGCCAGGACAAACTGTGACCGATCATCGTGGGGAACAAATGTTTATACCTGGTCAGAGTGTCCAAATGGGTGATTCCTGGGAATTCATTCCTGGACAATCTATCGAAATGCCTACTGGAGAAGCTAAATTTGTTCCTGGTCAGACAGTTCATACTCCGCAAGGTCCACAATTCGTACCAGGACAATATGTAACATCTCCCACTGGAGAAGTTCGTTTTGTTCCTGGTATTACAAAGGATAGCGAAGAAGGTGCTGAATTCGTGCCTGGTATGACATTGGACACACCAAAAGGTCGAAAATTTGTGGAAGGTCAGATGTTAAAGACACCCGAAGGAGAAAAATTCTTCCCTGGTATAACAAAGATCACTGGCGAAGGTTTCGAATTCGCGGCAGCTACAAAGTTCGACGAAGTAGTCTTCCAAGATGCTGGACCAATGGGCATCCCTGTCGATCCAAAGACCGCCAATGTCTCGACGATCAAACAACACGAAGTCTTCGGACATATGATTCAAACCGAACGAGGAGTCGAATTCTATCCGGAACATGTGAAAAAATTACCACCGGGAAGAAGAATAGTTCCAGGACAATTAGTCCGTGGTGGAAAAGATGGTCCGAGGTTCGTACCAGGAGTTATGACGGAGGATGGATTTCTACCTGGTCAAATAGTCATGACAGAAAAAGGCGAACAATTCGTACCAGGTCAAGTTATCGACACAAGCACTGGTCCAAAATTCGTACCAGGTCAAATGGTCGAAACTAGAAGTGGAGCGAAATTCGTGCCTGGTCAAACAGTGAACACTCCAGAAGGTCCACGTTTCGTACCCGGTCAGATCGTCGAGACGAAAGTCGGTCCAACTTTTATTCCTGGTCAAGTAATATCAACAGAAGACGAAGGTTCTCGATTCGTTCCTGGTCAAGTAGTGGACACGCCGGAAGGTCCAAGATTCGTGCCAGGTCGAGTTGTGGAGTCCGGAGAAGTTGGAGTTACCTTTGTGCCAGGACAAATAGTCCAAACGGAAGAAGGTCCACGCTTTGTGGCGCCGGATTTAACAGACACGCCGGAAGGAGAAGTGGAATTCTCTGTCCAAGGTTTCGAAGTTACACCGGAAGAATTAAGATTATTAAGACCACAGCATTTACACTACAATCCAGACGTTCAGCATCATGGAGAGACAAGTATCGATGCACGGATGCTGCGTCAATTATCAGAGGCAGGTCTTTCGGTAGGAAGGAAAGTTCCCACTGATCTGCCTGCTGTCGACGTCGACGTCGACCCAACAGCAGTGGCACTCGAGCACGCTCTAGTTATGGCAGAGAAACTCGGCCTTCATGGCACGACTGCTGTAAAAATGGCGCAAATCGTATCGACCGTCGCGCAACTAGCCAAAAACATCGCGGTACAACATGAACAACAATTAGAAGAGAACTACATGAACATGAAGCTATTTAGAAAGAGGTCAAAGTCCTCCTTGATGGTAAACGAACATGTTTCCGGAAATAGTGAAGACGACACTGACAAATGGTTAAGGAAAGCGATAAAGTGTGCCATGACAACTGCAGTTATAGCACTTTCCAATGAAACCCCTGACAACGAAATCGAAAGTAATCAGGATTACATGTACTCATCAATCAGCGAAGCCTTCAATGTTCTCTTGCGACAGAAAAACTTAACCATGGAACAATCGGTAGAAGAAGTCCTGCGAATACTTCTCATTCCCCAAAATCGTAGTTCCCTCTGTCAGAATGCTCTGCTCGAATTACTCGAAGCAAGAAATAATAAAGTAGATCTTTTAAAATCCACTATTAACAATCATCAATTAAATGAAGACGTGGTACTGAAAAAACTTGCCGTTATCTTGGGAGACGAACAAGGTGCAGGAATCATAGGCGCAGCCTTCCAAGTAGTATCTAAAAACGACCCCGAACTCGTCTCGCGTGTTCTTCAAAAAGTTTCGGAGGAAGTGGCCAGTGTGGCGACAGAAAAGGAAGCCGCGGAAACTGTTCACAGAGCAATAGTCGAGGCAGTTCGCGAATCGAGCGAACTTAGAGTGAAAGAACTGTTAAACGACGATGGTAGCAATGTGAGGGAGATGTTACTGCAAGCGGTAGGACTCGCTCGAGCACTTGGTATGTCTTCGATAGCGAGTAGCCTTTTAGCAGTTATAAGTGACGAGAAATCAACCCGAGTTTTAGCCAGCGACAGAGTCACTTTGGATGTCTTGAAGAGACTGACAGTAATGAGAAAACTGGCGGAAGAACGTCCGCCATTCATCAGCGCGTTGACACAATTGTGCAGCGATCCCGAACTAGCAAGGACCGATCCTCGTCTGAGGACTCTCGTGAGAGAGAGTGCCGCTCTGATGATTGTTCCGGAAGAAGCGCCGTTGCAATCATCGGCGGACATACCGTCGGTTTTACTACAAGCGGATAATAGTTTGGCGATGGAAGAGTTCCTTTTGCGACGGAGTCATAAACCCTCTTCGATCTTTATGATCCTGAAGCAAGGGATGCAAGCCGTCGTGCCAAGAGAAGCTTCTCGCTCGGTGCTCACTGGCCAAGTAGCTTACACTGTCTTGGACGAAGATGGGATTCATCACTTCGAGCCGTTACACGTGTTCTCCGCTCTGCGATTGAATCGGCCGACAGCTCATCGATTCTCGATGTATTGCTGTCCGGTCGCTAAGGAAGAGGAGGAGGGCGAACTCCTGTCGACGTTCACCGGGACTACCTCGATCGCGAGCAGTCTTGACAGCTCGGCTAATGGGAATGGTCAGAGACACGAGAGCAACGGGGTCACCCTGTCGAAGAGCGACCGGTGCTCTGTCAGCAGGGAGAACACCCCGAGCTTCCGCAGGCTCAGCAGTGTTCAGCAAGAAAGCCTTTGCGAAAGGGTAATGCGTTTCGACACTCGCAACTTTTCTTATTTATCTCGCCGGACGTAAGAAATAAAACCAGAAGAATCGCTCTCCTTAAAATAACATATTCACAAAGAAGCATACAAAAATAGTAATGTGAGAGAAGTCGTAGAAATCTTGATTCAAGATTGTTTAAATTTGATTGCAGAAATCCTTGGAGAACTTCGTGGTGGTGAAGGACTACAAAAGCGAGATCGATGGCTTCTCAGTGAGCGTAGGTGACATCGTCGAGGCTCTCGAATACGGCGACACAGCAAAGTAAGTCCTCGCTGGGACTGCACCCTAATCAATTATTAGGTTTCCTAGGACGCCACCGATTAATTCGGCCCTTGATACTCGTCCTTATCCCCAGAGAGAGAGAGAGAGCGAGAGAGAGAATATCTCTCTCCATTTCTCTTTCAGGCGGTGTGCGATATCTATTTCCGAGAGTGCAACGCGTGGCGAGGCCAAAAATAGTGGAGCCGGCAAGCGGCCCGCGCGCTTCACATATAGCATACATATATGTAAACGATAACGATGCTGTATGGCGATTTGTCAGGGCGTCCGATGCGCGCACTTGCTTGGCGAAACGCGGAAACTCGCTGGGCTAGAACTCTGATTAACTACCCCTGGGTTTTCATTAATATTACATCGCTCGTCGTCACACTCGGCCAATGAACGCCTCGGTAAAATCAGGCGGGATTATACCCACCGTGGGAATTAGAGCGCTCCAATTAACTCATTACGTTCCATTAGCAATTTTTTACTGTCGGTCTTTTTGAATTTTTATTGCTGATGTATCCTTCTTAAAATACTTGAAATATTCAAGTAGGAAGGAAAGAATCTTAAAGGTGGAGAAAAATATATATTTCCGATACGAAACTGTTAATGTTGGAGGTGCGAGTTCCAGTAAGTTTGCAGGCGAATCCTCGGGAGAAATGGCCGGCACAGACGGTTTCGATCAATGTGTCAAACGTCCGTGGATCATTGACCGCCCTCGACACAGCCGGCTTGCCTTGGCTCTGCTTATTTTCATCCGGCCGATATTTTTACGCGAAAGGACCCAGCCTGTATATGCGAGACCCATTTACGAGACGCGCACGCACTCGCCAGGCAAATGGAAAATTTCGCCTGTGCCCAATTTGACTCGTAAACTTTATTGGGTGCCTGCACTAACATTAATCGTAGAACTTCGCCTGACAAATTGGCTCGAAACTTCAGTCGTTCACTTACATTTAGAATCGTTAGTTTTAGTATTAGAACACTAAGCAATACTGGATGGCTTCAATAAAATAATACTTCTGCAACGCTATAAAAATAATACTAATAATTTCATCATCATCGCTTTAATATAAAGAATAATTCGAAGAATAACTGCGAGACAGAGAAATAAATGAAGACTGACTAGAATCAATGAAGTTTCATCAGGAAACAATGCAAGATTAACAGAGCATCATTAATAATTGACGACTAATAAACCATCATCGCACGAGATAACACTCTGCATGGAATAATGGGAGTAGAAAAAGGAAGAGTGAAAAAGACCTCCGTGCTGGAGCTAACACAAGGAGATCCGGACGTTCAAGATCAGACACGTGCTTCAAGAGTAACACGCGCTGCCTGCCACCGCTCTAATAACAGATTAGCAAGGCGCAAATTGAGCCGAGGGATACTGGAGCCTGAACACTGTTATAGGCGGATGAAAATGGATCCTGATCTCGACGTCGGCGATCTCGAAGAGATGCTGGACAACTCCGCGGCCTGGCACAAGCTCTCCGTGCGACCTCGCCGCAAACACACGGATCCTCGTGCGAGAACAATTCCTAGGTCCAATTCAGACCCGAATCTTCAAAGGTAATGGATCATTGATCCGCCATCGACTCCCAAATCATTTAATATTAACAAAAGTCTCAAGTAATACTATGCGCAATTGGCGAACCTTGAGGAGTCTCTGTGCGCCATTCATCATTCGATACGTCGTAGTTAATAGAAGTCATAATTGCTCCGAAATAGTTCTAAGACGCAGGAACACTCGAGCGACTTACTTGGCTGTGCGTCATGATTTATCTAGCAGGAGGGAATCCAGAGCGGGCGCCAAGGTAAATAAGTCAAAATAGCGGTGTCAACCATCCACAGTAGCAATTTGACCGTAAAATATCTGGATGCCCTGTCCATCTCTGTAACTGCATATCACGCATATCTCATTGAACCGCTTGGAAAAACTTATACTTGGCAAAGTGGGCGCACTAAATGTATTTCGGTCACTTGGCACGAGGAGGATTACCGAGAATATGAATTAGAGAGTGCGATATTAGGCGAAGATGATCGTCGATCTTAAAGCCATCTTGACACTCCTGCGAACTGGAAGACAGTGAGTGGTGAATGGGACAGATCGCATTGAACCTGCTCAAAGGTTATCAAGGACAGGTTTCAGTAGAATTAGACTGCGGCCCGCCAAAATGCCAATTTGAAATAGCAAGCCACGTGCGACCAGGTGTGCCAGAGAAGAAATCAGCCGAATTCGATTGTCACTCTTCAGATTTTATGAGACACTGCTTTCATTGGCGTTACTCACAGTTCACAGTCTACATTGGCGGAGAATGCCACGTGAATTTGAAACATCCTCTGATACGATGAGTGACGCGCTGTCCGTGAACATGACTGGCACTGCCAGTGGAAACTGTGCATCGCCGAAAAGTGAATCCACCAAAATTTGGAGGGTTCTAACAGGGAAATGCACGTGGAAGGAAGTCTAATAATACAGGGAAAAAATTGACATTAACTCGAGAGCGAGTGTCATCGTGCGGATGATGTATTCATTGTTGAAGTGCTGAAACGAGCAACTAAATTTGTGCAGGAAATATAGCAACGACAGATGCTTCTGTCAAACATTAGCCAGGCGAACATTATCTTAACTGCGAAGCTAATGAACCCGCCATATTTCACCCTCGCACGCTTCACGCTTATAATCGCGCGCGTTCCACACTCTGGCGGTAACCAAGTTCTCCAGAAAATACTGCCGGCAGTCAGGGATCTACAACAATCGCTCTCTTTTTAGGGCGGCCCTGTTAAATTTCCCAAGATTTTTCGGCGCCGGCCAGCATATTCTTAGTAAATTAGTCGCAATCGGTTCCCGCGCGCACGCAATCCGCTCTTCCGTGATTTAGAACGACGCTAATGAACATCGAGCGTTTATAAATGTCCCGGGCAATAATATCCACCGGAGGATCACTTCGGCAGATTGGCGGCCCGCCAGGATGAGGGCGAATCTCGCGCGAAAGGACATCTCAAAGGGAAAGTGTCAACGATCAAGAAATTCGCAAAGTACAAAGAGAAATTCGTTGACTTTAATTTCCGATTAACTTAAATTAGTAATATTCAAATATGAGGTGATAAATAAAACCGTTGAAACTTTAGAGACCGAAATATCGGCCAAATCTGAAAATAAATTAGGGTAAAGGTGAGGTTCAACCGCGAAGCTCGATGATTCGTCGCTGCTAGTTTGCTGGCAACGGCGTTCAATGGTCCACAAACCATTTAGTACGGCGCAGTGGATCGAGATGTAGCAAGCTGTTCTTTGTTCCTCGTACAAAGCGAATTAGTGGCCGACGAAAGCAGCAATCAGTCAGTGGACGGGTTCAATTAGTGAAAAATTTTCATATCCAATTAGTCGGCGAAATAAATATAGAAAGCAGTTTCCTCGACTTTCTCCGGCGGAAAGTTGACACCGCGCCAGCTTCGTCAGCTCGAAGCTATAAGGAATTCTCAACACCTGTCTGCCAAAGTTCGGTGAATATCACGAGCGATGCACTCGGTGTTCACGCTATTAGAATCACTCTTACAATGTCGGAAGCACTCTTACAATAATATCAAGCAGGAGAGTGCGCAGTACTTTGTAGCAGCGGCGTGCAAAATCAGAGTCGAAATGGTCCGCGACATAATTAATTAAGCGCGAGAGATGTCGCGTCCTTCGCCATATTACAAGGCCAATCTGTACGCGGGTGAGGAAAATGTGAGCGCGTGGGCGGTCGGTGGTTATATTTGCAAGCGGAATGACTAACGCACGAGGCCTTCCCCTCTGCTCGTCGTCTTCCTCGTTCATTCAACAGAACGCAAAATCTCCTGGCGAGAGAGCCCACGATCTACCTAGCTAACTAATCCCTGCTGAAAGAGAAAGAGAGCTGTCGCGAATTTCTTCCGTGCCTTCTCCACGCCGCGCTGGCACGCGGAAATGTCACACGCCGCGCCGGTGACTCGGACTTATTCCTTGAATCGAACCTTTATTTTATCCAATCACCTTCAACGTAGCCTCAAATTTCAGAACTAAAAAATTGCACTGATAAAAAAGGAGGAAAGTTGATAGAATAGTTTTTAAAAATTCGAAATATGAGAATATGATTAATATAAAATTGCAGTTGCTTTTAAGGCTGATTCGAATAATTAATTAACAAAGATTTTTCGATGGCTCTTTAGGGTGTACGTTCGTACAGCCGATTCAAGGGAAGGATGGCTGCCCCTTTCAATTCTGATGCAAACCGCCTTGAGCGAGGACACCGCTGGAAGTCAGAATCCAGAGGATTCTCTTTACCGAAGAGAGTAAGTTATAATTAATTACTATTAATCAATCATCGCATCACCTTCTATGATTACCGTAGAGCCGTAGTGAAGGAGCTGGTCGAAACCGAGGAAGAATTCGGCAGGGACATACAACTAGTTGTCGAGCGTTATCTGAAACCACTTGATAATGCCGAAGTGCCAAGGGTCGTGCGAGACAACAAAGACATCATCTTCACGAACCTCAAACAAATTGCTGATTTCCATAATACGTACGTATAATTAGGGCACAGACAACCAACAGTACCTCTCACAGCAACACTAGAACCACATATTCAAAAACTTGCCCCCCCAAAAGAGAATCACAAAGATCAAATGAGAAGTTTGTGGGAGAACGAAAAAGAAACACGCGCACACACAGTACACTTATACGCAACTCAGTTACAAAGCGAATCTTTCTCAAATCTAAAACTAAAGTCGTAAGTCTTACAAGTGAGTGTTGAGCACAGTAGATGGGTTTGATGTGACCATTTGCACCCTTAAAAAGTATCAAGTGGCTAATAAGGTTGTGCTGTGCTAAAAGCTGTTGCTTTTTCAGTAATCCAAGTAGAAAGCGCCCTTTTAATCACTATGTCATTAATACGTAATTGTTCACATTGCTGGTTGAACCCGATCCCATAAAACGCACCTGCACTGGAGATTTGTTAAAGTCGCGGGAAGTCCTTGTGCCCCTTGGGAAAGGACTAGCCTTGAAATGGTCCGATTTGTCCAATGGGATTGATATGGCTCTGAAGGAGAACCCCCCCAACTGAAGATCGAAAGATCTTCTGCACGTAGGCGTGGAGTGTTTTTGTAGCATGATGATTAATTCGAGCCTTACTCAGATCGTTCGGCAGGGTTCTTATCGAGGGTGTCAAATACTATGCTGACCAGCCACGGATGCTCGGCAAAACCTTCCTTAGATTGGTAAGATTTCATTCAATCATACATTAATTACAGGAATAAAAAAATCAGGCTCGTTAATGATGGGAAATTATTGGTTACAGGAAAGAGACTTCGACAAGCACGTGGCCTATTGCAGAGACGAACCGGCCGCCCAAGAGTTCCTTCAAATGAACGATGCCGTGCGAGAATATTTTGAAGTGAGTCGATATTCAAATATTTTTATTTATAATTAATTATAATAGACACGTGGAGTGTGTTTAAATTTATGGCGATGTTTGTGAGGCTTTGCAAAAGATAGGTACTGCTTTATCTGAAACTAGGATTGTCGCTTGATTAATTCTCGACTTGGGTGCTCGATGGTGCCACCCTTTTGGCGCACTTTGCTCGAAAGCTCTCTTCAGTGACCGCAGACGATAAGAGAGGTTTCTAGCCGACAGACTTATTGTCTTTCACTCGCTCTTACTCGGGAAATCCTCAACACCCCGTTGATTTCGTAATAGCTATTTCCTCCGAAGACATTCCTCCAATTGTACAGGGTGATTCACTTGCCTTTGAATCAGAACTCTCCTAGCCCTTATTTTTTTGGTGGACTTCCCGACCTTTCCCGGGGCTGAAATTTGGTAGAAAGTGTTTTTTTACATCGAGGAAGAAGTAGAAAAAATTCCAGAGCCCTAGCTCAAAATTCATTTTTTCGCAAATTTTTTAAGGCATACCCCTTCAAAAATTTTCGATTTTTCGAAGGTTCTAGGACCGGGACGAACGCTTGATTTTTCGATTCCTCGTGTCTCAAAACGGATAAAAAACATAAATGTTGTGGGGGAAATGCCGGAATTCTGCCTAAAACACATGGAAAACCGATCTGGAATATTTCATTTCAATGGTTTTCCCCATGTTTTTTTATCTTCCCGACCTTTCCCGGGGCTGAAATTTGGTAGAAAGTGTTTTTTTACATCGAGGAAGAAGTAGAAAAAATTCCAGAGCCCTAGCTCAAAATTCATTTTTTCGCAAATTTTTTAAGGCATACCCCTTCAAAAATTTTCGATTTTTCGAAGGTTCTGGGACTGGAACGAAAGCTTGATTTTTCAATTCCTCGTGTCTCAAAACGGATAAAAAACATAAATGTTGTGGGGGAAATGCCGGAATTGTACCTAAAACAGGTGGAAAACCGATGTTGAATATTTAACTTTCATGGTTTTTGCTATGTTTTTTCATCTTCTCGACCTTCCCCGGGGCTGAAATTTGGTAGAAAGTGTTTTTTTGCATCGAGGAAGAAGTGATAAAAATTCCAGAGCCCTAGCTCAAAATTCATTTTTTCGCAAATTTTTTAAGGCATACCCCTTCAAAAATTTTCGATTTTTCGAAGGTTCTAGGACCGGGACGAACGCTTGATTTTTCGATTGTCCGTGTCTCAAAACGGAAAAAAAACATAAATGTTGTGGGGGAAATGCCGGATTTCTGCCTAAAACATGTGGAAAACCGATCTTGAAAAATTGATTTCGATGGTTTTCCCCGTGTGTTTGGTACTTCCCGACCTTTCCCGGGGCTGAAATTTGGTAGGTAATGTTTTTTTGCGCCAACGAAGATACTATAAAAATTCCAGAGCCTTAGCTCAACATTTTTTTTCCCCATATTTTTGGCCACCGAAAATATCCCATTTTTGGTGGTGATTCAAAGGCAAGTGACTTACCCTGTACAGTTGCTGCATTCAAACTTCTACATCTTACACTCAGTGGCCTATTTTATTATTATTCCTATTGCTACTAACAATCAATCAAATTTTTTTATTGCAATATATCGAAGATTATTGAGAGAAATTCTTTTGTCTCAATGGTAATTAATTAAAGCAAAAAGTATTTCTATTAAGAACTTCAACTAAGAGAATGTAAAAAGAGAATTTCCAGTTCTTTCCATGACGAATTTCGGGAGGCGTCGATTGGAGAAAATTTCCCAATTACATAACGAGCGCGGGGGCAAGCGGGCCGGTGTCCAGGGCCCGAAATAGCTCGGTTTATTCTTGACGGTCGGAACACACATCTTTCGTCCCGCTTACCTACGCGCGCTCTACTATCTCACAGCTTGCTTGGACCTGGCCAGAGTGGACGTCTAGTAGAGCCGAAAGAAAAGGAAGAATGAACGAGACGTTGTCGAATAATGACGTCACAGTATATGTCATTGCTAGATCACCGAGTGTCTTTGCGCCACACCCACCCCATCCTTCTAATTCGACCTGGCCAGTTAATCAATATTCGACAATCCGCACATGCATTCATTTAGGAACTAAAATAATTCCCTAATTCAATACAATCATTATTGAAGAAACAGGATTCACATTGAATATTTTTATAAAAATCGCCCCGGTATTTCCAGAAGTTGACTCAACACTTTGGAAATCCTCTCACCCTTGGCTGACTTGTAGCTAGACGAGTATAATCATGCGACATTAAAATTAGCTTGCGCGATGATGCGTTACCTGGTCGATCTAATTCTATCTGGAATCCGGATTCACGCTTGGTATACAAAGTGCTCGATACTAGAGCAACCGGAAATTATGCGATTCCACCTGAAGGAGTGCGACTCTCATAGAAATCTGCTGTAGGATCGTTCGAGAGATTCAATTTTAATCGAGGCCGTGATCGAGTCACGTGTGCCGAACGAGAGCGAAGGGTGACTCGAGTAAAAGCAAAATGAAAGCGCGAACCTCGCGCTCTTGGCGTTACTCTTCCATGTACTTCCTTCCATCGGATGCTCGACGTGTTCCCATTCACATTTAATTAGGTCCACGAAGATCTCGAAGATTGAAAAATCGAGGGTATCAATTTGAAATTGGATCTCGGTGAAGAGCCAATTGATTTATCGGTAAATCGATGATAGTTTGTTGATTTTGCGCGTGGTCAGTCCTCGAGCGTGTCGGCGCGGCATCTAAGTATAGCGGTGGCCGTATTGCTCTCTGTCGTCGGGTGTTTTTCGGTAACCACCGACCGTGGACCAGGCGTCGTCGTTCTTCGTTGCCCCGGTGATCGCCGACCACGAGAGGAAGAGCTCGCCTACCACGGGAGAGCCAGCAGCAGCCAGCGCGTATCAACTCCTCCAGTCTACGGCCAGCTACGGTCTCCTCATCCGACAACCACCAACTCGAACAACGCGACAACTACTACCCCGCTGTTTACACTCCCTTGACCTCCGCTAAGGTGCGACCGACCTACACAACACCCTCCCGACAATCAATCAACCCCCAAAGTAATTAATCGGATAACACCCCCGCTCATCAGACATCTCCATTACAACGTCGAGATTAGAGGATTCCTGCATCGTAGAAATCGAACACTTTCGAAAACTTCGACATCCACGCATCACAGTTATTCTTAATCAACTGGAATTTTGTTTAAAATACTAATATTCCTGGAAGAGAGTAATATTTAATAAGTGCTCGTTTCTATCAAGATTGGTGAACAGAAGATAGTGAATTGACACGAGTGTCAGTTGTGGCTGAATTTTAAATTTTAATATTGGAAGAATTTTATGATGGGAATAGTTTGTGATTAATGTTGCAAGTTCCTCGGATAACGAGGAAGGGTTGAATCTGTCAGTGAGTGAAGATATTTGTCGTGATTGACCGGGGATACCTGTGCTGCGTGGATAATCCAGAGTCACGTCCAAAAATACGCCTCTTCCCGGCAAAGAGCGGACACCCGGTGTCGAATTACCACGATGAACATTCGCCATTATTCGACGCAATCGCTTGCGACATTCACAGCTAACCAATCCAATTCTCCCGCCGGACGTTGTAATTATTTGGCGAGCTTAATTAACCGACGTAGCAGCGCGTAGAAAGTACGCGCGAGCATAGGAAGGCGAAGAAAAAACGTACTAGATAGACGTGCGCTCTATGTATAGAAGTATGAAGTAAGCTCGAGATCCATACAATCATCGAATGCTTCAAGCGCCCCTTCCACCCCTTCCAACGAATACTAGCATGCATTTATTGCGTTGTTCGACAGTTCCGCAATGCTCTCGTTCGGACACAAGTGACAGACAATGCGCGCGATTGTGAAATTGTTTGTAAGATTTTAGTGCCGAAGCAGCCAAAGTAATCGCGAGGAATAAATAAAATAGAACGGGCAAAAAGAAGTGGGGATCGCATCCAATGTTAGGTGAACGCGGACTGACTTTCTGTTGCAGGAGCTGAGCCAGACTCTCCGCGACGACAAGAGCCTATCGGAACACTTGAAGCTTCCGATACAACGTATAAACGACTACCAGCTCCTACTGAAGGTAAGAGCTCAGCTGTCGCTCTCCGCCGCCGCCGCCGGTCACGGCAAACTAGCGTAACTGGGTCGAGCACAATAAACAAGAGGCCGTCAAAAATAAAAGCTACGAGAATACCGTGGAATTTAACTGCCAGTGTCTTTCGAGAATATGCCCGGTGATATCACTCCGACTCCAAAAAGGCACGGCCCACTCATCTGACACGTGCCACTGCTTTCTGCCTCGTGCTAGCATCTACAGTGAGAACTGACTCACGTCAAATTTCATCAGTAAGAAACTAGTAACGCTTCCGAGTTGCTTGCACTATCCTGTAATAGTTGGAAGCAACGAACTGTTGCATTGTAGTGAAGAAATCGTGCGATGCACCAGCGAATATGATGCTCTGATATCGATGGCCGAACATATTCTTGGACGACGTCCAATTCGATGGATCAAGTTTTCCCAATGCGAAAGAATACGCGCATTCCCACCTGGCTGAGCGAGCATATTTTGCCAAGATGAATTGCATTGCTTAATTGAATGAATTATTTGTCTCGTCGAGCTCCCTCGGCCTTGTTCCCGAGCGACGATCTCGTTTCGTTCTTATTTCGCTCGCGCGATTCTTCCAGAAAATTGTTATTGACGCCCTCGCGAAAGGCCGCTTCTGAAATAAGTTTCAAGGGTGTTTGACAGAAATATAGCGCGGCGCGCTTGATCTCTTGAAAGCATTCCAGCCGCTTCTGCATTAACTGTTCGTCGCTGCTACTCAAACTTGCAGAAAGAACCTGACGAAATTTGATATTACTTTTTGCCGGCTGCATTCACGAGAATGAAATAATTTATTAGAGAAAAAAACGAATGATTGAGACAGCAGTAACATTTAGTATTTAATATTTGTAAGTGCACGGTGGTCGAAAGAGCGTACGTCTGACTTATGGTGGAGTTATACTACTGACGCGCTAGCGACACCCACGTTGAAAAGAACGCTCTCATCCGTGCAAGCGATTTCTTTTATAAATAGACAGACACGCATTAAACAGTCAGCAAGAAAGTCTACGTTATAAACTTAAAAGTCAGAGGGTGAAAATTCGTCGGCGAGCATTATCTCTGAGAATAGCCAGGCGCCAAAATATTTCCTGCTTCGCCTTGAAATGGCAGCCAAAAGAATCGGGTGCTATTAGTTTTGGCAAAATGTGAATCTCTCGCTGTAAAGCTGCCCTCTCAACTGAGCATTGTACTCAAAGAGGTTTCTAACTTGCTGTCTAGCAGAGTCAGTGGCGTCTACTGTAACTATTTGCACGTAGATTCCTAGACGCAATTCCACAGTCCACATGTGTTGCGAGAGAAAACTCGAACTCCGCGACGAACGCAGGGCAATTTCACGCACTATCGTTCGTGCGAATGGGATTCGATTACTGGCAACGCACACTGAAATAGAGTTTCGAATTAACTCGATGAGAATGCGGGCTGTCTGCCCGGAGAACTAACCCTGTTACAGATAGTGCGTATTCGAACTGCTGGACGAGGTAGTAAACCCAGATTTAATAATAATTCATAAAATTCCATCTGGCAAAAGATGCGCTTGATGATGGGAACGATGGCTGGGCTTGATTTCATTGGGGAGGGCGGATCGAATTGGCCGGAATGATAGATAGCGTTGGAATGGCGCAAAGTACGAGTAGGTGGCCGCCGGCTAGTTCTTGGGGCGAGATATGTGCGAGTGGCGAACGAGTGGGCGCGCCGTACCAATTTAGCCATCTAAAAACGGGTCATCTTCTCTCCCCGTCTTTCGACTTCTCTTCTTAACATTATCCTGTCGCCTGAGATAGGCGCGTCACCGGAAACTCTTGTTCACCACGCTCGATGATAAAACGAAGCATTCGATCTCGAGATAGCCAGACGACTCGTGTTAACTGTCGCTTGGCGATTACCTAGAAATGTTCCTTTAATTCATCCTTGTTGGACCAATGAACAGATGCACTCTGATCAGAGGGGATTTTATTACTCGTAGGAGCTGGTGAAGTATTCGACCCGACTAGGCGAAAACTGCGACGACCTCCAAAAAGCTTTGGAGTTGATGCTTGGTATCCCACACAGGGCCACTGACAATAAGTTCATAAGTAATATCGAGGGTTACAAAGGGAATATCCACAAGCTCGGCAGACTACTCACACACGTTAGTTATCTCAGAAATCCTTAAAACGAATTCGCCCCAACTACAGAGATTATTCTAAAAATCGTAGGAGTGGTACACCGTGATCGATAAGGACGGCAAGAGCAAGGAGAGATACTTATTCCTGTTCAAGGCACGCATACTAGTCTGCAAAGTTAGACGGATATCCGAGGACCGATCTGTATTCGTGCTGAAGGATATCATTAAAGTACGTGAATCCTTAAAATCAAATCGTACCAAAATTCAAAGTTACAATAATTCTATAATTGAAATTATAGCTTCCAGAAGTAGAAGTGAAGGATCACCCGGAGGATTTACGTACGTACGAGTTGCATAGTTCATCGAACCCAATCTACCCGATTACCCTAGTAGCTCACAAGGACCCAGTGAAAGCCTACTGGCTCAAGGAAATCAGACAGTACGCGAGCGATGTTGTAGCACTTGCTGAGCACGCAGCAGATGACTTACAGCTGACCGAGGTGCCAGAGAGTAAGGAAGAAGTCAAGGGTAATCCAGGAGCGCAGAAGAATCCAGGAGGAAAGGGTGAGGAGCAGAAGATAGTCGAGAAGAGGAAGGAGTCCACTGGAGAAGCAGTAGATATCAAGAAAGCGAGAGTAGAAGGGGCAGACATGTCTCGAAGAATTTCTGCCAGTCAGTACAGCGCATCTTCCGAGATGGTGGAAGGTAAATATGTCACTTGTCATTTTTTAATTGTCGTATTTCGATATCAAAAGCGTCGATGTTGTATATCAGTGTCGTTTAGTCAATCTAACGTAGCAATTTAGTATTGTTCTCGATGGTAACGCTTGGTCTGCACTAACAATCGTAGAATACTCATCGATTTCCACCCGGAATGCCGTCTCGTACATGGAGTCATCGAGGACCGAGATGAGCTCGAGCTCCTATCACACTGCTAGCTCGGGCTCGACTGTCGAAGGACACACGGCCAAGCTCGCTTTAACCACCTCTGACAGTGGCAAACCCGTCTTCATCAAAACAATCGAAGGTTCCAGCGTCGAACGTAAGTCTCTGCCTTTCGTCTGCGATGTTTATGCTTTGTGACCTTGTCGTTTTACGGTATTTCATTAAGGTGGTGATAATTAGGTGAATTAACAGGGTACAAAGTTTGGAAGCGATTATTCCGTTGCCACCACACACAATTGGATGTTACAGAAATTTCAAAATATACCCAATCAATAATTTACAATTTTAGCGGTGTTTGTAATTCTACGAAAGCAACAGGCATTGATCGAATGAAACATAAAACACGTAACACGTGACATAAGATACATTTTTACTGTTCTAGCATCGTCCGAAAGTGAGGCAAAGATACATGCGATAGGTAAAGTTCCGACACGTTCTGATATCTCCACTATGCCTCTGCGCGCATTATTCTCTCCCATCAACTTCTTCTCATCGTACTCTCTCTCTCTCAATCAAATATCAAAACACCTGTATTCTATCTCGCTGGTCTTCCACTTTGTTCTGTCCACCTGTAGCTGAGCAAAATGCTTCTCGTACTTCTTAGGCGTCTCATGGAGATACTAATTAGACATCCGATTCTTGCTACACACTTTTCTGCACACGCACTTCACACTGACACGCACCGCACAACTGGCACGCTACACATCAACATTTTGTTATTACTTTTGGCACTCATCGTTGAGGAATCTCGATTTTTCTTAGACTTAACACTGATCCGCTTTCTGCGTTGTCTCCTATCTTTCTATTTCTATTTCCATTTTCCGTAGACTGCCAATCATGATTTGTGACTGGACTTAGGTGACAACTCGATTTTTTCTTACTCCAGCTTTCTCCTCTTTTTCAATGTACATACGTAGGATAACTGAAGTGTTAAGTAATTAGAGTTAATTGTGCCCTGCTTCCACCGATCATTTTTGATAGACACGGACTTCTTGACTAGACAACCGAACCGTACGGAGTTCAGCAACTTATACAATAGAGAACCTGGTTAAATGACTGCACCACCATTAATTGCTTTTACTGGCCAAATATTACGAGAGCGTCTCTTTAGCAAATTGGAACTTGTTACATAGCGGGTGATGTTGCTACCTTCGAGTGCACTTTGCTGAAGACCGATCCCACCACGAGAGTACAATGGCTGAAGGATAACAAGCCGTTGGATGACAGGCTAGCTGATCGTGTGACCGCTTCAGCCACTGACAAAACGTTCAAGCTCCAGTTGCAAAATGTACTTGAATCCGACACCGGGCTTTACATCGCTCGAGCCATGAATAACGAAGGACAGTCGACTTGTAGCGCTCAATTAGTTGTTGAGAAGTGTGAGTATAATAATTGGAATTTTTTCATTATTATAGAATGATTTGTATGTAAATATATTTAATTATTTCAGTGACTGCTGAGGAGAAGCAAGCAAGAGCCGAAGCAAATGCTCCGATCTTCCTTGTTCGACTGAAGGATACTGAACTGTTGGAGAACACCTATTTACGATTCATGGTGAAAGTGAAAGGAAATCCTAATCCTGATTTGAAATTGTAAGTTAGTTAAAAATGAAGTAAAAAACGTGATGATAATTTTTCATAATTTCCCAGCTTCAAAGATGGTGTTTTGATCGACGCAAGCCACCCCCGCGTGCAAATCGTCACTGAGAAAGCTGATACTGGCTTCTACGAACTGGTAATAGCAAGTGTGCAAAAGAAGGATGCTGGAAAATATTCCTGCACAGCGAAGAATAAATTCGGTGAGGCTTCCTGCGAAGCTTCCGTCACGGTGACGGAAGAGAAGAATCTCTACCTTCCGGAAGAGTTCCTGGAACCTGGTGAAGAGCCGAGAATCACCTGGCTTCGTGATGGAAGACCCTTTGATCCCGAAGAGAGATTCAAAGTTCTCTTCCAGGATGAAGAAGACACCCTCGCTCTTGTTTTCCAACATGTCAAACCCGAAGATGCTGGCCTTTATACTTGCGTCGCTCAAACCAGCACTGGTATTTTCCCCATCCAAATAAATAAAAATTTCTTTTCACTCAAAATAAATTTTATAATAATACTTTTGATTACAGGCAACATTAGTTGCAGCGCGGAGCTGACAGTGCAAGGAGCAGTGCACCAACTGATGCGAGATCCAGAAAGACCAAAACTGGACTCCGAAGCCCGGCAATCCGAAGTGAGCGCTGGTGGTTCCGCAATGTTGGATCTCCAAGTGAAAGGATTCCCGAAACCCGATATCAAATGGACGAAAGATGGCAAGGAAATCGTGGCAGGTGGAAGATTCAAGTTCCTCTGGGAGGACGAGGAATCCATGTCCCTCGTCATTAAGAACGTCTCCACGAAGGATGCTGGAGTTTACACGATCACAGCCAAGAACGAATTGGGTGAAGATACAACTCAAATTGAACTCATAGTGAAATCCGCGCCGAAGGTAACCAAGAAACAAGGCGATATCACTGTGCTCATCGATGAGACTATCACCATGAGCGTTAAAGTCGAAGCCACTCCGGCACCCGAAGTCAAATGGTACAAGGATGGCCAGGAAATGCAAGAAAACGATCGTATAACAATCAAGAAAGAGAGCACTGATACTTATAATTTGATAATAAAGAACGCACGTCTCGATGACGCTGGTTCTTACTCAATCGTAGCTAGAAATGAGATCAATCAGACTACTGAAATCTGGAAGACCTTCGTAAAGAGTCCACCGAAAATCACAAGAAAATTAGGCGAGCCACAGATCATCAATGCCGGTGATACTCTGACTTTGTTCGTCGAAGTTGACTCTGTAATGCCACCATCTGTTAAATGGTTCAAGGATGGTGAATTGGTGGTGCAAGACAGTCACATCAAAATGCTCAAAGAAGGAAGAAATTACGTGTTAAAAATCACAGGGGCTGTGGTTGATGATGCTGGTAACTACAAAGTAGAAATCACCAGCGATCACGGACAAATCACTGACCAAACTAAGATCCAAGTAAGTAAAAATAAAATCGTCTATATTTATAAACAAAAATCACTGTAATTAAAAAAAATGTCTACTCCTAGGTGAAAGGTTTGCCAAGATTCAAGACGAAGATGAGCGACGTGACAGTGAACGAAGGTGCCACTAACATCGAATTCAGCGTGGAAGTCGACGGCTACCCGAAACCCAGCGTGCATTGGTACATCGGTGACGTCGAAATCACGGAGAAACGCGAGAGGGAATTCACCCGAATCGAAGAGGGCGATTATTGCAAATTGGTGATCAAAGAAGTGAAACACGAGCTGAGAGGAACTTACACTTGCATGCTAAAGAACGAGTACGGCGAAATAAAGAGTTCATCGACCCTCACGGTGAACTGTCGTCCAAGATTAATTAAGAAATTGGCCGACCAAAGAGTGAAGGAAGGCGACACGATGAAATTACTTTTCGAAGTTGCTGGCACACCTGAACCCACAGTCAAGTGGTTCAAAGACGGTCAAGAAGTTACTACCGATGCCAGGATAAAGATTAGCAGAGACAGCAAGCGTCTGGAAAGCTACGATCTCACAGTTACCCTTCTCAAAGGCTCCGACGGTGGTAACTACGAGGTTCGAGCGGAGAACGAGCTTGGTTTCGTCACCAGCAAGAGCAAAGTCCTCGTCATGAGTAAGTAAAACTCTATTAAAACAGATGGAATAGTATTATAAGAAATTCATAGAACCGACACTTTGAGCTGCAAGCGGAACTACTTAATTTAAAAGTCCACCGTAAAGTAAGTACTGTGAAACAGGTACGCGATCTTCCCTTCGGTTTGTTATACGTCATTTTCAATGTAAAAGAACAAAGATTTACAGACAATCTCCAATAACACTGTATGAACTATGCTCATTTATCAAGAACGCAAAAGGCGGTTCAAACAGTCACATCAGACACTCAACATTGACTTGAATACACAGTTGTTCGTATGCGTCTTACATGTTCCCTTAATGTGGTTGGTGAATGTGTCCAACCCTCTTTTATAACACAATGTGTCCGAATCCCCTGTGGAATTTGTGTCCCAATGTGTCTACTTGTCTAGCGACAACCGAGGACACCGTCGAGGAGGTGGAATTGCAGAAGCAAACTGTGGAGGAGGTGGCGGTCGACGAGGAGGAAACGAAAGGGAAAAAAGTCGTGGAAGAAAAGGTGGAGGAGCCAAAGAAAAAGCAGGCGGAGGAGAGTGGACCGGAAGGTAAAAATTCATCGTGCGGGGAACCGTGCGAGAGAGAGAGAGCTACGTAGTTCATTTAGCTCAGCTGAGAAATAACCGTGATGAAATGCTTCTTAAATTAGTCTTTTTATGCCACACGAATCTTTGCACTCAAATCTTCTCTCATATAAACATAGATTTTTCAAGTATTCGTTGGTAGACGATCGCTTGTAGTATACTAATTCTCGATCTGGATTAGTCCAGAATCTCTGTAACGATACTGTAAAAAGTGCTTCTTGAATTCATTGGGACTAAACTTAATTTTATCGTTAATCTCGTCGCTGATACTGTGGCCGAGAGTTTAGTAATAAAAAGAAAGGCAGGGAGAAGGTTAAAAAGTTTACGATCGCAAAGTGGATGGTAATCTCCACCCAAAAGTCCAAAACGATCTCTGATAAATTCAGGTCGAGTGAAACTGGAGTCAGAAAGGGTCGAAGTAGCGCGTGGCCAGGGTGACACGATCACAATCTCCGTGGCCTCGACGACGACCCACGAAGCGATTCTCACAGGTAATGTTCATCCACACTCCAACATTCCACGATCGCCGTTCTACGATCGACACGCTCATGTAACTGCAAACAGCCACTGACTTTGTAACTGTCCCCAAAAAAGTTATATCAAAATTTCCTAAGAAATTAAAAGCAAAGATTAAAAAATTTCTTTTAATAAACCTTCAATTATTGAGCAATTACAAAGTCGTGTAGCTGAATCGCAAATAACGCCACGACCAGCATAGCTTTCACAAGCCTGACACGGAGTAAAAGCAGAGTTGCGAGTGGCTACAGCAGCAGATGAGAATTCTCATCGGGAGCAATAATGATTTCGGGGAGTCATTGATCGGTAGCGGGCGTAGTGGTATTTAAAATCAGGGGGGTTCCTGATGTGACGCATGTCCTGGACCATTCGCAGGTCCCGACGAGAGTCACACGATTAGCAAGATGACTGCGACGAAAATCGAGTGCGAGGAGAAGGCTTGCGAGAGCCCGCGTGTCCAGGAGATCGCTTCTTACAGCTACACTGTCCAAGAGGATCAGCCTCCCAAAACACAAAACGGTATCTTAATCGAAGAATTCTCCGAGAGCGAAGAGAACAAATCACGATTACAAGTGAACCGAGGAGTATCCATTGTTTCTATGTCCGATGACGAATCCACAATGAAAGGCATTTCAAGGGATGTCAGTACAGATGACATGCAATATCCTGAACTCTCAGAAGACCAAAAGCTCGTCAACGGTAATTACGAAGAATTCAATGGAAACGGAACCATGTACGATAGAAAACTAGTCGATGACGCGAAGTCTTCGAGAGGAAGAAGACTTACAGCAGAGATTATAGTCGAAGAGAAATCCTTGGAGGAACCTTTGACAGAGAAAATCTCGGAGGACACTCTTTCTCAAGTGCAGACTCCTGTCTTTGAAGAGAATGGCATTTCAAGTCACAGTTCCATGACCGAGCAAGATTGCTCTCCAGAAAAGCCTGTGGAAACACATTTGGAGCAACCACAGAATGGCATAGAAAAGAAGTTCACAAAGGAAGAGATTAAGACTATGCCAGAGGGAATTGTGGAGAAGGTTTTGGATACTCCTCAGACTCCTGTTTCAGGAAAGAGTCCATTCGAGTTTAATTCTAAGATCGAAGAACCTGGCTCGAAGCCAAAAAAGATGATCGAAACAGACGTAGAACAATCCAAGCCAGGAGTCTACGAGAACCACAATGGTCTCTCAAGGCAGAGTTCGAAATTGGAGAGATTGGAATCAATCGACTCCTTGAAAGGACTACGAAAGTCGATTTCAAGAGAGAATTCTCTCAAGGCTGCTCTCAGCAATGATGACGAAGTAGACGAAGAACTCGAAGCACTTCTAAACCGCGTAAAACGTCAGCGTAGCGT
This sequence comes from Ectemnius continuus, assembly GCA_910591665.1. NCBI lineage: Eukaryota > Metazoa > Arthropoda > Insecta > Hymenoptera > Crabronidae > Ectemnius > Ectemnius continuus. Next base: position 5,211,472 of record OU342868.1, on the reverse strand, counting down.
ATTAGATGAGATCCTCGATAAAGAATCCCACCGCGGTGACTCAGGTACGATGCGAACACTCCAAGGGTTCATTCCCCACAAACTCTACTTTCAGGCTCGCACTTTCCAACAGCCGAATCTTCGCTATTTTTTCTAGGATTATCTGATAATCTGTCAATTTAATCAGCACGATTTTTGATCCTGCATTATACGTCTGATCCTACTTGTAAATGCTTATAAACATAGTGAAACAGTAATTAACAAATAATCCATACCGATGCACCATACTAATTACTCGAATGCTTCCTGCAATTGAAAGCGCCCGATAAAAGATTTTTCAATACTTATTACAAAACAATTTGGATATTTTTCATGTCTTTTTGGGCGCTTCTCCGCTTTACTCACACATTCTCATGAAACAAAAGTTTGCTCGACGGTTCTCTCAGGGTTACCATTGATCACCAAGAATAAGGTAAGACGCTGCTCAATCTGCAAAATGTTAGACAAGCTGAATTTTGATAACTGCAGGCACTACTAACGTCGTAGTATAATCGCCAGTTGAAAACTTTGTCTAGCACTTGCGGAAAGCCTCGCTCCACTGTGAGTCACAAAAGTAGATGCACGGCGTAGAAAGTGTTGAGTAACGTAATAAAAGGATTGATGATACAATTAGTAAAAAGAATTGGATGTTTCGTGCAGCACCACCGCACGTGGTAAGCTCGACCCTGGAAGACAGGACGGTTTACGAGACGCAAAGTATGAGCTTTGAAGTGGTCGCAACCGGACTGCCGAGGCCCGATGCCAAGTGGTTCAAGGACGGCAAACAAATGCGCTCAGCGGATCGCACTAAGATCGTCGTCGCTGGAGACAAGTACAGCTTGGAAATGAAAAAGGCGACCCTCGAGGACGAGGGTGTTTACACTTTGAGCCTGACGAATAAACTCGGAGAAATTAAGGTCGATGGCTACTTAACCATTGGAACGATCGAAGATCTTCGTAGACCAAAGTTCATTGAACCCCCCACTGACGTCGATGTTGCTGATGGTAGCAACGGAGAATTCAAAGCTGTCTTCACGGCTGATCCTGTTCCCGAAATGACTTGGTACGAAATAGTAACTTCGACGTTTATATATCTCTTATTTTAATATTTATATATCCATTTTTCTTAATTAACACTCGCAAGGAAATATTTAACATCGCTGGTAGGTCAAGTTCGGTGAAGTATTAAAATATGATTGGATAATTTCGAGAGATTTTTTAATTGAATTTGTGATCACTAAAGGTTCATCAAAGGATCTGAAATCGCGGAGGATGACAGTCGCATCAAGTGTAAAACAAAGGAGAAGATAATTGAGGATAGATTGACTCAGAGCACAGTCACTCTGCAAATACCGAAATGCAGCATCGACGACACCGGAGAATATACTTTGAAACTTATCAACAAATGGGGCGAAGCTGAAGCCAGTGTATGTAATTCCCAATTATTTGATTCAATTTAATAAGTCTGGTATTTTTTCCTAAATTCATTATTAAATATTAGGCTTTCTTGAGTCTCTTGTGGAAACCAAACATCGAGGAATTCAAAGATGTGACTGGACCAGTCGGAGAAGGTCTAAGATGGGACACAATTATCATTGGCAATCCGAAGCCCGAATTTACATTCTCGAAGGACGGCAAGGACTTGGAAATTGGCGACAAATTCACCATCGAAGAGGATAAAAGAAATAAGAAATACACGCTCGTTATAAAATGCGTGGAGGTTGAAGATGGTGGAGTTTACTGTGTCACGGCTAAAAACTACTTGGGCGAAGCTAGTGCCCAAGCAAAACTGACACCGCACAGTAAGATATTATTACTAAATTAAAATAAACAAATAATCATCAATTCTTATTATAATCTGCATTTTTAGCCGAACCACCAACCTTCTTGAAGGAATTAGAAAAGATGCAATGCTGTCATCGCGAGGATATTGAGCTTAAAGTTCGCACGGTTGGTATTCCCAAGCCGGAAGTCGCATGGTTAAAAGATGGCAAACCGTTCGTTGAAGATGATCGTCACAAGATAGTGACGACTTCCGAAGGCGTGATCGACAGTACTCTGTCGATCTCAACCTTCGATCACTCTGACATCGGAAATATAAAATGCATATCAAAGAATCTCGCCGGAACTATCGAAACCAGCTGCGATTTAACTATGAAACAAATAGAACCGGGTCTTGCCGGACCTGGTTTACCAAGGTCCCTTGAAATCGACGAGGGAGAACCTTTGGAACTGAAGGTCAAGGTCGACGGAAGTCCTATTCCAGACATCCTGTGGTTCAAGGATGGAGAAAAGATTGTGCCGAATGATCACATTAAGATCAATACTGAACCAACTGGTCTCACGAAATTAACAATCGATAGCATTACGCCAACCGACTGTGGCGCTTACAAATTAGTCATCAAAAATCCAACCGCTGAGCAATCGGCAATTTGTGCCGTTGCTGTTGCTCGTAAGTCTAATTCAGTCAATAATAAATGGAAAAAAAATTCGTATTATTTTAAAATGTAATATAATTTATTACAGCTCAACGAAGGAAGCCATCGTTCTCCAAGCCTCTCGAAGACACAAAGGCAATTGTAGGGCAACCATTGAGACTCGAAGCCCAAGTGACCGGCTATCCAAGTCCACAAGTTCAATGGTTCAAAGATGGTCAACCTGTGAGACAATCCAAGGAAGTGTACTTCCTCAACGAACCCAATGGCATAATTGGTCTCAAGATCGACAACGTTCGACCAGAGGACGCGGGAACGTACTCGATGGTATTGTCGAACTCGCTCGGTGAAATTACTGGCAAAGCCAAGGTCGAAGTCGAAGAAAAAGAAAAGAGGCCTGAATTCCTAACAACTCTTCAACCTCTGAATATCGTGGAAGGTCTACCAGCCAAGTTGGAAATCAAAATCGCCGGCAAACCAACACCCGAATTACAGTGGTTCAAAGATGGAGAAGAGGTTTGTTAAAGAATAAAAAATAATAACAGTTCCTATAGAAAAATATTAAATATATTAATTGATTTTTATAGATCGTCCCTGATGGTGAGCATATAAAGATCGTTCAATTGCCAGACGGAAGCCATGCTTTACTGATCGACAAAGCCAGACCAGAAGATGCTGGCGAATATCAAGTAGTAGCTGGCAATTCGCAAGGCACGTCCAATTGCAAGGCACCCATACAAGTACTAGGAAAACTGCAACCAGACACACCCGAGGAGAAGCCGAGCTTTATCAACCCAATGAGAGATATGTCCGTCGAGGAAGGAGAGCCAATTGGCTTCTCAGCTTCGATTACAGGCAATCCAATTCCTGACGTCAGTTGGACCAAGGATGGTGAGCCTATTGAACCATCGGAACGCATTACAATCTCCTGTGATGGCAAACGAGTTGCTTTGGATGTCAACGAGTGTGGACCAAAGGATACTGGCCTTTACGAATGCCACCTGAAGAATCCACTTGGCGAAGTTTCGGCTGGTGCCAAAGCTAATATCAGATCGGTCTACAAAGCGCCCACATTCACTCACAAGTTCACTGACCTCCAACAATTGCCGGATTTGGATGCCAAGTTCTCGGCTAGAGTCAGTGGAATACCAACGCCTGATATTTCGTGGTACTTCGGCGATAAGCCAATCCTTCGCGATAACGATAAATACAAGATAAAACGCGATGGAGATGCTGTCTGTCTTTACGTAAAGGATTGCACTTATGATGATTCCGGTCTTTACACCTGCAAAGCTACCAACAGGGGCGGATCAGCCGATTGCGTGGCTAGTTTGACAGTGGTCGATAAAATGTAAGTATTTAAAAAAAATATTTTAGACAATTAGATGAAACTATTGTTATCGTTTCAGTCAAAAGATGCAAAAGGTGGAACCACCCTCGTTCCTCAAGAGAATCGGTGACTGCGAAGTCTACCGTGGAATGCCAGCTAAATTCACAGCTTGCATCACAGGAAATCCTGAGCCTGAATTCGAATGGTACCGCAATGGTGACAGACTATGGCAAACTGATCGTATTCGCACTGAACAGGAAGGCAGTCTGTTGAGACTGATAATATCAAACGTAGACGAACTCGACGCCGGCACATACAAATTGAGAATAACGAATCCGTATGGCGAGGATTCGTGCTCGGCTGAAATGACATACGAATGTAAATAGAAAATCGAATTTAAAAATAGAAGTATGTTAATTGTATATTAATATATTAAATTTATCGCTTTTGAATTTTCAGCTTTGGAACCAAGGTCTAAGAAACCCTTGGGCGATCAGTATATGGATTACGATAAACACCGGAAGTCCGGCATCCCTCTGCCTTTGGCCGACCGCCCAATCATCAGCAGGATGATGGACCGTCACTTAACTCTCTCTTGGAAACCATCAATCCCAATTGGTCCACGTGTTCCCGTTACTTATCTCGTAGAAATGTGCGAAATGCCCGATGGCGACTGGTTCACCGCGCGTTCCGGTATTCGCAGCTGCGTCTGCGACATCCGGAACCTCATCCCCTTCCGGGATTACAAGTTCCGAGTACGCGTGGAGAACAAATACGGCATCAGCGAGCCATCACCATTCGCTCAGACTTATCGCGCTAAATTAGAACCAGATCCACCTAAATTCTTCCCGTATCTTCCACCCGGAATTGATTTCCGACCGGAAACCAGCCCTTACTTCCCCAAGGACTTCGATATCGAAAGACCACCGCATGATAACTACGCTCAAGCGCCGAGGTTCTTGCGACAAGAACACGACACGCAATACGGCGTGAAGAACCACAATTGCAATCTCTTCTGGTTCGTTTATGGTTACCCGAAACCGAAGATGTCCTATTATTTCAATGATCAGCTGATAGAATCCGGTGGCAGATACGATCAGAGTTACACCAGGAACGGGCAAGCTACCCTTTTCATTAATAGAATGCTCGAGAGAGACGAAGGCATCTACGAAGCAGTTGCCTCGAACGAACACGGAGAAGCCAGGCAAAGGGTTCGTCTCCAAATCGCAGAGTATCCTACGTTCATTCAGAGACCGGAAGAAACAGTTGTGATGATGAGGAGAACCGGACAATTGGTGGCTCGAGTCACCGGTGTACCTTATCCCGAAATTAAATGGTACAAAGATTGGAAACCCATTGCTTCGTCCTCCAGAATTAAGGTATTTCATTTCTCACTATGTCTAATATTTTATTTAATTAACTATTAATTATTTTATCTTGCACAGATTGATTTCATCGAACCGGATATGTCGATTTTGATAATAAACGAGTCGATAGTCAAGGACGAAGGACTCTACTCGATCAGTGCGGGAAATGTTGCCGGCTCTGTGTCCTGTTCGGTGATGTTCTTCGTGGAGGAGAATGAGCACGATTACAGTTACAGAACGTACAAACGGAAGGCTGACGTCAAACCGCGCGACAAACCATTTAACGACTCGTACGATCTTGGAGACGAACTTGGTCGTGGCACTCAGGGTATCACTTATCACGCTGTCGAGAGAAGTACTGGCAGAAATTACGCTGCCAAAGTTATGCACGGTCGCGGCGAAATTAGACCGTTCATGTATAATGAGATTGATATAATGAATAATTTGAATCATCGCAAGTTGCTGCGACTGCACGACGCTTATGAGACCGATCGTTCTGTTACTCTCGTTATGGAACTGTATCCTTTCTTGATTAATATTAATACTGATTGTTTTCCCACGAATTTTTTTGAGAGAGAATTCCTTAACATTAACTATAATACAGAGCTGCTGGTGGTGAGTTGGCTGACACTCTAACAAAACAGGCCTTCTACACTGAGACCGACATTGCCAACTACATTCGCCAAATTCTTTGGGGATTGGAATACATGCACAGTAATCATTACGCTCACCTTGGATTGACGGTTTGTATTAATTAGAGTAAATAATTTTTTGTATATTAAATTTTATTTTGATGAGAGTTATTATTTATAGCTTGGAGATTTGCTAATATCGCACATGGGAGGAGATGATCTAAAGATCTGTGACTTCGGTCTGGCCAGGAGGATTTCGCATACGAGATTAATGACTTTAGCTTACGGAATGCCCGAATACGTGGCACCGGAAGTAGCGAATAACGAGGGTGTGTCATACGCGGCTGACATGTGGTCTCTCGGAATTATCACGTACATCCTACTGTCCGGTATTTCACCCTTCCGAGGTATCAATGACCGAGAAACTCTGACGAGGATCAGAGACGGCAAATGGGAGTTCGACGACCGCTGGGTCAATATCTCCGACGAAGCGAAAGACTTCATTCGCAATCTATTGATTTATAATTGCGAGACGAGAATGGATATAAGAAGAGCTCTTTCTCATCCTTGGCTCAACTTTGCCGACAGACCTGCTGGCGATTATTACAAGATTCCCTCGGAGAACTTGAGGAATTATTACAAACTCTACCGGTTCGTAGACTTCCAATATTCAAGTATTATTTCTTTCAGACGAGATTCTAATTCGCTTAATTAATTATTATTGCAGGGATTGGTACGGCAATGCTTCCTGTCGCACATGGTTCCGCAGACGCAAGTTATCCACTGCGTTCGAACACCCATCGAAGATGGTTTATCCACCTGGACACAGGTACACGCCAGAACCCAGTGCTGACAGGACCTTCAGTCCAACGAAGAAACCATCCTCAAGAACCTGGGAGAACCAAGTACCATCGAGGGAACCGATTGATACGGAGATCGGTATTATTAAGAGTGAAAGCCAGTAAGAATACATTCGAATTCTCGAAAAGATAAAATGTGTAAAATTGGACTTCTAATATTAATTGAATGTTTAGCTATCAAAATGGACCGGACACGTATTTGCTTCAACTTCGAGACACTGATTTCCCGGTGCGTCTTCGGGAGTACATGAAGGTCGCGTGCAACCGCAGTCCAGGATTCTCACGAAATATTTCTGACGAGAACTTTGATTGGAGGGTAATTAATTTTTAATGAAGCATTGGTCAGAAAAACACTGCAATGATTTAATCCTTTCGAAATGTATCAGGCTCCTATCATTCGCGAGCGTCGCCGGTTCACGGACGTGATGGACGAAGAGATCGATGATGAAAGGCGAGCAAGAATCAGTAGATACGGCGCTCCCGACAATTTCACGCTTAGAAGACTTAAACATGAGTTGGGAACGCGTCTTGACAGCTACGCGGAAGCAGAGGCAATGATTGAATCGAAGAAGGAAGGACACCTGCCATTCTTCCGGGAGAAACCTCAAATCAGACCAATCGAGGAAGGCAAACCAGCTTATTTGGCTTGCTTCGCAGTGGGAAGCCCGAAACCTACGATCCAATGGTACAAGAATGATTTGATGATCCAAGAATCTAATAGAATCACAGTCACGGAGGACAGTGAGGGCAGATCTATTCTCAATTTCAATCCCACGAAAGAACATGATATTGGCACTTATAAAGTTATTGCAAGAAACCCCATTGGACAAGCTACTGTTAGAACAAGGCTTGTTTTAGCTGTTGTTCCTTCAGGTCCCGATTCACCCGAGGTTTGTATTACACATTTGATATATTGTTTAATATAGTGGACTATATTAACAAAAAGTAATTTTACAGGCCACTGATATTTCGGACACAGAAGTCCTCCTGAGATGGAAGCAGCCTAAATACGATGGCAACTCGCCTGTGCTCTGTTATAATCTTCAATACAAAGAAGGCGATGCTCTCCTCTGGGTGGATGTTGCCTTCAACATCGATCACGAGTTTTACTTGGTACACGACTTGAAGCCCGATACTAGTTACAATTTCCGATTGGCAGCGCGTAATCGCATTGGTTGGAGCGAGAAGGGAATCCCTTCGAAACTAGTGAAGACCAGGCCAACGGGTTCTCAGAAGGTCCAGATTACTCGAGCGATGAGGCATCTTCAGGAATTAACAGAAGCAGGTCAAGAGATCGTACTCGAGGAAGATAAACCCCATATGGATTACTCCATCGAGGATCATCCAATTGAGTGGTCGACGGACAATCAACTCTCCAGCAAGTATAGCTTCATCTCGGAGATTTCGTGTGGTAAATTCTCTGCCGTTGTGAAGGGTGTGGACAAAGCGAACGATCGGGTGATCATCGCCAAGATCCTCGAGCTTAATTCGGAGACTGAGAAACAGGTGAACATGGAATTCGAAGTTCTTCGTTCGTTGAGGCACGAAAGGATAGCATTGCTGGAACATGCCTATAAACCTCCGGGATCTCCAGTTGCCCTCTTCATCCTGGAGAAACTCCAAGGAGCTGATATTCTGACATACTTCTCCAGTAGGCACGAGTTCACAGAGAACTGCGTTGCCACAGCGATTTCACAGATCCTCGACGGTCTTCAATACCTTCACTGGAGAGGATACTGTCACTTGGATATCCAGCCGGATAATATTGTGATGTCCACTGTTAGATCGGTTCAGGTCAAGCTTGTCGACATGGGATCCGCCAGACTTGTCAGTAAATTGGGTACCACAGTTCCAAAGTGCGGCCATCCAGAATACAGGGCTCCTGAATTATACGCTGATGAGGCAGCTCATCCTCAAACAGATATTTGGATGGTCGGTATATTGATGTACGTCCTCTTATCGGGTATGCCACCGTTCCGTGGCAAGGATGCTGAAGAAACCCGGCAGAATATCCTCTTCGTCAGATACAGATTCGAGCACCTCTTTAAGGAACTGAGTCAGGAAGCCACTAGATTCCTTATGCTGGTCTTCAAGCGAGCGCCACAGTAAGTGATATGTTAATCTTGACGTTTTTAAAGAAAGATTGGGATTTTTGTTCTAACACTGTGTTTTCCTTTAAAGCAAAAGACCTCTGACGGAAGAGTGTCACGAGCATAGATGGCTGCAACCTTCCGACTACATGATTAAGAAGCGCGAAAGAGCAGTCTTTTTAGGCAACAGACTGAAACAATACAACGAGGAATACCATGAAGAAAAGTCCAAGCAAGCATCGCAAAGCCAGAACCTGGCCAGCGAGAGTCTACTCGGATCGCCACAAAAGCTCATCAGATCTAACAGCATACAGGAAGAGCTGCTCACGTCGTTCTAACGATTAAGCTACGATTAAGTCGCGATTTTCCAATTTTCAATTATCTCACACGCGTCCGTAATCCTCGCGCGTGTTTAGTCATCGGTCTTGTGAAAGAGCAAGGAGGAACAAAGGATCGAACCGAGCTGAAAGGAAACGAAGCGATTGGCAAGAGACGCGTACCGCGTAAAGCGTTCTGTTTCCTTGTTTTCTTTTCGTTTTTTTGTTATTATTTATTTGTTACAACTTGTAATTATTACGGCAGGTAACGTCGCACGCCGTTCGCGAGGATTTCGCATACTCGACCGTGAATATGCAAGACGGTCTACATAGGAGCATAAAGAAGTACAGAAAATGTGGTCCGTATTTTAACGAATTGACGCCAAGGAATTGACTCCTTCGGAATTGTACAAAAATTATAATTCTGCTCTGACAAAGTCACAAATAAATGCTAAATATAAGAAATATTACCAATGCCTGAGAAGTTTTTCTGGGAATCGCGCTAGGGATCAGAGATATCAATGCTTTCGTTATTAAATATCGAATTTATTTACAAATTATGATCTCCCGATATTACAACGCTCTATAAAGAGGATTAGTGTACTGTGCACGTTGGTGTTCGAGTTGATGAATTTCTTCACTCCACCCTTCAATGTAAAACCCGTGGAATGAGACGCGCGGTAAACCCATTGAACACGCTCAATCGTGATCAATTAAAATTAAACTAGAATGGATCTAGGGCTGTACAAGAGATCTCTAAATCGACAAATAATTAATATAACCTTCCCACAAACAAAAGAGACTAGTATAAAAAACATTAGAGAGGAATCAATCATCCATACCACTTCGAAATATACATATCTTTTTGAATGCGTTTCTAATACTCGAGAAAATTCCATTAGAAAAAAAACTAAACCGACAAATATACAATTATAAAGTGATGGCAGAGTCTCTGATCTCAAATCATCTCTTTGCATATTGCATCACATACTCTCTTACTTTAACATGGAAGGATTCCTTATCTTTCATAAATAAATCAGCAGCCTCTCTGTTTAATGGATCATCAAAATTTAAGAGATCCTAAGAAGAAAAGGTAACCATTACTTCCTGAATACAGCTAGAGCTAAATAATATAGGCCTATGAAACTTACAGTGAACAAAGAATTTAAACCCCAGACAACATCCTTAAGTTTTCTGGTTGGTGCCCAGCCCATCCCATCTATACTACTCTCCCTCAATATGGACAAGCATACATCACCATCCTCATTAATATTCGGATGCCATAACTTTGTTAAGCACTTAACTTTTGGTGGCTGGAAATGAAACAACCCATAATGGTTACTTGTGGTAACCCAAGATGGAAAGTCTAAGCTAAATAGTAAGAATAACACTGTATAGTTACAGCCATGTTATAGTCCTCTGTAATGTAAATCTGAAAATAGAATCTGCCTCCAAGCCAGTAACCTTCATCAGGGACAATCAACAGTGTGAACTCATGTAGCCTATGCGGATCATTAAATGTCACTTGACAAGTGTTAGGTAAAGTTTGCTCCATTTCTTGCACCTACACCACAAGGAAGCTCTTTCAGTTGGAAACCTCACACTCACAGAAATATTAATCTCTAATGTATACAAGGAGTACCTCTTTAACCAGTAATTTATCACGAACGGAAATACGCTTATTGTAATCCCGATTCTTTGCATTCGCTAAATCGCTATCCTTCTTCAATTTTCCCCGCAACGTAATCATATTTTCCTTCTACAAGGTCTGAAATAACAAGATACAATTTGATGGCTATAAACGATTGATAGTTTTCAAAGAACTACTTTGAGGTTGGAAATGTTGACTTGGAAATGGAAAGGGACATGAATTTAGTAAACTGATACCTGGCAAGGATGGTGTGACACAGTGACTTTGATGAATTCAAGTAAATTTATCATTCATACTTCTCCATAACAAAAACATTCACGATGCTAATCAGTCAATGACACGGGTCGAAAGGTTAGGAATAACAGACTTCTTCAATACCACGACAAAACTAAGTACCTGCACTGAATGGACGTGATAGCCGATTTATACGAATATTGTTATTCGTTCCTCTCAGGAAATGTGCCGCTTACGAATTTTCATTTCAGGACTTCCAACTATTTTTGACGATTTAAAAGAAAACGGTAAATGTTCGATTGTACTATTGAGTGTACTTATAATGCAGCAGATGGTGACACCAGAAAAATTCTCTCGTTTCGACTCTATTACAAGAATCGAAACCTTTTCCAACGATTTTCTGTTAAGATATTTACCTAGCGCGAGCATATTTTAAAGTTTAAATTGTCGATATTGAAAATAAAGGGAAAGAGCTGAAAATATGTCGCATCCGATAAAACGGTTATATATATTTTTCTTCTGGACGTACTTCCAATTCTCGCATTATTGCAATAACTCTTTTTAATGTTAGAGATGGTTTATGCATGAATAAATATGACATCCTTATGTTCTAATAGATATGTAAAATATCTGTTCGAATAATTCATACGCACGCTGGAACATGCCAGTGTCTGCCTCTGGCAAAACGACGCACACAATTCGCAAAGACAATTATTCGCATATATGCCATCCAACGGATGAAAATAAGTTGGTACTCACTCGGTGATGAAAGCAGCTTATATCCTTCCCACCGCAATCACAAAATCCTGGCACTTTTGGGAACTTCACAAGTAATTTTCCACACGACTTTTGAGCACGACGCAAAAGTGCACTTTCCGCGCGCGGGTTTTTGGAACACTGGGAAAACGAGAGCGAGATATCGAAGCCATTTTATTACTATCGATATATCGATAACAATCGTCATGAATCGATAATTTTATTTTTTACGCCAATATATTTAACAAATCTGTATTTTTAATTTTCCACAAAATAGGAATAAAATCAAACGTTCTGCAATCTGTTAATCATATTCTTAATTTAAACCACACAATGTCAAACATGTTCCATTTAAAAATTAAAAGCCAATTCATAGTCAACCCGCCAATTTTACGCGGCAACTTTCTCTCTGTTATCGATTATCGATTAATTACGATTTGTTTCCTCATAAAGCTCGGCAAATTCAGTCAGAATTATACTGTTTAGAGGCGCCGATAACATGCAAAAAGAAGTGCAGATCAGCTGTTTACGAATGTGTAGTACTGTGTGATTTTTAAAAATGGATTGACAAAGTATCGCGTTATTAAACGAGAATGTAAGCAAACGTAGATTCTCATTAATGGCCAATCTTTTCAAAATATCCTTTTGCTCAAGAGCAACTGGTGTCACTGTCCTAAATAGGTTCTGTTTGTTTTGACACTCATTCCTGGTTCCTCACGAAAGAACTAGGTTTCTTCCATATATTTATAATAAATATTAATTCCATACACCAAACATATTCTCACACGAAATCGACAAATATGACCTGTTCGCGTTGCTTTGCAGGATAAAAGATTCAGAAGCAGAACAGAAATCAAATCCAGCATCGCATTTGGATTCTCCCGAAGGATCCGTGAGAAAGTGCAGTGTTTCTTTCTCCTTTAATTTCGACTTTGAAGATGTCGATGTTAAAGATGTTAATAGTGATGCCTCATCAGACTCTGAGTCAGCCAATTTGCAAATTGATGTATCCGAAGTGGACAACTATGTGGCTTCAAGCAGGAAGAAAAGAGAATCTATTGAGGAGGTATCCTCTGTTCTTAATGAGATGGAAGAGGAGATTGAAAGGCAGTTGGATGCAAAGGCAGCCAAGACTAATTTGACCGCAACGAATGTAAAAAATATTATCAAGCATGTTATCACCAATGAACATGTAATGGCAATGGTTCAGAAGCAGCTACATGATAAAGAGGATGACGTTATGTTTGAGCCTAAGTTGACAAGAGCAAAAGCTAAGTAAGTAGTAGAACTACTATTTCTACTTTCTATTAAATACCATTGTTCAAAATGAACTCCTACTAAAGGGAACTGGCTGCAGCCCAACTTGATATACCTTGGCCCATCACCCCTATTAAAAAACCTACATCCGAAGTTCAAGTCTTAATTGAAGAAGAATTGTCAGAAGATTCATCTGATGAAGAGTATAAACCTGAACATGATAAGCAAAGTGATGATGAGAGAGAGACTGAAAACTATGCAAGCAGTGATGCAGAGTCCCATCCTGTTGCAGCAACTGGTGGCTCTGATGCCACAGAAACCAAAGAACAATTATCTACTGAAGTCCAATATGATTCCGAGGGAGTTTTCAAAATCCCTGAGTATGAATGAAGTTTATTGTATATAAGAATTTAAAATATCACCCGGGTTTTCTATGTTTATGATTATTTTTCATAGAGCTCCCCATGTCCCAGAGGAAGTGGATAGTATAGGTCAGAGGACAAGATCAAAGCTATGTCTAAGTGAAACATCATTGGAACAAATTGAACAAGCATTTGTACCACCTGACATAACTACAGACATGTATGATTGGGATGGTGAAATTGATGAAGATTGGGACAACTTTTTAAAAGAATTTACAAAGCCATTAACTCAGGAACCAGCCACTGATGATGATCCAGAAGCTGATCCTGAGTATAATATTTTGGAAGATGAAGAAATTGAATTATGTTCGTATTAATTTAAAATAATTCATGGCAGTGCTTGTGCTAAATTAGTTAGATATGCGACCGATATTCAAAGTATTGTAAATTCTTTTATAGTGGACAAGGAAGAACTGCGTGCTGATAAAGCAGTAAAAGTTACACGTAAAGAATTAAACAATTTGATCGCGGAATTGTTTGAGTTCACAGACTCCTTTTCGAAACAGCAACAAGAAACATCGAAAAAGAAAAAAATTACTGAAACATTACAGTTGTCTCCAGAAAATAATACTCTGGTATATAGAAAGATTCTTTTATGGAATAACATTTTAAAGCAACGTTAAACCCACAAATAATATTTTTTTCAGAGTGGTGCAATACCCAGCTTTCCAGTTTCGGTAGAACCGGAAATTCCGAAAGTGATAAGCTTTGAACAACGATTATTATTGGCAACTCAGTTACGTCAACACGTTCAGTTAACTGCTCAACATTTTGTAATGACTTATATGCGACCACAATTACATGAACAATCGTGTATCTGCAAGCAAAATCTACTTAATTTAAGGTGAGTTCCCTTTTTTAGAAAATATACAACTTATTCACGTGAAGCTATACATATAAATTGAAATTAGGGACTTGAATTCTGGTTCACACTCTGCATTCAATGTGGCAAATCTACCAGATGCTTTAAAACTCATTACTGATTGGGAAGAAAAATTATCAGATGAAAAATTTCTAGAAAATTATACAGCACAATTAGCTGATAAAAGCAATAAAGTGAAAATACACGCAGGTACAAGCAAAGCTTTTTATACGCCAAAATTTCACCCAGAAATGGAAAAGTTATTTATTGAAAGTACAGCTTTGATGTACCCTCAGCTACTGCCCCATGTCTTATTTATTAGTGATTCAAAAATCTCTATACGCCCAGCGTATACAAAGTCGGAAGAGTTGTAAGTGCTTCAATTTTTTGGAGTAGTCGAAAGCAATTGAAGAATGCTATTCAATCTTGTTTGTTTAGCCTGTTGGCGATTGGTCTGGAACAATTTCTTCCACTTGTTGCCTCTGCACCTCGAAAGTTTAAAGGAAAGAAATTTCATGTAATGGATGCACTGGAATTAATATCGCAGTACCTTTTACCATGGAGGGACCCTAGAGCGCTACGTTTCCATATTCGCAAACGACGATGTATGAAAGATGGAAATCCGATTCAGGTATATACTTTAAAATGGACATAGTATTTTATGAAGATACTTAATACAATATTATTCATACAGCACTACTTCGAAAAAGGGACTGCCCCAAGGACAATACATTGCATACTGGCAACCTATGAGCTAAAGGCGCCAAAAGATCAGCCGTGGCAATTGTTACCTTTGCGTTGGCAAAAATATCTTAAAAATGTATGTTATTTTTGTATAGTTTCACCCAACTTTATCTTGCAAAGAATAGAGACTACATTTATT
This sequence comes from Ectemnius continuus, assembly GCA_910591665.1. Classification (NCBI taxonomy): domain Eukaryota; kingdom Metazoa; phylum Arthropoda; class Insecta; order Hymenoptera; family Crabronidae; genus Ectemnius; species Ectemnius continuus. Next base: position 5,196,358 of record OU342868.1, on the reverse strand, counting down.
TCATACTTCCAGACGAAATACGGTTCTAAAAATTTGAACTCCTTAATAGCATTAAATTCATATGAGAATTTCAAAAGAGATTGCCTAGTTCCTAAAAACCATCCATTACGCAATCCAATTGTAAATATAATGTCCAAAAAGATAACAAAAAGGAATACATCACGGCAAACGGATCTGAATGTTGATTCCATAAGAAATACCACGCCAGCAGCCGAAAGCCCAGATATGCTTTCGGCTCGATTGTTGAATTTACCAGCATTATCCGACACTTCTAATATGTCCCCACCTAATCAACCGGGGTCAGAAACACGATGTACAGAGACATCAGCTTTACCAAATTCGTGTACACTTGAAACCAATAACAAAGATACTTCTGAGACTGTTGACAAACCAGAATCGCCACAAGTCCGAAGAACAACACCACGATTGGCGAAAACTAAGAGTGCACAGAATATGAAATTAATGGCCCAAGTGTTAGGACCTAAAGGTGTATCTTCCAGTTGCAGTAACTTGAAAACAAGAGACAAAATTGATATTGGCAAATCGAAATCTTCAGTTCTTCCAAAAGTGGTGAGTTCTTACATTTTTTATTGCAATTTGTGTAATCTCATTCGATCTAAATTTGATCTGATGTTTCTAAGGATGACGAGGATGAGATAGCAGAACTTATGCTGGCGAGTACTACGATAAAGCGAGATGCCGTTAGCAGAAAGAAGGCAAAAGAAGCAAGAGAGTTGGAGAATATAAAAAGGCTACTAGAGTCTGAAAACCCAGTTAGTGAAGAAGAAAGAGAATCAAGTAAGATATTAAAGTTTAACGGATTCTAAAAGTATTAGTCTTATATTGTTGCTCCTATTCTTTGTATTCTTTAGAGTTTGCTGCTTCATACTTCCAAAAGCTACATTTAACATTAGAGCCGCATGATACGGAAATATTAAAGACTGTAATAAAGTTGTATATAGAGTACAACGAAAAACTAGAAGAAATCAGTAAATTAGAGAGTAATTTCCTTATGGAAAAACTGAATAAGGATGCACTGGTAATTGAACTGTACCAAAATGTCTGTGATAAGTTACGAGTATACCCCGAGCTGTGCTCGGATTTCTTGTTATTTTTAAGTCCCCACCAAGCTGCAATGATTGATAAATCTGTAGAATATACAATGCTTCAAAAAATGAGCAAATTCGTGACTGTCGCACAAATATATTTTGCGAAGCAACCATCGCGAATTGCAAAAATGATGCATGCTATAAGACAATTGTCTTCTGATACTCGTGTAACACTCGAAAGTGTTTATGGTATTATGGCTCCGATATTAAAAGGACATCCATTAATAATGGATCTTTTTCTACAAGTTTTGCCTACTGCGAAACCACCAGAAAGTTTATTTGCATCACATCTATTTGAAAATTTAGTTTGTCCTATTGGGCCACATGAAAAAAATAAAATATATACTGAAGACGCCCCAGAGTTATATGAAAATATAGATTTGCCGGTATTTGCAACACAAGATGATCCTTATGGGGGAGAAAACTGTAAATGTGATTGCCATAATTCTCAAGATGGAAACACGAAAGCTACTACAGAACATTGTATCTCTTGCGGTATAAGGGTAAGTTGTGTTTATTATTCTTCCACTGCTACCTCAAAAATTTCACATTAATTACATGAACGAATTTTCAGTATTTGAATGGAAGAATTTATCTTCAAACATCCGAAGGTCTACGGCCGGCAAAAGTTATCTTTCCTGGAGCTGAAGAAGAAAAGTTAGAAAACATGGCACGAGTATCACTGAAAACTGCTGATAAATTTGCGTCACCCGCGGTACCAAAGCGGAGACGAAGATCATCGAAAAATGAGTTGACTACTGACGAACCGTGGCAGAAATCAATGACATCCAAAAATTCACCTATAAAAGAAGCCGAACAATTAGAAAAAATGACTCCCAAATCGAAGAAAACTGTAAAGAATGTTCCACTAAAGACACTAGAATGTAAAAAACCACTCAAAAGATTTCCTAATTTTGATGAAGACACGATAGGTGCTAAACGAATACGCAAACGTGAGAAACGGTTGGATAGTCCAGACGAGAAGCATGAGGGTGGCATTTCGTCTGGCACAGAAAGTGCTATTAGATCTGAATTGAATCAAAATACAGAAAGTGATTCAACGAATGTTGGTGACAGCAACTATAGTGAACCCGAGATAGAAGAGATTTTAGATCCGGTTATAGGTACGTGTAAAACAAAACGAGATTGATTAAAAGGACTGAAGACTCATTCTTCTGAAAAATTTCAGATGTATCAATGGAAGGGGCACAGACATTAACCGAGAACAGTTCTGAGACGACTTCTACACAAAATAATCCCCCGACTGATGAAAATATTACAACAAATACTAAGCCTTGGTCGAGGCAGGAAGATATGATTTTACTACACACAATCAAGGAAGAATATTCTGAGAATTCCCTTGTTAGAGTTAGTGAAGCTCTACAAGATCGCACTCTCAATCAAGTATGAATTCAAAAATCATATACGATGTGTACTTGGTATTGTCTGTTATTACGGGAAAGTAAACTGATTTATTTTCAGGTCAAAGAAAGATGTCAAGTACTACTGACTCTGCTGGAAAAAATGGTGTAATATAGAGAAACAAGACTCAATTAGGCATAATGCTGTTCTGAATCTGCGGCCTGATTGATATTAATTTAAAATGTTGTACAGTCAAATATACCAAGACCGTCATTGGTTTAGTTTATAAAACTTCTATATCCACTTGCAAAAATATTGTTGATCTTAATATATAATTTATTTAGTTAATAATGAAGGTATAATTGGAACAGTCGGCGGACCTTTCCAACTTGGTAATGGATATAGAAACTTTATAACTATTCATAATAAACTATGTTGTGATAATGAGAGGGTAATAATAGTTGCAAAGTCACAGCCTCAATAAGAGAATGTTGCCCATCCTGTTTGTAAAATAATAGCCGAATATGTACACATCGTGTTTAGGTAATATCGAATAGTATCGACACAAATACATGCGCAGAGTTATTTATGTACAGTCGAATATTACAAACATTTCGTATAAATAATGTGTCCTAAAAACAAAGTTTATTTCATAACATCACACTTGCGATGAGTCGTGTATGAAAACACTTTACAACGTTGCATATCGAAAAGTATGAATGTGCAAACCGACCTGTTGCCCAGACAACGTCAATTAGTGTATTCTTCACACAATTGGTGGATGTTCCCTGCCTGCTAATCTAAGATCCTACATCAATAAGCTCCTGTATACTGTTTCTTCAACTCGAAATGACGTATCTTCTCGAGAATTTTTGTTCTTTGACTTTAATGAAAAAGTTGTTGCCCTACGAACTTAGAACCTACCAGAAAGTAGCATATGTTGCAATAGTAAAACATAAACTACTAATAAAGTATTACGAGATTATGTGCTTCCTTTGGTTTGTTAACAATTTATTCTGCATGAAAAAATGAAAAGTAAGAAGAAGGGCAGAATGGAATTAACGACTGCAATTAAGATCTTAAACATAAACTCGGAGTGTCCACTAGTTACATGTTGCACAAAATTTCACAAAAAGAAATCTGTACAAAGAATATAGTAATGCTACCACATTAACGCGAATGGTGTACCATTTTTCTAAGTTGCATTAATTGGCACTTAAGCTTTTTATGTATCACAAAAAACAGTCCAAATGTTTACCAGTGCCTATTAGCTTAAAACTTTGAGAAAATTCCGTGGGAAGTGTATACCGTCACGACATTGTTAATAGCGTGGGTACACAACAATAACAGCAACCTCGAGATAAATCAATATATCGTGGTTTGTTGCCACGTAACGTCATGCTTTCTGTATTAAATAATGAAGCTTGGTGTTCAACCTCAAGTTATTGTATACTTTCCTCTCTTAAATTCTGGCTCATCAAGCTATACTGTACAGAAACCCAGTTTTAAAGACGCGGATACGCTTTTACCGAAGTTTACCTGCGTCTAAGAAGTATGTGAAAAGTCAAAGTAAACAAATTGTTTACAGTACTTCCATACTGTCTATATCAACACCGAGATCAAGAAAATCATCACCATAATCCTGAACATGCCTTTGACCTACAGAATTCTCTGTATGATCTGGATCATCAGTGACAGGACTAGGTGGTGGGTTTGTCACCATACGATCTGAATCACGAGGAAGTCTGTCCATACCTTCACCTCGCCTTAGTCTAGCTTCTTCTGCTATTTGTTTGGTTGAGAGCTCAGCTCTTGTTAAAAGGGCAGGAAGGTCTTTGTCCGGGCCATCTGAAAGTCATTTGTGATGGAATATGAATTTATATCTAGTTTACAGTTATTTTAATTCTCTCAAGCTTCCTACTTACTTTCAATGATCTTAATCAACTCTTGTGCCTTTTGTCTGCGTTTGTCAGCTGCATCTTTTTTTCTTTCTTCAACATGATCCTTTCTGTCTTGATAAAATATCTCCTTGATTTTTTCTTGTGGGATATGTTCATCATTTTTAACTAGATATAGATAGACTCCACCTGCAGTCCTCCTACGAGAACCATTCATTATCAACATCCCACCATCTTCCTCAATCTCTTTTGTCTTTTCAAAAAAGTGCATTGCTTGTTCTTTTCCAATTATATCAACAATTCTTCCTAAAAATTTAATAAAAATATTATATAATGAAACAAAGACAGCTTGGTACTTTACCTTATTAAAGTTAAAAATCCTTACTTATCAATACATCCTTCTTCTCATTGAGCTTTTCAGCTATATCACTTGCAACATCCGCATCTGAGGATTCAACTGTTGTGCTTAAATCTGATATTATTCGTGTATCCCCTCTTTGTGAGTCTACTACTGTAGAATTCTTCCTTTTGCCAAACTTAAGTTTCGCATTACGCCTATCTGCATTAGTCCTTTTATTTGTATACCTTGTCTCTATTTCTCTGTCATCATCTGAACTGTTGTTGTGAGAAATGTCAGTACTATTCAGAGGATGTCTTAAGGTAAAGTTGTAAGTTTCAACACTACGCTCCTGGTACAAGTTTTTCGTTACACCACAAGATATCAAATCTTCTGTCAATGATTCTTCTTGCACTTGAGTGCACCATATCTTATACTTGTCAGTTTTAGCATTACTGTTCTGCAACTTCTTGCATCTTCTTAACTTAATTTTTGGCCGCTTATTTTTTACATATGCTGCATCAGAATCTGAATCACTTTCTGATTGTGGGTCACTTTCTTGGTCTGCAGATAAATCTGACTCGTCGCTGCAACCCATTTTGATAGGTTCATTTATTCTGGGAATTATATGAGGTCTTTGTAGAATTTTGTAAGTTTCAAAGACATCAGGCTGCAACAAGAGAAAAAAAAATTGTTTCAGTCCCACTTATAAACCTTGCAGTTGTAAAAGGCATAAATCCTAAAGAGTAAACACACTACAAATTTAGGGAAGTTTATGAGTTCTTAACAATTTGATCGAAGCTATTAACAAGTGCCAAACAGAGGTAAAAACTTAAAACAATATATCAGAGGGAAAATATTGTGTTTGTGACAAAGGGTTAGATTACTGTCATGGATAAATCATCAAATAATCAACCTCGTCATCCACGACCTCGCCATCCTCAAGTTCCACGGGCTCCGCCTCCATTTTTAATAGATCTTAAAATGTATCAAAGGTACTAAACGAATTGTTTTTACATATGTGAAGTATCCAATCTCTTATAAATTAACGGCGATTTTGCTACTTGTCTATATATGTAAAGTTAAAGTTTTCTGAAGTTTGATCAGCATGAAGCTAGAGATGCACGATAACTATGACACAATAGAATATGCAATATATAGATTGAACTGGATAGAAATTTTTCAGCGAGTGCGGCAACGGAATTCCTTGGTGGCTCGCTCTGTCGATCTTAAAATATTTCTTCCTAATACGAAATTGGGCATCAGCGACGACCCAATGTCCTTTCAATATTCATGCTTTTGAAGATGGGCAGCGCGAAAAGAATGGTTGCAGCGTGCACCAACACGTGAAATTGTCATAACCTGGTTTTTTAAAATAAAGGACTCAATAATATTTAAAAATGGGTGCTCCCAAGAAAGCTACGAAGAGGAAGCAGTCTGAAGTTAAATTAAAAGAGAAAATTGAAGATCCTATTAAAGAATCAGTGGAATCGGAAGAAGACGAAGATGTGGTAATTTGGCACTGCATATAACATGTTAAAACATTGCGTACGTATCTTTGTTATTAGTTAAATAATTCAAAATTTGCACTACAGGATTCCGGAGCTGAAGATATGCTGGCAGCCGAATTAAATGGTAACGATGACAGCACAGATGAAGAAGCAGATGGTGATGATGTACCTGACTCAGATACAGAAAAGGATCCTGTTGTATTTCAGTCAGATGATGAAGAAGATGAGTTAGAATTTGAGACAGAGTCAGAGGATGAAGAAGAAGATGATGATGATGAGGAAGAGGAGGATGAGGAGGCAGATGATGAAGAAGATGAGAATCAAACTGAGGATGAAAGTAATGAAGAAGCATCTGATAGTGGTGAATCTGAAGATGATAGTATATCAGTAAAGAAAGCTACACAATCAAAAATATCAAGTAACCTGCCTGAAAAAAGTTCAGATAAGGTTCTCAAGTCCAATGCTCCTCAAAAACACTCCAAAACTGTTGAGAAGAAAAATAAAACAAATTTGAATAAGAAAAATGATGGGAAAAGTGCAGATACAAAAATGAATAAGTCTGTGAAAGTAAGATTGAAAACAGAAAGTAAAGAGAAAAATTCTGAAGGTACAGAAAAGGCAGACATAAAGGATAATGTCACTGTTGCAAATGTAGCACAAGATGAATATGAGTATGATAGTTCTGATGAAGAGGACATTAGAAATACTGTTGGAAATATACCAATGAAGTGGTATGATGATTATAGTCATATTGGGTATGATTGGGAAGGAAGGAAAATTATAAAGCCACAAAAGGGTGATCAGTTAGACAACTTCTTGAAGAGAATGGAAGATCCTGATTTCTGGAGAACTATAAAGGATCCTCAAACAGGTCAGGATGTTGTCCTTAGTGAAAGTGATATCCAATTAATCACAAGAATCCAGAAACAAAAAATCCCGGATGTGACATTTGATGAATATGCTGTAAGTGCTATTTTCAATTAATCAAATTTCCTAATACAAAAATTGTTAATAATTATGAAATACTATTTGCAGCCATGGGTAGAGTGGTTTACTTCGGAAGTAATGAAGACACCTCTACGAAAATTCCCTGAGCACAAACGATCTTTCTTGCCATCAAAGTCAGAAGCTAAAAAAGTTTCAAAGATAGTCCATGCACTGAAAATGGGTTGGATGAAAACAACTGCTGAGTTGGAGAAAGAGAAGGAGCGTCAAAATGAGCCACAATTTTATATGCTTTGGCAATCAGATGATCAGGCCGAAGAAATGCGTAGAATTCACAAACATATTCCAGCACCTAAAAGACATTTACCAGGGCATGCAGAAAGCTACAATCCTCCACCAGAGTATCTGTTTGACAACAAAGAACTGAGGCAATGGAATAAGTTGAAGGACACTCCTTGGAAAAGGAAGTTGCACTTTATCCCACAGAAATTCAACTCCCTCAGAGAGGTCCCTGCATATTCAAGATACATCAAAGAAAGATTCCAAAGATGTCTGGATTTGTATTTATGTCCACGTGCTTTGAAAATGAGATTAACGATAGATCCCGAAGCTCTAGTACCGCAGCTGCCTAGTCCTAAAGACTTGCAACCATTCCCCACCACGCTGTCCATGGTATTCCGTGGACATTCGGATATGGTGCGGAGTATCACAGCAGAACCCCTTGGCCAGTATATCGCTTCTGGTGGCGATGATATGAATTTGAAAAGTACGTCTTTATGATCGAAAAGTGGTGTTGCAGATTTAATTATATACATTTTTTTTAGTATGGGAAATATCGACGGGTCGTTGTGTGAAAACTATACCATGCGGTGGAATCATTCGCTGTGTGGCTTGGTGTCCCAATCAATCATTATCACTTATAGCAGTTGCAGCTGAAAAGAAAGTTATACTAGTAAATCCTGGCATTGGGGATCACTTGATTACCAGTAAAACTGATCAACTGCTACAGATAATACCACAGACTGATGTTATAGGTAGTTATAACAACTGGAAATTAGATATAATCCCAATTGAAAGATGTACACTAACTTGATATTGTTTACTTCCATAGTCAACGATCGTGTAAAGGCTGCTGTCCAGTGGGAACAGGCAGAAGGTGAACAGTGGTCTAAAGGGATTAGGGTAATCTTAAACCATTTTAAAATTGTGAAACAAGTTACTTGGCATGGAAAGGGCGATTATTTCGCCACTGTTATGCCAGATGGACAAAACAGATCTGTGCTAATAAATCAGTTGTCAAAGCGAAGGTCACAGTTACCCTTCAACAAGTCGAAAGGTTTAATACAATGTGTATTATTCCATCCTATTAGGCCTTATTTATTTGTGGCTGTGAGTACTTGTAGCTGAACTCTAATATTCACTCTATCGAAAAAAATGATATATTAATAAGAATAATAATACTTGCAGACGCAACGTAACGTGCGTATTTACGATTTAGTGAAGCAAGAAATGGTTAAAAAATTATTATCAAATTCTCAATGGATATCGACAATAGCTATACATCCTGGTAAGCTATCTTACTCCATTATTTCAGTTCATTCGGAATTAGAATTGCTAACTTGTTTGATCTATTACAGGTGGAGACAATATATTAGTTGGAACATATGATAGAAAGTTGCTCTGGTTCGATCTTGATTTGAGTACAAAGCCATATCAAACGTTGCGATTGCATGGAACTGGTGTACGTGGCGTTGCCTTCCATAAGCGATATCCTCTATTTGCTTCTGGTGCAGACGATAGAGGCCTTATTGTCTCTCATGGCATGGTGTACAAGTATGTTTTGAATTAATCATTTGTTTTGGAGCTTTGTTTTTAAGATTGTATCTAACATCTTAATTGTTGAATATTTCAGTGATCTGCTACAAAATCCATTAATCGTACCTCTCAAGAGGCTGAGTAATCATGAAGCGTTCAATGATTTTGGTATATTGGACGTTATGTTCCATCCAATTCAACCGTGGGTATTTTCCGCGGGTGCAGATGCAACTATACTAATGTACACGTGATAAGATTTCATCACATTAGCAAAGATGGGTTTTTCTATTGTAAGATAAGAATTGACCATGAAGTTCGTTGTACGGGTTTTATTCATACATTCATGTGTGTAACGCGGCTCGGCATCATGATAGCAACATGTAAAGACTAAACAGATAGGAACTTTTACATTGCAACAAATCGATACCCGATTGTGAAAGAAGATTGGTGTAAAAAATGAATTGCATAACAAATATTCCATAACCAAAATAATAAAACACTTATGTACATATCCCTTTCCCTTGAGTCAAAGGAATCGAATGTACAAGAGTTTCATTTTAAAACTTACGCAGTATTTTACGCCACTGGCGAATGGCCCAGACATTGCCACTCAGGTTCACCACATTCGCAAATTCTACCTGCGTGTCTGACTTGGAAGACTGTAACTATACCGCGATCATCATCGAACCTACACGTGATATGCAAATCGTGAATCAGGAATGTGTAAAATTGACTGCTCCACCTCTGCCTTAGATACACTGATCTGGGATCTTCTCGAAGTACATTTTCAATTGCCTTTTTCTGATCGTTAATTTTAGTGCCCAAAATTTTATTTAGCTGAATCAGAGCACGCTCGTTAAACACAACACATAATGGAGTTCGTGGTCTTGATATCCACTCAGGTACCCTGACTTCATTAGTATTAGTTTCGGTAGGTCGATTTTCTATAACTCTTGTATCAACAGAAGTCACGGGAACTGATTCTCCGCTTTCAGTCACACTTGCATTAGTAGTAGACCTTGGTGCTTGCATATTGTATATAGTTTGGGATGGAGTGAGCGTTTGAGATTCCAGTCCTTCTTCACCATCCGGTGCCTCACGAATACCCATTCGTACTGGAGAGTTGTCGATTCTTGAAGTTAATGAGCGTCTATGGATCAAATCTAAATCGGTACCACACACTGTGTTTGGCCCATCAGCACCATCCAACAGTCTGGAGTTCCTGGGTGTGTTCTGTGTGTCTCTGTAATTGGCTTCACGATTCCTTAATGTGTACGCTGGTATATCAGAATTATTCTGACTACTAACAGTTATACTTTGCAATCTATTATTCATATCTTCCAAATTTGCTTGTGCATCTAAATCTGATGTATGCGCGTTGTGGCCAACTGATGAGTTTGCTCCCGGCCTTCTTTCGGGCGGAGTGTCTTGTGCGACAAGCATTGACCTATGTCCAATAGGTGTATTTACGTCATCGTAAGCGGCAGTGATAGTGTGCGAATTCGTTTCTATTACTCGAGGCATATGTCGCATGTTAAAAGTATCAAAGTTTCCACTCCCTTGAAACTCCTCTGCTTGTAATCTTAAAGCAATTTCTTCATCTCTAGACACATCCACTTGACTCACTTTTACTAGGTTTTCCCTATGATATGTATTTAACACTAGACTTCTCTGTCCATGACTAGCTTCTATATCAGAATTAAATATAGTGAGTATTTCCCCTCTACCTAAGCTGGCAGTCTCTTCTATACATTCATAGTCATCAGAATCATTGATATTGGTTTCTTGAGATTGGTTACTCATTTTTTCAAAGTACAGAGGACTATCATAGTGGGGTATATAAGGTTTTATGTCCAACACAGGTGTTTGATCCACCATATCCACTCCCTCAAAATAAATTGTGTGATCCTCAATTCTAGTAATTTTTACTAGACTTAATCCAATGGGACATGGACGATGTGGTGATCGAGTAGAAAATACTCCTGTTCGAGTACCATTTAGTCTTGGAGGAGCAACTTTTGCACGAATGTGTGTGGAATCATTTCTATGAAAGTGGAACAATATCCTATGCAACAGAAATAATTCTGAGATAAAACTTTTGAATACACACACATATAATGACACATATTGCAATGTACTCAATCATACCACATGTGAGAGAAATCTTGTAGGCCTTCCAAGGCATGATCAGGATTAGTAAAGACGGAATTGTATAATGTAAGTTTCCCTGGGACCTTTCCACAGATTCCTGGTTGTCTGGGAGTACCTCGTTTACTTGGAAACCAAGTGGAGATCATGCCAATTGGCTTTAATTTTAAGACATCGCTATCTGTGCTTGTGCTGGGTTTTACATCTTCTGCTGATGTGACTCTTTCTATAGTAGGAGGTACTCCATTTGTAGCAGACTCAAGAAGACGCTTTACGTCGTCAATATCTTTTTCGTGTATGTACCGAAGACTCTTTATCTGCTGCCTGTAATATTTCATGTCCAAAATTTCCCAATGAGGTTTATACTTACCAAGTTTTCCGGAGGGTCAGTGAAAATAATTGCACTTCGTAGAAATTAGGAAATCAAAATACTAAAAGCTTACCTTAAATTACTAATTTCTTTTCTCGCAGTGTTCAGCTGGCTGAGCAAGTGTTTGACATTTAAGTCCAAATTTTGACAGCTCGACTCCATGGCTACTTCGGAGTGTTTCCGGTCGCGGAAACAGCACGAATTTAATTAAAGAATATTTACTTCAGTCACGGGAATACACGCGAGATGGAAAAAATGATCTTTAAATACGATGCGGAGTAGAGAATCATCGGTCCAACCGGCCATCCTGTAAATCTAATCACTAGTTGCGCCTGCGTCTGTAGCCATATTGTGGCTCTGATTTACCCAGAAAAATTATTCACATGCTTTTTTAAAGTTTCTCGACACTTTTCTCTTCAATATATCCAATGTATCGCATGGTTTTTCTCGTAGTTTATCAAAAGGAAAAGAATATATTATTGGATTTAAGAACTGACATTAAATATCAACTATTTATACACAAACCCTTCTCCACCTTTAAAAGCGATTGAGGCGACACATTTCGATGTTTTTGCAATCATTAATATTAAAGAATTTATTTGAAGGTAACTTCAAATCTCTTTTCGAAAATAACACGCATGGTTGGACTGTCGTATTCTAGTCCATTCTAGCCTAAACACGAAACACACGAATCTCTCACCGACGTTTCGCTGAGAGACTCCACAGTCGTATTTTGTATTCTCAAAAGAATCGAACACTTGATGAATGAACAACATTGAACGTGACTGTCAATGAAATACTTATAAATCGGTGACAGTGATGCACATACTGAAGACAATCGAATATCTTTGTTGACAAATGGTTCACGCAAATGAATAACTTTACTAAGAATGGCAACACGCGTATTGTTGGCTTCTCGAAAGCTGCCTGTGGTGACACAAATCAGACACTTTCATGATACGACAATTCTATCCTACTTTGTTGAGGCTCCACGATCGAACTACCCAGTGAAATATGATAAACCACCGAAAGAGCCAACAATCCTCGGGCACATAACTGGAGGGTTTAAGGCATTCAAAGAAGAAACGAAGTTGTGGATACAAGAACAGAAGGAGAGGCTAAATTCTAATTTTGTAGCTGATTACCCAAAAGAAGTTAAACTTTGGGGATTCTCAAAAGATCCAGCAACTCTTGACAAATGGGTCTTAACGTGTGATTCGGATTATGAACAAGGTTATTCAAATTGCAGGTGAGCTTTGTTTGCAATGACAATAGTGCTCTTTCTAGTATAGTAATAGAATGCAAAAGATTCTTTTGTTTGCAGTTTAGAACTCTCTACCGAAGGTACAGGCATATTTTCGGGTAATCTGGACACTAGGATTCCCAAAGATGGCCAAGTAAAATTTGCAGGCTACTGCAACATCAAAGGCGTGCCTAAGAGAAGATCATTTTATAGACAGGAAACATATAACTTGTATCCATACACTCATCTAGTCTTAAGAATTAGGGGTGATGGTAGACCATACTTATTGAATCTTTACTGTAGAGGTTACCACGACATCCTGTGGCATGACACTTACCATTATCCCATGTTCACTTCAGGAGGCCCTTATTGGCAGATAGTGAGAATACCCTTTTCAAAGTTTGTCTTTAACAGTAAAGGTGTTATCCAAGATGATCAGACAGATCTACACCCTGAGAAAGTAACTAGTTTTGGTATTACAATAGCTGATAAAGTGAGTGGGCCATTCAAATTAGAAATTGATTATGTTGGATTAGAACTAGATCGTGAACACTTTGAAAAGTTTGCTTATGAATTGTACGACACGCAAGATCTTATAAAGTAGGTAGAATTTCTAATTATATTGTCCTTTGTACAAAGTTGTCCTCACAAATCTCTGTAAGAGTATTGTTGCATCGCACCAACAATAGCGTATATGCAATACATACTTCACCAAGGTCTTTGTAAAAAATAGTTAATGAATTTGTAAATAATTTACAAATGTGAATATACTTCTAAAATTAATCAACAACAAGTACATGTAATTGTCTAGCGTGGTGGCTTCGATGGTGGAGTTTGTTTCCATAGGAATCTGTATGTGTTCTTAGACAGCAGATAACTAATACCGCCAGCGAGTGTTGTCAGAGCTGTTACATAGCACAAATATTCCAAAGCTGGATGATTCATAAAATGAAATACTGGAGCAGCAAGTGTTCCAGCTACAAAAGATAGCTGGACCACTGTATTTACTTTACTCATGAACGTAGGTGCTAACTGCACTGTGGCGTGCGTTGGATCAAAGTACCTAGATAATGTCCTCTGAAATTATGATCTGACATTAAAAGACAGAACACATTCACTTGCCATACTTAACTTCACATAGTGTTACGTACCGGAGGGGGCAATGACCGGTACCGAATATACGACGCGGCCACTATTAAGGCAACGTCTCGTGTAATTACGAGACAAGTCAGAGGAATAGGTACCATTCCTACCCATGCGAGAGAAAAGAATAAAGTACCCACGAGTAATTTGTCTGCAGCGGGATCGAGCAAACTACCGAGTTTCGAAGCTTGCGATGTCCATGTACGTGCGATCCAACCATCTGCTAAATCACTAAATCCCGCAAATGCGAGTAGCCACAGAGCTATCTGGAATTGTCAATTCCACAGTTTGCCTGGTTACTACGAGCACGAACGGTCATTTCTAACATACTGTGTTGACGAACCTTCCTCATTCATATAACTTTACCTGGTACTCCTGTGACAGAATTAAATAGCTAAGATATGGAGAAGTAACGATGCGCCCTACGCAGAGTAAGTTTGGCACCGTCCAAATATTCTCCCTTTCTATAATTTGTTCTACTTTATGCTTAGTCTGTTTAATATCCTGAATTATTCGTGCTTTCAGTGCCTTTCGTTTGAGGGCACGTTCGTTCGCAGCTACGGATGTCTTTTGTTGTCTCTTCGTTCCATCGTAAAGTAACCTTGCCTGACATGTTAGGTACTGTCGCAAACATTTCTCTAATACTGATCGATTTGAGCTTGCACACTGCCCGAAGCGTAGGATGGTAAAATAACTCATAGTAATGTTTCTCTACTTATTAGTAAATAGTTAAAACAAAACATTTATCACGGTTGAGGTTAAACTTCTCTCAATAATAACGTGCGCAGTCAGCTCATGCGGTTCGCACGATCTGTGCCGGGAAGTTCATTTTCGTCGTAGCGTGGCAGTCGTTTTTCGTTATGTAGAGTGTTTTTCACAATAACAATAAATTATTATATGCATCAAATGTATTAGGCAATAAACAAATACCTTTTACAGGCTCTGTGTTATTTACAAACTGCAAATAAATAAATTAATAAATAAAAGGGAGAAAGCTTGGCCCCCCATCTCGCCGATCTGGCCGATTTTGACCTACTGATCTAGTGAACCCCTTTTTTCCTGACCTACCACAAACTTTACTCAAGATTGGAAGGGGAAAGGCCGTGCGCATCAGTAGCACGCAGGTAGCTGTTGGTGGGAACTTATTTGAGTCGGCGCTATGGATTCAGAAATATCCACTTTGCAATTGCTGTGCGCATCTTTGCTGCGGCAAATTCGTTTTGCCGCTCCTCATGAAATTTGTTTTATTTGCTTTCCTTTTTTTTAAATTATCGCTATTAATGATTTCATCCCATACTCTTTTTTAATACCTTCATAAACAGTCAAATGGCAAGCATCGTCATGAGACGAACTGGTACGATGGAAATCTGAGATATTGCTCTTTAAAATAGAACTTTAAGCAAGATTTGACTGGTGAAATGAAATTCATGATACCAATGAACGATTTTTAAAATTTGAGATTAACGTAACACGAATACTCGGAAGAATCCCGAAAGCCACCGACCTCGCACTTTGCTTCAGGGTCTCCGGTACAAACATTCTTACTCTTTCAATTTTCTATCGGAAATCAATATTTTATGAGTGACCGAACGATTATGGGAAGTGTCGCTTTTAAACATTCACGCGTAAACTCCCGCTCAACTTGTGAAATTCACCTGGAAAGAATGCGAGGACGTACGTCCGTCCTTCTATAATGTCAGCGAGGTTTCTCAAGTGTATGTGGGATCCTCGACGTCTACTTCCATTTGCGTATACCTGCGAGTCTATAAAACGCTTGAAAAATAAATCATTCTTAAAAACTATTATTCCTATCCAACCCCAACAAAAACCTTTACAACCCAAAAGCGTTCCTACAACAATAAATAAATATTTCACGAAAAACAGAACCAAAAGAAAATAACATGAATAAAAGATACCTCCACCACCAATATATTTCTCTTTTCAAACTGTTCTCTGGGAGACAAAAGGGGTTGAAGAATGAGCACCGCTGGGGGTGTGCGGCAGGGTGTACAGAGCGGAATCAGCACGAAGGAAGGAAGCCGGCGCAAGCGTACAAGTTTGCAAGGTGTATTTTGCAGGCGCACGACACGAGCAAGCAACAGAGTGCTGTGTACACCCCCGCCCTCGTATATTATTATTCACTGGCCCCCCCGGAGTGTAGATAGAACGGCAGCACGTTTCACCGCGAGATATCAGGCAAGGCAAGGGGTAGAGCGCGAGAGAGAGTGCGAGAGGGTGGTGAGAGCGCGAGTGCCGAGGCGAAGAGTGTCCGGGATAATGCATTCACCAGCCGCAACCCATCCGCCGCGGCAGAGCGAGAGAAGCACGTAGAAAAGCGGACATCATCAATGCGATATCGCGGCCGAGCATGATTGCGGCTGGAACAGACCATTTCCTCGCGGGTAAGTCCACTATCGCTCCGCGACGATAAGAGTACGTCTTCAGCGTCTCCTCGTCCAGCTTGGTTCCACCCTTTCGAGGCGGCCGTCGGACCAACTCCTCCGAGAATGATGCACGCACCCCGTCGGCTGCACCAAAAGCAATAACCTTCCGTGAATAAATCGGAAATCAGGGGATGGTAGGGGGTGAAACCGTGGGCGGCACACTCTCTCACTCTGACCGAGTCCACGAGACCGTCAATGAAATGCGCACACCCTCGTGCACCCCCTTGCTATGTCACCTGGCACGCAGTTTTACGATGCCTCGGTCAAATCGACGCCTGACACACCTTCATCTATTATGCCCTGGAAATAGCACCGCCCCATCATCATTCTCTAGTTTTACTCCATTAGAATACCCACAGGATACAGCGATTTACTCTGTTTTCGAATGATCGAGAACCTTTTTATAAAGCAGTCGTCAATGCGGACGCGTGTATCCCTTATACTCATTCCGCATTGCGCAAAATTACGATTTTTCCTATGAAACGAATTATGTGTCTTGGCAGAGTCCCTTTAATGTAGAGCTCGTTTAATAATCCATTAATGAGTGCGACTCGGTGGGTATTCTACTTTCGAATGAATTGGATCGTTCCTGTCTACTGGGATCTACGCGGCCAAGTGTGTGTGTCTGCCGCAAGCAGTTCATTGATATTTCCCGGAGCAATTTCCGATGAGTCTAGCGGTGCTCGCAAATGCTATTATCAGGATCGGCTGCAGCTTTGATCTTTGTCGAGTGTTTCTAATGTATTACCGGAAGCTCACCCGTTGGCTGTCAGCGTGCCATTGAAGACAAGGCACGACAGGGCAGGACATACGGCCGACCTAGCGATGAAATATGCGTGCGTGGATAGACACACGCTACGCAATATATCGGCCGGCGCGGTCCGCTCGCACGATAACTGGAGCGATGGTTAATTATTCTGGGTCATTACATCTTAATGTGCCGCGGTCGTTCGTTTTAAAGCGCTTGATAGAACAAACGATACGTACATGCAACCGGCGAGATTTTTATCAGCCCTCAGGTGAATGGCTCGCACTAGCAGGCCATTTAGTAATTGATGAACGCTCCGGCCTCCTGATATGCTGCTGCTTTCCACGCTGGTCATGCATGCTTCACCACTCTCGCACATTCCCTTGTTTGTCAATCGATCCCTTCTTATCGCAATTCTCAATCGTTCTCCACCGGCAAACTTGCTTCTGGAATTAATCCAGGTAAACGATGCCTTTTTAGTATCTGTGCAAGTAACAGCGTTTCTTGGTGCCGTTGTTGGTTTCATCGTTCTCCTCCTGGCAATTGTCTTATACCTGTCACGCAAGTGGTGCTTCACGCCGCCAGCATCGGCAACCCTTTTCGGAGGCGTCTGCGTGCCCCTCTGTGACTCCACCAGCAGTTCCACATCGCAGATCACGAAGACGATAGGTATTTCAAGTTTTATTTCATTATCAACAACTCTGTCATTTTTCTTCGTTTTTTAAAAGTATGGCATTTTATTATTCCCGGCGAAACAGGAGAGGCTTTTTCCTATTCGGATCCAGAGACTAGTTCCGAGTCGGAAGAAGACGCTCTTCGCTGTTTGAATTCGCAATCCCACTCGCCGCCGGACACGCTGACTATCCAAGCCGAAGATGGACCGACTATCGTGGGTTAGTACTCTAACTATATTAATATCTATTCTTGTACAAAGTTGATGTTTACTTTTTTCTATCTATTCCCGAACAGAAGCTGGAACGGCCTCGAATAGCTCGACGGAGGAGCACACTCCAGCCGATCAGGAGCAAGTAAGTTTTACTCGTTCAATCCTTAAAGTATCTTTTTCATGATTTCTCTAAGTAATCGATCATTTCTTTCGATTTGACAGTGCGTAGTAGAAGTCGGTGCCTCTAGTCTGCTGCTGGACACTCGGGAGCCAGAAGTAGAGGCCGAGCAAAATGGTACCACATCGAACGATGGGATTACAGCGATGAGTCCGGTGCCCGAAGAAGTGGGCAGCTTGGAAGTCGCTTTCATGTATTACGCACCAATGCGTGAAATGACGGTTCGTTTTATTTTCTTAATACTTTCTTAATTATTTAATTGATGCGTTTCTAATTGTTGAACGACTGTTGCAATAGGTGCAGATACTGCAGGGACGAAACTACCCGGCGAGTATCGGCTGCAGCCAGGTGCACCTGGTGCTGCTACCGTCGAAGAAACAACGACGTAAAACGCGTGCGAGGCAAGGCACGTCGCCGCAATACATGGAGAGTTTCTTACTCCCTCGCGTCAATCCAGAAGACGTGAATGCGATGGGCGTGCGACTGCGAGTTTACTTCTGGGGTGGTCGAATGCGCAGGGAGAGACTGCTCGGGGAAGCTAGGATTTCCTTCGATCAGATCAACCTTCAGTTGGAAACCACCCTTTGGGTCACCTTGCAACCACCACCCTCGGCATCGGTGAGTGAAAGAATGTCTGGAATTTAAAAATTGTAATAGGAAATTAGTGCAATCTGAAGAAGGAAATATTTGTTAGGTACAAGACTGGGGAACGACTAGCAGTTTAACCAGAAGTGACTCTACTGGGTCTCAACAATCCGTTCAATCGTACGCATCGCCAACAGTTCCGCCTTATGGTACTAGTATGAAGGGTGGAAGTGTTGCGGAGATACTGATCGGGTTGGCATACAATGGCACCACCGGCCGTCTCTCTGTTGAGATCATAAAAGGTTCTCACTTTCGGGGCGGGGGTGGTAACGACGCGAAACCGCCGGATACCTATGTTAAACTAGTCCTGGCGGATAGTAACGGGCACGAAATGGAACGAGCGAAGACTGGTCTCAAGCGTGCTCAACCGAATCCTCTTTATAAAGAAACATTCATATTTCAGGTAAAGTTGACAAAAGATTTTAACTGACATTTTAATTTCGAAAGAGTGAAAGTGCAACTGATAAATTACTTGTGCAGGTCGCTTTATTCCAATTGGGAGATGTAACGCTGTTCGTGTATGTTTATAATCGACGGAGATCGGCGATGGGCCGAAAGGGCAGAGAATTAATTGGTTCGCTGTGCTTGGGCTTAAACAGTTCCGGCGCGGAAGAGCTCCAGCATTGGAACGACATGAGGGCGGCCAGGCAACCCACTCAAATACAACGCTGGCACTCGCTTCTGCGACCCTGAACTATCCAAGTACTTTTGGAAGAGAGTTCCTTACGGTGAAAATATTTCGCGTTAACGATAACACGAGGTGGGCTTGACCGATAGACGAATGCCGTTTCACGTGACACGACTGACCACTTTTGCGAGACGGGGGAACGGCTGCTGCCCGTGTGATTGCCGCGTGTACAATGCCAGTCGCGCAATTCCATACGGAGGAAGTCAATAAGAAGTCGATCTGTCAATCCTGCAAATCAGAGTTCTCACGGCTGATAAAGCGCCTGTCAACTCTGAGTTGAAGACACTATTTGATGTACCAAGTACATTCCTTTTTGATACGCCGGAGGGGCTCGGGGGTGTTTTGAATATGCATTAAAATACGTCGTCTACACAAACAGAGCTACGCCACACTTTAGATAGGTGGGCGTGGCGTACATCTGATATAAGATGTATTTACACTGGAGAACGCAGACACATATTTCGAATGTGCGAGCTGTCTCGGTATCGCGCGCCTTTAGTACCGGCAAGAGAATCTTTTGCGCGCCGATTCGTACGGCATCGGACTTCCGACTCGATATGTGCCTCAGCGAAACCTTAATCATTTATTTTTTACTTTGTGCCTTTCACCCTGTTTAGGCTGCGTGTGTCCGACGATAAAGGATTGTCGCCGGATGATTTCTGAGTTGAGAGATATCGAGCGCGTCAGCCTTCTCTGTACTCTGTTTAGTTGAGATCTCTTCAACTAATTGTGCGAGGCAAACGCGCGAACAACGTATCAGAAGTCATTCTCTTTGTAATAATCTCTCGACTCCTCGGTATTTTCAACAGATATTCAATCTGCAAATGCTTGTTCATACGAGTCGGTATGACGAATCTCGGTGTCTTGGTATGGTTCGAGAATGGATTGATATGGATTTTACTGTCAGGTTTGAGGGGATGAAGGCAAGCGCGAGTATTTATGTAAGGGATGTCCGGTGGTGGAATGTATGTACAAGATGGTGGACAAATTCACAATTCAATGACGCACAATAAACTCGCAAAACGCACCTCGTAAACGCAGATGTGATCGTAGTACTCGACTAAATACTACTAAAATTTAGTGGCATACACAATCGTGAGATGCAGACTATACATCTAGAGATAGATGAGACATTATTACCTACGCGTTTATATTAGTGGGAATTGGATAGCGGGCGAAGCGCGGGCGACTGATTAAAACAAAAAATGATCTGACAAAACAGATGCTGTGAATCATTTGACGCTTGACTTTTTCAAGCTTTAGCGTTTAGGTACTTAAGGACACGATTAATCCATGCTCGAACTATTCTCTTATTTACGTATTAGGCATCATGCGATTGCAAGGACTCAGAAGTTTTTTTTAGTATGTGTGCATGAATTGGTTTTGATCACGCTCCACTTGTCGCGCAATCTCCCGTCGTAGTGCATAAATCGAGAAACTAGCATAATTATCAGTCCTTTCGAGTACAAATACTGTATAGCGGTATTGCGTCCGGTATTGTGTAAGCCTGGGTTTTCAAGAGAAGCGCGAAACTTGTATAATTGAATTGTTGTGGGAGTGAAACTTTGGTAAAATTGAAATAACGATAGCGCGATAATAATTAGCAGCATTAGAGGTACTACTTTTGGCTTCTGAGTCCTGGTAACATAATTGTATATTGTAAAGTCTGTTTATAAGCCGCACGATACTGCATGGAGAGCTGAGAAGGGGATGAAGAGGCTTAAGTGCACGATCGTACGTTTTATGTGATAAAAGTGGGATCCCTATATCTTTAATGGATAGAGCTTTTCAGGGTAAATTCCAAGCTGTTCACTATTTCTAATTTCCTAAGTGTAATTCTAAAAGGATATCGAATTTCTATGCAAAGGAGCAGTGGGTTTCTTGGGAAGCAGGGCTTCTACAATGATGCGCGGGTTTCGCGACTTCCTTGATATATCTTGAGATTCATTCTAAAAGAAATATATATCAAATTTCAAAGATTTTATTGTCGCCGGATTCTATGGTTGACGAATGCGAGGTGGAGATGCAATGGTTCATTAAAAATGAACACTCGTCCCTGCCGCTTGAATAGTCTATTTTACTAAATGTTCTGCTTTCGCGAGTGTGATACAAATGTTGTAGGTCGTTGAGTCGAAGACACAGGTCGCGAAGATTATAAACAGACTACTGTTGGATTTTTATCTATATTTTATCTACAGCACCCTTCCTTAATAAGTATCGAATTGAAGTTTGAACGTCTACTGCACAAAATAATTACCTTTAATCAATGTTATTACATACTTATAAATAACAATTATAACTGTCGCGTTTTATAAAAGTGTACTCTAATACAATTAAACCAACAAATCTATGGATAGTTGTTATCGAACGCATAATGAATAAAAATCATCAGTCAAAGAACGTATTTTTCGAGGAGTTCTTGCTTTTTCCTTGCGAGCAATGCTTCTTGAATATCTTGTTGGGAGGGTATTGGTTTTTGTGCTGTTGTTTCAACTTCATCTTCCACTTCCGGCTCCTTATCTTTCTGTGTTTGCCATTCTTTAACTGCTTTTTCTCTTGCTGCCTGCTCAGCCTTTTGTTCTAATGGTAATAATATACCATCATCATCATCCCTATACCCATAATAGTCAGCATCTATATCCTTCATTAATTCTGCCCTGGTTTTTCTTGGTGGCGGTGGTGGTTCTTGTTCAAATAATTCCCTAACACCCGGCAATTCTTTGGCTGCTCCAAAATATTTATATCCTCGATTCCCAGGAACCTAATGATCAAAGTAATTATATCTAATTATTTGTATTATCCCAAATTGGGGACTATTAAGACTATGCAATGATTTATAAATAAGCACCTCTCTGCCTTCATGATCTAACATGCGAGGTCCAACTCTGGAGTAATCTGGTCCTCCAAGTTCTTTTATCTGTGCCTCCCAGTGTCTCTTTTCCCTCAGTAATTTATTGATCTCATCATTCAAATCTCTAATTCTAAATTCACCCAATCCAGCATTCTGAATCTGAGCTACTTTCTTTGCTATCTCTCTGATGATTTGCATTCTCCATTTCTCTGCTTTTCTCAAGTCCCTGCATTCTGATGCAAGATACGGCCGTCTCTCCTGTTCCTTTCTGGTACCCTCATTACTTTGTGCTGCACGCCAACGTGCAAGCGTTGTCCTATTGGGAGATTCATTCTTTGTTGTTTATTATTCTAATTGTACATTACTATCTCAATATATAATACTTACATAGCCTTCTCCGCATTTCGCGCCTGAAAGGAAAGAAACAATTCAATATTAAGGAATTCATTAGGATTTAATGTAAAGACAGATAATTTGTTACTTTACCATCTTTTATGTGTTCCTGACTGCTGACAGACCAAGGTGTAATCAATGAAGCAAAGATCTCAATGTTTTGATTACGAGAAAACACAGAACATCACAGGCCAGTCTTGCAGAACATAACTACTGTGCTCGAGACTCTAGCAATCACTCTTGTGTGTCAAATTATTCAATTGTTTACAGTCCTGCGTCTCCGATGTAAACAGACTCAGGTAGGTTACGGTTCGTCTCACAGACTTGCCCGGCATGCCAAACACACGTGTCTAATCCCTCATTAATGACTGAGACAGTCACCGGAGCGGTAGTGCGGACTGAGGACAATTGGCAAAGTGAAGCAGATGGCACTAGTAGTTCTGGACGCTACCTTTTACTTGTGTGTTTGAATTCCGTCGCGAGTGCGTGAAATTTAGTGAAATATTTCGAAAAATAGTGAGTGTCAGTGCGTGAAGTGTTTGTGCGTCGAGCCCGAAGATACATGGATTACTTGGAGGCACCAAACTTTGAGGGGGAACGCGGGTGGCCGGTGGAAATCATCACGGTAAGTTTTACTATCATTCACCTTACGCTACGTAGCAAGAATTTTAATCGACGATAATCATTATGATGTCTCATGAAATCAATCTATATTATAAGAGACATTGAGAAAATTGATGTTCATAAAATCTAACATGCAATATTGATACACTGACAATCCACAACCGCCAAACAATAAATACCAAATTGGCGGTAGAAACTGACTTGGTCAAAATGGCCGCCTCGAGAAGATTCTTTTGCGCCGGACGATAAGAGAAGGGGTTATCCCTTCTTCTACGGTGCTTCTCTTAACTTCGGCAAATTCTTCGCATGTTTTCACGACATGCCGTATATCTAGGCTAATCCCATTATATCATAATTTTAAGATTGTGCGTCAATGCGTACTTTGTACTTTTGCATATATTCGTTGTTATGGCTATGAGGCTTTGGGTCTATGATCTAGTTCCCTCTTTCTCTGCACATTGATTTACGAATAGAGTTCGTTCGATAGGCGACAAGTTTATCATACTTGGATAATAGTGAGTTCTGCTGATGATATCTATAATATTTAGTGCAATCAGAGACTTTCTTTTGTTGCTCTTTGAGCAAATACAAGCAAGAATAATCATCTCAAAGGGTTAAACCATTCAGATCTGATCTGTGATTGCGTTCTTCCATTCTCGACGTTTCCATGTTTTCATCGGGCAATGGAACAGTCGAGGATGCGCCCACGAGTGTGAGGGAGATAGAGGTTGGTCGGTGGTCAGAATGCGTGGCCGATAACGTCTGCGGAGAGTAGTGTTTGGTCAGTAGAGACGTACGGACGTGCTTAATCGTGAAACGACAGAGATAATCGGCGCACTGTCACGCTTCACTTTTAATCGCAATCAATCAGACTTTATTACGTGATTCCAAGTAAGCTCGATTATCACGTCCCTAACTCCACGGGTCTCGAGCTCGCGTGTATATTAATTCCGAGGAATCTTCGGCATTCGCACAGTTGCGCTTTGGATTGCGACGCCCCCCCATCAACGATGTACCGTAAGTAGCTCAAACTACCGGGCGATCTAATTTGGCGGTAATTTCACGCAAATTGCTACTAGAATAGACTATCGTGAAAATCGTGATTAGCACGGAATTATTGCGACTAGCCTTGGTATTGTCTCTTCAAGGCGAGCGTCACTGCCGCCTTCATTTAAATATAGAATTGAGAGTCTTCCTTTTTCTCGGCCGAGGAAAAACCGGCTCGGCCCTTGAAAAAAGGAGCCGGCAAACGGGTGCTCTGAAAGCCGAGACGCAGAAATGCGTGTCGTCTCAGGGTCAACCTGTCCAAATCCTTGTTTGAGAATACCAGCTACCTTTGTTCTGTCGAGACTTTGAAGAGAAGATTATGCGTGAAATTGCTATGCAAGTGGCGACGAGATCGTGGATAGAATTTATTTTTACGATCCGACTATTTTATCCTAGGACTGACATTGCTAGCTGTTCTTCTCGCTGCCTCCTCTGGAGTGCTAGCTCAAACTTGTGACGACAAGCAAGAAAATTGCTCCACATTATCGAGCACCAATGCTCCGATTAATCAAGACACCGATTGGAGCAAAGCAACATCGATCTATGATTTCCATGCTCGGGATATCAATGGGGAAGATGTGTCTTTGGAGAAGTATCGCGGACACGTTTGCATAATCGTGAACGTCGCCAGCAATTGTGGACTCACAGATTCGAATTACAAAGAGCTGGTCGAACTCTACCAGAAGTATAGCGAGAAGGAAGGATTAAGGATCCTTGCTTTCCCATCTAATCAATTTGGTGGACAAGAACCAGGAACCTCGGAGGAGATTCTCGACTTCGTTAAGAAGTACAACGTCACCTTCGACGTCTTCGAGAAGGTCGATGTAAATGGAGATAATGCTCATCCTCTCTGGAAGTGGATGAAGACCCAGGCAACTGGCTTCATGACCAATGATATCAAGTGGAACTTCACCAAGTTCATCGTTAACAAAAGCGGCAAAGTCGTTCTCCGATTTGCTCCTACGACTAATCCCTTGCAACTGGAATCTCAGCTCAAGACATACTTCTAATTCTCAACAGTCAACGGACTTTTAGACTCATACTTTCAATACTCTTGTATTCCAATTACATTGAGACTACTACTCTCCATTTATACGTAATAATGTATAAACTGACGACTCGACTGCTATACTCGTTAGATTTAGGATACCTCGGTATCTTATCCGGTTTTGTAAACGAGGAATGAATAAATATTTTCAAATAAAACGCTGAAAACAAGCATGAATCATAGTAACAGGGAACTCTCCAAGATTGTATTAATCTTATTTATTAGTCTTACAGACTTAATCTATCAGTAAAAATGCGAACTGTACAAAAAGTAATGCCGGGTTCTTACGCCGTGGCAATGTGAGCTACCGACTTAACCGAGCGTCATTGAATACGTAAAGTAGACGTACCAATTAATAAAGTATCTAGAATTAAAGATTACACAGTAACACGTTATACTTAGAACCAGAGCGGCGATCTGGGACAGTGAGTTCGATAAAACTTCACTGACCCAAGTCGCCTTCTCGATAGAGTAGTTTTCTTATTGCATACTTCGTTAGTCGAGTCCCTATGCGCGCTAATACAAATTGACAGCACTATATGTACAAGTACTAGCATGTACAGCAGAACTGTGTAGTCTGAGCGAAGTGAATTAAGACAATCAATACAACGTATCCTCGTCCTTGAATTGGCGCGGGATGCTACTGAATGGAATGGCCAGTGCTGCCTACCAATCTCTACCTACGAAACTAGCTCGCCTAGTTCGTCTGTCAGACGTAGGCATCTTCCGATCGAACGTGTATAATACAGAGAGTCACGCACCCTTGGACGGATTTAGCAGACGTGCTGGTGAATAGTTGTCTCGCATAAATAAATAGATTTCAATAAATTACAAGGAGAGCTCAGGCAGTTTCCTTGGCATTGCTGTTGATCGTCGCCATCTCGTGATCCGTTGGCTTGTTCCTGCCGTTTGTCACTGGCGTAGCATCCTCACAAGTCTACGCAAAAAGCAATGAACCGAGCATTGAAACCATTGCCAAATCTTGACAATTAAAAATATGTTGCTAATATTGTTTAGAGCGAAAGACAGAAGAAATTGAACTGTTAAGCTAGATTATAAGAATGAGAGTGAATTACCCATAGTCTCTTGTTGTAATTCTACCTTGTAGGAGGGATTGTCGTATGCCGATGTGCTTTTACGAGGTGATATGTCTGCCTTACTACTTGTCCTCCTCTTCATCAGCATCATAAGTAGGATCAGAGTGGAGAGGATAGCTAGGGACGCCACTATCGCAACTACCACCAACGGCCCATAGTAATCACCCTCGTGGAGTGGAATGGATGCTAGTTTACCCGCTGCAAATCCACCACAACAAATCATTACATTTTCCCACTCAACAATTCATTAAGACATCTGTTTGTTTGCATACTTTGTTGAGATATCGTGGCAGCATGATGAACACCAGGCTTCGTTACGAAGTCTTGGACATTGCTCTTTTTAATTCTTCCATTTGTCAAGTACACTTCGAGCCAGAGTCGGTATCTTGTGCCAGGCTTTAAGTCACTAATGACAGTCTTCGGATGTGAGTCCCTCTTGGCGATTTTGAAAGTGCTTGTATCTTCCTTGCCGCTATCACTTTGATATATCGCGCGATATATATTCACGTATTTATCCTCTGGATACGGAACTCCGCTCCAAGTTACTTCGACGTCGGTGGACTTGATTGTCTTGATCTCGACTTTCACTTCAAATGAATATGGATCCGGTTCCATCGCAGTAGTGACGTGCACCTGTTATTTTTTAAATTAATTAATATAATGTTTTACTGAAGGTAATTAGAGAATCTTCACTATTCTTACCGTTTTATCGCTGACCAGTTCAGTCAGCTGTCCAGGGAAAGGTACGAAAGTAATGCCGACTTCGTAAGTGGTTGATGGCTTCAGATTCTCGATCAGATAATTCCTGACTGCTCTGTGAATCAACGGAGTACCAGCATACATTTTTGCATCGGTTTCCCTGTATCTCAATTGAACACCATCGATGAATTGCTGTTCGTATTCGGTGAATTTTCGCCAGACGACATTTATCCAAGTGGTGTTCGACTCGGTAACTCGAAGTTCCGCGTCTATCGGTATTTGAGGGGGTAGAGTGGTCACATCAGCTAGCTTATCCAAAGTGCGAACAGTGTAGATCTTGCTAGTAGGACTGTTAGCAAGGTCCTTCAGTTTCACGGTAATCTTCACTTTGTATTCCGTCGAGGGCTTCAAATCCCCAAGCTCGAACTCTAATTGCGGGGTTGCTATCAGGTCGCCGGGCGGAGCAAACACTTGCGCCTTCCAAGTGGACACATCGAAGTTCCTATAAGTGGAAGATTCAACATTTGAATCAATCCTAGTTTTCCTTTGGATTAATCCGTTCGGATTAGCGGAAAGTTACGTTTTATCGCTGGTATATCGAAGCTCCACTCTCCCGTGAAGTCCGACGAGAACTTGTGGCACAGTGAAAACTAATCGCACTGTGTTCTCGTCGAGAGCGTCGAGAACATGTACTGTCACCTCGTCCGCGGAGCCTGCGACAGGGAAGCCCGGAATTCCTCCTGGAATTGGGAAACCCGGCGGTACATTATGCTCCATGCCTGCAATATAGAACACTCCAATATTCTCGGTTTCGTCGTATTTCATGGATGCGCGTGAGATCGTGTTCATTTCCTAGTACAGAGTCTAACTGAAGAGAAGCGAGAACAGAGCAATCGAGCAAGGAGTAACGCAAAGTGGTACTGCATATTAACTCTCCTCTGCGATTCTCGTGATGAGGATACAAACACAACTACAACACTTTCGAGAACAGTCTGATAAAGACATTGATAACACGATGAGAAAACAAGGTTTCGAATCGCAGAGGTTTGAGAATTAGGTGTTCTGTTTATCGGGGACGAACCTGACTGGTTGGGCGTTTGTGCTGCGAACGGGTGGTTCAAGTGCGTGAGTCCTGAATGCGGTATGTGAGCGTCAATATGAAGCGGTAGTTTGGGTGGAGGGCCGCTGGGAGGGTTATGGGGTATGGGAGGTTGGCCAGGATAATGTTGGAACGGCCCAGGATTGGGATCGTGCTGACTGATGTGCGCTAACAGCTCCTCGATCTGCTGCTGGGTGTTTGGAATGTCTGGCGTGTGTATGTGATAAGTCGTCTGGCCGTTCTCGTCCTTTTGCGTGAACACCTGAGGATTCAAAGCCTTCTTCGGTGGATTGGCTGACGAGCCGTAGTAGCTCGTCTGTATCTGGTTAGTGGGTGTATTCTTTTGCCCGGCGATCTGCTGATGCAGCTCGTACAAGCCACCGTGGCCCTGCGGGGGGCCGTGGTTCAGTTGGACGAGACCGGGATGTTGCAAGTTAATGAGATGATAGAGCTCCTCCGGCAGGATCTCCTGCTCAGGATTCCTCTGACCTTGTTTCGGCCTGCCTGGGAGGGCAGGTATAATCTTACTCTTCTCGCTATCCACAAAAGGATCGCCGGTCGGCTTCTTTTTCGGTGGTGAGGATGCGATCACATTAGGATCTACCGCGTCGGGCTTGAAAGGATTAGGAGCGTGATAAGGCGGACCGACTGCCGGATTGTCGAAGTTCGCATTGAACGCACTTTGCGGAATATTTTCGCCGTTGCTCGGAGTAAAAGTGAAGCCGGGCCCGGCGGCGTTCTCGTGTGGGTTCAATGGTATGAATTGCGGTTGATCGATTAAGTGTGGTCCCTTTTGTATGGGTACTTTATTCGGAATGATCGGGCCAGGAAGGTTATGACTGTCAGTGGGGTGCGTCGGTGTCGATGTCGACTTGTCCAAGAAGACATCCGGGGCCAGTGGTCCGGGGAAGTACTGGTCGACCGTGTCTTTATGTTTAATCGGATCGACTGGCTTTTTCGAGTCAGACTTCGATTTGATTTTCTCTTTGGCGGGCGGGGTAATTTTCTCGTTGTGGGCCGGCAAATGGAATAAGTCCTCTACCGTGGGGTGTGTGGGCACATAGTCGGGATTGTAAGGGCCGAGATAGGGTGAGGTAGGATGTCCAGGGTCCATGGGATAATGGAATAGTCCGTGGGTCGTAGTATCAGGGCGATTGGTCGGGTTAACGGGTTTCGTATCGTCCCGCAATGTGGAGGTTCCACGATCCGGTTCCTGGCTGGGCCTGTGCATTTCCGACTTGTTATTCGGTCTTTTGCTAGTGTCAGCTGTTTGCTGATTGAACGTGTCTGTGGCTAAGGGGCCGGGGAACGCGGGCGTCATGTTCATCCCTGCAATGAGTAAAGTCGATTGTCACTGAGATAGTCAGTCACCCGGGCGCGAGCTCACCGAACACTCTCCATGCATATATTTACAGCGAGACAACCAGCTCTCAACTTTTCGATCGACATCTGCTGGCTGTACTCTTGCCAAGCATGCATTTTACAGCTTCCACTCTCCAAACCTATCTATTTACATCGGATTCCTTGACATATCATACAGGGGTAATTGCGCCAGTTCGATAAACTCATACACGCGATATCACTTTCACGTGGATCCCGTCACAGTCGTTAGAATCGTAAATCCTCGAGAGGTCTAGGTAATCGTCATTTATGATCAAGTGAAATGACATTCGTGACTGGTGGTAATGTTAAAATGAGTATTACTGTGATCGATATGAAGCCGCAGTCATGTGCACATGTAGAATGATCCACTATCACTGGAGTGATCCAGTCAGGTCCGCATAGCACAAAGCCGTACCATCCACCCCATTACCCATCAATGGAATCATTCGGGTTATCGTCTTAGTATTATCCGTTTATATTACAAATCGATGACAAATACTCTCCTTCACCCTATAACGGTGTCTCTTCTTTCAAAGAACACACTCCAACTAGTATTTTCACGGTTAATAGAGTTACTCTGGAGGATTCTTTAAGACATAGGGTTTCATACTTGTGATTAGTGGCTTACCTGGCACCTGGCCAGATGGTTGGCCGCAGGACCATTGCCGGCAGCACTCGTCTCCTTGCAAGTATATCAAGGTTGCCTGATACGATGGGCATGGTAGTGTTGGTGGAGGCAGGGCTGGTACAGGTGGACAAGCTGCTTGACAAGAGACGTTTCCCATCTCGCAGTAACATCGTTTCTCACAGCCAGTCACACTTGCTGGCAATTCGCTCCAGTTGTCATAACTTTTACCCTTGTAATTGCAAGAACCATTGTTCCTACAACGCACTTCCTAAAAAGAAATACGAAAATAAATACCACGAAAAAATTTCAAAATTGTGAGGAAATAAATATTACCTGTGGGCAACATAATGGCGGTTTTGGATCAAAGTTCGGTGGCACTGTCTCCCAATCGAGACAGTGAGGATCCAATACGTCCAATCCGAAATCCGTGGGACATTCTATAGTGACACATTCGGTCTTGCCACCCTCGGAGCACATGCAATATGAAATACACTCGTCGTGCCACTCCGCGCCAACTTTATAAGTTTTACCCCTGTGACTGCACATGTTCTTATCTGGGATCTTCTCCGAGATGTTTGTCTTTATCACCTCGGCAGGTAGAAACACCTGCAGGGCTGGCCCAGTGCGTCCTCCTTCCGTAACTCGAACGTAGTAACTTCGCGCTGGCTCCAAGTTTGATATTATACCATCTAAAAATATATTTAAAGTTTTTAATAATTGAAATTTATCTCGCATATTTTTGGAATGGATGTGAAGGTACCTTTGTCTGGTTTTTGCTGTCGCCACACGTGATTGTTCTCGGAGATCTCGACAGTTACATCCTGCGGATTCTTCGAAGAAAGCCTCAGTTTGATCGCAGTGGAATTTAAGACCTTTACGTCAGTCAGATTGACTGACAGGTCCATGGAGGTTTCTGGCTTGATCTCGTGGTCGCCGAGAGTGACGTCGCACAGGGTGATCGTGCAGCACTGGTCCCTGAAGTAAGATCAAATGTCAAGGTGTCTATTCTAGGGTGTGGCATTTGCTACCGTTAATTAGACGCGAGAATAACATCGTAAATTAATAAGCAGACTAGTTCTAAACAACTGTAGGTTTACCTGGGGTCCGTTAAGGCGACACAACGATCGTGTTGATTTGCAACTGAGGTGGTCTCATTTGGAGGACACCTTGGTTGACACTTGAGATGACCTCCTGTCTCGCAAATGCAAATCCTCGTGCAACCATCTTCCACCCTTTGACCCCTCGATACTGTCTTATTCCCAAACACGCAGGTCTCCTCGGGTTCAGGGGCTGGAAAAATTAAAGTTCATATTTCGCACACGAGAAATTTCGATTTATTAATTTTGGCAAAAGTGTACATTTCTCAAGGGTACCTGAGTCTGCGGCGCAGACTAAGATTGCGCAACAGGGCTCCTCTGAGATCAGTTTCTCCTGACACAATGGGTCATCTATTCCTCGATTGGCTCTGACGTACGGAGAGACACAAAGTGGCTTGCAAGCTGTGACCACTCCACCCTCTCCGCACAGGCATTTCTCCTCGCATTCCCTGACAATCTTCTCTCCAATCGAGTATGTCTTGTTACCATCGACGCAAACGGCTGCCGCTGGCAACAGCGTCGAGGAAACGTTGAGGGTCTCGTTATGCGATGCGACGTATTCCCCTCCTGGCAGGTTCGAACAAAAGTACAATAAATATGGCAGATTCATAGTTGAGATTCTAGAAATTCTAAAATTTCACCTTCGACTTCTTTGTCATCGTCGTCCATGCTGACGTCACTTAAGTCAGTAATGTTGGCATGCAAAGAATTGGTTGGTTCGGGAGCAGAAATATTCAGAGCTCTTCCCCTTGGCGAGGTGGCCTCCATAGTTGTCTGAGTACTAGTTCCCGCTTCCGTGCTACTCATTTGCTCCATTGTTGACGAACTCGTCGAGGATTCCATCATACCAGGGATTTTCATGGTCTCAATCATTGGCTCTCCTTGGAGTAAAATTGGGATTGTAATACCCATTCCTTCATCCATTTTGGTGGTTGACTCGCTCGAATTCGGAGTCATCGGTGTCGTTGAGTCGTCGGACTCCGATTTCTTTTGATCCTCATCTTTGTATGGCTTCTGATACTTTTGTTCAGTTTTTGGTTTCAAATCCACCGGTTTCTTCTTCGCTTCCGTGGTGCTCTTGGAGTCCAGCTCCTTGCTTGGGTATTCGACTTTAGATTCGACTTTAGCATCGCTCGTGTCATTCTTGGCATCCGTTCGTAACGGCTGCACCCTTGGTACTTCGATATCTAGAACTAAAGGCCAAACAGTCTTTGTTAGGCTTATCTAACGAAACAGCAAATTTAAATAATACACACATTGTTTGCTCGCCAGCAGTGCAACAATGCTGAGCTCGTGCTCGAGTTAACGGTATATTCAAGTCGTACTCGTTTAATTTGCATGTTCAGTCCATGAACTTGTTCGCTCCGATTAAATCAGCCTCGTTAACGCCGAACTATCACTTGCCCCCTAACGAGCGGCAATTAGAGACTGTCGCCAGTTGCATCGCAAAAATTCGATTATCTCTCCCCGCCGCACTTGCCAGCCTAAATTTTACTTTGCCAACACAATTTATCGTTTATCTACCAAATTTACACGACGATTACATTCGAATTCAATTCGACAGTAGACATCTATGCTAATTAACGATAAGATTCTGCGTAGGCTTATCTTGTTTTAGTATAGCTTACAAAGTAAATCGTCAGCGGAAGTAAGGGTCGCGATAGGAAAAGGGGAACGGAATCCTTGACACGGATAGCTGCGTCGTATCCAGGAGTACTACGTTTCGCCGGAAAAATTCGGTGACTCACTGTCGAACGTTCCTCATTATTGATTCTAAATGCGCGTCGGATTAATTGGCATTGTTTCACAAGCGGCGTTGAAAGGACGGGATTGAAATGACCTCGTATCGAATAATGAAACTTCATGGGGAAGCGGTGCGTTAATTGTGAGGCAACGGGGAGCCCTCGTCAATTTCACCGGCTGTTGCTCAAGAATTCCTCAGGATTGGTCTCTCTCGCACTTGTTCTGGGAGAAGTCTGCATCTTCCTCGGGGAAGATGAGGTTGGAGATAGCGCGCTATCGAGGTAGAAAGTTTCGGATCCAGCGCGATCCACTGGTCAGGAGAAAAAATGCATCGTAGGATGGACCGATGAATGCTGTCTGTTACGTCAAATGACCCGCCTTGACCAATCCCGCTCTCATCGGCCACTCTTACGACTTGCAGCCGCTCGTTAGAACAAAACTACCAGCTGGGTAAACGGACAATGCACGTACCCGCCCTATACTTGCTGGCGAATCAATGTAATCTACCTCTAACTACACGCTCGAGGAAGGTGGATGCTTTAGATAGTCGATTAGAGGAAACTATTCATGGATTTAACGCACCTTCCCGCTCTTTAAACTATTTGGGTACTCAATGTTCGCGGAAGAACGCTTCAAGCGCGCTATTATGCTCGAAGCCTCCAAGAATTTCGCGTCGTTCGATTGTGCTTTAAAAGGAAACGCTTTCGAGATAATAGTTTATGTACGATTTTATAGGGGACCTTCGAAGAACTTGCTTCTCTGATATTTCTATGGTTCGGACAAGCCTGGGACTTGAGTGCCTCGATAAAAGGAGCCTTAAGTCCTGTTTCAAGCCCTCT
The DNA here is from genome assembly GCA_910591665.1 of Ectemnius continuus. Taxonomy (NCBI): domain Eukaryota; kingdom Metazoa; phylum Arthropoda; class Insecta; order Hymenoptera; family Crabronidae; genus Ectemnius; species Ectemnius continuus. Next base: position 5,162,340 of record OU342868.1, on the reverse strand, counting down.
TGAATTAAGCGATAGCGTAGATTCCATTGTCAGGCCGAATGGGAAAAGGAGAAGTCGAGTATAGTGAAAGAGGCTTGTGCATGAATAGAGCGTGATACCAATCGCACAGGCGTGACTCTGGCATCCGTGCGAAGTGGCAGGGATGCACCCGTCCACCTAGGACTCCTAAGCAAGAACCAAGGAAACTTGCCTCTCCGCACGCAGGACTATTATACTTCTTCCCTTTGCCGTGCGATCTCAATCCGGGCTTATTACGTCGGCGGAGTCACGCGTGCACTATCAAAGGAGCGTGGAAATTAGTGTAATCACAGAGGATAAAGAGACTTTTTCCGCCCTTTCCTTTTTCCTCCGCATCCTCTACCCACGCTGGCTAATTTCCTGCTCCATTCTCCTGCACATCGCTTGCGTCATATTACCTTACTCATTTACACAGAAAATAATCTCGGAATTCCAATAATAAAGTGAGCAAAGCTGGCGAAATTCCAACAGGAAAGCCGAGCAAATTAGCTCGTGGAAAGATACGCGTCCAAATCATCGACTTTCTATCTGGCGCACGACTTCGGCGCTCTGATCTCCTCTTTTTTCTCAGCCTCCCAGCAGGACCAGGCTACAATCGTGTTATGAATGGAGGAATGTAACGGTGCGACCGGTTCACACGAAACCGCCGCTGTGCCACGGGAGACACAGACGGACACCTGTGACGTGTGTGCAAAGGTGCTCTACTGGCGGGTGATCTTGCGTGGAAGGTGGAAGTAGGCGATGGTCTCCTTTCCCCTGGAATCTTCCTTGTATACATACATACATATATAGATACACATACATGCATCGGAGCCGGCTGGCCCCGAAAAACAGCCCGGTTCTCTTCCATCCGCATCGCTCGCCTGCAATTCCTCCCCTCCCCTTTCCCCACCTGAGATTAATTGGCGCGATTTTTTCTTAATACAGTTAAACCGTTATCCTCGCTAATAAATCTGCTATTTTATCGAAGTCGCTGGAGCATGGGGTTGGAACGTATGTTTTATTGCGACGCATTAATGCCTCTTCGCGTGGATTGGCTCATTGGGAAGGAATATCTCCGAGCTCGAAGGCCGACTGGTCCACACTAACCGACCGCACGCATTTTATTTGACCGGTGTGCAACGATGAAACGCTGAAATTGTTTTACGGTACATCGGCGTAATGAGCCGAAAATTGCTTCTGCATGCACTTGGAACCGCTGGCGGCTCGATTTCTCTTGGTTTCGAGTCTTGCCTAATTCGCTGTGGGTATTGTTAGCCGGGCTGCTATTTCACTGGCCGGCTGAGTCGGTTCGGGATAAACACGAAATAACCGGTTTCGGAAAGGATCCTTTATCCTGGAAGTGTTATGATCGCGGCCGGCAAGCAAAAAGTCTTCGGTGAGAAGATCAAGGCGATTTCAGTGGCGAAATGTGGTCGCTCCAAGGCCATCGGTCGGCTGAGTCGAGAACGCGGAATTACTCATCGCCCATTAAAAGGATCTTCACTTGGCTTGCTCGCCACCGGAAGTGCCGTGCTGCCCGTGAACTCCAGGAAAGTATGTTCTTGAAGAGAGAAGCCGGTTGTCGGACGAGATCGTAACTATTTTAAGAGAATTACCGGGGCTGCCGGTGATGCAATATTAAATGATAGTCCGGAACGAAGGCTTCGCAGGGCAAATAAACGGCAGCCCGTATAAAACGTAGCGTCATGTGAAATACTGCCTTTTGATTCCTCGCAGTAGAGCGATTTCACGCCTTGGGAGCATTGACTGAATCGTGCCACGGAGTAACTGCACTTCGTGTTCTTTCGTTCTCACGTTAGAAGTTCAAGGGGACTGTGTCGGGACAATTGCTTATTAATGGCCCGCATGCATTGAGCAAATCACTTCATTCCCATTGCAGAAATAAGAAGCTAGGGCTCTGGAATTTTTATCACTTCTTCCTCGATGCAAAAAAACCCTTTCTACAAAATTTCAGCCCCGGGAAAGGTCGGGAAGTACCAAAAACATGAGGGAAACCGCGAAAATGAAAGATTCAAGATCGGTTTTTCACGTGTTTTAGGTAGAATTCCGGCATTTCCCCCACAACATTTATGTTTTTTTTCCGTTTTGAGACACAAGCAATCGAAAAATCAAGCGTTCGTCCCGGTCCCAGAACCTTCGAAAAATCGAAAATTTTTGAAGGGGTATGCCTTAAAAAATTTGCGAAAAAATGAATTTTGAGCTAGGGCTCTGGAATTTTTTCTACTTCTTCCTCGATGCAAAAAAACATTACCCACCAAGTTTCAGCCCCGGGAAAGGTCGGGAAGATAAAAAAACATGAGGAAAACCATCGAAATGAAATATTCCAGATCGGTTTTCAACGTGTTTTAGGTAGAATTCCGGCATTTCCCCCACAACATTTATGTTTTTTATCCGTTTTGAGACACGAGCAATCGAAAAATCAAGCGTTCGTCCCGGTCCCAGAACCTTCGAAAAATCGAAAATTTTTGAAGGGGTAGGCCTTAAAAAATTTGCGAAAAAATGAATTTTGAGCTAGGGGTCTGGAATTTTTTCTACTTCTTCCTTGATGCAAAAAAACATTCCCCGCCAAATTTCAGCCCCGGAACAGGTCGGGAAGTATGAAAAACATGGGAAATACCGCCTGAATTAGGACAACTTGATTATTCAAAAGGGTGTTTCAGAGTGTTGTCGGTATTCTCGGAGTTCTGAAAGGTTCGCAAACCTCCAAAAACTAGAAATGTAAAACTGAATCAAAACTACGAAAGCTTAATTCGAACAGAATTGAAATTCGAGACTGCAACTCTACATTATACAAAGTGAATGCTAATTAAGTATTCAAGGGATTGAAAGATTAAGCAAGCCGAAGTCAGGATAGCCCGGACGACTGTTTTAATATTCGAGTAAGTCGAAGTTGAAAGTGGACTTAGAGTTAGAAACAGGGACATAGTTGACTCGAGTGCTCGGCCGTAGGAGCGGGCTCTCAAAGGTAGCTGATGTTACTAGCGGAGACCTTGAACCATGGCACTTCTCGGTAGAAGAGTAGCATCTGCCGCGTGCGCGGGTCGCGGCCAAAAGAACTAAAGGCGCATGCAAGCGAGAGAGGCTTGTGGCAAATGCGAAAGTAAGAGAGCCCGAGGGAAGAGTTGCTCGAGATGGCAAAAGGAGTGCCACGGGGAAGCTGGAATTCTAGTAAAAGAAACCCGCTGCTGGCGCATTGGCCACTTGCAGTACAAACGCATCTTACCGTCAAGCTATCAGGGAAATTAATGCCACCACTGGTAATTACCACTCGGCCAATTAGCTCGCCCTTTCTTTCCTCGAGGCAAGCAACATCCAGCTAAAACTAGCCGCGACTCCCAACACTGGCATTACTTGAACGAAGATAAAAGATCTGAAGTGAAACTAGTGTCGGTGACTTAAACACACAAGGATTTATTGTGCGAAAGGAAAGATATGTTGCGAAAAGGCGTGTACGGCTATTGGATTGGAAGCTTTTGCGAGGGCTGAGGGAGATGCGGTCCAGGTGAAAGATCAAGCTGGCTCTACGGTGCATAATAGTGGCGTGTACTCGGATATCACTGGATCGGATTGTTCTCCTGGGTTTCTCTATCGCATCCCGATCTCCAGGTATATAGGCGGGCCTTGATTTCGAATTCAGTAGACGGCAGAGGAGCGTCCCCACTGGGACCACAATGCTCCCGCGACGCCGATGACTTCGACGGCTTCTAATGCCACCTGTGTACAGCTCGACGACGACGCGCAACGAGTGAGCGGAATTTCGATTCTAAACGGAATAAAACACAAACCGACCGCATGTTTGAAAGAATGACGAGGAGCTGCTGGTGGGGGAACCGAAATAGTCGGCCAACCAGTACTCGTACGGTATTCTATCCTACTTGCCAGACGTCGCATGATTATCGTTTCGCCAGCTACACCGTTTCTTCTCCAGTCAATCAGCATCGCTGCCGTTTCATTTCCAGGATAAATTTATTCACGATGTGTCTGCTTAATTGGCATTGCGATCGTTAAAGTACCCTGGTTCCTCTGCCGTCTCGTCGTAATTGCACTCGGTAGACTCTCAGTGTTACTTCTGACTTAATAAGAGAAACTACTAAAAGAATTACTAAGTAGCATGGTAACTACAATGGCGAATGAGTTTTGGGAAAGGTAACACGCGCTACTTGCCGCTTCATGCAAATTCAATGTGTTTCTGTTTCATACTTTAAAACATTACTTCGACATTTCCATATCTTTTATTATTTAATTGTATACCTAATATTGTTCTAGTTAAATATAAATAAGTATTGTAGACTTTATTGCTTGGCTGATATCATCGATCTATTGAAACAGCTGATTAAATAGGAGTTTCTAGTTGGCGATGCGCATTAGAAGGTGTTTGCTTTTGTAGCCTGGCACCTGCAGAGAGATCAGTGACCCCGTTCGAGCATGGTTGCTAGAGTTATCTGTTATCGGTGCATGCGAGTGGCGCGTTATGTCGACGATCCTCTCGGAGAGGATGTCCCACTTTCGGCCTTTGACCTACTGGTCGGCCAGCTTCACGCTCCGCTGGTCAAATGCAATGCCAGGATCGAGTCACCGAACTTGCGCTCGCCTCTCCGGCAGAGTTTAACGGAATTACTTGGTGGAATGTTGGCAGCAGAGCCGCTGTTAAAAATGAACTACGTGCAAAGAGCGAGTGCTCCCGATTAGAACTTATTTGATCGTAAGTTCGCTGCGGAGAGTGTGGTCAGTAACCCGGAGTATTTCATGCAAAATTCATGAGAACTAGTCGTGGCAGCCACGACTGGAAAAAAGGACCAACCATATCCTGACCAGGCTTGCTGCAGGAGCGAATGAACTGTAACGCGCGCCGCCACGCAACTCGCAGAAATGAAAAGTGCACGTTCGCTACGCTGGCATTTTAACAGCGAGGCCTGCTCTGCTCTTCGCCTTTTTGCCGACCCGCATTCTCTTTCTGTTAATCCTGAACGACGAGCTTATCAGAACGCGATTCCTATTTATCGAAGACATAGAACAGAATGTAAAGCAATCATCGTTTTCCGCGGTGATATTAGTCTCTTCCTTGGAGGATTTTCTTTTTCATCCGTATTCTTGGCTGTCGACTGAGAACGCCGGAACGACGAGGCGTAAAACTAACGGTTCCTTCGAAGGAACACGGCAAGCAAGCGAGAGAGAGAGAGAGAGAAAGAGCGAACTCGTGGCAGGCGGAGTACCGCAAATGGCAAATCGAAGTTGCCGAGGCCATTCGCTGCTGCTGAGAGAATCGACTCTTTGGCAGGTGCATCCTAGCCTCATGTGGATTATAAGATTTGTAGGTAATCAGGCGATGCAACATCTGCGACATACTCTCATCGGCCCGTTATGATCCATCTATCTTATTTCGCAACCAGTACTTTGACTCACGCTGCTTTAAATAACATTCTGACCGATCGTCTTAGCATTTTATAAATCCACGATAAAGCCATCTAGTAATATCATCATTCTGAGAAAAAGACATTCATCGCATGTGAATGCGAGACATAATTATGCAGGACTCGTAGACGGGTGACCTGTTGCTCGAAGCGTTCTTAGAGTTCTCTTCTTCAGTGGAAATCTATAGGGAGAGCAGTGGGGTAATAGCAGTGGCCGGGGCCCATTGTCCTCTTAACGAATTACTCGTTACAGTCGGAGCAGTCTCCTTTCAGATTAATGTTCCTTGGGTGTAACCGAGTCGGCCGCGCGATTCTTATACATATTCGCACGATGCCAGCTGCGATATACATATTGTGCTGAACGGTACTCCGGGGACGCGAATGAAATATAACGAGCCGCCGCCATCGAAACCCGGTGTGAATGAACTCTGTCTCTCTTTCCTTTGGATGTTAGCCGATGAGGAAAAGTTTGAGAAATCCTCGCCAGCCATTGTAACTCCTCGAGCGAATGGAGTGCCTTCTAACAGCTAAGTTGCCAGACCATTTGTTTCAGAGCTCGGCGATCGTTCATTGCGATTCGAATCGGCGCGCCGCGGCCTAAAGCGAATTAGGGGCCTCGGGTTCCGGCTTCTCTCACGGATCAGAGATGTGAAGGCAATTTCGGTGGGTTTCGAAAGTGCCTCCCAGAAGTGATTCACTTCGTATGGCGCAGTAAACCGATTGGAATTCCGTGTCACTCTTTCCTTATGACTTTTGCGTATTTCGTCATTGAAATCCTTATGGTTGACAGTAATGAATTCATTTTTTTATTGTATCATTTTACAATATTGACACCTCGAAGTTTGAATAATGGTATCTAATGTATATTTAATTTCCATTTAGATATCTCGTTTCTAAATCTCAGTATGATAATGCTTGAATGCCAACCGCAAGTGCGGCCCTATCCGTGTCAAGGCCGATCGATGTCAACAACAAAGTCGGAGAAACGTATCAATCGGGTAGGCTAATTTATTCAGGGCAAAAAATAGGGTCGACAGGTTGGCTTTGTGTGTGTGTGTGTGTGTTTCGGATCGAGTGTAATATGGAACGCTGCCACAGTGAAAGGAAAGGATTCACATTGATGCATAGCTTACACACACCGGTGCACACTCGTCCTTAAGATTCTCCGCGATCGTTGATGGAATCCCACCGCGAAATTCCGAGCGCCAGGACTGTTTTGCTCGCACTTTGTGCTCGTGCTTTCACTCGGCTCCGATTTAGTGCACTGCCCCACCCTTCCTGTTAGCTTTGCCATCGACCGCAAAGGTTAAACAATGGCAGCAGGCGCGCCATTACATAGATTTGACTCCTCAGTGAACTTCTATGCTGCTCGAACTGGCACCAATTGAAAAATACACGATGGAAATTTATATTTTGAAGCGGGAACTTGAGTGATTTCGACGAGCGGTGTACCAGGGAATTGTACAAGTGCGATCGTTAAAGTCTCCAACCGAACGCTCGTTTTTCATTATTTTATACAGATTTTACCTTTACAGTTATTTAAAGTTATCCCTGGTTATTGTGCAATGCTCATAAACATCTTTTATAGATCGTTGTACTTAAAACCTGCAAAGACTTTCATGTACGGTTGCTTTTTATTAAAGCGGAAGCTATAACCTTTGCGAAATCGCCTTCTACCAATCGTATGCGGGCTCTCGGATGTCCGTCACTCTCGTCATTCTTATTTCCGGCTGTCAAAGAGCTGCGAATGCGATTTTACTTTCGTGAACGGAATGCGACAGCTCCCACCTCCGGCAATAGTACAGGTTGGCTAAACAGAGGCGAATTACTCCGAGCGTAGGTTTCACTCGAGTATCGTACTGTCGCGAGAGCAATCTCTCTGTAATGAGAGTATATCTCCATACGATTAAATTTTACCCTGTCATTCTGTAATGAGAAACCTCAGAAGGGAAACACTTACGAGATGCCAAGTGGCTCTCGGGCAGAAATTGCATTTCACTACGTGAATCTGAACTCGACCTATCACTCTCCAATTTTTCGAGAGTGTCGACGGTGCGGCGGCGGCGGCGGCCTCCAGAATCTGGAGTGAGACGCATTTACCAGAGGTAAACAGAGGATGCTTGAAATGGAGAAAGAGGAGGCGAAAGAGGAAAATCACGGGGCAACATAAGATACGTGTGCGAGTTGGTTGGCAGGCCTATTCGATGGAGAGGCAAGACAAGCTGCAGACACGAGGCCACGAAGAAGAGTTCTCTGGCCTCTTCTTCTCCTTCTCTATGAGAGGTTGCATGTAATCTCTGCATGCATGCACGCCTCCGAGGAGCACCGTGACCCATACACTACCACTCCGAGCACTGTTACACTCTATAGTATGTGTTGGATACGCCAGGCAATACCAGCCAGGAAGGAGAAATTGGCTGTCGCTGCTCTCTCATTATTCCACCGCAGCAAAAACCCTCCGCTTCGCACTCCTACGCGCGCTTATTAATCTTGCCTGACCATTTTTCGCCCTGATTTTTAGCACTCTCCTCTCTTTCAGAGTGAAACGCTCGCGCGCTTCTTCTAGCTTCCAAGGAAATATGAAAGTTTTTCTTATCCACTTGAAAAAGCGGTGAAAGTGCTTAATCTTTCGAGTTCTTTAGATTTGGAAATAAGACTAAACGGTATATGTATGTGGAATTATTATAGGCACTCCCATGCTAATGCAGTGCTAATCGATCTCCTCGCTCTGCTAATGTTGCGGAGCATAAAAGCTTATGGGAGGAATGATAATAAAGTCGCCCCAGCAAGTACATACATGCGAGCCAAGTCGAAAGCGATGTTGCAATGAATCGTGGCACACTCATTGTCAGAGAGCGCGATGTCGCGACAGTTTCCATTCTCGTATGCTTCTCCTCCCCTTTTTTTTTTTACTTAATACGCCTGTGCCCATTGTTCGGGCTAATGATTGCCCGCCAGTCAAGCAGCAGAAAGAAAGTAGAACTTCAATTGCCAAGGGAAAGTCGCGCCGCCGCCGAGTCCCAAGGAAAACTCGTCGGGGAGTCCACTGCGACGAGAACAACTATGTACTAATTAATAGTTTCTAGATCGATACTCATTAAGCAATCGTAACGCTCCAACGCACACCGAACACTAGAATGACGAGAATCAAGAATGATTATTCGCGTAACTGTTACGACTCACTGGACACCCACTAGACGTATTAATTCTTTCATGACTCTCCTTGATTATAATAATTATTTGTTCCATTGACTGAGGAAATCCTATTTTTTAAAACCATTCTAAACTTAAGTGACAAGCTTTTCTAGGAAGCCTTGATTTTATTATTCATTTTGTGCGGTCACTTTCGCAATCCATTGGTCTTGTAAAGCAACATGAGGTCGGAGAATAATTACAGGCCATAACTAGCTTTCCTTGTACTGCCGAACATTGTCCCGGGCAGAGGTTTAAACGGGTTATGCAGATTAGCCGGTGGCGCATTATTGCGATGCAATTCTCCGCGGGAAGATATGGCGCAGGGCTGGACTCGAGTAATGGAATATTAATGATCGAATGCATTAAAAAGGCGGCAGAGGGCTGCTGAGCGTACAATACCGTTAATCAGAAGTAGCCGCAACTCCTTCTCGAGGATCGGAGATCATTGGCATCGCTTATACATGTATATAAAGATCTAGTCGGCCAGGGACATCGATATTTTCCTTTCCCTGGTAGGCTGGCTTGTCTCACCGCGAGCCACGGTTATTCCGCGCCAAGAATTATTGCTCTCCTATCAAACACAGCCTACACTCTGATGCTTGCTCGATCGTTCGCCAAGCTGTACAAGCTCATTTACCGAAAGCAAGAAGTTCCATCGTGTGGAACAGTAGCTTGAAGATAACAGTAAAAGCGAGCTAAAAAGTCCAGCTAGTCGATGGACGAAGGAAAATTGCTCTCTTCCGTCGAAGCGCACATGTCTCAATTGGGAAAAATCACCTGACACGCATCGAGAACTCTCCAATTCTCGTGTCCCGCCAGGAATTCTCCTAATGCTACGCTCAGGAAATTTTCATTTCCCCTATAAATCTCTCCCTTCCCCCTTGCCGTGGATTATCCTGGAGCACACAAGGCGCTCGTAAAGCGCGGTGCGCCACTCCGTTTTTCTCCGCTGAAAGAAATTCCTTGAGATGAGAGTCGGTGCTCGATCGAGCGCAGAGAATTACCGAGAGCTGTTGCTCTATCGCACACGTAAGAGCACACTCGCGCCTTCTAGAAGATGGGAGATGCCTGCCTTTCGCAGTGCGCGTCGAAGGACGCACCGCTAGCGGTACATATTCCGTAATTACCTGGCTCTCGCAGGACGTAATTAAAAGTGTCTCATTCTCACTCGATCTTCGTGGAAGACTTCTTGCCCGACTTTCCTAGACTCCTTTCGTAATACCGCCGGACGTCAATTAAAGCGTGAAATTTATACGATAGCCATCTTAGAATACTAGCTGATGACTCGAAAGAAATTCCCATGGATCGGTGGGTGGTTCCTCGAGTGATTTTTGCGGGATCTTTGACGTCATCCTCGGTTAACGACGGATGATGAGATCAGCCGGATCGAGCGAGGGTCGGCCCAGGTAGGGCATTCGATTCCAACGGCGGGAGGCTGCGAGAGCGAGCGCCAGTGGAAGGGGGGATAAAAAAAGGGCCTAAAGAAAGAGGTTTCGAGGAGAAAGGTACACCGAATTCCATTCGGATACCCTCAGGTAGGATTCCCCAAGCAGAGAACAATAAAAAAGTACGACAGGATCTCTTGAAACACGTCTGCTCGCTCCACCACTGCGATTTATCATCCCTACGCGGAGAGATATTTCGCCGGCAATTGGTGCATCTATCTGGAGCATGATTTATCACGTCAAGAGAGCTTAAGTCATACATATTTCTTCCACCACCCCTTTCCTCCTCCCTCTGACCATCTCGGGTAATAAATTCAGCGATTCGTATGTGGATAGAGGAATAGCCGATAGAGGAATAGCGAGTTATAGCCTCGGTTATTCCAACTTCCCTTCCTATAGATAAAGGGGATAGAGCATCTCTACTGCTAGTGGCTTTATTTTCCTGGAAAGCCTGCCCCGTGCAGTTAGTCACCCTGCTTCTTCTATTGATAAAACATTCGACTCCCCTCGCTGGGGAACACCACTTTTCATCCAGTATTCTGTAACGTGTTCTTTTAGGATTTTAACTGATAGGAATACTAAGTTAAAGAAAATCTTGGAAAGATAGATGATTTGAGTGGGAGAATTTCGTGAGAGGTGTGAGAGAACGGGCGGCAGGCCAGGCGACTCTACGTAATAGGCGTATAATTTTCCAAGCGGCCAGTGTAATCCTGGGACAGAGTGGTCGATGTGGCTTTATTTTTTCCAAGGTCGTCCATAGGAGCGAATGCGTGTCGACCAGTTCGCCAACTGGATCCAACGCTACCGTTAACACGCGAGAGCGCACGGCCCACGCTACTCCATACTCGACACAACATACTACACAACTACTTCGATAGCAACGCCACACGGCCTCTCGCAATACACTCGACCCTCCTCCTTTCCTCGCATGTTTACCTGCCGGTCGAGCGGAGAAACGATCGATCTCAGACTAGTCCCCGCTCGCGATTTCTACGCTCCGACCAATCCACTACCCTCTTGCATACCAAAGTCACTCCCGTTCCTTTGAACCGGTCACGAAATATCAAACATCTACAGAGTATATAAAATATCAATTTTTATCAACAGCAATCTTCCAAGATCCTTTGATAGGTCGCTGTACAATTCAAGGCAGCGCTTGTTGTTTATTGAAGTGAGGGGAATCGATTTTTCCATGAAACGGGTCAACGTACTACTCGCGGTGCGCGCGAGTATCGTAGCCGAGGGACTTAACGAGTTCATGAGATCGAGCAAAAGAAAACGGGAGAGCCGAGACACAGGTATTGAAAGGGTGCCTCGGCGAACGACTGCTCCACGATTTCCCCGGTGGAATCTTCGAGTAACCGCCTGGCCACGGACTTTCCAATGACACACACTTTCTGGTGTCTGGCTGCGTCGGCCTAATGGATTATATCACCGGCGAACCGCTCGGCCTAGATACACATGCTCCATGTAGATAGATACGTGGATAGTCTCTGTGTGCTCGAGGGAGCTATGACAACTCGCTTGGTAGCCTAAATAGCAGGGAAACAAACTTATCGATCACAGCCGCCCTGTTGCGAGCAATGCTCGCTCATAAATTTTCCAACCCCATCGCTCTCTTTCTACCACATAAATATTGTCATTTTATGAGAACACCTTCGTGTACGTCGCACGATTTCCCAGCAACTTTCAGAAGGAGTATTCGAGAGAGAGATAGAAAGAAGAGGTGAGGGAAATCTTTCCATCCCCATTTGGAGAGATCTCTCTCGGTGACGATCGAGGAAAAGCCGGAGAACGAGTCCTTTCACGGAAATCAAGTCGAGCACTGCTTTCCCGCTCGAGTTCCACGAAATCTCGGCGACCAAGTACTTTTCCGTCGCGATCACCACAGCCTCCCATTCGAACCCTGTGGTTATCCGGGAATAATAATTATCTCTTCGTCTATCCTTTGATCGTATCAGTACTAAGAACGCGGAAGATTTATTCTGAGAAATCGTCACGCGCTCTAATGAGGGTGCCGGCTGGAACAAGTGGCCGGTGAAATTGAGCGCGTTTTTTTCTCGTTCCTACTCTGACGTTTAAAGTCCGTAACGAGACGTTCACTTCTGCTTACATAAGGACACTCAAAAACCTAGATCCAGCTGACCGCATCCTGGCCAAATGTTTTGAGATCTTTCTATCAGAGAAAATCCCACGTCCTATTAAAAGACTGAAAGCTACTAGAAATCTACTTCTATGGGCCAATCAAAGATAAACTTTGTGGGCGTCATAGATCTTTCCTATGCTGGCTTCCCTTTCCTGTCTCACATCCTTGCTTCTTTAGAAGCAGACGAGGATCTTTTTCTCGTTAAATCCCAAGAGTTTCTCTTCTACTCAACGAGTTAGAGAAGTATAGAATAATGTTCTCAAGAGCGATTAAAGATAATTAGGAGATCTCACCGGGTGTATTGACAGTGGATACGTTGCTCTCGGCCTCATCGGCGAGTGCGACTCCGCCTAACACCAGGCAAAGAGTCGTGGCGAGGAGCGCGCACTGCAGGCATCTCTCCTGGATGCGCATCCTACCGCATTCTTCTACACGCTCGCACAAACCCACACACGCACAGGAGGACTCTCGCTCCACTAGGCTGGAGTTAGCCCAGCCGGAGAAGAAGGAAACACCAGATGCCCCGCCGCTACCAATAATAACTCGTCTCCGTCGCACTTGGTATCCTTGGAAGCGTTACGCGCTCTATTTTCGATGGCACAAGCAGCCTGAGAATCCTAGGGAAGGCGTCGTTCGATCTTGCGTTCTGGACACGCGATGATGCACTGGTTCGTTCGACCGGTCGAGCGGTCCTCGTTCAGGCCGGAGGTGAAGTGCAACACGGTGAGCGGGATTTACCTCCTCCTCGAGCGAAGCTCTCCTCTCTTACTGCTCAGGTACTACGGCTCCTGACTCCGACGCTCGCCTCGGCCTTTCATTCCTACTCTCCTCTGCTGGACTAAGGCCTGCCTAGCGATCCCCGACGCTCACCTTCCTCGTGGGGCTGTTCTTCGTACATTCACCGACAGAAATGACCAGCTAGTCTTTCCCCACCATCAAACATCATGGTCCACTTGCTACCAGTTATTCTTCGATATAATTATCCCAATTCTTACTAGTATACTTTGGTGATATTAAAGAAAGCTAGTGAATGCGAGTTTTGGTTTTAGTTTTGTTTATGTTGACTTTATGGGAGTCACGGAGATTAGTGTACGTCGATTGATAATTGTGCTAAGTGTGATTCACTATGCTAACTCATTCGCACTTGGTCCAGCGGGGAGTTTGAGGAGTGGGCGTGGATGATCGAAAATCCTTCGAGAGAAAGTGTTAGTAGGTCAGAGTGACGAAAGATCTTGAGGTTGTAGCTCTGCCAAATCAGCAGGCAATTCACCTCTCGTGATTTTCGTGCCTGATGGAATCTTCATCGATGTTAGTAGTATTAGTAATATCGTTTTAGACATTGAGATTTACTAAGTTTAAATAATCATAAAATTCTTTTGGAAAAGTTAATTTATTTTAGATACAATGTCTAATTCGAAAAGTAGAATATCATTAAAAAGAAAGAGAGAAAGCATCATTTTTGTGGCGCGCTATACGACAGAAATCCGTATCCGGTTTAGGACAGCAGGAACCACCTGTGAGACATTTACGAAAGGTTGCCTTAGTCACTGCTATCCCCGCATTCGGTTTTCCCGCTGGTGGCATCACACCTCAGGATCACTTGCATACAAATTGCCACTTGCATCACAATAGCCCGGACTGGCTATATTTATCCCGCGGCAGAGCACGTCGATGAATTCTGATTTGAGCGGCGGGGCAGCTTTGAAGCCTCCTTACAATAACAAGGATCGCCTTTTTCAATCGAATATGTCTACCCTGAGTGCCGATAACTTTGGAGAATTCTAGCACAGCTTTCACGCTAAGTTGGGCTGTTTACTGGATGGGGATGGGAACTCGATTTTAAGCTGTTCCGCGTAGAACACGTAGTAGAAGCAGACTACCATAATCACCCAAGGGTGAACAGATATGCCTTGTACTCCCAATGAGTTAAAGGATGTTCCGCTTGTTAAAGGACTTTACAGGGTTCCCGTTATCGATTCCCCCAACTTCCTAATTACCCTTTATAACTTCCCTCATGTCGGTCACTATTATCCTTTATATGGGAAATTACGCAGGAAGATACATGTATATACAAGAATAAACTTTATTAGAAAATCAGGAACAAAGTCGAGCTTGCGAGCTTTGGCGCTCGCTATTCGAGTTCGATTCCATTTATGGCGGAAATGATAATCGAGAAAAAAGAGATTATTTGTGGAGGATGACAGAAGTACAGGACTTCCTCTTGTTTTTGCGGTGGGCTTTTTAAGCGATGGTCACATCAGCGCAGCTTCTGAAGTGCTCCTGTGGTCCACATCCGACTCTTCCGGTGCCATCAGGGCACATTCCCCAAGTGTTACCGCATCTGTAGTTCCACCTGACCACGCACTGCTTGCAGGTCAAACCTTCCGGTAGGTGCACGGGGATGACAAAGTCACCGTTACCGCCGGGCACCTTCCACAGGTATCCATTGGAACCATCAGCGATCTTCAGGGGGTACTTCTCGAAGCACTCGTCGGTTTCCAAATCCTTAGGATTGCTCAGCGGGCAAATGTTGAAGTTGAAGGTTCCCATATGGTTGGCAGACAGTTTTACGGTGATGTTAATCACGGATCCAGCTTTGTAACTGTCATTGAAGGGGTTTTCATTAGAAAATATGAATTTTTACAGAGGGGGTTTCTAGATTTTAATCACTTCCTTGTGATATTGATCTGTGTTGAAGAGTAGGGTAGGAGCACTTACTTTTGGACAATGGTGCCTGTTCCATAGGTTCCACCGTTCTCGTTGGAGCGGGGTCGTGGACGGGACCAGTCGTCACCGCATTCTCCGCATTTGCCCTTGTTGACGCCCCATTGTCTCTAGGAAATTAAACAAAAATTCATAATAATATAAAAATACACTGTTCCATCTTTGTGTGTTCTAACTCGATTTCATATCTTGCTTGAAAATATCTTTGACTATATTTTCGTCTTTAAAAAAAAATTAGAGATATATTATTTTAATGGGGACTACTTACGCCTTGTCCACCGCAGAAATGCTCGTTGTCAGTGTAGTTTGGTGGTGTTTTGAAACCCTTTCTCCACGCACTGCTTCTGTTCACAGGGTCCATCATCATTCCATGTCCGTTGATCTCAGCGAGATTGAGGACCACCACGAGGGCGACGAGGGTAAGTTTTAACAGCATCTTGTTTCGCACTTTTTCTGACACACTCTTGTCAGACTCGAAATACAACGAGTATGTGATTCTTCCTGCGTACGCCTTTTATAGTATAATTCCCGATAAGAACATGCGTGCAAGCCAATCGGCACCTGTGCAAGGCATTGGATGGCCGATTACATCCTCAATTATCTTATCAGGCCTCGATTACGTCCAGTCCTTTACGCACCAAAATATTCTGCTTCGCTAACCCCACTCTGCATAGTTTCTCTTGCGAGCTAGTTGTAATAGATTCTTCCATTGGAGCAACAATAGTAAACGACCTCCATCACATAAAAATAATAATTCCTAGACTGTGTTATCTGTTGTTGTCATTGATAATCTGTGATTTCTTTGGATTCGCAGGATTAAAAAATATTTCACAGGTCTATTAATAAAGAGCACTACCGCTTTTCAAGGAATTTGTTTTTCTTAGATTTATTTGAAACGAGGGAGGAATTTTCCTATGCGTGATCTACTATTTTAGTAATTTATCAATTGACATGGGTTAGTTCCAATGGTAATGCAAGGCGTATTAATTTTAGATTAGCATATATAAATTATCTAATAAATCAATGAAGGGACCATGTATAATTTGGCTGTTCGATTTTTCGCGTTGGTCCAACGACTAGAATCGGCCTTGGCATAATTATGTATATTTGTCGATCACATGACGCAGATGGCAAACGCCGAATTAATAGATACTGATAACGAATTATAATTCTTTCACGCAGCGGAGCATTCACGGCAAACAATGCCGATGTTTGACTTACGCTTTGATAAAGCGAATATTAATTCACTGACGCAGATCTCATTTTAACCACGTATTTCGGTGTCCTTCTATTTACTTATAAAGGCAACCTAAAGCTGCCGTACGTTCAATCGCCTGATAAATGCATGCTATTGTGTTTGCCATGTTAATCATAGGCATTAACCTGAATAAGATTCGTTTGTCCTCTCTTTAAATCTTAGAGATAATTAGTCTTTTTCGTGCAGTATATATTGCACGATGATCGATACTTATCTTTCCAGCAATTCGAAGGAACAAATCAGTGCAACGCACTATGATACCAATATCGCGGATTATCGGCTGGTTTCCGATATCGGTTTCCCTAATCGCATTCGTCATCGTAGATAGTTTCATTGTAAAAGTGCTAATCGAGTGCATCGCAATTGTTCCTCCACAACGCACTTTTATTAGAAACATATTTACTACGTATTTCTCAGGATTAAAAATAATTCATTGGTGTGTTGATAAAAAATATATTTATTATCCCACAAATACATCGGGGAGAGATGCATACAAGTAGGAAGAGGTAAAGGGCATGTCAATACAAAGTCTACAAAGTTCGGATGTACTTAGTAAGTAGCAGTCTTAAGCTCTGTGGTCGAAAGCTCCGCTCTGAAAGTAGGCTAGCGTTTCAAGCCCCAAAGGGACTGAAGCGAATCAGGTCTCGTGCTTTCAAAGGCGACGTAATTAGAACGAGCGGCATGCAATTGAACCAGGCTTTTTCTTCGTAATATCCTCGCTGATTTAGACGATCTTAATGTCGGAGCAAGTCCTGAAGGTTTCCTGGGGTCCGCAGCCGACTTTGCCGGTGCCATCGGGGCAGATTCCCCAATTGTTGCCAGCGGTGTATTCCCAACGGAGAACACAGTGCTCGCAAGTCAGTCCACTTGGCAAGTAAGCCTTCATTTTGTAATCGCCTCTGCTGGAACTCTTCAGCGTGTATCTTACATTTCCATCTTCAAGAGTCAACGGGTATTTCTCGAAGCAAGCTTCGGTTTCGAGTTCCTTGTTGTTCTTCAATGGGCAGATCGCGAACCGGAAGAAACCCATGTGGTTGGCGGTGATACGAGCATTCAAGTCGATCAGTTGACCAGACTTGTAACTGAAGAAATATCATTAGATTAACGAAAGTACTATTTATAATTATACTCTTTATGGGGATTGCGTGTATAAATTTGTCTTACGTCTTCACGATAGTGCCAGTGCCATAAGTGCCACCGTTCTCGTTCGCACGTGGTTGAGGGTTTTTGTAGTTGTCGCCACAAACTCCGCATTTGCCTCCGTTTGCAATATGCACCTATCGGACCATATTTTAGCTTTATTAGATCTTGGATGTCCAAGAAATAGTTTTGGATTATTCTGTGCTAACTGGAACAAGTTCTAGTGAAAACTACCCTGTTAGCAACCTACCGCAAGTCCTCCGCAGTAGTTGCCATCGTCGTCGTAGTTCACTGGGGTTTTGAAACCATTTCGCCAGGCACTACCCCTGTTCACCGGTTCCATCAGCATCCCATGACCATGTATCTCTGCGAATTGGAGGGCCACCAAGGCCAAAACTACGAGGGACGCGCGCATCATCTTGTTAGACTCGAGGAACTACACGAAAAGCAATCTTAAGCAGACGCTCATTCCCTTTTATACGTCCGAGCCTCGCGCGTCCGTGAAAAGCACACATTGATCGCTTTTACATAATCTTTACACATAATCCTTATCGGGTTTGAGTGTGTGGACGCGTGTCGCTTCGATAACGGACAATTGTTTTCTGCTGGGTGAGCCTTCGCGCGGTGTTTGACGTTTCTGGAGTTTTCGCCGGGTACAAACAGGCTTCTGTTAAAGGCACACTTTAACCGGGTAAATAGAGGGCACTCCTGCAATCGGAGGTCATTATATACTGCGTTGCGAGTGTGAAACTGTATTATATTTCGTTCGATCGTTGAATTTATTGGCGATTTTCAACGAGTTTATGAAGCTATTCGAATAAATACGAGTGGAATTAGTTCATAATTAGTCCATAATTTCGATATGCTTTTAGTGACGCGGTATACATTGATAAAGAAGTGAAAAGCTGCTGAAAGGGCTCGACAAAAGATCAGCTGTTTTTAAAAGAAACCGCAGAAGGGAAGGGTGCTTCGGTCAAATAATCTCCAGCGGTGATCAATATTTAATGGGTCAATAATAGTGAATGATAGCGTTTGCTTTAACAGGAAACTGCTGTCAAGTGTGATCGCACTAGTCAGATTAGAACTGTCGAGAGTTATAAAGGGAAGTAGCCTTCCGGTAACCCGGAGAGATTTGTCGAACAGAATCGATCATAAATACTTCAAGAGTGTTAGAATGAAAGAAAAATGTACGACAGGCATGCGAATTATTTTGATAAATTGTACGAGTGAAAGGGATTGCCATATCAATTTGACAATAAATAAGCAGCTCAATTCATTGTCAGCTTTCGCAGATTAATCCGGGAAAGCATGTCAGCCGATTTTATGATTAATTCCAAGTTTCGCAACGAACATTTATTTCTCGGCTCATTGTGTATTTGTAGTTGATGGAACTTCGGGACAAATAGCATTTCGCGGATGAACGCCGTGCGATGATCAAGGGATTATTTACTCTGACCTGGCAAATACGTGCGATGTGCCGCGTGCTTCGTGTTTTGTCAAATGCGAGGCCGAATAGCCCATTGTAATGACGAATTGTGCGTTTAGTCCCTTGATCAAAGTTTGAACGAACTCTTTATTGACCTGATTTGACTTTTGTCTTCTTTTATTTGTATTTCTATGAAAATCCCAGTTCAATAGAAATTTTTATTTTGTCCCATCACGAAAATTATTAATAAATATTCAGTTATTGTGGATAATTGCTATCGATTAATAGAGGGTAACAAATTGAATACCTACTGCAGTGAAGAGTAAGCTTCTCAGTGCGAAGTCCAACCTAACTAATCTAGATAAGATACAAAACATCCGTCTTAGCACGGATTTAGAATGTTATTAAAAAGCTGAAAAGTCAAGAATGAAGGATAAAGAAAAGTAGGATTGAATGATAGGAAATGAGAAAAACGTGTATACACGTACGACATTTATTTTCTCTCGCTTGGTCGACTCGCGAGCGGGCGTATGAAAAATCGTCGAAATAACAATAAACTCGTTCCATTCAACATTGCCACGAATCAAAAGCAATGAATCTCAATTATAACGTATAACTAATAGTAGCGATTTATAATGGGCAATGTTGTAGGAAATAAATTGAAATGAACTGATAGAGATTGGAATATGACAAAGGTCGTCCTTTTTCTCACCGAAGCATGACAGGTGAAGAGGAAGACGCCCGCTCGAGGGTCAAATCGATACACCTCTACATACAAGTAGATTATACAGAGGATTCTATAGAGGTACAATGAATTCCAGTGAATTCGAGATATTCGGAGAGATAAACCTGCGCGTACCCTTACGACAATCCCTTCGAATCACGCATCCCGAATAGTGTGCGTACAGAGTGTACCCGTTTCTCTCGGTGTGTGGCGTCTGTGCGTATGCCGCGATCATTCCATGATCAATGTTCACATTTTAATGGATCCATTCGAAGTCACACTCACTCGTCCCGCCCTTTTCCGCCAGCCAAACAATTCATCCGCTCTTCCAGCACTTGCGTCTCAATGGCTTTCAAAGTAATAAATGGAGATCCAGTCCATTCTTTCCCGCTTGTCAGCTAGTCAAAAAATATTTCTTCGACACTCGCAAAGAGGACAAGAGCCTTGCAAAGGGCACGCGTGAGCGATAGCGATAGCAGTGTGAAATATCAAGCAACGAGCTGTTAACACTGATGGAATTCCTAAAACGCCATTAGCGAGCACGGCATTTTAACGCAGATATAATCAGTCTGGCATCCTCGCCGTCGTTCCAACGCTCGAGTGCACTCGCCACGAAAAGCTTCCTGTTTCCCAGCAGATCTGCACACGTGTACCTTTTGCCAACTAGCGCGGTATCAAGAGTCATGCGAAGCATTTGGGTCAACGTGACATTGCGTTATCAGTGGGGACACCACCCTTATTTTCAGACGACACTACTACGCGCTCTGAATGTTAAGGGTCTCGCAGAATTCTCCTCTTGTCCTCGGGCCAACCACAGGAACTGGTACTCAGTTTTTCTCAAGCTTGCCTGCTCGAATAGCAGTTGACGTTTCGATAAGGATGCATATATTCGCCTCTAATTATACTCAACGAAATATTTGTTAAGTAGATATAAACACAGATTTTCATGTCACTGGTACTTTCATTAGGCAGGCTTGGATCATCGATTTTTCAACGTTCACTTTCTTAATCGATCGATAAGTTATCGTTCCAGTGGCCTTTTCATCTCTTTCGTTCAGGATCTAGGGAAATGACTGGCAATATGCGTTTACTGGGAGAGCTCGAAGCTATTCCCTTCAACAAGGCGATCCCTAAGAAGGCTTCCATCCCTAAGAAACTCGATCGCCCCGAGCGCATGTTCGGAGCGAATGACCTTCCATACAAAAAATAAACCCTCGCTTATCGCATTCTCTTTGAAGTGGACATTGCCTAGCGGATCTCGCCTGGCTATCGATTAACTCCGCCCGATCGAGCGGCTTTATTCTCCCGGGATAATATCCTGCTGGAAAAGCCGACACTCAAGTGGGCGAGTGATTCTCTGACGATGCAAAAATTCACCGATCGAAGAGCTTTCTCTTTCTGCGCACGCCGAAGAACGGGTTAACTGTCCTTTAGTGACTCGACGCTGTTGTTCTACTTGGACAATCGTTTAATCATTTAATCCTTGATAATACAAATCACTTTAAGATTAATATGATCTGCTGGGTAAATTGTACCTTATATAAATTAAAAGTAATGCTCGCAATTGAGACTGGGGATCGTACGAATAATGGTTGAGATTGGATTGGCTGGCGCCGAGAATTGCTTCCAGCCAATGTATTCTGATAACGACCCACTTGGGATACATCTGGGATGAAAAGTTCTGGCACGCAAAGGATAATTAACCCTACACTTATGCTCGTATTCTTCCTGGCCTATCGCGAATGCAATATCAAGCTTAATGAATGCATTAAACTGAAAATTCATGGCTGGCGAGCTCTTGCAAAAAAATGCATTATTCTTAACTCCGGCGAAGGGCTAATCAGGGCTGGCCTGAATCGGAATATAAAACACACGCACGAAACTCATTCTCCGGGTAATCCTCGGCCACAGGTGTTTCCATATTGTGCGGTGGTAACAGAATATGCTTGAAGCACAGCCGCGCAAGCTGTATACTTGCCAGGAACGGGGGAGAAACTTTGCTCTTACTACGAGCAACCGGCGCTGAGCCAAGCTCACTTGAGATTTTCGTCAAATATAAAAGCAGAGAAGGATTAAGGAGTGGCGTTAAAGGTAGCCGACGAAAAAGGCGCGTACTCGTCGCGGTATTCCAGTCTCTTGTCTCTAGTCCTCGCTCGTTTCCGCAATTTTCAAGGCAAATGTCGAGATCGTGCGCAATTCGAGAATAAGTCTACCGGCGATCCCCGAATACTTCCGAACCTAATCTCTAAAGTAACTATACGACGCACCGAGGGAATTACTCATATAGAAATGTCTCTAGGCGCGAACCGAATGAATTCACTATCGACTCGGCGGATTATACACTAATTCCCTATGGCTAGTTACTCCCAGTCATGAATCTAAAGAAAGATATCGCGTGGTAATTTTAATATCGATTAAATTATAAGAGTAAGGCGTCTTCTTGGTAGAAGTGCATCGCTTGTAGCGTGCTTCGAACGTTCTCTCTCTCTTTCTCTCTCTCTCTCTCTCATTCTCTCACTCTCACTCTCTTTCTTTTTCTCTTTCAGTACACTTTGGCTGTATGCCAAAGTCGCCGTCGAAATTGCTCGCAGACTTTCCAGCCTATCGTCGATAGAACGAACCGGTATTCATCGGACAAGATCGCGCCCTGCCACGGCTAAACTTTCGAGCTATTTCACCGGAATCGCGCGCTCATCTGTCGTGAGCAGGTCGCTCGATTCTTTACTGATTTCCTGCTCCCTTGATGTCGTCTCTGTCGTCGACGTCGAGTTCGATGATCCTGGACTGCTCGTCGTCGATGTCGATCGCTCGGTTGTGCTGGTGAATTCCTTCTGCGAACAGAAATAGTTGTTTTTGATATTATATCGCTGGGAATTCTCGGAGAAATGAAATAAAGCGGGCGAAACTATTTGGGGAACTTTGATCGTTCGTTAACCGGGCGTCTGCCTTTCGCCAGGAAGAGTGAAAAATTCTAGGTCCCGGCAAAGTCCGAAGTTGCGCGCCAGTCTTACGGGCAGAGGGCGAACTTTCGCAATCAGGGCGGCGATCACGTAGGGTCCACACCGGAAGGAAAGCATCGTTCACTTCCGGTCGATCTGCGAGGGAGGCGAGCGAGTGAGACAGAGAGTCTGGACACGTATTCGTCAACGGATTCCGGAAATTGCGGCACGTAAAAGCATCGCGATGGGTGGGATTACTCGCGGCGAGGCCGCCACTGACTATCTCCCGTTTCGCATGTGCATGTGGTCCGAGAAAGACTTCCATTCGCCCGTAAGATCACCCTGGAATCGAGGCCATCCCTACTTCCACGTTTATCAGACCACCGGAGCTTTTATTTCCTCGTCGATTCTCCAGGAAGTTCCTCGTGAAATGCGACTCGAGCCACCGACTGTTTGTGTCTGTCGTATTTCGATTAAATTGCCGCTCCCCTTCTCTCTAGCCTTTCCTCTTTAATTGCTCTGCTCCGCTTTACCCTCAAACCACCTATCCTATTTTATACGATATATATCTATTTTTATCCGACCAGTATAGACATGAATATAATACATGAAATATTAATGGACTTGGCGAATGTGCTAATTTAACAAGACTAATAGTGACTGAGAGTGTCGCACCTGAGAACCCTGTGATTAAGAATGAGGATTTCTAAAAGACTTTACGAGTTTCGAAGGAGATGCTGTCTCACCGAGTTTTCTTTCAATCAGAGAACCTTTCCGCTTTTATTGAATTTAACTGACGAGCTCTGTTCTTAAAGTCTCGCCGGCTGCACAGTAGAAGGGAAGCGACAAAGTTTCCCCGGGGTCATACGCCGTTTGTCCGGCGTCGACCGAAGAATTGTTTCTGGCCCAACTTTTTATTTACAATATCCCAAGAGCGGTATACCGCGGTATATCTATCCTCCAAACTTTATCTCGTCTCGGAGGCTGGATCCTTGGGAAATAGCATTCGTAACTCAAACTGCTCGATATTAGATATCGCTTCTTTGGTACATCGAATTTGTTGCGAGATCGTACTATAATTAATTTTATGTCAGCCTTTTTTATTATTGGACGAGTCATATATTTACGTAAGTCAACTGAGAACAGTAGAAAATAAAATTTATAGTTCATTAGTGGAATATAATCTCGCGCATAACTACGTAAAACTCGATTTGACTTCCGCCATTGTACAGGCGCCGAAACTTTTTCAATTTAGCATCCACGGGAAGATCTTTGATAATGGAATAGAAAGTGTCTCTGAGCTAGAAACTCTCCTTGCCCGGACCGAAGAGGGTGCGCATCCCCTTAATCTCAGCACTCTCTTTTAATTTTGCCAGTTGGTACGATGGAAGAAAGCCCTCGCCGAAAGTCAAGGAATCAACAGAGTCACGTTCACCGATTCCCCGAACGAGCGACTAAGGTTTATCCGTTGGTTTCATATCGCGCCAAGTAGCGCACCTGCCATGATTTAGTGCTTGCGCGCCCGATTGCACTGTCTAAACTTTTCTCAGCCGAAACCACTCGTTATTCCGGCAAATCGAATGCGCCAACTTTGTCGGGAGCAGTAACTTTTGGTGGTAACAATCGTAACTCTGCTCGAGCCACGAAAGAAATGCGATCGATCCATTATTATCCCTCACCCTCCCTCATAATCACGTGTTTCACTGGTCGGAATTAGACCTTCTTCGATATTTCCTTGACCGAACATTAACTATCTTCGACAGAAAGATTTCTCGCATCAATTCTTTCAATTACGTTCTTGTTACGACGGAAATTAGGCTCCTATTTTTAAGACAATGCGCATTGTAATTGTCAGTATTTCGTTGAAAAAAGATGAGCTATTCAAAGTTTAATTAAACGACCTCCTTCGAAGAGATTAACAGTAACCGAAATGTTAACGACGCCTGACCTCGGTGTAGAACGATAATGAAGCTGGAACTTTAAAGATCTTTTGCCAATTCTATTAAGCGAGCGGGCGGCCGCTCTTAATTCGCGTCGCTATTTAACCGGAGAATACAGAGACTTGGCAGGCATCGGGTTTCATTAATTCGTACCACCGACTCGAACGAGCCGAAAGCCCTCTTTGCAGGAGGCAGAAATTTTCTCGGATACGACAGCAAGCTTCTTTCCGAGCTGGAAGGTAAAAGGCTTCGAAAATGTCTGGCATTAGGAAAAGCAGCGGGGGTGTAGGAATTTAATAAGGAAACGGCGTGGTCTCACCTCGGCCTCGCTTTCTTTGTACGGCCAGAAGTCAATTTGCCTGAGTGCCTCCAGTTGGTTCTCCAGGAGGTCGGTGCCGACTCCTCTCGCGGCGCTGCTGCTTGTACCGTCTTTCTTCCAGGCGTAGATTGGACTCTCCAGGCCAACTTGAGTCTGACCACTGGCGGACGCCGGATTCTCACGAACCTCCTCTTCGTTCTTTCGCCACTCGTTGCCAGTGGCATATTTCGGCGGAGAAACCGCCGAGACCGCGACAAAGGCGTTCTTCGACTTGGACGCGGAGGCGTCGGCGGTCGTGCCGGGCTTCGAAATTGGCATGGCTGTTACACGATGGTAGGCGAATTGCTTCCACTTGGAAGGCCAGGTGCCAGTAGCCACGGAGCTTTTCCCGTAATTCCAGGCGTCGCTCACTTTCTGCGGCCACGCGCCAAGCTCGTTCATTTTCGACGGCCAACTATTACTCGTGTCGCCCTCCTTTCTCGGCCACGTATCTTCGCGGCCCATCTTCGACGACCAAGAGGAACCAGCGCTATTGAACTTCGTTATCCCAGGACTCGTCTTCGTCGACCACACGTCCGACTCGTTCCTCTTGCTCGACCAGCCTCCTGTGTTACCCGGCTTCACCGGCCAAGATTTATTATCAGTAACTTTGGAGTACCAGTCATTGGACTTTGGTCGCCAAGATGAATTTTCTTTCATCTTTGAATCCCATAACTTGGTGTTGCCTTGAGTGGACCAACCGCCAGTTGGTTCCTTGGCTTTGCTGTACCAGGAATTGGATTTGCTAGCTTTCACTGGCCACGTTCCTCTTCCCTGGGAGTTTTCTGGCCAGGAGCCCACTGCGTGCGACTCATCCAACCACTGGCTACCATCCTTCATTTTTTCCGTCCATCTGCCAGCTCCTTTAGCTGACCATTTGTGGTCCGCTGAGCTGGATCTGCTGATACTGCTACTGCTCGACCATTTTCTCGGCGGCGAGTTATCGTCGAGGGATTGAATCGGCTTGATTTGATATGGCTTCCAAGTGGACTGATCCGCGGGCATCACCCAGGCACCCACTGATTGAATCTTTGGCAAGGACTCCTTGCTCGCCCAGTTTCCCGTAGACTCATATTTCCTCGACCAACTGCTTGCTTGGTCGTTCTGCGGTGATTCACTTTCCTCTGGCTTCCTCCACTCCTCCCCATTCTTACCATCGTAATGTATCCTCGTCCGGGATTTCCCAGGCTTGTTCGATCTCGATCTCATCTTGTAATCACTCATATTACTCTTCTCCCAGTTCCCTTTGTACTTTGTATTGATATCCCTCGAAGTCTCATTCTTAATCTTTTTATTCGAACTCGTGTCATATGATTTCGAAGACTCTTCTTTCGGCCAGCTACCATCTTGTTTGTCGAGTCCCAACTTTTTTACGAGATCAGCATTAGGATTATACGACTTGCCATTTTCATCTTTCGGCCATGGTTTTGCCCCAGGCAATTTATAGGGCCAAGTGGCTGGATCAGACGTGAGGCTGTTCCAGGTCTTCATAGTTATCTGGGGCAGAACAGTCTTCTCCTTTAAATCTTGCTTAGCGGCAGCTGCCTTGCCAAGTTCAGAACGATTTTTATTCTTATCCCAGCTGGTATTAGATTGCTCGCGATCCTGTGCCTTGATTGGTCGATCCACGTGTTGCCAGGATGGCGTTTTCAAGGATTGATCGAACGGCCAGGAATTCGATCGGTCCCTCAACCAGGAATACCTTTCCTGCTGTCGTTGCCGCCACATTCTCTGCGCGGCAATCTCATCTTCCATCTCATCCTCACCAACCAAATTCGACCAATAGGGTCTTTCGGGTTGTGGGAATCTATCGCGCGACCAATACTTGAATTCATGAGTCGGTGGTCGCCAATACCATGCAGCTGGATATGGCGGAAGTCGGCGATCTGTCGGGTTCCAAGCTCGACCGTACGTATAAGGGATGTCAGGCCAGTTCCTGTTTATCCCGAATTCCCTAGGTGGAAGCTGCCGGTACTCCTGGCTTTGTGCAAAGCCGGCTGGCTCTGCCGCGTAATCGTCCTGGTAATCCTCGTCGATCCTGCGATGTGGAAACTCTCGGAAAGGCGGTGGTAGCTGATTGTACCGTGGTCGTTGATAAGGCCCCGGAACATCGTAATCAGATACTAGTTCGCTCTCTGAAACAACCAAGAGATTTTGCGGGCTTCATCACCGACCGCCGCGGGCTAATTGCAAATTATACACTCGATCGACGCACCAGTCTACCGTTTCATTCGGCAATGAACGCCCAAAGTAACTAGTATTAATAGAAATCTCACTGGATCGTGTTATTCAATATCCCGCGTTATTAAATCGAACTTTGTGTATTGACTGATTGAAAACTAGTCAAAGTAAATATCGAATGCGATTGAAAATATGCGCAAGGAATGGAACTAGTGGAACATACCTCTCGGTCGATCCAAATTCTCTGTCAATTCACGATCGGGCCTTGGGTGGGAAGATGGTTGATGAGTTTTAATCTTGCCAAAATGAAGAAGCCGATCCTCGCCATTAATCTCTCGGGCAGGCTGCGTCATCAAGTTCCGTTTGTCTTGACTGAAAATGTTGGCATCACTCTTCGACTTATTCTGCTCAATAAAGTCGAGCGTCGGAGAGAGCGATCTCTGCTTGGCGCTGGTGGAACGTGGAATCTTTGGATCCTTCTGCCGGTCTTTGGCCAAATCGTTCTCCCAAGGAGGACCAAAGATTTTCTCAGCCACCAGTCGCCACTGTGTCGCCCATCATAGAAACTCCGTGCTGGTCGTTTGTAAGGGTGGAGTGGCTGGCTCGGGTGAGATCGTGGTGGTATCGTGGCCGGATACTTTCACATCTTTCTTTTCAATTGAATGTTCCAGGGCTAATCTATCCCTTTCACACATCTTTTCCTTCAGCCATGCTACTTCCTTCTTTGCATCTTCTGAGTAACACAGAAGAAATATGATAGAATATTTTCATGATGGATTGTTTCCGTCAAGACCAGATGCCCTTCTAGCTTAATAGGGCGCTGATCAAAGCATAACCCTTGAACGTTGCCGAACTACGACACGCTAACAGCTACCACGATTATTCAACGTTCGCTTTGCAATTAACTGTCGCTTGCTCGAGGCGTCCCGATAGCACCCAAAGGACAGCGGATCCCCCGTGCAATCGAAACGGGTTACTGTCCGGTCGATCGATCCCACGATGATTGAACTACTTATCGGGGACGAAGTGAGGGAGCGCCGCCCTAATTCACCCGAGTAAAAAGCAAGTAGCCGACGAGCAGCCGCGCATATGGAAAGTCCAATCTACATTAAAGCGATAGGACCAATCGTAAACTCGTGATTGAACGCCCTCTCAAACACGCATTACCGGTGCTCGAGTCGAGCTTAATTGGAAGTAGTTACACCTGGCAATAATGCTGGACGTTCAAGACATCGTGTCGACGGAGAACAAGAGTTTAGTGGAATTTCGAGTACTTCCGGCTGGCAAGTGTTCCTGCATTCAGTTCATTTCTTTAACTGACTTAGCCTTCCAGCCGGAAAATCGTCGATTGAAATTTATTGGACTACTGCGCGATAACTCTTTTTACTCCCGCAGGACTTATACTACTGGCGACGATCGAACCGAGAAAAAAATGTCGCCACCCGGATATTTCAGCCCGCACTACCCTGACATCTCGACGATTCCCTATTCCGCTCCTTGTAACGTTAAGTCTAGGCAAATCTGATTTGATCCCAGGATAGAATCCTTCATTCTCTTTTCAATATTTTATGATAGTAATATTTTAATTAGAATGAAATGAAATAGTATTTACTTACTTATCCTACTCTCAAGTTTCTCCAATCGGTTCAAGTACGCAGACACCTCTGAGTAAAGATTCTCCATGCTGTCCAACATGGTGGTAGCGTCGGGCTAATGAAAATTTACCAACAATTAATCATGGCGAGTCTTTTCTTCTATTACATGAAAAGTGTGAGGCGAACGCTTCCCACAGGGTTTAGTCTCCAAGCGTAAGAGAAGAGAACGTAACGATCAATTGTGTCGGTAATCTTTGAAGTCTGAGAGACGCAGGGCGCAGTCACGTAGAGCAAACCTTACAGAAATATATCTTGCAAATTGGAATTTATATCGAGGCAGAGTTCCGTGCTTGGCGATTGGTGCGCTCTATCACTCCGGTGCTCCTTCAATTACGCTAATCTAATAACAGTATCAATTGGCGAGTCACGCACGCTTGCCAGGCTAATCGAATTATACGCGCTCCGCCGTTCCCTCTGAACATCTGAATCCTTCGCCGAGATAAATCTTCGAGGGATGTGTTGAACAATGAGAGGAACGAGCTGGAAATTCTTTATTAATATCCGCTCGCCAGGGATCGATGTATTCTCGTTACTCTAAGCGGCTGGCATCAGCCAGCCATCGTAAATCAAGCGGATTAATATTAACCTAGCTTTCTACCCCGCTCTTTGCAATATCGATAATAGTAATTGCTAGATAGTCGAGCGTCCGCGCGATGAAAAAAGGAATCCTCGGTGAATAACGCGCTGGAAGAATGTGCTAAATTGCGAAGGTAATTACAGAACTGACTTCATGCGAGGAGTTTCGTATTAAATGATAGAATGCTTCCTTTGTCGGATGACTTTGCTGTCGTTCAGTTGACATAGCAGTCGAGAAATGACGACAATGAGAACGAGAGGGAGGCTTTCGAACTAAAAGCCTGCTTTCCAGGAGACCAACCCCTTATTATCAAAGGACGACTATCCCTCTTCCATTCCTTCAGCAGCCCTTCCCCAGGAAAGAGTCCTTTCGAGCATGATAGCACCACTTTAAGCTTGGGACATGCTCGGTTGGATGACCAGCTTTTATCTTGTTCCCAGGAAAGCTTGGTACATTGTTTAAATAATTCTAATAGCGACGCAAAAGGTATTACACGATTTACTGAGGTATACGGGAAAGAGAAATAAATTCTTTTGTAAATAAACGAGATTCCCTTCAAAGAGTAAATTCGATTAATAGGATAAACATGGCTCGTGGAAAAAGGGAGGAAACTTTAATCCCCTCCGATGTATGTATTACACGCGCTCTCTACGCTATTACCATTTCAATCGGTTGGAAATGTATCGTTGGTTACAGCTCGCTCGTTAGACTAGATAGAGCAGGCGACCGCGCACGTACAGGGTGAGTCACTTGCCTTTGAATCAGGTATTACCGACCGAGCAGGCCTGCTCGGTTGGTAACACAGTTACCGACGGGTCTATCCCACTGTGGAGGGGAGAGACTGAGCTGGCGACGGGACTAGGCGGTCCGTGCCGAGCCATGCGGAACATGCCGTGCCAAGCCAGCAGAGAGGCCAGCTGGCCGCTACACGCTCCCGCTATGGCTTTGCCATAGCATATTTGCGAATGCATGAGTTACCGACATCGGTCTTGCAATAAATGGAGAAATTGCCGGCATTGCATGCAAGCACCAGCTCACGCAAGTTGGCATATATAATATACAGATATAATATTCTTAATATTTTTTATTTATATTATAATATATATTATATATGCCAGCTTGCGTGAGCTGGTGCTTGCATGCATTCCCAAATATGCTATGGCAAAGCCATAGCGGATAGCATGTAGCGGCCAGCTGGCCTCTCTGCTGGCTTGGCACGGCATGTTCCGCATGGCTGGGCACGGACCGCCTAGTCCCGTCGCCAGCTCAGTCTCTCCCCTCCACAGTGGGTTAGACCCGTCGGTAACTGTGTTACCGACCGAGCAGGCCTGCTCGGTCGGTAATACCTGATTCAAAGGCAAGTGACTCACCCTGTACAGCTAAATGGAGGGCCGTGCATTTTTAATCCAGCCACTCTCTTTTGCCCGCGAGTGCGAGATTTATCTCGGCGGCGGAGACAAATGAATGCCGGGAAGCGCGGCGGATAAAAATGAGAAAGTTGTCGTGAAATGATTGCGTGTCCGCGCGATGACAAATGAAAGGGTTGGTTGCGCCACCGCCGTGCTTTAAGCACCGGGCGAACTTTCCCTTCATCATTCTCGAAGACAATGCGTCCCGTTCTTCCGGCGCCTGGCCACGCGCACGCACCATCCACCACAATGTTACTGCTGATTTGTTCTTCCATCGCGAACCTCTCTGCTTGGAAAACACTGCCCAGCATTCGAATGCCCACTCGTCACTCCCGTTCAATACTACAACGTTCTATGAAGCTTCGCCGAACAATAATCTCCAGCTCCATCATTATGTGCACTTTTCCCGTGGTCCATCAAATGCACTCGCGAGAGAACGTGCATTTGCTAAATTTACTGACTACGCCCATTCATTCGCGCTCCCTTTACGTATATGTGCCGTGTCTGTGCACGTACACGTCACCGATAATGGTAAACTAATGTTTGGAGACTGGTGTGTGAGCATACGCGCCAGGACAACTGTAGGACGCGTAAATATCAACAGCAATCCTATCATAAAATATATTATCAGCATGTTGGAAGTTTTGATGAATACTTTTCGACAGCTTTGATGCATGAATACGAAACGAGTGAAAGAAGATTTTTCAGCGAGAATTAGTTTGAATCATTTTAACGAAAGGAGGCGAATCATTAATTAAAAGTCATACCCATCGTTTGAGATATTCTTCAATTTCTTTGGCGAGATCTGTGATTTCTGCAGCAATGTAGTTCATTATTTGGACGGTAATGTTCTTTGCCCTTTCGCAACTAGTGTCATCTCTGTTCTCCTTATTTCTCCTCCGGTATCCGTACCACTAGGAAAAGAGTGGATGATTGAAACTCGTATTTACTACCATCTCATTTCGATCTACTATGAATTCATTTTGGAATTAAGGGAATCTTATAGATTTGCTGTCTTTTAATCGATTATTTTCTATTCTCAGAAAAAGGCGCATGGATTATACGAAATCTTAGACAAGCGTCACTTTAAGTG
Organism: Ectemnius continuus; assembly: GCA_910591665.1. Classification (NCBI taxonomy): domain Eukaryota; kingdom Metazoa; phylum Arthropoda; class Insecta; order Hymenoptera; family Crabronidae; genus Ectemnius; species Ectemnius continuus. The sequence continues at coordinate 5,130,698 of OU342868.1, read as the reverse complement.
TTCAGTCAGTTCGAAAGTAATACTGATGGAGCGGCAACTTTTCTTTCATCCTTTTAGTCTTCAAGTCTTGATCAAGATTTACGAGCGTGTCTTTTGTATTCGGAGGAATAAAGCGAGTGAGGAAGTGGAAATGGCTGGGTTGATTAAGTGTGACGGACAAAGTGCGGAAAGGGGGGTGGCAAAGTCGAAGTTCAATGGTACCGGGTAGTCATCCTCTTCGAATGTACTTCTTCTGCTCAGAGGCTTCACTTCCTCACCAAGGCGATTCAGGGTCTCTTGAGATGGCGCTAGACTTTTGCTAGACTCGAGCAACTGGGTCTCGTTACTGCCAATCAGGATCTCCTTCTGTGTGCTCAGCTCTTTCTTCACAGTCGGCACCCGCTTCGTTTTCTCCTTGTCGGTACGGCAGAGCTTCGGATTCTTCCCTTTCTTGTACTTCAACAATTCACACTCCTGCCACAGAGAAATCAGCCCGAAATGTACAGCAATCATTATATTCTCCAAGCGTGCCTGACATTTATCAGGGATTAATTGAGCGAGATTACAATCTGACCCAGTTTCACGGTGACACAATAGCACTGGTTCTTGGGTGGTTTGTCGTGTAACTGATGTGTCCCGATGGTAGCGTATTCTTGACCTACACGTGACCTACCAACCCTCTGTACCACCTGCGTCTCCTATTTACCTTTGACTGTTGGCCTCCAGCCAGGATCATTTCAACCCGTCCTTTTCACCTAGCCACATGACTGTCGAGCCGCTCGCCAACATTGCCAGAAGCCAGCAGCCTTATTAATTACCTTGCTGGCTCGAATATAAAGGTGAACTTAATCACACGTGGAAACCTGAACATCCGCTTGAAATATGTCTCTCATCCTACAGGATACTTACTGCCAACTAGGCAAATAGGTCTTTTATTACTGTATTAGTTGGAAAAAGTCATTCGACGTAAATGCAGGCTCGGAAACGCGGTTGTTTCAGCTTTGGCATAATAAGTATCCCAGATGAGGAAAGTGTGTTCCCGATGGACTATCAGAAAGTAGTTTGCGTTTACGCGAGCGGCAGGACGAGCGATCGGAAAGCCATTTGTGACACCTTAAGCCGCGCGCAAGCCATCCAACATTTTCGAATCCCCGGTTTAGTTGCTCGAGGAAGCAGATCTCGTTCGCTCTCGAAATTAAATGCAATGCAACCCGCGCATTTGCCGCACTGCACTCGGCGTGAATCGCGAATCTAATTGGACGTTTCGCAGAATGGGATAAGGAAATTCTCGGCGAATCGCCGAGGTTCGCGCGAGCTTGCATTTCGGCGTCGAGAAAAAAAGCATCACTTAGCGTGTATTTCGACTGGTTGGGAACTCAGCCGACGCATTTGCCCGTCGAAAAAAGCTCGTGGATACTTGATGCGAGGCTTCGAGTCGGCGAAATTCATTTCGCCCGATGTGTACGCGACGGCGGCGGCGTCGGCGGCGCCGCCGCGATCATATAAAATTTGCAGTGAGCTATCGGGCCGCGTCGTGTGTTTTTCTCCCTTTTCCCGATCAATTAGGGGAAAAAGGGTAGGCGGAGTGCTGGTCGTACGCTGATTAAAGCTCGCTCAGCCTCACTTTTCGCATCGTGCATCAGGACGATATTTATTTTCTCACGCGGCTGCTGCTTTTTTTTTTTCTCGGAAGCCCGATAGCTCTAGAAGCACGATGCTTCCTCTAGAATGAAGAGAGCTTTGATCCCGGCAACTCTGCTCTCGGCAAATCTCTAATGAAATTTCATGTGCACGACTTTCAATGGGAAGAGAGTGGATAGTGGTCGGATGTATCGAAGCATCGAGTTTTATTAAAGCGAACATACCTCTTGGTCGTTCTTGTCGAGGATCTCGTCGGTAATGGCCTCGTTCGATGCGATATCCTCGTCGGAGAAGTTCGACACGGTGACTTCGTGCGAGTCGAAGCTTTTTACCGAAGGCAATCGCTCGCTGGTAATTCCGGTGCGAGCCTCGTTGATTGACGAGACGTTCGAGTTCCTAGGTTCGTCTTTGGACATGGCTTCGTGGGATTCGGCCACTGCCTTCAACTCCTCCTCGTATTCATCCTCATCCTCGCCCTCGTACTCCTCCTCACCCTCCTCGCGCGATTTCCGCTCGGCGTTGCTGCTCTTCCTTGCATGGTAGTCTTCCTGAGAATCGGGAAGCTGCTCGCCCGGCCCCACACGCTCGAAATGGCTCGCCTTTGTCACTCTGATCTCCGATGACGCTGTCGAAACCTGCGGTAAACGTTAATAGTTCGCCCCAACATTTAACCAATTCAATTCGATCTGATTTAATTGCATTATTATTTGTATTAAATAATTCATTACATCCGAACGTATACAATGTAATATTATAATACAAGCTGTAGGATCTGGAGAGGGATTGGGAAACACTCGAAGAGTTGTTAATTACTTTTTGGAAAAGGTACTTTCGATGTTGGGTTGAACGGAAAGTGGTAAACGGCGGCGCGAATGTCAGGGGCTTTCTGAATGGTATCCAGCGCGGTTGAATGTAAACCCCCACAATGCCCCGGGGCTGCAATTTGGCGGCTATTTAATGGCAGGGGTTTCGATAGCACAGGAATACTAAACACCGCACGGAATAAGTAATGAATTCAGCCAAGCGCCTGGACTGTTGTCGATTTATGATATATTTCGTACACATTTACTTCCACCTCGAGTAATTCGAGCAGCCATAACTATTCTCCAGTTATGCGAGTCCGAACAAGGATTTTATGTTTTCCAAGCTGAGAGCGATAAAGAGATATAAATTTTCGAATATCATTTTATTGGCAACTAAAGTGTTTTACGATTCTTTCGAAGTTTATGGGTATAATGCCTTTGGTCTCTCGATCGCGCTAATTATGCATTGACTTCGATGCTGGTTCGTGTAATTGATTGGATCCGAAAGTTCGTTGGAACAACGACGAAAGAATAGCTTATCGATCGGTGTATTTACCCTACTTTAAGCTTTTCTTTTCGTCGACTATTTCTAATTGTTGAAGGGATATTTTGTAAATGGTGGTATGCTAATAATAATATTTAGGTTCGTACGCACTTCTAGCAGCGTTGGTTCCCCTTCAGTCTGACCTGCAACAGAAATGCGAGGAGATTTAGTTAGAATAATGTTCCCCCTGGCGTTCAGCACGCTTTAGAGAACGAGGGTGGATTTACAAAAATCTTGACACGAGTATAATCACAAGAGAGAAAGAGACTTCTCGCGAGGAGTGAAAGAGGGAGAAAGAGAATGAGGCCACTTTATTTTTGGAAGAGGTTTGAAGTAGGTGCTCTCCGAGGAGAGCAGAGAGTCTTGTGACGTCGGCGTGCAGGCTGCAAGAGGGATTTCCTTCCTATCTATGTGCCACTGCAGTCTGCTTGGATTGGCAGATTTAATTGGGACCATAATTATGCGGAGTTTTGCAACCCAGAAAACAAGTGGTGTGGTCAACTCTAACACGCCATAATTCCATTGACTCGATGCTACTAGTTGAACTTCATCTTCTTCAGGAAGTTTCTCACTCACTGAAAGTCATCAGCGGAGACGGTAAAGTCTCGACTGGAGGGTCAGTTTCTCCAGTAAGATCTAAAGTTTCACAGACAGTACGATTCACCGGTGGCAAGAAATATTTGAAGATTCTCTCGAGGAATAAGTTCGTATTGGCGAAGCAAGCAAATTTCCACGCGATTTCCCCCCGAAATTCCTTCGCCTCTGGTGGCAAGCGAGCGGGATTGCGGATTATTGCGATCTAAAAAATTCACTGAGCTCTCTGGCGAGCCCCGTTGCCCCACTGTTCTCAGAGATTCTCTTTCGACATTCCGGAATGCACAGGATTCACCAGCGCTTCCACCTACCAACGATTTTGCGATCAATCACTTGGCGAATCGATGAAATTCATTCGTACCGCACAGAATTTTTCGTTGAACAAATTTGAGCCTGCGAGATATTTCCACGCAAATGTTTTTTGTTCACTCTCCACTAGGAGGAACGATGTGTAAACCATGCCACTCGTTTGCACTTTGCTGTTAAACATTCAATCGCTATTTCTGCCTGCATTACAAATTTACTGAATTCGCACTCGCTTTAGAATCATCAGCAGTTTACTCGTATATTATGGATACTTGTCACGCGAGAGAAAAAGAGGAGAATATTAAGAGTTCAAGTAATTATTCTTGCTTTTGCAACATTGTAAGATTGTAGAATTTTTCTACCGTTCCGAATTTCTGTCCCAGTTCTTTGACCAATGAAAAATCAAATCCAATGACATATAAAAAGTATCATTAAAGGAATCATAAATCGGTGACACGGAAATACTTCAGTTATTCGCTATTGAAAGTGCAAGATAATTAAACTTCTGTTAATTACTACGTAACGGGTACTGCAGATAGAGAGAGGCGGGCCGGATGTCGCTCTGCTGAATAAAGTTACGAGCAAAGGGTGTGTAATTGCCTACACTGGGTAATGACGATTCTCGATGGGTGGTGCACCAATTAAACATTTTAATCACCCGCTAACGAGTCCGTAGAACAAGATAACAGGGCAGCGCATTATGGCCTAAAATAATTCCCTATGACTTCACACGAAAGCCAACTTCGTCGGATGTATTCGGAGTCATTTAGATCCTTCTGGATCAGTAAACCCATCGTTCAATCAGTGTAGCCAGCAATTATATTAAATTCCGTTCCATAAAAATCTTCTGTAATTTTAATGATAATTTATAGTTCACTTTTATTCACGATATTTATTCTCAGAATTAAACCATTTTCAACGTTTGAAAGTGCAGTTCTCCCAATAATACATCTGATTACGACTTCCTACAAATCGGCAATGTTATAGCGTGGATCTGGCGACGACAGCGCGTACATTACTGTTTACAGAACGCTCACATGGCAAATCGAGTATGCACACTGTCAGCGGCGACTGCTATCGAACACACTAATCAGGCTACGTCCGACAAATCATCCCGGAGACCAAGCACCCTCCAACCAAGTTTACGTGTTACGCTTGAGTTCCGAGCACTCATGTTTCAGCTAATTCGATCACTGTAATAGCCATTAGTTCGAATTTCTTGTCACTAGTCAATTACACCCATAAAAACTAGTTTAATTTTATCTTACTATTGAAATCTTAAGAATTCTAACCGAGTTCGTTAACACCGTCAGTTTCATATTGCACGATCGTTTCTCGAACTAGCTGCCACGAATGCCAGTTCCAAATACGACTTGCCGACCATGAATTATTTACACGCAACAGTTGCTCGACCGAACTTTATAAATTCTCGAGCAGCTCTTCACGAATTCCGGCGGCTGCTTCATAATTTTCACACGACGCGCACAGAAACACCTAGAGTCCAAGGAAATTATTCTATTTTGGGAAAGCTGTTTCTATCAAATTCGATAAATGACTGAATGAAATATTAAGACAACGAGGCATGAGAAGTGTAGAAAATTATGTGTTAGTAGAGGTCGTTGGAGAACGTCACGTTTTGGAAGGTCCTGGCTTAGTGACGCTTTTCACCTTTCAAGTGCCTTTTAACCAAACCACGCCTCACTGACCGAAGAGCTTTCAAGGAAAGCTAGTTAACTGCCTGTGAAATTTATGACCTAAAATAGTCGTAGGATTTTATAAAACTAGATATTAGTGATGCTATCACTCTTCTCGTTAGCGTTATTTACTTTCCGACACGTGGTGCTTTTGAGTAATTTCGAAGGTCACTAATTGAACGATCAAAGACGCCTGCTACTAAACTGCACATGCTTTTCTGTGCATTTAAATTTCAAGCTGTGGCTAATATACTCTCACTTTAATTAGAGCAATTATCAGGTACGATTGCAGCAGGCACATTAACGACTGTCATCGGTGTAATTAGTTGTGCCGGCGTCGTTTAATTGACGACGACGTGTGTCTTGAGCTGAAAAGTGGCCTTCGAGGAAATGGGAAAAAGGAACTCGAGAGAAGCTATTTTTCCGCACGAGTTCCGTATGGAATACTTTACTACTTTGCAGTATGCTTTCAAGGCGAGTGGTCTAAGTAAGCTTTAAAGCGAGTAGTCGCTAAATGCGCTGATGCCAGGCATGCAAGCAACCCGCTCATTCTGTCTGCGTAGCGTAAGGCGTGGAAAATGAAATTAGTGCCACGTGCGACGCGGTAAGCAAAGGGTAAGCGAGTGAAAATTGTTACATCAGCTCTCTGATATAATATGAGGCATGTATGTGTGTCGGTGAGTGGGAGCTCTTAGTGCCTTTGCAATCTAATTGAGCTCCAGTTCGACCTGCACGCTTTGAAGGTCTAATTACAGGTTGCGAGGCAGCCGCCTTGTCAAACACAGACTTACATCGAACTCTAAACCAACACACTCAAATTTCACGCATTAATTTCTCACTAGAAAGACACTCGAAAAAACGCACGGACATAACAGAACGAAGGTACATATCGTGTATTTCTCGGAATAGAACTAGTTCCTTCAACTGGGAATTACGTTCTGCTCTCACGTACGTCGTTTGACACGTACTGCTTGCATCGCAGACTCGTATCAAACATTCATAGGAATCGCAGAGCGCCAGATGCACCATAATATTAAAGAGCCCAGCCAAGCGACTCGCATTTCCCCCAGAAGTCAACGATTCCTGCAATGAACTGACAAGGTTACCATAGATTTTATAAGACAGCGTCTTTTAAAGTTTCTAAACTGACATCACTTCTCCTATCTTTCAAGTTGCCCGAGTTCGGATTAAAGTGTCGCAAGATCTCGAGATTGATTTTCACTTAGAGGCATTACACGGCCAATAATATCCGTCAAGCGTGCGCACGAAATTGAGTTACCGCGGTGAGATTCGCTTAAGGGCGCAGTTCCCGAGTAAGTTCCATCAGGTTTATCTTGCTCTTGCTCCGGAAACTTCGAACCCTCAACCACCGGAGAGATTCATCCGGTCAGCGATTCGACAACAAAGTTTGAGCCGACATTTTCCAGCTGATCTTTTCTACGTGGTTGATAGGGCTTGTTGGATGCTAGGACGATTTCGAGCAAGTCCATCGATTCTCCTTGGACTTGGGTTGTCGGTTGTGGGACAAATTGCCGTGATGAAGAGGGGTGGAGGCGATGTAACGTCAGTGTGCAGAGGTCACAGGACCGAGGGAGAATTAATTGAATGTACCAACGGTCGAGAGCTGATCCCCGCGGGTCCTATTGATCGACAGGATCGATGGAAGCTTGCCTGGATTCCCCGATAGATCCGAGTTAATGCGTACCTACAAGCCACACGATCCAGCCAAGCCTCCATGGCTTCGTCTCCGAGGAGCAGCTCATTATTTCATTCGCTATAGAAAGCCACCGAAGGTGTTTGAATCACCTTTAACGTTGATGAGGATCGTGTTATCCAGATCATTAAGTTTATCGACTCACCAGAGCATTATTGTTCGATTTCTGCCATCATTTTTCTCCAGGAAAATCGTTGAGTCTATTGGAAATTTAGTTTAGCGAAAGTAAGGTGTTTTGGATATAAGTAATGTTAGGTAGTAAAATGTCTCTCCGTTTATCTTGGACGATTTGTGATCGTTACTTTCACAAGAGCGCACAGAGCGATCTTTACGAGGGATTGTGCTAATACCGCTAGAATCTGTCGGCGGAACTCCATTCGCTGGTCGATAAAGGCGAATGCCATTAAAACTCAATCCGCATCGCGGAGTGCCCGCACTCGCACTTGATAACAATTGCCTGTGTAAATCGCGCGCCGAACCAAATCGATATTCCATTAGCAGTCGTTGAAAACAGTGAGAAAAAATCTCGGGCCCTTTATACGTGACTTGATTAACACTTTTCCGAATGGGACCGTTAATCGCCTTTCGATTTAACCTCGAATTGCCAAGCGAAAAAGCGAGTGCCAACCCCTTCGCATACAATTCCCTGATTCGTGGCATTGTCATTCCCGCTTCCTCTCCAATTCTCGCTGGGAATCATTACGAGCGATGTGTGAGACTATCTCGTCATTCGATTACAAGCACCTCTTCATTCGACCAGTCTCTCGATTTTTAACAAGTTTTGCTGGACAACCGTGAGCGGAACGTTAAACAGCTTTATGTTCGCGTGTTCATGTAATGAGGAACACGGCCGATTAAAGCTCGACAATAATTCCTAGTATTTAACGCATCAGCCTATTTATCAAGGATTCGATCAATACATGAGAATCAATAATTCTACCGTTCAATTTATAGTATCTCTGACGTAGTTTCAATTTTTTGAAAAGGCGATTGCTTTGTTCTATTTTAGAATAATCTGTCGAAATATTGCCAAAAATAGGATCTCATATTATGCACGTATAATGACAGCCTTGGCGGCTACGAGATTGGCCGATAATTAGATGAAATTTAAATGGATGTTGACGCTCTCTATTAGCGCCAATCACGATCAAGGGGAGGTCGGACATCGATCTCTCATTAAACGAAAATTGAAGGATTCTGCTTCCCCCTTTGGAAATGTACATCGATCATTGCTGGATGACAGCGGAAAAAAGCGTCGTCGCGGTCAGCAGTTACGATGAAATCGGGCTTAACGCTTCGCGTGGAAGATTAAAATTTCAATTCCGACGAATTAACATCGACCTGGGAGAATGCTGGCGGTGCCATGCTGGCGGCTACCACTGTCACCGACGCTGTTTGTCTCCCTCGGTTGTTATTGCTTCGCCCGCAATCTCTTTGCCCGACACTTTTTCCACGGATTTGATTTCTTCCCTCGTTTCCCTGCCAAATTACTTTTGAACTCTAATCCTAAATCTATTAACTATTAATTAAAAAGTAAAAGCAAGGACACCTCGAATGAACCTTTCGAAATTTTAAGACGAATACAATCACAGTTCCTATATCAATCTCATAATAAACTCAGACTATTTTACATTAATAGTTAATAGTGGAGCAAAGTCTGCTTAAGTTCGGAACGTACATATCGTTCGAGTGAAGTTGTGGAATGAGTGTGACTTACAGCGGGGCTTTCTAAAAGTACTAGCTTTCCCTGCTATCGCGAATTTTCATCCGGGCGGTCTTGGAGGTCGAAGAGCGATAGAGATCTGAGAGAGCTGGCCAGCCAGTCAGAGGGAGAAAAGAGAGAAATTTCATTTCCAGCGAGTTCTGTCGGCATCCTATGTATGTACCTGAATTTCAGGTGGACCACATAGACGGACACATGCGCATGCAAACGTAGTACACGGCGGTGTTGTAATTCGTCTGCGCTCGCCCTTCCTTCTGCATCTCGTGCCGTCCGTTACATGTGCGGACTCGCGCAGAGATACATGGAGCAAGGTAAATACTGCATAATGGAAATGCGGTTTCACGAATTGCATAATTTCGCATTAGGACTCTCGCGAGAGCCGCATTCTGTGACCGCCAATTCCTTCCTGCTTCCATTCGCAAAGCCGCGCTCTATGAATTTTCCCTGGCTTTCAACCCTTTTTCACCCTTTGCCAACCTTTTACCATTACCACTCGGGAAATCGGGGGCATCTCGCGCGTTCCACATATGTCCCGCTGTTAAACCAGTTTCTTCTTTCCATTTTAAGCAGTCGGCAAAGTTTTAAGCCGCTATCTTGCTGAAATTAATTTAGAGCTGGTACATGCTATTCAAATCACACATTCCCCGCCCTGGTGTTCGCCGAATGGGGAATCACGTTCGCCCGGAAGTACGCCCGGCAAAAGTTCAACGGGGCTGCATCATAAATGATGCGGCCACGTGCACCACACGTATGTTCGCCCGGCGTTCGCTTGGAAGCTGAGAAATGTGAGCAATGTGTAATAAAAAAAAAGGGCGGCAGATGCGAGTCAGCGTGGAAAGAGGGCACCATTAAAATTCCCTTCGTCCTCGGGCTGTCCTTCTCGTTTCACTGGCTCGGTTAAAAATTCCTGCTGACAAAGCACCACTCGATGAACAACACTCCTGTCCACTATCCTATACGTTTCTCCAGCGATGTTTCTATTTCCCATTGAAATAGAGACTTTCGCATCACTCTATTTCGCAAAATAACAAAATCCCTGAGGTACGACTCACCCGAAATTGGAATACTCGCCCAGAGGAATATTCAATGTTTCAGGAAGTTCAAATAATTATGAATGCCTCGCCTTAATTCACGGAGATAAAACAAAGCCGTCTTAGAATCCCCAGAGCAAGTAGAGTAAAGTAGAATTTCCTGTTTAGTCAAGAAATAATAATCTTCTTATTCTACTTTTTCGCCGTCTTTCGCTGGCTCGCATTAAGTTGGCAAGGTCTTTTCCAAGTTCACTCGAGTGCGCCGCGGTAATAAGAGTAATTTGAGCTAATGTTTTACGGACGAGGCGGCGGCGGCAATTCCGTGGCTTGCTCGAGCAGGTGTATGTACACACGTGCTGGGAGGGATTGAACGACTTGGAGAGACAGAGCGGTTGCTAGAGGAACGAACGCTCGTGGAAATTAACTTGGGTCCGGCACTGCCCGAGAACTACACCGTGAATTCGTAATCCAGCGAGTTAACGTTTCCCTTGACGCGCTCTTGCGTCATGCATCACACCTCTGCAACGACGAAGTAGAAAAAGACGGAAGAAGAAGAAGAAGGAAAGTCGAAGAAAGCGTGGAAAGAAAAGGGGATGAGAGAGGAAAGTTTTACAAGAGTTTCTCGAGCAATGTATCCGTGCGTACATCCATCCAGTTCGCTTGGAACACACAACGCAATGGGAAAGAAAGAAGACTTCAACTTTCTTCTTAAATTAACTGCACCCCTTCTCTCTGTTACAAGGGGACATTTCTTCCCTTATTTCTTGCCTCTGCCTTTGCAGTGTAACTTTGAATTGCGTGATATCCACGCTCTCGCCCGGCTTCTCCGTGGCTCCCGCGAGAGAATCTCATGCAACGAGAGTTTACACAAGCCTCCCCCCCCCTCTTTCGAAATTGTGGCTTCAGTGTAACGAGCACCAGAAAGCTCCAGCGCACTAAGAGAGAGGGAGAATGCGGCTCAGGGAATGTTCCAGGAAAATCTCGGGAATGCAAGCTGCGCCACCGACTGCAAATTGATTTAATAATCAGGCACAGTGCCGAAGTCTTTCTTCCCTCTGGACCGCCGCCGTGAATGGCCGTACACGCCATTCTCTCTGTAATTGGAGCGGCCAAGGAAAACCGCGGCGAGACGGTAATTAATCCGTAATCCCTTTCGTCTTAGGTCTGGCCAATTCTCCTCGATGGAAATGCAATTACCCACTGTCGAGACTCCAAGGATCTTGGGAATTTGATCCCGTCTACCATCACTTCGAACACTCCTCTCGTACTACTCTTCATTTCGATTTGATTACATTTTCCCTTCCATTGTTATTCGATGTCCTTTTCTTTCTTGCGTAATCAGCAAATTTTATCCCAGGGAATATTCCAATTGATTTTTATGCTGACTATAAGTTTTGTTGTTGCCTGCAAATTGGAAGGAGTGATGGCATCCACCGATAGCTAGAATTTCTATTTTCATTCCAAAAAGAATAATAAGAATGTTGAGGCGGCCAAGCTTTTTTTTGCGAGCTTGTTCCTTGCGTTTCAGCCCGGAAATATTCCAGGCATCGCTGCTGCTGCTGCGCGGAATTCTAGCCCGTTACTTTTAATGAAAGCGACGCCGTTCGGATTTTAATTTTTCCCCAAATGCAGGGTGTTGTTACGCGCGCGCGGTGATTCGGCTGCGGGCTTGGCAGTTAGAGGGGCGAAAAATCAGAGGTGGAAAAGGGCGAGCAAAAACCCAGCCACCGAGAGAGAGCCAGGCGAAACGCGAAGGAATGAAAACATGGGAATGCCAACGATGAATGTCATGTCCCGGCGAATACACGTGCACACACATAACGCAACGGCAAGGAACACTTTTTTCATCGACGCACCCAACAAAAAACGCGACGTACTCCGGAAAATATGTCATGCAATTCCGTAAACGTCGATTCTTCGAAAATAGTTAAATCGTCGGCTTCGAAATTAAATCGAAATCAATTGAAAATAGTTAGAAGAGCGTCGTGAAATTCTTGTGTCAAGGGAGCACGAAACACTGGCGGGAAACTTAAGCTATTTGGAGAACGAAATCCCGGGAGCAACAGGAGCGTTGTTAAGCGACGTTGTACCCAGTTGGCTAACGCCGATAGAAATCGATGTCGTTATCCTAGAGAAGGCGAGCACAGGGGCGGGAATGTCGTGTGAGAGACAGAGAGAGAGAGAGAGCGGTGGAAAACGAGAAAACTGGGAAGGAAACACAAGTCGAAACAGAAATAAAGTAGGAAAAAGAAGAGTGGAATTGCGAGGAAAGCGAGGGAGTTCGCCCCTCGAAATGGAAGGCGGAAAATGCCGGCAATGTGAGTAGCGGAACATCCGTAAAATAATGCATCCTTTCTAAGTGGGCTGTAAAGAACGTACATTTAAACAGCATTAAGGAACTCCAGCCAGTGGTGGCGCGACTCTCAAGTTCGCATTCCAAGCGACGCAGGAGGAAAAGTGAAGGACCGTTGCGGTTGCACTCTCGACGACTCTCTCTCTCTCTCTCTCTCTCCCTCCATTTTCCCACTTTCCTCTTAATGATCGCACGCCGTACGAACGCGCGCATGAAAATGAAATGAAAAATCGACAATGCCCGCAACATTTGTCATACAACTGGTCGCCGCCCGCAGCTTGAATATGCGCATTCGTGGCCAAGCAAGCTGAAAATGCGTGCTCCAGTGCAATCGCACGTCCCGCGACAAGTGTAGTAATGCTTTCAGCTTGTTTTCCCCCGGTGCAAAGCAGTTTTCATTATGCAGCTCCATGTCCGGAAGTGTAATTTTTCCGGCGCGTCATTTGCATTATTAAACAAGTTACACGAGTGTCTGCTGACTCGGATAGAAGAGTCAACGAAAATCGAGTCAACTTTTTCTAACAACTTCGACAATTGAAATTGCCTTTCAGAAAACAATCGAGGCAAATTATGTCAAAGTCATTTCGTGACACTCCTTCTTCGTGGAAGAAAACAGGCTTCAATATTCGATTCTTGCCAAGCAAGGAAAATACAAAAATAACAAAAATAAAAGGATATCCAAGGACCTGAGCGGTATTTGTCTGGATCATAGCTGGAGACAAGAAAAATACAGAGTAGAAAATAAACGTCGGCAAAGTGTCCGAGGCAAGTGTCCAGCGTACTTGGAGAAACTAGTCTAGAAAGCTTCTATCCAAGTACACTCCAGAAACGTAAAATTTTTCTGAAATATTGTCCGTTTTCATTTCCAACTCTGCCAAAGACTGTATATTTTTCGCAGTAACTGAAAACTTCAATTCATTGAAATTCGACTTGGACGAACGAACTGTAGTTGACTGTAAAGCAACGTAGAATGAAGGAGCATCGAAGCGGTTGCACATCTGAAGATCGCTCTTAGAAATGATCGCGGAGCCGCAATACTTCCATTATTGGATTCTGGAAAGTTGTCGTTGGTCTGCTGCTGGGGAAAATTCGGGTGATTGCCGAGGGAAGAAGCGGTTTGATGTAATAAGAGAAACACAGGAGAGCCCGCGGCTCTAAGACCAGGAGAAAATCGGACGAGGGAATTTCCCGAGACAAGGACTATTACTTCCTTGTCCTCCTGGGAGGATTGAAACTAACGTTCATTCGCCGAAACCAGATTCATTCCATTATTCCGAGCAAACAGGATGGCCCCGAGCGAGCGCAAGATATATCAGCATAATGGAATATTTTCTAATGCCGAAGGCAAGGTGAATCAAAGCCGAAGGAGGAGATACAGTGAACAATGATTCGCTCGGGCCACTGGGCGCACATAAAGAGGAAAGCAATTTCTGGATTCGCTCCCGGATTCCTTCGGCCATCTCTCCACTCATCGATCTCTTCCCTCTCCCTTCCCTCTTGCTTTTACATTAACCAGCGAGACTTGTTTTCCAGCCGAGTCAACCACCGTAGGACATTCGATCGAGATAACTTGCTCGAGACAGCAAAGGGATACGCCGACCTTTGCCAAACCCTGACCAATCCAACCATCCACAAATGTTCGCCTTTATATATCCCACATCTTCCCGACGATTCCTGACCTTACTCACATTCGTTTTACAATAGTGCTTTGACTTCGTTTAGAAAACTATTCCCGTACAGTCGTATAGAACTTTTATTACGAATACCATTTTCAACGTCCTGGTTTCACGCCTGAAATGTAATACTCCTCTGGGATGTTCTCTTTCTCAGTGGTAACTGAAGCTTCTTTAAATCGTGCAGTGCACAGCTGAGAACAGTTTTCGCGGTGCATGAGGAGAAAAAGTTACGAGTCAAAGGTGGCAGAAGCGGCGAACTATCAGAGGAGTGTTTCTTCAGATTGGAAAGTCTGGACTGTGAAAACACAGAGCGAAGCTTACAGCCGTCTATTTCTTTCGTACGCGAGTAAGGAAACTTGGCAGGAGAGAGTACTTTGAGCCAAAGTGCCCAAACAGTTCCCGCAGGCTTTCCTTTGAAAGAGGATATCCCGGCGGATGATATACCCCGCGCTAATTTACATAGAGCACGTGCGAATGCTCCACTTTGATTCTCGCCGGAAAAGAAGCCCGGAAAGAGCGGCAAATCCCCGGGTTGCCAACTTGGCGAACACTGCTAAATCGACGGGGGAAAAAGTTGGCAGGTTGGATCCGCCGCCGCCGCCACCGCCGCTGGCCAGACGAATACGATAAGTCTCGGTGAAAAGGAATTAGTAGTAAGTTGCGCAACTTTCCAAATAAAATCGGGGGGAGTATTAAATTTCAAGCTGGCAATTGGACTGGTTAGTTAAATGAGCTTATCGAGTGGGCACAACTCCTGCGAAATACTTACAGGAACTACTTCCCGAAACTTTTGGCAGCTACCTGCTCGAACGACGTAAAAGCATCGCCGGCTCTCTTTCTGTCCGGCTGTCTGCCCTGCTTTGCGATAACTGTATACAGAGAACTTCGAAAAGTTCTGCGGAATAAATTACGCAAAACCGTCTCGTGCCTCTAACCTTGCCGGGCAGTGCCACCATTCTCGAGCAGACGGATCTACGCCTCGCTGCCACCCACAAAATCGAATTAAAGCTTAGCCGATCTATTTTTAAAATACATCGATCGCGTCTCCCTCTCTCTTTTTTCCCCAACATTTTAATTTTTTTGTTATAATTAAAGTGTAATATAATCGTAAATATATTGCAAGAAACGTGAACCATAATGAAATTTAATAAAACAATGAGTTCATCAGAGGAATACGAATATTCAGGTGCAAGTAGTACAAGTCAAGCATTAGTCAGACGAATCTGACGACACACTACCAGTTGTTGAATTTCATAATTACCATCTTAACCCACATACACTAATCATAATTCTAAGCAATATTTAAATTATATAAAAAAAAGTTCGACTTATTCTTGGGCTCATCAGAACTGGAATCCGACGGATGAAATTTGAGCGGGCGCTTTATAACAGGAAAAGGGGGATTTTGCGAAAGGCAGGTGGAGGGAGAGTAGCGGTGAGTATTGGGCCAACAGAAATCAGTGGTGAGTCGGGGATCGTTGGCTTTCGTGTATGAGTGCCGTCGAGCTGTTCGACGACTGACGGGGCAAAAAAGCGTGGCTGTTGTCCTGTCGGCGGTGCACGGCGATCAATAGCGTACGGCCGAGCGGCCTCCCATTGCTTCCACCGGATTTTTCTGGCTTTTCATCAAGAGCCAACTCGAGAAACCAACAAACAATCACCGAAAAATCATTTGTCGTCGCGGCTATTCGAGATACACGTGTACACACATTCAGGGAATATCGTTGATTACTGTTCAAATATTTTCACCGGAGGCCGAACAACCAGCCGCGGAGAATGCGCTGTGTGCTCAATGGTTACAATCATACAACGTTGTATTATATGACTGCTCTCTCAGCGCACTACTCTAAATATTGCCTTATGCAGCTACTACCATCCACCTGGTTATGCTTTCCTGCCGCTTTCCACCCAAGCCTGCTGAAACTCGAGTCCCGACAAAATATCCCTTTAACCAGACAAATGATTAGATAGACCCCTTTTGTCTCCGTTTCCCCTACTGTTTGTTTTCCTTGCTATTATAGTTCCAAGGTTGTCATAACTTCTCTTCCCAGCCAGGAGATTTTGGTTAGGGAAATTCATGCTATTTATACTGTTCCATAATAATCAACATGTACGAATTGAAATTGCAATTTTATTTCATGCGTACTTTATATTAATCTCGCAAACTTTGAAGTTTAAATTATCTCGCTTTTTATTTATCTATCTCTCAATATTATCGAAATTTGTTATTGGTACCGGCGGAGAATGTTGGCGCGGATAGCAGAGCGACGGTGTACAAAGAGCACGCAGGAAATTCATCAGCGCCGACGAGTATTTACAAAATTAATATCCCAATAAACATGTACATCCGCGGCAGTGGTAGAAGTGAGCTTAGCGCACGGCTAATAAAATATTCGACAGTCGTCGCATTTTGCGGTGGGGTGCGTGGGTGCGAGAGAATCATCGGGAAATGAAATTACTCACGGTGATAAAGCGAGCCTCGAGAGTCGAGTGGATCTTTTGCCAGCGAGCAATCGACTTTGATGCGCCGAGTGCGGAATATGTTTCGAGTATAACGAGCGACAAGTGCGCGATCCTAAGGGAATGCCGAGGATGCAAGAGGACATGAGTGCTTGTTAAATATTCAGCCAGAGTTCCGCGTGGTGGTCCGCGCTTCCCGTTTGCCAAGGTAAACAGCGCCAAATGCCGCCGGGCTATTTCCTTTAATTGTTAATCCTCCGAACAAACAGTCCTATGAGAAACACACCATTCCTGACTCATTCCTTGTATGTACGTTGAAAAGTAGCCCGCGTGAAATGGCATCGAAGGCTTCCTGTTAATCGATCATGCGATTACATCTTTTCACCTAGAGAGGGTAGAAAAAAACTGGGCCAACTTCCATCGGTACGATCTATTATATGAATGTCAAAAAGAAACGCGAGAGAGAGAGATCTAAAAGTGATTGTGTCGCTCGTACAGGACTGGGAAAAAAGAAAGTTTCAGTTTTCTATTAACGAAAACGATTTTTCGACGGGGCGTCTGACTACGTACGTGCCTTATCTACTAGCGGCCACCTTCCTGAGTCAGCAGCTCTCGGCGAAAGGGAATCGAGCGCGCACGTGTAATCCTCGACTTAAATCTCAAAGCTCATGGATGCACGCTGCGAACAATGGAAAAAACTCTCCTCGTAAAGGTAGATCGCAGCGTCCCTTACAAAACGTCGCGGCGACCGCGTTCGGCAACAAAGAGAGGCGACGCTCATCGTCAGACGAGAGTTTCATGGAACTCGCTACGTTTCACTTACGGTGATTAACATGTGGTCCTCTTGCAAGAGCCTTGCAGAGCAATTTTTTTTTTGGACAAAAGCGTTGAAACGAGACAAGAGGAAAGCCGCCTTTTCGCAAACAAAAATGCACGGTTAAGGGACACCATTCTGTGAAGACAATTACTAAAATGCATGATGACTTCCTGACATTTTTGAGAAAATAATTGCGGAAATAATTGAGGAAATTAAGGTTACTCCTTAGATTGGGGATTCGTCTGAAATTGGGTTAACGTGCCTATTAAAGGAGCGAGCGGCTTCCTAATTATTTCGTGCTGGCTAATCGAAGGACATCAATTAACTGCCAGGCCCTGCATCAACCCAACGATGTCCCTCAATTTGCACGGTGGGTTTTCATCAGCATAGTCTAACGATGGCTTACTAATCCATGTATCCCGCTGGTGAAATTTAAGCCTGACGAAGCAATAATCCTTTGCAAATTGGCCCTAATAATTCAGGCGTATTTTGCTATGCAAGTGAAAATGCTTTAAATCGTTCAATTTGTATCGATCCAATTACACAACTCCCTTCGATTTTTTCTGCACCAAGGAATTAAAGTTCAAACATTTCAAGCTCCTAGAATTTCACTAAAAATATAAGAGTGATGTTCTGCACGTACAGGGTGATTCACTTGCCTTTGAAACAGAACTCTCCTAGTCCTTATTTTTGAAGGCATACCCCTTCAAAAATTTTCGATTTTTCGAAGGTTCTGGGACCGGGACGAATGCTTGATTTTTCGATTGCTCATGTCTCAAAACGGATAAAAAACATAAATGTTGTGGGGGAAATGCCGGAATTCTACCTAAAACACATGGAAAACCGATCTGGAATATTTCATTTCGATGGTTTTCCTCATGTTTTTTATACTTCCCGACCTTTTCCGAGGCTGAAACTTGGTGGGTAATGTTTTTTTGCATCAAGGAAGATACCATAAAAATTCCAGAGCCCTAGCTCAAAATTCATTTTTTCGCATATTTTTTAAGGCATACCCCTTCAAAAATTTTCGATTTTTCGAAGGTTCTGGGACCGGGACGAACGCTTGATTTTTCGATTGCTCATGTCTCAAAACGGAAAAAAAACATGATACTTGTGGGGGAAATGCCGGAATTCTACCTAAAACACATGGAAAACCGATCTGGAATATTTCATTTCGATGGTTTTCCTCATATTTTTTATACTTCCCAACCTTTTCCGGGGCTGAAACTTGGTGGGAAATGTTTTTTTGCATCGAGGAAGAAGTAGAAAAAATTCCAGAGCCCTAGCTCAAAATTCATTTTTTCGCAAATTTTTTAAGGCATACCCCTTCAAAAATTTTCGATTTTTCGAAGGTTCTGGGACCGCAACGAACGCTTGATTTTTCGATTGCTCGTGTCTCAAAACGGATAAAAAACATGAAACCTCTGGGGAAAATGCCGGAATTGTGCCGAAAACAGGTGGAGAAAGCCTCCAGAAAAGTTAATTTCGTCTAATTTTGACGGTTTTTCCCATGTTTTTGATCCTTCCCGACATTTTCCGGTGCTGAAATTTGGTGGAGATTGTTTTCTTGCATCAAGGAAGAAGTGATAAAAATTCCAGAGCCCTAGCTCAACAAATTTTGTTCCCCATATTTTTGGCCATCGAAAATATCCAATTTTTGGTGGTGATTCAAAGGCAAGTGACTCACCCTGTACATTGAAAAGTTTGGATAAAAGGATCCACTTGCAGAAACAGTAGGTTCTAACTTTTAAGGAGTCCTAACGATCCCCTCGGATTGCTCACTTACCCCTAACTTTCGCCAGGCCCTGCCACCCTGACTTGCTAATCGACCAACAAGTTTGCCACTTGTGTTTTTAACTATGCCTTCAATTACGTCGACTTGGCGCAACTGCACTTGTCCAACTTCACCTACGATTTTCCCTCGAAAGCCGACTGAACATTAGAGCTAGGATATCGAGAATGGCGAAGTGGCCACTCGAATTAAAAGACAATACATCGGCATGCAAATGCGAGATGCGTTGTGGAAGACTGAAGAATCCTTGACAATACGTCCTTAATGCTGAGCAATCGATAATAGTCCAGAGGAAGCTCTTTCGAGTGGAAAATTCCGTTTGAAAGGATCAGCAATCCGAAGTGGCTGGTAGCAGCAGTGGAATACGTCCGCGGGCCGTCAGACTCATTGTTCCTTGGAGCTTTCCAGGCTGACGAACCGGCGAGCAACTGAAACATGTACTGGGAAAGCAAGTCGTCCTGTGCATCGCGACTTCGTTAAACAGCGGCAGGCCGTTTTCAAGCAGCAGGCAATTAACAGGCTGGCGCAATAAGCTCGCCGTTCCAAGAGGGCCTTTTAATAATTCGCTTGGAGCCTATTAGCGACGATTCCACTGGCGAGGCGAGTTCTCGTGCGCGAGTGAGCACTTTCGCCACACAACAATATACAAGCTGCGGAAGTCTGCGGTATAATTATGCAGCGGTAAGATGCATTTAAGCGACGTCTACCTGTAATGCGCGAGATAACAGGCGGACGCATTACGTGCCGTGCATCACGCTCGCGGCGCGGCGTATTCGTAGGAGGTCGGTGCAAGCTGCCTCCGAGAAATACGCACACGTGCCGCCGCTCGCGTGACTCCCGCTGCATATTAAAGCAGTGAAAAATCGTGATAACAGAGTGTGCCAGCCGCACGCTATTAATCAGAGGGGCTAAACCGACGGGGAAAGCCTTGCTCCGAGCCACTTTGCATTACTTAAGACTCTATTCGTGTGGCACGAGGAGCCGCGCGCAAGGCCACCCGGGGAAACAGTGCCACGCGACACACCAACCATTCTCGTGTGTAATCGCGTGTCGTGTTCGAGCCCTTTCCACCCCCGTTTCTACACGCTGACCGAATACAACACGCTCGAACAATGGAAAATGCTGCTAGCGGCGCTCGCTTAATCGGCTTTACGGATTTTACTGCTTTCACTATTTGAAGATCGTTACCGATAAAGCGAACCCGACGCACCAACCTCCATCCAGCCGGCCTATTAACCGCGTCGGAAATCACTGGCGGAAGTGTGCGCTGGTACGATCGCCGCCGATTGGATTAGTGCAAATCGACAAGTCGGCATCGATCTTTCGAGCCAATTACGTTCTGGCATACATGCACTCGATGCCACGGGAAAAAGCAGTCAATGAGCGGAATTTGTATCGCGACTCTTGCAGTTTCGATTTCGCCGATGGAAATAACAATTTCAACTTTATGTGTGCTTTGGGAACAGAGAGCTCTCTGCTGGCAAGAGAGGAACGAGTTAATGCACTGTGAAATTAGCATAGTTATGGAAGAAAATATAAAGTGCTCGTTCCGCGTGACAAGGAACAGGAGGGTTAATGTTACGTGTCGGGGAGGCGGCGAAGAATTTAGTGAGAAAGGAAGACAAGCATACCTTGTTAATCACAGTCGGCCGAGGGTAGTGGATAATGCCGTCAAGTAAGCGTGAAGATCTTTCAAAAGGATTTTAAGGAACTAAATTAATCGGGCGTAATTAAGCTTGGCCCGTCGGAAGAGACAGGTTGCACCGAGTGGGAGAGAAATCGGGAATTATTAAAGAAGCTGTGAGAGTTCACTTTCTGCGAGTCTCAAAGATAGAAGTTCTCAGCAGGTATATGATAACTCAATGAAATCCGACTGAAGTCTGCGATAAGAAGGGCGGGATAACCCAAATCCTAAATAAAAGGCGAAGACTCGATCACTCGAAGACGTCGAGAATCCCGTCGGTCGACAAGAATCGCTTTTCTGCCACTCGATCCTGTCCTCTCCTTTTTTCCGCCACGTCAGGCAATCGAGGAGGCGCGCTATTGTTAAGATGAAGAAGTCGAGGAGCATCTGGACCACTCGGACATATCGGACAAATGAAGTGAAGAGAATCGAGCATTCTCACGACACTTTCCTCACCCATAAATCCCTTTGACGCTACTAAACTCTTTGCTCTCGTTTCGATCCTCGCTAAGTGTCGAATCCTCGAACTAGAACACGCAAAGTTCTCCGGTGAGTTTAATCGCTTGGAAAGTGTCGAGATACCAACACTCGCATATCTGGAGAATTAACTGGAGATGCTCGGACAGGGAACAAGGTATCCATTTATAATTGCGTCAGAGATAGGAAAGCCTGGAAGACTTTAACGAGGGTGGTTCGGTGTGAGACGCTGCCGTGGGAGAACAAGCATCGGATATCACCTGGACATTAACGAAGGAGGCCGCCCGTCTTCTTTACGACTGCTGAAACCCAAAGCTAGCCCAGCAATTTTCTGTCATCCGATACTAAAGGCTCGAAAGTGCTCGACTTGTCAAGAAGAAGCAGCAGTAGTTGGCCTCGATTCTTCGAAATTCTGTCAGATTTTCGATTTTCCCTGTGGGAAACGCTCTCTGATTGAAACCACAATTTCCCCTTTGGCAGTACAGCAGAATTTCGATCCGATAACAAAGGGCGTATACTGCATGGCGCAGGATTTATTATATAGGATATTGCGCATATTGTAAATGCTGGGATGAGCGGAACGGCAACAAGGACAGTTCGCGATGGATCCGTGCAATCTGGCAAAGCCAGCCGAGCGTCACGCCGGATTACGCTTTATCCGTCGATCGTCCGCTCGATAGGGCATTAAAATTGAATTTATTAACTGTGGAACCAGCCGATCCGCCGTCCGCCACCCATGCAGGATTAAAGGCCCTTCGCCTATTACCGTAATAGCTGCAGCGAAAATTTTCACGCCCCTCCGACTCCGCGCCGACCAACCAAGTGAAACCAGCTCGAGCAAAAGTGCGCGCGCGTGTTCCCCTCGCGCGCTCGCTCTCGCTCTCGCTCTTGCCTTCACCAGCCACTCGTTTCCCAATTCCACTCTCCTCTCTCACGCTCCATTCTCCAGCGGCGGCAGTGCTGCCTTTATTCCGGACGACTGACTTTTTGGCGAATTTTCTCATTCACTCTGAGCTACTAGGAATCCTCGGGAAAAAACAGCTCCACTTAATTGAAACACGCCGAAATAAATTGGTGTTAATGTCACCACGCATGCGTTTTAGTTTCAAGGTGAAACTATGTGAGAATCTTTTAATTGTAATAGTAGAAATAATTCGGATGTAGTGATTACTCATTTTCGACAAGATAAACCCTTAAAACGAAGGCAGAGAGTTTCCTCTGCGTGTTCACTGTTAGTTTGCTCTCCACTTCGACCGATTTCCCAGTTACGATATAACTCATAAATCTTAGTGCGCCTTCGCTGATGGCGCGCGAAAGCTCCCGCCTAACTCCCAAATCGAACAGTTAAGTTTCGAGCGGTTCTAATTGCGGAATTATCGGCTTTCCGGAAGGGTATGGAACGCTCTGTGCAAAAGAAAGTACGAGAATGAAGTACCAATGCTTTCGGAAGAACAGACTCGATTATTCCTTCAAAGCTTTGCCCAGAAACGATTTCGAATGCGAACTCCCTTACTTTCCTTCGCTGGTCAATGCGAGTCCAATTATTTGCTGTGCACGTCGCGTTTCCTTTCAGTTATTAACCCAATTACGTTCTTTCATGTAAACAAACGTGCCAGGTTTCCCAATCGAATCGACCAATTTTTGCCAAGCCAATAAATGCTTGGTAATTCGGTCGGAATACGCGTTACATCGAACGCTCTACCTTTCTCCCAATTTTTCCCCAGTAAAATCAGTGAACTCCACGTATTTCGAGTCCCCGGATAATCGTCAATTTGGGTGCGTTAATCACGTAGCAATCAGACTGATTATTCGCGGCGTAGGTTGCCGCTGGCTTTTTCAGTGGGCTCCGGGCGCTCTTGAATTTTCGAAGCAGTGTTGAGAGGAGCAGGTTGCCAGTGGCTCGAATTTCGCTGACGGAACGCGCCCTCGTTAATGGGCAGCGCAGCTGTTGCGGCCCGTAAATCGACGAGATTTGTCCGGTATGTGCTAAGTATGTGCCCGCCAGTTCTAGTTAATTGAAAGCTTAGGCTGCAGCAACGCCAGTAACCCTCTATTTCCTAGCCTGAATATGACACAAGCTCCACCTACCACCGGATAAAGCATATCCTATTTGCTGTCCTAACCGCAATCAACATACAACTATTACTTAGCTCGTCGAATCATTGTCAACGCTTGACTATCAAGAGATTGGCCGAATGAATTGGAGCTGTTCCCCGAAAAAAAGCAAATTCAATTTTCCGACTAACGAACGACAAGTCGGCAAGAGTCTTGGTAATTTAACACTACAAATCCTGGGATGTGGAACGGCGGAGAGCACGTAGAAGCCGAGAGCGGCACGCACAACTTGGAAACGAAAGCCTCGTTACCATAGCGTTCTTTACTCTCCGGAGGCACTAATGAATAGCGCTCTGCAATTTAAGCGACTCTCTCGCTTTCAACCCTACCTTTCTCCCAACATATTCGAGGGCAGATCGCGCGCGCGGGCGCGAGGCCGACTTTTAATCCACTCGGCGAATGCAAAACAGCCCTTGTTCTCCGGCCACGTAATCCGTCCTCCAAAGACTCGAAAAAACAAGATATACTCTTCTGGCTCGAGCCGAGTGCTTTTCTACTACGTCGTTCCTCCAATTCGAGCCTCGTCATAAGTCAATAATGACGAGTAGAATTCCTGAAAGTCTGCGGAACTTATCCTGAAATACCTCGAAATCTTCTAATCCTTCTGCTAAGACGCTCGAATTCCATGCATATTTAACGTCTGCCGGTTGAGAGGCGCCAGTAGATAAGGATCGTCTATGTCAGACGAGCCGAAAGCGTTTAATAATTGAATTCCCTCACTCGATCCGGATAAATATCAAGCGGTGTGACAAAAGCGGTGGTACAGGAAAGGTTCGATAGGAATCGAAAGATTGAGGGGCAATTTAGTCGCTTGAGAAACTGCGTCTACTACTTTGCATTCCACTAGCTCCCCCTCGTTCCGGCCTGGAAGTTTAGCCGAGACTTCGCCAACTATTCTCCTTCCACGCCAGAGAAACTGTACACGCGATTTCGTCTGAACAAGATTGGGCGGTAATTCGATAAACGAATACCAACTAAGAAATCGTAGACTGGATTAAAGTCTGCTTTTCGTCAGTTGAGAATGCATTGAGTAAACAAAAATTCTGATTCATAGATTGCCCAATAAAAATTCTTTCCAGTGAACCGTGATCGATTCACCGATTTCAATACATAATTTCCTCGATATATCGCATCTACTTGCTCGCTTCGGAAGAATGAAAGCTTGAGGAGGGAAGTGGTGGAGCTTTCTGGATTCTCGGGTGCACGGCAACGTGAGGAAGGAGCCGCGGAAGTGCGGCACATTGTTATCGATCCCGTCGATAGTCGGCGAGCGAGAGCTCAAGTGGCATGTTATATTCAGGCAGGGCAAGTATCAGGTGCGCGCAGTCGGTGAATGCAGGTGTCGGCCACAAAAACGCTTGTTCGACCAGCGGCGCGAGTTCTGGCGCGTTGCCGCTGGGAAATCAGCCGCTCCGCTGACATTTATCGAGCGAGTCCTCTTGGGACGCAAACCATGACAATTCTACGCCGACATTCCCCGCCCCGGCAACCGCCCCTCCACTTGTCCTGTTGTCCGTCCACACTCATTGTCAGTCAGCCGTTTTATCTACCCCCTAACATGTCTGCCTTTCGCCACCCTTCACCCTCCCCACCCCTCCACTATTTTCTCCTATCCGCCATTCCCACAATTTATAGTTGACTCGCTAACGATATGCATAAACTTTGCGAATTGTATACGCTCTGTTTATTCGAGCCAGCAATAATGACTTATTTGCAAGCAGCTCTTTTCGCGCTGGAAAAATACAGGATTTGATTTCGCGAGAAAAACATCGCAATGGATCTGCCGATTCTCCGCGAAGGGGGAATCTAAATAAAACGAAAAATTGCGCGCGCGCGCGCGCGGAAAAGTGAGTAAGAAAAATCAACGGTGTTGGCTTTCCTGCAACGGGTTTTTATCTCTTGGCTGAGTTGAATGGGAGACAGAGATTTACAGGTTTTAAAAGCTTCCTTCCTCTCGCTCGGCGACCTAGCGCGCTCTTTTTCAGCTTTTCATCGAACGAACGAGCGAGCGCGCTTCACCTTGCACACCCGCCTGAGCCACGTATCCCGGTGCACCGGCACCGGATCCCGAGGGCACGTCGAGTTACACTTTATTATCGATACACCGCACTAATGAATCTGCCGATAATAAGGAAAGTCGGGCGCGATAACGCTGCGAGAAATACCATAATGATGGCTGCATTACCGCGCACGCCACTTTATTGGGTTGATGTAGCCACGATATCGGAATTCTCGCCGATCGTATCGATCCTTTCGATAATGGGCCGAGATTCCGCTGGGTATAAAACGAGACACCCTCGGGTGACAGCCTCTCCCAGCTGATTTATCACCCCACTAAATAGCGAGTGTGTTTTAGATCCCGGGATTATCGGCCGCGCACTCTATGCACTTCCCTTCAGCGAAATTATCTCGAATCTCTTATTGCCGAGCGACCAACTTTCATTGCACTCGAGACAGAGAGAGAAATAGCCGACGATACGAGTTATAAACCACAAGGGAAAATCGAACGTCTACTTTGGCCGAGCGACTTCCTGCAACCTGTGGATTTCACCGAGGAAGCTTTCCTAGGAAAAATAGACAGCAATAACAAGAAATACGAGTTTAATTATAATAATGAATTATTCAATCTTCTTGAGGTTAAGCATCCGACAAATACTGGCGAAGTGGGATCGAATTGGGTTCAATGAACTTCCGATATCCTGGTATTATTTATTCATCGTCGGATTATGGCAAAAGAGATAGGATGCTTTTTTGCGCATACATTTCATTTGATCTTCGACTACACGCGATTATTTAGTGAAATGAATGCACCACTTGCGTTGGTATTGCAAAGCGATTGTCCATTCGCTTTCTCTTTTAGAGTAAGTGAATTTATTTATTCAATGGTCGATACAGCAGGAGTAAAGAAAATATCATTTTTATCCTATAAATATGAAACATTCAATTGGACTCTTGATTGCCGATCGATTATCGTCCATCATCCATTACTCGCAAATTATCGAATTAACTATTAATTAACCGAGCGACTATTCCTGGCTTGATTGATCGAAGCTCAAAGGTAATTGATTCATTGCCTGTTCGTGTGGATAAAAATAGGGTGGGAAAACGAAAATCCTCGGCGGAAGGTAGAAATCGAATATTTATGGAAAGATCGACGGGAGATGCGACACGCGCACTTCTATCATCTTCTATTATTGAAAAGTCCGTAAGGTGACAGCTGTCAGCTTGTACACAAGGAGTTTCATAGGGCCGCGTAAAGTTCCATTGTCACAGCTACAATGGATCCTGGTAAACAGACATAAAGCTACGCTCGTTCGTACGGCAGTTTTGCGCGTAACAATATGGAGGACACGCGGCAACGGAATTCTCCTTGGAATAGTCCGCCTTCCTTCTGTGCCAAGAATGCCTTTTTACACAGGCTTCAGACATGCCCCATTTCTTTCATCGTCTATTGGCTCCCATGCTTTTCGACGACCAATGAATATCTCGCAGGCTTTCATCCCGGATCGACTTCGACAACTGGTAGTATTGAAAGAATATTTGCCACAACGTCCTTCTAACTTTGATTTCGATGCATAATAAAAATAGAGCGCAAGAATACAACTGTACATTTTAACAATTGGATTAAGAATCTTTTACTTTGTGATAAGGAATAGTATGACAAAGAAAATTCGATTTCATATATTTAAAAATCGTTGACCGAAGCAATCGAACGTAAAATTTGCATTCTCGATTCCAAGTTTGTGAGGTGAGGCTACAAAGAATCAGAGATTTCGAGACTTCTTTTGGGGTCCACTCGCCTCGGTTACAATCTTATTTCGACTTACACTTATTCAATCTCCGAGCGAACTTCCAGCAAGTTCCGCGCTACTTCGCAGAAAACTGACGTCACACCGATCTACTTCAGAGTTCACTCCTTTACTTCCCCTCTTTCTCCTCTCAAGGCTACTTGGCAGTAGTTGCGTAAAAAAGTTTGCCGGAGTAAATTCCCCCGAGGATGCCCCCAAGCTTTATTTCATTTTTCCTAGTCCATTGCATTGGCCAGGCGCAGGTGCGGCCAGGGAATCCTGCAGGAAGTTTGCCGAGTTACATTAAAATCTCGTACATCTCGACTGATTAGTACGCCGACCAAAATCTATATCATGGAAATCTCATTAATTCAAGAGTAAGAGTAATTAATGGATAAGGGAATCCTGTACAAAATTAAGGGAACAGGTGGGAAGTTCCCATTAAACGTAAATAGATGCCTGACGCGAATAATCAAAACAGTTAATCCGAATACGTTCGGAAATGTAACACTCTGATTACTGAATTGTCGATAATGAGCAAACGCGCGCGCGCTTCGGATTATATGGATCTCGCCTGTGTAATAAATGAGAATAACAATTATCCGGATGAATAACAATTAGGGGGCTTTTTTACGGCCGCGAAGTTTCAAGCTTGATTCAATGAGGATAAAAATTCTTCGTTAGTTTGTTCCGGAGTAAAGATAAAACCGTTTGAGTTTCCGTGAATTTTGAAACGCCTTTTTTTGCAATTTTCCACAGACTTTCTACGAGAACTTCACTGCTGGAGTTCTTGATAAATCGCCGATTTTTTAAAAGAGAGGTCAGAAGCAAACTCTTCCATTTTACAGCTGTGCATGATTGTTCAGTTCGTTCGTGAGACACGTACACTGCTAGGCAGTTATAACAGTGTGTGCTTCTTTTATTGTCAGCGATATGGCTTCGCATAAAGAAAAGTAATGTCGCAAGTGGCGTTCATGCGACAGAACTTTTACGAGAGGCAAAACACTATAAGAAACACTAATAGAAGCATAAACCAATACAGAAGGAGTGAAAAAGTGGTAGTAAAGAGGTGGCATATGTCAGCGACATCTACTGCATATTCTGAATCGACAATATAGAACACCCAACGAATATCACAATTACGAGGGACGCAAACAATTAAAAAAGAGCAACGAAACTAGAGCAAACATGACGAGAAAAAGGGTCGAACAGTTTTACACGAAATGGGAACAGCTGGAATTCGATGTTTCGCAGATTAAACTTCTCGAAGCGCAGTCCCATTAAAATGCAAACGACAGGAGGTTAAAAGAAAAGGAAATTCCTGGTGGAAGGGTTCTAGCGGAACGGCGAAAGGTCAAGCGAGTAATTTTCCACGCGCGTTGACAAAGACTGCTCTTTACCAGGAGTACGAGAGTTTCACACGAAAGAGGAGAATGGCTGGCCGATCTTTCGCCGCTCAAGGGAACCGATGGCAGGAAACTTGGATGACTTTCTTTCTCTCAACATGTCGATTCGCCAACTTCCTCCGCGACATTTACTAGACTCCTTCCCCTCTTCTTCCCGGCTGGGCGAAGCTTTTCCGGGTTCGATTCGAGAGGGCTGTCGTTTCTCTTGTCACCAGGGCATGCTGGGTAACCAGTAAGCGTTGTTTCTGTCACGTTCTTCCGGCTGACGTGCCGCAAAGAATGAGAAACTCCCGAGCAAACACACGGACATCCAAGACACTGTAGAGGAGAACTCGAAGAGCCTTGTGTGGCTTCCCTGAATCAAACTGTCGTGCAGCCACTTGATAGGACAAGTCGCGCCGAAATTGCATTCCGATAAAAATGGCGCCACCATTCCGGAAACGGCAACACTGATCTGTCTCTTATCGCTCTGCCAATTCTTGTAATAGCTGTCGTCTAGCATTGAAAACAATCTCTTTACTTACACTTTTCAATACGATATTTTGTCTTTAAAGATTAACTCAATATTTAAGTTTTTGATTAATAATAAGTAGGATTAAAACTGAGTTTTGAAAGTGGCTGTAAGTGGCGCAAGCTCGAAAATCGTGGATTGGCGCGTAGAGAGACAACTCGGCTCGTTAATGAAAGTGCGTTGAATAACTCATACACTCCTGTTGAACGAGTTCAACATAATGAACACGTGTCCGCCGGAATAGTGTGCGCACCGCACTATCCAATGCTTCCGCTCGTAACGCACGAGAAAGTTGGCTTATTCATCCGGACTATTGCACAGGAAGAAGCAAATTTGCCGGCGTGCTAATTCACCGAGTGGATCGCGTTTAATCAAACAGGATTCCTCTTCGAAAAATCAGTTTTTACAGGCGGTGAGAAGCGCGCAAGCGGAGCGCGTCGGAGCTCGTTAAAACTTGAGTAAGGGAAGCGAACGACACATTCGCTCAAAGCGGAATAAACGACGTTATGGAAAAAAGGCGCGGATGCTAAAAGCGAATCAGTTCAACCTCGAATAGATTTTCGAGTTTTTCTCTGCTAGTTGGAAAGAAAGAATGGAAAGTCTTGGAGATCTGAAATGGATTAGAGCTTCAAGAGCAGGCGGTGGTAAACATCGTGGAGGAGAAGACAAGTGTGCCAGAGAGGCTCCAAGAAAATTTTCGACCACCAATCTATCGACTCTCGATTGCCGTCAATTTCTGCGAAGTCAGCTCCAACTGGGCCAAGAAGACGTAGTCTACCTGATGGTGATAGGACAGCGGAAAAAGGCCAGCATCGCTCGAGATGGGATCGTATGTAAGGTCGCTCTTAGGATCTGGCAACTGGCCATCGTACTTAATGGGAAACAAACCCCTCGATCCTTCCTATAAACTCTCCTCCACTTCTCGCCTACACTAAAAATAGTCTATGATTCTATCTACACCTTCGACCCAACATTAACTGGAACACACCACTGAATATAAATATTCTCCTTGCTACGCTGGAAGATCCTTTTTTCCAAAGAGAATGTATAATTCCCTAAAGTGCGGTAAGATAAAAGAGCTCCACGCAGTTCTCACGGAGATAATCAGATTCACTCTACGAAATTCACACACGACTACCGGATGGCGCGAGCTCTATCTACTTTTCTCCTGGCCAATTAAACTGGATGCTGCACAGAGGGATCGCCGTTTTATGGATTACGAGGGGAGCATTTATCCTTCCAAATTAGCCGGCATTCGTGAATGGAATTAAGAGGAGTTCGACTACACCGAAACCCAGACGGAAACTCGTGCAAATAGCAGGGAGAGTTAAGAGAGGAAGCAAGGAAAGTGGGAGGGGGGGTGGGGGAAAGATTACCGCAGATTAAACCACTCAAAGAGGGAAGAAAAAAGAGGGCCGAGGGAGAGAAGAAAAGGAGAAGAGCGGTCGAGCTGTTCCATCGGACTTGCGTCCTGGAAACTGGCGAGCGGAAGAAGCACGTACTCGGCTTTGAGTGGACCGTAAATAGAATATAGGCGAAGTAGCGCGATGAAAAGCCACCTAAAACCTTACTGGCTAGCTGAAAGGTAAGGTATTATCCCAATGCAAAACGTCCACGAGCTTAACTCGTTCATCCTAATTAGTATTTCCACCACCATCCACCTTCTCCGACTTTATAATTCCAACTGACTCTTTTCGCCGATCTGTATTCATTCCGACGGAATTGAAAGCGCCCTTCTACAATGGTAATAGTGCGCGTGAGCAACTGACTTACGCTTCTGGAAAGGCTCGGGAAGAATGAAAGCTAGCTGAGTTGGCCAGTCCTTAACTACTGCGGAATGCTCGCTTTTTCCACCCTTTCACAGACCAACAGTCTACTGAAAAGGCAGTCCAGTTTCATTAGGAAGTATATCATTCTGCATAAAAGGAGTAAGTTTCGACGAATGGTGAACGAAGTGCACGGCAAAAGCAAACGAGCATAATGGAAAAGGACTTGCAAGATAGTAGCATAGACGGCTCAAACGGTGAATTATTATCCTTTGATACAATTTGCCCTCGAGGACCGAGCTTTGCGATGCTAAAGAGCCCAAGCAGGTAGAAATCGGAATTATTTTAATGACAAAGGGCTTACAATGCAATAATATCTCGGTAACATTGTTATTATTCGTTGGGAGAAATTTGATCATCGAGGGAGCCTTGAATTTGTGGTTAGAAATCGTGGATATCCCAAAGAGAGGAAATACAATTTCGCAAATAGGATCATCACGTGGAAAGCAGATGGGACTCGATGATGATAGGGGCCAGCCAGAGGTATCCCGAATCCAGGAATTCATGGAGGTAGAGCAGAATCGGGGTTTCCTAGTGGGTAATCTTATTCTGCCCTTTCTCGTGCAAGCAGTAAAAAGCGAAGCCGACGACTTTATAGAATGCAAGCCGCTCATGAAAACATGCGAGCGCCACGTGCGTTCAGCCGATTTTCCCCGCGCTTTGCACTGCGCGCCCCTGTAATTTCGCCGTCCTAATTCATTTACGAGATCAGCCGATCCCACACAAACCTGCCACATTTCCGGTGGGATTCCCTTGGCTCGGAGTTTCCAGCTAACCATTTTCATGCCACAAGCTACGCTGCGGATTTCATTTCGCTACTCGGCTGCGGGCGTGTTTTAATAAAAAGAGACACACTAAACGTAAATTCGCTTCTCAATAGCTGGTTGTCACTGCTAGATTAAGGTTAAAGGTCGTCGCGCAAAGGCAACTGGCACGCAATTTCGAGGTGGGTTCAACGCCACGGGAACTTGATTCCCTTGCGAGCCCGCATCACTTGATGGAGCAATGTAAACGCATAGCTAATGAGTGCTCGCGCACTCAGAACATAAACAGGAATTCGGAACATGAAACTTTAAAGAGACTCCGCCAGAGAGTGGAAGCACGCCAGTTCCTTCTGACGCGAAGCGCGCTTAATGGGGAAGCCCTAAATCCGAATAACGCATGAAATAAGGATGACTGCGGACTTCGCCGAGATAACGCGGCAAATGAAATGCCAGCCGAACCAACCAGACCCGCCAGCCAAGCAAAAAGCTGCTGGCGTGCGCACGCGAGCTGAATCCACTTCGCGCCCCAGCCACACGGCTAAAAAGAGAAATTAATCTTGGCAAGTAAAGCGAGTATCCCTGGCGGATCAGGGTCAAGCTTCCGCTGGTGTTAACAACAAAAAGAGGTCAATACCGTTAAAGGTCTACTAGACTTATTAATATAATAAGTTAGATCAAAGTTTGACTCTCCAATAGATTCGGTTAATCTCGGTGCTGGTTTTATTCGTCAAAGTTAAAGACTCTTTTTATGGGCTCCCTTACTTCGTGACAGCAGTGAGTTAACCCCTTAACGAGCTGTTAAACTTGGTAGGCGAGGAGCGTGCGAGCCCTGGCGTGAAATAAAGCGAACTCACGTAAGGATGGGGGCTCAAGTCGGATGAAACTCTGTTGAAATTTTGAAGAGAATATAGCACATTCCTCTCGCCTGGACACTGACAGCTCAGATGAGGTCACGTTCCTTCTTTATTTGCCTCAGTTGCTTGTCGATAAAAATAAAAAGCTTGCCATCCCAGAAGAATAGCATCATCTCACGATGCTAATTCGTTCTCTTTATTACGAAGAAAGTAATCGAAATAATAAATTAATACCAAGAATAAAACAATATTAATACTAGCATTTTCAAATAGACCTGTAATATATAAACACGCAGGCTTGTTTGTCAGTTTCAGTGTCCAGCTCGAATGAAACCAGTCAGACTTTCCATGCTGTTACTCGCAGGGTGCGCAAGCTCTAATTGCGTCGTTCCGTCGACAACAACTAGTTGTCGGCGCTCTAGCAGCAACTTTTATAGGGCGCCGTGCGAGTCCCTCTCGAGCGATATACCTGAAAGATACACAGGGGCGCGTCCAATGTAGCCAAAGCCTGTTACCGGTTATTTTCCGCGTCGGGACGCCAACTCTCTGAATCACAGTTCATAATCTTCTTACGGCGGATAGACGCAAACTCACGAACAATCGTTTATTTCGACTTTCCTCTAATTAAAGCGACTCCCATTATGTTTCTGGCGGCGCCCACCGCCGCGCCGCTCACGCGCATGTCTGACTATGCATGGACTTCCACTACTTCTGCCGCGTTACGCGGAGTATTAGAACGCGCCACCACGTCCCTCTCGTTTCCTCTCTCCACACAGATATATCTTCTTCTCCGTCTCACCGATGCTCTCCTCCGCTACAAAACCGTCGCTCAACAAATAATGGCGAACACGACGGGACGAGAGTAAACTAATTTCCCGCTGAAGTTAACTAGTGAAATTAAATAGTCGTACAAACCCGAATATCGTGTTTGACCTCTCGCTAATAGGAGAAAGAAGAATGGAGTAAAAATGGTTGGAAAAACTTTCCGGATGAATTTTCTCCTCAAACCCAAAAAGATATGCGCATTTATTGAAGTTCCATTTTCATGCAGGGTTTCATATCCATCGATCGAATATGCGAGCGGCTTATTTACAGGTTGAGAACCGCGGCGAGGGAACGTCGATATCTAATCAAACGTGGAGGGAAACTCGGCCGAAATGAAATTCGAGTTCTAATGTAATCCCGAGGCGGCTGGAGACACTCGGCGGGATTAAGGCGATTATAGGGCGCAAACGGGTCGATGCATTCCTACCCGCTCCGGCCTCGATCAAACTTGCACGC
Organism: Ectemnius continuus; assembly: GCA_910591665.1. Lineage (NCBI taxonomy): Eukaryota > Metazoa > Arthropoda > Insecta > Hymenoptera > Crabronidae > Ectemnius > Ectemnius continuus. The sequence continues at coordinate 5,096,865 of OU342868.1, read as the reverse complement.
GACTCCGGCCACGCACACCTCTTTCCCACCCTCTCTCTCTCTCGGGTAGAGAACATGTATAATTATGCACGAACACGATGACGATTTTGCCTCGAGCCGACGTCAAACGCACGCGAGAATCACGACGCGCGATTGTCGCTGGCATTATTCAAACTTGTGATTTATTCAGCACTGGAAGAATAGCTGGTGCGCCCGACGGCCCTCGAATGGCAACCCTTTGATGAATCATTGAGTTCCAGACGAAAAGGGAACATAGTGAATAATTAACCGACACTCGAATTAACGCGGTAGAGATATATTTTTTGGAGAAAAGTCAGCAGGAATTCAAAATCAAAATTATTGTGTATGACATCTGTCCTAATTCGGGAAAGCTAGAGTGGCAGTGATAGAGGACAGTAACTAGTAACACTGATTGATCAAGCCGCATTGTAATTCATTAATCATCTAGGATAGCCTATGGAAGTCAGGAGTGGACTGTTTCCCTAAATCACGTGATCGCATTTACGCAAGCCTGCTGAATCAGCCCAATACCGAGCCTTAATTATTATTAATAGACCTAGATTGATTGATGGATATTTCCATCGAGGTCAAAGCTTTTACATATCATTACCCTAATTCTGCCAACTGGAATTGCAAGATAATTAATGCGCATTATTTAATTTACGATGAATGAGAGCCGAGCAGACGCGAGGCTTTAACTTGAAATAATGTCTGCGGAAAGTATGCTAGCGAGGATCACTATAATGAATAATTCACCCGGAAAATCGAGCACAATTTCACGGGAAATCCCAGTAAATCCAGGCAGCCGGTCGCGAACGGCTTGAAGCATAAAAGTCCGGGGGTCCGAACTCCCCGAGCTTAAGATTCCTTGGATCCTGGGATTTGGATTTACGGGTTGCACCTATTTTCCCAGTCAAACTGGCAGCATTAAGCAGCGCTTACTACGGATTTCGCGAAGCACGGCAAACAGAATGACCGAACAGGCTCGAAGAAAGTACGCCGGCGAGGTCAATCGTAATTCAAGTGAGCTTGGTTCTCCACATGGAAAATAAGCATCGATCAATGCCGATGCACTATTCGCTGACTCGGTGACAGTGTGATGCGCGATCGACGGATATTAATGGAGACACGGAATTTGCATTGATGCGCGTGGAAAGAGCGCGGCAAAGAGTGGAGTGTGGTTCGCCGGCCGAGATGGAAACGAGAGAGTCACGGTGAGAAAGAGCATCCGTCCGGGAAAAACAAGGCTAGGCCGATAGAGCCAACTCTGTATATGGAGTGAAAAGCGAGCGAGCGAGCGAGCGCGAGAGAGAAAGCCAGTCAGGCAGAGAATAGAACGGTCGAGGAAGAGTGATAGACGCGGCAACTCATCGCTCGGAAAAGGGACGGAAATCAGCGGCGATGAATTATGCATACCAGGATTCGAAACGTGGCTATACATGCAACATTGATCGGCGAAATGCCGCATCACGTATTTGGAGCGTGCAGCCTCCGGGAGATCACAAACTCCCCGGCGGAGATCGAACTCTCCCCTTTATCGTAAAAAAGAGAAAAAGGTAACTTCGTTTGAAGATCCACTAGGAAACCTATGACGTATTAAATGAACAAAACTGGAACACAAGATTGGACGATCGGAAGGCTGAGAGCGAAAGCTAGTAATGATGAGAGATTAACTGACGCAGATTGGTAGTTATAATGTTTGCAGGCGAGATCAAAGCCTGGAGCAATTAGTCGACTGCGTTGCAAATTGCCCGGTAACAACTCTCCTGCACACGTTGATTCGTATAAACAGATTTCGTTATGTTCCTAAATCATCAGGTTAAAATACCCAGTAATTTGCGCGCGCGGCAATTGTCATGAATTGGAAAAGCGTGAACTTTTCGCAGCTTTCTCTTGTCGCCACTGATTAACTCTATGAAGAAGAAGTGCGAACTAGGTTACTTTTAATAGCTGAGTAATTAATTAATAAATTTTATCATGGCTGAATTCGTGATTACTGGCCGAGGCATGGGAATCAGTAGAGAGGGCGTAAATCTGCGAAAATATTTCCGTGGCGCGCCGCATCCATCATTGTTATTACGCGCCGTCTGTTCCCGATGCCACCGCGGCCAAATGGCCTCGCCAGACCGATAGAGAGAACATACTCTACTCTAGAATAGATGCGAACATTTCCATAGAGACGCATTAAATTTATTCCCTCCTAATGAGAAAAGCATATATTAAAATAAAGATGATATAATTAAGGGGATGCAAACGAAGAATAATTCAATGGTTTTATTGATTTATTATTATCGAGCGTCATCGGATATCTCGATAATCGAGGATATTTGCTTCGGCTTGTTATTTTCGTATTGCATGCGCGTACGCTCGACGGAAGCAAGCTTTTATTTTCCGAGGGACTTTCGGATTCGTGACGTTCACACGTGAAATATCAATAGTCGTATTATCGGTCAGACACGAGCGGACTGTTTACTCGTCGCGTAAACAAGCCTCCGTTATGAAATCTTGTTTACGTGATTTCCATTGACAATAAATCGTTGCTCTTTCTCGCCAGTACTGATCTCTTCCAGTCCATGGCATTCCCGGGAAAATGAGGTGAACCAAATCGGGACTTCAATTAATTTTAGTAACTCACTGGAAACTCCAATAATCGCCCTGAATCCACTCAACCGGAAGGGTAAATAAAATCGAGCGAAATCTAATACTCTCCGAGTTCAAGAGACCAAAATTAGAACTCCTCAGTCATAGTCAATCGGTGATAATTTAATTATAAAATTAACGGATGGGATCCAGAAAATTCTGAAAGCCCCAATTTTCAGATCCATTGCATGCCTGACAATGGACTATGAAAAGCGTTAATTGAAGGTAAAAGTCAACTGATCGAAGTGCCATTAGGCACAGCAGGCAGGCAGGGCGGCAGGCAGGCCTGGCTTAAACGGGACGTTAATGCAATATGGGAATCGGAGAGCCGTGGCTTTTAGGCGGTAGCCAATCGAAACCAAGCGTGATAGGATTTACGATGCGAATGGCAGGTCCCGGAGGACATGCATGGAAGGATCGCGCTGGCTCATGAAGCAAGGGCGCACCCAGGAAAATCGAGGAGGAAGCAGACGCACACGATGGCACGGCGCTCGAAGGTGCCCTAGCAAATTAATTAGAGGCACTTCCGTCGTGCTCAATCGATAATCGTTAATTAGCTTGACATCAAAGCCCACCACTTCACCATTTACACTACGAGCGGACTCCTTCCCTCTCATTCAAGCTTCTATTCTCTCGCCTATCCCACTACTAGTACACCCCAGGTGTTGAGTATATTTATTCCCACACCGATACACCTCCTAATTAACCCCCGATAATTATTTAGAATGGACCCCGCCATGCATTCACCAATCTATTACGAGCACCGGCCCAACCTGCCAGATAAAAGCTCGATTCTCTCATGAGAAAGAGCCGGGAATGAAAATCCCCGCGAGTTTCGAGGTATTCGAGAAATTAAACTTGGAACGAAAAGGACAGACAGGATGTGAATAAATCGAGGCAAAGGGAAAGCAAGCTAACACATCTGGCAGCTTAGATTAGATGCAAGCCGTGATCTACGGGATATTGGACTTTTTGCGCCGGCCGGCTTAAAATTACCTTCCCGCTAGAAACACATTCACCCACCAATATTACGCACACATACATCTTCCAGGAGTGAAGGGCCTTTTTCTGCAACAAACCCTCCAGGAATTGAGAAAGAACCTTGCAGAGAAAAAGGAAATGTTTGTACTGAGCTTTCACTTTCACCTTAGTGGTTAGAAAAATTATAGGTTGTATTCGGTTGGATTAGTAATTAGCAAATAGCTCAAAGGGTGTTTGAGTGCGACCGCCGAGTGAAAATGATTTGAGGGTTTCAGCGGATAACATCGGATTACTCGGCTTGCGAGTTAATAGCATAGAATGCCTTTGATACGAAACTCTCGTTGATGTGAATGCGATGATTTCGATACCAGTGGTATTATGGTCTTAGGATACAACAGAATCCTTAATAGACCAACAATAAGACGTTGGTTTAGCAAGGCTCGCCAATGGATGACAATTAAGTTCACGCAACGCTGGACCACAATCGATTACAAAGCATGTTATGTAATGTAGTAATGGGATTTCTCCATTGGGTGCGCCCGCGGACCGCAAATTCTGTTTGGCGGATATTATTCGATTACTGCCGATATGGACGGACACGAACACGCGGCCGCCCTTGCCCCGCTCCCTTTGTGGTCTCATGAAATGACGCACCCCCGGTAATTCGATCGGCGGACCATCGGAAAAGCGGAATAAAAAATGCCAGAAGAAATCTCAGTTTCCCTTTATAGATGAGCGAAGAATCTCTGTTTTTAATTCAATTATGTTAATATGAATTTAAATTCTTGAACGTTCCAAATGAGATATGATTGCGCGAGTGAAATTCTAAAGTGAATTTATGTTGAATTATTATATGGAAATGGTAGAACACTCCAACAAACTTAATTTATAATACTGGTACAGGCTGGAAGCTGTAACCAGAACGGATTGGCAGATCCATCAGATAGGAGTAACGCTCGAGCAAAGAGCATTGACCATGTGAAATGGGATATACGTCGTTACAGAACCTGCAAATCCCGCTCCCATGCTAACTACGTGTGCCCGCATCGCAGCCTCCCATCGGTCTCACGTTCCCCTATCGATTATTTAAGGATCACGAATAATCTCTAACGCATCCTGTCGTCGGTTTCAGCGTCTCCTCACGACTAACTACACGTTTTCCAGCAATAAAATTGCACTGCTACCAAATTTTGTCAGACTTTCAATTTTTATCTTCTTGCCAAGCTTGCTGTTTTAATTATTTTTATATTGAATATTTATTTGCTATTTGAGAGCATCGCTTTCTCCTGCTAGAGTTTCCTAGGGTTGGCTGTTATGTAGGTCGATGCGCTGTTAAAATATTAGTGAGCACGGTCGGAGAGGTAAGTGATTGCAGTGGTAATTAAAAGTGAGTATCTGCAGCGGCCTTGTTCGCATCCTCGATCGAAATGTTATTAACAATATTAAAAGCATACCTTCCGCGGAACACGGCCGGAGTTACATTTCCCAGAGGAATTGCTATCTCTTCGTCCACTTTCTACGAGAATTCGATATTGCCCGGTAATAAATTACGGCACGTCGACCACGTAATCGATCTTGACGGAAGAGTCGATCTCCGCCCACGATTCCTTCGCTTCTCTTTATTGTTGCAGCCTTGATTCGCATGGTCGGCGTGCAACCGAGAAAATAGCTTCTATCATTATTGGAAAGTAATCATCGGCGTGCATTCAGGAATTCCTCGGGAAATGCTGGCGAGAACGCGATACAACCATGGTATAACGCGTCTGTCCTGTATCCGTGAAATATGGCAGAATATTAGTCGGAATTTTCACTCGCCAGATACACCGAGCACTAATGGCAATCTATATAATTTCTATATTTTGGTAATCAGGAGTTTTATACGCCACGAACATATTAAACCCGAGTGAAACGAACTTGTTGTGATTAAACCATTTCTTAGATAATAACCATCTTCGAATTGAAATTACACGATGGATAAATCGAAGTTTCTATGGTAAATTCTGGAGACCTGTTGGCTCGGCAGGCAGAATTCTGCTTGTAAGCTGAAATGGAGAATTTCCCTGCAAATAACGCATTACTCGGAACGTGAGGGAAATCCTAGTTGCTTCTAGCCCCATGAAATCCAACATTAGAGCTGAGAAGTGCAGGCAGTATACTTTAATCACCTAGCCGGCGATTTCCAGCTGAGGGATCCCATAAAAAATCGGCGGCTTTCAATCTCCAGAATTAAACGCCGCCCGCCCCTTTTCCTATCTCTCTTCCTGATTTTTTGTTTGCATCCCCGGTACTTGCAGCGGCCACATAACTGTCTCGAATTTCACCTGGGAATCCGGACGAAATTCCCTGAATATTCCTGAATATTTCCACCCCCCCTAACTACCAGTATTTTTCGCGTGTGAATTTTTGCTTGTCGATTAATCTCGCGTAATTAAATACACCCGCGCCAGTTCTACTTTTATTGACGAAAAAAAAGCGCCGAGTTCTTTATGGAATATTCACGTGCAATTTATTAATGAAACATTACTATTGAGGAGAAATCTGTAATCGAGTGAAGAGCGGTTCCCGATTAAACAAAAATAATCATCCTCTTTGGCGAGGTTTCATTTCAGTGGAATGTGCGTGCGCCAGTCGTAATATCGTCGCGCACTCCAATTACGTGCGAAATTAACAAAATATATCAACGGGAGCAAATGTGCGCGGCGTGCCGGCCGGATAAAGTGTCGAGGCGGAAAAAGGTAGCGCGAAATCCCACGTTTCTGAAATCTTTCTCGTTTTCACTCGACAGAAAGCCCCGACTGAAATGTAAGCTGTGCGCTTCACTTAAAAACGCCCGGAACAAATGAAAGTTTGGTAATTAGTAGCTGTGTTTAACTCTCCCGTAAATGTCTAACATATTATTCATTATTCTGATTTGACTTAGCAAATATTTCCTGTCCGTTTCACAAGAAATCGAGTGCCACGTGATTGAAGTTCAACTTGATAGACACAATTAACGTAAATGCGAATGCTAAACGTTCTCCCTTCAGGAAATGATTGCGAACTAGTTGCTAACTGGCGCACCTTCTCTCTCACTCTCACCCGCGATATTCACACCGACATGCATCCTTGTGGTCGCGCTTACACACACACCAAGCACTTAATTACATCTCGAAATTACATGGAGCCCGGTAACTTGCGGGGCCGGCAACGAGATTACTATAAACGGATCAGAAGCTGTTATCGAGAGAGATCGTTAACCTAATCGGTTCGGATCGGACCGTTTAGCCGCTGGCTGGCGTCGAATTTCATTGCCACCAACGCATTCGCACCGTTCGAAATCTCGCCGCAAAGAAAGCAAGAAACAAATAACATTTATCTATTGATAAATAAAAGAATACTATCTAATTATAGAATTTATTAGAATTTGGAATCTAGTTTTTTATTAATCATCGGGAATGAATGGAAGTCGATCGAATGCATCCTAGTGGTGTGCTCATTAGTCTCGAGAGTCTTCTCTCTAATTTCGGGACAAAGGAAGAAAAGATAGGAGAGACAGGAGAAAGCCGAAGGAGCCGGACTGTGAAAATAACGATGTCAAGGGAGGATTCGGTAGGTGACAGTGAGATAGGTGGTGTAAAGAAGGAAGCGAGGAACCTGCGAATTCCATATTCATGACCCATCGTCCAAGCTTCCTCGCCCCTCGCTTTTTTCTCACCGCGCGCAGACCTGCTTCTCTTTTTCCCTCTCGTGCTCGTTACGTATAATGAGCGGATATTAAAATGAGAAGAAACCCGGCTACCCGCTGCCGCCCGATACAAAACAGTAATATCATTTCGAGCGTGCTTTCGAATCTCCTCTCGTAAATTCTCATTCCAGCGGTATTGCGCGGTGGAAGCGGCCCGATCCCGCAAATCCACGAGATCCCATTCAGCAAGAAAGCATCATAAACCAATAGACATTTCCGTGGAGGCCGGAAACTTTACCGACGGCGAACCTACGCTTGCATCAGAAACGCATTAACACCCTCGACGCTTGCCGCTCCGAAACGAATTTCAAATGAACTTTATCGCAATTAAAAAGAGAGAAACAGTTGGAGGTTCGACTGTAATACTCGAAGGTGTTAGATGCAATGTCGGCGGCCATTTAAAAAGAGCAAATGGCAGTGGGGAGTCATAGAAGAGGAAATAAAAGGGCTGCCTAATAGAATGCGGAAACAACGGGAATGCAGAAGAGGCAAGGACCAAGCGGAACGGCGCTTTGGGCATTTGCCAACGAGTCCGAGATACTTGGACCACTCACGAGCAAACGACCAATAAGGATTCTCGGGCGTTCGCCGTTATCGCCCATAAAAATTTACTTCCCTCTTGCGCTCGCGTAAAGGTTAAATACAGATTCGCCTGATTTCACGGCCAGACAAATCCCTGAGCGAACGATGACCAGCTATGTCGGCAAACGCCAGTCCTGTCACCTACCTTTTTGTAAATAATCATATACAAAAATTCTGGCAATCATCACAATCGAAAAAAATATCGAAATTCGTGTATATGTCAAGATTAATATCGCAATTACTAAGTGAATTATTTCGTGATTTAACAATTGCATAAGGTAGCAACGCCGGTTGTTGAATAATGTGTTAATAAGTGAACTTGGACACAAAAGACGTAACCCGGGCGTGGCAGGAATAGATAGCCATTGTGCGACCGTTTTACGAGCGTTAACGAACAATGGCCGGCTCCAATAGCGGGCAAAGATCTCGGATTATTGCTCGGCTAAATTGCCGCAACCCCGTAAGCCGATCTTTAGTAGCGGCTTACACTGGCATAATATCGCGGCTACATTATTCCACGCAAGTTTGTTGCTATGGTGTGCACGCTTTCTGCAAAGCCTTTATTGACTTCCTGTCACGGGAAAACAGCGCAGACGCCCGCTAATATTGGCGGGACTAATATTGTGATACTACCAGACTAGGGAAATAATTTCACCCCGAGCGGAACTTCCCCGGAACTTTCCCATAAACGCATATTCCACAACTTTACAAATATGATTTTAATAGATCTACTTTGAAAAGTATTCCTATAAATATCCAGCTACTTTGAAGAATATTGGTGGTTCGCAATACCAATTGGAATTGCCATTGGCTATTTCCTCGAGAGTGATCATCAAGCAGTCCTTTCAAAGAGATTTCAATCGCGTCTTTGTAGCCAATAACAATCGCAGCTGTTTCGGGGTTCATTACAATGATGAAAGGACACTCCGATACCATGTAAGAAATTGCTTCGGCCATTGAGAATTTCGTCCTGCTATTCATCGTGGAAGATTAAAGTATTTCATCGAACAGACAATGCATAGAAGATGGCCAATTATCGTGTAGTATTCACGGAGTACTAATGAGAGATCGACAGCAATTAAATGAGGGGAAGGACGAGGAAAAGTCAAGTGACTGCTTTCACAATCTGATAAGACGTCCGCATTGAGTAGACGCGATACCGGAAGCAGAGCGTGTCTATCGGCGAAAAGAGAGATATTTAACTGGATATTGAGAGGGAGGAACCGCTCGTTCGGGAAAGAAGCTCAGCGAGAGAACTGATTTTGGATTCCACGGAGAAACAGAGAGGAATACTCCCGTCGAATGCTCAAGTGGCTCGATTTATAGGAGCGCGATGCCCGTTTAGCCAAGTCGTTAAGTCTACTCCGCCTCGACTACATATATTCCTCAGGAAAATAATGGCTCCACTTCGAAGTAGTTCCAGCCTCTTGGTCCACTGGATGCAAAATGGATTCTACCAGGGAAATCACACGGAGGAAAATTAGTTCTACCTTTTAATTGAGTGGAAAAGAGGAATTGGAATTGCGGACAGTTACAACGAGGATATTTGTCAGAGGTTATACCAGATGGATTAATTTCTTAAAACTTTACAAATATCGGACATTCCTCTTGGGACGGCGAGTAATCCATGCAGAATTCGAAGGATTATGCAAATATGTCTCGGAGGTGGGACACGTGCTCATTTGTTAAGAGAAGAGTGGGCAATCCCTTTTGGAAGGGATGTAAGCTCCCGCGGGCTTCATCATCATTGGTAGAGATACACCACTCTTAATTCGCCGCGCCGATTTATTCACGCGCACCACTGAGCCTCGATTTCCACGCTCGAAATAAAGCGAATTATATCGCACTCGAAAATCTCGGCTGGTTCGCCGCTTTAATTTCGTCAATCGATTCCAACTGCGACCAATGGACTCCGCGCAAATTCGCAGGACGTCCTTTGTCGGATTAACCGAGCAAAAATTTACAACGACTTCTTATTCAAACTCAGCCTGCACTTTTTAATCGGAAAGCCCGATTTACCGAATGTTCCCTGGCTCGTTCCATTCACCCTTGATTAATTAATTTTAATTTCGACTTATCCTCGAGAACGTCGCAGCCGCAATCTACCCTTTCTATTAAATATTCGTCGCAGTTAGGAATTAAAAGAAATCACGTAATTCTAAAATTGAATACTAAAACGTTGATGTCAATGCGATTTTTGAGATCTCTGCCAAGGGAGAAATCATCATATCGAATAAGAGAAGTCGTCGCAAACTCTGATCTAATTCTCAGGTGCGGCGGGTTTAATGCGACAGGATTTATAGCATTCGCCACGAAGCGCGGATACTTCTGCGAAGTCCCAGCTTGATCCGAGTGTCTTTTCCAAGCGTTGACGGGAACGAGGAGCGTTCTGAAGTTTCAGTTTCAGTAAGAAATCTCAGGAGGAATCCCCGCACTGGTGCGCGCTGGTCTCCTCCCCGAAATATAAAGTTCAGCACAGGGATTATCTGCCGCGGAATAATATTATGAGGAGTGCTTGGGTCGGCACAGATAAAGGAAGACAAGTACACAGAAGGGCGTCCACACAAAGCGGCGGAGAAGGTCGAAGAGAGCAAGTGCCATTTCACAGAAGCGAGAAACACGTAGGAAGACGCGTTCGCTCGAGAGGATGGTCTAACCACCGGTACATCCGGAATACAAATGCCCGCCGCTATCGTACTTGCAAGCGCACACGGTACATTTAATTTTCCACTGCGAATTATCGCCTTCGCGCAATCTTACCTTCATCCATGCCTTCATCCTTCAGGGAGATCGTTCTTTCTCATTATTACTACATTGCAGAATATGTGAGAATATATTATAATGACGGGAAAAGTGGAGGAAGACCATTCTGAACGCTGTAAGTAGTTTCGGTCAAGCATAAGTCAGCCATCGAGTGTTCAGATAAATTCTACCACTTCTGGACTTGATTGAATATTATTAATACAATCTTTGTGATTACACTAAAGCGTCGTTGATTAAGCAATCGTTATTCTACAACAATTCGCAATGTTTTCCTTTTACAAGCTTCCGAAAATCTCGTTTACTCGCAGGTTTAGTAATTGCTTGTGGCGATTCTATGGCTTGTGTTAGATCAATGGGGAATTGAATGACACCTGCACACGAGTAATTGCTTTTGTTCTTTGACTTCGAGGTTGCTCTTGCGAGTGAAAAAGCGGATAGGACGAGTCGTGGATCGGCGATGCGTTCGAAAGCGTTTGTCAATCGCGGGCAGAAAATAACGCCGGGCAAGCATGTAAAAGAGAGCGATTCGGTCTGTCTACTATTTCACGTTCTATGCAGTTACGTGCCCGGAATAAAACTAAATTCAGTGACACGGAACGTACGCTCGGCTGGGTTGCTTTCTCTCCCCCACTTTCGAATACTCGGCCAATATATCGTTTGTAAATTATTTCCCCCTTCCATTCCCCTTCCATTCCCTCACTTTGCGAGCACTCTCGCTAAATGGAAAGGGTGGCGGTGATCCGTTTACAAAACGGCTAGAATCCACTCTGTATTAGTCGCCGAGCTAGCACCTGCAGAGGGCGCGAATATTTTCCCAGCCTTTTCCACCCCTAAACTATCGATATTCCGATAATATCGATAACAAATACCTCTCGGTATCGGCACTGGCTCTATCCTCCTCGCTGAAATAAATCAAATCAAACGTGACCGTGCGTGCCATCACGAGAAAATCGACTGTGTCCGAAACCTAAGAGCTCGCGGAGTGCACTCGCCAGGAGAACATGCGACAGCGAATGGATATTAAGCACGGCCGCACTAAATTGTTATGAACCACTGTGCACTCTTGTGTGTACCCTCCGAGGAGATAATTTAGAGCCGCGGGCGGATGCGAGGAAACATAAAGCACCGAGAGAGCAAAAAGCACAGGCCGAAAGAGATACTGGCACCCTTTGTAATTCGTAGCTCGCCGTGACAGGATATGCGGTATGCTTGCTCGGCATAACGTTACACACGGATATGCATGCATCTACAGACACGCGGGCGCATAATTTCACTGGGCAGAGAGAACGCCGGCAGGCAGGCCTCTCCGTATGTGAGAGATAATTGCGTGGGCTGCATCGGCAGACTGCTAATTAAACTGCACGTCACACTAGCGTGTCTTTGAAGCGAGCGGCTAATGAGCGACTGAACTAGCATCGCGATTTATCACGAAAACGCCGCGCTACAATTCAAGCTGTATCAAAGAGTAAAAGCGAAGTTTTGAAAGGCACGAAACAAGCAGAAGTAAATGCAAGGCGGAGAGAACATAGGTGAAGTGTCTTCCGGTGAGAGTGGGTTAGCACAGCCGGAGCCGATTTATGGCAGCCGTAGAAACTGGATCGGATAAGAGGAATGCTGAATTGGTATGCACTCGCGAAATTGCTGAATCCGTCGGTGCTCGCACGCCCGCTGCCAGAACAATTGGCCAAGATCCTGGAAAGGCAATTGCTTCCTGCAACAGCCAGTCGTAACCGATAAACAGTGCTTCTGTTATTTCTCTGATTCTCCAAGCCAATTATTGGCACCAGCCAATCCTAGCTTATCCTCGCGCACTCCAATACTAGCATCCTCTCGAATTCCCTTTCTTCCAGACGATAAATCCCCATGTAAAACAGAGTCGATCGAGAAAAGAAACACCTGTTCCGTTCCAAAGATGAGATTAAAAGCGCGTGAAAATTTCTAATTTCTTGTAGTCCGCCGGTCCAAGCGGAAATCGATTTCGCGTTCGATCCCAGATTTATGGCGGGTGAGCCGAATGGCCGAGCTTGCTCGAGGAAGCAGCAGCAGCAGCTGTAACGCTAGTCGCCCTACCAAATGGAGTTCGAATGAATACCAGCGACGAAATATCGTGCGCGGTGCTAGCGAGAAAACGACGACAAGAAGGCTTGGAGGAATGGAAAAAAGGCCGGCGAGTGAAACGGTGGCCTTTTGCGCCTCTGTGCATTGGGGAAATTTATCGAGTTCGACGTCGCGACCTAGATGTACCGCAGGGCCATACGCGCCTGCCGCTGCTGCTGCTGCTGCTGCTGCTAGCGGAGCTTCTTTTTCTTCCTGAAATAGCACTGGCTATTCCAGCGAGAGGGGAACGCTCGCCCTTCCAGCAATTCACCAAGTGGAGTAAGTAACGCGAAACGCTACCTGCTTGGAAAAGCGATGCAACCATCCTAGAAGGAACTAGACTATCCACTTGGAGGAATGATACAGTAATTCCACGAATGTATCATATTCGAGGGAAACCCATGACGATACGCTCTTCCTGTCTCCGATTGCAAGCCCTTCTTACTCCAACCCTTTTTGCACCTCGTCTCTTTCAACTGCACTTCGCATAGTGCATTTACTTTTCTCTCATATGCATCTAAAAAGACGTATACATATGTGTGGCGAGCAGAAACGACGAAATTTCACGTGAAATAACCGCACTATCTCGCATCTATTTTAGTCTGTCTCTGCCTCTCTCAAACCTAGCGTTTTTGCCGACAGATGAGGAGGACGCAGACAACGCTTTTAGCCATACTCTTCCAGCACTGAGAATTCGTGTGCTCGCGGAGTGTATGTGTTTTTTGAAGCGAAAGTGCGCCGCGAACTACTTGTGCCCGATGGAGTCGGCAATGCCCAGCTACCACTTGCTGCGGTACAATAGCAATCCAAATGACATTTTACTCTGGCTCCACAACCCTCTCCGCATCCAACTCATTCCGAAGCAAAGCGCATAATGCTCCCTGAGCTTTTCTCTCTTATTCTCTCCGGCAGCTCCCTTTCAAACATAATGTAACAATTACGAAATTTCCTGCCGCAATGAAGTTATTAACACAATTACAGTAATGTGGAATAAAAAGCGTAGGGAAAGATGTAAAAATTGGAGTGTTACGCTGACTTTATAAGAGTCGACTTTGCAGTTTGAATTGTCAATAAATTTGACTTTAAGCCGAGTAATCCGACGGAAACTGCTGGAAAGTAAAGGGCGCTGTTTGATCCCGTGTATTATCTCTCCGGCACTCGGCGTTCTGTCGAACGAACGGCTACATCAAGATTCCATCGATTACGACGTCCCCCGGCTGTCGGAGATTACACCGACACGATGGAACGAGCTGATGCACCAACGAGCGATTAACGCCTGAGATCTTTCCCCGTTGATGTCGCACTTATCAACCTTTAATCCCGATTATGTCTGCTCGATCGAACCAAATCGACCCTTCTCCCTCCCGTCCTCCTCTGAAATTCTCGAGACGATCGAGTACGCATCCTGAATACGGAATTCAGAATTCCCCGTGTAAAGACTGCCTTCCTAAACTTTCACGAACGTCCGGACATACGATCGTAAGATCCGAGAACTTGAAAAGTGTTTGGTGAACGGCGTCGAGAAGTGTGCGCAGGGAAAACAGGGATAAAAATTGAAATCTTCTGGGTGATGTAAGATAAGTTAGTTTAGAATTCGAGTGAGTGAGTTGTCGAGAGAGTCATTAAGGAGTGACACGAAGTGGCACATCAGGAGTTACACACTTTGTCACGCTAAGTTTCGCCCGGCCGCTAATTTCTTGGCGACCCTTCGGACACGCGGAGACGAAAGACGTAGAGTGAGCGAGTGGAAGGAGAGAAGGAGGGAGGGAGAGAGAGAGTGGTCGATTAAATTACTCGAGCGTACGTAGCCACGAACGAAACTTCTCTCTGGTTGGCTGTAGTCAGGCGTTCGAGTCGTGTTGCAGTGCTTCCTCCAACTGGCAGCTTGAGACCGCGACATCCCCCCTAAACACTTCATACATCGGCATCCGTCCGTGAGTTTCCTGCTCTAATAAGCCTAACTCTATTCCGAGCCGAGCGAGCGCGCCTTAATCACCAGACTGCGAACGTCCGCCCGAATGAAGCACATCTGCAATAGCTCTGCACTCTGCCACTCTGCGATTTATATATTTCTCCGGTGAAGTCGCCGTCGCCCCTGAAACTGATCGATTCGTCGACTCACAGAAATTACCGTCACTCGGTGGTTCGTCGCTGGGAAGGATTGAAAGAGAGGAAAAAGAATCCGTTGAAAAGGCAAGCGAGGATCGTAGCAGGGAGAATGTTTCGCTCCCTCGAGACTGGGATCGCCCGGTGAAATCCTTAAGTTAAGATAGTATCGAACAAGCGACATTTTTATTCTCACGGAAAGAAGGAGAAACGAATGATAGAGCGTGGAAAGTCTGGCAAACCGGAAGCCAGTGCGAGAAAAGAGCTCCGAGGTAAACTATGCAGAGGAACGATGCTAGTGGCTCTCTGTATGCCAATCTTGTACCGCGTGTCGAACTATATTTCTCTCGAGTCTTATGCACGTGTATTCCTCTTGGCACCGGCTCCCTTAAGAAACTTGTCAGAACTTCCGTGACATCGCTCTCCCCCTGATATTCCCCTGAAATATTCAAATTCAAACCTGGCGCAGAGGGATGCCTGCGCTCACCAACACGAAACCTCCTGGAAAAAATGTGTTTCATTAAACTCTGCTGACTGCAGTTGCTCCGGCTCGACGTCACTGCGATGTAGTCGACCTTCCGCAACACTGTAATAACATGTTACACGTGAAGTAATATATCTGCATTTGCTCTAACTAGGATCCTCGTAAATTTCATCCTTTCCTGCGCCAAATAAACCAAGTGCGACTGTGAACTGTCTGTTTTTTTTTAATACAAAATTTACTCGAGAAAATTAGAGAACATATTTCCACGACTAGCTTCGGAGGATTATCTTTACTCAACCGAATCGTATTGCAATGAAAGTAACTTAATGTTCCGAAATGCATGCTCCTTTTATACTAAGAGAGAGCTGATTTTTACGAGGCCCTTTTCTCCAAGACAAATGGCGAGTCCACACTCCAGAAAATCGAGGATTCGAGAAGGGATTGGAGGAGCCTGGGGGAAAAACCACAGGGTGAAAGCTAAAAGCCTGAAAGAGGAAGAAATCAGAGGACAAGAGGGTGAGAGAGAGGACAGAGAAAGTAATGGACACGAAGTCTGACCAGGAGCGTCGAACTTGGTCATTCGTCTTCGTTTCACGAATTGTTCAAGGGACTGTTCGACTTGGCTAAAGTTTTGGCCCGCACAAACTGTGACCTGGTATTATCGAAGGGAAGCGCGTTGTACGCCATACAATTTACGATCTCCGCTTAATTGATGCCAATTTAACTATACACTGGCCATCGCCCATAAATAACTCGATCTCCAACGGCATCGATCGGACCAGCCGTTCTACAATCGTGCTCGACTGCCATTTATAAAGCAGTAATTACGGCAGACCGATTGTAATAACGCTTGACAATAATAGCAGCCAATTGTAATAGAAGTTCCAATAAAATTAATAGCATTCATCCCATTAAACCTCTGATATTTTGAGTCTGTAAATAAAAGTTGTATTCGTGATAATGACCTGTAAATAATCAAGAGTCGAAGCTGGTTAACGCTGATTCTTATCGTATACGATCCTTCCCTCTCAGTACGATCTCGAGACCAGAAGTCCAAATTGTCTCGCGGAATTACATTGCCGTGCAATCTCCGCAGTGGGATCTTCGAAGAATTAGCTCCCTCTTTCTCTGATTCCGTCTCGCTCTCGCACTTCTCTCCCGAAAAAGGTCGTATCCTCCGGGAAAACTCTTACGAAAGCCGCAATGGCTCGGGGCGGCCAATAAAAAACTCCCGGCTAAAGTATTCGCCCTGTAAATCCCTAGCAAATCAGCCACGATCATGGAATAAAAGAAACAGGAAGCTCTTCTTCCACCAAAAAATTAGATATTCCCCCACCACTCTCTTCTTCCGCCGGAGAACATCCCAGGAGATTTCCTGGCTGGCGGAAAAGTTCCCTCATTGAATTTGTTCGGCCGAGTATGACGTCGGGGTTACGTGCGATGATGACCCAGTTCCACGCTCCAATTCTTAATTTCTCGCACATTTGTTTCCCCTTCTTCTCTCCTTCTCTGTCTGCCACTCGGCACAAGTAGAATAAACTCCTGTAAGATCAGACGAGCGTGGTGAAAGAGATGATGTGGCTTTGCTAGAATTCCTTCGAAATTATCCGTTTTTACGATTCAGCGGTTACCACTGCGAGCCTGCATCGTAAATCAACGCGAACTGTGCATTTCTCCGCTGGGTCTGATGGTCGAGGGAAATTCGTTTTTCTAGTCACGCGAATCACTTCCATTACTGAATTATCCCCAAGCCTCCTCTATTTCAAACGAGCTTCCTTCTCTTTCTCTCCACGGACATTCGAAAATTATAGGCACATCCTTTCCCCCAGACACCTACGTGGGAAATGTTAGAAATTTCGAAAATCACGCTGAACTAAAAGCCGAATCGTATAAAGTCCATTTCGTTGGAGCACTCGAGGAGCTCGCAATTCGGCGACACACTGGCACACCATGATCTTCGGGAATTTCCTGAAATATCAAATCCCGAATGAATATCGACGGGTTTCCCGGCTGGCCGAAAACTGGCGGAACTAACAGTCGGTACTTTCCTCGAGAGCAGCGGCTATTCCCTCGCCGGAAATATCTCATTTATATGTAAGCCGTAAAAATGCAATTTAAATTCTCGCTTCTGAAAACATTTATTTAGCTGGAGAATGTAGAAGCACTGGAAGAAAAAAGGAAAGAAAGGCGCTTACTCGGCAAAGTAGAAGAAATCACGAGTGTAAGAGTAGCGTGGGAATTAGTGTGCAGATTATCCGGGCGATTGCATTAACGCGCAAGCATGCTCGGTTCTGTTCTTCTTCGGAAGCATTTGCACGAGTGGTAAAACAGCAGGCCAAAAGGCAGAATTTCAACGCCATTAGCCGAGGCCATGAGAGCAATTAATGCTTAACTGGTAGTAAGCGGGCCGCTCGAATAATTTCCCCCCATTTTCTTGGAGTGTAAAACACCCTCGCACGAAATAAACGGGCAAGCTAGGTCGCTTCTATTTCGTGTATTCGTTCGCTCATTAAACTCCGCGCAGACACTACTCGTGCATTATCCTTTTATTACTACGGCTGAAGCCTTCCAACATGAAGAGAAGGATCCTCCGTGCTAATGCGGTACGCGCTGCCCGCCGCAGATAACACTGGCGTGTGTGATTCACAGGAGCTAAACAATGCACCGGCAGAGACACGGAACTACAGCACTAAAATCACTTGCACCCAACAGAGAAGACCGCAAGACACCAGCCGAGAACTGAGAGAACAACTACTAAATACCGAGAGTTACCAGATTCAAGTTAAACATACCGTTTCTATTCCCATCCAAACTCCGCCACTAAAGATAGCTCTCCCCGCTGCCTCGTTTTCGTACTCTCGAAATATTTCAGGAAAATTATTCCGCCCAGTGCAAGAATAGAAAAACTCTGTAGAAACTCCAGCTAAACCGCTCTGCCAGCAGAAAGTAGTACATGTCAACCAAAAGTCAGCCTGTCTCGTTAAACTCCAACTATTCTACTGACAGATCTACTTTGAGAACGTATTACTTGCAGCTCTAATAAATAAATCAGGTTTATATCATCACGAATATAGCGAATGCGAGAGGAAAGAAAGGTTGTTATTTGCCAGGTTATTTATTCGGTAGATTAAAAAAAGGGGGCTAATAAAATGACCGAAGCGCAAATGTCAACAATCGAACGGCAGACTCGGGCTAATCGTAAAGTTCAACAAACAGCTGGCAGTCGAGGCTGAAAGGTCGAAGGAAGCAGGGAAGCATCGTTGTTCCAGCTTAAAAGCCGAGACAAGTGCAATAGTCGTTCGTCTAGCTTTACGAGTGGAGTCAAAGGTGCCTCGAGCTTTATTAGCAGCGCGCGGCACGCGATGTGCCGCGCAATACGAGCCAACTAAATTCCTCCTTTCTCCTTCTACTTTCCCCTTCTTGTTCCTGCAATGCAATCTTATCGATAAAACCGCACGAAAGTAGTTGGATCTTACTTGGATGCGATCGATCTCGATCAAGAAACGCATCGGAAGCGGTTCGCACGAAGTGGCTACAAAGTGACATCGTATCTCGCGCGAGCCAGCTGAGTGGAGAACACGATATTGGCGTTCAATACGCTCCAAGCTACTCTTATCAGTCTGTGTATCGGCAGCTCCTTTTCTCCGAGGATACGAGCTGACATAAACGTCCGAACATCCCACCGAGCAGTCTTCCACTCGCCACCAACTGCTGCGTCTTTCTACTACTTTCATCCCATTCCTGTTGGACTTCATATTTCCAGCACGCTTTCATCTCGAAAACGCGCGGAATTCCTTTTACGCAATTAGTAATGAGAATTAGAGGAACGCTCGCGATGATTCTCTCTGGGAAATCATAAAGATGGTATGAAAATTTATGAGAACCGCGCGGAATTGGAGCAGGCGAGAGAGCAGCACCTTTTTAGGCTGGGCAAATTAAATTTGCTGAAAGATGAGGTTACTTCTAACGTCATTGCAGCACTTTTCCGCCCGGGGAAACCAACTTCGCAGCTCGTAAAGCCTGGCCAATTCGTTTTGCCGACGTATTTAATCCACTGCGCTCACCCTTTCTCTCATGGGATACGCATGCTAGATACAACAGAAATCCGCGCGGCCAAAAGAGCACTAGTTTCCACGAGCGTTCGGGAAAAGGGCTGGCAAACCCGCAGGGGAGAAGGCCTCGTGGAATTTCATAAGCTGGCCCGTGCTTTTTGGCTCTCTGGCGAGCCGCGCCAATGAAATGAAGCCCGACTAATGGGACGATCCTTTCCGTTACGTTCCTGTTTCAATAAACATCGGCTCACCGTCGGTTTTTCACTGAAAACTCATTCTCTCCAATACTCCTCGAAAGCCCGGATGATCCTCGGGCTAAAAAGTCCCTATTAAAATAGTCATTTCGGGATCGATTTCTCAAAATTGAAAGGACGCTTTTGACATACTTTTCTCGAGAGTGTTCGGAGCGAATGAAGTTCTATTACCGAAACGATGCTGGGAATCTTTTTATCGAGAAAAAGCTCGAGTTTACTCGAGTGCTTCGAGGGGGTCGTCCAAATTGTCGCGTCCCGCTCTCTTTCTCTCTTGGTCGTTCATTTGGAATTTTTATCAGTAGCGTTCTCGAAGCCAGAGAAGGAAGTGCTCTCGCTATTTCAATTAGGCTATCACCCCTTTCGCCCGCGTCAACGTTAACTTTGCCCGGAGTAGCAGCGGCGGCTGGTGCATTAAAGCAGTAAAGGCGCGCCTCTACAGAAGCAGAGCGAGAGGGAGAGAACAGAGGAGAACGAGCCCTCCAAAGGAAATTTCTACTCGACAGTTACGAAACTCGACTACTACACCACCGCGGGCCGGTTTGCGTAAGGAAACTTCTCTGAGGGAACTCGCTTCTCTCCGCCAACTGTTTTCCAGGACCTCCAACCGTCCGTCCTCACATTTTTTCTGAGCACCTCTCGTTTTTGCCCACCAAACTCGATAGAGGCTACATTGCCCATGCTACCATCTGGATACAGGGCTAACAAAATAATTACGCAAATGTCGATATTTCCTATAATTGAATAGTAAAAAGCTGATTCCAAATCTAAAATACTTTTCCAAAAAGCTCGAACCATAGAAAGAAGAATATAAAGAGAAAAATCTACAAAAACCGAACGAGTTAATGCGACTTTTTTGAACGACCCTCTTTTTCTAATAGCTTTCGCGTAATGAACTTTCATTGATGAAGTATTCATAGAACGGAGTGCATTACAAGGCGCTTCACTATGAAAACGAGCGGATTTCATCGGGCGGACGAATATCGATGAAGACTAGCCGATGTGGAAAGGGTTGGTTGGGTATGTACGTGGAAGTATGTGTGGGAAAGGTGGTAGTCAGCTTGGTATATTTCAACAAAATGGAGTGCGCGAGAGTGAGTTTAATCCGGAGGATCATTAAAATTCCTGGTCATTTCCGCTTATAGCGGGCAACCCTTAAAACCAGACGGCCTCCGAGACACGCTCACTTTAGCAACCCTCCACTGGAAAACGATCCTTGAGAAAAACACACTTGCCCAAGAAATTTCACTCGGCACAACCAAGCGAAATATTGATGAAACTATCGAGAACAATTACCAGTTAAGAAGAACAATTTCACTCTCCTATTTCTGGGCAGATTTTTCCCCAGAATTCTAAAGAACCTTCCAATTGGGATAGCAATTATGCGTAATAAGCTGACCCCGTTCCAGGGTAGAATCGAAGCAAATTGTTTCGCAGTTGGATCCGGAACATCTTTTCAACGTCATCTTTTACCAGGGTGAATCCTCTCGCAGAGAGTTGCGGCGGAGGGGGGTGAGAAAGGAGGCCGTAAATGAATCTGGGGAGAATGCGAGTGAAAAACTAGAATACACTGGGAGGCGAAGCTTAATGGAGGAAAAAAGGAGGGCACGTCGACATTCCCATTCCTTGCAATGGAGAAAGAGGGAGAAAGAGGGAAACGTTATGCATCTTTGCTTCCAAGGGTTCTCTCTTACTTATTCACGTACATAGCCTGCCACCAGTAATGAATATTCCCCAAGCTCGGTTGCCTTACGTTCTTCCCTCAGCCGCTCCTCTCCGCTTCCTCCCTTCTGGCGAAAACCTCATTTTCCCACTAGTCGGACACATTTTTTGAAATCTTATTCCAACTGCGTGCGTATCCGCCACCGTCCCCTACATTGCTCGCGGCGAGCTAGCTATTGCGCGGTGCCTTTTAATATCAGAAGAACGCGGCCTGGTATCGTTGCCAGGAAGGAGCGCAAAAAAACCCAGCCCCAATGCGATTCAATAGAAAATACCCTCCATTCGAATGAATAATTCAAGCATTAAACGTCCTAATTACGAATTCCCGAAGTCACCCAGTGGTTCGTCTCTGTTGAGGCTATTAAATCAAGTTTTATGAATTGAATTATTTCTACTATAATATTTAAGTAAGTTTAATTTATCAAATATAACAGAAAGAATAGTGGGTTTGGAAAGAGTCGTTTTTACGCGAGGGTAGAATTCTTGTGGATGGAAACAGGGGATGATAAAAAGAGGGATTTCTAGGAGAGATGCAGGCAGTAAGTAACTCGTATGAGAAGCGCAGTAGTCGAAGAAACACGAACTGCTTTTCACGGCAGAGCCGCCATAAATATTTACAAACGGGGAGAAAACCCTGGCGAATGGTAGCAACTTCAGCGGGACGAGCAGCTTTGCTCGAAACAATCCTAGGCCAACATTTATCGCGAGCTTTTAGCCAGCTTGATGCGCGGCAACGCTATCGCGCTCCCTCGAAAGCCTTCAAACTGGAGGGGGGAAAAAAAGCTGCCGGCATTCTTGTCGCATAGAACCTAAAACACCAAGGACTTATGGGGAATTTGCGAGTGACTTTTGCCCTGGACAATTTCCCAGGATGAATCGTTACTCCGTTGCAGCGAGAGAGGCACCAGAAACAGATCGTGGAGATTGTTCGCGCTAGTTTGGAATTTCTATCAGTTGGCGGACTAATTAACCGATATACCGGGAAGAGCCACCCACCGCGGGAGTTTGCCGCGATTGTTTATGGATGAGATTAGCCCATCGCTCCGCTGCAACTCTCTACCGCATCATCCATTTTCTCCCTCACACACACACACACACACACACACAGCCATCCACGAAACTCTGTGTATGAGTTCTCATCGCGGTCAACTTTCGGCGAAAGTTTAAGATGCCAATAAAGCGTGGCGAGCTACAAGCACACACACAGGGCGCTTGTAACAGTATGGATTCTCATCCATAGGCAATCGGGATTGCCAAGTACATTCTATTCGAAGGAAATTGACCGTCTCGCTGTTAGAGAATCGATGCGCGGCCCCGTTCCTTCTCTTTGTCATCGAGTGCGCTTACAATCTGGCCTTCGCTACTGAATAGCCACGCTTCATACCGCCGCCCTCTTTTCAACCGGCTGCTGCTGCTGCTGCTGCTGCTGCTGCTGCTGCTGCTGCTGCTGCTGCCGAAGGGAGCGAAAGATTTCAGCCAACTGGGAATAACGCCTCCTGAATTATTAATCCCATCACCGGTTGCGCACATCGCACCTACTATCAGGAACATCGATCTACGCCCTAGCATATCCAGCCCGTCCTACAGATCGAACCCACTCTCCCAACTCAGCCCATTTTCAATGGGAATCTGCATAATTCTAGGAAAAATCATGGAAAGATTCGCTCTCCATAAATCAGCCTCAACTTTCCACCGATCGCTTTTGTGTTCCTCTCACAATACAAGGCGAGTGAGAGTTAGTAGACGGAGGAGAGGAGAGCGGAAAGGGATGGAAGGAGATAAAGAGAAGAGAGAAGTATATTTCCAACTGGTGGAAGCCAGTGAGAAGCTCAAGGTGGTGGCTCTTCCCTTCCACTTTTTCTTGGGGGGCGAGTTTTAAGCCCACTTAATACCAGCCGGCATTATGTGCAGGCTCGAACCAAGCTAGCCTACGTATCCTTCTTCTTACACGGCAGAAGCCCTCCATTGTCTCTCACTCTCACCTCCCTTTCTTTCTTTCTTTCTTTCTTTCTTTCTTGCTCTCCCTCTTTCACCCTGTCGTAAGCTCGGCACAGCTATGTATTGTCCGCGGAATTACTTTTCCAGGGGCTACAAAGTTCTTCGGAAGAGCGCAACGACAGATAAACTTCTCGGAAGGTCGAGGAGCTTCGTTTCCCTGCTCTCTCGAGCGGGACGCCACCCTCTCCCGCCGGCCCATACATCCTTTTTCCTAGCTTCATTCCTCCATTTGCTCTCGGCCTCTCATGTTTCTCCGATGCTCTTTCAGCCGTCCTCGCGGAAAGGCAGCCGCCACTGCCAAGTGTAGCAACGGGCGAAGCAACACTATTGCGACGAAAGTTCGAAGAGCTATGCGGTTTTATTCGCGGGAAGAGAGATGCGTCTTTTCCCTCTCCAAAGAGTTCCTCCTCGACAGCCCATTGTCATGCTGAAGAGCGTCTTACTCAGATTTAAAAGGAAGTGTTCGAATATACTTTGATTAAGATGGCAGTGGGCACATTCTATGGGAGATGTGTGTCCAAAAGGGAAGTTGCATTTAAGTACACAAAGTTCCTCGGATGCTGGGGAAGCAATGTATGTAGAATGTTTGCTGTCGAAGGATTCGAATGCGAGGGAGAATTTATTCGAGCGATGCGGCACAGGCCGACGAAGTATTTTTATGCACGCGCTTTCATTTTCTAATAGCGGAGTGCACCTGATCGCGAGGAAAAGAAGCAGGTGCACCCACGCGCTCCCTGCACACCATCGCTCGATTCCCACGTGTAATAATAGTGCTGCCACTCCACGGAATACTACTTACTTTCCGCGTACCAGCGCGACGCATGCATCAGGCTCTATAGACGGCAGACACGTTTTACCAGCAACCCCATGTGCTTTCCATCCCCTTCGAGACTCTACTAGCAACCAAGACCAACTGGGACAGCAGGAAATCCGAATAGCTTGATTAATAGTAGACTCACCGACGACTAACCTATATGTACTTCAATTAGAGCAATATATATTGCAGAAAAAGAAAGAAGAAATGAAAGATAAATTTATAGAATGAATTATCTATTATAATAAAAGATAGAAAGAATTTTATGTATGCTCGAAGTTTTATAGAGATAGGAAATCTACTAGAAACCTAACTCGAAGTAAATTTCTGCAAATATTCTGCGGTTCATTATGAAGTTACGGCCGATGCAAGAAGATTCGGAAATCGGATTGAAATCGCAACGGAACGGTGGGAGGAGAACGAGCGATTAATTAGGCGCATTAGCACCCACTGAATGGCAACTGGGAATTGAATCGGGCGGTGGTTGTTAAGAGGCAAAAAGTAGCCGCAATCGTGTGCTAATTATAATTTAACGTTGCACCGACGTAGTCGCGCTCAATGAAAATCTTCCTGGGAGCCCTTAATCACCGCGCTCAGCACAGTTAAAGCAGAGTCGAGTGAAACAAGTAACGCGATCCTCAGCCGGCAGATTAAAAGAACCAAAAGAATGACGGGAGAATTTTGCTAAAACCTTTGCGCGAGGGAAAGAATACGCTTGGCAAAAGAAGTTCTTATGAAAGGAGATTCGCAGAGGGAAGTTGCACCCGCTTGAAACACTGGCATCCATTAAAAGGGAAACTGGCACGTCTTACTACGGCGATCATTCACTCTTTCCTCGGTGTTTGTCATCCAGGAATCCACTAGCTTTCCACACCGTGGAAATTGTAGGGTGGCAAATGCAAAGCTGCCCCCTGAAATTCGTCATTGTCATCGGATGCAATAATCTATCAAATGAGCAATGTTTATCGCGGCAATTGGAGCCCGCCGAATTTATAATCGACTAATACGCGCTGCTCTTTAATGAAACAGACTGCGCGAGAGCCATCACCGGCTATTTGCTATTTACAGGTCGGAAATTGTTATTTACCAGAGGCGTTGCGATTGACCATAGCTGCCGCCTCGTTATTATTGGGATCGTGTGATTTACCCTTCATCCGCGGTTAATTATTCGATCGCTTGCGGTTAGAATGCTGTCGGAACCGCAAAAATTCCCTGCGGTTACCAACAACGGCTTGTCTACCAATGCCAGCTCTCTCTTTCTCGCCAATATATTTCGATCTATCGTTATTCGAAAATCAAAGAAACGAGATATCCAAGGCAGAGCAACTTAATACACTTTCCACTGCCAAACACTTTCACTAAACGATTCTATTACTTCGTATCTACAAAGTTCTCGCGTTAAGGGTAATAAAATAGCGCAACAAAATGAAGCAGGCGTCTCTCGACTAGCAGAGAGGATGGAAGAGAGGAGGAAGGCGAGTGGTGCTCCGGTAATTTCTATAGACAAACTGGAAACTCGATCGAGACTTTGCCCAGCGGGGCCGAGTGCCAGCCGAGTCGTTAAACTTATCTGGGGAACTAATAACGCAACTGGAGTACCTACCACTGTTTCTTCTTTTCTTTCATCCACTCACTTCACTGTTGCCATCTTTTAATTACGAGAGTGCAGGTTGGAAGTGGCGGGAAAAGAAAAGTCGTCACGTGAACTACTTAAAGAAGATTTGCCCTTTAATAACAGTTTCTTGGCGATTTCTTCTAGCGATGAAGAGCTGTTATGTTTTATCGACTAAAAGCTCCGCACTTTGGGCTTTCTCAGTGGCAACCACATCAGAGTATAACGGTGCCATCCGCTTTTATAGAAGGGAAGCCGATAGTCTGCCCTCGCGGCACTTTCTCCCACACCTGGCCTCTCGCTCTAATTTTCCCAGGCTCCTCTAGCGAGGAACTTGTTGCCAGAGCGGGGAGCACGTGTACCACGAATTTCCGGCGACTTTCCGCGTAAGTTGGCCCGATTACTTAGCGCGCACTCAGTCTTCCTGGGGCTTGTTAGAGGCATCTCGGCCGAGTGAATGCAGAGAGGTGCGAGCCAAGAGCATGAAAGCCATCGACAGGCTAACCGCCAGCCGCTTACAAGCGTTAGAAACCGCACACTCAAATAATTCTACTCCTGCCTTATTGGCTCCCTTTGAACTACTGCTCGCCAGCCACGAATTCCAACAGAGTCCAAAAATACTCATTTATTATTACAGAATTTTTCATTGACAGTGAACAGAATAAATCAATCTTTCTTTAAGTATAAAATAATACAAATTTTGTGAATTTAAAGGATATTAATTATTACAATTAATTTCAAGAAGTTCAAATCTGAATCATAATAGCGAAATTATAGTTGAACACGAGTAAATGCGAAGGGCATAAATACCATCGACAAGCTAACCGACAGCCGCTTACAAACGTTATAGACCGCACTCAGGAATAATTCCGCTCCTGCCTTATTGGCCTCCTTGAATTACAGCTGGCCGAGCAGAAATTGTAGCGGAGATCGAGAGTGCGCAGTGAGGCGAGCGTGCAGTAATTAGAACTGAAAGCCAGTATAACACTGAATGGCCGTGTAACAGTGTGCCGGCACCGCTGAGCAATCCGTATCACTAATCCGCCGTGTGACTATTGCCGGCGATAAATTTCTGGCGAACCACTAGGCGAACCTTCCCCACTGCCAGCCGTCGATCTTGCTCAGCCGAAAAATCCAAGATATTGCGCCGTAAATCTGCACAGATCGAATCCGCCACACGATATTCTCTCTTTCATATTCGGAATTTACGAGTGAAAGGATCGCCTCGTACCAAGATTCCACTCGGACTAATAACGAGCATCGCTGTCGCATATACAAAACTAGAATATTGCAGTTGAAAATTCCAATAACCCATCCAACGCTGCCATTGTATTTGCCATTTTTCATCGCTGTATGAAGGAATTCGAACGAGTGTAAAATTGATTAAAAAAGTTAATTGAGTTGAGTTTTCAATATCGTAGGTATGAGGAGAATCGTTATCATTTTTTCGATGGTTATTAATGCGAGTTCGATCGAGAAGTCACTTGGTACAATCTGGTCATTTTAAAGCTCTAGGAAGGGAAGGGAATTTCACGGCTCGTCTAGAATCACTAGGGATCTCGTGGCTTTCTCACCGCTCGAGCGAGCCTTCCTCAACGAGATCCCAGCTGGCAGAGAGCTTCTTCCTCGCTGTTGATAACATCTGAATTGCGAGGGCTCCATTCAACACTGGCATCCTTATCGCTTGGACCGATCATTGCTTTTGATTACCGTGTCCAAGAGCCTGGAAAAACACCACGACCTTTGCCGCTCCTAAATTTCCACCTGTTTTCCTCCCAAGAGAAAACTTTCCTCTCAACATGGTACTTTGTACGCTCGATTGATCGATGGAATTACTGATTTACTCGACCCTTTACTTAGTGAACTTTACCTACCTTTCGACTTTCCAGCTTCCCTCTCGTTTTTCCGCACTGCGAGTGAAAAATCGATCGATTATGAATGTCAGTCAGGGATTCTGCACAACACGATTTTCGTAAAATTCGATCTAAAAGCAGGATTATCGGAATCCAGTCGGCGTTTTTGCGAAGCCCGAGAAAAAAGGCGAGCTCGAAGGGGATCTGATGCGATAAAGGGAGAAAGCTTCTAATAAATTCGAGAGACTACACGTCGGCAGATCGGCCGGCTGTACAAGGCTGGAAAGCCTATAGAGAAGAGAGAGAGGGGTGGAAAAAGAGAAATCGCTAACAGGGCGACGGTGGATGGGCATGTCTATCTTGATTTATCGAACTGTCACGTTTCATAGTGGAGAGAAAGAGTGAGTGGCGTCGATATCCTCTCGTGCGCATCGTTCAGCGCCGAGAATTTCCACGAGTGCGAGACAAAAAATCGGTCAAGCTTGCGAGAACAGCCCTTCGCTTCCATCGGCAAGTACCATCGACCTCCTCCATCCCTTTCTCTCTCTCTCTCTCTCTCTCTCCTCTCGAATGCTTATTCAATTTTTCCCGATTTTCTCTCAGAACCACTGTGTCTGGCTTGCCCGGACGCGGTCGCACTGAGTAATTAAACGATTTCCTGAGACACTGACACAAATAGAAACGGTGCTCCATTTTCACTTGACAATTATACTCTCTTTTATCATCCATCATTGAAAAACTGTCATTGCAACCCGTTTGTCAATGAAATCCTAAAAAAGGAATTGAACTATCGACGAGGAGAAATTCTGTCAGTGGTAATCCTATTCAGCAGGATGTGTCGCCTAACTCTGCGCATCCTGAGCTCGATTGACGCGACTCGCTGGTGGGGAAAAAATATTGAGTCCGCCTCAATTACTGACCATCAATCAGGCCGCGCAATTTCGGGAGACAATGGCAGCACGACACGAGAGTACTAGCGGTACGCGAGCGTTTATGTCTGACAGATAATTCGATATTGATTGCTGCCGGTTGAAGAGACTATGCCCTCGCTCCTCGTGGCTGGCAGACACGTACGCGTGAAGTGGAAGAGAGTGGGAGAATTCACGGGGAATCATGAGTGGACGAGAAGCTCAGCCACTGGTTGAATGTCAGAGAATCGCTCGAAGAAAAGGTCACACGGGGTAAACAAACCAGAGATTATCACGAACTTTTTCTAGCAAATGTTTCGATCCCGAACTTTGTAGGAGTTTTATCGATATTAAATATAAAATTGAAAGGTGCAGAGTATCGAAAGGCGATTTTATCAAAAGAGGAAGTAAAGTACGCGTGCGATCATCGACCAAATAGCTCGTATTATGAAGACGAGTTAGGATTCCGCGTAAATTCGATATACCAGATCACTGAGCTCTCTGTTTACTCGTTTTATCCCGGTGTTGATGCGCGCACCTGTGCTTGCTCCATGGAAGCGTGCTCTCTCGCCGGATGCTGGAACAACGCGATAGCCTTCTCCCGTCCATTCCTGGCCCGATGACGTCAAAGTCTCACTCAAAATGCAAACACGAGAGTGCCTACTGAAAGGGGGAAGATCGAACCGGCTGACATGGATGCATCCGGCTGAGTGGAAGCATGCATTCGATGCCCCTGTCGAAACCTGCCCTCCAATAGATATCATCTCCCTTTCTCTCCCTCTCATTCAGTACTAAGCGATTTTTTACTAACAGTTACTAAACTCGAGGTTTCTTTAATTGTAAAACAATACTTCATTTCAAACAAAATTCAGTTCAAACAACATCATTTCAAACAAAAATTAAAACTGAAAATATAATTAGTCTGATAATATCTAATACAAAAGAACGTAATTTTAAGATAAAAGTAGTGTTTGAACATAGTTCTCTATGACCACATCACGGAATATGCTTATAAGCATATGTATAGCTCCCCGCTGGTGGTTGGATCTTGCTAGCCGAACGAGAGGTAGCGAGAGACAACCCCTATTGAAATGACAGGGTCGCCCTGGATTACGTGGAAGCTGCATCAGCGCTAAAAGCTAATGGACCAGCATCCTTTGAAGATATCGCAGTAGCAGCAGACAGTGTTCGCTTAACCGACACATCCCCTCTGTTTCCGTCTCGCTAGCCATTTTGAAATCCCTACTCTAATTTAGTCGACTTGTTCGATAGCCAACTAATAATACGATTAACACGACTGTTCTATTTATAAACACGATCGACTATGAACTGTCAACAGAGAAAAAACTAGAGCAGAATTTTTTCCACAGTAAATATCAATCGATATGAAGTCAAAGAGAAAGAGTTTGCGCTGTTTTATATTTGAAAATCGTGAGGAAAAAATATATGAGACAAAATCAAGTGTTTCATTTTCGTTGAAGCACTGTGTGATTCTGGGATAAAAGGCTACGAGAAATTAAGTCTCCAAGAGCAGAGGGATGAAGAGGTAGCTTGGAGCGTGGGGATTTCCAGCGCGGCACTTTATCCGGAAAGATCGCAGGGACTGGATGTAGGTTTAAGTTCGTGAGAACGGGCGCGCAGTTTTGGATTTTCGTGGAGAGATCCACCGAGAGAGAAAGAAGCCAGAGGAGAAGAATAGGTGTCTCGTGATCCCTCTGATAAAGACGATCGAGTGTTGAGTCTCCTGGAGACGAGTGAGCCTTCTTACGGTAATACTCCGAGCGACACTCAGAAAAGATCTTCGAATTTCATGAAGTTCGCATTCCCTTTCGAATGAAATATCTATCAGAAATATTCCAGCAGAAAATCTTTCGAAACTAATACTAACTTTGATACTTATCTTCCCTCTTATTATTAATAAATGAAACAACTCTTATTAAAAATCTAATTGAATATGAAAATTATAATGAAACACAAAGGATGCAATGTTGAGACTAGACTCGGATAGAAAATGCTAGTAAGAAAGTAAAGGATAAAGGCTCACCAAGACAGAGGCCAGGCAAAGTGAGAAGCAGTCTAGCGAAGACCGAAAAGAGAAGGGAGACTACGGCGGATGATTGACCGTAAAGCTTTCACGGCTGGCAAATGCCGCTTTGTGTACTCATGCAAAGTAGATGGCAGCCACTTGATCCCTTAGCATAGCGCCCCCGAGAGCCAAGTCCAATGCTTAGCCGTGTGTGTGCACGCGTATCCCGTAAAGCAATTGCGCTTTAGGCTCGGAGAAATTCGCTTCTCCGCTCGCAGCCACTATTATCGCTTAACGAGAGAGCAAAGCGAGCACATAATCAAAAATACGAAAAGACGCGGTTGCTTTGGGAGTTCGGTTCGATTGATCGTTCGATATCGCGCGGCAAAGGCCGCGAACGTCAATTACTGGAAAATGTGAGGCACTCGTCGCCTCCGACTAGATTTATTCGCTAATACCACCTGCTATAAAACAAGCCGGCAAGCCAACAAGCGGCGAGGAAACTGCTTCTCATTATTTCTCGTTTCCGATTACCAGCGTCTACTTGCACCCGGCACGAACCACCGTAAATTCTCCCACTAGAATGAAACCGGTGGCTGTGCCAGTGGCAAGTAAAAAAGACTAATTTCGTTTTCACTTTGATCTTTCATTCTTGGTCTGTCGATGAAGCGATCGTAGTAATCGGAGTGTAAACTTGACAGTCAGTGGAAGGGTTGTTTGTGATTTTGCGAAAAATGTTGAACTAACTACGTGGACATGTTCAAAGGGTATGAAGGGGTCAAAGGATTAATCAATGCTGGGCACTGCACACACTGTTACTCTCTCTCCTTCTCTTTATGACTCTTTTTTATCTCTCACTCGTGTCCTGCTGGACTGGCAGGCGTTGGAAAAAAATAGCGCTTTTTTCCCCCTCGCGCTGGGAGCAGCTGGATTGCCGGGAGGAAGAGAAGGGGTTGTTAGAGGTGCAGAATGGAGGCTGTGTGTGAAGAGGAGCCTGGCGGGCTCACTATTCAACAAGTGCGAGAGATACAGATGAACGTGCCTCGCCACCGCGCTGATATAAAGCATCCCCCCCACCCCCACCCCATGTATTTTCAATTCGTTTTAATGCTCATGCTTTCTCTCGCCATCTTTCTCCCCTTCATTATCCACGCTCGCTTTTCCACCCTCGCAGTGTGGAATTTATTTTTCACCTTTCGGCAGTGAAAAGTTTAGCATAATTTCACAGCTCGTGGTAAATATACGGTTTCCTAGAAATACTCGAATCTTTCGTGTGAATCCAACTATAACTCCGAATTGCAATCTCAAACTCGAACGACTGGATCCCCGAGAATTAAAGGATCTCGCGCGCCAAGCGAAAAAGTGAGGGCAATCGTCAGCGGAACTTTTTACTACCGAGGGAAATTACCGCGGGCGGAAGAAACAATACGAGCCGGAGAACTTCATTAACACGATTCGCCGAGGGCGTTGCGACGCAAAAGCTTGAGTGGACAAGGCGAGGAGGGCGGTGAAAGAGCAAGGTGAATAGGGGATGTTTTCCGGCTAACTCAAAGGAAGCGGCGTTCTTCCTTGGGAAAAGGCTGGACGAAACTGGGTCGCGGAAGATGGACAACACGAAGAAAATAGTGGTGTGGCCTGCTTTTCTAAGAAAGCCTGTATTTACTGCTCGAATCGATCGTCCGAATTCACTTCATAGGCAGGAAGAACGTGTCACATCGCTCTGTGCTCCTTGAAACCGACTCCTCTCTTCTTTAGCCTCTCGGGCCTCTTCATCCACCCACCTCTAACACTCGACTCTCCGCCAATCCCCGCCCAGCATAGCCCCTGGCCTTTCGAACCCTTGAATTTGACATTTGGCAGCGACACAAACGTGCCGGAGTTACCACCAGCGATTGTTTCGAGGTCGCTTCTTCCGTCGTAGTTTTCTTCCTCAAAGGCCGAGCTCTATCACATATTACCAACCATTCCAGACAAAGCTTATGAACTCCTATAAGGTTTTCCTTCGGTCGAACATGTGACTCGGTGTTAGTAAAGTCTGACCTCAATTGAGAAAGGATCCTCGTCGAATTGAAAGAGGCATTGTAACGAAGTCTGCAAATTAGGTGTGGTGGTATCGGGTCATCTTCAATATGGACCGGTAAGATCGATGGTGGAACGTGATCCGAATGGCACAATCGCTGAACGAGTAAAGTTCCCTTGGTCGACAGTGTGGGAGAGAAGGAGGGAGGTAGAATTTAGAGCTCAACGGAAGAATCGAAAAGGAGAATGAATTCATTGAAGTTGCCGTGGCAGCTCGATGGAAAGGGATAACCGGAAAGTTGGTGGCTCGCTCCATTACAAAGGAAGCGACGTGCGCGCGAGCTTCCGGGATAATGCCAGAGTTCTGCCGACACGCGAGCTCCTATCGCCAAAGCCACCGGGCTTTCTTCAGACTCCCGGAAAGCCTTATTGCGCCTTTGAGCCGAGGAAAATGCTGTTGCGCTCTATTACCAGCCACCCAGTTTGCCATCATTTAGACTTGATTCCAAGTTCCTAGTCTGCCACCAACTCCAAAGTACCGGAAAATGACGACTTTCTTCCTTTGAGAACGTAAACCTAATCCCAAATCTAATTTATCAGGAACGAAGTTAATCTTGTAGAAATACATAGTTATTTTCACAATTAATTCAAGCCGTTAACAGAGTTCGAAAAGTCCAAGTGGGAGATTTCTATTTCAAAAGAACAGGATCGTCTGACTAGCAACTGACTTATACTACTTGCAGCATTAATTGGACTAGGATAAAACCTAGAGCGCTCCAATGAAATTGGCAATCTTTTCTCCAGCATTAAATTAATTGCCTAGAACACTCAACAAAGAAGGGATTCTACCGAAAGTATTTCGCCTCACTTTCGAATTCATCCATCGCGGCAATTGAATCGCGAGCCTCGATAATAAGATGGATGAAAGGAGAGGGCAGAGATTGTTTGCGAGAAAGGGGAAGGCTGTCTGGCAGAAGAGACGAATTAATCGAATTTTTCCTCACGAATGCCGGAGCCATCGAATGACGAGGGTGAGAAGGAGAGGAATGAGAGGAGGGAGAGCCGCGATCTGCCACTTTGCAAAGCTAATTTCATTTTCACGTTTATTCCCTCGGAACACACATTTCCCTCCTTGATTCGTCAATGCCACTCTGACCTACCAACTATTCTCCCTAAGAGATTAAAAACCCACTAACTAACCCTTCCCATTTTCACCGATCCAACCAACTTCAGGTTCCTTTCATTATTCCTAGCGCCACTTAATTTTCGCTTCTGGCTCGGAAAAATAGCCGACGAAAGAATGTAATTAACACGCTTGACTTGCCGACTGGCCAAGCTGTCCTTTTGAGTCTCGGCCAGCCAGCTCTGTCCAACGAAGCTTAAGATCATCGGTAAACGTGAATTCTCGGGACAAACGAGAGCGAGCCTAATACTTGCTAATAGATTCGTTTGTCCCTCCTATAATCGCTCTCTCGAGCGAGCTTCCAAAGCTCTTGCTTGCTGTTCCATCGCATACTTTCGCAAACAAGCCCCTTCTCTGACTAGAGATCGCTCGCGCTCTATATAACCAGCATCTCCAGCCTTAACCAGACAGGCCTTGGATATGAGACTCGGTTGAAATAGTTCCCGAAACTAGACTAACGCACACTCCTCTTCTGTTTGACATTCGAAGGCCTCGCAATTTCTGAATACTCTATTCCTACCAACTAGAATGGAAACTCCTTCCTAACTCGTGTAACCATTGGCCGACGTTCCCCCGAAAATCTACATATCAAGATATTCTCCTCTATTTCCATAATTGAAAATCACATTAATAGCTCTTGCGTGAAACAATCACTCAGCAATGTGTTAACGCACGAAAAATTCTAGTCTATAATAAACACTCGGCTGTGAAATGGCAGAGCTAGGAAATTTCGAGGATTGGATGTCAAAATCGTAATGTCTGGTAATCGAAGGAAGAGAATCGAATTGGCGATGGTATAAACCAAGCCAACTGGGATCGGCGTTCTCCGGCTTACGCGCGTATCTGGAGCAATTATCGCCAATGCAAAACAAGGGTGTGCATCGATGAGGCCGATATAATGCCAGGCAAAACACACTACCGAGAGACATTCCAACGCATATCTATCACATGTTACGGCAACCCCTGCGCGATTTCTCCTGCTCGATTGAACTGCGTTAACCCGACATTACTGATCGACCTCGTTAAACCGTGCAAATCCAGCATATCGTTCGCAGGAAATGAACACTACACCGAGGAAGCGTGACAAGAAGCACCCTACAATTCTACGATCCATCCTCCAAGTTGGCGACTGTCGCGGCAAATGCTCGAGGGCAATCGAGCCAAGTGTCTGCTTCGAGTTTCCCTGACTCCCAGGGAATCTCCTGCAGCGGGGACCTGCCAAATTAATGCTTAACAGTCAAGATTCACGACTGCCCCCTTAGAATCAGTAGTATTAACCTAGCATCGAAGACAGCCGCGTAATTAAGTAGAACTGATAGCAGTAAATACACAGCGAGGAGAATATAACATCTAAGTAAATGCAGAGGAACTCCTAGAAGATCCATCGAAAGTAGCATTTCCACCCCGAAAGTTCCGAAAGCAGAAAGCCGTTATACGTCGTATTAACAAGAAGCCCTGGTTGATAACTTAACAGACTCGTAATGACTGCTGTTGTTTCGGGAGAACTAACTCCCAGCGATGGAGAAAGTGCATCCCAAGGGAGAAAGATACACGGCGGCTGCGTCCACGGAATGCGCTATTTATTAGAGAAACTAAGTGAACCCCACACGATCCACGACTCGAGCGACTCGATTTCAATTTCACGCGCAATATAAGCTAATTTCGAGTCTCTCGCTCGCTTCGAGCAACTCCGACACCTCCAGCGGAACTCTGCGATTGTTGAAATCGAGTTACGAGATGGAAAGATGGAAAGGCAGCAGTGTACACTGTGGCTAAAAGGAGACAAATAAACTGGATGATTCTAGTCATGGTTTATGAAGTGTAAATGGGTAAAGTTCGAGAAGTTCTGTTATCACATACTGAACGAATACCCTTGCAATCTTAAACCCTCTGATATTTGATTAAAAAATAATTCAATATTTTTGCAAGACATGAGAGATTCATTTATCTTTCTTAATAACTCTTTTCAACAAAGCGTCCCAGTGTGAGAAAATTTATTTACGAGTTTAACTTTATTTACAATCTTAACGAGTGAGTTCCGACCGAGCAGTGAAAGGGTGGATGAATGCAAGCGAGTGCGATTTAAAGTGAGAGAGTAAGCCAAGAGTGCAAATAAATTCACAGCTGCATCGACTCTAATGCAACACCAGTGTGTGTAAAGAAATACAGCACGTGATACCGCACACATCAGCAAGCATCTTGTATACACGTATTATCGCAACAAACCCGATGAATGTAGGACACTATTACCGGCGACGGAAGTGTCACTCAACGGTAATAAACCCATGGAAACGTAGCCGAGCAGAGACTGAAGCTCGTATGAATGGCAGAGTAAAAAGAGAGAGAGAGCTTCTGATACCTCTGAATACATCTCCTCTGATTCTCGCCTTTTCTCCCAGGCACGACAAGCACCAGAATAAAAGAGAGAAACATTGAGGACTTTCATTAAGGAATGGATTATTATTTACGCCGATTCACCTCGCGCGAGATTAGCTCTCTTCAGCTTTGTGCATCCAACGAGACTCGTTCCCGGCGGAAATCTCCTTTTACCTGATCTTTCCAATTGTACTTTTCTCGCAACCGGAATACAATTCATCAAAAGCTCACTGTCTATCTTTCATCGTGTGCTCTATTTATTTCCTGCTCTCATTTCCCGGCTGTGAAAATTCCAGTATAATTTCGCAAACACCCTGAAATAGGCTCGTGGGAAAGATGACAGTGGGTGAAATACAGTATGTTCAACAAACAATTGTGGAGTGTTTCTGTAGTTCGAGCGAATCTATAATGAAACGTTTTTAATGTGTTGTTGCTTGTAATGTTTATCTAAGCGCTCAAAAGCTCCTCTATTTCGATAAGGATTACACGGCAACGCATTGTCCTTTGAGAATTTGCTAATCCTGTGTTATTCTCATTTGGTACAAATGAGATTGTTCATTTCCATGAGAGAACACAAATAGTTCATAATAGGCGGACTATTAGGACTTTGGTAGTCAGGAAATTCTACGGGAGACTCGGCCGATTCAACTGGTGAATAAGCATGCGGCGAGAAGGCAATGTGGACGCGCCAAAACACTCGCACCAATATACATAAACAGGGCTCGCGTGACTCCTAATGACGCGCTCGCGTGCACCCTGGCACAAGTAATGAGACGATCCTGGCCCAATACAATTACGCTAACTACTGATTTCCCTAAAAGTCAGGGAACTAACCGCGCCACTAGCGCAACGATCGAACAAGTGTTCGCACCATATGATCGCTTTGGCGCCATCCTCGCCTCATTCGATTAGAAATTCCAAGCAAAATGCAGTGCAATATTGCGAGCTTATTAGAACTCGCACTCCCATCTACGAAATCAACGTAGCTTTCAATTTGATGATTATCACATGAAATTTATCATTTTATCATTCAAATCTGTGCACATTTTATTAATATACACAAATATTCAATTATTTATTGAAGTAGTTAATTATGGCAATATTAAAAGATGTAATAGAATAAGAATGTAGTCACTCACCGGAGCCATGGACAAGTGTGCTTACAAGGAGAAGCAGGGAGAAAGCCAAGCGTAGTCGATGATCCATTCTTCCAAGAATATTCTCTCAGCTAGTTGGAGAGTGAGGATCACTTCATTCCTCCTTAATGGAGAACAGGATGATCTTCCTGCGCTCGAAGCCACCTAACACAGAACGCGCGCTTCCACGGATTTCTTTCGAATGGTGGGTACACGTGAAACTGCGATTGCTTCGCTATGACCGATGATAACTGTGAGACGGTAACGCGCCAACTGAACGAAAGCTCGCCGGTTTCTCCCTAAAACGACCCTGCGCGCACGCGCACTTTCACACCACCGCATCCCCCGCTCGCCTTCTCTTCCTCCTCCTCCTCCTCCCGCCAACTTTTCACCTGTCACGTACGGTTGCGCGCCTCTAATTGTGACTTCGTCCTCTTCTGCTCCTTTTTGCCCCGGCAAAAAGCGCGAGGATTTTGGAAAGAATTCCTGCCACCATTCTCTCGAATATCCTCCGGCTCTTTCCTCTCTCACATTTGCTTCCTGTCGAGCTTTGAAATACGTGCTCTCTGCAACTCGAGCATCCTTGTGATCTGTTTACTTTGAGTCCTTTGCTTCTTGACTATTGTAAATATATCAGGTGTTTTTGTTACTTTGGAATATGATTGATTATGCAGATTTATTCTGAATTGTTCACTGTAAATGGAGGATGTTCGAATACTGAAAATAGTTTGATTATATAGGATAGTTTTCGGAGAAACTATCTCTGAAACTTTCAAGGAAGAATCCGAGAAGTAACAAGCTTTTAATTATTATACAAACGATCGGGTGGTGCGGCTTGAGGGACGAGGAAAGTTGGCGAGTTCCTTCATAGCTCGTAAAAGTTGTAATAGCGGGGTAGGAGCATCCTGAGAAATATGTAACTCGGGAAGAAGCGGTGGCTGAAAGTAGGTGGAAGGAAGCACGTTTCGCCTGACAATCTCACGTGCCACTTGGTGGAAAAAGCGAGCGGCCAGCATAGAAGGGAGGAGGAGGTTGGCTGGGAGAATTATATGCACGTAATTTCACACTTTCCTAAAAGTTCATCGGACAGAAGGAGGAAAGACTAAAGGAAAGAGTACGACAGACGCGTTCTCTCGTTGGCAAGAACGAAAGGACACTGCCGAGAGAAGGCGAGAGCTTAATAGGACGGAAATTCCAATTCCACTTGGGACTAGGTAAACTTATCTCATAAATTACCACCGCGACGCCGCTGCCGCCGCCGCCTCTCGGATTCGACAAGAAACCGAAATCCGAACTAATATCCGAGTGATACTATCCTGGCGTGGCACACACCGCCCACCGGATTCAGAATGGCTCAGCAGGAAAACTGGTGCGGGCTTGAACAGACTGATGGAGAAGGGTCCGGTGAGACAGACGGACAGACAGCCGGCTCATATGTTACAAGGAAAGAAAAGAGCAGGGAACAAGAACCAGCGAGTATAACGTATCCCGCAGATCGCATCGAAGCACTGATTTATTATTCCTTGTTGGAGACACCAAAGGAAACCAGAGCAACCTCGTTGCATAATAACGCGAAGAAGTTGGCCATATTTTATAAGCCGCGTGTATGCGATACGAATAACTCCTCTGCCTTTTCTAAAGTTTCCTGGACGACTGTCAATTTCCGCAACTCCCATATTCATCTACGCTTAACTTTCAGGAATGCGTAATTCCGTTGTTCCGCGGGAAGAATCCGGTTTGAAGCTGCGGGAGAGCGAAGCTCTGTTAACATTTGCCCTCGTCGATCCCGGCTCTTCCGCGCGCAGAGAGAGAGAAAGAGAGAACAGAAAGCGAGTTACGTAATCGTGAGGGAATAAAAAGGGAGGAGTTTGTATTTGCAAGGGAGGCTTCCTCATGCGACATAGGATAGTCTACGATCGATACGGCCTTGTTATTTTTTACGAGAGCTTCTTTACGGCTTTGTACCCGTTACATAATATGCCAATCAACCTAGCTACGAAAGGGGAGAAAAAAACCCCCTGGTATGACGAAGAGTGCTTGAATAAACGAGTGTGACTGTAGACGAACTAACCGAACAAGCTCTATTTACAGGCCTCCCAACGATCGTAATCATAACGCGGAACCGATCATCCCTCGTTTTACCAGCAATAAAGTTTAATTAATACAAACTACTGTCGAACGTTCTTCGACCACTCATAATCATACATCTCATACATCAGCTATTCTTCGCAACGCTCGATGTTCGTTGACTTTATTTATCCAAAGTTCGATAAGTAATATAATCGCAACACTCGATAATAGGAACAAACTCATAAATTCATTAGCTGGGCGGAGTACCAACGAAAAGCCAGGAAGTTACGAGTGCGCGAAACGGTTTGGCACCGAGTGCCCCGATACACAGAGAAAGCTGTTGTATCAACTAATTATCATCGGCTGGCACCGCACTAACACAGAGGAAATGTTTAACAAATCGCATTAGCGAGCGCATTGACTGGCACATCTTGGTAAACGCTGACATAACTTTACAAACATACAAAATCCACTCGGCTAGTTGGAGCACACAACTCGCCACAGTAAGCGGTGTACTGTGTCTGATGGATCATCCCTGTCTGACCGCATCAGTTTAATCCACTTACGAAACAGCCGGCACCGGCCGCCTCTCTCGCTCCTCCAATTAGTTCCCCCTCCACGCAATCAACCCATTTTTTTAGCAACTTCATATTTTCGCCGGAGCTAAGTGCAGTCGATTTCTGGCTGTCAGCGGGATTAATTGACTCGAAGGTTTCGTACAAGGAACCTCAATGGGAGTGAACATCGAGCGAGAGATAAGGACGATCTTGCGAGCTTATCTTGCCTGGAAGTGAATTCATGCGATTGAGGAAATTTCCGTGAACATTAGCGTACACACCGAGGCGTCAGAGAGTAATCCGTAGAAGTGCATAGTGGCTTGGCAAGTAGCTTGACGCGGCCAAAGCTCGGCTTCCAGGTGCATTCAGCCGCACATTACGCGAAGAAGGCTAGTCCACAGGACGAAACTAATTACACATCAACATGCATGATATGTGCTTTGCTCTGTGTCTGTGTACCTATGTATACTGTGAAACGAGGTGACCGGGGCTAAGATAAACTTCCTCCCTTCCCTTTGCAACTTCCTGCTGATGATTCCCAGTTACGTTTGGGCAGTGCAAACTCTTGAAATCTCTGCTAAAACACATTTGCTCTTCTATCATATTTGTGGCGAATCGTCAAGTACGAAGTTGATTAAAAACTTGAGGAATATGTTGAATCGTGTTATGTATTAATCGAGTCGTGTGAGATTGACAGTTTAGCTAAGACAGTCTTAGGTGTAAGTGGCTGGCGAGCGATAAATGAAGGGAACGAGATTGCATGCTGAAGAGTTGGTCAACCTTAACGAAGAAGGAACTAGCATTCGAAGTTCTCTCTACCTTGAGGAAGGCCGCACTCCCCGACTGTC
Source organism: Ectemnius continuus (assembly GCA_910591665.1). Lineage (NCBI taxonomy): Eukaryota > Metazoa > Arthropoda > Insecta > Hymenoptera > Crabronidae > Ectemnius > Ectemnius continuus. Next base: position 5,056,063 of record OU342868.1, on the reverse strand, counting down.
TCTCTTTCTCGCTGGCGCTGGACCTGGCTAACTTCCGCTTACTCCACTTCCGACTAACGACCCATCTAACTTCGACGGCCTCAAAGAGTGTGCAACCCCTCGGCTGCGCACGTCTGTTGCAATGTCGGTGACGATGCAATTACTGGGACGCGTTCCGCACTCGAGGAACTAGCAATTTCCAACGGTAGCGATAACGAGAAGCATCGAGGCAGCCCCAACCTCCAGGAATCTTAATGAAATTATCACCAAGTCCGAGCAAAGTCTTTGAGAAAAATCAGGCAAAGAGTTTCACTCTTACCGAATGCAAATAACTACGTTGCACCCGATGGACTTCGGAATTTTCACGTTGATTGCTATTCATCACTTTTTCCCGACTTTATTTTGTTTAACCCCGGCTCGACTGCTGTAATTCCCGGGCGAGAGCTATTTCTCCCTTTGAGCCCGCGCACGAAAGAGTTCATGGATGACACACTCGTAATTGGCCCTGCTTGTAATCGTATCCCCCGCGCACGCAGATCGATCCTACAAAAAGCAAACTGAAAAAAAGGAATTTGACGCTTCGATAGGAAGCAGTGTTAAAAATTGCCTCTTTTTTTCCTCGGGAAACTCTGTTACGCGTGACCCGCCCGGAGACCACAGCATCGAATTACATTCGCGCAAAAACATTTATCTGTATCTCTGAAACTATAAAATAACTAACTGTAAGCCTAGAAATAGAAATAGAAATAGAAATTCGAGATGTAATATTTACGATGATATTTAATTGGAGTATAATTGATCAATTTAAAATAGTATAATAGAAGCCAAGTGGCAGTGACACGACATCATCTGTGGACGCTCCGAGTCATTACGCGAGGATAGGCAATTAACACCGGTAACCATCGCACCCGCAAAGTCCATTACGGTAGCTTCGTTGGCTGGCTGGAGCTGTGCTCTGTTTTTCCTCGTACACGCAGGCCATGTCCAGTTCTATCAGCCGCTTGCCCGGAAAATCCTCTCTCTACCCCTTGATTAAGGTTGTCTTGGCCAACCAGCACTGCAAATACCTAACATAAATACGCAAGACTCCCACAAAGGGGGGCAAAAAAACACTCGTTCTATATAAATAGAAAGAACGCTCATTTCGTCGAAAGATAAATTCAGGATAGTTCCACTTTCAAAGACTATCCCAACGAAGAAAGCTTAGGAATGGTGGAAACCTCGCTTTTCAATGGTCTTAGTCGGAAAGAAGGCGACTTTTTTCGATAGTCAGTAGTCTAAGTCACGGATGGGTTAGTCGGATAGTCGAGCAATAAGTCTGATCTGTCATGAGATTGTAGGAGCAAATGCTAGCGGCAAGGGTGGAGAAGCCAAGAGGTCAGAGGGAAGAGAGCAGGTTGCCGGGAAAGGAGAATGGAAAAGTCTCGGGGATCGGATGAGAATCCTAGCGGGAGGTGGCAGTAGAAGAAAAATGAAAGGAGCCGGTATATATCCGGCGGTATTAGGTAAAAAGGGAGAGAGGATCAATGCTGTTCTCTCAGCGACAGCCTTGCCAAGCAAGCCATTCATTCCTCTTCTTCATCGGTCTTCTTCTTGTCGCAGCACTTCTCGCCTTCCTCTCGCCTGCCTCCACACCTTTCCACCTCCCAGTCACCTTCACTCTTCGATACATCATCCCCGGTTGGAGAGAAGAGCGGAACATCACACTGTCAAGGATGGATACCCTTCCATCGAGATTCGCATCTCGAATTTGACGCATGAATCGCTCCTCGAATATCGGATCGCGATGATCTATCGACGGACGTCGCCTACGTCGCCTGCCTATCCATCCAACTCGCAAGCTCTGCCTTCCTCTCTTTTACTAGCTTTCCACAAAAGCGACCAATCCCCCCTACGATCCAGCAGCCCCACGCGACTTCAAAGCCATTCCAGGATGAAGACGCGTGCACGCGCATGATTTACGAGAGCCGCCAACTGAGCCACAAGCTGTGTGTACAGGGTGAGTCACTTGCCTTTGAATCACCACCAAAAATTGGATATTTTCGATGGCCAAAAATATGGGGAAAAAAAAATTTTGAGCTAGGACTCTGGAATTTTTTCTACTTCTTCCTCGATGCAAAAAAACACTTTCTACAAAGTTTCAGCCCTGGGAAAGGTCGGGAAAATAAAAAAACATAGGGAAAACCGTCGAAATGAAATATTCCAGATCGGTTTTCCATGTGTTTTAGGTAGAATTCCGGCATTTCCCCCACAACATTTATGTTTTTTATCCGTTTTGAGACACGAGCAATCGAAAAATCAAGCTTTCGTTCCAGTCCCAGAACCTTCGAAAAATCGAAAATTTTTGAAGGGGTATGCCTTAAAAAATTTGCGAAAAAATGAATTTTGAGCTAGGGCTCTGGAATTTTTTCTACTTCTTCCTCGATGTAAAAAAACACTTTCTACCAAATTTCAGCCCCGGGAAAGGTCGAGAAGATAAAAAAACATGGGGAAAACCATTGAAATGAAATATTCCAGATCGGTTTTCCACGTGTTTTAGGTAGAATTCTGGCATTTCCCCCACAACATTTATGTTTTTTTTTCGTTTTGAGACACGAGCAATCGAAAAATCAAGCTTTCGTTCCAGTCCCAGAACCTTCGAAAAATCGAAAATTTTTGAAGGGGTATGCCTTAAAAAATTTGCGAAAAAATGAATTTTGAGCTAGGGATCTGGAATTTTTTCTACTTCTTCCTCGATGTAAAAAAACACTTTCTACCAAATTTCAGCCCCGGGAAAGGTCGGGGAGATAAAAAAACATGGGGAAAACCATTGAAATGAAATATTCCAGATCGGTTTTCCACGTGTTTTAGGTAGAATTCTGGCATTTCCTCCACAACATTTATGTTTTTTTTCCGTTTTGAGACACGAGCAATCGAAAAATCAAGCTTTCGTTCCAGTCCCAGAACCTTCGAAAAATCGAAATTTTTTGAAGGGGTATGCCTTAAAAAATATGCGAAAAAATGAATTTTGAGCTAGGGCCCTGGAATTTTTATGGTATCTTCCTTGATGCAAAAAAACATTACCCACCAAATTTCAGCCCCGGGGAAGGTAGGGAAGTCCACCAAAAAAAATAAGGGCTAGGAGAGTTCTGATTCAAAGGCAAGTGAATCACCCTGTACGTGTTCGCAAGGAAAATATCTCGGGAAAAAGGCTCCAGCAAGTTGCGAATCGAAAGAGATTCCCGTCGCGAGCTTGTTTGCTGCAGTTCCTCCATCGTTTATCACACCGGTCGAGGCATACCATTATTTCACGATGTCCTGTTCCGTTCCTCGCACGCATGAAAGATGATCACCTCCACGCGTTCTACACGATGTGGCTATTGTTAAGAGCAAAAAGCGAGTAATGCGCTACTCGCACGCCGAATACAGTTTGGAGTGTGTAGAAGAGAAAGTGGAACTTCTCTCTCAAAAATACAGCAAGCATATGTAAAGTAAAGGGTGATGGAACTTTTAAAAATAGTACCTTTCTGATTTTCAAGAGAAAAGACAGTTTCACAGTAAAATCGCAGGTCTGGTGGAAAAAGTAGCGCAGCACTCCAATCTTGTAGGAATTAATGTGATTACGGTAGAAGCCCTTCGATAACACCGGGAATCGGCTGCATCGGTTTTTAATCTTCATTAATTTGCAAGAAGTTCACCAACAGAAGCTCGCATGATTCGTTCGCGCGATCTGAAGTACGAAACATCGATTTAGGCTACGGAAATGCTGGCCCGGCAATAGCCATGACTCGGTTGAAGGACAATTAACGAGGCAGCTGCATCTGACATCCACACGATCGGTTATAATACTCGATCACTTCCATCTGACAGCACTTCAAAATTCGTATTGTTCTGCTTGTCAGAATTCCTGCTTTTTTTATTCGCACTGTCTTCCACGTGCGGGCAAAAAAATACAAGTGGGAAAATATCCCGCAATTCGTAGTGAGACCCACAAAGTAGTGAGACCCCTGAGTTATGAGAGGATTAACGTACATGGAGAGTGAGTTTAATTACAATTTTTAATTAAAGAAATGGATTTGGAAAGAGGATTCTATCTACGTGAAGAAACCAGTCGGTCTGTGCTGATTAAGTTCATACGCTTATTTAATTCCAGCGGATCGATCCGCCAAGAGACTATTCCTTCTGGTTTCAGCCACTTCAGACTTTGCCTTCATATTAATGCGAATCTATCGGACATCCGTATTGAAGGAATCTTTCATTTTCAAGTTGCAAGCAGTGCGAGGCGCGTATTAAAGTAAGAAAGGCCTGTCGGGGTTCTTTCGCGAAAGAATTAGAAAACTAATTTCACGCTAGAAGTGCTCCGACCGGAGGGTATTCCGTGCACTTGGATGAGTAACGGATTGAGTGATTGTCTGAGTGGCTCCAAGCCAGAAAGCGTAATTTTTCGACGTTCGAGAAATCGTTCTTGGATAGCCTAATGGACAGTGAGGAGGGAATGGAGGAGTCGAATCGATGCGACCGGCGATCTTAACAAGATTGCAAAGGGTGTGCCTGGGACACGTGCTGAAACCTTATGCCCCGTCTTTTCGCAATGTAATTACATTCGAGGAGATGAAGCAGGGATGTACTGAACTAAAAGGACCCAGAGAAAATCACTTGGAAAGTTTCACCCGGAGAGTTGTCAATTAAGAGATGAATACTGTGCGCTACCTGTGTTGTAAATTTTTATTTTATATCCAATAAAACGCATGGCAACGATATAGAAACAAAAGGTTGTCTTGACATAGTCGTAAAAAAGAAAGTTCACACTCGAAACAATACAAATGAGCAAGTGAATTTAACGAGTCGTCAATAATGGCGTGGTAATAATCGTTTATTATAAATAACTATTAACACGTGCTCCTTCACATACATCACCGTTACGTGTTTCTCTTTGCACATCGCTTAGGAATCTATGCAATAGTATACGTTTAAATCGGAGCCTTTTGTCATCAGTTACTTCGGAATTACAAACATTTAATCGTGATGCGGTATGATTATTTATGAGACGATTATTTACAGAAAACGATCGTCGATACTGGCGGCAGAACTCGACCAGTTGCTCGTACAGCTAATTATAATAATCGCTGACTAAGGAAGGGCAACACTAATTATGCTCTTTGCACTGTGTCGCGTCAAGAACATCGTTGCTTCGCCAATAGTGTCTTGATAAATTTACATCTCACGTATGTATCAAATGCAAACTGTGCTTTTTCGAATGATGAATGGAAGAGTCAGGACGAGAAATTTAAGGTGTCCTGCTTCTTCTTTCCTTCCTCTAATACTTTCTCCCGCTAAATGGCTGCAGAAGCGAATCTGCGGCAGGGTTTCTAAGACCACTGTATACTGTTTTGTTTGAGAAATAGCCGACTATTCTGGCAGTCGTTCATCATAACGGGAGTTTGTTGATCAAAATGCCTGGGTTTCAAATCACTTGATCCCAGGAGCATAGGGAGCATAGATGCGTTTAGTAGAAAATATAATAGAGACAGCGTGAATTTCAACACGCGCAAGACATATCGTCACGCAGCACGCACACTCATCAGTCGCAATTGAATTTTGCTTTTCACGGAACAGATAGCCTGCTTGACTTCTACACACAACTCGAATGCAATGCAACTCTTAGCTAAACGCTCGACACGACCTTGCAACAATCGGCAGAAAAAAGTGAAAGCTAAGTGCTACCAGAATACCGATTATAAATAAACGATAACCGAATTCATCAAGTTTAAGAAATTGTATTTATTGCGTATTGGAAACTGTCAGACGTAGACATATTCGTAGCTGCACTTACTAGTCCGATTTTCTACACACAACTCTATTATGGTCGGGTTTTCCCTCGGTCAACTCGACTGCTCACATTGCGTTTATACTTTTGGTCGCATTGCACGTAGGGGTACTGGCTACAAACGAGGAACACGTACAATAAGTATCGAATAACGGTTGTTACTTACAGTAGCACGAAGTATTAGAATGCAGAATACATATTCTGTAGCAGTAGCCATGAAGAGTACCAACTACGCACGAGTTCGTCGCGTTCGTACTAACACCTAATCACCCTCTACCACGCATACCTACTTTTTCTTAGTCTCAGTCTCTTTTTAAACCGCTAGTCCCGCTCTGTTAATATTCTGATTTCCTCGTTTTCTTATTCTTCAACTTTCCCCCCACTTGTCATCCTCGTTTCCTTCCCACACACGCAAGCACACTTATTCGCGATCTGCCTACACTATGCTTTATCCCCACCATCTGAGTGTTCTGATCTCAAGTAGCAGTATCATCATGTATTCAACAAAAATTAAAGAAACGTGCCGTTTACCTCAACTTATAATTATTTGTCAGTTCCCAGTGACCTGACTCGCCCGCTCGAGATATCTTGTGCCATTGGGTTTATCCGTAAATTGTTCGTCATAACACAAACAATAAACTTTTCAAAATGTCCAACAATGTCTATTAACATCCTTTACCTATTCACACACTTTCGACACCATCTTCTCCATTTCAACATCCGTGTCAATGTCATGGTGGACATGATTAGTGGAATTGCTGTTGCTCATGGAACTAATAGGGTTAACCATTGGGGTCGAGAGTGTGCTTGTAGGAACAGCCGCCGTTGGTGGTGAATTTGGTGTGCCAGGAGTGCCTGACAATTCTATGGGAGAGCCTGGTGACGGTAAGGGTTCTATCAAGTCTTCTAAGCCTTCTGGTGTTGGCAGCTTGTTCAGCTCTTCCCTTAGTAATTTGTAATGTCTCTGGAAAAAAGTATTTTGGACAGCTCTATTAAAAAAAACATTCAATCTTGGAAACAACTGTCAATTGTTGTATCGTAATATACATACTCTTAAAGCTAAAGCGTGCAAGGAAATAGTTCGGCCAGACTTCCGATCCGACCCATGCAATTCCATATCTCTTATCCAGCCTTCTAATTGGGCCACGATCTCATGCCGTTTTATCCAGAAATGGGTGTGTATCACCTATAAATTAAGAAATAGACATAATACAAATACCATACTTATTATACATGTACATATATCATAATATTACGATATGATAGTTACCTCCTTAAAACAAGGACAAGGGTTGCGTATTTGATCCAGCATCGCCCACTTTGCCGTTGCTTGACAAATATTTGCGTTGTACTCTTGACTAGATTGAGCTCCGGTAGTCGTGCCTCGTGATCTTTCATATCCAGGCTCGTTGAAATAAGGCTCTGATACGAGAATGAGTGATTGTATCGATACTAAGACCTGTTTATCATGAAAACACTCGGTGTTAATTATTGGTTTTATAAAACGTACAACGTAATGTCATTAAGGATGTAGCAGCGTTACTGACCTGAAGGAAACTACTTGTGTGTGCATTCCATTTCTCTTCAGGGCGACCATGCCACGTGTTTAAAACGCTCAAACACACTTTTCCATCGTTGTATAGATTGGGATTAAATCGTACGGTGTGGCGACCAGTAGTTTCCAGATTTATTAACATCGGAGCATTAGGATAGTCGGGAGGGAAATATACGTCAAATTCAAAACACCCATTTGCGTAAGGTGTTTCTGCTGGCCCCGTTATTAAAACCTACCATAAAAACATTAGTAATCTTATATGAATCAATACTAGTATAAGTAAGTAAAAGCCAATACCACACCTTCATTACGTCCAATCTGTCAGCATCGCATCGTACAAAGACACTGCTGCTGTAAGACAAAGGCAACGCCGTGGAAAGTGTAACGGCTTCTTGAGCTAGCCTTTTGACACGCGTAGGGTGACTCCTTTCGCCAGCTGATCTCATATTTGATTCAAAATGATATGAAACAGCAAACTTGTATCCACCGGCATCAGGATCTTCGGTGACCATCTCGTAGGTATCTATCATATTTAAAAAAAAAAGTTTACACTCACATTACCTTGATCTATGCTAAAAATGTATACATGTCGGTATGAACTGTAAATCTTACCGAACTGTAAACTCTTCATTACTTCCAAATATCGTTGTTCAATTGATCTCAAGGGTAACTCCGGACCCGCAGGACTGGGACCAGGCATTTCGTCGTTAATTCCCGAAAACCTGGCAGTTGCATTCTGAACAATCGTCGCACTTTCCTGGATATCAGGGATTAATGTTGCCAAGCCCTCGTCTTGATCCGTGTCGTCTGGATACTTGAAGTGGGATTTGGATTTGTTACCCCTTGTACGATTTATCTTGTGCATGTAGGTATCTACGCATACTCTCATGCTGCATAGTAATGATACCACTGAAGGCTCCCCAGACCTTCCACCTCGTGGGAGCAACAGTGGAGCTAACTGATTGGACAGAGCCATTGCTCTCAGTAACTGGAATACTGCACGATATAGTGGAATATGTCTTGCCATGTCAAGCACAGAATCGTTCTTCAAATAGGAAGACAGTGCTGGAAGTAAACAAGACCGAGCCAGCAGATCTGGGAAGGGTGCAGGCAATTCTCGCTGAGGTTGTCCTCCAGAGCCTATGTAGCTTGCCAAAACTTGAAGCAAGACTGTGACATGTTCTTCTTCAGATCGTTGTCTTAAAAGTGCTTGTTCCACGCTCCATGATTGTTGTGTGGAGCCTGTACCGAAACCAGTACCCTTTGCCCAGTATAAATGCGAATTGTCATCACTTCGGCCGACATCGCCTTGACCCATTCGTTGTTCGGAGCCTTCTGACTGTCCAGCTTGGTGTGTAAATATAGCCAAGCAGTTAAGAAGGAGAAGCATTGCTCCAACTTCAATAGTTGTTCGACGCAGCAGTAAACCATCGTCTGTGGTTGGAGGTGTAGCGTCAAGTAGTTGTTTAAGAACTTGGAATGGTAAAGTTGGCAGAGAAGACGCTAATGGTGAAGTCAAGACATCTCCACCTTCACCGTCATCGGAAACACCTAATGCTAGTCGGAGCAAGTATTCTGCACGCTTGCGATCGTGTAAGAGCACTTCTGCATAGCCAGGCAGTCTTAGGAATAACCCGAAGGCAGCAAGGGAATGTGGTGGTACATAAGGGGCAGGCGATGTTGCTTTCGGACAAGTGTTTTGTCTTTCATCTTCCAACTCCTCGTAAGTGTCATCATTATATTTATAGTCATCCTCCAGTGTTATCCATTCTGTATGAGTTTGCTCTGGCGACGGTGATTTTTCGGCAAAATTAGTCGGCCTTCTGGAATCCGGGTATACGAGTGGAAGATGGCGAGCTAATACTGCTAAACCACCTCCTGCACTAAACATGCCCAAAGAGCTCTCTATACTTCGATAATTCAGTAATTCACTATCGTTTTGCTTCGCCACCTCATCTAAAAGAATATGACAGGCATAATTAGCAATCAACATTTTTCAAAATAAACAAACATTCTATAATTAATATATACCCCTCGAATCCTTATTAAAGTGACGCAAAACCAGGTGCAGACAAGGCTCAGACAATGACATACCACTGTCCTTGGCAATTGCAAGTAACTGGGCGATTGTTAACTGTGGCGGTAATAATGTATTTGGTCGTGAAGAGTGTGTTAAATATTGCTGACTACCCGAACTAGCAGAGGTCGCCGAAACACTGGAACTCGAAGACTTACTCGCACTTGGCATACCATCTATTAAAATTAGGGTGAAAAATATAAGATGATCATAAATGTGGAAAAAGGCATTTATAAAAGTTGTATAAATTACCGGAATTTATCCGCCTTTGCCGCGTAAGTGGGCCACGAGCTTGTGATCGATTTGAGGCTTCCTTAGCTCTTTTATCTTTCGCTGTATTTCCTGCAGCAACGCTCAGAGTGTCCACTATAAAAGCCATACCAGATTCCCATAATTCTCTGGATCTGTTAGTACTTGAACCAGCCTCGTTTGTCTTATAAGTATTTGGAAAGAATAACTGTAGCAAAGTGTTACCTGAATGGCAATACACAAATGGTGAAACAATTGTTAAAGTTATAAGAATGTTTTAATGACAAGAAATCTCACCAGCTACTTGATTCAATATATCTGCTACTGTCGACTGTGTGGACATATATAACAATTGATGATAATGACCGAGGGGCTGGGCAGGATGCGGCGGCATCGATGGTACTGTATAATAAGCAGCTGGACCCGACACTTTCATGCGTACTTCCGATGTTACAGACACTAATACTTTCTCGCCTTCTAATAATAATTGCAAAATCAATCGGCGTGTGAAGCTTGAGATTCCATGCAGGTACCGAGCATCTCCACTGGTTGTTCGTTGTTGTGATATAACGTCAGTTAAAAGGTCTGCCAAGAGTTTTTGATTCTGAAGGTGGCACCAACAGCACCTTGACAAGAATTTGATGACCGAGCTCTCCAAAGCTGCATACGAAATTCTAATCTTTGAACACCTATAAAATATGAATTTATAAAATGGGAACTTCACTTGACAATTCTAAACCTATTGACAAATCATTACTTTAAAGATGATACTGAAGAGTTTTCAACAGAGTGACTGCTAAGGAGCGACAAAAGAGGAAGCCAGAAACTGCTACCCTCTTTCCCAAGCCAATCTCGCATGCTTCCCTCTGAACAAACGAGTGTTAAGAATTCCAACACTATTGCAATACTCTGGGGCTCTGTCATACACAAACCACCTGTTGAATAAAAATACATGACTTATACTATACATCTTATATGGTCATAATTGATATCTTGACGTGCATACTTGAATGGTTATTGGTAGAAGTTCCTTCCCCAGCTTTATCGTTGTCGGTCAAGCTGGAACTTTGTGAAGGTTCATTTTCACAATTTTCATGGCAGGATGATCGCCCCTGTTGATCCTTAGACTTTTCCGCATTGCAAAAGTCTATTAATAAACATCATTTGTTAGCGCAAATATGCGAATAACTCGATATGAAAGTTCTTGGCATTAAATGTACCTTTTATGCAAGTTACAAGTAGCGTTGGCAATCCGGAATCTATCAGTTGTTCGATTCCAAGTGGAGATCTTGCTGCTGCAGCAACTGTGAGCAGTTGCCCTTCGGTCAACTTCAATCTTTTGTATTCTGATAGCACGAAACGGCAATACCATTCTTCACCACTGTTTTCATTCCTGGCAGTATTATCTTGTCCATCCCTTTCTTTCCGATCATCTGATATCGATGCGGAGCGATCCGTTGAGAGATTAGGTACTAAGATTCCGACTTTCTGAAGAAGTAGAGGAAATAGTTCGGGCCGCACAAAACAGAATGCACAAAGTGTCGAATCTATCGCTTGTTTCAGAGCCGAAGTAGGACCGAAAGTTAAGGTCCATTGGTACAAGGCACTTAAATTAAAAGTAAAGATTAGTAATAGGTTTTTTAGTATGATTTAAAACGAATGATAAACAACTTACTTAAAAAAGTTATCGGTAAGAAGGCTTCGTAAACTGAAGTAGGGATTTTGTTGTTGGTGTGCTTTCCATATAATAGAAGACACGCAGTAAACATAGGTAGCAGGAGGATTAATAGTATTAGGATTTCCATTTGAACGATATACTCGATTGAGAGCAGACGCTTCCAACCAGGAGAGAACTGCGGTTAAACGAGCAGTCATGCACGGGTCCTGAATGGAACACAATTGATGGAGTAACTCTAGCACCAATTGAACTGTGCAGGTCTCTTGGGAATTGGCCGTTCCTGAGATACATTAGACCAAGTGTTAATATCCGTCTGCAAACTAGGTAGTGGGAAATTATTTATTGAGGGCCTACCTTGAAAGAGAAAAGGAGATCTATTGTTGAGCAACAGTCCAATCAGACGAAGCCCAAGTTCCTGCGAATGCAAGCCGAGCTGCAACAGGACTCTTTCCAGATTTGGAGTAAAAAGAGACGGCGCCAAAAGTAAATTGCAACAAGCTTCTACTAAACCATCGACGGAAGCCGCAGAATTCAGAACTTGAGTAGCAAGAGCACTGTTTACCGAGCCTATGGATAAGCATTGGTGCAACAAGCGCGACCAACCCAAACTGGAAACACATATTTGTAATTACCAATCTTTTTCTACTCTCAGATAAGCTGACATTCCGCTTTAATAAATATATACCTCGTTTTTGTGAGTTGTTCTTCATCTATAGCATCATGACCTGTCTTAATTTCACCAAATGCTGTCGTACCTAACAACCGTATTTGGCTCAAACTTATATTCGTTGAGTCGCGTGGTTTGTATAGTCTTACTAACACGGTAGTAGTCACTTCCGGCTGGGAAAGTGTCAATCGAATAGATGTCAACCCCGCGGTTGGCATTGGAGGACATACAGGAGTTAGAGGACCATTACTTTCTCTTGATACTTCAACAGCTACAGCTGATGGTGATGCTAGAGAAATAAATTAAAATTTTACATAATTTCATGCCCACTTAAATCTCTTCATACATAAGAACTTTTATCTTACTAGATAAAGATGTAAGATGAGGCTGTAGTTCCACTTTCCTCAGTAATATAGCACAAGGCAACGTCATAGTAAGATCCACCCAAGCCTCATGTGGATGATAATGGTACGTCCACGCAGCAGTTCGAGCGCGCTTGTGTGGTGTGGCATTTTGAATCAGGACATCAGCTGTTTGTGCCCGTGGGTTCAACCAAGATATAGTGCTCAAAGGAGCAAAATTTCGTAGACCGTCTTGCTGTGACTCCAATGAATTCACTGACTTTTTACTACTCGTGGAAGCCATTGGGGCTATATTAGGCGCATTTAGAAGATTTTCCATCACGAGCGCTATTACACCAGGCGAGGCAGAGTTAGTGCTGAACTTCATGTTACTTGATTTTACCAAATTTTCGCATAACACTTTTACGCCGCCCATCGATGTGAAAATTGATAAGGATGTCTGGTTATTTAGAACCCTCAAGATATACCAAAGAAGCGGTTCTGAGAGCTGCATAACGCCCAACTGGCGATCTAGTTCCCTATGCCAATAAGCTGTAAAAAATTAATGTATTGATCAGTTGTATATTACTAGTAAAAATAACATTCCCTTAATTTTCTACTTACACGACGATAAATACTGATAAAGTGGATTCAACACTAAGGTTGGATTGCTTGCTTTTTTTGTGAGAGTTGTCAGCAGCTGGAATGTTGCATCGGGTATGGAGGCTGGATCGCCAAGTTCAGGAGTTGTACCAGTGCCAGCACTTTCTCCCAAAAGCATCGCTATCGATGAACCGGTACTATGACCAAGTGCACTTAATAATCGCATCATAGTTGGTTCATGTTGCAGCACTAGAATAATATAAGTAGATGATGAAGAGAAAGGGAATTAACAGGTGTAATATAACACAAAATTCCAGAACGGTTTTTGTCTTATAAGTACCTGTATCTGCAACACAGGCTTCACGGGGCTTATGAGCTGCTGTTTCCGGCTGTGCAGTACTTGAATTTTGTTGTTCAGCAGCTTTACCTTCATCAGTTTGCGACATGTCTATTTTACTCTGAGCATCATCGCTAACCGGGTTGTTTACACTCGATTCGGAAAGATCCATTTCACTTGTGGTTTCAGTTTGTGTTGAACGATTTGGGAGAGGTGTCTGAATAAGTCGGCAAACTAATTCAATAAGCGCGACAACTAGAGTGTCCCAAGATGCAGGACGTCCTTGCCTCGTGTCTCCGCCCAATACACAAGCAAACAATCCATCAAAACCAGCTGGCTGATTTGTTACAACTCCACCTCCACATTGTGCACCAACTATATAATTAAACGTACGATATACAAAATCATATGTCTTTGCACGTGTACGTGTACTTGTTATAATTGACAATAATCTACCTGCAGAATCTCTAACATACGTCGATACCAGAACTCCTACACATTCGGATATACTCATGGCAGTTCCAATGTCGGTATTGATGAAATTGAGATTCGTTAATGATGTAATCAGCTTACACTGTGCATCAAGAGGGCCTCTTCTCGCAACGAGAGCACCACCTGGCTGTACCAACTGATATACTACCCATAATAACAGTTCCTCTAGTGCGTTACCACAAACACTGCATAATGTGATTACATCGCACCCCATTTCCAAACGAACTAAGAAGTCTTGCAAAGCTTGGCAGACTGTTGGTCCAGCCTGTAACAATATACAAATAATCAATTGACTATAGTATGTGTTTTGATAAATATAACTCACCATTACATATTGTTTATCCATAGTGTTTACATTCAGACCACTGCCGGAAAGTAATCTTAGAAGCATCGGTCCCATATTTCGCTCTTTGACAATACATATTGCCATACCATGTGAGAGATCATCTTCCAAATGCAATCTCTTACAAGGCTGATTGCTTACAAGTGTTAAACATTGCAATGCGAGACACCAGGCACGCAAAGATACCCCTGGATGCCTAAAAAATGCCAACAAGGCATTTAATATCCATATTTCGGATAATTAAATGAAAATTACTCAACTCACCAAGATAACGCAGATATTAAATTTGAAACGGCCGCAGAACTTAATTGTATCACTGGTCGTATAGCTGGGTCAAATTGGTTAGTTGACCATGACTGTTCAGAAGCTGCATCCAAGTTCAATGTCAACCACAGTTGAAGCACCAATTCCAAATTTGTGCTGGCGCTCTAAAGATTTTATGATTACGATTAAATAGATAGCGCTTTCAAAACCTATGCTACACCTAATTCAATGCATTTACCTGTAAGTATAAATCTGAAAATATTTTATCAAAAACCTCCGTTAATATACGCAAGCTTCTGCGATTCGACAGTTCGCACTCCCACTGGCTTTGTCTTTTCTCATTCCAACTAGATACCATTTTTGACGGAGCTTCGGGTAAGCACCGGTTCTTCTTGGCGGGAACCTTTCGTAAGAAAATATTTTGTAAAAATTTAAACGTTCATGCAACATTATTATCTAGTCGAAAGTACGAAAATCGCTTTACACCTACATGTATTGCAGCGTTTATACTATGAAGTAAGTTATACATTCCCATCGTGGACATTATCCTCAATGACACTTCTATGCCCATTTCCACACCGTACTCTAATCTAGCATCCATCGCAAGGGATATACTAAAAATCATAAATTGTCATACAGTCCATCAGTACTACTTTGCTGTGGGGGAATTCCTTCTAGCAACGTACCCAGAACTAAGCGAAGTTAGAATTTTCGAAACTGTATTATCCTTCTTTAGAACATGTCGACCATGATCCAAAATGTCGGCAAGAAAATCTTCGAATTCACTGTCCTCGGAGTCCAAGAGTGAGGGCAGGAAAGTATTTGATTTTGAAGTTGAAGCTCCTGTCGTTGAGGTAGTAGTACTATTACTCGGACCAACAACTGTAGCTGGCTCATCCTCTGCTGCTCGATTTTCCTCAACCGGAGAAGCTTCAAATGTTTCCTCTGAGGGACTCTCCCTACGAGGTGAACTAGCACGAGGATAAAGTCTTCTACCTGTGAAAAATTGGATAGTGGATCAGTAAGGTTCGATATATGTTACATGAAAGGGGAGTCCTACAGTAATACTTTAAAACAATATAAGGGAGTACCTTCCAATAAATCTTGAAGTAAACAGGAGACTGCATGAAATGTCCAGGCTGCGTCAGATGCACCTGTTGCCAATCGCACTAGCCTCAAGAGGTCTTCTTCAGTCATAAGTTCACGTAAGCTAATTGCAGGACGTGGCAATACCACTAGCTTAGCCACTACCTAAACATCAGACAAATAATTATCAAGCATTGCTTGAATTATATATATAGGGAATAAAATTCTACAAGGAATACCACATTATATGAAGCAATAAAAATGCAAATTGTATAAAACGGTATTTTTGCCTACCTTACATGCCAGGAGGAACATGTCCGCATCAGCAGAATTATGTAAAAGAAGAGCAATGAGACTTCGTGCTACCAGTCGAACACGCCACGCGGATATATTCGTGACATACTCAACTTCATTATCCACTACGTCCGACTTGCTGGAACTTCGAGGAGGAGCATAGTCAGTACACATCTAGATCAAGAAAAAACAAGAGGAAATATGTCTGTGTGTAATTACCTAGCACTCGGCTGCGATTGCATACGCGAACTACGCGAGGTATGTTGCATCTCATTTCTTCGGATACCGAGAATATCTTTGAAATGCTTAGAATGTTGCTTCTGTGTCTTCTTAACGAAGCGTTCCTGCGATTTTTAATGCGGCTTCGGTTTTATTGTACATTGTGGTAGTTTAAAGTACAATAATCGTTCAACCCTATTACACCCGATACGATTTCTACGCTTTTAGAGTGCGTCAAACTTACTTCAACTTTGATCGTTCTCTTACGCAGATTTCTAGTTTTCATTTGCGATTAGCGCAAAATGATTATTAATTTGAAAAGTAGCATACCTGGGACGAAGGGTGAAAAACTTTCTTCACTTGTTCCAATTCTTGAAGTTGTTGCTTGTGATGCATTAAACGTCTTTGCACCTTTCTGCGATAACTACGTGATGCTGGTGATCGACTACTACTTCCATACTTTCGTTGCATAACTGATTCGCCTTGGATAAACTCCCATCGAGATAGTAGACCTTGTTAAGAACAAAAGTATAACTGATTATTTATTCTCCAATTAAAATTATTAATAAGTTATAATCATCTTTCATAGATACCTTGTTGGTCTTTACTCTTTTCCTGTCCAGCCTCCATTGAAGGAGGTGGAATTGCAGTGGTATCTAAGCATACTGAGAGAAATAGCAAGACCCAGCTGATAAGGGTTACATCGAGTGGTTCAGACTTGGATGTGTCATTATCCATCAAAGGTTCTAGCAACTCCCGAAGGGTGACCATCATCACGTCGATTACTGAGGATTTGTTAACACCCGCAGCAAGTGATTTTCGGCCAAGGAACGTTAACAGAATGAACACCCTAAAATGTTTAGTACGTTAGAATCGATGAGAAGCCATAAGAGATTTTATAAATAAGGATTTGTTATGAACCTGTCTTGAGGAAAAATATGCGTCGACGAAGATGAGTACAGTTCTGTCAACATATTCGATAGGAAACGACCCCACCATCGCTCATGACCAGCCATTCCCGCTAAAAATACGACTGCATGAAGCTGGAGGCATGGTGCTGGTGTTACCACGCAAATTGAATGGAAAAACTTCTCGCAAACTGATAACGAGAATTTATTACGTAGATTCGTAGGCACCTGGGAAGAAAGTTGAATGTAATAGCTTCGCGTTGAGAATTCATACAAGATCTAATTCGAAGTCTACTTACAGTTGACACGGGGCCAATCTCATGCACAATGTATAAAAGTATATCGAGTAAAGTCTCTCCAAGTACATGCAGTTTGTCATTCGGAGCATTTGCCAAGGATGCACTTGGTGTGTCCCGAACACCTCGCCAAGATTCCAAGCGCCTCCACACACGGCGAACTACATTCAGTTGGTGTTGAAACATTATACATTCCTGATAAGTGGCTAAAATCTTTGCAGAAGGTTGTTCTTTATTCTCAGTAGCCGTTCTATTTGAACATAAATAATGCTGCATGTGTGTCACATTGGGAGTTTCTGAACACAAAAGTGGATCTAAAAGGCTTTTGAGCCTTTCTGTGGCCAAACTAAATCTGCATTGCACGTCCTCTGTAAGCGCCGATAAAATGTTGCATTGTGTCTCGATAGTAGTTTCCAAAGAAGGATCCGATGTACTTTCCGACTTCAATGTCGAGTTTTCTAGTTCAGCATAATCTTCACCAGGCAGAATTACCATATGTCCATAAAACATACCCAGTGGAATTTTACACACTGCTGTAGTCATACCGTATCGACCAATAGTTGTAATCTGTTAGTTAACAATTATTCTTAGTTTTTCTGTATGATTAAAAAGGGGTGGGGGTAATAAGGCATCTCTTACTTTTAGGTATCTACAGACAGGTGGTGGCTGCAAATCGCATACAACCAGCGGTTTACTGCCGATATCTCCTGCTACGATAAGTCGAGTTCCATCAAGTTCTTCACTTTTAGTCCATATATCTATCGACAATGATCCCAAATCAGCGCAGGAAGGAATTACTAGATCCGTGAGTAAGATTGGCGCTCCAAAGTCTAATATGACAAATCGACGTGCACCTGAGTGCATTCTCTCGACTACCAGCGCCTGCTGGGGTGGCCAACACAAAAGTCTTCCCCATGGAAATGACAATTCTTCTCGCTGTAATGTTTATGAATAAATTTATGAATTATTTATATGTGAAATATGATGTTCAAGATAATATTTAAAAGATGCAATGTGTGATCATTACACTATTTGATTATGAATGTCAAGAGTACCAAATGGTTCTCAACACAAAACATACAAAACATAAACTATCCTAACAGGTAGTGTGATACTTCAAAGTTAGAAGTAAAAGGCCTGTACAGGTAAGAAATTGTAATAAATGGAGCTCGTACGTTTACGTAACATCAGGTGAGACTTATAAAATCAATTGTAATAGAACAATTATGGGTACTATTTCATAGATTTCCATCCATCTTTGTGTCGCGAGAAATACTCATTCATTATTGTCCAAACTTCACAACGTAAACTATGTATCTAGTTGTGGCAAAAATAATAAAAATAATTTAACAAAGTTGATATCACGTACATACTGGAGAACATCTTATGCCCATGCAACTTGCGTATTAATACTTCTACCGATATCCGACTCGTGAAAAACATGATACGAACTCAGTTACAAATAGGATATTAATCAAGCCAAAAAGTCATGGTGAGTTGATAATTGTTCATCGTACAGTAGATACGAAAATAAAAAGGTGCGACGTCTCAGCTATAGAATCTACCTTTTTCGTATTGCTGTCTTCAGCTTTGTTTATAGCAGTATTGATATTTTGAACAGACGATTTTGCTTTTGTTACGGTGGAATTTAATGGATATGAGTTAAGCATATCGTTTTGTGTGTTATGCCATGCCTGGTTATCAACAGGCATGTCGTTAGCTTCGTCACTATCTGATTGATCATCGGGTGAAAGTATTAGATGAGGAGCTGCCTTCTTTATTCTTCCCGTGCGGAAACTAAGCACACTGGTTAACGCAAGTGTCGAGTTAGCCTGAACACCTGGTCCTAGTGATCCAGCATCCAAGTTCTATAAGGTATAATGATTTCTAACTGAATTATAATACTTCTACTCCGTAAGTAAGATCCTAACTGTTGATGTTGATCTAGGTAGAACAGATACAGAATTTTACCGGCCTATTCTACTCTACAGTTGTTTCACATAAGCAACATATATTTCATTGCTTAACTGTATAAGATATGTGGAGTCAAGTGTTATATCATGGACCGCGATTGTTCTATTTCATTTATCCTATAGAGATAACTTCGTAAAGTATGCATTGTACTAGACTAAATGGGCACCTTGTTAAAGTTTGTGCAGTCTTGTTAGTCATGAAAAAAGATATATAGTGTCCATACTTACATAAGTAGGATGAATATTTTTGATATCAGGTACAATATTATTATTTGCAGCAACGCTATCAAGAAGAGTAGTCCCAATATTAATTGTACTCGTGCCTGGATCAATTTTTTCCATTTTCGTACCATCAGAGGCCGCATGGCAAGTAAAATGCAGAGGTTCAACCTGAAATCCCAATACATTATTAATGGACATTTAGCGTATACTGTATCATTGTAAAAGATATAATTACCTCGAAAAGTCCTTTCAAGTTGTGATTCGTACATGGAGCCTTCAATTTCCCCGGCATAATAAGTTCACTAGCAGGATGTGAAGGCAGTGTCAGTAGGTCCCTCAAGTCAATAGCATCCTGACAGTATGGAGGACTAGTCGATGGATTTGATTGTGTGGCTTGTTTCCCAGCCACGACCGATGCATAGGTGACGGGTATTGAGCTGTATTTCGGGGGCATTGAAGTCTCCAAGTCGAAAAGCTCCGTTTCAAACGGCGAGTTGTATAAACCAAACCTGAATATAAGTATGGTATTGGTCCACAGTACGGGTTTATGCGAGAAAGAAATGTATGTTAATGCACTGTACCTTGTTGCAAGCAGTAAATGATATGGATTTACACGATTTGCTGCTTCTGAGGCTATTTGTTGAACTAGCGACATACACTGTCGTGCAACACTATGCTTTCTATCAAGTGGTAAGAATTTAGTAATCAATAATTGAAACCACCTCAATGAACCAGCCCATTGTACCTCCGAAATCGAAGGCAGTAATGTTACCAGAACAGAAATAATTGCTTCATCAAAGGATTGAGATGGAGGTTCTTCTAAATTATAAAAACCTCTGCAATCAAATAATAATCTTCATTATTTAAAACAATATCCAATAATTGCAAACTTAAAAAAAACTCGCACTTACCCGCTACAGAGAATGATAAGTTTTACACACTTGTGCGCTATACTGCGTCCAGAATGAAGAAGACATGTTTTTAATAATTTTGGTAGTTTAGCTTGTACGGCGCTAATTGTTTCCAATTGTAAATTTTTAATGTCACTATTACTTTGACTACCGCGTAATCTCGTTAACCTAATTAAAACTATCCATACGAGAATGTCTAAAGCTATTGACTGTGCAACAGGATGTTTCTCCAATGATTGCAAACACGCTATCTTCAATAGATTCTCAAATAGCGTTTTGGATTCTAACATAGAACACCGTTGCAACCTTTCGTTTGGTATATTTGTAGGTTGCACTGTACGTACAGTGATAGATATTTCATGTATCCTGTCACAACCTTTAAAAAATTGGAGTATTAAGATAGTGTTCAACAGTGATGGATGATAAATCAATATTCAAGTTCTAAAATATTTTACCGATGTGACTGTCGAGTTTTTTACTGCTAGCACCTTCCAGAAAACGCTCCACTGTACTCCCTGGAATAAGTGGTCTGACTTCAAAGACCCTTAACTTTTTGCACGTCGGAGGCTTATTTTCAGACAAATTCGATTTTGATTTTGATGCCTGGGGCAGAAATAATCAGTGGATATATGTTCAGCTGATCACATGCAGTTTTCAATGCAAATACCACCGCCCTACTAACCCCGTCCTTAGCCGGATCAATTAAAGCTTTTATGTGAACAAGAAGAGTTCGAGCTTTGCATCGAAATAATTTCGGACTTGTTAACGTTACACATCCCGAATGGCATGACAAATCCATGCACCGTTGCAGGTCGATTGGGCCGCATAGAATTTCAGTATTGGACTGTCGTTGATACTGTTCAGTCACTACTGGATTTTCCCCTTTTTGTTCATTGCTAAGGCTAAAGTCTATCCTGTCGTCCACTGGCGTTAAAAGAGACTTTTGGTGACCGATCCTGTTCACATTTTGTTTGAGCAGGGTTACTTGAATTGTTGGAAGTTCTTGCGACACTGTATCTAATGTGAACCGCACATCCACACGACCAACATTTTCCGAGACATTGCCAGGCAGAGTAATCTCAAACACATGCTCATCCCATGTAGTCCTGCCATGAAGGAAATGCACGATAAACAAGTTGTCAATAAGAAAATATAAAGCCTTGCATTCAGAAGACATACGCATCATTTTGTAATCGCCATGTTCGAGTGTGGTTTTGATCTTCTGCTTGACTTAAATTCTGTGGGCACCGTCGTTGCCTTTGAGCTTGCATCATTTCGGTCCAACACGGCGGAACTGTTGCGCCATAGGAAGGTGAGTTCTTGCTAAACCGTGTTAGTTCGTAAAGCGTCTGAAGATCTGAGTACGTCAAGTTCAGTTTGTGCGCCAGAAATTGCTCTCTGTGTAAAAGCAAATATATTAATTGACATTTATTTTAGTTTGGGGCGAACAATAAACTTGAAGAATATTATTAAACTTACGATGTGGGGGACGAGGACGATGTTCCTGGTATTGTACTGCCTGGACTACGATCATCACCAGTCATATTAACATCCTCAACTTCTACTTTTTCATCGGTAGAATTGTCCTCCTCTGTTGTTATAAAAAAGTGAAATGTACCATCGCTGGTACATGCACATAATCTTTCCAGACCTATAAAAATATATACAATGAAAATAAAAAGTACTTTGATGTATAACACAGGATAGTTCAACTGGAAAAGTCTAACTTACTATTGCAGTAAGCTACAGATATGAATTTTTTCCCCTCCAGCCTCGCCTGTGCGACGACTTTTAATGTGTTCATATTTAATAGTCTTATAATACCATCTTTACATACTAAAACCACTTGGCCCACGGGTTCATGAGTTGTGGAATCAGATGTGGCAGAATTTATGTTAGATAATTTGTCTGTCTGCTTCTCATTCACAGGCAATAACAGGTTCTGAATCGGAGCTTGTTCAGCCGGAAGTTCTCGCCTTATGATGGGCTCGCTAGCCACTTTTACCACTTGCCCGGTAAAATCAAGGGTATACACCAGCAGAATGACATTAGTATTAGTTATGGTCTCATGAACTTCGCCGTTAATTAGTTTACCAGATTGGGAATCATTGTGGTCCCAATACACATAGCCCTTCTGGAGAAAGAATTCACTTTCCTCATCAATTTCCATTTGGTTACTACTTAGGGGAGGTGATGTGGTAGAGACATTATCTGATGTAGGGCAAAGTACAACATATAAATGTCGGCCGTCTTCTGTTGGTGTGACACATGTAATCGTGTGGCAATGAGATGCTTCTATAGGTAAAGTTTTAATCACAATTGGCTCATGCTTTGCAATTTTCATAATATCCAAGCTTGTCTTATTCGCTGTGGGCAGGTCTGATGTTGAAGCAAAGTGTTCAGACCCATTGATAGGATTAAAAGTAGCGTCGTATGGGCTCATGGCTGGTGGGACTGTCACTCCAATCAGTGTTGAACAAAATGGTTTTGAAGATGACGCGGAAAGACCGGATGTAGAGAAGAAACCTTGAAGGTGTGGGCCAACCATATCTTCAACTAGTGAATCTTCATAGAGAAATTTGCCATGGTGAATCTCTTGGAACATATTTTCTTGGCGATTACCATTTGAAGTTGTACTAGTTCCCGTTCCAGATAATGTCTTTTTTGTCTTGGTATCCTTTCCATTATCTCCTTTTACAGGTTGCGTTGTTGCAATTTTGTGATGAAAATCATACAGTACTAAATAATGCAATCTCAATGGTGCAGACCTATCCCCTGCTACCTTCATTATATCTAAAGTATCACTGACAGCACTATTTACACTGTTCATTGCACGAACCAAAGATGAGGATGATGCTAGGTCAGTTGAAGTGGCCCACACATTTTCTAAAGTCCTTAATTGCAATGGATTACTAACAGTAACTGTTACAGCACATACTAAACACGGCCTAATTTCTGTGTCTGACTTTTCCGAATGTGCGGATGCCAGAGGTGTCGCGACATCCCCACTTTGTGATTTAGGGGGGCTCACAATAGATAATGCAGTCACTTGTACTCTTTGTGAAGTTGAAATTTTGTAATCGGAAAGGGTATCCGTGTCCGAACCAAGTGTTGAAAGGTATGGTGTTGCTAAATTTCTCGTCGCACAAAATTGAACAGATTCCTTGTTATTAGACTCCTGATCCAGTGGTGTTACGTAAAACGATGCTTCTTTCTGTAATTGAAGGATCGTGTGAGAGTATGAATTAATATTACAATTGTTAAATTATTGTTGAACGAAGACTGAATATGAACCTTTAATTGGTTTGTTACGTTCCAAATGTTTACGAAGCCACTTGTTGAAGCTGTTGCTACTAATCCAGCAACATTTGTTTTGCTTATTACATCTACAGAATCACCAACTTCGCGAGCAGGAGAAGTGGCAAGTGTAACTGATAGAGCAACATTCTGTGTGTACTCTCTTTTTACAAAAGGGCATGAAGGAGAATGTCTTTCGTGTTCTAACCAAGGTTCATCCGGTGGTTCCCAACAAACCAAACAGATATTGCAAGTAAAACACATTGCTCTATCATCACCAGGAGCATTTGGCTGATGATAAAAACCAGCATGTGCCATTTGATCAGGTAGTGCCCATCTATTGTAGCAAATAATTAATATTTGAAGACAAATGAATTACACTATGCCTAAAGTACTGTTATTTTGTAAACCAACTTGTAATTCATGTGTGGCCATTTTGAGAATGTTTCTCTTCTTGCTGCTTCACTAAACATCAACGCTCTATCTACACAGCTTCCTTCTAATGCAAGGCCAGGCAGTAGGCCATTTAGTCGTTCGATTATAGCAGAGGCAATTGGAAGGGCTGGAATATATCTGCCTTGCCTTTTCAATTCCGTTACTAATCCTGAACACACCTGTTTCAAAGAGCCATGTGGTAACTCTAGACAGATTGTATTCCACTGTAACAGGCAATAGGAATATCATTTTATGCTTTCCCTTGTAACAAAATGATCAGTACCCATCCATATGAATTAAAGTCCTACTTTTTGCTCTTTGATTCCCTTCTTCTGATTTACTTGAGCAGCAAAAATCTTGCTGGACAATTCCTGCAGTACTTCCTGCACATGATCCACCCCTGGCAAATCTATACATCTTAGACATTGATGCAATAATGTAGCCTCAGAAAGCAATAATTCTAGCTTTATGATATCTTCGCTCCTTGTTACTGGTGTTTGCAAAATAGTGTCTAGCAGAAGTACACTATTGTAGTCACTACGCACACCAATCCCACTTCCATCTGTATATAATACTTTGTCTATCCCATCAGCTAAATATACACCTTGCAATTTACCAGTGAGTTTACCTGTAGTAACATCATCATTCAATTGTTAGGAAACTGGACAACAAAAAGCTTACAGTCTTATGAATCTATCTGGATGATCTCAGAACTATGTTAATCGCTCTGTTAAGATAATAAAATGCAATTAGAGAGATAATATCCATATCCCTCGAAGAAGAAGCGTGAAAACAAAGCGTACTTTGTAAGTTGCACCATCGCGAAAGATAGAGTTATAATGATGATAAGTTAGCAGCTGTTTTTATATATCAAAATGCGCATTAGGACAAGGAGTTAATGGTGGATGGATGCCGGTAAACAAAACTGAACATGTTTTAGTAAGCGGAACGTTATTCAAGATAAAACGTGCTTGACGTTTGATACACGAATATGGCCTTGACCGTGAGGCTGAAATCGGTAGGATTAGAAGGGGTACGATCAAATTTGGAATGGTAAAAGGCGTCAGTAGGAAAGTGCTGATTAGGAAATGTACTGAGATTATACCGTACTCACCGGATAATGAACTTCTTTGCAAGATTACTCCCGAATTGACATCGAGTACGTATACCTGGGCATCACCAGTAGTAATCAGCAGGACATTTAAATTGGTGTGATATACAATGCTCTTGCACTCAGCGTCCAGATTTAGGTAACCGTCTTCTTTCAATATCCACGGATCGTCATCAGCCATTTTGCCCATACAGATTACAATTCTCAAAAAATTTTGTCTAATGCGCGAACATCACAAAAAACATGGCGAAGTCATCACCGCCATCTTTTAATAGAACGTCATCACACTAACTTGAAGATAGTGATGCATCCCAACATAAACGAACAATGGACCAGATTGTGGCATACACCCACTTCTTCCAGTCCGGAACTGGTGTACCGATGCAGCGAAATGCAGCAGTACCTTAGGGCGCACCCTACATGCATTCGTCTTTATATTTGTACCCACAAATTTTATATATTAAATAAAATAGTAGTATGTACCTCTACCTTATTTGAAATCAAATAGAAACTTCTTATTGTTATATATAATTACATGTTGCATATTCTAAAACATATGTGCAACATTTTCTTTTATTCACCGCTTCTACCCATTTGAAGCGAAACAAGAAAAGTGCCTTCGAGGTTTCATATTTTTGGAATTACTATTCAAAAAGTTACGAAGATATACATGAGTTAATATTTAAAGTTTATTTTACTATCTTAACAAGGCTGGAGACATAATATTATTCGTTTCAATTACGAAAAGAGCGGGGATTCCTTGGCCAATAAATTTTAGACCCCGTTTTGTGGCGTCCTCTGTTAATTTTCCGGATTTCGCGCGTTTAAAAGGTGTGTACTACCACGGTGCAATTTTATTATAAATTTCGGGTGAAATACGAATTTGAAGTGATGTTAATATAGTGAGTGAAGTGAGTGAAGTGTTATGAAGGTCATGGGAGATACATCATTTCGAACAACAGTGGAAGAATCCAGTAAGCATCAACATTTCGATGTCAGTGAGTACGATTATATGCTTTCTTCTAGCAATCCTAATACCACACAGTGTTATTTTATTCAAGAATCATAGAATTTATAAAGGATACTTCTTTGACACGAACGTATTTTATGTTATGAAGAATATACCATTAATTGCATTCAGTCGTGTACAAGACGAATCGTTCTGAGGCTAAATGAACTACTTTTATGTACTGAAAGTTTATCTTTCAGCAAAACGTTTCCAGTTCGGGAATTGTTGAAATTCTTTAGATCATTAAACGTACTCTTTATATATTTTATTACAATTTAATAATATTTAACGCATCATTCTTAACAAACGTATAAAACCAATAGATTATGACTCTACGGCATCTTCTGATTTTTGTTGATTTTTACGCCATGGTTGCGGCTTTGCCTCTGGGTATTGTTCCGTAAGAAAACTTCGCACTTCGCCATAATGTGCCTTCAATTTAATTCTAACATCTTTCTGACCCCTTCGGCGCTCCATTTTACGAAGGTATCGATCGTAGGAAGGCGTATTTACGTAAAACGGTTCTGGTCTTTTCTTCAAAAGTGGCACCTTGCCGTCGAATAAATACTGATTGAAATCCAAAATCTCATCATGCGGAATTTCCTCCTTCGTTCTCACAGTACTCGGCGAAGCAAGTACCTTTGGGAAAAAGTAATTCGCATCCCGAAATTCTACTACATGTAACTTTTTATCTTCCGCCATCTCTTGGAAACTTTTCTGAAAGATAAATAATATGGTTAATTTCTCAGAACAAGCTTGCTTATCACATTGAAATATCTCAGTGAATTTACGCACTTGCTTTAAAAGGGCAATGAAAAATGCTTGCACTAGGTATGGTACATTACCAGACCCTTCACTCTTTGCATATATGTCTTTTATACCAAAAGCTTCGCAGCAAATTTTCAAAGCTCTGTGACATACCAGCCCATAGCCTGCTGGTGCCTGTTTCACTATTATTTTTGAATTTCCAAAACGTGCGAAGAAGTCATGCATGACTGCAAGGAAGAACATTCTTTTGGTTTTACCGAGGAGATTCAATAGTAACAGAACAATGAAAATACTTACCAGTTCTGTCTTCGTATCTATCAATTGTCAACAACCTCTGACCAGCGAGACTCTTTCCACGCGCTATCACAGATTCTCTTCCTTTTGCAGTCACATCTGCAAAGCCAGCTGTGCCATTCCCATTACCAGTAACACAACATGCATAAAATTTCTTTACTCTCCCAAGGGTTGGATGCATAGTGGTCCTTGCACGGCTTTCCAGTAGCCAACTCTCAAAGCCTTCAAAGCTCTCTAAAACAATCAAATAAATTAATGTCTGAACATGTATGAGGTTCAATTAATCTTACTGGGATAATGAAGATAGTAGACCTTTGTCAGTAGGCTCGGGTGGGCCCAGCTTCTTTCCTTTGATACTAGCACTCGTCCATCCCCGTAAGGGGACCATTTTTATTGGTGCCTTTGAATTGTCAACATTTGCCTCGGACTGTGATTCATCAATCTTGTTCCGTCCCAGAAAGTCTGGCTTGCCTGCTGACTGCTTTGTCATACCTGTACCCAATTGTTCTGAAGCAGCTAATGGTCTTTGAGTGAGATATGAATTTCCCATCTTAATAGGACTGCTGAAACCAGGAAATTGCATGGTAGGTGCTGGAGTCCCTATCACTTTGTAGATATTTGTCCTCCTCATTATATTCTTTGATCTGCCCCTCTTCCTGCCAGGGTTGCTCACAGAAGTAGCTGACTTCCATAGCAAATTTTCTGATTCTAAAAATGAAATATAATATAAATTGATTTAACTCGGATTGAAAACCAGCCTCATAATCAAGCACATACTCACTTCTATTAAAGAAAAAGACACTCCTTGAGACTACTAGTTGAGGCGTTGCGATTTTCACCAAGTTCACTGCATTTCCTACAACAATAATAGCCATACACATTACTGCTTTCAAAACCATTGGAAAAATAATAATAAAAAACGAAGATTATATAGGAAAGAAAACAAGAATAGGTTAGGGAAGTCTAACTCTAATGATACTTAATGACAGCGAATTGTACGTCACTAAATTATAAAGTAACAATCAACGCATTCACTTCATGTACCATTACTTCCAACCCAATGTCGGGTACCAAAGTTGGATGTTATTCCAAACAATCGACTGATCCGGAAGGCCATTTTTTAAATAGAGAATTCTCTTTCATGTGTTCATCACGAATAAAGCTGAACATAGAAATTCTCCCATCAAGAAATTGGGAAATCTTGAAATCAGCTGCGCAACTCTGTCGTTACAGCTTCGGCAAGCTATCGAGTGATGACGCTTGGTGGTCCATCCAGAGAACGATTCCCGAGAGAAATCTTCTCTGTTCCCAGTAGATAGGGTTTTATCGGTGTTAGGAATGTAGACAAATCTACTCGATAAAATCAATTCCAAAATACTACAAATCAATCTCATTCCATGAAGAAGGGAACAAGTTCTGATGAACATAAGACATTAAAACTCGTCTGTTTCGTCGGTGATATTAAATAAATAATAAACCAGAAAGCAACATATTTTTTCATGAGTATATTTATTCTTGAAGAACACATCTATGTACAATCTTATAATTAATAACCAGTTCCGAACGAAGACTTCCTCAATCATACACTTAGGTAAGTAGTATAAACAATACAACAATACAAATGAGATTAGAAATTCTGAAATGGAAAGTGGAAGGATGAAAAGATCGGGAGTGGAGCGAGAATCGAAGGTAACGGTTAACCCTGCTGGCAGAAGAATCTCGCAGGCGATACGAGGCGAGGCGAGGAGTTGAGCGCGTGTGCCGATGCAGCTTTTCAAGAAGATTGCACACCTCCATCGGTCGCGAAGCTGGCACACGAAGTGGGCTGTGCCCGGTCAGGTGGCCATGCAGGGGCCGGCCAGCTAACCGGCTCTCGACGCAGTACCGTTGCGAGGGGCAGACACGCTCATTGGTGGATTTCAATTCAAATGTCGGCCGAGAGGACCAATCCGCAATAGTATAGACGGCTGGTCCAGCCTTCCCACCCCAAGCAACCCTTCGCGTGATCCAATGAGGTTGGAGGTAGTTCTCGATTGGTTAAGGCCGTCCAATGGAAGTGAAGTATTTAGAGAAGCTACATCTCGGTAGCTCGTATCTGCTCGTGCACCCCTCCTGGGCGAGTGGAAGCCCTTCTCTCACACGCAAAAGGGGACATCTCATCACGACTCTTGGTAGCAGGCACTTCTCCGTAGTGGGCACTCCACTCATCGTGTCGTCGTACGGGTTCTCCGCGAGAGGCTGTGGGGCCTGTGCCCGGACGAGCGAGTGAGCGAGCGCGAGCGGGCGAGCGCTGGTCGAGTGGGTCTAAGCGGCCGTGAGGACCTCTCCAGGAGTACCCGACAGTCCTCTCCATTCATTCATCCATCCATCCATCCATCCATCCATCCATCCAGCAAGCCAGCCAGCGAGAGCGAGCCAGCAAGCCAGCCAGCCAGCCAACCATCCATCCATCCATAGAGCCGCGCTCCTCTCCTACGGAGAGAGAGTGTATCCTCGACGAAGGTGGAGGCGAAGCGTAGAGTGGTACATCTACCATCGTCTCTCTATCGGCAGAGTCCAAGGACTCGAAGACCCCCCGGGTGATTTCAGTCGGCCGCCGGCCGGCTCTGGCCGGCCACTCTCTACGACCACGTGTGTTCTTGTCGCCGTTCTCTTCTCATCATCCTCGCCGGCCACGACCTCCACGTCCCTTTGCTCTCTCTCCGCCGCCGAGCTTGATTCGCCTTCCTCGAGCACCCCGGCTAACTTCTTCCACCTTTCTCCTTCGTGTCTGCCCCTCTAACACCCTGCCCTGCCTCCAGTGATCGCCGAGCCTAACTGCGCCAACGGCTACCACACGCAACCATCTTGACCAACTTCCGACGACGCGCCAAAGAGTTTGTGACCTTCGTGCTACTGCTACTACTGCTGCTGCTACTGCTACTCCCAGTGGAAACGGATTATCGTGGAAGCCACCAGTCGGCCGCCGGCCGGCTCCATTCCACTGAACTACCCTTATCCGCTACCACGTGCTCCAGTTCTCCTCAACCTCATCGTGTCGTCCTCATCCTCATCCTTATCCTTGCCCTCGACCTTCTCCGCCTCCTCCCATCTCACCGGAACCCCAGTGTGCTTTTGTTTTCGTGCTGTGGATCAGTGGATTCTTAGTGGTTGCCTGGCTCGATCGCACCCTTCATACCGCAACCATCGAACTCTCGAGGGTGACCAACTACGAAAGAGTTATCGGTTCGGACCACCGCGGAGAGGAATGCCTTCGTTGAAGCATCATCCTCATCGAGGACTACACGCGCCGGCACTTTCCAATTTCTTTACTTTCCACGACTTGCACTAAAGTGTCTCCCCGCGATCCCGGTGAATCCTTTTTCCTCGCGTCAAAGTGTTAGAATAGAAAGTGTGACATTTGGATTTTACAAGGAACGTAAGTGACTAGTGAGCGGCAAACCAGGTGCCTTTTAACGTGACTCTGTTTCGATGGTATAATAACAGTGCGTGGATACTTGGGAAGAATAGGAGAGAAGATGGATCAAGTTAACCGTAGGCGGTTGGAGAAGAGTTCTAAGAAGAGATCAGCGATCAAGTTTGGAGGAAAGGAATAAGAATCTCAAGAGATGTTTTTGCAATCCGAGGGAACTCGGATGATCGAAGGCTGACTGCCGGGCGAAGGAAGGGCGGTGGTGTGTGATAGAGCCGGGGTGTACGCACAAGGTCCTAAAATAGAGGAAGAGTGGTTATCGCCGGTGGCAGGCGTTGCCCGCTGGAATCGGCGAGCGGTGGCGATTTCGGAGGCGACGGGATCGCGTAGCGCAGCGGCGTTGGCAGCAGTGGCATCGTCATGTCGCGGCGTGTTCGCGGCTAGCGCCGGCCTCACGATTCCGCGAAGCGCGAGCTTCAAGTACTTCGACGGCGTCGGCCTCGCCGAGATGAGCGGTGGCAGCGGCGGCGGCGGCGGAGGCGGTGGAAACGGCGCGGGCAATCAGGGCAACGGCAATGCTACCAGCTACCACCAGCATCAACAACAACAACAACAGCAACAACAGCAACAACAGCAACAGCAACAGCAGCAGCAACAACAAACGCAGCTGGAGCAGGCGAGCTTATTGCCGGATCTCAACGGCATTGACCTGGCGATGAGCCTTTCGCCCAAGCAGCACTCGTCTCACGTGCAAGCCGCCGGTGGCGCTCACACGACGCCCTTCAGCGTCACCGATATCCTCTCGCCGATCGAGGAGTCCTACAGGAAGTTAGAACTAGCCGCAGCAGCCGCAGCCGTCGGGGTCGGGGTGGTCACGCACCCCCAAGGCTCGCCTTACGGGAATGCCTGCGGTGGTGGCCGCGTAGGCGGTAACACCGGCAGTTCAAGCGCGAGCAGCGGCAGCCCGCCGCTTCACGGGGGCTCGACACCCGGGGGCAGCACCCCTGGACCCGTTTCCGGTGCGAACGGCGCTGCCGGAGGAGCGAGCGCCGCCGGGGCCGGAGCCGGTGCCGGTATGAGCGCCATGGGCAATCCGTACGCGACCATGCAGCTCACCTCTCAGTACCAGTATTGCGCGGCCGAATTGTCGCCCTATCATCACGCGGGGCCCGCCGTCGGCGGCGGTGCCACCGCCTCCGACCCTATGAGGTCCCATGCCGTCTCCTCGCACCATCATCCCTGGTATGCCCCAGCCCCGCCGGCTACCAATGATCCTCGCTTTGCCAGTGAGTACTTGCATCGATCTATAATCAATCGTTTCCTACCCATCGCTCGTCCTATTCTTTCTAGTCAATCTCTCTCTCTCTCTCTCACTCTCTCTTTCTGTCTGCCTTTCTCGCATATATATCGTCTTGTGGCAATCGACGGAAGGCACGATCTACTTGGCAAGACTCGACTCTGTGAAACGCGTCCGCAGTTTGCTCGTTAAGGGTACCCGGAGCTCGTGCGAGAGAGCTCTTCTTAGAAAGTTACGTGCGTTGATCCCTTCTACCAGGAACGAATCACGTCCACTCTGCTTTTATCGTTGTTGGAACTAGCCCGGCACAGAGCCACCTCTCTCTACTTAAGCCCATTTAGGTATCGCTAGGGTGTCGGTGTCACATTTCCAAGTCTCTATTAGGTCTACTCTCTGTCATACTACTTTCCACATTAGAGCTTGATGAAACGCATTCTCGACCCCCTTTACTCGACCAGGCTTTGTCACCGGTTCCTTCTCTTTCCTACTCGAATCTATTTCCACTTGCCACTTCTATTTCCATGAGAATTGGCCCCTCTCGCTTGATTATGAAATAGTTATTGTGAGAGATTTCGATCGGCTGGGAAAGCATTGGAAAGGGATTCTTCTTGAAAAGAGCGGGGAAATGTTGGATGGAATATTCATGGAATGTTTATGTAAGTCTTCTGTCTTGGCGCTGGACAAAAGGATCGCGCGTGGTGGATCCTTCTCCTCTGGAAATGCATATGTCGTCCCTCGGACTTGTGTCAATAGATAGACGGCTCGTTTCTCCACGGATTTCTGTCTTCCGCAC
Organism: Ectemnius continuus; assembly: GCA_910591665.1. Taxonomy (NCBI): domain Eukaryota; kingdom Metazoa; phylum Arthropoda; class Insecta; order Hymenoptera; family Crabronidae; genus Ectemnius; species Ectemnius continuus. The sequence continues at coordinate 5,023,347 of OU342868.1, read as the reverse complement.
GCGCCACCACTTGGAGAACTTGGTGTCCACTGTGTGTGTGTGTGTGTCTGTCCGATATTCCATTGGGGTGGCAGAGCTAGGATAGATATATCGATCCAGCGAGAAACTGGAGAGAGTGCGTGGCTGCCGGACACCAACGGAGATTTTAGTTAAACAAATAAGCTGAGCCTTGCTTGGGGAAGCTTCGCTTGGGACTAGCGTGTATGTCCGTTCCCCGTTCAATATTTACATCCTTCGAAAGCGATTTCAGCTTCTCGTCGCTTGCTACCTTCCGTTACACACACTCGAGAGTGATTCGGCCAATGTGTCAAGCGGAGGAATTAATTGCTTCGCTCATTAATATAGATTCGACGGGAGAGCGATAAATCAAATGGTTGATAGTTGCGAGAAAGGAATGAGGAAGAAGAAGATGATACAGCAGAATTGGAAGCCTATAATTTTCGCACTCTCGCTAAACACTCCGAACCGAATGCGATCTAAGCTTAGATGGGAATAATAATGGAGGTTAGAAGTTTGCAAGACAGCCGTGATACTTGGTAATTATATCCTCGAGCGACAGCGTCCTTGGCGTGCCTTCGCCATGGGAGACTCGTCGTCGGTGGTCAGGTGAACCATTGGAAATGTCAATTTGCTTAATGAGCTCCTTGCACGCGTCATTCTCCTCCACGTTTCTCCTGTCGCTCCGTATAAGTTAAGAAGAGACTTTCAACCCTTGACTCTCAAGTTTCTTCCACTTGGAAATTCATCATACTTCGACATTAATATTATCAAGAATACCATTTGAAAACGTAGAAAAATTCGATGTAGGTTTATTAATAAAATTAGTAGATTGGAATTATTTTTGAAGTCTTTACGAGTTGGTTATAGAATGAAATAGATTTCGAGGTTTCGGGGGTGATGTATTACTAGCGGTAAACAAATTCGTGGTTGTTTATTCCTGGCATCGAGTGGTATTTCTTTCTTGGCCTCGACTCCCCTGACAGGCGAAGAATACGCTCTCAGAGACATAATAATTCGGGACTTGATCTGGGACCTCCCGTGCTGGATGAGGCAGCATTTTGCGCGGGCCTCTAAATCGTTCCCTTCTCCATTCTTGTGGGATATAGCGCGCGGGGCCCCTCTTGACAGCTCTTACTCAACTGACAAGGGATGGACGACTGCCCGTTGGATTTCAGTAGCTCGAATTCAGAAGGCTCCTCCCCAACACTTCTCTCTTTCTCTCAGTGGATCGTTCGCTCTCTTCATAGTTTCGAATCTTGCCAGTGGAATTCCTTATGTAGTTTTAATCGCCGCGATCTTTCGTGCCTTCCGATTCTCCGTCTCAACGATTGCCTCTTAGAAACGGTGTGAATTGATCGCGGGGACTGAGTCCCACATCTCGAGCGGACCCCAAGTTGATTACAGGCCGAAGTGTCGAAATATAGAGAGGAAGTACTAGCGCGAATTTCCCGAACATGTTTTGCAGTTTCGCGGCTGATGGGCGCCGCCGCGGGTGCCGGGACCAATATGCCCGGTTGCTCGGTGGGCCAGTCGATGAGTGACGTGACCAAATCCTCAGGTATGGGGGTTGGCGTCGGGGTTGGTGTCGGCGTCGGCATGGGCGTCGGCGCGATGCAGTTCCCGCTGGCGCAACGCCGAAAGCGACGCGTCCTCTTCACCCAGGCCCAAGTTTACGAGCTCGAGAGGAGGTTCAAGCAGCAAAAGTACCTCAGCGCACCCGAACGAGAACACCTGGCATCCCTCATCCACCTAACACCCACACAGGTATGTGCAAAAATCTTTCTCCACCCCCCCAAAACTTCCCTCTTTCACATTCGACCACACACTTTGACCTCGCGAAAATCACTCCAACGAGATTTCAGTGGTAATGATTTAAAAGATCGACGAAAACATTGATACGAATTTCTATCAGCTATCTTGATTTCTCTTCGTTTCTTATAAACGACTTTTGATAGAAAGGAATCTAGAAATACAGATATAATGGTAGCTGGTACTGTATTCGCATCAAGTTGTAAATTCCTCGAGACTCAGACACTCTTTTGTCGAATGGTACGACAATGGGCTGCGAAATTAAATGGTCGTCGAATGGGGCCAAGCCCGGCGAGAGTCTAAATCGCAGCAGAGACTAATTAGGATGCAGCTATAACTGTGTAATCTGGCTGGATTGCGCTTCGATTACCTGAATCGAGTCCACCTGGTTCTACCGCGGGTAGAGCTTGCTCGGCACATAGCATGCTGTTCGAGGAGCCACCACCAGCCAGGCACATGCACATGCAGAGAGACTCCTCTCCTCTCCTCTCCTGGCACATAGGCATGCGCGCATCTACCTCGCTCTCCTCTATGACGAGGATTAATTGCTGAGAGGAGATTAATTGCAGGGAGCAGGTGGTGGATGTACGTGTGGGTGGGTGTATCCGCGTCTCTCGGGCAATCGGATCGATCAGCTTCCCCGGGGCGTTGCTTGCTTCAGAGAGTTATTAGTGGAAAATTCAACCCGTCCTTTCCTTTTCCCGAGCCACTCTCCATTCCCTCGAAAATAGTCGACGGGAATTTTTCGAAAATCACACTCCACTCAAAACCCTTCCCAACTCAGAGCTCTCATAATCGATCATCGATTTTCCGATTGATTATCCGATCGATAATCAGGTGAGAATTATGTTAACGAAAATAGTGATTGAAATGGCGGTAGCCGGAGCGAGCGGAGTGAAAGAGTTCGGGTTCCTAAGACAATATTTACATGTCGTTTCGGTTGGAATGACTTTTTGACTGACGATTCGAGGCTTCGTCTACCTGGTGAAATTCCATCTCACAGCTCGAACAAACATTTCTCTTTCTCTTCTTCGCTCTCTTTCGTTCTCCTCGACAGTAGTGTTCTCCTTCTCAAAGCCGAGGGCATCACCTTAGACAAAATTGACTTAACACTTTCGGCGAGCACACCAAATTTCTCGAAGCCGCCGCCGTCGCCGCCGCTGAGAGTCTACTCGTCGATCAAACTTGTGGATCTCCGCGAAGCAGTGGCCAGATTGGAGCTGCTTACACACGCGCTTCTATACACGCGGTACATATTAGTCGATGCGCGCGTACCCTCGCAGACGAGTTTCTAGTCGAGGATGAAGTACGAAGGAGAGGCAGACGTAGAGTAGTCAAACGAAAGGCTCCTCTCAATTAAATCAGAATGCAAAGGAGAGAGAGAGGGTGGCTGGGAAGGCGGAGTCGCCGCTGGAGACGAACATTTCCAGGATTTGCATGGTTTTTCATCAATCTCCCCTTTTTCCCAAGCATCCCTCTCTCTCTCCCTCTATTCTTTCGTTACGTGTTTCTCCAGCAGTAGCCGACTGTTCTTTTGACTCTCTCGGAGCGACTAGAGTCGCCTCCCTGGATATCATCAACGATGCACCGGCGAGTTTAATTATTCGAATGCGCGGCCCGCGTTCCCCGCCGTCGACTGCCGCCGCTCTGCTCCCCCTTTGTATATTGATTTCATTATTCAAACAAACGGTTTCGGCAACTGGCTTTTAGAGCTCGATGGAAGAAGACGAAGAAGCGAAGAGAGAAAGAGAGAGAAAGATGGGAGGTCTGTTAGCATGAGAGAAGCCAGGGTGGAATCAGATTTTAACGAGCAATCTTCATTGGGCACAGACAAGTCTGAGCGAGAGAGAGAGAGAGAGAGCTCTGTTTGCTTGCTTGCTCGCTCTCGCAGTCGGCCAGAGTCACGATCTGCCTTGCAGTCTGGCAACAATAAATAATTGTTGCGCGGCTCATTGGTCGCATCCTGCGTGTTCGTCCCCTCGTTCAGTCTGCTGTTTCGTCTACGGAGCCGTGTGTATCTACGTCCACGCACTCCGCGTGCCCCTCGTCGCCTTCTGTCACTCCACTATCTCTCTCTTTCTCTCTCAACATGGCCCAACAATATATATGTACTTTGTAAGAGTAGTGGTGGAGCAGTACAATTCACCGGATGATTGGACGCATGGATCGCATTAAAATGAATTTTTCGCCTCGATCGGGTAATGGTCGCCGCGCGTCCTCCCATTATCCTCCCACTTCTCCAGCGAGATTCCCAGTGTCGATGAACCCTCCTGCGAATCTAAGGAGAATAGGCTTGTAATAGGAAAAGCGCTCCTATCCGCGAATCAGTACTCGATTGAACGACCAACGCCTTTAAAGCGGAAGGAGCTGAAAGTCGCACTCTCTCGCTCTTTCTCTCTGTTCGACACTGGCAGGAAGTCCTCGGACGGGGGATGTTTCGACGTCGACAATTGAACTAGGAGAAAGCGACGCCGATCTCTTGGAGGACGGAAGTTCGCGGAAGAGGGCTGATTGCAATCAGCCGTGGATTTTCGCGTGGCGCTGCTCTCCCAGTCAGTCAGTCAGACTGGCAAGGAGAGGAGAGGAGAGAGGCGCGTTGTAGGTGGCGGGAGAGAAGATGGTCGCGCGCCAGCTGAAAGAGAGAGAGAGAAAGAGGAGCGAGCGTGGAAGCGGTACATAAGTTTCGATAACGAGTTTCAGAGTCGATGGCACTCGGATCTCGCCGGAACCGTGAATGCTGCTCCGCTGGCCTTCATGGCCAGAGATTTCTCTCTTTCTCTCTCCCTCTCGAGCTCTCTGTCTCGAGCGTGTCGAGCGAGAGAGAATGAGAAGCCGAGAATGAGAGCAACGATGGCAAAAGGGAGAAACTACTTGCTGTGTGCCACACACACTCACACTCATACACGGAGAGGGAATGGACAAGAGAGTGAAGGGCGAGCACGAGGGAGATCGCGCTGGGCGAAAGAGTCGATCGTTCTGGCGTTCTATATATATCGCGGACTCTTGAACTTCTGGGGACAAATAGAACCCAAACGAGCACGGCGAACACAGCTTTCTCTCCTGTTACACACACATAGACCGCCGCCCGTTTGTGACCTCGCATGTGCAATCCCTTCTTGCCCGTCTGTGTTACCATGCGGCCGTGTGCGAGCGCCACTACCCCGCGCTACCATCCACTTACCAGTACTTCAAGTCTACGTATGCAACTCTCAGTTGGTAGTACTGTAGGTGGCCCTGCCACCACGCCGATACTAACGAATCATTATTCCCTCGACCTTCCACCGTCTCGCAAGCCCAGCAACACTGAAAGACCTAATAAAAGCGTTGCTAATCATGCGAAGAGAGAGAGAGAGAGAACTCTGATTGAGTCAGGACTTCCGAAATTGTAAGAGAAGTATCAGAGAGAAATTGACGAGGGATCGTTTAAACATTGGATGGAGAATGTTTGGGTGAAGGCTGCGATGGAAAATGGCGAGGCAACTTTCCGAGCGAGCAGGGATGCTGCTCGAGATTCTAACGAGATCTCTTGAAGAGAGAGGAGACACTTGGAGAAGAGCGACGACGACGACACCTCGCCGGATGATGAGACCAATGAGGGATGATTCGCCTCGAAAGATGCGGGAGTAGGTATCGCGGGCAGCCACTCGGCTGTTCAGAAATAAGGAAGCAAAGTGGGTAGAGCTGGAGTGCGCGAGGCAAACGTTGAGACTTCGGCATTAAAGTGCAATGGACGAGGGAAGGAGAGAGCGAAGAAAACAGAAAAGAGGTGAGAAGAACTTTCGGCGAAGTGGAGGGAGAGAGACAAGAGAAGGGAGAATGGAAGGTGTCTCTTTCGGAAAGTAGTTCGCACTATTTCTCGAAACGATTTTCCTTTCGCTCCTTGGTATCTAGGGTGGCCCTATTTTCTGCTTCTCTTCCATCCTATCATCATCGTCATCCCCCAGCATTTCGTGTCTCTTTGCCACGAGAGCTCGAGCCTCCAACCTCGACATAACCATCGCACACACAGATGCGTCCCTCCATTTTGCGCTCGCATTGTTACGTCCAAGTGCAGCAGCAGCAGCCTCCCCATTGTCACAATGCCTGGCCACTCCTGGTATTGTTGTCTGTATTGTTATTATTATCGCTACTGTTACCGGTTGCGGCCTAGTGGCGAATCGAGAACGAAACGGAGCCGGAGGGAGGACGACACTGAAAGAGAGAAAGAGGGAGCGAGGGAGGGGGGAGAGAAATGTGTAGAGACAGCTCAGTTGGAGGGGAACGAGAGCGACTGTCGAGCCAGCTGCTTGCCTCGTCGAGTGCCGCATTAGAGCCAAATTACACTTCTCCTGGCCCACCTCTCTCCAACTCTCCCTCCCCCTCGGCGAACATTTCTCGCTCTTTCCGCCGGAATCCCACTGTCTCCTAGATTGTCTTCGAATATCGAACACTTCTCTTTACTGAGAATCAATCGATCTTTCACTGGATTACGAATTAAAGCTCGGACAGAGAATTTGGAATCTTGGTAAAGATTGTACTGTCAAAGCAGACATTTCTTGCTCTTTTCGCTGGAATTTGATTGTCTCGTAGATTGTCTTTGAATGTCGAAGAATTCTCTTTAGTGGAAATAAATCGATCTTTCATTGGATTGCGAATTAAGGCTCGGACATAGAATTTGGAATCTTGGGAGGGTTTGCGTGAGAAAAACAAGCAGACTGACCGTAGAAACGAGGAAAACGGCGGAGTGGCAGCCTGAAAAATCCTGGCTTACGAACTGGAGAGCGGTGGGTCCCGGCACAACGAGCGCTAAAGCTCGTTAAAACAGGAAAAAGGCAGGGCGCGCGCAGGACGCCGAGAAAGAAGTTAATTAGAAGGAAAGGAAAAACCCCGTGGGGCGCTCGCGCTCGCGCGCGCGCGCGTGCGAGAGAAAAAATCAAGGGGGTTTAGAGCTGCCGGCAACGCTGGAGTCGACAGGGCCAGGGCACGCCAGGGGGCGACATTAATTAAACGTGCAAAAGTGCCGCGAGTCTGATCAAAAGTTAAATAATTAATATAAGCGGCGGTGAAGCCATGAAAAATTGAGATGAATGGAAATTGGGAGACATAAAACAAAGTCAGACACAAACTTAAATAATAAACAATCCAATTGTCTGCAAACTATTTTTTTGGAAGAAAAATTTCGAAGTTTCCTAAATATGAATATAATACGCAACGTTAATGTGACCCGGACAGAAATATATAATTCTCTAGAAAATAATTCGAGTCAGGGAAGAATAGATGAGAGCATTCTTTACAAACGATCATAAAACAATTTGCTCTGGGACAAAATGGAATCCTTTTAGCCGCACTGGTCTCTCGGTAAACAGTATTAAAGGCTCGATCTTCGCATCTGAGTAAATTTCAAGCGGACTCCGCGCTGGCTGGATGCTCGATTCATCCCTCGACGAGTACATAGCAACCTAATATTACTTGAGCCAAGTTCTTTGCACATACGCTCGGCTTCCTCTGGCATATAGCGATAACTGCTCGCTTCGAGAAACAAGCGGCAGTTCGCAATCTAACAAGGATATACTCACAAAGAAAGTAGGTGATAGCACTGACATTCAAAGGATCAGGCAGCAGAGAAGTAGATCTTAGCTCGGAGCGATTGAACGGTAATCGTAATAATGGGTTTGCGTAGGAGGAAATCTGCCTGGCGACAGGGAGATCTCTCCACCCCTTGCGGGAGGGTTACGGGAGGGTTGCGGGAGCGGCCCTTTTCCAGAGGTGGAAGAGGGATCTCACCCAAAGAGAGAGAGGAGAGGAGAAAGAGAGGGAGAGAGAGTGGAGTTCAATGCCGCGCAAACACGTTTCTCCTTGCGGGTTGCCCTCCTCGAAGAGTGATCGACAGTCTGGCAGGAAATCGTGATCCTTTAATACCGGCGATCACATCGTTAGCTTCCTGAATGCTCCGAGAGTATTAAACGATTAACGTCTCGCCGCGCCGTTTGGAAAGGGGTCGCGCGATCAACGAATACTTAACGGCGGCAATCAGCGAGGCAAACGCTCGCTATAAATAGTAGAAACCTCGGCGATCAATTGTGTCGATCGGCGGAAAGGTGGCACGTGCTTCGTGATCTAAAATCATCGGGTGTCCGAATGCGAGCGCTCTCTCGCTTATACTCGCTCGCTTAATTGGACGTCCTGGGAGGCGCGCGCGAGCCGCGCACATATCTCTCGAGTGCACTCAGCCCTCCCTCGCATGATAACTCGCACGCATGAATATGTCGTGTCCTCGTCCTCCTCCACCTCCTCATCCTCCTCGCCGTTGTGGCCGTCGTAGGCGGCTTTTGCACCACACGATGTGGCAGTGTGTGGCCCGCGTAATTGCGTTCCTCGCGCTTCTCTTTACCCGCCGCCTCCCTTCGCCGCCAACGAGATCTTAGCCAGGTATCGTTGCCAGGGCTGATTTCGTACGAGAGAATCGAAAGAGTTGGACGAATCATACATTGAAAGCCAAATAAGTATTACTAAGAATATTCTACTTTGAAAAATCAATGTCAGTCTTTCCTTGACTGTCCGCAAACTAATCTCGTATTTGGCTGAGTGGCGAAGGGGGTGGAAAGCTACAATTTGGTCTCATGACTTTTTCACCGTGTTTGCCTCAATTATCGCGATGAAGAGGCAGTTTACGAGTGTATAGTAAATACTCGAGGCGGCCTGCGCCCGTCGCTTCGTAATACAGCAATTTCGCCTGGCGGTGGCGGGTGGCGTCGGCAGCGCGCGGCGTCCGCCATGCTTGGTCCTGCAACGAAGGATCGAGAGGAGAGAGCGAGTGAGAGCGAGAGAGTGAGAGCCGCAACCACGCTTGGGTAATGTGCCGGTGCAGTTTCGGGGTGGGTCTGCTGGGTTGCGCTCGCGAGGGTGCATACATTTCAAGCGCAAACATCGAGGCGCGCACCAGCCGTTGCTTTGGCGTAGGGCCGCGGTGAAAGGAGCGTTGAAAATTGGACGAGGCGACTCGATGAAAAGTGCGATGATCGCGTCGAGAGCACCTTTTCCCTTCTTCCCTCTTCTCACTCTCATTTCAGGCGGAGCGCCGCCAATTCTTTCACTCGCCTCTTTTTCACCTATTACACCCTCGAGATTTTCGTTGGGTGGTCGCAAGACGTTGCCCGCCACGCAGCCTCGAAGTGGAAAGTCATTTCTGTTTATTGTACCGTCGGCTCCCTGCTTTTGGACGGCGCTCCTGGGTAATCGGTAAGTCATCCCAGGGCGCAATGGCACTGAGTTAAAACAACAACGGGGGCGGCCACGCTGGCCTCCCTGTTTACCCTAGGACTGCCCCACTCAACAGGGTCAACACGAGACAATTAACACAGGCCTAATCATAATTTGACGTTAGTTGATCCCCGGATAGCCTCGGTAAAGATACGCCCAGACCACTTCATCCAATGCTTCTCGTGTAAACCACATTTTTTCCTCATTATCCATTATCTCTTATTCTCAATAAATCATAGACGATGAAACATATCACACTGCTTTCAACAATAGAATATTCGTACTAGGTTTTTCAATACAATTCCATTAAACTATTTTATATAAATATCTAAACAGGTCAAAGAGAAATAAGAGAAGTTATAGTGTTCGAATTAGGCTGCTTTATTACTCGCTGATGGATGCGGTATTGCTCTCGGAACTCTCGTATTAAGAAGTCATTGGCGGTGGCGTCGACAGCAATTATAGGAGCCTTTGCCTCGAGTAACAGTGTACGACACCCCTGCGAAGCAGTAGCTCCGGGCGCTGTGGTACAAGGGTATCCGCCGGATAATCCGTCGAAAGTTGGTGTCGGATGAAATTGCCCGAGGAAACTCTCGCACAATGACGCTCGTGTACATTGTGTGGGTGTGTCTGTGTGTGGGAGCGTCTGTTGCGTGGCAAGGGTGGTGTTGGTTATGCCTCGTCAACCCTCGATGGTACACGAGGTAATAACGTTAGGCTAACTTGATCAATCGTCCACTTTAACTGCTACTCCTGTGCTGGGACCTACGAACTTGTCTCTGTCGAGGGCGAACAGCTACTCAATGCCGGCCATACTCCTGTAATCATCTAGAATACATCCTGTTCCCAAGTCTCGCCTGATTAATCGCTAGTCGATGATTAACGTTACTATCCCGAGCAATTAGGATTCATGATTCTGGTATTATTGGATGCAGATGTTCCCAGAGAGACTTCGTAATTTCGATAGACAAAAGTGAAAATAGGTCGAGCATTAACAGCTATTCAATATTGTTTGTACAGGGTGATTCACTTGCCTTTGAATCAGAACTCTCCTAGCCCTTATTTTTTTGGTGGACTTCCCGACCTTCTCCGGGACTGAAATTTGGTGGGTAATATTTTTTTGCATCAAGAAAGACACCATAAAAATTCCAGAGCCCTAGCTCAAAATTCATTTTTTCGCAAATTTTTTAAGGCATACCCCTTCAAAAATTTTCGATTTTTCGAAGGTTCTGGGACCGGGACGAACGCTTGATTTTTCGATTGCTCGTGTCTCAAAACGGATAAAAAACATAAATGTTGTGGGGGAAATGCCGGAATTCGACCTAAAACACGCGGAAAACCGATCTGGAATATTTCATTTCAATGGTTTTCCCCATGTTTTTTTATCTTCCCGACCTTTCCCGGGGCTGAAATTTGGTAGAAAGTGTTTTTTCACATCGAGGAAGAAGTAGAAAAAATTCCAGAGCCCTAGCTCAAAATTCATTTTTTCGCAAATTTTTTAAGGCATACCCCTTCAAAAATTTTCGATTTTTCGAAGGTTCTGGGACCGGGACGAACGCTTGATTTTTCGATTGCTCGTCTCTCAAAACGGATAAAAAACATAAATGTTGTGGGGGAAATGCCGGAATTCTGCCTAAAACATGTGGAAAACCGATCTTGAAAAATTGATTTCGATGGTTTTCCCCGTGTTTTTGGTACTTCTCGACCTTTCCCGGGGCTGAAATTTGGTGGGTAATGTTTTTTTGCGCCAAGGATGATACCATAAAAATTCCAGAGCCGTAGCTCGAAATTTTTTTTTCCCCATATTTTTGACCACCGAAAATATACCATTTTTGATGGTGATTCAAAGGCAAGTGACTCACCCTGTACTTCATCTTATTTCCAAGTCTGATTAACTGTTAGTTGATGATTAACATTAGTATGGAGATTTCCTCCGAGGAATTAGGATTCATGATCCTAGTATTATTGGATGCTGGCGATTCTACCTGCTGTAGTGTTTAGACAGTTCCGGCATATGTTCCCAAAGAGAGTTCCTAATTTCGCCAGTGAAGAGCGAGGACAGGTTGACCGGTGGCAAGCGGACCACTCGTAAAACTTCGTTTCGACCAATTAGTGCGTGGTAAGAGAGTTGTCGACAGGTCTGTTGGGTCTTTAGTTCCCCACGAGCTGTCGGTGCAACGAAAGCAGATGCATTATGCTGATCCGCATGGCCGCTCGGCTGGAAGCCGTTTCATTTACCTGTCGAGAAAGAGAGTTCGCCAGCAAGTTAATCGTGAGTTAAAGCTAAGCCTACCCCATCGCTTCGGTGTTAAGTAAACTGTAGTCAGAACCTTCTGGGACCAACCACCTCTTCTCTGGGCCAGTGCTCACTTTCGTACGTGCTCGCTCCGGGTAAACAAGCTCACCGGATTCTTCTATCTTCTCAGTCTCCAACACCAGTCTTCGACAACTACTTCGTACTTCACTTCGATTATACTTGGTGAATCACAATTTTGCATATAAATATTTCGTACTTCCGAATGGTGGAATTCTTAAACGTAAATACACTCACTGGATCTTCTAATTTCTAATTCTCAAATACGAACCTTCTACCAGTACTTTTACTTCGATCATACCTGGCAAATTACAATTTTGCACACAAAGATTTCCTACTTCCGAATGGTGGAACTCTTGGCAACGATATATCTCGAGTACGATTTTCTCTCTGTCATCCGTTCCGACGGGAGCTCACTGCCAGTTACATCCCTATATCCCGTTGAACTTTTCTCTGTTTACACACCGCATCGTTGCGGGAGCGACGGACAAACGGACTGACGGACGGGCCGCTCCCTTGAAATAACAATTCCTCCCCGATGTACAGCATCCCGTGCCGAGTCTTTCACGAGAGACTGACGTTCCATGTCGAGGTAGGTGTTGTAGACACGGAGGAAGCTTCGATCCGCTCGTGAGCCCAAGAAACACATTAAAATCCTGCTGTAACCTATGATATCTCGATGCGTTGCCTTCTCTCGAATGGACCAATAGATAACAGGACTTTTCCAAGTCGATCTTATCGAGTAATGTTGTGGGAAGAATTTTTGTATCTTCTACAAAAAATTTGCTCGTTGAAATGCTTATTATTTGAATAATGTATATTCTTCACAATGTTTGTTAAATTAACTATAAAATAATCAAAGTCGCCCTTGAGATTATCTCACACAAATACCAATCCATGGTACATGCACACCACTGAATCAACATAAACCCTGAATGACAGTCCAGTGTCTGACCACGCCAGACTGTTTGAATTCAACGAAACCTAGGATATATCGATAAAAAACCGATGACTTCGGCTTTAAGGTGACCGACGATTTACAGGACGCATTATTGCGGCCATGCCACGTGGGTTCTCTCGGTGTGAAAGGCGAGAATGAAAGGCGCGATTTAGCTAAAGAAGAAATGCCAGTGCGCGCCCGTCGAGTAAGCCCCCTTGGCCTCCTGTGTTCCCGGTGCTCTCCAAGCGAGCCTGGCCGAAACTCGACTTTGGGCTTCACTCGACGAGTGGATTATCGGCGCGCGAAAGGAATTAACGACGGGCAGAGAGCACTGGGCGAAAGAGCGAGTGTGTACTTCCCCCCAACCTCCCCCAACCTCCCCCCCGCTTTCATTCTAGTGGCTCTTCGTGGCTTTTAGATAAGGTCTCTCCGCCCTACGCAACACTCCCGCGTTCCACAAAGCCTCTATGTACGTGGCAAACTTATGCCGGAAGGAGTCGACTCCCGTCGAACTTGCTTGCCGCCACGAGTGCCGCCGCCGCCGCCGCCTCCACTTCAATCGTGGAACTTGCCTGCCGATTTCCAACTTTGTTCCATCACAATCGTTCCAGTAACACCGATCCTACTACCCTCCTAACATGAAACCTCTTTCAGCTAACTCTTCTTCAAACCTTCCAAACCATCACTCGTATCAATCATTATTTAGTCTTCCTAAACATATCATCATTCGTTAGTTAACTATCGCTTTCACTACCACGAAATCTGATGAAGAACGCTTATTTGAATGAACAATATTTCAACTTTAATAAATACGATTTTAATACATATTTAGAGCGTCTATGAATGTTAGTAGTAATCAAAGAGAATTAACAAGGAATATTGCCAATTATTTAAAACATAATGCGAATCAATGAAATTGGCTGGATGAACAACGCGGAATATTGGTGTTCTCGAGGGAGGCGCGTGAAGGTGGCGGATGGGGTATGAGAAAGAGGGGTAGTAGTAGTTGGGAGAGTACGTAGGCAGGAAATTTCGAGGGTGGTCGGTATCCCGCTAATATTCAAAGAATTAGACAGACGGTGGTGGGCACTCGAGACACGGTCTACTGCACGGGGCCCCCTTAAAGTGCTTTCGCTGCATTCTCCGCGATGCATAACTCCTGACAATGGGCTCTGCCTTCTTCCATGGGTTTCGGACGCAGCTTTGGGGGGCTAGAAGCACTCGAGTGAGAGAGAGAGGAAGAGAGGGAGGAAGGGAACAGGAGGTTACATGGGGCAACATGTAGGTCGCATCACGCCTTTGATTCCAGCTGATAAAAATCGGGCTTACCTACCAACCTTTCGCACATGCTCGTCATTCCGGCGGCGACGGCAGCGGCGACGGCAGCAGCAGCAGCCCCCTCTTGAATCAGCCTCCATTTTAAAATCACTCTAACCCTCGGGAGAAAAGCCCTCCTCCAGCAGAGAGTTCCGACGATTTCCCAGATATCGCACGAATCAATAGCGCGTGACTTATCTTCGTCCTGAATAATTCACGAGCAACTGTGTTAAGGATGAAATTGCGCGATAGAACGTGAACCTATTGTTTCGTAGACTCGGCTAGGAAGCGTGAGCGATGTCTCTGATATTTCGGAGCCCTTTGCGTTCTCTGTTTAGTTGTATAATACAGATCGAGGGATTATAACGCGTCACTCCTGTCATAAGCAGATGCCGATCTCTTCATGGACCGTTTCTTCCCTAATCGCGCTCAATTGCCGTAAAAGCGGTTTCCACCGGTGCTTCGGTGAATGCAGTGTTCGATGCATTCGGAAGTTTTAGTAGAATTGCTTCAGGTAGATTTTCGGATGATTGGCTTTCGTTGAAGCAGCACCGTTTTAGTTTAGGAGTAAAGAATTTTTATGAGATCTTAATAGAAGTTATTAATAAGGAAAATTTGTTGATTACACGTGAAGGAAAGATTTTTAAATTTTGTATAATATTATGTTTCCGTCGCTGGTTGAACTCTTTGAATTAAGGCGAACTTCTTACGCATGGTGTGTCATTCTAAAGGCGATGGAGGCTCGCGAGATTTTTCTCCAGCGAATGCGCGACTGTTGAGAAATGCATGGAAGGATTGGTCGCGTTGGTAATATTCGCTTTTATCTGGGTCACTGGTGATTCTCAGCGATTTTCTCTGGGACGCTCGTCGGTTACTATTGGTTGACGCGGATCCCGCTTACGGATGCTGGGAGGCGGCTGCCTGGAATCATCGGCATTATCTGTGCAAAGTGAGCGAGGCGTTAAAGCCCTCTCGAAGAAATAACAGAGACTTATAACTGCGGATTATGGATTTAGAGGGCTCTGCTGGACGAGCGTGCTGGCAGAGCCGTCGGTCTTAATGTGTGCGCGACAAAAGGCTTGCGCGCACTCCCCTCGACTGGAAAAATATTTGAGTTTTTACCTGACGACTATTCGCGCTCATCCCCCATTTCCCCCAAAACCACATCCACTCCCACCAAAGATTTCATATCCTCTTTCCAAGAGCATTCAAATTTCGCGATAATTGTCTCACAAGCAATGCATCGTTTCCTGTTGCAGGTGAAGATCTGGTTTCAAAATCACCGGTACAAGTGCAAGAGGCAAGCCAAGGAGAAAGCGATGGCCGAGCAGAACGCCCAGAATCAGGTAATTCAATTCAGTTCTATTCGGACCATTAAATTCCGAGGTTCCTAATGTTGGCCGAATGATCAAAGTCAATGGAATTATTACCGACAAGCTGGATTCCATGCCTCGATGACATCCAATAGAATCGAGCTCTTCTATCCCGGTCGTAGCCGGGCTGCCGTGATAATTTTAAACTTTCGATTGCTGGACCTCTGATTCCGACGATTTTAAAATAACAAGGCTGTGCGCGGCTGGGTGGGAGGAGAGCGGGGGGGGGGGGGGCCGCGCGTGTTCGGATGCCGAGGAAAATATTGGGGATTTCGTAGTGAAATGGCATCAAATGAAAAATATTCCCCGGGCCGAGTTTAAATCGCCCTCGCATCCACATCATATTTCGCTTCGAGTGCTTCTGGTCCCACTCGAACAGCAGCACCGCCAGAGCGCACTCTTTCTCTCTCTCTCTCACTCCCTCTCTTTCCCCCCGAACGATTCTGCATTCATTTCGTTATTCCATTCCGAATTTTTGCGGAAGGCCCACATAGACAGCCGAAGCAAACATGGGCGATGATCGTCGCGAAATCACACGGATAAGCTTGCAGTTTAGCAGATATTCGTTTAATAGGAATTTTCGTATATTAAAGTCAAAGGTTGGGGATTTTGAATTTCAGTAATTTCCAGTAGGTAGGATACGTCGGGTACGATTAATTTCCCTTGATGAACGAGGCGGGCGATCGTTCCAGTCTGTTAATTAAGGCCGCGATTAGTGGAGGCGAAGAATAATATTGGGAGGCAGGTCGACTGGAGGAAAGCGAGCGCGCGGGGTGGGCGTTCCGACGGAACTGGTTAACGTCGAGTGTCCCGGAGCGGCGCGCAGCTTGGAAATCGAAATCAAGATTGCCAGGAGGGACGACACCGGCGCCGAGCCTTTCTTTTATCAGTTCTAATAATGGCGCGAGGCTCGATTGTCGAGATACAGTAATTGCGGCTTCGAAACGTGCCCTGTCTCGATCTTCCTTGCCACGCACTGGCGAATACGAATCGGCTCTCCATCGCTTCCCACCCTCTCTCTTACTTTTTCTAACCCTTAGTCTCGTTCGTTCCGTTCCCTTTCCTCCAAGAATCCTATTCAAAAGAAATGCCAGAATCCTCCCCAACACACACGTCACTTTTCTCACTCTGAATACATTAGTGGAAACACGTATGCCAACTCACGCAAATCTCTGAATACATTAACCAATGAATTCTTTGCGTCCCTCTTGTTACCTTGGAAGTTTAGATCGGTCACATATCTTCTGGAAAATTGAACTTGAATTTCTCTCAAGGAAAAGTAGTAGTTGTCGCGAAGATTCTCCAGGAGTATCTCGTTCGTCACTTCGTTATCGCTTCGTCAGAAGAGGCGCGCTATTTTCGTGAAGTGGTCCAGGGATGAGGGACACTCGATCGGCAGAGGAGAGCGTTGTGCTCTCCTCCCTGTAAGCGGATTATTCTCGCGCACCTTTCGCTCGATTCTCGCTGACTTGAGCGGGCCATCGGAATTCGATGCCAATCGCTAAATGAACTATTGTACCGTTTAACGCGATCTAGATTCCACTAGCGAGAAAATCAGGACGATCTACAAAAATGGATGAAACATCTGAGACATTTTACACTTAGCTTAAATAAAAATAAATCTAAAACAATCATATTATTAATATCCTCGTACAAGGAGGAATAAGAAAAGTCTTTGGAAAGAGAATTTTCAAGAGGAACATTTCGCATTGCGATCGATCGTGTCTGAAGGGTGTTCTCGAGTCCATTGTCGCGGTGACGGCGGTGTAAGCAACAACTCGTAAACAGGGAGGCTGGGCAGTATTAATGGTGCTGAAACTTATCCATCCTGGCGATCTGTAGGAGCGGGAGAAGCAAGGGACTCGGTCTCCCTTGAACCCTAACCGAGAGACCGGTCGACAGAGGCGGTCGAGCAGCCGCCCCATAATTTACTCGTTAGTTTTTCGTGCCCCCTCTACCCTAAACAACACAGAGGCACTCTCTCTCCCTCTCTTTCTCTCTGTCACATTCACTTCATTTCAATCAGAGCCTCTCGTTTTATCCTCCGCCTCTCAATTTCAATTCGGTTCATGGCCTGTTTACTCTGGCTCGACGACGATCCAACGCCACTATCTCGATCGAGCTCGCCGATACGTGTAATTGCTTAGTCCGCCTTCGCCTCTTGGTGCGAGAGGCATTGGCGCACCCTGCGTTACAAGATCGCATTGTAACGATAGTTTGCACAATGGGCCAAAATCGTTTTCTCCTTCGGAGCAATTGCGATTTTACGCGCAAACGGCTAGTGTTTGGAGTGCGCTATTATTCCGCTTGACTAGCGCGTCACACTGCCTCCTTGCCGACACAAAGGATAATCGCTGGATTTCCCTATTGCTTTGACATTGGTCTTTTCGGGCGGACAAGCTGTTAGAGAGTGCTTAGTGTTCGAAATTGATGAAAGAGGGCTAGTTTAAAGTATTCGATCGAGGTTTTTCTCTGTGAGGCGAGTCGAGGGATCATTGCCGGCTTGTTTCTTGCGGGGCGTGTATTAAAATGAAATGGTCTCTGCTAGATGGAAGGTTCGGCTTCCGTCGGCGACGAGACTGGAGGCCCGGCGTCATCTCTCCGTCGACGACGTCGGGAGACCTCGCTTGGACTCTTTTTTTCCTGCCCCCCGCGTACTTTTTTTCGTTTTATTCCATTTCCTCCCCTCGTGGCGGTAAAAAATTTCAAGTGCCGCGTCGGCGAGAGCGAGCGCTAGTAGCGCAAGAGCGAGCTGAGGGATTCTGCGTGCCGGCGGAGGTAGAAGCAGACGGCCGAGAGAGAAAGAGTGCACGAGGAGAGTGGAAGAGGGTACCGCCGCCGAGAGAAAGAGTAGAGTGATCCTGCAGGGGTGCGCGGAAACGGCAGCTCTCGAGGGCTGTGCTGCTGGTAGCCATCTTGCCCTGAGTACAGTCACGCACAACACCTGGACGCGAATCCGGGTTACCAATACTACTCTCTTTCCTATCGATTAACCAACCCACCCCCGCCAAGACGACGATCTTATAAGTCTCGATATCCTCCGCCCGGAATTCCTCTGCTCCAAATTCATGAGAGCAACCCTCTTTCTATAGAATTCACTTCTGGGTCAGACATTAAATCTCATAGGAGAAAACTAGAATACTAGTTTGTTATATAAGAATCAGTAATAATTAAATAGTTCGTAGGTAATAATCTAATTCTCGCCATTCTCGGTAAGATATCATGTCGAAATCCATTTGAGTGCTATTGATAAAGAGGAGGGAAAGGATCGCGGGGGCGAAATCTGTGAAGGATTCCTTTCAACGGTGCCGTTTGGCCGCGATCGGGGGGGAGGCCGCCGCCTAATGTAATTACACGTGCGGCGAAACATCGGTTATTAGATTTAAAAACCACCTCCTCGTTTACGGAGCCCCATTGAATTCCATTCGTCGCGGAAACGAGAGGTCCCGGCAGAAATCTTTTAATATCTCTTGGCCTTCTTTGTTCGGCCGAGGCTTCTGTAAAGAGCGACGAGAGTGTGCGCGCGCGCGCGCGCTCCGCTATGCTTGGCGATGGAGGGCTCGTCGGCAGAGAGGCGAGCGGACGCGAGCGCGCGCGCGCTCGCTCGCCGGGCTTTTAGTTAATTACATCAATTCCGAGCGACGAGTGTTTTTTCCGCGGGACGCATTCGTCTGGAACTCGCTCGCAGAGAGGAGACAGGAGGGAAGATGGCAGAGAGAGAGAGAGAAAGAGGAGAGGAGAAGCAACATTCGGGATGCTGGATGTTTAAATATTCCTCTGGCGGCTCGTCAACGAGGCCGCAAGCTCCACCTCCTCCTATGCATATAATTTATCCCGGCGAAACTTCGCCCGATCCTTGTGTGTAGCCGGGAGAAACTGGAGAGCCGGTTTCTACCACTCTTAATAAGACACATTTCGCTGATCAAGACAGAATGGAAATACGACTATCAAACGACCATCGCAGCTTTTTTACCCTCGCCAATACCAAACAGAAATCTTTGTATATTAGTCGCATCGATTGGTAATAATGTAGAACAGAACAGATTCACTGTATTTAAATATATAATTGGAGATAGCTATGCGACCATTGAAATTTACAGTGAATCCTCGAGTACCAAACGCGTCCTTCCTCGACCATTGACAATGTATCGAATATTCCAGGAAGCTACTTGTCAATCGCCAATTTTCCACTCAAGTATACTCTCTGACAGATGCATACGAGCCCGAGAGGAATATCGACGCGTTTGGATCACATGCATCGCCCTGTTTTTCAACCCTTGAAGCACTAACTTTTCTTTCACTGGACTTTCCTTTGAATTCGTATTTTGTGGTCGTCTTTTGCAAGAAACGCTTAGTATTAATTTATTCAAGCTATTGCATTAGAACTTCAAGAACAAGCATTAACATAAACATTTTACGCAGCCATAAAACAAATCAGGCAAAAAAAATACTAAGATTAACAAATATCGGCGAATTTAATTCCCACGCATCGTTGTATTTCAACCCTTAAAGTTCTAGCTTTTCTTTGGGCGAGTAATCTGAATAGGCGTCGGTGGTGGTCTTTTGGTATGAAAGTCGGCTTTGGGAAGGGGCGCTCGGTATTAGTTTAGTCGGGCGGCTTGACCGACTCATTATGCTGCGGTGGCGGGCGTTCATAAGCGTATGTACCAACTCGGTACCGTACCTAAGCACCGGCCATTTTCGCCGGAAGTCGTTTAACGCGCGTTGAAGTGGCTAAAGTGGCGTGACGCGTGACGCGCGCGCGAGCTAGCTAGCATGCGAGTGGACCGTCATGCGTTTAACGTAATCGTCACTTTGTCAGCGTGAAGTGCATGGGCATGCCTGCACTTATGCGATCGTGCGATGCGAGAGCGTGCGCGCCCGCGCGCTAGTTCGCATTAGTATATCTCCTGGCAGAGCTACTCGAGCGAAATCGGCCGATGCCAGCAGCCGGCGGCGGCGGCGGCGGCGACTTGCGCGCTCTTCCATTTCCATAGGAGTCCTGCGGAATCTCGACCAAGCGTGTCGCATCGTTCCCATTTCGCTTCATTGCTCTTTGGTAGCGCAAGATAGTCAAAAGGGATAATTGTCAGTAAAGCATATCAGGAGATTTGAATGCAAATACAGTAGAATCGTTGCATTATTTTTTAACATGAACAATTCTACTATTCCTCATTTCTCTTTGAAAATACGAAATAATCAAAACAAAAAGTACTAATACACAGCAGGGAATTCAACTACAGCTACAATAGGATCATTGGATTATTCTAGCATTGGCCACCTCTCTAAAAACGCTAGGACAGTCAAAGCAACAAAAGTACTAGTCAATACGAAGAGTATCGAGGGATTTGGCGGTTGAAGCGTAGCGGTTGCGTTATTTTTCAGCGGTGGCGATTATATTATTAAAGGGACGAGCGAGGAGATCCAAGAGGAATGTCGTGTACCGAATGTTGATACAGCTGAGTGGTCGTCGCCGGCAGGTACCGCGGCTTCTGTTTGGCGTGTCGTGGGGTTCCGTTCACCGATCTCTCCGCTCGACGGAATCTCGCCGGGACAAGGGGAAATGAGAGGAACTCTACAACCGAGAGAGAGAGAGGGTGTGTGCGGGGTTCCAGCATCAATGTTGACGTGCTCGACAGGCCGGAACGTGGTCCACGGTAGCCCCCTGGTACTCTGTTTATTCGTAATGAGAGTCCGCCGACGGAGGCCACCGCTCGCTTCGCGCTCCTACGTCCGTGTCTAGTTGAATGCTGATCACGAGCTATCGTGCGCCTCGAGTACCTGTGCCTGCCGAGAGGCCACGTGTTTGCTCGGAACACAGAAGCGCTTAGCTAAACCGGTGCTCGCGTCCCACGTCTCCTTTTACGTTTACTCGCGTACACGTTCAACCTTCCCTCCCTCTCCCTCTCTCACTCGCCAGTCATCTCATCTCCCAGCAAGGAAGATCCTGCTGGAGAAACTTTGAAACTCAAATAGGCCGCTGGAATCCATGATTAATCAGAACTGGACATGCGAATATACGTATTTCCGTCGGATAAATCTGTCGTAATCTTGAACGATTTTTAATAGTAAAGAAGAGGATTAATTTCTGTTGGAAGGAGGATTAATTTAGTATTATAAATGTAGTATGTTAATTTTTCTGATTTCAGAGTGCGAGTTCACCAAGGAGGGTGGCAGTGCCAGTGTTAGTTAAGGACGGCAAGCCATGCGGAAGTGGCGGTGGCGGTGGGAACGAAGGTAGCCGGGGTGGTCCAAGTGCAGCATTGGCGAGTCCAGCACCTCACATGACGGCGGCATCGAGTCCTCATGGTTCGCATCACGCGGCTTCCTCCTCAGTTTCTCACCACTCAGTTGTCGGGGTCAGTCACGTGATGACTTCCAGTCAAAGCTTGCAACATTGCTCGTATACGAGAGCTGGGGCGCAGCAAAGTATGCAACAGCAACAGCAACCCCAATGCGGCGCTTATCTGCCACTTCAGGGTCGGGCTTGGTAGTGCGCGCCATCCGCGGCGGGGGCCGCGGCCTACGCCAATCCCTCCGTCGCAGGCCCTTGGGCCCTCGCCGCGGATCCAGCTGCCTGGTACGCCATTCCCGATGACAGCCCCTAGGACAGCCCGATTACACTCGCGAACAATCATCCAACCAGCCTCTCCGATTGCTTTAAGACAGCTCAAATCATCGTCGGAGTAATCATCCCCAAGATATCTCAGACAAGAAAGCAGTGGTCCCATTCCCGAAGAAACGTTGGACATTATTGGCAAGATACGAGAATTCTTATTGTGATGAAGTTCTCGTGTAATCGTGTTCATTCTCTAGTTAACGTTCTATCTGGATCGCTTCTTGTTTCGATATTGGGCCGCGATCAGTGGAGAAGAGGGCTTTTATCCTGGTTACTTGTGGTGATTGTTGACCGCGAAGGTCTCCGAAGGGCTGGTGAATTGTGGACGCATGTGGGAGGGAAAAGCCATGCGAGAGGTGTACCGAGATAGCAATGCGGTGCGCTTGGAAATATTTGACTCGGCAAGCGTATGAGTGAGGACGTTCGAGAAGGACGTTGCCGTCCGTCGTGATTCTTAGATTTGGTCAGTGAGTCGACCTTCGTCTGGATGGACAACGAAATTCTAATCTCAGCAGTGAAGCCTGAGAATTCTTATACTTGACAGTGACTGCAAATGGCAGACGGGTGCAGTTTGGACATTGGAACCATTGGAAGTAGATATGCTCGAGTGCTTGTACGGGGACGCGATGTCATCGCTACTTTCTGTTCTTTGATGAATTCTCTGTGTTTCGACAACCTCCCGGCCCCCAATGCGACTAGCATTATGTTGCCGCGACGTCATTGTGTTCGGGAAATTAACGGGCGTAAAGTTTCGTTGCGGCCTGTGGCGCGCGCGCGCGCTCTCTGGAAACGTGATACAGGTGTGTGCGAAGCGAGCGGCTGAAACAAATGGGGAAACGCGCGTGTCGATTCCAATTGCGAGAGGAATTGTACACCGATCCTTCCCCCCCGCGCCCCTCGCTCTCTCATTGCGACTCGCTTTTCACCCAAGCGGAGAGACACACGAGAATCGCGCGAGCCACATTGTTTCCGAGATATTGCAACAGATTTCGCTAGGTTCTCTCCTCTGCGATTCGACGCGCCTCGAATTTCCATGCGCGCTTTCCCGGCTCGCCCGATACCTCCACCACCACCCCCCCATTGGAATGCCATTGATTCTCATTGATTCATTAGCTATCATGTAGCAGAAATTCTAGCCGCCGCGTGGAACTCTCACAATCGGGCAAAGTCTTTATTGAAGGGAAACTTTGGTGCGTCGGTTTGACTTCCTTTTGGAATTCTAACGGAGCAGGAGTCGCGCGCATTCCAATGTTGAAATTGCGCTCGGCAAATTCATCCTGGCTGGTATCTTTGAATCGGGCCGGGTTTGTATGAATCCAGGACAATTTACGCCAACGAACCCACTGGGCTCTCTCTCTCTCTTCTCTCTCTCTGCCGCTCGGGCTGAAAGTCCGACCGGAGGAGGCTTTCGCAACTTGGTGAGGTCGCAAAATAGTTGAACTCCGCGAGAGTGGCGAACGCGCGCGCGCGCCTTGATTTCCGTGTGTTGTGTGCGTGTGGTGTGTGTGTAAAATGAGAGCGCGAGAGGAAAATTGTAAAAGGGGGAGAGACGAGAGCGAGTGGAGAAAAGGGAGGCGCAGTGGAATCGGAAGGCACAGGAGAGACAAGCAGGGATTCGCAAGGGACTAGCGCACCGGCGGCGAGAATAGTTCGGTTTCAGTTGAACAAGTTTCGCTCGCGAGCGCCGAGCGACATCGCCATTCACGAGAGAAAGCTCGCTTCGAATCGGCTGAGACGCGCACACACTGTCTTTTTCAAAAAAACCGGCGACACCAGCGACCAGAGCGACAGATGAACCAAGAGAGCAAGAGAACCAGAAAGAGAAAGAGAAAGAGAGAGAGACAGGCGTCGTGTGTGGTGTACATAGTAGTTGTATATTATTCGTTTCTAGCGTTTCGCGCCCCTCGAAATTGTAACGCGCTCGCTTGTCGCACAAGTCAGCCAGGCTCGTGACGAAGACAGACGCGATGCAGGGAAAAAAGCTCTGGAGAAGCGCGCGCGGAAGGAAAAAGTAGGCGCGCATGGCTTAACAGCTGACAAGACAGAGAGAGAGAGAGAGAGAGAGACACGGTTGAACGCGACATCTCGCATGACACACGACATGTTATATATCCGCGAACGGTGAGGCTTTCGGTTCTATCGCGCGGAACGCCGGCGAATCCGCGAACGCGCGCGTCTGTCTTCTCTTCTGCGGCGCGCTGTGATAACGAGGTCACAGGTGTGTGTGTGTGTGTGTATGTATGTACGTGTATGCCGGGTGAGTGGGTGTGTGAATGTCTGTGCGACGACGAACCACGACGATGAGAGGCGTCGACTACGTCGGACGGTGGATCCGTGTAAATAAAGGCAACTTTTTAGGCTGAGCGAACCCTCTCACTATTGCATTACGACGTAGAGGACGAGCATTATCGAGCATTAATATAAACGATTTACGCAGCAGTGAAGCAAATCACGCAAAAAAAAAAAAAAGTATATGATTGAGGATAGCGATCGTAGACACATTGTGACGGTGAGGAAGAATTAGAGATTATTATAAAGTTTTGTAAATAACGAACAGAGATATTAATAAAACGATACTACTTATTCAAAACATTCGAAAGTCCCCCGATTATCTAATCTCGCTACCTGCCAATTATTGCTCTCCGACTACTTTGGGGATCAGTATTCCTCATCAATGGTACCTTGGCTCGCTCGGAGCGCTACACTTTTCAGCTTGGAATTCCTCCAAGTCCGACTGCCGACAGGTATAATCGGGCTAAGAATGTTTCATTACATCTCTGGCAATTTTTGATTGCTCCTCTCACTGATCTGTAACGAGAGAGAGAGGAGATGGAGAAAGATAGCCGGTATTGGAACACCATGGAAACACCCTTGAGAGAGGGGTTGCGAGGCGGCGCGCACCCCTGGCCCGGTAACGTCGTAACCCCCTTCGCTCGAAGGAAACAAGGATGCGCTTGTTGGCGATTATTAAGGTAAGCCGATCTCTTCTCGATAGGTGAAGGTAAATGCTCGATCACATGTAGAGATGTGCTCGTCGCTGCTTTCCTGCAGAGGGCTAACTCGTGCCAAGCGAAGCTAGCTAGCAGAAGCAGTCGAGCGAACGAGAGTCAGCATCGCTTGTTATTGGATATTTTCCGAGGGTCTGAGAGAGCGGGACTTAAAGCCGACTGTACACACATACGTCTCTGTGTACGTGGTGGGATTGGGGGGGAAGCTAGGATTCCAGCGATTTATTAAGAGCACCGTGACTAATTGCTTCAGGAAAACGGCGTCGCCGCTCTCTCCGCTCCCTGGCACAGGTAGTACTGCTGGTGGTGGTGGTGCACGCGAGATCCCAGGCACAAGGCAAAGCCTGCTGCGCGCAAATTGCGGGTCAAAAGGATCACCGCGAAAAACCGTGCTCCCTTTCCTCTCTCTCTCTCTCTCTCTCTCTCACTCGGATTTTCTCTCTGTCGTTGGCTGAGCTTGCGCGCGACTAAAGTGGCATTAACGAAAGCGAGCAAAAGAAGGGGGGCTGAAGGCCTTGAAGAACAAACGCGAGGTTCGGGAAATGAGTTCACATTTCTCTTGGCAATCCCGTAATTACACTGGCAAGTACTCGACCATCCTGAGAAGAAGGAATTCAATCTCTCGCACTCGAAAGCTCGCCGGCTTGATTATGTGATTAGTCGAAAAGCGGTGAAAAAGAGTCGACTACTGGTCACCACACGTGAGAGAGATCTCTCTCTCTCTCTCGGTTGGATCGACGCACAGTGTCGAGGTGTGTGCGTGTGTCAGATGACATACGAGAGCCTCCTGATGGTGACAGGCTTGGGGGGCTTCTGGTGGTCACTCTTATACACTGGTATCCCATATCGCACCCCAGTCACACCCCTCTCCCTCACTCTCTCTTTCTCCCCCTCTCACACTCTCTCTCTTCCGCTCGGCTCGACCACCGCCATTATCATATTTATTAACTGCCGCTCGACGCTTATATCTACACCTATTCGCTGCCATTCCTATATAATATAATCTGTGCCAGTGACAGCAGCACGTGCTACTGCCTTTCGGCACCCCTGCCCTTCGTACGCCGCCCGATAATTCTCCCTCGACTCTGCCACCTTCTTTCTAACGCGCCCTTTTGTTTGACACTTTGTTCTCTATGTATGTGTGCCTCGATGTTTCTTGGTTGTTGGATATTTGTTGGCCCGCTGCTTGATTAGTAGAATGGAAACTAGCATTAAAATCACCGCAGTGATGAGAGGGTTGTTTCTCGTAGGACTTGGGAAATTAGCGAGAGTTCCTTGACAAGTTGACCTGTACTTGCTGGATTGGCGAAAGCCACGCGATTCGTTCCGACCGATTGTAAATTCATGAAGAGAAGCAGGGAAGTTCTCGGCGCGGTTCTTGTTCATGAATATCGGGGCGGATGAGAAGAGGCGCAAGGGGTTGCTGGCTCGAGTTTAAGATGTCGAGCGATGCTGGCACAGCGTCGGGAGACGTCTTAACATCCGAGGATGCTAATGTCCCTTCAAGACAGCCTCCCTTCTTCCTCGGCGATTCTAATGCATTGCAAAGGGTTGTTCTCGCAAATACCCTGCCGCAACAGGCATTCGTCATTCATGAGGCGAGCGTATTATCAGACATCGCTCTCCCATGAAAAATTCTTCAAGCCTTCGACCACCACCCCCTTCCTCCGTTTGGAGTTCACTACCAGTAGAAGAAACCTACCCTTCCCAGACAAGTGGTATTGTCTACCTTCAAGATACAAGTCGATTTTTCAATCCGGCCAACTTGAATGCCAAATAACTTGGACATTCCATTTGGAAAGAACTCCCTGCGAGACAAAGAATCATCCGTTATTTCGGGATATATGCAACTGGCCCGAGTGTAGCCGCCCGATGCAAATGACGCGAACGTTCCAGCCCTCCCGCGGGCACAAAGCATTCCGATGAGGATAACCGAACTGGATGACGGGTCCAGATATTGCTACTTGACTCCCTCGGCCGGCGAAGGTAATTGCCGTGCCGGAATACCTTTGGCATTCGCCACGTCTGGCAAAAGCGATCTGGCAACCCTTCCGCTAGCCGAACCACCGGCAACTTAAACGCGTCCAACACTAATTTACTACTAATCTCCAACAAGAGATTTCCAAATACATTTCTCCAAAGATTCGTCTCCAAAACACTACCCCAATAACTGTGTAATAAACAAAAATCACTTAACGATCATAGAAAGTAAAATCAGAGAGAAATGGACGATCAGTGGAAAAGGTTCGTCGAGGTAAGAAGGGCAAGTTGCGTACGTGCAGTAAAGAG
This sequence comes from Ectemnius continuus, assembly GCA_910591665.1. NCBI lineage: Eukaryota > Metazoa > Arthropoda > Insecta > Hymenoptera > Crabronidae > Ectemnius > Ectemnius continuus. The sequence goes on along the minus strand of OU342868.1, from coordinate 4,996,439 downwards.
TAGGATATATCTCGGGCGTTCGCCGCCAGTCGAAGAGGGTGAGAGAAACAGAGAGAGGGAGAGAGAGAGTTAGGAGCGCGCGCGTAGAGAGAGAGTAGCCTTAGGGGGTGCAAAATCGTAGGGGGCGACGGCGGCCGCGTCGGGTAGGGGTTGGGGACTCCGCCTATATCCTACCCTTCCCCAAGTGGCGAACACGCCCCATGGTTACCGCCCCTGAGAATTGCCAGATGAGATGAGAGAGAATAGCTCTCTCTCGCCGATTCCTCCCGTCGAACCACTCACCCTCTCTCTTTCTCTCTCTCTCTCATTCGCCTCTCCTACCAAGTAAACCGCTTTCGAGAGGCGCGATAGAAAAAGGCTACCGACGAGAGCGCCGATTCGAACCTACTGACCGAGACTTACAGGGCCAGCCAAGCCAGTCAACCAGCCAGCCAGCCGATTCGACCTGGCGCTCACGCTGACTTAAGGGATGAACTTCTGTATCTGTGCCACATCGATCCCACTACTTACTCTCTCCTCTCTCTCTCTCCTCTCTCTCTCCCACCCCCTCTTTATTTCGTCGCGCTTCATTGGTTCCGCTTCTCTCGCAATTAATCACGCCCTCGCATCAAGTTCCTCGAGGGTATATGTATGATGCGCGTGTGTGGTGCAGGTTGTACTTGCCAACACGTCACAATAGAGCGAGTGCCTGGCGCACGTCGAGGGATATCGAAATTGCCGGGAAAATCGGAGACCTCGTGGGAATTTAATTGGGGCGGGAAAGTCCTCGCTAAGTCTATGATACTCAAGGAGCGAGCAAGAGAAGCTTAGAGTTAATGGCATTGCCATACTCGATGCGAGCTCTCCTCAGCCGATCGGCTAATAGTCGCACAAGGTCAGAGTGGATTGCGCACGTCGAGAAATCCGTTTCATGTCCGAATTCCGTTGATCGGAGCGCGTTATTAATCGGAATCAGGAGTTGGAAGCGTACTGGCTTAGTAGGTGCACTTAACCGACGCCCGAAAAACAGTTGCGCAAGGCCGGAGGGCACAAAAGGTTGGCGCGCCGTGTATAACGAGCACTTAAGTGACGGGAGAGAGAAAGAGAGAGAGAAAGAGAGAGGGAGGGAAAGTGAAGGAGAGAGAACTGGCGAACGGTCGAGCTCGAAAATGTCATAAGATGGTATTGTACGGTGGCGGGCCACTCGTCGGCCCGTTGGCGCGTACACGATGGTATATTGTTTATCGAGCAGAAGGCAGAAGCACGAGTGCACGAGAGCACGTAGGGATCCAAAGAGAAAAAGAGAGAGAGAGAGGGCAAGAGAGAGAGTATGCGCGCGCGCGTGGTGGAGCCTTTTGTGGAATATTATATGCGAGCGGCGCGAAATAGCGGTGGAAAAAGGAAGGAAGGAGAGAATAGAGGAGGTAGTCACATATGCCTAGCGGCGGGTAGCAAGAGTACTTACGAGCCACTCGAGGATTCGGCCAGGAGATTCACGATGAAGAAAAATCAAGCCGTCGACATCGGTGGGTTCGTTCCCACACACGGCGGGCCCACCAGGGGTGACAGGAGCGGGCAACCCCACTGTCCTCTGAAGAAGGTGGCCGAACGCGAGCACTCGACTCGCCTTTCTCTCGATCGGTAGAAATCCCGCGGGCACTCTTCTCTCCCGCCCAGTGGCTGTCGGTTATTTCCGCGAGACTGGACATCCGGAGTCAAGGAGTCGACGTGCGCGCGGACGGGGGGTCCCAGTTCGCACGGGGGGTCAACCACGAGGTGAGCACCGGCGTCGTCGCCCAGGTGAGGGCCGCCGCGGCGCGTCGCCCTCCGCCTGCGGGACATTATCGACAGCCCGGTGACCCGCGCGGGAACACTCTTGCAACGCTCGCGGGGGGTCCAACTCCTCTCTCGCTCTCCCATCATCATCGCGCCTTCCGCGCCCTTTTCCTCCGAATCAACTCCAATCGCACCCAACGCCAGAGAGATTTCTATTCTTTCACTCTGATCTACTACTCTCTCACCACTTCCTTCCTTCCTTCCTTCCTTCCTTCCTTCCGAGGCAGAGAATACTCGCGTATAACGCGCCAGTCGATCGCTCCCTGCATCGCTCGCTCTCTTAATTAACCAGCGAGACGACGGGAAATCCTCGCTCTTACTCTTCTTACCACGCTCGCTCTGACTTGGGGTGCGCTTGCTGGGTGGTTGCGCGCACCTCCAAGACCGCTTCCAATGTTCCCCGATCGCTCTCACCCAGCCATTCTCTTCCGCTTCGTACTTCCTGCTCACAGCGGCGCGCCGCCAGCTATGTGCACCAATGCACCCATCAATCCCTGCGAAACTCACTCAGACTAGGACCAAGTCGGTTGTGCTTTTAACGATAACCGTGCCGTCACTCGTCGGTTGCGAAATAGACGTTATTCTGATGAAAGCAATTGTCAGTTTATTATAAACAATAGCAAACAACATAGTTTTAATGTAATAATGAAATAATATACAATAAACTTTACGATTTTAAATCAAACTCTAAAATCGATCATTTAATGAACCCAATCACAGTTAGTTTTAACTCTTCCTTTATCGCTCCTGAAAAAAGAGAAAAGCTTTCCGAAAGAGAAAGTAGTGAAATTTCGCCAAGATAAATTCAGGCATAGCTTGTATCTTGGGGACGGTGGAATCGTGATATCGTTTCGTTTTCGAAGGGCGCGCGCGCGGTGCCGAGAGATAGAAGCGAGGAGTGAAAGCGGAGGGATCCGGGCTTTGAGGGAGAGAGCGGGTGTAGCAAGCGCGCGATCGAGCACTTGAGCACGAGCTCAGAAGAAATGCGGGGAGAACAATGGGCCAGAGGTAACCAGGAGCCGGTGCTGCGTCATCCCCGGTGTCTGAGCCCGTCTCCACCGACGCGGTAACGAGGTGCACGTCAAGCCAAGGGCTCACCTTCACGCGACCTGTCACGAAGACCGACCACCCACGCTCCTCTCTGAGCACGATCGCGTTACACAGCAAAGTTCGCCCCGACGCCCCCTACCAACCCCCAACTATCCCCGCCGAATTAACAAGCGACTCCCAAATATACTTTAACGCTTTCCTTCATATTCATCCCTTGACATTTTATTGGAACTTTACAAGCAAATATTGGTTCCAATTGTGTTGCAACGAAATTAAATCATTTATAACGTTTTACACATTTATTTTGAAATAGAGAACACTTTTCGTTCGATACTCAAAGAATTAAGATCGTATTTATCACAGGGTAAAATCTTGTCGTTTGAAACTACAGTCCTCTATTAAATTTTACTATAATCAAAAAATTAAAGGTGGCCCACTAAGAGTATCAAAAATTGGGAATCGATCGGAATAATTGCCAAATATAAACTACTTATGAAAATGAAGTAGTTGTTGCTATAAAAAGATTTGAGATAGCGAACTTAAGATATCAATACTTCTGCCTTAAATAAAAGCGATCTAGAGCATTATGAAGTACGAATGTAGTGGATGCAGGAGAGTCTCGGAATCAGTTGGTCGCCGGCTAGAGAAAGGCAAGGAGTCTGCGGTTACAAAGAAAGAGCAAAAGCGTTCTATCTCTGCTTCTCCAGGCTCGAGGAAGAAGAAGAAATGGAAAGAGCGAGCGAGAGCTCGCGCGTACACTTGGCTACTTGGCATTTACATCCGCCATCCATTTTGCACGGCGGTACTTGAAGCCCTATTCTTCAGAGCTTTGGGTGCTGCTGGCTGGCTGTGCTTCGTGCTGCTGGCTTGGTTCTGCCGCAGGAATATACATACACTCTCTCTGCTCGTATTCCCTGGCACAAGGCCGAGCTGGCTGGCCTGTCGGAGGCGCAGCGAGGAAAGCCTGTGCATTAGCGGGGTTTTTACGCGGTCGCAACGCGTATGTGCACGGCGGCGGCGGCGGCCTCCGCTCGGAGAGTGCGTAGACACGGAAGAAAGTGAAGAAGGGAGAGAAAAAGAGAGGGAGATGAAAAAGAAAGAAAGAAAGAGAGAAAGAGGGAGAGAAGAGGAACTTGGATGTGCCGCGGAGCAGAGTCGCGTGAGGTGAGGGCGCGCACCTGGACCTTCTTCTCCATGGGCGTACAAGGGCTCTCACTGCCTTCCACTCTACGATTCAACCATCCAACGGACTCTGCCTCCGGTTATACGTGCGCCAAAGTTTCGCCTCTCCTCCTTCCTCACCTGGATTTCCGTAGCCACCTACTACTCGCAATCTCCAACCCCTTCCATCGCACTCGCCGTCCTCTCCCAATCTGCGAATAACCGATTTCTCTTCCAGTCCGGTATAAAAGTCCTTTTCATTCTCGGGATGCTTGATTCGCCGGATTTTTGTCGGCTGAATTGTCCAAGGTGCAAAGAGGGTGCGCGATCTCTAAAGGAATGCATGCAGACACGATGCCTACTTCGATCGCGTCGGATCGAGTGGTGCACGCAGAGGAAACGTCAGGCACACACGTATACCCGTATGGATGCCTGGAGTGAGCACGCATTACACGCAAGCGACGACTCGTACTCGATGAAGATGTAAGGGCCGCATTGTGTCCTGCACCGTCGAGAGAACTCGAGAGTAAAGTGAGTGAGTGCAAGTAAGAGGGAGAGGCCGAGCTAGGGATGAAAGAAGCGGAGAGCGAGAGAGAGAGAGAGAGAGAAAGCGAGGGCAACCACTAACATGGGGTAGATCTCGCCGCGGATAGAGCTTTATTTCATCAAAGGGACAGCCAGGAAGCCGAGATAACGCCGCATACTCGCCGCAGAAAGAAGCACTTAGGGCATAGGTACACGAGTACAGCGCGCTCGGCACGCATCAACCCCGATCGTCCGGCAATCACCCAACCACTGCTTCTCTCGCAAACTCTTTTCCCAGGGAACAATAACCCCCCGGAGAATTCCTCGGCATTTTTCCTGTTGCGACTCCTAGTAATGTCAGACTTTTAAAATATAATAAATAAGTAAATAAATAAATGTGGGAATGGTAGGAAAGATATGTCGATGATTTGGAAGGTGTAAAGTATAACAATAATTGAATGATCGTAGGTAATTTATTTTGCAAAGTTGGGTACAGATTCTCGGGCAAAAAACACAGTGCAGTGCGGCTTGGGTATCCCGTGGTTCGTTCCGAGCGGTCGCTACCTATGGGAAGGGTTGATGAAAACCGGGTGGAAAGGATGCTCGCAGATGCGGGCTATCGGAAGTATCGGCTTGGCTGTCTAAACGAGGCGAAGCCAGAGCACGGATTACTCGATGCGGGCCATGCAAATTAAATGGGCCGTGTATAATAACGCGCGTGATCTCTCCGACCTTATCCCGGCCCAAGGACAAACGACGCGAGCGAGCGAGCGAGCGAGCGAGCGGGCGAGCTTCTATAGAGTACAGCGGTTGCTCTACTTTCGGCTTTAAGCATTTTTCGAGGGAAAAGGCGCGGAGAAATGGCGTGCAGGGTGGGTGCTCGCTTGCTTCGGTGGTCTGGTGAAAGAAGCGGCGGCCTGCCTCCTGGTGAAACGCGGCGTCCGCGATGGTTGTGTCGGAGAGGCGGCGGCGGCGGCGGCGGTGCGCGGGGTCCAGATTTCAGGGTGACGATAGAGACACCAAAGAGAGGCCGGGGCCAGAAAGCGAGAGCGAGGGAGAGAGAGAGAAAGAGAGAGGGAACAAGAGCTCGCTGCTCGCTATTGTTTTCTCGAGTGGTACTCGCTGGTTCAATGCTCGCCCGGCTCCGCTAGACCGGTACCAGATGTGCTTGGTTTGAAACCCGGCCGATATCACGCTACGCCATTCAACCGAGCGACCGCGCTCAGTCCTCGCTCGCGCTCATTCCAAAAATTCCTCCTCCAAATAGTATAGTTTTTTTCACTGCGCCGATATGTCGAGGACGCGCCGCGCGCACCAATTATATTTCATTCGGAACAACAAGGCCCGCTCACTCGCTGATACATGCCGATCCTTTCGAGTGTCCGGTCATCTGGCTCTCGAACGATTTGGTCACCCCGGCACACTTTGAGAGAGAGAGAGAGAGGCCGGGGAGAAAGGGTGATCGGTGTCATCTGGTAAGTTCGACTATTACCCGGTACACCTACGGGATTGTAACGGGACGTGAGTAAAATGCGTCAGTGAGAACGTAAGCTCTCTCATTAAGAAAATATTCTGTATTGTAAAGGTGTGATGGTACAGTTCCGCGCACGTCTTCGGGGCGGTGTGCGCCTGGTGTGTGTCTCGCTCGCTGATGACGCAAAAGTATCATTGGGCGTCGAACGTGTGTGTGATGGTGCTCACCGTGGAAGGGATCGGGTGGCAAAGCCCTCCTTATCTTGCACAATCTAATTGCGGCTTTCCTCCGCGCATATACTTCTTTTTAGGGTAAGCAGAGGAATCTCATCGACGCGGCGCGATCGACACGAGTTAATAACAGCCGTTAGAACAGCGCGTGAGTAGAACGCTGGCGCTTCAAACTTTATAAGAGGGTGAAGTCGCAAATAATGGCGTCAATGAGATTTCTCACGTTTCGCCACTTACATTCTAATAATACGTGATTACACCAGTCGCCGAGGAGGGCTCTGTGCTCTTCGTCGCTCGACAGCTTCACAACTCCTTCAATGCAACGTGTCACGTGAAGAACATTCAGGGTGATTGTGCACTGAACATTATGCCATCGTATGTTCGCAACAAATATTCGTAAAAAAGATGGGGGGGAGGGGGGATGTCAGGGTACAATCATGTGCATTCTAAAATGATCTATCCGATTATACCAAGGTCGAAATAATAAATTACGCGCAAAACAATAATCTTGCCGTATTCGGGGATGAGAAGAACAAAATGACACTTATTGCACGCTTATCTACCTCGCTGGCATAGGTACATGGAATCGAAAGTAGCGAATAATCGCCCCTCGTAAATACAAGTGTTTCCTGGCCCTACGAATATTTCCTTAATCTTACACAGAGAATACAAATGAGCGTGACCTGTCTTTACAGCGTATCCATGTCGCCAAATTACACGCGCTAGCGTGAGTCACGTAAAACTGGATATACAGATATCATTTCAACATTTACCGTCTCCAACCTGATCGACCACCACCGTTGTTCCCGTGCTGATTATTACTCGAGTAATTCTGTAAAGATACAACAAGTACCACCCCCTTAAAATAATCCCACAATTCGTTACATATACAAAATAATTAAATCTTGAATCATCAAAGAATTAATGAGATTTCAATATAATTACCCGTTGCTGATTGTACTTGTACTGGGAACCCTGGTAATTCGGTCCATTACGACCTTGCTGCTGTTGTTGATAAGGGTTGTATCTATTCCGTTGTTGATGTTGCTGTTGTTGTTGCTGGTAATCCTGATACTGGCGATAGTTGGAAGCAGGTGGGACGTAGCCACTCGCCCAGGGTCCTGTGCTCCTTGAAACCTGGCTGGATCCTGCACTATGATATCCTCCACCACCTCCACCACCTCCTCCTCCTCCTCCCATCGAAGCCGACTGATATCCAGTCTGATATCCTGCAACCAAAGAATCGCCAATCTTTTATCCAACCAATATAATTCTTTCCTGCAGAAAACTCTCGTTTTCCATTGTCGAAGAGAGCAATGAGTTTCTCGCGAGGTTGAGCAGCTATTCTGATAGTCGATTCTGCAAAAGCTCGCAACCAGCTCGCGGAGCTGCGAGCAACACACACACACACACTACCCTCGCCATTAACAGCGGTGAACCTGTTCATACGCAAATTCATGGTGGCGTGGCTCCGGCGGGATGCTGCCAGCCTGGATCAACCGGTGCGTGAGGCCGTCGAAAAAAAGCGCGCAGAGCTTGAAGCCTCGCGAGAGAGAGCTTGATATGCACGGCTTGGAGAGAAATAGAGACGGTGCGAGAGAGAGTTAGACATAGCAAAAAGGAGAGAGAGGGAGAGAGGAGCGGGTGGTACACACAATATTCCCGGCGCAAGCTGAATGGGAGCGTGGCGGCGCGTGTCTCTCCGAGCCGCGTTTTCCTCTAACTCTCTCCTACTCTCCTGACAAATAATATACACTCATACTAGCGCACACCACGCACACATTCTGTGCGTGCGTGTGGAGGAAGCGGAGGTGGGCACGTCGCCGAACCAGGACGTGTTTGTCGGGAACGAAACGTCATAATGGAGCTCGATGCTAATAACGGATTTTCGAAAGGGCTCCCTGGCACACGTCCGCCCTGTCCTGCCGTCTACTACTGCTCACGCGCTTGTCATCATCGTCATCGCGTCGAAAATCAGCCAGCATCTCCACCGCCAGCAGCACCCACCCCTTCGGGCGAGCGAAAGGCAAGCAGAACAGTGGAGCGCCGGTAACTCGAAGAGTCGAGAAATTGGAAGGAGTACGATATAATGACGCTCCTGACAAAAGAACAAAACAGCCGGTGGAAAGCCCCCCCTTCCCTTCCTCCTCGCGGAGAGTAGTAGTCGGCCTCTCTTTCGGCTCTGAATATTTATAACTCCGTTTCGAATTGCGAGATCATGTCTCGCGAACGATAGAACAACCAACGAACAGAGAGAGAGAGAGAGAGAGGGAGAAGATAGGGAGAAAGAAAAAGCGAGAGTCGAGGGGAATCCAGAATAAGAGAAAGCCGGCTGGTGAATCGGCTTTGTTTGATGTATCCTCACAAGTGGAAATCAATTTCGACTGAATTGATTATGAAGCCAGAACGCGGCGCACTGCTGGCTCGTTGGTATACGCGCGCGGCGTATTCCCGCTGCTGCTGCTGCTGCTGGCTGCCGGCTATATCTCGATATCTCGAGACTCCAGCGATGCGATTATTGCCTGCACTCTCTTCCAACCGAATCCGGCAATAAGCAGCTTTTAGCCCGGTGAAAAGGTGCTGCCGCAAGTGCATGCTGAACGAGACCAGAGAGATCTTTCCTCCCATGGATAATTGTATGTATGTACGTGTGGCTCTAGTGGAGAACAAAGCAGCTCTGCGTGGGTGTGGGTGGGTTTGGTATATCGGAGGCTCGCATAGAGAGACTATCATTGACGCATGATAATCGTATAGTTTGGCTCAATCGAGCTCGTAATGGGAGGCGGCAAACACCGTCGATATAATCGAGGGGTTGAACGGGTGGTCCACTCAATAGAGCTTGGAGTGTACGGCTGTCTCTGCGTCAGGAAGCTCGATCTTGGCCGATCCTCAACTCTCCTACCCTTTCCCTCTCTCTCTCTCGCTCGCTACAGCAACAATAACATCCCCCGTGGATTCGGGCCGGTCGGCTTCTAGGGGAGCCCCCATGGTAATCCTCACCCTCGCCGAAAAAAGGGCCAAGGGGGAGGGTTTAACAGTTTACACGACGGATCATCCCTCGTTATTGTTGCGTTTATGATAATAGCTTGGCGGCGGCAGCGCAGCCGGGCGACTGCCAGCCGCACACGCACCGTACCCTCTGACCGGCTCTGGACCACCCCACCATCCTCCCTCCAACTACTTCCACTCTCTCTTCAGGTATTTAATTAGACAAGTCGATCGATTTCTCATAAAATCAACCCTCCAAGAATTATTCTCCATTTTATCAATTCGTCATCTCTTTCGAGAAGTATCTTACAGCGCACTCTTCATGAGAGTACACTTGTCTTGCTGGCAATCCTGACGAATCTCTCGCACGTAATATATCAACTGCCAAAATCGAGGAGGGATTCTCATAGGCTGTGATGAAGAATCGGTGGAATCGCCGGAGCGAAATGCCGATTTAATTGGAACACAGTGAGAGGGACAGAGAGAGAATCGGTGGAATGGTGATTCGGAGCGGAGGATGATTGCACGCTCCGGAATATATATATATATATTTCTGTGGGGGACGAGCGATAGGTAACAAAATGGAAAATGCAGAGAGAGCCTCGATCGCCGCGCTGCGAATAGTAGGAAATTGTATTGGAAAGCGAGCGAGTGAGTGAAGCCAGCGAGAGAAAGGGATGGAAAGAGAAGGGCTTCGACTGGGGTACAATGTGTATGTGCGAGGTATGTGCTGCCGCTGCCGCCGCCGCTTCTATCCGCCATGAGTATTGGATTGGATTGGATCGCCGCGTCAGCAATACAAACACTCGAAGAGGCTCGATGTGGGTCGGACCTCCTCTCCCGTTCTTGTTTCAAACTGAAATTACACTTTCCCGTTGGACACGCGGAAACCCTTCGCAGCCGATCGCGCAAAAGCCATAGCCCAATTTTCGGCCGCCCCAACACAGCCGAGAAATTCGAGTGAGGAAAGATTATCCCCGCGATGAGATCTCTCTCGTTTAACTCGAATTCTCGCCTTCTTCTTCTTCGTGGAGCGTTCGATCCTTGTGGGCGGTGGTCCCTGTGCCAGTGGGCAGATTAGAAATTAAAAGCTTTTTCATCGCGCAAGGGCTTCTGGAGCCGTTGCTCTCGGCCTCTTCTCCGCGCTCGCGCTCCTTCTCCTTCTTGAAAGTTTCGAGTGCGCATAATTTTTCCTGCCCTCCGCTGCAATGAAAGGAAGGAGGAGGAGGTGGAGGAAAGCGAGAGAGAGAAAGAGAAAGAGGAGGGCGAGCCGGAGCTTCTTCTCATCCTACCGGCGCGCCTTCTTCTCTCCACGGAAATCGAAACCCTTTAGCCGCGCTTTTCTCGAGAGACGCGAGAGAGAGCAAGCAGGAGAGGGAGAGGGTGCCAAGCGGCTAACTCGAATGAAAAGGCAGCAAGCAAGCACGGCATCGCCGTGCTGAGAGACACTCGGTGCACGCTCCTGCTGGCGTGTATCCGGCCACAAAAAACGGCACAGATAGACACACTGCCGACTAAACAGGCCGGAGACGAGACGAGGCGAGGCTTGGTGGGAGAGGACACTTACTTAGCTTACCTTTTACTTACACGTGCTGTACAATGTTTACCTACACCCACCTAAGCATATAAGACCGCGCGCGCGGCAGGACCGCTCGAGAGGAATAATGTTTGCGCAAGAGGAGCGGATAGCAATTTCTAAAAAAAAAGAAGGTCGAGGGTCAAGGTTAGACGATTGCCGCGAGAGTGAGCGAGCCATTGGTCCTTCGTTATAGGAGAACCAACGTATCCTTCAAGCGTTGTGTCGCATGGCAATCCATTGATCGATTAGTATCGACTGTGAGAGGCGGCGGTGCCTTTGGCAGAGGCCTGTCGAAGGAAATTTCGGTGTTGGGGAGTGCGAGGTAGAAGAGAGGCGCGTAAAGCAACCCTAAGAAGAACAATGCGTGAGTCCTCCCCGCATGGGGGCTTGGTAGCGCTTCAAGATGGCGTCGGGAGGGCCGAAGTACCACTTCGGGCGATTTCCGGTGGCTTTGTTCGCCCGGGCACTCGTGGGCGGCTGCCACTGCTGCTGCTGCTGCTGCATTCGAGATGGAGAACTCGAGGAACTTGAAGGCGCGTTTTTCAGCGCGCGCGCGCGCGCGCGCTAGACAGAAGGAGAAAGACAAGCGCGAGGCTCCACGTGCGTGAGTGACGTATAAAGAGATTTCTCTTCTATGAAGCCAGTTAGCCAGCCGGTAATTCCTTCCTCGGCAAGAATGTCCCTCTCGTTCGCGAGCTTCCGTTTTTCGCCTTTGGCAAGTCGCAGCAGCAGTCGCAGCAGCCTCCCTTGCAGTCTTCTCAACTTGCTCGCCTCCTTCGGCAGTGTGTTTCTCTCCTCGTCCTTTGCTCTCCCAGCCATTCATCCTTGCCTTTGCGAGCGAGCGGCCGGCAACGGAAGAGAAGAAACGAGCCGGGCGCAACTCAAGATTTCCCCCTTCGCTCTCTCTCTCTCTTTCGCTCCTTCTTTCTCTCTTGGCTCCTTTTTCGCGTGCTCTTGCTCTCCTCTCTTACTCCTTTGAGTCGCCGGTAATGGAGGCCCTCGAAGCCGGCCCTTCTAGCGCCTCGACGAGCTGGCCGTCGAAACGAAACGAGTGACGAGTGACGAGACGTTTATACCCTCTCTCTCTCTCTCCCTCGCTCTCCGCGCCACTGCTCTTACTTTCCTCCTCTCCTCAGTCTTCTCGTCGACCACCCTTCTCTTCCTTCCTCGCCCTTCCCGCCCTTTACTCGCCGCGCCGAGCCTCGCATCTTTCTTACTTTCTCGCCAGCGACGATTCGCCCTCGCCAAGAAAGTGCAGAGAAGCAGTTCTCCAGTAACCGTCGTCAGCATTGTGTTGCTGCCGTTGGTTCTCGTGCTCTCCGCTGGTTCCTTACTGATATCGTCCCTGTTCCTCTCTCTCTCTCTCTCCGCCCGGCCTTCCACCCAACTCACCGCTACTACTTATTGCTGATCTCGACAGACTTACTCGCTCAGCTAACCACCCACTGTCATTAAAATCTCCCAGAATTCTTCCTAAATTCCTTGACAACTAAATCCCCCTACGAATGTCCTTTTACAAATTTTATAGAAACCTCGACAAATATACGATTCCACAAGAATGTCGAAATTTATATAATTCCTCGTATGAAAGAAGAAGGGTTCACCATGATCGATTGATCGAGCGAGCACGAATTGTCAATTGGAACAAAAATTCATCAGTGGCCAGCGGTGTCTGTATGTGTGTGCGTCGAGCGGTTCTCTCGCTCGTTCCCGGATATTTCAGGCTGGCAGTGCCGCGGAATGGTAGAGCTGATGGAGGCGGAGGAGGCGAGGCGAGTCGAGGCGAGTCGAGGCGGAGGATGCGGAGGAGTCGGGGGCGGCGTGGGCCAGCCAAGCGGGAGTAAGCGGGCGGCCGGGGTAGGAGGGAAAAGCGGAGTTGGCAGAGGAGGAACGAAGAGAGTATGATGTAGGCGAGGAGAGGCTGCGAGGAAGATGGAAGAGAAGGCACTTGACCCTGCCTGGCTGGTTGCCGCACAGCCGATGCTGTGCCAGCAAACCCCACCGTGCAACGTGCGTTAATAAACGCAGCATCAGTGTGCTGGTTCCCTTGTCTATGTGACCCCTCTCTCCTTGCTCGCCCTCGCAGACTCGTCCCAACCCCCTCGCGCCCACCCTCTCCTCTCCTCTCGACCTACACCCTCTCTCCACGGCTCCCTCCCTCTCATTTTCTCCGTCCCGTTCTCCACAAGCGTCTCCTTCCGGCGAGGCGAGCACGCGCACGCCCACCGTTTTCCGGCCTTTCCCTCTCGCTCTCCCTCTCGCGCCCTTTCTCTCTCGCCGACGTCTTCCTCCCGGCGAACGCATGCGCCCCTCGAGAAAAACTCCGGCGACACGCGCACTCACACAGTATTACATGTATGAAGAGAGAGAGATTGAGAGAGAGAGAGAGAGAGCGAGAGGAGAGCAGGGAGCGTGCGGAAGGGTGGGCGCAGCGCAGGCAAGGAGAGAGAGCGCGTCGAGAGGGTGGCTCGACGCGCGCGAGTAACGTGTTGACTCTCGCGATCGTGCAGCTCCTAATTTATTTACAATTTCGCGAGGGGAAGCCGGATTGATTTGAACCCTGCATCTCGAGGATCCAATAGGCGCTAGTAGCCACGGCATCCAACCACCCAGTCGGAACTCTCACCCTCTCTCGCTCGCATCAACGTCGCCCTTCCGCACTCTCTCTCTCTCTCTCTGTTTCTTTGCACGAGAGCCTCTAATGCCAGGCAAACGTGCGAGCAAGCCGCCCTAATTGACTCGTATTTAATTCCACCGGGACCATTCGATTATTATTACCCGATTCGAGTAATTAATAACCGTCCGATAGCTCTTTCAAAAAAAGGGGGGCAGGGCAGGGCAAAGGACACGTGGAGTAATTGCATCGGGGCAGGAAAAAGGTGCGTTATCGCTGGCAGGTGGCAGTTCTTTCCATCGAATTGCACTTTCCACGGCGGCGCCTCAGCTGGCCAGACTACTCTATACGCGCGCGCGCGCGCACCTTGCTCTCTCACCTTTCGCCTTTATCGGAAGGGCAGAGCAAAAATAAGGGAGCGGAGAGTACGCGCGCCCCAAAGAAACAGCGGCAACGATAGCAGTAGCAACAGCAGCACTGCCAGCAGCAAGAGAGAAACAGAAAGAGAGAGAGCGAGCGAGAGAGCGAGGACCACTCTTGTCAGAGGCGACCAATAAATTTATCGAGCGGGTGTTGGCATGGAGACTGCCGGACAGAGCTCGCTCGGATGGCCCGGAGGGCGATGAGAGGGCACTCGAGAATCCTCCAGGAGCCTGTCACGGGGAAATTGGAGGCAGCCACGGCGAAGCCCCAGGAGAAGGAACTCAAACGGACTCGAACAAGACCAAGCCAGAGAGAGAGAGAGAGAGAGAGAAGGCGCACAGAGCGTTGGTTTCTCTCTCGCGGTGGATGAAACAGGACCAAAAGCGAGTGAGAAACAAGGATGGAATATGCAGCGGGTGGAGGATGACGTTGAACCAAGAGAGAGGAGAGAGAGAGCGCGGGGGGGTTGGCGTGCGAGGAGGAAGAGGAGGGAGGAGAGAGGACAGGGGTATCGATTTCCCGCGGTGATCCAATCAACGATGGCGCCTTATCTGACGCCTTTACCGCCGCTTTAACACCGACTCTCCGTCGCGCGGGACTTCACTTTGCCAAGAGAAGAAGAAGAAGAAGAAGAAGAAGAAGAAGAAGAAGAAGTGCCAGCTCGATGGCACTGCTATAATTCCTAGGTCGTCTGGAAAATCGTCTGAATACATGTCGGACTTAGCTTACTCCACGACGACTGTTTACAGTCACCGCCAGCGCCTAGTAAACCCTCGCTCTTTCAGAGAGGCACCTTTTTTTCTATTGGCATTACCCGGTTACTCGTTGGAGAGTAATTTGAGCGAGTGCAGCGTTAAGGAATATATGACCTTTTGGATAGAATCAATATCGGAGAACAAGTCTCCTCTCTTTCGCTCTGGTTGGCAGCACAGTGACTTTCCAAGGGAGGAAAGAGAGGGGGAGAGGGAGAGGTTCGCCCGAAGGGATCGACACGGCCAATATTTAACGACGTCGCCTCGAGTCTTTCTTTAAGCGGTGGGTGATCTTTAATTCATTAACGGCATTAATTATTCATCGGCGATGACAGCGGAATCGCTGATCGGCTGGTGGTGCCCCTTTGAGGTCTGTCGTCTCGCGAGCCAGCCAGCCAGCCAGCCAGTCAGCCAGCCATTCTCCCGGATACCCAAAAGCCAAGAGTCCTCGGGACTCTCTCCTATCCCTGTACTCTCCTCTCTTTCTCTCTTTCCTCTCCTCTCCTCTCCAAGCTGCTGCTCCACTCACCTTCCACCACTCGCGCCCGGCCAATCCTTCTCTCCTCCTGGATAAATCGTGTGCGCCTCGCTCAACCCGCTCCAATCTCTCTCTCTCTCTCTTGCAATTGTACGCCCGAGCATTACCCGCTTTTGCCCCGGAGTCCACGGGAGCGCGTGTGCGGCCTGCTACGGCTAATCCCTCTGACATTGTTCCGAAACAATGGGACATCCGCCCCTAATTTGTACCGGCTTCGTAGGCTGAGCTTTCCTTCCACGCGCGCGCGCCAGCCCGCCAGCCTGTCCGCTCCGCTCGCCCGCCCGCTTCGGGCCGCAGAGTCAATATTTTCGCAACGGAGACAAGCCTTCTCTCTCCGTGCGCGGAATATCGCTGAAAACGCCGGAAACCTTCGACGAACTTGGCAACGCCAAGTCGAATCCATCGCACACACACAGTCATGAGGGAGAATCAGTGCGCCAGGAGAGTGATGATTCGGGTGACTGGAACACCCTGAATATAAAGCTCAATCGCACGCACGCGCGACAATTACAAATCTAGCTTTTGATCATTAGATCATCGAGGCTCGAAGGCCTCGCTAATTCGCGATGCGCTCCTTTAATTGGATTACCATCCTCCCGTAAGAAATCGCGTGATCGTTACCGGAGCAATTATTATTCTGGTCTGAAAAAGCCTGGTCCATTGCTGCGAGAGTACAGAGTGATGGAAAGAGAAAAAGAAAGAGAGA
This sequence comes from Ectemnius continuus, assembly GCA_910591665.1. Lineage (NCBI taxonomy): Eukaryota > Metazoa > Arthropoda > Insecta > Hymenoptera > Crabronidae > Ectemnius > Ectemnius continuus. The sequence continues at coordinate 4,980,584 of OU342868.1, read as the reverse complement.
GAAATCTGGTAGAGTAAAAGAGAGCGATATCAGCAGTCGCGGGACCTACGTTGGTCCAACTGGGTTCTACGTTTGATTTGCGGGAGAAAGATGGAAATGGAGGGAGAAAAAGCGAAAGAGAGAGAGAGGGTCGTGGAAGGAGGGAGCAGAAGAGAGTGAAAGAGTAGTGCGCTCAGCGTTGTAGGACTCTCCGGTGGAGAGCCCTCCCTCTCTCTCTCGTCCGCTTAAAGCCCTATCCACTACTCATTTATCAAATAAATCAACACGGCTACTTGTACACCTGTAAAGAGATTCAACCGCGTGCCGTCGAAAAGCCCAGCAATACTTAAATCGAGTTCTGCATCGGCTACCAGCAATCCCCGCTAGTACCGCTCGAAAAGCAGCGGAGCGCTCGCGCGCAAGCAACACAGAGAGAGAGAGAAGGAGTAGCTTGCTGGTATTGAAAAAAATAATGGAACTCTTCAAGCACAGCGATGAATTAGAATTGAATCAACGGTACTCCTGGCCGGCGGAGTCTTGACTTGGCGGAATTCGCCTGGACGCCCTCCTCCTCCTCCGCGCGCCGGATAATGCAAGAATAATAATGACGCAACCGATCGGGGCTGCCGCATCCGAACGGAGCATCGGAGTAACAAAGGGAACGACACGCCACTCTCATAATCAAATGAGTCCCTATTGAAGGAAGCGATGTTGGCCATCGGATCGGTAGTCAGAGGCATTTCTGGTACTCGCAGAATGACAGAGCAGCCTTGCGAAAAGATGCAAGTAGCAGAGTGAGAGAGAGAGAAAGGAGAGAAGGGTTGGAGTGAGTGTGAGAAGGAAGTTGGAAGAGGGTGTGGAGGAAAGAGTGACGGAGCCACGGTGGATATAATGAGTGGGAAAGAGAGATCATAATCAAAGAACTTCGAAAAATCAGGATGCACTTAGAAGCACGTACTCGTCGGCTATAGAGAGGCATTCAGTTATACTGCTGAGGTTTGGAGTCAAAGCAAGGACCCTTGCCTCACTCACATTGCCTTCGATGCTTACACCTATGCCAACCCTTACATCCAAACCCTCTCTCTTCTCCTGGCCTCCTCTATGCACCTTCGCTCTCTTCTCCACAGCTGCATCTAACCATCCAGCCTCGCTGACTTCGCCTATACATCTACTTATCATTACAAAGTCCGTCTGCGAGAGAGAGCGAGAGAGAGAGCGAGAGAGCTCTAGCCCCGAGTGAGTACCACTTTCAAGGCGAACCTTGCACCGCGACTCGACGCCCGCCGAGAACAATCTCCATCAATTACGCCTGCCACCGATTAACGTAATCGTTCTCCCGGCAAAAAAAGAGGAGTGACCCTCTTGCTACAATGAGAAAAGAAGCATGCGCAGCCGCCAATCGCCGAGGAATAAGGAAGAAGCAGCGGGGGAAAAAGAGTAGGAATAATATTGGAGAGTCATGATTAGCTAATACCTGCTCTATACATGATCTAGAAAAAGCGAGGAGAGGGTTACGCAAGTACCATAAACTCGGAGGAGAGATCCTGAAGAGCGAGAAGAGCATTGCGAAGGTGATGGTTACCCAGCGACTAACAGGGTTAAGATTCAACAAGGAAGAAGAAGAAGACACCGAGGATCAACAAGCGCGCGGGTCAAAGAAGAAGGACTGCTCGTCGTCCTGGTACAAATCAAGCGGCAGGAGGAAGACAGAAAGCAATAGGCTGGAACGAGGAGGAAAGAATGAAGGATCGTGTCGAAGGGAGCAAGGATGACAGAAGGAGGAAGAGGACGCGCGCGGGGGTGGACGTAGAAAAGTGCGCGGTGAAGAAGAGGAAGAGCAAGAGGATGGTCCTTGTGCACCGAGGACCCCAGGATACCGGCAAGGAGAGATCCTAGAGTCGTTGAGGATCCTTCACTCCCATCGTCCTCTTTCTCGTGCCCCTTTCCTGACCTCCCTCTTCTTCTTACTCGCTCGTTTTCCACCACTCTCCCTTCAACCCTCCTATCATCGCTCTCTCTTACTCTCGCTTCGTTGTAAATATGCCCCTCCACCCCTCGATTCACCCATCAGGATCTAACTCCTGCGAAGGGAACCGTCGTCTCCTTCAAATGCTACATCGGCAGGCATATCGGGGGCCCTTTTCGCCCACTATACTCTTCTCTCCTTACTGCCAGTTGCTCCCTTTCCTTCTCTAGGCTTCTTCGCCACTCTCTACCACCCTACACCTCTTTCGACTTCTCTTTCCCTTCGTCTCGCCTTATTCCCTCTCTCTGTCTTTCTCGCTCTTTCTGTGTGCCGCGAGACTTTCGTACGGATTGCGAAATCAAGGGCTCTTCGAGGGCTCTGGAGTAGGTGGAGTACGGAGAGGTGGTTGGTTCTCTGCTTCAGGCGAGAGAGCTCGTCAGAAGAACTCGGGCCTACCACTGTGTTCCCCTCTCACGAATTTCTTTAATCTCGCACGACAGCCTGCTTTGACAAATCGAAGACCGGAGTCGTCCGAGGGAAATGCTTTCATGAGATCGTAACAAGTCGAACGATGTCGGAAAAGGTGTAAGGAAATAGTGAAGGGTTGTTGGATCCACGAGAGATTCCGGTTTGAACACGTAATTAGAAAAGAAGAAAGGTACTCTGACAAATCCATACTTGATTCGTCCGAGAGAAATGCTTTGATGAGATCGTAACAAGTCGAGGGATGTCAGGAAAGGTGTAAGGAACTAGCGAAGGGTTGTTGGATCAAGGAGAGATTCTATTTCCGGCTTGACCACGTAACTCGAGAAGATCCTGACATTCCCGGGGCAACCTGCAGCGGGGTTGTACAGGCTTTCAAGAAGAAGGCCGACTGGTGGATCTCGCAAAGCGTGAAATCGGATCCGGCCAGGCCAAGATTAGGTCAACAAGCCGAATCGAAAAGAGACGGCGGTGTGTGTTTGCGGTAAAAGGTACAAGCCGAGATCTGAAATCCGATCTATTCCCTAGGAATGAGAATGTGTCATGGATCCTGGTACTTAAAGGACGTGCCTTTGCTATTCACACTTCCGACAGTGAAAGTCGAGATGGTGCAAGCACTTAAGTTCGCCCCCCTCCTTCTCTTCATTGTTCAGTTGTCCAGTGAAGGCTTCAAAGTATCAGCTTATTAACGCGACGAGAAGTGGAACTTGTATCGGAAGAGGAAGCAGCAGCAGCAGCAGCCGCCGTCGAGTGAAGCAGTGTCGCGTACCAGCAGCGTTAAAGCAATCAAGGCGAAGGGCTGCGCTTCGTCTTTTTAAAGGGTGGAGGGCTTTATCGTGAGGAGCATAGAGAAACACTTGGCGCGGAACGAAAGAGAGAAGGAGAGAGAGAATGAGCCGGAGGCTGCAGGACTCTTGTGAATCAAAGGCGAGGCGTCTGCTAAAATCGGATTCGACGGATGATCCTGGCTGCCCGTTCTCCACTATGGGCGGCCGACAATGGAGAAGATTGAGAGAAGAGAGAGAGAGAGAGAGACGAGGAAAGCTCGCCTCTACAATCGTTGTTCCCGCACTTCGCGCGGAAATGAGGTGGAAAACCGCACCCTCGGGACTCGACTCACCTTTTCTTTACGTTTTCAAGGATACTAACGTTGGATTTCGACGTACACCTTTCCACTCTCTCTCTCTCCCTCCTACTATCATCTCTCTTTCTCTCGACTGCTTTCTTGATATTACAAATGCTACCTAGAATGATGCTGGCTGCTGGGCTCGGCAGCAGCGACTCCTCGAGCCAGTGGAGCGCGAGGAAATCGTGCCAAGGTAGAAGAAAAAAGTACTTCGCGGTCTCCGCAGCTCGATTCCAGAAGCCAGACGAAAAAACTGGCGAGGGAAAACCAGAACGAATAAGAGAGAGCAAGCGGGAGAGAAAGCTAGTAAAAATCGCCAGGCTAAGAGAACTTTTCCAAGCGCGCGCGCGCGCGAACTCGTCGAGTTATCGAAATTCTGAGTTTCTATTAGTCGTAGCGCTTCCAAGTGCTGCCAAAATCCAAGTTTTTGGAAAGAGGGACTTTTCGGAGGGTGCGAGGCACCAATGAAAATGGGAACACGGCTGCAAGTATATGCGAAGACTCGTTTTTTTCTCTCTCTCTCTCTCTCTCCTCTCCCAGCGGAGGCCACGCATGGATGAGCGTGGCAGAGCAGCAGCAGTTGAGAAAAGAGAGAGTGTGCGAGTATATGTTCTACTGGGTTGGCAATGGTATACGTGGTATAATCGTGCGTGTACATAGGGAGGTAAGGACTCGTCGTCATTTCTGAATTAATCTCATTCGACTGCCCCCTTTATGCGCGCTTCGCTCTCCCTCGCATCCTGTGGCGAGGCTCTCCTAGTCGCTCGCTGGCTTCAAGGTTAATTGGAACGAAAGCGAAGAAAGGGAGAAAAGAGATGCGGCTAGCTAAGCCCTGGAGAGAGCGCAGATAGAAAGCTCGTCGAAGAAGAAGTATCCCACGAGGACACGAATCCTTACTAGGACAAGCTTAACACCTCGAAAGATATTCTAATCGAAGTAATTCACAGATGTTAGAATTCTAACTTTCAAACGATTAAAAGTAACCTGTTTAGAAAAGGGAGGTCTATTTTAAAAAGGTTTCTAACAGGATAGAAGATGAAATAGTTGAGAGAGAATTGAAAGAATGGAAGAGCAGCTCTGATCTGGTTTCAAAGAAGTTAGAGTACAAAGGACGGCCGGGGTTAGCTAGGCGAAGGGAAATTAGAGGGTAGCGCGCGCACAGGTGTATCAATGAACTCTTGGGAAAACAGAACACCTTCCTTTTTAGGGTGGAAGGCCGAAGCTAGGATATGCGGACCATTTACTTTTATGTGGTATTACGCACGGAAGGAGCAGAGAAAGGTGGTCCATTGAAGAGCGGTGGAGGTTCGCTGGGAACGAAAAGAAAGATCTCGTGGGCTCCTACCGCTCTCTTTCTCTTTCTCTTCATAAATAGCCGGTGCAATTACCGAAGACACTCGTTTCACATTTGCTCATGGGGACGTAATTCGGAGAGACAGGACCATCCTCGACTCTTGGACCGGGGCCGGAAGTCAATGCTGCCGGTAAGATGCATCCACTAAACGTGGCCCCGGTGAATGCGCTCCTCTCCTCCTCTCTCCCGCTTTCACCTTCCGAAACGGACTTAACAAGTGCAGGAGAGAGGGATGCTTTTGTCCAGATAATTGAACACAAAGAACGAGAGAGGAGCAGAGCACGGGATGAGATTCCTCTGGGAGAGGATGAGGAAGAGGTTGCGTGGCAGAAGAAGAAGAAGAGGCCACTAATAGGCGCGGAGAACAATATCGATCTTGGTAAGTGGCCGGGGTTGGTTTGGCTTTAAGTAAAAGTCCAAACGAATGGACTGCTCTCTCGCTCTCGCCCCTTTCACAACTGGCCCGCCGCCGCCCTCGGGGGCTACTCCCGCCACGATACGGACCTTCTATTAGCCACTAGAAATCGCACGAACCCCTTCAGCGGGACAAAATCGAGATGGTACTAACGTCAGTTCGCTGTAATAGAGTTTCACGCTAGCCGAAAATTGGCTAGAATTGGGGCTGAGGGGAGGGTTGGCGCGTAGTTCTCTGACCACTTGTAGAGATTTGGTTGGTTCGGAAGCAGCTCGAGCGAGGAATTGATAATCAAAGCTTTCCCGGGGGCGAAATCAATTCGGGCCGATGCTATTAGCTGTATCGATTCTCTCCTGCCAGTAGGATTGTCGTGGACAGCATCGGACTCGCCTGATCCAGACATACTTATACTACTTGTATTATATCCATCTGGTCGGTGCTTGTTGGAGTGCGCCGCGTTAACGGTGTACTGGAAATCAGGAGAATTCCGAGCGGAGAGTTTCGCCACTCGAGCTTAATTAAAATAGATAGGTGGAATTTTCTCTCTTTTTTTTTTTTTGTAGCAGGCGCGAACGAGCGACTAAAGTTTACATCTTTACGAGGCCTGCCCTCTCCTCGACCGAACTCTTGTCCGCCGCGGCGACCAAGAGGATTTCCCTCATTGCTAATATTTTTTTTCCTCTCTCTCTTTCTCTTTCCGTGGTGGCAGCGACTCGAGGAGAGAGAGAGTCGCAAAGAGCCCGTGCGATTTCTCGCTCCCTCGATCTTCGCTTTTTCGTTCTCCCTCGCGCTTGCCGGCTTCTGCCTCTCTCGGTGTGTCCTCGAGGGAAAAAAATCCCTATCTTTGACGAAGCCGAAGAGGAGTCGTCGTCGTCGTACGTGTCCTTAAGCGACTGCGAGGCCTCCACGCTAATGAGGCGCGGCGTAATTAGTGTGACTGTCTACCAGCTGGACCCTCCAACCAGAGAGAGGGCGGATCCCTCTCGACGTCGAGCCGCTCTCCTCGCCCTTATTCTCTCTCTCCACGCATCCTCAACCCCCTTCACCATTTTCTTAGCAGTGGCCCGTAGACACACAGACACACACACAAACACAGACGAGGGCGCGCGCGTTTCGTAGCATCGCGATGTTTCTCCAGCACGACACCTCGAAACCTTCCTGACTTTGAGACTACAACCGGAAAATAGCTGAATCTCAAAAGAAACCTTGAGACCAACCGGCCGGGCGGTCCCAACGTCTACAGTAACCACCAGCAGTAGAGCACCTGCCTCGAGCTCCCTAATAAGTATTAAGAAGTCTCTCTTCCATCCAATTCAAAAGCAACCTCGCGGCCCACCTGTCTGTTTGTTTTCCTCCAGTCAATTATCATGAATTCACATGGGGCGTTCGGGGGTGTGGCTATAAATCAATCTGTTATCAGATTGAATCGTCCCGTCAAAAGCTCCTCGCACACGCACCACAAGTGAATGGGAGCCCCGAAGCGTTTGTGTATGGGGGCGGCCGAATGAAGGGTGGGACATATATGCGTGCGTGTGTCCGATGCGGTTTCGGCGGGTGGGTGCCACTGGCTTTGGGAAGGAGCGAAAGAGAGGGAGAGAGAGACGACGACGTTGGTTGAAGACCGATTTCGAGCACAATGCGGCTCAATGCCGAGGAAATTAGCCGCGGCACTGCCGGTGACGCCCGTGTCAAGCCCACGCCATGGAAAACAGGCCATATCCATCGCCCCTGCCCGCCAGGGGGTCCCACCTCCAGTAACGCAATCATTTCATATCGCGTCATCGACTCGTCATTCCTCGACTTACAATCAACCAGCAACCCGATTGATCTCCTAATAATCACAAGGGAAAGAGTAGTGGATTAATTCGAGGGTGAATTCAGAGATTTATCGGATGGACTTAGCTGTTGAAAAGGAGTGTACGAGTGTCTCGAAGGATCGGAAGGACAAGTTCACCTGAGTTCTTCTTGTCTCCGTCTTTCTGACTGTTCGTCTATCTCGTGTTCTCTTTTGCTCTACGCGGGCAAGAGTGAGAGAGAAAGGCAAGTTGAATGGAACTCCTAGATAATAGGGGAGGCCCTATATCGCACAGGTAGGCATGCATCGAATGAATGCGAGAGGGTGAGCCAGCATTTAGAGAAGAAGCTTCTGTTCGCTCTATCTGCTCTCCCTTTGTCCGGCTCTCCTTCACCGTGAACTTATATCCTCGTTTGCTTTCACGATTACTGCTGCCTCCAACCCGCTTCTCGATCCCCGAAGCAGCCCCGACCCCTCTCTCTCCGCGCGACACAGCCAGACAGGATGTATTCCGCGCTTCCTGCTCCATTTTACCAATTGTGCATTGACTTCTTTTACGCCCCCGTTTTGCTCCCTGTATTCCACGAGAGAAAGAGATGCGCGATGCGAAGGGAAGGAAAAAAGGGAGATAGAACTGTGTGTATATCGTTCGCGGGGGTGGAAGGATTGCTCGCTCGATATTTACCATCAAATTTTCTTCTCTCGTGTACACCCCCATGTACCACACTCCTCCTTCTCAGTCTTACTCTTCCTTTACACTCGAGGAGTCCACCAGAGGGGAGAGAAAGAAAGGAGCAAGGAGAAGAGGAGAGTTTGCCAAGAGGGGGAAAGCGGCGGAAAAAAAGAAAGAGGGCCCCTGTCCATTCTCCGAGGAGTGTATAAGCGCGTCCTTTTGCTCGCCCACGGATCCGTGGAAAACGACTAATGGATGGATAATGACGCGTAATGGATGCCACGGACATTACAGGTAATATCCATCCCTGGCAAAAGCCTGCCGGGCATTTTCTCCCCGACGCCGCCGCCCGAGAGAAAGAGCACCCTGAGCACTATCCTCTCGTGAATAGATGCACACCTCGATAGTGATGGATAGAACGTGTTGGCGAGAGGCAATTTTCCTCCGAACAAATCGAGGATGAGAAAACCTCTCCCTCAATACTCTCACAATGGACGCTCATTTTCTGAATGTCACGCGAGACCCCGCTGAAATTCGGCCCGTTGAACTTGCGCAATGCTAATTCCGTGGAATTCGTATAGGTAGTTGGGTGTACAAGGAATTATCGGCAATTCCTTCGCAGTAGCTCAATGACCCTTTAGTTTGGCCTTGCGCCTGCTTCTCGCAGGATTCGAGCCTATGCTACTGCTACTGCTTGCTACTGCTGCTGCTGCTACCGCTGCTGCTGCTGCTACTGCTGGTGCTGCTGCTACACAAGTGTTTGCAGTCCACTCGAAACCAGTCCCGAACGAGCTCTCATGTTCGCGAGAGAAAGAGAGAGGAGAGCAGGCAAGACGAATAGATGGGGAAGGGCTGAAGGGAGATGGAGAGAAGGAAGGTAGCACTAGCAGCAACGAGGCGGGAGGTCAGAACGGAGTTTAATTTGTCTAACGAGGGGCCACAGCACCTGTCATCTGGATGAAGAGATGGACACGCGGACGTAGCTCAAATTCCCCCCCTGTCTACCATCTCCGACGCCCCCGCACCGCCCCTTGAAAAGGAGAGACCCATTGCTTGCTTAAGCGCCGCTCTCATCGTACCGACTAAAACAGAATCGGCTGGAATGCAAACAAATCCAACTGGAGACTCAGTCACGTACGCTAGGAATTCGAACGAATGGATTTGAACGCAAGAACGCGATGATTCTATCAAAGATTGGAAGACTAGCAGTGGAAATTCGGAGCGGATAAAACGGAGGGGTGCGTTGACCAGCTTACGGCTGTTCCTGGCATTTACTCCCCTCGGTAAATCAATCACACGCGACCGCCGGACCCCATGTAACATTTTGTTTTTATGCCCGCAGATAGGCCGCCATAATAAATTCGTGCATTTCTCCGCACATGTGAGCTCACGCCTGTTTCGAGGAGGGGTAAAGGGCGGAGTTGTCAGGCTCGAGCACTCGTAATTAATCGTCTCGAATTTGTAGGCTTCGTAATTGATCCTAGAACCGTGTGATTCTTACGCTCGTACCTTTAATTAACCAGACTAGATCGATTACTTTTTTGCGACCTGAATTTTATACTTGAATCTGTAGTTGAGACGGGGAATAAACAATGTAGAATTGCGAGCGGGAGAATTACGGGTGTGAGAAAAAAAGGCGATGACGAATCGTCGGTACAAAGCAATAGTCGCGCTGGCTTTTGTGTTGCGTCCAGACAAGCGGTATAGCAGAGGGTGCAAGGGGATGGATTCGGGCGATATACGCGCAAGTCAGGAGGGTGGTAGAGGAACATCCACTAATTGGATAATTATGGAGTACACCGCGTTTGTTTTATAATTGGGCGAAACCCGTGGAACCGTTGGTACCTCGACGTGCCAAACAACGCAACGGCCGGAGTCACGCTCTACGTGACGAACTACCCTGTGAGCTAATCCTGGACCAGAACCCCTCGACTTTGCAGCCCCCTGGCTCGTGCTTCCAAGCCAGTACCGCCTCTGACCCCCAACCCACCGGCAAACTACCGTCTATCACTGATTCAACCCCCACAGCATCCACTGTACCATCCCAGTGAAACAGACTCTCTCGCTCTCTGTGCTTTAGAATCGTGTTATTATACAATGCCCTTTTTCAAGCTATTTTCCTGCTGTATTTCAAACGCCAAGTTGTTCTTCGTCGAATTAAAAGGAGTACAAGTATTATTGTACTCATGCAATGTGTGTAAAAAATTTGGGAAATACGCCAATTGACTTGTCTATTGATTAATTAGACAAACATTGCACAGTTCACTACCATGCACGAAATTAATTTCAATGTAACGCTCCTTTAAATGAACATGAAAAGAGGACTCACCTTGATGATACGATGAGGTAAGACTCTGTGGCGGCGGCACGTTTCCGTAAGCAAGGGGTGGCCTGTTGTTGTTGGTGTGATGTCTGCAACACACGTAACAATCGTATTTTATTAATCAAAACCGATATAACATATTCATTCAGGCTGAAAAAGATTCTCGACACTCACCCAAGCATTCTGTGACCAGCATCGCCCAAAGATGCTACCTGCTTGGCAGGGGTGAATCCTATTTGTGGTTTCCAATGATTGCCCGAACCTCGATTCATTTGTTCAAAGTCTTGAGGCTTCAAAACTCGTGGTGGCTCCCTGACGCCCTTTAATCTTCGCGCCGGGAAGATGAAGTTACTACTATAGGCAGGGTCTCGGAATTTGACACTGTAATATTAAAAAAAAACATTTTATGAGTCTCTTGAGTTATCAGGATTATTAGTTTAAGTGTTAATGGTATACTTACCAATATACTTTATTGTTTCGAACTGGCAGCGTTTTGATTGGCGATGGTAACGTTGCACCATCACCGACGCAATCCTCCGTCAGTAATACAGTACCGCGCATTCCATCTAAACTGATTTCTGTTTCAGTATCGAAATTTACTCGGTTAGTATAAAGTCCTTTTATGAAGTCATATCCACTATTGCCCATATTGACATATAGTCTATCGTCACCGCGCATATTCCTCTTGACTGTAATGCAAATTATCACATTATGTAGAAGAAATATTTTAAACAATCTCTCAATCCCAGTAGAGCAAATACATACTTTCCGCTTCGGTTAAACACTCATAATAAGGCGCCAATGCCTTGAACAGTCTTTTCTCATCGACAAATGGTAACAAGGCAACCCCTTGCCATGCAAATTTTTTTCCATTCAGATCGATTTTAAAGTCTTCTGGATAAAAATCTATGATTGGCGAATGCTGTAATTAAATAGAATAGAATATAAGTGATCTTAGTGCGTCATACTTTTGGAAGTTATTAGTCAGTATTGTACATACAGGGTCGCTCATTAACTTGGCCCATGGTTTAGGAACGTGCTTACTGCTAGCTGCAGGGAACACACCCATCAATTGTTCGAGTGGGCGAATCTGTAAATATTAAACAATTAACAATAGACAATACTAAATTTTCTTATTAATAGTCCTATATAGTGAATTGTAAGCTACGTACTGGATCTGTTCCCTTCTCGAATTCAGTAGACAAACCACCGATATTTATAAAGTCACTGGCAAAAGGTGCATAGTGATATGGGAAATACCACTTCCACGATGCGCAGCCTTGATAGTAATATCGTAGAACCCAACATAATCCTCTCACATATTGTAGAGCAACGTTATTCCTACATATAAAATAAGAAATGAGTTACATCGAATTGAAAGATACGCTATTAGTGATTTGTAAATAAACTACCTGAATGCTAAATTGTCGGGCGATACGTCGAATTTCGATTCATAGTATCGATCCTTGAAACCATCTTCCCATAATCTGACCTCATCGTGCACTTGGTCATCGTCATCCGAATCTTCCGTGGATTCGCCCGTCTTACGTTTTGCACCGCGTTTTCCAGCATCCTTTATAATAATACATGTTTACTGTACTTGTACTTCATTCTTATATTGAATGAAATGTTATTCTCATACCTCTGGCGTCAACATACTCTTCAGAGCATCATTGGCATCTGCACCTTTTAATGCTTGGTCAGAAGCACTAGTGCTAAAGTTTCTTCCGTGTACACGCATCTGATATGCTTCGTATCGTGCATTCTCAACTGGCTTAACAACTTGTCCCAAAGGCTGAAAACACGAACAAATAAAATCTTTTGAACTAAAAACTAATGTTGAAACAGCCAGAAGACTGGAAAACTTACTGTTGGGCCAAATTGTCCTTGTGGTATCCATTTTGGTTTAAAGCTGCTGACAGCTTCTAATCTTTTCTTTTTGAATTTTTCTCGTTGCTTGAACGCTATTTCGTTCTGTTGCCTCTTTTTAAAAATTTCATCTTCAACATCTCCAAGTTCGGACATTATCAACTGAACTCTATCTAAATTCACGTCACCACTATCCGTCAAGAAGCCCTAAAATCGAGACAAAGGTAATTAAAAGCGTCGTTATATTTAGTCTTACGTATTGATGCCCTCTTGGCTTGAACAAAACGTATGGATTTCAAGTAACAATTTGTAAGAATCATGATTCCATCACAATATTGTGACGGCATTATTGAATTCAACGATTAACAACATTACGTACTCCTGTTTTATATACAGCTCTTTTGTACAAATTAACAAGTCTATCAATAGCCCCTTCTCTAATTTCCAACGATGGTAGGTGGGGTAGAAAATCGTTTCCTACGAAGAAACACATGAACACCCAATCATCTATCGCACGTTCAAAATCATATTTAAACGGTAGATTAGGCATTTGTAATTCTCTCTCTAAGTATTCCCTGAGAACGTTTAATCGCACAAATATGAACTGGCATTCCGATCCAAAGACATTTTCTTCAGGATTCGGATTAGCTTCTGCACCAGTACATTCTTGCATTGTATGACCTAACTGACCACATATATCACATGGCCTAGGTTTGTTCGGCTTAAACTCTTCGCGGATAATAGTAAAATTAGGTTCGTGCGTTGCGAGACCCAACATAATTAAATCTGCGTCTGCTCCACACAATACGTGCTGTGTGTTAGGATCATGATCAGGTTGCGCTGTTGCGTGAACAAAAAATTATCGGTTGTTTATAAAACGAATATCGCAATCTTCAGAAGATTGTATGTATGATGAAAATACACGATAACGTACCTCTCTGTTTTCGTATAAAGTCCATTATTTTATGCTCTCCCTCCCCAGGCACATTTGCATCACTCAAGATTACTTTAATATTTCGCCAACCTGGATCGTTATTTAAACGATCGTGTATATAATAATGTAAGCAGGCTGATAATCTAGCCATGAAAGGTGTGCCCTAAAAGTTTAATTTATCAGTATTTCATTTGTAGCAGTCCATTATAGACATATCAATACCAACCGGTGTAATGCAGTTACTGTCGAAATGTTCCTCTTTTGGTTTTTCTGGTGGTAAAGATGCCCCCTTTAAAACCAACTCTGATCTAATTCTTTCAATTTCACTAATTTTCTCGGATGTTTCTTTAGAAGCTCTGAATCTCCTGGATCTTTGCTGATTCATCTTTGCTCTTGGGGCCTAAAGAAGTATTGGAATATTAATTTGTTGAATCAACATTATTTAAAATATTAATACTTACAACACCATCAATTGCCATGTACAACACTTTCCTTGGCCTGACAATGCGGAATAGCCGATCAATGCACTCAAAGATAGCTTCCATCATCTCTTCCTCATTTTTGGGTGCAGGCCTGGAATAATAATAAATATTTCAGAGTACAGAATATAAAAAGTTCATTAATTGTATGCATGCAGATTCTTACTTGTCTTCTGGATGTGTACATGGATGGATAATTCCATTCATGTCAAGATACAAATTATCAAATTCCACTCCATTTGGATTGGGATCGGCTGAATTCACAGGAACTTGCACTCCATTTGTGTTTATCGCCTATGGATGAGAATAATCCTGAACTTGAGTAAGACCAATGAAATCTTGGATTCTCTTGCACACTTTAGTTTTAAATTTCATTCTTTTGACTCACAAAACATTCAGATAAAAATACACAATTATCAATTGTAAAACACAAGAAGTAAAATACACTCAATCAGGTCACTGGATAAACACAGCTTTCTGTATGCATTTTGGAGTATTTTGTAGCAAAATACTCATACCACTCACATGTAACATATTGCAATTAGAGGGATGCTTAATGAAATGATAATAAATAAAGATCTTCTTGCAAGTACTGGTAGCATTAACTAAGAAGAAACGAAAACACGTATGTATACAAATAGTGTAACCTGCCTTTTGCTCGATACATTCCACAATCACTGAAGGATATTTCCGACTTAACCATCGGAAGAATGCTGGTACACCCATGTCTTGTGCTGGGCGATTGACTCAATCGTCACGCCGGTCAGATTTGATCACACTGTCGTTAATTACACTTACAATTTAACAACAACAAATGTACAATCGCCACATTCAACCCTAAATACGTGAGCGTGAACCAGCGGACATTACACGTAACGAACGGAAACTGCGTATGGGAAAATATACTACTGAAGTGAACTTGCTGAGAAACTTAACTAACTTCATTCACCTTAGCTGGTGCCATCTGGGTATCACCTATATTAATTAATAAGTGGAACCTGGTAGAACCGGTACTCAGGGTCGATGCTGCATTAGACTGCATCCATTGGCTGCAGCAGCATTATCCATGCACTGATTTATGTGTTAATACACCTATTTGCAATACTGGAAATTGTAAATGGTGCTGTTCAAAGTTTATATATTATCAGATAAGAAGATCAGTAAGACAGAGCGCTAAGCAATTTGTAAATATTAGTATTCAGATGCCTCATTTAGCAATTGACGTTCGTGAGGAGAAGGTAGCTGAGCCAACTTAGTTTCTTGTAAGTACATTAATTTCACACGCCGATTATATGATAGAGAAATCCACCCTTCGTTCAATCTTGTTTATTTCATTATCGTTCCTTATCAATTATGAAGAAAGAATTCCTTTTAATATTTAAAAAACGTCTGTTACGTGGCTAGTATATGAATAATATGTTCTAGAACGAGTTTGAATAAAACTTATAGTTCAAAAATTCTCCCGGCGACTTTGATTAAAAAAATTGAAATTGTATTGCACGGCTGCAAGCCATGACACTATCTACGTCCTCGACATAGTTATTTTTAAAATGCAAAAATCATGAATATTACAATCATTTGTTATCTCACTGAATGTATATTGAGAAATACGCAGTCATTCGAAGATATGCGATAAATAACGAAAACAAGTAATCGATCATATTCCAAATGCTTTTGTAGAAGTGTTCAAAATTAATCAAAATCATGAAGGAAGAGAAAAATATTTTGCACGGTCCTCCAGTGACTGTATCAGCATTTCATAATGTATCTTTGGGACAGCTTCTCCTGAATCAATTAATGGTACATGGTTCCAAAGTTGCCCAGGTACTAAATTATTTTTTCAAACATTGCAATTTATATGAATGATTGTGTGAATGCTAACAAGTCTTATTTCATTAGATAAATGCTTATACTGAGAAAGAACAGACATTTGCAGAAATTTTGCAACTCAGCCAAAGACTGGCAGTATTCCTAAGAAATGCAGGATTACTAACAGAGGATCGTGTGGCTGTATGCAGTGAGAATAACGGTCAATTCTGTATACCAGTATGTGCTGCTATGTATTTGGGTGCCACTGTTTGCCCACTGAATCCATTATATACCAAACAAGAGTTGATCCATTCTCTGAATATATCAAAACCAAAGTTCATCTTTGCATCAATGATAGCAGTTAAAACCTTAAGCCAAATACTCAATGAATTGTCCTGGTCGCCGAAGCTAATATTGTTAACTGCTTCTAATGAGATAAAACTACCCAGTATTGAAAGTGTAATTGCTGATATTAAGTATGACAGTAATTTCAAAGCCACGAGTGTTGATATTGAGAATCATGTGGCTGTGATCTGTTGCTCCAGTGGTACAACAGGATTGCCAAAGGGTGTCATGTTAACAGACAAAAATGTGTTGTCAGTCATTAGGAATCTGGCTGACTCATCAGCCGGGTCTTCAAATGAGAATAAGACATCTTTGTCTTTGCTACCATTCTTCCATGCATATGCTTTTACTGTTCTTCTTGTACGTCTTCTTTTTGGGAACAGAAATGTTATTCTTTCCCGATTTGATGAGAAGGTCTTCTTGCATACAATAGAAAAGTACAAAATCGAATATTTAACACTGGTTCCACCACTTTTGGTGTTCCTAGCTAAGCATCCTTTTGTAGATAGATACAATCTTTCAAGTATAAAAGAAATTTGGTAAGTATGCTTTTACATTATCAGGTAATAAATCAAGTATTTCAAAAGGATATGGAAACTAATAGCAGACTTTCATACTGTCATTTAGGTCAGGTGCAGCACCACTATCCAAAGAAATCAGTCAGGCTGTAGCCAAGAGACTGAACTTGCCTGGTATCTCTCAGGG
This sequence comes from Ectemnius continuus, assembly GCA_910591665.1. Taxonomy (NCBI): domain Eukaryota; kingdom Metazoa; phylum Arthropoda; class Insecta; order Hymenoptera; family Crabronidae; genus Ectemnius; species Ectemnius continuus. The sequence continues at coordinate 4,964,329 of OU342868.1, read as the reverse complement.
CTATGGTCTAACTGAAACTACACTAGCTGTGGCTAGAACTCCACCTGGTTGCACCAAAGTCGGAAGTGTAGGAAAACTCGTTCCCGGAGTTTCAGGTAAGCGAAAAAAGTATGAATACGTTTATAGCAGATTTTATAAGGCATCATTACATAGAAATATTCATTAAAATTTGTAGCGAAAGTAATACCGGTCGGAGAAACTGAATCGAATGAGCCTTTGGGTCCTTATTGCGAAGGGGAGCTATGTTTCAAAGGCGATGTAATCATGAAGGGTTATTGCAACGATCAAAAATCAACAGCTACTACAATTGATAAAGATGGCTGGTTTCATTCTGGAGATGTTGGCTATTATGATGACGAAGGCTACTTTTATATAGTAGACAGATTGAAAGAACTCATTAAATACAAAGGTTTCCAAGTTCCTCCAGCTGAACTGGAGGCAGTCTTACTTTCATGCTCAGGCATAAAAGATGCTGCTGTCGTTGGAGTGCTCGATGAAGAAGCCGGTGAATTGCCGTTTGCATTCGTCGTCAAAGAAGATCGATCCAAATTGACTGAAGAGGACGTTATTAAATATGTAGATGGTAAGTATGAGCATATTAATGCATGCATGATTCTCTCATGAGTTGCCAGTTTTATAATCGACTATAATATCCTTTGCAGAACGTGTATCAAAGCAAAAACGACTTCGCGGTGGTGTGAAATTCGTTAAAAGCATTCCTAAGACAGCGTCGGGAAAAATTTTACGTCGAGTTCTACGAGATTCGTTAAAATCAAAATTGTAGATGAATAGGAATGATTCATATTTTATTCCCCCGCAGAATAATAATTATCTGGACATCCACAACTCTCAACAAACAAAGTTTTATATATCAATTATGTCACTAGACCGAATTTTTTCGGAATGGACTAGTTTATTAACGCCTGCTTCACTTCATCTGGAATGTGGTTCAGGTACCATTGATGTGCTTCTCCTGGAGCAGTAGCTAAGACACCCTTAGTATTTGGATATGGTGTTGCTGCATTGTAAGGATAATGTTGGCCATAAAAATCGGTCAATGTTCCACCAACTGCGTGAAGGACAGCTTCAGGGGCACAAGTATCCCATCTTTTACAACCTTTACTGGCGAAAACATAAGCATGTGCCTTTCCTTCTAACAATAACACTACCTGTTACAAACAATCATTAACATCATAGCATCTGGGACAATTCAAAAATTGTGAAAACTGATTTAAAATTCTAAAACAACCAGACAAGCACATACCTTATACCCTGCGCCACCAACTCTAAGTACCTCATCTGGATTTAAAGCAGCAATAGCAGCCTGCACATTCTCATTGGAATGTGATCTATAGGTACATAATATACCCTTCTATACATTGTTTGTACATCTTGTATGAGGAATTATAATTCTTGAGTAAAAACTTATCACCTGGTTGTTGTAATAATCCTTTTCCCAGTTGGAGGTGGAATCAAAGTAAAACCTCCATAGCCTGCTCCAACAATTCCCCAAATAGTCCTTCCCAACAGATTAGTTTGATTATTCTTATAATATGGCTGATGAATCACACCTCCCACAGCTGTTTCACCAATTGCTACACCCACTAACACTGTAACGTGCTCAACAAGGCCTTGTGTGTATTCTGATGTTCCTGATTAAATAATTCATTATTAGAAATTATTGGATTTTTGCACAGAATAGCTAGCAAAATGCAGATCTACCATCTAAAGGATCTACCCAAATACAAAGATCCTTAGGATTTATGTCTTCAAGATGGGTTGGCAGTTTTACTTTTAACACATCTTCGTCACTCTCTGTGACAATCCAATCAGAGGGAACATTACATTTAGATGGTTCCTCCTCACCAATAATTGTAACATTTGGAAACTGATGAGTCAAGCTGGCAATAATACATCTTTGAGCACATCTGTCTGCCTCAGTTTGCAGATCGTTCTTCCCTTTGTCAACTATATTTAATTCTCCTTGGTTCATAACATCTCTGATTATTGCTCCTGCTCTTCTACTGGCACAGACAGAAGTAGCTACGATTTTCGATAGCAGAGAAGCACATTGAGCCATTTTATTTAAGTGCAAGAAAATATTGTATGCTGGCAAAATGTTTCTCTAGAAAGAACAATACTGTATGAAAAGAAACCTATTAGGAAACTACAAATTGTCGTAGATAGTACTGCATAGTACCAAAGACAACAGCAGAGCCACTTTCGCGTATATACTTATTCTTAGTTCAATTCTTAATCCATTTTCCCTCTTAAATATATTTTATTAATCTTCCATGATACTTTAGTTATTGTAAAAATTGATATGAAGTGGATTAAAAATTATATGTACATAACTATTCATGGGCGTACTTAGTAAAACAATATGCATCTGAGAGTATCATCTAACCTAGCTCTAGTTGTTAGACGATTGTACAAAACAATCGGCATTCACACTAACGTGGCTCATGTGTTGGTCCGACCGAAAGTAAACACGAATTTATTGCAACAATACAATGTTACGACTAACACTTGTGGCCGAACAAATGCTCAGGCCTTTGATTCGCGAGGCTAGCTTGTCAAGGAAATTGTCTTTAAAACAAAATTTCGTGCGGCATTTAAACGGAACAATACAATCGAACATCATTGACGATAATGTTAATGAGAGTACAACTCTACCAGAGACATTCACGAGGAAGCAATTAACGAAATACTTGAACAATGTGAATCCTGACCTGCTCACATTAAAAACGAAAGACTGTGTTAAAGTGACTAAAATCAGGCCACGAAATTTGTGGCTGGTAGATGCACTTATTGCACAACAATTTTATTCGTTAATTATCGATGACATCTTGAAAAATAGGAGTCTTGTTGTTCAATGCAATGCAGGACCTGGTATATTGACAGAAATGTTATTAAAAGCTGGTGTTAAGCCCTTGTACACAATAGATCAGGAAAAAAGCTTCCTTGAAGGACTCGAAACATTAGTTGCTAAGTACAGAGACTCAGAGGAAGATGATATAAAGCTTGGCACAAAGATTGATTTGACTAACTATTTAAAGTCATACAAGTTAAAACAAGGCTCAAAGAAGGAAAAGTGGAAAGATGAATGTGCCTTGCAAGTGATTTTACAAATCTCTCAATCATCGCCTTTAGGTCAAATAGTAAGAAACTTAATTAATGGTGTAGGATATGCAGAACTTGGAAGACCAATTTTTTACTGTGCTATATACCCATCTGTTTGGAATGTTAGTACAACAAACAAATAGCAAGTGGTACCTATTAAAGAATTAGTTTTGACTCTAAAAATATGTTGTAGAGATTCGTAAACAAAGAAGATACATCAATGAAATGGGCACCCATAAAGATCTTTATGTGTAACTTTTTTAACAACAAGATTCTAGGAGAGGTATCTAGGCAAGCATTCTTACCTTGGGAACAATTTAAACATTATCCTCCTGGTTTAAGAAAAATAACAGAAAATGATTGGAAGAAAATGTATATTGTCAAGCTAGAAGCAAAACCTGACTTATTCGATTATATAGATCAAGATATGTTACCAGTTTTCTTTAAGTTCCTGCGGTATCTGACTTATGGGAAATATCCTGCATACCTAATTGCAAAACTGGAGTATGTCAAAAATTTGATCTTACATTCTCAGGTTTGAAGTAGAAACATATGAGTAATACTGCGCTACAATTTATAGATTATTATTCCCCGGTATTGGATTAAAACTAATCAAGCATGATTACAAATTGCATACACTCATCAGAGATGTGTCGGGTGAGGAATTTCTGGACATTTTTACGAAGCTGAAAGATTGGCCTAATTTTGTGCAGATCCTTATGAATTTTGAACTAAAGGACAATTTGCCTGACGGCTGATAAAATGATGAAAAGCCGAGGACTTTCAAGAAAGAGTGTGAATTGTAATTTTTGTATCGAATGTAAAAATAAAAGCAGATTTAAGATGAATCTCGGTGGGACATTTATTTCACATATTTAATAACAGATGTCTTAACGAATTACAAGTTTCACCGTATCAACGGCAAATGCTTAACATGATGCATAATCGATCCCGATTAACTTTAGAGTTTACCCGTTAAATTTTCTATTAGTCCGAGCACACTTTTCCCTAAATAGCATAACTGAGTATTATGGACGTCGTCAATATCTCATTTATTACGTCTCCAGGGAGAAACTTTGTGAAATCTGTCCAGGATCAGATCGCTATATGCATCGCAAGTACTCGATTTCACGAGTTGCTTTCGGTCACTTGGGAAGGCCGAACTTTCCATTGCATTTCCTTACGATTCCCAGTCATGCTCCTGCTGGGAGCTAGTTATGGGGTTTATATATCTCTGATAACTCATCACTGTGAACCAGCCAAGCCGACTAAGCCCTCTATTAAATTTAACGTGTTGATCGGTACACTTTTGGCCACCGATCTTCAATTATCATCGCGCATCGATAAGCAAGAGCGTCCAATAATAAGGATGGCTCGCCCAGAGGAAATAATCCTTCTGCCTTGATATTAGATTGATATCCGTTTTATGCCGGCACAAATAGCCCATAAAACTCGCGACGCTATTTCGTCCGGGTTCTATCGACTCCGGCATTCCGTCCAAATGCGAGAAGTTCCGAGTTGCGGGGGTGGGTGGGTTGGAGCGTGCGAGTAAAGAAAACGTGTTGAATCGGAGTAACTAATCGCTTACATCAGAGAAACTTTTATCTTGAGTACAAGCTCTCCTGGGTGTTCTTAGGAAAGCAAGCACTCATAATGAATACCGCACTTCCAGCCAGCAGCACTGCTTTTTTCCCCAGCTAATTTTAGAGTAAATATTAGCTCATCATGAATCCAAGCAGGGCTTCGTTATATCAGGAACTGTTCACACAGAAGTATTCCTTCAGGAAGCCTGCTAGCCTAAATTATTCGTCGATCAATCTGCCGATAAATTGACCTTGAAGACGTAGCAGTCGGAGCCGCGCCGTTTAAACGAATTTCCAAATCGGAAGTTATTAACTCTCGCCGTCGGTCTTGATTCTGAAACTGGGATTCACTGGTGAACTCTGGTTGTGCCAGTGGCTGCTGGTGCAACGGGGATGCACTGCTTCGATAATGTACTATGTCATTCCGAAGCAAGTAACGCAGCGGCAGTAGTGTTGTTGTCCGGAGATAAGTGTAAATTACTCGGCCCGTTGGCTCGCGCGATTATTGCTCGGTTACGTAGACTAGATCCAACAGGGGTAGCACGTTAGGAAGCGTAGGAGCCACTGGAGAAGTAGTGCTCCTTTTGAAAGTGGCTATTTACGCGACCACCCATTATCCGAGTGACACACAAATCAGAGTTCGAACTTGCAAGGAACTCGAGCGCATTATAAAAAGCAGCACTGGCTGATATATGAGAAGCAATTGCACGCGCTTCCAGCAGAAGTTCATCTGGTACTTTAATAAGAAGGAATCGGAGTCGAGAGAAAGGGAAAGAGAGAGCATTATGCATGCTGCTGGCTATTTGTTTCAAGCACGTATCACCGCCACAGCTCCCATGTACTCCCAGCTATTATGAAAATGGACTATTACGCGATTTGCATGGCGACAATAGAATAGAAGGCGGCGACGACGCCTTGAAAAAGGGTCGTCTCGCGATAAGCGTCAATAACGCGCGTTTCTTGATGTCAGCGAGCTAGAGGAAGACGAAGATGGGAAAAAGCGGGAGAGGGTCATTGTTGGCTGGTCGAAAAACGCGGGGGTGATCCACGTAGGAACTCGGCGGCAATGCGTTTCAGGATGACCCCGAGTATTTCTCAAAAATAGAACTGTCGTCGTTCGCATTTCTCTCTGGTTGGTAGCAGGAGATTCTCGTGGAAAGACCCCCATTGGGAGCCTTCTCACGCATACCCCATAGAAATAGACATCCCAAATTTCAGCAGCGACCCCTTTAAATTATTCCATTGCTTTGATGAAACTTCTGCCACCGTCATTCGAGTGCAATAGTAACGTGATATAATAAATTCGTAAGTAGAAATAAGAGGAAACAATGAGAAAGCTGATGTGCGTTTCACCCGCGGCCAGAAATGCCGTCTGACTTATGGCCGACTTATACCACTGCCGGGCTGAACATCCATAAGCGCATTGGCGGTGCCATTTGAGTTTCAATTGCAGGTACTACATCATTCAATATACCCGTAAATATCGTACTTTCTTCTTTGAAAAACACAATCTGATCCTGACACGATATTACTAATACTTTAATAAACGACAGACATATTTATTTAAATAAAAATAATCTCAACAACTATCATCAACCAAAAGCAAACCAAGCAAATATTACTAGTTCCAATTAAAAGTGACCAACCCTTGACCAAACGATTCTCCCCATGCCCAGTCGAATCCATCAGTCTGGAGAAGGATTATTCAGCTGTTGGTCAAGCGAGTTTCATTAACCGAGCATCTGTAGGAGTTTGCGATGGACATATGTTCTCCTAGAATAGTGTAAATCGAGGAACAGAGAGTAAAGTCAAGAGAGATTCGTTTTGGCGAGCAGGTGGCAGGCGGTGGACACCTGTAGAGTGTGTAAGGGTGGTTGGAGTGTCTCCTGAAAGGGTGAGGTGTGTCGACCTTCTGGCAAGTATGTCCAGGCGAGAGGAAGAGGAGTACTCTTAGAAAGAAGAGAACTCGAAGCGGAATGTATTCCGTATGGAAAGGTGGAGTGAAAGACGAAGAGGAAGGAACCGCATCCCCCGAGTTCCTCCTCGTAGGTGGTTATGGGGACAAACGGGCCTTGATGGGGAGACGTCGATGGGGAAGAAGACGGGTCTCTTTGATTGGACGAGGGTGTTTAGCTAGGACTGGGTGGGGATGGGGTTGGAGCGAGAGCCGCAAAGTCGCGGGCTTATATAAACCGGCGTACCAAGGTACGCTATCGCAGAGCTGGACTTTCCCTCGTCGAGGAATACACGCCACCACCAACTTCTCTTCGCCGGTACCCAGCTGACCGATCAGATCCCACTCTTCCTTCAGGTAAATAACACTCTTTATACTATTACTGGTTAACCTATTTCCACCACCACTTTCCTACTACTCCTGCGACTTTGAAATAGAACTATCAACGATTTGAAGCCTTAAACTAATCAGGACTTTCGTATTCATCATTTTTCAATCACTCCACCTTGATGCAAAATGGAAAACCTTGTCAGAGTAATTGAAACGAATTATTTCGCAATGATAAAACTGGGTTAAGTGATAAAGAAAGTCGTGGAGAATCTTTCCTTCTCTCCGAGTAGAGTATTGCTATTTATAAAATAAAGAGGTGATCGTAACAATTTAATCTGAATTGGCTAGGAGTGGCGGCTTTCCTACGGTGAGCATTTCCCCGATAGTTATATCCTTCTATCGGGAGTACAAGCCGAGTGGCTTTCAATTTACGTTTCCTCGAGGATGCTCGGCGGAAAGTTTAAAAAACACGGCCGCCACTACTATCGGCAAACGTTTAACCCACCTTATCGGTACTTGCGCTCGGTGCTTTGTCAGCGGTAAGAAGTTATCTTCGAGAGGCATCCACCGGGGGAATTCGCTCTCCGGGACATATCGGTAGACAGGAACGAGTGTCTAAGTATTGTTCCACTTAAAGTTCGAGTAAAAGGAGTAATAAAAGTAGTGGAAAGCATCGGGAAAGAAAGCGAAAGCCTCGGGACCAGCATAAATTGGAGGGTGGGGGCGCGCAGCATCCAAGATATTCACGGTACAGGGAATCCACTCGGAGTAGAATATTGTCGAGTGCATTTGGCAAAAGGGCTGCTCTTGGAATTTAAGATCGAAATAAAAAGCTTTACGAGAGGAGTGCTCTCGAGGGTGTTAAGTGGCGGCGGGTCGTTCCAAGGCAAATCTCGAATAGATCGCCGCCGATGGGTAAACCTCGAGAAATTCCAGCGGTCGGATAAAATTAGGAAGCGCTCGATTAACCGGCAGAAAGTACAGGATCGGCGAAGGACGGGCCATCGTAATTTCATGGAATAGTGCGTGAAGTGCGCTATAAAGCCTTGCTATCGCCCTTGGCAACCCGCTTCGCTATCCGACTATCTAGAGATTCTCATGCGAAGCCCGACCAGCTCCTTTCCCGCATCGAAATCGCAATTCCAGAGCGGCAAGAAAAATAGATAGGAAATTGTAGGAACACTATAAAAGGAAAGCGGCAGCTAATAATCATTCGAACGGAGCGCGCCAACGTGACTTATCGAATTCCAGGCATTATGATAATTTCCGTCCGATTAACGTGCAATTACACGAGCGGTGCGGATTCCACCCCCCTCGCGATTGCAGTCGCCGCGCTTCCTCCCACATAATTTCTCATGATTATCGACAGGGAGAATTCAAAGTGACTTCCACGGGAATTGCGCCGTTCGTACTTCTCGCATTCCAATCGGACCATTTTTTTTCACTCTCTTTTTCCCCCCTTTAACTCGCCGGTAGCGGTGAAATTAATAGTTTCAGTTCTAGGCAAACTCGAGTCAATAAATCGCGATTTTGCACCGAACGAAATAGAGAGAGAAAGAGAGAAAGAGAGATTGAGAGAGTAAGCAAGGTATCGAAAGGCAGAGAAGAGGAACAAGCTCTCGGAATTAAATCGTCGAATGGAAGCTGTCGATGCTGTTGAAAACAATTTGCACGGCTGCCTATGCCAGGCGCGCCTCTGCTACCCTGCGTACAAGAATGAAACACCGCCGCTAGTTCTCCGATACTAGGGGTTTTATTTGAGAGAAAAAAAAGCAGCGGCGAGTAATCTCGGTGCACCCAGTTACCTGTATCTCATGCTATAACTTCGTTTCTCGCGAGGACGCAAGCGTAAATCCTAGTTCTCGCGAATTTATTTGGCAAAACGACACGACGGCCAGACACAGTTTCGTCGATTAATATCAGTGGCGAGTTTGCCCCTCGCTGTCCCTTGAATATACCACCGACATTCTACTCTGTACGCTTGTCCCTCGCTTAGATCATTTAACTTTCCCCATCGCTCCCCTTGCAACTTTAACAATAAACAGCCTTGCACTTCTAAGTTCCTCCTGATAAATCGTGCAGTGCTTCCACGTGAATTTTACATCATTTATAAAACAGCGAATTTAATGGAGAGGATGAAAAATGTATTATCCGCTAATACAGAATTCTCTTGGAGCACATCTGCGCTCGAACCCACAATCTAACACTGCAATGTGCATCGTCGGCACCCACCGTGTTCGACGGTTCTCGTCGCATTGATTTATAGGTAAAACATTAACGCGATATCTGCGCTCTCAGAAACAAATACCGTGACATTGCCAGCCCGGTGACAAAGCGTTCCGACACCGCTCGATTGGAGAGAGCGAGTTTAAAGGGACTCGCCAAGGGAAAAGGACATTCTCGGATCCTCGCAGCTATTATTCCACCGCGACTCAGTAATTTTGCCGTGCGCGAGAGCACCGGCTACAACTGCAAGTACACTTGCCAGCGTAAAATAAACTCAATGGACGCGAGATAAATAGATTCCGGGAAACTTGCTCTTTTCCGCTTCTTTCTCTTTTCGGTCTCGGAGCGAAAAATGGCTGGGAATATCATTGGCGGAAAGAAAACAATGTTTCCCAGCTGTTTTATCATCTTGATCGAGAAGATAAGGCGGCCTACCTGTAAGCAAGCTTACAGTTAGGTAAACCTGCTTTCGTACGTATTTTCTTGCGATCTTCGCTCCTTCAAGCTGCGACCTCCTCGACCTTTGAACCTTCCTTCGAACTGTTCTTCACCCTTCCACGTTACTCGCACCTTTTCTAAGTACCAGCTCCCGTAAGGCTTACCCAAACACGAAAGCTTTTTATTCGGGGCTCAGGGAAGCCTGCCTGAACACGTTGCGAGGCATCCCCCATTCTTTCTCCATCCGTTTTCATGAAATTTCACTTTGGTTACCCGCGCTACGTTAACAGACATAATTCCGCCCGATCACAGCGATATAACAGCCGCCCTGAGATTCAGTTTGCGTGTGCTTGCTTCTTTTAACGCCGGCTGAAACGAAGAGAGCACACAGTTGCCGCGTGTAATGAAAAGGAAACAAACAGGAAAGTGCTTGGATTTGAGTGAGTACAAAAGCTCAGGGAATAATAAGAATTTCGCGCGGCAAAGGGTGAAGTAGAATCGCGACGGAGGGAAGGGACGGACTTTAATCGACATTAGAGTAAAGAGTCCGCAGTCGAGCATGGCATTTGCGATATTAGCTTCGGCTTGCTATTGGCAAAACCGCGCGCACAACTTCCGCCTTACAAAGCTGCTCGAATAGCCAGCTATTCTCTGAAATAGTTAACGGGTTACCGCGCGAACAAGGCAAAAGATTAAATCCCGGATCTGAATAGTCAAAGGAGATGCAAGCAGAATGTCTAAGGTATGAGGAGAGGAATGTTGCTTTCTCGAAATCCACCGTCAAATGCTTTCCCTATCAATTCTCCTTTTCTCTTTCCCCATCCACAAACTCGGGCGGCTTTCTTTTCTAAATTAACCAAGAAACGTATCTTCATCTTTATGCACACCCTGTAAAATACCTCATTCCTCTGCTTGAGATTCCACAAGAGAGCTATTTTGGACTTTACGGGATTTCGTAGGGAACAATTGATTTTAAGACAGAAGCATTGTCGGAGATACAATGGAACGGAGAAGGTCGCGGTAACACTTGCGATCATTTAGCTAGAACGCGAGGCGAACTAAAGGAGGATCGGAGAGAATCTTCTGGTGCATGTGGGCCAACGCTAGTTTATGGTAAGGAAAAGACAGAGTCGGAGGTAGAGCAATGCAAATCTCGGAGCCCAGGTGTTCCCGCAGACTTAACTGTCTCCTCAAAGCGGCCCAGCGAGCGTGGAGACCTCCTTTCCGCGAATTACTGGACACTCCAGGAAAGACTGAAGAAAGGAGGACGCACATATGCACGTACCAAGGAATAGATGAGAATTTTGCGCATTGAGGCATGCACGCGTGGACCGATAGCCGGCGAGGATCAGGTTTCTCTTGAGTTTTCAATTTAGATACCGCTCGAAACCGCCTGCGAATCCTCAATAAACTCGCTCCCAGCAACAGGAGCGAAACTTTTTTTCCGCCCGGAATACAGAAATCCATTATTTATACTGTCTCTCCGCTGTATTCTCTCTTTTTCTCTCTCTCTTGCTTGAGAGCAGCGCGGCGATCCGGGGTAACTCGATGAAGGCAGATTTTAAAACACTTTCGAAGACAAGTGATATAAATAAGGGACGAGGGAGAGCAGTGCGGGGTAAAGCAAAGCAATTACAACAAGGGAAAAGGTGTCCCGTAAGTATTTAACATCGTTCCGCCAGTTAACCCAGGACTTTCTCTAGCAGAGTAACAAAAAACCTTGCGGGCCAGTCGCGGACATGTTAAAACTCTCAACAAGCAGAAATGCTCCACCTTTTCTTTCTTCTGCATTTCTGTGTTAATAGATAGAAAAGAATCGAGAAAAGTCCCGATAGTTTTCCCATTATCGAAACTAAGTTTCCTCGTGCGAAACTCGAGGGGAATTCGCGAGTGATAGACAATGACTTCGCAAAGTATTATTGATGATGCGCTATCTCGAGAAAAACAGATGGATAGTTTCTGATCGAAAGGATACGCATCCTGGCTGTCCTCCGATATCTAGGACAACGGGATATGTTGACCTAGGCGTCTGCCAGTGGGCAGAGGATAAATATTTTCACGTCGCCGGAAATGCCGTTCCAGAAGTGAATGAAAATAAGCAGGAGGTTGTAAAAGCCCTTGGAGGGATTCGATTGTCCGGGATAGTTGCAGAAAGGAGAGATGCGTGTTACGAGTGGCGAATTCAATCAGGGGATGAGATGTAGCCGGCACGCACTACACTCAGACAGCGCGTGTACCCTCAATCAGGAAGAAGCGGAGGATGATGTGTCTGCCTGAAGTAGGGTTTTACTCTGTCCAGTGTCAATTAGCGAGAGCGACGAATCCAATTATCCTATCGCACCGCGGACCAGCACGTTCAAAGCGGCTGCTGATTGACCGAGAATAAAATGCTAATTGAACGAGGTATCAGCAATCCGACAGCGAGACACGAAAACCAAGGGAAAGTAATCCCTCACTTTCCATCTCGGCAGACACACCATTCATACTATTCTCATCGAAATCTCGTGGGAGAACCTGTCAGAATCTTCTTGGCGAACAACCATCTCCTCCCAGCCGAATATGTACCACTGGAGCAACGAACAAGCCCCAACTAATCGCGCTCTCTTGATTGCACCCACTGACAGACTCTTAGAATTCCGCGGGACTTCCAGCACGTGTATCAATGTAGACTCGGCGAGGAAAGTTCGGCAGGAATTGCAATACGACGAGGAACTCGGCGCGCTCTCCTTCTTTCCAAGTGTGGCTGAATAGTTTGTTAGGAACGCGGCCGAACTTCGCCAGGCTTTCTTCAGTGAGAAGGCATTGTCTACTTCGGCTGGTTTCGACTTCCAAGATCTCGCATCCTCTTCCGTCGTTCTCCTTTCGTTCGTCAGTCTCTTCGACACTCATTGATTTTATTCTCATTCGAAAAACATGAATACACATATCGTTTAATAAGAGAAGGCCGCGTGTTTCAAGCGAGGTTCTATTAATCTTGGATATTTTGATCTTTCCAGATTGCGGGTTACAAGAGTTTATTAAAGATGCAGCAACGGATCGTGCTCCCATGCGCTCTCCTAGCGATCCTCTTCGCCGTCCTGGCTATATCGACCCCGACGGTGGACGCCGCTCCGTAAGTGTTCCTTCCTCGGCACACAAATTCCTTGGCTGCGTAAGCATGTGAGAAATTGTGTGTGCTCCGTGGAAATTGTCTGTCCTTCAAGATAGCCGTTTTGTGTACCAAGAGAGAGAGAGAGTGTGTTGGTGTATCGGGAAATCTTGGTACATACGCTTTCCCGACTGGCGAACAGTAGTACGTTGATCCCGATTGTGTCACCGAAAAGCTTAGTGTCAAAACAGTCGTTGCGGAGAGAGAATCGATGTTTAAAATAAATAGAATGAACTCGTGTACTTTAGCAGCAGGCATACAATGGCTGGTACTTGATATTATTGAAGATCGATACTAGCTAACCAAGTTTGCCTAAGCACACTAGGAGCAAAAAAGTCTCGTTTTAAAGAGGAGTGACTCTTAGAAAGTCATACTTTTCATTTTACCCTGTGGGATTCATTAAACTTTTTTATAATTCAATTAAAGGCAGAACTTGTTTCTTTTGAATATATGTGGGTTTGTTAAATATGAGAATTGTAGGATGTTTCTATTTATAGACAACAAAGTTACTGGAACCAATTCGAGGAGGAGGATCCAGAAGCCCTGATGGAGCTGATTGCCCGTCTCGGCCACACCATAATGCGGAACCCTGAAGTCGAGAAGTAAGTATCTAATTCCCCGAGTAGTTCTATCATGAACTCTCGAAATGCCAGGATACCAAGGGACGAAACTGACGTGCTTTGCAGTACAAAACGTGGCCTGGACTTGGGACTGAGTCGAGGATTCAGTGGCTCGCAGGCAGCGAAGCATCTTATGGGACTGGCTGCTGCGAATTACGCTGGTGGACCCGGACGGCGACGTCGTTCCGAACAGGCGTAGATTAAGTAACATCAAGATGCTTCGATTCGATTCTCCTCCTGAAGAAAAAGCAGCACCGACTATTTCTTGCCCTTCTCTATTTCTGATCTCGAAACCCTTTCCGATTACTCCAATAACATAAGATATAACCGCTCATCCTTAATATTCTTGGACCGTCGAATTGCACTAGAGCCACTCTTCGTAGAAAAACAGTTTCTGCTCCACGAAGCTCCTAGATTTCTCGCAATGTGCTCCAACATCATTTTCCACCGATTGTTCCAATCGGTTTACTTGCTCTAGTCCGAACTCTAGTCTATATTTAATAAGATAGGTGCTACTATCCGTAGGCAACAGGTGGTGATTACTGTCGTAAGCGCGAGGCCGACGCATCAAAATGAGCTGGCGATTCCCATGCTACATTCAATGCGTATTATTAGTCCTAATTACGTGTGATTGTGTTCTGCCAATTGTTACGCGCTAGTTTTAATTGACACTCAGTTCGCGACTGATTCTCCTGCATTGCCGCTGGCAGATATCGCTCGAGTGATAGCTCCACGAAAACTTTACTTTAAACCTGCGATACGTTAACTCCGTTTCTCGATAAAAGTATCTTCTGCATTCGCCGCGATTCTCATTGGCTGACGCACAGATTGAACTGAGCGAGCGAGCCGATCAACCGAGCAACTACTCGCCCAGGTGAATCTCTCAATGGGATCGGTTCACTCGCATTTCATGCTGAATGGAATGGAAGTAATTGTCTATTGTACCGCGATATAACTCTGCCTATAGATACAAAAGATCGTAAATAAACATTACCTACTTCGACCCACTGGCATACATCTGCTATTTATTTGCGTACAATAAACCTATCCAATTTGTCCAATCGCCCGCATTACTCAACGCACTTTCCCTCATTCTTTCGATTTTATATTCCAAAATATAAGATAGGAAAAAAATCGCCTTTTGAAATTATAAAATGTTTTAATAGCATTCGATGAATCTAAAGATTCCGAATGTCAAAGGTGAGGGTACGCTGGCACTTCTTACACTATTGAATAGCGTATCGCGTGTCGGTGAAGTAGACGCAATTCCAGTCAGCGGCCTGACGGGAAATCTCGCGGTAGTGGGCCCAACTGACATTTCTGTTCCAGTTGGTGAACAACATAACCGTGATTATGCTGGAATTTAACATTGACCGACTAATTGGAGTCATGCTGCCATAGTGCACAGTGAACCGATGAATGTAAGTGATTTGTTACCAGGTAGGAAACTGGCCATTGGTTACAAATAGTAAAGTATATTTTTCCATATTTGTTAAGAAGGTAGCAACTGCCTTTACCATATCGTTCGTATTTAATGGGAATATAAAAGACAGACTAACTTGAATCCCGTTTGACTCGTTTAGGAGATCTTAGGCTTTACGGGTTCTCCGATCCAGAATTACTTTAGAATCCCTAGTGTATTCTCCAGCGTACTGATTTACATTCCCCTCTCACCTCTGCCACGGACGCTAACTTACAACTACAGGCTCGTATCAAGGAGTACATCGACCGAGTTCTCGCATTGCTTCAGCCGGCGCGGCCGGCGGAGCGAACCTTTATCAGTGTTCTCTCTTTAATTAGACCGAAATTGCCGGTAGCTCTACAATCGAGCTATCACGACCACTTGTAACAATCTTCCTCGTCCTTAACTACAAAAGACACAGGCAAATATTTTCTCGAGACTTTCCAAAGCGCGAATTCTGTTTTCTTCAACTGGCGATGACAGCGATACTTCTTTATCTCACTCGTATGACGACATCCGCTGGAAGCGAGGCTATATTAGACGGCAGAGGAGCAATGCGGAAATCGGTCACGCGAGATACCACCGGTTACACTCTCCAACACATTATACTGTACTCTCGAGTGTACATCGGCTGACCTGTTAGCGAGGAGATCGCAGGATTACACTGTCGTTTCCCGCCTGCTGGAAAGAGAGAGTTAGAAGGCCACGTGCGGCTCCGCGAAAGCCATGACGTAGATGGGATTTGCGACAAAGTGAGCTGTTATCTCAGCAGATAAGACAAGCGGATAGATGGATCGATGGGCAAGGCATTCATTGACCCACCGAACTACCAAACGAGGTGTCTGTCTCACAGTCGCAATGCTCGGCGCAGCAATTGTCACGGTATTCCTCGCGTACGCCGCCTTCGCCAATGGAGGACACCAGACGACCTTGCAACAAGTAGTATTCGTGAGTAGACTCTGACAGAATGAAACGAGCTTTATATAGCACTGGAACGTCCGGTGACACCGAGTTAAATCGAGCCCGGGACTTCAAAAGAAGAATTCAAGCATCCAACTGTTGGTAAATTGTGTGTTGCAGGTGTTCAGACATGGAGACAGGACACCCACCGAGACGTATCCGAACGATCCTTACATCGACTATGAGTGGCCGGGTGGCTGGGGTGCCTTGACCAAGGTTGCAATCGTCTCAAGTTCCATTTGCGGGATATGAGCTCTCCTATCTCGAGCGATAGATCTCGGGATAATTGGCAATAGAAAAAGCTCATAAAGCCAGCGGAGGCTCGCTCATCCGGAATTAATAGGAGATTTACCAATTACTTATTTCCAGAAAGGGATGCAGCAGACATACAATGTCGGTCAATGGATTCGCAAAGAGTATGGACCGCTACTGGGCAAGATTTATCGTGGTACTCAGGTTCATATCGAAAGCAGCTATGCCGATCGTTGTATCATGTCGGCACAAGCTTTACTCGCCGGATTGTACCGGCCGGAAGTTGAAGACATGTTCGTTTCGGACCTGAAATGGAGACCCGTTCCAGTACACGCGACTCCGAGGGATCTCGATAAGGTACATGCCTGAGACTGTTATTAGGGAACAGAATGGTTGTCTTCGCTCTAATGAACTGTTAAGAGGGAAGGATGAAACAGGAGCCGAGTAATCCATTAATTAGTTCAAGTTGTAAGACGGTACTCTTTCGCAGGTCATTGTGGTCAAGGCACCCTGTCCGAGATTAGAGGCAGCCCTGGCGGAAGCTTACGCCAATGAAACTGCAAGGAGCGGAGAAGCAATGAGCAAATATTACAAAGAACTCTCGGAATATACTGGCCAGAAGATTGCCAGCATCACTGACGTCGAATTCCTCTTCAACACCCTGGAGATCGAAGATCTCTTCGGCTTGAAATTACCCGAATGGACCAGGAAGTTCTACAATGAGGAAATGCGTGAGATCGCAGCTCGCAGCTTGGCTATTTTCACGAGCAACACATTGCAACGTCGTTTGCGCGGAGGTTTGCATATAACTTCACTTGAGTGCAACAGGAATCTAGCAAGCGAATTAACAGATTTCCCTTTTTATTGTTATAATTGGCGTATCGCTTGCAGGGCCCCTGCTCAAGGACATTCTGAGTCACATGAACGGTGGAAAAAGTGGTGCCGATCGCAGGCAGGCTTATCTATACTCGGCTCATGACATAACACTTGTGAATTTGTTGCGAGCCATGGGCTTCACGGATGACTTGTTCAAACCTGATTATGCAGCTACTCTTATCTTCGAGGTACACTCGATTCCCGGCCATCAGGATCGAGAAGTGAAGGTCAGCCCGACGGATCATCCATAAATTTGATACCACTCTCGATGACCTCCGCAATCTATTCATTCATTGGTTCAATTTGTCTGTTCTACTGGCAGGTGTTGTATTTAAATGACAGTGAGACAGCTGTTGCGCATCCAATGCACGTGCCTCATTGCGGTACTCCTTGTTTGCTGGAAGACTTGATGAGTTTATGGAAAGATGTTATACCCGGTAACTGGGACAAGGAGTGCGCACTCGAGTAAGTGTGCGTAGAGTAGAGAAACAATAGTCGCTCTTACCAAATGCTAGCGTGTGAAGGAGTAGCAAGAGTTTTCTGACTAGGAAATCTCCAACTTTCAAAATAAAGGGGTTACATAGTATTTGAGAGAATCGAGTGAGGTATTAACGAAATATCTGTCTCTTGTTTAACCAAAGAAGAGAGATGAGAATAAAGGTTATTTATTCTTTGTACGCCAAGTGTGAACTAACCGACAGAAGATCCTCTATCCAGAAATCGCGGCCGATTCCCAGCAGCAATTATCTCGTTTAATGGGGCTGTTAAGAGCTAGAAACTCGATAGCTTGTCACGCATATGAGTTGCTTAATGCGACGAAGAGACTAGTATCGAAGGTGTACCGAGGGGAATTCGCGAGGAAAATTCTCATCTAGATCTTGGCTACGAAATACGCTAATAGGTTGCACGTGCTTAATACGTCAGAACGCCAGAAGGCAGACGCAATCGAGAGAGGCTCGGCTCGCTGCTGCTGCGACACGACGGTGCAGAAATCAATTCTAATTCGGGCTGGAGCTAGTTAAGATTACTAAATTGGCGCAAAATCGTTTAACCAGGATGTGTCCGCGTTGCTTACGCAACAAATGGCAGTGAACGCTTTGCATGTGTGTTGCGTAACAGACGGCACGGCGAACTCTATTATCGCCGGGCATGCTTTCCGTTGAATTAAAATACCCGAGGAGGATACAAGAGCGATTAAACGCCGCTAAATGCTCACGCCCGTTAACCGACTGAACCAGTCCGATAGCCATTCTACCATTATACTGTCCCACGCTGAAAAGCGCACGCCGGAAAGCGGCAGTGAGCTCGCGGATCTATGTGTGTGCCCTGATATGTATATGAGAGATCAAGCGGGAGATCAGTGGCGGCCCTGAAGATGGATTAAGTCCTATTTAAGAAGAGGAGTTCGCCGATCCCGAGACTAGCAAAGTTAATCCGTAAGCGAGTAACCTGGAACATTTTATAATCGTTCGCTTTGAGTCATGCGACTAGCACCGGCGCGGCGGCCTGCCTTTCGTAATCGCAGTGCGTTATCGATAGCCTCCGATAGCCGTGTAACGTTATATCGGTAATCGGGAGAGAGAAAGAAAACGGGCGTGTCATCGCCGATCGACTCGGGTGGCACTCGAGGGAGCGCGAAGGGAAGAGAGATCGTGGAGATTCGCAATCCTATCTGGAGCTCCGGCACTCAAGAACACGGTGCCCTGATATTGGGAGCACTTAATGAAAGGAGTCAGTGGTAATCGGTTCGGCCCCTACCCACTTTTTGCGCGGCCTGACGAAACACCGCAATGGATATCCGCGACTAGTCGACCGTCAGTCTGCACGCTCGTTTCTGTGCCACGCGTATCTTACTCCCGTCATTGGCCTGAAAATCCGTGTTAATACGAAATTGAAGTACCACACTGTACAGTGGTAGGTATTTAATGTGAGAACCCTCGATCCTTGATATAAAAGTCTCGAAAAGAGACTGTCTAGTTACCTTCGAAGGAAGGAATAAGAAATGATATAATCCAGGCATTGCCGGAGTAAGAGAAACCTCCTGAGAATCAGTGCGAGTTCTGGATGAAAGTTTGAGTGTTCAAAAGCACTCGCGCCGTAGGATGTTTTCTCGAATGGCAGTGGAGGGCGAGTCGGTCGATCCTCGTCGGGGATGGGCACTCGAATCGGATGTAGATAAAATAGATGCCGGTGGGTTCTGGTAGGGGGCGATCGGTGATCGATCCTATCCCATTGGGGTAGTAGGGAGCGCGATCAAGCGCGATCGAGGAAGCGCCAGTGAGACGTCCTCGACTCCAACTGACTCCAATGCACCTTGAGTTCCGATCGTAACTTAACTCGAGCAGCGCGTGCCGGTCTTCTCTATATACAGCTGCTACAGTCTTGGTTCGCCCGATCTCTTGACTGTCACGCCACTGTCAATTACGCGCATCCTTTCGCAGTCATTCATGCTCCTCCTTCGTCGGGACTGAGCGCAGAGGTTAGTCGCTTTCACTCGGAATCGGAGTGTGGAAACATATTTCTGCTGGCCGATTACTCGCGCCGACAATCGCCGCCTTGTGATTACGATTGGCGTGTGAACGCGCGAAGAGCGAACGAATTCTTGCCTCGGCAGGCTCGATGCCGACCTATGCCCACGACCAATGCGTGGACATTCCTGACGTCTTTCTAACGGGCTTAACTAACTACTCTTCGCAGGACTATCCTAGATCCAGTTGACGTCTTTCCGCCGTGACACAACTATGTTCAGCTGGCTGAGTCGCGAGGAAGGCGGCAGGCAGGATCTCTACGAGAATGTCACCGACGGACTCAAGAAGATCTACAAGACCAAGCTGCTGCCGCTCGAACAGCAGTACCAATTTCACGACTTCCACTCGCCCCAATTGGATGATCCCGACTTCGATGCAAAACCAATGATACTACTGGTTGGACAGTACTCCACTGGCAAAACTACCTTTATCAAGTACTTGCTCGAGAGAGATTTCCCTGGCATAAGGATTGGCCCGGAACCTACCACTGATAGATTTATAGCTGTTATGTACGATGAGAAGGAAGGTGTTATTCCTGGAAATGCATTAGTCGTGGATCCCAACAAACAGTTCAGGCCTCTTTCCAAATTTGGCAATGCCTTCCTCAATAGATTTCAGTGTTCCACTGTGGCATCTTCTGTTTTGAAAGGCATATCCATAGTGGATACACCTGGAATATTGTCAGGGGAAAAGCAAAGAGTGAGTAGTGGATTGGAATGTATTTGATGGTTTTTCTTTATGTATGTCTGTCATTTGTTAACGAGAGGCCTGTGACTTTATAGGTAGATAGAGGGTACGACTTCACTGGAGTTCTAGAATGGTTTGCTGAGCGGGTTGATAGAATTATATTGCTGTTTGATGCACATAAGCTTGATATTTCGGATGAGTTTAGGAGGTCTATAGAAGCATTACGTGGTCATGATGACAAAATCAGGATTGTGTTAAATAAGGCTGACATGATAGATCATCAGCAATTGATGAGGGTATATGGTGCACTGATGTGGTCCCTAGGCAAGGTTTTACAAACACCAGAAGTAGCTAGGGTGTACATAGGCTCATTCTGGGATCAGCCTTTGAGATATGATGTGAATAAGAGGTGAATCATCACACTTGTTAACAGCGACGTCTTCCGCGAACACATACCGTCGACGATAACGCGGCGCCGATGATTACGTAGATCATACAAATTCTCTGGTTTACTTTTAGACTATTTGAAGATGAGGAGCATGACCTGTTCAGGGACATGCAGTCGTTACCGAGAAACGCGGCTCTTAGAAAACTAAACGACCTGATTAAGAGAGCGCGATTGGCGAAGGCAAGTAAACACAAGGCTACCGGACATAGTTCGCCGTTTGACTGATTCCACGAAGCTAAATCGATAAGGACAGTTATTAAATTCCCACTTCCATTGATGTGCAGGTACACGCGTATATCATCAGTGCATTGAGAAAAGACATGCCAAGCATGTTCGGCAAGGATGCAAAGAAAAAGGATTTGATTAAGAATCTGGGACAAATTTACGACCAAATACAGAGGGAACAGCAGATCTCGCCAGGAGACTTTCCTGATTTGAAAAAAATGCAAGAATGTTTAGCGCATCACGATTTCAATAAATTCCAACCGATAAAACCAAAACTTTTGGATGTAGTCGACAAAATGCTCGCAGAAGACATTGCCAAATTAATGGCTATGATACCACATGAGGAAACTACCATGTCTGCGGAACCTCTAATCAAAGGTACACGAATCATTGCACAGGAAAAGTGTAGTATCCTCATGATACTTATATCACAGCAATCTGACTTGGCGCCGATAACTACTTAACGTGGTTTCGCTATTTTCCTGTTAACATTCTAGTGGCTATTTAGACCGTTATCGTGAAAAAAATCAGTGCTGATACGTTGCATTGCGTAATCTTCTTAAAATATGTGATCTGATATCGGACGATTATGTTGACATCACAGCTATAGTAGATGGAAAATTCTTGTTAATAGGCGGTGCATTCGAGGGCGTGGAAGATCAGATCAGCCCATTCGGTTACAAGAAGGGTGAAGGTATAGACGCTGGGGCAGGTGAACCAGAATGGATTGTGAACAAGGAGAGGGGTAAATCTGATGAAATCTTTCAAAGCCTCAGCCCTGTGGATGGCAAGATCACGGGAAGAGGTAAGAAGCAACATTCATTGATATATTACATTACTGATTTCGAAAGCACAATTTCTAATCGATTTTTTAATGATAATTCTATACTTGATTAACATAGGAGACCATATTTTCGTATGTTTCCAGCGGCCAAATCAGAAATGGTTAAGTCGAAGCTACCAAACAGTGTGCTTAGCAAGATTTGGAATTTGTCTGATATCGATAAGGATGGACTTTTGGACGAGGACGAATTCGCTTTGGCGATGCATCTGATTCATGTAAAGCTTGGTGGATACGACCTTCCCACAATACTACCGGATCACTTAATACCGCCGTCGAAACGGGACGTATAACTTATAATTCACTCGCGGTCATCCATGAATGGGTGATGTTTCGCGATGACAAATTTACGCTAAAACTGTCTGTTCACCGAGAGAACCTATTCGCGCAAGTGTCATTGGCCTCGGCATTCAAGAGAATAAACAATGCTTGCGTACGCGCTAACTTATTTTGTACCATTTTGAATACTGAAACCGTTCCGTCACTCGTCCTATTTACGTGACGTATTGCTCATTCGAGAATGACGCCAACGGAGCTGTGTGACAGTGGCACACTATTCAGTACGATGGCGTTTATTCGCAATTATGAGTACAATTTTATAACTCGGTTTAACTAGTTTCAGATGCGATCGATTAAGGAGATAAAAGGGGTAATTCGAAGGTCTGCATGTCAGTGCATGCCGATACAGCGGAGTAATAGGGTCATAATAATTCGCTCCGCGTAAAGCAAGTCGGTCAAAGCTTTACGGGTCCACAGTTTGTCGTTTATTATCGGTCGCTTATCTTTATCACACACTAAACGCCTACCACACCATCACGCTTTTTCACTGATTTTCGATACCTTCAATACTAATCCACTCGGCTCTGACTAACGATATTTATCCAACGGAGTCATTCTAAATATGTAAATGACATAGCTAACACGACTCTTATACACTGTGTGTTTCTTTCATTAGCGCTATTACTATTTATTATTAGCATTAATTTTCTTATCCATGTTCTACGGATATAATCGAATGAAGTAGCGTATGTTCGAGCTGGTAAACACCGATGTTAGCGATAAATGTATTGGACCCATGGCAATGAAAGATATATATCGAGATCTCCTGCGGTAAGAGAACTAATTAGCATACTACTAGCACTGCCTTCGCACGAAACGCATTTATGTGGTATGAAACAGAAAGTATGTTTTTACGCGGGTCTTTTCCATAGGAGCACCACGCGAAACATTTATGTAATATAGTTAACCCTTTCAAACAACTATCTTTAGACTTGATTCCAACCATTCTGTCCATCACTTTCAAGCCGCAGTAAAGTCCTAGAAGTGAAACTTCAATTTCTTTCTTTCCTTGTTATCCATTCTTTTTACTAATAATGTCTGCAGTAGATTTTGGATGAAAGGGTTGATTCACGGTCACTTTTCGTGTGCACAACGTCACTATACGAGCATAGAAGTCTATTTTACACGCGGACGTGTTACGTGTTCCGTATGTATATATGCGTCATATATGATTATTGTTACGAAGCTATTATAATTATTATATTGTTATATTGAGTACTACTATTTCATGTAACTAGAATTGAACAAATCAGGTGCGTGTCCAAAAATTAATATATATTTTGTTACCAATCTCGGTGACCTGTGCTACAAACGAAATACCCCGCTTCTCACATTCAATAGCGAGACGTTTCAATAATCGAATTTGAGCCTTTCAATACCGAAATAATCGGCCATATTGATGCCATTGAATACAAGCTTTAGGTGTTGTCCCTTCGTACCGCGAAGACTTATCAAGTTAGTTAGCCACACAAAAAAGATACCGCTCCCGGTATCTTTCTCGGGCTATTAATAGAACCCTATAGAAGGACTAAGAGGAAGTGATGAGTCAACCTTATGTCTGACGACAGCGAAATTTTGGGATCACGCTTTACTTTTTGGAGACACCATTTATTTCGTAAAAAACTTACAAAGTCGTGGATGCAATTTGATGTGCAAATTTCCATATCGATGGAGCCATGAAATAGAGTATTACTACACGCGACACTTCGTCGCTCTTTTTGACACGTATTACAGCTGGAGGAACTCCATCTCTAAGTGCACGAATGCAACGAGCAACCGTGCAATTAAAATAAAATTTATACTATTAAATACAATTTACACTAATTTTATATTCTCAGGCGTTAGAGTTCGTCATGTTTCACTCGTGTGGTGAATTCTAGAATACTTGTCCTAATTGCATCAGCTGTGGTACCATTGACTTTAACACCATTTGTAATTGCCTTCTTTTGCTTTCGCGGATTGTAGGCAAGTATTGTTGGATATGCTCTTATTTTGGCACGTGAACATTCCGAACCATACATTTCACAATTTATTCGGCCAAAACGCGCGACTTTCTTTAGCAGCTGCAAATTCGAATACAACGAGAAATGTATGTTTTGTAAATCGAAGTTGATAGTACGATCCATAACAGAGTAGCAGCATTTACCTGGGCAGCAATTGCAAATTGGGGTTCAAGCCGCCGACAATGATCGCACCAAGGTGCAAAGAAATCAACTATCCACATATGTTTGTCATTCAACACTTCTTTGTGTACACTCGATGGATCTAAGTCCCGTACCTTTGTTGGAAAGGTATGGGCAGCCCACGATAGTATTGAAACAGAATCGCGCTGACTATTATATGGACTAGTATGAATGGAAAATCACATAATTATTATATGCGCAACGCGCCAATATAAAAATAATAATTTGGTGTACATACGTATAAACATTAGTACCCTCAGTATCGGCCGAATACATTCTAATGGTTGGGTAACTACGTATTCCCTGAGATCTGCATAAATCACCCTCGGCCTCGCAATCTACATTCGCCACTTTTATAAACGGCAATTCATTTAACGATTTCGCAACAATTGTCCACTCAGGAGCAAATCTTTGGCACGGGCCGCACCATGGTGCATAGAATTCCACTAGCCACGTAAGTTTACCCATTCTCTTTCCAATGCGACGATCGAAAGTGGCGGATGTCAGACGGATAACTGATTTGTAAAGCGATATTTGAATATGATACTCTATTTTTTGCTCATATTAAACACTGTATATTTTACCTGACGGATCCCTCGCTTCATTGACAAATTGAACTACATTTGCAGCTGTCTTTTGTACCAGAAAGTTGGATGTGTCAGTGCCGTTTATTAGCATGGCTGTCGGATACGAAAATATTTTGTATCTTTCGCAAAGGGAAAAATGTACCGTACAGTCAATAGTCCCAAACCGTATAACGGATTTGTCAAACTCTAAAGAAGCCCTACGAAGCTCACGTAGGAATTGTATGCACGGTGGGCACCACGGTGCATACCAATCAAGAAACCAAGCACCATGATCTGACGAAAAGTGAATCAGACTTAACATTCTTCAAGAAAGCCAAAGCAATGCTAAGAACGCAACCTACCATCCTTTCTTTCCATTATGGATAATACCTCGTCAGCGGACAATGCCCAGACATTTTTAGCTTTAATACTACTTTCTGAAAATTTAACGAGATCGTTAATCGTATCTTTTCCATGATTAAGCTCAAACGCGCCTCCCGGCTTAAGGACGCCCCACATCGGATAACGATTAATACTCAATTTTCCGCAAATTTCGGAATATTTTCCGCAATTAATTGTACCTAAAAGTCAATGGAAATAATAAACACGTCGCGTATAAAAACTGATAGAAAGCTTGTGATGCCGATCGAAAACTTAATGTTACCCAATTTTAGGCCTTTAACGATACCAGGAAGCCTTTTTAATGTGAGATTCAGTTCAGTTGCTCGACCAATGTAAAAACATATGAGCCAACCAAAATCCGAATTTTCTGATTTCCTAATTGTCTGTAAATTTAATCATGCGAATGAGAAAAATGAGGAATCACCTAAAGTAAAATCGAAGGAAGTGGAAGGAGAAATATCAAATTATGATCACCTCAAAATCACTTTCATCCAGATGTTGTGGTTCTGGCAATCGCTCAAGAACTTTTTCTATCAATGAACTCGTATCACTTATATCTTCAAATAAAATTGGTTGCCATGCATCGGATGAATAGATTGGCAAAAATATTGCGCCAGTACTATACGAAAGTATATCGTCACATTTGTTATCCGATTTGCAGGAATATATCCCAACATCTATAGTGTTCTCCTAAAATGGTTCGAGTTGATTTACGATCGTACACGAGATACATTGATTTTTATAACAGAAATAATATTTACAAACACCGCCGCGATCTTTTTATGATCCTCCGCGCTTAAGCAGTCGCGTTTTTCTCCACATAAGAACAATAGCATTGATCTTGTTGCTCCTTCCCTACCATGGGACAGAAGTTTTTCTATGGGTTCTTTGATATGTTGAATATCTACCTCTAATATATCTAAAGCAAATTGCTTGAGAGCAGAGAAAGTCTTTTCCTCAGTGAAACGAAGACCATATTTAGAATTCTAAAAAATATAAAACCATCCTGCTATTATAACAAACTTAAACTTCAAGATTTCTGCATAGTCCACAGAGCAAACCTTTGGAAATCTGAGTATACTAGGATAAGATCTAATTCCAATCTCATTACAGAAGCTCCACTCATCCTCACAATTAACAGCTCCAACCCTAATAGCACCCTCAAGATCTTTAGCAAGCTTTTTCCATGTTGGAGCTATGTGATGACAGTGACTACACATTGGCGAATAAAAGTTTACTATCCACACTTTGTCAGAGTAAAGAACATTCTCATCTAAAAAATATATTAATGAAGTAAAAGAACAAAGAAGATATATGTATTCCCTAATACTAAGTTCACTCACAGTAATCACTTGCATCGAGTGTGACAACCCTAGGATCATCATCATAGATGCCAAAGTCATTCTTATAATAATTCCAAGAGCGATAAGTTCCCCTTTGATTATTATTGTCTAAACCATCCTCTCCAAAAGTGTCATACTTTTTTCTAAGCTCGGGATCTTTCAATGTTTCATATGCCCTAGTAAGCTTAATAAAATTCTCTTGGGCTTGAGGATTATCCTACAATATATTGTGAAAACTTAATGATTCTCACCCCCTAGAACTTTCTACTATTAAAATTTCTGTATGAATTGAATATATTAGAAAGACATACAGTATTTTTGTCAGGATGCTCTGTGAGGGCAACCTTCTTGAAAGCTTTCCTAATCTCTTTTACATCAGCAGTTCTGCTCACACCGAGCAATTCATAAAAATCCCCTCCAAAGCTCAATGATAAGTTAAGAATAAATATAATTGTGAAAATTAGAATACGCCTGTTATGGGATAGCAAATAACCATTATCAGAAGGTTCTTGATCAGTTATAGATTTAAGGATGTATTAGTTCTTATGCTTGGTTCAGGACTTGGCAGGTACTTACATATTTCAAACTTTACGAAGCTTTATACCTAAGGATGTATTTTGCTGAGAAATTCTCCGAACTTTCAATCGATCTTTGGACACTCTTTCGGTTGGAGCGAACCGCCTACACAAAATTACCGCTTTTCCGAGCTTTTACCTTATTTGGGAATTTTTGTGGTTAACGTAGAACGTCCGAAGGAAGTACATCTCTATTCGGAGGAAACGCGTTGGCAATGATTTGAGATATGGAAGTGCTGGACCATTGTTGAATCTCTTGATCGAATAATACAAGTTTCGCGTTTGATTCCGATCGAGTGATCGTTTACGAATCAAATTATGGAAGTCCACAAACGCAGAGACCCATTACTCGAGATCCTCAAGCCACGCAACACAGTACACCGGTGTTGAAAGAAATGGAAAAAGTGTACTCGCGGAAAGTAGATATTTTATATGACTAAATACATCGGCGTGATTCATGAATCATCGCTGCTCGATGTTGAATATCTTCATTCAGAATATTAATATATTTCTCCTATTCAAAATGCAAACCGCATTTCAAAGAAGTAGATATGTATATCAACAAGTGGTCGAAGAATTTGTATATATGTCGTGCTGGTGCTAATAATACTTCTTAAAATAATTGTATTTCGACACAAACATGCCAAGTTGGCGAATTCAATTAATAGAAATGTTAAAAATGTATCAAAGTTGCGCAATTCGGTATCACTTTGCGAAACAATATATGGTTTTACACAGATCATGCAAATAAAAAGGGCTGTTAAAACTTTTCACTCACCGCTCTGCATTCCGCGCCATTGTAGCAATTTCGGTTGTGCGTAGACGGTTGACGGTTGATCCCGTGGTTTTCCCGCCATAATCCCAATATCCTCGAGGGTTCTAGCTTTGCTAGCAGCTTCCCAGACACAAGCACTGCACTATTTACACACTCTCGAATACGATAAACACAAATAATTTAATAATTATAAATTACAGCGACGAATAATCAAACGGTTCGCGCGAAGAAGATATTCGGGACTAAAGCGACCTCTGCAGACCACAACTTTTCTAATGACTATAAGCGATGATGACGCTACAGTGGGCACGTCATGAAACATTTTCGATTTTGTGTAAATTATTCCATGAAAATAAATAAAGAGGAATGTAGTAGATAATATAATTGGTACTGTAAATAACAAGGGATCGTATTAATAATTCAACATGCATTAGCCTTTTATTAGCAAATGAAGCATTGCATGCTAAAGATCATTCATGTCGACAACCGCCAAATGTTAATTTGTAAAGTCGACGTTTGGGAGCGTTGCTCAATACCATTCGTTCGATAATTATGTTGTAGACGTATTTCACAGTTGTTTGTCTTGTAGTCATATGGTGTTGTGCCGCTTAACCGCCAAACACAGTTTGTATTGGTTTGCATTACTCGCCCGTAACAGTGTTGATTAGTTGGAGGCGCATATTTAAAGCTGTTTTCGCACAGTAACGCTGTATGAAATATCGAAATGTCCACCCAAATTCAGCATCCAGGTGAGAGTGATATCAAGTGTTGTTTTTGTAGAGGTTCGAAAACCTGTAATGTGTGTAAGAAAAGAGCGCGAAATCGAGTGTGAGAAAGACATGATTGTCGCATTCCTTTACCAATTCTTACTACTTATTAATGTTCCTGTCTATTAATTTATATTAAATAGCGTGGTTTTGGAATACCATCATAGGAATCGGTAGGGTTTGCATTTCACTCTTTTTACGTTAAATGGAAGGTTACGCGAATTAATTGCGACGTTAAATAATCCGATCGAATTTACTCTTGTCAGGGAAGATTTCCTCGAGTCAGAGACAAAAAAGACTACCTTTTTCAGAATTTGGGGGCCGAAGTACAAGATCCCGAGCAAAACAACTTGGGCTTTCAGTTGAAGACAACAATAGTATATTGATTAGTGAAAGATCAAGCGCAAAACGCAGGAAAACAAAAAATATCCCGACCATTAGTAACGAGAATCGTAAAAGTGATGACTCTTTAATTGCACTATCTTTGAATGAGACAAATAATAGCTTCAATATTTCTAAAAAAACCTTACCCAAGAAGGCTGTTCAACGTAGGAAAAGATCTGAGAAAGTGAACAATTCGAGTGATGTAGAAACAATCAGCCACACAAAATCAAATTCGTTAAATGTTACCAAGACGCCAGAAAAGAAATCGACAGTATTATTACCAAAAATAAGTTCAAATGGTATTACACCTGAGCAGACACCTCAGACCAGTCCTGTGGTGGTAAATCTATCACCAAAGAGGACTTCAAAGACTCCTAAGAAGTCTCCCAAAGAATTGGCATCACCCAAGTCACATTCAAACATTCCCATAGGATCTGCAAAGATTCCAAGAAAGTTATTGTTACCCATTGATTCACCAACGCCTGAGCATAATGCAACGACTGAAGAAACCGAACAGGAGACAAAAATGGGCCTGAACACGCCTAATACTAAACATAATGTATCTGAAAGGGATAAGTCATCCAGAAGCTCATCAGGGAAAAAATTGAAACGAAACACAAGTTCCATGAGCTTGAAGCATGGAATCCGTAGATTTTCAAAATCACCAAAGATAGTTTTGAAGACTCCCAAGCCCAAATCAAAGAAATCAAAATCACCACTCAAAATGAAATTCCCTTCAAAACGATACACAATCAGTGGTAATGAGAGTCGAACACCTGTAAAGATTTCTAAAAAGATATCCTTGCCAAATACAGAGCCTAGGAAAACAACATCAACAAAAACAAAAAAAATTAGTACTTCCGAAAGTTTGGGAGAGCCTGTGCATGCCAATTCATTGATACAGTCTCCTATGCTGTGGAATGCAATGACACTGAAACAGCCTGTTGTAGTTTTGCATAGACTTCCATTATCAGATGGCAAGTCTCCAGCAAAAAATATTAGTTTACTTCGTGTTAAGGAAATGACTGAAGCAGCAATGCATTCTCCCATTATCAGTTCTGCAAAAGCATCTCCTATAGAAGAGACAGTTAAAAGCACACAAGGCTCAGGATCAAAATCTACACCAGAATCATCTCAGAGATTGTTTGGTAAACCAACACCCAAGAATCTATCACTTTTAAAAGCAGAATCTACAGGCAGTCAAACATCAACTCCTCTCAAAGATGGAAAGAAATCTGAGCCTCTGATGTCTTCAACACCCCATGACAGAATAAAAAGAGTGGGGCAATTGAATACATCAGACTCTGCATCTAAACTTTCCCAATCAAATGCTGCTTGGGAAAAAATAAATAGCTCACCAGGCACTACAGAACGGACAAGGTCACTTATTGAAAATATATCTGAGCCTTCATTGTGCCTCACAGACATTATGCAAGGAAAGTCTATGGGTGAAATGGATGGAAGTATAAAAGACAACAGAGATGGGACATACGAATTGCTTGAGCCAAAAACGCCAAATTTACGAGAAAAGACTAGGAAGAGAAATTCGCAAGAGGCAAATTTGGACAGCGCACGAGATGCGAAAAAGAATTTCAAAGTTCGTTTTGCGATCCCAACTGTTGTAATTGACAGTTCAAGTAACGTGTCCACCCGTCGTGGAGAGAATAGTCAGGTTGAAAAAGTGAACACGCCAAAAAGAAGTAATCCAGTTAGAAAATCTTTATTTGATAGTGGGAGTTCGAATAGAAAAACTCCGGAGTCATTGCGTAAAAGGTCGAATTCCGTCACAAATGGTAGCATCAGCAAATCAAACTCCTCCAAGAAACCAAGACGATCGAATTCTTTCCCAGATGAGAATGGGTCAATGTATTCATCCCTTGCATCATCAGCGAAAAAATCTGGTAACGCAGTATATAAATCTTTAGATATTTATGCTAAATTATCATAATTGCAAAGCATAACTATGTTACTTGTCATTTTAGAATCAGCAATCAAGAATTCTGCGACAAAGAAACCTCCAAATTTCGCTCAAATACATAAAAAAATGTTTTCGAAGTTAGAATCTATTGTGGATGCGAACAAACGGCTCCACGAGAGGCACACGAAATTAAGTAATCGACCATTTTAAAAACTATACTAAGAATATCCATCAGAACTTTTTATGACATTGACTTTGATTCTTTTAGCTACAGCGAAAGCAGATACCCCTAAAGCCTCGTCTAGCAAAGCAACTACTTTAGCAAGCAAGCCAGCAAATGGACCATACAATCGATTCGGCTTTAAACTTAGAAAGAAAGAAGCTACAGAGCGTCTCATGCAGAACACTCAATTGCACACGAGGTAACTAGTCTAATTGAATATTATATCTACAGTTAGAACGTTTGTCGACTTTTTTTTCATTGTCGTTTGTTCTTTCATAGGAAACAACAACAGAAAAACAGAGACATTTTAAAGGGTGTAAGAATGAACAGACGTTTCGAATTGCAAATGAAAGCAAGAAACGTTAAAGTATAAGATGCTCCCTAACATAAGTATTAGTTGCTGAACGTCACGTATACATTTAACACTATTTGCGCTTGAGAAGTGCTATTGCAACGCCTTCTTTACTATATTATTAAAATTTACATGCCCTACATCTACCTCCCATATCCCCCCTTTTCCTGACCCAAGAGTGATCGATTTTGATCCAAGGCACAAAGACCATGTGTGTGAAAGAATAATAAATACCAAGCCGGTTCGAAGTTGAGTTCTTATTATATGTACCCAAACTACTTATTAGTAGCGTGCCAATTACTTTATATTGATACGATTGCGACAGGCAAAGGAATTTTGAAAAAGTATTGTACAGTTTTCGTGGAAAACTTTTCTTGTAACTATTGTGGTTTATGAAATAAACGAAATACAAGTTTGGTCTATGTTTCCTTGTTTTAACTGTTACTACATCTTCCATCGTAGTTATAGGACGATTTACGCGCAGCAACTTCGAGGCGCTTATCGAACGCGACAGCAATGGTAGATAAGTGGGGGGCATCGGTGCACCTGAGGAAAACAGCTGTTTTCTGGGAATCTTGATATAGATTTTGGAGAAGAGCGACCGGAGAATTTCAATTTCTCGATTTCGGGAAATATAGTTGGCTACGGGAATCAACCGATGTTAGACCGCCTCCCATTTCGTCCGGAGGAGACTGCGATCGTAGGAAAGGCGTTTCCATTCACGCAGAGCGTTTATTGTGACAAGTGTCAAACTCATATAACCTGAGAGACGATTTAAAAAGGACCCCTCAGGATGGATGTCGTGACTACGAGCCTCGAGGCTCTAATACGTGAGTCTCTAACCGATCCTATAGAACATTTTCATTGTAGATTTCTTACTTTCACACATGCCACGTATAAACATATCTCTACTCGATGGTTAAGTTGACACACGGGAGACAGCAACTCTTTGCGTTTTTATGAAATAATAAACCTCTGTCCATAGAACGGGTCACGAATCCTCAAAATCAGAAGCCTGACATCGCGGCTACCGAGGCATTCTGCGTAATGCTGACCAAAGAGTCAGAAGGCATTCAAATAGGCACTAAATTATTAGCAGTACAAATTCAGTCTTCTAATGAATCCGAGGCCCTCCAAGCCCTCGCGGTAAGATCATTCATTTAAAATTGGCTCTATCCCCAGACGATCTTCTATGGATTTCAAGAGAACGGGAATGTTCCGCAGCTTTTAGATACCTGCATGAAAAGATGCGGCCCGTCGTTCCACGCGGAGGTCGGTAAATTTCGTTTTTTAAATGAAATGATTCGACTTGTCTCGCCTAAGTACTTGGGTGGCAAAACACCACCTGCAGTGAAGCACAAGGTCTTGCAGTTATTGCAGTCTTGGATCAAAGAGTATCCGCGCGAAATTAAAATTAAGGAAGCCTGTGAAATGCTGAAGAAGCAGGGCGTTATTGAGGAGGATGCTCCATCCTTGATTGATGCATCAGAGAATGGACTTAAAACTGGGAAACCCAAGAATACAATATTTGAAGATGAAGAGAAGTCAAAGTTACTGAAGAAGCTACTCCAAAGCAAAAATCCTTTTTGTTTACAAGCAGCAAACAGACTAATCAAAGCTATGGTCCGAGAGGTGAGTCTCAGAAGTCCATGCAAACTAGTTGCTACTTGGTAAGATTATTTAATGTTAATCTTAATAGGATGAAAGGAGGGTGCAGTTGAATTCACGCAGAATAATGGAATTAGAATCTGTTCACAATAATGCTAAACTCCTATCTGAAATGCTTGATTCATATGACCGAAATGGTACAAGCACTGAAGATCTTGAAATTATGAAGGAACTACATCAAGCATGTGAGCGGTTGAAGCCTATAGTCTTAAGATTAGCAAATGAGACACAGGACAATGAAGAGATGCTTGGTAAGCATCGTATTCCTATAAAAGAAATATGTTAGAAATAATTAAAGTAATTTAATTTGCTTGTTTATTAGGTGACGTATTATTGGCAAGTGATGAGTTGAGTCAAGTATTAGAGAAATACAATTCAGTCATAGTTCGAGGTGAACCAGTTAAAACTATTAGGAGGGACACAAATGTTAGCCCATCATTGCTAGATTTATCTTCACCATTGGAAAGCATCACCTCGGAATGTAATCTAAGTACTTTATCTAATGCAATGTCGGTGTTAGATTCACGCTCGAATATGGAGATGTTGGGTGAAATATTTGGCGTCTTAGAAAAGGAAGTGGATGGTACTCCGCTATCGACATCGAGTTCCAGCATTCTGGTACCTCAGTCGACGATCATGCAACCAATCAGTGCTTTACCGTCGTGTAAAAAGGGTGCGTTTATTTTCTTTCACTTTCATACGAATAATAACAATAAGGAATAAAATTTCTGTATCAATTTAGAAGAAAACACTGATGGGGTCGAGAAGAAATTAGATAGTAAAGCAAGGGCACTAGAGGAATTGAACGAGCTAGGGGAATCTTTACTGAAACAGAGCTTGTCAGGAAAGTTACTTGGCAAGCAGTCAAGTTCAGGAAGCTCGATAAAGCACACATCAAATGCACAGTTAGTGGTTGATAATGATACACCAATGTTGTGTTGTGCCCCTGACACAGTTGTCATTGACGATCCTTCCGACAAGAACGAGAAGAAGTCCAACAACGATAGACTAACTGCAGGCGATGACGACAGCCTTATTAGTACTGCAGACTTGAGTGATGAAGCACTTATAACTGATTTAAATGTAAGATCGAAACCTAATACCCCTCTGACCATTAATGATAATACGACTCCACCGGAGCCAGAGATCAAGCCGCTTACAGATCTCCATGTAAATCTTCAAGATATCAAGCCCAGTAAGTGTTTGCTGACTGTAAAAAATTATATTTTTGTCTAGCAAAAAACTGACAATAAATAACTTACAGGTAGCACTCCTCCGATGACCGTCATCGAAGAAAAAAATGGTATATCGGTTATACTACATTTCGCTCAAGATAATCCGAGACCAGATGTCTCAGTTATAGTAATCACAACGATGAGCAAAAATTCAAAGCCTCTAAGTAACTACCTCTTCCAAGCAGTTGTACCTAAGGTCTGTACAACAAGTCACGCAAACAACTGAATTGGGATACTTCTGTGACACAGTAGTTTTATTTACAGAAGTGCAAATGCAGGCTTCAGCCACCGTCTGGGACGGACTTACCGGCCCACAATCCATTTCTTCCTCCATCAGCAATAACACAAATCATGTTAATTGCCAACCCCAGGAAGGTAAGAAAATGATCTACTCCGCCAAATTCCGCACGTTTTTTAACCACACATACTTACAGGAAGCAGTATCGTTAAAGTTCATGTTAAGTTACACAATGGATGCAGAAACGATCACGGAAATGGGCGATGTAGAAAAGCTGCCGCAAGTGTGAACCAAGAGTTTACCGACACTTTAAATGCAACTTACGAATGCGCGAACGAAGCGCACACACACTTTTCAATAGGGAACGTATAATGATTCGGCACTGCAATTTCTCTCTACCAAAAAGATGTTACGTTCCCTGTCTATTGTTAGTGCGATAAACAGTGATAACTATATTAAGTAGATACATATATATATATATATATACAGGTTTGTGATACATGCTTTAAAGTATGTAAACCTATTTTAAGACTGGGACTTAATAAATTACAAAGCTGCAGGACTCTGCAGAGCAAGATGCATATTCGCAGATTCTGAATCAGAATACACCATCTTCTATCGCTTTATTCTGGTGTGTTTCTTTCTCCTCTCCTAATATATTGTTTTAATGTCTTACTTCGTTCGGAACAAATTCTTCTTCACGAACCGGACAGTACTTCATCCCGGAATGCTAGTGCAGTCACAGCCTTTTGATGACCATGATATTCACGGGTCACGGCACCCGTTTGCACATTCCACAAGCGTGGAATACCATCGGACGAAGCTGAAACAAGGTATCTTCGTAAAATAGCAAAGCAATTAAACATATAGTAATAGCTTTGATATTAAATAATAACCAGTAAAAATGTATTGTGAATCAGCGCTAAATGCCGCGTCCCAAACCCATCGCATTGCTTCGTGCTGCAAGACTTGCACCTCTGAGAAATCTGAAGTTCTCCAAACCCTTGCAGTCTGATCAGCTGATGTGGTCACTAACAGTCTATTACACAAGAAAAAATTTACATTAAGAAATTACCAACAGAAAGAATTGTTAACAAAAGAAATATCATTACTTAGAATCAGGACTGAATTTGCAACGGAGGGCATATCGTTTATGAGCTAATAACTTATGATGAGGATTAAGTCGTGTGGGTTCTTCACCAATACCACCAGATAATGTCCAAATGTAGCAGTGTCCTTTATTGTTTACAGCAGCCATGTATGTGCCATCTTGATCAATTGCAATATCTTGTACAGAAGCTTCTGCTTCAGGGATCTAAATAAGTATAATTTCAAACTATGCACAAATGTTAACAGAAAATCACATGGAAGCTCGGATATCAACATACCAATTGTTCATTATGATCTGATCTAAGATCCCACAAATAAATCACACCACTCTGATCACCAACAATGAGTTCCGACTGGTTAGGATGAAGGCATACACAATTCACAGGAGCAGATTGTTGAAATGCTCTTTCACATTTTAAACTACTTGATCTGCAATATCAATGAACATTACAAAGGGATAATCCAGTATTTGATTCAATCGAAATCTACCTCAAATCGAAAATGCGTGCTGAACAATCCTCTCCTCCTGTGTACATCCATTTTCCATCTTCCTAAAAGAGAATGTATGTGTTAAAAAGTCTGAATCTTCTAATGAATTCGTTCGATAACTGATTCACTGAGACCTGGAAACCCAAACCAGTGAAATTCTTTAAAGGCGCTTCGTAATTGATGAGTGGATTCGGATTACTCGAAGCTATGTCATAGATTCGAATATGCTGGTAACCAGCGGCAGCTATCACGCATTGATCAGGTGTGATGTCAAGTGCATTTACTTGCTGGATAGTTGCTACTAAGGAATTTCATCGCCAGATATGATTTTTCTCTATCAAGTATGATTAATAAATGTTAAAAAGGATACAGAATCTGGATGATCGCAAGTGCGTTGACATTTCCCCATGTGAGGTTGCCAGATCTTGATTGTGTGATCATAGCCTCCAGTGACAAGAATCACTTGTTCGTTATTGCTACTACCTTCGGTTGCCATTATACGGATCGAAGGATATTGTTTATAGTCAATAACAATTCTTAAATATTAGACATATCTCTGCACAGACGAACTTAAGAACGATGCATGTACACAAAGCATGATCGCGTGTTAACAACAATGAAATTGAATCATAGATATCGAAAGTCGAAAGGGATCTCTGGGAGAGGTGTGAAGTTTGTTGCTGTACAGTATCACACTTATTTAAAAATGTTTAATATTCTTTATTACAGTTGTTAAGTCTGAATAATAAATTTGATACAATAAATATTACTCCTGATTAAGAGCCCGCTGAGATGAAGTTGATTCCAATGCTATATTATCGTGACATATCTAAAACACAGGCAAAAATTATAATTAGCTGCTCATTCCTTTAAATTATCCCTCAAAGTTAATCGTACATCACTTTCAGCTTTCAATGCCTCGAGTTCTTCTTTCTTCTTTCTGTTGAAAAATCCAAGTTTAATTAATCCTAGAGCTAATAGTATCAGCAATACAATGCCCAGAAAAACTGATAGAAATAGAATCCACATTTCCACATGTTGTGCTACCGGCGATCCAACGAACATTGTTGCAATGTTACAATGATCCGGTTTATGGTTGGGTTTTTGAATAACATTCCGGGGTTGCGTAATACTTACTGCACCCTCGGAGACAAAATATACGATATCCTTATCATTCATAATATCCGCTGAAAATAAATAAAATTTTCAATAAATCAGCCAATAACAAGAATACTTCAAGGGTTCCACTCACATTTGAAATTGAACAATTGCAAGTCTAAAATTAAAGTAAGTTTCGCGACAGATAATGAGCTCGTGAGAGATCCAAGCATACAATCGAGTCGCTTGCATTTAATGTTCGCATTTGTGCAATTAATAAAGAGTGATCTATTCTCTGCTGGCAAATGCATTAAAGAAGTCTCTTCTTCAACGATCAGTCGATCGTGGGTATGTTTTTGGGGTGAAGGAGTGTGGGATTCTGGCTCGTTTGGAAGAAGCGAAGTAGAGGATTCCGTGCTATCCGTGACATCACAGTAAAAGGCTCGACCATCGATGAATCCATTCGTCTGATTAATATTAACGATGGCAATATCTCCAGATGAGCGTTCCCAATAACACGGCACATCGATCCTCAATACAGCTTCCTCGATCGAACTCGCCCCGAATTTTTGTACTTCGTAAATATGTTGAAAACGAATACTTCTGATCTGCTCTTCACCTTCTCGCTCACCGTACGAGTACAAATCTTCTTGGGCTTTTCTAATGAAATTTTCCACTTTTAATATTGCAAGGCTTATTAGGATTCTAATAATAAATTAAAGTCACCACAAACCCAGCTATCGTTATATCCATGTCAACATCGAAATACACAGTTAGACTGTGAGAATCGTCAAACGTGTTTCTCTCCTCACTTTGCGTTGAGACGTTCGCCAAGATCTTAATGAAACCGATGTCATAATGAACCTCGCTCAAGTCTACTTCCAGCGTTAATGTTTTCTGAAAACGAAAATCCCTCAATCTTCTAAGTGAACTTTTTTATATAAACCAAAAGAAACCTACATTATTTCGGAGAGGATTTCCAACATCGCAAATCACTTGCAAAGTGCCGCCAAACCTGGAACCTTCCATGCATGCTGGAGGCACGCTCGCTAGAGATAGAATTTCTGGAATGTAAACATTA
Organism: Ectemnius continuus; assembly: GCA_910591665.1. Classification (NCBI taxonomy): domain Eukaryota; kingdom Metazoa; phylum Arthropoda; class Insecta; order Hymenoptera; family Crabronidae; genus Ectemnius; species Ectemnius continuus. The sequence continues at coordinate 4,925,882 of OU342868.1, read as the reverse complement.
ACTTTGGCCTGGTATGCTGGTTCACCATGGTTGACTACTTGCACTGTCAGTTTGACAGTGGGTGTCGAGCCAATAATATATTTATTGCCAAGCGGTAAGTCACTTGACAGTGTGATGCTGACATCGGAAAGACAAATATCGTCATCACCGCAGTCCACTGCGAATGGTAGTTTTATTAAGTCCTCCGCTTTGGAAGACACTTTATTAACAATTGCACAAGATTCGCATTTAAACAAATGCTCCTTTTCTTCAGTTTCGCGATTCTCAGCCTCCGCCAGTACTACCGATGCGAATATTTCAATCGGGTCGATTACATTCTGAATATTATCCTGGTAAACAGAATTAATTACATCACTTCTCATTTCCTTCCAATTCTATAAACAAAAAACAAAGATACCTTAAGCTTTATATTGAAACGCTCACAGAGAGTGTCAGATCTCCTTAGAATCTCTGGTAGCTTATACGTGTTGTCACTTGTCCTTTCCCCATTATAAATTGCTCTACCGTACATTGGATCCACTTTTAACATCCTGATGACTTCTACAAATTATGAAGGCGATAATAAACATATATTACACAGGACTTAATTGGAAAATTGAATGAATGAACTCACGAAGGGTGGGTGGCGCGTAAGCACCGTCGTAACCAGTGCAAAATTCAATCGTAGTCGAGGTGGAATTGCGAAGCAACTTTTTCTTCTTGTCATGCGTTAATTTCGCTGTAATAGTTACTACTGGTTTCGATCTGAGGAGAATGACTTGCCCGGATAAATAAGCGCCAACCGCTATGTCGGAGTAATGATCAGCATTGATATCTCGAGGCTCTGAAATGGAAATCCCAAAACCACGCACTCCCTGCCCGAATTGCGAGCCCATTATCTTCTGACTATATTTTTTCCCAAGTTCATTGTTGTTTCCATTGAAGATGTAAATTGCACCGGTATTGCTCTCGTAAGGTGCGCCGATGGCAAGATCGCCGTATCCGTCATAGTCGATATCGCCAAGACACATAATCGAAGAACCGAATCTGCCGCCTGGAACTTCTCCCTCGTACGATTGCATTTCAAAGTGCTCCTAATTTAATTTCAATTCGTCAGTTTTTCAGTGAAGCTTTGTATAAATGTATGAAATGAGTTTCTTTTAATAATTTTACATTATATCGCGCGGAAAAGACGTAGACTCGACCTTCGTCCACTTCTCTGCTCCAAAGAGGAGCTCCCACAATAAGTTCGTCGCGTCCATCGTTATTGAGATCGCAGGACGCTAAAACGGCACCGAAATATTCTCCGTGCTGTTCGCCTTCTACTACACTTTTGACTGTGAGAGGCTCGTTTGAGCGATCAGGAAACGAGAATATCAACACACTTCCGTGTACGTCGGTGCTTCTTGGTGCACCGGCAGCGTACCACATATCGGCCTTTTTAAAATAGCAGCCAGACGTTATAGCATAGCCTGCGATATGCGAGTCATTAGATAGAACTTAAATCGTTGAGATGTAAATTGAAATGAGAAAAATTCCTACCGAAATAATCGCCGCTTCGGACGAGCATTTCATCCTTAATGCGAGGGATAATAGTCTGTTCGTTACCGCCAAACGTCTTTGAGATTAGAACCGGCGAGCCTTTCCAATTATAAATGCCTGGACTACCAAGTACCAGATCGGATCTGATTTCATTCGATGTCATGTGCAGAGAGAAGCCTGCCTGGGCCATTCCGAATTGGAAGATTCCCACACCATTTGTAGTGACTATTTGCTGACTAGTGCTAATCAGGGGACTTATTTCATTCTCAGCTTCAGTTTCAAAGAAGTTTAGTTTAGTCGCGGCTGTCGAGTAGCATATACCGTTCATGAACCAATGACCCCTATTCGCTCTTGTTATAACGCGTTTCCAGCGAGGACCGCAAGTCTGAGTTGTAAGGAAAATGTATTTAAAGTTTACTGTTTCATTAGAAATTCTAGTTAATAAGGATCATTAAAACGAACCACTATCAGCGGATCGGTTTTATTTTCGACTGCTATGGTCGCACCGATCCATGCATTGTCTTTGAGTTCACTGAGTGTTAGGAATCGCCGATTCTTCCCGGTTCTGTCGAGTATCCATTCGTTGCATATTCTCTGTGGCGAACACACATAAACCGATCCCGGCTCTATTGCGTTCACTTTTTCGCTACTGTTCGCTCGTGGTGCACCGACCAACACAGCAAACTCACTTCCACTAGCGAAAAGAGCTACGGAAAAGCCGAAGTAACTTCCACGCTGGTGATCCAGTTTCCTCGGATCGTTGAATATTCTTATGGAGTCTGTATCAATGTTGTATGACAGAATTCCAGGCAACAATAGATATTGCACGAAATAGAAAAAGCAGCCTCTTGACGTTAGGAATATGTAAAACCGAAGGTGCATTATAACGAATAAAGCCAGGAGTGTTGCTGGCGATTAACTGTTGGACTCGTTAAGACTCAAGTGGAGCATAGTAATGCTATGCGGTCAGAGGAAGGATGTGGTATTCTCGTGAATCCCGCAACGACATCCTAATTGGGTAGTTTATTCGGGATAAGAAATGATGACTTCGTGTTACATTTAAAGACCAATGTGTAAGAAAGGGTTGTATATGAATTTATTATTTTATTACTTTCCATCACACTTACAAACCGTGTCAACAATACACATTAGCTGAATCGCGCTATGTAAGAGCTAATGTAGCGTTTAATTCACCTACACTTCTCAGCGATCTCTTACTGTGATTTCGATTATATACGACTTAGTGGTCATATCCAAACGCATTTACTTGCTTGTATTAAATCTGCGTCGTCTACGTAAAATTACGCGCCGGTCTTCGGGATTTCTGGAAGATGCGGGAGTAACGCTGAACTCCGTCATCGATATCCCTTTTATCAAGTAGTCCTACTCCTCAATCCGTGATCGGATTTGTTTTTTTGTTGCTGATGTACAAATGCAATTTTATTGGGACTTATCAAATAGTCTAGAAAATGTCCGTCGCTTTGTTAAGAGAACCGTGTGTATTAAGAGGTGCTGACACATAAAAGAGAACATAAAAGTTAAATCCAAAAAGAAATAGAAAATAAGACGGAAAACCGACCATACTAGCGCTCGCGAACAAACTTATTATTATAAAAATATACTTCAAGGAATCACAGATTCATTATATACAAGAGGGAAGGAGTAAAGATATATCGAAGATAATAGGCGTTTAATCGGAAGAATCGGTAGTGGTATCAATTGCTCGGAACAAAGGTGTATATCGACAGCTTCTCAGCGCTACATCCACTTTTTTTCTTAAACACTCAAGGTTTTTCAGTTTCTGCTCGTGATCAGAGCTTGCTCCATCATGTTGCTCGTTTGGCATATGTTCGCCATTCTTTTCAACAGTGGATACTGCTGAAGTAATACCGCTATCGGGAGTAGAAGGAACTTTACACGATTTTGTATTTGGTGTTGAAGGTCCATCATCCACGGATTTATTCACGCTGTTACCATTGACGTGAACCTTCCATCCAGTCTTGCCATCCTCCTCAGAATCTTCATTTTCGATCTTCTGGCGTTTAGTTTTACTTTTTCTAGTATCGCGCCTTGTGCTGTTCTTACATTTGCGGTTTTTTCTTCTATGCGTCTTCGTGCAAGTATCGGGGTCAATCTTCGTGTATTTCCGCTTACCTGAGACCTCATTATCTTCTTCGGCACTGCTGCTACTGCTGTCACTACTGCTGGTACTGCTGCTGTCGCTACTGCTATTACTGCTGCTACTGCTGCTGCTGTAGCTAGAATGCTTTGCATCATTCTGCAGCAAGTTAACGGAGTATCGCGATCGAGTGCTCGAAATCACGCCAGAGCTTGTACTTGGAAGAGTCGTATCAAGAAGCTCATCACTATCAGAATCACTATTGATCTTTAACACAGTACACTTTCTACGCACCCTGCTCCGCCTGCCAGAGACTTTCGCGTGTTTTCTTTTAACAGCCTTTGATTTTGATTGTGACTTCGACCGACACTTTGTCTGCGTGTTTTCACCCTTGCTGCTGGAACCAGAAGCAGACGGTTCGCGCGTTGTCACCGAGGAACTCGATGTGGAATTATTTGGTGAAACAGAATTCATAGTAGTCAATCTAATTAACTTCCGTCTTCCATACCCGATCAGTCGTGTTATGCGATTCCGTGCTTGCAGCGATCGTTCACGAGTCGCACCGCTTCTGGGTGAACCACGGGATGATACAGCTGTTCCCAAAATACTGAGCATTAGCTGATGATCGGACGCTATTGAATCTGTAAAGAAATTAATTTGTAGTTTAATATTAATTTCGTCATGACTTAGAATACTTATGAACAGGTGAAACTCGAAATCGTACCGTCAGAATCTGTCGCACTAAAAGTACGTGTAGTGGCCGGATTATTTTCAGAATCCGTCGACGTGTTCCATCCTTCAATTTCTCGTTGTACGAGGGAATCAAAGAACGCCATCATTCTAGGATCTTCACGCGTTGATTGATGACTATAATCATGGGTCATGAATTGACCACTACGCAAAACTAGTCCGATATATTCACCGTGCGTAAAGACGCGCCGTTGCCTCTCCTGTTCTCCGGCGCCCCGCTGGAATTACGAAAATGCAAGAAGCATGAATAGATTGATATATATTCAAAGTTGTCTTAATTGGTATACCTTTAATCCTCCAAGGCATCCATTGCCAAGGGTAAAAGGACTCCATATTTTAATAATTTTCTCGACTCCGGATGATGCAAATATACAGCTGGCTGGATTATAACGAACTTGATTCACGATTGATCTGTGTCCCCTTAATACCATATGCGCAGCATCTACCCAGTCAACACCTTCTTCAGGAATCTTCCACATATATAAATTGAAGTCATCTGAACCTGTGAGTAATAGTTGATTATTATCATCTGTGCATACACTACACTCAATTAAAATAAAAGTTTCCAATGAGTATTTACCAGACAGAACATATTCATCATTGACCCCAGCAAAGCAACATGATTTCATTGTGCAACTGTTGTAATATTCAGGATGATAAAATCGGCATAATGCTTCAGGGGAATGCACTCCATACAATATGGGTGGAAGTCTTCTTCTCAAGGCTAATAGTCTAGTGCCGGATGAATTAAATCTCACGCACATGCAACTCTGGGTTATATTATCATTGTTGTCGTAACGAAATACAGGCCTACAATCATGAAATAAATATTAATGATTATGGATGTAATTTTCAATGGTATTAAAATAAAGCCTGAGATATTAGACACTAACTCCAAAGGTTTCCTGGCGTCCCATATACTAACACCGTCCTTGGCATTACCAGTAGCAAGCATCCGAGGCTCGACTGGATTAAACATGACAGAATGGAAAGCAGCCCTGTATTGTGCCAGACAAAAAGCACTGGCATTGGAACCCCTTATATCAAACATCAGGACCCTACCATCTTCGCATGCACTTGCAAAAACATTGTCACTTTGTGGATGGATTGATAAGCCATAAACAGCTTTCTCATGTAAGACATGATTCATCACATCAGCCCTACAGTGTATGAAAATGTAAAATCAATCAAATAGAACACACATATACTAATTTTTTAAAGGTACAATTCATACGTTCGTAAATCGTGAACGATGACTTGTTCATCATTTCCAGCTGAGAAGATTTTTGTTTTGCTACTGTCATAACCAAGGCAGAATATATTGCTAATGTGTTGAGTTTTCATTACGGCAGGTTTGCCCACACCCTCGATCGCTTGCTCTACTTTCCATAGTAAAACTCTCTTGTCGTCGCCACCTGAAAAAACAGGACTGCAAAGATTGCGAAGCAACAGATGACGTTTCGAGGAATACGTAAGGATAGTGCGAAAATTTTCGGGGATTGGTGCAGATTGCGAAACACAGGCATGATTTTCCGTCGACTTCTCGCTATTTGTAGTCGACGGGCTTGTTATTAGTGCCGTGTGCGTAGGAAATCGGGAAGGGTTGAAACGCAAAAATCGCAAACATCTCGCGTGATTACCGGAGAGCAGTAGATCGCCCTGACTTGAGAATTCGATAGCATTCACGCATCCGTAATGTGCCAGTAGGTCCTTCCTGAATAGGTTCTCGGAGGTTTCAAATCGGGCATCGACAAGTTTCTTGCGGTAATCAACTTTAACGTCAATCTGCCGTGAAACGACGTAGGGAAGCGGGTTGGACGCGTAAGGCCGAGCCATTTTTCTCGTCCCGTGAGCAATGCTGGCTCCAAAACGCTCCCAGATCACCGTCTTCACCTTTCCTTTCTTTCTTCCATGTATCCTGCGATCAACGCTGAACACCCTTGCTTCCTGCTCGCTCTAAACCTTTCGGTATTCTAGCTGCTTCGCAAATCCCTTACTCTATCTCTCTCCCTCTCCCTTCTCTCTTTCTCTCTCTATCTTCCGCACACCTCCGTCGACGCGAAGAACTCCCGATCGCGTGCGGTAGCAGTGCACCACCTCAGCGCAGTAGTTAGCAGTTAGCAATGCCTGGAAAAGCCACGGTATTAACAGTGGATCCGAGAGCGAGTTCTCGCCACGACGAGGACGAACGCAAGCTCTATCGCGTGTCAATTGTCACCGACCAGCCTCGCGCTTTCCCTCAGCACCAAACCGATGATGTTTCCCTTTGGTTTAATCTTATATTTTATCTCTTTGACAGGCGGCTCGCGCGCGCGAGCATGTACTACGCGGCTCACGAACACACATGGCCAAACATATCCCTCACGAACGCACTGTCGAAACGCAGAGCCAACCACTCGATTGTCGAGACCGTTCGACCGATTTTTGTTTATAGACACGCCACTGACGGTCAACTGATCGCTCTCAATAAATACCTCTGCTCCGAACACATGCTAGAAGCGAAGCAACACCTACACTTTATGCGAAAATTACGCTAACATATTTGAATGAAAACTTGCATTTGACACGTATGGGCAGATGGGTGTCGGACAGATTTGTTCAGACGAGTTTTACTTCCGGGTGAAACGAGTGGTAGGAAATGTACTCATAAGTGTAACATATACACTCTATTAGACTTGGTACATATGCAACGAGTGCAAATGCCGCTTCGCTAATGCTCCACTGAGACACATACGGGGACTTTCACGTAAGTTGCGTCGCAGATAGGAGAAGTCGAGCGATCTCTAGAATTGGTGCTTCCGACTGGACAGTTATGTACCCACACAGACAGGACCCGGTATATATGAGTGCACGAGATCACGCTGTTTTCCACGAGAGTACGATCAGCTGATCGTGTCTATATACAAACCACCCGCAACGCCACCACACTTACCAGTTGTCACAAGAATGTCGAGGATGGCAAGCAATCACGCATGCGCTACTACCGTCATTCAGGCGTAAGATTTTCGTCGCTATAGCTTATGAAATTCGGATTATTTTGTAATTAAATTTACGACAACAATCCAGCGTATACATTGTGTTCATTGGGAATAGGGAAATCCCTCAATTCTTCTTGATAACAGTTCATATTCGACAAAGGAGTGTCAGGGGAACTATAATATCTATTTATCGCACCTGATATTTTGGTTCTCCAAGCACTCACACATGTTGCACACATGTGTTACTTCCCCCTCTTAATCCGGCAAGTCCGAGTGAACTGAATACTGGATACACCAACTAAACGCCGCGGCTCCTTCGACGTGTGTTGATATCCTCCTTTACCCTGCACTTTCTCCTCTCGATAGCAAGTTTCTATTTTTAAATTATATATCATGCTCTAAGCCCTCAGACTTTAAATAGTCTTATTGTCATTTGAGTTTTCCACGTGCTACTCCAAATCATCTTCGAGTGAGAAAACCATGGATGCCGGCAACGTAACACGCATCACGCGTGTTCTACTGACTGGGCCGCCTGGTAAGGGTTGTAGGATTTGCCCTGGTCGCAAAGTGCTTTTGAAAACTTAATTCATGTACTATTTCATTCTGGTTTATGAGAAGTCGGTGTACTCGAATTCTTAATAAAGCTCATGTAAAGAACTGGAATTTAGGCATATATGATTTATATATATATATTTATAGGTAGATTATGTAGATGATGCGTCGAATTGAAGGCGCAAAAATATTTAACAAATTGCGCGATCGGTGTATGTTTTGTCATGGTGGCGTTCTTTTACACGCAATGAGAAATTGAAAAGTAAAATGTCGCATTGAATATCATAGGTATTGGGAAAACTACAGTGTGTAAAAAGGTCGTTTTGTTACTGGAAAAAGAAGGCTATAAGTGCGACGGTTTCTACACCGAGGAAGTTCGAGACAAAGCTCATAAGCGAATCGGATTTGACATTGTGCCTATCCGGAACCAAGACGGTAGACTTCCTCTTGCACGAGCCGAGTGCGTATTGACTTTTATTATAAATGCATTCGTTACCTGAAACTCTGAAACTTCCTCTATTACGTACTTATGTGCAACACTTGTGTCATTGCAGAAGTACACTCACTCGGTCGCAAAAAACGAAATATAAAGTCGGACAATATCACGTTTTTCTAAAGAACTTCGAGACCGTCGCTTTACCCGTCTTCGACTCAGACGCTGTATGCAGCCTTGCGTAATCAGTTTGACATAGAAGCAAATGCTGATTAGTTCTCTCCCCCATGAGTAACATATTGCTTTACGTTTTCCTAGGAAGTATTATTCATTGATGAGATTGGCAAGATGGAGCTGTTCAGTCAACTATTCCAACATAAAATAGAGGAACTATTCTTTAATTCATTGAAGGCCTTGCGCGTAGTCGCGACTATTCCACAAATACACAAAGTACCACAGCAACATTTACCAGTGATGCAAAAGCTTCATGGAGACAGAAAGTCAAAAGTTGTTGAGGCATCCAAACAAAATCGCGATGCCTTGCCAGATGAGGTTGTTCGGCTTCTTGTGGAGAATTTGTAATAGGAAATATACAGTGGTTTTCCAGAATGTAAGAACAACTTTTTATACATTATAAACATTATTTATTATTAACAAAAAACAAAATGTTAGATCAAAGTAATCCGTCCAATCACGTTTGATTTGTAAAAAAGTAGTCACAAATAACGTGACGAATAGTGACTGGCTGGAAAATTGTACTACATACTGATGCTGGATCGCAATATGTATTAGATATCTTTATAGTAATCATTATTCTGTCGAAACCACCGTTACCCATTAAAGAGTTCATTACAGATTAACGAGCGTATTTATTTTAGGTTCAGCGCTTTACATAAATATTAGGATATAACTTAAAAATCCGCCAAGATCTTTGAGATCATTTTCGAAGTTTGTGCGTGAACACTGGTGTCTTTAATGAACACGGTGGTTTGTAATCATGGGTACAAAATAGAAATGTTCTCTTCGCGTCGCTCTATTTCAGCCGATCACGAATATCTAGCATACGATGGGGCAGGGTTCTCATCATAGACAAGAAAGTTTGATAGATCTGTTCACCAGTTATAAAAACAAGCAAACTGTCGTTTCGCTTTTGTACCCATCGATCTAATGCATTCATCGCAAGTATTATGATACAGGAAATTGTCTTGCTCCTAGAAAGAATAAAGTATTTATTGTTACGGAGAAGCTTAAGCGTTCGTTTTTTTACCTTCTCCAGTTCTGTATCAAATATATTACGCACACTTTGATTCTCGGCTACTCGGTCTTAATTATTGTTATTCATTCATTTATTTATCAATAATATACCTAAAGGTGTTCCACTAGCACATAAACTTTAGTAGGGAATTAGCATAAGCCATCGGCCTTACGTCTGGATGAGGCTGAAAAGAAAGATCTTGTAAATCCATTGTCCCTACTCTTTCCAAAGTATAGAGAATTTTTACACCTACCACTGCTTCATATACTGTGAAGTGGGGTTTCATGTCTTTTCCATAAATTGTGATGAAGGCACCCCGGTTACCCATAGTGTCACTAAGAAACAAGATTAACAGAGTCATTATACTCTCTGAAGTATGCTAGTATTATAGACAATAGCTACTATAAACATACCAGTAATTTGGTGCTGAGAATACAGTGATACATTTTCCATTGTGGCCTACTTCGTATCCATGGTTTTTCACTTCATGGCTTCTGATGATATAATCCAGATCATTCGCACTCAGGAAGTCAGCTGTAACATCCGGCCCAAACTGGATTCCAACACCACGTTTACTAGGTGCTCTGCCAGGTTGTGGTTGTGGATCAGACCACAATAATTCGCACATGAGTCCTTCATCAGGTGGTTGCCGATTTCTGTCGATTTGACGAATTTCTTTTAGTGTAACAGAATCCCTTGAAAATAGGCCGCCATGCATCACCTGAAAGATTTTATTCATTTTAAATATTGAATATTGATTTTTCCCAAAAATATGGCTTTCTTAAACTACATACAAGCACTTTATTATTGAGGCAGTGTGCAAGTGGTAGCCAGTTGTAAACCTCAGTAAAAAGTTCTGCCATCTTGGCAGAATACTTTGCTTTGACTTCTCCATCAAATCCATACATTTGATTCATTGTAGCAGACTCGTGATTTCCTATCATAAAGTGGGTATTGTAATTAATGATGTTGATAATCATCTTTTACCACATAATAGTTACATACCTCTTGACATAAAAAAGTGATTTGGATATAATAATTTAAAACCAAACAAAGTAAATATACATTCTACTGAGAAAGATCCTCTATCTACAAAATCTCCATTAAATAACTGAGCATCAGTTAAGAATTATTCAGGGTGATCCAAAATTATTTAGAAGTATCAATACATTGAAGATAGAAAGGATACATAAGGATTAGTTTCCGATGGCAGTCCATTTAACTTGAATATATTAAGCAAGTCATAAAACTGGCCATGAATATCACCACAGACAGTGAATTTACCATCTTGAGGAATTGTGATATTGACTAAGCTTTCCTGAGCCTTAAACCATTCTTCTACATCTAAGAGTATTTTGTAAGCATATTTCCTGTGCAATTTATTCTGTTTTTTGTACCACTCTAATAAATCCTCCATAAACTGTAATGTGACTTTTCCATCCTCAAGCTTAGGCCCTGCATATTCATCCTCAATGTCTATAACAAATATGTGCAGGTATGAAAGACTAAGACTGTCACTTAATCAAAGTATAATGAGACTGAACTTCTGCTTACCCATTGCTTCTAAATTTATAGTATCAGCTATATTCTTTCTATTCTCTTCCACAGCAATTGCCTTTTGGAAAGCTAGCATCTTTAATATTTTGGAACATTCTGTATATTTCGCTGCTGCATCTTTGTCATTTGGCCTGGCATTAGTTACAGTTTTGTAATCCTTAAGGGCTAGCTTACACTTGCCAAGTGACATGTGTGCTGCTGCCCGACGATAATAGCCCTTCACATAATTTTTATCTAGCTCTATTGCCTTGGATGCATCTGTCAGGGCATATCCGAAAGACTCGGTTTTCAAGTAAGCGAAACTTCTATTGCCATAGTAAACTGCTACCGTAGGATTTAACTCTATTGCTTTGGTATAGAGTTCAATTGCTTCATTATATCGTTGATCTGGAAAGCAATGATTAAATGCGATTTATGAACGTTCAACTAACTGATGAAGATTGGCAGTTCTCGAACTATGAGGACGAATTATAATTTTATCATATTATGATTGGATATCGGCGATACAGGGAAAATCGTAGTATTAGAAGCTGTAATTAGTCATTCAATGTTGCACTTGCAATTACTTGCGTTGCAACGAAATAGCGTGGCCGGTCAAATCGAAACGATTCGTATTGCGTACGTTCAAACCCAACAGGACTGATTGACGGCGTAAAATCGCCGGTTGAATAGTACAAGGATAGTCTGCTTTAGAATCTGATAATCAGCCCAATCCATTAATGAGCTTTACCCGATAACTTAATGACGATCTAGATTGCGGAAGTTGGGTTAGCCTTTAATACACGTGACCGTATCATATTAAAGGAAGGGTGTTCCTCGATCTATCCTGTATCGTTCGACACATTATACCAAGTGGTGCTCGAGACTTTTCATTGAAATAGATGAAACGCACTGTTGAAGTGTTCGTTCGCTTTTTCTTTAAATTGTTCCGCTTTGGCCGCATCTTCGGGGGATATTACTGGTGGGTTCTCCGCGTTCTCAGTCATCCCGCGTGTATCTTCTTAGAAAATGAATAGGGCCGACGCGAACCGAGTTAAATAATACCGAAACGCAGACAATAAATAACACATTAAAGAAAGAGTGATTTTTTTATGTAACGGTCTTTATTGCAAGCACGCCAAACGTCACGAAAACCACTCAACACTCGACTATATACTCCGTTCAAGGATTCGATCAGATTCGATCAGTCGACCACGAGTGGCAAAAGATGACGAGAACTATCGATCATTGTATTTAAAAAGACACCCGCGTTCATTGAATAGAATATAACTTTTTCAATCTGAATAACTACAGAGACATCGTATAAAGAATCACAGGTGTAAAATGACACGCTTGTCTTATGTTAGCCGAAAAAACAGTGTCGCTAAGCTTTGAGCTTTGGACGGGCGAATAAATTTTTTCTGAGGGCATACCCGCACAACGGTAAAATAAGTAGAGTAATACGAGCTATCATATATGATTTGCAATAATGCTAATACGTTGGAAAAAGTAAAAGTCAAGCTTGCATTATCACGGGAATCGCAAAAATTATACTAGAGCTGAAAATAGATGGCCATATCTAACTGGATGCGCTGACTGCTGAATCTATGCAACGTGAATACCACAATGTATGCCGTTGACGAGTGTGAAGCGTGTGAAGTGGAAAAGCTCGATATTTCATACTCAATGCTGCACGCTCGCAATAACTATAGGTCCATATAACTACATACGTTACATCCGCTACGTACAAAAATATGATACGTCGTTTGACGTCAACTTGAAATCAGTCGGACGGATGTATGTTAAAAGTATGTGGCCGCATTCTTTTAAAAGAAAGTTCTCTCCACGTGCAGTCGACTGTGGATTCGTAGTGCGCGCTGATGTATTTGTGCCATGCTTCTAAGATTGCGAACTTCATGAAAATAAGGGGTCGTCGTTTCCATTAACCTTGCGATTGTCATCTCCTTTGCGTGACAGTTTTTATCACAAAAATAGTAGCATATAAGAGGCACCCAGTTCTGTAAGCTCTTAGTATTACGACAAGGCGAGTTAAGATGGCTAAGTCTATGAGCGAGGTTTGCACGATGTTACGAAAAGCAGCCAGTGACAAAATCAGAAGTTTTGGCACAGCACAGGCTGCTCCACTCCAGGAAGCTGCGCTACAAGAACGATGTATTCTAGTCGACGAACTTGATACTCCGATTGGTGAGGCAACCAAGAGATATTGTCATACTGTAGGTCAAAAGGGACACCTACCTCTTCATAGGGCATTTAGTGTTTTTCTCTTCAATAATAAAGGTGATCTCTTAGTACAGAAGAGGTCAGCGAATAAGGTGAGGTCAAAGTTCTATTGATATCATTCCAAAAGTGTTTTGCAATGCATGAGTTGCCAAATTATTTTTAATTTCAGATAACATTTCCAAATCATTATACCAATACGTGCTGTAGTCATCCATTGGCAGAAATTCCTGCCGAAACAGTGGAAGATAATGCAATGGGCATTCGCAGAGCAGCGCAGAGGAGACTGGGATACGAATTAGGAATACCACAGTCTGAAATTCAATTGTCTGATTTCTTATACCTGACTAGGATCCACTACCAAGCCAGCAGTGGCTATTGGGGAGAGCATGAAATAGATTATGTTCTGTTCTTACAAAAAGATAATATCTCGTTGGATCCTAATCCTGATGAAATTAGTGAAATACACTGGGTACCTAAGTCTGATATCCAGCAGTTTATAAAGAATTTGAACGGGCCTTTGACACCATGGTTTGATCTTATGTTAAAGCATAAGTTACTACTTTGGTGGGATAATCTTAATACTCTAGAGAAATTACAAGAGCATAATACTATACAGAAGTTTATGTAATAATGTATATATCAGAGTGTCTTTCATCATAATAATGAGTGTGACCACAACATTGTTTTGAAGAGGGCTATTCAAAGATTGCTCAGGATGAAAACTATATTTTTAAGATAACATTTGCCCGAGTCTAAGAACATTGGACAATATGACAATATTCTTAGACTCAAGTCTGTGGTGACCCATGGCAATCTGCTATACTTCTGCACTACTTCTTTATATATATGTATAATACAATTTAGACCCTTGTCAGAGTGAAATTTGTAAATATTTAATAAACGGTGCACGCAAGTGTGAAATGCGGCACATTTCTGAAAATAGTTTTCTATCAAATTTATTAATTCCCTATCTTACATGATTTTTATACAAATTGAATTGGTCAATTGCGAATGGCTCCATCGTCGATAAACTTCTTCATTCCTCGTTTATTATAAGCCATAAATAGAACTGCACTAATGGAAAAAGGGTTCATACTGAGGAAGTTTAGTAGTAGTTGCGTTGATGTATGGAGATGACGGAATTAGAGGAATAAAGATACCGAGCGTAAGACGAGAAGCAAGTCCAGTTAAAACACGGACCTCCTTTATTGCCATAATCATTAGTGTATTTCCCTTCCCTTTGGCATGCTCCATTCATGAGATGCTGCCTTCGTAGGTGGACTATATAAGCGTGTTTATCTGTATCCCTCATCCTTCTGTACCCCTCAGAAGCTCATCAGTAAACATCGTCCACTATGTTCTGTTCTGATCTCGTTGTACGTGAAACTTCGTGTTGTGGGTGCCCATGAAGGATTGTGTTCTGCCGCGTAAATTAATATTCGAAGTACAACTTTACATTTAATTCTTAGGACTGATTTTATTCAAATTTCATTCGGGCATCATGTATTTATGCTTGAAACATTATGTGATTACCGCATTGTGGTTCTCCACTGTGTGTATTGGATATTCTGCCGGTTTGTACGAGACTGCACCGCATATAATTGTATTTATGGCTGATGACTTGGTAAGAATACTTCGAACATCAACTGTTACTTCGTAGTTAATTCGTTTTTTAATGAAATATGTATTGGAAGTACTGGGGTGCGCTTACGAATTGCCACGAATAGTAGGACAATGTGGCGAGGACTAAAATCAATTAATTTCTGCTGTTTACTTGCGGCGAAAATATTGATTATACTGAGAATAATATTAATCGGGGCAATCATAGTATTAATGTGTGGTAAGGAAACGTTTCCAATTAAACTTGTCCTTAGTTAAGACAATTACCGTGCCTCGCAAATTACCGACGCCCCCGCGAACACCGAAGGATGCAGCTATCTAGTTGTGTGACTCACCACAATTATAAAACTCAAATTCGCCGTGTCAATTATCCGGTATTATGTAGTCACATAACTGTATTACGTATTACATAATCAAGCAGGCTTGCATAATTTCTGTAACCAACTGAGATGCTGAAATCCTTTGGAAAACCAGTTGGCAGAATACTTTTACACGTATACGTTCGAACTTCTAGGGGTGGAACGACGTTGGCTTCCACGGCTCGAATCAGATACCAACGCCGAACATAGACGCACTAGGATACAACGGGATTATTTTAAATAGACATTATGTACTACCCACGAGCACACCCTCGAGAACCGCCTTCTTTACTGGACAGTACCCGATGCGCATGGGTATGCAAATGATTCTCAAAAAGAAAACTACAACTCTGAACATCAATTAGAATTTTGTACTGTTTAACACTTGGTTTACAAACATTTTTCTATACCTATCACTACCACGTATTCTCCTTGAAAAAAGATTGGTTTAATTTAAAAAGAATTACAATCTTAACAGAATAATATAAATTAATTAAATATGTAAGGATTGCATAAATAATTGTCAGTATAAATTATCAAAAAATTAATAGTTATTGTTTTTGTAATCTTATTCATGAAATCATAATCGACAATAATATAAATGACAGGGTTGCAAGGGGAAGGTATCAAAGGCGGTGAGCCACGAGGGCTTCCTCTAACAGTGCGAATCCTTCCGGAGTACTTGACCGGTTTGGGCTACACGACAAAACTAATTGGGAAATGGCACATGGGTTATCATACGCCGCAGCATACTCCACTGCACAGGGGTTTCGATTTCTTCCTCGGCTTTTACAATAGCCATATCACTTATTACGATTACCGGTACTCGAATCAGGTAGACGACATCTCCGATTTCAACAAAGAAGCCTACAATCTTATCTATTTTATCAGCAATAGTAGTAATTGCCACGTCATTGAATTAGAACATGAGCGGCTATGACATGCACCGCGGCGATGACCCTGCTTATGGATTGTCGCGCGAATACGCTACTGATCTCTTCACCGATGAGGCCATCAAGATCATCGAGACTCATGACCTCCCGAGGCCTCTCTACTTACAAATCTCTCATTTGGCGGTCCACGCACCCTTGGAACAGCCGGACCAAAACCAGAACAAGGATTTTCTGTACATTCGCGAGCCTAATCGCCGGAAATATGCTAGTATGTCTTATCGATAATTAACACCTACTCGACGGTGTATTTTTTTCGGCGGAATAAAATTGAATGAATTTATTTGCGATAGGAATGGTATCTCGTTTGGATGATTCCATTGGCCGAATAGTTCATGCTCTCGGCGACAAAGGGATGCTGAGGGATTCGCTGATCCTTTTCCTTACAGACAACGGTGCACCCTCGATCGGCAGATACAGGAATTGGGGTTCCAATTATCCCCTTCGCGGGGTACGTATGATGAATTCAATGTCATCAAATCGCACTCAGTGTTCTTGTCCCTATTAATAATAAGAGAGGCCGGAATAGGGCAATTATAGAAATCATTACACCCGCTTAAACGGCTTCATCGTCTTAACGAGGCCTAACTCACAAGACAAGCGCCACCGGAATAATTTTGCCCTAGATTACATTACGGATGCTCGGGATGTTTGTTTCCGTTCCTTCCACGGATTAGCTGCCCTCCTACTTATCTCAGTCGCTGGCGATGCTTGTCCTTTTTTAATAACTACGTATGTAGGAAGTACAGTTGTTCCTTAATCTCTGACGAACTTTTCACCTCCATCTGATCTTAAATATTCGACGTATAATAATTCGAGTAATGATTGATGTGAGAATCATTAATATTCAATTAGACAAAGTACACTCTGTACGAAGGGGGTGTAAGAGGAGTAGCAGCTCTCTGGTCGCCGAGATTGCAAAAAGCTGCGCGAGTCTCTAATCAGTTGGTTCACATCAGTGACTGGCTGC
Organism: Ectemnius continuus; assembly: GCA_910591665.1. Lineage (NCBI taxonomy): Eukaryota > Metazoa > Arthropoda > Insecta > Hymenoptera > Crabronidae > Ectemnius > Ectemnius continuus. Next base: position 4,908,598 of record OU342868.1, on the reverse strand, counting down.
CGACCCTTTATTCGGCTGCTGGAGGCGATCTGAGCGATCTAGGGCAGATCGATGGGGTCAATCAATGGCATGTTCTCAGCGAAGGACGCGGTATAGCTCGAGACAAATTGATTCTGAATATAGACGAACTCCAGAAGACCGAGGGTGCCATTTACAGTCGTTTCAAACTCATACGTGGTAGTTGTTAATTATATCGAATTATTATTACATAATCAATTAAATCGATCGATCGGGAGGATTGATCATTGCTTCGTCCAATCGATCTAGGATCGTACCAGACTGGTTATTACGATGGATATTCCGGTGACTCCGGAAGAATGGTGGAGACGCCGCCGTATACATCGCTCATCCTGAAGAGTTCCGTCTCCCAAAGTATCACTTATCACCTTGGTGGTCCAGTTACTCAGCCGAGCACTATTATGCGATTACGACGAGAGGCGACAGTTCAATGCCGGCCAAATATGACGTCTTATTCCAGGAGTATATTCACCACGTGCAACGTCACCGACTGTGTCTTTGATATCGTTAATGATCCTTGCGAGACGAAGAATATCGCCGAGCAGTATCCAAGAGTGAGTCTAATCACTTATCATTTTTATCATCTTCTACATTAATTATTTTTATTGGACTCTTGATAACAAATGATCCTAGCAATTACGACCATTAACGAGCATCTGAAAAATCCAACTGACTCAACCAATTGACTTTATGATAATTGTGCGAACATCTGCAGATTGCGCAGGACTTGGATGACTACTTGGAGATACACTCACGTACTATGGTGACGCAGATAAAAGTGCCGGTCGATTTTCTCGCGGATCCAAGACGCAGGAACAATACTTGGGAGCCTTGGATGAGCTCGGGTGCGACAGTCCACGTCTCCATGAATACGGCGGCGGTCCTTGGCGACCTAGTTTATTGTTTCCACATCGCTATCATTTTTATCACTGTTCTTTACAACTCTCTGGTTTGATGCGAATGCTTATTAAAAGCGAGCGCTCTGTAGCCATTGGACCAACCATTGCGCAAGGTGTCCTTTAATCTGTTGCGGTCCCATTTTTGATCAGTTTCGTCATCACGTTTCGCTTAGTCAGTATTTAAGAATTCTTCACGTAGTATTACACTTTCTACTAAATATTTATTCCTCGAGAGATTAAATTCGAAATTAGGGTAACGAAATTGAATGATGGTTGGAGGAAACGTTCGGATCGCAAAGGGTTGAAAAGACACCGGTAGAATGCAGTGAATCGAGTCACCGAGTGACTATGTTAATCGTTGACGTGTCTCGCGATCACTCGACTGACTTGTCGCGCATATGTAAGTATATTAAATTACACGATGTCGAGTCATCGTGTTCGCTGGTTGATCCCTGTAGAATCACCAATTTCTCACTAGGCCGATAACACCGTGTAGAAGTTTTGTTTGCCTTGGATAATACATGTGTTTATAATGTCTCTACTCGGAGTTCTCGCCACGCGATAACAATCGCATTCTGTACAACTTGCAAAAGCAGGAGTCCGAGTTGTTTTTACTTACGCGTAGAAGAAACTTAGAACACCTAGGAACGCGCATGTAGTATATGTATGTATTCGAGAGAAAAGTCTTTACAATAACAAAGAATAATACAAACCCCTATTGTTGGTCCTTCCTATCCTAATTACTGACTCTTAATGAAGAGAGTGAAACTATTATATTCCCTGAAAAAGTCTAAAACACTCGCTTATCGGAGCCCGCATGTTTATCATTTCTCGTCGACTCGGTAAATACAATGTGGGTTGCTCGAAGAGTTGTTTCATGAATTCCGAGCAACCTGAAAGTCGAGCGACCAGTTGCTCGTTATCGCACGAGCCGCGATGTCATATAAAAAGGTGCATGAACGAAAATCGTGCAGTGAAGAACCGGGGAATCCTTAGCGCGAGAAGTTGTGACTGGAGGAATCCTTGAAGCCGAAATCAGGGTCACTTGGGAACGACGAGGAATACTTTCGCTTGGATCGAGGCCTCATTGATCAATACTCGATTTACTAGAATTAAGATTAGATTTGCATCGTTAAGTCGGCGCAGGCACGTGCTGTTCCTTCCGCAGTGTGGCGAGATGAAAAAACGTACTTGCTAGATACATTAAGAATTCAATGTAGTTGTGATTAAGTAGAGCTGGCTTTCTCTGTTGTTAGCCTACTTGAGAGATAGCCGGCGCCTGGGGGGGTGGGGCTGATCCTGGAGGTCGTTCATTCTCCAGGATACAAGTTGCTATGCGCTTTCGATCCTGTCTCTCTAAAGTCGCAATGCAGCGCGGTGGTCCATTTTCACAAGTATGTTTAAGACAACACAATGTATTGCATTGTTCTTAGTGGTGGTGATCTTCAGTGTCAGCTGCGTCTACTTGTCCCTGCTGATGGGCAAAACGGATGCTGCGAACCAACCGAACATCATTGTTATCGTTGCCGATGATCTAGTAAGAAATCTGTCTTTTATCTTCGATTTACGATCATTCCATGAATGATTGAAATATAACGTGTTTGAAGTTTGTTTTTGTCAAGCGTAGTTTATGTTAATCGAGGAACTCTGTCAGTTTCCTGATACGAATGCAAATCGTACGATTAGGAATATCGACAGGTAATTAGTCGATCGAGTTTCCTTTAAAAGCAGACACTAATTATCTCTGACTCGTTGTTAATATTACACATTATTCGGTATTTCTCGAGTGTCGGTTTCTCTGATTCGAGGGTTGGCACGATGTGAGTTTCCACGGTTCCAATCAAATCCCAACGCCGAATTTGGACGCCCTCGCCTACTACGGTGTCATTCTGCAAAGACATTACGTCCTGCCAACATGCACTCCATCGAGAACAGCTTTCCTTACCGGACGTTATCCGATTCGAGCAGGTATAATCAGTCACAAATGAATTCCATTTCGAACTGTGGCTTAGATCGTTTGCGAGTCATTTTGTTCTTGCGGTGTATGCGTCAGAAGGTTGACATAAATTAGCATAGGATCAAAACTAATTATTTCGAGAATAGCCTGTTTGGAATGGCGTTTCAGGCTGGCAGAAAAGTTAAAGAGCGTACGTGCCGAGTCGCTGGTAAGGCGTTGTTCATTGTGAATGGGTGATAGATCAAACAGAACAATTCGGTCAGCGGTAAGCGGAGGTGGTAGTAGTTGGCATTTACTGTCAGCCGAAACTCTAACGCGGAAATTTCGCAATGCTCATTTCGCAACGGGTTTCAATTCTCCTAGGAATCTCGTGCCATCAGTAAAAGAACGAATCAAAAGGTGTCCGGATAATTTATGGGAATCCAGTCTGGATTGCTTTCGCGTGCTACGACTGCCTAATGAGTCATGCGCCAAGCAGCAATCTCTCTTTGTTGAAATCGATCTATTCGGCATTGAGCGCTTGTTTACGCTCGAGGCCTCTAATTGCGAATACTAATTGCCCTCGAATCGGCAGGCATGCAAGGCTACCCGCTGAAGGCGGCTGAGCCTCGAGGGATTCCTTTGGAGAATCCACTTTTGCCGGAGTACCTTCAGGAACTCGGATACACAACTCACTTGGTTGGCAAATGGCACGTTGGATATTATACGGATCATCATACACCTGCCGAACGAGGTTTCGATTCTTTCTTCGGATATTACAATGGTTACATTCAATTTTATAATCATACAATCCGACAAGGTGTAAGTATTTAATAACAAAGTCTTGATGCAACTCGAAATAATGATCTTGAAATATTTCTACAATTGTAGATCATCACCGGCAACGACTTACACGACGATGTACCGGATGATTTATCAGCAACCCGCAAGCAAGGATACTTCACAGATTTATTATCGCAGAAGGCTGAAGCGATTATTGCATCGCACGATAAGAAAACTCCCCTGTATTTACAGGTGGCACATTTAGCACCTCATTCGACCGACGCCGTAGATCCCATGGAAGTTCGGGATCCTGCGCAGGTGAATGCCACATTCGATTATATCGAGGATGTGAACCGCAGGAAATTTGCAGGTCGCTTTTAAAATTACAGCATCCGAGGGAAGAGTGAAACTGTAAATGATAGGTTTTGCTGATTTATTACTTTCAGATATGGTAAGCGGGTTGGACGAGTCGGTTGGCAGAGTGGTCGACGCACTCTGGAAGGCCGAAATGTTGGAGAACTCAATCATATTGTTTATGTCCGATAACGGGGCGCAGACTGAGGGCTTCCTCGAGAACTTTGGCTCCAACTATCCATTACGTGGGGTAATTTCGCAGCAACTCGTAAAACCCCTCCTCCCCACCCCCTTCGCCGCTTTATTATCGGGCAGTGCGCGCGCGAGCGCTCTGTTTTAAACGATGCGTACTTAGAATTCGCTCTCCCAGTTTGCGGTTAACGGTCCGGGCCCGATAAAATTCGAATAGGGCCTCTAACTGCACCGAGAAGGATTCGGTTGATGTTCAAATTGTACGATCCATTGAGCGAAAGTTTGATTTATTATAAAGATCGTATTGTTTTCTTCCTTTGTCGTAGTTGAAGTTTACTTTATTCGAGGGTGGAGTTCGAGGAGCCGCTTGCATCTACTCGCCTTTAATAAAGAGGTCTTCGAGGGTTTCGGACCAATTGTTACACGTCACTGATTGGTTGCCTACGTTTTATTCGGCTGGCGGAGGTGATCCAAATGATCTATTGTTCCTCGACGGAGTGGATCAATGGTCCGCACTCAGCAGGGGACGAAGGAGCAATCGGAAAGAGTTGCTGCTCAACATCGATGAGGTTGCCGGCAATTCCGCTGCCATAAGCGGTCGATACAAACTTATCAAGGGTAAAACTATGCGAGCTCCTGAAAAAATCCAATAGTCCACCGGATATTCGACATTCCACCTCCGTCCACACTATTGGAAGTAGTCTCTCCACTGTCGTACACAGCCAATATCTAATTTTTATTCGTAGGAGCGAGTAAAGAGTACGAAGCGTACTACGGCAATTTCACTCAGACGAGATCGATCGCGCCACCAGATTTTTCGAAATCCCCAGCTGGCATTGCTATTGAGAGTATTTCCCGAAGAAAATTGAGACCTACGAAAGCGCAGTGGCTTCGGGAAAGTGCAACTGTCAGATGTAATGCAACAGCGAATTTCCCGAAATGTTACGATCACTGTTTGTTCGATATCTTTAGTGATCCCTGTGAAACCAATGACTTATCGAGTGTCTACCCTAAGGTACAACTGCTAATTATCAGACATCATTAAATCGATATATTAATAATATTCCTATGTAGGTGGTCGCTGAACTAGATGCATTCATTGAAGAGTATCGAAAGCAATTGATGCCTCAAACGAATGCACCCGTCGATCCAGCAGGATTCCCTGAACATTTCAATGGCACTTGGATGCCATGGCGAAAGTGCGAAGTCTTACCAAGTATTAAAACCATATAAAAGAGCAACCAAATATTAATTATAACAGAAATGAAATACTTTTCTAAATGATTGAAATAAATGATAATTCGAGCAATTGGAAAGTGTGCTTAGAAACCACGTAGAATGTGGAGTTTCGTTTAAAGTCACCTTATTACAGTGGAACGGCGGACGTTGACCGAGCGAGGGGCGGCAAAAAGTCTATCGCTCGGGCTCCTCTTTTTTCCAGCTAACGTTATTATATACAGATTATGCAGATTAGAGCCGCTCCCGGGAGCCGAGCAGCCTGATATCAATTTAATTGCAGCGCATCGAATTAATTAATCGTGATGAGGGCGAGTAACGCGCGACTAAAAATCGCGCCTCAAGGCCGTATATTCCTATCACAAATCATCCATTCACCAAGTAATATCGATGATGCATCGATTATCGAGTTAATCGATGCTATAACTCACGAAGGCTCACCAATACATAAACATACAGATAATAATAGTCATCAACATATAAACATTTTCTATTTTAAATCGCAATAAAAACTAGTATAACAACAATGTTAGAATTAAATCTTCTCGAAAGTATAATTCATCATTTCCATTGACAGTCACACTCGATAATAAAATGAAATGGCGACATGGTCGGGGACGGTAAATCAAAATTAAAAATAGATCACCGCATTTCGAGGATGAGTGAAGGTGTTGGTGGATGATGGTGCAAGTGTGCTGGAGAAATCTGAGCTTTTGCCGTGGCGTCTTGGGCTCACGGCTCATTTAGCGATTTGCTTATTTGCGAGTCGCGCGTGTTCGCGCGCTCCGCTAAGCTTTGTGCGTAATCGGGGCGCGAGGGTGGCGAGGAGAGGGTTGCCACGTCGAAGAAGACGCCTCCTCCACTGGAGAGAAGTAACTTTTGCGGCGGCGGCGGCGACGGCGACGGCGAGTGGGGTGGTCGAGGGGGTTTAAGTCGCTTTTAATAGCCAAGCAGCTGTCGCCGGATCTGTTTGCCCCCTTTTTATGGCAGACGTCTTCCTCGAATAATGACGGGAAATAATCTGGAACGAAAAGAGCCGCGCGCTCCTTTGGCCGAACGTCTTTTATCAATAAAGTCAGCTTTTAACCCGTTTCTCCCTCTACCTCTCCAGTCGACCGCCTCGCCTTTTCCTAACTCTTCTCATTTCTAGTCACGAAATTACTATGCAATCCCTCCCCCCTCTTCATTCCCCCATCATTCTGATCTATCGACTATCGAAATTTCTTATATAACTTATAAGCACATGTCAGCCCGCCTGGTTTATAATGATTGCAGGGATATTCTAATGAACAGTAGGAATTGATGAAGGGTGATTAAATGGAAAGTCGAGTATAGGCTGGCTGTAATAAATGAATATGGTAGTGCAAAAAGATATGATAGCTAAATGAACGAGATGTCAGTGCGATACAGGTGCAGGCTCGCCCGGAGCTGCTCCGATTGCGGCAAAGGGGCCGGGTGAGCTCGAGCCGAAACTTAACGATGTAATGAACGTCTGACAAAGGTTTATTTATCGAGGATGAGAGGGCAGGAAGAAAGAAGGAGAAGGTGGAAGGAGGAGCGGCTCGCCCCATTCGTTATTGTGAACGAGATCGCGCTAATTTTCAGGATGAATGGTAGAAAGCCTCCGCCGAATGTCTTCGATCGATGCTTTTGTTGCTCTTAATAAGAGCACTCTCTTTGTCATCCCGCCAAAAGTCTCTGATTGATTAGCTCCTCAATTAAAACGCGTGGATAACTGTCGAATATTTCCATAAAGAATGTGGAATATTTCAGGCAATCGGAGTCTAGAAATTCGAAGGTGTATATTGATTCCGAGCGAGGAGGAAACATCTGCGGCTTGAATTTAGGGGAGGGACCGATCGTCGAGGAGGAGAGATGAAATGATCGTTTATTAGTTCTTAAAAGCCGGAGGATAAGTTATGCCCGACGCCGTCCTATACTGAAACAAATGGACGCAAAGACACCGCCCGATCATTAAAGTCATTCCTGCCTAGGTGGTCCCTCCGCTCCAAACTAATATACCCACTATTCCCAAATATCGCATACTAATTTCAATCTATACTTTCTACAATAAATAGAATTAACAAACTCTATCAAAAGACATTTTGAGATATTACGAACTTTTAATATTCTTGCATCTTTTTGAATATCCAATCTCGAGAATATTGGTATTGAATGATGAACTTTTAATTGACAGGATTTTATCAAGTTGGTGTGTGTGTGCGTGGCAGGAAAAGGAAAAGGAGAAGGAAAAGGAGAAGGACTGGGATGTTCGCTCTCCTTCTCGGTGCGTTCACCACCTCCTACCGTGTGGCATGGTATCCTCGGTCTCTCGGGCTCTCATTCTCGTGGGCCACGAGACGAAGTAGGAGGAAGTTCGTCGAGAGGCAGAGGTAGGAGGATTCCACCTCCACCGTGGCCGGCAAATCCTGCGGGACTGGGGCCGACGGACACCTGTAACCACGCAGACTCCCTGCGCCCGCTAAGGAACTTCCCCGAAAGCGGCCGGAATCCCTAGCAGATCCTTCAGGATCGCGAGTACGAAGGCCGCTTCGGATCATCGCTCCGCGATCGTGATTTATTAACGCTCCCTTTTAATCAAACAATCTTTCATATTCCTTCAATTATTACGAAAGATCCTCGCTCGTTCGATTTCAGTGAGCATGTGAACGTTGTGAAACGAAAGCGGACTAATCGCGTGTACAATTCTAGTTTTGATTGATCGAAATGGACATTGAATAAATCGGGAAAGTGTGAATCTTGTTTGTCAGTGGTATTTCCAAACGAGAGGCAGCTAGTTTACTGGACTTATCGTCTGGAATCTTTGTCGAGAACATGGCAATCACGAGAGTATCTTGGTTCTGTGAGAACGGTGATCCTTGATCGTCTTAGAAGACTAGCAGAATCATCAGTGAGCGATCGAGGCAGCTTCGCCAGAAGAATGAGAATGTTGATTCTATAGAATGCAAAGTGGACGAAGATGCTGCTAACAAGAAGAGGCAGTGTTACGTTTTGCTTGCTGCTGTTTCTACTGGCTCAAAGCGGACAATGCATCAAGTGGCTGTGAGTACAAGTACATAATCTACTTCTTTCAAAAGACATCTAATATTATCCAAGAAATCTCGCCTGTCAGAAAACAATTCTAAACCCAAACAGAATTAATTGACTTTACAAAGCACAACAGTCATTAATGCCACAGCGTCGGTCAAATCAGTGAGGAATCTTTTGTTCAGGGATCACGAATACCCGATAACAAATTTCCCTGGTATTTCTCGAGGTTGGCCGAAAGGAGTCGATGATTAATGTAGCCCCCTTAATGAGAAACAAATAGGTTACTAGCGAGGAAGGACCAAATGGAGGGACGAGCAAGGGCTCGAAGTAACAGTCATCATTTATTTCAGCAGGATCATTTCGATCCTGTTTGCCGGAACCCCAGCGAAAGTAGTTGCCGCGAGGATAATCAATCCCACTCCCAACTCCTCTTGAATCCTTTACCAGCCACAAATGAGAAAATCTCATTCCAGCGAAGGAAACATTTCGATGACTCCGACTTATTTCCTCCTCTCCTTCTACAAACTGAAACCTTCCATACAATCCTTAAATCCTTGATTACCTTCTGCTGGCGAGTGCGATCACTCGACGTTAATTGTCCGAGGGATTTCGGCGTGACTCTGAGGGAGGGCGGCTTGGAAAAGGGGCCGAGCGGAAAAGCGGAAACGCAGCGCAGACACTGCTTCGCCCGGCGTCGGATGATGAATGGCGGAGTGATGGTGGTTTTGCGTGCAGGGCCAAAAACGCGAGAGAATATAGACAGAGGGGAAAAGAGTGAGAGAGAGAGTGAGTGAAAGGAAGGTGGAAAGAAAGGGAGAAGGGTAACAGGACGAAGGAATAGGGCGCCCAAACGGGGCGGAAGATTAGGGGTTGCCCCGCGATTCGTGATTTATAAGGGGCCGCTTCCAAGAAGCGGGCGCACACGATTTCTCTCCTCTCCTCCGTCCCCCTCCGCCCTCCGCCCTTATTCTCCTCCTTTTGTTTATAATCATCGCGCGTACACGCTCGCCGACAATGACGAATAATCGGGCGAAGAAGCTACCAGGCGAGCTGCCTGCTGCTCATCCTGTCCTCCTTCTTCGTCGAGGATAAACCATCCTTCTTTCCCATCCGGCGAGCAAAAGCAGTGCCATCGATCCTGTCATTTTCACTGTTCGCGCCTGCTGGGGGCAGCAGCAGCCCTATCATTTCAAGCGTTTCGAATCTGAGGATGAAGGGACGTCGGCCTAATGCCGGCTTGAGTCCGCCTCATTGGATACAATGAACCACTGCTCTTTCTCTTACGTGATCGAGAGTGTACTCGAAGGGACGATTAAATCCACCGGTCTCTAATAAAAGCCACTGAAATCACTGAAGGTTTGGAAAGTCTTTTATTAATTGCCCTCTTGGAAGATCGAAGAATCGATATTGGAGGTATTCTATAGGCGGATGTAGTCTCCAATTGGTTGAGCTCTTCCGAGCATGAATGGGACGCGGGAGAACCCGATCTATTGGCGAGCTTGTAAACAGCAGGCTTTATGATAGATATGTCAAAAGTAATTTCAAAATCCGAGGAAAAGGAGGTTTACGCGCGCGTGTCCACCCCCGTGCGAAATTCCAGCTGGTATTCCCAGCGTTCTCTAAGTAGGATCGATGGCAACAAAGACATCAAAAGAATCGGGCTGCGCCGATGGAAGCGGAAGAAAGTGGATGCACGCAAACAGTTACCGAGGAGCTTATCTCGCCGGGGCGAGGAGGAGAAGTGGCTGTAAAAATCTCTCACCTTTCTCAAATCGACGAGGTTCCGCAATCGAGTTTTAACAGGCTCGAATTGCGGCGGAGGCGGAGCAGCGCGGCTGCCGGACTCGGACTCCATCTTTTTCCAAAGGTGGGAGAGAATCTGATGACTTTGGTGGCGAACCAGTCACGGCAATCATCGGGGCCCAATGGTTATCGTAGGCGCCGGCCTATTATCGGTCCCGTAAAAAGCCTGCTTTACGATTACACGAGTGTCAAAAGGAATTTTCGAAGTCGCGCCCCCGGCATCGACCGCATCCTCGCGCCACAATATCCTCGTCACTCGGCTTTATGAAAGCCACGCACATTTTCATAAGAATACATAAGAACGCCCCGGACTTCTTCTTCTTCCACCGCGAACGTCCCTGAACCATAGAACCACCCCGATGCCGATTCGCCGGTTTTATCCTCGGCGAATCTTCCTTGTAGTAATCCAGAAGCGAAATAGCCGGCCGCCGAGCAATTTACGAGTATGACTTGTCGAAAATAAGGCGAAACTGCCGCTCGACCTCCTCAAGCTCACCTTCGCCAATCACCTTCTACAACCGGGCCGACTTCGGTAGCGTATTGTTCGCCTCTTGAGTAAAGATTTGCATGTCTGATTAGCTTAAGAGCCACCGTCTTACTGGCTATTAACATCCGGAGAAAGTTAGATTTTTATGAACTTTCGCTCTCTAATGTAAGCTGAAAAGGATTAAATTACTCGGCGATTTTTTCTTGTGTCACTGGACACTTGCATCGATTTATCATTACGTGTGATTTTATCTACACCTCGCTGAATGAATGATGAGTTCGATTTGTAAGCAGTGTTGCTCGACGGATGCTGAATTAGTTGGTAGATTGCGCCAATTAACACGTTGCCAATGATATCGCGCGAACACAGGAAATCGCATTAAGCGATTCAACCCACAATAATTAGATACTGATCGATAAGGGATATCTATCAGTGGCGATGTGGTTTGCTTTTCCTTCTTAGAGGCGCGTTCGACTTGTTGCATGTCTGCCGCTCCTGGGAGACAAGATCCAACATTGTCGCCACGTAAATGCGTTTACGCCTTAATTGAAATAGTTATCGATTTTGTGAACACCTCACGCGAGGACCAACACACTGCGAAAGTCTCATCCAAACATTAATTGTCTGGCACGTGTATAAAAAGCCTGAATCTAACAAATACGATTCTATTGTGTTTAATTTATAAAAAAAATATTAAAAGTCTCTGCTATTATACTATGAAAGTATTTTATGTTACTCTTAATTAGAATGGAATTCAGGGAACTCAGTAATCCGGAGAGGAAACTATTTCCAGCACCTGTTGCGTACTAATGCAATCAGCTAGGAGTAAAAAGTTGTGGAGGCCCGAAGTAAAAAGGATCGCAACACACTGAGGAAGGACGATATTTTTGAAATTGTTAAGGGAATTATTAACGAAGGCAGATATGCCCGGGGTATTAATCTCGCCACAGAATGCAAGAGGTGAATTATACGTTGCTCTGGCGTCGCTCGTTAGCCCGGAGCTACGATAGCCAAGTTCGCAAATGAGCAACTCCGAAGTCTCTTGTTAATGAGCCGATAATTTGGCTCCGGATACTTATGACCTCTTTTCTCCGGGAGACGCGAGATACCAACAGTCTCGATGAAATAGCTAGCTGCGAGTGAACAATCAGGCGAGCAATTTCGTCCAAGGGAATGTGTACCTTCATGTCCGCGGGGCTATCGGCCTGCGTGGATTTAATGAGGCGTGGATGAGAAATATTGCCAGTGTGCAAAGACGAGCCTTCCGCTTTTCCATGAAAATCGCCAGGCTAGTCGCTTTCGCCACGCAACCATAAATATCCTTCGCACTTTCCGGCGATGAAATGGCTTTGGCACCTGTTCTTCCCACCTTCTCTCTTCTCGCTTCGCTCACTCAACTACAACTTCGAAATCTACAGCCACTCTTTATTACACCAAGCAACATTTCTAACCACGGATTATTTGACACCAATAAAAGCTTCTCGAGCTATAAAATCGTTATTCATTGCATCGAGTGTCGAATTACACCGGCGAGGATTACCATCGTCCGCAATCTCATTTTAACAACTCTTTACTTTCGAGTGATCGAACTTGATTGAACTGAAATCATTGGAAAATAGTTGGCGAGAGAGAAAGAGGGCGAGAGTGGGAAAGAGGGTGTTTAGGAGAAGTGGAACAGTGGCTTGGGAACGGCAGGCGTCGGAATAATGAATTAGAGAGTTAGGGTGCTTTGATAGGGTAATTTGGAGGGTAGGCTCCTGACACGGGGTTGGCGAACAGGCCATTCCCAGGGCTGTTACGTCTAGACATATCCGTGGCCGAGCCATTTCGACTTTCAGGTGTCCGTAATTATCCACAGCGTGCAGTTTCTACGCTCGTCCACCCCCGCCGCCGCCACCACCGCTTAAACTCTCCTCCTTTCACCTTCACGACCTATAATTTTCGAAATTCACCCCCTGATTTACGGCCCGATATATCCAACATGCCGTATGGCCCTTCGCCACTGAACCTAACTCGCTCGCTTCGCTTCGCTTCAGAGTAGTTTGAAACTTACGACTTGAAACTATCTTCTCCAAGCCTCTTCTTTTTCTCTCACTCTCTCCCACCCTGTCACCTTGCAGCTTTTGCCGCTTTTTCGTCAAGAAGGCGTCGAGTTCGACGCTCTTGTTGTTCGGTTTCCCGCTTTTCTATGGCCAGCGGCCCTCTCGGCGATACTCATTAACCTTTATCGCATCGCTGGCTACCCTAAATACGGCTGGCAAAAACTTCGGGCGAAGCCCTGCCGGCAGGCGAAAATTCGGTCGAAAGGGTACGCTCATTAAAACGCCTGGAACTCTCTCCCTCTCTTTCTCTCTGTCGATCCCTCGCCCTTCGCGCTCTTCTTGTGTTGATGCTGATTGAAACAATCATGGTTTAAAAAAGCCGCGGGTAGCAAAAGGAGCGCTAGGAAAACTGCAAGTTGATGAAGATGAATGGGCAGAGAGGAGGCCTTGAAAGGGAGTTTTCTTTGGATTTCAGAGCTCTCGGCCGAACTGGTGACGGCTACGGCTGGACGAAGGAAGCCTGCACCGCTGCCAAGAGTTCCGGTCTCCTCGAAAGGAAGCAAGCGAGAGCATGCCGAGCTACACCGGATGTGATGCCGAGCATAGTCCAAGCTGCGAGGGATACCTCGATCGTTTGCCAACAGGCTTTCCGTCATCGCAGGTGGAATTGCAGTAGCATCGAACGCGCACCCGACTACTCGCCCGAGTTACTCTCAGGTAGAACCGCCGCCGCCGCCGCTGCTTTTTCCTTCGTTCCCGATTTCTCGCAAGAAAGTTGCCCTCTCTCCACTAATGATGAAAGAGATACGTTCGCCAGCTGTGATCTCTGGGACAAAAGGGTCTAAAGGATCTCGGAGTAAATAGGAAGACCGGCAAGGGCCGCCGGCTCAATTAGTGGTCATTATCAAATTCGTGCTTCCTTCCTGCCGCCACCCCAACCCTACCACCACCACCACCACCACCCATCCAGCTTCAATCGTTCCGATCTTGCAACGATTATATTGTAACTAAGTGTATCCCGAGCCTGGAATTAAGAGAGAGGGAGAGAGAAAAGCCGAGGAAGAGGAAGAGAATGAAAAACGTACTACGGCATGCTTAAGAAGTGCATTGGGAGGGCTGAAGCTGCCTTCTGCCGTAATAATCGGCTTTGCTCCATTATTAAAAGAATCCGCTGGCAATTCGGTTGGACGAATATTTAAGATTCCTATATTCGAATTTCTCTTGATTCAACAGTCAATTGTACAGAACTATGATTTTTAGCCTGCACAACGACTATTTTATTATTAAAAGAAGATAATTGAAAAATTAAAATAAAAATATTTGTGAATTGCGATTTTATAGGAACAAGAGAACAGGCTTTCGTGTATGCGATGTCAGCGGCAGCGGCCGTTTGGAGATTGGCAAGAGGTTGTGCGTTAGGAAGTTTAGCCGCTTGTTCGTGTGCAACTCCACCACGAAGAGAACCGCCTTCGCCATCGGCACTGGTATCACCGGCTTCCTTCACTGCTATGCCTGTTTCTTTTGGAACACTGTCTGCCAGGAATTCCTTCAAATGGGGCGGATGCGGGGATGACGTGAAATCGGCATCGAGGATGGCTAAAAGGTTCCTTCAGGGTGCTACGCCTCCTGGCACCGGTGCCATCGCCAAATTCATGCACGCTGTCAACATGCATAATAACAGGGCTGGTCGACGGGTGAGTTATTTTTTATTTGCATCTTGTGAATATTGCAATGTTTAATAATTCAAGTGAGAGAAGAATAAAATAGTTCAAATTCTTTTGAAAAGTTAAGAGATAAATAAAATAATTGTCTGATTATTATGAAGTTTAAAAATAAAGAAATACATAAAATAGATAAACAAAAAATTCCTATATAAAATTCAACTATTTTCACATCTTCGATGCTAACTTTTAAAACCTAATTCAAGCTTAACTTTGTATGAAAAAATATTTAAAAGCCAGGGATGCTGTGCGCAAGAAAGAGATGATTAAGTTTGTATGGTTCGAGTGGGAAAGATGAATGGGAGTGTGTTGGCAGGCGGTGGAGCAGTCGCTGACGTTGGAGTGCAAGTGCCACGGGGTGTCGGGTTCCTGCAGCGTGCGTACCTGTTGGCGAGGGCTTGGTGCATCCGGTCCATCCGCAGCAGGAAGTCGTCTGTTGCGGCGATACGCGACCGCGGCGGAGGTGCGGCCGCGATCCGGCGGTAGACTGCCGCCTTTCTATCATCACGACAATCTCCTCTACACCACCAAGAGCCCGGACTACTGCCTTCCGGATAAAAAGAGAGGAAGCCTCGGAACGATCGGCAGGCACGTAACACTTACTCCGATACTTCTCATTAACTACCACCTAAGGCTTGAAACCGAGAGCATGCAACCACGTCTTCTACCATTGAATTAATGTCCGGCTCGACACGCCCGCAGCATCACGCACTCAATTCCTGTACCATTCGCGCTCTACCTCGGCGGTGCGGTGCTTCTCTCCTGCTATCCTTCCCCTAATAAATATGTATCTCCCTCGGCATTTTTCCTGGATCCAGACTGATAATCCGCCCCCGTTTCTAAAGTGGAGCAACTAGAGCTTGGTAATGGTGGTGTCTCGCTGGTTTAAAGCCGTGTTCTATCAATGTAACTTCGCCCATAAAAGCCATGCTAGCCGATTAACGGGCCGATCCCGCTGCTCTCGTGGAGCGAGCAACACTCTCGCCGAGTGTTTTTAGTGGGCTGCTTGTCTTCCACCTGTGACAGCCACTCGGCTTCGCACACGTGTACCAAATGAAAGAACGCCGAGCTTAAGTGTTCATTAACCATTCCTCCTTTTGCTCGACCCGCCCAATTCGGCGGAGGCTGCGAAAAAGACTGTTGAGACGAAGGAGACGCGTCGAGCCACCGTCGGCGAAGTGAGAAGCCTGCGAGGTGCAAAGCAGTCGAAAAAAGGAGGATGTCCAACCGCTCGCTCGCTTTCGGTAGCCGCTCAAAAGATCCTCGCTTCTTCCACCAGCGTTCATTCACTCGAGATTTTCTTGGGAGCGTGTGTGCTCGATGAATTTTTCATGAGCCCATCGAGCACATGCTAAATGTTTTTTTGATTTAACATTTGCTTGTTCCGTCGGTTGATAGTTGAAATCTTTAGCGGAGCGAGCAATGCTCGTGGAAAGATGCGTAAAGACGAGTTTGGATGAGGGAAATAAAGGGAAATGCCGGGAGGACGAGGTGAATCATAAAATCACATTATGTCTCTCGACTGGAAAGAGCGAGGCTCGGATAAAAGAGAGCCGCTCACCACCGCACCGTCCAGGAGCTATAACATTCAACGGGAAAGTGCGTGCAATAAAACCGGACGGCGCTGGCCATTAACCCGGACTTTTCGTTAGAGGCGAAATCACCTTTCCGAGCAATTAATTTTCACTCCCTTCGGCAACCTGGCCCGGGTAATTGAGTCTTTGGATCGCCTTTAATTGACCTTACAGCCATTGTGAGTTGGCTAAAACAATATTAGATTCCACTGTTTTCGAGAAAAAATATTTGAAAATGAGAATATCGAGGATAGAGGAAAGATTGTATGGTGTTCAAACTGTTGGTAGCCCTCTTGACAGGCAAGTTCGATCTCCTCTATTTTGGTTCTCGAGCGAGTCGACTAATCGACATCGAGCGTTAATGAAATGCTTTCATCCTATACATCCGGCGGTCCGGCTCCTCTCCTTCTTTATCGCTATGACACGGGAACGTGTCAGCCACACACAACGAATTCCTCCCTTCGATCTTCGTTATCTCCGCCACGGCGAGATACCTGCTTATTTATGTGACTGCGCCAGTAATTACCTATGAGGGAAGAGGATATCCAGGCTTGGGCGGAACCATTGATTTTTCTCGGGCCCGATCGGGAAACCAGTTTTCCAAACGAAACGAATCTACCGTTTTACGAGTTTCGATCGGAACGATCCCCCCGCTCGATTGACGCCGCCGCTATATTCCCCGATGACTTACAATACGGGAAACATAAATTTGTTAGCCCTCGCCGATACAAGCAACCCAACTCTCCAACACGATATTATGGAAATTCGTATGTCCAGACGGTGTACTGTCCGCCTTGAGGAATCGCCAATCCGACGCACCACTCATATCGGAATTACTGTGCACGGATCGGGAAGTGTAAATCGATGATTACACTCGCCAGTGATTTCCCGACATTGAGACAACAGGTTCTTGCTAGCGCCTGACTCCTGAATTATTCACGCCTCGATTCGCGCAAATTATTACACTGTATTACACTGACTCCGCAAATGATCCCTCCTTTCCTTCTATGCTCGCTCTATAAATTATACCAGAACTCGACGGTGTCCTGTTCATAAGTAGAAAATGCCCCCTTGATTGCTTTCGAAAGGACATCGATCAAAATCGCTGCGAGACGGAAGTATAAGCTCGATGAAACTGTCATTCAATTTCTCGTTATTATATTGATCATTCAACAAGAATATCTAATTTGGCCAGGAAAGATCTAAGCTAAAAATGTTATAAATCGTAGGGGACATATCGCGTTACTAATCATCATGTTGAGACTAATAACGTAGGCAAGGATTAGATAGATCGAAGGAGGATTTTTTCTTGCTTTCGCTCGTTCGAGCAAAGAAGAGACTAATAATCGAGGCGAGCGAGGAAAAGGAGTCCGGCACACTAATCGAACGCTAGAAGCCCGTCGATATTTCATATCCTCGAGCAGGAATATACGAGACGGAGCATAGAGCCGAGGTTCTCTTTGGGCAGAGAGAGCGCTAACTACAGCGCGCCGCTTACAACCGGTAATTATAAGCTCCGTGTATAATTATACAAAGTGGGCGTGGCGAATGTTTATTACGGGACGCCTTCCGAGCGCGTTCCTCTACACTCTACCCTGTCCCTCTGCTCCTCGAAATCCTTTTTTCTTCACACTGCATCCGTGCTGAGGGCCACCGCGCCATATTTCAATGGAGCCACTCGTAAAAGTCTCTCTGTTACCTGAAATATCTCTATGAGGACGCTTGCTAATTAGCTTCGCTCAAAGCAAATCTCACTTACAATCAAAGACGATTTTGCTTTTAAATAAACCGCGAAATTTGTGTGAAATTGAGATAAATTAGATTTTAAATTAAACAATGATAAATAATTGATTGAAATTTGATTGTGTGATTTTGTTAGACAATGCAATGGAAGTAGCCCGGGTTACGAGGGTTGCGAGTATCTCTGCTGCGGACGCGGTCATATTACCAAGACCGAAGAAATCCTGGAGAGATGCGAGTGCAAGTATATCAGCTGCTGCTACGTCAAGTGCAAGACCTGCCGGCGGATCATCAAGACTCACGAATGCAATTAGCACTGGAATATGCAACAATATTTCTATACACGTGTCAAAAGCGTTCTTCGCACTAACACCAGCGGAGCAATTGGCCTAGACGTTTTAAACCAAATGGAAAAGACGTCGAGAGTTAGTGTAAAAAAACCCCAGCAGTGTAAGGGTCGCGAGTAAAGATGTAACTAAAGGTATTCAGCGACCTTCAGTAATGAGTGTGTTGAGTGGAAAGTAATTAGTGCTAGAACCCTGTAAGATCCTTATTTATATCGTCTCGTTTTCTTTCGTATTTATTGATCCTCCCACTCGAGCAATTGCCAGCGAAACCTTAGCTCCGAGTAGATACGAGTGCCGAGGAATATTGTAATAGTGGCATGATAGTTCTAGATAGCACTGTAAATAGGATCCTCCCAGCGTAGTTTGTACTTCCAGATTATATTCTGCAATAAACATTACCTCATATGCAAACCTAGTCTTTTTTCTCACTTTCGACAAACATATATTTTACCTTTGAATTTATTAAGCTCTTTGAAAAAACTTAGTTCTCACAAGATGTATCATCCTGCTTGGGATGTTCCGGAGTATCGACTTGCAGTCCTTCGTCAAGAGCGAGGTCCTTCAGGAAGGCGCACCAATCTATCCCAGCCCCGCATTCCGGTTCCTTCTCCGACGCCCACCACAGTGCAGTCTGAAGTCATTGGGCAAACTTTCCAACGTCAATCTTCGCTCTTAATTAAATGTCTTAATTCGAGGAAGGAATTACCTTTATATTAATTGGAGGCGCAGGTGTTACCGGATCGATCTTGGTATTAATGAAGCGTAGCAGGTCATTGTAATCAATCTTGCCCTCGGCGTTCTTATTCAGACTTTTATGGGGAGAAAGAAATGGCAGTTGGATAAGAGTCAGTTGTAAGGCGGTGTTATGGGGATTGAAGTGTTGGGAAGAGATACGTACTGATCGAGCATAGAATCCAAAAGCTCGACGTCCACGGGAATCTTACAACCGCGGAGGACAGTGTAGAGAGTATCGCGCGATAAGAATCCTGTTTTATCCCGGTCCCAATGGTGAAGATTCTCTTCAAGGCGATCGAGCTCGTCCCACAACTGGCGCAACAGTTCCGTGTGCAGGAGACGCCTGCGGCAGAATAATTACTCGTTCCAGCAATAGTCACCATAGGAAACAAGCGAGGCCTTTTCTCCATTTCTTACACCGCCGACCGATAAGAACATCTACCTCACGTATTCGCGCATGCAGACCTCTTTATCTCCATGGGCAGAGTACTGGCGTGCCATTGTTATTATTTCATGCTCACTGATCCGATCGCCGAGGTACTTGCACATCGCATTCCTGGAATACAAGATAACTGGATCCAGCCATTCTCACTGATCGAACAATTAATGGCTCGTAGAATACCTGAGCCCTTCGTACGACCACACGTAAGGTATCTTTTTGCACGATTTCGGAGGAGTGCTCTCTTCAATGAACTCTTTGTAAACTGATCTTAAAGCATCGCGCACTTTATTCATAATTAAAGTGATATTTGCCTTTGGGAACTACGGATTAACTTGTGTTTAGAATGCGAAGTTTATTATTTTGTTTGTTATGATTAATATTTTTACCTTGGTGGAATTTATTTCCATGAATCGGAGAGCGTAAACGTCGGCGGAGGTAATTTCGAAGATGAAGTCGTTCAAATTTAGACGCGCGCCAATGTAAAAGTCCTGGGGTTTCCAGTAATCTGGTTTCTTGTTCGTGTAAATATCCTGGTTGGGTAACATGACAGGCATTCTTTTTTGGAATAGCGATCTTGTGAATCCCGAATTTCTTTTGGCGAGCTCGAAGATCGAAATTGTGTCATCCATGAGGAAGACTCTTATAATAAATATTCGATCTTCGTCGGCGGGTACATTTGATATCAGTCTGGCTCTGAATCTCAGGACATGACTGTCGAATCCTTGTCTGCAAAATAATTATTCTACCAATTGCAAAAATGAAGGTAAAAAAATTGTTAATTAAAAATGTACTTGTCTTCGGCGAAGAATTTCATGAAGTCCATTTTGGGTGGCTTTGGCATTACGCTGAAGCAGTTGCCGAGAGAATCTTCGTAGGAACCGTAACCATTGTAGGGAGGAATATATTTTTCCAGTTTCTGAGGTATCTCGTCCTTCATCAAAGGCCGAGATCGTTTCTTGAATTCCTCTACGCCATAATTTATTCTGCGAAAAAATCATACTCACTCTACGAAAAAATTGCAAGGAGAACTTGACTGATACCTGTAATGATTTTTGGTAAATTCATCCATATCTGTAAGGACAACTTTCCTCCCAAATACATTGATTTCTGCACCAATGTAAAAGTCACTGTCTGTGTAACAATTTCGATTAACTTTGCCACTATTCAGAGCATCAGTCATGTAATAACAACTAGCATTGTCTTCGCCTAAGACGTTCAAGATCGTAAAAGGATCGTCGACTCCTATTGGCTCCAATTCCCCGAAGAACTATAATTCAATGATTTATCATAGATTCTTGACCTCGTAATTTTTCGAAATAATTATATTTACTTTTGGGACTTTCATTCTTTTAATTAGCTTCATGCCAGAATCACGTCCAGAATTTGGACCAACGATTTCCTTGATTTCCATCGTTTTGTCAGCGAGATAATAATGAATTTCCAGATCATGAATGATTCCATTCAAATTTTCTGTATCATCCCAATAACCATAGAATCTGAGTACGTGTCTATCGTATTTTAAGAAATCGCCAAGGGTGTCAACCTTGGGATTTGGTTTCTTAGGGAAATTTTCCTGCGAGGACGATTAATTGTGTTTTCAAATGAAAGTAGATTTTAATATCAAAAAAATTAAGCTTTCCTACAATGCGCGATATTTCTGTATGAGGATCCTTCGGGATTTGCAGAGGATCTGGCACAGGAATACCCATGCGATTGAGGAAACGTCTGGTGAACTCATCGCAATCGACGATCTTGTACACTCTTCCGAAGATCTCTGGTTCCTTGCCAATATTTAAATCAAGAATATCATAGTATTTGTACTTCGAAGGACCAGGTTTTGGAATTTTATTACGCTTCACGAGAACACCTATCACCAAAGTGAATCAATTACGAAATCTACACGAAAGAAATTATTTTGTCGATGACAATTAATTGGCAAACCTTGCTCAAGACCACTATTATCAACGGACGGCTCTGTGACTTTCATAGTCCCATCCTCCAAGAAAAAACTAATCTTTACTATACGTATTTGATAAGGCGTGTTCCATTTCTCGTGAACGGTTTCTTGGAAGAAAGCTTTGAACATCAATCTCTATGATATATAATAGAAAGTCCAAGTATTATTAATCATTTAATTTATCGCTCGTAGTATCTAACTTACCTGGCGATCGTAAGTGAGCCATGCGGGTGGGTCCTGTCGTTCATAGGGTGCGTAAAGATTCGGATATGGACTACGAGTGGAAGGATCTGCCTTTTCCGTTAAATAAAATACCCCTTCGTGAATCTTACCAAAGTATTGCTTTCTATGAAATTTAGTCCGACCGAGCTAAAATACGTATCTTGATTCTATTAAATTATTCACACCCTATTAACACTGTACTTGACAAAACGTCGCCAATGTATAATAAACATTGGTATTTTTTCAAAATTTGACTCACGTTACTGTCAAAATTGAAGCCAGGTAGAAACGGTAGCGCAGGTGCGCGTTGCATTGCTGTAGATTCCAATTATTTCAAGAATCAAAATGCAAAATTCAACATACACGGAAGTTTAGCGGATACCATTAGGATTGTGTCCCAGTTCGCTATCGACTGGTGAATGACCGGGAAGTGGGTAGCCTATTTATTTAATCGGTCACCTTGGAAACAGGTCAAAGGGTTCAACATTCGCCGGAACTCTCAAGTTTTGCGGCCATAAAATTTATTTGGACTTTAGTTGTTATTAACAATATTGTACTGAGGCTCCTAGAGGGCCCCAATTACTGCACATACATTAATCTCGTATATATTATATATAGCAATATACAATATAGCAAAAACTCTGGTAGAAATATAACACGCGTATATATATATGTATTTATATATAATTTATATCTCGTTAACTTGACTCACTCGTTTTATGCTGGCAGCAAGCTTCTAGATGTGCCCTTTGAGACGCGATCATATCGCAACGGATTGTTATGTCGACAAACAATAATTAATTATTCAAAAGAAGAAGTGTGATCTCTCTAAGAGTATCAATTTCTTACTTCAACCTCAATTAGCGAGATATTCGTTCTTATTATTCGTCATAATTCGTATAAATGCATCGCAATGCAAGCTAAGCAATTGACGTAAGTAGTGCGTAAGAAGAAAAGCATCGAATTGAAAGACCAAGTGCGCTTTCATAGAAAAGGAAGCCTACGGAATCCTCCCTCCAAGAGGAAAATAAAGTATATTTTTAATAAACTAGATCTTGGTGTTAGAGTTCGATATTATGCGTATTAGTGAGTTACTTAAACTACCTAACTACTTTGTTCCGTCCAATGGCACGTTGCATAAGTCAGTAGCAAAAGGAAAGCAATAAAATAAAAAAGAAAGATAGTCAAAAAGAATGCTTAAAGCGTAACCTGTACAAAAAGAAAACAAATCTAAATGTGGACGGTCTAAGTACGTGTCTGAGAATCGTGTTCGCCGTTGTTAGCACCATAACGTTTCATAAATATTATGCTGGTTGCGAAGTGCTCGTGATTGAAGACAATGCGGTCTGATCACTTAATGAAAACTTTCAGCGTTTAGAGTAACGGCTAACAGGTGGGCTCCGGTCAGCGACTCGTCTCTTTCTCCAACGAGCGCAGAACAGTCCGGATGCCCACCTGTGCCTTTTCTTCATCTTCTAGTCTTTAATCTCGGGCGTCAAATCGTACCAACTCGTCACGGTCTTGGCAACGTCGAATTCGCTAAGGTTCAAGTGCAATTGACCCATCACGTTACTGCCAGTGGATAACCAGCCCTTTTGGGTGCACACTGATACTTCGAGGATGCGAGAGTTCAGCTCGGCCTGCGAAACCACGTACTCAAACTGTTCATCAAAGACTGGATGACAATTGTCCTTCATAACTGCGGTCTTTCGCTTAGTTTCCTTATGGCGATCCGGCAGAAGATACAGTTTCACGTATGGGTCCGGAATGTTGTTCGGATCGCTCGGAGGAAGAGGTAGATTACTGTAAGAAAAATAATTAGTCAATAATCAGGAAATGGTTATTGGAACTTTAAGAAATCTCTCGAAGATAACTTACGCTACTCTATGTACAACGATGACCAGTTTCTGCCTTTGAATGCTGTACCGCAGTGTCAACTGTATTCTACCGAGTTTGTTATCGCCAGCGGACGAAGTGAAGCTTGGATTTCTGTGAATCAAATGAGGACTTCCTGTAAGCGATTGTGGTGCGCTTGTATTGACCAAAATCTCTTCTTCCACAGCAGCACGTTCCTCGGAAACGATTCCACCACCCGAGCCAGTACTTCGTGGTAGACTGTTCACCGATTCTTTGGATTGTTGTTTCTTCAATGGACTGGGAGGCACTGAAATAAATGCAATGTTCGATCTCCATGCATACTTATATCAAAGTATATTTTTCTTACAAAAACACTTACCACTCGAGGACAATACGTTACTAATGCTCGATTCCTGTCTTTCAATTTGCATTTTCAATTGATTAATATCGTGCTCGTCTTCCTCATCCTCCGAGGTGGGCTCTGGCTTCTCATATTTCAAGATCTGAAAGTAACGTTACATTTATAAGACGAAAAATTAGTTTTATGCTAAAAAGAAATGAGAAACTCACGTTCAAGGACATGGATAGTACTAGTTTACTATCAGCTTCAGCCATTTGCAAGTCATACGGTTGCTGTTTGTCTTCGAGGTCATTCTTCTTTAATAGCAAAGAGATCTTGTAGCTCATCTCACCCACCACGAAAGCGGTCTTTTCATCTGTAATCTTATCACGGACAAAAATAAAACGTTACACAATACGATGCAAAATTCCCCTAAAAAATTATAGCTTTGTTTTCAAAGTACCCTAATATGCAAAACTCCAGTTTCTGGATTGCTGACTAAGAAGGTGAAGCTTTTCTCCCACACTGGATCGCACGAGCGTAATATTGTTGCTGTTCTCTGAGTATTTCCGCCAACACTCGCTTCGAGATATACATCGGGTTGTTTGTTGCCACGAACACACTAATGCAAAATATAATACTGTATTCTTGAACGAAAAAATTAAGTAGTATAAGGTGAAGAATCTTACTGGTAAGTTCTTGGCGGAATCGACGTAAATGGTAAGAAGCGCGGTACTCATTGAGGTCACTCGAAGTTCTTGCGTTTCCACCAAAGCCTTAAATAATCAAATTTAAAAAATACGACAGAGATTTTTTTAACAATATCCTTCGATTAAAAAAATCCCACAAACTTCCATTATACGTACAGCTTTCAGATCCGCGACATTCTTGGATAACTGAAGCCACGTCAATCGCAGATGAAGCATTCCATGTTTTGCTTGTTCCAATGACACCCACTAAAAAGGGCATCCGAATTACCAAATTATTCTAACAACTATTTCATTAGCCGCACTATAATTACCGTATCAATCTCGCCCCTTTTCTTCACACGATTGACTTCAATAGTGGCCCTGTTATATACGTCGATAAAGGGATTAATAATTTCTGGCAATGCATTCTTAAATTCTGTGGCGTGTGTCTTTGTACTGTTGTCATTGAGACTCTATTTATTTGCGACTAAACGCGCTCTGTGATACAATCTAACGTTTGTATTCTCTGTGTACTCTGTCTGAGGTGTACTAGATGGTATCTTGATGTATGGCTAATGTAATCGAGGAAGCAAACATGCTATGACACGCAATGCACTCCAACGGACTTGATAAGACAGTGGTAAAGATATACTGAGAAATCGCGAAGACACTCAGAGTTATGTTCATGCAACACAGCAGAGCGTTATGGTGAAGAGTAAATGGGTGGGTGGGTCTGTCTGGAAGCGTGTGTGGCCAACGAGATGTAAGAGTAATGTGGTGACTCAGATATCTTCATTGTCGATCTAGAATCTAAGAGGTACATGAGTGTAGTGGCACCTGCTACACGAAACTCTCTAGTGTTCTCTTTGGGTAAAGTTTCTCAAATCTATTGGTACATGCATCCTAACAGGCGGGGGTTTCTTTGCCCTCGAACCGGAGACTTGCAAGCGCGCGATCTACGTCAATGAAACAACAAGGGGCAGTTGTAAAAGATATTGTTCTAAATGCTAGAAACAGACATGTGCAAGAACGTTCGGATGCACTGTATGCCTGAAATACATAACGTACTTGCTCTGTCAAAGTATCAATACCTGCCAAGTGGATCATCTTGACCGGCGTTGTCTTTGTCAAAGAGGTGGGCAACCACCGTGTTGTAGGCTCCCAAGCCCTCTGCCACTATGAACTGCCATCACACAATCTACTTTAGTTCTCACTCCGCTAGCTATCATCGTCACCTAATCACTCCGATAATATTAGTTGAGTCAATTCGGTCGACTAGTATTAACTCTATCCCCGCTCCTTATTAAATATGCCGTTAATTGAGAAAACTGTACTGGCTATTAATTATTACTGAAGAAAAACCCCCAATACTTGGAGCGACAGATCGCGGTTAAAAAGAAATTAATTGCACAGATACAAAGGCGTTAAACGCGAGAAACGATCAAGCTATAATTAGTCTAAGATTCTAAACGAGTAAGGCACACCCACTGATTAATTCGCACGACATTAAATCAATCTAACATAGCAGATAACTAAAACGTGCAACCAAGAAGCAAAGTCATTAATAATAGATTAGACGTCTCTCGGATAGTTAGGCGGCAAATCGGAGAATGTTCAGAGGGGTGCTTCTACTACCTGCCAAGGAAGTCATCAGACTGAACACCCGGGATACTCGCATCGAAATCCCGATCCCAAAGAGAGACCACGGCATGTTGCATTATGCATGAACTGACCACGGCCTGTGTGCCAATATTACACGTGTCATGTACCCAAAATTAAAGAGGTAACACATCATGAAACTTGCTGGTAGAAAAAACGCGGCATTACACCTTTACCCCTGTTCGCAAGTGTATGTGATAGAAAACAAGATTTAAAAGTGTATCAATTTACTGATATCCCAGAAAAGATTGTGCACAAGAAAGATGTGCAATTAATCCATTACAATGTCAATTCTACGAGTATAAAACTACCAGTATGAGAAGAAGCATTGAAATAAATTGTAGCTACTAAATAAAGTGGCACACATATGCATCCAAACACCACTCATAAACCACAAGAATATGATTGTTACTAAATGCCTTGCACCCAACATGAAAGCGACACTAGCATGCACGACGAGCTGTTATTAAGAAATCACGTAGGGATTTGCCTGGAGTTTCGTAGTTGAAGGTGACTCTGATGGAAATGATGAGAAATTACAGGAGATTTCTATTGAGCTATATATATATCTTTTGGAAATTGATGTGGAATGATTTGATACGTCGTAAGGAAGAATAAGGAGAGGGTAATTGTTGTCGGCGTACCTTCCAAGGCTCTCGTCACCCTTGGTGTCATCGTAGTCCCACAGTAGCACAGTGAGTTGCTGGGCGATCGCCGATGTGATGGCACACTAATCCCACATAACACATCCCACATCACATACACACATACATACCAAAAATTGTGAGAAATAGTTGGTCGAAATTAAACGATAATCGTAAGATGTTCCCGATGTATGCAAGTATGTGGTGGCTCTGCTTTAAGCGTAATTTGACTCTCGTGAACAAAGATATCTACCGAAAAGCGCGTGGAATATCCAAAGTTTCTTAAAAGAAAATAGTAAAAAATCTTGACTTTCCAATCTTTGGAAAATCGCACATGTAGGCTTGTAGGCGAAGCGAGGACGAATTATCGTTACACACTTGTTAGATCAGCAACATCTTAGAGGCTTCGACAAGAAACAATAAGTCTAACTATACGCTGTAACTAAAGACGCGAAACAAAATCAAAATTTGTAGATATACTGAATATTTGGTACAATGAACGTGACAAGTTGATTGTCGTAAAGGACAGTATTATTCTCTCTAGTCCATAGAAGTCTACGGTATGCCATGTGCTTTCGTGATTGAAGGGAAACTTCTTCTTACCATTCACGAGACCGTGCGCTCGAAATTTTGAACGAGCTAATCAGAGTAAATGTGTAGCAAAGCACATGCATTGCATTGTCAAATTGTAAACACGGAAATAATGGGGACGAGTGACATACCTCGCACCAGAAGTCCCACTTAGGATTGACTGTATTGTCAATTGTCTTGGTTCTGAATTCTTGAGCACCGACGTTTATAATGGCGTAAGGGTCGGATTTACCCTTTCCCAATACACTGATGTCCTTCTTCATTAAATGCTTGGCTTCAACTACGTGGATTCTCAAGACACCCTGATGATATAATGAATTTTAAATCGATTTCCTCTAAGGATTCAAGTGTTGAGATCACGTTCAGATAGAATAAGAATTTATTACCTCAGGTTCCACGGATTTCAATGATTCCACTGGTATCTGCTCGCTGAGGGGTATCACTATTTTATTTGGCAAAACCACGATTGCTCCGATTTGCTCGACTATTGTTTTCCTCAAGATCTCACTGGAAAGTAATGGGATTAATATTTTTAGAACACTGATAAGATCAATTGGATCATTTCAGAAGATAATGCAATTATTGTACTTGAATCCGGGAAGATCCAGAACATCAGCTACACCGACAAGATTGAAATTGATGGCTGGATTATTGAGGAAGAATGCCTGAATGCCACCAACGAGCGGCATCACCGAAATTATTGGTTTCAAAACTATCCTCATCATTCCACGAAGCTGGAGAGTGAAGTTATATATAAAGAAATTTATTCCTGGACGAAGAGATGAAATGAATAAATCTATCAGACTTGCCTGGAAATCCTTGATGCCACCCTTTATATTCCCAACCGAGAATGTAATATCACAGTCACCAGCATACCTTTAAAATAAATGTTTAAGAAATCCCCCAGTTCTGAAATAGTTATTACTCTAAAAATGCAGATACTAACATAATATCTGCGTCCAAAATGATCTCATGTCGCGAGGTATTCTTCTCATATGCTTTGATCCCATAAATTTTCAAGGGCTGTAAATAGTACTCATGAAGTCGAATACAATTGAACGAGTCAGCACGATGTTAGAATATTCAACGACTAAACTTACAATACGACCTAGGACCAATCTTTCAAACTGAAAGCCTTTAATCTTATATTCTGCAAGCTTCTCAGTTATTGCTGGTTCTATGCTTTGCTTGCAGAGCTCGCGAGCGAATTGGTTTATACTTGGCCAAACTTTGTACAAAACCTAGATCATACAAGCAAATTGAAAACATGACCATAGATCTATGAAAGATCTATTAACTGTTTTTCTGTACCCTATTCAACCACTCTGCCCTATCAAAGTCAGGGAAGTAGACCCAAGAAGGTAGTTCATCCAAGCGGTTCATTATCAACTCTTTTTCATTGGCCATAACACTAGCTTGTGCTGTGATCACTTTTAAGTCATTGTCCTTCCTGCGTTCTGTTCTCCATGCAGCAAATGCAATTGGTGCTATGAGCCATGCTACACTGAAGTTCATGTAGCCCCAGCCCCAAACAATGCCGGCAGTTGCCAGTTTGGTCAGGAAGGACATACTCAGTGAACTAATACTCATGTACGGCCAAGGTGTTGGCTTGCTCGCATTACTATTGCCTGATGTGTTCTCCATTCTTTAGCAGTTGAAATTACTTTTCCCAATGTGCAATAGTAATCCGTTAAAGCTTTCTTACATCAAATTGCCTCACTCTTACATGTGAAGCTTTGCCTGCAATGGTAATTGTATATACTTGTCTAAGCATGAGCCAAATGAAACTAACATTAGCCACATATAAAGAGCATGTACAACAATGCAGAAACCAAAGCAACATTTTGCTAGTGTTTGTTAAATAATGATGTATCACACAGGTATGGATGGTTATAAGTTTTTATTTATAATATGATCATGGGACAACAAAAGGTGATGAGATACAAAAATATATATCCAGCATGTATATAAATATGTGTAGCAGAATAAAGTGGTGATGAGACTGTTACTGTGCTCCAAAAGGATTTTGTGGGTGTGAATTAGTGTGAACATTCAAGCAATATGATCTGCCGACCTTGAACGCAAAGTAACATCGAGAATTACATGTCTAGAAGAAATGACGAATAAAACATCTCCCCATTACTGATACCGACGTAGACAAGGAATTAGTCGCAAAATATGTGCATCCTGAGTTGCTGGGATTTGAACGGAACCCAGATAAGATAAAAAGTTATGAGTCAGACGAGCGCGCCGATCCAAATGGAGCATGGCTCCTAATCTCTTGGAAGACGAAGTACATACACAGGTCTTCAATTTTTAATTGACGCATCTAGCCACTTGTACATCGGGAGTTAATTATTACATGGATGGTTCGAAGTGCTGTTAATAAGGAGAAATCCTTGCCACGAAAGATGATGAAAACGCAATGAACGAGCAGGACAATTAATGGGTGTCGACGTCAACCCGGAAAGCACCGTATCCTATATTTTATCTTCCAAATCCCCAATTTCGGCTAGGATTTTCGGACACACGCGCAGTTATTCACGAGTAACAAATTCCTGCTTGTGAGAATATGCGGGTTTCGGGGAACTGGCCACTGTTAGTCGCACGAGAAGCAATATCGTAGAAAAAACGAATCCGTGCTAATTTTGCTTACGCTAAAAGTCGGTCGGCCTTACAGTGGACGCATCGTTTTGCGATTGCGAAAACTACAAGGATGATCGACGAACACGCTTCTCGCGTAACTAGTAACTGCGGACTTCTGCGGACCGGTTCTCTAGTCTTGTTTTCCGGAACCGGGAAGGAAGAGCGTGGCTGAAGAGCGAATCTAGCTGGCAGGGTGGCAGGGCTGGCAGCACTCTGAACGGAGCTCACATCAGCTGACGTCGGTAGTCAGCTGATCTCGAGAAGTTGACTCTGAATGTGTACATCTGTCAGCCATTGTTATTGTGTGGAGTCGTTGTTGTCCCAAATCCGAGGAGCCTCGTGAATCGCTCCGCGCAGCTTCCGAAATTCTTCATCTTCTGTTCGTCGGCGGCGATTAACGCAAAGAAAATCTTCTAGCCGACCGTTCAAGCTTTTGAACGGGATAGCTCAGCAGCCATGGGTCTCATTTGCTCCACAGCCCAGGTATGGACTTTCCTGATAACGCTCTGACTCACTCGCCCATGAAACGATTGTTGAGCTCCTTCGCCTATCATATTATTTCCTAGATTTACTGGATAATTAATACTTTGGTTCTACTTTTGCGATGGCAATTCATCGAAATTATTTCGGTAGCTTCGTCGAACTGTTCGGAGAATAGGATGAATCATCGAAACCCAATTAAGATTCGTTTGCGTTATTTGATTATTTACTTATGGCTTGTGCGATCATTGTAGTAGTGACGGAAGGTCGCATGGACAGTTATTAAATTAAAAGATCATTTGAGACAATGATAGGTCAATCTTTTATTGGGGGTCAGCATACGTAATTTGTTTTTTCCTTCCCACTTAATAAGTAACTATGATAAGGAATTCTACTGATAAGAATCTTTATGTTATGTAGCTGGCATGCCTCTGTGGTAGCACAGCGTGCAGTTTCTGTTGCTCCCAATGCCCATCATGTAGGAACAGTACAAGTACCCGCATCATGTATGCTTTGTTGCTGATGCTGGGTACTATTGCTGCTTGTATCACTTTGGCACCTGGACTACAAGATGCTCTCAAAAAGGTAGTCCATTGTGATTCAAAAAATATGGGTATCATTAAACTACAGATGAATTAATAATTTCAATAAATCCAGGTTCCTTTTTGTGCCAATACAACAAGTTATGTTCCATCGAAATTTACTGTGGACTGTGAATCTGCTGTTGGATACTTGGCTGTGTATAGAATCTGCTTCATTCTATCTTTGTACTTCTTCTTGATGTCAGTCATTATGATTAGAGTAAGAAGCTCCAAGGATCCCAGAGCACCTATTCAAAATGGGTATGACATAATACTAATAATTGTGCTTGATTCTTTTATTATTGGTATCTGATTTGGAATTTTGTTACTCAGGTTCTGGGCCATCAAATATCTTTTGATAATCGGTGGCATTATTGGTGCATTCTTTATCCCAGAGCAATCATTTGGGTCTGTATGGATGTACTTTGGAATGATAGGAGGGTTGCTGTTTATTATTATTCAGCTGATATTAATTGTCGATTTTGCTCACTCCTGGGCTGATGCCTGGGTGGGTAATTATGAGGATACTGAGTCTAGGGGATGGTTGGTATATTTTTTATAATTTATATTAAGTATAATTCCCTTGATTCTAAATTGAGAATTTTTAGGTATGCTGCGTTGCTTGCTGCAACCCTATTCAATTATGCAGTTGCCATTACTGGCATTGTGCTACTATTTTTGTACTTTACACATGTAAGTGTCTGTGCTCCTTTTCATTTTTCCTATGAGATATAATTACTTTATTTTGATTTATTCCACTTTTAGGCTGGATCATGTGACTTGAATAAGTTCTTCATTTCTTTCAATTTGATACTCTGTGTAATTGTGAGTGTTATATCTGTGCTACCCAAAGTTCAAGAGCACAATCAACATTCCGGACTTCTTCAGTCTTCAATTGTTACCTTGTATGTTGTTTATCTCACATGGAGTGGAGTTTCAAACAGCCCTGGTGAATATAACTTTGGACTATGTATCAATGAAGTTAACTGATATATTTAATACATCTGATGTCTTTTTTCTAGATCATGAATGCAACCCTGGATTTTTGGAAATTATTTCTGGAAACGATCCGGACGCACGAAGCCGTGTCACCTTTGACAAAGAAAGCATCATTGGTCTAATAATTTGGTTCAGTTGTGTTTTGTACAGTTCTCTCAGATCCGCTTCCAAGTCGTCGAAAATCACTATGTCTGAGAAGATTTTGGTCAACGATAATGGCGCTGGTATGTTGAGTACCAGATGGTTTGTTGTTGTAGTATTACAACTGGTTGCAACGAGTAGTGATATACGTGTAGAAATTTAATTAACGAATTCGTAGAATCGTGTGTTGTACATTCCTAAAGATACCCTTTGGTTTGGTGTGGTGTATACAAATTTGTAAGAATTAATGTATACTTTGTCTATAGACTAGCTTTAACACACGTTCTTTTCTTCACACAGTCAGGACTGCCGGAGAGCAGAGTCTTATCGGCAATGAAGGTAGGCACACACTATTACACTAAAAGTATAATGCTAGAATCAATTTACTAGTATTCCTTGCATTGTAAGATATCTTCAACACGCCACAATTTTAGTCACATGTCAATCAAAATATAGATTGTTATATGTA
This sequence comes from Ectemnius continuus, assembly GCA_910591665.1. Taxonomy (NCBI): domain Eukaryota; kingdom Metazoa; phylum Arthropoda; class Insecta; order Hymenoptera; family Crabronidae; genus Ectemnius; species Ectemnius continuus. The sequence goes on along the minus strand of OU342868.1, from coordinate 4,875,963 downwards.
GCGACAAATGAATTTCAGTCACCTGCTCAGAATCTTGATACATTATTATTTATTCTTTCGACTGACGTAATTCGTTAACGTGTAATTATTTTTGCTTGGTAGTTAGTGTGTGCCTGCTTTATGATCTTCCAAATTTTCAGTGGCGATTTTTAATTTTTCGAGACTCTGTTTCTTATTTATTTGACACAAATGTGCATGTCATATATGTATTTGTTTGTGTGCCTACTAATCACTATTGCGATGCTAACAGGGATACTCAGGGGTCATTTGTCTGCTTTGTAAAAATCTTTTCCTTTCAAAGTTTTCTCCTTTTCCGAATGTAACCAGATTATGCCCCAGTAGAAGGTCGTAACGCTGATGCCGAAGGTGGGGAGGAAGCTAAGGTTTGGGACAACGAAGAAGACTCGGTCGCCTACAGCTGGAGTTTCTTCCACCTGATGTTCGCTCTCGCCACACTCTATGTTATGATGACTCTCACCAACTGGTACCAGTAAGTATACCTTCACCTCTTCAATCCAACATATATCAGCGTTTGCCTAAAGGACTGGTAAATAAAACTGTAATTTTATTACAGGCCGAACTCTAATTTGGACACCTTGAACTCGAATGCGGCATCAATGTGGGTGAAGATTATCTCTGCCTGGATGTGCTTGGCACTCTACACTTGGTCTGTCGTGGCTCCTATTCTTCTGCCGCACCGTGACTTCTCATAAACACTTGCGGTTATAAACCTTCCCTCCCTCCACATAAAATGCCAGGTACACTACTCCTAATGCTATACAATATTGCAATCCGATGCAAACATGGATGGAATGTATAAGTATTTAGCGTGCTTCCGCAAAAACGGTGATTTTTGGAATAGAAGTTTTTGTATGGGAATATAAAGGCTTGCAGTTATTGATACTATGATGTTTAATCGGATCAAAGGCACCCCAATGAAAGTCGTAAATTGGTGTTCTAATTCCCTTTTGCTACCTACTCTCTCTCTCTATTAGGCATATTCCAAATACTGTCGTAAGACGAATGCTATACTCGAGTATTATGATATACTAGCCGGAACTGCGCTGATAATGCAAGGGCCAGGTACATAGTAGTCATGCTTATACCACGTAGTGAACACATCTAATTTCGATAGCTTCTCCAAAGACACACTTGATATACCGTGCAGCTAAGTACTAATTAAAAGGAGAAGTTGTAACTTACATAAAAAACTGATTTTTGTTCTCGTAGTCTCGCATTACTTATGCTTACTCTCAGTGTAGACTGCCTCGTGTTTTAAAGTATAGTTCAGCGAATCATAGGCTCGTAAGTACGGTTCTGTGTATTACTCCTGTATCTCAAGCTATCAGTGATATGATGAATTTTATTTGAGCATTATCGATGTAGCATATTATTGACGTTTTGTATAAGACGATATGCCCCACTCATAATTTCCTTTCGTTGTCCAGCCAGTGACTCTCAGTTTCGGATTGAGATACTTTTATCTACTTACCATATATGTCGCGTTAAGTAATGCTATGTCTTTACGGTGTATTTAAACGAAGACAAGAATTAATGTAATATGACGTACGGAACGACAGGGACGTGAATGCTTAAGTTCACTGTATGTATGTATATATGTTCTCAAAGTCAAGTGAGTATTTTTTTTAAGCGGCTATTCTGTAATTATCGGAACACTGTACTGGAAAAGTGTATACTTTTTTTGAATGTACATTTTATTAGCATTTAAGGCAATAAAGGAATTAAGTACGGTAACATAGAGCTTTATTATCACTCGTTAAGTGTACTGTCAGTATAAACATAATCAGTAGTTAAATCTGTACTTCCTGAGTGGCATATGACATGTCAGAAGAAATCCGACGATATCCTCGATCAATAGGAAGTTAAGATCATTTAATAAGCGCGTCAATCAGCCAATTCTACATACTTATAACAACGTCTAGGATACAATGCTTCTGACATATCAAAACAATTTCTTCCGCGACGGTAAACGGTACCATCTGATTTGAGCTTGCATTTTGCAATGCTGTTGTCCAAAGGGCGACTTTAGTCCCTCAGTCCCTACAACTTAAATAATCGCGGTAATCGAGATACAACATCAAATAAATAACGCACCATTTCAACAGTTTCGTTTCGAGTCGCTTTTGTTCGTGCAAGTAAAAAAAAAAGTGGGGGTCATGAAAAACACGTATGTATTATATACAAATAATAAATTGGACAAGCGTGGCGTGCGCGCGTCGAGATCAATCGCGTTCGCCGCCCATAAATATCTCCTTAGCTATCATATACATCGTATATGAGGGCAAGCGACAGGACTCCGTCTCTCCGTCTCCTAAATTCCGTCGAAAATATGATAGAAAATTTAGAGAACTATTTACAGCAACCGAGACCGGTCATAATAAAGTGTACAACGATCGCCTCGTCATTCAACTTTCAAGGCTTTCGCAGTCGTCTGCGCCGACGAAGTCGACTTCTTCAACAAATAGTTCTTCACATTTTGGAACGGTGTATCAAACAACAAAGTCAACACAACCGAGGCAGTAATGATCCAAAGCAGTTCCTTGAAGTTAAACTGAAAAGACGATATCATGCATTAAGGACATACGTCATTATCTGACTGGACTTAGCGCTTTAAAGACTTACCAGCAGTCTGAAGAACTCATAGTGCTCCGCAGTGCGCGTCTGACCGACGTTGAAGAAGAACACTGGGAATTGTGTTAAATAAATGGCGTAACTCAGCCTCGTCGTGATCATGAAGCCCTTCCATGCCAACGTCCTGCTCAGCCATCCTGCAAGTCCACTAATGAGATTTACTTATTCTCGATGACATCCTATTATTACCAACACGAACGCTCACTTACCATTCGTATTGCCGGTGTGATGCATCAAAGCCACCCATGCAAAAAGGGCACACCAGCCGATCGGTGCAAAGGCATTATACATCGCCGCATGCATCGGATTATAAACGTAATCAATCGAACCCATTGGAGCTGGTCCGAAAAATGCGCCGAGGAACATCGCAGTGGATATGATCCAACCAGCATAAACGGCAGTCTGGGAAAATGCGAGAAGTCTATGAACATCACAGCCCAAATAAAAGTGTTGGCATTTCAAAAATTCATCGATAAATTGCAAGACTTACTTTGTTCAATTTGTAATCACGGGGCAAGTACCTGAGAAGGTAGCCCAGGAAGACTCCTATGATATAAACAGTCAGTCTATGCGAGGGTAGAATATAGGAAAAATTGGCAGTGTCGAATAACTGTCTTATCCTGTAACCAGAGAATAATATGAGAGAAAAGTCAATGAATTTCCAACGTATTGTCTTTAATAAGTCTTACGATGTGCCGAAGAAGACGTAATTGTTCAGCTGCTTGATATACGTCACATAATAGCGTAGTACTGTCGAAAAGACAGCGACCGTAGTAAGGATCAGCGTCCCAGCCTTAGGCTTCTTATAAAGTAAGAAGACCATAAGGGGCGACAAGGCGAAGAGCTGGGTGTCGATGCCCAAATGATGCGTATGCGTTAAACACTATAAAGCAATAAAAATAGAAATCCACTTTTCCCCACACTTAACACACTGCGATCTAACAAAATACTATACCATATTTTCAAAGCCGAAATAATTGTGAATGAATAGGAAGTTTCGCCACCAAGTCTTCTTACAAATATTCGCGTGGTGCGTTACCACCAAATTCCATTGGGGACCAGCGCCAATATATGGCATTACATAAGTGCAAAAGAGTATTAAAGCTCCCAAAGTTGGCACCAATCTAAAATCAAAAGATTTAAATGAAAAACGTTAATTCGTCCTTCGAAATTACTCTTGACATGTGTATGAGACTCCTACCTGAGTAATCGCGACAAGTACTCATTTTTTATGTCGAGGCTACCGGACTTTCTCAATCTACCAATGAACGAGTAACTCGTCAAAAGGCCGGAAAGCATGATGAAGGGATCGGTGTACAAGCTAGCTGCCCTGCCAATTACTGTCCATGGTTTACCGAGATGCTGAGGAGACAACATACTGTCGTATGATCGTACGTCGATATTTACCTATTTCTATTAAAGAATCAATTCAATACCTCCGCCATGTCTGTCCTATTAACATAAGGGTTGAAGAACAATGCCATGCTCTTATGTGCCAAAATCAGCATCAGAGCATTGAGAGCTCTGACACCGTGCAAAGTTGCGATATCACCCTCGCTTCTTTCGAGCGAGACGAGCTTCTTATAATTTCGTTTCAACGAGAACGATAAGAGTAGTTCGCTCGCTGGTATTTTGTGATGGTCGTAGTAAGCGGCGACGACTGTCAATGAGATCACAGCGGCAAAGAAAATGCTGAAAGAAACGCGATATTAGCATTGCCGTGAAAAAAATTAGTATAATCTCACTCTCCTCGACCAACTGACCTGACCCAATAAAAAGGGTTTTTATACTAGGCGCGCTTTTTTCTGATTAATGCCTACTAGAAGTGATACGCGATCCGAGGATAATTACCTAACGAGGACAGTCTCTTGCGGGACAGGCTCCCTCCGTTTTACTTGGCACATTTCTTCATCCACTTGGACGGAGATCTTGAGACCAGTTTGCGAGGTGTATCGCGCGAGGATGTCGCGCAGAGAGATCTCGACATCTCGAGGACTGCATGATGCCGGGGTGCAGACCGCCCAGTTTATTGTGCTGAATCTCGGCACCCTGTGACCAGGCTACAAAGAATCCCAAAAGGAGGAGACATTAGACTTATTTTTCCTAGGCTCGCCCTCACAGATTATATCAATTTAACATCTCCCGCCGTTGGGATAATAGATGGATAGACGAATCTCCCTCGCTTCGCCAGCCGAACTTGTAAAGCTTGGATGATTCACCCAAGGGAAGGAGATGTTCGTATAAAAAGGAATAGCAGAAAGAATGAGGAATTGTTTGGTCATTTGATATACTTGGTCAGAAGGAAATTGATCCTTCGCAGTCGATCGACATTGTCAGTGTAATGTTATATTGGAGTGCAGCAGGGCAAGGAAAGTGCTCTGCACCGAAAGTAAAAGCAGCGAGTTCGGCTAATGTTTCATTTGAGCAATTTGGTATCAGGCCAACAAAAGGCGGCTACCGTTTTCGCATTTTTGTCACATCTTAGAATATAGGCTGTGATTCCAATGCGAGGAGTGTCGCGGGTAACATCGCACGCGCCCGCTTCGCTTTCTCGGGTTACGTTACGAGCGCTCGGTCTAAAAGTATCGGTTAAATCGCGCGAATCTCCTCGGTGCGCAGTCGTTATCCAAATGCTGGCAAGAGAAGAGGCAGGGACCTCTTTCGCAACAAGTCGATTTAACGAGGGATTAAAATATCCTGAATACAACGAAAGCCTCTCCATGGAGCGCGATGCAAATGAACCGGTGTCGATGAGGAAACACGGAACTCCGTCTGAGCCGAGTGACCGTAGCCCCACTGGTTCCTTAGATAAATAGTATGCCGCGAAACCATTCTTTTTCAAGTAACACACGAGCCACCAAGCCCGCACCTTACTATTGGCAGATAAATTACGACACGCTCGCTATAATGACTTTTATTACTTTGCCAAAGCATTTTCGCACGGCCGGTTTTTACGAGACCCCTGGAATTTTGATGATCTAATGGTAGAGAAGGGGAGCCATTCGGAGTCCAGGGATATCATTAGCATTAATTAATTATCCTCGCCTGTCCAACCGAATGCGAAACTTCATCCTGCTATCCTATTTCGTTGTTCAACATATTCTCTTAATTATCGACAAGTCGTTCCATCCATTTTTTCCCAGGTGTGTCCAAAGTTTCCGGGAATACCACTATTGAAAAAGAGTTTACTCGATCACAATCGGTCTGGCGATTGTAGGTGCTCTTTAAGTCCGAGAACAAAAAATCGTCAGACATAACTGATGCTGATCGGTAATGGGCATTTTAGCAACGACATAAAAAATCGTACACGTTGACAACATCGGTGGATTTATTTAAATTTCGATCTATTATTTCTTGGATTCGTAGCACGGCGTTCGAGGGAAAATCATGTGGGAAGTAAGGGCTCGTAAAATCAAGATCAATGCCAAGCGTGCGTTCGAGTATTCCACTTAAGATTCCGTGGCCGCGCGCCGTCTCATTGGCAAAGGAGCGTATTTAGTTATCCTTTGTCAAAGTACCGTGACTCGGCCGTCAGAGCCTCCTGTATTGACTCTTAGTAACACGTGCAAATTCGCCAATCCCATACATATTCATGAGAAAGGAGTACGAACAATTGTCCGCCGGGTTGATATTCAGGGGGTTCGTGCGCCTCACGGGGAAATCCATGGACGAATGGTTTCCTTATTCTACGGCTAATGTGTATTCTAGTCTTGATCGAGCAGATAAGATCTGATAATTATGTATCGCGGTGTTCTAATAAAAAAGGAATATCAAGGTGAGCACTAACTGTAACTCAATGTTTTTGTTCGCATAGGACCTGTTACTGCATACAAAGTATGCGAGCATAGAACTCGATTACCATGACCGATCTTTCTATGACATTCCTAACAATGCTGCAACCGATATATTAACTATTAAATAGTCGTTTGTTAATATATTCATTTTTTTCCCTAGCGAAAAAGTAGAGAAATGTGTCTTGAATGCGAAATGCGTGTCACAATCGTTATTGAGAGTAGTGTGAGTCTGTTTGAATAAGAATATAGTTGAGGATGAATAGTCAAGTCTACTGACTGGCAAGGTTAGTGGCTCGTGTCTCAGACGTTCATTGAACGAGCAGGGCAAATCCCTGCGGTGGTGCTCGAAAGGTCGACGCTACCACAAACCAAACCCGTCTCGAGTTAGCCGACTGGTCCAAACGACCCTCCCGGGCGCATCGCACTTAAGGCGTACTGTTTTTGGATTTTTTGGAGTTTTTGCTCCCTTTTCGGGATCCTGCGGTATTCGCCGCTCGTAGAAGAAAGTCACGTCCACCAATGTTAGCTCTTCCTCCGGTGAAACGATCCCGGGATTCACCGGAACGAACGGAAAGGGGCAACTGCTTTCGAATTCAATCTCTTTGTCCGCGACGATTATATTCCGAGAACGTGCGGCAGTTGGAATGGTGAATTTCTTGTCGGGGCAACTCGCTTTTGCGGTCAGATTCGCCAGAATGATCTAAAAGTTTCCGAAATTCCCCGCCAGCTTCTTGGTAAGTTATTCCCGATACCAAGGTCTGAGATCGAATGAGTCAGTCGATCAGAATCGCTCTCCATTTCGATCCCGTCTAGTTTCCACGGAAATCGAGAAAGTCGAGCGGGTGGATGGCCAATATCAGCTCAATGCAAATACGTACTTACGTCTGTCACGTTGCTTCGAAATGCGTAGTGCGAGTGAAGTAGTCGGTGAAGATGTTTGAGATCCGGCCGGGATTGATCGACGTCCAATTGAAGATAGGCCAGGCAATATTGGCCGTAAATGCCTTCACTGCCTTCGACGCCGACGCACTCGTCGAAGTCGCCCAGTTGATTTACATTTCCGTTGAGAAGGCCCGACGGAATTTTGGCTGTCGCGTCGTACACTGCAGGAAAGAAAGAATATTCTAAAGCACCCGCTGGAGAAGGTCATTAGAAGGTCGTTCCCTCGTGTGTTGCCACCCAGTCGAAGGCCGCTTCAAATTCCAAGCGAGAGAAGTGCCTTTTGCAAGTCACGCTCGCCCTAAAACGAAGCGGGCAGTTTTAACAGCCAGCGTTCTTAGCAGCCAACGTGAATTCACCGTCAAATCTTTCACTCTTTATCCAACAATCCTACTCTTAAAACACTACAATTTTCAATCGTTCAATAATTCAAAACGACCTGAAATTATATAAGTGACAATAATCGACGATATTTTAAAATATCGAGAAAGTATATCGTTGCCTGTCAATGATATAATTATTCATACGAATGCGCTGTCTATTTTATATTCCTTGTATCAGTTTGTTCCGGCCTGAAAAGCTAGGTCTTCTTATGGATTTGAAGACAGTAGGCAATAAATCTCAGCGACAGTCAGGTACGCTTGTTCCTATCGCGGCTACACACTATTTGTGCCTGGCTAGCCAACTGTGAACGCTTTAAGAGGCCTAGGAAAGTGCTAATAGCTGTTCGTTATATTGTGAGGAGAGCCGAGTCAGCCACGCTACTGGAATTCCGAGGTTTGCCATGAATAAAGTACCACCGATGGTGTCACCTTGCTGGCGCTGGTCAATCAGTGTAATTCCCGTCGAATGCTTACACCGGGCAAATAAAAATATCCTTCTGAGCGAACCGAGCCAATGAAGTAGACTTGTCAATTAGCGATGATTTTTCGTCGCGTTGGATTAGCGGACGAAGGAGAAATCAGTCGGGCGAAAGAGCGACCTGAAGCAACCGTCTGTCTTTCCATGTTACTGAAGCACGTGTCGCATACGGAATGCGATGCCTATGCTCTGCGCTATTGGCTCTTTTTACGTAAGCCGCCGATTCACAGCTGTTGTTGTGAAAGATCATTCAAGTCCGAATATCCCTTAGTAGGATTTTTCGATTGTCCGAACTCATAGATCTTTTTATCTCCTTTATGCATTTTTTTTCTTATAAGTTAATTGTACGTTTTTATTTCTGACTTTTGTGATATTAATCCCTGATTAGGAATTAAATTAAAAATATGGCAAGCTAAGTTCAAAGTAAAAGAGATGAATGTAGATACTTTTAAGGGCCCACAAAGCGAATTTGGCGAGTTCTTGGTGAAAGATCTCGGCGTGCTCCTTGCATTCCGCACTAACTGGTCCAGCACCAGGATCGTAGGCTGGCACAATCTGCAGCAAGGTCCGTGCTTCTCGGTCGATCTCTTCAGGGAATTCCTCTGTAACAGTGAACAAGAAAAACTCTCGTTACTTGATTGTCACCAGTTAAGGCAATTTCGAATTATTCTATCAAGGAAGTTTGTCGAACTGTTTTCAGTCCACGCTAACTCGTTTCAGGGAAGTGTCACCCCGTTATTCTGGGGCATCAAACAGAATTCCAATGAGTCGCTTGTTTGCGAGAATTTCAACTATTCTTTGGGGAATTCGATGCGCAGAAAAGACAACTTTCCAGTCAACAGGACAAATATTTCATTCAGTCATTAGATCACACCTACTCTTCCGGAATTTTAGCTGAAGGTCGAAATTCAAAGATTCGAGATGGTAGAACGTGATAAAATGTATAGTGCGTACTCGCCAGTTTACTGTATATCGTAGAGTCATCGTGTTGACTGCGTAATTGCCAAAAGGATGAGTGTATCATTTCCATAGAGATCTCAGGGATCAACGAACCCCGTCATCCGCGACGTACACAGCATTAAGTATACTCATTTCGAGTTTACCGTAATTTCCTCTACCTTTATCTCCTTTTTACGATCAATCTATTTCATAATTCGAAAACCAGACTAAGAACGTAAAAATTTACTAGCAATATTTTCCGCTCTATAATATAACGACTCCGAATAATTACAGTCACTAACTACGAAATGCTCGATCTGCAACTATAACTGTCATGAAACAGTTCAACATTCTAAATCTAAGAGTCTTACATAAAATTGGGAAAAGTGAATGTGGAAGTTTCGACAGGAGAAAATTTCAATTAAAGGTGTCTGTAAATTATGGAGAAATGAACGGCGAAGACTGGGGTTGGAAGGCGTATGTGTTCGAGTGTGACCTGTGATCTGGCGCTTTCGCTGATAGACGAGTGCTTAAGTAATAGCACTCAATTCTGTTTCGCGACGAGGAGCCAAGCAGCCTGGCAGCCTAGATAAAGCTCGCGTCATTCAAGGGCGTACACGCGTTGTTGCATCGACAGTTACATCAATCGTTGGAGTTTTGCCGCATTGTAGAGCCAGCCGTGAGTGACACCGTTCCTACTCGGGCAGAGCCTGCACTGGAAAGCTCGCCGAGATCCTAAGAAGAAAGTATGGCCGTCATTGCAGCAGTGCACATGCTATCGACGACTATTCAGAATACATATTAATATCCCCGTAGAAACGGATGGCTGACCCACTTTTGCCATGGATTCTTATTGTTAGCCGTCGGATACACCGACTGTGCAACTGCGCACTGCTGTCGTAACTATTCCAATACAGATTCTCTCTTTGCCATAGCTGATTCGATTAGAATCGCTTTACTCTGAATTAATCCACCCTGTTCACTCCCAGTTTCCGCATTCGAATTGAAATAGTTGGAATAATTCGCTCGATATTCACTGTCATCGACTTTTTCTCCATTGATGTATTATATTACATCCGCGACTTGCTAATTGAGTTACGATGATTAACGATGTAATAAAAAAGATCGAACGGCTTAAGGAACGTTAACGATTCGCCCTGCGGGATCTCGCGATCGGCATTCGATGATAAATCCAATACTTTTCCTTGAATTCTAATTTTGGACCAATGAACCAAGGTCGAGAACATTGCCTTAAGGCTCTTGCCCGTGCAGCATCCCGCACGATCTTTGATACCTTGCGCAAGTTGATTTATCACCGGATCTTGATTACGATTTCAAAAGCGTCGACTCATGGTGCGTCGATATTGGTACAAATCTGACCGCCAATGGCGCATAATTTGCAAAAGTCGCCTCTAATAATATATCTCAAACTTTGGACTTGCGGTCACTCCTCTCTTGAACGTGCCGTTGGCAAAAAAAACAAGTGACGCTTTCGTATCCCGCGAACCTCTAAGATGCCAGGTGGACTGTGTACACAGAGGTGTGCGTGTGGGTTCGATAAAAGTACAAAGATCAATCCCGGAAGTCAATGACTCTCCGAAAAAGCATCCCTGACCTGTTGTTTGCTCTCGACCTTCGTTCGGATGCTGCGACTTATTCTTACCAATTTGATCATCGATTATCGGGATTACGCAATGAGTGTTGCGTGGGTTCGAGCACGCGGTACTGTTTACTTTCATTTCAGGCGCAATTTTTTGTCATTCCTGGCAGCACCGAGCTCGCGGACACTCTGCCCTCCTGGCCCAATGAACCACTGCACAAGTATTGACAGCTTTCCCGATCGCCTTATCTTTCCCAAGCACTTTCTGCATGTGGCAATTCAAGCCGCAATCCGTTTCGCACTGTCCTCCTGAAATGTCCTGACGGCAGCTTTGGAATCTGACACTATGTTCGTGTTAGAACCGGATTGCACGACTTGTTCATCCAGATTTCAACCACGCACGTTGAAGTTCGTGTGACAAGTTTTCTACATCATTTACGGGGTCATTGTGAGAATTCCTTTTTTTCAGCGATTGATGTTCTATTTGGTTCTTAGTTTATTAGTATTTTAATTCATCCTCTGCTGAGCTTAGTAATAAGTGCATGAGTTAATGTAATGATAATGAGCACTTGCAATGTATTAATAACCAGCTATTATCGTACTGCGTGCGTGTACAAATCAATTTCTGCAATTATTAAAAGATAAGAAGTGATTCTAGTATTTCTTGTGTTCCTGGAATTATTAGTACTTTAATCTTGGTTTGAGGAGTGGAAGAATCTAAAGTTTAGCAGATAATAATCATCAATGTGCTTATGGAAAGGAGATGCGTGATATGATAAAATACGAAATGTTTATCTGAATGAAGCAAGTACCAATGAAGTCAGACGCGAAGTTTCGCCAATCCCCGCCGAACCTAAGTAATGAAAGCAATGCGCATTCACAATTTTTCGTTACGCTCGGTCGCCAAAAGTGCAACCACTTTTACTTTTCCTGATTCCTAAGTAAACAAGCAGGAAAACGTGAACGAGCATAGGATGAAATTTATCGGTCAAAACCATTCATTACCGGTTTCTATTGGCGAAATAGAGCCGTCTGTTTTATAGCTTCTTTATGAACTCTACCACTTTCGCAAGTCTCCATGATAATGAGTGCTCATTCCCTGTCATTTGGGATGTGCATTTAACAACTTGCGCTATGTGCCTCCAACCACAAGCGAGAAATGCGCGCTATTAATCGCACGTAACGTGACGATACCAATGATCGAAATTGCCATCGAACGAATCGGTGGACGCATCCTTCGGGACGAGTTATGTGTTTATCGAAAAGATTATTCAAATCGTGTGGTGGAGAAGCGCGCTAAAGCTGAGAAGGTTTTTCTCGAGAGAAGTCCGTAAATGCGATGATAGTGAATGCAAAGAGGAACTCGAAATGCAGGCTTCCTTTGAGCGCGAGAATCATTGCGAGAGACATTCTTCCCAGGTGAGAGCAAAGGCCACACAACAGGAAACAAGTCTCTGTTTCTTTTTTTCTCCCTCACTTCCCTCGGGCTAATTGTATCTGTCATCGTTATCGCAATCACTTCAATTGTGCAAGCGCCAGTGCTCTTTTATGCGGGCACGCATTTCATCTGCATGACAGCGTAATTTATCGATTCATAGTTAAAGATTGCATCATTGTACCGCTGGCATTTCGAAGGAACGTTACCGGTGCAAACTAAGACGATTTTCGGCAAAAGGTTGCACACCGATTGTGTATCCATGACCCATTTATATGTCACTCTGACAGAGTAAAGTACATTCTAAAAAGATGCGAGTAATTTTAACGATTGCATTATACAGTCAGGAATCAACTAATGTTAAACGAGCTCTTTGTTTAGAAAATTTAACGACTCCTCGACGCACTCTCGTAAAATATTTTTATTATCTTCTGGTAGACTGACTTCTAACGGAAAGTACTGAAATTTAATTAACGATCGTTTCTTCGTCAGTTAATGCTAACTTTTTCGAGGGCGTAAGTATACGGGAAGTAAAATCGACAGGTGGCGGCGGTCACGAAACAATGCGTGGCGTGCATTTCTCAGCCGACATGAAAGTGCAATTGCCATCGCACTTGCACTCTGTTGCGCGTTCGCCTGACGAAATCTAGAAAGTAATTCCGGCCCAATTCGTAATCTCTCGCGAATGTGCTTCCTACTGAAAAGTGTCGGCTGCATTTTTTCCAGCCTCGCGCCTGCAATTCCCTGCTGCGGAGATGTCAGACCGCAGACCTCTCGCTGACTACTTCCTCGCGGAATTCCCTCGGCCGACCATTACAATTGGCAGATGCTATGCGAGATGAAGTTGCGCTCGATAATAATGCTAATTGCTGAACACAGGATATTAGAGAAATTAGAAAGGAAGACGATTCTATTCATCCGCTGTCTTCTCTAAATCAAAGCGGAAAGGAAGCTAGGATTTCTTACGATTTTTTTAATAAGAGGAAGCTATTGTTAATTTCAAACGAAGTCTATGCACGACGCATGACTTCGAGGTAGAGCACGAAGCACGCATGTGTGCCACGCGGACGCTCATTTATGCGGGCTGTTCACGCGTGTCGAAATATCGAAAGTGGTTTGGTCTCTATCGCTCTTTCCCGCCAGATTCCCACCCTATTCGGATGTACATCAGTCCCGCACTGCTCTCGTTTCTTTTCCTGATTAAGTAAAATTGTAATAGAATTTTTTTCTACACCCTCGAAGGGTTTTAATACCACGTGATTCTTGAGGAATGTATTTGGAAGATCGTGAGGAAGATCACGAGTTATAGCCACTCCCTTCTTTGACATCGGTAACAATGTCAGCGCGCATAACAACGTAGCAGCTACACGACCAAACATGCTGACACTACCGCTTTTCCGCAGTGTGCCAATAATAAAGGAGGAACCTTGGAGGATCTCGCACTGGTGGTAGCTTGCAGGCCGCTGCTTCCACCGACTCCAGCGAGAGCGTTCCTCGCAACGTAAATAATGAATTCGCGCGAGGGAACAAGGAGATTCTTCACTGAGAAATCGGAGATTTGCCCCGGCCGACACACCAAATCGGATCGGTGGAACGTGCACTGTTAATAAATGCGTGCGAACGGCCTTCGCTCATCTATAAATCGCTGCAGTTACCGCTTTTTCAGGAAAGCCGGAATAGTTGATTTCCCTGTTTTGGTGAGGAAGTCCACTTGCCAATTTGTTCTCTTCTTCTTCCCTTTTTTTTCCTCCTGCCATTCGAACGGCGATTCCCGTTTTTCGAAATGCGTGATCGGTGCGCGCATTAGCTGGCAAAGCGACGGCATTCCCAAACCAGTTGGGCTAGACGTTCTATAAAAGTAGGGTAGTTCTTGGGAGAAAAAAAGCGAGTGTTATGCAATAAAGACGAAATCAGCTATAGAAGATAACTGGGCTTCCTAATGACAGGATTTTCAGCGGGTAAATGGCTGGCATGTTCCTTCCAGGGGCAACCAATCGCCAAGGTAAATCTAGCTACGCGCTCTAATGGTACAATCAATATTAGTTATTTACTGGAAAATGTTAATTCCTCTTGGCTTCCTATTTGCTCTAAGCACTTAGCACGTGGTGCACCATTGCTGGCGCATTGATCGCTCGTCACGGGATTTGTCAGGCAAACCTTGCATGGTCAGTCCAACTCGTCGAAATCCGGAAATGTTATTTCTAACTGACTCTTGACTCACCGTAGTACGGATTGGTGTCTTGCACTTCGAACTGGCCGATTTTAAAGACATCGTCTCGTAGAGGTTCGATCGTATGATTGCGTAGGTGACTGATGAGTTCGATGAAAGTGAAATTCTCGGAGGTATCAGTCTTATTTCGCGACAACACCCGCAGGATCTCCTCGTCCTCGAGGACAGTGAGGCCTCTCGATGTAAGAAGGTCCACGGACTTCCCGGCGCAGGACAAGTGCACCAGAAGAAAGATCGTCCACGTACTCGTCAATGTACCCATCCTCCTCTCGAAGTCGATTTTCCCAACTCTCAAAATTCCACAAAGTACTTTGCGTACTTTTCACTTTCTAGGACTTCCAGTAACTGGTCAACTGTTGCACAGGATTGAGTCTTTTCACGTTGCACCTAACATCGAAGGTTCCGCTGGGATTTCCGGCGATTCCTGTCGAATCGCAGTGCAAACGCAGTGTTTCGTCGTGGTGAACTGCGTTGAAGTTTCGATGGGTAATTGGATGGGTCCGAACGAAAATAGGCGGGAGAGGCTGCGCGATCGTCACCGATGCTTTCACGAACTCGGTATTGCCCGATCGTTCGAAGGTGAGCTTTACGAGTGATCGTGGAACACGATGGAGTCACCTGTGCTCACGAATAGGGCAATGAGAAGAGGGGTAGCGCGTATACTCTCCGGTTCCCCACTCTCAATCTCTCGGACTGTCTCCGAAGGACCTGTTATCGCTACTGAATTATTCGGCACGCTTCTCGCGCCATTCATTGTTGTACCAACTCCGATCATTGTTTAACAAACCACTCAACGATTCTTAAACACATCCATTCCATGACGATATAAAATCCAAGTATGCCTTCTGACAATTTTCAAAAATTACAAATTTCTCTCACTATACAAATTCAATCTGATTCTCTTAAGATCGAATGTTCGACTAGTTTCGAATGAGAGATCGAAATGATTTTATACAAGATGTGTATTCGTCGTCGAAGGTCCAAGAAATCGGCTGGATGAGAGTGGGAGGGAGTAAAAGTCAAAGGCCCAAGGTCAGGTGTAATTAGTAAGATTTTTGGATAACAGGGCGAAGAGTGCGAAGAGACGACAACCTTGGGGTCGCACGAGATGCGTACACCGAGGACAAACAGCACGTGCAATTGATAGGCATGTGTTAAGGTCAATTCGCCCTCATTCCCCTTTCATTCTGAAATCAGCCAGTGTGCATTGCACTTGAGTGGAAACTTCGCGTCGACTGGTCAAAAAGGAGTCGAATCATCCATGTACTTGCCATTCAAAGTGCGCTTGCGTTTCCTCATAGGATCGCGATGAAGCTATTAATCTTGCACGATTACAATCACTCAGCCTTGGCGAGGCTGCTTCCGCACTGAGAATTGTTCGGGGTGTGTGCGAAGTAATGCCGGGATCGAACAATCATCGAATTATTGGAGTTGGCCGAATTTTGCGCGGCTCGTTCGCCCAGCGTTAGCTCGGAGAATGTTGAAGTTCCTGCTAAGTGGATTTCGTCACGTCCGATGAAAGCCAGGCTGACTCGGCGATATTTAGAAATACGAGGAACTGAATGATCGGCTCGATTCGATACACGCATGCGAGTGAACTGAGGATAATCTAGGAATACGATAAAACGATCGATCCAGTCGATGAAAAAGGAGCCGGTAATTAAAGAGGGTGCCAAAGTGCACCTATTAAGAGTCATCTTTGGCAAACTTGACCTTTGCCGATCATTGGCTCGTTCATGCAAAGCAAGATTCAACCTGATGCCTGTCAATTGCTAATTATAGGCTAATGTGACTCAGACTGCTGATTCCCTCGGTGGAACGCTCTGTTTACTTTTCCTTCGATTGTAGAAGATCCTGAACGTTCCCGGTTGACTTTGCCTTTTGACTGACCCTAAGCACGTTTAAACGATTCATCTTTTTCTCTAATCTTCCATTCAACTCACGATTTCGTGCAGCATTCCGTCCCTTGCCTTTGTCAGGTGGTTGTCCCATCATCGACAAAAAGTGGCACCATTAAAACATACCTTAAGAATTCCACCAGTTAAGGACAATGTATCCTTCGATTCTTTATCTGCTTAGCGTTAGATCAGCAATTATACCTCATCTGCATTTCACAAGGCTTTGCCGATACTCATCTGGGAAACCTGTTCATTTCTAATTTATCCTGCGGTAATAGCAGATACACATAGAGATTAAATACCTTCGTTTTGAATTACCATTACGCACAATGTAAAAGTGTCAGAGAAAAATTGAACGGAATATTCGAGAGTGGTTTATGTAATAACGTTATAATTTCTACTAATTACAATGTAGTGCATCGTGGTGCATTTGTAAATCAAGATGCGTCCAGCTGTCTATTTAAGACGGTGGTTGCGCTGCTCTCTTGAATTACTTAATGAGCCGACAAACTTTCGGCCTGAGCGGTGCATTCGTGCAACACGCTGACCGAACGAATTGCATTCGAATAAGGTCGACGATTTCACGACACCTCGCAGCTGATCTCAATTTGGAGGAGCTATTCTCTGATGAAACCAGGTGAAGTGAGCATAGTGCCTCGCGACGATATTATCGTCCGAGCGACGTTATATGTTTCCCAATATTTTACGTCTAAAAACACGAGACTGTTCAAACGGGTTCTACTAGATGAGAAAATTCAAAGTTGGTCCTGCCTTGTCCGACCAGTCTTGCCTAAGCGAAAATCTATTAGGATATGTCATTCCAGTCATTTTCTACAAGCACTTCCACTTTAACATCTTCGTTGATCCTCATTTCTCAAGCAGATTGATGAAACGCGTGGGCAACGGATACATACTGATAAGAGGAAAGTTCGGAGAGAGTATTGTAGGTACAAAGAACGCATTTTTCATTGTCACCAAGAAAAACTTGGTAAAGTCTGACTTTTTTTTTAAGGTCTGCAATATTGAAATAAGTACGCGCTCTTTGTATACAAACTTAAAGATTGGCTATCATTTTTCGATATTGGATAGAATTAAATATTGTAATTGTATAAATAGAATAGGATTGGGTAGTTGTATTATAAATGTAACCAGGGCGATCTAGAATTTCTTTCGAAAAGGAAACTTTCGGTTCGAAGTGGAATTCGTCACATAGGTAGATGATACGTGCCGTGGAGTTCGTTCCAAAATCCTGTTGAAATCGTGGCTTGCACAAGTGAGACCGGTGACTCCTCTGTTCCGCATTGTCTACCAAAAATGTATACAGTTACACGGGGAGGCGCGCGTCGCATATGAGAAATCGGTGGATGGAAGGTGGGTGCGAGAACCGATGGGCCAAAGTTCGCTCTTCTACTTCGCAAGTGGAATACACAATAGCATTTCCTACCAAATCGAGTCTCATACGATGCAACTTATTTTTCACCTCTCATAAACTGGGTAATCCCTGATTATAGCTTTACAGCCGGCAATAGATAGCAAGTAAAACGACTGATTTGTCATATCGTTAAGTATCCTTCGACCTCCAATCATTTCTCCGCTTGGAGGAAAGTGAAACTTTTTGCACGACGTTGACATTTCGAGATTACATCCTATAAATGACGCTTCCTCGATATTTAGTTCTATCATCATTATAGAATTGCCTGTAGGTAAGAACGTGTGTGGAAATCGACTGACTTGCGTGCGATGTTTGACGAGGAAAACTTTGCCTTCCATCAACAACGAGTCAAAAGGTTTTCATGCAACTATGTGACGCTTAACAGTCAATTTATGACAGACTGTTGGAAACATTCTTGCATAACTGATGCCTCATAATGACATTACCGCGACGAACTTCTTTTATTCGAATAATGACGCACCCGGTGCGGCTCGCACTTTCATTTATGCATGCACGGATCCCAACGCCTACTACGCGCAGGTTATCCCATTTTTTTTCTGTCCATTCTTCATCGCGAGAACTATTCATGAGCGACTATTTTTACCCGCCGCCAACGTCGATATGATAATTTTCGTACTGGGCGTTATTAATTCGCCCAGGTGGCAGTAATTCCTGTTATGTACGAAATTAATTATAACAAGAGTGGACACGTAATAAAAATCAAGAGCAATTGAAACAATGAATTTCATTCGATGTTATGAAACATCGACCGATGAACGATCGTCGAATCATTAAAAACTTGCTCATAATGCGATCTCTATCAATGAAAGACATGCAAGGACTCGATGCGCCAGTACACACGTACCGCGTCGTTTCTAATGCCCAGAGGCACATTCCACAAAAAGACTTTTCTCCAAAGCAATAAACAAACATACAATTCCTACAAAATCCTAAATCCTACAAAAATAAATAAATCCTACAGAAGAAAACTATTTAAAAGCATAACTAGACGAAACTTTCCAACAATCGAAGCATTGCCCGGAGTTTTATACGCTCCTGAGTTCGATCGCGTCTCGACGCGCGTCGGCGTGCTGGCGCGGCGCATCGCTGCTCGAGCCGGTGCGAGTAGCAAGCAGACCGACGTCGTACACGCCGGCGAACGCGCGAGTTTAAGTTCGGCGTGGTTGGCGGTGGTCATTGGTCCAGTGCTTTCTCTGTGCTAGCTGGGAGCAAGTAGCGCGATCTTCGAGGGAAGAGCGGTTACTGCGAATGACGTGAGAACGTGCGGGAAAGAGAAGGCTGTTTGGCAGGCGGCGCGTTTTCTCTCCACTCCGCTGGGAAGGCTCGGAGGCGCGCCAGACAGTGCAAGGAAGGAAGGAAGGCCATCCTGACGCGACGGTCTGCGGTAGAGCAGCTGGTGCGACGAGAGGAGGCAGAGAGTGTGCGGAGAGTGTGCGTTCGCCCGGTTGTCATCCGTCGAGTTCGTTTGCCTCGTGCGCCGCCTCGATCGATCTCCAAGCCGGCAAAGTGACTCTCCTCTCTTCGAGGCATCCAAGAGCTGCTGCTGCTGCTGCTGCTGCATCGAGCGTCGCATTCCCAGCGAGTTCTCCGCCACGAGTGGCTCACTGCACTCGCATTCGTATCACACCGGCCCGCCGACCAGCGTCCTCTCCCCAATGGTGAGTGTGGAGAGAATACTAGAGAGTCTGAATCACACAGGCGTACGTCACTCACGTGCGCCGTCCTCTGCGAATCCGCAGTCTCTGCACTCGACTCGATGCACGCCGCTCCGATTCTATATGCGTGCTTGAATCGCTTACATGTGCGACGAACGTGTGTCCACGTATTGGAACTATTTAAGGGGACACAGACGTACCCTTTAAAGGCCTGGCGGCGTCGTCGGACGCTCATCACGTTCGTCATCGCGCGACGTCATAAATGACGCGCGCGTTGTTTGGCCTCCCACTCTTAGCCCATTGAATACCCGCTGTCTTTCTTTCTCTCTCTCTCGCTTTTGTACCAGCTTGTGCTCGCTCTTTCTCTTCGCTCGTTATTTCTACTATCTTATAGCCTTGCCTTTGTCTACCTATATTCTCGTCCTCTTTTTTCTTGCCTTCTCTTTCTCTCTCTCGCTCTCTCTTTGTTTTAGTTCCAGTCGCGCGGAATGAAACATCATGCGCTATCTTCCGCATTTCTTTGTGCAAACTCGACTCTCTTCCGTTAGTTCTACGAAGCCGCAGTTGCTTGAGCAGCTGTGCGCTAACGTTGGTTGTACGTCGAGGAAAATTGATCTAATTGAATTAATGCGATTGAGCTGAATGAGTAGTCGGAACTGGAAGGAGAGAACTTGTGGCATTGAGAGTTGAGAATAATAGAAAGAGAAAAAGACGTAATTCGAGGACGCGATGTATAATTGTCGTTTTTATTAGTATTATTAATTCAAAGAATATTGTCTTGTGAAATGACGCGTTGGAAATAATGAAGCTTAGTAAATCCTGACTGACAAAGTACAGGCAGGGTTTTAGGATGACTGTACCTGAGACAATCGGGTCAGTACTTGTAGACAAAGAGGAAAGGTATCAAGGGAAAGTTGGGAGAAGTCTATGAGCCGATTGGGAAACCCGAGGAAAAGGGAGTGGGAGAACTTTTCGAGTGCTTATTCAAGGTTGACATTGTCGAATTTCCCCGGCAGTTCCCTTGGCATTAAATGAGCCCTGTCATAAACGAACGGAAAGAAGGTTTACATCGGTCGACCTCCTCAAGGCGACCAGTTCCTCGATCAGTAAGGTCCGAGGGAATCCACGCGAACAGTCGATATCTGCTTTCGACGTGAGCCAAACCGGTATGCTTTATGCGACAGTAGTGACTAATTGTGATCGATAGCACGTATGAATTGGCAAGCCACCGAATCGCGCTGCAGTTTAACTTTGCACACGGTAAGTGCGAAATTCCACGCGACTCCAATTTATTTGAGTTACTCGTTTAACGATCGATTTCTTGTACGAGGATTTCCCGATTTTATGAAACCTCTGACGGCAAGTTTGATATTATCAAAATTACGTAAGTCTAATAATTAAAGAACATCGTATTACAAATTTTTCCTAGAAATATTAGTATTTTGTATAGGAAATATGTGGCTGCAGTAGAAACTACAGTGAAATAATAGGAACTGCGCGATGTAACGGTTAAAGAGAAATGTGAATGACAATTCTCGGGTGTTAGACGGTAATTACGAGTGCAATGTGAGTAGCTCGGCGAGGTCAGCCTACTAATTGTACCGGCTGACCTATCTTTCAGTGCGATATACTGTGTACAAGCAGGTGTTATGTAACAAAACAGAACTTCTCTGACTCTAAAAGAAAAAGGAAAAGTAAAAAGAGCAAAGGGTTGACTGGATAATATTTATTCTTGGCATCACGCAAGCCCTGACCTCGTCACTCATAATGAGATAGTACTGGAAAACGAGCATAATTTACATCCCTGGGAAACTCGTGTTTCCGTAGAGGGTGCAACTCCGCCGATGTGCTGCAGCTCCCCATTTCAATCGCCTAAAAGCTTGAGCCAACGTAAAATTACTGCAGCGAACGCTTAATTAACTACGAAGCCGGCGAGGCGTGCTTGGGATTAAACGTTGTGCAAAAGAGGAACTTTCCGCGAGCCGATCAGCCGTTCTAATTAGTTTATGAGCTGCAAGACTTTCATGATCGTCAACAGGGTTTGTTTGGCAGTGAATATTCATCCCTTCGCTTCTTCTCACCCTCGGCGACACTCTCGCTCGCGATAAAAATATGTCTCGCCCGAAGGACCACCTGACCCTAAAAGTTCTGGCCGCACCTCCACTTTCCCCCGAGTTGCCTTTTCAAGTCGGGACCTTCTTTCCACGAAAGCAGTGCGATCAATGCACCTCATGAAAAACTCCAATCCCTCACGAATCACCTCCAGAAGACTAAGCTTGACGCGAAATTCAATGAGACTTTGTTGATAGTGGGATAATTATCAAGGTGTCGTAGGAATTACTCTAATTATGCAAATCCATTATGTAATTGCACTGGGCAATTGAAACACGTTAACTGCGCCAAGAATTGTCACACTGGAAGGCCTTGACACGCAAAAGGAACGTCAGACGCTAATGTTTCTCTTTAATGGTTCCTTTCGCCAGCGTTTTACACCGACTAGTTGTTCTTCCGAAATTGATTTTGTCCCGACGAAGTGGCGAGATATCGATTGACCCATTATTTAGTTGAAAAGATACCCTTCCTAGAAGATTGGCCAGCGTGGCACAATTAGAACTCGGATCAATTCCTCGAACTTAGTCTTGGCTGCAACACTCGCTCGACTTGCACACAAATTCCAATCATCGTGCAACCTTAGAAATGACTAATTCCGTCGCACAAGTAAACGTCTTTATTAAACGCGATTATTTCTCCTTTGAATTATGCTAATCGTTCTTCAAGGACAGGCCATGAATTAGAATTCGCATTAATTAAAAGAAGAGTCGTAGAAGAAACAGGCTTGATATCAATTCCCGAAGGACACGCACTAATACGATACACGGTCGCCGCTAATCGCTTGAAACCTGACCAATAAAATATCCTCGGCTAATAGTGAAATCGATCAGCAGCCGCTCCATCAGGCATCTCGATGAATTTAATGAGCGCGAAAGTGTACCGGAATTCTACCTAAAACACATGGAAAACCGATCTGGAATATTTGATTTCAACGGTTTTTCCTATGTTTTTTTACCTTCCCGACCTTTCCCGGGGCTGAAACTTGGTGGGGAATGTTTTTTTGCATCGAGGAAAAAGTAGAAAAAATTCCAGAGCCCTAGCTCAAAATTCATTTTTTCGCAAATTTTTTAAGGCATACCCCTTCAAAAATTTTCGATTTTTCGAAGGTTCTGGGACCGGGACGAACGCTTGATTTTTCGATTGCTCGTGTCTCAAAACGGATAAAAAACATAAATGTTGTGGGGGAAATGCCGGATTTGCACATAAAACACGTGGAAAACCGATCTTGAATATTTCATTTTAACGGTTTTCCTATGTTTTTTTATCTTCCCGACCTTTTCCGGGGCTGAAACTTGGTGGGGAATGTTTTTTTGCATCGAGGAAAAAGTAGAAAAAATTCCAGGCCCCTAGCTCAAAATTCATTTTTTCGCAAATTTTTTAAGGCATACCCCTTCAAAAATTTTCGATTTTTCGAAGGTTCTGGGACCGGGACGAACGCTTGATTTTTCGATTGCTCGTGTCTCAAAACGGATAAAAAACATAAATGTTGTGGGGGAAATGCCGAAATTCTGCCTAAAACACATGGAAAACCGATCTGGAATATTTCATTTCAATGGTTTTCCCTATGTTTTCATCACTTCCCGATCTTTTCCGGGGCTGAAACTTGGTGGGGAATGTTTTTTTGCATCGAGGAAAAAGTAGAAAAAATTCCAGGCCCCTAGCTCAAAATTCATTTTTTCGCAAATTTTTTAAGGCATACCCCTTCAAAAATTTTCGATTTTTCGAAGGTTCTGGGATCGGGACGAACGCTTGATTTTTCGATTGCTCGTGTCTCAAAACGGATAAAAAACATAAATGTTGTGGGGGAAATGCCGGATTTGCACATAAAACACGTGGAAAACCGATCTTGAATATTTCATTTTAACGGTTTTCCCTATGTTTTCATCACTTCCCGATCTTTTCCGGGGCTGAAACTTGGTGGGGAATGTTTTTTTGCATCGAGGAAGAAGTAGAAAAAATTCCAGGCCCCTAGCTCAAAATTCATTTTTTCGCAAATTTTTTAAGGCCTACCCCTTCAAAAATTTTCGATTTTTCGAAGGTTCTGGGACTCGAACGAAAGCTTGATTTTTGGATTACTCGTGTCTCAAAACGGATAAAAAACATAAATGTTGTGGGGGAAATGCCGGATTTGCACCTAAAACACATGGAAAACCGATCTGGAATATTTCATTTCAATGATCGAAGTCGGTAAAAAACTCTCTCCTTTTGATATGCAAATCGAAATCCAGCGTACAAACACAGGTAGGGTGCTTGCGCAAGTGTTCCAAACTGATTTCGCCAAAGTAAGTTGAAGGTGGGAGGGAGGCGCGCACGTCAAAGTGACACTTGAAAAAATCGTCTCGGCATAGAATACAAAGCGATAGGTCGGCTCGCCGGACAAAGCGTGTCTGCGGACGGGTGAACGGCCCCATCATACTGAATCATTGATAGGGAGCGAGCGAAAAAGCAGAAGCGACGAAAAAAGAAAAGAAAAAGAAAGGAAAAAGAAATGCCAGAGACATAAATCGGGAGAGCGTTTATTCTAACACGAGAATTGCCGGTGTCAGGTGAAGCTGAGCAAAGTGTTGCAAGGCGACGCACTTGCACCACGTCATTTCGATGGCACGAAGGATTGTCTCTCGGTCGCCGGCTACTCGGACTTCAAAGGATATCGAAGGAAGCGACGCAACCGAATCACAGGTATTCTTCTCAACTAGAGCGTGTGTCCTTCAAATTCGACCTAACGATTTCGAAACTAATCTCTTCTAACACATGTCATCGCCAGATTTACTAACTCAATTGTACCACTGGTATAATCTACATCGAAGGAAACGCATCATTAAACACTCGTAAATCATTCGTGCTAATAAAACTTTTCTCCGTCCTTGACCCGGCGATCCCCGTAAAACTGATACGTGATCATTGGACGTCTGATCCGTATCATCGTTTATACTGGGTCATTACTGACTTTATTCGTCAAGGTAGCCGGATTTTATGCGCCGTACTAAAGTATATCGCTTTATCAGTAGGACTAACTATCATGGATCAAGCGGAGTATCTTTCATCCCATATATTATTAGATATCATGACACATTTCGGCATCCCCTATGTTTAGCAGACTGGCTAATTAATTCATGTGAACATCTACGACTGACCTGACAATTATAGAGTTGACCGCTGCTGCTAGTTCATATAGTTATCAAGGGAAAGTTATGTTCCCCGACGTAGAATATTGAACGGCTATAATTACTTCATCCTTCCTATTGCGAGCCGAAGATCAATGAACTCGATGATATCGAATGCCATAACGTTTACGTAATAATCTTCAAAGGGAAATAAAGTGAAATTTTTAAAAGGAAGATCAAAAGATGTTTTTGCTAATTCTTGAAAGGGTGGATGACATTTTCGACAGTTTTGTCAATGTCAATGTCAGACTTTGTCTGTCGGGCGTTGATTCGAGGACAAAAGCGCGGGCCAGTGACGAATGTCCGTTTGAGGGAAGCGGCGTTATCAATCCAATATTATCTAATGACAGTGGTAGCCTCGTGCTGTCAACGTGTCTCTATCACAAAACGGCCGAACGACGTGGCCAGTAGCTCAGAAATAGAACAGCGCGCGCGCGCGCGCGTGGCTGCTTCTTTGGCAAAGTAATCGGGCAAATGTGGAAAGAGGTGGGGGAGAGCGGAGGGAGGAAAAAATAAATAATTTCAAGTAATCGACTTAGCTTTCGCGGTGGCTTCTATTTATGGAATCCTGGTGCGTGCGGATTTCGTTAAACATACACACACGTCACTCGCCAGTCTAGACAAACAGCGGTTTCACCGCCAAAATCAAGCCGATTGGCTTTCAGTCTCGGAGACTTGTCTCGAATTAAGATCGAATGCACGAAAGATGGTATATCGGGCCTCCCAATAGATTGCGCGAAATTTCCTCGGTGCCGCGATAAAGTTATTATCGGCGATAAACAGCCGCCAATTGTGATCAATGACTTGACACTGAATCAGTCTTTTCCGGAGACTTAGCAAGGTGGGATCGTTCGAGGTAGGACGCTCGGACGAGAGGAATTACATGAGAGTCGAATCATTAATTGAACTTCTAAGGAAAATTGGCAGGAATTATGTTCGTGACGAGATATTTCCGATTCTTCGTAGAAAGCTGCAGTGCGCGATGGTTTTGTATGAAGTGACGTGTCTACCATTCGACATTAATAGCCATCTAGACTCGAGCGCACGTAGATATAACCGGGGAAAATTAGATAGCCAGTGGTCGGCTTGAACGACCTTCAAATTCGCGCAGGATTGCGTAAGCGAAGAAGTTATCCGCGCGTCATAATTGTCGGCTCATCTCCATTAGCATAATACTTGTGTGCGCCGTATGCATAACAATGTCTGCCACCTAATGAGGAAGTAATTATAATGTTAAAAGAGACGAAGCTCTTTAGGCACGCTTGGAATGATGTCTGTTGCAGATTTGAAGAAGATGCTAACATCAGCACGGAGACGGGACAGCGGCTATTCCGACAGGAAACTTCACTCTATCATCACGGAGGCCAGAGATACAAATTCGGAAAACTGCAGGTACTGCCGGATGAGCTCTGCTGATGGCTCGGAATACTGCACGTATTGCCGCTCGACTACGGATCCTGCCGGTCGACGGGGAGACGTATTCGCCCCCGAATACTCACAGTTCCTGTCGACCGGCAGGTCCGGAAGAAGGAACGCCATGCTGCCGAATCCTGCCGAGGAGCAGCACGCTCATGCTCATCCTGCGGTCTACCATTTGTCCGATCGCTTCAAGGAACTCTCGACCGTTTCAGGTTCGTCAACTTCCCGAGACACATTCGAATCTTCCCAAGGAAATTATCGCCGAAACAACTACGTGAAAATGTATCATTCACCGCAAGAATACTTTGTTCGACTTTTCGATCTTGACTATAACACTCTCCGTTATATAAATCGACTTGATAGTTAGATATCGCAATTGTTACGGTCTCTAGTCACGTCCTATCTAAATGTCCTATGTAAACTAGCATGCATACACTTTGACTACATAGTTTCGCGTAACCATCGCTAGCCTATAATCGAACTATCAGACTAGTAATTTATGTATCGTTGAATCGATGTTAGACTGTGCTAGGACTAGTTTTTACTGTTCTTGAAAAAGGAATGAAATTGCTGTGCAACGATTATTACAATTGCCTTTTGTTTCCTTGTTGTGTGATAAGTTAATTCTGTGAAGTCATGAGTTCGAAATTATGAGATCACTGTAAGGAAACGCGCTGGCACTGGAGGCGCGTAATTGCAATAATTTCTCGGTGTATTGAGGTCGGGGATTACCTGTTTGATTTGCAAAATAATTTATACCCCATGCTCAGGGAATAAGTATTCAGTCGAAGTGCCAATCGGAATGCGACATGATTAATAAGAGTGCGTTGGCAACTACGAAATAAATCATTGCAGGTTGCAGGTAATTGCCGTCTTCTCCGCGCATTCCTCGTGAGATGTCGCAATCTGCGTGTAAATAAACCGAAATTGATGTTATCGAGGATGTGATTGATAATTACAATCTTATAATTCGATTTCAGATCAGCCAGGCACCAGCAACCAGGACCCAAGCACACCGGGGACTTCAAAGCAACATGGCTGAGCTGCTGGAATCGAAATCAATCTATTTAAGTTTTAAAGCGTGATAGAATCGCGCTTACGAAAGAAGGTCTCGTGCGAAAGGAAGTTAAAGTTCGCACGACACTTCGACATGCGAGTTCCATTTGTTTTTGTGAAGCGGCTCCACCGGTGCTTTGCTTTTCACCAGTATGAGACTTTTAGCCTCAAAGCGACCCGGTGATACACTGACGAGGAAAAGTACATCTTGGAAGATTAATTGTCACTTTCACCAAAGCATCGGTCTGTTATACTATCCACCATTGATAGGACTCGTCCAGTATTTCTTCTCGGTATTATGTCTCACCTAAATAATCGTACTCGACGAGAGTTCGAAGAAAACACGTCGTTTGCATAGTTTTACTTTTCTCACGCGGTCCCATTAACTGATTACTCGTGAGTCACGCGGCTGGACGGCGTGCGTTCTAGAAAAGGCGATGTTCCAAAATGTCGTGGACTAGAGATAAGCAGGGCCGAAGGAATGAGATAGAATTTAGATGAATTCTCGTTACGATAAGATTAGCCTGGCAGCTACGGCGATTTGAAACTTCATCCCAAGGAAGTGTACAGTACTCTCGCTAGGATTTAAACTCGACTCGTATCGAGCTGCATTATTACTCGTAGTTGAGTTATACAAGCGTTGAGAAATGATTCTTATAGCTAGGATAGATTTCGAACTGTTTGTACGAAGTAGCATTACTGCAATATGCACATTCGAAAGTTACAATAAAATTTTGTGTGAACGAACACCTTTACATGCCTTTGATATTAAATGTCTGCGAGTGGTTTACACTCTCCCGTTTTTGCCTGGTAACAGAAATACGCCGCAAGTGACATACGATATGTGACTGTGCCATGATATGGAAATCTAAAATTAAGCGTTCTTGGGAAATTAATTTAAAGATAATCGGATATGAAAAGGACGCGCGCACAGCGGGACTGTAGGCTAGCCGGACTGTATATATACTTTCATAAAGACACATCCGTTATTAATATGCGGTCGTGATAGATAATTCATTAGTACTATCGCGTACATACTGTCGCCAGCAACGCGTCAGCTTTTTACTGCGACTCACGTTTTAATAGGTAGATCCTTATTCGCAAGCAATACCAAGTAAGATTGTCGAAGTTAAGCGCAAGTGAACAGCAATCGAGCTCCGAAATACTTGAAAATCGATCACCGACAGGATGTACTTTTGCGGGACTAATAATAAGCTCCCGGGCGTTCTGAATATATTGAAACCCAAGAAGTTTCATGGCAAAGTCGACTGGTACATGCGCGGGCACGTCGCAGGGCGGAAATTAAAGCTCCGGAAGATGCGATATCTCACGATCGAAAGGCCGAGATTGGTGGCTCTAGGAAATGGAGAAGAAGTAATGCATAGCTTTCGAGCGCCCGCGCGTGTCCCGACAACGCTGCAAAGCGTAAACATAGATTCTCTTTTACGATAGTGCGGGAGATATACATACATACACTTGTTACTGTCATAAGGATCGACCGTAGCACGCGAACTTTACTCGTGCAGTGCGTGTGCGCCACAGAGTGGCGACCTTCGCGACTACACGTTTATAATTTAAGGGCCCGCTGTCGATTAAAGCGATTGCAAATGATCCCTTCTTCGACTATGGCCAGACAAGAAAAATGTAATAAACAAGACGTGTGAATTGATTACAGAACAAAGTGCTTTCTTCTATCTCCGTGTACCTCTCCTGAACTAATTGAAAATTTTGTCGATTCGCTTAATTGAAAAGTATCGAGAAACCATTTCTGTGGAATCCTCAACTGAAGAAACATTCTATCGGTTGTCAGGGTTACAAAAGCTGAGGGATAATACGTAAACTGGGTCAGAATCATAGGATGCACCAACACATATCCCGTGTATTCACATGATTGCAATGGAGTGGGGTAGTGGAACGGACGCAGCTGGTCTCGCAATGGAAAAGTTCTGTTTGCACAGCTTGCATGGAAGACGTCCCTCGGACACGCTCCTTCTTCCGGATGACTTTAACAATACGCGACTGACTCGACACGCTTTCATTATCACTAACAAATTCCTCCCATCAATTCCGATAAAAATACTCACGAAGAAGAGTCAAGAATTTATACATCAAATTCCTGGAAAATTAAAAGTGATGTATGACTGATATTTCTGATTACTCTCAAAGCAACGAGGAAGGTCAACCATCCAAACAAAAATAATGACTGCAGGTGTACGAAAGCCTTTTGAAGGGACGCGAAAGGTATCCGCCTGATTATTGGATGGCGATATGTTTTGTGTACACATCCACAGCCTTCACGGCCGAGGCCGAGTTGAATGATAGACGCCACTGTTCCAGAGCGTGCATACATTTGTCCACAAAGCCCCGTATAAACACTATGAAAAATTGGATCGCCCACACTATTCGCTCGAGATCACCACGTGACATTATTTCTAGAAACTCTTTGTACCACGTGCTGCTAGTGAAATCTTTCTTTATTTGCATTTAATAATTAAGTTCACTTTCTTCACATTTGCCCACTTTCTTTTTACAACCCCTCAGTTATTTTTAGATAGCAACAAACAACATGATTCTATCGGTCGGAAAATCTCAAGTAGAATTTAATTCAGCGTCAATTAGGGATGATAATGGGGTGGCGGAATAGTCACTTTGGAGGACAAGGGGAGAAACCATTAAGCGCGATAAGTGTCAACTGTCTAGCGACGATGCATAGAGCCACTTGGCACGCACTAGAACAACCCTTCATTTTTTCGCGGTATCAGGGCATGTGACAGATTAGATGGATCACTGTATAAACAACACCTCGCACTGCCTATATCGGCAGCCTTTCTACTTCTCAGTACTTTTCCTGACACGCCACCCAACAGCAGAGACTACTTTAACCCTAGGATTTTTCATTCAACCACTCACTGAAATTTCCAACTTGGACTTGTCGATTATTGCTCAGGTAAAAAGATTTTATTTTTGCCTGGATTGAATTGGCGATGAGAAGAAAAGTATGATAGTCTACAATGACAGTGCAAAGGAATTCGCGCGCATCCTATTGAAGATGGGAGCGCAAGGGTGGTCGGCGATGAAAAGCATCAGCGTGGGAACAGTGAACTCATAGTACACGAAGTAGTTGAAGCTGAGTAATGACAGTGCAGTGAAAGCCCGGGAAAACCTTATTACGAAGAATGACAAGAAAAAAGAGTGATAAGTAATTCCCATAATATAAAATCGATCTATTACACCGGCAAAGACAAATGACACTTCAGTGAAACGTGACACTCCAATATGCTGATAAACCACCCCCGACGCACGTGTGCCTATGATTTCTTTCATTAGGAAATTAATTCCTTTGTAGACGCGCCGCGCGTGTCTTATGCCAGCTCGTTGCCAAAGTGGTATTTATTGGAATTGGTAGGAAAGAACACCTGGCGACAGTTCGAGCCGCTTTCACAATTTCTATTCCGCCAGTCTTTGTTTGGATCGCTCGCTGATCTTGTCTTTAGCATGACTACAGTGAAATGTTACCAATCTCAAATCTCGCATTGTGTAACAAGGAAGTTTATCAACGAGAAGTTATTAAGAACTTTGTCGAGCTAGAAGTCTGCGAGTGTTTAAAGTCAGTCGGAACTCAGTGAATTCTAGTTGGCGGGATCTGTTTAATTGGATCGATCGGAATTCAGAGGCTTAGAGGGTTGAGCTTGTCGAACTATCGATGTCGATGATAAAAGTGTGATAAGAATAGCTGAGAGGCTTCCTCCTGCCGGTTTGGCCGATGGTTTGCCGGGTGCGAGGGTTGCGATCGGCCTGAAGAGTTCTCTTCGGTTATCGAAGCGGACCTTTATTGACTCTCCTGTGTTTATAAAGCACCCTCCGCCCGCTGGTAGGAAAAGTGCGCGATAATACTCGGAAATAACGAGTTTATCTTCTGTTCGCGATGGGATCGTGCGCGGCGCAGACTGTCGATCGCGGGCCCTCTCAAATCAGGTGATGAATCGCATTCAGTTTCCTCGGCTTCTTACTACCCACTGAATCCTACTCTCGATCGCTTCCAATACGCTCTCGCTCCTGTCGTCTTCTCAGAAATTGTGTGCCTGCACTGTGCGACAGACAACGAATCTGCCGGTGATAAATCCAGAAGAGTGAACTAAATGCTGTTCGTTCAATCTTACAGATCACCCAAGAACAACCTCCAGTTCGGCAGGTTTAATCTAAAGTCCGGTTCAATTGCGCCCGGAAGTAAGTTGAATGATTGACGTCTCTGGTGGATTAGTGATTCTCTTACTAAGAGATCTTGTTTCTTAGTGTCATCCGCAGTTGTTCCATCGGCGGATGCATTTGATCCGGCAACGGACAGCTTGCACGCGTCGATGCGCCCGATCATTATGCTCGCACAGTGCTTCTCCATGTTTCCTGTGAGCGGAATTAATAGTCCGGATGCATCGTATCTCAAGTAAATCTTCGATTCACGTCTCCCGCTTAGCGCATTGTTGACCGACTCTAGTTTATGCAAGAATGTCTTGGTGCTTGGTCGAGCAAATCTTAATTTCCAATCTGTTATTTATACTTCGATACTATTCTTTGATTAGGTTCACTTGGCGAAGTCCTAAGATCTTTTACACGATACTGACTTTCTTCGGCTCGCTGACGATGTTGATATTCTATATCCTGCGAATAGTGTCGACTGGTTGGAATTCCACGAAAATGAGTAAGTCCCATAAATATTCCTACAATTTTAATTTCAGGACCTTTTCGGATAATCAAACATTTTATATAACATTAGCCAGCTTCGCTTTCTACACGTCGAATTTAATAGCAACACTACTGTTCCTGAAATTGGCGAGGGAATGGCCGTTTTTGATGAGAACATGGCAGAAATTGGAGCAGGAAATGATGACGAGGCATCGGAAAGTCTCGAAGCGAAGTCTTTCCGTCAGGTTTAAGATCATGACAGGCATCGTGATGCTGCTCGCTTTAAGTGAGTCTATAATTACTCTTTGTCGAGGACTTTATAATTAATGAATTTCACGGATTCCACAGTCGAGCACACCTTCTCCGTTCTTTATGGGTACATGAGTGCAAAAGTATGTGCGGAAGTGAGAGGCGACGCGGACATCGTACAAACGTACTTCGAGTCTCAATTTCCACAGGTATAAATTAAAGCAACAAGGAATTGAGTTGTTGGATTCAAATCATGTGTAATTATTCGACAGGTGTTCTCCAGAATTTCCTACAGTCTCTGGAAAGGTCTTCTGGTGGATGGAATCAACATTCTAAGCACATTTTCTTGGAACTTTCTCGATGTATTTCTAATTCTCCTGAGCATGGCTCTCACCGATCAGTTCCGTCAACTGAACAGTCGTCTGAATTCCATTCGAGGAAAGGTACACGTCGACATTCACTAGCGCACTAACTTTGATGCTAATTAGGAATTAATCGACATTGGATCAATCCGATGAGAATGTTCTGTTATTTTTCTATTGTTTTGCACCGATTCTAATGCTGAATCCTGGGTATCAGCAGCACCATTTCATTGTTAAGGAAATGCCGGAATGGTGGTGGGCAGAAGCGAGGAATGACTATAATCATTTGGCGACGCTGACTAGGAGGGTGGACTCCCATGTTTCGAGTATAGTCTTTTTGGCCTTCGCCAGCGACCTATACTTCATATGTATTCAACTGCTATTTTCCTTCAAGTACAATCAGATAAATATGATTATACTCGTGCTTGTTGAGCGATCGTTGTACGTCTCTCCTTTCCCCGAAGGATCGTCCTCTTCTCTTTCCTTTCCATGACTGCTTTCATTCCGGAAAATCAAACTTAATTTACACGAATCTAATTTCAATTTCATTTTTTTGCTTCTGCTTATTAAATGTCTATCTTTTCATTCCAAGTTTTAATTTCGTTCGAATTTATAGTGGTTTCAGTTAGTCCTGCATTCTGAACAAGTGTTACTCGCTTTTGCGTGACTTTGTGAGCTATGTAGGTATTGGAATATATTTGATTTTTATGGGGAAAGGAGTAATAGAAGGTATAATTGTATTCGTGCAGCCCTATGCGTGGTATCGTGCAGAAGATCTACTTCTGCTTCTCGTTCGGCTTCCTTCTGGCAAGGACCACTCTTGTCTCCCTGTACGCCGCAGCTATTCACGACGAGTCCTTGCTGCCTGCTCCAGTTTTATACAGTGTGAACGGCAGTAATTATTCCACGGAGGTAATACCGCGAAGTGGTAAAAATATGTCAAGTGCAACTAGGACTAACTAATGTACTTGTGACAGGTGATACGGTTCTTAACTCAAGTGACCACCGACAGTATATGTCTGACGGGCATGAAATTTTTCTCGGTGACGAGAGCCCTTGTACTCACGGTGAGTAGGCAACTCTATCGTAATGGATATCAAGCTCGATTATCTGCCAGTCGATCGATGTGGGTAAATAAGACCTATCACTCGCCTCGATACAGCTGGCCTGGAAAAGCTCGGCTGGAAATCGTAAAAATCCCCTCTGACTCATCCCATGCTTACATTAGTCGCATTTCGCCACGACTCAACTCGACTCTAATCAATTTCGACTAATCTGACTTTACAGATTGCTGGAACGATCGTCACCTACGAACTAGTGCTAGTTCAGTTCAATTCGGTTCAGCAGACAGACCCTTCGAACATCACGAATGCCTGCGAGGTGAAGTAGTTCGGCATATAACAGTGGCTTTAAAAACCGGCTGCTTCGCTAAGCAAATACTTAGTCGCACACCACTTTTTCTTACGGGAGATTCTGCAGTTTGAAGTTTAAAAATGCTCGTGCACATACTTTGTACATAAAGGCTTGTACCTGCTGGCATACCTTCTTGCGGCTCGCACATCTTATTCTACTCTTTTAGAGAGCCTAAGGCTCACCCGCAGACCGATGCGAAAGCTCCAGCGCCACAATCTGACATATGCCTGGAGAGAAGCTTGCAGTCGAATGGAAAGACATTCTTAGGCGCTATTCTTTTTAAGGCAATGTACATACTCTTACAAACTCTAACTCTACCCTCTGCTCTATTTCTCCAATCTACTGCGTTCCAAGTGTCTCCTGTTTTTGAGTCATGTATATATTAACATCGCATGGCTAATCAGGGCTCGACCAGCACTCGCCGACCCTTCTCGCATTCTTACTCCATCGAATTATTGTTTTAGTTAATTTTAAATTTTCTGCGCAAGAAAATTACGAGCCTGCTGCCGATTGATTTGTACAAAGCGCTTCTTAAACCTCCCACGAATTACACGTGCATGGGAGAACGACTGTAATCCGCGAGCTGATGTGCCGATCTGTCTTTTTTGTTGTAGTCCGACACCTTGGACGTTCATATGTGAGAGGCCAGTTTTGGCAACTTACACAGTCAAAGGTACAGGAACGAAGCCAAGCCCTGTATTACCCGTTTACTCGATACTGTATCTGTGTAATCTAGAATTTTCAGGTGCAAAACTTATCCCCCACGACCCACCTCCTAAGAGTAGAATAAGAGAGGCGACTGAAGTGCGAAAGTACTCGAAGGTTTATCAGGGGAAGTCATTTAAGAATAATTAATCGTCGTACATAGTGACTAGTTGATATCATGTAATTAAATTTAATGCGTGGTATGTGGAAATACTTCTTCTACCTAGGAATAGCGAGGGGAAGGAATGTAAACCTGAATAAAACAATTTGATGGGAAAATCCAACTGTAGTATCTACTCGGCTTCAGAAGAGAGCATTATTTATTCAGTTGTACAATATCGGAAAGATGGTGCGAAATTTGTTGGATCCTTTCATGAATTACCATTAGCTTCCGAATTTTTCATAGCAACGTTAAACTGTAGAAGTACCACCTCGTAGGTGACAATTGCTCCGGCGACCTGAAAATATGTTTTTTTCATTGTTTATATACGTGGAATGTTTGACAATATTTGGGTGGTTTACCGCTAGCATGAAATTTCTGGTGATATAGAAGAAGCGCATCCCTGTCAAAGCTATGTCGTCGGTGGTGAGCTGATACTGGAGCCTTTGTGTCTGAAACAGATTGTCTCGCGGTGTCCACGCTTCACAAAAGGGAGCTCGCGCAGCTTACCTCGAGATTAAAACTGGATGATGAACAATTGTATATAAAAGGCAAGGCGACTTTACTTTGATCGTTAATCCTAGCAGTAAGCAAAGTGACCAGGCAAGTTCGACCAATGAGGAAAGCAAAGGAACCGAAGAAATAGAACGCACTGATGAAGGTGCTGTCCGAAGGTCTCCTATTCACAAATTTGCCATTAATATTCTTCAAAGAAAAGGATTATTTTTATAGTTGTACTTTCGTGTTACTTACGACAAACCGTTAAGTAATTGCAAGCAGATAAAATAAAGATTATTGGCGAATGACAGAAGAATAATAGGTGAGAGGTCTTCGTCGACCTTCTTCACGATGGAACTCAGGGCGGCGTAATCCTCGCGCAACTCGCGCCAATCGACACCTGCTCGATTATTCACGGCGGCATTCGCTATTTTCTTATTTAGGCACTTGTACCTTTCCGCCAGGCCAGTGGCCACCTGTGTAAGTGACATTAAGAATTTACAGAAGTAGGGCAACGCAGAGTTGGAATCACTTTTCCGATAGGCATGCTTGCTTCGCCGACGATACATTACCAGCATAATGAAGATGTCCATGAAGTTCCAGGAGAAAGTGGCCAGCTTGCTGACGATGAAGATGTATATGCCCAGGAGAATATTGTAGTCTACTGTCCCGAAAAACACCACCGGTCATTAATCTTTTCGTTAATGTCTATCCACCCACAACTGAGACCTTAAATCTTACTTATTCCAAGAATGAAGGCGTGCGAATTCGCAGTGTAAACTTCCAGAAATCCAGTGAACGTTTTGTTGTGATGCCCACCCCAGATAAAATCTTCGGAATTGTTAAATACACTGAGTATATGTTCGGTCAATGCCATTAAGAGGACGAAACTCGTTATAAAGAAGAACTTCCAACGTAACCGAGGGCGTTCCGACTTGTTGCTGTAAGAGGAAATCTTAAACTTTCGGTTTTGACAAAACTCTATCAACGAACTTCGAAAGCAGGCTCTTTGTGATGGTTCGATATTATAAAGTACGAAAGCAAAACATGATCCGAGTGTCATTAAAGATTCAGTGCGCGTTTTTGTCAGGAGCGGCGCAAGGCTGCAGCCAGCAAGATCGTGATTAGAAAGCGATGAGCAATCGCGTGTCATTCTGTCTCAAAAGCAAGCCTATTATCAGGGAAAGTGCAACGATTAAGTACTAGGTGTTTGCGTGTTGGAGGGATCAAGTGCAAACAACAGTGTTCATTTGCTAATCGTGCTTGGTATACTGCAGAAACGTAGAATCAGTGTATCGACCTGTCAATGTATTGTTCCATCGCTCGCCAGTCTCGTTGAAGGAACACCCAACGTGGCGACAGCCAGAAAAAAAGAATGTTAGCCAGACAAGTATTCCCATAGAAAACCGCTCCAGCGGTGGCTGCTGCTATGCCACCTGAATAAAAATGAACAAACGACATGACATGTTCAATTCTATTCAAAATTACAGATCCTTCAGGAGTAACATCCATAATAGAAAATTGTTGTCTCATCCCTCGAAATTTCACGTGATTCACACATGTGCGAGAATATCATACATACTTAGTATACTGAAATAACGCCACAAACCGCGAGCGCAATATGCAAAGTATGTTATCTATTTACCATGCACTTTAAACGTATCCGAGTTCAGTGTCCTTATCATGTGGATAACAGACAGTATCGCCATGAAAAGTATTAGCGTAGCGATTAAGCCTGCGTAGAACGTGCGAAAGGAGAACTTGGAAAAGCGAAGCTTTAATGGGGTTGTAGCGCGGACGCCGGCCAAAGGGAGAAGGCCAAATATCTGAGCCATTGTTAAAATCGGCCCGATTGCACAATGAAAACTCTCGGACATCTGAAAGAGAAATCGGCTTAGCAAAAGGGGTGAATGTTTCAATGTAACTGAAGACTTACGTGACTGTACATTGAAGGAGACTGATCCTTTGTAAAACTATTGCGAAGGGCATCCCGCGGCTTAGGAGATCCTGCCCTTTCAGGCAATCTTAATCTCTCGAGTAGGTTCTCGTTCTTTTCCCGAATCAAAAGCGGCCAGATCTTATTATCGCCTGTGAGACCCTTCCCCGAGGAATCACTCAGGACACCCTTCATTCTCAGGATCATAGCTTGGTCCCCCATTTAGAAGCTTGTCTCCAACACCATTATCTCTTAATGCATTCTACCAAATAATACGAAATTCTGTAGGATTCGATACCGGATTCCTCTAGGAAAACAAGGAACGGGACTAATCTCCAATTACAAATAATGGACAATGATGCATTACGTAGATTGCTTTTTGTGGGAAGCTTATGCGAAACATGAGCAGTAGGAGTTAATCAATTAATTAGGTATCAAGCGTTGGGCTATTATAACGCGTTGTGTAGGCGAGCTAAAGTGGGTATGGATTGTTCCTAGACGTAGGAGCGGTCGCTGTTTGTTTTAGATCGCGTGTCACATGTTGACTTTTTTAAGGTGGACTTTCCTTAAACGCTTATTAAACTAGTCTATATAGAAGCCACTTAATATACTTAGCGCATAATTATAAATATTCAAAAGAAATGGTACGCTAAAATTTATTTCTCGTAATCGAGTGGAAGAAAATAAGAGATAGTAACAATAAAGTCTAAACTCATATATGTAATAGTAAACCTGTGTAAAATTCCAAAATGTTGGGGTAGCAGGAAGCGCGGTTGTCCCTCGTGTTAATTTTAAAATGCAGCTCTTATCAGAAGGAATTTTAAATTACAAATTATTATGGATGAAGTAATGATCCACGATAAATTCGAAAATGATTATTTTTTCATGTTCGTGCTCGAAGAAGACAATGGAATCGAAAAATTGATATGGAAACGTACGTGTACGCAGGGCGCACAGGAACTGAAGTCCGCTCGTAAATTGTTGATGAATAATCCATTATGTTGAATAGTGGCAACACGCACAATCAAAATATCAGAGCAACAGGTCAGTTTTGCGAGAAGGAGTGAATTTACCGCGTGAAAACGCGGATGAGGACTAAGGTATGAAAAGCGTCTTGATTTGGTGCTAACACGTCGCACCTGCGCGAATGCATGACCGATCTGATAGGCACCTGTACAACTAGCCGTCCCTATTACCATCCTAGGACACTTGTTATTTCATGTGTGCCATGACTCTGCTATGCGCAGCCACCGTAGCCACTGTTGTATTTCTCGACACCTTTCCATGACCACAGCCAATTATTAGCCTCGACTTTTGCACGCACCGATTCCTGATGATATTGCTCGCAGAAGGTGAGAACAGAAAAAAGGCTGGCACGCCCTGGAATTCTGTACTACCTGGAAAACTGTGCATGTACTCGCCTGTACAGGGTGATTCACTTGCCTTTGAATCAGAATTCTCCTAGCTCTTATTTTTTTTGGTGGACTTCCCGACCTTCCCCGGGGCTGAAACTTTGTAGAAAGTGTTTTTTTGCATCGAGGAGAAAATAGAAAAAATTCCAGAGCCCTAGCTCAACATTCATTTTTTCGCAAATTTTTTAAGGCATACCCCTTCAAAAATTTTCGATTTTTCGAAGGTTCTGGGACCGGAACGAACGCTTGATTTTTCGATTGCTCGTGTCTCGAAACGGATAAAAAACATAAATGTTGTGGGGGAAATGCCGGAATTCTACCTAAAACACCTGGAAAACCGATCTGGAATATTTCATTTTGATGGTTTTTGCCATGTTTTTCATACTTCCCAACTTTTCCCGGGGCTGAAACTTGGTGGGGAATGTTTTTTTGCATCGAGGAAGAAGTTGTAAAAATTCCAGAGCCCTAGCTCAAAATTCATTTTTTCGCAAATTTTTTAAGGCATACCCCTTCAAAAATTTTCGATTTTTCGAAGGTTCTGGGACCGGGACGAACGCTTGATTTTTCGATTGCTCGTGTCTCAAAACGGATAAAAAACATCAA
This sequence comes from Ectemnius continuus, assembly GCA_910591665.1. NCBI lineage: Eukaryota > Metazoa > Arthropoda > Insecta > Hymenoptera > Crabronidae > Ectemnius > Ectemnius continuus. The sequence goes on along the minus strand of OU342868.1, from coordinate 4,836,738 downwards.
TGTTGTGGGGGAAATGCCGGAATTGTACCTAAAACAGGTGGAAAACCGATCTTGAATATTCAACTTTCATGGTTTTTGCTATGTTTTTTCATCTTCCCGACCTTTCCCGGGACTGAAATTTGGTAGAAAGTGTTTTTTTGCATCAAAGAAGAAGTGGTAAAAATTCCAGAGCGCTAGCTCAAAATTCATTTTTTCGCAAATTTTTTAAGGCATACCCCTTCAAAAATTTTCGATTTTTCGAAGGTTCTGGGACCGGGACGAACGCTTGATTTTTCGATTGCTCGTGTCTCAAAACGGATAAAAAACATAAATGTTGTGGGGGAAATGCCGGAATTCTGCCTAAAACACAAAGAAAACCGATCCTAAATAATGAATTTCGCCTAATTCCGATTGTTTTATGCATGTTTTCATGACTTCCCGACCTTTTCCGGAGTTGAAATTTGGCGGGCAGTCTGCCCTTGCATCAAGGAAGATGTGATATAAATTTCAGAGCCCCAGCTCAAAATTTTTTTTTCCCCATATTTTTGGCCATCGAAAATATCCAATGTTTGGTGGTGATTCAAAGGCAAGTGACTCACCCTGTACATTTAACTCCACTCTGACTGATGCATGTGGGAGAATGGAAATGGAATTGCAAACGGTTCGCAAGTAATAAAACTGCTGACAATAATGAAATGTACAGGGTGGAAGATGTAGCAAACACATTTAGTTTCATGTGAGAATGAAGGGTAGAACTTTTATTATTTACAAAGTACTAGTTGGTTTGGTAATGCGCATTTTATAATGATCGGTAATCCTCCAATTGATCGTACTAAATCCTAACTACCACATAGCGCGCTGCACACCAGCTATTTCAGCCGCATCGGCAAATGCCCTGAAAACTATTCTCGACACCCTGTATCTGGGAAGAACAGCGCGTGGACGCGATGTGATTATGCAACGGGGCGTCAGTTGTCTCAATGCTGTCTGCCTGGGGATTTCTTCTTCGAAACGTTTCACAACATCCTCCTGGAATTTGATTAAGAACATTGAATATCCAACAAATATTCGAAGACAAGACACACCCACCTTGATTTCTTTCGGCAGAATGTCATTCCTCTTCATGGCGACATAACAGAGACGCTCGAAGCCGTGTTTCCTCACGAGTTGACGACGCTTGTCATCCCTTCGCATCCAATGATTTGCATACACGCTTTTCTGACGGACTTGCTGAAACTAATCGAGCACACGTGCGATTGCATACTAACTAGCACTGTAAACAACTACAGCTGGTGATCACGGTTACGTTTCTAATGCAACTGAATGAAATCTAAGAAACACAAAAACAACGGTCTCCATTGAGTGGCAAGTTATATTTTAATGGATGGATAACGCGTGGTACAAAATCAACTACAAATAGCTGGTAAAACATTAGATTTAATGAGACGCACTGGTAGTACAGGTTAGAATTGCCGTCTTAGTGTACTGGATAAAATGCATGTATATTTCCGATTGAATGTTGTATGCCTACTATTTCGAGGTATAGAAACACATAAACAGTAGCAGCACTTACACTAGACGTCGCACAAGTCGTGACATTGGAAAGAAATGTAGAAAATAGTGACAAGCCGCTCCGCACTGCAGCCATGACTGTTTAATGATTTTGGTCTCCTTCCCTACCACTTCCTACGTCCTGCATCTACAGTGAGCATGCTTTTGCGCGTGTGTACGTCTACGTGTGAGTGTTAATGCATGTGAAAACATTGGTCAGGAAATACTTTACCTCCAAGATATGGAGTTCGAATCACTCCAAGTATAGAACCCTGAACTAACACATATCTAGTGAACCGGTACCTCCTGTCATTATCCTACCCCTACGCGGCGGAACTACTGAAGATATTTTTGAATGAAGGGACTACTGAGCACTACCCGAACTCTTTACTCTTACACACAAGAAAAGTGAAAAGGGCGGGTGCTATCTATACTGTGTAAGAGAATTCAACGGATAGTCAGTTTCCGCAGCTTCTTTATTCGCTCATTCATTCGTTATTACTGTTATTTATATATGTACAGAAAAAGTGCCAACCAATGTGTCGATTGTAGAAGAATCGCGGGCTAAAAATTCTGTTATAATACATCGCAGTACAAGGGAACTCCGCACGAGTATCCTTGCAGTAGTGGTGTAGAATGCGTAAAAAGACAAGGTAGTATATGTTAACAAAGAAAATATCTCGTAGAAAATTGATTCGTGTAAATCCTCAGCAGTCCAGCTCCTTACCTAGCAGTCAGGTAAATAGAAAGCTAATGATAAAAGACAGGTCCCACGTTCCAACCAAATTTGTGCCAAAGCTGTCGTCGATGTATGTGTAATAAGATCATATCGTTTATTTCCACATAAGCTGCGCTTGACTTGTTTTCTTGCCTTCGGGCAGCAATTGTTCAGTGATCACGGAGGATCACTCAATTGGTATGATATAAATCATAAACTTTTCTTTCATGAACATGAGTGCGGAGAAATGAGGCGTTTTACAAATAGGATGACGATGATACTTATAAGTAAAAACGACGGCAAAGAATAATGAATGTTTCTCGAGTATATCGCAGATATAGGATTTATTATTTCCGTATAATAATTAGAAAATATAATTAAGCCGAGCTAAATTATGATGTTTTGTTGACGTTCTCATGAAACAGGTGTTATTATAATAGCTTGCGTAGCTTACTTTCTTTCCTTATGGAACTCATACAAGCGAGAAGAGCGAATCCCAATTTAATCAACCCTGCAACATCCCGTTACCTTTCCTACGAAATTCCTTACGATGGGAAAAGTGACGGATCAACCATTTTGATAAACGGAATACCCGGGTATCGAAGAAATGTGGCGAATGTGCAGTTTCGCATGCACGAAGGGCCAGGCGTCGTAACCCTCTGCCAGCAGTAGTAGTTCCTTTTGTCACAGTTTGCAATTTCGTAGAAAAGATTGTCTTCTGCGAGGTTAACAACGAGACACTGGTCTCGCGTGAGGAACGTAAAGAAAGAAGGTAAACTACTTCGGCTACTATACCACGACGCCCGTCTGGCGGTAAATAGGTACGGAAACTAGTTATTTCTTTTTCTGGGCCTTCTCGGCAGCCTTGGTGACCTTGCCCGTAGCATCCTTGAAAGTAACGGCCTTGATGACACCGACGGCTACCGTTTGACGCATGTCACGGACAGCGAAACGTCCCAGGGGAGGGAACTCTTGGAAAGCCTCAACGCACATGGGCTTGCTCGGGACGAGCGTGACAATGGCAGCATCTCCAGATTTGATGGCCTTTGGATTTTCTTCGGTGGTCTTGCCAGTACGACGGTCGCACTTCTCCTTGATCTCAGCGAACTTACACGCGATGTGGGCAGTGTGGCAATCCAACACTGGCGTATAACCATTGCTGATCTGACCAGGGTGGTTCAGCACGATGACCTGTGTACATATAAAACAATTCCTATGTAACACCTGTTGAATCAACTACCTATAAGCTCGAGGGTACTATAAGTTCAAGTTCGAATGAAAGAATTATTTAACGAATGACACTCAGACGTAGCAGGCCGTCAACAGATCAATGATCTTCCGGTGGAAACCGCGAATGGTGCTGAGCAAGTATCATCATTGTGTCAATTAAGTAATACTTTCGTTTTTCGATCCGAATTGACGAGAGCCAATAGAAATATACCTGTGCGGTGAAGTCAGCAGCTCCCTTGGGTGGGTTGTTCTTGGAGTCACCAGCGACGTAACCACGACGCAGTTCCTTAACGGACACGTTCTTAACGTTGAAACCAACGTTGTCTCCGGGAACAGCCTCTGTGAGAGCTTCGTGGTGCATTTCAACAGACTTAACTTCAGTGGTCAGACCAGCTGGGGCGAATGTGACCACCATACCGGGCTTCAGCACACCGGTCTCAACACGACCGACTGGTACCGTTCCAATACCACCGATTTTGTAGACATCCTGTAATATAAATATGTTATTAATATGTGTCCAAGTATACAATTGGATTTTATATTAGAGTATCATAGAGTCAGACGTCTCAAGCCATCAATAGATCCGAAGATCTTCCGGTGGAAACCGCGAATGAGTATAAAATAGTCTCATCATATAGAATTTATATAAATATAGCTGGAAATGGTATAAAATACGATCTTTACCTGGAGTGGAAGACGGAGGGCCTTGTCTGTGGGCCTGGTGGGTGGAAGAATAGCGTCGAGGGCTTCGATAAGGCATTTACCGTCAGCCTTGCCTTCCTTGCGCTCAACATTCCATCCCTTGAACCAGGGCATTTTGGAGGAAACCTCCAACATGTTGTCTCCGTGCCATCCAGAGATGGGCACGAATGCAACGGCAGCTGGGTTGTAACCGATCTTCTTGATGTAGGAAGATACTTCCTTCTTGATTTCCTCGAATCTGGCCTCAGAGTATGGTGGCTCGGTGGAGTCCATCTTATTAACACCAACAATGAGCTGCTTTACACCAAGGGTAAAGGCGAGCAGAGCATGCTCACGGGTTTGTCCATTCTTCGAAATACCAGCTTCGAATTCACCAGTACCAGCAGCAACAATGAGTACGGCACAGTCAGCCTGTGACGTACCAGTGATCATGTTCTTGATGAAATCTCTGTGTCCAGGAGCGTCAATAATTGTGACATAGTATTTGGCGGTTTCGAACTTCCACAGGGCAATATCGATCGTGATACCACGTTCACGTTCAGCCTTCAGCTTGTCCAATACCCAAGCGTATTTGAAGGAACCTTTGCCCATCTGAAATATGGATAAAACATTGTTAATTTTGACTGTCAAGTATCGTTTTCATGACTACCACACAATGTACCACTGTGCCAAGTAATGTTAACAGTGATACATCGTGCGGATCATTGCAATAATTTTGAACATACCTCCTGGGCTTCCTTCTCGAACTTCTCGATGGTACGTTTGTCGATACCACCGCATTTGTAGATCAAATGACCAGTAGTGGTGGACTTGCCAGAGTCGACGTGTCCAATGACGACAATGTTAATATGAGTCTTTTCCTTACCCATGGTGAATTATTTCTTTTACTTGTCTGGTCAAATCTGAAACAAAATAATAATAACGAGATTAATTACGAGTTATTAAAAGCAATGCCTGTATAATTGAATTGTAAAATGGTCAGGTACGAAATCAGCAGAGTCGGGGTTAAGTTCTCAAGATCCTATCGGAAGTGCTACTAGAAGTTCGCAAAATCGAAACAATGGAGAATTTATTTACCGCATCTTTGATAGTTTATAGTAAAGCGCGATTTTTGGAGATAAAATGCGATTAAAATTGAAAAAGAAGCAGGTGTCTTTGTTCAATGTCCACGTGGCGATATCTGAATATTCGAGAACGGGACCGGCAGCCATTTTGTAGATGGCGAGGGACATTGCAACGCTACTGTGATTTTGTGACGCTTGGCATCGCGCTGTACCACGTTATGAATCATTGGAAAAAGCCGCTCTTCCGTGGCTTTAATTATCACCAGCAAATTCCTACGAATGTATTACTCGAATCTTGTCGGTTGACCGTATTTCTGAATCTTTCAATCATGATTAGAAAATGTACGATCAATCTTTACTTTCGCAAAAAATGCCGATCGCAAAAATTGGTGGCGTACGGCTATGACGATAGCTTTATATTTCTCCCGAGGCTGCGGATGGGTCAATGTTACGATAAGGACCGAAGATAAAAGATTAAGTTGCATTCGAAAAAGGCGAAGCCGACTTTTCTAGTTAGGATTGCGGACAATGAAGCGATGCGCTAATCTTGTGCAATCTGCATCGCGATCGTTTTGTGAGGTCGTTATCCCTAGCATTAATGTCGCCCGATTGCAGAGTCTTGCACTTCATTCGATCGTACAAGTTTCACTGCCACCACTTTTCGTGCACTTTTCCTATTCCCGTAATCCCGTAGAACGATTCGTACGAAAAGCCGTGCTGGATATCTGGGTGCGAGCCACACCGCCTTTGGGAAGTCGAGCAGCGCCGGTCGTCTTTGCACACGGTGTCCAGCAAATCGTATCTCGAAGTACTTTGCTCTCCAGCCGTAACTTAAGATCCGGTCTTGCGCTTGTACTGTCGTACTTTCTCATCAAAATCGAAATTCGTATGTTTCGCGCGATTCGTAAATCGCTGCCGACAATTGGTCTCTTTTGCTTCAACAGCTTGAACATCTATCTCCAGCAGTGCACAAACTCGTGACCAAATTTCCAGCCTCTGTCAAGCGCGACCGCCATAGTGCATCCGGTTATTCGCCTTTTTTTGTCTAACGTTTTTTCTCACGCGTCGGGTGCCGCTCGCCGGCGAATCTACCGGGAAAATTAGGGCTCCCGAGGAGCATTGCTCCCACGGGAGAACGCGAAGGCAAAGGAACTTTCCGAGAAAGATGTAACGGTGCCGCATGTGGCCCGTTGCCGGACACAGCCGGCGGCCTACGGCGGCTATCTTCGACCATGCGCTTCATCTTCCAATGTTCAGTTTTCACCGTGAAAAGTCGCTTTCCCGCGAAACTCTCGTCACCACACAGTTTCCCGATATTTCCCCGCTCGTTCTATTCCGTACCTGACGTGCGATGCTACTTTCCCGGTAGGGAAATTGACGGATTACGTTGCTACACGAGAAGCACGAACAACCACTCACCTCCAGATGCCACGACAGAAAGAGATCGTTCAAGTGAAGTGACATGCGCATACGGCTACGAGGCTTATACTCTCGACGCCAGCGCCTCCACCAGATCGATCAGCTCGAACCCGGCTGTTTCTATTTTCCGTTGATTCTTACATTTAATTGTTCCATTCTATTATCTTTCACCAAGTTCAAGTAGTATACTTGCGAAATAGTCGGCCGGAGTTTATTAGTCGGCTTGCGGCGCCGAGTGCGGCAGGAGTTCAGGTATTCGCCGAGGGAAAATAGTCTGGGTTCGAGGCTACGGTTACGCAGCAACAACAGGCGTGCCGGGGTTATGTATATGTGAGTAGTCCTAGGATACGTATACGTATATGCTTTTCAACCGGGAAAAAGACGGTGAGATCTTCGCCCTGCACGCAGAAAAGAGACAACACCAGTGGGAGAGTAGACGGCAGCCCGATCTTGGATGCATTCATGCATTCGTAACATCAGGTTCAATGGTACGACCCTGAATCCATCGAATCATAACTCGCTAAATACCCATGTCACCACGACTCATACTTCTGCAACCTAACTTTCCACTATCCGGGCCATGCATCTTTAGCATAAGTGAGTAACAGAACCATCATCTCTCCCATTACCAATACCTACACCAAATCTAATCCTACTGAGAATCATTTCATATACCATGTACATCTATGACGATATGCAAGTACTTTGTCTGCCTTTGATACTTTACTCTAGCGATGTCGAAACCACGTGTCCAGTATGACACTGTGGTCCGAATTATTTGACTAAGATTTGCGAATTTTTATTTGATATATGCCTTATTATTGAACCATATGTAATTCATGGAAGCTAACTCAAGTATCCTAAAATGATGTGGGACTGCTTGAAAATTACTTTCAATATTGAACATCCACTCGTGTGGGTGTCTTCCGCCATATGGCGTTCTTAATCTAAGAGCACGTTTTCGGGAGCAGGGAAAATGTCGATTTCCATCTAGGCGTATTTCCACGCGAAGCTATGGTGATCGGAACCGAAGCAATTTCATTCTGATCACCAAGCGGAGATCTGCCGTTTCCTGCTCTAGAAAATCCCTCCTCCAAAGATCCTACAATTCTTGTTAGTCCTGCTAATTCTTGCCACCGTTCTGGCGTGTATACTAAACCGATCGGGAAACGAGTTAGCGAGGCATCGGGTGAAAGGCGAGATGAGGTGAGATGAGTGCGTTTCTTCTCCGCATTCTGGATACACTAACGGTATCAGTTACAGGGTTCTGAAATCGTGCTCGCTCAGTGCAGAACCTTTCCTGAGCATGTAACAATAGAGAGGCTACTCCACACTCTCATGAAATTTCCGGTTTTTTCTCCTTTATTGATGCACGTGCAATTCAATCCGAGCACGAGGAAAATTCTTACTGCTAAGAGATGACGTAGACGAGGAAACTATCTCTTAAAATATCTGCGATTCTGTAATTACGAATTTATAGCCTTTTGATCAATGGATTTGAGCATCAGAATAGGTGTTGTAGGTCAGCCATAAACATAATTCTGCCACTTGTACTGTACGCACTGCGGAACAGAATGACTATTTATCAGAGTTATTGCGTAACAACAGTCTTCGAACGGTAGTCAATGACTCACTTCAAACATCTGCTACGAAACAGTTTAATGAGAATTCATTTTACTAGGTAGGTATTCATTTATTTTCCAAAAGTTCAATTCATTTTTATAGGCAATTATCTTTATTAGTAAAGCATTTCTAATAGAAATTTGGGAGAAACGTTTAGTATAATCTGCTTTCTTGGCGATCTGAGTAAGACGAAATATTTGGCAGAGACTGTAGATTGAACGAAAGGAAAGTTCTGCCGATGTGACGCCCTTCGTGGTCCGTATCGATCTGGTTGCCAGAGAAAGAAGGATCTGTTTCTATTGACTCCTAGTCTAGGGTTGTACCATAGGACCTATCAAGGGCAGCCCCCACTTCTTCTCAGCTCTCATTGTTGTTTCGACCAGTGGAATTCCATGTCCCTCTCGTTGCCCGCATTTGGAAACCCTTTTAGTATATTTCAGGCAAATACCAAGTCATCCCAGAGAGCCTTCTTATTTTTGGACCTCCATTCTTGTAGTCCCTCATTTAGTGGAGGACCCCACCGAGATGAAATATGTTAAAATAACTGGTTCTTCGATTCAGAAAACAACCGGCTCCAAATGGGGGAAAAAAATAACACATAGGGGAGGCTTCTTCTCATGCAAATCTCTGACTATTTGGCTATTTGGAGGGAGAGTTTGCAGGTGGAATAAGGTGTATGGGTGCGCGAAGGAAAAAGTTCTTGGATACAAATATCTATATGTCATTCTTTATTTCGACGAGTACGCTTATCATCGTTTTACTGGCATGCACGGATCCATATCCTCCCGGTTCCCCTCGTTACCTTAACAACAATACTTTTATACACGCTTACATTATCGTTCCTCTTAGAAGAGAGAGAAAAAAAAAGACTCTCCCATCGCATCCAGCACGTGTGACGCAACGACCGCACGCTGATCTGTACACTTTATTCTCATATAATATCTATATCTCGTATCACGTTTATATATATATTTATATATATATTTATAATCATATTTATATTTGTATTATGTTCATATTTACAAAAGGTCGTTTCGTTAAACGTCAATATTCAATATCGCAACTTGTTATTACATATTATAACTTGATTCCTGAGTGACCATTCATTTATAGACTCGCCCCTCGTTTCCTTCGCGTCGCCGGCTTCGCGCTGACTCTCTTGGCGAGGTCTCTGTGCCCCTTTTTGTATAACTGGAAACGAGGATCACGAAGTGCGAGTGAATCTCTGATAGACTATCACCGATAGCACGTACAAAAGAAACGCACGAGAAGGGAAATTTATTAGAGCACGTGGGAGTTTGGAGCACCGGCTAAACAGATATAGAATTTGCCAGGTTCTTTTCGAGCACAATTCAAAGATTTCAAATGCTCTTTCATTTCCAGAGAGCTTGCCTTTAAAATTGGTCTCAATTTATATAAATTCAATTGTTAATAAAGGGATTTTGAAATAAACTGTAAGTACGTTCGAATGGCAAAGGCAAAGGCTAATTAAACTTTGAACTCGAAGTGATAGGACTCTGCCCCTCCAATTTCACCAGAATCTGGCCGCCGCTTTATCCATACGAGGCGTGCTAGTGCGGATTCTCTTGCTATCTCGATTTCCGGCATTCGTTCATTGCGGTATTCTCGCACAGAGGAAATGGCAATGGTATCGAACCTTTGTACGTTTCCCTCGAGCTAATACGGCTGGCGGGCTTTGCTGGTCGTGCTCGTTCGTCCCTTTCGTAGTCGAGCATTCCTCGTCAATCTCGCAAGCTACGTGTTTCAGGCTGGCGCTGTTGACGCCTCACGAACACAGAGATTTATACTCCAGAGAGAATTTTTCCCATGTGTCGTTCGAGTAGCGCGATGGGTCTGTGTGGGTGTATGCCTACTCGCAGCTGGCGTCAAAGAGAGCTTCTTGAAAAACGATCGATCGAACGCGATTCGATGGGGTGGCGAACTCTCGCGCTAAACGAGCGGCTATTCTCTCTCTTATATAATTGAAAGTCGATGGTACACGCATCCCGAAATACCGGCGCTACAATTCTGTTGGAAGCGGCACTGCCTCTTTTCCTACCGTATATACCCGGAACTAACTGAGAGTGATGCGATCTAGGATGAGCCCAACTGAAATCAAGGACATATCACTGGTCCTTCATTCGAACCATTTGGCGGGCGCCAAGGGGTGTTCCGGTTTCCGTGTGGAGGCGCTTTCGAGCAGGCAATGCGAAAGTGTGAGATTGGTACTCGACTACCATCTAAATCTAAGCGTAAAGTGTTTAGTATAGAGTCTAACGGGCTACTCGACCAAAGTAATTATCAGTTAAAGTAAGTGTTTCGCAGATATAGTTAGTGCTGAGAGGATTGGCACGTTCCGTTCTGCTTTTTCTCCCCAGATTTCCGTCCGACTGATGGCACTCTCTCGTGGAAGTAGTCAATTCTTTGCTAGGAATACAATCTCGCCTCGTACAGTCGAGGGATACTTTACGATATAGTTAAGTACGAATAGAGAGCTAGTTTTATGTGTTCTCGCTAGTCTGAAAGTAGTGTACAGAGTAATTTGTACAAATAGAAAATATGCTTCCATGCAAGGATAACGCACAAGGAGTATCGCGTTTTATGTACAACAACGTAAGGAAGACAATCGGATGATCTTGGCACGATCGTAATTGTATCGGGTAAGCTGACCGCCCGCAAAATGATTCGAATGAGTCGTTAATTGGCGAACTCATATGCGCGAGTGATGAGACTAATTAGGCGATCAGGAATCACTCTCGCGGCGAGTACTCTTTGATATGGAAGATGAATCGGACATTACTTGGAACACGCAGCACACACGCACAATTTCTCCCGCGGCAAACACACTTATCACACTCGCTTATTAACACCGATAAACATCTCAATAAAATCAATGTATCATGCAAACAGTCGTGAAGGGACACATCCGACGAGTGATCTCTTAATTCTATCGGTATCGATCGCCCATCCCCTAATTTCTAGAGGAAGAATTAGAACGACTTTCTTAAAGCTAGAAATCGATCTCATAAACTAATTGGTAAAAATTGCGAAGCCACCGAGCAACGGGCTAGAAATCAACGATATACATTCAACTGAATGAATTTATTTCTGAGTTTTATAAAGTATACAATTATGATTAGAGAAAAGATCGTATTGGAAATGAAGGGGTAAGCTGATGAGTATCACAGTCATTCAAAGATCACGTTTCTACCATGAGGAATGAAAGTGGAATGACGACAGCCGTATGTTGCTCGGAGACTAACCCCAGCATTCTTCCGCAACTGAATCTGTAGTAAAAGGTACAGGTGAAACTGCGAAGGTAAAACTGAGCACGTAGAGAGCACCTTATTACCACTAAATACAGTCGTTTCCGGATACCCGTAATTTTCTAAGGATAAAGGACTATACACAATAACGTGGCGTGTTAAAATGGAGAAACGGTTGGCTAGCGATCAATGGATTCTCTGTCAACTAGGGAGAAACTTTGGCCGACGAATACGAAACACCTTTCACACGCATTCACAGATGTTCGGTGTTCAATGCGCCCGCAGTTACGGGCTCTCTCTTTCTCTCTCCACTTAATCAACGTACGAAGGTGTTCTAAATTAATATGGCAGTAGTTACTACACGGCTTTTCCGTCAGACCTTGCTGCAACGGCGGAGTAACCCGATCGTCTCTACGACAACACTCCCTTGAACACCGGTGTTTCCTTTGCGAGCGATGACGAATAGAAAGTTCTGCGTCTCGTTATGTCACTTACAATTAGTCGCTAGTAACCTTATATTGAAAGGATTGCGAAAACAGTGGCGAGTATCGTAGAAACTGCTAGATTGCGCGCGCGGTGGGGATCGATGACGGTTCGATTGTTTTCGATGACTAGTCCGCGACTTTTCGATTGGCGTAAGAGCACTTAATCGCGATTCTTGAGACTGAAGCCTGTGCGAGTTATTACGCCCTTGCGTTCAGGTGGTTTGGCTACTGATCTTTTCATCGAGATTTACTGATCTCGCGCGTCGATTTCCTGATGAGTATCGTACAAGTGATACGCGAGACCTTCCTCCAATTTTCTGGAAAATGAACAAATACCATTTTATGGCCGTGTCCCCCCTCTTCGCCCGATCACTCATCGCTCCACATCAATGACTCTTCGAACGGTCGGGATGAATGTTTGAAAAAAGTTCGCTTAACTCTCGTAAAGTCTATTCGATGATTTGTAAAGGGTAAAAAAACCACTAGACTTACTGTAAACGGCCCGCGCTAAGGGATCCAGTTAGCCCACTCTCGAGGCTGTCCGACTTTAATGATACAAACGGGCGAGTCCGAATGATCCACTTGTTCCTTCGCTAAGGGCTCGAGGGCAAATGACTGGCTTCTAAGGAAATTCCACAGTTTTTGCAGTCGATGGTCGGTGAACCCGAGGGTCGCTCTTACAGGGTGGTACCATGATCGTTTGCTTTTTTTTCGTAATGGACTTTGAATGATTTCGGTCCCATCGGAGTACCCGAGGAGAGGCGACGATTTTCAGGACGACATTCTAGTATTCTCTGCCTCCTCAGGCTTCCCGAAAAATTGTCTCTCTGTAATTTTCTTTTCTCTCTCTCTCTCTCTCTCACCGGTTCGAGTACTTCGAAGTCGCTTATCGGTTTCTGCGATGTGGTGCTTCATCCTCGTGTCATTGTGGTTCCCGTTTTTCCCATACGATTGGCATATGAGGACAATGTAATTTCAATCGAGAGAAGTTTCATCGTGGTTCCAGAGCTTTATTTAGTAAAATTGCTATTTAAAGGCGAATACCACCGAGGGGGATCGATAGTGGGGGGGAGGGGAATAGGTTTATTGCTAAATCGATCGTCTCATATGCAAATGGTACAGAGATTCGCAACGGTAGCTGGTAATGGGGAGTGACTACGAGTGAAAACGGGATTTAGAAGCAGTGATGCAATGCTGGCGTGGCTTTAGTTGGTCCCGAACATGATTTAGTATGGATTTGTGCACAAATCGTTTTTGTTTTCTTTCTTTTTTTTTTGTTCAATCCTGGCAATCGATGCGTGCGAATTCGCCTAGCCTCACGGGAGATGTACATTTATGGCAGTTACTGGTTGCCACGTTCCGTGGCGACTATCTTAGGAAAATTGACTAGCCTCCTGCTACACCCTATTCTCTCTGATTCTTTTAATCCTTTCGTTAATCGCAATCGGCGCGTTTGTCACTGTCAGTCTGTCTGTCAGTCTGTCTATGTGTGTGTGTGTGTGTGTGTGTGAGTGCGAGATATCGTTTATCGGACTTTCTATCCTGACCGACACTAAACGTTCGGTTTCGACGGGTAAAGGGTGGATTTCTGTACAAACCCATTCTAAGTTTCGCGCGTGTGAATTGTGCCGAGCTCTCTTTTTTTTTCCTCGTCGCACGGATTGGAGCTTGGGTGACGCGACACTGCGCCTGTCGAATGTCTCTGCTCTCATTCGTCCTCGCTGCTGCCTCGGTTTCCTATTTATTATTACCAGCTAACTATTAAATCTACGCGCGCTCCTACGACATACCGATCAGTTATGTCCTCTGGCAGTTTATTTACAGTGCGCGTTGACTCGCTCGTCACTGGCACTCACATTCTCTGCGAGAAATAGAAAAGGATTCGAGTATTTCCTTTATATTAAGAGGTTTCAAGCAAGTTGGAATAATTCGGAATACAGAGTGGTCTCTTCGAAGGAAGGAATAAAAGAATGAATCTCTAATAACAAGGAGTGTAGTGTCAGTCCGAGCGGTATCGGCACGCGCGACTATCGTTAACATCGCTTATTTACAGAAACAGTAAGATCATGTAATTGAGATATCTAGCACCACTAGTTCCGTTCACTTTGGTGCGGGCGCCGGCGCCGGCGGTGTTCTCCTCGTCATTCTCGCTGGCAGTATCACCCTTCGCCTCGACGATCGTGTCCAACCGCTCGACAGCGGAGCGCTGATGCTGATGACCGCTGGACACGTCGCTATCGGCAGTTTCATCGGAGTCGACATCGATCGCGCAGTCATTGACATGAATTTTCACGACCGCATCCACGGGATATTTGCTCTCGTCGCTCGAGGAGGTTGCGGCGCCCTGGCAGCCGGCTCTGCCAGCCAGGATTCTCACGTTCCTCTCGCAACGCGGACAATTCTGCCCGCTCGACGAGCCTTCGTCGCTCTGACAGCGGAAGCAGATGAGATCACCCTCGCTCGAGAAGTCACAGTGTTCGCACTGGACCACGTAACCATTGCCATGGCAGAGCTCGCAGATCGGACTGCCACTCTCCTCCTCGTCCTCCTCTCGCTCGAGCGCTCGTTTCCTCGGCGAAACCCGTCGCTCTTGATCGTAGTGGACCGACCTTGGCGAGCCGCAAGGGACATCCTGGGGCGAATGGTGTAGCGAGCGAGGGGAAGCCAATCGCATTGGACTCTTGTAGGCGCGTGAGGTTCCTGGCTCCTGGAGCCGACAGTCCACGCGTTCCTCGATGCATCTGCCCGCGTAGGAACCCGGTGTTTGCGGCCTGTAAGTGCAGGTACGCGTCTTTTGATCGCACTCGCTGCATAGTAGCAAGTTGGACTTGCTGCCAGGCTGCGAGGCGTAACCGTTGCACGTGCCGTAGTACTTCTCGTCCTCGTCGCTGTCGAAGAAGTGCTGGCTCAGGCTTCCGATTGATTTGGTGTCGCTGGACCGCACCGAGAGACCGGCTTCCTCCACTTCGTCTTGATCGTCGGCCGCCCGCCTGCGGACACACATCAGGCGATTGCTTCTCTGCAACATTCAAGAGATAACAAGGCTTCCGGTGATGCCGAGCTAAGTTAGATAAAGCACCTTTCGTCCCCGACATTCGTTAGGTAGTGGCGTATGCGCTCGATCTTAGCCTTGCCGCGCTCTCGCGGCCTTGTTTCTCGTTAAATGATGCTCTCCCGATTCCTCTCGTTGTTGTCCTCCACGCTGGAGGTCGAGCTCGCGCCGCAGATCTGCATCTCGATTTCGGCCAGCCGGTGCTCGACTTCCCACTGTTGTTGGTTCAATTTCACGCTCATCGCAGCGTTCTCGGTTTCCAGGCTGATCAGTCGTTCTCGCAACCGCTTGATCTCTGCTAGAAGGGCTTCGTGAGTGCCCAGCAATGGCGTCGCACCTTCGCTCACCAATTGTGTCATGCTGGTGCATGTAATACCTGTAATCAGAGTAATACGCTTTGCTAATAAGAACGTCGATTACTCTACACGTAGGTTTAATCGTCTTTTTTTTCTCCCTCGCATAGCCCAACGAGGGTGAGGGGTTTCCTCGCAAGGGAGGCGGCGCAAATAACGCTTATTATCGGATAACGTTGATTCATGGCCACCGCTAATACCCTTACGCCGGAGTAGCGCATTTGCGATAATGGAATTCGCATATAAGATCAGCAGCTTACCGATCGTGCCGCGACGCATAATTCAGCATAGGCAATCTGCCAATTAATTTAGTAAATTACCCTGGCGAACATTTGGAACCGGTTGCCACTGGCCAAGGAATAGTTCTACCAAGGCGGAGAGAAAGCCCTTTTCTTTCCCGGCTGGCGAATTAATCTGCGGATACATTAATCGGCGCTATTCTCGCGTGCAGCTCGGCCGGAGCTCTCTGTAAAATTGCCGGCTTTGAAAAATCGCTCGTAATTGAGCAAACGAACGAACGGCTAACTGGATTGCGTGCTCAGCACGTCGTTCGCTTTGATCAATGATTAAAGAAGTTCCGGCCCGAATATCGTTCCATCTCGATCCCGTACACTCGTACAGCCCACCCCCCAATTCTCCTCGATCGTTGATCAAGACTGATTTAATCCTGCCCTCTCGAGCAACTTGCAGCAAATGCGAATCGAGCTTTGTTCCATATATTACAGGACTAGGGATATTAAGTTTCCCGATTTTACAAAGCTTCCTTTCTAATTGAAATGCTCTCTTTCTCTCTCGCAGCTGCTCTCGCCGCGAGAATTGAGAAGCGCAGCTTTCGTGATATATGATCTGAACGCGGTCGCCTATCTTTCCCGGCATTCCAGATAAATGAACGAACGTTTTTCTCCTTTCTCTCTCGCTCTCGCTTTTTCGTTGCCTCATTCACCACTGTATTGGGAATGAGGGCCAGAGATATAAGCAGGAATACGTTAAATTGTTACTAGCCATCCTATCTATCGAGGTTAATAGCTGGCAGTATTTTATAAGCAATATCGTCAGCCCCGTCTGTCATTCCCTATCTTCGCCGGTCCTCCTGCCAGTATCCCGCTTCCTTATTGCTGATTGTGTATCGCCGAATGCCACCGATATCTGAATTACTATTTCGCAAGCGTCGTCCCACATAGAACTGGACCGACTTTCAAGCATTGCCCACTCCTGACCTTTCGAAAGTATGTCAACTGTAAAAATCCCTCTCCGAAAATTTCAAATCTCACCAGCGTAGGAATAAGAGAAAAGTGTAATCGTGATTTTGGCAAAAGCTATGAAATACGAAAGATTGAAGTGGGAGGTTTCAATTTGTTCAAGTTGAATTTTTAATGTTTGTTCACGTGAAATTCATTCCCTTACCGGAATGAGCGGATTGCCTTCCAGTGGAGGGTTGATGAGTGGCCGATTGCGGCACCCTAGCTGTTTGGTCCTCGCTGCTATGCCCGCTGCTGGTGGCGCTCATCGGGCTGTCGGCGCTTCTCGTCTGGTTGTTCGCATTAACATTGCTGGCTGGGCCGACAGGACCTCGGGAAGTCACCGGGCTAGGACTCGGTGAGAAGGGCGACTGTCCAGCCAAGTAGCCGTGAGTGGACTTCACGTCGACCGGCGAGATCCACATCTCCTCGATTGGTACGCGACCCCGAGATTCCACCAGGCCTGGCGTGCTCTGACAGCGGCCCATCGCCACTGCAAATTCGTGTCAGGCGTCGTAACGTGAAATGACTTGGGACAGGCCGCTGGTAGTTGGGTCAAAGATCCATTAGCGCGTTCTAAGATTAATCCCATGATCGCTCCCTTGCTCTGGATGCCCGGGTCGACTCCCGTGAATCACATGCGTTAGTCAAGGGCTAGGAACTTTGGACTATTTGACACCAAGGACTTTGGAAGCTAAATATTTCCCTCTTCCATCATTTCTCATATACTATACTACTTTAATGGACTATCGAAGTCCAGATAAGCCGCGTGAGTTACAACTTGCTAGTCGAGGGACTTAGGACTTCTTGGGATCGAGGAATTTCCTTCGAGAGAACCTTTCGACTAGTTCTGGATTCTGTTCGTTGGTTAATAGGCGAGGTCGGAGGGATAAGATTGCGAGTATTCGACAGACCTTGCGCAGCCTCCCGACAAGAGAAACATTCACCTAATTTCACAGAGAGGGATGTTTCGCGTGAGAAGATGGCAGGTTTAAACGCGCGGCAGGATGAGAGCTTCAACTGGAGAGTCTCGAATAAAAGAGGCGCACGGAGGCGCATTCATGGAGATGAATCGTTTCATGAGATTCCGCACTCCTCCAAGCTCGCGAACTTTTCGCCTCAGGAAATCCCATTGATCCGGATGCATGCGGGGATACTTGATGGCCGCTCATAATACTCCGGCGGTGATAGGGACATCGTAAAGAGGTTGATCGTCTGATGCACCATATTCGAAAGACACTCGCATCAGCACTCTTCATGCATGCCTTTCACATCACATTCTTCTTATTACCGCGCATCAAACTTACTATGTTCCCATCGATAATAGGGAAGAAGATATGCAACATATTAGCCCCAGGCTGATATATAAAACAAGCTCCCATTAAACCCGATTAATTAATCTTTAGAAAGTTCCCGATGTATTTATGAAGAAATACTTGTAAATTTCTTTAATCCTGAATGATCGCAAGTTGTTTCTCCTGGAGAATTAATGAATTCAGTTGGATTCTATCGAAGTCTCGTTACATTATGTCTTACCTAACTATCAGCAAGAGAGAGCTCCTTTCGCGGGGTAGGTTTGTGTACGAATTCGTATTCCTACGAAGGGGTTGGGTGTGTGGGTAAAAGTTGGGGGTAGCTAGCTGTCTCGCATTTGGTCCGGAACTCCTTTAATTAAGCAAGGCCCCTCTCATCATATACTACAGTCGATACGGCGAGTGGAAAGCTGTGCTCTCGCGAGCGTACACCGCATGATTCAGAGGCTCTTTCGAAACTTCGCAACAGTGTGAACTTCCTCCCTCGCGCGACGAGGAGAAACAGCAGGAGCGAGGGAGCGCGTGCGCGCACACCAGTTACGATTGCTTCCTACTGAACTTCTGGATTAATTAATTAGACCTCGTCCGGATGCGTCTATTGTTCGCGGACTCCTGTGAGCGACTCTTTCACTCAGGCTTCTTTGATGTCGTGCGATTCATTGTCCTCACATAGTACACTTCCACGGAAGAAGAAGAAGGAAGGAAAAGATCTTCGGAAAGAGTATATCGCGTAAGTTTAATATTCTCATCGAAAGTCTGACGTGCAATTGAAGTTTCGAGTATAATAATTCAATATTAGAATTGATGATGCATTTAATTTAATTTTGTGTTGCGTCGAAGTAAGAGGGATTTTCTCCTTTCCGGGATTTGCGCCTTTTTTTCCACTCCCCTTTGACGGTCTTTTTGAGCAGCACGTGATCTCGCTTTGGCGAGCTGCTGTTAAATAAGGAGGTGCAGGAACAATGCAGGCTGCGCGAGAGTTACACAAAGAAGCTCGTACTGCAGGTGTTTAGGACGAGGGTTCGTGCTCCTGGAGTGCTGACCCGAGTACTGAGGGAGCACAGACCGTCGCCGACAAAGCGAGTGCGACTCTGTCCGGCTGGAAAATGGCACTGCGGCAGTAACAAGGAAATTGGGGTACACCTCGATAGACGGATACGATGAAGCTTATCTGCTTCAAAGGACTCCTTAAGGAGTATCCTTGCGCCCGAAAAAGGTCCGATGAATACAGCATTACCCTCGCTTAATCGGCTCATACTCTTGCCGCCGCTCTTCAGATAAGAAGACCGCTATCTTTCTTAACGTTACTCTTGACGCCTGTCACTTAGCTAATCCGCATCGTACCATTCAAATTACTTGGCCTAATGCTGAATAACTTTAACAAGACCTTCGAAATTTCCATGGATCCCCCCAAAAGAACCGGCGGAACCAGACGAGTTTTCGAGAAAGCAGACCATTTTTGCGGTCGGAAACTGAGAACTGAAAGGAAGTTGGGCTCGCTTGCCAACTACAGGATTACTCGCATTACCCGAACGAAAGTTCGCAGTGCGTGAAGCTCCGCATTGCGACGGAGAGAACGTAAAGGGAGAATATTAAATGGATAGGATGCGGAGGGAAGAATACGCGGGCTAAAGTAGCCCGAGATATTCCCAGGGGATTTTTGCGGATTCCACAAGTTACGGTGGATACTCGTGAATTCCGGGGAGAAATTCGTTGGATCTAGGATGACGCACGTTGGCAGGAAAGGTGCAGAGAATGGTTCTCGAGTGTCAGAGGAGTCCTTCTGAAAATGCTCACCTTTCTCCAGAGGAGCCCTCTTGTACTTTTCCAATCTCTTGACAGCGATGGCTTCGAGACGGACCCTGGCCGCTGGATACTCCTTCAGCACGTCCCACATATCCTTCTTGCTCAGGACGAAGAGGTCCGAGTATCCAACCGAGCGCACGCTGGCTGTTCGTCGGTTACCTGCGTCGATGTAGCCATTTATTGGTTATCGCGATGCAGCAAGCTTTCTTTTGTATCCGCACGCGAACGTCTCGCGATCATTCGCGTTAGACTTTTTATCAATCGAGAACCCGACATCCAGAAGCATTCCACATTCACGAACATCGCGCTTCATCTAATTACCGGGCACACTTAAGAGCAAATATCCCTGCCGCACCCCTTTCCATTGCTAACTGGCTAAGGAAAGTTCTTCTGTCGCTCTTTTTTCGTCTTTATCCGCGGAAATTTTCCTCGACTGCGGTGGCTCATGCCGTTAGGTACTTCTGTACAGTCGGAACTGCTGGCGGTAATGGCGGCTGTAAGGGGAAATTGGCTTCGGTCATATCAGCCCGTTAATTATTACGCGGTAGAAAAGCCCCGGCGGCCGCCGCCGCCGCCGCCGCTCTCCGCTTTAACTGGCCGGAATTCAAGGGAGAAGTAACATTTGCACGCTTAATCAGCACCAGTTAGACCAGTGTTTATTCGCCGAGCGAATGCCGCTCGCGTCCCACTCGAGCAAACAATGTTTTGTCCTGGCCAATGTAATAGCGAGGAAATTTATTTTAAACACCTCTCTCGCCGAAATTGTTCCCAAGCGATACACTAAACAGTTGCCGATAATAGAACGGGCAATAAAGCGCTCCAATTAGAAACAGAACTTCCATTTGCTGAGCGAACAGCGCGTCGGTTATAACAAGTGCGAGGGCTCAAGGCGCGCGGAGTTTTGCAAGGTGATTTCGGTTTACGTTTAATTGGAAGCTCGGCAGCGCCGCAGTTATTTTAACATGGAATTGGTTAACGGCGTAGTAACTTCGCCCGAGAGATGTGCCGAGGTGTATCTGCTCTTATTACAATGCGAATTCATCGTGCAAAATTTTGACACGAACTCTGTCGTCACGGCAGATATTTCGAAGATAGTGTCGCGCTGTCTTTTCTCAAGATTTCGATCGATCGTCGGACGGCGATGGTGTGCTCTAGACGGAGGAGAGACACAGAGTGATACGTAGAATATACATTCAAAATTGAATGTTGATCGGGAGATACTTTTGGTGCGGGGGGAGTACGAGGAATTGCTCAAAGTATCGTAAGATTTACCAAGTACACAGTAGACGTACACGGAGTCTTGCTTACGGGTCAGAAATCTTGACTTCGTCTCTCATGAGAAAATCGGGCAATTGCGATATTATAGAGCTGCAAAGTTATCGCGAAGCTAGTTGGTTTGACAACGTATTTTTTCTATTATTAAAACTTCGATTTCATTCAATCTAGATTAAGCAATATATAAATTAATGTACGCCGTTGTTGCAACTGGCTAGCCTCGCAATCGTGTAATCAAAAGTATGGGTAAAAGAGTGTACCGTTTGGATGGTCAGCCAGTACAAAGGATGCGATCAACTACAGTATACAGGGAGTTCCAAAACGGTCCAAACGGAAGTACCTTCAAAAATTTCAAGTTATACTCAACTTTGCGAGTTATTAGCCAAAACTCGTTTTGGCAAATGACTTTCAAAGTTGAGTATAATCTGAAAATTGCGAAGGTGCTATGGTCATTAGGGATCACACCCCACATGATGACTATCACCGTTACCGACCGTTTTCGAATACCCTGTATGCCTGAGCGTGTGTCTATCTGTCTGTCTGTACGCGTGTATGTGTGTGTGTGTGTGTGTGGTGGAACGAGTGGTGACGAGAGATGTTGAAAGGCGAGAAGTGCAGTGCGGCCATAATGCGAAAGTATTCCACGCAAAATGAAAGTGAATCCGCCGAGATGCATTTGCAATGCCCTCTGGCAGTGGCGAGCCAGGGCGAAGGAGAGCTTTCGATTTTCCAGCTGTTCCATTTGCGAGAAAATTATTGCCGCGGCAATCCATGCATATTCAGGGCTGGCTCGATCTCCCGCTAATATGCCAATCACGATTGTCGAACATGCTCGAGATCGGCACGAAATTGCTGTCTACTTTTTCACGCGCACCTTCCCACTGGCCAATTCCAGCGGTCCGTTCACTCGCCACACCAACCGACAAATGGAGCTTCTCTCTCGATCGAAATGAGAACGCGCTCACGAGGCGATCCTTTGCAAATGCTTTCGAGGATTGACAGAGAATAGATCGGGCGCTGATCGCGCGAAACCAAGGAGGAGGAGGAAACCAAACGCTCGCCGAGCACATTCAGCTCTCGGTCTAGGCTAGGTTTCATCTAACGTCACTACGGAAGCCAAGTGTAAAGGGAGAGAATTACCAATGACTAAATGCACGCACAGTATATGAACCACCAACCACCGCCACGTACGATGGAAGACCTTCGATCCTCCACTTTTCCAAGTTTTCTTTTGTGTAAAATATTGAGAGAAAATGAGACTTATTTTCCTTGTGGCTTTGGGAATTGGTACGTCAAGATGATCCATCGAATGGAAGGCAGTGGTTGGTAGAAAACAGAGGGCCAAAAGCTAAAGGGCAATACGTGTCATGGGCCTTATTCAAAACGCATCGACGATCACGCAACGACTTTATTCCCCGGCTACTCTTGACGAGCAATCCCCAACTGGGCGAATGCTACTAAAGCATCAAATCGAAATGGGAGGCAGAAATAGCCTATTGAAAAACACTGCGGAATACGGTCTCTCCTTTCCAGTTTACCCGGCGAAGCGAATTCGAAGGATAATTGGGTCTCGTTGGCGGAGCTGAAAAAGAACTGTTACCGAAATGATTAAGCGGCGAGCGTAGCTGGTCGAAAGCGTTTCGGGCAAAGATTCGCAGCGGCGCTTTTTATTTCCCGCTCGACAGACTTGTCCGAATGAATTTCAGCGAGCTCTTACGATAACACTACGTTTTGTCTGAACAGTGTGTGCGTGTGTGAAAAGGTGGCCGAAGGCTTGCTTCGATCTCATTTTTCCTATTACGCGACGATGCCTGTCGATATTACCAGTAGCGCGATACATCCAATTCCGTTTGCTGATTATGCCTGTGGAATCAGCAATAAGAGCGGCGCGGCGCGGCGCGGCGCGGCGCGGACGTCGCCGGCTTCGTTTCCATTAGGCGATAGCAGTGCCGCGGAATTAATGAAAGGAAAATATTCGCTGCCTTTGTGCCGGCTCTCCCGGTAGGAATGTAAAATAGCCACTTTACCCTCGAAATTACTTGCTCGAACTTAATTCGATACCTCAGGGGGCCTGCCTTTCACGCTCGGCGACTCGAACAAGCCTGTACACACTTTGCAGCCCGGAATTATCATACGCCTCGAAAGAGACTAATTTCCTTGATTGCGGCCAACTCCTCGATAGAAGTTCAAAGTATAGAGAAGCGAATCGACCAATACCAGCTTCTCAATTCATAATTCGTAATATTGAAATTAGTGGTGATAAAATTCCCGAAGAATCTCGGCCAGGTGAAAACATTCGTCGGACAGAAATGACCGCTCGCTCATGAAAGAGCAGACAGGTTGGCTGCTCGCGGGAATTAAGGGAACTCCATTCGGCGAGAGACCTTTCCACGAGGGACTTGCATCCGGCCAATGGCGAGAGCGCAACCTTCTTTGAATAGGCCCACTCTTCCCGCGGCTTTTCACTAGCAGTGGAATTGCGCGTGGGGCTTTCTTCATTAAAGAGAGTCCTACTTCTTAAGAACGGCCTAATTTTTCGGCCGGGAGAACAATGGCAATTGTGAGGCTGTGCTGAAATTGAGTCACAAGGGTAAGTTCGTTGCGCGAGCGTCGATGGCTGAATGGTAGAGAGGCGAAGGTCGACACTAGGATTTTGGCGGCGACATAGAAAGATAGAAAGTGTAAAGAATAAAAAATAGTATATACTATAAAAATAGCAGTAGAAATAGAGAGATAGATAGAGAAAGATAGAGAGAGAGAGAGAGAGAGAGATCAAATCGGTCTTAGATCGGCTCATACCGGCTCGACGGCTTGCCCTCTCACAGAGTGGTAAGAACGTGAAACGTGAAAACGTGATCGTGAAACACGAGGGGGGTCTGCTCACGGGCCCCTGGTCCGCTTGGAATATTTACCGCACTCTTTACCTGCAGTCCCCATATTGAGAATGCTGATCTCCCCGAAGTAGGAACCCGCTTTAAGTGTGGCGAGGACTGTCTTCCCGTTGTCGGCCACCACCTGCAGTCGGCCCCTGTTCACTATGTACATCTCCTTTCCCACCTCACCTGCAACGCAACCACCAATCCCTTCAGTACCATCTAAAGTCAACATCCAACCCTTAAATCCAATCAAGTTTTACGAGTGTGCGACGAACTCCCCCAATCCATTTTTCCATCCTGATCACAAACTCGGACTCTTCTTAGAGAAACCATTATAGGTTTTACGGCTGGGAACATTATCTCGAGGCAAATATTTCTTCGAAATAATGTTTCGGTTTGCCCGCTACTCTCCGGGCGACGATTTCAACTGTACTGAAAAGTTAAAGTGGTCGTATTATCGGTTTAAACGCAACAGGGAGCGCGTCAGCATCAGCGGCGGGAGTTTTTGTAGGCGAGTAGTATAGGTCAGCGATAAGTCAGACGGGCGCCGAGTGAGGAACGCGTGGCTTCGGTGAGTGAGTTGCCGCGCCATCCGGCGGAGTAGACGCAGTCCGTTTTGCCCATCAAACGGAAGGGCTCCGCAGCAGCAGCAGCAGCAGTCTGGCAGAAGCAGAAACTGCTGGCGCATTTCAGGAGTCATGCGGCACACTCGTTTCCACGGCGATGAAGTGGTCGAAGGCTTAGAGCGAGGGGAAACGTTGACCCGCTTCTTTCGAGGTATTCGAGACTCGAGACTCCGCTTCGACTACGCTCCTCTCAAAGTTCTCCACTCGGCTGACCGCGCGCGCCTCCCTCAATCCCACCGCGCCCGGCGCCCCTCTGCCTGAAAGAGGGAAGCACTGACCGCCCGCCGGAACACCGTCCAACTTGCGGTCCTTTTAGCAAGTTCCACGGACCTCCTTTAATTTGCCCCGAATAATGATAGCCGCTCAGCGGACGCGTAAGAACAGACCGCCGGCTTAAGGACTCTTCATCCTCTCCCGCGCTCGCCTCTTATTCAACCGTAGTGCTTTCCCCCCCCCCCCCCCTTTTTCTATCCACTTTTAGCCCGCAATTACGCCATGTAAATTCGCGCAAAACGAGTCTCGGTGTTTACAACCTTCCCACCATATTAGGTGCAAGCGGAACGGAGATGCGCGCCATTACCGTGGAGAATAGTTGAGCGAGAGAAATCGCTGGGGAAGGCAAAAGTTCGCGGTAACTGAAAGGGTGAGCGGATTCCCGGGGAAATTATTTCTCGCGGCGTCATTCAGTCGTAAGTACGTTGCGCGGTGCGATAAAGAATCTCACTCATAAAGTTACCAGTTGCCACGCAGTGTGCGCTGCTGGTTGGCTCGCCTTGCCTGCTATTGGCAAGCGAGGCCGCGAGTTCGCCTCGGCTAGGCAATCACTTTTCGTCCTAGGAGTTCCTGCTGGGAGTTCGTACATCAATTGGCGCGTTTCCAACGGCTCGTTCCAAATGCGAGAGGCAACCCTCGCCCACCGGCCCTCATTTCACCTCGAAAAAGAGTTAGAGACCAGCGGAAATCCGCTAGGAGCCCGGCCACTTATTACAAGTAAAAGTTCCGCTGATCATGACTAACTGCTGTATTCCCCCGGCCGTCGTGCAACTGCGATTATATATTTCAGCGAGGGTTTAAGATTAATACAAAAGATTGCGAGACTTACTTAAGGAAAGTTTTCGCGGGAATAATCCTTGGGAAATAGCTGGATATCCTTTGGAGCGGGTGGGAAGTGATTGGCTTACCTTTGCGACAGATGTAGTCGCCAGGTGAGAAGAGAACAGGCCGCAGTCGTAGCACGAGCTCGCAAAGGAAGCCAGCCTCGGTGTTCTGGAAAATCTCGACCCTCCTGAGCGTGTCCAGGTGAACGTTTATCGCTATCTCGGCCTTCAGTTTATCTGAAAGGAGAGCAAGTGCCCCAGTCACTCCAGCAGTCTCGAGATTTTTCGGGATCACCTGCCGGCGAAAACCCAGGCGATCTGCCGCTTGCATTGCAAGGAGTGTCGACTCGATTGGATCGCCAGCACCTCTCAGCTGAAAACTTTCCCACCGAGCTCCCCCGAGCACTCGCCGACACTCTCGACTTCCTGTTCTTGCTCTCCCGGAGTACATACATTTCGACAGTTGCTTTCTTCAGCCAGCTGCATTGGATTTGCACTAAATTTACGGGAGTCTCACTGTTCACCCCTGCCTGCTGGAGTTATTGCAGACAAATTCGAGAGCCACGGAACTTCTATGCAACTAGAAAAGTGATAGGCTGAGTAAGCAGTCAACTATACTTTCTCCTACGAGTTTACAGGTAATAGTTAAGCACGATCAAAATGAACCATACAAGAGGAGAGTAAGGGGAAAAGCGTGGGAGAAAAAGAGAATCATTTCAACGAATCTATAGATTGTTCTACCATACACCCTTCTTTTTCTTATTCTCCTTCTCTCCCTCGAGAAGGCACATCTAATTCATTAAAAGCGTGCTCCTCTAAAAAGTAAATACTAGCTTAAACTCCCTTCAAAGTCCTCCCTTCTCGCCTTACCGTTGCAATAAACTAATCAAAGCTTAAGTGCCTCGGATCCTCTGCTTTAACGTACTCCAGAAATATCGTAGGAAAATTAAGAGAGAAAGCGAGCAAGTTCGTTTACGTATCGTCCGGGCACTTACGAAGTTTCGCTGCGTATCGCGCATTGTTCGCTGACAATGTGAGAGGGGGGGAGGGTTGGAAGGTTCTAACTGGGACCTGGTTTCATTTTGATGCGAACAAAAGCGAGAGGGAGGACGGCGCGCGGGGGAGTTGGTCGAGAGGGGGCAGAGAAAGAGAGAGAGAGTGAGAGAGGAGGGCATAGAGAAAGTGAGAGAGACAGAGAGGAACTACCGATTCCGGTGAAGTAAAATCAGCGAGTAACGCGGAATCCGCAGGAATTGCACGCTAATGCACCGCGCTCGTTCCCCTCCCGTCGGCGTCGCTCGTCTGCATTTAGCAGTGCGCGAAGTAGTCACGGAATGCAGGAGACAGACTGTGCACGTGGCATTATAATGCCAGTGGCCTATAAAGGCGACCAGCACGTCCCGAACACCATCAACCTCGGGGAGGTAATGTCCGGCATTACCGGAAACCAGTAAACTGTAACAAGAGGGGGGAATAAATTCTTTGCCCAGTGAAATGGCCGTGCTTCGAGCTCCAATAAAAGATACGGCCAAGTTTTGTGTGTGTTGCGCCTGATCATCCCTTCTCTACTGGCCCACCATTCCTCCTAACTGTTTTACGGTTTCGGCCTGCAATGGAAATAATGAATTGCAAGGGTGACAGCCCGGCTGGGTGGAATCGAATTAACCCCGGAGATAAAAGGCTTAATGACAAACGTGTGCGCCAGCTTGCTGCGCTGATGCAGTGCTCCAATAATTAAATGGGTATAGCTCGAAAATCGTTCGAACCCGCTGAATCAAGGGGCGATTTATGGGGGTGGGGGCGAGCGAAAGAACTCGGCGCACAAAGACAATCATGCTAACAAAATCTGATTTATATTACCCTTCCCCGCACGATTTTATAACAATGTCCTGATCCCAGGAAATTGAACAATGTACCGTTAATCCCGGGAATAACGAGCCCCGAGTGTGTTACGAACTCTGGAAACTTTCCTTCGCGAGGAGCTCCGACAAAGAACAATTAAGAGGGGGCAGAAAGTAATTTCGTTTTTTTTCTTCTCCTCCCTTTGTGTGTACGGGCGCGCGCGCGCGCAAGAGTCACCAATGGAGGGTGATATTAAAGTGGAGGTCACATTCTCTCCTCAATAAAGTCTGGTCTCGGGTTAGCACAGCCGTCTGTCCGTGTAACTTTACGAATGTCATTTTTTAACGCGAATGCCAACCGGTCTGACGTCTTCTCCGCCTCTCGCTTTCCCCTGCCCTGTTACCATCTGTTCTAAAACATTCGCCGTAGTTATGAACTATGCATAAGTTTCGCTCGAAATGCCCGAGGGTGGCTCCGTGGCTCCGTCTCCATCCCGTGGCTCTGTAATTTTTGCAAAATACATTAACTCCCGGTGGCCACCCCAACAGGTCTCCCTCGCTTTATCCTATACTGTGTGTTTCTTTGATATTTACGTCGGCCCCACCCCTCCCTATCATATTCCACCTGTCCTGTTATCTTATAAGTTTGAAAGAAGAAGAAGCGGGGCAAGTTCTCTGTGATGTCTTACTAAAGTTTTCGACGCCTATGGTCTCGGGATGGATGCTGGCTGAGGTCTCGATGGATGAGCCGAGCTTCTTACCTGGCAGGCAACTGACAGCTTTCTCCTCGTCCGAGCACTTCTGTGTCAGCCAAAGGTAGTCGAACCACTTGATGACCTTCACCTGCAGGTGGTTCGGCACCCTTCGCATTCTCATGTAGGTCTTCACCCCGTCTAGCTTTGCTGTGGACAACAAAGAGTTTCACCATTCGTTAGCATCCCAACCGAACAAACGTGCGCGCATTATTTCCCGGTATCGTTTTACATTCGTAATGAGCGGGGCTCCACGCCCATTCTCGTTCGCCAATAACAATATCCCAACCAAGTCATTCATTAACAAATGTATATCGACCAATTGGAGTGGACGAACATTATTCCGAAATATGGAAATATTTTTGCATTGGCGACCGACCGTAAGAACAATATGATTCGGTGAAAGCATTTTCAGGCTTGCAGATTTCAGTGGCCGGAATTGGAAAATGCGAATCCATTGACTAGTAGCGTACGAGTGGCTTTCAGAATGCGCTAATGTTTCGAATTGGAGCAAATTAGAATCGGCGAAATAAAATATCCAAGCGGATATGGTTGCGCAGTGTGTGTGTGTGTGCTTTCATTTCCCGATTTGTATGATATTTCTTTCTGCACACAATCCGGTGGCGGTGGCGGTGGCAGCGGCGGCGGCGGGGAGTTGGTTCGGTTTTGCCTGAAAATGATTATTTCCGCTTGGAACCTCAACTGCGAGACCGATTTATTAAAATTAAATACCGTTGCGCAAAGCTACGACCTCGGCTCCGCTGAGGCCTGATTCTATCACTGAAATCGAGGAAAACACACACGCGCATCCACGAGGGAGACGCCAGAGAATTCCTCCACGTTGAGCAGAGCTCGAAAATATATATCCGGTGGCTTAAAATGTCCGTCAATCGCACGCTTTCTATCAGGCGAAGAGCGCTCTCGTTTGGACCGATAAACACACCAAACAAACTCTCAAGGACTCTTTTTAAAATGAATTTTTAAAATGAATTTCAGATCTGCCCGCAAATTCAAAATTCCTCTCTGCGCTATGAAAGTTTGACAAATATTTTATTATTATCCTGTCGTTCTAATTCATTCGACTAAAAAAATATTGCAGTAAGAGGTTTTTTTTACAGTAAAATACGCGGTTAAAAATCAGTTGGTCAGCTCGGCGATATAGAGCTTGTCAAATAGAGTAGAAAGTTGCGATAGTCAACGGTTTGTTGTATGTACCAACAAATTCGGATGCCTGCACTTTGGCAAACACGAGTTATAGGAAGCAATCCCTAGGAAAATTCCCATCGAAACCGCAACATTCTATCGCAGTGCTGAATTGGCAATGTTTCATGTTCACGCGCGAAGAGCCATCGACCGACAATTCTATATCGAACAACAGAATCGTTATAACTATGGATTTGCGAGGGTAAAGTAGAAGGTTGAAGTGCACTCAGGATTCGAGTGGCTGCTCGAATTTGCCACGTGCGCTCGCGACATCAGTATTCTTCTAATTGCATAACTGCTCGCGGCGCGGTTGGCATATTAATTAATTCCCCGGGCAGAGTCGACAGATGGAGGATCAGGCTAAATAAAAATGCATGGAAAGCTTGATGTGTAACGAGGGAAACGTGTCCATCAGCCGTCAGCCGGGCTGCCAGCAGGCTTCATAAGAGCTCGAGCCTCTCAAAGAGAATGCAGCATCCACCTAAAGAGTTGCTGCTGTCTCGTCAAATAATTCCAGTGACGGAAAAAAAGGAAATGTCTCCACTTGGAGATCTCGGAGTGTGTCTAGCAACGCGAGGATGCAGACAGGTTGGAGGAGGAGCGGTACGAATGTTTGCCGGGCGCTCCTGATATTGAATCACGAGATTGCGAGTCTCCGCCTGCAGAGTGGTAAACTCTACTGCCTAGCGTGGCGGCGAGCTTCTCCTCTCGAAGGACTCTTTTCAATTTCACCATTTCCCCCCTCGCTCCCGGCGAATTTCCTTGAATAATGTGGAGCATCCTGATCAATGAGGCATGCGGCCTTCGAACTTAGGCGCGCGTCAAGACCCTCCGCCAAACTTATCCTTACTTGCTCCAAGATAGGCACATCGATCAATCGGGATATGATTCTTATTAGAGCTAACACACTCGCCACCGCTAGTCGATTTCACCTCCCCTTTGTCGGGAACACTCGCCTTTCTCCCGTAGAAAGGCAGCCGGGCTAAAGTTTCCCTCGATTCACTTGGCTAAGTGGAAGGAAATTGGGAGGGCAACTGCATGCCGAGTCTTGAAACTGGATACCCTGCGACTCCCTCTCACCCCTCCCTCCTCCTCCTCCTCCTCCTCTCATCTCTCGCCCTCCCCAAAAGAGTCGTACAAAGCGGCTCCAAAGTGCAGGACACTTTCTAACTGGATTCTTGTTCTCTTCCTATCGCTCTTCGGGCTTCGTACACTCGTTTCTATGTTTCCCTTCAGGCCTTACTAAATTTACTTTGGATTTATTATAGAATTCTCAGTGTCACTCAGACTTATTATTTATGTCATGTAAAATTACTAGTTATTTTAAGTTCAAGATATCATAATGACGTACATGGGAAAGGTAATTGCGTCAGCAGGAAATAGTTAGTAATAATCGGGAGGAAGATTACCGTTGGTTTTTACGTCTACTTTTAAAGATTGCTCATGGACGTTCATTAAGGAGAGTACCTTGATTGACTGGATTGAACATAACGAACTCACAGAGGCCATCGCTAATAGAACTTGGTCGACAAGCCCTTAGAAGAGGGTACAGCAGGAATATATCGATCCCTCTCAGCCTCCGTCCTGTCACTTTATTCCAGCGTCATTTTTCCCCTTAAGTGGAGTCTGTCTTACACGCGGGATACGTCACTTGACAGTTGTTAACTTAACGGATGAGAGTCCTGGCAGGAATGACTGCCATTACTCTAGACTCGGAGCGACACGTGTCCCCCTTATATTTGCCAGAAAAAAAGTCCGTCTTCTCAAATGCAAGGGGTTAGACTTCATGGAACTTTTATGGAAAGCAGATAAAGCTCTGTTATGTAATATCTTTCTCAATGTTTGCTTGTTTCGACGAAATTTAATGCGATTGATGCGCGAGCGTCTCCCAAAGGATCATTTACTGTTTGCGGTATAAGCAACGAGCGACAAAATATCGGTTCGTTAAAGCATAACGAGTCATTCCCTTTCAGTCAGCCGCTTTGACGGCTGCCAGTGAAATCTGCCTTTCAGCAATGAGTGTTTATCCGCTGTGATTTTTCTCACAGACCGCGCATCCTCATTAGTACCGAATCCGACAAGTTAGAGCGAACGTTCTGCTCGGTGCGTGTTAGAACTCGATGAAATCGAAAGAGAGCTCGTTGATCCTCTATGAAAGGCCTCTACCACTTTGACGTTCTCTCCCACCGCAACAGATTGTGTCTCTTACTTTTGTCTTGGCTGCCTTTGCAATAGATGCTTTCATCGAGCAGTTATCCGAATAATGGAATCCGACGAAGCGAGATTCACCAAGGTGCGACTAGTAATTAAATTCTATAACTTAGACAACTTTATAGGATTTTCTTTCAAAAATATTCTAACTACTCTGCTCCTATTTTATCGACTGTAAAAAATGAAAGGCAGCGTGAGAACTTTGAGGAGTGAAATTCGTTCATCCTTAGGAAAGGCAGGCTTCGCTAAAGGACTGCCAGCATGGCCAAGAAACATCTGGATTGGCCGAGTGCCAGGCTGGTCTGCACAATTCTTTGATGGTTTCTCGAATGCTAGCCTGTATGTTATCGATAACGTGCGCCGCCATCGTTCTTCCAGATTGTCGCGCCGGAATCACTCGTTATGCCTTGCCAGCAGAAGGATGAGAATGAGGGTGAGCGGGGGTGTTGGGGAGGGGGCGGCGGTGGTGGTGGAAAAGCAGCGAAACGGGAAAGTTTAAATTGCTCAGGCAGCGTCTATCAGTGCTCGCCTGTCGTTTATCCGGCTGGTTCGAAGCCCATTTCCGATTGAAGCCTCGCATCGCGCGTGTATCCCGCCAGCCTCCTAACCGGAAACTTTCTTCCGCGCCGCTTTCGACCAATCTCGATCGCTCCGCTGCATCACACGTTCGCTTTTAAATCAGTATCTCATCGTTACCCATTGCATTATGGAGAGCAACTGATATCTTCACTTCTCCTCTATCTAAAAACATCACTTCATGCATCATAACCGGGCTTTTTCCTACACTTCACATACTTCCTGGCCTTTTCCGGG
Organism: Ectemnius continuus; assembly: GCA_910591665.1. Classification (NCBI taxonomy): domain Eukaryota; kingdom Metazoa; phylum Arthropoda; class Insecta; order Hymenoptera; family Crabronidae; genus Ectemnius; species Ectemnius continuus. The sequence goes on along the minus strand of OU342868.1, from coordinate 4,804,245 downwards.
GCTGAAATTTTGTAGAAAGTGTTTTTTTACATCGAGGAAGAAGTAGAAAAAATTCCAGGCCCCTAGCTCAAAATTCATTTTTTCGCAAATTTTTTAAGGCATACCCCTTCAAAAATTTTCGATTTTTCGAAGGTTCTGGGACCGGAACGAACGCTTGATTTTTCGATTGCTCGTGTCTCAAAACGGATAAAAAACATAAATGTTGTGGGGGAAATGCCGGAATTCTACCTAAAACACGTGGAAAACCAATCTGGAATATTTCATTTCGATGGTTTTCCCTATGTTCTTTTATCTTCCCCACCATTCCCGGGGCTGAAACTTTGTAGAAAGTGTTTTTTTGCATCGAGGAAGAAGTGGTAAAAATTCCAGAGCCCTAGCTCAAAATTCATTTTTTCGCAAATTTTTTAAGGCATACCCCTTCAAAAATTTTCGATTTTTCGAAAGTTCTGGGACTGGAACGAACGCTTGATTTTTCGATTGCTCGTGTCTCAAAACGGATAAAAAACATAAATGTTGTGGGGGAAATGCCGGATTTGTACCTAAAACACATGGAAAACCAATCTTGAATATTCAACTTTCATAGTTTTTGCCATGTTTTTTTATCTTCCCGACCTTTCCCGGGGCTGAAATTTTGTAGAAAGTGTTTTTTTACATCGAGGAAGAAGTAGAAAAAATTCCAAAGCCCTAGCTCAAAATTCATTTTTTCGCAAATTTTTTAAGGCATACCCCTTCAAAAATTTTCGATTTTTCGAAGGTTCTGGGACTGGGACGAACGCTTGATTTTTCGATTGCTCGTGTCTCAAAACGGATAAAAAACATAAATGTTGTGGGGGAAATGCCGGAATTATACCTAAAACACATGGAAAACCGATCTGGAATATTTCATTTTGATGGTTTTTCATATGTTTTCATCACTTCCCGATCTTTTCCGGGGCTGAAACTTGGTGGGGAATGTTTTTTTGCATCGAGGAGAAAGTAGAAAAAATTCCAGGCCCCTAGCTCAAAATTCATTTTTTCGCAAATTTTTTAAGGCATACCCCTTCCCGATCTTTTCCGGGGCTGAAACTTGGTGGGGAATGTTTTTTTGCATCGAGGAAGAAGTAGAAAAAATTCCAGGCCTCTATTCTTGGGATCTAATATATTCTTGGGAAAACCCCAGACAATGTGTTCTTGTAGTAGAATGCTGTTACTAACCCCGATTTGGATTACTTCCAATAACAACAGTACTAATACTATTCTTGAGTAGATGTTATTTGGCAGGAGGTAGTGAATCGAAAGTTGTTTGAGGTGGCACGCAATATCCGTTCAATTTCTCTCGCGAGTCTCTAAGTAAGGCAATTAGGTGGGTAGCAGACATACAGAGAGGGATGACAGTAACCACAGCGATGATGGCGAGTGAGTGTCCAACGCAGTGGTATCATAGTCGCGCACAACAAACAAGCGTGTTACGGGAAACACCAGCTATCATTGTCGGCTGGGCCAGCTAATTAACCGGCTATGCAAGCAGCTGGCGAGGATACAGCGAGCCTGGCTCAGACACCCTCCGAAATATAGTCTTCCGCATGGCTGATTAGCGGTGCTCGGATAATCCATAATGAATAGCCTGTCGGATTGTCGCGTCCGCACTGCCACGTCTTTCCATCTCCGGCATGAAGAGTATCAACCTCACAATTGACGATTAAAGCCTCGATAATAATGATTAAAGTAATTAAAGCCTGCCAGCTCGCCGCCTCACTATCAGCCGATTAATTGAACTTGTTCATCGAGTGGTGTTTAATGTTCGACGATAAAACTTGGATGGGAAACAGTGGCAAGGTTTCATTATTCAGGCAGGAGGATGTGTAGCGTCGATGATTCTGCGTTTGCTGTATAATGCACACGGAGATCAAGGGTTGAGCATGTTAAACCAACACGAAACACACTGTCTGCCGGCTGTTTGTCCGGTCGGGATCTAATCCCACTGGAGCGATGCCGGCACTCACGATCGCTCTCGCATGTGTAATCGTGCATTAATTCGACGACGTCGTATGTGCGGCATAAACGCGCGAGAATTAACAGGAGAAGCGAGCATCATCGGCTGGGCTCGGCTATCCTGGCGGAGGAGCGATAGAAGCTCCTATCGGCCCTCTGTCCGGGGATCCTGAATTGCCCGGTCGATTGCAAATCGCTCTTTGATAAGGCTCGTCCTCTTCGGATCATAATTTATTGAACGAGCTATTATCTGTGAACTGTTTATTCGAGAGTTCTATTCCAATGTCGTTCGAGTTACGAACGTCGAAGGTCTGAGTTCCGCCGTGATATTCGTACTGCAAATGATTTAACGAGAAGTCTCTGATGTCCGAAAGAAGCAGACAAGCATGAATAATTCAGCGATACACTCTCGAATAACAGGGAGAAACGGCTGTCGTTTGTTACGTGAAGCGAAAGCTTTATCGAGGCGTCTTGAGCTACTCGAGCTTTTTGCTCCTCGTGAGGAGGGGGGGGAGATGCCCAGCGCGCATCATTCCACAAGAGGCACATTGTTTCAGTCAACAGAAAAATAAGACTGGCCGTTCTACGAGCGCGCCCAACGAAATCGTCTTCCACCTTCGTTTGCATAAATTTCATGCATGCGTGATTGCCAGCATTCGTGGAGATTTTCCCTGGAGGAAAAAGCGCGCTGCGGTAACGCGTTGATCGAGTTGTGCAGCTCGGCTGACAGACTGGGCCGAATCTCTACGCGGCAAGTAATCTCGAAAGATTCCAGGTCGAACATGAAAGTATATACTTCCCGAGAGTTGTGGAAATGGTATGCTGGTGTCGCTGGAATGAAGAGGAGAGTTTTGCCGAAAGGTTTATGGTGCAGTGAGCGAGAGAGCCACATGGAGGTGTTCCGTCGGTCGTCGACGGATCGATGACGTCAGCGGTGCAAGCTATTTTTAGCCGCGCTAGGGGTTGCAGCGGCGGTGCTCCAAGGGGTTGGCGAGCTGATGACATCCCCGGAGTGCGCCCGCACTCCACTCATTCATCCTCCTGACCCAGGGAATGAAAGCGGGGGTGCAACCGGCGCTCCCAGCCGAACGCATGCGTCTCGGAAAACTAGCCATCCCGAGCGAGCCACCTTTAACTCTTCTTTGACTCGATCTTCCTCTACTTCCCACGAGACCTCGCATAGTCTTCAGGGAAACTAATACATTCAGACAAACTTGTCACTAAAAGTCGTACCAAGCCCTCCAACTCGCGTAGACACGTGGATTCTAAACTGACGAAAAGCGAAACCTGTCAGAAGAAAACGAGAAAATTTGCTGATAATTACTTTCTCACTGAATTCATTCTCTCCAGAGAATGAACTTCTGATTCTCGGAAATTTACTGAGTTTGAACGAGTTCAGTGAGCCTGGGAGAGAGCAAGAGGGAGAAGGATAGTCTTTCTTCGGGAGACTTGCAGAGTAATGTCTTCTTTTGGGTGCGCGTAATTAAAGTAACTGTAATAAGAGGAGCGTGAACTTCCTCCGGGCATTCGGTTCATTCATCCCAGTGACCTAGAGACGAGGGAAATCGGGGGTGGATGGTGGGAGACGCGTGCGCAGTTGCCTGCTCGTTTTCAGATTGATGGGTATAGAAATGTGGGTAGAGAGGGGGGGAAAGCGTGGATCTGTCGGGGACACCGACCGATGAAGGGCCGATATGCTATTTCACACGATGGTATTTTTCGAGTTAGGATCCTCGCCCGGCCCCAAATGGAATTTTCTTTCAAGATTGGAATCCGCCGACAGCTATGGGAACATACTCCCTTCTTTATTATTGTTATTTCGATGTCCCCTTTCTTCCTCCGACAACTCCTATTCTGCCGCGTGTGAACTTCGACCATGCGTTTCCAGATTGTTACTGGAACTTCGTTCAAGTCCTGATCGCCCCAACTTCTCCTTCAATAATTGACAATGTCGAACACGTGTTGTCACGAAGTACGAAACACTAGTTTAGAACTTGCGATTCCAACTGAATTGTTTGTTTATTTTTCGCGGAATATTTGAGATCGTTTGGAAAACGAAATGAGTATTCTAAGTCACAATTTAATTATACGTGGAATCCAACAGTTTGTAATATCAAGGAACGTAGCGGACATTCCAGCGGGCTAAGTGAGCAGGGTTTCAATGTCCGTGATAACAAGGGAGCGAGTTAAGGTCAATATGCACGAAATGGGAAGTTCCGGCGATGCTTGAGTAGCTTGATGGTACTAGGACGTTTTCTGAATGCGGCCGGGCTGCTTTCAAGCTTATCCAATCTGGAGCAGAACGCCAGCGGAGTCGGCGGTTTCAGGCCAAGAGCTCCGGCCGCCGCAAACTTCGTTGCGCTTCGTTAAGGTAAACATTAATGAACCTAATGCGGAGCTCTGTCCAGTGCGAGGCTTCGTCCCATTCATCCTGTTGACCTCGAGAATGAGGCCAACCTGCGAACGCGTCAGGGTCTCTGTCCTCTGACGTACGCGACTGCGCCAACACCTGGACACGCGTTTCCACGACGTATCCCGACCTTTTCGCCTGATGGATGCGCACCGATTAACTTTCCCAATTTTTGGACACCTGATAAATGTTCTCGATGAACCATCCGGAGCACGAACGAGGCCGCACTGGTCACTATTAATTTGCATTCCTCTTTGAATAGCGTCCTCGCGATCTTCATTAATCTCTTCATTATCAGAGAACAATGGGCGGAGAATTTAATATTCTAGTATTGCGGATAGTTAGCCTTCAAGGAGGTATTAAAATTTGTTCGATTTCATTAATGAAATAATTCTAGAAATAGCCTTTTCTTAAATAGATAGCTCGCAGTAGAATAGGTCAGTGCATTTTCAGACATCTGTTGGGATGACTTTCGGTTTCAGAATTTGTTGAATTACATTTGTTAAGTATTGAGGAAATAAAGATGGCCGATTTATAAAAGGCATCTTTTGGGAAATCAGATCGGCAAATACCCACCTGTGGTCGGTGTTACATTTACGAATACCCGGACCCCGAGCAGATTCGTCTTTCTAACACGTGGAGGAAAGTCAGTGGCACTAGCCATCCTGGAAGATATATATGCATGCTCAGCTCTCTCTCTCTCTCTCTGACTCTCTGGAGGGCTTCTTCAAACTTCCTCGGGAATCGCTCGAGAAACTTCGAATCCGCCGAGAGCGTTCCTGCCGATCTTCGGAGCCATAAATTCCAGACAGAGATGGCTTTATAAACTGGCTCGTCGGGCTTTATCGAGTAGCGACGTCGATCAATAGGAGGATTAGGATTATAGCTGACAGAAATTACTATGAGGATACGCGAGCGCCGGTTAAACGCCGCGCAGCAATAGCTGTCTCGTTCGAATCAATCGACAGGAAAGGAACGCTGGGAGAATTCATGAAATAATAGCGATTCTTTCGCCGCAATCGGCACACTTGACAGCCATAAAATTAGAAAGTGGAAGGGCGCCGGAAAATGACGTTGAGAATGTGTCTGTAAAAATTGTCAGCGGTTCGCCGCAGTCTGCGGCCATCGGGCGGAGCTCGTTATCAGTGAGCAGCGGGTGCCAAACTATTTCCGATGGGCCGGCGAAAAAGCCTAGAGAAAATCGACGCGGAAAGAAGTCGCCGGAAAATGTTCCAATCAAATTGAGTTTAAATATTCTGCGGACTCGCGGGTAACGAGTATTGTTTCCAAACTTTTTAACGAGCAGCCGGCACGTCGCTCTTCAGATTTTATTGGCAGCGAGCAATTATCGCGATTGCAAGGCCTTTTTCCTCCCACTCGATTGAAAGCCTGCTTTCCTAACGAGCTGAACAATCTCCCCTGGCGACATATACCGGCTAAAGTTTCGCCCGGCAAAAACTAGTAATAACCACAACTAATTAAGGAATTAATACACTCCACTGTTCCAGGAGAGTATTCTCGGAGATGTTTTAGTTCTTAGCGAGACAGAAACCGCAGTAGCTCTGTCGTGAAGCGTGATGAATCGAAGGGAGGGTTCTCGGTGCAACACTCGTGGAAACATATGGCGTTAGAATGACCTGACCACTGGATGACCTAACTTTTAAAGCCATAAATCGTATCTTGAGAGACTATACGACCCTGTACAGTACGATTGAGATTGTTCATCGATCAAAGCCAAGATCGTACTAGTTTCTGGTCGGCCAACCGACTGCTTCCATCTGCGCAAAGTGTATGAGATGTTTTGCACTGATTAACCGAAACAGGAATTCTCCCTCCCCAAGTACAGATACTATTTCAACTCGAGAAAATACAATCGGAACAACAACTAATACGAGAAACATAAACTTTGAAGTCTAATTATTGGTACGTCTCGAAAGTGCAAATACCTCGGACTGTCGGACAAAGTTAGTGCAGTGTCGTACGACTCCGGCCGAAGTTATAGCAAACTGAAATTACGGGCAGGAGGAACATTTGCATAATTCGATATTCATTTTTGCCGAGATGTGTGCTCGCCATGCGGGAGACCGCGTATGCCAAGCGGAAAGCAGGGAATGAGGAAAAACGAGGTTGCAAGCAAGGGTTTTAGAAAATTGAAAACACGCTATGCACCATCTCTAGCTGTGTGTTTGTCGAGCTACATCCACCATATTACGCCTGTTTTACCACAAATAATTAATTTCCCCGCCAGCCAATAATTTTTCTTATACAAGAATTTAAAAATTATATATGAATATTTAAAACTTCGAAAAAGTCTCTTGGTATTGAAGGGGAAATCTTTACTAGGAACGCAACGGGCTAGCAAACAGGTCGGTGAATGCTTAGCGTCGTTGCGGCTGGCGAACTCCGACGAGGAATGTTTCGAGATGGTTCACACGAGCTGGTGGAACGCAATCAACGCGATGCGAGGAGCGCTTTCACGCGCTTGACTATTACAGAAAATTGAACGAGCGGGCAGCGCCAACTATCAAAGTCGAAGATAGTATGCGGTTCGACGGTGGCAGTGAGTGGTTGAGCATCGCTCGGTTTCGGACGGTTTCGTCGAGCTTTCACGAACAAACCGCTTGGAAACTGGCCGCTTGATAGACGAGCGCTACGATCGACCCTCTCTATGGAGGTTCACTGACGATGACACGCATCCCTGCCCAGCACAACCACTGATACTGACCTCCCGAATTACAGGGCTAAGGCGTGGCGGAACGCCGTTCCCCAGCATGTTTACCCTTTCTATATAACGGAACGCGTGCGCTCCGCTCGCTTACCGATCTAGTCGCTATCTGACCCAATCCCAAATGGTCCTCCCTTCGACTAAGCCAATAAGAAATTCCCGGAATATTTCACCGAGCTTATCCTCTTATATACATCCGAGGAAAAAGTCTAAGGGGAGGAAACTAATTTTTAAATATACTTCCAAAGCGTTTCAGTCCTCCGGTTGACCTATCTTTTTATCAAGTGAGCTTGAATTTATTTGACAGTGTTTGGGGTCACGTGACAAAGAAACTTGGCGATCCGGAAGGCCGGGCTTTCGAGGGCATTTCTCGAAGATTCCGAGGTGGCCGGAGAATATTTTAGCGTCCAAGCGGAAAGAGACTGCTGGAATCTTTCTTCCAAATGGCATGCGGCGGCGCTCGTAATCACGATTGCAGGGCGTGCTCGTGGAAATTCCTTTTCTTCATTCCTCTCTCGCTTCACTTCGTTAGCCGATGCTGGCCGCAAGAGAGCCCCGCGCGCATTTCTCTCGAGCTAACAATCACTGTAATTCGCCGCATTGTCCGTGGCCCCGCCCGACTCTCCGCTCCTTCATGCAACCGGCCCCCGAGAAAAATCATTGTTTGCCGTTAGATCCGCCGAAGAAAAAGCTCGAAGCAGTCCGCGGAGAGTGCGCGTCGAACTTCGGAGAGGCTACTCAGCGATAATTTAAAAAATGGGTGATTCCAGAACGGCTGGAAGGTAGTCGTGCGTTCTCAAACAAATGGCCGGCTTTTCAAAGGTTACTAGTAGCGCGGAGGAGCGTGCAGTTCTATCGCAAGTAGTTCTATGGCTCTCTGAGATGCTTGCAACCATTGCTTTCCTTCGCCGAGAACGCCTCATCAATTTTACCACGACGATTCAGTGTCGCTTCAGTCGGCTTGCTGCTTTCTTACTACTGCGGCCGCCGCCGCCGCTAAACTTCCGGCGATTCGAATTAAATCGCTCGAGAAAACCATCGCCGCTCCACCGCCGGCGTCAGTCTGACGACAGTGCCGAACCAGAACTTACCAGAGAAAATCTAACTAGACCATTTTTCTCTTACTTCTGCTGAAGTATTGAGATTATGTTTATCAGGCAATTCGAACTCCTCGAAAAGCCACGCGAACCTTAGACGGTCAACGACTTTGGCAACTAGTACGAACTTGTCAATAACAATAATTCCTCGATGCTCGAAAAGCACTAGATTGCTAATGGAAGCGTCGGCTTGCCGAGCGTTTCCGCGTGATAAATCGTTTATGGCCGTAACTTTCCGTGATGCGTCGCGGCGCGGCGCCCACGAGCATCGCATAACAAAGCGCACGAAACAAGTGAAGATTTAGCTGGCGTCGTTAAAATTGCAGCGTACGCGACGCCTGCAAGCCGCTTCAACCGAGCTTGTTTGACGGACATCGTAATTCTTCGCACAAGGCCAACGACTCTCCTGAGTTTCCTTTCTCTCTGATATTCTCCGGTAAACTTGAACATTCCCAGAATAGTCCGAGGCATTTCTCTAAAAGATTCGCTCGATTCTCATAATTTGTCCGGCGAGGGGAATACACGTGTATTCTAGTATTTTCCCAATCATTCCCATTTCCGGTGGGATTTGACGATCCTAGCCAATTGGAGTGAACAATCCACGGGAATGAATGCAAATAGGTATGTGCTACACGATGTTGTCGTGTCTCGACTATCGCGGCTTATGTTCAATATTTACACGGAGTATCCCCTACACCCTCCGGTGTGTGCGATGTGCGTGTGAGAGTGCGCCTCCACTCGAGCCTCTGCATAGGGAAAAATTGTAAATACCGCTTGCGAGTTATTTGCATGGCGTCTGGAGTCGAGCGTACTTCGCGTGGATTTCCTGTTGCAGTTATGAACTTAACACGGAGTCTGCGCTCTCGTTTTAATTGTACTCTGACATATTGCAATTGTACTGTAATATTATTGAAAGCAATTCGAAGATGTTTGGTAGAAAAAATTGGGCATAAGTATCGAAGTAGAAGTTTGAGTGGATTAATGGGAGAGTAGAGTTTTCTCCACTTCGATGAGCTACATTAAAATGCAGGTAGCTTTTCGAGCGACCTACATTTAAGTGTGCGCAGTCAGCTGTACTATTTATTGCCAAGAAACGAACATACCGGACTGGTGGTTTGGCTAGTAAAGCCAAGGAAAGATGTTCCTTCGCCAAGAAGTGCGCTCACCCTATCTTATATCCTCTTTGCTCGATGCTAGCACGAAAACCAGTCCGACGATTTGGGCGCGTCTTCTTGTATTTCCGACACGAATATTTACCGGCAAAGCTGAGCGGGACCGATGTGGATTTAAATTTATACTCGCTTCCTGCTGGTCCTCGCTTGCGAGCTTTGCTATGATAATACGGTTTGTTTGGCAGGTGAAGATTCGTGAACGATGTTACCGATATCTAGCGCAGTCTTTGAATTTCCCGAAAGGGAGTGCAAATTTTCATAGAGTTATTTTCTACATTTCCCATCGTCCGCCCTTATGTTCGATGCATGAGAATTCGGGATACAGAAGCTACGCGCGCTCACTTTATATCTGGAAAACTAAAGGGGAATTTGCTTTCGTATCGTTTCTCTTCCTATTGAAACTAGTTTTCCAATGTTTTCCTTTCCCTAAAATTGGATTCGTCTTCTATCCCTTTCGCTATCGAGGTACGCTCTGACACCATTTTTATTTTTCATAGCAATTTCAATGTGTATTCTCGATATAGCATATTGCAAGAGCATTGCTCGAGTGGAGCGAACCGAGCTGATCTTCTAGTTTCACGAGACCTTTTTACACTGCGAGAAGAGTCTCTGACAACTGACTGGCTTGTGCGATTAAACACTATGAATGACAGATGGAATTGATTCCGGTGACTTTGAATTTGCACCAAGTCTCCTCGGTGACAAAGAGGAACGGACCGAACAAACAGAATACATTATCATATTCTATTAAGAGCACTAAGGCTCGCCCGCTGCTGGAGCACGCGCATAATACGTGAGACAGTTTAAAGGGCTCTCCTCTCCCTCGAAAGCACTCGCACGAAATAATTCAGAGTGTAACCCTGACTAATCTAGCCTACCAATTTCCACCTGGCTTCAAGAGGCTCTTGCTGGCTTCGAATAATAACTGCCTCGGAGGATAATTGCGAACAATAAATTCGTGGAGGTAGGCATTTTCCCGGTCGATAGAATTTTCGTCAGTTGGAGAAAGTTGGGTCGAAAGTGTTCGATTAATCATGGACGGATTCAGCATGAAAGCGGTTTCCATGCAGCTGACATCACCGCTTTAAAGGGAGCGATAAGGCAAACGAGGATCTTGGGATTTTCCTGGAAGCCGAGCACGAGAGGCATCACGCCAAGAATTCATGGTTTCATGTGCTCCGAAAAGTCCCTTGGGATGCTCGTTTCGCCCGCTGAGTGGGTGGGAGAAAGAGGCGAAAAAATCTCTCGTCGACATTCAAATTCGAGTTGAGCCTTGACGGAATGTCGTGGCAGGAGCATCGACGGAACATTTGCCGGAGGAGGATCCTGCACTCGAGTACTGCGCGAAGGAATCGTCTTGAGGAACATCGCTGTCCTTCTTCATAAATGTGAATTGCTTCCCCAGAGGGCTGAGAAAACGCCTGATTTAGAAGCATCCGTTACGAGCTCGTACTCATGTGAATCTTACACTCTCGATTCTCGTACCCCCGCGTGTGCACTTTTCACCCTTATCATTTTAAAAATGAGTCTATCAAACATTAAAGTACCTCTTGTTGTTTTGTTCAATATTGTATACAAATATTATTCTCGTTAAAATACGATTCAAACCCTTGTTTAGCTTGACAATAATTTCTCCCGCGCTTTGAAAATATCCTTCGAATAATATTTCCGACTTCTCTACTATTTCTCCGGAAATACGACAGTGGTTCATATAAATTCAGTTAATTAATTTCGGACGATAGATTCGAGTTCGCAAATCTGATTTGTATTGGGTAAGCGCAAACATCGAGCGCCGGAATTGCAAACTACAATTCTAATCGGATTGATCTCTTTCATATTTTTCCGGATGTCTCTTTGGAAGTGTCACTGATTACACATTCCGATAAAGCCGCGCCACTAATTGCGGTTACGTTCGACGTATAATACACGTCTGACTAGTTACGGTTCGAGTCGGGAATCAATGGCCAGCTTGAAACAAGCGGATATCTCAGTGAACCAATTGAAACCGCAGTATCATTATCAGCAGCACTCCACGCAGGGAAGCTATCAGTCGGTAGAATGCAATCTCCATTTCATATATGTTTGACCGAGCATTTCTCTGCCATCAGGATGTAACATTTCATAATGTTCGCCGGCCCCTTGAAAATCCTTCTGTAATATCCGCGGACAAACTTGTACCCTCGGCTGATTTCCAGGGTAAATGTAATTTAATTCGTGGAAATTTATATGCGAGCGTAGCGGAGACTCTGATTAAAAAGCAAGTAGCGAACCAAGTGGTTCATTACCAAAAATAGCGGTGTCACCAATTAACGTGGACTCTCGTTAGCCGGGCGGCAGCTAAATTATTTCAAACATGAGGGAATAGTATACATATTCCTGGCGGTCATAGTCAGCTCTTAACCCCGACATCTCTCGTGCGAGTTACGAGGAGAGAGGGAGTGGGAGAGTCCCGGCTGGTAATCGCATTTTCGACTTGCCGCACAATTTCATCCGCAATAGACGTCTCTAATGGCTGCCGTGTTATACTGGGTTTCGGGCGAGCACCAGCAGCACCAGCAGCGGGGATTAGGCTTGCCTGAGCGTTGCTCCATCAGCTCGCTTAAATAGCCCAGGACCGATTTAAACAGTACGTACGCGTTCACACTCTTCCTACGGATTTCAGGGCTTTTTTCCCCACCGGCGGTGACAACATGGCGCGAGATTCTCAACGAAATTTCACGAATAACTGCGATTTCAAATCCCGTTTGTCACGGCAGCCGGACGCACTGACACGCTCGACAAAAAACAGGCCGAAGCAATGAACTGTGCCCACCGACACCAATACTGCCTTTTGCTCGTGTTTAATTGGCTACTCCTGCCCCTCCCCTCCTGTCAGATCCGACATCGAATAACTCATCCTGTAACCTGAAGCCCGGCAATAATCAAGGTAAACGGAATTTAATCAAAAATAGTCCCGTTTGCCAACTGCGCGGATATGTGAGGATTCTATCTCAATCATTGATTGATTTTCGAAAAATATTCCACGAATCTCTCGTGCATTTCTGTTTACAATCTCTGTGGTTCGATTTTTAATGGCTTCATGTTAGTAACTTGTAATCACAGAGTTATTAATATTTAGACTTTATAACTTGGCGAGAAAATGTAGAGTCTGATAATGTAACGAGTCAGTAACTGATGAAGCTGCAATCAAGCGAGTACTAAGAAATCGCTAAAGACAGTATGACACGATGAAATCCGCCGAAGATTCCATGTAATCCAATAACTCGGCCTGGCAAATGGAGGGCCGGGAGAAATTGAAATTTAACCTAATCCGCGAGACGTCTAAGTGGCAATTTCGGATCGTAATGCGCCAAGTGGTAGGCCGACGAGGAACGAGGAGAGCGAAGCGGTAAGACCTCGCCCTCGTAATTATTTTCTTAGCACGCACCTCCGCTTCGCCATTTATTTCTTGGACGCCGCAACGCCAGGAGTTTCGCAGTCTTAACATTTTTTGCGGTTGATACGATAAGTACGCCTGGCGAGTCTCCGCGCTGGCTCTAATGAAGGAGTTGGCTCGGCAAGGGCCTCGGTAATTAGCCCTCTCTGTCTCCGTTCCTCGCTCTCGGTGAAGAGAGGGTGGCGCCGTCGCCGCCGCCACCGGACGAAGGAGAAAAAGCGCATTTCCCTGCGGAGATTGCTAACGAAATAATTCAGGCCAGTCCTCCTTTTCTTTTGCGATCGGGTACACTCCCCCTTTTTCTCTATTAATTATTCCCGTTCCCTGCTCAGCCAGCCAAGCAATAGGCTCCAAGTATATGTATTTACGTAACTGGGTCACAGATAATAAGAAGAATCGAGCCTTGCCAAGAAAGATAGAGGAACCAAGGCAGAGAAAACGATGTATCTCTTTGTTAGAGATTTCTGGCGAAGCAGCACGTGGCATTGAACTGCCTTAAATTACGAAGGACTCTAGCGTTGTTCGTGAGTGGGGCTCTTCTCGCTTGTATTCTTATACATCGCCCGATATTCCAGCCCTTCTCCACTCGCCCACCAGCAGCCAAAGCGGCCAATCTTCCGGCGCATCTTGGCTGGATTCTGCGAAATCCTCGAATTACTGGCGCGCATGAATTCGCGATTGGCGCATCCAGCTACGCGAGAACCTTCCGGATAACTTTTCTCTCGTGTCGGGTCCGGCACCGCCGCCGCTCCACTTTCTATCTCCCTTATCACGCGAAATTGCGGTTTCCAGCTTCCTCGAACCCACTGCCAATGGGCGCGCCCAGTCTTTTGAATCTGAATTTCATTCGGCTAGCAAAAGCCTTTCTATCGAAAGCGGTGAGGTTTCGTGCTCGGTCGGACAAAAGGAATTTGGTTGTTTCAACTTGCTGTTGTTCAGGAAGAATGTATGAAATTTGATAGCTGGTGAAGGTTGGCCTGTCTAATTTTGCGAATCTAAGATTTACGCGTTGCAATAAGTCGCCGCCGGCACCGCTCTGATGTAAGGCACACTTACTTGGATGCGAAGTAAGGTAGGCCAAGGTGTGCCTGGAAGTAATACGTCGTGGATGGAAGGAGTGGAGGGTCATCGCTCTCTGTCAAAGGCCGTCTGAAATTTAATTAATCCCGGTCGAAGAGCGACTGCTCCCATCGCCGCTAGCTTCTACCAGCAATTTATGTCACGACGCGTCCCCGATGAAATCGAACCTTCCCATTCTCCGATCGAACGCCTCTTTCAACTTGTATCTACAAGCTCGCCTTCGTTCGCCCTTTTTTCCTCCTATCCTTACGCGTCTATTTTTAGAGATTTCGTCCGGTTGATATTATTAAAACTACCTTCCCTCAGCGATGACCCAGGAACTATTAGTTGATTGATTCTCATTATCGTGCATCGCCTTCGCTCGTGATACGAAGTTACACCCATAATTCAATTAACACGGACAATGCAATTACCGCGTGTACGGAGGGAAATTAATTAATCACGTTGGACCTCGATGTCATCCAGTGTGGCGGCGGCGGCGGCGGCCTGCTGGCTGGCTGGCTTAGCAGATTTTTCGATCGCTTGGCAAAAATTGCGCAGACCGCTGCTTACGCTTAATATACCATCACAATCTTTATCGAGGTGGTAATTTTATTCCGGACGGTACATGTTTATGTATCGCCGAGTCTACGAGGATAATATTGCAGTGATCGAGTGTAATATTTTTTTAAATACGCATCATAACGGTTGGTGGACTGCTCAGGCTGTACACGATGCAGACGTAGAAAGCGAAAACAGCTGCGAATGTTGCCAGAGTAAAGACAGCCATCTCGTATCCTGTAACGCACTCATGCTGAATGACCTCTGCGAATAGAAGGCAATCATTTTCCCAACTAGGAGGCCCCGTCGTTGGAGGAAGAGTAAATTCTTACTTTCCTTCGCAGTTTCATCGAGTATCTCAGCCTCCTCGCCGCTAGCCACCGAGTCATTTTCCTCAACCTGTCTTCGAGTCTCGCTTCTTCCTTCCTTATTTCTTTCCTTGGACGGCAAATCTAAGAGGAATCGAGTAAATGGGTTTTCTTTGATAGAGGCTTGCAGCTCGCTCGCTGGGAGAAACGAGTATTTAGTTTTCGGCTTGGAGAGAGTTACCCTCGTCATCCTCTTGATTAGCCATGCTGTTGTTGGTGAGCCAGATTCTCTAATTAAAGCTCGCCGTGTTTCCTTATCAGGATTTCAACCCCCTCGCTCTTCTCTCGCGCTAACAATGAGCCGAAAGAAAGTGTGAACGAGTGATACGTTCCCCTGGCGAACTGTATCTGTCGAAGTTCCTCTTCTTTCCTCGTCTGCGCGCCAAGGGAGAAGTCGGAAGTCCTTGATTACCGAAGGAGTCGGCAAATTTGCTCAGCCGCCCCTTCTCTGTCTCTCTTAACTCGTATTTAAGCGGAAACTCGTCTCCGCTCAATCTCCCTCTCGATCCACTACACACACCCTGATCCTATCCCGATCTACGAATTAATTTTGTTCCACCTGGTAAACCGAGCTAAAAGTAGCCGAGCCTCCCTTCCGCCCTTAGCGAGCTTCCTCTAATCGATTGTACGAGGAGCGTTCGATTTGCAGAAAGAGATTAGCAGCAATTACGCGCGGATAGCAAACTCCTCTCTTCTCGCAAGCTCGGGAGAAGAAAGGCGAAGGATCCGTGTTATTCCGGATTGCGAAGAAACGTAAGCTCATCGTAATTGGGATCGAGGCACTAATGCGATTCGTTGGAGGGGCCACTCGAGATTCTTACTTGAGCAAACTCTGATTTTCATGCGAACCTTGTAGACTCGATTCTCCGGTATTAATTAAATCTGCTTGCTTTTAATCCGCGCATTGGCCTTCTCGGGAAATTTACGACATCCCCTTGGATTTCTTTGACTCGTTCTGCTAATCTGTAATACCCGGATTTAATCTCTTGCTTTTAAGGAAGCAGTAGAGTGTTGTTGATTGCTTGTTATGCAGCTTGTTGCCAGTCTACGCGTCAGCCTGTCTCGGAGAGGCTCGAGACTTTAAACTGCACGTTGTATCTTTAATCAACTGCGAGTTCTGACGACAGAAGACTTGGCACGAATAAACAAAGTATCGTTACCCAAGTAAAACACTGGGCTTCTCTTGGGAATTAATTAAAGCGTCCCTTGGAAGGTGTAACTTCGACTTTAGCCGGGTTTCTTGAATTCTGGAAACCCACTGGTACACTTCACCCTCGAAGAAAAGTTTTTTTCTTCTTTTACTGATATTTCTTGATAATCAATCGAGGTCTTTTTATTTCTTCTCTTGTTCCACTTGGGTTTCTGTGGGTAGTAGTTTTGGAGTTTTGTTAAGGCGGCGACTGGAATCTTCGCTACAAACTATTGAGCAGGTCGATGGTCTGGACTCACTTGAATTCTGTCCCTTTGCAATGCTGGAAACTCCCGCTGTTCTCTTTTCTGTGTCCTCCCCTTTAGCGGCTTCTGCCTGACTTGCTTTCTCTGCTAACTCAAAGCCCCCATTCACACTTATTTAGAGTATTTCACGAATTATTCTAGAGCTAAAATCACCAGCTCCCCATGAACCACGTGAAAGAAAATGAGCTGAATTATCAATTAACAAATCCCCGGACGTGGAAATGGGAAAAGAATTTTACAAGCTAATGAGACGCGTTAATTCTCCTTTTACGCTCGAGCGTCCAATGCGCTATATGCACATTTTTAAATACTTTTTGATGTGGGCTACTCGCTCTGCACGAACATCGTTATTTATGGACGAGCTCCATACACATCGTATAAAATCGCCCTGTGCATGCAGAATAATGCGGCTTGCAGCATGAATATTACAAATCGGCCAAGCAGAGCCGCCCTCCGGATTATAATAATTAATGCAGGACACGAAACATTATTACATACGCGACGACCTATATTTTTCTTCGTTATATCATCGAACCATGTTACGTCATCGCGCTATATTATTTAGTATGTGCAAACCTTTCGATCGCTGGCGCGCGAGGACTTTCGCCTTAGACTTGGCAAATTTCCGGCAATTATGTTCTGGGGTGCATCCGATCAGTGGCATTCCACGAAATCTAGTAAGATTGCAAAAGAAATGTTTGAGCTGTCAGTGGAGTCAAAGGCCGAAGCACTTGTGTCGGCTAATGATTCCGTCGGGCGATTTGAACGTCCAATTGAACGCCCTCTCAAGGTAAGAGGCGCCGGCCGGTGAGAGAAACTGTTCTTTGCTGGAACTGGAGGCCCACAGTGTGCACGGGAAAGAACAATCGGCGTGCTTTGTTTCAGCGTGGAGCGGGATTGCGTTTGTAAAGTCGAAAGCCGCTTCGCCTTCCGCCTTCAGGACAACGAGAGGACGACTCCTTTTAACGCCGTGTCTTTTACAGCCTCGGCTACTCTGCTTTTCCGGCCCCTTCAACCCTCTCAATTCTCTCTTCTCTCCTCAACGAGTAAAGTAAGCCTGCAATGAATTCTCACGTCGGTGTCCACCGCACACACGCTCCCACATTTACCACTTCTTCAAGATCGTGACGATCGAAGGCCCTCCAAGTTTATCTATTGGTTCAGTCGATACTGCGAATTTAAACTTAGCTCACCAGCCGCTGTTAGCCGGCAAGCAAGCCTCCTCCGATGTTCGGCGAATTTCTCACTCGGCCAACTTATATCGACGCTTTCCCTCGCGGAAGGTTTACTTTTCGAAAAGTCTCGAGGAGTTTGTTTCGCCGGTGTGTTTACCTGGGCGTGTTCGATTAACGACTGAACCCAATTCCTCTACCTTCGACGGGCAAAGCCCTCGAGGAATCTATTGCACCGTGCGAGCTGACGTCATCGACATTCGAACGGACAGAGACGCGCAATTGCTCGACTCTCCTCCTATCGATAACCCCATGAAGGAGGACTCCTGGAAATTTTCAGGAAACAATGATCCCCTAAGATATTGAGATGAAGATTGATCCAAGTACCAGCACGGTTTAACGAAGCTCTTCTAACAGCTGCTACTATTTCAGTATAACTCTCCTGTAACTGGAGCATCCGGGAGAACGCGCATTGCCCGGGCTTTGTCCGCAGTTGCTTTTTGCGAGCGGCGGAAAACGGTAACTGGTACGCCGGCGGTGCGCATGCAAATCAACTCTCCAAAGAGAAATGCTGCTATTCTTAACGTCTCCCGAGAGAAAATCACTTCCGAACGTTGTGTTCCTCGAGTACCCCCTCTCAAACAACTGCTCTTTCAACGAGTCCGCTAACGAATTATTCCCACCGTGCTATACTGCGACCCTTCTCTCCTAACCCTAACGCGCGTACACGCTGCTTTGCCAGCGTCTAAAAACTTTCTTTCCAGAAGACTGCTTGTGAGAAACGCGCCTTTTTACGAGGTCATATATCCGAATGTCGTTGTTTTATGAGGGAAATTTTAAGTCGCCAGCAATTCCCCTTTCAGGGATCGCAGCAGTGCGGAAGTACACGACAGAGTGAAGGCTCTATTAAGTTACGGGGAATTGCTGCTATGACTGTTCACCATAAATAGTATAACATGTATGTACAAGGCTACTTTCGTCGGAGATGTCATGTTTCAAAGGACGAAAAGGTTCCTCGCTCGTTTCACGGATGGTCTCTTCCTATCCCGTCGTTTCGGCAGTAAGTTGCGCCTTTCGATCACGCGGAATTCTTTGGAAATATAGCGGAAACCTTCTTTTCAGAAAGCTCCCTTTTTGCCCCAGATAAATATACGTGATTTCTCCCTTATGTATCACTGTATCCCTATTTTTTTTTAATGGTTCAATATAGAAGTTGTATGACAGTATCTATTTAAAAAGCTATCGTCAAAGATGACTGGGCGAAAATTGAAGGGTGCGGGAACAAATTCGTGGGCGAAATTAAATGATCGATGCGCCGCCGAATTGAGTGGCGAGTCTGATGGTGAAATATCACTTTGATTAATTCGTGCTCCTTTACCGGGTAATGAACGGGAAAGTGTCTAATGGCGCGCGGACAGTGAGTTCTCCATGGCGGGTCAAGCAAAACTAGACTCGTTTATCATAACGCGTGCACTCGCCGAGAAAGTCCATCAGTCTCGAACGTCACTGCGAGTGGATGAATTATCTCCGGGGATTTCCGTGACAACGGCGATGTTAAATAACGAGGCCGGTCGTCTGTTTAATCCGGGTTGCCTTGCGGATTAGATCTCGCGTCGGCTGATTTTGTTGGCAGGTGCGATCGATCGACCACTCCTACCTATTTACTTTCGATATTATTTAGAGAATTTTCATCCCAAGGCCGCTGCCCTATTGGGACTTCATCGCCAGTTCAATCACCCGACTTACGAGTCTTTTAATATCAGAACCAAAGTGACTTTCTCATCGAACAATTTCTACTTACACAATAGACGAGCAGGACGTCGGAAAATCAACTGGAATTTTTCTGGATATTTACTTGAGGAGAAAATGAGGTTTTGCCGGAGATTGATTTGATGACTGACGGAAACTCTGTCTTTTGTCATACAGATTTCGAGGTCGGTGTCCTGTGGAGTCACTGCTAGTGTCTTCTAAAATCTATATTAGCTTATTGCGTCGGTAACGCATGGAATGGAATCATTAATTTCGCTTTGCGCAAGCAGTGATACAGTTTGTATAATTGCTGGATGCTCTTGCATGCGGAGGTAGACTTTGCCAGGGAATGTCAGGTCGGCCGGAGCGGGGGGGAACAGTGCGAGCGATCGAAATTTCGTTGGCAAGTAATTACATTTTCGCCGGTAATGAGAACGTCACTACATTTACGATCGTCACGCGCTTGACAGTCGGACATGAGAGATGGACAGAGCGGGCAGAAGCTCGCAGAGACAAAGAAGGATGCTTTGCAACAGAGCATCGAAATTAGGGATAAATGGTGGAGCACACATGTCCGCTACATGATTAAAACGAGAAGAGATTCAGAAATAGAGGGAGTAGTACATCCTCCATTGTCATCCTTGACACAAAAATATCTCCGGCAGCCGAAGCAATCTGTATTCCTTGCGGAATGTTCGATTGGAAAATCACGAGGCGTTCCGTTCCATCAATGTAAAATGGAACACACTCGGCTCAAGCCGCGAGCAGGCAGACACTTCCACGCGGAAAATCCAACGCAATTAATGTCTCGCCGCGTGTTTTAATGTCGTTTTCCGGGGACCTGCGTTATCCGATAATTAACGTCCGGTGGAATTTAAGTTAATGCGTTACTCTTAACTACAGGAACAGGAGAGGAGAGCAGGTCGCTTAATCGGGCCTGCGATTTCGCTGGCGTATCTGGCATCGTCGGTTGCAGGGACAGCCAAAGCCCCGGCTAAAGACCGAATAATTGTATCGCGGTTGGCAGAGATTTCACCCACAATTTCCACACGCACCTACCACCCACTTTGCGGCTATTGTTGCCGACGATAGCTCTCGCGGCCGATTTACAATAGGTTCGGTGAGTTCGGAACTCGAGTCTCTCTCTCTCACTCTGGATGACTATATAACTAGTCTCACCAGTCCAAGTAGCGCTGCGAGCGGAAGTCTGGTATTGGTCTGTAAACCTATTTAGCTGGGATGTTCGGATTGTCTGGTAGGGCGGGGTTTCGCAGCCGGCGACTTCACCGAGCCATTTGACTGCCACTGATTCCAGCAATAATTCAACCACTAGAAACTATCGGCGAAGTGCTGCTACAATAAACGGCGCGTTAGCTCGATTCCCCCCCACCACCACCAGTCTTACTTTCCTGGGGAGTCAGGAGAAGAGGGATGAACGTGAGCTATCATTCGTGACACAGTTTCAGGAGACGAGCTCGAATAATACAGGTAGAGGAAGAAGAGCGGCTAGGTAGCTCACTCTTCTTCCGCAGATGTGTAGCAGCTCTGTGTAGCTTTCGGTTCTGCCAGCGGAAGCACCACTTGCTCCACTGGATCGACACTGTGTTTGCCGGAGTGTGTTGCCCGCACGGCCGCCGACTAAATCTCGGCGCATCTGGCATTGTAGCTCGGCTAGGTCTGCTTTCAATCTTTCGCGAAGGTAAACGAGTAATGGATGGTGGCCATAAAAGCGGGAGGCCGCAAGATGAGCGCAGGCGAGCGTGCGAGATACGCGAGGAACGAGCACGTCGCCCGGTGACCCGGATAATTCCGCCTCTACCACCACCACCACCCCCCCTTATGGCGCACCGTAATAACGCGTTCGGGAAAATGGCGTTCCTTGTGCTCCGCTCCGGGATACGAGTAAATAAGGTCACTTTTAGGGGCTCTGGCCTCTATGTCTCCTCCTCCACTCTCACGCGAACCACCCCCGTTTAATAGATTAAAGATTCAGCCGCCGATAAAACACGCCCGATCTCCGCGATTTCGCTACTGAATTACGCTCTCGAGTGCCAATGAAAAAAGATGCGATCCAGTGAAATAGAAAATTGACCAGGGAATATGTCTTAAAGTAGAGAACTGATTGAATGTTGACATTTATTCCTACTCTAACATTTAATTATTCGTTATTGCAACTTTATCGTAGTCGAAAATACCAAGGGTGAACTAAGTAGCTAAAAAGTACTAGTATAACAATGCACCAGTGGTGTCTTAGAAGCGGTTGGAATCTCGAAAATTGAGCTTGGAATTCGGCTTTGTAATGTAGGAGGAAACATCTTTCGGGAGGGTTGTGTTGGGATTTCGAGAAAGCTCAAAGAAGCGGCGGCGGCGGCTTATTAGTAATGAAAGAGACGAGAGGATGGAATCGAGAGTATCGGTTCGGCCGAGCTAACTTGGCGTAATGGTACTGCGCCAACACGGAGTGTCGCAGCAGGGGGATGCATTGCGGCTGCAGAGATATATTATTCAGGTTCGGAGAGCAGGCTGCTCTTGGAGCCACGTGCCGTAGCCATTACAATGCCAACGAAATGTCTCCCTTGTCGAGGCTGGCATCTACCTTTTTCTACCGCAGCATCCCGCACACACGCACACACACACACCTCGTTGCCAGAGTTGCATGCTCGCGTGTACAGCGAGAGATTTGACGCCTGACAGACACCTGAACGATCCCGTGGAATCCTTACTATTTGACCTCCGCAAGAAAGGAGCTTGAATTTTTAACGCGTCTACCAGCCTCGACAGACACCTGCTCCACCATTTTTTGCACCCTTGAGAATGTTTCTCGTAGAAAATATTGGGGAATTATTATTCATTGTGTTATAATACGAGGAATATGAGTTGTTAATTTTAAGAGGAAAATGTAGGAGAATTTGTGTCTGCTTTTTTAAGAAACTAGCTTTTTTAAAGGAATATTTTTGCGTTAATGCTGGTAGATGGATTGACCAGACTAACCTGACTTTGTAGTGCCAGGAGAGATTATAAAAGGGTTGGAGTTCAACTGGCGCAAAAAGTTAGCCAACTTATCTCCACTTTGTCATAAGTTCGCGCGCGGCTCTCGGTACTTTCGGGGAGTCGGTCCATTATGCAACGCGGCGCGGCGGCCGGCTAACTTTCGAGGGCGTCCTGACGCGGAAAGAAGTCAACGCCCCCGGGGAGTATCCGATCGGACCAGCTAATTCGTCGCGCGTTACCAGAAAGCTTCGAGTTCGCTCGAACGAACTTCCGCGGCTCGATTGACAGTGATGGACGAGCCAATATTGAGCGGCTCTCCGAGCCACTGCGAAATTCTCAACTGTCATAGCAGAATGACAATTCTAATCACTTTAAAAAGTAATACAAAATATTTCATCGAACGATTGCAAAATTACTTCTAGCATTACAAGGAATTTAGATTTATTTTGCAGTGAAAGCGAATCAGCTTCCAAAAACAATTAGTTCAATATAGACGAACTTGTTCCGTGCACATCTCAATTTAACCGAGCCAACCGCGACACCAAATTAATTGCATTGTAATGATTGTAATCCGACGAGGACGAGGCTTAATGCGATCTACACTGGTGCCATTAATGCCGAGAGAACAGGAGATTGTGGCCAATTGATACAAGAGGAAAGGTAAATCCGCAACAAAGTTCGGGCGGCGAACGGCTATACCGCAGCCGGGCGGAGTTCCCTGCCGCTTGCAAATTTCAGGAAGTCAACGCGCGTATCTGGCATCCGCATTTCCTGCCATCCAATTACTGCCAAGTAATCTCGTAGTGGCCCCTTGACTCGTCTCGCTCATTTACGCTAATACCACATTCGGATCGGTTCAACTGGTTGGCTGAGTTGGCTATTTAACGATGACTAATTGCTGACATCCTCGAATATGGAATTAGACTAGATGTCGAATAAGCTCAATTTTAATTAGCCATAATTGTCGATTATTATTATAGCTATGTTAATTGGAGGTCGATTGGAAAGAATCGATGAGAGTTTCTTAATGGTTGTGGGATGTTTGACAAGAGTAGTAATAAATATCGGCTCTCCGAGTTCACGCTGTGGTTCGTCGGAGCTTGCGAGGTCAGAATTATAGCAGGATTTATAAATGGCCCTCTCTCTGGGGATCTCGGCAAAGTGCAGCGGAAGCAATTACGATAAATGTTGCTTTTGTGCTGCGCGACCACCCCGAACGAGTGGTACTCAACGTGTTTCTCGAACGACCCGAAAAAGCTCGGTCAATCTGCCGAACCAAAAATTGTGCAAATACTTTCCACGAAATTTCCCTTGTTATCCGCTGTTATTCAGATTTATTTAACGAATTATTCACGATTATATGTTCCACTAACGGATAGTTATGGTTTGCGATTCTAGCTCGCTGAGCAGGCCATCGTTGTGAAGCGGTGAATGCTTCTTTATTCACTGGGCGACATCGTTGTAATGGCTAGAGTTGCCATTCAGAGTAATCGAGAGCGTGAAAACTGATGAGCACCGGCGAAATAAAAACTTGTTAACGTCGAAATTCCCACGGGCTTTCATCGCCAACCGAAGCCTTTTGATTTTATATTCAAAGTTCAAAGACTATACTTAACGAGGAAATATTCTCCGGGAAAATCGCGCAGAAGAATAAATCGATAACGCGACATTTCAAAGAATTGTAAAACAGGACAAAGTTATTTGAGACTCACCCTGAAACTCCTTTCTCGCCGCACTCACAGATGTAACGATGTTCGCCACGTGTCCCAAGACTGTCGCAAACAATAACAGACCGAAGAGAAGTTGCGCTATGACGAACAGGTACTCGCCCTTACTTCTGGGCCTGAAATCATCATATTATTCATCATAGAAATAACTCAAAGAAGCGAGGTGAAAAAATAACAAACACAGAGATTTATTTTTTATCTCGGCAGCGTTTAATAAAGATTAATGCCAGATTCATATTGCCTGGGTGTTTTGCTTCCGCATTGTATAATCGCGTCCGTTTACACTGCGTTCTCAGCTACTTTTCCCGAAGATAATGTTTCACGCTACGATAACGATCTCAGCGTTTTTGTTGCCAGGTCATTGTACTTGAAAAACGAGAGGAAGGGTATACCGTTCCCATTCGCGGGCGCGCTGGAAACTCTTTTTTTTCCTCTCTCTCTTTCTCTGGCAACCACCTCCCTCGACGCTCCTTGTCCCCGCGCGGTGTGCGCGCTTCGTTCTTGCGCGGTTTGAGCGCTAGGATTAATGACTGCCAGTTCTTACTTTATCAGGAAGAAAATGTCTCGTCTACGTCGCTTAAAGCTAACGCGGCAGCACCCTTTCCCTCGGCTGCTCTCTCTCATTATATGGTTTACGCAAAGTCTACTCCCCGAGTCAGAAAATCGATGGTACTTTCGAGAGACAGATAATTCAGGGTTGTAAAGGGCGAAACTTTGTTAGGAGAATCGTATTAACTAGCGGGAGAATGATTCTATCCAAGAGAAAAAAGGGATGGGAGCTCACCTTGGTAGATCGCCAATGGTGGTGAGAGCCAGAGTGCACCAATAGTAGCTCTGTAGATATTGCTTGACGACGTCCGCGGTCTCGGAGTCGCCGAACACCCAGTTCTTACTGCCGAAGCCGTTGTTCTTATAAATAATGTGATAGAGGCACCCGTTCCAGTGAAAGATCACCAGTAAATAATGTATCAAGGAGGTGGAGCGGAACAAATTCGGATAGTTCGTGTGGCGCTCGGTCCTGTCCATGAACGCCCAGAACCTGCGTGACAATGGGGCAGGAAAATTGGATAAAATTCCTGCGGCTTGCTCAAGGCAGCCGACGATAAATTGTGAAGCCACCACCTCCCCCCTCGCCGACTACCACCACCCTCTCACCAACGGCTGGCTGCCCTCTCTCTGTCTCTATTAAAACATCGCCGGGCGAATTTCCTTGCGGCCAGTGCCGCTGCTAGCCAGTGTTAAAGAACAATTTTTTCAGCCCGCCAGGAAATTCAAAAGAAAATTAGTCAACTTTTCCAATTTCTGGTGGCCTTTATCGAAGGAAATTAGGCCAGCCGCAGTTCTTCCTTGCCGGCTTTTTAATTCTCCAAAGCTCGCGAGGTCTTTTGCAAGTTTATAATAAGTCAGTGGTCGAGGAGTCCTTAAGGGTGGTGAGGAGGTCAGTGCTCTTACCGATATATTTTAACGAGCCTAAAACTCCGCAGCATACTGTTGAATCCTATAGATAAGTATAAAAAGTCGAGGGGCAGCAGGCACAGGATGTCTATGTAAAAGGTCGTGCTGTTCGTGTAGTGGTTTCTTAGCTTGGTGACGTCGGTTTGCAACACCCCGTCCTCCAGGTATCCCGTTCGTATGTGAAAGATTATGTCCAGCACGTATAAAAAATCGGAGAAGTAGTCCAGGCAGAACCAGACCCATCGCGTTTCGCCTGCACCAGATTCAACATTTATTCTTTAACATCTCTGCTGGCTGATCGCAGAAAATTCTTTCACAGTCCAGATAAGATTTTTCGTGCTTGGCTTTCGAAGAGTGGCGAACTAACCATTGATTTCTTGGAAGGCAAACCTATAGATGATCACCCAAAAGTTGTAAAGGAAGGCGAGCGAGACCACCATCGACCAGTAGTAACAAAGTCGTCCCGCAGGATCGAAAATGAAGGACCAGTTGGGTGCACCCGTGCGAAATCCTTTCGATCCTGATTGGCCGGGATATCCCCTGCTTCCACGTTGCTGCTGCTGTTGATGGGCGGTATATCTTCTGCGGACAATATCAGATTTTTATCTGACATTTAGACACCCCCGCCTAACTCCATTCATTTCCCTCATTCTCACAGATCTTGTTTAACTTGATAAAACACCCTCATAAAGTGTCCGACCGCGACTCGTTCTGCTCTTTCAAATTAAGTCGTACTCGAAAATTCTACAGAATGTGTAAGAGGACATATCACGTTACACGAGACACTATTTTCGTTGCCGGTACTGGTCGATGAATTTCCATTCGTTTTGAACGTGGCGCGGGTAACGCGAGCTTAGTCGTTTTGGAAATAGATATTATTAGCTGGTAGCAACAGGATGGATTCTGCGGCATATTGTATTCCGCAATCCTAGGATACGTGATTTAATTATACAGTCGGTAGGTTGCCGGCTCGAACGAGCTTCTGTTCCATAATTTCCTATGCCCGGAATGTTTATCGTCGAATATTCGGCGCGTATTCGGCGCTGGCATTGCCGACGAAAGCTGGACAAATATTTGCCGACAGGCTAAGGACAACATGAGCGCGGGTAGGAGCAAAAATTACACGGTATATGCGCAGCTGCCGGTTTCGGATGCATATCAGGGCAGCACGTGTCAGAAGGATAGCGGCGGCGGCGTCGCGGAGAACGCGCCGCCCGCCGGCCCGCTTTGCTTTCGCATCGCGAGGTCCAAAGAGAACTTTCTGTTTATCTAGCGGCGTCAAGTTAGTTAGTAGTCCAACAGTTGCGCGTGGCAGTGGTGGCTCCCCGCAACTCAAATACACGCGGCACTTTCCGAAAATCTGCTTACTCCACCAGTGAACGCGACCTTTTGACTCCGGCGCGTTTCACCGATTGTCGCTCTGTTTACCCGCGCGATAATAGGCGCCACTCTAGTCAAACCAATTATCTCCATTACCTGGCCCGATACTCTATTACAACCACCAATCGCGTATTTTCCTCGCTCATCATTTAACTCTATTATTATTACAAATATCCATTATGATTCTAAATATTTCTTCTCGCTAAAACTACACATTCGTACACAACACTCGAGAGGGTTAAATGCGGGAGAAAGTTCGAGGTGTGTTTATCAATCATTATTGGTGGATTCGTAGTGGATTGGATGAGGATGGTAATCCGATACTCACGTTTCGGTACCGTTGCAGCTCGCTTGGCTGAGGTGATTGACGGAGGCAGGGGTGTGTAAGTGGGACTGGTCGCGCGATGGGGTGAGTGCGACCGCATAGGGCAACTTGAATCTACCCCTGAGCTGGTCCCTCTTGCCCGGCTTCCGGCTCAAGTCGAGTTCGCTCGCCCCGCGGTTCACGTACGCGCCCTGCAGCGAGTCGCGGGACGAGCTGAAGTATCGCTGCGACACAGAGTACACCTGCACCAATGCCGATCTGCTAGTTCCTACGAGCTGATGCACTCGGACACCCGCCCCCCCACACCCCTCTCTCGTATGTACATGTACAAGGTGCACAGAGAATGTGAGAGTGCAAGCACAGTACAGTAAAAGCTCTCTTTGACGAATTTTGTTCTATTTTAATTAAATTTTAATTAAGTTAAAATTTTAAAATGTTAACGTTGAAGGTTTGGCTTTAAAAAAATAGAGGGATGCAGAATACTCACTTTGGAGTGACTTGGATAATTATTATAAAGAGAAAGTAAGTGGTTGGTTGGTAAAAAAAAAAAGTGGAAAATATTATTTGTATGAGAGAAGCTTTACTTATATAAAAACAGAGAACTGACGTTACCGAGGATGATCAGTGCGCCGGACACAGGTGTGCGTGCGACTACCACGGAATTACAAACTACTTGCTATATTTCTTTCGTTCTGCTTTTCATGGTGCATGGGTGAGCGAGAGTGTGCAAGTGCATTATTTCGCGAGAGTTGTGGCCATCCACAGTCTGGGAACAGAGAGAGGCTGACTCTCCCGTTATCTCCCTCTTTCTGTTTCTCGCACTCTCCACAGAGTTGAGTGCATTGCTTCAAGCGGATATCCGGGCCAGATGGCAAAGTTTTGGAAAATCGAGTGGAATGTCATAGCAGAAAGCTGAGAATGAAAAATACCAATTTCGAATGCGGCTTTCTAAATCATTTATACTCCGAGTAATCGAAAGACGGTCCCAGGCAGGTGTTCTTGTATTAATAGAATATATGATTAGGAAAATGAGTATTTCAGTGGTAGGTCGAGTTAAACGAATAAGTCATTTCCCACCTCGGTTGATTTGCGAAAGCGTTTCCAGAGGTGGCGAGGGTTCATTTCGGCTTCTTACGCCGCAGGCGTCGCAGCCAGAGCAAACAAAACTCGAAGATTAAAGTACGACGTGATTATGAGTGGCGCGCGCAAGAGTGAATAAATTGGAAATGCAAATGTCGAGGAGGATGAACCAACAAAACGGTGGCTCCACCACTGAATGATGATCCTTTTAATGCGCGTAAACTCCGAGACAGAAAAACAATTCTACTGTGTGTGATACTGCTAGTATATGTTCGAGCAGTTTTTTGGAAGCCTTGATCTCTCATTCCGCGTCTCTCTCGGAATGCCTCGTTGTAACTTGCAGCATTTTCCTCTCCGTTTAACTGCATAACTTGCAGCCTGTGGGACGAACGCACGCCGGATGCAATTCCGAGGGAGCAGACGATGCACGCGGAACGTAACAGTCGACGCGTACCATTTCTTCGTGCCAGGCAAAAAGTGGAGCCAACGGGGTACGAATGAGCGAATAACTGTGTCGGTGCATCGACCGAACCACTGCGGATATTAACGCGAACACGTATATCGAACGATGTAAAACAGCAGTAAGAAATGTCGATATTAAACATCAGTTAAAACAGTTAGAAATACCGCGTTTATTTTCAATTCTCAGATTTCTGCATGGTTTCGCTGTATTTCTAGGAATTTCGACGTTGTATAAAGAAGCATTCTTTGGATACGTGTGTTGGGAATTTTGGAGTTGGTCGATTGGTAATAGGTGGCACGAACCTGTTGTTGTTGATGATGATAGTAATGATGGGTGGGCGTGCGGCTCATGAATTTGCCACTGACCAGGTCCAAGAGGCTCTGCCTCGAGGGTAACACTCCCCTCGAGATGTTCTCGGCGCTCTTAGTGTCATCTTCCTTCTCTCGACAGGCGCCAATCTTTTCTCCCATCCTTCCGACCTTGCCCTCGCGATGCTTTTCTCCGCCGCAGCTCAAAGCGGATGCGGAACCGCCGCTCAACCGATCCCTCGCGCCGCCAACACCTGTTAGCAATTCGAAAAGAAAACCATATCTTCATTCCTCGCACTTGTTTATATTGTTTGATCTTAAACTGAAAAATTGAAGGAAACATCTTTGAATTCTTCTCTGGGAGATTTCAATGTTCAACGTTGAGTGATATCTGAAGCGAATCCAGCGGGTTCTAATGGGAGCTAAAGCGTCAATATAAACTGCTATCAAAGAAACGAGCGAGCTAATTTACGGAATGGCTATTGGGATCATTAGGTTCGCGGAATCAATAAGTCAAGCGAAGAAGCACTAACTAAAGTGTTCAATTAATTCGAGCGGAGATAAGGAACTCCAAGAGTTCAACTATACGAACGAGCAATCCGCTCGGAGGATTACACTCACAAAGTCCCAAGGTAGCACTGTGCTGTTTCCGCTTTAATCGGCTTCATTTTTTAACGTCTTTCCAAAGTAAAGCCGGTCTTCGGCGTTGCGTGGCCATAAACCTTAATTTACGAGTTTCATTTGCTATCGCAAGAGAAACGCCAAGCTCGCACGGTATTCCCCATGCAGGCAGTATTTCGAAGCGAGGATCCTTTTATGGATACCTTTATTATCATCGATGTTTCAATGCAGCTCCTCTCTGGCATGGGATACGCGATCCCAGCATCCCGATGAGAGGAAAAATTTATTAGCCATGTCTGATCTCGAAATCAGTACATTCAATTTCGCCGATTTAAATCTTGATGAATGACGGGGCTGGCCACTAATCATGCGTACTATTGGATTTAATAATTTATGTGGGAATTGGCCGGCCGGAGGAAAAAGAAAAATTTCGCCCGTGTAAGCTGGATCGGATTAGTTGGAGTTATTTTGGCGGAAAGAGGACGAGGAGGATCCGGGAGATAGGTTGACTCGCTAAGCCACTCCATTTTGTACTTCCTCACACGTGCCCCGGGTAAAAGCACGACGAGAGTTCAGCAAAAGGATGAATTCACTTGCGAACTTCTCCTATGAAAGTATCGCCTTTCCAATAGCCTTCGGCTGCGCCCAACAAAACTTGTTCCAGCTCGAACTCGCTCGAGCGAGACTGATCCCGGCTACGGGTATATCGAATTCAAATGGGAAAATCTTGCAAAAAGCGGATCTAGCGAGAAAAAATTCTATACATGATCCAAACTGCCGCTATTTTCATAAACTCCCTAATGATGCCGTTTGGAATGGACTTATAGAGAGCTGAAACTCGATGGGAATTTCGCTATGTTTCTCCGTATTTAATGAAGGGCGAAATGCGTACACTGCAAATGAAAATATTTGTACGGCGGAGCCGACGCAATTAGACAGAATTTCAAGCGGGCACACAGGATTGCAGTCAAAACTGTAAATCTACAGCGCGGCCTCATTACGCAACAAACAAATCTCCTCTCCATAACTGTCAAAATTGTTGAAAGCCCGTTGGCGACCTTTCGTCTGGTTCACTCAATCGCAGTGGCTATTGGGGTTGGAGCCTGTCGATCGTAGACCACTCCCGGAAGACATGGAGCAGCCTAAATATCCGGAAACGATTTCACAGTGGAAGGCGAAGGCCAGCAGGGAGGATACACGGAAGTGATGTTGCCTTCTTCTGAATATGTAATGTACCATATGTCCCAATGCGAGCTCAAAGTGCTCGAGCATACGTGACGGAATCGAAACATCGAGCATCGCCCGTCTGTTTATTGAGCGGGCAAACTCGTTTCGCAGAGGGTTGCCGAGAGACATCCTCCCGCGGGACACTCTATTTTAGCTTTGCCTACCTATCGTAGAACCGACAGCAGCATCTTCCCCCACACCACCCCATAAACGCTTGCGAATAATCGGGAAACACATTCTCGGGCGTACTACCTTGCCATGCGATAAGGACGCTTTCATGAAATATGGATGAATCGCGATGTTCAAAACGGCCGAAAAAATATGGAGCAACGTATATCCCCCTATTTATCACGCGGCATATGCTTATGCAAGAGTCTTCTTTGCCCGAGTACAAGCTTGCTGGAAATATGTCAGGGTGTTGTGCCGAGCGAACACTGGCCGAACGGGATATGTAAAGTGAATGACCGTCGCATTTGTTGCAGCAGGCACATCGAATTTCGTGCTTGCAGCTGCATCCGTAATGTGGCTTAAAAGCAACACAGCAGCCTCGCAAACACGCACAGATCGATCTGTATACCGTGGCGAGAGAAATTCATGACATATCCTCGTGGCAAGGATGGAGAACGTTACGAAAACCGGATCTATGGAACGCAGATTTTAGCTGGTTATGAAAGACGACTGTTTGCCATGGCTTCCTCACGGTTCTCGTCCCAGACTCCAATTTGGTGCAGGAAATCCCTGCATCGACTTATTTCGACAGTATACGCACGCAAGGGAAACATGGTTGGCGGAGTTGCTCGCTGGCTGGAAATGCCTCGAAGCCCGGCAACTTCACCTTATCCCGAAGCTGATCTATCTACCTTAAGGGAGACTATGTGTGCACGGCAGCGATATGTTCCGAGTGATCCAGTAAACTGCGACACGAAAATCGCGATTGCGCTTGGGCGCATCTGGCACTATCTTGCTTGTAAGCCGGGCTGTGATCAGGCACTCCATCGCTCTCCCCTTTCGGCCGCTCTCTGTTTCCGCCACGCGACAGATGCATTACGAGGAGGCACACTACGGGCTTTAATCGGACAGCGAGAGTGGCGAGCGAAGCTCCTGTCTCCTGATAAATCTGCATTTACCCTGAACCCTTAGACCAGCCGGAGATTACGTGACCTCGCCGAGCAACTTCGTCAAAGTGAAAGCGCCCTCGGCTTAATTGTTCGCCGCTCGCGTTCCGTTTTCAATTGCGGCGCCATCGTAGCTTCGACTGCCAAAGCTTCGCAAGAGAGTGATAGGTGTGCTTGTCGTGGACGCGGAAACAACCTGTTATGTTCGCCACCAGGATGAAAGTAACTTCTGGACCGTTCGATCGAGCGTAGAAGCTTTATAGTCAGTGCCGGCGTGATTTATTAACGGTTGGGGAGCATTGTTTTCGTGGCCGGGTTAAAAGCGAGCGTGCGAGCTTTTCGCCACCGCAAAATTGTCCGATGGTATGCGGCATTTCGGACACGTCACTCTTCACCCCGCCCTTCTCGTACCACGCCTGCCCGCCCTATAATTTCGAATTCGAGCAAATCCCGAGAGCATAACTTCCTCCTATTCACGATGAAAGGATTTCCTCCCCCAGTAACAATAATGTGCTCGAAGAAAAATCAAATGTTTCACGGTTAGTCGGCTGAGTTGTCAATGCGCGCTCAATGCCGGCCCATCAATTTCACGAGCGACTGACTTGTCGGTGGGAAATTCTAGCAGGATTAGATTGGATGGATTTACGATTCGATTGCGCGGCCGGTTCTGCGAGGCCCGTGACCTCGCCGGCTTTCTTGTAAGGTCGTCGAGATGGTATAATAATTTCCCGGCGGCCCCGGGACCCAAGGTATCACCGGGGTCTCCAGAAATTTACTACTAACGCCTTTTACGGTATAGAAGGTATTTACAGGGACGAAATAGGAGGAGCTTGGGGAGCCCTGGCTGAGTCATATTTATAGCGGGCTGTCATAAACGTTATCATTATTGTTACTGGCGAACCACTGCGTCAGACTCTTCTTTGAACAGGCTTTGCGGCGACAGCGGCGACGGCGGCGGCGGCAGTAGTACAGGCCAGCGTATGGTCAGACCTAATCGAGTAGTAAAGTAAACGATAACGCCCACACTGCTAGCAGTGTTCACTGCGACCTTCCAGTTTTACTCCAGCAACATTTCGTATTTCCACGCTTCCTGTAAGCCCCTGGTAACTCGAAACGCTTCATATTTTCACCCATTCACTGGGCTTTCATCATAAATTACTGCCAACACGGAGACGCGGCTGAATAACATTCGCGAAGTTTGTACCTTGTGTATCCAATAACGCATATTTATAATTTGATGATTATTTTTGAATTTAGCAAGTTATTTCTGAAATTGAAAATGTTCAAAGTAGTCGAGGGAACAATGAGGTATTGAATTAATGTTTGTTTGGAAATGCAATATTAGATGGAGCGTTTGTTACTTGGGCGAACCTGATGCCACTTGGTGATATCGGTTTAATGCGATTACCAATAATTACAAGGCCCAATTTCATCGCGATTGTATATAATAATCGCATAGCCGGGCTTCGAGCTATCTTCCTTCGCGGCAACAGAGTTCAATTGCATCGGCGCGTCGCCAATTATTCGAGACCTGCCTTTCCTAATCAATCGATTAAGCGCAGGACACAGGATCCAATGATATTAAGCCCTAAATGATGCGCAGGGGCTCAAGCGAAATTCATAGCAGGGAGATAACATTGCAGCATCCATTTTCCGGATAGGAAACTACCCTCGGGCATCTTCTCGCTAATAATTGGAGTTAGGAAGAGGATGTACTTTGATTCCATTGGGAGAGACGGCTAGAACTGATAAAACATTAGCCAGGACTTGGCGGAAGGAAATGTAGTTGTGCGAGTGCGGCCAGGGAAAATAGTGAGGCCATTAAATATTTTAAAGGGGCGCTCGATACATTTTCTCGTCTTTGGGCTTCCGTGTTCGTAGGCCGGAGGCGAGAGCATCCAAGTATCGAAGGTTGAAGGTGCACTCCCGATCAATATCGGACGCGGGAGAACTTTATTTCTGCCGGATGATTAAAGTCGTCGCCGATTATATTCCTTCACGATGAACGACGACGATGAGGACGTCGGTGGCGACGCGTTAGTGCGACTGCGGCGTGGTGGCATGCCGATATCGAGAATCACTTTAATTGTCAAGGGGCCAGTTCTATACATAAGGCTCCAAAATAGTTTCTAATTCCTTTATCGGTTTCCTGCCACGCGCTTCCCGCCCACCAACCAGCCGCACTTCACTTCGCCAGCCGCCAGAACCTGACATGTCTATTTCCGGCGCCACTCTCATTGATTTCCGCTTGCTCTCGCGGGCAACTTAAACGCTGCTCATTTGGTGCAATCACTCCACGAGATCCACGGAGGATCTGGGAAAAAGCTTGCCAGGAAAGCAGCGAGTTTCTTCGCGTCCGTCTCTCAAACTTCTCGTCTCGAAAGGGTGGAAACTCGGCCCCGTCTTCTCACACCGACTAATTCTCGACTGTCTTGGAAGCGAGTTAGAATGGCAGAAGGAAAGAAAGCCGCGGGAAAAGTAAGCCATAAGAAATTCTGATTTATCGAGGGAAGTTGCCGCGATAGGCGGTGCCCGGCCTCCCAGTAATAATCAGCTTACACTCTCGCTCGGCCCCACCGAGCTTTCATACTTCGCCCGACATCACTTCCGCTCCCGGATTAAGTTTCACCTCGAGGACGCTTAAGCCCGATGAATGCGAGAACGTATACTTTAAGTATATTCTAAGTCTCCAACTATAATCGTCGAGGACGAAGATCGGCGGAACTCGGGAAATATTCCATCCGTTCGTGACACACCCTTTACACTCGCATTGTCAGACCTGTCGATTTATTCCAAGGGAATTCCAAACTTCACTTGACTCGGCATTCAAGTAAGACGAACTTGCACAAAGGAATTCTAAATGTAACATCAATGGAGAGAGGAATTATTGAACATTTCAGAAGATAAGACGAGGGGATATCTTTGGGAGGGAGGAGGGCGGCGTAATGATGATCGACAGTCATAGCGAGCGGCGAGTAATCACAATAAGAGGCTTCAGTTTCATCGGATATGTACCGACGGAACGTCGATACACTTTCAGCACGGTGGCAAAACATCGTAGCTAGGAGAGTTCAGTGACCTCTAGTATCCTGTAATACCTCGAGCAACTGCTATTCCGACTTGCGTAGCATTTGGCATCGCGCTTGGAAGCACATCAAGCTAGGTTGTCGAAAGCAATGTGTTGCTCGAGAGGTCTGTAGTAAAGTGAGATTACCAGGCTGCTCTCCATCCTGCCACGACCACTCACGAAATATCCGGTCCCCGGAAATCGACGCTGAGGAAGAGGGGGGGCAGGGGCCAGGGGCCAGGGATGTGTATAACGCGACACTGTTGTTCAGTCGACACAGGGACGTTTCAGAACTGCCAGCCACTGAAAGCAAGGCAAAAAGCAGAGCAACCGTGGAAGGACGTTACAGGATCGCTTGGAGAAGTGGTTCATTTTTTCGTAGCAACGTCCCAATCGCTTTTCGACTTTCCTCCGAAGGGGTGAAACGCGTCCGGCAAAGAGGGCTCGCTCTTGATCATTGTTCGTCCCTCTTTCGACGGAAGTGCGATCGTCGACCGGAGGAACTTGAGATGCACGAGAGCGAGTCACGATTCTACGCTTTCGTTTCGAGATACGCAGTCTCTGTATAGATATATATAGTTTTTTCACCTGGCACTCAGGATTTGTCACACGATTGTCCTCGGCGAACCAGCACCGCTCTCTGGCAATTTCCCTCGACCCAATGATTCGCGCGGCGAGCACTTGAGGAGCAGCGGTGGCGCGCTATCAGAGACTCGGCCCAATTTATTCGTCGAGTGGGCGAACTAATTAGCGTGGCGAGGAGCGTGGCGCGGCTCGCAAATTTAAGACCCTCGGGGGGAACATTTCTCCGTGGAAAGGAAAAACAAAGTGGCACGGGAACGGCAGGGAGGGAGAGCGAGAAGAGGGTGCGGGAGAGAAATCGGGCCGGCGCGGTAGAAGGTATAGAAAAGTTGCCGCTTTAAAGTCAGTAAGTCTATCGTGAAAGTGTTTGCTAAACCCGCGAGCGTCAGACTGGATGTGTGAAGAGTTTAATATCGCGCGAACGCAAAGGGCGAAGATTGGATTCCGGAAATTCGGTTACACTTAAGACCCTTATCCGCGGCGGCAGCGGCACCGACGCCGGCACCGACGCCGGCACCGTCGAGGGCGGCATTCTCCTGGAAAAGCGGTCGGCTTGAAAAGGATCGTTTTTCTTGGTCACGCGCGGAACACGGTAGTAGAGTAGTTTGGAAAGCGAGGTAGAATCAGGGAGAGAAAGGAGAAAGAAAAAGACAGATAGCTCGCCTTTAAAATAATTCGAGCCTACAGCTGACAAACGAGGCATTGATTTATCGGAGCGCTTCTAATTGGCGTCGTTTCTCTTCGTCCAAACGCGCCGCAGCGTCACTGAATTTTTCCAACAGCACCCTGCCGTCAATTGCACTCGCGCTAGAAACTGAAAAAAAGGTCTTGTCCTTCCGTTAGTCACCGACTGCTCGTTTCAGGGCTGCCATTCCTCGCTCACAGAAAACCGATATGTTAGTTTCGATTTTTCGACCCGAGAAACGGAATTACACCGATCGCTTTAATTACAGCAATCCGATCGATTACTGCCGAGTATTAATTACTTGGCAAAAGAGCAGCCCGCTCTCTCTCTCTGCGATATCCTCTGATCGAACGGCTAAAACGTCAAGCGTAGCAAATTCGACGTCCAATTTCTCGTTCTTTGATTCATCAAGCGCTAATATTTCCGAGTGTCGCTTTGATTTCATTTATTCTTTATATCAGGAACGGTGAACTCTTGCACAAACCGCTTCTAACTACACTACGGCTGACGGGAGTGTAAATTTTCCATTTAACAGGCTGATAATATCAATTTCTCTTTTTCCTCTCTGCCACTCGAATTTCTTCCGGGGCAAAGGATCGCATGCAAAGGAACACCGAGGAATTTCATATCTCGCGGAATGATTAAAGCACGTCGCAAAACGCTGGTCGTTGATTGTCAGGCGGAAATTCTTGCGCCGGCATCGGCCCTTGATCCTGGCGGACGGCAAAGGAAAAAGACTTTCTCAAAGTATGTGTCCTTTGTATTCGCGTCATCGCCGGCGGAGACAGTTAATTTCACAAACACAATTCTTATTGCTTATAACGGAAGTTAAGCGAGCGACTGCGCAAGGAAAATATCTTGTTTATGTTTTCGCCGAGTTTCGTAATAGCCAACGGAATAATAATTACTGCAAGTACTTTGCAAGCTGAGGAAAGAAATTTATCCGCCTGGAGGTATTCAATTACATGGTTTTAATAGCGGTGATCCGGTTAATTGATGCATTATCGCAGTGCGGCTCACTGGACAGGGATAAGCCAATTGGCGCTCTCCTCTTTTCCCTTGATTCTCAACGTATACACTTGCAGTAAAGTGTAAGCGGACACTGGCGATGACAGTGTGCCCCGTACACTGTTGGTTCTGCCGTTTTGCCAAATCGGGGCCGCAGCGGGACTCTCTATAATTGCTGGCTGCAACTATCTGCTCGATATCTCTCTATGTTATTTGTCATTGCTGGAAAGCAGAGAGAGAGGGAGCGAGAGCTCGCATTGGCTCACCGCTGGAAGTAATGTAATCACCGAAACGCCAACCTGCACTCCCTGCTAATTGAAACTGCCAAGTCCCATTGTTCACCAGCAAGAATTGAATTCGTAGCGGGCGACTACCCTTTTGAATTCAACCTCATTGCCTCAACTAAACCAGCCACTGATTTTTCGGCGAAATTGCATTTTCCAAATTTTAGATTACCTTAGCTTTAATCGCTCGAGCCCCGAGGACGCGGATGACCCATTAATTTTCTAACGAAAATTAACCTGTCAGAATGGCGAAGGGCAACGGCAGCGAACTGTGCGAATGTCGTGTCAATCATTTGGCCCAGTTAAAATGGGAGCTTTGTGCGTTCGAAGGGGGAATGGAAAGCGAAGGAAAACATATTGGCAAACCGCAATCTCCCGTTTTCGGTATTTCAGTGTTGCCAAGCTGGACTTGCTGCACGCACATTTCGAAACATTCGCCTAGCCAAGTGTACAAATGTTCGGCTAAACTCCTACAGGATGAGGGAACGGGACGCACAATAATTCCTGAGCGAAGTTCCTGCAAGTTTATACCCTTGGGTGACAGCCGCGTGGAGAGAAGTTTGGGCGAGCTTTATCTTCACTCGTTCACCCTGAAAACCCTGTTACGTATTGATCGTCGCAATCGCCATAAACAACGCTCGCATGACATGTTTGGCGAAAGACTACTCTCCGAGGGATATATCACTGCTAGCCAAAGGGAGAAAGGTAGGAGGGAGAGAGTTCGTTTACAGCGATAGCTTCGGAAAATACGTGAAAGTTGCGTCCGTGGAAAAGCTAGCCAGTAAAGAATGGCAGAAGCATCGGTGTGAGCCGTGTAAACTCCCATAAAGGAGTCCCTAAGAGGCGGACTACGTGAATGAAGCCGACGTTCCACGGCTACGATTGCGATTGTCATTGAAAGGGGTGAATACCAGCTACCAACAGTAGCGCGCACTCAAATGGCAGTAAAGCGAGATTGACTCGGAAATTCCCGCGGAAAGTCCAAGTGAAACGTAAACTCTGACAGTGAAACAGTATCTTACCGGTTGCGGAACAAAGCCTCGAATGCAATTACTGTTAATCCTATTAATTGATCTCCAACTAAAAAAGCCCTGGCCCTTCAAAGGGAAATATCTTCGGAGGAAGACCGACAAGACAAAAGATGCAAAGAGGCATCCAATAATTACATCAACGCTCTTTCTCGTAATAATTCAATGTCCGAGGAATGAAATATAATGAATTACAATATCACGAATAAATTTGCGTCACTGTTCTTGTAGCTTTGCTTATACTGTGTCGCTAGCCAATCTCCCTGTCAAACATCCGGGCAATTTCGAATTCCAGTGCGCCTCGAGCATGTCATCGGGAAATTCCTGGTATCTTCGGCCGTGAAATCAGCGGGAGAGAGTGCGCGGGCAGGAAAAATGCGAGCTTTTCGTGAATCACTGTCCTTCGAGTTCCGGTTCTTCGTTAGATCTGTAAATTGATTAGTGGAGAAATTCGATCTGGTCATCCAGGCTCCAAGCACCTGGACAACCAAGAAGGGGGGGCTGCATGGGGGTGGTAACACGGACTCTGTTGGCGTTGAAACGCGGACACCCGGTGTCACAGTGTCACAATGGAAATTGCGAGGGTGATAGAACGCCTCTCTGTGTCAAACGGATCGTGGTGGCATGAACGGCCCGCAAAGCCGAACACGGACCTCAAAGCTGCGCGATCCTACGGACGCGCCTCCACACAAAGACACCAAATACAGACGCATATATACTTACAAGCTGCTTGTATGTCCGAGGTTTCAGCACTATTGACAGTCACCCTCCTCGCAACCCTTCGACTTGTACTTGCGAAACGCTCCGCCAAAGGCAAAACCTCGCCATTTGACCATTGACATTGGCCATTGGCTATTTCCGACCTTCCCCCAATTGCTCATTATGAAATTGTTTGAGTATCAAAACAGGTAGAAAGTAAACAATCACTGGCGAACGTGTTTGAATTAATTTAAATGCTCTTTTCTACCTTTTCCAATCTTCCTGACTATTTCCGGGGCTGAAATTTCGTGGGGAATGTTTTCTTGTATCAAGGAACAAGTGATACAAAAATCAAGCGCCTAGCATGAAGTTAATTTTTTCGCGATTTTCTGGTGCTATTTATCATTGGATTTTCTGATGAGAGAAGATTGGAATTCATGGACAGAACATGTGAACAAGAATTGTGAAGGAGGGCACAGAAATGATGGGCAATTTGACCGGTTTCCAGGCGGGATTCGTACTCAGTTCGGAAGTTCTCCGGGCGGGCAATTCTAATATCTGCTATCGGAAAAAAGAGGAGCTCATATTCGAGTGCGAAAAGACTCTCGAAAACCGTTGTTCCGAATGCGGGGCCGGCACTGGAGATAGCCTGCATTGTTTCACGACCGAATTTGCCTGACGCTTCGAAATGTTGGCGTAATAATGGCGATAGCAGCCTGGTTTTGACAGGGCCGATACTGTTCAAAGGAAGCAAGAGACAATAGTGAGACAATGTGAAAATGAGCAGCCGGCTTTTAAATTCCCCTGAGCAATTCTCTATATTTTGCCTCATGAATTCTAATGAAAAATGCCCAATGAATAAATACCAATTCATGCGCACGCAATTAATTTACCAGCGGACCCATACAAAGTAGAAACCAAGTATTTGTCCATAACAAATTAACATCGCGAGGTGGAAAAAACGGGAATTTTTCAAGCTCGTGCAAATAGTTGAAGATTACCTTGGATGTTAATAAATTCTCACTTAACGCTGGCAAAAATACCAGTGGTATCATTAAGCGAGTGTGCTTTTTTGCCGGAGAAATATCGTAATTCTTAAGTTGCCGAGTGCAACGAGCGGCCGATGCTCGAGCGAACTTTTTAAGCAAAGGTTATCCATTTTAATGAAAGCTGTCAGGACACGTAAGACTTTATCCAGAAGTTTGCGCACGGCTGAAATTATCTCGCGAGTCCCCCTTGCTAACTGAAAGAAGTTGCGAGCTCGAACAACCGAGAGGAACCTAAACTCGCTCCAGGTTGAACGCCGTGTGTCGGCGGAGCTTTTCCCGGCGCCGCCGAGTTAAATTGAAAAAGTACCCGCTCTCGCCTCGATTTCCTTTCTGACCAGTGCCACCGTGTTTCGACGATTAAATGCTACAAAATGCCTGGGAAAACCTCTCTGACAAATAGACAACGCGTTACGAACAACACTTCCGTAGCAATTGGAATTTACTTGAACTCGTCGCCTGGGAAAGTGTCGATAATTGAAACTAGACTAAAAAAGAAAAACACAATACTAAATGGAATGGAAAAGTGCAGGCATTGTTCATTCGCGAGACTGAAACGATTTCATGTCAAGGGTAGCCAATTAAATATTACTTTGGAGCGAACAAACGGCGCAGCGAAATAGAGCAACACTCGAATGCCAAGTAGAGAAAGGGAGCGATAGTCGTGAACAATGGTAGCTCCCCCCGATCAAACCTGGAAGCTGCTCTCGCTCCAAGTTATCATGCTGATCTATCTCGTACGTGCCATTTGCTCTTCACCTGGCGCTCACCGATTGATCCACTAGGTACAAGGAGGTCAA
This sequence comes from Ectemnius continuus, assembly GCA_910591665.1. Taxonomy (NCBI): domain Eukaryota; kingdom Metazoa; phylum Arthropoda; class Insecta; order Hymenoptera; family Crabronidae; genus Ectemnius; species Ectemnius continuus. The sequence continues at coordinate 4,763,179 of OU342868.1, read as the reverse complement.
GCGAGCACGCTCGCAGACGATCCTTCGGCCAGATAGCTCTTCCCCACCAGGAAATAGTGTTCGTATTCCAGTAAACGTCCATGTTGTTCTCCACAACTACACCAATCCACGAATTTCCTCCTGTCTCTCTCAACATAGATGCTCTCCAAGTATTAATCAGATCTTATTTGATCTGCCTTTATATCGATTATATCAGAACCAACGATTTTGTCAAAGAAAGACCAGTTTATCAGCCGGAATTACCTTGTACGATCATGTACAGGGTGATTCACTTGCCTTTGAATCAGAACTCTCCTAACCCTTATTTTTTTGGTGGACTTCCCGACCTTTCCCGGGGCTGAAATTTTGTAGAAAGTGTTTCTTTGCATCGTGGAGAAAGTAGAAAAAATTCCAGAGCCCTAGCTCAAAATTCATTTTTTCGCAAATTTTTTAAGGCATACCCCTTCAAAAATTTTCGATTTTTCGAAGGTTCTGGGACCGGGACGAACGCTTGATTTTTCGATTGCTCGTGTCTCAAAACGGATAAAAAACATAAATGTTGTGGGGGAAATGCCGGAATTCTACCTAAAACACGTGGAAAACCGATCTGGAATATTTCATTTCAATGGTTTTCCCTATGTTTTTTTATCTTCCCGACCTTTCCCGGGGCTGAAACTTGGTAGAAAGTGTTTTTTTGCATCGAGGAAGAAGTAGAAAAAATTCCAGAGCCCTAGCTCAAAATTCATTTTTTCGCAAATTTTTTAAGGCATACCCCTTCAAAAATTTTCGATTTTTCGAAGGTTCTGGGACCGGGACGAACGCTTGGTTTTTCGATTGCTCGTGTCTCAAAACGGATAAAAAACATAAATGTTGTGGGGGAAATGCCGGAATTCTGCCTAAAACATGTGGAAAACCGATCTTGAAAAATTGATTTCAATGGTTTTCCCCGTGTTTTTGGGACTTCTCGACCTTTCCCGGGGCTGAAATTTGGTAGGTAATGTATTTTTGCGCCAAGGAAGATACTATAAAAATTCCAGAGCCCTAGTTCAAAATTTTTTTTCCCCATATTTTTGGCCACCGAAAATATCCCATTTTTGATGGTGATTCAAAGGCAAGTGACTCACCCTGTACGCTCCTATACTACTGAAGGGTCCGCAGAGCTTTATTTTCCCATTTGCATACCGTTTTGCCGCAGCGGAAAACGAGCAATCTCTTAAAAATTCAGTGTCGAGATAGCCCAAGTCCATAAAGTTTTGAGTGAGACGATTCAAGCGGCGCGCACAGATGCGAATCCTGGAGGATCGGTGCACCGATAGGCAGACAAGTACTACTTCGAGGAACAGATGAACGGAGCGCTGCTTTAGTGCAATATAAATCCCAAGTGTGCCTGGTTTTATGCTGGAAACCGCAGTGGCGAGCGCGTCCTTCGACTGGATTATTTACGGCCTCGACTCAGGTTGCTCTGTTAGCCGATCGATTGGTTCTTCGAGCACCTCAAATCCCCCGTGACACGTCGAGGATGCTTCACGGATCAACTCGTTCGCGCGCGCGCTCGCGCTTGCAAGCCTGTTAATTTTAAACATGCCAGTTGCGCCTGCTGAAAAGGTTCCTTTGGATATTTGGGTTCTCGCGGCGATTCTTCTTTAATCCAATGTCGCGCACAACATCACTCAACTCGCTTTCGAGTAGAACAGCTCTGCTTTGTAGTTTCGCGATATACTTGCGAATGCATGTCCCGCGCGGAAGCGGTCGGCGCATTCATCGAAATGTGACGTGGCGGAGGCTGTGTTTGCCATACATCAACTCCAGCCTGGTGTGTTTTATTTGCGAACCACGTGCCACGCACCGCCAACGACGTTGTCTTGATTTGCCGAGTAAACCCGAGCGCTACTATTTTATTGTATTTGTATATTTGTAGCGTTAAAATTGACATAAGATAAATAACTAATGTTGTGAATGTTTCAACATTAATAGTATCCGCGATCTGTAGTACTTTGCGTTCACTAATAAAAAGAAGATTTAATGTTAGTCCAGGTTGATCGGGAAGTTTCTGTAGCCCGAGCAAATTCTCGGGTGGTCTTTCGAGGGAGAGCTTAAAAGTTGGACTCTTTGCGCAGCGAGTCGCACCAGCAAATACTGGACGAAGGGAGTGAAAGCAATCCATCGAACAAATCTCACCAAGTCCTCAGTGGCGAGGGAGAGTCAAATTTGCTTGGAGCAGACCTGTTTAATCGGGGCTCGGTCATCGGTCAACCGAGGGCTTCCAGTCCGCCGAGCACTCGGATAATTTCTCCAGCCCCGCACTAATGAGATCTGCGCGACAGACTACGATACACGCAGACGTGCACAGCCATTACACGTAGAAAGCACGTGCCGAGCTGCCAATAGCGCTACAGAAGGAATGAAAGATAGTCCCGTCTATTAGAATTAACAAGGTAGTGCCGGAGAAAATTGTGTGCGCGAGGCCGAGTGAGAATTTGAGATTCACGAGGTGGTACGTGTCAGAGAAGTGTCGAGATCTATGATGCAGAAGGGTGTGGTCGAGGCTTTAAGGGTGCTCGCGTTAAACTCGCGAGAAAACGTACGCCGGGAATGAGGAGGCTGCCGATGGCTGTGGCCGGAGTACCAGCTTGGCTATAAAGCGAGCATCTCCCAGCAGATATTCCAGGCGAGCACGCGTATTCCACGTCGTCGCCATAACGAAGAGGTCATCCGTTTGACGCAACGTCGGCTGGCAGGAGGGGCGGAGGTTGAGTGGGATTCGCTTAATAAAGGGGATTTACGATTCTTCCCGGCTGCGTGAGAGAACATATTGCGGTATCGGCCGATTTCGTTTGCCGAAACGATAAGGGCGCCTGCCGCCGGCGATATGAAGGTATGAATCGACACTCGTAAAGTTTCGATTGCCTCGCTCGATCTATACTGATCTATAAGCTCGATAGTCATCGCCCCTGGCTCCCGCTACACTTTGGGCCTTCCGCTGAGAGAAACTGCGACCGCAATTATGATAGCTCGATATCACTGCTCTAATAGAGAGACAGAGGCAACGAGAGAGAGAGAGAGGGAGTGAGAGAGGTACGCGCCGATAAAGCACGAAGCGAGTCATTGTCGAGATGAGAAAGATTGGAGTCTATCGGTGCATTGCCAGAGAGATAACGCGATTCCTGTGGCTTGTGTGGTCCATTGTTTTTCACGCTGGATAATTGCGGATATCTCCTGGCTCTCTATCTCCATCTCTTCCCTCTCCCTCTCTCTCTCTCGGTGGGTATGCAAGCTTCGGGCAATGACACAGCTGTGTGTGTCTCACTGTGTACAGAGGCGGCTGCACGCGCCGCGAGGTGTATGCGCGGCATTTCAGATGGTCACTGTCCGCATCGATACTATTTGCCCAGTATGAATTACTATCCCCTCCTCTGCCGCGTGACGTGCCGCCACCACTACGGTAAATACGTAGGCGCGTGTATCGACAGAATAGTGACGATGTCTGATGACAGTCTACGCTTGCCTTTGATATGACAAGCGTCCTTTGACACCGCGCTCCTCTCCATAAACCTCGTCTAAATATCCGAGAAATTAGCTGAGCTGGTCAAGTAGGATCACTCGTCCTCCTAGATACCGGAATAGCTGAGTTTAGTCAGCGGTGGGAGCTAGAATTTCCAAGCTCGACCAATCGCCTGTTTCCCGAAACAGAGCACTTCTATGGCAACTGTACACCGACGCGGCTGAGCGCTCTTCTATTTGATCAAGCTGCATATTCTATGATTCCGTATTCAAAAGGATGCGCCATGCGAGCCTCGACTCAGACTAGAATCGAGTTTCAATGGGAATGGTGCAAAGCCGAAATAGAAGCGCTGATAGCAGACTCTATTTCCCGGAACTCCAGCCAACCCGCAGCCGGTCCTTGTAACGGGAATCTAGGATAGGGTGAAAAAGGAGTGAGAGAAACAGATGTACCGCAGACACTGTCTTCATTTTTTCCCTCTCTCTCGCTCGGAGAAAGACTGGTTTAGTTATATATAGAAGGCATTCAAGTTAACGCCGAGTGAAATTAACGAGGAGAATGCTTGCCAAGAGGGAAGGGAAAAATGTAGATATCAACGCTATAGATAGAAATCTTTCCAATTGGCGAGTGCCGCGGATAGAAACGTTTCCTCTCGGGAGTGAAACATCCCAAGAGAGGAATCCAATGGAACGAGCTGGTTACTGTAATTTCCAGGTGCTTTCTGCAAGTTTCAGTCTGGCCAGTAACGTGGAAACAGCCAAATGGCGAGGCACATTCACTAGAACAAAGCTGAATAGTCTACTTTTAACGACAAATCGATCGGAGAACTGAACAACCATTTCAAACAACCATCTTGGACAAATTCATTCGTAATGGCTATAGAAAGAGCCCTCTGCCCGATAACAATTGGCGAATAACACATGGGAACAGGGGCGCTCGATCACACTAAGCGAGCTACTAATGAAATTTTCTCGGAAATTGCAGTAATTAATCGTCGACAGCCGATTGGAGTAATTAAAGCCGGGCGGTTCGGGGCACCACGGGACAACCATGCCAGCTTGAATTTGTAGCCGCTCGTCCCCGCGACGATCTCTTATTTCAGTGTGAAAATCGTGGTCCATTCATTGGCTTTGACGCCAATGGGATCATTAGGGCGTACAAAGTCGGCAAACCGTGTCCTACAATCATTAGATCGCGGCGAACTCCGCCCCTTCCTATTCCGGCGAGTGCTCCTGCCATTTCAAAAGTTACAACGATGGTATCTCAACTTCCTGTTGGAACTTCCGTGGAAAAGATCCTAGTTGGAGGATTACCTGGAAGTAAGCGCCCTCGTATGTGTCAAAACAGAAGAGTGGAAGCTGCGCCGGAATAGAATAATGTGACGCGATTACAGCGCATCGTTATTCCAAGGAGCGGAGTTGCACGCCACGTGTGCTTGGCAGAGCTTTTCTGGCGACGAAAAGCTTCTTTGCCGTGGAAAAGTCGAAAGGTCGACTCGAGGAAGAAGGATGCCCGGGGAGAACAGCACGTTTCGCGGACACCTGTAGAACTCGGCCGATCGAATCATCCAATAACGAGCACTCCCACATTTTTACCTTCTCTACCCTCCGCCACTTTTTATCTCTCGTAATTTCCTCCCGTTGATGTTTATTCCTTTGGTAAATATTCGCCTAGCGAAGTCCTCCGCGCTACCGAAAGCCGATATCCCCTTTGCAAGAAACTTTCAACGAACTGCGAGAGTTTGCACGGAGAACTCATGCAAGGAATGTAAGTAAAGCTCTTTGTGACGTCGGAGAATACAAAGGAACTTTTGAAAACATCATTCTATAATAGCTAGTCTATTACATGAAAGCTCGAATTAACTGATTGCTGAATGAGCGATAGTACGTGGCGGGCGGGCGCGCGCGCGCGTGCTAGTGCAATTTGCGGTATTACCAATAAAGCGGTTCTCCAGCGGACGATAATCGAATGTTATAAATGCTTCTTAGCGGATATTGACCCTGTCAATGAAAAAGGAGCAAGTAATTGCCGAGGTTAATTCTAGCCGGCAGTAACAGCCGCAATCAAAACCCCCCGTCAAACTATCGTAACCCCGATCCTTGCTCTAGTCCGAGGGAGTTCGGAGCTGCTCCGAAATGCTCTCTACTTGTTAATGGCTCTCCGATGTTGAGCCATACTTGAGAATGGGTCTCCTACAAAGCCATACTTCCCCCTCATAAAGCCAATATCCTGCTCATGACGCGTGCAACTTGGTCGACCAATGACCTACATCGTGCGTGTCCTTATTGGTCAACCCTGCCACTCTCTGCCTTCCCATAATGCATTCTCCCTCCACCACTGATAATCCTACCCTCAGAATTCTCACTCATCTTCATCGATCAACTTGCCCAATTCCTTTAATTGACACCCACCATAATATTGTTGCTTTTATAAAGCACGCATGAGAGCCGCCCAAAAGTTTTTGATCGTGACTATAAAAGGCAGTCTACCCTCTTCCCTCCTGCATACGGACCAATGAGACTCCTAGGAAACTTTTCCCCGTGAAACTTTTCGCATTCGCACTTGCACGCGCTTCCCACAATGCACGTAGGATTTACCCGGAAGTTCTCATGATTTCGTTGCACTTCGACTCGCCGAGCGCCGCCGTCTAGATTTTGTCAAAAATGCGAATATCCAGCTTCATAGTTTGGGAGTATAAAATGTAGCTTTACTCTAGCAATTGAAACAAGTTTTTATGAATCCAGAGACGTGAATTCGAAGTTGGAGCGAATATAGATGCGAGTTAGAGGGAGTATTCGCGGGAGTAATTAATAAAGGCACATCGTGCATTGGAAATTGGAACATCGAACTATAGACATTCGTTAGAGCGATCGAACTAAGTCCCACGAGTCCATTAATCATGCTGATATGTAACAAAAGCATGTTGATGTTGTGGATTTGGAAAGGTAGCCTTACTTCCTCCCACTCTCTCTCTCTCTCTCATTTTCTCTCTGTTTACCAGCCACAGGAAGTGTTTAATAGTATATGAACTTCTTGCTTTATGCTCCTTTCCTATCTCACGGTTTCAGCTTCCTCTTAGCACCGTTTACACAAAGAGGCATGCTCCTGTGTGCCTTATCCCCGATTACATTACCGCGAGCAAGCAGGCCGCTGAGGGTGAAGCAAGGCCGCCCCCAGTGTTAAACCCGTTCATTAATCTTCGGCGTGAAGTTTAATCGGCGTATTCCCCGCCGGCGAGAACCCCACCACTCCCATCAGCATCGGCACATTTTGACGGAAGACACACCGCCACCTGCGCTTCCTCTCATCGCTAACCCTTCAATCTATCAATTGGTAGCCCGCCACTTAATAAAACTTCAATCTACAGAAATATTTCTACAATAATACTTGGAAATTAAATGCGAGATAGCTACCTGAAAGAAAGTCAAGATTGTAAGATAAAAGCATAACAAGAACGTATCGAGAAAATCCTCCAACTCTACTGAAAGAAAGATATATATCCTCTTCGAACAGTGTTTTACTACTTTCGCGCCTGGCCTTCCACTTTCTTCCAGTAGGATAAATACGCTTTCATCCACTCATAATGGGAGAGTGTGTCACTGTTATGCACGAGCCAAGCACTTCTCGCCAATTGTCGGTCCTCCGCTGGCAAGCCAAACACGGCGGCAGTGCTGCGCGCGCGATGTCACGCGTGCAATGCGCACCCGACACATCATACCTTCATCGCGACAATGGACGACGTTTGTTTTCACGTGTACGACTGCTTGCTCGGCACTGCTGTTACAACACGAGACACTGGTATTTCGAATACTGGATCTACGTAATAAGGAGTGATGCCAGCCGGGTATTACTCCCTCTGTTTACTGAGGAAACAGTCTCTCTCCGTCGGCCTCTCTTCCTCATATTTGGTAGTTGGAATTACACTACTTCGTTATCGGCCAATAGGAACGTGACAACTCGCTGATCAAGCTAGATTCCGAAGATCCCCGCGAACCGTTTGATTTTAGTTTAGAGAATTGAATTCTCGGGGATTTGCGATATTCCACGTTTATATCGGACGCATTGTTCACGCCCGGCTGATCGAGAGTTTCGGCCCGCAGCCGAGGAACATTAATGCAGCTTCGGCCCGTCACTTCATTAGCATTAAATCGAATTGACACGCAGCAGGTGTCTATTTGATGCTGGCCTCGTCACACAATTTCCTCGGGATCGTTAGAGAAGGCCTCTAGGCTTATGGCGGTTAAATCGAACCGATCATCCAGACAATTCTCATTACTAACAATTAGTAATCACTTTAAAGAGAATGTCCTTAGAAATCTCGAAGAAAAAAGGTTGCTCTGTGCTTGACTGCTGGAATTCCACAAGTGCGAACATAGACTCGAGAATCAATTGGCCATTGGCAAGAGAAATAGTATGGCACCTGTCGAATCGCTAGAAAAGTCTCAGGAAAGCGGGAGAGCCAATTGCCAGAGCTTCCACTCGGAGTAAGAATAACCTAGTAAAATTCTCTCGGTCGAAGAAACAATCGAACGAAATTCCCTGTCAAAACTTTCCCAATCTATTTAGCCGCACTGATAGATACACTTTCTCCATTGTGTTAAGGCAATTCTTTTTTAGAGTACAACTCAAAGCTTTCTCTTTGTGTCTTTCACTCTCGCCGTTGTAAATTCTTCGTTTTTCGTAGTGCTCGCGAGAGAAACAAGCCGATTATACGAGTAAATTTCCCAGCCGACGTTTACTTTACGAGCCGCTACTTCAATTTGTACCACTTTCGCCGTGACTGGTGCCGCGAATCTGCCCGGAAGGAAACTCTCCCAAGTACTTAATCCGGCAGCCTTCGCCCTGGACCACTCTCGAGAGTTCGATCTGTCGGTTTGAAGTGAAATGAAATGTGCCTCGAATACACCGAGAAAAAGTCCTGCCTGTTTTTCCTAGGATTCGCAATCACGCTCCTCTTTGTTGGGAAAAATGAGTGAATCCAGGAGGACGTGTTGATAAGAGGAGAGAAAACGCTGCCGGGTAGAAACAAAGTCTGTACGAACAACAAACGGAAAAGTTTACTGCCAGTGCACACCGCACACGCTCGAGATTTTCGCTGGATCGACGGAAAATCCGTGAAAGCAGAAAGGTTAAAGTTACGACGTCAGTTACATGCGCCGTTTCCCGGCGGTGGCGGCGAGTGGATCTTTCAGCCGACTGGCACACTGCGAAGGGGTTAAGAGTGACGCAGGTGGCTGCTGGATTGAAGCACGTCCCAGTAATAACTCGCAACTCTCGAACATGCAGCAGCGCCAAGGCTAATTAGAGTGAATGCGAGAGCGAGTGCACTCGAGATCCACCTTCTCGTCGTGTGGACGGCACTTGCTCCACCGGAAGCAAGCTTTTCTAGTATCTTTCAGTCAGGTAGTTTCGCGATTAGAATATAAGAACTGTCAGAATTTCACTCTCCATTGGAAAGAGAGTTGAAAGTTGATGTCTCACGCCTGTCAGAATTGGCTGTAAGAGGGTCGAGTAAAAGGCGTCAAGGGCTTCCTTCTGACAAGATCGACTGGCAAGGGATGTCGAGGATAGGCTTCGAACTTCCGCTCTAATGGATAAGCTACATCCGATTCTGTACGAAGAGGGTGCGCTTTCCCCCCCGGTGCAAAGCAGAGAGGAGCAAGCGCGCGCACACACACACACAGAGCCGTTGAAAACATTCTCTCGGGGAATCTGGCGGTGTTTCAAGCTCGCCAGAAATTTATCGTGTCAAAGGCACCTTAAATCCATGCCGCTGAATATGCTGGCTGCTTGGCGACGCGACGCTTCGCCCTCGGATTTCACGTTGCCTCTTCGCCACCGGGCCAAGATAGCCGCCCGCTGCCTGCCTTGCCTACCTTTGCCTCCCTTGAGATTTATGAAGGCGAATATCACTGTGCTCCTGTCACACCAAATGCTCCGATGCGAATCAACTGCCGCGAAGATTCACTCTGGCCGACAGCCAATTGCAAAGCTCAACTTACAATTTGACCGGCCGACTTTTTCTCCACCGGCGATAAAAACATTTATCGCGCCCGAGAGCCGGCGCGGCGCGGCGCGGCGGCCGCAAGCGTTCGAAAAAGAAAATTAATATGAAAAGTCACTCGACACCCCCCAGACGAGCTTTTTTCATCGGGCAGGCTAAATGGTCTTGAAAATGCTTTTCCACGAGATTGCCGGGATTTTCGAAACGGCGCGATGTAGAGCAATCAGTACTAAACGAGGACAGCATGCGTAACTACTCTATTCTCGTGAAATTATGGCCGGCACACGTCGCCCAGAGAAAAATTGAACTGCCAAGCAATTACTGCTCCTAGCAGCGAAACATCCAATTTTTTTAACAGCACTAGCTGCAGGTGAATCTCGAGTGCTGAGTGGCGATTGGCGCGCTATCCGAATACCGGATCATTCTGTCAGTTTCGAGAATGATAGAGAGCTCGCTGGAATGATTTCAAGATCGCGTGGGAGAGAAAGCTGCTGGAATTAGAGTGTGCAAGACTGTGCTGGCCGCGATTCTAATTGGTACGAGGTGCGAGGTGCTGAAAGAGAAAGGAAGAAAGCTCGTGTATAGGTGTGTATGTGTGTGTGTGTGTGGAGAACGTCGAGACGGCTGGATGGAAAGTCAAGGCGCACTCAGAGCGACCAAGCCAGAGGAAGTAGAGCTTGATGATAGCGGCCGCCTACGTCAAAGGTTTTGCGGTTATTACAAAGGAGTCTTCACGGTCACACGTACATACGTACACCTACGAGGACAGCTACACGCAAGGCACACACTACCACCGGCGCGCCGGGGCACCGAAGTATTGATCGCTTTTCCGCCACCGCGTATATAACAGTGACGTGATATCAATAGTGCACCAGCGAGAAAAGCTATTTTCGAGTGCGAGAGAAGGTGCGAGAACCGCCGGAGAGCCTCGAAAGGAATGTCACGGTGGGATCTAACCGAACAAGCCTCGCTACTTCCATCCTCCCACCCCCGGAATCAAAGACTCAGCCCGATAATATGCATCCCCTCTTCTCAACTTGATACTTTAACTACTGTCCTCAACTACCTCCTAGAACTCTAACTAAGAAATGAGAAAGAGAAAACTTTTTCTCTCACAAGAGCTCCTTATTTTTAATCATGCCTCCACTTGGCTCAATAGACCAATCCAAGTATTAACGAGAGTCGAAGGAAGAAAATTTCTAAATGTATCCTACAATGCATCGAACGTAGCTGACCCATTTCGATATCTCGACGTATCAATGGATAAGTGGTGAGATCGAAGGAGGATGACATAGATAGGAAGTTTAACAGTCGAATCTCGTTGGAAATGTGGCTGTTACGTGATATAGGGTGAGTGGGTATTGTTAATAGTAACGGGTTCGAGTGGATGCTCGTTAGCAAGCCTCGCCTCTATTACACGCACGTTGTTAACACGATCCATTCGGCATTCCAATTGCGAGAGTTCCTCTGGCCGTGGGCGAAGCAGAGCTCTTCGAGCACGGATACTCCGGAAGGCGATGCTGAGTCTCCGAGTCAGCCAGTCACTCAGTCAGTCAGTCAGTCAGAGTGTGTGTGGCCGACGGCGGCGCCGCAAGTGCATTTCTCCTCTGGCTCGTACGTCAAGAGGCGAATTGCCGAGAGAGCCCGAAAGCCCTCCTGGCCGCCCAGAATTCCCCAGGCGAGATTAATTTTAATTACGCGACTAAGGCGGCATACACACGTCCCGCTCCTCGCTGATAGAGCGCCGCGCTTCCGACGCTTGTAACACCTTACGCCCGGCTGCGTATTAAGCTGCCGAACTTAATCGCGTCCAACTAGCAACCCTCGCCCTGTTACAACCAGCAAAGCTAGATAAAGTCCGTTCTTCCTTAATCCTTGTTAGTATTCCCATGAAAAGCTGCTGTAAGCTCCGACTTGTGTTTTGTGAGAACGATCTTTTTATAATGTTGAATAATTTGTATATTTGTATATTTGAAAAAAAGAGTTGGAGAGTAGAATAATCGTGGATTATTTGATTGTTCGAGTTCGGTGCACTTTCCGAGAGCACCTTGTTTAGTTTGTCACTTCGCTAGCTTCATCGGCGTCGATGTGCGCAACGCTAAACCGGCCCGAAGAAGTTCAACGATACTCGGAGCTTATCTCCGGAGTGCAGTTCCGTAATTTTAAGAAAGTACCCAACCGGCTCGGCACTCCGCGCGGAAATTAATTTCTTTAATGGAAGGATGAAGCAGTTGCCGCGCCCTCGAAGAGGCACGAAAGAAATTGCAACGTGCTCCGAGAAATCTCCTCTCCCCTTTCACTTGCATCGACAATCGAGAGTTGTCGCTCGGCGGTGTCGAGTCTGAGGTAATTTAACACCAGCCGGCAATTCCGTTCGATCTTGCGCATCCGTGACGGACAATGCTCGCTCCGCCTCTGACCCCGATGCTTCGAGTTTCGCGCGATTTAAACTTCCCGACAACAAAGACTTAACGCTGCGAGAGCGCAAGGGGGAAAAAGCACGGCCCTGAAGAAAAGGGAGAAAGGGAGACAAAAGTGAAGCGACAAGCAGAAGTCATCCTAACTTCAGCCTCGACATCCATCCTTTCCTTCCCCGCCGACCGTGAAAGAGTTAACGCGAGAAAACGCGCATCATCTTACTCCTCTCTCCATTCAACTCGAAGAACTTTCACGACAAACTACCGAGCTTCCCCCTTCCGCACGGAGACACGCCGTGCTATTAGTGAATGGCAGAAAGCCGGCGAGTAAGAGTCACGATGTCGGAAATATATCTCTGGATGGTAGATCGAGACATTCCGTAGTCAATGTACCCTCTTTAACTGCAATAAGGAGCTTCATCTCAGAGGCAGTGGGAAGCGTCAAAATGTAATCAATGACTGTACAAAGATCGTTGGAGAAGCATTTCTCTCATGGGTATCTTGGTTACTGGTGAAACGTATCGGGAAAGCAGTAGAGAACGGTGCGATGGAGCCAAGGGGCAAATAGCTGGCGAGCAACATCTAAAGGCAAATTGCAGAGAAAAGTGTTCGAGGCTTATCACAGGTGTTACCAAGGTCTCTCTCTCTCTCTCTCTCGTAGAGGACATTACCGTTTACATTATGTATACATGCGGACTCAGCAAGGCAAACTACGCTTTTTCCACGATAGCACGTCACAGGCTGCTGGCTGGCATCCGCCATCCTCGCCTGGAATTGCCAGGCCCACTAAAATTAAAGCCAGCCTGAAACACAGCTCTCTTCCTATCTTTCCTGGCGAACTAACCAGACCGCCACATCCCTCCCTTTTTTCTTCGCCCTCTCTACACTCCATTTGCGACGTTTTGCCTAACATTATCCTGGCGTATCCGCGTTCCGGGATTTCGCCGTGTTACGGGACATAGCATTTCATTAGATGCGAGAACCACTAACGTGGCTACCAGAACATCTAAATCTTATGGATAGAAAATCCCGTCGACTTCGCTCTCCAGAAACTTATTTAGTTACAAATGTGAAATCGTTATTTTTGATTTGGAAAATGTAAAGAAAAATGCTGAAGTGCTGGAAAGAGAATATAGAAGAAGAGAGTTGGGACTGACCGTGGTGTACTCTGTGTGAGGGTGCAGCCGGCGCGGGTGGTACCAAGCCAGCGATGCTGTAGAGAGTCTGTCCGCTGCCATACTTGATGCCCCCGCAGTGGCAGGGTGTGGTGGGGGTGGGCAGGCCCTCACTGCCCCTGATGCCGGTGCCAACGACCGAGATTTCATCAAGCTCGTGTCCGCTATCGTAATGGCAAAGGCGGGTGGCGCTGGTGCTGGCGCCGCCACCACCGACGCCGCTACCCTCGCCACCACCGGCGTCAGAGCGGCCTCCACCCCCGCTTCTACCACCGCTGCGGCCCCGAAGCGACTGTACCAGTCGCTTGGCGCCCGAAGACATGCCACGAAGATGATCCAGCCTTCCGATCTTCGCTTCTTCCTGTCCCTCTCCAAAGCCCCCGACGCTATCCACCTGTCAGCATCAGTTTTTCCCTTCTTTATCCTTCAGACAATACTTTCTCAGAAACAGATTCTTTGATGCTTTGAAATTAAAACGCCCAAAGAGTTGTGATATGAAATTTAAACACAAGTCCTGTTTGTAATTTTAAAGTTATTTTAAAATCAACTCGGGACAGTTCTTCTTCATTGACGTTGAGATATTAAAAATTATGAACAGTCAAATATGAGATGCTGCTTTTTACTTACCAAGTGGTGATAGCCGTCTCCGTAGTGGTAGCAGGTGCACGCCAATTGGCAGTCCCGGCGACGGAAGTGCCGCACGCAATCAGGACCGGTGTCACCGGGTCGAGGGTTGGACGGCGCGACTCATGTTCCCCGGTGGCCGAGCGCTTGCTGGACCGGCGATTCCGAGCGCACGAGCGAGCAAACGCCGACGAGAGTCTTTCGCGAATTCGCGTGACCTTTAGCGGCCTGGCGACAGATTGGCCGCGACTTCAGCGATCTGCGATCCAATTGCAATGGTCCACGGCATCCCACTGTAGAACAGAGACTTAGCTCGCTCGCAGTATGCTTGCGATGCACTTCGTTCGAGTGCACAATTTGTCTTTGAGTGACAATTTACGAACACACCACTGGCAAACTCATCCTCTCTTTCTCTCTTTCTCAATCGCTCTTTTCCACTTTCTCTCACTCAACCAGAACTCACACACCCTTTGTTTAACCTTTTGATTACTATTGGCGCCTTTAGGCGCTCTAAAAACACATTCAGGTGAAATTAGCGTTGTTCGTCGGATTTGGCGGTAGTGAAAGATTTAATAGGGGCAGGCTTGTCCTTAGTCTTTGTCGTTGGTGGGTTCGCGTGCGATTAACCGATTTCTTCGCGGCCTGTGACTCTGGTAACACGGTGCATTTTAAGAAGCGAAGCGAGCAACAAGTGTCTCCGGGCCACGACACTCGCCTCACGTGCTTCCCCTCTCACCCTCCTCCGCCGCCCTCTTTCACCTACCACACCTTCCTCGCTCGAACGACGCACCCGATCCGATCCTTCTTCCAGTCCTCCTTTAGTCGAGCAAAACGAGAGGATGATGGTTACCCTTGCAAGCGATCGACTTCCGCACGAACGACTTGTTACGATGAACACCCCCTCCTGAAAGCAGACGGAAAAAAAGGTTGAAAGTTTCGTGTGCCCCTCTCGATCATTCCAATTCTGCGAGGACACGATCTTTGAACTTTCTCTGATTCCAAGTGGAATTTGGAAAGTCGATTAGAGGAGAGCGTGCGATGAATGAGTGAGGAAAGCGATACATCTTACTAATTTCGTCCGAGGAAGTTCGCGTCGTCACGAGCTTCGAACTTAATGGGGTTAGCCTTTTGAGGATTAGCTGCCCTTCCACTGACGAGGAAGTAATGAGGGAAGAGGAAGGGGGGGGAGGGGCGGTTGGGGGGGATGCTAGCACGTTCGAAATTGCTAATATCAATTATCCCAAGCGATGCCGTGCCAGACCATGGGAGTGGATGCAACCCTCTCTCACTCTCACTCCCGTTGGACGGCAACTCTTCGATTAACGATAAGTGAATTATGTAGACAAGTGACTCATGTGATTTGATATTAGTCAAACAAGGGATTCGGCTACGCCCGCTTGCTTCCAATGCCAGCCATGTAAACGATATTCCAATGCCACTTCTCCGAACGTTCGCTCGTCCCTTCGGATTTCGATGCCGAGCTACACGCGTTTTATCGATTCCACGGAAGTCCGAGACGAGCAGCCCAACCCATGTTAATCGGAAGTTTCCGGGAACATATCAGCAACGTGGACTACCCACTTGTACTTACTAATACTACTTTAGTAGCTAAATAATCACTGCACTTTCTAGGAGCAAAACTAGTCTTGCTGAAAGTTTGATAATAAGATTGGATGTTCAGTGGTATACGAAATTCTGGGAATCGTTGGCAATGTTTATCTGTCGTCTTTTGAAAGTTCTCTCGACATGGCGTTTCTGGGAGAAGCGAGCGTGATGGATCGCAGCTCCCATTAGCCATGCATAAAGGTGGAAACGTGTGCGTCGAAAGAGAGAATTTCGTGGAATGCGAACATTTTCCCCTGTGAAGGGCAAGTGCTATGCGGTTCCAGGTATAAACGTACATGAGAGAGGGGCATTCAGGTTGTTACAGCCAGTCACCGTGACGTATTATTTTCATCCATTACTCGCTGGATTCCGATAGAAAAGATATTTTAAGGATATTGTGTCACTGAACACGCAATAGCCATTACCCATTATAGGTGGATGGTGAAATTACAAGTGGGAAAATTAATGCTTGGCAATATCGACGAACTCTAACAAAGCTTTTCTAGTGTCTTGTTTGTAAGAAGAGAATAACAGCAGCCTGTAACGATGCAATTACTAATGTATGCGTAATTGGACAAAGCTTGCACACCTTAAGATACATTAATGCGAAAGCACACCAAGGAAGGTACACACGCGAAACTTCATTAAGATGTGCTTAATCTTGAATCACTCGCGTCGCTCGGTGTCGCGACGAGCTCAAGATGCTGCTTCCTCCCTCTTGCTCTGCCTCTCTCCACCGTCTCTCTTTCCCTCGTTCTCGCGAAATTTCATAAGGTTCCCTGTGAAGCTCGTCTGTCACGTACAACAAAGCCAACTCGAGGCAACACTCCGCCGGATAAAGATTACGATCCATTTAAAGCGTCGAGTTTCGAACTCGACAAAGCTTCTCCCTTCATTTATCCTCTCACCTTTCTATTTAAATAATCAAGTACTATTTTTAGAGATCACACAGATTCTTTCATTTTGAACTGCCCGGTAAATATTTCACACGACAGAATTACAATTGATGATCAGCTCGATGTGTCAAAATTTGAGTTACTCCTTCGATCTATCGGAGCATGGAATGGCCAATGATTTTGGGCAATTACAGTGGTGCATCAATATTACGAATAATTCGGAGACCGCGAATGACGGTAATTCCAGTAGGAAAGATTGACGATGGTTAATGCGTGGTCGATAATTTCTAACCGAGAGTCAGATGAGCTCTGATTATGCTGACGAAGGACGCTTAGGCTGGTTGCATCATTGAAACATGGAATTGCTTCCTGTCAGCCAGTACGAGTTGCATTTATCGTTGAGGGAATGCCACGCGACGAGAGAGTGGGTGGCAACCAAACAGATAGAGAGGAAGAGGGAGAGAGGAATGCTGCAGCATTGGATCAATCTGGCGAGGCTCGATGACTATAAATGACTGCAACCTGTCGCCAGCACAACGTGGCCAGGTGTTTCCGCTTCTCGCTTCAGGATGAACGCGCGCGCGTCCACATTTCCGCATTGTCGTGGCCACTCAACCAGCCCGCCCGCTCTGATTGAGACCGATTTGATGGACGCCGTGTTTACGTCAACGAATTAAATCGGAGCCGGCCCCGAATATCCCTCCCTCCATTCTTTGCATATCACTCCACCAGCTAAATATCGAAAGATAAACGATCGTCGAATCGATCACCCACTTATTCCCGATACTTCGTGCCCGCTGTCGGCCCTCGATATTAATCCATAAATTCGATTAGCAGTGGAGCTGCAATTTTTTTCGCCTGACCAAGGACACCAGGGAGAATGCGACGTGCTCGGAACACGGCGGAAAATAGGGAAAAATCATGGGGAATGGTCGAGGTTGTGCAGTCGAGCGGGAGACGTGCCGCTCTCCAAACAGATCAGCGATCGCGCCTGCCGGAAAATAGCCGATAGCACGCGCTCCGCTGTCATTGCGTCAACGACGCACTCGCAAAATTCGGCCAACGAATCTATAAAATTCCAATACGATAAACGAATAACTCTGCGTTGCGATTGGCCTATTGAGCACAAGCGTGCTCCTATCATCGCATTGATTTAAAGTTGCTCGATGATGCGTTGCTTCGATCCTCCTTCCGAACTGGTGTATGACTATTTCAGGATAATAACCCTGGTGGGGTTTGTGGTAGCTCATCACTTATCTGGGCTAGTGGAGTAGTCGATAATCTCCTCTCCCAAGCAAATCCTACTGCTCTCCGCCACCATTTAGTTCGATCGAACATTATTAGCTACTTCCGTCGATAGGATGGTGATTGAATCGATATCAAGGATGGTATCTCCTACTCACGCAATAATCAATGATGAGTCAGTTAAATTATGTATTCTTCTTATGTGTGAAATTTGAAATCAATAATTGATAATTTGAGAAAATCCATTTCCACTAATGTGACGAATTATTGATGTTCGTATTTGAACGGTTGGAATGCCGCAGCGTTGCGAGCCAAAAAAAAAGAAAAAATGGGCGACCGAATGCAGGAATTTTGGAAGCTCTCCGGAAATCCACGAATTAAATAAAATTCTGACCATACCAGCCGAACAATACCATAAATTTTCGTACGTCCGCCTACAATAAAATACGCCGGATTTATTTTAGCCGGCTGATTAAACTGTAAATCCCTGCATAACACATTCGAGGGCTTACGTGGAATTTGGGTCAAGCGTGGTTCAAGCTGACGAAGCACTGGCAAGACTCGACTTCTGATTTATGATAAATACAATGCACGAGAATTCTGAACACGTCGAGTTCCCTCGTTTTTACGAAAGGTTACGCTAACGCGGTGTGTTTGCGATTACTCTCTGACCGGAAGCAATTTTCGGGGCCGCTGGCGCGCAAGCTTGCATTTCACTTGTTTGAATGTGCGCCGCGACACTAACAATAAGTACATCGAAATTAGAAGTCTTGCTTGCCGAAAGTGGTCCACGCTCCTAACCAATGCAATTCCATTCCTCGAGTTACGGCATGCTGAACCTTTCACCATTATCCTCAAACTGGTACAATACTCGCCGGATCTCTACTACTAGCTAGTAACCCCGGAAACCACTGGAATTACGATTCACCGGCCCCCAAGTTTCCTCTTTATTAACAGGAATGAATCATTCCTTGTGAATCCCAATGTTCATTCAGACACACTTTCCTTCCTTTTTATTACGAAGCTCCCTGATGAAGTTCATTCTCTAATACGCCTCATTCATTGAAGTTCGGGCTAAAGAACTTGGGGATTCCAAAGCCTCCCAGTTTCTTTAATACTTTTACCACGACTTTATAATTACTGTCTTTGTCAGTAAATATTCCGCACCTTTGATTCCTAATTCTCGGCACACAAGTGCTTCCGCACGTGAGGCTGATACGTATGCGGCTCATTTTTGATGGCATAATTACAGCGACTGTGTGTTATGCAATGGCGCATGCAGCACAACATGACGCGAGTGCCAAATGCAGCGCCATTTGCAAGTTCCACGTCTCAGACCGAGGGAAATCCTCCCTGTTGCAGAAGCTAGGAGAGAGAGGTAGAGAGGAAGATACAACGGAGGGATGGATATGCATAGCCACTCACAAGTTATATTGCCTGTTCAGCGTATTTAACTGCGAGGCTTATAACTCAAATCCACTACCACTGGTTTACGCCTGCTGGCTCATCTATTCTATCCTTCCACTATCAAACATAACTCAACAATAATATCTTTATTCCACCGATTTTGAACTTTTAATACAAACTCAATCCTCAAATAAATCTCAACTAAGATTTCCCAAATCCCAAGAATCCGAATATATTACAAATTCGAGAATAAAAAGATGGAATAAGGAAGCAAGGTACTAAGCAAGTAGAAACTTGTTGGAAACACACTAGTTTCGCTCAATTCAGCACTTCTAGGATACATCTGTTGGTATTCGGAGAGTAGGAGAACATTAGTCGTTTCGGAGTAGAAACCGCAGGAGAATTCGGTCTCGCCTCGGTATTGTAGCATGTCGTGGAACGTGGCCGCGCGCACACCGAGTTTACGTTGTTTCGAGCATTTAGCAGGGGAGCAGCGGTCCCTTTCAGAGCGAGCCCGGAACTTGTCTGGATTGTCGGAGGAGCAGCGTGTCCCACAGACAGAGAGCGGAGTTTCCACTTTAACAATCTGCTGGCCGTTAAGTATACCACGTCTCACTGAGTTAAGTCTATTTCCGCGTGGCGCATCCTACCTGCAACCTCTAACGAACTTTTCAAGAAAGAAGATAGTCCCAGGAATAGCTCGACCTACCACGAGCCAGATATAGTTCTACCAGTTGATACTTTATACTTCTTTCGAGTACTCGAGCGAACTTTAACGAGACGAAGCATCCTCTCGCGCGGCACATTGACTTTCCTTGGTAGGGCATCGACACGCCGCTAGATATCACCATTGGAACCTCGCCGAATCATTGAAGCGCGTCACGTTTTGCCCGGCCCCCGCTGGAATCCGTTTCCATTGGGGCTTGACCGAATCACGAGACAATGCAGCCTGGAGAAAGCAATAAGACAATGAGAGTAGCGCAGATGAAGCGTAGAATAGCGCGTGTGCGTGTAGACTGGCGGCTATCAGTAGCACTGCAGGAATAACCCTGCCACTCAATGGGATCGTTTGCACGGGAGGGTTTACATGCCGCGCAGGTGGGATCCTCTTCCTCGCCTGACAATGACGCCAGAATTTTCTGGCATCGTTTTTTCAGCTGTTCTGCTATGGCAGAGTGGCGCGGCGCGGCGCGGTGCGCGAGTACTCGAGATGGGATTCCATATGGTCGGCCTGTTCCACGGTGCAGTGTAATCTGTCAGCAGATATATCTATGATCCATTGTGCTGAAAGGCGATTCTCTGCTTACAGGCTAGTGTGCTCGATCATTGGAGCCGCGGAGGCTGGTCGCCCTGGTGTTCGAGCGGGACGAAGAGGATGGTGGGGAACTGGATGGAGGAGGAAGAGGAGGAGGAGAATAACGTGAGTGAAGCAGAGCGATGAGACAGAGGAGCGGGCAGGCAGTGTGTCGTGGAATAGAGAAAAGCTAAGGATGACAGGAGCACGAAAGCTCGCCAGGAGGATACTCCGGAACTCGCCGGGACTTCACGCTCCAGCTGGAGTCGCTATGGCAACCTCGAGAGAGAGAGAGAGGAGCCGCGTTCTCCGGCTCCGCCGTCTGCACGCAGAGACGCTTTCGTAGCGGGCCACGGCGCCTCCGGAGACGTCGCCGGCGCATGACACCCTCTTCTCTCCCTCTCGAAATTCCAGACAATATGGGTCGTATTATTCGACCGCAAGCCTTCTGCCTGAACCCTCGAAACGATAGCATCGCCGCACACACACCGCGAGGCACAACCGGAAAATCGGCCGGGGAATATTGCCCGACACTTCATACCCCATCGGAAGCCGAAGCCGCGATCAATGATCCTGCCACTGCTCCCAAAGCCTGCGTTCAATCTCCTCTCGGACTCTCCAATGCATTCATTTATCTCGGTGGTTTATATTAATATTTCTCTCGATTGAAATGTAATTAAACGGACGGAGAGAGCGCCAGAGCCGTCAAAGACAGGCGTCATTTGTAAAATTATACGCTTGCAATCGAGTGATCCTGTAGCCGTGGTAGTTGGTGTATAATGCGGAATTTAACATGACCTCGATCGTTTGATAATCCCACGAGCGGCTATCTGGTAGGTGGACAGGGAAGTGACTGCTAGAAATGATGCATTATTCAGGAGGGAAGGAGTTTAATGCAACCTTAAGAAGAAGCGCAGCGTATTTCAGGGGTACCGCTTATACAGGCAATTTTCAGTCGGACCGGCATTTCGCCGGCGGAATGGTGAGATTGGCCGGTACTTCTGTATCGACCTGAATGGCACAGTATTATGCAGATGAGGACACACTTGGCGGCGAGTGCTCGCAAGGCGGCTGCCAGTAAATCAGAGAATTTAATCAGGATAAAGGCTCAGCTATGCAGGAATGTCATTTCCTGCAGCTGGGCCTCGATGGCCACATAAAACGAAATCGATTAACAAGAAAGCCCGCCGCCGCCGCCAATGCCGCCGACGCTTTGCTGGCTCTGCCACTCGGCGGAATCCGAGTGATCGCGGTATTTTAAGCGGAGCTCCTCGAACCGATCGATCATACTAATATCCACGAGGAAGCGCACTCCTGAAATAATTAACTATTATCGAGTGTCTCGCCGAGTGCTTCGATTAAAAGATCAGCGCGCGAACGTGCTGGAAACGTCCGCTGATTGAAGTGGCATTGCCCACCGAGCTCACTGCCTATTCCGGCAATCTCCTATAAATCCTCCGAATGCGCCGCCGACTCACTGAATTCGTGGCAATTTTCTCCGGAAATTCATCCGCACTGTCGGCAACATCCCCCCCGCGCCGAATAGATGGTAATAGTTGAGGGGAAACAATCCCTGCAATAATTATTCACGGCAAAGCAAAACTGGTTACCGCGGAATCTATATTTCAATCTGACTAGGTAATTTAATAGAATCAGAGTGAAGCATTCAGTCGACGAATGAATATTTATTTAGGGGTGCGGCGGAAAAGGGCTAGCAAGCATCAGGGCCCTTCTCACGAGGAACAAAGAGGTGGCAGTGAGAGCGGAACACTCGGGATGTTCATTCGAAATGCGTAAATAGAATTCGCGCGCGACTAAGGAAAATACTTGTGCAGCCAGCAAGCGAGGGAAAAGCTAAGGTACACACTGAAATATTTATATGTTTGCGTATGTAGGTATACATACGCACAAACACGAACTTGGGGCAAAGAGAGACGGGCCAGCGGCGTAGAGTTTATCCGAGCACAAAGTACTCTGGCGAGTAAACCCTGCGGAAAATATGCCCGGTAACCGCGGCGGCTCCCACCTCACTAAATGAACTTTCGCGACACCAATCCTATTTTCGTCAGTCTCATACTCGCAAGTGAAAGCCCAAGATCGTCTTAAGACAATGAAATCTTAAGTGCGAAGTGGAACAAAGCTAGATGTCAAGATGAACTAGTTGTTAGATGAATACGGGCAGAAAAATCTTTCCCGATTGACTTTTTAACAGAGTGAGAATGTAATTATATAAGCATTAACAGGATGAATGGGCGGGGGTGAAGGGTGACTGAGTCCAGAAGTGATTAATATTCTCAAAGGGCGCGCGACACGGAAATAATATTTCTCGTGAAATATGAACATCGAGTGTGATTGCGTATACCGGGGGAAATATATCCTGGATTATGGAGCGTCAGTTCTGCCGAACGGGCCATCGTAATCCTTGTTAGCCGGTAATGCAAGTACGAGTATCAGAGACGGCAATACAGGGGAATTCTCGTAGTCACACGTGAGCGTGCGGTTACAGTGCCTGCTCCCATGCACGCCGGAGTACATTGCTGAATATTAGATTGGCATTAATAAATCAACTGGAGCCACGGACCAGTCGATATTTCCGATTATCGGCGCGAATCAATTCCGTTTCGTTCGGCTAAGAAGAGCAAGGGGAACAAGCATCAATTATCCGGGCCCGAATTCAACAGCGCGCACTGTTCCATCCCGACATGTTTCATCAATATGAATAATGATAAGCGCGCCAAATGTTCTTGCAAAACTTTCTCTTCCATCAGCCTTCGAGTAAAGTTTCGTTTTTACTACTTAAGCTTTCCTACCGACACATATATTTACATATAGGAAATAGTGAACTCCATGTCGAAAATACATGCACCCTTTCCCCTTCAACATAATCCCCGTTGTAAGTCTCGGTAACCGGAGATTAATAATGAATACAGCCCGATTATACTTAACAAACTAGTGCCGTGGTAACGTGAGTTTTAGCCGCACCAGGGAAATACTAGCCCGGCTTTGTAGTCGCAGAGCATCACCGAGAACGACGAGTAATCTCGAAGTCTACCTACCACCACCACCACCACCACCGTACTTTCCTCCTCCGTGTATTTCGATGCTACCAGCGGTCGAGCGGTGCTTTACGCCAATTTATTTTTCAATGTCGTGTCGAGAGACGGATGAACTGAAGCGTGATTCCTATAGAACCTCGATCTTCATTAAGAGTAGAATTTGTTGGGGCGACAGTTCATAGCCGGAAGGTAAACAGCGTTGATTCCATTTGCCATTTAACCAAGTCCGCCCCGCCCCGCCCCGCCCCGCCTAAACGCCCGCTAAATGGAAGATTTATTTTGTTCCGCGGAGCAAATAATATCAGCAGCAAAAATCAATGGAAGCCCGAATAACGGCGCGATTGTCAATATTCGCTCTCGACACGTTATTACTATTGTTATTATCGAAATACAAAGAAGACAAAGGCCGCCAATCATATCGGCGGCACGTCACTGAATTAGATCAGTGAGCTGATATGTTAAATGAAAGTTTTCCCCAGGACAGTCGACGAATAATGTCAACAATCGCCGTTTGTATATGTCAGTCTACATCTGCTGGCGATGCTCTGTATGTTTCCCAATTAACTTTACTGGAAACACGATATATTCTATTGTACCAATATTCTAAATATGCTCCACAGTTCTCTCTCATAATAATACTTCATATTATATCGTTTCATATTACACCATTGAAGCAGCTCTACTCAAATTTCCAACTGTAAATCGACAAATGTAAGATATGTAATAAATTCACTCTTGGGGAAGCCGTTAGTTGAACAAATAATTGTAGCAGAAGAAAAATTAATTTACAGGGCAATCCAACAGTAAACCCGAACGCCGCATTGAGCGCGCAAGTAGTATAAGTCAGCGTATGGTCAGACACTGATGTTCCTTGTATTTACCAAGGGAGACTCGTAACTATTTCGTCCCTACGGTAATAAATCTTGATCGAAGCATTAGTTACCATATTCGAGGATGATGCGTTGAAATAATCTACGATGCGCACATGTGATCTACTTTCCCCCGAAGGTCTGATTGTCAGAGAAACTTTGCGGAGGGCAGCGCCTTCGCTGAATAACGTGCTCGGTCTTTTACCAGGTTTCCCACACCCTCCGACACGCCCTGCTACATTAACATCTATGTGGGTCAGGAATTGACCCGCGCGTCCACTCTGCCTTTATCCAGCCGCCCTCGGCGACCCCTTCTAAGTCTTGGAACTATCTGCCCTACCAAATTTACACGACCCCTCCCCTTTCCCTCTCATTCTTTACTCACCGCACGCATCTCTCGCACTTGGCCGTTCCCTTCGCTCTCCGCTGAAGGTATTTCGCAAATCGCATTTATTTCTCCGGACCCACTGGGAATATGATAAGTCGATAATAACGAGGAGAGACAAATGGATAAAGAAGGTGAGAAGTCTTTGAAAAGAACTGGTAGCATTATCCGCGAGATCAGACCAGTATTTTTCTTATTTATTTTAGAGGTCTTTACTGCACTTTGTCTGATCTTTCCGCTTCTAATGAAGCACAAGTCCTCGATTATTTTCATAGGAGATTACGATTTCATTTATCGGAACGGTGAGCCACCCCTTCGATGCATTTTCAGTAGCTACTGGATTCGAGACTGTCGAGATATTATTATAGCGAGGGTGGGCTCGTTAATGGGAATAGAACACCTTGGAGGAGTCGAGGTGGGCCTTGACAGAGGCAGAACCTTCAGTGGAATGCGTGTGTCGTGAGTATCGTGTGGGGAATCGATAATCGGGGAGACAGAAATGCCCGGCCAGTTTATTTCAGGCTGCATATCGGCAGCCAGCTGTTAGCCAGTGCGTAAAGGCTAAACTATAAAAACGCTTTATCGGGCGACACTCGCGCTATTTAGCCCGGCGGAGGGCCGGCTAAACTCGAAATAAAAATACGCACGCTGAAGGTGAGATCGCGTCAATAATCCAATGGCGTACCTGCCAACGTCACGTGAAATTAGCATACCGTTAGGATTTATAATTAAACACTGCCGAGCGTATTTTATGTCGACAAATAAAAAACGCCGCGCTTGCAAACAGTTTACCCGGCAATTTACCAGTATTCAATGGTCATTGAAACTTCCTGCTGGTTAAATGATTCGAGAAGTACGTTAGCCAGGGGAAGTAATTGTCGGGCAGTTTTTTTCCCTCCCCTCCGAACAGAGGGTGGGCTGGAGGCAATTAACTTTTGAAAATATACCGTCGAAATTTAATTTCGCGCGCCAGATGCTGCGTTAGGTGGCTAGCTGATCCTCCAGCCAAGACACACCTTTGCCCTTTCACCCTTTCACCCTATCCCTCTCTTCTTCTCCGCCTCGATAACAAGCCCGTTCATTATGTCTAATGTAATAGAACGTTCCTGAATTGTGTCTGCCTCTTTTTCCCGCAGGTTCCGCTCATATTCTGTTTTTTTCTTTCTTTCTCGTTCTTCTCCCCCTCTGTATTTTAGCGCATAATCAGCCGTTTGCGTTGAATGTAATGCTCCGTTGCAGAAATTCTTTTGCAATTTTGGTTGGTGGGCGGGTTGGGCGGGCGGGCGCGTTCTGGGTGTGCGCACAAAGTGAACACGGCGGCGAACTCTTGCCACAGGAACGATTAAACTGCACTTTGTCTCCAAGGCTTTCCCCGACGCTTTCTCCAAAGGGAATTTCCCATGTCGCGCGTGTTAAGCGTACTTTTATTCCGGGAATCGTAAGTTCTGCTGGCGAAACGGATAGTTGGCCTATGTCGCCCGGATAAACGTCGCCGCAGGATTACCTCCAGGACTGAGCATTTCCCAGAATCAACTGGGAACCCATTATTCATTGCGATATTCTAGAAAGTTCCGCGATTTGCAAATGTTTTCTCTCGCGTTCCCCGCTGCAATGGAATGAGATTACGGTTTGGGAGCGCTCGTCGAAAGTGTAACCCGACGCTGAAGAGGAGGAGCATTGACGTTCCGGGAACAGAGGAGTACAGGGTGACTCACTTGCCTTTGAATCACCACCAAAAATTGGATATTTTCGATGACCAAAAATATGGGGAAAAAAAATGTTTGAGCTAGGGCTCTGAAATTTTTATCACTTCTTCCTTGATGCAAGAAAACAATCTCCACCAAATTTCAGCCCCGGAAAATGTCGGGAAGGATCAAAAACATGGGAAAAACCGTCAAAATTAGACGAAATTAACTTTTCTGGAGGCTTTCTCTACCTGTTTTCGGCACAATTCCGGTATTTTCCCCAGAGGTTTCATGTTTTTTATCCGTTTTGAGATACGAGCAATCGAAAAATCAAGCGTTCGTTGCGGTCCCGAGACCTTCGAAAAATCGTAAATTTTTGAAGGGGTATGCCTTAAAAAATTTGCGAAAAAATGAATTTTGAGCTAGGGGCCTGGAATTTTTTCTACTTCTTCCTCGATGCAAAAAAACATTCCCCACCAAGTTTCAGCCCCGGGAAAGGTCGGGAAGTATAAAAAACATGAGGAAAACCGCCAAAATGAAATATTCAAGATCGGTTTTCCACCTGTTTTAGGTTCAATTCCGGCATTTCCCCCACAGGTTTCGTGTGTTTTATCCGTTTTGAGACTCGAGCAATCGAAAAATCAAGTGTTCGTCCCGGTCCCAGAACCTTCGAAAAATCGAAAATTTTTGAAGGGGTATGCCTTAAAAAATTTGCGAAAAAATGAATTTTGAGCTAGGGCTCTGGAATTTTTTCTACTTCTTCCTCGATGCAAAAAAACACTTTCTACAAAGTTTCAGCCCCGGGAAAGGTCGGGAAGATAAAAAAACATGGGGAAAACCTTGAAAACTAAATATTCAAGATCGGTTTTCCATGTGTTTTAGGTAGAATTCCGGCATTTCCCCCACAACATTTATGTTTTTTTTCCGTTTTGAGACACGAGGAATCGAAAAATCAAGCGTTCGTTCCAGTCCCAGAACCTTCGAAAAATCGAAAATTTTTGAAGGGGTATGCCTTAAAAAATTTGCGAAAAAATGAAGTCCACCAAAAAAAAATAAGGGCGAGGAGAGTTCTGATTCAAAGGCAAGTGAATCACCCTGTACATCGTCGTGAGGAGTTCCGAGGAACGCGATAACAAGCGTTCAGGATAAAGACGAGAGTACATAAACGGAGGTGGGGCTCGGTTTGCTCGAGCTTTCACGTTTATAAGTGATCTCGACTGCTGTTGGAAAACAAGAAGGTGTGTTCCTATTCGCCTGAAAGGGAGAGAACTCCTCCATTTTGTTAATTAGTTTCAGTCCGCGTGTGTAATATTTTCCCCTGGCGTCAAAGACGTTAATTATACTAGTAATCCCTCGGGAGAATCCTACAAAGACGAGTCCTTCAACATGATAATAGATGGTGCTATGTAGTGCAATCTTGAAGAGGAGAGAGAACTATATGCAGATAGTTGTGCCGGTTGGCGACTCGCGCTCTCTTTTTAATGAAAGTTCAGCATGGAAAAGTGGGGGCGAGGCGGCCCTCGGGGGGCCTACAAAAGTTCCTCCGAACGAATTAAATAATGCGCTCGACTGCGAAATTATCAGGAGGCAACGGGCAAATAAGTTGGCTTGGGAGCGCGAGTCGATAAGTTATAGCCGAGTACGGGGAGCAGCTCGAGTTCAATTAAGCCGCTTGTTAAATTTGACAGGACATTTAAATCACTGGGCCCCGAAGGAATTAAATCGGCGATCGAGTGAACGACCCATTATAACATCGACTCGGCGATCGTTCCGCCAAGTTTCCGAGCTTGTCAGCCAACTTTCGAAGAAACGTAATCGCCCCACTCGCCGCTACTTCCTAAGCGGAATTACCCGTCACGAAATCCATTGCGCAAGCCTGCACGTCCCTACAGATATCTTTAGAAAACACTAATGAATTGCAGTTTACGGTTTCGGCAGCCAGGAAAGAGATAGAAAGGTGGGAGAACAATACTTTGCAAGATTTCGAGTGCCAATGCCAGAGGACTGGCAAGAACAAAAGCACGCCACGTGAAAGCCCGTTTAATTAAACGTTTGGATTAATTAAATCCTTGCGGACGGCAGCCCCAAGAGCTTTCCCTAGTCGACCAAGTTATTTTAACTATGAAACACGTGGTGATGCTCCGGCGAGCATAGGAAACGGTCACACCCACCGATCGAAGCCTCCTGGCGCCTTTTCAAATGACTCATCTTGGAATTACAGGCCCTAACCGTCCATGTAAAACCAATTTGTCTACCCGCCCATTGTCGCAAAGTCTCGAGCTTACGGCTCTTTGTCACCCTCCACTTAAAGACTTCTTTTACCCTGAAAACTACTGCCACTGAACAAAGATCTTCATGATTCTTCTGAAATACGTCTTGAAAGTCTCATTAGACATTTTACGATATTATTCCTCGGAGAAATTTCGATAGGAAGATCGAAAATTATTCAAGGGATGCAATCTAAATTCTAGGAAGCTAATTTCGAGCTAGAGTTTATCCGATTCTGATATTATCCTCGAGGAAGAGGACAGTAATACCGTATCGCAAATTATCGAGAGGCTCGTATTAGCGGGAATGCTCGGTTCGGCCGGCAGCTTGCGGAACACTCAACGGATAAGTTTATAAACCGATCGCCGGTCACCGATGGCAGGCATTCGCGTTGAAATTTTGCTCTTCGTCACGGAAATGGAGTGGATAAAGTGGGTGTGCCGGCGGTAGGAGTGCCCTGGGATAATTAAAATAACTAGGGTCGAACTAATTAAGGGAGCAACCGAGCGGCGACTAGGTGCGCTCTCCCCGTACCTCCACCACACACTGACACCTCTTCTCACCACCCTTGAATTTATTTAACAGGCTTGCCAACGGCCCCTTCCTGATCCCACCTTGCACTCTTTCATCTTTCAACTACCTTAAATCATTTTTTAAAAAGAATACAAATGTCTGAAGCATCTAATAAACTGCGATACGATTTACTCCAAGTATTGGTAAAAGGGGATGGTTTCGTTCAATCGGTTTCCTTCGACTCTATCGTTCACTTTTATTGTCCATTACCATATCTTATCTATCAGCTCGAGGGATTTGCTTCGAGTACTTTTTCTTGTTTCATCCAATAATTCTGTAATGAGTTTATCTTCATGCCGCGGTACCTTTAACCGGCGAAACTCGTTACTCCGATTCCACTCTTGTCGCGTTATTCGCGCGGGGTTGTCCGGTGATATATGATTGGAAAAGGATTGGAGTTCGCTCGCTTTTTTTCTGCAATCAAGAGAGCCTGCCTTTGATCCTGATTATTCTGCGAAAAACCGCGCGCTACAAACAAAAAGGGCAACTGTAGGGTTTTGGGGGAAAAAACAGCAGAATTGGAAGGACAGGAATGAACCAGGTGCAGGAAGGGCACCGTTACTCAGATGCAATGGAAGTCCATTCTTTAAAGGGACATGACCTATCCCTTGATAACACGAAACCACGGTGATTAATTGACGATTACAATAGAAAGCTTTCACGCCGGCGGAGCACTTTTTTTTGTTATAAAACACGATGCAAATCGATGACCGCAAAAAGTGGTCTGCGGGCCAGCAGCAATATCTTCGTGGCGCGAATCATGCGGAAGAGTAACGTGAACACCGAGTGTTGGTACAGTCCATTAAATTCAAGCCGGCCACCGACGCCACGTTTGCATCGAAACGCTTTTTCTGTGATTTTCCAGCCACCTCGCTATTTCACGTATCCCTTTCCACCCTTCCAGATTCCCGCACACCATCTCCCCAGCGGCCTTAAAAACTACCTTCACAAATTCTGCCCCTCGGCGACAGTAATCCGACCATTCGCATTTACGTCCGCAAAAATGCATTACACACTCAAAAATGTAACACGCTCTGACTCGAGAGCGCCAAGAATAAAGGAAAAAGCCGCGCATTTCTTTGTACGAAAATTTGATCAGAGTCGCCCAGCAACTATTCGACGCCCGCGGAGACTTTTAATATAAAACGATTTCGACGAAAGATTTCTCGAAAGAACTGAAACTTGGCATTGGAAGTTAAGAGAAATGAAATCAGCGGATCTATTCTGAGGGATGATCAAAAATTGCATTTCAATCCGGGAGAGCACTCGCATTTCCCAATGAAATATTTATCCCCGGCATTATCTTGGCTGTTCGACTGCAATGATCGTCTATAAAGTTACTTTTATCAGAGGGAGTGTCGGCGGCTTCAAAGGGAGCGTGGGCGAGTAAGCTAAGTTTAAATGTGATGGGAGCTTTTACAGAAAATTAGCCACCTTTACGGCGATCCCTTTCTCATCCCCGCTACTCTTTCCACTGCCAGTAAAACCCATCCCCGCAACCTCGGATAAAAAGTGGCCGAAAGAAGAGAAGTAAGTAGGATAGGCGCGAAAGAGAGTCGGTTTTTGGGTAGCGTTAATGCGCCAATCCAAGAGAGACAAAAGGGCCGAGAGATCAGATAATAAGCTTTTAACGATTACGTGAAAGTTCGCCGCGATGGGAAGTGGACCGGTGCTTACGACAGTTTAATCCTATCCTCCTACCTAATGGCGGATCTTAAATTAAATCGCATTGGATTTCATTTAGCCACTCCTGAGAAAAGACAAGTGGCTATACATTTCTCTCTTTCCCCGAAGATGTTCCAGATTATTGCTACTCCACGAACAACCCACTTCCCATCTGATTTGGGAATCGGTTGCGTTCAACTCCGTTTAATAAGCCAATGCAAAGGTTCATTAATCTGGATAATTATATCAGTGACAACGACGGAATTCCGAGTATTTCACAGATATGAGAATTACCGAGATCCTTGAATTATCTAATTGAAAATTCCTGGTCCTATGACTCTAAATATACAAACGTCAAACAAGTAATTCCGGAAAGTTGGGAACTTTTGAGAAGGCAATGCCTGAGTAGGCATCGTCCACATATTCCGAATAATTTCGGGAGAAATTCTCGGAAGCGAGCGGCTTCGTATTTCATTCGCTTAATTACGCACGCGAGTATTCCACCGCAATAACCACCTGGAACGCGAGCTTGATGCATCGGACAGAACAGGAAGAATTGATCAGGAGCGACGGGAAACGCAACAATCGAGCACCAGCGGATGTGCAGCGGCTTGCAAGCTCTCCGTAGCCGGAGCCGAATTTCACCGGCTTTATTTTCCTCTGGTGTCGTTCGCGCACGCCCCACCTACCTAGGTGTCATGCGATAAACCTGCTTTGTTGCCATCTCACAAAAGCTGCCGATAAATGATTGCTAAAAGGGAACACGAGCGGAGAAGGCCCGAACAATACGCCAGGATAATGGCTGAAAATGGACCGAGAACTTGCTACGCCGAAAGCTTATTCTTTCAAATCGACAACGCGTTAACACTTTTCTAAGACCCAACTTCGATATTTATCAATCATTCGTTATTATCAAAATATCCATTAGATTAATTGTGCCATTAGATCCAATTACACATTACTAGCAAATTGTATGCTATCGAACTAATGGATGTAGGATTATAGGAGAAACACTCGCAGAAATTCCCGAGGAACGAGAGTTCGTAACCGAGGAATAGTTTTTCGCTGGCTGGAGTGAAGTGCTATGGTGATTTATTATTCTTCAATAAGGATAGTATCGGCTGGCGTAGTGATTTATTGCTGGCTGGTCTGCCAGATGATAGGTCCAGCGATGATGCACGAACAGAGCGAGAGGGTGGCCGGGAGAGAAAAAGAGAGAGAGAGTGATAGAAAAGGAACTGGTCGCGCAAAAATGTAAAGCACGTCTGCCAAAAACTGGACGGTTCGCTGCAGTGGATCGGTGGAAAAAGTCAAAAAAGCTGGAGGGGACACACGCGCAAACTCAAACACATACACACTCTGGAGAATCGAGGGAAAATAAAAGCGTTCAAGGGGTTCAACGACACTTTGACCCGGGATGTGTGTGCGATCGTGTAGATGTACGGTGAGAGTTCACGTAGGTGTCGGATACAGTGGTGGACGGGTCGGTCGGTGGGTGGCGCGGGCGCGCGCTCCTCCGTATAAACTGCAATAAATTTCAATGGATGGTCGAATACCTAGCCGAGCACTTTCTGCTCGTCTTTCCTGCTCTCCCACATGGAGCTGGCGGCGGCGGCGGCGGCCGCCAGCGACTTATCGTAGCTCACGGCAAATTTATGCGATATCTGCAAACATTGCGCGCCTGTTTATCTCGCGGACAGCTCGCAAAGCGGGCCGGAAGTTTAGCGGGAATATCGCCGGGTGATCGTCCTACTCCGCATCCTCTTCTTCTCTTGCGGCGTTCGCTCTATGAATAAATCGAGACAGTAATGTGCCGCGAAATCGATGGGCCTTTGCATAGCTATGCCGCGTGGTCAACGATCAGAGAGACTGAGGGATTGAGAAAGAGAACATTGGGCCAGAGGCTGCGTCGAATAGCGAGCATGGGGAACGGCCGCTCGAAAGTATAAATCTTAATACGTTGGATGTAACGGATGATAGGAACACAGGCGGCAGAATCGGCGAAAAATGGAATTGCAACGCTTTGAATTGCGAGTATCCGGTATGCCTGCCTGCGTGCAGCCCGCTCGAAGCCTCTTTGTCATCCGCGGAAAATAAGCTCTCGGCAAACAGCGTTTTCCTCCTATCACAAATAATGCGTTCGGGGGCTTTTGCGTTTTGCAATCCTCCATTCCAGCCCTGCTTGCATTTACCACTCACCGATTCTCCTACCAATTAAGCCCATCCTATTTATATCTATTTATGAATTTTTTTATCGCAACTCCAGTGCGCGCCCGGCCGCGCCCAACTACCACCGCGCGCGCTACGGTTTGACTACCGCAACTGGGTTAATGCTAATTTCAGCTACATTTTTGCATCGAGTCCTTGGATAAACAAGGTAAGCTCTCCGACGTTGGCTTAATGAGGTAAATACTGTTTCTTTGTTGTGTGTATTGTGTGACACTACAAAAACTCTATAATCCAATGCCGTCCCATTATTCGAGACTTTGTCTGATTTCAAAGAACGTGGAAGGCAAGAAATTTAAAACGCTTATTGAGTAAATATTTAAACAGAATATTTGCATACCACTGCTTTAAGAAACAAACAGAAGAAGCTGATCAACATTTTCACGTGAGATATAAGCACTTTAGCCTGTCATCCGCATGTAAATATGCTCGTCACCGAATTCGGATTACTTCCTTCGACATATTTCAGCGATATTCTCCATTCAGTAAACCGAGCACTCACACAGCTTCACCGCTATCGCGCATTTTGCCCAGACGATAATTCCACGATTCTTTACACGGCAAGTGAACCGAGAATTCGAATTATTGCCACCGGCGGCAATTCGAGTGGCGGCGCGCGACTTTCGATGAACCAAATGCTCTCGATCGGATTTCATTCTGTCTAGATTTCCGATTTCCAGGCGGGCGCGGCGGCGGCGGCGGCCGGCTCATGCCAAACCGAGCACTTCCATCGCGTTCGCTCACCCCGTCGAATCCGAGATTAATAAGCATCATGAGCCACTCGATTTCAATTCACGGCACCATTCGCCTCCGCCGAGACTACAGCCAATCCTAGCTCGTGTGTCTATGTGTCTGTGTGTGCCGAGGGAAATTATGTTATCAGGAGAATTCGCTCGAGAGTTACAATAGAAAATGATGGCGGTTCAGCACGATTATACCCGTGTCGAGTGATCGACGGTATAAGAAAACGCCGGACTATGAAATTCCCTGGGAAGTTGCTCGATCCACCTGCATTTTTCATAAGCAAGCCCAACCTCATGATATACTTGTAAATTCACTGAGAAATACGTTACCACCAACCGCTTAGAACTTTATAACGAGATTCATCGCGGCAGGATTAGGCAGCGCGAAACCCAATAACGAGAGTGTTACTAAATCGAATCTATACATCCCCCCCCCCCCCCCCCGAACATCCCCAATTTCCAAATACGAATCATATAAAAATAATACAACGATATTCGATGTACATCGAATCATCCGGGATCATCCAGACAAAACAAATCTAACAATACAACAACTAAAACTGACGACTTACAAATTGCAAACAAAACCCAATATAATATTTACAAAAGAGAAGGTTACCTTTTCACGTATTAATGCTGGACGAGGCCAGGGCTTGATTCGACCGGGGCTTGATTGGCGGGGTTGATGAAATTTCCCGGAGGACTTCTTGCCGAGTGGGTTCAATGAACGAAGACATTGGTCCCGGGCAGGAGCGGAATCGAAGTGCGGTGACACCGATGCAGGCAACAAGTAGAATAAACTTGGGTGGTACACAGTGGTGTTATAGGTAGAAAGAGAGAGAGTGTGAGAGAGAGTGTGAGAGAGATAGATAGATAGATAGATAGAGAGCGGTGTGTCGCGTGTCAAGGACTCAGAGTGGAGCTCTGGTGGTGCGGGTGGGGGCTTGTTCGTCCGTTGGTGGTTGGTAGCGCACTAAGAGTAAGCGCTCGGATCGGATGGTCGCTCCGGCGTGGCAGGCACAGCCGCCAGCCAAAAACAGGAGAGAGACCAAGCCGAACACGCCGAATCCTCCTGGTGGCCGCGTGTGTTTATATTGATGTGGCCCAGCGCCGAGGAGAGCTCTCTCAGCCAGCTTGACGACAGGTACGGCCACCATGCAGAACTAATGCTGGCCGCCAAGCTACTTTGAACTCCAGACACGCGACTAATTAGATCCGACACTGATAGCTGTTAAGTGATTCGATACTCCGCTTGAATTACGATAACGCCGAACACCTCGCGCAACACCTGCCTCAGACACCTGCCACTCGCCCTCTCAGATAGTTATCTCTCATGTAATTAGGTGCGAACAGGAAACTGGTTAGTAATAAATTGTCACACTCCTCGATCGCGGTATATAATACGTCTCTCTGACAAGTCTACTGGAAATCTTTGACTTGTTCGTGTAATTAGTAATCTCACTCGAGTCCTAGGATCACTTGGTACATTGGGATCACTTAAGGGAAGTTCGCCCGAATGCTCGATCGATTAGAAACTTTGCGGCCACTCGAAAAACTCGAGACACGATGACTCAATGTTTGCCCGATGCGGAAATATCAACGGAACGCTGTTGCCGGTTCTTCACGATGCTTCAAGATGTTTCAGTTACTTATGGGGAGGAGTTGTTGTGTGTTTTGTAGATAGAATGTTGGCATTGCTCGTTGTTGTCATCCTTGAAATCGACTGGTGCAGGGAGAATCGCCGGGTAAGATGAAGGGTTACTTCCCACTCAAGCAACACGTGTGCACCTCTTCATTATTTCTCGCTCTTAGTATATCCTTCCTCGAAGGTAAGTACATGGGGCACCGAACCGCTCTTTAGTTACTACCCTCTTGGCTGGCGAGAGCCCAATCCCGGCACATAGTGGGGTGTCTCGAAATAACGAGGGTGCCACTACGAGAGAGTAAGAGAGAGCGAGAGAGCACACCGACGATTAAAGTTCGGTTTGCCCGGTGATCGATACCATTAATGATACGCTTCCCTCGAGCTGGTGCTCAATAAAAAGTGATCAGTCCTCTCCGATCAGCGTGAATGCCAGTAGCCAGTTTTTCCATCGCTCTCTAATTATCGTTGCTCTCTGCTCATCCCCTTCAACTGGCAAGCAACACTGTTATCTAACGCTCGTAGAGATCACGCGACAATAGCCTCCTCTCCACTCTCCGCACTACCCTTATTACCGAGGGTGTCACTCGCGATGATGTAACATGTAACGCTGGCACGCCGCGCGCCGAGATCTCGCCTGACCTCGAAAAGCCCAATACTCCTCTAGCGACGAACACACATGCACCACCAGCAGCAGCTGCAGTAGCAGCAGCCGGATGATTGCGCCCCGTCAACGAGTTCCTCAAGTGCGGAGTATGTACCTAGTTATTGACGAGCTTCCTGCCAGCGGTAGTTATCCGTGTCTCTCGATGTATCATCTCCATACGTGCCTTCTCGCGCGAACACCTTTCATTACTCGCAGAGGGTTAAATCCAGGCGCGAAGGAAATCCAAGCGGGATCTTCCAATAGAAATCTTCTATCACAGGGGAGTGCGTCCAAGATTCGATCTTAGTTAGTCACACATCGCGCACACGTTCGCCGCAGCCGAGGAGAATTGGTTCTGGTGGTCTCTGGAGGAGAATCGGGCACTGGGGAATGCGGCAGGGACGTGTCTGCGCCAGTGGTATCGGCAGGCCGTGGTCAGCCGCCGGGTCTCTTCGCCAGGCTCTTCGCTCCTCTTCAATCCAGCGGAGAGAGCGTGCAGCACGCGTGTTCGACTCTCTCTCTCTCTTGCACGTCACCTCGAGTCACGTTACCCAGAGATCCGCCGGCGGATCCTCCTCGCTCGTGGCGCACCGCGACGACGTGCTCCTCCTCTCTCTGCTCGACGTGCTGTGATCTATTCCCTGACGATGCCGAGTAGTGAGCTGCTGCTCTGCTCTGCTCTGCTCTGCTCCGCTCTGCTCCAGCTCCAGCTCCAGCCTCCGCGCCCCCGCTAGTGCCGCGAGATTCGCGCACCGAGCACCGCCGCCGACGGAAAGAGAGACAGACTCCACGCACCCTCGCACTCGCCACCACTCGCACACCACCCGACAGCCTCGTATACATACACCCTCGCACACACTCACGCGCACCCAGACAGAGAGAAAGAGGCGTACACACACAGAGACACACACACACACGGGCAGCAGCAGCAGCAGCGAGCAGGCTGACAGAGAGATGGACTGACAGACAGACGGAATATAGAGGGACGAGAGAGAGCAAGTGTCAAAGGGACAGAGACAGAGTTACTTGATGGATGAGAGAGAGAAAGAGAGAAAGAAAGAGAGAGAAAGTGAGACAGACAGAGAGAGAGAGAGACAGAGAAAGAGAGAGAGAATGGCTTGCCGGTGTTTCTCCTCCTTTCGTTGCTCGGGGAGCGGCTATGGCGGCGGCCTGGCTCTTACTGCTGCTGGTGCCTCGGGGGTAGTTCGCGGGGGGAACGATTATCTCGCAGCATCCCCAGCGCGCAGGACCAACCAGCACGAAAACGGCGCTCTCTCCACGTCGCGACGCCGAGAGAGAGCCAGCGTCGCCACCGCCGCCGCCGCTGCCGCTGCCGCCGCCGGCGAGCGTTCGAGACAGAACGAGCGGGTGCAAGCCCGCCGGAGTGTCGGTGTGAGAGAGAGACAGTTCTGGAAAGAGCCTGGAACGCAGCGGAGCGGAGAAGGATCGCGAAATCACCGAGCGTTTATCGAACGGAGAAAGAGCGCCAAGCTGCGGCGCGCCAGGGGAGTCGGAGTGGAGAGGGAGAGGGAGAGGGATGGAGAGAGGGGTTGCGCGCGAGTCTCTCTCCGGTGAAGAGAGATGGTCCCGAGAGGGTGCGGAACGAGAGGGTGGCAGATGAAAGAGGAGGGAATGCGGGATAACGTGGGAAGAGGGTGCCGCAAGAGAGGAAGACGAAGAGAGCGGCCTGATAGAGAGAAAGCCGGCGAACGGTATGCCGCGAGAGGAGGGTGCGTGAGAGAAATGAAATATCAAGCCGGCGGGAGGGCGGCGAAGAGGATGGCAGCAATGTCCGCGGAAGAAAGACAGGGATGAAGAACAATAGGAAGAGAAAGGATATCTGAATGGGAGCGGGGCTCGGAGGGAGGGAAGGAATCCGCCAAATTCGAAGCTGAAAACGAAAGGGGCGGGGGTGCCGCGGATAAAGGCGGACGAAACAAACGCGCATCCAAGAACAGGATGATTCCAGGACGACAAAGATCAGAGGAGAGAGTTTATGTGCGGCGAGAGCGAAGGGATGAAGAGAGGAACCCGTGAACACTGGAGCGAGAAAACGAGACCGATTGCAGGCTCAAGAAGAAAGTAAAAGAAGAGAGCCGGCCCGTTCGAGATCCGCAGGCATAAGCGAAGATGATTGAGACGTAAGACCCCCGGCAGAAAGAGAAACTATGTGGCAGATCAAGCGAATGTTTCCCTCGGCCAAAGCAATGGGAGCCGATGTAAAAAGACTGGAAAGGCATAAAACAGATGGATGGAAGGGTGAAAAGGAGCGATGAGATGTAACGCTATCCTCCTAGAGCGAGGAGGAATCGAACGGGACCCAAATAAAGGATTAACTCTGCGGGAAGAAGCAAGCGGAGACTTGGCGTGGGTTGAAACGGAGCCGGCAAGGAAAAAGGAAACTGGATATTCCTAGGGAGAATGTGGAGCAGGGGTCAGCTGGAGGAGGACGGCCAACTGTCGGCTGTGTTCTGCAGTGCAGCGTGCCACGGCTGGAAATACTAAACGGGCTTCCGGTAACACTCAAGATCCCACCGAGAAAAACGAGAGCCTCATCCGTACGTCTGTATTCTCTCCCACCAACCAATCTCTCTCAGCTCCCTCAAAATCTCAGTAAACTTGGCAGAGTTTGCGTATCGCCCTTCCAAGAAAAGAAGAATCATCAAGTAGTATGAAGAAACACTAAAAATTGCGACTAATACAAACTCCTTGTTTCCGTGTAACTGTGCAAAACAAGGCGAATTATGGGTGAAAGAATCGAGGATAATAATATCGATGAACGAGTATATTCAGTGAAGTATGTTGCTGATCAAGTGGAAAGCGGAAATGATGAAGTTATTGGATCTTTGCTACGGCATGATAGCTAGATGGATCGTATCACAGTTCCCAATACAA
Organism: Ectemnius continuus; assembly: GCA_910591665.1. Lineage (NCBI taxonomy): Eukaryota > Metazoa > Arthropoda > Insecta > Hymenoptera > Crabronidae > Ectemnius > Ectemnius continuus. Next base: position 4,724,378 of record OU342868.1, on the reverse strand, counting down.
TCAGTCTTTAGCAATGGGGCGCGCATCTTGGTTCTATATCCTATCTTACGTTTTGAATCGGGGCTGGCGCCAATGCACGCAGACATTATTCGGCCGCAAAGCGATCAGTGTTTCCAAAATCATGCGAAATACGTTCTATAATCCTGTAAATATATAAACCCGGAGGGTGAGAGTCTAATACAATCTCGGGATGATAGGGTGTCCAGTGGACAGTGGTGGTCCAGTGCAGAGTATTCCCATTGGTGTGCGAGTGCCGGTGACACTTCGATCCCTGGGGCATGAGAGGGTAATTGCAATAAAACTCGGACTAGAAGCGTAGCGCTTCTACCATTATCCAACGTGTCGAAACTATTTTAATCCAATTAGCAAGCGATAGGGCTGTTCGAGCTGGCTTTCAGTGGAAGCAGTCTTTTTAAGCCGGGCAATCGAGAACAGGAGAGATGATCCTCGCTTAAGAGAGCGAACCTATGACTCGTGGAAAGATTTCCTTTCCTCGAGAGCTGCTTGTTACCCGAGCATTGAAAGCACCATAACGAACCCATTGCCTGGCTGGGCTCGCACTTTTGCCTGCTCGGAAATTGCGGTCCGAACGCTCGTCTGAACTCGTTAGCAACTGGTTATAATTAGCGGGACCTGCGACACCGAAAGCCGACTTCTCCTCTGCCATTGACCCCCAGTCTACCTGATTGCATTATGTATACTGCCACTACCAACTGCCGCCACCAATCTCTTGGCAGCATCCACGAATAATTCATGGATTGTGTTCTGCCAGGGAATCCCACGAATTTTATCCGGGCATAAATGATTCATCAATGGGTCACCACAAAGTTCGTCTACGCCATCACTGATTCCCCACCGAGTAATCCCCTTGATCGATTAATTGCGAGCAATTACAATTAACCCGGCGAACTAACGCAATTTTTTTTCAATCGCTGCCGGACCAACTCATCTGTTCGCCACGTACTCCCTCAGGAAGAATTTGTCGAAACAATAAAACTTTCAGCCTACCATTCCGCCACTCTCCAGGGAGACTACCTCGAAAGTCCGCAGATTGTCGCGCGGAGTTAGAACATTTCCCAGCTTGTGATAGATGAACTTTATGATTCAATAAGCGCTAGAACGATCAAATTGAATCTCTTGTTTTTATAAATAAGAATCGAGTAAATAAAAAACGAGCAGAGCGAGAGGAATTTCTGAGCTTTCATTTAGAAAAAGCTGCTGCTCACTCGAGCGGGCTTAGATAATGACTGCATTAGAGGCGATGCAAAATGCAAAGAGGTTCTTTGGAAAATTACACGTTAAGTAGAAAAGTCTGTGATGCTTCGAAACACTTAGGAAGTCTGTTCTTGAAAGACTGTTGAATATCTTGCGAAACTATGAAGAGTAAACCATTCAAACCTTCGAATACATCATTTTCCATTAAACACTAATGGCGATATCTAATACTACGAATTTATTCGAGGAAAATGTTGCAATAAAAGCCAGCATTAAAGGCTGGGGAAACTTATTCTGGAGAAAGCGTCTTTGAGAGTTGCTGTACTCGCGCCGGCAGCAGAGACTGCCAGTTTTATAATCCCAGCAAACATTGCTTTCCTTTTTCGTCGTGGCGCCGGCAGGCCGTGTAAAGTACCCTCGCGCTCGAGGCCGTGGAAAGCGAGCACAGTAAATATTTCCGAATTTACCGTCGCGGCGAAGCAGCACATTGTCGGGGGTGGGACGGCGCGAGAAAACACGCGAAGCTGCCCGACAGTAATTTCAATTAACAGTCGCTTCATAGCCCGAGGCTCGTACTATTACCTCTTGCTAATTGTCAGCCGAAAATATCTCCCGACCACTTTTCTCCTCTTCCAAGCTTCCAGTTTTCTCGCTGGCAGAAGAGGAGGCCAGAAGCATCGTTGTAAATTGTCTGAGTCAAGTTTCCTCGTGAGTCGAGCGTCTCCCATTAACAAGAGCGTACAGCTTGCCGAAGAGTAAGATCCGTGTTTTATCGCTGGATTCATCCCACGAATCGAGCTTACCGAAGAGCGGCTTGCCTATGTTTATTCTATTACACTCACCTTCATTAGAGAAGGCTAGTTTCGACAGGCGGCCGTATCGATGCTTATGAATAAAATATGAGGACCTTCCTGCAAACAGTATAACGCGAACAACTATCCAAACGTCCAATGCGAAACTTCCGACTTTCGCACATCTCGCCGGACAATTCCCCGCCGTACTTCTTCGAACTTCTCCAACTTCCCATCGAGCCGATCTTGCAGAGCTCGGCAGCTAGTGGCGACAAAGTAGGAAAAATCGTTGAAGGAAGCACGGGAGAAGCGGGTGGAATGTTGGAGCGTAGAATCGTAATGATAAGGTGGGCAACCCCTTGGAATTTCCAGGCTAGCGAGTGGTTACGAGGCTTAGAAGGGTCTCGCCGGTTATTTAGAGTTCCGGGCGAACGATTATTACGCAACTGATAGGTGTAGAGGAGAGAAAAGGGCACGGTTTGTTCTAGCTTATCCGTGGCCCGCGGCCTTTCGCATCCAATAATATCAGTTTCACTGCGGTTCTTGGTAAACGATGTTTATACCCTCTCCCTCTTCTTCCCTGTAAACGAGATCCAGCTGAGATAGCAGGCGATCCTAGAATCGATAACCCAACTGTGCTCCGAAGGAGCCACTTACTTTGCCCACCGAGGCAAACCAAGAGCGTCCAGGAGTTCACGTAAATGTGAATCTACTCTCCGAGCGAAGACTTCTTCCCTTGACCAGCGTGGACAGCCCACTGAAATCGCTACTGTCAGGACTTCACTTTACAGCAAGCTTATCCGAGAGCTTTCCGAAAGCTCGGCCCCGATTTTTCTCCAGTTTCATCCGACTATCCCGTCACTTTGCATTCCAAATCCACACGTCGCATCCCATCCAGACGAAACTCACTCTATAGAAGAGAGTGACCTACCCTTAAGGAGTACTCTTATCCCCCACTACTTTAACACGGTTGATTCAAATCGGAGAAAAAACGTAGCTAAGCTGCCGATAATTACAGGGGCTGAGAATTTATACGACGGCTTGACTTAAGAAGGGTGATAAGTCACTTTTACTTTCGAGCTTTCAGATACTTAACAGATTTCGTGCGAAATATTGCAGCCCTTACACGGGATCTTTCGCCCTGAAGGGACTAATTCTCTTTCTCATAGAGGGAGAAAGAGAGAGAGAGCCGTGGCTGTGTAGTTACGAACAGCGATCGTTAACCCAGAGGAGAAACAAGGTAGAGCGAAATAGTCCGAGTAGACGGAGAGGTAGAAAATTCGGGAAAAAAGGGCAGATCCGAATACTCAGACCTGCTTTCCGGGAGTGCAATGCTCCCGTTTCGTCGTTAGTCCCACATTCGTCGCCGGTTAAAAATTACGGTGCTCTAATTCTTTAAGTGGTGGATCCGAGAGAGGAGCTGCTCGCTCTGTCTCCTGGTGGAAAGAGGTGAAGTGCCAGTTCCGACAGTTGTAAGGTAGGAAAGGGCAACGTTCTCGGTGCAAGGTAGTTTAATGCTACGCAGTCTACTCTCGATGTATATGCCAGCTTCCCCGTACAACTATGCCGTAGTTGATCCTGTGCTACCTTGCATTCCCAAGTTCTCTTTGCCAACGGGATTCCCATTGGGCACACTGAGACTACTCTCCATTCTGCTAATAATCGCTCGAGGACTTTGCGCATGCTCTGCCACCCGGCAGCTTCCGCTTCTACTTGCAACTCTTCCCCGGATGTTTCGGTAATTGGAACTTTCAGGGAAAGCTCTCCTTGACGGACAAACTGATCCGCGCGGATTTCGCGGGGACGAACGACGGAATTTCTAAGAGGATCTCATTCCAACGGGACCGGGAAGACCTCTGCCACGAAGAGGGCTCCCAAGGTGTACCTAGCAGCGGAGGGCGAAGCACTCGTTGCGGCTTCCGCGGCCTATCAAGTGAAACGAAAGAAGGAACGCCCGGCACACCAGTGAGGGTGGATCCTTTATTTCAACGGGCTTCCTCCGCCTTGCCGTAATCTCGTAGATACTTTAGACTTGCTAATCTTCCGCTTCCGCGTGTGGCAAGGAAATGGGCCGCGCTAGGATAGTTTGCCGCTTGAAATGAGATGGAAGCAAGAACGAATTGATTGTCGTGAAAAGAATCTAAGATGCTGATTTAATGAGGTTTTAGTGAAGGTAGGATAGTATTGGGAAACGAATGGAAACATGAAACTGAGGATCGACTCATTGCTCGACATGGCCAGACTTTTTTTCGAGCCACTCGTTGAAAGAGAAAACAGACGCTAATTATAAATTGGAAGTGCACTCCGCTGAAAATGATAGGGGTGCACGTTCGTTAACGCAAAGTGATTATCACGGTATCCCGAGTTAATGAATGCGCCCAGGCAGACACAGAGGAAATTTCATTTCTCCTGCAAGCGCGTACATTGGCTTTGTCAATAGCTGCCATTCTCCAATAATCAAGTGATCACTGACAGTACCGAATAAAGTCAGCTTTCCTGATTAACGTGCAAACTAAAATGTGAATTGTCAAAAGTCAAAAGAAAACGGCTGTGGAACGTTGAAGTGGAAGTGGAAGCAAAGGGTAGGCAGTGAAAGGGAGAGGTGATTGAAATTGATAGAAGGATCCTGATGGGAAGATGGCAGGGAAGAGGATGAAGAGAAAAAACTATGGTCATCCGGCCACTTTGGCATAACAAAGTCCATCGAGTGACAAGAGCAACCCTCTTCTCGGCTGCTGATAAAACTGTCAGAGAGGCATGCTGGATACGATCGATCTCGAACGGATGAGATGTCCGTGTCAACGAGATTCGAGGCAGCAAAGCAATTTGATGGTCTTAAGAAAAAAGCATTCTACAGACCGTACAAAGTGTACTAACATTCAATGGCTCGGACATCCGGGCTATTTTTAAGGACTTTTAAATTAAAGCAGGCGAATTCTTCACAAGCTAATGAACGATTTCATACTATCTGAACATCGCGATATTATGTGAGAGTATGTGTACGGGACGAAAATATTTCATCGATACATTAACCAGCGTATCCCATCGAATTACTCGTCATACCCTTTCATTACTATTTTGAAGTGTCTACTAAAAAGACTGTGCTACGTAGTTAACGTTAAAGATATGAGTCTGAACATTCTGTTAGAGCACACAGCCCTTTACGATCCGGCTTATTAAAAAGTAGAGGATCATGAAATAACTGGTGGCGACGTCGCCACGAGTTTCTCGGAATTCAAGCTAAGCTCTGACAAAGTAAATCCCGAAGGCAGGGGCGCACGGGGACACGAGATTCCATATTCATGGCCGTCGGGGAAGTTTTTGCGAGCAAGTTAGCGGCGAAGTTTCATGAAGAGATTCAAGCGAGTCTCGCGAAATATTGGGCATTCATATAGGCGAGGCTGAAAGCTCTGTGCGGGCCAACAATAACGCAGAATGCTATTTTCCGACATCAATCTTTACCGTGGAAATTTGCAGAACTCGCTAGAGCCGTAACGCCGCGACAGAATTAACCCGAGAGAGCGTTCACCGCCCCGAAATTCCTACGCAGACATCCCCCAGGGCTGAATCAATATTCTATTGGTGCATTAAATATTTATCGATTGACGTCGCATTTCACCGATTCCCGACACCAACCTGATACACTAATTCACACCGTTTCCGTCCGCCAGACTTTTCCAGACCCTCCGAATAATTCCAGCGTAAATGTCCAATGGCAGACTGCACCGCGCTACTCCCGGCAATATCTATCGTTGAGATTGCAAATAAATCCTGTTTTTCAGAGCGCAGCCGTCGCTTTTCAATTTGGAGAGTTAATGTTTGCGAGTCGGTAGCGGTAGTGCGCTGCTGGGACCGCAACCCCCGTATTTCCAACGGGGCGGCAGTGGCCACTGACGGGGATGTTACACCAGAGAAAATTAGCCCGACGATCTCCGGGTTGCAGGGCTGTTCTTAGAGTCTGGTAGTGGCAGTCTGGTAGTCTTACCTCTCTGATGGGCTGGCAGATCAGATAAGCTTTCGAATAAACAAAGGTGCACGTTCGGGATCGTCCCGGATAGTTGGACTGTCACGTACTACGGTCGAGTGCATGCTTCATGGAACAACGATAGACACATCTCCTCTTCCGCACTGTCACCAACGATTAATATTACAATTGCCAAATTGATATATACCAGCCCCGACCCTATTCAAATTCCTCAATCCTCCGAGAAGCGGGATAGGAAATTCCTCGAACAAAAGTTCGAAAGCTCGCGGTCAGATGAGGGAAAGCGGGCGCGAAAGCTCTCCTGTGATTCAATTACGCGTCCCGGAGAAAACAGGGTAGCTCTGTTATGTCAGAGAGCAGGAGCCCGCCCAAGTTAAAATCCCACTTACATCCAATTGCTGGCTTTACCAACTACAAACCGGATGAAACGTCGAACCACCGGGAAGGCGTCGGATGAATACGGATTTCTCTTTTCGCGAGAAGAATGTCGAAGTAAACGGTAGCAATTCAATGGGCTTTGTTATTCATGTCTCTCATAATGTCAAGTGGCAGACCGATAGTATCGAGTACCCAATGAATTAGAATCGCTTGATCCGACACGGAGATGAACGGGAGTGAAGTGATAATCAGATAACCGTTCCTCAGACAGTTTCCCGATCGCGAGTGCGAGGAGGAGAGAGAGAGAGGGAGATATATCCGCGGCTGGAGCCAGAAACTCGGATAAAGAAGACATTGGGAAATCTCAGTCTCACCTGTGCTAATCTCAGGCGCTGGATCCATTTCCCTTGGCACGGCCCGATGCTTTCGGCTTTATGACAAGCAACTCCTTCGTGTCTAAATATGCAATTATTCCTGTATTAAAAGCTCATATATTCCACTGGTAAAGCAGAACTTCGCGCCGGCTGAAATTCCAGTTAATTTCTCCATCGAGAGGAGAAGCGAGTCATTTGATTGCACGGCTCTCGATCCCACCAACTTTTCTAACACTGTTAATGTCCGGCTAATCGCTCATAGGATTATGCCAACTAGTTGGTGCTGCATCGAGCGAAGCACCTGCCGCTCCAATGATTCCTAATTGCAGGGAAACTTTGAAGGATCGTTTAATCGGACGAACAAACTGTCCGTCCAGAAATCCCGCGAGAAATGGGAGCTCTTCTCATTTCTTTTCGTAGAGGGTGAGTGGTGCGCGCTGGAGACTCGTATGTTTAGAAAATATGGAAATGGAGACTTTCCTATTAAGACTCGGAAGGGCGCACTCGGTGTTTAGCCGCCCGGGGCTGCGGACTCTTATGTATTTTTCAGTGTAACGTCTCTTACATCAGGCAAACCAGACCCGCGGCAAGAACTTCTCCGAGTCTGGCGGGTAAACTTTATTAGAAAGTCTCCTTCTACTAGCTGGGAAAGTAAGAACGCGCGGCTGGCCCTCCTCTCTCCACCCTCCTCGAGAATGTCATTCTCTCGAGGCGATGCGGCTAATTCCTGAAACACCAATTCCCCGGGATTAATTGAAGTGTATTTCAGGCAGGCATTCGCCCAAAGCGGGCCACAGAAATACTCTTTTTGATCAGTGTAATTAACATCCGGCGGAGCGCCGCCGCACGAGGGGGAGCACGCGATATTTGCCAGATGTGCTCGCAGAATATTAACGTGAAACAGCACGCGCCGCAGAATAATGTATGGGCCTTAATGAAATTAGAGCGTGTGTGTGCCGCTCGATTAGCCAAGAGACGGCCTCGTTACGCCTGTATTTACAGCCAACTTCCTATATAGAAAAGCCTCGCCCCATAAAACTCCTCCACTTAGCGCAATTAAATAAAAGCATGGGCCAACCAGCGAGTGATGACCCGCTCGCCCCAAACTAATAGTGAATCCATGGAAATTAACAGAAATGTGCATGAAGATTCACGATCGAATAAATTTCCGTCGGGGGTGAGGCTGTAGGCCATGCCGATCCGGCGGCCGTAAAACGAAATGGGCTATCGATTAGCGGCCGTCGGGGAATTCAATAACACAAGAGCGCGGTATTCATAATTATCGTTAAATAAGTTCCGGCTCTTATTAACGCCGCCAAAACTACCATGGCCGCGCGCATGCACGTGCACGCGCCTCCAGCCATCCATTTCATGCGGTAATGGCGCGCTGATGGAATCACCTGTTCGGCCCAACAGAAACCATTTGAATTACAAGTGCAAGCGCGCGATAATGGAATAAACGCTAGCCGTACCGGAGACCGATTAATATGACCGCTCGTGAATACACTCTGCTCGCTAGCTATTGCTCGCATTTTTCACGGACATTTCGTTCGTTTATAAATGACAGCTGGAAATACGAGCACGCGATCCGTTTCCTCTATATACTCGCTTTAGCTAATTGCAGGGGGCCAATGAAAATGTTTAAGGCAATTTTCAGTTAGCATGATAGTTACCCTTTTTTGCCAGTCACTGTAAATAAATTTCTTAAAAGATCATACGATTAAGATAGCGATAATGGCTTGAAATATACGAAGGCTGATATCTCGAGCAATAATTTGAGAGAAGAGGTTGAAGCATTCGCAAGTATTCGCCCCGATAAAACGGGCAGACCGGGAAACTTTCAGGCTGCAATCTGTAGGAGTGTGTATACGCGCAGCCCTTGAACAGATGCGCCCACGTAGAAAGTTCTTGTATCGTTACTGACCCGCGCGCACCGCTAGAAGTTAATGCGGGTGTTAATGCCCGGCACGAATTGCAAAGGTGGTGGTCGTAACTCATTCGTAGACACGGCACCGTTCCATTGACCGGGTGGTGCCTCCTGCAGAAAATGAATAGCCCCGGCCGCCGTGCCGCTTCCCTCTATACCCACATCCACCTCACACACCAAAGGACTTTTGCTACCGGAGCTTCTCCATCCTCTTCCAAACTATTCCCATCCGCCTATCTCTCTCCCCTTGAATCACATCAGATGAATTAATGTATACGCGGAAAGTCGAAATATTTTGGTAAAAAGTTCGCCCGAAATGACTCTCGTTATTCTGATATAATATATATCGCCATGAATTTATCAATTTTTGTATTCAAATTAAATATGACTTTTATGAATGATTAATTATAAAGGATTATACATCGTTTGAAACTAGTACTGGTTTGTAGGAGGATAATATTAAAATAGCAAGGATTTCGAGAAAGATTGTTGTACTCCTTAATGCGCGCAGTAGTGCAGATCAATATCTCGGCCGACCGTCTGACGAAGACTGCATACTTCTGGATTTGAACAGCGATCTCGCTCGACCGAGCGATACTTTTTCCACGAAACTCGAGGAACTCGATTTGTAGCCCATCAAACTTACTTATTTCATTATGAATAATTGGAAAATCGTATTGTATTTCATTCCCAGCGGCAACTTGATAAATTACTGTCCTACCGAGGGGAATCCTTCAATTAATTTTCCGCTGCAATTAAACGTAATTAAATCATAGAATATTGACTTTAATCAAGCGTCACTGCCATATTGCCGCTCAATTACTAATTAGGATATAGAGTTGCGAGTGTGGGAGAAGTCTATCAACGAAATTCACCTGGTAGCGCGTCAAAGGGCCATCCTCTGCCCGAAGCTAGTACGGTAAGTGCTCAACTGGCTTACGATTATACTCTCGAGCTGACAATCCAGTTTCAAGGAAGCCTTGATCCTTTATCGATGAATAGAGAACTTTATTAAGGAGGGATACCTTTGTCCCGCTTGGGTACTCGGGTTGCTTGTCAGCCACTTCGAAAATCTACCTAGATAAACAGCTCCCGATAATGAACGCAACCATCGGATCTGTCCTACTAACTCCAGCCTTTTGTTAATGTCTAAGATTTCCAAATATCTATCCACAGCATTAGCTCTCACACCTACCCTCTTTACAAACTGTCAGATCCATCCAATTAATACCGAAATTAGCGTAACACCATTACAGTCTTCGTGAAGTACAGCATGTTAACACCGAGAAAACCAAAAGCATCCTCTAGTTAATGCATGTCAACTCCCGGCTGCCAACGTCGCAGCCTGGCAAGATTGATGATAATCCTTACATAATTGCAGCGCGCACATAATTGCGAAACATTTCGCTAAATTGCCGGCGCGCTAAATCGCGGATCAAACACGGATTTCCCCGGGAATTCATTTACGTGTATATCGACGAGAGCGGTGTCTATGTCTGTGTGTGTGTGTGTGTGGGTTGGTCTCCAAATAATGACGGAGTCCGTGCGCGTTCTCGATATCGCATTAATCCAAGCATCCATGCATGCGAAATAAGCTGCGCTTTACTAATTCCGCTCGGGCGTTTCTTGCCAGAGCTTTCTCGTATCGAAGAGAGAGTGTTGCGCGAGGCGTCCATCTGACAGAGAGTCATATAATAATGATCGTTTAGCGAGGATACACGATGTAACGAGATGTTAAACACATCGAGTCCCTGGTCACAAACGAACTAGCCCTCCCCCGTAAATTTGCCTTGCGGCCAGATGCAAATAGACTGGGACAATTAGTGCCGAATGCTTATAGCGACAAATTAGAGTGGCTCCTAGCCGCTTATGCGCAAAACGTATCACGCCCCACTCTCTATAAAACGTTAATCTGCCGCTGCCGCCGCTGCCGCCGCCGCAGTCGATGTAATTAATAACGCGCGTCTGAGCGAGCCACCGTTGCCGTAGCGAATTCGACGAGTTGCGGGCTAATGAAGTGACCGGGATAACGAATTGGCTCGGCTTCCAGATTAATAGTGCGCCAATATGTGAACGTTATTAATTATGCCAAAATGTTATAATTAGTCTCTCTCTCTCTTGCTCGCTATCCCTTTCGATTCCTGCTCCCTCTCTCTCTGTCACTGGTTAATCATTAAAAAGGAGGAGCGGTTGCTGACTGATGCTCGCTAGACTTTGACGCTGAATTTCAATTAATTCCGCTGATACTGACATCTCATCCCCGGCGACATAAACGAACGCCACGTGACAAGCCCAGTCACCCAAGAATTTCACTAGGGAGATATTAATTTCCCACTATAAACGGGCCGATTATAATTCTCGTATAACTAGTCGCACAGAATATACTCGGAGTGCAAACAAACAGCACGTTTGCCTTTGTAATTTAATAGAATGAAAAAATATTTCAATCTGCTGTGACTCTAAGAAGCTTTAAGTTTTAAATGATCCAGTGACGTGATAGGCGTCTTGTGCCAATATAAACGCAACTTGAGAAGCGCAACAACACACGTGACAGCGACGCTACCAAGTTTACCGGAGTGACGGGCTTTTTCGGTGTCAGTTCTAGAGCCTTGGTAGCATCTCGTGCCAAGTACAGGAGTCACTTACCTTTGAATCACCACCAAAAATTGGATATTTTCGATGGCCAAAAATATGGGGAAAAAAAAATTTTGAGCTGGGGCTCTGAAATTTATATCACATCCTCCTTGATGCAAGGGCAGACTGCCCGCCAAATTTCAACCCCGGAGAAGGTCGGAAAGTCATGAAAACATGCAAAAAACAATCGGAATTAGGCGAAATTCATTATTTAGGATCGGTTTTCTTTGTGTTTTAGGCAGAATTCCGGCATTTCCCCCACAACATTTATGTTTTTTATCCGTTTTGAGACACGAGTAATCGAAAAATCAAGCTTTCGTTCCAGTCCCAGAACCTTCGAAAAATCGAAAATTTTTGAAGGGGTATGCCTTAAAAAATTTGCGAAAAAATGAATTTTGAGCTAGGGCTCTGGAATTTTTTCTACTTTTTCCTCGATACAAAAAAACATTCCCCACCAAGTTTCAGCCCCGGGAAAGGTCGGGAAGTATAAAAAACATGAAGAAAACCATTGAAATGAAATATTCCAGATCGGTTTTCCATGTGTTTTAGGCAGAATTCCGGCATTTCCCCCACAACATTTATGTTTTTTTTCCGTTTTGAGACACGGACAATCGAAAAATCAAGCGTTCGTCCCGGTCCCAGAACCTTCGAAAAATCGAAAATTTTTGAAGGGGTATGCCTTAAAAAATTTACGAAAAAATGAGTTTTGAGCTAGGGCTCTGGAATTTTTACCACTTCTTCCTCGATGCAAAAAAACACTTTCTACAAAGTTTCAGCCCCGGGAAAGGTCGGGAAGATAAAAAAACATATGAAAAACCATTGAAACTAAATATTCAAGATCGGTTTTCCACATGTTTTAGGCAGAATTCCGGCATTTCCCCCACAACATTTATGTTTTTTTTCCGTTTTGAGACACGAGCAATCGAAAAATCAAGCGTTCGTCCCGGTCCCAGAACCTTCGAAAAATCGAAAATTTTTGAAGGGGTATATTGTTGCAAAAAAACATTCCCCACCAAGTTTCAGCCCCGGGGAAGGTCGGGAAGTCCACCAAAAAAAATAAGAGCTAGGAGAGTTCTGATTCAAAGGCAAGTGAATCACCCTGTACATGTATGTATACTTTGCGTCTCAAGATACCTCGATGATACAGGGAAAAACAGAGGGAGCGGGGTGGGGGCTGAAATTGAATTTCCGAGATTTCCTGGAGGCACGGCAGCGAGGAGTAGGGAATTTTTCCCGCCGCTGAAAATACAGGCTGCATGATGAAGTTGGAAGGAAGAGAGGCCAATGAGAAGAATGAGATTTCATGTTGACACAGTTTGCTAGGTCCAATTGAAAGATAGTCGCGGCGAGAGAAAGAGAAAAGGGGTGCATGCGAGAATAGAAGCATGCCGAAGAAAGCAAGAGAGAAGGAGAACTGGGAGAAATAGGCGGAGGTGACGAGAAGAGCGAAAATCGAATGGAGCGAATGAGAGGGAATTGAAGGCCGCAGCTGGAATGGATGCTGTGGCCTTCAAGAACCCCAACCCCCGTGAAAATCAATGTGGCCTGCTGCTGTAGTCCGACTACTAACCGTTCTGAGAACGTATTCGCATCCCTTTCCACCCTTAATCTCGAAAGAGAGGCAAAGCATACATATAGTCTCTCCGAGCCAGTCTACCGTGCATCATGACTCCGCAGATGCGACTATCACCCTCTGAAACTAGATTACTCAACTTCCTACTCTCAACGCCATTTTGGTACCACGAAGAATCATCGATGTTATGACTCTAATTCGCGTTTTAAGTATTCTCGGCATAGCCGAGTGCACGCAATTTTCATCGAGCGGCGCTGAAGGACTTTTCACTTTCCAAGCGATTTCTATTCCCATTCACACGAGCGGCGGCTCTTTTTATTCCGGGACGCGTATCAATCCCAGCCAAGATTGGCGGGTGCCCGTTATCGCCGTTATCCGACCCCACTTGTCCCAACTATGACAATCGATTGTGTCCGAGAGAAAGACGTGAGGCGAAAACGAAAAATCAGGGATCAACGCTCAGACTACGAAGGCCCTCCTCCTTTCTACCGAATAGAACGGTGAAAGTTTCCCTCAAAAAAGCCGACTAGTTCTTTTGCGCTCTCGTTCCGGGAAACTTGATTATTTTTTCCGGACGTTCCCGACACGGGCCCGACTGGGGAAATACCAACGCGGGCCCGTATTGGTATTTCCCAGTTCATGGTGGACAATTGCTACATGGGAGGGCAGTGAACGAATTAATAATTCCTAGGAAAAAGGAGAAATAGCCGGGAGCGAGGGACTTCTCTTTGACATTCAGTGAAAACGGTGAGCCGCACAAAGCCAATAGCCGTCGGCTACGAAAATAGCCGAAGGAAGCATGAAAAGTGTTAACAGAGCGCGTTGGCTGCTGCACGTGGAAAAGGCAGTGCGCGCGGAAGTGTACCTTGCTTTTCTGCAGTTGCGGATAAAGCTATTGACATTTCGCTTCAAGCCTTCCTGATACACCAGACATTTTCCCACTGGCTCTCGGCCTCTGCATCAAGCAACTCTTCTCCTCTTCGTCAGCAGTTGGTGCATCGGGTATATTGACTGTTATCTCATGAGGAGATAGAAAAAGCGGTTGATTCACGCGACATTTGACTGATTCAATCAGTGTGCCGAGGATATAATAGCGGCTCGCTGGCGAAAAGAGTGCAAGGGATTCTCTCTGGCGAAGCATTAAGTGGGCTTGCAGCTGCTGCTGCTGATGCTGCTGCTCTCTTTCTCTATCTCGGCGGATATCGTATTTTCCCGTGCAAGTCACGTCACTACGAGACTGGCGATGTCTTTATTATGACATGCAAAGTGCACTGCTCGACTACTTCCCTTCCTCTCCAACCCCTGCTCGCTTTCTCCCTCAAGTGTTGTGCCCGGCTATTGAAAATTCATACGGGAGCGTCGCGCCGCGTATAAGAATTGAGTCGCTGTCGTCGCCGCTTACCTCGCGAGAGTGCATCATTCATCGCCGGTGTGTTGCACAGCTACCCAGGCTACCTGCATACTCGTTCATAAACTTCCCCACTTATTACGCAGACGTGCCGGCAAATGCACAACCCGGCTGCGAATCTCCTCGTATTATAGCTATTCCATGCGATATGAATAAATGCCGGGGTACCGCGTGTCCCTTATGTATTCGGCAATCTTCCAGCTGGGAAATATCCCATGAAAGTTACTAACTCTCCTGGAATACTATGAAGAACGTCTTCAAGGGTTAAAGCTATAATGAAAGTGTTTTAATTTCATTAAATTCGCTCGGAGTGTTGGCAGAGGCGCGCATATACGCGCCGATTGAAAAATCACAGAACGCGTATTGATTGGTTCAGAGTTAACATTGTAAAGCTGGAAAAGCTCGGAGGGTGGTACGTGCAAACATCATTGTTCGATTAATATTACGCAGGTCACGTATCGACAATAAAACTGCCAGGCGCGTAATACCAATAATTCATCGTACACACTAATCAGAGGGAGAAGTATTGCATTTTCCGGGGGAAGCGTAGCGGAGTTTGAATAAACGCCGAGCTCAAATTACGTGCTAATTACCCCGCGAATTGGCAGCAGCCGCTCGCTCGCTCATTATTAACGCCAGCCGGAGAGGCAGAAGCCCGTCGAAACGGCGGCGCGGTAATTGGGAAGTCCTTAGGAGAAAGCCGCACCGAGATAGGTGCAAGGCAACTTAGGAGGCTGCGCCCTCGTGGAAATTCGGCCTAAATCAAAGAACGACATTCCAGGTTGATCGTTCGATTCGCCGAGAGGAAAGCGGCACGCTTTACTTTCCAAAGAGGATCTAGGGAGTCAACGTGTAATCCTACTCGACTCCCAAGTACCCCACACTCCGTAATTGCGCAGCTTTTTAACGGCAGTATTTACCCTTTGCTCTACAAAGTAATACCTTCGAACAAACGAACCGCTGGGCTGGCTACGCTCTGCTCTAAAGCAATTATAGAGCGAGGTAAAGGCGCACGGTATTACCATTGTTAACTCGCTTCCCTTCTAGCTGAGTGTGTTCGAAGTAAAGCTTTCAATGGATAAACGATTTTGTCGGGATGCCACGCAGTAGGACATTTGCTTTCTAGCGTACCAATGTGGCTACCCTCCATGGTAATCAAACTTGTTCGTGGTGTGCTTGATGTCCGCGATATCCTAAAGTTTAATAGTATCTCCCCATTAACAGTTGGGATTGCTAAGCCGGTCGAGTGTGATTCTCCCAGCCATTCCGGCTTTATTGTCGAGTTGCTCTATGACTTCTAACACAAGACGATAATCGTAAATTCGATTTCAAACTTTCCCCTCGGAATTCTCAAGGGTACAACGAATAGTTATCGAGTGCAAATGACTCATTTTAATGTGTAATGTTGCCAATGCCGTGTGTATTAATGTATAAGTGGCATAATTAGGGACAGTTGTCAGGAATGTTGCCGCCTGGCACTTCGCCGAGTCTTTCTGGCGTCGGATTTCAACTTGAAAGTCAATGCACTCGTTCTATCTTTTCGATTTCGATGCCGCCTTTGAAGAGGTCGTGCTTCGTAATATCAGCACTTCTGACATTCCTTACAAGGGCACCTCTGGCCGCAGGCAATTTAGTTTGGACTTAATGAGCCGAAGTTTAATCTCCTCTTGCCCCTTTAAAACGATCCGCTGTTAAACTTTCCACTTGGTCATGAGCAATTTCACATTTAGCATTATTAAAACCAATAACTAGAGGTAGACCGCGCGCTGCAATTCTCGGATAACTGCATTTCACGAGAACAAATTCCTCTGACTTAACTATAAAAAATTGATGATGCCAGAAAGTAGGAAGATAGGGAATGAATAATGCGAGAGAAGCCAGCATCCTGTTTGCCGCTCGGGAGTCGCGAGACAGTAAGGTGTAAGATTAAAGGGTGAACGCCTGAAAATTGAAAGTCTCACATCCACTGCGAATCGCAAGACACCCAATGGAACTCGACAACGCGTTACTTAGTGCAAGTATGTTCTTCTCGAGGGGCAAACGAAAAGCAGGTGAAGGAAGAACGAGTCTACGACTTGACACGAACTTCTTTATTTGCGCGACATTTCCACCCTTATCTTTGAGTTACCCTCTGACGTGCGACTTCAAACTGGGGTGGCACTCTCCGAGCGCCTGGAGAAGGCGCCTGCTCAAATTTCTTTAATATCTCGTGCCGCTCACCCTCTGATGTTACACTTCTTCATTACCCGGCCTTTCATTTACACGCGACCTTCTTTTTATTCGCCATCTTACTTCGGATTTATTAAAATGTGCGGGTCTGGAGGTAAAGGGATATTTATGTCGTGCTGAAGCCCCCATCGGCTTCTTGATACAAGAAAGGACTTGAGGAAGGGTGGATGCGTATGGAACAGTGAATAATTCTATAGCACAATTTCGATGTTGTATAATAAAGAGTAGATTTATACAATCGCTTACAGTATCATGTATAAATAGGTTGGAGACTATACGCGACTTACATGAAAGTATTACAATGCTCTTAGTCGTGTAGTAGAAAAGAAATCGTACTTTATACTACACTATAAAACCTATCTCTTACTTATCAGTAATATTTACAACTCTTCGATTTCGACGTGGGAAATTGCGAGAAAGGACTTTCGAGCGATGCATTCGCATCAGCGTGGTGCTCTCAAGTGTTCGACAAATCTTTGCGCGTTGGACAAACCCTCCAACATCGGAATCACCGATAGTAATAGAGGTGCACTGAATCCGGATAAAAAATCCTTTGTCTGGGTATCGGGCAAGAACAAGTCTGCCATAGAATACGTTCGGACCGTTCCGTTCTAGACGGGCGAGACTACAAAAGTGAAAACTACATTCGAGGGAGCGAGAGCTGGCACAGTATGTCAAAATTGAAGTCTTAAAAGTCTCTACCATAAATTAGATGGGATCCGCGCCACCCACCAGACGCTACCAGAGCGTCCACTCGCGTTTCAATATAGAAAAAGAGTACGCGCACTATCGGACGTTAAGAGAATATCCCAGCCGGTTGACCTTCGTTTTCCCGACGAAGAAGAAATGCGGAAGAAGGATCCGTGTGCAGTTATGATCACGCGGAGCACCTCCTCCATTCACGAAAGACATCACGATCGATTTGTAATCGAACTGCAACCGTGGACTTATTGCCGAGACAGATATATATCGGCATTAAGTCCCTCGGGAATAACGAAGTTTCTTCTAAATCGTAATTACGAAAGTAGATGCACGCTGACAGCTAATGCTTTTATCATAAATAAAATTCATAGAATTCGTCTTGTTTTCCATAGCATTCGAAAGGATTTTTATCAGATTCACTATGTCACCCTCGAAGCACCCAAGGATCTGGCAATTGATTAACTCGAAAAATTCTAGAACGGTGTAATATATTTACATGTCTGACGAACGTTAACTGTATTAGTGCTATGACATAGTCCGTAACAATTACTATACATCCATGATAATAAAAAATAATGTATGACGATCTCGTAAACAGTAGCTTTTTCGACACTGACATACACAATTACGATAAGGCACGAAATATTCAGAATATTCAGATCTAACAGTATGTTCGAGCTGTGGATAAATGGTTGATATGATACGCGTACTGTATAACTATATGCCGCTCCATATACAAATCATCATTTAGCTATCATAAACGTATAACGAAAGTGAGGCAAGTATATCCATATGAAAGCTTTCTCTAAAAGCGACTTATATTGCATGCGATAATATATCATAGTGGAAAGTGAAGGAAGCATCAATTGTTACGCTTAAAGATTATATTCTCGCACCATACTTCCATCAGTTTATCCACTTTCGCGATTTGTAATAATACAAAAATCTGCGTCACAATAAAGTAGTAACTTTATATCGACCATATGTGATTGTTTACTATTCCGATTCAATACGAACCAGATTGGCAAGAAGTTTTAACTTTTCAAATTGTATTGTAAAAGACAAGCATAATGGCAGGCAGACAGAAGCTCATTGAACAATACGTATGTCCACTCTTTGTCGGTATGACCAAATCTCCTTAAGAAAAATACTTTCTAGGACTTACATCTTAGTTACATAGCTCACTTCACGTACTTCTCTGGCGAAAACCGGCATTATTATGTCAGAAATGTGAAACTCTGGTGTCTAAGCTCAACACACAACTATACGCTTCCCTGAGAAGAAGGATATAAATGGCTCTCGGACATACAAAAGTTACCCAACCACTGCAATACAGTAGAGGTTCAAGATATGTAATTTATGATTATAAGAACAACTGGCAATGTACATTCTCTTTACAAAAGGCACGTGGTACGTTTGGCACCTGGCAAGTACAAGTTTCAAAAAACATATGTGTCCGCGGGACACGTTCTCCTTTGTAGGCTTGCTACGTAGGTGCTTTCGTAGTGTACAAAATCCAAAGTGCGCAGCTTTATTGGTACAATAAAGGCGTACCGAATGAACGCCACGTAATGCGCATGCTTTACCGCTGACCGCTTGTTGATGCAGTTGCAAAAGCTGGCGTGGTATAGTTTCGCGGTATTTGGGTCGTACACCTCAATGATCGGACTTGTCCTGTATGACCTCCTCCGAACAATTTCTGGTGGGTAAAGAAATACGAATCAAGAAAGCTAGGCAATACAAACTCAATGAAAGTAATTGCACAACTCTCGTGTCACGGACGAGCGAGAATTTCTGGACGGCTGTTGAGTACAATAAATTTGACCTGCTCTAACATCTATCCATTTTAGTCGCTGTGAATTGATCTGCATTCTGTGTGCGTCTCGTAAGATTCAGTCGATAGAATACGATGGCAAATTGGGATATACTACTGCACGTCGAATGATATATGACGCTTAGCGCAATTACGAAATCACACGTCCCTGATAGCATGTGTTAGAATAAATAGAAATGAGTTAAGCTAAAAATTAAATTAGTACTTACAGCGGTCCCAACACTGATTTAATAACGTTAAATAGTCACGATATAAACATATACGAAAGGCACAAGAAGGCACTATTACTAATGTAGCACTAGATCTACGCCTGGACATCGATTATGTATAAAGTTTATGTTAAAAATCTCAGTCGATTGTATGAGGGAATATTATACAATGGAAACGATACGTATGAACTCTCTGAACATGAACATTTCAAACTCCCATTTTCTGGTTGAATTCCTTCATGTTCCTTCATGTTTTTTGAATCCGTCAAGCGACAAGCTTGAATTCTTTTATACATAGCGTGAGTCACTCTAGGAAGTACACAAATCTCAGACATACTCTTCCTCAAGCAATACGCTGCTGATCCACATTTACAAATACACCACAGGACAGTGAAAGCTTCATGATAAATATTATATATATGGCGAGAGGATGTAATTGTATTTGCAAATGTTGATCGCAGATTAAAAGGGTGAACACGCAGCAAACATATCAGAGAATATCTAAGGCGCATTAGACGATGGAAAGGTCGATGAATCATAGTTGAGTGATGAGAGTGAAAAGAAAAAATGCATCGCTTCTGATATACTAATTACAACCTTCTCAGGGAAGCCATACTGAGGGAACTGCATTTGGCCTTTCGCGTCGGTTGAACCGACATGGGTGCTACGAGTACATCATCTCTAGATGGAGAGCCTGAACCACCGTTACCCAGCTCCTGGAAAGATATATGATGTATCTCTTTATCTGTCCCTTTCTCTTTGTGATGGATGCTGCCTATTATAACTGCATCAAATGATACAAATCTTGTGCGAAAGAATAGGATCTCAAAGACGCAATATAGTGGATCGGAAGTGAAGCTACTGACCAATCATGCAGTACACAATCTCACAGGTATATACAAGACAGAGAAAATATTAATACACAACTTTTTTCTCAGAGCAAGTATATTTTCCAAAATGAAAAAGAAAAACAACAAAAAGGAAACCAGCCTATTTGAGCTTTTTACTGTAAACTATAACAAAAAAAAAATCGAAACGAAAAAGACCCGCCACTACACATGCCTCTATAAGGGCAAAGTTAACTTTATAAAAATATAAATTTTCAATGCTCGTAGAATCTCTTCTGACACTATCAGTTTCATCAATTCTGAAATAAATATAGACCCTATTATCTAATTAATAACGCGAAGCATTTTGATCCAGTCGAAACACTGCGTGGCATCACAATCCTAGAATGAACATTCGACTATTGAGAAGAAGTATATCTTTACTATCCCCTGTCAATTCCTTTCACGAGAGAAGATGTTCGCCGCGAGGTTCAGAACTGGACTACGAGGTACGCAAAATACCTTAATTCATCAAACCAATAAGGTATACTTACGTGACAAAAATTGTAAGATTTCCTTTGCATCAGCGTGTACGAAATTATTATTATTATTAGTATGATTTAAAGCAGTCACGCACAGTTAAAAAATAATATCTATCATCCTAAAGATATAGAGGATTAAAGCAAAAATAAAGGAACAATGGTTGTAGCACGGGGAAAATAAATGACTGCTTCAATGTTCATATAATGCCTTCAATTTAAGAGATCTAAATACTACCGTAACAAAATAATTCAAAACGCGTGCAAATATAAGCTGTTCGATATATATACACACAATAAGAAAGCAAAGCCAAAGCACTTTACAGCCATGCATGTGAAGAGCTTTCCCTGAGAACTAGATTAACATAAAGTCTGAACCTTATAAAGGTTTCAAGATATTCATATTAAGCTAATCCACAGAATGAAATGCATAAAAAATAAAAAGAAACTTGATTGGCCGCTGAAAACGAGATACAATCTCCTGTCGTGAAATGAAAGTGAGCAAGGAGAAATGAGAGAATTTTAAAGGCAGTGCATAAAAAAGCTCATGCGATTATAAACAGTCAACTAACGTTAATATTGTTGCAACTAGCGAGCCGCATCTGCGCGAGCTGTTGACTCGCCGGTGTGAGGCTGTTGGTCGATCCAAACGGCGACATCATTGTGGACATTGCCCTTTTCAATTTACTTGGTGTTTTATTAAAACTAAACGCTCTGCCGACCTTCATCCTCGTACGCGATGCAAACCTGAGGAGAAAATACATCGTGAATCTCCAAGTGTTCGTAGAATACCAAGAAAAAAACATACGCAAAACAAAGGTTTGCTTCTTCCTGCAATTTGATATAAGTATTGGTAAACAGTAGTTACTTCTTGTGTAAATATACCATAATACAATTTCTCGATTGTGCAGAAAGAAGAAAACTTTGAGACAAACACAAATGGTATCCCAGCAAAACCAAAATGAAATGAAAACCCCAAAACATATGATACCAGTTCAAGTTTATACTAAACCATACACTTGGTCACTTAATCACATGCAGAGAGTAAAGCAAACTTTTTTCATGCGGCAAAATAAGAATCTACAGCATTTTGAATATTACGCGTGTTCTACAGGTGCAAAATTTAAATTTTGATCTACACGCATTACTTGATACGGAAGGGATCGATTATCGTGTTTTTGCCCTATGTGAACTGTAGGCTTTGGGTTAAATATTATCTATAAATATTATCACTAGAAATGACAGGCTGATATGTACCGCGCTTGAACTGGTCAAACGACTTCAAAAAAGTGAAGTGTAATGGTGTCACGAAAATGAGGAGAATGGGCGCAAAAAAGCAGAAACTGAGGATTAAAGCGAGTAAAAAAATATAATCAGCCTGGTGCGAAAACTGACGGTAGTGGGACATGTAACGTGGTTTCACACATGCTATTGAGTAGGAACACATACGGGTCCATATACTCCAGGTAAAAATTATGAAAGAGGCTCCTGTAACCAAACGGATCGTAGCCCCATTATTTTTTGTTAACATGCAATATAGGGAAAAATAGTTTAGATTATGTATAATGTCTTTCCGCCCTATAAATTTATGTAATCTAAAAATATTCCTTAAAATTACTCAAACAGTCGTATAGAGTGGTCTACATAAATCAATTATAACTACGTTTTAAATCTCGGAAGACGACTCTGCATGCACGGCAGCACACGAACCTTTTAGTAGGTTCTGCCTTTGCAAATTTGCCTATGGTTTTTCAGTATTCACGAAGTTAATGAAATCCAAATGCCGTCATACGAGCACCAAAAAAATGTTCATTCTGTACTACCTATGACCATTCTATCTACATGAGGTATGATGCCATATTAAAGCTCTTAACGATGCTTAATAGTCAAAGGAACCATTCACCCATTTTGTGGAAAATATTTGAAACTACTAAATAAAAAAACTCTAATGAATGTTAACTTACTTAAATGCTTTACTCAGGGTTCCTAATGCTACGTCACTTGTGTCAATTTCCAGTTGATGCGAATCGAGTGTTATGAGGAACGTATCCTGCGAAAAAACATACATATTTATTAGAAATAAAATGTATTGTTTATAACACCCTCGTAAATTCAGAGAAACATATACGTACCGCATCTGCTTTGCATACAGTGTTTGCCATTTGTCTGCATAGTGTTCGTAAATAATTTGTCTTATTTACCTCTTCATCCGTAATTGTAAACGAAAACAACTTTTCTTTTAATTCTTGATTACTTCTCACCATTAAAGCAAATACTTTATGGCATTCTGTAACACAATGATCAACGAATCTCTAAATACATGGCATAACTTCATTAATATTTATAAGTCTTATATTTATTAATATTTACCATCAGTTTCCCGTATATCGACGACCTTCTTTATCGTACTCAAGGATAACATTTTAATGTGTTTGTATGGTTTTCCCTGACTCAATTTGGATGTGTGCAACCCATTGGCCGTGTTAGGACTTTTTAGTGAGTTAAAAGCTTTCGATCTCTTCTTACATATTTCCAGAGTGTCAGTGAATAGGAACAAAACCAAGTGGTCACCGCGTCCACTTAAACCCTCACTTAGCTCCATCACATCACACTTTCCAATGAAAGATCGATGCGAGGAAACTAAATGTGGCGGACAGTTATCGATCTCGTTGAAGATGTCGAACATGACTAACTGGCCTTCTGTTTTTCTCTTATCTTCGTTAATATAAGTCATTACTTGTTTAATACTGCTTATCGATAACTCCAAAGCACTATGATCTGGATTATTCTTACTCGTGTGTTTAAGGATATCTGAAACGGAAAATAAAAATAACTGTATTTGCACCAAATGAAACTTATACCCTCCGAAGAAAAAAATAACGATGCAACTCACCATTTAATAATAGACTAATACTGGGTAACCTTTGTACTGGTTTTATCAGTAACTCCTTTAAACTCTGTCTGCCGCACTCTGGTTTTGTTTGACAGATCTTCAGGAAGGCATGAAATCGCGGCTTGTTTTGATCACATTGGTCTAGCATCTCCTTCGTATTTTCGAAGAAATTGACGTATGGCGGATACGCCTTGACTAGGTCAGGTGCGAACTTCAGAAATATGTTACCTATGCTAACGTCTTCCGTCCAATGAGCAGCGCTATACCTTAATTCTTCTAACATTTTCTTATGAACTTCATAAATCGGTGGAAAATTGCCAAATATTATTTTTGCTTCTGTACTATTTAACAATTCTCCAGTGGTCTCTATGAGGTCTTCCAACGGCGACTTAAATAACTAGAAGGGAATATTGTAACCGCGGTTACAACTTCATATTCTAATTCATTTCATGAATCACTCTAAGTACTTACCGTCATGATTGTACTAAGGATACCAACGTAATTAGATTCCGTTTGCACTAACTCAAGGAAAACTTGATGGCGTGGTGACAGATTCTTTCTGGCAGTCTCCGTATTAACGGCCTCCACCTCTGGAATATCTATCAGTTACCAATAATTTATTTTGATTTAATCTTCCCTCCGGTATGGTTCTTATTACAAATGTTATAAGCCGACACGAAAGCCAAACAATTTTATCATAGATTTTGTTAGTAATATGATGGCGCATATAAAAACAATTAAAACAGATTTATTTCAAAAAATGAACCATGGGAGAAGGGAAGATGTATAAGGATTGTTACAGATTATTATGCAGAGAGTACAGTGAATAGAAAAATATTTTTTATAGAATAATGAAGGGTTAATACTAATTATACCAGTCGGCAGAGACGCACCATCAAGTAACTGCTTATCTGGGCTCGCCGTGCAATCAAGAAAGCTTCCACTGACACTTAAATGTCCAGCATCACTGATGCTGGACCGCCGTTTGTGTACTGCAGGGGAATCTGCTCCGTTTTGAACTAGACTAGATAACGTTTCCGCTAGCCGTTTGCGTTTCCGTCTTGTGGACGCTGTCGTCGGTGTAACAGCTTGCTGACTATCACGGCGCGCAGCTGATACCGTAGGTGACATAATCGACTCTAAGTACTATAAAACATACAAATCCCGTTATTTATTCAAATATTGGGTAAACAATCTGAAGATACTTACATCTTCAAATAAGTACTCCTTCTCATCAGCCGCACCCTCGTTTTGAACTGAGGTCCAGAACCATTCGGCTTTAACAATATGGGCCCTCACAGATGCCAAATCTGGTAAAGCATTTACATTGGATTCATCTACAACCTAACGAAAGAACAACAATTAGTTTAGCACTACAAAATCTTGACTACAAATATGGAACTAAGACATGGCGAAACAAGGGACAAATACAAATACGGCACATGATCATAAAATATTCCTAACGTTATCGAAATATGTTAGTATCAATTTAAGTCAAATTTATTAGACCGTATCCACATCCCTCTACCCAACATAATTTGATCGATATCAACGATCTAACTTTACGAGCGAAACAGGGATTACCTAGGGCTAATAATTAATCTTCGTGATACAAACGATCGTTGGTATAAACATTTAGAAATTGCAATGAACAAACATATCCGCAACCTTAAAGACCCCGTAAAAATAGAAATGTACCACTAGTAATGATTTCTCCTCCTCTGCCTCCAATTTCGAGAAATCGGTTTGCGATGCATAAGATTTATTAATCATACTCGAATGCAGTCCACTCGAAGCAGTATCGTGCAAAGAGTTCGAAACCTTTGCTACCTTAGGTGGGATGAGGAGTGGACTAGGTAGTGGAGTATACTTTTGCTTATGTTTTTCCGGACTTTGCTGCCGCGGACTAATTAGTACATATTGCTTAAGCATTGGAGAAAAATTCAGATGACTCAGTTTGGACAAAATCGTTGAACTCAGTTTAGACGTACTCAAAAATCCTTTGGGCTTTGTGGCCGGAATCGCAGAATCGCACAAAAGTGAATCATGAAGCTCAGAATTATATTGCTTAAATAAATTAGGGTGGGAATTCATTTTTATAAATCGATATTTTTCCGGGGACGTTATTCTCTGAATAGTCACACAAGATTTAGTTCTGCGCCACTTTATATATCTTCTAGGTGTTACAGCTTTTCTGTTAATTACCGAACTATTCGGAAAGTATTTCTTTCTACATAGCTTTGAAGATTTCATAGCCCCCACTTGCTGTATATTCTTTGGCTCAGTTGACTTATCTTTGCATAGCGTGGACGAGGTAAATAGGTGTGACTTTACGCGCAAATTTGGTATGTTCCTATCGTCTGAATTCTCTACTCTAAATATACCCGAAACATCAATTTCCATTTTCTTTTCATCACCTATTGCTACTGAAGATGAACTTCCTGAATTCATGTCAAGCATACTGGAAGTAACTGGCAAAGCATGCTGAAATTTTGATGTGTGTGAGTGGCGGTTGTTGTAAGGGTGATTGTTAAATATCGACATATCGAGGCCAGAATCTGTTCTAGCGACAGACATATCAAACATATCAGATTCATCCGGTAGGGTATGAAAATCGGACATATTATCGTCCATACAAATTGCAGAATCTTGACTAATATCATCTGGTATAGAAAAAACAGATTTACTGTATCTATCGTCGGAACACTGAGAGAGAGAAGAAAATGAACATAATGAAGGACGTCTGATATGGAATCTTTCAACTGGTTTCAAGTGTTTAGTCTGACACGAATGATTATTTGGGATTGTATTCTTGGCAGCATTGGGTATAGTATTCGTGTAAGGATTGTAAAAGGTAAAGGAAAATGGTTTAGTTTTGATGTAATGGTGTGGAATGCAATTGGTATTTGTAGTGTGTGGTAGCCTATGAAGAGTGCTGCCAGACTTCTTGTACTGGCGACTTCCTACATCTGTCACCTAAAGAAGTCAGTGTATGTGTGATATATTAAGCTGTGTAGTTAATACTTGGGGGGTATTGATATTTCTTGCAAATGATTGAGCCAATTAAAGCAGCCTTATGATTGCAGTATATAAATAAATGTTGTTACAAACTCACCACATGTGTACAATTTGGATCATCAATTTCAGTGGATTCACCACCTTGTTGTTGCAAAACTTCACACATATGCTTCTTTTCTTCTTCAGGGAAACCAAAGAAACACACTTTTGCACCAAAAAATGGCTTCAATTTATACATTGTGATCTATAATGAAATTTTTTCCCTCAAGACTCTATTTGTAATAATATAGTAGTATTTCAAAGCAATCTAATTACCAATTCCTCTTTGTTTCCATAGTTGGAAATGTCATCTTTTGCATTCCAAAGTGCTGTTACCCAATCCATTGACATGATTGGAACACGAAATGTAACAGCATACCTATACTTATCTCCGCCACAACAATTAGCAATGAGATGTGTCACTTTTGCACCCATTTCTTTACGTATACTGCCACCCATGTTATGAATCATATTGATCAGTTTTGTCTGTTACAAGAAAATTTCCCATTAAATATATATATATGTACTATTTAATCTGTATAACTTAATACCTTAGAAATAGAACACATACCAATTCGTCCTTTTTGCGAAAACCAGTAAATACAACTACCATCCCTACCATAGCTTCTGTATACATTGGTCTGTTAATACTAGGTAGTGAGTCCTTCTTTTCTGCCAGTTGCAGAAGGGCCGTTGGCCCCAATATTCTATATCATAGAAAATTTAACCAATTGTAACTCATGAGAATGTAAAAGATATGTATGCAGAAATCTACACTTTCCTGAACATACCTGTGGGCACTTTTATGAAGAGCATCGTATTCAGGTCCTTCAAATTGCTTCAGTATAAAATATGTGCAATATGCTGTATCTTCTATATATTCTAAACCAGTATCTGATTTAAGGACAGGTACACTGAACTGCTGAGCAGCAGCACCAAGTGCAGGATCATCTCCAGCTGCACCAATTAAACATATTCTTTTCTTGCGAGGTATTATTAGAGCTAAAATCATACCAAAAACAAATGTTTGGTGCCTACAGCAAAGATCTAATTATATGATTCAGTTATTAGACAAACTGTACATGATTATTATTGTGGTAAGAATTGAACCACAATTAAAGATAACCAAAAAGTTTAATGCGGTATAAGGAAAATATTGAAAAACTTTAAATTTATGATAATATTAAGGTATCATCAAAATCAGATGAGGGGAATTGTCCAAAAAGAATTTTTCTGAAGGATGAATCATACCCATAATAAGTGCATCTGTATTTATGGGCAAGATAATCCTTGAGTAGTCAGAGGCAAAACTTGAAGAGAGTAGTAAACAACCCTTACACCCTAAGCTGATTCATCATGCTACCTTCCAAACATCCCATATATTCAGTACCTCTACAGGTCAGTGTCTTAAACAAAAATATGGAAAACAGAAATGAGAAACTTAGAAAAACAGAATTTTGATCCCCAATAATAGACTGATAAAGTAAGAAAAAAAAATTTCCCCAAAATTTTGACGATAGCGATGTCAGTCCAGGATAATGATATTATAAATAGATACTCCAAACTCTTAATGAAAGGCGAAGTTTTAAGGAAACTGAGCCGATTAATTATGTTGAAGAATTAGTGGCTCGTAAGCAACTGCAGAAAAACGTCTAGGTAGGTATACTTCTAACTGACAAGCAGAGAGGTTCTTGATATGATTTTAAAGTGTGAATCAAGGCCGATTTGCAAGCTGGCATATTCTATAGAATGCGAAAGATTCGGAGCACGGCAAGGATCGCAGGCGATCAAAAGGATAATCGTGCTTCGAGTATCGCTGAGCTGGATTTGCTGACATATACAAAAAGGTAGACAGTCTGAGTCGCGTGAGTTTTGATAACAGAGTGAGGTAGGGTTAGTGCGTGCAGGTGCTTGCGTATCCGCACCAATTAATAAGGTATGTCAAACGGCGGATCCGGCGCTCGCTGATCAATGGTCGGCCGCTAATGTGCTCGACGTGAAAAATGCCTTAATTCAAGGGACTTACGCTCGCTTCTAACAGGCTCCTCACTATTTATATCACTGATACTGCTATGAACGCTTTGCTCTTCCATTTTGGCCGTGTGACCACAGTATAGAGACTAAACAGTAGGGTCACTCCGCTGGAATTCGCGAAGCACATTCTCATTTCAGTAGGCGTGGAGTACCAAGTAAACCGCTAGGGGCGCACGAATCTAATTCGGACGAGGTGCATTGCGGGACCGAGAGGGTACACGCGAACTCGCGTATGAACGAGGGGTGTGCGGGACCGAGCGCAATCACGCCTCGAAGTTACTGCGAAAGGAACTACATACATAGATCTAATACTTAAAATGACCCCCCGAAAAATAATCTTGTCCGCCAATAATAGTAAATGCACACCATCGCCGGACGGACACTCACTTTTCTTAGTACGCGCTTGCAACAACCATGATATCTCTGATTAGTTGTTTCCCGACTCCCGACTAGACGCGATTAAACCCGTTCAAATCGAGTGAATCAAATTCTCAGCCAAGGATTTATTCAAACGTACGCATAAATTGATGGTATAACTGAGAAATTTTGAAGCAGTGCTTATTCGGTATAAAAATCAATCCAAGTATGATGAATGTCGTGGGCAAAGAGGTGGTGGTGGTAGCAACCGTTTCTTTCTCTGTCTATCCTCTTGTCCATTTCCTGCTGCTGCTGTTCACTGCTGCTTCTGCCCACAGATTCTTGAATTTCAGCCTCTCTCCTCGTTCTTCTCTCTCTCTTGTTCTGTCGTGCGATTCATAAATTTTGCTCACTTCAAGCAGAATCTCTGCATCCGCTTACACAAAGATATCGCGGCACGCTCCGAAACCGAACAGCACGGATGCCGTTGCTCCCTTTACACAAAGAATTTGTGTATTATTCGAAAGACCGTGACTAACCTGCAAATTCGCAGGATTCGAGTTCCAATCCCATTACGTGGCCTTAAGTGACGAAAAACATCGACAGCTAACTGACAGAAGATGAGCGCGCGTTTGCTCCGAATTAACCTGAAGTATCAACCTTGCCTAATATTCGGTGTATACCATCCCACAGAACTACGCGCTGTTTGCTACACATTGCGAACACATTTGTAACGCGAGAGTGAGTAATTGCCTTCTCTTTGCCTTTAATACTGCTCAGGTATAAAAAACCTGGTGGCACCAGTCCCCTGCAAGGGTTGTTTCTGCGAAAATATTGATGAATTAACAGGAAGTAGGAAGAAGTTTGGTAAGCCTGTCGGGTGATCACACTCCGCGTCTACATTTGAAATTTTGAAATTTCTGAACAACTATCGTTAAACAGATCGCGAAAGGTTGCAAGAAAAATATATGGAAAAGGGTGGGCAGTAGAAAGGAAATGTGCTCACTAATTTGTACAGTAACATTGTTGATTTATCTCTTATTATTTTGGAAAGCAAAGTATTTTAAACATAATACTAGTAGTTGTGGAATTAATAACTTTAATAAGTTTGCTTTATTATTTATCTAAAAATAAGTATGTTAACATACTTCCATGAGTATTGTTTAATTAGAACTAGCTTTAATTCCACAGAAAGGAGTACTTGCACATGCTCACTTTGTGTTAAGAGTGTACAAATACCAGGATGTAAAATATTTGATCTACATCTCTGATAATTTTTATAAGTGTATTGATGTACATCATTTCTTCTGTAGGTAGCATTGTTTCACAACTTATACTTATACAATCATAAGAATGTGACTGAAATTATAGGACATGGTAACAGCTGTGCATATGGTACATAGCTAGAAAGAATCAACATTTGTCTCCTGATAGTTATATATAATCACAATTATGTGTATTAAAGCAATGTATTATTCTGCATAGATCGGAAAAGTTTCAAATGTCAAAAGTGTTGTTGCTATCCAAATAAGATACAAATGAATGAATTCTGACAACCATAAAACTGTGCGCTTATCAATAAATTATTGAACAATGGGGGGTGTTGAATAGAGGCTTATGCCATGAGTGATTTTACATTACTCAATTATGAAATCACTTATGAAAGCAAATGTTTATATATATTTTACAAATCTCTTTGCATGTTTCAAAAAAATACACTGTCCCGCACACACTCACACTATAGGTGTCAGGCACCATCGATACATTGTAAGAAACGTAACGATTAATGTACACAAATGTACATTCTTCATACAGATCTTTTACACGCGCTCAGCGTGAGATTTACTTCTAAAACGTGTCCGGTATGTAAGCTCTGGAATCATGCGCTACCCGCAAAGTACCTAATTTCTATAAAAAACTGTATTATTCGGTTTAGGAGGCACCAAAAAGTAGTAACAGATATTCACTTCATTATCAGATCGGTCTAGGTAATCAATTTTTCATATGAAGGCTTGATGCTCCTAAAACTATATTGCAGTATGATGGTATAAAAATACTTGTATCGTTCTAGGATTAGAACACTCACGATCTCTCAAATAAAAGCACCATCGCAAAATACGCGTTCTATGCTAATACATGCTTATTTAAATTAAAACCTTCTGTTTATATTTGTTGTATTCCTTTGATTTTTAACGGACATCGCATGATGATACAATTCAAATTGATGATTCAACAAACAGAGAATGAATAATGAAAAATGAAAAATACCATCGCGGTTATTGTAAGTTATTAATGTCCTTTACAACTGCATTGTGCTAAAGTAATTATGAATTGCTGCGGATTCACCTTAGTATCCTCAAAATATGAATTTTGCATGTGAATAAATGATGTAATGATATAAATTTACGAGACAATAAATAGTAATTTCGTAAGAACTACGTTTATAAATATCGCATATCAATAATAGTTCGCCTGAAACAAATACTTAATAATCATTATATCGATGTTCTATTTGGCTGTTGTTGCATGTTATATCTGACCAAATAATTATAATATTTATAATTATGTGGTAACTTTGAAAACGTTGTTTTGTATACAAGTCATGAGAAAATATTAAAAAATCATTCAAGATTACCTATAAAGAAATTTGTATCAATAAATCCATTTTTATAATTCATGAAATGCGAATATTTTCCTTGACTATCGGGAAACCTTACATTAACGACGGTGAACAAAAACAGTAATTTCGTAAATAATCGATGTAGGAACTTATGGTTCAGGGCACGAACAACATAATGATAATAAAAAATATGAAATCGTCGCTAGGATATTTGAAGTTACACAGATGTTCCATGTAATTGTGTGTTATATGCGGATATATAGTCTATTCCTAATAACAATCCACTGACCCGTTACTGATCTTCCACCTCGACAGGCAATTTTTCTATTATATATAGTATAAACTCATACCATACAAAAACAATCAAGCATAGCATTACACTCCATACCAGCAGATAACATGGCTGTATGAAAATACCTCTAAACTTTCTTAGAGAAATTGCACGATTCTTTTGGTCAGAGTGAAACATGCCATTATCTTCGTGCGACTTGCTATCATTTCGAAAGTACATGGTCTTCTTCGTCGTCGCTATAATCGTCACTTAAATAGTGATTATTTCCCGAGAACTCAAATCGGCCAGACTTATTCGGTGGCGGACTGAAAACAAAAAATAATCCCTGTAATATGATTGTACTAAACTTCGATTAAAATTACTGCTAGTTGAAACCAGGGAAAGTACTCTTATAAAAATAATCTGCTAGTTTTAAAGCGATCATTAGATCCTATGGCAATTAAGCAATTACCAACTTACGATATTAAAAATGATGTTAGTTAGTAAATGCAGCACGTTT
Source organism: Ectemnius continuus (assembly GCA_910591665.1). Lineage (NCBI taxonomy): Eukaryota > Metazoa > Arthropoda > Insecta > Hymenoptera > Crabronidae > Ectemnius > Ectemnius continuus. The sequence goes on along the minus strand of OU342868.1, from coordinate 4,692,001 downwards.
CGATATAAAAAGAAATGTACGGATGGAAGTGTGTTCGATTGCGAACGTGATCGCTTTAGATTCTATCCTCTAACATTGTAAACAACAACAGTGGGATCATATACTAACATAACATGCTGCAAATGAGTCGTGTGAAGTATTCGAAGTTTTCATACAGAAGCAGTAGGTACAGAATGAAGTGGTGTTGCATGTTAGTCAATTGACTCGAATGCTGTGATGTACCTTATGTTGTCTTCATCATTATTGCTGCCATTACTGCTGTTCGGGCTGCCGTCTCTTTTCGGACTAGCTGGAGGAGACAGCGCTTGCATTAAGCGACCTTTACTTTCGTTCCATATGGTGGACTAGTAATAAAAGTTATTTTATTAGAGGTAGTTTGTCATAAAAGCTACTCTAAAACAGATGGACCGTAGATGGAAGTACCTACCAGCCGACCTTCCCTCCCAAACAAAAGAAGAAAGGCATCTATAAAGTCTCGGGACTTTTCTTCCCACTTGCTAATCATGTCCAACCTCTTCTCCCCAATATTTTCCATTACCCGTTTCCCTTTGTCCTTCAAATCGTCGAACTTATTTTGCAAACGAAACTTTTTTTCCTGTAATGAAATATCGTGAACATACCGTACTTATCAGAATCATTTACTGTCGCGCGATAATTTGTAATCTTACATTAAGGAAGGAAACATTAAGTTCTTTGGCGCTGTAACCACGTGCAAGATTTCTTCTTACATAAATATCATAATCTTTAACTATTCTCGCGACTATATCGGACGTGGAAACCCCTTCTGTTCTTTGGGTAGCTACAAACATACCCTTAGCTTTTAAATGGGCATATACATCCAAACTATTCTCAGTAACATAAGGTATATCATCATGAGCGACGAAGTCGATCTGCAATTTTAATGTCAATTTTTAGTAAGTCTGGTAATTTATACATTTTAATCGGTGGGCTACATCGGTAGGAGATGAAATAGTAATAATAATTTACCTTATGCTTTTTAAGAAATTCATCATCCAATTCCCAAGGCGCATCTTTAACAACCTCGTCTACATAACGACAATGCCTAACTGCATCGTATCTTTCACTGTCTGTCATAACAGTTCTTCCTTTCTTACTATGGGTTAACTTGTCATTACACACTATAATTATGTTAGAAGGATAAATTATCTAGCTGCTTGTTAAGGCACAATTACATAGCAGTACTAATACTCACCACCAACAATGAGGTACACATTGGGAAAAATATTTTTGGCCTGCAATAGCTGCCTTGCATGCCCTTGATGAAAAAGATCGTAAATACCATCCGCGTAAACTCTTACTCTTCGCGGCGCTGAAAGTTGTATTATGTCACCATTAGCCGAACATTTCATTCAAGTTTTGTATAATCTATATTTTGCATTGCGTTTCTAACACCACGTACCTTTGCCGCTTCTAGCCATATTTAAAGTTATTCTAGTATTATAATCACATGCTTCTCTTTCAGCAATTGCTTCTGCCTCTTCACTAAAGGGTGCCTCCATACAAATTGACTGTAATAAATAACATGGACAATAATAATTTATCTGACATTTTATATTACAATCAATATAGTTTATTTTCAAGCAGCCGAAAACATTCATTTTTATAAATGTATATTTGATAGACATTTTAATTTGATCACAGAACTTCATTCAGCGATGCAGGCAGCATGTAATGAAATATATTATATAAAATGAATAGGATTAAGTGTAAGATAGATATGAAAATATAGTGTATGATATGGCTTATATGTCAAAAATATAGTCAATGTATTATACAATGATATAAGAAAACTAAAGAAACTCACTGGAAGATGTGTATGGCAAATAGGGATTTTTTTATTGTATGATATCAGTGAAATTGGACTTGTGCCTTTGCTTGTATCACAAGCCTTGCTGTTTCCCCAAGTCATTGTCACCAGCTGTTGATATTATCAGAAGCTTTATTTCACAAAATTATTACTTTATGCATGTATGCAGTCTACGATAGCACCAGTTTTATTACAGTCAACACTTTTTGCATATTTAGTGAATATTCATTTGTACAAAATTTTGTTTACATTTGTGAATTCATTTATGAAGAAACATGTGGGTCACATATATGATAAACTTCAATATTTAAAAAAAGTCCGGTCACACTACATAACTCTTTCTGCACTATGTATCAATACATACTGACGTGTAAAGTACGTGTACAAAACTGATGACTGAGTGGGGTATCGACGGATTTATATCAGTTTAGATAGGCCAATCTTGCATCACACCACACTGTTATCGGTAAAAGCCGCATTTGTATGTATGGGTTGTGTGGCAGATGGCACACATTATATGTATAGTGTTCAATAGACATAGGATAGCTCAATTAGATACATGTAATTATACATGAAATTAATGTGTTGAAAAGGGCCTCTTCCTCTACAGAATCATTAAGGCAATAACTATTATCACCACTAAAAGTGATTATGGATTTGTGTCAAAAGTTGTAATAATACTGAATGATGCTATCTTCAACAGACATGCAAACTTTACATGCATATATATATAAACTTACTGGGAATTCTGGTATTTCTTCTGCAGAAGAACTCGCATCTTCTCCATTCTTGGTGCTTGTATGCGATGTTGTACTTAGCATAGTTTCTTCTCTAGCACGTTTCCTAGACATTTTTTGTTATATCAGCCCTGAATCCATACAATTCCTGTAACGATAGATGAGCAAAAAGAATTAATGTTTAGTTGTACAAAACATCACACGTGTTGGATATGAGAAACATTGAAGTAATAAACTTGTATATTGAATTATTAAATTAATTAATTTTCACAAAAACTTCAACACAGGAATTTATGTACTGTTTAAGTACAACTTTTTATTTCATGACAACGCGGGTCAAATATTATGGCATGCGGTAGAAAACTACAACGATAGACACCGTACATTTTTGGAGTAAAGTGATACTATAAACGTTATTAAGATTTCTCGATGAATGTGTTTTAAAATTCATGTGGGAGAAAAGCGAGAATAGGTGTGTCAAATGCATAAACGTACAACCGCATGACACAGAGACGTTAATGCCCTCCTCGATAATTTGCTCGTGTCATCGTATATAAATATTCATTATCTGTAGTATTACTCCAAATTACACGCACACGGTTTTCCAAAAAAGACGCAGCTATGATATAAGCCTATTTGATAGTCCAGTTTCAATTATATATACGAGAGCGTACCGACAGCCTGCCGGGAGAGACGAGACGCATTTGATTTTCGGTGATAAATATCGCCACACTAATCCTTTCCTGCTATCAGCAATAATCACGTTTCCGCAGTGACTTTCCTTCAAGAAGTTCAACGTAAGCTTGAAGTCACTTGATATATACCGTATTAACAGCTGACCCAGCAGACGCCCGCCACGATACTTTCCCAAGTTATGCTGCGCACTGTACACTGTACACTCCTGTGCACGCTTCAAAACGTGCAGGAACGAGAGACCTACACGGCGAGCCCGAGGCACTATGTATTCGGAGAATAAAACCTATCGGAAGGGACTGATATTGTAAACTGGGGCATGAAGCCGTACTAATGCCTCTTTCTAAATCCTGAAGCGTTTCTGCGACCGGGAGAATGGGAGCACCGAAATAATCTGGCCTCGATTCTTCCGCATTTAAGAGCCTGTCCTTTCGGCTTAATTGCAGTGATGCGCGTTGCACGCATAGACACCGATTAGGTGCGAGTGTACCGAGTGCACCTGGAAGGCTCGAGTTCAGGTAGTCGAGCAAAGTTACCGTTAATCAGAGCGTGAGGCGTGCAAGCTGACGATGAGAAACTTCATTTCGCCCAACGTGAAATGTAATATAGGTAACGAGGGTCTGCACTAGTTATCGATCGCGCGATTTATGGCGAGGTCCCCGAATGAGGCGGAACCGATGCCGCGTGCGCTGATAAGAGTCGGTATTCTTATCAATAGCGCGATTTCTCATTACCTTTCGAAATACAGCGCGGCACGAAGGCGAGGCTGCTCGGTGAGGAAGGCCAACAGGATATCCTAGGCTACTTCACTGTGAACAGCCGTGAGGGGGTGTTTTAGGCTCCGGCGAGTTTGCTGGCGAGGCCTGAATGGGATGCAAAGGGACAGTTGCACCGAGGAGCCCGCGTGACTCGTTGAACTGTTTAATTCGATATTCGCGGGATGACACTTCGTCGTTGTAGCTAACACGTGGAAGCGGTGCGAGCTACGTGACATGTACCTCCGCGCTGCTCTGTCTCGGCGATAAAACGAGCGGCGCTCCGCCGTCAGACCGTCAGGGCATGACGTAATATCGGGTGATCGGAAACATTTTGCCTGCGTGTTGGTGCGTATACAGTCACAAGCGCACACAGAGCTTACACTAATAAAGCCAGACCGCAATGAAAACCACACCTAATTCAATTAATTTATGATGTGCACGAGGATCTATGAAAGCGTATTTAAAATGTTAAATACCACTTGCTGCAAATAAGTACGGTCCGCCACAGCTGCGCGCGTTCAAGTTTTACAAACGTGAGCGTATTTTCGAATGCTCCCCTGGCCACGAATGCAGTTTATGTTGTTGTGTTTAGCCACTTTTGTATCTTGGCAGGATAATAATTACGTTTTAGCAGGAGAGTGCAGAAAGTATGACTAAGCTTTCTTGAATTAATTGCGGCATCGTATACCGGGTATAGCATCATCTTTATCTACTGCCAATTGAAGCTCCGGCTTCCGGAATACATTTGTAAATGCGTTCTATTCAATTTCCTTTATCGTTGTGCATTGACATTTTTAGTGCACTAAATGACATGCAAATAGGAAAGTATAGTGCTACTTCAGCTGCTATAGCACATTCCCGAGTTCGCGATTCTGAGATATCGTGAACAATCGAATTACTCATGTTGCAGATCAATAGGAAACGTAATATGAGTGTCTACAGCAATTAATGCTGCGAACAGCTCACTATACCGACAATGAATAGAGCGATATTCCTAATGAGCTAGAATTGTATTTTGGTACCGGCTATTGCGTTATCCGTCTGACCTGTCACCTTCGAAATTGTATACATGTTGCAAGGGGGATTATTTAGTCTCTATCGAAACTAGACATACGTGACTCGGGGAACTCAAGTTATCAGAGGGTTACGCGAATCTTATTTTTACGTTCTTTCTATTTATCAATTCCTCTTTCTAGAAGTTCGTCATGCTATGAGCAATGAATACGAAGCAATAATAATATGTTTACCATATGTGTATTGTATTGCATTTGTATTCTCTTCGTATTGCGTTGCGGTACACTCGATATGTAAGAGTATCGTAATCTAGTAAGAACGTAAAAGTCTTAAAAAGTTATCAATTAATTATATGAAATGGCATTTAGATAAGTTGCAATTCCCTATACGACCTACATTTATGGACTTATGATATATTAGTGCTCATCATTTGCGATATATTGCTCAATTTTTCATATTAGGTGAGGTAAAACAATAAATTTACAAAGCTGAGATTTATTTTAATTATTAATAATAACTTTAAAATAATCTCTATATAATTATAAGAATTATACTTTTACTTTTCCATACCGGTCTTCTTCCCCACTTTTTCCTCGTAATCGATCGCACAGACAGTCCTCAATTGGGCTTAATGTTTACAATCGTTCATAATTTGTATGCATATTACAAAATTGCCATCTTAGTTCTTCTTGAACAAATCGTCGGGGCAATATCTGCCACGAATCATTGATACTTAGACTCATGTAATACAACTCCGTGTATATGCTGGATATTTATATACTCTCGTATTGGTATGTACAAATAAATCTTTGATTTCCAATTCATGTCACTATGTGCCGCGGTAAAAAAAGTTTATTGCATAGAAGTGTCATGCTGGAACTAGTTTCAAAATTTATGCGAATATCTTCATCGCATTGTAAGTTTTCATCCAATACTAGACAATGTATTATTCGTATATAAATAAATAGCAACAAGAACAGAGCGCTGTTAACTCTAATCCGTTCAGTTATCTTCGTTTCTCAACGTCACTGTTCTAAATCCTTACTGTATTACACAATAAAAGGGGTAAACGTAATGCCCAGCATTGTCATTTTTGTATAACTTATTAACTCATGTGTCTTAATATCAATGTCGCCACTTTAGTTTCTGGATGATACGTGTTTAATCGATAATGATTCCAGTGCAAAATTACAGCTAAATAAGCGTATAATGAGTCAATAGAAGTTAGCTGTAACATTACAAGATCAAGCAGAATTTTGCATCGAACTGAGAACGCGTGCTTTGTTTAGTGTAGTGTACTCAACTAGTAGAGTTAGTAAGCAATTTAACATATGCAATAGATTAATACTCATCCACGATTAAAAATTTTTGGAGCAGTACATTACGTTTCCTTCTGAAGGCATTCGTATACAGTACATCTAACTTCAACGGTGTAATAGTCTCGATATTATCATTAAATAACACTTTACTGTACGTAAATTTAATAATAAAAATACCTAAATCACAATGTGTCATGCCATCATCTGATAGCAATGAACTGGGATTTTCCAGTCTATTTCCGTTTTCGTAGTTTGCCTGTTCTGCCGAAAGTGTTCTTTGCGATATACATCTATGAGGGAGCTCGCAGTGACAAAATGCTGACAGTTTCGATGTGTTTCCAGAATAAGAGTGTACCAACTTTTACAAATAGCACGCGATTTACAAAGCTACTGTTTAAAAAATTAAGCATTGTCCGGTTCATAATGGCAGGAAATATTTCAACTTTCGTATTATTAGTGAAAGAAGAATATGTCATTCATCTGGCTTAATTGATCACAAAGAGAGGTGTGATTTTGTAAGTCTCGTCCAATGCGAACTTGTGACTGACAAATTCCACATTGCTATTTTCGAGTGCGGCATCATATTTCTGTCAAGTTGTGGTATGCACCAATTTCTTTTTGCGAAATTTGCAACAATCCCAAATATAAAAGGGGACACCTATTTGTTTAATCATTTCAGTTGTTGAAGTGTAATAAGTACGTGAGTAGTATGTTAGACAGTTACTTGTTTCTGGCTCTTTATTATTAGGCTAGAGCAATGTCCCATAGGTATAGTCTGGCTACCTAAAATCTCTCTGTATATTCCCTGTGAGCTTAATTCAAGCAGGTGTGTTGTGTGTTCATTTATATAGCTGTTAACATCCAGAATTAAAAGCAGAAGGCTAATTAGTTGGTTGTGCACTTAGTGCCTCGTGAAGTGCTTGTTGCTGGTCCGATGTTAAAGCATTTATGCAAGCTTGGAACATCGTCTCGCTGTTCTGAAATACATGTAAATGTCGCAATTATGTAATGTTTAAAGCAGTTTATACTTGGACGGATAATTGGTAACTTACTTGTATTTGTCTAACGATACTAAGAATCCTGGCTAATACAGGGTGTTCCGCTGGCACGGCATCTCGGTAAAGTGCTTCTGCAAAGAAACTAATTAGCCGAGGTAGATTCGAGTTATTTGGTCCTAAAACTACAGCGTGATTTGCTTCGATTAAATCACACAAGTATCCATAAACGTAAGGTGCTTCGTCTTCATCTTCTACCACAGGTAGCCAAGAAAGCCTAGGTAAAGTAAAAATACATGAGATACAAAATTTCAAACCCATAGGTACATACATATTTAACATCGCACAATAATTACCAATGTGGAAGTATTTCGTCTACGTTGATTGCCTTGCTATTATATTTAAGAATTTTTGTTACTGCAGAAATGGCATTTTCTGTGGGGTTAACGTTTTCTTCCGACCTCGATTCAGGGTCATTGATAACTTCCATTAACCTAGGCAATGCTTCTGCACATGCCTGTGCAAATTGTTCTCCACCATGTCGCCCTAAAACTCCGCAACCGTATGCTGCTGCTTGTCTAACTTCTGCTGATTTGTCAGAAACATATTGAATCATTGGCCGTAAGAAAAATTCTTGGTATTTTGCGCACTCCGGTCCACCATACTCTATAACGTCATCAAAAACGCATAGTGCCCATTGGTGATCAGACCAAGATCTATCAGGGCTTAGTAATTTTACGAAATGCCCACAAATTTGATCGAAGTATGGGAAAAATGATGCATTGTGTGTAATGAACAACGCATGTAAAATATCGGCAATCTTGCTCAGTGTATAAATATCTTCATTGTCTTCGTCGGCAAGTTGTTCTTCGACCACCTATATTTAATGTAGAGACATTAGTAATAAATGCATAAATTACATGTACGACGTTATGGTATATCAAACTTACATCGTCGTAATCTTCGTCTTTACGTTTCTCTATTCTTGCTACTGCTCTCTCAAAATGTGCAGTGAGTAATTTGTCCAATAGGCGCAAAAGTTCTTCCATAGATTCAGCATTGAGACAACCCGCACCTAGCGTTTCTATGCACTTAGATAGAGAGTACAATAGATCTAACAATACTTCTGCTTCTGGTTCCGTATCAATAGCTTTTAGAAGATCTGGGCATATATATGCCCACATACCTTCCAGATATTGGGGACCTACGATTGCAAAATCCAATTGTCATTATCGGGAAATCTTTTCATAAATTATACTCATGATTTTCCGTAAACAGTAAATAAGTAACCTTTAATTTTGGCACAATCTAGAAGGTATGGCAAACTAGCCGCAGCAGCTGTTCGAACACCGTCATGGAAATAAAACTTTAGCATAGGCACCATCAGCCGTACAACTTCCTCTGCATAATCCGCAAAGCCCTCCTTTAATTCTCGTGCATAACAAACTAGCATTTCACAAGCTGAAGCTTTATCTTCAAGGCCGGCCGTTTTGATGCCAAAGTTCTGCTGTTCACCGAGAGACACAAATTGCCAATCCAGATCTCCTTCTACACCTTCCATATCTTCATTATCAAGTAATGCGACTTCTGGTTTCATAGCCGCGGTACGTAAGACGGGTCCCATGACCAAAGGTAAATATTGCTCAAATTGTTTACCTGAATTAAAGATGTTACATTTTCAAAACATAAATAATACATAGTTTTCAGAGTAACAAGAACAATATCTTACCCAATATTTTGCATATTCGAGCCCAAGCGGAAATGAGATAACTTGTCTGTGGATCGTCATCTGGAAGATCCCCTTCTGAATGTGTCTTCAATAACATGTCCATAACTTCACTTGCATCCGCAATGAACTGCAAAATCCAAAAACTGTGATAACGAATGTTTCAAATTTTGCTTTCAGATAGGCTGTGAAAGCATACCTTTTCGGGACCAACAGCAAGTCCTATTAGACTCACACATTCAATCGTCTTGCCACGTAACATTTTATGTTCTAGTTGATTTGCATTTTGTATGATATATTTGAGGCACGGCATGAGTCTGTCGTAATATATAACAAATTGTTCCTCACAAGTATCAGCAACAGAAGCAATAGTTGTAACTACCTGGAAAACAAATGGTTTTTTTGTTAGTTATTTTTCCAGTTCCATAATACATTATAATGTAAATTTATTAGACGCATACTTGTTCAAGAACCAATTTTGTTCCTTTCTCAACGAGCTCCTGGAATTTGGCTGTGAGTATCGACTCAAGTTTAGCCATTATGGCATCCAAATAAGGGGTGAGAATATTTTTCGGGCAATCTTCGCTGAAGTTTACCAATGCTGCACCGGCATGGGCTTGTACTCTAGGATTTGCATTGTCGTCCAAGACCATTAAAAGACCTGGGATTACCTTGTCATGAAACTTCTTTTCAAAAATTGGCGCAAAGTCGGTTGACATTTGTCCGACTGCATTGCAAGCTGCATATCTTACCCTCGGATGCTGGAAAGAGATTGCTATGAGAAACCGAGCGATTTTAAGAAATACTTTTGATAATAAGAAAACTTAAAAGCATGAGAAAGTCGGTAAATTTATTTGTATGTTCCGTCACTATGATCACTCAACTATGAGTAGCCAACTCTCAGGAACTACAGAGGTAGTACCTTATTATTTACACTGCCAAAACGGCAGTGTAAACAGATACGAGAACCTCTGATTGCTCTGCCATGAATGTAACGCTTTTACGCTCGTATAAAGAACTTAACCGCTGACTCGATCCATGGCACTTCCATCATAAAACACTGATTTGATTATTAGGGAACTTACAGGGTCTTGTAAATACTGTATAACACCTTCCATAATTTGAGGCAAAATGGCTTCCATTTGTTTGTGGCATCCCTCACCAACTGCTGAGATTGCCATAAGAGCAGCATGTCTAAAGACAAAGACATGTTATGAAAATTCAGCACTTGATTGAGCCTGACAAAAATATTATCTGATGTTTGTTTGTTCCAAAACTATGACAATAATTTAGAATTATTGTCAACTCTCTTTTGAAGAACATTTACTGTGCACCCCAAATTTCCGCTCGTCAGAACGACGAACAAAAAGAGGAGACTACACAGCGAATTACTCTACCACAGATGTAACGCAATTATTTACGCATTGTATGTAATTGCTGACTTTCTATGGATGTTCAGACAGTGTGAAATATTCGGTTTGCCTACCTGTATTTCCAGTCAGTATTGCTCAACATTGAAGGGATATTTTGGACTATTTGTGGTAACATTGTTTTTCCACCTAAGCCACACGCTAATCTATCCAAAGCGCTTTCAGCAACAACATTGTTACTATCATTATCCTCCTCAACAACTTCATCTGAAAAGCTCCACTCTTCATCTTCTTCTAAATCAGTCATCATTTTTAGTACAAGTGGCACAAGTGCGATAATATATTTTCCACCGACTTTCCGCACCATCGCAGGTGCTGTCTCTGCCAATGTTACTAATACTTCTAAAGCCAGCTGCCTCCAAGAATCGAGCATGTCTTCATTGGAAAATATTTTCATGCACATTTCCATTATTGGCTCAAGCTGCATTCTGAGGAATTTTGGTGTTGATTCTGCCAAATCAATCAAAACTTTGAGGAGTGCATCATCATCTTGTTTCTCAACAGACTGAGCAGTGACTTGTACAACTGCAGGAAGCAACTCCGCGAAGTGTTTTTGAATATGATCTGCCTTGTCATGCACAGTGATGAAAGCACCAATTGCTCTCACTGCTTGGAATCTCACCTAGATGTTCAAACACACATATTATGCTATCTGTCAGTTTACCTTTTGAATCATAGATTGAATCCATTGGTGCTTTAATAAATTTAAATTGTATGCTCCGTATCTGTCTATAAATTATAACTTTACAAGTTATAGTCATCAGAAAGCATTTTACTGTTGGAAGATTCTGTGACAAGTAGGCTGACTGATTCTACTTGGGTATCTATCTTCCTATGGGTAAAGAAACCAACTTTATTTTTCTTATAATTACCTCGTAATTTGTGGAATCCAAAGCAGATTGCTGTAACATTTGTTTTATAAGATCAAGGTAATTTGCTTGTTGATTTCCAAATACCCCTGGGATGGACCTGAAGGAATGATTATAGAAATATTTAAATATACATGCAAACCCCTGTTTTCTAGTTGCAAGATGTTAAATTACTACTTACGTAAACATTCTGAGGGCACTCTCTTTTAGTGCTGGTACAGGACTATTTGCACATTGAAATAGGAACTGGAGAAATTCTGGCCATTGATTATTGCCTTCTTCATCAATTAAGTTTCGTGCTACTTCAGCAGCCACATCGCAAATTTTGCGTCTGATTGTTTCATTTTGTTCATTTTGGACTGACAATAAAATCTGTTCTTTAAGTTGTTTTTGAGCCTCTGGTGGTATCTAAAATGTTTGGGCTTTTTTTTATTTTTAATATAATTTACTATGAGTTAGAATACAAATTCTACAATGTACATTTACAAAAACATGGTTTATTTATTATCAGTATAAAAAATATATTTAATAATATTTATTAAAAAATTGTTACATTTGATTTACAAATTGAATTTTATATCATAGGGGTATATGTCATCTGTGATAAATTCTCTAAGCATGTATTGTCGTGATTTGAAAGTAAGTCATAATTTTTATGAATCAGTACATGATAAACTATGCCCCATCAGACAGTAGATGATCAGTTTTATTGCATTTTTATGCTATGTTTAGCTGACCTCTGATTTAATGATATAGATACACCCAAGTTATGTGCTTGATAAGGTATCCTACATATTGAAAGTTGTCATATAGGACAAATGTAGTTGAGAATTTTTCTCACACTTACAATGCACATTAGAATTGTTTCAATTTTGCTTGCATTTAATAGAATTTTATATCATTACTTTATTATATAACATACTTGAAGTGTTACTTCACAAGCCACTCATGGTATATAGCTAGTACAAAGCAGGTGCCTCAGAATACTGAAGTAAAACAGTTTGGTAGTTATTGCGCTTACCTTGGGATAAAAATCCATGAACTCTGAACAGAACAGGCGGCGTAGCAAGACCGCGGCCATAGCGCGCATTTCTTCTGAGAGGGTGGCATTGCAGAGGGATGTTAAGAGGAATGTCACCTTGGTTTCCACTGGTAGGCTATTGTATGCAGTCTACAAAGCAGGATAAACATTTCCAAGTCAAATGCTTTCCTATTGATATCATAATCACAATCAAGATATTTTCTATGACATAATTGTGTTTTACCAATATCAATCAGGATTGTCGCAGTGCCGATATTCTTTGATAGGTCGATGTGCAAAAAAAAAAAATCTCTGCGACATTTGATTCTACTTAAAAAGTACAGTAGGAATAGAAGCATGGACAGGAAAGGTGGCCGAGCACATGCCCAGTCGAGATAATGACACATGCGTTGCACGCCCGAGTGCCCTCACATTGGGGCGGCACGCCGTGAATAATAAAACGACTTGAAAGCAAGAATCATCGTCGCCCCGCATGCCGCACATCGGCAATCGGGCACTATCAGCCGCTCGAACACGCAGCGTGCACGAGTGATCGAGAAATCATTTCAGCTACTTCCGAGTAGCACGGTGTACGCCGGAAACTCGGCTCAACATGCTTGGTGTAGGCGGGAAAGCGAAACATGCGAGTTAATTCATTTCAATGGATCGGTTTCGCAGCAGACTGATGGCAGGCTGTGTCGGAGAATGTGCTCGAGCAATTTTCTACGGGGGGACTTGTAACGCTTATAGGGATACTGACAGCGCTAGCTTGATTAAAGGCCAATTAGAGTGGGATAACAGTTGGTCAAGGTAGATCGCAAGATTGGCGCGGTGCGTGCTATTGCGCGACACCATTTTGGATTTTATTGGCTTATTCTAAACACTTGTCAGCATTCCTCGGACATGAGGGCCTTCTCGATCCCGTGGCTTGGTCTAGCGAGTGAAGGATCGCAGGAGCAATGACACGGGCATCCCCGTGTCCTGGCCCTGGCATGAGGGCACAGCGAACGCAGGCCACATGCAAGCTCTGACAACACGTTGGCAACGTGCTCCACACACGCAGTCACCCAGGCCGAAGTACTGAAGAGTTCTAGCCGGCCGATCGATCGCACGGATCCGCCAAAAATCCCGCTCGTTAATACGTACCTCTGCTTGTGTCCTGGCATCGTTCTCCGCGCTGAGGAGTGTGTTTAGAAGCTGTTGAAACTGCTCAAGGTCTGCCGCCATTGTCGCCGAACGAATGAAGACACAGCGCACACTCCTCCAGCTTGATCGTCAGATGCAAGTCTACCAAGGCTTCATCCCAAAATGTCCCTGGCACCTGTCACCAACGACACCTAACACTTTTTAGCGCCCCCACCATCCATCGCGCGGGAATTCAACTCCCATTCAAATCCTTCTTACTCTTGGCTCTCCCGGTCAGCATGCTTTTACTGAAAGAATGTTATACATATTTAATGAACATTTTTAAGAGATCGAACAGCTTAAGAAATCAGATATTAATATCGTCAATGTTGGAGGGAAAAATAAAAGGAACTAATGAGATGACGTCAATGGAATCAAGCCGATGTGTTTCCCCAGAGAAGATTGCTAGAGACATTTACTTAAAATGACGTGGGGAATCAAATGGGTGTCGTGGCAGTCTTGTTTTTGACCATTTTTGAATTATGTTTTAGTTTAGTTCATATTAATTTAAAGTACTATAATATTACATTACGGTTACATTGACTAACTTGTGAGAAACTTATGCAGTCAGATGTAACATTTGTTCTATTGCCTATAATCCATATAACACTTTTGATTTGCGGCATTCGTGTTAGATTACGAAAGAATACGTGATATCAATGTACAAGACTGATTCAAGCAGCGTTTGCCCGAAATGGAGACCCAATTTCCGGGCCCACTTCCATTGTCACTTCTTGGCTACTGAGCCACCCTCGGTTGACTTTCGATCGACGTTTACGTGGCTTCCACTTTCCCAATTACGTTTCATTTCAAGCTCACTGGCCAAGAAATTTAAGACCTCCATTCTAGCTCATACTTGGCTAACCACTTAATGTGCAAAATCTATCTTTTTTTGGCTGAGATCATGAACCGTGCCACTTTATGCAAGCTCTTGGGATTTTAGTTGCTTTTAGTCCATTAGAGTGATGTTATTTTCAGCTTGACCTGTTATCTTCATGCTCAGCATTTTAAAACCCGTGCCTCTCCTAATAGAAGCTAAGATACTATAGTATGTGCTTTTGGTTGCTACTGAGTGTTAGTCTAATGATTTTGTCTATATGATACTGTTTGTAAGTCAAGTGGTTGTCACATTAAAGTCGAAGTTGTCTTGCTTTCACATATCACCTGTCACATTAAAGTATTCGTTCGACTGTTGGATCGTTGGAAAATCGTGCTATTTCCGTACTTTGAAAGGTGTCTACCTTCTTGCAAGCATTACTCGTAGCAGTGCAATGGGACATGGCTCTTTATGCAATTATTTGACATAGAATTTTGATTAGCCGCGCAAACAAGACTTTCTCGTGCGAAAGGATATTTCGAGAGTGGTCTCTTTGAAAACTTCATAGCAACATAGTAGACTTGAAATATCTTGGAAGCTGGTGCTCCGAATCCGGTGAATGTTTTGATTAAAATCTAGTTTTCGCATTGTCCACTAATTATGCGCCCGGGATATTATTGGAACGAAGTTATTTCCTCGGCGAAGGTATCGCGCAGCCACAGGCCAGCGCCATAAAATAAATATTTGCCCCGGAAGATATTAAAATCGCCTGGCGATTCACGCGTGCCGGAAAAAAGCCGAGGCGCAAATTCCCCCGAAGATCAGAAATAGCTGGGACCAGAATTAGTTCCATATCAACAACTGCGGATAGTTCCACTTCAACTTTCTTGGAATCAGGCGTTATCTACTTGGTACATGGATACTGTACCTTGCTTCGTCGACAACGCTTCTTTCAAATATTTATATCTGCGTTGCTTTTCGAAGAACGGTAGCGAAAAACAAACCTTTTATTTACAGGGAAAATAATTACACTTTTCGTTTCCCATTACCGCGATAGCACTATTGTCAAGTAGATTACGCAATATCGACTTCTGAATGCAGTTAGATATCGAAAGGCGATAAGGGAGAAAGAGAGATGAAGGCAAGTGGATTTCCGGAAGCGACGAAAGAGGATCCATTGTGAAGGTGTGGTCCAGAAGGGTGTGGAACATGGAGATCCCGAGGCGTATGGTACTCGCGGAGGATGATAGATGAGCATAAACTATGTCGAGCAACTCTGCGGATGCTTTTTGCCGAAATAATCTGGCATAGGAGAATTTTCGGGAGCTGGTCTCGTCCGGAAACGACGATAATAGTACCTATAGTTCGCCCGGGCGATTAATATGTTATTACACGAGCGTGCGTCCTTCAGAAGATAATAGGAGCGCGCGCGTCCCCACGGTTGGTGCTATTGTGGTCTATGCGGCCGCCTGTTTTGTCCTTCCTCCCTGTGGCCAGGGCGCTTTCGAAATTTTCCGAGACTGCTTCTGTGAGCACCGGACCACCTCGACGAGGAAAATTAAATTGCCAGCCTCCTCCTCCTCCTCCATCTCCTCCTTTCCGCCGGCCACTCTCTCCTTACTTATTTAAACGCCCAGGAAATACGATACTCCTTTTATCAGACATATCACATTGCGTTTAGTATAATCGACGATTAATATTTTAATTCATTCTTCCCAAGGCGAGATTCCACTATCATTAATGTCTCATGGCTCGGATGAGGTTTATTAAAATTTACGAATATAATAGCTGTTGGACTATTCTACTCTCTCTCTATTCATACTACGGCTTTATTACAGAAATTTATAAAAATGTCAGTGTCTGCGACTTTAGATACACGCCGATAAGCCACTTCATTCCAACAGATAGGGAGTATTATTAGTTAAGGACGCTGAATCTGCACAGTTACTTTTTCAGTTATGACGTTGCACATTTTTTTGGCGCGCCGCGTTTTCATTGAAACTTCTGTCATGATATGAATAAACCGAACTTGGTGGTATCTTGCATAGAGTTGTTCGTCGTTGTCTAACGTTCCGTGACTGCTAAGAAATCGTGAGGCGAGAGATATTGCTCGAGGATAGCTTTTAATTGATCGCGCAGCCCGTCGAAATTACCGACGTTCATTGTGTACTTGTTTACGACTTTGGCGGTGCTCATCAAGCTCTCTTCCAAGCCGGCGTTGGTCTCCTCCAATTTTTGGTAATCACACCTCAATTCGCCGGCTCTTTGGCGCAGCTCGACAATCTCGTTCCTTAAGGTAATGAACTCATCCTTCATCGCAATCTTCTCCGATGTCAGCTTATCCAATTGAGTTCGGGCGGTATCCAGCCTCGCCCCTAACAAATCTCGCTCTTCCCTCAATTTGCGCAATTCCGCCCTCAAAGCCAGAATTTCATCCATGGCGTTCTGTAAGCTGTTCTCGGCTTTCTCTCGATCCGTCAGGGCGACAAATACGTACGAACGCAGCGACGCGTTCTCTTTTATCAGTGCGATGTTCTGCATTTCAAGCTGCTTTATATGTCTGAGTAATGGGCCGCCTTCTTCCTGCAAGTACCACTGTCCTTGATTACTATCGTACAAACATTTCATATCACTAACCGTTGGGATTGCCAATGCATTCGATACGCTCTCTTGAATTTGCACAGTATTCTCTGTCGGACAGGCGCTCAGTTCCTGTTTGCAATAAAGAGATGTAATTTCGAACTTGTTGGAGATTGGCCTAATCGATTCGGCGTATTCCTTGATAGCAGCTAGCTCGGTGTGGATCCTCTCGAGTTGCGCCTTTGCCTCGGATAATTCCAGCTTGAGCTTGGTGTTGTGCGCTCTCAAATTTGTCATCTCGAATTTCAAAGCGTCATTCTCCACTCGCAGCCTCTTCGGCGCGACCCTCCTTCTACCGATGATCTTTGTCTGGCACTCTGCTTTCGAGGAGTCGCCACGATCGTCTTTGCCGTGTTCTATCACTCGACGCTCCCTCTCGTTCCTTCCAATTTCGCTTTCGCTCGCTTTATCACCTTGGTTCGCGTCATCGCGTAGAATCGCATTACTAATAATGACTAGCTGGCCTTCTTTCGTCCTGCCGATTTTGCCGAGCCGATTGAACTTATTCGAGTAATCCTTGAGAGTGCCGTTCTCCCGGTAGAGGGACGCTCGCTCCCGTTTCACCATCTCGTGCTTGCCGCGCAGCGTTTTCAGTTGGTCTTCGAGGGTAGCCCGAGCATTTTCGAGTTCATTAATTCTCTCGCGTAGCTTGTCGCCGGTGCGCCTTAGCCTGATATTGGACCTTTTCAATATCTGGGCCGATGTATCCTGCAGCAGCACGAACTCCGATCGTGCTTTATCATTCTCCGCTCTTGATTTATGCAGCTCGATGGAGAAATATTCATTCTCCTCTCGCGCCTTATTCAGTTGATCTCGAAGAGTGACGTTCGCCTCGTTGAGCTCTTTAATACGCGTCGTCAGATCATTATTTTCTGTCAGCAGCACTTGCAGCCGAGTCTCGGCCTCCCTGCTGTTTAAAGTCAGGCCATCTAAATTGTCATGAAGCCGAGCATTCTCCGATTCCAGACACTGTATCTTCCCGAGGGCAGCATTTAATTCTGCTCGGCCGTTCTCCACTGCCCTGGCTAAGTCTTGTAAAGTTGTCTTTGAGTTGCTTAGCTCCTGCTGGACGGCCTTGCATTCCAACTTGTACTGGTCGGAGTTGCTCATCAGACTTGTCCACTTGTTATGAAGATCCTTGGTCTGTTTTTGCAATTGTTCCTTTTCAGCCTGCAACTTGGTAACAATTTGTCTCGCATGATCGGCTTCCTTCTGGACGCGAGATAGTTCGCTCTGCAGTTGATTATTTTTAGATATAAGTTTTCTGGATTCCTCGAGTCTCTCGCTGCTGGTAGCTTTCTCGGCTTCCAACTGATGCAGCAGAGTCTTCCTATCCGATTCCAAACGGGCAAAGTTCTCCTCCAATCTTTTCCTGTCACTGCCGGAATGGTCCAATCTGGTCTGGAGATCAATGATTTCGCAATTGGCGCTATCTAAACTCCGCCTCGACTGATCTAATTCAATTCTCAATCGGTGCAATTCGATCTTCGACGTTTGTATTAATTCCTCCGTGCGTTCGCGATCGGCGGCCTCGCTCGCTGAACTTACCTCCTGAATTTTCCCCTTCAGCTTTTCCTTCTCCTCCTCCGAGGAGCGCAACTTGCCGAGCAAATTCTCAAGTTCCGCAGCATTCGCTTTCTCCTTGGCATTGTGCTCATTCAAAATATTTTCAATCTGATTTTCTTTCTCGCGAAGAGTGGCGCGCACTTCTTTAATTTCATTCTGCAAGCTTTCTTTCTCAGCCTCGTGAGTAGATAATTTTTCCTTCAGGCCACAATTCACTTGTCGCACTTCTGTCAATTGTTTCCGGTCAGTCTCGATTTCAGCGAGCAGCCCTAATACTCGCTCTTCCATCGCTTTCGTCTTCTCCCGAAAAGTTTTATTCTCTCCGGCGAGTACAGCGATCTGCCTTTGTGTGTCTTCGAGTTCTTTAATCTTTTGTTCAAGCGCGAGTCTGCTATTTGAAAATTTCTCCTCGAGGCTGTTGGCCCGCTCGTCTTTCTCAGCGAGCTCGCCCTTCAATCGCACAACTGACTCTTCCAGTTCCTCGATCCTCCTGAATAAACTCGCGGAGTCCTGCGATAACACGATCATCTCCAGTTCTTTAATCTCGCCGCACAATTTCCCCACGAGCTCGTCCAATGTCTCGGCGGCGGCGGCGGCGGCGACGGCGGGCCGATTACAGTTCGGTTTGGCCACCACGTAGGACTGCGACTTTAATGAACTTATCGCCGCCAGTGCACTACCAACCATCCTCTCCATCTCCTCTACCTTCGTGAGATACCTTCCACTGTCGAAATTGTTCATCCAATAATGCTTGAGGAGATTCTGATCGCGTAACTTGTGGATCTCCGTGTCAATTTCCTTCAAGAGATTGGTCAGAGCGAAGGCTTTATTCGCAGCTTCTCTCTCCCGAGGAGACGCTCGCCTTTCCAATTGCGGATGGTCATTGGTTCCGGGCGAGTTTAGTCCGTACTGCAGGCAGCTGAGATTTATACGCAGCTCGGTGACCTTCTTCAAGTACATGAGACAATCTGGGTCGCCAGCTGCGACCAGCGCCTCGCGATCGTGTTCCAGCCTGTTCTTCAAATTATTTACCAACTCCTCCACTCGTACCAGAAGACTCGAGGATTCCAGGCTGCTCTTCCACCTCTCATTCTCCTTGTTCCTCTTGTACGTGTTGATGTGATTCTTCAGCTCCTTCGACAAGGATCCAAGCTCGTTGAAGCGCGTTTTGTAATTCGCCCGATTTCCGGTTCGCGATCGTAGCATCGCCTTTAATTGGTCGACCTCCGAGTGGAGGTCGGCGTTGTTGTACTTGGTGGTGTGTAGATTCTCGGTCACGTTCACTACTTCTTCGCAGAGGTTGGCGATAGCTTCGGCGGCCTTGCCGAGGACATTAACCAACAGTATCTCGACATTCTGGTCGCCGATCGTAAACTGGACCAGTCTGCTCTTCAAACTTTCAATCACGTGCTCCATATATTCGCCGCCGATGTCTTCGCCCTTTGGATAGTTGGTGAGAGAGTCTGCTGTGTCGATGGTACCTAAGAATGCTGGGAGATTGCCGGTCAGCAGTTCGTTCTTAGCGTCCTTCATGGCAGCCTTGATCTCGGCTAGTTCGTTCCTCAGAGCTTCGTTCTCGTTCTTGAGTCGTTTCACTTCGTTTCGACGATGTTCGAGGAAGCTGTCGCTATAAAGGGGTGCGTCGGCCACTACCCTCCCAGCATCCAACAGCGCCGTCTTCAATTGGCGGATGTTGCGCCTCAAGCGTTCCCGATCCTCCCGCCAGTCCTTCATCTGCTTCATTACTCCGTTTAGTTTGTAAAGCGCGGCGGCTCCCACTTCAGCAATCCTTGTTCTTTCTCCCAAGGGATTCTCCTCCTCGGTATCGATCAACTTCGCGCACTTGTCATCGCTCTCCCGAGACATCTTCGCTAACCTCGATGAGGACCTCCTTCTGTCAAGGGTGCAGCTAAATTGCCTTGAGATTTCCGTCTCGTTTGAATCAATATCGATCACACTTATGATCGAACAATTTGAGAAGGATCAAAAGAGATTGTCGAGTTGAGCGAAGAATATTTGCGACTTACTCTTTCACGAGGAATTGTGCTGATAGATTTCAGGAATATAAAGGCAAGTTCTGTGTTGGTGATAATAATGTGTACCACCGAGGTCACTGGCAATTTCTCTCACATTTCACTAATCAATTTCCCTTAAGAGAGTTTCATGCTGATAGAGGGGTTGACGGTTGTGGTTGAGGGAAGCGGCGGAACTTTACGCATGTGCGAGAATTTCTTTTCGAACTTCATTCCATAGGGACTTTCAGTCTGAATCGACAGCTCGAAAGGGTTTTCATTTTCCTATTCTAATAATTTATTCAATTTTGCGTTCGAACAATACTCATTATGAGGATCGATTGCCTTTTTATGATGGATTTCCCGTCGGAAAGTTGGCGAACTCCACATATTTAATTAGAGGAAAAAGAAGTGTCGTGAAAGGGGCGAGAGAGGGAGAGAAAGATCGATTATCGAGTTCTCAGTTACTAGGGTGATTTCATTGGTGTCGTACACCCATCCGGCTTGTCGAGCATAACTGGACCAGCGCACAAGGGTACTCAAACCTCTCGAAACTTAAGAAGTACCCGACTATTTCCAGCCGACTTTCTCGTGCTCCGAACATCTGATAATACGTTCGAAACAGGAGTGCATTCGGCTGTAATTTAATTATCTCCATCATTGATTTTCATAGTTGAAATTCGAAATTGTCGAAATTAGCACTTCCCAACATGTTCTACGAAGATTAATCGATTGGCTCGCGCCAGCCGACCTGCCAATGAGAAAATTTCCCTCTAAAAGCAGGGAATCTATAAAAAAAAAGTAGGCCACTTTGCGCAATAAATGATTAATGCTAGATAGCTGCTGTTCATCGGCTTCCTGATAACACTAATTAATTAAGCGAGCACGACTGGAAGCTGCAATCATGGAGCGCCGGCCGAGGGCCGGCGCCAGGGATGTTTTTGCTTTGAACTTTTGCAATAAATATGTTGAAGTTCAGCAGGCTGGTTTAATAACAAGATTTTAATAGCGGCTTGCGAAGGGAAAGAGAGAGTGGAGGCGTGTTAACTTCATTATCCTCGTCGTCTGCCTGTTCGCCCTCTGCAATATGATCGGAAGTTTCCTCGGTCGGGGAACTTTTTCGCGAAAAGTGGACGGCTAATAATGTGCACGTTTTAATAGCGCTGGTGCGCGCGCGGCCGCGCGCGCGCAAGTGCCGGAGTACAAGAAAGCTCGTCTCAAATTTTCCGGCGATTACCCGGTGGAAAGTCCTTAAGTGATTTAATATTATTCACGGGCCGATGCCGGGAGTTTGCGAAAATGATGTTACGCCCGCACCACTTTGCCGGGACAGCGGCGCTCTGATGCGTGCTGGCGAATTTTACCGCAGATCCTCCTCTCTTTGATAGCACAGAGAATTCGTCAGGCTTTCCCCCCCGACCGATTACTGGACGATGCGCTTTGATTTCAAAAGAATCAAGCCGATAGTAGACCAACCACCACTCCAATATATATATATATCTTTCACAACATCGTCAACAATTTCGATTCCGTCAATATAGCAATCAGCAGGCGAGCAAAGCTAGGAGCGGAATATTTTTGCGATAACAATATCTTGAGTAAATCTCATTAAAATCGGCGAGAGTTCGGATTTGGCTGGATGGCGAATTGAATTGCGCGAGGCATCGTGCGGCAAGCAAGTTGGTGTGTATTTTCCGGGAGGTTCTCGGCGTGCCCGCGGAGTCAAACAGCCGTAGAAATGCACGCATGCCGATCAAAGCGCATCCCGTATGTATGTAGGCAAGCCGCAGAGCAGGGCTACGGGTTCCGATGAATTTTTCCGAATTATCCCCTCGGCCCATGCTAATGTAGTCCTTAATCAAACAGACGAGGCGTTTGTTTCGACGTAACATATTCCGCGGTGCTCTTGCCCGAGCAAACAGCGGCTGCTCGCCGCGAATACAGAAAAATATCGGGCTTCCCTTCAAATCAGATTATCGATCAGAGTGGGCGCGCAGCTCTCTCCGCGTTGACAGTGAAGCCGCGACTGTGAAACACATGGCAGAAGCAGGAGGCTCTCGTCCAACTGGCTGTATGTACAGGACTAAACGTTTTACGTCCTGCTTGGAAGCAGCCCGCGGCTAGAAGGGCTGCCGCCCGCCGCCCGCCTCTACCTTCCAGCCTGGCCGAGAGCCGTGTCCGTAATCGGTTTACCGACCTAACTCACTTACACGCCGGAGCCATTCGACAGAGAGGCTGCAGCGAAAAATTCCTTCGAGTGCGGTAATTAAAAGTGGATAACCTGCAAATTAGCCCAACCATATATATATATGTATATTAGGGCAGCAACTGCTACGGACCAATTGCCTGCAAACTAACTCAAACTGTCGAGTAGCAAATCTCTGTGGCAGTGCGAGAGTAATTGAGAAAATTGCGTTAGATCATGGAAGAGCCATATACAATGATGTACTGCCCCTGCGGCTGCGAGTCGGCCACCTCATCAATGGATTCGACACTACCACCGAGCGAGCCCTGCTGTTGCTGTGATTACGATCCCTTTAATGACACCTCCGACCAGCTCGAGGTCCTCGACCTCCCCTTCGCCTTAAAGAAGCTCTCGGTTATGAAATGCCAGATGAGAAAGTGGCGTATGGAGCGGTTGCAGCTCGAGAGCGATAATAGGTCTTTGAAACAAGCCCTCCAGTCGTTCGGTACCGACGTATGACACCTCATGTACAGCCCTCATTTATTGACAAATCAATTCATGATTATTTGCTTTCCATTAAGTTGAGTAGAAAAGCTTTAATAGGGGAAAGTGCGAGTGGCGTTTCGATATAATGCGCGCGAGGCGGTGCAAAGGGATTGAAGATGGTCTACCACTTTGCAGGGTTGAATACCGAAGAGATATCGAAGCCGGATCCACTTGTCCTGCATTATCGGCAAGAGAATGAGAGGCTGCTTAATGCGAATGCGCAACTTGAAGATAAAGCGCGGGATCTCGAGGAGGCACTTGCGGAAAGGGATTTCGCTGGTGAACATCGCGAGGCGATCGAGGCTCTCCTCGAAAGGATGGCATTTCTACGGGATCGCTACGCCCTCGAAAAGAAAGAGTACTGATCAAACAAAGACTACCCTTTCCTTGTTTACGCGACCTTTTACATTTCGCGAAAGCTTCCTCCGAAGCATGCGACGGTTACGAATTAATTTTGCAACAGGCTGAGGGAGGAACTAATGAAGGCAAAGCTGCAACTGGCACAGGTGGAAGAAGATGCCTCCTGCTCGGCTGTCTACAGACTCCGATCGAAATTACGGGATCTGGTGAAGGAGGGTGAATCTGCGGACCAGCAGGTCACACAGGTCGTCGAGCAGTCTATAGAGACCCTGGCGGAGCTCTCTCAAACAGCGGAGGACTTGAGATTGGAGAACAAGAGGCTGTCGAAGGAGCTCTCGGAGGCGCATCGGCTGGGATCGCAAAAATCGGAGGAGAAGATGCTTGGCGATGAAACGATCGGAGCGGACGATCCGGGTGTCGGGATCGATGAGGTAGGGATCGATGACAAAGCTCCGGAAGAGGAAATGGCTACTTTGAAAGGAGAGCCCGAGAGGAGAGAGCGACGACACGCTATTTCAAGATTTATCACGTATCCGTTTGAAAGTCCTTGAAAGGCACGGGCCTTCCTTCAAAGTGCATTTCTGGGCCAAGCTCTATCTTCACCGGCGATCTTAACAAAGTGACACACTTTCCCGGGGCTAAGCAGTCTCCGGAGGGGAATTAGAGAAAAATGCGGATCATCGATCGCGACCCTCCACTCAAATCGGATGGCCACGCGCCCTCTCAACTTGACAAATTGAAATCGTAGTTACCGGCTTTTCAGGGCACATTCGAGCAGCTTCGCAATGAGATCCAGAGTCTACGGGACTCATTATCGGACAAGGACGATCGAATAAGTAAATTGCGCGAGGAAATGCGAGCGCGCGAGGATGAGTGTGCCGCGAACCTAGCGGAACTGCAAGAACGAATTAGCAAGTTAACGGGACGTACTGCATCGTTGTCAGATGAGAATGACGCCCTTCGGAAATGTAAAGAGGAAGGTGAGAAGCTGCGAATTGAGAATTCTCAGTTGCAAAAGCAGCTCGAGGAACTTGAAGGCGCCAGTGAAGAATTACGAAATGAACGAAGGGCCTCCTGGGATGATAATGAAAGGTTGAAGGGAGAGCTTGATAGCTTGCAAGCGCAGAATAGAAATGGGGAGGAGGAGGTTCAAGAGCTCAAGGAATTGAACGATACGCTGAGGAATGAGCATGATAGTATGAAAAATGCCTTGAATAAATTGCAACAGGAGATGGATAGATTGGAATTAGAATGTGGGAAATTGTCGGAAGAGAATCAGAAAACGGCGGAACAGTTAGCGAATGCACAAGCTGAAAATGAGCGGCTGAAAGCCAACGTCAATGATTGTGGCGATAAGCTGGAAAAATTGAGAACGGAAAATAACAATCTGACAAGGAAGTTGGAAGACCTGGCATTGGAGAAGACTGAACAGAATCGACAACTCTCAGTCTTAAAGGATGAAGCCGAAAACAGTATGGAAGAAGTGCGGAAGTTAAAAGAAGAAAATGAGAAGCAACTGAGCCAGTCGAGGGAAGAGTTGGAGAGACTGAAAGCCGAATTAAACAGTGCTGCTGAGCAGGCGGCCAGACTGAAAGTAGAGAATAACGATCTGCGGAAGAATCTGAACGCTCTCGAAGCCGACAATAATACACTGAATCGGCAAGTTTCCTCACTGAAAGATGACGGCGTCAGTGCATTAAAGGAAGCCGAGAAAGTGAAGGACGAGTTCGGAGCGGAAGTGAAAAAGCTGAGAGCAGAATTAGAGAGATTGAAGGCCGAAAATAGCCGGCTGTTCGATGAGAACGCCAATATAGTGGGAGAGCGAGACATCGCGATCACTCAGCTGGAAGAGACGCGAAAGGAGCTTGTCAAAGTCTCGGCGCAGAACGAAAAAGAGAGGCTTAAAAATGAATTAAAGGCCTTGAGGAGAGAATACAGCCAACTGAAAATGAATACCCAAGCTGACGAAGTCACTAAGCGAAATATGGAGGAAGAACTGCTTGCATTGGACAGCAAAGTGAAAAATCTTCTTGCGAAACTTGACGAATTAAACGGGGCGAACTCCGATCTAAAAAGTAGCAACGATCTTCTCCAGAGGAAGGTTCAAGATGCGGATCAAGAGTTGGCTAACATGAGATTGGCCAGTGGAGATATGAAGGGTGACATGAAGTCTCAGAAAGACCAAATTGCTAATCTCCAGGCTCGAATTGCTGAACTGGAAGCAGAAGTCCACCACTGGAAGACAGAAATCTGCACCGTTAAATTGGACACAGATAAATTGAAAAGCGAGCTCGAACGAGCGAGGAAGAATCTAAGCGACTGCGAAGTAAGAAAGCTTAATATTAAAACGAGCAGACTCTTTATTATGACATATTTCTAATTTCGTTAAAATAGGCCTTGAAGAAGTCACGCGAACAGCAATTAGCAGGACTCGAGAACACGAAAGCAGATCTCGAGAAGAAAGTTAAAGAGTTGACCGAGCAGAATCAACAGCGGGAGAAACTGATGGAGGATGAGAGATCGGGCAGGCTTAGAAGTACAGAGGAAGCAGGAGCCCTGAAGGAAGAGTTGTCGGCGCTGAAGGCTGAGTTGTCAAGACTGAGGGAGGAGGATAATAAATGCAAGGGACATGTGAATGACCTATTATTGTCGAAAGAAGCGCTCGAGGCGAAGCTGGGCAAGTGTAAGGATGAGATCACGGCATTAAAGGAAGATAACGGGGCGCTCAAGTCCAAGATAAATACATTAAGCGCGGAGAACAGCAACTTGACAACGGAGACGGATCGGCTGAAAACTGAAAAGGCAGATCTGAGAAAGGAGCAGGCGGAGCTCAACGACAAGTACGGTAAACTGAAAGGCGAAGGAGACGGGCAGAGAGTCGAGCTCGATAAGATCAAGTCCGAACTGGCAAACGCCAAAGTGACAGTGGACCAACTCGGCTCGCGTTTAAACAAATGCCAAGGTGACTACGAGAAGCTGCAATCCGAATTAAAAGAGACAAAAGGAAATTTGGATATCGCGAGACAGGAGCGCGACAGGTGCCAGTCCGACGAAAACGCGAGGAAGGCGTCACTCGAAGCTGCCGAAGGGAAAGCGAAGAATTTAGAGAATCAGTTGTTAGCCCTGCAAAGGGAAAAGCAGGAGCTAGTCGATGAACTATATCGTGTAAAGGCTGAACTGGACAAGCTGAGGAAGGAGTCCGCGGAGGAGAAATCTGCAATGTCCGAACTGAGAGCTGAGCTGAACAAAGCGATGGCCGAGGCTGAAAAATTGCGGGAGGAGAATACGAAGCTGAGCGCGGAATTATCCGGGACTAAGGAGAGATCCTCGGCGTTGCAGGAGCAGATTAAGGACGCCGAGACGAAGGTCAAATCCCTGGAGAAGGAGGCCAGCGCTCTTGCAGCGGAGAAATCGAAACTCGAACGAGCACTCGACGAGACGAGGAACGATGTGGCCACTGCGAATAAGCAGACGGAGGACCTCAAAGCCGAGCGCGACAAATTAAAGAACGAGCTCGATTCCACCGCGAAAGAGGCTATTGAGTTGAAAGAAAAAGTGGCGCAATCGCAAGCCAACTCGAATAAGCTTCAGTCGGAGAATGAGGAGCTAATTAAGCAGAGGGCTGCCGAGGCGAGGGAGGTCGAGCTACTGAAAGAGGAGAACGCCAACCTCCAGAATAGCAAGGAACGCGCCGAAGCCGAGGCGAGCAAATTGCTGGAGGATACACGAATGTTGCGCGCCTCGAATGCTCGATTGAAGAATGATAATGATCGCATCAGCAAAGAATCGTTCGACTTGACATCCTCTCGGGAGCAGGAAAGAAAACAACGTTCCAGCCTGCAGGATGATCTCGGAACACTGCGCTTTAAATATGAGGGTCGTAAAGCCGAAATTGCTACAATGAGAGCCGAGTTGAGTAAATGTCGCGAAGAACATGAAAGGTTAGAAGACACCATTGCCAAACTGAAAGAAAAACTGGCTGCTCTTGATACAGGTCTGTATTCATCAATTTGAAACTGTAGAATTTATAAACAGTGAAATCTTTCTGAATTTTAAAGTCATTTATAATCCTAAAGGTGCAGAAGAGAAACTCAACAAACAGACACCTGACAGTGAAATTGCGAAGTTGAGGGACGAATTAGATAAATGTCGCAAAGCCAATGACATATTACTGAAAGAACTCGATGAGGCGAAGGGAAGAGACGCAGTGCCCGATTTAGGTTTGTCAGAATTTAGTGCGATGATGTCATTATTGGAGTAGAACATCTTTCCCCAAGTCTAAAAGTACATTATGTCACCACAGAGAAAACTAGACCGTTTAAGATTTCAACGGTAAAGATGACGGTAGCTAAGAAACTTAATACTTCTCACGGACGTTTTGCCACTTGACAAATTATGATAGCGTCGCAAAAGACGCTAAACTGTTAAATAGACATTATTAATATACTGTAGAAGGAATCAGCTTCAGGATGCTGCGGGATGAATGCATTGAGTTCATTAAGCCAAATGAATTGCTCTCGGGACAGATTGAAAAGTATCACGGTTAAAAAAGTCACGGGAGAAAAGAGGCAGGAGGAAAGCCGTATTCTTATAAGAGCTGTTTTGCTTTTTCGGCTCAGCGTTTTACTGTCAGTCGCGAACAAAAGTGAATACGGTTATTCAGAACTTTAATTGGCTCTACTCTGCGCGTCGATATTCGTGGTTTACGTGCTGGGAATTTCGCGAGCACACCGCACTGGTTTACAAAAAGCGTGATTTCATCTAATAAAAAAGAAAGGAACTAGCCGAATATCCGGCGGATGATCGAATACGAGATGATGTTGCGGAAATCTTCTTGAAATCGAATGAAAAGCTGCCGGTTATATACTTATCCGGTGTTGTAGCTTCCAATGAAAGCCCGGGGATTCCCGTGGCTCGAGTATTTTAGCTTACCACTTAAAGCTGCGATCCCGAAGCTTCTAAATCCTGGAGAGTGATTTCGTGTATCGGCCAGGTGTTCAGCGGGTTTCGGATTCTGTAAATTATTTGAAGGGGAAAATTACAGGGAGGCCGGGAATGGCAGGAGCGCCGGCAACCAGCCTGGAAATTGTTCCTTACGGCACTGAGCGATCGATTGCCAATGCGAGCGAAGTGCAAATGTTTGGGAGGAATGTCTCACAACAAAATTCGGTGAGTGTAACGATGTAGACTAACATAAGCTGCCAGTTAATAGAATAACTCACGTTTTCAAAAATCATTCGATATACAGGAACCTATGAAGAACACTTTGGAAAATATCGACGATTGGCTCAACGTAAGTTTTTGATGAACCCTTCAATTAATTAACAATTAATTGAGAAGAACTTCTTACTCTTTGATTTCAGTCGCTGACACTCTCGCAGCTAGCAGACTTGCATGACAAAATCTGTTTGCTGACATCGGAGATGGTCGAGCAGGACAGTGGTTCGCCGACCTGCGGCGGAGGGACATTCGACATGGACCCGAGCGATCCACTGACAATGCATTACGATTTTTTGAACAATAGAATTGCTGCCTTGCAGCACGAGATAGCAGCGAAGCAGATGGAAGCCGAGTCGAAGTTGCAAGAGTTGCGGCAGTCGCTGCGCCAGGAGCAGTCCGACCTGATTCGAATCTCCGAGCAAATGAATTTGGAGAGAAAACGCAATTTGGCTCTTCAGCGCGCCATGGACAACGCCCTCTGACGCAGTCGCGTTTAATTCCATCTGGCATCAGCGTCCGACAAAAGCTGAGTTATTCTATGCCGCGCGAACTGACGTCGCATTCACTACCTGCCATTCTCCTCGAACACGAAAGCCCCCAGCAAAGGACTCGAAGGAAGAGTCGATCTTCCTTACTCGACGATCTTTGATACTCAACAAATAACTAATGTCCTGTAAAGAAAAAATATTGTTGGAAATAAAAAGTCGACCGGTGGAGGGAAGCTCTTTCTACTCAGTCTAATGTCCCATTGAGCGGAGAAACTCTAATCGTGGCCTCTAAATGGAAACAATAACTCTCTGGGTAGCGGCGGCGTCGCCGGTGCGCCGCGCTAATTAACGAAAACGGGGAGAAAAAGCCAATAACGCTCGGCCTGCTGGAAAACAGTAACTGCTAATAACGGCCGATGGCTTCGACGCTTCGGCCGTGCTTTTGCCCTGGCTGTTCTACGTGCGACAATGCGATTTCCGCTTGTTTCCTATCGGAGCAGCGCCACTGACGGTGGCCAGCAGGCAGCTTCCCCCTGTTGTGCTCGCGATTGAGATTAATTCAATTGTACTGCGGCCTCGCATCCGTTCCCACAACTTTATCAGAGGCGGCGTGCTTGTGTGATGTTGCGTGAGCCTCTCTTCCGTGAACTGGATTGCCGTGCCGGCGACACCTCCCCGGATTCCCTGATCGCAGAGAGATCGGCCGAGGATCGACACTCGACTCTCAACAAAGAGTATTCATATAATTGAAATGCGCTTGGCCGCCAGGACTCCTAAGTAAATGGACGGAATCCGTTTAGCCGTGTGTCCGGCCAACTCGTAGAGTTGCAATAAACGTTGCGAATCGCCGCTTGGTTAAACTAGAAAGGACCTTTCTGGCTGGCAGGTACTGCCTGCCGGCCAAATCGAAACGCGACAAAATTCTCTTTATAGGATTGTCCGATGTTTACTCGGCTATGACAGGGGACTTTATTGCTATTTAAATTGACAACTACCACTGCAAAATTAAATGGACGAACGTTACACAAATGGCAAATTTGTTTTTGAGTTGAAAGCAACTCAAATCAATTAATCAGGGTCGGAGGAAAGTTTTATCGTAGTGCGTTCGAAAAAATCCAAAACTTTTATTTGCTTGCCCCGCGCTCCAGATCTGCGTATCCAACTTTCTCTTGCCGATAGTATGCCCAATGAAAATAATGGAAACGAGCCTCGTTATATATGTACAGGGTGAGTCACTTGCCTTTGAATCACCACCGAAAATTGGATATTTTCGATGGCCAAAAATATGGGGAAAAAAAAATTTTGAGCTGGGGCTCTGGAATTTTTACCACTTCTTCCTCGATGCAAAAAAACACTTTCTACAAAATTTCAGCCCCGGGAAAGGTCGGGAAGATAAAAAAACATAGGAAAAACCATCAAAACTAAATATTCAAGATCGGTTTTCCACGTGTTTTAGGTAGAATTCCGGCATTTCCCCCACAAAATTTATGTTTTATATCCGTTTTGAGACACGAGCAATCGAAAAATCAAGCGTTCGTCCCGGTCCCAGAACCTTCGAAAAATCGAAAATTTTTGAAGGGGTATGCCTTAAAAAATTTGCGAAAAAATGAATTTTGAGCTAGGGCTCTGGAATTTTTACAGCTTCTTCCTCGATGCAAAAAAACACTTTCTACCAAGTTTCAGCCCCGGGAAAGGTCGGGAAGATAAAAAAACATGAGGAAAACCGCTAAAATGAAATATTCAAGATCGGTTTTCCATGTGTTTTAGGTACAATTCCGGCATTTCCCCCACAACATTTATGTTTTTTATCCGTTTTGAGACACGAGTAATCGAAAAATCAAGCTTTCGTCCCGGTCCCAGAACCTTCGAAAAATCGAAAATTTTTGAAGGGGTATGCCTTAAAAAATTTGCGAAAAAATGAATTTTGAGCTAAGGCTCTGGAATTTTTTCTACTTTTTCCTTGATGCAAAAAAACATTCCCCACCAAATTTCAGCCCCGGAAAAGGTCGGGAAGTGATGAAAACATAGAAAAAACCGTCAAAACTAAATATTCCAGATCGGTTTTCCACGTGTTTTAGGTAGAATTCCGGCATTTCCCCCACAACATTTATGTTTTTTATCCGTTTTGAGACACGAGTAATCGAAAAATCAAGCTTTCGTCCCGGTCCCAGAACCTTCGAAAAATCGAAAATTTTTGAAGGGGTATGCCTTAAAAAATTTGCCGAAAAAAAAATTTGGAGCTAGGGCTTTGGAATTTTTATGGTATCTTTCTTGATGCAAAAAAACATTACCCACCAACTTTCAGCCCCGGGGAAGGTCGAGAAGTCCACCAAAAAAAATAAAGGCTAGGAGAGTTCTGATTCAAAGGCAAGTGAATCACCCTGTACACTTTGTTGTCGAAGTGGGCTTCGGCCAATAGCAATTGGTTTGCCACGTTACACGCGGCCGAATAATAGAAGCCGTGGAAATATTCAGATTTCGAGTGAACTTCGACCAGACTACCAAGATGATCCTTTCGCCCAAGTTTTTCGATTTCCTTTCCCGTTTGCATGTACCATTGGCAGTGTTTCCGCAATAGAAGAGTAATGCAATAAATAAAAATGCGAGTTTCCAGTAATCCAGAAAGCGTAGTAGAGAGGCCTCGAAACCGCTTTATTCAGAGGCGGACACCACACACTGATTCTTTTGTGCACAATGCGGTTTCCCACGGCTTTGTCGGCGAACCCTTTATACCAGCCTTTGCTCCAATAGCGACCCAGGATCGGCGCAATAAATCGAAACAATGATGCCCGATGTAATCGAAGAATTTCTAAACAGTCTCTTTATGGAAGGAAGTTCATAAATGTAAGGGGCGCGAATAACTTTGCTGCATTTTGTTCGATGACATCGCGGAGTGTCATTCCTAATAGAAATGCTGTACTCACTGTTGTTTCTATCTTATGCCTGGCTGGCTTTTGACGCGATGGTGAGAAACTCCATTGGTTTTCAAGTGTTACGAAGAAGTATATTAATATCTTGCGCGTTCTCAGCCGAATGCGGAGGGGCTGGAACATATGTTGCAGGACGCAAGTTGCGAAGCCCTTAGCGATCTTTACATCGAAGATTGCGAGCTGGACGTGGTTACAACTGATGAAAGTGACGATCCTTGCTTACAGTTTCATATGAAGACTAAAAAATCGATAGGCGAAAACTGTAATGTACGAGTGTCATTATTGTTAATGCCAGTTAATCCAGTGAATATTGATTAATATTGAATATCGGGGGAAATGTTTGAAGTTCCATGCATTCGTGACTTTAACGGATGGCGCTGGAGAGGAGCAAGAGATTGGGATCTCTACAGATGCTCCTGTTAAGACCATCTTCGATGGTGATAATGCCCTCGGAAAAGAACTTTCTGCATTAGCAAACTTTCCAGAGTCCGAGTTTCCGGTACCAGAGGTACTGAATCTCTTTCTATCCTATGACATTTGTATTCATTTAATATGTAATATTAACAAAATGATTTATTTAACTTAGGGTGTATATTCCAACGAGTGTCATTTAGTGTCTGACGCCCTTCTACCCAAGATGTTGCAGCGTGGCCTCTATACCATGCATTGTGAACTAGAGTGCGAAGGAAAGTCGTGCTTTAAAATTGACGTGAGTACCGAAGTCATGTGACGTACTTAAAGACCATCATCAAGAAATATACTTATCTAATAATCTTAAATAACAAACTATGAAGGTAATGTCCAATCCTACATGGTTCTAAATTACTTTATGATACAATTGTAATTTAATAAAGATGTTCTAGCATAATTAATAAATGGCATTAATTATTGAGCGGTGTATTGTTTCCCCCAAAGCCTTGACAATATTGCAACTATAACATACTTCGTATTTCCTCCAAAAGGGAAATTCGAATTTATATAACGCGACAAATGATAAGATCAGGTTACAGTGCAACATAGACTGAATATGGTATTGTTAGTCTCTTAACGCGAGCACTTGATCTCATCTAACTCGATCGAATAATTACTCAGGAGTGCGCGATGCAACACCAACAGGAAGTGCCGTCGTCCTCCCCCACATTTCTCATTAAAGACTAATTGCACCGTAAACAATTGTCCCCGACAGCTGTCGATATTTATCGCGATGAGGAACGAAAGTGTATATAAGTGGACGATGCATTAATTGGTTGGCAAATACGAGTGCCAATGAAGCAATGTGGAATAGAAGAGAAATGTTGCTGCTGCTCGTCGCACTGTGCTGGATCGCACCCTTTGCCAGCGTAAGGAACGTTCGGACAGAAAAATTCATCGTAGCAACAATCACGTTAAATTAAAAGGCTTTCATCAATTCTAGATGGAGGTGGTCATTATTACTGACGACGTAACGTTAAGTAGTGTCAACGAGGAGTATATAAATCCTGACGATTGCAGTACCGCCGTCGTGGAGGAAGACGATGATTGGCCGGTTGTTGACATAACCCTCGCCATTATTCAGCCGATACCATGCCCAACAATGGTGTGTTAATTGTCATCGATGGAAAGTGCTATCAACATATTGCGGGAAACGGATAATAATGGTGTCAATGTTGTCGCAGATCAATTTTCGACTAATGGAGTACAACGATGGTGACTATACGCTAGATACGGGCATCCAGTTGATACAAACATTACAGAGCTTCCTCAATGACAAATCTCTCGTCGGACCTGTTCTGGAAGCCTTCGGCATAACAACCTGCCCTATCATGCCTGTATGTTCTTCAATTTGTTTCTAATACGAATCTCCTTACTTAACGAAATACCAGAGCGGTGTTCTACTTTGTGTATTCCTTTCAGGGCGTATACGAAATGAAGAACTTCAGATTCAAGTCGAATGCGATGACTAATTTCCCCATAGGCGAGTTTAAGGCGTTAGTTGAAGTGACATTACCTGACGATGAAGTACTATTCATACTCGAAGTGTTCTGCAGTATTGACAAGATGTAGCAAGCTTCTAGGGAGATTAGTAGTACAATAAAATTGGCAATTAAATTTACGTCACGAACCAGTCGTTAACCTACTACTAATTAGATGTCGAACAGTTGTATTGGGTATTGAATAAAATATTGGCTCGATTGAAAGAGTGAAAGATATTTAATTTCAAAAAGGCTTGAACCCAAGGATAGAAAGTGAGAAGCAGTGAGACTGTGTAAGAGGTGGCTAGGATACTGGAGGCAATTCCCACTTTTTCTGTGTGCGAACATAAGAACGATATTGCTGATCTATTTCCGCCAGGGTAGCTGGTTACTGCTTTCTATGTCGAGTGTGCGAGAGCGCCGCCGCGCCGGTCAGGATACTTTGATCATGTCTCATTGCCGCGGAGGAAAGCAGGAAAAACTCTATTTCCGGTACAAGGTAATGAAGAACGAGGATGGCCGCTAGTTCTCCTCCGACAATGGGGCGGAAGAACGGCAAGGAGTAAGTGTTGATACCTAATGTACCAGGGTTCTGAATTGAGGAGAGAGTCCTTTTACACCGATACAACACGTGCCGTGTGAATCGCTCTACAGACATCTCTAGCCTTTCCTCGTCTCTATCTGCTACAGTTGCTAGCACCGCCCGTTACCATTACGACCCCATTCCCGGAAGGGCAATGCCATCCGGCGAAAACAACGCATTAACGCATTAGCTTCGGCTACGCTCCAAGCTACTTCCCGACTTCCTGCTGAAACCTCCCTATGAGTCAGCTGGTATCCTTTAATTATTCAATACATATTCCTTCAACTTTTCCTATTCTATCCAATATACACACGATCATAAAACTCTTTTGTCAGACCCGGAAAAATCGTGGTCTGATACTGTGTCTGGCTAGAAACTGGCTCGTACCACTTACGCCCGGAAACAGTTTAGTATTTATTTTGCGGTGGGCTCGCCGAAATTACGCTAAACGTTCGCAGCATTATTTCGAGCTAAATGATGCTAGGTGCTGTTTCAAAATTAATCAGACTCGTTTGGCCTGTCTGCGATTTCTATGAACAGAGTGAGAGCGGCGCGGCGCGGCGCGGCGCGCGGTTCGGGTGCGTTCGCCCTTTGGTAAACGGGACAGGCGTGTTCTCCTCCCGGAGAAAAGCGAGCGGTCATGCTCGGGAATGGGGATGGGGATGGGGATTGGTGGGATGAGGCTGTGTGTAAAACTAGCTGGTAAACTCCGACTGGGCCGGCGGCGGGCGCACGTTTTTTTCCGGCCCACTGACAATGGGGACGAATTAAACGACAATGCATATTAATTAACCTGCCGGAACACGGCGGACAATCCACGGTAACGATTCGCCGGGAAGTCACTCATGACGAGCCGCGAACAAGGGGCAATTAGAGGAAATCAATGTTGCACGACACGTTTGCACGCCGCATTTAATAATAGTGCTTGAGCGAAACTCAATTCGCTCTTTGACGACATAACGAATGCATGCCAAGCTACAGGCTGACCGGCTTCCTCCTCTCCTATTGGCCACTCTTACAACCACAAGTATTCCAGACTATTTCTTGCGATATTGACGTGCCGCGAGTGACACTGCCAATCAATATCATTTTGACTTCTGACTCACTCTGGGAAGACAACGGAGATGAGTTGCCCATCCTCTGAATCAGTTCACTATTTCTTTCTTGCTGTCATCATTCAATAATAATCGCACAGCGCATAATGACTCGTGCCGGAGTAATAGAGTCATGAAGCAACGATGACCACAAGAGAAATGACCTTGGTAGTTTGGTGAATGGCGATTAGCCTCGCGAGATAGCGTCGAGAAGTGTGGGCATCGCTGCAAGATACTAAATGCAATTATCGGCGAGTCGTGCCCTCTTCGCTTTATCGTTGGATTTTTATTCGCTAGGCTGATTTCGATACTGGTAGATTATCAACTGCGGCACAAGTTTGCGATAAGCGAGAGTTAAACACAGCACCAAGTCACTGATGATAGAAATGGTAGAGATCGTAATTCGGCTACGAGGAGAAGCTGCTTTTGTTACTAGTGTTCTTATTGATATTTCGGTTCTAGGTTCAATCGGAGGCGGCCGTCTTTAATCTTTGTAGAAGTAGGCGTCCCTTTTGCTTAAAGGGTGGCCACAGAGAGGGCAAAACGGGAAATCCAATTGCTCTGAAATGTTCTAACTTAGCCGGAGGTTTTAGATTTCCAGTTTGAGTTATGTCTTTATGTCTTTGCTTTGGAAAGCTCCTGCGCGCGCATTCTCTCCTTCTTCTCCCTCTACGCCCGATAGTAAACGTTTCTAGTGCATGTTTTGCCTTTACCTTTGCTGCCTTTGAAACTTCTGCTTTTCAACAGCCAACTCATGTAATACACAAGCTAGCCGGCCCTGCATGTCTATGTGAGCGGAAATATTTCACCGGCTTCTATTTACTAGATCCGACCGAACCGGGGAGTTTTCAAAAAAACCACTGGTTCCTTATTGCCGTTGGCTTGAATAAGCTCGAGCGTAGTTGGCTGTAATTGCGTCCCAATGTTATCGCGAACAGGTAAGTACCACATGTATTGAGCTGTATACAGACAAGTTGTAGACAAGGTGAGACTACTTCTATCAGGGTGACAAGAAAAAATGCTACAGCTAAGACAAGATAGCTCGTTCCGGGAAGCAGGAAAACAAGCACGGTGATTTCATGTGAAAATCGTTTTATGTGCTATCACGTGATAAAGCATTTCCTCGCTCAGCCAACAATGTAATCAATGACACCATCCATATATACGGTGGTGCGCTAGATGTAGAACTCTTTGCTAGTTAATAAAAGCAAGTTCAATCGGCAGGCGTCGACACTCTCAGTTATGCAGTGCTTCCTGAAGTTCTACAAAGTTCAATAAAGTTGGACGAAACTAATGCAGAATGGTGTTCGGAATATTGGAGATCTTTGCTTACTTCGCTGCAGTTTTTCTCCTGCTTTATTACTATTTCTCATCGCCACTGAATTATTGGAAGGCCCAGGGAGTCAATGGACCGAAACCGTTGCCGGTCTTCGGCAATACGAAGAGCATTATTTTCGGCAAGAGCACATTAGGGGATTACCTGCGTGATGTCTACGAGGAATACAAAGGGGAAGCTGTCATCGGAATCTTTGACCAGTCGACTCCGATCTTGGTTGTCAAAGATCCGGACATGATCAAAGATGTCCTTATTAAGGACTTTCCAAAATTCGCCGAACGAACCAGGGTTCTCAATACTAAAGTACGTTTCTTGGATTCTGTATTATAACATTCCTTCATATTTCTCATCATAAATTTATAACAATAGGGATTAAATTAAGCTCAACATGGTCCATTAATTAATGACTTTTAGGTAGAACCTTTATCGCAACACCTGTTCAGGCAGAGTGCGGAAAGGTGGCGCTTGCTCCGAATGAATCTCACACCCATTTTCTCATCGGGAAAACTAAAGGGCATGTTCCACTTGCTGATGGAATGTGCCGATCATTTCGAGCGGCGTCTCGAAGCGATGGTTTCCAAGGGCGAGCCCATCGACTGTCGCGAATTCACCGCCAAATTCACCACCGATGTCATTGGCTCGTGTGCCTTCGGTATCGAGATGAAGGCGTTGGCAGACGAGAACAGTGAATTCCGAAAAATGGGTCGTACCATTTTCACCGCCACTTGGAAATCTTTCCTTAAAGATCGAGTTCGGGAAATGCCGATGCTACACAAACTCTTTGGTAAATACGTCCTCGACAACACGGTCGCCGACTTCTTCACCGGACTTGCTAGGACGACTATCGAGCATAGAATCGAGAACAATATCCAGCGACATGATTTCGTCGACGTTCTAGTCGATTTAAAACAACATCCTGAAAAGCTGGATTTAGCTGGTGAGTGTCCCTTTTCTCTTCCATAAAGATCGTTTCAAAAGATTTCGCGTGCATTCACCGAGCGACGAATTCCAAGCAGAAGTGGAGGATGCCTTGCTGGCCGCCCAGTCTTACGCTTTCTTTGCTGCTGGTTTTGAAACCTCTTCGATAACAATGAGCAACGCTTTATACGAATTGTCGATGAACCACGAAATTCAGGACAGATTACGCGCGGAGATTAAGTCAGTTCTCAAACAGACTGATGGGAAGATTGAATATGGAAGCATAGATCAAATGAAATACCTTCACGCAGTACTTCAAGGTAGGTCGTACGAAACTGAAACTTAGAGTTATTTATCGGGCAAAATGATATTGATGATTTTTTACAGAGACCTTGAGGAAATATCCACCTGTTATGTATCTGACTCGAACAGCTTTGGCTAACTATACATTCGAGGGATGTGGGCACAAAGGTGTGACAATATCGAAGGGACAGAAAGTAGTTATTCCAGTCTACGCAATGCACCATGACGAAGAGATTTATCCGAATGCTGATACTTTCGATCCAGATCGATTCAGTGAAGACGGAATAAAAAGTAGACACCCCATGCATTTCCTGCCATTTGGCGATGGTCCAAGAAAGTGCATAGGTACATATCACAGCTTTAATATTCATCATTCCTTTCATAATATTTACTTTATGCTGGCATATTACAATAATTGTGTTGTTCCAGGCGCGAAGTTCGCACAGAATCAAACGAAAGTGGGGATAATTAAAATATTGATGAATCACAAAGTCGACGTATGTGAGAGAACACCGCGGGAGTACAAGATCGATCCAAAACAACTGTTCCTCATGCAACCGGCCCACGAAATTCCTGTGAAAATAACTCGGCTCTCTGAAAATGTATACTGACAATCAGTAATCGAGAGAGAGGGAGGACGGGCAATTATTTGAGATCTGTCGGCAAAACATGAAGTTACGATTGGTTGAAAATATAAAAGTGAGCACGCAAGTAGAGCCGCCCTCCGAGGGCCTTGAAAGAGTCGGAACACATTTATTGAATGCGGGAGATATTCTGATCCATTGCGTAAATTTGCATTATACTTTGGAGTACGGGCCAATCTCCGCGGAGACGATATGTATATATATTGGAGAATGGCAAATGCCGAGAGGAAATTTTGTCACAGGATGATTGGTTACAGCTCCCCCTTACTCAATTCCACGATTTGGAGATAGTCCAAAGTCAACGTATCGCTGGGCTTGATAGCAAAGATAAAGCTCTCTCGCGCGCGAACTTAACAGCGAGCGTCTTATCATTCCGAATGATGCAAAGAGATTTATCTATCTTAGCGGGAGAATTGCTGCGGGCGAAGCATGCAGCGCTAATCTACTCATGACGCCTTTTTAATAATGTACTCGCACACGAGACTGTAAGATTAAGCTTATTCAATAAATGTCAGTTGAATTTACGTGAAGGTGCGCTCTGGATTTATTGATGTGCTTGGGAGGGAGAGGCCGGCTCGCGCCGCACTCGGTGATTTAATTTCGCCCGGCTATCGCTATCGTCTGCGACACAACGATTTCGAGTGACGACAAATATTTGGGTAAAATATAGCATTGGCTGACTGCAGTCGCTCGGGGGCAATAATACATTTCGCCTCTTTATTAAATGTGATAACAGATTCGGCGTTGCCAACGAACTCGGGTGATCGAATTCAAATCAGTGAGCTCTTACATGTAATACTGGCACGTACCATCGGCTACTTCGACTTCGCTTCCCCGTCCGTTTCCTCATCGTCATATTCTATTCTCGCCAGTATGAAGCTTGATATTCTTATCGAATCAATGTACGTCGTAATTGTGCTTCTGATACTCTACGTGTACTTGTCCTCCAACTTTACGTATTGGCTGGCCCGTCATGTTAAGACTCCACCAGCACTACCGTTCTTCGGTACCTTTAAGGACGTTACCCTCGGCAAGGTGTTAATGAGTGACTACTTGAAGAAATTGTATAAACGCTACTCGAAAGATGGCATGGTCGGTTTGTACGCTGGAAGCACACCGATTCTACTCATCACCAATCCTGATTTTATGAAGGATGTGTTGATCACGGACTTCAGGGTTTTCGCTGATCGCGGAATAACCAATAACGAAGAAGTATGTTGTGGTGGTGGTGGAAACAGTGTTGTAAACAACAGGGAGATATTGTGCTCTTGTCACTAAATCCGACATTGGATATCTTTGTAGGTGGACGCGTTCGGCAGCAGTCTCTTCTCACTGAAGCCGGACAAATGGCGAGTGCTGAGGAGCAAGATGTCGCCGGTATTCACTTCCGGGAAGCTGAACGACATGTTCTACATTGTGAAGGAGTGCGGAGAGCAGTTTCAGGAATATCTGGACAAATTGGTAGAAAAGGAGAGCGTGATAGACTGCCGGCAAATAGCGATGAAGTTCACCGCCGATGTGATCGGCACGTGTGCCTTCGGTCTTGACTTGAAAGTTTTGGATAATGAAAACTGCGAATTTCTACAAAAGTGCAGGCGAATCTTTAATCCTCCATTCAAAGCTATCCTTGGAGAAATTATGAAGTCTTACGCACCTTGGCTCTATAACAAAATCGGCAAGCATTTCGTCGACACTGAAGTTCGGGATTATTTTATGAAGTTAATCATGGGAACGTTAAAATATCGGAAAGAGCACGGTATTACTCGGCACGACTTCGTGGATGTATTGTTGGATATTAAAGATCACCCAGAGAAAGTTCCTGAACTTGGTAGGCGATGATAAGTGGTGTTTGCGCGTAGTACAAGTGGAATATTAATCGGCGATTAATTACAGAATTGACTGATAAGTTCATCACGGCGCAAGCAATGATATTGTTCGTAGCGGGCTTTCACTCGTCGTCACTGACGATCGCACACGCTTTGTATGAACTGGCTAGAGAACCAGAGGTGCAAGATCGAGTGAGGGAGGAGATGAAGCGTGAATTGGAAAAGAATAGTGGAGTGATCGATTACAAGCTTGTCAAGAGTAATCTGGTCTATCTTGATGCTGTAATTAAGGGTAATTTTCATTAACTATCGCAAGTGACCGTAACTTGGATGATGGGGCGAACTTCGGCTCGCCGAAGTTCGCCCAAGAGTCAGCCGAGTTTTCTTATCTCAAGTTTTCCGTTGCATGCAGAGACGTTGAGGAAATATCCGCCGGTCATCTTTCTTACGAGGCAGGCAACACGCGCTTATAGATTCACGGGAACGAATGTCGTCATTCAGAAAGGTCAAACTGTCTGGATTCCCGTCTACGCATTTCATCACGATCCAAACATTTACCCTCGTCCGGAGGTCTTCGATCCCGACAGATTCATGCCCAAAGAATCCGAGCCAAATAACCAGGTGGCTTATCTGCCCTTTGGAGATGGACCAAGAAATTGCATCGGTAAAATAATAAATGATTCCCTCCCTGAGCGAGCGGCCTGATAATTATCGCGATACTCAACGATAACTAACGAGACTTCCCGAATATTTCGCAGGCACTCAATTCGCCCAAAATGAGATGAAAGTTGGGCTGCTGAAGATCTTGTTGAATTACAGAGTGGATGTTTGCGAGAAGACAAAGTTAGTGCACACTTGTGCAATTAGAAACTCTCTCTTAATGCCTGTCAGAGGAATATATGTGAGGATGACGAAAGTGGGATAGAATCTTCAAACAGTTCTATTTAACATTGCTTTAAGAAACAGCTTCTACAAACGAGTTATGTACATTATGATAAATAGATAATAAATATTATTCACTGATATCATCTAAAAAAAAAATCCTCGATCTTGAAGCTCACACGTAATCTGAACAGTGTATATCTTAAAGTTAACCCCTTTCTTGGGGATCTGTGGGGTGCGCAAGAGAGACTTATTGCGGAAGCAATAAACTTTCTTTCCAAGCACCCCATTGTCGAGTTTGCCGGGCTTTTAGTAAACTCCTCGTAATTGTGAGGAACGCGGCACCCTTTACCTCGTTGAGCGAGTCCTGCTACATACAATATAACGTCGAGCGGGGTAAGTATCATTCTCCAATCAATAAGCGACTTGACAGAGTAAGAGCTATCAGAGAAATTAGTCCATTACAAATTAGAACTGTCTCGATGTTGGTTGGGAGGGCTCGATCGACCACCAAGTCAATGAAATTCGGCTTTTATTTGCGTTTCAATTTGGAAGCGACAACACCTACAACTCCCCTCTGTGCTTTTCCGGCTCGAAGTTACGGCCTTCGTTCCCCGGCAATATCGGCATTCCCAGATAAATGCAGTCGGTGTGATGGAGCCGCGAAAACGCTGATTCGAAAGTTCATCCTGCGAGAATACGAGTGCTCAAACGGTGCGCGCTGGCCATTTTCCTCTGAAAGCATGCGGTATTCCAAGCCCCGGCCATTGTATCATCGGGGAGTGCATCGTGGAATGACAATGGCATCCTGCGCGTAACATAAATCTACTCGCTCTCTCAGATATTATGGGAGCGGGCGGAACCAGCCGTACCATTCTAATAAAACTGCTAGTAGCGCTAAACTCAGTTAGGAAAGTGTAGGGCGAAAAGCGAAGGGCGGCCAGTTCACTTTGGATTCTGTAGCGCGTAAACGCTTTTCCTCGGCAGTTCATAACGGGCTTTTGTAGACTCGCCAGTGCTAATTAGAAACTGATTCCCCGTCGATCGGTAATTAAGAAGCCGCTCGCCAGCCGGCTCGGCATCGGCAACTCACACAAAGCGCACACTGTCAGCTCGATAATGAACTTGTACCGAACCGCTTGCCGAAGTAATACTACTTGCAACTTCGAGGGGCTCACCGTTCTTCTTGAGAGGAAAGCTGAGAACTATCTTGTTTCGAAAGGTTCGTGGAAAGCTTGAGCTTGAAGGGCTGGCGATTCCATTGAGGGAGTATTGGCCAATTCGCGCGAGAGTGCGGATAAATAGGCGCGGCAGACCGATTGTCCCGGCGTATTTTCTAACATTTGTCGGCACTGCCGAGGGGGTTGAATGAGGGGGAGCTGCTCTGTAGCGATGGGGCTCGCCGAGTGGGGTATGAAAAGTGGTCGGAGAATGCTTTAAGTCGACCTCGGAGGGTGGCGGAGTTGCACGAGCGATACCGAGGCGAACCGAAAGCTCGGCAACCCCCGTCAGTAGGCCTGCCGCAACGCAGCAGTGAGCGCGCCTTCTACTTCCTAAGGACTTTGTACCTCGTTCATCCTCGATTCTCATTTAAAAACCCTCGAAATATCACTCGCTTTCTCTAGTAAAAATGCTACCATCGACAGACTCATCTTTCACTCGAGTTTCACTCAGAAGAATTTAAAACCAGCTCGTTTGAACATTTGCGAGAAAATTCTCGGTGCTGCAACAATTGCGACTAATTCGACCCAGTGTGTCCATAAA
Organism: Ectemnius continuus; assembly: GCA_910591665.1. NCBI lineage: Eukaryota > Metazoa > Arthropoda > Insecta > Hymenoptera > Crabronidae > Ectemnius > Ectemnius continuus. Next base: position 4,648,360 of record OU342868.1, on the reverse strand, counting down.
TCGACGGTCAAACTGCGTGAATATTGCAAGCGGAAGCCGTGAAGCCCCTAATAAATAGCAGGGGCAAAGCTCGACACCGAAGGAACATATTTCGCACACAGTAGTTCGAGTCAATCTGTAGTCGGACAAAGGTAGAACTCCTGGAAACTCATCGCTTTTAATGCGTGCACATACCCGGCGTTCCCAGTGAGATTCAGTGGAAAGTTCTCCGAGGACAAAATAACATTCTCCAACAGATAACAATCACAGTTGGTACGAGCCAGTTCTCAGTTAGAAAATATCGCTGATGTTACGAGACTTTTTCGGGTGAATATCGAAATGTGCAGCTTTAAGGATTTGTTGGAAGAGGATCGGAGATGTCCATGCGCTTCGGGGTTGTCGACTTAAAGAAGGCGACGGCGTCGCTTTCGTGGATGCAAAGGAAAGGAGCGTGCAATCACCCTGAACGATGATCAAACTCGTGCGATGACAATGCCGGTGATGGGCTATCGCTGCACACATAACGTTTGATGGCTCCCCATGCGATCCAGTATTGGCGAGAACGTCATCAAGATCCTGAACTTTTCTCTACGGTTCCGAGCAGTGCGTCGAGAGGACTTCGTTACGTCATTATCGGCGCTCGATGACAGAAGCTCGCAGGTTCGTCCGTGCCCCCCCGCGTGTGAAGCCCAGTCGCGTATGAAGTGACGGCTAATGGCCCGTGGAAGGATATGCGATTAGTCAATCGAGCAGCTCCCCTTCACGTCACTCTTGCCGCTTTAAAAAAGAATGCGCGTCACTACTCTACCCACCTGGACGATCTCTCCAACCTCGCCGCCAACTCATCCTACTGCTGCTCACCTTCTCTAATTGCCATCTAAACTATTCCCAGGCCATTTCCTCGTCTAATCACCGATAGGTCTACTAGTCCGAGAAGTTCGATCTATTATTAGCAGATGGTGGCTCTATAAATTGGCAAACTCGAGCGGGCATCGGGGACACTTGCAAATTCACAAGGCAGTGCGGAAGTACTGAAAGTGTTTGAGTGTTTGGCTGCGAGGAGTGCGCGCCGGAATTCCGTGGCGGAATTTGTGCACCGGAGAACTGCTGGCTATTGGCTTCCAGCGCCAAGGTGGATTCAGGATTACTGGGACGAGCGATTCCGTGAGAGGCGAAGTTACGAGGTACTTGGAACGAGAGTTACCACTGTCCCGGAGTTCGAGGCGGCGGACGATATTAGGAAGGACGACAGCAGCCAGTCACAAGGATATCTGTAATCGGTCGCACACAATTGCAGAATGAAGAGGATGCTTTTGCTGATGAGCGTAATGGCTCGGTTTATCGTGACGGATGCTTTTCTCGGTGACGTCGACGAGCCGAGTAAGTCATTCAAAGTTCTGCACAGCACATTTTCATTCGATTCCAAGGGTCATCCAATCATTGGGACGCAAAGCTATATCTTTATTGCCAAATTGTCATGAGGGCGAAGCGACGAGGGCCTTTATACCACTCACTACTATCCTGTAATACAATCTCGCAATTTGATTTCAGCGGAATCCAATGTTCCAGTTATGCTCTGCTTTCTATCGGACGCTTAATTAAGAGTGGCTCGTTTCGCTCGCTGCTTTCACTCACTTTCTATAGGAATTATTATTGCGAGGCCTGTGGGAATCCGGGTTCGGTCTATATTACGGCATCGATAGCATTCACAACAGCTGGTACATCATAGACCACTCGCCTCTCCTCGAATAATACGTGCGCTCGTAAATTACAGGCTCGTAAAAAAAAGAAGAAGAAGATAAATTGTCCCGGGGAAAATTCGATCGTTCTATGTAACACAATCTGATGTAATGAAACCATCGGCGCTCGAGCAGAATATCTTCCCATATGAAACCAGAATCCGACGTGACGTTGGTGGGGAATACAAGCAATCTTTGTAAACGTCATCGAATAAAAAACGAGCTAGAGTCGGGTATCTGGAGTACAAATAATTAATGAGACGCGAGAGGAGCGTTAAATGATCGGGTCTTTAAGAATCGCCTTCGGAGTAGAATCAGCCATTCTTTCTCTGACTGGTTCTACTTGTTTGTTCATGACTGGTCGAAGGGAGCCGGTGTGTGGCACGTGTTGTACCGTAGAGCGTCACATCAGCGCGACGCGGCCCATTAAAACAGTCCGTCGAAACACGGTGGGAGCGGGCGCGATCGTTCCAATTACGCTCTCAATTCATGACGATGGACAAGTTTGCGCAGCGTCAGTCATCCGCAATGACGCGTGTCCCCGCCGGACAACCGCCTCATAATCGCGCGCGCTCGCTTATGGTGGGCCGGTGGTCTACAGCAGCGTGTCCGCCCTCGAAAAGTACGCCGGCTGATGCACACGAAGTTCGCCGGGCGTTCGCTCCCACAACCCACAACGAACGTGAGCGCTGTCGAGAATTCGGCTGTCAATAGTTGTTTTGCGGGCACACACGCCTGACGGAGGGGGGGAGGGGAGGGGAACGCTCGGTTTCTCTGGGCAGCGAGATCGGACATGGTCGCCGCCGCGGCTACGTTTATTTAATCGATGCATCATGCAAATTGACATAACGGCTCCACCTCCGATCCACCGATCGTTCCTCCTTCATCTGTAGCCGCCCCCTCACTCTCACTCTCTCTATCTCTCTCACTCACTCACTCTGCGATTCGCTATATCTTTTTCTCTCGCAATGGTGCCGGCCGACAGGGGTACATCCCATGTACACCGTGAATAATTGGCGGCGGTGTACGCCAGCGCTGAAAATCAAAGCCAGCCCCATTCGGTGGGGGATCGAAAGCAGGTATTGGACTAATCGCGACCCCCTCGTTGACTCTCTACACTGACAACCAACCGCTTTATCATACGTCAAACCACGCCGATACTTGGCTAGCGTACAAAAATTTCATATGAATATTTAATTAGATGTATTATGTATTATATAAATACGCAAGGCTTAATCAAGGCAGCTCCTGGCGGAAGGTTAATTAAACGGGGTAATAGAGTCGCCGGCGAATTAATGTAGTATCGCTCGCTAGACTGTTAAATAATACTGCGAATATGTGAAATAATTAATGCACCCCCGGCTTTGGTGGCACGTAGCTTCCTCCAGATAGGAGATATATATCGGGCCGGACACGATATATGCGTCGAGTGACGAAAAGTAATGCCAGGATAATTAGGTACCGCGGCCCGGAGGCTGTTATCCACCTGACGATCGATCGGCACCATATCGCAATTACAATACGTTCGGCTCAAATAGTCGTAATGTCCTGATGATTGAATGGGAGTGCGGCTGGGGCTTCTACGCGACTCCCTGCGTCCTGTTAATCCACTCGTAAAGCACGCCAAATTCCTGCCGCCTTTCCGCGCGCTCTCCTCTAATCTATGCGCACTGCGAGGTGCCCCGAAAGTTTTTCCGGGAGGCCGAGATTTAATCGATAGTGTATGTGCCAGAGAAAGAGAGAGAGAGTGAGAGAAAAGGGAGCACGAGTATCCCTGTGGCGTGTTGCGTACGAAATAAATAGGCACGTAGAGCTCGTTTATCGCAGGCGACAGAAAAATTATGGCATTGCATATAATCCGACAGCGGACTGCGAGAGAGCGAGAATCGTCGAGAACGGTGACTCCCACCTCGCGCTTTCTCCTTCCTGAGCATCGCTCTGGCCTCACCGCTTCTCTCAAGTATGCAACAGCTTAAGGCTACGTCGGATAAAATTCTTTGGCGCTTCCTGACTCCAGCAGGAAAATTGCAATAAATTCACGGCATCACGGAGGCCCGCCGCTACCGTAAATAATCTACAATTACGCGAAATACGAGCACGTTAATGTGGGGCCGATTGCACGCGAGAACTTCGACGGCTAGCCTTTAACTCCTGCGGGGCTCTCTCACCCATGCTACGGCAAGGGAGCATTAAAAAAAAATTATCTACTCCCAAGTACTCCGATAGCGAATAAAGTCCATCGCGTGCTCGGCGTAGTACGCTTCATTAAGATATTTCGTGGTGGAAATCTCGTCGTCTGGACGTAGCACGTTGTCGTGGAGGGCGGCGCGCAACAGCCACGTACAGCATAATAATGCTGTTTTAATTTCGCAATTAGAGCGTATCGCGCGACGCGAAGATAGAGCGAGGGCGGCGTGGCGTTCTATCGACTAGAGTTTCAGGGTGCGAGGAGCGACAGAAAATGATTCGCAGTGTGTTTGCCCGATCTCGCATGTGTATGCGTTTGATTCACGCCGAGAGATATTTCAAGCGGGAGCGGCTGTCGGTGGAAGTTCGCTTTTGGCGAGCTCGAAATTCTTTTAGCGCGGCCGAACTTTCCCGGAATGTGTATACGAAAGCAGGGTGGAGTGGAGGATGGCTGCCCCCGGGGGATCTCCCTCGATTCGAAATAAAGGGAAACTGCAATTACGCGGAGGCACGAAAGTGCCGCTCGCGCGCGCGCGCGCGCGCGCTCTCTCGTGCAACCGGCGGCACCGTAGAACAAGAAGAGGAGGGCGGAGGAGAGGCGACACGTCCCACGGGGCGTTCTAACCCGAGGCCGAGCATCACTCCCGGCGAGCTTGCGAGAGCCAGTCGGGAAAAAAGCAGGCTCTCAATGTTTGATGCGAAATAATACCGCGGAGATCATAACTACAAATGGCTGGCACAACTGGGGCCGCCTCCAGCCTTAATTGAGGGCTTGCGCAGGCATGTTAGTACATTTTCCATAATGCCGACAGAATACACGCTCCCCCGAACAGCACGAATATACCAGCGCTCCTATTCCAGTGAGGCGCGTGCTTTCACGCCAGCAACGTGCACCACGCACCCGTTCGTTAGCCTTCAATTGAACGAGCTCTATCCACCTATGTGTACATGTATGCGCATGCTATTGACACCCCTGATCTTATCCCTCGAATAAGCCGTCCCACAAGAATAACAGGCAAATAAGCAGTTAGCATGGAGCAAGTAGAGCGGAGTCACGCGCATTTCGCCCGCGAGGCTACATGAAAAAGCGAGCAATGCATGTGTGTGTGTTAATATTGGATGAGAGATGACGGGAAAGTACAATTACGGTCACCGGGGAAGTGCATGGAAAGAGAGAGAGAGGAGAGAGGCGCCCCTCGGGATATTACTCGCGTGTACTTCCTACTGCAACTGTTGGGAAGAGTGATGCGCAGGGGGTGGACGGCCGGGGATCTCGGAAAAAATGGGTTTCAACGGGTTCCGTGAAGTACGGACAAACGATCGGTGACTTCAGCTAACCGGAAGCCCCTCGTCGCGTCGAATGACGCTCCCTCGGTTTATGCATCTCCCTTGGATACACTCTCGCCCCCCCCTCCCCTCTCAACCAGCCCGGTACAATGCACTACGCGATTTTCGCATGATGGACACACAAGCGCCAGCCCGAATAAAACGTGCACGAGAGATTTTTGGACCGATCGCGCGACCTCGTTACTCGATTCCCGGAATCCTGCGGGGATTTAAATGATATCGTCACCTGGCAGTGCGTCCCGGTGATTTATGAAAAGCGCTATGCTTTTTGCGGCTTTCGTGCAATGCGTCCTCCCCCACGGAAAGCCGCTCGAATATGGCCCGGAAAATGCTTCTAGATAATTACCAGCCTCGAAATATGACTCCGCGTATATTTGTATAAACGCCAACTTCTGACAATAGAGGGATCACCACGCGTGAAGGAATCCCCAGCGAGATCAACTACTTTGTAAAGAGCTACAATTGTTGGAAAGAATTAGCATTCTTCTTCCAAGCAACGGATTAATCAATTTTTTGTCACAACGCAGAGATTACAAGCTCGACGAATTATGTGTCGACAAACGAGAGGAAGCAGCCGTGTGTCGGTGCTTGAAACTAATCATAGTTAATTCCATTGTCATCGAGAATAAACGCCGTGTAAGGACGCTTATTGTTGACAGGGAGGGAGCTATTAATTTGCAAAAGTATGAGAGAGAGAGAGGGAGAGAGGGTGGGAGGGACTAGAAAAGCGGAAGCAGGAAAAGGGGGTGCTTGGTAAGTCAGCCAGGGAGGATTTATTATCAAGAATGATCGCGAAAATGGCGGAGGGGAGGCAGCAGCGCTGGCTTCTCGTTGGAAAGACAAGGGCGAGGGTCGCAAAACCAGGAGGAACAGAGGAAGAATAGTGCTGTAGAGTGGACCATCAAGCATCCTCATACACGAAATGCCCAAATAATAGTCGGAGCTATAAATACCGATACGGAAACCCCGAAAATCCACCAATTGCCACTCATTCTGTCGTTTTGAATGGCATTGTGCCATATCTGTTTATATGGAGCGTGTTTCTCATAACAATATGGATACCGGAGAGGGAAGAGCGAGAGTGAGAGAACGGAAGTGGGCGGAGCTCGCATCGCCCGCGGGAAAAATAGGAAAGCGCAGTGCTTCAGAGTTCAGTTGTGTTAACCAGCGAGAGAGCTTTTCTAGCTAGCCGGCCCAGTCGTCCGGCCAACTTTTCGCAATTCTGAAATGCCCGCTTGAACCTCCTCTTTTTTTCCCGCCCGCCGAGCCTGCTATAACTAATGCGCACACCAGCGCATCCCTCTGTCTGCCAGGCAGGATTTGCAGTTCAACTGGCACTTTATTTTCCCTCTCCCATCCTGTCTCTCTCTCTCCCTCCCACGCTTTCTCCCACTCGCTTTCACAGTGCGCCAGGCTATTTTACGTGAGAGGATATCCTTTCATCATGAGGCAATGACGACTGGGTTGCGGCGCTACGCAAGAATTCCCGATGAATTATTAATGTCCCACCGGGCTATTCTCACGACGAAGAAGAGCGCGGCGGCGGTGGCGAGCGGGCGAGCGGGCGCGCGCGCGCCCACGCCACGCCGCTCTCGGGCACACGTTTCATATTGGAAACCGATAGCTCCTTTCGCGAGTAGTTCGGTCATCGTTGTACCCTCGATTAATCGTTCTTGCACGTACCACAGGTGCGGCCAGATAGGTGTACCCATGTGTGTCTGACTATCTGTGTTACACGGCGATTTCCGCGGCCCAACACGTGTTCGTCCTGTATAATGGATTTAGATGGAGTGCTGCCCGCTCTTCCCTTCCCTCTCTGCCCCCTTCTACCATCACTCCTTCCATATTCGCGCAACTTCCAAAGTGACATTCACTGTTAGCAAGCTACGGTCCATCCTTCCCCCCGCCAATACACCCACTTAGCCCACTCTTATCCAACTAGTGCAATTATTATATAGCGCGTTATCTCAAGATCGGGGAGGATCCTTTATTCCTCCGAGATGGTGGAAGCAGGATCAATGTATGCGCGGAGTTAGAATCAACAGGAATCGGCTGGTGAGCTAATTGGAATACCAATAGGAGGGTCGGGCCGTGTACACATTCGTGCCATTACCTCCGGAAGGAACATTTGTAATGAAGACAAATTAATAATTGCCCGAGCGATATTAATCACTGCCTCCCGTTCAGATGGGCAATTCTCAGGAGGGTGCTAGATGGCTGAAGAATATCGGCGATTATCAGACGTCAGAGACAGACAGAGAGAGAGAGAGAGAGAGAGAGAGAGGTGGAACGGTGGGATCGTGTGCCGGGGATAATTTTCATGTCACGAAACCATTCTCCCGTGCTATCGACTATCGAGGGAATCGCATTCGTGTTTTATTGGCCGGCCGTAATACCGTTCGGCTCGAAAAGAGTCAAAGGATTAGCATATAAAACAAGCGATTTACTCAGCTCAATGCGGAGGTCATTACTTCTATTCTCGCCCGACAGGGAGCCCTGCTATAATGGGACAAAGTGAGCGCCTTGTACCCATTTTGTACGGTTATCAGCTGTCGCCCAGCAGCCACCGCCCCGGATCCACTTTAATTGCGCGCGAAACGCACGGTAATTGCGACGCGCGATATTAACTAGGTCGCGAGAAAGGATTATCTCCGCGTTAATGTGCAAAAGACGCTTGTACTGCAGAGACGCGGAACAGGAATGTCTCTCTGATGCATATACATATAATGTTCGTACGAGAAGACGAAAAGTTTATTCGAAGACTCGCGGAATCACTTGTGACCGAATGACCGTCTGGTTCGAGCACTCTTGCACATATATGTATAGATTTGTATATGGATTACATATGTCTGTGGATAGGCTAGAGGCTTATTTGTATGTTGGAGGGCCGCTTAACTGGGGATAAAGCAGCCCTTAACGGAGGGAAAGGAGGGACTCGCATTTCGAGGAGACGGCGTGGAAAAATGCAATATGGTCGTAGAGTGTTCAGTGGTTAGAGCGTACATATATGTGAGATAGTGTAGCGTGGTACGAGAGGCGCCTCTGACAAGAAGTTCAGCAATAACAGCGAAAAATGGAATGCAAGAAGCCTTCAGAAAGCGCTTCTTGCCGTGGATGCGCTTGGAGAGAGAGACCGCACGCCTCGTGTCGTCATTATTGCTTTGCATTTATGGTCCCATTCTTTTCTTCCGGCCTGTTTTCCCGAGCGCTCGCTCTCGCTTCTCTCCCGATTTCCTAGTAGAACGTCTACCCATCTGATGCCTTTTTCCATACGTAATACCGGATGAATCTTCACGCGATCTTTTCCAATAGCTAATCGTAGATTTACGGTATGATTACTCATCCAGTTTTACTTTTAATGCTGTACTTATTGATTGAAGTAGAACGGGTAGAATGGATTGCCATTAAATAAAGATTACAGGTTAAATAGATTGGAAATGATTGGTGATTAATGAAGCGACTTATAAGGGAGAATAATCGCTATAAAATCCGGTCATGCTGAGTGTGTCCGGGATCATGTACAGGGTGAGTCACTTGCCTTTGAATCACCACCAAAAATGGGATATTTTCGGTGGTCAAAAATATGGGGAAAAAAAAATTTTAAGCTGGGGCTCTGAAATTTATATCACATCTTCCTTGATGCAAGGGCAGACTGCCCGCCAAATTTCAACCCCGGAAAAGGTCAGGAAGTCATGAAAACATGCAAAAAACAATCGGAATTAGGCGAAATTCATTATTTAGGATCGGTTTTCTTTGTGTTTTAGGCAGAATTCCGGCATTTCCCCCACAAGTATCATGTTTTTTATCCGTTTTGAGACACGAGCAATCGAAAAATCAAGCGTTCGTCCCGGTCCCAGAACCTTCGAAAAATCGAAAATTTTTGAAGGGGTAGGCCTTAAAAAATTTGCGAAAAAATGAATTTTGAGCTAGGGGCTTGGAATTTTTTCTACCTTTTCCTCGATGCAAAAAAACACTTTCTACAAAGTTTCAGCCCCGGGAAAGGTCGGGAAGATAAAAAAACATGAGGAAAACCGTTAAACTGAAATATTCAAGATCGGTTTTCCATGTGTTTTAGGTAGAATTCCGGCATTTCCCCCACAACATTTATGTTTTTTATCCGTTTTGAGACACGAGCAATCGAAAAATCAAGCGTTCGTCCCGGTCCCAGAACCTTCGAAAAATCGAAAAATTTTGAAGGGGTATGCCTTAAAAAATTTGCGAAAAAATGAATTTTGAGCTAGGGCTCTGGAATTTTTTCTACTTCTTCCTCGATGCAAAAAAACACTTTCTACCAAATTTCAGCCCCGGGAAAGGTCGGGAAGATAAAAAAACATAGGAAAAACCATTGAAACTAAATATTCCAGATCGGTTTTCCACGTGTTTTAGGTAGAATTCCGGCATTTCCCCCACAACATTTATGTTTTTTATCCGTTTTGAGACACGAGCAATCGAAAAATCAAGCGTTCGTCCCGGTCCCAGAACCTTCGAAAAATCGAAAATTTTTGAAGGGGTATGCCTTAAAAAATTTGCGAAAAAATGAATTTTGAGCTAGGGCTCTGGAATTTTTTCTACTTCTTCCTCGATGCAAAAAAACACTTTCTACCAAATTTCAGCCCCGGAAAAGGTCGGGAAGATAAAAAAACATGGCATAAACGGTTGAAATGAAATATTCAAGATCGGTTTTCCACGTGTTTTAGGTAGAATTCCGGCATTTCCCCCACAACATTTATGTTTTTTTTCCGTTTTGAGACACGAGCAATCGAAAAATCAAGCGTTCGTCCCGGTCCCAGAACCTTCGAAAAATCGAAAATTTTTGAAGGGGTATGCCTTAAAAAATTTGCGAAAAAATGAATTTTGAGCTAGGGCTCTGGAATTTTTATGGTATCTTCCTTGATGCAAAAAAATATTACCCACCAAATTTCAGTCCCGGAGAACGTCGGGAAGTCCACCAAAAAAATAAGGGCTAGGAGAGTTCTGATTCAAAGGCAAGTGAATCACCCTGTACTATGCCGTCAGAACTATCGATAAAGTGATCCCCGATAACCAAGTCCTTCCTTATCGGGCCTCGACTTATCTCCATTTATAACGCGCACCAACTCCCACGCAAGAATCTCCCTGTACTCGATTTGCCTAATTTTTCCTCGTGCACAATCGAAAGCCTGCCAACGAGTGTGTGTGTGTGTGTGTCGACTTACACTCGAACGATCGAAGTCCTTGGTTGATCGCAATCTCGTTGGGAGTTAGTTGGAGGCTCGTGAACTTGGACGTAGGAGTCGCCGGAGATAAAGTCACTTTTGCCCCGGCAAACCTTTTTTTCTGCCGGGGAGAAGATTTCGCTGGGAATACAGGAGCGATCGGACCCAATGATTATTCGCTAGGTTCTTACCGGCCTATCGGCAGAAGAAGTCGAAGGCCAGGACAAAGTGTTTCTTTTATTCGCCTATCCCCCCTGCGTCCTAAGTCCGCTCGCCATTTCAGACGATTAATTATGTCCGATGGAAGTTACCCAGGATCAGTTCCACAACATATACTTATCGGGACTGGAATCTTCCGGCTCGAAATCCGCCGAGAATTATCTGACAGGAATATGCCCGGTATTATTACTGGCAGAGTCGTGGCGGGCTCTAACATAAAAATAATGGCTTCGTTAAGAGGCGAAGGGTGAATCTAAAGAGTATAATGAATAGTCATGAGACAAAGGCAGATCGGCTCCATTTATGTCCGGCCGCGCCTTTCCACAGTGCTCGCTTTGAGCGGCCGACTTGAATTAACTATTTGCAACTCTACGACGAAATTGGCACTGCCGACTATGCAATTTGTACTCATTAAATGCCTCGTTAACTCGGCTCTTGAGCGAACTAGGCGGACGACACTGGCTGGAATTTTAATTTTGTTGCCGAGTTACAGCAAACCTACACGAACAGCCACTTACATCCATTACATGTTGTCAAACGGTCCAATTATAATTGGTTATTAGTAGATGCTCACTGCTAAATGTTTAAGTACACCTGTCACTCTTACAATTCGAATTACCAAGGTTCGCAATCATATTAATCTTGCAAGGCAGCCCAATTCCATTGTTAGATCAGAAATGAATTTAAAATGTTGGTTGTTGCTCGGGCGCTTAATCCGTTCTCACGATAGGCGCGTTCTATAAGAGGCGGATCACGATATAAGAAGAATCAATCTTGGATGCCAGGATGCCTATTTCAGGCTAGCCATCACGACCCTAATGGGAGCTGCCTCCTGGCATGAATTATTTCTGCATTCCTGCCGATTCGACTGCTCCTTTTATTACTCTTCGGATTTAGCTAGTTTTGTACTTAAGCCGTTTATCGTCGAAGCGTACGCTTGGCATGACGTGTGATCGGAAGGGCGAGATTGTCGGAGCGGAGCGGAGCGTCAGGCGTGACCCGATAAAGCCGGTTTCAGGTCGCCCTGGGAGGATCAAGTCGCGCTATAGTCTCCTTCTCGAGCTAGTCCAGTCCACTTTTTCTTTCGGCGTTCCTCCTATTTTTTCCGTTTTCCTATCAGCCGGTGCGATCCATCCTCCAGCTTTAGCCGCTCGGGGCTGCTTTCCTCTTCCCAGTGGGCACGCGCTACCCTGAAAGAGGCCGCGCGGGTTCAATGCACGACTGATTGGTACGCGCGATTGTCCGTGCTCGGTGATTGTCTCCAGCGGTGAGTGGCGAGTGCAACTGCCAGAGAAATCCGGAGTGGAGGAAAGAGAGGACGTTGCAGAGCGAAGGCCGCCGAGGCTAAAAAGAAACGATGGTGAGGAGCCGGAGGATCCCAAGCCAGCCGCACCACTGGCAGGACCCGTCGAGAAACCTTGCCTTTCTTCCGCTTCATCCCCCGGATCCGGATTCATTCGAGCACGATCTTTCCTTCCTCGGCGCACACGCGCCCCACCACTCACCCACCCCGCTCCCGGTATCAATCGCCGTGACCGTCTGCTGACCGCCCGAATCACGACTTGCTCCGCTGGGATTCTGGATATAATTATCTCAGGGTGTCCTCTTCCCCGTAGACCTACGATGTACCTTCTGATTAAGCCCTCGCGCCAAAGGGAGCCCTGCTTCTTTGCCCTCTTTTAGCTTGCACATTCTTGGCATCGATCGGTCCTACACACGCCGGGATAGCATCTTTCTTACCGCAAGCAATACGCTCGATTAAAGTCCCCGTAGATTCCACGAACGCCCCGAACTTCTTCTATGTATTAATGGGTGGTAGTCTCGAGGTTTATGATGGACCAAGTTGATTCCGAGTGTAATTGGCAAGAAGGATGAATGCGGTGGGAAGGGTGGCGGTGGTACTAAAGGCACGTCACTCCAAGAAAGACCAGGAAGGGAACCCTTTTTCTTCCATTCTATCCGCCAGATCCGTATTCATTCCCTTGGTCAGCTAGCCGACAATCGGTTTGGACCTTTATACGCTGCTTGGCCTGCGGCTCCCGTCGAGAAACATTACCGGCATCAATCCTGAGGAACGAGCGTGATTTCCTTCGATGAAACGAGCTGGCCGAGCCACGATTCCGCGCGCTTCTCGAAACAATGATCTACCGAGCCCTTCGTCACACAACCCTCATTGTTGCAGAGACCCTAACGCCCGGCAGAACAAGCCCCATTTCTATTTCCCTCGATTCCTTTCCCATTTCTCCTTGCTATCGCAACGGATTTAGCCCACTCGTTCGCTCGAGTAGAGCTTCATAAGCGTATTAGTCCATTAATTGCCCTGTCACATCCTCAGAGGTATTACTAGCCCGGAATACATGAGACGTGCTAACTCTCTTCCTCGACGGTTAACCAAGAGTGGCTGATTTCGTGGAAAATTTGATGGCGAGGCAAATCTTGGCGGTGCTTTTCCCTGAAAATCCTTGAAAGTACACGCGGGAAGATCGGGGGCTTTTGAGCAGGCTGCTCTTACATCTGCGCCCGATAAGACGGGAATACGTGAAAGGTCTGTAGCCATCCGCGAGTGAATAAATATGGCGTACGTGTTGAAGACGCGACCGGTTTTGTCGCACCTGCTACGAGGACTTATTCCCTCTCGACCTTCCTACTTACGTGTGCCATCGCGCATAATAATCCCACCACTGCTCTACTCTCGTCGTACAATCTGCATCGCTGCTCTTTCACCCTCTCCCTTTGCAGTCTCACCTTTTCCTACTCAGACACGGCTACTTACATTAGATTTAGGCAGCGACAATCTCGAATAAGGGAATGGAAAAGTTTCAAAATTTCCAGAGCGAGAAAAACATTTTCGATGAATGCGCAAGACTGAGAAATGATATCCGAGCTTTCGGAATGCGGTGACCGATGGAGTATTTCTGGGATGGTGTTCGCATGAATCTCGAGAGCATTGTTTGCAACGAGGCCATCGGCGTCGCTTATCCCTACTTCCCTATTCCAGTTCGCTTGCTCGCCTCGATGTCGGAGGAGTGGAATAATGCAATCAATGGTGGATGTAGCCAAAGATAATGTTCAAACGTTCGCTATACGATAGGGAGACAGAGTCTACGTCCATGTGTGTGTCTGTGTGTGTGTGTGGATGCGAGTGGAGGGAAAGCACCTCTTCTCGCGTGTAAACGTCTCTCCTGTGTCACATCAGGCTGACGTGTGTACACACTGCATCTTATTCTCCACGTTTCAGTCGCTCCGTAAAATCTCTCTCGCGTCAAGTGTTTCCCAGGCGTCGTGACGCGCCGGCCCGTGTCAGAGCAACCTCCGCGCGAGATAATTAATCTAGTCGTATGCAGATCAGCACCTTCAAGATGCTCTTCCACTGTAAAAGTCGAGCGATCAAGCTGGCAAGCTACATTTTCGAAAATATAGATATCACAAGAAGCGTTAGAGATTCTACATCGATTTTGACGCGCGTTACGATTTCGAAGCGAAGAAGAAATGGCCTGAAGCGTCTCCCAAAGGAGTGCCGGACCAAGGGAGACTTATTTTTTCTGTAAACGTTTTATGGATGTTTATGTTTCCCGGCGGAGGGTGGAAGCTGCAATTGCGGGTCCATAAAATGGCCGGGGTTGACAGCCAATTGTATATCGGTGATACCCTGCGGGCGAATATAATCCTTCTCGGCAGTTCTTGTATACGTTGCTTCGCACGGGGGCGTATTGTCTAACACGAGAAAGAACTTGCGCGAATAGCTGATGCGCCGTAAAATTCAATCGCCAGCAGCGCCAGAGAAAACTCGCGAAACGTACGGAGCATTAGACACGGAAATGTGAAACTCCTTTATGGCGAGAATAAGAAACTCCAGCTATTTCTCCGACTTCTGGAAATTCCATGAGTGGTGGGATGACGCTTTGTCGAATCGGTGGAAAATATGCCGTTTAGGATGAGAATGTCCGTTTGCCACCACTGTCCGGCCTGGTATTCCAGTGAAAATGCCGCGGCTTTTCCGAGGCGCTAGTTCACACTGCCAATTATCCGGAACAAAATTCCGCACGCGTTTCAGATGCTATCGCAAACGAATTAAAAATGTACGCGCATGGGATGACCGCAACCGCACACGTATCGCATTCCTGACGCGATATTAATTCTCCAGTGCTAAGCGTTCGTCAGACACGCGGCGTCATAGTTCTCGTGAAATTGCGCGCTAGAAAGATATCGGGGAGCTAACAGTCCGAAAAACATGTGGAATAAAAGATAGGTCGGCGGGTTGTAGAATATGTGAAAAGAATTCGCATGGGTTGTCGTGTGCGGTGATGTCGCAGGTAACGAGCACACCTCGAAAGGGATAAGTGGCGCAGAAATATGTAAATACGACACTCATCGCGACAGGGGGTTCGTTAAACAATTTTGTGTGAATCAAATTCGAGGCTGGCGCCCTGCCGGTGTTTCTTCCATTTATCTAGTGCTGTACAAACGTCTCTTTATCGTTCTATCCACTCCGCCACTCACAGTTTTACCTCCGTCTATTTGCGGTGTCAACGATTTTGGGAAGCCACTCGCCGCTGTTTTCTCGAATTCCGTTGGCTCTCCCTTTCTCTCTCTCTCTCAGCACACTTCACGGTCCGGGCTCTGTTTACTCAAAGCATTTTCGGAAACACGCTACTTTCCAGCTGTTCCCGCATACACCGAGGCAGTCCGGGGCTTTCGTCCCTGTACTATACTGGTTAATTAATGTGTTACAGTTGCTTTCAATGTGACTCATGTTTCCCACATCAACCGAATGCGGTACGCTGACCTCTACCACTTCCTCTCTCCGATCCCTTCGAGATCATGTTTTTCACTCGATCTCACATTCGCCTGCCTTCAATTTTCCAACCACACACTGTATCAGACATCGGAACTGAGATTGTTACCAGAAACTTAGGCGCAGTTCAAACATAAAGTTCGTAATGATCGTCGGTAGTTGGTAGTGCGCTGCGTCTGACACGTGACTGACCTATACTACTGCGGGGATCTTGTCGCGGCCACTTCTCACCCACTCTGATTAAAAGTTCGCACTTTGTACGGTGGAGTCTGTTGTTCTAATAAATTTGTACGCCTTCCACAATAGTGGTATGAGTGATATCTTGAAATTCGCCAAGGAAAATGCATCTAGAGGCGGAGTGAAATAAAGTTGGGCGGTAGGACGGCGCGGTGCGGCGCGGCGGCACAGTTAGTCTTGGATTCCCTTTGGAGCAGCTGCCCGTTGATTCTGACGGTGCAAGGTGTAGTCGGCATATGTTTGCCGAGTCGACGGTTTTGCGGGGGCCTGGCCTGGCTGTTTTCCGTCGGAGCTCACCTCGTAGACTGGCGGTCGTTACCGGGTTTGCCCGACGCCACTGTTTGCCTAGGAAGTCTGTGCAAGTTGCCGGGCTGCCGGTGGTGCACTAGTGCCGCTGGGCGGCCTCAGGCAGGCCGTGCGATAACAATCGCTACAATGTACGTGTCGTTTCCAGTCTGCGAGTGCTCTCGTTTACCGGAGACCTGTTTACGGGAATTCTCACTGCATGACGCCGCGATAACAGCTGGTTATCGGGGCTCATCCGCGAGCCAGCCCTGTTCTCTTGCCCGTTTATTGCATTCCACTAGATTATGCCAGGTGACACATAATAGTACGCTGCTGCCGCTCGTCGTTCTCTTACCGAGGAGGACTTCGATATTGGTAGGCCACCTCCACTGATGCAGCCGGAGAGAGTGTAATTTTCACGGTTTACGAGCTAGGCCAACCTGCAATTGCTTTTGTCCCTTTGCCTGTCCCCTATTGGACAGAGCTTTCCCTCTATCGGCCCCGCTATTCTTTCTCCCAGGGAATTTCATCGGCGACGTCGAATCTCTCGCTTCCATACGAGTGCCAGCCTGGAAAATGCGAGACAAACGCTCTTCCATGCCACGACAAATACTCCCTGAATTCCGAGCTGCTACGTAAATGTTCGGGGACCGCTTCAATCGGAAAACCATTGAACAGGAATCACGCAAACATTATTTCATAGAGCTTGCTAGTGTGAACATCGGATGGATTGTTGAACGGAGCTCCAATTCTTGGCGGATATTGTTCGATGCTTGATTGTTGGTGGAATTAGATAATTCCGGAGAACCTTGACGGGGTGTTTCCTTTGAACGCGATCAATCAAGCCGAAAATAACTCCGGGGGTGGCAATAGTCGATTGCTCGCCGGGGCTTATCAAATCTCCATCGGACGCAATCGGTGCGATCAATTCGAATCGCGTTGCTAGCACGCTCCCATCACTCGTCGATTCCATTTTCGGTGAGGGTTGGTTCCCGCCGTGATTTTCTCCGCCACCTAATATTAATCTTAAAGTGATGGACGTGGTGGAGCAGCTGGAGGAGAGCGTAATCGGTTCCCTCTGCGTCGGCCACTGCCCGGAGAGCCGTAATGCGATGCATTACCGATCCGCGACATGAGCTCACATTTGCCTTGAATAATTAGCCCTGGATCGGTGTACACCTGGCTACTGCCTATATATCTTCAGTATGTACATACATATACTCTCTCTCTCTCTCTCTCTCTCTCTCCGTCACTCCCTCTCTGTCTTCGACTATCTCTATCGCGCTTTCCTCCTCGCAAGTAAACGTTGATATTCCCGGCGGATACGCAGCCCGAATTCGTAAGTGGTCGGAGGTGCGCGCGGCGTATGCATCGAATGTACCCATAACACACATGCCAAGCGAGTCACCAATTTGCGAAGCTTATCAGAGGATTTAGTCGGATAATGGAACTCGGCCGGCCTAATAAACTTTTACGTCCGCCAGTCGCTTTTTGCCTGAAGGCACTCCCCACTCAATTTCTCACTCGCTCACTTGCTCTCTCGCTCACAACCACTCACGCGATTTCAATTGATCCGCCGTTAATGCGATTCATTCCTGTAATGACCAAGTGATGCATGAGCATGGAGCTCTGCTAATGTATATTATTCGCTCTCTGACCCTGGCTGGAAATCCTCCGTCACGCTTTTTATTCTCTCGAGTTATAGTCCACTTTACCGTAGCGATTCGAATAGTCAGTATTACAGATCGATCAAGTGATCTTGCTGGTGAGTTTAATGTTTAAAGTAGGTTTTAACTTGACCCTTGGTCCACCTGGGAGCGAGCAGTAGATAGAGTTCTTTCGCAGTGAGCTCATCTGTATTATTGGTCGATAGTCTGTACTCTTTTTCTGCCGGTAGTCGAGAGTCAGTCACTAATGCGCCGATAATGTCACTGAAAGAGAAAATCTCTTGGGGATAAATCACGGCAGGCTGCTGGGTGCCGCTCGAAAAACTCTCCTGCAACGATGCAACAGCGGCACAGCTGATTATGCACGGTGGCTTGGCCGCTCGAATTCACCGCAGCGAGATAAACCTTCTTTCGAGTCCGAAATTCACTGGTAAATCGGTGAACTTTTCGAAAGACAAAACCCGGTCCAATGTAAAATTCCTAGTGGGCCGCGCGGCGTGTATCTACGATGGTAGTCGGTTGAAAAATTCGTAGGACTCCGCGAGGGGAGTAGTGCGGGCGTGGATGCGCCGAGGCCGAGTGCCTTTGGAAGAATGCGAAGTGGGTAACATTCGCCGCACGATTTCCCATTGTGCTGTGGGAAATTTCGAATTTTAATTTGGGTCACGCCGCAACTGAGACCCCCGACTCGCTGCAAACGAAGCGCGCTTCTTTTGATCCCAAGTTATTCAGGCGGGTGGGCGCGCGCTCTTGCCAATGTGCCTCTCTGCTTCTCCCTCTTTCTGGTCCCCGCTCTCGGCATCTCCCTCAGTCTCTCTGTCGACACATTGTGCGGCTCGTGTGTGAACTCCCAAAGAAACGAGGCTCACTCGCGAGGCGCACCCACTCTCGCCCATCGAGCCATCTAGCCAGCTAGGAGTTTCTGTTTGTCGGCATTAACACAACTCGGGCTAACTCGAAGGAGGCACGCTTTCAGCCAGCATTAACTGCATCGGACTATTAACACATCGAGCTAACAACGGAGCGAGCGACTTCCGATGCTTATGCTGGCGACAATGCATCCCCTTCCTCTGGGATCGGCTCCTTGATTACGCCGGCGAGGCTATTATTCCCGGCAAGTCTCGCTTTGCCTAAGAATTTCATTCACGCGCGCTCCGCCTTTAGCCAGCCCTGTGCTAGTTTCCGCGAGCAGGAGAGGGCGGGTACGCGTTCTGGCCCGAGACGTTGATTTAAGTCACCTCAATTGACGCCATAGCCGCGAATCCTTCAAAGGCTCCTCATTCCGGGCGGGCGCCAGCGTCGCCAAGTAAATTGAAGTAGAGCTTCGAGTGTGTACTTAATTCTGAAACAGCGCTACAAGCTTTCCTCCCAACAATCGCCACGGGACTTTCTTCAGCCGGTTGCTGCTCTTGTCGGCATTTCTTTTCTACTCCCGGAGAGCTTGGAATTACGCGAGCGGAAGCGGAGGTCGCATAAGGAGGTCATTCGTCTGGAGATACGCTTGAGATTCTTATTTCACGATCCGCCCTCGGGATTCAAAGGGACTCGAGACTCCACTCGGTTTATCCTGGCTGGTCCAAGTATCGCGGCCGAATGAACGCGCTCCTGCCCGAGCTCCGATTGTTAATGGAACCGAGCTTTCATGCGGTACATTGTCGAAGAATACGTTATCGAAAAATCGACCCGCCCTCTTTGCCCGAGTCTTCCTCCAATGAATTTCCCGCTGGGAGGACATCACTGCCCTGTCAGCGGCCTCGGCGAATTTTAGACTCCCTCGCTCCAACGTTAATCGATCCTATCATCTTCCGCCGGCTAATAAAATGCATCGGAGTATTTCATTAAGTCAATTACGCGGAGTAGAAGTGACTTTGCATCAGGGAAGGCAGAGTGTCCGGCGCTAATGGCCGAGATCGAATCCCTCATAATTTACAAAATACATTTTCACTTCTCTCCTCTTTATCCCGACAGAGGCGCCGGCACATTTTTACGGCCGGTAATCATATTTGTGCAGGCAGTGCATATCGGCATATTAGATCGATAAGATATAACGACATTTCCGGAATTCGGCCTCGCCCGAATTTTCCAATTTCCGCCGCCGGCCGTTTCGACGCGCGCCCAACCAAATTACAAATTTAATAGGCCGGGTTATTTGTCGCTACATCGCCGCTCACGAAATCGCCTGCTGCTCGCGACATAGGCCGCCCATTAAAATCCAATAATTCTCGACTCAACTCCCGCTAAACTGCATTTCGTACATTCGGCCTTACGTTTCCTACGATATCCACAATAACTACATCCTGATCCTAATTCATCCCTGGAGAAGAATTGAACGAAAGAACGAAGAATTCTCAAAATAATGCACAGATAAATGAACAGACATATTACATCTTCGCCGGCTAAACAGGACCAAACAGTGTCTTGAAAATTTCAACGCGATCATGTGGGTGATTCAGATGTATTGGAATTGCGATTTCCACGATACCGGTAATACTTCGAGGCGAGCTTAGGTTTTAATCTTCGATGAGATGGGCTTGCATTGGATCCTGCAGGGTGTGTGCGAAGGATAATTCTCAGTGCAGCCAGTGTTTCTAAGGTTAGAGAGGAAAAGGATAACGAGTGGTTGGTGCGGTCGTGCTCGGTTGCCGGCGTTAGGTGCTAGGACGATTGATGGCAGTCCTATGAAAGCCAATAAAATCCTGCCGGCGTACTGCTCCCAACCGAGAGCATAAATCGGCAAGTAGACCGATTAATTGGCTGCCGGCTCCACCCCCGCTCTAACTACCCCATCTACCTTTAATCCTGTATATGTGTTCGCGCAAACTTTTCTCACCACCGTACTCCGCGCCGCAGCTTTCCTTCTACCTTCTCGCAGAGAAAGAGAGAGAGCGGGAGAGGGAGGGAAAGGGAGCAAAGGGATGACTACGAAGCCGCATTAGTTCACCGGCCAATTTGCAGTAACTCCATCCATGGCCGGTGACTAACTAAAACTGGGAATTCTTGCTTGCGGTAAGAAAATACAGGTGGTCCGCTAACAGTGGCAGCGTTCCAATTGAAGGGGGCTGACCCGATTCCCACTATTTTCGGGTGGAATTAAGAGCGCTCGTACAATATCCCGAGCACAAAGCTTATTCGCTCCGAGTGAGATGCTGATATTCCATTGGTATCTCTTGGGCATCTGTACTTTCAATTAAATGGCTAGTTAACAATTAGCCGTTACACCGTCAGTCAGAGTTGATTTTGGAGGGATGAATGAAAATTGCTGTGCTCTCGGGGCAGTAGTGTCGAGCGTGTAGAGGGCGCGCGCGTGTCAGAGGGAAAATGAAAGAGACTTTGATCCCAGCGAATGTATGAATATGAAAGGCAGTAGGTTCGCTGATTGTTAAATATTCCGGGTAACTGAGTGTATACTAGGGAGGAATATCGAGGTGGTTGGTACGACAAGCCTCTTGTATTGCGTTGTTTTTCCAGTACCGATTTTAGATGTGTCAGCGGTGGTCGGCTTCAAAGCTCAAATACCCTGCGACATTGATCCACCGACGAAAAGCGAGGCGGTGAGAATGGTTTTATGGTACAAAGGCGAGAGGGATGGCGAGCCGATATACAGGATGGACGTTCGCGGCAGATCGATAGCTCAGGCTAAGCTTTGGTCAGATCCGAACGTGTTTGACGAGAGGGCTACCATGAGAATGAACGTCGTGCCCGCGGAACTGGTGATCGATCCTCTCGAACCCGAGGACCACGGCATCTACCGATGCAGAGTCGACTTCCAAAATAGTCCGACCAAAAATCAGAAGATTAACCTTACCGCTATAAGTAAGTACTCTCAACACCGCCACACACACACCAACCAACCAACCAACTGATCAGATTCCAACTGGTTGCTCCGAGGCCCGCCGTGTACACCCAAGAGGGGCTAAATCAGAGAACTCTCCGCGTATAGTCGAACGAGTATTGCTCTAACGCGTTGGCTGTTTAGAGCCGGCCAATAATTTCATTGTGCCGACGGTTTAAAGCAGCTGCATGATCGAATTAATCGCAGCAAGCCTGTGTATCACGGTACGGGGCTATGGCCGCAGAAAACAGCGTCCCATAACGCGATTTATGATATCCCATTATCACGCGAGCAGAGGGCGTACATCACGATCACGCGTTAAATAAGCAGGGCTGTGTTGGTGAATTACGCGGCAGGGTTCGGTGCTAGTCGGCGAGAACGGAATCAGAGCGGGGCTGATTCGTGGAGTAGAGTGTTACTTACATAAATACTGCATCCCCGCACTAGTACCACCAAAGAGGCCGGAGATTTACACGGGTCCGAGTAAAAGTTTGGCCAAGATCCTTCAGCCGTTCAACGAGGGCAGCGAGTTGTCCTTATTGTGCGAGGTGATCGGAGGAAGTCCACCGCCCAGGGTCACGTGGCACTTGGAGGGTCGAATGCTGGACGACACGTTTACACTGGAGCACGGGGACGTCACGATAAATCGTCTCGATATCCAGAAGGTCACCCGAGAGTTTCTTAGAGCGAGGTTGATCTGCCGCGCGAGCAACACCCACCTCATCCCGGCCTTGACCTCCGAGATTATTTTGGATGTCAATTGTAAGTAGCGACACGCTCTCACTAACTTTCCCAATTTCACTCGGCGACCTGGGACCTCCCAGCGCGTTCTTCTACGTTTTATGCGCGCGTCACCACATTTTTTCTCCCTCGTGAATTTCTTATGGATCCGCAGTACTTCTCTGCCGAGTAAAAAAGTCTGGTGGCCACGCAAAATCTCTGACAGATGTTGGCGCGCGAGCGCGGGCGCGCGCGACAAACTAGTGACAAATAGCGGTGGCGAAAAGAAAAAGAATTGTTGGGAAAAAGTGTCGGGCGTTGGAAGGGAATATAGTCGATGATGCGAGTCTCTCTGTTTTTGACCTTCCAGTAAAACCACTGGTGGTGAACATAACGAATAAAAGAGCGCATTTGTCCGCGGTGAGGACTTTCGAGATCGAGTGCCTGACTTCCGGCTCTAGGCCGGAAGCTGTCATCACTTGGTGGAAAGGTCCCCCGGGTGGGAGTCGCCAGGTGAAGCATATGGCGAGAAATGTGAGTATCCCCTGTTGAAAGCGACCCTTGACTACATCTAATTACGATAAGTGAGTATCATCGCGTGGGGAGCGCCGGTTCTGAGTTCTTCGCAGTTTGCAGATAGTCCGAACGTCACGAGAAGCTTATTAAGTTTCGTGCCGACCATCGAGGACGACGGCAGATTTCTCACGTGTCGTGCAGAGAATCCCGTGGTACCTGACAGCGCTCTCGAGGACAGGTGGCGCCTGCTCGTCCACTGTGAGTAAATCACTCTGCTTTTTCAGCGAAACGTTATCCCCTCACTCCCTTAACTACCCCTAACATAGATGCACCGGTGGTAACGATCAAGCTTGGCTCGAGTCTAAAGGCGAATGACATAAACGAGGGTGACGACGTCTACTTCGAGTGCGATGTACGCTCCAACCCAAAGGCCTACAAACTCGTCTGGTTCAAAGACGGCAAAGAGTTGCACAAAAATGCCACTGCGGGAATCATTCTTCCAGCTGGACAGTCCTTGGTTCTCCAAAGTGTTACGAGAAGCTCGGCTGGCGAGTATTCCTGCATGGCGGCTAATAGCGAGGGGAAGTCTACTAGCAGACCAGTCACCCTTGAAATAATGTGTAAGTAAAACAGGGCTTCCTATAAAATCCCCTCGTATCCTTTTCCAATTATTTCGCACGATATTGCCAAGTACACGTAGACTGCAGATATCTCTGGAAATAAATAATAGCGATGGGAAAATTGCGGTGGTCCGCCGCGAGCATTAAACTTTAATCTAGCTCGGCGTTCTCCAATTCTCACCCCGAAATCGGTGCACGCGGTGCGGCGCGGCGCGGCGCGGCGTGTCCCCTTTAATGGCGGACGTAGCAAAGAGGAAAACTGGCACAGGGGAGCAGCGGCACGAAAAAAGTGGCCGCATTAAGTCGACTCGAAGTCGGCCTGTTTCAGCCGTCATGCAGCCTGCATTTTCAGACTCTCCGATCTGCAAGGACGGCTCTTCGACCCAGGTGGTCGGCGCCCTCAAGCACGAGACCATCTCTTTGGTGTGCGCGGTCCAGTCGAAGCCGCCACCAACAACCTTCCATTGGACCTTCAATAACTCCGGCGAGTTGATGAACGTGTCGCCAAGCCGGTTCACGCAGGTCAAACCCCTCAGTCTGATCACCAGCCATTGGCATGGATCCAGGCTCAACTATACACCGACCAATGATTTGGACTACGGGACGATCACTTGCTACGCGAAGAATCGGATAGGGGTGCAGAAGACGCCCTGTCTCTTCCAGATCATCGTCGCCGGGAAGCCCTACCCCTTGCAGAACTGCTCGGCCCTCCAGAGCACCGGACCCTATGCCTATCGAATGGGTAAGTGATCCGACAACAACTGGACCGACCCTATCCCCCACGGTGCTAACTGCCCCATTACCCTGGCCCATCATGGCCAATGACACCCCCTACGCTCGATAGCCTTGTTGTGCTCAACAGCTTGTTTTCTTGTCGCGGCAGCCACCTACCTACCCTTCGCCAACCTCCGGCAACGTTACTGCTCGAGAGAACGGTGCTCGACCGTGCGTGAAAATGCTCCTGAAATTAGGCTCCCTGTCTATCGCGGCATCGATTGCCCAACGATTTAAGGGAATAAGGGGTTCGCTCTTCTTGCCCTCGCCGAAAAAGCCGAGGGATGTATTATGTATTGCCGTTCCAAGTTGGCCTCCGACCCTTCCCGGTCTGAATGCACACTTTATTCAAGAAGCATCTTCGCCAAACCGAGAATAGGCGGTCTCCTCCTTTTTGTCAGACTTCCTTCCTCACGCTAATCAAGCCTGACAGTTAGTCTCATTAGTGATTGAAATGCGGATTGGCGAAAACCCTCTATTTCAAGAGTCTGTAATTAGGGAGATGGGAGTCAGTGAGAAGTCTGTGTTTTTTTTGAAGGACTTCCTAAGAATTGGTTTGTTGATGGGTCGTGATAGGTCACGAGGATTTTAAAGCGACCGACTCAAGAGACGCTGACTGGCTGATCGTGAGATGTTCCGAGGGCTTCGACGGCGGCTTACCAGTTACTAATTATGAGCTGGAGGTCTACAGCGAGGAGAACGTTTATCACACGAATACGATCTACCTGAATCATACCGACAGATCAAGCGGAACCGGCCCCGTCTTCGAAGTGCCTGGCTTGGAACCCGGTCGCAACTACAGGCTCCACCTCTACGCCGTCAATGCCAAAGGACGAAGCGATCCTGTGATTTTGGAACCGGTCACTCTCAAAGGCGTTGCTATGTACACAACCGGTGAGTTTGAATGACGTATCCCTCATCCGATTTATATTTTCTAAAGCCTGCGAATATACTCGTGTTGTTCGCACACAAATTTCCTTACAAATTTCGCGCATGATTGCCTTGACTTGAATAGCCATTGAATCTCGGCCATAATACCTGCCAGTCGTCGGGGTTTTATACCTAATAAGTTCGGTTAAAGGCTGTATGATATTGACTGACAAACTGATTACATCCCCTAACGAGCTACAGTTTCTCTAATAAGTAGATTCTATGTGGAATGAATAGCCGTCGCTCTATCATATTTTCTATCGGACTCCTCTTCGGAGAGAGAGAGTAGTGTGGGTGAGAGGATAGATTAATGAAGGACAGTGATGTGGTCTTGTACGATAGAATCTCGAAGATATTGGCTTGCGGATCACGTCGAATTACATGATGCTTTCAGCAGAGTCTTTTTATTACCTTCCTGTCATTGCTCTTCGTCGGATGCAATTATGGAGTGTAGTCCGAATTCAGAGCTGTTCTAGGGGCCCTTCATTCGGCAGCCCTGGCGTATCCTACTTTTCCGCGGCCCTGAATTAAAATCCCATAAAGAGCGGGTCCGTTTCCTCGACGCTGTCTCATTCGAGGCGCATTTATCGTCTTTAATTTCCATCCTCATGGGTTATTCATGCTCCGAACTCGCGGACAAGTCCGCCAGAAGGAAGGAGAGTGATAGTGAGGTAGATAGATCCTTGGAACGAGAAAGAGAGGGAGAGGGAGAGAGAGAGGGAGTAGTTGGTACGTGTATGTGTCCGAAAGCGTGCTCGCGACAGCCGCTCATCTTCAATGCCGCTGGTGTGTATTCGTGTCACTGACACTGACACCAGAAGCTTCCACGAGAATCTCTTGGCCACCCCCAATCCCTTCGAGATCCCGTTCACTGTCTCCCGGCCCATTTCGCTTGGCTGGAGGCCGCGCGAAAGGAGTGGCGGCGGGCATTCTTCCTTAACGAAACCGATGAAGAGCCAATTGTCACCGGATGACTTGGAGAGTCCCTGCTCGAGAGTGATCGGCCTATCTTCATTATTCGCTTCGCGCAGACCTCCACGCATTCCCAAGTTATTTGCGGCCGGTGAGTTCGTATTGGTATGGATCTCTACGATTTATATCTATGTACACGTACGGGCAAGCGAGCGAGCGAACGTTCGCTGGCTAACGAACCAAGGTGCTTTCTGAATGCTAAAGAGGAACTTGGCCATCCTCGACTATGGACCAACTCCCTGCTCCGATCCTTCTCTTAATCTTTGCTGGCGGAAGCTCTCTTTCCAGCCGCGTTACCTTTCGTGATCCAATAAGTAAACGGCCAAGACGAATCTCGTTTACGGGACACGTCTGAAGCGATGCCTGGTTACGGACAACGTCGTTCCTCTCCTCGTCCAGTCGAATACACCCCAAACCATTCCAATGGGGACAAATTTCCCCCCGATGCTTCCTGCCCCAACTCATAGAGCTCCCTCGTTCCCCGTAATTGGCAACTCGATATACTACCACACAATATACTCTCCTCTACCGTTCCTTAAAATGTAAATGGCGTTTTTGAGTCATTACACGTTATTCATTGCGAATTGGTTCCCATTTAGTAATAGCAGGTAAAATCCTATGAGCGTGCTTCGCCCGCTTTATAATTCATAAGTGAATATGAACGATAGGATTTTCTGACCATTAATTTCTCATCAACCATTCATTCATCACAGGTTATTCGGCGTGATTGAATTTGGTCCGATTAAAAATAAAAGTTGTGAGAGATATATCGGGCTACAGTCAATTTGAAGGTACTTAGTGAGGTTCAACAATATTACAGTTGGTTCTCGTAATTTTCGTCATATTTATTACCGCCCCGCACACAAAAACGTGGATGGGATTCGAGAATTTTTTAGCGGAAGTTGGTTAAGTGCTATAAAAAATCGGCACACATGGATGCATTGGGAGTGAGGGAGGGAGGGAGGTGGTGGAAAGTTTTCCGTTCAGGGATAGGAAACGATCACCTTTACGTGAGTCACGTAGTCTTCTGTGTTCCCAGGTCGCGGAACTTCAGAGGAGGAGAGCGACTACAGCCTGTTAGTGGCTTGCTTTGCCGGAGGAGTGACGGCGCTTTGCATCCTGATCGTCGGCGTGACGTTAACCCTCTATCGGCGAGGGCAACCGATGCAGACGAGTAAGACACAGGCGGAAGTGGTGCAGTACACAGACAAGGAAGAGAGGGCGGCGACTTCGCCGGCTTGCAAGTCTCGAAATGTCCTGAAGGAACAGTCGGGCGTCGGAGGAGTTGAGGCGGCCGACGATGATCCCGACGTGATACCGAGCAAAGTCGAGAAGAGGCCCGA
Organism: Ectemnius continuus; assembly: GCA_910591665.1. Taxonomy (NCBI): domain Eukaryota; kingdom Metazoa; phylum Arthropoda; class Insecta; order Hymenoptera; family Crabronidae; genus Ectemnius; species Ectemnius continuus. The sequence continues at coordinate 4,621,003 of OU342868.1, read as the reverse complement.
TATATTCGACCCGAATTACGTGCCGCTTCAAACGGAGCCGGCGCGTGAATTCGAGCGGTTGGAGGACATCGATTATCCATCGCCGCCGCCGCCAACGGAAACGCTACGTGCGAAGGAATCCTGGGTCTACCCGAACGGTTACGTCGAGCAGGTGGACAGAAGTCTGAGTCCGGCGGCGGCGCGACCAAGCACATTGCCTGTCCATCGCAGCCACGACATTTATACGAGGAGCTCTCGTATGCAGGAGAGTTGTATATAGGCAAGAAAACTCTTCTTGCTGAAAGTGCTCCCATACCCGCGGAGACACCACTTCCAATTGCCAGTAAGGACTCTGCCCCATTTTAGTTTCTCCTCGCCGCGTGAAACTTCTCCTGGAAACTTTCCATCCAGCGTCGCCGAAGCTATTACCAGCTGTCTTAAAGACATCCCGGTTAAATGTAGGCGTACAGTAGAACAACTCAATATCTGCTCGTACATGAGATATTTGGAGTTGTAGGTAAGATTATCGGGAAGGATCGGCTATTTTTTGATCGTATCAGAGATTGGTGAGTCTCCGCGGGTGGGATCTAAACTCACTCATGCCAAATCGTCGAGCATCCCTCGCGACGTTTGTATATAGACAATAAGTACCGTTAAGTACCGGTCCTCATCAATCACCGACACCTTCCCGAATTCCTGTTTTTATCACCTAGATTAACTGTATCGATATTTCGGTGTAAAGCGAACGTGGCACCCACGGGCATCCTAGTCCAGCATGCGGCGCGTTTGTACATAGACAATAATCCCCCACCTCGTTCCAATCTTCGTCTAACCCGTCGCCGGGGCGCCTCTCGCTCTTGATCTCGATTCCCTCAACTCACGGGGATTCACCTCGGCAATTCCTTTCGCGGACTGACTACTGAGTGTACCAAGAGAATGAATGTCTTCGCTGTCTGGTTTGTGGTAAAAAAAAAAAACGTCATCCTTCGGATCTCTCAATGGACATGTAAACGTTTGTATATAAGAACAAATAAATCTTGTTGTTTCATAAGATCTCGTCTACGTCTTTTTTCTGCTAAAACCGACGTTTCTATTGATTGAGTCCCCGCTAGCCTCGACAAGTTGGAAGGGAAAAATCGACGCGGCAGGAATTCCTGTTCCAGATTTTTAATCCAGTGCCGAAGGACTTCGGCGGCGCTCCAGCAGCCGGCGCAGTACCCTTGCGGAATTCCCACGAAGCCGATTTCCAGCGCATCGCGTGCGCGACCTGCATGCTGACAGATTTGTCAGTAAGCCGCTTATCGCCGGCTGTGGATCTGCAGATCATGGTACCTAACACTCGAGCAGCTTCGTTGCTGCATCCTTCTCCGGGCTGCTAGTTCTCTGTTGGCACGATAAATCATATTGGTGGAAGAGCGCGCACCGCTTCTTCCCTTCTCACTCTCTCTCTCTCTCTCTGACTCGAGTCGCTCTTCCTCTTACTTTAGCGCTCTCCATCCCAGAAGGAAACAAACAGCCATCCAACTGCCGCGCCGTTCCAAAGAAGTGTACGATGCGATCGTGTCAACAAGCCATTTGCCGGGGAATCGATTCCCAGCTTTGAAGAAGGGCATTACCCGATGCTCTCGGAGTGAGCCGCTATCAGGCATTTAATCCTCCTCCACGATTTTTATTTACGATCCACGCGTTCCCCGCACTATCTCTCTCTTTCTCGCGCTCTCGCCGCTGAGATCCGAATAACAAGGCGAATGGCGTTCTTCCTCTGGCAAAATCCGCAGTCACGAGGAAAAGGCGGCACTCACTGTTGCCAAGATTATGAATGCCTGGTCGGATTTAGCCGCGGTTGGGCGCCGGTGGTTGCGGCTATGCAAACTGCCACATATCTGCATGCACATACCAAAGAGAGAATATTTCGGTGCACGGATGTTCGCCAATGTCACGCGGATGTCGGTGATAATCTGAGAGTGCTTATGCGCGTGAAGCTGTTCTCGCGAGCGTGGCTGGCTGGCTGGCAGACGTGTATAGTCGCGATAAAGTAATTCAGCTGCCGGTTGAATTACGTGGGACTTCGGCAGGAGCGAGTCTGCTCATTGTCAGAGCGTATAATACGGATAATGTGCGTTGCTACACGTCGCTCGCTTTCGACTTCGCCTAACACACGCGATGCCCTTCTCTCCATGAAATATAGCTACTCCGGGTTTGCTTAGAGACGAACTGTACACTGCGGTGAAGCGTTACCAGTGCCACACGCTCCACTACCCCTTGAACAAACTGAACCTTCGAGGTAAAGCGGTCTCTTGTTTTCGTACGGTCTCGACTGGTTGGACGAGGATAGAACGAAGAATTGACAAGATCTGCCTGTATTTTTAATGCATAGATGCGGACTGGCAAAACGAGTGAAGCAGATATTAGGATAGTGGAAGAGTCCGAGGACACTAATGAACTGCTTTCCGACGTTCCATTCGGCCGCCGAGAAAGAGAATGAAAAAAGGGAAGCAGGATGAGGATGCTCCATAGTTAATCTTCGTTTCCACTTCAGTGGCTTCGACTTTTTGCCGGATCCGCAGCCGCGGTTGTTCCACCGACGGTACACAGAGCCTTGCCGCAGCGGAAGATTAATATCCGAATTAAAAATTTAATTATAAACTCGTCCGAGCCTCGCTCGCTTTCCCACTTCTTCGTGGCCAAGCCGGACTCCAATGCGAGCCCTATTGAGTATCTCTCGTCGTGCAAAGAGGTGCCTCCTCGAATGAAAGGACCGCCGGAAATCCGATACTTGGCGGTTCCGCAGAATGGTAAATTTGGGAGAAGGTTTCCTCGGTCTTTCCTCGCGGTCAAATGAAATTTTCACTCCAAGAGAAGAAGCGCGCGTGTCCATTGCGAGTGTGGAGACCGTACTTATCATGAGATTTGACGGTACTGCCATTTTCTGGCTGAGGGATATGCTTCTCTATTAACTGCACTCGGCGCGGCGGTGCCGGCGGCGGTGCGGAAGTCACGGTGACAAAGGCCCCGGGAGAGCTTCGCGAGCCCCGGCGATGCGGTTGTGCTTTCAAACTGGAAATATCAGGACATTGTTCGCGGCATAATACGCAAAAGTTCCCAGTCGGCGGTGTCTCTCTCGCAGAATGAAACCTGCTGCGCGCGCGCGCGTGCGCCCGCGAGCTTCCCCACGCACGCTCTGTACACCGAGGCATTTTTATATAAATGATGACTATTTGTGTTATTAAAACATTCTGGCCACTATCGTGCACCTCTCTCCAGCCTTCCTACTGCCGGCCGATATTTTCCTCTCGTTATCCCGCGCTGCACTCTCGGCTTCATCCTCTCCACTCATTACCCCCGAGGGAAATATCCACTCCTTTTTTTCGAGCCTCCTCCTAACGCCCATTAATTACGTATCACTAATTGATCCCTTGCTTCTCCAAATTCGTGCTATTTGCCTTCGGAAGGATCCTTTTTCATACTCCGATGGAAACGTTGCTTTGCCATCAAATGTAACTGAGGAATTTTGGGGGGGCAGACCGATGGCTGCGGTTCCAGCTGACCGCAGCCTCTTCCAAGTTAGATAGCAAGGATCTCATTTAGTTGCGCCAGCCGCACCGGAAGATGTCCTGCTTGCCGGCTAGGTTAGGACAGCTTTAGAGGTCTTTAGGAGCGTTGGAAGGTGTTGCCAGATGAAAGCGGCGAACTGCCGATCCGCAGAGTCTATTAGGATGCCGAGCGTTTGGCAATTCGAGATAGGATGCTGTCGGAGGATAAAGACTTTTCCGTCGGGTGTGGGAAACCCTGCTATCCGGGAGCGTACAGTTTCTCTCCTCATTACCGCTATCCTGTTATCCCTGTATCATCTCGCATCGTCACTCTCGAACCTCCTGGTGCGGGCTTTCACACCCTTTCTCTATCTCGCATACCCACACACACGCATACACAGAAACACAATTTCTATGCGGCGTCGCAGTGCCAATTTTAATTTCACTGCTAGCTAAATTGGATTGGTTAGACAGTAAACGCAAGACCGCTGAATTTTTTCTGCTCGACAGAGCCAAGCGATGCTGGCGCGCGCGCACACACACAGACAAGTTTGCGTCGCCGACAAGTAGCCAGCCGTCAACAGAAATAAATAATGAAAATTAAGCAAGCGTTCACGCGGCGGAAAAAGCACAAGAGTGCTCGGGAAACCTTCTAAATTGCGTGTTCCACCTGCTCGCTCGCATTTCGCTCACATTTTCTCACTCTTTCTTTTTCTTATACCAGCATCCCGCATTGTCGGTTACTAAAAAGAGTTTAATACCGAGCAAGATGGCCAGATGCATTCCCAGTACAAAGTGATTAGCGGAGACAGCTAGCCATTACTGGATTCACTGGATTCCGCAGTAATTAAGAATACTTTCCGGGAGAGTTGTGTCAAACGTTATCTCGGTAAATCATATCATTCTTTTACAGCGAGTCCAGTTAAAACGGGAGAGAGTTGCAAAATATATTTAAAGTAAAGGAAAAGTGAATAAATTAAACGATACGCGCGCGGGAGGGGGGAAAGATAGCTCGTTAAGTTAGGACTGCTAAAAGTTCGTGCGATGCATTTGTGACTACAAGTGCAGTAATTTTTCCAACCGTTCTGCGCGAGCTGCATCCTGAATTCTCGCACTTAAGTGTAACTGCCGAGCCCCCTCCTGCTCGACGGGAGTAGGGTGTTTCAAAAGTGGTCGTGTCGGCATTGGACGCAACAGCTGGCCGAACTTTTCCGACTTTCCGCGTGCGAATGGAAATTTTCTCGGCCCGCATCCACCGGACCTTTGGTGTTACGGAAGTCTATTAAATAGCCATCCATTTGCATAGCAATGCATAATAATTACCGGCCATGGAAGGGTGCGACAGAGTATCGGCGTGCGAGCTTCTATATCGGCGCCGCACTACCTATCAACCGCTCCCAGTATTAAACCGAGCCGATTCAAAGAGGCTCCTGTTCACAACACGACTAATCCTCCCTCTAAAACTAGCCCCCAGTTTTTCCCACTACCATTCATTTCGCATGACCTACTTCGCATATTAAAGTGCAGAAAAATAAACTCCCAAGTCCCTCTACAATGAAAACTCCGGCGTTTGAGATCCATGCCTGCTGATTCTCTTTGCTCTTGTACCATCAAATATGGAAATCTTGGAAACTGATAGGTTTCAAGTCAGTCCCGATATCATTTGTTTTCATTGGATCGATCTTTATATTCTGGTGTAGCAGGCCTGAAAAATTCTTGGTCCTATGTGACTTGATGAGAATCAGAAGTCTCACCAATCGACAAATATGCGCCGGAAAAGTGTGTCGAAACGCCATAGTGAGAAGAAGCTCTACTTCCGAGTTACGGAACCAGCAAGTAAGATGTTACTCCGAACTAAGCGTCATATAACCTCGCAGGCCGAAAGTTTATCCGCGGCGCGCTTTAATTTACTTCATATCTGAGCCCGAGGTGTTTCCTACGTGTAATAAAATATATTTCGGTTTCTACTTGGTGGTATCTACTTTAAAAGTAGGTGCTCCAGTTTCTCCCAACGCGATGTTTTATGTGCGGCTATATAGAGTGCGTGTGAAACCCGTGTTAAATATTTCAGAGCGTTAACGGTCGAATGAAACGCGGAATACTTGGAATTTTTAATTAAAATGTTGGAAGTGTGCGCACTTTTTCTATCCGGTTGATGTGTAAAATTCTTTCATTTAACGCCTTCACAGTATGAATCTGAGTTTCCTTTTAAAATAACTTGAATTCTTCTCTGACTGGAGCTAAGTGCGAATGTCCACCGGCAACAAAAGGGCAGCCTTCGGTTTACAAATTATTTGTCTATTTTCTTTATCAGAGTAAACTACCTTTCGGCTCAACTCGGTTGGGTCAAAGTAAACAGTTGTGTCCTCCAGATTCACAAGCATTCCATTAATCGAAACGAAAAGAGTAAGACCGCAATTTCATCGGGGATTCGGCGCGGGCTATCGCGAGTAGGTGGGGGCTTTTAAGAAATTGTGTGGACCACTTGCAGCGCGCTCGCTTTTAGTAAACCACCGAAAATTACGGGGGATGCGTCTCGGCGACGAGTAGCGCGCGTTCCTCCGGTGCGGCGAGGGAACTTGTCAAGGCGGCGGTGCGGCGGGTGGGCGTGCGCGCGAGCTGACCAAAGTGCAGCAGGAATTATTTCGAGAGACAACGCTGGTCGCCGTCTCGTGCTGGTGCTTAGTTGTTCCGGTGAAAATCAGGAGGAAAGAGGGCCGGCGCTGGCGACTCCGGAAAAAGAGAGGGTGGAGGAGGAGTAGGATGGCGCGAGGCGGAGCTGTGGGGAGGCTCAAGTGGTCCCGCACTTTGCGAAATGAGATACACCGACGCCGATAAAAGGCAACCACACTCACGGATTCGTGAGTGCGCGAATCTCCTCTGCGGATACATCGGAGATTCGCGAGATGTTGCATGGATGCCGCTGGAATTAAAGACAGACGCACTGCAAGTCGCCGAGCGCCTTTCTTCGTAACGCTCCTTCTTCCCCCACTGCTCGCCGCTATGAGAACTTGAAAGATGGTCGACCGGGATTCCCGGCAAGATTTTAAGCTGCCGAATGTGGACTTTGACTCCCACCCGCCCACTCTGCCTTTCCTAATATCGTGAATGTACTCGATGCCCGGGAGAGGGCGCACGGAATCAGTGGAGAGTGCTCTTGTAATCAAGGGATGCATACGATGAGATTAAGTCGAAGCAGCAATACCCTCGGGTTGCTTGGTCTTGGGAAAAGCATGTGTACTCTCAGCCGTTCTCACAACATTTTATACCTAATTCCGGCGGATTCGAACAGCGATCAATCCTTGACGAAAATTGTATATCCCTGTTAAAGTCAATGGCAGTGAATAGAATCGAGACTTTTTTTCGCGACATCTCGACAAATGGAAATCTGTCGGCAGTTGGATGGAAATGGATAGAGACCTCAGGTCAGACGTAAATTCGAGATATATGCGGGCGAACATAACGGGCGATATTTCATAATTCGAGCTTAGGACCACTTGGAGGTAAGGGAACGCGGTCATAGATCCTTATTCGTTCGCTCTTACCTCGCCAAGATTTGATGGCCGGGGCAGAGGGCGAAAGCTACTCTTTGTAGACCGAATTCCCATTTGCAGGGTGCTTTGCCTGGTGTTCCAGTCATAGCTACTTTATTTGCGAGTTTACTCACTAAAGTCAGCCAGCAGCTACTCAATTTTGACATGAAAGTTCTCGGGAGCTCGCAGGGAAGGAGGGAAAGGGCAAGCCGGGCATGGTTGCAGGCATTTTCTAAAAAGGGGTCTCGCGGGCACATTCACCACGGGATATACTCGCATAAAAGGGCTTTTCGTACAACTCTTACAGCGGGCAACGTGGATTTATAGCGACAGTCATAAATCACTCCACCTTGCAGGCCGCTTTTTAAAAGCTTGTACATTTCGTAAGGCCGCTTGCCCTTTAAAAATGACTGCGAGCCAAAGAGACGTGGATGATCTAGCGACTACGGTGAAACTCAAAATTGCCATGCTACCGCCTCGTGTTCGCTTTTATTTCTCCCGAGACTGAGAGGAAGGAGTACTTACTACTCACTACTCAGAGAGAACTTTGAAATCGCAGGTCGTTGCTACGTCATATCGGAGGAGGCGCAGGAAGTCTTAGCTTCGATTTTGGCGGATTTGTTGAGGGAGTCGGAAGAGCAAGGAAAGAAGTTGGCTTCGAAGCGCCGTCGAAATCGAGCGGAGCCTAAGCTGTCTCTGCCTCCGCCTGAATACCGAGGCAATGTATCCTCGGCAGTCTGGCGAGGCTGAAGCTCCCCAAAACAATGCTATTCCGCGGCGCAAATTGTAGCTGGCAAGCACGAACGCATTCCGCTGCATTTCTCGAAATAAAGCTGCGGGGAAGCCACTCTCGTCCATCAATAAGCGAGCGCAAACTAGTCCAGGAAAGTTAAAAGTTCACAAACACATTCGTCCTCTGTTGTCCCACTGATTTGTGCAGCTAATGTCCTGAAGTAATAAGCCTGTCTGCGTCCACCAGATTTTAATGAATCTCATTTGAGAATTCCAAGTTCTAGCCACGCAAGGATCACAACCTATTAGTCAAATATTGAAAGTGTTATTGTCTCTTCACCGCCAAACATGTCCGCGAGTTCTCCCTGTTTGTTTCGTACTGTAATTATGTGCCGTTCGAGTCTTAAAAATGTATGTGCACATGTGTATCCGGTGAATTCATTAAATAAGAGATAAAGCAAAAATAGTACCAAGCGGCTTTGTTGACGGACGCTCTAATGGCCGGGGACGAGCAATGATATATCTTTCAGCGTCAGTCCTTTTTCCAGCGTGTGTCGTCCGGTCCTCGTCGCCAGTGGAAATTTCGACGTTTCAGAGCACTCGGCGTGCCAGGACACGCGGACCCGACACAATGGGATTTTCCTCTCGCACCCGGAGAAAGGGATTCTACTGTTGGAGATGCGAGATATCCAGTGATGACTGTGCACTCGCTTTCGGATTTAGAGTGTACTTGCGTGTACACATTCAAATTACATTGCTCACCAATACTATGGGATAATACTAGAAAACAGTTCCGATAAGGTAAGTGATAACCAGGATTTAGTTAGGAAAAGGTGAATGACACAGAATGCGTTGAATTCTTCGAAATCGGTATTCGCCCGATTGAAATTCCATCGGAAACGATCGTTGCGAGCTCAAAGGATGCTGGATCACGCGCTTCTCGGAATGTCCGGAACTCTCGAACGTGGTGAATAATTGGGCCAGACTCCTGCGGCCATGCACTGGCTGCCTAATCCTCTCGCGAGCGAGCTTTCCTATGAAAAGTTAACGCGCACCAGCATTTCCCAGCTACGCAACACCGTGGTTCCACGCAATGTTTCTCGCCAGGATTGTTTACTACTACGCATCCCCGTTCCCTCCATACATACGTATGTATAACGATCGATTCTCCGACTCCGTGAAAGGGTGCGTGCGCGCGCGCGCGTGAATCTCTGTGTTTATAAACAAGAGAGCGATGTTGTGTTGCGCTAGTAGTTGGCTGAAATCGCGCGTTGGCCAGTAATCAATCGGGGAATGATTTCAGAGGCCGAGCCAGATCGGGCAGGATTGGAACGATAAATTTGAAAAAACTAACGTTTAAGCAGATTCACACGTGTTCTGCTCGAATCCTAACGCACCTCCACAATTTTCGGTGTTCTGAACTGCCGAATATATGTATATCGCGATGCTGTGCATCGCTTTGGTCACCGAGAATTCAATCCATCTGATTCCGCATTCGGCCCGGCGATGCTACAGCGATAATACCGCGCGTTGTGCATAGTTATGTACCCGCGAGATAGCTCTCGATTACCTCTAGCGTACAACTTTTTTTTCCCATCGGCCAACTAATCTCTGGCTGGTACGCCTGTCTTTTTCACAGGGTAGGATTGTGTTCAGAGGAATAAAATGAGCCTCTACTTTTCTAGATTTCATCGTGAGTTACATTTAATCAAGCAAGGCTAATTATAACAGCGTACGTCCCGCGACTAAAGGAATAATTTTTGCAGCTTTCACCGACTGCCAGTAGTCTGCTTGTGAATTCAGTATGGCTTCGCAATGAAATGTAATTGAAAAATAGTTACGACCGCCTTGGCTACCGGGCACAATGGTAACGGGCTCGTTAGCATGATTGCATCGAAATTTTCCAGGAATATTAGGTAGATGCTTGCTTTAACGATCGTTTTATTAGCTCGCCCGTCCAATGTGACGTTTGTTAGGTAAGTTACGTGGGAAGAAATGATGCTAGTCTACCGTTATATACTTTATGGTGAGCGCTATTCTGGACTATCGAGGTGGGCCTACCTCGCAGGCCTAAAATTAACCCAAAACAAATTAATTTCGACCTCCCTCGAGCTATTCCCCGGAAACGCTCTCATAACTTTAACGATGCCAGCCTCTACGCCACGCCTCTCCCGAACCCGCTGTCATGATTATACCTATTTTCCTTTGATCGAATCTTAATTAAATAATCAGAACCGACCGGTGCGAACTGCCTCACAGTTGTTCATACTAGAGGAATCTTTCCGGTATTATCCTCGCATTTAGACAGTTCACCTTTCGAGTGAATTCAACTCACGAAAGTCAGACATAATTGTACCTTTTCATTCGGGGGTGATTTCCGACATCAAAGTGCTAAGTCTTTGTGAAACTAATCATCCGAAGAGTGACCTCATTTCGCATTGCTCATCTTTGCATTTCATATGGAACGATCGGCAGTGGTGCGATCCCGTGAGCAAGGGAGAGCAATTAATAGTCGTCTTACGCGTCGCGAGCAGTGCAGGCCAACTGTCCTGATGCCATAGCTTACTCTAATGAGGCGCGAGACTGCCATTCTCGAAATTCCCGAACGTCGATCCAGTTGACCGTTCTATGCCAACAGAATTATCTGGAAACAAATTAATTCTGCGTTGCCCTATTGCTCAAGGAACACACATCGATCTCTCCAAGTTTCCAGCGGAACCTAAGACAGTTCTAGTTTAAAATGATAAGTTCGCAAACATCACTCGATTGGAGAGCTCTTGTTGGTGAGAAGGAGGGCAACAAGATTAAGAGTAGATGGAGGGGGTGGGGGGTAGGAGGAAGATGAAGCGAAGGGTGAAACGAGGAGGAGCGTGAACAGGAGGTTGGAGCGTGTCGCGGAACGAAAGAATAGGAGAACTAAAATGGTCTCCTCTCGGGGAGCGAGCGGAGAAAAACTCATTCCGTCTGCTCGGCCGCAGCCCAGGGCTGCTCCATTGTCGGCCAGCCAACTATTGTGTGTAGTTCGCGGTAACCGTGGTCCGCTGTCGTTCGTTTCTTTCCCGACTCTTCCCGCTCCTTGCCACCGCCGTGTTTCGCTCGCCTCCTTTCTTCTTCGATCTCCCCGCAGCCTTCCCAGGCTGCTGCTGTTGCTGCTGCTGCCGCTGCAGCTTCTTCTCGTTTTTCGGGAAGAACGCGAGAGCGACGCCTTTTCCTGTCTCGAGCGATCATTCCTCGCAGAGAGGCAGCACGGCGAATGGAAAACGTAGCTCGTAGAATGTGGAAACCTCTGAGCGACGAGCGCTCGCCCCGGTGATTGAGACTAGCCGTTTCTCGGACAGCATCCTCTCCGGACCTCGCCTTTCAGTCTCCAAAATCCCTGGTCACTCTACGATTGTTTCTCATTCTATCGAAAGAAACCCCTTCCCGTTATGAAATCTGTCTCTCTGTATATTTGCCAGAAAAGAAGCAAGCAAAATACTGAACTGGTCATCATTTATTCATGAATCAATTAATCACCTGTATTATTAGTATTATTATTATTTGAAATGGAAGCGCGCGCTTGTTATTAAACAATATCAGTAATTTGATTAGTAATTATTTAGTATAACCCAGAGCTTGCTGTATCATTAATACATTATTTCACAGTTACCAAATGAACATTTGGGAATTATTGTGTGCATTTCAATATTGTATTGTCGAAATTTGTTGGCGATGGAAAAAGGATGGCAGTTTTAAACTTTATTAAAAGCGCGGCTCCTTTCGGAGGATGCTATGTGTATGTACGTGCATGGTACATCAGGAGGATTGGAGGGACGCGAGGGAAGATGCGCGGGCGACCATGTCCATAAGGCATTTACCTTCTGCGTTATTAAATCGCTACAGCACTCGAGATCGCTGTGGGAAAAATAAAAAGCAGCCACGCGCTCTTCTTCGCGGTGGCGGCGGCAGCGGCGGCGGCGAAGCTCGGCGAGGAACTTTCCGCGTAACGAGATCTTTCATCGTCGTGGAAAGTTGCTCGGTCGAGAGAAAATTAGCCGCGCACCAGCCGAATAGAGAAAGAGAGGGAGGTAGAGGGAGAGGGCGACGGAAAGTTGTAGCTGCGGCCTTGTAAACGGGATTTACTCTACTGGTCCAAGTGATCACTTCTAATTCGCGAATTAGGGAAGATCGATCTGGCAAGGACGCGGACCCCGCCGCGCCGCTTCCTCCTAATTGGAGCGTTAAACGAAATCGTTGCTGTTCCGGGGCAAGACTCGGAACTAATGCGCGCGGCCTCTCGTTCGCCCGACAGTGATTTTCGCTTTCCGTTAATTAGCCGGCGAAGGTGGTGCGCGCGCTTGCTATCACGATTCTTTAACGATAAAGGACACTTCGTGTAGCTTAATTCAGTGGCGCGTTCTCCATCGGCCGCGCGACTTTGATGCCAGCCTGTTAATTATCGCGGCTTATCCGGCTGTCCATTATTGCGCCATCGCCCGCTGGCGACTCCATCCCGGCAGTCTGGAAGCCCCATTGTTGATAAAATATTCCGATAGCTTACTGCGCCGCATTAACGAGGACCTGTCACCGAGAACTCCCAGGCTATCGCCGGGCCGCTTTAATTTCCCGGCGGTATTCTAAAAAAGTTCTTCTCTCCCACTTCGGCGCCCTCCATCGCCCCGACTCAATGGCTTTGCCGATACGATCGGCAAAATAAGGACAGTCGCTCTATCGTCTGCCAAGGTACAAACCTCCCCCGCCTGTCACCGAGACCGGCTTCACTGGGGAATCCCTAATTTCTTATAAACCGGGATTAATACCTGTGATTCCGCTTGTATCAGTGAACTCGATAATTAGCGAGTGTCAGGGGCATTTTCATGACTTCTGTTCGCCACTTATTAAATGAATTCTTCTTGGGAGTATCGCGCAAGCGCTCAAGAAATTGTCGTATTTGATGCTAGACTGGCAAATAATCGGCGGAACTCGTCGGCAAAAGGGAGCTAGAGACACGCAAATTATTTCCGGAATCCAGTGAATTCCCTGACGAAAGTCCGCTTCAATGAAGCGACAGTAATCCCTTTTCGTTTACGCTTCCACTCTCAGCTCAGTGGGACTTAAGTGTCGTCATATACTGAGTGTCTTATGTAGTACAGGGCCTCCCCAGCGCCCTCCTTACCCATTTTACATTTTACTCGCGAAACTTTGTCCGACTCTCCTCCGGCAACCCTTAATCCCAGTAGACGCGGACGATGATGTCCGTGGGAAAATTCTTTTCCCGTCTTTCTCTCTTAGTGAGAAAGCATTGGCATCGCCGGCAGTGGCTTAAGGGCAGCTAGTCGAGCAGCAGTACGAGTAAATCAGCTTTACTTAGCGATAGTTGAACGTGCCGGAGACCTTCGAGTTCGTAGCATCACGTATCGTCCATGGCTCACGTTCTCGACTTACAGTTTCCACGCGATCGCCGTTCTATGTATCCCCTAGCTACGTATAGCCTTATTATTCTCCTGAAGGCAATGCCTTCAACTTCGTCCCGTGCCATTTCGTCATCATCCGCGCATCACAACATTCTCGCGAAGGTATGCCCCTTCAAAAATTTTCGATTTTTCGAAGGTTCTGGGACCGCAACGAACGCTTGATTTTTCCATTGTTCCAGTCTCAAAACAGATAAAAAACACGAAACCTGTGGGGGAATTGCCGGAATTAAACCTAAAATAGGTGGAAAACCAATCTTGAAAATTTCATTTTGGCGGTTTTCCTCATGTTTTTTATACTTCCCGGCCTTTCCCGGGCCTGAAACTTGGTGGGGAATATTTTTTTACATCGAGGAAAAAGTGGAAAAAATTCCAGGCCCCTAGCTCAAAATTCATTTTTTCGCAAATTTTTTAAGGCATACCCCTTCAAAAATTTTCGATTTTTCGAAGGTTCTGGGACCGGGACGAACGCTTGATTTTTCGATTGCTCGTGTCTCAAAACGGATAAAAAACATAAATGTTGTGGGGGAAATGCCGGAATTCGACCGAAAACACCTGGATAACCGATCTTGAATACTTCATTTCAATGGTTTTCCCTATGTTTTTTTATCTTCCCGACCTTTCCCGGGGCTGAAATTTGGTAGAAAGTGTTTTTTTGCATCGAGGAAGAAGTAGAAAAAATTCCAGAGCCCTAGCTCAAAATTCATTTTTTCGCAAATTTTTTAAGGTATACCCCTTCAAAAATTTTCGATTTTTCGAAGGTTCTGGGACCGGGACGAACGCTTGATTTTTCGATTGCTCGTGTCTCAAAACGGATAAAAAACATAAATGTTGTGGGGGAAATGCCGGAATTATACCTAAAACACGTGGAAAACCGATCTTGAAGAATTGATTTTCGTGGTTTTCCCTATGTTTTTTTATCTTCCCGACGTTTCCCGGGGCTGAAACTTGGTAGAAAGTGTTTTTTTACATCGAGGAAGAAGTAGAAAAAATTCCAGAGCCCTAGCTCAAAATTCATTTTTTCGCAAATTTTTTAAGGCATACCCCTTCAAAATTTTTCGATTTTTCGAAGGTTCTGGGACCGCAACGAACGCTTGATTTTTCGATTACTCGTGTCTCAAAACGGATAAAAAACATAAATGTTGTGGGGGAAATGCCGGATTTGCACCTAAAACTCTTGGAAACAGCCTCCTGAATAATCGAATTCCGCTCATTCTGACGGTTTTTTCCATGTTTCCCATACTTCCCGATATTGGTTGGGCCTCAAATTTGGGGGAGAATCTCTTCTTGTATCACGGAATAAGTAACATAAAAATCAGAACCCTAGAGCAAAATTTATTTTTTCCAGATTTCCCTTCTTACTTCCTAAGGGTTTTCGTATTATGAAATGAGGCAGTCGACCACTTAACTCTCTCGTAAAATAATAAAGATCGGATTAAAATAGCTGCCGAGGGTCCATCTACAAAGAATTGAATTCTGAACATTGAGCAAACATGTCGGGATCAGCATAATCCCCGGCGGGCGCTCTCACGTTTCTATGAAAGCCTGCCCGGGCAAATTAAAGAGTCACAAGATTACAGTGTGATTTAAGCACGAGGCTGGCCGGGCGCTTCAACAAAAACAGTAATTTAGTCCGACAAAAAGTTTACGAGTCCCTCGGAATAAGGTCCGTGATAGTTGGCCGAGACAGCCTGGCCGGCGCGGTGCGGCGCGGCGAGGCGAGTCTCTAGGGCTGGGTGGGTCCGGACATCCATCCGCAAGCGTGCGCTCTTCCGCAGACAGAAGGGCATTGCGATGGATCGCAGACTAGTTTCGTCTCGCCTGAAGGGTCTTCAGGATTTCCCTTGGTACGCCAGAGGGTAATGCTTCTAGCGGGAGAAAGTAAACTCTTTATTTCCGGGCGATATACGAGCGTATTCGACTGTCCTCTCATTGCGGATTAAAGGAAGTGGATCAGCCGCCTGGACGGGTTGGCCGCTGTCGCCATCGTCAATGCTTTTCGTTTCGAGGGTCCTTTCATTATCCCGGCAAGAGATAGAAGGGGCTAGGGGCATTGCAGGGCGACGCAACCGGCTGCAACGAGGAGGTCAGAGGGTGCACGAGAGATGCAGCATGAAGGAACAGTGCCGCGTTGGCAGGTCTCTCTCTCTCTCTTTCTCTCTCGACAGCAGGAACAAGAGCGGCGAGAGGAGCGAGGAGGGGCCAAGGAGGGAAGGGAACAGTTCACAGCGAGAAAGGCGCCGGCCGACGAGAATAAGGGTAGAAAGGGGGCGAGAGCAGAACGAAAGAGGAAAGGACGGGCATTAGAAGAAACAAAAGGGGTATTTTCGTCGCGGCGACGAGCCCAAATGGAGAGAAGCGGACTTTTCTCTCTTCTCGTTCACGTCCTACCTACCTGGCTGCCTTTATGTCCGCGGTCTCCAAGGATTAATGTCGCGCGGCAACCTGCCAGGAATGGGCCGACTGACCCGCGCGCATATCTCCACCGCGACTTTGAAACCTCCTCCGCCAATAAACCCACCCAGACTTTCCAGTTAGCCGTACTACGTATGATCCCCGGAATGTCTTGGAATCACCTTTTCATGCATGGTAATACGACAACCTTCCCTATGAATAACGTTGGGTTCTTCAATAAAGAAGTTACGAGGGCATAGTCCTCTCTTATATTTTAATGCGACCCCCAATCCTCAACAGGCAACGATGACTACCCGATTTTTCTCGTAATTTTATCGGACAATAACTTCTTTACGAGTAGTAAGATGAAAATTTGGAGGGCCTAGAATTGCGCATACGTAGGCGCGCGCGAGTTGAGAACGCGAAACTATTGGGCGTGCCTCTCTGCTTTTCTAAGCTATTGTAGTACCGTGTCTTACAGTAAAATGGAAAAGCTATTGGAGGCCATAACGGAGTGCAGACGTACAGATATACAGGAACTACGTATAAGGACTCCACCATTTGCCTGCATCCCTCGGATTACCCTACTTTCTTCCTAACCGTGGTAGCTTTGTAGTTGTTGATACTCGTATGCTACGTAAAAGTGTACCTTTTATTCCGGCCGTAGCATCGTCCGGAACGAGTTTTCTTCTTACGAATTAGCAACAATTACTGCCGGGTGTTCCGTACTCCCAAAATAAAGATAGGAGCGTCACAAAGGGAACAAAGGACATGTTTAACGGACAAAATGCATATAATTTTGTTGTCTAGTAAAAGAAAGATTACTAGCGAGGGAAGGGGATTGTTCAGATAGCAATGGGAATTAGGCTTTCGCAAGTTCCACCAATATTTATCGCATTCACCTCGAAAAGAAAGTTTGCATACGCATATTTTTCAGGATCTGAGTAAAGCTGGGTTTCAAGACCTCCTACGTGAATCCTGGTTTCATGGGGTCACGTTTCTCCGCGACCAGACTCACAGGATATCCTTTCGCCACGTGTACGGCACACGCATACACTAGCTATTAGCTGTCATAAAAAATTTCATCCGTTTACGTGAGACTTGTAACAACTTCCAACTTGCACGAAGTATATTCGCGATGAAATTAGCTCGGCTAAGTTCCATTGCCAGTATAAAGTGTGCGGGTTTCATTATTCGTCGATCTTGAAAAGTGCTGTCTACGCTGAGTGCTGTCCACGTCGAATAACAATGAAGTCAATTGTCACAACGGCACACAGACAGTCACAGGCACACACCACTTGATCGCAGATTCGTCGTGAGCCGCAATCAAAGCCGTCGGTCCAGGGGCAGGGCAGAGCAGAGCAGAGCAGGGCAGGGTAGAGCAGGGCATGGCAGGCAGTGCCTTTCTTTTTCTGTGGCGGTGAGTACGAAAACGCGTTAACATCCCTCTGAGCTCCATTGTGAGGGACGCTCTACTTTCCTCAAGTCACAACACAGAGTCAAGCCCGACGGGGTAGCTAGGCCGAGGGGCCGAGGGGGGAACAATGAGAATGAGGCACGAGAGGCTTCCGAGCAGGCATTAGCATCCATTTGAAAGGGACGAATGGATTTAAAAACAAAGGCGGACCACGTGCTGGCAGTGAACAGCGAGCACGAAAGAGTGTGACTCCGTCGGGAGCGCATTCTCGTCCCGAGCTCGCCAGCATCAGCAGCAGCATCAGCAGCAGCAGCCGGTGAAAGAGAGCCCGATGAAATAGAGACACATAAACAACAGCCTGGCTGGCTTGACAGACTTCTCTCGCACTCCGTGTATACCTACGCCCATACAATATTGGTGTGCTTAACCGAGCCATTGTCGGAAGTGATTGGTGATGCCGGCGTCCCTTTTCAGCCACGAAAAACACGCGCTTCCGACTTCCGGCTCCCCCGGTGTGTCAGCAACCGCGCTCACCACAGAATCGAGAGTTCGCATTCTAATATTTCCTTTGGACAATAGTCTGGGAATTGCATCTGTGACGCTCTGGGTGGATCCCCCTTGGCACTTAGAACTACTAGAGGAGCGGAAATGCCAGACGCAAGGGACGGCTATTGGCCTGATAGAGCGGCGAAACGTCGTATCTTGGCTGCTTTGAGTAAGGAGTCGATTGGCCCGACTAGCTGTAATGCTGCGGCGGTGGAACTGCTCTGAGGCCTGGCGATCGTTACTCCAGTTACAGTAACTAGTCGATTGGACTCTGTAACATTATGGGGTATATACCGGCAGGCAAATGCCCTCCAAACTCCCTCGCCCAACCACTTCCTCTCTCCCTCTATCGGCTAATAAAACCCATCTTGTGTTGCATGCTGAATGCAGCAGCCATTCGACGCTGCGAATGATCACGCCAGGAGACTGCCAAAGGAATAATGGCAAACGGGAAATTATGGAGATTAATCCTATTTCGATGGACGGAACGAGCAGTGCGCAACCTATATAGAATATTATACTGGTGCCAGAAAGGAGACTACTAAAATGGATATCAGTATTTGGACTTAGTACGTCCCCTCGGCCTCCATTGTGATATGCGATCTTAAGTGCGTGATTGGGGCAAGGAAATGGAATGAAATATCCATGAAATTAAAGAGTGGAATCCCGAGTTGCTCGGTGGGAAGTGAATAAGGTAGGTGCCGCTCGGCATAAATATTTAGAAGCATTCGCGATCACGGTGTAAAGAAAGGGTCCGAAAGAATGGAAAGTGGAGGAGTAGTGGTGTGAGGGGGAGAGAACGCCGGCCGGGACGAATGGCAGGCAGGGTGTCGTGGTGAAGGAGGAGATTGTGGGGGCAGGGGTCGAAGGGTCGTGAGACAGAGGCGAAGGTGACAAAAAGACGAGGTTTGACCCGTTGGTTTATGGAATGAGAAGCTCCGCCGGCGACTAAATACATGCCCTCGAATTACGACTTTAATCCAAACTGCTGGATTTTCGAGATTGCCTCGTCCTGTTCTCCCAGTGTTTCCAGGACTCCCGGGACATCTTCTACTCCCGCGACCTTCAGCTACTCGCGAAATACTCACTCCACTTGCCGAGTTATTGTCAGCATTTGTCGCGCCCCAACCATTCGGACCAGATCTGCCTCCGGGCGACTCGAAATTTTGTTGGCAATAAAATCCGAGAACTGCCTGGAATTTCTATCGTTACATTTGAGTGACGTGAATGGGAGGTGTGAATAGGTAGGGTCGGCTACAGAGCCTGTAAACTCTGTCAGCACCGTCGAGTGGATCTTAAGCCGACGTGAATTTCGGTCCATTAATTTGGAGTGAAGTGACTTTTCGAAGGTTTTAAGGCGAGCGTGCGAAGAAGCTGTGCTTTAGAGTAATAAACTGGTATTTACAGCAGAACTATATTATTTGTTTTCATCCAGGAGAATCGGTCAATCGGATGAGCGGTTCGGGCGCTATCGAGCGTATAAGAGTGGTGGTTTCTATCTTATAGTCTTTGCTTCCCTCATACAATTATTATGAGAGAGTTGTTGAGAACAATGTATCCTCAGAGGAATAGGAGACACATGCTGGAAGATGGAGACTATAATGAAAAGGGTTGAAAAGAATGGTGGCAACACTGTGGAGAAAGAGGCGCTCAGTTTCCGCGAAGGGTTTGCGAGCGAGGGCCTCTGAACACGTGCGTCCGACACACGCTGCCACCGTTGGTTCCCCGTACGGCTCTTGTCTTTTTCGTGCATTCATTATTTTCTCGTCGAGTCAGACGACGCCGTCGACGGCGACGAGCAACGCCAACGACTGCGAAGACCACCAGCGGACAACGAAGCCGGCTGCACCCGTTCCGCCCAGCCAGACCGCCGCGCCGCCGCCGCCGCCGCCACTCTCACCTCTCGTTTATGCCCCCCATTGCACCTGCCACTTCTAAATTATTTTAAACTGTTGCCCCGGGGCGCAACGTGACGCCTACATACACCAAGCCGCGCTCTACGCTCTACGCATTCAGTTGTAGCAAAAAAAGCACGCTTACACATCGGCCGAGCGTCGAGTGTCGAAAGCACACTCGGTGCATAACGTTTTCAGCGAAAGGGCGCCCTTCAAAGATGAATCGGCTGTTTCAAATGAAAATGGTGCACGATTTACCACTGACTCCGCCACCACTCTATATTCGACAAAAAACAAGTGGCACTCGAGCCTAGAATGCCGGACACAAAGAAATGTCGGCACGAAATTCTGCCCAATGGGGAAAAAGTACACGCCGGTTTAAGTGTGGAAGAGATGGGGTTATCAAATAAAATTATAATTAAGAGAGTCAAGGCGTGTTCAGATGTCTTTCAGTGGACTCGCTGATATGACTTATTCCCACTTGCCAAAGAGGCCGGCAAGAGTGGCAGGCTGCGAAACGTAATTACTAGGACGGCACCGTCGGGACATATCGTACGTGACGTTATTAGAATCCGCTGGTCGATTTGCAGGTGAGTTGAACTCGGCGCAAAAGTACAAACCCCAGGGCAGAAGTTAGGTGGTAAGAAAGGGAGGGCGGGTGGGAAGGATCGTGGGGGGCTGGGCAGAGGTACAAGCGGAAAGAACGGGAAAAGGTGGTGGGAGGGCTTGGTAGCAGTGGACCAGGAGATAAGACTGTAGTTCTACTGAGTTGAACCGTAGTAAGCGCGGAACTAAAAGTTCCTTCTGATATCAGTTGCCGCGCCCGCGGAAAGTAAGGTACCGTCGACTGCTCTTACCTCTTCGGTAACTGTAACTCAGGAACGCCCGGAGAGTTTGGTATAAGTTATTTTATTAAATCCCCGCCCCCGGGAAGAGCGCGCTATCGAAGACTCTTCAGGAGGAAAGGTGCGAGGGAGAAAGAGAGAGGGAGGGCGCGCGGTACATGAGAGCCAGAGAGACTGGCGGAGAGCGGAGAAGAGTGTGCCGCTTGAGAGAGCCGGCGTAACGAAACGATCCCTAACGCACGAGTTGTTCGTAGCACGCGGAAGCGTGTGAAGAAGGTGGATCCCTTTGCCACGGCCAAGGTGGAAATAACGAGGACCTACCTGTAGGCGATCCTGTCGACTCCGATAGCAAGGATACGCCACTCGATGGGCATCCCAAAATTGAAGTTTCTACCGAGCCAAGCCGCCCTCCTCTCACACTCGCATACTTTCTCCCCGGGGAGAAAGGTTTTGACGGTAATTAACTTCGGCCCCAAGGAGTCTCGGGTCAAGGACTACTTCAAGATTTCTCGGATTGTTTCCCTCTTACGTAATTATACCGGCGCGGCGCTCGTCCATTCTGCCACGTCACGAGAAATCCTCGACACAGGCCTAAAAGCACTTTTGGCTTCTTCGAAACATTTTTTTAAAAGCCCCACTCACTAATGCCACCACTATTCCATTATTTTCAATATACGGATTATTATTTACACGCCAGTCGGACGAAAATCCGCCAACGATTTTTCAGTTTTATAGGGAAAAAAATCATTCCAGCGACGAGTTGGTTGAACGCAAGTGGAACTGGGTTGGCGATCAGTGAAGAATATTCCCTCCGATGGAACGGCTGAGGGAGGCTTTAGTCTGCCGGTGGCTCCATTCATTTTGCCGGCGTTACCGCGACTGGCTGCCTCGCTTTTTTACGAAACTAATTGAATGCACCCCTGCCGCCACGTGCAATTAGCCAATTGCCCGGGGAAGTATCGTCCAACTGTCTCACGACATCTCCGCCCACGTTTCCTGACTATACCATGTCCGCGTCGATTTAGCAAAACAGTGCCTTCCTAATGGCTCTAATTAGGTTCGTCCTGCCAATCACCCTTCCCTCGGAAACCCATCTCTCGCGATCCTATGTACTGACACAGTGAACACGACTTCCTTTGTTTCCCTATGATGAAAGCCTCGCCCCACCGGAATAGAGTATTTTCTCCCAATTTTGATGATCCGAGGAAAATTTATTCACCGATGGGTTAAACCCTTCGACTACTCAAGATAACTTGAGGCGATGCCACTCTGAGCCTCTCCGGAATAAATTAAGAAGCCGCTCCTACAAGTTTGGCCATGTTGAATCGATCACAGCGCGCATTTTTTTCCCCCGCGGTACAACACCCTTCATTAGATAGTCCGCTGGCTATGAATAATTCCGGTTAATTTGGTAAATCGAGTGGCGATCAACAAGAGTATAGGCTGGCAGCGTGTTAAAGCCCTGCCACAGAGTAGGAGGAATGCCTTTCTTTCGCTGCCAGAAAAACTGGTTGGCGGATTTATCGGGTGGTCGACATACTGTGATTTTTCGATGGCGGCCCAAATCGATTCCGTGTGCTGTCACTAGGTTTTACCGGGGCTATGAGGAAAAATTGCGACCAGCATTGGCGTACGAGCGGTTGGCTTGTTTGAGACACTTCAAAGGGCCTTTTCGCGCAATTTATCGCTAGGAGGAAAAAAAAACCTGTTACGCCCCCGTAAATAGTCGTCGAACGTGTGATGCAAGCGATGCGCCATTGCAAATTTGTTAGGGCCGCGCACCGATACCACTCACAAAAGCCTCATAGCCAACCAAGGCGAATCTTTCAGTGGCCGGGGTTAACGAGTTAGCCGGATTAACTGAACGATCGGATATATTTTCAGGCTTCATATGTATTTATTTACCAGAATAGTTACCCGATTTCTCTAACACCGGGAGCGACCGCATTGTTATTTATCTCCCTTGTGTTACAGTTATCGACAACGTGATTAAACCCTTTTTCACGGCCCTCGAAAAAACGTTCTTGCCGAAGTTCAATAACGCACTGATACTCCGTTATTCTGCTTCGTAAAGGGTGGAAAAAGCTATCCTAGATCACTGCGCTTGAAATATTTTCCATTGCGTGAGGATGTTTTTTTAGATAGAGCTTACAATCCCGTGTGAGAATGGCTGTTTACTTAGCTTTAATGTTTGCCTTAAATTCTTGAATCTGCTTTTATCGTAGCAATACCATAACATAAGTTGTGTAAATCGTGGCACCGAGTGGTGGATGCAGCTATTCAGCGTCCAATAGAGGCAAGTGCTGGTGTCACGGTGCTAGGATGACTATTGGTCTGAGGTTGCAAGTATTGAGGCAAGATCGGTGGAATGGTCGCTACATATACGATAAGGGGAAGAGAGTTTCGTGTCTGGTAGGTGCAACAGTCCAGCTGCAGAGCGTAATAAGAGCCGGCATGCGAAACTTTCCAGCGTTCTGATAAAAACGGCTTTGAAGGGATGCCTGCACTGAGGAAATTCCGATCGGAAATAAGGAAAGGAACGACCCTCTCTCCTTGCAGATTTCGCTGAACGTGAAATCGACGAACGCTAAAGATTACATCGCATATTAAAGAGCCCTCGGCGCAACGGCTAAGCTGCTATACGGCAGCAGTGATCCTGCGAAATACGCCGATGGCGGAATTACAAAATCTCAGCTTTCCAGGAAATATCCCAGCCCCACCTGCTTTCCTCACAAGTCCCATCAAACGAAGGGGAATTCTCTTACGCGCTTTATGGGCAAAGTCCATAAAATTCAATAGAGGCCGTACTATATTGTTACTAGGTATTCATCGATTACGCGATAAAAAACGAGTAGGGGTTATCGAGCACGCTGGATCTAGACCGCCAGTTATTAGAAGCGCGAACAAGCCATCGTGTTTTCTTCAGTCGTCGTAACACTTTTATGAGATGTCCGATGTAGGATTTATACGGCCGGCATTAAGTGGCCTGGCATTCTCGAGGGAAGAAATGCGCTTTTTCGGCGGCTCCTTTCAGATTGCTAGTCGAGGCCCCTTATTTTCTCTACTCTAGCATACTAGCCCCTTCCAGCGCGAGTCCTGCCTTCCATTTCGTTCGGCCGTCACCTCCTGGTGCTGCTATTGTGTAGTTTACTTTATTGCGAGCATTCGTCTTGCCGTAATATTTGGCTGGAAGGACTCTCTCTCCCTTCTATTTCTCTCTCCCCAACAGCCTGCTCCTTTTTTTTCGTCGCGACGCCTTCTTACTCTGGTCCATCATCAACGACGCAGTCTTCCTTGCCCTTTCGGCCGACACCAGCCCTTATCCCACTGTCCAAACTTATTTTCTTAAGCTCGTCGCACTCGGACGATCGATTTTCCCAGGAAACGATAACTGCGAGAATTCTTACGTCGTTGAAAAGTCCGGGCCTTAATTGGACGATCAAGACAATTGCGCGGCTGTTTCTTCGTTCAAGATGTATTCTTGTCGGGGTGCTTGTTAAGGCAAACGCCAAGACGTCGGCGTCGTATTTATTACAGAGCTCCATTGGAGTGAATATATAATAGGCTGTTGGATTGGCAAGGCTGAAACAAGGAATGGTAGCCCGTGGGGTGGGGGCGGCTAAGGTATTTACGTAACACCTGATATTTGTAGTTTTGCGATTTCAAGCCGAGCTTTTCTGCCCGATCCCCGAGGAACTAATTAAAGTAGCTGGCTCTCTCGGTCTCTGTCGGTCCGCGATTTATCGAGACGGCAGTTCTAATTACCATCCGGATGTTAGCTGCCGTTGGAACTTTTGATTGAAACGTGGCGAACGCACCCGAACGGGAACTGGGGCTCCGACTTTTCCAATGGCTCTTTACCGCCAACTAAAGCGACGGAATATCGGGATATAACGATCGATCTTTATCGGGGAACGGTAGACACACTGTTCCGCCTTGCGTTTGATTGTCAATGCTTGAGGATCCAGAGGATCGAAGCCAAAATTGCCAATTGACGTTTTGATCCCCAGCAAATGCACGTCCATTAGTCTGGCCGATACACGCGTTTCACCTTCTGTCTGACGGTGACTCGAGCGACCACCTCCTCCTCCTCCACCTTCTCTCTGTCGAGTGGAGCCGACGCGTGTGTGTGCTCAGAGTCCACGCGTTGACTTCCTGATTCGCTTTGACAGACGTGCGTGAACGAGACAAACGGTTGCAGTCCGGCAGGAACAGCAACACAGCAAGCAGATAGCCGGCAGAATCGACGGGTGTTGGACGCCAGCCTGATTCACGGTGACCAATCAACCGCGAGCACACCGGCTCGTTAATAACGTCCGTACAATCGACATCGATTCTCAATTAGGCTCAGCTTGGATTCCGCGGTGGGGCTTCGTTTAATCGCTAATTAACTCGAGATCCATTGCTTTCGTCGGGCCCGCGCGCCCCGATCGTTACTACCGCAAATACCTACTGGAGGCCTTCGAGCCTCCGACTCTCTACTTCCTCATTTAGTTTTTTTCCCAAATCCTCTTGATAGACAATTCCTTTTTCGACCACCAGGGAAAAAAGGGCGCCGACGTATATCCCATCGACATTGTGTCAATTCTACTCCGCCACAGCTGTCCTAATACCGAATGGTTTCCTATTATTTTTCTGCTCTTATATCGCCGCTTTAATTTACTTTCTTCTACTAGTTTATTTTTGCAAAGACTTTCGTCGCTCACTATTTCAGTCGCATCAACCGAGTTTCTAAAATTAAACGGGTGTTTATGATCGGGGTAAATCGAGACTCATTACGATTTTCGATCTATTCACATCCACAAATAAGCCGTAAGTGGGGCGGCGAGATAATGACGAGCTTCTGAAATCCAATTAATTTTGTCGCCGCTAAGGAGGCTGAAGTAAAAAATAGCTCGGGAGGCCGCTCCCTCGATGCTTGCACGTCCTTTCAGTCGGCTGTCACGTGGATCGCGTCGTTGAAATCTGGATCGTGTCTGGTAGAGCTTAACGAGGGCTTCGGTAGTGCCAGCCACGCTGCAGGTGTTACCAAACGGGATTAAAATAGTTTGACACCTCCTACAAAAAGGAAACCGCCTCGAGGGACGCCTTGGATAGGGCGCGCTTCTCCTTTGCTCCCGCGTAATTCTTGCACGCTCTTGGTGAACAGGCAACCAACAGATGCACACCCACACATCCACAGGCGCACACAAAAGGATGCAGGCTGGGAGAAAAGGCTTTCGTGCGTTTCTCTTCGTCAAGTGCAGGCCGTTTGTGAGCGGTCGGCGCTCGTTAATGTCACATCAGCGAACATCTCGTGTAAGCAGCGTGTTCCTACTTATTTTTTTAACCCGCCCCTTTCCACCGACCGTATGGACTTTCTCGTTTTCGCAAGCACGTACGTGGAACTTCTCATTTATTTATCACACGATCGTGCCTCCCCTCCCCCTCCAGAAAATTACTGGCCCGACGGACGCCAGTCTTTTTTTCCATGTAAATGCAGTTCCAATCGAATTACCATCGCGCGTCACGCGTCAAAGTACAGATAATGGTAGCTCAGCCATTATGCAAAATGATAGAGAGAGCAATGTCACGTGGACAGTGGAGTAGGAGCGGCGGCGGCGGCGGCAGCGTCGGCAGCGGTGAGTGCGAGAGTATCAAGCGGCGTTTTTAGCCCGGCAAGCATATTATACTCCGACGCTAAAAGTGAACTCTCATTCGACGAAAGTATGTACAACGGCGGTACGCCGCGCCGCCGGGATTTTCGCTTCGGCAGCCATTCGTGGAGGGAATCAGGCTGAGGGGTGGAGCGCCGGTAGCAAAAATACGCGGTTCCGATATTCATAAGATGCCGGGCGAGCTAGCGGGCGCAGGCTCGCGCGCGCGCCTTCTCGATAAAGGAGTTCCTCAACTTCGTAATTCTCCGCAAGTATAAATAGATCGTCCACGGGGCTGAAATAGAATTCCTGCCCGTACTTGATAAGGCGGGCGGCGGGAGCGGAGGTCGCGGGTAGGGCGTAAAATTTCGTATATATCGAGGAGCCAGGGCGCCCTCTCTCTCTCTCTCCTATAGGAGACACAAAGGAATGCTTTCGCTCGATCAGGCTGATGATGTATGATAGTGAGTGAAAAGGGCGAGAGTGGGAGGGGCCGAGTGGTGGAGCTTGTTTAAATAAGCGCATGCATTGACGCCATTACTCGGAATATCGTTCTGTTTTGACAGTAGTTTCGTGCTCGGTCTTGGATGTGTGTATATGCGTTTATATCGGGAATGGGAAGTTTGCAACTCTATACTCGAACACTTGGCTTTGGGACGCTGCAACCAGTCATGAAGAGAGACCGACTGTATTGTATACGCATTAATTTGCAGGAAGGTGGCAGAGGGAGAGGGCAACAAAGAGAGTGTTAGAGTGAGAGAGAGAGAGAGAGAGGGCATAACTGTACGGTTTCGCAGTATGTGACGTGATACGAATCACACGCAACAGAGTGGAGGAGGTGGAACATTGCGCAACAATTGTTCGGGGGAAGCTGCTGGAAAATCTCATTCATCTCTCGGCCTCTTCGATTCGTAATTAACCTAGTTTACTCAATTTGCTCGGTTTACTGCTCGCCTCTAACTACCGCAGCGTCGTCGCGTGTTGTCTGGCTTGGCTCCGCCACGAAAATATCCAAGAGAAGTACGACGTTTGAAAAGAATCACTTTCCTGGCCAAAGAGCCAGTTCTCTTGTGCTTGTCGGATTCTTCGATGCTCTGCCACTAACACGAGCGCAAGGGGTGTGTGTCAAGGCTTTCTTGAGGTCGAAATTCATTAGAGCGTTCTTTGCTAACGAGGACCCGGGAAATAGATTTTCATTTCGGGTTGCCCCGCGGCGGAACTTCGCTGTGCTTGTGGCCAATGAAATTTATGATCCAGTGGCAGCGATAAATCTCTGCCGATCGGTCTTATCCCGAATGAAAAAGAGTAGTGCACGAAGGGGAGCGCGCACTGGCTTGTTAAGTAGAGCCTATATCAGACTGGTCAGGAGAGAATCAAATTCTGATGCATAGCCGAGCTACTTGTGGCCCAACGATTTGTACCTGCGAGTTCCTCGGTCGATAGACCGCCTTGCATACACTGTGGCCTACATCGACCGTTCTATACAGATGTAGAGCAAAAACTTACCGAAGAAAGGTAGAATTTTTAATGCTACATAATAAAGCACAATTGACACCGCAAACTTAAGTTTTTATCGCGACAATAATATGAGAGGAAACAAAGGGAATCATTTATTCTTGTGCAGTTAATAGAGAACAAGTTATGAGAAGGTGGAAGTCATGATAAAATTGTAGTAGGGAGGAACGTTTTAACATTCTTCGAACGGCGACGTTCCGGTGTGAGAACAGAACCAGTAAGTCACTGTTGACCCGTGAACCAGCGCGATGATATACGAGGGTAGTTTTCACTTCCAAGCACCCTCACAGCCTGTTCCACTCACTCTCGTTTCCCCGCTAGCATCATCCGTGTTGTACCCATTACTGTTTTGCTGTCGCTGCGTGCATCTAACCCCCGGAAGCACGAGGATCCTAATTAGTGCATTGTCGGCGAAGGAAATAAATGTTCCACTCGCCCACTAAGACACTGCCACTGAGAAAGAAAAACACCTAACTCACAGTGCGAACCATTCCCGACGCTTGCAACAACCCTCGCTCGACTATACTTACTCTCAACGATCACGTCATTGCTCTCGCCCTTTTTTTTCGAAAGAGCGATCTCTCATAATTAATTCTATTTAATTGGGATTCATTATTTCTCCGCGAGAATGGGCCGCTAAGTATTTTTTTAGTCGGGCAGAAGCGGAACGAAATAGAAAGCAGTTGGGAGGAGATGGGTTTCCTGTCGAGAGGAAGGAATAAAATACGGGAATGAGCTCTTCGAGCTTTCTAGTGCTCCTCCCGTGGCATTAAAAGCGCGTCGGTCGCGGCCGCGATTGTCTTAAATTTAAATAATCACTGAAAAATGTTAATTCCCCAGGCGGTTGTAATTCAATGATAACACAAAAGAAGGAAAGGCGCGGCAGTTGGCTTGGGAGCTGATGCCACGAGAGCGGGGAGAAAAAACGTGCCTGAGAAGGAAGATGGGCAACACTTGGCAAGGATGGGCCGAGCAAGCGACTGACGCCGGAAAGAACTGGCCCCCGGCATGAGGGACAAATTGAATTAATGCGAAAAAGGGGAAGGGAAAAAATTAAAGTTAAGATACGTCTGCTTAAGGGAGAGGCGGGCGAACGAGACAGGGGGGAAGGGAAGGGAAGAGAAGAGGGGGGCGAGGAGGCTTGGGATGAGCCGTGCCGAACTTTTTACTCTGGCTGAGCTTGCGTCGCCATGGATCGGGATTCTTCCCAGCTCTCCTCCGCTCCTTCACATTAATGACGGAAAGGCAGAAGTTTCGTTCCGGCAAACAAGAAAAAAGCAAGTTCGATTGTGTCTTTCCTGCCAAGGTTTTCGACGGCATTGGCCATTAAAAATTAGCGAGCTGTTGGCTGAGTTCTCAGACTCCCTTTCAGAGCAGTGGACCGTGATCGCGGGCGCACAATAAAAAGCCGGATACTTGTGTAACGAGACGTGAGTCCTCCCGCTGGCTCGCTTGTACTGAAGAGGGACCCTGTATTATTCCTCGAGCCTCCATATTCATATTCATTTTCAGTCATGTCTGACCTCCCCATTCACCGATATTACGCGCGCCGAGTGGCTTAAATTCCAGATGACACGTTCCACGGTAATTGGTGGTATACTATTCTAACGGTAGCTTGCAAATTTTAAGATGAAGCATGAACGGACAGCGCAATGAGAGACCGGCCGCGATAGAAATTCAGCTTAATACGAAGAGAAATTTGAATAACTTTTATCGTTTCAATTATACATTTTTGTCGGCCTGTCGGTCTCATATTTCGAGTATCTGCTGACAGGCGAGAATGTTACTGTTCAGTGAAACGATTAGGACGATTGAAAATACGTAATTAAAAAATTTTGGAAAAATCAAGCCGGCAAGGTCTACTTTATAATCGTTCTTTGCCGGAGCTGGTGGTTAAAAACGAAATGGAAAAGCAGAGACAAGTAGGCGTGCTGGTGAACGAGGAGCCACTCGAATCCTCGGTTAATGCCGGCGCTCACAATCGTACCGCATCATTTCATCCCTTCCGCCCCTTCACCCGACACCAGTCGGCTTCCCGACTTCCGCTGATTTACTCCTCCAGAGCAGCAGCGCACCGGGACGATACGAGAAGCAGGAGCGCCACTCGATCTACGCGAACCACTGAATCACGTTTCACAAATACCAACGTACCTAACGCGGCCTGATTCGACTTTAACCATTGGCCTGCCCGCCCGAGAGAAGCCCCTCTCCCATACATCCACTCAAAGGCTTTGGGACTACTGTCAAGGGCTGGCAAATTAGAGGGTTTGAGCTTTGCTAGCGTACCACCGACGCTCTAATGAACGCGTCAGCTTTTTTTTGCGTGCAGTTTTTACGCACCGCCAATGCCACTCGATCTCTTCTCTATCACGGACTTTTTCAGAGATAACAATCATTTCCAACTACGAATGGTGTCCTCTCAGTTCTACAATTCGGCTGATTCAATCCCTCGCCTTTTTACATTGATATCCTAGTAGTTCTCGATTAACAGGCTCGACAAGATTCTGATTGGCATAGAAATTCCATAGAAAAATTGGAGTCGATGAGAGTGAAATGTCGAATCTATTAAACTTGCTAACCGAGTCAATACTCCCCATAAAATATGTAAATGTTTCCTTCCGTCGATATGTGCTGAGGTTACATCGACACTCCCACTGGATATCGGTGGTATCGGAGAAAATGTTCTCTTGGCGACGTTTGGCCGGCTTTCGGGCGAAACTTTCTCCGATTGGGAGCGGCCTGACAACGACGCCGGAACATATGCCTTTATAGCCTTGGAGTACTTGTTCGACGGGTGGATGCGGTGTGTGCCCAGGTTCCCCTGGCGTGGCAACGACTCAAAACCCGACACGGTTTATCCGGCATGAAAACTTTTCGAAGCCCGATGTTTGCGCGCCGCGCGACAACAAGCCCACTGCGTGTATACACGGCGGGAATCCGCTCGTCCCTGACATTGCCGGGATCCATGGAATCGACCCCATCGATGTGTCCGACCTACCATACCATACAAAACGGCACATTTCCCCCGGGCTGCACGATTTCTCTCCATTCGAACGCGACTCCTCCCAAGCACGCCATTGTACATCATTTCCGCACAATTAAAGCCAGCATCACTTGATACCACTGGCAGCCCTACAAGTCTTCGCATTAGCTGGCTCGCGCCATCAACGCAAATCTATCGCCGATAAAAGTATGGACAATAGCTGGAAGCACGAGCGGCAATTCCGGAGGAAAGTGATTAGACACGTGTGCATAACCGAAGGGAGAAAGACGCCCGGATGAAGGGAGTAATTACATATATCGGCGCACCAATCGAGCGCACACCGAAGCACTTAAACTCGCGTGATCGCGAGGCCGGCCTGCTCGCGTGCATGCTAATTGTGAACACAGCACACACACACACACAGCGGTAGGGACTGTGCGTGGTTGTATCTGGGATAACCGAGTCAGATTTCCGGCGATTTAAATGTGTATGTATGCCGCGGCGCGTGTACCTGTAGAACGCGAGTCGTTCGGGTTCTCCTGGAATTGCGTTCAACTCATTATACAAAACGTTTGTCCGGCTAGCAAAGTTATTGATGAATAGGCCGCGTGGCGAGGGAAATCGGAGCGGCGTATTAATGGATTATGCTCGAATTTCCAACAAACACGTACTGGCGGGGGGCTGCGTTCATTGGCTTGCTCGCTCGTTCGCTGCCGTTTGATCTGGCCATTAGGCGAAATGACGAGGGGTAGTTTGGCCACGGTTAAATCGTATCTTATCGAGTGCAGGCTAGATCACCGCAGATTATAGAGCAAATGCAGTGGCAACAATTTTCCATTGTCACGATAACACGCCCACCCGTAATGCCAGGGTGTTACACGGCCGGCACCGCCACCGCCGCCGCCGCCGCCGCCGCCACGCATCCCCAGCTAACTGACAGCGTCGCTCTCAACTTTATTGGCCACCGCGTCGAACCGCTATCACTTTGTTGTTTGTACTTTCGCCTGATTTAGTGCGCACTTGGCGCCCCCGCACACTCGATAAATCCGCGAATTATATCGACGAGAAGATTTAACATGCTTATACCACTAATAGATCCGGGCAGCGATCGCCCGCTTTAAACGACCTCGCTCGTGTAACAAGAGAGGCATTAGTCAAACGAAACGTAAAGCAAGCACAGTCTATAATAAACATGCGAATATTTCTCTGTTGGCATGGATGGCCGCTCGCTCGTCCTAGAACCCCGTATGAATTCCGCCACCAGAAATCATGCGTCATTAGCTTGGACATTGTTATCCATTAGTGCAGAGCAGCGAATACTCCCGCGTGTTGAGCACTCCGCGGCTGAAAAGAGCAACGCGGGCGATCGACTGTTGATTTAATTTACGTTAATAGCACGGAATGCGATTGCCGGACTTCGAGTGCATTACTTGTAATCCCGCCAGTATTCGAACATTTCTCCCTCTCGCTCTGTCTCTCGCTTGCTTTCTCTCACGTGCTGTGACCGGACGTAATAATGTTTCGCCGACGAGCGAGTGAGGACGGGGGATTTTTGCGGCAAGTGAGCTCCGGCGACCGTGAAAGCGCACCGACTGCGAGCGATGTTTCAGCTCGCGTGTGAAAAGAGCCCCCGCCTTTAAACGGACTCGTACAAAGTGGAAACTTTATTCGCGGTAATTATGTCAATTACAAAAGGGTTCGTTATGCGAGGCCCCTCGGCAATGTAAGGTAATCAGACAGCCGCGTCGTCGAAAGGGATTTTTCTGGCCGAAACATTTCCCAGGTTGGAGCGATGTTTGCTTCGGGAGAACAATGGCAATGTAAATAGCAACTAACCGCTGGGAAGAAGACAGCGCTCATATAAAAGTACTTCGCATTCGCGTCGTTTCATAGAAAGAGGAAGAAAAAAAGAAGATTTTTTCTCTCGAGAGATATCCCTTGAGAAATTAGTTTCTCTCTTTTGTATATCCTATTCTGTGAAATCGTTTGTCCACAATCGCGTATCGCGGATGAAATACTTGGCTCTTCTACGAAAGTGGCTTTCAAATGTTGGTTAAAGGAATTTCCGATTTTATCAATAGAGTTATTGGAACAGTTATTGAGAAAACAACGCAACTGCTTCGAGAGGTCTATGGAAGATTTTATCAGCAATTACAGTGCCAAGTAAAAAGCTTACATCAAGAATCGAAGTAAAACTTTGGTACAGGAAAGTGTTGCTTGTTATAAACAGTGGGAGATAGTCAATGGGGACATTAGTTCTCATTAACGAACGGAATCCAGTTGGAAAGGCAAGTTTCTCGCACTGCCGAGCGATAACAGCGATTATTACGCGGAAATTACGGGAGTACCGTAGGCAGGGTGAGTTCTCTCCCTCTCTCTCTCTCGCTCTCTCGCTCTCTCCCTCTGGTTCCCACACCATGAAAAAGGAGGGGCCGTAATCTCGCCAGGGTGAAACAAGGGAGTGAGCGCGATAACATTCTTGAAGAAGACTCCTCGTAATCTCTCGCGACTAGCTAATGGATGCCAGTCTGATAAAGTCTCAGCCAAGCCACTAGTGCATCGTCAGTGTAGCTCGAGCTTATCCCATAGCAAGGCCAAATTATACACGGCTAAATGATGAATTACTCTTCTCCTCTGTTTTACGAATATTCCACACTCGAGATAGAAAAGCCCGAGCGAATCTCATTAAAGCCATTTATTTTTGAGCTCGTTAACTCTAGAAATATTTAATAAATGACTTGAAATTAGCTCGGCCCTCCAAGTTGACGAGGGAAAACTTGGAATCGCCAATGAAATTAAAACCGATACACGTGGTATCTCGCGTGCGGTACTTTTAATCGAGGAGCCGGGGGAGGAAATCGAATGGGAATTGGCCTCGAGCGGTTAGACCGGGAAAAGTCGGCGCATCGTCGCGGGATTATCTGAATCGAGTATCGGGAATATCAGCGAGCAGTGGCCCACTTTTCGTCTGCAATTATCGAATTGGTTCGCGGACTCAATGACTACGGCTGAAAAAAAGC
This sequence comes from Ectemnius continuus, assembly GCA_910591665.1. Classification (NCBI taxonomy): domain Eukaryota; kingdom Metazoa; phylum Arthropoda; class Insecta; order Hymenoptera; family Crabronidae; genus Ectemnius; species Ectemnius continuus. The sequence goes on along the minus strand of OU342868.1, from coordinate 4,587,525 downwards.
CAGGGAAGACCCTTGACATCGTCTCGTCCCGTAAACAGCCACTCGATGGCAATGCCGGGGATGAGCGGTCGGGCAAAATTGCGCGCCCTGCAAGAGGCAAACAGGTAACAACCCCGAGGAAACTCTTACCGGGAATGAAAACGTAAGAGATTTTGCGCCTGCGCTTAGGATAACTCGAGTTGCGAGCTTCCTCGCTCAGCCAAGTCTCGGCCGCGTGTACCGCTTTTTACTCATCACCCAAAACTAGTACATATGAGCTACAGGTTGTAACACCTACTCGCAACACAGTGCTCCTGTAATTCTGCAATTGCGGGCTAGCCGTGTTAGCTTAAAGTAACCTCGCAAAGAGGGACAAACTTATTATCATTCCACTGTGACATATGCAAAATAAAGCAGAAAATAAATATATTAGCAGAATCTCTCTGCTTATAATAGATTAACGGAAATCTGCATAAATGATAGAAGTTTTAAATTCTCCAGTTGAAGCGGGTAAATGACTTCTTTAACGCAATTAAGGAGAAAGCCGACTGATAAGGGGAAAATTTCCGGGCACGTTACAAGATTGAGTTCTTTACCAATGCTCTCTCGCGTCCCACTCAGGAGCAACGAGATACTTTGGAAAGTACTTATCGGCTCTTGATTCTCGAGTGACTGAGACCGAAGTTCAAAGGAAAAATTAAGTCTGTCAACCTCTCGCCCTCCACTTACTGCACCAACGCCCTTCCCATTTCCATTTTTCATAGGGCAGCCCGAGCAGTTAACTGGAAAGTGCGAATGCCATAGACCGCAATCTCACAATTGGCCTTTCGTAATTGGACTCGCGGATGAAGCTAGTGTTTCTCCGATGCCGGTTTTCACTCACTCGAATTAAATTCTTGATTTCCAAATTAACCCGCCAGCATGCGGAACACAGAGAACGGCTCAGTATGGCAGGTGCGCGCGACCAACAGCCAAGAGTTCATCTTGTCGCCGGTTAACACACAGTTCACGGCGTTAAAACGTTAGCGTTAATACAGCCGGCAGTCGGGCGTTTCACTCACAATGGAATTAATTCTCCAGAGAGTTGGGAGCGTGCGCGCGCGCGCGAGCACGGGTAACGAGTTTATGGCGGAGCCGAGTGGAAGAACGGTGTAACACTCGCTTCTCCCTTTCTCTCCCTCTCTCTCTCTCTCTCTCTCTCTCTCTCTCTCTCTCTCTCTCTCTCTCTCTCTCGCGCGCGCGCTCGCGTTTCCCGGTCAGCTTTTCTTGAGCCGTTGGCTTCATTCTGTTTAACTTTCCGCATCCGGTTGCCTGTGACTTGCTGCTCCTGACGTGGAACACGGAATCTAATCGAACTGCCGCGAACAAGAGCCTTGATTTGCCTTGAACTAAGCTTCGCGCTAAAAGTTCCTTAATGGCACAAAGATATATATCGAGAAACTTTTGCTGACATCTAACTACCGAATTTAATATTGAATTCACGAACTCTCCACGATCGTGCCACGCCAGACTAATTTAATATCGGCATCTGTTTAAAGATAAGAGATAAAGCTTTGAGAGAACTGTACAATAAAGTTGGCCGTCAGTCGAGACTGTTGAGCGAGAATAAACCAATGATATCTGTTCATCTTCGCTTCGGTCCTAAGTGTGTTTAGCGTCACCTTCGAGCAAATCATATTTAGCAGCAGTGAGTGCTCGTCCGGAAAGCAGGGTGTTTATTGGATATTCCGCATTCCGATAAATCTGGCGGCGTCACGTGTGAAAGCGTGTTCCCAATCTCGTTTCGTCGAGAGGGAGGAGATGTTGCACGATCTCGTGCTCCCAGATAGTCGACGATAGAGGTTAAAAGGGGAGGAAAGTGGGCCTCCACCCTCGCTTACCGAAGAAAATCTAGGACAAATGGGACAAGTGGGCGAAAAATGAAAAGCTACTTCTCGTAGGCATTCTACTCAAAATGGAATCTATTCGTTCATCGATTATCGATCGACTATTTCCTGCATTCTCGTAAATTCAATCTCGTGCTCCTCACTTGGACAGAATTCGATTTTTGTCATTTCGACAAGAGTCAGAGAATAATCTTTGCTTTGACTCTCTGTCGAAACTTCATGGTCGACTATTACTAACAATAAATATAATTGGTCATATTCAAACAATTGGGGAATCCGGCTTGTTTCTGCCTGGAGTCAGATTTCAATACAAAGTGTGCTTCTGCCCATCAAACAGAGCGTCCGCAGAGGGTTCAGACTGAAATGTGTCAAGTCCCTTGCAAATATTTGTTTTGTCAAACATTTACGTCCCTCCCAGTCAGAAGAGTATGTCGAATGTTGAAGAAATCTACATCGGCAACGAAGCACTTGTGTACTACAGGAAGTGTATAGCTCCCGAACGAATTATGTACTGGCCAGTGATTCAATGTGGTTCCGAGATTCGACAGACGGAGCACCGAATCGGGTACCCAGCTGGTGGCCACCATTTCCTCCAGTCACGTGGCAAACTTTCAAAGAGCGAGTACGGAATCTTCGGCAAAGTTTCGCGAGAGAAGGAGGACGCCGGAGCGGACGGAAGCCGCCTGTTTGAGGTAGCAAATATTTAAGGAGTCGAGCCAACGCGTTCTGGATTTATGAGGAACGATTGTCGATCTTTCCACATGGATTCTGAGTCTAGTCGTCCCATTTGTTAATGTACCACCGCTACCAAGTGAACGGAAATCACATAATTCTTCTGACATTTGACTTTTCCCTATCCATACACTCTTTTCAATTGCATCTATAATTTCTACTAGATGCTCGCAAAACTACTTGATGAGAGTAACCGAAAGCATTCAATGACTCATTCTTCGAGAAAAATGCTGTTTCACGTAAATGCGCATTGGCAGAGAGGCGCATCACGGAAGAGAAAGGATTGTCGTGGGGATGCGTGATTTGGCTCTGTCGTTGACACGAGGCGTCGATCTCTTTGCTCTGTGAATGCCAAAGCGATTCCCCATCGCTATTTGTCCCTGGGGAGCTGGGAAATGGAGTTTCTTAATCTCTTTTTATTGCCTGTAACTGGCCGTGACTTCCGACCGTGCCTCGCAATCCAACAGTTTCCCGTTTCCGATTTTCCAACGGGTCCGCGCGCACACCTCCCCCCTCCAGCCCCGCCTCTCATTCTCTCTATTTCCTATCTGGCGGCCGTTCTTCTCGATCGACATCAGCTTTCCTTGCGCGCATCAGGGTTCAGGCGCTCCTGTATTCGCAATACGTTCGTTAAGCGAGCAGACGAGGCCACCGCCTTCCTTCATCGGATTGCCTGACCGACATTCCTGATCGTTAGTAGCCCCGTGGCACGCTTTCCAATGGGGCTCGGTCCACGTGACGCCGCTGCGTCGCACGCAGCCGATGAATCATCGGCACGGAAAAATCAATGGCTCGATCGCATAACCGGTAATTTCAGCCGCCGAACTTTTACCCGACCGGCGTATAACTGAATTCAGGGAGCAGTATGTAGCCGCGGAGAGTAGATCCCAATAGAATTTAACGGTAACTCGGGCGAACTCAATTAGCGCGTTACTTTTAATCCCTTCGAGGGGGAATTTCAATCTAGCTCTTGCTCCTGTGGAACTCGGCTCGTTAATATCAACAATAGTCTCGAGCGGCCTTATTTCGTTGAAGCAGCCCCGGGGCCAGGGTGCGCAGCCTGCCGGGGCTGCTGCTGCTGCTACTGGGAGTTTGTTTTTCCCTGGCGCACCGAAGATACCGAACGAACACCGCCGCCGCCGCCGGGACGATGGTTGTTAGGTGGGTGGATCGGGTGGATAGTATAGTCGAGCCGAGCGATTATTCGTCGTTATCAAATATCGGAGGCTAATTAGTTTTGGGTGGCGCGCTCTCGCTGCGAGAACACGAGCGTGACGGCGTCCGCCCTCGTTAAGTTTATTCGGTTACGATAGATGCGCCGATTGCCCGATAGTGAAACGAAGACGGAGTGCATGGGGGGTGAGCCAGGGGGATAGGATGAAAAAGGGAGGATGAGAGATAGAGAGAGGTAGGTAGCCAGGGGTTCCGGTGTACGAGGACGATGCGAAATGGGCTTTCGGCCGGCGACTTTTTTCCCTCAATTAATTCGGGTCCATCGTTCTCGGTCGAGTGGTCTGAATTCAATCCCGACTACCACGACGGTGGCTCACTTGGCCCTGGATGGATATCCAAACTCCATTTCGTTCCTAATGGCCCCTGCGAGCGCTTACTTTTGCACCCAAAATTAGCCGGTGCCCTGGGACAACCGCATTAACGGCTCTGTTGAAACCCCTGGATCGGAAGGGCGTGCGCGCGCGCCCGCCCGAGCCCACGTGATAGATATACACACCGAATCCACCGCATCGTCGACCAGGAAGATAAGATTGATGAGCAGTAACCTTAATGCGTTAATCGAATTCATAAGACCTCCCCCTTTCCCTCCTCTTTACACTGTGATTTCGTCGCAATCGCCGCCCTCTCATTCACAAATACTCATTTCGCCTTTCAGCTGACAGTTTGTTAGTACTTTAATAATAATTATCACCATTTCCAGCACCGACTCTTACGTAAATCTCTAGTACTTGACGATTTCGAATGAAAATGATTGCACTTGGGTGAAAAGGCAATCAATCGGTATTAATTATAACTGAAAACTCCCGCAGAGTAATTCTGTAATCCAATTGCTATATCGTAATGCCCAGAGCAAGAGATATTTGTCTGCTGGGACGTGTTATCTCGGAGGGTTTTCGTTAATTTGTCGCGTTCCTGCTGTATTCATTAACGTCGACAATACGGCCTCTTCCCGAAAACACAGGGATACGTATGTACCAGACAAATCGTTGAGGAAGGAAGAGAGTGCGAGAGAGAAACCGTGGTGATATATCCGAAAATAGCGTACGAGGGTTGAAGGATTTAAGAGAAACGTGACTTGCTTCAGTTCGAGCTATGTCAGAAAACATTCAGTGTACGTTAAAGTTAATATCCAAAGCTAAAAGAAGCGTGGGAATTATGGATCGTTCCTTCAAAGTTTTCAGTACCTAGTCCCGGAATACAAGTGATAATCAAATAGTTCGCGATTGTACAAATACCACGAGCATTAATGGTTAAGTAGAACAAATGGACGTATAAAATCCCTTAACACAACAGAATTCAATATAACCCAAAGCACTTTGCATATAACATGAGTAATGCAGGCGCTTAAAAGCAGGTAATCAATGCAATACGATACAATAGAAACAATATGTGGCATGCATGGACAAGCACTCACCGTTGTCTGTAGTCCTTCGGTAGAAAGCAGCCTGCAGCAGAAAATAACCCTTTTCCGTCCCAGCGTCCAACTCGCACGTAATCCAGGCGCACTAGAACACACTTTCACAACGTTGTTACACTCCGGCAATCGTATTAAACACTCGAAAACTTCCAGGAAAGGCACGGACACACGAACGACGCGTCACTTTCGTCAACACTCCGCGGCCATGCTGCATATTGCGCGGGAATATGGTAACAATCGGTAATTGCACCATATCGACTGTCAATTATTCATTGTTCATAATTTATTTCTATTTAACCGGGAAACTTTTCTGATGAAAGGAAGTGGTCGCCACGTTCAGTACGACACTCTAAATAATTTGTTAGAAGTCTTTTTTACTGTGTATGGCATTTCACTAATAGATAAATATCGATAAATTGGTATTGTCTTTGATGTGGGTAGTTCATCTGCCGGTACAGCAGGTTGTCAACGAACGCGCCATTGCCGGGCGTACTGCGCAGTTGCAGTGGCTACTTGTGAATTATGGCGTCGGTTTGTTTCGCGTCGCGAGAAATTTGCATAACGCGTCGGAAAAAGTGCGAATTTCATATCGGTAATCCGTAAGAGTGTTCTAGTGTGTACGGCAAACAGTTGCCGGGCAGTGTTTTCGCGGCGGGGGGTCTCCCAGTGCGGGAGTGACAACACGACAAGTGCATTTACATCAGCACCCCATGCCGCCCATTGAAGGAGGACAGAAAACTTCTAGACGCTTCTAAAAACTTTTTCTGAGGACTCGAGAAGGATCGAAATATGAAGATTCATCTAATGTAAGTACTATTATTGCATGTTCCTTAACATTGAACTTGTATCGAGAGTCTCTTCCACAATGAGGAACATTCTTTCCGTTTCCACTGTTTCCACTCTCGCCGTTTACAAATACAGATTGAAGTACGTCGGGGGTTAGTGCTCCCATAATCTGTAGCCATCTTTTTTTCATCGATCGCCATCGAGACTGTATACATATAGCACGTACCAGCTGCTCAGGCAGGTCAGAATACATAGAGCGTGAAGGTTCTCCGAATCCTCGCGCTATCTCTTACGCTCAAGACCCCCCACGTCGCTCAGCGAGCGGTAGTGCTGGGTTCGGCGAGCGTCGACTGTTTTCTTCGTTTTGTCGCGTGCCCCCTCGCTTTAAGCGACCAAGCCACAGTCAGCACAGTAATAGGGCGTTGTACGCCGACGAATGAACGTCATAATTTCTTGAACCCTTTGCCTTTAAGACTTTTCGCTTCCCAATTCCTTTCCTTAATGAACATAACCACAGCAACATAGAGCATTCCACTTCGAGGAACCAAATTATGAAAGATTTTTCATTTGCCCGCTATTGCATACGAAAAGTTTAAAGATTCCCTACTAAGGTTCAAAGCGCTGCTCCGAGTTTCACGGTTCTGCCATACTAATGAGTTGGCGAGAAAGAAAATCGTTTTCCTAGTAATACGCCGCCTCGTAATTTTCACCATCCCTTCGTGCCTCCTCCCTCTTCTTCTCCTCTTGATACTAGTCGGCTTCCTCCCAGCAACTCGCCAGTATTTGCAACATCTGCATCACTATCACGGTAGAAACTTCAGCTTGTCTCGATGGCTTTGCAGGCCGGCTGCTCGACGCTTTTTTTATTACGCCGGAAAGTTAGCTTTAATTGGGTCGACATCGATCGCCATAATGAGAAAAGTTGTCGGGGTGCGCGGTGGGGGTGGGTGGGTGGATGAAAGGGGGAGGCTCTTATGAGCCGCCAGTTACCTCGGTGACGCATTACACGCTGTCGCTCTTGGGGAAATCGTGGAAGCTCCCTTCTGGAAACTTGGGCTTCGGGGAAATGATGGTGTTTTTCGGTCGGCAATCGCACCTAAATCTCAATCCAGCGGGCACCTTGTATCGGCTGGAGTATATTTAAAGCCGGCTGGAATGTGCCATTAAGCCGTTCCGCGGGCCCGCGTGTTCTAACTCCGTTAATGTATCTCTCGCAAGTTTACGCGCGAAACTTATTTGCATGCTTATGCTTTCACGCGTAATTGGGAGGAAAGCGCACACACCCTCCGACCGTCCTAGGTGCACACCCCACCTTCATCCGACCATTTACTTTCTCTCTTTCTCCCCGACTCCACCATTTACAAGGACCGCAGACTACCGAGCACATTTTAATTGCATAATGAGGCTTTCTCTAATTACCGTGTAATTTTAATTTGTAACGAGGAGAATGATCGTTATGGCTGGGTTTATGCCGACGAGCGGAATACAGCGGATGGAAGATAACAGAGTATGGGAGCGCGGGGGAGATAGAACTAGAGAAAGATGGCGGAACATGTATTACAAGTCTTCTTAAATCTACAATTAACATACTGCGGCACAGCGCGCCCCAAAAATAGCATAGAAACGTGGGAGATGGGAAAGTCCGAAGAAAGGAACAGTTGGAAAGAATGTTCAGATAGGATGGAGCGATACAATTAAAAAGTAATTCTTGAGAAGTGACTTCTTATTTGCAAGAGAAGAGGGTCGACGTTCACAAAAGGAGATGCCGGATTTGCCTCGGTTTTTAGACGAAAGCGGGGAGGTCGACAGAACATTTGCCGGGGCGTCCAGTCGGTTTAGATTGCGCTCTGGTTTCCTCGGCGGCCGACCAAAGCTAGTTGCAAGTTCGCACCAATTAAGGAGAGCCCCGGTGCAGGTGAGACGAGTGAGGGACAAGTGTACGAGTTGTGAGGAACTGGCAAATGTCTGAGCTTCACGCTCCAACTGTATGAAGACGACACAGGTGGGCTTGCGCCGAGAAGAAGCCTACGTGTCGACTAGTGTAAACAGTCGGCGAAATACGAGCAGCGGCAAAAGACAGCCTGTGGAAGAACGAGATTAGAAGAAGGAGAACGGCCTGAGAGAGAAGTAGAAGAGTGCTAAGCAGACCGGGAGAGGACGTGGTCGACTGGATGAGCAAGGAGAGAGGACTGGCGAGCAGCGGAAATAAGAGAGACAGACCAGGAGAGACTTTGCTCGTGTCTTCTTGGTGGCTAAAATCCGCGGCGTCTCTTTTCACGCCTTCTTTTTCACCATGGACGCTGTGCAGAGAGGGTGCTAGGTACGCTAGGAGCTTCTCCTTCAAGCGCCGAGTTGCATCCACGTGAAAGCTCTCGCCGGATGAAGACGCTTCTCTTTATACACCACGTGCAAAACTCTGGCCAGTGCCTGCCCTGTGCGGACTATCTCCTCTTCTCTTCTCCCTCTTTCTTGAATTCGCTCTATCTACCCACCGAGAATTTCCAAGGAAACCCTACCAGGCCGACTTCCCTCTGTATCGCGTACACGCATTCTACCAGTTCGCCGCTTTATGTCCGTAGGCTTTCCGCCCGACGGAATATACGGGAAAACGGGTTAAGAGACGTTCGTCTGCGTTCTTACTGTTGCAATCTGAAATGTGCTCGAGTCTGACAATAAATTTAATGGGGAGACGAAAACTATTTTAATGACGACTGTAATGAGATTCCGGGCAACCAATGGGAAACGGCGAGTGCCGGTTCTGATTTAGTCAGACTTTTTGTCAGTCGAGTGAGAATTGTAGGGAAGATGTTGAGAGAATTCAAGAGGGCCGGGGATAGACTTGCCGCTGTGTATTCCCATGGTGGCTAAGTTCTCGCACATGATCGATTCCCAGACTGCCGGGTGCTACACTCGACCCAAGGAATTTTGCGGTTCACAAACTATCGGAGCGAGATTTCGTCTGTATATCTCTTAGAGATTGGGTGGGCGTTCCGTCCCCCAGTCCCACCCCCCTACTCCACGTATCACTGCGCTTTTTTCCCATTTTTTCCTCAACGTCCATCGTAGCGTGAAGCAGTGATATCGAGCACGATAGCTTGATCGAGGAGCGGAAACTCGACTACTGCCGGATCGAGTCCTGAACGAGGCGAGGAAAAACAGGGGAAAAGGGAGAACGGACTCTTTTTTCCTAGTTATTTTATCCGACTGCGCCTCCGGGCCACTGCCTTCTTATACACCAGGTTAAACCTTTTTTCAGACACTCATTGTTCTGTCGTGGTTTCTGAGATATCGGGCCAAATATCGCTTGATTAAATTTTACCACTACTAATCTACGATATTAAACTCGTTCTTTATAATTCTCATTAGGGAGTGCGTACTTTTACCAGCTGCGAGCAAGTTTTGCCTGGTTGACTTAATGCCAGTTCAATTCTATTTTTTATTCCATCTAAATGTTGGGATTACCGTGCGATGGACTTGGCTTTCAGGGATGCGCAAATGAATGATGCACGAAACTTCTTGCTGACTTATTAAACAACACCATCATATTTCTGAATATGAAATTTGATGTATTTATTTTTCGCCACGGGTCGCAGGTCGTGTGATGTGAACGTATTAAAAATTTCTGGGGAAAAAACATTTCGACCCGAGAGTTTTCAATACTAAGTAGCTTAATCATGGGTGGAAATGGATGCAAGCGTAACCGCTATTACCTAAATAAACCAAGCCAATGAGAGGGAAAATGTTTGAGAGTTTTGAGCGAGTATGCCTGAAGGGTTCGTCCAGAGGACGGTTGCATGGGATATGCTCAGGCAGGATTTCCATCGACTTTGTCTATCAGAGAGCTTGGCTACGTTTATTGTTTCTGTATCTGATGAGCCATAGGATACGCTCGGCTAAACTGAAATTCATTGTGCCCTGTGCAATGGGTGTAATGGATTGGGAAGACGCGGACTCTCTGCTTGCACCGATGCCCAGTCTCGCGTGTTCAATAATCTCCGGGAATACGCGATGAAAATTGCAGAGTGGTTTTCGACGTTTTCCCCAAAAACAGCGTAACCGGCAGAAGATATTGCGAGAGAGCGTGGGAGACTGTTTACGGTAGCGTTCGAGGGCGACGAGTGCGTCCCGGGGAAATTTTTGCGCCACGTCGATGCTTCCAATTGTAGGGCCGTCAGTGCGTTATTCGCGCGACAATTCATATGTCGCGTGTGAGTAACAAAGGTCAGAGAGAAAAGCGTCCGCCTTTCAGAAATGAATTGGTATTTTCGCGGTGGGAGTGACAGGTGCGTTCGAAAATATGTTGATGCTCGTTTGTTTGTCACCCGACGTATGTACTTTCGCGGTTGTGTCATCGTAGAGCTTTTATATCAGCTTTTTGATTGCTTTTATCGGCGACGCGAATGTGCCTCCTCGTCGTCCTCTCTGGCAGAGCAGTGTCTGTCTCGTGTTACCCGGGCCGAGCGGCGACTATTGCATCGCAAAAATAATATTTCCTGAAAACGTTTTAATGGGCCGGTGCTTTCCAGGCCCGCACAAAACACAGGCTGCACATCGACGTTTCATGAGATAAAATAAACAATTTCGTTATTTCGATTATAATATCCACCGGCTGGAATTCTATATCGGGATGGAGCAATACGGATCGACGAGCATAAACTCTCCGCTATCAAACTCTTCACCACGTATCAAGATAAATACACTTCTCCCTAGTTACGGGTAAACGAAGGGATCGTGTATCTTGAAGCTGCCATGAAATTCGTTGAAGAGGTATTCCACCGTACAAAATACGTTCGTTAGCGCTTACACGATTATCAGCGGAAGTGTTGTTAAAAATTGTTCGATAGAAAAGTCGAGCATAGCGAGCAATTTTTTTTGTGGCAATTTAATCACGAAAAACATGCGCTGTAAATAAAATGATGTCTTCGTTATTGCGACATGTTTCGCAACGAGGTGTTCTTGGATTTTTTGAAAGCATCGCTCGAAGTGAGTGACTTCAATCCTGCTGATCTTCAAAGCCCTTTCGTGTATCGGTGGGTTGACGCGAGTGCTGTCGGGCGAGAAGAGCGGTCGCTCGGGTCGCAGCTAGTCTGCCAATTACAGCATAATGAATGCAAAGTTATGGATCTAGTAATTAGTTAGGATAGAAGTTAAAGCGAGTTGCCATAATCGAGGCTCCTCTTCGGCATATCGTGCGGTTCGCCGCAATGGAGTTCGTTCTGCGGCACCGTAGATTATATTAATTACCGCTTTCTCTCGGCTAGCGCGTCTCGTACCTCTGAATATTCCTAAGTTTCCGAGGCGGGAAGAATCGAGACGTGCGCCCCGCTCTTCTAGCTAACACACTTTCTTACCGTATACTATTAACTAGCATAGCTGAAATGTCGAAGTGAGAATATATGACGATCAGTTTAATAATAACTTGCAACTGATATACTAGAAATTTCAGGAAGCCAATCAAATTATTCACGCAGTACATTCCTCCTCCTCTTACTTAATTAATTTTCAGACATCTTTCCTTCTCCCAACTTCCCTACTTTCTCCTTCGCTATACTGCGGACTACACATATATCAGAAAGGTGTTGCGTTCCTGAATTTGGTCTGGAAGTCCATAAACTACTGAAATTCAGTGTTGTTAGCTCTCCGACAACTGAAACCAAACGAAACTAACCGGCGCTTAAACAAGGTACTACATACATATTGTGGATGTTAGAACTAAGTAAAGGATTAGACTCGGTATACATGGTAGATCAGTGCATCTATTGTCAGAGTACCGTGACGAAACGCGTCCATTACGGGAATTCAATCCCTCCACCCTCGTTAGTCCCGTAAAACAAGCCGTCTCTAACGTAGGCGCCGCCGCATCTGGTTTAACTTGCTGCCTTGGACGCAACTGAATATAGGAAGGCCGATCTATGCTAGCGATAATAACCGAACGTGATCACCGGATTCCGCACGTTCATTGCTTTATCGGAGCATCGTCGCTTTAAAGTTTTTCCGATCGATTAATTATTCAAGGATCTTTGAGATTAGTAATTTCTCTTATTTATACATGCAAAGACACGGATTAGAAATTGCGAAGTATATGTGGGTGGGTTGACGGGTTGAAAGAAATAGCGACACCTCGACAAAAAGTTAAAGGCCGCAATTGGCGGCGATTAGGTGTGTCGGCTCGTGAATTTTCCATGGCCATTCATATCCTTTTAAAGCGATTAAGCGTGTCCACCCCCTCGGCTAAATAGCATGAATGGGACTGGTGTGTTGCCCGCATCCTGAGCCACCGACGGCGTATTTTTGTTAGGCAGGATTAAGAGCCGCCGTCTGCAGTCCGAGACCGATGTAAATTAACGGGGGTTAGCTCGTTATCAGGGCCAGGCTGGATTAATAACAGTACGATGAGTCATGTAGACCCACGAATTTCAACCCTTCTGCCTACCACCCATGGCCGATCTCTAGATTATGTCATTTTTATAAATAATACCCGCCTCTCAAAAGGATCGTCATACTTTTCACAACGCGAACATACCGCGTAATATAAAGGATGATACAGACAAACTCCGCACTTTTTCGGACCCCTCGAATCATTATCGAAAGAGGTGAAAGATGATATCGGGGCTGAGGATGAGATTAGCCTATCAGCATATTAGAGCTACTCTGCTCTCGGTATATTAATGGATAATGTTGCCGGGCTACTCTTTTCGATGGAAAGCCTGCCCGCTTTCTCCTAGCTTAATACGTCCCGGTATAATTAATTACGTGATTAATTCATTGTCGTACTTGTATTCGATTTGCCAGCCTTTGAAGTTCGAGGACACCATTGTCCAGTATCAGCGATAATTAGTAGCAAGTGCCATCCGAAATTTCCATTAAGAGGCCCTCCCGTGGACTCAATTTACGAATATAATAAATGACACGCTTTATCTCAAGCCATCGCGATAGAGTCATTATAAACGAGCCTGGGCATCCTCGAAAATAAACGTGCCAGCCGGGTTATTTTTCATTAAGCAACCCTAGCTCGCCGTTTTAGAAACTCTCTGCCATTGAGGAATTTTCCCAGATAATCTAGTAAGGGACCCCGGGCGCATCCACTTACTGGGGTTTAAGCGGTAATTGGAAATTGTTGTGTACGTACCTCGCCGCTTAGTTCAGCACTGGCTTTATATCGGCTTTATCTTAATATAGAGGCATCGGCTCGGCTATAATCCGCTGCCTTACCATAATTACTAATGCCTCGAAATACTTCTTGCCATTCTCGTTGGACCCCTTCCGATCCTCCCTTAGAAAACCTATTGTCACTACATGCGCAACCTGACACAAGCGACAACTTTTTAAATCATTTATTCTCAACCCCTCGTCATTCCTGGCTACTGACGAGTCCACAGTAACTGGAACCGACGTGTCATCATTGACGTCGCGCATTTAACACGTCGGTTCAGTTGCCGAGCGAACAGGAGGCTGGCAAAGGAGTAGCGGCTGAATGGAAAGAGAATTATACATTCTGCTTAACACGGCGGACAGTGAATGCGCAGGGCCGAGGGCAAGGACGCACGTGGAAGCGTCAAAGGCACAGGAGCGAGCGTCGCCCTCTGCCAAAGGGGAAAGAAAGAGCGTGAAAAGAAAAAGGCAGGATAAGCGTAGAAACGGGGAGCCAGTGCAGCCTAGGGAAAGACGGCAGACAAGCAGGCTTGCGAGTACAGTACAAGTTGCAATTTTTTTAGGCAACAGAGTGCCGCGGACCACGCACGGCTTACAGGCTACCATTAAAATGCCTTTCGGACATGTGTATGTTTAAATGAGAAAACAGCTGAGCATTCATAGATGCGTGCTCCAACGAAATAATCAAAAAGTATGTGAGTCGTTTGAAGTTTTCCTTCGTCCGTTGTTTTCGGATTGATGACGGTCTGTCATGAGTTAAATCGCGTCCAGAGAAAAAGGGCGAGGCGTGTGTGGGAATGTGCGAACGCGCAAAGACAGAGCTTTCAGTGGGTTCGTTTACCTGTAAGTCGCGGATCGTGCACAAATACGAGGCATGCGCGTGAAAGGCAGGCAGGCAGGCAGGCAGGCAGGGAGGCGCACAGGGAATGGGATGCCGAGCGCTCGTTATAACGACGTTACTCTCAAGTAGGCGTATATAAACAGCCCCGAAAGGTACGAAGGATAACGAGGTGTCCGCCGCATAAAGTAAAGAGCCAGTCGTTTGTCGCGCAGCCGTACTACTACGCCGCTGTCATTATTCTCAACCCAGGCTCGACACTCGGACATTGATAAGTCGAAGGGTGTCTAGTGGCCAATATCACCTGCTATCCGCTCTCTGCCACTGGCATAACTGACCGATTTCAAAAGATTCTCGCCTTCCCAATTCCAAGGAAGAGTCAGCGCATTTCTGCTAGATTTCTCGCACCTCTCAACCAATGGTCACTGAACCACTACTTATATTTCACTTTTCTTAGCTACAGGCTAAACAGGCTAATGGAAACCTTTGCGAACTTGCAGAGTCCGCAATAAAAAGTTAAAGTGCAGATCCCCCACAAGTACACCTCTTGCTGATGTTATAAATGTAACTACTATTTATTGAAGTATGTTAGCAGTAATTTTATGGTTGCCCGATATGGGTGCTTTTTATGAGCAACACTAGCGTCTTGCTTTTATGTTAATTATAATGACCTGGCGGCGATGTTCGTTTTTAAGGGGAACTCGAACTATTATCGCCGCAAGCGAAAACACAGGCTTAGGTGGTCCGATGCCATTGCTTCCTACTGCCGCATTCTAAACTAATAATATGACTTTCCATTAAAACTGAGCACGGCGCGAAAACTAGGTGCTTTCCCGAATCCCCACCCAACCACTGGAGTATCCGAGACTTTTTTTCGTCTAATCATGCCGGTAATGGTGTGAATGCACTAGCATCTCGCCCATTCTTTTGTATGAAATTTTTACACTAGGTGTACCAATACATAAGCGTTTATTATGCGATTCACATTTTTCAACATTTTAGTATAATATAAAAGCACTTTTTATTTAATCCATTTTTGTGAAAGTTTTCGTTCTTTCCTGAATGGTTCATAAATCGATTGTTTCTGTATTAAAACGGATAGAAAACAAAGAATTATTGGCGTAAATGCTGGAATTGTTCCGGAAACACTCGGAAACGCTCTCACGAATAATCGAGTCCTCGTGATTTGGGCAATTTTTCCCATGTTTTCGGGACTTCCCGAGACTTTCCGGGGCTGAAATTTGGTGGAGAATGTTTTCTTGCATCGAGGAAGAAGTGGTAAAAATTCCAGAACCCTAGCTCAAAATTCATTTTTTCGCAAATTTTTTAAGGCATACCCCTTCAAAAATTTTCGATTTTTCGAAGGTTCTGGGACTGGAACGAACGCTTGATTTTTCGATTGCTCGTGTCTCAAAACGAAAAAAAAACATAAATGTTGTGGGGGAAATGCCGGAATTCTACCTAAAACATGTGGAAAACCGATCTGGAATATTTCATTTCAATGGTTTTCCCTATGTTTTTTTATCTTCCCGACCTTTCCCGGGGCTGAAACTTTGTGGGGAATGTTTTTTTGCATCGAGGAAAAAGTAGAAAAAATTCCAGAGCCCTAGCTCAAAATTCATTTTTTCGCAAATTTTTTAAGGCATACCCCTTCAAAAATTTTCGATTTTTCGAAGGTTCTGGGACCGCAACGAACGCTTGATTTTTCGATTACTCGTGTCTCAAAACGGATAAAAAACATAAATGTTGTGGGGGAAATGCCGGAATTGTACCTAAAACACATGGAAAACCGATCTGGAATATTTCATTTTAGCGGTTTTCCTCATGTTTTTTTATCTTCCCGACCTTTCCCGGGGCTGAAACTTTATAGAAAGTGTTTTTTTGCATCGAGGAAAAGGTAGAAAAAATTCCAGAGCCCTAGCTCAAAATTCATTTTTTCGCAAATTTTTTAAGGCAGGGAAGAGAAAAATATCAATTCAAATGTCCTTTGATTCGCATTTCCTTGAAGGAAACGGGCGACTATTTTGCTCGCGCGTGCATGATTTCTACCGGTGAATGGCCGGATGCGCCCATAAAATTAAATGTGTCCGACATCTTCACTTTTTGCTCTTCAGGCGACGTTTACCCAGTGAAACGAAAGTGACTGCATGAAGTTGTCCTTTTATGCGTGTTCACGGGATTCATTCAAGCAAAAGTTGAGGAAGAAGGGATTCGACTTATTCGTGCTCAGCTATTGACACTGCACGGGAGTTATTCGTGAAGGTTGCCAGTCAGTCTGAAAATCCTTTTCTCATTTAAGAGCCGGAACGCAATGGCTGGTAGGAAACGACATTGAAAGGATATTAAGATCGTTATGAAAAGCGAATTTGCACGAAGATGTGCATTTAGTGCCTTAATGCCACTATCAATAGCGTTGAAACCTTGGACAGAAGAGCATGGAATAAAGACTAAGGCAGCTCAAACAGGATTTTTGTGGGGACAACAAATATATGCTACATTTAGGACATATTCGTATCGTTCATGAGTAGTATGGATAATTCAGAGGCAGGTAGCAAGGATGTACAAGAAGTGCTAAAAGATGCAGGGAACGTGCTCGCAGGTATCTTTAGAAGAGTCCCTTGCTTCCGGATCGCAAGGTAGTCCAACGAATACTGTAGCCTTTGCTCTCTCACATTGTACTTCGCACCTCATTCCTGAAGTACGTGGCACCAGGTTCCGGTAGTACGTGACCGAGATATACTCCGAGACATACGTGGCACTAGTTATGCCATCATCATTATTTCTGGTCCACGAATCTTCGCGTTGAAACAATCAGTTTTTAAACTGTTGGCAAGAGTTCGTGATGAATAATGAAGTAATTGCAAGAAATCTTCATATTTGTCCAACTTTTCTGGGCATGCTTTGAATGGAGGGGCGTGTTTTGTGTGCAAGGGTGCAGAAATCAGCAATTAATTAGTACCGCGGTCGTTACGAGGCGCACTGTGATTCCAGCGCGGCACGCGATTACTGTGCCACTGGTCTTGGTACACACTTGAGTAGTTCTCGGAGGGCCGAAAGGGTTTGTTACGCTCGGAGTAACGGAGAAGTCGCACGCGACGGAAGTATGGGGTGGCAGATAACTTCGCGAAGTTTCTCTTGCCTGCTGGAAAGAGTGCTGCGTGACCGAGTCGAGCGTCGACATTTCTTTCTGCTGGGGAAAAGGTCGAGCACGGCTGCGTGTTTGCAGCCTCCTCCTCGGCAGGAATACGCACCACCTGTTGGTCGAAACGAAGTCACCATAAGTTACCGCTACAATTAATTTACGCCGTTGTATTCTAATTACTTCCGCGCTATGACATTTGTTGCGCAGCCGGCTGCTGGAAACCAGCACGCATCCATACGGCTGCGCATCGCGCTCTCTCTCTCTCTCTCGCTCTCGCCCCGAAGCTTCCCGCTTGCAAGATAACAAAAGATAGAGAGCTGACAAATTCGTCCACCACAAATTATTCCCCGATATTTGCCAGTGGTATTCATTGGCGAGCTGCCAAGTCGAATTGCTGGGGGACTTTGTCACATGATATGCAGGATTATTGCCCGCTCGAACCTACTCTCCGACTTTTCAGTTCCGTCGCAATGTTGAAAGTTCTCCGTTAATGAAGCCTCTTTAATAATGATATATTGAGCGTGCATAAAGCAAGTGTAATTTATAGGTAGCTGCAGGAATTTTAATTCACTTTAATGTCCATTTTATTCACTCAACGGGTAATCATAGCAGGCGCACGCGGAGTGTATGAAATCAGTATGTCTGAGAGCTGTTGCACATTGATTAGGCTTCGTTGCCACGTGCGTCAAGAATTATCTCCGGGGAATTAACTGGCACCTCGCACCGGCATCCTTGTCACAAGTCACACCAGCCAGCCTCCATCCTCCCATTAAACATCCTGGCATCGTGCTTGGAACACCAAGCTTTGTTCCATAGCTACGCAAATCGTCTATTATAGCAGAATCGAATATTTTACATTTTTCTATTTTCCAATTATCACTGAAAAGCAGCTTTATCGAAATGTCGAATATATCAGGGGAATGATGGTCGAATTGGAGTAACGACTTATTTAAGGCGAGCGATCATGTTGTTGTCGCAGATGCCAATATGTGGTGGCTTCTCCGTTGAAGTGTGAAGGGCACGAACGGCAAGGGTAATATAGTGAGCAAACGTGGCTAAGTGAGCAAGCAGACGATTACATATGTGCGCGTTAATCCAAGTATTGGTCGCCGACGACGTAACATACAGCTCTTCGCAAAATCGGGCGGAGCGCGCCGTTTGCGCGACGTGAGAGACGCCGCTTGTCGAAGCCCGTGTCCGCGCGTAACGATGTGGACTTACGTGTTTATCGGCACGTTTACATCCACAAATTTACACGCGACTCGATCCAGAACGGGTTTGCAGCTTGCCGGGGTATCGATTGATCGATCGGCGGGTGCGCGGCTGATGTAAGTATAGGAGCGGACTGGTCGAGTGAAATGCGCCGAGGCGAGAATCCACGTGGATTTCCTGCGGTGACAATGTTCTGCTGGCTTATGCAGATTACTCGAGCTCCCGCTGGCGTACGCGATGACGAAAGCTAGCTACTTCTTAGAAGAATGGCACCGGGGATGCATCACGGGACGCGTCGTACCGTGGTTACTTCTCGTTAATTCTCCCCCCCCCGCTCCACTCCACTCCGGCCCTCCGCCTCTCATCGCCGTCTGTCGTCTCCCGCTAAGCTAAGCATTATAAATGGATGAGCGTGATATTCCGTTTAAAGTGTACACCGTCGGAGAGCGGGCCGCTGTAATGCTCCGAGATAAACAAGGAAATGGTCGGGAACGGGCGACGCTCGAACAGGATTAAAGAATAATGAGAGAGAGGGAGAGCCGACGCTCAACGAGTGGATGCAATGCGCTGGAGGAATGCGCATTCGGAAAATGACATCGTAGTCAGAGCATAATTCTCGGTGCCACAAGGCGAGGAAAGGCGAGTAATAGGAGCGAGGGACGGGACGCCGGGCGTAAAATCGTCTCGGATAGACCGGTGAAACCGCGAGCATCCGCTAAGTGCTTAATTCAAGGGCTAACTCGGCTAACTCACTTTTTGAAGTGTCTATAACTAACTTGCGATCGTTGTACCTTATTAGCCTAAGTCTCTCCACGTTTCCCCGACGAGCATTTGAGCAGCAGGTTCTTCCAACTACTGCTGCCGAGGCAGCGAGCGAGCACTTCTCATTGCGCTTTTTACTCTACACGAGTTCTCGCACCAGCTCGTTGCACTCGACATCTCGAGGCTCGAAAAAATTTCAGCTACGCATTTTTGGCTCTGGTTTCGCCGGACTTGGCCTTTCCGTAACTAGCAGCGTCAGGTCATACTTGAACGAGAGTGGCAGTAAGGTTTACTGGCGAGGCTCGCCTTGCATTTCGTGAAATGTCTTTTGTAATCGGGAAGAGGCCCCGTCGCGCGTCGGTGCTAAAGCCTGACGATGTAGTCAAGTGTGAAATGGTCAGTTAGCTGAGAGGGAATAGTTCCGACGACTACGGTATGCCGGGTGCGTTGGTCATTAGGAGGCAGAAGCCAGTTGGCCTGGCGCGTGTTGGCAATCGTTTACAAGGCAATAGAGCGCGGCCATTGCGCGGTAAAAGCGGTTATTAACGTTCTGTTTACGCGCTCCACGGTGGTCGGGCTGGCCGACTTAATGAAAACTGGAAACTACAACTGGCGCGGACTGCTCGCAATCGCGGGGCCACCCACGCACCTCGAATATCCGCGCAAGAAGCGAACCGCCGCGCCGCGCCGCCTCACACACGCCACACCGGATAATTAAACTGGAGCAGAGTTAATCGCCGCGATGAACTGCGGGACATCATGCCTGGATGAAAGTAACTATGATGGGCTCGCTCTCTCTCTCAGCCAGCACCACTCACCGCTGATCCACTACTGGATTTGACCCTGGGTTTGAAGCCTCAGTTAAAACTCTCTCTTATAAATAACTGAGATGCTTCGCGCGCCGGGCACGAGCACGTTCACTCTCTCATGAATAGAGAATGAAGAGGAAAGAATTGAGTTACGCTCGCTGCCGCGAGAGCATAACTTGCGCCTTCTTTCCGGGCGCGGATTAATGAAGCGGAATAAAGTATCAGAGCGGCTTTCTCGTCCAGTAGCCACGTATATAGGTACTCTCCGTGGAATACATATATACTTTGGTTTGCGGTAATAAAGGGTAGACGGCGCCTTTTTTAGCAGATTGTTCCCCGCGATAATCTCTTAATCCCTCTTCCACTGGCCCATTTACCGGCCCGGGGGTGCTTCCCCTTTGAGTGCCCTCTGGGTGTTCGGCCGCAGAAATTTCGAGCGATTGAAGCGCCGGCGCCTTCCTCCTCGACCCCGTAAACCTTACGACCCACTAAAATCAAACTGATCGGCTGAGTACCGCAGGGAATTTCACGCGTGTTCACGCCAACCCAAGCGTATACCGAGGAATATCGAGGAGCCAGAGCGGTAAGGGTTTAGCGAATTTCTAAGCGGATTACTTGGCATGGGAGTCGCGCGCCACGCCACCCTTGAAGAGTACGCTCCTGCGGTCGCACCGCTGCAAGCGTCCCGGCCATTACTATTCATTAGGATTTTTCCAGCTATGCGTCTTCTTTAAGTTTTGTTTTTCGCAGTTCGCGAGACCACCGCATTACTAAGTGAGCACGGATTTATCACGCGGCCCTACTTTATTAAATTCGTACAGAGTGCCTGCCACCACCGTCGCCCCGCTACCACCGCCGCGCCGCACGCGGGATAAGCCCCTTTCTCGTAATTTATTCCGATATGAGGAGAGATACTCCGCAACAGGGGAATCATTAAGTAGGTTAAAAAGTTAATGCGCCCGCTTGCCCGAGACATTTCTCTTTTTTCTGCATTCCCTCCCTCTCCCTCTTGCTCTCTCTCTTTCGCCCACTCTTGCCTCACTGCGATACTCTCTTGGCAGGCAAGAGTGTCGGCTGGCTTGCTGCTGTTCTAGCAATTGAAATTTTTTCGCCTCACGACTGTCACCTTTATTTCGCCTTTCTTCTTCCGCGGAATCTCCAACCTCCCTTCCACACGGGCGTCGCGTCGCGTCGTCCTGAAATTCCTATCTGGCACTGGTTCAATTATTGGCATTTAGGAATTCAAGTAGTGCCACTTAAAACGAGAAACTTTGATTCTTTGATCCACTGGATCCACTGGGGGTTTACGCGCTCTGGTATAAATCTATGAGCAGTAAGCGTCATTCATGTTTCGATAATCTACTCAGCGAGCGGGTCTTTCGGGAGAAGGAGGGGAATCCAGTCAGCCTATTGTGATTATCGCCCGAGCTCCACGGGAGATCAGCGGTCTTTCAGTTCGCACTGGGATAAATGAGGCGCGGGAGGGACGGGTGGGGGTGGCGAGTAGTGGGAGAAAAGCTCGTCCAATCGATCGTGTCGCCAGTGCGCCAGATAAAGTCAGCGATCGACTGTCGAAGATCGATCGCGAAGAGGGCGGGGGTGCGCCGGAGCCGAAGAAAGCGAGCGAGAAGTACGCGAATGGAGAGAAGGCAACGGGAATCGGGAAAGAAGAGGAGGAGTCTGAAGAGACAGAGAGATGCAGGAGAGTCAGTTGTCGGATCAGCAGCTCGACCGGTTCAATTAACCATCAAGGGGAGTCCGAGAATCTTGATTCATGGGGTTGACGGGGAAAAAGGGAGCGCACGAGCGACTGGTGACAAATCGACCAATCAGTCGCGACGATGAAGTCCTTCGTCTTATTCGTTCCTCCTTAAAAGTCCCTTTGCGATTCCATTCATAGGAGCGAGCTTCCCAGACGGCAGCAGGCCTGCAAGCCTGCCGGAAGTTTTCAGAACAATCACCCTTAAAAATCATTCGCTCGATTAGCCCGGGACTGAAATCGCTGCGGAAAGTACGTCGACCGCCGGCTGCCTGCCGGTTTAGTCTCGTACTGGGAAGCGCCGAGGGATGGGTATCCAGCTACACCTAAGCGTATATTTCGAGGGGAAATAAAATGGAGAGTTCCCGGAGCGCGACCTTGCCGCGGACAGTTTCGACAGATTGCTTTTAGTTCGGCTGGCGCACATTATTTTCCGTATATTTTTCGCCCTTCGACTCTCATCCACCAGCAGCTCCGAGACAAGCGTGTTGAAATGAAATTGGTCGCTTAGCTGTGCTGGTCGGTCATCGAAGTAGTAATCAGGGCTTGGCAGATTACGAATGTAGGGGCCTAAAAAAAAGATTGGGCGAACTCGAGGAAAGGGGAAGTGTGAGGGAAATAAAAGCTGTAAGGATGCCTCCTGATTTTATCGATGGCCAGTTATATTGGAGAATAAATCATATTCGGTAAGTCGGCTGTTATCCTCTGCCCACTCTTGTGGCAAGCGATTCCTCGAGCTGCGCGCTTTATCACGATGTAGGACGCCGCTCCTCTCCGCCATCATCCACCATCGACCCCTCTTCGCCAACTTCTTCTTCCCACCATCACTTTTTTCTTCATTTCCCCAGTTTTTCCCCCGGTCAAACCAACGGAAACTTGGCGCGACGCGCGATAACTTCGACGCCCCCGGGAAGAATCGACCATAGCCCGGCGTACTAACAGTCAGTCGTCGATCCAATGAATCTGCATCTTTCCCCGGGAACTCGTAACCACCGCCCGCTAACCAAATCAAGCTCGCTCAGATCGATCGCGCGATTATGGCAGAAAAATGATCCGTGCCAGCTGCGAGCTCAAATATTTGCCGCTCGCACTACGCCGAGCGTTGCGGGAGCGCCACCGCTCGGAAGAAGCCTCTGCTGAAGGGCAATCAGGAAGTTAATGGCAGGTGCACAGATTGCTCGATAATTCAGAAGCGCGATAGAAAATCAAGCGCACGCTTGATTCGGGGAGAATCCCGCCTTCGCACCTCGATATCCAATGAACTTTAATTACCCTATCAGCCGGCGACAAGGCGATCGGTCTGTCTTATCGATAAAATAAATCGCGAAAATTTTATGGCGTCCGGAGATTTAATCGCTCGGCTGACCTGGGCATTCGGTGGTCGACCCCGAGGGATCGATATGCACAATGGGGAGGAAGAATCGTCGGGCGGCCGAGAGTGAGGGAAAGTAAAAATTTCCGGGCTTACACCGGTAATGCTCGCCATCGGAGTTATAAAATTATCGATAATTACCGCGCTCTTTCTCCTACCCCTCGGAGTTCCTGGGGTTGGTGAGAGATCGCACGCGCAAAGGCGAGGTGCTGAATTCGATCGAGCATTTGCGGCCTGCTCAGCCGGGGACTTTAAAGATTTTACGAGGTAATATATAAAACGGGAGCTCGAGATGTCCGTGCCGGAGCTTCCCTTTTAGGCGCCTCTACCATTTAATAGAGACAGTCTGCGAGTACGAGAGTACCTGGTGCTACGATATAAAGATGACTACCATCCTCTTCCAGGGGCGTCGATGCTTCTCTCTTCCTTCTCCGGGTTTGCTCTCCCTTCCTCTCTCATCTGCATTCACTGACCTATCCTCTCTCCCTTTCACGTCCTCCACCGGCGGCGGAAGAAGCTGCATCTTCTTTATCCGGCGGTTTGTTTCTTTCCGCGGAGCCCCATTTTTCCGTCTCTTGCAGCGGCGACCGCCCTCTCGCCGGGTTTTTCCTGCATAAACAGCAGGTCATTAGCCAGCACTATGGCGGCAGATCGTATCTACGTTATCGCGGCGAGACTCTCCATTCTCCGCGTGGAGCGGAGCCTGATTCCTCCGCTTCCTCCTCCTCGTCGAACTCCGGCTCTTCCCCGTTATCACTCTCCTCGACTCGGAAGCGAGAGCACCCGGGAAAAAGTCAGGGTGTTAATGACCCGAGACTTCCAACGCGATGCAATGCCGAGCACTTTGCCAATACATTAAAACATCGGACTTCATTTCGATGCGTAGAACACGAGTCCCTTTACTCCCGAGGATAGCGGTGGCCTTCCCAGTTTACTCGGCCTGAGTCCGACGCTTTCTCCGCTGCGAATCGAATTTTCCTTAAAGCTTAAACCTGTCGATAGTAGGTGCGAAGGGGCAAGAAGCGTCCCAATTGATCGAAGTGATGCCTCGCTCGCAGGAGCGTTATTATCAGGAAGGGCTCCGGAAGGGCCGTCAAGAATGATGACGTGTCGCCTCGCGTACGTGCGACACAACGCGCATCCTCCAGCTCTACTATGCTCTTAATAGCGAGGCGATTTCATGCCTCACGCCTTGCTGCTCGCTCCATCAGCGAAAGCACGCGAGCGCACTTCGCGCTGCTAGAGTTTCGAAATGAAATTTCAGCGAGAGTATCGCTCTCGCCACTGATTGCTCGGCGCGAGTGCTTCAGCCATAAAGCAGGGAAAGAGAGCGGGGGAAAAAGTGCGACTGCCGAGTACTGACAATGAATGCCGGTTTCGGAGGTGGGAAATGGGACGCGGCCGAGCTACAGCCAAGACAAAGTGAGCAGAGGGCGCACTACGAAATCCTCGGCGACCGATGGATGCCTTAATTAAAATGCATTAAAGACCCGTAAACCACCGCGGCTAAAGAAAGCTGGAGTCTTGGCTATTTTAAGGACGGATAGATGAATAGCCCGATAGACAAAAATGGCAGTCACCTCTTTCACTCTTCCCTCTCTGTATATACATATATATCGATTTAATTAAGGGGCGTCAAGTTGCAAATTCCGCAGGCATAGCCAGCTCTTCCGGGAGGAGGAACTGTCCCGGTGCTATTCACTAGGATGCTGGCTTAAGGACAACTGACGAGGAGCCCCGTCGTCTTAATAATTCATTTGCTACCGAGGAAAGCGCTGCTCAGCGTGGAAAATTGCCATTTATAGAGCCCTCTGTAAACTAATAAGAGTTGCAGCGTGTAAGGGGATAAACGATCTCGGAAGGCTCCTTACTAACCGAGAAAACCTTCCCCACTCCTCCGGCTCTCCTCGGACGTCTATTCAGCTCTTCCAGACTCGTCGTCTTCTTGCTCGTTCTAGCTTACTCTGCCTCCTACTGTTTCTCAGATTCGTTCTCTTTCCCTCACGAAAACCGGCCTACGATAAATTACCTTTTGTCTACGGGATTACTAATTCCGACGGCGGCGCGGCGCGGTGCGGCGC
Source organism: Ectemnius continuus (assembly GCA_910591665.1). Classification (NCBI taxonomy): domain Eukaryota; kingdom Metazoa; phylum Arthropoda; class Insecta; order Hymenoptera; family Crabronidae; genus Ectemnius; species Ectemnius continuus. The sequence continues at coordinate 4,562,365 of OU342868.1, read as the reverse complement.
GGCGACGGTCTGGAGCCGCGAATGTTCTCCGAGCGATTCAGCATCGCTCTTAGAAGCCGGATCCCTTTGTCCATTCGCGGCCTGCTTTCCGTCATTCGCTGAGCAGCCGGTCTGCGATTAGCCACTTCACGAGGCTCACCGATGATTAAAACGCGGCTACCCCACCGTTGATAGTCCCTCCTTTTGTTTTTCCCCTCGATAATCGCAACCAGCCAGATTTACTCGGACGATTACTCACTTGGCGCTGCGCGTTGCTCGCTCTCTGTTACTAACACGCCTGATCGCTCTGCAATTTGCCCGCCACACATGCATATGTATTAGCGCTCGAGTTGATTTGCCGGTCGTTGCCATACAGAAACGAACACTCTTTTCCGGAAGACTACTGATCAGTCTGATGGGGCTTATAGATGGCACAACAAAATCAAGTATTCCTGGTTACGTGCTCGAACATTGTTCGCGTAATGTATGCGATGATGATTCAAGCCAGTCGATCAGTTGCCAGATGTCCAAGCACAATACTGGTGTTTAATACGGCCGAGTGTAAATCGAGTAGCGATCGGCAGGGTAATTGGAAAGTTAATTAGATTTTTTCCTCCTTTGTTTTCCGATCGTCGGAAATTTATTTTATTATCACCGACTCGCACGGTAGTCGGGGACTAATTCGAATACCAATTAATTACGTCCCGTGGGGAGGGCAGGCATAATATGGAGAAATATCAATATTATATGTAATATCAATTGGGAGCAGGTGGACGAAGGATATCGTGTATTCTGTGAGGTCTGTTGCGCAAATGTGGTGTCCTGGACTTCCGTATATAGTCAGGGCCGAAGTTAATGACTCGCCAAATCGATGGATTTCGGTTTGACGATTCCACGCGCTCGATCGCGAAGGAAGGAAGCTGGCTGGGGGCCGAAACGGCGAACAGTAATTATACTATGCGACCTAGACCAATAATAGTTGCCGAGCGGTTTTCAATGGTTACAACTTTGGAAACGGTTTAGCTTCAATTGAACTTCTGCCCAACTTTACGGAAGATGAAACGAGGAGGAGGAGGTGGCGGCGAGGGGCAGGGTAGATTCGAGGGGTTGGAGAGAGGGTCGGGCATGCTGTCGTAATTTTGAAATCCAGAAGTAGAGCTGAGCTCCGTGGACCCGATCGTACGGCAGTGGTACTCTTTTATGATTGGACATAAGAAACCCCAGCTGGAGCTTGATCAGACGTGGCCGTCTTATTCTGCTGCAGCCAAACCTACCGTTCCCAATCACCGGACGTCCCGTCCCATCGTACATTTCCCTTCAACCTTTCATCCAAACTTGCCAGCCCCACAAGCCAGAAAATTAACATTAATATGCCCGGCAGTTTAAAAGGAGAAACGTTGGATTAAAATGTCGAAGCGATGAAAATATACCTATCCAATTGTACGGGAATTACTCTCCCGAATCGTTTTATTAAATGGCTCTTTCCCTCTATGCTACAAAAATGGAAATTTGCCCGAGTTCGCCCAACTAAATTGAGAATTTGCGTTTAATGTATTGCATTAAGCGCGTGTTTATTACGGCCAAAGGAAATTAGTTCACCTAATCTGTCTTAATGAACGTGCTTGGAAAAATGTAAAAGTTCATTATACCACTTTGTGACAATAAATGCAGTGAAATGAAAATCTTGCAGATTGGTAGAGCACGGGCTACGTATATTCTATTACTTGCAACCACAGGTGGTATTCTGGGGAATATCATTAGTTAGTGATCAGTTCCGATAACCGAAGGCTATTTGTTAGCCATTACTTGGTAGCTATTACTTGGACACAAGGATAGAATAATATGATTTCCGGGGACATGTGTGTCAATGAATAGGGAGCATCGGTTGTAACAGGCGACCTCATCTTGCCGGCAGTGAGGAGGACATGGAGCGTAGGCGGACCTCTTTTTCTCTTCTGCCTTTGATCCGACTAACGAGCAGTCGACCTGTCGTGCTCTTACTTTCAAAGCAGCGAGCACTCTCGAGAGCGAGCGAGCTGCTGCTCTCGCGAATGGGCGCGACGGGAAAGGGTTCGGCATCATACTGGACAGCCCTCTCGAGTACACCTACCGATCGCTCGCTCAATGGCGATATGATGGATGCGGTCTTTGCTTCGCTGACAAGCGACCGCAGAGAGATAGAGATAGGGAAAGTGAGAGCAAGAGGGAACGAACGAGGCTCTCTATCTTCACGAGAGTATACCTATGTGTGTGTGAGGGAGAGAGAGAGAGAGAGAGAGAGGGAGATATGAAGAACTGGTCTTAAATCTCACGTCGCTTTGAGCTTCGACCTATTCACGTATGAATATGCCATTAGTCAAGTGGCACTGGTTGCTTGACACCAGCCACCGACCATTCGGTCAAGCCAGAACCAGAAATTCCCGGATCATCTCCGACATCATTTACCAACCGGACAACGCAAACTTTTCTTCGAGTCATCGCGTTGCGCAAACTTTACATACTCGCATTCGTTGAATATGCCGCGGTTACTCAGACCAGCAGGCATGAACGTGTATGTACCTACTGTGATATAAGTTTCTCGAGTGTTCCGTTTGGCCGGTTGCGATTAAACGGGGATTCTTTCCTATATGCAGTTTCTCATGGTGCGCGCACCGGAAGAGGGTGCAAGCACAATAAATCAGTGGATAAGAGCATAATCCGTATCCTCAGCAAGGAGGTCCTCGGACTTTACTGCGCGAGCTCAAAGTCCTCGCACCGTTGCTGCTGCTATCCTGGATACAAAGATATACGTATATCCAGCAGTAGTTTTTCGGCCGTTCTCGTTGTATTTGTCGAGAATGTGGCTGTTATAAATCCACAATAAGCCACTTTAGTCAGAGTACGCGAGTGCTGCCAACGCACTTTTATGACACTTATGTCAGTTACGATCCCCCACTTATGATCGTTGTTTATTATAAATAATAACGCGCGAATGCCCTTTTGGCCGAACGCCAGGATTTATACGAGCTGACCGTCAAAGAGCAGGGATGATCGTTTAATTCGAGGGCGAAAGGGCGAGTAATTCGTTTTCATTATAAGTATTGCGGATGGCGAAGCAACATTTCTGTCGGTGGTGCGGGGCGCTCGGCGGGAACGATCGTTGGAGCTGCAATAACAGTGGCCAGGATGCGGTGTTACTGTTTATGCACCGGCGACATTTTATTGGACAGCGCGCGTTCTCGTCAGTACCATATTAGATTCCAAAGTGCACCGCAGCACCGCATACCAAGCGATGCCCGTATATGTGTTTGTGTGCCGCTCTTTCTAGTCCTCTCTCTCTCTCTCTGTGTACGAATGTCCTACCAACGCCGAAGAGCACTGGTCGAGATATTGCGATTGGCCGCGAAAACGACGACGCCGGATCACTTCGCCCTGAGATAGGATCAAAATCATCCCGGAATTTCGTTTCCTCCCTACACGTTTCTTTATACTTCTCTTATACCATTACGAGCGTCCTTCTCGCCTCCCCGAATATTCTTCGATCGCTCCGTTACCCATCGTCCACCAGTTCTCCCGCGTCTCCCGCTCTTTTCTACCAACTTTTCCCACCGGGCATGATTCGGATTATCCAGCAATGAAATATATCGGATGGAGACCTTCCGTAAACTGGTAAAAGGCCCACTCAAATGTCATCGTAAGTATTAAAAAGGACAACTTGGAGCGGCGGTCTTCCCCTTTTCTCGAAAGTCGCTGGAATCTATTTCTACAGGACGAGTGGTGCTCGTTGAGGAAATTTTTGTAGGGTAACGAGAGTGATAATTAGTGCCTCTCCATAAAATCTCATCGAGTAGTGGCTCCGTGGCAGCAGTTAACTCGATTAGTCGCATTAATTGGACTGGAGAGATCTATCCTTTCGCTTCAATAAATCTGGCTAACTTAATGCACGCGTCGTCGGATTGGGGTGGATTCGTTTAAGAGGTCAGGAGTGGCAAGTCGGATTGGGAACGAAGGGAGAGAATACACGTGGCTCATCCATAAAGGAAATTATGTCATTTTAATTGCGTCATTATGATTAGAAGTATGGCAGGAAGGGACAGTGATCATGACCCTTCTATCGTCCCTTCCGAATCTCCCCTTGCTCCCAGTGTACAAAGCCATTTTCCGAGCAGCCCCTTTCGATTCCTTTGCCTAAATACGCAGGAGTGATGGGCAGCGGTCAGTTAAGAGGCCCTTTTTGCCAAGGGCTGCCACGGTGACACGGCAACCCCGCGCGTTTGTCGAAATAACAAGGTCAGTTGTTTCAGCCAGAGCGGGTCAAGAGGCTTTCCCATTATCGGCTTATAGAGTTACCAACGCCATGTCCTAATTACACACACATCACGTTTCACTCTGATACTTTCACTGGGATCCTGTCTTCCTAAATACAGGCTCTCCCCAAAGTTATGGAACACGCCCGATCAAACTTGTTTTCCTACGATCGAACCTCCTAATAAGAATTCTTCTTACTACGTTTGGATAGATTTATCCGGGATCTGTTGAGAGAAGTACTAATCGAGGTATGCAGGATTGAGAGAGTGACAGTGAAAGGAGAAGGTGGGAGAGAAAGTTGCTATGCCTTCTGAAATCGAAGTGGTGGACAGAGGTTGTATGGATGGGCGGTCGGCCGCCCCGGCTGAAAAGCACATTTTTCTCCAGTCCTATGCGAGTGGTGTGAGGAAGCTCCCACCTCCCCTAACCACAGTATTTTCATCCAGGTCGATCTTTCTTTACCCAACCAGGCCGGCCACTCGTGCTCGAGCTAATGATTACTTTTCAATCGATCCCTCATTCGCCGCTTCATTTTCTCGTCGCGGTTCCGTTCACTCCACCTAATTCCGAGCCGGGTCGCGCGTGAAATGAAAAATGGCGGGACCCATTTTTCCCTTTTTTGCCAAGTACACCTGTTCAGCCAACAGTGACCTTTCTCCGTTGAACTCTTTGTTCTATTACAGGACGCGACATAAAAGCATTGCGTCGGAGTTGCATGCCGGGAGCGAGCGCTATCTACCATCTGATAGCGAGGAACGCAGTAATGTACTACTCGCGTGCTTCCAAAAATTCGTTTCCATTGAAAGTCTGAACTATGACGCGGCATGTTTCAACGTCAATCTGTATTATCGAGATGGTGTCGCGCGTGCCCTCGCTCCTTCTTAAATTATTGTGAACTCGCTCTTTCCGAGAGCCAGGATACTTTTGAGGACCAACGGTGAAGAGCACCGGTCCGAACGATGAGAGAGGAACTGTGGAATCTGCCGAGGCTTTTAAGAGGGTGCTTCTCGCGGACTAGCATCGTCATCGTCCGAAGGAAAGGACGCCAAGGTGGAAAACCTTGTGAAATCGATTGTCGCATTCTCGCAGAGGCGTGAAGGATTCGCCGACGGCGGCGCCTGCTGCGTCGCGATGCGGGTTAATCCCTCCAGCCAGCATCCCTCGTACTCTGTCGATTTTTACGAGGCCATTTTTTAGTCGCCACCCCCCGCAGAATCCCGTGGGCTCTCTCCGCTCCGCCCGGGATGAGAGAGAACCCACACGATTTCTTTGGGTCACCGGGAAACGATTGATGCTCGATCGTCATCGCGCAATCGGCTGGCCCCGCTGCCTTTCCTCTCGGAGGGAAAAGGCCAGCGGAAAAGGTCGTCGCTGGAAATATCGACTGCTTCCGCAAAGGAAACCGACGTCCTTAGACCGCCGGGAAAATATCCGCTTGCGAGGGCAAGCGAAAGGAACGGCTTTCGAAATGGTGGATATTTATCAGCTGGGCTTTCAGGCCTCGATCGACCATCGGTTTCTTCGCTCTCTCTCTTGAAAATCCCGAGAACAATTTTCTCTTAATAAGTACACCCGGTAATATCCCGAACCTACCGAACCTTTCGCCCTGATAATATTTCCCTCTGGCAAGACGCGCCATTCTTCCTCCTACTGAGAGAAGAGTATTCTTGTCCCAGTCGATGGAGATAGTGTGTCAAACGTACAGTGGCACGAGGGCCGGGCAAGCATAAAAATTTCCTCCGCATCCTTCTCGGGAATATCAGTCGAGTCGAAGGTTCGTGGCACGAAAATTGAATGGAAACGGCGCCTCTGGGCACCGGGAGGGCTGCTACAAGGCTTCGAGGACGCCGACATTGGAATAAGCAAGGCAAGTATTCTCCTGGCCTCGCTATCGCCAGGACGACAGGGCTGGAACAAACGACTGTCGCATAAATTACGATGCTATCTTCATACTCCTTCCCGCCACGGACGCTTTGGATCCACTGTGAGGGAGGCCTCGCAGACCCACCAACTTCCGAACCTATCACCGCCCTACCACTTGTGCGAATCCTCCTTTACCCCCATCGAACTACATCTTTCAAGATTAACAAATAATAAACCAACTTGGCTTATACTTTCCATTAATCGTCAACATGTTAACAGATTTATTTCCAAATATCACATTTTAAATAGGGCTCGCGATGCATCTGTTTTATTCGGAATAGAACATTGAATCCTATCATGAAAAGTCCCTCGTGAAATAGGAATGGTTATTCAACAGAAGTAAAGCTTAAAGATGCGTTTACGTATTTGAACGTTAATGGAGGTAGAAATTCGGGGGATTCGCGAGTATTAAGGGAATGGAAATACCGTTCTGCGGTTGGGTTCGAGGAAGCTCCTTCGGGTTGCATGGCACGGAAGAGTAATCAAGGCGCGCGTCCTCTCCACTGCTATCGCGAAACAACGGATCCGGAACAAATAACTGTTTCATAAATCATCCCAGCATATTTCGATGCCCCGCACCCTCCAGCTCGTTTTGTGGATATATGTCCTGCGAAGGGATTAACGCCGCCCGTCACTTCGCCGAGTATATCAAATTAGAATCTCTCCTCTTCATCTTAAACAGATCTATCCCAAATCACCTAAGCATATGGCGCACTAAAATTGAAGTTTCCGAATGCGGAGTTGGTACGTAGTAGATTTCAAAAGGATGATAGCTTTAGAAAGGTCGTAGGCGAATGGACATAACTACCTCGAGCGGGAAGTGTCAAAAGCCCAATCAAGCCGGTCGATAAATAAAAGATCAGACGGGACAATTTGCCTGCGGGTGCAGGGCGAGGAAAAAAGGAGGAGAGGTGAGAAGAGGGCAGGTGCTCGATTCCCAAGGATTCTCCAGACTTACTCGGAGTGTTCGGTAATATGAACGTTAAGGGAGTCGAGTGACTTCGGTTTACGAGGGTGGTACTGGTGGTGGTAGCGGTGGTGAACGGGCGACGAATAATCAAGGTGCACTTCTACTCTGCCATCGCAAGAGGACGAATCCGAAACAAACGAGCCTCGTATAAATTACGATGATATCTACTGTCGAGAGCCCAGCCACACTACTCGAATCCTCAAGGAGAGCACCCAAGAAAGAGAAAGCCATCCTGACTGAAGGAGTGAGACGGAGTTCTTCCAAGAGTCCTACTCAACGGATCCTGATACTCGTTACAGCATCCCTTGCACGCTCCGAGCCTTTCTCCCCGATTAAACTGGACCGAACACTGGACCAAGAGTCGTGCGGATAATTTATTTAATGAACATGTGTGAATATCGTTAAGACCCAATTTTATCGCACCGACAGTATCACTGACTTCTCAATGAACTGGGCAGACGTGAACGACTTTATTAACTGATCCTATCTTGACCCATTTCTGTCTCCCAATGGCAAAGTGGCACTCGCATCCAAGCACTGCTACATTCAGTTAGGAACGCGTTACATGAATCAAGTAATGAAAATTAAGTGGGAACTTGTCAGAACTGAGACGCATTCTGATTTAAGCTGGAGAGATATATGAGAGGCGCATGACAAAGCAGAAGGGATCGGTTGGTGTCCCGTGTCCCGTCGAACACGTAATTCGCACTCGGGATGGGAATCTCACAGTAGGAGGATAATCAGCGCAGAATTCTCCGAGCAAGCCTGGGAGCATTTAAATTGATAAATGATGGAGCTGTTGTGAAATTCAGGTGAATCACGCTAGGAGCCGCAGGGGATGATTATGGGTGGCGCGGACAGTGTCGGCGCATTTTTATCAATCACCGAGTACTTGTGAGTGGAGATGTCCTAGGCCGATGCAAAGAAGGCCGCTACTCAGGGGTGGTTCGCAATTCTCTCTCTCCCTCTCCATTCCTCCCTCACTTTCTCCTTCTCGCTTGGGTTTTAAGTGACGTGGGAAAAGCGAGAATGCTCGCGCGAGCGAGCAAGCGAGCGGTCGTCCTGCGCGCATCCATCATTCCAGTCGCATCCATCGTATATCGTTTGGCATTGCTCTACCTGCTCCCTTCCGCTTGCTTTCATTGATAAGCGAGATAAGTGTACCCATCGCACGCGCTTCTTCCACCGAGGAAGACGAATGACTTTCGATGACGGCTCCGCCCGGCCAGTCCCAACTACCACCGAGCACCCCTCCGCGCTCCTCTGTCGCCATTCCGCTTTTGCGGGACTTCCCTTTTTCGATCTCCCCGTCGATCGCGCCACCGATAGTCCTCTCCAACGATTCGCCGCGAGATGATTTATCGCCGTCCAGATACACTACTTCGCGCGCTTTCCCATTAGGCTTCATTAATGATTCGACAAGGAACGATTCCAACTATTCTCTTGACGAATTTTTCATACGACACTCAATGAGACCCACATTCAACATTGTCGTGTCAATACAGAGCGTTGCTATGACTGTCAACTATTGGCCTAGTGCTGAAATGCAAACACAACAGCGATGTAAACACAGGCCGAATTTGTTGATAGGTTTCCGGGTGACTTCTCTGCGACGCTCGGACAATATTCGGGAATTCGTTCGACCGTGCCAATATTCCCGGAGTTATGTCGCCGAGCTGCGAAATACGAGGCGTGTTCCTCTGTTAGGAGGAATCCGGCAGAAATAAAGGCAGAGCTGGTCGTATTCTCCGTGTGCTTGCTTGCTTGCTTGCTTGCGATGCGATTCATGGAAGACGTTATACACGCGGAGGAAACTGGCAAGGCTCGAGTGGACGCTCGAAGATGGACATCGGCCAGGAGTTTTTATTCCTCGTAAAGCCTCTTTAACGCCTCCCATAAGAAACCATTAAAGAAGTACGCGCCGAGCTATTGTCAGGATGCGTGAAACGTACGCCCGACCACATTGCTATAATAATACCTGTCAAGCTGCAGGCGTCGCTTTATTGACCGCTGGCAGAAGTTGAAACTGCCGTGAGGAACAGTCCGCTTCCTGGGAATGTTGGGCGAATGAGCCTCCTTAGATTGCCAGATAAAACGCTGTAATATCGCGATCGCGGTGATAAAGAAACGTAGGGATTACAGGGCAAACATAAAGATTACAGTATCACGATCCTGTCCTCTTTACTCTCTCTCTCTCTTTCTGCCCCCCGAGAACTCTGCACTTTACTAATGAACTCGGCAGAACTGCAAGTCACTTCATATAAGATTCCATAGAAGTTTAAGCGAACTTCTAGGACATTAAATGTTTCCCTTTATTGCAGTTGTTACGATACGTGCAAGAATGTAGAATTTCGAACAATGATGCTTTATTAAGGATTGCCGGGCAGAGAGCGGGCTGCGATCTAAATCGAAGGTGGGGGGATGCGAGCGAGCAGTCTGACCGTACATTGGCAGGTCGTGCCCCGTAATTATTGGCAATTTAACCCAGCCCGTTGCTTCCGCGAGGCCGATGTCTTCTGTGGTGTCCCCACGAGCGTGTAATAGCCGTGAAATTAGCATAATGTCACGTTGCATGACAGAGCGGTGCCTGTTCGATCCCAGATCCATTCGAAGGAGCAGCCGTAATCCGTCTGCTGATCAGCAGTGTACGTATATGTCAACGGAACCTCATGTTCTCAGACGCGTACGATTCAGATCTGATTGCTACATTATATTGTAATGATAGGAGGAATTCTCTTATTTAATTGAAATTGCGAATTCATTCTTTTTACGCTCTTAGACAGCTATTATTTTCTCAATAAGGCTACTAATGAATTTTAATTGAATTTTAATTGAATTCTAAAAAGGACTAGGGGTCATGTGCGCGTCTTAGAACGGTGCAACCGACGCCGGCACCGAGGGCTATATATTTCTTTCTGCCGGGATAACAAGAAGCATAGCAAAAGGAGAAGCGGTGGAGTTAAGTCGAGGCGGTAGGGTGCCGGATCCCTCTTTTAATCAGATCGGATACTTCTTCGTTTTAACGGGGAGGCCCTGGTGCCGTGCGTTATCCTTCGTGCGCGAAATAGCCGCCTCAAAGAAGGCACTGGCCGCCGAATAATTTCCAGCCTTGTTATCGATTGCACACCGGAGATATATCGCTCGCTTTCAGCCCCGCTGCTTCTGCTCCACCAATCCTCGCTTCATGCTCTAGGATTTAGTGCGCGCCTTTCTGTAAGCACGCCACTCATTCCACCAGCTGGAATTAAAAGCCGTCCGGCGATACCGAAAATTAAAAATACAAAATTCGTTTGATCCGTGTGACGCGTTTATTTTGTTGGTCGCCGATGCACGCCCGGCAAAAACTGTGTGGACTTGATATCGACCCTTCGAACGTTCCTATTAAAATAACACCGAAATTCGCCGCGCGTGGAATTAAGATTAGCTGGTGCTCCTGGCAGGCATGCACACCACTTCAATTTCAAGGGTACCTGCATTCCGATCTCATTTCAAATCCGAGAAGAAGCGGCGATCTTCATTAATGCAGTTCGCTCGCAAGCTAGAAATACCCGATCACGTCTGGAGGGCTTCGATGCCAGAGGCTTTCATTAATTGGTCCGCAGTAATATCCTTGTTTATCAGCCGTGCTTGTTTACCTTTACTGCTTGCACATACCTTCCTCCTATTTATATTGGCAAATACAAAAATGCCAGGATTGTGCTAACTCGGCAGCTCATCGATGCAAACTCCTTTATTCTCGATTATGAACGAAATGATGAGTATGGCTTTTTGAGCAGTTGCAGAAGCATCGATAGTTCAAAGGGAATGTAAAATGGGACCACAGCGTTAAGTGTCTCTCGCTCGTAGCATTGAGGAGTCAATCGTACGCGAAGTTATCCGAGAAGAGCACTCGGAATATACGAGTGATCCCATTAACTCGCCGGGGTATCAAGGTATCACTACGTTGGGGACGAGGACGACGTCGACGATGTCAAGGATCCGTAGTGCCGTGGGCCGGTGGGTGTGCTTGTAGGGTACACGAGCGTGTATATTAGATTTACATGTAGATAGCGCTCAAGCAGCCGGGTGTCGGTACGGGCCGAACACTTTGCAAGGAGCGCACTTTCTCCCTCCTCACTCTCCCTCGCCCTCCCTCGCACCCACTCACTTCCCACCCCTTTCTCACCGACCCCAAGGGCACGTATTGAAAATCAGAAACCGAACACGCCAGCTAAGATGGAATAAATTAAGGATACGCGTAGGTGCGCACATCAGACGACCTTGTCGAGAAGGTTGCGATACCAAAGACTTGTTGGTGCCAAGGAGCGTGACTCGATCTGATTTCTTGGTCCAGCGTACGGCTCATTCTCGGGACTAACTTCTAGCGGTGAATATTCACCGAGTGCCAATGGAGGGAAGGCGAGACAGCGGGGATTTGGATGTGCGTCTCTCTCGGCAGCTATTGGAGATGCCGGAGGACGTGGTGGCCGGCTGTCTCCCCGGAGTTGCTACGTAATCCAAGTAAGCGAGTTACCCCGCGCGAAATTGAATTAGGATCGTTTGTGGACACGCGGCTTGCGTGTAACTTTCTGGGCGGCACACTGGTCACTGGATCGCGGTAATATTTGCCCTCCTGGAGCTTTAAGCGTAACACGTTCCAGAGGAAATTGCTACGCTCTTTACCGACTCGCTCACTCTCGTCCTCCTACTCCTGCAATCCCCGAGCTCGCTGCGCCGCCGAGGGGAGTGTGGCTTCTAGCAGCGAGAGGAGTATCAAATTCTGGCCTGCACGAGTGCACGCTGGAACGCAGTTGTATCGTAGAGTAGAGAGAAGCCGCATCCCCAGTCGAGAGAAGTTCGGAAAAAGTGGAGGGCGTAAGAGCTTAGTGGTTGGGAGGCAGTCGCGCGCTCCTAGTGTCTGAACTGATAGGATCGCGGAGACGGCCTTTCAGGGAGTTGTCTCGAAGAGTGTCCCTTGGGAACAGCCAGAGGATGATACTATGGCCGAGGGTAACGCGCTCACGCCAGCCAAATTTGCTGTCGCGAATTTCGTATTCCGCGTGGCTTTCCTCTTCACGGAGTTAAACTAAGTGCAGTTTGTACCGCTCTTGCCGGCCATCATAACGCCAGGGTGTATCAGGGCGATTGGGACACGTGCCACATCCGCCCCACTTAAGCCAGACCACCCTACTTTCGGCGAAATTAGGTATCGTCTTTGGCGGATCGTTCCGTCACTAGCGGCGAAACTATGCCTCCAAGAAAACACTGAACCTTTACATCTAATTATCGTGGAAAGCTTCCTCCTCTTTTCCGGGACAGTGGAAGGGGTAACATGTCTTGGATCGTCGTATAGGAAGCTTTCGGTCTACTTTAATTTCGGTGGAGACGCAACGTAGTACCTGGGAAAGCCGAATGACATTACGAGCTACCACTAATTTCATTCGCAACCGCCGACGAGATCTGCCGGATACAGTTGGTCGGTCTTTTTTTCAGTGGAGCGCAAAGTTTCGCCGGTTTACGTTTGACTATTACCTCGTTAAAAATCAACTGTGGGACAACCGGTGCCACGGACCATTTCGTCTGCAAGGGCTGAAAGCCAAAACGTGCTCCCGGCGAGCGCGGATGCGACGAATCGTAAAACGTTTAATAAAATCTAAATGCCAGTAAAACGAAGCGGCTGTCGCTTGACGCGCATCCAGCTACCCTCTGGACATCCACCCCTTTGCTTGCACACTCTTCCCCGCCCTCTACCCCTCGGCCTGCCTTCTCAATGTGTACGAATAGCTGGAATGCCGAGCATATTTCGGTTGCGTGAATTTTCTATTGTGTCCTCTGTAATCACCAATTTTGTCACTTCTATTTTGCTTCCTACAGTTTGTGTAGCGAAATCGATAAGGGAGATGTAACTGGCTCGATTAACATTTGAAAGAAGATGTGAATGGGAATGGTTGTTTGAAATACTGGTGCAGAAAAAGGAGGTCGAAACGAAAGTGAGTTTGCGTGCTCGTAAAAAAGGCAGTTGTCGTGGAGAACGTTTCTCACCATCGACAATCTAGTGGTAGGTTAAGAATCGAATATGTTGAAACTTTAAAATCCACGATACAATGGATTTTCAATTCCAATTACAGATATTCTTGAGATATCTTTAAAGATTGAATATCTTTAAAGATTTAATCCACATCTAACTGAATTGTCTTTATCAGCGTTTTATCAAGGATTCGAATTTCATTAAGTGGAGTTACACAATTTAATAGAGGATTTCCAACATCGATCTTAAGGTGCTCGTACGTAAATTTGCCCGTAGATGGCGAGGCTGAGAAAGAGAGAGGGAAAGCGAGGAGTGGAGACGACCTATTATTCAGGTCGAAAGGAAATTTACATGGTGGTCGGATAATTTGTAGCGGACGAACAGCTGAGAGCTGTTCTATTCTCTAAACTCATAATTCGAGAGTGTTGTTTACTTCGATGTACATAAGCCCTGTTATCAGCCGTACTTAAATATTGATCGTACCTTCAGAATTTATCTTGTATAATTAATGACTCGACCGCGCAAGCCTCTTGTGCTCCCAGTGGAATAATTATGTTTTCTTGCATCGCATTTCCGCCCTTGGAGGTTCGGATTAAATCACCGGTTGGTTCGCTTGGCCACCCGAGGAAAGATGTTTTTCAACTTAAACCAGCGGCGAACCAAGAAGTAATTCCTCCGGTAGGTAATAAAATCCGATCGAGCATGTACGCCTTTCGACTCGGCGATGCGGCCGATGCAATTTTCAATTCGGTGTGCGACCGATTTCGCATTCGTTTCCATTTCGTGGAAGCTCGACAGGATTGAGGAACGGCAGCTCAGCGAAGAAAAGACACCGGGGCACAGAAGGGGCAACTGATACACTGGCAAATTTAATTTCCATCGGATGCAACTTTTAATCAAGTTTGAGAAATTACAAGAAAACCTCGGCGGGTGGGCGTGCGTGCGTGCGGTTTGTTTTTCGAACTTCATTCCCACTGACTCACTACTCTGCTGCTCCGCAGTCTCCCTTTTGATTTTTTTACCTCTCTCCGCAGGATTGGCAGTAGCTTGCTCTTTCCCCTTGATATCCCTTCGGTTCTGGTCTTTTGCGCTCCTAGCGTTCGACCTCCCTTTCTCCCTCCCTGTCCCTTATTCACTCGTTTTCTCCCTCATCTCGTGGAGCGGAGCACTGCGAAACTCGATAAGTGGGAAATGGGCAAGTTGGCACGTTTGCTAACTTCATATGTCCGCTCTCCGTGTGATATCGAGAAAAACCGCTCCGTCTACTGCCGTCCTTCGGTCTCCCTCGCGCTCGCTCCTTCCCTACCTGCCGCTCTCTCTCTCCCTCTTCGCCTAGCTTTCATCTCGCTCTCTCCATGCTTCCGGAGCCCCGTATGCCTCCAACATCACTCCAGGACTGCACTCAGCACCCTTATTTTCTCTGCCGAACGCTTGCCTTTTATCGTACCTACCGAATATCTGAGAGATTTTTCCCCGACGCGGACTACAAGTCGGTTCGCCTTTCTCCCCTGCATTTTTGGAATACGAACAAAGTGGTACGATCGTTCTACCGCGCTCCCGTCGCGCACGAAGAATATCTCGAATTTTCAACGGGGTCATACTGCCCTGTTATATATACCTACATACTTACAGCTATATAATCTAATAAATAAAGAAATATTCGTGAAATCTGCAAGTCGATTGGATAAAGATTTATCCTCGATCGAAATTTATCTGTAAAGAATTTGTCTTCAATATTGCAAAATCAGAGTGGCGAAGGTTGAGGAAAATTGCAAGTCTTGCCACGGATGTAGCTAAGTCCGAGGTCAATTCGGGCTTGAGCGGCGAAGGCTCCAGTGGTCCCAGGTGGCGGATAGACCTTAGCTTTAATGCCATTCTGTCGGCAATTTTACGCTTCGAGCATTTCGAAAAGCTCGCCACGCCACGTAGAAAGAGGACAACGTGTTCCAGGGTGGACCGGGAAAGTGGACGAGGAAAGAAGATCGAGTGAAAAAAATGGAAATTCGCCTGGCAGTCCTTTTGCCCTACGCCCTCCTCTACCTTCTCCACTCACTCACTCCCTCTCCCTCTCCCTCTCCCTTTCCCACCCGAGTGTTGTAAACTCCGATGAAAGAGCCCTTTGAAGTTGTCGCCAATCGGAAACCAGCGGGATTCGAATCTTCATCCCGTAATTACGAGTGCCCCGAAGCAGAAAATTGACATCTACCGACTGGCATACTCCCCTATCATCCGGCATGTAAAAAATATTCGCGAGCCAAAAGCGAAAGTCGCGGACGTGCCAGATAGCAAGCGCCCGGAGCTCTACAAAGCAGTAATTTCACATGCGCTTCGAGCGTGTTCTGATTCCGCGGGAGAAAAAAACCAGGCCTGACTACAAAAGGCTTGCCCGGTCCAACTCCGCGAAATACTACTTTATTCTCGGCTAATGAGGCCTTCACACGATCTCCGCGAGTCCGGCGGGCCACCCTATCACCGAATTTCAAACATCGAAAACTTTCGATTGGCTCGAATGTAGCGGCGTGTTGCGTTCCGGGAACATTTTTAACCCGACCACTGCCAATTACACGGGTGTCCCTTTCAACGGCGCGGAACAAAAGCTTTTCAATGATAGGATCCCTGCTGACGCTTTCGGAGGGAGCGGTGGCAGTGCACCCTCGCCGCAGATTGTCGTTTACGAGAAAAAGTGGAACCACCAATTATCAAGGGGCGCGCAATCAAAATGCAAATCAGTATTAATCGAGTGGAGCGCGGGTAATCGTTTGGGGCATCCTTTTTCCGTTATCCCATGTTGACCGAGCGGCCACCCCTTTCCCTCCTCTTTCTCTCTCCCTCGCTCGACCAATTCCTGCTTGTTTCTCTCAACGAGCGTGAACCTGTCCGATCTCTTTCTGCTCGCCTGACCGTTTATGGCGAGTACATCGGCGCGTATGCGGCCTCGGTGTAAGTGCGCGCCCTGCCACGAGCCTTGTACTGCACGCCGCACATGCGACGATGCGACGATGCGAGTACCTGCCGCAGCTGCCATTGCAGGCGTACAAGCGCCTGTAATTTACCGCCGGTACAATTAGTTTGCGTATATGAACCAGTCCCGGTAGCCCTGTAAACTATGAATTCGTACGTGGCCGCTAGGCCCACCTAACCCGCAATTATATGCAAATCGACGAGGCCATCTTGCAAGTATCGATTGTGAGATCCGCGGAATATATCGGTGAAAGCTAATTATCGAGGAACGAAGCTTTAAGGGAGCGATGACTTTGAATGGACTAGCCAAGAGCCCGTACTCCCTCTCATAGCTCATTCGATCGCGGAGATTTTCAAGGGACTAGCCAGCGAGCAAGCGCTCGCCAGCGCAATTTAACTGGAGTCATCCAGTTAAATTGCGCACGATATGAAGTGTACCGCATGTAATGGCGCTCTCGCTCGTCCGTCCATTGTTTGCCGGCGAATCTCCCGCGGGAGGAGGAGGTACTCACGGATGAAAATGCGGTTTCAGGAGCGGCGCGCACAATACGGGATCAGTGGAAGAGAGCAAGGATAATAAGGTAACCAACGTGGCTGGAATACTATCTTCATTTAGGCGGCGCTGCCCTTCCCTTCTCGAATAGGGCCAGACTTCTGAATTCTCTTCTTTGTACATTCCAGAAGAAAGCCCCTCTCCTCCTCGTAACAGAGTATTCAAATCGAGAGGTCCGCGAGTTAAAAGTATGCTGGTACTTTTCGGATTCTGGGCAAGATAGTTGGCAGCTACTTCCCGTGATATCAATCGAGATCGCTTAACATCCCGGTGCTCCCAGTGCTCCCCTCATAGGCAATCACTGTAAACGCGTTCCATCTTCATCGGGCAAGCAGCTCGCTCCTTCCAACTTTTCCGATTAACGATCTCCACCGGCGAAGCTGCGGAGAAGTGCTATTGCGAAATAGGAAGAGGCTGCGGGAGAAAGAGGGAGGGAAGTGTGCACTTAACATTACCCTAAAGGGAAACTAGGAGTTTAATGTAATCTTTAGCTCGCCGCCATTGGCGTAACCGTTTATGCACACCGATAAGGAAACGCCTTGCCAATATTTCCAACCCTCGACCATCTTCCCCTTTGCGAACTCCCGGAAAGCCAAGCGCTCTCCTATTGTTCTCCCACTATCGACACTCCTAGAGATCATCCGTGCTATATTCTATTTTGGCGCAATTGTCAGATACCATCAACGAATCTACTTAACGTTCCAGCCAGATGGATCCTGATAGGTGTATAGTATCATCGCTCCAGAGTGTAATTACAATGCTTTATGGTTCTTTGACCAAATCAAGATTATATGTATAGATTATATAGTATACCACTGCTCAAACTACTGTGAACGATAATTAGAGTAATTTGCACTGACAATGAATCCTGTAATTTGCCTAGGTCAGTTAATTAACTATCGCATGTTGAATCCGATTGCCTATAAAACAGGCTTTCAATATGTAATTGCATCTCAGCGAGTTTCTCTTCCCAAAACTCCAGCCAATAATATGTTGGTTCTGTAATCCAGGTGAAAATCTGTCTAACCTTCGCGGTTTCTCGCATGACATTCATTATTCCGGAGTTGCGTGTCTGCCGAAAGGAAATCGTTGTTCTCCGGCTCATCTTCTCGTCCGCGCTTGATATATTGCTGGAGCCAACCAAAAACCGCGATTATTCAACCAGGCAATTTCTCACGTCCACAGGAGCAAAGCTTATTATGCGGTGGTGGTCTAATCGGATTTCATTATATCGAATGACACGGACTTTAGTATTCAGCTGATTGTCGTGGCATGTTAATGTTTAATGGGCGCCAGACCGGAACTAATTACGTTACAAGTTGCGAGATCCTTGCCAAATTACGAATTGCTATCCCAGCTAACAATGTCCTCTGATCTTCCAATAACCCCGATGGTTTGCTTATAGCTCTTCGATCTTCCAATATATATTCGTAAGATAGTCTCGGACAGATGGAAATTGCACGGGAGCGCGAATATACTTATTTGAATTTAAGAAATAAAAACTATCTATGAAGATGGTAGAAGGAGAGAGAAGGAGCTTTGTGCCAAGGGGATCCAGTCTATCCAGTGAATACTTTATCTCAAGTTCCAGGACGGTATGAGTGATCCATTATTTCAACTTTCGAGGACACCGGACTGTCACGGGAATTGGAGGAACGTGATCTTCCTTAAAGGAACCTCTTGCCATCTCTCGCAACAGATTAAGGGGCGTTACGCGCTGACAAAATATTCGCCGGGGCTTGTTCCTCGTCGAGACATTTTTCCCTCGTTGGATCAAAATACGAGAGCACTCTGCGAATTTCGAGGGGCTTGTAACTAAATTGGAAACGCGCACGAGCTTTTATTTACATTTCCGGATATTCCGCTGCGCCGATGCTTTAATAAATCCAGCTTTTGAAGAGTAATAATACTAGTTTTATTATTATTAGCCTCATAGAACTCGGGTATTTTTCACTCCTTAATTTCGAGCAGCTTTGGTACACGTTACCGCCACCGCGCTACAGGGATTTTGTCGCGCGCGGAATATTCGCGCGATTTCGCCCGCGTAATAAGGGAAACAGATGAAAAGCTTTCTGAAAAAGTGGCCCCCATGAATCCCCGGCGGCCTTATAAAATTTTCAAATAACAGGAGCGCTGGCGAAAAAGCTAATCCGCCGTCATATCGCTTTCTGACGAGCAATAAAACGTGTGCTGTAAAGGGGAGCAACGGTATTGGAATGTACAGTTGAGAAACGTAGAATGTACACGGTGACCCTAAATAGGATTCGATCTATCGATCCTGGCTCACTTGGGGATGAAATAAAAGCCGTGAATTGCCGTTATTGCCAAAGAAGAGAAGGAAGTGTGTGGCAAGCGGAGGATATTTAGAGCAATCGCGGAAAACAGAAGTTCCGTGGCAACTTTATAGGTTTTCGGCGAGGGGAAAGGAAAATTGGTCGAAAATTACGGTGCAAAGAACACATTATATACTCGGAAGATCCATCTCTCGGCCGATGGTAGGGAGCTTCCTCCGAGTTCATTACCAACAAATCATGTGGGAAAGAGAATTTTTCGTGGAATCACCGCTATCTGGCCGCCAGTGTTGGCGAATTATTACCTCCTCCGCGGTGGCATTACTGAAATCTCCTCTCTCTCCTTACGCTTCCAGCGCCGCTGGAATCGTTACCAACATACTAATTTATCGCGAATATCACTAAATGCCGCAAGATGTTCCCGCAGGCTACACAAACATTCCTGCTGTGCGCCGTTGCCCTTTCCCTCCACTCTGTCCTAGAATTGTATTACAGGGACATAAATTTTCCAATAAAAAAATCACATCTTCTTTCACGCATGCGACACGCCCCCGAACCACCCTTAATGAAGAAGCGGCGCGTCGGATTTACGATGGCTTGTCCACGGACGCGCTGGCACTGTTAAGACAGCCTCGCGTCGTAAGGGAAATAAGCAGCGACGTAAATAAGTCATAAAAAGATAATAAATCTTTCATTCGCCGCGAGTATTACTCGGCCGCTTCGCAGCCCGACTCCTGATCGCCGAGTACCCCTTGGTATTCAACGAGTGTTTCCTTCGTTTCTGGCAGTGTCTCGCCTACCCGTAAATCGAAAGCGTCCTCCTTTCTTCTCATCCCCAGAAACTCCTGCTGGGAGCGACTGCAATACTTGGAGAAACGTCCTGGTGCTCTCCCATAAACCTCTCGGTACACTCAAATAGACACATAGACTCAATCGGCGATATCAAAGAGCTCTGCAAACCTATATGTTTTATTACCGTTCGACCAAGCATGTGAAAGATCCTCCGCATTAGTGATCCCAAGCATTACCCTTTTATATGCTTTTATATTAACCTGGCTTTTCTGACTGTCTACCGTGCTATCGCTGGTGGTGAGATCTTTCCACACTTTTCCAACTTTCCTGAATTGTTCATAAAGTGATTCTCCGAGTATTCTAACGGATAGAGAAGAAAAAATCACTAGTTTAAAAGCCGGATCTGCATCGAAAACATGAAGAGAGTCTCTCTTGATTAATTAATTGTTCCTAGTTTAGGTGGTTTTTTCCACATTTTCCATACTTCCCGACCTTTCCCGGGGCTGAAATTTTGTAGAAAGTGTTTTTTTACATCGAGGAAGAAGTAAAAAAAATTCCAGGCCCCTAGCTCAAAATTCATTTTTTCGCAAATTTTTTAAGGCATACCCCTTCAAAAATTTTCGATTTTTCGAAGGTTCTGGGACCGCAACGAACGCTTGATTTTTCGATTGGCCATGTCTCAAAACGGAAAGAAAACATGAAACCAGTAGCCAAAGTACCGGAATTCGACCGGAAACAGATGGAAAACCGATCTTGAATATTTAACTTTTATGGTTTTTGCCTTGTTTTTTTATCTTCCCGACCTTTCCCGGGGCTGAAATTTTGTAGAAAGTGTTTTTTTACATCGAGGAAGAAGTAGTAAAAATTCCAGACCCCTAGCTCAAAATTCATTTTTTCGCAAATTTTTTAAGGCATACCCCTTCAAAAATTTTCGATTTTTCGAAGGTTCTGGGACTGGAACGAACGCTTGATTTTTCGATTGCTCGTGTCTCAAAACGGATAAAAAACATAAATGTTGTGGGGGAAATGCCGGAATTCTACCTAAAACACGTGGAAAACCGATCTTGAATATTTCATTTCAATCGTTTATGCCATGTTTTTTTATCTTCCCGACCTTTTCCGGGGCTGAAACTTGGTAGAAAGTGTTTTTTTGCATCGAGGAAGAAGTAAAAAAAATTCCAGGCCCCTAGCTCAAAATTCATTTTTTCGCAAATTTTTTAAGGTATACCCCTTCAAAAATTTTCGATTTTTCGAAGGTTCTGGGACCGCAACGAACGCTTGATATTTTGATTGCTCGTGTCTTAAAACGGATAGAAAACATGAAACCAATGGGAGAGATGCCAAAATTGTATCGAAAATGTCAGATTATCGTTCTTATTTCAGACCTATGCATCAATGCTGTTTAGTGCTAGTTTGCGTGGGGAAGCGTCGTGAATATTAGAAGCGATTAACGCCACGGAATTGCTTCTGTACAACCTGAGTAAGTTAATTCCGTGAACTTAATTCCGGTCAACACGTGTATGAAGCGAAATTTGGGTGTGGACTAATGCAATCTACGCTCTCGCCTTGAAATATCGATGCAGTTGGCCCAAAAGGGCCGTGGCTGAGTGAAATATCTGGCTGCAAGGGGTAGTCCTCGGTTGCCACGCGACCGCGAAAGCGCACAAAGCAATTTTACGAGGGCACTTGGACATTCGGTGTACTCTGCGTTCCATTTCTCCACGTGCACCCTTCGCCAAGCAGAATCCCATTAAAGATCCCGTCTTCCCCTTTAAATGTAGATGTATACATGTAATATATGTATACTATACAAGCCAAAATTTACAATAGGCCCAATACTCTTATTGCACCTTCAAGAGCCGGCCGCACTTCAAACAACTGTATCTCCTGGACCTAGTCTAAACTCACAGCTAAGTTGCGTTGGTGAATCTAGACCGAGCCCGAGCTTCCTCGAACTAATCAAACTTTGACCGATTATATTTCCGTCAATAGTTTGATTCTGTCGGCGAGTTCAATTCGTACAATACACTCGACTGGTCCGGATACGTGATTGATACTCTAGACTCCACTTTGGAGCGTGTGCATGGGGAGAATCGAGCGGGTAGTTGCCCGATTGCATCATGCAATAGGTCATCCTAGCTGCAATTAGTCGATTCTTATCGCTTAACGTACTAGCACTCCAGACTTAGTACTCACCTTGTAATAGTATATTAATTAGAAACAATCAAGCATTCTTTAATCGAAGAGTATTATGGAGCGCGTGTTACAATGTGCTTCAAATTTGTTCCTCCCACTCCTTCCTTTTTCCTGGTGGGGTACTCTCTTTCACTTTGTCTTTCACTCTGTGGTCGAGCCGGTGCGGTGGTCTGTGCGTGACGTATTCCACTGGCTTATTCTACTAGCTCATTCTACTTGGCCCTAAGTAGTGACCCCGAGGTGGTACAAACGGGGCTGAGTGTGGACCTGCTGAGAAGGTGGCGCGAGGCGGTTAACTCGCTCGTAATAGTCAGTTCACTGTTCTCGCGTGCCAAAGGGTAGTTTCCTCGGAGTAGCTGTGGCCGGCGAGCCGCTCCTACTGTTTATATGCGGCCTCTTGCGGTGCTGGGGACTCACGATAAACGACTACAGCACGCTTACGAGTTCGCCCAGGCAAATTTATTCTTTCCCCCCCCCCCCCCCCCCCCCTCAAAACTATCCCCCTGATGGGCCCGATTGTAAGTCAGACAGCGAGGAATTTCGAATTCCCTGCCTCAAATTATTGTCCTAGTAATTGATTGCTTCAAGATGAATGAACTTTCTGCAATAATGACGCTCGAATAAATAGTAGGACAAGGCTGTCGAACTCCATGCTAATCGGTATGGAAATTGCGAGGCACCGGTGATGGTTGGGTAATCGCATGATAATCAGTTCAATTTCGAAATGGAAGACAGCGCAGGAAAAGTCGACTGTCAGGCGATTCGGCGACGATACATTTGGTTGGCAGGGTTGGAGCGGCGCGAAGCATCGTCAACATTAATTCGCTGCGATCTTCCCCTGAATTTCGCGACCGATCCGTCGCCGGCTGATCCAATCATGCAAATTAGACTTTATCTTATTAGTCGCTTTCTCTCCTATCCGTAACAGCTTGCACATTTTACTCCTCCAATTTCTGCCGGGGAGAGTAGAGCCGCGTCGCGACGCCGGTCTCCGAGGTCGATAAACCATATCTCCTTTTATTTCCTTTTTCCTCCTGGCGTTCCTCTCGCGGTCGCGGCCTCAACAGCGCTGCCTTATTGGTGGCTGTTAACCACCCCAGAGGAGCACCGAGTCTCAATCTATGTAAGCATGTGCTGCATACGCATACGTTTCTGCCATCCCATCCCACTTCCATAACTTCAACGAGAACTGTACAAGACGCTACAAAATATTTTGCTCAAACTGATCTTCTATGGCAGTTTGACTCTGCTATCGATACTTGTGCATCCTGACTTCATGAAAGAGACGAATTTATTGAAGTTTTCCAAAAGTTGAATGTTTAACTTCCATTCCTCTTTATTCTGATTCTTGAGGGGAAGCATATTTATGGGGGATTATTTTCTATATTTGTCTTGAGTATTTGTTGAACATGCATCATTTGAAGCACCCTGTACACCCTAGCCACTATTCCCAACAGCGATCAATTCACAAAAGCGCTGCGTTTTGTACTCCGCCGTGCGCGGCATGCCATTTCTGTCTCGCTCTTCCCCGCTGAGAAAACTAGCTTCCTCCACTCCGACTTTGTTTTCCTCCTTTGGCCATTCTTACGCCCTCCGCTACGATATCGATAGGAAATGCTTGACAAA
Source organism: Ectemnius continuus (assembly GCA_910591665.1). Lineage (NCBI taxonomy): Eukaryota > Metazoa > Arthropoda > Insecta > Hymenoptera > Crabronidae > Ectemnius > Ectemnius continuus. The sequence continues at coordinate 4,538,780 of OU342868.1, read as the reverse complement.
GGGTTGTTAGATTACTTCTGCGATATCCGAGAATACTTTAAAGTGATTTGGAGCCTTTGCCAATTACGCAAAGAATGTATTGATTTTCATGACGCTGAGGCATGCAAGCGGTATTTTCTAAATCGTTACTGTAACATTTCGACACTGAGAAGCTGCTCCCCTCTCGGAAGCTTTTAATCCCGAAGGATGTTTTTCCTCGGCAATGCGTTACAGATAGGGTTTTGGTAGAGGGGGGGAGGGCCGAACAAAACCGGAAGTTCGAACAAACAAACTTCGTCGACAGTTCAATCGGATCTTACTTCGAGACGCTTTCGGGTTCTCCCTTTTTCAAATTTATTTCGGCTCGGCTGCTGCAAATGGATGATTTCCTGGAATTTATTGCCGAGCTGCCATGGAAATCGGCAAGTGTTACGAGAACTCCCCTTCCACATTTCCGCTTGCGCTCTGCCGGTACACATTCATTTTTTGTCCTTCCCCTTCAAATTCCTCCATGTTACACCATTCCCACTTGTCCCGCGCCGGTGACGAGGTACCGCAATTTCTTCGCCGTAACCAATGCCCCGCTGCTTGCACTCTCTTACGCTCTCCGACTATGCATTCGGCAATAAGTTCCCTATCGATTTCTCCCTCGCTCCCGGCGCTCGCCTGCCCTTTCCTTCCTATCAAATATATTTCCTGTTTTCACAGAGAAATCGCCAACTATTTGTTCTGATTTCCTTCCCCTCGCAAACAGCCCGCCACCTTGCATACTTTTTTCTTAATTTCAAATTGCACTTTTAGCATTTATTATAGAGTGTCTATTAAAGTGCGCTTCCCCAAGGAAATAATACGAGAGAACTAGTAATCGATTCGGTTAGGAAAGGGAAACTTTTGGAAAAGCATGCGCTCAATTGGGATACACTGCCCAAGGGTACGCAGAGAATAAAGAATTTCGGTACTGATAAAATACCGTAGACCTTTCACTCCGGATTATGGAGTATGGAGTTTTCTTTGCGAATACAAATCGACCAGACCACAACTTCCTGTAGCCTCATTCCTTTTGAATAACGCATCAAGTTATTTGCATTCGTAGAGAGTCTGCCCTTGTCAGTCAGATTTTCTATATCACTAGAATAAGACAGCTGTATGTGTTTGCAGACTGTTATCTATGCTTTGCGTGGTGAAGAACGCGCTTTCTTTCAGCCTTCTCGCCATACCTCTAGAAATATATACAATTTGCAATGGCATAAAACCTGCTGTCGAACATGTGAGTCCAAAGTGCGGTTGGTCCGAGTTAAATCTGATAATACTTGAGGATTTAAAGAAGTTGTACGTGCGAGTGGTAGAGCAGCAGCCCTTCCGGGAAAGGACACGTCCAGTCGACTATGACCAGCTCGACTTGGAGCAGAATGAGAATTCCCCAGTGATATAATTAACCCGGGAGAGAAGTGGACGCAGTAATTGCAAAGGGAATGAATGATCGGAAGAACGAATGCCTGCTGACGAAGCGTCTGGTCCCGGGTTGGCCAGACTCGTTTCAATTTGCGGCTAATCAGGTCTCTCGTTGGCCATCTTATTACTGTAATTATCTCGAAACCGTACGGACACGGTGGCCACGATCAATCGCGGCAATTCGAGCAGTCGCTTTCTTAAAATCCAATTGCACCATTCCTTTTTTCGGAAGGTTGATGATACTGCTCGGAAAATAAAAGGCTCGAAGCTTTAGATTGGAGCATTTGGTAATGACCCAGGAGTACCGAATTCGTTGGAAAAATATTATTCTGGCTAATTGGACAAACAGGTAATTACTCGACACTCTGGGCGGAGGCACTTTTGTTTCCGGGGATTCCGCGAGTTTCCCGGAGATAATGGGAAGTCCTACCCAGTTAGTTCGAGTGCTCGCGTTTACTTAACGAGCAGAAAATCGTGGTTTCGCGAGTTTAACGAACTGAGCGGGCGAACGCTTGTGATTTCGCGTAACGCGCTGCTACTCGCAAGCCCTTTTTCATTTTCAGTTCAGCCGAATCTGTCGACACCGGCGGAGTGTGCCTGAGCGACGACGAGTCATCGTCGCACACGCGAACACTTTGTCCCGTCTCTAACTGCGATTAATTTCGTGTAACAGGGCGCAGCTTTGTTGGCCTTTACCTCTGTCGCGCTCCCAAAAGCCACAACTCCCTCTGCCTTCCGCCACTCGTTCCCCCCTCTCACTCCGTCCTCGTTTTCGCCGGCGCGGCACCTCGAATTATGAAAACAATAAGGCAAACATTCGTCCTCAAAGAAGAGAGAAATGTTCACATTGCACTGCGGAAAGCTGCGCAAGGGCGTGCTTGCAAAATGTCACGGAGTAATTACAAATGGTGCACGAGTGGGCTCCCGGCAGCACTCGTTGCACACCCAACGAGTTGCGTTCCTCTCGCGCAAGAATCTCCCTTGCGTGTCGTTTGTAACTCTATGTTCTTTGACCTCTTGTGCTCGCCAGTGCGCGCATCGCCTTTTACTCGGAATTCAATTCCAGCTCGAATCTCTAGTCCGGTAATCGCGATGACCCGCTGAAATGCACGATTACCTGATTACTCTCGAGTCGAACGTGCGCCAATGGGTTAACAGAGCGGCTCCGCGTCATGTCGAGCGAATACACCGTGGGGAGAATGCAGCACCGCCCAACAACAGCGAAACCAACCAACCGCCTATACGTAATGCACCAGCTGTATGTGATTGCGAATAATTATTTAATCCCCAGTCAGTAGCTCGCCGTGCCCCCGCTCTGCGCTCTACGCTCTACGCTCGTGTTACACCGTGGATCGTGCACGGGATTCATACTGTCCACTCGTAAATCACTGTCGGCGATAGTCTGCCCTGTGCTGCACCACCGCTGTTCTCCCAGCTAGCCTCCCCCTCCTCTCTCTCACTCTCTCTCTATACAAAATTCTTTCACTTACCCCCTCGCGAAACTAGAACACGCACCAACCGATTCCACACCCAGCCAAACTCCCTTTGCCGATATCTATTCATAGATGTCGCTTAAGGAATAAGCTTTCCTTACTGAACTGCAGCTATCAGTCAATAAGGAGACTTTATTACTTAAGAGACATCTATGAATGCAGCCGTTAGACTCGCACTCCCAAGGAATGCTATCGGAAAAGTTTGAAAGATCGAGAGAGAGAAAGGTCAAGTCGACAATCGAGTGGTATCCGGGAAGAAAGCTCGCGATATTTCAAGGAGCAAGCAGCGCCTCTCGAGCCTCGAATAGTGTGGGCGGACAAAGCGATCGATCATTGTTTTCCGTCGTTAGCTTGCTTCTGTACTTCTCGCCACCTTTGCTGACTACACAGCCCCGACCCCCCACTCCCTTCCTCCTCAGATATCCCTTGTTACTGGTCTTGCGCAACTAACGAAACACAAGCTTCCAACCAAGTAACACAATCGCAGGGATTCGAGACCGAAATTCAAAGTCCCATAGCATTGACCTCGCACGTGTATTGTATAAGAGGGTGAAAAGTAAGTTGGCAGGGTGCGATTAGGGGAACCGGGGCAGACAAGTTTCCATCTTCTATTCGATCGGCCCTTTATTTATGCAAATGCCTTGGAATGAAAGGAAGCAGGCGACAAGATAGTGTGGCAGGTTCTTTCGTTACGCAGAGAGAGAGCAAGGGTATATATTTTTCCGTAGAGCGCGGCGCGGAGCCCAAGTAAAAGAGGCTTGTCGTGTGGGTAGTCGGGAAAGAATTCGTGTCGATGCGATATGGCACGTGCGACACGAATATACCTTATCTTACCCGCTCACTTGTAGTAGGTACTCAGCGACAATTTCGCCCTCGTGCTTTTATATTCTTAGATTCCGCTACTCACCTGCATTCCCGCCCGCCTGCCCTCCGACCTAAAGCCTGAAACCCTGTCCCACAATGTACTCGAGCTATCTTAATCGCGAAGGCTGCTGGTCCGAAAATCGAGTGGAGAGAAACTCGATGGCAACGTATCGAGGTGAGGAGGAGCTTTCCAAAGGAGAATGCGAAAGAAGCCGGCGTAGACAGTTCGCTATTCTGTATACTCGCCGGACAAGCTCTGGCCAGCGAGACAATGAACGGTAATGAGGGATCGACGCGAATTAGGTATCGATTTCGCCGGAGGCACCTGTTAGCCTACAAACGTTCCGGCCAACTTGAACGCGCAGGAGAGCTCCGGGCCATGACCAATTTGGGTTTCTACATTTTCTAGTTTTAATTATAGCGACACCTTCGCCTCGCTCGCCCTTAATTGCCACAATGCCTCTTAGCCCGAGGGCAGCCGCTGTATTCTTTAGGACAGGAATTTTTGGCGAGCTCTTCTTCGTCGCGAAAGACTTCTCTGCATTAACATAGGTCGCGTAAATAACGAGGCACCTGCCATTTTATTCCCGGCGGCTTCAACTTCCTCTTGTGAGATTTTCTTCTGGCTGGAGCGGCGGCGCGTCGACGCGCGCTCCGCTGCGCGCCAAGGAAAAGTCTTCATTTGTTGGAATTATTCGGGCGCGCGAAATGAAAGCGCGGCTGACCGTCTGAAAAGTCCACTTAGCTTAAAATTCTATGGGCTGAGCAACCTTCCCTCTCTTTTTCCCGCTCATTCTCACTTGCCGAGAAAAAATCTCCTCGCATTTATATTTACGACATTAGTAAGAGGTAAAGTATGCTTTTGCGAGTTATGCGCGCGGTTTAAAAAATGCGAGTTACGCCCTGTTGCCTTCTTCATTTTAATACCAAGCAGGTTTTTTCGCGTCGCCCTACACGCAACTAAGGTTCCGGCTCCTTCTCGGGGCGTTCCACTTCTCACTTTCGTTTCCCGTCATAAATCCCGACGGCCTAAATGAGACTTTCGTTGCGCCACCAACTTGCTATCTCTATTTATCAATAAACTTATCCGCTCGCTCACTTACTTCCGCACTTTACTTGGGACGTGAGCATATTTCAGCGGGCCTTGACTCGTGCCATCCTCTTATATTCTGAATGCGGCTTAAAATTATGCGAACATATCTCTCATCGCCCCTCAAATGTGTGCCTGTAACGGCGGGCGTCATGGAGTACACCTTAATCGTCTTACTTTCGCACGAAGAAATATGTATCCTATTACAAAGAAACTCGAGACCCTCTTTAACCTGGCAGTTGCAATGGCCCTCTGGCTTCCTATACGAGCAACCTGTCTCAAAAGCCAACTTACGCCTCATGTCTTCACGCGGAAAGACGAATTACAATGAAATAAATGCTCTTCTTATGTCGTTTATTCGAAATACGCCTGTCAAATACGTAGGTCCCAGCAGGCCCAGGTGGATGGGGTGCCCGCAGGTGCTTTCCATACGAAATGCCCGTGGGATGCAAGGCTCCGCATTAGCCGGGGATCCACGGCACGTCGTATCGTGCGATTTCGGAAACAGGGTTGCTGGCGCGGCGACGGTGGTGGTCTTGGAGAAACGGCGTAAGGAACGTTTATTCTTCGCGCGTATATAAACTGGGCGAGCCGTGTGGCAGCCAGTGGCAAAAGAACGCGCGGTTCCGACTAGAGGGAAAAAGGACTGCGGTTGCATTCGGGCACGTAGGCAAATTCGTTGCAAACATCGAGACAATGGGGTATGACCCGTCGTGGGCGGCATTTTAAATCGGCCCTTTCCCTCCTCCAGCCCCCACCCCCACGATGCACGTCTTGCCTTTTGCTCAGGAAGCGCGCGACCATTCTCTTCTTCCAGTGAACACCACCCACCCACCTACCAACCCATCGAGCTTTCCTCTTGAAACCGAACGAAATTTTCCCACCAACCCGCCAAGGCCACCGGGCCAACTCATGCTAACGCATTCTCCGCATAATGCATACATGTCTCATTTCCGAAGTGCGCACTACGAATTCCCCTCTACTAAGAAGCCGATATTTTCCGTTGCTGGATTTCGCGGACTCCCCGAGCCTTTCCTACTACGACCTATGAATTCGGGAAGAAGTTTGTTTGTGAAATACGATGGGTTCGTTTTATACATTCGTACAGTTCCATTCATAATAAACTTTCATCCGGCAGATGAAAATGTATAACTGGGCCGATCGATCTTGATTCCACTTAACCTCACACAGAAAGCGCCGCGTGATACTCACACTCTTGGCACTTGTGCTGCTCGACATCGGCTCTCTCTTCCTCTCTTTTTCTCCCTCTCTCTCACCGGTATTCATCGATCCCGCATTCGGGCCGAACATTTCGATAGATTCACCTTCACTTTTCGATCGGGGAGAATTATCGTGCGCGGGCATGCCGCGTGCGCGCTTGCGGCTTCTGGAATTCCAATTTCCTTGGGTTGCGCAGGGTGCGGGCGAGCGGGTGGATGGTTGGCGAGGGGAAGGCGCGCGCGAGCTGACTGGCTCGCAGGCTAATGAGTCGGCAGTCTCTCAACCTCGAATCGAAAGAGCCCTCATTCGCTCGAATATTCTTGTAAGGATTTTCTAACCGCGGCATTCACGCCGCCGCGAATAAAAGAGGGCTTCCGCGCTGCCGAGCAGCCAGCGCTCTCCACGCGCAACCCCTAAAACCTCTGATCGAACTCAAACCGCACCGTAACTGCACGTGCTTCCCGCGAGACGCCACAGAGTAAACTCGAGGAATTCCTGCCCCACGGACACTTCTTCACCAAATCCTCGTATTAAAACACTGCATTAAACCTTAACTGGTTCTCGCGGAATGTTATGGCATCCAGTCAATTTTTTTTCATTTTATATCTTCTAGCAATAATTTATCCAAGAAAGTAAATATAAGAAATAAGAAGAATAAGTAAATTTACTGCTTAAAAGTTACGTTATAGGGAGATATAGGTATAAGCATATCTTTGGACGATCCTGATATCTCGTAACTCTAACAACCCCACGTTTCGGGAATAATGTAAGATGAGTTACGCGGTTTATAGTGGTGTGCGCGTTCACGTCGTGGCAATACCTGTAAACCGATGACACGTTATGGGAGCGGAAGGGGCCGGGCTTACGCTGATTGTGGCTGTCTTGGATTATGCCGTAACTTCGGCGCCTTCTAGTGTTTGCCGCAGCCCCTAAACAATAACGCGGGATTGCCGCGAGATTTAACGAGCGATGTGCACCGCGGCTTATAGCCAGCGTACCGAATACTCCGCCCTCTATGTATACTGGCTACAATCCGAGTTTTGGAATTACTGTTGCCTTCCCAGACGGTAGGAGCCCGTTATACTTAACATCCAATTACCACTTTATCAGCTTCGACTGGGAACACCCTCTAATTCTGTCTTAGCCCCTCGATAATCGCCACCGAGAACTAATTGCAAACTACCTTACTTGTGATTCTAAGTTCTCCATTTATAATTAGAGCTCAGTTCGCAAATATCGATCTTTATTTAGATAGCGGTATAAAATATTCAGTGTCTATAATTTTATTATTTAATAATTCCACAGGTTGATGCACGTACAGAGACAAGAATATTCCTGGCGGATTATCTGCGGGTTGGAAGATAGAGACTCGAGTTAAATGGTTAGTTATCTTTCAAATTAAATATTTTCAGATTAAGTTACGTTGTGGGAAAATTGAAAATTGTAAGAGACGGATGTCATATAAGGTATGCTGAGTACTCTATTCCGATCTAATACATGTACGCTCTTCTCAGAGGACTAACTCGCGCGGCTACTATTATCGCTGGCTTGATACACGCAGCCGTGACTTACGTGACGGACGTTGTCGCCGCGACACTGTGTAATCCTATGTGAAAGCCATGCATACGTACACACGCAGTCTATGCGCAAGTGTGCACATACACTGGCGGCGGCCGGTGGAAAACACGAGAAGCACGGCTTCGGATCAGCGCCCAGTGAATTGAGCTCAAAATTAATCCCGCGTAACTACCCCCAGTCACGTAAGAACAATGCTCGCAACTGCCATCTCAGTTGGCCGTCCAATTGGCAGGGTGCAACGATGATATAACCAGAAACTGAGGGATACCGCCCACTTTTTGGGGATCTCACGAAATCAGCTCTATGATTAATTCGTGATAATCGATCGAATCGAAGGGCAGCCGATGGGGTGAGCGTGACACGTCATTAAATCACACGTGCCTGATAAATCGACAGGGGAAAAATGACACTTGGCAAATGGGGGGAGATATAGCCCTGCTAGAGCGCCGGCAAATCGATCCCCATATTTCTCGCGAATCATTAATTATGCGTGACGATGTCTAGGATCTTTTACCTTCTAATGAGATATTCTGAAAATGTTAAAAGAAATCAAGCGGGTATATATATAGATTATTGGATGCCCGATATTGTCACAGATAAAAATGAGTTTTGAGGAATGGTGCGGAAATAGTATAGTTACGGGGAGGAAAGTGGTTTTATTGAAAATGTATTACTCTGCAAATATGATCGGTGTCTCTTATAGGTTTTCTGCTCACACTTCTTTTGTGTGTATCGGATGAATATCGGGTATAAGCGAGGCCGGGCAAATTGTTCCCGAATGAATCTCTCCGAATGCCCGGCGGCCGCAGGGGCGCGCGGTGGCGGCGCGGCGCGGCGCACGCCCGCTCAGCCACGATATTTCGCTTTTAATTTTCGTTTTCCGGCACGTGCGTTTAAATGTTTCATTATGCAGTGTCGCGCGTGAATTTATGTGCAGTCGCGCCGATTTACACCGCGGCTAACAACCGGATTCACGAGCTGAACGTTCCGAAGCATGCATGTACTTGTAGGTGCGGCGGCCGCACACCATACGGCTGCGGGGCCGCAATCCCGCTGCCGAGCGAATAAAATTCCGATCGTACCAACTCTCCATGTGATCGTGGCTGCTGGCGCGCAATGAAATCACGATAGCAAGCATAACACACTAAAATATCCTCGGCAAACCACTGCCGCTTCTCTCCAATAATTTCTCGTGGTTTTTAAGATACCCTCATCCAAGCGAATTTAACGATGTGACATCCAATAGCATATAAACTAGTTCTCTGAATGATCTAGTTTGCCGGTAGTTAAAGCATCGCTTTAAGCCGAGAGTGGATGCGTCCAAATTGCTATCTCGGAATGGATAGTAAACAATCGCGAAAGGTAATTAGGGTTCCCTGAGATTTCGCGAACGGACGAATTGAGTGTCACTGAGAACGGTCGTGAAAATTTACTTCGTCTAATTTATCTGGCGAAAGAGAGAGCGCGCGAAGGGTACACGTACCGTGTAGAATTAGCCTAGTTAGCATGGCAGCATAGAGACATCATAAATCACGAGTGTAATCCGAGAACTTAATTAGCATGGCCAATTAAGTTGGCGAAAGACGCGTGTCGGTGAATTCACAGTAGACATTCGCGGCGACAGTCGAGTGTACGCCAAGAGGGAAAGAAAGGAAGGCGGGCAAAGGGAGAATGGTGAAGCGAGAGGGAGAGGAAGTGGTCCAGCAGTATCATCCCGTATATCCATATCCCTTTTTCCGGCACGGGCCTTTTCCGGAAGTCACTGGACGAGAGGGAGCAGTGCGCGCATAGCCCAGGCGAAACCGCCGGTTTGCATTGCAGATTGGTAACTACATTCCGATTTTTCGCGTGCGATTTTTTTCCCGTTTCAGAGAGCAGCCGCCACCGGTGCCGCCGCCGCCACCTCCGCCGTTGCCATCCTCGGCCGCATGTCGACAGCGGCCTTGTGTTAAGCCCTACCGCCACCGCCGGCGCGTATCCCTTTCACCCGCAATGCCAAAAAATAGTCGGACTGCCGCGCTCAGTTTTTCCCCGGAGCATTTTCCCTCTCGGTATCTCGCTCTCCCTCGCTGTCCCGCCGCTCCGCTCCTCGGGAACAAATGGAGCTTCACGGACAATTGTTCTATGTGATCGCCGATAAAGTACACAAAGGGCTCCAGAGGGCAGTTGGGAACGATTTGCAATCCTTCGGCATCCCCATGATTGACCGGTGTCCAGTAAAAGCTTAATCTCCGCTCTACCGGATTAAATCGGAGATTAAAATCGTTGGAGTGAAAGTCTTTAGCGGTTTAATCGCTCGAATATGCATCAACTTCGTGACATCGGAAACGAGCCGTGCTCCACGATCTCCTTAACGCGTCGGGAGATCGAGGGAGAGAGAAAGAGAGAGATCGGGAAAGTTTGAATCTCGCCCCTCACCATTTGATATGCAACTCGATCCGCGTAGCTTTGGGGGAGAAGATTCGGCGCAGTTTCAGATATGTATTTCGCGCATTCGTATGCCGGCATTGGGACATAGAATGGGAATGTGCTCGTTGCTCTTGGCATAAGTAGTCCAGGGTATCAGAAGATGATGTCGCTACCAGCAAACATACGCGAAACTCCCCTTACTTTTCCCTGTTAACAGCGCTTCCCCAGCTTTTCCATACTCCAGCCATATCGTCGATTCTAAAGTTCTCCTCGCACGCTTTTACACATCATGATCCACTCCCGCGAATTTCAAGAGAATCAGATCAGTGAGCGCATATATGTTTCGTTCAGTAAGCGTTCTCCGAATGAATAGACCATTTTCGACGAGCGTTAAGAAATGCATCAACGCATTCTCTGCTCCAAGACAGAAAGACAGGCGCGTGTAGCTAGGAGGCGGGGGAAAGAGCTCTGGATAATTGCGGCGGGCGTTTTCAACGCGGAAAGTTTAAATTAACAACTTACGGCCGCCAGCGAAGGGAGAGAGATATACCCGGTGCTGAAGAGCACTAGATGCTCGCTTGCAATCCGTGCTTTCTGTTTGCACTGGCGAATGTTGTGCGAATTGTGTAACATTCTCGCCACAAGCCGGCTGGCTGGCTGGCTGGCTGCCTGGCCAACTACTGTTTTGCCAGGAAGGCACACACCAAGCAATTTTCGCCAGTGTTAGACGCACACTCCTCTCTCTCTGCCTGTGCAAATTTCTCTCCCTCTCTCTGTCGCACTCGTGTTTATCCATCGCCGTCGTTTCCGGCTGAAAATTGATCCGTGGAAGGAAAGTTCCGCAACTAAATTATACTCAGCGTGGCTGAGAACTGAAACGCGATCGTCGAAACAGTAGATCCGGCATCGCGCGCGGCAGTGTAATTGCATGGGAGATCTCTCGACCGGCGGAGATCATTCCACGCGGAATGTCTCTGCTTCAAATTTGAATTGAAGCAGGAGCCAGTGAGTGGAAAGTGTGTCAAGTGCGTGGATACGCGAGAAATTGATGCAACATAACGCAGACAGACGCACACCTACGCGACTAGGCCGGGGGAAACACCATCTATCACTTTAGCTTTGACGTTCTTGTACCCGCTACTTTTCCTAAAGGAGACAGCCGACTCCCTCCTGCACTTTCTCTGTCTTCCTCTTCGCTTTAAACAGCAGAAATTGCTTTGAAAAACCTAGGATATCTTCGATCTGACAAGAGTACACCAAGAAGACTGAATACATCTGGCGTTGCTGTACAAGTTCAATTTATTCGCCAGAGCTTCCATTGTTTAATGTTCTATAATATAGTATTGCGAGGTCACCTGACTTATCAACAGCCACAGATTATATATGTGTTCTGGCATACTTAACAAGCGGTCTAAGTGCGCTCGTACATCGGAGGCTCTGGTCGTTAATCACGATAGGAATGAGTGTGTTAATAGCTATTAGGATCAGGCTTTTTTTCAGAATAGCGTCGAATAACGGGAAATTATAGAGTGGAGGGCGATACGCACGTACTGGAGCTATGCATGGCAGGGAATTCTCTCCGAAGTAGGTTCCTTCAATCCTGATATGGAGTTCCCGCCGTCCGCTTATAAAGTCATTCTGATGCCTATTCAGGGGAAACGTGCAGCGCGGTACTTGTCAGAAAAATACGTTCGCTCCCTCACAGAGCCGCGTACAGAGGCACACACCGACGCTCTATGCATATGGGCTTATATAATCGCATAGTTTCCGCGCATTCAACGCCGAAGCACCGTGCATGCGAGTTTTACGAGGCGAACGAGCATGCGACAGGAATGAGGAGGCCATAAAAATTTAATGTTACTTGTCGGACAGTCCATCTGATAGGACAGGTCTCAGCTCGTAACGCTTCGTAATGCTCTTCTTAATCATTCCGGCGGGCACATCCGCCGACTGCTACAGCCGTAAATGAGTCTCGTTAGTCACACTTAATAACAAAATTCTCCTATCACTGTCAGTTATTGCTCGATGAGCATCAGCAGGGTGTTCCAGTCTTTCTGCATAAGGCGAGTGCGCCACTTAACTATCGCCGGCTGTCGGACTAGGGCGCGAAGAGGCTGGCAAGTTTAATGGGCATTCGTAATCAGAGGCGGCGACAGCAGAGCTACTGTTGCCGGAGTCACTATCGCCTCCGAAATTTCCACTAGACGTACCTAAGCACAATCGCATTAACACTTCGCTAAGGTTCCGAGCTGGCTCGATGATAGATCGCGAGGAAACTTCGGAACAATCGCGGCCTGGTGTATGTGCACCCGAGCCAAGCTACTCTCTCCCATGTGCTCGATACCATTTCAACCCCTTCCAGCAGTCGGCCCGGGCTTTACCCTCTGCCGGGAGAATTGGAACTTGATCCTTGTCCGTGATATCTAATAACCCCCGACCTCTTATTTATCGACGATCTGGAATTCCAACTGCGATGGTAACGAGCGAGCCGTCTTGACCTCCTCCTTACTTCCTCGTCCTCCTTCTCCCCAGAATAGGCTATCCTATGCTCTCGCGCGATTACGCATCGCTTCGCATCTCACCCTAACGATATTGCGTCTCCGAGAGTATCTCCAATTAATTTTTCCGGCCCTCCCGATCGCTCCTGTCATTTTACGTAACGAACTCCTCCCCCCACCCCATCCATCCATCCACCCACCTATATCTCCTATCATCGGAGTATTCCTTAGCGCCATCTCAGCTTGAATTATTAGCGCCTTTCATCGGCGCACGCTGCCTCGCAATCCCAGCAAGCTCCTCTCGCGCGGCTGATTTCGGGAGATTCAGAGCCGGTTATCCGGATCAACTGCAATAGAATGATTCGACGCGACCTCATTAACGTTCTCGACGACTTTACGTAATCCTGTCATCCCTTCCGCTCCCGATATTCCTCCGATCTTACCTTCCCCGGCCTTCTGTCCGCCGGAGACAGCTTGTTAATTACGAAACCCCGCGGACCGCCTGAAGGCTCGCTTCCTAATCCCATTGCTTTTTTCCTATGATGTCTAGTCAGACGTCCATCCAGCCCCGACTCCACCAATGTCTTCAGTGCGTCCGACCATCTTCCCGACAGTTATCAGTTAATCTTACTCCTCTTACATTTCCCAGGATAAAAAGCTAAGAGTGGATAGCACATCATATTCGCCCGACCTTCCTCCATTCAAGGAGAACTCTCGCAAAGTCATGCAGACGCTCGTGTTGACAGTTGCGTGGCTCTTGCACGCGAATTGTCTCACGAAATGCTCGGAGTGCTCCGCGCACTCCCATTTACTCTAGTCAAGGATAGATGACTGGGGTCGCTTGGGATTCCCTAGATTATAAGGCTCGGCGACGTTAGTAAAATCGTCGAATTAGTCAGCCGCAATATCTGCTAATAGAATCAGATGGGATCCCGCCTTTCAAGTATACAAGTTGGGCGCGGCACTGTAATTCTAGTGAAATTAGAAGAGCCACTGGTAGTTGCTCGGTGAGAATCGTTTTGCTCGGCGACGAGTGGCATCCCATAACTCATCGGCAATGAGTACTTCAATAAGCAGGAGGAGGGTATTCGTGAGGAGGCAGACGGTTCGAACGTGTGTAGGCTAAAGATTGGTGTATGTGCAATGATTTGAGGAAGAGCTGGGCCAACAGGCCGCGGCGGTGGTGTTCGAGGGGGAGGAGGGCGGGCGTTCGGGGGCGTTCAGGGGGGGCCCAGAGCAGGAAGGGTAGGATTGGGGTGGACCATCCATCATACGGCGGAAACCAGCCGGCACATTGCCGGAAGTGACGTCATGCTTGAAATATCGACTAATAATTTATACGCAGACGTTGGCGCCCGCGCTCACGTTTTGCAGGGCTACCTATCCGTAATAACAAACTAACGCCCCCTGGTATTTGTGGCGGTCGGCAGTGCGCGTGACACGTGAATATACATTCGGGGAAACAGGCGGGTTGTTGCTTCGGCATTCGGCAAGATTTGTTTCGAATGACTCCGCTGCCATTTGTTAAGGCGGCTGAACGGCTAGAGCGTTTCGAGCGAGACGAACTGCCGCTCGCTGCCAAGCAGGCTAGGCCCCGCGCGAATTATCGCTCGCCAGGCTCTCATTTCGCCTGTCCGTAAACGGTTGTCTTCTATGATAACAAATAAGTTCCTCCTCCCTCATTCACCCCTTTCCAGCCGGATGAAATACTAGAGTGAAGTATGTATTAGTCTGGGAGGCTGAGTGGGGCGTCGTTTAAAATGTCGAGTATACATAGCATGGCAGGTGAAGTGTGGAGGGAGGGGCAGAGGGTGCACGGTGGGAGATAGTAAATTAAGGGGCTGCCACGTGCGCCATTTCAATTTGATCTCAATGGCTCGTACAGGAGCGCGCGCGATCGTCAGCCTCGGAATGACAATTGACGCATTGTAAATTTCGAAAGCCCTCGGAATGTCAGGCGTGGAAAAGCGACCGACTGAAATTGTTGCTAAATAAATAAAATGCCGCTCGCGTTACAATGCCCGAAGTGGATCCGATCACAATTAATCAAGCACCCTTGAACGGCTGGTCCTTTTCGTCTGGTAGCGCTGACGCGACAAAGTCATCCCTTTACAAAGTAACCTACTTGAAAAGTGGCTGTCGCATATATTCGCGTCAGCGCCGACCAAGTCACCGACATATTCGTTGCCACGCATTCGTCCGCGCACTGATTGCACCGGAATATTAAATTCTCGCCCGGCCTTCTGAATGTGTGTGTGTGTACGTGTGTGTGCGTGAGTGCCAACCGAAATCCCCATTTGAAATATGGAGAATCATAGTGTGCCAGTCAATGGCAGCTGCATTTTATAACGCGCAGCTTTATTGTTACACAATAAATATTGACTGTTGGGACGCCACGATTCGCGCTGCAAGCCCCTGGAAAATACATACATATTCCAACGAAATTCTGTCGGGAACGTGCTTAAATTTACATCGGGTTTTTGATCGCGTACAGATAAGTTTTTTACCAACTGTTCGTACGTGTGATTCGGCACAAACATTTGCCGTCATCGGACCTTTTGATCTCGAGGGGCTTCTTTCGAGTTCGACACTCGATATTTCCCATTGAAATTTCTCACAACGAATTTCAACCCTTCGCGATAAAAGGCCCTAGTCATCGAGCGAGAAATTTATGCAAGTTTTATATTGAAAATTCGTGATATGCGAGGCCCTCTACAATCCTTCAATTGATGCCAGATGATAGATCTCTTTCACGGACATCTATCATGATTAAACCTAGAAATCAAGCTGTATTGAGATTTATCAGGAGATAATGATCGATATAAGTTTGTCGGCTTAAAAGACTGCGTATTACAGCACCTAAATGATAGGTTGACGATGATGAGTCCTCGGATAATTAAGCGTTATTAATCGCTCGGCGCTTCGCTTGGCACCGTTACAGTCCTTATCATGATTAATAATAATGGTCTAGCTCTCGCGGTTCGACTCAGGAATTATAAACGATAGTACTTTCCAGAGTAATTACTCCTCATTCTCGTCAGCTTAATTACCAATAATACCAGTATTTATCTCTTAGTACATCACTACTAGTATTCCAATTCACAGTACTCTACTTCCAATTAGAACTGACGATTAGAACATGGTAGCGACCCACTTGCAAGGGTGACCTTTAAATGAAAATAGTACAAAGCCAACGAAATGCTTGTTTGTCAACTGAACGGTTGACAGTGCTTTCATGAAAATACCCGAGAATGGAGGCGGTACCGGGCAAAACCAATCCATCATCCAGGTCGGATAAGTTTTTTGATGGGGCGCAGGCCGCGAAACATAATGATATAATCTCGGCTAACAAATGATCATTAGGGTAAGGCCATTACAAGCACTTGACCCGAATTGGATTCATTAGCCGGCCAAAGTTGGGCCCCGGAATTGCCCTGGAACGACTCAATCAACCAGCCGGCGGTGTTCTCCCCTTGAACGGCCAGCGAGAAGCCGCAGAGCTCAGTCGCGATCCGTCCTACAGTTAAGTTCTCTCAAAATGCGAAACTGGAGCATTCCGTTTCCGGCGGAACACTCTGATATTTCTCTGGCGAGGTATTCAGATCACAGCTAAGAAGTACTCGTGCCGAAACCTTTACGAATGATTACTCTTTCCCTCCAAAGAGGGCTTTGAAAGGTCTTATAATGCGTGGGTGGCGGGCAGATAGGGTTTAAACGGCCGCAAAACGGCTCTGCATTGATTTCAATCATGAACGCTGGATGATAGCGTCGATGGCGATCGGCTTATCTGAAATTGGACAAGCCAAGGAAGCAAGGAATTGGACAAGCTGGAACTGCGAGTTGCTAATCGCGCGAGCACGAGACGCGGTTGATAGGTCGGACATAATGCAAGCGTTCGGAGCTAGCAGGGGTCTGGTTTGACAGCTTGTATCCCGGCGATCGATCTGGCGACGATTCCATGTGAATTGGTCGCGCGGCTCCAGCCCTGGCCGACCCTCGCAACTCCGTCGTCTTACCGTCAATCTCGCCTTTCAACGCGTTAATTGGATTACGGAGTTTGCAGCGCGCTCGCCCCGATGAGCCGATGTATATACTCACTAACGACAGCGTGCATGTGTGTACGCTGCACACGTTCTCTCTCTCTCTCTCACTCCCTCTCTCTCTCTGCGGGAAATTACATTTATATATCAGCTATCTTTTATCGCCCTCTGATAAGCCAGCCCGGAGTCGTGTTTAAGGTTTATCAAAATAAAAATTCGTCAGACTTATTTACCAGCGTGAGGACATTTGCGAAACCCGACCCGCTCTGCGAAATTAATGAGGGCGTCGTGTTGCGAGAGCTCAAAGAATGCGAGAACGTAAGTTTTGCAAGGCGAATTGGGACAGCAGGCTGATAACGGATTATGAAAGTTCGTAAGCATTTGTATCCTTATTGGATTAAGGAGTTTGAAGTGGATAACAGAGCGAGAGGAAGAGAGAGGGAGAGAGAGTGAGGGAGTGGATGAGAGAGAAAGGGGGAGAAGGAGGGGGATGGAGCGGGTAAGGGAGAGAGTTCCCAGTAGGAAGTGATTAAAAAGTTTAGCAAAGGGACTCGGTGCTATCGAACTTACAATTAATGGAAAAGAGGCTACAGAGCGTAAATAAAGGAGACTTTTATTCTACGACCTAGTTAAATTAATTGCTGTATATTTTCGAGGTAACAGGGATCGTTAAAAATATTCTTGTGCCTGCAGGTAAAAACCGTTTTAATGAAGAATATTCTGCGCGTATTACCCTCCTCCTACGCTCTCGCCCTTCCTAGATTTGTTGCTCCACGAATCATTACGAAGAGTAACAGCAATAACCCACAAATTAGTCGTACTTTTAATTATTTTCTCCTTGTGCTATTTAGCTCTGCACTTTCTGTTTCGAGAGAAAAGCCATGTAATTGTGTGTTACATCAAACAGACCTGCTCTGATGAGAGGAAAGTACCAGCCGGCGCTAGTGCTATTTCATATTAACAATACATTTAATGAAACGCTGGACGTACACTGTAAATCCGAAATCTGGCGGCAAATAAAATTTCATTAGAGTGCAGTTTCAATGGCCTGTACGGTCGGCAGAGAAGTAGTTAGGATTCAATGTCGACGTCGTGAAAATTAGCAGGTTAATTGAAAAGCGAGGAAATTCTCTTGACGGTGAAATCGGTCCCTCAGAATTTCGAGAGGCATAGAAATAAATTCATCGAACTACCGATGGTAATGTCAAAACCACTCCAAGTATTAAGTCTCTCGAAACCAATCAATTGCATCGGAAAGATACAATTAGCGCAAGTCCAACTGGAACTAGGGAATCTAGTGGACACGGTGGACTTGGAAGTTCCAATCCAACTTGGTGGGCAGATCCTCCCGGGAGTAAGTAGAGTCGGGGGCATAAATTTACGTATATTGCGGAACGCTCTCCTTCAATTTGTAATTCTTCATTTGCTAACTTAATCCCTTTACGGAGCGGCGTCGATACTAACGCTGGACAGTGGAGCATTAAGAAAATAGGTGTGACTAACAGATGCAGATCCTTGGAGAGAAGGATTAATTCGAACGCGCCACTCTCTTTCTCTCGGTATTCGAGGCTTTGTCGGCACTGGAATCGGCGTGAACGCATCGAAAATGCGGCGTATTCATGCGATCGCATCATTGTGTATGCACGCGACATAATGTGCAACTGCATTGCGACTCGGCAATCATCGTCACGCCATCGTCAGGCTGGTCCATGCTGGCGTGTACTCCGTTCGTCATTCAAATTTGCGGGAGCGTGTACGCACCCACCTCCACATCGAAACTCCTCGCTCCGCTCTAAGCAATGCTGGATCGAATGTTTGCCCGCAGAAATGCACGCCGGCCAACTTTGTACTCTCTCTCGATCGCGCCAGATTACCGGCGGAATCTAGAATTATCGAGCCCACTCTCTCCGTGGACCGCAAGCTAATCTCCGGCTATTGAGGAATGAACAATGGAGACTGGCTCCGAGGAGTGTTATAGATTGTTTGACGTTTATTAGTGACTCGCCCGTCCGATTCCGCTCTGGTCCATTTGCACGCCGCGCCGACTCGAAATATGTCTCTCGGATAGTGCCGGATAGAAGTCCGATTGGATTTCACTTAAGTCACCCGGCACTTTATAAAAGAGGATACCTTGTAACCGCTCGTTTCCTTTTCATTGTCGGCTCTAACACTGTTCCGCCATTGATTCCTGTTAACATGATCTTAGGCAGTAAAGTTTGATTGGACAGTTAAGCGGCTGTTTAATCCTTGGCGCTGGGTATGGGAAAAGGTGTATCTTATGGCTGGCATTCGCCAGCTCTCGGGCAGGCTTGGTGGATTGGCGGCAATAAAGATGCGCGAGCAAAAAGTCATAAGGGACGAAGAGGTCGGAATACCTCGGCGCGCGGTTTACATCTCATTTAGCAGGATGTCTGGACGCATCGGCCCCTGTAGGCCTCTATTACGAATACGGCAGGCGGTCTATAAATAAGACGGGGCGACAGTCGCGCGCACAATGACTCGTTAAGAGGATCGTTCGGTTTGCGCTTTTGGAAAAACAACCCGTTAAAAGCCGTGAAAGAAGTGCGGTCGCCAAGCCGAATACAAATCACAGTTGATAATCGAGTCTGAGAGGCGGCGGACTTCTTCGGCGCAGAAAGCCGTATCGAAAGACGCAAGAAATTAATAGAAACTTATCAAGGGCCAGCCATTCTCGACTCTAGACTGAGTAGGGTTCGCCCTATAAAGAAGGGTGCGATTAAGTCGCCGGGAATTTTGGCTGCCTATCGTATTTGGCTGGCGAGAGCAAAAGAAATGACTTGCTCCCGGGGCTGCTTAATGCCGGCGTCTCAAGGCGAAAAAGAGCGGAAAATATTGCGCAAGGGGAGCTTTAATGACCAGAGTTACCCTAACGCTGGGGTCATGAGCGTTTTTGGCTAACACCTTTTACCATTCTTTACCAGCTCGTTATCTTATACTGCAAAGTCCTCCCATACACTACCACGATTTCACTACCGCTTTCACCCTCGCATCGACGAATTTACTGATCATTTAGTCAACGTTCTCAGTTATCCAAATCTACTGCCACCGTATTCTCCAATTGCCACTTCCATTCGATCCTCCATGGAAAAGTCATTTCAACAATTTCAACTGGGGGAGAAAAAATAATTCATTAGCGGGACAGTTGCTTTGCTACTTAAGACTCGTTCCCATTGACAGAGGTCAGTCGTTCTAGTATAGAGATTCCAGGAGCTAATCACGTTAAAGCGGATGGGACAAACGAGCGACGGCCGTGAGGGAGTACACGGTAGCGGCAAGTGTAAATGTTTATGTTGTGGTAAATCTTAAGTAGGGTTACGATAGCATCTACACGTGTACCATTCGGCCGATAGTCGAAGGGTCCGGTTAGCGTCGAGAGGGTACGACACTTCTCCCAGCGTGCCTTAAGAAAACAGTCAAGGAACAAGGAATCCGGTGGGAGCATATGGACGCGCCATCCTTCCACGGCTTGCCTCGCTCATCAGTACTTCTTTCAAATATTTGTCCAGAGATTCCCACGTGGCTCATCGCGCCCATCCTTTTTTCATTTCCCAAACAGGTAACATGCTAATCCACGCGCAATATCGTCTCCGCTCTTTGTCCCACGATTCCTGGCTGCTTTTCAGTTGTTAAAAATCGCTATCTTTAACTCCGACTGGAACGCGATGTTCCTGAACACGCGTCACTCGTCCTTCATTATGCCTTAAAAAATTTGCGAAAAAATGAATTTTGAGCTAGGTCTCTGGAATTTTTTCTACTTCTTCCTTGATATAAAAAAACACTTTCTACAAAATTTCAGCCCCGGAAAAGGTCGGGAAGATAAAAAAACATACGAAAAACCGTTGAAATGAAATATTCAAGATCGGTTTTCCACGTGTTTTAGGTAGAATTCCGGCATTTCCCCCACAACATTTATGTTTTTTATCCGTTTTGAGACACGAGCAATCGAAAAATCAAGCGTTCGTCCCGGTCCCAGAACCTTCGAAAAATCGAAAATTTTTGAAGGGGTATGCCTTAAAAAATTTGCGAAAAAATGAATTTTGAGTAAGGGGCCTGGAATTTTTTCTACTTTTTCCTCGATGCAAAAAAACATTCCCCACCAAGTTTCAGCCCCGGAAAAGGTCGGGAAGTTATGAAAACATAGGAAAAACCGTTGAAATGAAATATTCAAGATCGGTTTTCCACGTGTTTTAGGTAGAATTCCGGCATTTCCCCCACAACATTTATGTTTTTTATCCGTTTTGAGACACGAGCAATCGAAAAATCAAGCGTTCGTCCCGGTCCCAGAACCTTCGAAAAATCGAAAATTTTTGAAGGGGTATGCCTTAAAAAATTTGCGAAAAAATGAATTTTGAGCTAGGGCTCTGGAATTTTTTCTACTTCTTCCTCGATGCAAAAAAACACTTTCTACCAAATTTCAGCTCCGGGAAAGGTCGGGAAGATAAAAAAACATGGGGAAAACCATCGAAATGAAATATTCAAGATCGGTTTTCCACGTGTTTTAGGTAGAATTCCGGCATTTCCCCCACAACATTTGTGTTTTTTTTCCGTTTTGAGACAGGAGGAATCGAAAAATCAAGCTTTCGTTCCAGTCCCAGAACCTTCGAAAAATCGAAAATTTTTGAAGGGGTATGCCTTAAAAAATTTGCGAAAAAATGAATTTTGAGCTAGGGCTCTGGAATTTTTTCTACTTCTTCCTCGATATAAAAAAACACTTTCTACCAAATTTCAGCCCCGGGGAAGGTCGGGAAGTCCACCAACAAAAAATAAGGGCTAGGAGAGTTCTGATTCAAAGGCAAGTGAATCACTCTGTACACGTATGTACCGGAGGACACATGTAATTGCGAGTAAACAAGATTGATTAAAGCGCGATCGAGCACTCGGTGGCATTTGACAGGGGTACGTGCACTGATAAAAAGAATGGGTCTCAACCGCTGTTCGTTATTTTAAATTAACTTGGCCTTATTTTATATAACTATAAACCCCTAATGCAACTTTGTATTAACTGAGATCTATCTCCTCGCGTGTGTTTGGCTTATACGTCCTTTTTTTGTATCGTCAGTTTCACAAATTGTCGCTGTAGTTTGATTACACGCTTTACAGACGGTTCTGTACACGTCTGGCCTGGCACATTCCACGCGACCGAATACCTCCTATGAAATATGGCCCGCCGATCTTAATTTATTGTTTCCCCTCTCCATAAAACCAACATAAATTGTGATTAGAGCGGCCGGGCAAAAAATGCGGTCTTGCTTACGGGTAATTTGGCGGGCTCGCTTCGCCTCGATAGAACCCGACCGGAAATACCAAGTGCAATCGCTTGTGAAGTTAATGCAAACTATAAACTGCAATGCGAAATATACGGCGATGAAGTACACCGTACAAGAGAGAAGTCGACTCTCCAGTAATGGGAACGGGGAAATAAACGATCGCATCAAAGAGTAAAAGAGCGATCGTGGCGGGCGATAACGGAAAAGAGAAACAGTCCAGATGCAAGAGAGCGAGGCAGAGGAATGCCAGTGGTGATAATAATTTCAGTAGATAATTGAAATAGACGAGAATCTGAAGAAATAGTGGCGAAAGATGGAAATCGCATCTGTGATGGCAGCGAGAAGCAGTCGGGAAATACAGGCAAGTGGAAAAATGAGTAGAAGGAAACTGTTGGTAGGCGGACTAGGCAGGGAAGCGATCCGAGATGGAGGAACACTCTCGCGGCATTAAGCGGGGGAAAAAAGCGGTCGGTACGTGAGAAAGACAATCCTTAAAAGCGACCGAAAATACGGCGGGCAAAAAAGCCGAGACAAACGGGTGGGCCGAGCAATGAGGGAGGATAGTCAGAGAAATAGGGTGGGAGGCAGCGAGGGGCGCAAAAAGTTGGAAAGAAAATTAAGCGGAAGCATCATGGTGGAGAAAAACAGAGGGCAGAGGGGTTTTGAGAGAATGATGGAGAGAAGGTGCGAGATGGAAGAAGGTTGCGTGTCTGGCGAAGAGTTGCCAGCTCGTATCGATGCCGACGACTACCAAGCAGCGATAGGGTGGAGCTTTGTTTAACCCTCGGCGAAGCGACACTTCCGGGGCGGATAATGCGATAGACGTGGCCAGCCGAGCATTTATCTGCCGACGAGAAAAGTGGAATTACAATAAAGTGAAATGGAGTTCTAACGATCCGGCGGCGGTGCAGCCGGTTTTACTTATTCTTTGCGCCCTCGTACGCCGGACCGCGGCCACCGTGGCTCCAGGCTCGGCCAACTTTCAAGCACCCTCGTTAAGTTATGTTTTGCACCGAAACCCACCTCCCTCCGCTCCCCGCTGCCGCTCGCAAGTCCGAGTAGCGCCAGCTAGGACTTCGTCTGTTTTTTCATTGGCTGCTTCTAGAAAATTTTCCCCGCGTTTCACGGAAATTACCAGCCAGCGCGACCAACCCTTTGCCCTTCTCCGCCAAGTAAGCCGGCAGACAGTTCCCCTTGCGCGATGCGGCCAGACGAACACAGACCGAAAGCGCTTGCCATACAGCTTTTCTCCCCCTCTATTGGAAACGTATCGTCTACTGTAGACATTGCAAAGTAAAAGCAATCCACTCTCCTCCTGTATTACACAAGTCGACGAACAAACGAAAGTCAGACTCGCATATCTCAAGCCAAGCCTCGCCTTTCCCATTCACATAGAATATCACTTGTATTTCATACGCGGAATTATCGGCATCCGATATCAGACACCTTTGATTAGTAACATAACAAGGTCGCCTTCTCGGTAAAAAGACGGATTCTTAGAGAATGAGAGATGTCGCAAGAAATACTCGATAAGAATCAAGGTATATGAGAAGTGAGTGGAAAACAAGAGAATTGATTGTTTTATGGGAGTCTGTTGGCCGGATGTTCGTGGTAAGCCTGGTCGTCTGTTGGACCAAGTATACTCTCACCGGGGAAGCTCGTGTTCTTCCTCCAGCAGGCAAAGGGACACTTGTATCTCCGTGCAGTAACATATGCGGCTGGGTGTTATCATTCCCTCTCAACGATAATATTGCACTTGCCGTGGCGGCCTCGGCATCTCTTCCATTCCTGCATTTGCGTTAGACTCCCTTTCTCTCTCCGACGATCCATCCCACTGCCTTTCCTCTCTTGGGAATATAAATGTGCGAGCGAGTCCTTGGGGAAGTGGAAATCTCGCGCGAAATCGCCATCGCCAATTTTATACAAGGTTACACGGCCCATCTCGCACCCACACACATTCGAGGAATGTGAGAAAATACAACTGCTCGTAAACTGGTGTTCGCCCTCGCCTGGATATTCCCGGATTATTGGGACACTTGTCTTCGGTTTTCGCTCTCCATAAAGAAGTTCTGTCACGCCTCTTTAATCTTCGTGCAACAGGCTTTCACAATGCATTTATTTCGCATTCCCGATCGAAATAACAGACGGGAGCTTGTACGGGCAGGAAATCGCGCCCGCTTTCAGAATCGGTATTAATGATCATTGTTTTTGTCTCGCGTAACATTACATTGTCGTCGGACAACAGGCACCATGGCGTTAAAGTACATTTAACTGTTTGCCAATTAAAACTAATTTCCAATAGACGTGCGATTAATTTTTCATCGGTAGCGCGAGCACGTCGGGTAATTATTGGAGCTGTATAAAATTGTGGTTAATCCTACGATTTTATGCATGCTAGCAAAGTGGAGGCCGCGAGTGTTTACCGGGTGCGCGCATAAATTTGCAAACAATCGGTATTTGTATTGAATGCGCGCGGGCCGCAGTCGTTCTAGAGAAACTGCGAGAAGCACTGATTAGCATTGTGGCATTGGAATAATGCTCGATGGTTATAACGCAATGTTTGTTAACGGGAATAGCATTTCCGCCGTGGACGTATGGATCGAAGGGAGGCCGGCCGAAATTTCCTCGCAATTAGAGCCGGCAAATTACCGAGACGTCAGTCGCGAGAATCATGGGCCTTCCTGACGTAAATATTGTCAGACACGAGCTATTGCGTGGAACGAGTTAAGATGGGGGGATTAATGTCGCCGTGGAAACGAATAATCTGTGGACGTCGAGGGTGAACGCGACGTCATTATTATCTCTCGACACTTTTCCTGCGAGAGAATTGCAGGAGCTGGCGTTTCGTGACAAAACACGTCGGCAAAGCTGTCGCGACGCTTGTAATGCCGTTTCGTGACGCGCAGGAAGAAGGAGCGAAATTCTGGGATGAGGAGAGACGGTGGAATGGGTCTGCCAAGGCCCGACTTGCGTTTAATCGACAAAAGGAATTCATCGTTTCGAAAGCCGCAAAAGATTCAACGATTCCCCGAGCGGGGAAAAAGCCCGCCCCTCGGCAAAAAGTCCGGCCGGAATTCCAAAGGGATTCTAATGGCTCGAGTGGAACGAACCCGAAAGCTTCTCCCCCGAAACACTCCTGCCTCCACCTCCCAGAAAGAGAGTAATGGCACCTTCTCTTATTTGTTTTTAACTTGGGTAGCATTTATATTTGTTTCAAAATAAAAGTCACGTAATGTTAGTAATTAGAGATTTAATATATTCGTAGTATAGGTTTTCGATTGGGATGAGTACGTGCAATTAGGGAAGATTCGATATCATTGTCTTGGAACAGGAGTGAAAATGGAAATAAGTAGAGCGATCCCTTCCAGTAATACGGATGTTTCTTTCATGACTCGGGCCGAGGAAAAAGTGCCAGGATGCCTTTTAATAAAAGACGCCAGTGGCGTCGGCGGCCTCGCAAAGATTACATTCATTCAGGAAATTACAATTACCAGGGCAGAATGCAAATGTAAGAGCGTGCCGTTTGTGCAAGCTCCGGAGGAAAGGCTCGCCCCTCACGCCAGGGAAATGAAAAGACATGGTGCGAATATAGTTACGCGAGTTCATTCTGGATTATAATCTATTCAAGAGGAACTTAATTTCTTTATGTTTTCCACCGTCAGTTCTTCGCTTCCATTATTCTCTGAAGCTCTTTGGAACCCTCTGCCACTTCTAGCATCAGGGATACTTTCTTCGCGCGGCCCTGCTACCTCTGGTTCGGCTACGACATAACTGTGTTTAAGAGAATTTGCATAATAATGTCAAAGGGACAAATCGTAACCATAATTTTATTCCTTACGTCGCGTTACCCTTTTGTTTGCGAACAATCGTTTGGCCTACTGATTTATGTCCCACTCGGAAACATTTTATCATAGGATGCAGGTCAAATTAAAGCTTAAACTGGTTAATTTTAAAAAATAAAATAGTGCGAAAGTTTGAAATTAAATGTTAGCATTAAATTTAGAACGCTTCCGTGAAGATTGAAGTGAGATCACTTGTTTTGGCAGTGACGGCCTTGTCGAAGGAAGTTGACCAGGCTTCTTCGCTGATTACATCAGTTATTCCCAAAGTGCCAATCACTGTATGCCTTATCCTATCTGGAAAGCTACTCGACTCACTGCCGGTTTCCGATCCCCAAAGGGCTAGTCGACGGCCGTAGCGTCGAACGCCCGATCCGTAACGGCGTCGACGGAAAAAGTGCTGCGAGTGGTCCCTTGGAAATATTGGGAAAAAAAGAAAGATCGCCGCTCCGTAAAGATAACGTCGACCGTACTTCCGTCGACGCGACGCTTAAAATATCAGTCTGATGTCACTGCCGGGAGGAAGGCACTGCCTGAGAAAAGTATCTCAAAATTACTGGCCACCTGTCGCTCGAGTAAACCCCAATCAACGAAAATGAAGTTTCCACGATGTTTTAATTCAAGCGGGAGTTCCCAGTATTCGAGAATTTAATTCTGTACCGGGTGGAGGCGCATAAAGAACTGCACTCACTACCACGAACAATCGAAACGCCTGGCTGCTGGATCCCACTCGATGTTAGTGGGCAATTTTTCGAAGAGTCGGTGTGGCGAAGAGCGGTGCGCGAGGAGAAGACGATTTCCGGTGAAAAAGAGGCAACGATCTGGCGCAGTAGTGATCACATTGGCAGAAGAATAAATCGGGCCTCTAGCACGACAAAAGGCTAGAGAAATCTAATACGCGCTGGAAGCTTGCGGGAATTTTTGAAAGGATTCGCTCACTGCTCTCACTGCCGTGTTTCCCCGCAAGAGCGTTGAGTGGTTCGCCAGTAGTACGAGTGGATCTGACGGAATGGAACACTTTTCTTTCCCATATTCCTTCCGTAGCATCGGCCGTACCGTTCGAGTCAGAATCGATTTATTATTTTTATGATTCCCTGCCAATTTAATGATCTTATTATCGAATTTAAGCGTTACCGAATCTCATTAATTAATACCGTACAACATTACGCCGTCCCCCCACACTCTCTCTCTCTCTACCGGCTTCCATCTCTCGAGTATCAGACTTGCATAATTGAAGACTAATTAAGTGAACGGATCGCACGAGCGCTCTCATCCGCGCGCTCTAATCGCTCGATAGCAGGGCGCACGGTCGCACGGTGAGCAAAAAGCCCCGGGCTCTATGTGTTGCACACACGTGATCTGCAAAACCGATCTGGGTTCACATGACGCGACGCTGCTCCAGCAAAACCCACGTGATGTCTCCTCCCTGTTCGCCGCTTTTTAGGCCGTCAAGCACCCTGATCCCGACAGCACCCCGCTGCACACCTTTACATACTAATCACCAGTGAATCTGCCAGCGACTCGTCTTAACACACAGTCAGCCTTTCTTAGATTCCAACTTTAGTTTTCCTCGATAAATAAGAAATCGCTGAATTTCAATCTATAATCGTACTGCCTAGCCAGAAAAAGTAAATTTGGTTTGACTCAGCTATTCTTGTTGGAAGTTTTGAAAGTGTTACGTTTAGCCAACGTCAGAATAAATTGCGGCCGCCGAGCTTCGCTACCGGAATAGCTGTCGGGAGTCACGTCGTGCATGACGGTATGCGAGGGTGATTTTAATAGATGCGCTCTCGTGGCCTGCGGTGTTTCGGGGGTGGTTATTTATTTAAGTGCACTTAGCAAGTTTTACCGGCGTCGTCGCTTGCTTGGCCTTCCGTGATTTAGCGCGGCCCATTGCGCCGGATTTATTAGCAGTCGAATTCGGTTGCGCCCGGCATATCGTGTTACTAACGACATACTATCTCCCCCTTGGACGATTCTTACACTGCCGCTCTTTTTAAAGAGCCCATTTAATGTCCTCAACTTGCCAGGATATAGAATTCAACTCGAATCCTTACGAAAACTTCACCGGACTTGGAAAGTATTACTCGCGGAAATTGTAGGTGCACAACTTTATGTAAACGTGTCATCGTGCAATCTTCCTCGAGAATTTATTCGCTCATATTTCTGCTGGTGTTAATAGTGGCTGCGAGCAGGAAAGAAATACGATATTACATAGAAAGCATAGTTCGGTAGTCGACACCAGAGAAAATTACCGGCGCTTACATTGTGGGCCGCGTGGTGTACTCGAGAATTACGAGTGCACTCTGGAGGCGTTTGTAAATTTTAAGCGGCCGAGAGCGCCCAATTTCCATAGTTGGAGGGCACGCAGGCGCACCCTACTGCCGAGCTTACTATTTCATTTTTTGCTTCTACTTCGCTGACGTGTTTTCTCGGTAACGAGACGATTCTTTTAAACGGCTGATTCAACGAACCTGTAAAGGAGAGGCTGACTCCCGGGTTCAACGTACGAGGGGCGCAACGCGCTGCCGGAATCGGCCTGTACAAATAATCACGGTAATCCTTTTCTTGGCTTCCACTGTGGCGCAGTGGATCGGCCTCGGTAAACCCAGCGCTATTCACGACAAGAGGCGGCTCGAAATTAAGAAGCGACCTCGACGCTTCCAGCTGGGGTCTTCGGCAATCTAAATATTATGCTGGAAACTTCCACGAATACAGACAGCCATTGTTTATTGTCCTTCAATGAATATCCCTGCATCCGCTGCGCGGTGCAGCAGAGCCTACCAAGAACCATCCTGTTGAAAGAATCGTCTCCCAGTGGATCCCCCCGTCTAAAAAGTGCTTTATCGATTATTGGATTAAACCTACCACAAAATGCAACCTCCCTTCACCTCCCTGTTTTTTTTTCTTCTCTCGGAAGATTGGTATTCCTGCGGAGTGTCCTAATGAACTGGAACTCTATGCTGGCTTCCGCGATTTTTGTTGAATTATTCCTTACTAAAGACTTCCTTGCAATTCTAATTCGCAGCAAGGAGAATGGAGAGGAGTGGGATTGCATGCGATTCTCCTGGCTCCGAAATGGAGTAGCGCGCGCGGTGGTTAACGAGGCATAATACTCTAAGCAACTACGCCACGGGTAAAACACGATTAGCCGGGTGGAAGTGTCCCCGGAGATAGTGGGTGTTAACTCGCAATGGCATTGGCAGGGGTAGTATGGTGTCGGTAGGACGACAGACGAGCCAATGGAGTGTCTCTTCATCCACGGACAGGAACTTTAAACTGATCTCAATGGATCGGAAGTGAGAGCGAGCCTGAATGCGAACGGCGTCGTGTCCCCTTAACGGGCCAAGAGTGACCCCCCACCGATTTCTGAATCTCGAGTGTTCTACGCCGGGATGCAGAAACAGTTTGCCATGTGTTAGAGCGTTCAAGCCAGATAATGGCTTTGTTGTTCTACCGATCGATCGATTCGGCCCCGTCCTCAGAACAGACCTCGCGTGTCTCCTTATCTCCCTATCTCCCTCCTTCTCTACTCTCCTCTCTTCTTCTCTCCTCTTCTCTCTCTCTCTCTCTCTGTTTCTCTCGCGCCCTCTCCTCTCGTAATTCCTTGCGACGGGGACGATAAGTCACCCGAAAGACTTGGAGCCCCTTCGCCCGAGTCACTTCGGAGACAAGCCTGAATTGCAAAGGATGTCTGGCTACCGACAGTCCTGCTCTACTTAGCGGTCGAAGCCTTCGACGATTCCGATTTCACGAGGAAATCTTCGCCGATCGACATTTGTCTTCGCTTGATTCGTATCCGCTACCATCCGAGAAGTCCAATTCACTCCCTTTTTTTTTGGAAAAGTGTGTCGAGTTGTCCCATGCTTAGAGTAAGCTATAAATTTTGCAAAAGCTGTGGCCCTTGGATAGTGGCTCGCAGCAGAAGACCTCTCCTTGTGTACCTGACGTAATTCGTAAGGCAAAGTAAGCTCACATTCGCGCCCACGAGGCTTTCGCTCTGTTTCTGACAGAATTCGTGAAAAGCGCGCGACTCCACGGCTCCCCTGAATTTACAAGTCTCGCCGAATTTTCAGCGAGGAACTTTCGCGACACTGACGCGAGTGCGGCCGTCGCGTATTAGAAGTTTCTTGAACGTATGCCAGGAGTCATTGCCTTTCGGGCTGGCTGAGAATTTCTCTCTCGAGAACTTAATTAAGGTCGATTCATAGTATAGATACGCTCGCGATAACCAAGCGTCACCTAATATTAGTTTGTTCTTAAGCCGAGGGTTTATCAAAGTGGAAACTATCAAAACTAAAAGAGCAAGATGACAAGAGCGATGCACGATTAGTGAAAGTCTTGACAATAATTTCGGCAAGTTGTTGGATGAATTGTCGTGTCCCTGAACAGGGCATAAGTACTGCGGGACACTTTGAAATTCCGGTTGCGCAGACACGCACTGTCGCGCGTATCACAGTTCCTGCGGGCGAAGATCGAGTAAGGATGTGTCGGCTGCTGGTTCGTCGGCTAGGCTGCGGGTTAGCCGGGCGTAATGCGAGTCCCGGCGCGGAAGGATTGCGGCTGAACTAACTTGCATAGGTGGAACGGGCTAACACCGAGGAAACCGGCGCCGACGGAGTCCTCGGTGCAGTAGCAGCCCACCCACTGCCACGGCTTAGTTCCAAAGTGGTGGTTTCATACGCGCTATATCCCCGATATGAGCAGTTTCCGAGTACCTGCTACTGACTGGCTCGGCCTGCCTACGCCCCACTGCAGAACAGAGACAGACTCTTCCTCTAGACATCCACCGAGCAACTCACTACTTCGGCCTGGGCCTTTCCAAAAAACCAGCAATTCAGAAGAAGACCTTCTACGAATCAGTGTTATCCAAACGCTTATCTATCAAGCGCCTACCAGGATTTTCCTTTAGCGAAATTATTCATCTTTTCAATTTTAAAGAAGCACATACATTTTTCTTTCATTTCTACAGTCTCGCTATTGCACTATGAACTGGCAGTGTATTAGTAAATTAGAAAGCATTGGGTCAAATGGGAGAGACGAGACAAAGGTGGTATGAAGGTGGAATGAAGGTAGTAAAGCGGGAGGATGGGGATGGAAAGATAGGCTAGCGTCTTAGGAGGGTGGCTCATTGAAATGCGAACTCGCAGTGGCGCTAGGGGATGTGCGAGTATCTTCAGACGAGCCGGCTGCATTAGAATACATATCCTATCTCACGTGTCATCCTCGTCGCGCGATTCCTTCTCTCCCCGGCTGGGACGATGTGCCTTTCCAACGGAGTCTAATTAATTAGCCTATCGCACTGTGCACGCAAAGCATGGCGCGGCGGCTTCCCCGTTAAACGAAGAGACTGCTAATAGGAACGCCGAGTTAATTCAACTTGCTAGTTGACGGTGAAAAGTTCTAGCAAAAACGGGCGAGTTTGGCGAACGGTCAGTTTTCTTGCCTGGCCGGTGTAGGAAGGCTAGAACTTCTTGGGAGAAGAGGATTCGAAGCTCCGGTTGCTTGAATTCCTAGTGGAGGAGGGGGGAAGCCCGCTATCGCTGGTGAAATAACATCGGCATCGATTACCGTGGCGCGTAATGGGATAGGTCAGTCTGATTCACGATAAGTGGGATCGATCAGCCGGTTAAAAGGACGAAAAAGGGTAATTCAGGTGGATCGCGGCCCCGGGAGAGCGGAGTTTCGTGATTGTTCGGGTATTTAAGTGCGGCCTGCCGTGTTCACGATGTCGGCGCGCCAGGCGAACGTGCTGCCTTCCGAGATTACCCATTTCCAGGCGCATACCCCCTACAGTATACTCCCAGCGAAATCTTCCCCCACGTAACCGCCCCCTCGCATAATCTCAAGCCCGCTCCCTAAAAGAATCCTCCCATTTCCCTATTTATTATCTCCATCGCTGGAGAATAGTTAATAATTATATGCAAGTTACTTCATCCACAAGTTGCCTCTCCTTTGATAGCGGTGGAGGAATAGTGTTCATGTTTATCGTACGGCCAGCGATAGCTTCGCTAAATTTTACGATCCCCTTCCTACCGTAAGCAGCCAATCGATATTCCGTCGTCCGGTGAATGAGTTTATCTCGGCCAATCAGCCGAATTGAGCCGATGCCCGCTTAAATCTTCCCTCTATAAAATGGAATACAGAGACAGCCAGACACTGCTGCAAATCAGATCAGTGCTATCGAAATAATAGAAGCATGAAAGAGGGGGTAGAAGCGTAGTCTGGGATTGAATAAATTCAGCGAGGCCGGCTGTTAGTCGGCAAGAATATCCAACGGATGAAGAAGAGTCCAGTGGCGGGGAATATGCGTGGCTTGTAGGGATAGTGGAAACGAGCTCAATTTATATGAGGATCTGTCGGCCGATATGAATTTCATGAGGAGATACTGTAAACAGGAACACGGGAGGATTTAATCCGTGGCAGGTGTCGCGCGGACAGGTGGAGAGAGCCATCCTCTCGATGTATAAGAACCAGTTCCAGCATCCGCAAGGAAAAGGAGGAGGAGCAGCAGCAGCAGCTCGGCAAGAAGAGCGCCATCGCGATTTCTCATCACGTACACCCTAAGTGAAAAGCATGGACGTACAAGTTTCGAAGGTAGTCTCGTTTCGCCGGATGATCCGCCAGCTCTGCGAGCTCCGAACTTCTTCTCTGAAAGAGCGGTATAATGGTTGCGGATCTAGTATGCTGTCTAGTCTTGACCGTGTGAGACGGCCGCACACATCCCCGGCGCTCGATGAGTGCGATGTTCCAACTGGTTCGAGTGGCTGCTGAATACGTAATTAAGCCGCCCCAGCTGGCATCAATCTGCATTGAGAAGGTTCGAGCGACAACAGTATGCGCAGCATTCAATGCACTTCAATATGTAGATGTAGATGTTAGGAGAGCACCTTCGTCCTTAGAACGGAGGAAAACGACAAATAGTTCTATCCGGTGCTAGTTGTACTAGTGCCTTATCGCAATCCAATCAGTTTTGGTAAAATAATTCGAATTATATGAGAAAACTGTAAAAGCCTGTTTATAGAAATTCCGAGAAATTGTAGTACAGATGTTTATAGCGCGTGTCCAGTGCGAGTGTACCTTCACAGCTGATTGCCATCTCGTCCGGTGCAGAGACTTGTTGGTCGCGAGGCAAAAATTCCGGCGTCCCTCTCGGCCACTCGCTCTTCGTCAATGTCACGATTAACTTGACACAGAACAGTGTACGCCGTAGCAGCTCCCGGACACCCGCGACTACACGCTGCCACTCAGGCCTGACTGGTAATAATTCATTAACAAAGCCGGACGATTAACACGCCGGCCACCCTGCGAGTGAGCATGCACCAGGAGTCACCCTTCTCCGGCGGTAGCGCACAAATAAACCGATGCTAGCCAGGTGCGTCGGAGCTTGAATTTTACTTTTTGATTTAGCATCTCGTATAATGAACAATGCCGTATTAGCATACTTGCATTTGGGATCACTTGACCCTGCTCCACTTCATTGGAATTTTAAATATTCCTAATGGATGTTCGCTTAAAAATACGTTGCAAGATTTCGAAATACTAGACTTTGCAGAGCAAAGTAGCTGGTTCGATGGAGGGCATTCGTTAAAATCGAAACGGGCAGAACGATGGGTATTCTTTCGGTCAAATGCTTCACTTAACTTTGGTAATACATCGCGCTCCAGTTTGCTAGTTCTTTTCGAGTGTTATTACATATTGTTAGCCAGGACGAAACGATGGTAACTTTCTTCGTTTGGCACATAGAGGAAGAAATGAAAACGGGGTCAAAATATCATATCATAATAAGAATGGAGGAACTTTCAATTGAGTACTATAAGTCTCAATTTGGTAGATGTATTCGTATCGGAATGGGATATCTGAATGGGTTCGGGTATCCCAGGCACGACTCCTAATTCGAAGTACGTTTTATCGGGTTGAGTCGAAAGCTGTTGAGGATCGAGCAGACAAGTCGGTGGTCGAGGTTCTCCAAGTTATCCCTGGAAAGAGTAAAGTTTTCCGGTACACGGGGCTGAAGAGCAGGCGGTATTAAAGGATAAAGGGCCCGGCCAGTCGTGTCGGGTTTTGTTTAGCACGTCCTGCCGCTCACGTACATTATTGAAGGGAATTCCTAGTCGTAGAACATGCAGCCCCGAACACGCATAGGCGGCCGAGGTGGCGCAGCTTTCGTTCGTGACGGCAATGCT
Source organism: Ectemnius continuus (assembly GCA_910591665.1). Lineage (NCBI taxonomy): Eukaryota > Metazoa > Arthropoda > Insecta > Hymenoptera > Crabronidae > Ectemnius > Ectemnius continuus. The sequence continues at coordinate 4,504,843 of OU342868.1, read as the reverse complement.
GACACGCCTCGACGCGTAAAACTGTGGGTAGGAACACTTTACGAGCCGTGGAAATGTCCGGGTTCCCCGGCATCTCTCGCCATCTCGTTTGGACGTCTCATTAGTGAGGATGCGATCGAAAAACATCGGCGAGATCATAAGCTCGCTGACGTGGCCTTTAACCATGAAGTTTCGTGCCTTCGAGCGCATTCGAACACACATTTCTTTTTCTACCAATGTTATTGCCTCTCGCTTTCAAGGAATCGCCAATCATCTGACTTTTATAACCCGTTCGTACCAAGCAGTTCGGACTCGAAATACGACTGGTTTCGACCCTTTCGCTCCGACATTATTATAAATTCTTAAAATCTACGTTTATTCCGATGAAAGGATTTCCCCTAAGGATAAACTCCATTCGATTGTTTGGATGCCGTCTACCGTGGCTGGAAAGATTAACTAACGAGAACACATCTGCGATTTCTTTCTGGCTTCACGCGCAATTGAATTAATCAGGAGATTCGTGTTTCGTTGGGCAGCAGCGGGAAATTCTCTGGTGGAATTCCATCTGAGCGAGCTCAAGGCCAGCCTACGCTGACCATGTGCCCTGGGAAAAATACACGGCGAATAATTAAATCCCATTGCCCGGCGCTGCATGCAACCACAGCTGCTTCTCGAGTTTCTCTAGCAACGTATGCTGGATGCCTTTCTATTGGACGTGCCGTTGGAAACTGACTTACACAACACATCTGTTAGCATTCTAAAGTCAGAAAGTCTGATTGCGTTTTGATGCTGGAAATCCTTCAGGATTGGTAATTTGTCTCGAAATTGGAAAATCTATCTCAGGGCGTATGGATTATTATGCAATCAGAATGTAATAATAGCAGCTACAGTGGTGACAAATTTCGTGGTAGAAAACGAGGTGGAGAGAGAGAGAGAGAGAGAGAGAGAGAGGGCGGCAATTAAATTGGAGGGGGCCGGACAATCATTTTGCACATGGTTCTCGAATCCGAGTCGATTGGATTAATGGCGGAAAATGGGCCGACAAACTGCCGCGGTATAGAACGTATCCAGGCGAGAAGTGCTCGTTCTCCAAGAAGACGGCAACGCATCCCGTTCATTAATTTAATGCAGTCTGATGCGACAAGAGTGCGAAGCGCTTTTTCCCCACCTTCGCCAGCAGTACAGAAAGAGGAGAATCCTTCCAGCGGATAAGTTAAGAAGCTGGAAGGCGCGTTTTAGTGTACTGGCGGCGCGGTGCGCCGAGACGGCGCGGCGCGGCGCGTCTCTCAAACACTCGTGTCTCGAGCGCGAGAGATCCATCTTCTAATGCGCGGGGAACAATATCCGGCGGTCGCTCGTTGTATCCATCAGCGCGATTACCATCGGGGAAGTGTGTGCTTTAATTAAAAGCGCGGCAACGAGCGCTCGCGCCCAACGAATCCGGCGGCGTCGGCAGCGGCGTCGGCGGCTCTCCATCGGAATAATTACCGGCACGTTCGAACGCAATTTCAGGATCATTGTGTCTCTCCGGTTAGAGAGAGAGAGAGAGTGGGGAAGTAAGGCCGCGGCGAGGAGGGCCGATAAATTCGCTGGCGCGCCGCGCCGTCCTCGCCGTCTTGTATCGCCTTTAACAAACTTCTAATTAAACTTTAATCAAGCGGGGCGGCGGTGGTGCACGCACCAATTCGGACTGGAGTCTAGAGAAGCTGGCGAAGGAGAGTGCCGGAAGAGTCTCCAAGCGAGAGGGAATTTCAGCTGGCGTTCCCGTCGGCGGTCGGCACACGATGTCGTGCGGCTCTCTTGTATTATGCGGACCTCAGCTGCCCTTAAAAACAATGTCGGCTGGCCGCGTACTCGGCGTGCTCCGAATAAAAGAGACCGCAGGTAGTCGTCCTCCTCCTGCTGGTGGTTGTCGTTGTCGTATTTCGCCGGTCGACGTCGACTCCTCCGTGCCGTGGCGTGCCGTGGCGTGCGCGCGCTCCACGCCCGTCGCTCTCTCCGGTGGGCGCACACAGCGTGAGGCTTCTTCTCACGCGTGTGAGGCCGGCATTATTCAACTAATGAAAGGAGCCCGGAATAAAGAAAGGCGCGGAGCGCGAGCGCGAGCGCGAAAGCCGGCGACCAGAGAGGCTCTGTTTATTTAAAGAAAAAAGGAGAGTTAAAAGCGCGTTATGATGCTTCCTCTCTCTCTTTCTCACCTGTTCTTGTGTGCTTGGCTCGGCTCTCTCTTGCGACACACTCGCCGCTTGGACCGTCTGACCATTCCAAGCGCGAATAACCGTGCCGTAAAAAGTCGTACAAATAAGTGTTAAGTCCCTCGAGGGTAAGAGCACCCGTTAGACTCTGCTCAGGCTATAAGGAAACCCAGCTATGGGGAACTGCAACTCCCGTGGAAAGTAAGTCCACAATGTCCGATTGCAGTACTTACACCCTTCGGCAGTTTGCTTCATGTACCATCAACACCCACTGCTTTTTGCACACTTCGGTAAGGTTTCGAGTGGAGGAGTTGTAAATAAAGTTGAATTGAGAGGGAGAGAGAAGAAACGGTCAATTTAACAATTTAACAAATGAGTATTCAGTTTGAGGAATATCTTGATGAGAGGGGTATCACGTTCCTATTTGTAACATTGATAGGTCCACTTGGGTTTTTCGGATTAATTAGGAGATAGTCGTTCATTAAGATAATACCGTTCGGTAGCCCAGTTAGTGCGTCAATAATGACCAATTAGTCGGGCGTTTACAGTTATTTTAATTGTCCTCATTCGGGGCGAGCAGCTGCTTCGAATTCATTGGTTTCTTTGACCGGCCGATCGAACGGTAGGTTCATTGAAACGGGTATATCATTAGATAGATACACATAGAACTTGTCGAACAGCTCGCCGCAAAATGATCCACTTGCGGTATCACGCGGATAGTCATTGACCAGCAAATTCAATTGCCGTGCGGCCTATCTCTCTGTGAGCACACGGTGCGAACCAACCTGCCCTAATAAGATTACGGCTCCCTCGCTCGCGATCAGCTGTACCCTCGTCATTTAGCTGTTCAATCTTTTATCGATTCGCTTACAAGTATCAATTTTACCGGCTCCGAGCGACCTAGTACTTATTGTCCTTGCGATGTCCCGATGAGCGCTGCACTTTCAGGAGACTCATAAATTAGTGATATTTCAACACCTAATCATAGTGTAAAGCGTTCAATCATCGCGTCGGGACGGCCAGCCGAGGAAACCTATCGCGATAGATCGATCTATAATCAAGGAACACCTATAAATAACCTGTCGGGCGGTTCGGCGCGAACTGACGCACAAAAGATAGCAGGTAGTAGGTAGTTAGGAGTTAGGATAGGCTTAACCATATAAATGCCGGACTAATGGGCTGCCTGGTGCACGATGCACCGCCGGGCATTCCATCGCTCGACAAAACACACCGACGCCACACCGAGATAATCGCCCCTGCCAAGAGCTTCGAACAGACGCGCCCACTTTCAATCGCACCCACTCTTCTCTCTTTTTAGATGCGAGCCTCGCTTACACTGAAACTGGGGCAATTAGAAAAAATCGTATCGGCCCACTTGGAAAGCGCTCAAGTGTCTGACAGGAGAAGTGGGTAAAAGCCGGGATAATTTCAGTCATATGTGACGTCGAAAATAATTTTAGAAATTTGTCCAATGCCGAATTGAGTTTATCAAAGTATTTATATTTTTAATGTGCCTCGAACTGGCTATTTCGACGTAGTTATTTTTTTCTCGATTTTATGCTAGATTTAGTGTAGCGTTTAATAGTCGCTCCGAAACTGGTTCGCGTGACTTGACGGCTGTCATCGCCCTGTAGGTAAAGTGGTCTCTTGGAGCTTGGAAAGAGGTGGTGCGTGAGATGAAAAGTGGACGCGCGGCCGAATTGTTCTTGGTGGGCCGAGGGGATGATTAGACGGCAAGAGGAATGACACGGAATAAAAAGGAGGCGAGAGAGAGGACGTCTTTAATTACGAAAATTCGTACGCCGGTGATCAAAGCGTTCGGCCTCTGAGCGTAGTCGACCTTAGAGCAGTTGCCGCCTAGATATTCCAGCGTCCTAATTAATTTAATGTCACACAAGAGTTCCCCGCCCGACAGCGTCTCCTTTCCCACCTGCTGGATGATTAATGCCGCGCTTCACACTTTTATTTACAACGAAAAGTTTGGTCGCTTAGTCGCCGGGTGCTGCTAGTAGTTTCAGCAAGCGTTAGCCTTGCTGGAAAAAAGAGCATTTTATAATTCTCCTCTGTAAGGCGCCTCCAAAGATGATTGATCCATAATGAAGTTCACTACTCGATGAAACGGCCACTTGTACGACCATGTATCAAAGCGGTAATCAGACAACTTCATCTCTAGACTTTCTATTAGCGTCGGCACTGACCACGAATGCCAGGAGGACATCGACCCACGTAGGTCGGCAAATCGCCAGGTTCCATGGTAATCTTCCATAGAAAATGATTCATTCATGCTCTTAGCAAGATCAGTGACTCGCTTGATTTCGTATTTCATGAGGATGGAAAAGAAAAATAGAATAACAGCTCGCATATCCGGCATCTCCGAGAATGTTGATCTTCAACGAGCTTGACCCAAATGTGTGGCGCGTTACGAGCCGGGCATATTTTTCTTTTCGATTTATTTGCTCGCATAGCTGTGGTGCAACGATATCACATTTCATGCCCGCCGTGTGCCATCCTTGCCACTGCGGCTGCTGTTGCACCTCTTTCTGGCTGTACTTTTTTCGCGCACCTCGAGAATCGTGTGAGAACTGGTTCCAGTCGCGCGGCAACGGCCAGTGTAAATTTCCGGAGGATTGCAATCAATAGCTTTGAATGTGCGGCTTCGATCGGGTTCGAGACAGACATGTATGCGCGGATTTTGTACCCAGTCCTCGTGATTGATACCTCTTTGTCACCGATACCGTTATGCCTACCAGACTTTTTCCCTCGGCAAAGGCATTCAACATTTCTCCAAGTATGATCAAAGTCGAATAGAAGTCCTTATGGGAAATAGAGCAAGACTTTGGCCAGTGATACCCATGGGGTAACCGGAGACCACGATCATATCACGCTGTAGACCTTGGCACATTCATTCTTACTTTTTTACCCGAGTCTCGGCTTCATTTCAAATTCGACCCTCTTTCACTAAAATATTCTCGAACGCTCGCACGCCTATCTCGTAATATGTGTGAATTAACGTCGCCTTTTGCTTTGAAGAGAGGTGGACGTTGAGTTACATTCAGAGCCCCACGTATCCTCACCGAAACAGGGTAACAAACCAAAGAAGAGACGTACGCGTTAGGAAAAAGGCAGGCGTTTGCTCTGGCGCGCAGTGACTTTTTCGCTTGGGCCCGCGCTCGCTCTCTCCTCTAATGGAACATAATGGTTACGATGTGATTTTAACTGCGGCGGAGCACACTGCATTATTTAGCTCATTTGCACGCCCGCTGGAACTCCCAGCAAGTATTTCCGACTCGAAAACCCGGCTTACTCTTATTTATGCCGACTTTTTAAGTTACCCTTGCCTTGGAATAAACAGGAACTTTGGTGAGACTCGCGTGGCCTCAGAGGCTTTACCGCCGTGCGGGATGCGTATGATACCGTAATGTGTGTGAGTCATTAACATAGGATTTAACAGTGCTAAAACTGTTTTAATTTTTCTGCGCTGACGAATCCCGAAACTTGCTAGTTTTGTTAAAGAGCGCCTGCTTAAAAAATTATATCTCCCATGACTGATGCCAAATATTGAGAAGAGAATTATTTGGAATAACTTCAGCGGCTCGAACTTCGTTAGGGGTGTGTCTCTAGTATTATCACTGTTCAATGTCACGCGCGCCATCCAACAAAGCCAAGTTTTACGGGTCGGCATTCCGTCTAAGAAAAGGCAAGGGGAAAGAACAATTCTCCCATTTCGAGGAGTTGGAGAGCGTTCGATCTCGGAGATCACGCGCAGCCCATATACCTGGTGAACCCGTTCTCGGGTCACAGGAAGAAGTATCGTTACGATCGATACCTTTGTCGCCGTTATTATTAACATGAGTCGGAGGGCCAGCCTCTGGCTGGTCCATAAATTGTTTTCACAGCCTCGGCAGTGCGGTTTAACTGCGCCCCTTTGTCAGCCGGGACCACCGTGAAGTGTTTACGATCTTACGGTGCGACGGTGGCGCACGGACTCCCGATGGAAGTGGTCTCCGGGAAGCTGAATCCCGAACGAGAAACGGGATGGGAGGCTTATTTATGCCTGACGCAACTCGTCATCCAGTGAGCCGGCCGAGGGCAAATGCCAGCAGTGCGGCGCTTTGAAGTTTCTCCCTGCTTTCGATCGAGTGTGCCGCGGGATATGTGGAACAGACTACCCCGGCTCTGTTTATCGCCGCCACCGGCGTCTTAAGAGCCAATCATCCTGTGAGGGAGCCCTTGTAATCGTATGATAACAGCTCGTCGAAACGATAATTAGAAGAACGGGCCACCTATGTTTCCTTCCACCCATGGACTCCTCGTGATCGACTCTTCATGTTGCGATCACCGCGATAATCCAAATTCTTCTCTCTTTACACTCCGAGGATCCCCCATTCGATCTCTCTTGATCTCTCGTTATGAATAGCTAGTATTGTTCGACGGTACACTTTCTAAAAATTAGCCAGTGTCAATTTGGTAGGAGACCTCCCGGATCCTCTGTAACCTTTTCGGTTGGCTAGCTAATTCTGATGTTAGTGGGAGATAGGAGCCGGTGGGAAAGGGTCACAGATCGCAAATGGCGAATATTCAAATGAGAATGTCAGCAGAGAGGCTTGAACCATTCGATGCCGTGATTAATTAAATATCAGGGGAATTATAATGGACTGCCATGCGAATGTAGCCCGGGTGTTAATGGGATTCGTATGTGTATAGTGCATATTCATTCCGGGTTCCATTTGCATTTACTTGTACAAACCGCACCCTCTGTGCGCGCAGTCTGCACTGCTGGCAAGTAGATTAAGGAAGCGGGGGTAATATGCTGCGAAAATCTTTGTTGTATGAACTAGAAAGTCTTGGAGATAAAGGGCAAGCGGCGCACTGGCGAGGAGGCCGCCCTGGCGCGGCGCGGCGCGGCGCGGCGGTGCTACAGCAGGCGGAATTGCGATAAACTCCTTGCTCGCAAAAGCGAAGCTAATGTGCGAAAGTAATGCGGTGTTCGCGCTCGTTAATTAACTCTTGTGTTGAGATAAGTGTGCCGGATAAGGGATGCAGCTGGCGAAACAAGCGAGATCGGCCTGGCTCCACGCGCTTCCATTTTACACGTGACCGAAATGTATATGTACATGAAATCTGATAATGCCGCGGTTACTCAGGAATTCCTCAACGCCCGAAGGAGAGATGCCGCTCTACACTTTGCATTCAATGCCGCCGGAACAATATTTCATTACGGAAGTAACGATCCGTAAAACAGTCAGGCATTACTTCCAATTAATTAATTTGTTCGAGACAGTGGCAGTTGGTATGTCATAAAGGAAGTTAAATTGAGTCTCGCAAGACTGAGAGGCAGCACGTGCCAACGAGAATTCGTCGCGAGAGAAATGTCATCGCACGTTTCTTCCATTTGGTTTTAATTAAATCAGTCATCTAGATTTCGTATACCGGCGTCCCGAGGATTCGCATATCTATATTGAATACGAGGATATTATTTCGGGCAGCAAGTCAAAGTCAGCGACTAATGACGTTACAGTGACGATTTATTTTTCGTTAACATTAATGAGCGTAGCAGAGCATTTCACGAAAAGTGGGTCTGTCGTGTTTTCAGACAGAGTGCAAGGGAACTCTTGCTTGGCAGAAACGGAAAAGGATAAAGAGAGGGTAGGGCGAAGGCAAAAGAATGAAAAGAAATACTGTCTTTCTTGAGGAAATCATGGAGCGCAAAAGGTGCGGTCTCGACGGGTGGGCTGCAGGAACAATTCGCAGGTCGTGGGAAGCAGATGGGCGGTCGGCGGAGGAAGAGGGAGGTGTGGGGGGTGGCTGGGCGGCGGCTCGCTAATTAAAGCAATTAAATTAAGAAAGCGTCCGAATAATTAAGGCTCGCTGCGGGCCGGCACATCGCAATGTGCCACACGTGCCGTATATCTCACTCGGCAGCGCTTTTTCAAACGCCAGAGAGAACGCCCCCGGCACGAAATCAATTTTGGCTCGTGCCAGTTTCGCAATTATACGGCGAGGCTGCTTTGGAATTGGAAATTAAACGCTACCCGTGTATCGGTGTGCGTCTATTAAAACTGCGGATTTATTATTCACCGAAACACGGCGCCGGCCGCGTGCTCGTCCCAGCGTCCTTCCTCCTCGAATCAAATGTATTTTTTGCCACTCTGGGGACGCAATGCCGAAACCACTCTATCTTTCTCGTAGCGCGATGTACTTTCGGAAGAACTGGATTTTTGCTAAAGTTCGGCCAGTGTTTGGTGTATTTAGCGGGCGGCAATTGCTCGGTCGCTCGACATCCAAGGTTCCAGAAGGCCGCTATTTGCGGAAACTCGGCAGAAGTGATATTAAATTCGGGTATGCGCAAGTCGGAGTAAATAAAGGTGAGAAACTTTATTATAGCCGGAAGTAGGTTGGTTCTGTTTGCCCGAAGGGAAGAGGATCGTCTTAAGGGAGGGCGGCAAAACAGATCCGTTTGTACACGACGGGGAGGCGAGCCGTATGGCCGCGAATGTGCTGCTACCTACTTAACAAAGACAGCAATGCGCATCGGGGATTTTAGCGATTATGGCAGCCTCCTAATTGAAAGCCACCAGAGCCCCATTAATATAATTGGTCGCAATAAACAAGTGATTCCCATTAACGTAATTAAGTTGAAATGATAGTAGCATTTATCGAGAATCGTCCGCACTTCGTACTTACTTGACCAAACAAACGCTTAATGCTTTTAATTACCTGAAAGCTCCTGGGTAAGCGTTAATCGGCTGGCAGTATTAATTTTTGCAGCAGCCGGGAGCCATTCCAACAGAGCGCGCGGTAGCCCATGGAAATTTACGGATCTGCCTGTTCGGCCTCGCTGCAAATCGGTGATCACTTTCCGGCATTAAAGCCATTAAAATCGGAGCACCGGAACCGAGCCTTGTTAACACACTCATGGCAATTTTACTTTCGGCCGCTTGTCCTATCTGCCTTCCTTCCTGCCTGTCTGCCTGCCTGCATGCCTGCATGCCTACGGCTGCCTGCTTGCTTCGTTACATATTCATAATACATGTGTGCTTTGATCAGACAGAATGAACCAGTGGTAAAGCGCATTCTACCGGCGGCGCATTAAATCGATCCTTCGAGAGTCGAGCCAGGATACATTCGGGCGCAATCCATTAGCAGCGAGTCGCCAGAGAATACCGAGTGCTCCAAGTACACTCAAAGATGTCTCGCCCCCGGTTTTTTTCTACCGCCCTCCCTTCACCCTCCTATCACTCTGCTTTATCCTGCTTTCCCCTTCTAATATTTGTGCGGGACAATCTTCAAGCAAGCTTCCAATACAGTAAATTCATGGTAAACAGAAATGTGCAGGGATTTAATCCGATTCCGAATACTTTCTGACCAAAGGAACTAGGCAGAGAAATAAGGCAAAATAAAACATCAAACTGTGCGAAGGAGGAGTGCATGCTTCGGAAAGCGGTGGTCCAATGAAATGAGCTCTTTAGTGCGGGCTCATCAGTCGATTGCTTGGATCGAGGCCGATCGGATTCATATCCAATCGCTTTCGGTTTGAAGCGCCGACTCGATCATAACGCAAATCCCAGTGGGAAGAGCGGAAGGAGAAATGCGCCGCTTTCATCATGCTTGTTGTCGACTTTCCATGCTTCTCTTTATTACTTCCTAGGCTCATAAACTCGCCTTCCGCGCTGTCAATCGCTCGGAGCCACTGAAAGCTCAGCGCGCCTCGTTTTTGCCGTCTAACGTCGAGTCCTCCGGCTTCCGAGCGTAACGAGCACTCAATCTTTACGCTCCTAAACGCGCCCGGGCAAACTTTTATTGTGGATGACAAACGTCAAAGTACCGGCTGGAGGAAGTAAAGCCAGTGCTAAATCACGAGCTGACGAGCCTCGAATTATCGAATGCTGTCGCTTGCACATTGCGGATCAGTACTCAAGATGTTTCGGTATTTTAGCATCCACCAATCATTACTTTCGAAACATCTTTATCATTACCTCGGCTTGCAACTGATTCTCGAAGTCGGCACATCCCACAAAAGCAATATCTATTGCAATCTATTAATTATCTTTGTTCAGCGAAGGATGCTTTCGATTTCGGCGAATTTGCAATCTGATCTGATAGGCAGGGGTGCCGATGAAATGGAGGAATCTTGTAGATCGTCGTGGGTCCCTCATTTTTATTCCAAGCCGCTGCTCACCTGCCGCTAGCTATTAGCCTTTCGTTATCCGCGCTCCGATCTATGTTAATTATATTCTGCCGGATAGCATTCCTGCCTTCTACGGCGGATAAGCGTGATCGAGATATTGGCTGGGGTTTGCCCGGCGCCCAATGCCCGTGCTGGGCTTCGGTTCCGCTCTCGGATATTTATTTCAGTTCGCCCGCGGAAGAATCTGACACGTTCCAGGCTCCCTTCGTGTTCTGCAGCTTCTTGCCAACAGCAGCAGCAGCAGCAGCAGCAGCAGCCAGCGGGCATTGCGGGACGTTGATCGAAACCTCGTACCTTCGTACTTCCAAATTAACACGTTATTCGACAGCCGCCGCGACGATCTCGGCGACAGCAATTTCAAAATGGAATATATTACTGGCCGATGCCGCGGTAATTACGGGAATAAATTATCCGCCCTGCTTGTGTATAACACGCTCTGCCCCCGGATAAGACAGCGAACTGCTCTACCAGTGCGGCTTGCCACAGGATATTCACCTCCACACTCTCATCTATACGCACCTTCTAGTTAATAACCGGTTGCTGTAATAATTAAATGGCTAACTTCTAATTCTTTTAGCACCTGTCATCCCTTACCATGTCCTCTTTTATTAAAAGCCACGCAAAGACTTGCTCGTATAATTAAATCACATTAAGTGGGCAGGTCTTGCTATTAATATACGTATAGGTTGCGGAATTAATTGTATACTGGAGTTAATTAATATCGCTTAATTTTATACGACAGGCAGAATTTTTGAAATCGACGTGAGTGAACCGAGAGTAAGTGCAGGATAAGCTGAGGTATAAAATAAGAAGGGAGGGCAGGGGAGGAGGCGGGGTCAGGCGGAGTCTTATCCCCAAGCGAAGTAGTACGACCTTTGCTTCGAGCACGTACTTCTTCCTCTTCCAGTACATTGTCCTGGGCGCCGGTGGCGGCGAATGCTGCTTCCTTATGGCGAATTTACTTGGGTGCGCTTTCCCATAGCGCCGCCACGTAAGACCTAATAAATGGGTGGCGCGATAAATCGAGTGGGAGTTATTTTGCTTGATAAGGCGAATCTGCTGGTGAGCCAACACGAGCGTCTCTTCAGCTGCCGCCTCATTGTCCCTTGGAAGGCCCTTCGTTTCTCCATCAGAGAGGCCGCCGCGCCGTCGACTTTCTGTTTGTGAAAGATTTGATCATCGGGTTTTAAAGCCCCGACGAAATAACAGTCGTATTAAATCGACGGTAAAAGAGGACAGAGCGAGCGGCATATTAGAAGAATTCAAATTATCTTTGACATTTCGGACAGAGCGAAATCGAGAAGGCTGGACTTTGACGTGTTCCGTTTGGCCGGAGATATCGTGGCTTTCAAACGCGGTGTTCGTTTTCGGAATGTTCAACATCGCGTAATGATGACTTTAACGATTTTTCCCGAGGAATTTAATGACGGCACGCCCGAGTTACTAGAAATAACGAAGGGACCACACAGTGTGCCGCGCCTGGCCTTTCAAAGGAGATGAGACGAAGCATTGATTCACCGAACACACGATTGCAGAGCGAGCGCTACTGTTCGCCTGCACACTTTTTAATATAGGTGTTCTCATCAATCTCCCATTTATAAATACACCTACATATGTATAAGAGTATTGTATTTCAATAGAACACAATTAATGAATTCCAATTGTGTGTCTCGGTTGGGTTCGCAGGTTTCAACATCTCTCGTCAGCGCGGTAATCTGCCCATGTCCGACGCAATGGCCCTTCAATCTCAGAGGATGCGTCCATCGGCTTACGGTGCTCCATTTTTCCATTGGCCGAACGTCTCCCCCAATTAGTGTCGGCTGGTTTACAAAGGACCGGGTACACGATGTCGGGACAACGAGCGATAATGTCGAAGGGTGTACAAGAAGGGCTGTGTGCGCAAGGGTAGGTTATACGTGCCGATATGCGAGCCAAGTGATGTATGACGGGAGTAATATATTTCGGTGTGGTGTTAGGGGCAATGTCGATATATTCCTGAGCGGTGCATAAATCATCCCACCGGCAGAAGGGACTTGCGGTGGAAACTATTCCCTCCTAGGGCTAAATCCTGTCGGAAAGTTCTCGCTGAAAAGGTGCTAGCCGCTAAAGCTCTACTACTAGAAGGTCGCTCTATAAAAGTCACGGACACATCAGAGCCTCTCATAAGCTCGATCATCGCGCGCGCCCGCGAATCTACCATCGAGATTAATTATACTCGTGAAATTTCGGGCGTAAAGCGCAAGTTATAATTTCTGCTCGACCTCGCAAATATCTACACGCACACCTTTCATTCATAGCGAGTGAGCGTATGATTGTAGAAGTAACGTGTCTAATGTACTTTGGGCCACCGGCAAATATATGCATTTTCCCTCGGCCGTAAAGCAGAATGAACGGTCGCTCGCTCGCTTTCCAAGGGAGTCCTGGCTTGATGAGGATATAATCCGTGGGGAGATCGGCCTCTTCGCCGGGATAACAGCTGGCGCGGAGTCCGTACATACATAAGTCTTGAGGGTAGTTCCTCAAACATCAAAACTCGCTGGGTACTCGTGTGATCACGTGTAGCGAGAGTGGTGAGTGATATAGCGCGTTACTCGTGCCAGCCAAGCGAGGTACACCTCGCTAGTGTGGAAACATTGGCGAACGAGCACGCATAAGTCACACCCGAGCCAAGCGTGTGTCTAGCACTCGCTCCAAGGATTAACCACAAAATACATAGCAGGGACATGTCATCCTTGGGTGCGCGCACCACCCAGCAAAGTAATTCCGAGATTGGGTATAATGTACACCGGTCAATAGCTCTCGCCCTCTTTTCCTCCCTCTTTCGAACGATTGAACGGCCAACAGTTTCCGGCTATTAGACACGGAAACACATGGCAGAAGCTGAGACCGCAGGGACAGAACCGCGAGAGAGCGTCGTTAGAAATGGAGGAAGCGGCATTCGGCCCGACTCGCCGCCATATAAATTACACTCGAGACAATTTTCCGTGGCCTCCCGCTGACCTTAGAGCTCCCACCACTACTACTGGCATCCCTATTAGTATCTTTCGCCTCTTCCTTCTTCGGGCTCTTCGCAGGAATAAATTATACACAGCTTAGTAATCGGCAGCGATTTGTAAGGGAGAGCTCTTCTCGCTCGAGAGTTAACTTGAATGAAGCCTGGGGAATTCTCAGACGGCGCGGACTTTCAATGAGCTCGGATGTGTATTCAGCCGGATCGAAAAATAGTTCAATTGTCGTCGCGGTATTCGCCTGTCATCCGTCGCGGTTTCCGCGCGATTCAAGCTGACATTTAACAGACTTAATTAGGAGCTCGGTGATTGTACGGCCTCTCTCGTCTTCTGGGAACCAATGTAAGTCCAACGGAGAATAAGTCGCTATAAGGCGCTTTCGTAGTATAAGCAGGCAGAGTTTAATGGAAGTCACGGCAACTCCGCAATCGCGGTATTGCTTGAATTTGATTCAATAAGACGTGGTACGTCGCTTTATAGGAACGGCAATGGCTGCAGCGTTCTCTTGAAACTTTTGCCTGACGGGCTGCGTCGGCAACGCCGGAGGAAAGTGACTTTATTTCCGTGGCTTTGACGTAAAACGCTTTACGAGATACATCAGGAATACTTAATTCATACACATTTCATTAGCGGCCCGGACTTATCCGGCTCCTTAGTCAGCGAGGTGAAAATACTTGGCTGTGTATATACCGTCGTAAAAGTTACTAAGAATCACCGAGTGAATGGCGGAAGGGAGAAAGCACCGGCTATGAAATTAATAAGTCCGCCACTACAGAATTTGTCTGAAAGCAGCTGTAACGCTCCCATGTCGGTTCATTAAAAAGGAAGCGAGCGTGGGAGAAAAATCTCGGTCGTTCATTTCGCTGAGAAGACTTCCGCTCGGCGCATAAGTAAACCGTCATATTAAATAGTAAATGAGCCATTTAATATCCAAGATGACCACTTCGATTCCCTCACCGTGTCAACCTTTCTCAATCCTATCACTTCCAAATGAATTCTCCAATCGACCTCAGTGCGAGCAACAGTCTTGTCACTAATATTGAATGTAGCGATCGAGTTTCACGCGCGTTCTCGATCCTTTAACAGTGGGAGCTTTCCTAATATTATCACGCTCCTCGCGCTAATTGTCTTGTCAATTAGAAATTATCGAGCCTCGGTTTGATGTGGTGGCAACAGTCACAGATGCTAATAATCCGCCCTGTTAATGGAGTAACCTCGCACCGTACGAGCGGGCGAAGTCATTCCAAATTCTCGCTCTCCTTCTTTTCCGGCGAAGAACGTATCTTTATAGGCGACTTTTAGAGTGCCAAGAACGAGGGCCTTTCGTGTTGCACGCGAGAGGATACTTACTACATTCCTCGGTGATCAGACACGTCGTTTTTTTTTTCTCCACTCGTCGGATCACAATACATTGGCCACCGCCAGCAGTAGCACTTATTTCTGTCAGTGGAATTTTACAATTTTACGTTTCTAATTTGCTTTCCTCGTTACCGGAACGTTCCCCGCTGAGAGGGTCTCTAAGAATTTCAGGAGCCTTTCTCGCTCTGCCAGAAGTAACGACTATTTTTATGGTGCATCGTTCATCACGAGCGCGAGCGAGCGCCACATCGCACGGCACGATTTAATCTCCAGGCGAATAAATTCGACTTAGCGAACTACTCTTGTCCCATGCAAGCGATAATCCGAGCTAAGGGTTAATGGGACGGCTGTAGCAACGGGGTATTAGCAATCTAACAGGATGATAATGTCGCGTAATTGACCTGAAACCACAGGAAAAAGTCGGAGAGAAATCGCTGGTGTTAATATCGACCAAAGTCAGAGACATTTCTTGTTTCAAGAGCTACCAGTCACGAACGTCTTCCCGCAACGTCAGCACTCTAGCCGTCCGTTCTTTTTCCTGCCAGACAAAGCTCATGCAAAATCCAACCGGCGAATTAGAATGGACCACTTGAAATAAAGCGGTTTCAATGAACAGATGGCGGGAAAAGCTTAGAAAAGTGGATGCATCGGCGCAGTCGGCTTCTGCCAGTGGAAGGAAGCTTTAGACTGCAGTGTTAGGGGTTTGGGTCGGCGCGCCGCGGCGTGGCGGTAGGACGATGAAGAGGGCGGGAGGGTAGGGGAGGGGAGGGGAGGGTCGTCGTCTCACCTCGAGCGGCTTCCGTTCCCCGCTCTTCGGCTTGGATGTAGGAGAGGGCGCGCGTCCTGGAGCTTTGCGGTGAGCCGCATCGGGGTTCCGGACCTGTAATTCTCATCCCTCATTACGATGCTCGTCCCGTCTTGTAATACGAGGTCTCCCGACTGCGAATCGAGCGGAGAGCTACGAGGAGGCGAGTGCTCGTAATCCTGGAATGAAACTTCCCACTGCAGTAGTTGCCGGGAGCAGCGCGGGTTATCGCTGCGGGACGTTGCCAAGCGGAAGAGATACATGCCGGGTGGCGCAGGGCCGGCATGCTCGCGCGAACCCCTAACACCTTGAGAGGAATGTCCGAGTAAATGACACGACTCGGACACAACGCAGCTCTTAGCCCCCCCTCCCCTCCCCTCCTCGGACTGTCATCATTTCCCTGCTTGGGACATTCTTCTCGAAAGGGAAGTCCGGGAAATCCTGGAGAGCGTCGGCTCGAGCCGGCCCGCTCGATCGACTGTCTACGTTCTCTGGTGTTTCTCCTGGCGCTGGTAATCCTGGCTGCAGTTCACTTTGAATATTCCGGCTTTTTGTTCGACGGCTTGCAGCGGCCGAGATGATAAAGAGGTAAAAAATGAGAGTAGGTAGCTAGATGGAAGGTAGGAGGAAGGAGGAAGGAGGAAGGAGGTAACGACCCGCCGAGCCGGAGAAATGATAGCACCGGTATTAAAGCGAGCCCGGTGCGGTTTACCCTTCCAGAGCGGTGCACTATATCCATCGCGCAAACGATATTGCCAGTGAACGAGTGTAAACTGGTCATCGAGAAGAGTATTTCCAAACACCGGCTGCATTTTCGGGACGAGCCGATGAGCCGCTCGGCCTCCCCCGCTCTCTCCTCCCGCGGATCACTCAGTTATTAAATGTTCAGCTGTTGTATCGCTAATTACGATCGCAATTACGTGACGAATGCAGCGCGAGATTAAATTCCATCCAGCCAAGGCGAATAATGCGCTCTCTGTATCCGGACAAATAAATGCGCCCCGGTCATCCTAACGAAATAGACAAATGTATGTCGACTGGGGCCAAGGCTGGGAAAGGGTAAAGGAGTGAGTGCGGAGGTGGAAAAAGGGCAAGGACTAATCCGCTCGAAATTAACCTTAAATCATCCCCCTTCTTAATCCAAGCGAATGGAGTGCTTCCTGAAAGGGGCGACGGGAGCCAATCGAGAGGTCGTAATATCTTTTCCCGATATCTGTCGCGGAAGCGAGCAGTCATGAGGGTCGTCGTCCACCTTTTTTCTCCAGTGTCCGCGGGTAAAGGTCGCACGATCGATCTCGCTCTCTTTCTCCTTTAGAAATGGCCAAATCGCCCTGGCCAATCTCCTTTCTCGGAAGTAGCGGCATCGCCTTCCAGATAATGGATGTTTACTCATCATGTCGGGATGTCACGCGTTGCCTGCTCATATCATGCCACGCGGATGTCATCGTGTTTCTTCGCCGAGGAAGGGATTCCTCGCTGGTAAAAAGCAAGTCTTGCTGGCAACGGATAGTAGCGCCTCGGGTAATTACCAGCCAACGAACTGTAACTGATTGCGCTAAAACAATTAAGGAACGTGACTCTTGGTCTTGGAAATCCGTGTGGAAGGGCGGGGCGTGGGTGAGGGAGAGAGAGAGAGAGAGAGAGAGAGAGAGAGAGCGAGAGAGGAGGGCGGTAGAGAGTAGCCAGTAGCCAGTACGGCTGGCTATCTTATCCATTAGAGATCTTGTCCTATTAAGCTCGAATGGGGCTCGAGAAGCGCCGCGCGTTCTGAGAGTCGGTGGCGCCTCTTGACGATCAAATCGTTCCCTTGTAATTGAAAGCCGGCTGTAATTCAGCCGGCACATCTCGCCGAGTATTCTAGATGCGCCGGCAATTTCACGGTAGCTTCTGTTTTCCGATTCTCAATTTCGGACGAGGCGCGCGGTGCCGCGCAGCGCAGCGCCGCGCCGCGCCGCACCGCCGCGGCCACCGTATGTCGATCGGAATTTTAATAGGATAGCAATGGCCTAATTAACTGTCCACTTTGTGAAGCCGCGCGAGCGTGAGATCTATTTTACGGGGCCACGACAAATACGTTAAATCGATCGGCGCACGCTTCACGTCCCTATCGCGTTAAATAACAATATTTACGATCGAGCGTTCGGCCGGGCAATAAAGATTAAATAATCGAAATCGGCAGGGTCGAGGAGGCCTTTATCTGGCCACTGCAAATTTCAAAAGCTGAGCCGGCGCCTCGGCTATTAATGCGCAGGCCGCTTTATAATCTATAAATCCCATGTGTTTAATGAATTTTTCGTTGATATCGAGCCGATTTAATCTGTAAATTGGCGGAGAGAGTGGCGGTCCGCCGGCTGGTTCTGCCCGTCCGGCGAATTTATAACTCGGCCTGCCGCCTGTTCTTTGACGTATCGCACTGCATTGGCTATTTGCTCACGAGCGAGTCTAAATACACATGGCGCCGGCGCCTGTGCAGGCCAAACTGACAATTTGACATTACGTGTCCGCTACGGAATAACGAGTGTTATATCGCTATATTTCGAGCGAAGGCAACTTTGCCCGTTTGTTCGACACAATGGATCTGACTGGTGCGTGCTTGATTCAAAGACGAGAAAACATGATAGGGATATCTGGGCCGCGCAATCACGGTCACTGACACGTCGGTCAACGTCAAATAGACACCTGAGTAATTGCGAAAGCCGGCTCAGATCGAAACGGATCGCGTGGAAATGCGATAGGGAACCGCAACTTTCGTGATCACACGCCTCCGCGCGCGGGAACGCGCTCCTTCCGAATCTCGCAATCGCCACGCCGGCTACTGTTTTTGATCGACCTCGACGCTCTCAGTCCCTTTCGAAACCTACTAATAGGACCTTCGCTCGCTGATACACCTGTATCACCATCACTAGCCTGATCCGCGACACCGTGAGACGCTTTTAAACTCTAAAGGGTTCTCGTATCTGGTGTCGGGTATCAGCATCGAACCGCTCGCTCGTGTTTGTGTCAAGGTACTGATGGCTTCCAATCATAATACACGTCGTCGGAGAGGTGTGTCAGATTTGTATCGTTTGTCAGAGTGTCGTCATAAAAAAACTTGTGGAGCGCCTCGGGCTTCTATCCAACACGACTGGATCAGGCATGCTTCACAAAGTTTGGAAATTCGACGGAGGACCCCTTCCGTTTTGGTGAACCAATTGCCGTGGTGTATGAAGGACGTCTCTATTTCAGCGTGGCCAAGCGAGACTCTTTGCGTTAATGAGCGCTGGTGTAACATAGCAATCTAAGAAATCGTTTGAAGTCCGTCATCAAAGGGAGCTCTGGCTCTCGCACGGGACCGGAGCTGCATACTACTTCATTTTAGATCCAACGCTCGATTGCGGCGCATGCAGCGCGATGTAACGTCAGATAAGACTTTGCTGGGAATAGCGAGCACTCACGTAGAAGCTGCCGAAAAAAGCACACGATCCCAAGAAACGGAGCATACTGGCACCGCGATAGGGCAGTGCCCGCCCGGCAATCAGGTCGGTGTTAAATCCAGCCTGGGGTTTCTTCCGTTTCCCAAGCGAAGCGGCGCACGCCAGCCAGAAAGGACGAAAAGAGTTTTCGACCGGGGCTTTCAACGCCGGCACGTTCGGCGGTTCCACTGTTTGCACGTTTTATACGGGCTCTCTCGGTGCGCCGAGCACTACGCTTAGTGTCTGCTACACTCGATGGTAATTTATTATTACTGTTCGCCCGGCCGTTTCACCCCCGTAATCTGCGTCACGTTTCACAATTTGCTGGTCACGCGTCCTCCTCCCCGCCGACCCGCCGCCCTTCGCCCGCCCTATTGATTTGCCTGCAGCGATATTTCTGAATTTCAGCCGCGCAAAAATCGAGACACCAATTTTATTGGCGAGCATTGTTTCCGAATTGCCTGGAACTCCCAGTGAATTAAAAGTCCAAGCGCACAGAATCCAGATGCGCCTACGGTTGCTAAAGTGTTCTAGTGCACCTTCCTACTTTGGCAATGCCGTTCTACCGGCTTGCAGATAGGAGGGCGATCGAGGGCGCGCGTTCACGGAGTAAGCAACTAGAGCGGCGTAACATAGCCGCCACATAAACGCGCGAACCCTTTAATTAGGCTTTTATCTGATGCATGGTGTAATGTGGTTCGCTGAGGAGTAAGTGAGAGAGGGCGAGCGCGCAAGCCTTCACTGGCAGCAGTAGTAGCCGCAAGGCCTCTTGAAACTATGGTGTATAATGCGCCGATAGAGGTGTGGCCAGGAAGGCCTCCTGCATCGATGCAACTAGAGATTGACTGACGTGTGGGAATTAAATAAGAGGAGGTAGGGTCAGCGTCGATAGTGGTGGCTTTCAAGCACGAGCCCTCCCACTTCTATGAATTCTAGGGCTCGCTCCCTATCGGACGAGCAAGATGGTCACCTGCATTTTCGATCGTGAAATTCCGGCTGCACCGAGTTTTCCGGGTGTCCCCGGTTGAATCGAGCGCGCGAGCCATCACTTGGAATTCTCACCAGGCACACTATGGGTAATGAACTAATCCTGAATCTGTTTGGACGTTCGTGCTGGGCATCGCGTGACAGGAATTATAATGTTGGTGTTAATTAAGAGGACGTGGTCATTTGTCACATGATACGCCGGCGCTAGCCTGCTCAAGACACAGTACAACGCTGGGATTTCGTGGCGAGAACATCCGTTCCGTTTTGTTATCCACTTGGCGCACGGATTAAGCGGTGCTAATGCGGCGCGGCCAGGCAACACGAATTTTTAATTAACCGGCTGGACCGTAAAAGTTGTGCCGCTAGTTTCGTGGCCAGCGCCAACTCGATCCAGCTATAGCCGTGGTATGCGTGTCGATGGAGATGTGTGAAGTGGTTGGCAGCGTCAGCCGGGGAGCGAGAGACCGAGCCGTATGTTACGACATTCACAACAGCTATGCGTAATAGCTCCGAGCAGTTTCTAATAACACTAGGACTTTTTCCCCTCTGCCAGCACTCATTCTCACATGTATACTATGCATGTATGCGTCAGCTTTCCGTCTCGCTTTCCCGATTCGAGTCCCGACTCTGAGCCCTGCAGCAGGTGTAACTCATATGTCGCGATATCGTGCTCTCCGGCTGCGTAGAGTTTCCCGGGCAACTGTCCTTCACTTCATCCACTTCATCTCTCACGCCGGTCTCTCCGGCTCTCGATTTTCCGGCACTCACCTCTCTCCCTCTCCTCTTGCTGCACGAAAAATCCCGCGATAAACCGTAAATTATTTCCCCCCAGAGCTTTCGCCGGCGCGAACGAGTTTGGCCCGCTCGTAAGTCTTGCCCGCCGCGATTTAGGATCGCCCGCGATACTTCAGCTCCTCGCGGACAACGTCGCAATATTTTCACCTTGATTCTTTTAAGAAAGTTCATCCCCGCCAGCATCCATTTTCGTTCCTTAAACAAGCCGCGATCACCCACTCTCGCCCCGGAATTGTCGGGGTCTGACCACACAGGGCTTGATTCTACTGTAAATAATAGAGAGGAATAATATTTCTCGTTGAGGAATAATAGAGCGGAGTGGCGAGGTACATGTGGAGAAACGTATAGCTACAAGAGAATAACATTCTTTTGCGAGCTGGGTAATAGGGGAAGGGATAGAAGAGAAGGGGATGTCGCTCTCGTATGCACGTATCGTTGAAGCGAGTCTTTGTAAGGCATCGCATTATACGAAACTAATTCTGCCCGGGTCTCGGTGAATCCTTCGGTTCAGATGTAACATCTTTCCCCCCTCGCCTCTTTCACCCTCTCTCTCTCTCTCTCTCTCTCCCTCTGGTGATCCCTGTTTCCTGAGCGGAGTAACGAGGACAAGTCGTTCCTCGTTAAGGGGAAAGCCTCAAGAGAAGAAGGGTCTCACAGTAACTGGTCGGCTAGGTATCCGTGGAATCCTTGGCGAAAGGTTCTTCTTGTTTCACCCTTTTCGTACTTTAGTTTCTACCAGTGCTTCTCTCCGTCTGCCGCTTTCATCCTCTATCTCTCTATCTCGGTGCCCGTCGCACGCGCGCGCCTTCCACTCCTATTATGTCGATCCAACGGTATTGTCTACTTTGCAAGTATATTGCGGCCTCTTACTTCCACCGCGAAGAAATAAGCGCGAACTCGGCTTCCATAATGGATACGTGTATACTGTATCGGCGATTAGATATTGACCCACATGCTCATCTCCGCGATCCACAAAGGTTAGAGGTGGATGCGCGCGCTAGACAAACATGTGATAAGAGTTATTTCCAGGAAGGCCTCCGACGAGGATCTTTTAATAATGATAAGGCCGCGGATTTCCCCCCGGAGGAATTCATGGACCGCGCTCACTCGAATATCAGCTCCCTCCGCTCCTGGACTTACTCCCTTGATCAGACGCAACTCTTCCTTTCTTGGACAACTATTTTCTTGTGAAGTTTCAATGATCTCGACCAAGCTACACATGCACGTCGCAATGTTATCTTGGGGCTGACAGGAGGCGGAGGTGGTGCGAGCGAAGCTTTTATTAAAAATTCTTTTACCCGCTTTTACAGGAAAGCGAATCTCCCATAATACAGGACGCTCGCCCCATTGGTAGTCGGGCGTTTGTGTCTTGCGATGGGGGAGGGTGGGTGGGGCCAAAGGGGAATGTGCGAAACAAGCTCGGGCTTATTATTATACACGAACTGGCTGGCGTCGTCTACGGCAGAGAATTTCCTCTGTCGCTCTTTGCCGGCAGTTCAGTGGAAAAGGGGGCGCGCGCGCGAGCGCGCAGCTACCGATGAAGACGGCGGAAAGGGCGGCCGGTCATTTTCGCGCGCTGACCATGCCCATCTGCATAATACGTGGCCCGTTGATGGTTCCCATGGTGTGCTTGTCGAGATGCTGCCACGTACCAGGTGATATTCCCGGCACGCCTGCTGTCCAGCATTACCGTAGCCCGGCCACGTTTTTCGCGCGGCGGTATCTTCGGCGAGACAGAATGAAACGGACAGCCAGCCAGACAGAGAGAAAGAGAAAGAGGGAGAGAGGGAGAGAGCGCCGGCTCTTTTCAGAAGCCACGAAACTCGTCCGCATTGCCAGGCTTCCTTCTCACGCGTCCTTTTCCCGCGAAATTCGCGCGGCGCCGATCGTTATCGTAACGGGTTCTCGAAGAAGAGTAGGAGCAGTGGGAGCAGAGGAGCCAGAGAGAAAAAGAGAAGAAGTAGTGGTGCCGCGCGGAGAAAAGTTTCGGCCGATCGCCGATGAATACCGAGTAGTAGGCGGCCGGCACTTTGGCCACTTCGAATAGGAATAATAAGCGTAATTGGACGAAGAAAGTTTGCCTTCTCAGACGGAATTATGCTGCCGAGACGAGGCCCAAGTTATTGGTGCTCGCCGGAACTACATAATTATATTTTCGCCTCGGGGCCAGTCCAGGCTGGCCCTAAGCATTCAATAAAATTTGTTTGCCACCGCTTTATTAGCCGGATAATTAACAGCATCAATTTCCGCGCGGTAGATATTCGCCTTTTTGTTTAAAGTCCGCGCTCGTCGGTAGCGCGTGTTCGGGCGTTCCGCGAAATTGCGGCTGAATGAAAAAACTTTGGAATACGAGTGGGAGGTAAAGGAAGTTGTAAAATCTCATTAGAAAGGTCGTTCCAGTGGTACTCCTGATTGCAGTCTACTACTTCTGAGTACACACTCGCTCGCTCAGCTAACAATGAGAGAGATAGCTCGGTGTATGCGAGCCCCAATTACGCGTGCTAATTGATAGGGCTCCTAATAGCTCGGTATGATAGGACCTGGCAAGATTTTTACTTCTTCCTTCGGCGAACGAAAAAGATCAACGATTGCCGGTATGAAATATACACGTCGCAACGTGCCGCTTACGTTTTGGAGTGCTTTCAGGAATGACAGCGTCTGCGTCTGCCGGAAGATCTCCGTCAGTGGGACGTGGAAATAGAGCTTGAAAGAAGACGAGAGGAAGTGGGCCAGGAACTGGTAGGGAGAATGGGGTCGGAAAAGAGACAGAGAAGAAGGACCGAATCTTTGTTCTTCCGGCGGAAGCTGGTTCTTTGGGGTGGTGGCGGGCGTGGGCGAGTGCGCGCGCGCGCGCGTCCGCTCTCGCGTGGTAATCGTAATAACTATTCTCTCTTTCTGCAGTGCACCAACAACGCCATCCACTCTCCGCGTAAACAGCATCATAAATTTGGTCGGAGGCCCTCTTTTACCCCGCCGTTTACGGGGTACATCCTGACCATCGCCGAGCGCCATCGTTAACTGTTACGGGCCATCTAACGTTTCTCGCCCTCCACTTAAGCGGAGCGGGAACAAGCGAGCGCAGGAAGCGTCGAACGCTTTGCCATTTGTCCGATCACTTCTTCCCCCGGCGATAATGGCGACAATAGCGGTGCGCCGCTCCGTTAGGTGATTAACGACTCGTTTATGATCGGCGCGATGAATTCATCTTATGGATTTCCGGCGAGCGAGAAAGACAAAGACAACGGAGGAGGGGGGGCCAGACGAGCGAGCCTTTGCCAATGAGGTTTCTTTCATTTTGCGATTGCACACGACGACGCTCGGGAAAAGCCGCTGCTATTATTCACGGGGATTCTCTCCACCCGCGCCAGTTTGTTGGAGCAAGTGCGACCGCAACTCCTCGGCATTGTACTGTCATTAATTAAATACCCGAGGAAAAAGCGGATTAAGTGTGTCCTGGCAGGAAGTGCCGGGGCACCTTCGCGCCGCACAAAGAGAATATTTACTGGGCGCTAATCGGTTCGCGCAAGCATTATAAATCACGCCGGCCTCCTTCACCCGCGCGCCTCTCCCCCCGCTTCCCTCGACGCTTTTTATATCACTTACCAATTCCACGCCCGGCCCACGATATTTCATGCAATTCTTGCCGGGCCTTCGCCCAATGCATTTCATTCGTACTCGAGTCAATACCAGAGATAAATCACGTCTATCACTTTTTATGCCCTTAACGCTCGATCGAGTGCGAGCCTGCTATATTAAAATCTATCTCTCAACTGGTGCGCGCGGGAATGAGGATTCCTCGAATTACGGATATGAGAGGATGGAGTTGAATAAAAGCGAGCAAATCACTGTTGCAATGCACCGGCGAGAGTCAGTCTGTCGTCCGAAAAATTCCTCGGCGTACTATTTATCTGCCGTTTAATAACAATAGGGGGAAAAATGCATGAAAGATAGAGGCCGGCAGTGAGTTATCGTGAATGTTGAAAAATACTGGGAGCTTTCGCGCGTCAAGTTGGGCTCGGGCCGATTGAACTGGCGCTTTTCGGAAGTCGGATGGATCATTCGAAAAAGTGGCGGCGAGAGATGCGCGACAGCCTAGCATCGGGAACACGGGCACGAGAGCAAAAACAGTGGGCGTGAAGGTAGCCACGAAACAGGGAAACGATGTGACTGACAGGCTTCGTGGTTTATTCGACAAGTCGGAGTGCTGGCCCGGGGAAGCCTATAACATCGTATCCAAGTTGTGCTTCGGGTTAACAGGCCGGCTGTTCGACGCTGTACCATGATGCATGACGCGGTGTCAGATTCCAATCCCCCGGGACTGCCATGAAAGCGGGTTCTGTGCTCGATGTAAAATATCGTTGATCCGGCGGCGGCGGCGGCGGCGACGGACCATCCGCTGCGGTACCAGACACACCCGGACCTGTTCGCGGAGCTCTCCTGCTTGTTGCCCGCCGATTACAAGCCTTCTCCGTTGCAGCATCGTATCGGTAATCCCATCCTCATTGCCCACTTTCCATAATCGCAGCTTCGAAAGGTCAGTCAGTTTTACTTCAAGATTCAAGCTTTCAACAGATTAGGAATACTAGATATTGTCATACTCCTCGCCGGGATTCTATTCTGGGACAACGCAGCAATAAAATTAGCATAATTTCTTTAATGATCGTTTGAAACACATTTCTGCGCGTAATTACGAACGGCTGTTAGATCTTGCGCATCGATTATGCCGAAGATAAGGCAAACCGGACGCGGCAATTCCATGAAAGCGAGTTCTGTTGGGAATGGAAGATGCTCCCATGAAAGAATCAGTGGTGGTCCGCTCTCGCAGTTATTACACGGTATCAGCAGAGTTTCACGGGTGTAAGGGAATTGTCGGGCTGGTTTCATGCTTTTTTAAGCATCAACGACAGAACAGTGATGTTGGGGGAATGGGAGATCGATTGTCGGGTTAGCAGGATATCGGTGTCATTCGCTTTCGGCACGAGCCTGTTAATTTGGAGGCTGAAAACACAGGGGATGCCGGCGTGTAAAGCAGCTACTCCGGTGCGATGTAAATTATCATTGATCCTGACGCGCGTTCCACCGTCCGAAATGCTTCTAGACACGCGGCCCGAACGGCGCAGCACATGTGGGCTCGATAGTGGTTTCTGATTACGATTCGATCCCCACGTGTTCCGGGCTTTCGGTACTTTTTAGGAAGGCGTTAAATCCTACTATCGCTCGATCTATGATTCGGGGCCAATTGGTTTTCCCCGGTCGTTTTATAAGAGGGTCTATGGATTGATCGGGTCCTCGACGAGAGAGCGGCCCACTCCTACCTACGAGTGCGCTAACCAAAGGTAAAGGCGCACTTCACGCGTATTACAAGGTGAATTAAAATCAAATTGAAAGCGATTTCATCTCGGTTTGTGCTTACCCGTCGGTCACGCTATTTATTCTCAAATAGCTCAACCTATTAGGTATACTGAAATGAAAATGTCGAATACCGTCGAGCAGAGTGTTTCCCTCTTCTGCGCTGTAATCGTATAGTTGGCACACGTAGAGCGATGAAGGAGGAGGAGGAGGTTTGCTAAGGGAGAAATTCGCAGAACCAATATCTGAGAGAGAAGTTAGAGAGCAGGAATATTCAGAAAACAACGATGCGCGAGATTAAGTGGAAGCGTACAGGAATGCTAAAAGAGGGAGGGGGTGGTTGGAGGGGCTTGGTTGAAGGTACCTTCGGAGATACCTACTCGATGAGGATTAGGAAGTGATTTGCAGGCGATTCCCGATAGCGACGGAAACACGAAAGCCTGAATTTATCGCGATCGTCGAGGAACAGAGAGAGGGAGAGAGTGTGTGTATGTTCACGTAGTCATGAAGTTTCGGGGGCTGTTATCTCGCGCGTGCACCAGCTATACACGAACAATCAGTTTTCATGAACATGTTTATGACGCAAATATGCGCCGGCTTTCTATCGGAACATATGTTTCGCGGCGCTCATTAGCCTGGTTCCAATGTACCCAGCTTAAATCGGACCCACTCCACACCGCACGAAATACAGCCGAGCCGTGCGCCGTCGCGTATCTCATTCTTCCCTTCGCCAGATTCACCCGCTCCGCACCTTCCTCCGCCGCCGCCGCCGCCGCCGCCGCCGCCGCCGTCGCTTAAACCATCCTACCGGATAGCGGATTAATCAGTTCACTAATCTCCCGATAAAAAATTAACAGGACCGAACACTCCCAGTTACGCGAATACATACTAATTCATCTTAGTTTTACGCAACGCGAAGTCAGTAGCAACTCGATCTCGCAATCGTTCCAACGAGAGACGAGATAATCCTCTGAGGCGGCGCTCGGCACTTCGTCTTGCACAACTCTCTCCGATTTTCAGGAATCTGACATTTTCCGAGAGTCGTCAAAGCTCCTGGTAGCGGTGCCTTTGATCCGAGAAAAGCGGGCTCTTTCCGATCGGATTGGCTGGAGTGTCGAGCGAGTAGACTCTTTATCAGAGAGGTGAAGGAGGTTATAGGGGTTTGAGGGTGTCGGGAGGAGGTTCGAAAATCGTAGGATGTTCGTGCGGTGGGTGGACCGCAGCGATTATGGGGATTCATTAGCCGAGCCGGTATATCATAGCGATCTCAAGGCAGCGAAGTGCTCGGTGCGGCTGGCTCGGGAGCAGCGAGTCCAGTAGCGGGAGAGGATTCGACTCGGCTGGAACGAGTGGAGTGAGGAGAGTAGAGGAGCGGAGAGCGAGTGGTATAGGCCAGCGAGTGAAAGAGGCATAGGCGTAGGTCGCCAGTAGAAAGTGCCGGCTGGAGGACCCACTGGATGTGGTAGTTCAAAGTCAGACCGCCAGGGCAAACTCTCTTCCGAGTGGAGCCGAGGAGGTGCGGCGGCGACCGAGCCGAGTGGCGGTCGTACCAGCTTGGATTCAATGGTGTCAGTACCGAGCCGCCGCGGGTCAGGACTCGACGTGGTTCTATCTGCCAGAGGTGTTATAGTCAGTTGAGTAAACCATCCGGCCACCATGCTGCGTCCCAGTCAATGAGATACCTTCCAAGAGCCGTGACAAATCTTGCCTTGCAAATCAATCTTCTCTTCACCTATGAACCCAACTGTCACTCTGCCAATCGATCATTCATTCCTTAGGATCGATCTTCTTGAAAGTGCCCTAGGCTGGATATGACGGGACTTGTCAAAAATCTTGTGGTGACTGTTTTTTCTTTTCACATTCCTGTGCCGAAGGATAATCGCAAGAGTGCCACTTGCCATTTGTGATAAATAGTCAGGCCGGAAGAGACTCGAGGCTTTTTGCCCAGGGAGAAGAACTCGGAGCACCGAGTTCTTCGCATGTGCAGTTGATGCGAGCGCTTCGGAGCGTGCCAGTCCACTCTCCTTTGTCAATTGTCGGAAGTTCTGTCAGGACTTGAAGTTGCTCGAAGTACGAGGGGGCAAATGGTAATTGATGAGGATCATCGCATGCTGGATAAGGAAGGGTGGTGTGCGTGGCAATTGAAATAGGTGGCTGCTCGGCATTTACTGGAGCAATTAATATCGAATGAGGAGAATTTAATTAGGAAGAAGCGAGCGACGAGCGACGAGCGACGAGAGACGTGTTGCGAGCGTGCGTAAATCCCTTATGCATACTTCTGTGCGCTCGCGCGGCCGGAGGGGTGTGCGGGAGTAACGAGGCGTGATATAGGGGTAAACCGACGTGTTCATTCGGAGCCAGTAATACAGTAAACTAGACTGGTCTCTCCGCGCATCGTTACTTGTGGCGACGAAGTTCGGCGAACCTTGAAGCGCCGGCGAATTCTCGTGCACGAGCCGAGATTCGTATGGATAGTGGGCCTGGAACACGGGCAGAGGGTGAAAACGCTCGAGCTCTGTTAGAGGGATCCCAGTGATCCCGTTGCATCGGCTCGTCCCTCGATTTACGGAGCAGCCAGTGAAAATCGACGATTTCCTGCTAGCATTCGCCCTCGCAAATTTTGCAAGGCCTCTCGCAAGCACTTCCTCCACTCTGTTTATCGAGACTCGTATTGCTTCGCGAGCGGGCGAGCGAGCGAGAACTCCATTGCCAAAAAAGACCACCGACATTTAGATAGCGACACCGATACACCTTTTACTCGCTCGACTACACAATTGCTCACTCCTACCTTCTTTAGCTTTACACGGTGTTTTTCGAAATCGGTGCTTAGCCAGCGCAACGATTCCAGACGGAGATAGCGTCGATAGTAAGTACGCACCATTCGAAAGGCTCGTCAATTCGGCGGGGCTCGAGTTTCCAGTGATCGTCGTGCGCTTTGATTGGGAGCGCGGACCATTCTGGTTTCAAAGCCCATCGAAAACTGCATCGCCATCGGACTACCAGCGACTTTGTCCCTCTCGCACGCCTGGCTTTCTCCTCTAGTTCAAAAGCCCTGATGGAAGCAGTTCTAGCAGTGAATACAGTGAATTCCCCGATAAAAGGATACAACGATTAGATCGTTCGGCGATTTCGAAACTTGATCACTGCCGCCTCATTGTTATTCATCGCGGAATGGACGGTCACGTAGATTCCAATCAGCACTGCACCAGCCAAGTTACCGGGATGGCTCGTCCGCCCGTGTAGCCCAGTTTTCTTCCCGAATTCACCGAGCTTGCCGATTGCCGGCGAACTGACAGTTGCCAATCACTGTTCGCGGAAGTTGGCCGATCCACCCGTCACCCCCGGGCTTGAATCGTCTGGACCAGCAACTCCAAGAAGAGTCTACTCGTACAAGTTCAATTCCATCGAATGCCATCCCGACCAGTGGAGGAATATACATAGAGTCGTAATGTGGATGCAATTAAAAGAAGAAGAATACAGACGTCTGCAGAAGAGGACACCAGACTCAAGAAAGCAGCAGCAGCAGCACCGGCTGGAATTCTGAGGAACGATAAAGCAGTGCTGCTGGGATCTCGGTGGATGTGAGAAAAAGCAGAAAGAGGTAGAGAGCAGTTGGGTGGAGGAGGA
This sequence comes from Ectemnius continuus, assembly GCA_910591665.1. Taxonomy (NCBI): domain Eukaryota; kingdom Metazoa; phylum Arthropoda; class Insecta; order Hymenoptera; family Crabronidae; genus Ectemnius; species Ectemnius continuus. The sequence goes on along the minus strand of OU342868.1, from coordinate 4,475,099 downwards.
GGTGGAGGTGGAGAGGGGGGAGAGGGATCATCGGTGAATCGTGGCACAGGCTTAGCTAAGACGATATCAGGTGGTGAGTGGAGTTGGTGCGAGAGGGTTGTGAGAGGATGTCGAGTGCGGCGCAATGCAGCATCGGCATCGGTGGCAGCGACCGCACCAGCCAAGACAACAACAACAGCAGCACCAGCACCAGCACCAGCAGCAGGTCGAACGCAAAGCAGGCGAGCGGCAGGAGGAACAAGCATTGCTTTACTGCCGTCAGCAGCAACAGCAGAAGCAACAACAGCGGCGTCAGCAATTAGTGCCGGTTCAGGACGGTCGCGAGACTTCCTAACGACTTTTCAGGCTACGCTAGGAGCTAGCCGCGCTGCCAAGGGTTGACGCTCGCGTGAAGGGTGCGTGTGCAGTGTAGGAAAACCGAGACAAAATGTGCCGGAGGTGCTGCTGTCGGTGGAGTGTCGCGACTGCTACGACCTTGTTGGTGTTGGGCATTGCCAGGGTATACTCGCAGGGGGAGATATCTGATCTGGATAAGCCAAGTGAGTGATGCACACACCACTGTCTTTACTGGTTATTCCCCGATTTGTAATTCCCTCCGTTGCTCGCCTAATACCATTACCAACTATTGCCTCAAATGGAACTTCACCGTTCCATCAAATTTATCCATGATATTCCATCATTATTACCGCTCTGTTTATCGTATGTATTGGAACTGAAGCTCGACTATATGCATTTTCATTTCATTCCATCGCATTTCGTACGTAATATAATTATTGGAACCTTGTACCGGTTTTCCCCAGCGACGTCTCACTTATTCATTTATCGTAGACCGGATCTTTGGTGTACTAATGGTGCTAATAGCTGACGATTGACTCCCACAGTCCCACTGTTACCAGGAAAATCTTGAAATATCGTTTTCTCGATAGGGGAGCCTGGGTGACTTGTCATACGCTCGTAATTACGGACGTAATGGCACGTGTGGTCGCGCCTGTAATCGAGTTTCCGACAAAGCTTGGATAACGGACCTCTTGCCGTACAATGAACTTGGCACTCGCTTTTGCATCATAACGTAAATGTCAAAGATTCAATCCCCACGTGCATCGAGTGCTCTCTGCTCGCCCGTAAAAATAGAAGATACCTCGGTGATAAAATATTTGCGTGTTTTTAATAACGACGCCTGTCTGCCCGTTGAGAAATTTCGGTGGAAATTGGATGTCCACGAGCCAGGCAAGATTAATATTTCAGCTTTTTTGGCATGACTTTCATAAAACGCGGATAAACAGTTTTATGAATTCGTACTTTCTCTCTCAGCGCACATGCACATTCCTTCGCTTGTCGGATTTGCTTTTTCGCGATGTTAATATTAAGTGAGGCACTTAATAATATAGTTATGATTGCATTAGTTGGTAGTTTAACTGAGAAATGATATAATCACGGCTGACAAGAGTCCGGGAAAAGTCAAACATTGGGCGGATGCAGGGGTTAATTTGCACGAAATAGAAACGCAGGGTAAGGCTGGCATCGGGCATAGGATCGATTTGGTTCTGGCCGCCAGTCATGCCGCTGCCTCTCCAGTCACGGGAGCGAGTGACAGCTAAACTAGTTTAATTAAACCACATCGGATAATCCGGCGCAATTTACGGTTGGACGGTAAAAAAGAACGAGCTTTCCGTTCGCGTTCAGAAGGCGCACACCCACCTTCCGCCAGAGAAGTTCAGCCTGCGTTATAGCAACCTGAGAAATAATGTGACAGTCGATTCGAACAACGAATTACTCGGCCGGGATACTTGGTAATTGAACTGGACTTGCATTTTCCTTTTCGAGCGCAGCAGTTATCGGCAGCCGGGAGATTCTCTCAGTAACACTCGCGGTGTTAATCACTTGATAGGAATCGAGAGCAAGGATCAGTTTGACTTATCGCTCGGTGTAATCTCTGTTTAGCATGCCTATCATTACACACTGCTGGCACTACCAGTGACTACTACACGCTTTTAATTAGCTATCCAGTTTCTCTGGCAATGTTTCATTAGCCCAATCGACTAGCTAATTCCCTTTCACGATAGTTGCCATGCGTATCTGATTAGAGAATTTGTTCTCGAGCGAAATACTCGCCGGCTCTCTTCTGGCGAGTATCATGTAACTGGTTGAAGAACAGTCTAAATGCTAGTTGCAACGGCGTCGCGCCAGCTGTCTCTATCAATGTCAATAGGCGCAATCACAGCCAAGTCTGGCGGGCGCGCCAACGATTCAGACATGTTTCTGGCGAAAGCAGATGTCAAGCGTTCGTTTACTAGTCCGGCTATGTAAAACATTGGTCGCGCACCATCACGCAATAAGCACAATTAGCACGAGGTACTCGCAAGGGCAAATATTGCCAGCGGCAAATTAATAAACACCGCCCGCTGACCGGACGTGAAACCACCCAATAACGATCGGTAATTAGCTGCTCGCGTCACTGGACAACTGCCGAATACGAGTTATGACCGATCCGAATTACGAGAAATTCCCTGACTTCCCGGACACGGGACTCCACTTCCACATGATAGAGTCTTAATGTCTAATTACTAAGTATTGTGTATGCCTGATGGATCCTATGATACACAGGGATACAGCTCGTCGATGTTCACTCTTTTACCCACTGCACCGAGTAATTGACGGCATTGGCACCAGCTAATTACGAGACGTCGCGCACGTTGATGCCGTGACATAATGTGAATAAGATACACAATGCATTGCTCCACTCACACGGTATCGCCCCACTGGATTTTCTACGATAGTGAGTATCCAACTAATTGCAAACACCGTTAGAACGTACGCGGAGAGAACATTAATTTTTTAAGGATTCCCATTCATACAAATTAATGCTAATTTGATGACTATTAAAATCCCGCACATTTATGCTGATGACTTTACAGCGGAGATCTCGGCTGTGCCTGTGTCAAGGTTACTGCCGGCAATTAATGTAGTAGCGAATTAATATTGGGCAATAATAATAAACTTCGAGTTTCCGACCGGTCATTGTGATATAGTATCACCTCGATAACATTTCTTCTGTGGAATTCGACAGGGTCGACGGCTCTTCTTGAACCGTACGGATTGTAGCCTGGTGATTTTCTGCGCACAGACACAGGCACACACACTCGCGCACGCACGGTGTTTTATGCCTCGGTATTTTTTTCCTCCCGGCCGGTGGATGCTTTTATGCGATCATTACGCGGCGAAGGTGCGAAAGGTGTGCATTTGAGCGGGCGTATCTCGCGAGCAAAACCGCTCGACGGGCTCGCGTGAAAGCCGGCTGCTATTGAGGGACGCTTGCACGCCCGAAAAATGCATGCTCTCGCGCGCGCGTTTCAACGCTCTCGGCGAAATCGGCGCTTCGCACGAGGAGGGTGGAGGCGTCGCCACCTGTAAAAACAGCCGCGGCAAAAACCACGACTTCTACTCTCTCCTCGAAATTTCATTAACGCACGCGCGAATTAATGGGTTAACAAATAAATCGTAGCAAGTAGAGCAGCGCGGGTGCGAGCGAGCCCGCGTGCACGCGGGCTAATAAATCGACGCGTGGCCCAACGTCGAGGGCACCGCGCGTAACAATTAACTCTTAACGTCGCGGCATTTCATCAATGTTCTCTGATGCCATTTGTCCAGTGAATTCGACGATGGTATAAATTGCGGGAAATTTTGCTGCTTCCCTCGTCCCCCGTGCGTCCTTTCTCCCTCTCACGAATTCATAATGCTCGTCCAAGCTTTATATTACCGTTTTCCATTATCAGAGTTATGAGCAGTCAATAACATATTCAATAATTAATGCATTCCAGCACTTCTTTTGGACCGTTAGTCACGATCGATTCTATTTTCAAGGATCCGCGAAAACGTTATCCTGGAATAATCATTCTTGGAAGTTCGCATTCTGCAAATCAGTAGAAACTTTGCGAGTGACGTGGAAATATCGGTATTCCAGGGACATTCTATGGCGTCCGGCACAATTAAGACAGTCATTCAGCTGATGTCTTTGCTCACGGCTTCCCAAGGGCCGTCACCACTCGAGAATGACACCAGCAGAGAATGGCGAGCGGTAATTAATTTTTTGCGTGCAACTCTCGGAATCGAGTGTAAGGGGGCGTGAGTGAGTGAGTGAGTGAGTGAGTGAGTGAGAGAAAGGGGGAGAGTAGAAGTGGAATGACCACGAAATCGGCCTAATGGCCGGTCATTTGTCATTCCTCGAAGGGCGTCAGAGAAGCGAGTAGTGGTGTGGCGAGGCTGGGGTGCTCGGGAGGAAGTCTCTTTCGCACGTCCTCGACGAAGTCGATAATTTGCACGCGATTCAGCACGCCAGCATTGCACGCTTCCTGCGCCGCCACTACTGCGTGCGATTTAATGGAAACAAGTGTAGGCATGCTTGGAAAATCGAGAGCAACTCCACCTTTATACCAGCAGGTTAAATCAGTGTATTGTAATGCTCCTGCGAAGCGTGTACATTGCGTCTAGAAGGGCGGCGAGGCCGGATGAAAAAAATGTCGCTATATTTGTGATGTCAAGAGGAAAGGCGAGTAGGTGGCCGAGTGACACAGCACGCTTTCTTTATCGAGCCGTGCGTGCGAGCGGTGGCAGGGCGGCTGAGCGAGCGAGTGAGCGCTCTTAATCTAAATGCTAAGGGTTAGTCGACCGAGCCTCTGACACGAATTAACGCGGCGGTATTCGGTGGCGGAATGTTGCTCGATCATTGCCGAAAATGAAAGATCCAAGGCGGGTGGTATCTGATCGAAGTCGGGGCATCGATTGCCCGGCTAATTGCACCCGATCGAAATCTGTCTTTTTATTATAAACGATTAGGCAGCGACGTCGATATTCAGGAGAGCCAACCTGCTGGCCCCTTACTCACCATCTCCCACTCGATCTGGAATTATGAAAATTAGGCGTGGCCTGACGTGCAAGTTTCCAATTTGATTTGCATACATCGCGTATGCCAGCGCGTGGTTATTTAAGCATACGTGCGTTCGCGCGTACGCTCTCGTCCGTCAAATTATGCCGTCAAATTTTCTGCATTATTTGTGGCTTATCATTGGGCGGAGAGAACGTTTGATTTCCCATAATGCGGTCTGCCTCCTGTCAAGTGCCGGGCGAGTATGCTTTAACGCTATATATTATAATGTCGGTGACCCGATTTGAAAGTGTGCGGTGTGTCCGGCCGAGAGCATTTCGCTCTCCCTATTTCTCACGGGTCCTCCACATGTGACGGCGAAAATGCGCAATATTGCTCCCCCGGGTCTCGTTTCGCAAAACTGCAGACCGGCGAACAAGTGCATCCACTTCGATATGCCGATACCGCCCTGGCTTAGCCCCGTGCTCGGGCCACGGCCCATTTCCTCTGGAATTTCCCCCGTCAAATGATAAATCAAATTCTGCATCATTTACGCGTCTCATCCGGCCATTTACCTTTCAGCCTTTCCGACCTTCTCGACATCACTTTTTAACAACTATGATTAATCAAAAGCCTGTCAACGCTTTCGATGATTATTCCTCCCAGTTTATTATACAATGTTTAATCAATGTATTTAATTCAAATATAGCGGTGCGACTAATTTAAATTCGGGCACAGGGCAGAGAACTGTCTTCCGATTAAAATAGGAGAATAATTATATTGTTAATTGATGCATAAACTGCGAAGCAGTACTGTTCGATTTATTAATATCGAGTGTAACTGGTATACGGTGGGAATGTGGTAAACGATGGGTTGGAGTATATAGTTTGGGCGGGCTACTCGGAGATGAGCCTTTCGTACTGAGGATACGCCTTATCAGGGGTGTCTACGATCGCTCGCTAACGAGAGTCTGACTGGGGGGGTTTCTGCGCTCGAGGTTTGCTGGGATTGCGGTGTGCATTAGAAAACGAGGCTTGGAATAACGTATATACCAACGGAAGTTCGAACGACTCGGCGAAATGGCTGCCGGCTACTCCTCGTAACAATATACGAAACAGGTTGCCCGTACCTGTTCACGTAGCGTAGCTTACCACGGATTACTGGTAATCCCTCGGGTTCGGGTAGCAGTTACACGCTTTCAACGAGACGACGGAACTTCGGGCCGCACTGTCGGCCCGCGGCGGAACACCGCTCCCTCCCTCGTCATTCCACTGATACATGCATTCCTGATCATCCCTATGAACGAACATCTCTCCCAGGTACATCATCAGGAACAATGCAATTACGCGTTTACAGCTAGAGTTGGGGTACACCACCTAATTTTTTCCTATGCATATGCTTTTATATTAATTCGAGAGTTAGAGAATTAATTAAAACCTGCATTTTTGAAGGAATCAGTCGTGTCAAAGTCACCATTGTACGAAAATGGTCGATTTTCCTAAAAATCTGGGTTTTTTCAAGGGTTTTTTAAAGTTTTTCCAGTCTTCCTGACACTTTCCGAGGCTGAAACTTGGTGGGGAATGTTTTCTTGCATCGAGGAAGAAGTGATAAAAATTCCAGAGCCCTAGCTCAAAATTCATTTTTTCGCAAATTTTTTAAGGCATACCCCTTCAAAAAATTTCGATTTTTCGAAGGTTCTGGGACTGGGACGAACGCTTGATTTTTCGATTGCTCGTGTCTCAAAACGGATAAAAAACATCATTGTTGTGGGGGAAATGCCGGAATTCTACCTAAAACACCTGGAAAACCGATCTTGAATATTTCATTTCAACGGTTTGTGCCATGTTTTTTTATCTTCCCGACCTTTCCCGGGGCTGAAACTTGGTAGAAAGTGTTTTTTTACATCGAGGAAGAAGTGATAAAAATTCCAGAGCCCTAGCTCAAAATTCATTTTTTCGCAAATTTTTTAAGGCATACCCCTTCAAAAAATTTCGATTTTTCGAAGGTTCTGGGACTGGGACGAACGCTTGATTTTTCGATTGCTCGTGTCTCAAAACGGATAAAAAACATCATTGTTGTGGGGGAAATGCCGGAATTCTACCTAAAACACCTGGAAAACCGATCTTGAATATTTCATTTCAACGGTTTTCCCTATGTTTTTTTATCTTCCCGACCTTTCCCGGGGCTGAAACTTGGTAGAAAGTGTTTTTTTACATCGAGGAAGAAGTGATAAAAATTCCAGAGCCCTAGCTCAAAATTCATTTTTTCGCAAATTTTTTAAGGCATACCCCTTCAAAAATTTTCGATTTTTCGAAGGTTCTGGGACCGGGACGAACGCTTGATTTTTCGATTGCTCGTGTCTCAAAACGGATAAAAAACATAAATGTTGTGGGGGAAATGCCGGAATTGTACCTGAAACACCTGGAAAACCAATCTTGAATATTTCATTTGAACGGTTTCCTAATGTTTTTCATACTTCCCGACCTTTCCCGGGGCTGAAACTTGGTGGGGAATGTTTTCTTGCATCGAGGAAGAAGTGGTAAAAATTCCAGAGCCCTAGCTCAAAATTCATTTTTTCGCAAATTTTTTAAGGCATACCCCTTCAAAAATTTTCAATTTTCGAAGGTTCTCGGACTGCCCCAGTCTGTTTGACTTTTCCGGCGCTATAATTTAAAGTTCAAAGTCGGTATTCATAGAAGATTCAATGAGGTGAATGCCAGATTTTTTTGTGATGAAGGACGGAAGAAGAGACGGCGAATTAACAATAATTTTCTACCATTAATCCATCGGCTTTGCTGGGCGTTTGGACATGATGTCAGGTTGGCAGCGGAGGAGAGGTGCTCAAGAGTGACTGTACCTCCACGCGCAAACTTTTTCCTTTTGATAGATGAGCCGGTCGCCCCCGGGGGTTGGCGGTGGGCACAGTAACAACGTCACGACATCCGCCGCGCGGCTCGGATGAAAGAATCCGAAGCGCGAGGGCCATTAATCCCGCGTAAAACAAAGTGGGCATTGATGCGAAACGGTCAAGGAACCTCGTTAATCCGTGTCAGCGGGATTAAACGTGCGCGAGCGGGATATCATGAGACGAAAAAGCTGTGACGAGGGAAGCCAGGGAGAATGCACGCTGCTAGGATACAAGGGAGTGTTGGTAGAGTGTAAGAGGGCGGAGGGATGTTCCGCGATAGCAACCGGTTCAGATGTCATGCTCATCGCCTTGTCCTTTCTTTGCCACTCTCATTTATCCCTGCCTTCAACCTGAAATGCCACCGCCCTCGAGCTTAATGAAAGCCGTCTTATTATTTTATTAAAAATATCCTCACCTTCGTGTCGCGTGGCATCGATCGACGTTCCCCACACTCGCACCAAGCTTCTCCCGCAGTTTCTATTTGACAACGTTAACATGCACTTCGGTTCAGGTTACATTATGAAAGCATCATATTCTGGCACCGTCGATTCCATTATCACCGGACACTCCGACCCCAAATATTCCATATTTGTGTTTATTTGCCAACGTTAATTACTAACTCAAATATAAAGGATTCCGCACCACTGTGTGTTCAGCAGACACATTCTGCAGACACAGGGAAGCTCCGTGCGCTCTAGGAACTCCAAGTTCTGGAGTAACTATCAGAACAGTAGTAAGATCTTTCACTTACATCCTGTAATCCCTTCGCCACGAGATTACAATGTTACGATCCTGGTAAGGAGAATCTAATTCCAGTTCGTTCGAAGAAGGCATTACAGTAGACTTAGGAATGCCCATCTGCACGCGATCATCGGGATCGCCTAAACACCATGCCTGCCTCCCATAAAATTCAAAGCCCCGGATTCTGGCCAGACACTACGCATAATATACCACCTGGAAGGCCTCACTTTGCATGCGGCGTGGAATGGATGCTGCGAGCAAAATGAAACAAGCGAAAGGAAATGCCTTGCGCGCGCTGGTTTCGCGTTCAGGGGAATTTGATGAGTGAATTAGACAGGTTGTGCCGAAAGGCAAGTGAAGACGAAGAGCACTCTAAGTGGATAGATGGAACTGTCGCGCGCTGAAAACGTCATTTCGTTGTATTAGCACCGTGAATAGTCGAGTAAAATGGGATCAAGTGCGAGGAGAGTGAAACGGTAGGCTAAGTATATACTACGCGCGGAATACGTAAAGTAGAAATGTACGGATGGCGAAGAGTCGCAGTTAGAGTGTATCCGTGACGCAAACGATCCTGGTATCTTGCCGCCTCAGGTCCAATCTGCGGGAGCGTCAATAAAACGACGGTTCTCTTAGCACGAAACATTCGGCAGCGTTGTGATATTCAACGCTGAAGATGGGAAGACGTAAACTTGGTATAGGATCGCCGTTAAGGGATCATTTCCTCGTCGGCGTGTTTAGATTTTTATGAACTCTTACCGGGACAATGCAAGCCCTCCGGAAGCAACCCTTTCCCCCGAAGAGTGCCTACCCATAACGGTAAACACCGGGGCTCCTCTCTCACTTGTTTTGGAATTTTTCAACAACTGAGGGACGCTTGGTTTCATTAGCCAGAACCCTTTCGAGCCCTTGGAGGAATGAGTGCGGTGGGGAGCAGAAGGTCGAATTGAATTACGTGACTCCGAGCTAAGAGTCTCGGGGTAGCATAACTCTCCTTTTATTCTCACGCGCGATTCACTGCGCTTTATTGAATCGAGAGGGACAGAGAAGGAGAGAACAATCGTCATTGAAAAGTCATATCGAATCTTTCGTAACATGACTTACCAGGTGATCCGAGAGAAAGAATGGTCGGTGAGAAAGGAATTGCTCACCTTACGGGTCACGTGTACAAGAGGAAATTATGAATCTGGTGTAAGGATGCATGAGTGGTAGGAAGTCCTAGTGAAGTGACAGTTGGTTCGAGCCTGGAGTCGTTGGAGGGAGGGCGCGATCCGAGAGGTCGAAGGATCGCGCGCGATATTACCGTAATCCTGGCTGGCGTTCCCATGGGGGAGAATGACAGTCACGTTAGCTAATGCCGGAGACATTCGTTGAGTATCCGTTATCCGATCTAGACTCGTAGACTCGTGGGACGATGCATTACTCCGTGAAGGATCGTGCCAACTGACCGAATCGCTGGCTCTCACTAGCACTGCCAGGAGAGCGACCTAATTTTCCGATGTCATAATTCAACACCAGATAATTCCTACCTTGGATTTTGCGATCGAGACACGCCTCGGATCTCTCCTCTAATCCTTCCCTATCTGCGATCCCACTTCTTTCCAGATTCTATCTCGTTGCTAGACTCTCGTGCGAATAACTCACAAAAGTGCCAATGCAGAGCTCACTTTCATCCGATAACGAAAGCCCCTCCCCCCGCGCGCTTTTCGATAGTAATTCTCTCTGATCCACACTAGAAAACCGTCGCTTTATTTACTCGCGAGAGTTACATGGGCACGTTTGACAAATTGGACTGGCGGTTACCGGACAGTGATGCTAGTTTGTTTTTTACAAAGCAATAGGAGCGCTGATAGCAGTCGAGCGAAAAAAGTCCTTCATCCACACACTCGCTGGACGCAGTGCTCCCCGCTCAGCGGTTGTTTATACAGGAGTTGTTTGTCGACGCGGCACCTGCGAGGATTTACGCAAATCTTCGTGTAACAAACTCACTCGACACAGTCGCCAATGGGATTTCGCGCGAGTAAGGGGTGGTAAATGGTCAGGCGGGAGCACCTGCTGGATGGCGTTCCGCGTGCGCCCGCTGTCTGACGCCATGTCACGATCCACGACTCGTTCTGGCTCGATTGCAATTTTCAAGCGTAATATCCCGATTTATGTAAGCGTATTCCATCGGCTCGGAGCGTGGCATTGCGCGTTATCTACGCTCGCTCTTTTTAATAGCGGCCGATTTTGTTGAACTTTGTCCGCTTATATGTGGTCACGACTGGACACATCGGCTTGGCTGATCTTCACGGAACAAGTATAATAGACTCGATTTTCTCTACGTTCCGCATGCTGCGCTAAGCACACCGCAATCGGTCTTTGTGTTGGTATACATACATCGGTTCGATCGGTTACAGCGCAACGTGCTATGCTGCGGCCTGCCGATTAGAGTTGATGCTCCTAATCAGGATGGTGGCGCACGCGCGTTCCACGTTAGTAAGCGAGATAATGCCACTTATTAAAGGAAATCAACGCTACTGATTGTGCACTTCCTATTGCAATTCAATTCCCCGCCCGATAAGCGATATCATTGGAGCAAAGCCGCACAGTGGACGCCCGGAAGTCGGACCTCGTAATCTCATATTCGAGAGAAGGTGGCACGTGGATATGCACTCGTACACGCGTGCCATGCAAATTCCATCGTCATTCCAGTGCTTTTTCGAGCGCGTTAATAATTATGGGAACGTCGGCGTGGAATGGAGCGCCGCCGGGGCTCAAACGAAACTCGGCCGATGCGAGGTTCTCGTCGCATCGACGATTTAATAAACGTCGCTTCGCTCCGCCGTCGTTAATCCGCTGGTTCATTATCCTGTAATGAGCCGTGATTTCGCCAGTTCACGCTGCCGATTCCCTCAGTAAATCCCGTGTGAGAATCGGAGCCGTGTGTGTGTGTGGGTGCGAGTGAGTAGCTGGGGTTGCCGGTCCGCTTCGCACCGCCGATAATTCCCGTTCCGTTCGGGAAAAAGAAAGCCCGATAACAAATAACGGAGCAGTGGAAATACCGCTGGAAGTATGATGTGTATCATTAATAAAATTTATCTTTTCACGAGGAAAAGCCTATGTGAGCGGAAAGGGTGACGGCGAGGGGAGGGGAAGGGAAGGGAGGGTGAAAGATAGAGAGGGAGAAGAGGGCGTGCCATCCCTGCCAGAAGGGTAGGTATCAGAGGGCCGATAACTGACGGGCGCTTTCGAGATGAGTGCAAATATACACTTCGCCATTCGCTCGCCGACGTCTGTAAGCAAGCAAGGCGGAAGTACGCTGCCCTGATTTTCGAAACTTCGTCGGCGATGCACACGCTTTTTGTCTCTGCCGCGCCTCACGTAAAATCGTGACTATTGTCTGCACACTTATAACATTTGGCGCATTTAATCCAGCCCGACCTCGTTTCCGTTCTACGTTTTACGTCGGACAGAGAAAAACGGGGGAATCGAGAGAGGGAGAAGTGGAAATTCGAGCAGCGCCAATAGCCTGTCCAATATAATCTGGAGACATTACGTTGCATAAATCAAGAGATAGAATTTCCAGCGGCTCGGTAATTTTCGATAATGTTTCGATAATGTTCCGGTGGAAATGAAAAATAAACTTCGAGTCGCGCCAACATGAACACACGCGTGTGTGCCCAGTCCTGGTCACCTTAGTTATGGAGCGGTTCATTTTAGAAACATGATAAACACAGATGGGCGGTCGCCCGGCGCAAACAAGCGATTTGCAGGCAAATACCGCGAAACCGTAATACCATAATGGGAAACAATTCGTTATCAGAGGAGCCGTCGGAATTGCGGCCGGCCACCATCAATAAGGACGGAACCCTCCTAAATTTTACGACAGGGTCCGGCCGGCCATACTACTTTTATGCCTGATAGGAAATTGAAAGAAGATATAAATTCTGTCCTTGGCGTGGATGCTTGATTCTCACCGATCAATTCTGGCCGGAGTGGCCGGAGCCGCTTACCAAACGCCTTTGCGAAATAGGATTGACGGAAGCGCCGCTTGAAACAACTTTGCCCAAGTGGCGGGGAAACGCGATGAGCTGTAATAATAGAACCAAATGGCAAATATAGAGCGGCAGCTTATGTTTAGTAGCGGGCTTTTTTTTTTACCATAGATTTCTTTCGGCGAGAGGGTGACAGAACAAGGGGGTACACAGGCTGAATCGATTGTTCACGAGCGAATAAACATTGCCCGATTGATATAAAAGGCTAAGGTGACATTTTCACCTGGGAAAACATCGCCTGTTATTTCAGCTCCGCTCGGAAGGAATCGTCGTCACGCACGTGACACTTGGATTTCATCCTAATTTCGTGATCCCTCAAAGAGAGCTGGCACGTGCACTTGTGTTCCTCGAAAGTCCTTTAAGAGCGAAGCCTGCTGATGTTATCGGTGACCAGGGCTAGCTATACTTTCCCCGATGTAAAATCTACTGCGGCCAGTTAATGCTAGGTCTGATTATCATATTCAAACATTTGATTACTCGTCTCGAGCGTAAGCACGTCAAATGACGAGTGCTTTGCGGTGACGTCTGCTAGCTAGCTGGCAAGAAGTCGTAACGTTTGACGTGTCCGACATCGCGATTCCCTTCGCTCGTCGCCGGCAATTTATCATGGTCATTGCGCTCCCAAATGTGCGAGTACATCGATCTCAGCATGCGATAGTTATGAACACGAATGATAAATGATACAATGAGCATTCATCCCTTCTTGGGCCGGCCGTTGGAGGAGAGTGGAGAGGGACGTAATTAGTCGAGTTTGGCAGACACCGCCCCTCGCTCATTCCTATCCGAGCGGCCATCACGATTCGATCTCCCGCTATTTTTTTCTAATTAGTCCTGCGAGAACACGCTTGATACTGGCACCGGTTAGCTTGTAATAGGCGAACGTCAACCAGCGCTCGATCGATATCGTTCCTTGTGGGTCAATAGGCCGCCACCACTGTCACGAATAAGTAACTGCCCGAGATTCCAGTCGGAAAGTCGCAGTTCCGAAGCCGAGGAGTTGATCTTATCACCCGGCCATTTTCATATCGAGCGTGTTTCTTCTAATGCGAACACTACTTTAATCGTACCACTCGAATTTAACATTTGTACAAACGTAACTGCAGATGCTTGGCTTAAGACGCCTGTAAGCATTGACGTGGGTCTTTTTTTTTAGCGTGGTAACATGTCTATTACTTAAAAGGTTTTTGTACTATCGGTGACGAATTAATTGAATTTCCTCGTACGCCCTGGTGTTGCCTGTCAGTTTCTCTCTCTCTGGTCAAGTCGCCGTGGGCAATTTGTTACGTGCCATGGATGATTCAATTCGATCAGGTACTGTTCGGTTCATAAGGCCGGTACAAGTCCCCATTGGCTAGGACTTTTATCTTAACCCAATTAAGTATCCGTATCGCCGTGCGAAATGGGCTTCGCGGCGAATTAAAAACGATATTGGTCGGGACAGAACAACTCGGACGCAACTAATTACCTCCATCGCGTTGTGGCTTCAATCTCGTTACCGGAACTTCAGAGAGGGCGGGAAGGGCGGGAAGGGCGGTCGAAAGAGAGGGAGAGATTGGTAGGAGAGCGGCTCTGGTACTTGGAAATATAAAACTCGTTATTCGCTGGGGAGCGATACATCTCTACTTCCATTACACGGCTCACTTTTAAGTTCCACTTGGTATCATCCGACAAAAAGGAAGCAGAGCGCTTGCCCCGATCGTATTTTGCGATCGGCTGCCGAAGAAAGAACACGCTGCCTTGAGAAACCTGCTGGCCTGATGTCGAGATCGCGAGTACTACTACTGAACCAGGTTATACCAGCGCCATAAGACCTTCTAGTGTAACTTTTATCGAGTTCAAACTACAAAACTCAGACGTAATCGATCCCGACTACTTTCTTATACCAATGCTGGATTCTTGCGCGAGGGAATTATCGAGTTTATTATTGCTGGGTGTCTAAGTATTTAATTCTTATACTTCAACCTTGGTATAGAAATATTTATTTTTGTAGCAACTATTCCGTCAGAATTTTAAATATAGAAATTTGTGGAAAGCGTAAAATTGCTGTCTTTGTCTGGGCCTGGCATTTACTGCGGCAGCTCTCGTCATTTCTCGAGGCACGCAATTTTCCCCCAGGCTCTTTCGTCTCAGACGAAGCGGAGCGCTTGAGAAACGTTCAGGAAAGATCCTAATCGGAATACCACGTCGAACAAGCGATTAATATTCGCTCAGAGAGCGGTCCAATTAATTAGAACGCGCCGCTGGTAAACGTTAATCACGCGCGATATTCGGGTGGGAGAGGCCGGCCGGCCGCCGAAGGTTTTATCATCTTGGCCCGATATATCTCACCTTTGAAAGCTGCCCGCGATTCGCTTTTTTCCCTCTCGCTCTCTCTCTGGCGCACGCAGGGGCAGCATCTCGAAAGCAGTGCCAGGTGGAGATTCTATCGTATCGAGCCGCGATCTGATTTATAAGGCGGCTGCTACCCACGCCGTCCATTCTTGAGTAGGGAACCGTGTCTATTGAATATTTAAATCCCGTCTGCATAGTCCTGGCTGGTTCTGCTCTCTCGACAGTTCTCCACCAGATACATATGTCGCCCTTAACGTGCGATTCGTTCCATCTTCGGGGTCATTCCCCTCGAACGATCATTGTTTCAATCTCGCAGCTTCGAGCACACTCGCGCGCTCCTTGGAACAATGAAAAATTCGACTGCAGACGCCGAGCCGAGGTTCACGGTTCTACGGTAGTAGCTTTCACTTTTTCCGAATGCGGCATTCGTTACAATAAATCTCAGGGTTAAAAAGTAGATGCCCCCGTCTCTGGTGATGTCTCGGTGTGCACGCGGATGGCTGGCGAGGGTAAAGGAGCCTAAAATAATCGCACACCGCAGATATCAGGCCGAGAGAGAAGGAGCGATGTGGAGAGATGAGAGAGGGCGAGGGAGAGAGCAAGTGATTATGAAGGTAGAGAGGTTGGAAGTCAAGGCACCCAGGTCTGACTGTCGGCCTGGCGTTCGTTTGCGAGTCGGCCGTTGTTAGTTCGCGTCTCATTGTTTCACACGCGCGACAATGAGGCGCGCGCGAGGTCGAGAGAGGGTCGGGCGAAAGAGGGCGAGAGGGTGAGAGATTGTTGAAGGGCACGAATGCACACCTGCAGCAACAGAGAGGAGAGCGGCAGAGGAGGCAGGCGAGCAGGCAGGCAGGCAGCACGCGCGCACGGGAGTCATCGAACCCCCGGGTGCTCCAATTCGCGTTCGACATCCGCTTTCTCGAGCAGCCAACAGCCGCCGAGGTTTCCAGAGAGCGGAGGCTTTCCAGCGCTAACGAAGCTACGCATTAGCCACTAATTAATGGCAAATTCGGCGTGCACACACTGCCTCGCGATTCTCCTCGAGACGACGACGACGACGACGCTGTCGTCAGTCAAGCCGAGATAGCGCGGCCCTCCGGATGAGGTGGATACCTTGCAGCCCTCTTCTCTCTCTCTCTCTCACTCTCCTCTCCTCTCTTCTCAGGCGAATGCTCTTGCGGCCACGAATTATGTTCTCGCCTAATTAGACCCTTGCCTATCGTAATATTCTTGGGAATGACTCTGGCAGCCCACCGAGAGCCGCGGATTTCTGGCAGCATTCCTAATGCCTCCACTGCCCTCGACACTCTTCACCAACCCCCACCTCCCCTTTCGCTCCCTACTCTTACTAAGCTCACCCAGTCAGCTTAGAATAATTTCTTTTCCTTCGACCGTTGTATGCAGCCGAAGATGCCTTGGCCAGCCTTCTCTCTACGTTCTAACGGCTGGAGTCGCGATATTAAAACGATGACGTTTACCTACACTCGAGGATCAACATTGTCATTGCGCGTGCGACACGATGACCTACTCTCGATAGTGCATGCAGAATTGCTTGCATTCCTTCCTTCTAGGCGCGTCGGCTGCACTACTTCTATGTGAAGGAGGCCAGCAGGCCCGCACCACTTTCCCTTGATTTTCCCGTTGATCAATGAAAAAATATCAAAGCTCCCTTCGTCCCACTGGTAGACGCTCCCGACGGCTCTAGAACTTACAAAGTGTCAGGCTCGCTTTGTGCAATCAAAGTCATGGTAAAGGTGGGTGGCACTCCGACGTCATATCTAAAACACATAGTTCGATGGTAGAAGAATCGTCTTTTGTAGTGTTACACTCCTTTCGAACTAACAAGTTTATTTGGCTAAGTGTTTACTGCTTGACCGGCTCCAAAGTCGAAGCGACAAAGCTTGGAGGTTGCAAGCCTGTGTTTTAGGGCTTCGGAGTATCAGGCAAGTCGAAGCTGGTACATATTAAGCGGTGCGGGGAGGAAAGGGCATCCGAAACTTCGGCAACAACTTGCTCGTGCATTTGACTGGGCAGTCAGACTACTAGTAGTACTCCCAGCAGAGAGGGCGAGCTCGTAGCGAGGTCAAAAGTTCGTACAGTCTGAGCTTAGGCATTTTCGACACCCAAAACTTTTACCTTCCGGAGTGACCTTTGGTAGACAAGTCGCTACCAACTCTCCCACTCTCCCACTAGTCGGACTTCGATATTATTTGCAATATCATCAAACTCTCACCGCGCTTATCTCAGCAGTGACACAGGTTCCAATTGACCCAATTGATGTAGAATCATTAAGTCAGAGTTTCACTTCAGCAGACAACAGCTTTTCATGCAGAGTTCCTTAATTGGGTCGTAGACCCGTGAATGTGGGGAGAGAGGGCGCAGAGGCGGTCGGCGCTGCTCAAATTGTTGCGCGAGCTTATAAGTACAATTGTGTCGAGCAGTAGTGTAGGCGTGCGTAAGGGTTCACTGCTCGAGGCATTGTGCAGGCTACATTTTACGTAGCAGCGTCTATTCAAAGGGCGACAAAGCAGACGGCGGGAAGGGGCTGCCGCCATGAAAGGGCAAATCCTCGGCTAAACAGGCAGTCCGACATAAACGGCCCGCTTAAGCACGGCCACGCCGACAGGCGTTAATAAATAATTGGGTTAGTAGGAAGGTGGATACAACATAAGTGCCTACTTGGTAGACCGATGGTAATTGTCTCCACAGATGCAGTCACTCGCTCGATCGGCGGCCTACTTACTCCGGTGTGGCAGGGCTCAGTTAAAAGGGTGCGGGTCGCGCTTATAAAGTGCACTGCACCAGCCGACCTAATAGGTAATTACAGCATGCCACGCACCTCCATCGCTGTACACAATACTCCTCTGCATAAGCCGATCCTTTTTGGATTTAAGTTCGTCAGGTGGGCCGCTGCTACCAGCGGAGCATGCACGTCGACACGAGCCAGTGTCACACCCGCCTTGTCCAATTTTCCACGACATATTTCCATGCGAGAGCGCGATGAATCACTTGCGATATCAGGCACGCTCTACTCCGCTCGAACCTCAACTATCGAGAGTAATGGCCGAGGATGGAATAAATTTGTGGAAGCACCGCTTGAATTTTGTCTCGAGTCTCCGGTTATATTGCTTGGACGGCAGGACAAGAATCAAACGCGATATGTTCGCTGGAGGGAGCGGTGGTTCCGGGGCGGTGCGGAAATGTTTAACAGAATGTGCTCGAGAGAATTGTGTGCTCTGGCGAGGCTCGCGCGTTGCTATCGCTGGCAGTGCGGCGGCAGTGAGGCTCGGCCTTTTCTACTAGGAACAAGGAGACACCTTGCGAAATGGCAAGTAAAGCCTTCTGTGTGCCACAGGATGATCCTTTTTCCTGGTTCGTGTGTCTAGCTGGATTCTTCTTCCACCGCCGCCACAGTCGACGCTGCCGCCGCCGCCGCAGACGCCGTCTCCAGACGATCGATCAACGTTTTCGCGGCAGAGAAAAGGAGCATTAAATTCTAAGTCTAGAATATCAATTCTCATCGTTCCGGCAGCTCTGAGTACTGGCGTTCGACAAAAAGCCTCGAAGAGTAGAAGAGAGGACTTGCTGCTGGGAGAGGAGCGATGAATAACAGACGGTACTTAAAATCTCCGGTATTAGATTATCCGAACGGGTGTCGTGAATGGAGCTGGAGAATTTGTCGCTCGGTCGGGTTAATCATTCTTTTATTCGCTCGTGGCACGATAAATATGCTTGCCAGAAACAAAGCCCGCGTCCCTCAGTTTGGCTCTGTTCGCGATATAAATATTGGCGGCGGCGGCGGCGGCCGCCGCGGCGCTCCCTCGCCCGCTTGGCTTTCCGCTCGCCAGAAATTAAGGGTAATTCGTAATCGGCGAAAATGGGCTTGACGTAATTGCTTCGCGGAAGCATGCGGCGCGAGGATACCTGCCGGGAAGTTTTATCGATCAGCTAAAAATACATGGGACGTACCGGCGCGCCGGCCGTCACAAACATCGAAGAGCGAAGATGCTCTTTTTATATTGCATTTATGCGCTGTCAGGTCGGCAGATATCTAGTCTCGCACGATTTTGCGCCAGTTCAATATTTGTGCGATGCGTTTCCCGATCGTTTCTGCCCGCCGAAGTGGGAAGTCAGAATTCAGGAGTGTTTAATGAAACAGAAATCAGGCGTCGATTTCGGCTGATCGATGTGTCGCGCTGCATCGCCGTGGAAATGTCGAATCGAGCCTCCCCCTCGAAAGGTTCGGCTGCCCGTTCATTCGTCAGTCGGGCGGGAACTTTTTATCTGAGCGGCCAGTGTTATTGCAAGCCGGGTATCAATCACTGCCGCTAGCATTATTGGGTTAGTACTTTTAGTGTTTATTTGCTAGGCGGCTGAGAGAGAAAGAGATATAGGGTGACTCGCTGTGACCCACCCACTCCCCCTCTCGATACGCTACGATGGACCAGCTCCGTTCGCCAGCCCTAGTCACGCGCAACCACCCCAATCCACCCCACATCCCATCCCATCCCATCCACCTCTAAGCCCCCTGATCATTGAATTACGACCACATCATATTTTAACTCTTTAAATCGCCCGCACTCGATACATCGGCTCCTGACGAGGATTTATTAGGCTACCTCTCCCACACACCCTTTTTCCCCCATTCACAGACACTGTCTACAAGCGAGGTATATGTATACGCATTCGCCAGCGTACTTTTTGTCTATTGGGGAAACTAACTCTTCCAAGTCACGCATTCGGAAGTCATTATTTCTACCCATCACAGTGAGAAAGCGTAAAAGTGCTCATGGATGAAACGGTTATTCTTTCGATCTGTAGGGTATGACGGTAGTTAGTATTAGTGGGTGCGGGGGAGATTCAGGAGAGGCTATTGCTATCTGGAACGGCTTTCATCAATATTAACGGCGGCTGGCATAGTTGTAAACGGTGGTGGAGGCTGAGCAAAACGCAAAATAATGTCATGCGTTGCTCGTCTGGCCTGGGACCGCCATCCATTGGGGCAAGCCCGAGCGTAGAGTGCAGCTAGCCTTTTTGGCAGCCGGTGCGCCAGCGGTCGCTGGCAGCCAGGCGCTAAATCATCGTTTGTATCAGATTACGCGCGATTTCGGAAACAGCGCTTGGATTCGCGCTACGATAGATCCAGGTAGCGCAGCCCCGAAGCGCGCAGCTCTCTCTGCCAGAGCGATTCGTACAATTGCGACTACGAAAACGTGATTACGTTTCGGGCCTGGAAAATCGGGGCACCCGCCGCGCATACAACAGAACGGCGCAGCGAGCGGCGGGCACACAGTCCTGCAGCAGCGCCAGCAGCGCCAGCAGCGCCAGCAGCAGCAGCCCCTCCTCTTTTTTAACCGGCGTTTAAAGCGTCCATTTGGCTAGTGGTCTCGCACGCGCGTGTGTTTATGAAAAATTGAATAACGATTCGCGCGACGGAACATCTGCCTTTTTTTTCGGACACGCGTTCTCGCAGTTGACTGCGCGCCAACGCGCTTCGGGGCGCAACCGACACGCTCGTATTTATTATACGGTCACGTGAAAACGTTTCACCAGCACTGAAGGTTCCGCTCCTCCCTCATTCTCTCTCCCTCTCTCTCTCTCTCTCTCTGCCCACGTCACCACCGTTCACTGTATTGTCGTGTGCTCCGTATAATAAAAACAGTTGTTAAATTCCGCTTTTGTGCACGAATTTTCGCGATCGAGCCTCCGGCCGTTTTATCCCAACCCAATTACAGGCTCCCAAGCCCTGCCTGCCTGCCTGCCTGCCTGACCACACACCGACTCGTACTACTCGACTCCGCCTTACCAACTCGAACGCCACTCTTCCGATCCTCCGCTTCTCCTTCTCGCCCATCGAATCCAAAGCAGATTTCCGCTCGCGGCATTAATGCTTTTAGTCTACAATGTGCATATTGCATATAGAGAGACGATAAGTAATGCGTGGCGGCCGGGATTTTGTATAAATTAAATGTTTCATTAACTTAATGGAGCCAGACATTTTGGAAAACAGTTCGTATTATTCGGTGCAAATGCATGCTTTGGTGGTATTGTGTATACGTGGGTGTATGCCAGCCGCCACGAGGAAGTTGGATTTATACATTTTACCAGATTATTCGATTGGTATAAAGCCCCGGCGTGAATCATGCTCGCGGCATCAGATTACGCGTAATTTCGGGAATGGTGTTTAAATTTAACGCTGCGATACGAATCCATTAGCCTACTCGCATAACAGCGGGCAGACCGCGAGTTTTTATCAAATCTGATTACTGTACCCATCCTCCCCGGCCTTTACAACAGTAATAGCCTGTATTCGTTGCGGCGATGCCTGAAATGTATGGTTTACTCGAGTCCTTTGTATTTCGGATTGCCATTCGGGTCAAATGGATTCAGTGTAACCCGACGCACCTTCTCCCGCAATATCGTTATCAACAATCGTACTGTTTTTGGCTAACAATTTTATAAAAAAAAGAAGCATCGAACGGTTCAGCAATTAGTAAACCTTAACTGATTATGCCAACGGGAAGAATAGCAGTCGTAGGGGAGTGCGCTTTTTCACCACTTTTTCCATGGGCATCCGATATTATCCGGCGCGTGAATTATGGCGTCGCAATCGGCTCGGATTACTCGGGATATAGTTCGAATTTATTAGTGACAGGGAGTATCGAGCGATCCCGGTGATTTCCGGCCGTTTTACGAAGCCTGATTATTCCGTTTGATCGGGCCGATTTGCCGGCGCGACGCAGTTCAGCGCTGGCACGAACGAGCGAAGCCGAAGCGAGCGGGCCAACCAGCGAGAATAAAGCGCTAAGAAGATTACGCTGCGCGTTGACCTCCGTAAATGTAATACGAACAGGCACGCACTCCCAGCCAGCCGCGACCACCTCCCGGAAATCGGGCGAAATCACTGCTTCATTATCCGCTTGTATATCAAAATGTGCCAACCGATTGGGTATCATTTATGCGTCGGCCTTTTGCCGGTGCAACAGATGGACGACCAATTGATAGCCGGCGTCCTCGCATCATTGACCTCGCCGTTCGTATTGGGTGTACCGCAATTAAAAACCGGCACCGATTATGTGGACATTGCGCTAAAGGGAACCTGGCAATGATTTATGAGAGTGGTGCGATACTCTCTCGGACCAAGTAGCCTTGGTTGTATTGCTATAAACCGCGTTTCAGTTAGTTCTCGACACTTGGCCAAGATGAGAGGGGGACAGCAACGACTTGCCTCCATCCTTAGTGTTTGCACTGGCTACGAGAGTCAATTCCATTTGGTAGCCAAAGTTCCAAGAGCGTCCATGCATGTTGTTCGTGGGTGGTAGTTGTGTGCCAAGCGTCCGATTCTGTTTTTCGGTGTAGTATATGAGCGTGTACGTGTGTGAATGCCTACGTCGAAATGGAGTTAAGTAAACATAACGGGTAAACTTGGCTTCTATGCTTACGCCTTTTAGAGAGACGGTCAACGGCCTGCCTACTAAATTCACATTCCTGCATTCACGGCCGGCAGTAATTCCACTTCGTTACACGGGCCGTGCAACAAATTAAGGGAACTTTTGCAATTACAATTGCACTCTTCTCCCTCGCGCTGTGCATTCGAAAAAAAATTCCGGCTCCCTGTGCCGCGCGGACGGTGCAATCTGCAGATTCGTTTATTTTAACGAACGTTCCTCCGTAGAGAGGGACACTTTTAGTTGTTTAATGAAACAGTAGGTACTGGTTGGTAAATTGAAGCGCGAAGCCTCAGCTTTAGAGGCCAACGGAAAGTGAACATCCCAAGGAAGAATCACGGTCAGAAGGTGGAACATAACTTAGTCGTAGTGAAGTGATAAGGGAGTGGCCGCCATTAACTCGACGCTGCATCTGTTACGGTGAGGAAAATTGTAGTTACCGCTTGGGGCATGGGTGCCAAGAAAATTAATTTTCCCCGATGCGGTACGCTGCTCCTTCCCTGCTAGGCAGTATCAGGTGACCGCATTATTTAATGTCGGCCAATTACCACTTTGAGATCGCAGCTATTCAAATATCCTTCTTCCCCACCGACGCTCTATTCTTAAAGGGTTAACAAACAAAATTCCATCTCAACCGAGCCTTCAGATAAAATATTCCAATTTTAGGGAAGCAGAGGAAAAAAAAGTTTGTACACGTGTCAAGATAAGCTATATGTTTATTCTGCATCTTGGTAGTGTCACGACCCTCTGATAACACTGCACTCGAATTCAAAGTGTTAACACGACGCGAGTCTGCTGTGGGCATGGCGTCGCGACGGTGGATCCTGCCGAAATCGATCGATAGGTGCATATGTACAGAAACAACACCCCTTCCCCGGTACACGGACCTTTTCGTACCGTGCCGTAACCATGCCGGGGTAAAATTGCGCGGCGCGCGATAATACCGGGGATTCGTGTTTCAGGCACGCTATCCCTGAATCGCGCTCTCTCACCCCCTCTCTCTACACAGGAATCGGTGTGTGACGGCTGGAAGTTGAAGGGTCGGCACTCGTGTGGGTGTGGGTGCCGCTGGAGTGGTGGGACACGAACACACACTCTCTCTCTCTCTCACTCTCTCTTTCTCTCTAAGCACGAAACGCTCGTTGTACCGCACACCACGTTGATGGAAACTTACTTTTGTCGCGACACCCAGTGAAATTGGGTGTGCCGAGTGCCACTGGCTTATGAAATACCATGCGGTCTTTTACTTAGGCACCGCTCCTCTAATGAGTGGTACACTTTTCATTCACCGCTCCCGGTTTATTGGCCCTTTGCATTAACACCTACGTGAAACACTAATGACACTTTCGGTAGCCTTAGATCTCCCGCTGCTAAATCATGAAATATTCTTTGCCAGTGTAAAGTTCTCGAGAAGTAGGATAAATGGAGAGAAAGAGAGGAAATGTGTCGTTGCGTGGATGTAAGTTCCAGTGGGAGTGCAATGCCATCGAAATCCGGGCTGGAGCTGATCGTGCGATTCGGGTTGATTCCGATGGGCGATTACGAGCATCGATATTGTCGTCGTATCTATGGGTTGCAGTGGGCCGCGTTTCTTCAGTTGGAGACGGCGCTCGCCGGATGGGATTGTATCCGGGGCTTCCGGCGATCGTTCGTCTTCCCACTCCAGTCGCGAGCCGGCTGCACCGTTCGGAATAGAAATCGCGAAGAAGTGTACTCCGTAAAGCCGTTCTAAAGGGCTCCGAGTGTACCTACCGGTTTTTGCAGCCAACCCCGACTGCAAGAAGAATCATTTAATAGAGCTCGAGTGTCGGGCGAAATAAAACTCCTGCGAAGCTATAACGCGCACGCGGGATCTCGTCCACTCTCTCTCTCTTTCTTATCCTCTCTCCGCCTCTCTCTCTTTCTCTCTCACTCGCTCTCGCACGATTGTGGCGAGCGTGTAATAAATGTGACCTGGTGCGCGCGCGGGCGTACTTGTAAGAAAATGATATATGGCGCCTTACTCTTCTCTCCCATTGCTAATTCCTGGCGGGGGAAATTTATAAGATACCGTCGCTGCCGTCCGCCGCCAACTCCCGCGAGAGCGGGCTCTTTCTAACGGCGGAAAATTGGATTTTCCACCGCGGCATTCTGTTGCGGCATGTTCTCGCCAGTGGCTACGGCCCGAAGACGATCACCAATATAACTCGTTATCGCTTTCGAGTTCAGTTTCGTAACGCTCGATAGCATTGCGCCGCTCTCACTAGTCAATTATTTGTTCATTATCATCATATCGGATCGGGAGCGTTCATCACGCCACGGCAGTTTTTCAATTTTCTTTGTTTACCGGCCAATTTGTCCGGCGCCAAGAACATAGGATGTTCTACCGAGCGCAAATATAAATGTGTAATGTAACATCGCGGCAGTATATGTTCCGAGAAAATACCACTCCAACCATCTGATTAATACCGGCAGATCCGGAACAGCGATATTATTGGATGAGCCAGGACGAGGGAGTATGTATATATACTAGAGAAAATATGTCGTGTAAACTGTGGCCCGACAATATTTGCAGTTGTACACGACGGGGGATGACACAGTGATATAAAGAGCGTGTGTATAGTGAGAATGTGAGATTGACTAAAATTTATAGTAACGCGTTCCATTAGGTAGCTCGCCCTCTTCCGCTGGCCTTATCGCTTCATACGAAATAATCTCTCTCAAGTTGGCCTCCCTCTCTCTTGCTCCCTTCCCTCTTCAAGTATGGATTTCAGCCGATTACGCTCATGATAAGAAAGCCCGGCTAAACCTGCTTGATAGAGCCTATTTCCACAATCGATACTGGTAATACCGGCGTACATGCAACAGCGAGAAGTTCCGCGAAACCATTGGAAGCCTAAGTCGAAGGGTTCAGTCAATGGCATCGATCCCGCCTGTAATTCCAAATCGAACTGTTATTACGGATCGGATCCGATTTCCGGCTGGAATCTCATTTCACACCGTGCTCTCTTTTTCAGCTTGGCACGGCCAAGCCTGGGCTCTGCCCTCTAATACTTTCATTCCCCGCTCGTGTCAATGCGGCGAGGTGTTAATGGAAGTGCTTTTGAGCACTCGGCACCAATGACACTTTATCGGTGCTCTTAGCCAGGCTGGCGCTACTACCTCGGTCAAAGTAACACAAATAGCTTCAAGAAGCCTGCAAAATAACTTTCTAGATACTTTAAGGCACCATTTAATAAAGGTAAAAATAGACTCAGCCTGAGTTTATTATCTGGTTCGTATTGATTCAAAGTGCGATGTCTAGAAGAAGCTGACATTAAGCTTGCCTGTATTGGATCTTTTCCACAACTTGACCGAGGTTTAGGGATGCGATTGCTCGAGGGTGGGACAGAATGCGCTTGCGCGTGCGTGCACGACCCGTGACATATCCTGTGGTTAGAGGGAGCTCTAGAATCACTTAAGCTCTCCATCGAGGAGTACTACCGCCTTACCCGTAAATAAGATTCCGGGGACCAGAATCCTTTATAGGGAACTTCCCCCTCTCCCGCAGAGGAAAACTCGGTAGCTCTCTCGGAATCCGTGCGTTTATATAGCCTGCCGTGAATATTATGCGACGGCCTCCGACGATATTAAGGCATCCAGAGAGAATGAGAAGGGCGGCGGGAAGCGAGGAATAAAGGAAAGACATAGATGAGGTCGCTTCGAGCAACTCGCTGTAGAAGGCAAACTTGCCAGGTGCAAGTCTTGCACCCGAGCCTCCTGAATTCTGATTATGCATCACCATCGCTGACTCTTTCCACTGAACTCCGCTGAGAGACACTGCGGCTTTGTGTTTCCTCTGGCCCTCCTCTTTCCCAGAAAGAATATTAATCGTTTTAGGTCCAAGAAACGTAACTTCAGTTATCTATATTTATGTATAAATGAAAGGAAACGTCCACGTGGACACCGGAGAATTTATGGAGGTTGGGATCCGCGGATAAAAGTTCTAGCTGCCTCCCCATTTCTAATACATCGCATTCCCGGCATAAGAAATATTTGGCCGGAGATGGGATGAAAATGGGAACGTGTTTTTTTTTTTGGCCCCTTATTCACCGGGCTAGAACTGTTCTCGCATAAATCTGCAATTAGGCCTCGCCCGCGGCGAGAGTGATCAGCAAGTACTGCCTTTTTTCATGGCACTCGAGTGGCCCAGATTTTTTCTGGAGCCAGGCCGGTGGATCTAAGTAGGTGCAAATAATGAATATTCATAATTGCCGAAGTTGGCAAACAAAAAACTTATGTAAATGAGCGATCCCAAGGGAGAACGGCGGGATGAATTAAATTAAGAATTTAATAACGAGAGAGCGGAGGATTCTCTGTCATTTCCTAAATACCCCTTCCTTTGATATTGCGCCTGTAATTCCAGCCGGGCGATTTAAAATATGAGACATTCCCATTCTCGATGCTATCAAAAGGGAGGTTTCGCGATTTTTGAACGTAATAGAAGTAATGGTTCGTTGCAGCTCTCGGTCGAGCGAGCGCGTAGATATTCGGCCGATTCAGCTTTAACGTGATGGATCGCTATCCCAAATTTTGATCGAAAACCTAGTGAGTTGTAAATGCCTGGCCTTCCAGTGACGAACTATCCCCAGTGTGCTTTGCGTTTAGGCGCCCGGAAATATTTCCCGATTGCAATTCGAATATTCATCAGTTACACCTTGCGTTTTGGTGGCGCAAGAGAAATTTCATCTCCACCCGCTGGACGGGATGCCGATGTCCAGATTGCGTGCTCTAAAAGCTTACACAATTCATCCCGAAGGTGTTCGCCCCCCAGTGACGCAGTGCTACTTTTAATAATGCAATAGAGCATAGCTCAGTCTTACAGGGCTGCTGACATTGCACCGAGTCTCTTTGCATTATTACAATCCCCGGAAGTCGTATTGCATATGACACCGGAGTGTATATGTATAGAAGTGGAGCATGTTAGCATTCACACCCGATAAGAAAGCGAACATGTTGGAGCGTCAGATGGGACGGTCTTATTTCGTGGTCGAAACAAATGGGATAACCAGCCGACTGCCGGTGTGCGGAGGGTGGCGGAGGGTGGCGGAGCGTTGCGCACAGTTACTGTATGCAGAAGATGTATAGGGTTCGTGAAGTAGTAGTGACTTGTGGTTACCGGGATGCTGGATGATTCAGAGTCGGGACGTGCGGTCTTCTCGCCTCACCCTCTGCTCTCTGTCTCATCCCCCATTCCCTCCGGCCACCCTACCCCGCCACCCCACTTCCCACTGCCTTTCGACCAGCCTGCTAAGGGTGGTTCCCTTGGGATTCGGATTTACGGAGGCTGGCACAACACCCCCTTTTACTCTCCCCACCTCCCCCCTCCCCCTCCCCCTCCCACCGCGGCCACGTCTTGAACCACTTGCTTCGTGTCTCGCCGTTTGGGAATTAAACTCACTTGCCGGACCCTCCCGGACATACTGTTTTCCCCGCAAATTGAGCTTCTTCGCGGGCCAGTGTCCGGCGATTTTCTCCAATTCGCATTGTAAATTCGCTGCCTGTTAGTTGAAGGACAATAGGACAAGCGGAGCTCCCTCGGAGACCGAAGTCCCCGAGACTTGTTGGGACACAGCACTGATGTTTTAAACATGAAAGCGTGACTGTGATTGGGGATTGCCAAATATATTTACACGACGATAACACATCGACAACGTGGGTTACAAATGGCTTTACAAATAGGAGACTGTAAATTATTGTATCGCAAACGATATACGACGCGTGCCGTAACCAAGAGCGATATTACCGCTATACCCAGTGGTGCAATTCCCCAGAAAATACAACTCTATCATTCGCCCGAGAATCCGGTTGCAAATCAATTTTGTAGAACTTCGACTCCCGATGTCTGCCTTGTGAATACATGTCCAATCGCGGGGTAAAAAACGGACTTTGGTAGATGAGAGAAAAGAATTAAGAACTGAAGGGATAGTGTCGGAAGGAAGGAAGGAAAAGGGCGCGTGAAGTGGAGGAGGTACTAAGCGGAAATAGGCAGTGATGGGGAAGTCCGCGTGGATGCCGGTAAATGGTGGTCGATCTCGATGAAAGCGGTGGTCTTCGAGTGAAAGATCGGATAAAAATTGGCGCACGTACCGATTCCGTCGGTGAGGAAGGCGCGCCATAAGTCGGGGGAAGTTCACCGCCAGTGTCGGCAGCGTGGAATGCCGATTCCCCATAAATTTCGAGGCGTGCTACACGATAACCAGCGAGGACACGTTGAAAAGGGGTTGCGGGTGTTGTGGGGGTGCCGTATCCGGGGTGAAGACCGTTTCAGCACGATTTGCCGCATCCTTCTCGGCGCGAAGAAATATTTCTACGTACTAGAAAATATGCCTGCTACGTGGCGAAATCTCTCCGGACAAGCAAGCAGTACATAGAACGGCTTTCGCAATCTCCCGACCAGTGCATTAGCCGAGTTAATCCTTCGTGTATCTTAAGATTAATGATCTTACGCCTCCAAGTCACTGGCCACGTAGGAGCCGAGCTAGTTCACAACGATTAGATGGCTGTTTTTGGCCGCCACGTACCACTGATTTCCGGTGACGACACGCTTACATCCATTAGTGGTCTAGTAGTGTCATCCAGTCGGCAATAATTGATAGATAAGTGGGAAGGCTTCGTACGTAGTGTGTAATGTGTGTACAAGTTTCGCGCATGTGAACGGCTGCTGCATTAATCTCTCATGGCAGTCGGTAGTTGAGTTGGCGGTAGAGTGGAGGCCAGAAAAATAGTTTGCAGAAGTTGACGGACCATTATTCACGGCGCGGCGCGTTGATGATTATTTACGATAACGGACGAGAGTCCCGCACGCGTTCTCTCGCGCGTTGTCTTCACAAAGTAACGGGCAGTGCTGGGTGGAGTCGGCCGGTAATGCCATGGGGAGATAGGGGAGCGTAATTTTTGCAAGGCAGACCTCATTAATATTTAATGCGCTCTAAGTGAAAGAACGAACTCGCTGTTAATGCAATTTCGAGTGATGTATGGCCGAGGCCGTAAGTCACACCTCATGACGCCGAGAGTGCTCGCAAAAACGCCCGATACTAATTGTAAAATCCATCGTCCTCTCACTTACAGCCAGAGTTCGACCAACGACGCATTCGAACTTGACGCTTTAACACCCACTTTGAATAGACGGGCTAATATCTCTCCGGCCTTTTGGGAATATTACTCCATTCAACTGGGAATTGTGGTATCAAGTGACTAATACCTGAACTAACGAGTGATTACATTGGGAGATCACCCATCTTTGTTAGGAGTAATTCGGTCGCTTCCACTGTTGCCCGAATTTCCCTTTAAATTCATGAAACTCATTGTTGAGAAATTCATTTCCTCCTTCTGTATGGAATGCACGATTTTCGTCGTAAGATAATATGAACGTTTTAATGAAATCGGTGTTTCGCTTGAAATACTGCGAATTCTTAGACTGCCGAGAATTCGAGCTGTTTAAGGATACAAAACGTTGCGACAATTTCTGCTGGCTCCTTAATCGTTCGTTCTCACGCAAAAAGCTCGAGGGTCATTGCACTTCCTTTATTCTTTATCGGAGGATAGCACTATATTGATGGACTGCTATCGAGCAAGTTCGGAAAGTAGCAAGGTATGTCCTTCGAGAGGACTGTCCCGTTGAAATGATTGATCACTTTGGAAACAGAAGGACATAGAAGGAAGCAGGGATTTCTTCGATTGGAATCCTCCCTGTCTACTGACATCGAAAGCGAATTTGGTCACGTGAATTATTTATCGCACTCTCTCCATTGCACTGGAAAAATTCTTCTAGTTGCCAGCAATTTATACCACGTACGTCAATTTATCAACGTGAAAGTGTGCCAGTGGCTCGAGTGTGCATTAATTAAAGGGAGCCACTAATCATTCAAAAGAGAGTCATCGTGCGCCAAGTGCATTAATGAAACGTACTCGTGGCTTTCCATTTATTGCACGGATTCCATGTCCTCCCTCGCGGACTGTTACCTGATATTACACCATCGGCATTCTGACTGGCTTTTCTCATGCAAAGACCGTCACCATCTTTCGACAAGACTAACAACGAGAAGTGGTTAGTCAGAACAAAGTGGAAGGGTTATAAATACTGGGACGAAGATCGTGGCTTGTGCAGTCTGAAGGAAGCATCCTTGAAGTGCGGAAACTAATTTTCGCCGAAGAAGCTTGCAAATGTACCTTTCATTCTGGGCGAGCCAGCAGGAAACGCTGGTGCCACGGAGCAAAGCGGAAAGGACCATCCAGGGAGTGCTTCGTCATCTCTGATAACTCTTCGTGGTCCTTCAGGCTTGCGAATCCCTTGGCTTCCTAGTTTCTAGACCCTGGGAACAAAACCCTCCTCCACCTCACGGTTATCTCGGATCCTGCTAGAGCATGATCGGACCGTCCCCGGCTCCCCTCCACTTTTACTTCATTGAGCAAAAAGAAGGATAACCGGCAGGACGTCCAACGATGGAAGGTATCCTTCGATAAGGGCTTTTTTACACCGACTGTTTCATCAACAAGAAATGTCAGTGTCTCCCGGTATTAAACTTCTTTGATATAAGCGAATAAATTCCACCATGTGGTTCTTTGCAATTTCGACACTTGCTGCATCTTCTTCGAGCGCTTAGGTAGCCATTGAGGGTATTCGGAACACCGGCAGCAGAGTTTCTAGAGGTGGAGTCTGGTGAAAAGCTTACCAAGGACTCCTTGGATTCGACTCAACCGAGATTACGAAATTGAGTTAGTATTCAGGCGAAGCTGCTTGCCCGCAATTATGCTGGAAAAGAGCTGGCTTGTCTATTTCCTGGTGGCTGCGCTCGCCAAGCTAGCCGCATCAGACCACCAACCACGCTTCGGGCCCAGCATCCAGCCCCTGCTCCTGCTCCTAATCTCGTTGCCACGGAATACTGAGCGAACTCTCGTAAAACGTCGCATCCATCCACGGCATAAATCGAGAAGCCGATATATACACATACATATATATATATGCCAGGCTTTTATATCACACACCGATAAAGTTCCCAGGAGACATTCCGGCCGAGTTCGTCGTGGGACACCACGATTATGCGAGTGGCATCTTCTAGGCGCGCGTGAGGCCGCAATTCTTCATGGCCGCGGACAATGCGGTCTATCCAGCCAAGGAGGAGGATCTACCTACTCGAAGTAGGTGAGAGAAAGAGGGACGAGATGAATTGCTGCGTAGGTGGAATCACAAACATCAATTTCGCGTCAAAGCGAGCTGAAGTTTCGTTACACCGCGCTCTCTTCCTCTCTCTCTTTCTCCTTCTCCAAGGTGGTCTACCACTGAATCTCTAGCACTCGGCAGCTGCGCGGCGAACGGTAGAATGAAAAATCGCGCGGTCCCGCCGAAGTCCGTGGGGTGAACATAAATTTCCGGATGGGGCGATACAGTGCCACGGATGTATGTATCAGCTCTGAGCTCTAGCGCGCCGCCCGCCACCCAAGACGAACAGCGCCGATCTATTAATTTCCGTGCACCGGCTCACTAACTCTCGCTAGATAGCCCTGCGCACTTAAAGAACTGAACTCTCTTGCCTCTAACTCCTCGGGAATCTCTTCCCCCGAGGGAAACCACCGCGCAAAGTAAGAACGAGATGCCAGAAATTGCCAAGCTCCATTAATAACGTCAAGAGAGTACCATGTCGTTGGATCGGTTCTTGGTGCAAAAAGTAGAAAGTCTTCCTTTCGATCTATGAAAGATGTACAGGGTGATTCACTTGCCTTTGAATCAGAACTCTCCTAGCCCTTATTTTTTTGGTGGACTTCCCGACCTTCTCCGGGACTGAAATTTGATGGGTAATATTCTTTTGCATCAAGAAAGATACCATAAAAATTCCAGAACCCTAGCTCAAAATTCATTTTTTCGCAAATTTTTTAAGGCATACCCCTTCAAAAAATTTCGATTTTTCGAAGGTTCTGGGACCGGAACGAACGCTTGATTTTTCGATTGTCCGTGTCTCAAAACGGAAAAAAAACATAAATGTTGTGGGGGAAATACCGGAATTCTGCCTAAAACATGTGGAAAACCGATCTTGAAAAATTGATTTCGATGGTTTTCCCCGTGTTTTTGGTACTTCCCGACCTTTCCCGGGGCTGAAACTTGGTAGAAAGTGTTTTTTTACATCGAGGAAGAAGTAGAAAAAATTCCAGGCCCCTAGCTCAAAATTCATTTTTTCGCAAATTTTTTAAGGCATACCCCTTCAAAAATTTTCGATTTTTCGAAGGTTCTGGGACCGGAACAAAAGCTTGATTTTTCGATTGTCCGTGTCTCAAAACGGAAAAAAAACATAAATGTTGTGGGGGAAATGCCGGAATTCTACCTAAAACACATGGAAAACCGATCTGGAATATTTCATTTCAACGGTTTTTCCTATGTTTTTTTATCTTCCCGACCTTTCCCGGGGCTGAAATTTTGTAGAAAGTGTTTTTTTGCATCGAGGAAGAAGTAGAAAAAATTCCAGAGCCCTAGCTCAAACTTCATTTTTTCGCAAATTTTTTAAGGCATACCCCTTCAAAAAATTTCGATTTTTCGAAGGTTCTGGGACCGGAACGAACGCTTGATTTTTCGATTGTCCGTGTCTCAAAACGGAAAAAAAACATAAATGTTGTGGGGGAAATACCGGAATTCTGCCTAAAACATGTGGAAAACCGATCTTGAAAAATTGATTTCGATGGTTTTCCCCGTGTTTTTGGTACTTCCCGACTTTTCCCGGGGCTGAAATTTGGTAGGTAATGTTTTTTTGCGCCAAGGAAGATACCATAAAAATTCCAGAGCCCTAGCTCAAAATTTTTTTTCCCCATATTTTTGACCACCGAAAATATCCCATTTTTGGTGATAATTCAAAGGCAAGTGACTCATCCTGTACTGTCAATCGATCAGTCGACTTCAACTCGATACCACCAAGGCGCGTTAATTAAACCTTTATCCAGAACTGGACGCTCCTTCCTCTCGTTCCCAGTCTATTTACCAATTTTAGGGTTATCTCCGAAAGAGAGTAACCTGCGTTGAGGAGGATCTCGGATCGAAGCGGGACGGGGAAGGGGAAAATTTCATCCATCTCGCCGGGAGACGGAAAAGTGGTGGAGGTCAAAGTACTCCCAATGGCGTGGGGATGTTGCCAGTAATAACATCTCGGAAAATAGTAGTTGGAGGTGGTCGCGGAGGATGAGTTCTTAGTCGGTGGGGAGATGGGTGTGCGGACAAGGGCTGGAACTCTTGCGAAAAGCGTGTTTGAAATGACGAATACACCCGGCACGGTGAACTGGGAAGCCAGACTTGTTTCTTTTCACCCTCGTCCTGCCCTCGCTTCCCTTCGTGTTTGCTTCTTGGTACACGAGATTACAAGCAATCACCGTGCGCCTTTGTTTCATCGCGCTCTCCTCGCTTCCGCGCCGATCTATAAAGCTACCTTCTTCTACCTTCGCACTGCTCGCGCTTACCTGACATATAAAGAAAATACGTGTGGGTCTTCGTCAACCAGCCTGACCTCGATGTCGGGAGAAATTGAACGATCATAAAACATTTGACGAGAGAAATATGAGCGAACGTCATGGGAGGATCAGTATAATGGTCTTACACCGCTCGTACTCTCTCCCTACACGATTTTTTCGGACTTTATTTTGACCCTCTATCACTTAGCCATACGAAGAATTGGGATCTTAGTGGTCGGATAATGTTTATTATTTTTTATTGCGGTAACATAACTTGATCGCCGCGTAACCAACAAGTCGGGACAATGTATGGAGATCCTGTTATAGAATTTCTCGCGGTCGACTGCCGTCTGCTTTAGATACATTACAACTTAGCTCGAGACATCGAGTTCTTACGCAAGCTCCGAGACGTGTCTGCTGAAAAGTTTCCGGATAAGTTTGCACATGCCGCTAAGAGTTCGCTAGGCGGCAGCGGCAGCGGCAGGGGAGAACTCGTTCATCGGGTTTAATTAGGTGCTCGTAAACTCTCTCTACCATCATAGTCGTACACATCGCCGTCGGCCCCGAGGAGCTTCCGAAACTTCGCCTACTTATGACATACATAAACATTATACTCGAATACTCCGCGGCAACTGGCGCAACTTTGATTTCGCTTGATAAAAGTCCGGCTTACTACCTATCAATCGGCTGAGAATGAGTGTCAACATCGAATTTAGGAGTGGTACTTTGAGAGGAGAAACACTTGTCGCTGAGAGGATTGGAGAGGACCGGGGAGAAAAGGTATAAGTCGAGCGGTTCCTTTCCCTCAAAAGAATTTCAATTTCGCTAAACTCGGTAATGGATGAAAGGTCTCTACTTCGTTACAGCTGAACACAACTCCTCGCCAAGAGGATAACTCGAGGCTCCCATCTCTCTTTAAACTTAAGCCTGCCTTAATAGTCCGATTTATAAGATATCCATTCTCTTTTTGTCCCCCGAACAAATCATTATGTGAACGCAGCTATATAAGAGTGAGGAACATTAACAGATTGCCTTTGTCCGTCTATTCCTGTGGATGATCGTTGTGTTACGAGAGAAATACCAATCGAAAATCGTCTGAACAATGCTACGTGCGGGGCAAGCGGGCTTAGCACTAAATTAACAATTAAACTGTAACAGGATTTTGAGACGTCTGCCTGACGGAAATCCGATGCCTGGCGGGCTCGGTGGCCTCCTTGGTTGCCAGTCCGCGGAGGAGCTTGGATAATTAAACGCAACCCCTATGACCGACGTACGTTCTAGCTTCTCTCCATCGCTTCATCCGCTTCCTGTTCCTCATCCTGTAGCGTTCTCTCGCCCGCTGCACTCTGCCCACCCTCGTCGACCCACCGGACCGTCCGCCGAGTGGCGCGCCTCCTGGAAATTGGAAACCAGTAATTTATGGCGCTTACGGAGGAGAGGACAGCTGGATTAATGTTCGATTTCTGCCTGCGAGGCCACAACCCGCCGCGTTCTCCACTCTAATCTAAACATATTGCTGTTTTTGGCCTTGTTGGTAATTGCTCGATATATCCTATTACTTTTTCGCCATTCCACACTTTCTCTCCATCTGTCTGCGGCTGCCTGCAGAGTTATGTTTAGGTCAAGTGCTTTCTATAGTCATAGTTTTCGGGCAAGTATAAGTCGAGTTGCTTACACTCCAGTGTACATCGATCCAAGCCAAACTTTAATCATTCTCGACGGTGTACGTGGGGTTTCGTTAGCTGGACGACAAAGGAGAATCAAAGTTCCAATCTACTTGGCCATTGTACTGTTGGCAATCTCCGATTGCCAGAGATAGGATGTGTGGGAATGATGTGAAACCTTTCACAAAAGAATTATGGTAAGATGATGGAACAGACTGGCCAAGGTAAATACGTTGAGTCATTTCTTGTGGGCCATTCTTCTTTGTCATACCGTTGGAGAAAAGGAGATATTGGAATTCCACTGTGCAACGGTATTTGCGGAACAGTCTGTCATTCATGGATTAGGTCATAGCTAATTTTACGAAACCTATCTAAATCACCAACATTTTAAATGAACTTCCGCTACTTCTGCAACTTCCGCAATTCGTGCTGTAAGTAAGATTCAGTAACGGTGCCCAATTGATAATACGAGCGTTTCGACTTTTTTCTGCCACTCCCGCGGCATGAAGAACATATTAGCATTTCGTAATCGCGTTTCACTTGGCAGGTACAGTTAAGGAAGGCAAGAAACCCAGCCGCTTTTGCGGTGACTGATTCATGAACGTCGTAACTTTGTAATATTCCGTAAGAAGCGGCAGGATTTTTCTTGATTATAATACCGATGCTTGATCCAAGCGTGTCCAATTATATTGAGTGTTCAAATGGAAGGACAACATGATTTGAAAGTGTTTATATTTAATATACTACATAGTATATTAACTGAATAATATATTAAGAAATAAATCTCATCTTTCGAAAATAATAGCTTATTTATGACTACAGTGACATCGATGACGAAGGATGAAAGATTTTCACCGCATCGACGTCACTCTCCCGTTGCCGATGTTTGTTCGAAACATATTACCCTCTTTACGAGTGATATAAGGCACGATAACAGGTCGGCTCTCTCTAAATCACGTGTAAGCGACGCTGCTATTTCCCTCTGAGATGTTCTTACTATCCGTTATGGGTTTTCTTGAGGTGGGCTATGCAGGCCGCTCGTTGGCCGCGTTTGTTTGCAGGATTATACGCGACATCAAATGCGACGGCTGCTAGCCACGATGTAATTAGGAGCCCTCGTTACGTCGCTGCAAGGACGCGCATGATATATTCCCCGGTGAAAAAAATGCCTCTGGCCGTAATACCGGCGCGTACTCTGCCGAGTAATTCCCATCGTCTCATATAATTAGCAATTTGCACCTGCGGTGTGTACTGGACGGCATTAGAGCCGGAGCTGGATTTGTCATTGCTAACTACTTCCGGCAAGTCATTGCAAGACAAAGTAGAGCCTCCATTGGAGGTTGAGCCAAAAAAGATCGCGAATCGCGTGCGAGCCTGGCATCGTCCTTGTACAGATATTAAGATGGCTGTAGCGAGGAAATATGGTCTATGGCAGGGCGGTGTTCGTGCGCTCAGGAAGCAGAGATTTGTCAGTGATTTACGTGGGTCTTAAGGGCGTGCTCCTAAATTACGAAGCCTGACATTTTCAGAGCGGACTTGGCGAAGTGGCCGACGCCAGAGCTGCTCGTGTCCCCGGCAAAAAGATGATCTTCGGATATCGACTGACCAATATGAAGGCAGCCCCGATCTATTTGCGTGCAAGTAGCGGCCGCTTGCTGCTAGAGCAAATAGCGAACCGACTGGCAGAGCGACCTCTCCGGAGGATTAAGGTCCGGAACCTAAATCAATTCCAGTTTGACAAATCCTCGGGCGATGCCAGACGACAGCGGATATTTCATTGGCGGTACAATTTCACTGTCTCTCCTTGCGCACTCCCTTCCCGCATAGGAGAGAGGGAGTACTGGAGGTGGAATTGTATCCTCCCTTAGCCTTACTGACCGCTCGGCATTACCGCCCTACCTCCACAACTCGCGTCAGGATGCACCATAATTTATGCGAATTACGCGGCTTCGAAAGCTCAAGTTATTGCCCGATAATGAATTTCCCTCGCACGCCGCGCCCTGGCCCTGAGTTACTGAGCTGTCTCCCGCTATTTCGGATCCCCAGTTCCCTGAGAAGCGTGGTGCGATTTATCGCGACGCATCCTCGCGATTTTTCAGCCTCGCTGGGGAAATTCGCAATTGCTATCCGCGACGAAATTAATGCTATTATTAAGTATCCCGTTAGCCGGCTGCCGGCCTGGAAGATGAGGGGCTGCTTGCTCCCCGCGCCCCATGAAATAGTGTTGGGAGACGCGCGCGTATTTATTGCGGCCCTCCGCCGTCCTCTGACATGTTTATACAGAAAAGAAGAAACCAATAAAAAGGACGAATTAGACCTGCCGCGGTGGCAGTGCCGCTCCTGCCATTTTTTCCTCGGCAAACATAAATCCGCTCTTCCTTCCCATGGCTGGTCCATGGAGGCGTACGCGAGCGCACTGCTGTAGGAAGGACCAATGATTCCGTGCCATTTTCCTCGTGGAAATTTATCGCGCAGGTAATGGGGAAATAGTGGGATTCCGGGCCGTCTGCGCACTGGGATATGAAAGGATGATAAAGAATTCGAAAGTAACCCATGCGAGATGGACGATCACGCGAACCCCAGATATATTCCGTCCAGATCACTGGTTAGCTCCGACGAAAGCAAAGATTCCCCCATGTAGACAATAAACATTCCGAAAGATATTAGTTCGACTACCCTTCGAAAAATCGTGAGCTTCTATAAACTATTTGGGGTTCTTCCTTATTCAGTCTGTAAAGGATGTTCTATACTACGATTGCATTCTCCAGTCAGAGGAATTATTGCTTGCCGGTACAAAGTTTGCCTCATATCCTCGCTGTAAAGGCGATCTTCAGCGTTGAGGTCGGAAGATCGCTCGTACTGAGGTCTCGAGTAACGATGGCTTCTCGAAATTCCAGGCCGCGATTATGTTCTATCCCTACGACAGGGACGCTAACACACAATCAATAAATGCGGGCGTTACCGTAGAACTTCGCCTGTGATCGAAACTTTGTCACGAACAAGGAATGCCTTGGTAAGGTCGTGTACTTGCTATGCAATCGAGAAGGCAAGTGGCCGAGAGACGAAAGCCTGTCGCATTGCCGGCTGAAATTCCATTTGCTCGCATGCTGTTGCGAGCAAATGGAATTTGGTACGTCGGCCAGTGAAGTTCTCCGAAGTTCTCGCAACGCTTGGTGGTCACGTCGATGAGAACTTGCGGCGGCCCTGGTCAAATTGCCACCCGACACCCAGCCAATTCGGTATGTCGCATAATCGTCATGGTTACGGCCGGATATTCCGGCCGTGATTCATGGATATTCGATGAGGGTTGCGTTTATTGACATTCTTCAATATGCAGAACGTACTTTATCGTCAAGATCATAAGTGTAGGGGGGATAGGACACGTCGAGAGCCCCGTAACGAACGTCGAATAATGCTTCCCGTCAGACTTTATGGCTCGTGGGAGCGTCACCCTCGTCGCGACCTGTTTCTCGCCGTGGCCAATGAATTCTATGTGCCGCCATCACGCTCTTGCTGCCGGCTTTTAATTGCAATTCGATCGATTAGCGGAGCATCGTTATCGGCAGGTTCCCGCCTCCGTTGATCACGTTTCCGCCCGGACTTCTCCCTTCAACCCTCCTAGGATCCACTCGAATTTCGTTTAGTCTTACACTTATAATTCTAGGATGAAGAATTTTCTGCAAATAGATTTGATTGAGAGTTCAAATTTCGCTAAATATCCGATAGTAGGATATTAAAGGTAAATTTGATGTTTGGAAATTGATGCATAAGGGTAATGGAGAGGTGTGTCAAACTTCGCAAGTTACACACGAGCGACGTTAACAGGCTATTTATTTAGCTTCTCACTGACGCGTGTAACCTGTCCTCTTCCTTTCTCAGTCTTGCCACTTCTACGCAAGCTTCCCTTCCCTTTTAAATTCTCTTCGTCCCAAGATTCGCTCTTCCCACTTCTCCCCGTACTCCA
Organism: Ectemnius continuus; assembly: GCA_910591665.1. Lineage (NCBI taxonomy): Eukaryota > Metazoa > Arthropoda > Insecta > Hymenoptera > Crabronidae > Ectemnius > Ectemnius continuus. Next base: position 4,435,700 of record OU342868.1, on the reverse strand, counting down.
TTTAGTTCGTCTTCTATGTTCACCATTTCCCGACTTGCTCGCGCTCCACTTTCGTTTGCTACGGCGCACCTGCTCTTTCCCGTTGGCGTGTTCATTTTATTTGATTTTATTGGCTTCCCTCGCCCTTGGAAACTTCTTCGAACGCCATTTCATTAGACACTTCACTATAATTCGCCTTCACGTGCATCTTCTAATAATTCTCGTCGAAAAACATTTATCCCTTAAGTGGGCGATATCCCGCTTGCAAAGAGAATTTTCAGGAGAAAGTCATTAGCGTTGACGAAGGTACCTTTTGAAATTCGAGGATAAATATTAGTCTGGTTCCGGGACTCGTGATCAGAGAGTAATCGGTCATGGATCAGGGGTGGCGGGCGGGCGGCGTGGGGTGGAGAGGAGGAGTGAAGAGAAGGGTAGTTGAGGAGGAAAGTAGGGGTCACTAATTGAGTAACACGGTTCTTGGGAGCGGGAAATGTGAGGAGATGAACCCTCCATGAGATAGGAGGCCAGTTTTTCGGAGCGGGGGAAATGTTGGTAGCTGGCACGGTTCCCTCGCCTTTCAAAGACGCGAGCCTTTCGAAAGCTATTTGCAGTCCGGCGTTCCGGCAGCTCACAGTAATTAAGTGTCATCAGCGAAATTGAGACGTCTCAGCTTGTCAACCGGATTTGTGACGCAGTGTAACTTCCGCTCTTTGCTTTCGACGCCGAAAGAAGCAACTTCACTCAAACCTGTCAAGCTGACAAATTTCGATATAACCTTTTTTTCATCCAACGGATTTTCACTTCTTTTTCTATGGTGCATGTACGAAGCTCGCTCGACGAATAATATAGGAAGCTGGTCCGTTGGCGACGTAGTCTGGCAGTGCATAATACAGGATCTCGTTTAAAGAGAGTATTTAGGAGGAGTCCGTGGGAAATTCGGCGGGCAACGGGAGACTGTTTATGCGGCGGAGGAAAAATAGTGGAGCCGGAGAGTTCGGCTCCAAATTGCATAGGGTATAATGCGCCTTAACCGTGTGACGCCAGTGAAGCCGCCAATTTTTGTCCGCGCACCCTTGGAGAAAATTGAACACGGTCCAGCGTGAGTTAGCCGACGACGCCGCCATTATTTTCGTTCGCTTGCCGCCATAGTAAACGGGGCCCGGGCGAAATTATACCGTAATTTCGGAAAGGCGTCTTAGCCGACGCCCTATTTCCGCCGTGCGAAGTAATCTCGTGCCGGATAACACGGCGCGCCCGTTCGTACTGCGCCGGAAAGTCCTCTTTCGGGATACGCGGAAGAGTGTGTGCTATATACCGGAAGCCCTTGCTATATATATAGTTTACTACCACCTGATTCTCGAATTTCGTGGCATCCCCATTTCCTTGGCGATACCAGCCGCGTTTGTTTCGTGAGTTCCCTCGAATAAAATCCATCTCTTTCTCGCTTCCTTTTTCCCTGCCTTTTCACGTTCCACTTTTTCGTCAAATCCGACGTCATCCGCTCTTGAGTAAGTGTGTAGTAAGGAACATTAGTAGGTGATCTCTGCGGCAATGCCTTTATTCCACCAGTAAAATCCAGTGTTGTCTCTCTGGCTCTTTCGAGCAGTACACACCAGGCCGTTCCGAATGAATAGGAAGCGCAAACAAATGCAACGCATGGTTTAGGAATCATCCCGCGGTGTACAATGTAATGCAGCGGCGCACAATACGCCTCGGGTGGTCCCGCCTTCAGATGGAGATCTTTAGAGATCAGCAGTACGGATTCCCTGCGCTTCTCCGCCTTTCCCTCAACCACCAGCGAACCATTCTCTTCATCCCGCGTCGTCTTTTCTGCCCGGGTAAATAAGTAATTCGATATGGACATGCTGCGCACTTTATTGGGATATTTTACTACAAAGAACCTACTCGACCAGGTGGCATTTGAGAAAGGCTACGCCATCAATTCAAGCCAAGTTCGCAATTAACAGTTAAAGTATAATGGGAAAAAGGGACGTAATAATATCCCGCCAAGTCTCAAAATCTCTTGATATTGTTTTCTCGTTTTGGTACTCCTTGGATTTTGCTAGGAGAGATGCATTTCATGCTCAGAGGAAATCCTGCACGAACACGAATGCCGAGTTTTCTTTCGGTGGAGGTAGGAGCCGAATACATAGAGAGAGGAGAGGAGAGGAGAGGAGAGGAGAGGAGAGGAGAGATGCATCCGCGGGAGAAATTATTACGGTTTTCGGAAGCCACATATCTTCCTGTCACGAAGCAGCAGTTCTCATTCAGACGTGTCTCTTTCTACTTAATATATAGTATACGGAATTATAAAGAATATTTCTAGAACTGGTGTCAGAGTCGGTACCAAGGGAGTCGACAGTGCTAAGAATATATCATATGATTGAATCCGCACAAAAGCGGCTGCGATTGGATAAAAGGGGGTCGCGATGTCCGCAGGGTGGTCACGCCGGTCTGGTATAGGATAGACGTGTCTAGGACGGCAGCGAAGATAGATCGGGGTGAATCGCGTTTGGGTAAAAGGGGGAGAGTGGGGAGTGAAGAGTATAGCGTTCTGGCTGGCAAGAATTAGACGAGATATCCTTGCCATTCGGGGTGGCAGGCTGAAGGAAAATGGGAACTGTTTCCTCGGGGGTAGTTCCGTTCGCCAGTATGAGAGAGGGAGTTAGAGACGCACGCGTAGACAGACGGGGTCAGAGAAGTTGGCACGCGTCTGGCATACGGGACCCGTTCCGTTAAAACCTGCGAGGCTAGACACCAAATGCTATTCAGTACACGACTTTCCCGCTCCCAAATACGTATTCCGGAGAAATAGAGGAATCGGGATTATAGGTTGAATGCGAGTTGGACCTCCGCTCCGGGCCAAATGAACATCTTCATCGGAGATCTTCCTATTTCGACCTCTTAACTTTTCATTGATCCGTCCCGGAAGCTCGTAGCCGAACGATCATTCTCCATAGGGATTTCAAATTGGCGATGGAGGCGTATGTTATATCCCCGATGTCAGCCGCGCAATATGTATATCACGCTGGGAAAAGGCAGCTCTGCGCCGGGATGCGTAATTAATTAATGAGGACAGTGTATGTGTATGTTGGATCCTGGATGGACAGGGCCGCCAACTCATAATCCTATCACGTTTGTCCTTCGCGCAGGTGTTACTTTTCGTGTAAATATCAATGTATTCCGGGGCAGCGCGAGATAATAACGGCGTGACACGCGCGTGATTATCGTGTAACGCGCGTATTTATGGATTTGCCCGAGCGAATAGCACGCGGTGCATTGATTTATTAGCTAGCTAAATGCTACTAATTCCGGGTTCATAATTTATCTACGCGCTGCAGGAACGGCGACGCCCGCGAATTTTACGCGCAGGCTTACAATACACACATGTTATGCATATGAGTTCCTGTATGAAAGAGTGAGTCTCGGAAATGGCAGGCGATCAATGCTAGTAGCATTGTCATCGAGTGTGCGTTGATTAACATTAATTATTACCGAGTCATCCTGAGCAAAATGGTTGTTGAACGTTTTGCTGGCCTTTCGTGGCTTGGTATCGCCTTGCCGATGGATGATGGCGTATTGAACCGGCGTCGAATTATATTCAGGCGCTCACCAAACAGAATAATTAGCCTTGCCAGCCGCGAATTCATAACTCATCGAAGCCGAGTGTATGTTACCTTTGCATTGGCCCGATAATTGTTCCAACGACGGGCGATTTATTTTTCCGGAAATTATTGGCATGCCGCAATTTACGTCTGGCTAGTCTTTTAATTCCAAATGTATTTTGCGCCGCTTTTGTCATCGGCAAGCAGGCTGCTGGTGGTGGTAGCCGTAGCCAGGCTCGTTCATCTATTATAATCGTTGCCCACGGCTGGCGGCGCGGCGCGGTGCGGCGCGGCGGCAGTGCGCGCCGTATTTACGGCCCGTTATTAGATTTCAAAGCAGTGCGCGCGGCGCACAATTCCCCCGGCGTTCTCATCCCTTGAAAATATCCTGTAATATCGGTTTAGCGAAATTACTAACGACGCATAATATTTGCATTGACAGACAGCCATTTCTATATCGTCCATCAATATTTGCGCTGGCAGCGTAGTGCACGTTCTGCTTAACATCTACTTCCAGCTCGAAAACCAGCTCAAACGCATCTACTTTTTAGCGAAGCGTGTGCTTCGCAAACTGGTGCATAAACGTGTAGCTCCGGGCGCTACTTCCATCGGCGCCAGAGGAACATTTTTCTGTTAATTGCATTCCATCAGATCGATAATTAGTAGTTGCGAGCCGCTAGCTATTTTATCCAATCGCGTTCTTTCCCCCCCTGTTAACAACGATTCTCAGCGAACTGGCTCCCATTAGCCATTTTTCCTCACTACAAGTATCTAGAAAGTGCAATTTTATGTAACTTGCGTCGCTCCTGCCTATTAGCATCGTACTCTCATTATTTCATGGTGCAACGGAATAGTGAATTTGGAAATAAGAGGAATGGAAGGCGAAAGTCTTAAAGTCAAGGGATTGTTGAGAATGTGCTACAATTTACTAGCTTGATTATTACATTTCTTATAATTTGACAAGGCGATTAGATTTCATTTAAATGGGCGTGCAACGTAACATGAGTTGCAACTTGGTTCTCTGTCCCCCAAGGGCTTAATAAGAAGTCCCAACAGGCGTATCCTGCATTTAACGATCCAGCTATCGCCAATGTATAATTGTACTTGTGCAATCGGGGGGGTTACGAAACTACCCTTTATCACAGTGGTCACTCCTGTGGGACAACAACCTTTAGTTCGGCGCCAGGCACTCCCAAAGCATCGTCTATAATCGCGAGAGGCTGGCGTCGCCGTAACCCAATATTAGGCTTCAAGCGATAGTTACGAAGGCGAGAACGATGGATTTAGTAGCACACGATAATCGTAATCATGGACGCGTCCCCGCATCGAGTCAGGCGTTGATAATAGCCTAGGGAGAATCGTAAGTTCTTATCGGCATACTTTCGCAACCGTGAAAGAATGTTGATCGTTTAATCATCTGCTCACTCGGGAGGCGAAATTTCTGCGAGATAGTAATCTAGGGTGGGAGAAAATTATTATGATCCGTGCGTTAACTAAGGAGGGTGAGCCCACCAAGACATAGAACCTGGTAAATGGGAGTGTTCGAAGTCCATGGATCGATATCGCTTTCAGCACTTGAGAAGGGAATACAGGTTACATCGATCGATTAGGTTGGGTCTGTGACCGGGCAAACAGGACAGTTGCAGCCTGACAGGTACAAGATTGTACTGTCTTGTGCTCGGGAGTCTCGAATCCTCTGAATGTCTAACGTCGATCGGTTTACAGTTGGCCGAAGTTGGAGTGGGCAGGAGTGGTGGCTCGTTACACTGCAGGCTGACGAGAACAAAACGCTTTCAGAAGAGAGATGGCTGTTCTTGCAGCGGAGGCATAGAGAGGCCGCCGCTCCAGCAGCTCGTATTTTCCCAATGCCGGTCTATTCTGCTGGAAAAAATGCTGCTCCCGGCGCGAAAGTTGCAAATTGTTTGTTGAATTCGCGAAACGGCAGTCGTGTCGGTTTCATCGGGAGAGCAGTGTGCACCCGGCATATAACAATACTTTGTTCCGTTGCGGCGGCTGTCCGGCAGTTTCGGCCGGCCGCAAATCTCCATAGCGACATTATAAATTTCGGGGCTTTCACAGGCCACTATCGGCTGAATCGCTGGGGATATTTTGAAAACCGCACTCAGCCAGTGCGGATCGCGGTGACAGCCGGCATTAATACAGCCGCGCCAACGATAAGCACCAGTCGGGGTAACACGATCAGTCCTCTTGTCGTCCTGAGCAAGTCGTTACTCCAAACTCGGAATTATTTTTTAGCCACTTTCCACTACAAACCCTCGCCAGCCAGGTTCAAGTCATCCGTATATAATGGCCGTACTCTATGAAAGCCGTTGGTCGTAAAAACACGAGGGTATCATAAGCGAGGCCGGATAGAAGTCGAGTATGGGAGTTCCTATGGTTTTCATCATGCGACTTTTCCAACGGCTCGTAAGGGAAAATCGCTACATCCTGGAAACAAGTGGCAGCGACACCGGCCCCATTCTCCCGAATATATTCCGATTTATCGCCGGGCTAGCTTTCTGCCTTTCCATTGGTACACTGGCGCTTGCAAGCTTGCAAGCCCCCGGTCCTTTAATTGGTCCGAGTATTGCGCAATGATCAGTATGCAGCGTACACATCTGCCGCTAAGAGGTATCACTATATCACGGGGAGATTCATTAACATAAACTTCGCGCCGACTGATTATGGCTATTCCCCCTTCATCGGGATCGTTATTTCCAATTTATTTGTATATTTGCCGACCGGCCGATTGCGAGAATTACAGCCGTAAATTTATATTAGCGATACGTGTTTTATTTGAATACATCGGAGCATATATGGCGGAACCGCGCTATATATTCACTCTGCTTTCGCTGTGATTTAATTAAGCCTCCCACACCAAAACTTATCTGGACTCCTATGAAATTATTACCGCGAACATTTGGAAAGTGTGCCAACACAAACCACTCACTCGACGCCAGCACATTAATTATTAAAATAATCGATTGCATACCACACTTTTTTGCGATTGCTGCCGTACTTACACTCTCCAATATCCATCCCTTCCGCGTTTACAGGAACAAACTTTTCTTTCACATTCTTGTCCAACTTTTCCTAATAAATGTTCATCTGGAACGAACTTTTTCTCGGCATAATATCTAAAAGAACATTTGGGTGAGATAAGAGTTGGTAAATCGAGACGGTTATAATCTTTTATAAGTGCGATGCTGCTGATTGCACCACCGGGAAATATGTTCTCAATCAGAAACAACGAATACTCGGCTTCCCTATTGTTTTAATTATTCTCCTTATCTGTGCCATTAATTTTTCTCGCTTCCTCTGTTGCGGAGAACGAATTTAACTTACACACGATTGCTTCACCGATTGCTGGAGCCCCGGGAGCTTCACGCCGGTTTCTCCTCTCTCGGATAGAGGAGGCACGAGTGTATGCCCACGTATACATGCTCATAACTCATAAGGAAGATTAATGTCTCCAGCAGAAGCCGCGAACTGTAGAGTTGCACTGCGCCGAGCTATTCTCTATCAGAGTTCTGCTTGGTTCACCGTTCTATGCGAAAGCTGCTAGTGATCGCCGAGGGAACAGACGCAGCGATCGTGATGCGACTGTTGAAAGCCTTTAAGACATCTTCGATCTTTATTATGCATCGCTTGGAGACCGTCGCATTTCATTCATTCCCTCGGTGTCTCGAGCAACAGTGCTTTTCGAATTGTACCGTATTCATGGAAAAATATGGAGAATCTCTCGAATGAAAAGAAGACAGGCTCCAGTGCTTGTATTGTCGATTCAGCGTTCCAGAACAATGACAAAAACATTAGGAACAGCTATCGAATATACACGGTCAGTATTCTGGTGAGGCGGTAAGACGGCCTTCATGCTTTGGCATTGGCTGAAAAGGGATCTGCTATGAGTATATCCTAAGGTAATGCGCCAGTTGAGGGTAGCATACCTGATTAAGCGAACGCATCCTCGATTTGGCGAGTGGAAGGGAAAGCGGATAATGTACATGTATGTGTGTAGACGCGAGGCGTTCTGAAGTCACAGCTCGTAAACCAGCTTGGCGTGCTTACCGCGAGATAAATTGAAGGTAGTATACATAATCTCATTTCGGATCAGGGATCGTCAAAGGGAATCCATAAAATTGCGACGGCTTAACACACACGCGCAAAGAACTAGATGGATAGTGTCGTGTTGCTGAGTGCTCTCACGGGCGTCTGAAAGTGAATGGGGAAAGCTGTTCCGCAATACGCCTGCACGTGCTTATTCCACCCAATGTGATTAGTGTCCATTATTACCGCAATATCGGATTACTGTCTAAATTACCATGCCATGTAATAACACGTCATTTCTGATCGAGAAGATACGCGTATGTATACAAAAAAAGTCAGTATCAAAGCAGGCCGAGGTCTTTCGAGCGTCTTGGCAGCAGGCTGTGATAGGTCGAGGGCCAATGAAAGGGCTCGGAAAAAATCCTCGGAGGTCTGGTCGCCGAGGATCTCCCCCAGTAAATGTCGGTACACAAGGACCCGTGACTCGGTAGGCAAATTAGTGGATTTAGTGGGGCAAGGGAGCTTTTTTATGGGGAAAGGTTGCCTCGAACTTGGAAAGGCTCGCTCGGTGGCAGAGACCCTGGAAACGGTTCGGCCAGCTCGCGCGCGCGCGCGCATCCAGTAAAAGTTGTAATTACTATAAATCGCGATGTAATTGCCGCGGTAATTACCCCCGGAGCAAAGTAGACACCCGGCTCCCGTAAATAAAGCTGTGCTTGCAAGCTTATTCGTACTTTGTCGTAAATTCCGAGTCCGCGGACCCCGTGGAGGTGTGTTTCACTCGTTACGGAACCACTTTAATCGGGCGGCGGCAATCTCTGCGTTTCATTGACTTGTTTAGTCTCCTATATAACTCCCTCTCTCTCCTTCTCCCTCTTTCTCGCCGTTGCCCGTTCCTCCCCTCTCGCCTGCCTTCTCACCTCCTGCACCACCCTTTGTTCCGCTGTGATAATAACCGGCCAACCGCTCCATATTTCTCGCCGAGTAATTTTGAACTGTATTTTATGTTCCCTTTTCTGCTGTCTCTCGTTTTGATGAAAAAAAAATGCGATCCACTTTAGAATTCATGCATATTTCCTCCCTCAGCGTAAAGGATACCGGAAGAGAGACAGACGCCGTTGGGAGACGTGCGGATTGTTCAGGTCTCAGCGTTTAGTGCAACGTGCGCTTCATTTACATGGCTGCTTTGGCATTCTACGCGTAATCCATGTTTATTACGTCGCGTCAAAATCATCCATTATATATTTCCGTCGTAAATCTCAATGAAATAGCAGAGCTAATTCATATTGCATGGCGCTCGTCGCGATTTATCGAGGCAGCGGACACGCGTATACATCGAGTTGTCCTGCCGGAGGACTATTCGATAGTTGTGTTGGCAAGATACGTTGCTAGAAAGGCTAATGCGATTTGCTGTGCGAGCGGACAGCCAAAGACCGGCAGAAAATCAAACGCGGCTGCGATCTAAGTTCCTGACTCATTAAGTGCTTACGCGAGTGATAAATGTTTCGGAATCGCGACCTCCCCGACAGCGTTACACTACCAATTTCTCGATGATGATGACGAGGATAATAATGATGATGATGATGATGTAGCGAACGATCGCCCCTGGACCTGGCACCGTTAGTTCGGCCACTCTATAACCGACCAAACCGAGACTGTTACCGCTAACAACGTGGGCATGTTTAATAAACAATCAATCTTCGGGAACTCCGATGATCCGACCGCTCATATTTATGCTAATACCGGCCGCCGGCTCGTCTTCTGGTCTAATAAAAAAGGTGATTTCGTCACGCGGGCATTAGGCGGCCCAGCGAAGTCATAGACTTCGAAAGCGCTAGAGAAGGAGCCTCTCGTCCGCTGACCTTGTCTCCAAGCATGCTTCATTATTAATCCTTGTTTCGTACAGGAAGTTTCTGCGCCAGACACAGACATCTTCGTCAAATAGACGAGAACACAATCGTAAGGGAAGTGAACACGTCTTAGTTGCTTGAGAGAACCTCCGATTGTCAGCCGCCTACGGTTGTCACTAATGTTTCTTTTATCGTCGCGTTGATCACGTAATCGAATTGTAGTGGAGGCATTGGTCTCGCGGTGAATGCTTATCCTCGCAGTCGCAAATAGCTTCATTACGCCCGACCATTACAAAGCCAGTGAACGCGACGAAGCTCTTCCGCTGCGCTGGGGCGAAAAGCGATACTGGAAATAATTAACCAGGAAACAAGATCTATCGCGGTATAAATCTAGATCATGCTCCGGGTAAACTGGAGTTGGAAATTAGCCGGGCGTCTCTTTTATTCCCCGATACTGATTTAATCCTGTCTTAATTACCAGTTCACCGGGAAATGTTCCTACTCACCCAAACTCGTTCACGCATGAACCTGCGTAATTGATGAATTTTAAACAGCAGCAACGGCTAAACGCTACCTTCTTCTTGGAGCGACAATTGGCGGTGCGAATAAAATTTCACATCCTCTACTTTTATTACGCAACACGTTTGAGGGTAATAAGCTTTACATCGAGGGCCTTTCACAGCTCCCGAGGAGCTCCCCGATCTGATAGCACGGATTTTCGCTGGAGGGTGGTTGGCAGATGGTCGAAAATCGATACCTAATTTCGCCATGACGTAAAACTAGCCTTCCCGTATCTCACCGCTTGGTTCAGGTGTGTGAGAAGGCAGATTCTCAGCTTTCCTTAAGTTATTATGAAACGGCATGCCGGGAAAAATGGGAGTGGCGAGGAAAGGTGTAACGTAGTGCGCAGGGATAACGTTGTATTTCAGTTATTCGCGATATCCGGAGCATCCGAGGAGCGCGAGCAGTTAAGTTTACGCGCCGGAATAAAAGGAAGAACAAGTTAGGCATCCTGCGCTCGCTCCGAGATGCTGAGCGGATCATTTTCGTGCTTCCGGGGCCACCGGCGTCTTTGCGGAAGTGGAAAGATTACTTATTTAAGCTCGGCTGTTCGGACAGATGGGAGAAAGCTGGCGCGAGTTTCGTTGGGATAGTTAAGGAGAGTGGCTGCTGATGGATTCGTTCTCCTACATAGAGTTACTCCGCGAACCAGCCGGGACTTCCAAGATCGATCTCCAGCTCGAACGAGCTGGCTCTTCGAAATTCGACGGCAGCACGTGCAAATTGCCACCGGTTGTATGTACATACATCCGCTATTAGCCGGAGCCACGAGGCCACATACCCATCGACAAGATTCGCCAGCCCGGAAACTTCTCGATGTGCATGTATACCAGCAGATACATTTAACGGGGCCGAAGTAAGAGCACGCTGATACTACTAGTATAAAGGAAGTTTTTCCCTCGGGGAGTTGATGGGGGCAAGTTGCGATCGCTCGTAAGAAGGGTAGACTTGCGATACCGCGAGCGCAAGAAACGAGCGATTGGATCGAGCCCCCCCAGCTGACCCAGTTGAGTCCAATTACCCGAAGTCCGGGGGTAAGTTGCAGTGTCGAGGCAGGGCTGAAGTTTCGCGCTAGGCGTGCACGCCAATAAACTGCATAACAGGATGACGGCTCCAAGACGGTTTACGCGGTAACACACTGCCACCTTTACAGTCTTCGAGCTTTCTCCTTCCTTTCTTCTCTTTCTCCATCCCGCTTTTAAACCGAGAGGCTGAAAGATCGAGTCGGGTGGAGCTCATTCGGATAGAAAAGACAAGGATCCCGGAAGTGAGGAGGACGCCTACGGGGAAGAAACGATTGGCCCCCTCCGGTGCCATTTTCCATCATACACTGACTTTTCCGCCCGCCTTATCCTCGATTCCCGTGAAATCTATGGCGCGCGCCCGCTCACTGAGTTTAACCGCCATTTTTCTCGTGATAAATGAAATTGTTCCTGCGGTCTCTGGCCGCGCCGCTTGTCACTGCGGACAGTTTTCCGGGCGGCGCGGCGCGGCACGGCACGCCGGCCAGATAGCCCTCGAAATTCGCCGCGGGGACAGATAAAGTCACTCGCAAAACGGAGCTGGCGTCAGGCAACACGCGTCCCTGTCCCTATGTTCGTGTGTGTGCACTCGCGCCACTCGCGCCACTCCACGTGTATGGAACGCGTCTGCATGTTGAACGCTCGTCGTGGCCGCGCCCGCAAGCCGGTGTGTAATTGCGTTCCATTGCCAGATTTAAACGGGATTTAAACGGCGGCTTCTCCCCGGTTATTTATCGCCGTCGAATTCCACGGCAACTTTCATGCTCGATATAAACGCGCCGGGTGGCCAAGAGGAGCGGTATCGATCCACACTTTATATGTGTCATAGATCGCGAGGCCTCGAAAACAGCGGATAACTAAGTTTCTCCAAGATTTATCGGCAGGGAGATAATGGTGTTCGACCATAATTGAAGTTTGCGTCATAGGGTGATGCATTTAAGGCCTGTGATTCTGGGATTCTCCTTTCCCCGAGAGGTAAAGGATGGGGAGGGGAAGAGGCCATTGAAATTTCAATGCGATTATTATTCCACATAACGACGCAGCCGAACTTCATCGTCACGCCGAGAGCCGAGGTGAAACTTTCTCGCAGTTCATGACCAGGCACTCATCCGACGATCCATCCTACCCAGATTTTCCAGCCTCGCAACTTTGAGCCCCCCGTGTTCCTCGAAGTATCAGCGCTTTACAGCCCAAGATGGAAATCCACGGGACGGTCGTGATTGGCCGAGAAACAACAAAGTAGTGGCGGCGGCTGTGATCGATGAGATCCTTGGGACCGATCGCTCCTCCTAAGTCTTGGAGCTATCGCAGCCCTTGCTCCACGGATTGGGGCTGTCGGGATGTCGCTAGATAGCTCGTTAAAACGTGATTACTCCATCTACATGTAAATCTAATCGGCCGGATACTGCCGCGAGAATATCAAGCCCCGTCAACCATCGACCACCCAGAATCCCCGAACTTGGAGCATCTTAAACGAGCAGACTCGCTCCAATCGTATCATTGTACGTCGCGCGGTTTTAGTCACCTGTCATCAATGAACTTGCCCAACTTCCCGATCCTCCAATGGGAGTCTCAGTCGACTCCTTAAAGATAATGGGATTGGAGTTCTGTGCGCGCATAACATTGTTCCTCTCTTTTGTTGCAGTACCAATAATCGCAATCGATGGAGTGGTGGGGAACAAAGTGCAACTTCCTTGCGACATCAGGTCCCCGGAGAACGACGATGTCACCATGGTGCTGTGGTACAAGGAGGGTGGGGGCGAGCCGATCTACAGGTAAAATCACCACTGCCAGAGCGAATGCCACCATTGCACGAGCGATTAACTTCGAATCTTATCATAATTCACATATCAGCTCGCTCGGGGAGGCGTTAACGAAGTGCGCTCCTGGAATGCCTCTTTCTTCCATGTAATCCCGGGGACCCCCGACTTCAGCGGGCAATTCATCGAGTGGCCCGATCGGTCGGGGCCGCCCCCCGCAAAAAAAAGCTCGAGCGAACCCGATTACAAAGACATCGAGGAGGGCGGGCTGCGCCGGGACAGGACTCCCGCAAAACCCGATAATCCGCGAATATAAACTGCCCTGAAGAAATAAAACGGTCGCTCGAGCGGCTGAGCGAGCGAGTGAGCGAGGAAGAGCGTCGACGCTCGAGGGGTTGATGCTACGCGGCGATCCAGGAATTCCTCGCGTTATTTTCCGCGGTGAACTTCATTTGCTCGCCGGCTCACCGTTTCGCTTCCGCGGCCCGTGAAATTTTGCATATAGAATGGCGCTCCTCTCTCTCCCTCTCTTCTAGCTTCCATCTCCGTCACTCTGGTAGCAAGCTCGCGCCGTTGGCTTGCTGCCGGCTCGAACGGAGCCAGCAGGAAGCAGCGAAAGCTGGCGGAGCAAGCCAGTGTTGGTCTAGGCATTCGGAGCCCGCGGGCCACTGGAGAGGGAACGGGCTCACCGACGTTACTATCCGACGGGCCATATCTAAGAAATGTAATAAGGTGTAAGATATGTGCCGGCAGGGCAATGCATCGCTGCGCGACCGTCCTCTCTTTACCTCCGCCCTCATCCTCCGCCCTTCTTCACCAGTTTGACTTCCTCGCTCCCTCCTTCCCGAGGTTGGAGATCAGGGGGACCGGAAGGGGGGATCGGGGTCGTCGCCTGTTGTAAAGTCACTTTAATCCTCGCTGTACGAGAGAGTAGGTGGGGGGTCGGGGCCTGCCCGGGTGGCAGAGGACTTTAAATTTAAAGGCTTCCACCCTCGAACAACCTCCCGCGCAGAAACTATCTTCCCCGACGATGTCTCGCCTTGGCAGTGGGCTATAGCTCATCCCAGCCTTACCAGCGTGCACCGGCACTAAAATATTTATTGCAAAATATCGCGGTCCGCTTATCGCTTGGTGGGCAGTTAAGAAAACGATGCTCGTCTATCCTAGCGACATCGGAGCCGCTTCCTCCTTCCTCGTGTGACAACTAGTTGGCTATCGTCGTGAAAAAGTTTGGTAGAAAAATGTGAGATCGTTTTTACTTTAGGATGGCAAACTTTCTTTGGAACTGTCAGAGTGCCTGTGATTCTCAACTCGAAGGCGAAGTCTGGGTTAAACCTGTATAAACCCTTAAAGATGTGTTACTGGGAAAATTCCGGATTAATATCTTATTGAGAAAATAAGCTTTTTAGGGACTGGAGAGCGTTGATGTATCCCATAAGCCAGCGGCCTTGTTCCAATGAAACTCGAAAATGTACCGTGAATTGCAAAGGGGCGAGAATGGCGAGCGTTTTTTCAATAAGCCCTGTGAAACAAAGCTGTGGGCCGTTCTACGGCAAATACGGGCGATGCAAACATTGGTAAACCCGTGCTTCCTCTGTAAACTTGCTCTCTGTAAGCGTTGAAGCCGCCAGCGAATTTTCCCTTTACCATTATTTCACTTGAAGTATATGTCACGTTAATCCAAGTCCCATCGAGCGGGGGAATCGGGAATTTCCTTTAATGCGTTCGACATCAGTATTCGTGACGGTAGACTACCGATTATCCAGGCATTCTCCCTTGGCCGGATCACTTTTCTCTCTCGCTCTCCGATTCCTTTTATGAAATCCTCCATAATATCCGCGGGAGAACTCCGGCAGGAGGATCGGCCGAGGCCGACGCATCCTCGGTTGCTCTTAGGGGACATCGTTCCGCAGGATTGAATCTATCCAATTCTATTCTACGCTCTATTCCCGGAAAGTTTGGAGTCACATGAATTTCTACGATCGAACAGCCGAGGTGTGTGTCCTTTCTTTGCGAGTTGCAGCGCGAGTAGTGCGCGCGCACATGCACACAGTTACCGCCAGGAAAAAAGAAAGAGGAGCCAATGTGTGTATAAGAGAGGGTGAGAGGGTGAGAGGGAGAACGAGGGGGAAAGTAGGAGGTACGCAGAGAGCACGGAGCGGTAACGGAATGAAAGGGAGCGATTAGAGGATAAAAGGCAAAGGAGAGCCTAACGTTTCTGGAACTGCCAGATAGGATTACATAACTCGCACAAAGTAAGTGGCTCGTCTAGTTAAAATGTCTTGGAAAATGGGTCATCAGGAGTTCGCGCGCAGCTTTTATCGCGATGCTAAACGCTCCCCGAACTGTAACACTCTTCGGGAGCAGTCCGCCAGAAGCAGGGTCGTCAAAGTTGCCGGGGGAGCCGGCGAAACAAGGACAAAGCCGTGGGATCTCCCTCGGAAGAACGGCCGTTATCCATTTTCCGCAGCGAGCAGCTAACTTTTAACACGTAAATCACGGCCACGGGCGAGCACCAGCAGCGCCAGCAGCGCCGCCCGGATATTAAAGCCCGAAAATCTCTTTTCGGAGAAGGGGCGAGCGCGAAATATTTCGGCCCCTACCGGTTACAGTATGACAAATTGCCGGCCACGTGCGCCGGCGGCGAGCGGCGTTAAATTTATTAATCATCGATTCCATATTCTCCCCGCTTGCTCGCGCCGTAACAGCCGCGCGCGCCCTTTCGCTAATGTCAACGAGTTGCCGCCGGGCAAAGATCGAAACAGCCAGGTAAACGAACTCGATTGCCTCTTAAGTGGTCCCGAAGTGTTAGTGCGGGCATTCGACAGTCTGTATAGGTCAGTACTAAGATGCCTCTTAGGATTCCAATCGTTCAGTCAAAGTGAAGGGAGCCACGGTGACTGGGCAGCCGTTGCGCGTCAAGAAAGCAGTAGGTTCGGGTGGAAATGCGAAGTGGAAGAATTAAATCGTATTTCAACGTCAATGCCGCGGAAGGAAGCGGCGGCGAAGTGGGGTAGCGCTGGGAATACTCAGTCACGAGCAGAAATCCGAACTCCCATGCACTCGCGGAACGCAATTTAACTTTTACTCACTCGTGAGGAACCGTCGACCTCCGGGCGCGCGTTGCGCCACCACTTCCGGTACTGCCGCCGACTCTCCTCCTTCTTTCTTCCTCCTTCTTGCGACGCCGCGCCGCGCCGCGCCGCTCCCATCGTCTCTTGTCAGATCCTTGAGACTCTTCTCTCTCTCCCTCTTTCCGCTCACTCGTTCGCTACGGATGCTTAATATGCAATCACGCACGGCGGATTGCTCCCCAGGTGACTCGCCCTCTCTGTTATACATATATCTGGCATTCCATCCTGTCGGATTACAATTCCAGCACGGCTGCTGCGTCGAGATCTATCTCAGAGCAGTTTGCTCGAACATCTTACAGGGAGTGTGCGCTCTCGGTCACCGCACATTCAGATCCAGCTAGTTACCTCCACCAGGGCATAAACTTCCTTTTTTTTCTTTATTCCGTATAGTACAATATGAAATGATGAACCTTATTTGTTAGAGAATCTCGGTCAGATATATTATGACTGTTTAGCACGTGAACTGCGCCGAGAACCAATACATACTAGTAGATGGTATCTAAATAGGATATTCCGGGAGGAGTTAGCTCTCGAGCAAGTAATAGGGGTGGGGTGCTTCTGTTAAGCGTGCACGTCAGAGGGACAGTTGGACGATCTGGTGTCAGATATAGCGAGTACAAGGTTGGCAAATGTGTCGGTTAAAGAGCAAACTATAGAACATCTTAAAGGGAACTGTCGACTTCGCCAAGTAGATCCTCGAGCTGGCAAGTACTCGTTGTGCAAATACCATAGAGTCCTATTTTAATAGGTCCTCCTAGTAATACCTGTAGCAAGTCGCTCTGACCGCCCAACCACCTAGTTCCAAACTCCCCCGCTCACTTCTGCTCTCCAAGGATCCATCATTTCGTGCCAACTTTGCAAGAAACCACCCCTCATTACTGCCGGGATATGCGGAGTTAATTGAAAGTGGCGCGTAGTAGCACGTTAATTTGGCAATTAGTTTAGCAACTAAAAGCAGTGAGCGGCCTACTTTAATATTTTGCCGCCCTCGGCTCCCTCGTGTTGTGATAGCTAGAAAAACAGACAGCCAATTAAATGATCCCGGAGAATAACGATAAATAAGAGTGCCGTTCACGCTCTTATAATATCGCGCATCATAATAAATTACTTTAATTCTACATCGCGATGCGATTGGTGCGCGAGCTAACACACCGGATTGCCAAACGAATGATGAATTAACGCCAGCGTCGGAAACGAGGTCATGCATGGCAGGTTCGATCATTCAGCCAGTGCCAAATCTGTCAATTAAAACTCATTAGAATTAACACTGCGAATGAAAGTCCAGTGCGTTAGTTTTATTTATGGGATTACGCGCGAGTGAGCCGAGAGAGAGAGAGAAAAGAGTGGGAGAGAAAGCTCTCTGACGACGGGAAATGATCGATCGTTGCAGCTTGGACGTGAGGGGTCGCCGCCAGTTCAACAACGCGCGGCTCTGGTCGTCGCCAGCGGCACTGGGACCAAGAGCCTTTTTTATCACGGCGACGAATCCGGCCCATCTCAGCATCGACAAGCTCGAGACCAAGGATGAGGGTATCTACCGGTGCCGAGTCGATTTCAAGAACACGCCGACCCGCAAGCAGAAGATGAACCTCACTGTCATAGGTTTGTACCAATTCCGTTCGCAAAACCTGCCCTATTGCTTGCTTATCGCCCAGTCACTTCAACACTATCGCGCTGACATTATTGGGATTCGTGAGAGCCTCTTGTTTCTCTGTTGAATCGTTGCGGCCCGATAGCATGGCCAGTCGGCACCGATTAAATGGGACAAGCCTTCAATAGCAGACCTCTCTCTCTTTACTGGCGATACTTGAGGAGTTAGCAGTGCGATTGGTAGAACAATGAGTGGCCGCTGACTGGATGAGGGCTATAAATCAATCGGTTGCTCGCGGTCCGGACAAATGATCAATCCGCGCGTTGTGTTCCTGCTGAGTCAATCGTGCGCCGGTTTCCTTGGTTCGCAGTGCCGCCATCGAAACCAGTGATACTGGACGGTACGACGAGGGACATCTCGAGGCTAGAGGAGCCCTACAACGAGGGAAGTGACGTGAACCTGATTTGCGAGGTACGCGGTGGCAGGCCGCCCCCAAAGCTGACGTGGTACCTCGAGAACACCGTGATAGACGAGTCCTATCGCTACAACAGCGAGTCGGGTTTGACGGTTAACCACTTGTCCTATCCCAAAGTTGGACGCCAACATCTCAAGGCGAGGCTGATCTGTCAAGCGAGCAACACCAATCTGGTGCCGCCGCAAACCAGGCTACTCATCCTCGACGTCAATCGTAAGTATTTACCTTCTTCCTCATTTTCATAATTCCTCCCGCCGATCAAATGTCGCATCAAAGTATTCCGATCGAATCTCCGGCTGGAATACTATCATTGTGAATTTCCACTGTTAAACTTGTGCGTGAGCGATTAAGGAAACGGAGAACTCGGGGCTGTAGTGCTCTTGATTATTGAATGCGCAATCTTAAATCTGAAAAGCCCTTCAAAGTGCTCGCACGGCCCACTCACGCGAAAGCCACACTTTCCTGGCTTGCGGTTGAGGGTGCGAGTTGCAGAGGAAAAAATTAAAAACGTCACGGAAATACGGGCTGACCAGTGGCCGAGGCAGTAGCACGCGACGAAAATTCGCTCAGATAGGAATCTCGGGTGCCTGGAAGTTCCAACAGTTTATATGTCAGTGTACCATTACGGAAATGGAGGAATGGCGTAGAAGTGCGCCAGTGAAATACGCCGGCGGAGAGTTTCGCAGTGGTATCTCACAGTAGAATGAGAAAAGCCGCGTTCTCCCCGGCAAACACAATTTACGTTCGCTAATAAAATTATGTACTTCGCAGTCGTCCTGCAAGCGGGAGCCGCTATGTACCAGTCGAGCCCATTGCGCAAACTCCTATGTATATCTCTATATGTATATGTATACTGCGCCATAGAAGCTAAGCCTGTTTTCCCACGTTTCCACATAGAAATCCGTGCCATTTCTCATTAATAAATGTTCATTTGCCATGTGTCTGACATCGAGCATGAGTCCCCATCAGATATTCACATTCCGACACTATCAGTACGACCACACAGTTGCGATGTCAATGTGAAAACTATTACCCCTCATGTTTATGTGATATGCTTCTTAGAGAGACAGTACTAGCGTTTCTTCACTTGCATAATGCATAACAATATGAGCGAGTTTATTGCTCAATGAAAAGTCCAGCCGTGCTTTGTTTCATATATGAAGGCAACTCTATAAAATCGCTTCAAACAATTTCGATTTTTCGTATGTTCTGGGACTTTTGCAAATGCTTGATAAATCGATTATTTAAGTATCAAAACGGATAAAAAACATAAAACCAGTGGCAGAAATTCCGGAATTGTATCGAAAACATATGGAAACAGCCTCCTGAATAATTGACTTCATATAATTCTGATGGGTTTTCTCATGTTTTTTATACTTCCCGACCTTTTCCGGGGCTGAAACTTGGTAGAAAGTGTTTTTTTACATCAAGGAAGAAGTAGAAAAAATTCCAGACCCCCAGCTCAAAATTCATTTTTTCGCAAATTTTTTAAGGCATACCCCTTCAAAAATTTTCGATTTTTCGAAGGTCCTGGGACCGGGACGAACGCTTGATTTTTCGATTGCTCGTGTCTCAAAACGGATAAAAAACATAAATGTTGTGGGGGAAATGCCGGAATTCTACCTAAAACACGTGGAAAACTGATCTGGAATATTTCATTTCGACGGTTTTCCCTATGTTTTTTTATCTTCCCGACCTTTTCCGGGGCTGAAACTTGGTAGAAAGTGTTTTTTTACATCGAGGAAGAAGTAGAAAAAATTCCAGACCCCCAGCTCAAAATTCATTTTTTCGCAAATTTTTTAAGGCATACCCCTTCAAAAATTTTCGATTTTTCGAAGGTTCTGGGACTGGAACGAACGCTTGATTTTTCGATTGCTTATGTCTCAAAACGGATAGAAAACATGAAACCAGTAGCGAAAGTGCCGGAATTGTACCGAAAACACATGGAAAACCGATCCTGAATATTTAGTTTCAATGGTTTTTCCTATGTTTTCATCGCTTCCCGACCTTTTCCGAGGCTGACATTTAGTGAGGAATGTTTTTTTGCATCGAGGAGGAAGTAGTAAAAATTCCAGACCCCTAGCCAAAAATTCATTTTTTCGCAAATTTTTTAAAGCGGCAGTGACAAAAGTTTAGCCCACCGGCAGTATGCAAAGCGACTTTAAAAGTTCCTTCGGCGAACGTTTGACGTTTGAATGGTATAGTACTGATACAACTACTTTAATAGTCCTGCGATCGCTCCGATTATAAAATCTGGAATCAAGCGTTGGATCTCGATCGCTTAGAGAACATAGACATGGACACCAGACAGGGTCCCTGAACTACATTTCTAGTGGTAGTTGCCGCCCCAGTTAGGTCGAGACCTATGCACTCTATTATTCTTGCCAGGTTAAATTCGACATCGGACTCTAGTATTATATCGACTTAAGGCTCAGATGTAATCCTCACACACGAATCCCTTACTTCCTGGAAGATTATCCTATTTGCGGTTTCAGCGTAGACTAGTAAACTGAAAGTTCGACTAGGAACTAAACAATTTTCCAAGAGCGAAGCGTGCGTCTCGCGTCTAAGCGAAGGCCTTTTCACGTGCTCTCGCTTGGACAAGGTGTTCAGCTAGTGAACCTATTAGTCGCCAGGAGAGATTGCCGGGTGGAGATAACGGTAACGCCTTGCGCAAGACGGATCAGTGGATCGCGTGCCTTCTGACCTCTCAGCTTCGATTTCATGTTTCTCTGGCGAGAGTCTTGGACTTGGCGTGCCGGTGCCGGTGCCGGCTGCTGTTCTGCCTCTACTTGCTGTCGGTCGATATAACTGACGGACCTCTCCCTGCCTGCCATTCTCCGCTGTAATCTGACCAAGTGTACATTGATCTCTGTGGATACAGGAGCCCAGGGAAAATCGCCTTTCTACTTCCCATTATTATAAGGTTCGATGCCAATCGCGTTAAGTGCATTTGAAGTTCGGTCGGCTTGCGGAAACTAGGATATGCTCATTTCGAATGCTATCTTTCCCGTTGGCAACATACGTGATTAGATGACGAACTGCTTTCGCTTATTAGTGCTGGATTAATCAATAACGAACACATTGACGCGATCGCCACACGCAGGCAGGCAGGCAGGCAGGCAGGCGCGGAAGCCGTCCATTCGGAATATTTGTTTGCTTGTTGCAACGGGCGTCGAAACTATTCGCGGGTCAATAATTCACGCCCAGCTCAACCTGACTGGCTGCCGTTGGCGAGCAAACTGTTCCAGTCGTTTGGCGGAAATCATTTTGCAAACACTAATGTGTACGTTACAGCAGCAGCCATTCGTTTCCGGGCTGGTATACGTCGAGCGTGAGAGAGCGGCCGGGCGTTCTTCCCCGGAAGGAAGAATCTTTGATTCCTAGTTTTCAAATAGGCAAAGTGGGTCGGGTGGTCCCTTTGATTCAGGTGGATACAGATTGATTCAAAGTGCCTCGCTTTCGGCATCGCAGTAAAACGGTACGGCACACTGAATCAAAAGATTCGAGCGTGAATCGAAGCGAGGAACACGAATCGTCTTCCTTTGATACGGCTTCTCTCTGTCTTACGAAGGAGCATTGAAGGGTCTAGAAAAAGTCTCGCTTCACACGCGGTTTGCTTTGAGATCCGGCTGTTACTGGCTGATTCATGGCCGGCGCTTTCGCAAAAATGAATTCGGAGCTCGGGCATTCATAGGATGGGGCGAGGGTTGCGGCTGCGGTCTAAGCTACACGATCGGCAAATGTTAGGGGGGCGGGGTGGGGAGGAAGTCGGTGTTGGTGCAAGTACGCGGAAAATCATTCGGATAAGCGATTACACCTGGGTAAACCAGACGCGGCCGAGCGTTAAGGTAGGTCCGAGGCTGGTGTTAATTCATGACCAGCTAGCCACTGTCCACCGACAGCGTGTATGAACGGTGCACGTGCTGTTGCGGCTCAATAATATATACGTCACCACTGACGGGCACACATTGCGGCTAATGATAATGTCGCCAGCTAAACTCTGGCAATGCCAGTATCGGGCCGAAAAAATTAGCCAGCGTTGCGTAATGACGCGTCATCTCATAATGGCGGCCTTTTCCGGGGGAGAAAAGCATCGGTGGCAGAAATGCGAGGAGAGAGCTCCACAGGACAGAAGGAGATAGCAACGTGTTGCACGCGAGTGCAGCTTTAATTTCCCGGGGAATTTCCATTTCACTTGGACGGAACTCGCGTTGTTTAGATGCAGTTTATCTGAAACGGAAACTTTTGACTAATTCGGGCATTATTTATGCTACGTATAACTTTACGCATTTGCATCGCCCGCCTCGTGATTTAATATTATTTCTCGGCTTCCGTCGCTCTCACGGAGCACGCTCGCTATTTATTCTCCCTGTTGGGACACACATACACGCACACATATGCCAGGGAGGACGCGAGAGTTCGGAATTACGCGCTTGCACAATTGGAATCGACGCACCAGTTTATGAGTGATTCGTGAATTCGTTAGGAATGCGCGTACAATCTCTGGTATGACTCGAGTGGATTATATCTCATGAACTTCGACGAGAGCGGGCATACAATTCCTGATATTGCTAGCCATACCAGGATGCAAAGGAGCAGAACACTTTTCTAATTAACAGCAAGTACGGAAACTTAATGGAGAGACATGACGCTGTCGGCTTACTGTCACGTGATCCTTCGTGCGCGTCTCACTCCTGAGGTTTTCTTGGTCCAGTCAACATGCGAGTAACACGAGACTCGCATCCGTCCTCTGTGAGAATCGGCAAAGAGGAACGGAGCTTCAGGGAGCAAGAGTCGGGTTGAGAGTAACTCCCATGGAAAACTGGTTTATTACGAATCATTGCTCTGGGTAGCATGAGAGCGTGCAGCATCCTCAGACCAATTCTCACGTGAACGTATAAGTAGAATGACAGGTGGTTGCACGACTAAAGAAAATTCTTCCACAAGACATGTGATTCACCAGTACAATTTAGCTGCGTGGTTTTAAGTAGAACTGGATGATGCACATCAGTTTTAAGACTTTCTCGAGGGACTCGAAATGAAGGAGCAAACAATTGGAGGGTTTTCTTGAAGTATGACTTGATACAAAGGAGTGAGTTACATAGGAATTGGTGCATGTAGGAAGGGGGAGTGTTGTGGCGAGGAAGAAGGGATCACGATGCTGGCAAACAGGTCAGCGTCGCCGGTGGCAGAGAGGTGACTCGGAAACGGAACGGAGGAACCAATTTCAGGGAAGTGGTTACTGGCTAATGGCAATTAGGGGCCGTACGAGTGGCTGGCTGTGGGGTCGCATAAGCGTGCACCGGAATTTACGAGGCAGACCACGCGACAGCAGCGACCGACAGCGTGGAATTGCGGATAGCGGCTACTCCACGCTGCTCCGGCGTGATGTTCATCTCCTCACGCATCCGATAGTAAATTGCATCGGTGCCGCAAAGAGTTATGGCTCGCTACCCCTTTTTGTTAATATGCCCGCCCGCAATATTACACAATTTCGGCCACCTCGACTTTGAAAGCTTTTGTCGCGGTTAATGTCCCATTAAAGTACATTGTGCGCGATTTAGTCTGCGAGAGAGCGTTCGGAATACATTAAAATATCTCCCGCTGGCGTAAAAAGAGTCGACGATCGTACTCTGTGGTGAAATCGACGAATGACGCGAAGACGAGCACTTGAGAGTTACGAGCATAATACGTCAAGCCGCGTGAGCGAAGGCAGCCAATATTCGCCGCAATAATTGCAATCAATAGACGCACCAAGATTTATGGCGCGTGGAACTGGACAGGTACTAGCCGCCCATGTACGCACCTGTATGCATTAGTTCTGCCCTGAACATATATATATATGTATAGATATATAGATTTATATGTATGAACGCTCACCTATGACTGCCCGCTGATCATGTATAATCAATGACATTTATAGCCGATTCCATGCGCTTCGGGCTACCGCCAGCCAGAATTTCATATACGAATTAAGCTCGTGCGAAAGCTTTTACATGTCAAAAAGTTGTCGGGGAATAACACTGCGCTGGACAGTGATAGATTTTCACCATGAAAACATGTAGCCGGAATGACTCTGGTCCAGCTTTAACATCCAGGTTCATATTCTCATTAGACACTTTATTGGAAAACTCTATCTGGCCTGCGGTTGAACTTACTACTTCGCTCTCGCATTACATTTAATAGCCGTTAACTTTACTCTTCGCCCCCGCGCTAGCAAGATAATTAGAGCGGTTGACCCCTCCAGCTGAAATAAAATGAGTAACACCCCCGCCGGATGGAATGTGCGTTAATGAGGTAAACGACATGGGGTTACTTTATCTGGGCGCACTTCCGTGGACGGAGAAAATTGCTCGGAGCGGTGTCGGAATAATTTGCAGTTTTCGCCGAGCAGCCAGGGAGGCTGCAAGGCGGGATAAGTTCGGAAGTGGAGCGTCTCACATGAGTTAGTTAAAGTTAAGTCGCTCATAGGGGAAATTCGTTTTCGTAAGTAGGTGAAAGTTGCTAATGTAACGCACTTTGCAACGAAATCTCTCTGACGGTAGTTTGACATTTTTACCTACACTGTCAAATCATGGGAAGTGTGGCATTCTTTCGTTGAATTTGTTGCCTGGTATTGTTTTATAAGTCTGTCGGCATTATGTGCTTCGTTCCAATAAGGTACTTAATAGAACATCGTGGAATTTGCTGAAGGTTCAGTTAGACAATACATGAACGGAATTAGCAATCTGTCGGGATGTGCATTTAACTGTTTCTGCAGTTTCTTGCCTCTCGGAAAGTGCACCGCAGCGCGCGGGCGCCTAAGTCATTATGGAAAGTTATAATTACGTCTGATGGTGTCTTTCAACCTTGCGGCGGCGAATCAAGGAATTCGCTTCTCGCGCGCCGCCGCTTGAAATCCGTAACTCCCTCTCCCTCGCCGTATCTCTCTGCTGTTACATTTCGCCGGCAGGCAGTTAGAGTTCCTCTCGTTGAAACTTTCTGAGGCCCCCGATTTTGTTCGCCTGTTCCAGTGAAGCCGTTGATCGTGCAGATTTTGACGAAGGAGCCACGTGTCTCGGCCGACAAGCATTACGACGTCGAGTGCAGGACAACCGGTTCCCGACCGGAGGCTGTAATTACATGGTGGAAGGCAAACAAGCAGTTGAAAAAGATGGACCAGAGCGTAAGTACCCCTGTGCGCACCATCATCTAGAAAGTATGCTTCAGCCTCGGTGGAAGGTGTGCGTGTATGTTCGAACTCCAAGCAAAATCCGCGTGAATCGCACCACCGACATCTTCGAAGGAAGTACATACTCGGCTCGCTAACGGTCGATCACTTTTGAATTTCCATGTGTTATCGCACTATTTCCTTGAAACTTGACTGCGTAAGCTGGCGCAGAAGCAGCAAAGTTCTTTTGAGGTCCTGAACAGGTCGGTGTCGGTGGTGGGAGAATTGGGCTTGGTAGAGTTGGCGGCGACCGTTCCCGTAAATTTCTCGATTGGATGCAAGAAGTTGGGGATCGAGCTCCGCGAACTCGAAAACGTAATTCGCGGTTTTTGCCGGGGCGTTCAATCGATTTGTTCAGCGTGCTGCACTCGCTTGAAGGCGTCGAGCCAAGTGGAACTGTTAGAGGCGAACGGGGCCCGTGGTGCCATTCTAAGGAAAATTCTTGAAATCGACGTTCCACAAGTTTCTGCAGTCGAGGAGGACTCGACGCGGAAGTTTGAGCGTCGCAGTTATTTCGTTTTTCCTGCGGGAGCGCATTTCTTTCTCTCCGACTCTCCCTCTCTCGCTCTCTGTCTCTTGCTTGCGCATTCGGCCGCCTTTTTCCCTCCCTCCTTGACCGATCCGACACCAAAAGGCGTCCGAGGAGGTGACGAAGTGGGCGCCGAACTTTGCCAACGAGACGGCCGATCCCACCTCCAACAAATTACTGAGGTCCACTTCCCGTTCTTGTTTGCGAGGGAGCCAGTCTCCCCCACGGCCATATCGGAATGCCCTTTCGAGCATCTCATTTCCGCGCAACTTTGTCTCCGTAATCGTGCCGCTACTCTTCCGGAAATGGCTCGGACGCACCAACTTCTTCTCCACGGTAATTCCCTCCAACACCGCGCGCATCCGCGATATATACCCACACCCTTGACGAACTTTCCCAAACTTCGGAATCTCTCTTACGCTTCCCCTTTTACCTCTCCCACTTGCTAAATCTCTTTTTCCTCGCTTCTCTCGCACCTCCTATGTGTATTTCGAAAACACGAACGCAACCCGATTTCGGCCGCGGTGGTTTACGTGCGCCTGAAAGGCTAGATTTCATAAGGATTCGGGAATAGCGTAAGTAATGGAAACCTTATCAGACCGGCTTATCTCTTTCACGAGGGTGTACTCGTGAAATTTGGAAAGGCGTGTGGGAGTGTGCACTTGCCTGTAGATATTCGAGCCGCGAGATTAATACGTCCGTAGTCAATGGCTCGGTTATTTATGGCTCTCGCGGCGAACCCAATAGCAACCAGCGAGAAAGGGAGCGACGTCGCGTCGCGTCGACCGCACCAACCAAGGAAGAGAGCGTCGAAAAATCTGATTTATTCGGCTGCGAGTTGCGTTCACAGGAGTCCGCAATTCCGCGCGGATGACTTTCCCTCCGCGTACACATCCAACGTGATCCGTAGCCTGCCATTTTCTACACGATCTCGACTTACACATAGTAACACACACACGCACACACGTATAGTCAGAGGCGTAGCTACGCAGACAGAGAGAGAGAAGGATATATCGTGCAACTGTCCGTAGAGTTTTATCGGGAAATTCGATGGCGTCGCGAGTGAGCGAGCGAGCGCGCCGCTGGCGCGCACGAAGGCTTAAACAGGAAAAATGAGAGGGAACGAGAGCGCGGAGTGTTCGGCGTACGAGAGTGGTCCACGATGCGACATTCATCCTGACGAACCATTACTTCCATTCATCGTGTTTGCGATACTGATACGCGCATTCCCCGATATGCATGCCCGCTGGCGCTATCATTAAAATGACATCGCGGCGACCACTGGATAGGCAGAGATCTGGCAAGAAGCATGGAGGGATGGGAGAGAAAGAGAGGACATCACTGATCCGTCACCACCCCCTTTCGACCACCGCGGAATCTACGCTGGTGTCGTAAATCTCGAAAAAATCGTTAACCACCTTCATTTTTCATAGCGCTGTCTACGGCGCGACTAGAATACACGATAAATTGATTACCGGATTACAAACCTTCAGTGACGTATGCCCTAATAAATTTTTTATTGCAAAGGATTTTCGCACAACATTTTTGCCCCGAATTCTTTCGATAGTTAAGAATTGAAGGCTGCCCTGATGCTGAACATCCACTTATTTATGAAGACGCTGTTTCACCCTGAACCGCATTCGGTACTGATTCTAGTTTCCCGTCGAGAATAACCAGAGCCTGAGTATCCTGAGCTTCGTGCCGACCATCGACGACGACGGCAAGTATCTCACGTGCCGGGCGGAGAACCCGGCGATACCAGATAGCGCTCTCGAAGACAAGTGGAGGCTGGATGTACAGTACCAGCCGGTTGTAACCCTCAGGATGGGTGAGACCTTGAATCCTGATGATATAAAAGAGGGTGACGATGTCTACTTCGAATGCATCGTCAGAGCCAACCCGAAGGTCTACAAGCTTGCTTGGTTCAAAGATGTGAGTCTTTACTTTTCTGTCTTTACATTTTGCCAATTCAAAGTTTCAAGTGTATCGAGTTTTCTAAAAGCACAATACAAGTTTCCTCTCCCGCGCTATACCAGCATATCGATTCGTTCTAAATCTGAAAAGCTCGAGACATTTGTAAAGTTAATGGAATCGCCGAAACCTATTGAATCGGGTGAATTGGAGTTGCAATCGGTTCTGTACTTAACCGAGCCGGGGGTATTTTCGTGGTGCGTTTCAGGGAAAGGAGTTAAAGAAGAACAATGCCACCGCGGGGATCGTGCTCAGCGATCATTCGTTAGTCCTCCAGGGCTTAACCCGCTACTCCGCGGGCGATTACACTTGTCTGGCTGCCAACAGCGAGGGCAAAACCGCGAGTAATCCAGTGACTCTTCAGATAATGTGTAAGTCCATAAATCTCCTATAAATCGAGGCTAGCCACTCGAACGGCATGCGTGCCAATTTAACTTGATCTAGATTCCACTCGTGGCTACCTAGTGTCCAACTCACCTCTATGCGACCACAAACCCGCCTCAATACATTATCAGGTTATTCTCCACGCACTTGTGTCAATTAAGTCGTATCAATAACAACGCTTTATATTCTTGGAATTATTCTCCTTTATTGAAAGAATACGTGGCAGACAGGTACAGGGAATGAATTGCAGATCATTCTGCATGACCGAAGATGTATGTACTATATATACGCGCAATAATGGGGAGGGCCCCTTGATATTCCCCGAGCAATTCTCTAATTTGCCAACCCTCACCTCGGAGCTCTCGATAATTAGTTAATCGATGGCAAACGACTCCGAGCGTGGCAACAAACGAGCGGTAGATGGAGTGAGGGTTGAAGGGGGAGGTAACACGTAATCGCGGCTCGTTCCAACACGCACTCAATGCGCGCAATGAGAGGAGAGGGCCGGAGAGATGCGGGAAGATAGGACGGATGGTTTTCTCCGGCGAAAGACTCGGGGGGATGCGAGAGTTATTCTATTAGAATGGTTGGTGGCCCGGGCAGCGGCAGTGCGCGGCGTATCTGCATCTTGTAAATGACCTAAGAGGGAAGGAAGGACTGCGATGCATATTCAGTGTATGGAAAGCGCGGCTGAATATTCATGTGTAGGTGAACGCGCAGCTCGGCAATGTGCTAAGCCGAGTCGGCACAGCCTGACAAGAGAGAGAAGACCCAGGGACTAAAGGGAGCCGCGATTCCGTCCTAATGTTTTCGCCGAAATCCCTCTTCACCTTCGTTACTTGCGCATCGATCTTGGAATTACTTCGGCTTTCTGGCTGCCGTCGATCTTCCTCCACCACATCCCTCGCCGACCCCGCCTGCCTCTCCTTCCGCTTCGACTTTAATCATCTGAAATTCAGAACGAGTCCCACTTGCTCCCGAAAATTGGAAGCACGCCTTCCCTCCGAGCATATATCAGCGATGTAAGTGGAAAATTTGCCAGAAGTATCGCGGAGATATGGTAGAAAGTTCGTGTTACCTTGGAGGCACCCTTCTCCGCGCAGTCATCCATCTGCTACGTCATAGGCAACTGGTTGCTCTCTTCTCGACCAAGGTTTGAAATTTCCAGTCGGTCACTCGGCAGCTCCATCCCGGATATATTCAACTTGCCGACTGTCTAACGAGTAGATGCTACATTAAATTGCGACGAGGCCTTGAATTATTGATAGTTCTCCTTGAAGAGTAAGTCTGAGCGGCGCTCCTGAGAGTGCACTGTTTAAAATTGAAGGAAGCGCCACCAGAAATTCACGCGCTGCCACTTTTCTGAGAAGGAGTGCCGGTGGGTTCTAAGAGAAACGCAAGGTAGATTGAGAGGCGCACGTATGTGCTGCGCTGGCACTAGTAGTGTTTCGAGAGGAAGCGAAATTAATGGGGTGTGTACGACATCATTACGAGGAATGGCCGGAAGTTATGCTCCTTAAGGAGGTTCCATTCAGGGTACATAGCGATGAAATTAAAGCGAGGTGGTGTCGAGGGTGGGTTGCCGCGGGAGGCATGCAGTGCATGCCGGTTCGCACAGCATCGATACTAATTGTGAAGGGGTGAAGGCAAATCCCGACTGTATAGGAGGTGCGGGGGTGCGTGCTAATGAGTATCAACGTCGTATCAGGAGTCTGCTCACGACTCGTACAGCTGACTCCAGGTGCGCGCATACATATTCTCGGGTGTATTGGAGGAGGGGTGCGTGTGCGAGATCTGTCGATGTGCAACGGGGTGTAGGCCTCGTCATCGTCGACTTCTCGTATCAGCAATTAATTCGGTGCTGCATCAACCGCATCAGATTGAAATAGAGGGCAGCCAGTCCCACCGCTTCCCTCGTAAATCATCCCCCGTGCCATTTGATACTTCCGTATGCCGTGGCCTATTGCGAATGCCGATGTCAAGGGAATTTCCTATTAGGGGATCGATTGCGGGAGCGCGAGAGGCGAACGCTGCGCTTCTATGGTGCGCGGCTCTTCTTCCGTTTCACGCCTTTCGATCTCATTTGGATATCAAACGGCCGCACGTGCCCAGCCTCCTCCCAGCGGATCTCTTCAACTGCACTCCGATTCTTGGAGCTTCCTGCTACTAACCCCGGGCAAACTGTTTGTCGAAGCTCGCTTCGTTTGCTCGCAATTGCTACCCCAATAGAGCCAGTCCCGTCCTACCCGCTGACGTTTAATCCGGCCAGAGGGAAATCCTTGACAGTCTGTTTACACGATAGACTATTCCTCCCACTCCTTCTCCCTGACTTAACCGAGCCACGCCGAAGTGACGCGACTGTTGACGGCCGACTATTCTTTTAGCGCGGCAGATCACGCTTCTAGCTTCGCGACTGTCACGAGTGCAACTGTAACTAATTGGTTCCAGGGTAATTCGCACTTGACAGCGCGACTGATTGAGCCGCGGTGAGTGCCTCCACTCAAGCTGACTAAGCTATGGCAGTATGATATCTGGGCCACGTTCGGAGACGGATATTAGCCTTTTCAACTTGACTGTCTGGGTCACCCGAGTTGCTCGGTTAACATTGTACATTCTCGAGACATTCGCACCTCCATTTTGACATGGCATCGAGTTTTAATTAGCGCGCTTGATTTACTCGCGCTGGGATATGCCTGTCACTTCTGGTAGACGTCAAGTTTATCCGCGTGTCGAGTTCTTCGTCGTATTCCTTCTTTTCTTTTTGTTATTAAACAAGTCGGGAGGAAAAATAACAGGAGCGGGTATTTGGGGACTTGCAGATACGCCGGTGTGCAAGGAGGGCAAGGGTGAGGTGGTGGTGGGTGCGCTGAAACAAGAGACCGTGTCGCTCGTATGCTCGGTCGAGAGTCATCCAGCACCGTTAACGTTTCACTGGACTTTCAATAATTCCGGGGAACTGGTGGAAGTGCCGCACTCGCGTTACTCACATGTGCCAGCGGGTGTGCAGGCCTCGGCCTCTGCAATCGGGACACCATCGGTAGCCGAGAGCCTCAAGGAATACCAGCAATACCATGGATCCAGGCTGAACTATACTCCGGCGACGGAAATGGACTACGGCACGGTGGCATGCTGGGCGAGCAACCAGGTTGGCAAGCAACGGACCCCCTGCCTCTTTCAGGTGAGCTATTCCTTCGCACACCTCTTGCGTCCTACCGAATGCCCCACTAAACCTATGTATCAGTTGGTTTGCACGCACCCTCCCTCTGCCCTCCATTCTCCCCGACTAGAGTAAACTTCCGATCCCTGACAGATTCAGTAGAATGCGATTAGCTGGCTCGAATCAATTCGGTATTGACAATGCTTCTCGATACGTTCGATCGTCTTAAGGGATATTGGGTGTTCCTGAATGAACGGAGCGAATAACCCCGAGCCAATAGGAATTAATTAAACACTTCCGACAGCTCCTCGCCTGATATTTTCGTGTTTCCCCTTCCTTCCGCTATCACCAATATTATTCCTGCCTGGCTTGTTTACCGGAGGAATTTTTATTGAGACAAATATTTGCTTAGCAGAGATTAGTAAACGTCCCGTAAACGCATTGCCTTTACCTAGATAAAACAAAGTGCACGCGGAACAAATTGCTGGGCTAAATACATATTTCTCGAGAGGGCGAGTTGTACGGGAATCTCCGCCAATTCTATCGGTCGTGATTCACGATCAATCAATCAAGTTAACATAACTCTGCCCGGCCGATAGTCATATCGATCTTTCCTATCGGGCCCGGCCAATACTGTATTGATCATCGTGCGCCCGGTGCACGGACATTGGTGATTGCATTAGACATACGTCGCGCTGGCAGTTATTTCCTCTATAAATTCCCTATATTGTGCAACCTGACATAGCGAGCCGCGCTCCTGTTTCCTACGGAGATCGATCGATTATTGATGCGAAACCCACCGAAAATACTAGTTCCTCCAGCACTCCGCAATCCGATTATCATAATTCCCAAGCAAATAGCTAGCTCGCTTAAATTATGTAGCAGCGAAAGAATGCACTGATCCTTTTTTATCCTCGGTACTTCAAGATAGCTCGAGTACTTATATACATGTTGAAATACATCTGTACTCCCGGGAGAAGCAGCATAAATCCAACTTCACAAGTCATCTTACTGCACTTCACCTCTAAGAAACTAACTTTTGCTGAAACTTAATCTCCGATATGCACGCTGCCTATCCACCTTCCCCATTTTCTGCTATCCCCGAAAGGGCCGGCATGTAAAAACTAGACCTTTCGCTCGGCAAGCCAGGATGGCAATTTATAAGTTATACTTACATTGCACTTTATTAGTCTCATGCGAACGAGAAAATGTATAGGATAATATTGCGGAGTAGATTTGAAATGAGGAGGACGGTATTATTCCGTTGGGAGTTGGAGAGATAATGAAGAAGGAATATGTTTTAATGTTTTTGCGTAGGTAATAGCTGCAGGTCGGCCGCAGGCGTTGCATAACTGCAGCGCGACGGAGATGTCACCTCCGTTGGAGATGGAGGAACTGGCTACCAAGTCGAGCACAGGACTAATGGTCCGCTGCTTGGAGGGATATGACGGAGGACTACCGATCTTCAGTTATCAGCTGGAAGTAGTCGGAGACGAGGACGGCGGGCCGATCCTGCTGAATAAGACGATGCCAGCTAATCCAAACGGACCGACTTTCGAGGTAGCCGGTTTAACGACAGGCAGAAGCTATCGGCTTTTTCTCTACGCGATTAATGGAAAAGGGAGGAGCGAACCCGCCATTCTCGAGCCAGTCACCCTGAAAGGTGTCGCCATGTACACCACCGGTGAGTGCATTGACTTTCTAATGGCGTAACGTGTCCGCATCACTTTGACACGTGTCAAAGCCCGATATTTAGCGGCATAGTCTGCCGAGCGTGAAATCAGATATTACGTATTCCACTCGGAAACGTGACACGTGGACTTTCCTCGCTCTCCTTCCGTCTTTGTCTTCCTCATCCCCCGGCTTGATAACTTGGTTCTTCCGTTCTTTCAAGAATGCTTTGCCAGCCGGTGATTTATAAGTGCAGGCCATTTCCGCGGGAGTTTTGTGGCCGCCTTGGGAACCGGGGTGGAAGGGCCGTGGCCCTCAAAGGGTAGGCGCGTATTTGAATTTCTAAAATTCGGTCAGGAAAACTCCTCCAGTCGTATTATTGCTGAAGAACTGCCCAAGTTCTTCTTCTCTTTCCGCTATCGATTATTTCCACATTTTCACGCGGTACGCCTGCTCAGGCAGGAAATGTGGGTCATTCGGGGGCCAAGGAGTTTCCTGAAAGGATCAGGAGCGCGCGCCAACTAAATTCAGTCAGGACTGATGATAAAATCCACTTCTCTGGTTTATCGTCGAACCGACGATCAATCGGTTTAATGGAAACGAACACAAGACGATGACGGGGTGGGGCAGGCTAAGGAAAAGGTAGAGAAAAGGCAGAGAGATATTATGTTTTAGCCGTGAGCATCGGGCCGACGCTATCTCTCGAGAATCACGGGCTTTCTTTCTTCTGAAAGGCAATTGTCAGAATCATCTTCGTTGTCGATCTTTTCATTCACGCTATCGCACGAGAGAAAGGTAGTTCGTTTGCTTTTGATTAACCTGTTTTTTTCTCTGGAAAACTTTTCAATTGGACGAACGCGTTCGGAACAATCGGCGGTGAGAGCGCCGCGTCGATATTGGTTTTCAATAGTATTCGGCGTAGATCAAGAAGCAGCCGAAAAGTGAAATTTATTTGGCCCGATGGAATATTTGGACAGTAGCTATTGGCCTGGCAAAGAGTAGAAAGTGAGAACCACACGGCCACCATATTCGATCACCATTAATTAAGTCCTTGCCCACCGAAAGCCGTCCATTTTTTTTAACGTGCGGTTTGATCGTCCGGCCAGTGATTCTGGCGTGGAGAGCGGGGACGCACCACTAATAGCGTCAACATTTCCACAAAGCGGTGGCAAATCGAGTGGGCCAGTGTAATGGTGACCGCGCCTATTGAAAAATGATCCTGCCAACATAGAATTTAGTCGAATTTCGTAAACTGCAGTCCGTTAACGAAGCTGGGTGGTAAATTGGCAAAAATGAATTGCCTCTAGTTCTAAACATAGTTTACAAGTGCTGGCATCGAATTAAGCAAGAGACCAGTTTACATTTATCTTGCTGGCCGCGCTAAATTCACGAATCGGTGAAAATTCTTTCGTAAACACCGCGAGCTAGCATCGGTGTTTTCCGGTCGGGCACGCAGTAACGCTTGGTTACCGTGGCCAGTGGACAGGGCCGGTAGGCAACCGGCGAGGGGTGACTTTTGAAAAATGATGCGTTCCCAGGGAAAACGAGCGGCTGGCTGGCGTGCGTGTGCGCGCGCTCGCCCGCTCGCTTTTGACGGTCCATTAGTGCGAGCACGCTCGCTATTATCCTGCGGGAGCGGGAGCGGGAGCGGCAGGGATGCCGGATATGATCGCAATTGCGCAAATAGTCCGAGCGGACGCGTCACTATTGCAATTAGTCGGTTAACCACCCCCGAAACCCAGTGTCTCACACCAGCGGCTGACAGTGTGAGGTCCTACCGTGCTCTCTGCGGTGTCCACAGTGTTGCGGGAGCATGCTCGCGCCGATACACCGGTACAGAGGGATTCGACTAACCGATTGGGGGAGGCACGCGAGATCGCTCGACAGCCGAGCGGCTTGCAATGCCGAGCGCAGCGCAACGCAACCGCAACTATCGGACTCCGCGGACCTTGCAATTAACAAAACAGATTACACTCAATCACCTAACATCTACGATGAACCCTCACGCTCTCTGTACACCCGCCGCGCCGCGCCCCTCGCTTCCGCTACCTTTCAGAGCACTTCTCTTCGCCGCCACCTTCGGCCAATGATAAATATCGCTATCTCCCCATCGGAAATCGATAGCAACGTGTACTCTCTTCTGGTTTCCGAGTGTACTCTGCAAGTATTCCGACTCACCACTGAAGCAACATCAAACCCCCCGGCTAATCACTGTAATACTCCTTTGACATTGACAAGTTAAGTCAGTCTACAAAGCAGACAATTTTCACTGATTTCTCGCGACGCGAGTAGCGACAGTGGATGGGACGCGGAGGGACGCTGGGAAATCAAATTCAAATCCACCACATTTATCCGGCGCGAAAGAACGATCGGTAAATCGATCACGGTAAATGCTTTCCCGAGTTGTCAATAAACTTCTCGTACCCCCCTCGGCTTCCCTCCTGAAGAAGGAAACATTTTGCTCGGGTTCTCGAGCATTGACGTTATCAAAGGCATTGACTACGGGTGGAAACTCCAACTCGCACTTGCGCACAGACACACACAAACACGCACACACACACAGTAAACCTGGTAGAAAGAGAGAGGGAGGAGCTGAAATGAAATTTATTGAATTTCGACGAACATTGAATTGTGTGTGTTCCGCTTCCACGCAGTTTACCGCATTCTCCGCGCAGTGCTTTCCCCATCAACGTCACGTTTCCAGTTAAGCTGACTTCATAATTAAACTAACTATAATTCGCTCGTTTCATGCAAACTCAATGTCAACGCATTTCACAATCGAGCGGCAAGCTGTGCATTGCTAAAACCCACAGTCCTCCAATCGACAAATATTGAGAAACTTGAAGAGATTCAATAGGGTTGTGAACTCGTTGTATCAATGACCGCGGTATACGAGGGCTCGTACATTCAACTATGTTGCCATTGCAACGTAAAGTAATATGATTCTTGCAACATGCTTTTCGGATTGAGAGGGCTCCGCAGTAAAGACGTACGTTTTCAATCATGTATCAAAGTATTTCTCTGTGACACTCGAAATGGGTAATGCCTTTCACTTCGTGGCAGAATAGTGAAAGAAGCTGTTATAAGATTTCCAAGCTGGAAATCGGAGGGAGGACGAAGCTGGCGCAAAGGTGCTTGCTTCCGTTGACCAACAGCTTCCAGAGAGCTTACAGAATGCGCAGACCCCACTGGCCGTCCTTTGAGCGCTTGCCGGCACTTCCCCCAACTGTATTCTTCACTAATTCTTACACGCTTGCCTTCCTACTTCCAAACACGAAGGTGTCGGGCCAAGAATATTGATTCAACGAGCGTCGCATGCCACTCTGATTCGCCGGTTAGCAAAGCAGTCAAAGCTGTCTTAGGACCGCCGGTGCCAATTTGCGGCCTCTTTACTTTGTCCTCGTCTGACGGAATGCGAGTATGGCGCGTTCCACTCGCCAAGGAAGTCACCAGCTATTAGATCCTTTTGTGCCGCAGGCATCGCAGAATCGATGCTGCCGCTCGCCTCGGATACTTTGCCCCGGCAATATCGTTTGGGAACAAGCAGTTTCCGCCACGAGCATCTACTCTACCTTCCCGTTTCTTCCGGCAACCGCTAATTCCAATGGCTTGCCACTTTCCACGCGCATCGCAGAGTAGTTAACATCGCGATAAGCACGTACCCTTACGAGAATTACTCTGATGAACTCTGTCAGTCCTTTCCAGGTTCCGTTCGCTGCATTTTTCTAAGCTTTTATTACTTTTCTATTGATTTGCCGAGAACTCAAAATACCGATCGAGACACGGAACGGAATTGCTATTCCCATCGTCCGTAGTACAGTTGATCCAATTCCGTTCGAATCGCAGAGATACCGTTCCGATGCGATGATGATACATTTACAAACGCAATGGCAAACGGCAGCTCGGTCGAACTTCTCATAATATTTGATATACGTGATAGCCAAGCAAGAAAGAGCGAAGGCAAAAGAAAGAGAGTAGGATAAGCAGAAGGAGAATGGCAAACGTATCGAGAAATGTGTCGGGTGTGTCCGCGGTCTTCCTTCGCGGAGACAGCACCGTCGGCATCCCGGACGGATAGCTACAACTGGTGCCGGAAGACTCGGCTGTGTGAGTGAGAGGAAGAAAAGCGGTAACTCGACGTGGCGTAGCACGACAGGACACGACAGTGCAAGAAAATGAACACTACGAATAAAGGCGATGGCTAGAAGTCGGTGCGAGAAGCGCGCGCGAAACGAATTGCACTCCTATCTCTCGATGTACACTCTCTACCTTTCCTCTCCATCTTCCTTATTTCGTAATCCTTCATTGGAGATGGGCCTGCTTAATCCATTAGGAAAATTAAGGACTGGCCAGGCTCTTCTCATCCAACCAAGGCCAGAGACACGTCTTGCCCCACTCTCCCGCCATTCTTTGTTATACATACACTTCATCCGTCGCAGGAGAGAAGTAGAGGACCCTTTTTTTAAGTACGCCTCGTACCATTCACTATCGGTGTTCCGAGAGTAAAGCCCAGAACTAGCACATGAGATAAGACATCACTGGATAGAACAAAAGGCAGGTGATATACTTTTCAGCGCCCTGGGCCTTTTTGCATTGCGAATCACAATGGGATTTTCAAAAGAATTGTCCTATCGGCGATGAAATGACTGAAGCTCGCGGAACAGCACCAGGCTTCCGAGGCGCATTGTGCCTCATCCTTGTGACGGTCTGATTAACTTAAATCGCTAATGTCCTCTTAATATCGCGAGAATTCGAGAGATTCCCTTAGACCTGAGTACATTATTCTGTCGCTGGTAATGGAAGACGGGCCTGTAGGAATAAGGATTATTAATTGAGAACGGAATTCCTGTTCTCTTGGTCCCCGCTCGTGAAACTGGCCGAGCAGTTAATCCCGCCTAAGGATTAGCTCGGCGCAGCCGGTTGAAACTCGCTCGAAATTTCATTGAATCTGTCCCTCTTCCTCTTTCTCTTCCTATCTATCTCATCGTCGGTCGGTCTTGCCTTGGTACATAAGAGGCATCAGCGGAAGAATGGATGCGAAGTTATTGGATAGTTCAGGTGTAGTCTTCTTATGTTGACCGAGTGCCGATATCGACTGGAGCGAGTCAGAGTCCCGAGAGCTTGTTACGGATAGTGAAGGAAGCCGATCGTATGCAGAGGCCAAGCCGCCTCGCCGCTTGTTTGGCCAGAAGCTCCCCTGCGCGGCCGGATGGTTTTAGAATGCAATTCTTCCGAAATTGCTTTCGGGTTTTCGCGGGATTGCCTCGATTCGGGACGAATTGCCTCGACTTGCCTTAAACCCGCTCTTCCGCAACTCGGCCAGCTTAGGATCCCGGTAAGAAAAATTCGCGGCAGCGAATGACTATCGAGGTTCGCCCGGGGTGTATCTTTTAGCGGGATGCACCGTCACGCACTATCCAACCTGACAAATTGAGTGGGTCAACGGTATTACTTCTTCCTCTCAAGTGGACAATCTAAAATTCGCTAAAATAAGACTGCGGCTCCCCTGATAAATCTCTCGATCGAAAGGTAACACAGAAATTTGATGGGATTTCAGTTAACTGCGCGCGATCTACGTTGTCGCCTGTTTTCACGCAGCCGCGCACTATGAGCTTTCGATGGACAGCCCAGAAAACAAGAAACAAATCCCCGATCACCGGCCGAGTGGCATATAACAGTTATTCGTCGAGTGTTAGATCCCATTTGTGTTCAATTCCAATTTCACCCGTCCGATTTTTCGCGCCGGTCGCGCATTCAATGTCGAAGGCAGCCGATGTTCGCGCGGAAAATCTCGTAGACACATGCAGGTAGGAGAGAGTGTTGACAGATAGGACGGTTGATGGATGACGATGACCGCGATGACTTGGAGTGCACGCACATTCCTGCGTCGCGCTCTCGAATGCCTGTCCACACATTCCACCTTGAGCTCCATCACGCGTCAAGGCATTGTTTATGGAGGCGCGATAAAGTGCATAGTCAACAAAGGAAGAACGGCGCAAGGGTGTCTTAAGTGCATTGAGATTCACTCTTGAAAAAGGCGAGAGAAACACTCGCGAACTGGCGGAGAGAGCCACTCCGAGCCAGTCATCCTGGTGCTCTTGCCAGTTCGGACTGACCACCAATCGAACAACCTCTCATGTACAACTCATATTCCGTTTGGCCAGACTGAATGAATACGCGCTCAGGAGTGGCTCCGTCAAGCTCGCATTCCACCTCGCGATTTCATCCGACTGATTCAAGATAATTGCACTTGTCGTCGATTGCCAGTGCAATCAACTAATCAGGGAAACGTGTTTCAGTATGACGAACTTTTTCATTCAGGCTTGCTGACTCTTTTCCACGCGAGTCTAGTGGGAAGAAATTGTGCGGGCTCGATTTCACGCTTTCATTAAGATTCGTGAGGCTTAGCTGTGCTCGGTAGTCATTCATCGAGATTTATTAAGCCTAAGGATCACGGAGCGCAGTGCGATTCTCGGGGGGATAGGCGTGTGGATACCAAGTGCCGGTTGGTATCACGTCGAATCCCCTGGGATTGGCTTGAATGGCACGATCTGCTCTGCCGGATTACAATTCAAAACGCGAGAAAGCTATTCGGAACAAGCGGTCCAACGCGAGGATTATTCGCGCGGAAAATTGATTAAGCCAGATGGTAACGTGCTCCTCCAGAGGGAGTCAATGCCGCTGCCTGCGTACATTCAGCGTACCGTGTTCATCGAGTGACAGCCGTACGTACGCCGCGTCGCGCCGCCGTGGCGAAGCCAATGTGGCACGACAAGCGCAAAAGAAGAAGTAATGAGAACCAAGGAACTAGTTAATGACTCTCACGAAAGTGGAGCGGCTGTACATCGAAGGTGCAAAGAACTCTACGAGAAATTAATAGGTCGCGCCAACCATAAAAGCTGGTCCAGCTTCCCGGTCTATTAGCGTAACTATGTAATTTCTCTATCCGGTGCGCGCTACTAGTTGCAATATTCAATATTTGGCGAGTGCCGACATTGCGTCTCTACTCGCTAACTGTCCCTGCTTCATGATTCGCTCGAGTCTCGATCGAAATCACTAATGGGACGTGAGCTACCAGAACTCACGACTCCTGTCGCAAACAGGTTTCGGCCAATGTATTTACAGCGACCATTACGTGGATTTGCAATCCTGGCGGCGACTGTTTATACACCGCTTTGAGGGTGTATGCTCCAGTGAAGCAGCAAGTCCGCATTACTTTCTCATAATCTCTTATCTCGAGTTCAATTACTTTGCCGAGCTGATGCACTATCGATAGCAATATTCCTTTTGCCGAGCAGATCTCCGACTGTTATCTCGAGCCAGATTAACAACAGCTGCAAGCCTTATCAGTTACAGTCGGTATTCCCACTCGATGACTGGCACGAGTCGAGATGATTTCGCGTGATAGAGAAGCGCCAATCATTCGGAGCTTCCACCGAAGATAGTTGCATTTACCGATTTCATTCTCGATGTTTTCTGATTGCCTGTGGCGTTACGTTGCACATCTCTGCCGATCTCGCTCTTCAGTTCCTTTCCCACGAATCGTTTCCCTACTTTCCCGTCAGACGGTCGTTCTCTTCGCTGCCGCTTGTCCCGCTCTTTGGCTGCGTCCCGGGACTTTTTTGCAGTCCACCGGTCCGCGTTGTGGAGTTGAAATTGGTATGCTTTCCGGCGGCAATCAAAGTCTAATCAAACTTTAACGAGTATCACGAATGCGGAGCGGCAGTGC
The DNA here is from genome assembly GCA_910591665.1 of Ectemnius continuus. Taxonomy (NCBI): domain Eukaryota; kingdom Metazoa; phylum Arthropoda; class Insecta; order Hymenoptera; family Crabronidae; genus Ectemnius; species Ectemnius continuus. Next base: position 4,395,022 of record OU342868.1, on the reverse strand, counting down.
GCGCGTCCAATCGGAAGAGTTGGGAAAGAGGAAGAGATGGAGAGCAGCCGGAATTTCGGACCCCTATCTCTCCAACAGAACCGAAGATAACGGCGGATTTACGGCTCTTTCAAAAATTTCAACGCCAGGCCGGAGGGAAGTGGGAGTGGGGAGGGCGAACGGGGAGAGAACAACGAGACGACACGGCATCAGCCGTTCCAGTTACGAGCGCCCGACAGGATCTCGCGCTTCAAGGAGTGAGATTCGAATTAAAAGCGACATGCACTTAACCACCGACGCCGTACGTCAGTGTGTATGGCTGCGCCGCGCCGCTGCTCGTGACGCTTTTTCTCCTCGTTTTTCGCCGGCCGCCGAAACACGAAACAGCATCTGGGATTGGACTCTTTCGATTCCGAGGCAGCTTTAATCGTGCCATTCCGATCAACCGGCCCAGATAACTTTCTCTGTCGCTTTGTGCCCCTTTCGTTCGGATCCTCGCGTTATCGCGCCAGCCTGATAGCGTTGCCAACGGAAGCCTCTTCAGGGATTTTATAACCACTGATAAAGACCATCCCCCCCACCCCCATCCCCTTGTGTCGTATTTCCCGCGACGGGATGCTGCTAGTCGTTAAGGGGCCGGTTCTCCGACAGAGGACCTGTCCCGCAGGGTGACTTAACAGCATGCAGGTGCGCTCCCGTCTCGCCGTCTACCACCACCACCAAACTCTTAAGACCACTGAAAACAGCCTTAAGAGGGTCGTGACTCAGTCGAATAGGCACAACTGCTGGCGCCACAAATAAATATTGATCTTTTCGACTGTTCAAAGCTTTTTTTCCATTTGGTTAGCAGTTGTAATTTTAGAGCGATTGAGAGGGCATTTGTATTCAAATACAGAAAAAGTCAATTCAGGGAACATGGAAGCCTTGCTCGCTCAGGCTGATATCATTAATATCAATCGGTGAGGAGAAGTGTGGCGTCCAGCAGCCGGTGAACAGTAATGATTTTCGTGCGGACATGGATATTGCATTTAGCAATTATGTTCTGAAAGCTGCAGCATCGAGTCTATGACAGGATTACTTTTCCGGTAGACGTGAAATTCTATGGGAAATCAAGACTTTTTTATTGCTGGTAGATTTGGCGGAACGGGCGTTAATTGTGTAGAATATCGGGGGAAACGGACTCCCCGGCTAGAGTAGAAGGTGAGTGCACTGAGCCGGTGAACGAGCTCCCACTTGCACGCGTAATTAATTTCCTTTTTCCGTACGTGTGTATTTCGCCCGTTCATTGCTCCGTTGTTCACAGATCCCCAGATTGACATGAGCACTAATTGTGCTTTAAAACAGGTGCGCGAGCATATGCACACAGGCATCGACGTTGTACCCTCCCAATCGAGAATGTCTGCCGCAATGTCACTTAATTACAATGGCTGCATCGAATTGCCGGTTTCCAGGCCGAACTTCTGCGCATGGAATGCATTACACGCGTAAAGCATTCCATTTCCCGGGAATAATTGCATTTTTTTAGCGGGTATGCGGACGATCCTTGTTTTTCTTGCCGGGGAATCCGACTGCTGGCAAAGCTTGCGTTGGAGCAGTGCGTGGCGCGCACCTGCAAGAGACTTCCTTCCGTCAATAGATGTAACGCGGAGAAAGGGTGGCATTAGTGCCGGATTATGCTCTCCTTTGGCCAGCGGCGCGCAAGAAAGCCGCGGGTGTGAAAGAAAGCCCCTCGAAAGACGCCGCGACTTAAATGAGCTTTGAAAGACACCGTCTGAATAAAACCCACTCCGCCCTTTTGTCCGTCATTCAGCGCGCCGTTCGACAATGTTAGCGCTCGCTCACCCTGCATATTTATTGTCCGCAATACCGACGCCATTTATGAGCCGTCCCACTTGCGAAAAGAGCATCGACGGAGAGTCACGGTGTGTGTCTGTGGTTACGTTGCTTTTCATCGCGATTCTCAGCAATAAAATGACTAACGCAGGTCTCGGCACTTTTGTGACAGTTAAATTTGAGAGGCACTCCCGGCGTCTATCAGGATTACATAAAGTATTAGATTCCATTGGGATAGGGCTGACACTTTCAATTCGACGCGGTTAAACGCAAGGTTCCGCATAACACTCCACAAATAGTGCTTTCGGGATAACGGAAAGGAAACAGGAGTGTTGTATGTCATCCATTAAACTAGGCAGTCGGCAAGATCAATAGGTGGATGTACGAGTTCAAGTATGTACTTTAAATAGAGCCGGTGAGATCGAAGTGAACTACGCGATTAGGTACGCTCACGGCAACTTGGTAAGGGTGGAAGAACCCTCCGCGAAAGAAGGGCAAGAATGCAGGGTCAACGGGACGCAACACTTCATGGCTGAAGGTATAGCAGCAGCCTGTATATTTAGCACTCGTGCTAAGCCGCTGGATGAGGGTTCCTGGGTTTCACAGGATTCCACTGTGTCCCGCTCTCTCCTCTCACTCTGTTTTACTTCCATCCGCACCTTCTCTCTTTGGCCTCTCCTCTCTCTCGCTCACTCTCTCTATCTCTTTCCCCTTGCGGATAACGCGTGTGCGAGGGTGGCTTTTGCCGAGCGGGGGCGCGTGCGACGAGGTGTGCGTTAATTGATGTAATTATATTCTCCTTGCTTGCTGCGGAGGGATGTTGGCTCCAGTGCGCCCGGTGTATTGGCAATCAGTCGTCAGCCGATTGAATCATTCCGCGCCCAGCGCAAGCCGCAACCCGTAATCTTGTTAATGGCGAGCGGGCAGCAACATTATTCCGCGATAATGACTCACCGCCAAAACACCCTCAAAGGACCTCGACATTTGAACACGAGGACCGCAACGTCACCCTACATTTCTACGATGGCAGCACGAATTCAGTGGGATTGGGTGTGCGAGAGATCCTTGGGTTGGAATCAAGAAGTAAAAGGGAGAATTGGGAAAGATCTATTGCAGAGGAGAACACGCTTGGAGATTCAGCGAATGAATTTCCATGGAAGCGACAGAATATGGTACTCGGGTGGTAGAGAGAGGGGTTGGGAGACACCGGTCTCATATGGCCCCGACAAATGTGCAAGTAACACTTAGGCAACTCGTTCTCAGTGTCGCGGTGCACTGGCGAAATCCCAAAGCGACCGAAGCCGGGACAGGTGATTTACGATTCAGCCGGCGCAGCCCATACACTCGACGGACTTTGGGGCGGCCGCACGCACTCACACAAGGCCGCCGCTGCCGGCGGCGGCGTCGGCGTCGGCATGGTACGTGCCTACCTACCTTCCTACATGCTAGGAGACAGGTAACGCGAAACAGCCTCCATACCGTGGGTGCAACAGGAGTGTGCTCTATTTATACACACCGAGCGAACGGTAATAGCGCGCCCGCCGTGATAGATAGAACTTTGTTAATTATTGTCGCTCATTAAGTGTGCCTGATACGGTCGGCTTCTATGTAGGCCTCTTGGTCACTGCGATCAATATTCCTCCATGCCAGGGATAATATCGGCCTCCAGTGAAAACCGGCAGTATTATGCGCGCGTTAGAAGAGTACGCGCGCGGTTATTATAGAGTCAGTCAGTCAGTCACTCGACAGTCATCGTACTTCCGGCTGAGGCGGATGGGACACCGATGCATTAGCAGTTGCCGCAACATTATCACTTATCTCGCCGCAGGAGGGAAGACTGTCAAAGGCCCCCGTGTCGCGCCATGGCTTCCAGCATCGTGCGCCAGGGAAAATTGGAGGCTAGGCGTAATCCGATCAGCCGTACACTGGCAATATCGAAGCAGTGTGTGCACGGTGGCGTGTACGCGCTCCCGAAGAATCAGCAGCCAACCGCTGTTATCTCTTCGCCGGTGGCGGCGAACGGAGCGGAGCGGAGCGGAGGGCGGGGAGGGGAAGGGGTGAGAGAGCCAGGGGGAAATTGCTATTGAGTGTAGACGCGCGAGTGTCGAATAGGAGGAACGTGAACGAGCTTTCAGAGGCTTAAGCCCCTCCGAGGAAATATGTGCTCCGTTTTTTCTTTCTCGCGCGGCTAGCCGCCCACTCGCCCCATCCCGACATTTATGCCAGTAATCCATATGCCGGTGTTGTCTCGGCCATCGGGATATCATGCCAAAGTAATATTGTTTCGAGTTTACCTTTGATCGGGCAAATTCAGCATGTACGAACAGTGCGGTGCTTTTCCTAAAGTGGGGATGTACTTCAGACATTTTATGATTGGAACCCCAAGAAGAATTAGAGCTAGGATCTCTTTCATTAGAGTGGATCCATTTGAAAAGGCAATATCAAACAATGTAAAAGAGTGATAGCTGATGGAATGGTCAGTTGTAACGCAGTGCTGGGAGGAGGACAATGCTCCCGGTAATAGACACGGAAATCGATCGGTGGTTTCAGTTGATTGAGCATTTCGCATTGATTCTGCGACAGGTAACGCGGATGCATCGATGCTGAGTCCGCTGCTGCTGGGCCTGGCGGCTACCGCAACCCTTTTGGCCCTTGCCGTCGCCGGGATTCTGGCGGCTCTCTACCGGAAGCACTCCAACGGCCGGGCCGGAAGTCCGAAGCACGCTCCTATCGTGTGCGAACCGCCTAATGCAGGCTCGACCACCCCTGTCCACCCCCAGACCAAGCAGGCCGTCGACGACATCGATCCGGACATTATACCGAATGAATATGGTGAGTGCATTCCTAGTTTCCCTCGCGGAACTTCCCACTCCAACCTAACTTCACTAACAAAATTAAAGGGAATCCCACGGAAGATCTTCGAAATACGCGACATTCAGAATGTGCTTATTGTAGTTCTCTAGACAGAAAAGCCTCAACCACACAAAAAAGACATGTCCCATTGGAAAATGTGTGTTTGCGGAAAAAGTGAAGGCTCAATTTTGGTCGCTTTCAATGACACAGTGAAAATACACAGTGCCAGGAATAAATTAATCGATTGTTGCGACGCCGGCAGGCGTGTTTCATTGAAGCAGATCAGTAATTGGGATTAGATTTGTTATTCAGAGTAATCATGCCGCCTTCGACACGGCAAAGCCGTACACAGCTGCTACTATAATGCCATATCTGCGGGCTCTATTGCCAATCAACTATGACATACACAGATCAATCTCGCTCGATCGCGGCTACAACTGGAACGAACACCGACGTACAATGGCGCGATGATTATTTCCACATAGCTTTGTCGCGCGGTGGGTCTCTGTATACTATTTGCTTGCCGGCGCGTGTAATTTGGTAACAATTCTTAATCAGTGCGTCCGTTCGCATTTGCTCATTACAAGCGGCACTTGGTTAGGGGCATTTGCGTTGACTTTTCATTGAAATTGACGCGGAACAATTGGCAGGATGGAAGAGCGTGGCGTGCGCGCGTTATAATCTTATAGAATATTTACCATTCCTCAGGAACGTGATGGCAGCTCTGTAACTTATTATCCCACATTTTTGGCGGAGGTACCACGGTGAGATAAGTGGCGAGATGGTTTTAAGATAGGGGAAATAAATGATAGAGGGAGTCGTGCTCCGGCACATGCATTAAATATTAAGCCAGCTTTATGTTGCACAGTTGTTTGGCTTTAGAGTCAGGATATAGTTAGAGCGGGCACCCGGTGCGCAAGTTTCGCGCAAATATTTCAGTTTCGAGGATAAAAGACTGAGGATTTTTCGCGAATCCCTTAATGAATTCTGCTTGGGCGCGCGGTGGCTGCCGGGCCAGGAAGCCGGGAATTTCATTGACATTTTATCGGATTACTTGCTGCTGCTATACGTCCCATCATCATCAATGGGTACTTGCCCGTGTAACGTATTAAACGAACTGAAGGATACGGAGCTAAGAATTTTTCATCCCGCGCCGGACAAAGCTCTAAGGAATTTTCACAAATCTTTTAATAAGTTCCACTTTTGCGCGTCGCGTCGGGCGGAGCTGCAACTTAGCTAAATGGATTTCGCGAGCGTTTTAGCCGATTCTTTGAGTCACTCGATGTGTTCCTTTGTCATGAAAGATGTCTCCGAGCGAGGCGCTAATGGACTTTCTGGCACATGACCGAACAAGATTGTCCAATCAATTATTAAGCCATTAAATATTATTGGCGTCTCTTAAGGAACATACTAAATTAATGATGTGCTGTATCATATTTCACATTAATTCCCATTGACGAAAGTTGCGGTTTGCCGATGGGTGAAGGCTTTCCTTGTCTCAGTTTAATCGAGTAATCTGCTTAGTGGACGCAGAACTCTGCACGGCTTCCTCGAATCTGTTCGCAGAGAGAAGACCACTAACGTACACTCCGGTATACAAGACACCCCCGCAGCGGAGAAAGAAGGATCGCACGGCAGACGACGCGACGTCGCCGGAGAAAAGGCCAATAGTTCAGCACGGATTGGATCTACCACCGGATCCGATGCTCACCGATTGTTTAACCTCCCCGACAATGAACTATCCCCAGAACCACGTGTCCCAGATGAACGCCTACAGCCATCCACCTACGATGGCAGACTTCAAACAGATGGCAATGGACGCTTACAATCAACGTAACAACCAGAATGTAAGTGGTGCCTGCCTTTGACCTTTCCAGCATCCATTTCCTTAATGCGATCACCTACCGTATTATAGACACGCACAAACTTGCCTGCCTTAATTAATGACTAGTGCGACATGATTAGATTCAGTTTTATAGTCGATCATTTGCATGCCGAGCCGGTTTACCTGTCACATTTAATCATTCCCCCCTTTTCCAGCATTCACTTTGACGCGTGCTCCATCAAACGGCTTTAATTAATGAGTGCCAATTAGCACTTCGATACGTGCGAAAATGCGAGCGTTGGAATAATCGAGAATGAGTCAGGGTCCGCGCCCATGTTCTTAGCACCTGTTCCTGCTAACCGGGCAGGATTGTTTTAAATATTCGGAGTTTCAAAGAGAAGGCGAGGATGTGATACGAGCCAAGAAGTAGTAGGATCGCTCGCTTTAATATGCGGCAGTCTTCCACTTTAACTTTTCCGGTTTAGCGGAGCCTTGGGTTATCTACCCCCTCGCTGAGTTTAATTACGTCGAAGTTTTCTCGATAATTCAAGTGGGCCCAGTCCCGATGCCCGTGACTCCCCTGGACTCGACTTCCGCTTTCCTTCGGTGATGGTCGTGTAGCCCCATTAAATGTCTGAATAATTTTAATATCGAATTGCTCTCGTCATTAAGCGAATCGATATTGGCTCGCTTGCGGTGTTCGCCCAACCCTTCTTCCATGCTACGCTGACCGCAGATCTTCTCCCGCATTTCTTCTTTCCTTTCAGTAATTCTATAAACCGTAGAATTTAGCCGGTCGTTTAAATCAAAATTCCTTATAAACTTATTGGAGTTTGCGGATGACAAATGCTCGATAAATGTAGGGGCGTTTAGGGGCGATATAAATTGCTGTGCTTGCAGGTCTACTACAGTCTGCAGAGGTCGAGCAAGGGGCTCTCGTCGATGCCGCAGAGGCCAGTGTCCTCGTCCATCTCCGCACAGGGCAAGTTCCACCAGCCGGAAGTGGTGACACGCTCCAATCGGATACAGGAGAGTTGTATATAAGTTTGAGGATCTCGGGCATCGCGGGAGTTTACTTGGGGAACGCCGACGCGTCTATCAGCTCGCTCGCTCGGAGCCGCCGGCTTCTCGCCCGGTTGTTCTCTCGCGTTAAGTGTGCGCGCTGTCTTCCTGCTGGCCGCATTTCCCGGCGACTCAGCGATCGCTGCAAAACTGTACAAAATCCGGGCGCGCGCGCGCGCGCGCGTATATTCCGGGTCGTCGTGACGGGAACGCGGACTCACGTCGTCGCACTTTCGTGAACTCGATGTTCAACGAGCGAAATGTTCGCGCGACCGGCGGAGCTCGCGCGACTTCAGGAGTTCAACGAGGCACGGAGAGACCCGGCCGATATAGTGCCGCCCTCATTCTACTGCCCTATTCTACCTATCGCTAACATTTGTTCTGAAATCTGTCTCCCTGAAAGCAGGAGGCTCACGTTCATTTGGAAGTGTCTCCGCCGCAGATAAGGCGAAAGTTCATGCAGCTCATTAGTGCTTTACCATTCAAGCTGCTAGATCTGATTCTCGTAGCCCCTCTGGTTCTACGAAAATGAGGGCCAACACTATATCTCCCGGCGGTTTCGCAAAACGTACTATAGGTATACTTTCGAAAATATTAGAGTGTTTGCGCGGTCCTAGAGCTCGCCGCGCTCCTTCGTTCTTTTCTACGTGAGATTTTGATAAATATTTATCTATGTTCGTCGTAAAGAGTCCCTCCGATGAAGAGACTTCGCCGAATAGGTATTCAGAGTACTGCCGATCTACCGTCGTCTTCGTTCCCGATCATCGACGAGGCACAATTGCCGCGCGCTAATTGGGCGCGCGAGTGTTTTACTGTTTATATGAGACTAGTTTTTGTACAAAGATCTATTGTAAATAGGCCGAGTGAGCCTGACACTAGAGTATAGTCACTAATGTCCGAATTTCAGTCGCTAAAGCAACCACCACAGTACAGTCGTATGGAAGAAAACAAATGTATGGTCGCGTAAGGTAAATACTTGATGGTCATACGAATAAAGAGAGAGTACGTTCATCTGTTTTGCAAAAACAAGGCTCACCCACTTGTCGATTCTTCCTACCATCTACGTCCCGATCCTTCCTTGCTCTTTCTCTCTCTCTCTCTCTTCTCTATTAAAGGCCACTGAAAAACGTAGCGAACGAGCAGTCGAAATTCTGCCACTACGTGAGCCGAATACCCCACTGGCGCAGCTTGTACTTGCATTGGCCATTAGCTTTCGTGTTCTCCTATTTCGAATCTAAAGGCAATCTTAGTATTCTCCGCTTTGGCCTTGTTCGCTCAATTGAAAGCTGTATGAAAATTTCATTCGACCTGCCGCGTTCCCTGATCTTTCGGTGGCCGCTCGCTGGACTTCCCAAACTACCTTCAGTCACGATATTCCGTTATAATAGAAAGGTCCCCGCTTAAGTCATCAGACTGCAGTCTACGGGTAAGTACATTCTTCACTTCCAACTCATAAACTAAGTAGAATCACGCTCTTGAAATTAAGCATTGGAATTCTGATTGCGCAAGTGTCGCAGTGCAGAGCTCGCATTGAAATGGGATAATTGTTTCTGGGAGTAGCAGAGTCTTTTTCATGGGAGCAAAATATTTGCTTTGCCATATCACCGCCTGACCATTTAGGTTTAAAGATATCGGGAAAAGCGTCCGCGGTGAAGAAGAACGGGTGGTGCTCTCATCCTGTTGGTGGAAGCTCAGTAATTCGAGGATTCCCAGGGAATCCCCAGGCGCCACGGTGTTTGCATACATTGTGCGCCTTCGGTCTTGCTAACAGGGACTAACCCGGCTTGCCGGCACACCCTATTATTCTATGTGCCATCCGTGTCTCTAGGGCTGTTAAGACGACCTACTCTACTCCTGGCGCAGCACACCTCTCCTCGCACGAGCCTCGAGCTGTCATCCATTCTCCTCGCGAGTACAGTATGTAATTACGATCTAGCCAAGCATTATAATCCGATGATTTTGCAGTAGCTACAGGCACACCAACTCTCTTAATTGTGACATTCTATCGGGCTGTCCCTGGCAGTGCGTGTACACCGATACCAGCTCGCTTTGCATCCTCGCATTACAGCTCCAGCCTGTTTTCGCAAATACACCAGAGATCCATCGGGGTGTCTAACATGTACTTTGGGAATTGGTCTTTACCATTTGTAGTGCAACTGCGAACGTTGTCCTACCTTGCCATTCAATCCACAGTCGTACTGTCATGTGATGATTTTAGCGCGAATCCCACGAAGGAATAAAGGGAATTCGATGACGCGGCACTGGTGTGATATATACGGTAATTTCGGAAAGCAATCCCAGTGAAGGAGCGGCGAAGCGTACTCGATTGGCCGTGAAAATCATTTCCGTGCAATAAGTCGAAGCGACGTAATTCCCTGGAGCGTTTCCGGGGTGGCTAGATACTTGACCCGGTTTTGTCATTGCTGATGTCCGGTCGGTTAAGTACAGCAAACGTTACCGGGATCATAGCTCTGCCCCCGAAAGCCGCAGCGAATTTCCTGGCCGCAGTGAGAGATAGAGAAAGAGCGCAAAGGCATGGAAAGAGAGAGGACGCTGACAAAACTGGATATCGATAGGTAGTTAAAACGCAGCTGTTCTATCGGCCAGACCAGCAAAAAGTGAATCGTGCCTTTAGACTCGCAGACGAGCACTTGCCGCGGCTTAGCTTCACCAAGCATTTGCTCATCGATCGAGCGTCGCACAGTCAAGTCTGGGAGACAGGAAAAATAGGGTAAAAAATAATGAGTCAAGAGAATTGGGTCGCTTTAAGAAAAGCACTCTCTGATACCGCTGGCTCGCAATGATATCGTGAAAATTCCGCAAAATTGGAATTCCGGATATTTTTCTGAAAATGGAACTTCCACTCGTACTTTTATCTCTCGTCGACTATTCCTCTGGTAATAGGACAGGGTTTCGGGGACAGTTGTAGTCACAGTATATCTTACAACGACGCAATAAAATTCTCAGCGCTTTCATTATTTATTCATGAAATAAAGTGATACACGGATGTCAGAGCGAATAATCAGTGTCGCAGCACAATTACGTTTCGGTGCATCGCGCTCTGCTTTAAATAACATACTTTCCGACCGAGTTTATTACTTTCTCTCGGTGCTGCCGCGAGTAATAATATTAATTAACTCAGTTTCGCGTACGAGCCAGTGGGTGGCGGCGGCGGCGGCGGCGGCGGCGGTTCAAGTTGGAGCGGCCAGAACTAGAAGTATCAGCAGGGGGAGTTGGTTCGAGTGGGCTGTTGCCCCTCGAGCGTAATCAGACAGACCACCACTGTCGTATTTCTGCGAAGCAGTTAAGCTCCGCCACTTTCCCGATCAGTCACCGGGATTTAGTGCGTTATAAAACCGTAAACTGAAAAAGTTTTAGCAGCTTGTGCAATTTCGCCGTTTACTACCCCGGATAGTTCGTGCGGAATGTCGATGTCCGGAACACGGGAAGCTTCATCGACGATTTCGTGCGATTTCTCTCTCGCTCTAATAATTAACGAGCCGCCACTGTGGCTGCGGAATCGTAGAACGAATCGCCGTTCTTACCAGACAAACCGTCCATTAGAGTCTGCACGTAGAGGAGCCGGTGTTACTTTACGCTAGCCGTATTCTAATCGATATCAACCGGACGCCTGCAAGCTTTATTTCCATTCGAGAACGCTCCCCGGACTCGCCCCATTGCACCTGCCGGCTTCCTATCAAATTTCTAACAGCTGTTGATTGCTTATTCAATTTTAACCCGATCCCCTGCACTCCCAGTACACTCGTATCTCCAACTGGAAGTCAGAGACATTAGTCGAGAGCTATTTGTCCCGGCTGTCCCGGATAAATAGGAAGATGCGCACTCGAGGGGAAATCGGATCTCATTGTGCAGAAACTGATTAAATATCGCAAGGCAACAATTGCGGACCAACTAATGTAAACCTAATTTGTATGCTGTTACCACACAGTCGCACACAGCTAGTGTCAGCACACTGCCATCCTACTATCCCCTTTCCCTCTTCCTCTAGAATTCGTCGCTCGCCTTGGTGCTGTTTACTATCTCGCGTACGTCTGACAGGTTAATGACAAATGCACTCACCCTCAAGACTTACTGGTAAATCGCATTTGGGAATTAGCTCTCGCCCGTATAGAGCAAGCAACCGAGTATCGGTGTTCGTATTGGACAAGCAAGTATATTGGAAATCCAATTGCGATGCCAATTACCTTGTCCTTTACTTAAGATCAGGTAACTGGCTCAGAAATGAAATACCAAGTGACAGAAAGGGATAGGGGCGACTGAATTCGCATTCTCATTAATAACACCCACTTCGTCTATACTGCATTACTAAGGTTTTACTTCCCAATTGGTCTGTGCAAGGTATACTGATAAAAGATCAATTTCCGCGTGTTCTCACCAGTCATCGGATTGTTTAACATGAAAATTGTAGGTTCTTCGCTCGATTAGGATATTCGGGCATCAGCTTGAGTAGAGTTCGTACGGTGGACGAAGAGTGACATCGAAAATCCCATCCAAATTAAATGAGTAGTGTAGTGGAGAAGGAAAAGTCCGAGAGCCGTGCAATCAGACGCGATAGTTCAGATTGATCGTGAATATTTGAGGCCGAGTGGATTGACCGCCGAAAATACGTAGATACGCGAGACACCGATCGCGTCCGTGACGCTACTCAATTAATCGATCGATCTGTCAGTTAAGTGAAATCTACCGGTGACCGGCATCCGTCAGCTATACCTGTCTGCTGATTCCCATCGTCACTCGTTCCTGTCAGAGCCGAGGCAAAGTACCATCCCAATTTCATAGCCTGCATTCTTCCAAACAGTGTTATTACTGTCAATCAGTCGCATCATACTATTCTCCAACTATAGTGAATGATTTAATGGCGACGTTGAAAATAAGCGATTGGTGCTCGCTTTTACTCGATAAACTGCCGCAGGAATCCATTCAGAGTGAGTAGGTAGAGACCGCGCGCGCGGTGGTTGGGCGGCCGGGGATTTTCGCTTTTGGCTCTCTGAAGTGGAAGTAAAACAATAATGGGAACACTTGCGGCTTGCAAACAGAAATATAGCGTGTAATCCATCTTGCTCGATTGAAAACTGTTCGATTGTCACGGTTCACCGGCAGAAATATGAAAGGGAATACGGGCGTGCATGCACTCGCAATTTCATTTTTTCGCTATGCCCGCCTCTCTCTTCCTCTCTCGCCAGTACGTAGTTCGAACGGCTCTCTTTCCTCCTCTCCTCACTCGCGGAAATAAAAACCAGCTGAGCAAGGCGGCCAATATCATTTCAAACTGCCTCACACTATACTAGTGCTTTTTATTGCGTAATTCCGTGGAAATAACGGCTATCCTATTGAGTCGCGGCGGTTAACACTACTGGGGAATTAGGAGCCTCAGTCTCGCAACTGTAGCCAATGATAATATTTGCCTGGAATTGTAATTCTGCCATAAGGGGCATCAGAACAATGTTAATTCATCGCATGACATCTCAATTAAAGGTGCATTACATACAATGACGAAATAGTGCGATAGGTAGGTGCGGAACGGCGATGTATACATAATTTGCGGAATGATATCAGGCAGTTGCATGGCATGTATTATTCCAATATTTCCCGCGCGTGTCGCTCTTGTAACTGGCGAGCCTCCGCAGTGTAAATGTGCCACTTACCTGACATTTATGCGTCCGCAAGTGGACACGTTTATGAGATCCCTATATAAAGCATTGCCCTCTCGGTAGGACATTATTGCAACATTCATTGTTATCACTGGGTGCAGCCGGCTCTCGCAAAGTCAAAGCGTTTTCTTAAATAGTCCATCCATTAAATGTCAGGAGTTCCCGTTGATCCGCTAATCCCTCGTTAAGTGGGGCTGATCCCCGGGAACGCGAGCGTCCGACAACCTTTCTCCCGATTAGCATCCTTCTAGCCTATAAAAGTGACGTTCTCTCGCGATGAACGATCTGATAAAGTTCCTCCTAAAGGAAGGAAAGAACGCTCGGTCTGCTGATGACAAAAATATTATGCGGCCCGCTTCACGGGCTAGAGCACATAACCAGCGTCGAGGCAACGACGAATTCGTGGTGAGGAAAAGTTTAGATTGAAGTTTCCGAGCGAACGAAAAGTTAAGCACTGTCACTCTCGCGCCGGCAATCTGCGGTAACAACAGCTACACTCCCGTGCCTTTCCACCCTGTAATCCCCGAACAGCGCTAGCATCACTAAAACTTACTCCTCTTCCTCTACAAGGAATTCGAAGATCGGTGTTACCCTCCTCGTAGGTGCAACATCGGCTTCCTTGGGAGACGCGCATCACCCTCGGTATCGGTGACACCCAATGCTAACAGAATTACATGGTCGCTCTTATTGGAGAAAAAGGCAGGAAATTTCAAACGCTCGGATATATATCGGAAGGCTATTACATAACGTTCGGCAATAAAGTTTTAAACACATATTGGCAGTACTTTTAATATTGGCTCGGCCGATACGTGGACTAAATTAAAAGCGGAAAGTTGTAGCTGCGTATCGACGGGATACAGAGGCAAACCAATACAGAGTATCCGCGGGAAAACTGACAGGCCCTTTTATGGCAAATACATGTATTCAGAGGCTGTCAGTGACGCCCTAAAAGAATCTGCAAAATTATTGGAATTCCTCTGGGAATTGGTATTAAAGTTACATCCGGAGGCTACGACTGTTTGTTGCGATGCCACCTAATGGGGCGGCATATCTCTGAGCATGGGATGTTGGGTCCAGTATAGTCTGTTTCCAGATACCCACAGATTCGCAGGAAGCCGCAAAACAGAGATCGGCTGGGTAATTATGATCACGGGTTTCAATTGGCCTGGTGGGCGAACAATTAGCGCTTCGACATTGCGGTTAATTCAATGGCACGTGTAAGACGCCGGAGACATAATGCCGGCGAATTGTTTCCACGGGAAATACACCGCCGGGGGTTGTAACTCAGCGCTTTAATGGATTATCGTGAAATTCGATAGCCTGCGATCTCCGTGACGCAGAGGGACGAGGAAAGGGACACGAAGGGAGTAGTAGGCTGGCCGTGCATTATTAACATTCGTTTTTAATGTCTGGCAAGTGGTTAATCGAGTTATTAGCAGGTCGATATTCGCCCAACACACCCTGGGGTCTGCTTAACCCATTTCGCACCGGCAACCACTCTACTTATTATACGGACGCGCTCTTCCTCCCGCTCCACACCCTTCCTATCGCCCTCCACCTATCCTAGTTCAGCATATGTGTCTCCGCAATCTACAACACTGTGCACTCTCTACCTTCGAGTGCGGAGCACAGTTACGTTTCACTCGAGCTTAACAGAAACAGCAACTCGTCGTTAAAACAGGGCAAATGAACCTCGGTCTGACACTCTAGTCGAAAGAGAGTTGGCGAGGGAGCGAGAGGAATCTCTAAATTGCGAACGGCAAGCCTTGAGTGCGAAATGCATCGAGGCTGTAAGAAAACCGAGAGACTACTCTGGACTGTGATCCTTTGCACTCAGCCGATTCTAATTTCGTTGGTGAAGGGTTCTTTCGTGACGGGAGCATTAGCAAGAAGCATTAGCAAATGAAATAGTAGCATCATAATTAGTAAGAGGGGCTAAAAAAAGGTAAATAATTCTGTGGAAACGACAGACATTTTGCAGCGGTCTGGAAATGTGGAGTAGCATGGGTAATGAGCAAACATACTGTACTTTTCACGACTGTTTGTCTCACGTGGGTGGACGAGGGACAAAGGTAAGCCGTGGCTAGGTTGGTAAGCGAGTGTGGACGCGGCAAGCCCCAAAGAACAATCTCCCAAAGGCGGTGACGATAGCATTGCGCCAGTATGCGCGCGCGCGCGTGTTACTAAATAGCATTAGCAAGTCAACTAGCGCTTTCCTCTCCGGTTGCACTTACTTCTTGAGATTCAAGTTAATTTATACAAGTGGCAGGGTGTAATGCAGTTAGGGAGTCGCAGGGCCTGGCTCCCCGTTACTTTTAGTTACAACGCGAGAACTCTGTCTCGGCAAATGGCGCGCCTAGGAGGAGCCAAGCAACCTGGCCAAAGCTAGATCGAGCTGACGAGAAGCGAGGGATCCTTGAATGTCAAGGCAAGCCTCCCCTATTTCCTTTAGCTAGGCGCACCATTCTCTAAGAACAGAGAGGGTCATTAACTCGCGTCGCTATATCCTCACCTTCAAGTAACCTTCTAAAGCTTTGATTACGCGCGCACCTCGCTCACAGACTACCAACAACGATCTCGCGCTGGAATTTTTCGCGTTGACAACATACACCCGTTTTAATGACTTGCTTGGGGCGTGGAGCTCTCGAGTATGTTTATTAGCGAGGATAATTAATGGCTCGAGCACTATCTGTATTTAGCGAGGAGCACACCAGGCGAAAGATCAAGTTCATCCTGTGCATTAACATCAGCGTGTATATTACGCTTCGCATTCAACGGGCGCGTTAATTCGACGTGGCTCATCAATCTAGGCAGACAAGGCATGAAGAGGCCGTCGCGAGTACCCGGGATCGCAATTGCCCTCGGCGCCTCGCCGAGCTTAATATGCCATGCGTCCAATCCCGAGTGAGCGCGGAGCCAGGGCGACTCAGTTTTATTCGTGATGAGTCGAGCATTATTCGAGCGGGCTGGCGCATCACCAGCCCAGAGACACGCACCCGCTATCCCTGTTGGGAGTAGCAGTTTCAAGCGGCACTTCCAAAGTTTTATCTGTCTTCGCGGAAGCCATTATGAAGACAAGCCGACAGGATCGTAAAGTCTGACTCGTGACTGCGGACGCTTTCGGAAATCCAGCTTTTAGGGAGCCACTCACGCCACTACCCGATGCAGCCTCCCCTCCTATCAGAGAGAGGAGAGCGAGCGACGCCACGGTCGTTGACCGGGCTTTCATTTCGACTGGCCGAAATTGAAACGATCAGACGAGTCCCGAGAGCGTGCCACGTATAAATTTCACTGGCCCGATTAAATGTCCAGGTGCGCGATCGCCACCGAATGCAAAATCCCCGCGTCCAGATTAGAACTATGAAAATTGCATGGCTCATCTCGCGGCTTCACCTAGATCCGCGACCAACTATATCCTCGCTTCTCCCCGGCAATATGCAATGAAAATAAGAAATAAGAGGCTTTTCTCGAAGTGGACCCAAGATCGGAAATTAACCTCATTTGCCTTTTCTATTTCAATGATCTAAATTCCATATATAGGACTACTAACTTTATGGGAGACTGTGAGAAGAATTTCGGGGTATTGCCAATAAGAGGAGAATCTTTCATTCATCAAGGAAAAGTATAGCAGCTCAGTTGACCTGCCCTAGTAAAAAGATTCGAGGTTCGCATTATTATCCGATGATCCATTAGTTGTATACATGAGCGCGAAATCGCGCGGAAAACCTAAGAGTCACTTAAAGAGGCTGACAGGATTTATCGGCACTTTTTTCGGCCCTCGATAACGCCACAATGAATAAGGACCGGCTTTTTTCCTCGGACTATCTGAGCACGAGCGGCCCCGTGTGTTCCACGATCCCATGTGCGCGTTGCTACGATGGTGAGCCAATAAAATTACGTCATAAATTCAGCGAGCGGCTTCCGCGATCCCCTTTATGCGAAGCGTAATGTCAAATATTCGATATTAAACAGTGATTTTGTGGACAAATGACCGGGATCGCGGATGAATAGCAATATTGGAACAAGCGCGATCATGAGCGTAACTTTCGCCTGCTAGGGAATTAAGCCTTTGTTTAAATATCATGTTTAAAACAGGCTGGCAATCTCCGGCGTTCTGATGGGCTTATTATCCTAATAAGAGGCAGTTGGACTTTTTAGTGCCTTTTCTTTCTTGAGAAATTACCTTTCGATGGCGGGTCATTAGAATCTAGTCACTCGGAAGCCAATTGGTGAAATAGTCGTGAGAGTAGCGCAGCAGGCCCGTTTGTCGGCCTCCTCATAATCAAGCGATTTAACCACTTAATTTGCCGTGCGCCAATCAGCCTGTCCCGCGTTACGCGTGATTAATTGCTCTTTAATTGTTTCCTAACGATTTGCTACGCACCCTTTTCCCCCTGTGCAGGTCGGCATTGCTTCTTCCCCATGTGGCGGCGGGGCTCGAGCGAGTGAATTACTACCATGAAAAAGCGCAGTCACATATTCCCGCCGGGGGCCGAACGGAATTGGACGTTAACACGCGACAGCGGAGCCGCTCATTTTTATTAAAGAATTTAGCTGCGTGCCCGATATCGTCATCGGGAAAACAATCCGAGTCGTAAATTCACCGGGCTGGTGTGTGCAGAACGATCACAGTCCGATTAGCGGCTTGTTCATCGTGTACACTTTCCACCCTTGTTCCATCAGTGTAATTGGCGATAGCAATTATACAACCAGTTGTACGCACACACTTGATTCCCTTTAGAAAAAAAAGGGAAAGATGGACGTTCACGAGGGTAATGACTTATATCTAAATTAAGCAGGCTGAATAAAGTTAAAGTGGCGAAAGCTTGAAGGAAAGCCCTTTCGCTTAGGGGCGTGCTAGAGCGTAAGGGGTGCAGTGTTACGCGACGATTAACTACTCGTAATGGCCGCTACTATCCTGATTATCTCGTTAGGGAAAGTTTAAGTTCCAAATGCCTGGCTGGTAAGGGAACAAATTCCCCTTGCCTCCCGTTCCCTGCTTCTCAGGAGGGTGAGCTGCCGCGATTAATATATTCATTCGACTCAGTCCAGGCCGTGTGCGATTTTTAACGGGAAACACGGATGGCCGGGCCTCCGTGCCAGCACACCGGCTGGACTGGAAAAACGAGCTGCAGATTTAGGGCATGAATCTTGCGAGAAAAATTAAGCAGTCGCCTGCACTCCGCCGCCCCCACGGAAACGAATGGAGGCAGACGGCAGTACAGCGCAACAAGTAAATGAATTTTTTATGCCGACTTAGGAATTGCTGCGCCAGGAGTTGCGGTTGGAAAGAGTACGAGAGAAAAGGAGAGAATGTAAGAAAAAAGCGGGTCGGTGAAAGGGTTAGCGCAATTACCATCCAAATCGTATGGATTCTCTTAAAGAATGAAGCCACTGACAATTGGAAATTACCTCGAATTTCAGTAAGAGAGGTCAGTAACTTTCGAAGGGTTCTGGTCGTGAAAGGGTGAAACCCAAGCGGAACCAGAAGCCAAGATCTAACCAGAGCGCGGAAAGGTAGAAAGAACGAAAGAGAATGAGAATTAATTGACGCCTGCCGATGAAGTTTATGCTTGTAATCATAAAACTCGGTGTTCCTCACACCTTTTAGTGATCAGATCACTAGTGAATCACACTTATAAAAACAGGGAATCCAAATAGACCTATGGGAATATCCAGTTGAATAGTTGAGCGAGAAAAGAAAATTAATCATCGGCTCATAATGTAGAAACTCAATTGGAAGCATGCGAATCGATAAAAAAAGAATTTCGATTGTGGCATTGGCGGGAAAAGGTTGTGGCTTTGTTGAGGTGGCATTGAAGAGAGGCTGAGAGGGAGGATCTACTATCGGGAGGTAGACATCGAGGGAATAAGTACAATTAGATCGCGCCGTTCTACTCGCCTCTTAGGGAATAAATAGCAGGTGCTTACAAAGCAGGAGAAGTGGATCCGAAAGTTGAACGGCAGCCTCCGGGCAGGGGCGGCGAGACGAATGCAAAGAGGGAAGTTGAATGGGGTAGATAGAGAGTAGCGTTTCCGAAATTCATTATGCAGGCCCTCTCAGTCCCTGATCTAAGAGGAGTGGTTACCGAGTTCTATTCTTTGGCGGACTTTGTTTAACGATTCTTGCCAACCCCAGTTCGTGTTCCTCTTTTGTTTTTGTTCCATCGGATATACCAGAGTGAAATACTTTAGTCAATGGGGGAATGTTACACAAACGTTATGCAACCGCGGCTGAATGAAAATAAAACGTGTTCCAGTGGATAGCCGCGGAAAAATTGTTTATCTCGGCGAGCCGCGCAGCGATCGGGCCACGCTCGACATTCGGTAAATCATATCTGAGATAGGAAGCGTGCGCGTACTGTGCGGCTGCCAGGCCGAAAACTGCGTGTGCGTGGGCGGAGATCGTGCGCACCGATTCCCGCCGCCGATGGTTATAAATTGAGAGCAATGAAATTTATTTAATTACCCTGTCGCTTCGAGTGCCGCGCGAAATACGAGGGCGGAGCTCGAAGGTTTATAAATATCGGATCGAGCGCTTTCGAGAGCGGCATAAATCCTGATACAGCAACAGCAGCACCAGCAGCACCAGCAGCGGAGCGGCATCGGCGACACGCCGGGGAAACAAACTCCCGTCGGTAGATAAACAGTGTCCAGCGGCGGGAGAAGCGATTTTGACAAGTTGACGCATAGATGCATTCGGCGGCTACTTCCATTTCCGCCGGGGATCCAGATTAAAATCGCGCCTGCCATGCTTCTTCCGCGCTTCCGGTGAAACGGCCGGCGCGTGCACTCTCCTGGCGGCGCGGCGTGGCGTCGGCGCGCTAAAAAAAACGCCGCGCAAGTATTCTCCGCCGAGGGAAATATATACCGCCGATAGAAAACTGGCACGGCGTCCTCCCTCCGGGAAGAAAATGTCCTGGCCATCCCTCCTCCTCTCTCTCTCCCTTCCTCCCAGACCCACGCGCGCGCACAGACCGCTCGGTGTGGTAGTTATCTCGCGCTTGTATTACTTCGGAAAATTATCACGGTCGTACGTTACTTTTATGCGAAGAAACGGCCGAAGTCGCCCGCTCGCCACTAAAAAGAGTATGATCCCCACGTAAATGCTGCGAGATATTGCCACGAATGGAAGACGCGGCTCCTACGCTCCGCTTACCTGCGGTAACTTAGGTACACACGTATTTCTTACGGGACGCGCATTCCACCGAGCATTGCATCCAAACCCTCATGGCCCATACTTTAATATTCCAAGGGCCGCGGCTAACGGCTTTATGTAGTGAAAGAACTCTTACGGGAGAAGGAGCACGGTTGCGCCCGCCCGACTGTAAGTAGTATAGCCTCGTATATGGTCAGACGCATAGTCCACTTATATTGAATCGCATAATCCAGATTACCTAAGCGTACAGGGTGATTCACTTGCCTTTGAATCAGAACTCTCCTAGCCTTTATTTTTTTTTGGTGGACTTCCCGACCTTCCCCGGGGCTGAAATTTGGTGCGTAATGTTTTTTTGCATCGAGGAAGAAGTAGTAAAAATTCCAGACCCCTAGCTCAAAATTCATTTTTTCGCAAATTTTTTAAGGCATACCCCTTCAAAAATTTTCGATTTTTCGAAGGTTCTGGGACCGGGACGAACGCTTGATTTTTCGATTGCTCGTGTCTCAAAACGGATAAAAAACATAAATGTTGTGGGGGAAATGCCGGAATTCTACCTAAAACACGTGAAAAACCGATCTTGAATATTTCATTTTAACGGTTTTCCCTATGTTTTTTTATCTTCCCGACCTTTCCCGGGGCTGAAACTTTGTAGAAAGTGTTTTTTTGCATCGAGGAAGAAGTAGAAAAAATTCCAGAGCCCTAGCTGAAAATTCATTTTTTCGCAAATTTTTTAAGGCATACCCCTTCAAAAATTTTCGATTTTTCGAAGGTTCTGGGACCGGGACGAACGCTTGATTTTTCGATTGCTCGTGTCTCAAAACGGATAAAAAACATAAATGTTGTGGGGGAAATGCCGGAATTCTACCTAAAACACGTGAAAAACCGATCTTGAATATTTCATTTTAACGGTTTTCCCTATGTTTTTTTATCTTCCCGACCTTTCCCGGGGCTGAAATTTTGTAGAAAGTGTTTTTTTGCATCGAGGAGAAAGTAGAAAAAATTCCAGGGCCCTAGCTCAAAATTCATTTTTTCGCAAATTTTTTAAGGCATACCCCTTCAAAAATTTTCGATTTTTCGAAGGTTCTGGGACCGGGACGAACGCTTGATTTTTCGATTCCTCGTGTCTCAAAACGGAAAAAAAACATGATACTTGTGGGGGAAATGCCGGAATTCTACCTAAAACACGTGGAAAACCGATCTTGAATATTTAGTTTTGATGGTTTTTCCTATGTTTTTTTATCTTCCCGACCTTTCCCGGGGCTGAAATTTTGTAGAAAGTGTTCTTTTGCATCGAGGAAGAAGTGGTAAAAATTCCAGAGCCCGAGCTCAACATTTTTTTTTCCCCATATTTTTGGCCATCGAAAATATCCAATTTTTGGTGGTGATTCAAAGGCAAGTGACTCACCCTGTACATAACCGAGAATGTTTCACGAACGCGAGTACTACTGGGATGCTGCATTCGTGGAGATGCTTTCCACTTGTGCTTCGGTGCACCCAGTTATTTTTAACAGCTGCTACATTTTGAACAAAAACCAATCACTCGCTTTTTCCTTGAAAATAAAGCGTGCGGTTTGTAACGGAAGCTCGTTGGTAGCAATTATGTGTTTGCGCATCAGTAAGCAGGGTTGCAGCAGCAGTGCGATGTATGCTTCGGTATACCAGAGAAATTTCTAAAAGGGTATACCTTGCAAAGTTGGAATCACGAATCAACGAGAACTCCCGTACGATGCCAGAGTTTGGAAACACACAACCACCACCGCCAATCTCGTCGGCTCTCTCGAACTGTAGATTACAGTTGCATTCCAAGTCGCAAGCCAAGCAAAGGAATAAAGCTTCGCAGTACAGAGAGCATATATTGTCTCTGGGCTCCATTGTGCGCCGGCAAGAAGATCCCGTCGGCCTATGCGTGCACTGGGATTTCTCTCGGTAGCGCGGTATACTCTTAAAGAGTACCTCTCCAACAACTCTCAAACAATAACGAGAAGAGAGGGGGAGAGAGAAAGGTCATATATGACATCAATCGAATGCGGAAGGCGCGCCTACAGGGAGTTCTAATTAATTTGGCGTTTCAAAGGATTTTTATCGATGAAGCACAAGTCCTCACACTGATATTAGAATGCCGGCGGCGCTTTTGTCTGTAATTCGTTACCACGCACTCCAGCGATTTTTCAGTGAAGTCGTGCTCTTGCACGCGCGCGCAAAAAAAAAAGAGCGGAGAATTTCGACGGGAGTTTGGATGACAGTAAAAACATTCGAGCGTTTGGTTGCACGATTGCGTGTTCTCTCCTCGGTCTCTCTTGGGTGTCAAGGGTCGTCGCTCCGGGAAAGTTGCCCGTTAAACTCGTTAAAAACTCTGTCGAGCTCGGAGACTTCAATTTTTCAACGGTCTCCCAATTGATAGCAAGAGGTCAAACGAAGTCGATTTTAAATAGTCGTAGCCCCCAACCCCATCAGTTAGCTGGGAAGCGAGAGGGGTCTACAAAAAATTGAATCAGTTCGACAATCCTTCATTCTCAGCTGAATATTGATGTGGCCTTTACAGCACGAGCGAACAATCGAAACGCATCGGACGTCGTCTACAGGGGCTTCAGTAAAAACAAGTCCATTCTTTAATAAATGAGTCCAGGAAATCCATACAAGCTGTGAGAAAGCATATCTATATATTCCGATCGAATTTGCCCCTTTAATCGTATTACGCGAAGACTACATGAACTTTCCTACTTATCGGTCATCAAATGTAAATGATTTTACTTCATTCATGCATTTTTCCTAAATCCTTATCTTGGCCGCGGTGGAGTCAGAGTCTTGCGAAAAGCTGCTGAAGCCCCGGTATATGATACAAAGAGCCTGGTAATCTCTGCTCTCACAAAGAATATCAAACTCCCATTGGAATGGCGAGCCGCGCTTGTAATAAATTCAGCATTACCGGTAAATGTCTCGTGAAAGCGGCTCTCCGGTTTCTTTTGTGACTACAAAGTGCATCCTGCCATTAATTCTCGGAATGGAGGGATACTCGTCTCTCCTCGCACCCGTAAATCATAGCATTACGACGATTAGCCCCGGCTGAGGCTAAGTTATAGTTGGCCGCGTCGTCCCATGAGTTCCCCAACACATCTGAACCCCCCATCGCGCGCTCTATCAAAACTCCATTACAGTCGATAAGGAGCCTGATACAATACCACCGGCATTCGAACCACACCATGCGTTGAGAAGCTACTGGGAGTTAATTCCCTCCGATTCCACACAGTTCCCTAATTTTACCGGTATAACTCAGCTCCTTTTCATAGAAAATCCTCGACGAGTGCGTGGTTATGATAATAGAGATTTTCTCTGCCATCAATTACATCTCAGTGACAGATCGCTTCTATAAGTCTCGTCAGGCAAAACTGAAGGCGGTCGCTAGGATTAAGTTAATCCGTTTGCCGGCCTGCAGTCTCATAATCGGCGGACAGGAGGCACAGTGATTAGAGTAAAGTAATAGAGTAGAATCGCCGTTGTCGGTTAGGATACTATTTGTCTATTCCCCTATCTCGTTATTCGAGGGTGCTTCCTTCTAATATTGCCGCGTGGCGCACTTCCTAAACGGTATTAGCGTGTTTATGCGTGCGACATTTTTCCTTGTTACACGCGGCGATGGTGGCTAGGAGGCTTGGGCTCTGCTAGCGAACCAGTGGCACGCGCAATGCTTAATTCGCGTCATCAGTATGTATAACGCGGAGAGTGGTAGGGCGGGCTCTCTGCAAAGGGATTGCGGGCGAGGTGATTCAGAAATGCCGAATGAATATTCGGAATGAGGCGAACGCGGACAGTGCGCGCCGGCAGAGAGGCTGGTAACAGTGAAAAGGGAGCGCGAGGGGTGCGTGAGCAGGAGTGGAGTCGCAACAGCTCAGCAGCCAGGCAGAGCCTCTTTGCTCGAGGAAGGTGGCCGCGCGGAATAGTGTTCCCACTCCCCTCCTGCTTTCCGGAGGTTCTGTCTCTGTCTCTGGGAACCCGAGAGCCATTCATTATTTCGTGGCGAGGCCGCTCAGGGTGGGTGGCGAAGGCGTGGGTCGCACCACGGCTAAAGAGACCAGAAAGAGCGGCGGGCCTGAATTAGGGAAAACTCTGCGAGTCCGATTACCATCCTCCAATTTACTTGCTCCGTGTTCCGTGGCCGGCTGCCGTGCCTCCTGCGCGAGACACACGCAGCCTCGGATAATACAAGCGCGCATTCAGCCCGGTAATTGGAAGCTCAGCCGCTCCGACCTGTCTCTGTCTCCCTGTCCCTCTGTCTATGCGAGTGCGCCTGCCTCTCTGGCTGGCTGACGCGCGCGCCAGCCGAGAGAACCAGAGAGAGGGAGGACTGCTCGAGAGCGGGGGTGGCCGAGAGTGGCGGGGGGGCGAGTGTCCACTGCTACACGTAATAATTTAAGCTGGACCTTCGCGGACAAATACGTAGAGATACAGTCCCAGTGGCAGCGGTGCCACTGGACCAGTCGCGGGGATGAGCAAACTGGTTATCCGCTTAGCGAGGACTCCCCGCTTTAGATTCCACCCAGCCCAACCTCCCTCCCTCCCATCCAACCCAGGCTCTCTTTCTCCGATTTTCGGAAAACGCTTGCCCCTGCTTTCGATTCGCTCTGCGGATCAAGGGCCGCGCGCGCGGCCCCCGCGACCAACAAACGAGAAACGTGTAATTAAATTGCTCTGCGGGAAGTCAGTATGTTCCTAAAATTCACCCCCTTCTCACCCCCTTGTTTGTGCTGATACATGGAGTGCAAAGTACCATGCCGACAGCTTGGTATTTGTCACACATTGATTCTGATATTCGGTCCGATATTGATTTATTGAAGAAAGTAGGGCAATTAATGGGGCGCCAGCTTGCTAGATTCATAGATTGTTTACTGTGCGGCGCGAACCCATTTGAAAGGTCGGCAGCTTCCACTCGGCAGGGTGGAGTACCATTTTAAGATAGAGTTAATTTTCGAGACACAAGGATCAACTGGTTTACGGTTGTCACCCAGTTCAGGCTGTATGACAGATCTTGCGTTCTCCACGGTGGGCGCACAAAGCCGCGCGGTCTTAAGTCAAGCTTCCCTGGAGCGATACAATGCCCGGCTCCACCTCCAGGCGGTACCTCTGTTATTCCATCTTAAGACCCACCGCAAACTACCTCAGAGAACCATCTTTCAGCAGCCGTGCCGTGCCGTGCCGTGCCGAGCGCAATTTCTATGTCCTCGCCTTTGTCGGTCGGCGAACGAGAGGCCGCCGAAAGCAGCGGGAGCCCGTCAACCGTTTGACGGTGTACAGATCTGTAATCCGGCAATCACTCGTCGAGCAGACTCCGCTGCTGACAAGAGGAATGCCTTTGGGAATAAAATTTCGACTTGAAAAAGGAATCGGATCCACTCCTACGATATAATAACTGATGGCTCTTACACTTGGAATTTTATGTAGGAAGCATTTCATAGATAGCTTTAATCCTGCCTCTGAATAGAGAGTAACGATCGAGCGCACGGCAATATAGGCCGCAACCTAGTTCCACGTGGTCACGTGTTGTTCGACGACAAAAACGTTTAGGCCCCACTTTAATATTTAGTGTCTGACAGAAAAGTCTCATTGAAATTTTATCCAACCGGTGGCGGTGGCCATGATAAAGTGGCGGTCGCCGTTTTCCAGTCATACTTCGGAGGGGACAGTCTGGCCAGCCGGAATTCACTAATGCGTTAGGGTGGCGAACGATATAATATGCAAACAATCTCGCCGGGCTTTTTCTCGCACGGGGGTGCTCCAAAGTCCGGAGTACGTTAGGGGCCAGAGTCCCAAGGATGGGTTGGGAGGGAGGCATGGGAGCCTGTTTTCCGGGTATGGTGGGCTCAACATAGCACACCATGGGCACGCAGAACCCTCTCATCCTGAGTTACGCTGACACTAAACCGCGCATCGCACGCGAGAGCCGCCCTTATCGTTAGGGCCAACATCCACGATTATCAAGCCGACGAACCTCCCACGCGTCATAACCCACTCACCATAGAGATATATTGACCCTACTTCCACTGACGATCACCCCTTCCGCTTACCCCCAAACTTACTTGAGAATAGTAAGGTTTGTAATTTCTCTACGATTATAAAATTAAAGCCATAATGGAGCAACGTTTCTCTCACGCTGGTACTCCCCTTTATAAAAGTAGCAGTGAGAGATCTTTGAATCGCCCTCCAACATTTCCCGGGGAATTATTCATCGCGCTCTCGAGTGTTT
This sequence comes from Ectemnius continuus, assembly GCA_910591665.1. Classification (NCBI taxonomy): domain Eukaryota; kingdom Metazoa; phylum Arthropoda; class Insecta; order Hymenoptera; family Crabronidae; genus Ectemnius; species Ectemnius continuus. The sequence continues at coordinate 4,368,401 of OU342868.1, read as the reverse complement.
GTTACAACGTGGTTTATTCATCGTGTTGGAGTGTCGTCAAGGAGGAATTGCTCACTAAGTGTGGTGTGCCGGCCGGTCGGGACCCTTGATTCTTAATCAGAAATGTATCTGGAATGTTTTATTTAGGAAGGGCGAGGAGGGGGGCGAGTGGGGGGCGTGCACGCGAGCCGACGAAAAGAGCGGGCACGTAAAGCCTATAGGCACGAGATCCATCCCGAAATGTTTTATTTAAGAGGAAGGAAATGCGAAGATCACGCGAAGAGCGGACAGCAGAAATGAACGGCGCCCCAAGTGGAATACACCTGACCTAGTCAGCCACTTGGATTGCTTGCGTGCGGGAAGCATTACCGCGCGCACACTTCCAAAACTACTGATTCCCTCGTTCTACTTCGTTGACTTTTGCGTTAACTAAATACAATGTAGCCCTCCGCAGTCGGAACTTCATTCCGCACAACTTTGCTGGCATCACAATACAATCAGCGTAGTTAATTACTTAGCATTCCCAAACAATCTCGCGCCGACATTTGGATGACGCATTGCTCGGTGCGGCAAGGAATCCAAGATGAGAGGGGATTTCCGAGTGCAAAGCGGTAACGAGAAAACTCGATCCGTTGTTTCAATTGAACTTTTCTCGGTCAATACATTAAAGTAGAGTTTGCCTTTCCCATACGTTACGGGCAATGCTAGCTTTACTTCAACTTGAGCATCATGGGGCTCTGGGCAAGCCAGGTGTTATGCAATTGGCATTAGGGGCGTGAAATACCCTCGCGGTGGTACAGGGAAAGTTATCGGTATCATTTAGGCAAGATTTCGAGTATGTCGCGTGTTCACAGGCAATACGAATGTCGGCTCGCTTCAACGGGCTAGATCCGAGATTAAGGAACCCCAGGTGGGTCGAGGTATAGGCTGCTGTTTATGTAAACCCCTGATAAAGCGGTTTCCTACATAAGATGTACGACGATCGAGCCCTTTTCCCACAGGACAAGTGCTGAGTGAACTTTTCTAATGCACATACATATAAATTGGCTCGTGCATGCGCGGCTTACCGCGACACACGCTTCTTAGAATATGTCCCATAAATCTGGCGGATTAACGAGCTATTACTCGGCACACTATAGACTCCAGTTGCCCTTGTTACCGCAGCGATTATCAACCTCTCCATACCAAGTGTCTTTCGAGTGTCAGTATATTCACGGACAAGTTAGAAACGAGTAGGTTGGTCAACGGGGGTTATCGCGTGATTTGTATTTCCAGAAAGAAATCAATTCGTTCGGGGAGGCTTGGAAGTTACTCCATCCAAGAAAGGAAGAAAGTGGATGGTGGTCGGGGACGTCGCGTCAATCTTACTTACAATTAGTTAAGAGTTCCCGGTGCCGGCGGGCCCTATTATTATCAGGCGCTATCTGCTCAATAACCGACGTAGCGTCGTCAGTAACGAGTGCCGTTAACCCCAGATATCAACTACAGGAAGGCCGGTTCGATGGAAATTATTCTGTCGTCGCGCGACACCCAGTCCCTTTGAAGCTGGTCACTTTGCGCCTCTACCACTCGCGCAGCCTCGCTTATCTTGTACTTGCATATCAGTAACATGATTGTAGAAACTTAATTACAAGCCATTACCATAATGGTGTACACCGGTATATACAGTGACTTCCGTTGCATAGTCGTACCGGCATTAAGATTTCAGAAGGGCGATCCAATGCCCGTCTTGTCCGCTTCCTATTTCGGAAGAGAGTCACGCGCCTTACTCGCGCGTCAATTAAAATAAGAGCTACCTGCTGACCACTGGTTCGTCATTCAAATTGGTCCTAGTTTGCTTGAGAAGTGCGACTGTATATCAGAACTGCAAGCACTCCTCTGGAATAGCAGATAGGATCGAGCTATGAGCGTCCCCATTTGCTATCATCGGCCACCACCCGGGTCAATCACTTTAATGCACCCGAGACGGCGACTCTTATTTCCTCGAGTTAGCGTTGACCCCAAGAGACCCCACATTCCTGACTCTCTTTATCTCTGCCTCTGCCTTTTATTGAATTACTTTCACTCTTATAAATCAACACACTGATTTTATTTTGGTTGCCCGATTGTTGGTAGTAAAACGCGAAGTAGTTGTCGGGGGATTCCTAAAAGTGCGGCTGGTAATAGCCTCGTGTTTGATTCTGTCGCACGCACCGACCATTGAGTTCCACGCTCTTGTAAAACGCTAATATTATACGATTTTAATGCAGATATACATGGTAATTTAGGTCGACCGTGTTCGTAGCTGGTGGCACCTTGTCAGATCTCTCGGCCGGCATGTATTTCGTTCCATTGAAAATCATTGCGTGTGGTGTACTAGCAGTCGTATTCTCTTTAATCTCTATCCACATGTAATCCAGTCTGGTGGCGACACAGGTGTTAAAGCATGCGGCGCGTATGTACGTTTGGGGTTCCACGGGAATTTTTGGTACACAGTGCACGAACGACCATCGATTTTCAGATGAGAAATATCTTTCAAGCTCTGGTAACGAGTTCCCGAAGGAGCCGCATCGGAATGCAGCGCGGGTAGACAAGATCGAGCAACTGGGAGCCTGGAAATGTCGGCGGCGCAGAAAAGCGCAATAGCCGAGCAGCACGTCTTGTACCACCGGCCGCGATGGAAACACGCGAACACCCTTTTGTACAGCGTGCCACTCGGCCGCCGGAAGTTGCTGACCATATCGCTCGATCGACCGCCCCGCCACGCGCGAAAACACTTTCGCTTCGGCCCGAAAAAATCACCCCCACTAAACCAAGTGACCTTATCCAGTTTTAGCTCTTCGTCACGTCAACGTACGAGTTGATTCTTGCTCAGCAAGAGACTACACTAGGCACATGTATCAGATGTCAAAGATTCTTGGAAAGTTGAAGAAAAGTCGGACATAGATCTTGAAAGAGTGGGGCGACCCGTGGAAGCACGCAAGTCGTGCTCCGCAAGTCACGGAGAATAGTTTTCCCTGTGGAGTTCCCCTTCAGTTGGCCGATAGCTATCGCCGCGATGATTAGTACCCAAAAGTCCCTATTACAACGATGTTTCACCACTGCCGCGATAGTACTTAGAATTTCGATGTTTTATCGAGACCGAATCTATGTTTCTCCAATGAACAAGCACACCTCCTCCGTGCGCTTCTCGCTACTAGCAAAGGTAAAGCTGTTTTTGCTTGGAACTCTACTTTCACGGCGGAATTATGCAAATCGGGCCTAAAGTGGTGCACTACGTGGCCAGTGTTGACGTTTAATTGCTGTTTGCCAGCGAGGTCCCCGGCAACTTTCGATCAAATGATCGGATAAGGGGATCAATTAAACTCAACGAGCCCGCCAAGGGCTGTCCGTAAGTCGGCGCATAGGTTCGCTCAGTGCTTGTAAACCAATGAGAGTAGTTAGATAAGCGGAACACGGCGCTTCGCAAATTTCCTGATAAATCATAACAGGTAACAAACAGTAAACAGTGGAGAACCGACACAGCGCTCCTCCGATGAAAATGCGGCGCATAAAATATTTGCACTGCTCTGCTATCCTTTCCGGGCGAAGTGTCGGCGCTTGTTTTAACAAGTCGGTTAAACGTGGTGCCTTGCACGTTGACAAATCACGTCTGTCGTGCGAATAAGCCAGGCGAGTATCTCGTCAGTGTGAGTTGCTTCTCTTAAGGCGAACGAGAAAGCCTCAGAATTCCTGGCGCACATTTTTTAATAATACTTCGACAGACAGACTGCTGCCTGGCACTTTCCTTTAATCCCTTCGAGTGAAACACGTGTCAACTTTCCGCGTCGCACTCACACTGACGTCTGAGGGATTGCAAAACGTGACTCTAAGGAACTCACCGCAGAGTGTTGGAGTTTTTGAAATGATTGCTGCCACTCTTTTTCTTTTTCTTCTTCACGATGCAAAAGATCCAACGCCTCCTTTTGTTTGAAAGGGCTGACTACTGCAAACAAAAAACGAACCAGCTGTGGTGAGTGCATCTTCACCGCAAAATACGGATACTATTGTTGGAAAGCATCCTAGTGAGATACTTTACGCTACGATTCCATCCATATTATCTTTAAAGAATAACTGCCCGAGGGCTAATGGGGCAAGGATTATGTATGGGAGTGGTTAAATCTAAGGGAGTCTGCTAGCTTATGGGCGGAGGAGTAAGCAGAAATTTGAGAGGAACGGCATGCGAACGTTGGACGCGAAATGCAAATGGATAATAAACTTCCTCGTCCACAGACTGCCGACACTATATCACCAGTGACACCAGTAGTTTTAGTTTAAACCGCATGCATAAGCAGTACCTTGCCAGAGGACTCCGCCCTCCCACGTGATTCCCTGACTCCCACTTGGACCACGTCATCCTTTCCTTTCTCGCTTCTTTCCACTTGGTTCTCCGCCAAACTGGACACTTCACGAGCCTCTCATACATACTGTAAGAAAAAGCGGCATATCATTAAAATTACCCTCTAATTATTTCTCAATTAGGTCTTTCAACATTGACAGTTAGAACTGAAAGTGTCTATGCTTAGAAAGTGAGGTGCACCTACCTCAAGTACTTGATCTCTCTCATTCCAGCCTCTACTCCCAGATCCCTCTCTCACACCGGCAGTGAAAAGTTTTTCACGCCTGTTAAAACACATATCCTCCAGTTCGTGTTAAATTGCTTGGGTGCTTGTGGTAGTCGGGAGTCGCGCGAACGCGCATGGCACATGCGGTTTTCCCTTTGTTCTCGTCCAATCTGTTAAAAGTAACGGAAGAAATGTTGCTGCTCGGGATGAAGTAGACATAAACTGCACTTTATTCTGGATGGCTGGTGGGTCCCGGCAACGAGGACACACTCGCAGATACATATACACTTGTAGACCCACACATGGACCTTTTGCTACGGCGGTGCTAAAAGTGTGAGGGGTGAAAGTCACACCAGGGCTGCGCGAGAGTTAGGGGTTGCAAGTAGGGTCGCGCATCCTTGTCCGTCTGCGCGGAACGATGAAAGTACTTAGCTCGCTACTTCATTCACCTGTGCTTGAGCATTCGCCGCTTGACACTCACTCTTTCTCCTTCTCTCTCGTTTGCTCACAGCCACTAAATGGCTTACTCTACTGCACACAGGCGAGGACTGCCTGTGGTTGCCGGTGGCAGAAAGATTAGCAGCGATGTAGTGCAGAAGTGTGACGAAACTCGTTGTTCGCCCTTCCCTTTCCTATTTCTATAATCGAGCCTTATTGTCAGAAAGAACGCTATTAACCATTCATTCCATCAACAGATCTTGCGACAGGCACTCGTCTCCTATCTAATTACGTCACGATAATACACCGTATGCTGAATTTCACGCTGTACTAATTATTAATAATTGTCCTTGTATATCGGCAGGCTAACTATCGCGTTTACACAAATTTATGCAAATAATACAGGGGCAATCGGCGACGCCTAATCGCCGTATAAACTGGTCCCACTGTCGCGCGACCCTTAATGGCTTAATCGCCGATAAATACGTACGAATCGCATAAGTACTCGAGTGAACTTAAGTGGTACAATTAAAAGGCGCTCAGCTGCGATAAAGCCTCGCCCAACCCAGCCTGTCGACAAGTTTCAACACAATGCCAGTGGCACGCGATTCTCGCGAACCCAGTGCAGGAAGAAGAGGCGTTTAATGCGATTATCGTAAGGCGACGTTGGGGTCTCATTGCCATATTAATACGCCATTATGTTGGTCTGCATGCGATTGGCTCGTCGGTGGTTAGCTCAGCGCTGAATGTGTAATCACATATTCACGTGCAGTGGAAATGTCAACCGGCAATATTGAGATGTTACGCCAAGCGCTATGGTATTTCCTAGTTAACTCTTGACCTCCCCGAGTATATTCTAGGCGCCAAGGTATCCGGAGCTTGAACTGTCTAGTCTCGTTTGCTGAGACAATATCCTCTAGCCGTCTGGCCGTCTTTCATGCTTCTATTAATCAAGAAAGAACAAGTCAGCTGCGTAATAATTATCTAACTACCCCGTTGACAATGTACAACACTACTATTAAAGGAAAGAGGGCAAAGTCAACCCGACAGGGTCAACAGTTATCACAGATTTCAAGTAAATTGCGAGGTGATTTTTTCCGTATCACGTGGAAAAGGATTAACGGAGTCCGAGGAGGGAATCAATAGCGGAACAGGGGGTTATTACCGAAACAAGGCGAGCGCTGCTCCACTTTCATCGGGCGGCTGAGATCGTCGATCGGCTCGGCTTGCACGCATCCGCCTTCCGCTCCCCGACAATGGACGCTGCACGCTCCACGAAAATTGGATACTCATGTAAATTTCGCCCTGCCGCGATTATATTCAGCAGTAATAGTGCATCGATAACGTTCCGCCTCATTTCCCGGCCCCCCGCCGGCATTAGCGTCACGTGTAGCTGCAAATTATGGCGAAAAAAATGCGCGCCGGAAGGAAAAAAAGGGTGGCGTTGAACTGCCCTCCCGACAGCCAGCCAACGATCCTGATTGAGGCCCATCGAATCGACTAGGAAGATCAGGCCTTTATATGTCCTGTACACGCAAATCCCTAGTTCGTTTTAATTCTAGAGAATATTAAATAACCCACTGGAGTCCCTAAAGATTGAGGAAGTTCTTAAATCTAGGTCAATTAGAAAATATCTGAGAAAACCTAAATTTGTAAAAAAACTTACCATTTCTCGGAGAAACGCCGGCCAGATCAGCTGATGGGTTTTAGGTGCGCATTGATAAAATAGTAGACGGGTAGCAGCAAGAGTGAGCGGCCACATCGCTTTCGGTATCTTCAGGACCGTGGAGCGCGGCCTCGCGAACACACGCGTGTATGTGCACCTGCATGCAAATATTTAATTAAAGCAGCGGTAGTGGCTGCGCCATATGTGCTCGTCCTCCTGGCATGTCCGCGCATTTAGCTTCGCGAGGGGTAGCCCCCATCCCTCCCACTGTAAATATATGATTATGCATGAGGTTCGCCGCTGCTGAGTGCACTCTCCTACTTCCACTTCTCCCTCACTCTACCACTGGTTCTATGTGCTTCTCCCTCACCTCCTCACTCTCTCCCTCGTATCACCCAGCCCCGTATTGCGCACACGATGAATTATGACGTTTTGCCGAATCGAGCCTACCGCGATACGCCCATTCGACGGCAATCGTGTTTCACACAAAAGAGATACGCTCTTAAAATCGTACTATGCTTTACCAGAGAATTCGAGCCATCCTCCGGGCACAAAGGGAATCTTAAACGTACAAGAGTATCAGACACGTTCTTGCCTGTTCCTTTAATTAGGATTATTTACTGAAAAAGGAACGCGGTTGTATAGACTTTGATCTCGCAATGGGATGCGCGCAGTTGGATTGTTGGCAATTTATTACACCTTGCTACAGTTGCATGACTGTGTTTCGTCGGAGTCCTCGGTTTCCTCGATATTAAAGGGAAAACGGCGAGAGATTCCACGGAATCGCAGGAATGCCGAGCACCACGCATCCCGCTGTTACATTGCCGCCGTTACTATCTTTGAAGTCGCAGACTGTCTTCAGGCGAGGTATTCCGAAGGATTTCGTTTCAAACGGAAGTACCACTCTCCGCGTCTGCCTATCAATATGAAGCTCGAAACGTTTAAGACGCTGTTGTCCCAGAGGACTGAGGATAAAACGAACGCAGCACTTGGATGCTGCTGTATTGAGTGGAGAACTATTGGCAATGCTCCACCAAGCAATCCGTTTCGATTTCTCCGTTTCTCATACTTCAAGTGCCAAATGGCACGTCAGGAAAACGATATTTCATCTCCGATGAACGTTAAACAGATGCAACAACAGTGGGCCGGACTAATTCTAACCAATAAGCTTATGTGGTGCAAGGGAAGCGAGGCGATCAAAATTTACTACGAATCCCATCTTATTTGTCTAAAAAGTACTCCCGGCTGACCTGTAGTAATGATACTTACATGAATTTTCATACTTCAATCGAATTCAAGTCCTTAGAAGAAGTTGTTGAAAGTTCCATGTGCTCGTTCAACGGGTGGCATGTGATGCTCATGAAAATACACTTGTCAAACTGTCACTTGCGAACTGGTAAATCTTTCCCCAACAAAACACTGTGCGCGAACCGTTTACAGCATATCCAGAATACTGTTAGTGATTGTCGGAATCAAATTCGCACTTTTTCTAACGCGATATGCAAATTTCTCGGGAGCAAAACGAAACGACACCGTAACACCACAAACATCCACTGCAACTGTGCAGCACTCCGAGCGATGGCGCACCGACTCGCAATCTACTGTACCGGTAATTGTACTAGCCAGTGCAAAGACACGCAATCTTTTTATCGATATTTATCTATTAGTGGAACCCCATAAATAGTAAAAGAAACCTATCGTATATTATTCAGGCTATTCGACTGAGCGTTTTAATGGCTTTCTTTCCTCAAAAAAGTTTATCGGGTAAATAGAAATTGACCATAAACAATGAACAATTAACAATCGATATAGTGCAATAATCGACATGGCGGAACTAATCGATTATAAGTGTACTCCCGCGTAATTATGTTAAGATGGCCGCGAAGGGACGCCGACATTGACGCGTCGTTCGTATGTCGGCGTCTTTTTTACCGGTTTTCGAGTGTTCAGTGTGTTCGCCGGAGTGTGAATCGGAGTGAAATAGTGTAATAGTGCCTTTGGGATTAGAACGAGTCACTCAGCGGGACGGCCAAGGATTATTTTCTGGCGGAGGCTGTCTTCAAATAGACGGTTGCAGATAACGGTAAGTGCTCCTCCCTGCATGCCACATATTAGATGCCATCCTGTTGCATTGATGACTCGTTGTTGGGCGAGCGCTAGCGCTTTACGTGTCTGTATTTGCACCGATTATGCGGCGTACGGTCTCGGGCGGTCTCGCGAAGCGAAAAATCTGCTAGACTTAAGGTATGCTAGGGCTCTGGTATAGCCGGGCAACAAAGCGAAAGTATCATCATGGGTGGCGGTAGTAGGGGGCAAACATCGTGTATGGAAGTTTTCGGGGCTTAAAGCCTCTGGCCGGCGGACGCCGTAAAACACAGTGAAATTAAATAGCCTCCGCGGCTTGGGAAGAACACGTCCTTCCATTTGCAGTGTGTGTCGGCGGTGCACAAAGTTGCAAATGCTGTGCCGTTACGCTCACAGTGGCGGCAGGACGCACTTACGAGCTCTTCCACTGTAAAGCAGTGCATTCACTCCGGTAATAACCTAGCTTGCATGAATCCTTGAAAAAGGGGATGGGATAATAACAGCCGACTCTTTAACTCGAAATCAGAGAAAGAAAAAAGGAAATAAATTCTCGTAGAAAGGGAGAAGGTTTTTTCTGTTGGATATCGTGGGAGCAGAAAATTTCCAGGTCATGTTTAGTGACCAATTAAATTCAGGAGCGTACTTGGTCAGATATTGCTAGCCTTGGCTCGGCGCTGCCTTTGTAGGACGGTGCCGCGGCCGTTCCATCAGTAGCGTATGTTTTACTACCGCCGACCGAGCAAGATAGCAACTTTTTATAAAGGTTCTTCGAGCCAGTGTAAAAACGATAGTCTGCCAGTGGCCAGGCAGGGTTAAGGTAGGACGGTCAGTGGAAGGGGTTGTCGGGAGCACGCCGAGATAAGTTTGCTTCAATTTGGAGAACGAGCCCAGCGGGCGTCCCGGGTCATTTTGTATGCATTTTAATTAATCCCACGGTCAAAAGCGTTGAGTAGCAACAACTAGCCAGGGATACAGGAACACTTTATGATCCCTCGCGTACGCCCGTTCCAGTGGCACCCTTTCCTTCCACCCTATCTTCAGGATTCCCATTCTCTGCCATTCTTTTCCTCGCCGCTCCCCTCGCCCTCTCCCTCCGCCTGCCCCACCCTACCAGCTCCAGTTTCTCTCCAACACGCTGCTGCCTCGACTGCACGTCCGGCCATTTGCGGTCTACATCTGTTTCGCCATCCTCGTCTCCTTCGCCGCTCTGATTTATAGCCCGTGCTTTTAACTACGCTCCACGGAATCCTCTTGCGCGCGTGGATACGTGTGCGCGCACCGTGCTACATAGAATGTGTGTGCCATGGGCGTAGCGTTCGTGTTCTCTACACCAAGCGGCGCTCATACGTTTTGCGACATTCAAATGGCAGGCGAGACAATGGCTCGGCCGCGAGAGCAAATAAAACGGACATATTGAATAATACTTTCGGCTTTTCATGCGAATCCGAATAATACAGAGCGGCGGCGGGCCGCTGCCTTTGTGCAAAAGGGAGTGGAAGCGACGGGAAGGACGTATGAAAAGGAAATGCGAATGCGACGGGTAGTGTTTTATAATTACTGATATAACAGGTTGAAGTGTGAATGGAATTGGGGAAAGAATGAGTGGGGAGGGGCTCGCTAACCAAGCGAACTCTCACTCTTAGCCCGATTGAGAGCCGCCGGCCGCTCTGAAGGAATGCAGCCAGAGACTGGGGAAAGAGGGTAGTCTCATTGTTCCAGTGACTTTTCGCTCATCGCCTTTGCCTTTCCCCATCGCCTCTCTCATTCGCGCCAGGCCCTTTTACGCGTAACGAGATCCACCTTCCACTTTGAGCCGCCCCTATGCACGCGGAATAGACACGCAGTCAAAGGGAAGCCGTGAATAATTACTCCAATATCTTTGCGCTACCATGCCCCGAAGAGTTTAAATATTTCATCCTCTCAAACGGTCCGCTCCTTTGCGGCTCCTCTGACGAGAGGCCCCTTACCCTTCGCACGCTCTTCTTTCGATATCTTTATATGAATTTCGAGAACTCACCATCCAGTTCGTTGAACGGCAATCTCGACTTTTACTCTCTGTATATGTTGAGATGGTTCAGTCGATACGGAAACCTTTGGAGTTGTGCGGTAGACGAATGAGTGTTGCGGCATCGATGCCTCATAAATACTAAACGAACCTTCCCACTCGGCCGAGGAGCCCCTAATCATTTCAACTTCGTCGCCCGCTGAAACGGACGACTAATTAGGCGCCGGGATTTATCAATTAGTAGCGCCCGCTGAAAGGCGTGCGTTAGCATTTGCATAAAGGGATCATTATCCATGCATCAGGAGAACATATGTATAGGCGGCTCCTCACCATGTTGACAGAATAATAGAGTAACGATGAGACCCCCGCTGAAAATCGTGGGCGCTATAGTAAACAGTTAATCATGTCTGACAAGTTCGCTCGTGCTCTGAATTCAACAAAAATCTATAAAATTCCCAATGAATTCGCTACTGTGAGGAACAGGAAGGAAGACTTAACTCGCGAGGCTGAGAACATAAAACACTACTCTCCGCTCTTATGATAGAATAGAACGATCGCGAGTGAAGGATAAGAGGAGGAGGTTACTGGAATCGGCGAGACATGCGTGCGAGTAGGCGAAGGCGACCACGACAAATCCAATTGTCAGCCCGATCCGTACGATCAGGCGGGCGCGCGCGCGCGACAAATAACGACTTTTCCTTGTCAAGCCATCTGCTCTTGAAAGCTCAGGGTGCGAGAGAGCGTGCTCCGCTCTCGAGTGGCTGGATGCATGCATTGTTCAATGCGGCGCGAACGGCATTTACTCAATCTCGGAAGCCCAGCCTGCACGGCTGTGCTCGAAGAATCGAAGTGCGATATTCGAGAGTATTCGCTCACGCGAGCTCGGCGCGAGGAGGAGGAGGAGGGGGGAGGGGGCGTGGGAGGCTATAAAATCGCAATCTGTAGTGGGGCAACACTTGCCATGCAAATAGGAGTCCCTGCCGGTGGTCACGAGTTTGCCGATTCAGCGCCACTGTTAAGACCAACACAGCCTGCCATTGTACCCGGTACTATTCTCCCGTTTGCCCGCTCTAATAGCAGTTTAATTCGGAGACACTTCGGCCCACTAGCACCTGGAGAAAATTTACAATAAATGTGAGCGTAACCGCGCCTCTGCATCGCCGCCGCCGCGCACCAGTTTAACTCTACCCCTCTCGGATTTCGAACGAGGAGTCCGCGAGACCCTAAAACGGATTCATGCAAATTCGATAATGCCGACAAATCGTCCGATGGATAAGTGAGAGTCCGGACACTGCCGCTGAGGAAACTCGGCACCGGGGATTACGTAGTTCGCGAGACTTATCGTGGAGTTTGCCTCGTTGTTCGCTGAGTTACTGCACCAGGGGTTATGAGGCTGCACCCGGCACAGGCCTCGTTTTCCTCCGCCGATTAACCCTTTCGAATCTCTTCCAGTCTCGCGACGGCCTCGATACGATTTCATTTTAATGTTTGCACAGGTGCACATTATTTTATAGATTATAACATGTCAGGCAGTCAAAATAGGATGCTACGTATTTGGCATATTTCTGCGATAAAAGATTTCGCACGGTTTTCCGTGATCCCTCCGAATAAACGAACGCGCGAAACTTCCCTGTGAGAGGATTAGGCGGAAAGCACTCGGATATTCGATGCGACGAACGAGCTTCCGCGGATTAAACGTAAAATTGTGAGCTAATTGTTCCTGGCATACTTATGGGAGCTTGAGATAGGGGAGTCCAGAGAAGTCCGTAAGATATGGGCATGCTGCTTCTGTTACGAACAGTTTACGCGTGTAGAATGGCATTTTTTACTTAAGGGCACAATTTTAAAAGATATCTTATAATTGCTATCTTCAATAAATCTCTATAGAAGTCTAGAATGTATATGTCAGGTAGAGAATATGTCAGGAAAGTGTCAACTCTTCCTGGTTATTCATCGCGATTAAATGTCGATTATAAAATTCATTATTCGAGAGGATTCTATGTAATGGGCAGGAGAGCTTAGGAGCGCTTGAGGTAATCATTCATCGAAAGGTCAGCAGGTTGGCAGAGATATCGGGGTAGTAGGAGATGGGATGGGATGAGAAAAGTTAGACTTTATGAATCCCGAAGTAGACCCAGGGCACCTCTCTCATCCGTAGGAGAGAAGGTCCCCCCGGTGCTTCTTTGCAGCTAAAGAGACAGGAACCGGACCGTCTGCTGGCGGGTGTTCGCCCCTTGTATGAGTCATTAGTCACTGTCCCGTGCAGGGGTGACTTACTTGGATTTAAAATTAATGGCACAGGTTTTGCGATACTCGCCGGGCCGACGAATTTTTGCTGCACTTATATTCGCCGATGGGCAAGCGCGAGTGCCAGAATACTGTGGAGTAGTTGGCCGCGCGCAGAAAAACTGCCGCTAGATGGAGAAGGAACGGAGCTAGCTGGCCTCACTGGGAATTGTAGCTTCGCTACAGAGAGGTAGAATCGCGAGAAACGAGTGAAATTAGATGGCAAATTAGCGGTGAGTAATAGGCGTAGGCTAATTGCCTCGGATCCCAGGCCTAAGACTTTACTAGATTTATACTCTACGATTTAGTCTCGACCGAACAAAATATAGAAATAATCCAACAAGAGGGATAAAGTTAAATAAGTGCGAACTAAATGCTTCCCACTATTAATTAACTGGATGTTGCGCACCTCCGGGGAAGTGTTCATTTTCGTTCGTGATTCTGTGTGGTACTGTTCACAAAAGAATTATTGCAAGCAAGACTCTTGGAATTTTATAATTTGTGCTATTATTCGGGCAAGAAACAGATAAATAAGGCGGGATTGTAGAAGGGAGAAACTATCTGAAGAGAAGAAGAAATAAAAGCGGGGCACAGTGCCGGGACGCTTTATGAGAAACGGCCAGAGCGGAATAAAAGGAGAGATATTTTTATTAATAATCCGGCAACCAACCGCCAGCAGGCGCGCAACGGCTTCCGAAAGAATAAAATTAACATGGAGAGAAGAGAGGGCCTGGCTCCGGCTGCCTCTGGCACGAATATATCTACTATATCCATACCTATTATACGCGCTCCGCACGCATCCTTCCCTATTTCCGAGGAGTCTCGCATTTTCCCCGGAAGAAAATAATCTGCTCCTTGTCGAACGTTTACCTTCAGGATATCAGGAGCATTCAAACTCAACACTGAGTTATACGCATCCCTGTTTCTCTCAAGTTGATGTTTGAATTAATTAATGTTAACGAATTCGAGAAAAATAATTCCGACTTTAATTCAGTAATTTAAGACAGTTAAATTCATACCTTTTGTTCTGGCGAATCGAGCCGCGTTGTGACAATAGATTCGCGAGTATAATGATCCCATTCGGAACGGAGAAGCACCCCATCCATTATGCACCGGCTGTCCCGTAAAAAAGACATTTCTCCTTTAAGTTCTGACCATTTCGCAGTCGAGATTTCCAGGCATTTCTCATTTCTAATTGTGTTGCAAAGAGCTGGCTCTCGTCGGCTTGCCAAGCGCGGTTATGTGCCCACCCGCTTCGCCAGGCCACAACCGAGTGGAAAATAATTTAAAGCCCCGCTACCGTTTTTCCTAGTGGGTGTGTGCGCGCGCGCCGAAAAAAAGGCGAGAAAAATTTAAAAGTCCCGACCGCGAAACAAAGGGCGCCAGTCGAGGAATTTATTAATGAAACTAGCCGCAGCTTCCACCCTTGAATGGGTGTCAACCGTTCGGGGATAAAAATAGCGGTAATTCTTTCGCGAATTACAGAGCCGTTCGTTTAATTCATGATATACGAAAACTGTTCCCGCTAGCATGGGATACAGGAAAAAAAATACTTGGACTGCGCATTTAACGATACTTCCTAATCAGACCGTTTTTATTACATCTCATTGACGAAGTCCTCGGTTTGTAACGTGTATCAGAATTACGAAAAATCCCAGATTAAAGCGATGCTTCGAAAATTGATAACACCATTATACTATCCTTGTTAAATAACTCTGGTCTCTCGAAGATAGAGAGAGAAAGAAATTAATATCGCAGGGGATTAGTGCTCGTCCTATATTTAATCGCGGGTCTGCTAAAGCCTCTTAAGCTTAACCCGCCTCTTTCTATTCCCCTTCCCTAGCCGAACGAATCGTGTGCCACTGCCAAGCGAAAACTCTTTCGATCTTCGTAGCGTCCTTTATCCCTAGTTATACTATCGGCCTTCCAGCCAATTTCAAACACACATTAAACTCCGAATATTAAATGGACCATATCGGCGGATTGCGATTTCATATTCCGAGAAACATCAGCAGGAAATAGAACCGAACCGAAATACAAATATATTCCACGCGATCCGCTTATAACAGTAGTACTAATTTTTCTAGTGAAATTTGATTGGAGCTCGGCACTACAAACACTGCGAATTTCTGTACACAAACTGCTCTCTATAGAACTATGTATGCCAAACAAGGTGTCTATAGAGAGAGGGAGAACGCGCGCGGGGACTGCGGAGGGTAGGGGGTGGTCAGACTCGTCCTAATTCCGTCGCTTCATACAATTTCAACTACATAGCAATTCACAATAACGGCTCGCTTCTAATCTCGACCCATTCTATTCGAGTACCTTAGACGTTTGAAGGCCCGGAGGTACAATATACTAGCCACGACATAGTTAATGTAAATATGCAAAGGTATGACACCGAATTGCTGATAAGCACGAACACCCACCCTATTCTAACTTCGTAAGGGCGTCAATCAATACTCGATACATCAAACCTATATTCGATAGCTTTATTTCTGGACATCACCAGACTGTGTTCATATCTTTAAAGGAGAAAGTAATCCGAGATTCGCAATAATTAGTCTCTTAAACATATTTTTAAATAAAAGTCAGCCTGCCACGATAAACCTTGCTCGCTCCCCTTTTTTCTCACCAGCCATCATCTATCCCTCTGTCGTTCTCTCCCACCCCGATTGAAATTGGTGATACGTGGATGAGTTAAGTCAACAGAAAAGCTAGGGAAGCGAGTCGCTGAGGATCACTCGGGTATAATCCGGCGGTAAACCGCAAAAGCGAGAGCGACTCCGGCCGACGGAGACGGAGAGGGCTCGCAAAATGAAACGGTATTATTCCGCCGCCGGTAAAAGGGGAGTAGTATCGCTGGTCCGCGATAGTAGGACGATCCATTGGAGGAGGCTTTCGAACAAGGAAGATGCGAGACACGAAACTTGTTAATGGATCGGGAAGAAAGTTGAGCGCAGTCTGCTCGCTACTCTTCCCTCCATCTGAAATCATAAGCAAACTTATCCTGGGATTTCAAGGCAGGGGAGCCAATGCTTTTCGCGAAGATACTTGAAAAAATCGTTCTACCAATCAGGCTTTACATTCCCTCTTCGAGATAGAACGGGAAGGAGCAGGAAGCGAGAGGACGAATACTTCCAATACAATTCTCTCTGCATGACTAATAATGCGTCTTGACATTGACGATCCCACAAGGGTTCGTCAAAATTAATGCATGCTTCAGTGGCTCGCAATCGTACTCTCTCTTTCTCTCTCCATACCTTTTCTTTCGCTCGACAGACAAATATTGAGCAAAAGAGTGAGGGTCGGGGTGAGGTGGGGGGATACCTTTTATTTCACGTTACCACGCGGAAAGGTTATTTCCGATAGACACTCGGTCGGGCGTTCGGAGGGCGGTTGGAGGGCGGGGAGTTACTTCTACTGGCCCTTCGCTCTCAGGCAGAGAGCGGGGATCTTAGTGGCAATATTCCGTTGCCCTAGGGCTTCCGACCCAGAGCGGAAAGGTAAACAAGCTGAGTCAGTGGAGGATGCAGCGAGACGGAAGAAACCAGAGTAAGAAGGTAGTAGCTGGAGAAGATGCGCGCAAGATTCTAAGCTGATTGCAAGCGTGCAGTGTGCGTGACTGACATGTACCCTAACCCCTCGTGAATCCAACACACAACGAATGAGATGCGCCAGTCGACAAAAGGGTCGGTTGAAAGCATCGCGGACTGAGAGAGATGTACCGGAGGAAGAAGTTCGTCCCTCTTTAAATACGGAAGTTCCTGCCGTGAAAGGCTGCAGCCGATAAAGAGGAGGAATCGGTGCTTGATTCGCTGATCAAACACGAGACACCGGATGAGGCTGATTGAAAGGAGATGGCTCGAAAAAGGAAAAGACATAATGCAAATGGCAGCTCATTTGGCAGGGTGCTTGCTCCGCGCTATATTATACATAAGTACGCGGCCCGAATTTTCATAGACGAGAGAAGAGAAGAAGAGAGCATCCCGGGCATAAAGCGAGCCACCAGAAATGGTCTCTCCCTCAAAAGGGAGAGCGGCGACGGACGCGAGCGTAATTAAAGTCAAACCATTAAGTTACACAGCGGCATTTAATTAACACCGAGTGCCCACGAGAGCCATGACGATCGACGTGTCCTCTCGCCCTCTCATTCTCTTTGTCCGCCTCTCGTGGAAAAGCATCGTTACCTCCTTCAAGATTTTAATTTTCTAATAAACATAAGTGCCACCGCACTATACGCCCTACCCTTCTGAATACAAGGGAGATTATTTCGCGGCGTTGCCAAAGCAAAGAAATCCTCGAGGAAAACAGTGACAGCTGCTGTTCGTAAATCTAATAAAAGTTTGGCTCTTGCAGAGCCACTCGCCGTGTCGACGCCAGTCCCGTCCTACACTCGCTCCGCCTCCAAATTATTTTACCTCTTATTAAAGACCGACCTGCAACTTTTCATGACTGGGAACACGCGAGCTCGAAACTACAGGGAATTCAACGGCCACTCGCAAGTATACAGTTTATGCCCGTCATTCGTAAGGGAAGCGCTATTCAATAAAGTGCACCAAGAGAAAGCTGCTGGATAGCTCTGGAAGCAAATCTAACCGGAGCAAAATCTCGGACGCCCACTTCGCCAGTGGTGCTCGAGGATATTTCAATAAGTTTCCATTTATATACCGGAACGTCTGAGGAGAGAACATCGGGGGGCGGAGGCGTAACGGCCAGCGTACTCGAGATAGTGGATCGGAATTTTATCGCGGTGCTTGGACTTAACGAGCGAATGAAATATCGGCCAATTACTATGTTCCCTATTAATAACCGCATAAATACAGTGTAACGCGAACCCAGTGGCTCCCAAGAATTCGACCTCGAGAGCCAGATACTTGGACCGCGCCAGAGTATCCCGACCAATAAATATGAAGCTATTCAGCTGGGAATTACTTGGAACATCTCTCGAGCCTCTCGTATCCTAGAATGCGAATATAATTCGTTATTCAGTGAAAGTTATTCGCCACTTCTAGAAAACGATCGGATCCAAGGCACGTGTCCACCAAAGGCTGTTTTACACGTTACGATCTGGGTGGGTGCGAGAGACGCCATGAAACGATTTTAGAGAGCGAACTCGTAAAAATCGGGCGGCCGAACGAGTTGGAATCCGTGTTTCGAGTATATTGGCTCGATTCCTCTTTCTCCCTCTCTGTCTTGGCGTGGTGGTCATGGTCCCATAGCATGATCTGAAAGGTAACAGGGCCTTTGACCCAGCCGTAAGGTTGGAGTGCAGACTTAGAGGTTCGGATGGGTCATTCGGAGAAAGAGGTTCGACACGAGCGGTACGTGTCGAGAGCTGCTGACGTCCAGCTCAGCGGAATACGATTGAAAATAAGGTGACGTTAAAGCGGCACCTTAAGGCTCCGACCCTTCGTACTCCAGTGCCTTACACGCCGCGATTACTCGACACTTACACCATGTAATTGCGTTAAACCACTTCACACCGGATCTCCCTAGCTATATTTATGTAAAGCACAGTATTTTAATCTCTACTTTCCCACTTCTTATTAATTATACCACGACCAAAGTCTGTCTGGACATCATAATTCAAAGAAAGCATGAATAATTCAGAGGGGGCAACACGTGGGTAGACAATTCGGGAAACACATATTTGGAATAGTCGAGGAAATGGAAGAGCCTCGATCCGAAATGGTAGTTTCGCCACCACGGGATATAAATAATTTTCTAGGAGCGAGGGAACTTTTTATAACTAACAAATCATTCGATTTCGAAAGTCCCAGCATCTACCGGGACACATTATACAGCGCGACGGAGGAACGTGAACCAGTTAATTTGCATTTAATTCGAGATGTCGGCGGGTGGTCCGACCTTCATCATTCCTCATCCCTGGGACAGATATACACTAATTGCTCGGAAACATTAATAAGATTTCCATTAAGTTAAATCGACGTTTCAGCCGTAGAACAAGCGATACAGCTAATCTCAGCAGGCAGGCGCGCAAAGGCAAACGAATATAATTAATAAAGCTTAGTATTCGCCGCTTCCAAAAGAATTTCCAATTAGTTTCTCTGGGGAATGTAATATGGCTCCGGTAAAAAATACAGGCAAATAGACAGGGTTTCATACACGTAGATACTTGCTAACGATCCGAATAATTCCGGGCCTGAGCCTGGCCGTGCAGCATCGGTGCGCGCGTCGCAAATTAGACGGAGATGTGAAAAGGGTCGAAAGTAATCCTTCGTTAATGAACGCCGACGTTAATCCGGGATCGACATGCGGAGAGAAGTGCGACGCGAGGGAGGACTGGGCCAGCGCATTGTCATGTGCTCCGTTGGTTCATGATACCCCGCGCTAGATTATGGAAGTTAATAACTCATCATCGCGCCCCACTTCTACGGCTGTGGGGCCGTTGTCATAATCGACTCATGAATATCATATTATGTAGTGCGAAACTACAGGCGAAAATTCTCAACTGCGCAAGACACGGCTCCTCTCCCTCTAGAGAACCACTCTCTTTCTCTCGGCCTGGCATTGTCCGGCTCTGATTAGTCTCCTTCCCATTGCACAAGCATTTACCAAGTACACACGTGATAGAAGAACAGGGCTATTGTACTTTCATTTCCATAAGAATAAATTCGACTTCTTCTGGATAACTCTCGTGCAACATTAAGTGAAATATTAGAATCGCATTGACAATTATTGGTGGGGTGTGGTAATGGAAGGCGATGGGGCAAGGGGCACGCGGGGGGCATCGGTCTGAGCTCGCGAAATCTGGAAAAGGAGGGGAGGGCAAAGCTAGTGTCGGCGAGTATGGTTGGGGACAATTAGGGCGGTTTCACTGACGCAGGAAGTGACATCAGGTTGCCGTGTACCCTCAGGGCCATTGTTTGCGACACGTACAACCCGCGCCGGGGCTCTCTCGAGCAGCCCTCTTGTCGCCCCCACTGGAACTGTCAACCGCCCTCCGCGCGAAGCGAAACCGGCGAAGCTGACCTACAAAATGCAGCAGCTTGTCGGGACCGCTTGCCAACGGTTCGTGACAGTTACATGAGGAACTGTCCTAACTGGCTGCGACCACAGTATCAAGACACGGAGCGTGACACTCCGAGCGAGAGATACCTTTAAACCATCAGGCCTGAACTACCACGACCGCCGCGCCGCGCCGCGCCGGTGTATTCAATGCTTCATTGCGCCGCCGACACCCTTTGTATCATATGCCTGATTACGATTAGGTTAATATTCGTTTGGCAATATTCGCGCGGCAGTTCCAGCCTGCTCGGGTGATTCTCCATTCATTGATGGAAAATGCTCGCCTGGCAGTGAAGACATCCTCAGACGTTCATAGAATGTGTTGGGGAAGAGTAGGCTTCCAGAATTCAAGCGTCCCATAGAAAACCTCGTTACACCGATTCTTACTTGAGTCCCTTACTGTCTCCTTTCAGTTCCCCTCCCTCGCACTCTCGCTCCTCGCCAATTAAATTTCCTGCCGCGGTGTTCGGTAGAATATGAGACATAAGTGGCCACTCTTGCGTGAACAGGGAGGAGGTTCCCCGGGAATTCTCGGTGATTGGAGTTGAAGTCGGACATTTGATAGTCACGCGAACGTGCCACTGGTATTCTCTGCAGGTTGCTCGCTCGCGCGCTCACTCGTGCTCGCCAGAACGATCTTACCTGAAGATAACGTCTTGGCTTAGCTCTCGGCGAGTGGCGGCACTCGGCGGCCCGCTCTTAACGACGTTTTGGGTCATCCCCTTAATTAAGTCTCGGAAGATTTTCTCAGATTTCAGGCCGCGTCTGGCTGGAAAAGGGCATTCGCGTGCTTCGCTAATAAAGCTCCGGTAAGAAGAAGCAGCGAACCCCCTCGGTAGCGGCTCTCGTCTTTGGTTCGCCGCGCCGCGTCCCTCGCCGCTTTCTTTTCACTCACCCTCTCTCGGCTCGGCGAAGCTTGTGCTCGCGCCTTCCTACACCATCCTTCGCCACCTCTTGCCCATCCGTCGCCTCTCAGGCCATCTCATCATTTACCCTTGATTTTCTTCGTCCTCCCGGCCACTGTGTGCTAGTTCCCCCTCTGCTAACGACGATCGATGACCCAATTATTCCGGCTGTATTATTGCCAGTCTAGCTCGCAGCCAATCTTGCGGACAGCTGGGCATGAAATTCGAGAGACGGATTCAGTGCCACTTAAGATCTCCTCTTGTACCGACAAACATTTTCCGAGTTCGGGTGCTGCCGGCTAAAGAAAAGAATGCTGAGGATCTTGAAGATCCACCGAGGGGCAATTGCCAGGGGTGAAAACGGATTTCTGCAAGCTAGGCGAATACGAAACGGGAGTCGTCGCTCTTGCAAATCTCCCGGAATCGTCTTGGAATTGCAGTTTTTTTCATATTCTCGAGTGGTTGTCTTGCGACATGTAGGCGATGTCCCTTGCCTTCTTTGGCTCCGTGCAAGAAGGTCCCGGAAATTTGAATAATCCTTGTATACGAGCGCTCCGGGAGCACTCGGCGGTCGAGTTCTTGGTCATTGGAATTTATTTGGCGCCGCGCTTCACCCTCTTTCTGCCGGCATTCGATTCTACTTGGGAATATTCGAGGTAGCGTGCTTCGGAAATCGGCAGGAATGACTTCCACCTCGAATCTCTGGTTTCCATTGAGCCCAGTAGGTACTCGGTAATGCGTTTGTTTGAATACCGGATAAAGCCCGAAAATATCATGCAAACTACTGCTGGAGTTCGTTTTCACGCCGAATGCCGAGCAGCATATTTTCTGGGAATTTTTCGAGCCGCGTTGGGCAATTTTACCCTTTGCGTTTCCCTGTAATTTAAATGGAGCTCTTGCGTTTGTAAAGGCAACAGGAGAAGAAGGAAGGAGAGAGAGGGAGGAATGTTGGCTCGTCATGTAAATTAGATGCACAGTTATACGGACTTACAAAAATAGGAACGCTAAGAGAAACTTAACTTTCCGAAGCGCCGGAGTAGATAAGGGGTGAACGGAATCTCGAAGTACCGACCGAAACCAAGCACTAAGGGAATTCCGTCGTGGGTAGGGGAAGGGGAAGGGGAAGAGGTAGGGGTAGGGGGAGGGGCATGATAGTACAGGCGCGCAGCGAGCATTACCATTTTCTTCGGAAAGATTCGTATTTAAAACCACCCGCTCATCGGAATATTCCAATAGAAAGAGGAAGGGAGGAACTGTGATACGCTCGGCTCTTTTTGGCATTCGGCCAAATATCCCTCTTGCACGCCGATATTAAAAAGGAAGATCCCAATGAATAGTTCGAACTTTTAAAGCACCTGCTCTCATCACCCTTAAATTACAGGCCGGAGGGCCGGCGGCCTCCCCGATTGGCCGTTTAATTTTTCAATGTGGAAGAAGAAATTCCGAGATCAACTGGCAAACAATGGCGCTCCGAGCGCTAGACGGATCTCCGTGTCATTAAGAAAACCCTCGGGAAATGTAGCGCGATAAATCGCACGGAGCTCCAACGTGCGAGCTCCTCACACGCGTCGACAGCGAAATCGCAGCAGAATCACTGGCCCGCTGGATTAAACATTTTTGCGTCTCCCACTTCAGCCAAGTAATAACGAATCTGAATATCCTCGCCCGCTCCAAATTTCTCTCTCCCTCACTCACTTCGAGTTAATTACTTTCTCGCTCTGAGAACTACGGAAGCCTTGCTTCACCCTCGCTCCTTCCTTCTTTCCTGGGAGATCGTGCGGACGCATCCTCTCGGCCGTGTCCTCATCTGGCCACGGCTTACTACTCTCCTCCCGCCTTACAAGATTAGTTCTCCGGCTTTATTAGTCTTCACTTCGTGAACAAGTCCCCGAGCTGTTCGCAAAATTCCAAGTTCTCCGGGTGGTCGGCGCCTGGCGCCAGACGCCGTCGACTATAAACACGCTTAAGTCATGCACCGCCAAGTCCAACAAGCACCCAGACGACATCTCCATTTGCACAGATTGACCGCCGACAACTCTGCCTTCTTCTTGATTCGATTAGAAACTGTCCTCTTTGTTCTTCCTGATCTCGTGATTGGAATCTTAAAATTTCCCCCCACTCGCGGATAAGATAATTCCTGATCGTCGCTCGCATGCTCCACTTTGACTTGTTATCCGAAAGTGACGGCTATTTCGCGCGAGCTCTCCATCCAATTCAACAAAATAAAGCAATTAATTATACGGAATTCGGCAGGTGGATTGGCCTGATTTATTTATCGTTTTATTCGTCGGAGCTCGAGAGTAATCCCGGACGATTTCGAAATATCAATTCTGTCGGCCACGTCTATGTCTCTGGCTGAATAGAGCTTCTGCTCGGTGAGACGGGAGCGTGGGAATATTAAACGCTTCCGAGCAGAAGGACGTTAGTTGGACGTTCGAAATTGACTTGGCTCGGCGTTCGAGCTGTCGAATCTCCTTAGGATCTCTTTATCTTCCGGTCCTGTTTACCTTCTTATTCGGCGCGAGAGATCTTAGCCTTCATTAGTCCTGGAGGGCGACGGAACTCAAGGAGCATGCTTGCGATTCCTCCGGGTTTGCACTTTGATGTTGCGAACTGGGAGTACTCTTCTGATCTATTGCCGGCAATTTCCATCCAACGCCTCGCCCCAATCGCTTTCTTAATTCGTCGATCGCACCCGTTGAAATTTGCATGCATCTTAATTGGCAGTACAGCTGTTAATTATAGAGGTCCGCGGCGCGCCGAGGACTGTCGGGCAAATTGTTTCAATCATTATCGAATTAAGAGTAGCTAGCCGCTCGGGGAGTATTGATCGGTGGCTTAATGAAATAAGCATGCGACTGGCAAGGCTCTTCTTATTCCATCTAGCGGATCGCGATCTCCCAGCGGGCCCAGATTCCATGGCGAACTTTCAGTCGTAATCCACGTAATCTCTGGCTCAAGTCCAGATCTCCATCTGCCCTTTACACGTGCATGTAACTGGCCACCCTTTCGATGTCAAAGCGAGCCGGCACTGCTCAATTCTTGCACCGGATGCCCGCCTAATAACACGAAATGAAATCCCAAAATCCAACCTGTCTTCGACTTAAAGGCGTCCGGTCCCCGTGAACCAAGATTTCCCAATTTCACTTAAGTAGCGTGGTTACGGAATCTAATCAACTCTTAAAATCGCCCGAGCAATATAATCAGTGAATACATTTTCAGAGATACAATGAAATAGGTGAAACAATAGTATCTAAATCTATTTCGATGAGAATGGCATACCTAAATGAAAATAAATTAGTCATATTTAAAAATTCCTCCAATAATACCATTTCCCTCTAGAGTGGCATGCAATAAAGCACATGAACTTTTCCAAAATTTACGAGCAGAATGGAAAGTACATGTGAGCTGGAAGCGGTGGCGACTCTCATAAAAAATTCAGCTGGCTTGAGTATTCATTTCGTGTGGATGTTCCAGCAAACAGGCTCTTTTTTCCGATCGGTCAGAGGGTTACATAAAGCATGTACAGAGCGAGAGACTAGGAAGCGAAGCGGCAGCCTCGGAGTTAATCAATACGCGAAATGCCGAGTGGCTAATATCGGCGCGAGGCCACTTGGACTAAAGCAAGCTAGCTGGATCGTTGGAAATAAACCCCCTCCGATACTTAACCCCACGTGGATCGCCACGGATAACCGTCACTTATTGCTCCAAGTGCGTCTATGCTCATTTATCGGGCGAAATTCAATCAGGTAAAGAGCTTTTGCCTGCGTGCATTCTGGCGTTAATGGGAGCCGCTTGTTTTTATCGCTTGGTAACCACTTCCTTAATTCGGCTGGGCTTCCCGAGACATAAGCGATCTATCACTCCCAAAACTCGATTGCTCCAGTTTGTCACGTGTCGGCCGAAGCGTCAAAAGAGTCACTCGTAAAGCTCGATGACAACGGCTTCCAGGAGCCTCGAGTGTAATCCGACCGCAAGCGGGTAATTCCTCGAATCCGTAATAAAAGGTCGAGGAGGCCGACGGCAATCAGCAAGGCCACCGGCGACGAATAATCCTGTCCCGAAGACGAACGTCCTGAATATCCGCCCCTTGCCACGCTTTATTAATTACGCGCTAAAAGAATTCGCCGGGGGAGGCGGCTCTGCGTGATTGGCGAATAAATCGGCAGATTAAGCGAGGAAGTTCGCAGGCCCGTCGTCGAGGGGATCTGAAGTGTGATGAAGAACATGCGATTCGAGCTTGATGAAGGACAGTCATAAGAGAAAGGCACTCCAATATATTCGCACCGATATGGAGCGGCCCTTCCAATGAAACAGATCTCAACTATTGTTTTCGACGGGCGATTATTAATAGTGGGAAGTGAAATTAGAGGTTGAGTCCCTGCGGTGAAGTGGCCATTTTCGAACAACGGAAGAGTGGCCACATACACAATTCTGAATGATTTAGTCGCGTTGCGGCGGGGGAAGTGAAGAGGGAAGAAGGGTTTGATGGGAGGGTCGTCAGAAACGGCTCGAGAATGGGACAAGGGGTTGAAAGGAGGATGGGAGCTCGGGGCAGCAGGCCGTCAGGCAATATTTTCACTTTGCTCTCTCTCTCTTTTTCTCCTTTTCTCTCCATTCTTTCCCTCTCTTCTCTAATTCCACCTCTCTCTCTCTCGCTCTCACTCACTCGCTGCTCGCGTATTCTCGAGCTTTTCTTCTCTTTTTCGCCGAGTATGGCTGTGCGCTAGTGGCGTGCTTCCACCCTTTTCGCAGGCTAGCACTGTGCGGCGCCAAATGAAAATCTATCGATCGCGCTTTGCCCTGTAGGCGGATTTAATTTAATTTGCCACACTGTTGTCGCCTGAGACTGTCTGCCGTCAGGACCACGCCAGGCGAGAAAGCAGTCACCGAGAGAGCGAGAGTGAAAGGGACTGAAGTGTCCCTCTGGCCGAAAGAACGCCACACTCGAGCACTTGCTACTCTCTCCTCTTATTATATTATTATCACGAACGCATCACTCCCAAATTATATCTCACGATTATTTATCTCGAATTTTTCGCACGTCTACCAGCCGCGATTTCGTAGTTTGCCGAATAATACTTCGCTCAAGGATGCACACTGCATGGGAGAGTCAAATTCAAGGATATTTGAAGAGCGCGAATCTCCATAAGTTTACTTTCAGCGAGATGCGCGCTGTGTTCTCCAAACGATCGCGTAGACATTTGCGCACGCGATAAATCCAGCCTTGGCAAGTGGCGCTCGCCGCTGATATTCAAATACGAGGAGCACGCAAGTGCAAATGTACGCTTCTCCCCGAAAGTTTCCGTGGTTGCGCCGGCGAAGGCGGTGGCGGTGGCGGCGGGCGGCGGTCCTCCACGGAAAGTTTACGGCAAGAAGTTGTTCCGCGCAGCGCGAAAGAAACTTACATTAGTTACGACCATGGTGCTCCTTTTTTCTGGCAGCGCGCAACCACGAAACACTTTAGGATCAATAAAACAGGTCGAACTACTCGGCGAAGTCGGCGCTAACTCGGGCAGGATACGCTTGAAATTCCTGGCATGGCGAGCGACATAGCATCACATCACTTTAACAGCGACGGAACGTCGCGTTGACGTGGAAACACGACGTACCATGCACTCGCTTCTATCCCCTCGCCTTCCCCATTCACACAACTTCCACTGTTCATGACTCGAAGTACTTAATATAAATATTAATTTACCCTCCCAAGTGGAGCACTCCAGGTTTTATGCCCGTATTAAATAAAAACTGAGTCAATCCAGTCTCAATAGCAAAAGGGCTACCGCGAAAGAGATAAAAAAGTGAGACGTTGTCCTGGCAGGGTAAAATAGAAGTGGTCGAAGTAAAGAATCAAAAAAGCCAGATAAAAAGTACGAGATATAGAGGAGTTGGATGGGGCGGAGGCGGAGACAGGGAGAAAGAGAGTGGAGGAATGAAACGGCCAGGAAAATGGCATGTGAATCCGAGGGTATACAAGGGGAGGGCGAGCGAGCGAGCGAGCGACAGGAGTTGGGCGAGAAGGGTGTAGAGACGAAGAGGACATAACGAAGAGGAGGCGAGTGGAGCGGCGAGCAGCATAGGAGCCTGTTAAAAAAGAGGAAGAGCCCGGGAAATCCCCACGTCGGCGTCGGGCCGCGCCGCCGTGTCGTGGCGAGTCGCGCCGCGTAGCGTCGCGCGTCGGTTTTCGTTAAATGCTCGGCTAACGAATCCGCCTGGCGGTGCCGGTGGCGCTGCTCTTGTCCGGCGTTTGACGCGCTTGTTGTCCGCGCCGTGAGCGAACAATTACTCGGAATCCCCGGTAAAAAAGCGGCCAGGAGCAGGAAAAAAAGGATCTTTCGGCCAAGGGAGGACAAGGGGTGACGCGGCCGGTGAATGGCAGCGGCGTCGGCGGTGGGCATCGAAAAACGGAATGATTAATCGCACTGTTAGCGCGCGCACACCAGCCACTCTCTTTCTCCCTCTTTCTCTTGCTCTCCCTCCCTCTCTCACTTCTCCGGCTGAAGCTTCTCCAGGTTCTCGGGAATACGCGAGAGAGATTCGACAATGCACCCGGAATAAAGAGGCGCGCGCTCCCCCGACCGCGAAAGAGCCGGGATTTTCCAACAGAGATTCATCCATTTTTGAGGGAATCTCCCAGTGACGCGAGATCATCTGCAGGAAAAACTTGAATGGGACTTGAAAGATAATACTGTCTGTCCGCCGAGCAACTGAATGTCACTGCGTTATTTAACCGAGACAGACTCTCCCTCGGAGCAACACCGCCTCGGCATCGCTTTCAAATCTAAAAACGCGGCGGCCAGGCCAATTGTTATTCCGGGTGCATTAAGGGAAAATGATTCGAGTAATTTCGCATTAATTCATGGTAGACTCAGCCGGCCTCTGCGGTTTCGAAATCCATTCCAGCTCGTACACTATAAATTAAAGATCAGCTCGATTAATAAACCAATTGATACCTTCCAGCGGGCAAACCTTTATTTCTGTCAGGATTACTGCGATTTATACTGGGTTATTCGCACGAGATATCAAGTTCAACAGGAAGTTAGAAGTTGGTCAAAGCTTTTCACGGATAGCGGCAAAGTAACAGATCATTAGCATTGATGAGTATGTGCAATGGGGGAGATGCGAATGTGGAGGGTGGCTATTTGTCTTCATTCGGTCCCATGCGGCACCCAGGGGTGGCGACCCCTCATTATCACCCCGGCATATCCATCCTGATTAGACCTAAACATCCGCTAAACTCTCTAACCACACCGCGCCTAGCCCTTCGCCGGATCTATCTACCGAAATCAGCTTGATAGTTCTTCGCAATAGTGCATTAAGCCACGCTACGCGTTAGCCACATAAATCGCATTGGCAATCAATCAGAGCAGCTTACAGGGATGTGTAAGACAAAAGTTTGCACAAAGAATTAAAGTATTCCGGCAATTACTCCAAGTGCAACTCTTTCCCAAGTGACGCTTCGCTGTGACAGCTTATCGGGATCTCCACTTTAACTGTTCCAACGCCAGATTTAATTATAGTCCAACGCGTGAAATGAATCTTTATCATAGTATTAGAGTGGGCGTACAACTAGGTGAAACATTAATGAGTGAGGTTGATTCGCTGGAGACAGGGGGGGTTTCAGGTGCGATGGGGACGAGCGTGAATTTATTTGTGTCGTTATTCCCTTGATGGAATAGGGAGCGGCATCGATCGGTCTCGTAATAACCAGACAAATTGCTCGTATCAATAATATGCCAGTGCCTGGGCTGTCGGCCGTTTTAATATAAATTAACACATTTGCTACGCTGCGAAAGCGTCAGGAAGAGAGGGAGAGAGAGAGAATGCGTGTGCGCGCATGAGATGGAAGCTGGGTGGGAGTGAGGAAAAAGGGAATAATTTCATGAACGATGTTAATAAATGCAAAGTGTCATATCGCGGCATGAGATACTGCTACGAGCGAATAACATTGATCACCGAGGCACGGGAGATCCGATAAGGGATCCCATTTCGCGGGCAAATAGAAATCGTTGGAGAGTTTATCGCGCCGAGCCGTAAATGAGTGAGCCGGCTGATTGCCGAGGAATTAGACGTGTAATTCAAATATGGATAACATTTGTCAACCCTGTTAAACGCTGTGGATCCGAACCGATTACGCTCGCGGGGCACAATAGAGTTACGGACTGCTATCGAATCATGTCGAAATATTTATCATTAGTCGCCTATCCTGCTCTATCATGCGTGTACGCACGAAGGTGCGGAGCAACCGTTGTAAACGAATGCTTCATAGACCTTTCACGAAGTGATCGGCGTTCTTCGAGCTTGCCGATTTTATCTGAATTTCGAGTTCAATTCTGAGGAAAATTCGTTTGAATATGTCAGCCAGCTCTCGTTTTTTCCAGTTTCGCGTGACGCGCCGTGGATTCTCATGGCGAGGCATTAAAAATAGAAGGAGCGAGGCGCATAGTTCGCCGCCGATAAAAGTAAACGTCTCGAGGAAACGCATCGCTCGAACACTTCATGGTCGATGGGCACGCGATCTCTTCGGCATGACCTCGTCGAGGCAGTCTCGCCTCGCAGAGACATACATATACATAAGGAGTAGGACGTGCACGTGCGATCGTACAAAAGAATGTTTCAGTGAGGATCGCGAAGCCGTTTGTGCCGAGACGAAGAGCAAGACGCATCTTTGCGCTCAGGTGTGCGCGAACCAATGCGAACAGACACGTCTTCGAGGAGAGCGTGTGTGCCAGTCTTCGGGGAGGACGATATATGTAGTTCACGTCCGGAGATTGTCACCTGGCTGCGAACAATTTCCGATCGCGAGCGCGGCTCCGCATGCATGAGGAATCACCCTTCAGAATATTTCACGGCTCCCCGAGCGGCCAAGTGTTGGCTGCTTGCAATTTTTGTGCGCTACGCCTACTGTCGCCTCGAGCATTTCAGGCCATCGTAAAGGAGACGCCCCTGCCAATTGACAATTCTATAAAGATCCGCCATATAATATTAACTCCCTACCACCCACGTAATTGACGTAATCCTACTTTTCCTCCTACGTATAAACGACGATTTTAGATCGCAGTATAAACTTATCGTACATGCTGCATGGATTCTTCACGTTTTATCAATGTGACTAAGCTTCACCACTCACCAATATCGACGCACTTTATTGAGCGTACATCGAGTATTTACGGTCAGGGTGAAGACGTGCATGGAGAAAGATAATAGAGTACAACTAGATTTTACGAACAGCCCACGGGAAGTTCCATCCCCTTGATAGCATAAGTAGACTATATTTCTGGGGTAGCTTTTGCCTTCTAGTAAACAAAATGCCGAGTGCCCTGTAAAAATGTTGTAGCAAAAAATGTGCTTATTCGTCTGGTTCGTCGTCCGAAGCGAAGCCTGTTAGCGATGTAGACTCCGGCGGGATTCTCGCGCGCGCATTTTAATTGGATCCGCGTAAGTATTATGCAGTTCACGCTGCGATGGTCTGTGTAAACGATCATCGCGGCCAATGAAATGCAAGGTGGACGAGATTATTTTAATTTGTACCTCATTCCGCCGACATGGAGCATTGATACAAACAGACGTTATCAACGTAGATAAACCAGTAATTGCAGTAAGATAAAACGCTATGAAATTCCTGGGATCGATAAGTTTCTCGTTATAAAGGCATTAGCACATATTAAACCTGCGAACTAAAGCTGGCAGAGGAACATCTGTGATCCGGGAGGCGCGCACAATAGCCGAATGTATCTCGAGTGGATGCTGAATGCTGCAGCGTCACTTCCGAAAGGGGAGCCTAAAGTGTGCGACAATTTTGCGTGAATTTGCAGAGGAAATGGAGACCCTAAGGAGAAGCCTTTCGAGCCTCTTTTTTATTTTCCCCTTCCTCATCAGAGTTCTATCCCTTTCTTTAATATATAAGTTCTCCGTGCGTCTCCCCTAACAGCCTACTTGCACGGTTCCTTACCCCAAGTTTCGGAGAGTGGCATAATCATGCAGTTCCCCACATCACATCGCCCCCATCGTATGCCCCGTGAAAACTGGCGCGAACGATTAGCACCCCTGCAATTCTCGCTTGCACGCCGCTCGCATACGTGCCACCATTCTCTCTCTGATTCTCCAGCAAGGCAAGAGGAAGTTTGAGAATTTGTAGCTCTGCCGCGTGAATCACCCTTGGCTTTGATGTTGGAGCCGCTGCTGCGAAGCAGCACTACTCCAGCGGTCAGGTTCCCATTGAAGCACTCGAGTCCCAGCTCCTACGACGTGTGTTGGGAAACCAACCTGTGCATTCGCATCTTTTTTATCGATTCGTTGCACGCTGACAGCCATCCGAGGAAGCTCACAATTTTTCGAGATTTCATCCATCCTCGTACCAGCCACGCCACAGTTCCGTTGAATGAAACGGTAACGCACGTCCAGAACGAAACTAGAGGCCGAAGTTCCTCCCGGTATAGAGAAAGGTTGGCAACACATTTTTAGAGGTCGATTTGCCCATCAGAAATTAATCAAGCCCGGCCTTTTCCAAACTAGGGTATGTCTCTTTACGGTCGCCACAAAGCAAAACAATAGGCACGTGAATGAAATCGGAGTAACTACGCAATGACACAGGAAAGGCAACAGTACACCAATGACCCGCACTTGAGCGGAGTGTTCGTAAACAAAACCCTTCTGTGGCGATCATTCCTTTTATATTTATAAAGTCCCTGAAGGGTAAATATTCAAGCAATGTCGAATACTTCAACGAATCATCAGACATAGCGTTTATTTCCCGCAGCATTTTTTCCACTTTATTTTGGATTTTTGGACGGTACTATAGCGATGCGTCGGGGATAGTATTGCATGTCCCAATGGCAAAGATATTGCTGTGGACATTGGAACGATGATCCGACGATCGGTCGTTGTGCTAGGCTTATAGTCCTCGTCGGATTGTTAATGCAACACTGCGTAACATTAATGCAGACGTTGGCTATGAAATTTTAACTCGCCGTTATCGCGCAGCGTACAGGCTCATTCGTTATCCCCGGCTGATCCTGTCATACGGTACGAATGACGTTCGCCGATACCAATCCCTTTATTCCCGACATGCTTCCGAGCCGATGCGAGCGGAGCCGCTCGTGTGCTGACATGCCGGGATATCGTGGACTCGCGCGCAGCATGCCGGGGTTATCAGTCTGTTTCCAAAATTCTACAGTTCTCCGCCGTCTCCCACTCTCTACAATGCTTGTCGCGAAATCTTTAAATCCGCTGCGAAGATGGATTGAATCACGACAAGTCGACACATTTCCTTGTCTCCTAAATTTTAACATGTCTGGTACGAGTTCTACATAGTAGAGGAAAGAGACTCTGCTATATTGGGTGCCCAGAAAGGCATCGATTTGTAAGAATAAATCGTGTGTCGCTTTAAGTCCGATTTTCCGTAATGTAGAATCGAGAAAAATTGGTGAAACTCGAGGAATATCTAGGCTGAGTTGGTGGGCGTGTTGGTGATGTGGCGTTGCGGTTTAAATTTGCCCTGGCAGTGGCGATGTATGTCTAGAGGGCAGAGGGTAAAGCGCGACAGGGTATTTCATATGGGAAATCATGTTACGATCCTTGCAATCGAAGCGCCGGGGGGATGGGGCGGTGATTGAAGTGCAGCGGGGCAGAGGGTGATTGCCGATGTCAAAGGAAACCGAAGAGTGCCGCACCGGTATACATATACGGGAGCACCCGCTAGAGATACTCGCGCTTTCACATTCTATTTATGCAACGCATACTGTACGCCCGACACCTCCGCCCTGCATTTCCCATGCACAGATGATTTTCAATCCGCGACCCGCTTCCCAAAAGGATTGTTCGCCTCCTGGATTAACCAGTCGGCTTACGCGTCTGTTTTCAATCCGCTCTCCATTTGATCTCAACCACACGCTTCCTTAGCTATCAGCATCCTCTGCTGCTGCTGCTTTCATTTGGAAAGTAGTACTTCTACGGACCTCTCTTGTAATAAAAGCCTCCGAGAAACCATTAGTTTTATGATGGCGCGATAAAAAAAGCCCGTGCTTTTATTCACGTAATCCTAGAGTCGACCGAGTGAAAACGTGAGGCGAACTGATTGGCTGCCGGCATAAGGCGGGGGTGCGTATAATATTCAAGGATTAGAGATTTCGAGGGAACATTTTAGCCCGAGGGCATTTCGGCTGGGACACCGAATGCCCGCGAGAGTACTGCCGGCTGAAATAAGAGCAAGAACCGTTAAGTTAGCCTCTCAGCTTCTATCTGGATTTTAGCTGGCTTGGTGGCTCCCACAGCAAGCAGAGGACTACATCCACGTGTCTCGGGGGAGAGCCTCGCTACATCGTGCGCGATTTCCCCCTCTTCCCTTCCTCGTCCTCCTCGTCCTCCGTCACTACCAATACTGAAGCGAACGGAAGCGCTTGCCTTCGGGGCTGTTGCTGTTTGCTGCTCCTTATGCTTAGGTGAATACGCCCGACTTCTCCGGCATTCCAAGTCCGTCTCATTTACGATCTACTTACGGGCTCGTTTCATGTACGAGCAGCACGTACACTCCCCATAAGCATCCCGCGTGCGCCCCCTTTTTATCTTGCGTGTACCTCTGTCGAACGTCATGTAACAGCTACTTTTTTCGGACTGTCTAATATACCTCGCAGATTCCAGCAATCTCGCGTGAAGGACGTGCTAATAAAATGAATGAAAAGACAAGAATAAGATATATAATAAGATATTTAACGATAAAAGCCGGAATTATGCCAAAAACACTCGGAAACGCCCTCCTGATTAATCAACACCTCCTGACTTAGTCGGCTTTCCCTATGTTTTCATCACTTCCCGACCTTTCCCGGGGCTGAAATTTTGCAGAAAGTGTTTTTTTGCATCGAGGAAGAAGTGGTAAAAATTCCAGAGCCCTAGCTCAAGATTCATTTTTTCGCATATTTTTTAAGGCATACCCCTTCAAAAATTTTCGGTTTTTCGAAGGTTCTGGGACTGGAACGAACGCTTGATTTTTCGATTGCTCGTGTCTCAAAACGAAAAAAAAACATAAATGTTGTGGGGGAAATGCCGGAATTCTACCTAAAACACGTGGAAAACCGATCTTGAATATTTCATTTCAACAGTTTATGCCATGTTTTTTTATCTTCCCGACCTTTTCCGGGGCTGAAACTTGGTAGAAAGTGTTTTCTTGCATCGAGGAAGAAGTGGTAAAAATTCCAGAGCCCTAGCTCAAAATTCATTTTTTCGCAAATTTTTTAAGGCATACCCCTTCAAAAATTTTCGATTTTTCGAAGGTTCTGGGACTGGAACGAACGCTTGATTTTTCGATTACTCGTGTCTCAAAACGGATAAAAAACATAAATATTGTGGGGGAAATGCCGAAATTCTACCTAAAACACGTGGAAAACCGATCTGGAATATTTAGTTTCGATGGTTTTCCCTATGTTTTTTTAACTTCCCGACCTTTCCCGGGGCTGAAACTTGGTAGAAAGTGTTTTTTTGCATCGAGGAAGAAGTAGAAAAAATTCCAGAGCCCTAGCTCAAAATTCATTTTTTCGCATATTTTTTAAGGCATACCCCTTCAAAAATTTTCGATTTTTCGAAGGTTCTGGGACTGGAACGAACGCTTGATTTTTCGATTGCTCGTGTCTCAAAACGGATAAAAAACATAAATGTTGTGGGGGAAATGCCGGAATTCTACCTAAAACACATGGAAAACCGATCTGGAATATTGAACTTTTATGGTTTTTGCCATGTTTTTTTATCTTCCCGACCTTTCCCGGGGCTGAAATTTTGTAGAAAGTGTTTTTTTACATCGAGGAAGAAGTAGTAAAAATTCCAGACCCCTAGCTCAAAATTCATTTTTTCGCAAATTTTTTAAGGCATACCCCTTCAAAAATTTTCGATTTTTCGAAGGTTCTCGGACCGCAACGAACGCTTGATTTTTCGATTACTTATGCTTCAAAACGAATAGAAAACAAAGGAGCGATAGTGTAAATGTCAGCATCATAATGCAACAGTCAGATTTTCGTGATTTTCTGAAGGAGTACTTATTTATGTGAAGGACATAATTTCAATTCAACGGTTGAACAATGAGCAAAGCCTTTGTGGGAATGTAGTACGAGCAGTGAGCTAATTCAGAAATCCGAGTGGCGAGAGCGATGCCGTGGAGAGGAGCGTTAGGTACGTCACGGTTATCCACCTGGTTTATTAACATCCAGCGGGCACGTCTGGCCAGCCTGTCCACGAGTATATTAACCGGTACGATGCCGCAACGAGGTTTACTGCCCGCCACATGCGTGTGCAGCCGAGTTCACGTGTACACGAGGGACGCAAATGCCGGCGACGCCGCGCCGGCAAGCAACACACAATCCTCGCCCAGTAGTGAAAGCACGGACGGATGGACCAACGAGCGCGACTAACTCGATCCAGACGTCGACGGAGTAAATGACTTTTTCAGCCGCCTCTTCCTCTTCTTACGTGGCTCGCCAACGAGAGATGCTGGAAGCTCTCATCGGCAGAGTAGACGCACACCTCGAAATCTTAATTGGCAAATCCAATTAAGCGACCATTATCCAATTGAGGAAAGGGGTGCGCGCATTTGCTATGCAGCGTCTGCACATTTATCCGCGCGCATCCAATACAGTCGGTTACTCTCTCTATCCGGTTCTTTCCTCTCGTGCAAGCAGAGCGCGATCTCATCATGTGGAACTCGCGCGATGCTTTTCGTCCCGGCAGTCGCAAACTCGAATGATGCAAGCGGTTGAGAGAACCTCCACTGCTCTTGTTCGAACGGTTCTCTCCAGTCAGATTCACTGACTACTTAACGAATGGGAAGCGACCTGCTCCGAGAAACCCACTGAACGTCGGATGCTGCGGTTTAGTGAGGTTGTAGAATCTTCTACGGATTTGTCTTTTAGCGTATTGTTCCTGGGACGAGTGCGATGACGGGACAGAGCCATGAATTAGCGAAGCCGGTAATAGCTCGCATCATACTTGTACTGGCAGTAGGTAGCGGAAGTATGGCAGGCTTGGTAATACAAGGGGGCAAATGTTTCTGTGGCCGATAACCTAGTGGAGGGTGGCTGACTCCGGCGTGGAGGGTTTTTATCGAGGCTGCACCAAGCGAGAGACTATCCGGGCAAAACGAAACTGGCGAATCTATCTCGGCTCCTGGACGTTCACTGGGTACTTACCC
The DNA here is from genome assembly GCA_910591665.1 of Ectemnius continuus. Taxonomy (NCBI): domain Eukaryota; kingdom Metazoa; phylum Arthropoda; class Insecta; order Hymenoptera; family Crabronidae; genus Ectemnius; species Ectemnius continuus. The sequence continues at coordinate 4,332,250 of OU342868.1, read as the reverse complement.
GGCACTCGTGGGTGAGCGATGCCCGCTCTCTAGCATCCTCGATTTCCATCGAAAGAGATAGCCGCTCGGCCGCTACTCGCGATCACGCGAAAATCAACGGTTCCGAGGGCAAGAGGCGAAATGAGTTTCCGCCGAGGAGCGAAAAACGACTAATGACGTCAGGCAATCCGACGAAACGACGATAGTGGACTACTGGGCAAAAAGTTCCATCAGCCGAACCGTTCCGTATTTAATATCGGCCTGTACATCCTTCAACCCCTTCCTAATGACGAATGTCCGTGGCTAAGCGATCAAATCCCGTTCCCACGAATGATTAAGTATCCGGCATCGCGAAGCATTTTCTACTAACGTTCCAAATTTAAGCTGATATTAAGACGTACATGAAGAGTCGCATGGCGATGGGAAATTAAATCATTCAAGGCAATTTCAATCCGATAGTGAGAACGACATCGGTTTCTCGGGGAATCGGTGATTACAGGTGTTCCGCAAGGCAATGACAAAGGACGTAATTATTATATAATATGGCATCCTGTATTACTGTCGAGCTTTCCAATCAAGGGACTAGCCATGCAGTTACGCGTCTCTGTGTATGTGTGTCTGTGTCTCTCTATCCGGGGAGTGTAATTGATTCGCTCTGATTTCACGAGAGCACGTTCCCGCGTTGCCCTAGTATTCCGCTCCTTCTAGGAAACTTTGCGGTGGACCGGAGCCCCGTAACTGCAGGCACGTGACGTACACGATTTCCGGGAAGTTTACACATCGCTTAGCCATTGGCTATGCGGCTGCTATGGGGGCTTGGTTTCTCATCATGCGCTCCGAGAGCAGCCCTGTCATGTGGCGATCGTTGGCTTTGTACCGGCAACTTACCGAAACTTCGCAATTAATTGCAATTCCCATGCCCGTCCGGGGAAGGAGAACTGCAAGAGTTCGCTGCCGGCAAAGCACGTGGCCTCTTCGAATTGGAAGCTCAGTCCTGCAATTAAAGCCACCGACGAGCAGGCATCTCTACCGGCGGAATAATTTTCATCTCGTCAGAGAAGCACAGCAGCACGCATATGTATATGTATATATGTGGCAAGTGTCAGTGTGCGAGTTTCGGGATTCGACGCGAGTTGAAATCGCATGGAAGTCCGAGTCACGCGAGGAGATCGGAAACGGTAAAGAACAAGTTCGCCCCGATCGGCCCTGACCGTGTCAAGAGCAGGCTATATTCCGCTCGATTTCCGCTCGGCGGCTCCGGCGTTGATGCTTTCAAACTGGATTTACATGCTCGGGGGTTTTGGACGCCGGCCAAATTGGCTGCACCTGATTCCGATCGACGTACCCAAGGTATTATGGTGTTTTATACGGCACTGAGCGTCGAACCCGCGCTGCCGTCGACGGGCCTGCAAGTTTGACCATTCGATTTTACGACGTACGCCGAAGTTTCAACGGCACGACGCCCGCAAATGACGGACCAGCGCGGAAGATCTGGCTCTGACAGCGATCGCTAAACATCTCTGGATAATATCAACTATCACAGCTGACCGGATGAAAATTTCAAATTACTCGGACCAACTTTCGACCGTAACGATCAAGAGAAACTTTCTTTATAGGAATTCACGACAAAAGTTGTCAGAACTGCTAAGTAGATTAGAACTGTGTTAGCAATAAGACAATTGATCCAATATCACTTAGGATTGCGATGGGAAACATCCTCGGCTGGGCTTAAATAGATCGGGGTAATATGAGGTAGCGAGAGGCATGTTGCATGGACAATTTCAATGAAAGGCATCACTCGTATCGGGGGATCGAGTCGACTTCGACGGCGGGAGTGGTAGTCTCGCGTTAATGTGGGGCTGGTCGTCTCTCTGGCTGTTGGGACTCGGCGTATCCATTAGCAGGTAATGCTTTGTAAACGGGATTAAGCGCCACTCGGATACCGCAGTAATTACACGAAATGGCCGGCCAAAATCCTTCCCCCGTGGCAAATCACGGTGCTGACTAGCGTCTAATATCAGCCATTGTCTTCGCCCACTACGACCAGATGCCGCGCTCGATGATGCGCTCCCATTTCCTTCCGGGGCTCGCTTCTTCCTCACTCGAATGCACCTACCCACCCACCCTCGCCGGGCTTCCGGTGATACTGGCGCTGATATCGTCCCGCTATCTCTCCGATTAGTTGTGCCAATGTATATTTCCTATCAGATAAAGGCGCGGAAACGGTAGCAGTTTCTCGGCAGAATCGCTATCGGGAAGACTGGTGCGCTATCTGTTACTGTATCCCTGGATTAATAGATACGGCCCGGGCTATTGAATATTCATGACGGGTTAATCTAATTTGCAGTGAGTACACTTGAGCATACGCTAATGGCCGCCGCCTATTGAACTTCATCGAATACTAGCGAGTATTTTCGCTTAATGGACGAATTGCATGTAAATACTTGGAAAGTGGCCGCCTGCCGAATATCCGGACTCGAATCCCACATTTTGTCGACTGCTCCTCGAGCACCCTTTGCGTATTAATCACTCGCTCATTAATTCTTGCGATCAGGCTAATTACCCGAGTGTACTCGACTTGCATCTTTCCGGTTCCTCGGGGTGAAATGAAAAGTCTGGCACGGCGCCACTTGCAAAAGGACATTCGAGTCAGGAATGAATGGGCCGGTTCAGATTTCACGTGGTTTCGATTGGAATCACTGATTAAGCCGAGAGATTTCGGTGAATACTGGTGCGGGGGAGAAAGGTATCGGGAGCGAAGGATCTGGCCGAGCGCTAACTGACCTCTTGCTGGTGAGCCTGGCAAGAGAAAAACGGCTGGCCGATGCTTAAATTTCGAAGGGAAAGCGAAGGGCTTGAGTAAGCGAAAGTGGATCGAACCAGTCGGAGAATCTGAAGCGGCTAGCAAACCTCGCCGAAAGGAAACCACTATGCCGTGTAAGAGAATGGACTGAGAGAGCAGAGAATTGAGAGAAAAAAGACGAGGAAGGAAAGGGGACACAGGAAGAAGGAAGACGGAAAAGGAAAGGCATGTGAGGTAGATCGAGTGTGGATGGTCAGTGGAGAAAGAATAGAGACGGAGGTTGTGAGAGACGGCTAGAAAGCGAGAGGAACTGCTATGGTGGAAGTGAGACTGGTGGTAGGTGGAAGGGTGAACCATTGCCGCATTGCACCCTCGGCGGCGTGCGATTTCACCTCGCTATCGATTCGCGATTCTCCGTGTGTTTTCTACCGGATAAATAACACCCTCCTTTTTGATCACGTCCCAATAGGATCCGGGGGTGAAGAGGTCCCTATTATTCCTCGGGATCCCTTTCAACAGGCGCTTCACGTATGCCGTTGGAGTAGTCTCCAGTTTCACCTTGTCGGGAGATAATCATCCGAGGTCGAGACACACACCAAGCCGAGCGTACACGCCGCGCCGCGCCGGGCGCAAGGAAGAAGCCAGCGACGAAATCCAACACGAGTAGCCCTCATTATTTTCGCGTGCACGCGCGCGCGCGCAAGTATCGCCCGCCAGAAATATCTCGATCGAGCGTCTCGCTACTTTTTGCCCCGCTCGATTTTCCGCTCGCGCTCCCTCATTCTTTCGCCCTTTCTCGCTCTCCGCATTTGAACCTTTAATTAATTCCGCGTTTGCTCCGGCAAAGGGGCCAACAGTGTAGAGGAGGACCGCCGGCGAGGGGCGCGGAGGGGAATAGTCGAGGCAGGAGGAGGAGGAGGAGGAGGAGGAGGATCGAGAGGCACTGGCATTCGTGGAAACTTCGCGACTGAAATACGCCCGGGAAAATAATGAGAAAAGTTTTTTCGCACGCGCCCCCGCGGCCTTTAACTCCACCATTCTACAGAATACTGTTATGGCTGTTGAATTATTTCGTGTACACATCCTGTATCGTAATTTTCCTCAATCGTTTATTATGAACGCGTAATATCTTCCGAGAAATTAATAGGGCCACATCGCTAAATCACCGGAGTGTGGCAGCGAGAGACAAAACTAGTGGTATGCGTGTCAAAAGGTATCGCTCACGCGTAAACACGGGCAATAGCTTTCTCTAAAGTCCTCCGAGGTATTGCATCTCGAAAATGGTGCGACTGCGTCACAATTCCTGTTACATCAAAAGAAGTTTCCCGGCGGATGCGGCTGCGACGGTGATTTCAAGCAGAGGCGTGTAAGTCGGCTAGCTGTTGGCGGATCTTGGCGCAAGAATCCTAGTAACCGCATCGGGAAACTTTTATACCGTATCGTATTTCGAGCAAATGCCTTACATCTTCGGCGTTTACGCCACCCACCAAAGTCCTATCTATTTTTCGAGCAATTCACCTGCTAAAGTCAACCACTAGCCGCACAATACATTTGGCAAAACATTATCGAGAGCCACAATGAAATTCCTTATTTAGTTGGCAAAAGAGATTAAAGAGTTGTCTAGAACGTGAGACTGTTGCATTCATATAGGAGCGTATTTATAGGAAGCGTCGAAAATTCCTGGCGCAGTGGGAACTCGTCATATCAATTTTTCGCGAGAGCGATTTCTCGGGCGCAGTATAAGAGACATTTCATACTTCATCGATCGTTCAGCGGAGGTATTCCGCATTCACCCTCTCTCCTTTCCTTGGCCCGAGACTCGGAGATCCTGTTGCTCCACTCCCCGAATATATCATCCTCCTGCACTATTTTAAATATCGAGGGTGCAGCGAGGTTGTCAAGAGTTCATCAATAAAATCTCACGCGACATCCATAGATGCATTAGAAGGGTTTTCTATACGGTAAGGGTCCTGCTAACAGTGGAGCAGGAATTGAGGCTAGGAATAGGAATCCAGGGAATCCGGCGAGCTGTTCTTGGGTTTTCGAGCGGTATGGCTTCTTGAATGCAGCGCGAGTAAAGTTTTATAGGATAGCGCGCTCGGCGGTTGGCAAATCCCTTCGCGGCTTGCGCGGTCTCGCCGTCCGGAGAGCCTTGGATTAGGTTGAACTGCTTCCAATACACGGCCGACCTCACAATGGCCCCGCGAGATTTATTAGAATTAACGCGAGAGCTTCAACCCTACAAATCGTTATCTATTCCCAGCATAATAGAGTGCACTGGAATCCGAGTGGGTAAATTCATTTCATAGTGCAGTGTTGGAAAATCCTCCCTTGTTGATGAAGCAGTCGAGAGGGTGCCGCCTATATAGAGCATTGCTTCGTTCCAGAATACTCTCGGCACACAGCATTTGCAACGGGAAAGTCGTGTGGGGCTGAGTTTTGCGTTAGACGCTTTCGGAATCCGGTTTCTCCTCGGCCGGATTCGCTTAGTCGCGTAACTTGGGTAACCCATTCCAGTATCTGGCTATGGAAGGCTATGGAAGAGGCTGGGACGTGAAATGCAAGCTCTCCTCCCGTACGACGTTCTCCCGCTCTCTCGCTTCTCCCGCTCTCTCTTGCTTCCTTTCTCTTTGCCAGGGTGAAAGCTAGCAAGCCGGTGGAGTGCTAGCTGGAGAAAATTCGTTGAAGGCAGTTCACTCGCGTAAGCGTCTTCATGCCCCGCTACACACACATGGCGATGACCTCTATCCTCCTCCTCATCCCCGTCATAAGCAAGAGGGAATGCGAGAAAGGATGGAGCTGTTGGATGAAGGGAGTCAAGTTCAAGCGTGCCGGCAACTTCCGAGCTTGGAGCACGAAAGTCCTCTGTCGTAGAGCCGCTTCCGCCGCGTAAACCCAATGCATCCTGACGGCTCGGCTTCTCGGCACGGCGACGTTTCGCAAGCTTGCTTATGACGCCATAAGCAATTGCCTCGTTGAATTCGCTAAAACGGCCAGAATCGCCGCCCTCCTTGTGGAACTCTGTTACCCTCGAGTTTCTAGAAATCCTTACCAGCGCGCGACTCGCACACCCCACGCTTAACACGACCCATTTTACCACTGTTCTACGCTTTCCTCTAGAAAAGACGCATGTAATCCGAGCTCAACTTTCCGTCTAGTTTTTCTCATCACTGGCCGAGTACTCGGTAGATGGCGACATTAGTCGACAAACGCTCGACTTCTTGACTGGTTTTCATTTCATAGGTCTTTATTCTAGATTTCTTGAACGACGAAGCTTTCAGAATTAAAGTATACTCGTACATCAGGCTCGCATGTCTGACTCGCCGCGGATTATACTACTTGCCCGGCTCTACCACTGGTTTTGCCGTGGGAAAACAAATAAGTCAGAGGGCAAGCTCTAATCTGGTCGAAAGTTTGAGTACATCCACTCGGCGCGGCGTGCCCGTCGAGAATTACTCGTGCGGACGAACTAGTCTCGTACATTGAAGGGAACAAAAGCGACAGGGAGAAGTAGGCGCAAGTTGAAGTTATTGTTAGTTAGCCGAAAGAACTAGTGCGTGGCGGAACTTTGTTCCAACGAACACATTTCACTCCTCGTTCTAAGCATAGTCGCAGTTGAACAATGCGCGCCATATTTAATTTTGGCATACCAGGAGAGAGCGAGGGCTCGTATAATACCGGGAGCAATGTGATTACGAGCCGGCAGACTTGCGATTCATCTCGGTTCATTACGCTTCATTTCGCTCGCTCAAGATAATTGTCTTAAAAGTGTCCTCTCGCAATGGACCTTCCATTCGGGCGCGACGCACTCTCTGAGAGGGAGACGAGCCGCGGGCAACTTTGCCAAATAGTAAGAGGGAATAGTTAAAATAGCAACAGGATTGCATTAAACTAATTAAATGCGAAACGTGAGGGGAGCAAATGGACAAGCACATCGGAGATAATTCTCATATTTGCTGTGTGTGGTGCTGAACTAACAATAAATTTTGAGAGGTATTTGTATTTACGAATGGTGTCCCAGTGCCGCTCTCATAGAGAGCCGGCTCAGAGGTGCAGCATATGTCTGAGGAGGAAATTAAATTCAACTATCAACAATGTGCCCAATGAAACAGCTATTAGTTGACATTGTGTCAGAATAATAGATCACGTTCACGTAATTAACCCACGACAAAACAGGGTAGGGACAAACGGCGTGCGTACTCGTGCGCTCCGTATGTTTGCTCTTTCCGCCGCACTAATTACAATTACCAGATACTCGTTGGCTCGGTCAGCGAATCCTTCCCATTTCCGAAAAACAGATCCGAGTAAACAGGGGCATCGCTCTGAGCGCGCCGGCTTTATTGGCAGCTCTGCCATCCCAGGGCTAACGACCGATTTTGTCATCAACAACAGCGGCGGCCGCTTTATAGCTCGATTTAATTATCCGCCACATCAGATTTCGTCAGCGAAAGCACGCGGCGGCGCGCGCGCGCCCCTGGGAGCCGGGGATTGGCGTGTACAATAAGTAATTAAGCCATCTCTCCCATCGGGTTAGGGCGGCATTGTGTGTTCGCCGTTTGTACCAGCAGCGCGGCCCATTTCCACGATTACTGTCGCCACGCAATCGGATAGTGGAATATTTACAAGTTCTTAATAGCGGCAGTGTGCTTCGCAAACCGCTATGGCAAGCACGAAATTCCAACTAAACAGGGGACACTCGGTAAACGTTCCTTTCCCTGATGCCATCATCAGATTGCTTCCTAGATGTGAATCGCAGTGTAAAGATCGTCCTAGTGAATCGCGCATATCTATACAACATGCCTCAAGCATACTTAAGGGAATAAGCAGCTCCCCGAGTGAACAAGGAGTTGGAGCGATTTTTTGAATAACAACGAAATGCAAAACGGTTGATAGAGGCCGATGGTGTTAGAGTGGAATGCTCTAGATGCTTTGAAAGTGCCCGCCCCTACTCTACGTTAACACTATCTTCTAAATCTTGCTAGAACGCAAGATCTTCTTAGTAGCAAGCGCCGCTAAGAGCCTCTTCGGATCTTCCGCGCCATCCCTGTCCACTTTCGCTTCTCTCCAAGGCACCTTCCACCCTTTTGGCAAGGATTAATCCTTCAGGAAGGAACTAGTTCTCCTTTGTAAGTCAGTCGCCAGTCACCCTGAGAATACACGCCTTCCAACATTAATGTTGCATACGGGATGTTCGAAGGTCGCTGAGAAGGAGTCGAGTACGGGGGATATAAATACTCGGTGTGTTCTTTCTTTGCTTCGCTCAGTCGCATTGGAATTTCTGTGGACAAACCAGGCTGTATAGCACTCGTAATTACGGGGTAAAGTGCCCTTTGAATTATAGAACGCGTGTCGAGTATGGCAATGTGCTCGGTGCCGGCTGCAATTTGTGGGTCAGTCAAAGTGTGCGCCGAGAATAGACGTCGCGCCGCTACTAGTAATTGAAAGTTATAAATCGTTTACTTGGCAAGTTCGCTGTTGCTTGTTTCAACTGGTATTTGCACACTAGACAGTAACTAGGCTAGCATAGCTAGAAAGAGAAAACTAGAGATTGTGTGCGTAGCACAAGAAACGTATGGAAACTCGGCCGTAAGTGTAACTGTAGCAGCCCTTGACTTCCTTCCTTCTAAAGGTATAGCCTTCCTCTTGCACTTCTTGCTGGAACAAGTTTCGCAGCAGCTACTTCTAAAGTGTAACGGCTTGTCGAGCACCTTCACTACTTGTGCTTTCGTTATCAGCGTTAAAACGTCTCGTATTAAATAAGTACTGGAACGTGCCACGAATCACCGAATCTTAAAGGACTCCTGACTATCTAACAGTCCCGTACAAGTAACACATGTTACTTTCGGGCTGCGCTTCCAGTGACAGATCAGTAAGGAAGGATCGCCAGTGAGAAATGTGGCTTCCTGGGAAGTGGCATAAAGTTATAAACGTTGGTGGTCCAGTTTGATGGAAAGATGAGAGGAAGGGCAATTTTCTCAAGACGTTGCGAGGTTTACGAGCGCTCCAGGTGCACTGGGGATTCCTATCGGATAAGCTGAATCCCAAAGATAATACATAGCTACTGAAACTCCCACTTACTTACGGTTGAACAGTCGGATAAAATTTCTATTAAGACCTCATCGAGTACTGGCCAATGGCAGATTACTCTTGCGATTAGAAGAGACAATGGTTTATTGCCAACTCCTCGAAGAAAGTTTTTACTTTCAATTATTCTAGGAGTCAATGACATATTAGTAGAGCAAGAGTGGGAGAACTTCAACTATCGACCCATGCGCCGATGCATCTTTTCAGTGGGGCTAATGATGGCTGATGGCGGAAGTCAGTTAGTTAATTGGCTGACTGCAGCATCCGAAGAAGACTTGATTTTTCCCGACCGGCATTAAATATCGCTCGGATGTCGTTGCGCAGTCGGTCGTTATCTCGCTTTCTTTCATGGAGAGAGAGAGAGAGAGATAGGCGGCATTCGGTGTAAAAAGGGGGAAAGAAGTTGGAAATTAACGACGTCTGGCTGGTGAAGGGATTTCCAGGCGGATGCGTCCATTCGACGTCGATACAGCTCTCCTTGGAAATACAGGAAAAACGAATGCTTTATGTCATATATCACCGAGCTCCAGAGAGATAGAAAGCAGTAACCACCCAGGCCTAAAAACGTTCCAAGGTGAAATACGCGTAAAACCGCCCTTCTTTTCAGGGAGCCCTGCTTGCCGGGGAACAATGGCCTCATAAAAACCTGTCCCGCATATGTTACGTACTGCCAGTTGACGGTGGTCTCGCTGGAAACAGTGCGGCGAGGCCTGCTCACACTAAATGAGACGTCGCATCTTACCGCGGCAAGATGCAATCCAAACTTTAAAAGGTAAACAATAACACTCGCTGATACTCCGTTGCGGCAACACTGGTGAGCTAGTTCATTTCCGAAAGCTTAACCATTCGCTTATGGGAAGTTCCGCGATCGCAACTTGCCCGAAATGTAAATGCGCCGTTATACCATTAACACCGCCGTCCCTGGTGCGCATCGTTGCGCCGCCCCGTTGCGGAGCTCTGCATCTCGAACGACCTCGCTGCGAACTCTGAGCCACCTGAAATTCGATCGCAGGCAAAGGCCATGCGCGAATTGAGAGTCAAATAAGGCGATTGTAAAATTTATTAATAATCCAATTAATCCCTTTGTAAAAGGGGGGGCGTGTCTGGCTGGAAATTTTCTCTCTAGAGACCTCCACTGTACGCACGGACGACGGTTTTAAGAAGATATAAGAGGCAGACGCGAGCCGCTCTCTATAATTAAAATTAATTCGACAACCGGTAGAGGCGCCCCTTAATCAATCGTCCGAGATGGTAGGTGGGACAGCCGACAAAGACTTTAATGAAATTACAATAACAACTTTCTTCTTAATGCCCGGAACGCCCGCCTACGAGGGCCGACGCTCTCGCCCCTAATTAATTGGGGTGCGCGCATCGATCATTCTGAAAAAATTCCTGTCGCCGAATCATCCTACCCGAGGCAGCAGCGCGCTCTTTCTACTAAACCAAGTGTCCCAGCCTCACGGAGATTCCGGTGTCGAGGGTGCCCCCAATCGAATCACCCTCGGGATGACGCATGAAACGGGAAATCATCTCCCGCGACACGATCCGATCCTCCCTCTCCCCTAACCGAAGGCGTCGAGTGAAATCTGGCGGCGTGCTCAATCTTGTCCTTTGCAAACACTTTTTCTCGCAGCTTTAATCAACTCCGGGTCACGTTTGAACCAATTCATTACCATTTGAGTGAGCAAGGAATTACGCCCGGGGTATTAACTAATGAGGGTCAAGAGGCTTTTAAGACTTATGGAGTATCGTATTACTAATAGTCTTTCGGCAACAGTTTTGACAGAGTTATCTGTGCGGCAATTTAATAGAGGGGATGATTCGCTTTCGATTAAAATCGAAGTGCACGGAAGACTCATGGAGCAGAAGTACTGGCGGCGGTCTGTAAGAGGACGGTCAATATTTTAGTAATCTCGAAAGAAAACTAACCTAGTGTGTGTGTGCGTCTGTCGGGTTTCCCATATTTTCCTTCCTTTTGAAAACGTTGTGCGCACCCAGCCGAGCAATAACCGGCGCCGCATTCACCAGATTTCTCCACGCTAGTGGAAACTTTCGAATTAAACTTCACATTATTTCGAGGAACGTTATTTCTCCCGGAAGCAGAGGTCTAGTGCAGCGTCGCGCTTCTTTTTCTTATATTCAACAACGATAGAAAGATTTCGAAGATCCGGAGACCTCGAGGTACTCTGATCTTCGAAAGGAAGTATCGTCTTCAAGTGGGGAATACTTCCGACGATCCCCTGTGACGTAGCTCCCCGAGAACTTCCACAAATAAAATATATACGACCACCATGTCGTCTCGCCTCACCACCCTTACTACTAAACTTCAAGTACCCACCGAGTACCCAAAGATTTTCTCTTTAGATTACAGACACTCAATTTTACAGGTATTAAACTTAATTATTTGAAGATGTCTAGACGCGGTATTACACCTTGGATACCCAAGACGATCATTTGGTGGCGCAGTGTAATTCGCATGGGGACAAGTGTTCCTAAACTACTGTAATATCCTTGTCACTTAGCCAGCTATCTGTGGTTCGTTGCTGCTTTAAATTCCTCCTGAGCCGTGGCCACCGCTCAGAATGACTGAAAGTCGATGAACGACTCGTGAACAGTATGTTTTATGAAAGTTTCATCTCTGGTAATCTCGGGAAATCTTACACTCCCAGTCTTCCTTTCTTCTTTTTCTGAATTTCTCACTCTAGTTCTCCACCCCGTTCTCTCGCTTTCTATAGTTGCCGCAACTTATTCCTTCATTCCCACTCTCTCGAGCTTCTCCTTGTGTCCTGCACTTCTCTCCTTCATCGTTCGCTCCCGCTTCGTTGTTATTCCGGAACCTGCTTGAGAGCCTGACTCGCACGTTTGCCGTTTCCCGGTCCAGCCGCTATTATAAACGACTTTAAGGGCAAGCCTCGACTGCCGACTCAAGCATTCGTGTTTGGAGGTTGTTGATTTCTCTAGAGCGGCATTACTTGCTCGAAGGAGAAGTCGAGCACCGTCGATCTTGAGGATTTAGTTATCCGAGAACAAGTGCGTAGCATGCCTCACGACTTAATCGCCCCCATCTCCTTCTCAAGCTTCGTTCTCGGCGAACCGTTAATGCCTGAAGTAACGACCACCGCGCCGCGCTGCACCGCCCGAAATCGGGAGCACACGATTTCGCCGGCACATCTATTCCTAGATTTCCTAGCTGGAGGCGGTAACGAGGCCGAGAGAATAAACGCCGATCGAAAATTCATACTTGGAATTTATCACTTATTTCCGCGATGCAGAGGCGCAGCTCGTAGATCGGCACCAGTCCAAATCTCCCTCCTAAACCGCGCGCGTTTCCCTCCTCCCCCGCGCTTTACCCCAACGATGCAAATACGAAATGGCGCGGATGCGCGTCTATCGAATTTATCATTTTCGATTTCGCGAAATCCCCACCACCCTCGTCGTCGCCGCCCATCCCCTCCTAGATTCAGCTCGCATTTGAAATCACATCCCTTAGGCCAGTGATACTCAACGATCGATCAACGCCAACCGGGCAGCTCTGATTTCGCAGAAGCTCCCAGTTCCACTTTAATTCTGTCCAGCAATCCAGCCAATTACATTCTAATCCTCCTTCACGGATCATAAGCTTTTCGCCAGTTTGATGGAGTAATACCATAACAACTTGATCTCTCGCAATGGGACGTGGAAGCCCGGCAACATCCAACTAACTGCGCCGTTGAAAGCCTGTCGAAGACAAGCGATTGAACGCTGAGACTGCCACTCTTTCAAGGGGCTGCACTTCCTAGTGTCAAATGAAGGAGCGACAAGATCACAATAGCTTGTGCTCTGCGGTGAATCTGCGAAGGCAGAGACAGAACTCTCATCTATAAATCTGCCATAACAGGAATCAGGGAGGGGCACGTACGGGTTAAAAGGAGATCACGCATGCATGCGAGTAGAGTCGGCAGGAAACAAAATGCATTGTAGACAGCACAGCAGGAAGTATTTCTCTCTGGCGAATGTAAATTCCAGTTGGATATTCCGCATTCCGGCGTTACCGCAGCTGCCGGCGGCGTCACTGAAAGAAAGTCGAAGTAAGGGACGTAGCCAGGGGAGGAGTCTTGCGAGAGCTGCTAAGAGCAAACATTTAAACAAGACAGAACGGGAATCTAGAACGACGATGGAAAGGCGGGCGAAGGGGTTTGGGGAAGGTGGAGGCGAGAGAAAGGGTAGAGGAGATCTTGGATGAATGAGGGCTGGCAGTCGTAAAGATTGAAGTTAAAGCGGAGAAAGAAAGGAGGCGAGAGTTATGTGGCGGCAAGCCGACAACCCCTTAGTACCCGGGTGACAAATACGAGGTGCGCCTTGCCGTTTCCGGTAGCTCGCTACACACATTCGCTCGTCCTTCGCGACGAACGAGCAAAGAAAGAAAGGGGAGAGAGAGCGGACTATCAAGGGAAGAAAGGACGCTCAGCTTTTCCACTACCCCCCCGGCTAAGTCACTCAGTCACCGGGTTATACCTGCGCCTGACACACCCTCCAAAACGGCCATAACCGATTCGCGAATTCTTTTTCACCCGCTCGTTGCACTCGCTTTCAACCCCTCTCCGGTTCACCGTGTGTGTACGCACGCACGTCCTTTCGGTAGAGGCTCGCGCGGTCAGGTATAGTGCGTGTGTGCTAGCCCATGCGCAATTTCCATAGCCGAGAAACTCCTCCAAGTTTTCGAGCCCCCACTCTCCTGGCTTGAGAGTTGGGCAGAGCGAGGACGTCGCTGTTTTTATTTATTTGGCCGATTTTTCCCCGGCAGACCCTCAACAGAGAAAGATGTATACTCCCTTGTCAAACTCACATGCAAATATCCATGACTTTGAAACTGTATAAGTGGTAGAGTGAGAGGGGAAATTCGATGCGTGTGTGCGTGTGTATGTTGTGGCTGCCCAAACCATCGACGAAGTATACGGAACAAAAGAATACTTCAATGCATCAGAGGCTACCATTGGAACAATGTTGGATAGCTATTACTGTAATTGCTCGTCCCATTATCGTACATGACAAACCGAATTTCACAGCGTCGTCGGATGGATTCGCTGGCTATATTGGAACGGGGAATCCGGTTGTGCGAGGGCGTCGTGTCGCCGGGCTATCGGGCATCGGTTAAATCTTCATGAAGGAGTCGGCCGCTGAATATTTCAAGCATAATCGAAGGCTAGCACGCGATGCCGCTCTTAGCGCACAAATCCGGAGATGGATACATCGAAGGTGGCGTGCATTAAGGGCCAACCGAAAGCACTCGGTGTCATTACGATCGAGTCGGTGGTGGCTGGATAATCTCAACGACCCACGGAAATAGAGCTGTCGCAATGCCCGAATCACCGGGATCTGCTTCCTCCTTTAGCCTCGGTGGTCTCCGCCCGCTCGTACAGAGCCCCGCCGCCCCGTGAGGACGCAGCCCAGATTGTCCATTTATTTCCGCGAGCGAGCCCCAAGAAGCGCGCCCCCAGCCCGTAAACAATTTAATTGTCGCCGGAGATTAATCGCCGCCGGCGGGAATTAATGAGAGGAATGCGTTTATTTCGTGGGAGCCGTGGCGCGTAATTAATGAGGGAGGGACGAGCTGAATGTGTCCTGACAAACCGTGGCTGTCCACGGCACTTACGCCCCGCCAACAACGGCCGAGCGTCGCAACGTCGCTCGACTCGGAGCGCTGCTAACGCCGCGCCGCGCCGGCAACGACGGCAGCGGCCCGCCGCCGCGCTCTCCCCGAGAAGGACATAGAAGATTAGGACGACAAAGGAAAGTCCACCGTCCTCCGGCTATAACAATATTAAGGGTGATTACGCAAAACGCTTAATAATAGCGTGCCACCCTACCACGCGTCATCGTCATTATTCCTGGCGTAAGACCCCACCACGGCGATAAAACTTCCGCGATATTAAGAGCTCATTCCATAAAAGAGAGCCCTTTAAGCCTTGCCAGCGTCATTGCTGGGAGAAGCCACTTGGCCTCCGAGAGACACTGCATGATAGTTCCATCGTCGAGAGCGAAATAAACGCGACTTCGTCTTATTTTACAATGGAGACATCGAACTGGCCTGTTCCTCTTCTCTCGTCATAATAAAGTGCGACGGTTTGACGGGCTGCAGGCTTAAGCCAGCGCCGGCTGCATCGAATTATCCTCAGGAATAAAGGAGTCCGCTCACTGGCCGTGAATATTTTTGAGGGCCGTCGGCGAGCCGCGAGCCACCTCGCCGGATTCGCTTGGAACACGAGGACCTCGTAAATTTCGCCGAATTACATCTCACGACGTCCCGCCAGTCCGCCTCCGTGGGTGCTCCCTGAGAAAATTAAATTCTCCGGTAGTGCTGGGCTAACGATGCATAAAAGTAATAACAGCCTCCTCTTCGCTTTATATTGCTGGAAAGGCTTCCCCCGACGCTGCTGCCGAGGGAGAGAGAGAGCGAGGGAGAGAAAGGGCAGATGGAGAAGGAAGGGGAGGAAAGTCCAAGGAGGAATCTTTAAGCAACTGTTAAGGGCGGCGGCGAGGGGACAGGAAACACGGGGAGCAACCAGGTCGAACCCTTAGCATCGATTACCTTTGGCTTTACAAGTAGCCTGCGGCTTGCCACGTGTCACCAGGCACTCAGCGAACGACAAGACAATTTGCCATCCGGCTTCTGGGCTATAGAGCGTGTCGAGGTGACTGCAAGCGCGATCGACCCTCCGGGAGAAGGGTCAAGTGAATGCAGTTAATACTCCGCCAGCGTGTGCAAACCCTGTGGTCGAGTGTGTTTACGTGGGTAATCTTAATCGGCCCGGGCAATGAGTGCCTTCGCGAAGAAGACGGAAGAGGGGACGGCTATAAGGCCGGAAGAATGCTCTGAAAGATGAGAAAGAAGAAGACGAAGAAGAAGACGAGGAAGCGAAAGACGGGATGAGGGGGAGGCAGGAACTCGCGCGTACTGGCTCTCCATGTAGAGAGGAGCCGTAGAGATGGAGAACGGGAAAGAGAAAAAGGAGAGAGGTTCGAGTGAAGAGCGAGGAAACCGGATGCCAGAGATGGAGGAAGATGAGACCCGGGAAGGGTAGGTTGGTAGGTTGGAAAGCACTAGAAGAGGTATTGGCCACCCGCACTTCGTTCGCCGGCAAGCCGTGACTGAGTGCTTGTAACCCCTCTCGACTTGGTATCGTCAGCATCGAAGCAGTAGCCTAGCTTGGTCGCATGACACACAGACACCCAGGACACCAGCCCACCTGACCTCCGATATCGACCAGCAGCGCCGCTCATTCGCATGGACAAGGCGGCAAAACTTTTCTCCCGCTCTCACCGCGTTATTTATTATTTCCCGCCGTGGTATTACCAGCCACTAGCAAGCTTCCCGTTAGCAGTGCGCACTTTTCCTCGAATGCTTGTCGGGGCAAAAACGCTCGAAATAACAAAAATAGTTTTTCGGGCTACTCAGCGCTGGGAATACAAGAGGCTCGGAGCCCGCGACAATTGGACGTGTTACTCGCGTTGCACTCATCCCGGTATGCTAAATATCGCCCCGCCGAGAATAAAAAGCTGTTGAGTTTGTTGGATGAGAATAGTTGCCTCGAAATCCGCCGCCCTCGACAGCCAAAAGTTACGTGCATCTGAAGAGTGAAACTTTCGGTAGACCGACGAGAGTGGGTGCGTGAGGGACAGAGAGCGAGCGAGAGTGGGAGAGGCAGGCACGCCGGAAAAGTTACTGGAAATTGGTGGAGAGATATTCAGATAATTATGAGGGCTATTAGCACGCGCGCGTGTAAAGTATTCAATATTTGGATCATGCGCCCGGTAATTGGGACAATCTGTATGTATGTAGTGAACCTGTTTCGTTTAATAGTTTTGACGATGGAAGATTAAGCGGATATTTAGTGGGCCGTATAGCTTCGATTAATTGCTTGGTTTAATGCCGAACTTTATGCACCCGTATATCACCCGCCTCGCGCAGGCCTGAGAGAATATGACGGTGTAATCTCCAATTGGCGCAAATTATAAAATATGCAAAATAACCACTATATACGGAGTCGCATAATGCCGGGGCGTTGTCAAGTCACCGGCTAATATCGATAACACTGAATATCATCGCTAGTTACAATTACCTGGCGAACTCTAACAATAAGACCACAAATTGGACTTGCTCGATCGAATAGCAATTTAAGCCCCGTGGGAATTATCTCGGTCAAAGTGGAAAACATATCGCGTTTCACTGTAGAATTACCATTCAATTTGCGAAGGACGGATCGGAAAAAATTGGTTGGGATATATGCGAGGATGGAGGAGGTGGAGGAGGAGGCGGGACGGCGGCGGCGGGGGAGTCCCACGAGATAATTATTCGCGAAGATGCAACCACGGATACTTGCACGTGCAATTACTCGTTGTGGCTGCATTTTCGCTTGATTTTATCGTTTGCACAGCGGGCAGGAACAGTGGGGCCGCATTATTAGCTCGACAAATAATCCCCGCGGATTTCCCAGTGACAAATTATCCAGAACGTGTAGCAGTTTATTCGAATAGGTACACCATGTCCGTCGGTATTTGCATTCGCGTTATCCCGGCTTCTACATAACGATCACGAATTCGAATGGACTGTCGGGGATTCTTCCGCTTCCATCGCAACGCTGCGATGTTTGCCATCTATTTTTACTATCCACCACGCTGTACGGACCACCGCTCTTTTTCAATATCACAATCCTCCCGTGGAAAAAATGCTTCGTGCACGCTCTCGCGCGCTTTTTAATTTCGCCCCCATTTCCATTGTGCCGAATGAATTTTTCGTTCGAATAAGTGACAGGATAATCTCGGGGATCCTTGCCGGATGGCGCACTGAATGCAGTAAAGACCTGCCGCTTTTTACCAGGATGAAACTATGGTTGGTAAACAGTAATGCGACTGTTTACGAAATTGCCAAGCAGGCCGGCAAGAAGGCCAGCCGCGCGCCCTGGAAAAGGCTGGATGCGCCGCTGTAATTAATTAGAAGCCGAGCCACCTTAATTGATGGATTTACCTGACGCGACGAGCGAAGCACCGACACAGTGATTTCAAAGTAAATCATTTGTTCATACTAATAATGCCGGGATAGTATAATTTATCATTGCTCTACAGCGCACCAGTACTGCTCTTGGCAAACTCACCGACATAGTATGACTTTTAATCCAGTTAAAGTTTGAATCTATGATTCGGACGTTGATCGATATTTAGGATTTTAACTAACTTCATTGAAACATTTAGGGAGTGAAATTAGTGACGCAAATAGACCGGTTTAAAGCGAAAGGCACTGAATGCCGGCAGACCGGGAGAAATGGACATCGGATGTGAGCCATCGACTCGAAATAATTCTCACTGCGTGGGTTCAAAAACAGGTAGAAAAAGGGCGAACGGTCGTCCACGCCTCTCCATTTGTGGAAGGACAGCGATGGAAAATCTGGGAAAACGAGGTAAAACGACTCGCGTGGGAGTTAGCTACCAACGCCCGTTTTCCACGCTCGGTTTCGCCTGACATTAAATAGGCCGACATTACAGAATACCCCGCTCATATGTACAGGGTGAGTCACTTGCCTTTGAATCACCACCAAAAATGGGATATTTTCGGTGGTCAAAAATATCGAGAAAAAAAAATGTTGCGCTGGGGCTCTGAAATTTATATCACATCTTCCTTGATGCAAGGACAGACTGCCCGCCAAATTTCAGCCCCGGGAAAGGTCGGGAAGTACCAAAAACATGAGGAAAACTGCGAAAATGAAATATTCCAGATCGGTTTTCCATGTGTTTTAGGCAGAATTCCGACATTTCCCCCACAACATTTATGTTTTTTTTCCGTTTTGAGACACGGACAATCGAAAAATCAAGCGTTCGTCCCGGTCCCAGAACCTTCGAAAAATCGAAAATTTTTCAAGGGGTATGCCTTAAAAAATTTGCGAAAAAATGAATTTTGAGCTACGGCTCTGGAATTTTTACCACTTCTTCCTCGATGCAAAAAAACACTTTCTACAAAATTTCAGCCCCGGAAAAGGTCGGGAAGTATAAAAAACATGAGGAAAACCGCTAAAATGAAATATTCAAGATCGGTTTTCCACATGTTTTAGGTAGAATTCCGGCATTTCCCCCACAACATTTATGTTTTTTATACGTTTTGAGACACGAGTAATCGAAAAATCAAGCGTTTGTCCCGGTCCCGGAACCTTCGAAAAATCGAAAATTTTTGAAGGGGTATGCCTTAAAAAATTTGCGAAAAAATGAATTTTGGGCTAGGGCTCTGGAATTTTTTCTACTTCTTCCTCGATGCAAAAAAACACTTTCTACAAAGTTTCAGCCCCGGGAAAGGTCGGGAAGATAAAAAAACATGAGGAAAACCGTCGAAATGAAATATTCCAGATCGGTTTTCCATGTGTTTTAGGTAGAATTCCGGCATTTCCCCCACAACATTTATGTTTTTTATCCGTTTTGAGACACGAGCAATCGAAAAATCAAGCGTTCGTCGCGGTCCCGGAACCTTCGAAAAATCGAAAATTTTTGAAGGGGTATGCCTTAAAAAATTTGCGAAAAAATGAATTTTGAGCTAGGGCTCTGGAATTTTTACTACTTCTTCCTCGATGCAAAAAAACATTCCCCACCAAATTTCAGCCCCGGGAAAGGTCGGGAAGTCCACCAAAAAAAATGAGGGCTAGGAAAGTTCTGATTCAAAGGCAAGTGAATCACCCTGTACACAGTCACATGGTCAAGGCACCGACGTCCGCGTACATTTCCCGACGAACACGTCCACGAGATCTCATCCTTTTCCACTTCTCCTCGAAACTGAAGCGACTTTCACTTTTCTTCATAGAGCAAATAGCAATTGTTTGATTACAATGTTTGATGACATTCAGTGTGACTGACAATCAAGGAAGCAATAGCAATAACAGTGCGAGCGGAATGTCATATAGAGCCATTTGGATTTCGCTTTCGCGTCGAAACGCGCAATATCGTTTTTGTGCAGGTGATACTTTTTCTCGTGTGTCTGACTAGTAAAGCGACTACTATCAGTTGCGGCGTGTGGGCGACCCCCCTTGTCCGCCCTCCATCGAGGATGCCACCACCACGCCGGTTATTTCTCCGCTCCACCAGACCACGCGTCTCCCAGCATCCAACTTATGTTTATGCTTTATGGAAGTTTTATATTAAATTTATGAGGACGCGCGGGCCAAGTTTTACGATTCCACGGTGGTAAACGGCCGAGTAGATTTATACCCGAAATTGGAATTAAAATCGGACGTCTGGCAGGAGACCGCTAAAGCGGAATATCCCGGCAAAACTACTCGCATGAAAGCAGCGGAATGCGAAATAACGGAAACAATTAATAAATAAAGAGGTAATAAAAATAGAGAATAGAGATTCGGCATGGAAGGATGAAGAGTACAAAACTGGTGCATCGCAGTTAATTACGCACGGTTCGAGGACGTTAACAATATTGTTTCGACTGCACACCAGGCAGAAGGAGCGAATAGGGGCTCAGGTATTTAAAACGAATTTAACCGGGTTGCAGGTCATTCATTAGCGTGAACGCTCCGCGAGCCAGAACGGACACCAGCGCCCACCGCAATGACGACGTGCCGTGGAAAGTGTGATGTTAACGAGTTCTAAAGTGTTGGAAATTACTCGAATGGATTCAAAAAGTAATTAATTCGGGCTATACTAATTTTTACGGGAAGAAAATAGATCGGGTGCAGTGGGGGCTTGAGAGCATTCAATGGGAATAGAATTAGCGTGGAAATGGCATAAGCTATCACCGCAGGGGTAACTGGCTGATGCCTGGAGCCTCTGGGGAGCAGCGACCCCACTATTCCGGGCTAATACAGTGCTCCGCACATCCACAAAAGAAACAAGGGAAAAAACTAGGAAAACTGGGTCGTAAAGCCCGAACAAAAACTGCGTATAGAAGTGGTAAGCGGAAGAAAGCAATTGAAAGCAATGGGAGGTGTCTAAGCGCTGGCAAAGTAAACAGAAATGGCCAATAAATACGGAACGACGGGTGAATCAAATCGCAATAGCCACATAAGTTAAAACGATCGGCTGAAACGCAAACCTAGAATCTCTACGGTGAAAATATGTATATTTGCAGTACGTAATTCCGACTGTAGGGGAAACGTGATCGGGCTATTAAAGGCAGTAGCGTTGGCTCGTTAAAATTTCAGCGACCTCTCACAAAGAGGACAGAGCGCGGGCAGTTACGTACCGTAAAATAAGGGCTTGAATGCCCGATTGAACAATGAAATGTTTATCGAGTGTCATTAACCGAGTTCGAAATTGGAGCGGCCTGTGCGTGGATATCGCCATTCAAGAGAAATGACTTGTTGTAGGCTGTAAAAATGTGTGCCGGTACAAACGCCTCGTTTCAGCAGTCGTTAAAGAATCGGTGCCGAAGCGCCATCGAGCGCAATCGAAAAGTTCTCGTCGGAAATATGTTCGGCCCTTCTCATTGTTGGTTGGAGAATTTAAGAACACTAGTGGATCGGTGATGACTAGATGAAGGTTGATGGAAGGCTTGACTTTTATCGGCGAGTGCAAACTTCTCGCCGGGCACTACATGCATTATACGGCGCGGGGATGAGCACTCAAGAGTGATGCCACTAGAGTCGAAGATGCTTGGTAATTGATCGAGCACCATTCTTATCTGTGTCAGTATAGGAGGAGTGGGCTTTGAGATGGGACGAGAGGGAGCGAGCGGAGAGTACGGGAGAGTGTTCGTTATCCGCTCCTCGATCGGCTGCCGTTTGTTCGCTCGTCGAGCGAGGGAAAATGCAGGTACTCCCTCGAATTACAACAAAACGCCAAGTAAAGAAGAAAGCTCTCGCTCGCTCGTCGTTAGACTCGGCCATTCTCTTGCAGACTGCGTCTCGCTAGGAGAACGTCGAACGCCGCCCACCACCCCAGATAATACCTATTGCTAACCCTCACCCACCACCCACCACCCACCCCACTGAACCCCTAATGAACCACCGCCCCGAAACAAAAGATCCCTTCCTCTTCCGGCTTGCTTGGATGCAAGATCTCTTTTGATCTCGTCTCTTCTCGTCGCTCGACAAGCATCGCCCACTGCACCATAGCGACGGCGCGGCGTCAAACCGTCACGCAAACACTGATGAACTTTGGCTTCCACTTTATTTACGAGCCGGCTCTGCCAGCTAGCACCTTGTGTGTCTACGTGCGATGAAGACAGCTTTCCACTAATCCACAGGATCCTCTTCCTTTGAGAATAGTCTTCCCTCTTATCCTCAAACGAGCTGTCAGTCTTGAAATTCATCCCTGCTAACATTTTACCCGTTCTATCAAGCCAGGAACGGAATTTTATCAAACTTGTAACAGACTCGTTCGACCTGGAAGTCGGCCCAACTATCGATAACTAAGACAGTACCGATTTCTGTTGAACTTCTCCGGGAGGAAGTTGATGCTTATTTATTACAAAGTTCGAGCATCCCCGTTTGCAATTTTGTGCCCGCGGCACCTTGAGCGTAATCCGGCGCTTAATGCGCGCATTGCCAAACTAAGTGGTTCATGTGTAGTTCACGCAATTTAGCGGGAGGGTGGCGGCGGGTGGCGGGCGGCGCGGCGGGGTGTGCTGGTTGGTCGGTTGTGGGTGTAACGCAGGAAGAAGGGGAGGATCTAAACTGCCGGGATTCCACCTTGGGAGTGTGGGCTTGTGTGGGAGCAACTGTATACAGCTTCACGTACACGCATGAACTTTGCAGCCGGAGCGAGAAAGTGGCTGCATCCGTTCTAAAGCGGCAACTGCAACAGCACCGGTAGGCTGCTGCTACCGCTCTCTCCGCGTTGTTGGAGTAGTTCAGTTATGCAAATAGTAAACTTCGGCCGGGGTAAGAAGAGGCCTGCTTGTTTCCTTGCACTTCAAACTGAAGTCAAATTCAACCTCCCCATAACGCGCGGAACTATCTTTATTCGTACTTGCTCCGGGAATTCATCATACTTGTTAATCACGGGCATACTGCTGACATGGCTAGCTCCTCGCGGAGACTACTTAAAATTCACTGCGTATTCCCTCTGCACTCTGACCACATTAAACTTTCCACTTTGCTTGTAAAAATATTATGGTTTAGGTGTTAAATGCGAGGGTAGATTTACCAATTGAGAATAGCAAACATTTTCTCCGGAGTGACTCACGTAATACCGAGTGAATCACTATTCCCGATTTGTTTATCGAATGATTCGTCACCCACCGTGGCGTGTAGGCGTTTCGTTCGGTTGCCGGCTTTGGGGAATGACTCCTGCTCGAAGGGAGGTCCCATGAATCCCAGAAGATTTACCCCTGCCAGCCTCGACTGCTTCACGACCTCGCTCTCCCTAGTCTCGCCAGGCTGTTAAGGATTCCATCCGTCTGTTAAATCGGCCAACCTCCCACCATGTTCTCCATTCCCCCCCGTTGCTTCTTTGTAAGCAATCATCGAATATTTGTCGTCGCGCCTCACCCGTCCACCTCGACGTGTAACACCGAGATTGACGATTTCATTTCGCGCTCTTCCTCCACTTGCTTACACCCATACTTATCCATCAGAGTCACGCTGTCCTACCAAAGTGACATCGTTGCAGCAACAGATTTCACTAACACCAGCCAGCGAGAAAACAGTGAAGTTCTAGATACGCTCGTTACCGAATCTTCAACTCTCTCCGTACGTTTCTCGTGCAAACTTACCTTGCCATGAATAATGAAAGAGACAGAAGCCAGAATGAAGGACGGGTGCAGTAAATTCATTTGACATGATGGAGCTAGTATCTCTTATAAATACCACGATCTCTCCGAGTTCGTGAAGTTTCGGATAAAAGCAATTTCACGAAACTACAGAAGTAAAAATCAAACTTTTAGGAAGTCGAGTCACTAACTGAGATCTACAGACTTCTTTCCCGTTAAGACCCTTCTCGTTGAATCTCGGTCTTATCGAAACGCTGCTTAGCGTCAGAGGGGGTTAGAGTATCATCATGAACCGTTGCAATATTTGTTGACCCTTCGGCTACCAATAAAGGGGAACAGCGGGACATCCGGAGCGATTGGCGTGCAACCGAGCTTGCCATTTAAATAAAGAAAGCAGAGCTTTCAGAGGGTGGAACGGTCGTCTTGGCGAATGCGATCGCGCCGAGAAAGAGAATAAGCCGAGAGAGTTTCGGCTAGGTAAGCAACGGCGCGGCGTTATAGAGGGCCGATCCATCGAAGGGGAAACTGGCGCACCTATTGCAGTCGTGTGCATTCGCCTTGGTATTTGCTGAGTGGCACATAAGTAGTCGTATTCGTTGGCAAATAGGAGGAGAAGATCGGCGGGCAAAGGGGAGCCTTGGAAAGTTGAAGGGACGGCCAAACTACACGAGAAAGACAAAGTGATACTAGTCGAAGAAGCGAGGAGAAGGTGGTGGTAGAGCCATAACCCGACTGCAGTTTACTTTAAATCTCCACCGGATGCCGGCCCGTCCCATTTCCTACCTTGAGATAAGCTATATGGAATTCGTCCGGGAAACGGAAGTAATGACTTACTAGATATTATCAAGTAGCAGGCCAGTGAGGAAGGAGAGCCCAGTTGCTCCACATTCTACATCACTTTTAAGAGAGTGCTGCACACCAGAAACTAACAAGCGCCGTAAACTTTTCCGCGTGGCTTACCGCATTACCTACTGGAATAAGCGGCTTATTGAATTCCGGAGCGCTGAACCAAGAGCCCACCCATATCAGCCTCCTCTTGTATCGCAAACTTTGGCCCGCTTATACACCCTGTCCCAAGCCCCTTTTTCATTTGATCCCATCTATACATCTCCACTACACAACTATTGTGCCTCCAGCCTGTAATCAGGCTTCCATGACCTAGCCAATCTTCTA
Source organism: Ectemnius continuus (assembly GCA_910591665.1). Classification (NCBI taxonomy): domain Eukaryota; kingdom Metazoa; phylum Arthropoda; class Insecta; order Hymenoptera; family Crabronidae; genus Ectemnius; species Ectemnius continuus. Next base: position 4,307,534 of record OU342868.1, on the reverse strand, counting down.
CGTACTATGTCAAACCACGCCAATTTCCATAGGCTGTTTAACTCGTGTTCGACGCAAGTTTCTATCTCCCGGACATGCTTCGACCTTAATTACATCCGTGAACGAAGTAAACGAGTGCGTGCTTGGATGAGGGCTTCACTGTTTGCAGTGCAGGTTATGACGCCAGGCTACATCCATCATTGTCACTTCCGGCGCTCGATCGCGCCAGAGATAGATGAAAGATTAGAAAGGGGTTAAAGGCAGTCGTTTAATGAGCACCGCGCAACTTTAATAGCCTGTTAACAGGAAAGCACTATGTCAGTGGTACTAAAGCCAGCCTGAAGAAAGCCGTATCCAAAGAAAGTCAGGGCGAACCCCTGTTTGCCGAATACTCTGCCATCTCTATTCCATCTGCAAAGGGTGGACTCTCCACCCTTCAGGCTCAGTAGTACTGGGAGTCTGCGAATTATGATTTGAGATAGGGGAAGCCGCGTCGAGAGCTCGGCTACCCGTCGCGGAAAAACTTACCGTATCTGATAAGACTCGCTGCCTTTCGAGAAAGAGTATTTGCCGACGGCTTTTTATTTGAAACACATTTTTTCGAGTGCCACTTTACGGGGACGGTGCGGCGCTAAACTCGACAGGCTCCTCTCCTCTTCTGCCGCTCGCTTATCTCTCGCTCCTCCATGATCCCCAGCATCAGAGTGCACTGCCGGCGGAGATCGCGAGATATCATGTATAGCAGTGCAAATATAGCTCGAGCAAATAGGCACGGTAAATCGGTGTTCTTCGTTTTTGACTCATTCGTCGGAAAACTGAATGTTGCCTCTGATGCTTCGCGGTGCAGAGCCGAGTTACTCAAGGAATGAGTAAAGCACTTTAAAAAGTGGCGGAGTTTCCGCGGAAAGTTTAGTGAGATCGGCAACGAAGCGGGTGCGAATCTTATCTTGTTTTATAGGAACTCTCACGGTTAGAGCAGACGGACAACCGCTTCTCTAGAGCGGACAATTTCAAACTAAATCCGTTCCGAGTCGCCGCAATGCTTTCTTTTGTCTTTAACCTCGCATCGTCGCATCGCTAATTTCATAATCGTTCACCCAACTAATTAATCACCACTAAAACATTGTGTCATTCCTGGAGTGAAATGATATAGTAGAGGTGGTTCATGTGGTTTTCAATGTATTAGAAGTGTGAAGGAAAATGAGATATCTAGTCGAAAGAGAAGTATGTGGCGAGCAAAGCCATCTGCTAGAAGGTATCGAGCGAGATACTCGCTGGATCGAAGTTCGCAGGGAGTTGCAGGGCCCGTGCTCGTTAATCATGACTCTTAATTGCTCCGCGGGCACCTACGAACCAAACGGACAATTTAGGGACCGCCCCATTGATTTGTCAAATAAATCGTCCGATCGACCGCGCCACCGCCGTCGAGATTGCCCGTTGGATTCTTCTTCCTCGTCGCGAAAGCGATTTAATCCTCCTTAACGATCTCGACGCCCCTGAATTAATTCAATCCGCATCCCTGCACCCCGAAATCCTTGGGCCCCGATGGGAATCTTGAATATCCCCGTGTCTGTGTGTGTCTGTGCCTTTCACCGCTCCAATCCCTAGAAATAATAGTAGCCTGATCCGGGCGGTGTTAGCTTCGGGAGAAGCGGTCATCCCCGATTTGGTCCACGCTCGAATTAGTATGTGAGGAACATTAAAACGCATTACTCGCGGCTGGTGGATAACCAGAGCGACTTGGTGGCTGGCGGATAATACGGGCAGGCGCGCTATCTCGGTGAGATACGGTCGAATGACTCGCCAAAAGTTTTCGGGTCAAAAGCGAGAGGGGGAAATGCTGCCCCGGTTGGCCTGGCGATTCCTCATGGTTTTAGGGCGGCTGTGCCCGAAAAACCGCATTAATCACGGTGTCACTCGTTCGGAAGAGCGGGAGAACGGTGGTGAGCGGAGATCGCCACGCGGACACCCCGGGGGACGAGCAAATATACGCGTGAATACGGACACACAGCCTTCTTCGTGCGCTTTCGAGGAAGACACGTTTAAGAAAGCGGGCGCTCGCTGCTGAAAAAAAGGAGTCCGTGGAGAAAAAGAGCGCAGGGACGAATGAAGCGACCTGGTAGGAAATGGCATGGAAGGCCTAAAAAGGGAGAAGCCGTGCATTCGCCGGCGATTCATGCGATTCGCATTCGCGCTTGTGAAAACGAGCGGGCGGGGGCATTTGAACGTTAGAGGGCTGGTGAAAAAAGGAAGGGAGATATCAGTGAATCTATTTGCCGGCTTCTCTTCCCTCTCTTGCCCCGGCGGTGAGCGGGCGCAAGCCACTCCCGTGAGTGTCTCATTAAAATGCTAGCTTCATTTTCTTTCAAACGAGCCCGCCACCGCTCTACTCCTCTCGCTCGCTGCCATATAAGGCAGGAGGCTCTCTCGGCCGCGTTCCTATCACCCTCCGAGGGCTATCGCGCACTCCTCATCCGTATCTCTCTCGTCGACGAGGCTTTCACGCGTCCTCCTTGCCGCGCGCGGATGTGAGCGGGGCCATGCCTCCAGAGTAGACGGCGACTCGCTCGCGTAGCTCAAGAAAATGGGAAATGAAGCAGGGCAAACGGCACAAAGAGAGATGGCAAATACGACAAGCCCTTTCGAAGCTCTCGGCCAAGTAAGCAAGCCGGGGCTCCGGCCCTGTTCAGCCAAGCAAACCAAATGACGGACAAACGTAGTCCGCATTGAATCGTCCGCAGACTGACTGGAATTACTCATTCCATGAATAACCAGGCAAGTGCACGCTGCTGCTCTCCTGGGCTCCGGCCTTCCGCGCGTACCTCTCCGCTTTCTGAGCTTCGCGCTGGTCAAGCAGAGAGCGAGCTTTCGAGCCGCACGTGCCGCTCCTCTGTCAAAGGCAAGATCGGAAAAACCGGGCAAAGCTTAGCCAGCCGGTTATAGCCCTCAATGATTTCCGTCCTCTTTCTTCCTCTTTCTGCGGAGGAGCGAGTAAACCCACGATGAAAGAAGCCGATATACTCTCTCGTTCTCAGTGGGTACGTATGTACAGCCTGAAAGGTAAAATTGAATAAGCCAGGCCGCGGCAATATTTCCGGCTCCGGTGGAAGTCAGGATAGACGGGCCACTCGGTCTTCACCAGCGTGGCGACAGGAGCAGCCGTGATTTCATTAATCGTCTTTGCCAATTGAAAGGGGGAATTGAAGGTGGAGGGAGGCCGGCGAGGAAAGGTGGTGGCGCGATGCGCCATTTCTACGGAGAAATTGCATCGCGTGAAAACGCCCGTGAAAACGAGCGGGTTTAATGCCATTCAGCGGTACGTGCATTGAATAAATAGTGATCGCCGCGACCATAGGAGCAGCAGCCAGCCGGGAATCAGTCGTCGCGCCGCCCGGCATCAGCGACGTCATTTCACCACCCCGCTACGAATTGCAGATAAGCCATTGTGAGCGCAGTTTTTTCTCGCCGCGCGGCCACCGATTCCATTTCTGAATGGGGCCGGTTTGAGCGAAGCATTCAGGTAACTTGATTTAAATATCCGTGAACGCGCGCCGCTTTTCGGCAGCCTGAGCCCGCTCGAGTACTGCTTCCAATGTATTTCACATTTTCCTACTACTCTCTCATGCGATGGCCTTCCTTTTTTACGAGCGCGCATCATCCCGCCACCCCTCACTCCCAAGATGGAATGCAATCTCCGAGATCCTTTAATACTGTATTGTGAAATCCGAAGGAAAACCGAAATTCCGGGGCTATAAATTTTTCATCGGGCATATTTACCTCGAGCAGAAGGAGGGAGGAATCGCAGGATAGTTGTCGGATAGCAAGCAACTAGGTAGAGTGGGCCACCACCATATTTGATGGGACAATTTATTGGTGAGACCGATATCAGAATTTATACAGCCTGACATCGTTCTAATTAATGTGAATGGCGTGTTGAACAGGCATCGTGCGAGCCAGGGAGCGTGCGCGCGCGCGAGTGAGAGAGGACGGGAGAGACAGTGTGTTAAATATCGCGTGCGTATGAATTTTCTACACGCCTGCATTTTTTACGAGACTTCACGTGCAGAGCGAGGGCAGCGTGTGCTCGCGTGCACGGCACATGCATTTATGTATCGCGTGCTTTTTGCTCTAAAGTGAAATGCGCGCCGATGCTCTACGTGCCCCGGCTTTTCCCGTATTTATGCCGTTACATGTGTTCTTCGTTCGTTCCTGTCGTGCCGCTACGTAGAGGAAATATTTCCCCGCGGCACGTACTGTCTATGTACGTACATACATAGATACACGTGTACGTCCTGCTCGCGGACTGGACAGCGAAAAAGAAATCCCAGGGAGAGGAGGCGCAATTAATGAAAGAACATTGGAGAACGCGATGCTAGCGAGCACATTTTCCCTCTTGCATTAGGGAAGCGTACAAGGAATCCCAGGAAACATGAACGGGAAACCAAGATTGTTATATGGCGAGGGTAGAAAGGCGGGTCAAAGGAGTGGTTGCAATAAATGAAGACAGCATCAAAAACCAGAAGCCGTTTGGAATACAAGGGATCCTCCCCTCCCGAAAAAAACCTGCAAAATGTCCCCATTCCTTCCAAGCGGTATAACAGTGGCTCCAGGAGTTGCCCATTCTCTGGAGTACCAAGGAGGAGTTTACTTTTCAGAAGTCAAACCGCTTGATCCCCAGGGTCACCCAGAAAAACAGCCGGCAGTTCAGCCTCTAAGACTCGGCCTCACTTTGGTTTGACAAACTTACTGGCGAAAGTTCGCCCCTGCTAGTACAAGAGTGGCGAACTCGAGGTCTATTAGAGGAAGCCAAGCCAGGGAGCATTAGAAGCAGGACATGAACTCGGCGGAAAAGGCAGGGCTTACGATCATTAGTGCAAGAAGCGCGTGCCAAAAAGTGTAGGTCTTCTTAGACATCGCGTCATCGTTGAATGCTCGTTCATGATAGAGCTGGCAAAAAAGAGGAGCATAAGACTGGAAGGTAGGGAAAGGAGGAGAGGCACAGGAAGAGGAAGAATGGCGGCGCAGAGAGCACCGGAGAAAGCCGGAGAATCTGAAGCTCGTGTAGGGGTCCGTTATAGGAGCACTTCCGGCGTGTTGACACTGCACCCGGTTGACCCGGTTGCTTCAAAGGGAAACAAGCAGCCCTGATCGCCGCTCCTGATACTGGCAATAGAGTCTAGATTACCTCAGGGGTGCTCACCCCCGCCATCTCCTACCGATGTAGACCGCATCCCCCTGAAACTCCCACTGGAAAGAGTGGCGATCGCACGCAGGAGCACCCCTAACTCACTCTCCGCTCCGCTCCGCTCCGGCAGCATTAGAGTCCGCCATATAATCTCGAATGCATGTATCTAGTCAGATCCGAAATGACGAGGCGGACTCGACCGCGTTTGATCTACTCTTAGAGCGGCGGCGCGTGAAGCCGTTCCCTCAGCATTTAGCTGACACCACTAATGATCGTTTATGTAAATAACGATTCAGTCAGTGCACCGTCGCTAAAAGCTATCCCTGAATATGGTATGTCACTATTGGTGTTTCCATTTCTATGGGGTTGAAAGGGATCTGCTTATGGTTTGAGGGGTAAGTGGGAAAATATTGGCGTATCCAGCCTCGAAGGAAATGCCAATTTCGCCGGGCAGTCGGCAGATAAATTGCGAGGGAAAGTAGATACCGTGAAAAGGTATAGGCGAAGCAGAATCGTCGAAAGAAAAGCGAGGAGGGGGCGCGGATGCTCGTTCCATTTCTGGAGCGGGCCAGCATAAATCTCTGGCCGACCCCGAACCTTCCTCTGGTTATGAGGTACCCGCTCGAGATGATGTATCGCGGCGTAGGTGTGGTTCCACCCGATAAAGATGTAATTGGGGCCCTTGAGTGCACAAGGTTGCCGCGCAAGAACCAGTCCATCGATCATTTCCTTTCCAGACGGATATGCCGTTCTTCCTCCAATTATACTTCCACCGTCCGCCGCCGCGCCACTCTGTACGGCCTTATAATTGGAAAACTTGCTCCTTCCTCAACAGTAGCATGTCCGACTCCCTCGTCACCCCCTTCTTTCAATTGGCCTTACAAAACGAATTCCTTCGCCAAGCGAGAATGAAAAACTTTCATTGTACAACTTGTGCTTTATGTCGGAAGGACCGCATGCCTGTTCGCTGGTTTTCGGTAGTTCCGGCTCTTCATTCAATTCCATAACAGAAGTCGCTCAGTCCTGAGCCCTTAGCCAAGGAAATCCATCTTGCAGGTAGCGAGAATCATTCGTCTTGTAACAGGTCCGGAAGATCAATTATTCTTGTGAGAGGAGTTTTTTTTCTCCCCCCGGTGTCGAAGCTTCCTGTTCCAGCACTCACATTTTTTCGCGCCCCATCGAGGAATCTTCGGACGCGCCTTGTAATTAATTGAATCACCCTGAGCACGGGTATTCCCTGATTCGGTCTGTTTCACTTCCGCGATAATCACTCTACCATGCTTTCTTTTTTCCCTTATAAATATTATTGCATTTTTGCCGGCAGGCACATTGGTTATTTCCGTTGGTTAATTGTATGGGACATTAGGAATATTTAGGAGAAAAGTTGGCTCAGCGCAATTCACGAACCGTTGCGGAATCCGTAAACTTAGGACATTTAACAAATTTACCGCCCCCTGTCTTTTCCTCGTCCTCCCACTTGGCGTCCCGTTCTCTTTTGCCCGATGTATAAATATTTAGCTTCGCAGCAGGAAGAAAGAGAGCGGTGGGTGGACAGGCAAAGGGTACGACGATAGTTTGCGTGGCCGCCGAGACTCCCATTAGCGTCAACAAAACTTTCCTCTGCCTGCTCGATATGTTGATATTAAGAGCGGGTTAAGTGCGTCTACAGCAAAGCTTCCACCCTCGCCCTAACACCTCTCGCACTCTCATTACGGCATTAGTAAACTTCAGCAGCTTGTTACTGCAAGCCGAACTCCCCCGGGAATGTCGATCTAACATTTTTTGATGCGCTGGCACGTTTGAACTAACGCAGTCGCTTCTCCCTCAATTACTGTTAATTGCGTGCCAACCTTCCTCATGTTTGCCAAAGTACTACGAATCGCTTCATTCATAATATAGCACGCATAAGTGTTTAAATCGTAATTACTACATTAAGTACATGCAGATATTTAACACTAATTAATCCGATGAAAAAAGATATCAAAAGTATTGTCAACATTATGGCAAAAGTAAACAATCGTCTGTTAGGGACTGGTGAAATTGTCATTCTTTCCTTTCTTCGGGGACTCTCGAGGTCGTCCTCATTCATATTGCATCATATTGCCTTCTCGGGGAGCGGTTATTAGTAGCGTGGCATGCCGGGTATCAATCGGCAGCGGGCCATTTGCCAGGCAAGGAAATCCCAAGTTTGCCTACTTAGCCATTCACCGAATTGTACAGAGAGGAGAGAGTGGAGGGTTGAGGGTGGAGGCGGGCGAAGGGTGGAGGGTGGAGGGCGTCTCGTTCTCTTCGGAAAGAGGATTTCTCAGGGACTTAGAGTCGACTGATACCTGATACTGAACGAGTCATACGCGACCTGGTTAGGGAAACGGCGCTCATTTCGGATGCTCGACAGAAGGATTTCCCGATCTCGGCGTGCTATCTGCATAAAGACAATGCCGGGAATACCGGGGCAGAATAGAGCGTCGAGCGACATTCAGCCTCGATACAAGCCTCGTGTATTGCCAGCTAGGTTTTCAACATTCGCCATTGGCGCAGCTTCCGTCCTCCCCAACCCCGTGACTATTGGCTCCGGCGCGACCCCGCTCCGAAAACACGACCCGCCAGCGTACACTTATAAGCTCCGCGAGAAAGAGGGCTAAAGCCTCGAGCGATCTCCCAGCCGGAGGGTAACAGACAGTTCGGAGTTTCGGCCTCCCGGGACAAGTTGTTGCAAAACCCATCCACCGGATTAGACCTGCAATGTCTGCACGCCATAGTCTTCCTAATAAATACACGTAAATCCTGCGATCAGCACGAATGCCTGCCTCTGAAAGAATCTTCCTGGAAGATCAGCAGTCTGGCTAAGATAAACCGAGCCAGACTCGAGTTACTCCAGTTTTCTGCCAAAAATGCAGTAGCAGCTCTCGAGCCCCGAAAGCGCGGATAACACGGCCGAATTAGTGTACGAAGGGTTAAGTTTAGGGACTGGGATATCTTCCACCGGTTGGTAGTTCAGCCGGTTCTTTATTTGCCCAGATGAATTCGTAAAGCAAGCTTGAAATTGGAACGATGATAGGGGGGCGAATTTTAGGTAGGAAAGCATAACCTTATTGAAAGAGAGGAGAACGCCAGAAGGACATTCAGAGGGTACATGAGTTGTGAAGAGGTCACCAGGAATAGCATTCGAGGCCAATAGCAGCCAGCCAGTAGTAGACTCTGCCTCGGCGAACTGCCGTTTCTGAGCTGATTAATGGACGAGGCTTATGTAGCGCAAACCTTCATCCACTTCAGCATCGAGGACCATCGAGTCGGACATTTATCCTCTTGAGTATCTTTATAATACGCGCCGGTGGAGGTCGAGATGTTAAAAAGAGTACTGGAGGACTAATAACCATATTGCCAGGGCTCCGATCCACGCTTCAGCTCGACATTCCTTGCCATCCATCCAATCACTATTACCATAAAAATCAGAGCCAGCAAGCGGAGAAAGGTTACATCTCAAACACCCCTAACAAGATATTACAAGCTGGCAATGTTTAATCGGGTTGAACTTGGATCAAGCTCACTTTCACTAGGTTGCAATCCGAAAGGGTTTCGCCGCTCGGCAGTGAGCCCAACCGGTGCAATATTTCCAAGCACTCCAGGAGCCACTCGCCTTCCGCTAAAGCGAACTTATTGCACTATCCTTCCGCTTGAATATGCAGCGCGCTGGAAGAGAACAGTTGCGCACTGAGTAAGATGTGCTAGGGATTGTTGAGCGTCAGAGGAAAGTGCAGCGAGCAAGAGATAAAAAGCGGAGGGCCTGGAAGAGACAGGCGGCAGGTGCGTCGTCGGAGAGAAGTCTAGTACATAGGTAGGAGCGGGCGGAAGAAAATCAGTAGGAAAATGGGAAGGAAGCTTTGATCGCTCGACGCGATCGACGATCCGGTGTGCGAGGGTGTGCGAGGGTGTGCGAGGGTGTGCGAGGGTGTACGACGGAAGGTCAGTAATTGACAGTTACATTTTAAACAAGCGGGGGGCCTGGCGGCCGCCCGAGCGAGCTTTAATTTACTTTTATTTCCGCCCGGGGAATTTTCGTTCCCGTTTTCGCGGGGGTTTATAACTGCGAGAGCGGGAGAGCTGCGAGGAACGGCATTGGCTGCGTCGCGCGAAAAAAAAGGGTCTTCCGTGCACTGTACTCTACCCCACACCCCACCCACCTACCTACCCCTCGACAGACACACACACACAGACATCACGCACCCACACAGAAGACGGGTTCGCCGTTATCCGCGGCTTTTATTCTCAATTTCGCTCACTGACTACACGATGCAATTCCTGTTCGAGAACGAGCGAGCGAGCGGGCGAGTGGGCGCGTGCTCCCGCCTCCTCTCAGCCGCGTGCACTCCAATAAATATAAAAAATCTTAATGTCAGTTTGTCGCGAATGCGTTGCCAAGAGCGCGACTTTATTGAGGGGAGAAACAGTGCGGTAACGGAGGAACAGAGAGCGAGAGAAGCCTGGAGTGGGAGAGCCGAGGACAAAAAGAAAGAGAGGGATCGGAGAGTGCGGTTACATGGAGCGTAACGCGCCGGCGCCGGTTGCTCTTAGTCGGAGAGGAAAAATAAATCGTGTCGCGGAAAACATCGAGCTCTATCATCTCATCCAAACAGTCAGAAGCCACTTCGGGCGCGCTTGAAGTACACCCTCGGATATCTCGCTCGAGACTCGGTAACGGCTTGTAAAAAGCTCAGGGCCCGTGAGATTAAAAGTTCTACAGGAATACTAAATTACTGGAGGCTGCCGCTGCTGGCCGACAAAATTCTGACCATACCAAAGGAAAGCGTCCAGCTCGAGAATAAACGTAGTACGATCTTGCGTCCCTTTTTTGCTAATGCCAGCAACATTGTGTCGCCGTCTAGCCTAATAGACGCGATAACGTCTATTAAAGATGATACCAGCTTTCTCATAAAGACAGTACTTCGTAATTTCTCGTTGGGCGGACCAGCTGGGGGAGGAAAAAGAGGCGGAAGATGAATTGGCGACGTTTCCTGAGCGCTGGAGTGTCTCCTCGGAAAGGATCTCATCAAGACACGGTTGAACAAGCCATACCAGTTCCTGCGTAAACTCCCTCTCGTTTTCCCGTAATGGTCATTACGAGCCCATATTTCCTTCTTACCGTGCAAACATCGCAAATATGATTGCAACGCCAAGCGGAGCGAATCCGGAACATCAAATCCAAATTGAAGCTTTCCAATTTCCAAACACTCCTACTATTAACCACCGCTTGGTGAGCATAATTGCTCTGCAACGGTGGATATTTTCTTACAAGGAGGCAAAATGCTTAAATTCATAAGAGTGTTTGAGGATCAGCGTTGGTATGAAATTGAGAAGCGTGGTTTTAAGGAGAAAAGGGGTATGGTAGTGCGCCTGTATTTTATTGTGGCGATAGAGGTCGGTATTTCTCGGGAGATTCGGCGATCTGCGCGAACATAAATATTAATTGAGTCCCCATCGGCTTGGCCGCGGAATCTCCAGCGAGACAGTAAGCCCGCCAGAAAAGGAAAACCCCCGACGCTCGGTGCGGCCGCAAAGCCATAAATTCCGAAGTTTCTGCGGCTGTCCCCGGCAAGCGGCATGGAATGACGAAGAGTAGGAGAAAGCAGGTGGATGCTGGGCTTTCGTCGCCATAGCTTCAATTACCAAGGCCGCGCACTGTCGCGTCCTTCCTTCCTTGCGCTACTCGCTATTACGTTACTTACAGGTGGCATGTTCCCTCATCTCGCTCGAGAATCGCCCGACAATCTCTGGCTTACCTCTATGGCGCACCAAGCCTGGATAGCCGGTACTAGTCTTCTTCCGGTAGCCACCCTACAATTCGCTGAACTGGAAGTTGCACTCAATCGTTCCAGGACTCCAGCTATATTTTCTCCAAGCTCACTCGATCGTTCAAGCCACTGAAGCCTGCTTCCGGGCACAATTTATGCGACAAACTTCGCACTACAATGCCATCCGGGCCATGGAACGGCCAGACTAATGGCGCATTTCTAACATTTCAAAACTTCGAATACGCCAATGGATTGCCATTCGGCCTGCGTTATCTCATCGTCATTTTACAATGGATCGCTCATACCAATTCGTAAGAATTTCGCTTACCAGTTAAAGTTAGAGAATGTTTGTTCCTCGGAGAATGTAAAATTTCAAGTTATACTAGCTGACAGTATAGTTAGCGTGACGTAACGAAAGTTGAGGAGTTTGGAGGAGAGGAGGCAAAAGTCTAGTTTTCTCCAATTGGTTTACAAGTATCATTCGTCTCGGAGTCTGACGGAAGCAACACCAGCTTCAAGGGATCTCAGTGCAACCCGCGTCTTCAATCTCGAGATGTCTCCGGCGTATTCTTGTCGCCCGAAGGCCACTCGAACACAGCGGATGCCAGTTGCCGATGCTGTTTTTGCATCTTACTCAAGGACGAATAGCACAATCCCCCGCGTCCTTTACAGTACATTACACGGAGTGCCTCGGCAGACTTGCCATAGAAAGAAGTCCGGAAGATATCGTTGAGATCGATCGAAATGTATCAGTGACTCAGCGCAACTTTGAATTCCCCGCATACACACCCAATCAGTCCCACAGACTATTTCTTTAATCCAAAGATGTGCGAGACAAAGAAGGGAAAGAGGTTGATGAAGTAGGAATTGGTTAGTATGTACCAAGGAAAGAGAAATATGAAAGTCTGGCGAAGAAGGGTTTTACTGATAGCAATAAAGCGTTATCCGACTTCCACTCGGAGTCACTTAACGTCTGCAAGGACATTTAAAGTCCTTAGGAACGTGGTCCAAACGTGCTGTAAAACACTGGCTTGTACTCCCCCAGCTGCAGCTACTTGTTTTAGCGGCATTATTCTCGCTCTCCTTCATTAACTTGCCTATCACCGACACTTCCTCTTCTCTTTTCCACATTTGCTATTTTCTGTAAGCGGGCGTGAGAATTTCGTGTTGGAACACAATTCCTGAGTATTGCTATCTCTTTAACGACCATCCCTTTCTCGACGCATCAGTAAAAATTTATTCCGAATCTAGGATGGTTCGTCCTTTTCTGCCAATGTAGGATGCTGAATACCAGGACGCAAATTAATATCGGATCGATCCTCGAAACCGCCGCTAATCCATTTATCGGGGGGAAAGTCACCACGGTGACGGTAAACTGACCGCTGCCTTGGCTTGGCTGTTACTTGGGGATATCGGAGATCAAGCAGTCAGCTGCCATCCTTTTTTCATTCTGTCTCTCTCACTCAAGATAATGCGGTTAATGCTAATGGAGCTTAGTGGTAGTTGGTTATTTCCTGCTTCACTGGGTTTTTGAACTTGATAAATCTCAAGTAAATTCGGGAAATAGATACTTGTAATTAGAATCTTCATCGAGTGTTTACGATCTCTGTCACATTCAATGAATAGATTAATTGACAAGTATCAATTCAAGTGGTATTCTTGTTTCATCAAAGAGCTGCCTCCAGAGAAAAATAGAAAACCACTCATTTGTCAGACGCACCAGATAACAATATTAGCGTGGCAAAGTTTATTCGAGGCTTGAGTCCTGGCCGAAACTTGGAAAGGGAGAGAGGAGGCCCTAACGAAGTCGGTCGGCTACTTCTTGCAGATTGAACTTTCCCGTCGCACTTTGCTGATGAATATTCAGAGTCCCCTCCCTCTCTCTCTTTCTGTCTCACTCGCCCCGCCGTTCTCTATGTGTGGAGGAGTCGAGGAATAAGTGTACCCAAGTTCGACTAACCAAAGAATATTTTATTCGGCGGCAGCGCGCGACATTAAAGGAGGGAAATGTGTTTTCCCTTTATCTAACTATCCGTGGAAAATAGGCGAGCCGGCGAAATAAAGGGGGCCCGCTGTTACGTACTCGCGTGTACATTAAAGTCCCCGAATTATTCCGCGTGAATTATACGGAATATGCATAAGGGGCGCGAGAGGAACCGAGGAAAAAATCCCTTTTCTGAGTTGGCGCGAGGAGGAAAAATGTAAGTCCTGGATTCGTCCTCTTCGCCGGCCCTTGAATACCTGAATAGTTGAATAACAATAGTGCGCGCACTGGGATCGTAAAAATGTCAAGTATACCCGTTTTCTTTTCTCTTGCGAACTTTGTTGCTTTTATCGGCGCCGTTCTCTCCACCGAAACGACTCGCGCCATCCAATTCTGAAGAATCGTAGAATTTTCAATGTACATTTCAGCGCTGGACAATAATTGTTAGTGATACACTCGCCTTCGGAATGCTGTTCTGTTTCAAAATATAACTGCGAAACTTACTATGCGACTTGAAGCCGAAACCTGAATGATACTGTTGTTAGTGCAACTTTTCTATAAGTTGCATACACGAGTACTGTGGCGACTAGTTGCCCTGGCTAGTTTCGCTAAACTTTTACATAACGAGAGCGTCTCAAGGATTCAATAAACTTGAAGAAGCGGGACTGAAGCTTGGAGCGAAGGGCTTTTTCTAGGAGTACGCTGGTCGTGTCGTCGTCGTGGGCGCAAGGAGCGGAAGCCCTGGCGGATTCTCCGGGTTGCTCGGTCAAATCCCAAGCCACTGTGGGGGTTTCATCGATATTCGCTAATAAATTTTAAAGGGTGGCCGGAGAGCCCGCGCGCGCTTTCAGTGAGCTCTACCGCCTTCTCCCTCAACCCCCTCAGCGCCACCCTCAGCGCCACCCTCAGCGCCCCACCCCTCCCTCGCCGTTGCTTCCTTTCTCTCAGCGTAGCTGTAAATATTCAAAGTTTTCATTCGAATCAGTTTTCCCCGTGCGCCGCGCCTCATTCTTTTTCTCGTGGCCACCACATCGCAGGCAATCACATCGTACTCGCGCGGCGCCGCCTGGAGAAGGACACGGGGCCGATTCGGAGAAGGAGGAACGAGCTAGGAACAGCTCTCTCAACTTTCTCACCCCACCGCGGCGATGGATCCGACGCCGAGAAAAACGAGGGCAGACAGGAAGAGAGATTCCAGGCGCGAGGGAAAAAAGGGGAGGGAGTGAGCACTGGAAAAAGAAGAAGGAAAGTTCTTCCAGGAGAAGAGCTTTCGATATCCAGCAGGCTCGTTCGGCTTGCCTGCCTGCCTGCCTGCTTGCCGCTCGCCTGCCTATGCTGCCTGCAATCGCTTCCCGAAATTCTCCGAGGGACGGAGCCGGTAGATTTCGACGTGGTATGAAGGCGTACGCGCCCGCGCGCGCGCTCTCGAGAGCCGCGATGATTTACATCCGGAGTAAATCATCCTCACCGACGTTAGACGCGCTCTTCAAAAGTTGGAGCGGTCGAAATGCAAAATTGTGCGATGGCGAGAGCGACTACCCTGATATCTGTGAGGTACGCTTTCCCATGGCATTCCTTTCACTCCTCGGAAACAATTTTTCCCTGCTTCGATTTCGGTAGCGTTTTCCTCCTCCTCCTCCTCTTCTACTTCAACGACCACCGCCTGTCGCCCCACTGTCACTCCGACAGGCATTGTTTTCGTTTCACTCATTAATCTTAAGCCGGCGTTTCTGCCGGCCTGTCGACAGCCACTGCGTTTACACACGACGCCCACTTTCTGAGAAATTAGGTCTGTCACTTGCGCCCGCCGAAAAGTATAAATATAAACAGCCGCGGGGCCACTGCTACACAGTAGACACGAATGTTTTCTGCCGGGCAATCTCAAGCGTGGTGAGACGACCAGTTTGTGTACTAAATCATGTATTCATCAAGCGAAACCACTTGACAGCCAGCGTGGCGGCTGGCTACCGCGTGTCTGCCGCTATCGTGTTGTGGAATGATTGGTAGCTCGAATTCGTCTAGCCTCGAAGAAGCATCAAAAAGTAAAGATACATCGGGCGCTTTCACACTGACGGATGCGAGACGGATATGGGTAGGGAAATTAAATTAAATTTGAATTAACCTTAATTAATTAAGCAGCTCTTCTCGTGGCAAGTACTTGGGTGCTTCGTTGTGATATATGTATGCCGCAGAGGAAACTACCTCAGAGGATGGTGATTCTTATCTTGCTTTGGATACGGAAATAATCTGTTTCAACCTTTACAGGCGTTGTTATAAATTCCTGAGAATAATCTTTATTCTTTAGAAAGCAGGAAAGAATGGGGAAGCGTGTGAGTTGTTGATAAGTATTATTAAAGACGATAGTATTGAAGGATGCGAAATTGTATTCGACTAGTTGTAAACATCTTCTCGGGACGGAAAAGGTTAAATTACTATTAAACTCTAAATGTCTTCCACTCGGCAGCCGGTGTGTTATTAAATTCCCCTGCGATATCACCAGCTACTTATGTTTTCTTCCCTAGCTTGCTCGAGTTTCCTCTTACTCTCTCTCTTTCCCTGGGGTCTCGAGCACTTCCTCTCCCTATGTTTTACATCAGACATAAATACTGCGATCTCCTCTATTACGCTCCCGCAGCATTATGACCCTTAGAGCCCTATGGCCAGCCTTGTCCTTGCAAATATAGCACTAAGTAATTTATCGTATATTGCTGCTTCACAATTTTTAGGACTCGTTAACTTTCTTATTCATTTATGAGCGTGATCCTTCACTTGGCATACTAAGTACTTTGCTGCTCGCTGACTAAGTACTTTATTCGTACATAGACGTACTATATACAGATGCAGAACTTGTGGGCCTCGACAAATGATCGATTTAATATGGAATCTGACTGTAAATGGAAGACTTGAGGAAACTTCGGTCGGAAATACGATTACAGAATACAATTGGAACAAGCTTGCAAATCGGGAGAGCGGCGATATCTTGCCAACGAGCCGGTACTAGTACCACTAGTCC
Organism: Ectemnius continuus; assembly: GCA_910591665.1. Classification (NCBI taxonomy): domain Eukaryota; kingdom Metazoa; phylum Arthropoda; class Insecta; order Hymenoptera; family Crabronidae; genus Ectemnius; species Ectemnius continuus. The sequence continues at coordinate 4,291,584 of OU342868.1, read as the reverse complement.
TCTACTACCGGTTGTAGCCAGCGGCGCACGTGTGTGTGTGCCGGTATTTAAGCAACCAATTACGTCGTATAGCGCGCTATCGTAACCGGAGGATCGTAATATGGAAGTGGCGTCGGTGCCGTATAAATTCTCGAAATTGGTTCTGCCCCCGCCGAAGAGTCAGCGACCGCGCGCGCAGCCAGCAATAATGAGGCAGCCTCCTCCCCTGAAAATTGAATTTTCCCAAAATTATAGCGACAGCCCGATACCGAGAAAAATTGTCCGACTTTTCATTTTGCCCTGTCTCCTCTCCACTTCTACCATTCTGTCAGCCAAGTTTGACCAGCTGTGTCTCATGATTGTCTTTCGGATATAAGTCAATTTGACTTTCAACGAGAATCCCCCCTTTGAATATAGATGTATCCTTCCTACATTTCGAAAATTGATTCTTCTCAGCTGTGAGATAGAAGCTTGATCCGTTAGTTAATGATATTATGGGAGCTGATTTTAAGAATGCATTGTGTGGTACACATCGTCTTGGCAGAGAGGTGGACAACTTCTTCAATTTATCCGGTGGCGAGGGGCATTCCTTTCTTTATTTTACTCGGTGCTGATGTCTTCTCGGTAGGGGCACTTCTTGGTACTTTCATCGGGCTGAGATCTTCTCTCTCCCGAAGGTGCCGATATAGAGAGTGGTAGCGTGAAACTTGCAGAGCCCGGCGTAAGAAAGTTACGCTCTCCCCCGGTGGTAGAGGGTAGCCCGTCGCTGTCGCGCAAGTGGACGAGTGGAGAAGCTGGCCTCCACGAATTCTGAAAAATGAATCCACTGGGCGGAGTTCGCCCCTCGACCGAAACAGCAGCCCGACTCGCTTATACATTTCCCACAAAAGTATCCCTCGTACGGTCCTTTTTCCCGTGCACTCGTAACTACCCCCGCATGTGCCCAAGTGCACCTGGCCGACCTCGGAACATTTCTTTCATATTTCAGAACAATGAATTAAGGCCGCGCACTTCAGCCGCTGGTGTGTCGTTTCACTAATTTGAAGTAATGGACTAGATAGTAGACATTGTCCACGCTCACCCATTAAACAAGAGAAATAATATACGTAGATCAAGAGAATAAGAAGGGACCACTTCAGATTGTTGCGAAAAAAGGAATTTCGAGCTAGGGGCCTGGAATTTTTTCTACTTTTTCCTTGGTGCAAAAAAACATTCCCCACCAAGTTTCAGCCCCGGGAAAGGTCGGGAAGTCATGAAAACATAGGGAAAACCATTGAAATGAAATATTCCAGATCGGTTTTCCACGTGTTTTCGGTCGAATTCCGGCATTTCCCCCACAACATTTATGTTTTTTATCCGTTTTGAGATACGAGCAATCGAAAAATCAAGCGTTCGTCCCGGTCCCAGAACCTTCGAAAAATCGAAAATTTTTGAAGGGGTATGCCTTAAAAAATTTGCGAAAAAATGAATTTTGGGCTAGGGCTCTGGAATTTTTTCTACTTTTTCCTTGATGCAAAAAAACACTTTCTACAAAGTTTCAGCCCCGGGAAAGGTCGGGAAGATAAAAAAACATGAGGAAAACCGTTGAAATGAAATATTCAAGATCGGTTTTCCACCTGTTTTAGGTAGAATTCCGGCATTTCCCCCACAACATTTATGTTTTTTATCCGTTTTGAGACACGAGTAATCGAAAAATCAAGCGTTCGTCCCGGTCCCAGAACCTTCCAAAAAATCGAACATTTTTGAAGGGGTAAACCTTAAAAAATTTGCGAAAAAATGAATTTTGAGCTAGGGCTCTGGAATTTTCACCACTTCTTTCTCGATGCAAAAAAACACTTTCTACAAAATTTCAGTCCCAGGAAAGGTCGAGAAGGTTGGAAAACGTACAAAAAACCGTCTAAATTGGGAGGAGTTAATTATTCGGAGGGTTATTTCCAAATGTTTCCGGTACAATTCTGGCTCTTATACCACTGATTCTTTCTTTCTTATCCATTTTAATACTCAGAGAATCTATTTCTGAAGAATTCCTTGAACTTAGAAAAAGTCGTTATATACCATACTAAAAGATAAATTTATATTCAGCAAGTAAAGCGTGTAGAGACATGCAATATTTCATGGTGCAGGGTTTGATGTTTGAGTATGATTTTAATCCGCCAAGCGGCAACATCTTAATCGGCGGACGGCCATACGCTGCTTCACGCTGTTGTTGGGTAACGCAACACGACCTTAATGGATGTAACTCATAATCGTGTTGCGTGTGTCAACAATACGCTCGAACAGGCATAAGTGCTGCGGTAATTTATGGAGTGAGTACCACTACAGGCCGGAACTACGTGTCAGCAACATTAGCATGCTTAATATTCATATTATCGATACGTGGCTTGAATTTTTAACAGGTGCATGCGCATTTCGAGTTTCCTCTCGTGTACATATACATAGAACAAACAGTATTAGGATTGCTAAGCCCTCCAGTCATCTCGAGTCAAGTCACTACCACTAATAGGCTTCGCATTCAATGGTGGTATTCCACCCCTCATCAATTCTTCCCTATCCCTCTTCGCCCCTGCAATCACTACCCAGGAACAACAGATAAAGTTCGACCAGATCTCCGGCACCACAACACCACACAATATCGAGCAATCCCTACCCTTGCGAGTCCTGACAACAGACCCTCCCTATTTTCCGACTGCAGATCCCCTCGCTTTCGTCATAAACTTCTCTTAAGCATATCCACTCGTGGCTTTGTCACCTTGGCCTCCCCGGACAATCCATCCCACTACAGCTGCTTTAATTCAACCCCTCTCGCAAGATTGATAATATTTCAATTTGGGGTAGAAGGTACGAGAGGTACAAGAAAGGAATTAAAGGGTTTTCGACTTCTTTATTATCCCCCGTTAATCCAGAGTCACCGTTCTTCTAAAGAAGTTACAGCATCGGCACAGTTCTCTTTATCAAATAATAGTGTTATATAAAAAATCGAGTGTAAAGAAGGCAGGTGATGAGGAATGATACTTCTTGACTGATATGGCAAGAGTCCTCGCTGTACTGTTAACTAAGTATGTAGATGAATACGGCATCTGAAATAGTAAGCTACTCCAAAGTGGGTTCTACGCCGTTTTAGCCCTGACGTAGGCTTTCTTGTAGTAGTCGCAGAACAGTGAGAACATCATAATGATCTGGAACATGTAGTAGATTGCGATTGGCCTGTGCTGGGGGTTGCAAGAAGGCTGGAAGGCTTGGAGAACGTGGAATATCATAATGACGAATTGAATCTGAAAGATGTAGAGTATTCGAAATTAATGAAATGTACTTATTGTATTATAAGTATGAACTTAATGGGAAAAAGGGAGAAGTTGTGTCAATTGCCTGTTGGGCGGGTCAATCGATATTCTTTAAGGGAAGCTGCGTGAAAGATTAATAAGAGCTCGTGTGATCGTAACGTAAAGTCTGGCAAATGGAATTGTTTCGCGCATAACGGCCTTTCGGAACACTTTTATGTCGAGCGTAAAGTAATAGTTTACGTTGCCTCGAAGGTTCAACTTAGTTCCCGAGCCTCGTGTATGTCTGTAGGTGTGTGTCTGTGTGTGGGCCACAGGCGAGCGAACAGTGGGTTTCCGACAGCAGTGCTCTCTGCAGAATTAAACGGCCACGTAAGCCAATAAATCGTTCTGTCGATATCGGCCGGAAATAAAAATTCTCGACTAACGGATTATTTAATTAAAAAGGGAGGCCTGCGAGAGTACCGACTCTTTCCACCCTATTCTTCGAGGCTAGTGGTTTACCGAGCGAGCATGCCTAGTTGCTAGAGCGTCAGGCGGATACGGAATTGCGAGGACACCTGTAATTCCGCGTCCGGCACTTACCGAGCCTTTTCAGTCGCCCTGAAAACCCGCTTATCGAGTTAGCCGCCACGTCGTGTACCATTGCGCCGTCCCGAAGTGCCACGGCGCGACGTCCACTCTCTTCAAGCGACCACCCGCAACCCCGACAAACCCGCGTTAGGAAATTCTTCGTATATTTTGATCGCGCGTATAACAAACAGAAATGGTCTGCAGATGGAGCACTTTCACTCTCGGATTTCTAGCTGGACGAACGCGCGAGCAGATTGATACAGAAGGCCGAATAGAGAAAGCATTTTTACGCCATCCGAAATATTTCGGTGGCCTCGTGTATCGTTCATTTAGTATTTTGTAAATTTGGAGGCGCATCGGCGCAATTTATTGTAGCACGCACGGCCCCGTATGCATTTGTATTCATTCGGTCATACAGAGAAAAATGTCGAACGAGGTGACGCTGGCAGAGGAAGGGCTCGATGCCGTGGAAAATGCAATATTACAACAACGCAATGTATGCCACGCTGGGCTGCACGGCGAAATGAGCGAGCACAACATCCGCGAGAGCGACGTTGATGCAGTTTTCACCCGTTGCCAACGAGCCACATGGACGCGGCCGAGTTTCGGTTTGTGTGCGCGCCGGATTCCGGTGGGATCGGAGATTCGGGCAGGAAAATTGAACCGTACTAGTTGTAGCCTGGTGACGTATCGCTTCCAGGGAGCGAGTCTCCTCTGCATCTCAGGGCCGAGACATGCCAGCAGGTAGTAAGTGTACATGATCACATGGACGAAGCAATTCGGCATGATGGAAATGGCCCACATCCCACCTAAAAGTACAATAGAATTGACGCTCAATCTGCCTTCATCTCAAAGTGCTCTCGATTTATCTCTGGTGGGAGGCAAAAGTGTAGCCAGCACCAACCTGGTACGTATTTCGCTGCGATCCACGAGAGAGTGGAGGTCGAGGCATGGTGGTAGACGTGAAGGAACGATGCCTGATTGAATTTCTTTCGGAGGACGAAGATAATGGTATCGCCGAACTCGACGATCTTTAAGATCAGCACCCACCACATCCACTGTGCCAGCTGTGTACAGAGTTCAGTTCGGTTCAATGATCGCGCGTTTTATGTCTTTCTCCTGTGCTCCTCCGCGCACAGCCCTGCTTTCTACTGCCTTCTTTCGTATGCTTACGTTATACGGCCCCGGCTCGTACGAGATGGTAACGGGTTCGCATCCTAGAGATAAAGTCATCGTAAAGCTGGAGCTGAGTATCTAAAAGTGAAAAGCGAAAATGATGGGACGCGCTTAGCGCCGACCGAGTTCGAGTGCACCCTGGCAAATGGAAGTGTATCAATTTTACGCACCCCATAAAGCACAGTTGCGCTCGCAACCGCTACGAATACATTGTACCAGATCATAAAGGTATTAAGCTGGTACGGCTTCCGATTTTTCATGTAAAGTGGCCCCAGATAACAGACGAATACCAGATACGATAGTATGATCGCTAGCAGGGGAAGCGGACTGCCCAACAATGGCCAATTTATCACCCTCGGATCTGGAAACACAGAAAGTGACACTTCCATTCAAAGACCTCTCCATAAAACAATTAATTCCTGTTAATTACAACTGACCTGTCGCATTTTCCACCAAGTATCGGTAGGTCTCCAGTGGTCCCATATCCTTCGAAAGACAATGGTAACAGTGACGTGTTCCAAATCTCCCAGTAACACAATTGTATCGGGAAACATTGAACACGAAGCGGTGTGAAAAGAGTTTTAATGAGATTCAAATAGTTAGGAAAAAGTTCGACACAAATACCGGCTGAATTCGCTTTTCCAGCAGAAGCTTTGTGTTCCTATCGATTGGTTAACTTTCTACAAAAGTATCGAGTGGTCTGAGTTAAAATCTTTAACAGAGAGTTTTCGACATGCATGAAAGGTTTTCCAATTTTAGCATGGATGGAACGTACTTTGTCTTTGGCCGCGATGGAGGATTAGTAAAAATTGACAGAAAGGATTAAAGAGGTGTACCTGGGACAGCCGGCTTTGCAGATTGTTCCCATCCTGCGCCTCGAGCTTGTAGGTATCGGCGGACATTCGAGTGGAACTGTGCACTCCCGCACTGCGAATATCGTCGTTAACACTGTCTTTCGCAGTAGTAGCCTACTGTCTAAGTTCATCCACAGGGCAAGCACCCCTAGCAGCAGAGGCTTAGAGCCAGGAACGTAGCGAATGAGCGCCGTTCCCTGTGAAGGGCTTCTCATTCGTCGACTTACAGCAACGCGCCGGACCCCTGACGCATAATAACTGTGTGACGGATTCACTTACACCTCCCTATAAATCCATGCCAGTAGAGATAGATTTAATAACGAGCCCGGTAATGTGACATCTGAAGTAGACATTACAATATCTATAGGGCCTCGTAATTCTGATATAACTATCCACCTCTTCTCCAAACTTTTTCTAAAAAGTTCAAAGAAATACATTCCCACTTTTCTACAAATGGGAGAATATTTTCGCTTCCACATGTCGTTTGAGAGTAAAGCAAACTCATCATCTTTCATAGCTTCCATTATGAAGTATTATCTGATAGAACTAAGAAGTTCATTGATAGTTGTGGAGTATTCAGTACTGCCAATTGAAACCAGACTATGGAAAGCTCACTAGCGCTTCCCTTAGAGAGCTTACCTAGTGCATAGAACATACTGTCATACTCACATGTCATTATGTTCGGAATAATATAGGCTATGAATATACTCCTATACAGATAGATAGGTAGGGCTTCTCTATGTGCTGTCATTTGAATCAGGATTAGTCGAGAGCGGAGCGCGTCGCGACGCCTCCGGCTGGTCGAGGGTGGCGACCGGTCACGAATTGACCTCCTACCTTGGCATCAGAAATTTACTAGCACTGGCTCCCTCATCTAATCAGATCTACCGGCTGCTGTGTCCGTCTCTCGACGTAGTTAGCCCCTACCCGAATTCATTGCCGTGAATGGAATTCGTTATTTCTTTTCTCCCCTCTTTCTTCCTCACCTAGCACCCAAATGTATCGTTCGATATTTCCCTTTAAACGCCCGGTCTTGTTTTTCCAATTGTTAATTAAATTCCTAATAAGAGACGGGTGCAACAATTCGTGGTTCGCAGAAAAAGAAGTCTGTCCGAATCAACAAGGCAAGGTGAAAGCAACTTGAACTCTCGCGATTAGAGATTAATAATTAACTTATTATAAACTCAGAGCATCTGTACAAACAGGACAAGCACCTGTACAAACTAACAGCTGCGATCGCTTGTTCGCGTTTCACTCATGACGGACGGTCGGGAGAAAGCGTTCGTCCGTTCGATTATTCGGAGCCAGATTTTATCATAAAGTTATGGTTTCGAATACGAGACGATAATAGACGATGGTTTCAGCGAGGGTTCACTACTAGTAAGCTCACTCAACAAGTGGCTGAAGCAAGATGATGGTCTCACTGGGTTACCAGCGAACGATCGCCTTTAAGTAAAATCGCAGGACTTCGGGCCGACCAGATGAGTCGCCCCAACGAAGCCAGTAGGCTCCTTTAATTATACTACTCTAGTCTAGTGAAATAGACTGGCATCATTACAAGCTGCCGCGTAGCTTACCGTTAGTCCTCAGCCGATACTTAGCCCAATTTCCTTCCGCTCTTTCCCTCAGCCGGTGTTATAATATATAAAGTGATTAGTTTTCTTTCTCTCCCTTTCCTCACTTACCCGCTATATTTAAGAGAATGGCAAGTGGTCCCGTGGATAGTCGCACTCCAAGTTATTCCTTAGTGAGGAGAAGGAGCCTTTAAATTGCTGGCCAGTCTCATACGTCGTTGCAGTCTTATCTCATGTTCCCTGTGGCGCCACGCTACCAGGGAGGAACTAATTTTGACTCTGCGCGCTAAACTCGAAAACAATCTCTACTTGTTTCAGACTTGATGGTCGTCTCCCAGGAGTGAGGGTCCAACTGCGTCCTCTTCCTTCTAGGTGGTCACCTGTCCTAAGAGGTGTTCCATGCTCGACGATTGTTCCCTCAACTCATCCTGTGGCCCAAGGTGATCAATCCTCCTGCCCCGGTAAGTCCTCCTGCTTCCTGCTTCTCCCCTCGCTTCCCACTCACGGCATTATGCTAACCTACATGCCTCTCGGCGTTCGCAAATGAATTAATGCTACCCTATTAGCCAAAGTCTTCGTTGGAGCGACGATGTAATCCTTGTGACGAGAGAGAGATAGTAGCTTTCCTGGCGCTCGTCCTGGCGCTCGACCTGGCCTCCCTCACCGGAGAGGTACGCTTTTGTGGCGAACCGGTTCGCCCAGTCACAGCAGAATGTGCTTTGCTAGCTGACTGACTATGAATTGATCTAATGAAGTGTGGTGTGATAATTCTGTTAGGAACTGAAATCCCCCGTGAAATATTGCGCGTCTCTGGTTATACTTAAAAGGGAAGGATATATAAAAAGGAGCGAGACCGATTTCCATTTCTAAAGAATTCTTATTTTTCTTAATATCGACGGTTGAATGACTGTTACATAAATTCGCCAAGATTTTCTAGTTCATCGAGAACGTAATTAATATCGTCCGGTTCGACGCCGGAATTTTGGACGACGAATCGGAAAAAGTTGGGGTGGCCATGCAATGGTTGATAGCCGATCATCAGACTTCCCCTTTTTGTCATCTTTTCTTTTAGTAGTGGCGCAACCTAGATAAATAAAATTTCGTTCAGCTTTCTTAATTACATAATATTCTTTCGTGCATGTAATAAATCACCACTGCGGTAAATCAGCCCTAAAAAAGAGAGCATTCTATTTGAATACTCTGAAACTAAAATAAGATATAGCGAAAGTACGAAGTACCGATTGCTGAAAAATTTGGATATTTCAAAATTAATTATTCAGCACTTTCCAATATCAACTATCAGTAACTGAAATCATCAGTAGGTAGAGTGGAGGGTTGCGTATCCACAGCGAGTATCGACCTCTACGTATACCATCTGCCAGCAGTAGGTATGGATTTACCTGTCACTGTTTATAAAGTGATTCTTGGGAATCACAGTTAATGACTAATTAAACTTGGTGCTCTGTCACCTACCAACGGTATAAAAAACGCATCTCGATGTACTGTGTAATATTACTCCAATTAACGATTTTCTCATTGGTGATTACTTTTTATATAACTGCCGGATAATAATGATTGTGCGCGAGCTAACAGGCAAGTCCAACTGTCATTCTTTGATTCATCAAGGAAAAATATAAACGGCTGCTAGTTAGCACTAAATTATTATGGAAAGCACGATAGAACATTTATCTACGATAGATCATGATAAATAAAGTCAAGTATATGTTACGAAACAGGCGACTCAGGAATATTTATAGAAGTATTTGTGGTAAGAAAAATTCCAGAATATACGAAGATGCTGCTGGTTGACATATAAAGAAAATTTAATACGTAATCGCTCTTTGGCGCATGGTATTCAAGTTGATCTTCATTGCCATTAATGCCATATTATGGACATGCATTCTTGCAACCATAATAATATTGCTCAGATTTACCTTGCTTAATTTTTCTCGATAATTGTACATAGTCTTCTGGTGTCTCAAGGATGGTGGTACGAACCAAAAGCATACATTTATAAAAAATGGATTGGTTACTAGCTCGAAGGCATCTCTTCTCGTCACTTCTTCTTTAAAGAGGACTGACAGTGTCATTAAATGATCAATATGCTTCTGAAAGCCCGAGGTCCCCTGAAAGAGTACTCGATTTTAAGTCTACACTTCATAAGAATCGAAGGTCTACTTATGAAGTTGGAGGCTCGCTCGTTGCATGCCACAATGCTCTTTCCTAATAAAGTACAAGTGTGAAAATTGAATTACTTATACATTTAAGAAAAGGTACTTTGAGAATTTTAAATATTGCAAGACGGGAATTAATTGTATAAAATAGACACAGCTTTCGGAATTAGATTCTGCAAGCAGACATGCCACTATTATCAAGGATAGTTCTTCAGGATTATTTATGCTAGGAAGGAAATTAAAAAATGTCTGCGACATGGAAAAGTGATGGTAGTCGACGACAGAGTATTACGGAGGTATTGTGCGGGAAAATATCGGGGGGATAAAATCCTGCAGCTTTAAAAGATCTGGTTCACGGGTTACTGGCATCGCGAGAAGAACCCCTTGAGAATTTCCGGCGCATATCTTTTACGATCTTGAAAATGCAACGGTTAGGTGCAGTATGAACATTCCTCATTCCTGGCAGGGGAAGTTAATATATGCATAAGTATACTGGCAAACACTCGATTCCGTATCATGCAGACCCTTATCTCCTACGAAGTGCACCGCACCAGCAGCTTAAGCCACAAAGTACAAGATGAACAGTTAAAAGAAGACCAGGGGAAAAAGTGCTACCAAGGCTAGTTTTCTACATATTTGCATAAGTGGTTGACACTTAAAATCGCGCAAGTGGCATGGAAGAACCTCTGCGGCATGCGAGAATATCTTAGCTTCAACATGGATCACGATACTGCCGACGATCCTGCAACGCCAGTCATTGACAAGTCTTGTCACGTCTCTAGTGTTCAAGCACGGGGTGAAAACAAGCAAAGCTGGTTTAAATGACAGCCAAGAACCCGAGGAACTCTGCATAAGCCTTTGAACAATCACCTTGGCTTGCCACATGAACCAGAATTTTAAAACATCCGCCCTGCGACCGCACTGGAGATACTTGTCGCCGACATCCAAGTCGCTCGGGTAAAACTTGTCCCGTTGGAACAAGTAAGAAGCACGCTTTGAATGCGCCTCTGTCATGATGCTAGTATGCCTTGTGAGTAGCAGAGAACATTGCTGCGGTACTGCCAGAAGCTTATGGGGATTGAACAATATCGAATCAGCCCTGTGTATGCCGCGAAGGAGGCCGCCGTGCTTTTCGCTAAATATTAGACCACCGCCCCAAGCAGCGTCCACGTGCATCCACATGCCAAACTCCTGGCAAATCTCCGATATCTCGATTAATGGATCGAACGCACCAAGTACTGTTGTACCTGAAAATTAACAATCATTATTTAGCAGGATTTCATCCAATTTTAATATTCATGAACTGCGTAAACCTCCATAAATATTGATGAAAGAGAAATTCTTCTTAATTGGCATTGACACCCAACTACCTGCCGTTGCGAAGACGCTGAACGGATGATTTCCCTTTTTCTCCACTTGGGATATGGAGCTCCGTAAATCACTCATATCCATTCTGCCATCCCTGTCAGTTTTTATGAGGACAACCTCGACGTCGCACACATTAGCCCACTTGGACACCGAATAGTGTGCATCCTCCGAAGTAAATAGCACCAATTTCGAAGATGGTATTCTGCCACTCTGAAAATGCAAATTTTCTTTCCTCTTCTGCATTGGAAATACGATCCGCAGGCGCGCGTCAAACGCGTACGCCTTAAAGCGGAGCAGTGCTATTATATTCTGAATCGATGCAGGAAGGATTCTAATAAAATCAGTCTATTTCTGACAAGATGTTATTTGCATCACTCACCTCAGCTTTCTTTCTATACCAATACCTGGCCAGATTAATGGCCGTTCCGTTAGCCATCGAGCCACCGGGGCAAAACAAACCATCGCCTATCGTGCCCCCATTCTCATCTTTGAAAAACATTCGTAATAACATGGTTATCACGGTTTTCTCCATTAGGGTCAAAACCGGTGCTACTTCGTAAGTGTACACGGAAGCGTTTAGTACATCTGTTAGCCACTGTCCGGCTAAACCGTAAGGATCCAGTCTGCATTCAACCAAATGATTAATTTCCCTTTATTGAATATCCAATCAATTAAAACTCCAACCATACTTCGAAATAATTACTGCCAAATTTCTATACATGTTTAGAAATAGTATACCAAACTTAGAGAAAAAATCAAGAATAGTGGTAGGTCGATTTATTTATAAATAATGTCTCACCCGGAGAATAATTGATTCATGAAATAAGGGTGGCCTGTTCTGACACTGTACTTAAAGATCTTCGTAGCGATTTCCAAGAGTTCCTCCTGACCGGTGGGTTCATCTTGCAAGTCGAACTTTATAATATCGCGTAAGTGATGGGGTTCCCTCCATCGTACCACTGGGTTTTCACGTCCCAAACAGCCGAAGGTGCACTCAATTAAAACCGCACTGAACTTTTCGAGGAACTCCCTGTGCCGCTCCTCGCAAGGAATGCTGCGCCAATCCGACATTAAAAGGAATTTTTCTCGATACGTCTCATAAAACTAGAAATCCCAGTCGTCACCAAGTTTAGACTGAGCAGGTCCACGGGCTCGTGTCTCTCCTATATAATCGACGCGCAAGGTCCTCGTAAATTCAGGCAATTGCAGTTAATGAGGAGACAAAAGTCCAGACTTCGGGGGTAGCAAATTGATCAACGCCGCTAACTCCGATTAGTCGTGTTATGCTTAACGCACGCTCATTACATAAGTGGCCACATTCAATTCGTGGTACCCTGACATTACGTGTCTACGAAATCAGTGTTCCTTACATCAAATTATAAATGAAATGCAAATAAATACCCTTTGAAAGAGAAAGAGACAGGGAAATAAAGAGAAGAGTCAGGCTTGCAAAAATAGTTCACCCTTTATTGACACACGCATTGTTGGCTTTGTACAGTGAGGAGACAGTGATAGAGCTGGTTTTAGTATTATGTACACAGGGAGAAATGTAAACAGTCGGTCACTCGTTAATCCCTTGTATTTCCCTAATGCCGAGCAACATTAGTTTTATGTGGGCATTCGTCCGAGCGACCTCTTTGCGGTAGTGAGCTACCTGCTTCTCGAGAAGCTTGATTCGAATATTGATGATTACCAAGGCCTCGTCCAAGGTGAACTCGACGTAGTGACCCAGACCTACGTTCAGCAGAATCGTACTGGCATTGGGTACATGCGCCTCTAGGAAGAAGCTCTGCCCTATGTCCACTTGGGTCTTAAAGCCATTCCGATCGAGGCCGTTGCTTTGCAAAGTAGAGATCATAGATTTTAACTGTAGGAACTCTGCCACCTCTGCATTCTTCGCGTTCAGTTTCTTCTCGAGCTCGGCCAGATCCGCTTTCAATACATCGTTTATGAATGTCTCGAACCTCAATAGATTCGGATGACCAGGCGCGTTCATTGTCAAAGCGAATATCTGCGAGAAGTACGTGGCGGGTGCTCGGGTCAGAATTGCAGGCACAGGCAGAGAGCGAGAGAAAGTGTGAAAGGAAATGTGAAAGAACATAGGAAGAGAGAGGAAGATTACACGCTGCGAAGCCCGGCAGCGATCAGTAACAGCAGTAAATGTCACACGAACTTACTTACCCAACCTGACTTATACAAGTCGTAGAAATTTGTCAAGGTTTTCAACACTTCTGTTTGGATAAAGTGGTCGAGGTACTGACAGTCCCGGTGGTTTTGAGGTTAACATGAGCACAATGTCTGGTTTGACTGATTCTTCGTGAAAGTACAGCGAGGATAACAAGTAACGTGAAACAATGGTCTTAGATCTATCACTGTAGTATGTTGCCAGTGATCGCAAAAACTGGAGGTATACTTGAATAACAAATATTATCGGATTGTTTTCGTTCGTGCTTGGTATTTGTCAAGCAGCGCCGGATTCTCTTCTGTCGGGAATCATCTGGACTCTTTGGGTTCAATCGATAGTGTAGGATTTACACGCAGGCAAAACAGATTTGGTCAAAGCACGTTTACTCTACATATTATTTACTCCACGAAAATTATCTAATTGTCCTATAATATTTATTTGACTATCCGAACTAGAATATCGAAACCTTGCGAATATTTTTGGGATGCATTAAAAATCGAAGTACTCGTGTAGAGCCAATGCATGTATTGCATTAAATGTATACAAACATTCTACCTATGTAATTTGTTACCCTCGCGATTATTACCAAAGTTTCGAATTAAAGGTAACGAGAATTTTATGGCCGACATTATTGGTATAACGGTGAGCAAGAGGCTTAACGAGAGGGGCAGTGGAGGCTCATCTGAATTCGCCAATTTCGGTACACTTAACGCCTCAGTCGATGGCCTTTCGGGTATCCTGGTGGGGAACTGCCTCCCCCTTTAAAGTTTCCTAAGGTGATGGCGTGCTAACCGGACAGGTAGCCGAGCACGTTACGCCTCGGGGCCGAATTAAATCATTCAAGCAATTCACGCCCGATGCCAAGTTTGCTGCGGGACCGGTTACTGCAGCGGGTGCACTTTTTCTACTACCACGTAGCCACATTGTATCTAAGGCCCGACTAATTTGCGAGCCTCACAAATAGGCGATCGATTTCGGAGAAATGTGATGTTCCATTCCGGCGTTCCGTGAATTTTTATATCGAGAGCGACTAGCGTTCACTTGAGGGTGGAGTCCGTCCACCGAAAATGAAGGGCCATTAGAATCATTAAGGCTAACCAGAACGTTTAGTAGCGTTTAGTATTAGGAAAGCAGCCAGCTCTTCTTTCTTCACACGATAAACACTTAGACATTCAAATAACATTCCTGAGTTAAATATATAGAATATAGACAACAAATATTTATACACCGGTATGTGGAAAATAGAGTCTGACAGCAACAAGTGTCGCACCAAAAGAAGAGGATGCCACAGCACCCCTAGGTTTACCTGCTAACTAACTGCTACAGACTTGCATGTATTGGACAGCTATTCGCAGCGAACGAGAGAAACTGCAATGCGATGTCGATCGATTAATTATAGGCACTGCCTTCATCTTGCAAACCAAACCGTCCCCTTTCCAGTAAAACAACATGACAACTGACAGGCTAATGTATGAGAGGCACGAAACTACCTGCTCGAATTTCGTAAAAAAAATTCTTCCTGAAAAGCGGAGAAGCATAATTTGCACATAATATTTGGCCACTTGAAAATCAAGAATTATTCCGAAACTACTTGGAAGGATGGCGCTGGCGTTGCTCGTTTTACAGTGGAAGGAAAGATGTATTCTCCTTTCGTTTATATGTATGCGAAAGCTTCGGTTCGGTATAACGGAATCCATTTTCAAGTTTGTAACCGGGCGTTTCTCAAGGCTTTACTGGTCGGCGAAGCTAAGTGCATGTTGCACCATGAACATGGAGCGGTGTGTCGATGTATGCGCGGCATGTCGATGCGTCGAGACACGATGCGCGATGGCCGTGTGTCTGTGCAGTTAAGTGGAAATGCGACGGGCGTCGTAACCGGGCATAAGTACGGGGATTCGCGTGTAGGCCTATAAAAGTCTCCGCGACGTTTAACTGCGGCGTCCCGGGCATAAACTAAGAACTGTATTGCTTATATAGTGCAAAAATACTCGGTGGCCCTGGTGGAGGGTGCAATGCCTTGCTAGGTTTAGCATCAAACAACAGCCAGGCCGATGCTTCGCCCGGTGTTGACATCATACCTCGATATTGCATCTCGGATCACTCTCCGGACAGGATACAATCCGCATGTTGTTTATCCAAATACCAACACTCACTTTAGGAGAGTGGAGTGCCCTTTCCGTCAACAACAGACGAATCCATTAGGAGTCAAGAAAATTACCACACTTTACTAATTGAAACGCAACTCCTGGGAGGAATTCGTTGACAGACAGAAGTGAAGAAGTCATTTGAATGAGAGAAATATCGTGACGGAGAATTGGACTCAGGGAAAGAGGAATCGTCGGTGCAACAACGGCAATCGGAGAAACGCCTCGGGAACATCTCAAGTGGATCGTTAAAGAAAGGAAGCCCCGACCGCTTTCATTTGAACAAGCTCCGTGCAGGTACGAATGACTAATAACGGCCATTTTGCTCTGAACGCTGCATTACGGTCACCCGTGCCGACATTTCTCACGTAAGGAGATAAATCTCAAGCAGTCCCAAAGTACCGAAATCCTGAGGATCGCTACTCTCCTGCTGCAAACGGCATTCTGTCAGCTGAGAAATGGAGGGACTCTGGAGTGGAGTTAATAAATGAGATCTTTCACGATTGGATGGTATCAGTAATCATTTAGCATTACACTGTAACAGTACAAAGTATACGCCGAGTACACTGAATCCACGAACAACGATACATGCCTTCAAGTTCCGACAGAGCTGCGATTATCAGATATCGTTGAAATAAATAACTGTAAGGTTTGACAACTTATTAATACAGGTAGTCTAGGATCGCGTCAGATAAATACGCAAGCCCGCCGCTCTGTACGTTCGCTCGCTTTCGTTTCTAAGTCATAAAAAACGAGATTGCCGTTGAACAGGACTTGTAGAGTCTCAGCGCACTACTCTCACTCTTTCTCTCTCTCTCTCTCTCGCTCTCTCTCTCCTTTGTCATTCTCTCTCAATCACTCTCTCATTTGAGCTTATCAACTATTAAGTGATTACTCGTAACGCCGGGGACACGGCTGGACAGAAACTACCTGGCGGAATATATCACTGGTATATCACTTGCAGGATAGGTATTTCCGCTAAATATATATTGGGGCGACGTGGATTAATCTGATATTCGTGAATACTGTCATTACAGAGATTAGACAAGTTTCAATAGGAGCGCGATAGTATAGAGAAAGCCGAACGACCGCATGCTCTTACGTTCTTGCTGTAGCGGAGAATTTGATTGGCTATGCCAAATCATTAAATGGTTTGCTAAGTTGAAGTACGACAGTGGGACACGGTGAAGTATAGGTTCCATTGTAGAAGACGGCCATAGATACTGCCGGCTTATTCTAATTCGCCGATTATCGGTGAAGGCTCTGAACTTATCCTGACCCAGGAACATGATCGGCCAATCGAGCAGTGCAGCGTCCTAGGAGAGTGCTCGATTCACCTGGGCAAGTGGCTTTCAAGATGCTCTTGTTCCAAGTCGAAATAGATCTGTACCCCTGCGACGAGATAAATTTCACAGGCAAGTGACACGTAGACGTGGCAAAAACTGGAATTTTATAGGTATATTTATAGTTACTGGGTATAATTACTAGTTTCTCGTAGAGAGCGTTATATCGCAGCGACTGAATACACGCCCACGAGTAGAACTCTCGAAATACAGCGGTACACATGTATTATCGTTAGTGTTATTATTATATTACAAAAAATATAGTAGTCGGGTTACAGCTGGACGTAGAGGTTGGACGTTTATAGTAGTCTAGTATAGCGTTAACCCCGCTCGAAATTCGACGGTATCGATATCGATACCATTGCACCATATTAGGAACATTTTTGTAGTACAGAATTCGCTCGCACGCTGTCTATGAGAATAGTGGAAGCGGAATCACGATACTTTGGAGTACTTTCCGAGCTTCGACTCAGGTAATTGGTCAAAAGATGGTAGAAGAGGAGGAGTCTGTCCGATGAACAGGATTCCTGAAGGAATGGGAGTGAGCCTGTTGTACTGTTCGAATAGTTAGTCATTTGTCACCTCGTTTCAATTAACAATATATTGCTTACTATCATTATGCGCAGCAGGGGCGGCACAGCTTGAGAGGTGCACTTATAGATGAGACTGGCGTGTAACTGATTATTTGCATACACGTCGCCGGTATAAATATGAAGGAAAGAGGGAGTTCCGGCGGTAAGTAACGACTCGTCACTTCGAGGACTACAATTATAGCGGGGCCCGGGCTTTAGGCATGTCAGAAATGTTTTCTGCGGCTGATTTCCTTTTAAACGCGAGGTGTCCTGTTGACACGCGAGCCGCTCCTACAAGATCCATAACAGGTAGATTGCCAGTTCGCACAGCGTGCTACTCAACGAAACAAATACTGTCTCGCGTGCAATTCACCTGCGCTCATTGCACTTGGCTCTCCGCGTACCACCGCCGGCTTCCTTGCACGCGATACCCACTCTATTCATCTTCGGCATTATCTGCGTTCGTTAATATTTTTCACTTTAATTGAAAGCATAAGTACCATGCGAACTGCAATCGTTCAATTTGCCTTCCCCAAATTTAATGTTAACTAATTCCCGGCACGCACCGCTCAAGATTGTCTTTCCCCGACGGGCGTAACGGATGCACCGTAATTTGGATGGAGTGTGCTCGCCCAGAAACTGACTTACACTCGTCAAAACTGGGCCCAGCCGTCCGCAATATGTTAAAATGGAAGGGTTCTCGTAGAAATTAGTGGTTTTCAGAGAGATCGCTCGCAACACATATCGCCATCATTATACGTACTCACGCATACTTTACTCGCGGAGATCTCAGATATTCGTCGTCGAAGTTGAAAAACAAAAGTCGTGTGTGGAGGAGGTGGTGGAGGACGTTAACACTTCGGGGGCAAATTGCTTTTCGTGCTCCTGGAAAGTGGACCAGGGGTTGAACACAACGGGTCGGAGTACACATAAAGACTCGATCTGATGTGGCACGCACTCTCATTACCGAAATGCAAATTCATTTGCGGTGGCGGGTGTTGAAGGGGCCGCCGTGGTTGCGCGGGCGGTAATATCCAATCGGGCTTTGCATCAAATTGTTATTAGCGCGCATGTATAAGTAGAGGAAGGCCAGTGTGCCGGGAGTGGGATACCGAGCGACGAGTAATGCATGAAGACCGGGTTAAGATCCCTTTCGGTCCAAATGAAGCAACGAAGAAGAGAGAAAAGAGAAAACTGGTGGAGAAGGCCGCGCGACGTCCGGGCGAAAGAACGAAAGACGTATCGACGCCGGCATACACGGCATTCGGTGCGCTCTTATTTGAAAATTAATTTACCGCGAGGTGGAACAACCAGTTTTTGAGCAGACATTTTATTGCATCGTGTCGAGTGAGTGACACATCCGCCGATCGCTTGATTGCATGCGCACGTCTAGCCAACTTTATCCCCACTCGGCTTCGATCTATCATCCTACTTGCGAGCTTAGTGGGGCTTTGCGGTTATTCTCAAAGTTTTGCCCTTCCTTTTACGTGGCAGACAATTTCATCTACATCGCGTTCAACTTCTAACATTATACTCCAAGTCCCGAAGTACTTACTGCGAGAATGCATCAAAACACAGGGAAACAGACGTGACCACACTCGGCTAAGTAAAGTTCATGTCGTACGACATCGGCTGATGCTAGGAAGCAGAATACAAAGTTAGATATCTCTGCTCTCCTCACTGACAGTCAGCAAGATCGACGGCCAAGGAGAAAAATCTGACAAGATGTAACAACTCGTTCTCACTAGGAGTTGGCTTTGATGTTAAATACAGGCATGGCGTTTTCCGTGGGTAAAAAGCATCGAGCAAACGAAGTGGAGAGCGCGCCACCAGTGTGGCCTAGTATCATCGTGGCTGAATCAATTACGCGTGAAGGTAAGCAATCTGACACTCGATCATCGAAGGAGCTGCACGCGCTGCAACGCGCTCACAGGCGACCGGATTTTAGGAACCGGTCACTGACACTCGCCTGTTGTAATTGCATGGTCTGGAAACCGGCATGTCCCGTTCCATCGACGCGCCAGTTGCTTTATTTCTCGTAAAGAGAGGAGAGTGCCAGGATCCCGGCAGAGGAACTAAAGAAGGCCGGCATGAAGCACAGGAGGAAACACGCAGAGACTTTGATTCTGCCGGATGAGCTGCTCTTGCGGCATCCTTGCGCCCTCGATGCTTCTTAATTCTGCCAGTCACTCGCAAAACACCTACGTAATTCCTTCATCACCGTGGTAAAACTTAAATCACAGTAAACCTCTCCAAGCAACCCTCTCACGCCCGAGTTCGCTTTAATAAATAAAGTCCTTCTCGACAAATGGCGTGACACCCCCGCCCGCCGACACCTCTCTCTTATCACACTCACTTGAGGACGAAAGGCTTGCGGGGGGCAAACTTTGGAATATTCCAATCGAGAGTTCGTACTCTACGCGCAGCTTCGCTTCGCATTTTCGGATTATACGCTTGGTAATCGGGATGACAGTGGGGTGCGCTATTTATACGAAGACAGTCTTCAAAGTCTCCAGGCGGGCATCGATTCTCTTTGGACTTTGGATTCCGCGTCTTTCTCCAGCACGGCTCGCTTCACTTCACTGATCGGTTGGCATTCCATCTGAAATCGAAAGAGAGAAGGTTCACTCGCAATAGTTGCCAGAGGCACTGTATTCACCAGTCTACGTTCTTCCTCTACTTTATCGTGTACGACCAAGCACAATATACGTGTTAAGGGCAGAGATACAATGCCCAAGTAATATAACACTAGCGAGAGGCGGTGTAGGATAGAATATCTTTGAGCCTCGATTAACAACCGAACATTATAATAATCCGTGCAATTTGTTTTATGCCGCGTGCAGCTTAATGCACGGCGTATCTATCACCCGAAGGCACCATATGCCAGCCTTTTCCTCCTCGGATTAAGAATATACACCAGCTGGCTTTTTTCGAATAGCTATGCGAAACTTATACTCCAAGCACCAATCGCGCTCCTCGCTACGGCCATAATTTCGCAATGCGCCGACGTTTGCAGCCCCATTACGATACTGTACTTCGAGGGACGCGCTCCAACGCCATATGAGCGACGACTCTATTCGCCTTATAATACATCCCACACCACTCCAGAGAGACACATGCAATCCTGACAACTTTCCTTGACCAGTCAGGCGTGATCGGTCCTTTGTTAAAGAATCAACATATTTTCTTCCCCTGCCACTGTGCGGCCACCGCATGACAATGGCAACTGGGTCGAGTATGATATGTTTCAAAATGCCCTGACAGAATCACAGCCCTATTTTGTCGTGCGGCTCCGCACGAGTGTACCGCGGGGCGAATTTACGTAAAGTCGGACATAAAATCCAATGAAATATCGAATCCGCTGGAAAGAGAACGCCGAGGAATTATGTTCGAGCATATTCCCGCGTGTACGTGTATATGTGCGCGTTGCACACACCACAACACGCCCGTCGTAAGGAGTCGAGCGAAATTCCAGACGAGTTTAATGTCGATTTATCGGGGGGACGTCGTTAAATTTCGCGGGAAAATTTCCGATGCGAAAACTTTTCTTGGTTCGAATTAAAACTTATCAGAAAAGTACTTGAAGCATGCTGTGCAGAAGCATGAAGGAAGGAGCGAGTGAAGAGGAGGCGGTTGGGGAGGATCGAAATAGAGGAGGTCGTAGGGGGAAAGTGGAAAAGACAGAAAGGAACGTGCGAGGGGGGTACGCGCTCAAGACAGAAAGAGGACTGCTGGTGGATGCGGGCGGGAGGGAGGGAGGGTGGGAGGGGGCGTCGGGGCGGGGATGTATTATGCTCGCTAAAGCAATGTTACCAACTCGAGAACTGGCGAACTAGCCGACAGTAAAATCCATTTTATGTCTCCCTCGTAAAGCCAGTCAAATGAAACCCGGACTTAGTTTTCATACGTGCAACTCAGCTCCGCGCCATTCGCCCGCCCAACCGAGACCCGGTTTCCTGCGATGCGAACTCGCCGCGTTTAAGGGTCGTCGTCGCTTCCTTTTTCACGAGTCTAGACGCGCGGTCTCTTCCTCCCCTCATCTTCTTCTCTTGTAATAAGATTCCCTAATAATATCTTGGTAGCAAAGCTGCCGGGCTTTGGCAAGTTGCGGGAAGGTAAGAATAAGAGGGGCTAATGTCGCTGCCGGAGAATTGAAGATTTCTAGTCCAACTTTTCGAAGGAAAGTCAGAGATTTCTGATATGATATCCTCATGTTCGTACTAATCTAAACAGAGTCATAACGTCGGGGGAAGTTTTGCCGCTCGTTTTCGGTTCGGCTGGAAATATCTGCAAGGGGCAGAGCGTAGCAGGAAAGGGATGCAGCGGGAAGAAAGGAGACAGAGTGACAGACGAACCCTGAAAAGCCTGGCCAAGCGAAACCTCGTCCGGTACTAAAACCCGGCCGCATCGTAAAACGTGTCCCGTAGACATACGTCTCGAAGGCACCGCGCAGCGATAAAGAGCGAATCCGCATTGCCGGGGATTGACTTTGAAAGGAGTTTCGTAGACGCGCGCGCCAACTCCCGTCTTCCTCTCAACGTGAAGATTCCTTTAATCGGGGGCCTCTCGTTGCCCGACCATCTAGCTGCACGAGAAACACCGTCTTTCAAAGGGGATTCGAAACGGGTCATTAAAAGTTCGACGACAGATCTACCTTGAGGGTACACACGTGGGGGCCCTCCTCCTATCTATTAAGAAAGGTTCGAGCAAATACTAATAAAATAAGAAATACAATATATTCCGTGCAGTAAAGTGCTGCGTTCACGGATTTGAGGTGAATTACGGCAGAGGAATTTTAGAGGAGAAAAAATGGAGATGGCGATTTCGCCGGCGAGTAAAGAATGGGGGCTGCTGGGAGAGGAGAGGGCTGAAAAAGAGCACGGATAATGGCGTCCATGACGAGACTCGTAACGCTTGCGGTGGTACGAGCACATCAAATGTTACACATGTTTAAGCGATCGCCTCTCGCTCGGAATCATTCTTTGGTTGCTCGTAAAGCGAACCGCTGGAACGATCGAGTGTTACTTTGACGCCGCTCTCAGCCGCAAGGCAAAACCGGCCGTAATATTTCTCCCATTTCATCTGGCAGTACTCGCCGCGCACACCAACAGCAGCAGCAGCAGCAGCAGCTCACCACGAGGAACGGCAGCTTGTGCATTCCTCCTGTGGGCATCGGGCGCGCTCGGCCCAACCGGCGAGAAAGCTTTCTCCGTAGCTTTACGATTCGTCTCGTTTTCACGACCCACCGGCGACACGGGGAGCCTCCGAGCTTTTTTTGCGCCGCATGAGAAACAAGAGCACTGCGGGGAGCGACAGAGCCGATCCTCCAACCAGCCAACGATAAGCGAGTCCACCGTGCAACTTGAGACGTAACACCTAATTTCCTATTGTTCCCTCAATGTGTCAGCATAAACTGGACACCGCTTACAAATAAATAACTGTATTCTGAAGCAGCTAATACTAACTATTTAAAGTCGTGCGCAATATTCAATGCAGGCGCGTCTGATTGATTGATGGGGAAGGTCAACAATTTTCTGCGATTGACAGAGCGAATTAGTCCAATTGCTATATTTTCAATTGCAAAAGATCGCGTTGTTCAGCGGACTGAGATATCATAATAAGTGGAATTAGTCCTGCTAATAAAATCCACTTAAGGGGATCCCCTTAGCGAGGAGTCTCATTGAGAAGATACATCGGCATTTATTCCCAGCAGGTTAAATCCTGAAAACATCAATTTTACCCTCATTAAAAATGAAAGAGCGTACGCAGAAGCATGCGGCATGGAGAAATGAGAGTGTCGTGTGAGCCTAAAATCTGGTGGACAGTCTGGCTGGACTTCTATTTTTCTTAATGGAATAAAGGGTGGACGCGGGCCGGTAAGTTTTGAGAAATACGATAAAGCCGAGGCCACTTTTCAGATATAGCGTGGGGAATGAGTGCGGGGAGTGGCGAGTGAGCCGACATCTCGAAAAGGTTCGCCTCCAGCTCCTGACCGCAATTACGAAGTCGTAAAAGGCTGATCGATGTCTGCCGCTTGCGAAGATGAGAGCTATAATTCTCCGGGTGGAAACGGAAAGTCGAGTGATGAAGGGTAAACGATGCGAGGAGAGCGCGGAGTACACAATTCGACAGGGTGGAAGCGGCATTCGTTCACAGTGTCCAGACTGTCGTGCCCGCTCTCTTCTTCTCGGCCGTGATTGACCGCGGTGTGTTGTGCCTCGTAAAATTATGATTTACAGCTGTGCCGCCACGAAATCTCTCGTCGGCAGCGTCATATTCCGGCCTGAATTCGTTGTTACCATTTTACAGCCTCGCTGGCCCTGTCCTTCTCCAGTCGGCTCTTTCTGCGACATTGACTCCCGCCAATCACTTTAGTTAAATTCATCGGATTATAAGAAGTCTATCGAACTTTACTGCCTCATACAATGCCCCCTCTTCCGAATTTCGTTATCCCAACTTGAATTCTTAAACCCCTGCACTTAAACCAGCCGGACTTTCTTCGAGTCATCCGTATTTCTAGATATTTCGTATATCCTGGAAAGAGTATTTGACGTTTTCGTGCTCGGCGCGGCCGATCTAGGCAGATACCGCAGAGAAGCGGAGCGAATAGTGGAATACTCGTAAAGGATGCCTAAGAGGGCGGCAGCGGCAGCGGCGGAGGGAGAGTAGCTGAAATGGAAACGGCAGGGATGGCTGCGGACGAAGTGGGTGGAGGTTTATCGCCTAGTAGTAAGTGCTTCGCGGATTCTAACTTCTACCCCGTTCGCGTTTCCTTAAGGGTGGGAGGCACTATAAAATCACCGCGGATACTTGGGATAATGCCTATCCACTCAGTGGCTCAGGAATGGCTGAAACCAGAGGCAGCTCATTCCCCGCATTCCACTAGGCGTTATTCTCGAAGGAGCATCATTCCTCGAAATTACTTTTGATTCTATTTATCGATGAGTCACAATTTTTCTACGATTCGTAATACTATAAAGTGGCGCAATATTATCGCATGCTTGACAAAGAAAGTGAGCGGTGAAGGTAGACGCGGGTGGTCATTCTGTCCTTTTCATCGGCGAGGGTTTGATCAAGCCGATCGGTAGGAGGCGGAGTCCCTTTCATTAACGAGATGCGTGTATTCGGGATGAAGCGAACCCGCTCGTCCTCCAGGGATGGTCGAGTCATATTTCATAGAAGTCTGGCTGTATTTTCGCGCGTATGACTTTAACTGTCGATGCGGACTTCGCTTGTATTTCTCCTCAAGTTTTACTAGCGCTAGGTCGACCGCTTGGAGCAGTAAATGTCAGTCCCTGGCTAAAGCCCTGCTTCGCCTTCTTGTCCCGGAGGCTTCCCGCCTCCTCCGGCTCTCCTCCAGTCCACAGTCAACTTCTTCCTCGCTTCGCCCGAATCTTCCTCTTCTTGCATGCGTAATCCGGCGGGGCACCGCGACGCCGCCGCTTGAAAATGCGAAATAACGCTCACGAAACTGCGAATCCCACTAATGAAGGATCGCAGCTCGTCTGTGTGTACGGTTTAACTGCGAGCGGCACTTTAGGGTCAACCGGAAGACGGCGAGCGGCCCCTGGTGAACGCGCATCGTCCGCAGCTTCATTAGCGATGCAATGTGGCGTGGGTTTTTGTCGAATAAAGCGAAGGGAGCGAGAGATGCGCGAGTAAGAGAGCGGACGCTAGAGAGAGCCGGCTTCCCTGCGCCGGCCTTTAAAAAAGTTACGACGCGGTTTATGGGGCTTTAATTGTAGCCCGCGACTGTGGTTAGAAAGTAGTAAAACCCCTTCGGCCTGGCTGCCCAGAGCCTGCGCTGCACTCCTCGACAAGCCGTTCAAAGCCGCTTCTTCTTCGGTTATGGTGTATCGGGTGGACGGATGATAGCCCACGCCACAGACCAACTAGCAGCCGCCTGCCCTGCCTCTTCCCTCGCAGATACAGATTCCACTAATTACTGCTTTCTTTTGATTGTCGCGTTCACCGGCGCGGAGTAGCCGCGCCGCGCCGCGCCGCGCCGTGCCGCGTCTCACGTCAAAGAGTCAAGTGGCTTTTTTCACGGTCTCGCAATTTCACTGGCCTCTAACGATTCTTAAGTATACAGTAAAGAGGCAGGACATAATGGGATCGGGTGGGCGTACCAGGCATAGCCTTCCAACTACTATATTGGAAGAGCGTGCGTGCGAATTATACAAATCGCTCGGCATGTATCGATTGTCAGGTAGTTGACCGTCGATCAATGTAGATTGCGGATCTCCTTAATTCCCGCGTACACGATCAAATAAGAGGAATCGCCCGGTGACGGGATCAATTTTATATTCTTGTGTCGCGATTAGATCTTTATTATCTTCGACAACGGTGTTTTAGGCCGCGCGAAACCCACGCTTTGTGCACCGGACAGGCGCTGCGGATGTAAATTTCGAATGAGCGGCTGTCGAGCGCGCGGTACTAAATTAGCATGAATTTATAAGGAAAGCCTGGATGATTTAACAGCGACAGCGTTCTGTTACCCTCAAGCGGCTTCGATTTTCCGGGTGCGCTATTGTCGGAGGGCCGAGGAACGCTTTCTGTGTCCGCGCGAGGGCCATTACGAGTTCGTCAGAGGTCCGTCTCGTAAAGCGTGCTAGTTTAGTGCGCCGCTTGCGAAATAAGCGGGTGTCCAGGGTGCAGCTCACTTACGACCCTGCGACCACGGGGAACTCTTGACCAACGAACGAACACCAGCCTGCCCAGTAGTGGGAGGAGTGGAAGAAAGCGGCGAGCGGGAGGAGTGAAGCCGAACAAGTACATAGAGGGGAGTCGAGTCTCCATGGAAGGAAAAAATTCGCGAGCTGTAAAGCGAACCGCGTTTACGATCGTCATTAAGTTTGCTGGGAGCGATCTGTCTGATTACATTGACGCTACTTACCGAGACGGCCGAACCAAACAACCCTTTCCACCCTGATGCACCGGGCAAAAGATATAAGCGCGATCCGCTCTTCTTGATACCTTAATCACCCCCTTTTCCGGAATCTAATATTCCCCGGGCTTCTAGTATCGGGCCAAGTATTCGCCATAAAATCAACTTGAAACCGCCGCCATCTGCGACTGCGTTGTCATTGCGCTTACGATCGCTGCATAAAAAGCATCGTAGATACTTGCTCGTAAAATAGACTTTTCATATCTTTACCGCCGAGTAATTAGTTGAGAACTCAAGACGACCTAACGCAACGCAATGCCGTTTTCGTGTTATTCTATTTTCAACGTATAATTTTCGGATTAGTCTTTCTATTAGTGTTCTTTGTGCTTCGAAACTATAATCGTTAGGATGAGGTTATTAAAAAACGATGGGCAGTCCTATAGCATTTAGTAATTACTTTATTCTAAATATACAGTACAGAAGTAAGAACACTCTACTACGTAGAATAGAGTCAAGCGTATATCAGTATGCATGGAAAGTGCATTTCTTCACGCCGAGCTGTTTTCGCTGATCCCCGTTTATCGTATCCCCGAAGTCTTCTCCCATAGCTCGGTAACTGTTTCGTATACCTTAAGTGAGAGGGGCAGGGGAGCAGGGGAGCATGGGACATGGCAAGAAAAGTGCCAGCACGGCAACATGCTTTACGGCCGACGATTTACTGACTCTTTTTCCCTCTTTAAACAGAACATCAATGTCGCCCATAAACGGGACGAGATTGACCCAACCGTATTTCCCGATGACATCGTTCGATAAAATGCTCCAAAGTTCTCATGTACATCCTCCTCTTGGTTCACGCGCACGATGCTCAGAGCCGTTTCCTTGGGTTTCGTACTCTAGTCTTAGCAGAGGCAGGAAAAAGGGAGGATGAGAAGTGAAATAATTTACAAGAGTACTGAGAATACACGAGTGTGTCTTGGAGAATGAATGAAATGGGAGAGGACGTGGGGCCGATCAAAAGGTGGGGAACGGCAGTTTCCTGACCTGAACACCGTCGGCCGGCTGCCTCTTGGAAGAAAGGGCCTTTTATAGGTCGGAATCTGTTTTATGTTCGCGGGATATCACGATTACGACTTCGGTTCAGACCACTTCGGACAAAGGGTGAGCGCGCGGAGAGAGAGAGAGACACGACGGACGAGCGGTTTATGTCCTAAAACGAAAACTAATCCTCTTCCTGTCTCCCACCACTCTCAAATCCTATCCCACCATCAGTCGGTGCCCATCCCTCTCGTCAATTCAGTTCAACGCAAAGAACCGACGGTTCGCAGGTCGTTCCAAGATCGCGACACTTATTCTTGCATAATTAAAGCAGTTGACAGGGGTGTGAGTTAAGATGAGATGGAATAAAGCTTCAACTTACCAGGGCTACGTAGTATTATGGTTAGGGGGGTTGTCTGGGCTGGAGGACATCCTTGCGCCTGGGATGTGAGCATTTAGTGGGTCCAGAAGTGACCTCAGTTGGACTGGAGTTGGGGTTGGCGCCACCCCGATGTAGGGAACCTGTCCCTCGTATGTAGGTGCACCAACTGGTCCCGTTGTCGGTGTGTACGCCGCGCAACAGTACGACCGACTAACTTGAGCCATCCTGACCGCCTTCCAAAAATGCATCGTGCGGATGTCGTTGTTTGCTATCGAAAAGAAACATCGATTCATATTAAAACACATGATACCACACTTGATTAATGAGGAAGAATTCCTACTTGAAAGAGAATCTAAAGTAAAATTATTCCTGGAAGGGAAAAAAATCATTTCGTGGTCAAGATATTCCTGTAGGTGCGTGTGTTGAGATCATTGATAGTCTGGCGGCATTGAAATGAGAGGGTTTCATGTGGAATACACCAGCTCGGCAGTACGGTAGCTGGATCGCCGTACAGGGGACGATTAAAGTCCTAATTAGTCATCTCTTTGATTACCGGACACGCCTGTAGCGCCCATCGAGGAGGAGCAATTTATAGCTCCATTGTGCGTAAAACTTGCTGTATAATGTGCTCCTGTAGCAGTA
Organism: Ectemnius continuus; assembly: GCA_910591665.1. Lineage (NCBI taxonomy): Eukaryota > Metazoa > Arthropoda > Insecta > Hymenoptera > Crabronidae > Ectemnius > Ectemnius continuus. The sequence continues at coordinate 4,263,418 of OU342868.1, read as the reverse complement.
TAATGCCTTGAACCTTCATATGCCATTCCTTCGGCATTACCAAAAGGATCACGACAATCTTCTCTGTACAAGCGAAGACCTTCAACAGTAAACTGAGTGATGTTCTGATTGCTCGTAAGCGAGCCCATATTTTCCTCCCTGACAACTATGCCACTCCTTCAGATCTGAGAAGTACAATTATTTCTTTACAACTTTGGTCCATTCTGTAATGATTCGAGCGTCATTGGAAAGCCATTGCTCTCCGCCAAGATGAGATGCATTGGAGCGGGCAGTATCGCGCGAAAATGCAGAGTCGCCTCAGAAATAGGATTCGCAGCTGCGCGACTCGCCAGGGCTCACTATAATTGCCATAACTTCCGCTCGGCCTAGCCGGCACACCGTACTGTGGGTCACGTCACTTCTGTGATTTCGTCCGGCGATAACGCAACACTAAATATAAAGCCTGGCTTCGGGGCGTGCGGCGTAAGGGTGACTTTTCCATTGTTTACCACGACGACTTGGCTATCGTCACGTTCCCCATGGAAACCCGCGCCGCGCCAGTAATACCTTCAGTATTTGCACATCCAGCGCAGCTCTTGAGCAGGTCTTTCAAGCAAATCCTTTTCCTTCGATTACGCATTCACTGGGGCTTATTTAAAAATGCTTTCGTACATAATAATAACTGGCGTATTACGCACGTTTATTCTAAAAAGTTCTTGGCGTAGCGTCGCTTCCTAATTACACTCCTCGAGAGTTGGATCCTTCCTAAAGGTGGCGCTCGCGCGAAACAGTGCCCGCACGAACGAGAAGCATTCATGACCAGCTTATCTCGCAATGAGATAAAAATGGCCGGCATTACATTACTGTTAAAGTATTTAACATAGTTTACGACGTCGTAAACCCAAGCAGAACCTTTATAGCGCTCAAATTATATCGCAATGCGACACTTACACTTTATATTCGTCTCTCCCTTCATGCGTCCTAGTGGCAGCGACTCGCTGTCTTTCTGTTTTTCGCGCAAAACGAACGGCGCAGTCCTCTTATCTGGCAAGGACTCTCTCGCAAACACGCATGGATCATTCGCGCATTGAAGTTACCAGCTCTCTCGAGGTTCCGATATCGTAAAGCAGTCCTTGCCAGATATCGTATAGCCGATGCAAAAGAAAAGGCATGCCACTTGCCAGTATTTTATCATTACCTACAGATCTGTCTGTCGCGTGGCCCGACTAGCCATTAACGATACAAGAAAGCGCTCGAGTGGCCAGAATGCCAGTTTTCCTGCGAATTCCAGGAAAGCGCGAAACACTACGTGTCGAGTTTTTCATTGTCACGGTGACATCGACACTCGAAAAGAACGTACACTTCACATTGGACGCTTTTACATGGTAACATGGATGGTTTTCCCTATGTTTTTTTATCTTCCCGACCTTTCCCGGGGCTGAAACTTTGTAGAAAGTGTTTTTTTGCATCGAGGAAGAAGTGGAAAAAATTCCAGAGCCCTAGCTCAAAATTCATTTTTTCGCAAATTTTTTAAGGCATACCCCTTCAAAAATTTTCGATTTTTCGAAGGTTCTGGGACTGGGACGAAAGCTTGATTTTTCGATTACTCGTGTCTCAAAACGGATAAAAAACATAAATGTTGTGGGGGAAATGCCGGAATTCTACCTAAAACACATGGAAAACCGATCTGGAATATTTCATTTCAACGGTTTTCCCCATGTTTTTTTATCTTCCCGACCTTTCCCGGGGCTGAAATTTTGTAGAAAGTGTTTTTTTGCATCGAGGAAGAAGTAGTAAAAATTCCAGAACCCTAGCTCAAAATACATTTTTTCGCAAATTTTTTAAGGCATACCCCTTCAAAAATTTTCGATTTTTCGAAGGTTCTGGGACCGGGACGAACGCTTGATTTTTCGATTGCTCGTGTCTCAAAACGGATGAAAAACATAAATGTTGTGGGGGAAATGCCGGAATTCTACCTAAAACACGTCGAAAACCGATCTGGAATATTTCATTTTAGCGGTTTTCCTCATGTTTTCATAACTTCCCGACCTTTTCCGGGGCTGTAACTTGGTGGGGAATGTTTTTTTGCATCGAGGAAAACGTAGAAAAAATTCCAGGTCCCTAGCTCAAAATTCATTTTTTCGCAAATTTTTTAAGGCATACCCCTTCAAAAATTTTCGATTTTTCGAAGGTTCTGGGACTGGAACGAACGCTTGATTTTTCGATTGTTCGTGTCTCAAAACGGAAAAAAAACATAAATGTTGTGGGGGAAATGCCGGAATTCTGCCTAAAACATGTGGAAAACCGATCTTGAAAAATTGATTTCGATGGTTTTCCCCGTGTTTTTGGTATTTCCCGACCTTTCCCGGGGCTGAAATTTGGTAGATAATGTTTTTTTGCGCCGAGGAAGATACCATAAAAATTCCAGAGCCCTAGCTCAAAATTTTTTTTTCCTCATATTTTTGACCACCGAAAATATCCCATTTTTGGTGGTGATTCAAAGGCAAGTGACTCACCCTGTACACTTCACATTGGACGCTTTTACAACCGTCATCGGTGTAATAAGCGTGTAGAAAGAGCTACGTTTTCCAGAGCCTCGTACCACCATACATGCCGGTGTACTTGTATAATAACGGCCGATAAGAAACACGAGAGAATAATCTGCGGAAACACGTCGAATGCTTGTACGTCGAGCATTTACTCGGCATGGAATAATAAAGATCAGGTCTGGCTATAATATCGCGCGCCGGTAAAACTTGACTATAATTGAAAGTTAAGATGTTGAGCGATTGTCGTGCATCTCGCTCGGGGCGATTCCCCTCGCGGCACCAGCGGCGAGATACTCGGTGAAAAAGCCTAGGGATTTTATTTGCAAGTCTTTTGAAAGTCGGCCCTCGCGGACGGCTTTTACGAGGACGGAAGATCGACACGCGCGGCACAATGGCGAGCCCGATGCTTTAACATATCGTAAAGTGCGTGTGCGCCAACTAAGGAGCGCATATAAATCGGCCCGCGCTCTCTCGCACTTTCGCCCCGGCGTGTTATGTCGTGCTGTGCGCTGTTCAAACGTGTGTCGTGCGAACGCCCGTTGTACGCGACTTTATGCCCGGGCCATTTATGGAAAGTACTTTGGTGAGGGGCAAAAAATCCTCGCTCAGATCGACACATGTGTAATTGCACCCGATCCACCTGGATTTTCGCAGAGCGCCACTTTTACAGCCTCCGCAGCCCTAGTTACTCTTTTGGAATATAGCAGATCGAGACTAGTTGTCCGTAAATAGTCTTATGGAGGGCTCCTCGCTAGAGAAAGCCTGTCACCCGACTTTCGACTCTCGTACGCGTCCAGTTGTATTGAGACCTTCGGGTTTGCATAACGGGCACTCGATGAGAAATGCATTCGACACTTGTCCCGGGCACTTTTTGCTCGGCATTAGCCTGCCTGCCCGTTGCACACTTGCTCGAGTAGACGAGACTTTGACACGGCGCCTGGGGAACACTTCACGCTGAGAGGCTGATGATGAGGAACGTTTCACGGCGCGACGGGACACCGTAAATTAGTTGGACGTAAGTCGGGGGCCCATGACTGAACCGAGCAAACGACACATTATGTGTCGAGCTCTGCAAGCCTGGCATACATGCTCGTAATTAGTTATTCCTATGCCTCCTTAACAGCCCAAGCCCAATTAATTTAGAGTCATAAAGGGCGGGTATTAGAAGCGAAGTGGATCTATTACCAATATCATAAACGCCGCGCACCATTAGTCTTCGACGCATTGAAAAGGAAGAATGTTACAGCTCGTACGGAAGACGGCTATCGATTAATAACTCGGTTTACATACATCAATCGTCGCGCGCGCATCAACTTCGACTCCTCGCATACATTGCTTAGTCACCTCGCGTATCGAGTACAATGGACACAGGATCCAACAAGGAATCAGAATCTACATAGTAACATGAAAACATCGCGCCATTCGCCGTTCATCTCACACAATGTTCCCAAGGAGCATCTGGACTGTGTCATTGAGAACAACGTATCATTAGTTATCACGATAGGACAAAGTCGCCAATGAGCGATCGACGAGCAATCGGCGGCGCAAATTTTATCGGAAGCCCCCTCGAATCACCTGCGATTACATTTCACAGTCAAACACATATCATTGTCAGAAAGATAACTAATGACAAAAAAAAAGGAGTGGGAGAGAGTGAGAAAGTATGAGGGAAAGAGCGGTGGATGTGTTAGATGTTAGACAGAGTTGGACAGAGGACGAAGCTAGTAGCGCGCGATCTTGGCCTTTTGCGCAACAACCAGGCTCGTGCATGTTGTCTGCCAGCTGGAGAATATATTACGATGAGTGGCAGTTACGTACAATGTAAGAGTGCACGTGGCGTTTACGTACAATGTATATATGCACACAGCTAGTGTCAAGGAAAACGATGTCGTGCTTACCACGTGCAATAGCTCGCGCGATACAGTCACTCTCAATTGTCTCGCACAGCTTCCACACATAAAAACAGAGGCACGCACTCATCCTTTCTACTCTCTCGCTGACAACAACAAGTTGGCTTACTTCGGTAATTGGCAGCAAGTAAACGAGATCGATTTTACTCTGGTGCGACGCCCACTTTCCAACGGCGTGATATATGTAATCTAAATCGGGCGAATTCTTTGCGAGACTGTGTTCTCTTTGAGAGAGCTCCTGGTGCTCGTAGAAATCCATCCAATAAACCCGTATGAATTGCTCGGGATCATGACGATCGATGATCCACCTACGGCGGTACAGAGCGTAAGGCAGCGCACGTTCGCCAACATGCTCACGTGTACGTGCATGGACCAGATGATGGTATGTGTGTACACGTGCCGCTCTTCTTATCTTTTCTAGCCCGATGCGAGTGCACAAGTCTCTCCATTTCCGCGCGCTCTCTCTCTCTCTACTTCCTTCTCTCGCTCTCGCTCTCTCGCACGCACACGCCCGGTTATGCAAGCACAATGCTTGCTTGCATTGCCAATTTTCTCGGCCAGAGAATCCTCTCTTCCTGCCACGTGTTTTTCCCCCCCTCGTGCTAGCTTTACAGATTTATCCCTGTCCCTGACAGTGGGGATTGCGAGCTAAGAAGTATAGTTCCGCATCAGTCGTTCCGAGTCATACTCCTACATAGTAACAGGTTCGTGCAACCTGCAACTTGCAATGCGCTATCTATTTCCTTCCACCCACACTCCCCGCCCCCTTCGACAGGCCTCCACCTCCTCCTCTTGCGTCAACTCCGCTCCTACATTCTCCGCATATGTCGCTTCAACCCTTGCGTCTCTTTACTCAAAGAAATCGTTTGTTTTTTCCTGGCGAGACTAGATTTTCCTTGCACTAACAACAACTGTCAGGGCCGTGGGAACGAGAGCACGTACTAGACACTTTTGTCACTTGTGAAAAAGGAAGTTTTTCTGCTCGAATGACCTCTTCTTATTACGTCACGCGGCAGGTCATTCTACGCAAACGAAGTATTCGCATTCATGTCTAAACCCCCCTCAACGTCCGCTCTCTTTTCTCTCTTTCCTGTCCCCTCTACCTCCCCTAGAACATTGTAGTTAGTATGCGTTTGCTAGGAAGCCTTGTTTTACTTGTAAAACGCTTATTTGCAAGTGGATCAAAGTGCAGTATCACACGATTATCCGTACGTGGCATTGTGCAAAAAAATTTGACGTTCGACATAAACATAAATTGTATGCGGGGAGACTGGTGGGATAGGTGTGTGTGTGTGTGTGTGTATGCGTGTTGTGTGAGTGGAACAGAGCGCGTGCGAGTTCTCGCACTTTATGTAACGGGGAAGTCATAGCCGCGATAGTCTGGAAACAAAAAAGAAATTCTGAGCCACTCGCCATCGAGCCTTCCTTCCAGCAGCGGTATCCTCCGATGTGATTTGTCAGATGTTTATCGAGTTAGCGTTTCTAACCTCGTCTAGGAAAATTGCGATCAGGGTCGATTCTACTCCATTGAGAGAGAAACGACTTCTCCGCCGTTAGCGTTCGTTCCTGCTTCTCGGTGGGTTGCTGTCGATGTGTGCGAGATTGCACGCACGCGACCACATTCCATCCGTCTCTCTTTCGGAGTGCATCGCGTTCTCTCTTGGCAGGGTGCGCGCGGATGTATCTCGCTCCGACGACGACGTCGTCGCCGCAGACTGGTGCAGGGCGGTAGCCAACTCCGCGCGATGAAAATGTATCTTTCTGCCAGTGGAAATTATCTCTTGTAAATAGGGCCGTGAGTGATCGAGCAGCTGCTCTCTTATACACCTTCGCAGATACATCTGCCTGCGCTAGTTAAGCATCGAGACAGCACTCGCGGCGCACACTCTCTGCTCTCGTTCTCCCGCTAATTTTCAGAGCGAGTACTCTACTCTCCGAGAACTACTCTGCCAAATCAGGTTACCTTTAAAGGCTTGATTCTCTTATATACGAGATGATACGCGCTGATGCTATCATCAGAAATTCATGATCCGTTCAGCCGTTTGCTCGAGCCATAATGATTTCCATCGAAATAATCGAAGCTAATTCCCGAGGTTTTACTCTGATTAAGAGAACACTTGTAGTAACTCGAGCATTCTCCTGGAATGACGTCGGGCTTCTGGCAAGGATGCCGAGCTCTCTATTAGTACGTCGATCGATTGAAAAGGATGGGCGTGGAAAGATGAGGTAGAGTAACTAACTATTGGATTGTATATCGATATCGATGTGTGTGGGATAGGTAGTAGGGCCGAGGGTATCCGATCGGTCGAGTGCGGCCCTGTGTTGTTCGCAATCTTCATCAGTGTAACTATCTGGCTCGGCCTTTGCCGCGGCCGCAGACAGGCACGCGGCGGTCGAGTTTGCAACAGTGTGCAAAAGTTGCAAGTGCCACTCATAGGCGGCCGGTCTGTATAATATGAGAAGGGAGGGAGCGGGGGAGGCGGCCAAAGCGAACACGATGACGAGCCGAGACCGTACAGTCGCGCGAGGAAATCGCGCGCGTATCTAATTTCGTCAGTGACGCCGCGCGAAATATCTAGACGTTGCGAGAACCAACTTCGCTCCCGCAACAACCTATCTCCGTCCGCCCGAGATCTCGAGCACGTCTTTCATTTTTCTCGAGAACCCGCTCATTTTCAGCTCATCGTCATCATTTAAAAGTAAAGACTTCGACCGGAGTAAGCGATTCATCTAAGAACCAACACTTTGCATACAGAAGAGTATACTGGTTTCTCCACGTGCAAGTTGGGTTGTTATATTCAAATATTCATCTTTACTGGATTTACATGTATGCAAAGACCTCACCATAGTCGGCAGTAAAACGAGCTAATTGTTAAGGAGTAAAACATCCGATCGGTATATGGATTAAAAATAATAAGAGCGAGTGAGAGAAGAACTTTGTCGAAGTATTATACTAATATGTACACAGTATACGCCGACAATTTGTACACGTCACGACGGTCGGTCTCATTCGTTCCCGGTTACTAATTAATTGTGCCACGATCCCGTCAGCGGTCGTTTTGTTCCTGACTATGATGGAAGATTAATGACTTCTAACAGACTTGTAACGTTTGTCCCTACTGCCAAGATGTGTACACGACTATAAGCTACCATAAATTTGAGCGTCTGTTGAACGAGAATGATTAATGATAATCAAAACTAAAGTTTTGCAATCTACACGGAGGCTTTCGGTAACAAGAGTTGCCGTGGAATCTTTGGAGTCGCATAGCGATGAGGTGTGGAGGATAACGGTGCGCACCATTCGCAAAACACGAAACTGAACTACACATTGATCGACCAAAGTTTGTGTTATATAAGCCGGTTTTAAACGATAGATGATACGTCAATTCTTCTGTTTGCATTAACTAATCTGTCCTCTGCCCAAGTGCAACGTCTCTGTCGTCAAGTTGCTGCATTATTCTTGTAAAGGAAACCTGATTTGCTCGGTGCCGCACGCCTGAGACTGGTTATATTGTAAGTCACACTCTAATTCATACAAATTAACCATTTTTTTTTCTATAGATAGATCGCTCGATTGTAGAGTAGGAAACTCGTTTGCAGCATTAAAGCTGCAAGCATTACATAAATATGCCTGGTATACTACTGGAAGAGCGTGTTTCTCGCGGCGTCTCATTATTTATGTGTTAGCATAATGCCTATGATAATGGCGTTCCGTTCATCGTGCATTTATGATTACTTTGTGTTATTGAGCCGAGTATCCTCGTTTCGTTGTATAGCAGTTTTCGTTAATATACTGCCAACAAGTTCGTGTTAGGTATTATCAGTGGATAAAGTGCTTTTAAGGATCGTCCACTTTTGCTGCTTCCTCCATTACTAAACAAAATTGCGCTTTACCAAGCAGTCTTGTGATAAGACATTCTTTTACGAACTTATGTAGTATTTAGTGTTACGCGTTTGCGATCGCCAGTATAGACAAGAAATAATAGTTATTTCGCTCCCCCCCAGTTACACTTGACAGTAAGCATATTTGCATTGTACGTCGAATAATAATAGCAAAAACTCAATTTCACGGACGCTTGGCGCAAACCGATTCCAGGCAAGCTGCGTCCATATATGCTGAACGTTTTCCCAGTTATATGCGCTTGTATCGACTTACTGCCAAAGAGTCACGGTCAAGGTAATTCTGTTTTGTCGCGCAAGTACGAACGCTCGCCGGTAGCGAGCCGTCTACACTGTACCGCTTTATTACGTGCCGAGTTTCTTACACGCCGGAGACACATAGTCTCACAGGAATTCCTTCCCATTACAGAATGTGCCAAAGGAAAATATCCGCCGACTATAGTTTCCCCGTGCCTTCTCTTCCGCCTAGACTCAAACCGCCATATAGTGTTTCTGTTTGCACATTTACAGCGCATAAATCGGATTTTTCCGCACCTGATTTACGGAACGGTTGGTCAGGGGAGAAAGTCCTTGTGAATGGAGAATGACGTCAGCGAGTGATCACTTTCCGGGGAAAAAAGGCCACGATATTTCATCGAAACGTCGTATAAATCTCAAGAAAGCGGTGTCGATTGATCGTGCGATCGCGAACGTCAGAGGTGTTCCCCCTCGCGTGCAGACGATCATCGCGATCGAAGAGAGAGAGTACGAGCGAGTAAAAATTTCACACCATCCCGAATGTATTGCAGAGGGAGTTACCGGTCGTCCTTAAGGCCATCACCGGTACTACCCCAAGGACGATGCGGTCGAGACATCAACTCTCGAACGGCGATTGTTCCCTTTGCAGCTCAGATTTACATACGGATTGCTAGTCTACCGTAGCGAGTATCAGTTGCCACGAAAACCTACAGCTCGAACAAAAGGCAACAGGGAATGAGCGCTGTATCTTATTCAGCACGAACTGTGTAATTCATTGCATCAAAATTGAGCTTGCAGTTGATCTTGCACGTGCGGTTACACGTGAGCGCGCTGACTCACACTATATTCTGCCGGTTTCATCAGTATTACTCAAACCACAGCAATCCGAAATCTTCCAAAATGACATCCTTCTAATTAGTGCGCGGAACTGACGTTGAAAAAAAAATAGCTGACAATCGCAATTTCGGGAGGAAAAGGGGAATGATATAATAGAGTGGTCAAAGGATACTTTTCTTATTCGACATAATATTATCTCAGATAGTCGCCGTGTATCCCTTTGATCTCGAGGGGTACTTGAGAAGGGGCGGCTCGAAATCGACCGTGATTATGCGCGCTCGTGAGTGAGGAGAGTTATTACCAGCACCAATTAGGATGGCAGCCCTTGGTAATAATGCACCCGGTACACAGCACATCGTCGATTATTAAATGCGTGCGCATATCCCCTCGGGCGGGAAAGAAGACATACTCTTCTTGCCTAGTGTGAGGCTAACGCAGTCGACAACACCTAGACACATAGTTAGCAGTGTAGACTTGTTATTAAATACTACCACATTAAAGCGCTCGTTAGGATTTTCATAATGTTGGGATCGCGCACTCAAGCAGTTCGAGAAAGCATTGGAAATTCAAGAAGGATGTATACAATGGTGTCGTTAGGCAGACAAATGTAGTGCCCTACCGGCGAACCAGTAATCCACATTGCGATTGCCAGGAACGAAAGCGAACCGAGAAAGTTGCGAAGTATATGGTATCGTGTGGTATTGAGGGAATCGAGAGCCACTGGCAGTGGAAAACGCCAATCACAGCGTATTTGGAATGAACTTTGAGGAGCCAGTGGGGTGCCGGTGGTGGAGAGTATTCTGATCGTGTATAACCAGATAATCAGCATTCGTATTGCGGAATGTGTTGGAAGTATCACGATACGAATTCCTGCCAAGATTCTGGAAAGGGCAAGGGTGGATGGGAAGATGTATGTATATGTATACACACGAGAGGAAATTCCAGGCTGCAAGCTTGGAGAGAAAAAAGCGAAAAGAAGGCAGTGTCGGTTGATCACTGCAAGACGTGGCTGTAAGAGATTCATGGCGGCGTCGTTTACTGGGTCTGGTTTTTTCTTGAGGCCTCGCGTGTGCTCGTGCACGAAATCGGCGTTAAGATCCACCGAACCCGCCTACCACCCGAGCACGAATGCGCCTTTGAACAGTTTTTGCATCGGCATCGTGACAAATCGGGTATGCACCAATCATCAATCGCTATCAATAAATTGGTTACATCCCTCTTCACAAAACTCTTCATCGCCGGGGAACTCGTGGGGCAAGTACTTTCACCGGGACCGCCTGGATAATATCGCCTTGCGAACAACTACCGGACAGGTAAAAGTCTTCCAAATCGGACCTCTTTCCGGCCCCGTTGGTTGGGTAATTGCTAGCTTTTCGACAGGTGCAAGTCCTCCACGTTGCATGTCATAATGGCATTTCAAGGGCAAGTCCCGTTTATGAACTTAATAGAGTACGCGGTCAACACTGGTTTTAACTAATGCCGTGTTCCCCGACTAATTAACATCCGAGAAAAAGTCGTCTATTTCAAGTAGCGATACTCTATTTTTCTCCGGTCTATTATCCCATGGCAACATATCAGGCAGGGTCTAGGATAAAACCATTACACAGAGTTCGCGTCGAGCCCGTCATGATGGCATCACTGCTAGCCGTGCAATTAGTGACGGCTAATTAACTCTGGTAGTGTTCATTATACGATGAGCATGACAATGACACCTAAGATACTATACGTATAAAGTTCAAGTGCAGTGCGACCTTACAAACGACCACACCCTTTTCCAGTACGAAAATTAGTGGAGCGCGAGACTTTGGCGCGAACGAATTAAATTGTGTTGCGAGCCATATCAAATTCAACTTGAAAGGGGAGGCGGAACGAATGGACAAGCAGTTTCCTTGAATGTTGCCAATTTTGCAGTACGCCGATACCAATTCACGCACATACAACAGGCCCTCTCGAGCAACGAGCTGTGTGTATCAAGCGTGTCGTACATGCCTTAATCGGCCGCAAACCGCGACTATCAGAAAACGCGCGAGCGCAAGGCCACACCGATGGATTCTTAGATTGGCGTACGATGTTGCGAGAAGTTTCCGTAACGACAATTGCTCAATTTAGCACGACTGTCAATCACCCACCGCTAGAACTCACAATTCATGTCGCTCGCTGTATGAAAACGGGCAAAAGTATACAATTATAAATAAAACGCGAAGAACACGCCTCCCGAGTGCCTTTAATTAAGCAGTCTGAATATGAATTCTTGCTTGCCGGGTTTGCACCACCGGCGGTCGCAACGTACCAAGGAAATAAAAATGTTAATGGTACACAGTGAACAGGAGTGCTGTTCCTCGATTAATGTGAAGCCATTTATTATGTCACACCGAAGAAAAGAAATTCACTCCTGGTTTGCTCCTCCTCCAGAGTCGCATAGCCCTTCATAATTATCAGAGCTCCACTTCCAAGATCTGCTACTGTGATAACCCTGCCAACTTTTAGCCCGATTATTACAGTCTTAATATTGCAATTCCCATTATTCACCGCAAACTTTATTAATATATGAATCTGATCATCTCAGATATGCATACCGCGAATAAGTAATTTGCCAGACGCCACGTAATAAGGCGGACATTTCAAAATAATCTGTTGGGAATGAATGGACGATCCATCCCATCACTCCATCTCTCCATCTCTCCATCCATTCATCTTTCGTGGACGTATTTGAGGATCTGTAGTGACTTTGTTCTTCGAAAAGGATCAGTCTGGTAGTGACGAGACTGATATACTTTTAATATTCTCTTTGACACGGCCAATTGGAAGGAGTTAAGAAAAGTGATCCCATAAGAAGAGGCCATCGGATGAATAGCAAAAATAAGCACTTTAAGGAAATACAGCTACGTATTGGCCGGCTGTGTTTTTGATTGAGCTGGTTTTTCGTACGGCCGTCTCTTCCTTAATAATCCTTAAGCATGCCGAAAAAGGGTAAAAAGTGCAATAAGTTGCATGCACGCAAACCCATGTATTTTCTTGAGAGCGTGCGCACACTGGCCTGTGGCAAGTGTTCGGTAGGAAGATACATGTACGCACGTAGACATGAGAGTGCAGTTGAGATACACGCAAACTATAAGTAGTGGTGCTCTCGTGCAAGGCCGGGCATTTCCCGAGCGAGAGGCAGCCCAGGTAGACAGCTATGAGAGGTCCATTCGTCTTTTAAGCTTACTGCACACAAGTCTGCCACACCATACGCGCTTCTGCACTCTCACTCCCGAGGCATTCATCTCAATTATGGTCATTCACACCACACTCATCAGTGACATCACATTATATATCTCAGGGCAGTTGCGCCTCAAGAGGACTCGCATGCGAGTGAAGTCTTTAGGGGGCAAGGCCCATTTTTTTTCACGTGATTGCATGTATGTACGGTATATATGGCGGCCTAATGTCTGTGCTAAGAATGAGTAATTTGCCAGGTAATAACACGAACCTTTTGCCGATCGTTTGCTCGAAAACACATGATCCCATTATAACTTGGGCATCGTATAAATTGACCGAAAGCCTCTTAATTCCGAAGGAGCGGAGGCGCGCGTATAACTAAGTAACAGAGCTCGCGGGTAATACGAGCGGGGTAATTAGCATAGCGGCATAACTCATTGCAGGTGGCACAGGTAGATCCAGTAACGTTGCTAGCGTCAGGTACAAGCGGCGGGATCACTAGTACAAGTAGTCGGCTAGCACGCGACTCGTGGCCAGCCAGTGATATATCTGTGCATATAAGTATGTAGTCGGGAAGGCGATGCCGTTCGTGTGAAGCCGGCTTTACCCACTCGTTCGCTCGCTCGCTCGCTCGCCTGCAGCCGTTAATCGGTCGATCCAGACCGTATTTTTAGACCTTGCGAAAATAATGGCGTGTAAAGATCGCCGGCCCGATAAATTAGATCGATGTATCGGCGAGTGGCCACTCTGGTGCACGGAAGAAGAATTATTAGCCAACGCAGCAACGGCTCGCGTGCCGCCCAACTTTGTTACCCCTCCGCCTGCCCCGCCAATTGCCCGCTCGCGGATGCGGCTCCGCGTTTTTCTTGTGCGCGCATCACTGCCCCTAAGAAAACTGCACCGATCTTCTGGCTGGTCCAGCCCCGTAATCGACCACATCCGCGCAAAATCCACCTCGCAGACCTCGCATGCCGCCGCACCACTACTTTCACGCGCTTCATATCTCATTTTCTTATTCGTTAATTTCAGCCAGAAAAATACTCGGCGATCCAGACGTCCGCCTACCGGATAAGAAAACCTGCCATGTTCATCTTACAAAACTGGGCGCCTTCAACCGACCTCACCAGGTAAGGTAATTACACAGATTAGAATGATTATTGAACGCGATCAAACACACCATAAACCTTCGATCCTTCCCATCAGTATGCTAGGATTCCTTACACGCATGGTGAGCGCATAACCACTGTCATTAGACGGACAGATTTTCTTTCAGTCCGCTCCTATCGGCGATTCGAATAGGCTACTTGCTGAGCTAGTACCATCGCATTGATAAGTATCACTTCACTCGCGGACTGAAAGATGCATTTCACAAATACGAACTGCCGCTAGGCATAACCGGACCACTGCTATTCAGCCCCTAACAGCCCACAATAACTTGGAGCAGTGCTTGACGTTCTGTCGTGTTCGCATACTCTCCGTCTATCTTTCCGCAGAGTGTAAATAAAGTGTATAGCTGGAGTGGCGGTTGTTTCTCGCGGCCAGTAAGGCGAATGACGATAAATCATTCAGGCCGATAACAAGTCCGACACTATTATCCATTTCTCTACTTTCTCGTATCACGAGCGATAAGCGACGGCGGACTATTGTGCACTGAGACCGGTATGAGAACTAGTTACAAAGTCGCGATCGCGTAATAGGATATTCAATTATTGAGCAGATGAATCAACAGAGCGGCGGGACAAGCGATTAATCGATACTTGATCTGCACGAGTTCGAAGATCGATGCAAGAAAGAGAAGTCGGCGGTGATTACCGGCACGGATCTCAAGAGATACAGACAGGCAAACACGACAGCCGCAACTACATCCGGACAATTTGCGTTGATACATAGAAACGTCCGAGTTATTGAACGTTACATACAAGCGGATCTAGTTGATCGAGACAGTGATCGTTAATCTTTCATGCTCCTTACTCGTGATCGCCCGAGGAATGCCACTACTCGACTTCCAGTGGATGAACGTGTTCCTTAGGAGGTAAACGGGATCAACTTTTCAGCGATACTTTCAGCAAGCTTGCATACTAAATCATCAACAGCTTCTAGAAAGCCAGATTCAGTGGGCGGCGGCCCGCCTAACCAATGCCTAACCAACTATTCTGGACCCTCGTCTAATGGTCCGACTACTGATGTCTCATTCTACTTGTTAGCGGAGAACTGATAGTCTCAGATATACGCACCGACTAGTATTAAGCACTCGGATTCGTATCAATTATCCGAGAATATCGCCCACCTGCTAAATCATGTCACACTGATAGAGTGTAATGTGACACTTAACGTGTGAAGCATTAGCTCTTCCCGACTGCATTTAGAAAAGGTGTAACGACACTATCGTCGGCATATCGAATAGTTTCAAAGACTTTTTTCATCGGTCAAATCAGCAACATTGTTTTCAATTGAACGGGTGAGATTGCTTATCTATGAATGTGCTCGCATAAGTAGGAAGATAGTATCAGAAAGAGTACGGGTTCGGTCGATCTATCACTTTTCTAATTTACAATTTGTTTAATGCATATCGTCTGTCAGAGCACTGTTTACTAAATCTTTAAAGAATTCTTACTTGCAAAATGTTGGGATGCGCAAATGGCGTAAGCGCCTCCTATATCTAACACGCTATCATGAGCGTACTATGTATCGTTCAAATAAAAGTGTGGAGTAATTGGAGCTGGAGCGCGGAAGTACGGCATGTCGGTG
The DNA here is from genome assembly GCA_910591665.1 of Ectemnius continuus. Classification (NCBI taxonomy): domain Eukaryota; kingdom Metazoa; phylum Arthropoda; class Insecta; order Hymenoptera; family Crabronidae; genus Ectemnius; species Ectemnius continuus. The sequence continues at coordinate 4,248,057 of OU342868.1, read as the reverse complement.
GAAGATAGTGATCGCGATGAAAAGAGCTCCATAAAGGCGTCACCGCAGAAGAAAAAAAAAACCCGGCATCGGCTGCCTGCAACTGAGGCTTCTATGGTATTAGATGCGCTCGTGAAACATTAATTCGCAATGTAATCACTGTAATGAGTAGGACTGCGTGCGAATTCAGAGAGTCACGATCACAGCTTACCAACATTCTTATTTTTTACCCACGAGTACCATTAATTGAATAAGTAAATCAAACAAGTATGAGAATGCGTTCCCTGATTCAACAAATTAGGCAATGGGGAATTGTTAAATTTATCCCAGAAAATTTAAGTGCAAAAATCTTGAAATTATGCAAAAATATATACTTCCTCTTTCACGGCTGCTTCGAACATGAAGCTTCTTGGCATCATTATGTTTCGTCATTACGTATTGCAATAGCTTATCCTGAACATGATCGCGCGCGGTGGGTGTGCTTGCTCCACACTTTTATCGTCTCGCGCGTTACCCGCTGAAGCAGCCGCAAATGAAATTAGCGCGATTCTAATTACCCCTCAGGATTTCTACCATGTGAAACAAGCCTGCGCTCCTAGTCTCCACGAACCAGACAACCTCGGTTCCTTCAAGTATCCTGTTATTTGTCAGTGAGACGCGAGTTCAGACTGTTTTGCCGCGAATTCCACCGGTAGCCCGAACAATCGTTGATTTGTGACGGAGCATTTTGTACGAGAATCGATCCTCCATGGTACCCCGATCACAAGAACCTCCTGTTTTTCTCTGACAAGGAGCGGCAAGAGTAAAAGAAGCTGTAGCGTTGATTGTTGAAGTCGAGTAACGCGCCTTGCTGGTGTAAAAGTGAGCTCTGGCTTATAAACGATTTACTGAAAGTCTACTTCTTCATTAACCGAACAATATCGATGTTCTTTCACGGGTCAATCGCTACTAGGAGGAAGTGAATGTTGCTATTAAAGGCAAGTGCCAAAAGAAATATGACTGGTTTCACTAGATAAGCTAGAAAATTGAGGCAGCAACGTGGAGGTTCCGAGTTAAACGTTCGCGCTTTTGATTAGGATTGGCGTGGCTTCGTGTCGCTCAAAACAACGTCCTCTGTATTCAAGGGAAAACGTAGAAAGATGCGGCGAAGACGTCTTCGCCTCCGAGTAATCGTAGAAAATATTCCCGAGCGTTTCCTGGCTGCTGGCCGCTCGGCCGGCCGTCGATTCCCTAGGCGCGTTAGCCGCCGCTGGCAGGTATTTTAAACGCACCCGACTCTGCGAACACTCAACTACTAACTTTGTAGAACAGAGCCTGGCACTAATTTAAGCGGGGCTGCGCGGCCGAAATAACTGGATGATTGAGTGCAGAGTATGCCATGTTAATTTATCGCCCCTGGTATTAATTCGCGTAAAGGATTAAGAGCCGTTGATAATTCAGTGGAGCGGGCGGCAAAGAGCGCTCGCGCACCAATCAGTAGTCGATGATTTATCCGGCCATGAATGCTTTGGTCCCCTCTGTGATTAATGGGTTCGCTCATACGAAATTAGGAGAACTCTCCTTGCTCGAAATGGAGGGATAACCGATGTTAAATGGCTGAAATCCTACCTTGAAGTAAGCCCGCAGGAGTCACTCCGAATCTTCGAGTGCAGTGTGGGATTACACCGGGCTGATTTATGCCGTGACACATTAAATGCCCGCGGACTATACGCGCGGCCAGTAAGTGTCGGGAGACGTTTTCCCCGGCGGCCATATCAACTTTCTCGTTCTTCGCGAACTCACCAAGTAGAAACCCATCCTGTTCATTTGGATTCATCGTCAATTCGCGTGGGAATGTGATTCGGTGGAAACGCGGACTAAACGAAACACGCGACGATCATTAGACTATCTTCCTGTGATGAGTTTCTCGTTGCCAAGAAACGAGGGCTAGGACTCATTAGATCTTCGGGTGATGAGACGTGAGACGGCCAAGAAATTCCACACTATCAAGTCTTCGTGTTGGTGGCGCTTTTCGAGTCCAGGAGAGTGTCACTATCTCGTTCTGGTCGAAGCGGATGCTCTTCCCGTTGACGTTTTGGTCACGGGCAAAAGGAGCATCCCGAGCGCGACAAGTTGGCACGGCAAGAACAGAGGGTAAGAGGTAGACAGAAAAAGAGCGAGGGAGAGCACAGGCGAGACCGTGGAAATTTTGGCAGAATGGGATGTTGAGCAATGATATATAACGGATCCTATCTATCAGGATGACGTTCAGACAGATTAACGAGTCATCCTACAACCGTTCAAGATATCTACTTACAATCATTGTAATCGATTCGCCTGTGGTCAACACTGACTCCTTTTTCAAAAGTGAATTAAAATATGAATTGAAGTCAAATAAATCGAAAGAGTCTTTGATACAGCAAGTTATAACTCTGTTATTCTTAAGCATCCCAGGAAATAGTCATCTCAAGCTCGTGCTCTCATTGTTACAAGTGCCAACTTGGACGCACGTCGGTTTGCCGCCTTTTTGCCAAAAATAATGATCTGCGTCCAAAGACTTGGCTGGGGCACCGAGTGTGCATTACTTTTTCATGTATACTGGAGGCGAAAAAGAAAGTTGCTCTCACCAGATAAAGTTGTAAAGCAGTTTCCCTTATCGAAACAGATTGGGATATTTTACTCTGTTACGAGACCCGAAAAACTTGCAATAGAGAGGTACTCTAGATCCGATATCTCCGTTTCTTGTTCAAATGGTGGAGCATTTTATTAAAAAGGAGCATATTGCGTCCGATAGCGAGGCCCAACAACAAATTTTACATTGAAGTCTTATCGCTGCTAAGAAAAAGAAAAAACGAAAGTTATTTCTCTCTTTTCTGATAATCGCCTTAGAAAGTTGATAACGTTTTGCACTATACTTGAATCTCGAAGATATGTTTGTTATGAAAAACGAAGTGCTGCTCGTGCGATTATTCTCACTTTCTACATATGTTATACATGAAATTCGAGTAAAATCTTGACGTTTTCTTGGCTCCGAAACGATAAACACATACAAGTATACATTACCATCTACAATACGCTTCACAGCCTCTTCGAGATTAGCCCCTGCATCTTTGACGATCACGTACATCAGGGTTATCATCTCCCACGGGTACTGGAATAGCTCCATCAGTTTCGTACTGTACTCTAGTAGGATCTCCACACTGTCACCTATGGCAGAGACAGTATGAAAATCACAAGGTTGATTATGCATCACATTATGAGCGATTTGTTTCGATAGGATTAACGATCGTCGTGCCAGAAACCACTTGTTTCTATTTAGCAACATATTTTTTTCATTCTGCTTAAACGAGTCGAGCTTTCCCGCAACTTTCTATCATTTGCTAGAGCCCACGATGGAGGTGAGAAACGGGTACGCCGACATTTCCGACGAGTGGTGGTTTCACAGCGTTTATCAAAGCTAAGCCCTATTAATCTTCGCACGATTCCATAATATCGCGGTGCGAAGTCACCGTAGATTCTATCCTTAATTAATCATTCCTGATTCAACGAGTTATCTAAGCATACATATCACCCGAGTGTACCATACGAGAGATTCGCAAATCTCCGAGATATTTCTTGTCAAGTTGAGCATTAGCAAATCATCGTGCAGCTACTTAGTGGGAGGAATATATGGCGGTGGAGGTAGTAACGGGTAGGGGGGGGGGGGGGGGGTGGGTAGAGTACGAGGTGGTGGAACCGTTTAGGGCTTCGAGCACAGGGAAATGGAATTGCGGCGCTCTGGCTTCCGCGCGCGCGTACTCGCGTTCTGCGGACAACATTTTCCCGGCCGTTATGGCATGATATATTAGGCATTAAGGCAGCCAATGGCTGCGCGAGACCACAACAGTAGCTCCGCCTTTCAGTGGCCTCGAGGATCGTTTTTACAAAGAGAAAAGAGCCTGTTCTCTCTCGCTACCGTACTCTTTCCCTCTCTCGGCCCCTCTCTCTCTCCCTTTCAAGCCAGCCTTTTTCTCGCTCTCGAGCTGCGCGGATCTCCCTCTCTCCGCGCACGCTGCTATTTCTCTTTGCTAGAAGCGCGGCACTACCTTTCGCATGGGAGCGCGCGAGCGCGCCTTTACCACTCGGGTTCTCCTTTCTGTCGCGCGCGCCTGTTCTCCACGGCCCTCCCTTCCCTTGCCACCCTTTATCAGCACTATCGACTATGTAGTCGAGCTGCAGGTGCCACCGCCACCGCTTTCCTCCCTTCTCTCCTCGTACAGGTGAACCCGACCAACCACGTGCTACCTGCGGCTGGGGCGAAAGGGTTCCCCGGGTCCGCCAACACTCCATCCTAAGAGGGAGATATCTAACGTAGAAATGGTTGGAGAAATTCCCAGTGAAACAGAGAACCTATTCCCACGGCAGATCTCTCCTGGAATTGAAGAATCTCCGGGAGAAGCTTCCGAAAGAAATCTTCTTCCCTGATGAGATTTTTATCTTTCGAGAGCTTTGATTTATCGGGTAGGAGTCTGCCAATAGTGGATGGGTTTCTAGGCTCCGATATTTCGGAGCAGGAATTAAAGAGGAGAAGTGGAGTTTGATGTTAACTGCGTGCGTTAGCTGTTTCCCCAGTGGACGCCATTTGGCGGCCATTGATTATGGAAAGAAGTGGAAACGGGAAAGAATGGTTGGGGGGGAGTCGGGACACCGGGAATTTGAGGAGAACACGTGGTGTAGGTAGGCCAGAGAATAGCTAGTAGTTGTACCGCTAGACCATAGGCTACCCTACTGCTCGCACCGCTTCACTCGGTTGGTCGAAATCCACCTGGGAGGGATGTTCAACCCCTCTCCCCTCTCGCTCCCGAGAATAACTATTCCTATGCACTGCATGCGCAGATTGAATTCACTGAGTCCGCGCCACCACCACAACTACCAGGCCGATTTCTGCCGTCGGCAGTCAGACATAATCAAATATAATTGTCCCTGCTGAATATTACACTTGCACAATTTGCTTGGCGTCTTTAAAAGCCGTTTTTATTAGAACGTCAGTTGACCATTGTCAAATGAATTTCATCTTGGAAAACTTACAATTGCCGTCTCGTACTCGTTTCTTGAAATTGAAAAAACTATGAGACCTCATATGACATATATCATAAGTATAAGTGACGAGTTCACATTCTAATTGTAGCAGCCTTCAACCTGACGAAGTCGAAGTCCAGGGAGTTTGTGTTCTGTCATGGGTATTGTGTTTAGTGACAAGCGGGCAAGTGATCATTAGATTTCATCCGGTTCTTGTTTTTCAAAACCCTGTAATAATGCGTTGCGCGGCACCCAGGGCTCGTTATTGGCAGCCACTATTGTGATAATCTCGGGCAACTGGAGACTGATAGGGGCAGAATATTGATACTCTAAGACAGTGATCTGTCAGACATCCCATGCGGCATATTATACTTTATAGAAATGAGAAATAATGAGTCGGTGCATTGTGTGGAATCAAACGAAATAATATTAAGAGCGAGACTATTCTTCGAACGTCATGGAAAGATCTCTATGAATCCAGTAAACAAGCTTTTAAGTGATGCTGCGATTCTGCAATTGCAATTCAACCTATGATAGGAGACTGCCTTCCCTCCCCTTCTGTGTTGAAGAATTATAAGAGATACGATTGGTGCTGAGGTGATTTCTTCTTGCTATGGAGTTCGGCGAACGTTCGCTTAAAATCTAACTGTTGCCAGGCTAAGTCTATCGGCGATCGATGTTATGAAACTGGATGAATTATCGCGAAAGGCGATCAATTGCATAACACAGTGTGGATAGTCGGCCGACATTCAGATCCGTGTCTGGTTCCCGAACGACGCGACGAAGCCATAAGCCGAGGAACATAGTATCACACACTCACTCTCTCCCTTGTAAGGCAGTGGTCCCGCGCCTACACACAGCCCAGTTACGTGTAAGAGTACTCCCGCCACTTTATCCGACTTGCTGATTATAAACAAAATTCTTGGCCTGCTGATAAATAAATCTGTTCGTGGAAGGGAAGTCGAGAACCACCACTGATTGCAACTCGTCACGATGGGATCTCGTCCTTTCAGCAAGAACAAGAGAGTAACAATATCGGGCTGCGACGTGTCATCGGAGAATTGACAGTATCGGGTCATTATACTACTCACTCGAGTTTTCAGTTAAACCGAATTGCGCACAGTTCCGAGTATTTCGAGATCTTCCAATTACACTACGGGGAATTGTCGAAATTTCGTCGACTTTACACCTCGAAGAAACAGTCGCGCCGATTTCGCAAGGAAGTGGGCGACGTACACCGGAACACGTGTAGCCTATCCAATACTATATTTCAAACTCTAGTTGCGAGCATTCCAAGTAAACGACAGCCAACAAAGAGTATGAGCGGTAATATTTTTGCTCGATACTGCAAATATGATTACACAAGTTTATGAAGGCTCGCTCGTAATTCTAGGAAAGAGCTCGTTAACTCTCGGTAGAGCCGCGTTGCCCTGCTCCAAGCGGATATAACGGTGACTTTGTTTGAAAGTCGTAAAGCCGAGCACCCTTTCAACCGACGCCACAAGGATCTCGTTGCACTGGAAGCCGCCCCCTATCACCGACTATAATTGAAAATCGAGCACAACTAATATATCACTTTTTCTCAAGACTCATTTTGACACCCATCATAATTCGGCAGCGAGCCACCTGCAAGCAGTGTGACTAGTGGATGGTTGAAAGTTCAAATGCGTATATCGTGGATAGATGGGCTGGGCGGCTGGCTCTGAGAGGACAACCAACACCGGAGCAGCGAGGGAGCTTTTTATCCGTTGGAACGGGTGCGAATTCACGAATTTCGAGCTCGGCTAGCTCGTCAGGGTGCTCATATTACATAGAGAGACACGCACCCTCGAGCCTCCGACCACGCGATGTCCAGTTTGGATGAAACGGGTGCTCACGCTCTCGCATCATTCTCTCGCAGCAGCACAGTTCCCTGTGCTTTCGAGAGAGGCTTTAGCAATGATACTGTTGTACCGCTGAGTAATCGAAACCCCTGATGCAGTCACAGTCGGGGTTCTCGTTTCGCCGGTCGGCCAAAGCCCAACGCACACGCGTCCCACCAAGCCGTGTCCTCTACATACATGCCTCACACATGTACGCGCGTAAAACTATTCTCGTTCCAGCGTGCAAAAGCACTCTCTCATCATACGCGTCTTTTTAATATAATCTGTCGCCTCCCTATATCACAATCTCAGTCTCTACGCGCGCTTTTCATATCTTTGAAGCTCCGAGAGACGCCGTCGGCCTCTAACGAGCATTGGAGCTTGTTTTTCGTGCGGCCAGTGCGTCGCGTTTAATACTGGGTGGTTGGTGCGCGAGGAGCCAGGGGGGGCTGCAACAGTTCGAGGTCCCAGGTCATAAAAATAGTAAACGCGAAATCGCAATAAGTTCCAGCGGAAGGAGACGAGCGGAGGAGAGCGCTCGCGAACGACGCGGCAGCTTTTACGAGACACGACATTTCGGAAGCAGTAAAATTCCATCCTGGCAAGCGTTCGCATAAAATCCTAGCTCGACGGCGAGGGGGACGCTTGAGGAACTTAACGTAGTTCGGCTGACATTCCGGTTTGCGTGCAAGAAGAAAGTATATGCTGCCCAAAATGCCTCTTCAAGACTGAAGAAGAGTATGAAGGATCGTCGGTGACTTTACTCTTTTATCGATAGCAAGTAGAAGGGAGATGTGTAAATATAAATGGCGTGTCGCCCGGTGGTCGTCGTGGCGAAAGTGCGTGGTGCGCGAGGCCGAAAATTATGGTCCCTCATTAAAGTACGTGAAGCGTACAAGTCTCCAGGCGGGCACAGCCGCGAGTCGTGAAGGAAGTCACGCGTGTTTTGTAGTGACTAACAATGAGCAACTGTGTGTGTAGAACTTGAAATACGGCTGTATGAATGTGTGCATGGTAGGTGGAATAAGAGCGACGACGTCAGGACGATAGGAGGGCAAAGCGAGGGTCGGTTGCTATAATATGTGTATGAAACGAAGGCACAATAAGGCGCAGTTGGAGAAAGAGTGCGAGATCATAAACACCACCCCCTAGTTAGAAAGAGTGAGATATCCCGACCTTCGGCCGGGATTCCGTGAGGATCGTTGCCCTCTTCTTGCCAGAGAGAGAGAGAGAGAGAGTAGTATGTACCACGCGGAGAAGAGCTGTCGAGGGGCTGTCGTAAAGGTTTTAGGACTTTGGAGCCCTCGGACACGCGGACACTTGCATCCTGAACAGTCATCACTCGGGAATGAAATTGAAGCTGCGAGAACTCGTAGATGCAATTTTAATTTAATTTATCGATACAAGTTGCACCTCATTTGACATAAATTTCGTATAAAGGGATCGATAAGAAGCGGTTCTTGTTTAAGCGACAATTGGAACTGGGAGGGTCCGCGTATCGTCAATGTCTCAATTAAGAGTTGATTGAAGGGAAGCGACTTACAAAGGGATTAAAAGAGGAATGCTTATAAAAGTCGTCAAGTGCGTATGCAAAGTGAGGGTGCGAGTGTGATAAGAGAGCTCGTAAAGATCTAGATCGGGGAAAGAGCATGATAAAAGAGAGAAGGCAAGACGAGCCTTCCGCATGCTCGTGTTTATGTGCTCTCGCAAGGGTGAATTCCCTCTTTCTCTCCTTCTCTCGCGAGCGAGACGCGTCTCATAATATTTTACGACATTTTTGTAACGCCAGTAGGCTGCCAGCAGACGACACTACCAAGGGGGGAGAAAGTGACAGATCATTTAACCCTGCGCCTCGTAAAAGAGAGCTGTGGCTCCACTCGGTAGACTGCGAGCGCGGCTTTACTATCCGCCCTTCTGCCTTTCGGAGACAAGGAGATCCTTCGACTGATCGGCTAGCAAATCATCCCCCACGATTTCTTTCGCAAAGCAACCCCCCTTCGACCATTTCTTCTCACAGATATAATATGTTCTAATATATTTTTCTACAACTAGCATGCCGAATAAAAAGATTGCGGTACAAGGAACTACTAATTCTATGGCAGACGAATTGAAAATTAGATAGGGGAAATAACAAAGTTTCCCCTCTTGCAAAGTGCGCGAAGTGTTTAAATCGATCGGGCCAGCAATCGTTGCGGTCAATATTTAATGCACTATATCGCGACACTTAAGTTACTCTGTTGCCGTCGGCGACACGCGATGCCTGTCGTGTTTCCACTTTTGTTTCCCACCAGTTACACCATTTTGTAGACGCTTCACTTTGTATTTGCCGAAGAGTATTGGAAAATCAATACAATATTGCTCGAACAAAGAGCAGATGGTCAGTGCAAGTTTTGCTGCAGTTGCGAAGCTCGATAAAAAATTGGCAGGGTCAGTACAAACAGTGCTCAGCGTATTTTACCCTTGAATCTTCGAGGCGTCCACGTACATATTTCATAAGAGAGACGGGTACGCGTCGAGTGAACCGAGAACACTAAGCATTGATGATTTCCAAGAAAGCCCAGTCAAATCGATTGGCAATGCGGGCCGCACACGCAACTCTCCTCGATGATAGTGCCTTGAACGGCCCTCAGTCCTCCATTTTTCTCTCAAGCTCACTGTTTACTTTATACTCGATTCTTTTCTGATTATGCCAGAGATTTTCTCAGATAGCAACAGCCTTAAACAGCGTCGTTTAAGATGGAAAATCAGAACATACGCTAATTATTCATACTCGCTGACTATGAAAGAAGTTTTTACAAGTATCGAGAGACTAGCTGTATTATAGCTGGTATCCAATGACTTCAGACAACTTTCTTGAGATAAATATATGCAATTTTATTTGATAAGAATTCATGCCGAACGCCGCCAGAAAAAATAGGTGTCGCCGCGTTTGAGCGAGTAATCTAGGCCAATAAGTTAAAGGGTAAAAAGAGAAATTTTCTATTCTGCTACTAATAAAATACTTAACATATCGAAAGGTTGTCAACGAGCAAAAACGCGAATGCTATTAAAACCGGGCAAGAAACAGTTTTGTATTTTATAGACCGTTACGTAACGAAGACCTCAGGTTCTCCGAAGGCTAATTGACAAGAAAAGACAAACTTATCGAAATTTAACACTCAACTGGTGTCAGTTTCAGTGCTAATTATCATGGCGACACTATCGCTTATAAAAATCCAAGTAATTCTGCAAAAATGCCTACAAAATAGTATAGCGGCGACTGGCGCTGGTGTCAAGCTTGCTTTAACTGCCGCCATTTAATCTATCTAATTAAACCAAGTTATTGGCTGAGAGATCGTTCCAATGCAACAACAAACACATAAATCGTTCAACTTACGTGTAAACACTTCACAGTAACAGACGCGTAGAAGATTCGAATATTTCTTCGTAATCGATACAAGTATTTTGCACCACGGATAGGATTCGCCACCCTCGCGGTAAACTCTCTCCCTGACCTACCTCGAGAGGAAATTTCGAGGTCGAAAGCGGGCAAACTGTAACAGTAGAATGTCGTAAACGGCTGCTGGGTAATGCCACGCGACCCCTTGAGAGCAGAGGGGCAGAAAGCTGTAATGGGAGAGCTTGCATCCCCTCTATTTCCTAGGGGCGAGGAGGAGCGCGCCAGCTTCGTAAAAGAAGAGCGAGCGACGAAATTTTGTAAGTGGGTTGGCTATCAGCATGAACGTCAACGACCGCGGTCGCCCAAGAAGAAAGGGAACCGCTCGTTTCCCAACGGCTGAGATTTACGAGGTCGAATTTCGGAAAGACTGACCACACTCGAGGAAAAAGGATCGGGCGGAACTAGTGGAGGAGCGGGAGAAGTGGAGTCGGGCCACAAAAAGACCCGAAGCCCGTCGTCAAAGAGAAGGAGAGAGAGGGGGGCAGAGGGAGCGAGTGAGACTCGCTGTTTCGTGCTAACCACAAACAGCTTTGCTTCGATTAACTTTCTGCGAGCAACGAAGCCGCGGATGTAAGTTATTTATGTGGCAAAAAGAATTTGAATTTCAGCAAACGGTTTTTTGCCAATCCAAATTACAGGCGCAGAATGCAAATACCAAGGAATCTTGACGTTATCCCTAATGTGCGCCGGCATAGTAATGCGATCGATGGTAGACTCTCGACGATAGGATTAGTATGTACCGCAGTGTCACTAGGTCAGATCTCGCTTGAAAGATTAATCCTTGCAGTCGACACACACCGGTAGAGTGTCGGGGGAAAAAGCGCGATCTAGTTTTATTGAAAGAATAAAATTGGCTTGGGAGGCCATGAATTCCCGAGTGCTCCTGATTCCTCGCTATTGGAGGACTCGGGCATGTGCACACTGTGCCAATTAGCCGCGAAAAAATCACAAGAACCATAAAACAGTGCGAGAAACAAACGTAAATTAAGTATAAAGTACGGGAGCCCGTTTACGGCCAATGTGCTTACGATAGAGCTGTCACCCCTGACCACTCCAACAGAGAGACACATACTCAACGCGCACTTGTTTCCTCCAACGTATTTTATACGAATCTTCCTTTGCTTTTCTACAAATAAAATATCCCATTTCCTCTAATAAAACGCCAATTATAACGCATAATCTTCGAAAGTAGAGTGCAGACTTTCATGTAGAACTTTCGAATTTTTTTGAAGTCAGATGGAAAGTCTCGACTAATTGGGTTAGACATTGTATGAGCGGGCAAAGTGAAACGACGAATTCTAGTATAGCAGAAGAATAAATGGTGGTATGTGGAGGCAGTAGTATATAAAAGTGGCAGTCGTCAGTAGGAGCTTATTGCCAGCTTACCTGGCCGTTCAACAGTAGTCTGCCGTAAGTTCTGGCCGAAGGAAGGCGAGGAACGCTTTCGGTTGCAAATGCGCGCGATACTTGACTAAAAGCTCGTGCCCGATACTTCGAAAGGCAAGCACGTAAAGGGGAACTTTACAGCATCATATACCCGTGGTAATCACTAGTTTGTGTCCGCAACGCAATACCTCGCACAAATACAACCCTGTCTGCCTTTCCTTCTCTGCTATCAACGGCCATGCCACTTTTCCATTAATACTGATGATACAGAATTCCGGTCGCTGTTAATTCTGGCATCGCAAAATCCGTGGAATCGCGCCAGTTGTAAGCCAATTAAGCATTTTACGACTTACTCGCTCCCTCGTAATAACTGCTCATCTCGGGATCATCTTATTAATCTCGCCGTTGACTTATCTCACTCTTCACTACCTCTCCTTTATTAAATGTCTTCTCGTCCATTCGTCAGCCATTCCAAAAGGTTTAGTTCTAACGATCCTAGAATGATTCTAGAATGAAACCAGAATCATGGGAACATTGTCCCAAAGAGTGGTGCGACGTGTATCAGAAGGATGGACAAATGTCGAAAGGAAATTTCCCACCTCGAACTAGTAGGGAACTGTCAATCGAAGTTTACTGGTTAAGGAAGGAAGGCGGGTAGAGAGTAAGGCAAATGATGATGGGAGGGAGGGTGCCGGGCCGTTTGCGTCAGTGAACAAACTATTTCATCCGAAAGGGAGCAAAATAACGATAACTTTTAAAAAGGAGTGGGATCGTAAAAGCAAGTGTGTGCGTTGGCGCGAGCGAGTGAGCGAGAGGGCTCCTAGGTTTGGGCTTTGGTTATAAGTTCGTATTATATTAGCCGGCATGGAATAGCCGCACGGCCAATCGGGACGCTCGTAAAACCGGGGTTAACATTCGGTCGGGTTGTCAAGTGAAAGAGTGGTTTGAATTTCGGTGGGATCACTACGAACGACGTTATAAGTACACCGTCGCTTGGCTTATGTACCGGGTGTGCCGAGCCTCTCCGCCCCAAATTACCGAAATCCGTGGCAGAGCGCGCTTTGTCAGTGCCAGCCTCGGGCTCTGGACCTGCACCCGATCACAGGAGCCGACGGACATCATAAAGTTATAATCTCCTGAAATCCGCCTTCCCGCCGTACCGCCCCACGAACGCCTTTAATGAACCTGTATCGCCATTATGATTATAGCTCCCTGTTAGGGAATATCGCCCGTTCTACCGGATGCCTCTTTTAACATTCCCGCAACTCTGTTCCGAGAAGCTATCGATGCCTTCCGATTATTCTCTCGCTCGGCTATTCGCGGCAAATAGTTCAAGATAATTATAGGGATCCAATGAAATGGCAAACTGTGCACAATTGTTTAATCGAACTGGCCGGGGAGCGAAAGGGAGGACAGTGCGAGAATTGTATCTCCGTGAATACTGATCCTTCATTAGCCGCTCCGTGGCGCGGCGACATTTTGCACGGCAATCGCCAGCGATATAATCAGTATATATAGCGTCGCTTCCCGGCAAGCAATGGCCCCTCTTCTCTCTCCCTCTCGCCCGGGCACACTCTCAATACCGGTCTTTGTTCCTAGACACTGTCGCACTGGAGGTCTACTATCGCGCCATTCTAATTTATTTCACAATTATTGCGCTTCATTACCGCCTGGCTGCGCTTGCGAGTTGATGATGTCAGAGTTGGTCATATCAATAATTGCAACCCCAAGGAACTGGTGCAATTCTTGGCAGCTCGTCTAAACAATGCTGAAACGAATTCAAAGTGACTCACGCGAGCGCAACATTATTTTTGGAGGCGGGTAAACAGCGAGTGTCTGTTTTGCTGATTCGAAACGTCTAGTTCGGGAAGACTGATCGATTGCTACGCTTTCGTTGAACATGCATAACTTCCTCTGCTGATTAATACATTCTGTTACATTTGAAGAGGACGCTCTTGGCAGCGGCGCGAGAGAAACAACGGAATTAGATTCCTCATCGGCATGACGTTTGGCACGTGGCGCAGAATGCGATTACAAAGTATCCGAATGGGCCAGTGCTCGAAGGTCCCGGGAATGGTAATTTGTTGCGAAAAGGACGACTGATTTGATTGATCGATGGATCTGGTCTACGTCTAATTGGAAGTAGCGCCGGGGCAACAAGCGGAATCGACGGTGGGCGCGCTCGCTCGTTCGAGACGAAGCCATAATTAAACCTCGAAGATTATTTCTGACAGGAGCGCTTCATTATTTCTGGCATCGCTCGCCGGTGAGCGATGCACACCAACGTCATACCGTTACAAAATTACCATGGAGTCTGCACGGAATGCGAGCAGGGACGCGATCGAGGATGTCGTTCGGCAAGTAGCCGCGTTCTCAATCTGTTTGTCGGAAGTTGGAGACCGAGGATAACAGCATCCCTCGACCAAGAAAGGTAGCGTTTAACGGCTACAGGAATTGTCACATCTTTAATATTAATGGGACGGACGAGGTTCACACTGCTCAAATCAATCACTTTTCGAGGAATGCAGGTAGGCACATATGCCTCTGTATAATATGGCCTGTCTGATTAATTCATAAATAAACAAATTGGTGAGGTGAGACGTTAATCAATCCAAGAGAATACGGGTGCGTTTGCCGAGGGCATTAAGGCCCTTGAACGGCATGGCTCACTCCAACGAAGATTTAGATTAATGCGGTGCCAGCATACTCTCCCCCTCGACGGCTCGAGCATAATATGCGTGAGGAAGACATATAGAGGAGGCCTGCTGTATTTTGCAAAAGTCCGGTAATATCGTATTAATTATGAGATACTCTGCCGAGGTAGCTATCACCCGGTTCCCTTGACATTCTCTGTCTCCGTATAACAGCCAATTTGACCGTGTTCCGGGGGGTTGTATAGGAGGCTCAGAGCCAGAAGGAGGGACGGCTGAACTGGAAATCCGAGCGAGCAACAGGTAGGCGATCCTGGTTCTGCATCGTGCATCGAAGCTTCTACGGGATGGCGTGCGTACACACAGATATGGGAAACGTGTATTCGCCGACAAGAGCAGGTGCACCGGAGTAAAACAGATGATGAGCGTGCATATTAAGCGTGCATATCGACTTAATGGATGACTTTAATTTTTACGGTGTGCCAGCGTAAATCAGTAAAGTCGGCCCGATCACTCTTGATATAGATTGTTCGGATAGGAAAGCGGGGAGGGCCCTAGAGATCCTTATATTTATGGCCGTTTCCAAGTTCTGCGATGATGATTCATAGCTTAATTATCGAGGTGGCAGAATCGGGAATTGGGTGCGACTCGAAGTGAAAATTGTGTCACTACCATATGAAGGCCCACTTTCACATGCACGCACTGGCCGTAAGATTGCTCGCGCGACAATGATGTGCCACGGTAAGGAAACGAGTTATCGATCCAACAAAATAATTCTCTTGACCCGTAGACTACTCCTCGTACGTCAATACTCGTCCGCTGTGGCGGCGAGTACACGTCGTTAAACCATTGACGACCTAACATAACCCGCCTTCGATCGGTCCTACTCCCGCCGCTACTTACCTCTTCCTTTTCGGTTCAAGGAAGATAATGCAATTGTACGCGAGGAATTCGACGTGCATTACGACGAGATTAATAGTATATCGCGAGGGATGTGAGGAAGAATGCTCTTTATAAAAAGTACATAGTATGGTATGGATTGCGTCATATCGCTCACCGTTCTGCGACTGCGGCAAGTGTGTGGTGGTGCCGGTGTGAGGGTGAATCGGGGGTAGCAATTTCCTGGAACCCGGGGTGCCAACGATACCACCGTGCAGACCATTACTGCCGTGGTTGCTGATGGGCGAGTCGCCGCTGCTACTGTCGTAACTACCCTCGAGGCTGCGGGCCGGTTGTGGCACTAGCCGATCTCCATCCATCCCAAAGGGCGGTGGGTCCACCTGCTAGGAAAGTAGCAATTACAATCGGCCGGCCAGGATATTCCCGACACTTTGCAATGATCGCCGGCTAAACGCGCATTTATAATCGATCATCCACAGCAGTTAGAACGGAACAGGTTCGCTCCAACCTACCAATCTGGAAAGTCGTTTTTCATTGCTACTGAGGAATTTCGAATGCAGGAAGAACTTTCTCGCATAAGAGTCCCCATCGACTGACAGAGAATGTAATTCACGTTTTATTGAAATGTACGAGAAGACGAGGATTTGTTGCGTGTGCGGTAATGAAAATAAAATCGATAAAAGAGACAGGGGAGGAGGTAGAGTAACAATTGTGCACCCTAAGGAACAAGGAAGGACTAACCTCCTCCGCCGCCCTGACCCTGACCTCATCCTGGGCGAGGGCCCTCCTGAGTGCGGTCTGCCTGGCCATCACCTTCTGTCGATCAGCGGTCAACTTACACTTCTCGCACTCGCAAGTCCGAAACTTGCAGTACCTCTTGTGACCCTTGAGAGCGATCTTGAGCCGATGGTTCCGGCAACGAGCACAATTCGGTGGTGTGCGCGGCGTCAACGCCGCGCTCGAGGATGATGAAGCGTTCGACTCCATCCGCTTGGAAAGGTCCTCGTCTCCTTTCTCAATGATGTCGTGCTCTTGCTGCGAAGCCGAAGATTCGGCGCCGCAGCTCGAGCCGTTTATCACTACTTCCGCCAGCCCTGTAACTCTTTCTTCCCCTTTGTCCACCTTGTTGGTGTGATCCGACGTTCGCTCGACAATTTGAATTCACCCTCTCGCGGCAGAACGCAGCTCTCGATCGTCCATCCGATGAACGAAGCCTCCTGAAACAAAGCCAATTTTTCATCCAATTAGTAAAACATAGACAAAAGTAGAAAATATGGAGAATTGTAGATTCTTTAGGAAGACTGTATTAGAATAGGGTTGTGTATCGTGCGACATAGTGTTGGCCGTGCGATCGACGCCGTGCTGAGAGGATGATTGCATTAGCGACAGATGCGCACGAAAGATACCGCGCGGGAAAGATGTGCTGCTGGAAAAGGTTTGCATAATGAATGCTCCGAGTATCGCCCATGTGTCCTTTTGTCCAGCTAATAGAATCGGCAGACGCCAACTTAACCAGGAAAGATGAGACGTAACGACAAATGGAAACACTTCAGAGAGCATTTGCCTCGACAATGTACCCTGTCGCCATTATTGTAAACGTAGAACATGCCTGAAAGGGAAAAAGATGCCGGTAATTTATGACCCTGGAAACAGGGTATCAACACTTGAGATCTCGGCAGAGATTTTAAGGGAGACAAACTGGTGCCCCGTTAGATATCGTCTGGCTCCTGCTTTCGCCGGCCGACGACTTTTTTTGGTATGCTTCGACAACGTTAATTTTCGCGGGCTTCCTCGCTGATCGAAACCAAGTTCAAAAAAGCCTCGAGCCTCCTTTGTCCTTGATTACAATGCGCGCTCGGCAGAGAGGGGCGAAAAAATTGAGATGAATTCTGTGGCGGGCAAACCACCATGAAGGACGGACAAGTCACGATAGGCTTCCAATAAAACGCTGAAAAAGGTAAATTGCTGCATTCCCAATGGGAAGAGCGTGAAGATGAATACATGACACGTTGATGACCGCAAATCCATTAAACCCCAACAGAGTTCCTAATTACGAGGATTTTGTTTGATTTGTGTGACAGGTTGATCTACCGCATTAAGTAAAAGATTGACCGTAATATCCAGGGTGGCCAGTGAGCTTTTGTGCCTGAAAGGGCTGCTCGAATCGTGGCTAGGTGATTGCAAGTTTCACAAGCGTTCTAGGTTTTGTGAGAACTGCTTCCATCTCGTTCTAGCGATTGACGCAACAAAAATCGCTTAATGCGGAGTTCAAGGTATAAAGAGGCGAAGGATAATGAAAGAGGCTGCATAATGCAGTCCGAGCAGAGAGTATACCTGGGCTTGCCATCTGTAGGAGCGCTTAGCCTTCAGGAGCGTGAACGCAGAATGGGACCAACCCACTTCGCCAACCAGAATTACGTAAATGAAAGCCCTTTACTCGAGTTCGAGGAGTAAATGCCACAGAGAAATAAGTTCGGGGAATAAGTGGCAGCAAAATTAGCCTTCCCATCTCTCTCGGTACCGTTCGTGATTTCCAAAGCTATCCGTCTTCCCTCCAAAGTCTCGACTCGAGTATACATGCGAGCATTTACGACGCAGATCATATAAACGCACTCCAATTTCATGCATAATACATCAATTCGCCTTCGGCAGAGATATACCGGATTCTATCAGTTGGGAAGTCCTTATCAGCCGCGAATCACAACCGGGAGAGCATTTCTCACGGTCAAAAGAAAGCCGTATCTTATCGTGCATTGAACAGAGTAACAAAATGCCTGATAGCAAGCATGTAGCGTGCAGAAACTTCGATCAATGAAACTCCGCATTCCGTTGAACGTCTGACAAGATCTTTAGTGGACGAACAATTCTATGTTTCAAATTAAGAAAATATAAATACATATTATAATTTTGTGGATCTATAATTATATCGCAAGCGACACGGCGAACAACAGGGATCGGAAAATAACGAACTTCTCAAACCCAATAAGGCTACAGAATAGCGTGTCACGTTTGGCACAGAGAACCGCTAAAAGAGATAAAGTGAAGCAGGGAACTGTGCTTGAAGGAACACGTAGTCCGAAACCTAATACGTACCATCCTTCTGAACTGGAGACATGGATCGACCATATTTGCACACTATATTTACATCGACCAACGATAAATTTCAATTACCAATAATGACATAATTGGAAAAATTGATCATCATTATGAAAACTATTTCTTAATAAAGTGTTTTGAAAATCTGCATGTGTGGGTTGAGTCCGGTTCTCTGTTAGTTCGCGACGGCAGCCTGTCCAAGTAACACTGAAAACATCATTTGGGTGAGCGATCTTTCACGTCGTCCCCTATCAGCAATCACGAAAGCGAGTGAGCCTAATTACAAGCGAAGTGCGCGCCAGTGCTCTCCCTGATCGATCTTTTCCTTCGATATATCTCGTTTTTCAGACGCGTCTGGTAATTGCAGCAAGGATGTGATTTGAAATGACACTTCGTTCAATACGATCCTCAAAAAGAATAACAAGCTCTGGTATCGACGACATATTCCACTCGATACAATGTAACGTTTTCCAGACCGGCTTTATCTCGCACTGGGAACTGTTTGGAACGAGCGCGAAGCGTTAAGAGATTTACTCTGACGTTCTTTGATTCATTGACACAAATATACAAAGTACGATCGTGATCCCATCATCAGCTCGAGATTATAATCCAAACGTCTTTCTTGAACTCTGTTTTCTAATGCTTTCGATACAAACCCAATATAATGAAGCCTTTGTGAAACCTTAACGAACGACGAATTTTTAACAAGCATCATCGCAATCTTTTTCTCTTCCCGCCTTGTGGAAGGTCCAGTACAAAGTGATAGTTATTGAAATCGACATCGACTCGATGCTTTCATCGCATAGGGGCGCCGGTGTGAGCCGCTCGATCAAAATCTGAGTGAGCGATCTAGCACGAGAGGAAGCCGGCATGCGGCGAATCAAGGAGCGAGCTGGTGCGACATTGTTTTTATCGGCGTTTCCGTCTAATGCTCGCGGCAGAATCATTACATGGTTGCACGTAACCACGCGCGGAAACCACGTATCATGACGTGACTGGCTATAGTTGGGGAGATATCGATGTCAGATCGATGCAACTCAGTGCCCGGTACGAGTCACATGCACTCTCCCGCTACATGTATAACTTTGTTGAGTGAAAAACAACCAGCCGTTCATTATCTTCGCCGCGCGACTTCCCCTTAGTTCATACATTGAAACGTAGCATATACTTTACACCAAGAATACTGATTGCTTGATGATAGTCTCTCCTTACAAAGTTATAATCGAGCCATAGACTTTGTAGGCTTCTTTCGAGAAAAAAGAAAGTTTCTGCCACTGCATTTACCTGTCGTTTTGGGATGCTGCGGTTTCAGGACTTGTGTGCGTAGAGTCGAGAGTGCGATTTCCACGAGGTTCACTGATAACACCGGCTTGTTCAGGCTAGCGTGTTTACGCACAGCTTCCTCGATCCTCGGCTGGGGAAAAAAGCACATGCGTTCGTGCGGTCGTTCCTCCGTGCGTCCTCTTGCACGCGGGCTCCCACGTGTCGTCGAGCACTCGTCGCTCTCTGGTAATGAACGCGCGCGCACGTCCTGCCACTACTGCTGCGAGTGTGACAATAGTCCATTCGAGGCATCCTTCTTTACTAGAGCGTTGCTAGTCGGTGCATGTCTCGCAATTTCGCAACCGCGAACGACATACAATCCGTGAGCGGAAGGCCTCGCTGTTAGAATCCCCTCCGATTCTTTCACCTGCTTTCCACTTAAATCTACTTCACACAATTGTCCAATGAGTCTGAGGAATCGATGCTAATCAGAGGAACACACAGTTGTATTGTAAAATGAAAGGGAAGTAAGTCTATTGTCCACTGTGGCTCCAGTCTGCTTAGTTCAAGTGATCGCGAACGAGGAACTTCGGATTCGCACGCGCGCGCAGTTTATCGGCGTCGCATCTTTATGACACTGTGTATCTTTCAGTGGCGAAGTGCTCGTGCGGCGTGTCACTTGATCTCCCCCCTCTACCGGCGCTAGCCAGCTTTTCCGCTTTTCCTCTCCTACTCTCGCCGCTCTGCAACTTCCCTCGCAATCTGCCGCTCGGACTCCGCTCGCTCGCTCGCACACGCGCACTCTCCTCCAGTCCCTCTCTCCCCCTCCTCCTCCACCTCTCTTCCCTCACTCTCCACCACTCCCTATTTCTATTTGCCTGCCTCTCGCAACACTGTCTCTCCTCTCTCTGTTATCTTGCGTATGCAACGTCCCACCGCTGATGGATCACAGGCCGCCTCCTTTCCTTCACCACCACCAAACTTCCTCTACCAACTCTTCGATCCCACCGGGGTACACCTGCTTCTCCACCGATAGACTAAAACACGCGCGATTCCTGTCCACCGATCGCTAAAGTGTCACCGGGAGAATAGAAGGGTTTTGTTCTCTTTAAGGGAGGGAACATCGGGTGACTGGGCTCAATGAGTGCTGGACCCGATCGGAGATATGCTCAGCACGAAAGAACGTAAACCTTTGGAAAGAAGATTCGTTTTCAGCACGAAGAGGCCTGGGGCGCGTCACGCGAGAACGAATTTGCGCGGCCGGTATCGCGGGATGCGCAGCAGACGACGACCACTTCCGGAGAACGGCTGCGGTTAGTTTGCGCGCGCCCGCGATCCACGCTCCCTCCTCTCTCGCGCGCGCTCTTTCTCTCTCGTTCTCAGGAAGCTTTTGCCGGGAGAGAGAGCGTGTGGCTCTTGGAGAGTGTGGCGGCGATTCGAAAGGATTGCGCGGCGACGGCGGCGGCGGCGGCGGCGGCGGTAACGGGCGAAGATGGAGCCGGTGGTGCGCAGGGATGCTGCTGCTGCTGCTGCTGACTCGAGTCCACTCGGTTCGACTCGGCTTCGGCGTGCAAGCGTGTTTGGCAGCGCGCGCGACTGCTAGCGATGCGCGCCAGCATGCAGTCCGTAACTTACTAGAGCGGTGGTAGCCGCTCCGCGGCACGCCGACCAAATGCACGTTGGCTTGCGGGCACCGTCCGGGAGGGGGCACGTCCCTGGCGGAGGAGGAGACATCGTGGGCATCGGGACGCTCGCAGGGAGAAGAGGGCGAGAGCGGGCCAGAGCGGCGGCCGGGCGCGGTGGACGCGTCGCGTCGCGTCGCGTCGCGCCGTCGTGTCGAGCTTCGAGCTCGTGGAGGTGGCTCGCGCGCCGCACCAAACCGTCCTGTCGGAACCTCAAGCTTTTACGATCGAATCAAGTGCAAAATGTCTCGGTGCGCCACCAGCACGCTCCGCCAGACCCCGCTTCCCTTGCAAACCTGTTGTGCGGCTTTGTTCAATGTTCGAAGCATCATCGGCCCTTCTATTATTGGTGCTCTTCCGATACCGGATCATTTTCCCATGCAGAACGCGCGGCCTCCTTGTAAACCAGGCCTCTTGTGGGAATACCAAATTTGCAGAATCTCTTGCTTTACTACCGCGCGCGCACTCGCAAGCTGCTGACCCGTTTGCGCTCTTGGGCGGTAATAGCGATGGGATAGTCGCGACTATTAACACGATCATAGCTACTGTCCTGCGAAATTCGTTTGGCGGGCCTGCGGCGAGACCGGGCTAAATGATTCTCGGAAAGTGCGGCATCCGTAAAACTGCAATTACCGCCGCCAAAATGTCCCGGGGTGCGCGCTCAGCTCGTCACGAGTTCGTCGGAATTACGGCGGTGCTGCGCAAGATAGATTACAACTTGGTGGTGTGTGTAATTTTTGCTACTCAAGTAGCTGTCCAGGGGCGGAGCGCGCTGCGCCTGAATTAATTCTCGGCGCGGCGTAGAGAGGTGATCCTGCTGGCACGTGGAATTTAAAGGGCGCCCACTAACTGTGTTTGTCATTCACGCGAGATTTCCTATTCAATCTACGCTGTGATTAGAGGAGGGTGCACCGGGCACCTTGAGTCTATCGTTGCCATGCATTCCTAGGAACGCAGTCGACTTTAATTAGAATTGCGATTTGTCGAGAATGAAATCCAAAGGTTAGCTTGACTTGCAAATGCAGTAGTAGTTGCTGACTTGGCGATTTGGATGAAAGCTTGCTGGAGTATACATCGATGGTCGGTTGAGGAGCGAGCGAACGATAAATGTAACAAGGGCGCCGAAACAGCTGTCGAAAGCCCTGACAATACGATCTTGAGGCTGATAGGTTAGCCTGGTGGAAAGGAAGCAAGTAGAGGAGGCGGGTACGTATGCACGTACAAGGAGAAACAGCCCCCAGTCGTAAAACGAAGCATGCAGGAGGCCTTCGATATACGCATACGGGTTTTGTATTTAATATCCTTTCCTTGATTTCGCACGAGCACCGCCTCGGCCGCGCGTCCACCCGTTCTTATCCCTCCGGCTTTACAGATAACCGAGCCGCTTATGATAATCACTCAGATGATGGCGAAAATATTTTATGCATCCCTGCCACTCGGTTTACGAGCTCGTTTTTACGTGCTGCCGCCTCCCAGAAAAGAAATAATGTTGGCCACTACCGCGAGAGATTCCGCTTGAGTTATACGCCGTTAATGTTGAAAATTTACAGCCGCCTATGCCGCAACACCCCGTCCTCCCTCCCATTTTCAAGAGTTCTTGTAATCTCCCCCCACGAGGGATGCCAACGACCAAGAACGGCCTCCAGTTACGCGAGACGAATTAGCGCCGCTATCTTTTGAGCTCTCTTGTCAATTAAGTGGGACAAGTGTCACTGATAAGACACTTATTGGGACAGGAGAGGCCTCCAATTTTCTCCGGCAGGACGAGATGCCCGCTCGAGACTGGAAGCTTTATGAGGTTGTCCGGTGGTCGTAACTGTCGTTTAAACACCTCCTGCGCCGGCTGTATTCGTACGAGTGACAATAAAAAGTCGTTTGTAAAAGATAAAAGCGAGCGAGCGAGCGAGTCTAGGTCGAACACGGTATAAGAATTATCAGGGTACACCGCGAATGTCAGATACGGTAGCGGAAGTCGATGAACCTCGCGCTCCCCTGGAATTAATAGTTGGTCGACAAGAACTCGACGAGAGAACGGTAAGAGGGCGTTGGTAGAGGAAGGCCGGGAAGTAGTGAATGTCTCAAGTGGATTGGAAAGGCTGAGAAGCCGAGTTTTATTTTCTCCCGGTGTATACTCTTTCCAGTCTCCATTTCCTCGATGTGTGTGCTCGTTAAAGGAGCTGTAAAAAAAGGGCGGGCGACAATTCCGGCGAGCTCTAATTTCGGGAGACATCAACCTTCGCCACTCGTTTGCACGGGCGTGAAGGGTATTAATATAAGCGACGTTTGTGTGGCACATGGAAAAAAGTGGCGGTAATGCAGCAACTATGTTAATACGATGTGTCAGTGCACACGCCACCGAATCCTTGAAGCGTGAAAATCCGCCGCAGCTCGCAGGACCCGTTTTGCAGGGCCAAGCGATCCTCTCTCCGCTCCGATGAAGAAGAGATGCTGTTTCTTCGGGTTCCGCGCCACTCTCGCGGGCGTACTATCCCCTGCCGCAGACACTCGCCCAACGTAATCAGCACGATGTTCCTGCAATTACTCATGTTTGCCGGCGAGTGCGAGAGAGAGAGAGGACGAGCGAATGAGGGAGCCACAATTCGGGCCGTGATTGCGCTCAACTTGGGATCACTCGTCGCGCGGTTAAACCTACCACTCAAGCGTGGCTAATAATCGGCATTTTTTGAGAACGACCAACAAAACGTGGATGGACGCTACATCACGATCAGCAAATTATAAATTGCCTGTGGTCCCGAAGTAACGCCAAGGTGGACTACACAGCCGATTGATTCGTAGTGAGGGTCTCTTGCGCGCCTGTAATGATGGCGCGGTGCATTCCGTTCCCAGCAACAACGGCGGGGCGGTACCATCCGCGAAGGCCTATATTGACTCGAGATCAGCTAGATACTGACAATGAGCCCAAAACGCCCAAACCCGGAGACAAGCTATAATCACGTTAAACTCGCCATTAGGCAAAGTGGATAAGGATAAGACTGCCACTCAATTAATATCGAACTTCGTGTCTACATTGCAAAAGCTCCCCAATGATGTAAGACTCGCCTCTTAATTCTATGTGCATACAGAATATTTAAGAAAAGTTTCGCACTCGACATAGCAGCTCCCGGAGCAAGTAGAAACGGACACCAACTCAACTGGAGTATTCGTTGAGAGATTTAAGCCAATTAGCGAACAGCTTCTCTCGACGAGTGTCACCTCAGTGTCGGCAAGAGTTACATTCTGGTACCTGTATCTTTAAATGAAGCGTCGCGTGGTCAGGCCTAGAATGGAATGTGTTTGGGGCAGTGGCTGTATAGTCAACTGACGTACGCCTTTATCGCTCGATGTATGAGCGCGCAAGCACCGATCGGCCGCTTCTTCGTGGCGCGAGTGCATTTGTGTATTTTCCTGGCAAAGGCCCGCGGCCGTTGGCAGTGCTTATTTACTTAGGCGTGGGAGGAGTGCGTTGCGCACATGTGCGCAGGCTTGAATCTTCTTACTTTTCCGCGTTTATTGCATAAATTAGCCGAGATCGGCTACGTAAACGGCGGCAGCACTGTATCACATTTTACATAAGCGTAAACAAATACGACCGCCCGTCGCGTCGCTTATTTTTAAGTGGCCGCGTCTCGCCGAGTCTCTGACAGCGGTGGGAGCGAGCGATAGCCTTTACATAACTGGCGCACAATCGGCAGCAAGGATGCTGCTGCTGCTGCTGCTGGTGCACAATAGCCTAGAGAGCAGAGTTGCGTGACCCCCCGGGCCAAACAGGTTTTTAATCGGTCTACTGCAAAATCTGCACTCCCTAATCTTTGATCGCCTGGTGGCGAACCCGCGTCCTGCCATCTTCGACAAACTTATCCCGCCCGATTTCTTCGATTGTCAGCCTAATGTATGTTCGCACCCGAAGCGCAGCCCCCTTCATAAAATATCGACGGGGAGCGGAAGGGGAACATTTATGGAGGAACTTGTTTTATTGGTGCGACGTCATTCAAGCACGGGGCGATCAAGAAGAAGCGATGTTGGTATTAAGACGCGTCGAGTAGCCGTGGTAGTGGCAGTGAAGAGGCTCCAAGGGGATGATAAGTCGCCCGTCGTATATCTGTCTGCATTTCGTCATGCGGCGCAATTGGCATAGTGCCACCCGACAGTAAAGTGATTTATGGAATATCGAAGTGCATATCCAAAGAAAACAGTTGATACGATAGTCCTGGTAAGGGGGTTCGTCTACTTCATCCTTGAGGTATGACTGGTCGTGGCAGTACGTAGCAGGCTGGCTGCTTGTATTATTAAATAGATGCGGGCGCCCACGTGCACCTGAACTGGCAGCCCCGTCTTGGCAGTGCTTCGCTCTCAGTTTCTACACTTTAATCGCCCTCATTATATCTTCAATATCTTTGTAGTATTTCCGGCGGCGCGCTCGCTATTATGGGAAAGTCGACACTTGGCCTCGGCCAGAGTGGTTGGTGCATCCGATCGATTGACTGGCACAGAAATTCATTATCGAGCACTCACGCTGCGCCCTGAAAGATTTATAAAAAGAACAGGGACCGATTGCAGCTCTCGGCAGCACTCGGCGAACAGAGTCGGTGCGGTCCATTTTTCAGCATCCAATTGGCCGAATGACAGTGAGCAATGAAGGCTCCCATTACCTTTTCTCCGTCTCACTCGGTGCAAAGATCATCGGACCAGTAGACGAATGAAGTTTGCCGAGCGAAAGAAAAATTCCTTGATACATATGAAATAGATGGATCAGGACTATTGGGAATCTTTTGCCAAAGACTGTATCGGCAGAAATAGCGAGTAACCAGCCGGATCGTATCGTATCTCGTCGCGCCGTAGCCCACAGAAGCTTGGATGTGCCTGCGAAATGCGATGCCGATCCCGGAGCATAGACTACTACAATACGGGACAAACACCAAGCTAATGCAAAGTTATACCAATTGTGTTCTGGCGCACCTGCCAAATCCCTGAAATAATGTTGGAGACTTAGAGTCACCCTGTCGCGTATTATCGCAAGTAAGAAATACAAAAAAGAATTCAGCAGGATATCCTGATATTTTCGCGGTAGCACCTTCGAGGTTCACCGCTGTCGATCAGGGCGATAGCAGGATGAGCATGGCTTTTAATTAACGATTTATTAAAGTTCATCATAACTCAGGAGCTTCCTGTAATGCAAATGAATATCGCGATCAACGGCGGTCCCCGTGCCTTCATTATAGTGAAGCGCTGCGAGAAATTTAATCGTCACGGATTCCCATGGGTTACGCGACTCAATTGTTATTCCTTTAATCGGTCGGCTTCTGTAAAGGCTCGAGATTAAATCACTAAATTGGAAAGAGGCCCAATCGGATTCTCCGAGCGGCGATCAAGTGGGACATCGATTGGCAAGGCGAGCGCTCATAGAGATAGTGCAGACGATCGGGTGTCGTGGGGAGTGTTTGATAAAATTGCTAACGATCCTCGCGCTGACCCGCTCGACCCTGATAAATATTATAATCGCTGCCGACTACTTGCTCAACCAATGTTATCAATATTAATGCAGTTGGCGTTGGACCGGCCCGGCCAGAGCTTCGCATTTATCACAAAGTAACTAGTATGCACGCACGTCGGCACTTGCCGCGATTCAAACAGTGTTTGCATAATGCGACTCAATTTAAAGCCGAGGTGCATTTCTCCCGGCGCAAAAATTGGCCTTTTATCGCACTGCGGAAAATGAGAGTAATGATTGCCGTTTGTATCCCTTTTAGCTCGTGTTCACCTTAGCCCCTACATCAACGACCAGTTCCAGTTCCCATTAAGTCTTCCTGGCGACTGCGACCTACGATTAACACTCCGAGTCTTGATTTATGGACAGCGGACTCTTGCAAAAGCATACCTGCAGGTGCTGCGTCCGGAATCCGGACACCGATCGGCTACTCAAATCACGTCCCGGCTTAATTCACGTTATCTCGCCCCGCTGAAGCAATTACATGCTAACAAATTAGTAATTCCTTTGATTGCTTTAAAAGGAACATGATGCAGTATTTGCATTGTATGAGCCCAAATTCCCGGATCACCGAAGCCGAGAACTACCATTTTTCTCGATAGTGAATTATCCTTCCTTGAAACATGCCATAATAAATCAGACTCCATTCCAATTCGTCGCGCGTAAATCAGAATTGCATTTCAAGTGATTGAGATAAGAACCCCCATGAAATCTTTTCGGAAGTCTCGCCTTCCCTTCTCGAAGAAAAAGGATATGTGAGAGGTAAACCCCATGTAAAGACGAATCTTCAGTTGCATCTAGCTTGGTCGCGGTGTCGGGACACGTGAAAAAGCAAAAGGAGAGGGTACAAAACAAGAAGAAGATGCTTTCGCAAGCCAATACCGTCGAGACCGTAAAGGATGGACGACGAGGATGCAGAGGCATAGATTTTTATCGAACGTATTCCAGAACGGCCGGACGGCCTGTTCTCGGGGAGCAGGGTATGCGGTTGGAAAATAAGTTGTTCACCGTGGTGTATATACATTTTTTAAAGAGCGACTGTCCGTCGGCCTTTGCCGCGAGTAGCGCTCAGCTGAAATAGTGTCGCATATCCGGCCTTCCCGACAATGTAAAACGCACAAAACAGATGTTGATATGATGTACCTGACAAGAGAAAGGCATACTGTGGAGGTAGAGGCTGCCCTTAGGAAATATCCAGCAGAAACCACTTGTAATTACAAAAAGACAGCGCACCGACTATACAGCTTCATAAAGTAAGCCCGCTTGCCGGGAGATCAGAGCACCTGCTGATTCCTCGGCAAACACATTTATTCACCAATCTGCCAAAAGATATCAACTACCTTCGGACTTTATAATTGAGAATATCTTCTTCCACACTTGCAATGATTAAAGTAAACGAAAATTGCTTTCAAATGATCTCACATATTTGTCGACAGATTTTCCAATTACTTGCACATACATTGCTTTACTTATATCACGGCAAGAATACGTCGACTAAATTCGTTTAGCATAAATCCTTTCTTCCAACTGATGTTGATTTGGATTTTTTCAAATCTCTTTATCGCAAAGTGGTTTCCTTTGGCTTGGGCGATGTACGCTACTGTCCCGGCGAGGAATCTCCAACGAAGCGGGCGTATATGGATTCGTGTTCGTTTCAGTGGAACATTAGTATGGCAGCACGCTTCTCCCTTCCACGGTAACCGGCTCTGGCTCGTAGGTCGCGGCTCTCGGTACAAAGTAGCAATGTTAGATATTATACACGGCCTTCTTGCAAGTGCCATTCATCTTCCGAACCCTCCGCTCCATTCAGAGACACGCGTGGCAACACGTATACTATACGTATGTACGTCCCCCTCGAGGAAAGCCGTTCGCCAAACCAGTGGCGTAGACACTGCACTTGGTACTTGCTACATTCGGTAAACACATAATAATACCCTTACTTTACTTTAAAACACTTATTCGTATTAAAACCAGTTAGTTTATAATTTCACTTGTCAGGAAAAAAGTAATTACAGTGCTGGAATCTCGGAATGATGGATGACGCATTTTGTTAATGATATGTATTTATATTACTGTATGAGAATGTATTGGGTGGATGTAATATAGAGGAGAAGCGGGAGCCGAAGATACAGGGAATTCTTGGCGGTGAACGCATCGGGAAATTTGATATCCTCCGTGCTCGAGAGTTCGTCGATGTGTCTCAACTTTTTCTAATACTTTCTTTTTGCTGTATTTTGACTTCCAGGAATAAGTAAGATTACAAGATAGGCTAGAGTTATGTGCATGCCTCGAAGAAGATCGATGGATCCCTCTTTGACAGTAGACGTTTAAAATGTAAAACAGGATTCATAATAGTGCTAATCGTATACAGTGTTGCGCTGCCCGAAGGCTGACACTACTACTTTATAGGGTGATAAGATTATTGTATCAGGGTCGGCTTCGGTGAAGCTTGTCGACAGACAGATACACAGGTGCATATCTCCGCTGGCAGTATGTGCGAGCGATAACGACGTTTTCGTAAAATGTACATATTCTATAAAAGCTTGTGCTTAATATGTCGCATTCTTCGCTGTAAATGTTTTCGCCGTGTTGACAGAGATTACTCCGGCTTCCTCTGCCGGATGATCTTTGACACAACGCTGGTCGAATGGTACATTACATATACCTCCAGGAATGTAAAAGTAGTGGAATTTCTTTAGGAAGCCAGAATGAGAATCTTCTTAGGAAATTTCTACTGTTTTCGAACACCTGGAGTTCTCCAGAGATGTAATCGTTCGCAATTCGAATTACGAGCACTATAGAAACTTAACAATAAGCATTATGAAAGGCAGGAGAAAGCCACCTTTAAGGAACTAGCGTCAATAAGAAGGCTTAAATGTGCGCGACTTGTTTTGCTCGAGCCTATCACATTTGCAATTATGAGTGTTGCCGGAACCTTAGCGGGGAGCGACCGCCGCTAAAACAGTAATTGCACCTGCCAACTGGCAGAAGAACTGCTAGCCAACTGCCCACGGTGAATTATCGTCGGTGGGAGAAAGCCTATTGCGCTGATAAGTTTCCACATCTTTGCAGGCTAGTCTTGTTGAAGTCGGTTGTACATTAAGTCGTAATTAGAAGAGGCCTCTTAACTCATAGACAGCAGTCCGACTCCATTAAAAGGATTCGTGCTCCAGAGTCCGCTCGATTTACGATGTGAAGCCCGTTCTCATTTGATCATAATTTAAAAACCTGAAAATCTCCATGACTACGTTAAGTCCTATACATGTACTTGTTCTATAAAAATCAGCGAGAAAAAACAGCATTGCTACATTTCCTGGTAAACACGGAAACTTTCAAAATGATCAATAAAATCCAGCAGAGGAATTTCTTCTAGGATTATTTCTATTGTAAACAGAATGTTGAGCATCTATCGAATCAGTTGGAATCCTATTGACCCACTTGCGATCCTTATCAACCTCCTGGAACATTGTATACGCCTACAAGCAGCCCTGAGAAAGCAGCCGCTTACGATATGAGATATTGAATACAGCCAGTTTTATCGAGAAGCTTTATTCAGAGAGAGGTTGAGCAGGTTTGCAATATAAGAGGAGCAAATTGTATTCCTTCTTGAACGCGAGCCACACCAAGAAGGAACCGGTTTCGGCATCAGCGAAGAAATAATTCATTCTGGGATGCTATGCGTGATCTACGCTCAAGTGTCCGATTGGAATATAATTGCATGGATGCGCATGGGACGTGCACCTATTTCGACTTTATCGCCGCCTGCGGCCCTCCATCTCAGACATCAGAATCCCAACTCTTCTCTACTATCGATCGTTTAACTAGAGTTGCTATGGCAAATGGCAGAATGATCTCCTCCACTGTTAGCCACTCCCCGATTAGATATACTATAATGTTGTAACAAATCCCATGAACGAAAACACGATTGGCGTTTATGTTGCCAACTTCTGCTCGATTAAGCGTAATCTTGCTAAGTGGTCTGGTTGATATTTCGCCTTCGTAGTAGAGACATGAAACAGTGTTCGAAGACTGACTAATTGCAAAAAGAAATGACAGGAAGGCAAAGATTGCGGACAAGATGCAGACAGGGATAGGCTACTGACAGTCCTTCTAGTCGACTAACGAGAAATTCAATTCCCTCCAGCGCTGGTTTCCCTCCTAAGTAATTTAATATCGTCCCGACGATCTCCCAGCGAAGACTGTATGTGGCTGTGGCGGCGCAACATTGTACCCACAATTTGTCCTTTTGTCGGTGGCCTCTTCCCTTCTGTCTCGTATTTCGCCGACCTATTACACCGTCACTGCTTTCAGATTCAGCGTTAACTTCTTAACGCTCTCAACTTTCTTACTAGTTTCACATAAACAAACTCTAAATAGTAGTCAAAGAAATTCCTCGGCTTTCGACCTGTTATTCACTTACATTGTTGGTTTCATTTCATGAAAATTAAATACGTGATGCTTGCAGTAGCATGTATGTGTAGGACAGGCTGATATGAAACAAGTGTTGTGTTGGTTGAACGACTAAATAAATGGGGACTTTCACGTGTAAGTCTATATTATCAGCTTGCCAAAGTTGGTCAGCTATGCCCGTAATTACTGTTGCGCGTCGACTTCGAGAATAGTTTCAAGGGAAACATGCTAATGATTAAACAAAATATTTGAATTGCTGTAGCTATTACTTAAAGTCTAAAAACAGACAAAACGGATAAAAAAACATAAAACTTGTGGGGGAAATGCCAAATTTGTACCTAAAACATGTGGAAAACCGATGTGGAATATTTCATTTCGATGGTTTTTGATATGTTTTCATGACTTCCCGACCTTCTCCGGTGCTGAAACTTGGTGGGGAATGTTTTTTTGCATCGAGGAAAAAGTAGAAAAAATTCCAGGCCCCTAGCTCAAAATTCATTTTATCGCAAATTTTTTAAGGCATACCCCTTCAAAAAATTTCGATTTTTCGAAGGTTCTGGGATCGGGACGAACGCTTGATTTTTCGATTGCTCGTGTCTCAAAATGGAAAAAAAACATAAATGTTATGGGGGAAATGCCGGAATTCTACCTAAAACATGTGGAAAACCGATCTGGAATATTTCATTTCGATGGTTTTCCCTATGTTTTTTTATCTTCCCGACCTTTCCCGGGGCTGAAATTTTGTAGAAAGTGTTTTTTTGCATCGAGGAAGAAGTGGAAAAAATTCCAGAGCCCTAGCTGAAAATTCATTTTTTCGCAAATTTTTTAAGGCATACCCCTTCAAAAATTTTCGATTTTTCGAAGGTTCTGGGACCGGGACGAACGCTTGATTTTTCGATTGCTCGTGTCTCAAAACGGATAAAAAACACGAACTCAGTGGGGGAAATGCCGGAATTCTACCTAAAACATGTGGAAAACCGATCTGGAATATTTCATTTCGATGGTTTTCCCTATGTTTTTTTATCTTCCCGACCTTTCCCGGGGCTGAAATTTTGTAGAAAGTGTTTTTTTGCATCGAGGAAGAAGTGGAAAAAATTCCAGAGCCCTAGCTGAAAATTCATTTTTTCGCAAATTTTTTAAGGCATACCCCTTCAAAAATTTTCGATTTTTCGAAGGTTCTGGGACCGGGACGAACGCTTGATTTTTCGATTGCTCGTGTCTCAAAACGAATAAAAAACACGAACTCAGTGGGGGAAATGCCGGAATTCTACCTAAAACACGTGGAAAACCGATCTGGAATATTTCATTTCGATGGTTTTTGATATGTTTTCATGACTTCCCGACCTTCTCCGGTGCTGAAACTTGGTGGGGAATGTTTTTTTGCATCGAGGAGAAAGTAGAAAAAATTCCAGGCCCCTAGCTCAAAATTCATTTTTTCGCAAATTTTTTAAGGCATACCCCTTCAAAAATTTTCGATTTTTCGAAGGTTCTGGGACCGGGACGAACGCTTGATTTTTCGATTGCTCGTGTCTCAAAACGGAAAAAAAACATAAATGTTGTGGGGGAAATGCCGGAATTCTACCTAAAACATGTGGAAAACCGATCTGGAATATTTCATTTCGATGGTTTTCCCTATGTTTTTTTATCTTCCCGACCTTTCCCGGGGCTGAAATTTTGTAGAAAGTGTTTTTTTGCATCGAGGAAGAAGTGGAAAAAATTCCAGAGCCCTAGCTGAAATTTCATTTTTTCGCAAATTTTTTAAGGCATACCCCTTCAAAAATTTTCGATTTTTCGAAGGTTCGAGGACTGGAACGAACGCTTGATTTTTCGATTGCTTATGTCTCAAAACGGATAAAAAACATGACACCTGTGGGGGAAATGCCGGAATTGTACCGAAAACACGTGGAAAACCAATTTTGAATATTTCGTTTGCATGGTTTTTCCTATGTTTAGGAGTAGATGCAGAATATATAGCAGTGTGTAAGGGGTCAGCTACACCGTCCGGGTTATTTTGAGCCCTCTCTCGTTTCACATTACCCTCTCACGCTACAGGTGACCTCTTACTGACATCAGTGTCTTCCTTGATGCGTCTCTGTCGCCGGGACTGGAATGCCTAGAACTAGAATACCGCTGTGATCTATATTAGGCAGGAATACTGGAAGTCGCTCCTCAACTCTGGCTTCCTCTCGTATTACATTTTCGGCGTTATCATAATTTATAAAAGACGACTAGCCTTACAGAAAAATTACACAGTAATTACAGGGAAATTACACTGTCGTGTACCTTTTGTTCTTCGTTGTTTCGTGGAATACTTAACACAATAAGTTGGACAGAAAAGGGGAGGGCGCGCACGGTGAATTAACGTGCGAACGGCGACGTTTCGCATGTGTCATGTGTTTGGCCGGAGGGCCAGATAGACCGCCGATAATTGCGAGACAGGAAAGAGGAGCGGGCCCGATCGAGTATCACCGATGAGAGATTACGGATGCGCGCAATGAGTATAGATATATGAGTGCGTTCGTACGGATGCAGGGTGGGCCGAAAAAACCGGTTCCAACTAATGACGGACTACCCACTTTGCAGCCGAGACTGGCAGATTATAATGCAGTTTTCTGCTTTCAATATCCTCGCTGCGGGCTTTCCGACGTGCGCAAGCAGGCGCACATTCATACCTCGCTACCTGCTGCATATAAAATCAAGTACTTGTATACCCGGATACCAAGGACATGATTACAAGGTTGTTGCTACCGCTTCCCAATTCCCTCTTTCCCCTGATTTCCCCTCCCCCCTCCCCTCCCCCAAATGTTTATCCGCGATTCTCCTAGCTGTCCCGCAGTGATTTCGACTACCTGTCCGCCCCTATTTGTGGGCATTAGAGTTCAAGGTATACCGAGCTGCACCGGGATTCTCCGTGCTCTATTCAGTCGGCTCGTAAAACCTGGAATGCATGCGCCAGAGTGCAGCGGCCGCAAGAGACTTAGGAAACCGAATCTGGCAAACATTGTGATATTATTCGCCGGTTGATCGTAAACATTGGAATGTAAAGAAAAGACCTACGACCTGGCAAGCTCTCCGAGAAATGGCTATGCGCGCGTGAGGCGCGCCGGCAACTTTCACGCGTTTATTGTGCGAAAGAACAAAAAGCTGAAACTCGCACTTCGCCGTGGCTGCCTCTACTTGCATGTCTTACGAGACTTGAAATAAATCATCCGCTTCAATAGCTTTTATACAGAGTCCCGCAGAGAAGATTATTTTCATATCTGCATAACTGCTGTATTAAGGAACATCTGGGCTGATACGTTATGGCACCGAGAGAGAAGACTTGGAAAATATTTCGCATCCACACAGTGTTGACTTTTTGAAAATGGCATACGATAAATGTTTACCCTCGTCAGGCAAACATCCAATCATATTTTCATCAAGTTGTGGGCGTGCTAAAAGCATGCTTTTTCAAAGTGAACTAGGAAAATAGCCTGTCGAATTAGCAAGGAGTGTAGATTGAAGGTTGATGACCAGGTTGATAGCACACGCCATCTTGTAACCTATCTTGTTGTCAATTAAAAAATAGAATTACTTTCCTTGCAAAATATAGTTCAAAATTAATCCCCAATGAAACTATAACTTGGAATGAAACGTTTCATTTACTAGTTTTTCTTAGACTAGTTAATTAATCTATCTTCGCGAGTGAGACATTATTTCGATGATCATTAACATTGCCGTGAGCTGGATAGATGGTAATATTATCATCAATGAAAGCGATTCTTTGTGCAAACGATGTACAAGCGCACTCTACGTGAACCTTGTACAAACATGCATTGGGAGTCCATTCAGTCGATACCCCTTCTTCAAATGTCCACTGCCACTCGAGTGCATTTGCACGAGTAGCCTTGGTCGGTAACATAGCATCTGTGCAAAATATATTCTATTGACCAATGAACAAATAGTACCAATATAAGGTCGCGTTAAATATTTATTTTTAACAAATCCAAATCTGTACGTTACACAATATACAATAATACATAGTACAATTAACACGTAGAATTGAATTAGAATGAGTAAAACTACTCGCATAAACATTTAACAAGAAAGACCGTGTACCGTGCGGGATTTATTTAGACGAATGTACTGACCGAGCTGTCTGAGCGGTAGGGCGAACAGTGGCTGATTCTACTGGGGACTAGTTTGGCAAGGCAAGGCATCGGTCAGAGCGTACCGACTGCTGGAGTGCGAGCGGTCTCCGTTGGTGGACGCTAGGCTCGCCAGGGTAGAACGAGGTTTGCATTGGTGGGGCAAGTTCAAACGTCCTCGAGTAAGGAAGAGGGTGGAATGCTACCCCTGTTTTCCTTGGGAGACGCGGGCACCGAGAAGAGGGTAGGACACGGGGGAGGCCGAAGGACCCGAGAGCAGCCGGCGACGAAGATGCGACGCGGTCTAGCGTGAAAACGAGTTCATTGGTTACGATATACGTATCTCTCCCGGCGCGTCGGGGCGTTAAAGTGTTGAAATTTCATTAAGGGTCTAATGAAGCGCGCGACACCCCGCGCGCGCGGTAAGGTATCACTCGGCCTGCCTGCTCCTCCTCTCGGCGGGTCTCTCCGCTAGAGAGAGAGTCGTCCGCCTGCGAGCGGTATGTTTGTACGAAGGGTGGATGGCCCTTAGAGATGCGTAAGCGAATTTACATGCTTCAGGGTGGGTTCTTCAGTAGGCCGTCGCATGGAAGATCGAGGGGGTGAGAGAGGAAAGTAGAGAAAGGGGCGAGAGAAAGAGAGAGAGAGAGTGGCTTGCACCCGGGGTTTTCAGCCAGAAGGTCCTTTCGCGGACGGTAGCCAGCCGGGCAGCAGCCACCAGCGGAGAAAAGAGCGCCGGCCATTCATACGTTTCATTAACCCCCGGGCTATCCCCGCGCGCCCGCGCCTTCCGCTCCTCTCTCCCGTGCACTCGCGTCATTAACATATTCTCAAAATAACGCGCCGGGTCTAAGACGCGCGCGCGTTACTGCGTTGCCGCTCTAATTGCGGCTTCAAAACTTTTGCATTGACGGTGGTGCTGTCGGCTACGCCCGGTGTAAAGCCCTCGGCTGACACGGACTCTCTCTCTCTCTCTTTCTCTCTCTCTGCACAGCCGACGAATGGATGGCAGACTTAGAAAAGGTCGAGGCCTTTTCCTAAGCGATAGGTACATAGGTGCACGTTCCTGGTGTGTTACCGCTGGTTTTATTGCTGCTCGCAAGAAAAAGGAGATTATTTCTGTCACCGCTGACGCCCTGCGAAAGGACGTATCAGGCTTAAGAGGCCCGCGCCTCCTCTCGCTAGGGTAGCCTCCGCAACGGTTCACGCACGCTCCGCTGCAAATTGAAGAAAACGCGATAAGGAAGCCGCGTAATTGGCTGCTCGTCCTTGTGCACTCTAATTGATGTTCCACCCGAAGAACTATTCTGACTAACATAAGCCTCGGCTGATTCTAATTACGCGGCGCTCGCTCCCTGCCGCACAGCTCCCGAGCACCCTGAGCTCTCAATGCCCACCTCCAACGACAAGACTATTTCTATAGCCTTCCATTCAGGTAAAATGCTCTACTTCTAATGTCACTCCGGCGAGATTAATGTGAGAATAAAATACGAATGCAAGTTTACCGCGGCTCCCTTTTATTCCGTCCTTCTCCTCTAAAGTGCGAGTACATGCTGCAAGTAGAAGTAGCTGGAGGCTACGTCGTCGGCTGGCCATCCGTGCTAGTTGAGATCGCATATTGGGTGGGGAAACAATACACTTATACCACATGATGTATTTTTTTTTATTAAGTTTATTTTATATATCGACAACAACACGTCATACATTAGAAAACAGAAGGTTTCTTGAAGCAAACTCGAATGAAAAGTTTTGTGGAACAATCCGAGAGACACTATGTGAGTGTGCCGCGCCATCATCTATGGAGTCGTATATATATAATATTGCGTGTCCCTGTGTGCCGTATATGTCGCGTGGGTGTATGTATTTGCGTGTGTAGATGTTGTATGCATATGTGGTGTATGCGTGTCTCTGTGTACTACATTACTCTTGTGTCTTCTCTCTCTTTCTCTCACTCACGAATTCGCTCTCACCTTGCTCGCGGCCTTTCTCTCCCGCTCGTTCACCCCTTTTCTCGTACTCTCCATCTTTCATTCCACCTCGATCTCCCGGGCTCTCTTTCACGCTCTCCTTTTTTAACTGTATCGCTCTCTTACTCTTTCTTACTCAGTCGCACACTCAGTCACTCACCGACTCACTCTCTGTCTCAGTCTCTGTTCGCACGTTACGATATCGCGCCTGCTTTCTTCCCGATGTAAGCGACGTTCGACGCGTAATCGTTTATTTACGGCGAAAACCCTTCTGGCCTCCCTCGCGCACGTGGAACTTGGCGAGCAGCTTTCTCTCTCTGTTTCTCTTTCTTTCTCAGGCACACACAGAATCTCTCTCTCTCTCTCTCTCTCTCTAGCTCGAGCACGTTTGCCGCAAGATGAATTCAGCGAGCTCTCTTCCGAGAAAAATATCCGCTTGAAAGGGTCTCGCGTAGGACGCGCGAGGCTGCGAGTATGTCGAGGCTGAGCAGAACACGAGTTGCTTTCCAAGGCTCTTGATCGGCACCCGGCACACAAATCGAGCACCCGGCGCGTTCCTCCATTCGCATCGCCAGTTCTAAAGTTCCGCAACCCGATCTCTCCACGGACTCTGACACTCTTTTCCTCAGACACTCCGTCTTTCACACTAGTCTTGACACCCTCTCCTCGCCACGCGCACTCCCTCTCACTCTCTCGCTCGCTCGCTCTCTACGATCCCACTCGCTCATTTTCTCCTCGTCTCTCTGTTTCTCGCCTCTGTGGTGAATCGCCTCCGGAAATGCAGCTCTTACGCGGATCTGACATGGGCGAAGAACGGAAGAACGTAAGGACATGAACGTGCGTGTTAGTAATATATCGCGATGCAACCGCGCTCTTCTAGGGGTGTCGGGGGGTTTCGGGGGGGGGGGGGGGGGTTGTTGTTGTTGGTGGGCTGGGGGAATAGGCGCCGCTCGTCGTCGGAACTGAAAAGCGGGACAGTAAGGGGCAGGAAGAAGTCGCGTGCTCCGGTTTCTCTCCAGGAAACGGAAAAACCTCAAGAGTTAAACGAAAGTGACTCGCACGAGGCGCCCTCCGCGATTCAGTCAGCCGCGCGATCGGAATTTCGCACGATCTCCGTTCTGCCATTTTTGGTGCCTCTATCTATCTATCTATTTATATATATATATAATATATTTATATATTTATATATATTATTTTGTTTCTTTGCTTCAAAAAGCGGCAGTGCATCGTCGTCGAATTCGCTCTCGGGCTATGAGAAGGGAGGGCGATCGTTTTTGTTAAATTTTTTTTCTCTTTGCCTTTATCTTCGACTTGGTTTTCATGTTCGTTATTTTGCTTTTTTGCTTTTCGCGCGACGAGACAGCCTAAATACACTCTCATAGTAATTTACCGTCGTTTTTTCGATTCTTTTGCTTTCGCTCGCACTTGCTCTCTTCCTCTCACTCACGTTCTCTCGCTCTCTCTTTCTCTCGCTTTCTCTCTCAATTGTTTGCTCACTTTTGCGGTCGTGACAAATTGTAGGAACGTACGGGGCATCCGGCCGACGGTCGCGTCGCGACGGAAGCGAGAGACGTGAAATTTTGACTCCGGTGCCGAAAGAAGTGTCTCTATACCCTCTTCACAATCCGCCGGGTCTTTCGTTTGTCCACCCCGAAAACGCCAAAGATATACAAGGAAAACTGGCCGCGCACCGCGCGCCAGCGATGCAACCCACCGCGCCTCCTCTTGCAATAATTTATGTACAATTTTACAACCTACGACGCCGCCGACGATATAATTTTTTTTATTTCCCTTATAGTTCACCTTTAAGTACACGAATAGGACCTAGACATCGTTAATTTTTTTGCTCATCATCTTTACACTATACTAACGAAATCTAAACGTTCAATTTTCATTTTCACCACACTAGGAATAATAAATTTTGCCGTATCGTTAGTATACCTTTATAGAAATATGCTTACAAAAATAGAATTTCGCGAGGCGCCGAAAGTGCGTCGCTGCCGGGTGCGGGCGAGTTTATTAGGAATTTTTTGCATAGCGTTACGCTACCGCGCGAGTCCGAAAAAGTATTTATAACCGTGGTTTCTTTTTTCCCCCGCTGCCGAAATACCCGCTTCGCATCGTGCGCCGGCACGCGCTCCGTCCATTGCGCGCGTACCGCACGTACGTCTTCTCTAGCCCCCCCTTTTGCACCCTCGCGACCGATCGTCGGCCATTTCATCCCCGACCAAGTAATTTAGCGTCTG
This sequence comes from Ectemnius continuus, assembly GCA_910591665.1. NCBI lineage: Eukaryota > Metazoa > Arthropoda > Insecta > Hymenoptera > Crabronidae > Ectemnius > Ectemnius continuus. Next base: position 4,208,527 of record OU342868.1, on the reverse strand, counting down.
AAATTTTCTCCCTCGCTCACTTCCTTTCTTTCCTTCCTTGCATCCTTTCTCGCCGGCTCTCTATCTCAATCGTACACCGTTTCTTCCCCGTCCTTCACCATTCGCTCCAAAGCATCCAACACTCATCTTCACGCGTCCACTAGTTCCTCGCAACTCTACGTGCTCGACACACCTTCCACTCCTGCCATCAATTAGCCAACACCTCTCCTCACAATCTCTCACTCTTTGCTTCACATCACACATCTTACCAACAACTCATTTTCACTACTCCACTCTTGATCAAGCACTCACTCTTTCAGCTCTCAGGCTCACTCAGAATTTCCTCATTTTTAAGCGCTCGAGTCGACCTCTTCGTTTTCTTCCATTGTATAGTTTTGCCCGGAACGTATATGCGTGTCTCAAAATTGTGAACAACTCATACGATTTCGCTGTCATGTACAATACGGGTGAGAAGTGGATGGGTTCGGAAACATCGCAATCATAATACAGTTAAACGCCTTTCGTACAAAACTCGTAAACGGGTTGACAATCATAATTACAAGAATAGAGATACGTCTCGGATGAATCTTCGGCCAAGAACTGATACGCAGTAGAACTGGGTGGGAGGGGGGTTGGGTGGATGGGGTTTTGGGAAGTTAGAAGGACGAACCCGCCGTCCGAAAGTGCGCAGGGCGGTCAATAATGACGGGTGGCGGGTGACTGACAATCGTTAATCGCAATAATAAATAGTAATCGTTACTGATAATCATTATAAAGGTGCAATTTGTCAATTTTTCCTCTTTTTGTCTTCGTATGCACAATAACCTCTTTTGTCCTCTCTTAGTTTTCTCTTTTTCTTCTCTTCCTCATTCACGTGCACTCTCACGCGCGCTTCCTAAACTTCAAGTTAACATCATCATTTAGACTCGTCATTACAATATTACATCATTAGATTACATTATATCATAATACGCTAGCGTTTATTCAATAAATTTTACATACTTTGATACGCAGTATGATGGTTTCAAAAACGGTCATCGGCCAACCAAATTTTGTTCACACATCAATACACCTACGCTCAGTAGTCGAAGTAATTTGTACTTGTAGCCATATATTATAAATATTTTTAGTAGTTCGGCCTCTCTCTCTTTCTTTTTCTCCTTGTTTCTTGCCTTCGCCCTATCGTTTTCGCATCATCGTTTCATTTTTCGTGTCTCCCCTCGTCTCCCACTCGGTCGCCAGTAATATCGAGGCCCTACACCTTTTTTTGTGGTTTTGATACGAATAGTTTAAGTATTAGCTTTTACCGCCGCTTTTTTCCTTCCCTTTCATTCGCGCTCGCGCTCTCTCTTTCTCTCGCTCGTTCTCCTTATCATTTCTGCCCCTAACTCGAACTCGCACACCTCACTCACGCATCCTCTCACATTCTCGCTGCTTTCCTCCGTCTCCCTTAATCCACCTTCTCTCCTCCTCCCATCGCCAAGGGTTTGACTTTTTACAAAAACTGCCTGGCACAACGACGCGACAACAAACAGCCGCTGTGCCAATTTCTCGTCCTCCTTCTCTCTCTCTCTCTCTATCTTTCACCTTTTTGGCCTTTCGTTTCAAGCTTCTCTGCTCCCCTAGTAGCTTAATATACTGTCGAGATATCGTTGCCAAAAATATATAAAAACCCAGAAACACGTTCGAAATCGAAACAAGCGTGCTCGCCAGCCGAGATCACCAAGGGCGCCGAATCACGTCGAATCATCGCGGGTGGTGCTTTTACATCTCTCGCATCACCTCTCTCGAAGTCTCGATCTTTTTTTGGAAGAAGCATTGGTGTAATTCCGTCGCGCAAAGTGTGTGAGTCGCCGGGAAGCAAAGATGTTTCATTGGTGAGAGGTGGGCGCACAGGGGAACACTAGCGGAGAATCCCGGCACCGATCCCCTCTACGATAGGGGCCTGCCGCTAATAGTTTTAATTGGTTTCTCAAAGCAGGTACGCCGGAAAAAATAGTTGTGTTCTTTCTTTTCGTTTCGGGAAGTCGCCTAAATCTCGATCGATCCCGATAGCGATTCCCCTGGGCGGCGCAGCTCCCATATCTATATATCCGGCGCCCATGCAATTTCGTGTTGGCATTTTCTCTATCGTGGTCGAGACGCGGTCACCGGGCGACCGAAATACCCCAAGAATTTACAATAAATTTTTCTTGAGCTCCCTGTCGCTTTTTACAACGTGTCATTCTCACTCTCACGCTCGCCCGAACTTTCATCCCGGCGATGTTCTCGCCCATTCACCCTTCTTATTAGTCACCTGTTGTCTTTTACTTGCGTGCGCGCCACGCGTAGTACTGTGCAAACTCTCACGCACCCCTTCGCCACACACACTCGCGCGGAAATGGTCGGCCTTAAAAACTGCCGGCCTTGCCTTATAATAGAACCTCCGTCGACCTTTTTACAATAATTTCTTCTTTAGAACATCCTAAAAACCACGAGAGGATAAGTAAAATTTTTCTCTTTTCATCTTCGTTTTTTATACACCTAAAGTTACTTGCACCCGTTTCGGACGGGGCCGCCGGTGACCACGCCGCCAATCGCGATTGTAGGATGCGTCTGTCGGTAGTTTTCTCTCTTCTCCTCCCTTTAAGTGCCCTTATCTTTCTCTATCCCTCGCACTCTCCCTTCCCTTATCCGTTAATTCCCTCTCGCTCTCTCTACCTTCCTTCCTTCCTAACATTCGCGCAATCTTCTATTCCGCCTCGTTTGTCCGCATGCTCGCTCTACATTTATTGACACTCGCAAGTTTCCTCGCACGCCTGGACACACGTGTGTCGGTCTCGCACTGTCATTCGCGCTCGCTCGCTGTCACATACGCTCGCAATCTCCCTGATATATCCTTACCGTTCACTATTTCTCACCTGCACACACTTATCACTCGCTCTTTGTCTCGCTCGCTCGCTCGCTCGCTCTCTCTCTGTTTTTCTGTGTATCATTCGCTCGTACTCCACGCGCTCGCTGTATTTTCTCTTCACGCTCTCGTTTGTTTCGAATTATTATCATCGTGATTCCTTGCTACGAATCTGCCGCCCCGTTTACCTTTTGTTTGCCGCATCGAACGTTTACTTTTTCTTTTTCGTCTCTCCTCCTCCACTTTATTTCGTTTCGAAATGCAACCGCGACCTTTTTTTTTATAAAAATGTACATTTACTACGCTTAAATTGTCGTCGTCGTCGTCGTCGTTTTTTCCCTCACTTAAGATACAACAACATACTATACGTATATGGCTCTACAGATGTTCGCTTGCACTGCAACTGAAACGTGTGTCATGAGTAAACCCCGAGGCCGGCGAGTGAAAGCGCGCGGAGCGGCCGATGCTGGAGACGGGACTGAAACGCGTCCAGGCGAGGGTACCGCGTTCTCAGGAAGCTTGTTAGGCCCATTCGCCTGCCCCTTCTGTTATCGGTCGATGAGAGAGAATGCATGGTACCGTCTCGACATCCACAGGCCGATCCACTCACTCAACCAACCGGCCGACGGGGTACGGATTTAGTGTTATTATTAGTAATTTTTATTTTCGGAAAATTAGGACCTTCCCGCGACTCGAATCGCAGGGCCACTCGAGCGCTACGGGAATTCTTGTTTAGAAACTCCTACCCGCGTTATGCTTCTTTTACGGGGCACCCGCAAGCAACACTCCGCAACACAGATCGTCTCTCTCGTAATCGCCTGAGTGATCACAGTCGACGATAGACTGGGCGGTGGTTTTGTCGTCCGATGGCGGCACGAGAAATTTTGACGTTGGTTGGATTTAGACACGATTGCGTAAGGGGGCTCAATGGACATAACGGCCTAAAGTGAAACTCAGGATGTGAATTTGCACCATGTAGAAAAATTACGGGGGGGCTTGTTCCTTCCACGGTTGTCGATTCGAGCCTGCCAATTCTGGTCCGGGTTTCGATTTCACACTGGTTCCTTTGTGCCCATTCTATCCGGTGATTCGGAGACACTCGCGATTCGCAACGCGTCCTCGCGTCCTTTGAAAAGTTGTTAGGTTCGATTCTGTGCGCGTGTCGAGCCACCAACTGGCCTCGCGGCGTCTCTATTTTGATTTTCCTGCTGCTAGGAGCGCGCAAATCGGAGGCCCCGAATCATAATTCCTAAGCGATTACTACGGTGTTGCGGGCGGGCAGCCCCAAATCTCGTTGACCACGGCGTGTTTGTTCAAACCCTGGCGCGCGGATGGCGCCAGGCGTTTTTTCTGGTATACTGTATACAAATATCATTAAGTTTTACATTACAATATATGGGTCTTTTCCTCGTTAAGTTTATGTGGCATGTATATACGCATTGTTCATGGGAAATGAGAACCAGTCTTATGGCGCCTGACTTGGTAGCGCAGGCATATTTCTGTAACGTAAAAATATATACATCATCTGTGTGGTATGTATAGTGCTGCTCTGTAACTCAAGATTTTACATCCAGTTTAATGCATCTTTGTTAATCCTGTACAAAAACGTTCAGCTACGCTTGAGGCAGATTCAGCCCCGTCGCGACGACTGAGCAGCGCGCGTCTCCGTCGACGATCGTCCCGGTGTGCGGGTGCGTTAGGTTCCCCGGCACTTGGACTCCAGGAGACGAGAGAATCTCTCTCTCTCTCTCCCTCCTGGATCGTTCCCGACTCTCGTCGGAGGACGTGCCTGCCAGTCTCGCGGGGCAAGAACGAAGCGGACCCGCGGGTAGGTCGGTGGTGATCATTTACTTTTTTTTCACAAACTGCACGGCAACTAGTGTTCTGTTACGTCTGTCTATTACTGCGGGTGGTTCCTGTGGATGTGTCTATGTATCGGCGTGTCTACTCATTGTATGTCATGGATCCGTGTATTCCGTGTGCCTGTGTAGCTGTGTGTGTAAGCATGAGTGTATGGGCGGTCCGTAAGTAGAGTGTGTCATTTGGGTGGATATCCGTGTCGATCGAATGGTCTTGTGAAGGATGGCGTTATTAATCCGTGTGGTGTCCTATTTCTGCTTGTGTATGCTGTGTGTAACCAAACGTCTCCCATACCTTATCGTCGTCGTATTATCATTAAATATCATTAGTATACTATATATATAATATTATATCGAAAATAACGGATAATACAACACGTAGGGAATCGAGGGTTGCGGGTCGGGGTCTCGGGGGGTGGCGGGGCAGGGCAAGGGTTGGCAGGGGTGCATGGTGACTTTTTCCTTTTTTAGGGGTGGGGCGGGTGTGGGCGGCAAAGAGGGGTCGGGGTTGGGTTGGGGTGGAAGAGAGGATGGTCGAGAGGACCCTTGGTTTTATGGGGAATCGAAAAAGGACGCGCTGGCTCCTAACGCCAGCCGCTTTCTGTTACCACAGGGCGTTCGAGCGTTCGCGCCAGCGATTCCTGGAAACGTGCTCGCTCACCGACATCTCTGTGCCCCGGAGGATCGACCGATCGCGCTGATCGATCGATCGAGCGTCGCACTTGGAGAGATCGAAGCGAGCACGACCGAGCCGGCGATCGCTGAGCGGCGGTTCGCCCGATGAGCGGCGGAGCTAAAGTTACATGGTCTCCCCACACGTGTGCGTACAATCGTAAACGAGAAGTCTTTTTCATTCGCAAGTCTGCCTACGAAAAACACTAATGGTAAATATATGTCATGTTATCCGGCGGATTTCCATTCTTTTTCATACTGACGGATTATACTGCGCGGTGGTACTGGTGGGTGGTAGTTAGTGGTGGTGGTTTTATGCCTGTTTCTCACCGGTGGGTTATACTGGCTATTGTTTCGGATGCTGGGACGTCTTAAGGAGAGGGATTGATATCCTGCGGAGAACGGGTTATTATTCACGGATGAGTGGTGGTGGGTACTTGCGTTAAAGGAGCTTGCCAGTTGGTAATTGGGGATGGATCGGAGGATTATCAGTAATGGATTGGTAATTGGTTGTTTCCGGCTGGGGAGGCTTGGGAGTACTGAGGGGGCGGTTAGTTGGGTGTGTTGCGGGAGAGGCCTTAAGACCGGGCATTGGATTACTTTTAATCGCTTGCTTATTAGAACTGGACTGGCTGATACAACTGGTAGAATACAAGTTTTTTTTCTTTCCTTTTACATACGGCTATTACTTTGATATACGGTAGGTAGTTAGTATGTAGTTGTCGACACACAATTCAATGGTTACTGGGAGTTTACTGTTTATACTGCTTTACTGCTTGTTTAATTGTTAATAATTAAGTAAGTTTAATTGTAGTTTAGTTAGTTAGCTTCTTACGTAGCTCTCGTCATTCATAGTTTAATGTGGTTAAGTTCTACGCTTGTATTTGGGATGTGGGCGCTCGGGCGGGATGATGATCGTCGGGGAACTTCTTGTCTCGAGGAACGGATAGTTGGTTGTGTGTATGCGGCATGCCGCGCTTCGGGCGCATTGCCATCGGCGATCGCAGCTCTCTCGCGACATCGATCACGTTCCACCCGCGAGGGAAAACAGTCCCGGGGAAGAAAGATCAGTGGTACATCTCTGCCGGGCAGCGTCTACGCATCACGGGTGTCCGTCGAGCCTGAAATCGTGGATGCGCGAGGGAAGCCGATCGTCGCTGGCAGGCGCTAGCGAATGCCGGCACTTTCAGGGGGGTCGGGGGTAGTTTTGATGGGAAGTGGGAGAGACCATAGTACACATATATATTATGTAAGTATACTTATCGCATAGTAATTGCATTTAATCAATATACGTGTGTTATCGGTGCTTAGCAGCGTTCCGAACTCCTTGCACGAACGAAAAACCTCTTTTCTCGCGGGTATAGGCGTGTGGATGGGTTATTTGCGCGCGCGGTTGGGTGTGCATGTCTCTCGGAGTATCTCTGTGTCTTTGGCGGACTGTGTGGATCTGTCTATGTGTCTCTGACGCCTGTGCACCGGTGCGCGTATGTGATTGAGATGACACTGCCGGGTTCCTCTGTGCTCACGCGCACCTTCGGTGCAACAGGGTCGTCTGTAGCCTCCCTTTAAAAGGTGTTCCTATGCGCCTCGAGAGAACGCGTTTGGACCTGCATCCCCCGTTCCGCGATAAAGACCCTCATCAATGTTTCATTGGGGCAAGTTATACGTGCTGGAGATGATACTTGGTGTAGGTCGCGGTTCTGGTCTCGGAGGTACCACTTATTAAGCAGACGCAGGCACGGACGCGCGCGCGCGCTCGCCTATCCCCGGCATGTGTATGTGTGGATGGCGCTTAGTTGGAAAGTCCCGCGGGATGGACGTAACCTCGCGTAGCATGCGTTATCGTACATGCTAAGACGACGAGGGGTCGGAGGCTGTATCCACAATCCACCCGGAGAGACAGAGCCTGCCGGGGCGGCGGCGGCGGCGGCGTTGGCGGTGGTGGCGGCGCTGGCAGAGATACCACGTGCACGTTCGTTAGCGTACCCTCAGCATGACAAATGACAGCTGCCTCGCTCTAGTGCTAATTCATAACAACGTCTTTTTGAAAATGGTCCCAGAGTGGTGAGTGTGATTCCTCGCAGATATCTACCAAGCTATAGGCTCTAAAGAAACCCGTGCGCCGGGCCACGTTGCGCCCTAAAAATCCCATAATGCCTATCCAAATACAAGGATATTCTCTCGAGAAATGCGCGCGTATAATTGAACGTAATCTCGCGCGAACTGTGCACGCCATGTCTCCGCCGGAACGAACCGATTCATATTGGGGGGATGCTAGGCAGTACGATCTGCTTCGGCGTGTCCGCTCGAAGGGCGTAGGCGTGTTACTGTTTCTGTGAGATGTGTGTGTGCATAGATAGTATGGCCGGTTGTCTGGATGATAACGGGCAGCGGGCGAGCACCAGTCAGGCTTTGGGTGGGCGTTCGGTCTATGTCGGGCCCCTTTGTATAATTTTAGTATTTTTTTTCGTATAAAATCAACACTGAAGGCACATTCTATCGGACGAGTCGGCCCAGTGTGTGCTGTGAGTGAGATTGGGCGCGGGGTCCAATGACACTCGGTGTCAGGTGACCGCGGCTGGCCTGGCATTTCATTGGCGGGCCCAGGGGGGGCCTTATGCACCCCCCGCGCAACTACTGGGCTACCGCATCTAATAAAAGTATAGTATGTCAGGGTATATCCTTCGGGGTGTGATTTTCCGGCTCGCACGGCTCGTCACACGAGCATCGGGGAGAATCGGGAGATAGGCGCTGGGAGAGGAGGAGGGGGGGAACGGACATACAAGGATAACTCCTCTTTCTTAAGCGGGAATATGGTTCGGCAGCCGCGGCCGGGCCCCGCGCGAGAAACTGTTGATTCTTGTGGCGGTTATTTTGATCCGGTTGCCTTCCTCTATTGTATCGGGTTTTGGGGGTCTGTCGCTTTTTTCGCTTTTCGTCGAAATGGCTATTTCAAAATTGAGAGCCGGCCCGACGCTCGCCTGACTTTGCCCAGGACAAAACTCAAACTTCTCAGGGTTGCTTCGCGGCCGAAGTACCACTGGCTATTACCTGCGTCCCACCTTCACTAAAGACAGCCCATGCTTTCTTGTGAATTTTGAAATGAAAACCGGTCTTGCCAAAAAGGTTCGCGAGCTTTGCACGCCCGTGTTCTATTGCGAATTGTGGAAAACTGCCGAATGTAGTATCCCAGCAACAGTGGATTATAGGTTGCGAAGTATAATAAAAGGATGTTAATTGATCGATCTGAAAGTCGTATTGGCTGCGTGACTTCCGAGAAACGAGTGACTGGAAATGATAGAGTGGATATGTGAATGCGTGTGTTGCCACGATCTAGCCGGGGTATCAACGGCGATCGCGGTCACCGGGCAAAACATTGGTCAGCGTCATCCACTGGTAACTGGGCTTGAGATGCGATTAAAGTAAAACTGGTCTTCCGGACGATATTCCGTGTAGGTGGGAATCATCGGTCCGTGAGTCTGTCTTGTTTTCGATTTCAACTAATCATGCACTCAGTGGGCTGCCTTTACTGCTTGGCTGGACGGGCCATTACAGCGTGCACTTCGGCCGCTGGGACAAAAACGTGAACAGCCTGCGTGTAAGATCTTTTGTGTGTGTGTACGCGTGTGTCTATTTCAAGTGTAATGTGTTTGCGTGTCGTTTTCTCGTTCTCTGAACCTGGCAGAAATTCGTCGGAGAGGGAAACATTGCTCATTAGTGTGGAAGATCGCGAAGAACCGGCCGGGAACCCTTCGATCGCTCATTTCAACACATCAAGCATGTGTTACCATTGCACTGAGAACAGCCCTAGAAAGACCTTACGTATATGTTACACTAATAAAAATCCTCTGTAATCAAAGTATGTACAAGCTTATTTATAAGTGATCTCTATGATATACATGGTCGGTGGTCAGCGCCGACACGCGTCTGTCTGGTTCATCCTGTAAACTATAAGTATTAGGAATAGCGAGCGATCGACTGGTTCCTTGGCGGGTTCAGCCGTAATGCGCGGCTCTTAAAGGTCGTCTCTCTCAATAGTACAATAATACTGCTTTCCCCAATTGTCCATGTCACCCTCTGATAACGGGAAATAACGTCCGGTAATAACAGAACCGAGTGGATCGATCTCCATAAGCAGAGAGATATCCAATCAGTGACTCGTACCAATTGCCAGTACCACTTAGCCTCTCGTCAAGAGATGTCTTGCTCTTGGCGAGAGGAGCAGTGCACATTGGTTGGTACTGATGCTTTAAACAACTTACTAGCAATAAAACGACATTAATCGGAATAGAAATAATGTTACTTGTCTAGTCGAAGAGACAACGAACTGCTGAATGTACAAATAATCCTGGCGACTGTTAAACTGAGCCCTGCGTATCCCCGGTCTCCGAGTGGTTGGGGACAACCGTAGTCAGACCGGGTACGATTCCACGAGGGTCATCAATATCGCACTATAAAACTTAAACTCAACAATGTTGCGAACCTGTGATCGGAGACGTCAATCGAGAAGAATGAACATACATGCTCCTCCACTGAGAGTGGAGGTACGGAATGTTTCAATAGTACAACAGCAACGAGGTTCCTTGGTCAATGGAAATTGGTTCTCGTCGATGGACGTCGGCGCGGCACGCCTGATTAAAAAACAGAGGCAGAGGGCTTCTGCAGGAGTTTCTCGTGAGATTTTCCTTCCTAGGCCTCGCTTTCTCCTAATGTTACGCTGGAGAACCTTTGCTCTTTCGATCGCGTGGCGAAATTCATTTAAATCTTAGTAGCTCCTGCCTAACCGTTAATTTCACTTTGTTAAGACTGCTCGGATATTAGTTTGAAGTTTCAATTCATTTCTCTCTTATTTCGTCGAGTCTTTCCATGCACAGATAGAAGATTCTGCAGGGGAACACTGTGGTGTTCCCGGACTATTGTCGTCGTGAGATATTTACTCACTTGTGGCGGATTTCGAACTTAAAACCAGTTGCTCCAAAAGTAGTGGTAACTGCCGCTTGTTGGGCAGAACGTGGCTTGTAAGGTCATTGCAAAACATAAGCACTGTATTAACTCTCTTGTATCTTCTTCGACTGATTCCATGGAAGACTGTCACTGTACTGAGGCTGTCGCAGGAAATCAGATCTTCCAGTTAGCTTCAATGCTAATCACAAATCCGTCAGCCTTTTTACAGGCATTGGATTTTCGTCTCACGCGATAGGTAGCTCCAGCTTCTTGCACTATCTTACACGAAGGGATTAAAATCAGTGAGTCTTGAATTATTCATCGCCAAAAAGGGAATTTTAGTTGCGGTTTCAATTTGGCGGTTTAGTTGATGCCGATTAGTAGATCCGATGATTAATTTTTCATATTTGCGGGGTTTTATAATTACGACAATTCGCGATTGCACTCGAATGTTAGGCGGTGTCAGCGAGGTGTGTGTGTTGACATCGCGGTGTTGAGTTAAATATGTCTAGGGACGGGGGGTGGCGCGGGATTGTGAGGGTGGGGGTTGGTGGGCGGGAGAATAAGCAGAGTTGCACGGGATGCTCGACGGGGGTGTGTGGCACAGAGTTCCAAACGCTCGGTGATCCTACAGACATTCAATATTAAACAGATCAATCAACTATGTTCGTCATATAATACCACTAGGATAGCTCATAATCGTAAGTTTATATCAATAATATAATAATATATCATTAGGTATCATTAATGCTTGCGTGTCGCAGGGTGTGTGTACATGTGTGTATCTCGTGGTGTGTTCCTTATTCTCTCGCTCTCTCATTGTTACACTTAAGTCTCAAGTCATACAAGCTAGCTTATAAATGATGGATAAGAAACGACCACCTGGACGATCAGTGGAGCCCGACTGAAAATACGCGCGCGTGCACTCCGCGCACGATATACATATACAGAGGTGTATATACCGGCCCCTATCCAAGATACGAAACCCGTAAGAAACGTTCCCGAGGGAAGTCGAGCGCGCCCCGCGCGAATTCGGCGCGCGCGCTCGTTCGGCACCGCCCCTCCAGGCCACAGCCGATATTTCTCTCCTGCTTCCCAGGCCGGATGTCGCTTGTTCGTCGTCGGTGGATTGTTTGTTAGCCGCCATGTTTTATCGCTATGTATATCATTAATCGTATTTATCCGTAAGTATCAGTAGTCATTAATTACCTTTTAATTAATCGTTAGGTATAATTCAATTAATCAATACTCTTAACCCTTTTATCGTTTAATAATTATTGTTAGGTAGTTTATAGTTTCATCTTCCCCATTCGGGTCTCGATAACGCGATGTACGGATTTCTTTGGAAGCAACACCTTGTCCTCCTGTATCGGGAAGGGCTGCCAGGGCTGGCGGGGGGGTTCGGGGTGGGTGGGTGGTTGGTTGGTTGGTTTTGGGGGGTGTGGGGCTGAGGAGATAGTTCGTTCGTCGAGGGTGGCTTTCTCTCTCTCTCTCTCACGCACTCTCTCTCCAACACGTTCTCACACTTTCTCACGTATTTTTGCTCGCTCTTTCTCTCTTTCTCTCTCTCTCTCTCGCGCGCGCACACTGTCTCACTGTCGCTCTTTATATCTTTTGGCGGGTGTGTGTGTATGCAGGATGGTAATCTTGGAGGGGACGCACCTGCTTTGTCCCGCGCGAAAATCTGCGAAAAATCAGAAAATCGAATAGCGGATCTCCAGTGATTCCTCTTCTTGCTTTTGTTATCTCTCACTCAAGCTTCCGTTTCATCCATCTTTCACACAGTCGTTCTGTCTCGCACGCTCGTCTGATTCTTCCTCTCATTCCTCCTCTCCTCTCGCAAGCTTTCTATCCTACGAGAAAAGCTTGACTCTTTCTTTCTCTCGCTCTCTCTCACTATCACACACACGCTCTTCTCCTCTTCCTCTCGCATGTTCTCCTCACGAATTCCTCCTCATCATTTCGCTCTCGTCGGGTTTTTTCTCATTAGCTATGTCATACGAATTGCTTAGAACACGTCGCGTTATGTATGAATGGCACGGGTTTCAATGAATCTCGTGAAGAAGAATCTGCCATCGGTGCAGTGCTTTTTCATTTCTCGATCGGGTTCTGTTAATTAGTACGGTGGGTGGCTGCGCATTAGCCGCTCGATCGTTTTATTATTCAATTGAGTCTCGCTAATTTTCGTGAATCTGTTTGGGGGTGAATCTGGTCCTGCCGGTCGGCATTGCCCACGAAACGGGCCAGCGGCCGTGCCTACTCTCGACACGTGGATCTTCTCCTCGTTCCGTTCAGTCGTAGTTACGGCATTGTCGTATGCGCTTTTGCCATTATTGCCGATCATACATGGATTTGTATCTCGGATCTATCGCCGGAAGTACGATGCTCTCTTGCCGCTTCGATTCGTAATGCTGTCCCGCTGGTGCACCGTGGGATACTGCGATTCGCTTTGCCGCCTCGGCTCTTCCCTGAAAAGGGAGGCCGCTGCCTCTCCTTCTCCTCCTCCTACTCCTCCTTCCAATCTCTGCTACGTCTCTCTCACTCTCTTTCTTCCTAGCTTCTGTTTGTGGCTGCGACCATTTTCTGATCATCGACTTTCTCGTGTCGAGGATGCGGAAAGATTCGTCTCTCTGTGTTTGTGTGGCTGATTGGTGGTGTGCTGCATTGCGGGAAACGCAAAACCGGAGTCGAGTGAATCGACCTGCTGTCTGCTTGTCTGAGGTGCGTGTCTCGTTAATCCTAATCAAACGTGGAAGAAGGTCGGACAATTGTCGAACGGGTTCCTGTCTGAAGGCCGATCTACTTCGGGACCGAGCAAACTGACGAATCAGTGTACGTTGCGGGAAAAGAAAACCGGTGTCGACGACTGCCACGTCGACGTGTCTGCCTGAAGAACTCTGTGTGTGCTTGGAAAGCAAAGTGGAATACCAAAGCCTTTACCTATCCGCAGAGATGTATATCCTATCGATCTTTGGAGGGATAGTGATTCTCTCTCTGCTTGAGTATCCGGCCGAACCAAGGGATCAAAATGAAACCTGTCGTCATACGCGTGGCAAAGGAAACACCATAGTCGAGTGGGTTCGACTGTCTGCCTGTAAACTATCAAGGACCCCATTGTGGCTCGGAAGTAGAACAGCGTCGGAGGTTCGTTCGCTTAAACGGTGTCGGTCAAATATTAAAACCGACTACTATTGCACTACGGTTAAGGAGCAGCAGCGACTTGCCGCTGCTGCCCTGCATATTAATATGAATACTGTACTCTCTCATCCACATTATCGACAAGGTCGACTGAACGAGCAGTAAGTGTCGGCTTGCAATTTATTGCCTGCTTGATTCTTTACTATCTACTGCGATATAACTGTCTTGCGATTACTATATATAAACTGCACGACTACGAAAGACTGTTCCGCTGCCGCCTTTCTTCCTCTCTGCATCTACTCTGCCCTCCATCACGAAGGGAGATCCCGAGACGCTACGTTTTCGGGGCATTACGCCTCGCCGAGGCTAATGATCGCATCTTCCTTTTGAGCGTGAACCCAAGTCACGGTACGTCTTCAACTGGTGATCGGCTACGATAGGATCTGTGTGCCTTGCACTTTATGTCGTCTGTTCCAATCGTCTTTAGTCTCGGTGCTCGTGTCTTGCATCGTCCAGCATCTACTGTCAATTCGCCGGTTTCTCTCTGATCGTTCTGCCGGATTGGACTGGGTCAGTTGGATCGTCGCGCGTTCTTCGGAGGGTTCGATCCGAGTGCTCTCTCATTTGCTCTTCCTCTCTTTCGCTCCCTCGCATACTCTCTAGCGCGCTCCTTCTCTCTCTCTCTCTGTCTGTCACTCGCTCTCGCACCCTCGCCTGCTCTCTCACTCTCCCTGGCTCTCCATCCCACTGTCTCACTCTCTGCGATCTGCCTGGATAATTACTCGGTACGATTGGTGCGCGTTTTAGCGGATCGCTGTGCACTTGCATCCGTGACGAATTTAGACGTATCGATTTCGAACGACGCCGAACTGTTTGGTGATTGACGTTACTCTGGCATGATCGCCGTTGGCTCCGGCGAACGAATTAGAACGTGAGTTAGACGAGCTGGCCCAATCGCGCGGGTGCTACCGATCAGATCATCTACACGGCTAACTGCTAACGAGCACATGGAGAAACCTCCTGTTTAATCAACCAGTAACTTGCCTGATTGAACGTGGTACTGTCTGGCTGCAAGGATTTTTAGTTCGATCAACAATCCTCTTCCCTTCTCTTTTCTCCGTTTGTTGAATCTGTAGATGAGCTCGAAATGTTTGTGGCGCTTGCTAGGTTTCTCCAAGTGTCTCGCGCGTTCGCAAGCCGGCAATGCACATCTGAAAAATCCCTGAGCGCGCAACGTGCAGGAATTAGAATTGCTGTCCTCGCCCTCTCTTCCCATCGAGTCATGGTCGAGTCTCTCGGAGATACATTCGTGAAAGACGGATCACAAAGAGTACCGCGGATCTACGCGACGAGATAATAAGGTGGTCGATCCCTCCTCAGCAACATGAAGATTCTTTCTATTTCTCCCGCTGTCCGATGTTCATCCCCGCGGTCTTTTCTAGTCGTCCAGATTTTCGGTCAACTTTCCCTCCTCCGGGTGGCGGGTAACGGCGAGTTGACTGTTCTCCATGATGCTTGATCGGCAATTATTCCTGAGATCATCCGCTCCTTGTCAGTGTCCCTTCGAAGACTTTTTCACTGAGGTCTGGTGTTGCAATCTCGAGGAGCAGAGGTTCGTCGGAATAATTCCGGGTGATCCGCCGACTCGCGCGTTGTCGCTTGGCTCTCCCTCGGTTTATGATGCAGGAAGTGTTTTTCTTCTCTGAACGCGAGAAAGGGATGCATTCCTTCTCCCCTGCTTTCTGTCTCTCGTGCACACTCTCTTTCGCTCTCTCTCTCTCTCATTCTCCCACTGACTTTCTTACACTCACATATACTCACGACCGCTCTTACTCGCCTATTCTCGAGTTACTTCTCTTTCCGCTCTTTCTCGCCCGATAGATGAGTGTTGTGTATTTATGTGCTTCACCGTTTTCCTCGTCGTTCTGGGATAAGGGGCATATTTATCGCGGGGGGGTAGGAGTGGGGTTGCCGGACCGTGGGACGTAGCTCGCCGGGCGATTTTCCGAAGGCTCCGGGCGGGTCTTGGAAATAGGGCCGCGCGTCCACGTCGCACCAGAATAGGAATTCGATCCTCGAGCCGGCACGCGAAGCCCGGCCTGGTCCAGTTCTAGGCGGACGTGGACGCGAACCTTCTGAATTTCGAGTCCGGCCTGCCGCGGCGGGCACGGAGAGAAGACCGATACGACCGATACGACCGATCGGCCTTCTCTTTTTTTCGTTCGATGGTTCGGTGGTTTGCTGAGATTAGCTGCGAGGTTTCGAAACGTCCCGCCGCCGGCGGACATATAATATGTATTTACACATATATCATTTATACAATCTAGAGAGAAGGAGGACTCTTGGGGCGGGGGGCAAATCACGGGAAAGTCGCCCGGGAGCGGTTGGCCACGCGCCCTGGAAAAGTATATACTAAGGCCGATTTTGGTTAAGAATACGCTTCACTTTTTTCCTCTCTTTTGATCAACTTTTAATTTTAACGTTAAGGCGCAACGTGATAAACTTGTACTTTTTTCCTTGATGTGTCTTTTAGATTCTGGCCGAAACTGCGTGCGTGTCTGTGTGTAGGTGTGTCTGTCGCAGTGTAGGTGTGAGTGAGCTGTTCGCGTGTACTAAGTATGTATGCGTGTCCCTCTCTCTCTCTCTCTCGCTCTCTCCCTCTCCCTCCCTCTCTCTCCCTCCCTCCCTCTCACGCCCTACTGTGTCCATGTGGAGTGTCGATGTACGCGTGTGTGTGGGTGTGCTGCTAGGCGACAAAATGTGCTTCGCCTTGCCGAGCACTCTCTGTTGTGTGGTTTGGTGGCGCCGGAAACGCGCGCGCACCACCCTTACAGGCGGCCCGTGCCCGTCTCCGTGGGCCTTTGAGCTCATTTTTTTTGGTGTCTGCCAAAAAACGGAATTTTTCACTCTCCACCGCAAAGGGTTACCCTTCCATGTCACGCGCCCGTACTTGCCCATCAACACTAAAGGTCAATCAAATTTTCATTGACAAATTTCACCGATCCGAATGACTCTCCGCTCAATTTCTATCATTTTTCCCGCCTAAATTTCCACCAATACGACAAGAACCCTCGAGCGACATGGATTAGCATCCCCCTGCCCATCGTCTGTGTGTCGTCTTGTGCGCAACTCAATCAACCAACCGAAATTCTTCCAGTGTCGAAAGCGAACGCAGAAAAACGCCGGAAACCTCGTACGAAAGGAATGGTCTCATGTCGAAAGTGGTCCAGTTATCAAATATCGTAATGCAGTTATGAAAGTAGGCAGGTTGGGTGCCCGGATCTCCGTCTCGCCATCTGTCTCGATCGTTTCTGTGTACTTGGGTGGTGACCAAGTTTAGTGATCCACGACTATTGCAACAAAAGCCGGTGTTAACGAGTGCCAGAGTAAAGTGATCCACTTGCACGCGCGTCAACCAAGGATGGCATTCTTAATAACAAGACTGTCTCGCTTTAATCTTCCCTGAGAGTAAGTGGTTATGAGAGGAGCGTACGTGGGAGGGCCACGTACTCGCATCCGCATTAATGGCATCGAAACTAATGGCAGTAGCGCGCGGTGCGCGTGTGTGCGCGCCGGTATCTATGGTCCAACTAAATCAATTTGATCTTCAATAATTGCAACGTGGCCGCGGTCACGTCACTCGGGCGCTAAACGAATCAGGCTGATACATGTGACGATGTGTGTGTGTAGGTAGGTAGGTAGGTAGATATATTGATAGTCTCTGTCCGGCTCGGAGCGGCCGGGGACTTGAGCTGATGCGTCAATGTAGAAACGGCCAACTGGCTCGATAATGAACTTGGAAAATGCTTGATAGGCGGAGACAGAGTTCCGGGCAGAAAATGTACTTGCTTGTGTGTGATATGGTGCCCCGACTTCCGCCGAAATCGGACTGGCGGGGGCGCAGAAAAACAATTCCCACAATATCGTTACAAGACGGTCCATCCAACCGCACTGGCAGCTCAGCCCTCTCGAGCCCGACCCCTATCTTTCCCCGTACGTCTTTCGAAAAAAATATTTCCGCTCAAATACTACCGTCCGCGTTACTATAATTTGGTACAACCAACGTCGATCATCCACGAGAGTCTAACGACTAAGTTTAGTTTATGAAAGTATTGTCTTAACCTTGGCGCAACGAGTTTCAAACACTGTGCTCTCCCACCTGACGTCTGACTGGAGAGGGCTGGATTGCGTATGGTGCGATCGCGTGTCTTTTCACCTCATTCCGGAGGGTCTGCGTTGTCTAATATCTCTGAGGACTTCATTGGACTCAACGCGGCGATCTAGCTCACATCCTCACACATCAACGTAGGTTGGACTGTTTTCTTGTGCTTGCTCTGCTTGTGCTCGCTTCTTCGTTTCCTCGTTTACTAAATATGTTTATTTGTTCCATTCTCTCCCTCTCTTTCGCTCGCTCTTTCGCACTTTCGCTCCCTCTCAGTCGCGCGTTCGCACAATTTTTTTGTTATCCTTAATACACCTACGATTCCCTACACGATAATACGTTAAAGCTAGCGATCTCGACTTGCTGGATTTTTGAGACGTATGCGCAAGTAATACACGCCAGGAATACAGACATTATACACCGTCATATTGCATTCTCGTCTCGTGGGTGTGTGTGTGCTCCTCTCGGTACACGCGTGCATTCAAAACCCATTCACGACTTCGCGGATTCCTCTAACGACCGTGTGTCTCTGCTTCTCACATACGGACTGACGAAGAACGTTCGAACCTGCTCGATTGGATGCATACCAAGGGATCATACGATTAGAGCTCAGGAGCGAGCATGGCTAAGTGTCTGATCAAGGAAGAAGTTGGCGAACAAGTTTCCCAGTGTAAGCTTTTCCCCGTCTTGGAGGATCAACTCCATGAAGAAAACGTGTCGAACGTGTTCAGCAAGAAGGATATTTCGAACAGAGTGCCATTCATTCTTCTGCCTCACCCTGCTAATCCTCCGTTGCTACCATTTCGGTGGCCGAAGAATTCAATTGATAGTGATGCCTTTTGGTTCCTCACGTTCCCTCGGTGTCCTTAGTTTCTCACTCTTACTTTTGCGTACTGACTGTTACTCTGCATTTAGTAAGCAGCATTCTCGATGACGCTACTGAGTCGGACGACGAACCATTACTGGCCTCCTCGATACCGTCCACTTTAGTTTCATCTCACTGCATTCCTCTCTTGCTCATCCCATGCAAACCCCATCTAATCCAACTAGCACATTGTTCACACACTTTCTCCCACTCTATGAATTATCTCGTGTCTCACATTCATGCTCTCGCGAAAGAATTGCCAAAAGTTTCGTGCACGAAAAGGGTGGGGGAGAAAATTCCTCGATATATTACACTTACAACCGACCTAATAATTTTTCTCCGCTTTACACGTACCTCTCTTTTTCCCTAAACTTTATCATTTACTAGTTTCGTTTTTACAATACATATATATGGCGGGCCTCCCGGTAGGCAAGGAGGCCGGCACTCTCTGTATAATTTCTTCAAATTTCCATTTCAATTTTTATATGTCATTCACTCGTCATCGGCACAGATCACATCCAGTCGCTCTCACAATCGTACCCTGCTGCTCAGTCGCTCTGATTCGTCTGTCGCTCGAATCCCTTGCGAACTGTCTGCCAATCACTCCCACTCAAGTCGCACATTGCCTTCCACATGATCACACTTTCTCTCAACTAGGATCGGTTTGCGCCGAACGTCTCTCGCCCGTGGCTCCGAACTCAGTCTCCGAAATCGCAATTCCCATGGATTTCTTGTCGGTCCTGACTTTTTTCTCGTCTCCCTGATCTTCCGTCTCCTACTGATGACTACCCTCCTTCTAATTTTTCTCTTCTCCTCTTTCACTCTCTACCCTCTATCCCTCTTTCCTCCGAACAAAAAAATCACCCGTTGAGATCGTGAGATTTCGTGGCTTCAACGACGGTCGCATCAAGGACACTTGGCTCCCTATACGCTTCTACAGCATTCGTCATTTCCTCGGTCTGCATCTCTTCCTATCAAGCCTATCCCAGGACTGTCTCATTCCCCCTCTCTCTCTCTCTCTCTCTCTCCCTCTGACTCTAGCTATCTCTTCGATTCCGGTAAACCGGCAAATTTCCCATCACTGGAACCCACCTAACTCTCACCCCTCAGACCCCCTACTTCGACGGATCCTCGCTCGTCCACTGGACTCCGAGAGGTTCCGCTTTTTTCCTCTCTCGAAAGAGGCTCTGCCCCGTGATATATCGAGTCCGAGCTCGAGAGAAACTGATCGGTTTGTTAACTCTAATACCGCTGGCCACCGGGCCGGCCGATCTGCCGCTCGGTACGAGTACGTCGATAAAGCGTATTGTGTGTGCGCCAGTGCGAGAGCTGGTGTGTCGACAGCCTCTCGCCCAAGTGGCCTGTAAATTAAAGAGTACTCTCTCTCTCTCTCTCACCCTCTCTCTCTCTCTCTCTCTCTCTCTGACCCACTCACTCTCTCTCTCTCTTTCTCTATAGTATGTATGGTGTCGGCTCGTCGCGGCCCATCGTCGTGTAATCCCCTAGTCTCGGCGTAAAGATACATACGCGCTCGTGTCCGGTCAGTGTCGTCGCCGTTGTGTAGTTCGTTTTAATTCGAGGTAGTTGAACAGCGGCCGGCACTGAGGCTCTATTGTTACTTTACATAGTGTATAAAATCGTGACGCGGTGGGCAAAAGTGTCGAGGTCGCGATGGGGGTTGCCTAGACCCCCGGCGTGCGCTGCTGCTGCTGCTGCTGCTGCTGCTGCTGCTGCTGCTGCTGCGAGCAGTTCTGAACTCGTGCAAGTTAAGTCGCTCGTATGGGCTGCGCGGAGCCGATGAGTTTATTATATGCTAGTGAGGTAGGAGTATCGACTACCTTTGGTCATCCTGTAAAAGAAGCTGACGTACCCCCCGGCAGATCGCCCGGTGATCAGAGTCTTATTATTCCCGGCTGATAATGCTAAACGAAGGAAGGAAGATCGGAAAGAATGCGCTAGCTTAAGTCACCGGGCCGGAGTAGTCGACGGCCCAGCGAGATCCCTGCAACCCAAGTGGCACGAATTAATATCGGGTGCGCCCGGTGTGTGATATGTCGAGGTGTGCCGGAGGGCCGACAATGCCCTCCGGCCACAACTTTTTTTCCCCAAAGGAATCCGAAAACGCGCGCTTACGCAAGGCCTCTCGAAATCCTGGACCGCGCTCCAACTCTTACTCTCGCTCTCTCTCTCTCTCTATTGCATTCTCGCTATCTCTGGGTCGCTCGACTCGGCTTCACGAAGTCGTTCCTACCCTCTTTAAATCGCCTACCGCCATAACTGCCTGTGTATAGACCTATACTGTACTCCTAACGCGCCTACGTGTACTACGAGATTATCACACGGAAAGTTTGCTCACTCGGTGTCAACTATCTGTTCTCCCACTCTCCTTCCTACTAATCTCTCTTTCGCTCATTTTCGCTTGGAATCTTGTTTTTGGCATACCCACGCGATCTCTCCTATTGAAACATAGTTCAACCTTTCTCTCGCTCTTTCTCTCTCTCTCTCTCTGCACGTCCACACTCTCCCTCCTTTTTATTCTCGCTTGCACTCGCTCATTTTCTCTACCTTGCGCTCCTAGTTCGTTCCCTGTGTTCGCAGCTTTTCTCTCGCATGTCCGCATTCTCTCACTGGATCACCCGTTCGCTCCCAGTCAGACACACACTCGCTCCCAGTCTCCGTTTTCGCCGCTGTTCCTCTCTGCGCCAGCCGAAAGGCGCGACTTGCAGCTCGCATGAGACTCTTCACGGAGAAAAAAAAAACGTATATCTCGCCTCCCTTTATTCGATTAGTTATCTCCTGGCTTCCTCTATCCCTATCTCTATTTCTCGCTCTCTCGCGCGCGCTGCCTTTCTCACTTTCGCAATATCGTCACGTCGTTTCCGTAATCGCGCATTCGCCGTTTATAAATATATCCTAATTACGCTCCTAATAGTTTGAGGAATTCTTGTTTCTCGATGAATGCGTACTTCGAAATAGTGTACCTCTTTCTCGCTTACTCGCAATGCTCTGCCGCACACAATTATTATTCACACACACTCAAGCTCACACTCACTCCCACGCTGCTTACTTTTGACCAGTCGCACACGACTAATCCCCACGCGCACTTCCTCTAGCATTCTCTCCCCCTCTCACGTATCGTTACTTCTTTATGTTTTATCACGACAATCTCGAGTTTTCGATAGTAATAATCGTAATAATAATAATATATAATCATATAATAATAATTAGTTTATTAGTGTGTGTGTGTCTGTATCATTTTTTTTTCCCGTTAAGTAGGAATCCTCTTCCTCTGCAGCGTGATGCGACCTTCCGCTCGGTTGTCTTTTATCATTAGTTAATCGTTTATATAATAATTAATAGCTTGCAAGTGTTAACGTTAAATACTATTACTTAATTCTGCTTACACGTGTCCTTAAAACTTACGCGTTTAGGTATGTACGTATGCAATTATTATTCCTTTTCATCTTTCTCGCAATTACTTCCGTTCATTCTGTCTCTGGCTTTCGCTTCCCATTTGTCTGCCATTCGTTTCGTCCGCCATTTCCTTTCGGTTCATGTTCGTCCGCCTCCACGTACTGAGTGCTCTTTTATCTGTTCCCTTCACACTCTCGACTCCAATTTTTGTCCCGTACCGTGTGTGTGTGTGCGCTCGTTCTCCGTGCGTCGGCCCCGCTGCTCAAAAAGCTAATAACGAAGCCGAGTCGATCGGCTTGCTTCTTGTTTCTGCCTTCTCTGCTTCAAGCCACCTGCATTCCTCACAGTCTTTCCTTCCGATTTCCTCTCTCTCTCTCTCTACCTCGGCAGCTGGCTGTCTATCAGTCTGTCAGTCTGTCTTTCTAGGTTCTCTCTGGCTTGATCGTCGCGCTCCGAACACACAGAGAGGATCGCACGTCCTGAACGTGCGGCGCATTTCGCTTCTTTTCTCGCTCTCCTTTGTCTGTCTCCATTTTCTTCGGTTTGGTGAGGTGTTTTGGCTGGCTGGCTGGCTGGCTTTCTGGCTGGCTGGCTGGCTGGCTGGTTGCCCCGCCGCCCTTCTCGCATCTCTCCCGGCACACTCATCCTCCTCCTCCGATCCGTGTCTGGCAGTCCCGATCTACTAGGATCGGGACGCACCGGGCATCCAAACGAGAAAAGGGCGACTGGGCTCCTTCGGTTTCTCCGATCGCACTTTCGATCTCTGGGTGTCTGTACTGCTTTCGACTAATATCATCTTATCAATCATCTTTGCTCGCGAGCTGGCTTGCGTGCGTTGCCAAGACGACTTTCTGCGCGACTTGTTTCGTGGTGGTGGGCTAACGCGAGCGCGCGCCAGCGCTCGGCGTGTTCGTCCTTCGGCCTTTGGCGCGATTTGGAAGCTCTCGATCCTTGTTGGTTGAAACGGAGAAAGAAAGTGAGCTGAAAGTCTCGCGGTCTGCTAGCGGCTCCGGCTGCGCCCCTTTTCCGGGATCTGGCGTGGACGTGTGTGTTCTCGTGATACGAAGGTTCGCGTAAGACCTCGGCCGTCACGGCCCTCTCCTGTTCTTAGTCTTGCTTTCCTTGAGCTCTCTCTAATCTGCTTTCCGATGAGAAGGACGACTCGGGATTGAGTGCAGTGCATACGATGCACTAGACTCATGGTAATACATTGTCACCTGGGGTGATGGTGGTGGATGGTTTTGTCGTGCTCGGTTGAAAACGTTGGTCAACTATGGCGTGATTTATTTACTTGATTGATTAGCGTAGGGGTGGGGGGGCGTGGGTGGTTGGGGGGTGGTTGGGGGAGTGATAAGATTATCTGCTGATTAATCGGTTTTCCTTAGTTATATGAGGGGCAAGGAGTTGTAGCTATATTCGATATTGATAGCGTTAGTGGTAGTTTATGGTAACCAATTTCCGATATCTTTACGATTAAGTCCATTGGGATTAATATGTGCTTAAAATATGTATTTCACACGATGAAATGCCTGTGGAAGTCAGAACTGTCGTATTGCGGTGAGAATGGTGGAGCTTAGTCTGGTTTAACTGGTGCGGTGCCACTATGGGGCTTTAACGTTGCGTACTACGAGAATCGGCGGTGTTCCATCCGAAATCGTTTATGAAAATGGGTACTTTTCTTTCTCTGTCTCTCAATTGAAAGCAAGATATCAGACGGGGTCGCTGGAATAGATGTTGACGCGTATCGACGTGAAAGCGCAAAGCATTTTCGAATATTCGCTGCACGTAATCGACGAATGCCATTTTCCTACACGTACTTACAAATTAATCAAACCCTTGCACCAATGTGCGCATTGCCTAAACTTTTCTAATTACCAAAGTTCGCGCAACCGAGAGTTTTCATTTCCGATCGAAACACCGAATTAAGACTAAAGATCCCTCGAGAAATAAGTTAGCCTTTCCCTTTTGGACGAGGTTCTATAAAATCTATAATACTCTTAAATCGTTGAAACACCAATTTACTCGGACATTGCGAATCCGCGCTTAATTAAGAATTGCAAATAGTTACCTTGACCTTTTAAATAGAATATTCTTTTTGGCAGTCGCTAATATATTAAGATAATAGTGTTATCAAGCGCTACGTACACCAATGTCCTGTGTGTATCCAACAGAGAATTTCACAACTTCTAAAGAGCAATGCACTGGCATGTACATGGGAAATTTAGGACGTTCTCCAGGAGTGATCACTGCACTGCCACCATTCGGCCTAGCGTTCAATGACAATGACGAGCCACAGCTCGGACCAGCAAAGATACGAGGCCCGAGGACCGCAGGTACACGACTCTCATTCTCGGAACTATGCAAAAAATTTTCCTAAATCCACCGCCTCGCGCCCGCTTTCGCCCCGCTTTTAAACATTTAGACCAAAATTCTTAGGCCAGTGCCGAAGGGAACCACTAAATTTTTTAGGCCACTGTCTAGTATACAATAATTAAAATTTCCAAAATTTTTCCGTCGCTTTTTCACGCCCGCCTGTCCATTCTCTCGTCGTCGTCGTCGTCGCCGCCACCACAATCACAATCCACGAAATCCCGGGGGCGAAACGGGGCTTCGGCCTTCGCACTCGGGGGCACCCATGCTTCCTCATTGATCCTCGCGTGGTGCGCTAAAGTCATCAATCACGCTACCGGCCGAACTTGGCGGCTTCGCCTTTTGTTTCCTTGCTTTGTCTCGTTTTTTTTTTGTTTGACGAAATGAAGGTAGGCCAGGTCGAAGAGGTTGGATACGCAGGGTGTGATTTCGTCGTCAGGTCGCGATACGTCGAGTCTGCCAAACAGGTTGCTTTTTGTTTTTGGAAGGGGTGGCGCGTTTCGGGGATGTGGACACTCATAAATCGGGGGTAAACGCAATTGGGGGGGTGGGTGGGTGGCGTCAGGAGGAATCACAATAAACGCAAAATGAACTCAGGACTTACTGTCTCAATTTTATTGTCGTAAATAATAAATAAAATAATAATCAATAAATCGGTCGATTAAAATTAAAAAATAGTGACTCGTGACTAGGTTAAAACTCACCGCTTGCAAAAGAAAGGTGTGTACGAGTGTCTGTCTGTCTCTATAATCGCGTTCTCTGATTTACGTGTCTACGTAGATGCATCGGTATTCTCGCTGCACTTCTTTCCGGTATTTGGTTCAGCACTCCTCTCACGTAAGTGGTACACAACTAAATATACATAGCAACTAATTGTCCTAACATGCAGGCGGTATTTATACGGCTTAAAAACGATATGGGAATGTGGATGGGGCGGGGATTAACGGGGATCCTTGAACTAAAGGGCAACTAAAACACCAATGACGGCGGCGCGAGTGACGATTTTCGCGGCGACTCTCGCCACTCGAAATCAAAATTGTCACTTTTCCCTCGGTTAATAATAAAATGGTCTAATCGCAATAAGAGCGGGATAGTACTCGCAATAATAATAATAGCGACAATAATACACATACGTACTAATAATAAGAGACGCAGTAATAATAGCGGTGCACGTATCAGCGATAGTAATAATCATAGTAGTAGTAAAGACAATAATAATAAAAGTGGAGGAAGGTATGTGGACTGATTTAGGGGGATTCGCTACCACCCGGGATTATGAATAATCATGATCGTCCAATACGTTTATCTACAAGTCCGTCTAACGGAAGAAGAAGAAGAAGTAGAAGAAGAAGAAGAAGAAGAAGAAGAAGTGTGCCAAGAACACGTAGGCTCGCACAGCTTGGACTTTCATTTTCCAGCCCTCGACTTGTCGGCGTGCCTGCGTGTTCTTGTGTTCCGTTGTGTAATGTTAGCACACACGAGTTCGTGACAACTGATGTGCGTGTGTGTACGCGTGTGTTTGAATGTCGTGTATGTCTGTGGCTGTGGGTCGGTGTGGATGAAGTTGGATGTGGGGTGGTTTGTGGGGGTGTGGGAGAGTTGCATGTACGATGGTAGGTCGGGTATGAGTGGAATAAAGGAGGCGTAGGTATGTAACCCTCTGTCACACATTTTCATTACGCAACTTTAATCGCGCCAACATCCGCCTTCCGCTTTAAAAGTCTAATATATATATTTGTATATATATTTTCATTTTTGCTTCTCATATATATATATGTATATATATATATATACGTTCTCAATATAATCTACTTCATATAGTTACGCACCGGCGCACCATTATTTTAGCCTCCTAATTTAGTACTTTTTTGTTTTAAAAACGCGCGCGCGCGCGACACAAGTCTTTACACCATAATCGCTTTTATTTTTTACACCGCGCGCTACGCCGAACCCGCTAACAGTTTTAGGATGAATGAGGCGCGCCGGTGCCTCCTCTCTCGTGCTCTTTTTACTTTATATAATACGAATCGCCCTTCCCTTTTTTCTTTTATCGTTCCTACTACTCGTGCTCCTGGTCACCGCGACTAGTCTAACCTCGTTATTTAATTAACCATTAATAAAAACAGCTCTATATGTATATATGCATATATACATATACAAGACTCGTGCGCACCGTACTTTTGCAGATGCGACGCGCGTCTCTTCCTTGCTCGTCGACGAGCGTCCCGTTCGCGTCCGGCGGTAAATGAAGTACGTTTTTTTTCTTTTCGTAAAACGAAGAATCCCCGAGTAGGCAATTGCCGGATCAACTAAGAGACTCGTGCTCGCGCGAAAGGTCGCCTCGACCTGGACAGACCAACTGTTCTCTGCAGGTTCGCATATCAACAACATAGAAATAGATCGAGTCGAATTTCGAAAGAACTCGGATTTATCCACCTTCTGTTTTTACAAGGGAGCGAGCCACACGAATGGCCGGCTCGAACGTGGACGCGCGAGACACCTTCTTTCTCGCTTCTCCTCCGTCACGATTTCGCGCGCGCGCTCGCGTCTACGCTTCTATCATCGAGCCAAGCAGTTTCACGTCGATCACTGGAAACTCTCTCGTCGTTCGACTTTGCACGGTACGGTTTAATATGGAAATAAGTATATGTACAACTCAAGGGGAAGGATCGAGCGCTCCCCCGGCGGGGGAGCGCGTGCTTCCAGCAGCGATTTCGATCGTCTGCTCAAAGGAAAAAGGTCGCACTGCCACAAGTCCGTGAAGCGGGGCGACACCTGCGCGCGAGGCGCGAGATGCACCGCCGCCGCCTCATCGCGTTCTCGTTAGTCTCATCTTGCTAGAAAACAAATGATCAAGCGTCCTCTCCAAGAGCGAAGACTTGAAAAAGCATGATATTGTCGCAGAAGAACGCGTCGACGGTAGGCCGGACCGGGGATCAACAGCCTCCGGAGAAGCGTCTGCCACTGTCGAGGCCACATCGGGAGGTGGAGGATGCCGATTTCAACAGGGGCTAAATCGAATGCCGAGCAAACTGGCCATTGTTGCTTTGCTCCGAAACGCTGCCGGACGAAGAGACTCACTCTGTCCGTCCGGGAGCGTTTCACGGGCTCGCTCTCGAAGAATTCCCTTCCGGCTCATCGGCACGAGCCACGACGACAGGGAAGCCTTCGCTCGCGAGCCTCGCTACTTCCGCGAGGTGACATTTCAACGCAGCGGCTCTCCAGCGGCGTTTCACCGCCGAGAGAGCCAGGTTTCCATATAACAGGGGAGTACGGGTGGGGTGGGGTGGAAAGATTGAATGTGGCCTCGTCTGTCGGGCGCGCTTCTTCCTCTTCCCGGGCAGGATGATCCCGGCCGGCGTCGACGCGGATCCATAACACCTCTAGGTAGTTCCGAAGCGAGTCTGACTTAAAATTAGGCGGTGTAGCGAATGCTTCCTAACACACGATGGTGGTTACGCAACAAACTGATCGTAAATGAAGTCGACGCTCGAAGCTCTCTGGTCGCCGTTTCGCCGTTCGTTGACCACGCTTTCGTCGTGCCTTCCGGTCGCTTGTGTCCCTTCGATTCTTAGTCGTCGTCTTCTTGTCATCGGTCAGGGTCGACGCCTCCGATCGCCGAGTTCTCAGCGCGGGCACCCGCGACCCGCGGAATTACGCTTAGCCGCGAATCGCGGGTCCAACGCCAGAGGCGTCTAAAGGCGTCGCGTCGTCGCTCGCCGCCACCCTTATTCTCTCGGGGACGGCCAAGCGAGATTAGGTCACAGCCTGATCCTTGCTCGGTACCTTCTCGTCGTGTCTGCTTCCTTCGACGACGATGACACTTGGCTGCTGATGCTGCTGTCTTCTCCATATCTCAGATCGCACGCTGCATCTCCCTGAATCGTCGCTGCCTAACTCTCTCACGTCGGTTTCTCTCTCCCTCTCTCTCTCCCTCT
Source organism: Ectemnius continuus (assembly GCA_910591665.1). NCBI lineage: Eukaryota > Metazoa > Arthropoda > Insecta > Hymenoptera > Crabronidae > Ectemnius > Ectemnius continuus. The sequence continues at coordinate 4,180,296 of OU342868.1, read as the reverse complement.
CTCTCTCACGCTCGTTCTGCGATATGTTATTTAAGGATACCTGAACACGCGCTTGTCGCGAAGGACGTGTACCTCCTGGCGGATGCGATCCTTCCACGCTGCCGTTGTTCCTCGGGTTTACCCGGAGTCGACGGGCGCTGACGAGCTCGCGCACCACGAAGAGCAAGAGTCACGCGACCCTCCCATTCAGTCGAGCTGTTGAAGGAAGGTCGGGCTCTTGAAGTGGTCCGGTACCGTGTCGTCCAGCCTCGAGATGATCTTGTAGATCGGCTTCTTCCAACTCTGCTCGGAGTCCTTGCCGCCCTGAATCGCCTTGAAGAATTCCTTCAGCGTCTGCTCGACGGCGTATTTAAAGCTGCTTGGAATCTGCGCAGAAGAAGACTGATTTCAGTCCGGGTCAATCATCTTCACAAGAGTCTCGTTTTGGATATGATAAGCGAAATGAAACTTAAAATTGCTCTCATTATTGAATTCCCGCTCGAATCGCACGTCTACTTTTCCGGTCCTTTTTTCGATCTTTAAATAGAAGAATACGAAATTCTGATTATCGCCGGGAGGAATGAGGGCAATTTCTTTACAATGGCTAAAATTCGCCGGAGGCCACGGAACCGCAAGGTACGCGAGCGATGCTGAAACTAATCTCTGAGGCGCATTGTGATTGTCTAACGAGCAATACACGCGGAGCAAGCTAAGGGCTTGCCACTTATAATTACTGCGTTTGGATTATTACCGGCCAGGAGTAATTAAGTACGCGTCAAGCGGCGCGCAATTGTCAGCGCGATTCGAAGAATAGACCTGCCAGGTTTCAACGAACTCTCGTTAAATGTGAGACATTGCCAAGTTATGTACGAACCAAGGCTCGGCGCGCGCTCGCTCGCGTAGAAAAGCGAAAGCAGCCGCGGATTGCAATTTAGAAAAGGAAACTGAATGCGATAGTAGAAATGATACATACCTCCATACGATCGTTGCGATTGTAGTGAAGATTCAGGACCCGCAAGATCTCGGAGTCGGCAGCGATCCGGAGGTCGTCCACGTTTTTCACGCCTTCCGAGACCGCTTGCCTAGCATACTTCTCCATCTGGATGTAGTAGAACTCCCTGAAAGGAAAGGACAGGCATTAGCACATTCTTGCTTGGATTTATCGAGACGGTTCATGCAAATATCCAAGAAGGCAAAGGGATCGAAAATGTAGGCCTAAGTGAAAACGAGGGTCGCTCCAAATGAGGCTGGTCTCGCGCAGGATCGGCGGTAGTTGGACTCGGCGGAGTCTTCTTGGTGCGTCATGAAAGAAACGACATGAAATGATCAGCCTCGGATGGATGTTGGCTGTCGGGTTTCGCGTGCACGGAGAATGCTAATGCCGAGCCGATAATTAATTAAGGGTCGATACTGAAAGTGGTCTGACGCAGGCGGGAGAAGGTGGAAAAAGAAGAAGGGGAGAGAATCGCAAAGAGGTGTGTACAACTCCTCGTCGACTGGCAAGCGACGCGGTTCAAAGAGACTATTAAGAACGTGTTACAGTGTATCGTCCAAGGAGACCCCCGACACCCTCGTGGAAGCAACCGCCGAGTTTCACACGAACGCACACACGGAATGAAGCGGCTGGCTGGCTGGCTTGCTTGCTGGCTGGTTGACGGGCGCGGGCGCTCGCTCGCTCGCTCGCGCGCGCGCGACAGTTCTTTCTTTCTCCTTTCCTCGCACCCTGTGCCCAGGCCGCGGGGAAAAACAGCCAGCGGTGCTCGCCTCCTGCTCTCTCCCGCCAAGTTTAGCGTTTGCCTTCATTAATTAACGCAGTTAAACAAGCACAAGTCACTAATTGGCGGGTAATTTGTATAGTAATAGTGACCCGGGTCTCGGTAACTGCTCGCGCCTCGACGCTGCCAGCCTCGGTGGCGGCAACCCCCGCGCCGACTGCGAAGGGGGTTGCCGCTCTCCGCTTGGCCGGATCTCACGAAAACTGGGGAAAGAAACGAGCACGACGCTCGACGTCGCCCACAAAAAAAGTGTGTACACTTTGAACTACCCCGAAGCTGTCGCCTGCTCGCTCGCCCTTTTCAATTCGATCGCACCGCAAATTCGCGCGCAAATTATCTTGCCGCTTGGTTTTTCACCTTGCCCGCTCGAAAAGTCAACTTGCTCCACCGACTACTGGCCTCTCTATGCAGCAGCCTCACTGGTTGCCTGCCTGCCTGCCTGCCTTCCTGCATACGGCGCTGCTTCTCCTTTCAATGGACCAGAGAAAACCGAGGGAAAGGTGGTGGCTGAGTGGGCCTCCGTATTTTTTCCGTGTCGTGGGCGAATAAGTCGAGCGACGAGAACACGCGAATGACTTGGCGCGACGAGCTCCCTGTAGCCGAGAACACAGGACAAGTGAGCGAGCGAGCGAGCGAGCGAGCAAGTGAACGGAGTCTGCTACTTATACGGATATTTTTCCATTCTTTCTCCGATCTTTCTTTTCCGCGAGTCCCCCCGGCTTAGCTCTCCACTCTCACCCTTAAACGCATACAGAGAGGAAGCGAGCGGAGTCGAGGCGAGCAGCGCTCCGGAGGTATCCTAGAGTAGCAGACCGAACGGCACCGAGAATGCCAGTCAGGTTGATCTTGCACTTTGGATCCCGGGGGGATGTAAAGAAGTACGGTTCAGCGGGAAAAGCAACGAGTTAGTAGCGTTACCGCGGCTGCTCCGCCTCTGTTTATAACCCGGCGTCCCTGAATGCCCGACAATATGAGCCAACCGGTTCAACCTTCGGGTCTTGGTCTTCGCTCGGTGCCGCTGGGAGCAATTTTTAAGATTGCTTCCGCCTGGCGGCTTCGCGCGGGCAACTGCTGCTGAAAGAGGATCGACGAACGCTTCAAATCTGTATTTCCAGATTTGTCAACGATATCCTTTGCCGAAGCGTGCCTTCACGCTGGCGGGCTTCACCAAGGACTATCTTCGATTGTCCAGACTACTCGCTTCGAATCCTCCCTTCCAACCACCGCTTTTCTTAGTTTCTCTTTCTCCGCCTCTTTCTCTACGAAACTCTAGGACGCAATTGTGAATAGAGCTGAACAATACAGAAGGTGGAAATGGAGGGTTACGAGAATCTCGTCGGGATACACGCGCTGCCAAGAGGCAGCATAGTGCATAGCACTCGTGCTTGGTACGGGAGAAGAAAGCGCGCGCTTTCCATCGAAGGAACAGGGTGATCTTTCGATAAGCGTGACTGGCGACGAGGAGGACTGAAAGAAAGGGCGAGGTTAGTCAGCCGGCAGAGAGGCGAGAGGCTCTTCTGGCTCGATCACTCGAGATTGGCACTCTCTCGCCAATTAAGACAATTTCGCGTGCTCTTATCAGCAGCCAGGCATCGGGGAGAGTAGACTGCACACGAGAGTCGAGAATTGAAAGAGGAGCGCGGTCTCGTGGTCGTCGCGATCTCTCGCTCTCCTCCTCTATTTGACTGTCTCCTTGAACCGCCGGCGTCGGAGCGTCACCCACCTCACCTCACCACCATCCACCACCCACCCATCCGGCCACCCATCGGCCTCGCCAGCCCCGCCGACTTCGCGCGTTCCCGCGCGGCTTCTCGCGCTCTTAGCGCTGCCGGCGTGTATGTGTCACCTGACTCCTATAATCCTTACCCAACCACCCATCAACCGCATTCAAGCTCGGCGGATCGCCGAGTATAGGTGGAATAAGGGGAGGAGGGTACGGGGCGGGGGGGAGGGCTAGGCGTTGGTGGGTGCTGGGCGCTCCGCTGGTTATGTACCACAGCGCGTAATACCGCCGCTGGTAGGTATGTATATACATATATCCGCGAAGTGCCTAATTAAAACAGACACCAGGAGACAGAGAGAAAACGGGACGCGAGACGAGGCCGGTGGCATAATGGGGGGCGCGCGAGGGCTTGATGCCAGAGGGAGACGGCGCTAGTTCCGTAGCCGGTTTGACAAAAAGCCCGAGTGCTAGAATTGCCACTCTTCGGCCACCAAGTGCAGAGGAGAAGAGCAACGCGAGCTCGAAAGGAGAAGCGAGACACAAGGCAGCAGCCCGAGGAAGAGGAGAGCAGGCTGGCTCGCTCGCTCCGGCGAAAAGGGGTTGCGCGAGAGTGAGATGCGGCGAGCTCGCGCAAGAGGAAGATAGTAGGCGCGGGAGAGCGACAGTAAGAGCTAGAGGGTGAGCCGCGCGCGCGGAGTCATTCATTATAGTATTGTATAATTAGGATAATAATAAGCTCTTCAGCGCCTCGGGTTTTCTTGCGCCCCGTTGAAGCGGGGCGCAACGACGACGACGACGCCGACCGCCCGCCCGCTCGCCCGCCCACCCCCGAGCACACCGCTGCGACAACACATACCGCCCGCTCGCCCCCGAGAGGAGAGAACGCGTCGTCGCCCATCCGCGCGGGCGCGCCCCCCCGCCCCAGCTCCCACCGAGTCAGAGCGGGAGGAAAAGAGCGCGAGCCTGAGCGAACGCCCGCGCGATCCTTCTGGAGGGTGCTGATTATTAGCATCTAATTACGAGGTGCTTTGCCACCGAAAAAGAGTCAGATAAAGAGGAGCGAGTCGAGATCTGGCTAGGAGAGAAAAAAAGCGTCGGGCCCTGACGGGTCTTCGAGGCGAGAATAATTAGCCTATCATGCGAAGAGGAATCGCGCGCGGCTTCGTTGCTTCGCGTCACGCCGAGCCTCCACCTCCTCCTCCTCCTCCTCCTACTCCTACTCCTCCACCCACCCACCCGCTCTCGCACTCTCACTCGATTCTTTACCCTTTATCTCCCTGCAGCCTGCAACCTTCAGAGTGAGAGAAGAGGGCCCCGAGTTTTCCCGACAACAATCCACCGCGATACTCCAATACCTGCAATTATCTCGGGGCCACTTCATCTTCGCCCTCTCCCACCCTGCCTTGCCCTGCCCGCCCTGCCCTGCCCTGCCCTTATCCCCCTGTAACATTCCACTCGCCAGGCGCCAGTATTATTCTTAGCCCGGTCGCTCATATTTTTAGCCCGGGCTTTTCATTATCTATGATACTTAGAAGTCGATCGTTGCCCACGTGTGGTATGCTCAGTGTACGAGCAACGCTCTCGGAGCTCATTATGGGGATGATGAGACTTGATAATTCAGCGGCGAACTATACTCGGAGGAGTTTCGCACGCGGTATAACGTCGCCTTTTTTTAAACCGATAACGAGGAAGGATCCGTGTATCGACGGGCTGTCGAGGCAGGTGAGGCATCGGCGCGATATGCGGGCTTTGGCTCTGCCGCATATTGAATCGTTTAATCGGCAATGATGTTTGCCGACGCGATGTTCCCGCGACTCGGAATCAACCGGCGGCTCCTCCTTCAGCTAGCGGTGATCTTCAGCTCGGCGCGAGTTGCTGTTTCGACGCGCCGCTTTTGTGCCGCGTGTTCTCCACGCCGTGTAGACGAGACCGCCAATTAAAAGGGGGAACACAGGGGCTTAATTGATTTTTTTTTAGTCGCCCGCCTTTCTCGCGCCACTTTTTCTTTCTCGCTTTTTGTATCTCTCTCTCTCTCTCTCTCGCTCTCGCCCTCGAGTTCCCGCTAAGTTCACTTGCACGTGAAAGCCAATCGTTGCCCGGAAACTACGGGCCGCTACTTACTTTCGCGCCTCATGAAACCTGGGACACGGGCGACCAAGTGAACTGACTGTTTTAAGAATGTAGAATGACTTCAAAGGCAGGCAGGAATACTTGTTGTTTGGGGTTGGTGGCGAATTGGGCGGGAAATGATGCGCGCGACAAAACCTTGGCATGACCTGGGCGTAACGACGACTAGCGTCTTCTCGGCTTACAAGTCAGCCTTCCCCTCGCTCCTATTCAAGATACCTCGATCGTGCTTCTTAAGGCAAGGCAGCCGGCCCCTTTTAACGGTTATGCCAAGTCGGTCGAGCTCCGACAATGGCAAACACCCCGGCTCCCCAAGACCTCCACTGACCCTGAGAAACCCACCCCTCGATTGGCACGGCTTTCTTGGCACAACTTTCCCACGAGCTTCTCTCGCTGTGCTGAAGGGGAGATGAGACCAGCCGCTTAAGGAACTGCGAACAATCCGGCAAGATTGGCAAAGTGTCCGGGATGGTGGCTGGCAGACGCCTTGAAACTTTCATCTTGCCCCGTGGCAGCTGTTCGCCTCAAGGGAGCCACACTCTTCTATGCTTTCCCAGCCTAGCCAATGAAACTCATACCCCTCGACCCTCTATCATCATTTGCTCCTAACTACCCTTAACGATCTTTCACCACTCAACCATGTTCCATCATCTTATTATTGTAGCACCCCTTCCATCGACTTTTACGTTACATCTATAATTTCCATTAAATTTTGTATTCATCAACAGACGCTTCTAACGTCAGATAGGAATAAGTTTGCGGGTACCGGGTCCTTTGTGAATTCAGAGATTTGCAGTGAGCAAAGCATGTGGCGGGGATGCGGTGGTAGGGTTGCCCGGTTGGTCGAGGGTGCGGAAGAAGAATCCCGCAAAGAATTCGAGAGGAACGTCGTGGGCGCACGCTCTACTTTATCCTGGCGGCGATGCGGGGACGGCGGGCACGAGGCGTGAAAGTGCATGTAACGAGAGAGCATTAAGCGTCTGCGCGCGCTCCTAATGCGCGCCAACGTGTTTCAGGCATTTGCGTGTGCTCGCGCGCGACGCGTCCTGTTGACGGGATCGTCTTGCGCCCGTAGCCCGTCGAGCACTGACAGCGACGCGTCTTAGTATCCGCATTCGAGTAGGTGGAGGTGTATGGGTGAGGCGTCTGTGTGGAGACGGGGCCATGGCTGGCTGGCGATATGCGTGTGGGGGTGTGTGCAGGCGCGCGGTCGCGTTCACGAGCGCGCGCGGATGGATGGGTGAGTACACGCGTTTGCCCGTCAGGGCGTAAGGGTCCATTCAGAGGGCGCGTTCAAAAAGGTGTCGCGCAGGGTCTTGATGCTGCACCCTGTGCACCCTTCTTAATTAGTAATTAACACTTTAACGCCATCTGCACCCGGAGTTGCAGCCGCAAGTACGCGAGCGAGCGAGCGAGCGCGCGCATACTCGTCGAGGTCGACGACGACGCTCGCAGTGGCTCGCAGTAGCGTCGGGGGCGGCCTGGAAAATCAAGTAATTAAAATACAAGTTAACAAGTGATTACTTCATTCTCCGGCCGCCGTCGCGATCGCTCGCTCCCAAGTACGATGTTCCGGGCGCGGTATTTCCGCCGGTGGTTCAAGGGTCGCTGACTGCACGCTGTGACACGGCGTTGTTCATTGTAACCGGCGAAGCGGCTGCTGCTGCCGCTGCCGCTGCTGCTTTCGCTAAAGGGGCTGAGTATCCACCGTAACCACCCGGACGAGGGCTAACCACCAGTAATTCGTGGCCAACGAACTTTTTCTCGCCTCTCATACTCTCCGATCCAACGAGACAACCAGCGAGACTCTGTTAAGAATTTCGACGCCTCCGCTTCCCCGAAAATTGCCAATATTTGTCCGATGGAAATGAGCGAGTTAGGGGCGACATGCGACAGGGCGTAACGTAACTCGAGCTAGCTCCCAGGCAAAAGTTACTTTTCTGCTTGGAAGATAGCCCAGCCCCCTCGCACTAAGAGAAGAACGGGAGGAAGGGGGGGGGGGGGGAGAGGGCACGCGTGCCCCGTGTCCCCCGTGCGAGATCGTCACCCCGCTGCTAAGCCACCTTTTTTCCACGAGCAAGTTTCCTAAGCCTGCGAGACAATCGGTCGGCGATCACGCGGCAGATGTGCCCCCGACAATGAGCTCCTGGGCCCTCGCCCTTACTGAAAGAGGGAACTCGAGAAACGGTGGCACGAAAAGGCAGGAGGGAGGAATGAGGCTCGGCTTGAACACATAGGGGGGTTCTACTAGGACGCCCGAAGGTTCCGCGTGCCGCACGCGCCGATCTTACAATGCGTACGCGTACTTTTCGTGTGCCCCTTGCTTTTCGATTCTGCCCCCTCGTCGTCTCCGCACCCCTCGGTTCCCGTCTTTTTTTACATCTGGCTGCCTTAGACCCGTTGCCCCGTGCTGCTCGGCCAACAAGCGCGTCGTTCTCCGCGCGTCCTACCCTCGCGGGGCCCCCCCTTTCCTCTTTGCGTCTACGCTCTCCAGTAACTCGCTTTCATTCTCAAAGAGCGAACCACCACCGGCCGCAGGCCTCTAAAGGGGGACACAACGTGTCATCCAGAGACAGATAGACGGATCATTCCGGTGGAGCGGCAGGACACACGCTGCCCGATGCAAATCACTTATAGGACGAGAGTTGATTCTGGTATATGCAAAGAGCATTAGGGAGAGAGACAGAACGGCCTGAGATTTTTGGCTCGGTAACTCGATCGAGGGTGCAATCCGGCAAGGGGAAGGAGAGAATACTGACAGCTCCTTTAGACTGTATACGCTTATTCACTCGGGAGCGCGGCTGATATGTGCCGCGCGTAGAACTGTCTGTTGCTGCTTCATTGCCGGCCGGCGGCAGATCAATGAGAGAGGTAGTATGTATTATCTGGCGGGTTGATCACTCGGACCGAGGAGGGCCGCTTTCCCTCGGCGATGAGCACGGCTCGCCCGAGAACACGGCATCAAAGTTTCTCCCGTGCATTCCCCAATCGCGAACCCTCATGCCAAATGAAGCGTTTCTGTTAGAAACAACGGGGAAGGATAAATCGGGGATGGTAACCTCATTTCTTACGCTGGGAGCGCGCGCAAACCTCTTAGCTCATCGGTAAGGGCATCCGGCCCCTTCCCACCACCACCACCTCCTCCTCCTTCACCTCCTTCGAAGGAAGAGGGTGCAACTGAGACGGAAAGTACTGCGAGCTTTTGCAGCGAAGGTGAGAGAGACTCTGTGCCGCGCGAGACGGAGAGAGAGATGAGACGTGGAGAAAGAAAAGGCGGGAGGAGTGCAGGGGTGCCGCGATCCGTCCGAGCCAAGAGGGGTGGTTTTCAAAGCTGCGAGGAGTAAGAGAGAGTCAGAGTCTCGGTGTTCTGGGGTCGGTGGGCGCAGAGGCCGAAGCCAGCGAGGCTGAGGGTGAGGTGCGCGGAGGTTCGAGGAGGTGGAGGTGGCGGAGGAGGAGGAGGAGGCGGCGGAGGAGGAGGAGGGTGAAAGGTTCGACGGGAGCTGGTGCGGGGGGCGGCCGGAAAGGAGGCGGGAGGGTGGGAGGAGGGGGCAGCTGCTTTGAGCGGTTTCACTCTTCAATGGTCCCGGACTATCCCTCCTTCTGTTACCGTACTAAGCTCCCGTCCGACTTCCAGCCCTCCCCGCCGCCTCTCTCCACCTCCGCCACCTCCTACACCTCGTCCTCGTCCACGGTTTCCACCACCTCCACCTCCACCTCTCGTTGGCATCCGTCGGCCGCGATTCGTGTCCTCGTCACACGTCGGCATCGGCCAAGCATTTTTTTATTCGATCGATTTTTTCTCTGTCGGCCGAGAGAGAGTGAGAAAGAGGGAGAGGGAGTGAGCTGCCCGATGCACCGGCCGATGCTCGGGCGCGCGCGCGCGCGCGCGAACGGCCGCGCTGCACTATATGCATGTGCGACCTATCTCGTGTGCATAAAGCACGAGAGCCGAACGGACTGCTTCTGACTGGACTATTCGGCTGCACGCTATTCCAAAAAGAGCGAGCTCTAACGTGGATGCACTTTCCGCTGAGCGACTAAGAGGAAACTCCGGCGGCCAAAGCCGGCCAAAGCGGACGGCGCTGCTTTGTTTCGTGAGAGAACACGGATTCATGGATTAGCGATCCTACCGGCCTTTAATCGTTCAATTAGCGAGATGCAGAACGATAGATTAACCTCCTTGCACCCGATGGACCTTGCAGTGCTCCCGGGGTGTCCCTCGCCCCTTTATCACCTCGAGGCACCTCGCCTTCTAGGAATGCTAATACTTTTGGGGTGGCAGAGAAAACGGTTCGGTTCGCTCGATTGATAGATGGAGAACGATATTCTCAGGGATCGGTCATCGAGACTCCCCCAGAATGTAGAAGAAGAGGGGTTGGAGCGCGAGAGAATCATGAAAGAGATTCGCAGGGCATAGTAGGTTGCCGGCATCAACCACGATTTCCCTGGTATTCCGACCTTAAATTTTGCACATCTGTCCCGAAGCTCCGATGCCTGCTGGGACGACAATGAGGCAGTTAAGTCCTCGACGCATCGGCTGAGTACACACGGCGTGCGGGCAGCGAGACTGCGAGCGAGACACGTGAAAAAGGGAGTAGGAAAGAATGAGAGGGAATGAGCGCGCGGTGGCAGCCGGAGCGAGAAAGAGAATCGGAGAGTGAGAGTGAGATGCAGGGGCCGAGAGAACGAGACGAAAGCTTGGCACACACGTCGACGCAAGGGTAAGTACGCCCACGGAGTGCGGCCAACACACGCGCCACTGTATATGTACGACGGTGAGCGTAGGAGAAGGGTTGCCTAGGTTAGGGACTCGGAAAACATCCTTTGTCGAATACCCTACCGGGACCGCTCAACCGCCCGGCAACCCGTTCAACCCGCTCAGAAAAAATCAATAATTCTTTGTCGTCAAGTTTACCTCCTGTCATGCCACGCTAAACCATATTACCGGAGGGTCCCTGCGTCGCCTCGGAAGGGCACAATTCGTGGTCGAAGGAATAGAGAGACGTGGGTCTAGGTCGTGCTTGCCTTTCAGGGGAAGCGTTCCACGCGTACCCGCGATCCTAACGCCGCCAGTTACCACCAGTTACACCACCCTCCACCTAATGAACTCATTATCCCCTCGAGATCAAAAGTGAAGCCCAATTTTCAGGCCCGCGGCGTTTTTAGTGCGCGCGCTTAAGCTCTCACTAGTGCCGAGAGAGTAATGTCGGCTTTCACGTTCCCGTTATTGCTTCTTTATCATAACACTTTAAATTGAATGATTCGAAGACGAGGAAAAATCGAACGGTAAAACGAATTCACTTGGAAAAGCGTTCACACGCCGAGGGTAAAACCTTGATCGATAGGACTTATTTGTTGCAAAGGGTCTCTCTTCACGACGAAATTTCGGGGGACCAAGTGAAAGAAGGAAATCAGGGGTGCAGTGATTTGAGAGGGGTGGCGCGTTCACGCTGCAACTTCGGAAAAACATAGTCACCCTCTTTTCACGACGTATGGAAAGCCGAGGAGTATAGGCTACCCCGCAGGATGGTCGCGTGATCGGATCTGCGGAGAACCGTTAGGTTCTCTCGATGAAAGATGGTGGATGCTGGCATGGGGGAAGGAGACGAGAGAAACAGAGGTGAGAGCAGCCGGTTGAAGCAGGAGAATGGATGCAAGCGTGGCAGAGGGAAGGACAGAGAGACGGAGAGATGCTAGGAGAGACTCTTTCAGGGGTGAGACTGATGCCAGTAGGGCAGTAGGTTAGCAAGGGGCGAGATAGGCACCCTCCCAGCATCTCTAGTGCCTATAGTCCGTTGGGTAACAGTAAATAGGATTTACTAGACAACTGTTGGCCACCGGGATAGGGATGCGACTACTCTAAATATTCGAGCGAATTACTCTTATAGCTCTTAAACGACCCCATCATCCCATGCTCGAGCAAGCAGAACCTTTCTCACTGCTGATAAACCGACCAACCTTCATTCAGCTTGGAAAAATTATTAGTATCGTTCACGAAGACACAAGCGGACAAATTTTCGTTTCCATTGTCACGTACATGGCTGGTTTCTCTTCGATTTGTTTTCACATGCTTGTTTTCGTGTAGCGTCGATCGACCTTACTACTCCTTCAGCGAGGAAACGATTCGTCGGCCTACTTGTCGCCCGTATGCCACGTATGTCGTAAGATAGTCGTGCTTTGCTTACTTGGTGCGCCCGCATGCTTCGAGTGTACTCAGGAGTTGACTTGGCATATATGGGCGATTTGCATGCTAACTCCATAAGAGTCCCGTTCCCGGGGGGCATTGCCCACGGGTCACGGACTACCGAGCGCGACGATCCCCGGGATTCTTTTGGTAGGCGGCCAAATTAAATGTGCATTAGCTCTCCAGACACCTTTGCCCCAGCAACCCGCGCCCGCGCGCCGCTGCATTTGTATATTAAAAAAACCTCGAGTACCATTAAGCGAATTTAATTAATAGATAAGTGGATGAAAATATTCCGCCGATTACTTCGGGACCTGTTTGAAGGCCAGGCCGACGGTTGGCTTGCGTTCTTCCCGACGAGCTAATTACTTTGGTTTTGAACACTAATAGTCGTTATCGTCATGGTCGGTGCCTTTATCCACCGCATAGAGGGTCAGGCAGACTGGCGGCTTTTCACTTAGCCGACAGCCGGACGGGAGAGTGTGGGACTGAAGGAATAGTTGGAAATAAAACAGATTTTGCCGAGCGTCTATAAATTTGTCGGGAGCCCCAGCGGCGTCCCTGCCGCGTTCTTTCTCGCACCAAGAAGTATCCGATCGTCGGCCGGCTGGCAGATAGATACGTGCGGAAAAGTGCAGTCGGGGAGAGGCGACAATACCGAGGGAAGAGTAATATCCAGGGACGAATACTGTTTGATCTGGCTCGGAGCCACGGTGCAAGGGACAGATGCAATTTGCCTGATATCGTTTTACTGACAAAAATATCGAATGACATGGCGCCGGGAGCCCTGACACCGGGAGCGCTTCCTCGTCTTCGGATCTACCGTAGATATTATCGGTCCATCTCCATTCCCTTCTCCATACGCTCTTTTTAATTAGCCCTCTCTCCTGTCATTCGAGATCCACTCTTGCCCGCCTCCCGCCGCCCTCTACCGCCGCCGCCGCAGTCGCCGCCGCCACCGACGCCACTGCCACCACCGCCTCCTCCTATAAGTAGTCGGACTTGTCGGCGTTGTTAAAGGACTAATCTACTGCGATAACTTGGTTGCGCGCCGAGTGAAACGAGTGATGTAACGGCATCCGCACTGATTAGGTAATCGCGATGTCAGTCTTCGTGCTAGAGCGGACCGATTGAGAGAATCTCTGTTACGAAACGGCAGTCCCACTAATAAAAGATAAGTCGCGAGGATGCACTTGTACATCCTCGCAGTTCTCCACAATGGCGTGTCAATCTGAGGACGTATCGCCGGTTAGCATCACACGTAGATGGACGAGTGGCGACTTCGGCGTGACAAAAGAGGAGCGAGGAAGAGCGCGTCCAGCTCTTTACGTATGCGACTATAGGTTTTCAGAGGGCAGCTGGCCATTGTCTCGCGATTGGCCGGGAAATTGGCGGAATTACGAAAGAGTCGCTCATGGGAATAGCCGAGTGACTCGGGCCACTATTGATTGAAGTATCACTTTCTCTCGCAGTAGACGCGACATGGCGGCTAATGAGTTTTTTCCGAGGACACGGAGGGAGGTGACCGGTAGAAAATGGCGCGGCGGGATGGAAATGCATTTTGTCCGGCCTGTACCTAGGCGTTCGAGAGCCGAACGAGATTCGACAACGGAGGGAGGAACAAGGGAGGATGGAGAGATGGAAAGGGTGGCGCGGGTGGACCGTGAGAGAGTGCAGCGGGCAGGGCGAGAGCGCGAGAGAAAACGCGGCTTGATAGCGGGCCGAGCGCGAGAGTATCAGAAAAGGGAGAGGCGCGGGAGGGAGGCAGGGGAGCGGGAGCGAGAGCGAGAGGGCGATCGGCTGGGGGGCGGGGGTGGAGGCGAGGGCGGCTGGGCAGGGAGGGTGGGGCAGGGCGGAGGGAAAGACAAGGGTGGAGAACAGAGCGGGCGGCAGATCGAGAGGGAGGGTGGTGAGTCGCGAACGCGGAAGAGGTAGAAGGGACGCGGAAGGGGTGGGATTTCAAACGAAATCAATTCAGAGTCGCTGTCCAGTCGAACGTTACCCCCACGAGTGCCGGGGTAAATGTTGGCAGAAACAGTAATTTTACGCTCGGTCCAAGCCGATTTCGAGTCCCGCCGCGAGCCATCACGAGAGGCATTCAGCCGACTCTCCATGGAATTAGCAAAAACTTTCAAGTTCGCTCCAAGGTCTATTTTTTCAGGCTTTTTACGCACACGACCCTCGTGCGTGCATGCGTGCTCCAATGCCTGCTTGATCCAGGCCAGCCGGAGCCGAATCCACTGCGATCGAAGCTAATATTCCTGTGCAATTAACACTTTTGGATAGGGAAAAATTTTCGTTTAAATGCAAATTACTTTTATTTGATAACCGGAAAGCATTAAGCCAGTAATCATTCGTCGGAAGCACACACACACAGCCGCGAGCATACTCTTATTAGAGTTCTGCGGTACTAGGAGCATTAAGCATCGATAGTTGGACTGTGCAGCGGGCAGAAGGCGACCATTGCGTATAAAGCGAATTCGGTGTTTATCTCGCGAGCAATAAAAGAAACGGCGGCTCGGCATAAAAGCCGGTGTTATAAATGGCAGAGGTACAAGTGCTCGCACGGGCTAAGAGGTTTTATTAAAAAATACTTAAGTGCCGTTTTAGGAGCTCCGAATAAATGATGCACCGCGGGATAGAGGCAGAAGAATGGACATGTAGATCCGCTGGGTGGAGAGTGCGAGCGAGGGAGAAATGGGTTGAGAGGGCGAGGGAGACAGAGGGAAGGAGCGGGAGCGAGGCGGTGGCGGAGGGAAAGACTAATTCGAGGGCATAACGAAGTCGACGGTAATCCATGCACGGACAATTTCATTTCTGCCGTCGTGAACCCTCTTTCTATCCCACTCTCCCCCTCGCCCCTCTCCCTCTCACTCTTTCTCTCCCGCCGTCGCCTCCATCGGCTTCTCTCGCCCACTCTCGTCCGCGCCAGCCAGCCTCCCCGGGCCGGCGGAGCTTGCGCGGTAACTTTTTTGATAAACTGTTTTCCGCGTTTTTCGCCGGTGGATGTAAATTAAATCCTCCATGGAGGCCGACGGAGGCTTGCATCTCCCAGCTGCCCCCAGGATCCGAGGTTCTCACCCTCTTTCCTCGTCGCGCTGAGCCACCCTGCTCCGCTCCGCGTTCTGCTCTCTGCTTGCTCTGCTAGCTAGCCTGCCTGCCTGCCTGCCTGCCAGTCCTCCCTGACACTCTGCAACACCCCTGGACTCGGACGCCTGCAGCATCCCCTGCCCTCCGACATCCATCGCGGCGGACACAAAGCCGATTAGGCCGGTACACCGGCTACATTATCATTTCACATTTTTCGAGTGGACCTAGCTGAGAGAGCATCGTCAACGTACGCTCTGCGATATCTCCTGCATTCCCCATCCATTCACGCACACGCACATTTTCTAGCGTATATAGATATTGTAGACAGGCATCAGAGAGCGAATGAGAGAGGGAGAGTGGACGTCCGCGCGGAAATCTTCCGAAGAGGGATGAAAAACGAGAGCGGTGCTTCGCAGGATGACTCGTAAGCGAGCGTCAGCCAAAGCTAGGCGGCGGGGACACCGCCGGCAGGTGGGAGCGACATCATAATGGATTACTGGGAATGGTTATAGATTTATCTGGAAGCGCTTTGATGCTTTTTCACGGTTGACCCCTGCTGATGAATCTCCGCGCTTGACCGCGAGCTATCTCTCCCGGAAACCGCATTTACCACCACGTAGGAGCGAAGTAGGAGGGCGAGCCGTCTCTCTCTCTCCGCAGGGAGATCGGGAGGAGGCTCGTTGTCTCTGAATACTGATGCAGCTTTGCATCGAAAGTAAGGAGGGAAGGGAGAGCAATTGCTAGTCGCTGTAAGAAGATTTGAGATCGGTAAACCGTACTTCACATACCGGAGGAGGAGAAGGAGGCTGGGGTTTAAGGAGGAGCGGGTAGGCAACGCAATCAGCGAAGACTGAAGACTCTCTGACGTTACGAGCGGGTAATAGGCACTAGTGAGGTACTCGTGACTTGAGGCAGATAAGAAGATATTCGTGTCAGTTGGTCGGTGCCGTTATAAGGGGAACAAAAGGGATTACAGAGGAATAGGAGGATCAACATTCATTTCTCCGGGATGCGGTCAATATGGCAATTTTAATTCTCCGACCGATGCTGCTGCAATAGCTGCTGCGCCACCGGCAGGCGTGTAAGTAGTTTCTTTTGTGCCGGCGAAGACGATCCTGCCGGTATAACAACGGGAAAAAGCCCGGCTGAGACACGGCGCGCATTCATGCAGCGATGAATTTCTGGGTCTCCGTGCTTGCACTTCCAGGCTAAGTAATGCATCGTGAGTAGCGCGGCAGCAGCAGCAGCCGCAGCCGCAGTTGCAGTTGCAGTTGCAGTTGCGAAGAGAAAGAGAGTAAGCCGCCGAGAGGGAATCAGGCAGCTTGCCAAGTGTTTCCTTCGCGGATCGCCGAACTATTTCCGATATTTCTTAGGCAAGCCTGCAACTGCACGCCAGCCCGGAGATGTTTCGGAGTAATTTGCGGAGAAGGAGAGAGGACAGAAGAGTGGAGCGGAACGAAGGGGGGTGGGGCGGTGGAATGTAGCCGAGGAAACAATGGGAATACGAATAACGAGACTCGGACTCCTGTTCATATGCCAGCACAATAAGATTCCTCATAATGTCCGAAGCATTTTTTCCCCAAGATATCAAATGCTGGAACAACACCGCTCGAGGGTTATGCAACGGGCAACCCACTCTACCACCAACCCGCGATACTCCACCTCCCCGAACCACCTACCTTCCCCGTATTTCACTCCTCTCTTTTACCAGTACCTATAGACGTTTACGATTATGGCAAATAACAACTTCAGTCCAACAGGGTGAAGTTTGGCACGCTCTTTTTAAAATCAGTCCGCAAAATCCTCAACTCTCATTACCCCGTGCAACTTGTTTCCCTAACGCTGTGAGGTTCCAAGACCGAGAATCTGCGGGAGATTTGCATCCAGGTAGACAACAGTGCAGCGCCTTTGTCCGTCTTCCACAGGAAGATTCTTTCGACTAGAAGGGTCAACGAACTTAAGGGGGCGTCCAGCGGAAAGAAACAGAAAAGAGGCTAGCTGACTGGGGAGAGTTCGGGGGTTAGAAGGGCGGGGGGCGGGGGGGTGGTGCACGAAAGGAATCTTTGGCAGGGAGTGTACTGTACTCATGCTGCAAGTAGCAGCTCATAGCGGCGGATTAGCCTTGCAGTGGCGATGCTTACATCCCCTGTAAAGCCTCTTCCACCCCGTACTCCTTTTCTCTATCTCTCTTTCGCTCTCTCTCACTCTCTCTCTCACTCCTCGCTTCACTCTTTACCATGCCGCGGCAGCCACCCCCGCCGCGCACCCGCCGACCCCCCCAATCCCCCCCGCACGGTTCGCCCCCATCGAAACCCCGTCAGGCAATCCCCGCCTCCTTCGTTGTTCCTCCCGCGATAGCCCTGCGGCCACCGCATTGTCTGCCGCCCAGCCAATACCCCTCGTGTTTCTCGTACTTGTGTTCATTATCAAAAAATTCGAAAAGGAGCGCGATGCCGGTGCTGCCGCTGCGGCTGCCGACGCTACTGCCACACAGCTGCTACTCGCGATCCTGTTTCTCTGGCTGTTGCTGCTGCTGCTACGGCTGCTGCTGACTGCAACGCCAGCAGCGAACCCCTTACATCGGCGCGCCGTTGACAGTTTCGCGAGGGTGCCAAACGATGAGAGCCGGTGAGAGAGAAAGGAAGAGCGAGCGAGAGTGAGCGAGCGAGAGAGGAGGAAGAGCTTCCTTCTCTTCGCTTGATCACAACTTCCACTCCTCGGCACTCGAGTGAACGAGGTGTTGCGTGACGCTCGTCGAACTAATATGTCACTGGGGATCAGGCCAGTCCTAATAGAGCCCCGGTACGCCGCTCCACCCACGCCAAGGTGCTGCCACGAAACCCTTATTACCTGGATGGCTGACCGTCGAGTTAGCCGATTGTGAGCAACGCGGATGTTATATTCAACGTGTACTGAGGAGAGCGCTACTACTTTTTTACCTGTCTCTTCATATATCCCGCTCGGCTTTTTCTCTAACTGGGGAAAGCGGGGCCGGGGCGGCGGTGGCGGTTTACGCGGGGCCGCAGGTATATTATTCCAGTTTCAAAGATAATTCCAAAGTCATATACATCCCGACAAAAGGGTAATCCCGGCGGAAGTTGGGTCATGGAAAGCGCGCGCGCTCGCGTCGAGTGACGGTCGGGCAGGGGGGTGAGGCGGAGGAGTTGCAAGAGGAGGTGGGGTGGGTGGGGAGGAGAGGGTTAGCGGCGCGTGAAAACCGGGAGAAGAAAGCCGAATAAGGAGAGGGAAATAATGTTAACCGGAAGTTTACGGCGCTTCGGGTAACTCGCTGCTAGTCTGACTTCCGGCGTGCGAGCGGGAGGAAAAAGAAAAGGGGAAGAGAGAGAGAGGAGGGCAGCCGGAGGCTGGGAAGGGGTCGCTGCGCCGTCGCCGTGGAACAGAGAGGAATAATGCAACCAAGACAGAGATTTCGCTGGCGGGTGGTTGTGAACGGAGTGTAGAAACGGAGGAGGGCGTAAGAGGAGATGCAGGAGCCAGCTAACGGGCGAAACGGGTGGCGGAGGAGGAAGGGGCGGGCGGGCGGGCGGCGGTGAAGGAGCCCCGGTGTGGGTGGAATGGCTACGCGAAAGAACGAGAGGGAGAGAGAGAGCGGGAGAGATGGAAAGAGCGTGCAGTAAGAGATGGTAGAACCTAGCCAGCCGAGGTGCACGGGTGAGAGAGAGCCAAGCGCCACTAATTAGTGCCAAGAACGTAATTAAGTAATTTTTAATTAAGTGACTGCCGTTTACGCGCACAACCACCACGTACGTACGGGGTAAGCTCGCTCGATGCAGGGTGCTTCATCTGCCTGCACCCGGCTAAGCTGGATTACCCTTCTTCCGAAAAATTCCCTTCCTTGCGAATTAATTCGTCTTCGATAGTTCTCGCGCTCGTTTCCACACGCGCGCGCATGAGCTGACAATTTTCTCATATCAATTATTATAAAGCCTGTTTTTCTTATATATTAGCAAAATCAAACGACCTGGTAAATAGCAAATTTAACGAGTGCTGCATTCTAAACGTACGATTAATAATTACTAAATATTAATAACATCACTGGAATCCTGTCTCAACAAGATGCGGATAAGGAAGTTATGACTATGAAAGCGTGGTCAATACATCGATATCTAATCTATCGGAAAGAACAGCGGAGTTTTAGGGGATGGGGGCGAGTACGAGCGGGAATGAGGCACCCTGATTGAAAGGAAGTAAAAGTCGTCGTTCCAGGGGTAGGCCGGTATTGTATGCACCCGTGGAACAGGCGCGTTAGTGGTAGTAGCGGAGCAGCAATAGTAGCAGCCGCTGCGGTAAGTAGTAGTACTCAAAGAGTTGCCACTCCATTGTGCCGTGCACTGAGTTTTTAATTAAGGAGCTCGCGCGGATTTCTCGAGATTCCGCTTAGGTGGCTTATATCCGAGATAGGCGTGGGAGCAGTATCGGCGTGTGCGTCCTGGCGGAGTCCTCGGGGGGGCGGGCGGGGCGGGCGAGGAGGGTGGTGTGTGTAGCCGAGCGACAAGCGAAAGGATAGCGAGCGAGCGAACAGCAGGTCTCCTTTTGTGGGGCTCAAGAGCCTCGCGGCGCTCGAAGACACGAGCGGCAAGCAAGCGCGCGTAGCTTCTTCTCCGGAGTCTTTCTCTCTTTCCCGGGGGGCGGCGAGGAGGGAGGGCGGAGCGGGCAGGTA
The DNA here is from genome assembly GCA_910591665.1 of Ectemnius continuus. Taxonomy (NCBI): domain Eukaryota; kingdom Metazoa; phylum Arthropoda; class Insecta; order Hymenoptera; family Crabronidae; genus Ectemnius; species Ectemnius continuus. Next base: position 4,160,737 of record OU342868.1, on the reverse strand, counting down.
GAGGTTGTAGCAGTGGCAGTAGGAAGGCCGCTATCCGAGAGACAGAGTCAAAGACCAAAGTTTCCTTCTTTTCATTAGGGGGTGGGCCCTGGACTGCGGAACTACCGCGATACACCAGCAACGTCTACCCCTTTCTCCAGGTCGCTACTCTTTCTCTTGGCAACGAGCGCCCGCGCCCTGGACCCGTGCTTCTTTCTACCGTCTCCGAACTCTTACTACTCTCGCCTACCACTCCGTCTTGCCTCGGACCACGGGCTACTACATCTATCCAGCTACGCCGTCTCTCGCGGCCTTTTGTCTCAAAGGACCGTTGCCGCCGCCGTCGCCGCCGCCGCCGCTCCACTTGCTCATTTCGTCCGGGGCTCCTTCTTTCTTTCGGGGACTGTGTCGGATGCGCATAGGAGTACTCCGAGGAAAAGGGTGGACAAGCGGCGCGAGAGCCCAGAGCGGAGGATCGCCCGGCCCAGATGGAAGAAGAGGATGAGAAGGTGGAGAGAGGATGCACCTTCTCTCCTGTCTCTTTGATGTAGTTTCGAGTCGCGGCGGCTGAGACGCGCTCTCCCACAGAGTAATCACATTCGCTGATCCTGTTTGCGTATTAAAGGCTGGCTTCTTTTGGCGGCTAAGGTCTTGCGTAACGAACGGCCCGGTGCCGCTTCGTTCCAGAAAGAGAAGTGCACCGAGTGTGTGTTTCGGTGAAGGAGTCGGCGGAGCCGGTGGTGGGCGAACACCACCAATGCAAAAACACAAAACGAAGAAATGGGTCATGAGCTTACAGTCGCGGCAGGCCGCGAACTTACGTCGCTCGTGCAGGCCTCTGCGAAAAAATCTTGCGCATGCAAGTCATCGAGAATCGGGAAGAGAAGAGGGCAGCGCGGGAGTGCGGAAGCCGAGGAGTGTCGGGAAATAAATTGCGAGATCACATTAATTACGGGTTCCACGCTCGCGTTAAATGTATTTAGTAGATTTGCCCTCTGCCATCCCGTAGGAAGGGGTGAGAGCGTGGCAGCGATGGAAAGAGAGAGAGAGCGGCCGAGTGGCAGAAAAAGTTATACAGAAAGAACGAGAAATAGGATAAGAGAGACAAGCAGCGAGAGAGAATGGGCGGTGGGTGGGCGGGCGCGGTAGGAGGCCCTAGGAGAAACTTCTGAAAGCGAAAAGGCTTGTGGAACGACAAACCTCGTGGGCAGGAATTACCAGAAATTGAAAGAAGAACTGGAGGCCGGGGCGGCGGGGCGGCGGGGCGGGGCGGGCGCGCGCAGAGAAGTAGAAAAGATTACGAGAGCATAGTAATTGCAAGGCTGGTGCTCACGTCCTTCCGGCTCTACCTCGGAAGCTCACATGCTACCTACGAACGTAAGCACTATACGCATACGTCTCCGCCGGCAGATACGAGGCGCACCTATACAGAGAGGCCGGTATACGCGGATGCACACGGGCGCACGTGTGCAAGTGCTCGAGACGCGTATGCAAGTTGCGCGCCGGTTGTGTTGGTAGCCAGCACACGTATAGGTAGTCCCGGTGGCGGATCTGTGTGTGTCTACCTCAAGGCTTGAATTTTCTCTGCGTCCCCTCCTTCTCTCCGGGCTTGGTCGCGCAAACGGCAGCTTATTCCTCACAATAAGAGAAAACCAGGGCTCGGCCGTCCTCCCGTGTGTGCGCGCACACGCCCCAGGAGCCGCGTCCACGCGCTCCGCGCGTACGTGCATGAGTACGTGGATGTGCGTGCTTACGCTCGTGTGGTTCTAGCCTTTTCGCTAAATGGCACTCGCCATGCACGCTGTTTACCACCCGACCACCGCCCACGCGCGCGCCTTCCTCTGCCGGTATTCCGAGGCCGCTCTCCTCCACCGCCCGCAACCATCCCCCGGAAGCTAAGCCCAAGCCGAGCCGTGCCGAGCCAAGCCGCCGCACCGAGTCTCGCCACCCCTCTTCTCCAAGTCCCTTCGAGTCTCCCGCGAGTACCGCCGCACAATCTTGCGGAATTAAAACGCAAGCCGCCTCTACTGCCGCCGCCACCGCTGCCACCACCGCCGCCACCACGGCACACGCGGCCCGTGTGTGAAGATTGCTCGCCCGACCACTGCCACCCGCCGGCCTCTCGCTCGTTTGTACTCAAGATTTCGGTAAACCGACTCCGGTGCAGCGAGCTTTTTAATTGGACGCCTTCTAGCCGTCCCGACGACACCGCCGCTCGCCGCAGCCCCAGCCGCCGACTTTAACCCAGGATGGATGATGATTGCCGCGAGAGCCGCTCTCTTTCTTTCTTTCTCTTTCTTCCTCTCTTTCTCTTTCTCTTTCTCTCGGAGACGAGCCCTTAAATGCCGCGAATTAAGCTTTCGCGTACTCTGCTAGCGCGATTAACGGCCAAGCTCTCTCTTTCCTTTCTTCCCTCTCACCTCCTCGCTCCCAGGATTGTCTCACTCGTCCGGGATGCAGCGGGTACTTTTTTTAATGGGATTTGGCCGAGTCGATTCGAGTTTGAATCCCATTTGCGGCTACCTGAACCCTACTTAATTGTGCACCGGCCGTATCGGAAGTATCCGTGCGGTTGCAAACTTATTATCCGATGAATTATCCCTATGCGAAAGTTCTAAGCGCGTTACTCGCCGGGGGCTTTATTGAGCTTGATAGGGAATTCTTTCGTCGTTACAAAGTGATGTCGCATTCGTGTCCAATGAGAATAGCTGGTATTGTAGCATGTACGATTCCGAGTGGAACAAGTCAAGGTATGTGGCGACCAATGACTCGCGAGTAGAGGCGAATTCTACTTGGAGGCGAAGGAATCAGTTGAGTGATATTACTAAGAACGCGTAGACAGGACTGGCACGGCAAGGAAGAGGGCGAGCGCTAATGACCAGTCGCGTGCCCGACGCGACGGCGAGATAAGGCATGGAAAAGGAAATTTGTGTTTAGGAAATTACCGCGTCATTACCCTAACCGAGCAGGCACAGTCAGTGTTGGGGTTGGTTGACGCCGCGCGCCGGGGCGAACAGCGTCACCGTAATGTCCAGTTGAAGCGATTGTCGCTTGATAAGAGGGAGGCGAAGAAGAAATTAGAGAAAGAGACGCGAAGAAACGCCCTCGGCGTTGAATAACCGGGGAGCCCGGCATGATAAGCGACCCTTCGCAAGCGTGACAGGGTAAATTCGTCTCGGACTTTATTACTCCCTCGCGTTGGATTGCATAATGAATTGCGCTGGATTTTTCTAATCAGGTGCAATGATTCTGACAATTATGCGGGCGCTCGCGCCCTTTAACATTTCCCGCTTTGCAGACTGGAGAGTAGCGACTCGCGACGTGAAAGCGTTAAGTGCGACGATTCACCGCGAGCCTGTCTGTTAGAAGGTAAGCAAAAATCGTTACTGGATTTCCAGTTATAAGCATCGCGGAGCGGGCTTTCCGTGCAAAGTGGATCCGCCGTCGACGGCTCTATGTCTCGTGTGTGTCCGCTGTCCATTATACGACATAAAATTCCTTCCATCTCGAAGATAGGATCGGCCACCTGAGTCGCGTGTCCTAGCCGCGGCATCTGATAACGCCTAACTCCAACCCTCGCAAGCCGTCCGCCGACCACTCCCGCCGCCGCCTCCTCTCACCTCGCTTTTTCTCCAAGCTGTTCGGTCTTGGTCGCGCGCGTGCAAACATAGTCGTGCCAGGGTACGTTGTGTTCGAGATGCACGGGGATACAAAGGGAGTGAAAGAGTGGGAGGTGCATAGACATAGGATCACACGTGGACGTGAATTCAGGCGCGTTTCGAAGCATCGAGAGACACAGAGGCAGAGACGCGCGCTCCTCGGCCACCCCAATCATCCCCCCGGGCAAGCTTCATTGAACGAAGGCTGTCAGTATCCTCGGTATAAGCAGATCCGATGATGTACGCCCGACGTCAACGAGTCTCCGTAAGATATCGGGCGAGCTTTCGATTCGACGCGCGCGTGAGAAAATAGGGTGCGAAGGATCGCTTTGTCAATGCCCGTCGTCTCTTCGTCTCCCTTTTTCCGTCTGGCGTGTGCGAGCGAGCCAACAGTCATCCAGCCAGTCTCGCTCGCTCGCTCGCTGCCGTTTCCTTTCTTTCTTTCTCGCTTTCGCGCATCCACCACCGCCGCCGCTACTCCCGTTCCCACCGATTTTCTCCGCGGGAGCCTCACGCCGGAAAGGCAACGACGATGTTGCGCCGCGAAATGCTACCGAGTCGACCGTTCTCATTGCATTTATCAAGCTAACGCGGTTCATCTGGCACGCCATTGTGTCCGAGGCTTCCACTCGCTAACTGGAAGCCCCAAGTAAAAGTTGCGCGTCCTTTTGCGCTTTCGACATTTCGTTAGGAGTAAGTCAGTAATCGGGAGTGGAGGCTCACGGAGATTTGAGGGATGCCTTTTTATATGGAAGCTGTATGAGCGCTAATGGATGGCAGTGAAGGTGTCCCTGGCGGAGGCTCGGCATGTTCTCTTGACGAAAGAGTACAATATCGGCTGGCCAGGGTGGCAAAGGGAGAGCCCACGGCGCACAGTGGTCCGAAATGCGTTTCTAGCCGGAAACGAGTCATAAAAATCAGGGTCTGAAAAATCGATTATTTCTTACGAAATAGTACTCGGAAATAGGTGTCTCATCGAAAGATAAACCGTTTTTAATCATTCAGACTAATGATAATAATAGAAAAAATAAATAAATTAATTTATGTGGAAGCTAATTGACAATGAATTAAGACTCAGCAATGTCCTCCATAGCCTATATTAAGGTATTCTACATGTATTTTGAAACAAGTTGGCGTGTACTATAATTTATTTCGAATACAAGAAAAATCGCAGAAAATGACAATCCTCAACTTTATTGGCCTATAAAAAAAAAGTTGCACAAAGTTGCAAGTTTTGACCGCATGAAATAGGTAAAGTATGCTTTCCTTGATAACATATTAAACGCAGAAAACCGGAAACAACCGGCTCTGGAAGTTATAGTAATTTTAGTATTCTTACCTCGTCGATTAATACGTGAGAACGACCAGTTCGAATTGATAAATATTATTGGCTTAGAAAAGAAGTTGAACAAGGTTGCAAGTTTTGACCTATTGAAATAGGTAAAGTATGCCTTCCTTGATAACATATTAAACACAGAGAACCGGTAACAACCGGCTCTGAAAGTTATAGTAATTTCAGTATTCTTAGATTCCTAACAAATCCGTAAAAACGATGATGATGAGTTCTGAGAATAATAGTTATAAAAGATATTTAAGTTTTATATTATTGTACTCATTTATCTTAGCAAAAATAAAAAGCTTTTAAATGTCATTAAGGACAAATATTTTATTTATTTCAGTAGGTTAAGATTTGCTTCGCACATTTTCTTGTGAGTGTATAAATATTTATCAATTCGAACTGGTCGTTTTTACGTATTAATTGACGAGCTAAGAATACTGAAATTACTATAACTGTCAGAGCCTGTTGTTACCGGTTCTCTGCGTTTAATATGTTATCAAGGAAGGCATACTTTACCCATTTCATTCGGTCAAAACTTGCAACTTTGTGCAACTTTTTTTTTATAGGCCAATAAAGTTGAGGATTGTCATTTTCTGCGATTTGTTTTTGTCTTCGAAATAAATTATAGTACACACCAACTTGTTTCAAAATACATGTAGAATACCTTAATATAGGCTATGGAGGACATTGCTGAGTCTCAATTCATTGTCAATTAGCTTCCACATAAATTAATTTATTTATTTTTTCTATTATTATTATTAGTCTGAATGATTGAAAACGGTTTATCTTTCGATGAGACACCTATTTCCGAGTACTATTTCGTGAGAAATAATCGATTTTTCAGACCCTGATTTTGATGACTTATTTCCGGCTAGAAACGCATTTCGGACCACTGTGCGGCGGGACGTACGGTAGGAGCGTGGAATAATGTAGCGAGGCATTTCCGCATAGGAAGCCGTGCATTAGGCTATCAGATCGAGCACGCTCGACAACGGCAGGCCTGCTTGCCTGCCTGCCTGCCTGCTGCTACCGTCCGGCCGAGGACGAGGTGGAAAAAGTCCGGGTATAAACCCTTACGTGATTAGTCGTCAAAGGAGAGAGGGTCCCTGGGGTGAAATTGTGCCCAATGAGCCGCGAGGCTGGTGGCACCTTCGCATCATCCTTTAATCGCCGTTTCACGGGAAACTTGTACGAAACTAATACGCAAGGATTGCCGCGAGGAAAGTTTTAAGCTCCTCCCTTGCACGATCGTTAGGGTTTCACGCCGGTGTACGGACGCCGCGCGACGCCCCGAGAAGGTTTGTATTATTTATGGACACCGGCGATGGAAAATGCCGGGGAGGACATCGAGATTTTAATTGGCGGCAGCAGCGGCGAGGGAAATTTTTCCCGAGCTTCGCTTCCCGATGAATTTTACACGAACCGTCTTCGCCCTTCGTTGGCGATCCGCAACCACCGACCCTTCGACCTCACCCTTTCTCTCTCTCTCTCTCACTCTCTCTCACGCTCTAGCTCCGTGGATTAATATCGCCCGCGAGCGTTACACCATTACGATCAGTCGACTTCGCGTACGACTCGAGTACAATGACGGTCCGACTAATTCACATCAAAGACGAATCATTTACATATATTCTCTGCGAGTGCTTGGCATAATGTAACAAGATCCCGAGGGTGGTAATGAGAGAAAAAGAAAGAACGACAAAAAGGCAAGGTTTGAACATGTAACCGTGGATGCTGCTGCGTACTTGTCGTCATCGAGCGGAGGTAAAGGAAGAGAGGGGCTGATACACGCGACATGAGAAGGAAAATGTCGAGGAGTCGTAACGCCCTGGGGCGGACACGACGAAATCTGCCCGAAAATACATCCGGCGGCCGGTAATTAACTTTGTGCTTAGCCCGGCAGCCGGCACTCCGAAGCAATTTTTACTGGACGTTTCAAACTTTCGCAAACACATACACTGAGAGATAGTTGGTAGACGTAGCTGGCTCTCTCTTATCGAGCACTCCTGTCGATTCTCTTTCTCGCCGGGCCTGTGCGATGGAAATGTTTCGGGAGAGCGAAAACAAGGGCAGAGGGATGCGAACGCCGGCACACAGAGAGAGCAGCGTGGAGGGGTGGAGCACGAGAGAGTGCACGCCAGCAGCAGCACGAGGGACAAGTTCGCGCAACTGATTTCACGTACCCTTTGGATTGCGAAAACTCCCGGGTCTCCCTGGTTAATACGCCATGCATTTTTATGTTTCCCATTTCGTCCTTAATGCGCCGGCACACGCTTTCTAATCTCGCGCTACACTCTCTTCCAATTCTCTGCCAGTCTAGCCCCTAAATACATACTTCCGAATTCGAGCGCGGCGAAGAACAATTTTTGAGAGTGCGGTTTAAATCGCGTACCACCACCGCCACACCGGCTTACCAGCCGTTGCTCGCACTTTTTCCACTATGTTCCGCGATAATCGTACGCGTAAGAGAGAGAGAGAGAGTGAACCAGAGGAAGGGGTGGAGAAGTAGTGAGAGAGAGCGTGAAGGGGGGCAGCCACTGCAAATAAGCTTTTAGCTTGGCGCTTGTTAACGACATGTAAGGCCAAAGGCCTACAAGAAATAAACCGGTGGCTTTTGTCCCGAGCAAAATTGTTACTGGATCTGGGTCAAGCTAAGATTTTTACAGAGCGTTTAAGCGGCATGGAGGGCCAGGTTGCAAGGTTGTACGTATCCTTCTACGTTGTACTAGGCTAGCCAATGTCGTGGCGGAATAAACGAGGAGTCCATGTAAAAACACGTGAGAATGAGTAAGTGGACAGTGGATGGCCACTCGGAGACGCACGAAAACTTATGGTTTTCAAGAGGATGGGCGGGTGCCGCGATAAGAAAGTGGTAATAATGTAGTGGCGAGGCCACGCGCAGCCCTTCGACCGCCTTATATCTTGGATCTGTACTGTACTCAGGCTAATTATAATCAGGCTAATGCCTGCTCTGCCCGGTACATGTTAGTAACCACGAGCAGCTCTACGCTCTCTATGCCTGCCGCAATGTAGATACGTTACTTATGCCCCAGCTGTTACTACAGAGAAGGTAATTAAGATTCGGACACACCCATCGTGACTCTCGTCTCTTGGGCTCTGACCGTTTCTACGAAGGGAGTGGCCGATCCCACGAAAACCTCGTCCTCGTTTGCATATATCCAGCACGACCAACCATCGCCGTCTTCCACGATCGCGTTCTTTCAATTGAAAGGCTCACTCCAGCGGACATTTCGTGCCCACTGATAACTGGTTGTCACTCAGATTGGGATCAACCCCCTCTCGATTACGATTGAGCCATTCTTTAATCGATACTCGATTCGATTCAACCTGATTCTACGAGACGAAGCGCTTTCAATCACAGTCTACAAGAAGTATGTAACGCCGTTGAAATGTTTCCCCTATCGATAGGGAATGTTATGCAAATTGGGAAATCCCCGTCATCTAAGATTCCGACACAGTTCGAATATGTGACCAATTGACAAACTTATTGTCATTGGAATGATTATGGTAATATAGTAATTTTCGATCCCTTTCTTCTTGTTAACAATAAAGTCAGATGCATGCAATAGAGACATAAATGAAGTGCTGTTTCGGACTATGTTCTATGGGGAGTACCATCGAGTCCGAAGCCACACTTTCGACTAGTAGAGAGAGAATTAATCTGAAGTTGGGTATAACTCACCGGAAGTTGGAGAACCACTTGACCAGTTGCGCCGTGTTGTTCTTATTGAACTTGATGTCAGGGAAGTAGATCTTGAGGATGGACGAGGACGGATACCTGACCCAGAAGAACATCAGCTTCGCCTTCCTCAGATGCAGCGGCGTCAACGTCGCCGAGTTCACCGTGGTTAAGGAAATATCAAATGCATTCTGCGTGTCTTTCTTAATTCTAAAGTAGCCGTTCTCGAGAGTACGAGAAAAAGGGCAGGCAGCCGGAATGAATAAGGCCAGCCAGATGGAGGAAGTGGCGACGTACCTACGTGGCCGCAAATCTGTTTCTGTGTACGCGAATATCTCAAACTTAATCGTGTTTCCTTCGTATCAAATTGGATTAGAAATCGTACAAGCTGTGGGTGTCGCGAGGGTAGGCGGTAGTAGGGGTCTAACGTTCTCGCTGAGGTTGACCCACGATTGGCCGTATCCTCAGCGGAAGCCTTACCGACTCCTTAGTCGTAATAGGATCTCCTCATGTGGTTTCATCGCATTCTTATTCGGCTAATCTGTGTGTTCAATCTCGCCGTCATGGATCTCGCCAACTTACGACCGCTCGTTCCTAAGTTCCCTGCTACGATATAAGATGCGCGACCGAAAAAACCTTCATCCACCCTAAAGGGAGATGTGTATGGGAGCGCAGAACCGCTATCGGGAAAGGGACGCGCTCTGCCCGTTTGTACTTGGCATCGGCATCGTCTGTCGTTATTGGAGTCTGTGTCAGCGCGCGAACACTCGGCAGCCTGTACAAGCGGACTCGTCGTTTACGAGCGAACGACTCGACGAGTGCAGTTGTTCGCATTAAACGCGTGCGCGCGTCACATTTTGCGCTCGCGCTAACGTCGATGGGTGATGATAACGAGATGCCAGACTGTAATAAGGGTTATTCCACTCCGCAGTCGCCCCTCGGCCGATGAGTCGCTGCTCCTTCCGCCCGTCCGTCAGCCCGCCCTCTCCCTACACTCCCCAACCCACGGCACCTACGCGTCTCCCCGGCATTGCATTTCAACGCCTCTATCACCACAATTCTTTGTCCGACCGGATCTACTCTTTACTCGACAGGCACGTCCGAAATATTTCTCCCTTTCTACTACTACTGATTCTCACTCGTCTGACATATTCTACGCTCATACTACTGAGACTCGCCCGCCACCTCAGACAATGTTTATTGCGGTTTCATTCTTGTTTCATTGTATTCGATTTTACAAGGATACTTAAAGTGGAATATCGGGCCGATTGAAAGAGAGCTTTTAATGAATTTATTGGGCCGAGGGAGCTGGGATGTCGGCTCGAGCGGTGCACTCGAAAGATTGCATGTTTACAGGGCGACCTATTAAGGAACACGGTAATTTCTTCTTCCTCCGGGCACAAGGGGCTTTTAACTCGAGGGTAACCGGCTGAATCTACGAAGAATTGCTCGATGAATATGTCCCGAAGGCCTTGATCTCCGAAGTCCATTTACCGTCGCGATTAATGTGCGCCGCGCTCTCGATTAGTGCCAATTTGTTCCTTGCGCTCCAGGAGAATGAGGAGGAGGCTGGCTCGTGGACCATAAAAGGCTGTATTCGGCCGAGCCGAAGACCAGCACGAACTCCGAACGTGGACGGGAGAGGAGTGTGTGGAGGTTCGCAGGTTGCGCCACGACGATGCACGATGCGCTCGACCTACCCCAAGAGAGGGAGTGAAAAAATGCGCCATTGATTTTACATCAAAGGCCGGCTAAAAAGGCGGCAAAGGACGCCAGCCAGCCGCTCGAACGACCCGGACCGAACACACGGGAAAGTCGATGCCGTCCCAACGTTGCATCGTCCGGCCTCCTCCTCCCCCGCGACCACCTCTCCACCCCGCGCTTCTCTTTTAAGAACTCACGCACTATCCACGTACGCATTTTCGACAGGTTCCCCGAGCGTTCTTCTTCCAATCAACCACTTATTGCAAGAATTCCAAAGCGAAATTTATGTATTTTCGTTACTTGTATCGGATCTCGAAGCGCACGCGGCAAGGGATAATAGACAATTCGATATGGGCGACTAAGTATAAGGAATCCGGACGGAGGAAGTTTCCTCCGTGGGAGCGGGATTCCGTGGATTCTCATATGCGAGAAGCACTAGAAGTGGCTTATCTACGATAAGTCAAGGAGAGACGCCGTGATGGGAAGTTCGCGAAGCATCTCCCTTCCTCTTCCGCCTCCTTCTCCGCTGCCTCCTCCTCGTTTCCGCGGTTGAATTCCGAAATTGCGGGACAGATTATTGGCTTGCGAAGTTGGTGGAGACTCCGGCGGGGGCTCGGGGGGTGGGCACGACTCGGCAAAGAACTTTCGGCCTCGCGCGTTGTTGCCGGACAAACTCTACTCGTAGGTGCAGCCAACATTAGCCTAACTCCGCGGCAAACTAATCTAACATTCATCCGAGCCCACCCCCGGCTCTCTTTCATCCTCCAGACTCTCTCTCTCTCTCCCGCTCGCCCGCTCGCTCGCTCTCTTCCCCTGCCTTCTCCTTGCTGGCTGCGCCGGCTTTTTCTCTCGGAAAACTCGCCCGTTGTTCACCCGAACTTCACGAGCTTCGGCGTCTCCCACCCCAACCGCCCCTTCTACCGTCCGCGAAAAACATTCCTAAGCATCGACGTCAACTCTTCCGACTTCCGTTTCTTCCTACTGCACGTTTTTCTGCCGCTCCCGTCGCCGCAGCAGCCGGCCTCTTTCCCGCTACCACTGTGTTTCGATCTTTCGTGGTGTTCCTACAGTTTTAATACGCCCGAAAACCGTGCCTTGTATGTAGCTCTGTACGATATCGGGGACAGTGTCGATCTAAATCCCCCATAATCTTATCAGACGAGTGTACGAAGGGGAGGGGGAATCTAGCAGTGCAATGCTAAACTAAAGAAAAGGTGTACCGAGCGTGTGGTGAACGCGCGAGCTTGCCGCATTAGTTGGGCGCGCTCGGTTCCATGTGTGTTTCGAAGCAGTATTCTGGACGACCTCCAACTCTCGGCGGACGGACGCCCTTTTTCTCGAGATAGCATTAGAAAAGGATATTGTAGGCTGGACCGCGTCGTAGCCGATGTCGCCGGAGTTGCACTCACTAGCCCGTTCATTACTGTCCATCCTTAGGTGTCCATAGTCCGGACTGCCGTGCTGGGCAGCCGCCAATAAGGCAGAATGCAACATGGCTGGTGGATGGTGTAATGGAGGAGAGTCCCTGAGTTCTACACCTCCACCCGGAGGACTCGCAGGTCCTGGGTGATGTGAGCCTACGTGATGCGGACCCGGGTGCGGTACGTGACCTGGATGGCCCGTACGCGGGTCGAAAAATGGTGAATACGGCGAGAATACTTGACTCTCGTGGAGGCTTGGATTTGGTATCGCTACACTGGTTGGTAGAGACACTGGCAGCATAGGGGGTGGATGGTACGCCCTCGGCGGTGGACTCTCGCAACCACCTTGCGAGCCGCTACCATCTTGCGCCAAGATTCGGGACACCGTCCTCGGTGTGATCCTCGTGTCCGTCACCTGCGAAGAGAACCACTAAATTATGTTTTCCAGTTTTATCTGCCAGTAAGCTTGCCTTTCAAAGTAACAATGCTCGACAATTAATCTGTGGGGGGGATTAGATGGAAAGTGGATATTACCTTATGGCGTTTCTTCTTCGACGTCATGACGAGGGAGAGAGCCTCATTTTGTTCTGCGTCTCTGTTCTCCCGGTCGTCAGCCCTCAAGTTACAATACTGGTCACGTTGCTGCTGTTCCCTCTGTTGCTGTTGCTGCTGCTGCGCCTGCATCGAGCCCATGCCATATAACGTCGGCGGCTTGGGACTCTGGAAGAGAGCAGCGCCCGGCCTAACATGCGGGGGCAGCTGATTCATTTGATTCAGGTTATTTTCGGTGGGGCCAGAATGGGGACCATGAGCCCCACCAGCCATGGGTCCTATTGGGGGGAATGCCGTAGGCTGCGGAGGAGGGGGCCCACCGTTGAGGGGCCCCCGTGACCCGTTTGGGCCACCGGCTGGTTGCGGTGCTCCTCTATCCACTACTTTCGTCCTCGGCGACTTCCTCTCGAGCATCTGGTTCACCAAGGCGATGTCCTTGTTCAGCTGCTCGTCGAGGGCTTGCGATCTCTCGCTCTGCTTCCCAATGTACCTGCTCTGTTGCACGAACCTCGCGACTATGCTGTCGATTAGATTGTGCAACGAGGTAGAGATTTCATTTTTCAGGACATCCGCCAGGCCTTCGAGGTCCGCTCTCGTGATATGGGTAGCGGAAGAGCTGACCGCCGAGACTGCGCCTCGGAATACGTTTAACCTCTCTTGAAAGTCTTTGTGTGGAAGGGGCGGACAAACCGGCTGCATCTGTAGCGTCTGCGGCGTCGATGACCCCGTATTGCTCTGGCTCTGTTGCTGCGATTGACTTGGCGGTGGTGGAGTCGTTTGCCGCTGATGCTGCTGCTCCTGTTGTTGCTGTTGTTGTTGCTGCTGTTGTTGTTGTTGTTGTTGCTGCTGCTGCTGTTGTTGCTGCTGCTGCTGTTGCTGTTGTTGCCTGGCAGCAGCCTCCTGATGCTGCTTCATCCTCTCAAGGGCAGCCTGCTGTTGCTCGAAGTAGAGCTTGTGTCCCATGTGGTACATGGCGGCAGCCGCGGCATGTGAATGATCAGGTGGGAGGGTTGGGAGGCCGTTGTACGGTGGCGGATGAGGTCGGGGCGGTCTAGGCGGTGGCTGGGGCTGATGCGGAGGACTGGGAGGTGCATCGCAACTCTCGTTCGCGTCAGGCTCTATTCTGTTCGAGAGCTCGATGTACTTCCGCTTCATGACCGCCAGCTCCTCGTGCAATGACTTGAGCTGGCTCTTGAGGGTCTCCTTTTCCTTGCGCTTCTGCTTCATCGGCGCCGGATCCTCATCCTCCTCACTCTCCTCCATCTCGTCCAACAGAGCGTCACTGACACCGTGCTGAAGCACATGGTGAACGGTCTGTTGCTGGGGTTGATAGAGCTTGCGCTTCTTGCAACCGTTGACCGGCTGTAGTGCCGGGCTACTACGCATCGAACTGACGATGTTCTCCACGCGGGCGCGCTTAATTTCCGTGGTCGGCGAACTTGTCTCGGTCTTGGGCACTACGGGGCAGGGCGAGTGACTCGGGCTACGTTTGATGTTGAGGGAGTCTTGGATCTCCTCCTTGACGGAGACCGAGCCCGACCTTGGTTGGATGGGACTCGGTGGTAGGCTCTGCTCGCAGTCCGAGCCGTCAAGGTTCGCACCAGGTTCCATGCCGGCTTCGGCGAAGGCCTCCTCCATGGCACGTGCCGCTGCCGCAGCATCCTCAGCGCTATCCTCGGCGTCGCCCGGCATCACCGTATCACGGTCACTGTGATTCGCGCTATTCACGTTATTCCCGTCACCACTGTCTTCCCCGCCACTCTGCACTGTTCCACTGCGCGCACTGTCACTGTTCTGTTGATGCTGCTGCGGGCTCTGCTGATGTTGCTGCTGAGACTTGAGCAGCTCCGCGGTGGTGTTGTTATTGTTGTTGTTGTTGTTATGTATGCTGTTGTTGTTGTTGGGCTGCTCCTGGAGCGAAGTCGCGGAGAGCTTGCGCCCCTGAAGGATGTCGCGGAGCATGTGCTGGGTAAGCTCCGCGGTGGCAGGGTCATCGCAATTGACGACGGCACCTGGCTGTAAATTGGCGGCAGGATCCATCCCGGCGCCGGTCATCCCGTGGCCACCCTCAGGGGGTGAGCCGCCAGCGTCGCTGGCCTGCTTCACCTGGCGTCCAAGTAACTCGTTCAGCATCTTGGCGGGGCCGTAGCCCGGTGCCCCGAAGAAGCCGAATGCCGCGTGGGCGGAATGCTGCTGGGATGTAGGACCCGTGGTAGTAGTAGCTAGGTGACCTTGACTCCCAGTCGCTCCAGCCTGCTGCTGCTGCTGCTGCTGGAGCTGTTGTTGCGACTGCGACTGCGATTGCGACTGCGACTGGTGGTGCTGTGCTTGCTGCTGCTGCTGCTGTTGGTGACTGGGTGGCCCACTACCACTGAAGATCGAGCCGTAGAGTCCGCCACCAAGGAAGGATGGCCGGGAGCTAAAGTTGGGTATACTTGAGTAGCTGTTTCGCGGCTCGCCGGCGTCCACGCGCTGTCTGGTGCGCTTCTGCTTCTTCAGGAGTTGCTGTTGCTTGCTTTCCGTGGTTGCTCCGTAGAGGGCGAAACACTCGGTCTCCTCCTCCGATGACATCATCGGCCGTCTGGTTGGTCGGCCCCCCGAAGGCCTCCACGTCCCCTCCCCGCCAGGGCTCCTTGTCCCCCCTTCCCTTCTCGCTCGAATAGCCCCTCGTGGCTCAATGCTTTGCCTCTTCTTCTGCACTGTGCACCTTCTCTCTACCTTTCCCCTACCACGGCACCGTCTTCTCCTTCTTCTCCTCGTGTCCTCTCTACCTTCGCCTCCCCACTTTCACCGTCCGCTCACCCCACTCCACTTCCTTCGACTTCACCTTCTTCGCCCTCGACCGCTTCTTCTCCGACGCTTCTTCCTTTTCCACCTCTTCTTCCGTCCGGCTCTTACGCAGCTTCGCCGCCACCTCCACCCCCGACGACGTGACCAACGCCGCCGCCGCCGACGACGAGGACGACGCCGGCAACACTCGAGCTTCCGGCGAACTTCTTCTCCTACCTCCTCCTCGGCTCGGCCGCCTTCCTCCTTCTCCTCTTTCTCCGCTTCTTCTTCCTCCTCTTCCTCGCAGCAGCCGCCTCCTCGTCCTCTGCTCCCGTCGTCACTCGCGACTCCTTCGCCTGCCTCCTCTCTATATTACTATTCCGCGCCCCGATCTTTCCGCCGTGGGGTTGACGCCAGCAGCTGGAGCTTCTCGGTCGCTCGGTGTCGGCGTAAGCTCGGCCTCGTCTCGGCCTGACGACTTCTCTTCACGAGAGCCCGCTCGTTGTCCGGGCTGTTTCCGCTCCTGCCGCTTTTCCTAACGCTTCCGCTGCCGCTCTTGGCGCGATGACAATTGGAACCGGCACCGCCGCTTCTGCTGTTGCCGTTGCTGTTTCTAATGCTGCACTTTCTACTGGTGGTGCGCTTGCTGCTGCCGATGTTTGTCGTTGGGATGTTGCTCCCGCTGATGATGACGAGAACTGAAGCCGGTGCTCTCGCGGGCGGAATTCTCGTGCTCCCGCCTGGGAGCTGCATCCTTCGAGCTCGCCAAAGGGCTGGGTGCCCCTCGCTCCCTCGTCTCGACTTTCCTGGCCGCAATTCTTCTATTCCTCTGCAAACAGAAAGATTAACCTTTCATCGATTCGCCCTAACATTCATACATATAGAAATCCTACACACTCCTCTCCTACTACCCCAGACAAGCTTGCCTTGACATTACAGATTTCTGTCGACATCGCCAAATAGAACTCACAATTCCAGCCTATCCAACTTCATGTACTACCTCTAACTTTCCGAAATTATCGCGGAACTATCCGACCGGAAGGAAGAACAGAAATGTGATTCCTGTTCACGCAATATAAGAATTCATGCCAAAGTAGGGGACGAAAATGCCAGCGGCTAAGAATACAGTGATCGATCGCGGCACGATCAAGACAAGAATACACAGATTGCAGTTGTTAGTGATATAGCTGTTTCACTCCCTCGTACTTCACAAAGAATCGGGGGAAGTGCTCTAAGTATAGTACGCAACGCGGATGGGGTTGCTGAAGAAGGGGGTGGTTTGCTCGAGGAGCGGCCATAAGAAAATTGCGCGCTCGAATATCCGATTCGTTTGCCAAACGCTTCAAGCAGAAGACGACCGTTCTTTCTCTCTCTCACCTATCCACCCAAGTTCTCTCAGCGACTTTCGGCCCTAAATGATCGTCTCAAATTAATGACGCATCTTTTAATATCAATCCTTTGTAATACGGAAACGAAATGAACCGGCTACTTGGAAGTCATGATTTTCAATGGGAAGCAGTGACGCGTCCATTCATCGAGCGCTAAGTCTAGCAGATGGACACGATCGTCGCGGTGACGCTCGATTGAGGAGATACGTATAAGTGCGCGGATGCGTGTGTGCGCACGTGAGTCGTAGTCGCAGCGAGGCAGTCGGAGGCCCGATATGAAAGCTTAGTGCGCACCAATATCAGGAGGGATATAGACGTATATGGCGCGCGCGTATTTACGTACATGAGATTCAAAGCAACAGCTGAGCAGCTTAAAGCACCTGCGCTCAATAAGCCGACATATTCCATAGTTTGCCTACGCACGAGCCGCCTGGCTCCGTTCGAGGCCAGGAGTACTCGCGTCCCCGTACATATCGTCGAAACGACGACTAGAACCGCACGCTATATACACACACACGCGCGCGTCTACCCACACAGAGAGACACAGAGGCCGATGCCGACGCCGCGTCACGAAGCAACAAGAAGCTTCAAAGAGAAATGCGTGCAGCAACACGTGGCAAAGCGGCGAATTGGTGGAAGCACCGAGTGGTTGTACTTTTTTTTGAGCGGCGCGCGCGCGCGCGCGCCTGCCCGCTTCCGGGTGTAGAGCGATGTGCCCGGGTTCGCAAGCCCGCTTGCCCGGCCAAGGGGCAACGCCAGAGGCCAAAGGGTGCCGAAAGACTCGGTCCGCAAATTATTCGACGATTAAAGCAACGCTCCTTGGAAATTTAAATGCGTCCCTTCGCGGTTAAATAAAGCTTTCGATTTTATGCTAATCGGCGACGACTCCGCTCACCGCGTCCTGCCTGCCTGCCTGCCTGCCTGCCTCCACCCCCCCTGCACACTTCTTTCCTTCGAGCAGGCCGCTTCATCAAACATTGAAATCGAACGGGCGATATCGAATGAGAGACGCCAATGACAGCTCTTCCTGGGAAGGATCGACTGGCACCACCACCGGCGAGCGCCCTGGCTCCAAGTGGCGTTTATCGCCGACCCAAATCACTATCGCCGAGTGGGCCGATCACGATAATTTCTCGGCTTTCCCTGGCTTTCCTTCGAGCGAGGGACAAAGAGCGAGGAAGGAGAAGGGAGTGCGAGAGAGAGAGAGGCGAGGGGGGCAGGCAGTCGGTATAGGGAAATTGTGGCAGACCCGCCTCTCAATTATCTTAGGGGGGTGATAGGAAGAGGGTGATCTGAAGCGTGGACTGGTTGCTTGCTCGGTAGGTGACATATGGTCTCGACCTCGATAACGTCTGCAGGGGGTGATCGTACCTGCGTTCGTGGAAGAACCTACGCTTCGAGGGGGGCCACTGCCCAGGAACTTCTCTTGGCAGCTTTGATCGCCGCTTTCCCCTATGCTCCGCCATGCGTGGGACGAACAAAAAGGTGCTGCCGGTGTGTAGCCCACTACCGGAAATGGCTTCACGAACTCTCCTACTGTATGTTTCACCTCAACTCGGAAGTAGACATTGCGAGCTAATTACACGCGAGGAACTCGCCGCACTCCGCACCTCCGACCCTGTCCTCCTCGAGGAAGGAAGTAGCATGGTTTTATATGCCAGCCGTACGCCTAGATGCACTATCGATGCTCGGTTCCTAGCGCCGAACAATACGGCCAAGCGAAAGGGGGCGGATATGCGCCGAGAGCATGTACAGGGAGACACGAGCGATGAACATGTTTGAATTCGCGAGTCAATCGGATCGTTGATCTGCCCTGGCATTCTCTTCCGGTGGAAGTAAGCAGTCAAGTATTATCTCTCCGTGGAACTTTCGTTGCTTTGCCGAGGCAACCGAACTCCGATTAGCCGACCACCATGATAAATTGACGCCAGTATTTGGGACGCCGATTGAGTCTGTCCAGTCGCATTTTCACGATGGACGAGTTAACTGATGAGCTAGCAACAGCCATTTCCTCCGCGTCACGCGATATTATATGCTTTTATATTAACTTGTGGTTTCTGTCCGAATTATTCATAAATCGATTGCGTATACATTAAAATGAATAGTATGCAAAGAAGCAATGGTCAAAATGCTGAAATTCTATCTAAAATATTCGGAAAGACTCATCTGGTCAATTGAGGTCTCCCGATTTCGACGGTTTTCCCCATGTTTTTTTATCTTCCCGACCTTTCCCGGGGCTGAAATTTTGTAGAAAGTGTTTTTTTGCATCGAGGAAGAAGTGGTAAAAATTCCAGAGCCCTAGCCCAAAATTCATTTTTTCGCAAATTTTTTAAGGCATACCCCTTCAAAAATTTTCGATTTTTCGAAGGTTCTGGGACCGGGACGAACGCTTGATTTTTCAATTCCTCATGTCTCAAAACGGAAAAAAAACATAAATGTTGTGGGGGAAATGACGGAATTCTACCTAAAACACATGGAAAACCGATCTTGAATATTTCATTTCAACGGTTTCCCTATGTTTTTTTATCTTCCCGACCTTTCCCGGGGCTGAAACTTTGTAGAAAGTGTTTTTTTGCATCGAGGAAGAAGTAGAAAAAATTCCAGAACCCTAGCTGAAAATTCATTTTTTCGCAAATTTTTTAAGGCATACCCCTTCAAAAATTTTCGATTTTTCGAAGGTTCTGGGACTGGAACGAACGCTTGATTTTTCGATTGCTCGTGTCTCAAAACGGATAAAAAACATAAATGTTGTGGGGGAAATGCCGGAATTCTACCTAAAATACATGGAAAACCGATCTGGAATATTTGATTTCAACGGTTTTCCCTATGTTTTTTTATCTTCCCGACCTTTCCCGGGCCTGGAATTTGGTAGAAAGTGTTTTTTTGCATCGAGGAAGAAGTAGAAAAAATTCCAGAGCCCTAGCTCAAAATTCATTTTTTCGCAAATTTTTTAAGGCATACCCCTTCAAAAATTTTCGATTTTTCGAAGGTTCTGGGACCGGGACGAACGTTTGATTTTTCGATTGCTCGTGTCTCAAAACGGATAAAAAACATCAATGTTGTGGGGGAAATGCCGGAATTCTACCTAAAATACATGGAAAACCGATCTGGAATATTTGATTTCAACGGTTTTCCCTATGTTTTTTTATCTTCCCGACCTTTCCCGGGCCTGGAATTTGGTAGAAAGTGTTTTTTTGCATCGAGGAAGAAGTAGAAAAAATTCCAGAGCCCTAGCTCAAAATTCATTTTTTCGCAAATTTTTTAAGGCATACCCCTTCAAAAATTTTCGATTTTTCGAAGGTTCTGGGACCGGGACGAACGCTTGATTTTTCGATTGCTTATGTTTCAAAACGGATAAAAAACATGAAACCTGTAGCCAAAGTGCCGGAATTGTACCGAAAACACGTGGAGACGTCCTTCTGATTAACTGATTCTTTGTCATTTACACGGGTTCTTCCACTTATGCAAGTCTTTCTGTTTGTTTCAGGAGCTGAAATCTCATGGAGGGGGTTCGCATCCATTGAGAAGTAAGTACTGTAAAAATCAGAGCTCTAGCTCGCTTAATTTTTCCGCAAAAACTGAACCCCTTCTTATAGATAAGCGTTCCGACTGCGTTATTTACCGTTTAAGCAGGTGACTTGATTCGAAGGGGTGATTACCGCGTGTGCAATGCCTGGGGCTGTGATACGAGCCTAGGGAATCTAGAGTTCGTTCGGCCACTGCCCTGTAAACTACGTGTTGCTTGGACAAAATAATCCTAAAGATCTCGACGAAGTCTCGAGGACCAGCCGGGATAACTATAGGCCGCTCTCGAGGACGAGGTCGAGAGGAGCGCTAAAAATTAATTGCCGATTATCAGGCGAAGTTAATGGAACCCTGAGCGATCGTTCTGAAGGCAGGAAAGCCCGAAGATTTGCCCCGCTAACGGGCTGCCGAGCCAGCCGTCTATTGTCTCGAACTATCGGCGCTGATAACTTCTATCTATACCTTGGGTAATTAAGGACGGGACTCGAATACAAGAGGCTTCGACGAGGAAAGCGTTCGCGAATCCCTTAGCTAGACTGATCACGCGCGCGCCCACCCGCTCTATCCCAGGATGATTCGGGCCGCACGCAATTGTAAAGGTGAAACTGGGAGTCAACGTTTTTTTTTTTCAATGAATCCACAGCCAGAGCCGCCGCCGCCGCCGCTGTTGGCAAAGCCAAATGAAAGAGTGGCTCGTCCCGGCATCGAAAAACTCGAGAGTAGTAGTCGCTCCTTAGACTTGTCTTACTGGCCGCTCGTTCTCTCCGGAAGAGAGGGCCTGATTCAATGAGCTTACGATTTCTTCAGAATCGGGCTCTGAATCGTCGAGCGAGCAAATTGAAAGAATATATCATTGAGGGGCCATGAAAGCCCCATGGAAGAATGGCTTCTCGATTCTCTCCTATCATGGACGGTCCACTGTGCCCACTTCCTAAATAAATCGCTAATTATTGGGTCGTTCGATTGAGTGGACCTGAAAGGAGCGGGCAGGAATACCGCAGGAATTGAGAACACGATGAATAAGCTAGGGCGAACGACTCCGTTTTAGCAAACTACTTCCTTCCGTGAGTAGCTGGTGGCTCGGTGCGAGTTATCCTCGGTGTGTGTGGGGGTTGCCCTCCTCCGTGAATATCACATGGTGCGCGCGTACCCCACATGGCGCGCCTACGTCAGGCTAACACGGCAACGGCATGTGCATCGGAATTCCACCCCTGCTAGGTGTCATGTGGCGGGTGTGTGTTCGCAGGGGGTTGCCGCTGCATGGGAACCCGAGCGTGGTCATCAGCCCATGTCCACTGCAGGAGTACGCGATGCCGCCGGCGTAGCCATGCTAGATACCTACGCACCACTTAACCCCCTTTCGATATAAAATTACTTCGCAACATTCGTCTCTCATTATTATCCCGGCGCTCGAACCGGGGCAACCCTCGCCTTGGACGACACGCACCCCCGCCAACCACCACGTAAACCTAACCAGCTCTAGCTAACGTGACGGGAGCGGCACCTAATCGCAAGCGTGTGCGCGTTTCTCGACGCCAGACAGACTGCGGGCCGAGGGAGGGTGGGAACTAGGAGAAAGCCACTGACTAGACTGAATGGTGATATCGTGACTGAGAGAGCAATGCTAGAGGGAGAGAGGGAGAGAGAGAGCACGCTCATATACATACACAGAGAGAGAGCGATACGCTCGCTCACAAACGTACACCGGCAGCAGGGTGGGCTGCTGTGTGTACACACAGGGTTCACACGCGTTCAGCATATTATCGGGCTGCTCCGATGCAACAAGTTGACCGGGTGTCAATTGATGTGTTATTAATTGGAGGTTAATTGCGTTAATGCGCTGTCGAGCCCGCCCCTCCCGGTGGGAGGCCAGCCGCCTCCGCCACTACACCCTCACCCACCCACCCACCCAACAAACCACCCCTCCTCTCCACCTGACCACCACCCACCTCACCCCCTGTTTTATTATTATTTTGCATTCGAATCGTTTCGATTCACTGGCACGCGCCCAAACCAAATTCCGCCAGGGGAGAGTGGGAGAGCCGGAAGCAGAGACAGAGAGAGAGCGAGAGGGTGTGAGAGAGAGAGAAGGCCAGAATTTGCAGAGGAATTCGCGAGCGCGAGCCACAGAGAGTATGTACCCGCTCGAGAGAGAAAGAGAGAGAGAGGGAGAGGGAGAGAGTGTGAGGGTGGAAACAGGAGAGTGAGAGGGCGTTTGAGAGCGGTAGCCTGTCACCGATTTTCATAATTCACAGCTCGTTAAATTTGTTTCGCTTTTTGCCCCGCTTTTCGCGGTTACGCGCCCGGCCGAGGGCCATTAATCTACCTTCGGTCGTTTTCAATGAGTTTAATCGCGTTTCAAAAACAATGTGGGTCAACGCCACGGCCGTGTTATTCCTGGCACGCGAGAGCCAGAAAGGGTGAGAGGGAGAGAGTCAGGGAGAGAGAGAGAGAGAGCGAGAGAGCGAGAGAGAGAGAGCATGACCTTTCCTCGGCGTTTTCATTTCGATTTCGGCCGCCATTCATGCGGCCGCCGCGCGTTACAGATAGTACGCCGCGATAATGAGCACACGCTCACTCTCGCTCGTTTTACAGCATCAGTACCACTCGTGCGCCCTTGTACACCACGAATCCTCTGGAGGACAAGGTCGCCCTGTCCATACCTACATTGCAGGTATCCACTTGAGAGAGATGATATCGAAATCTACAATGTGAAATCTGCATGCCTTAATGAGGGCAGTGCCAGGATTCTTTTGGGAATAATGTGAAGTCTGCCGATTGGTGTGTGCGTACAGATGCGCGCCAAAATGTAAGACTGCAGATGCAAGGTGGGCGCAGAATGGGGCGGGCAGAGTCTGCCTTCAACGTACATTCCTTTTATAGGGAAAAGGGCGAATCGACTAGGATCGATACGTGAAAATTTCCCAAGGTGTGCGATCGCAAATCTCCTACGAGACTTTCCTCGAGACTTTCGGCGGCGACTGCCTCCTCAGTTGTGTTCCCATGACTTCCCTCTGTGGGAAACGCTAACGTCTGATATTGAAGGCTACAAAAAATCCTACTGCGCCCTTCGCACTCCCTCAGGAGAGGAAGTATGAACAACGGTCCTTGCCCTCACCGGCGTAGACTCCACTCACCGACACCCGATTCACTCAAGCTTCTACACCCGGCATTTAAATCACCCTACAGACTTGTACTTCTATTACTAACCCTCCTCTTCAATTGTCTTCCATGAAAGTACATTTTCACAAGCAGTTATGTTGATAGGAACGTTTTGATAAACTAAGTTAACTTTTCTACATAAACTGTGAGATGAAATAGAAATCATTTTCAGGCTGGTAGTTTATTATTTATTCTACTGCGTTATAAAGCGAATAATATAATTAATGAAAAATGAATTAAATGAGTTTAAAATGTATTAACAATCGTATTTTAAGTGCCTTGAAAATTTCATGAGTCAGGAGTTCGTTGTACGGTATCCCCGGCGGTCTACGCCACTGCAAGATCAAGAAGGCCCCCTTGCTAGCATTCAGGTGGTTTCGCCGGGTGACGTTCCCCGATTTAAATGTTCAGGTATCCCCGGAGCACGATTCAGGTAACTAAGGTAACTTCTCGAGACTGGTTGGTTCCCCTCGGATCGGTGGAAGAAAGCGTCGGGCAAGGACGACGAGAGAGCAGAAGGAAAGGGGCCTCCTTACGAGCGGGAAGGAGCGCGTGCCAGCTGCCGTTTCAAGGCGTAACCGACGTTTCGGCTTCTTGTTGCCATTGTTGGCCGACCCCACAGAGGCCCCTCTAACGTCTTGGCGAACAAACGGACCCCACCTTTGCCAACGTCTTGAGTCGCGCGCCACTAACTCCCAGGACCCACCGGTTGACTCGTGCCAGCCTGAACTAACGGTCTGCCCGCTTCCTTCCTTTCACGGCCCCCAACACGTTACTTTCTTGACACCGATTACTGCGCGATAAAGATTGTCGGGAAACATCAGGTTGGGGTGAGCGCCAACCGCCACCAGCACCACCACCAGCCGTTCCTAAGGCGTGCCATTACCAATACCGAACTGGCTACTGTCATGCTCGAACTAATAGCTGTTTTACATTTCCTGAAATAGTACTCTTCACGAGCCTGTCTCATGTAATTTGGAAGTCCGGGTAATTAGTGGGAGATATGCATTATCTCGAAAACCCTTTTGGTATCAGAGTCCCTATTTCCAGTGTAGAGTTGTTACTTTAGAAGAGAGGCCGGCTACTCTGGCCAATGGGGAGGATTGCAGTCTTCAGATTCGGGCACGGAGCAATCAGCGGAGAGCAGATCGGCCAAGCACGACACCGACAGATTCGCAGTCTTTCCGTTGTCGCTTTTTATTGGCCCACGAGCTACTTTCCGAGGTAGTTATGTAGATTCGTCCATATTGGCAGCGAGGAGGTAAAGCTAGAGCCGAGTCCAGGGATTGCCCGGAGAGCATTATTATCGTTGGCATTTCGAGACGAAGTCTCCTTATGGCAGTCGGCCAATCCGCCTTTCCAGCTTCTACAACTGGCGGGGCTCTCGCTCGTTCCAGCCATCGCCGGCCATTCGAGATTACTTAATTATATTCAATTGCCAAAGTTCCAAGCGCTCGTTGGTTGGCTCGCCGGTGTCTCCGAACGCCTGGAAGCTGCCCGCTTCGGAAAGTATGCCAGAACCATACGACGCCTCCCGCGACTGGCTTCGATGAGAATTAGGGATTTATCGATGCTAAGCTCATTGCCGACGACAGAAAGGAACATCGGGATGATGTAGCTCCGGTGGCTCAGTAGTTTCGAGAATTCGGGCTTTTGGCTGACCAACAATCTTTCGACTAGAAATCGGTACTCTCAGAGTCATTATCAGAGGCCGACGTATCTATTGTCAGCGATCCTAGTTACAGATAGTTCTCCTATGGACTCTTAATGCCCGCCCTCTGCTACTGCACTCCGAGTAGGTGAAATAAAAAATGTCAGCGGAGATGAAAAGTCATCCTCCTCGCCGGGGGAACAGATGCAGCCTGTAGATAGATAGGAAATAGGGTCCGCGCTGCTTAGAGAGCGAGAGGGAGAGAGAGCCTCGGCTCGCTGCAGCTGGACCTTGGACTACATTCGGCATCCTGCGAAGGTAGCGCATGAGACACACCTTGGGTCGTCTGCAAACCGAGAAACACCTGGTCACCACCGCACAGAACTAGTCGCAGGATCATTTCGCCGATAATCTACCATCATCTCGAAGCCTGCCATAAAGACTAGGATTACCAACTTTGAGCGATCCACTAGAAACGCAAGATCCGTACTTAGGTTCGGAGTATCGAGTAATTAGAGTTAATTCCGTCGAGTAAATCTCTGGGAGAGGGAATAAACGAAGGCAAAGCTACATTGAGCATTGAGTAAGCTGTAATTTGATGGAGCCGTTGGCGTCGATTGGCGCGCAAAGAGGCCTGGCCATCCAGGCCGTAGTAAGTGTGATTCGAGAGCAAGCAGTGATAGGGTGCGGGAGGAAGTATCGCAATCGGCGAGGAGAGCCGGGGCCAGCGGGAAACAGGATCTTTCCTTCTTGACGTTACGAAATGCGACGGGGCACGTCCGCGCGAACCTCCGTGGACCGGCGCGCGGCGAGCGGTGGTCTGATCGTTTGAGCCAATCATGCAGTGATTGAGTATAATGGACTTGCGTCTTGTCCCCCAGGGCAGAGGTTCTCGCGGCAACTGGAGCAACGCGTCGCCCGGGCGAGCGGAGCGGCCGTCCAGCAGCCGGCTGCACTTAGGTTGACTACCAGCGTCACCGTAAGTGACTAGGGCACAGGATGAAGGCTGTGCCCGAGTGAGCGAGCGAGCATGTTGGTATGATAATGAGGAAGGTGACTTCCGACGATCCATATATCGCGGAGAGCGAGAGAAGAGAGAAAGACAGCCGGGCAACGGGTGCACCGATAATAAAGATAGAGAAGCGCTCTGGTGGCGGGACCGCTCGGGGCTTCAGAGAGAAAGAGAGGTGGGCGCACCGAGGCTGTCTGATGGAGAGCCGGACTGTCGACGACATGGGCTACATGCTTCGCCAAGGAGCGGACACTCCAATCCACAACGCCCTCCGATCTCTAGCATCGGACCTCTTCGCCACCGGCTCCTCTCACTCCGCCGCCGCCTCCGCCTCCGCCACCGCCTCTTCCTTCCGCGCAAATTGACATGAGAGACAGGACACGGGAGAGTGCTCGATGGCTCAGCATGTCATAAGCGTGCGCCCAGAGGAAAGCAGGACTACTCGTGCTTTAGGCAGTCGATGCTCCCTTTCCTGCTACTACCGACCCATCATCGCCCACCGAAGATTCTCCCTGTATCATGTCCGCAGACACTCACATGCTTCTGTGTACATGCTCTCCTACGTCATAGAGGAGGATGGAAGCGCAACGAGAGCCGTACGGTCTTCGCAGCAAGAGAGCGCGCGCGCGTATGATCGCCCGAACGCAGAGTAGACACGCCAATTTTCCCAAACGCCGTCAATTCAGCTAACTAGCTAAATGGCAGCTCGCCGGAGGAGCGGAGCGGAGCGGTGGAGGTGAGTTCTCGCGGAGAAGCGGGTGAGAAAAAAGGACTAGGCGAGAGACGAGGGAGAGACTGGCTGGCTGGCTGCTGCTGCTGCTGCTGCGGACGCTCCGAAGTAACGCGAGGCGAGTATTTGCATGAGAAGCAGTAGAGGACGGGCTCGCGCGCGCGGATATATACGGTGACGGTGACGCCGCCGCGCCGCCGTTGCCGCCGTTGCCGCCGGTACGGGCCGGTTCCCAAGTGTCGGGTGAGCCCACGGCGCGGTTAATCCAATTGAGTCAATTTGGGTTAACTTGAAGTCGTCTAAACAGCTTGTTTAGACGAGCCATGATGCATGCGTAACCGCCGTGTATCCGGCCCTCTTCCTTCCTACTTTAACGAGACCCTTCGAGGCGCGAGACATCGACACTTCCAGCGCGATGATCCCGAGGGGGCCACCGAGCCCCAAGAGGAAACAGTCATACCAGCCATTTCGTCAATTCCTCTCATCATCTCGCTTTTCCTTCGCAAATCTATATGTCGATTGCCCCCTTTCTCCATCTAATGACTTCATCCTCACCGAGAATGTTGCCAAGGCGAGAGAAGCGCCCGCGCGCCAGATAAAAATGGCTCTTCCGAATGTTCATCATTTTCGGCGAAATACTCCCGCGCTTTTTTCATCGAAATTATCCACCTCTTGGTTGTCCCGTTTCGGAAAATCCTATTTCCATCCGAGCAAGCTTTTTCGCCCCTGCCCGCTATTCTCGCCGCATACTAATTCAGTCATCCGGATATCTTAGTTGAACGGTATAGTGCGGTATATATTCAATATCCGGCTAAAAATTACTTCGCGGAACTATATCGGGGTCGGGAAACTGGCAGTAATTACGGATCTCGCATTATAGGAATAGCGGGTACATTTTCATCATTAAAGGTGAGGGGCGAAAGGGTGGGGGGGATTCTAGCGAGAAAAATATTAATCGCGTCTTGATGGTCCGCTGGTAGAAGAGCCGCAAACAGCAGCAGCAGCGTT
Organism: Ectemnius continuus; assembly: GCA_910591665.1. Lineage (NCBI taxonomy): Eukaryota > Metazoa > Arthropoda > Insecta > Hymenoptera > Crabronidae > Ectemnius > Ectemnius continuus. The sequence goes on along the minus strand of OU342868.1, from coordinate 4,133,138 downwards.
TGCGTGCCGGGGGTATTTACTATATTACAAAGCAGTGTAAGGCGGGAGGAGGAGGAGGGGTGGTTGTTTGCAAACGTGCCGCTTATTTCGCGGAAAAGAATCGATTTCGATGACTGTCTGCCCGCGGCATGGGGGCAAAGGCGCGTCTAGCTAACCACCACCTTCCGTGGATGATGTAGTCATTGAGCTCTATGCTGCTCTAGTGCGGAGAGCACGCGAGTATTTGCCCAGGGTACACACTAGACTCGCCTCCCCAGCTGACGTTGATTGAAGGAATAAGGGAAACGGCGAGCTCTCTCAAGTGCCCGACCACTACGAACACATCGCCATCACCACCACTATTGCCATCATCAACGCGTGCACCACCACAGCCAGGGCGACGGCAGCCCTCTGCACCGTTGTAACCCTTTCGCAGAGACGAGGCCTGCTCGCCTGCCTCGCTGCCAGCCTGCCTGCCGCCTACCCCTGCCTCACTCCTACGGCGTATCATCTCGGCCTCAGCAGCGCATCAACGCATCTCTCCGCCGGCACGGTCATTGCGATGCACGTACGGCGCACCCGGTTGCATCGAAAATTCCTCCTCTTTCAGGCGGCGCGCGTTAATTAAGCAGAGTTTGCATAGCGCCGCCGCTGCCGCCGCCGCCGATTCTGGAGCAAGACCTGAGCTGAGCACGATCTCACGTGAGCGCGCAGTGCTGCCGGAGAGCGTTAGGATATACGTAGGTGGGTATAGGTGGTGCGCGCGTACACCAGACTGGTGGAGAATGCCCGGAGAGACCGAGCCGGGCTCGAGGTCTGACCTCGTACTCGAAAATTAAGCATCTGCGAAATCCAGCGGTCTGCCTCTCTGTTTATAAGCTCGCATGCGAGAGGAACGTCTGTAGACCTCTGGCCCTTTTAGGGCAGAGAGCACCGCCAGGTAGGCAGGCATGCACGCGGAGGGCGTAGTAAAGCGTCACTCGTTAATACACCCAAGCAACAGGAAGCACTGAGTTTCACGGGAGAGGGAGCGAGATGGAAGGAGAGATAAAAGAGAGCGGAGCGAAGCGGTGGTATAATAAACCTCATTAAGATATTTAATAAATCGCTCCGATGAATAGATCCCGAGAGCGAGCGAGCGAGCGAGTGGCGCGGCGGCGCGGCGGCGCAGCGATACGTGCCCTCCGAGACTGGGGAGAGGCAAAAATTCCCGAGATTGCCGGCTTGGTATTCTCGGATCCGGAACTTGTTGACAATGCTACGGAAGGCGATACACCTGGACGATCGTGTGTAACGGCGGATCTATTGACCACCGCGCCCAGATTCCACCAGGGCGGACTAAGCCGACCAAACTTTCTCACTCTGGCCACGTGGTCAGTGAAGCCTGTCTCCTAAAAGAGAGTCTACTCCCTATCTGTCGTGTGATTATCATCCAGCCGTGATGGCGCGATTATTTACATTGCTTCCGAGTTACTAAATGAATCAACCCACCGCGGCGCCGCTTCACGCACTTCCGCCACTTTGCCCATTAAGAAAGATGTATTATCAATCTTTAATGCATCGAATTAAATAAATTGAGCTATTGGGAATGGATTGATAGATGTGATAGAGAAATTAAGGATAGTAAAGTGCTATCATAATGATGCTGAGAGTGTCAAAAGTTGAGTGAGCAGAGGGAAGAAGTTGGTCGAAGTTTAAGCCTGCGTCTAGGATGTCTAAGGGATGGTAGTTAGCTCTGCCTGGTCGCGTTCATTCACACGGGGCTTAATCATCTCGCAAGAGTACAGCCTTTGTCGGCAGGATATTAGCCTTAAAACGAGGGCGATTAAATCGCAGCGAGGCCCCGCGCGAGGAACATATCACTATAATAGGCGAACAGATTTGTCAAGGCAAGTGACTGCGAAGACAAATGGCTAGGTTGGCTCGCCGAGGATGTTCCTAGTCATCGATCGCATATCCTCGAGCACGGCCTCACCTCTTCGCCTCACTTTAAACTGATACCTTCGACGTCATTAAGCCAGCCTCGCATCAAACTTACAGCCTGGCACTCATTAAGGATTAAGTCGAACATAAGTAAGACATGGCAAGTGGTCGGCAGCTCTGTCGGTCGGTCGGTTTGTGTTAATGACATGCCGTCCTCGACAAATTAAAATTGCGAAGTAGACGATTTAATAGAAGGCCGAGCAACGTCTTCGGGATGATTTAGCGAGGCCCCGCTAGAAAATTGTAATTTCTCTGCGGCCGTCCTAGCGCACCGGCCTAGCAGTGCCTCTCGAAAATTTCAAATTATCGAACTCCGTCCCAAATACGCTATAATGAATTTTAACTATATAATCGCAAAGGATGGATCAGAGGATAAAGCCTCTGGGAATGCGCTGTGAAGAAGTGAAAAGAACCGATTGGGTATATCGCGTGCATCCCATCTGGTATTGCGAGTGCTCGCGTGTTAAGTTAATTATACGACGGTAACAAGGCCGCGTGCGAGGCGTGGGCAATGTTGTGTCATCTTCATGCAATTTACTCATTCCTCTCTCTTTCAGAGTAGCACTTCAGAAGTTTCGAAATTCATTACGCTTACATATACATCCATTGCTATGTATAGCCAATCGAATGTCAATTCAATAATCTGGCATCCCCTGCTGTGTCATCGCTTCAGAGATAACTACTATAGATGAGAGATGCTGCAATCCGTTGCCGTTTAGAATTAAGTCTACGAACACTGGGACTCGTGGCCGAGCTTTTGTCACGCTGGACAACGAAGAAGAAGCATTAGCATGGTACAAATCGCTTAGGCCGAATTGGCCGTATGGCAAACGGTCAGTTAGAGCGAGAGAGACAACGAGTGATAGAGAGAGTCGATGCGTGCAGATCAGAGTCACGCACACGTTCGCCCAACACGAATCTCCGATTTACGAAATACGCCATTAGTGATCAAGCAGCGAGCGAATGGCAAGCGAACACAATGTTGTGACACGTAGGCCGAGGATGGGTGTCTCTGTGTCCCCACATATATGCGCAACACATATCCGGGGGTCGGGTCAGTTCTCAGGGCTATCATTGCCTGTCGGCCGGAAGACTCACTTAGACCTGTCTTGAGTTACCCCCCTTCGTCCCTGACCATCGTCCCTCGGCAAACTCACGAGCATAATCCCTCCTTCCCTTTTCATCTCTATCAGACTCTCCTCCTCGCTCTCGTTTCGTCCCTGCCGCCCCCCACCCCACCCCACCTTCTTTCTCTCCCACCCTCCCGATCCCGATCGCTCCGCTCCTCGTTCTCGATCTACGCTCTCACCCCTATCGTTTCTCGTTTTCCTCTGTCTCTGCGCGTCCCTCTGTGTCATCACAAGGAGGTCTACTCGTCGGAAGATCTTCCGCTCCTTACACTCGCCACCACTCCGGCCCTTTCTCCTTTCCCTTTTCCTCGTCGACCAAGATGCACTTGCCTTGTCTTGCGCGAAAAAGTCTTCTCCGATACGATGACGATGCCTTTGTGCGTGGCATACTAATGAAGCTAGTTCTTCGAGGACAATCAGCGATCTCCGCGAGGCTTCTGGCCGCCGCCAGCTTATTAAGAATTAACTGCGCGATGATTAAGCCCACTCGACAAAGAGAATGTTTCCCCAACTCGTTGATATGATGGATGCTGCTCGCCGTGGCAAACATCCCGGTGATTGGACCTAATGGATTTCAACTCTTATGAAATCTCGTCCGTTCCGAATTTATCCCAGGCAATATCGTACTCGTGTATTCTTCTGTAATGAGATTTTCTTCTTTCGAGCGAGGAAATATCTGGCATGGGATGTGTAACTCGTTCTAGCCACATGTGCCCGGCATATGTACAATATATCGCCGTCGGCGGTTAATCCCGACTTCGGTGAGATCGGTTTGATGAGCTTTATCCGTCTTGATGGAACTATCTTCAGTGGAATTACCTATTTCTGCAGTGGTTACGACAATTTTAGACTCGTCCTCTCTCGCTCCGGCGAACCATTAACCTCGAGCCGGTCCTCCCCGAGCGGACGATCTGTGCCAGATACTCCAATGCACAGCATTGACTTCCACCCACCGCAACGCTGCACCCAATTCCGTAGATACACTTGGACGCCCACAACTTCAAGACTCCCCTCTAAGATCAACTTCTTCCTCCTGATTAGAGCCAATCACACTAATGATCAAACTATCCAATGCGGCAATATTTCACGAGCGACTTATCGCTGTCAGTGCGAGGTCCGACCCGCGGAGAACTTGTTAGGGATATCTGTCGAGAGTAAAGCGGAGGAGAGAAGTAGCCGTGGAAGACTCGCGAGCCACCTATTCGTGAGATTGATCCTCGTGTGTGTGCGTCTAGCGTATGCACACACCAGCCCCCGTGCATTGGCAGTAATTGCACCGACACAGGGTGCTTGTGTTCGCGTGTGAGCTATTGTGCCTTTCCGTGGCGGATACGACGACTTCCTTTACCCTTCAGCGAGACCAGTTTGTTTTCGTTGGAACGACTTGAAATTCCACTCAAATTTAAGAAGTGGCTGCCTCACTGATTGGTGCTTTGAAATATCTGACTAATTCCGAGTGAAAGATAACGTGAGAAAAGGCAGACATTGAGGCTGAAGCATGAGAAGGCCCTGAATCATCCGGGACAAGTAGAGTAAGACAGTGGCGTTGCGGCAGTTCCGAGTTGGTGGCGCCGGGTCGACAAGGAGCGTGCGAACACGTAAAAATTCTCGCGAACAATAAAATGCTTTTATAATACTTTGTTACGTAGGTGGCAGCCGGCTTCTGCTGGCGTTCCCGCCCACATTACGAGCACTGTTTACTGTCGCGAAGTTTGCCCTGGCTAGTTTACGACTTCGGACTCGGAGCGAACGCGGCTCTCTGTCTCTCGTCTTCATTGGCGTGACTCTCCCAACAGCCCATAAAAAGCCACTCCACCAAACGTACTTTCGAAGTGTACGTAGAATGATAATTTCAGAAATTGTTCGTCAAGAGCGAACTTCTTTGACGACGCGCCCGGCGACAGCAAGCTCGAAGAAGCTTGCTCACGCAACCATATGAGCGACTTAATATTTCATGAACTCTTAACCCTTGCCGCGTTCTCCGGAGAATTGTACTAAGGCCCGCTAGACATTGCTCGCCGCGTGGCTAATCGCTCGAAACTATAAACTCGCGATGGAAGTTCACAGTCGAGGGGAGAAACCTGTCCACTTTACGGCGCGCACACTCTCCATCCGTCTAATTGAAGTTTACGCGCATTGCGCTTTCCCGCAATTTGCAATAATGAAGAATCGAAGAAGACCACCTTGAGAGGGATACCTAAAAAGCATGATTTTCCATTGGAGGCGTACGTGTCTTTCCATCGGTTGGAAAATCGTTTTCCCGTTAATCTGATATCGGCAGGCTCGTAAACCGATTGGTCGGTGGCTGGCGCTCAGGAGTGGCCTTGGCAATTTCTGGCTGATGCCGAATTCGTCGGAGGCGTCGTGGAAGCGTCGAGTCCCGGCTGGTTCTCCCTGGCAGATGAGAGCGAGAGGGCAGCGAAGAGGGAGTCAATTAAGACATCATTTCCGGTGGCCGTACAATGATGTGTTCACGGAGGCCGGAACCAGTGTTCCGCACCTTTCGAGTCGGGCGCGCGAGCGAGTCCACTCGAGCCCAACCCCAGTCACTGCTCACATCCTGGATTGGTACACCGTCGTGTGCGTTGCGCTACGACGCAGGTTACAACGTGCCGATATGCGTAAACTCATGGATACGTGATTGCAACAAAACAACGGACGTCCGGACGACAGACAGTCGCACAGGTATCGCTCATCGTCGTTCCCTTAGCAGGACGCTCCTCTCACGCTGCCTGCCGACCACGAGCACCCTCGCCTCGCCCTCTCTCGCTCCTTCCTTCTCGTGCTCTCTGCTAGCTCGTAGCGCGAGCTTCCTTCCTTTCTTCCGCGACCTTCCGTCCCTTTCGCGTGCCACGTTCCCACCTCCCTCCGCCCTTTGTGCCCAGACTTCTCCCTCCGCCGACGTGCCCGTCCACCTTCGACCAGCACTGATCCGATCGCCGGCATACCTTCCTCTCCCACTCTCTCTTCTTTGTCATCATCCTCTGCCTGGACGATCCTCTCCTCTCCCTCTTTCCACTCGACGCCAAAGAACGGAACGGGGCTCGGCCTCGTTTCCTCTGGAAAAGTGGAAGCACCAGCTCGAGGCTGCCTGGTCCAGCGCACACGGACTTCCGGCCCGCCTCTCTGCTCCCGGCAATCCTTTCGATCGCACGCTCCGACCGCTCACTCGATTGTACGTGTCATGGAGGGGAGTCTAATTATTGGCGGCTACTACTACCAAAGGTTCCGATTCTCTAATTAGAGTCCGGCTGTAAGTCGAGCCGGCTCGTCTAGCTGCTCGATGCGTTCGCTGCATTTCATTGCCGAGCTTCGTCTTACCAAATCACCGGAAGGGTTTCTCTACTTTTTGTCGATTTTATTAAGAATTATCGAGTTGATATTCGAGGCTAGACTGATCACGCTGGGATTTTTCAGTCTCGCCCCATCGTGCCCCGTACACTTTTCAGTCTGGTAATGTTTTTAAAACATTTGTACATTCACTTCCCTCTCGCTCTCCCTTTTCCGCTCCTTTTTCATCTCCCCCCCACATTTTTCAATCTGCAATACCATTTTTCGTTGTTTTACTCACGACGCGGAGCGCAGTACAAATATATTTTTTTGCCCGGCTGCTTGTTTTATTCGCCGAATATGCGGTGCGTGTGTACTCTTGTAACACGATAGCTCGGACCGTGAGCAAGTGAGGGCGGGGATGGGGCCGCGCGTTCACGTTGTTTTAAAGTCGATCGCGTATCGTTCCATACAATGTGAATGAACGAAGAAATCTGATATAATGGGACATAATCGAAAATCGTAGCGGCCCTCAGGAAAATCGTACTAGCGGAGTGCATTTGCCATTCTCTGTCGAGCGTCCACCGCTCTGAAATGCTACTCCGGCCGGAGCTCCCTGGCAGCGTAATTAAAAATAAAAAAAGGCCATTATTACGCCATTATCCCCGGCGGCTTTCATGGGCCGCCGTGAGCGCGAAGCGGAAGGAACCCAAACTCATTTCCTCCAGGAAAGTGGAAGCTTGCAGTGAGGGTCCAGTGGATACGGACTTCCTGCAACTATTTGTCGCGCTTCGAAGGGTTCTCTGAGGATTCGTCGCGCATTATAACCCTTTCCACTGCACTCGATGACCTGCTGACAGTGACACACCTAGTCATATCCGATAAGTGGCCTTTTAAATGACTTCCTCTAACGTTGGAAACTCCTACGATTCAAACACCATCCCTTTTCCTTTGCGGAACGAGCCACAGGGATTCGAGTAAACCATTTCTTGAACGGAAGAAGTTAAAGAGTAGCTAATAAACATGGCAAGGAGTTGGATACAAGGAATAAAGAGACGATCTTTACATTGGCTGGTCTACTTGAGAGTATATTACGCCTTTCTTGTAAGCCCTGTGCGTCTCCTTCTCAGAGCTCCCTCTTAGCCGGTGCTTTCTTTTCGTCCTCGTCGCTATCTAGAGACCCTCGGGCGCAGGCAGCTTGAAAACGAGACGGAAGAAAGAGAAAGAAGTGGCGGAAAGCTCGCCCGACTCCTCGACGCATTGAGCGGGGCACGTGGGAGCTTTCTTGAATTCCTGCAAGGTGCAGCAGGCTCTCTTCTCCTCGCCGGCGGCGCGGCGTCGGCCTCTCCCTTCTCTTTCTCCAGTGCTCACCCCGTGCTCGGAGGTGCGGCGACTCGAGGAGGAGCTTCTGCCTGACGTGTCTCCAACTGTGCACACGCGCGCATTACTTTTGTCCTTGGCTTCCGGCATCTCCTGGCTGGCTTCTCACACCTACGTGAGCGAGAGCCGGCTTTCTTCCGGGGGCGCGAAACGGGAAGGAGCCGGTGCGCACAAGGAAGAAAAGTAAGTGGAGGAGGACATTCAGGAGAGAGCGACGACGGCGACGCTCGGCCCTCCGGAGATGCCTCCCTCTCTTTTCTCAACCGGCGCTCCTCATCCTCGGCGTTGTGTCATCACGGATGCCAACAGAGAGACACACAGTGGTAAAAGAGAAGAGAGCGAGGGGAGGCTGGCCGAAGCTGGAAGAAGCGAGAGGAAGCAGCGGTGCCAGCCGGCGAAAGGGGAGTCGGAAGGTAGAGGAGAGTGTTTTCTCGCCATTGTCCGACGCGCATCAAGAACAAGGAAAGCTCTTCCGACGACGAGCGCGAGCGTGCACTCGACATTACCGCCGGAGAGTTCGAGGCAAGCAGCTCGAGCTGCTGCCGCTCCCGCTGCAGCCACCTCCTTCCACCGGATACCTCTTTTCTCTGAGTCTTCTTCTATTTGCGACGTAAGTAGCACGAAGAGCCCGCGCGCCCAGCTGAGCCGAGCCGAGCCGCGCTCTGATTCCTCTAAGTAGCACTCTGTTGATGGAGTGCGAGAGAGAGAGAGAAAGGGAAAGAGAAGAGAGAAGAGAGAGAGAGGACATCAGACCGATGACGACGAGTGTAGGACAAACTTGTCTGTAAGCCTCGTCCGGTGCAGACTTTTCCCTTAGACTCCGCCCGACGAAAGACGCCAAGTAATGCGGCAAGGTATATGCATTTCGATAGGAGCGCGCCGCATTCGAGCGTCTGGAACTCGGGCTTTGTGCGCTCCGCGGCCGTGTGCACACAACTCTCTCTTTACCTCGACTATTACTCGTATGCACTTTGCATTAGCGGTCTCGAAGAAAAGCCGCACGATGAAAGTGGCTGGGGGATGAATTGGCTGGGAGAATCGAGCACCGATAGAACTAGAGCTGCTAGTATTAACTCGAGTGTTGATACGATTAACTCCGAGGGAAAAGATACTCGAGCAACAAGAAGAAGTTAATTAGTGTTGCGCATTCTTAGCTAGTCTAGTTTAGCCGATAGCATCCACAACTGGGACGAGACTAGAAGTAGAAACTAGCGTGACTCCTTGCCGCGGTAGCGCTGGCGTGAAACTTGTCGGAGTGGCGAGAGAGAGAGAGAGAGAGCGAGAGAGAGAGCTGGGGTGGTCGTTAAAAATAATTCTCACCTGCGCGCGCGGTCTATGATAGCCTGCCGGAAGTGAGTGGGCAAACTGGGTTGAAGACTCGGCGCAACTTTACAGCCGATAAGTTCCGCCGGCCAAGAATGGCATAGTTAAGCGTCAACTGGATAAAAGAAAAGATATGGATCGTAGCGGATCGAAGTAGCGGCGTTATAACGAGACGAAGTGGAGCAGTGTTCGGGTAGCAGCGAAGTAAAGGAAGGAAGAGCGGCACCGTGCCGCGCCGCGCCGCGCCGCACCGGCCGGGTTAAGGGAAAGGCGGGCGAGATGAAGGGGGCCTCCTCTCTCGAAAGCTTGTCATCGTTACGAGCCGAGGGATTATCTCGGCGTACACACGCTATGTATCTCGGCGAGAGTAGAGGCCCCTTCTGCGGCTAACATCTTGTGGTAAAGTGGCGTAAGAATAAGGTTTACGTCGCTCTCGTCGCTGGAGACGACGACGCCTCGCTGCTCGAGGATTCACCGACGAGTCTTCTCTCCTCGAAGAGAGGGACGGAGCTGGCACTGGAGATGGGCGGAAGACGAGGAGGAGGAGACGACGTTAGGCCGGTAAGCACTCTCGCAAACGATGACTCCACTTGAGCTTCAACCACCCACCCCCCGGTGAGCGCGCAAGAAATCCTCGAGTGTCGCTCCGGTGTATCCACCTTGCAAGGGGTGCTCAAATCCCCTTGCAAGAAAACCACGTGTATCTCCGCTATCGGCTTACACCGCGCGAGAGACACGTCGAAGTGGGTGGAAATCGAAGCGCGCCAGTGACGGAAGCCGCCGGAGGAGGTGGCGGCGGCGGTGGTGCTGGTGATGATGGTGGTGGCACTCAACTGTACCGAGAGCAACCCCACCGGTGTGAAAGGGAATCTTAACACCCCATTCGTAGCGATGGGAATTCTTTTGCATAATATTTGTCAGCCGCCGCGTCTGCGGCTCTTGATCGCAAGCGCGCGGCTTCAATCGATCTGCGCGCGTACGTGCACACCCGGGAACGCACTCGCCATTGAGGCAGCGGGATGCGTGTAATTTCGAGGCGGCCAATTACTCTCTGGTAAACGTCCTCGTTGTGTATCATTTATTAGAAACGCAGCGCCGCCGCCTCTATCGGTTCAGAGGAGAGAGTAGAGAGATGTAGACGCGGCCGGCGCATGGTAGACGCGCACAGTCTGGCAAATTAAGCGCGCCGGTGAGAGCGAAACGAAAGCACTTGCCCGCTAAAAGCGAGCAGGCCAGCGAGGCCTCGGACGACAAAGTTCCATCGTGAGTGCGGCTCCTTTCGAGGCCCATTAAACGCAATTATGTGTCCTACTCTGGTGTCTTCTGTCAGAGGACGTCGGAGAGAGCAGTGTTATGGACAGGAGTGGCGGGCGTAGAGGCAGAGCGTAACCAGGAGGTTCGGATATGCGGTGGCCGAAGAGAGAGTGTGTCGAGGACGGGTGCAGGAGATCGACGACGAGTCGACAACATAGTCTGGGCGTGCGAGTTAGCGAAGCAGCCGACAGGAGAAGGAGACAGACGCGTCTCGTGCAAGGGGTCCGCGGTCGCGGAGAAAGGGCTGAAGGAGGAAAGAAGGAAAGAAAATACGAGGGTGAACCAGGCGAAGTACGGACGTATTGAGCGGCCGAGTTTTCGGAATCTTCCCTTCGTACCCCTTCAACCCTTCACGGGCATTGCTTGAGGAGCCTCGAGTGTGCCGAGGGTGCGTGCATTGTACGTCGCCCATCTTATATGCACCACCCACCCATGCCACCCCCCGGAGCTAACCCCCTCGTCCACCTTATACTTGCACTCTTTGTTCTTCGTCGTCCCCTTCGTCCTGGCCCTCGTCCTCCTCCAATTCCTGCTCCGTGTACACGCTCGTACGACTTCGCACCCCTTCGGTGTACACGTCTACGATACGGGACGAGACAATCCTCCGCGGGAAGAAGAGCCGCGTGAGACGGACAGGGTGAGAAAGAGAGCGGGGATCCTCGAGGACCAACGGTGGCCCCACGGCCACCAGCCGAGAGAGCGCGGTCTCCGCCAAGGGGGCTGAAAGGATCTTTCAAGGAAGGTGAATTCGGCAGCCGAATCGTTATTCCTTCAACGCCGACCACGCGCTATCTCCTCTATCAATTTTCAAAACCCCCCACTCCCTCGCTCCTCCGACACAACAGAATTAACATCAGTCATCCTTCAGAAATATCTGTCGAGCTAGTGGGACAATGGCCTCGTATCCGCATTTGTAGCGTTTGGTTATTTTCGCCGAGCTATAAATGCCTGTGTCTCGCCATCCATAATTCCGTACGGTTGCACAATCAAAAGAAGCCAGCAGAGATCCGAGGCTTGCAAGAGCGAGGAGAATGGTCTGAAGCATGCTCGGGGGCGGGCGAGATTTTCTTAAAAGAATCTCATCCGCTGTCCTAATTCGACGCGTCAGAACTCAGGAGAGCGGGCGGGTGGGCGCGCGGTGAGCAGCGAGCTCAGGGGAGCGTGATTAAGGGGAATAATGAAAGAAATCTGCAGCGCAAGAAGGGCGCGACGGGGGCGGTTTTCTCCTCGTACCTGAATCCGCCACCACCGCCTTGGTCCCCGGCGCCTGGTGAAAAATGAAATCTTTGTTTTACGAACACTCGCGAAGGCAGAGACGGCCTAGGCCGGTGGGCCGCGCGCGATGAACGGCGAAGAGCGGGGTGTAAAAGTGGAATTCTTGTCTGATGGTGTGCCCGGCCGATGAGAGGGAGGAGAGGATGTCAGAGGGAGGAGGTGGTGAGGCAAGCAAGCAAGCAGGAAGGCAGGCAGGCAGGCACAGCGACGGCAGGAAAAACTGGATGAGAAGAAGAAAGGGGTGGCAGCGGAGCGGTAATCGGAATAGATAGGGACTTTCCTAGAGACAGGCCAAGGAGAATGGGCCATTCATGCACGGGCACCGAGTGACTTCGTGGTTGGAGGACCGCGCGATTGTAATACGTCTCCGGCTCCGTCGTGGAGATTACGTCCCTGTGTGTCCCGCGGGGCTGCAATATCTTGCATTCCCCTCCCTCTCGGGGGGGTGCACCCTCTACTCTCTCTCCTCACCCGCCTCCCCGCTCCCATCTACCCTTTCTCTTGTACCTTCTCCACCAACCCGTCCATCTTCACGTTCGTTTATGTCGTACTCGTGTCCTCCTCGTTCTTCTCGTCGCCTATGTCGCCATCGTCGTCGTCGCCGTCGTAGTCGTCGTCGTCGTCCTCCTCCTAGTCGTCGCTCGTCGGGAAAAAGGAGGAAGGAAATTCGAGAGGACTGAGCGGCTCAGGTGAAAGCGCGCATTGGGAGGCACGGCGAGACGGCGCGCGGGGCGAGAAGTAGGAGAAACTGCATCCGTTCGAGTCACATCCGCGAACCCCATCGGGTCTTAAGAAATCAATTAAACGAAGAGAGCCTGGCTGCCTGGCTGCCTTGCCACTGGAGAGACGGGCGGGCGGGCGAGGGCGCGGGGGTGGCGCGCGGGATGGTGGGCCGAAGGGGGCGGGAGGTGGGAGAAATCGGAGCTAAGGGATGAACGAGCAAGATCGAACGGGAGAGGAAGAGACTGATCGCGCGCGCCAGAGGGAAATGCTCCGCGCATTTCACAGAGGAAGGTACGGGATCGAGCCACGGAAGGAAGAGGGAATCGGTGCCGGCCGAATCGGGGCTACGGGGGACGGGGCAGAGTAAGAAAGAGACGAAACGAACTAGGAGGTGCACGGAACGAGAGAAGGGAGGTGAGCGCGCAGGAGAAGGAGGAGGAGGAGGAGGTGGAGGGTGTAGGCCGCTCTGTCAAGTGGATGAAGCGGGGAAAGACGAAAAGACAGACGGCGAAAGACGGAGTTTGCAGTAATCAGGGGATCTCTAGATATACTATATATATACACCTATATACACCGCTCTCTTTTTCTCCTTGCTGGTCCTCCCCCTGCTTCTTTCTCCTCATCTATTTCGTCGCCTGGAATCCTATTCCTCCGCCCCACCTCCGGCCGCGCCGGCTTCTTTCGGCTCCTCTTTCATGAAGACTTCATCAAGCGGCCGTTCGACAAGGAGGATATTCGCCCAAGTTCAGTCGTCGCGATGGGGCTCCGTTGGAATAATATCGCGGCAAAGAAAACCGATGCCCGTCCGGCGAAATGCAGCGCGGCGAGCTTCCGATGTAATGTCCCGCCGCTTTCTGCGAGACGTCGAGCTCAAAGAGAAAGAGAGCGCGCAAAGAATATCCCCCCGAGAATATAGTAGGATATAGACATTTTATTCGGCAGGCCGGTTGCACCGTGGCGAAGAGGTTAAAGAAGAAATGCGGTCTCGCGTTTATTTGGCCGCGAGTTCCGGGGATGATGCATTGGTGCATTGGAAGACTCGTGTAAATTGCGGCCGCGTAGCTTCTTCCAAGTATATCGACCTAGATGCAGCGCGAGAGCGCCAGTCAGACAGTCAAGGCTGAATAAGATCGCGCAGCACTCGTCCAACTTAATGCTCGAGCTTTGAATTTCGTGCTCGTCTAATTAAGGGATAATTAAAAAGCGCGGCGGCGACCCACATTAATTGCATTGTTTACAATCGCTGATGCAGCGTGCGGCGAAATCGGTAGATGCGCAGCCCGATTCGTAATAAACAGAGGGCGTAGGGGAGAAGGACGGGGGGTGATGGCGTTAGAGTCCCGTCTGGCAATCGGCGTAACCCTTGCGGCCGACTGATCGACCAGAATAATTCTTCCTGCTCCTTAAGTGAGAAACCTGTCGAAGGAGGAGTAGCGGAGGCGGCTTATGATGTAAGACAGAGGGGGCGGCAGATTGGCGGAGGAGGTTGGCGGGTGGAGGGTGGAGGGCTGCGGTTCTACGGTGGGGTGGTGGGTTTAAAGGGGTAGATGGGAGACTGGCAAAAATAACCGAGTAAAATATCGCGAGAGGATCGGAAGGGGTCGGCGGGACGGCGGGAGAAGGACTCGAACTGTGGTCGGGGCGCGTGCAGGGAAGTGAGGCGGAGGAAAAGGGATAAAAAGTAAGGGGTTGCCCACCCTAACCAACCGCGTCTAGTAAGAAGCATTGGAATCGATATCATTGCAACGTGGGCTCCTCCATCCAGTCTACTCCACCTCCCGAGTACGGCACCCGCCACCTCCTTCTCCACCTCTGGCTCCTCGTCGTCCTTCTCTTCCTCCTCCTCCTCCTCCTCCTCCACCGGGGCGCTCGTCATCAAGCCCGACTCTTAACTCTTTCCTTCTCCGTTTCTCTTCGAGGGGTTCTCATCGCCGCTGGAGGTCGTCGAGTCGGCTACCGACTCCTAAAACCCTCTCTTTTCAATCTCTTCTGTTCCGATCTACTCGCCTCCTCTCCCTCTCCCTCTCCCACCCTTGCACCACCGTGCTCTTCTCCGTCTTCCTCTGTGCTTGCTCGTCTTCTTCGTTTTTTCGATCTATCACCATCTTGCTCGTTTCGCCTCTCGCTCTCCTTTTCTTTCACCGGGCATCCCTCTCCCTCGCACCCCCGACGGCTCCAGCTTCCGCAACCCCCGCCGCGCTTTCTTCTTGCTCCTCTTCGTCTTTCAGCGCGTCTTGCCCTCGCGGTTTGTGTCCCCCTTTTCTTCCACCCACACAGCACGCTTTCCGTGGCGGGGCTCGTTTTCGCTATTAAGGAGATTTCGCGTCGCGAGTCGATTTAATGCTCGGTGCGCATCTCATCGGCGGATATCGGCTCAGATACTCTTTCTTCTTTTTCTCCCTGTGTGCCTCTATGTGCCTCTCTGAGTCTGGGATTGCAAGTGTATGTATGGGTGGGTGTGTGTGTGTGTGCGCGCCGATGCAGTCGGCAGAAGTACGTAGACTGTGCTGGGTTCCGCGCCGTCCTCTGCTTTCTTGCCTCGATCGCTCGGCGGAGCAGCGATTTTTGATCGAACGAAAAGTCGGAAGTTTGAACGACCCTTATTAAAGTTTGCGCTGCATGCCCGCCGGAGGGTTGAATTTCTCGAATCCAAATAACGGTCCTCCGCAGGACGGATTATACATCTTGAATCGATGCCAATGCCCAGAACGAACTCGGCTCGAGCCTCGGCGAACCAGGTAGCTCGGCTGAATTGTCGAGTGATCGTCGTCGTCTCGGTATTTCCACGGATACTTAAGGAATCCATTCTTCCACACCGGCGGCGGAGTAATGTGTACATGCATTGTTTCCGCGCGTTCGCTCAACATATCGCTTCAAGTCGCTCGTCTTTGTCAGCGGGGTTTTTAAAAGCGAAGTGCAAGCCGCCGGCCCCTTTTAAGGTGAAATCCATTTTCTGGATATTTGCGGCGCCAACTCCTTCTCTCTCTCTCGCTCTCACTCTCTCTCGCACCCCGTCTCGCTTTCAGTTGCGACGTCGCGATGCATATCATCCTCCTGGCAGTTCGAAGAAGCCGGAAACGAGAGGTCGTCAAGCAACACGCGATGCACGCCTGTATGCATTTTCGAGTATTGAAGGAGCCCGATAAATTCGTCAGTCTAACGAGTTCCCAAGGAGGCAGGCGAAACTCCTTTCCCTCGGCTGGCGAGCGCCTGGGCTCTCGCTCGAGACGAAGTTAGAGGTTTGCAAGCAGTCGACGAGCGAAACGTCGAAATCACCCCATCGAAACCCCATTCGACTAAAGGACCGTGAGCTTTAAGTCATGCTCCCAAGGAGGGCAAAAGAGGGAGCCGGAAGGATTCGGTCGAGAGGCAAGAAAGACTGGAACCCTTCTTTCAGCGCGGCTCACGAGAGCCGTGCCAGCGTCGGAGATAAGTAGGATAAAACTGAGTTTGCAGCGAACGAAAAAGATTAAAGTGTACGCGTAAACGCAGTCGGGTTAAGGTAGGTGTACCCTGTGTCTACCCTGCTCCGCTCCTGTACAGTGTACACCGAGCGAGCCCCCAACTAACTGCAAGCTCCAATCTAAATCGGTCAATTTTACCTCTAAAAACGAGCTTAAATACCGAGGCCCTTCAGCCATCTAAGAAAGCCACCCCAGAGCCACTGATAAGTCGCAATGCTAGCACTCCACTCCCTTTATTGCATTTGACAGAAAGGTGAAAGGCCAATAAAGGCCAAGACAAAAAGTATGTCGTGTGCGTGGGCTCCGATTTATCGACGTTCCACTGCACAGGGCTCGCTGCAGAAAAAAGAGTCAGCAAAACAATGATGATACGGACTGGGATATAGGAGGGGTTTCTTCTAATGACGAAAACACCGAAATTGCAGCGAACCGCCGGGGTTGCATCAGCGATCGATAAACCCAACTTCACGAGCATTGAAGGGTCAGGAGGGTCCACAAAACTCCGAGGGCCGAGTGCACGCACACCCGCCCACGTTCTAACCTAACGTTCGACAGGTTGAACGTAGGATCGCGCTAGCACACGCGTTCCGTATGTCCAGAACGCTCAACTAAAGCCTGGCATTCCCCAGCGGAGAGAGCAGCGTGTTAGATAGAGAACGGGCCGTTTGAACGGAACTTTTTTTACACTGCAATTTGGCAAACCTACGCCGCGATGTTCGCGGCCGCTTACTTCTCGAGGACCTTCCAAACTTATACCGGAAGCCCCCGTACCCGCCCCTCTCTCCCGGGCCATCTCGGGCAACGCGCGAGCACCCAAGGGACGCATGTAAGCTCGCCGTTCTACGGTAATATGTGCATGTTAAAAAACTTATTGTGAGTTAATACAGTACATCACTGGGATCATCTCTCCGTCCTACCACCACATATTTACTAGTACCCGTCTGTTTCGCTCGGACAGACTGGCGATGCCCGCTCTCGTCCTTACTTCAGCGACTCTCGAGATCCACGCATCACAGCAATTCCTCGACTCCCGAGTCTATTTGCGTGGAAGGAAGTCCTTGCCGAAATTTTTATTGCTCCCTCTGATAAAAGTAGCGTCGTCACTCGCTAGCCCGGGCCCTTGGTAACAGCCGGCCAATGTTTCTCCCGCCGCTCATCATTTATTACTCACTGGCTTTATGCGCCTGTTAAAAAGTAAAAACTCGTAAGCTTGCACAAGGTGACTCTGTATGCTCCGGGAGGCCGACTAGGAAAAGGACCCGTTGTGGACGACTTGCGCCGCAAGCGAAAACTGCAATCCATTACCGTGTTCGAATTAACGCGCGACTGCTTCCGCAGAATCACCCCCGGGGTAGGAAAAAAAAGGAGCCGTGGCGGTGTATCCGGCGAGGCATGTAGGAGTGTCCTTTTCCATCTTGAGTATCGCGCGACTGCTGCCGGTGTCGAGCACGTAAGAACGAGGCACGAACTGGGGCTCCGTAACGACGGAACAAGATAATAAAATTCAAATGGAGAAATAAATAAGCAGTGGGGACCCTCCTTGGAGGACCCTCTCTCCTGGAGGGAGACTGCGCCGCCAGACTCGGTTAGGGTGCTTTCTGCCCTCTCGCTCTCGTGTTGCGCCTTACGAAGCCCGGTGCAACCCTTATTTCGACAGACGTCGGGGGTCGCGGCGTCTCGCAGGGAGCTCGGCAGACATCAAGACACGCCCGGAAGAGGAGTAAGTAAGATCTAAAGCCAGCGGGAAATTTTGCGGATTTCACCGCCCCCGACTACCATCCTCCACATCGTAATTATTTTACGACCCCCCCTATTCAGGCCGAATCCTTGCAAATGAGCAGCAAAAAATCCTAAGCATCGATTCTATTCCCGCGTCGTCTTTGAAGTTCCGTTGCACTAGTGTTCTAGTCTGTGAGCGCGTGTCCGTCGATGTTAGTTGCACAGGTGCCGAAACTGATCTGATTGCCTGGCGATATCAAACGCGCGAATCTCCACGTGGCGGCGGCCAGCTAAAGCAAAAGCGAAAGGCCTCGGCGAGAGAGGAAAAGCTCGGGTGCTGCTGGCCCGCCGCCGCCGGCTCTGCCAGAGAGAGAGTGCGTGGCAGACGGCGAATATTATTCTCTTCTTTTTCATGAGTCTTGCTTCATAACGGGGCCGGGCCTCCGGTGAAAAGGAAACGCGGTGAATCGCGCGTTACATAATATTATGCGAATCGGGAGGCTAGAGGTTCGAATGGCTCGGCACCACGTAGGTATATGTGTTCCCAAAGCTTATCAAAGCTTGCATGTGTTCCGTTCGGGGGTTCGCACGCACGGCCCACCCCCTGTGCTCTTCGAGCCACGTGAGCGAGCCGACGCCGCCGACGCCGGCGTTCCTATATATCTTCTAAAGCCCTAAGCTCCTCTCCCTCCTCCTCTCTGTCTTTCTTCAACCGGCGAGCCGACCGGGTTCAATTTAAACTTTGCCCCTGCCCGGCCCGAAAGCCGCATTAAGATTTTTTAAGGTTACGAGAGAATCTATATACGGCCTACTCTCCCCCTTTCGCCCTTCCCCCGTCCACCCCCCTCTCGCCCACCTTCTTCGACATCGAGCCAGCCGATCCCACTTGTCCTCTTTTCACCTCTTCCTCTCGCGCCACTGGCACTCTATCAAACGTGGCAATCCATCATCCATCGATGCCTAACTAGTTTTGTCGCGGGCTGCCTGGACGCCGATCGAAAAATTGCGATATTTATTCGCGCTCCGGCCAATTGGAAATAATAGTAGTTGAAGGTACGAATTCGTAATTGCCCCCCGAGAGACGATGTCCGATTAGCATTAGCTCATGGCGCACAGTGTTTTCCGTAGAGGAGAGAGAGTCGTGCACCCCTGCCGGTGCAGCACCTCGCGATCACGCCTTAACCCAACCTACCCCAAACCCGCACGAGGGAAGTTCCAACTCCAATTTGCCATTTCGTGACTGCAGCGAATCTTGCATTTTTCTTTCCCGAACAAACGTCTATCATTCTATCACGAACCGTGAAACTTTTGTTACCGTGTCTCGTCCCACCTTCCGCCTTCCACCTTCGGCCTCGCGGGGATCGGCCCCTCCCCACCTATCATCCGATATCTCCTTCGCTCGAGATAGACTCTCGCCGCTCGAGCCACCCATTCACCCACCCGATCACTGTGCCGCCGCTTTTATAATGGCGCTCGAGACTCAATTGTCTTTTCTACAAGTGTGTCGCCGCTCTTAGACATCCGGAGAGATGCAAGATCGCGAGGAATGGCATGCCGGAGTGGTTAGAAACAGAGGCGAGATTAAATACTCGGGGAAAGGCGAGCTCGCGCTGCGAAAGTTCATCGATTGCACTTTACTGCGTGGATGCCTGCCTGCCGGCCGGTCTGCCGGTGCGCGCTGAATGATTCGACAGTCGAAATTAGATTCCTTCGATCGAGGGGCCGACTATCCAAATCGTGGGGCCGGCGGGGGCGGCGGCGGGGCTCGGGGAGGGCCGGGGGTTGCGCGCGTTCCCTATTCGTGGCTCGACTGGGCTATTAGTTCGTCGGGCACTCTCGCGTTCACGGACGATTCATCGCTGATGACCCGAAATCGCGGGCGAGGGCAAGGACTTCGGAATCATCGAGCCGTCCCCGGAGGATTCGCAAAATGAAAGAGCGGCCGGGGCTGTCCGTCCTATGGCCGGAGAGAGCGAGCGTTGGCCAGAGAGGCCGGTCTGCTTCCATGTATGTATGTGTGTGTGTACCGGCGTACCTACATAGAGGGTTGCGAGAAGAGAGGAAGAGAGCGAGAGGTCCAGACGAGGAGGGGCAACGTCAAGAGAGAATACAGAGAGAACGAGAGACAGCGGGCGAACTCGGATGATCGGCCGGGGGTGGTAGCGGCAGCGGCGGTAGTGGTGATGGTGGTGCTGGTGGTGGTGGTGGTGGAGGATGCTCGGAAAGAGGACAGAAAGATTCAGAGACAAGAGGCGTCCAGCGGGGGCGGGAGGGAGAAGGCGAGCGGCTCCTATTTGGTCGTTAGCCAGTTGGCTAATTTCCAGTAGAAATCATGAAAGCGGGGTCCACAGGAGGGCGGCTGGTAGAAGCGGTGGCAAGGGGTGGCCTCTGGTCATTCGATGATCCACTCTGCCAGCGTCGGGCGGTAGTCATCGCTTTTCAATGATTTTTACTCCCTTTTCTGTCCATTCAATGACCGCGCACCGGTAGCTCGTTCAACCCGCACCGCCCAGCAAAGCGGCGAGCTTTTCGATGATTCCCTTGCCGCTGCCTACACCGCGCTACGCTGCCGTGCAAGCTTTCCAACGTAAGCCCTCGATTGGGGTAGGTTAGGCCGGGCTGGAGTTCTTTCTCCCTCCCTCTCCCGCTCATTCTCTTCCTCTCCCTCTCTCTCTCTCTCTCCCACCCCACACCCCCACCTCCTTCCTTTCCATATCGCGCACTCCCGCACTAGAGTTGCTTTATACCCCTATACTCTTTTCCGCCGCCCCCTTACTCCTACGCTGTTTTCTGAATCGACTCGGCTCGGCTCGGTTAGGGTTGCCGGCATGTCGGCGGCTCGAATCGGTATCCAAACACGATAGGACACTTTACGCGGACTCCCGGGTGCCTAGCTTCGATCCAATATAGGAGAGCGCACGCAAGCACCCCATCGGAGGCTTCAATTTCGAAGTACGTGGCGAATTCCGAGCACCTGCATACTCTTGCTTCGAGGCTAGGCTAGCCCAGCCGTCAGAGAGACGAGGCGAGGTGAGGAGAGGGGGAAAATCAGTGCGAACGCCGTACACCCTTTGGCCAAATGGAATTTCTTCCAACGACTGCTCAAATACACCGGAGACCTTTAATGTCTGTCTTAAGTGCTGGGTAGCGCCAGCAGCCAGAAACTATAGGTATAAGTGCGCGCACTTCTTTGTGGAACGCGGTGGTTTTTGGTTGGGAAGAGCGCGCTAAAAGTCCGCGGGTATGTGTGCATCCGGCGTGCGGGCACGTTGATTCGTGGGAAGAAGGCAGGAGCGGGCGCGTCCACAGGTCGCGTGGCGGGACAAAGGGAGAAATCATAGGGTGTGTCTTTCCGGGGGCGCAAAGGAACGAGGAACATCTCGGCGCCGCATAGAAAAGCTCGGCGTGCATAAAACCAGAGAGCAGCAGCCGGTTGCCGGTGGCGAGGCCCTTCCGCCCCCCTCCCCCCCCTCCCGCAGCCTCGTCCTCGTCACCTGCTGACTTTATAGACGCGGGACGCATGTAACCATTGAACCGGTCGGTTCGCGGGGAAAAGCGAGCGAGTTCGCTCGAAGGAGAGAAACGAGAGGAGGAGGAGGAGGTGGAGGAGGTGGAGGCGGTCGGTGGTAGCAGTCGTGCTGTGCTTTCTCCAGCGACACCGCCGAGCCAGGGAAAAGGGTGGCGAAGAAAGGGAGGCGGCGAGAGCGGCCTGCGGGGGCGGGCGAGGCTCGCGGAGGGGGTGGCAAGGAGAGACAAGAAACCGGCGGATCTGGAGCGCGAAGTGCGAGGAATTTTCACGAGTCGCGCGCGTTTACCATTACTTCAATAGACACACGACGAATATACAGCGCGCGCGGCGCGGCGCGGCGTACCGAGAAAGAGAGCGAGAAAGAGTGAGAGAGGGTGTGGGTGGGCGGGCGGGGTGGCTTGAGGTGCTGGTATGGACCCGGTACTTTCGCCGGCGGAGAAAGTTTTGTCAGGCGGTGTCGAGTGAAGCGAGGCTGTGAGGCGGCGCGACCCACGGACGACACTTGTTCGCCCGCGCTTAGAAACCCGTACACATTGTAAGGCTTTCTTAATGACGGAAGAAATTCTATCATACACACATCCGTTTAGGAGGCCGCGCTGGCAGAGGGAGCGTTTTGTCTCCGGGGGTGTGAACCTAAGGATCGCGCGGCGCTCACTAGAGGAAGGGGCATCATTAACGCTCGTCACGACGTATCATTGGCGTTGAACTTCGCCCGTCTCCGCGCCACTCTGTAAGGGGTTTCTCTCACCGGGTGTGATCGACTTCAGAGCGTGGCTCTTCTCGCCCGCGTATCGCGATCGAATTTTCTCGGGAACAACGAAGGAGCTTTTTAACGAACGACCCCGCCATTGTCAGGGCGCGATCATCACACGCCGTCCGCTCTCTCGGCGCTCTCTCATCGCTACTCTTTCTCTCTCTCTCTCTGCCGCTTTGAATCGGTGTGCTGCTGCTCGCGCGCCGCTAACGACACGCGAGGGCCATAAGCCGTTATCATCGCCGGGCGAAAGTGGTTTCGTGCCGGGCGCTCTTCGTCTGTAAAACACAGAGATACATCCACCGACCATCCTAATATAAATATTTGCCGGCGGCAAATATTGGCCGGCGATGCCTATTAGCTAGCTTCCTTTCAAACAAAAAGAAAAATATTGGCTCGCCCGCTTCCGATGCGAGCTCGGTGCCCGCTCAAACGTAACTCTACAAAAGTAGTGGGAGGCAAGATAAACGTATTAAATGCGAGCAAAGTCTGCCCAATCCGGCCCGACCCTGACCTACAACACACTTTATTCGTGTTATGACTGGCCCGCAAAAAACACGTGTGCACTCGAGACTCACAGAAATCGCGGCCCCGAAAGATATTCCTCCGCGACTGAACTCGATGAATGAACTATAACATTCGGTTGTATCAGCGGGAAGTTGCTGCTCGAGGTATAGGTGAGAAGTTGGGGGAAAAAGAAGTGGAAAAAGGCTTGGAAAGAGGTCGGCGCGAGCGTCGGCGTGAACGCACTGGAAGGCTGGCTTGGAATCGCGAGGCTACCGAATCGACGAAAAGAGGGCAGAGCTGACCGGCGTGTGCTGGTGTACGTAAAATCATCCACCGTCATCGATTCCCTGCCGGCTCGTCCACCCTTTTGTGGGTGGACGAACCCGTGGGGGGCCGTTGAGTGGGCGGTGGGTGGGTGGAGGGTTCGGTTTTCCGGCCGTCGGCCCTCGGATGCACCAGCCGTCCCTTGCGCCCTCCCCGCGCAACGCCGAGCCGCTTGCACCCTGGCTGCCAGGCAGTTTGCACCCTTCACCTCCCGGGCCTCTCGGCAGGCCGAGGTCATCAAACACCCGACGTCAGCCTGGGCAGAGCCGGATGGGTTTCGAACCGGCCATTTTTTGTCTGGCCAGTCAGTGAGTCCCCGGGATCAGTGAATGTGCGCGCGCGGGGGGTGCTCGGTGCCGGGCATAGGCGGTATAGGGATAGCCGCGCGAGGGGCTCGGGTGCAGGGAGGCTGAGGGTAGTAGGATGCAGGGGTGAGTGCAGCAACCATCGATCAGCCTCGAGGCTGGACCGCGCAATGATTTTTACCCCTTTGTCCCACCCTACCCCCGCCGCCCACCCGAACCCCCCCGCCGCCGCCACCCACCCTCGGTTGCCCCACGGGCCACGCTAGCTATAGTTGCAGCCACACACTCCTCGTCGGCACGTGTATGCCGCTGCATACGTGAGCCATCCGCGCGCATAAGTGTGTGCGCGCGTGTGAGTACCTGTGTACGTGGCCGCGGCTATGCAACGCAGCACCAGCAGCAGCAGCAGCACACGCGCGCGCGTCTTGTCGAGCCGCATACGTGCGCCCACATGGATACGGTGCATCTATAACTTTTTCTCGTCGTTCCGCTCTCTCCTTCTCTCTTTCCCGATTCCTCTCGCTCCAGCCTCGATCATTCCTCCTTTCTCCCGCGCCCTGGCCTCTTACTCACTCGTATTCTGTCCGTTTCCCGGGCCTCCCTTCCCCCCGCTCGCTCGCTCGCTCGCGCCCACTTGCTCTCCCGCGCACTCTCTCGCTCGCTCTCTTCGCCGGGCAGCCGCGGCTCGTTCGCGCTCTCTCCCTTTCTCTCCATCCGCGCTTCACCCTTTTCCCTACTCCCTGCTCCGTCTCTCCCTCTTCATCGCTGACTCTTTTTCTCCCGATCTCCGCGCGCACTCTCCTCACTCCTCTCTGCCATCTCGCTCGTTCGGCCGCGAGCCTCTGCTCCGGCTCGCTCGCGCGGCTTCTGGTACCCACGGAAACGCCGCCGCTCTCTTTCTCTTTCTCTTTCTCGTTCGAAACACCAGAGGCCGCCTGGCCACGCCCTCCACCCCCGACTCACCCTCCCCGGCCTCCTCCATCCACCGGTATCCACCTTCTCCACCTACACCTCCTGCCCTCCGTCCGGCGGTCCGTCCGCTCGTCCGTACGTCCGTCACGAACCATCCTCGCCCAACCACCCACCGCCCCCGCCGACCTCCCACATCCCAACGCCGCCGCCGCCGCCGCCACCACCCAACCATCCCACCCTCGCTGCCACCCCTCGCCCACCGCCTAACCCCCCCAACCGTCAGTCCGTCCGTTCGTCCGTCGGTCCGTCCGCCTTTCGTTTCTACTACGCAGCATCCGTACCAACCTTCCCGGACAGGGGCCAGCGCGCTTTTTTGCATTATCTCGTTTTTGCAAAAATATGCGGACGCTAATCCGCTAGGCTAATTCGTCCCCCACCGAGCGGAGCCGTGCCGAGCTGAGCCGCGCCACCCTCCCCATATTCCACGGCCTCGCGAGCTTGTACGCTCCTTGCTGTCCTTCATGATATTGCACTCGCGCTCGCTCGTTCCCTCTCCTTCTCATTAGAATGCCCTGGCCAGGATAAATCAACGGCATTTTTCAAAGCTTTGAGCATACCCGAGCGTAATCGAGTGCGAGCACGTCCATGAGGATTGCTTGCTGCTATGAGACTCTTTCGACTCACGAAAGATTCTGATTCATCTTCTTTCTCGTCTTGTCAACAGGTACTCTTGGTGACTCGCGTCGATGAACCTCCACGCGGAGATGAATGGTCGGGTAAGTTCGATTGATTCTTATAGGTGTGTTTGTGGATGGTTCGATTTGTGTTAATTCTTCTCTATGTCAGTCTGCGACTATTCGCCTGTCACTTTCTGAGCTTTGAGAAGCTCAATAGAGCGAGGCTCGAATTTTCATTGAATATTGCATACTCGAAAAAGCGTTGGTCCACAGCGCGGCGTTCTTGATTTTTAAAAATGTAAAATGATCGTTGTCCACGGGGCTTCATGAAGTACGAGGAATTTTTAAAACGAGACTGACGTCCTGACGTACCCGTATTTTTTACGTGCATTATGTGCCCATGTAACGTTCCGCCGTGTGCTCGAAACATCCTCTATGCGCTATTTTTTTATTAATTTCACAAAAATATGCGCTCGCCAGCGCGCCCGCTGGGCTAATTCGTCTCTCGCCGACACGCAGCCCCGCTCGTCCTCCCCTTTGCTTTGCCCGTAACTGCGTCCTTTGCAATATTCAATTCTCATTAAAAGAGCGTCCGCTTCGTGTTCCTCTGTAATGCCTGCCCTCCTCTCTCTCCGCCATATAACGAATGCCCTCCAGGAATTGCCATTACTCCGTCCGCGCAGTGGGAAAAGGCCGCAAGTGACGATTAATTGCTAATTTCCGATATTTTCCCGTAAAGCTTCACTTTTTGCGAGACTCCTCCAGTAAAGATTCCGTGGTGAACTGGTGTAACTCGTTTTCTCTGTCTTGCGCTTTGTTTCATTGTTCGAATGCTCGATTACGTTTGAAAGAGAGCGAGACTATATAGACCGCTGTATCGTGTATGGAGGCACTCGACTGTCTAATCATGACTTATGCATCTCAAACAGTACCAAGGCTTAGATCAACAAGAAAGTACGAGGCACCAATCTGCCGATAATATTCACTTGGAAAAATACAAATTTTTATATAAATAAAGGACTGGAAAGTCTACAACAGGGTCAGGAAAGCTCTAGATCTATTTCGAGTGGATGGTAGGCAGAGAGTGGCCGCTGTCAAGCCCCCGGTGGTATTTCATTTTCCGAAAGTCCCGCTGGCTCTCCCGTAAAACGAAAGTCATGTTTCGCCCATTCCTCGAGAGTATTAGCGATTTTCATCATCGAGGATAGAGTATACGCTCGCGCCCCTCATCGGCGAATCATCGACAGGAAGCGCGTGCTCGCGCGGACCGCCGGATAATAATAATAAGCGCCATTCGGAAGTTCCGGTCCTCCGATGGAAATGATTTTTCATCGCCACTCTCGAATTCCCTCTTTATTTCCCCTAATCCCGAGCTCACGTACGTCGGCCGTAAATCCGCGCACGCACACTATCCTCCGAGCCTACGCGCTGTCTCTGCCCCTCTCTCTGTGTGTGTATGTGTGCGTTCGTTCGGTGACGGGTCCTCCACCCTACCACCCCCGGAAGCACCCTCGCAACGCACCCTGTCCTCCATCCCCCCGCACATTCGTTCCCCCTTTTCCCTCTTTCCTCCTGTCCTTCCTGCGTCTCCTCTACCCATATACCTTCCTCCTCTCCTTCAACCTTTTTCGCCTTCTCCGTCTGCTTCTCTTTCCCATACTCGTCCACCCTGCTTTCTCACCTTCTCCTGGTGCACCTGTTGTCTCTCGCTGTCTCTTGGAGTTCTCTCCCCCCTCTCTCTCTCTCTTTGAGTCGACAACAGGAACGAGGACGACGGTGCTGACGTGGACATGGCGGGGAGTGCACCTAGATCGCGGGCAGAGCAAAACCGGGCAAGGCAGAGCAGGGCAGGGCAGGGCAGGGCAGGACGCGGCGCCGCCGGAGGGTGGACGATGACGAAGAGGAGAGAAGAGGGAGAGAACTCGTTAGAGGAGGACATGGTGTGCAGGAGGAATCGCGGAGGGACTGGCTGGAGGCCCGGGTTAGGACGTGGAGGCGAGGAGGAACGCGGCTAAAAAGGCGCGGAGGAGGACCGGGGCGGAGAGGGTGGACGCGGGGTGGGTTGGCAGGCGGGGTGGCTGGGCTGGGTAAAAAATACGCGTGGCAACGTGACATCTGCCACTCTTTCACTTGGCCGGCTTGGGCCGCGAATCGCGATCGCGGAAAGAGATTATTTTATGCAGGAAGCTCGGCCGAGCGTGGCCCGTGCATTATGCAGAATTCACGGCAGTATTCTGGATTCGACGGAGCTACCGACACACAACCACCAGAGATTCCTGGTTCCGCGTCGTAGGTGCGTGTACGTGTGCCCGCGGCGCTCGGTACACGTGTATACCTACACACAGAATCTCGGGGATGGCGCGTGTATGCGCCGCTACCCCTCTCTCTTTCTTTCTCCCTTGCTCTCTTTCTCCCTCTCGCTCTCGCTCGGAGGCAGCCCGCTCCGGATGGATTGAGGGAGTGCGGCATGGCGCGGCGCGGCGCGGCGCGGTTCGGTGCGTGTGGATATATACGTTTTGGCGGGCGTACCTCGTCGAAAAGTCTGCCGGACACGCATCAGCGGACGCGAAATGACGGGAAGAATGAGACAGCGGTTAGCGCGGCAAATGCGTTAAATCTCGAGCATCGAACCGTTTGAATATTCCTTTCTCCGGGGAACAGTGGAATTCGGGTGAGCGGCCGCGCGCGCAGATTGTACTTTTTAAACGGTGTCGGCTGCTGCGCAGCCTTAATTATGGAAAACAGCCCAGCACCGGTGTGTTTCAAGCCGCGATTCGCCGCTTCTTATGCCGCTGTGTGCCTGTTGTATAGATCTAGCCGCGAGCTCGTTCATACCAAGAGAACAAAATTGCGCCGGTTTCAGCTAAGCTACCGACAGGTACGACACGTTGCGCTCCAGTCGCTCGCTTGCTTTCCGATCGAACGCTCCTCTCGCCTGATTGACACGGTGATCGCATCGTAAGTGGACTGTTTGGCGATACTCTCTCTCTCTGCCAAGCCAGCGTGTTCCCCCTGGATATTGGTGATGAGGCCGCCCTCCTAAGAATCGAAGGGCTATCGAACGGTGCATCGGGCGACTTTTAAAGAATTACGCTGCCACATCGCCGGCGTACCTTTCAGTCCGGAAGAGGAAATATTAAAGGCTGGCAGAGCGAGTCGCGATAGGTCCGTTTTGCCAGCGCGACAAAAGCTTTTTTCGCGATGATCGTGAAATAGGCGGGGTGGCAGGCTCGGCGAGGGGTAAGAGACGGTGAACAGAGAGAGGGACAGATCGGGGCCAGAGTTTCCTGCGAATTGACCCGGGCGAACGCATACAGCCCCTCCGCATGTAAAATTCACCGCCGGGTTCGAGATCCGGCAGCGAGAACGCACTATCGATGCGCGCCGATCGCCGTTTCGATCGAAACGAATTGGAACAATATGCGGGGCGTGTCTCTGCCTAGCGTAACGCAAGAATTAACCACTGCTCACAGTGCAACAACTGTATTTGGCATGATTGCCAGGCGCCTTATGGTTTTCCAGGGCCTTGCCACTCTCTGCCCTCTTCAAACGAGTTTCAATTCTGACTGGTGGTTGGTTAGTTCTAAACGGATGAACAGTTAGGAAGATGCTTGAAGCCGTGTTTGCCTGGTGTTAGTCAGAGTCAATTAGAATGTGCTCATGAGACCGCTATAATTACTATCCATAACACCTGTCATTACTGCTTCGAGAGTAGAATGCGGCTAAGCCCTAACGGTGCTGCGCTATGGGGTGTTTAACGGTAGCTCTGCGTGGCAGCCACGTGCCAAATGGCCCAATTTGATGGACGCCAGTTGTTCTCCAATTAAAAGTAGAAAACTTTTCCGCACTTTTTACTGCCACCGACACAATTGGGATCCTGGCGGCGACGAGTGTGTAGGCGGCATGGGGTAGACCTGTTCCTGCATATCTGCCTGTTGGGTGTTTTCGATCCCAGAGGAGCCCATAGGAAGTGGGCATTGTCTCTGGGGCTGGTCCCCGTTTTTTAGCGCGTGCCAGGCGGTAAGCATCACTATGTGAGCTGTCAGTGAGAATTTCGAGGCATTTAGGAGCGGGCATATTGACGGCGCCACTGCCTTCTAATTGATGACACGAGCCTCTATGAAAAACTTGTTGGCGATTAAGGTAAAATGGAGTGGAAGATTACCGGGCGCAGCGGAGAGAGGGTTTGATTCGGCCGGGGTATTCACTCGACGAGTGAAACGATCATTGTGCAAGAGAGGTGAACATTTTTCGGGCGCAGTCTGATCGAATTGCCAGGCTCCCTATTACCGGGCGCGTCCACTCGCCCGCCTTATTTCAGACGTCCCGTTGATTACCGAACTGCAAATTTGATTCACAATTTTAGTGCGCGCTCATGAAGATCGGCTTCCGCTGTGCCCGCAGTTTGATGGGATCTCTCACATTTCTCTCGTCCCCCGTCCGCCCAATCCACCTCCCCCACAGACACCCCACCCTGAACGACCGTCCGGCCGCTGGCCGCCGACACCGCTGCCGACGCCGCCGCCGCCGCCACCACCACCACCGCCGTTACAATTACTGAAAATTGCATTCGCGTTGAATTATATCGAAAAAGAGAGAGAATTCGCGACTAATCGAGTTATATGTTGAAAACCACCGGTGGTCAGCTAGCTTACCACCGGGGTTTGGATTCTGCCTACCTACCCGAGAGCCAGGACGCGCACGGCGGCGCTGCGCTCTGCTCTGTGCTGCACGGAAGGGTTGAAATAAATCGCAATGCCGCCGCGGCCGCAGCACGCCATTCCAAGCTAACTTTATACCGCTTTCGGATTTCGTATTTTATTCCCTCGGCTGCCATCGGTGGTGCGCGCCCTTGCAATAAAATAAAACTCGATACGCGCGAAATAAATAATCGCTCCCCCAGCCCCCGTGCCGAGCGCGACCTCATCTTACGATAGAAATTGAACGGGCTAGCAATCTCGAGTGGAAAAACAAAAAAGAATGGCGGATTCGTCGACCGCGAAGAGTTGGCTCATCGAAATGATAGCGGCGGTTTGCTCGGCGTGTACTCGATATTTGCGCGCAAGCATAAACGCACAAATATGTTTGCGATCAACATGGTTCACAGTCGATGAACACTTGTCGACAGCGTGGCGGTGCCGGCGACGGCGGCGGCGGCCGCGGCGGTGGCGGCGGCGTTTAATATGAGAGGGTCGTGACAACTTTTCGATCGGCATCGCCTATGCAGTCGGCTCGCTCTCTCGCACGAGTGGAGAGTAGGGGAAGAAGATCGTGTCGCGAAGCCGGAAGTTAGCTTGCAGCTACTAACGCTCGGTACAAAAGTTTATGAGTTGTACATAGGATAGGGTTGAGTGGGTGGCTGCTGGCGGTGGCGGGAGTCGGAAGAGATGCGGCGAAAGGGGGTAGTTGGGCAATGTGGTGGTTCCGAGAGTGAGCAGTGGGGCCTCGAATGGAGGGCCTCGCATGAGAGGAAGGGAACTAGCAGCAGCACCACCACCACTACCACCACCACCGCCAGCACCAGCACCAGCACCAGCACCAGCACCACCGGCACCGGCAGCAGCAACATTCGAGGAGGAAGATAGACGCGAGCGAGCTTTGATGTACGAGCTTGCGCCGCGAAAAGAGGGAACGAGACCGCCGGGAGGAACAAGGAGGGAGAGACACAATTTTCGCCGGCAAGGGGATGAAATACGATTTTATTTGCCGCTGGGGCTCGCTCCCAGGCTATCCCCGATGGGGTTGCCAGTCGGACTGTCCAGCCTGCTACTGTCCAGCGCGGTGCACCGGCAGGATAATGAATAAACTTACGTCTCTTTAGACAGAGAAAGAGATTACCGGGTGTGACGGTGGACGGCGGACGGCGGACGGCGGATACCGGGGAAATGCGATAGGACAAAAATTACGATTACCCTCCGCGACTCGAGCACCACCCCACTCTCCACCGCCCCTCCCATTTTCCCCCGAGGATTATCAAATCTTTCCCAGACAGAGCCGATTTTTTAGATTTAACCCTCCCACTTCCATTCCGCGCAACTACAGCTGCACAAGACTTTATTCATACTTAATATGAATCATACTCTCGAAGGATTCAATCACATATCCGGTCATTAATATTTCGCGTCTTACACATGATCTCCGTGAGAGCTCGGCTATCTCGCGATCCAAATTCCAACTGAGGCTCTCTGTCACTTTGCGGCCGGCGAATCGGCCGCGTGCTTGGCCCCGAATCCTTTGTGCCGGATAAAAGAGCATCGCGCGGAGAGAAAGGAAGCCAAAGAAGGTCGTAGATGCAGTCGGTGTAGAGAAAAGAGGCGAACGGAGAGCCAGAGGAAGAGTGAGAGCGAGCGAGGGAAAGCGGAACTGCGGTCATGCGTGATATGCACATACATATAGAGCCACCGAAAGGCAATGCTCCCTTTAGAGCGCATGCACCGGCTCTTCTCTTTTCCCCGATCTCCTTCTCCCTCTGGCTCTCTGTCTCGGCGTATACATATATCTGCCTTTTCCATTTCACTTGTACGTCTCTCGATTCCTGCGCGCCCCCTCTTCCCACCCGCCCCATCCCTCTAAGTGTCAGTACGATTTATCTGCCGATGCGAGATCACGAAACACGGGGGATCAGCTCGTGCGGGTGGTGCAGGTGCATGTGCATCTCTCACATGCACCGAGAGAGAGAGCGGCCAGCGCTCGGCTCGCTGTGTCCACTGAGGCGACGGCGGGCGTGTGCGTGCGTGGGCTCGCTTGTGTGCGTACACCGAAAGAGAGCCGTAGCGCACACCTACCCCCAACCCCAACCCCAAGCCCAAGCCCCCCGAGCGGGCAGAGGGTGGTTGGGTGGCTGGTGCAGGAGGTGGTGTCGAGGGTGCGCGAGAACGCAGCCGGCTCGGACGTATGTGGGTGTGTGTGTGTGTGTGTGTGCACGGAGGTCTGCGAGGGCTGGTGTGTCCGGCGAGTGTCAAAAAGAGATGGAGAGGCTAGGGTCAGAGATAGGCCGAACAGAACAGGCGAAAGCAGCGTGCGAGAGCGGCAGCGAGGAGAACGGGATGGACGAGGGCAAGCGGATTGCCGGCGAGCGAGAGGGAAGCAGCAGCTTCCAGTCCGTTTCTCTCGCGAACGCAGAGCGGCGAGTTGGACGGACCGAACGAGCGACGGGCGAACGGACGGGCCACGAGAAGGACGAGCGCTTGGCTGCGGAGGTGGAGAAGGACGTTAACAGCGCACCGAGGAAACGAAGGGTACCGGCCGAGGGAAAGCTCGTGAGTCTGCGGGGGAAAGCGGGGGTGGTAGAGGAGGAGGAGGAGGTGGAGGAGGAGGAGTGTGCGTATGTGTGGCTACGAGAAGCGGCTAGAGCGGCCGAAAGCTCGAGAGGGACAGCGCGCTGGACCAAACGAGAAAGAGGGCGGAGATCGGGCAGAACGGGGTGAGAGACCAAGAGGGCGAAAAAGGTAGTTAGAGTGCGAGAGTATGTATGCATGCCGGTGGTGGGAGCGAGAGAGGCCGAGGGACGAAATGAAGGGAACGGCGAGAGGGAGCGAGCGGCCGGGAGAAAGAGAGGGAGAGAAAGCTAGCCAGAAGCGCGGAACCGGCGAGAGCGGCCGAGAGAGCGCTAAACCCTGAACGAACGAGGGTGGTAGCGAGGGCTACTGGGAAACAGAGGGAGAGAAGCAGAGAGTTGGCCGAAAGGGAGGGAGCGAGGAGGGGCGAGAGTGAGCGCGGGGTTGCAGCGAGAGAGTACGAGAGGCGCGAAGGAGACGGAGATGCAGGCGGCAGTGCGTCGAACGAGGAGAGCCAAAGGCTGACCAAAAAAAAGGATGGACGCTTCAATTCATTGATCGGCCAGCGGTCTGAGCGGCGACGCACGGGGTAAAATAAAAAAAAAAAAGCGCGCGCGCGGCTAGGTGAGGTCCGCGGCGGGGTTCCAGGGGGATGACGGTGGGGCCGACGGGCGGGCGGGGGGAAGTGCTGCCAGCAGCAGCACCCCCGGCTCTGCTAGGGTTGGAGAACGCGGCGAAGAGCGTTGCGAAAAATCTTCGCGCAAAAAAGTGCACCCTCACTATGTTGCAAGAGAAAGAGAGAGATTGAGCGGGCGCCGAGAGGGGCTCGATCGCCAGCGGTAAAGCGGCGAGGAGCTCGCATACCTACATTACATACACACACGATAGAAAATTACCGAAGTCCACCTAGGGCGCTCGACTCGCCTTTCGGTCTATTGCGTAGGTATGTGTGCTCGATATGAAGCCGCCTGTGTATGTGTTCTCACTCGCTTCGTAGGCCGCGCCTTCCTACTCCTGTCTATGGCTCCGGCCTTTCCTCTGTCTTCCTCCTTTTTCGCAATTTCAAACCCGACAGCCGATATGAGCACCTGAACTCCAGGGAATACCAAATCGGTATTAATGTCGTTGCCAGTTCTGTTGGATAATTTTTTAGTCGTATTCTACTTCGACCAACGCTTCCAATAAATTTACTGTCTCCCTCTATGATAGCTTAGAGAGGAAGGTCTGAATTCTGAATTCCAGTGAACTCGGGTCAGTCTAGCAGGTCGGAAGAAGTAAGATTTCTTGTGGGATCGCTGAACTATGAGATTTCTTTTGGGGTCGCGCATAAGGAAAACGGCGAAGGAGGAAGCAGGTGATATTCGGAGGATGCACCTGGCTACGCGCGGAGTCCGCTCGAGATCCTGGCACGAAGGATGCCTGAAAGGTGGAAACGAGTGTCTTGGAGGATCTCGAGAACCGACAATATCCTATTTTCGTTCCACTTGAGCGGTCGCCGCTCAGTGGCGGTCTATCCCCCCGAAACATCTGTATTTTGGGAAACCCCTTTCTGCATTTCGGAGACAGATGCAAATGAAAGGGTTCCTCCTGGATGGAAGAATGCAAAGGAATCGCGGGCTTTGATGGGTTGCCGAGGCCCTTTTGCGAATCCTTTTCACCGCTGCGGCTCACATTCTCCGCGTATATGACGCATCTGTCTCGCGAACAATGTCCTACGATTTCGCTCTCAAATTCACTCGCGATTCGCCGTGGTCATTGTATTTCTTCCCCCACCTCGCTGCCACCCGCACTCGATCTTGAAAGCGCGTTCTTTGGAGTAACTCCCTTTTCTACCCCTTTCTTTAACTTCGATAGCCAGCCAGCATCGAGAGAGCCTGTCTCTGCCGCGCATGAAAAATCGACCCTCCAGTTACCTGATTTACGTCCTCGCTGCACTCTAAGCTTCCCTACTAACTGACGCGCCTAGGAATCGAGAGAATGATAAAGCAATGCTGCATCTCGAAAGACACTGCCACTGAAACGACCATCCTCGTGAATATGCGAACATCCGCCTTTAATAATCATCGAGAGAATCGAAGCTGAATTTACATGATGCAGAGTGCAATGCGCAAAGGTGCATTCACTCTTTTATCACATTAGGAATGAATTTACAACTTGGGGACGTAAATGCAGTAGGTTCAAATTTTGAAAGTCTACGAGTGAATGTACGATTAATCGATGGATACCAGTTGCTGTAGTGGGACACGGGTGCAGAGCTTCCTTCCGCACACATTATTTTCGTGGCAGAAGGGGCGAATCGCGTGCCCGGCAGATGTGAGAAGTTTAGGGGTGCCAGGACATTGAGCACTCTTAGCAAAGGGTGCGTAAGAATCATCAGGTAATAATAAGGATCCCCGAGTTGCCATTCTTTCGGGTAGCACGCGAGTCCTGCCAGGCGTCCGTGACTTATTCAAATGTTTATTCAAATGTGCAAGGCCCGTATTATAAGGTGAAGCAATGCCCTGTCACATTGAGCCTTCGTCCTTAGCTATCGATACCTACTACCAACCACCACCTGCAATATTTCTGTCTCGCCTCGCTCTACTTTCCCAAGTTTTTGAATGACGTCTACTTTTTTCCACGGTTCACAGCGCGCCTTTGCAGTCTTAGATTCTCCTGGCTTCCGAGCGCTTTAACTTTCGTTGCACGAGCGCGGCCAGAAAGAAAGAGGAGCAAGAGGATGAGGAGGAGGAGGAGGCGTGTTTTATGCGATGTGACATGAAAAAACTGGGAAAGACAGTGGCATCCGGGCTTTCATTAGCCGGTATACTTGGGAGATTAGTGCGCTTTACCGCGTCCCTTTGTCTCCCTTCTCCGCGTCCCTTGCCGTGTTCCTCTCTCGAGAAGGAAAACATGCACTCAGTCGCGTGCAGCTTTGAGGATGGACTCTCGGATTCTACTCCTTTCCCTAGGGACTAGAGATGTAGTCGTGAACTTCGTTTGAGATGCACCAAAGACATTCTCCCACAGAGAAATATACTTTCAGACTAATTATATGAAGTCTTGAAAAATTAATTAATAGACAGTCTCGCGATAAATCCCATTCTACCCTCACGAATTTTACTGGCTTCTCATAAAATGTTGTACGAAGCAAAGGCAAGAGGAGAAGGATCATAGGTGCAAAAAGGACCAATTAGCCAGGGAGTTAGGGTGGCGGAGTATCGGGCGCAGATGATAAATCTTCGATTCTATGAGGGAAAGGGGGGGGCCTCACCTTAGGCGATCAGGGGGCAGCTCCTGCTAGACGAAGGGGGCCCTACGTCACCGGCGTGCGGCGAGCAGGCAGCTGCTGGTACGTCATACTTTTTCTTTGTCTCAGAGGACCCTTCTCTTCAGTCGGTGCTCTTTAGGGCACGGAGCGTAGGGCCACGCGCCCACGGCAGATGTTCCGTGACGCATGCCGCCTCGTTCTCTTACGTACTATTTCGTGTGCTTACACTTCGCCCACGGTGCACCAACTACCCCGGCACTTCTGCGGACGAACGCAGCA
Source organism: Ectemnius continuus (assembly GCA_910591665.1). Lineage (NCBI taxonomy): Eukaryota > Metazoa > Arthropoda > Insecta > Hymenoptera > Crabronidae > Ectemnius > Ectemnius continuus. The sequence continues at coordinate 4,097,764 of OU342868.1, read as the reverse complement.
CGCGACCCAACAAAACCCACCACCCCGATTGATCGCCGGGGGGGTGAGGGGGGTGAGGGGCGGGTGAGAGGGGGGCCTGCACATATGCATTCAGGATTGGCGATGTGCATCGTCGAAATGCGAGAACCTGGCCTCCGCCTGTCTTGGCAGTCAACTGGCAATGCACTCGAAAATCCTTCCTAGCTTGGTTCGCGTACATGCTCGATCAAACCTTCAGGCATTCGGAAAGATAGAAACGAAAGAGGAAAGTCTGGTTTTCCCTAGGAAGCTAGGATGCACTGGCCAAGTGAATGTTTGACGAAGATATAGTCGCCATTGGATAGCCTCTGTCAATAGTGGAAGTCATATGGTGCGCCGACAGCAGGCACGCTGCTCTCTCTCGCTCTCTCTCCGGGACGAAGTAAGCGTGCGTTATATCTCCAGAAGCCGCCCAGCGCGATAACGGGCGCTCGCTCGCGTGCACGATAAGTAGGCACAATTTAACGGTCTTGTTAAAGATACGAAATACGCCTACTGCGATAAAAGTGAGTCGCAGCCCGCTGAGATCGCAACCAAGTCCCAGCGAGGAATATTTACACGCCCATGCGAGAGTTGGAAGTTGGGTGGACGCGTAATTGGAGAGTAGCAGCCTCCTCAAATACTGGCCAGACGCTTCACTCTTTTTCTTTTTTCTTTTTTTATTGGGAAAGAGAAGCCGGTTTATCTAGCCGGGGAAAATAAGACGATACGCTTGATAAAATGGGGCCGCGCAGACGAGAGTGCTCTTACGGGCGGAGTTGTCGCTGCAAAGTGAAATTTTCAAATATCGCGTCCGTCGTCTAGCAGAGCTTCTTGTCTGGGCAGAGGCAAGTTACGGCACCGAAAGGGGTTGGCATATTTAACCATAATTCAGGAAACTCGGTACCGACAATTATCCCTACCTTCCCGGCTACTTCGCCGAACTTCCTAACGAACCGAAGCATTAAATGGCCATAAGGTGCACGTGACTCTCTCTTCTTTCTCCGCCGTGTTCTCTCCCTCCCCCCTTTTTCCCCGTTCGTTCTCTGAACCGGCCCTTCAAACTTCGTGACTTCGTTTTCTCTTTTGCTACCGGGAAAAAAGCCTTTCCGCCCGCCCGTTCGATATTGGCCGGTTCAAATTCCTATTACGCGCCGACTGGCGCTCTGCCCCTCAAAGCCCACGATATACAAACAATTTCTGAATTAATGAAGTAATTAATTACGTCGAGGGTTTTTGTTTGAAAAGGAGCGACGAAATATAAATTCTCCCATTCAATTATAAAATCAACACGTTGCCCGCTTTTTTCGTGCCAGTCGAGCCGTGGAAAAAGAAGTGAAATGCTGAAATTACCAATATGTACCAGCCAGCCGGGCCTCGAGACATCTGACCAATTCCTCAAAGGCAGCAACTAATATGGCCAATGCGATGCTGGAATGATTTCCAAGTGTTACTAGAAGAATTTCCTAGCGAGGAGCGCCAGTCAAGCTTAATGGGCGTCGAGTCTATCAGAAGGGCGAAATGAGTGGATGGAAAGCGAGGGGGGTGAACGTGAGGGTAGAAGACACAGACGCTCCTTATTTGAGCACACGTCGTCACACCTGACGTCACACACTCGTTAGGGGGCAGATGGGCCCCCTCTCAAGCGTGACGTTGTGCTAGGAGGGTAAGTACCTGGCGGCGGTGCGCGGCGCGCGGCGTCTGCCCATGGGGCCCCGCTTCCTTTCTTCCTTTCACCCTTCGACTCTCCATCGCCCTGTCTTCCTCTCTCGCTCGCTCTCCTTTCCTTCTCCACAGCACTCTCTTCCCCTCTTGCTCGCTAGCCCATAAGGTGAGGCCAAATAAAATAAAACTTCTGCCAAGGGAGTCCCCTTTTCCTCGCGCACACACGCGCGCAGCTGCTCAGGTAGCACGAGCTACTTCCATATTAGAGGACGGAACGCTGCCCCCCTGGGGCTGCCACGGTGCCCCATTGAAATTCCTTCTAGCAGGGCGCACGGCTGCTCTCCCCTCCCCTCCCCTACGACCCAGCGCGCACGACACTCCTCGCACCGGTAAATGGGGCTTCGCGGTCGGAAAAAAGAAAGAGGTTATTAAGGTGACACGAATCCACAATCGTGCCCGCGCAATCCGATGGATCTGCAGTTCTTCTATAATTTCTACGATAATGTACTTATATTGTAGGGGAAATGGTTTGATAAAATAAAAATAGAATTGGGTAGAGTGATCATTCTTAATTCTGGGAGCTTGGTCATTCACGATGGGTGTGTTAAATTTTGAAGCCGAAGAAAAGCTATTGGGTACCCTAAACCGCCCTTAATATTCTTCCGGCATTCTAACTGGACTAATACAGCCGTGTACCAACGAGTAATTGCCATTGAACGCTCGAATTGACAAAGCTTTTGACAACAATTTTCACAATGTCATTGTAGCCGTTTAAGTCCACCGGCCACCAGTCCGGCTCTTTGTAATCTTCATAAAGGGCCAGCCGAAATTGAGAGAGAATTTCCTTTCTGCACGCGCCGCGTTGGTCAGTGGTCTCTTGGCGGCTGGTGAAAAAGAGCAAAGTCCGAGCTAATTGTGACGAGCGCCTGTAAGATTTACAAGCTGAGAAAACGAGCGTGGCACGAGGTTCCAAGCATTGTCGAGCTAATTCCGTCCAAGTGGCCAGCGTCCTTAAACGGGTCCGGAGTATCGAATAATGAGAGGAATTGGTCGTTTTCACGCCTTGGCTAAAAGAGAGTAGAGCGGACAGTAGAGCGATTTGTCGCTCCTCGTAAAAGCGTCCCACTATGTCTCGCAGCACGAGACATCCGGTCGCTCTTCCGCGTGGCAAGGCGTTGCGGGGGCGTTTCGTGTGGTAAACATAATGTCGAGGTCGTAAAACCTTTCCCTCGGCCACCTTTCACGTCGCCTTCCACTCTAGCTTCGCTCGACATTGCTGGCAGGAGAGCGCGTGCTGAACATGCTCTTTCCCCCGCGCGGCAACACCTGGATCGCTCTTGCCCCATTCGGAGATAGGATGGAAAACGGGATCAGGATATCGGGCGAGCGAGCGAGCGGGCTATAGTTGGTTCGTGGTTTGTAAGGTAGCCCAAGCGGTTTCCCGTAATGAAATTAATAGAGGGTGAAGATGCATTTAAGAGCGGCGAGCTGCTCCTCTCTATGTATCTGTCGATCGAGGGTTCTAGCCACGCGCGATAATTCGACCCAAATATCGCGCGTGCCCACTTGAAAAGGAGCCCGCTACCAATCGCTGGGATGTAACGGGTCTAACGAACATCACCCCCGCACCGATGAGAGGGAGTAAAAAAAATATGAGGAGGCAAGAACCGCTTTCCACCTTTTCTGAGCTCGCCCTCGCGTGCACTTCCTATTTCGTGGAGTCATGGCAGATTGGCCGAGCCACTCGACGGTATCCGGCCCCGAATTTCTCGGGGCCCGTTAACGCACGCCAGATTAACAGCATCGGAAAAGGTGCGGTGCATTAGTGGCGGAGCTGGATCCACGATCTGTTTCTTCTCGAGTACAATGACTCCTCGTAACATATGTCGAACGACGAGAGGCCGACCCGCATCGAGATGCGTTATTAACGCGTGCCGTGGAGGAGGGAAACGCTTCATTTGTCGAGGAAGCGTGCCAGCAGGAAGAAGAAAGGCAAAGGGCATCGAGAGGGAGCCGATTCGGAAGAGAAAAGAAGACGAGATGAAAAAGAAAATCTATCTTCCCATTAAGATTGGCCTGGGATCAATGAGACACGTGGGTGGAAGAGAAGCGAGCGGTGGAAGTTGAAGATGGTGTGGTAGGTCGAGCCATCTGGTACGAGGCCTTGCCACCCTAAGCGCGCGACCACCTTGAGGGCCTTTTAAATCCACCGGAGACATGCACCTTGAGACCTGTCTGGGCCAAGGACCCTCAAATGTCTGGCTCTTTAAAAATCGACCCCGAAACCAAGACGCCGAGGCCGTTCCCTTGGCACGAACGTACCCTACGCTCTATGTCTATCCCGAGGGCTGCCTAACCACCATATGAATACTCCTCTGTTCACATTCTTATATGCTCGTACGCCCTCCTTCTCGACCAATCCATTCATATAGAATTTCCGGGGGATGATACTCATCCGACGATTGATTTTTTTTTGCCCGCCAATTTATCCTACTCTCCCCTTCTCATATTCTAGACGATATTTCTCCAGTGTCTTGCAGCGGGAGGCCAACTTTCCTTTTCAGATCCTTGGAGCATAATGAAAAAAAAAATCAATGTCTCAATTCGTTTACACCGAAATGGAGTGGAAGGCCAGAAGGAGAATCCGGTGGCCGGGGAGTGTACCCATTAACATTACACGGAGGATAGCCGTATTGAATGCGCGCTGTTTGCGCAGAAGATGAGCGCTTGGTTGACGGTCCGCCGACAAAGCCAAATTAATTTGCAAATCGCTCTTGATACGGCTGCGAGGGGGATTCGGAGAAGCCGTCTCGCTCGCTCTCCTCGTACGGTGCGGCCTGATGTCTGCCGTATTGATAACGTGTACTCTACTGTGCAGAGCAGAGCAGTAGCAGCAGCAGCGCTCAACCCAGAAGGAGGCTGGAGAAGCCATCCGAGAGGTGCAAGTAGTGGTGCATACGACCCCAGACACACGGGAGTCGTCGGTCTTCGAGTGCATATCGGGAGATTAAAAAAAATTGCAACTCCAGATGCTGCAGCGGCAAGCATTTCTGACCCGCATCCCGCTTAATTCTCATTGCCCGCCTCTCCGTAGCGGATCCTCTTTCCTTTTGTCTCCTTACAGAGCGAGCTTACGGGCGCACGGCCGCTCGCTCGGCGCTCGCGCGAGCACCCGAATAAGGGTGCAGCATCGCGGATCCCAGTCTGGCTTGCTTGCCGCTGCTCGCTCGATGTGCATCGCATATAAGGCGTGTTTAGAGACCCCGCATCCTTTCGTACGACATCAGCCATGCAAGCCCGAGCTCAGAATGCAACGTCGAATGCACGCATCGCGGCCGCCCTCGTAATTCCGCCGGCATCCTTCGAGGAAATTAGCCTTTCAGTGGATCGCCTCTCTAACTCTCTATGCCACTCCCATTTCTCGAATGCAGCTACGGAATGATCGTTAACTAAATGCTCTACATCTACGAGATTAACCGATTGGTAAGTGCCTTGGAAGAAGGCGGCAGTCTGGGAATCGAAGCTACTGCGTCGAGGTTGCGCTGGAGGGTGGCGCGCAGGGGATTGATATGCTCGTAACCTCCTGAGGGAATGGACTGTGACAGTGAGACTTTTATTAGGAAAGGAGTCAGCGAGCACGTCTATGTACCTTAGAGCATCTCGAGCGTCGCTCGCCGACTCCCAACCCTTTCTTCCACCGGCTACATCCACCCTCCAGTCTAACCGCCCCCACCTCCCAGAGAACGCGTACATCTCCATCGTCGGCAGGGCGCGCGCTATCGCCACTGACATTGCACTGACTGCGTGGACGACGACTACGAGCACGACCACGACGTGGAAGACTACGAGGAAGAGCTGCCACCCCGTCCCAGCTGCATTGTCAATCCCTTCCCGTCGCTCGACCCCGCTATCCCTCCACATTCATATATGCACCCAGTGGCGTAGAGATCTCAGAAATCCCCGCGAGAGCACAATCATCGCTCCTTCGCTCGCCGGCAAACCTTCGCCAACTTATGTGGGGCTACCCTTATTGCAAAGCGAGCCCTCCTCCGCGGAAGGACGATGCCTTTGGGAGAGCAGGCAAGGCTTTCACCAAGTAAACTCCTTTCAGCCTGCACGACACAATGCCGTGCGACGCGATTCAGAGGAAATCGTGGGAGAGAGAGTACGCGTGTACTACTTACGATGAACGTTGCCGTGGCGATGCTAAAGGTGCTGTCCCCTGAAAACAGAGAAAGGAGTCTTGTTAGTTTCGTCAAAGAATCTCTGCACTGTAAAAACGTTGCTACAATCGACAAAGAACTTAAGCGAATGCACTACCCTCTTCCATACTTTCTCCCAACCGAACAAGCTATGTTCAGCCGATCCAAGAACAGAAATGTTACACTCAAAGGAGGAGGAGCTCTCTTACGGCGCGTGTCAGGTGGAAAGAAATAGATGCTTCCGGTGGCGCGCCACGCCACGAGTTCACCTTTGCACGCTGCGGCGAGTCGCACGTATATATTAATTTCGCGGCAGGTGCTTGAAGAATCGAGTATCGTCAGAGGAACCCTTGCAGTACGAGTGAATCCGTCTCCGGCTGAGATGAAAACACAGAGGGAGAAAGACACCGAGTGAGTGAGTGAGTGAGTGAGCGAGCGAGCGAGTGAGTGGAGCTGTCCTCCACGAAATTTGCATCTCTGCCTCGCCAATGCCGCCCAAGGCGAAATTGTCGTCACAATGAAACCACCCCCCAAAGCTCGGCAGCACCCTCGATACACACTCCGCCGGCACAGACGATGTCACGTGCGCGTGTCGCGCTCCAACTTTTGCCTCGAACCAGATGCGCGAAACTTCGCGAATTCTGATCACGCATACATCCTGGCCAGGGACCGATAAAAAAATTTTATCAGCCTTTTTTCCGCCGAGAGACTACTCTCCCTCTCGCTCCCACTCCCTACCGGCGCTCTCTCCGAACCTTTTGAAGCAGAGTGCCGCGCCAAGCCGAACTTCTGCGTCCCGACAACATTTAAATACAGATCGTTCTGCACGCGCTCTTCACTTTTTTCCCTAAATTGCTCGTTTCACCTCGATCGCCTCTGTGAATGCCTTTGCGCGCCGTTAATGTGTCTGACCCATTAGCCAGTCATGCATCCGCGATACCGGCACGCTTCATTGCTCCGATCAGTAAATCACGCAAGTTTCGAGCCAAGTGTCGGGAGAAGCGGTCTTGCCAGTGCTCGCTGCGAACCAGAATTTGTCGCTGCAGTCTCAAGCGACGACGTGCCCAGTAAATCCGGCCTGCTAGCTTTTGCGGAAGCCGTTGGTGGGAAGGATGCACCGCGGAGACGAAGGGCGGCCGTCCGAATATCTCGGATGGCCGGGAAAGCGAAAAGGACAACGGGGCCAAGGAGGCCATAGGTGTGAGGTATAGTTCGAGGACAGTATCTGAGACAGTTTCGCCTGGCAAGACTTAACAAATTGGCAAAGTTTCCTCCCCGGGATACGCTCGAGGCCGCCAAATTCTCCGGTGTACTGCCACCGTATCCTCTCTCTCCTCTTCTCTTTGTTCCCCAAGTTTATGATGTATTAGGCACTCCGCTCCTTTCCTACCTACTCCGCGATCCCTCCCCCTTTCAGCTGACCAATTTATACGCTGCCGGGATTTAAGACGAAACTTCCACTTAACTGAATTAACGAGCTCCGCCTGGGTTATCATTGTCTGATCTAATGAAGCACGCTTTAAGCTACACCTAACCGGAATTTCCCGAGTATTCATGCTTAGCGGATTCTTTAGCGGGTGAAAGTGTGAATATCGGAATGACGCCAAGCGATGCAAAGCGTTGTCTATGAAGACCGAGCGTAATCGTAGCACTTTTCTGCCATTCTGTCCGGGCCACGCAGACGCGTTCGTTCGCTGCCCCCGGGATTAATAAACTTTGTCGCGTCTCGGCTTACCCCGTTGGCGTAACTCTGTACACACGAAAGGGAGAAATCAATACTCGATACACGCGGAGGTCCGCTTCTACTTGCGCTATCTCTCTTTTATCTCGATCGTATCGAAGAACCAAGCGGGCATTCACAACAACGGAGCGTTCGCCGTGACACGCACAGACACATATGCTTGCGCGCCCACCAGTTCTGCTTTTCCTCTGTGTCTTTCTATCAGTTCTGCCTAACCCTCGCACCACGGAGGAGTGAAGGAGAGCAGTTTCGAAGCCCTTCCGAGGTGACAGATGGCCACGTAGACAAAGAACACGGCCGACTGCTTTCCGCGGCGTTGCGTAACCCAATAAAAGCAAAGCCGAAGTCGATCGTCCTAACGTCGAAGGGTCTCTCCTCCTATTTCTCCACCCTTTCTCCACCCCCGTGGCGAGCGGAGCCAGCCGCTCGTCAGAGGGACGATGGGGTTGAAAATCAAATAGTGCCGTCTCCATGTGAATCTTCGAGTCGGGCAAGATCGAACACTCTCTCTCTCTCCCTTTCTCTTACGACTGGCCACTAACCGTCCTTATCTATCACGCCACACCGCAACTTCTGCCTTTACTATCGTCGATCAAATCATCAAACATCCCCTATCACCCTCGCTCGCCCCGCCAACCCGCCGCCACTACGATCGAAGGGCACTTCGCGCTCTTTTACGACGATTAGGCGATTGCCTCGGACCCCTTTCTGCCAGCTCGTTAGGAAACTCCGCTCTCCTCGGACGGCAGCATTACTTTCGGGAATTACGCTCGCTCGACCACGCGCACACTTTAATAACTAAATGATTTCACTCGAAGATCGAGTGCTTTTGTTGAAAAACGCTTTTCTAGTAGGAATGTTTTGGTGGGCGGACTATGGTGCCGGTTCATTAGCGACAATATAAATTATAAGGTGGGCCTGTGTCAGATGAAATCGGATTTGCGAGCGGAGAAAAAAGTGGCGTGCGAAGTTCTTGCATGTGGAAGAGTGTCGGCTGCGGCAACTTGTCTATCGTGCTTCGTGTTTTTGAGGCATTACTCATGGCAAGAGGGGCGTCACCAAAGCATCACGTAAGCATCGACTGCCGCCTGCCGCAATAAATTCTCCTGGTGCTTGGCTACGATCGATTCGTCATTCGAGATTATAGCAGCACGTCTTATGGTCCACCGGCGATTTGAAGCGCGCCAGCGTTGCTTTGCTCGGCTTACATAAGCGTGGCGACAAAGAATGGGCATCGGACCGACAGACTGCCACGTGCCGAAATCCAATCATCCCTCCAAGTCTCGCGACCTTGTTTGTATGCTTTTTAAGTCCTTCTATTCAGTGTGCTAAGTCGCCGGAAATTGATTAATTTGATGGAGATCCACTCTTCAGTCTTGCTAAACTGAACTGGTTTAAGCAGCTCCCCCGAAATATCATAGTCACTCGAAGACAAGTGGATACTCGAGCAATGCTGGACATTACCGAAGATTGTATTTGTGTCTCCGAGTAGAGCACACGATAAACTATCTTGGCTTCGATTAATCTTTCCCAGTAAATGTTCTGTGATCCAAGTCGACGTAGAAACACGTGGCTCAGGCCTCAGGAGACGCCCCCTTCTAATCGTCCCAGTGGCAATGAATTATTTTAGTTCTACATGGGCCGGTCAGAAATTTTTTATCTTTTGAATGTTCTGGGGCTTTGGCAAACAGTGCATAAATCGATTGTTTGAGTATCAAAATGGATAGAAAACATGAAACCAGTGGGGAAAGTCCCGGAATTGTACCTAAAACACACGGAAAACCGATCTTGACTATTTGATTTCAATAGTTCTTGCCATGTTTTTTTATCTTCCCGACCTTTTCCGGGGCTGAAATTTTGTAGAAAGTGTTTTTTTGCATCGAGGAAGAAGAGGTAAAAATTCCAGAGCCCTAGCTCAAAATTCATTTTTTCGCAAATTTTTTAAGGCATACCCCTTCAAAAATTTTCGATTTTTCGAAGGTTCTGGGACTGGAACGAACGCTTGATTTTTCGATTGCTCGTGTCTCAAAACGGATAAAAAACATAAATGTTGTGGGGGAAATGCCGGAATTCTACCTAAAACACGTGGAAAACCGATCTTGAGAAATTGATTTCAATGGTTTTCCCTATGTTTTTTTATCTTCCCGACCTTTCCCGGGGCTGAAACTTGGTGGGGAATGTTTTTTTGCATCGAGGAAAAAGTAGAAAAAATTCCAGAGCCCTAGCTCAAAATTCATTTTTTCGCAAATTTTTTAAGGCATACCCCTTCAAAAATTTTCGATTTTTCGAAGGTTCTGGGACTGGAACGAACGCTTGATTTTTTGATTGCTCGTGTCTCAAAACGGAAAAAAAACATAAATGTTGTGGGGGAAATGCCGGAATTCTACCTAAAACACATGGAAAACCGATCTTGAATATTTCATTTTAGCGGTTTTCCTCATGTTTTTTTATCTTCCCGACCTTTCCCGGGGCTGAAACTTTGTAGAAAGTGTTTTTTTGCATCGAGGAAGAAGTAGAAAAAATTCCAGACCCCTAGCTCAAAATTCATTTTTTCGCAAATTTTTTAAGGCATACCCCTTCAAAAATTTTCGATTTTTCGAAGGTTCTGGGACCGGGACGAACGCTTGATTTTTCGATTATTCGTGTCTCAAAACGGATAAAAAACATAAATGTTGTGGGGGAAATGCCGGAATTCTACCTAAAACACGTGGAAAACCGATCTTGAGAAATTGATTTCAATGGTTTTCCCTATGTTTTTTTATCTTCCCGACCTTTCCCGGGGCTGAAACTTGGTGGGGAATGTTTTTTTGCATCGAGGAAAAAGTAGAAAAAATTCCAGCGCCCTAGCTCAAAATTCATTTTTTCGCAAATTTTTTAAGGCATACCCCTTCAAAAATTTTCGATTTTTCGAAGGTTCTGGGACTGGAACGAACGCTTGATTTTTCGATTGCTTATGTCTCAAAACGTATAAAAAACACGAAACCAGTGGGAGAAATGCCGGAATAGTACCTAAAACACATGGAAAACCGATCTTAAGTATCTCATTTCCATGTTCTGCGCTATAGTTCTGATTGATTTTACACGAAATAAGGAAAGATCGATTGCGGTTCCATTTGCTTAAATTGGACAATGAAATTGGGATGTCGTTGGAATGAGATTTATCTTGGTGGCGTGTCAAGTATCCTGCTACGGGACACCGGCTTCCTTCTAGGAAGGAGGAAGCAACAAGTGGCTTCTTAGCTCGAACAATCTTAGTTCTCTGCTCAACAAGTGTTTTCCAGATGGATGCTTGTCCTGGGAACTCCTTTAAGGAAACTTGCCGCAAGGAGTTCTCCTTTGAATTGAATGTCCTTTCTCAGTGGCAAGATCCTTTCATTCATGGGACGCAGTCGAACCCCTCTCATTTCCTGATTTTCCATGCGATTACCGCTTGATTGCCGCCCCAAATATCCTCGTTCATAAATGGCCATATCAAGATCTGAATTAGCCAAAAAATAGTGTTGCCACGCGAACAACATAAACGACACTACTAATCGAATGCTCTCGTGACTGAATGAACAGTCGAGCAACAATCCTTTGGTTTAGGCGTAAGGGGGATAATTCGTTGTCGGTCACGAGAGCGGAAGAAAGAGTTGTTCGGTTAATTCGCGAGGTGGTGGAGGAGGAGGATGAGGAGAGGGAGAGGGGAAGGGCGTGCAGGGTGAGGTGAGTGCGAAGGAAAGAGGATAGCGGTTCTCGCGTGCCGTCTCTAAATAATAAAATAAAACCGACCCTCTCGGGCGGGTATCCCTGGGCCGCGCTCAATCCCGACAGCAACAAGTTGATATCTTATTCCCCCGAGGGTGCGGACGGGGGTGGTTGTGGACTCTTGGTGGTCGGGGTCGGGGTCGGTGGGAGGTGGTGGGTTGGGGGACATCGGCGTCGTAAGAAAACGCACTCCTCTCTTCGGCGGGGCGCCTCACACCGCCGTCGTCGCCTTTTCTTTTCATCAACAGGTTCCTTATCCGTGCCCTCTGGCCCGGGAAATCTTCGAGGGAAGAAGCCCCTCGTCCGTGAAAGCGCCGGGAAAACTTGCGGCAAAAGCCGGCCACTGTCTGCGAGGGTGGTTCTCCTTGAGGCTCAGGAAGTGACTAAGATACCGAGGGAGAGAAGCTTCTCCTCTCGCGCCTCTGTGTCTTTCCTTAGGGGTTGCCGGGCCATCGAGAAGACGATTCTCTGGCGTCTTGTAACCTGTTGGATGTGCCCCGCGGCAATGGGGTGGGGCTTGTTAAGTGGCTTTCGCGCCGCCGAGCACCGCCGGAAGTGGAAGGCGTCAAGATCTTTCAGGACTAATTGCTACTTTTCCCATTAAACAGTTGCAACTCCTCTAAGTACTGATATTTGTAAAACTCCATTTGCCCCAAGTGGTCCTTACATCCCTCGATTGCCGTCAGCCTTACTTTTGTAATTATGTAATCCGCGATGGGGGGGCATGCATAAAGCATATGTGGAACCCGCCGGGTTCCACCTACTTCGGAAATGTATGAAGTCCTTTACGATTAGTCGATCCGACGAGGAGAACGGGGAGGGCATTGTGTCTTCCTTTGACTTCCCGCAACACCCTACAACTTCCTTCAACAAGAGCTATTAAAGCTTATCACTTTAGTTACGCAATATTTGATCCTGTAGGAGCTTATCCCGGCAAACTGCCGGGTAGCCGAGAAACTCTGGGGCCTGAAGGGGGTGACTGCTAAAGTGCCTTATCCCGCGGCTAAGGAAGCACCCGGACAAGAGTAGTCGGGGATGCTTCCTTAAGGGCGGCTGTTACTAAGAAAAACCAAACTCTCGAAGTCTTGTAACCTGTTGAAGCAACCCCTCGGGAGATAAAGTGCTTTCTTGGCAGGCTGCTGAAGAAGGGAGGCCAGTTTAGCAGGGGTTGCCTCCTAAGAATCTTGAGATGCTTGGGATAAAATCTCCAGAGGAGGACAGACTGATCAGCGAAAAACAAGGCCGAGAAGGGAAGACACGGCCAAGCCAAGGGGTGATAAGGCGGAGGAAGAAGCGTGAAAAGAGATCTTTACCGGCGTAGAGACCCGCGAGAGACAGAGTGGAGCGCGGTCCCCCGAAGTGAGCGAGAGACAGAGCAGCCAAGAGCTCTTTGAAGAAGTGACACCTTTGTTTTCCCAGAGGGCGCTCGAACCTCGTGCGAAGGGTTAGTAGTCTCGAGGAAAATTGGCGTTACGAGGAAATTACTCGGAAACGGAGATGAAGCCCTTCAGAGCCGACGATGCTCACCTGTATGGTGCTTTATGTACACTGCCGGTCTAAGAAGCTTCAGTTATGCATTTACCCACCCTTTCTCTCTCACATGACCACTACATCCACACCCTCTCAACCCTCCCCAAGTACAAGTCTCCTAACTACCTTATACCATTCCCTATTTTATCATTCTCTTCTATAGCTCTCACGAGTTGCACACTCATTATTTTGACGGCTCAATGCCCACTTCTAGTCGGATCATTCTCCCTGCGGTTGCGAGTCTCCGCCAATTCAATGGGCAAATTTCGGCAAATGTCACGGCGATCGGCAATCGTTCGATCAGCCCTATCTTCGCCCGTGGCAGATTCGATTTCTGAAAGGCTGACATAAGTAGATCCAGCCAGCTGCCACTTCCGGGGAGCATCGCTCACCCTCTCTTTCCTATCCGCGGATATCTCGCCGCTCTGAAAGCGCTCTATCCATGGCGCGTGACTTTTTACCGGTAGCTGTGCTTTTTGTGCCGCGATCCTCTCCCTCTCCGGACTGGCTGAGCCATTGTGTCGCCGAAAGTGGATGGCCCTGCGGGGGATAAATATTTAACTACGCCGCACTCTTGCGTAAACAAGCCGAAGGTGAAGCCAACATCCTCCTGGTGCTCTTCTTCGTCAGCGACCCGTGTGTGCGTGTGTTTGTGTGGGAGGAAGGAACCACCGATGCCGGATGCACTCGATCACGGCATGGCGCCACGCGGTTCGCCCTCGTGTTGGCTGGGCACGTCGAACCAGCAGAGGAGAGTGTGAGCGACAGAAGGATCGGTTGCGGCACCGACGCCCAAAAGGAGCACGGATCTTTTCGGATATTCAAAATATGCAGAACGCCGCAGCGTCGCTCGAGCGCACACTCACAAAAGGCAAACCGGCCGCGGAAATAAAGGGAGCAGCAGCTCCTCGAGGGGCGTGGATAGAAAGATAGTCAGAGAGGGTGAGAGAGTGAGAGAGAAGGTGAGTGTGTTGCGGAGAAGATCGCCGATTCTGTTTGCCCACAAAACAGCCGCAAACACGAGGCGAGCGGCATTATGCAGTCGTTCTAGTCTAGACAGACAGCGGCGTGCCAACCACCTACAAGCAGATGATGATGAACCTTTCCTTGGATTTTTCGGATTAGCCACGGACGGACACTACGAGAGTACAGCAGCCACAGATAGACCAGAGAAGAGCATCGCCGGTATAAACCCACCCCCGAGTAATTCGAGACATGCTGCTGCTCTTCATCTTCAGCTGCAGCACTCGGGCAGATGTCGAAATTGCCGGGCTAGCCCAAGACAATACGGAGAATGGAAGAATGACCGGCCGATTGTTGAGAGAAGCTTCTTTCGCGATGGATACGAGAGACAAGTTGGAGTAGCTATGAAAGCGCAGATGCGCTTCCCGAGTGTCTCGACCTGACTGAAGATGCTCTTGATCTGTCAATTAGAGCTGATGACTGTGTACAAATAAACGTCGCTCCTCGTTCCCTCGATGTCTTGGCTCGAGTTTCATACAATTGGGGAAACTCGGTATTGGCATTCGATGTGGGTCACCACCTGGACTTTCCGATAATTCTTACAATACTTACATGTCAGAGGAACGCTCCCTTTCTCTCTACCAATAGAAACCTGATGACGAAATAATTAATTCTGACATGGTAAGGAAGTAAGACACGGGACGATATGTTTATCGTTTCTCCAATAATGAGCTGAAGCATGGGAATGTCTGTGCTAACTGTGATTAAAAGACCAAGAGACAGGGCGGCAGGGAGTTGTAGGCGTACCGACATTAAAAGAGGCCTCGTGACGGAAAGGGACAAACGGGCCTCCGAGGCACTCAAGTGCATATGAAAAGGAAATTTCGAGAAGAGCGAGCCGCTTGGTCCCGCGCGGTACGGACAATCGCCGGATAAACCGAAGACATAATGGCACGCATGCCGCGGTAAAACTTCCGCACCACTTCAGCTAACTTCTGAGGGAAGGCGGAGCACAAACAATCCTGAAATTAAAGTCACGGCGATCCCGGCCAGCGCGCTCGCTCCAGTAGCATCCGGAGGATGCACCAGGAGCGTGAGTCAAAGGATCGGCTGGTGCGCGAATGTTTGCGTATATACCAACGTATCGAGCGCACCCTCGCGTTCTCGCCGCGCTTGTTTCTCTCTATTTACCGTCGAGATAGTCCTGAAGGTGGGACAAGGAGAGAGGCAACGGAGAGAGAAAGAGAGCTAAGAGAAAGGCGCGGGAGAGGGCAGGGTGCATAGGAGCGTGTTCAAAGCAGGCCGGAGGAAGACGCGGCGCTGATGCTGTGGTGCAGCCGCATACGGGACAAGGAAGAAGAGACAAGAGGAGGGCAGGCGTGTGAGGGAGAGGGCCGCGGGCTAAACGGAGAGACATGATCCTCCTCCACCTTCGACTCGACTCCCTTTTCTCGAGCGCTCGTTTTTTCCCCTTTGTCCCAAAGCACGGAAATTAAGAGACTTCTCCCGTCGGTCCAACCCCTTCGGAGAAGCTGCGCGTACATACGTGCTCGCCCCACGCATACTTGCAATCCTCCTGATACTGCTCGAGCGACTACTCTCCTCGCACACAGGCGTACTCATCTCAGCGGGCTGCTGTATCCTCCCGGTGTATGCAGGTAGCACGGCACAACAGGGAGGCGAGCCATTGTCCGCGGACACCTGTGGACTTACGTCTCATGCACGATGTAGCCACTTACTTCCGCGCCCGGGAGAAAAAGAAGCCCTCTTGCGCTTTTCTCCGCTTTTCGCGCCCGACGAACTAAGCACCCTAGCCCTATGTCTACACCAGCTCCGCTCGTCTTTCCTCCCTTTTTCACCTCTATCTCGAAACGGCGAGTTCGCCCTCTCTCATTCCCCGCTCACACCTTCTCGCCTCGTTCGCCGCTTCTTAACTCTCTAGGTTAGTGCTTGCTCTATCTCACCCCTGGCACCCGCCACCGCCACCGCCGCCCACTCCTTTGCCCGTGGAGTGCAGCCCTCCTCCAGGGCGTTAAATCGCCGCTGCCGCTTTGTAAACGGAACTCCTCCCTCTCCCGGGGATAAGATAATGCGGGAGAGAAAGAGAGTGGAGACTACCTTGCGACACGTGCCAGAGGCGGCCCGGTCGCCGGAGTGCTTCCTTTAATTAAAAAAGTCATTAACTCCCAAGTGCGCGCTAGAGGAAGCACTGCGTGCAGGTATATTTATTTTTGTCGGATGTCCGCTCCGGGCCCCAGTCGAGAAAAATAGCTGCTTGCCAAGAAACTTACTCGGCTTTGCTTGGAATAACAGAGGAGAACTGTCCCGCACTCCTGGCTGTATGTAATGCTAATTCACCCTCTGCTGTAATTAAGAATTCTGTGCTGAGAGGTGCGAAATGGGAGGTGTCTTGGAGTATACAAGAGCTGAGATGAAATGCTGGGAGTGGCGGGATAGTGTATGTAATCGGTGAAGGGTTGGTTAAATTGGAGATTCGCCTAGGAAGCGGCTTGAGCCGTCTCTTAAGGGTAGGATCGCTCCTCCCCGAGTAAACCGCACTGGTTATTACCAGGGGTCGACTCGCATCTGCCTGCCTCTACCTGCAAATTCGTACACCTGGACACAGTGGCGACATCCCTCCATTTCCTCGATATCCTATTGCTCGCCGGATCCCGGCGAGTGTCGGGGAGTGATCGGCTCTACGCCAGTGTGACTACCCCTAAATAAGCTTGTCGGATTATCTGGCTGTAGCGTCCCCTGCTTTAACTTCGCTTATTTCCCCGGGAAACACGAAAAAGCGCTCACCGGCAATAAAAACTCCAGGCGATTATTAGTAACGACATTTTACAGCGTCCAGGCTGTAGCAGCTAATTAAGGGGCCAGCATTCGTCGGAAGGTCGTAGCCCTGGAATCCCCGGGGAGCAGAGCGCGCTCTGCTAATTAGAAAACAAAAAAGCTTTAATCGCCCAGAGATTGTTCCTGCCGTGGAGCCATCTGCGCGTAGCGCGGGCGCAAGTGCATTCGATTTATGCAGCCGATTAAACGTTAAAATTCATCGCTTAATTATCCGTAATATCCGCGGCAATGCGTATCATGGAGTCCGCTCGCTCGCTCGCTCGCTCGCGCGGGCGCGCGCGCGCTCCCGCTCGGGCCCGGCTTGAGAGACCGATGAGTAGCACAGAGGGAAAAAAAAAAATTCGAGCACAGACCCACGCTCTCGCACGATCGCGCGATATTCGCCGGCATCCACTCTGTGTATGTGCGAATTGCGCATACACGCACAAAGAGTGAGAGCCGCCGAGGGAGAGGGATGTGCATGCGGGAGAGAGAGAGAGAGAGAGAGAGAGTGGGAGACAGAGAATTAGAGTTAGAGAAAAAAAGAGCGGGAGAATATGCGTGTGCGAGGGAGCGAGAGAGGCGGAGGGTGAGAGAAAAAGAGAATGAGACAGAGGCGGCCAGTCGATCGGCCGCACTGGTTGGCCGGGGTAAAAACAAAAATCGAGGCCGAGCCCGCAGATACGCGGTTTTTGCGAAATTACGGGACCCGCCTCGTGCCTTCGCGCACTCTCGTAAATCAATCAGCGCTTCGACATTCGTATATATTTTTCGTTAATTATTTTTATTCACGGCGCTGCGCGTAGGAACCGCCCGCCCGGCCAGGCCAATGCGAGCCGGAGCTGCCGGCCATCGACTAGGTATATGTGTGTATATCGGCGATGTGTGTATGTATGTACTTGAACGTACATATTTGTGCAACACTGCCTAGTTAGGTGCGCGCTGCTACCCTGCCGCATTTTTTTCTCCTTGCCGCACGCACCCACGCTCGCACGCACGCACGTACGCACGCATGGACCCACTTACGCACCCCGGAAAATGCTCTCTGCCTCGCTATGTACATACAGCATGTATAGGTGAAGCAGAGAGTGGAGCAGAGCTCGATGCCCTCTCGCTCCGGGTTCGTAGGCCTGTTTTTTCGCGACGCGTATCAGGCCGACGCGGCGCGGCGCCTGCTGGTCGCCGAGAGCTGCGCACCGAAATCACTCGTACGCCGCCCGCGTGTTTTCCATTAGGCCGAGGAGGAAAAATCCGCAAGAGATCTCTGCCAGGAGGAGCGGCTTCCCGCTTCCCGAGAGATACGTGCGTCCCTTCGGATAGACCGAGGGAATATGCGACGGCCTCTCTCTCTCTCGGATTTGCACATTTATTCGTTTAGTGGTATACAATCGAGCTTGAAATTCGTCGGCGGCGGTACGATGCTGGCGCGCGCTGGAGCGCGGACACCGCCTGGAACGCGCGCGCGCGCGCGCGCGTGTGTGTGTGTACGCATCTACGCAGGAACTTCATCCCTTATTCATAACCCTTCGAAGGGCTTGATAGAGCTCCGCGATATACACGAGGACCGTGAGCTTTTTTCCTGCTCTCCTCCAACCCCTCCACCTCCTCCTCTTGCTCTCCCTCGTCCCCAAGCGTTATGCGTATATGCCGTTTCTCTGTTTCGTATTAAATGCTTCATTTGACGGACACTGTTTCAACGGAGGCGAGTCTTAATGCCGCGCGCGCGCTCGCGCGTCTTCCGAAGCCGACACAAGCGTGTATTCCATAGGTGGAGTCGAAAGCTGCTGCTCCTCCCGGGAGCAGCCTGAATTCGTGGCTGGCTTTACATGAAAAAGCGTTAGCATAGCGGGGCGGCCCGGAATGATACAGAGGAATCAAAAGGGCGCTTTTTTCGAAATCATCACTCTAATACACCTCTCTTGCCGGCGAGCGCCGTGTTCTCTCTGGCGTGTCTTTTGCGAAATCCTACCAGCGAGTGCACACATCTGTCTTTGTATAATACGTGGATTTCGAGAGCTCGTGCCAGCCTCAACTAAAATCGATCAGCGATGCCACTCGAGAGGCCGAGTGACGCAAGACGTAAATAAAGGCGGAGGGACATCTTCGCCGCGTTAATTCAGCCGAGAAGAGAGAAGGTCGCCCCGAGACGACCAACAGGGGCGGCTCTGCTAATTAACGGTTCAATCGCACACACGCTCCCTGCGATAGTTTAATTGATTCCCGAATAGTTGTCCACGCCCGTTCGGTAGACCGAGCGGGATGAGTTCGCCAACTGAGCGGCGCTCCCTGCACCCTTGTGGTCAGGAGAGTTCAGGAGATGGAGCAAGAAATAAATTACGGGCTTCTGTATCCGCTAGCCAAGAATGTCCACCCTTCTTCCGCGAGTCCTCCGCCCTTCCCTCCTCGCTGTCGAACTGTTCGCAAAACAATCCCGAGCCAGACCGAGCACCCGTGAGCGAGCGAGCGAGAGTTCCGATGGTTCCTCCTCGTTTCCCTCGCTACACCAGTTACTTCGGTGGGGCGAGGGCAAAAGCAGACTTCGATCGTCACTTCCGCACTTGGCCTGGGAAAAACTGGAGGGCTGCTTCTATCTTTTTCATCAGCTCTCTCTCTCTCTGTTTCTCTTAGCATGTTAGCAGCGACGAGCGACGACGAGCGATCTCTCAATTGAGTGGCTTCAAAAAATCCCGGCAAAGTAATTGACTCCTCGCACAAGTTTGTTGGTAGGGTTGCTGCGCTAATCACCGTTCTCGAGTCTCACGAGCCATCTATATAAGCTCGTGAATGCGGCATGTCGGCGGCGGCGGCGGCGCTCGCAAAAAGGTAACATTAAAAGTCTTGCGAGATATCGCGACGATCAGTTTTATGTAGGTGGAGGTTCAGGTCGCCGTCGGCGGCAGCAAATCGTCCCGAAGTTGCTCGGAGGAGCTTCTCAAAAAAGCTCCTGGAGGAGGAGGAAGCGATGGTGGTGGTGGTGGGGTGGAGGAGGAGCGGCCACTCGAAGCCGCGATGATTCTCGCGGTAACAAGGCCGCACAGCAGTCTCAAGGAGGAAAGTTCGCCATAACACGCGTGTATTATTACATGCGCGGCCGGAGTTCCCTCGAGTTCCGACCTTTTCCTGGCATGCACGAGCACACACCTTCCTATCACCGCCTCCACCCGCCGCCCACCCCCTTCCCGTGGATTTCTCCGGAACGCGCGAAGCAATCGCGAGTCATAGAAATGTTTCTCGTTCTGTGTACCACCACCCTTCGAGTCCACTCTCGGCATGCACGCTTCGGCCAAGAGAAAGCGAGAGAGAGAGAGTGCAGTGAGCACAGGCCGGGCTAGAGTTATCATGTAACTACACGATACTTGGACGTTCTCAGCTGGAAACGTATTTCGACCGCTGGGCAAAGTCGAGGCTTGTAGACGCGAGCTTTCCAGCTTTTCGAACTGAGTTCCCGACATCTCACGATTTGACGCTGAGCACCGGTTGTCTATCCTTCATCATTTTTCCCACTCTTCCTCTTGGAACGCCCTTTCGTGGAAGCGTGCCACCAACACACGCGTCCTTCTCTCTTCCCCCAGCCTCGCCTTATGTCCTTCGGACTTCGGTACACGGTAGTCCTCCTCGCTCGATTGCATTGGCCAACATCGTTTAATAAAGCAGTAATAAAGCCACACGCCAGACTCCATTCTCATGCGAGCCAAAGGAAAAAGGGAGTGCAGTACGCGCTCGCGGCGTATAATTACGTATAATCCGAAGATACACATGTACGTACGTGTACCCAGGAGGATGGCGCTCTCGGCCCTGTATATCTTGTGTGTCTCGCAGGCCAAGCCATTGTTATCCGCGCCCGAAATCTACCAGGCTTATCGCAATTGTCTTCTAGATAACCCATTCTCCACTCTTTTCGGCTTCCTTTTATCCCGCTGCGTTTTTCGGCGGAGGGACCGGAGAATCTCGCATTCTCGGCGCTCACTTTCGAGCGGGTTAGAGGCGGCGCGGCGGCGCTGCTCTCCGACAACGTGGCTATCAGCGCGGCGGCGGAAAGAGCGGCGGCATCGAGACGGTCTGCAATAATTATCGGCCAAGGGAAGGAGGGAAAAGGGCTGGCGAGGAAGAGGGCAGGGGCAGAAGGTAGGAGAAGGAGAGAAGGAGGAAGCGAGAGCGAGTGGCCAGGGCCCTCGGTCGCGCAGAGGGAACCGAGAGAAAGAGGGTGCTATGCACCGAGAAAAAGAGACAGAGCCGCCAGGAGAGAAGGAGAGAGCGAGCGAGAGAGAGAGAGAGAGGAGGAGAGCGAAATAGGAGAGGGTACGAGGAACGATGAAAAGTTTGACCGGACGCAGCGAGCACAATGCATCGCGGCCCACCCTCCACCCCCGTGAACGACCTACCCCGTAATCCCACCCGCATTGTACGACCAATCAATATTGTTTTATACCGTGAGTCGTGAGACGAGCCGCTCTGATAGCCCGTTCGATGCTCTACTCTCTACTCTCTACACTCTCTTCCTCTCTCGTTTCCTTCTCCTCTCTTCTCTGCTCTTCTCTTCTCTTCTCTTCTCTGCAACTGCCAATGCTGATGCAGTTACGGCCTCCGGCTACTTCAGAGATTCCTTCGTATTTACCTAGCCGCTCGAGACCACGGGCCACCCCTTTCTTTCGCCGGGGATCGAACTCTCCGCCGCTAGCTTTCTCCCTTCTTTGCGTTTTTAAGACTTTCCTCAACTAAATGCCGGCCGTGCATCGTTTCATCGGGAATCGGACCGCAGCCGCCGCCGCCGCCGCCGCCACCGCCGCCGACCATTTTTCTGCCTAGACGTTCCTCCATCCCCACTTTCCATTCAAATTGTTATTTCAGCACTTTCCAGACTTGATTCCCAGCAAGGACCACCGGCGGAGCCGGTAATTATTTCTCCGACTTTTTACTTCTTATGCTCGAGAGCTCTAATAGGTCAGACCAGACTCACAATCAGTCTGCTCCATATCGCAGTGTTCGGGAGTTCGATATCGATTGAGCCTCGACACATGATTGGAAAGATAAGCGGGGAATTCAGGCGCACAAGTCCAATCCGAGCGATTCGAGTTTTATCCACTGACGCTTCCGGGCGACACGTCGAAATTTTCTTCGCACGGCATGGAAGAGAGGAGATGCGTGCAGGAACAACGCACAATGTGCATCCGCTTGGCTCGCTCGTCGAGGACGATGGAACGCCGAGGAGGATCCGTTCCGCTCTCGCTCGATGACGCTGATTCAGGATTACTCTCCCTCTTTAATTATCCTGCCCCCTCGAGCCCTCTACCATCCTCACTCCTGCTTTCTCTCTCTCTCTCTCTCACTCCTCGTCTCTCTTTCCTTCTACTGGCTGCCACTTCCACGTCCTCCTCACAGTCATCGTCAGCCTCGCCGTCATCGTCCTTGTCACCGTCTTCTCGTATTTGTTCGCGGAAAGGGCTGAAAGTCCGGCGCGGCGCATGCGATAATGATTTATCTCCGGGAGCACGCTTCTTGGGCAGGAACCGGATATATTGTTGGACGATAGCGGGGCGATATCTTGCAAGACCCGCTGCCGTTCTCCGTGGCGATATTCTTCCCGGCGAGCTCTCCAACACCTACACGCACCAAGAATACTCCCTCCGGAGAGATCCAGATACGAAGGAACCGCCGCGCCGGGAACCTTATCGATTCTCTATGATTCTTTCAATGCGAGCAAGATCTAATGGAACTCTTTGTTCGGGCTGGTTGAATGGAGGCGTGGAAAAATGACGACTGCGATTCCATGAAGACACTCCGATACCGAGTCATACTCGCGTGTCTATTGGCGAGCACATGTTAGGTGAAGCACGTAATACAACAGCTCAGGTGTGTAAGTCAGCATTTGCTTTTCCTTCGGTCCGCGTTACTCTTCTGGCACCCCCCCTCCTCCTCGACCTTATGTCTACTAATACGCTCGACATAGGTAGATGATAGATACACGGATGTAATCTTCCTATGACATCGGCCAGCCACCGTGTTCCAAGCAGCCTGTTTTCGCTATTCACTCTCTGAATAATAGACTACTCTTTGCTACTATTTATAGTAGACACTCCGAAGGTTTCTACCATTGTTTCTCTTAGTGAGAAATTCGAAAAAGATATCCTAATAAAGACGGATTTCAATTTAGATGTAATAACATCTGGGTTCATCTTCCTTTCAATAATGTCGGGAGCAGCATGATCAGAGAATTTCGATGACGAACAATCCTAATACCAATCACAGCGCAGCGCACTAATATTCACTATGAAATCACACCATGAAACTGCCCATCGAATTAAACGCCATCCATCTCGGGCGAGCCACTCGCATCAGGCCGGTGTCAGGCTGGAAGCGAAATTCCCGCGGCATATCAATCGGGGGCCGCCGCCGCCGCCGCCGCCGCCGCCGCCGCTGCCGCCGCCGGGGTAAAAATCAATGCGACCAGGCCAGGTATCGCGTCTCGCAAAAATTCTATTCACGCAAGGACATCCCTCACGCCGCTCTGCTTTGGTAGTGGTGTGGCGTTGTTGGCCTCCGGCCGATTCCGATCGCACGCGTCCTCGAGCTCGAGTGCCTAACATGTTCCTGCATAGAAGAATCTTGATGGTGCTAGCAGACATTTCGAGGTGAGAGAGCGAGCGAGGCCGATTGGTCGATGTTGCCGCGGGGTCCAGTGACGTCAGTGGGGCCAGGGACCGAAGATCCGGTTCCATTCGCCGTGGAGAACCTGCCCCATTGTCGCTGGTCACTATCGATGACCATTCAGCTGGCTACGCTCTGGCTCGCCTTTCTCGATGGCCGCGAACCATGCCCACCATGCCGATCATCCACTTGCATGCCTTCGCTCCTTTTCCCCTTCTGTGTATATGTGTCTCTCTGTATGTGTGTGCTCGCCTCTTTGCCTCTCTCTGCGTTCTGACGCAAATGCCTCCCACCTAGGCGACTCCAACTATGTCCTCTGTCTCGATCCCCACGGTCACATGCGCTCTTTTCTCTGTCGACTCTTCCGGTGTCGCCTCTTTACCAGATGGCGACGAGTACGAGTAATTAGCGAGCCGCTCGTGCACGGGAAGTCCCCAAGGTTTCCCGTCCCTCTCTGTCATTCTCTCCATGGAATCGATGACATCGAGAACTTTTGACAGTTCTTTCCTAGGCTTCTCTTTCTATTTCTCTGTCTTTCTCTCTTTCTCTCTTGCTGGCTTGACATTGTATTCAAGGTTCTTGGTTAATTGCGTGCTGGTAAGTGGGCGATGCCCTTATTGATTTGTAGTAGCGGCGGGTGGCGATAGTGTTTCCTCATTTCTGTTTACATGTTTACAATGTGGCTTGCTTCATTCTGATCGAGCGAGCTTCATTCATTACGCGCATTACAGCGGAGCACACAGTGCGAGGCTGCCGTTAAATGGTCCCACCGCCGCGCTTGCATCGACGAGCGGTTCGCAGTCACAAAATTTGCGAGCATTTTCCGTAGCCTTCCCGTAGCCGGCATACGTAATCGACTGACACCGGCTTTGCCGAGTGGAGCGTGCTAACGATGCCCGGCGATGCGCAAAATCAGGGGCGATAATTTGGAATTAACCAAATTAGTACGTTGCTGCTTTGTAATTATGTTAACCCGTGCTTACATCACGTATTACTGCGGTGCGAGATGCCTCTGACCCGTTTCGACTAGTCACACGAATTATATTTGCCAAAAAAGCCACTTTGCCGAGTCTCCAGTCGCAGAATCGCCGGAGACTCATTACGTTCGCGGGTTATGCATGTATGTGTGTGTCGTCAGCGAATCTCGCCTACGGAAGCCTTAACGAGAGTTCGAGAAATGTTTGATCTATCCGGGTCAATCGGGGTCGAACTAAGTCATCTTAGGCACATGTTGACACGAGCCGAGAACTTCCAGCTGCAATCTTCCGTTCCGGGAAAGCTTTACGAACTAATCGTACCAATCTCAAGCGTCGGGAGAGAATTCATCCGCACGAGATTACCCCATTTCCTTCGGTCGTCAAAGAGTTGGGTGCAATAGCGAGAAAAAACGATACTGGTTCGCACTCTCTACCAATTAAAAGGGAATGCGTAATTTACAATTTAATACAGCTCGTTGAACGAGTGGGGCGTCGGAGAGTCCGTGGGGGAAGAAAGAGTGTCGTGGGCAGTGTCGCGGGCGAAAAGCAAAGGCGAGAAGTTTCGCGTAATTGAGGAGAAAGAGATCTTTGTGCGGCGACACCTCCTGTTCCTTTAATCAAGCATTCAAGAGAGAGCGAGCGAGAGGCTGGCGCGCGCACTGTCTGCGGACCGCGCGAGCGAATCCTCGCGAGGCCGATTCCTCCTCCGGTTAGCGTGAAGGAGTGTCTCATCCCCGGACACCCTCTCGCTCTCGCCCTCGCCGCGCTCGCTTCTTCTCTCTCGAACCGAGCGGTTCGCACGGGGATGGAGATTTCCTCGTCGGCGCCATCAGCGCGCAAAGAGTGTCTGACTGGGCCTTTGATCTCAGACGCCGGGGCGAGAGCGGCTGGATCGTCATTCGCGGATTTCGGCACCCCACGAGTGACCACTCGTCGATTCGATGACATCGCGTTTCACGTGACCGCACGCCAAAGCACCGGCAGCGGCGGCGCGACGCGGCCTCCCATTGCCAAAGCCACCGAGAGTGGCGAACACTCTTTTTCCCCCCCATGCTTCCCTCCAGCATTTCGGCAGGTGACCAACCGTAGAGAACAGACTGCCAGTGGTCCAGGGGTGCGAGATTCCCTCGCGGGGGAGATGCCAGAAGATGCAAAGAAGATACAGAAAGTGGTGAAGAAGGAGGAGAGCAGAGAAGAGAGTGATCGCTTTGGGAGATGCAGCAAGTGCGCGAGGGGCCGAGGAGGAAAACAATTAAGGGAAGGCGAGACGACAGAGAGCAAGAGAGCGAGAGCCTTGTATGATAATGCGTTGTAACCAGTGGCAAAGGCGAGCGATAGGATGAAGGTGGAAGTGTAGGAGATGGTAGGACAGGCGTTGGGTAACCAGCCCGGCGAGCGACCAGGTTGCCGAGGACGAAGGTAGATGAAGCGCGTTAGCAGGGCGCGCATTACGTGGGGAGGGCAGAAACTGCGCGCGTGAGAAAGAGTGAGAAGCTCAGAGCGGCGGAAAAGAAGGGCGGCGGCGGCGACGGGAAGGAGAGGCAGAGGCAGAGGCAGAGGCAGCGGCAGAGGCGGCGGGAGGGAGGGGGATGGAAAATCGCGGTTGGGGACGAGTGGGGGTTGGTGGAGGTCGTGGTTCTTACTTTGCATTCCTTTGTGTGTTCTCCTGAGCCCTCCATCTACCCTCCTACAACCCAGTCATCCTCCTACCTCTTGAAGCTTGAACTAACGCCCGAGGTTTTAATGCACTTGTCTACTCCACATGCCGTTCATAAAGACATATATGCCGTCTGTTGAACGAGTGGGCAGGAGGACCGAGGTCTTGCCGAGAGGAACGAGACAGAGAAGCTGCTGCAAGGGAAAGCGGCCGCGGCCCGGTCGCGCGGCCGTGTGTAAAAGAGAAGGAGAAAGAGAGACGAAAAGGCGGCAACCCGCCGAGGTGGTTGGATACGGAGCGGAGCGGAGCGCGAGACAGAGCCCGCGCTCGCAAAGGAGGGCCGAGAAAGAGACTGCGAGAGCGAGAGTATAACGATATGAAATGCATTTTAAATTCTAAGCATTCGCTCGCGTCATGGAAAGACCTGGGCTCTTTGCTTGCATAATCCTGCTGCTGGTGCTGGTGCTGCTGGTGCTGCTGGTGCCGCCGCTACCGCTGGCGACGTACAAAAGTTAAAAAGGAACGACGGCGCAGAGGAAGGGAAGAATTAAAATGCAGTGGTCGAATCAGACCTTTGCCGGATGCTGAGCGCAGCTTGTGGACTCTGCGCCTACCGCCGCCGCCGCCGCCGCCGACGCCGCCGTCGTCTTCTACCACTGCGGCCAGGCGTTAAATTCGCGTTTCATGCCCACCCGACCCAACTACTCTCCTTCCGAGCAAATTCACCCTTTTTCCTCACACGCGCCCACCGCTCTTTTGCTAATAAGAAAATTGCGGCCAATATTGAAATAGGGGAAACAGCAGCTCCGCGAATTTTCCTAGTCACTCGCGCGTAAACTCGGTGTGGCGTGTCGGTGATAACGAAGCGACTCGAGCTTCCCCGATTGCTTAATGGACTACTAAGAAAGCAATCACGCTCTCTTCTGCGAGGCGAGAATCAGAGAGAACGGGAGAGTACGAGGAGCGCGCTCGAAGACGAAGGTTTTTCGCTTATGTACGCGTGTCTGAAGTGAGTGGCCGTGTATCAAGGGTAGAGAGAACAGAGGGGATAAAGAATTAAAATACCCAGACTGAATAAAACCCTTCGAACGCGCATACTGCCAGCTTTTATCCGACGTCACTGTCAACGAATCTCCTCACACGTGTTGCGTGCACCCTGCGCGTGAGGATCCTGCGTTTCTCTTTTGTGAGAGCGATACATATTTCATAGAATATAAATATCGCCCTACTCCCACTCTCCCACCCTTCTTTCTCTCGCTTCTAGTAATCAATATGTACCTATTCATTGTCGCTGAATTATTCCTGCTCTCGGCGTTGGACTTATTATACATTTTCCAGGTTACACTAACCTGGATCGATATCCCATTACTTTATGCGAGATAAAAATGCGAGTCTAACAGCGCCAGATTCGAGCATGAACAGTCTTTGCGAGCCTGGTGGCAATGTACTCGAGAATGACAAAAATAGTGCAATGTAAGACTGATTAAGCATCGTGTTAATTGACTCACCTCTCGTGCCCCGGTATCGGCGTACCAGCCAGCCCTCCGCTACGGCTTCATACGTCAATCTAAACAATAGAAGAGACAATACTTAGAGAAAGTCTGCGACAGGCTGGCATTGCGGTTAGAGCAATATAGAGCAGACACATGCAACAGATATACGCGGGCGCGCTCTCTCGGCCGTACCAGCAGCATTGAACTGCCACAAGAGAGTGTCACAAGGTCAAGTGCACGCGTATATCGGAATTTCACGCGCGGCTTTCAAGCGCGCCACTGGTTTCATTCCGGGTTACGAAGAAAATATTTCACTGTCGAGCATAAATTAATTTTAATTCGGTGAAACCGGGTTTTGCAAGTAATTCCCATTAAATAGGCGGCCGGGGCGTTTCACCTTCACAAGTGGCGGGGCGGGCGCATTATGCAGCCGGCTGAGCGACCGATGGCCGAGAGGTCGGTCGGTCGGCGCCGCCGCCGCCGCCGCCGCCGCCGCTTCGGTTCCACGGTCAGTTCATTAAAATCCACAAATATTTGCGCGAAATAACAATAAAATATTAAATGAATGGACGCGCGCATTCGGCCGTGAGCGCGATAAATTAAAGCGATTATCGAAGCGCCGTCGTCCCCGGTAATTACATTCGTGCCGGCCGTACCAGCAAGAGCGAGAGAGAGAGAGAGAGAGAGAGAAACAGAAAATGACAGAAGCACTGTGCGAGTGGGAGCGAGGGAGTGGCGAGTGTGATTCGACACCGTGAACGAGACAGTTTGCCGACCATCAAAAGTCCACTGGCTAACCGATTCTAGAGGCGCCACTCGAGGAGCGGAGAGCTCATAACCAAGGGGACAAATGAGCGAGTAGTTGTAAAAGGAGCTTTTCGTGCACCTGAGAGCCACAATGAGAAGGTGGGGTCGGACGGCCCAGGGTGGTATACCAAGAGAGAGAAAGAGAGAGAGAGCAGAGCGTACACAGGCCGCGCCACCGATTCACAGGAGCACACGTACGACGCCCAAAGAGATAAAGTGAAGGGGTGGGTGGGTTGGGTTGGGGGGGTGTGGGAGAAAGAGGCCGATGATGATAGGCAGAGAAAGGGAGAGAGTGATCCTTTCATGCGAGGAAAGAAAGCGGGCGCGAGATTCGCGCGCTTCATTCACGGGCAACGTCTATGGGGCGAAAAAAGACTTCTTCTTCGAGATGTAATTAGCATGTCTTCGCACAACCTGGCCAAACAATACTGCCGCTTAATTAGTATGCATCTCCTCCGGCGTACCCAGCCCGCTCCTTTCCCCATCACTTGCCCCCTCGTCGTCTCCAGTACTCGGTTGCGTGTCCTTTGCCCACCGAGGCTCCGCGCACCCCATACATCGCGGCAACACACATCGCCGCTAGAAAAGAACACCCCCCTTCTTTCTGTGCGAGGTGCAGAAACCAAGTGCGCGCCTCTCTTTCTTCCCTCGAGCCGGCTCACTCGCTCCCTCTCGTTCTCTCGGCACCTACGTGCTGGATGATGCACGGCACACCTTACTGCACCGCACCTACGCTCTCAATGCACGTTTATGGACGCATCGTCATTATCGCAGGCACGCGCGCATATCGCTCCCTGTGTGTACGTATTTAAAGTGATCTCCCTGCCGGATCACGCGCGGAAAGAGCCACTGGCTGCTGCACACTGCTACTTCAACCCGGTCTGGCTGCTCTGTCGTTACGCCCAATGGAATTAAATATCTCGCGCCGCTATGAAGCTGCATTGTCGAGCGTGTGATTCTGTTATCCTTTCGTTAGCTACTTCTGAATTCACCGCGATTAGAAGCTGTTAACGAGCACTTTCGTACGCGCCTTGATTAGCTGACGTTTTTTTCGTGGTCAGTCAGGCAGGCTTTTTGGGAATTCTATTGGCAAGATTGCGTTTATGAACTGCTGAAAGTATGTCGTCGCTTTTATCTCTTTTCAACGAAGATCGGCGCGCCGGATGAACGCTCTCACGCATGGACGACGGCTCTTTAACGTTAGATAGGCAGATGAGGGGGGAATGAGCCAGAGACATAAGCACCAGCTAGATAGATGTGTGAGACGCCTATGACGCATTAACGCAATGCGCCGATTCGCAATTACCGTGCGAGAATCCACTCGGCATCCTCCAGACAATTGCAGGGGTGCCACGAAGGACACCAATTGCCGGCTGAGCCAGCGACAGAAAGTTACACGACTTCCGGGCAACGATAATAGGCCTCCGCGAGGATCTCATCGCTGTGTGCGAGAGACATTACTGTGCCAATAAGCAGGAGCATTATCCGTAGAAAATAAAAGCTAGCCTCGCTTCTACTTACGATCGAGCTTGCAAGAACATTAGTTGCATAACGCACTAAGGTAATTTGCCACTTGGGATGAGCGATGAAATTGATTCGATACTTTGAAGAGGGTAGAGCGAGTTTCACGATTTGCCTCGCCGTTCTCCTAGCCTAGGACAATTGGCTACAGGATTGAGAATTGATATTCTGATAGCTATCTTGCCAATAATAAATCAGAACTGACAAGACTTTATTTCGATCAATCTTTCCTAATCTATACACTGTTATCATATGCATATAATGGGAGAGAATGGCCTGGTGAAACAGGCGATCTCCAAGATGGTCTATGAATACATGGAGGAGGATGGTGAGGAGCGAGGGTGTCAGGGGGCAAGTCTAATTCCCGGCTAATTAATGGGAGAGGAGTGTGGGTAAGGGTTGATCGGTGGGCCGATGATTCGGAGTGCGTGGGGTGCGGGATGCCGCATTTGGAATGCCGGCTGGTGAGATGTGGGTCAATGCCACGATTTAGCGGGTCGCTCGGGCCTCTCTCGGGAATTGAACGAATATTGAAATTGCGGGGACGCAACGAACTTTTGCATAATGAGTTCGCGGTTGACGTCAGCGTAACGCGACTGGCGAACGAGCGCGTACACAGTCACAGTCACATAGGTGCGGAGTTGTGACCGGTGTGTGTCGGGGGTGGATGCAGACACGCGATACACGAGCTCGGAGGTTGGCGAGAGGGTACGTGCCACCACCACCACCACCACCACCGTCAGCACGTACACATGCACACAGGGAGGCGGAGCACACTCAGCCACGCGCATGAATATTTTCATTTGATTGCGTTAATTAAACTCCGCGCTGGCTGCCGATGACCTTTGAAGTTCAGCGGCACGCGGCACGCGTACACCAATTACCGATATTATTAATTGCAACCGGCATCCCCATTTTCGGGCAACGCTCGGCTTCTTGCAGTCGCGCGCGTGTTGCTACACGTCGCACCGCTCACGCTGCTTACCAGCTCTCGCGGGGATCTTCTTTAGGGAGGAGGCGCGAAACGAGCACGCAATTATAATTCACCTGGCGCACTGCTGCCAACCAGCCAGGATCCTGCTGCACACCGACTTCCCCACCCCTAACTACCCGCCGCATCCCATAATATGTAGCTCGCCACTCCTCAAGTAAAAGGATGATTCTGATTCCCGGGAGATTTCGCTGCGCGCCCGTCCGCACTTCTCGCATCTTTTAATTTATGTCCCCGACACACACGGTAATTGACTCGTCTACCATCCAACCTCTCACCAACATCCGGCTGCTCCCGCTTCTCCCTACTCTTGTCCCGGGAAATTAGAAATCGCCAACCTTGCGAGAAATATGAATCAGGTGTCACCGACGATTATAGAGCAGGGAAAAATGTAGTTTATCATATTGACGGGATAAAATATTAAGTCTTCGTAAAATTCTGTCGTGATTCGTTTATAATTCTCAGACTCTGTCTTGCTTAATGCTCACACCATCGTGTTCTGTCGTGCAAAGCAACCTACCCGAACAGGGGTGACGCCACTTACAGCACAATGGCTATGCAAATAGCTCCTGTGTGTATTCGGCTACATTTATCTCGACTGCCTAAGAGACTAGCACTGTCGTTCCTTCGCATGCTCATAAAAGAGCAGAGTCTCCGAATCTTCCAGAAACAAGGGGAGATGCACCCTTACTTTTCTCTACTTTTATTGCACCGTTTTCATTGGCTGTGTGTTGTGCCTCAAGTGATGGAGAGTTGCGTTACTTAATGAAGTCGGTGGGAATGATATAAAGGGAAAGTGTCGGGCCAGTCGATTAAGGCGTGTCTCGACTAAAACTTGCGAGATCGGAGTGGCATGATTCGCATGCAGGAGACTTCTATCTCGCATCTCCCGCGAGATTAGCGGTGACAATCGAGCGCTGGAAAGTTTGCGGCCGACGAAGCGGGGACGCATTATAAGACGCGTCACGGAGCGACACTCCAAAACTTAGGGCAAATCCTGACGGAATGGCCGTCATTTGCGAGAGGCCCGGGAGGAGTTAGTTGTTCTCCTCGCCAGTTGCCAAGACAATAACCGGTAATGTCAGCGCGAAAAGCCTAGGTATGCGCGCATACACGCGCCGATCCCAAACGACTCGGCGTTTGGAAGCGCGCCTAATAGTTCGATCCCCGCTTTCGTTTACGAGCGACGCCATTTCCAGCAGATGATACTAATCGATGTATATCACACACTTTTTTTTAACGATCCGCCTACTCAGTCTAGCGTTCATTGGCATCCTAAGTCAAGCGGAAATTGGGTTCAAAGGCCTCGAAAAGCGGGCCTGAAACCTGCCCTCGAAATCTGCCATGAAATTCGCCCTGAAATTTGGTAATTGCTTTGAGTTGTGTCTCAACTCAGTTATGAGGAAGCTTTTACAAGGAGAGTGTAAAGTGTCGAGGCACATTACAACGTTTCCAACAATTATTTCGCACCCTTCGAGGAGAATCAGGGACTTCCTTATGAGAGGGAGTGCAGCCTCTAGTAGGAGAGTGGATGAAAACCTTGCATTATACCCGGCACCCCTGTGGAATTCGTAATCTGCATTATGCGATACCGACAGGAACACAGCTCGTGCTCCCCGTCGCCCGACGGCGCCACTGGAAAAAGAGCTACTCTCGCCCCGGAGATTTGGCGTTATTCCGCTGGTTAATTGGTTTTAGGAATATTAATTAAGAAGCAAACTTCGCCACCAGCCGAGTAAGATACCGTCTGATGGAGACGCTAAGTTTAATTCCGACCCGATCAAACTCCCGTCAGACTATTAAGCTCTTCCTCCCGTCTGCTTAATCAAGAGGGAGGAAAATGAATTTGATCTCGAAATGTGTACCGCTCGTTTCTTTTATCCTACAAGTCACATAATTTTGAACAGCGTGTCCCCATATCTTTAGAATTTCCACGACACTTGTCACTGTTCTCCTGACTGTTTCCTGCTGTCTCCTAAATGACTATCGTGAGTTTGTCTTCGCTCGGCTTGAATGTTTTTCCCTGAATTCTTCTCGGTGGTTCGCGTGATGAATATGATAAAGCTTCAAAGTGGCAAGGAGTTCGTTTTAGGTACGTGGGAAAAAGGCCTAGTCCATTTTCTCGGTGACAACACAGCCGTTTGATAAAAAGTCACTCACGATCCCTCCGCCCGCCCTCGCCCCTTTCGCCGAGGACAAATATTGGAAGGAGTGCTCTGGCGATAAGCGCGAAACTCTGAATTCGAGGCTGTCGTAGATTATGGCGCGACGTTCAATGATGCCCGCGTACACATATAGGTGTGTATAAGAGAGAGGCAAAGAGAGAGAACGGTTTTGTATGCGTGCACCACCGACCGCTCTGCTTTACCAAGCAGATGTTGATAACAGGCGACAGCGACGGAGACAGGGACAGTGACAGCTGCCCCGTATTGTTCGACACGTTCGCTGATTATAGGTCAAAGGCCCCTTACGAATCAAAGAATTGCTCGGAGGGAGGCCGACATTTTTTCGGACAAAAGCTGCCTCTCAATTAGAACTCTGCTTTCGAGGCCTTGGGCTAAGGAAGACAAGAAGCCTCGACAGTCTTTTTTGCTAATCTTACATTCTTTCTAGTACAATGAGGGAGTAACTAAAATTCTCTTTGTCAAGATGAATCCAAGTTCGTGACAGATATAGAAAGGTGCGACCGTTCCTACTTCCCTCGTGTGTGTGTGTGTGTTTTTTTCCATACTAATACGAGTCGATGTTGGGATTCCGTGCGAGAAATAGAAATCGTTGGTGCAAAAAAGGGCTCTTGTAAGTACAACAGATGGCACGGCTGATATAATGCGATCGAAGAAAAGTTTATTATCGCATCCCTCGCGATTCGCTATTTGCGTTGAGCTCCGCCGCCGCGCCGCTACATGTCAGGCTATAATGTCTGACTTGACACGTCCGCTACCACTGAAGCGTAGCGTGCTGCCTGCCTCGATCTCGGTATACACAGATAGACACAGGGCACACACTCGCAACGAGAAACCGAGCGAGCAACCGAGACAGAGAGAACAAGGGAAAGAGGTATCGCATATAATCGCCCCGAAGTGTATCGTCTTTCCACGCTTGAAATTCTACGGGTGGCGAATGCGCGCCGCGGCGGATAATGAGCGAGGAATAAATCAGATGTCACAAGCGCCGTGAAATGGGAAAATCGCCTTAACCGCATCGCTGAAATACTGCCACTCTCCTACTTGTGTCTCGAAAGTCGTAGTCTCACGTGTCTAAATCCGTCGAGCGGGCAATTTCCAAGCGCTTTCTTTCGGATCTCTGCCTGGAATTGCCAAGAATAATCACGACAAATTGTCTCCTACTTCGAGCGATCAACTCGGTCCACGACGAAAGCAGACTGCTTAGAGAAAAACGATAAATAGTATCGAGCTCATTCTCTCTCTCCTGGCTCTCGCGATGGTTGGATCAAGAAATCATGAGGAGCGGAGTGTTGAGACTATTCATACACCAATCCTCATTAGGATGGCTTAGAATGGATTTCCACCTCTTTACCTAGAAATTCTATGTTTTTTTCAATGGCATAAAAACGCTCCTGATGCTTTACATGCAGATACAATGAAATAAAAGGAACAATGGAGAGTGAATTAATAGTAACTAATAATAATGGAAAAAGAATATCCTTCCGCCGAGGATGTCGCACGATTGTAGTCTGAAGGGTGTTGGATGGGGGATGGCGTGAAGGACAAAAGTTTATTGAACCAATCAGGGGGGGTCGAAAGAAAGGAGGCGTGACAAATAAAAATAAAATACACAACACAACACAGAAAGCATAATATGTATTTGGTAACACGAGAAATACGCGGAAGCGAAAGTGAAGCACATTGGTTGGGCGCGCGCCGCATAAACCGCGCATTGACAATTAAACCGCAATTAAACACCACCGAATAATGTGCAAGCCGCAGCCCTTTTCAGTCTTGTTCGGCGGATGAACACGTTTGTTTTTTTAATTAAGCATCGGGAAGCGCGTGTGTTCGCTCGATCGAACTAACGCGCAAACACTCTTGCGAACAATGATCCCGTACACCTTGGCTACGAGAAGGGCTTATCAATATCATATTTCTGTCCGTTACAAAGTTTGTCCCCCACGTTCCGCGTGCCCTGGCAGCCCGAGCGGATGTTTAATCGCCGGCATTTCCATTCATTCTTGCCGGCAGCCAGCCGCATTATTCTTGCCGGTCGACGAGAGCGCGCCACTGAATTTCGAGCCGGAATGGCTGTTTGCTTATTAGTAACTCATTGGTACACTCGCGAGCAGCCGGAGATAGCACCCCTATCGGTTGATTTGCAAGAGGGCACCGTCCAAAAGAAGGAAAACAAAAGCCGGCAAACGGTATCGAGTAATTCGAGTAACAATGAGCGAGAGAGGAAGAGTATCCTCTCCGGGCGAAGGTTCGATTTCCTGCTGACAAAGTCAAACTTCCTGAATCCTACAAAAGGAGTTCAGGGCGATCGACCGCCAACAATGCCACCGTAATTCAATTATCTCGCTTTCACTCTCAAGCCAAGAGAGTAGGAGGGAGATATTCATCCTATTCTCCCAGGGCACACGTACACGTTTGCTTATCATTCAACACTAAGCTGATCACAGGCCAATATCTCGATGATCCTCTAATCAAGTGTACCATTACCTTTTCCCAAGAGCGGCCAAGGTATTCCGATGAAAATAAACACGTGTCACACTGGGTGGTACGGCTCGGATGTGTAATAGTACGCAGCACGTTCCCCGGTTAGGATAGATCGCAGTGTGTGTGAAGTAAGCGGGATAAGGGGAGACCGCTGGATCGCCGGTAGGAACACAACAGTCTTAGTCGAAGGCCGACGAAGCACTGGACCGACGACGCGAGGAAAGACGCGAGAGGAGCCGGCGCCAACTGCCCTCCACCGGCAGCCGTCTCACAATGTCCTTCTCCGCTGGACCCGATCTTGGCGATATCGTCCGGTCGAGTCCATCTCACCCTCAAATGATCCCCAGCATCGCTGGGGCGGCCCGCGAACACCGGAAGCCCGGAACCGACACGTTACGGCAGAACTGTCTCCCAGGGACGTCCGCCCGCCGTCATACTGTCTCGTGAGTACAGTAATCACGAGGCCGACGACAGGCACGAGGAGGAACAAGCCGGCAAGTACTAGTGCGTTCACGCACTGCGTCGTTTCCCACTGTCAAGGATAGCAGTGCACCGTCTATCGTGTCCCTCGGGGTGATCGGCTGCAACCCTTACTGACGCGCCCGGCGCCCACTGATTCCTCCCCAAGTCCACCAAGTTCACGTACGCGCCCGAGCACGCTCCTGCCTTCCGCGTATCCTCGGGGCGTTCATGCATACGCGCGCCCCGGCACAGTATGCGTGTGTCCTTCGCCGGGATCCCCGGCACGCTGGTGCATCTATCACACACACCGATGTACGCGTGTCAGGGCACTGCCGGCTCGCTCGCCGTGGATGATCGGCTTCGACGATTCGCGACCCCGCTCGCGTCTGACAGAACGTATGATCGCCGTCGCCGTCGCCGACGCTGCCGCGTGTACCCACGCACCACGGCTTCTCACACACCCACACACGCGTACTGCTCCTCTCGGTCTCGGTCCCTGTCCCTCTCCTGTCACGCGCGCGCGCGCCTTCCTTTTTTTTCGGAGTCTTCCTCTCGCTGCGTTCACGTCCGCCGCGTGCGTGTCATACGCGTGTTATGCGACTCCCGCTGGTCCATACATATGTATGAGCACGTATATGTACAGGCTGTATGTATATATATGTGCGTGTGTGTCTATGTATACAATGGATCACATGCTTGTTCATATGCCTGTCCGGTGGGTATGTGTCGTGGCGTGCGTGCGTGTGTATGATTGTGTGCCCGAAGATGTCTCGTGGATTTTGGATGCGGGCGACGAGAAACGCGCGCGCCGCCGTCCCGGTGGTTATTTTACAAGGTGTATGCACGTCTTAAGTGATTTCGGCCTGGCTGGTCAGCCCCGGCAGCTCCGTATGATGAGGCCGCCGCTTTGCTACTGACAGACCTAAAGACCACCCTAACCCTGCAGTCGGGGGCGAGGGGTTCCCCACCCCCGTCGTGGCGATCGCGAGCGAGAGAGACCACCCTCCCCCGCCAGGGACCAGGGCGAATAAGCAACCCTTAGCAGTGGATGCCACCTCCACGGCGGCGGCGCAAACGCACTCCTGCCTCCGAGGGTAGTCTTATCCCCACCCGCGCAATTCGTAGATACGGAACCGCCACCCTCCACGCACCCCTCCGTCGGTCCAGCGCTGCCACCACCAGAGCAGCACCCCCTCCCCGCCCCCCCAGACACCCCCGCGCGCGCGACGCACGCCGTCGACGTTGCCGTCGCCGCCGCCGCCGCCGCCGTTCTTTCCACCCCTCCGGCCCAGACTCCGAGCCGTCGAAGAACCCCTTCCAGGAGCGCCAGGAGAATTCCCCTTCTTCTCGGCCTCGCACCGTGCGCGGCTTCTACATCGCCGAGAGTCGTCTTAAGATAAAAACACGGGCGATCGGGTTTTGCAGTTAACCCACTCGCCCTCGCCAACCACCCACCTACCCCACCCAACCCCACCGGCCGCTCTCCAACCCTTGGACTTTTCCTTCCACCCCACCTAGAGTCGCGCGCTTCTACTACTCTCTACCTACCCCTTTCTCTCCGTACCCGATACGGAGAGAGAGTTACCCCTTCTTCTTGGCCTCGGCAAGTCTATCTCTCGCGCGCCCCCGCTATCTCCGGCACTCTTTCCCTTTCTGACCACCACCCACCGCCTCCACCGCCTTCCACCCCCTCTTCCTCAGTGGCCATCGCCTCCTACCACTCGGTGTTTCCTCGCTTCTTTTCGTCGACTCCCTTTCCTCGCCACTCTCGCACGCCCGCTTCCTCTCCCTGAGACTCGACTCGACTCGACTCGGCGCGGACTCGACACGACTCCACGGCGGGACTTTCGATACTTTCCGGG
The DNA here is from genome assembly GCA_910591665.1 of Ectemnius continuus. Classification (NCBI taxonomy): domain Eukaryota; kingdom Metazoa; phylum Arthropoda; class Insecta; order Hymenoptera; family Crabronidae; genus Ectemnius; species Ectemnius continuus. The sequence goes on along the minus strand of OU342868.1, from coordinate 4,059,999 downwards.
GCAACCTTCAAGCTCGTCACCACCCTCGCCGTTCACCTTCCCCTTACCCACCTCACCCCCATCTAGCGTGATCGTGACTCCTTTTTTACTCTCTTCGACGACCGATACATCGCGTGGCTCGACCTGTTCGACGTTATCGTATCGTTAGCGCTTCCAACACACATCCCCCCCGCACACACACACCCCCTCTTCGCCTCATCCTCTCCTCGAGCGGCACCCTCGCCGACTGACTGCGACGACCTACCTACCAACCTCTGAGAGATGACAACACGTCGAGGCCGACCTCGTGCTTTCTCCTACACTTGCTCTCTATATTGTTGTCAGCTCTTTTTTTGGCAACTTTTTTGTCGGCCACCCATCGATCTTTGATGGGTGCACGCAGCATCCTCGTTCACGAGCCGTCGCACTCTCTGATACGCGCGCGACCGGCAAGAACCTTCCATCACGCTTTCCCTCTGATCTTACGTTCGCGTTTCCCGCAGAGTGATTTTTTGGCCCTCCCTCCTGCATTTTTTTCCGCCGAATTTTGACTGATACTTTGCAAGGCCGACCGTTTTTGATTTTTGGGAATACGTGGGTTAGGATGCGAGGTTCGATGGGAGAGATTGGGCGAAGAGTGTTTCGTGATTTCTGAGGAGCGAAGAACTGTGTTTTGGAAATCTGAGAGTCAAGTTGGGAAATTGTATGACTGAACATGAGAGGTGGATTTTGTACCGAGGTAGAAGTGGCGAGAGATGAATATGAGTTTTATCAGGACTAATGGAGAGGGATAATATTACCAAGTCAGACTACAATGGCTTGGAAGGAGTTATAATCGAGGATTATGTGGCCAGGAAACAGAGTATGAATCCGAATAAGTTAATACCGTGCTACTTTGCGGATGAGGGTTTCGCGAACTTCCAAACTCTAGGTGACAGTCTGTGAAGCATCGCAGTCCGGGTTCTATGTATTTTGAGAAGATACCTACGAAAACAGGCTAAGACTGCTCCCAACAACAGTTGAGACAACTAGTCTGTCAAGGAGAACCTTGTTCCTAAAGGCAATAGGCTTTTGAAATTGCGAAAAAGCCCAGTAAACGTCCTTTGCGAAAATCTAATATATCAGATATTTTAAATTGATAAATCCACTGTCATGTAGAATGCAACACGATCCTCCTATCAATGAGATTCGCGACAAATTTCAGACTGCGCGTAAAGTTATATGAAAAAGCAAGTGCGATTTGCCCCTTTTATTAATATTGCATTAAAATATTAATAATTTTGATTTAACAAATTATAATCTCGAAATAGAGCCGGGCGACCTACGAGCGGGCACATTATCGAAACAAATTTTTGCCCGTGTCAAATTCCGCGCTTTCGGAAATGTCCGTCCCCACCCACCGCTTTGCCCCACTGCGAATCGAAACTCATTTATACTTTTAGCACCGGCGTGTTACCCCTACCGCCACGATTGTTTATAACGGGAATCGCCTGATTATTAGCTGTTTATTCGCGAACATCGATCGGCTCACTGACTGCCACGCGGTATTCCGGCAACGGGAGACTGTTTCGACATCGCATTCCGGCTTTCCAGCAACCCTCCCGACCGGTATTGCACACATTTTTTCTTTCCCTTCGATGAAACCGGCGGAACTGGTTCTCCTGGACTTTCCACCCAACCCTCGGACTCGTTCCTATTCTTAGTTCGACGACTGTTAGTGTGCGGCTAGTTCTCTCCAAGCCTCCGCAACCGAGGTCTTCTCTCTCAATGACTATTCTACAGATTATTCGCACTGACTTTTACTCGTGCTTCCTGTCATTTTCCCGCTTGTTTACTCATAATCTGACTTATTAAAAAGAACTGGTATTGTGAGTGAAGAACCCCGAAAAGTGTCTCTAAATTATTAGAGTGGCTAAGGGTTTTAAATTTCCGAAACGTTATTATTAATTAATTGAGTGATAATCCAGAATGTATAGTTTTATTATTAGAAAAGTTGATATCGTGTAAGCACTGTTTTTTGAAGTTTCGGTATCGTGCGCACCAGAGTTACTAACTGACGTAACTATTTTCGTTATGACAGAATTTTGTTATTAATCAGAATAAATTGAGGCGAAATGATTCTTAATGTTCAGAGTAATATTGCTTGTAGTTGGTATTTAGTGCTAAGTGTGAGAGTTGATTAGCGAATCATTGAGTGAGATACACAGCTGCCGTCGGAACAGCTTTCCACGAGAGGACGGCTGACCAAGTGTGACCACATCTACTACACCGAACTATTTGATCTTTTTTAAATAACTCATTTATTTATCATGTTTTCCTATCCCTAATTGATTTTTATCGATGTGTTATATCGCGATTTCTCGTCCACTGACGGAACTGTGTTTCTACGGAGTCCAATCTATGTAAGCCAAGGTTCTGAAGGAACAATACATTTTTTCCCTTCTTATTGTTGATTCTACTTCCCGGATTTAATTTTTTACACTATTTGTTTCGCGTTTTTTATGCCAAGCATAATATTGTTGTAAGTTAATTCATTATATACTACAAGTTGCTTAGTAGTGATTATAATTCGAACACCGTCACTTTTATGGTTTTCCCACAATAAAATAGTTAGGCTGATGTTGTAACAACTAGCAATATAGACGCGATAAAAACCAAATCTGAAATCTGACTCGGAAGCTTCGTAACACGCGGAAACATCGGACTGATTATTTTATCATTAGGAGGATCGTGTTGGTTTCGAAATCTTTTTAATGACGCGCTTCCAGTCGGCGCGGGAATTCAATCACTATCACATTAGCGACATAGAAACCGGCGGAGGCTTCGTCGGATGCTTAGTATTTCGTGAAATGCAGTTAGGAGCATTAGTTCGATCGTCGTCGATTCAATCACTGTTTTCCACCAGCACTGCACAGCAACACCGTGAACACCACCACACAATCGAAGGCCTGTCTTCGTCCGAGGTGCTATGACAAGGGGAATGAGCCCGTCGACGTGCGACAGGCTAACTGACAGTAAGGAGGAAGCTCAATCGAAGAACTGTACGACTAACATGGAAAATGTGTAGATTCTGCAACATCCAGTTCATCGGCGAAGCTATCAAATAAAAAGTGTCAAGCCGAGGGAAAATGTATATATTTCTTTGGTAAAGCGCGAGGTTTTCTAATTCACTAACGAGTCAGAGTTACCCTCTATGAAAGAGGAATGGATTGGATCGTCGATCACGCGACTCGCAGGTGAAATTGTCAAACTGTTGGATTCGGCGGATGGTAGAGTGCGATCGGATCTGCGCCGGGGAATTATTAATATTATTTTGCCTCATTAAAAAGGGGGTCGCGACGAGAGGGTTCGCCGAGTTTCAGTCTATTTTTCGTAGACAGGACGAGCCGGCAGCAGCTCGCCGAGTACGTAACACAGATTTGATCCGGCTGGTTGTTTGAACGAGCCGGCACATAGTTGTCGACGATCTACGAGCCGTCTGCCACTAGCCCGAAAGCACCGGGAGCCCTTCTGGCGCGCGGCGGCGGAGGCGGAAAAATTCGATTTGTAGAACAAAAATCCGCGTGGGTAGAAAGTCGGCGGGCGAGCACGGACAGACGTCAAAATCCCGGTGGCGCAATCCATTCGGATAATCGAGGGAACTTACCTCTGTGTCGCGCCAATCTCAAGTAGTACGATGTCAAGTACGTGGACGAGAGTAGACGAGCACGACGGATTCACAAAAACGGCACCACTCTCTCTTTCAAGCGGGCTTTTTCGGGTATTCGGTCCTTGAAATCCTTCGCCTTCGTCACTCACTGCAAGCTTCCGCGTGAAAGGTCGCAAAAACGCTGGGTCGTCTTGAAGATATCACCTTACTTAAACCGTGTGTACTGTTAAATGTCGCGGCTCTTCTTCGCGCTTAGTTCTCCAAGCCACACACACGCGCTTTTTTCCCCCGGTACTTCTCAAGTGTCTTCTCTCCTCCTTGTCACCTCGTTGCCAAGGCACCACCTCCGAAAAATTTCCTGATCCCGTTTCCCTCGACTTCTTCTTCCTCCAGTCACTAGTCCTCTTGGTCCGGTTGGTCTTGTCCGTGTCGAAGGGAGTACTCGTGTGTCTCTTCTCCGGCGTATCTTGGCTTGTCCCTGTCCGTGGAAAAGTCGTTCGGGGTGTGGATAAGTTAGTCAGTGTGTACGAAATAAGAAATCGTCCGTGGCTGGTCGTTAAGGTCGGCCGCCTCGCGCGCGCGGCCCCCGGTACCTTCTTGCGTGGGGCCCGCCTGACGAACGTGGCCGATCAGCGCGCGGGCAGAGAGAGCTTGGCCGCTGCGTGGCGGAGCGCGAACTTGCGGGCTTGCGGGCGCACTGGCGCACACGGCTCACTCGGCGGCGCGTAGGTGGGCGAGAGAGGAGGAGAAGCTCCGCGGCGGATGCTGTAAGCCGAACGGAGAGGAGCACACGCGCCGGCCAGCGGTGAAGGCGAGCCGCCGACCCCCCTCGACAAAGCTGCCTCCGGATGGTGGCGACGCGGCACGGTGCTTGCGAGAAAGCTTCGCGCAAGCCCGCTCTCTCTCCCGCTCTATCTCCACTTCTCCTTCGTCCTCCGAGAGCGCTTCCTCGTACAGCCTGCCTGCCTGCCTAACTTTCCTTTCCTTACTCGCCTCCTTGCTCCCTTGTAGCTCGGACTATCACTCAAACCGGCCCTTTTCTAGCTAGCCCTTTTACAACACTAAACCCACAATCACCCTTTCAAAATCTCTTGCCGAATTAAGAACGCTATCCTCCACTCGATGATATTTTACAGGAACTGAATTTTGAATTTCTCCGAAATATACGTCTCCAGGAACAATAATGTAATCCTCTCTCCCTCGGTCACTGTTTCACACTGTCAAAGTGATTGTCGGAACTATCTTTTTATTCAACAGTCACATGTGCCGACAGGGTTGAGTTTGGTCCGGCCGGCACCGTAGAGGCTGCTCGCCGGATTGTCTCTAACTGAGAGACCGTTTCCTTTCACTGACAGGCTCTCCTTAGCACGCACGTGGCACGCGGTGTTCTCGGTCGAGCGTCGAGCGTAAAATAAGTAGTAGGAGCTCGCGCGTAGTCGGCCCTAAGTTGGAGCGCGCGGTTCCAGAGGCCCGAGAGCTTTAAGCTCGGGGTAACGAGTGAAGGGCGGACGGGCCTGAGCCCGCACGGACGAAGACGATATCAATGAGGGAGTCGGCCGTGCGACGAGGAGGATCTCAATCGTGGAAGCTTGCTACGGAATCGCCGGTGGTGGGCGAACAGGTTACCGCTAGAAAGAGAGGGGTAGTGGCCGAGGGAGCGGGAGAGAGCGAGCGAGCGAGAGAGAGAGGAGGCGTAAGTGTGTGTGTGTGTGGCTACGAGAGAGGGATGAATCGTGGGTGGAAAAGGGTGAATCGCGACTCGAGCCTGGGTGGAACGAGGACGAGTGCAAACGACACGAACATCCCCGAGCTGGTCCGAGACGCACTCGAGCGCTGGCCGATCAGAGAAGACGAAGAGGGAATTGCCGGCGAGCGAGCGGGAAAAAGAGGGCGAAAGCATGTACGGGTGGTGCGCGGCTGATAGAACGAGAGAAGGATGATAGAGTAGACAGGCTTGGCCCGAGCGAGAGAGGACCTCTTCGTAAGCTGACCACGCACTCGTCTGCTCCACGGTAGTGGACCTCGAGAGAGGGACGGATAGATACGGGCAACACAGAGCGGGAGCGCGATGGAGAGCTTTTCAACTTTATCGCGATCCTGCCTAAGTGTGCGTGCGCGCGAGTTCGCGCGGGTACATCGAGGTGCAACGTCGAAGCTCTCAAAGCGATGGTACTGCCTGATATCCAGCGAGCTTAACACGAGCCCCCGCTGGACAAATGCACTCGGGAGATGGCGGAAAGTAGGCTCTGATAAAATAGCTCTGACCCAGCCTATGTAAGATCCCTCTCCCACATCATTGTCAGCCTCGCCTCCACTTAATTGCCACTAAGCCTCGCTTCCACAATTACATAAATATTCCATGACATAATGTTAATGAAGATAAGAATAGTATAATTAATGTCTACTAGATAAATATAGTGATAGTAATACGAGAGTAAAGTGGACAACAGAAGGATGATCAAAGGTGCCACATACACGTGCTCATGTACACGTGCTCATTGACAAGGCCAGCGAAAAGAGTGACGGAGGAAAGCATTTTACTCGTTTTAAGTTTCTCCCAGGGAGAAGGACAGCCGGTGCGGCGCTCGGGCTTCTTCAAACGGGGGCCGAGTGAGAAAGAGCACCGGCAGCCCCGATCATGCGCAATCACCGGCAAAAGAGAAGGCAGCAACCCCTTTCGTGGGGCGAAACGAGGACACACCGTCAACCCCACTGATGCGCGCCGGCACTGGGCACATCCGTGTAGTGAGATGCCGCGCGGTCATGTGGTGGTGCCGTAAAGAAAAATCACCCCCAGTCTGGGGAGACGTATCCGTGTGTGCTAAGGGGTTGAGAGATGCTTGTGTTGGCGAAAGGGTTGCTGGACAGTGGCGAGCTCTTGCTTAGGCGGCTGATATTGGAACTAACGCAGAAAGGGGTTGAATCAAACCCCTTTGCTCTTTGTAGGCATTTCTGCTCCTCCAATTCTCCCCACTCCACCCCCAGCCAACACTCTTACGCGCATTTTACCAAAATCGCTGATTAATTGTCCGAAATAATCGATACTTCTTCAGGAAATACTCCGAGTAACCAAAATAGAAGGTAACTGAAATCGATCTCGACGTCGTTTTCAAAGACGACACGTCAGAAGTACTTTAGCAAAGATTACATGGCAATGGATTTATCTGTTCCAATTGTGGAACTACCCTTGTCGTACGAGTAAAGAAGAATTGACTATGCTGCATCCAATCAGGATGAAAAGGACACCCTTATGTTTCATCCCCTTCGGGGGATGACTTTCTTTGTAGTCGACGGGTGACGTCAGGAGTGGTCAATAAGGCGACGTGATTTCTAGGCCATCATCTATCCGGTCTACGTCCCACTCTCCCCCACCCTCTCTCACTCCCTCACTCACTCACTCTCTCTCTCACTCGCTCCACGCGTCACGGGGTTTCACCCCTTTTCTTTTACAGCTCGGCTGATTCTCCCCCTGGCATGTACTCGGGACGGGGCGAGCCGCGCTCTCTACCCCGGTGTAAGCCGCGCCACGTTGGTTTCTCTATCGGATAGTACTATTTTTGTTCTTCCTCATATTAAGGTCACTTGTTGCTCTCCTATTCCGCCGTCTGAGAAAGAGTCTGGCCTTCCCGCGTACTTTTAAATCGATTGCTCGCTGGAGTACTCGCATTCAATTAAAGAAAGCGCCCCTCCACCCGCGCAAGCACGCCTTATAAATCCCTGCGAGCGATTTCACTCGGCTAAAGCTTACGAACTAGCTGGATAATTCAGGCGGTGGGAATTCGAGGCGGATTTTGCCGGGACCCGCGAAGTGGCGCGCGGCAAGTATCGAAAGAAGTGTATGATATGGGATGGGAAAAAGGAAAGAAGAGCGTTTGGCAGTTGGCAAAAAGGGTGTGCTTTCTCGTGGGCACGGGTCTGTTTACAAACGGGGCTTACCCGTGGGTTCCTTGGCACGGGCAGGCGTCTGCCCTCGTCGATCGTCGGCGCCAATGTGCGCGAGCGCGATAGTCGATCGGTGGCCGGTATTTTTATTCGCAGATTTTAAGGTCACTTGTTGCTTGTTTAGTTATGTCGGCGTACACACGCCTCGTCAATACGCCCGCGCACACAATTCCCCCGATCGGCTCCGGCATCTGTGTGCTGCGTCCGTGTGTGGCGTCGAACTCTCCCCGCGCGCTTGTATGGGCGTGTGTGTGTACGTGTGTACGTCCGCCCGAGGCGAAAGCGGCCGCTCCGCTCGCGTGCAATTGTGTTGTGCGATGCAAACGCTCGCCCTCCTGCTCGCTCGACCACTTTTTCCTCTCCCTTGCTCGCTTTCTCCGTGCGATCGTGCGCGCCAGTGTATACGTGCTATCGGTCTGATAGGTGGACGCCCTGTCGATTTCATTTCGCCCCCGCCACCCGCTGCCCAGCTGGAAAGAGGGGCAGAGAGCCGAAGACCTCTCTCTTTCTCACCGACCCTCTCTTTCTCTGACACTGGTGGGGCACGCTCCACTATTTTTTCCGCTATTTTGCTCCTTTTTTACGGAGCGACCAGGTTTCACGTTGCGGTTTTTTCGCAGCTTTCGCTGGTCGCACACGCGCCCCGACCTCCCTGACGCGTTTCTACCCACCTTTTCCTGTCCCCCCCGGCGATCCTTCTTCGAGTGTTTTTCTTCAAGCCCTCCTATTCCTTTTGCCCCCCCGCTTTACTTGCCGCCGATTTTTCTTCCACTCCTACCAGCCTTATTAATGAGCTAACCTCCACCGTATTTATTAAGGTCACACGTTGAAGTTCCATTGAAATAGAATGGGTCGCCTTGAACTCTTTGACAGTGCGAGTCCTAATTCGTCGATCGGTGATCCGTAATGCGCGAGACTCCCTAGTATACCGAAGTGGCCTTCTAATCGGAGCGCGGCTGCTAACTAGCGGTGCGAAATTAATGCCCGATCCGTTCAATCCCGGCATGTCAATCCTGACTATCATTAGCAGCCGTCGGCGAGCCATTTTTCTTGATCACGGAACTGCAATAGGCGTCGTCTTCCGGGCGTGGAAGGGAAGCGAGCGATTTTTGCCTGGCTAATTCCCGAAGTGTAGCTATGCTTATAGGCGGTGCGAGGGTGCGCGCGGGCGCCTACAGGGGCGCAATATGTATGATTTCTGTCGTTCAATTTCCACGGTTGCAAGTCGACGGAAAAGTCTGGGCCCGGGCGCGCGCGGCCGCCGGGCGGCGGACGGATTGGTGGACCTGCTGCTGCCGGTGACAGGCAGCGTATTAACATTCCTACTCCAACCGGTAACTACTCATACCCAGGGAGTGTGCTGTACACACCAGCAGCTCGCCGGGGAACACGGACGCGGCATTCATATGCCAGGGCTTGCAGACAGAGACACACGGACGTGCGCTGGGCACACACAGTCAGGCTAGCATACCGAGAGAGGAGCTACGGTACATTTGTACTCGCGGACTGCTAACGGAGGATATCGGGGTGCTTTCGTACCCGTTTTACCATAATAATTCGCCGACGTACAAGTACACGCGTATCTACGTTTGTACGGAGCCCGGCTACGTTGGCTGAAAGGTACCGGTTTCAACTTCGTCCTCTTCCACACCCTCGACTCTCCCGTTCTCTCGTTCTCTCACCCTCCACGACCCCGTTCGTTCCTACCGCCGCCGCCGCCGCCGCTGCCGCCGCTGCTGCTCTTTTTCCCTTCCTCCTTTCGCCCTCCGCAACTCGCCGCACCGCCTCTGTTCTACTCTACTCTCTACTATACTGTCTCCTCTACTACTCTGCCCTCTGCTTCGCGCTCTCCCCCTCGCCTGCAGGACTGCACTCAAACAGAGACTCGCTCCGCTCTCCACCTTTGACCGGTCGAATTAAACCTTTTAACTGTCGCATTGTTTTTGATGGCTCATTTTCTACCACGAAATTGTTATTTAAACTTCGCAGCCGGCTGCGCCCTTCCACCCACGCCCCTTCCACCGGACCCTCTCTCTCTCTCGCCCTAACCAACTGATCACTTTCACTACACGCCTCGACCCCTCCTAATGCATACCCGTATTTAGGATTAATTGATGGGGTTGTAGAAAGCTTCCCCAATGAAGCATGGAATATCTTTCTTGAATAATCAACATTTCTTTATATAGAAATCTTTGTATGAATGTCTTTGATCTTTAAGACAGTCTAGATATCAGGGTGACTGAAGGAATTCACCCTTTGTCCCCGCAGTTTAAAGCCAGTCGAACTTCGGACGGCAGGGTTTGCTATATTATCGCGCAGTTAGATTTTAGTTTAATGATTTCCGCTGGACAATGTCCACGGTAATGGCGTCCGAATCCTGACCGGCTCGTTCCGGCCGAGCACATTCTCCGAATGGTTCCGCGGCGTGAACCCGCAACACGTTCTTCCATGTACTCAGGCATCCACGCATCCACGCACCCAGCCATTCGCAGCATATATCTCCTATCTCTAGCACATTACTACGACTTGCTTTCATAGGTATGCATAGGGGCGCACACTTCGCCCGCTCCAACTCTAATACGAGATTCTTGTGCGCGCATGCGAGGGTAATGTTCGGGGGGTTGACGGTTGGCCACTTTAAAGGACATCCGGCCTTTTAAAGGAACGTCTTCGGTCAACGTCTTCGGTCAACGTCTTCGTCACGGTTATAAGACACGTGCCCCACGCATCTTGTTCTGCTAGGTTGCTCGTTCAGGGGGCCCCCCAACAGGTGCACCCCCTTATGATCGTAGATATACATCCTGCTTTTACCTTGCAACATCTCGGCTTCCCAACGGACTCCTGGAAAGCCAGAAGTTCACTGGTTTCCTGCTGTTTATCTCTGTGATCGTAAGTGCTTCCACGTAACGGTCACTTGGAAGGAACTCGATGATACTCTGGTTATTGGAGGATATCGGGACCTTTAAAGTATAGCTTAAAGTAGCGATCGCACTCACTTTGTGGCTCGCACGCTGACCGATTGCAGGCAGGTTCAATGTCGGGCCAAGATGATTTTTCCGCGATAATGAACGAAGGCACGCGCCAGCCGTGCGCGCGCCCGGATTAATATTCAACCAAATAAATATTTATTTTGCAATCAAGCAGCAACAGGTAGCGAGCGTAATTAAAGCGCACAGTTTAAACATTATTTTAACAACCGTTCCCGCACGCCTGCCTGACAGACGCGCGATAATTATTGATGGCAATTAGAGGCGAACGCGGTAATGCCGCGGGATTATACGGATTTATAATGTAATTAAAATCAACGCAGAAATATTAGTTTTTCTTCGTCCCGCTCGGCGAACAGCCGATCAGCCACACACAGGCATCAGATTTAACTAGAATACCGCGATCGGTTGCCAGTGCAAATTTTGACTTTACATCTTCAGCAAACGCAGTACTGCTAAAACAACACGACCCTTTAATCATGCCAAACAACTTATTCGATTTCAATTCGAAATGCTAAAGTTCTCCCACTCATTTCCAGGACCTTTGTCACGATGAAAGAATATGATAAAACGAGAACGCGAGCGAAATAAATTTCTATAGCTGCAATAGTGGGGCAGGTTGGGGTTAAACTATGTCCAATAAAACTGTCCTTGGGAATTGGCCGGTCCACTTGAATGCCCAAATTTCAATTTAGCCGCTGTTCTTACAAGCCGGCTAATACAATTAAGATTTACCGAATCTGAGAGTATGCTTGTGATACGAGTAATCGAATCTTACTCGGGAATCCTGGATCCTTGGTGGACTACTTGCCAGGGCCGAACCGGTCCAGGGGTTGCTGATTCTAATCAAGATAAGTTACTCGCTAGTGTACTTGGGTGTACTGTTATCGCGAGGGGACTATCTTCATTCGCAATGATCTCGGCAGTCTCTCCGAATCCCGAACTAGCCGTGCACTGTAAAAGTGATAAATTGGGCTGGTTGACGGGATCGGGGGATACGCAAATCGTGGTTCGCACAGATTCGCGGTTAGCGGAATTGCGAAAAGCTCTAAAGGAAGGTCAACAGTGGCGGCTCGCTTCGGCTTGTTTGTAGCGCGGGAGCTAATATTGTGCATTTTCCGTGAAATGTTGATCGTACTTTTTATCAGTGCTTTGTCGCTGGCCGAACACACTACTGCGTGCCGGAAGCTCAGAAGGGCGGGCGAGGGGAGCGTGGGCAAACAAAATTATCGTTAGCCTGTTTGTTTGGAGGCAATATTATGCGTGGAAAAAAGCAAACACCTCGTCAACAGCCGGTTTCCACGTGGAATAATACTTAAAAGTGGGTGCCGAATTCACGGTCATGGGCATCCAGTTGAATCGTGTGCATCAAGACAATGTGTGGGAGAGAGAATGCGGGAGTTTTGGAAAATTAGCGGCAATAAGCTGGCAAAAATGCCCGATGTTATCAGTGTATCTCTCTTCTCTCTTTCCCGCTGGCAGCGCTCGGCCGTTTCATGGCTGGCTTTCGATTTTATTGGCCATTTCACCTTTATGCTAATTACACCGAGGCATTTCATCATTATATTCATTGACACCGATACCGCCGGATAATGCGAGCGTAAACAAGGCATAATTGTTTCCGGTGATCGAGAATATTTTGTCGCTCCCCCCGAAAGTGGATCGCGCCGCGGCTGCTCGTTGCCACACCGACTGCAAAAAGGAGAGGCGAATAAATCGATGGGAGAGCGGCTCGCCGGCACGCCGGCACGCCGGAAAAGTGTCGGCAGCACGCGGCAGCGTACAATGAGATATTAATACCCCCATTTGGTCTCGATTTCCCGGAAAAACGTTTGATGGAGATAAAATTACCGGCGGCTACACGGGCCGCACTCGGATCCCGTCACAATAAATGAACCGCGTATGTACGTGCACGCGTATCACCGCGCGCGCACCGCGGAATCCACCTAATTATGCGAGAGCCGAGTGCCTCGATGACGCTTGATGAGGCAAAGCCCCGCGCCACTTTCTCCAATGTAAAACGTCACTACTATTGCATCGCTCTGCAAATCCTCTCCTCTCTATATTACCCAATCCAATCGGAAAGATGCCAATAACAAATTTCTCCTCAATTCTGCCATATCCCTCATACACTTGGACAAAGACTTCTTCTTTTACCGAACAATCCAGAAATTATATTCATTTTCAACAAAGAGCCACGAACTCTTGTCATACTGGAAACGATTAATTAAAGATTCACTGGTGATAATTAGCCATGGCCGAAGTGACCTTAGACAGACAGGAGTCAATCGGAAGGCTAAAGGGATGACACGTTGAACCAGATCGAATTTGAGACCTAACGACGGGTAGTTGGACACACGCATGGCATTACACGTTCAATAGGGTCACCGTATCAGTGGGTCGTGTGCCATCGGAATAGGGATATCACGGTGTGCTCCCCCCTCCCCTCCCGACGCTCTCCACCCTCTGATAATAGCATTATGACTCGCCTGATTGTGGAAATAAATACGGGATCGCGCGGGGTGCTACATACCAGTACAAGCAGGATCCTCCTCTATGTATATGTGCAGGTCCTCGCCGGGGCTGAACGTGTGAGCGCATTTGTACATGCATGCACGAGCAACACGCGTGGCCGTGAATGACCCGGCTGCTTCATTAAGCCAGCTAAATGCAACGCGACAATAAATATCAGCGGGTAGTGAATCAATGCTTGATCGATCCGAGCCCACCACTTGTGGCTTTGACACTCTCCTTTTTTTCCAATCACTACCAATTGTTGCACCACGCTCCTCTTCACGCGGATACTTTCACACTTTCTCCCCTGCTGAATTTGCATCCTTCCGAGTACTCGTCTCCCATAAGAATGTTCAAATTTTACAAGATTCAAGTGTGTATAGGATTATTTAATGATTTATGACTGATCTCCTTTGTGTGGTGGGACTCCAAGGTGAGTCGGACTGCTTTTGTATTTGATCGCATTGGAGGACTAGTTGGTAACCTTCCGGCAGTTTGCCATGGACGCGCACCATCTGTACAGGAATGTCAGGCGAATGCAAATCACGGTGCGATTGGTACACAAGTGGCGGTGGCACGTGGCTGCGTCGATGGGGCGCGAAGTCCACGAATATTTCGCCGAGGAAGACGTGACGAGCAACAGGCACCTCGGTCGGAGGGTACGTGTGCTCGGGGTGCCTCAGAATCTTTGGTATTTGATCGGTATCGATGCCGAACTATACGTGCGTATCGGTGTAACAAGAGAGACGCGAGGGGGGGGGAACGTGGCGTCGATTGGCATGGCCCTGGGCGTGTACGTCTGTGTTAGAATGCTCCTCGCTTGTATATGGGTAACAGGGTCACTATGCTAACGGGAAACATAGGGGGTCGTAACACCCCCCCAGCACAGTGATCACCGCAATCACATAATACCGCTTCGATCGTCCTCCAGACGAATTTGATCTATCGATTATTCTCGCCTAGTATATTATCCGCTTTAGTATCTATAAACCCCACCACTGAATTCATGACTCTAGTTGCATTTAGTGATTTGATACACAATAATTATCCAGCAACAAGCAAGCCCCACTTGACAGCCTGGCACGCGGTACACGAAATTCGTACTTGTTTCTAGACTGCTCAACATCTTTGTATGACTACAAAAATATAAGGGGCTCGTGACTTTTACCACGACACCCATTCTTCCTGCTCTCCAGGCTTCTGCTAATTACGATGGTCTGAAGTGGCCTCGTGGACTTACCCTTTGCGTGACTAGAAGGGGGTGTGGCTCTCATTCGGCTACTCAACGAGGCACAGGATATTAAGACGTCACGCTTGTAGATGTTAAGAAAGGGGTGACTCGTTTTTCCGTCTGTCGTTTGAAGACCCACCCTCTAATTCCTCTGATTAGATAGCGAAGTTTTATCGTTGACTTCCATTATGCAAATCATTTCAACTTAATCTTTTCTATTCGATAGACCACAGTATAAATTCTTATACTTTACTATAATTATCCACTATCATCCTGTAAATTCTGTGGACTCTGAACGAAAGAGAACATGGAGTCGACGCATGAAATGGTGGAAGAGGTCATGAACTCTATGGTTAATCTTGCTGGGAAAGAATCGTCTTAGGAGGACGAAGCGAGAGTCGCCGGTTGAATGGAGGAGTGAATAGAGGAAGAGAAAAAAGGAGAGAAGGCGGAGGAAGGAAGGGGCAAGCCGGAGGGAAGACAATTCACTGGCTTAGCCGCGTAATAAGAGAGCAGTGTTTTTGGCTGAGCATGGGACGATGTTGTCCGGCCGGTGGATCACGGTGCACGAGGGGGTAGCTGGTGTAGGTGAAACGAGGGCTGAGGGGTGTCCAGTACCGATGGGTCGTCATGGTAACCGACTGCACCACCCCGCCATCCCGTGCATCCCCCATGGCTGCAGTTCGAGTTTGCGAGAGCGGAACTGCATCCTGCAGAACGAACGAGCGAACGAACGAACGAACGAACGAACGGCGGTGGGGTGACGTCGGAGGGACCCTGAATTTTCGGTGGATAAGTGCGGAGCCGGCAGCAGCAGCCAGCAGCCAGCAGCCACCGCCGAGGGACGAGTGAGAGAGCACTGGCAACGGACAGTCACCCCTCGGCGGATCTATGTCTTCTAATGATTATCGTGCATCCTGGAGCCGTCCACTGCCGGAGGAGAACGCACGCTCCCGGCGTTCATTAAAAATGCCAGCATCCCCCTCGGCACTGTCTCCTATCGGAAAGGGTCAAGGACCCACGCGCCACCGTCCGAAGAAATTACACTCGTTACCTTCGCCCACCCTCCCAACCAAGGGAGGGGAACATTATTGTCACCGGGAGTAAAAGGATAGAGACGTCCAAGCAGCCGACACAAGGCGAAAGTAGACCAACGGCAATTTCCGAGCCCGATCGCCCGATAGCGGCTAGTAACGATTTTTTTGCCCCCGGGCGACGGGGGGTGTCGACGTGATAGCCGTCGTTCCTGGTGAATCTCCTTAAACACAGGCAATCGTGGTAGGTTCACGCGAAAGCGACGGCTTCGGCCTCGTCCTGCTGCACGCTGATCGACGTGCACGCGACTTCCCAAGTTTTTCGCGGCAAGGGCCGCCTGTCCTCCCTGCGGAAGGCGCATTACATTATTTATCTTATTTATCGGGGACGCTTGCGCCATTTTCTGATCTGATGAGCCGATAGCGGTCACGTACGGTGGCCCGCGGAGACAGGGTGGCGCGCACACAAGGTGGCGTGCCTGAAAATTATTATATGCCTTACTTTGCCGTCTGTCCGCCGAGTGAATATTTTATTAATTCCATAAAGCGCGGACCTCGCCGCGGCGTTCTCTCGTGTGTCGTCGGTGTGCCGTACGCGCGTGTGTATGGTCTCGCGCGCGTTCGAGCCTTCATTACGGCCGGCAGGCGCCGTGGCCTCGCGTTTCACACGGACCGCTTCGCGGAAACGCGATAGCCATCGCGCGAGCCAGTGTCCGAGGAAACCGTAGCACAACCGATACACTTCACTTACTATTTCGTCCACAAACGAAGTCGACTCGATAACCAGATCAATTAGTCGAGAGATATCCCTGTAAGGCCAGCCGTGTACTATCAACTTTCAGTAGATTAAGACAGCTGGTCTACTCGCAATTTAAGTATATGAATACCAAATGCTAGAGAAGTCTGGAGTGGAACAGTCCAAAATAGCAAGACATTTAATGCCAAAGGAAGAGAAAGTTTGGAAGTGGGGAGGCGGTGATCCCGGCGTGTCCTTAGGTCCGAGAGCCTAAGCCGCAAACTATGAATTTATGCAAATCGAGATAAGACTGGCACGTCTCCATGACCTCTCGCGACTTCCACGGCCATCCGGGTGTTGCCTACTGGCTTACAGTTTGGACTTCGTGCCCTCCGGACTAACCGACACTGGCCAGACGACCCGAACTATCCCAGGACTTAACCGACTGTTAAGTTCAACTCGAGTTACTCGCAAGTGCGTCCTGCCTCCCCATGTAATCCAGGCAATCCTCGGGAAATGCTTCGATACCACAACCTAAGTGTGTCGGACTTCGAAAGGGGGGGCATGATTTTCGACCGCTATCTTTGACCACTTCATTTCCCTAGTTTATGAAGGATTCGTGACACGTGCAACTTTTAACTGTAGAGAGTGTGCGAAACGTACACAGGTGGGCAGAAGGCGTCCCATAGGTGGGTATGACATGCCTTGATTTCGAGCTCCGTTAAAGTCTACCAAGCGATCCAATGATAGTGGCTTCGTCTAATATTCCAGCGTACACTTAATTGTCGCGCGATCACCAGTCGAGATCGCACGCTGCCAGTCCTGCCCCTCAGGCACATAACAAATGCAAGAAATCAATTCTAGCCCGAGATAGCTACTTGCGATCGTATGTACCTCCACATAGGAATACGAACCTTTCTTAGCGACGTGTACATGTTCGTGTAGGAACGGGGCGATAGTGTACGAGGGGCTGGGACTCGACTAGGCGAGCGATAAGATCAGTCGCGTGTGCCAACTCGGACGTAGTTTGCCCTAAATGGCTAGTCCCATTTCCCTCCTCTCTAAGTACCTTGGTATTTGTGTTGTCAAGCGTGTATCCGTGCCCCCTTGCCTTGGCATTGCCATTTCGGCGTAGCCTTCCCATTCTTGTCATCGTGACGTACAACTGTTATTGACCCCTTTCCTATTCACCTCACTCTACAATTATTATTAGCCACATCTTTTCTAGTATTCTTAGGATTATTAAAACAGCTGTAATTCGGTGAGAAAGGACGTTTGTGTTCTTCGGAAAAAGCAGCGGTTTCATCCGCAGCGACTGTTAATCCGGGGCTGACGAGTGTTTAGCGTTCGAATCTCCTTTGCGCTCTTTTCGGCGCGTCACCCGAAAATCCCAGCCTCGTTTTCTCCGCTCAAGGAATAATTCTGCAAAAGCGCGCGCGTCAGATTCATCAGCGCGGGCCAAGCGAAAATTTCGGCCCCGGCATTCTCCTTCGACCCCCATCCTTGCCGCGAGGGCTGCCTCTGCCATCTCTCTTTCAGTCCCTCTCGCTCCCTCTCTCTTGGCGAAAGTGGTTTCGGGCCACGCGAATCCGACGAACGAGTGGCTGCCTGAAATCCTGACGTCCTGACGTGGCACAGAGCATCGAGATCATCGCCGCTCTCCAGAGGCAACAACAAGGCTCGCTTGCTTGCCTCTGCCGCTCTCTGCTGCTCTGCCCTGTCGGCAGCTTCACGTGGCACAGCTAAGCTCAGCACATTGTTGTGTGCCTTGCGGCTTACCTCCGATGATGTTTTCATATTGTGTGCCGGCGCGTATGCTTGCGACGTGCCATCGGGCATTATCTTCGCTCCTTCTGGCTGGCGCGAGTGCAACCGATCCTTTCGGAGACCCCCGCCAGACTTGAGTCCTTTCGACGAGTCAAGTCACTGCCTCTCTCAGTTCCACCGCTTTCACCCATCTCTATCTCTCTCTCTCTCTGTCGCAGATGCGAACTTCCCTCTGAGAGCTCTCTTGCTCTATCGACGCTGGTTGGCGTGCATCCGGTAACCACCTCGGCGGTATTGTAGCTGTCTCTTAGCATCCAGGCTCAGTTGGCCTCTTTCCTACTCTCTCTCTACCTGTCTCACTCTCTATCGCGGGCGGCAACGAGCTTAAAAGCACTGGAGGACCCGGCTTGCCTCGCCGGAAGAGAGCTTGAAAGGAACCACCGAAAGGGACACTCCACTCGGCTCGAGTGCTTCCCGCAGCTTACCGTTTGTCTCCAGCAAGCGTGCGAGCTTCATTGCACGGCCGCGTTCGTGTTACTTTTCTGGCGCCTTCTAGTCGCATTCCTTGCAGAACTCCGACCCCACTCTCCACCACCGCACCAAGCAAGCCCGCTCCTTCCTTTTTCTTCCTAAGAGAGGGAGCTTTCGCACGCTGCCGCTCTTAGTTTTCCTGGGCCTTTCGCAAGCACCTCTTTTGCCAGATGACATTGGGGTCGCGCGAGCTAAGGCGCGAGCAACGAGGAGAAAAAGTACCGGGGAGACTTTGTGTGCTGCGTACCTTTCGAGGTACTACTTGACACTTTCCAAACCGGGCGCATTTTAAGACGCAGCCTCGGCAAATGGAATGAAAGACTCAAAGAATCCCCACTTGTCGAATGAGTGGAGAGACCTCTTTACAATCTCGATTTATTACGGGAAATGTTAAAGGTCCTATCAATCTGGCCAATCGACGGGATATGTTGTATAATATAAATAAGGGTTCAGCCTGCTAAATTAGATTTTCTTATCGGCAGAGATTGCCCCGGGGCGTCATACATACACGCGCGATGGACGTTGAGTATCTAAGACGAAAGGTGTACTGCGAAGTATGAGAGTGGGAACATATGGCAATTAAGCTGGAGCGTGATAAGGTATACACGGCAAATATTTGCGGGGTGACGCCTTTCGATCGGGCAGATAGGACTTTTTCCGACTCACCGATACTGCAGGTGGATTTGTGAGAATTTAAAATGAAAATGCCAGCCTGCTGCAATAAGGCTACCTTTAAGAGGAGTCGGATTATTAATACCAAGGATTTGTATTAATAATCAACTCGCTGTGGAATTATTCCCTCCAGAATAGGAAGCCGTTTGCGGTCAGAAAGCGTATTCGGGACAAGACTTATTTTTTAATGCTTTGCCGGGTTCTTCAATCAGCACAGCCCTTCGCGATGTTTCCTTACAAACTCACCTGGGGCGAGAACTAGAAGGGGCAAACTTTCCCGAGTAAACTGCGCGGACGACGCAGTCAAATAACAGAAGGCCAGACGCAAAAGAGTAGGAATCCGTAACTTTAAGCTGAGACTAATGAGACTGAAACAGAAACGAACAGGCTACTTTTCGTGTAACGAGCGGAAGAAGCTTTAAGACTTGGGGCCAAAGTTCGACCAGTTTTTCCAACCGTAAGGGAGGTTTACTCTGTGGACAGATCACAGTCGAACAATGGAAAAGTCCAATAGTCATTACGAAGCTGAAGACAAGAATCTCTTGCGATACAAGGGCTTCTGTATTCCTCCTTTGTAAAAGCAGAATTAATCGAGCTTCAAACCACAGTCTAATTACACGGTGAAACATTGCGCGATCTGACCTTAATGACAGAGAGTCTATTTAAGTCGACGTCGTTTGAAAATGAAGAGAAAATGAGAAAGGTGGGCGAAATCTACACGAAACGCTTATAGTGTCATTAGGTTTTATCCAGCGGGGATCTGGAGACTTGGAAAGACAGCGTTCAACGAGTCGAGCGATTTCGATTGCGCACATATGGCGTGGTTCTAGTACGCCGGGTCTATCTATCGATAAGTCGATGCAATTAAGCCTGCCGGTACTTCCCTTGTACACCTGTTCTTCCTATGATAAAGGCAGCGTTGGTGGATTTTTACTGGCCGCGCGCCGCGCCGGAGGATGAGGGGTCTTCTTATCGAAAGTGCCAATCCTAGGTATCGCATTAATACAACTGTATTCAGCAATGACATTTTACAAATCTCCAAATTATTGTTCCGCCGGTAGAAGATAAAACGGAAAGTCTCGGTGCATCTAACTAATCTTGATTACTTGACGCCGAAATTTTTTAATTACCCCCAATTACCTTCACGCGAAAGACTCCACGAGAATGTAATGAGCATAGTTGTTCGCCGCTCTCGCTGTTGTTTTCCGGCAGATTTTTTTCCCCCCAGCTGGAAAATACCTGCCAAGTTTTTCCTTTTGTTCCGATATTCCATTGACTGCGGATGCTTTGCAGCACGGTGCACGCGAACCATCGCTCCACCAAACGGGCTCTTTTGTACTTGAACGTGGTTAGAACCAACCGAAAAGAAAACCGAATCATCCGCTAATGTTGTCCCGTATCGGTCGCGATTCGCCGAGTACCTCAAGGCACTCCGGTTTGTTTGTTTGTTTGTGTTCGGTTTTGTTCTCCTCCCTCCTCCTCTTTCTTCAGCCGGTGACGGGGATTTTTTATCTCGCGCGCCGAACGCTTGTCCCCAAACTTTGTTAGTCATGTCCGACTGCACGCATGAACATTTTTATATTTATCGCGGTCGCAGTCACACTGCACTCGGGCGACGCCGGTCATACGGAGGCTGACACAATTTTTCAGCAATTTGACAAAACTGCACTCGTCACACATTAAATTAATTAATTAATGGGCAACCGGTTTTTGGCAAATATTTAGTGCACTCGTCCGTTACCCTGAAACGTCGGGACGCCGGGACGAAAAAAAAATACGTTACAGTGTCATTCAATCAGTTTAGTAATGCCAGTCATTTGAGAGCTGAAGGGCTGCTGGAGTGAACGAGACTCTATTATTATGAGAATAGTGCTAATAAATTCTAATTATATGGCCTTGAATTGTGGTAGTAATCGGTGATTAATAAATTTAGTTTAAGAAGGATAATTGGACAGAAAAAACAACAGTTCAATTGTATCTCATTAGAAAATCATTTTTATTTGCAGCCTTCTTAATGGAAACCCCATGGATCATACGGCCTTTCCTCGCAGGTATGTTCTACCCCGTAAACATCGCTACTCTTAGTATTATCAGACTCGCGTGTCACGCGAGTAATGCAACGAAAGCCTGGACAACACGCCGACAAGTCACACTGAAAAACGTACAGGACTTTATTTCAACTGCCCTCCGATGCAACTTTTTTTAAATCTGTGAACTTACTGGTTCATCAAGTCCACTGCATTTGGCAAGTTCAGGTCTTGCAAAGCTCACGGTGAACACCGCAAAAATTGCGAGAAGAAATGCGAATAGTTTGTTCATTATGAATTAGCCTAGGAATTATTTTATTATATTATTAAGAATTATTGAAAGTAGAAAAACGTTCATACCTTTACGTTCTTGCAACACGATTCTCTGACAACCTGAAAAATTCTGGCGTTGTCTCTTGAGATTCTACTTTATGAAGGGTCTCGAGACTGATAAGAACACCTGAGTTATGTAAACTTTCTTTGTCATACATATGGGAATTATTGGCACAGTACACAGACCAATGTATTTATAAATCGGCCTTCGAGAGATGATTGAACTGCGTTATCAGACAATGCAAACATCTAGTTGCGCGTATTCTTCTCGATTGAGGTTGCAGGATAAAATAAAAATACTTTAGAACTATTTTAGGAATTTATTCTGACCCCTCCTGGTTAACACGCCACCATTAAGAATCGACCGGTTTTGGATAAGATAATACATCGTAGACTATTTTCTAGCAGATTATATGAAGCGGAAATTGTCAACAAGACGTCCATCTATCCTTCAGTATTACTCATTGATTAGGATCAGTGAGTCCTCCTTTTGCCACACACCTGGCACCGTAGGTCAGGCAGATGAGGCCTTCGCAACAATCACTAGTTTGTGTGCACTAAAATAATTAAAATCAGGAGTAGCCAAAGTGAAATAACAATTAGCAGAAATCGAAAATAAGAAATGAGAAGATCGTTTTAAAATACATACTTTACCCATATGAGGCAAGCACTGCTTTGCAGCAGCTTCCTGCGCTATGGGGACTGCGAACACACAGACAACCATGGCGATAAGGAGAAGAGCGAATACGTACAACTTCATTTTGATATTTTGAATCTGTCACAAAATAGTCAGTGGACGAAAAACTTCTGGTTACTGTCACTGTCACAATTCGACACGTAAGTGAGGAGCTCCATCGACTGCTACTTCCATTTATACCAGTCAAGAAGTCCCTCAACTATCTTATCGATTCCAACAAACCGATCATTTAATTGCTAAGGCACACTGTACTAATTGCCAGTTGTAAGAATGTCTGGTCTTAGATCACATAGCAAACAAATGCTTATAATATCGATGTTTATCTAACGGTATATCGGGAAGTTTCTTACGCAAATGTTCATTAGCATAGATACCGAGACCACGAAATTTGTGAATGCGTAGTATTCACGTAAAATTAACAAGCGATTAACTTGTTACCCAAGTAAAAGAGACTTATAATTAGACAATGAATACTTGCGGTTTCAAATAAAAAATTCCAACAACAAATATGTTTCTTCGATTCAAGAGACATGTACTTTTCTTCAATCGAATTTATTGGCAAGTCAGTAAAGTTACAATATCAGATCTAAAGATTAATATATCGCAGGTTCTAAAATTTGGTCTAGAATTATCCTGGATACTACTAGAAAGCAGGAATTAGAATTATCATTGTAGAGCGAGTAGCTAGAGATATCCATTTACATATATAACAAGACGAATTCAGAGATTCTGAGTAGATCGTTGATTTCTCGAGTTAATTAATAATCTTTCCCCTTCCGACCGAGTATCTTTTCTCGTTGCGCCATCAGCTCTTCCGCAGTAATCTGAACTTGACACCTGTTCGCATATCGATGACACTTGATGTTCCCACAACACTGACTATCGCTGACGCACTGCAATCAAGCATATAACAAATGATCCTCAATGAGAGCAGACTCATCGCACTTCGGGTATTGCCTCGATAATAGAACGCACAACTAATGATGAGAGAACTTCCCTTAACGACATTAGAATTGTATACTATTCCCACGTAATTCTCTGATAACATATGCATTAGCTGATAACATGCGCATCTAGTTTAGCTAGCTTAAGCTCGTCAAAAGTCACAGTGGGAGCAAAACAAACTAAGTCGACCACTGCAGTAGGAAATTGATACGACAGATAAGTGCAATTAACTCCCACTGATATTTCATAAATTAATAATATATCATAAATGAAATCCCAATATAGTAGAATTCAACGAAATTATTGTTAATCACTAGTCATAGAAAAGAGACTTGAAAAAACCCGAGTGTACATAATGTACAGATATAAAATGTGCGTTGAAAACCGAGAAATTAGAAGAATCGTATTTGTTACTCACCGAGTCACCGTGTCGGCCGCAGGAATCGGTGCTGCTTCTGCTGGCTCTATCTGGAGCAGCAGAGATAAGAGTTACGGCGATCAAGCCGACCAGCATGTACAGCATGAACTTTGACATCTTCGAATATTGTCTTGAGCACTGTAAACAGATTCATACATGTGTTATAATAATTTCATTCCAACAGACGTTAATAATATATTAAGAATGACTACAAATTAAATTAGATGTATGTTGAGAACGAAAATATTCGAGCTGGTACAGTGGCTGGACTGTTTTGGAGACTGGGATTAAGCGAGGTCAACCAGAGATTCATGAAATTCTACTTTCGCGGGCTGACAAGCATAATAAGGTCGACTGGACGCATACGTGTACACGCATGTAATACATACCGGTCGACAGGTGACCGTGAATGAATCATTAACTGGTGACTCCGAAACGTTCTTAAATTACACAGAGACTCGACTTGGCTAAAGTGGGCTGTCACGATCTACGATGTGGAACAATGGTCTCCTCGTATAGCGACGCATTACCACGTTCACTTGGTCTTCAACATTGTTTACAATCGCAGTCGAAAAACAACATAAGCGAGGTGTTGGCACTTTAGGTGTATTATCACGCGAAAGTCATGCTTGACAGCGAAAACTCGAGTGTTATACTCGTAAACAGGCAGAGCGTACGTATTGCAACTGCGTAGAACCAAACCGAATCTATTCAGTCACGTTTCAGCCATGAACCAGGCGTGTCTACTGAATACCGAAAGTAATTCCTATGTGGAGAAACTTGTGAAAGTGAGCGAGGAGTGCAGACTTACCAGCGGCTAGCGAGATGTAGGAGAGGAGAAAAATCTTTGTCACAGAGGAACGCAGTGATCTCGAGTGGCCGGCCTCGACTGATTTCTCGAGCAGTGATTCACAAGTCTTTTATACGAGCATGCTCCAGCGCAATCTACAAGTCTTATGAATGCGTACGAAATGCGTCAGGCTCCGTCCAGTCTAGTGTTGAAGTCCACGATGCTCGAGCTCTTTCCCACTCATGTCCTCGAGGTATACTAATTATATGCAGAGTGTGAAATAATCCCACGCTATCTATACACAGGATGCTACTTAAATACTAGCAACTTGGTGTAGTTCAGTCTTGTTGAGTTATCATAATTGTAGACATAGTAAAAGTTGACGATGTTCGTGAAGCTTTGTTGCTAAACATCGTCGAGTAAAAGAGTATTATGGCTTGAATATTTTTGATGTATGACTTTTTGAATTTTTCTTGTTCGATGGGATAAGATTGCGAGCTGTTTTATCATCGCTTCTCAAATAATTAGACTATGCCTCCAGGGCCAATGGCCCGACAAAGTCGTAACAGTTTGCCAAAGATTCTACCTGCAAATAATTACCTTTAATCGTACTGTTAAATCGACACAACAAGCTAATCGTTGGCCGGATTTCCCCTTGAAAAAATTAAGCGTTTACACTTCGAGCATTATCAGTATTCACTTGAACACCCTACACGGTTGTTTTGCATGTTGATCACGACTGCAAATCAAACACGTTTCGTTTCTTGGAAACATTGTCACTTGAAATTTCCCAGCAGTCGACGACCATGAAAAAAAGTTGAAAGTCTGACTGTCCGATCAGGAAGTGTATGCAGCTTGCTGAGTCGTCTTCTGAATCAGAACTTTTTCCTTTCTTGCCTTGCATTGCGACTTATTTTCCATCGCCTTTGATTGCGTGTGACAAACGGCGCGCATTGCCTGGAAATCGGAGTGATTCGATTGCGATAAAATTCGCAGCCATCAGTGATTTTCCCGGCATCGCCGTGTCAGATAATACGTCGTTGCACTCGATGTAACATAGAAATACGCGAGCTCGTTGCCAACTGCAATAACACATCGGGTCAGCGGCCCGGTTATAATAGTTTCTAGAATTCTGTGGACAAAGGCTCACGTTACAAGTGGTGAAATACGGACGAATTAAAATGTTATATCAGACAGGCCAGTTTGGGAATAACATATTGTTGGAAGGATAATTCGAAGAATCCGTTGAGTTTACGTATTACTTTCGTTGCGGGAGTTCCCATTGTTATTCAGTCCGGATAACTGAGTACTCGTCGAATATTGAGTTTCAGATAGATTCAATTACACACATCTTACTTAAATAGAGGTGCATTTAAGGACGGCTCTCAACCGAGCGAACATCTTCTCGTGAATGTCGACGATATCAAATTATCACGGCACTCTCGACTCCTCCGCGCAAGACACGGCTCAAACTTCCGTTTGGATAACCGTGGAATAATAGTAATTCGCCGTGGTTCATCGAGGTAATATACTCTTCAAATATAATAGTGCACCAACTCATTGTATTTGCAAAGTATATGAAGCGCAATGGGATGGAGCAAATTGTAACTATAATTCTTGACGAGGACTTAGAAACTTGCTGGTTGCCTGCAATTTTTCTAATACTGAAATAATCGATAATGATTATAATGGCAAGCTTGGTAATAAAATGAAGAACCATGCATCCCGACGTATTCGCCACGTTCCGGATTTTCCTGCGGCAGCAGCAGCCTGCAATAAAGTTGTGACGCGAAATTTCCAGTAGAATTGTGAGCGCGTTTAGCAATTAGCATATTCGGCGGAATTTTTTTGCGTTTAATTTTCCGTATGACATATAGCGTGCGCACGTAAAGTTTCAAGCTCCACCCACGAGAGACTCGACAATTTTCGGCGGAGCATACTGGAGATCTGGCCGTATGAAAAAGTCTTCCTCGCTGTCATGTTTGAACGGAAGCATGCGTCGGGTCTTGTGAAGTAATACATGACTAATTTTTGATTTGCATCATGGTCTGTCGGCCATTGAACGAATTTGTTTCATAGCTACAACGATCGGGAAAGGTCGGAACATATTTAAATGATAGTCCTCTATTTCAGAAATAACTAATTTACTGTTACAATGCATAGAATATAACATTGATTCATACACCTCGATATTATCATATCTTATCAGTAAGATCGATGACACAGACACTCGAGGCAACTACAATGGCGGCAAAATGTATGAGTCAAACGAAATAGTAATGTTTAACAAAGGGGAACAAGCGAGGGAATATCTTAAGTTTGGCCTAGAGAAAATCGCGCTATCAGTTGATAGTTGAGTTGAGCCGGTGCGTTTTCGCGGCTCGCCGAGAATAATTGGGAGAGGAGCGGGGGCTAATATTTCCGAACACCTGGCGTGTAACGCGTGTCATTCAGCCTATCAAAACCGCTCTCTAAATTGATTCAATTGCCGTTTCCCCTGGGATAGTTCTCCGCCTCCCTCCGTCTCCCTCGCTTTCTCTGGTCGCGCAGATATTTTTGGGAAGCCTGCCTGAAATCGTCGGCCACGGCAGATATTACTTTTTTCAATCCCATCGTTGATTCATCCCCTGATAGATTTTCATACGACCTCACGTTTTCTTCTGGCTTCGCTGCCCAATGCTTCCTATCTTTTCCCTTGCACAGCGATAATATTGCATAATTAGCTTCCGCCTACTTCCTTAATGAATTCGGGAAGAGCACATTTGTGAGCAATACGCTTTGGCGTAACAGATCGTAAGAGTGACACCCAAAAGCGCAGAGTTTCGAGATCGATGGGCTTTCATTTTCCTCTCACTCTCTCATACCCAATTTAATTACCAGTCGCGGGGGCCACTGGGAATGATCGCCGGCGCGGTTTTGAGTCTTTTTCAGCAGAAGCACGTATGCATCGGCCGAAAAACAGAGCAGTATAATAGACTATTGGCACTTCCGCTTTATTCCGTTTCACTTTGCGACATTTATGGCATCCGAAAAAAAGTACGCCGCGCAAGTGGCGAAATATATATATACATATATATGTCGAGTGTCAGCCGTGTGTTAATCGATAGACTACTCGCATGTCTCTCTCTCTCCCCCATCCGGTTACCCGCCGCCGTCTCTTTCCGAGCATGTCTCTCGATTGCCCGGGTGATCTGTATTCCTAAAAATTGGGCAGACATTTCAGACAGATTTTTTTCTGCCGCTGCAGACACCACTCCTAATTAATAATTAATTGTTACATTCGGATGCACGTTATGCATGTTCTAAAGGCGGCATTGGTTACGTCTACTGCAAATAGCAGTTCTTGATGCTGGGGAATAAAATGTAGTCAATCGGATCCCTCATTGTTAGTTATTTGATACAATGAATAGGAATTAAAATATTTATACTGGCTACTCTTGACAGCTCTGCTAATAAATAGGTAATGATTGTATTAGTCTATGATTCTTGAAATATCCATGGAAGGAAATGAAGTGGAATGTTAAGTAATTAAGTTATTCGATTACAAAACAGCAGTACCAAGATTCTGAAAAGCAGAGAAGAATACGTGAAGTTAGGCAGGCTTCCCAGTAACAGGCACTTTTTAATGCGAGTCTGATAAGGGGAAAGTACGCGGAGATAAACTCTATGTTCAGTACGGGGTTATCTCTGTCTCGGGACGCTAGGAACGTAGGAACCTCGATGCACATGCGATATATGCTCTTGTATGCCTGTGTGTATCTATGCCTATTAAATCGAGAAGTGTACTTGGGGCGATGGGCGATCGTCATAGCGTCAAATTATACTCGATTCCGGGGTCGCCTTCGAGGAAACGATAAAGCAATATTCTGCGAATAGCAATTCTTCAGTGGGGCACGGGAAATTGTAGAGCTCATAGGGAAGACGTGAGCCACGTGATATTATTATATGCTTTTAAATTAACTCGTGTTTCTGTCTGCCTGTCACGTTGCGGTTATTTCCACTTTTTCCAACTTTCCTGAATGTTTCAGCAGTCAAAATTTCGTGGAGAATATTGTCATTCATAAAGGAAAAAGTGGGGCAAAAACCAGTGCCTCAGCTAAAAATTCATTTTTTCGCAAATTTTTTAAGGCATACCCCTTCAAAAATTTTCGATTTTTCGAAGGTTCTGGGACTGGGACGAACGCTTGATTTTTCGATTCCTCATGACTCAAAACGGATAAAAAACATAAATGTTGTGGGGGAAATGCCGGAATTCTGCCTAAAACACATGGAAAACCGATCTGGAATATTTCATTTCAACGGTTTTCCCTATGTTTTTTTATCTTCCCGACCTTTCCCGGGGCTGAAACTTGGTAGAAAGTGTTTTTTTGCATCGAGGAAGAAGTAGAAAAAATTCCAGACCCCTAGCTGAAAATTCATTTTTTCGCAAATTTTTTAAGGCATACCCCTTCAAAAATTTTCGATTTTTCGAAGGTTCTGGGACCGGAACGAACGCTTGATTTTTCGATTGCTCGTGTCTCAAAACGGATAAAAAACATAAATGTTGTGGGAGAAATGCCGGAATTCTACCTAAAACACATGGAAAACCGATCTGGAATATTTCATTTTAGCAGTTTTCCTCATGTTTTTTATACTTCCTGACCTTTCCCGGGGCTGAAACATGGTGGGGAATGTTTTTTTGCATCGAGGAAAAAGTAGAAAAAATTCCAGAGCCCTAGCTCAAAATTCATTTTTTCGCAAATTTTTTAAGGCATACCCCTTCAAAAATTTTCGATTTTTCGAAGGTTCTGGGACCGGAACGAACGCTTGATTTTTCGATTGCTCGTGTCTCAAAACGGATAAAAAACATAAATGTTGTGGGAGAAATGCCGGAATTCTACCTAAAACACATGGAAAACCGATCTGGAATATTTCATTTTAGCAGTTTTCCTCATGTTTTTTATACTTCCTGACCTTTCCCGGGGCTGAAACTTGGTGGGGAATGTTTTTTTGCATCGAGGAAAAAGTAGAAAAAATTCCAGAGCCCTAGCTCAAAATTCATTTTTTCGCAAATTTTTTAAGGCATACCCCTTCAAAAATTTTCGATTTTTCGAAGGTTCTCGGACCACAACGAACGCTTGATTTTTCGATTGCTTATGTCTCAAAACGAATAGAAAACATGAAACCAGTAGCCAAAGTGCCGGAATTGTACCTAAAACCCATGAAAACAACCTCCCGAATAATCGAGTTTATCTAATTCTGATGGTCTTTCCAGTCTTCCTGTTAAATCACACTTTTCTTCGGCAATCCCACGCGTGGGAATATCTTGTTAACATATTAGAGTTGTCGTCGGCGATCGAGATAATTGTGACGTTACATATCGCGAGCCCTAAGTGAATTAAGTTTGCCACCAAGGCGATGCTCGGATTGGAATTGCATGTTGTAGGTTCGGTGAGCTCTGCGAGTACTGCACGCACATCCGGTTTGCATTTCCAGCCCGGTAACGACGGCTTTCCGGTACACGCGAGAGTGACGCCTTAACCCCCAAGGAAGTATTAAGCTCCCAGCAGGAAATTGGCGTGAGCGGCTCGCAAGGGAAGAAAAATGTTAAGTGAGCTTATCTGCGGTGCGATCCATCGCTACTTGTCACAATACAGCACGCTTTAATAATGTCGACATCGCGCGACGCGAAGCATTAGCCTCGTTCAAATCCAGTCGACCCAAGTACTCTGATTTGAAACGGGTCGCTGGGGAGTGCAGGTCTCGGCATCGATTTTTCGGGATTCTCTAGGAAGGTACTTTGTACCTAGAAATTGTAACGAAGGGATAGCTCTCCACTTTACTATTCCCCGAGGAAAACTATCAGTTGGCTGTACGTAATTGAACGGGTCCGCTGGAGTGTTTACGCGCGACACAGGCGCATCTCTTCTTATCGAGAGATCGGCTTATCCGGCGAAAGGCGAAACTCTCGAGAAGGGAGTAGAGCCTCCTGCCGTGCTCTAGAGTTACTTAAGTGATAAATCTTAGTGGGGGCGAACGTAGGGCTCGTCTTTAGCGGTTTTGCCCGGGAGGATCTATTGCCGGACCCAGTGTACGATCCCCTACCACTTAGTTAGCCGCACCCTGTCGTCGTCTTCACGGCTTCGCCCTGATTCCCGTCACAGCTTCATTCCCCTGATTTTAACTGCAACATCCTCTCTTCGACTGTCGCTCGCTCTCTCCCTTCATCTTCTTTGCTGGTGTTGTGCGTCTGTCGGTGGGGCCGCTCGTCCGTCTTTCTCACTTCTCCGGGCCGATACTTGTGCGGCGCGCGGCGCGCGGCCCGCCTGAAGTGCCGGACAATTTGATAATTGGATCTGCGGCGACGCCGTGATTTACGCGCACGAGGGTCCAGCTGACCATTCGCGCCGAGATGGAGGAAGAGAGCAGGCCACTCGATGCATCGACGATGTGTATTCCAGTGTCGGGACTGCTAGAGTGGAAGGTTCACAGAGGCTTCAACTCCGTCTCGTGCGAGTTAGCTAAAACTATGTGTCTAGAACGGCTAGACGATGTTTTACGAGCGACGGCAATTTCGATGATAGGACCAATTACCCCGCGCATATGCGTCGCCCGCGCGGGCCGCTATGGTTTATTAATAGAACCGATCAATTATACGGCACGGATCGTTTATTCGGATATGGCTCGCCGCTATAATCCAATGCACATCTTGCACTATTACATTAGCCCGACGGCCGCTCGCCGATCCTACGAAATATTTGCATGGATATTAAGCGTACGCCGGCTTGCGCATGCTCGAGTTCCCGGCCAATTTTTCGAGGACGATAAAAACTGGGAAAGAGAGCGGCAAACGATGGAGAGGGCCATCGGCAATTGTCCGTAGGGCCGTTATCACTTGGGAAGTTAGGCATAAAAAGGCACGCGAAATGACTGCGGCAAGATTGGCTGCGGTTCAGCGGCCAGACTTTAGATAGGCCCTTCGGGCTGAATCGAGCCAGCAAGCAGCTCGAGCTCGCAGGCGGAAGGCGACAACCCGTAAAACCTCCTGCTGAAGAGTTCGCCTCGAAAGAACCTCGTAAAGTTTCACCACCGCTCGCGGAAACTGCCAGCACGTTCCTCCTTTTCTTGTCAGCTAAGTTAGTCTTACGATATGCTCGCCGTAAACGAAGTATAGAAACGAATATGGCCAGATATAAAACTCAAGAAGTTGTTCTTCCGCTTCATTCTCTGTATTCCGCGAGGTACCTAATTTGTCATACAGATTTTACATATTCAACTTTAAATTATGAAATGATGAAAAATGCAGGAAAGTCTGGTAATGCGCTACTCCTTAGGGCTGAGTAATAAAGAGCACTTCAGACTGGGCTGTAAGAGGATTTTCTGCTAGCGAAAAGTCGGCAAGTCCTGACTTTATTCTTACGGTCCACGCTACTAAAGAGAGTGTTCTTCTCTTTGGAGTGTGGTTTTTACTTCTTAAAAGACGCACTTCTTTGTCATAGGTATTAAAAGCCCAGCGGACGTGGAAAAGGCTGCGGGTAGCTTGAGGGGCATGAAAGGGTGCGGGTAAGATGTGTGAAAGAAATGGTAAAGAAGAAGGATAACGTTTCCAAGGGGCGCGAACGCGTATGTGGTACGTCGGCGGCTTTTGCTATTTTTACCCTGAATTAAATGTTTTCTCGCACCCTTAAGTAAGGGCTAAGCAGCGGCACTTTACGCAAAGGCTTTCCCACCAGGCGTATACTTTATACGGAAGATTGCCTTACTCGTGTTTTCTTCGCGTATGATTCAGCGCTCTTAATTCGTATCCTCTTAAAAGAACCCTCTTACTGCAAATGGAGCAATATTTTTTAACACTTCCTACGACTTATTCTCGTCTTCTTATCCAGCAATGGTTCAACAGTGTTACTGTGAATCGAGACTAGAAACGACTAAGATATAAAGAAGGAATGGAACAGTACGATCAAACTTACACCCCTGCGGAAATCTCCCCTGAAGGTTTTACTCTGTAATAAGGTTTATCTCCAATAAAAGAAATCGTTCTTGCAGAAGAACATGGTAGAGAATCGAGTGGCGGAGATCGTATAGTATGTCGTGTCGATTTGTTTCCTTCGTAGGTGGAGGAAAGGTCTCGTCACGAGCGGCCACCCTTCACGAACGACCATTTCCTAGCAATTTCCTGGTGCTGTTTTTCACGCCAACTTTTCGAGTCTCGCGCGCACCTCCCGCGTCCCTTGACGCCGACTAGTTTCACTGTAAAATATATATATGTGTGTGTGTGTATTGCCGCTAAGTAGCCGGGACTGGTTATAAATGGCCAGGCGCGGATGTGCCAGGGGAACTGGACAGCTTTGTGTCTAGATGCGACCTGTGCTGTGCCTAATGTGCGCTCAACTCGCCAAGGAAAGTGACACTTTTCGAAAATTAACGACCTGTCAAGATGACCTTACACGAGTTACCTGATCTTTTGACGCGAGTATATGCTGCGGACACTTCCGCACTTCGCCCTTTTCCTTGTCCAAATTGACGGTATTGAGTGGACACGTTTTTACAGTTGTGAAATTTGATCTATTTTTACTAGGAAATAGTGAGGTTAATTGGTACTAGTAATTCGGGAGATAGACATGGTGTGCTTTAAGTTCAAAAATGACTGTGGAATCGTATCGGGGTATCGTTGGTGCGGCACACATTTTAAACGGGCCATGAATCGATATAGCATAATATATAGAACGGGCCTGTAACGCAATGAAAGAAAGAGTGATTTTAAATTTAATGTTTCCAATCGGTCATTAAAAAGGCGGTGTGTGTCTGTGTGTGCCGAGCGGGCGCTGACCGCGCGAGTGACCCTCCATTAATGAATAATTATTGTCACTTAATGGCACGGTTAGTTATAAAATAAAAGTTAATGGTAACTCATTGATCACATTATGATGCAGTGGCAACCCGACACGCGGATACAGAGGCGGGTACACTGAGCGAGCGAGCGCGAGCGCGCATGCACGCCCTTCGGGCGATAAATAAATAATGCGTAATTTAAAATTAAATTCAATAAATGCGTCGCGTGTCGATCATCATTTGTCAATTACCACTGTTTAACTTTCGCGATCGTCGCTCGCGTGCCAATGCCACTGCCGGCGCGCCACCCAGCATTTTCCGCAATGTGATATTACAATTTTCATTACAAACTTTACACTTTATCGGCCAGCATTTATCACGTTACAGAACAATTGCGGGCTCGAAAGAGCCGCGACGCGTTTAAATTGCCCCGAGTTTCACTTTCTATATCATTTCAATTGGCGGAAGAATTTGCATAGTTCGACATGCACCTTGCGCGCCGAACTTCAGCGAAATCGAGTGAACCTTTTTTGCAGTCAGTTTGGCGAACTTCGAATGAGACCTCTTTTTTTTGCCGTCCATTGCAACGCAGAAGATTTTTTCGCCGGCGGATAAATCAATTGACAGGTGGGAACACGAAGGTTCCTTGGTGGGCGCGCGGCGCGCGCGGGCCGTTTTCGGCCGGGCGAAATTCGGCGAATCGAAAATGTCGGGGGAATCGGAGAGTAACGCCCGGCATTCGGAGCACGCTGGAACAGTAGGGGTCAAGGAGGGTTACATCCGGTGGTTCTCTTTAATCGGGAATAATGGTCAGTCGACGAGTAGATTGGCGGTGCGTTGCACCAACAGAGCCAGCACTTGGGGCAAAATTTGTTGGCCCTCTCGAAGGACGGGAGCGCACCGGAGAGATCAATGCACCCTTGTCGAAGGGTCGCCCTGGTCTTCACTTGCCCTTGCGCCCTCGCCCACCACCCACCCCACCCACCCCCGTCCCTGTTATGTGCCCTCTCCAGAGCACTCTATTTCTCTCGCTCTAGCGTGCCCTCTCGCGTTTTAGGGCCATCGCAAAAAACGTTTCGGCCCACTCGATCATTCGTTTGAACGTGCTGAAAATCCCGGCCCGATATTAAGCCGGCCGATTAATTGGTAGAAGTGCGCTCGCGCCTCCTCCTGGATTCGGGCGCCCTCGCTCGCTCGCTCGCACTCGTCATCGCGCGCTCGTCCTCTCTTCCTCCCACGCCTGCCCTTTCAGCGCACTTTTTTTCTTCTCAAATATTGCGAGAGCTCCTGTCACGAGGCGCGCGTGAAATCGACACGCCGCGCGCGCGATTCATCGCGAGCTTCCTTTTGAAGCCCTTAATGACGCCTCATCCATGGGGTCCTGTTGCCCCGAGTTCGCGGCTACTAAATTCGGACGGATTATACACCGAACGAGTCCAGAAGCACTTTCTTCATACCCATCGGCTTAAAAGCGTATACAGTATAGGTTGGCGCGAGTGTTCCGAGAGAAGTGCTGCTGAAGGGGTTGTACATTGATATCTTATGAAATAGTTGGAATAATATCGCGCCGGTGTAATCGGCACGGCTATTTGGATTAGATAATTCAGTTGAATAAATCGAGACGGATTATTCTGATATTAAATGATCCTCTTTTTACAGTCGGTTCGGCGATGGCTCTTGTTGCATTTCGCCGTGCTTGATATTGAATTCTAACTAACAGGCGAAATTAGTGTCGCCTCGATTAAGGGCACTTTGGAAGAGGCCGGGAATCGATGGGTGGAGGAGTACACCGGGAGAACGGTCAGGGCCAAAAGATTTGCCGCGGGCTTGGAGCTCCACGAAATTCCGCTGCAGTTCGGACAACATTTTCACCCCCTTTTAAGCAGGTTGATGGTGCCACCTTTCGTCCGGTACACGAACTGGCGTCCCTGGCGCATGTGCGTTCACTAAGAAAGAAGGGTGGTGGTGGAGGGTCGGTAACTCGGATTCCTAACGGCAACGCCAGCGAGTGCGAGCAAGCCCGGCACTACTCTCTACGCACACTTTTTACCTTTTTTTACTATGAATTCATTAAGAAAAAATGGAAAGTTGATAAAAATGTAAAAGATGCTGAAAAATGGACAGAAAAATTAAAAAGATCATAGGTTTTGCTCGCCGTGAAAGGGTATGGGTTCTCATTTTTAGGAATGCCGCCTATAGCAGCTTAACTCTAATACACTAGCGCATGGAAGGTTGCATCCCATCTGGGCGCGTTTCGATAGTACAGGGCGCTGCAGAGATTCCCTCATCAGTATTAACGCTGTTTACTATAATTCTATTAGAAAATGCATGAATTAGCATGAGAGTAACCGCGCAATTACAAAGATTAGCGATGGACGGAGGAGAAGGGGATCGAATATCGAGCACTTAGTAATCTGCAACAACCGAAACCGCAATCCCGGCCTTCCTTTATACCCACGGCAAAATTTGATTTATATACCAATCCGATTTGGTATTACCTTTCCAGTATCCCTGAGGAACTTAGAATTCTGTAAGAGGGGTGGGGGGAGAATGTTCTAATATTGAGAAGGCCGGAAACAATATGATACAAAAAGAGAGTCAGAAGAAGAGGGATGTATAGTGGGCGTTAGTAGTGGCCACTCGTTAAGTAGGGAGACAACCGATAGGGTCCAGTCTTTCTCGTTTGTCCAATCGATCGAGCTGAAAATTTTCAACCCTTAATTAAGATCGCGAGGGCACTTGAGTTTTCAATTAAAAGGAAACCCGCGCGCCGCTCTCGCCCCCTCTCTTTCTCTCTCTTTCCCACTCTGGCACTCCTTTCTCGGGAGAGTACCGCGTTTTTCTCTCGGAATCGTCCTCGTTTCCTGTCACCCTCCACCCCTATCCACGGCATTCTCTTTTCATCGCTGGGCCGCTCTCTTTCTTTGCCACGTCCGCGTGATCCGGCTGACAACATTAAATGCAATCCCCTGCATCCTC
Organism: Ectemnius continuus; assembly: GCA_910591665.1. Taxonomy (NCBI): domain Eukaryota; kingdom Metazoa; phylum Arthropoda; class Insecta; order Hymenoptera; family Crabronidae; genus Ectemnius; species Ectemnius continuus. Next base: position 4,023,957 of record OU342868.1, on the reverse strand, counting down.
GGTCACCACTTGTGCTTTGTATCTGCGGATTTTGCTTCTCGTCTCTTTACGACTCTTGCGTCCGGTCCGCAATCCAGTGCCGAGCGTCGCTGGCATTTCCACCCCGTCCCCCGACCCCAGCAGCCCCCCAGCAGCCCCCGAGCCGCCACCGCCGCCGAGTACGCCGCGCCGCGCCGCCCCGCGTCCCGCGGGCATCAAACCTGGCATTTTTTCGCGGGTGGTGGTAAACGCGCCCCGCCGGACGGTCCTTTGTCAGTCCGATATCGAGAAATATTTATTGCTCGCCTGGCAATACGTGGAAACGGCAACCGCAGAAGAGCGGGGAGGCAGTAATATTCTATGACGATGGAGCCTCGTCCGCGACTTTTTCATTAGGTGCTGCCGTTGCTGTGCAAACCGACGCCGCCGTGAAAATTAAAATAGCTGACCGGCTGCTCGCCCTCTTCCTGTGTCTTCCACTTCACCCCGTTTCCAGGATGTCCACCTGCTCGCCCTGGTCGTCTCGACATCGATTACCATATCGCGTATTGCCAATCATCGCGCTTCCCAGGCACTCACTCGTCAGAAGAGAACGACAAGGATTTGGCCACGTCATATATTTCGTTTCTCGCTATTGCCTCTACCAGGCATCCAATAGGATTTTCGTACAAGCTCGTCGCCCTTTTTTCACCCTCTGCTAAAATCGCAAAGGGAGCCAAATAGAACTAGAATGTCGGGATTACAATTTCATTGGCGAAGTCGCGGCAAAACTCTGGTCGGCAGAGGGGTCGCCTTGGGAAAAGTGTGGCGCAACGATTTGGAGTACCGGTAACGAATAAACAGTCTGCCGAAAAATGCCGCCAATTAGTCGGCGGCCGAGTGGCGCATATTTATGTGGCAGTCTGCCTGAACGAGTGGACAGTTGATATTTTAACGCCGCAAACAAGTCCCGGCGACGTAACTCACGGTAGCAACAGGCGAAAGGAGAAAGGACGGCGCGCTGCGACCCAATTTCAGTTTCGAAAATCAGTCGGAGAAAAAGGGCGGGCGGGGGAGGCTTTCCACCCTTTGGCGCGACACTGGCTCGACCAAAGTGGCGCGCTTAAACAGGAACGCGCCTCCCATTTAATACGATACAAAAGTCACTGTACACGATCCGAACAGGATTGGCAGGGGCGTGAGCGGAACTCGGTGTGTGAGTGACATTTTTCCCGTGCACATACAGAGAGGGTGTCCGGACATCCCCAGTCGGTATCGGCAGAGCGGTGAGCAGCTAGCCCTCGCTCGATTGCAATTTTTGCACGCGCCGAGCATCGGTGATTCGCGCGGGCGGGCGAGCGGGCGGGCGCGCGTGTGAGAGAGGAGCGCGAGCGTTCGGCGCGTGCCGACGAGCGCATGCAGCGGCCTCCAGCATTGCAGCACATCCCACCAGGAGCGCGCAACGCGCACACAGAGCCGCACAGAGACAAATGCAACCTGCCGATAATACTGTGGATGATGGCCATGGGAGACACGGGGTTGATTGGGGTGTGCAAGCGGCCTATGCAGTTTAATTTATGTTGCATCGCCAGCCAGTCGTACCCAGGCAGCAACCTCCTGTATCCGCGCGCACAGAGTACTCCAGCTCTTCTCGTTTCCGCAGAGATCGGCCTTTTCGCCCTGTGGTTTCCGCTTCTCTCCTTCTTCCGGAAAGGCCGGCACCTCCTCCGCCTCGCCGCCAAGCGCGTACGTGCCCCACCAGTGTACACCGGAAACACACGTGGACAGAGAATCAGAGGCCATTCTCTTTCTCTCTCTCTCGCTCTCGCTCTCCCTCGCCTCGAATCTACGCAGGTTCGTATCGAGTCATATTTGTCTATCATATATCCGTTAAGCCAATCGATCTTCCGTTTGATCCAACCATCCTCTGATCCACTGTAAGAGACACCAGTACTCTCACCAGTAGTTAGGATCGAGCTCTAGTCAACCCTACAATCGATATCCTACAACTTCCCTGGCTAACGCACGGTAATTAGTGCGGCCGCACCACGTTGTACATATTTGTGCTGTCTGCGAGCATGCTTCCCCAAGTATTGCTACCCACGGTATGTCCTTACTCTTCATATCCGAGCTTGCAGTCGTCGACAGAAGCCTCGGCTTCGTAAGCATGATACGCTCGATTTGATCGTCGATCGTGCTAATTTGTGTACTCGAGGAAAATCGCCGGGCAGAACGGGACCTGCGCCGACTTACCGCGCTTGTCAACGTGAGCAAAGAGAGCATCGCGAGGCAGAGGCCCAACTGTTTATCGGCACGTGAGCGCGCCAAGATCAAACGAGCGATAAATAAGGGAGCGTCGAATCAGCGGTATCAGTTAGCGAGTAGCTCGGTACCGCTGAGGCGGAATCCGAGAATGAGGAGGAAAGCTAATTAGCGCGGATCGAGGTCCGCCCGCTTGATAAACGAATGGTCAATATTTGAATTAAGGACATCAGTTCTTCGCCTTCCTCTTTTCACCCTCGAGCTTTATGCCAGCCGGATTTTTTGCTCCTCTCCGCGGCAAAGTAGTCACGCAACCGCGAAGAGAGGAGGATTCGCGCGGAATCTATGACTTATGCATGCTTAAGTAAATATTTCCTCGATGTTTGCCCAGCCTTGAAATGCCCCGTTAATGTCTCGGCAAAGTTTGACTAGCACCCAAAGATCCGACTTCTTTGATTCCGTTGAAACGCTTGAGGGCCGCTCTGATCGATTGCTTCTCTAATTGAGAATTGATAATACTTCCGCGAGATCTGTTCAACATCTGAAATTGATCGAGGGGTTTATTCTGAGTTGCTTCCCACTTGAAAGGTTTCACTGGCCCCGCCAACTTATCGCACTTGGATAATGGCTTTTCCTAGGCAAGAATCAACGTTCCAGTAGATAAATCCTTTGTGGCCAGACGACCGCCTCGTGTCTTGCCGGTGAGTTGACTCATCGAGGCGGGAGCATAAGGCAATGCGCAAACACAGGGTAACTCTATCCGATAATAGTCGGACAGTCAATTAAGATGGCTGCTATAAGAACCAATTAAACGTAAGTGGCTGACCATCGCGAGTCCGGTTACATATTTACGATCTGAAATTATGCCTTCTTGTCGAGCGATCTTGTTACTCGTTACACCGCTGCACCGCAATCCGCCCGTCCCAATTATGTTAGTACATCTGGACACCTGGTTTTCTATACGAGCAGCGAAAACTTTCGCAATTCAAAAGTGTGCGATTTGACTTACGATTGCCAGTTGCGAACGTTTCTAATCATGACCTCCTCCAGATTGCATAGCTTTGACGTAGCCAGCGAGCACGTACATCAAAACACTCGACGATACTATCGACAGATGAAAGTTCCGCTGGGAGACTTTTCGATCGAATGCATGTGATCTGGATTATGCGGCAGAGCGTGAAACGGCCAGTTAATATTGAACAGTATCTTCCTTGGCGGTCGTCGAATATTGCACTGATTTTGCCGGCGCATAAAAGCCCGGCGGCAGGAGCGCACTGTAAATACGATGCATATCATCATTACCGGGCCGTGACCTTGATAATTAATCAGCGTGTTAATTGAAACGTTTGCTTAATAAGTGCCCGGCCGGGGGAAAAACAGAGGCTCGATTCATTTAGCAATTATTTTATGCGATGCACGCGTAAATTCAGTGAAATGCAGCAGCAGCAGCAGCAGCAGCAGTAGCAGCAGCCGTAGCTGCAGACGGCGCGAGTACATACGTATATACACGTGGAAGTACGCCCGTCCACTCGCACACACCTGTGTACTCAGGCAACAAAGTGGAAAACGCTGAAACGAATGATACCGATAGCAATTTGGGTAATTTCATGAGTAATTGGAGGTCAACGAAAGCAACAAATCGGGCCCGGTGACCAATAAATAAATTATGCCGGGGATTTATGAAGACGAATAAGGCGGCTGCATGCATTCATACATGTGTACCACACTTTCCCGCGGTGGAAACGCTCTCTCGGCTAATGCTCGATCCGTCTACCCTGCGGGTCGCAGTACACACACACACACGCGCGTACTAGAGGCGCATGCACGGGTCACATCTCTACCTACGGTGACCAGGCATCCCTCGAGAAGTAGGTTTTTTAGTCCCTCGTCGACCCGGTTTCTCACGGTCAGAAGTGGTCACGAAACGAGTTTCCACAAGGGTATAAAAAACGAGGAGTGGTTATTAAATATACCTCGAAGGGTGACCAGAGAAAACGTGTCCGCCGCGCCCTCGTTAATCGTACCATTTTACTCTTTCCTCCGGCGTCCGCCTTCCCGTAAGAAGCTTCTGCCACCGCTTAAGCACGCGACACACTTCTTTTTTTCCTCTCCGTCTACCGAACGCATTAAGCTTCCTCTCCTCTCTTTTTCCGGGAGCATTAGGATTTCGAGGCCAATCTAGTTTTCACCTTGGAATAAAAGTGAATAGAAGGTAGCGTGCAGGTGTACTAATAAACCGACGAATTTCTAGGCCACCAAGTCGTTCAAGTACACCGCTGTTATTATCAGTGTGTTGAATCTCGTGCGTAGTGTGCCTATGTCAAACAGTAGCGTGTCGATTTTATCAATGAGATAAAGCACTCGTTATCGATGGCACGCGATACAGGATAGGCGAAAGGCATCCGCAACTGCCTATGCGGGAGGGCTTGTCGACTTATCGGGCAACAACGCTTTAACAGATTAGATATCTAACCAAACACCTGTGAACAGTGCTTTTTCTCTTGGAAGACGAGAGGAGAGCCAAAGGGATTACCAGCATCAATTCTTCCTGATAAGTAAACACTCGCAGGTGGACATGACTCTTAAATTCTCCCTTTAAATTACAAACAAACCACAAGTTAATAGCACACATGGAATTCCTATATAGTCAAAGGCTTCTTTTGTCATCATTTTATTTCTTCTTGATCCGACTGAGCGAGTGCTCGGCAAACAGTGAAGTTCATTCAGTAGAATGACAGTGGCTCGGCCTTGTTTCTGTTAATCCCTCTGTTAATCGTGAAAGTAGACTTTCCTCTCGCTTAAAAGTCCCGTCGAATAATGACGCGCCAGACGAAACGTGCTGATAATTGATTAGACGTGACTAGAGTAATTAGGGGAACCTTCAAAGAATTGCCGGAGCGATTCGAAGTAGTGAAAAGGGGGCAAATCTATCGGTCGGCCGTCTAATTGTCGGAGTTTCCAAGTAATTGGCTGATTTGTTAGGCGAGCCACCGAAAGTAATCATAAATGAGTGTTAATGGTCGTCATAAAGGGCGTCCGCGGCACGGCGGTCGCGGCAATTATCTCGCGGGCGATCAATCGAAAAACCAGCAGCTAGTGATTGGCAGTTTAGAGCAGAAAACAACATTAATTGCTTTCGAGTAAAGCGGCCGACCGCAAATTGAACGGGCTGCTGATCGATAAACAATTTTTGATGCGTAATTTGTATGGTAGCGCCGAGTAATACGCCAGTAAATTAAGTGTAAAAGAGTAGACAGAGACGGATCGAGTGAGAAGGAGCGAGGCTGGTGAGAGGGAGCGAGTGAGAGTGAGTGAAACAGTGGGAAAATGGGGGTAACACGCGAGCGAGTTCATCCTGAGGGCGAAACAATTCATCGCGAATGTACTTATACGTAGAGGGGCAGTTAGAATATGGGTGAGAATGGTGGTAGTGATGGTGGAGGTGGTGGTGGTGGTTGTGCCCGCACGCATTATGAAAATGAAAGCCGGTACATGATTGTTCTTGAAGTAATTCGCAGCTTATTTCACGTAACGTGGCCCCAATTATCGACTCCGGGCGACTCTATTTTTATTCGCGCTCATCTCAATTTTGTGGAAACAAAAACCGATAATCGAAACTACCGGGAATCGGATTAGCAGGTTCGATAAGGGTTACGTACGCGTATCGTAGGATTCGGGTTTGTTGCGCAACGCGCTCCGCCTCGGCTCACCTCGCATCGGCGATCGTTGCCTTCGTTATCGCGAGGCTCTCTATGCGAGTTTACTATCGAGAGGAGAGGAAAAAAGACGGAGGAAAGCTCCCCACAGTAGGAATCTGCGATCTAAGGCGAAGCACGTGAGCCAACTGGCACGTTTGTTTTTGATTGACTTTCTATCCACCTGTCCGTCATCTTTGATAATACACTCGGTATGTGAAGTGCTGAGAGCAGACCCCCTCTGAGAGAACGGTAATCGAGCTTGCTAATTTGTGCCGAGCGAGAGATCGCGATATAGAAACTCAACATGATTAACGTCAAAAATTTATCAGTTGGAGCGAAGAGCGCCCGCGCACGACGCCGATCCGATTTGTCATGTTCAGCCAATTATTCGGAGTTAATTACAATATTATAATTCGCCGCAGGCGCGCGACCAATAAATCTTTTAATCTGCATCATTTAAATGAGCCCAACAAAATAGCAGCAAGTGAGGCGGCTCCTGCGGATTTAATGGTTAATGTCGCTCAACGAATCCAATGACTTAATCGAACTTCTTGACTCCCGCAACAGCCACTCTTTTTTCTCTCTCTCTCTCTCTCCTCGAATATTTCGTTGGCATTCTCGGGCAACCACTGTCGAGCCAACGAATCAAAATCATTTCGATTTCTCGCAAGCGGACACGCGGCTACACGGCGTTTAATGCCGGAATTACATCCCCCATCAAAAGGGACCATTTTCGAACGAAATTCATGAAATATTCCCGGTGCATTAATATTCCAGTGGGAAACTACTGTTCATATATCAGCCGCGCCGTCAGCGTTGCCAGGCTCTCGCTCCATTTTTCCACCGCTTTCATAATGAACATTGAAAGCTACATGTCGATAATGAACTTGCATGCTAGGCCCACAGTTGTGTGCGTGTATGTTTACCAGCGAGAACACGACCGCAAGTAAACTCCGCTTGAAAATAGTACAATGAAGGCAGGTTCAGGTGTAGTGAAGCACAGGTCAGGTTTAAGGCAAGCCAGCTGCATTTCCGGCTGCTGCACAGTTACATTTACTTTGCTTGAATGTTGGACCAGCAAGATCTGTTTCTTGTGCCGTGGGATAGAAATAATAGCGTCGATGTTATAATAGCATCCAATTTAATTGAAGACGTGGATTTGGTTGTTCAAAGTAAGGGGAGAGCCGAGCTTGTTCAATGAAAGGGCCGCATAATTTCGTGAATAATTTGAGTAAGTACCCAGTCGGCCTATGTGTTCAGTGATCCACAGAGAGGACTTTGTAGCTGAAGGTGCAATTTTTTTGAAACGGCATCAGACGCATTCCCGTCTGGGACATTCCATGCCTGGATAATGTTTCACGACGCGCTCCCGTTGCTTTATTTCTAGCCGCGCGCCTCCCTTTTCACGTGAAACATCTCGCCCGTTGGAGGCCTCCTTTCATGCTCCCCTTTCAAACAACCCGTTAACGAAACTAGAATATCTCTGGTGAAATTTAGTTTTCACCCGGTGCATCCCACACAATAATCAGCGTGCTACCGGGAGACTTCGACGAACAAGACACAGCTTCATCAACGACTAGGACTTTGGGCATATTTTAGTATGAAAACCATCATAATAAATCAACTGGTATTTTCTTAAGAAATATCATTTTATTGTACTAGTATGTTAGTGCTCTGTACAAACATATAAAACACTTATTGAATCGTGAAGGCAATAATATCATTCGGTAAAAAATTCCTCGTGTACCTTTCATCGAGGGCTGAGCATGGAACGGGTAGTCTTATTCTACTGAAAGCACTTCTTCCATTCGAGCTCACTAAAAACTAAGTGGTTCACCTTCGCGATACAATAAGATCTCCAAGCACATGTTACATGTAGATTGAATCAGAGTCCGAAATGAGTCTTAATTCTAATTCAGTCGAGTGCAGCATTGCTTCTTCTTCTCCTACGTGCCAGACCTTTTTCTCTCCTTTCCCCGTCACTCTCGCAATGGGAAATGCTAATTTCTTATGGCGATATTGTCACTTAAAAACCTTGGGCGTATGGCGGTTTGCCGTGTGTGCTGAGGAAGTATGTGCCTCTTGCATTCAAGCTCTTCTTAATGCCACCCATTGGCAGAGTCTTCTTGCCGTTGCACAAACCCATTTTGTACGCGATGTAATTTCTGCATTGCTGCCCGTGGAAGCCGACCTTGCTGTTAATGGACTCGGCGAAGAATCTGAAGGAACGAGCGTGCGAACAGGCGCCACCGGCGTCGATGGCGCAGCCCATTTGCTTGGTGCCACCGTTCGGATAAAAGTCAACGTGTCCAATCGGTATCAGAAAACCAAGAAGGCCGGCGTTGGTGTGGATAATTTCTACGTAGTCAGCATCAGCCGTGGAAATTCTTTGTCCCGATCCGGCTAATGCGAAACCTGGTAGGGCTGGGTCGAGACCTGCATCAATTAAATGACAAATGATTACGTTTTGGTCGAGTTAAAAATCTGTAATTTAATTGAAAGAAATCACTCACCCACTACGTAGGGAATCCTAGCGCGTGCGTGGTAGGCGGCAAGTCCCACAACATGAGCTCCAAGCGAGTGACCAACCAGACTGATTGTCGAAGGGTCTTGTTGATGTGCCTCCAAAAAGTCAATCATATGCCCGACGAATTGACCAACCATTTGCACTCTTCGGGAGGCCCAAATGTATGGTTTCAAGGAGATCTTGCTCCAGTCGACCACGATTACATTGTAGTCTCCATGCCTCAGATAGGCTACACAGATCAAATTTGTTGTTATTCACTCCGATTTAAGAAATTTCTTCACGGTCGTAGATTCTTTCAACATACCATCTCGAATTAAAGTACAAACAGCACTGTTGTGACTATTCATCCATCCGTGGGTAACAAACTTTGTTGGTTTCCTCGGGTCAAAGGCAGTTTGACCTAACATTTCGCTGTCTCCAGTGTATATGCTCTGTGCAACTTCTCCAGATTGACGAGTATGAAGGTAGAAGAATACACGATTCTTCAGGTCACTCCTAGTTTCATCTAAGGTTTCATCGTCATCGGCTTCCAGGTCGAGATCTAAAAACTCGTCATCCTCATCGAACTTGGCGTAGGATGAAGCCTCTAATTCAGCAAGATTCCGGTTTGCCAATAGCTGTTCATTGTCGTCCACTGCTGGGAATGCTGTAAAAAATTTGATATTATTTTTTCTTGTTTAATTCAAATGGTTAATGTAATTTTCACATGTCTATTGAATGGTTAAGAAAATATTCGACAAAAGGAGAGAAGGCTGAAAGTTATTTACCAGCGACTGCGCAAGCCAGGAGTAAACTGATCAAAACGCTCGCCCTCATGATTGTCGTGATTTTGCAGGCGGCAGACCGTTGTCCGCGCATTTATAAAGCATTAAAGCTCAATCAAAAGATAAAGGTCAGGACGCCACATTGTGCCGATAAGATAACGCATTCGCATTCACAGGTGAAGTACATCTTAATGATAATCTCAGTATGAATTCTAATAAGGCCCGTTAACGAGAGCCATATCCTTTTCCGATGAATTGCAGGAGAGAACACATGATCAAATAATTAATCACGCCATAAAAAAACAGGTTGGCTTCGATAAGAATCAGAGGTCACGGCAGTGGCATTCAACTTTATTTTAAGCTCCCAATGTCAGCGTTGTTTTCACTTTCTGTTTATGGCAAACCGGGCTTAATGCCGAATCTGATCTTTTCGGATTATATGGAGCATGCCAATTAATGTCATTATCAGATGTGCAGCAAGAGAGCGGAGTAAAGTGCACCGGCGGCATCGCCGTCGCAGCTCTGAAAATGAAATGAGTGACTGAATCATTCGCGAGAAATTAGCGGCGATTCATTGGCACATTGCAAAAGGACAACTGATGGGTGAAATGACGAGACACAGAGAGAGCCGGAGTGATAAAGTAGAAAGAAAGGGAGAACGAGAGGCCGATTAGGTCGGTTGCAACGTTTATTTAAATTTATTCGGCACAATACGCGTGATATTTAGCAATAATCCCGTGGCCCATTTCAGAAAGTGGTTTCAATTTTCGACGAATAATCGGGCGATCGCGTTGCCCGATATAGCATCGCCGTGCGCGCGCTTTCAGCTTTATTCCCATTAATTAATAACGTGTCTGCGTCGCGGCCGAGCCTCGACGAGCACGCATTCTAATCGAATGCTAATAAGAACGTGCGCCGATAGAGATCGGTTCTGCCTATTGACAAACACCACTCAAGAATCGCAAGTACTCTGCTTACGGGCATCTAGTGCTCTTGGCAAGTACGTGCGTACTCGCGTGGCGCCCAAAACTTATTTCGCGCACACCTCCAAGGTAATACTTCCAAGTAAATACGTTCAAGCTCACGAATGACGCATGTAAATCTGCCGGTCGCTGGCCTGCGATCGGCACAAATCCGATAAGCTGTCGAAATTTAGATTAATTAAGTTCCCAATACGAAGAAGAGGCCAAGCAGTGCAAGCAGAGCCTGTTCCAAGAGGCGCACAGTGATTATTATATTTACCTTTGTAGCAGTCGGTCTGTTAATCGAAATTTTGGTTCACCTCCATCCAAATGCAAAAGCGGCAAGTACTGAAAAAATGATGAGCACGATTGCAACGTGTAATAACAAAATTGATGAATACCGTAATCGATGACGCGCGCTAAGGCAGTGTTCGATCTTGCTGGCTAAAATAATCCGAGCGCACAATGGTAATCGGTAATAAATGTATTACACGCGGTAATAGCGGCATTAGCATATATTATTAATGCACGCATACGCGACGCGATTATCATCCGATTAATTGTAATGCCGAATTTTCACATTGCTCTCTTATTTAGCGATATAATCTCGAATGACACTATTCTTTCCGCAAATTCAATTGATTCCGGTGAAATATGAAATTCAGTTTGGAAACAGCGGACTGCCGCCGCGCCGGTTCGCAAAGAAAGGGAAAAGGAAGAGCTGGCGGGTTGCTCATTTAAAAGAGGGAAACCTGTTGTGTTAGGTAACTCGGTGCGTGCTCGCGTGCACCCTTTTTTTTTAAAGCCGGACCGTGAGTTCTTGCCCTCGGCCGGGAGCTTTCTTCCTCGGAGCACAGAATCAAACAGGTTTGCCCGTCGCTGCCAAGTAAACAGCAGTTTAAACGACTACTCCTTTAGAGCCGTTTTTTTCCCTCGCGGAAAACTCCTCAGTCCACTCGGGATATTGACTTCGATCATACAATCTTTCCACCCTTCTTAATAATTCTAGTCTCTTGGATGTTCTTCCATTTCATTTCTCATTCTCGATCTTCTCCAATCACACGACGTTAACTTAAATCACAACGAGGATTGCATAGAGTGAGTTCCGAGGAACTTAAATCAATCGCAGTGATCGGCGTGAAAAAAGATTGCCCCCTCGCCACTTGGTCTGGCATCTCCTTCTCTCCGCTTCACTCGGCAACACTGACGTATTAGCGCCATTCATTCCTCCCAGGGTCCGCGGCTGCTGAAACAAGCGGTACTCCAGAAGAGAACCACTTATAGACGGACTACCAACACACGGCGAAGAGTATCCAACCCTTCTCATCCTTTCCGTCCTCTTTCATTCTCATCCCCCGTTAATACTTTATGATAACTCGACCCCGTAGAAAATGGAGGGAGAGCGGAGCATTTTTTTTCCCCGCCGGCGAAAGAAAGTAAAAAGTTGGCGATTTTAAGAGTGAGAAAAAATAGGGACTCTTTTTCCGGATGTGCGAGTGAGAGTTTCGAGGTGGCAGATCAGCCTCGGCGGAAGACGTCCTTAGGCGAGGCGAAGTCTGCGTGCCGAGGGTGCGGGCGCTTGCGTGAAGGCTGAAAATGAGGGGGTTGCAGGGTGCGCGGGGCGGGGGTGTCGGTGGCGGCGGCGGCTGCTGCTGCTGCTGCTGCTGCTACGAGGATAGAGGACTCGGGGGGTGGTCGCGGAGAGGAAGGGTTTCGAGCTCATGAAAGCGAGGGCGCCTGCAGTGACTAGCCTCCATCGATTTACCGTGCTGCCGCCATCTTGCCACCCTTCGCCACGGGGGTTGACCACCCACCAACCCACCCTCGGCTCCTGGCCCCTCGCTTCAACCCGCCGGTCGTGCCAGCCACCCACCCACCGCCCGGCGGACATTTTGAAAAATGACTCCGAAAGTCATCGTGGCTCGCTGCCTCGTTTTTCAGGCCGGCCTTCCATCCGCGACCCTTCTCGACCCACCCCTTTCCTTGCGCGCTCGCCCACTCACCCTGACCACCCCTCCTTCTCGCCCTCTTTTCGTACAGGCTGCCGCAAGGGCGAAGGAAAAAACAGCCGGTAAAAAGAAGGGCTACCTTGACTCGAGACGTGGGGAAATAAATGAAGGCCACGCACAGAAAACACCCCCGGCGATCGCCCACGCGATATAAGCTTTAATTGAGCGCGCCAACCCAACCACCACCATCCAACGTCGTTAGGAATAGCTCAGAAGTAAGGTACTTGCTGATTACATCCGTCTGTTGTACCAATATGCCCCGCGAGTAACTCGCTCGCCGACCAAGGAAAAATTAAAAAGGAGCAGGCAAACTACTTTAACTCGCGAAATGAGGGATCGGAGCTGCGCTAACTTTTTGGAAGTACATTAAAGCCGAATGGAATTATCGTTGCCTGATGACTTAAACCCAATTTAAGCTTTAAAGAGAGATCGTGTTACAGCTTGCGGCGGGCTCCTATTGCGGATCAAAAGAGAGATCCCGAACAAAAGGGCTCGGCCGGAGAAAGATTTCAATCGCGTCTACCAATCGAGGGATAAACAATACGGACTTTCGAGAACTCGCGGTGCGGTTGATCGGCTCTCGATTAACCTGGCTTTTAAAAAAAGACTTTATTTTCAATTAACCTGAAAAAAACTCTGTACTCACAAGAGGGCCATTCTTTGCCGTGCTGAGGTATGATTCGTCGAGAATTCGGCGCGACTAAAGCTCGCGCTGAAAACGCGTAGCACGCGTGAGAAAGCTCGCCTCTCTTCACGCGCCGTCCCACGGCACAGTACATCTGCGACAATAGTCATCAAAACAAACACCAGACTAAACTCGAATCCCCGAATACATAACCGCATCCTTCATTTAAGATGAAGCACGTATGCGCGATCCGGTATAACATTAACAAAAGCTTAAAAATGACAAGCTCGAATGAAAGGAGAGGAAAGTCGATTGACGGGCGCGTGGCTCAAAGTCGAGGGGCTTAGGTACGAAGTCGCCAGCCAGGAGTACAGGTGTGCTGGTGGAGAGGCGAGCGAGAAAACGGTGGCGAGTTCGTGCGTGCGAACCGGTAATTGAATTTCGACGAGGATAATGGGTAGCCGACAAATACGCGCACTCGCTCGCACGTTCACTTACGCGTTGGTCGCGCGTTCACTGCGAGGGCATCTCTCTGTACGTGTGTGTGTGTGGCGTCCGGGCATTGAGCCAGGCCAGGATGGATCCTTGATGGCTAGATTTAAAAAAGCCTCCCTATTCCAGTGAGACCCTCGCTATGTGTTGCCTACGTACATACATGTGTATGTGTGTGTGTCTGTTACGGCACCGCGACGTCGTCGTCGCGTCGCCTCGTGCACGGTATTGGTGTCGATGAGGAGAGTGGTATTAGTGCGATGGTGGTGCTGGTGGTCCAGCAGTCGCCGGGGCTCTGTATAACTGATGGTGCTTCTGAGTGTCAGGGCCAGCCTGTCCACTTCTTTAGTCGGGCCGAGCTGTGTGCGTGTTGGCCTCCTCTCTCGCACAGTACCTCGCGGAACGCCTCGAACACCTCGTAGAGGATGGAACTCTCTCGCGCATTGTTAGGGGGCCAGCCGATTTCACCGCGCGGCCCCTGCTTCTAAGCATGACCGGCAGCACGTCCGTGCAAAAGCACGCGGCGCGACCTCTCTTTTTTTTTCCCACCATCGCTCTCGTTCCCCGCAAAGACAGGAACCGGCTTGCCAGGCCGATCTATTGCACGTTTATTACCAGCCAATTCCTCGTCCTGATAACATCAATTCCCATCTAGAATCGCGCTTGTTAATTCCTAACCGAAAGGATTTGTCTGCCTTCTCGAAGTACGTCTATGTAATATTTCATACAGCTATTCATAAACGATCAACAGTCGACTCGGAGAGGATTAGCCTCTGTGGGGAGGAGGAAAGATCCTCTCATTAATCAGGGTAAGGATGTTGGAGGTGTTATAGGCGGTATTGAAGAGTAAGGTGGATAGGGGATGGTTAGCGGGAGCTCGGAAAAAGGAGAAGCCGGCACAGCGGGTGCGAGCCAATTAAGATCGATCGGTAGAGCCCGGCGTCCGAGTGCACCGGCATAAATACATAGCTGCATACCTACACAGGAGTCCGGCGACCAATACACAGCCGCAGAGGCACAAACACGAAGAGCCATAGCGGAGATAGCCTGCTGTTGCATTCGCCGGAAGAGAGATCGCTGGACTAGGTGGAGGCTGACGCCGAGATCGGGAAGGAGAGAGAGTGTTCGCGGATATATTGGGATTGGGTGTCGCTAAAACGTTAATACGCGTGCACAGCCGCCGTGTGAAGGAACGGTGCCAAGTCCAATCCTCCTGACAATAATCGGATTGATTAAAAGTCGCCGATTCACCCGGGCGTCACCTCGCGCGCTCGCTGAACCGACTCGTGATGAAGAACCCGACCTCTTTTCCCTTGACGCGTGCTCACCGGAAACAACACAGGATGCCTATCAGAAAATCAATCGCGCCATTCTACAACACTTCGTTGCATCCAATAATAATCAGCTGTTAATTACCACCGGGTAGTAACGAGCGCGATAGTTTCCAAACTAAAAACGTCTGCCTTATACTTTTAATATTTAATGTTCTTAGCAATCGAGGGACTAATGAAATTCTTCTTATCCTTTCCAGCTTTCCTGGAGTTATAAACAGAAGGCAAAGGGTGGCTTGTCTGGACAGTCGGTAAGTAATCTCGTAATTATGGGCCGCAGAACGCGACGATATCAAAGTGTCGCGGTAATTCGATTAGGGCGGAGTAAGATGACTGTGATTACCGAGGGTTTGAAAGGTTACTTGTAGTCCAGGGTGGGATATTCTCCGTGGGAGGGGGATCCCTGAAACAAGCGGCATGAGAGAGTGTAGACGCACAGCTTCGAGAGCACAGCCTCCTGCAATGAAGTACGGGTTAGTCAAGGCGGTGGATCGATATTTTTGACTTCAATTTAGTCTGCGTTTAATCAACGTTTAATCGCCTCGTCAACGGACCAAGTTAATCCAAGCGAACTACCTTCGTTGGCTAGCTAGCGCCCGTGTACCCGCATCGAACAGCGCCATCTTTAAACTCATCACTATTTGTTGCACTAATATTGCTAGCCCCGGGGAAAATGCCCTCGGGGCTTCAACTCTCGTAAAAAGATGGTTTCACCGCTATATCTGGTGTTTCCCACCAGTGAGCTTCGGACACACCCCTCTCCTAATATCTCCATAACCAACTCCAAAAGTTACTAGACGTATCTCCTAAGTGTAAGATCTCTAAAAATAATAGTAGTAATCGTCCAATTTTCCGAGATTATTTGAGATGTACATTTGGAGTTGAGCAGGCTAATTTGATTGTTCCAATTCAAATGATTTCGATTTGATAGAGGTAAGGACGATTGAGGGGAAGACGGGTCCGCCTTAAACTACCTCCTGTTTAATCGCGCAAAGAAATAAACGGGCAGGGTCGCTCTTTGCATTTAAGCCTTTATGAGCCGGGGCAGTCGTTCCGAAGGTTTAAATTACTATGGGCACATCCTTCGAGTTTAGGTGCGGCCCGGTCTCAACCAGCGTTCTCCATTCCCTTCGGTCCCTTAACGCCCGACATGGCTTTGTCGACCTCTATAAATTCCCTCAGGATTTTTCTTCTTCCTCCGCTCGCCTTAATTAAAGCCCTCCCTTGCCGCCCTTATGACTGCGCCTATGGAGCCGCCCTTTCAGTCGGCGCGCGAGCGCCCGCTCGCCACCCCACCCATGACATTTCAACCCCTGACAGGTACACATACTCTTCCTCAAAGCTAGGAGGACCAAACGATGAAGATGCTTACGTCCACGACTTCCTCTGAAGCGTATTTCATTGCCGGGGCGCAATTTACTTGAAAATTTGGCATTCTTAAAGTTCCCGGCAAAAAGGAACGGGAAACGGAAGAGTCATCGAGCGCGTACCTCGGCATTCCACAAGGGGCTAGTCGCAAAAAAAGTCCGCCATCCATCCGCAACTTGCACGCGGTCCTCTTACGCGGCGGAAAAGGTGAAAGAATTTCCCCTGAACACGCAAAGTATGCGCGACGTGAAAAAGTTGCCGCGTTAAAGCGTTAAACTCGACCTTAGCCGCTCTTCCTCAGGGCGGTCTGCGAGCCATAAGGACAGAGCGCGAGCACAACCCCAAGAAGAAACTTCTGTCTCGCATGACCATACGACCGCGGTAGCACGCCGCACACCGGCTGCAACCAAAAGTTTCCCTCTCCAGCGGTAAGCGTGTATGTACGTGTGGGGCTGGGAGTTCGAAAAGTTTTGGCGCGCAAAAAGCCGAGCTTTTCGCAGTTTTCTTGGAGGTGAGGTGCGCGCGGAGCTGCGCGACATGGAGAAGCCCTGGGCGAGGGTGGGGGATGCTTGCTAATATTGGTGGCGCAGGCCGAATACCGGCAGGCTGGCTAGGGGGTGGCATCTGAGGGTTCGAAGAAGCGACCTTAGGTAGTGGGGAGATGGAGAGATAAGAGAGCAGCATAGGGTAGGGCTGAAATTGTGGTGGGGGCTCTCGGACCCTGGTGGAAACGTGCGCGGGAATATTAGGCGCCTTGGCCAAACCCCCGGCTTGATTTTACTTGAAGGAACGAGGCTCTCCCACGTCACCCGCTCACCCCGCCTTCGAAATGCGAGCGGAATATTGGATTACTGGCTGACTCATGCCCAGCCAGTCCAGCATAATCGGCCCCTAAATAATTTTGACTCTTGATACTTGCGGCCTCATGCGCACGACCAATCTCCACTCTCCAAACTCTTTAATATCCCGCATACTTTAACTACCATTCCACTTACGCGGAGTGACGGTGTAAAATCATCCGGGAAGCCTAATTAATCACGGTGATCGAGATTTTTGCCCGGCGGCGATCCTAGTTGCCGAGCGAGAGAGGAACAACTCAATGGGAATCGCGCGCGAAATAAATCCGTCAGAAGACATTGATTGGCGATAACGTTGCCCACCTGGTTCCCGAGGCAGAGCTCCATTCACGGCGGGGAAGTCAGTCCGGCCGCACGAGAAATCGAGAAAAAGAATGAGGGATCCTTTTACCGTTCGGAGTGCGCCAGGAATGCGAGATAAAAATAACTTTCACATTCACACCCTCCGGCGTCTCTCCACTTAACCCCTTTCACCAAGAGCACAACGCTATTCTATCTTCTTCAATTCGCACCCCGAAAAACCAGAGCACCGCTACCAATCGTTCCAAATTGTTCTTTTCGCATTTCATCGCAATTCGATTTCATCCTTTGAGGAATAAACTAGTATACGGCGTCGATAAAATATCCGTCAAATCTAAAAATCCTGAAAATGTCAACATGAAAGCCTCGCGACTAAATTGCTTCTCTCATGCGGAGTCACACACTCTACCCTCATCTTATCTGTCGCCTTTTCGTCAGGCCTGCTATCCTGTTAGGGTCGAGTGTGGTACAGGTGCAAATGGAGATCTGCAAGTATGTAAACAGAACAGTGGCGAGGAGAAAAAGACAGAGAGAGATAGGTGGATAGGGGTGGCGCGTATCAGGGACTTTCCAGGAATACATAGATAGTATAGCCGGGTAAAAGTGGATCGTGAGGCCATAGAGGAGGATGAGGAGGAGAAGGAAGAGACGCAGGAAAGCAGTTTGAGGAGGAGGCCGCCGCCGCCGCCGCCGCGAAGGCAAGCAGACAGGCAGGCAGGCAGTGGCTGGGTGGTGTAGGTGGTTGACGTGTAGTAGGCGAAGGAAGGGTTGGCCAGCCGGTATCCTCGAGAAGCTTTCGCAAACCGACTCGAACTTGTCGCTTGCGTTGTGTGTGCCGCTGATGGTGGGGAAACTGGTCGGTCGATGAGCTCGGTCGCTGCTGGAGCTGTAGGGGGCTGTTTTTGCGGGTGTGGCTTAACGCACCCCCTGTCGCCCCACTGACCCTCGCTTCCTTGCCCCAGGAACTAGCAACCCTCTAACTCTCTCTCCCTCATTTTCTCTCTTTCCCGCCCTCTATTCCTATCCCGAACTGTTTCACTCTGACGGCCTGCTTGCTCGGCTACTGCCCTGTGTGCTCTCGATTCATCCCGGTCTTCTACACACATACACACACACACACCCTCTCTCTCTTGCTCTCTCCCTTTCGCCCTCCCGCTCGCGCTTGCTTTTTCGCTCCCTTTCCCGCTTTCGCACTGCTTTCGCCGCTCCTTCCAACCCCCCTTAGATACCATATCTAGCGGTGTCTCGCTCCAATCCGATTGCTCCGGCCGCTCTAGCCCCGAGGACAGGCGTGAGCGGCGAAACTACTAGAGTTGCTCGATTGTGTCTACGTGATCAGCGAAGTGTACTTTCCTGAAAGGCCGCCTGAAATATGGAAATCCACGCGGCGAAAGTTTTCGCCGGACCCCGGCCGAGCTCGCCGAACCTAGCTCACTGCCTCTTGGCCAGCAACCCCGCCTCCCCCTCGCTCGGGCCCCTCTTCTCCCCCACCCTCTGCCTAGATTGCTCTCTCGTTGAACATCACCCTGGATTCTACGCCCGTTCTCCATCGGTGTTATGAATATTTAGCCGGCTGGCAATGGACGTCTTCGAGCTAGTCAAACACACGTTCATTTCTTGGCGAGATACAATTGCTGCCTGGCCAATGTATTCAGAGGAGGCTCTCCTGCATGCCGAATAGACAGGCTGTAACCCGGCGAATTACAGGCCGGGATTACTCGGAAGATTCTCGCATGTTTGAAAGTACTTACAAATTCCCTGCTGATTGCTACGCGTACGATCATCTTAGCCCACTGAATCGATAAGGTTTAGATCGGTTGGAGATCGGCTATTGCTATTCATCGATTGATTAATCGGCACGTCGATTTAGGAATGCTGAGATAAAGAACTGCTTGATTAAGAGATACCTCTCGAGTAGAGATTTTTCCATAACCCTTATCAATATTGCAACAGCAATGGAAACAATAATCAACGACTTCATTCCACAGATTTGTCATATCTTGTCATACATTATCTATCGCAGCCAGTGCAGATATTCACCGATTTTTAAAAGGAGACAACAAGTGATTTAGAGTGACACAAAGAAAATTTCTGATGCGTCCGCGAAATCGGAACAAGCATATAACTAATTAAACGACCACGATGAATTCTACATCAGCCGGAATACGAAATGGCAATGTCGAGGTTCGCCGCTGGTCGGGGCGAGCATTGCCATTTGCCGAACTGACGAGATGGAAGCGTACAAATAATTAATTAAACAATCCAGGAAAAAGTTCATCTACGGACTCGAGTCGCCTTTTGAGGCCGCGCGCGGCAGAGGTCGAGTAGGAGCCACGCATAAAGGGATGCATAAAATTCGTCGAATTAATTAGATGCTAATCAATGGGATTCGATGCCCTTTTCGATAACTCCCCTATTTTTTATGCCTTGCTTGCGATAATTATTGTTTGTTCAATAGCATAACTTTCAAATAACTGTACCGCCATTTATAAATTCTGACCAACTAATTCGTCGTATTCTACCGCACAACAATAAAATAGAAACTTCTATTGTGTTTATAAAGCAATATAGTTGATTGTAATATATTGGAGTTGAATTTACGGCAATCTTAGCCAATGGCCGCTTTCGAAAAACAGTACATTTGATTAGCCTATTCCACTGATGGGAGACAATCGGTCGGTTATTGTTTCAGTTGATTCATCAATTTGCCATAGAGTTTTTCATCGCTCAACAATGTTGCGTCCCTTTAACTAAGCTGATTATCGCTGAAAAAGAGTGGTACACGCAATTCACTTTCCTTTATCTTCATCGGCGAGCGGGTAGATCCGTTTTCCGATAAAATAAACATCGCGGAAAAAGGAGCGTGGCAAAGCAGGGAAATACTATAACAACGTCAATTTCATTCTAACCAGTCGTATAGGCCACGGTCAGTGCTTCACATGCTTCCGAGGGTAGCTGCCTGTTATCGTTTTATTCTTCCTTCCGTCCCGCTACCTCTTTTCCTTCGCCCTCCCCTCACCCTCACCCTCACCCTCACCCTCGGCGCTTCGCCGATCAATCCAATTATCGCTGGAAGAAGCTGACTTCAGCATTTTACTCGGCCAACTTCTTGTCGCCCTTTTTTTCACACTAATGCGCACTCCACTTTCAAAGCAATTGCCTCCGGAAGTTGGTGCAAATTGCTGGGACTGGCAAATCTACATTTCTCTGCCTGCTTTCACCGGAATAGAATCAGTACGATATGAACGCGACACTGCGGCAATTATTTGTGTTTACTGTTTACAAAGAGACGCATTCAATCTTTGCTTTCCTGCGCCGAAAGCCCCTCTTTCTCCCGCATCGCCCACTTTTTTCTCCTGGTATCGCGGTGACCGCGACACACGTAAACAGTTGTTACCTAGGCGTCCCGACGCGCAAACGCGCCATTCGAAAGCGTCAACAACCTGCTCTTTTTCGGGCCGAGTCTACAAGCCCGTTCTAGAATTTCGGCCACCCTTGTGGTCCTTTGTGTACTTGTACGACATCCGCTGGCGTTCGCGCGCGGATGGCTGGGCGACAAAATCATTCTACTGATCCGTATATTTTTCTAATCATTCTTAAATATTACCAAACATAGTATTATCAACTGAAACTCTGCCTAAGAAAAATGACAGGTGCCAAGAATTTTTAATAGGACACGCAAGGCATAGAAAATGGTATAGGGCGATTCACTTTGCCTTTGAATCAGAACTCTCCTAGCCCTTATTTTTTTGGTGGACTTCCCGACCTTCTCCGGGACTGAAATTTGGTGGGGAATGTTTTTTTGCATCGAGGAAGAAGTAGAAAAAATTTCAGAGCCCTAGCTCAAAATTCATTTTTTCGCAAATTTTTTAAGGCATACCCCTTCAAAAATTTTCGATTTTTCGAAGGTTCTGGGACCGCAACGAACGCTTGATTTTTCGATTGCTCGTGCCTCAAAACGGATAAAAAACATAAATGTTGTGGGGGAAATGCCGGAATTCTACCTAAAACACGTGGAAAACCGATCTTGAAAAATTGATTTCGACGGTTTTCCCCGTGTTTTCGGTACTTCCCGACCTTTCCCGGGGCTGAAATTTGATACGTAATGTTTTTTTGCGCCAAGGAAGATAAAATAAAAATTGCAGAGCCCTAGCTCGAAATTTTTTTTTCCCCATATTTTCGGCCACCGAAAATATCCCATTTTTGGTGGTGATTCAAAGGCAAGTGACTCACCCTGTACATCAGGAATTTAGGAGAAAGCGACGACCATAATTTCCGTCCGAACGCTTGTGGCGAGGCTGGCGCGACTTCCTCTACGACGAGATCCACAAACCCAACGAAGGAAGGAAGAAGAGAGTCGGTAGGGCAGGGCTGGGCAGCGGGCGGGCGCTAGCGGTATGATTAACCGAGTGACTAATTAGAAGAAAAAAAGCGCGGGAGCACTCAGGAGTGCAAACATAATTAGGGGACAGCTGGAGCGAGAGGCGGCAAGCGAGCAAGCGAGCGAGCGAGCGGCAGACGGCCAGTGGAAGGTAAGAAGAAAAAGGGGTAGATTGTTTGAGGACACGCGATCCAGCGTGTGTTCCATGACTAGACTCTGCGATGACCGACTGGCCATTGCTAATGGCGACGGTAAAAAGTGTTTACACGCGTTTACGGAGACCCCGGACTCGCCTGAGGTCCGAGAACTAGATCCGCCGGCGCGCTCGTGAGACAGGAAGTCAGCCAGACTACCTCAAGTGCGACCTGTGGAATCGAAAAGAATACTTTCCCATCTATTTCATTATACATTCGATAGCCAATCAAGATGATAGAAAAAAATATAGGGAAGATGTAAATGGGAATAGATTGTAAACATATAATTGGGATTGGCGAGTTAAAAAATCAGCGAGGCCACCGTGCTAGCATACATACAAGGGTGACTCTGACAGGGCGCGAGCAATGTAAATGCCGCTCGTTACAAACAAACAGGCGGGCGGCGGCTTCCCGAGGCGGGAAGCACGCAAAGTAAGTTTGCCGGGCGCAAAGTGCGTCCATTGATTCGCTGAAACCTCAAAACGCGGTTTTTCTATCGCCGGCCGACGTTGCAGTCGCGCGGAAATTTCGACGCGGAATATTTTCTCCCGCTGGGCTTTCTCTCGGGGCTTGTATGCTAAGTGGGAGGTAACTGGTGTGTTCGCGCGGCCGCGGCACCGCATTCGCGTTAGACAATAAAGTGCTTGTTAGCGAACAACTATTTAATATTAAAAACTATAAGTACGCCGAGAGGTAATTATAAAATATTTAATACACGCGCGTATAATGTACAGGGGAATTAACGCTCGCCCGAGAGGCTGACGGTGGTCGTGCATGTTTGGCATCCTGGATATTTTGTGAATCGCGAATTATACGCGTTCAAATATTAGTCGAACTTCAAATTCCCAGGAAAGCCCGACTTCCCAACTCTCGTTTTCTCTTTCATACATTGTTTACGAATCAGCCGAAAAATAAGAAGCGTAGGTCTGCGCAATTTTTATCGGCTCGCCATCCGTTGAACTGGCATTTTAATTCCCCGATGGCAAACTGCCATAGGAGGAGGTACTGTAATTGAGACATCGTAATAAGAGAATCGGCATGGTGGAAGGCGTGGAAAAAGCGTCAATTGGATGAGACCAGAAAACGAGCTGTCTGACGGTATCAAGCTAGAGAGAGGCGCCACGACAAGTCAGAGCGCTTTTTTCCCTCGGTGCGTGTTCGCCACGGTATAAAACACCGGCGAAGGTGGAGGAGGAGGAGGAGGAGGAGGAGGAAAAAGTGGGAATTCGCAGTTGGCAATAATCGAATTTACGAGCCGTTATAGGACTTAAAATTTCAGCGAGCATTCGATCCGTACTAGTGTTGGCCCATGTTGCTTTCTCTCGCTCTGTTGAGTACTGACGGTGAGTCTGTGACGGACCACCCTCAACTAGCTCCTGCACGATCTCCCTTCTCTAAACCGTCTCACTTTGCCAGGCTCTGATCGACGTGTGAGCCGGGTACTAGTTACGCTTACAGGTCGCGTCAATGCTCCAACAATCCTGGGACTATTAGCAAACTATTACAATATCGATGCCGGCAGATCGATCGATAGATACGCGAGCCGTCAGCTGTTGCGCTGATTGGATATCTCTGATAGAGAGAACCCGCTCGCCTCTCATGGCTAGCTAACCCACCCTCTCATCACCCAAAATTGGTCATCATAAATTGCTGCATCTCAGTGCCTACTCTCATTACGATCTTCCTTTAAAAAGTCATCTTAAAAAATTGACGATCTTCAATGGGGAATTTCTCAACTGTACGCGTAGTCATTTATATGACGTCTTGTTTGATTGGTTTGAAGATCGATCAGGAGGGATTTTAATTGCCTCGTGAAATAAGAGTAGTGTGCACCACAAAAAGAGCCATTAGCCGAAGTAACATGGGTGGTCATTGAAATAAAAGAGTTTCAGCAATGCATAGGGGTACCGTAACACTCTGCTCACACGGGACAATTTTATCGGGCGAAATTCCTAGAGTTACCGCGACGTGATATCGCAGGCGCGATTTTTATTGTTTCACGAGTCGACGGCGCGTAAAATGTTGGCGAAAAGGAGAAAAAAATCGGCGCTCGCCTGAAAGCGGGACCGCCGCGCCGCGCCGCGTCGCCCGGCCGCCGGCCAGACGACCCGCAAGCGGCGAGCGAGCAGAGCTAGGGGAGTAATTTATCTAGCGATTCATCCTCAAATAAAAATACGCCCAATTAAAAACTCGAAGTATACATTTTACTTAACGTGAACCCTGTAAATCATCGGGCGCGGCTTCGCGGAGGATCTTCATCTTGGCGCAGACTTGGCTGTGCAAATGCGGGCGAGAAGGGTGGCTTTGATCTCAGTGGAAGCGGACAGTCCTAGTCGGACATGGAGGGTGACTTCAGGATGAATGAGAGAGCGCAGCGTCTTTCCCATTCTTCTGAAATATTATCCTGGTATTTAGAGAGCTTACTTTAATCATTTTCATGAATCTCGCTGGCGGGCGTCTCTCCTTGCTTTTACGCAGCCTGACATTTCTCAAGCGAGCGCTGGGCCCGAGCGTTAAATCGCTGCCATAAGTTCACGTCCTCTCGCATTTATTCCACGTTTGGACCACGCCTGCGGCCTCCTTATTCTCCCAGACAGACACTTCTCTCTGGCATAGCGGGGCATTCACATCGAAACGAGTCCTCATCCAGACACGCGCCCGGCTGCGACATTAGTTTTACGGGCTCGCGGGCAGCCTGTAAAATGTGGAAAGCCGAAAAAAGAGTGGTATAACCGCACATAAATGTAACCCCGACCTAGGGGAACAACCGTTGCGGGAAAAAGAGAGGCGGAGGAGGAGGAGGTGGAGGAGGAGGAGGCGGAGGCGCGCCACATACATACATACACAACACCATTCAAAATCGATCCCGGCAACGGGCCGCGCTGTTGCAGCCTTCGATGAACGGGTCACGACCGTGGAAATGTGAATGAAAAACGGCGCCGCGCGGTTCTTCGGGAAAAGCCCTGCCTGGAAAAAAAGGAAGCGACCCATGCTGGCCGAGCATCGATCGACCACGTGCTCGGCACCTGTTCGACTTTGCCGCCTTTTTCCTCCGGCTTATATCATTCCCCTTTGATCCAACTTTTTCCTTACCAACCACTACCTCTTCCTCATCCTCCATTCACTTAAACCCTCCAACAAAAGTACTTGACCCGACCCACATTCAACCGTATAGCTCCAACATCCCCCACCAATAAAGAAATAAAACTTCTCCTATCTTTATCCAACGATTCCATTAAATCATTTTCCTTTGATACACCCGAAGCGTCGAGCAGCCATTCGCCGAAGTAGTCCCCAGTGCTCGAGCTCATCCCATAATCCCCCACCGTCCGTAGGATCGGACGTCAGACTGAGTCGACGTTTAATCATACTTAAGTTCACGGAACATTCGCATCCAGGCTGCGCTGCTAGACAGGTATGCCCAACTAATTACGAATTTCTCGGGAGCGTAATCAATTTTCGCCGGCGGAGCGAAATTGCCGGCGAATTGACGCGAGAGTGGTCTAGCCCGGCGGCTGGTTGGACGTGTCCAGTTGTATTCGGGGGACCGTCCCTGCCGGATTGGGGGGTGGAAAGGAAGGAGGAAGGAGGAAGAAGAGGGCGGCGGGGGTGGAGTTGGGTGGGTAGTGGTGCCCAGACGTTGGGGGGATCGTGGTGAGCCTTTGTGCACCGGTAGTTACTATCGGGTAAGGCGGCCTGGGGACGAAGGGAGAGCGACAGAGTACCTAGGAGGTTTAGCGAAAGGAAGGAAAGGCAGAGCGAGCGGCCTCCGAGAGGAAGTTAGCGCGAGCGGCGGTGTCGTGAGCCGAGGGGTGCGAGCGAGAGAGGGTGCTTTTTGGTAGGTGGGCTACAAAGGCGGGGGTGGACCTAAGCGAGGATAAAGGAGAAGGAGAAAGCACACACGAGAGTGTGCTATGCTATGTACCCCCTTTCGGCCGGAGGACGATCAATAAGGAGCATCGCTGGTGGGGGCTCTTACCAGGACCTCAAGCTACTACCCCCCTACGTTGTCCTGCTTAGGGTGAGGGTCCGCAAGAAAGAACCGAGAAAATATTCTGAGAGGGGTCGCGCGACCCTCTCTCTCTCAGTCTGTGTGCGCGCCCGCTTGCGTGTTTGGTCCATGAACTTTGGCTCCCACTCCGGGAACCTCCGCTCTCACCTATACATATCCAACCAGATCACACAAAGAGCCAGTCTTCCTCATGGACGCTGCACTCCTCTCGGTAAGAGGCCACGTGTGTTGGCTTTACCTATGTATGTACGTGGAAGGTTACGAGGGTCTCGCAGAGCGAATACATCAGGCTGAGTGAGAGATAGCTACCCTCGAGAAAATACTAGGGAGGAAAGCAGAAGTGCTGAAGAAAAATTGTACGAGCAATTACTCTTCCTCACCTAGATGGAGAAAGGCGGGGGTTCTCTCCTCGAAAAGTGAGAAGCTTTATATGAGATGGCAATTGAGTCGAGAGGAGGAAAGATTTTCTGCCACGTTTAACTTAAGGTGCTTACGGCGCCTTCTTTGAGAAAGGCGTTGCACTCTTTCGCATTAACACGGGTTGAGAGGATTCGAGAGGATTAGAGTTAATTTAATTCGCTATTCGGTTCGGTAATGTCGGCGGCGAGAGATGCCCGCACCACCTTCTCGCCGGCGAGCACGTGGCGCGGCTTTTTCTTAATGAGAAAAATATCTTGCACCTGTTTGAATGTGCTCGCCGCCGCTCCAGGCATTGCGAGCCGCACTCCACGCGCTGCATTCTTATCGTTCAAAGTACGTGGCTATGATTTTTCAATGCGGTGTATAAGATAGTTTGTTAATCCCCCGACTGTTTGATTGTTTTCAAAATGTGGAATATAATATTGGGGGGTGGGGGGAGTTGACCGGGCGATTGCGTGCCGATTCCATTAGCGGCGCTAATCCGGCGGAAAAATTAAAATTCATTAGTCCGGTGTACTCGTTATCTGAAAATCGGGGGATTACAAAAAGAAAATCCCTGGTGGGCCGGGCAAAATTTTTACTTACACGAGATATCGCCGGACTGATCGGCCGCTCGTAAGCGTCAATATTTTCAATTTAAAGCGAAGTCTAGCGTTAAAAATCAGCTCCTGGGGGACGTGGCTCCCGTTACGAAATCCCGAAATCGACAAAATTCCGGCAATCCGACCGGCCGGAATCCCAAAAGATAATTACGTATACACCGGCATTCGGCAGACTGACTCGGCCGAGGGCGGAAAAAATTACCGCAACGAGGTTACACCACAGATCGACTGAAATCCAATTCTCCGCTGGTCAGTGGCGGTGATGGTGGATCGGGCAGAGCTCGCGCCAAAGGCCGTCAAGGAATCAGTGTCAATTAGCGGCGATGAAAGCAAAAGCTCGATGCACCGCCGGAGATCGGCCCATGAATATTCAAGCCCGGCGAAGAATTTAATAGACCGGCACTCGCACCGCCGCCGCCGCCGCCGTCGCCCGACGCCCGCCAGCGCCGGAGAAAAGAAAGTAAAACGGCCAAGAAAAAAAGGCAGCCCCGACAACAAGTGGAACGCCAAGCTCACACGATATTAAGGAACATAGTCGGGACAAGCCACGAGTATAGTCTCGGCCTCCGCCAAGAAGAGTATTCCACCGGCAGTGTGAGTGGTCACATGTCCTACGAATACACGAATCGGAAGAATGGTGTGCGAGTGTACACACGGACACACACACACTCTGCGAGCGGAAGCGTCTAATCCATCGGGCGGGCATTGTTGTCAGACATATTGGGGTTTGTTCTTGAGGCTGCCGGAGGGTGGAGGTGGAGGCGGAGAAGGCGGCGGCGGGTGGTCAGGTGGGTGATCCGAAGAGGGTGAACTGAGGAAAAGGGGGTGGCTGTGGGTGGTTAGCTTTATTGATCTGTAAGACTGCCAACCTACGGACTCTGCTTACCCACCGCCACCGCCGCCCCCTCCCAACTCCTACCTCTCTTCGTTCTCCACATTCTCCACCGGCAAGCGGTGGGCTTCTCTTCTCCAGCGATGTACCCACTCTCACCCGAAGACTCCGTGTCTCCGTTTCACCGGAGCTTCCTTCCCTCGCGCTCGCCCTCCGCACCCCACACCACCCACCTCCCGCTCTCTCTCTGCTGCCACCACCACCGCCTGCCCGCCGCTCGCCACCGCCACCCCCCTTTCGCCCGCCCCGAAACGCTTACGAACACCCTGGCACCACGGCATTGTCACTCTCTCGCTTCGCCCGCTGTCTCCTTTCATCTTTGCCAGGAGCCGCGAGCCTTCCTCGTCCTCGCTGACCAGCGGCAGTAAGCTCTGCGTACCTACTCCAAACCACCCTTAACGCTGGCTTAGCAAGGGACAACCCCCCGACCATCGCCACCGCTACCAGCACCGCTAGCTGCCCGTCCGCTCCCAACCCCCTTTGCGACCTGCACCCGAAGAGCATCGCCCGAACCTCTTTCACATCGCACACCACCTTCTCCCCGTCCTCCTTCTACCATCCTGCCACCTTCTTCCTTCGAGCACCGACCAACCAACACCCAAGTCCACCCAAGCCGAATTTCTCTCTTTCTCAGGTTTCTTCTCTCTATCTGTCTCTCTTTCGTTGGATGTGTGTAAAGCTCGAAGACCGCGCTGACAAGGCGCCTCCTCGGGAAAGTAGCTCTCGCGAGTGTTTTCACCCTCTTTCCACCAGGCACGCTCGCTTTCTTTTGACTGGTCGGTCGCTCCTAGCAGCCCCGACCGAGTGTGCACCCGCAGCTGCCTGGCAAGAAGCTGCCCTCGCACTTTTTGCTGCATCCCCTCTCGCCTGTTTGCGCCCAGCTTCGCTTGATTTCTTTTCACCAAGTACTACTTGTTACTCTTGTCCCAACGCTCGCGCGACTTTCCCTTGCCGTGAGAGTCGGTAGATAGAGGTGTGTGTGTGTGCGAGTGGGGGTGTGTGTTGAGCTTGTAGAGTACTTGCTCGTGCTCTCCTTTGATACGTTTTTTCGACGGTGTACAGGTGGTTATTGGACGGCGGTCGCACGAGAACGCGCAGCATCGAGTTGCTTTCTTTCTTTGTTGCGATATGAATGAAACGCTTTTTTTGCAGGTTCCGCTGATTCGCCCGCCAATGCGGCCGCGGAGGTGCATTTGTTTTTACAATTCGATGGTTAAGGAGTAATGTACACAGATTGATATTGGAAACGCTTTTTCGCCGACGCGTTTATGATTTTTGCATAAGTGGAGGCCAACGCCCCACTGTTTCATGGCCCCTCTTTGATACAGTAAACCGATTTTTTCCGGTCGATTGCTCTCAAATATTTGTTCCGTTGTTTTCGACTTCCTCGCGCAATCGCGCCCGAAGAACCACCTACAATTTGATGCATAAAAATGATTTCGACTATAATTCGGCCCTGAATGACGTTTGAAATGTTGTGCGCCAGTTTACACTGTCATTTCGAGTTGAAATTTCAATAAATACCATCGACAGAGATTCGTTGAATTTCTTTTATTAGCCAGAACCATCAGCCCATCCAGTTACCATTGCAAACAACAAAAAAATGGAAGATCTCAAGTGGACCAATTACCAGATTACCGGGGATTGTCCAGGAGCAGGCTTCAATTAAGTATCGCGAGCAATTAAATCCTTGGGAGGAAATTTTTTCCGGTCTTAACGCGACCGCGTTGGTCGCGCCAATTAATCCTAATTACGTTTTATCTCTCATTACCACGGACGATCGTGTACCTCCGCCATTCCCTTGAGTTGCCAGCATAACGGAATATAAGCGATTGCAAAATGCTCCTCGTTCCGCACCCTCTTCCACTCTGGCAGCCGCCACCCTCTCTGTCATCCGTACATTTCTCTTTCGCCCCCATCAGGCATTTTTCTTAGCTCCCCCTTTTCTCAGTTTGTTCTCGACCTTCCGGCCGCCAAGGGTCCACCACCCCCGAGAAAGGGTGAACGGTGCTCTCACGTACACATACGGGCGTACTCGCAGAGAGGTTGGCTGGAATGGCTGGCGAAGGTACACTCAGACAAGCACGGGCCGATGAGCAAGCAGCAGCAGCGGCAGCCCTCCTATGACGTGAGATTAAATTCTAACAGGCCAGCTCCCCAACGGTGCCGGCAACGACGTTGGTAGTGGTAGAGGCATTTTTCTTAGCTCCGCTGGTAAAGGACTACGTGGCTAAATTAATACTCGACCCCAAGCAGTGTGCGCGCTAAAGGACACAACGCCCATACCGACCCCCGCTACCCCCGCTCCCCCCACATGCTAGCACACATCACTCGAACATATATGTATTTCTCGTGGGAGAATGTGGTGAATGTAGAAGCTTGGGAGAACGGTTTACGCGTATGGAAGGCGCGGTAACGTACGTCGGTGATACACACTTACGTGGGGGAATACAGAGAACGCGGTGGCTGCCGGGAGTAGGTACCCGGAGAGAGCGGCATACGGGCATTTCGACCCCCAGTTGAATTTCTAGCGGCCATTATTTAGCGCGCTTAGAACTCACTGCCGTGGGGTAATGGCGCCCTTCCGTATACGTATGTACGGAGCCGTATACCGGATGCTCCGCCACCGGGACCACCACACTACTGCCAGCCATCCCGACGCGCCGATCCCGGACACTCTAAGAGCGCTCGCTGGCTTCCCAGCAATCTGGGAATTCCTGTTAGTTCTTTGCCCGTAATGAGTCAACCCCTCGCGAAATTACGAGCCAGCTCCGCTTGGGAACACCCTGCTTGGATTCGGATCGCATTGTTACCCGCTTCGATGACGCTTCCACAGATTTCCACGTCCGATGATTGTTTTTGCAACCGCTCGTCTTGAAATCGGACACGTATTACAGGTGGAATGCCGTGTTTGCTTGGAACTTGGTACACGCGTGGCAAATTTGGTGCGTATATTTGACTTTGGAAAGAGAGCCGAGCTTTTTCGGGCGCGAGCGTTGCCCTGAGCGTGTTTGACCGGCCGGCCGGCCGGCTAAAAGTTCAAGGTAATCCACGTAGCTCTCGGAACTTCAATATTCCCTTACTGTAACACACGCTTGGTGCGTTTACAGAGAATTCGGCACTGGGAATTCCAGGACGCGCGGCCTGTCAGGGATAGCTTGTTGCATCAATGATGCTCTCCTGCAAATACCAGTAGCGGTGGTGGCGGCGGCGGCGGCTCCACTCAGAAATATTATGGCTGCGAACTTCTGAGTTGCCGTTGGTACTCAGGACGTAATGAGCCACTCCTGGCCGGTATTACGAGAAGAGGAAATACCGCTCATGCAGCCATGAAATGAAACGTAGCCAGCTAAGTCCATAATCGCACTAGACATTTAGGCGAAATTATTTCGGCAACAAACTTTCACGTACTGCCAGCCCTCCGCTCGACTAGAGCACCCCCTAATTTTCCAATAAGCTAACTAACTTAAACACTGCCATGCCTATCAACTCAGTTGCCATCGGAATCGTTTCTCGATTTCCACCCTCACTTTTCTGCGCTCTTCCAATCCCATTTGTTCAAGACTTGTATATGTTTAGGTAAACTTTTAGCAAGAGCTTCTGTGGGTTTCAATGGCCCCCGTCGGACATATCATTCCTTACCCTTAAAGGTTGGCCGAAAGGGTAAGGGATGCTCGCTTTCTAGGGTGAGTGTACTGCTCGGGTGGACTTAGATTTAGGGGCTGCTAGTTGGGGCGGGAGTTGGCGGGGGGGAGATTGGGGCGCGTGGAGTCGAAGGGTTAGAAGAGAGGGGCGAGGTATATATGGGGGTCGAGGAAGAGGGAGGGTCGGTTGGTTCACATTTACATAGCGGACCCGGCAGGACTAGATGACTAGGCGGCGGGATATTAAGAGGGAGAAAGGGGGTAGGTGGTGGCAATTCAGGCAACATGGCCGCGACCGAGCCGCGCGACGTACACCAAGAGAGTTCCGGGAAATGGTGCTTCGAAGGGGGGTGGGCGCCGGGCGAGAGAGCGGATTTTCTATGCGACCGCCACCTTCGCCGGACCTAGCTAACCACCCCCTCCGCCACCCGGCCACCCGACCACCCGGCCACCACCCTCCTATATGGCCTTAGTCCTCTGCTTAGACGCGATTCTCCGACCCTGCCTCATTCGATTATTAAGGACCGCTATTGGATTAAGTGTCCTGTCCAACACCTCCGCGACTGATTTCGGAGCTTTCTCGCCGACCGAACTAATCCGCGGCTTTTTCCCTATCGTGCCCCGTCGCCCCCCGATCTACCACGGGATCAAGCAGCCATTGCTGATTGGAGCCCACGCTTGTCAGGATAGCTTTCGTCCCGGGCAAGCAGCGCGAACTCGGGTGGAAAGGGTCCACGAGTAATTAGAATGCTAATTAATAGTCGAGCGGCTAAATTAGGCCGAGCTATTACATCCCCATCGAAATGCGGATCCTCTACGGTAATCCATTCTACGATGGACTCCCTTCACTTGGTGCGAAAGAAATGGCCAGACGGGAGCAGGAGCTCCCGATGATTTAGACTGGAAGTGATCCGGCACGTATTCGAAAAGACATCGCGCGGTTGGTAGGCTCAACGTGAAGAAGGCGGACGTTAATCCGTGGGCCTCGCCGTAACTTTTAACGGGCGGTAACTCATCCGATCAGAACCGTGAAACTTGGAGGCACCAGGAGGCTTAGTCCTAATTTAAGGGTGGAAGTGAAAACCACCCCTGCCGGTGCTAATTTAAGGCCGACGAGCTGCCCGCTCATTTGTTTTAACCGCTCTCCCACGGGAGAAAGAGAGCGGGAGAGAACGAAGCATAGTGGGAGGGAGGAGGGGGAGGGCTCGATGTGTCGAGGGTTTGGAGAGGATACGCGGCCCTCCGGCCACCGCGGCTCCACCGGCTGCAGGCGTACAGCGGTTGACACGCGGGTGGAGGGCGGACGAAACGCGGTTTAGTTTAGTTGCAATTCCCGCTGAAACACGAGCGTGCCACCGGGTTTACTTTGCCTACCAAAAACGCAATGGCCAATGCAGCGGCGGGCCTTGTTTATTTGCCGCTCGAGCTGGTTCTTCGGCCGCACTTCTTTCCGCCAGCGCCGCCGCTGCCGCCGCCGCCGCGCAAGTTCACTTTACACAGACCATTCCACTCGAATTGACCGAGCGACATGCAATCCCTCACGCTTTATGTCAGGGAAATCTGGCATCGCGTAGAATTACAATCGAACACGAGCATTTTTCCTGTTCTCGCTCGCTGAGAAAGAAGAAGGCAAGCGTGCAACAACAGGTTGTCGCCCGGCTGAGTTCGATGCTTTTTTATCGTACCTCTCGGCGGACGTCTAGTCGATCGCCGCGCCGGGGGTATAAGCGACGTTGAGTGCATTTATCGTCTAATTCGACACTCTTGAGTCTTAAATGAGCGGCGAATGGAACGTCGCGCGCGCGCGCGCTGTCTTAAGTGGCGATTTAAAACTTTATCTCCCTCGAATCGAGCCGATTCCCGATAATGCCTCTCCACTCTACCTTCCCAGATTCCCTTCGCTTGATATAATAATTACCGTCCCATGCATCGTCGCGGAAAGAACGTGGTATTTGTGCGGGAGGCCTGGCGAGGATCTCGTTAATAAATTCGTTAAATCCCAAGGTAATTGAATTAAGTCGGAAGTTGACGGGGCAGGGCCACTTGATGGGGAAGAACGAGCAAAAAGAAAGTTTCCTGAATATGCAATCAGCTTCCACGGCAATCGTCGATCTTGAGTGGATACACGCCGATTAATTCGAGCTTCGGGGCGAGAGAGATTTTCCACTCCCGTCATTACCGCTTCGCACAGTCGTCCAATGGGGATTTGATTTTGTCCTGGCTGGCTCGGGGCATTCTTCACCCAGTCAGTCATCAACAGCACCTTATCTGCCGAATTTCTATCGATAGTAGCGAATTGAAAGGAATCGATCGGGCTTGCCAATCACCGAGCAATGCCATGAAAGGCATGAGGGAGCGGGGTCGAGGACGGCGAGCGCGCGCATACAAAGTGTTAAAGGGGACGAGAGACGGCCCACTGATAAATCGGTAAATAGCGAGTTAATTCCGTTACGTCGGGGGTGATTCTGAGCGATTCTCGCCGGGATAAAAAGAGCAGAAAAGTCTGTGCGAGTACCCGCGCCGAGCCGATACAGGCAAAGGAAGAGGCGCGCGTCACAGGATGTGTGCATGTGTGTGAAAGAGGGACAGAGAGAGGGTGATGGAGAGAGGAGGCTTGCAGGAATGCCCGTGGAAGCAGCTTTAAAGCGATCACGACGAGCGCCGAGAAAAAAGGAAACGTGTGCCGGCTTGATGGCGGCGTCCGAGCAAAACGACGAGCTCGAGAAGAATTCGATAAACCTTGAAACCGCTTAGCAAGCTCCGCCACGAATAAAGAATCAGGACATCGGTGTCTTCCCTCCCAATATATCGCATTACACTAAATTGTTGAACCGAGCATTCAAAGTTTAGAAGAAAGTTTTAAAAAATATCGACATACCTGATCAACCGGGATCCATGGACCCCCACAGAATTTCACAAATAGAATTCTTCGCCATTTAATGAACAGACTTCAGAAACTCTTCGTTTTTGAATCGTAACAAATACGATTCTCGAGCGATCTCTCTGACAGGAGATTTGGTTCATTCACGGAAGAGAAGTAAGCCACTACTGAACGAGCAAGCGTCATCTCGCGATCGCGTGGATCCAAGTCGAATCTGAATATCAAAGGATTTCCTGGTCAGATGTGAGCGTGAATAACGGCTGGGGGTCCTCTCGGTCCAGGTGGGGTCTACACCGGTTGGTCTGGTTCATTCCGAAAAACTGGATCACCACAATCTCTCTTGTTCGCGAGGGGGTCCCCTCGTATTGTAATGCATTCTTCTACGCGCTCTCGACGCAGCATCCCTCGTGGTGGTCCATCTCACCGTGGAGGAACAAGTTCCCTCGTGAAATACAGGATGCTGCTCGCTTGACCCTTCATTGGTGGTCCAGCGAGAGGCGAAACTCGTTCTCGAGATAAACGGTAGGTCGCCCCTTGTCTGACGGGGACAAGATAGAAACCGCTTCTCCGAGAAGCAACCGTCTTCGAGATCGTGCGAAAGACTGGACAATCTGCTGGACCGTTACTTAATCCAACATCCTTCTTTTGAAATCAAAACTGCGAACTCTCATATTGAATTCTCTCATGAAATTGATAAGACTGAATGCAGTGTGCTCTGCAGAAACATTAGCGCGTCATTTGGAGGGAAAGTAGGATGCTGTAAAGGGCAGAAAGATTTTCTAGTCAAAAGATGGCTTGGGTGGGAATGCATCCCGAGGGTGAGGAAGGTGATCGGCTGGCACGTGAGCTGCAGCAGTTGAGGGCGTATAAAGGCGATCTGCATGGTCTTATCCGAGAACGATAAAAAGGAACGAGCGGTGGTCGTTGCAGTTATTGGGTAGTGAGAGGTCAGCCCGCCGCAAATGGTTAATAAAGCTGGAGGAGAGCGAGCAGCGGCCATAAGACACACCTGAGGGGAGGTTAAGGTCTGCGTTAATGATGCCAGCTTGGACGAATCCTCGGTGGAGTTTGCGGAATAAATGGCGGATGCTTCCTCAGTTTTCACGATCATTAATACCCCCCTTTTTTTCCTACTCACCTTTTGATATTCTCGACTGAGTGTCGAGTAATTCACGAGAAAGTCATCCGCAGCATTTTGCACTTCGTTATAACCCTTTATTTAATTAATCCGGAGCCCTCGTGTTGTACTTCATTTAAATTAAGAATTGAACAGGATGCAACGCGTTTTAACTGAGCGTATTTTATTGACGTCAGGTGCCTGAAAAGCGGCAGGCGTGGAAGTATCTATTATTTGTAGATGGTATTGTTTTATTTGTATCGGCTCGGTCCATTTGTATCCATCCCGCGTGCATAGCATACCTATATCGCC
This sequence comes from Ectemnius continuus, assembly GCA_910591665.1. Taxonomy (NCBI): domain Eukaryota; kingdom Metazoa; phylum Arthropoda; class Insecta; order Hymenoptera; family Crabronidae; genus Ectemnius; species Ectemnius continuus. Next base: position 3,988,349 of record OU342868.1, on the reverse strand, counting down.
GGGATTGTAACAGTTTGAACAAGATGTGCGCGGATCGTGTGCTTGAATTTTTTTTTTCCAATGCATTCCGCGCGTACTACATAGCCAGAATAATTGTTATGTTCGCCGATTTCAACAAACGTTCGCGTGGCGGCTCCCAATTCCCGATCGAATGAGCAGCAAAAGTGTTTAGACGTAGTTCGCAAGCGTTTAGATGATCTTTTCTACTTCGATCTCTTATTAGAATCTCCAATCAAATACCATAACAATTCGTGCCAGAACCATAAACATGATTTATTCGAAAATCAGTGAACATGTAAGGCTCGACAAAGTGGACGAAAGAAATACATCGAGGTGGAATAAAAGCAGTCGATTTCGGTGTGAAATTGGAAAATCGCAAGATCGCCAAAAAAATCGATCGGAGTGGCGAATTATCCGGACGCGCGCAGACACACACCCATGCACGTATACACACAGGAGTGCCTGGCTGGAAAGTTCGAAAATTGAAAATTTCTGTCGGGACATCGTAATCGGCCGCGCCCTCGCGCTGCGATCCGCTGCCACGCCGGGATGGTTTTCGGGGGTGTGGGTGGCTGATGGTGTCGGGAAAATCGGAAGGTGGGGTGTCGCTCCACTTCGGACCAGCGGGCGAACGAATGGGCGAACTACCGCACATACCTACGCCGCTCTGGATAAGCGTGCGCACGGAACTCGCGTGATTTATGTTAATTCATGTTAAATTACTTTGTTCCGTGAACGCCCGGAGAAAGGGTGAGATACCAGGAACGCGCCGGAGAGAGAAAGGAAACGTGAGAAAGAGTTACTTTTAATCGTTCCGCAGTGGGTTCGCTCAGCGTCATTCCAACCGGCTGACTAATTCACCTGGCTAAGACGGGAAATTCATAGACTTTATTTTATCTTATAATTTACAAGCACATGTTACATGTAGAAAATATGAAACCACATAGAATCTTTGATACACTGAAATCCAAAAAATGTGGAAAAAGGAATTGGTGAAGAATGTCCTTAGATTTCTATTCGATCAACTGATAAAATTCAGCTTCCTTCGCAACGAGCGTGCCAACAAATTTTATAGAGCAGTGTGTGTGTGGAGCGTTCCGTGCAAGTGTTCGAGCATTTGCATGTATAATTCGAAGGTAAACGTTTTAACCGGGCGGGAGTAAAGAAGCTTTGAATAATAGGGCTCGCCACCCGGAAGCAAAAATTCAGGTGACACTTTTAACTCGCTTTCCTCAGCGCATATTTACCCTTAAGAAGAGTATTTAACAACCATTTAGAGTAACACTAAGGACCACCAGACTTTTATCGCGTCTTACATACAACACTGACTTCCACCCGCCGTTTTCCGTAAATCCCCAACAAGTAAATTAGCAGTGCCATTTGAATCACACCCAAAAATTCGTTGGACTGTTAATCACATTTTCCAGTAATTGATGTAACCGATGATTATATTCATGAATTAAGATTACATTAATTTTGATTGCGCGCGCCAATTAATACGCCATCGAGTAATTAATTAAAAATATCATTTCGCATTGTAATTTTCATGTCGGCCGGGCGTCCACTTTAAAGTTGACGGGGATCGATTCAACAGGTAAAGTGTCTTCGATAATTAATGCCGCCCACAAATATGCGGCCCGAGCGCGGAGCGGGTTAATTTTTCCAGCGGTTTAACCCCGCCAGCGGCGAAAAATACCAGGATTAATCAACATCCTGTGTCGCTTACTCGGCTGGCTGTTTGTCCGTCTACGCAAATAATTTAAAGTAGAACAGTAGAGTAGTGAGTGTAAAGTCAAAAGTCTGTTGTCTAATACATGAAAATTCGAAGATGCGAGGGCAAATGTTTGTGCTTGGTGAAAATTCATGAGCGTGCACAGGATCGCCGCGACGAGCGCCAGTCACAAATTAACGATTTGTATTAACCAAACGCAACCGGTACTTTATTCCCGGATTTTCCATACAAATAGACACTCGTAATCATTACGCGCTGACGCACCGTCGATATATTTACATTCTGATGAACCCCTCATACACCCTCGCTCGAGAGAGCTGTTCTGCCCCACTCCTCACCGATGAAATGTGTAATAACTTATAATATTGTCCCTATCAGAGCAAACTAATTGCACTGCCGATGAAGCACCCACTGCAAAGTAGCCTTATTATACGCTCCAGAAGTTTTTCACTCCACCAAATTGCCCCGGCTTATAACTTATCATATGTTCGAGTAGCGGTTTACGTTTCCAGTTCATATATTTTTGCCTGGGGAACGACCTCCGAAGATTACATTAGCCTTACATAATATCTCGTGATATTTAAACAGGCCTTTTCGAAGAAATATATTATTCAAACTGATAAGCTAATTATTCTTATCTTATCTCTGTAAAGTTACGAATAAAAATAGTTCGCAGATGAGATATTTGCATACACCTACAATCTTTTCCTGGTGAATCCATTACAAACGGCTGCAACCTATGTTTATCAATGACAGCAGAATTCTAGTGTCTGTTTTGAACCTACCATTTTTGACCGCATCTTCCTTCAGCTCTCTTCCGGCCGGATCACAATGTAGTGATGCCAGCACCTCTGGATTTACTATCCGATAGGCCGCGACCACGCGTAACGACCAGCCAGCCGCAATATGATGAACGATGAATAATAAACGGAGTCGGCGATGAACAAAACCTGGCGCGAAGTGTACCGCGAATAATAATTGGCGAGGCTTCGCGAGGCAGAGTCGAGAGAGCGAGCGAGAGAGAGAGAGTAGGGGAATGTGTGGCCGAGACAGAGGGAGATGGAATGATCACGGATTGATAGGGTTGCTTGTGCGAGATCAGGCTGATCAAGCGAGGGTGTGAAAGAGAGAGTGCTACCAATAGAATGGGAGGAAGCGAGAGAGTGGACAAAGAGAGGCGTAGAACGAAAGAGAACTAACCAGGGTGAGGCAGTAGACATTGATTGACGATTTCAGTGGCGCGGCCCGCTTTCTGCGGAGAGAGAGAACGCAGTGTAGACATGCTCGACTCGGCCGCGCGGCATTGTGCGGCCGCTTTGATCCGTTTGTTCATTTTTGCAGAATTAAAGGCATAGAGCGAGCGAGCGAGCGGCCGCTTGCCGTCGGGGGTGTAGATCGCGTGGAGCAGTAGCGGCCCGCCGACGCCGCCACGTGCTCCGGGCGGAACGTCGGAAAATATTTTTGTCGCTCTTCCTGCCCGCGAGATTGGACGTGGCCGATATCGATGTTGGGGAATCACGGTCACGCGGTTCTCCCTCTGCGCCTTCTTTTTTTTTCCCAGCCCCGCTCTCGCGCGCGCGCGCGCTCTCGCCGTCCGCTTTTTGTTGCCGGTGTGTTGCTACTGCTGTTTTTCCTCGTGCGACCCGAACCGCTGGGTGCGTTAAATTTTACTCAATTAATTTCGACCAACTCTCCCTGCCACTGCTTTCCTTTACTTCCCATTTGATTTCTACTGATCTCTGAAGGCTCATCCGCCTTATTTCGGATAATGCACTTTCGCGCAAGTAGTAGCTCGAAGGCAGCTGTTCAGAGTATTCGCCAGGTGAAAGCAAGGAGTATTTGTTCTGGCTGATGTAACCAGCTGACTGGCAGCGCTTGCGCCTCAGCGTTAATCGCCCAATCGGTTTGATTTATCTTGACGAGTAGTATTTGTTTAGCTAGCGTTGCGTAAGAGCTAAGTTTCTATCGGGCCATTAGGCAATTGCGATTGCTAGTTTGGATTGCACTGCTTTCGTGATTGGCTCTGTTGTCTTCGACTGAATTATCGAACCTTGACAGATACCAGTGCGACCCTGCGCCAAATCTTTTTCTAAACTACCATCTAATGAATCAGGCAATTCTCCAGTAGTATTGGTCGGTGCGGTATCAGCCGGCGCTAGTAATCAAAGATTATCAAGAGGAATCGTGTTGGCAGCGTCGTGTTTCACGCAAAGAGGGTTGGGCTGGCTTTGAAGCGGCCGCGCGGGGGAGACAAATGCTCTAAGGGTTGCAACCCCATCTCATCAGGGCTCCTAGAGAAAGAGCAGGGGTGCTCTAGGAAGGAAGGAAAGGAGCGTGAATAGGAGCAGCAATTCGAGGGAACGAGCTAGTCGAAAACGAGGGAAAAGAGAGACGGAGCGATGGAGCACCGGTGGAGAGAGAGGCAGTGGAGAAGAGAGGCAATACATGCTCGGTGAACCAATCGCATGCTGCGCCTGACAACCAGCCGACTACTATACTGCACCGTTGCGACCATTTCAGTTTCCTACTACAACGTTCTCGCTCTCTTTCCCTCTCTTTCGGTGCTCCCTCCTTCTCCAGCGATTCTCTCGCGCGCGTACACTTTCATCCGGCCGCAATCGTTCCCTCTCTGTCGAACATGCTCCATCGAGTTCGCGCTCACCCGCGCCTTCCTCCCTCTCGCTCTCTTGCTTCCCCTCCTCCTCCTCCTCCTCCTCTGCCTCCTCCACCGCCGGCTCTTCCTCCTCTTCCTCCGCCATCTCCTCCTCCTCCTCCTCCAGCCTGGCACTCCCGGCCCTGGCACACGCCGCTCTACTATCGTGGCTTTATCTATCTATATTCCATTTTCCCTCGCTCTCTCTTTCCAGCAGCGCTCTTCTATCGCGCGCGCCCGTGACTCTCCTACGACCTCCACCATCACACGCCACTCTCCTCTCCACCCATCGGAAGGCTCGAACCATCTCCTTCTCTCTCCCACCCCGACTTCATCCCCTAGCAGCTCATGAGATCGCCACTCTCTCTTTCTCTTTCTCTCTCGGTGTGTCTGTGTGTGTGTGTGCGTGGCTCTGCCTGGTGCGTAGGTGTGCGCTCGCCCGGTTCTCTTCCCACGACTGCGACTCGAGCGAGCGAGCGAGCGAGCGACGGAGCACCGGGCCGATTTTGCATTTAAATTTGGTAAATTTGCCGGAGTTGGCAAATGAGCTGTGGGCATGCTGTCTAATACTCGCGCACGGCCACGGCCGACGCCGCCGATACACTGCGTCTAATGCCTCTGGAGAGGGCGTACAATCCCCGGCAAAAGTGTGAATGCCAGCGGGCCGCTCGCTCATGCGTCTACGAGTGACCGACAGCAGCAGCCGCAGGGAAGAAGGTCAGGGACTAGCGCGCCCCGGAAAAAAGGCGAGCGATCCACTTCGAAGCAACAGGGTCAACGCTTCGCCACCCTCGCAGACACCTATTTTTTCTCCCTCTCACTCTTATTCCCTCTCACGATGCACAACACTTCTTACTCCCAGTTAAGTCAAATGAATGTTCACTGCTCGATACACATGGAATTTCGTATGATTTCGAGGAAATATTAAAAGACTGGCTAGCGCGATTATTTCGATAAAGTTCCAATGACTTGGTAATCCCGCCTCTATAATTCACTAACGTATGCGCGCGAATAAACGTTTACGTCGATCAAATGTTGCCGGGTCCCGTCGGGCAAATCAGGGGAAGGGTCGTGATCAGGCGGTGGCAGGTACGTGTTAACAAATCGATCACTCGAAATATTACATTGGATGCAATGCAGGGTAAAGAAAAAAGACAGCGCGCGCGCCTGTGTATACGCTCTGGGTGGGGGGTGGAGGAGGAGGAGTGCTAGGCGATGCCGCGGGTTTGGGAGGGAAAAAAACGAAAGCAATTTCATTCGCTGCCGGTTTCGTTCATTTTTCGCTTCTTGCCGTGGCGGCGGCGGCGCCATAAACTGCTTCGCCGATAAGCTGACAAATTCAGCATGCACGCGTATGTATCTCGCCCGGGGTTTTGCGATAGGGGACTGTACGCACCCGAACGCTGGAAAATAGTGCATAGGAAATGCAAACGTGTAGCGCGGAACTTCGGACAGCACCCTCTAATTTCAGTCCGCCGAGGGCAGCGGCCCCTCCCCCGCCACTCCTCCTCTCCGCCCGTTACGCCCGTACGTGTCTGTCCATGTTGTAAAGTTGCGTTCCATTTTCCCCGTACAGTCCTCTTTCCAAATTTCAGCGCGGAACAGGGCTCGAAAAGCTCGCTAGATCCGCCGGGGATCCGCAGGCGGTTTCCGGCTAGTCTCCCAGAACTTTTTGCATAGTTCCGACTCTTCCACTCCAAGGGACCACTGGAGAGAGCTGATTGTCCTCATTACCGCCCTCCTGCCACCTCCCTTCGCCGCAGAATCGAGCAGCTTATCATACATTTAACTCGCGCCTTTTGTATTAGACGATCCTCCAAAGAATTCTTCCTCCAACACGATTCGTACAGAGCTTGCTACATTTAATTATCGAGTGATAAAATTCAGTATTATCTAACGAATAGTATTATCTAAAAATGTATTTCATCTGAGAGACATTGGTTGCCGTTGGTGACGGAAGCCTCCATTACACACATTAATTCCCAGCTGAGAGGAGCGGCGAATAAGTACAATGCATCTCTCATCACGGCAAATTACACTTTTTAGGAGCGCGCGCTCCGTGACGAATAAAGCCGAAACTATTCGGGATTCGAGTCACATTAAATTCGGGGTTCAACTTCGCCGTTATGAAGGAGAGACATTTCGGGAGACGGAAGTTTCTTTTTCAAGCTACTGTCAACTGCCCCCTCTTCTCCCCACCCCGCTGGTTGGATGCTGCGGCTCTGCGGCTTCATCAACGCGAAACTTGCATTGATATCCGGCCCCTCCGGCTGCCAGTCGAATGAGGAGAAAGAAACGGGCGAAGGTAAATAAGCGTGCGTGAGTGCACCGACTGAAAGCAAAAAGGTGCGTGCTAGCATGGAAGAGAGAGGAAAGTACATGTGCATCGGCGAGTGCGACGAGATGAGAAGGCAGTGCGCCCGCGCTGTAAAAAGTACACGAATCCACTAACTTATTCACACGAATAGCTCGTACTCTTCCACTCCCTCTCTCTGCCTTTCCCTCTTTCTCCCTTTCTCTCTCTCTCTCTCTGGTCGGTGCAAGCTCTCTTCTGTCTCTCCGTGGCACTCTATCTCGTAATTAAAGAGTGCCGTGTGTAATATCCGAAAACGCGAGCGCGGAGGAAAATTCAGGTTCTGGCAGCGCGTACCACCTGGAGAGGAAGAGGCGGATGCGAGCGGAGCAGAGAGGATCGCGTCGCCAGGCAGAAAGACGAGGAAAAATGCAGATATAATCATTTCCGGCGGATTCACCGGGCGCGCACAAGTTCAAGCGGGGCTATCGAACCAACAATTGAGTAAAACTGCCTGGTTCGCTATGAGAGATAAGCCAGCGTTCATGCGAACTCCGCCGATCTCTCTTCTCCGAGTATCCTCTCGCTTTCTCACGCGCCATTCTTCCTCTTTTTCGAGGAATCCTTTTTCCGCGGCGTCGCGCTCTTGTAATGAGTGAGATACACACGAATTTCGCGATAGCGCGCGCCCTGCTTGTAACCCTCGGCCGTGACGTAATTCAAAGAGCGCGAGTTCCGCTTGAAAACTTTAATTAAGGGATGACCGTGCACCGCATACCAAAGTGCATCGGCGCCGGAGATGGCAAGAGCTCGATGGCCGCGGTCTACAGATACCTTGATTTCGCAACTCTCCCAGCATTAAAGATCCTTTCACCAAGTAAATTGGACCCTGGATTTATTGCAATCAATTGCAATTAGTTCCTTGTTAATGAAATAGCTCGCAACGGGAAGGGCGTAGTCGAGGAAGCTGCGCGAATGTCGTAGAGATCGATTCGATCTAATTGCTTTAATGGTACGAAGTAGCAAATTCTTTCTAGCGATTCTCGATGATCCCTGATACTAGCGAGGACTCCGGCATATCGAATTTCTTTTGCCTAGCAGCGCCATTTTTCCAGCACATTGTACGCCTGGCGCCTTCTAATCACCGGTGTCCGTAATTATCACGGAACCCGGGGCGTCAAGTTAATAATAGTCGGCCTCTAATACGAGGCTCATTTCCAGCGTGCAATTTGTCGTGTGCGCGGCAGATGCGAAAGCGCGGAGCGAGTGAGCTGTGGAAGCGACGAGGCCTTGTCAAAACACAAGAGAACTCGAGAGAGAGAGAGATAGCAACGACGACGTCGCGCCAACTGAATTTATTCCTAATTATTTCTGTGTTTCCGGCGCGCCTGGCCGCCGCCGCCGTCGGCCGAAGGATTCAAAAGGATCTGGCAGGATTGCCTGATGACACAGAGTTAAGGTCCAAGCTAAATTGTCGGCCGGCGCCGCGTATAAAGACGCGCGCCAACCAGCCAGTTCGAGCCTGACGAAGTGCCAGACCAGTCGCTCTAGTTATCAAGCTACCCTGCCTTCCTTTTTCTTTCACGGCCGTTTCGTGCATCTTCTCTCGCCTCATCTGATGATCACGCCTCTCGCTCTCGGGCGTCGGCCAGCCAGCTCTGCTCCTCTCTCGTTACTCCTCCTCCCGAGCGGCAAGAGCGCGCGAGAGGTATCATCATTTTTGCCGTTGCAACGAGGAGGCCTCGAGCAGGCAGGCAAGCAGGCAGATAGACGCTCGGCGGAGACCGAGGCCGCAGCATGCAACGCAGCTCGACGTAACGTAATACGGAGAAATAATAGGTTTATGAGGAGAGGACGGAGGTGCCGTTGGCGTGGCGCGAGGAGTGCTCGTTGCCGTGCACTGCGACGAGAGCGGCGCCCATGTGGGAGGAGGAGGAAGAGGATGAGGAGGATGAGGAGTAGGAGGTGGAGGTTGGAGAGATGTGCGACGGAGGGTTGGAAGCACGGAGGCAGCGCGAGCTCTCTCGCGAGCGGAGCGGAGCGGCGGGTCCGCGGGGGTGGAGGTGCCGGTGTGCGTCCTGTTCATTATGCAACGACGCGACTGTATCCCCCTGTGGTACAACGAGGAGAGGACCCCGCTCACGGCCGGTGTTCTGTTCTCCGGTGCAGCGGAGAACCGTCGCAAAGTACAATCGGCGAGGGCCCCCGCGCTCGCGCGCGCGGTTAATGAGTCGGCCGAACAAAGCGAAAAACCGTCCATTAAACAATGCGCGATGCAACGCCCGCCCCGCTCCCGCCACCACCCCCCAGGACATGCAGCAGCTACTCCGAGCCGGTGCTTTTTCAGCCCCCGAAATTCAGCTGCCACTGTGTAACTGGCGGGCCTCGCCGCCGTGCTCGCGAGACGACGATTAATACGGGGCCGCCTATGCATTCCCTCTTCTCTCATTTTGGACCCCCGATTTTATACCCTCCCCTTGGCGCCCACCCCTCAAATGACTCTGAAGAAAAGATTTCCCCAATGATCGACCGGAATGAATACGCCTATCGCAGAGGAAGACTGGGAATATTTGCAGATATTTTTTTTTCCCCCGATCCTCTTTGCACGCGCTGTCGCGAGATCGATGACGGATTTGTCGGCGGCGCGGTTCGGAGACCAATGGAAAAACATTGCTCGGACGCGCTTGGTCAATGACGTCGTCAGGACAATGGCTGGTAGAGGGTGGCTGGCTACTAAAAATACCGGCATGTTCAGGCAGATCGATGATTTTCCTCAGGTGGAACTGTGAACGACTCCGCCCAACCCTATCACCCCGCCCAATGCTTCTGGCATCAATAAAAAGTCACGCGATCATTAGTTCGATAGCATAATGGCTTGGAACATTTTGCACTCCTCGTTAATATTACTGCCGGTTTCGGCTGCCGAGCAAGTTCGTTATTGTTCCTCGTGTTACTGTAGACACGACCCAGGTTTAGACACTGCGCCACAGTTTACAATGGTAAATGAAGCATGCAATTAAATGCGAAAGTTTACCGGCGTCATGCGAACCGCAGTACTTCAGTTTCTCAGTCTCTAATAGGTACTACTGGGCGTTTATTAACTGTGTCTTTCGGCCCTGATTGTCGCGTCGTGGCTTTGTTAATTTCCGGTTAAATGTAGTCACTAGTAAAAGTCTATGAATTCAGGAATTTTGAGAGAATAATAACACTTATTTTATTTATTAGCAGTGGTACAAAGAGATATTAGGAACACGAAGGAAAAAGTGTGGCTTCAAATCGAAAAAGAACTACGACGAAAATTCAGTAGTTCGTACGGTTAGTATTCATGGAGTATAGCGCGGTACGCTCGGAGCGAGCTGACGCACCCTGGATTTTATCTAAACTTTCATCTAACCTCCCCTATGCATCTAATCGCGGCACCCCACCACTATTTTCTATGAAAGGACTAGGGAAGGAAGACTGGAGTGGGGTTGCTTGGCGATTTGGTGGGGGAATCCTCCACACACGCAGATGCGAACGAATAAACATGTATGGATCGCCGGTGGAGGTAACAACCCTTAATAAATGCGCACTCCAAAGGGAGCCAGCGACTCGTGAAAGACCATTAAGAAAGGCCTGTTGTCTTGTGGCTTCAGCCAGAATTTTGTAAATCTTTTACGAGCTCCAGTCTCCCATGCTTGGCTGACCGGCTGTGTCTCATACTACTGAAGTTTTCTCTTTCGCTCACAGCATAATCTAGTACGTTTATTATTCAGAAATATTATCTCCACGTTCGACAATAAATTTTATTAGGTTGAAATATTAGTTTTTCATTGTCAATGGAGAGTCTTAGATTGAATTAGAAAATGTTGACTGGTACTTGTGGAAAATGAGCATGGGGGGTCCAGTTGTCGGGCAGGTCGAGTGTGGTCCTGAAGAACCGGTCGAACCATGCAGATTTGCATCCCCTACTTTAGCCATGGTGCCATCCGGTGTCATGAGGAATAAAAACTCATTCTCTGTTGGCGTGCGCGAAACATCAGGGGAAGAAACGGTAGGTCCAGGAGGAACGGTGGTCCAGGGGTCAGCCACGTTGTCTCTGGAAACGGTGGAATGCTCTTTTTGCTCTTGCAAAGCGGTTAAAATGTAAATTAAGTCAACGTGCTTAAGAATGTGAGATTATTAAGAGAGAGCGGCGACCCTCCTCGAGGATACTACACGCTTGCGAAAACATTTCTCTCACTTCTTCCATCCTAACCCTCCGCCTTTTTCATTTTTTACTCGAGCATGTGCATTATACCGACCATATTACTTCCACGACTTCCGGGGCGCATTCCTTCCAGAAGTCTTCCATACTTAAAGACTGCGGTCCATGATATCTTCAATTTACAGAAATTGCTGAATACCCATTGAATTCTAGAAGTACTATCTTCATGAAAAATAGAGTGGATTCTCTTCTGCGCCTACGAACGCCAGCATCCCTTTAGAGTGGAGGGCGCCACGTAACTAGGGCCTCGTCCGAGCTTGGTCGATCGTTCTTTGCATACGGGAAATTCTCACCCCATAACGATAATACTTGTCCAGGGCATACGTTTCTCCTAAAGCCTATAAAACGTACTCTTTCCCGCAGATCTAGAATGCAAACATTAGTAAATGAAAATTCAAGTCAAGAACTGCTCAATCAGTCAACCGATCGGAGGGGAATCACGGTCTGGCGGTTACACGCGGGGCGGGAATAATCACGCGGAGAGGCGCGTATTTATTTATCCGGCCAGTTAAAAACGTGTTAAAATGCAAAAAGGCGAGTGTGTATCGGTCGCGTCTACGGCGTCGCAACAGCCGCAACGAAGCTCGGGAGTAGCGAAGGCGCAGGAGGGGGTGCGAGCGAGGGAGCGAGCAGCAGCCCCCTGCGGAGGCGGCATCGCCAGGAGGAAGCGGGAGAGAAGCAGGCGAAGTAGAGGAAGATGCTGGCGAACGGTGAGGCGCACAGGTTGACGAGGAGAAAGAGGCGAGGCGCGGCGCGGCGGGGGGCGCATGGCTTCGCGGGAAAAGCCGACGTAGGGGGCGAGAACGAGAAGAGCTGTGAGGTAGGCGAGCCAGGAGGCGAAGAGAGGAACACTTAGGAAAAAGGAGAGAGGGCTGCGAGGGAAAGAGAGACCGATGATGGTTCGTGGGGGGCTGGCGGGGTGGTGGGAGGAGGCGGTGGCTGGGAAGGCCAGCGGGCGCCGGCCAGTGGCCGGCAGCGGCCGCGGGGTGAAGGGTGAAAATGCAAAAAGGCGCCGGCGGCCTCGCTCAATACCGAGGTCCGGCGCAAGCGCCTTCATTTTGTTTTTCCTACGTCGCCCGCTCGCTTTCCTTTTTCCAAGATGGCCGTGGCAGAGCGCCCGGCGCGCGTCCCGACGCCCGGCGTCGGTAACTCGAGCTCGGGCCGACGTGTGCGCTGCCGAGCAGCCTGCCTACCTTGCCGGTCGGCGAAAAACGGCCACGCGCGCGCTCCCCGTTCCCGCGCGCGAAACCCCAGCGCCGCGACGCTCAACGAGCGTCGCTCCTGTCGCTCCGATACCGCCACTGCCGGAGACTTCGACAGCGGCGGAGTCGCGCGATTTCCCATCGCTCGTCAAGCGTGAATGAGCACTGCCGCCACCGCGGAGTCTCGAGGGGTTGCTTTTTGGCAACGTCGAGTTTTATTGGAATCCCCACCCTTCGGCCAGCTCCACTTTTTCCAGCCAACTCGCCCTTCGCAGCGAGCGCTCTCAGCTCGCTTTCCCAAGCAGCACGGATTAGAAACTGCTTTCTACCCTCTGATTGATTGAAGTCCCGATAATCGGCAATAATAAGGAATCGAGAGGGGGTGGCATTCTTTCGGGTATCGGGATGCTTCATTATTGCAGTACTTCTCGTTATTCCAGTCTTTCCCCAATTTCACAGATCACATCGTCACGCTCCTTGGCGCGTGTGTCACTTTGACTTGCACTGAAATGCTTTTAAACTGTCCTTTTCAAATGCATGGAGACAGATTGGCTCCGGGGTTCCGTTTATCTTTCCATTAAGTTCTTTTTCTATTCCCGTCAGCCAGCCGCACCCGGCATTTTTTCATCTTCTCTTTCTCACTCCTTTTCCCCGTCCTACGCCCCACCCCGCCGCCCCATTCCTACACCTTCGCTCGCCTCGTGAATATTTATTTTGACATCGCGCAAAACGCGATTAAACCGTCTCACCGGCAATGCACTCGAGAGCTGATACACGCCGCAAGCTTTCCATTATCATTTGGTGACTCAATACGAAACCCGGAGATTCCTTCTTTATGTACAGCCAGAGGTTCTCAGATCCTCTTTCGATTAATTCCTTCATGCAATATGCTTGACTTAATATATTTTCATTGATCATTTTAAAAAGAAGTAAATCTAAAGTTCGCAATACGAGTTCTGCTTTATTCAAGCTGCGAATAGTTGTTCGGGACATTTTTAGACCTCTCAATATGACTAAAATAGAAAGAGGGGAGGACGGTTAGCAGAAATTCGAAACTAAATAACCATAGGAGTGCGATCACTCGCCGGGTACACGTGCGCTCGAGGCCAATGGGGTATTATTTCAGTGACGAATGAGAAGCACTGATCGCGCTACAGAGGGAATGCAGAAACAAGTTCGAGGGCGAAGAAGAGAGTTTCAGTGCAGTCTGACGGACGCTCGTTCTGCGGGCAATGAATTTTAAAAATCAACATTCCGCTCTGTCGAATGGTACATTAGCAGTTACTGAATAGCATCAGTTGTCACTTGCGACAACCCTCCCGCGCTCCCCCCTTCCGCCCCGGTGCTACCTCCTCCTCGCCCCTTGATTGCCTTCATCCACGTAAAATACGAGAATGATTAACCATCAGCATTTCCCGTGTTTCTACGGCTTCCATGCGTCTCCTTATGACTGGGGTGCTTCAACCAAATTACAGTCTACCAATGGCATGAATTATCGAAGTGCATGAGAGAATAATACCGTTGCCAGCGGCGGTCGGTATCGGCGAGGAAAGTAACAGGAGCAGCAGCAGTTTATCATTTCCGAAAATAGAGGAGCGTGGGCGCGGGAGAGAGAGAGTGCTATTTTGAAAATCGGTACTCGCATTACGCTGCTGCGTCGAGCGGAAGCAACTCGAGCTTCCCGGGTATTCGCGGTTTTCGCAATTCCCTCGCATATAGAGACCGGCTAGCACTCGTGGAGGAGGGAGAGCCAGGCGAGAGTAGCAGATGCAGCGTTTGTGCAGCATGAAACCCGTACTGGTGTTACGCCATAGTATCTGATAATCGACTGGTAATTATAGTAACAGCCGCTGCCTTCAAAATGCGATCGGTGATCGACACTGAGCCAATAAAGTCAGCCCTCTCTCTCTCTCGCAACTTTTTCACCCTCCCACCAGCAGGACAACAGTGAGGGCAAATTTGATTTAACATATTACTTTCGAAGTGGAGTCGGATGAATTTTCCTGCGGACGCCATTATCATAACTGGTCGGCCGCAGGTGAGACGCGTACGCGATATGAAATTGCTTGAGTAATATCGGACTATTCGTACGTAGTAAGTCCCGTGATTAATTATGGAGTGGAGCGCGAGCAGGAACGAACGGTGACAAAGGGGTTGTTGCTTGCAGCGGCGACGTAATTGTAATATGGCGCAGAGAAGCCATATTGAAATTGCTCGGGAAAGAGACGCGCGCGCGAGGAGCACAGTTGCCGCGGACGCGCACACTTCCATCGAGCGAGTCTCGCAACTTTCGCGTCCTGCTGCCGGGCGTACTTAGCGCGTTGCTGCGCTCTCTCCGCGCTGCTGCTGCTGCTGCTGCTGCAAGCCCTCCGCCACTGCTCACGTATAATGTTCCACATAATTCCACCGTTTGCGTGGAGCACGTTTCCTGCCGAAGAACTGCACGTGCCGATATGCAAATGGCGAAAGAGCGAGAGGCAGGCGGCCTGATGCTGGCCGAGGGAGGGCGGACGCGCGCGCGTGAGCAAGTGGCAACTGATATCGGCCAGCCAAAAATTAGAATCCAGGGATGAAGCGAGCGCGCCTACCTAGCGGACGCGCAGAGTGCAACGGATCGACAGGCCGGCTCGAGCGCGCTATATTTCCTGGTGCTGCCTGCATGGGCATCGTTAATGCCCCCGTATATAGACTCATTATCGGCGCTCATTAGATTAGTATGCGCGCGGAAAACCAAAATTTACTTTATGTAACTTTATTCCTGCCGTGCCGGCCTGCCGGCCTCGCTGCAGTCCGCCTAACTCAATATTGGGCGGCTGCACTCATAGACTCATCCTTAAGCGAGCAAAACGCGCCGATATCCGCGCTTCTCACTCGCGTGCTTTAATAACGGCGGCGGGCTGCTGCGCGAGCGAACAATGAACGCGTCTGGATTGCGCGAGATCGAGGAGGACGCCTGGCGTCGCTCTCGTTGCATTTAATAATAGCTCGATGTTAAGTCGGCATGTCCGCTTCACGCGACATTACTCCGTCCTATCCGGTGCGTGAAAGCAACGCGGCAACGAGACTCTCACCCGGGCTTGCATTTGCATTCCTCGGCGATGTTCGCCGAGCGGAGGATGAACGCGCGCGCGCGCGCGCGCGACGCAGCCTGAAAGCGGCCACGGCCAGATAACCGGCCGATATTAAACATAATTCGCGCGTTTATCGTCCGCGCACGCGTTCCGCGGCTCGGCCACTTGGTAATCCGGAGTTCAACTGTGCAACCCCCCACTCCAACTCATCCCATCGCCAGTTTCCCGCTCTTCTGATATCAAACGACCAAGGAAAATACCAGGGAGGAAAAAGAGGCGGGAAGAGAGGCCCCGAAAAAATTCCGTGATGTCACTGCTGGCCACATCGGTGCGAAGAAAGAGAAATGGAGATACGAGACCGGGGCGAGCAGTATCCTGAAGGGCGAAGGGTCGAAGGGTGGCAAATGACACCGGGGAAAGGAAGACACGAGAAAGGGCGAGACGGCGCATAAAGTCGAAGAGAGAGACAGAGAGGGGAGAGTTTTTCGTACGGGGAGAAATGGAGGAGGCGAAAGAAAAGTCGATAGAGTGAAAGGGAGACATGTATGAACGGGGAGGACAGGGAAGTAGCGTGCGAGAGGACTACGGTGAACGATCGCGGCGAGGAAGGAAAGGGTATGGCAGATATAGAGGAGGAAGTGAGCAAGGTACAGGGGATTGGGAGTCTGATAGGGCGAAGGGTGGCAGCGAGGGCGTCGAGCGAGAGAGCGGCGTTGGACATTAAGAACGTTTCGTGCGGCAATTTAACCACCAAGCAGGGCCGAGTCCGGGGGCGGGTGGGAAGGTCGGGGTGGCGGGTGGGGCGGAGGGTGGCGCAGGCGGCGTCATTGCGAGGGAGGTCACCGGGTGGCAAGAGTAGCGAAAAGGAGCGAGAGAATCGGCCGAAATGAGACGAGCGAATGTAAAGTGCGCGCGGCGAAAGGGTTGTGCGGCGCGCATACATGCAGACACGCACACACGGAGCCACGTACGATCGCGAGGAAAAGAGAGTGAGTTTTTACGACTTGAGCGCGCGTGCACCCGCACACCTGGAGATTAGGTTTAACAGCCTTAATTTTAAAAAATTGCCGCCTCTCCCCTGGCACCGGGGCCCTCACCGCCCTCACCGCCCTCTCCCTCCCGTCGACTCCGAACCCGCTTATTCTTCTACCTGGCGCTTGGACAACCGCACGCCTCCCGCTCGAGTGAAACGAAATTGCGCCACTTTGCACTGGCACCGGGATAAAGTTCTGGAGGCTCTCCCCGCGACTGCCACGTCCTCTCGTCGCCATCTGCGACGACCAAGCGCCACCCACGCCACCCGCACCCGCACCCGCCGCGCTTAGTATTTAACCCATTTGTACGCGGGACCATAACCATCTTTTGACCAGGATTAGATGCGGAGAGCGTCCAACTTCTGTTGGAATGAGCATCCCGCAGATTTGTAATTTCGTTGGATGCAGGCAGAGATAATTGTAAGAGCCAGGAGGCCAGCGCAAATTGCTCCACCTCCCGGGAAAAAGGGAGTATAAACTTCGGCTAGAATTAGTTCATCAATAATTTTTTTATTTAATGTATAATTATATCTTACAATTTGTATGTATTATAAAGGGACTCTCAATAATCTTTGCATATTTTTATATATCTATACTTATATCCGTAAGATATGAATTCTAAAGGTGAAGGAAGTATTAAGTAGTATAGATCAGTGCACGGTCAGACACGCATTCGCGTGTACCCTCAACGGCGACTCGCAGTGGCGCCGTTAAAGGGGGGTAGCAGGCAATGTTCGGGAGCGATCTCGCGACTATATTTCGTATACTGAACCGTGAAAAAAGAGAGCGCGTACACATCATCAGTACATCAAAGGAAATATTTTAAAATGGTTGCGTTAAATTGGCTGTCCAGTTTTTCCGGCCGCTTTATCGTGCCGGCAGTGTAATTCAAAAGAGTCATTCGCGTGCACGTGTTATCTAGGAACATTCACTGACTGGGAAACCGGTCCAATAATCTGCGGTCAGCATAGCGGTACTTTCTCCTGAAAACAGGAAAAATTGATCGTGCCCCGGGCACGCCGGGGGAAGTTGAAATTGGAAGCGAAGTGAGCGCGCTCTAAGTCGAGGGAACCGAACTTGCCTGGCGAGAGAAATAGGAAGGGACGAGGCAGTAGAGACGGGGGCATTTAGGTGCGTAGATTAATTAACAACTTCGTAGACCGTCGTTTCTCGTAGAGGCCTTTCAGTAATTCCATGGAAATTTTCGTCCTGAACACCCCGGGCCTGCCAGGTCCCCCTGCCCGGCCCCCCGACGGCCACTGGCCCCCCCAGCAGACGGCCGCAATAAAATCCACGTTGAGCCAGGTTCCAGACTCGTGTGAAATATCGCCGCGAATTATCATACCATCTGAAATTAAAGGGCTGAAATTTCAGGGTGGTACCGCGCCGCCACCGGTTGGTGCTCGGTGGAAAATAATTTTGATGCCCACTCTCTTTCTCGCCCATGTGCACCGCGCCGCGCCGCCGCTCCCTCCGCACCCCTCACTCCTCCGCTAATCCCTTTTCTCTCCCCCTTCGTCGGCGTCGGTGCGCCGCCAGCGTCGGCTAGAACGCGAAGGACGATGAGAGAGCCAAGTGCGCTCTGCGCAACCAGAGACCGGCGGCAAGGGGAGAGTAGAAGTATATATATTGGATCGGCGAGGTGTGAGGAAGACACAGGAGGAGAGCGTCGTCGGTGGAGGAAGGTAGAGAGCAGGAGGTGTTGGTAGCGTGCGAAAAGCGAGGAAGAAAGGCTGAAGCGGAGACAGAGGCCGGTAGAACTTCACGAGGGAAACGGGTAATCCTGACATAAGCGGCAAAGGGAGAGGAGTGAGCGGGCGACAGAGGGAGGCTGAAGATCAGCCAAGCGAAAGAGGAAGAGAGGGATGACTTCCGGTAGAGAGAAGCGAGCCTCCTCTCGGCGGCAGTGCGAGAGCCAAAGGGAGAGTCAGTCGGAGAGTCCTCTTGGCGCTCTCGCGCGCGCACACTTGCCTCCCTCCATCCAGCGGAGCCTCCTGAGGCTTCCCCGATTTTTTCCGCTCGTACTCGCCAGAGGTACACACACATTTCCGGCGGCGGCAGCGTCGGCGGGTTGAGCGCGCCCGCGCTCCTCTCCGCTCGCTTTTCACGTCGCTGCGGGCGAGAATTTTTCTTTGCCAGCGTCTGCGCGGCCACGCCCTCCCGCTGCAATGGCCGCGCCACCAAAATTTCTCGCGGGGGTGGCAACCCTTTTCCCCGCTGCCACCCACCTCCCCTCGCCGCCGAGCGCCTTCTTTTTCTCGCCGAGCCTCGGCGTGAGACGCGTGCTCTGACCCCTCTTTTTTCCTCCCTTCCACCCGCGCCGGCCTAGCGCCGCTCATTTTTTCCGCTACCCCTCTTTTTTTGTCGGTAACTGCCCCCTTCGCCATCCATCTCGCGCGACCTCTCCTCCTCCACCTTCTCCTCCTCGCTCACTCACTCACTCACTCACTCACTCACTCACTCACTCACTCACTCACTCACTCACTCACTCCCTCACTCTCTCTCGCTTCCCTGGCTGTTCACCTGTTCCGTTCCCCAGCACACATCCTCCTTTCGCGCGGGGATTGTTACGGCGCTCCGTTTTCTCTGTCTCTCTCGCTTTTAACGCTGGTGTGAGCGTCTCCATGGACTGTCTCCTTCCGACTGCGTCCCAGGGGTGTATTTTAAGAGTCCCCCGAACAGGCCCGCGGCAACGATGCGATGCGTCTTTCGCCCCCGCCGTCCCCCTCCCGCCGACCAACCGCCCAGGCCTGCATGATACAATGGTTCATGTAATGTGTACCTTCGTCCTCGCTCGAGTGTTTATACGAGCCCGCTTCGGCCATCGATCGGCCCCCGCAGTTAATGAGACGCGCCGAATGTTATTGATGCCCTCCATCGATCTGCCGAGTGTGCCCTCCATCTGTAAGTGGTGCCAGTGGCGGAGGAACAACCCACAAAGAACTGGAGCTGATAGATATTCGGCATCAGTCACTCTCTGTCTACTAGCATATCTCTATCACAGACAATATCGAAATAGTTGGAGAATTGGGAAGCGTAATCTAAACTGTATGATACACGATTGCTGGAGAGACTTTTAGTAATCCGAATATAAATAAATGTATATTGGTATTGTTTAATATTTCGCTATTGAAATAGCTTCAATTCGAGCCCTCCTCCACTTGTGTAATTTTTATTCTAACTGTAAAACTCCGTTGATCGACTGACAGGTTTTAAAGCCCGAAATTTCGATTTGGAAGTGCTAAGTTGATGGGGCTAACACGAAGTTACATTTTCCATTCTGTTATACACAGTGCTCCGGTGAACAGGCGAACTGTTGATGTGCCACGTGGATTCCATGAAAAATTGAGCAGGGCATGCGTTGCCCGGTGTACTACTTCATTTCCCTGCCGTGAAGTTTACCGATATACCTCTTAAACAGTTTAGCCAATTTCCCTTGGGCAGGAGGCTAGCGGCCAGCTCGAAATATAAATATCCCTACTGATAAATGCAAATGCCCGCGCATAGCAATTGCGCGCGTGTGCCTGCTATTACAAGCTAATCAGAATACAAGCTAGGCGTGCAAGAAAATAATTGCATGCGCATAAAACGCGATATTATCCGGCGGCGGTGCCCTGCGTCCATGGGAAGTAGCATGTAAATTATTAATCCTCAATTAATTATGCGCCTTTAAACTCGAACGGATCCTGGCCACTTGCCCCGCTCCGGCGAGCGTGCGCCAATGTAAAAAAGTCGCCGGCCGCCATATGCAAAGTTCTCAATTTTAAATAAAAGATAAATCCAGCTTGCAAAAATGTAATTAGGAATTTGGTCGCGCGATGGACGCGCGTCAGAGGAAACTTTGACCATTAAACAAATGTCGTGGAGATTGGAGTTGCGACTCTGCGTCCTGAACGCCGAAGGTACACACAGTTATCGGTCCGCACGTGGTGCCGAAGATTACACTTTAATTACGTTTATAAACGGCCAGCCGAACTAACGAGATTTATCAAGGGCGTTCTAATTTGCACTACTCCGTACAAAATGTATCGTAACTCCATACATTACATATTACATACGTATGAATAGGCATTATGCCCAGTTGGACCCTTTTCCCTCCCCCTGCCCCAATGAGATGACGGGTACAGTTGGCCTCTCTGCGGTCCACTCTCATATAGCAGCGTACATTTGAGCGATTTAACGAAATTTAAAGAGCTGATCTTTGATCCTCGATAATTATGCCCTCAGCTCATAATTACCAATGGATTTCCATCGCTAGTATTCAATATTCATCCGTCCGCGGGCGTAACCATTCGCGAGCGCTACTGCTTATTCTACTGATGTCTGCCTCTGATTGTTCAAACGCCAAGAAAACAGTGGCTCTGCCTTGTTAATCAGACAACGTTGAACTTTCTGTTCCTGGGAGCGTATCCATTGGCTCGAAATGCAGAAAAGCACTTGTCACAAGGGAACATCAATTTTTTCCGATAATTATATAGCGCGCGCGCGCATATTCGCACACGTACATGCACACCGATGCACGTCACGCCCGTAAAACGGAAGGAGAGAATATTTCGCTAGACAACAAGCCGCCACTGCTGTGAAAGTTCCGGCACAATAATTAGGAGTTGGAAGTATGCGGCGTATATTAACCGTAGCTGGGAGATGCACATTACCGGGAAGGCATAATACGGTGTTATACATATGCTGCAATTACGAGCGCGCCGTCAAATGAAGCTTCATTAAAGTCCGAAAGTAGTAAAATCTAAGGCCGCGACGAGAGGAGGGGCCTTAAACTCGGACGAAACGCGAAACTCGATGGGAGTTTCGGAAGCCTCTTCTCTCCAGCGGATGCTCGAGACTTCGAGCCACGATGATTGCAGCCGAGCGAGCATTTCGCCCGGGATAATTACCAGCGGAACGTGGAAGACAGCGTTCCAGCGCGAGGATAATTTCCCTCGGAGTTCTCCATTTACCTCCCTCGTAGTGGGAATCGCCCTCGAAAACAGATGGCTACCAATTCGCCCGCTGTCGATACGTTCCTGCCTGTGTTTTCGAGCTTTTTCCACGGCGGCGCGGAGACGCCGAGGGAGGACGAAAAAAAAAGCGCCGGACGACGAACAGGTTGGTAGGGATTGAGCGGGCTGTACGCAGGATGGCTCGCGCCAGGTGGGGAAGCGGGCTTCTCGCTTGCCGAGGACGAGGATCGGCGACGAAAAACGAAAGGGAAGGACAAGCGGGTGGGTTTCGAGAGAAGGAAAAAAGCGTCGCGGATCGACGACGACGGCGGCGCGCGAGAGAGAGAGCCGATGGGGGGTAGTAGTGGAGGGGCTGGGAAACGTCGTGTGTGTCGGCGTTGGCGACAGAGGGAGGGGGAGAGGGCGACTAGCGCCGATGTACCACTGGAAAAGTGGGAATATGAAAAAGAAGAGAGGAAGAGAAGGAGAGAGCGGCACCGGAGACGATATCAGGGGAAGGAAGCCGAACACAACGCAAGTCAATCGTGCGTCTCTTAATAGAAAAGTGGGGTCGATTTATGGGTTATAGGTAAACTGCACTCCCATCCCTCTGTGTCATCGACCTTCCCCTCGGCATCGCCACCCTTTCCCCCTCTCCGTTCCTCAGTCGCCTACGCGCTTACTACCGACATCCGATCGCCCGGCAGATATCGCTCTTTCGCTTACCATCGATGCCATCCCCCATTTTCACCTACGACGCGTGCTCCACGGCCCTGACCGACTGCCACGTGAGAATCCTTCCACGTGACGTGCCACAGGACCACTCCAGGAATTTCTTCCACTCGATGCATCTGCCCTTCGGCTCTCCTCCAAATCCCTCACATTGTATTGGTCATATTCTCCGAATTGCGCTCGCTAACGCCCCTCACACTGAAACATCATTCGAGCAGGATACATTAATTAACTCTAATTAGTAATTAGTCGAATATGATTATTGCATACAGGGCCGAGCCTAATTTAATGGAAACAGAGAATAATAACGAAAGAAGTACTATTAATTCCACGATTATTGTACCAGAGTAGATTACAAGTAGTACGAGTCAGTGGGCAGTCAGGCAGGGATTAACTTGGCCTCAAGGGCAAGCGTGTACCGAGAATCAATCTATCAATGCGAAGACGGATACCATCATTAGGAGAGAATCGAAACACGAAGGGGTGAATGGACAGACACTATAGGGGGCATCAGCTATCATCCAATTGGGAGACTAATAACTCGATTTCCTGTAAATTTCGTCGTCCGGCTGAGTTCCTTTTTCCCTAGGAAATAACCGGTTTAATCAAGGACGGCTTCCTTCCCGTGCTATTTGCACGAAATTTCGGAGTTCCGAGCCCGCGCGATACATGCTGATGGCACAGCTGCGCCGAATGCCTGCTAAAATTAGGAAGTGTGCGTGTGCCTCTGTGTACGCGCGGCATCCGCGTACGTGCACGCGTCTCGTAGGCGCGCGTGTGGGAGATTTTGCGCGCTCTGGAAGCACACCCCCCCGCCCCCCTTCCCACCCCTCGCCGCCTGGAGTCGGCGAGCCACCCAGAGCCACCCCCGACACACACGGCTGCCGTGCCTCTCTTTCTCGTGCCGAGCCCTGAGCTCTCTCGGCGCTGGCTGCTCCGCGTGCTTTTTTCTCGTGTGTGCGCACGAAGGTCGGTCGCCGTCGAGCGCCAGCAGCGGCAGAGGACGGGGAACGAAGAAGCGAAGCACACACACACACACACAGACACAGAGAGAGAGTGCCGTGAAGAGGATAGAGAGAAGGATCGCGAGAGAGGAAGAAAGAGAGGAGCGTCGGCTGGCGAGTCGCCGGTGAGGGACAGAAGAAGATAGGGTGAAAAAGGAAAGGGTGTAGCGTAGAAACAGAGAGCCAGCAGCGGCAGCAGCAGCAGCAGCGAGCGGGCCAAGAGAGCGTGACGAGGGAGAAAGAGAGCGTAGCCAGGAGCCGAGAGGGTCGATAGGTGGGCATCAACCACCCCAAAAGTCCGCGCGCACCACCGCCAACACCACCCCCTTGTCCTTCCTCCTCGCTCACCTCCGTCGCCGCCGACGCCGCCGCCGCCGCCGCCACTTCATCCGCCACCTACCGCTCTCCTCCCTCGCGATCCCCCTTCTGCCAAGCAGAACCCGGGGCCGGCGACGAGCCCTTTATAAATATCCACCGTGGAACGTTAAACAGTTCGCTAGCTACGAACGCAAGAAAAAATATCCCTTCGCATTATATAACAGTCGATCCTTCGGCCGATCTTCCCGAAGAAGTATATCAGGAAGCCGCCAGTTATCCCCTGTTTATCGAGGTCCTCGCTATTTCTGGAAGGTCTCCTTTTACGAGGAGAGAGACCTTCCAGGATAGGCTCGCTTCTCGCGCGTTGCTAATCGATACCGTGGGCAGCCGAGAGCCCGGCCTTTTTGGGGTTCCTTGGGAGAGGGCGAGGACACACAGAGAGATCCTCCTGGGGAATGTTGATTAGCTCGGAGGAGCACGAGATTACCGCCCCGAGACACAGGCCCTTTTCTGAAGTTCCACCACCATCCCCCCACCAATTCCTCTCTGGGCTTTGTAGAGCGGCGCGCTCCAGGCCGATGAATAGTCAGGCGGCCGGAAAGAAAAGGGTTCTAGTGTTTTCACGCAGCTATCTCGAATGCCGAGCACCGGGTAACTGGAAACCTAGTCGATCATCCCACTTCACAGGCATACACCGCGTAAACATAAGTGTACGGTGGCTTTCTCCCCACTGTTTGATACTTATTCATTCGTGTAAATATTTATAATTTGCCTTAAGCGTTTTAATTGCGCCGCCGGGCTAATGAGCGCCCGGCGGCGTTTACTTGGCAGCGGTTATCGCAGAACGACGCGAAGCACCAGCGGCTCGAGCGTATCCGGAATCGCGAGCTTTCAAAGGAAATATTGATCGCAAGCTTATCATTGCTCCTCGCGATTTATTTGGCTCGGCGAGTCGCCTGCACCGGAGAGACTTGAGGCCCCAGAAGAATCGGAAATTTGATCCGGCGTAAGAGATAGTCTGTGCGGGTGGCAGCGCGCTCCCAGCGCCGCCGCCGGCAGCCTCGGCGTGAGTAATTTCATTATCCGTGCATTTCGAAAACGGATTTACCCTTTGTGAAAGAGCGTGCGCGCGGTCATAAATTCCTAGGGGAAGTTGCTGCACACCGGACTCTGCGCCAGACTCTTAAGCGTTACAAATGAAAGAGAGAAGGCTAGCGGTCGAGATAAAGTGGAATCCCGACTATTGTTATAAAGTATTTGCTTCGGGGTATCTATAATTTAATTAAGAATTTCACTGGCGCACACGACTGCGTAGAAAAATTCCTGTAAATAGCTAGTTATTAGGACAAGTATTCGAATGGAAACAATGTAGGTATAGGCAGGTGGTAGGAGAAAGGACAAATTGAAGTCAAAGCCGGGACCGGGCGCAATTTGCATTCGACACCCGGCGCGCCCGATCGGTGAGGGTGACCTACCCTGTCGCCCAGCCACAACACTTCGCCTCTGATGTGTCTCACACCAGTCTTCTCCCATTATTACACCTCTCTATCATACACCTTAACAACTAGCCTCACTCTTGGCACAAGTATTTATCAGTCGAATTATCCTCGAAAAATAATCAGACAGTCGAGAAATCCCTGGACTGTAATCCACTTAAATTTCCTGGATATTATATCGGCTGGTTGCACATCAGGGAGTAGAGCGGAGGGAAAATGCAAAGGGTATCAGTGTCGGGTGGCTGTTGCAACAGTCGCATGGAGAAGTCGTCGTCGTTCGTTCCGGTAGACGCTTTGCGCCTCAAAGCCATGGGGCGCAGCGAGCGAGCGCGTCTCGCTGCTGGGCGTCCTCCTCTCTTTCTCCCTCGCTCTCGGAGGCGCATGCAGGCGTCTGAGATTTAGAAGCCGCAAAATAACAAAAGCTTAAACAATTTCCGGCTACAAAAGCGTAGCCATTGCCGTGTGCGCCGTCGCGCCATTGTTTGGCTCGGTAGGGAAAGGGTGGTCGCGGGGCCAGAACGAGAACCTCGGCCACGACGAGCTCTCTCGCGCGCGCGCGCCCACACACACAGACACAACGCAGGGCTTTCACCCGTTAATATCTCACGAGCACAATATCGCTTTAACGACTGTGACCTCTCGGCAAGAATCTACTCTCTCCGGAACACCTTCCGACCATCCACCGCACTTGACTTCTCGAGAATTCCACTGGCGCTTCGTGTATTTTGCATCACTGCAATTGTCCGTTATCAATCGTCCATTTGATTAATTACCAATATCGCTTAAACGAGGATCGACTGAGCCGATGCGGTCTATTTATACAACTAATTAATTATTCGACGCAGCTGTACAAACAAACAATGCCACCATTCGCGTGTCAGTAGTAAAATAAACCGACACCTAAATACAAAAGAAGCGCTGTGAAAAAGAAATATTACTTAACTAGGTACAAGTGTTTCGCACGAGCGCCAGGAATTTCGAGGGACAACGGGAAAAAATGACGAAGGAAAAGCGAAACCCTTTCAAATCGCTTGGGAAAGGTGGGCCGCGCGGCCCGTCCAAATCGTTCGATTCGATTTTCGTTACGTCCACTTTATTCCGCGGTGAAATCCCGCCCGATCAGAGCCCGGTGATTTATGTGAACTGGCTCGTTCTGTTTTGCATCGGTGTTTAGTTTATATACACTGGATGCCGCTGGGTGTGGGTGAACGCGCACGAGGTAAATACGATGCCTGTCCTCCGTGTGTACGTCTACATTGCTTCTGTAGATACTCGATGTTTATCTCCGGCTCAACTATCGCTTTTTACCAACTCGACACATGATTGACAAGATAATAGTGAATATTCATTATTATCATTAATTACTCCACCAGGAAAGAACTAAATGTAGAAAATGACTTATCACAAAACAAAGACATTTTCTATATTCAAATCTCTCTGGAGCCTCGAGCCAATCCTATTAAAATAATCCATCTCTTAACAACATCTACAAAAATACTCTGAAACATCCATAATACGATCAGTATACGTCAGCAGGAGGAATAAAAGGAGAAGGCATCGGGAGGAGGCTATTCCTCCGTGTAAGCGGTAACTTCGACAACGATTCCCAGCGGCTGGCCGCCGGTGGAGTTAGTACACGCTACGGTTATCAAAATTGCGCGTGCCATTATAATTTTAAAGCCGGCTTTCCGTGCGGCGTCGGCGTCGGCGGTGGCGGCGCCGGCGATTCGCAGAAGCAGCCGGGGAGTTTTCTGGTAACGAGTGTGGGTGGTAGGCGCACGCGTCGAGTAGAAGAGAAGGAGAGAGAGAGGAAAGCGAGAGGGAGAAGAAGTACGAGAGGGTGTGGGAGAATTGTGCAGTAGAGACATTAACGAAAGAAGGGAAGGACGAGAGGGAGGAAGGTCGCGCCGGAGGACGAAGAGGTGAAGCTCGCCGGAGGGTGGCCGTACGAAGTGGAGAAAGGAGGAAGAGGATGGCGGAGAGGGTGGCGAGCCTACAGGAGGGTGTTAGTGTGCGCGCGGCTACCTCTCAGTGTGGACTCCGTGCACACTGGGGATTGAAGTTCGGTAGGTACGGTACAGCGCGCTACGAGCACCACCGGCAACGGCGGCGGCGGCGGCAACGGCGGCGGCGGTACCGCAGGGTGGAGAGAGAGTGCGGCCGGCGGGGCTGGGTCATTTATTTCCCTCCCGCACGGCATAATTTATCGCGAGGATTTTCGCGAGAGTACGCAGAGAGCGCGCCGCGATAGAGGAAGAGAAGGCAGATAGGCTAGGTGGATATGTAGCTAGCGGCGCCCGCGCGCGCGCGCCCGCCCGCCCGCCCGCCCGCTTCCCACGTACCCAGAGGATGAGGAAAGTAGTGAAGGGAGGGTTTGCCACGGAGGAAGGGTGGAAAAAGGGGACTGCTGTTGCTGCTGCTACTGCTGCTGCTAGCGCTGCTCGCTACTGCGGCAGAAACTCGCTCGGGGCATCAAGAAACTGGTGTAAATCGAGGCGAACTATTGCATACCATGAATACCGACCACCTTTACAAGCCTAATGTTTGATGGAAGAAGTCATGATTCCTTCGGCGCCGATTCGAAATATGAACCACCACCTTTTGAATTTACTTACCCCTAGAAATTGTTGTATCAGCAGATTTCGTAGTTGATTTCCTTCTGGATGGATCTTCTCTCATTTCGCTTTGGTAAATCATTAATTTGGCTCGAGGTTTTCGTTATCCCATACTTGGTGTCCTGGAAGAAGGGAACAGTGAAGTTTCCAGTCGCGCGCTTTAATGATGATTAAATCCGGCGCGTGTCCGCCAAGTAGCCCGGCGTTAGTTCGAAATGCGATATTACGCTAATGCAATTTATTTTCAATATGCGTCCAGCCGCGTATCAGAAATTCAGATTGGGATTGTAGGCAATATGGCAGCGCGTGTAGGCAAATACAAAGTTCGTTTGCACAATTTCGCCTACACTACTATTCGCTATGATGTCAACTGTAGTCGAGGCTCGCGCCCTGCCATCGTCATTATGCTATACATAAGTATTTGCTTTACTTCATTATGAAATCGGCAAGTTCGTAATTAATATCAGTTACATTTCCATGATTAAAATCCCGGCGTGACCAGGCTCCACCTGCCCCCCGCCCTGCCCCCTGCCGCCCCTTGCCGCCGCCGGCTGCTCGAAAACGGGATGGGATATCAACTACTCGAAATTTCCATAGTAAAGCGCACACCACCACCCGCTGGATGATACCGCTGGCTAAAGAGTATGAACGATTCATGCATTTATCTGTTAAATTACAACTTAATGATTTATGCAGGGAATTTTGCAATCCCGCCGAGGCTTCACCGCGAAATAAACAATTGACCGATCCTATTTTACACGCGGAGTACTCTCCCACTCTCTCTCTCTCTCCGAACGGACGAAATAAATCGGGAAGGTTAATATGAATTTTAAGGACTCGCGGAGTAACAAGACACGCGAGAATCCTTCTAACTACGCTGATCCTCACTGCACAGCTTAATGATATTAAAATGGTACGCTCGCATGCATTAAAGATCAGGAGGCCAGCGTTTTATCGGGATCCTCCCGGGCGAGAGAGGGAGGGAGGGAGGGAGAGAGGGAGAGAAAGAGAGTCGCGTGTCCCTGTGTCGAGGCGAGCTGGAAAAAAAAATAAACTTCCTTTGATATCTCGTTGTACAGAAGGACGACGGGCGTGACACCCCTAACCGCGTAACAGCATCATTGATTTTCATCGGTACATCGAAGGCCATCCCCAACAAAGAGGGATAAATACCGGGGGATAAAGGGATCAGGAAGAAGTGGCCAAAGAGTTTTAGCCGTCAGAATGGATGGCGCCGCGAAAAATCACAATCAATTTCGTCGGCTGAATATTCAGCAGGATATTATCAGTCCGTACACATTCCCTTGTGTCTTTCGGAAAAAAAATATGCCTCATATTCCGCCAACATTTTTTTTATGCCGCAACGATAAACCAGTTTTAGAAATAACGTTCCTTTCAAAACTCCCTCCAATGTCAACAATAGTACTTGAATATCGAAGTAGCACGAGAAACGACGACGTGTCCAACGCGCTGTAAGAAGTGCTTCCTCTTGCTGTCGCTCGGAGTCTGACACAGTTCGAGCCGAAGACCATATGACACCCCTAACCGCGTGGCACTATCATTCATAGCCGGCCGTCCGTATATCGAATCCTCCTCATCTGTATATCGATCAGCGTCCACGCTGCCACGCGAGAAGCCCGATCGGACAAGGCAAGAGTGAAAGGCGCGAGAGGGTGGCTGCTAAAGCCCTCTCTCTTTCTCTCATCGAAGAGAGGGGAGAGGGAGAGAGCGAGGTTGGAACCTAAATTTTCAAGGGAACAGGACGGCGCGAGGGAAAGGAAAAGCGAGAAAGAGCCAACGCCCAGGTGGCAGGAAAGAATACGAGGGCGGGGAGAAAGGGTTGGTGGAAGTCGTGAAGGACGAGGGTCGGCGCACTCGGCGGCGTGTCTGTATACCTCGGGTGACGTGGGTGCGGAATTCGAATCGATTCGGGGAGCCTTGAAAGTCTAAGGTATGTGTTATTTCGAAATTGATCCCGAACGCTCGGCGCCATCGTCCGCGTAAAAGTTGCTCAGTGCGCACACCCCTCGGGGCAGCCCCTTCTACTCGCACTTTTCCACCCCTACGGCTGTTAGCCGCCGTGCGGTACCGGCCGGCACTGGATCCGTCGGCGGCGGTGGCGGGGGACGGCGAGGGGGGATGGCGGCGGCAGCGGCGGCGGAGGTGGAGGTGGAGGAAGCAGAGATGGTGGATGTCGGAGGGGGAGGGGGGTGGGAGCACGGCAGATTTGCAGCCGCCAGGAAAGCCACCCTCGTGCGCGACCTCAGAGGGGAAAAATACAAGAGCGTCGGCTCTCCCGACTCTCTGCCGGCGCGGACGGGGTGTGTTTCGCCGTGTGCGTGTACCGGCGGTAGACCGAGGGGTGGGCGCGGGGGTGGCCGGCGCACCATGGAGCCTGATGGTGGTGGAAAGGTGGGCAAAAACTACCACGCCGCCGGATTGGACCGTGAGGCTGGGGTGGGGCACCTTTTTGACCGCACACCAGCCCGGTCTCGTCGGCCCGAAAACCACCCTGCACGTATGTACCAGCGATACACACCACCCTCGCAGACCGCCACTCAGACTTCCGCCAGGAGAAATATTTTCCTGGCTACGCTGCGCCCTGAAACCGGGCTCTCCTCGCGCTTCCTACGCTCCTAGAAGCATCGCGAGCTAGCGCGCTTCCTCGCCGAAAGAGCATTCGAAATTTTGCCAGACAGAGCTGCCCAAGAGAGAGAATGCTCGAGAGCGTTTTTGCCAAGTTCAACGGCCTCCGCGCTTCCGTTCCGAGAGTGCAGCGCACACCGCGCGCATCCCAGCCGGATTTTTGCAACCTGGCTAGGGGGATGGTGATGCGCGATGAACGCCGGATTAAGAGATCCCCTGTAATGATGTATGCTTCGGCTAGAACCAGTGTGTTAAATGCTGGAAATTCAGGGCGTCCACTCTCCTGGTAGAAAATAGAATTCTACTCCGACTAAGTCTTGTCCATGGGAGATTGGTAGGTCTAAGGTATTAATAAAGAGTTGGAATCTAAAGAGGCTGAGAAGTGCGCGTTTGGAAGATCGTCACGATCACAAGTATCTCTCGACTAGTAGATAGGCGCAGCAGAAGGGGTGGGAATAGGGTGGGATCGGATTTGCCGGTAGCTAGAGCTCTTTGTTCCCTAATGGAAATTTCTCGTTTCATCGCGACGAACGAGCCACCGGGAAAGAGCCGAGCCACTAGGAAAACGTAAAAATTGTCAGTTTCAGTCGCGTTTTTGCATAATGTGCGTTACGTGGCGATCAGCATTCATAGAATAATTTCGTTCTAGAGACACGGAGATGTGCGGGCGCGCGCGCGCGCGCTCGCGAGCATACCAGCGACCTATCTGCCTATCACGGCTGACAGGTTTTCCACGGACGCATTTTAATTATCTCATCCTCCAAATTATTCGCTCGGGGAAGCTCAGCTTCCTGCGAGGATCCTGCGCCTCCTTTCAGCGATTCTAGAATAGTCGGGAGGCCGACTTTTTTCAATTAACCCGCGTACACTTTGTTCCGACAACTGCAAGCTCGCCACTTCACGGAGATCTCAGCCGTTTAATAAGAATCAGCGGCGTCTATCGTCGCTCAAGGCCGAACAGTCTCATTCTCGACTAGGCGAGGAAATCGTAGAACGCGAGGAACGGCTGGAATATTTACGATCCAAACATATTCCATTTCTGGTGGTCCGGAGGACGGTGGCAATATAATAGTTATCAGATTCCGTTCAGAATTGTCCCGCAAATCACTCGGCCGGCGGTTGATGGGCTACGTGACATTCAGGCTGCTTTAAAAAAGCCCGATAATCGTGAGGTCGGCGCTCGCGCTCAATTTATCCTTAAACCGTGGCCGCTCGGAACCCCCGTCGTTTTGTCCAGGCGATCGTTCATGGCCGGATGCCTTTTCATAATTCCCCATAATGCTATCGGGTTCGGTAACTGGCTGCGATATGAAAGGGGCTGGGCAATGAAGAAGCTCGGAATAGTGTCCCAACTGAGTTGGATCCAGCCAGGACAAGCGACGATAATTAATCAAGCTAAGGAAGCCGTGGACCCCTCTATCCTGGACACGGGGGTGGCGCGCGAGGGAAAAAATCTGGGAGTCGCCGACAGAGTGACGCGCGAGGTCGCAGCCCAAACAGCGAGGTGGCAGCAGCTTGTAGCCGGGGAATTTGGCGGGAAAAACGAATCCAAACAGAGGCGGGAGAGGCACACACGCGGCAATACATCACGTACTCTTCCAGCAGTAGTCGCAGGCCGGCCGGAGGGATGGCTGGGGAAAAAAGAGAGCGATAAAAAAGGAGGGACAGAAGCGAGCGCAGAGGGCAAGCAAACGGAACAAAAGATCGGCTGGTTCTTCGACCAGCTTGGTGGGGGTGGCGGCGGAAGCGGTGGAAGTGCGAAGGGGGGGGGGGGGGGTGTAGGAGCAGTGGTCTCCTTCTTTGTCTCTTGTTTCTTTCCTACACCCTGAGCGCCGCTAGGCTTTTCTGTCTCTTCTCCGAGGCTTCCCCACTGTCGCTTTTTTCGATTGTCCTCCCACGGCGGGGAAATCAACCCCCATGGAGTCCGTCTCCCTCCCACTTTTTCCCGAACGAGCACCGCGGAGAGAGGAACCGTTCGCGTCGGTGGACATGGCAGTGGTGGTGGTGGCGTCGAGGGAGCGTCGGGCGGGCGAAGGGTAATTTTTAAAACGCCGCTTGTGGGAAAATAAAAATTAGCGGACGCGAGAGAGAGGGACAGAGGCCGATGGGGAGGTGGGTGAGAAAGCGAGAAGAGAGCAGGAAGAAAGAGAAGATCAGTCTCTTGCGACGGTGGGAGAGATTGTCAGGATACACGAGCACCAGATGAAAGGGGAGGGAGGGCGCGGGTGGCACGGGAGACAGATTCGGGCAGTGGGGATCTCATTTTTCAGGGGATGAAAAAAAGCGGAGGCTGACGTGGGGGTGGTTGGAAGCTGGCTGATCCGAAATCGGCTGTAGTGGGGCGCACAGGATAGAAGGGGTGACGGAGGAACCTATCAAGAGAATCGGCCCCGATACCCTGTCTACCCCTTCTCCAGGGAGGTTCCGAGATATTTACAGGATGTTCCAGAAGGTATCGCTTTGGCCACGTTTTTTGGCACGCGCGATGCGTCTCACGATCAAAACACGCTATAGCCAACCGATCGGCTTGGCGGGAAACCTTCGGGATTTCCTGTACCGCCAGTCCCAGCTGATCGATTCACAATGATAGCCTCATATAATTAACATACAATTAACCACCCCATTATATATTCACGTATATTTACAAATTTACACCAGGCAGAGAAATGTCGAGGAATATATATATTCTTTTGCATGCCAAATGATTTTTCGACTGTACCGAGCGAGAGCAGTAGTTCCTGGCGGAAGAGATACACTCTTTGACTCGAGGGAATCGGTGCTATCCGACAGGTTCATCTCTCACGTTCAGTGCTTGTAATAATTAATTCGCTCGCCTCGCCTCATTAATTGCATCGGCACAAGAGAGGCTCGGGATTTATTTTAATGCAACGCTGGTAGAGAGAGAGAGAGAGAGGGAGAGAGAAGCGGGAGCGGAAAAGTGTATCCACGGTAGGCCGATTCCCAGTCCGTCCCCTCTCATCGAGGGAGGATCAGAGAAATTTATAGGACGTTCCAGGAGGTATCGCCTCGCGCAAATTTATTGGCACGTGCGATGCGTCACGGAGAAATACGTTATACCGGAGCTACGGATCGATCAATTTGGTGGGAGAGTTATAGGCTACCTGACACACGCACATCTTTAACCCTCGAGAGGGTGGTGGCGCTGATGCCAAGAGGGGCAACACTCGCACCAGAGGTGTAAAATGAAATTACCAAATCCCCTGGCTCAACTTCCGGACTTAGGAGTTGCATAATGAAAAATTATGTCCTCCCATATTAAACAACCTCCACTTTGCAAGTGGTTCCACAGCGAGATAGGTACAAATCTGCAACTGCCGTACGAGAAGGATCGTTTCGCTCGAATGAGAGAAAAGCTATCGATTGTTACGCGAGAGTTAATGAGCGCCGTCGATAAATCGAAGAAGAGTATCGCGCGTTCCGAGGTACTCGCACGCCGCGTCCATCCTTCTTTCTACCTCATCGAGGCCACGGCGACGCCGGGAAAAAGCAGCGGGAGGAGATTTAAAGGGCTGGCGGAGGTATCGCTCCACTGCCGTTTATTGGCACGCGCGATGCGTCACTTGGAAACACGTTACGGTACACTGACCGATCGGTTTCCCCACCCGCACATACTTCGCCCTTGCTACATCGAGAATCCGAGTCCACAACTCCCATTCTAAAGAGCCAAGCGTTACAAGAATCCGCCCGTTACATCTGATAAACTCTTGCTTCCTTAATCACGAATTTCCAGCATAATACAAGGAAATTCAAATAATTACTAATGAATGCTGGAATTAGAAAATAATGGGAGGGCAGATGAAGGAGATGTAGCCGATTCAAAGGATGATGTGGACGGTTGGTTGCGTGGCTGCCGAGGGGCTTGTACAGGTTGTGTCGGCGCTGATTGAGTTATTCTCCATTCTCGCGCGAATGAGCGGCACTGCCACCGCCCCCCCGTACTAGAACTAGTCCGCCGCGCATATTCGTAATTCGTAGCAGGCCGCACTTAGCCGCGTTAAATTGCGTTCGCGAATCTCGTTAAGGTAGCAGCGGCGGCGTCGGCGTCGGCGGCGCCCGCTTCTAGCTTCGCTCGCTGAGCAGACCGATGCCGTACTCGCAATTTTCGGCCAGGTCTCTCCTGGCCTCGGCTGGCAGCCTGGCTGGCAGGCTTGCTGGCTCAGCAGAGAGAGAGAAAGAGAGGGAGTGCGAGAGGGATTCACGAATGAGAAAGAGAGGAAGAGAGGAAGCGGCGCGAAGGTGGAATATCGCGGAATGATTTTGGGGCGCGAGCGCGACTCCGACCGATCCGCAATTAAACGCGCGGGAGGAAATCGCCAGTGTGCTACGGTAAATTGAAAAATTTGGAAGTGCTGGCCGTGTGGCCGCGTTTCCAGCCGCGCGCGCTCCTGGTCATCCGCTTCGTGGTTCCAACCCCCCCTCGGCGCTTGAGCCAGCCACCCCCGATCGACCCTGCCACGCGTATATATCTATATCTATATGTATATATATACACAAAGAGAAAAAAGTCTAAATTTTCTCAGCACGATTGTATCTCGTACTCTGACGCCGATCGATTAATAGTCGGTTTTTCCGCCGGAGAGACGGATACTGCAAATTAACCCTGAAGACTCGAGAGATCGACTTAACGCACGAAAGGGATGCCCCTTTTTATAGCTAGCCAGCCTGGCAGCCGTGCAATTCAGGCAGGATCCAGCTCGTTGTGATAGTACAAATAGTATTATAATAATTCCACTTGTAACCATAATTTACATCAAATTACATTGCATCGCATTAGCCCGCAAGTGGAAATCCCATGCGAGGGATGCTTTCCCAGGCCAGCGTAGCAGATCATATAAAATCATACAAGGACCCGGGAGCACCACGCGGTACATAGACCAATTAGGTGCAGATTCTATAAAAGCACTTAATGATAAAATGACATGCGGCCGTCTGCTCGGTGTTCATTAATGCAACTATTAAATGCTAAAGTATTCGGCGGAGAGCTGCCTCGACCGCTAAGAAGATAAGTCACCAGTATCCCGTGGATTTCTTCTATAATTCGCTGTGCATAAATCAAGCGGTGGTCGGAGGTAAGCGCTTTAACAAGGCGAGAAGGTCCGGGAATCGAGAGGGGAACAGGATCGTGCGGATCATTACGAATCTTCCGTGGACCACGAGAGCAAGACTAATTAGAGGGAATGGGCCAGCACGTGCTCTTAAATTTCCTCCAACTCGGGGAAGCGTTGGATCCTGTCTTAAGCCGGTTGCGCCCGGTGGCTGCAGGGCGACCAGGCCATCCAAGAGGCTGGCGCGTTTTTCGCGCGCTCCTAGCCCTCCTCGCTTAATACCCTAATTAATGTAATTTGGTTTCTATACTGGGACAACTCCTGGCCGGGGCCAGTTGAAAGCCCGATCTCGCGGCCGACCACCCCTGCTCTCTGCGACCACCCCCGCCTCCTCCTACCCTACCCTCACTCTACCAACCTCTCTCGCTCGCTCGCTCGCTCGCTCTCTCTAGAACTCTGCTATATTCAAACCACTCAACGAACTGCCACCCCCTTTCCGGCCGCCGAACGGCTCGGCGGTCATCTAAACTTTTCCCGTAATTAGTTATAAATTTCATCCGCGTTCTACGTAACAATATTCCTGCGCGGCGGCCTCGCACCGGCGAGCGCGCCCACTGCTACGTGTATACGTGCGGTCGCTCGCTCGCTCGCTCGCTCGCGTTCGTTCCCGCGAGGGGGGTGCACGATGAAGGAAAATAGAGGCCGGCGCGAGGGGCGGCGTGGGGGCCAGAGGAGGAAGGGTGGGCGGGAGGGGGTGGTGGTGCGGGAAGCCGAAAACGGAGACCGCGAAAAAAGGAGACGGAGAAAGGTGTAGCGCGGCGAACGAGATGCGCGACGAGGGAAGGTGAGAGGGTGAGAGCGGAGCAGCGCATTATACAGCAGCAGCAGCAGCAGCGGCAGCAGCGGGGGTTGAAAAGGGGGCGAGAAAGAGGCAGGAAAGGGGTGACTGGTCTCCGCGAGTGGCGCTGTGTCAGCTGTATCTCGGGTGGAAGGGGCTGTGTGTGCCGCACAGTAGTGGAAGTGTGCTCCAGGTGGAGGGAGAGCCTTCCGACTGGCTGGGGGTTGAAATCAAGGGAGAGACTGGAGCGCACGCCGGCAGAGGGGCAACCGGCACACTAACGAACAACGAACGAACGACGAACGAACGGGAAACGAGCGTGGAAGCCTGGAAAGAGAGCAGGACGGAGAAAATTCGACCCTTCCGCAACCCTCGAACTGCGAGCGGCGGCGCGCTGGTGGGGGCGGCGGCCATTTTGCGAGAGGCGAAAAACAGCCCTACCACGAGATTCGCTAAGGGGGTTTCTGCCACCGACCCCGCAAACTTTCCGCACCCCGCCCCGCCCCGCCACCCGCCAGGAGGCGATCTCTCTTTCTCGCGGCCGGCACCATCCCCTGCCACTTCCACCCCCCCCCGTCTGCCGCTCGTCTTCTTTCCCCTGGTAACTTGCTCTCTCTGATTCCAGGCTCACTCCCTTTTCCACCCTGTGCCCTTCATTACCGTGCTAGCGCTCCCCTTACACCGCCGTCCGATTCTCCCGGACCACTCTTATTCCCCGACCGCCCTCTCCCATCCCTCCCACTCTATTTCACCCCCGCTGCCCCAAACCCACCCGAGCCCCGACCCCCCGCTCGCCCGCCCCTCGCCGCTCCTCTCTCTCGCTCGCTCTCTCCACGATCCTGTATTAAGCGCAAAATGTGGACGAACATTAGGCACTAACGCTTTACTTTAAAAATACATTCGCATTTGGGAGATTCCGCTGAGCTACGGTGCGGCGGCCCAGCCTCGCCCGGACCGACCGACGAATGTAGCCTGGATCGAGTATTTTGCGGCGTCCGGGGTAAACTAGTATAGAGAATAACAAAGAGAGGGAAAGAGAGAGCGAGCGAGAGAGTGAGTGCAAGAGTTTCATTTGAGGGGGAATTCTGTTTCTCTGTTGTTGACGCTGTTATTGGAATGACAGAGAAAAGTTTGCCGATAATCAAACCGGAGTTTCACGCTGCCTCCATTTATCTCCCTCTCTCTATCCACTGATCTAGCCATCGGCCTACCTCTCCCTCTATCTGAATTACTTTGTGGAACACTATACTGCTAATGATCTAATGATCACTGCAAAAGGTATCAGCGAGTAACGCGCGATGCGGTTGATTTCCGGTTTTAAATTTACCGAGGCATGCCAGCCTGTGATATTGATTTCTGAATTAAAGGATTATTTACATTGTCAGATCATTATCGAGTCTGTATGAAATAAAAGCGGGCAGCATTAAACCAAGCAGATTGCTGACTTCCTAGTGGAATTGTAATTCTATTGCGGCAGGTCTTTCTTTAATTCGGTCGCAAGTAGAGAAAATCCCGGCGGAAGTTCAGGACGATTAATATCGCTGCGTGACATTCAGATTGATACAGTGTGGCGTGCGCGGGCAGATGTATAATGTAAGCGTACAAGCGACACTTAATTAGCCCATTGTCCGTGAAATTGGAGGATCCCGTAACCCACATTTTCGGAAAATTAAATTATTGTTATTTTCGGAATCACCTGTTGGCAATACTCCATCTGATAATATCCCGCGAGCCGCAGGAGAGAGCTCGCTCGAGCGGGTGGCGCGCACATGTATTCCCGGTCAAGCGATATATCGCCAGGGTGTGGAAATTTTTCGACGTTCCGCCCAAAAAGTTTGACACCCGACAAATTACGGTATTGCCGTTTTATCGGTAATTCCGCGTCGATATAATTACGTAGTGCCGATGATTGTTATACTGTTTGCATTATCCCGGGCGCACGGCTATTTATTTCGAATGCAACACGTGCCGTGTTTTTCCTTCGCACTCTGCCCGCTTGCCAGCTTTTACTTTCTGCCCATTGACATTCCCTTTCGACGATCGTACGCCTGTTACATAACATTCCGTCGATATCTCATCAGTCAGGTATGAGCGGAGTTCTGTTAAAGAGGACGACTTCTATTCTTCCATTGCGATTATTGACAAACAAGTTCGCGTCAGGTGGAACGGACGATACTTGCCTATTTAAGTCAAGGGATTACCTGTTATCCCCTCACTCGTTCAAGCGGACAGGCCTGGTCAACACGAAACTGGAGCTTAAGTGGTGAAGGTGAGTGATCGGTAGTTGAGCGAGTTTCCCGAGCACGCCGAGGAAGATGCAACGAGCGAAAAATTGAAGCCCACCCTCGTTTACGCATCCAGACTTTATTTGGAGAGGTCTCCTGCGGAGAGTCTCGCTCGAGGCTGTTTCCTCGGGAGACCTCGTGGACGAGGATGAGGGTTGCTGGCGGAGGGTGAGTGGAGAAAATAGAGGCGGTGGATAGGCAGGTATATTTCGAGATGTAGGAGCGAAGAGAGATCGGGGAGTGCGAGAAAAGGATCAAACAGGCCGGGGGACAATCGAATTCGCAACACGGTTCCAAGCGTAGACGGTTCGTCTGGCCACTCTCTCCCTTAGCATATCCCCTTTTACTTCTCCACTGCCCACGCACACGATCATCCTCCTGACCCTTTCCTTCAGCCATTTTCTACTTCTTCCCATCTACCCCTGCCTCGCGCTTCCCCACCCCCATTTCCCGGGCTGTGCGACCGGCAACGAAGGCATTACGTCCAATTACAAGAAGCTTTCAACAGATCAAATTCGGTATGTCGGAGTTTTGATCAATTAGAATGAGGTGGCTCCAGCCATCCTACACACTAAATTCGTTTCCCAATTCAAGAGAGGCTGTCTCTGTCTTAGTTTTCCTTTTCAACGACTCAGTCCCCGACCATGCCAACCCCTCGTCTCCATTCTCTTTCTCTTTCATGAAATTTGTGGCTTTACTGATTGGATAGGACAGACTCGTACAACTTTCTCTTGGCGACTCTGGCCCTCGCTCAAACCAGCGAGACTTGCTTGCCAGCGTGGTCTGTTTGTGCTTGCCGAGATCGGTCTCTCTTATACCGAAGGGCTTTTATAGCCGGCGATATCGGCCGAGCGCGATTTAAAATATACGATCTAGTCGACTGCAGTGTGTTCGGCGGCGCACGCTCCAACGGGGAGGTCGTAAATTTTTTGTACCCTTTTTTATAGCATTTTCCGCCGTTGAAAGCTCGATGGAAATACGCGCTGCGGCCGATCAATCGCGATCGATCCAAACTGATTCATGGAAAAGCCGAGCTGAGGTTTCGCCTTAACAGTGGGCGCACGCCGGCCAGCCCGCTCTCTCGTCACACTTTCCGTGTTCAACTATTCTGATAGCCGGCGGATAACATGTGCTACCATGCATTCTGATGCCTCTTGCATTTCCCGTAATTTCCTGAGAATAAACAGGGTTATTCAGCTGACGGTCATTAGTGCGAGTGGCGCCGACAACTAGGAGGTCGTCACGAGAATTACCTATGCAGGCTGTAAAATTACTTATGCAGGGTGGGCTGGGCTGGGCTGGGCTGGGCTGGGTGGGTGGGTGGTCACTCGGCGGAGGGTTGCAGACGATGTAAAAGCTTAACTACCGTGGAAAAATGAATGTGCCGTCTGCGCCTCGGATGAGTTATATAGATTGAAGTTTCGGAAAAAGTTCCCGGCGAAGCGTGCCCCGCCGAGAAAAAAGTCACCGACACGCCCGTGTTCGTCGCCGCCCTCCCACCATTTTCGACTTCCGTAAGTTGTCGTCTGCTCTATAAACACTTCTCCTATTTATCACTGTCCGCGGATAATTCCTCGCTGCGAAAATCCCGAAGCCATGGAATCCCTATAAGATAATTATTAATTTTCAAGGCCTGAGAACACTCGCCAATTTAAGATACAGCCATAATAATAAACTCGACGGGAAAACTGAATACTCAATGGAAACAAAATGAAATTTCGAAACAGTGAAGTTCGCGAAATAAATACCAGGTGCAATAGATACTGGAAATACGAAAGAGCGCCGAGTACCACGGAACATATGAAAAAGCAGTGCGTCAATGAAAGAATTCGCAAATGGTGTTTTCATTTTAATTCTACATGAACCCTCGCTCGCGATTCCGCGTATGATA
Organism: Ectemnius continuus; assembly: GCA_910591665.1. Lineage (NCBI taxonomy): Eukaryota > Metazoa > Arthropoda > Insecta > Hymenoptera > Crabronidae > Ectemnius > Ectemnius continuus. The sequence goes on along the minus strand of OU342868.1, from coordinate 3,948,290 downwards.
TCGCCTGATACAGTAGGATTCCCGAAACCCTGGGCAAACCGTTTCGAAAAAATAATCAGAGATTGACCAGTGCAGTTCTGCTGCAGCCCACCATGATCAATTACACCGTCGTAAAACTTGAAACTGTGTAAAATTAACAATAAATTATAAAGGTCTCATATTTCCAGCGAATACATACGAGCATCATTATCAGAGGAAATTGCGAAGGAAATACTTGCACGAGAAAAGTCAAATTTCGTTGAATCATTAATGGCTGCTTTGTTTGACTTGTTGTATGTATTGTTCTTAGATAGGAAGGCTTGTGTACAAGGTGGATTCGTGCCTGATTTCGTGGCGCCCCTCGCAGCAAAGCACACACGCCCGGCGTCCCCGACGCGCCAATAAACAATGAATACATGAATATGAAAATTTCCATGAGAATTCACGTGGTTGTGCAAGCCAGCATGTCTGTCGTCCTTGGTGGCTACGGTTAGATGCAGACTGCACGTTATGTCTGGCTCATATTGCAACTGATCGAATGAAGCAAGGGTGATTAGATTTTGCAATTGCCCGTCACGCGTGATATTGCACCACAATCGGCTAGCTTTAGCAGCCCAACTTCCTTGTCAACGATGGCTCCTTAAACCCAACACAAACATTACATTAACATAATTACCATACAATTTCCAATTCGCCGATACTTTGGCTCTCGAAAAATTAAGATATCCATCGAGTACCAATTAGGGGACTTCCAGCAATAAGACTACTTGAACGAACAGCGGAGTGTTGTATCTGAAGAGGAAGGCAAAGAAGGACACGTGTTTTTCAATGGTGGTGTTGGAGAGCTCGGCGGCAGACATTCCTTTCCTTTCGAGAGCGTAACACGCCGGTACATCGGGTGGTTCGGCGGGGGCCGAGTGTGTTGAGGCCTCTCCCGTAATAACAGATGTAAATTACGCGCGTACACGGGTATACGTGCGGAGAGAGAGAGAAAGAGAGAGTGAGAGGGCAGGGTTGCTGGACGTGGATGGTTCGCAGTGTGCGTTCATTCGTCGAGGCAGAGAGCGTCCGAGCAGGAGCGTAGGTGAATGCAGAGTCCGTCGAAACGACGACAAGTGCAGGAGAGGACGAGAGCGGCGGCGGCAACGGCGGCGTCGGCGTCCGGCGTTGCGTGTACGCCAAGCTCACGGGCGTAGCCGCGAGTCGAGAATATTTGCAAGCCAAATTTTAATACCGGAATTAATTTGACCCGAGGAGGCAGACGAGTTTGAGGTAGTTAGGTACAGCTCGCCCTCATCGGGCCTGGCTGAGCTGAACCCCTGAACGCGCGCGCGCTCGCTCGCTCGAAAGAACGACGACATCTCTCCCCGCCTCTCCCCGCCGAGGGGATGGCGATCCGCCTTATCCACGATCCTGGGCGCATTATGTAAAAAGTGTAAGCTAATTTATCGACGTCGTGCGGCAGCACCCTGAAACTTTCGTGCGGCTGGGCTACTTCGCCTCTATACATACACACACACACACGATGAGTTATTACGGGCAGGACCCTTACTCCTTTTCAGAGACGGTATCTGTCTACTCCCTATCCTCCGCTCATCCTTCCTCCGACCACTCCCTCCGCCGATCTCTTGCGCGCACCCTCTACACCTCGATTCTATCCTTCTTTGAGCGGCCTTTATCGTCGCCGTATCTCTCGCTCGGCCTCCCTTTGCCCAGCCGGAGTTGAGTCGAGCTCGCCTCGATACAAATGGCCAAAGTAAACTTCGCCATTACGAAGTACCCTGGACGGAGGTGACCCTGCTGCTGCAGCCACCATTTTCGCCAAACGGTCAGCGTCGCCGCCGCCGCCGCCGCCACCGCTCTGCCACCCCCTCGGGAGAAACCCCCATCTGGAGTTTCACGAGGGGTAGGAAGGACCAGCCGCCCAACCCTAATGCCGAGAACTATCCAGCTTTATGGCCGCGGCTCAAGAGGGCCAACGGAACTTACTCCGTCGTTTTCCTAATTGGTACTCCGTATTAAAAGTGGTGGAGGCTGCCGTGTTAAAAAAGGGAATAAAAGCCCGAACCGTTTTGAAGGTAACTGTGACGTGCCGCGTGTAGCGCGGGGTTAATGAGATTAGGGTTTTTTGGTTGAATTAACGAAATATGCGAGGTAAGGGCGGCGGCTCTCCCCGCTCCCATAGTTTAGCATGTACGCCAGATGAAGGACTTTAGCCGGGGTAATGGCTCCGCATGTGAATTTCGCCGTACGTGAATAATATCCATGGTAAGCGCCTTGCAAAATTGAATCTCGCAATTCGCGTACTAGTTCGAGCCAGAGGGTATTACTATACATCCTCGGAGAATAGAGGAACGTAAGTGAAAAGGTTAGAAGCTGTCAGAATGGGTTTCCAGCTTGTCGGAAAGCTTGTACCGCTGGGAGTCACGCCTCTATTCATAAGTAAAAGAGGAGTAAAATGTATATTAATTCAGTTCTGACTAGCAGAGATTTCTCTCTCTCTCTCTCACTCTGCATTGGGGAATCCGGATGTCGGCTCATAAACCCGTCCAATTTCCTTATCGGCCTCCTACAAAGCCCCGAACGGAACGGCCAGGACTATCGAACCACTTTCTAGCCGCTAGGTAATTAAATTTCGTAATCGCCAGCTTCGCCCTGACCTCGCCGGGGATTTTAATTAAAATTATTTAGAGCCCCCGCTTGGCACGATAATTCATTAAGGGTAAAGATACGATGGTAATTAAAATCTTGAGAAGAAGAGCCTCATCGCGCGAACCCTCACCTCTTCCCTAACGGATTCCTAAGCTCGCGAACACGCCAAGAGATTAATGGAAGGAAGAAAATCGTTGGCGAGAGCTCCTCTCGGATAAAAACTAATTTTCTCAAGATGACCGCTGGGATTTGAAGACTTTCCTGAGCGCGATTGCACACGTAGTCCCAGCTGCGTCTCTCGAGTGCATTAATTCAATATCTAATTAACTCGGTCCTCGTGTCTCGCAGGAGCACTCCCTTCTCCTTTTTACAAGTGGTCGGCGAATTGTTGTGGTCAGCTGCGGACGACTCTGTACCGGAGTCCGGGATATCCTGGCCAGACACAATCTCAGAAAAAGTCCGGATAAGATTGGTGGAGGCCGTCCGGCCGAGTGTGGTAATTGGATCGCCGTGAACACAATGCGGACGCAATTAAAACTTGCTGAAGAACTCTCGGGGATCGAGTTGAGCCGGCTCTCCGCGGCCACCCTTTAGAAATCGTAATTGGAATCTTAATAATATAGACGGACGCGTACGCGCGCCCGAGGAAATCTCGTTGAGGGAGATTGATAACGGGCGACGATCGAGAAGTCAGGAAATTGTCATCCATTGTCCTCCGAGTATCCCTTAGCATCACTCATTCGATGTAGGCGCGTTCGTAAGCGTAGTCCAGTAATTCCCGGGGAATCGATTGTCACCTTCCGATAAGTATCTCGCGCGGGCTATTGATTTTGCGTCTAATTAAGCGAACTCCTCCCGAATGGCTCTCGCCTAGTCTCACGCGCGTATAGCACTTCTATTGTGCGAGCTGTCGTCGAAACAAGCAACCGACCGCAAAGCACTGGGAGCGTTTCTGCGCTCCGGAAAAGCGACAAAGAGAAAATCGCCGACGAATAGTATGCCGCTCCCTCAACCTCACTGCCGCCGCTCGATAAACTTTGTCGATTACACTTTTCCGTGGAGCTCCGGCGATTTCGTGCGTATAAGTTAATGAATCCCACACAAAGGACGCCTACCGAATGAAGCGCGCAATTGTGCTGGAATGAAGAAAATTTACCCTTATTGTGAGAGCAAAGATAGATTTCCTTGATTACACCAGTTCTTATTGGTCCGCAAGCCGCCGACTTTACAGAAATGGATTAAACAATATTTATAAAATGCCAGAATGTAATTGTCCGAGAGAAATGGATGAATGAATTGGTTAAACGAACAGTAAACGAAATTCATTCGGGGACTGTCCATTTATAAAGGAAGTTAATCGGCGTTCAATCCTCGGCTTCCCATAAATCCAGCATCCGCTGGCGGTCCTCGCGCAAGGAAATATTACGCGATATTCCGAGGACGGTATTTCATCGGAGGAAAAAGAGAGAAGAGAAAAAGGAATGCGAGCGTGTTGGGAAAGGCTTCTCTCGAACACGAGGTGCTCTCGCGCGTTCGGGCCGCTCTCTTTGATTTTCACTCTCGGCATCCTTGACCCACAGAGAGAGAGAGTGTGTGTGTGTGTGTGCGGCACGATTCGAATCGAACGGCAGCGTCAATTTTTTTCTCCCCGCAGCTCTTTTTACCAAGCGAGGCTCACCTTTCTCTCGGTCCATTCTCGCCTGCGCAGCCTCCGCCCGCTCGATTTCGGGTCCTTCGGGAAAACACCCCTTCCTCGTGGTCGCCGTCGCCGCCACCGCCGCGACGCTGTTCTCTCTTTTCTCCTCCCGAGTCTTCTGTCCTTTTGCTCGTCGCCATTTTGCGCCCTTCATCGATCCTGCGCCCACGCACTGCCCAGCTTTTCCCGCCATTTTTTTCTACTACTACCACTGCCGGACGACGCTCCGACATTCTCCCCCAATCCTCTTTATCCGGCGATCTTACACTTCGAAATGTCACTACAACGGAGATCTCTCAGCTCTCGACCGAACCAAATCACGACTCCACTCAAACTGATCGGCGAGCCAAGCGATCTCACACCCGGTTCCCTCCGATTTGCATAGAGCTACCGAAGACCGGTGTGCTAGATCGAAGGGCTCCCAACCCAAAGTGCGAGAGAGAAAGAGAGAGGAGCTGTATCGCGGAGTAGAACAAGTCCTTTCATGCCGAAGTTGCCCTCCATTGTTGGACCCCCAGCGAAGCTCCAGCTCAGCCCCCTCCATGGTGCCCTATAGCTCGTCCTGCAGAAGAGCTTGCAGACTTCTGCAGAGCTCTGCAGAAGCCTGCAGAACCGCTCCGCGTGTGAATCGATCCAGGAGGCTAGTTTTTCGAAATGTACACCGTAGATTTTTCAATATCAATGGCATCAACGAAAGAAAGGCTGACATAATTCCTACAGCTTGTCATAGCTTCTAGTAAAGTTCATGGTAATTAAATCGAAACATTTCCAAAGAGGACAGTGCGGGTGAACTCTGCGAATACGGACAACGGCATTGTCAAGTTGCCTTTTAGAATGTCTCCCGATATGCCTGTGAGAACTTTCGCAAACTGTTTGTAGTGCGTTCTGTTCTCAAACAGTTGGCGATGCTCTTTCTCTCTCCCTCTCACTCTCGACCCGTGCAAACTTTGCACAGAGAGTTTTCAGTGTAACTCCGAGCGCCGCATCCGCAGATAGGAGTCTTCTGCGCGACGGCCTCGGGCGTTCTTTATTAAAAAAGAGAAAAAACGCTATTTACTTCGAGAAGCCACTCAGTAATTTGGATAACCAGACTCTCGGAGGCTGCCGCTCTAACCGCCAGCCTTTCACTCTTCTTCTCGCTGGCACTGACCACCTAGTATTTTTTTGTTCCAGGAAGGAAGAGGGCCCAAAGAGTGGTAATCAAAGATGCAGGCAAATTCTCACGATACCAGCCAGCTCGAAAAAGGGTGATGTGGATTACCTGCATTAGCGAACGGTTGCTGCCTCATCAATGCATAAAGCCTGGACTTACCGAACTCCCGAATGATACGATGTCCCGTCCCATAATTTCGTATGCAGAGTCTCATCATTTTTGCAGAGAGCCTTTATTAATCCTTGCCTGTCCCGATCCTCTCGAGCGTATTCCTCAAGACCACTTCAAGACCTCGTATCTCACGATTGTCTCTAGCTGTTCGTACTACGCGAGCTCACCCTTTCGTGAGAATATCCTCCTAATGAATAAAGCGAAATTTACGCGTAATGCGGCAGATCTGCAAACAGGACTCGTCTCGGAGATAGTCTGCGAGGACCCCCAGCAGAAAACCGGTTTATTCGAATTGTGCAATATCCTGTACGTCCTCCCTGTCCTGTCCTGAATGATACAGCTAGCCCGAATGTAAAACCAGTTCTTGGAGGGGTCTCTAAGATATATTCAGACAGGTCGCATCAAACGAGTGGCAGGGTCCTAGGTCTCGACACAAGGGCAGAACCTTTGACCCTCTACAGGTATCCCTCTTCTCATTCGGATATATTATCTATCCTAGAATGGACGATACGTGCGGTGGAAAAAGCTTCGATTTCGATACGGGCCATTCCTGTCGGCCAGTTACAAATCGCAAGGGGCCTATTTCTCGTTGGCCGCTCGAAAAAGTGGCCGATGATACATTTTTCGAATCATAAACTCGCCGATTACACGTGCGCGTGCAGGCCGATATATAGAGCGCAAATTTATACAGACACGGGGTAAATATCAATCGTGTAATCGCTCTAGTGGATTCGATCGCGACTTACGCGTCCCTCTCGCGCGCAAATAGAAAATATATCGCCGACTATTTTTACCCTTCTGCTTCAACACAGGGAGAGATCGATTGTAAATAATCGGGTGGAAGGGAGGGCCAGAGAGCCTGCACAGTTACAAATCGAAGCGGCGGGCGGACCATTTTTTTTTAACGCGCCTATTGATATTCCCCGTCGAAATAGTATCAACTCGCGATGCTATTCTCCTTTCCACCGCCAGCTTACATTTCCCACACTAGAAACCATTCGTATTAATCCTTGCCCTCGTTTCGATTATTAATTAAATAACACCCGACTTATATTACTTCTTTCTGGTGAAAGAAAGGTAAACGCACAGGTGTGTGTAAGAGCTAAATACAATCGAGTGGGATTGTCGAGGAAAGTAAATCGAATCTGGCGGTAGGAAGGCGACGCGTTCCTGGCTCGCAGGCCATGCCGCGCGCAATATAGGCCTATTATGTAATCAGTGTGTATCGTACTGTGTATCAATATGTCCGAGCGTGCATATGCAGCGGGCGTCTATAGGTCGAAGCCGAGCGACGCTATCGGACAATGCGCGAATGTGTGCCTGAATGTGGCCTCTCCGGTACGTACGCCCGGTGGCGGCGGCGGCGGCGGCGGCGGCGGCAGCGTGGCGGCTCGTGGCGTGCTCCAGCTCGTGCCGTTACCCGGCGTACACGCCGGCGTGCCATGGCACGAAACACATGTCGATACGGCCACATAATGGGAACATAACCGCTATGTAGGTATCCCGGAGTATTTAGGTGTCAGGGTGTCACAGGTTAATTGCACATGATTGGTTATTGTCCGTCTGTCGCCACTACGTCGACCCCGTCTACTTTCCATTTCAGAGAATCCTCTTAACACTTAATCAAACACTCTTTCTTTTCCCGAGGTCAAGATTCTTCCAAATTCATAGAGCGTGTCAATCCACGCGCAGAAATATGCATAGGAATTCTAGAGTTGGACGAATGGGGTGGGTGGTCGACACGTGGTGGTGCGCGGCTGCGAGAGAGTGTGTGACGGTCACGCAAGGGTTGACGAACGCGCGGCTGCTGACCGATAAAGCTGACCGATTTATTGCCGCGACCCTGGCAGCATTTCAGAGCCCACCTTTTCTTCGCTTTTTCATCGGAGCAATCCTCCCGCTCGCGCGCGCGCGCGCGCTCCGTGGCAAACTGACCGAGGTGTATGGCCAATAATCGATGATAATGCAATGACGCGCCGGAGAGGCCTGACCTTGACACTGCAGCAATTAACGTGCGTCCACCCCTTTGGCATGCCCCTTGCCCTCCTCTACCTCCTCCTCCGACGCCCCACCACCCCGCGCCACCCTCCCTCACCGTCAATTGGTTGGGCCAATGCCGCTCTACATACATGCATGTGCAACGTTAACAGCTACATACATGAAACAGTAGTCCATACATGCCTCGATTCTCCCACTTGGTATACAGTCCAGTGGCCTGATATCACAGGCCTCTCAATGAGCTTTGGTATCCGGGATCAATGTACTCCATCTGTTTAATATCATTAGCCTAAGTTTCACCAATGATCTCGCGTCCTTTGAACGTGATCCCCGATAGATACGAATTCTCCTTTCTCTTATTTTGTCTTTCTTTTATCTCTCATTAATGTACGAACGAAAGAAGAAGTCTATAGTTGGGACAAGTAGCGAGTGTTGGAATTAGGCCCTCACAAGTGGGTAGTTTCCGAGCTAATCTTATTTCAGGCGCATCCCCTTCGAAAGCCAGCGCAGCTTAACTAAGTGGATCAATTGCTGAATCTCCATTAGTCTGTTGGCACGGCGTGCGCCCGCCGGCCCGGTGACCGTGAACACACACACACATACACATAGACAGAGAGAGAGAGAGAGACACCGATCCCTCGGAACATTGGCGAACACTATCGCTGCCAATGACCGATATTACGGAGCTCCCTCTCGCTTCCGTGTATGTACGTCCCCTTTGTCAGGGGCGCGATCCATTTCAAGGCCGGTGCACCTGTGAAACTGCAGGCGCCACAAGAGCCAGCTCGCTCCTATCTCAAAACACAATCGTCCTCGTCACTGACAACACACATAGCGCGGCAGAAAACCGCGAAAGGAACTATCGGGTCAGAGAGCAACGCGGCCCGGAGAGCGGGAGCGGAACCAGTCAATTGGTAGAGCGGCGAAAAAGCGGCGGATTTGTGTTTGGTCGAGCGCTCGTGGCTTTCTGTTAAAGAACCGTGTTAGCGGTTTGCGGTGAAAGTCAATTCTACCCTTGATTCGCGTCAATTATCGAGCCATTTTACAGCGCACCGCTGCATGTAACTTCGGTCGGCGGACAGCCCGCCCGGTTTAATAGAATGATAGTTTGATTCGACCAAATGGAAAAGCACGAAAACGTAACTTCTGATTAATAACAGACGCGCCGGTGATTAGTCGATACCGCGAACAGCACGCTCTCCGCGTACACCTTTCATTCCATCGGAGGCTCGAAATATATTATATTCCCAGCGATAATACGAGCATGCCAAGTCAATCAGGAATCCCGATTACATATCAAACACAGTGTGCTGGAAAGGTCGGCTGAACACGGCCCTACTATCACAGAGATGGAAAGAGGGGGTGGTGGAGAATAGTACTATGACAGCAGTAACAAGGAAAGAGTCGCACAAAGAAGCGCGGTTGGAAGAGGCTGGAGAATGAAAAAAGGAAAAGATGCCAACATACCAGAAACACCCACAGAAAACCTGAGAGAGCGAGGGAGAAAGAACGAGAAAGAGAGTAGGAACGATGCTCATTCAGCTCGAACAGGTTTCCCTATATCGGTGTCAATCCAATCAATGCTTTATTAACCGACGCGCGAACGACGGAGAGTCAGTCGGGCGTCGAGAGCGAGAAAGAGCGCCGATGGCGAAGCAGGAGCGATTGGAAGAGAGCCGGTGAAAAAAACACCCGGGGGGGTTTGAGTCTCGGGGTACAGTGAGCTTTATCGCCGGGAGAATCAGAGAGAATCGACAGGAAGGCCGGGCCTGCCTGCCTGCCTGCCTGCAGAGTCGCACGGGAGGATGAGTCCGCGGAGGGAAAGCGGAGAGGTCCGCCAGCGGTTTGTTTGGACGGAGGACCTTAAACACGTGGTGCCGTGGTACACATGCACTACGCTCCGGGAAAAAAGCAGCGCGTGGGTAGGAGTCCGCCGAAAATACAGAGAGAGCGAGTCCGCGAAGGGGTGGGGGGTGGATGGGAAAAAATGACGAGGCCGAATAGAGGGAGAAGCACGTGCGACAGAGAGACGCGAGGGGGGCGGTAGTGGTGGTGGTGCATTGTTTCAGTGTTCACTTTGATAGAAGGAAGAGAGAGGTGCGCGTAAGGGTTGAACGGAGCAGGAGAATCGTCTGGAACAAAGAGAAGGATGGAAGTGGAGAGGAGGGGTGGGGCCGGAGCCGCGGGGGTAGAAGGGTTATCGGTTATTGGAAATCTGTATTTTTGTAGGGCATAGCCGAAGCACGTGAGGCTCGCGCGCCACGTTGAGAGGTACGAGGGGTGATTCACAGCAATGGGTCACACAGATCGTCTCGGTCCAGCGACTGAGACTGACTCTGCCCGGCTCTGTTATGGCAGCCGATGCTTTCAATCTGCGCCGAGCATTCCTAGGCTAGGGAGCCGCGCGCGATTCACACTATCCACCGACGATTCCAATCTGATCTGTGACAATGAAGCCGTTGTACGTATTAAGAGCGAGTTCCATTTGACCGAGACCGCGATCCTCGCACAACCATGGAAGAAAGGCAACGGGAAATTACGGCAGGCATTGCTTTCGCCTATCGGCTTAACTCTCCCGCTCCTCGTTTTTCTTGGCTGGCGTGCTTTTTGCCGACACCGCTCTGTCCCTTTTTCGGATTATTTAAAGGGACCGCGATCATCCCCCAGCGGTGGCGGCGGCGGTGGCGCGCGGAAGAGCAGGCGGTAATGAGAGGCTTTAGCACTGCTCGGTATTTGGAATGTAAATTGCGTCGGTAATGCGCCCCGCTCGAATTTTAATAATCATCGGGACACCCGATTCGGCCCGCACCGCTGCTGCCGCTGCCGCCGCCAACGCCACCGCCGACGCAGGACCTTCGGCGACATTATCAGCCGCGGTATTTATTATAAATTTAAATCGCGCCGAGACGATGCACGGTAAATCGGGAAATATTGCCGCGCGAATTATCCTGCCAACGTAACTGGAATGCTTGCCCTCCTGGCGCTCGCATGGCCCGCCTCTGTTATCTCGACAATTCTCCTCCCTGGTCATGCTGCGCTCCTAAAGCGTTTGTGTCCGGATTTTCGGCTCCGACTAACGCAACCACTCATAACAAATAAAATGAGATTCGTTCTAAAACCAACCCGGCTCAGTTATTCCAATTACCTAATACCAAGGTGCTCCATTTTATCGGCATTCGAAAAGAGGGTAAGTAAGTATTTTTCATATCTTTCCTATATTGAGTAATTTCTGTTTTGCGAGCAATATGTATCAATTGCCATCCGATACATTCTTATTGGACAGAGGGAGAGTTCGGCGTGCTAGAATTATCGAAGCAGCTTTAACCAGGCAGCATTAAATAACAAATCAGCCTTTAGCCGAGCGTGGCCGGGTTAATCTGGCACGCATAGGGTTTCCAGGAAAAATCTGCACTCTTTGGCGCAGCGTCGACCGATTGGCGGCTGGGCAGGTTCGGTTCACACATAGGTTACACGTACCCGACGTGTAGGTGCAGGTTATTGCACGGCGCGGCCACCCTTTTCCGCAGTAACTACGTTGCATCGTCTGCCGAACGACACGTTGCTCAAAGAGGCCCAATTTTGCATGGCGTTAATCGCATTATCGCGGCTCGTCCGCCGATCGAAAACTCAAACGGCCGCCGCCGCCGTTCCTGCCGCCTCTGTGCTGCTACTGCTGCTGCTGCTGCTGCTGGTGGAGCTGGTGGTGCTGGTGATGCTGCTGCTCCCTATTTCCTCTCGGCGCTTGTCTGTGCCTGGTAGCCCGAAACCCTCTGACTCTCCTTCATCGCTTCCATTCTTGGTAAGAGGAGCAGCCAGCTTACAATGAAAACGAGTCTCCCAAGAACCATAGCATCAGGTAACAACGATAATAATCCGATTGGTATTAGCTGATCGATCCGGGGGGATTTAATGCTTCGTGGACCACTGCTAATCAAAATTGATTAATAGCAAATTCGTCACCGAGGATTTTTGCCCCGACCAACCAACCGCCAGCGATCGGTTTACCTTTTCCTGTATATAATAATGTGATTGCAAATAACAGGCGCGAGATGATCGCACAATTGCACGCTTCTAATTCGATTCGCAACCTAAATTGGAAATTCACTAATAACGAGAGCGATCGGGTGAAAATACGAAATGAAGAAGCGATTGAATACTTCGGAAAATCATGAAAAAATAAATTTCGAGCTAGGGCTCTGGAATTTTTACCACTTCTTCTTTGGTGCAAGAAAACACTTTCTACAAAGTTTCAGCCCCGGGAAAGGTCGGGAAGTATGAAAAACATGGGGAAAACCATTGAATTTAAATATTCCAGATCGGTTTTCCACGTGTTTTAAGTAGAATTCCGGCATTTCCCCCACAACATTTATGTTTTTTATCCGTTTTGAGACACGGACAATCGAAAAATCAAGCGTTCGTCCCGGTCCCAGAACCTTCGAAAAATCGAAAATTTTTGAAGGGGTATGCCTTAAAAAATTTGCGAAAAAATGAATTTTGAGCTAGGGGCCTGGAATTTTTTCTACTTCTTCCTCGATGTAAAAAAACACTTTCTACAAAGTTTCAGCCCCGGGAAAGGTCGGGAAGATAAAAAAACATAGGGAAAACCGTCGAAATGAAATATTCCAGATCGGTTTTCCACGTGTTTTAAGTAGAATTCCGGCATTTCCCCCACAACATTTATGTTTTTTATCCGTTTTGAGACACGAGTAATCGAAAAATCAAGCGTTCGTCCCGGTCCCAGAACCTTCGAAAAATCGAAAATTTTTGAAGGGGTATGCCTTAAAAAATTTGCGAAAAAATGAATTTTGGACTAGGGCTCTGGAATTTTTTCTACTTCTTCCTCGATGTAAAAAAACACTTTCTACAAAGTTTCAGCCCCGGGAAAGGTCGGGAAGATAAAAAAACATAGGGAAAACCATCGAAATGAAATATTCAAGATCGGTTTTCCACATGTTTTAGGCAGAATTCTGGCATTTCCCCCACAACATTTATGTTTTTTTTCCGTTTTGAGACACGGACAATCGAAAAATCAAGCGTTCGTCCCGGTCCCAGAACCTTCGAAAAATCGAAAATTTTTGAAGGGGTATGCCTTAAAAAATTTGCGAAAAAATGAATTTTGGGCTAGGGCTCTGGAATTTTTTCTACTTCTTCCTCGATGCAAAAAAACACTTTCTACAAAATTTCAGCCCCGGGAAAGGTCGGGAAGTATGAAAAACATGGGGAAAACCATGAAAATGAATTATTCAGGGTCGGTTTTCCATGTGTTTTCGGTCGAATTCCGGCACTTTGGCTACTGGATTTACGTTTTCTATCCGTTTTGAGACTCAAACAATCGATTTATGAAGTGTCCGGCAAAGTTCAAAAACCTTCGAAAAATCGAAAAAAATCTGAGGGGACGCTCGGTGTCGCGATTGATTTTAGCTGGTATCAGCTGGGATTTTTACAGCGGCGATGGCCCAGTGTGAATGGCAGGAACTGTTACGTCGGGATACTTCAACAAACATTGTGCACGCTCACAACGGGCCAAATTGGCACAACCAGCACGGCCAGTCGGTGGTTTACCCAAATCAGGTTAACGAGACGGACTCCCGGGGATCGATGAATTTTTTTCCCACACCCAGCCCCCGCTCACGAGCTGGCGAACGCAACTGCATGATGCGCTCAGAAAGTGCGACTTGACGGGTAATTGCTAATTAGTACCCCCGAATCCCGGGATTCGGAGCTTCGCGGTAATTAGACGTCAACGGACGCGGATTTCTGGTGCTCGGATGTTCGCGGAAAAGCCGAGCGAGAAATAAACGGGAGACGGCCGTCGCGATAAAAGAAGGGACGTTCTAATGCGTGCATCATCTACCATCTCTCACTTTTCTACTTCATTGCCCCTGTCTACTAAATATGCCCAAAAAAAAACCACAGATCTGTGTTAATGAGAGAAGGAAAAAAGAATTAGAAGAGCAATGGTAGTGATATTAACAGAGTTTAAATCATTGCTAAAGCCACAAACTGGTTGGTCCAGTTTGCATAACTGCAATTGCATCTTAGTGTAGGGGCATTCTCACGCGGAAATGCGCCCGTCTGGCAGCTACTGTAGCGCTTAAGGCAGTTAAGCGCGCCGCTGGAAATGGTACTCGATAAATTTACGGCAAATTCGCCGATAGAAATAAAAAAGCCGTGGGGCAGCGGCGGCGGTGGCAGTGGCAGTGGAAGCAGGCAGGAGAGACGCACACAGATATATGTAGAACGAAGGAGAGAGATGGAGTGGGCAGTGGCTAGGGGGTTCGCCGAAAGAATAAAAAAAGACAGAGCGGGGTGGAAAAGAGAGGGTAGCGCGCGTGTCGGTTAAATCCATGTGTACGGTGAAACGGGCCAGCAGAGTTCGCCGGACGATCGACGACCATTCAAAAGCCACCGGCGTCTGAAAAGTTTTCCCATGGCAGCGCCGGTGCCATCGGCACCGGTAAACACCGGCACAGTTTTTCTTCGACTTGCCAGGAGTGCGGTGCCCTCTCATTTCTGCCGGTGATATCTTGCCGGCTTCCGTCCTTCTCGTTCCTCTATCTTCCCCCGATTTCCTTCTCCCTCGGCCGTTGGCACACATAACGTACGTGCGATCCGGCAATTCCGCCGGCGATTTATACGCTCGTTACTCGCGAGCGCGGTCGCGCCGACGGCACTATTTCCAACTAGCTGATAGTAGTGGTGTCCTACGCCCCTGGCATCTACACATCCACCTACTCCACGCTGAATAACTTGTTCGACTCGTTGCGAAACAGTCGGGCAATAAAGAGAGGCGTCGCGTCTAGCCGCGATGTGTCTGCTCGCCGCGCTCCAGATTGATCGTATCGTTCTTTCGCCGCCGGAATTAGCGCGATTCCGCCTGCCACCTTTCGCATCTGCATTCTCGCAATTCGGATAATGAGATTGGCGCGCTTCTCCCACATATCCCTCTGCTATGAAACGCTTTATCAAAGCAGCATTGAAATGGCGTTAAAAGTTAGCCGAGGTAAGAACCTCGAGTGGCTAACACACTTCTTTCCCCTTTTCATCCGAAGGTGGTGAAAGCGGTGAAGAAGTGCGAAGCATTTAAGTCAAGATGTAAGGAAACCTCGCCTCAAGGCGCAACCTAAATTGCTGTACATTAATTGTAAGTAGCTCTCAAAGGAGAGCCGGAGTAACAGGGTTCTCGAGTAGCCGGCCAAGTGGTCCGAGGGGCTGGTTCGTTTCAACGGAAGAAGGAAGTAATGTTTCAGCATCATGCTGAGAAATCTCTCGTCAGGTATTTGCAGGAAGCTCTCATAGCTGGAGCAAATAAAAAGAAAAGGAAGAAATGGTGCAAGAGCGAAAAGAGCAAAGGCAGGGCGCAGCGGACGCAAGGCGAAACCAGAGGCAAAGAAAAGCCGAGGGAGGAAAGAAGCCGCGGGGGATGGGAGATTCCCGAGATGCTCTATAAAATAAGGGGAAATAAGAACTTTATGACCCGAGGCTTCACTGGCTGTCTGCTCGCCTGAATCTCTTTCACTCCGGAAAAAATGTCGTGGAAAGGGCGGCCTCCCTCGCTCCACAGAAGGAAGCTGTATTCGTTCAGGCCCTCCTACCTGTTTACTCATGATGAGACACGCTCGTCCGTAAAGTACACACGCGTGCTTCGTATGAATTTGCAAGTGTTTGACCAGAGCGCACGGCAAATATTAATAAGAGCACGATACCTTACGGATGCGTGGCCATGTCGCAAGTGAAGCAGAGAGAAGACACTTCAATGGGAATTTAGCCAGCGGGCAAAGAGCACCGGCTCGTGTGCTCTTCGCGCAGGTTAATGAACTCGACGCAAAATCATACGAGAAAGTCCTCCAAACATGAATACCGCAAAATCCCATATATATTCATGTATGGAAGATTCGATGATATGAACTGGACCAACCAGATCGAGATGGGTGATTTCATTCGATCGGGAATTTCACTGGTAGCACATTATGCTCGACCATTTAAGCGGCAGTAAAACACGCCGAGAATTACTGCCGGTCGAAATTGCAAATATTCGATCGAAAGTTGTCGGCGATAATTAAGCCGGCGACTTTGAGCCATGGAGCGCTGTAGCTCCGCCAAATTTACTGTAATTTCAAGTCAAGTAACACCGAACATCGGCCAGTGGATGATCGAGTCCTCCACTGGCAGGGATAAAATTACAAAATGCACGACACACGGCTCTCTGCCGGTGGCAGTGCGCTCCTCTCGCCAGCAGACACGCTGCTGCTGCTGCTGCTGCTGCAGTGCACCCTGGAGTTGATGGAATTTTATAATGGAAAATTTTGTAATTAAAGTGCTAAACCCTGAAGTGCCAATAAAGTTCGCATTGTTCAATCCCAAAATATCCCCCGCCCGTCAACTTTGCCGCGGTCCGCTAATGTGGCAACTTTTGATAGCTTCGGCAGCACGGCAAACTCAATCACCGGCAATACAGCACTCCTCTGTCAACTATCCCAATCTAAAAGTCCGCTCGGAAGTATACAACTTTTAATATAATATATCGCATAATTAGAAAACATTATAACTTCAACGTGAAAATATACCAGTGGAAAATATAGTTAGGATTTTATTCATCGAGTCATGTGAAAGGAAGAAGAAGACTTTGCAGTGGTCATTTCTGCATTAAGTCATGAATCGATATAGCTAGGCTGGAATGAGCGAGCGCCTTTCCCAGGGTAGGACAAATATCTCTGCACGATTTGGAGTATGCAAATCTAGCCTCTCAGCTTAAGGTGCAGGTAGCTTGCTAGACAGACCGAGATGCCCTTTGGCTTGCCCCCACGAGGTGCCTCGCGAACTTGTTTACGAGGGCTGACCCCCACTGGGCGCAGGTATCGCAGTATTCTCATCTGGGTCCCACGGAGAGGGGCCCGCCAATATCTTCCTCAGTCGAGGACCCCCAGTCTCGACGATACAGCAATCACCTCGCTCAGTCTCACTTCAAACTTCCGATCGCACTGATCGCTCACCCAATTGGGAACATCGTCGATCCCAAAGTTCGATTTTATAGTAAACCATCGCGAAATTTTAAATAACTGCCAATCGATATTAACCGACTGCTTTTGTGGAAGTAATACTATCGATTTCGCATGGATCAATCAGTGAAGTTGATTGGAAAAAGTGTGTTAACGGTGCCGATCGGTGGAACATGCCGGCCCAGTGTTCAAGCTCACAAAGGAAAGTAAAAGGCCGGTGGAAACGAGGGCGAAATCAAAAGTGCGCAAAAGATCGTGTCGTTCCAATTCTACCATTCACACTCGCCGTTTCTCTTGCACCCTCGTCAAAGTCCGAACGGCCAAACAAAGCGACGAAAAAAGGCGGGCCGGGGGGAAAAAAAAGTCGACGTACGAATGCGTTACGTTAAAACCTGACGCCGCTCTGGCAATTGATGTCGCGCGCCTCCCCTTTGCCGCTTTTTCCCGATCAAATTCTAGTAAGGAAATCTAAAACCTATCGAGAAAGCGAAAGCTAGTAAAGATGAGCAAATAATCAAATTACAATTGGAATAATAAAATAGTTAAAAAACGCACATTTCGTTGGGAGAATTTTTCATGATTTCTTTGATGATCCTGCTACTTTTTATAACAAAGCGCGGCGGCACAAGGCAATTGTGCAGTCGATCTGCGAGAGATCGACGTGAAACGTGCCGGCGTGTCCGAGCCACCTTTTATTCAGTAAATAACCAGAATCGCTGCCGACATTGACGGCAGTTGTTGCCCAAGTGAATACTCGAGCGGGTTAACACGTGCACACCAGCACACTATTTACATAACGCTTTTTAATCTGTTCGACACGGGAGACTTAGCCCTCAAATTTACATGTCAAACCGTGAAAAATTGTCTGGTCGAATTTCATTAAATAATCATCGAACGTGATCGATCTTCTGTGATGCGTTGATCCCGTTGAGCAGAATAAAAGCATCGCGGATCTGAGGTAGAAAACTGCGAAAATGAATCTTACAAATTTGTAATACCAAAGATACATCGAATGAAGTAATAAATCGGGTTACACGATAATTAAATATATTTTCAATTAATTAATCACGATTTTATGACGCGACAGGTCGCAAGGATAAATGAGTGGTGGCAAAGCCTTAAAAATTAAACGATTAAAACACGCACACGCAAGCACGTGACAGGGAAGCCGAGACTGAAATTGAAAGCACGCAGAAAAGCATATTACTCGTAATCGGTTTAATTGTCACATAATTATTATCAATTGCGTATTGCAGCGAGGAACGCCGCCGGCCGAAAAACCGTACCGAATATCTCCGGTGAAGTGGGATATAAAATGCGCGTAATTATCCTCCCTCTTTATGTTTAATTAATGATCAATTATGTACGCGCGCGGCGTATGTCGATTTGTCGGCGGTGAAAGAAAATTCATTCCTATGTTCGATATTGTATCGATCTTATCGGATCAGAGCTCGGCAAAACTGATACGACAGGATATAAGAACTCCCGGCAATAATATAATAATTTCGATATTAGCACTGCCAAGAAAAAAGATGTACTGCTCATGAGTGAATTGTCGAGATTCGTACGTAGCGGAAAAATTCGCGTTCGGTGAATTTCACTCGCTCGAAATTTGTGTCCGGCATATTCTCCATTCATAATTCGCTGCTTCTACGGAATACGGATCCGCCGGAGCTGTTTTTCAATTTCACTCGACTTTTTCGCGACGCGCACACTTTTTGCAAAGCAAAATTCGACACGCCACTGGCAGCGTCGCCGCATCCTACGCATATACCTGTCCAGATGGTCTGTCACAGTGAGACGCGATCAAAATATCCTTTGACATATCTGAAACTTGACAAAAGACACTTTTCCTAAAAAAAAGCCTTCTTAAACTTTGGCAGCTTTCGTTAAATCAAATAGGTAAATAATTAAGCCTTGCAAATACTGAGAATCAACGTGTCTGACAGGAATTTCTATGTCGATCAATGAATAGGTCGATCGTAAAGCGATATTGCAAAAGCGGTACTTTAAAACGCGAGCGAAAGAGGCGGAGGCATATTCCCACTGACACTGATAAACCAGTAATTCGAGGCCGTATGCTTGTGTGTATCGGCAGCGTGTTATAGCGGATAATTTAAATTTCATGTAAAACGGCGCCGATTAATTACGAGCCAATTGAAATGAAAATAGGGAAAACAGCGGGCTCGATTCGCGCCGTGCGCCAGTGTGGCTCACACTTTTCCTTTCTTTCGCACCAACGAACCCACACACACACGAGCGATGTGTTTGTAAATGCATGCGAGAGTGCAACCGGTGAAAACGCGAGAGTGCGGGATCACTTTCGATTTCTGATATCGCGCTTGCCGATACACGCAATTAGAAAGCGGCGAACGCCTCAGGTGATCCGCGATGCTCTTTCCATTTTCTCGATTGCCTCTCCATGCCTCGACCCTCATCTGTCGATTCTCTCCTTTTCCTCCGACCATTCGGCTGGCTCTTCTTTTTCCAGCTCCGCCGCGCCGGCCCCGTCACACTGTGCCCGATCGTGTTCCCAGCAAAACGAGCATCGAGATTCTCTTGCCCCGGATAAAAAGCATTTGTTTCGAGAGACCGAGATCCATTGAATTGCGTTGGGATTGGAGAAATAGCTGTACTTTCCCGAGGCGGCGCAGCGCGCCGGCGACCCACGCTGATAAGGTGCCGGCTTCAATTCCTTTTCAACTTATTCTTTTTCCACTCGAGCGGCACGCAGCCGCCTCTTAGAAAAAGTGAAGCACTTCCCATCGATTATTTCGCACATTAGTCACTTTCACTCGAGAGAAATATACGTGGATAAAAACGCGTCCTTTGTACGCGTGAGGATTACGTAAAAAAGTGCGTACTGCTTATGCTAAAGTACTTCGCAGTTATATCTTGGAAACTTCAGAGAACTTTACAATTCTGTAAAGCAGCGGCGGGAAGTACTCGGGAATTTCGAGTAAACTCCGTGAGTCGGAAAACCGACGGCGAGAGAAAAAATGATTTAATTTTCTTTAATGAAAGCTGAAAGGGGTGGAAGGACGTCTAAATCAATGCCGGCGAGTAAGCAGGCCTTGCGCGGCGGCCGCGGCCGCGCTCGTCGCGCCGGTTGAAATCTCCAAATTTTTATGGCCGCCTCCGGAGCCCAGGACTGCATTAAGCTAAACGAGCGGCGCGCTTTTAGCTGGCACAACAAAAATCCTTCGGTCGTTACCTTGAATTTCAAGTGTCCTCTATAAGTAGGGCCCAAACAATTATTCCACCCACTCGTCAGTTGAAAATGGACGCCGGCACGGAAGCCGTACCACCCAGTGAAATTAGTGAAACCCTGTGAAAGTCCATCATAATAATAATACCAAAATATTTTAATTATTTTTCTTCAGGCCGCGTATTTAACGAATCTTTAAAACAGTTGTTTTTAATCAAGAATGCCGCTTATTCCGCTCCAGCGGATGTATTGCGTACGGCAATTTATTGCTGTTTAAAATAATTCAGTTTTCGTTAAAGAATCGGGACTGTTGGATCGATGGAAAAAATTAAATTTTACCTTCATGTCGGCAGTGGCAAAAAAAGGCTTTATATGTGCTTGGAGGGAGCTTGCGCACGATGGTCGACATGGCATCCGTCGGACGTCTGGCCGGCGTAAAAATGGAGTCCGCCGAGGCCTCCCTGTAACTCTTTCCTCGGTTCTCTTTATCTCGCTTCAGCCAGTTAATATTTAACATTCGATACAGATAGTAAATAACCAAGGCAACGTCCATTATTGTTTTACGGTCCTCTATCGTAAACAGTGTCGAACCGAATGGCAAACATTAGATATAAATTACTTGTGTACAGTGACAGTGATTACAGTTGAATTTGTAAGCTATTTTCATTCTAATTGTGAACCATAATTATTTCCGGCATATATGCATTTGAATTATTGAATATTAATAGAGAAAATGTGCGAAATAAAAGACGCTCTATCTGGAAACTATTGCTCACATAAAAGCATGAAATATCTGTCAGTATCTAATTGGTTAAGAGCGTCCAATCGTATCTGGCTATGAGCTACCGAAATTTTGGGCAGTATTTCGGCGAGAAAGTGGTTAAAAAGAATTGGAACTGGCTCGATACAATGGCGATAAATGTGTGCCGTATGTACGAGACCGCGCAGAAACATAAAATATGAGTAACGGCCGGCATTCGATTTGCCTTTTTCGTAAATAATAAAGTGCTTCGTTAAATATCCGAAAAACTTGGTGAGTTATCGCCGACGGACATTTTAAAAAGCCGGCCATGATCATTTCTGCTTCTCCGCAAATCTGCGTCGTAATTCTTTGCCAAATCATGCGAAAAATTACTTGATACACTGTTGTGCACAACATTCAAAAGAGCGCGCTGCATTGTTCGGCTTTCAAATTGAACGGCTAGGAGGAAAAAAAACGCGCTGGCTATCGACTGAACGAAATAGAAAGTTGCCGTCGTGCACCGCGCGCAATATTTCCCTTGTTCCACGAATTTTAACAAAAAGTTATGTAACGCATTCGTTTTTTCCGATAGCCGGGTGTTAATACAATTTTTCTACGGTTTACAGAAGATTGCTCGAATCGCGTGCTCGCGAGCGATTCGAAAAAAGCTACAAACTTTCGGCCACTTTCTATCGGCACTCGTATTTGGCTCGCGCGAAATACTCCACGTCAAATTTCCAATTGACCGAAAGCATTTCTTTCTCTAACGCGAAGTTCTTAAACATTCAACGGTTCTCTCGCGTCATGGTCAGTTCATTAAAAGCATATTATTAGAATGTGGAAATTAAATCGTTGTTAGAAGTAGTTCTAAATTTGTAATAAACCGAAGCTTGTGTGTAGTCTAATGATGACGCTGATATAATGAGGGATACAAATCTTATGAGGATATTCGAAATACTTGGCGAAGAATGGGTCGTAATTAAGTGGGCTGTTGCGCCGGCTGAGTGATTTTTGCTTATTAACTATCCACCGCGGCGTTGGCGTAGTATTCAATTTCATTTATTTTTTATACCGCGCCAGCTTTCAATAGCGCCCTCCTCCAATTTTTCTACCGTTTGATTAATTTACGCGGTCACACACAGACACACAGAGCCGCCGGAGCCACGGTGATCCGAAACTGCCAATCTACTCGCCGAAATTCCCTGGGAATTCGTTTCGTGCCCGCATCGCAGAACGTTTTGACTTTGGCCCCGTGAAAGTCACCTTGGCAAGTGTCAGCCTATTATCGAGCGATACTTATTCCTCCGGAAACTGGCCTCCTATTTTTTTTCACCGCATACTTTTCCCAGAGCAAAGTCTTCCAATGAAGGTAGCAGTGTTTTATCTGTGAATTAGCTTGATTCTTTAACCGAGATTAACGAGGTCTCCAAGCGAGAATCGTTAAGTCATTGGGTCTTAATCGGGCGGAAATCGCGGTGTCCTCGAAGAATGGGCATATAAATGAGGAATTAGAACGATCAGTCTAGTAGACGGAATGTTCCGCTGGAATCCTCATTCCCAGCTGCCATTTATGCAAATCCCCTCCCCCTAGGTCACTTTGCGCCTTCAGCAAACGAGAGGAACAAATGTAATTTTGCCGAGCGCCGGCGAATATTTTCGTTGTCGTTCTTCTCATTCCGCTTCTACTCTTTCCCTGGGAAAAGGGATGCTGCAACAACTGCGCCAGAGAGAAATGCAGAAAGTATGGCATTATTATACTCGATGAACGGGAATGACGGTGTTTTAACATTAGCACCGCAACAGTCACTCTTTCCACCATAAATTCCTTGGGTGTTTGCGGCTTGGTTGGATATATAGAGATTGGCGGAGGCTAGATCGCCGATATAAATTAACTCGTATTAATCGATGCCGATGCATTGACCGCGCGCGTACGTCCAATAGATATGAATGGCTTGTTTCCGGCGATCGCTCTAGGAGGAAAGGGGCCAGTGGCCGCGCTATATTTTTCCCAACCGTCCCCCCCTTCCACGCACCCTGGTAATTTATTAATCTAAACAACCATAAGTAATACCACATTACAGAGACCACCGACACAACTATAATTCTTAGCGCGAGCTGCCGCACGCTCGCGAAATAGAAGACAGTCAAAAAAGCGGCCTGAACCCGCTACCATGTCCGCCGCACACCCGCACTCCCGCGCACCACGATTTACGAGTGCGCAATAGTACGGTGGCGCGCGAGCGCAACGAAACCGATATGAAATTTTCAATTCAATCGTAGCACGCCACGGCGAAACTTTATTTTTCTACATTCCGGAGAAAGTTATGCTGGCAGTCCGATACATTCCGCCGCCGGCTGGATATTAAAGAGAAAAAGATATGGATTTCGATGCTCTAAACACGCCGGCCGGCCAAAGCTCCCTCGCTCCAATCGTGTCGTGTTGATGCTTTCTCTTTCTTCGATCGGCAAAAGCTAGCATTTTTATTTCCATCGGAGGATTCTAGGCTCGCGCTGGCAATGTGACGATGTGCGGCCACCACAAGATTGCATATTCATGGGAGACTCGTGTGTATAGATTAACTACATAATACTACGGATAGCAGGGTGTATGTATGTCCGGGCCGTTTGATAGCAAGTGAGAGTGGAACCGGAAACGGATCGATCAACGCTACAAGGTCAACCCAAAGAGACGCCGTGACCGGAACCAATCGATAGCCAATTTCCATATTCCTTTAAACCCATATACAAGGCGGCTCTCGGCCGAGTCAGAGGATGTTTAATCCATTTGTTAGTGGAATTCTATTTCGACTAGACTAAGCGCTCGCTCTTCTTTGAATCGGCAGGGAAAGTGCATACATGGATAACTACTTTATAGATAATCGGCCGGCAAATTAATCGGCTTTGCGTGCGCACCGCGAAAATTACGCGCCTGTTGCAAAAGTTAATGAACACATTAGCGCGATAAAGTATCCACGATATTAAGCCGCGTTGAATCATAATCGAATCCCAACTAATATTTCTTCTTTGCAAATAACCAGTTGCGATTCAATATGCTCGCGAGCCTGCGGACGAGCCGCTATTTAAATGATTCGCCCTCTTTATTTTGCCATTCACCCGATGAAACCGCATTATCGAAATCATTGACTCCTCGAAGCCGCGGGCAATTAAAGTGGCGGATTCCGAGTGCCGGCTGGTTTTACTGCTCTGGCCCGACAATTTTCCTATGCAAATTTTGCTTTTGGCCTCTTCATATTCCGAGAGGCCTTCATGAGATTTCTTTTCTCCAGGCACAGCGCTCGGCTCGAGTGACGCGAAATAGCTTTCATAGCATCCCTGACAAGGTACAAATTGCTCGGCGAGGCGATGTACGTAGCAGGGGTCCATTCCCTTCAGATATTTCCATGGGAGACTGCTTTCCCGTAATTTCCATTAGGAACAACGGGAATGTCGCAAACGAAACCAGTCAAGATCCCCGCGACCAAGTAGCTACGTATTCGGTGGAACTAAGCCCGAGGGCGGGAACCTTTCTGCTTGTTCGATCACATTTCGTCATCATCAAAGTACAATCCACACGGGCATCAGGAGCAGTGCCCGCGGCCTGAAAAGAGGGACGCACGCTTGGGATCTGACGAATCCACGGAAGGAGCCATTTCTGGTCGATGGACTTCACAGGAAAACACGAAGACAAGAGAGAGGATTCGAGGCGGAGAGACTGGCCTCGCTGTTAGAGGGTGGCTCCGGCGAAGGGGTGTGCGAGTTGTGCGAGGGTGAACGGCAACAAGAAGCGGAAGAACGGGGCGAGGAAGACAACGGGGCAGGGTTCCCAACAGGCAATGGCGGCGGCGGCGGCGTCGGCGGCGGCGTCGGCCTCGGGACTGGAAATTAATTAAAAATTATACGAAAACAGAGCGGGCCGACAAAGGGGTCGAGCTTGGAGATGCCGGGGAGGAAGGACATCGGTGCTGGCCGGCCTGGCAATTGCGATTCTCATCGTCCTGCCTCTGCTCTGCTCTGCTCTGCTCTGCTCTCGTTCTTCGCGGCCCTCGAGGATGCCAGATATCGTTCATTGTCAACGTCGGCCTTCCACCTTCCGGCAGGGTTGCAGTTGGGTTCTTGGTGGGCTGCGCCGTGGCGGGAGGACTAGAACCAGCACAAGTTCCGCGATACGACGATGAGGAGGACGACGACGGTGGGCATAATATTTCAAAGTGCCTAACCGAAACGGGCGGGACAATGGAGAGAGCAGCCATCTTCCACGCGGGGGGTTCGCATCAGCAACGCCAAGTACCCCCGCCGCCGCCACCCTATCAGCGAGGCCGTACAACCCGGAGAAACACGAGGAAAAGAGGGTTGCCGAGGGTTGGCCTGAGGTTGAGGGATCGTTTAGCATTCGTCGTCGTTTTCGTCTCTGAAGGGGTGCACGCCGACAGAGACCGCCAGCGGGTACGACAAGGAGAGAGTTGAAAGGGTGGATGATGATGTTCCACCCCCTCGAATTCTTTCTCCCCATGTGTGTGCTCTCATCTCGATCCCTTTCCCTGCTTTTCCCTCGCGAGCATCCCCGCACCCTCTCTTCTTCGCTGAACCCAACGACCCTCTTTCTCTCACCCTCGCATATTTGCCCCCGCGATGCCTTCTCCTCTATCGCACTCTCGCTATCTCTCGCTCTCTTGGATGCCCTCTGTCTCTCACTTCGAAAAAGCAAGTCTCCGCAAACAAAGGACTCCTGTGCCCGGCAGCCGTGGCCTGGATAAGCGGCCGATCGCGCGATTATAACTGAAGGGATAATGCTTATTATGCGCCACAGCACAGCGCCCGACATTGGAAGCCAAGCCTAACATACGGAGACCACCTCCCCGAGCCATATCCACGACGAGCGAGAGACCTCCTCAAGGATTAACTGGATACCACGATTTCCTTTCAACCGCTTTTTCGGGGCTCCCGGCAATAGCAGCTCCACTGCCATTTCCATTTCATACTAATGACCCTCGCGAGGCTTTGCCGCCCCACTGAATTTCCTATTCCATTGACTCTCTAGTCAGAGTTTGTAGGAACTGCTGAAACCACCGGCGCAGTGAAAGTGGAATCGAAAGTTGAAGGAATTCCTTGAGCTACATTCCTAACGGGCTTTTTCTCACCGGTTTATCCTCTCCCCTTTTTTTTTTCTTGCCGCCCCTTGGTAAGGTTGCTAGCCACTTTCTTACCCGTACTGTCTGTTGAACTCTCCCGTGAAGGTACGCCTGGAATAATTAAGAGAACGGATCCTTCCGGAAGAGCTGCCGGCAATCTTCTCGGGTATTAAGGGATTACACGTTCGCACCTCCTTGGCAGGCAGCACGCGACCCTCCTTTTATTCCTCTCTTTAAAAAGAACACGACTTTCTTCCCTTTTACTTGAGCGCCCCGAGAGGGAAATGTAATAGAGAGATCCTCTCGTAAGTGGTCGGGTTAAAACGTGCTTGGTACCCTCTTCTTAAGTAGATCTTTTCTACTTAAATGAGATATCGTCTTTCCGAGAATTCACTTAGCACCTCGACTAATGAGAAAGGATCTTCAGTTCATTAGTATCATGCGACATGAATGGGGGCATTGCTCAGTTTCGTTCAGGGAAATCGAATCCAGTGGAGTTAGGGCCAATGTACTGGGTAACCCTGGCCTAGATAGCCGACCGATCGAACTCCGTTTATAGAGGGAAGGATAATGTGTATTATGCACCGTGTCACGCACGATATAGACACGAAGGCCCTGCAGCAAAGCCTACCAGAGTACAACCGCAACACTTCGAAAGTAACTCAATATTCTTCAATTCTTCTTTTTGGGAAGGCCCGCGTATTCGTGATATTATCAAAAAAATTATGAAAACAGGAAAGAACAGAGAAGTAGAAAGCCTGTAAGTCTGGAATTTTAATTCTGGCGGATGGAAATTCTCTTGAATCTATTATTCTACCATTAAATCGACATTACGATCGATGCTTCTTCATTTTCACGAGAAGCACGTTCTATGATTGGAGAAGTCCGGTCACCAACAATGGCACGGATTAATTCGATCGGCCACACAGGCGACACGTGTTACCCGTTCGGGATGCGATCGATCCAACACTTTTCGGATCTCTTTGGACCAGTCGCACACATGTGCCAGAGTGAGAGAGGGAGCGGCAGCATGCATACAGTTTGTTCTTGGATGGCAAGCCCGCTGGCCGAGTTCGCACGTTCCGCCGAGCCAGTGGTACTCGATGCGCCCTGTTTACATGTAATTCCACGTGCAGCCTTTGTTCCCCGGGTGTAGCCGAATTACAGGGGCAACCGATTCATTTATAAATACGGCCGAATGGTCGATTTACTGAAAAAAGTCTGCCGATGAAAGCGGCGCGCGACCAATTGTCACACATGGAAAGCTTGGCCCGGGCTTACCAGGATGGCTGCTGCTCCAGTGAATCGAGAGCGGAGTTCCGAGGATCTGTTGACCTTCCATTGGCTCGAGCGGACAGTGGGTTCCGCTCGTAAGATGCGCAAAAAGGATACCGTAACCAGATTACATTTGGCCAGCACCGGCACTCCCTATTATTAGGTGGAATAATTATCGAGAGCCTCGAGGGAAGAGTGCGAGTCAGCGATCGGCCTCTTGGATGATCGGATGCTGCTCCTCTTTTTATCGCTCTTCCCTCGTTAGAGGAAAGGAGGACCAATATTCGATGAATAATTTCCCTTGGCAAACGATTGCCATTTTTGAATTAGCTCGAGCTTACCGTAGACCCCCCTGGGCCGTTTATTGGATACGTATGATCGAGGCTATCGCTGTTACAAGTAACAAGCCGATTTCATTTGTACCGCGACACATGTGCACGCCTACCGCCTCTCTCTCACTCTCTCTCACTCCGTGTACCGACACTCCTCGAACCAGCAGAAATACTGGAGAATTCATTCTCGATATCGCGACCATTTTCTCTCGGCAAGCACTCGCCGATATTAACCCTTCATTAACGCGAGCTTGAGTTACACCGCACAGCCAATTAGACAGTGGATCTACTTTGAGAAATAATAAAATTAGTCCAATAACTTTTTAACGCTCGATCGTGCTAGCGGCAGTATATGACGAGTGTTGGTGATGAATATATCTGTGGGAAATGTGAGTGACATCGAGCAAAGTGACACGAAAGTGACAGTGAAGTGTTCGACCAGCCAAGAGATCCAGGTATCGTCGTTTTACTCATCGTGCCACTACTTCAGAATACATTCTTTCATCCGGCAACCCTTGAGCGAGTTTTCCAGCCGCGCCGCGCGTTCATTCGTCCGGCCATTAACTAACGCCAGCGAATCTACTTGACATCTCCAATTATGCGGGCGTTGCTTGCTGCGCGCCCGCCATGTTCGTCGTCGAAAGTTCCTTTGCGAGCAATTAAAATTGTCTGGAGTTCGAGGTGCACCGAAACGCATTCGACGGGTAACAAGCTGCAACGAATCAAACTAGCGCTGCTTCTTAAGCTGGCAAACTCCCACTCCACTCGAATTCATTTCGAGGAAATAAAGAAATAAGTACCACTTAATTGGCAATTAATTTGGGGTTTGCTTCGAGTAACTTTATTCGGCATTTATTCGGTTAAGTAGAATTTATTATAAATTTCGGTGGGTGATACAATTTGAGAAAGAATTGGAAAGAAAAGTAGAGGATCGTGGAATCGGATTGCTTGGATAGGAAGCTGCACTTATGGTCTGAGTTGATTCGGAAGCCTGTATGTACATGTGACAATATTAATGTACTGGCCGATCAATAGCCTAATGAAGATGTATCTAGCCCTGCCAATTTGTAGTATATCTGATCTGGTTAAGGACCTTGAAATCATGTGCACGCCCGCCGATTAAATGGTCGGTGAACCGCGTCGCCTACTCGAATTCCCGATCAATATTGACAATGGAGACCTGCTACTGCAATCTGTATACAGGCCGAACTTTTTTTAGAGACTTTTTGGAAATTCAACGCCTGTTTCAGCAGTGGCAAAAATAAGAATATACTTTCTCGTCCCTGGAAAATTCTGGACTCTGCTAAATATAATAAAATCTTTAAAAAGAATGATAAAATTGTTAAAAGATTGAGATAAAAAGCTAGATTGAGTATTAAACAATTCTTTCGTTTGTTGTACGCAGTGTAAAAGAAATATTGAATTTTTCGCAAGATATTTCGCAAAATTAATTATCGCAGATCGTGGTATCAGTGTCTGTCTTGATGAATATCGAAAAATAATTATTTTAGCAGTTATTCTATGAAAGATTTTGAATGAAAAAGAGTGGAGTCCATGCTCTTTCGTAATGGCGGCCGTCCGACGGCAGCCGCTTGCCGTCGCTCCGTGAGCCTCAACGTTTCCCTCTGAAAAATGTTCATTTTCCACTAGAAATCGCCACAATAAATATAGAATTATCATTCCTCAGCATCGTAAATGTTCTATTCTTACTCATCGCTTGAAATATCCTCAGATTTTTTTTAGTCGACGCCATTAACATTGTATTATGCTATTCCAAGGCTTTGTAACATTTTTGGAAGTCATATTTTCATGCATTATGCAATATTTAGTACAAGAATCATTAAGAAGTTGTCGTCAAAAAATACTGGTTCTCATGCTACGCTGAGTAAAAGCAGCCACGACAGAACAAACATTAAGACAACCAGTAGACACTCGAATCAATTGCTAATCAATCCTTAAAGAGCCTTCAATCACTTGGGTTGCAATAAACAATACAGTTGTAAACCCGAAAGAGTTGAAAATCACGCCTGTAACAAATGGTTATTCCCAGCAGGCCAGGTGATGCATAAAAAACAAATATCCTGGCAGTCCTTTTGGAGAGTTTTCCATACAAACTGTTTACCAGTGTTCCTGTAATCCGTAAAAAAATGCAGCCGAGTATGCACTCAATCATTTCCGGTGTTCATCCTTTATCTGCTGGTGCTGGTCCACGTTCAAATAGAGTAGAAATGTTAGTATACATGTATGTATATGGTAGGGCACGGCACGGCCATTCCACGGAGAGATGAGAATCTCGGGAGGCTCGGCAGACAAGGTGTGCACTACGGGGAAAAGGTGGGGCGAATGTTAGAAAACGTGTTGGCCGTGGAAATGGGAAAAAGAGGAGCAGTCGCGGGGGTGGTGTTTGGCCAGGCGACAAGATGTCGGGCGAGGCGGGCGTCGCCTGGCTTGGAATAGCCTCTGTTTACGCAAGTGTCCCTCTAATTTATATAATAGCCGTGAAATCAGAAGTAATAACTAATTTGAGGATAATCCCGTGGCACTGCCCTCCCTCTCTCCCTCTCTCGCTCTCTCTCTCTCGAGAGAGAGAAGGACGCATAACTCGGCCTCGACAAGCCGTTGTTATCAATAACATTTTTGCAGAGCCCCGTAATATCCCGGGAAAGTAATTAGAGTAAATTCAGGGGCTGCTGCCGGCGACCCTTCCAGTTCCCGCGCAAAATGGCGGCGGGAACCGCCCTTGCGAAAAAAATTAGGCCTCCTTCCGGCGGGGCGGTAAAATTTACATGAAAAAAAAAAAGCGGCCGTGGAAGAAGAGAGCCCACGGCCCAGTGGCTCTCGGGAAATGAAGCTACGACAATGCGGCACTTTTTCATGGATAAATCGACGAGAGTCAACGAACTGGCCCGGACAAGTATACCAGTAATTTATGTCGGGAAATGTCAAAAAAAAGAAGTCGTCGCAGTCGAGAGAGAGAGAGAGAGTGAGTGAGAAAGGTGGAGGGACGGAGTGAAAGAGAGAAATGCGAGGAGGCGAGGTCACGCGTGTCCGGCGCTCTAAAAACGATTAGAATCTTAATATCCGTCGTAAAACATGGAGAGACAGGATCGGACGCGAATGTATTTGTCATGCAAGCGGCGATGCCTTTGCCCGGACCCTTTGTCCGAGGGTCGACTCCATTTTCCCTTGGCCGAAATCAAACGCGGTTTTATTACACATGGGCCTCTCTCTGCTCCTTGCCGCCTACTCTACCACCGATTCTGCTTCCTACCTCTCCTGCCGCTGCCGCCACCGCACCACCGGCACCACCCCCGCCACCGCCCCCCACCTGCCCCCGGGAAACAAATGGTCCGTCACCGAGCGCCATTAATTCGCTGCCTGTAATTAGAGTTATTAAACGTTAATGACGTTAATCGAAGTGGACGAGCACACACGAATCCTATGAAAATGGCAGACGCGAATTCGGCCGGCATTAACTTCCAATTCGCCTATTTTCCCGAGTGTGCCCGGTCCGTCGATCAAAACCAAAATCCTGGCCGATGTAATGCATAAATACACAGCGGGGCCCGGGCAAAATCGAAACGTGTCATTGTCAAATTCATTGAAAGCCGAACACAGCGGCATTAGTTTAAAGAAATATCGGAGCGGCCCGTTGCGTGTTGCAAGCTGGCAATATAATACAATGATTTACCAACGCTGCCGGCAATGCTCGCCTTGGTTTCCAGCGGTTATTCGTGCCTGGGCTAACCAAGTACTCCGGGTCGATTCATTCCAGCAAAAGTACGCCAGTGTATTGAAACGTGTATAAGAAATCGGCAATCGGAGTTAATCTAGCACGTGGGAAGCGAATCACGATCGGATAAGTCAGATCCAGAGGAGCAGAAGTAGGCAGATCCTAATTGATTCGTGGAAAATCAATTTGCAGCAGCAGCAACGGCGGCAGTAGGAGCTCGACAACGAGCGCGCACCAGGGTGCTCGATGAAATCGGAGATGACGGCCGCCAGGAGAGGAGAGGGTAGAAGATAGGAAGGTATCGCAGCGATATTTTTTTCACCCTCGTAAATATTCCCTTGAAGCGGGCATATTAGCAAGCGGTACGGTTCTTGGCAAGGAGCCGCTGTTACTGACAGGACATTCATATTAGCGAACAACCGCACGCCGTCCACGCTCGCTCGCTTCTCTTTCCTCGATCGTACGTCCTCCCACGGCCTTGTCGTCGCCTCTCACGAACCCTCGCCTCTCAGCCGATTCCAATGAGAGAGAGCGAGAGAGCGAGAACAAGCGAGTGGAAGCTGCTGATTGGTAATCGTTAATTACTCTGGCAACTTCCTCCCGAGGAACTCCTATTTCGACAGTTTTTAAAATATTGGCACTCTCGGAGATCCCTGATCGCAGGGCGAATGGGAGAGAGAGAGAGAGAGGGTGAAAGAAGAAAGGGAGGAGATAGGTCGTCGTGTCCTCTCTATCTGCCTGTCCCCGGATTAGGGGAACAAGTGGAATCGAGGGTGGAAGCCACTGGCAGAGAAGCGTATTGGTCGAGTTATAGTCTTCGGGTTTTTTTGTCGGTCGCCCGACTCCCGTTGAACGATCGCCGCTCCCGGACCGACCAAGGACGCACACAGATCGGACCCTTTGTTTCCATGACCTTCGAGTGCCTGGATCCGCAGATTACTGTCGGACGCGGCAAGGAAAATTGAGACCATTGTCGACGCTCCTCCTGACCGTTCGACGCTTCACTTGTTTTAATTACTTTCGAGGCACGCTGGATTTGAGAGGACCGACTGACAGCAGCCGAGCTCTTCCCTCGGCCCTCTCAGCCATCCCCTTAGGAATTCGGCCTACGACGACGCCCGGCATTTACCTGTGGTTTATTATAATTAATTTTTTGGTCACCAAGTTGACATTCACCAGAGGCTTGGTATTCCAGCTTGGATTCCTGGCGGATTAAAAAGGCTAAAAATCGACGCCCTGTTTCGGTGAGATTCATTGGTAATGATAATACCTTCGCATCCCCTCAAACCACTATTCGTTTAACACTTTTCTATTACAGATAGGAATTCCAGCCATTGACATATGCGGTCGAAGAAGAATGGTAGCGATTCTCCCACGGAACCAATGAAAAAGCAGTGCAAGATATCCGAGGGAGTAGAAGTATTCCATAAAAGGGGTTCAATGCCGGCGGGTGAAAAAAAACAGCGGCAGCAATAATTTCCGGTCGCCGGGCAATCAGATTTAAATGATACAAAGTGAATATTGGCTAACAGAGAGATCCACATAAGAACCGCGCGAGAGGAAAAAGGTGATAGGGTACTTCGGAGGAGCAAAAAATGGAGGCAGCCCGATGATCAGGGTCGCCGGAGCCAAAGGAGCGATACGTTCTCCATTATGACTTTCACGCGGTGGCTTGCAATAAATCACGGGCGAACATTGGCGGGCAGGATTCTCCATAATTCCTGAAATACTCGTGGGTAGGAGAGAGTGGACGGGGCAAGAAGGGGGCGAGGGTGATCGGTAGACGGGATTGTATGTGTGAGGAGCGGGTGTGTGTGGCTGCGTGGTACGGGCAATGTGGTGTCCCAGGGGCGTCCAGCCCCTCTAGTAAGATCTGGAGCAAGGGTGGCGAGAGAACGTGCGAGAGGGTAGCCGAGAGAAAAGAGGGAGAAGAGTACCGGGCGGAGAGCGAGGCTGGAGGACATTAAGGGTAACAAATGAGGCTGCGTGGTCCTCCCACAGGACTCTCTTCCGACTGAGGCGACGGGAATGAAAATAAGTGTTCCCCGTTCCTGGTCAGGTGCGAGCCTTTTTTCTTCATTTCCTCTCTAGCCCCTGGACACCACCGCCACCACCCTCCCTCTCTGCCTCCCTTTCCTCTTTCGCACCAAGCGCGCGTCTTCTCGCCGATCTCTCCCTTTCCTCTCGCAACTCCGCCATTTCCTCTCCCTGTTTTCCTCTCGCTCTCCATGGAACTCTCGCGTTTTTAAGCGACCACCCGCACCGCGATTTACCGGGCTGTGAAGCTGAGAGAGAGAGATAGAGAGATAGGGCAAGCCTCTCCCTCTCTCCCTCTCTCCTTCCCTTGGCGCTCTCTACGACCTGGAGAACTTTTAGCGGTCCCCTTCCGTGGCCGACGGCCATCCTGGATTCTACCAGGTGACCCCTTCTCTCTGGCGCGCAACCGTGGCGCTCTCGACGAATGCGGAAATATTTAGCAGTTAGCTGCGGATTAAGGAATGCGTTAATTACGAAATACTACTCCGCTTCAGTCTATTAAGCTGAAATGTAATTTCCCGGCGATTACTCGCCGTCGTAAATTATGCAAGCACTCGCCCGCTTCGTCCCCCCTCTCGCGGCGGTACCATTGCCGGTGGGCCGCAATTTAAGGTCGTTTCCTTCGGCTTGCTCTCTCCTGCAATAAGGACAAGGCGGGGAATTTTAGCGCGGAATAGTTGCGGCCGATTCGCGGCGCCCTTGGTTCGCCATGGTTTAATGTATTTAATCACTGTATTATTAACTTTTCCTGGGCGGCGAGTTGCACGGCGAACATTCTTCGCCGAAGTGGTTTGCGGGATTAAAGTGTACCGCAGGTAGAAAGCCCGGCAAGTTTACCGTACTGGCGGACAACTGTATATCGAAGCATCGAAACGCTGCAGGGAAGAGCGTGCGCGCGCGCGAGAGAGAGAGTGTGTGTATGTATGTGTGTGCGGGCCATTCGGAAATCGAAAGTTGCCCGGCGTGGTATAGGTCGGGAGACTTTTTTTTATTATTATGCCGGAGAGCGCGGCGCACAGCTGATCGTGCGGTCAGCTCGGGGCTCTGTTTGCAAATTGGGTGAAACATGCCGAAGTTCGGCGAGGCTGACGTGCATGCGCGTATGGACGCACCAGTATCGGAACACAAAAGAAGCAAAACGAAGCGGCGTCGGTCGGTCGGTCGGCGTCGGCAGCGGCGGCACCGGCAGCGGCGGCGTCGGCGGGTGGATGCGCGCGGGAAAAGTGATGCGATTGATACAACGGCATCGAACTATCGGGAGGAAACGGACGCGCGCGCGCCTCTGTTGCTCCGCCAGAAGGATGCCACAGGTTGATACCGAGATACCGCTTTTTTACAGCCACCTAATACGTCCGATCGATCTATTCGGAAGCCGGAAGGATGCTGTGTATCACAGACCATCTCATTTTCACGCTTTTAGTAATTATGATAATCGTTGTCGATACGATAATCCTTTAATTTCTCTCGAATAGTTCTGTTGATAAAACTATCCTTTGTATTAGTTCGAAAATAAGTGGGTGGATTTCTTCCCATCGGGAATAATCAGAAGGAATGTTCACACGCGCTGGTAATGGGTGGCGAACGGGTGGGTTCGACTTTAATAAATTTATAAATCCGGGCGCATTATGTCACGCTAAATATGCGCGCATTAAGCCGGTAATATTGGGAAGAAATCCATGTGGCGCACGTCCACAAGTGTAATCCAAGAAATCGAAGGCGGCATCGATCAAAATTGCATTAATTACCAAAGCAAACCAATGCATGTCCGCTTTGCGGCGTCGGCAAATAATCCGCGCGCGCGCTCGTTCATGTGCGGAACGAGTATAACTCGCTCAACTGATTAACGAGAATTTAAATTACTCTCATTAGCCGGAGTTATAATCGAATCGGTGTATCCCCTGGAAGCATTCGTGCGATCACCGCTACAGCTGTGATCGATCGACCGTCCGCCTGGAGAAGAATCCCTCCAGACAAAGAAAACGAACAATACAGCAAACTGGCTATCATTAAACAATGTCGCTTCTATAAAATCACCAAGAAATTCCTGCAAAATATTTACTCCCCCAATAATAACAATAATGACACAACAAATATAAATAGTGTACAATTTTTTCCAGCTCTTTATTCGCATCTTGCCTGATAGAAATTTACCAGACACGTGATCCAATTCTGGCGGGGCCTCTGCCATTTTCTCACTGTCTCCCATGACTCCCTCTCTCTCTCCCCCGCTCTCCCTACTCCGAGCACACACAGCCTCCATGTCTCGCGAGAACAAATTCGCGGCCATTTTTCTGTTCCGTGTTTCGCATATATTGCGAGGCTCTCCGGCGTCGCGGAGATGCGTGCTCGAGCCGCTAGGAAGGTGTTCGCCCTGCTTTCTGGAGCGGTAGGGGGGTGGGTGGGTGAGGGAGAGGGTGGAAACGGCGTTGCGGGCACGTTGGATGTGGCATGGTTGGCTCGAGGGGTTCGCCGACAATTTTTTTACCTCGAGTTTAGCAAGGGAAATGACCTACGATATATTTCTAAGGGGTTTTTGCTGGTTGGTAAGCGAGTGAGACGCCGTTATCCAGCCACCCATCCTGGAACCACCACCCAACCACCCATCCACCCACCCAGCCACCCTGCCTAGCCTCCCCCGGGCTTACCGGACAATTTGCATTTCTCAGCCATTAATCTAACCTTCGTCCAGCTCGTTTTTGTGCCGGCTACGCGACCGACTGCTCTTACGACTGTCGGCCCTCCCCGGATCCGTGCCCTCCTTCCGGCCCACTCCAACACCACCACTACTTCGAGCTCTCCTCTTCCTCACATGCCTGTGCTGGTACCCCATTCCACTGTTCCGCATCCGCAGAGATTAAGACAGTTATACATCCTCAAAGGATTCCTTCCCTTGCAACCCTTTGTAGTCCCACTCTTGCTAAAACTTGCTCTACTTTCTTTGTAATAGCTGCCTCACTGCGAGAGGGTTGAAAATTAAAACTTGCAAGTACCCAAAGGGATTTTCCTATTCAGCGTCGAGCACGTACTTCTTGGCTCAATCAGGTGGGATTAACTTGGCGGCTTGAATGAAGTTTGATGAGCGATGCGTTTAATGAATCGCCAAGATAGTACACCGCTGAAAGGATCGATGAAAAGGGATCATCTTTCACTGGTTCATCTACATCCATTTTGCTGGGAATTCTGTACGCATAAATTCAGGAGGGAAGAAAGCGCGGCTTCAGCCAACGCTGGAATATCTTTCGAAATAAGCTGTCGAGATTGGAGACGCGCTAAATGGACGTCCAGATTTTAATAGTTACTTTGGTGATAGAGCGCGCCGAGCGCACCGGTGCAGGATACGCGTGGCCGGAATTTCCCATCTGCGATGAGAGGGGCGGCGGGTACAGGTGCGAGGACTGCGGATGGCAGTGGCAATGGCCAGGGTAAAATGGGCATCCCGTTGGATGTGAGATGGGTCGGTCTGCGCCGCCCGTTCAGATATCATTTTTCAACAGTTTTACTTCGCAAGCACGTCCCAAGTATAAATGAGCCGACTATCTCGCCGCTCGGAGAGCACCCACGAGCTGCCCTACTCCTCGCCTTTTTGCCGATCCTAGCAGGCAAGGGTGCGTCCCGAAAGCGTTCGAGACGACCGCCCGAAAAAGGCCCAGCCTTTATAAAGAATAGAATGTTAGTCACACCCGTTCATTACCCAGCCAACTTATAACGCGAGTGTAGCTCACCGGTGATCGGGCCGCGCGCGAGAATTTCAGACCGATAATTATGTGGAAAGAAATTATATTAAACGAGATCGCCGAGGGTGCATTATAATATCGATTTCACGCTAATGATTCATTAAATCGCTTCAGGCCGAAGCCTATCGATGCAGGTAGGTGGCCATCCCATTTAGGTAGGTCATTTTCAAATGAAGCCCGCTTTCAATCA
This sequence comes from Ectemnius continuus, assembly GCA_910591665.1. Lineage (NCBI taxonomy): Eukaryota > Metazoa > Arthropoda > Insecta > Hymenoptera > Crabronidae > Ectemnius > Ectemnius continuus. The sequence goes on along the minus strand of OU342868.1, from coordinate 3,911,262 downwards.
GTCATTGGTTCAATGACGCGACGATCCAATATATTAAAGAAGACTTTCTTCTTGTTAGTGGGATCGAAATTATTCCAAGGTGATTCTGTGCTTGGATCTTTTGCCGAAAACGCGTAATTCAAACCGAGACTAATTGCAGAATGGGCCTTCACCGTAAACGGGGATGACGGAGGAAAAATTCACCGTTTGCGGTATTAGATCTCGCTCTCTCATGGGGTAGATGCGGCCAAAACAATCCGCATGAGTGACGGCGGGCCGAGTCGGCCGCGGCCGAACACGCTCGCCGAGTTTTCGCCGAGCTAGCTGACATGGAATTGCGTGTGCGTGTCACGGGCGCGCCCATCGCACGTTTTGCACTAATCGGACATTCCGAATTCGCGATTGGTATCAGCGGGCTCATCACGCGTGCTCACTCTCGCCTCGGCAACCACTCTTTTTCTACTCTGACTCTTACGAAGGTCGCTCTAAAATAAAACTCACCAGTTTGCCATATTGACAGACACTCTTTTCCAAAGACTTTCCGTTTTAACGGAAATTTTCTGTAATCCAAACAATCGGCGCTTGGAAAACGCGATGTACACGTGTCCCTCTTCATAACCCACTTCACTCTCGGCCACGCAAGTCATATTGGTAAGCGTTTCTCTGTATTGCCCTTGAATTGGCAGTGATGCTCGATTCGCCACTTCCGTTTATTCTCTTTCCCTCGAATTCCCGATGAAGCACGCATCATTTAATGGAGCGGGCGCGAGTGCGCGTAATGTGTCATGGCTTTTCAGATTTTGTATTGCGCGTATTGTTTTCGATACATAATTAGCGCTATTTACCCGCAACCGGCAGCGGGGCTCCCTAGAATGCGGGCATTAATCGTATCATGTCTGCGGTTTTATGCAATTATTTAAAGCACGTCCGAATGACTGACCGATTATACTAATTATCAAGTATTTTATGATCACTCGGCCAGGATATGGTTAACCGATATCGACGTACCATGGAATTACAATTCTTTTCTTCCTATTATCATCATAATAGTCTCTATTTGATTATATTAAAAGAATAGGAAAATTCTCTTGGACTATCTTGGCGAGCGATCACTGATTATCGGGAACAAGACACGATTCATTACCGGCGCCCAACTAGCGCGAGCTTGTTCTATCGGCTTGTAGTGATCGGCGCCATTGGTTAATCTATCGGCGATTATGTCGAATTCATCGGGCCAACGTGCGGAATTCGCTCGACTTCCGATTTAATTATTGCTATTTACCATTTCGAATCCAAGTGGGGCCCATTACTGCCTGATGGAATCGGTGACATTTAATTGTCCACGGAAGCGCGGAGATTGCGGACAACGGGAGGCGCGTTCATCGGAGATATGAAGTAAGTAATCAATACAACCCAGATACTGGCCAGTACGAGGGGGGTGGAAAAAAATACTTGGGGCCGGGCGTTCTTTAGCCTGGATTATTGTGATTGGCGAGAGGGGCCGGTAATACGTAGAAATAACATGGGGGCGAAAGTCGGGAGTAATTTTCGTGGCAGTAGCCGGCGTTAATGAAGCAAGTCGACGAAGTACGGTCGGCCAGTGGCGGTAATTCCAAGAAAGATATGCAAAACGGTGAAAAACGCGGGACATCTATGTAAAATGCAACGCACAACGAGAAAAACCTTTCGCTCGGCCTGTCCTCTTTCCCATGGGGGTGCTCGTTCTCCAAAATGGCGCGGGGGGGAGAAGGAGAAGCTAGAGTAGTAGGAGGAGGTGAAGGGGGGTGGTGCGCGCGGTTCCATCTCTCTCAGTGCCGGTCGTAACGTCGGACCCTCTTTTCCGGCGGCCTCGACCGACACCGTCGTCACATGGGTGGAGGCTAATTTATTCATTCGTTCCTTTTTACTCCGTGGTAACACGTACCGTACTTTCGGGGCGCCCTTTGTAAAAAGGGCGGCTGGGCGGGATGCTTACGGCGCATAGCAACGTGCTCCGTATTTACGTTGCTCGATTTCCCGCCTCGCCCTCGCGAAACTTTTTCATCCCCTTTCCCCCACCGGCCCGGCCCGGACCTCTCCGCCTCCTGCTGTCTTTTCCGGCGCGCGAGGGAGCCCAGAACCGAGAGCCGAGACACCCAGCCACCCGAGGAGTGAGCCCACCACCACCGCGGGGACCACCCTTTTCACCGGGGCTTTTTGTAAGGAGACTAATTTTTCACGGGACGCCCGCGTCCGCAGTCGACGCCGCGCGCGAGAGAGAGAAAGAGAGGGAGAGCCTCCACTACTTATTAACCCCCGGCCGAGTTCCGGCTTGCCTCCTCCTCAATGCCCTGAATACCGTCGTCTCCGGCTCCACGTGACCCTTGCAACTCCGCTCGCATAACATCCCTCGGAGCCGGCGGCGGCCCGTATTGGCTCGTCCTCGTGATGACCTACGTGTCGCTTCCGTACCTTCGATCACCGCGTGTCAATACGCGCACGCGTTCTCCAGAAGGCAACACGTGCGTGCCACGGTAAACCCGATGCCACCTGTCCCGACACCAAGACGCGTGCTGATCGTATCTCCGATTTGACGCCCTCTCTCCCCTTTCACTCGTACTCAATCACTCTCCAATTACAGCCGCCCCTCCTAATTAAAGGACGCATTAATAACTTGCCTGCCTCTGCTTGGTCTTGCACGCGCGCACGAGAAAAAATATACGGCTCTACCCATTTAGAGTTATGGTCGGCTAAGAATGGAGCGGCCGGAGCATGACAACGAAATCGTAATTCCATTCAGCCAGCCCCGGCTAAATTAATTTGGGACGGTGTGTGCATAAAAATGCGCCGTGGGCCTTTTTTTGCTGACAGCGGCAACTTGAAAGAAGCCTGTTAGCCGCGAATGATGTGGGTGTTTGCTGAACGTTGCCACAGCAAACCCTGTTAGATTACACTGGAGAGAAAGGGGGCAGAGTTAAGAAATATATGTGGAAATTAGTTGGTCCTTTGTAACATCGAAAGGAGAATTATCCTTTGCGAATTTGAATTCCTCTGTATAATTAAGGATTCACTGGTATCCTATTCAAGCGATCTTAGTGTCAAGTGAATACAGAAATTCTGTACTCCTTGGGAAACATAAGATTATCATGCCTAAAAGACAGTATCTTCTCTGAACGAAGCAGAGTCGCTAGTTTACAAGAAGAGAAATATTTCTCTGAGGGCAGGACATTCGTTCCTGTCCTCGGTTACCAGGAAGACGCAATCGCTTTATCTGTCCTTCCCTCTGCTCTTCGCCATTCAGCCTCTTTCACCCCCCGGCCGTTCCTGCGCCGCGCCACCCTTCGCCGAAGTAATAGAGTCGTCAATTGCAGGGACGCAAAAGAAAAAGCGGGCGAAAGTAGAGACAGGACGATGGGCACCCCCTCCCACCCACCCTCCCTATCATAGCATCCCCGTATAGCAGCGTACCGAAAAAACTCCCACCAGTGGAAATCGACCTCGCGTCTCGGCGAGGAGACTCCTCTCGTCGCTTATCGTGCTGTTCGAGGGCCCTTCCATTCCCTCGGCCGCGCGACCACCCCGCTCTCTCGCTCGCGCAGCATCCCTCCGCGACGGTCAAGCCGAGCCGCAGTGACCCTCGAGGAGCGCGAGTGCGCGAGAGTAGAAGAGAGGGAAGAGAAAGGGAAAGATAGAGAGTGAGAGAGGACGGAAGGAGAGTGGAAGCTCACGTGGTAAAGGGTGGCAAAGACGAGAGACGACGAACGCGAGGGCGACCGAGAAACGCCGGACGAAAGAGACTGTGGAAAGAGAGAGAAGGAGGGCGGGCGGCTGGTTTGGGGGTTGGTCGCGCAGATGGAGCCAGGGTCTGAAAAAATTGGCGGGGAATGATGGCGCCGTCGCCGTCGACGAGAGCGAGGACTTGCTAGCGAAAGGGTGTCCGCTCCGGAGGGTGGTTTAGAGCAGGAGAGCCGGGCCTCGGGTGTACGTGCGTAGCCTATCTCTCCTCCCTGTTCATCTTGCGTGGGGGCGCCGTGTACGCGTCTCGCTGGCAGGACGCGCGAGAGATGCTCGAAAAGCCGAGAGCCGCCGACGCCGCCGTCGGGCTTGCACGTGCTGAGAGGGTTGCGGCGGGCGCGCGCGAGAGCGGGGGCGTGCTTTTGCGCAAAGTTTTCAACGAATAAGGCGCCGAGACGCCGACGCGTTGCCACGCCTACGCCACCTTTCCAGGGAACGCAACGCCGGGAGTTTTCCCTCTTTCTCGCGTAATCAATGAGAGACATAGCCTGGACCACCGTCGCCAACCGACAGGCAACCCCCTCGACGACGGCGCCCGCCGCCGCCGCCGCCGCCGCCACCACCGCGCACCATTCGTTCACTCTCACCCGCTCTCTCACCCTCCCTTCCCTCTCTTACTCCCTCTTGGCCGCGCGCGCTCTCTCTCTCCCACTCTCCCACGCTCCCTCCTCTCCACATCCATGATCTCCTCTTTCTCTTCGCGCCTACGGCCACCCCCGCCTATCCTGCTACCGTCACCGGCGCGTCGGCATTATGCTAGGTTACGTACCAGGGATATAGCGCGAGACAAAACCAACGCTCCTGCTCTCCGACCGAATTCGCAGCGAACGACCGTTGCCGCTCTCCCATGTGAGAGTGCCCTCACTCTCCCTCCCACCCTCCCTCACTCTCTCTTTCTCTTCCACTGGCTCGTCGAGCCTTCTCTCCGTCGCGTTACGCCCTCGATCCCTCTCTTTCTATTCCAACCCTCTCGACGCGAAACTGTCTCTAGTCGGCTGAGTGCCAGGGTGGAAGGAAAAATGGCGTGGCAGGCCTGGCTCTCCGGGGTGGTACGGCTGAATTCGGGGGATGTTTCGGCGTGTCATGGTGGAATTCTTTGCGCGGCGCGGCGCGGCGCGGCTCCACGCACGGTTGAACATACACGCACTCGGGCTTGCCGAGCATGGGGTGGACGGGGAAGAGCACAGACGGGGGATGGCCGACACAGGAGGCATGCCGCGCGTTTTGTCCATTGATACATCGAGAACCAGTGGCTTCTAGGTCACGGAGTACGTGGGCCATATCGATAGGAATGGCGATCGAGCGATCCCAACCGACCGATTTACTTTCTTCGACTGCCAGTAGTATAGGTCAACCTATAACCGGCCGTCTGACTACTCCCGGACCGATACTACTCGCCGGATTTGGGCGGCGCGCGCGTAACGAAATAGAAATTACAAATTCTAATTCGCCGGCCGCTCCCACCGGGACAAAATAAAACTAGCACTGGCCTGCTTTCCATAACTGTTACGCTTGTTCGCGTCGCCACACACACACACACACACTCTCTCTCTGCTGCGAGAAGCCCAGCCCTTTTGTATGCATTATAACTGCGCCGCCTACTTATACGCTGCAAGGAAATGAAAAACATTCCCATGCAAAAGTCAAAGCTGAAGAACGTCCGAACACAGCCGAGCGTCCCGCATAATGTACCAGCAGTTTGCTCAAACATACATACACGCAGAAGCCGACGCCGGTAGGCAGCCAGGCCAGCCTCGGAGAAGAGGCTGGTAAAGAGACCTCGGTGAAGGACAGAGAAGCACAGAGGCCGAGATAAAACACACTTGTACGACGAGACTTTGGTAATAGAACGAGTGAAGTTCACTTTGCCCATCCCTCCACAGAATATCAAAAGGATCCTTCCTATATCCCACACACACTCCACACCCAGTCGATCTTTACCACCAACTTTCCCCACTTCCTATACAATCTCCAAGGAAGTCATTATGGAAGAAAATAATTGTAAACTCAAAATGGAATCCAGTTCAGCCTCAATGATCCATGAACATTGCAAAAAAAAGAGAACAGCCAGCCGCCGGCCTCCCATTTTAGCATTTCTCCCGGGGAATAGCGATTCTCCACAGGCTCACCGCCTATCAGCCCTGAAGCGCACTAGAACATTTTTACGGGCTTGCACTCGACGCTATTAAAATGTTTGGAATACTTCGTAAACGTGGTTCTACATTAATGCGCCCAGCAGCCATCCCAGGAGAAGGGAGAAGGGTGAAGGATGAGATGGAAGGATACAATTTCTGCTTATGAGAATAGAAAATTAAATAGTGCATTGTTCAACCCTCTATTTCTCTAAGTGCTGTAACGGACGGTATAATTAAGAGCTTTTTCTAATTTGAAAATAGAAAGATTCTTGAAATGGCAGGAAGATATTTCGGGATAGGATTTCAGGAGTTTGATGGTTTCCGGGGTTGCATCATAGCTAGCTGGAATAGAGTCGATCTTAAACCACCAGGGGCTCCAGTGTTCACGTGGCCGGGGCGGTCGAGGTCGTGGGATGTAACCGCGGCTTTCGCCTCCGAATACATTTTCAATTAATCTAGGAAGCGGTCCTAAATCGGCGAGGGCCACCCCACGTGTATTTGTCACACGTACAAAGGAATCGTAGGCATATCTGCGGGAGTCCACCGCCAATCAATATTTTCGTAGGATTCAACGGGTGTCCTGTTTACACGATGTCAGTTTACCGTGCGTTCGCTTCAGGATGTATGAGTTTACCGAATTAGCGTGCTGTTTAATCAGGCGCGAGGATTGTGTCCTTCCAATGCTCGGAGTCCGCACGCCGTTGAAATATCGAGAACCATTGATGGTTCATCTGTGCATTAGTGCTCCTCCCTTGTCTCAGCATCATCCAAGCAAGCAGGCTCTTCAAGCATCCCGAGAGAGAACTACCGATTGAATTTGCCCGTTTTCATGATATCTACAATTTTCGAACACAGTGAAAGTATAGAGAGCGCAAAAAGGAAGACTGGCAATCCGCGGCGAAATGTGCCCGGCGAAAGAGTGGAATTCGGTGTCGCGTGTGACTACATTGGCGAAATCGATTAATCGGCCTTTTCATGCGACGACATTCAAAATAGTGCAAGAAAATATGAGGCGGACCTGTCGGGATCATAGAAAGCGAAACTGCCGATACAATTTTTTTTATCTCCCTCGCTGGCACACATGTACTCCATCCGAGAAGGATAGCACCTGTTAAATCCAGTATTTGATATACAAGATATGTACTATAAAAATAAAGTGTCATCATAAAGTATAGCTTGTCGTCCCACTTTTTCATTTATTTCCACCCCCCGTACACAGATTTTCTGGGGGAAAAAAGTCGAACATTCGACGGTTCGAGGAAATGTTTTACTTTCATTGCTCGTGCAGGGAAAAATTGTTAATAATTAGATTAGCAGTCAGTGATGACTTTTGTACATGACTTTCTCAGGTATCCTGGTGAAGTTAAAAGGTCAATGCAAGGAAGCAAAAGTGAGTAGACTATTTCACGAGTTCTAACGTTTTATGCTTCAACCCACGCACCGTTTCATCCTAAGAGATGATTTTCCGTGCGGCTTTATGGGGCATACTGGGAAATGGCTGAGTGCCCATTTCACAGAGGGAAGAGCTCATTGGAGCTGAGCCACGCTGCGTGTCCAAAGTTTAGTGTTCCCCGTGGAATCGTTAATAACCTTAGTTGTGAGTGAGCGAAGCAGTGGAAAACCAGTAGTTCTAACATCTACTTACATCAGTCACATTCAAACATCGACTGATAACATCAAGATGAAACACACGTATTGGCATTCCAACGAAGGTAGGTGCATTTGTAGATGGAACTGGAGCAATAAGCGAACCAGGAGCCAACAGCATCGGCCATTTCCTCCGCGCAATGTGCTTCCTTCCTGCATTTGGAGACTCCAATTTTTCCCGCCGGCCAAGAGGAGGGCGAGACGCATCTATAACGGGATCGAAGCTCTGCCCGGGCTGAAATCGCCATTTCAGCAATCATAGGCGATGCTAATGCACCGGCAACCGCGCGAGAGGGCATAATCATAAAATGCTGGCCAAGCGAAATTTGATGATGATAGCTCCAGCAGGTCTGACTCCACGGTTTCCAGTGGAGGCTCTCCGGCGGCCGGCGGGGGTGGAAAAAAAAGGACGCCTACACACCGTGAGCGGCGGCTCGCTCCTCGAGAATTCAGTGTTCAACCATTTTATAATCGACGTGCGGTTTGTCTCCGCGCGCGAACGATAATAGGATAGGAGCGGCGCAATCCAGGCTCGCCGGCGGGGAAAAAATCTAGCTGGTATTTTACTCGGTCCTTATTCGGCCCGCCGACACCCGATATTTTTGCGGCGTGTTACATAACTCGCCGTAGAAACTAACTGCGGCTCGCCTGCGATCGAGCAATTAAACGTTTAAATTCCAATAGATTGGGGCTCGCGATAAATCACGTTTTCCGATAACCGCGAGGACTCGCCGCCGGATTTCACCCCCGACGAGCCTCCGGACGGACGGACGAACGAACGGGCGCGCGCTCGCTCGCTCGCTCGCTCGCTCGTATACGCGCGTCGTTCCGCGCCTTACCGACTGCCTCGGACAGGGCAGGGAACTGGCTTATCCTGCACAACCCTTCTCGGCCGAAGGGATGCTGTCCTCGCCAACGAACTCGGAAAAGTTTCGCGCGGGTCGCCACGATCGACGCGCACCACCTGCTAATTATTACAAAAAGCCTTTTTTTAATTACGCCGCAATAGCGGCGGCCGGGCGGGCGGGCGGGCGGCGCACAAAAAATCCGGCGAAAAAAAGGGAAAAATGGCCGGGGCCGGTTTTTAAATTAGAATTCGTAAAAATATGATTTACGCCGGAGGGCAACGGGGGCTTGGAATCGCACCGCTCGGAATATGGTGGCCGCGCGATGAGCACACAATGGTGGTAGATTAACTGAAATGCAATTTTCCACTGGGCAAGAGTATTCCTTTTATCCCCGGCACAAATAGCCGTCATAGCCTTCTCATACATCCATCGCCACTGCGAAATGCCTGGCAAATAGTTATAATTATAATACCTTATAAAAGGCACCATCACCAGTCATCAAGGCCATATAACAAAACCGTATGCGGCGGCGGTGCGGTGGTTGAAGTGAAATCGATGGATCATAACGGAGGGTTGTTTAAATAATCAGTCGGAGGGGGCTAAATATAGGGCATGCATTCCGATCAGAGAGTTACGCAGTGTCATACATGGGGTGCGCGTAAAAAGAGAATACTAATCGCATCAGCTTGCGGCCAAGGTCGCGCGCCCGCGCGGCCGGCCGGGTGGACGCTCGAGCGAGGGTGGCATCGATGCCCTGATATCACGCGGACGACGACCGCCGCCAATGAAAATCAATTGGCCCGATATATCTCGGCATCGGCCGATAGGCAAAGAAACCAGAAAGAAAGGTAGATCCTCCAGTGACCCAGTGGATACCAACGCTTGCGCGCTTCACCGCATTGATACCTATCTTCCCACCCTCTCTTTCGAACCACCGCCACCACCCCCGCCCCTCGACTCTCCTACCCCCACACACCCCTTTCTCTCGTCGGCGGTCGTCGCCTATCGTATTTACACGTGGCCCACCGGCACTGTGACAGCTAGCGAACGATACATCCGCCCATTTTTCCGCTTTTTCCCACATGCGCCCGGGCTTGGTGAACGGCAGCGGCGGCGGCGGCGGCGGCGGCGGGGGTGGCGCGCGCGGGTAACGCGCGCCAGCGCGTTTCGCGGTACACGTACATCCGTGTTACCTTGTATGCGCACTCCCAAGGGGGATGTCGGAAGAGGATAGCCAGGAAACGCGTACCTGTCGAAATACGAGCGGGCGCGAGGGCGCCCGCGCGCCACCGAGCGAGCGAGGTACAAGCCCGATCAGTAGTGGGCCCCCCATACGAGCACACATACAGGGAAGCGAACCCATGACGTACGCTGCATACCAAGCCGCCGCGCGATATATAAACATTGGCAAGAGAGAGAGAGAAAGAGCGAAAGAGAGAAAGACAGGCGTAGCTGGTCGGAGCGGGTGCGAGAGAGCGGAACGGAGAGGGCGGCCTAGCCGGAAAGAGACGTCAAGGGAAAAAGGGGTGGCTGGTGGGAGCGCGAGAGAGAAAAACGGGCTTTCGCACGGGCGAGGTAGAAACGCGACGAGAAAGAGAGAGGGAAGGAGGATATGCAGGTAGAGCTGGCCGGAACGAGAGGAGCGAGAGAGGAATAAAGAGCGTGTGACAAGCCACTGGACAGGGATGCAGGATAAAAAAGAGGTACGAGAGAGCGAGCGGGAGAGCGGGAAAGAGAGAGGGCAGGGAAAAGAGAGGCGTTGCATCGTTCTGCGAAAGAGAGGACGGTGCTGAAGAGAGCAAGAGGGTAGATATTCGCGGGCGTGCGAAAGAGAGGGAGCGTGGGTGCGGCGGGAAGGAAAGGGACGAGAATCGGGGAAGCAGAGACGGGAAAGGAAAAGGATAAAAAGAGAGGGCGCGAGACGAGGAGAGGGCGATGCGGACGAGGGAAACCAGGAGCGAGACCGATGCATATGTGTTCTGAAACAAACGTTCGATCAGAGTGCCGATTGTTGCCAATCATACGTTGCCGCGGCATACCCCTCTGTGCCCGAGGCCAGGCCGCGGATTCAGTTCTGCGTTTTTACGCGCCGCGGCAACCAGCACTCGCTTCTCGCTGCCGTCCATTCTCGGCATAGTGATCGCGAGAATCATGCGAAATGTCGCGTGTCTGAGGAGAGCGGGACATGTGTGTGCGTACTACTCTGGTGAGAAGGTGGGTGGAGGAGGCTGTAGTAGGAGCGCTATATGTATCAGAGGGTGGCTCCTTATGCGAGGGCAAATCAGCCGCGCGCGCGATAGCAACTAGCTCTAGCCAGGCTGTGCGCCGTATAACGTGTGGGTGCGTGTGCTTTTTGCGGAAAAGGTCGGCTCCCGGTCGCTGGCACTCGATGATTGATGACGACGACGAACTGCCGAGAGCGAGCGAGCGCGAGTGGCACACTCACACATACACGCACTGACATAGCCGAGCATAGAGAGAGAGCTGACGAGGGTAAGGGAAAGAGGGAGAGAGAGAAAGGACATACGTGTCAGTAGATGCGTGGGTGGACGTGTAAGTGTGTAAAGCGCGCACGGGGGCCAGCCAGTTGTACCGCTCGGGACTACGCCTTATGCATACTCATCGTAGGTGGGCACACACCTATGGAGAATCACGCTTATGCGTGCACACGCGGCGGATAGGAGAACCGCTCGCGAGAGAGCCGATGATTTCGGAAAACACGCCAGCCCCGAGAACGACCAATGGCAGCACGCCGACTCGCCGGCCGGGCAACCAGCAATACGCGATGACGGCGTCGGCCAGAGAGAGACGAGACCAGCCAGAGAATGACCGGGAGGGATGACGGGAGTCGGAGGAGAGAACGGAGAGGGTTGCGTAGAGTAATAATGAATGTTTGTTGCCGCGGGCTAAGCCTTCATTTTCGCTGCTTCAACCTGCGGACGGGTCTTCGTTTGCCCGGCTCAATACCGTGTTCCACGTCCATCCTCGTCTCCGCATTATATCCTACTTACAATCATTTTCTGTTTACTTCAGCCCGGCAAAAACCACCCTACTACCATACTAGGACTTCCATAAATTACTAATGTGCGTGAAGACAGAGAACATCTATGACTTCCTACTATTCTCTATGAAAATAGTCATCAATTCGATTGTCCCCACTAAAAAGTTAAATCTATACTTTCATACATAAACGTACAAATCTAAAGTACAGTCAATCCAATGTACTGTGAACTGGTGGGGTTGTATCAGCTGATCGGTTCCCCTCGATTCTGAAAGCCAGTCGAACAGTCACGTGTTGATCGCGACTAGAAAAAAAATGTCCAAGGTCCGAGGGAAATATTGGCGAGGGAAAGGGGCTGGGAAAAAAGGGAGGCGAAATTTTATAGGGTGCCTGACAAAACGGGCTGGGCGGCGCAGTGGGGTGCACATGGGAAATGAGGGAAATTAGCGGGAGTTTTCAACTGATTCCTCGGGAAATTCAAAAATGTGAGAAGAGTGCGCGCGCGATGAACATAACGCTGCTTGGTGATGCTGGATGCGCGAGGAGGAAAAAGGAAGGAAGGGAGGGCGGCGGCGAGGGGAGCGGCGGGGCGGGCGGGCGGGTGCGGGGAGGCTGAGCGTTGCGCAACCCCCGACAGGAGGCCCGGAGCAGGAAAGGTGGGGAAGAGGTGCTTTTCACGAGACGACGGTAGAGCTCGTAGGCAATAGTGCGGAGGGCAGTAGCTCCGGGCGCGCACGCGCTTTTTCGAAAAATCAATAAAACGAAAAGCTTACCTAATGCTATGTTACCGCGGGGGTAGACTCCGCCTTCATCTACTAGCTTTAGTGGTGGTTGATCGCCGCCTAGATACTGCTCCGAGCAGATGATCATCTAGAGATGACCCTGGCGCTGCCCGGCAAAGCCGAGCCCAGGGTGCATCATTCCTGCCGCTCCAACGCCGGCTATCATTTCTCCCCCATTACAACTTCCCCATACTATTTTCTATCCACGATTCTTCATCGATTATACAATTTCAAATATTTTAATCAGAATTCGTGTAATACGTATCTGGCGAGAGTAAAATCAATCAGTCAGTCCTCCTCGATCATGTATTACAACGCAGATCTAGATTACAGTCTGACCACTCGTTGGCTCGTACTACTTACCGCGGGCGCGTACACGGAAAATAAATAGCCCAGGCGAAATCCGATTAAGCTGTCCATCGGTATCGCGCGAACGGGCATGGACGTGTGTCAAATTATAGAGGTAACGGAACAGCATCATGACGAATCACAGCGCAGAGGGATGTCCGGCAACGACCGGCGGCGGCGGACCGATGGAAACCGAGGGAGAGAAGCGGTGTCTCGGCCTATTTTCCTCGCCGGGGATAAAAGCGGAGCGTGGAAATAAGTAACGCTCTCTGGTAAAAGATGTGGCGCGCGCGCGGCGCGGCGCGGCGTGCTCTATTGCGGAGAGGTCGCCTGAGTAAAATGGGGGATGCGAATGTGGCGAGCCATGATTAGATTGTGGCTTGTGCTCGAGGCGTCCGACTAGGTTCAGCACGTTAGCGAATTCGGTCCGTTGAGTGTTGACAAGTCCGCATGCCTCCTCTCCCGGTGCCTTTAGCGGCGAGCGTGTAACTCTAACGAGCTTAGGGCTCGCCGGCTCTCCGCGCTCGAGTGCATTATCTGAAACCGCGGCAACTGTTCTTGGACAGAGTGCCGGGACGCGCCTATCCTCGCAATGAACGATGGAACGATACCGCGCCAGGCCATAGGAAATCCGAACTGGGCCTTCCTAGGTTGTAGCTAGGAGCGACCGGCTGGCAACACACGCCGACCGGGCTTCTTCCCTCCGGTGTACCATGTGCCACTCTATACCACCGAGACACTCCCCACTGGACAGCAGCCGCATTCCCAACAGGTTTCCCGCGCCTATCGCCCACTCTCTCACTCTCTCTCGTAATAATTGCGATCCCTGCTATTGCTTAATCGAAGAGATAGGAAAGCAGCTGGCGGGTGGGCCTTCCTCCTAAATAACAGCGTTATGCATACTTGGCCGCCGAGAGAGTTGCCCGCTCCGGCCTCCGTTAAATCGCCACACATATTCCGGCGGATGCTGCCACTACGCCAACGGCATGTTTAAAATGCAAATCAGCCGGGGGATGTACCGGCCGCCACCGCCGCCGCCGCGGCTACTCTTGATGCTCCTTTTTTCATAATTTATAGCCTGTTATTAAATCGGGATTTACAATTTTCGTTCGGCCGAGCTTATGGTACTCGTGTAACTCAATATTACCGGGAGAATAGCCTGCCAGGCTTTTCGTTAGCCTTTTGCGATAGAGAGACTTATGTGGATTCTTCAAAAATGTATTTCTCGGGTGTCGCTTTGTTTGTAAATCTGTCATTCGAGTGGAACAGTCGGCATGAAACATTATCTAAGATGCCGATGTGTGTGCGGCGCAGGCATCCGGCTATTTTTATCCGAGCAACGCGGACGCTACTATTTCCTCTTTGTCTTTCAGTAAATGCAATTTTACGGAAGGCTGGCAGCGGGTATGGTAACAATGGGAAAACTGTACAACACGGACAGCCTCTATGATCCCTGAATGCCGACGATAGGGCAGTATCGTTTGTTTTTACTGTCTTCGTGGATAATAAACATAATCGTTCCCGTAACTACCAGCCTAAGCCAGATATAGCGGGGGAAAAGTACGGCAAAAAGTAACTGCTGATAACTGCGCGAAAATCCATTGATATATTTCGTCAGAAGAGAAGTTCTCCTCGAAAAAAAACCCAATAACAAAGAACCTAGTCATAAAATGATAAATTTATAATTGTCAAGATCTTAATTGATGTTTAGATCTCTTATTTTTCAATGAAAAATAATCACACCCGAAACCACTTATCTCCCCTCCCAATTGGTTTAAGACTGTGATCTTGATCGATAAGAAATCACGGTGAGTAAGATCGGGTTGATGGAATTCCATGCTAAAAAGATCGAGGGCAGAATGGGCGGGGGTGGGTCTGGAAAAAGGAGGAAAAGCCGTGAAAACCCGGCCATTAATTGTCTTAGACGTTTAAGCGATGTAAACAGCGAAGGTCGCGAAAGGGAAAGGCTGCGAGTGAAAGCCTGGCCAAAAGTGCGGGCAAGTTTTTCCGCGTTGCCGCGCCACCGCGTAAGGGTAGTTTTCAGGATTTTGCCGAGACTGTACCGCGGGGGTAACCGTTCAAGTATACACCACCCCCTGCGGTAGCCATGGCGACGCGGACGTGGTATTCCTACCCGGCAACTCGTCCCCTTCCTGCAGCTCGTCGTACTCCTCTTTCGCCTCGTCCTCCACGTCCTCCTCCGACACATCCTCGCACCGCCAGTACCGACACCCGGGCCTCCACCCTAAAAACAAGAGTGTAGTTGCTGGATCACGTGGTCCCGGCACTCCGTGCGGAAGGGGTGGGCGAGAGGCTCCGAAGGGAAGTGAGGATAGAGCCGGAATAGGATAGAAGGGGTAGTTCCTAATTGCACTGGGTGGGTGGGACATCAGAGGGGCTCCAAAATTGATGCTGGAATTTTGAGGTTAGGTTAACTCACCCTCTCGCTCCCACCAACGGCCCCTACCTCGCTCGCTCCCCCCTTGTCTTCATCCCTCAAAATTTCCCTCTCACTTGTTCGGCTGCTTCCTCTCGGTCTCCTTCTTCGAACTGTGCATGTATACCGTCTCTCCCTCGTGCACCTGCTCCTCTCTCCGCTCATGCACAGGACACCTCACCTTCGCACTCTCTCTCTCTCACCCCCGGCTCACATTCACTCTCTCTCTCACTCTCTCCCTATCTATCTATCCGCCCTCTGCCTCTCCTGTCCTCTCCCTAGACGCGAACCCAGAGAACCCGGTAGGGCTTGGTACCCGAGACTGAAAAATGCTGCGGTATACCGGCCGGTCATCCGGGCCCCCCGGCACACCGGGGGTGTCCTTTTCGAAATCCTCCCGAAACTATAATGAGAAACTCAGCCGCTGATTTCCAACCAACCAGGAACGCGACCGAGGCCGAGGGCTGGTGAACCAGCCAGGAGACCTCGAGTGCTCCGGGTAATTCCATTCGAGCGGTTGCACTTACGCCAGAGACCACCGCTTTTTCTTGAGTTATGGCCTCGCCTGGGAAACTCCTCCCGTTATCAGACGGCAATTTTCGTCCTCCCGGGGATGACGATAACGAGGGTTTTATCAACCCCCCCCCCCCCCCCCGCGCGCAGAGATTTCAACCAGTCACATCTTTTACCAATGGATATCATCAGTGTTAATGATAGGTTTTCAATCGAATGCACGTGAGAGCAGGAAGAAGATAAAGAATCAATTGTCTAAGATTGGAAAAATACACTGATTATACTTTAAGAATAAAGAGAAGTTTCTGAAAGTTCTTGGTCTCTTCTTTTTACGATAACCTTTCATGGGAAAGTCTTAGTGGCCTCGTGGCGAAGGAGAGGATTTTTCGGGTTTTCTAGTTTTTTCATTTTTTAAATATTCGTTGATTTTTTTCGACTTTTTTTCGCCGGCATGTCCTCGGAGACTCCTGGGCTCCGCCCTGAAAGTCGAGGGTGAACGAGTCCCTCTTCGGCTGGGCAGTCGGCGAAGAGGGTAGTTTGCGCTCGCGGCGCGGCAGAGAGGGTGCCAGCTGGACACAACCCTCCGATCAATGAAGGCGAAGCGCGCGCAGCCCCTCCGCTTTTTTGAAAATCTGCCCGCCAACCTGGTTCTGCCTCTTGTTCGACCCCGCCGCACCCTCGCCCTACACCTGAACTGCATACCAAGATGGGGAAACGATGCGATGCCGACCGCGCACCATTTTGCTCTCAACTTGTTCGATCCACCCCTATCCGCGCCATGAACATTTCCCCAATACTCACAGCTTTCGGAAAAGTCTCAAAATATCACAAAAAATCCCCCATTTTTACTTTTTTTAAGCGCTCTGCCTGTCATGCGACGAAAAAAATATAAGAATCGCAACTTTTTGCGATTTTTTCCACCCAAAAAACGAAGCATCAGCTCGCGCAGGGTTTGAAAAGCTCGGTAGCTCCCGCCGCCAAAAAGTGCGGAGGCCAAAAAGGGAAAAAACACCCTCATTCGACATTCTAAAAGGGGCGCAGCGACATCTGTGGCTGTTTTTTCACACATGGTTTCTTTGCCGTTCGATCCATTCCCAGCTTACGAAGTAAAGGGGTGCAAAGGTTGAGCTACCCTCCGTCGGATGGCGCCACGCTTTAAAGACTAGTGAAAAATCGGGGTAGTAACCGCACCCGGTATTCGTGGGTACGGAATTTTTTTACTCCACGTCGTACGGGAAGTCTGCGAGTGAATTTTTTAGGAGGCGCTGGATAAAAGGTTCCGCCAGTCTAGCGAAAGATATCCTTTTAGAGAGGGATGCGCTCTATTGCCGCGTGAAATTGGCAAAGTTTTAATGAGAAGGGTATTTAGCTAACTTTTACGAGTGCTGTGCATCCCTGCACTTTACGCTTTTACTTGAACTTCTGCCTTGGTCGCGCTGGTACAGTCCAGCGACGTGCCGCCTCGGCATAGCACGGCAAATGCACGGAGAACTTGCACCATCTGTAAATGAAACCTGAACTTGGCACACGAAAAAGAATTCGGGCTGTCAATGATCGGTAAAAAGGGGTAATCCTTTCGAAAAAAATCTCGTCTATCTAAAAATCTTAGTACCACATACGAATCTCATCTTATTCTCCTCGTCTGACCATCGCCGACTTATTCTACTTACGACGTCTGACTTATCATCGACTTATTCTACTTGCTCTTCCTAAACTCGGCAGATTTTATACGAAATCTAATATTAGGATGATTTGAAATGAGAGAATTCGAACTGGCGAGATTCGTACGGTTCATGAGGGGTGGTGGGTGATCGTCTGGAGCAGAGCAGCCGATACTCGTTTCCTGCTGGCAGTTCCTACAGTTGCGTTCTTGTTCTCGGATTTGGAGGACGCGCGGTAGTCGCGCGCGGGATAATAAATTATTCGAGATAGATGATGTTGCCACGCCACAACGGGTCTGGGCTTGCTCTCTGCTCCGGCAGTGTTCTGCTAGCGGGTATTTATGCCGAGTCTGGCCGCCATGCTTCATACCACCCGGATAGCAAGCCCCTGAGTTATGTCGGCTGCGTTGGTCTTGATAGATTTTACAATTTACGATCACGGCGTATACAACGTCAGGTGAAACACTAACACCGACACCTCCGAGATTCTTCGCGTCGCCTAAGAAATGTTACCTTCACTCGTACTAAGACTATTTCCTTCCATGCATCCCTAACTTAAAGAATAAGTCACCCCAACGTCTTAAATAAATATTGCATCGGTGAATAAATAGAAGCCAGTATAGAATAATTTAAATTTTATTAGAGATGTGTATAATACAATTGATAATCCGATGAGATTCCTAGAAAAAAAAATTATGAATGGGATCAAAAGGTTTATATGGTGTAGAACGACGAATATGTTTGATGGCAGTGGCTGAGTGGCATCCCAGGAGTGCTTGTCATCAAAAGTGGAACGGGTGAATTTTATGGCCCCGTCAAAGATAAACCTCCGGGTGTAACTACCCTGTCGTATTATCTCCTGGCGCTAGGTGGGAAGGCAGTAGTATATGTACAGTGGTATCTCGCCGGACTAGACCGTCATTTCATAAGCTTTCACATCATTTTCTCCAGGATACTAACCCCGTGGGCTGATGATGGCCACCGTACCTACCTTTGAATCTCTTCCGATGCTCGCTCGAGTCTCAGCTCAGCCAGACGAGATAAGTTTCGGCTGGACAGGTTCAATGAAATTTATTCCAAAAGCAAATTTTGCTCTTTGTCACTGTCTAAATGCAGAATGAAAGACGCTTTTAAAGACTGATTACTAATAGATGAAGCGTGCGTATCGCGAAACTCAATTTCACCCTCTTCGGAGGGACGAAGTTCTGGCTATGACCCCAATGGAAAAGTTCGCCGCATTCTCTCGCGATGAAATCCTAACGCAATTAAATACCGCCGACAAGCGAGCGCCGGATATTGGCACTCCTCAGCCGTGCAATTCTATTACCCTTACGCCTCAACGCCAGCGTGTAGACAGCCGTAGTGCCTCATCCCTTCTGGCTGGGCCATCCCCCTTCGATTCCACCCTCGGCTCGCCGCCGCGCCGGTAAGCTCGGCTGCTCGTGTGGAGAAGCTCGAAATCGCGCGTGGCGGAAAACAAAGCGGGGACGTGCCCGAAATTGTCCGATACCGAATGCAGCCGTGGAAATCCTCCCAGTATCACTTTCCGATAGTCCTCCTCCTCCTCTCTCTCGGCCGACCTCTCCTCCTGCGGAGTGCTTAGCCGCAGAAAGGGTTCCCGCCAGCAGGCTTGATCGTCGGCACGAAAAGGGTGGCCACGATTAAGCGAGCAAACGGCGTGCAGCCAACGATCGACACCCTCCGCGTACTTCGACTTCTGCGACTGCTCGGCATTCCATTCTCGCCTCTCTTCCACAGCGAAGATCCTAACCGATCGGTTTGCCCGGGCTGTCCGCCCGAATTCTACAAAGTCACCAGTATCTTCCATTCTCTCATACTTCCGCCCATGAATTCCCACCTCGATTATCCCATCCGGAACGCCAATAAGGATGACATACTTCTGAAAATCCAAAATATCGCAGGGTTAAAGAAAATAAATATATATCAATTTGTCTTGATTCTACATGACAAAAGAGTTGTCTGCAGGTACTCGTAGACAGTTGGAAGCGGACGCAAACATGCGGCGGAAGACGCGAGGAGTAGGGTGTGCTCGAATTTGTCAGACTAACAAGGTGTTAGCTTGTGACCGCGGCGGGCCTCGACATCTGTAATAGTCAAAGTTCATTTACAGAAGTCTCCACCGCGCGACATCGGTCCTTCGACCGCACGAGACGAAACAGTTCCTCGAGTTTCAATTGTTCTCACGAACCACCTGTCAAAGAACTCAAAAGCACAGCTTTCAAATAAATCCTAAAGAAAATAATTAATTATCCTCTTCAATTTTTTAATATATCACAAAGACTACATTCCCAGTCTTTCGATAGGATTCAGTGGGATTTGAAGTGGAGCGCGTGGAGCTTAGCTATCACAGTTCAGGGAGAATCGCGCATAAGCCGAGTGGGGGCGGAGTCAGTGGTTGAGAAATGATCGGAATCCGAGGTTAACAAAGTCGATGGAAGCGTCAGCTATCTCGTCGTCAATCTGGTCAAAGGTAGAGCACCCAGGAGGACAGACGTAAGGGTGGGGGTGAGATGGAGGAGGAGGATGGGTGGACGGGTGGTGGTTTGGCGAGGACACCGGGTGGACTCGACGGTGCTGCCCAGCATCGACCAGAATATTATGGACTTATCAAGCCATCCTAATAGTCTCATCAGGATGCAAGCCTGCAGATCTCATCATCCTCGGCGTCCCTGGACCACGTACCTACGTAGGAACGAGCGAGCAATGGCGTTTCCTGGCGTAGATAGCGTTATAGGAAGTAATAGCGGACTGGTATGATTATGTGCTGTCCTAAGGCACATACACCACCCAAGGACATTGCTCTGGCTCCTGATCCATCCCCCCCCCCCCCTCTCCTCATCCCCATTCTTTCCCTTTCATCCACCTACTCCTTCCGATCATCAATCAACCCCAATCTGTCACTTCAACTGGAAGTGACAAGTCTTGAGAAAAGACGATATTGAATATAGAGTTAATAAATAATAGAATAGTAATATAAAAAAAATTTCTGTGAGTTATGGAAAAAAATTCTAAGATAAAACGAAAGTGGGTTGCAATTGGTTCGTAGCCTTTGCTAGGGCACATATTGCGGACATTGCTATACGGCGAATTACATAGTTTTGGGATATATATTGTTGTTTAGTACGGTTTAGAATTTCCATAGATAACGGAGAATTATAACGGAGGCCGCTGTCACGGGACCGAGAAACTGCAGCATATAGCTGCACGCGCACACATACCCTCGCAGACGTATAAATTTCTTCTTTCGTCGGATATGCTCTGCGAATGGAGAGACTCGTATGCGCTCCTGGAAATTCAGATTATCACCGGTTCGCCGTGCTACCGATAAGAGAAGCGCATTCATTCGACGTTGCAAAGGTGTAAAGTACTTGCAGATGCAATATTAGAAATTGGAAGTCTCGAAATGTGTCGCAAAACGAGTACTTCCGCTTAAATATTACTAAAAGATTTATTCAGTCCTAATATCGAAGTGTGAACAAGTGGTGATAAGAGGAATTGTCTTGCAAAGTGAAAATCCGCTAAAGTGAAAGATTATCCGGGCTTAAATTGCGCTCATCTGACCTCGTCATCTTTCAGCCGGCTCTCGGAGCCTCAGCCGCAACTAATAACTCGGCTTTTTCTTTAGAGGCGAACTACAAACTAATCTACGGCACACGCGCCCTTAGCCGCGGATATACTATTGCCCCTCAAACTGAATTCCCACCCCTCTCTGATAAGAACCCTTGGAAGAGTGGAGCAAAACAAACAATGTATTGGACGCGCAAAAGGATGTGAAGAAGGATACGAAGAAAGGAGGATTGAATAGTGCGCGGAAGTGGGAAGAAGTAGGATTCTTTCGGTTCTGGCATGGACCACACTTGATCGTTCGAGGCATGAGAGGAGGTTAGGTTTAAGCAACTCTGTGGAAGTTGCGGGCAGGGTCGGTTCGCCCGAGGGCGGCGGCAACTATTATAAACTGTAGCACCTCGAACTACCGCCTCCAGCTTTCCTTCTCTTGCCCTCCTCTGACCTCTTGCTAGCAGTACACTCTCTCTCTCTCTCTCTCCCTCTCTCACTCTCTTCCTTTCTCCCCGTTTCTCAGCGAGTCCGTCCCGCTCGCTCCTTCCGCCACCTCCGGCTGCACCTACTTTGCCTCTCCTCCTGACCCGTGCGACCTCCCTTGACGTTTCCAACCCCTGAGTCCGTCCAGTTCTCTCGGACCAACACCGCGTCTCCAGGCCGCCCCCAAATAACCCAGGGGCCCTGCCGAACTAACCCACACCGTCCAACTCTACCTCCGTCGGCAGTCTCTCTCTCCGATGGCGTACCCTCTAATCAATCAACCCCCAGGAATTTTGGCCGCTCCGCACCACGGATCGCGACTTTCCAGTCTTCACTGGCCGCATACATTCACTCTCTCTCTCTCTCAAACTCGCTTTCTCTATCTTTCTCTCTCTCTCATCATCATCCGTCCGCACCCTTTCCCCAGCATCCCTTCCAGCGAGCGAGCCCTTTGCTCTTTGCAGCTATCTCGAAAGACGAGGCTGCACCATCACCGCAGCGGTAACCCTGTTGCAGCACAGGCCGCTGCTCGCTATCTCACAGACACGGCCGTCCACCGGAATCCCCATCGGGCAACAGGAGCGCGTCCAAGATTGAAAGGCTCACGGCATGTGTTTCGACCCAGTTAGTTTCGTCGGATATTCTTAATACCCCGGCGGACACTGCGGCTCTCCTTTGCCCTTTACACTCTTCTCCGGTTTCCTTTGGCCAGTACGATATTGCATCGAGACCCGATTCGCCTTTGAATCCCCGCCACCGGATCCCAGAGTCCTCCGGCAACTCCCAAAGGGTTATCCCGAGTACAAGGGCGGCCCGAAAGTTTTAATGATTCTGTGGCAGTGCGGACTATTGGAGACACAGAATTATCATGGCTGGGAACTTATCGTTCTCGAATTCGAGTCGGTCGACACGCGTGGCTGGTGGGAGTCGATGCACGGAAGGAGAGTCGATCCTATCGAATCGGCAGAGCTTGCGCTGCTGTTCTTTACGATTGCGACTAGTGCCAGAGTAGGGCGGCGGTGGCTAATAGGTAATTATCACGGTACAATTTTGCCCGGTAGCCAATCCCATTCATTTCCTCGATATCTTGGGACGAGAGCAGAGAGGCAGCGCGCGTCCCTCCTCCATTGGCTTGGCCGCAGGCTCGCGCGGCCAATATCTCCCGTTTTCTAGCTTCGATTTGGCCCGGCGTACACTCCACGCTAGCAGAACTATAGGCGCGAGAGGAAATGGAGTAATTATAAGGAAATGACGGGCGTTGCCCGTGCGGTGGCTAACATTGAGATCTATCGCTGGATTCGCATTCTCTTTGGTCAGCCTTCCCTTCCCGCACGACAGTCCTCTCCCGAAATCGAAATATTCCCGGTCCGCGCTCTGCGGTGCAGTTTGCGGACCAATTCTCCACCAGGCTAACCTTTCACTCATCGAATCCAACGATCGATCCCAATCTCACTAATTCCTCTCATCCGAACCCTAAACCCAGAGAACACTACACGTGTCAAACCTTCCTATTCGCTCGGACTTATTTTCAGATCTTCGTTCAATTTTTATTGAAGAGCGAAAGTCGGTTTTCCGAAATAGTTAAATCGAACTTAAGTCTTCTTGGAAAGGAGACAACAATTTCTGGTTTAGGTTCTTCAAATATTCAGGTAGTAAAGGATGCTAGTGGCGTCCGGACTTCAGAATGAATTCGGCTTGCAGGATATCTGTTTGGCGAGGTGTGCATGCGTCGGTATTGTATAGTGCGCGGCGAGCACGAAGCTCGCAGCTCGCCGGTGAGTTGGCCAGAACGAAACTACTACGCGCCCGGTAGAGATGCATGCAATTTTGACTAGATTAACGCTGCATTATTCAGCTAATTAACTGCTAGGAGCTCGCTCCTCCTGCGCTGTTTTCCCTATCTCCCTGGAAACAATGTCGTTTGTCTTGCACCTTTACTCCGAGACAGCACGGTGCCTGCTGGCCTGTAACTTCAACCTTCCATTGCATTAAGACCCAGAAGCGAGCTTGAACTCACGTGTCTAACTTCATACCCTGGCAACCCTGCTAATTAGGGTCTCTCGTGACTCCCTAAATATTCCACCTCCTCAATATTACATCCCTCTGATAGACGGGACTTCTCGCTCAGCTTCAACTCTCCACGGAAGTCATTACTACTCACACGGAAAGTCTTACTTTCCCGAATTCTCCGCGGAGACTAGTTGGCCACTTGTATTCCCAGAACTACCAGATCAATTGTCGAGGCTAATGCCGCTCCTAGTATATCCTAATGTTTCGTTATTCCCACGGGATAAGTAAGTACGGAGTTCGGCCGCGATTGCTGCTTTCAGGCAGAACCGGAGATGTAGATTGCAAGGATCCCACTAAATCAACCGCTAGTTAATTACTATTTGATCAGAGATTACTGCTTAGAAACTGGACGGTTCGTTTAGCTCCAGGCTGCTCCGAACTTTGCGAAAGTACATAAGTGTACACAGACTTGAAACTGTGAAAAGATCGTACTAATATAACTGGCATCGTAAAGGTAGGAACCGAGAAGATTGAATCATCTCTCGTATTCGTCATCAACTTCTGTTTCATTGAAGTCTTCAAAGCACCAGGAACACCACAGACAACAAGAGTACTCTGTGTCTCTAAAGTACAATTGAAACTTTCGCAATAAAGTCTCGGTGAGCGTTGGAACTTCGCAAAATGGAGATGGAGTATCTCTGTGTATGTGTGTGTGTGTGTGTATGCGAGGGTATGCGAAATGTATCTGCTGCGGTGGGAACCGCCATCTTCTTCGAGAACAGTACACCCAATACTGCAGTGACGTTCGGCGTTTCCTCTCAAGCGCGAGCTCTCCCAACTTTCGGGCGAATCGGGCTGCGAGGGCTAAACGCGGAGAGAGCGAACCAAGAGATGCAGCATCCGAGAAACTGGAAGGCTTGCCTCAGCCTCTCTATGCTAGAAACAGCTGAATATTCCTCGAGGATCCAAGGGATGTGTATGTAGTACATACTAGCAGTGCGGATGTGTCTAAGCGCACGCTGCAGCTTTAGGAAGTAAGATAGAGCGCTAATATACGTGCATCTTCATATACGTATGCCTTTTGCGGAATATTCAATGGTATTTACCACTGTTATGCATAAGTTCTGCTCTGTTGCGCCCTACCTACCCTCACATCCGTAATACCCTTCTGCCGTTTCTCGATTATATGAACGCCAAAGTAAATATATCACTTTAACTACCCCCGACAAAGCAAATACATCCCCAATTGATATCAACAGGAATACTAAACTTGGCCGATAAATCTTCCATCTTTTATCATACAGATTCTTAGTCTCGCTGAATGATTTGAGAGAAAGTCTATATTTTCAATTGGAATTTCATACGCCGTCGAGAGGTTTCTTGGTCGAATTTGCTGAAAGAAAGGTCGCCGCGTTCCCGCTGGAAATAGGAGGATGGAGGCATTCCGGTAGAGTTCGAAGGTATACGAGACCACGAGCATTCTCTCTGGAGGACCAACAAGCAGACTGCAAGTAGTACGATCGCGTTATGCTGCAGACTGGAACTTCCGGCGGCGGTGTATGCCGCTACCTACGGAGACCTCACACCCCCCTCGCCAGGAGCAACCACCCCCTAGTTCACCTCGGCAGCGGTGGTCGACTCCCTTCCAGCATTCAACCCTTCCTTATTGCAAGTTCCACGCTTCGTGCATTAAACTATGGAGTTGCCCAGGCATCGACCCAGCCGAACCACCCACCATCTGGATATGCGGCCCGCGCGCATATACGCTATGTACATTTCTAATCAAGCGATATTGTAACTGCGGTCTAACCTCCAAACACCACGGCCTCCAACACCCACCCCTTTTGCCTTGCCGTGCCTTGCCTTGCCTTGCTTGCACTCGCCGATGTAGTTTCTCTCCGCTGCCTCCTCTTACCCACCTTTACTTCTCCCTCGAAACTCTCTCTCCTTCTCCCTCGCGCCCTCCTCACTCCTCCGCCGCCCCTTTCTACCCTTCTCTAACCTTCGTCTTGGCTCTTACCGCCCTCCTCCTCCTTCAACCCTATCCCTCGCCCGCCGTCTGGAACCACTACTTCTACTCTACCTCGGCAACCCCTTGACACCCCCCGCCCCCGCCGCCTCCTCCACTTCGTATATCCTGCGGCATTAATTTACGACGCCGCTTCCACCGTCTCAAGCCGATTTATGGCCCCGCGACTCCTGGGATACGCTCTCCGTGTAATGGACCGTCCTGCTAAATCGCCAGTGAAAGTATTAGCCTGTCGGCTGGAATGCGAATGCTCGCCTTCATGGCCCACGCTCTCCTTCTCGGATAATTTGATGGAGACCTAATGCCGGCATAGTTGTACGTGTCTTGAATATTATTCTTTAATGAAGAAACGTGACCTCTGATAATGTTGGAGGGAATGTTGTATGGAGGGAGGGGAGGGATCGCGTATATCAGCGTCTTCAAGTCAAACAGTATGTGTCCGCGCGGCGAGTTGCCGTGTGTGTCTTGGAGCAATCTAGCCACGGTACGAATTTCTCGGGAAATAGATAGAGTCCGGTCAGCCAGGATCCTCGAGCCATGCAAATATGGCCGGGCACCGTGTCGCAACTGCAATCGACTGAAAATGGAATTTCCCCGGCATACAGTCTGTATAGTCGCCTGCGCGCTCCAAGTTAGACAATCAGCCGAACGCCGCCGTAATCACGGAATAAGATGGCCAATGAAAAGCTAAGCTCCTACCAACCACCGTGCAATTACCGAGATCCGAATTAATTCTCCGCTGGGATAGAAAATAAATGATACTCGATTCGCAGACGCTACGAACGAAAGCTAGATAGTTGGAAGAATCAATGCGATGTTATGTTTTGGCGGGTGATTTATTTCGCGAGGGTGAAGAACAATAATCGTAAAGCAACCGGCTTTCAATAACACGTTGACACAGTTGCTCGCCGGACTGGGGAAAATTCCATTGAATATGAGGGGTCCATTTTGCGCCAAGTTATTTGACGCTCGATTAATGACACGAACATTACAACACACAGCCGCACACGGACGCCGCCGACCGCTCTAAACCCACCGGCTGAACCCTCATACGCTTAAGTACCGCCGCGGTATTATGCGATTTCGCGAACGATAGATCCGCATAATCCGCAAAGGATCGTCAACGAGGGAGAAGAGAAAGAGGGTGCCGGAGAGGTTGCCAGCGGGGCTGAGGCGTCGGGGGAGGTGAAAAGTTGAGAAATCTGACAGGATCCCTCTGCTAATGTTCCATTGAAGTGCACACGCTCAAGAGGATCTCCCAAGTCTTCTCAAAATTTCTAGTTACGCAATTCTCATTCGCAGATAAAATAATTCGAACTTATTATTTTTTATGAGAGCAAATAAATTATTCAATAATCAGAATCCGGTTGATTTATGAGAGGGAGAATAATGTTCGCTCAAGATTTCCCATGGTGGATCATGAGAGACGAGATGAACATTTCAGGTTCAACTGATTCCACGGGAACCTGTTCCGGTGGAAGCAGTTCTGGACCACGTAGCTTTCTCACGGTGTCTGACCAGTGGTCATCTTGCGAGATGCGTCACGAGAGCGGAGGAAAAGCCGGCCACCCTGATGGCGCACTCGCTAGGGGATGAAACTGGTTGGACCACTCGCAGAATCTTCTCGAACGAACTACATTCTTTATATCTGTTGCAGCATCAGTTACATTTTTTGTTACAGACAGAAAATGAATTGATATACATATTTTAAAAATAATATTATTTAATATCTCGTAAAAAATAATATTAATGCGATGATGATCGCAGACAAATTAAACTTATTTTATTATTATAATTCCTTCATATAGCTATAATTTATTTAATTATATTATGTATTTATTTTATAAATGATTATTTCCATTCACTCTCATAGGAAGTATTATGGAAGTACAAAAGTTTCCAGCAGCCATCTGGACCCCTTTCGACCGTTACTTCTTTCATTATTCACAGACAAGTTTTTTATGAAAATCTGTACGTTAACGATTGAAAGGGAACTTCGTACATCTCGAAAGTAGACGAAGGGATAGAAGAAGTTTCCATCAGCAGCGGAGATGAGGCGAAGAAGAACCTGTTCCGCAGGACTCGGGGTGACTTCGCGCTGGACCACCCCGGTTCTCACGGTGTCTCGACGAATGGTCATCTTTCCCGCTCTCCGCGACAAGAGGAGCCAAGGCGCTCGGAGTGGGGAATCCATAGAATTTCGAGAAGAAAATTCCGCCGATCCTGATCGCACGTTCGCCGATGGCAAACGAGTTTCGCGTATTTCAAGAGACGCAAATCTGGGTCTGTTGGTCAGTACCAGGGATGCTGCGGACCACGCAGCATCCCTTCTGCTCGCAGACTAATATTTCATAGTCAGACCAAATTCTCTGACACATCTCCGCCGCGAACTCCACCGAATTACTAACCCTTGACGAGCAAAAAATCAGAGTGCCTTCTGTTGCAAATTTCGATGGTCGGCTGTTCCTTTAAAAGTTACCGCGAGTGCCTTCAGTCGGAGAAAGCACTTTATCCTGGTCATCCATCGATGGACAAACACAATTCGTAAGTATATCTATTTATATATTTAATTCTAATAATCGAAAATCATCGGTTTCAATTTTTCCTATTATAATATTACGTTTCTCGGGAAACATTCAATTTTGAGCGTTATATCTCATGGATAACAGAGTTGCGAGAGTGTAACGTTTGGAACAAAGCAATATCGCGTTACGTCGAGTAGTGCGTTCGATGTTCATGACTGAGAGCCATTCCCGGAGTTAGAATTATTGATCTAATACTCGAGGAAGCTAAGCCCGGTGTCTACGTCGAGGCTGAGCGTATCTTATACTTCCCACCCCACCGACCGCCGCCAACTGAGCTCAAAGCTTCGGAGGTTCGCAGCCCCAAAAGGAGCCCCATAATTAATCGCGTCCCAGCGAAACACCCCCGAATAGAAGCGTCCTGTCACTATTCCTAAATGGATTCCGAGTTAGATCGTGCGGATACCAAGTGGCATTCCTCTAATGCGCCCTCCCTTTCTTTAATAACCAATCCAAGTACCAATCGACTTGAATTAACATCATCCCCAAAATTCTTATTGGCTTCGATTCATCAAAAGTCATCGCAATCATAGTTGAGCATTTCCGATTGCACGGAGGTGCGAGTTCGCCGTTGCAAGACAAGCGAAACTAATCCGGACTGCGGAGAGTACGAAGAATGGTGAAGTAGAGTAATTAGAGGGTGGTACGCGCGCTCGCTCGCTCGCCGGCAAAGAGAGAAGTGTGAACGTGGACAAACACGGGCAAACGAGGTACATACGCGGCGAGAGCGGCAGGGCTGCGACCTTAGACGAAGTGTTAGGTCGGTCAGGCCGGCTTGGTAACTACGTGCGGCCGGTGATTACGTCGATCGTCGAAAGAACAAACTCCGGATTGGATTAAGCACACGGCTGCACCGGCACCTTCCCCATTTACCGGCCGTGGACGGCCGCCACCGCCACGGTTTACCATAAAGTTTACAACTCCTGACAGGCTACGCGGCCGCTCTGACCGTACTAGAATGACGACAGTCCAACCCTTTGCTCCACGATGTACCCTAGAACGTTCGCACACTCCCATCCAAGCCGCACCTCAACCTCCTACACACCTACCACCGACGCCATCCACCGCGTCAATCCGCCAAACGAGTGCAACTTGCCTCTAAGTTAACAAGTACGCTCGACGTTTGCATGAAAACGCCCCCGATTCCGTCGAGCGATCGACACCGCCCTTTAATAAGCACCCAGTTATTTCTCCAACGCTTCAAACCACGCTTAAGTGGAACGAGAGCGTCCTAGCCAGACACAGTGAAAATGGTTATCGATTTCAGTTAACATTCTTAATAGTATTAGTAACAATGTGTTACTGTACAGTTTATTAGAGGTACTTAGTGCTTTAAATATGGAGAAAGTAAAAATAAAGTCCCACTGGGTTGGAAGATGGCGCGTGAAAGATATAGGGTACAGCCTGAGGGTAAATCTAATGGAAGAGAGAGAGAGTGGCGCGCACCCCCTGCAACGATGGCGAGAGCCTTTTCGCTAGGGTTGTCAGGCACCCTTTCCTTAATTCCCAAGTAAGATGGCAGCCATCTCATCGGCCATTCGGCTCGAGCATCCCTACAGGACTTCTTGCGTCCATGTAATCCTACTGCTAGATAAAGGGGTTCCTAGTGTGCGGAGGCGTAGAAGGGTATGCGAGGATTGGTGGAGTCATCGTCTCCGTATTACGCGAGGGGCCAGGATAATTTTCTCAATTTCATAGTGTCTCCCGTGGGGCTGCTCGTTAAGGGCTCGAAGTGAGAATCCGGGGGTGGGGAAGGTTTCGGGAAAAGGCTGGTAAGGGTTAGACCGTAAGATAGTTTGATAGGCTTGGTTGCCAGGAGACCTCTAAGGCTTTAGCCTAGCTGCCTAATACCGAGAAAGGCACCGAACACATATGTACTCTGAGCTTATAAGTGATCCTACTCTCTCTCTCTCTCCCCTGTGTCCATGTACAGGGTGATTCACTTGCCTTTGAATCAGAACTCTCCTAGCCCTTATTTTTTTGATGGACTTCCCGACCTTCTCAGGGGCTGAAATTTGGTGGGGAATGTTTTTTTGCATCGAGGAAAAAGTAGAAAAAGTTCCAGAGCCCTAGCTGAAAATTCATTTTGTCGCAAATTTTTTAAGGCATACCCCTTCAAAAATTTTCGATTTTTCGAAGGTTCTGGGACCGGGACGAACGCTTGATTTTTCGATTGCTCGTGTCTCAAAACGGAAAAAAAACATAAATGTTGTGGGGGAAATGCCGGAATTCTACCTAAAACACGTGGAAAACCGATCTGGAATATTTCATTTCAACGGTTTTCCCTGTGTTTTTTTATCTTCCCGATCTTTCCCGGGGCTGAAATTTGGTGGGGAATGTTTTTTTGCATCGAGGAAGAAGTAGTAAAAATTCCAGAGCCCTAGCTCAAAATTCATTTTTTCGCAAATTTTTTAAGGCATACCCCTTCAAAAATTTTCGATTTTTCGAAGGTTCTGGGACCGGGACGAACGCTTGATTTTTCGATTGCTCGTGTCTCAAAACGGATAAAAAACATAAATGTTGTGGGGGAAATGCCGGAATTCTACCTAAAACACGTGGAAAACCGATCTGGAATATTTAGTTTCAACGGTTTTTCCTATGTTTTAATGACTTCCCGACCTTTCCCGGGGCTGAAATTTGGTGGGGAATGTTTTTTTGCATCGAGGAAGAAGTAGTAAAAATTCCAGAGCCCCAGCTCAAAATTCATTTTTTCGCAAATTTTTTAAGGCATACCCCTTCAAAAATTTTCGATTTTTCGAAGGTTCTGGGACCGGGACGAACGCTTGATTTTTCGATTGCTCGTGTCTCAAAACGGATAAAAAACATAAATGTTGTGGGGGAAATGCCGGAATTCTACCTAAAACACGTGGAAAACTGATCTGGAATATTTCATTTCGATGGTTTTCCCTATGTTTTTTTATCTTCCCGACCTTTCCCGGGGCTGAAACTTTGTAGAAAGTGTTTTTTTGCATCGAGGAAGAAGTAGAAAAAATTCCAGACCCCTAGCTCAAAATTCATTTTTTCGCAAATTTTTTAAGGCATACCCCTTCAAAAATTTTCGATTTTTCGAAGGTTCTGGGACCGGGACGAACGCTTGATTTTTCGATTGCTCGTGTCTCAAAACGGATAAAAAACATAAATGTTGTGGGGGAAATGCCGGAATTCTGCCTAAAACATGTGGAAAACCGATCTTGAAAAATTGATTTCAATGGTTTTCCCCGTGTTTTTGGTACTTCCCGATCTTTCCCGGGGCTGAAATTTGGTAGGTAATGTTTTTTTGCGTCAAGGAAGATACTATAAAAATTCCAGAGCCCTAGCTAAAAAAAAATTTTTCCCCATATTTTTGACCGTCGAAAATATCCCATTTTTGGTGGTGATTCAAAGGCAAGTGACTCACCGTGTATTTACTCGCGTAACAAGGCCCACCTATTGAACGCGACTGGCGTGCTCAGTAAATATCGATGCAAATGAAATGATGTTACTATCGCTGGGCCGCGAGGGTCTAAGGAATTTCGAATGGAGCATGATTAAGAGAGTTTCGACCCTCCGAGTCATCAGCCGAAGTGCCCTAATGGAATTAGAACCGGTGAACTTCGTTACCATGTTGGCAGAGAAAGCGAGAAGGGTTTTTGCATCGAAGGATTTCAAAGAACTTTCAATTTCGGTCTTGGGATTCATATAATTCTGATACCTAATTGATTTGAGACTCAAGAAAGGTGTGATAGGTCTGGTTAATGGATGCGCAGATCGGTGAGTGATTTTCGTTGGCTTGGTATTAATGTCGGATAATGTTGGGACATGCATACCTGGCAAACAACGACTATAAGGCCTGAGAGATACTCTTGGAGCCAATGGCTCTACGTGGTAGACCTGTACAGTACAGTTTTACCGATAAGACCCGCCGTGTTTAACAACCCCTGGCTGAAGCACCACGTCTGCAACCCCTGCGATCTCTAGAACACCATGATCGTTCACCATAGGATGTAAACCTGGCCGCTACTTTCCGTCTACCCTCACCTAGAGCCATCCTGGCAATATGCTGCCGGATACTGCCGATATTGGCAACGATTAACCCAATTCGGCGCGAATCAAAAATGCCCAAAAGCCCCTTTGTGCGCCTTTGTTCGAAGCCAGGCGTTCAACGATCGATGCGCCTGAATTTCTCTCGGGGAGCAGTGATGAAAACGTGTGAAAATAAAAAGTGCAAAACAAAACGCAATGGTCCAGGGCGCGAAAGAGCCTTGAAGGGCAGCTGGGAGGGTGAAATAACGGGAAATAAAAACGTGGTACAGTGGATGATAGGCGAAGGACGGTGGTGAAAAAGGAGTAAATGGAAGCCGACGGCAGGATGAAGCGGCAGCGGCGGGCGGCAGGGAGGGCGGCAGTAGCTCTCTTTCATGGTAGCGCGCTGTGAAAAGCACAACGAGAGGAGAGCTGGATAAAAAGCAATCGCGCGAGGGTTGCGGACGCACGAGCGTTAATTAGCGGCACGCCGTAAATCTGCAAGAGAGAGGGCGCGTATTCGCGAGAAAAAAAGGAAGGCGTGGGCACGCGATGCCAGGGTGGTGGAAATAAAAAGGGAGAGTCTTCAAGGTTAGCGAAGAAAAGGGGAAAAAAGGATAGGTGGGAAGGGTGGGATGGGGTGGGGTGGGCCCGGGTCGTCGAGGTAGGGAGAGATACGAGGCGTCTTGGGTGGGATGGGGGATGAAGGAGAGCGCGCGAGTGGGATCCGGGGCTGCAAGAAACGACCTTAGACTCGGATCAATAGAAGAAGGGGGTTGATACTCTCCTACGGCAGAGGGGTGGCGGCCGCCGGGGGCGAGGGCGGCGCGAGAGGGGGGGTGCTGCTCGCACCGGCGAAGAGAGAGCACTGGCGGCCAGAGGGTTGGAAGGGGGTTGAAGTGGAAAAATCTTAGGTCCGCCGCGCGGCCAGCCGGAGGGAGACCACCGCACCCCGGCCAGGGTGGGGGTAACCTTAGACAAGAGGCGTGGTCTGTTAGTATTCTCACCCCCGGGGTTTCCACGGAGAAGCAGCAACCCTTATAGCCGACGTGGAGGCCATGGACGTGTCGGCTAGAACGATCACCGGAATGAGGATGCGGAGGTGGTGGAAGATGACTGGCGACTATCTTCTCAATTCACGACTACGTCCTCGACTTCCTCGCCTTCTTTCTCAATGTACCCTCCGGCCAAACCACCTCGACTTTTCCACTCCTCGCGTATCCAGATCCCTTTGCCAGACGTACGTCCACACTTTTTCCTCCCGTGACAATTAAGATGACGAGCGTGTCACGAGAGACGAGGAGGAGGCGATCGCGATGAACTGGCAGCACAGATTTCGCAAGCGGCACGATACTGAGAGGCAGCGACGAGCGAGAGTCTCGCGGCGGAGCTTTTTTATCGGCTAACCGGTAGACGAAGCCCGAAGAGTGAAACGAACCCGTAGTGGCCGTGCTTTTTTACGGCGCATGCGGCTGTTTCAGGGAGTTGCGAGGGTGGGGGACCGAAAGAGAATCGAACAGCCAGCCGGTTTTCCACCCTCCAGCAGCCTCCTTTCAACCACGCTCCCAAAGCACCCTCGAAGCACCCTCTGCTCATCGAACCAGCCTATCGATCTCCTTCTTCACTAAACTTGACACGCTTTTTTTTGCGAAAAACAAAACTCACCGATAAAAGAACGATCGTCAAACATACCGGATTTACCCTCTCGAATGGAGACCAGCATCGTAAATTAATACTCGGTGATATTCAAAACCCTTTGATCACTCGACTCGATTTTGGGCGCGCGCGCGCGCGAGCGCATTAATAAATATAGTCTACGTTTCAATAGCCGGTAGAACTGAAGAGCATTAAGCGGCCTAGGATGCCGACGCGCAGCGGCAGCTTTCAAACTCGGCGATGAATGGACTCGAAAGTCAGCCGATATTAACGTGCAAATGTGCGGTGA
Organism: Ectemnius continuus; assembly: GCA_910591665.1. NCBI lineage: Eukaryota > Metazoa > Arthropoda > Insecta > Hymenoptera > Crabronidae > Ectemnius > Ectemnius continuus. The sequence continues at coordinate 3,877,507 of OU342868.1, read as the reverse complement.
ATTTGAAAGCAAGCGCGCGGGCGCGCGCGCGTTCAGTACTCCACGCTGATTCAGCTCGACGGATGGATGAGCGCGAAGGCAAAGGAAAAGGACGATCAATATAAATAGGATACACAGTGCACCGAGCGCTGGATAGAGGCAGGGTTAAGGGTAATCAGTGCGTTTATCGACATGTAAATCGTACGATTGATGACATGGACTTCTGATCGTGCGTAGCGCAACGCAGCGCAGCGCAGCGCAGCGCAGCCGGCCGTTTTGCGGGGCTGGCGTCGGCGAGAGTGGACGCATGCTGACTCGCTCGCACTCCCGCGCCGGCCCCGCTACAAGGTAGAACGGACGTTTGCACGTGCAAATGTGGCAGTACGAAACGTTCATACATTTCGGTTACATTACCGTAGACATCATCGGATGTGTTGACGGGAAATACGAGCATAACTCAACCGAAGCTACCTGCCGGCATTTCGCGAAAATCTCGGCCCCGCCCCGCCCCGCCGTCCCGCCGTCCCGCCGCCGTCCCACGACCCATCTCGTCGGTTCTGTCTTTCTCACGAATATAGGTAAACGCACTTTCGCCGTCCCTCCGCTGTTCTCTGTATACGCGCATGTTGCCCCTTCATCTTCCTCTCTGTCTCTATTTCTCCCTCACCGGCAGACGCACTGCCGCCGGCCTCCAGTAACACATAACGCTCTCGCTCCTCTCTCGGCCTTCCTTCCCTCCGCTCCCTCCCTCCCAACCCCCAACCCCCCCGAATACGCCGCTCCTCGCAATATATACCCCTCTCGCTCCCTTCGAGCACCCGCACCCGCACCCCCCACTGACTGATGACGTCATTTCCTACCGAGTATTATACATCTCGCAGCATATTTCCGGCGAGCGATTAAGATTCGCGCGCGACACTCGCCTGGAAAACGAGATTTTCCTCGGCGACCTCGCAACCTGATCCCATTGCGCGCCGCGAATGCCTCGGGAAAGAACGGGATCGTTTAATTAAGACGATGATAGGATCAATTAGCAGATTTTTATTTTTATTGAATACTAGAAGTTGCTTGAATTTATGAGAGTATTTATTCAGTGAAGAAGTTTGATTATGGTTTTAGTAGGCCGTGTTTTTCTGTTGGCTATTGAGTGTAAAGGACGCAATCGGAGAATTCCCAGTTAGCTCAGGCAATGTGACACTTTTACAGTTATGGCCGGCGTAAAAGGCGAATGGTACGAGAATTACCGTGTCAGGTGCTTCTCGGTGCATCTGGAAATTGTGCTATGAACACATTCATAAATCCTCGGGGAGTAAAAAAATTCTGTTTGAAGGCAACTCATGGAGTCAGACAGTTAGTTATTTATAATTCTATTTGGTTAAAGACTTGATAATTCAAAGAGCGGAGTCTCCACTAGTTAAGGTACAAGTGCCGCCAGACATATGTACTCTTCTTAATCCCTGAATACATACACCAGCCACGTAGGACGGCGACATGTACATTTGCACAATTGGCCGGAGATTCTGTCGGATCCCGTGGCAGAGCAGGATTTTCTTTCGAGCCATTAGCCGTGAAGTGGCAGTTGGATCGCGCGTTACTGACTTTCGTTTATGCTAACGGCGTGCGAACGTACCAGCACTAATAACTATTCCCATCCACGCACACTAAACCCCATCCAACCCTTACGATCTTACAAATACTTCAACGTCTCATTTACAAGCGGATCAGGAAGAAAAACTGTTCTCTAACCGAAAAGGATCAATGGCAATCGGGAAGGATGAGAGAAGGGAGAGTAAAAAAGTGGCTGCTTGGACGGAGGTCAGGAACTTATCAGCACGTAATTAACGGCAAGGCGAACTGGTCTCATAGGTCGGCTGTCGGCAAAAAAGCTCTTGCACGGATACAATCCCGTAAATTTAGCGAGCGGGCCAACCCTCTGCCCAATGGCTCAGCAAGAAAGTCCCTTGTTCACTGTTTTGCACTGGCTCCTCGCCGCGACGTGTTTGCTGGAATCAATTGTTGTTTCGGGGTTTGTTTGCGGCGACTGGGCCGCGCGCAACTGCCACTGCCAAGCTCCATCGACTCTCTCTCACTCACTCACTCTCTCTCTCTCTCTCGCCTGCGATCCACCCCTCTCGTACCCAATGAGCCAACAGCAACGGAAATATTACCGCAGCAACGCGAGAAATTACACAATCAACGTGGTTGTAAGGCCGTCCGTGTAATCCGGAACTGGTTGCCGTCCGAGGCAACGGGAGCGCAGCATCCAACGCCGCCGCGGGCTCCGGGATCGACCAGTCGCTCTATAAATACATTACGTTTGATAACGCTTGGAACAGAGAGATTGAGACACGAAACTATACCGTAAGTGTTTTAATTGCTCGCTCGCCGCTCTCGTTAGGGTAGAACTCGCTCGGAGCGCTCCAGGATGATTCGGCAACGGAATGCGCGGGAGATTGCGACACAAGGTGGAAAATAGGGAAAGTTGGAGATGTCCTATAACTGGTATTGCCTTATGCGATTTGGGTAAAGAGTATCAGCGAGAGTTATGGCGATCGTAATAACAAAAGGTTGGTAATGAAATAAATTAGGAAGTAATTCTTAGGTGATGGTTCAACTAGTCGGAGGGATTAGGAAATCTCGTTTGTCATTGGTTCGCTGAGCGCGCAATGAATTTTAATGACCCTCGACAATTAAAATGCTTCGGTGATTCTTGCGAGAGAGGCGCGTAATTGAAATGGTGGCCGGTCGTCGCGCGAAAGAAAGTTAACGTCGTCGGACGCCTTTGTGCTTTGGCAGGCGTGGAAAAAGGCGACGACTATCGTCGTTCGTCCTTGCCGGCGGGGAAAAAAGTGGACTTCTCGTCGAGCAAGGTGGAAAAACTAGAAATTGACGTTCTTACGGGGTTCGCACCCCTTAATCCCATGAGACATCTTGCGCGGCTGCTCTGCTCGCCGGAATCCCTGGACCGCAGTATCCGGATTTCGGAAGAGGGTAACTTCTCTTGCTCGACGAGAGGGGAAAGAGATCTCGGAGGTCGCAGGTCGTGGGATGGATTGCTCTTCGGGAACTGGTCCGGCATTTCTTGAAACGCATCTCTCACCACTGTGAGAATACTTTAACAGCTTCCGTTTTACCCCCCGACGCATCTTCTCCACATCGCGAACTAATTAAGCTTGTTATTCAGATTTAAAATACATAATTAAGTGATACGCGCAATTCCAGTTGTCATCGGACACGGGCCATTTTGCATTTAAGCAGAGGCGGCCAACGTATTCGTTTAATCGTGTTTTCCTCCCACGCCGCTCCTTTCACGCGTTTCCAGTGGGCATGGACAGTAACATACGAGTTCCAGTGGAATCCAATTAATGCTGACACCTCTCCGAATGTCTTTCAACGTTTCGAATTTTAAGCGGCATAATATGCCGCCGGACACGCTGTCAGCGTCTCGAACTACCTTCGCCCTTTGCCCTTTCCGAGGGGGATCAACTCCGATTGGCAGAACACCAGACACCAAATTCTCCCACACACACACACACACAGACAGACACTCACGAACAATCCAAAAGATCGAAAATCAATTTCAATAAACTTTCCTCTATTCAATTGAAATAGAATGCGATCATGTAATCCTATAATCGAGTGATTCCTCATCGGAACAACGATGCGCTTTGTATGACGGAACAATGCCACATTTCCTTACCTAATCCTGAAACAATGCCTCGCGGTCGAATGGCGTTGGCGATTTCGGGCGACGTACCTTGTCTATGTCTGTGTGTGAGTGTGGGTGTGTGGGTCTCCAATTCTCAGGAGCGAGAAGAGCGGTCCCTTTAGCAGCTCGAATATACGGCTGTAGCCGGGGGCGATGAGGGAGGATTGGGAGACCGGAGGAAACAGGAAGAGGAGACGCTTTCGGAGGAAAAGCCGGAGAATGAAACAGAGCCAAAGGGCAAGAAGAGGATCGAGAGAGGAAGAGGGCACTCAGAGAGCCACGAGAGATTGAGGCAGTCGGAGAGAGAGAAAGCGAGGGGGAGCGAGGGAGAGAAAAGAGGGGGAGGGCGGTCACTTGGCGATTAAGAACACGTACTAACCCTGCCTGGTTTTCCACCCCTGCAGCCTAGGATCAATACAACTTAGTTTCCCGTCTAACCCCCTGCGCCCACCCCTCGCCAAGCCCACGAGGAACCCCTTTGCTTCGCCGCCACCACCACCGCCCGCCCACCACCGCTCCTCTTCTTATGTCGCCGCGGACCAGGAGGACGACGCGACGCTCTGCTTCTTACGAATCCACCATCCTGCAATAGCCAACGTTAGAACCGCCATGCAACGGGTGTGCCCGCAAAAAGGCGCTGATAATGACAGCGCCCACCAACCCTGATAAGAACCACTTAGATTCTATCGATTGAGAACACTCCGTGCAAAACCCTAATTTCCATCGGAAAGAAACTACAGGAAAACCTTTCTGCTGGTATGGCAAATAGATTCGCGGACACTTTAGAAAGGTGGATCGTTTTTAAAATGAGGACAGTTTAAAGGAGATGTTTGTTTAATTAGGTGGATATTGAATCAATACTGGCGGAGGTAATAGAAGTAGTGAGAGGATAAATATTGGGATGTTTTGGTGTGGCGATGTTTGTTTACATCATTGATAAGAGGAATCTTGGGTAAAAGATGGTGAAGTAGGTGTAGTAGTTAGGGCGAGTGCACAGGTGCAGTGGTAAGCGGGGCGAGTGCAGCAGTCTCGAAGATAGAGGATCGGCTGGATTATGCATCTGCTTCATTTATTTACGCGGAGCGCACCCGGTATGGACCGCGACGTAGAAGTGTGAGGATCGTAGGTGTGCAAGTCTTCTTACGATCAATAGAGGTTAGTCGCGCCCAGTTCCGCGGATGAAGGCACCCACCCCTTTTCTAGGCGCCTCGGGCTAGTGGTGGTGGTCGGCGCCTCCGACCACTGTCTAGAGGTGGAAAGTCGCAAGCTTCGTCTTCTACTTCTTCTTCTTCTTCGCGCGACATGGAAAAGCTCGCAGCGTCGACTCCCGATCCTCACCAGCGGCATCTCGATTTTCTGGCCTCTGGTGGGGAGCTTTTCCACCCTCTTTTCCTCCTTTTCGCCGTAAACACAGCTCTCGCTCTCACCCCTTCGACGCCGCTTCCACCACCCCTACTCCGCCTCTCGCGCTAAGCCAGACTATCTTGTATCTCGGTCTACCCTCCACATACCCACCCACACCTATTTTCCATCCCCCTCTAACTGGACCTCTTCATCCTTCCCACCTACACTTTCCTAGTTACCGCTCTCTCTACCTCTAACTCCTGTTAGTCTGCCTTTCCTCGCGCGCCACTTCTCCTTTTCTCTTATTAACACTTGCTCCCGCTGAGGGCCGTCCGCATTCTTCACCGTTTTCATCGCGCTCCACTGAAACTTCCACCGTCTTTTTGCCCGCTCGACTCTTGGCCCCGTTCTCTCATCTGTACAAGTTGTTCCTCGCTTCCTTTTGTTCTTAGATAGCAAGCTCCTTTTAGATTTATTAGGAAGTCGCCTTTGTCTCGGCGCAGTACTGCTTCTACATCTATCATGTTTGGACAATGGAAGGCTGCTCGCTTCGCAAACTCTCTTGACAATAGTCGCAAAGTAGTTGTCTTTGTTCGGGCACATCTACTTGTCTTCCAAGGCAGCCTGTCTGTGTCTTATCCGTCCCTCGCCCCCCCCCCCCCCCTCCCCGCCACCGCCGCTCTTTATAGCTTTTCAACCCCTTCCATGCTTTCCTCCAGTTGGGAGACGCGCAAGCGCTGGCCCCTTGCAATTTCTGTGTGTCTCCACCGCAATATACACATATAGGTGGCGGAAAGCACCCGCGAAAAGGAGCGCTACTCTACAGTATTCCCTTGTTACGAGATACGATGTTATACCTACTCGAAAGCAACCACTATCTCGAAATGCTTCTCCCAAGAGTATCGAGAACTACTCTGATATTCGATGAGAATTGTATCAAGATCCAACTGATCATTTGTATAAAGACAGTCATTTTAAAGAAATGTCGTCTGCGCTTTAAAGATCTGATCTTGAAAATTATTACTTTCATGATGATATTTGAATCTTTGACAAGGTTTGATTCATAAAGATCCAGGATCTATTGTCAGGGAGGAAGTGTTTGATGGGAGAGATTCGAGGGGAGTAGGAAGTCTATGATAGTGATTCGAAAATTCTGGTGCGCCTAGATAGGGGGCTCGTTAAGTCAGCCATTTTAGCCGAGTCCCTCGATAGCTTTTCCTAGGGTACCTGGTGCCACCCCTTGGATGAGCTTCAGCCGGCAGGCAGCGTGGCAAGCCAACCCGGCAAAAGCGATTAATTACTTTGAGCAATTTGCTCACCAACTCCACTCAGCTCGTAGACCGACACTATTCTCATTTCTCTGTCCGGGCAACACCACCACGGCCACCCTCTCTGTCCAGCCTGACCGTCCATCCGTATCTAGGAACGTTCGTATCGTACGCGTTCTCCTATACAGCCGTGGATATGCGCCGCAAGACACACAGCGACAGAACGCCACGGCCTCGCATACTTACGAAAGCCACTACTCCCTTCCATACATCTCCACCAGTCTATGTCGGTGCAACTGAAAGCGCTCACACGCTATATTCTCTACGGAGACAGACACACACACACACATATAGAGATTCATACAAGCAGCGAAGCCTTGGTAGATGTGTGCCGGTCATTCAGCGAAGGTACAGAGTGACTTCCTGTAAAGCTATGTACATCCAACCAGGCATTCTCGTTCGAGTTGTCGAAGGGTAGAGCGGTTGTAGTCAACATCCACCGAACGCTATTTTCCGCCCGAGTACCGGATGGCACTTTACTACTCGATCGATCCTTCCCCACGCGTCTCCCCGGCAATCTCACCTTCGAGCTTTTGCGATCTCTCCGAGGTGAGATATGGAAAAAGAAGAGGTTGGATCGAGAGACCGCTTCTCGGCCAACCTCCTCATACACCAACCCTTATGTCGCTAATTCGCCAATAAGCCGTGCGAGCTCAGCCCGAAACACGCTCGACGATCACCATCTCCGTAAACGACGCTGGATTATATTGAATATTTCATGATATGGTTGTTAAAGTTAATGGCGCTTCGCTTTATGGGAGCATTCAGATTTTTCTGTGGGTTGCTCCATTAAATCTTGACTTGCGGAGATTTGTTTGTTAGTTAATATTGATCAGCGATAATAGATATGTTTTAATTCTCGATAATTCTGCACTAGTGTTAAATAAACTTTTGGATCGTCGCAGTTGCAAGACGGAATTTCCGGAAATATTAAAGCAATGAGATTAATTAATAGAATAGACCCAGGAGTTAATTTAGAAGCGTGTGTCGGGTTGACCGCAGGGTTACTCACATCTGGGATGCGCAGTAATATGTCTATGGGACGTCTCAAAATTAACTCACGAATAATTAATATAATCGTGTCAGCTGTGACCAGAGGTAGAACAAGGGGATCACGGAGTAATCCTAATGTCAATATCGATTACCTAACTCAGAGATAGTTGACCACTTATCCTTGACATCAGAATCATTCTTAAATATCGCCTCACCAGCTTATTATTAAATTCCTGTCTATCTTTAGATAATTTAAAGTCCGTAGAATTAATTTCGTATATAATTCATCGAGTAAAAAAATATTTCTGCACTGGTTTGACGATTCTGCGAAAGATAGTAAGATTGAGAATAGTTTGGAGTGTGTTTTTCGAGTGGTGGGAACGCAGGGGTGGCGAAGGCTTGTTTACAGATAAATGTCTTACTTCCCCTACGACGGTGGTGGCCGCGGCCATCTTGTTACCCCGCCTTTCCTTTCAGTCCCCTTCGTATTCCCCTGCAAACATTAGAATACCACCACCATCAGCAGCCGTGGCAGGAGCTCTCGCTAGTCCTCGTCTTACCCTCGCTGGAAAACGCACCCCAACACTGCACACTCGCCCCACTCGCTTCATCCACCATTCTGACTTACCCCTACCCCGACCACGCACCAAGGAAAGACACCCCCTCGCCACTCGGCGAATTTCCCTCGGCCATCTAAGAATCCACGAAATATTCAAGCGAAAATCCGGAATCCCTCTCACTTGGAAATTGCAAGAAAAACCCTGATAAGAGTATAAGATCTCTTCGACAGGAAAGATAAAGTCTTGCACCTCCTTAATGAGAAAAGTGCAGTCTTCATGTCCGACGAGGATTACTTGGAAGCGAGTCAGAGTAAATGTGTAAAGAGGAAAATCTAACAGGCACCAAGCCGTCCTCGCATCTTAAGTGGTTGGCTTTAAAGTTTCAATTACTCCGAGCAAACTCGAAGGATCGTTCTTTGCACGCCAGTCTTGATCCACTTCTACCGTAAAGCGGATTTTTCTTTGCGATCCACTTGGCTGAATGGCCGCTGTTTGCCGGGGTAACCCGAGGCGGTAAAATCCTCCCGGAGTTATTTCGAGACGGAGACTGATCACTTTACCAGTGGGAAGCTAGTTAATCAGATGGAGATTACGTTTGATCCGACTATTACTTAACCATCCGACCACCTGTACATCTCTGCTACTCGCTTGAATTCTTACAGGACTCTGACGAGTTTTTACTTTGTAGAATAGAGTTTGGAAATCACTGTAATCTAATACTTGGTTGGAAGTTTGATAAACAGAGAATATAGGAGGACAGAGGTTTCTGAAGTGCGGGGGAATATCCCGGTACACATAGGAAAATGTTGGCTTTAGCTCTGTCGGGCTATACTCGAAGAAGCGGTGGAAATAGTTCAGGAACTCGTCAGTGTTGTGCACATATTTACACTTATTTGTGAGGGTGGAGCGGAGCCGCGCCGCTTATGTGTACAACCACGAGAGCTAGCCAGAGCGGAGAGTATGAGAAAGATGCAAGAGGCTAGCTGGGAAATAGTGGCAACGGAACTCAGCGTCAGGCTGGAAGGATTAGGAGGATCCTTAATCGCCGAAACCCAATCCGCTCAGGGAATGGAATGTCCTCATTTCCATTGGTCCTTTCGCTCCCAAAGATACCAGGAATTTCAGCAATAAAGATAAGAATCTTCGATTGCTCGACCTTTTCACCGACTCTCCCCCTTTTCTCTGCCTTTCGCGCTTTCCGCCTACGGCTTCCTCCGATGTCTCCATCGCCCTCTCCCTCCCCCTCCGCCCACCCCGACACTCTCCGCAAGCATTTACCGCAAATGAATTTACGAGATTTCCCGCCGAGTTCCAAGTAATCGCCCACGCAAAGTAGTATTCCAAGCGAAGGAGAAAAATCTACATTAAAATTCCGCCCTTAACAAGTATCTTTCCCTTAAAGAAAAAGGGGGTGATCCGTCAAGGTATTGAAATCTAAATGATATAGAGGGAGAAGGAGGCGAGGGTTTCCGCCAGGGGTTGACTAGCTGTATCGACAGGGAGCCAACGAACTCTCGGGGACTAGCATTGGAGATAGAAATCGTAGGTGGTTCCGGGGGGGTTACCGGTCCCAGAACGAGGAAGGACGGGCAAGGATGTGTAAGGACGCGCGTTATACTGCAGGTGAAGGAGAAGTAGGTAGAACGTGATATTCTAGAGGCAACGACGATCAATACCCAACAGGCCGGCACGTACAAGTCTGTATAACTATACCAGTGTATTCGGTGTACACGGCAAGGGGGGTAGTTGGTAGAAATAGGGGTGGAAACATCCCCAAGGAGCCGATAGTAGCCCATAGCGCTGCCAACCCACCCCATAGTTCTGGCCAATGGATGCCGACTGCGATCTCGAGCTTCGTACTAGCAGCGAGGAACCTTCTCCGTTTGCTGTCTCTTCTGTCCGTCTACACTCTCAGCCCTACCAGCCCTCTCTGTCTTCCTTCCCATCTGCTTAACTCTCTCCCTCCCCTCCCGGCCTGGACCGCACTCATCTCGAAAGTGACTTAACAATTAAATGCACCCCCTCATTTCCTGAGGGATGAGTCGCCGAGGTGCTGCTTCATTATTTATCGCCCTCTCCCAGGGCATCTTTAAATCTCCCCTCTGGAGAACGCTCCACATTCCCCGGCATCCACTCAAACTCCTTTCTTCTCCAAGCAAATCCCTAAGTGATTGGAAAAGTGAGAAGAGACCTCTTGGTTTCTCGCACAAGGCTATTTCCAGAGCGCGCGCGCGCGCGCCGCTGCAATCTGTTTTATTGCAATGAAGAGACATTTAAGTTTAAGGGTAGCTGCTCTCTAATGAAAGGCAGAGAGCTAGCGTGCTTCCGAGCTTGTGGCAGCTTCTACCGCCGCCGCCGCCGCCACCGCCGCCGCCACTTATATTTAGTTTCAGCCCCGGCGTGTTTTCATCGGGGCGCGCGCTGTAACGACGTAACGGCACAGGGCGGCGCAGTAGTTTTTTTCTATGAAGTGTGTTACGCTTGAAAAGATTCCGGAAGAGTAGTGAAGCTTGAAGAGATCTTAAACGACCTTAAAGCTAAAATGCTCGCCCTTGTGTGTCTAGTAGATAGATCGCCTCTATTATACATAAGCGATCGTGTAAGTTTCCTTTATGCGCTCACGCATCCAGCCCGTGTGCACGGCCTTCCGCGCTATTACACGAAACTTATTTACATCGCCCCGCCGAGATGGAGAGAGTATCGCAGAATGTATAACGCAGAGCTTCTGGTGGCGGCGCAAAAAGTAAGAAAAAGAGCGTTCGGTAATAAAAAACAAGCGACGAGAGTGGTAGACGGTGAAAAATAGTCGCGTGAATTCACTCTCCCGCCAGTTTTTTTCATCGGCTTAAAGAGCAAGTAACCTTGAAGAGAAGCAGTGTTCTCTTGGACCCTTGATAGAATGAAATGCTATTCCTCAAGTACGAAGTCATCGAGGAAAGAACTCTTGGAGTTCTTGGTGGGCTTGGGTGTGCCTTGGTGTTTATTATCTGAGGCGACGACGAGTGAATGGAAGGAGCGTATGATAAAGCGCGTTAAAAGAGGGTGGCACTAGACTCTCGAGGCAGGGAGGGCTGGGAAGGGTGGCTGAATCCTGCTCGGCCGTCGCTGCGAACAGAACCTCGGCTATGCTGCCGGGCAGGGTTTCATTCATGAATGTGTTTTATTGTTTCAGACACAACGCGACTGGAGAACAGTGGAGGCCGGATAATAGCGACGGAGGAACCGGAAAGCATAAACCCGCGCAAAAGTGGAGGCCACTTCAAGCGTTTTCTGTGGCGCGACCCCTCTCGAAAATTATCCCCGGCGACCCGGAGCTCTCCCACCTTAATGTCGGATAAGGAGCACCCTTAATATTAGTGTTGATTCGCCAAGGTAAACAATAGTCAGGGAGACCGACAAAAAATACAAAGTCCCAGACGACATCCAGACAGACCACAGAAAATTCCATGTCTATTATAAACAAGGAACCTGACGAACAACATTTCTCATCATTGGATCGCAAGTCAACAATAACATGGAACCAAGTGAACCAAAGAGAAATGTCAATATTGCAATTTATCCGAGATATCCCAAGAAATTCATGATTAAATGCAGACAGGCGCACATCATTCAACAAGAATTATTTCAACTGTATTAAAAATCCAAAATGATCATAGAACATGAAAATCTACCAGAGATGTTATTATTTCAAGAAGTTATATTTTGAAGAAAGAAGATTTTGAGGGAAGCAAAACACATCTGGAGGATCTAACATGAGCGGGCAGGATTATCGCCATTGAAGAAATGATGGGCGCACTACTTAAAGTCCCGCCACGCCCCGGCAGCAACGTCAACTTCGGCCAGCACCTATAATAAACCCTGAAAGCTCCCATGTGTGCCGCACACTCCACCCTTTTCCCCATCCCACTTTTCCCCTACGAGAGACCGGGGGTCGTCCAAAGTTCAAACTCTTTCGGCGGTCAGAACTTTTCCCGTTTCGGAAACTGGTTCCGGTACAAGCACCGACAAAAAGTTTGGCTCGTCACGTAGTTCGCCTGCTCTAGAAACCACTTTCGCAACGATCGCTCCTACTATTCGCCGATTTCAGTCGACTTCTCCAGAAAGAGAGATCCATTTCGAAACGAGATCTAATTGAGGACGATTCATTAGTAATTTGCACAAAGTTATTAGCGATCCTTTGAATCATTAATACTTATTTCAATACAAGATATTTTTCAATCTACTCATCCATAAAGATCTGACAAGTTCCAATCAGAAAAAGTATATCATTAATATAAAATGTCTTTAAAGAAATTAATATCATAAATTCATCCGCATAAAGAAAGACACAGGACGTAAGCTTTGATCCTCTAAAAGTAGCATTAACTTCAGAAGAAGAATCATCTCCATTCATCCAGGCAAAGTTGCACAGAAGCAGCAAGGGGTGGCTAAATTTGCACGAGGGAAAGCGTGAGTGAAAAGAAATATCTCTCGAGTTTCCAAGACAAGAGAAAGAAACGGGCCGAGCTTTCCAATTAGCATTGTTACCACGGTGGCGTTGGCGGGCAAATGCCAGTACTCCAGAAGGTGGCGAGGGCGCAACATAAACCGCGCGATAAAACGACGCCTGCTGGCACGTGTATATGAGCCACACGCGTTCCTGCCCTCTTTTTCATTTTAGTTTCTCGCCCGGCGCCGACGCCGACGCCGACGCCGGCCACCCCGTCCAAAGCGGTAAAGTAGAAACGGCAGAAACACGGCCAAGGAGAGTTCATAATGCTCTCTCCTACCGTTGCCACAACGCTCTTTCGGCCACTTCGCCGTCTCACTGCAGACGGTTCTCAAAATTCCTTTCAGTTCCTTTCAAGCCACAGACCCAGAAACTCTTTCCACACACACGCAATTATATTCCTCTAGATTCCAATCCACCCTTACTGCTATTCCAATTCCCTCTAAAGCCACTTGATGAAGTCTACTTTGAAAAATGTTAAGAATATTATAATATTAAGATCCCTATTTGTAATTCATAAAAAGGAAGCGGCTTGTAATTGAAATCTATAGAAATCAGCGTGGAACTTTATTCGCCCGAGCTTAGAAGAAAGTTTAAGATCCAAGGGATGAAGGCACAGTCGATTGCTTCTCGATAAGGGGATCTCAAGAATCGCCTTTAAACCGCAAGAGTTGAGAGTCACCGTGGGGCGCAGAACTAGTCGTTTTTAACCCCTTACGAGAAATTCACGCCAAGAAGACGTCGGGAAAGCGGTGTCCGTCGGGTCGGCGTGTCTCAGCACGAGGATCCGGTCAAAAGCTTCCCGGCGACCGTCCCGTCTCGTTTTTCTCCCCTTTTCTTTCGCACTGGCGACTCTTAAACACAGAGAACCAGAGAGAGAGAGAGAAAGATATATGCCACCTGCCGAGAAAACGGCCACTCCTCGACAATTTGGCCGAGGCTCGCGCGTGTGGCCCGCTAATTATTTAATTATTTATTTACCGAGTTCATCTCGCCGGATTATGCGCGCGCCCGGTAAACCAACTCGCCGACTCTTTGTAATTGTTTACTAAACGGTCCCTTTGCCAGGCAACCTTGCGCGCTAATCAGTGGTGCCGCGCTTTAAACAACTTTCGTCTACAATGCACAGCCGACATCCATGCGAAATGCAGGCATGTATTCCTTATTCATGCGCCACTGCCATTCTCCCTGTTGTATTAGACCGTAAGTCCGTCGGATTGCTTTTTGTCCTGGCGTCGACGTCCACGATCTCCTCCCGATCTCCTCCTTACTCTCCGAGCTGCGAGCTAAATTATGCGACCTTTGAACTGTCTTCCGGTAAGCCCCACGGACTCTTTCAACAAAACCCTGCTTGGAATGTCTGAGTCAACCATGAGCAATGTTTCTTCCATTTAAAAAATGTGGTTTACAAAATGTGAATGTTGTTTTATAAATGTTTGTTAGATTTCTTTTTATTAATTGATCAGCAGTGAAAAATATTAGCCCAGAATTAAATTGAATCAATTGGGAGATACGTGGATTTTATAGTTAGAGTCAGACACGTGGAAGAAGATTGCTCGTGGGTATCAGACAGTGTCGAGCACTGATTTATTGGACACTGAAAGAAGTGTATGTACACAAAAACGACCGAATGATAACTTTCACGAGATCGCATTCACTGGCCTGTTATTTCCGATTATCGCGGAGCGAGCGTCCACTGTGGAATGCGGAAACCAATAATTAAGAGCAATTGTGAAAATACAACGAGTGCGAAATTACCGGCTGAATTGACGGCGGCCGGTTTTAATAACTTCATAAAGTGCAAATTAAATCTGTTGAAACCCAGCCGATAGTATTAATCAACTTGTCCGTTCTTCTCGATAGCGGGCGAAGCGCGCCAAACGCGCGGCCGTGCACACAATTTTGCATACAACGAGCGATCAAAATTAATGGTCATTCTCTCTCTCTCAAGAGAGAGCGAGCGTGAGCGTGTTACAATCAATTGTTTAAGTTGTAATTGCGTGATGTAGTAAGTTGAATTTCCACTTTTCAATAACGCATGAAAATCCGACTACACGATTACCAGCATTACGTATTTCCCTTTCGATAGAAATGTGATCGATTTAATCAATACTTCATTATCGAATTTATCTTGATGTACAAAGTACTGACGATGAAATTAAAATCAGATCGTTACAACAAACAGCTTGGAGCGAGCGTACATTCATTCAGTACCTTCCCTCTCAGCGGATTTCATAGTCGGCGTCCAGCAGCTGGACCACCACATCTGCCGGACCGGTTGGTCATCTCGCGCCAATGTCCAGCTTCCGCGGTGCAAAGTTCACCGTTCTTTTTTCCTGCTTCCTTGCAGGACCAGTCCACGCGGCATTGGCACGACTGGTCCATCAGGATGCTGGAGGATATCCCACCTTGTTTGTCGCGTTCTCCGGACCAGTCGGACGAGTGCAGTCTCGCTCTCCACTGTCCAGCCACCCCTAAATCTGGCTGAGGGCTCCAACTGGTTTTCAAAAGGTGCTATCTTCTCTCTGTCGAGCATCCTCTTCTACTTCCACGCGACACTCTCCGCTTCGTGATCAGTTTGTATTGTGCTCGCGACACAGAATGGAGAGTGCGGATATTCCTCGTCGCCGTAAGTAACAGTACTCATTCTACTTATTTGTTGGTCCATTCCCACGACTTCTAAACACCAGTACTTTCGAGTCAGGTGGTGGTAATCCCCAATATTCAAGCACTTTTTCATGTATATTAATTTAAAAGAATGTTTATAGAATTTTCAATGTACCCTGAACATCGTGATATTTTTTTAAATTTTCGTGTAAAGTCTGATAATAATTAAACCAACGATTTGGTTATCGGCCAGTTTCCTAACTGACCAGCTAGTTCTGAGATAATATCCCGAGAGGGATATGAGAGAGTTGTCCAGTCTTCGCGTAGGTGGCCCTAGCAAATCGAGGGGTGGCTTCAATCAATAATTCACCCACCCCCAGGAGCAGGGAGTCAAGCAAAATGGCAGTATACGCCATCTCTTAGAAAGTACCTGGACATTCCTTCAGGATATCATTGCTTAATTAATACTGACGATCCTAATTAATAGTTCTACGAAATCTTAAGTGCCACTCAGACAACCCCTTTCAATCCGATCAACCCTTGCAAAACGTCCCAACTAAAATCCATTCAATTTTTTTAACTCGAAATATATTATCTCCTAAAATAGACTAATTGAATTAGTGAAATAAGAATCTTATTGTTGCATCGAACTCGAGACGGTCTTAGTGGAAGGGTGGATAAGGGATCCGAGTGCAAGTGTGCTCCGGGTACTCTGTTTTCTTTGTGGCGTGATTTAGGGAATGCGGCGTGGCATAGACATCGAGATTAATTCGGTTGAAGTCGGTCAATCTTAAGGCGACAGCTGCTGCTGAAGGAATCCATTAGTAGGCTTATGGCGTCGGCGTCTTTCCTGGGGCGGCGGGCGAAGACCATCGCCGGCGTAAGGGCCGGCGGAACTCTGCTTTTGTTCGAGATAATAAGCCACCATTGTCGAGATAGGTGGATCCGTCGAGCGTCTTTATTGTCCATCGACCCGCTTTCCTCCGAATTTCCGCGATAAGAGTCAGACATCCTCCTGAACTCCTCGACTGGCACTCAGTCCCAACTCATACACAGGCAGGCCACTTACACCTAGATTCAATCGATCATCCCCCGGAGTTATTACTGGTTTTTCAATCGTCATAGCTCGGCGGCTGGGATTAATTATGTCGGCGATAACTAATAACAGAGAGAAAATGTAATAGCCAATAACGATCGGTGGGATTAAGCGCGCGATGTTTAATTGACGTAGCTATATAACAGGAGAGGACGGGGATCGCGGGGGCGGAGCGGGACGCACCGTTAGGCCAAATTGGTTTTGATTTCCGAACATGAAACAACAAGGTCATTACGAGCCGATATGATGCCGCGTTTGTAATTTATATCGACGCGCTCGAGGCTCTACTCTGCTCTGCCCAGCCACCGATGAAAACAATAGACGCGAATGCGTATTGGCGTACGATTACAGGATTTTCTAGGAACCCAATTAAGCCCGGCGAGAGAGGACCGGCTTGTTTAGGATTTTCCAGGACCGCGCGGATTTGTGGGCGTACATTAAACGCTAAACGTGTATCAGGCTGCTCTCGGCCGAGGAGATCCGCTGTTCGGCCCTGTAAATGTCTGCCGATACAACCGCGATTTTCGCCGACATGCCACGCACTCCCTCGAATATTTTACCCGGACCTCCAAACCAATTACACCGCGCGCCCAACTGCTCCACTTCCAAATTACATTTTAACCGGGAAATCAAGTATCCGAACCAATCGAACGATCAATTGCGAATTCTTCGGGTTACACGAGCGAGTAATCATTAGAAAACCTGGGAAAATCTGGCGTGTACACCTTGGTGTTTCATTAGTTCATTTAAATTAATAATACCTAGACATTTGGTGGATGTAATTATTATATAAAATTGTCTGGATAAATCGTAAGCTTTTCAAATGAAGAGAGGGAATCGCGCAATGAGTATGGGTCAGTCCTGAGCAGTGGAACGGGAGTGCACCCCCAGGAACAAAGTTATATCGGGGCGCACTAGCACGGGGTGGAAGAGGGGGGTCGGTATGGCGTGGCGCGTTCCTGAGGGAGAGGCGAAGTTCGGTGATTACCTAGGACTCTCCTAGGAGCGGAGAGTTTCGTACTTCGGGAGCGCGCTGGCTTCAGGAACCTAACAGTCGAGCAAAGTAACTAAGGTTATTCGGCGGTCCACGCAGGAAGGAGGGCAAGGAGAGCTGCGGACCGACCTAAGGGATGCACTGTCGATATTGTGAGCGTCTGCATCAAGATAGCCCTCGCCGAATGATCGCACCCACGGGAATCCTCAGGAAATCGTGATTGAGACTGAGAGGATGAACCCGATAAACTCGCCCATATTTCATACTCCGTACTGACTCTCAGAAACATCCCCTTTCTCACCCCTTCTTACATTCATATCCCCCATTTGCATAAAAATGAATTTGAAACAATACACATCTTTACTTGGAATTCGGTATATGTAAAGTATGGATTTACTCCTCCCATTGGGAGACACCATTTAGTCGCTCGGCCCGCCGGCAAAAAGTCTTGGTAACCCGCTTGACTCCAATTTGCTGGGACTTCAAAGGACACGAAATATCGTAAGGACAGGACGTCGTAATAACCATAATTCAATATAGCTGTTAAGATGGTAGGCGCGCTTCGAGACGGCCTGGCTGACCGTACAGTTCCAAGGGGATGAGTTCCTCCAACCCTTTCTACCCCATGCTCTCTCCCACCCCCCCGCCGCATCCCCGATACAGATGCTATCTAAGAAGAGAATCCAGGGTGTACCATTGTTCGGCGCCAAGTGATCTCGACGCTCCGGCTGGCGAACACCCATTCCACTCAACCTTTGCTCAGACTTATCCTGCTTACGAATTACTTGCTATAAAGCAAACTTCAATTTGCAATAGAATCACTCGGTAAGCTAGAGATTTTCACAATTTCCATCCTCCCGCAGACCTATTTCTCTTCCCTCCTCGAGATACTCAAGTATCATTATCATTTGCTCCATTGGAGATCGCTCCAATAATTTTCCTCGATTGCTCATCGCAAAATCGTGAGGAACTGAATGAAATTAGAGTGAATTCGTATCTCTGCTGGAGTAGAGTTTCTTTTGTGAATAATGACCAGTGATTCCATTGATTTGCATTCGATGGAAATGATAGAAAATAATGAGGGATTGAAATTATAGAATGGGAGGGAATTCTAAGTTCATTAAAGCAAGTGGATGTCTGAAATGAGGGGTCGTTTTCTGGGAAAGTTCTGTAAGACGACGGAAATAACCCTTCCATCAAATGGCAGGGTCGTTAGGCCGGCGGACTGGAGCCCCTTAGGATTGTATTAGGTAGTCGGCCATATTTTTCCAGTGTATAAGTTGGAAGGGGATGGAATCGCTTTGGCCGTGAAGGCGAAGAGAACGCTGCTGGATGCTGGGTGGTGGAGGGTGATGTTGCCAGGCGAGCGGAGATGGCGAGGGGTCACCCAATCAACCCCCAGCAACGCCACGTCTTACCCTCTCTACAAAGTTATCTTTCTTGTCCCTGCCCTGAGTTCGACTACCCTCGAAATTCTCAACTATTGACCGAACACCACTCTCGCCGCTTCGACTATTGCCAAACGATCAATCGGCCAGTGTATTAGTCTTCGATATGTCCTCCACATTCCCGCGGAAATTACTTTTTATTTCGATTAAGGAAATGAGGCGTGAAAATATTTAATAATTCACTTATCAGTATAAATTTTGTCACTGTCAGAAGAATAAATAATTAAGAATTGGACAAGTTAATACTTTAGTATTAGTGTTTGCAGATAGTATATCTGTCGATTTTGAGTCCAATCAGTAGGAGTACATGAACATCGAGCCATAATAGCAGATCCATTCCCACAGGCGCTACTTCCCATTTCACGAGAGGTACAAAGTTGTCCCATATAAACTTCGACCAATCCACCGATGCGCCCGCTTCGTTTTCAATCTCATTAAGCCTCGGAACTTTCCCCGTAGATTTCGAGGTGTCGGGAAAAATAGAGTGGCTTGGTGTATGTTTGAAACTCGAGCTACCGAACCACTACGAATTTGCTACAAAGTTGGAAAAAGTTCGATGACTTACGACTAGTGAAATACATCGGATTTCGAGATATTTCACTCACTTTACTGCTGAAAAGTCTATTATGGAAAAGTTAGTTAAACTGTAACTTTTCATAAAAGTTATCTTAGTATTTACGATTGCGGAATGAGTTTTTTAGTAATTGGGAATTGGTCGAAGAGAGGCAGGGACGAATTGCCGATAATTTAGGCTTGTCGGGAGTCTCCAATTTCCTTAATATCAGGCTGGAAAGGGCCTTCCGGTCGAGGGAGCTAAGGATGCCAGAAATGCCTACGCGAAGATAGAAGCACCTTCCATGATAGGCCTGTGCACCACTTGTATTAATTTCATATCCCTTCCGCTCTCTGACACGGAGACTACGTTCAATCGTCTATTTATTGCCGACATATCCAATCTCAGGGCGACGGCGACGTTCTCTCGGAGCTATCGCTTAGATGCGAGGGAGTGCCGAGCGGCTATTAATTTCGATTAGTCTCTTCTGAGGAGGACTGATTGAAAACAGGATTGCCACCCTCGCCTCCCACTCCACACGAAGATGACAACTTCGCTTGGTTCGCACGTGAAAATCGCCCCACCAAAATCCCAATTAATCATTTACAATCGCCGATAAGATTTTACCACGACTTTTCACCCGCTCGACATTCAACTAGGAACTATAATTCTCAATCATTCGAATAGCGCACCATGAATGTAAATGAAAGTGTTTATAGTGTAATTAGAGGTAGGTTGCCGTAAAGCTACCTTTACGACGGCGCGCCGCGTTAGAAGTGCTTTTGAGGGCGCGCCGATTCGCCGCAGAATTTACTAGTCCGACACTTTACATTTTATTGAGTAATATCGGCGTTGGGTGCATTAAGAGCATTTCCCCCGGTGAGCGGGCGCGCGAGTACTCGAGTGTTCGGAGGGTACAAATTTCACGTGGAACTCGGCAAATCGAATTTCCCGTGTGCGAGCGCGAAGCCTTCGAAGAGGGAAGTTGCCCAGAGTCATGTAACATGCTCGGATCATGATAGAATCTAATGAAGGAAATCCACGTAAAGTTAAATGCGACCTATTAACGAAATCGAGCCGTCGCTTCCTTGGCTGAGGTCGGACATACACTCTGCGCTGAGCCACGTAAAGGAATTTGCGGTCCAAGTTGCTTTGGTCGCCGAGATGGAGTAACCTTCCACCCTATAACACCCAATCCGGCCCTCTTCCTTCGAAATACCCTCTTGCGCCACCCCACCACCCTCGCCACCCCACCTCCTCAGTCGACGTCGTCCGCGCTTCTATGCCGGTTTACTTCAGCCCTGATCATCCGTGGCCCCAGTCACCCCCAAGGCTAGTTTCTCCGTAGAACCCTTAAGCTTAACTATCCGCAGAAGTTGGAATCTGTAGGTACCTACGCGGCGACGAAGCTACAAACTCAACCCCTTCACGAAGCAACCCCCTTTCGTTCGGACTTGAACGCTCCGCGGCATTGGCTCCGTCTATATTAGTTGGCCACGAGGGGCGGCCGAGCACTCGCCCGTCCTTTCCTTGCGATAGAAAGCCAAATGATTTTCACGAAGAATCGCTCTGATATTATACCCAATAATTGCTAGAATTCGTAAATATTTTCTACAATTGGTTGAATGTCAAAAGAAACGTTGAACGTAGTTCATTTCTTTCCGGATATACCGGTTATAGTTAGGGAATAGTGTTCCGAGGGGTTTGTTCAAGAGCAAGCGGAAGAAAGCAGTTGGAATATTGATTGCTAGTAAGATCGCCTCGGGCAGGTTTCGAGATTGAGTTGGTTGGCTCCACCGGTCGACCTGGAAAAGCAAGGCGAGCTAAGAACAAGATTGTAAGACTAACGAGCGAACTCTCCCTCTCAACGAAAGAGAAACCGAAGGGTTCCGCTAATTGCAAGAGTCTCCAGCAATTCAGATAACATACACGCACGTTCGATACATAGATCAAGTCAGCAGGGGGTAAATCAAATCCAACAAGTGTACGAAATCATTCCGGAATTGAGCAATGCCATGTTACGCGCTGATATCAACGCAAAGGCGGAAACAAATTGCCGATAAGATAATATTATCGAAATTATTATTGCGATCGTTCTAACTTGGTACGTGTGGACTTCCCTTATGGACTTATTACTTGGTACCGAGAGCTGATGAAGCTGGAACAAAGTTTGGATGGGTGGTCGGTGATGATCGCTCGGGATCTCATCTTAAATTCATCGACGTACTTCGGTGAGCAATGGCGAGCATCAGCGGAATCTCCGCAGAAGCCACCCAGATAAGACGTAATTAAACTCGATGGAGGTGGATCAGGACGAGGAGGGAGAAAGGGAGGGAGGGCGAATTCGCAGCAGGGTATAAAGTTGTCCCGTGAGGATCGGCCTGAACTGGTTTCGCTCGGGTGTACCGGGGGATTCCGAAGCATCAGAAACGTGCCCAGGGCTCGGACTCTCCTTTGTCGGAGTACCGAAGGCCCTTTCTGAGTTGTCGGGAAGTCGATGGGGAAGGAGGATCTTGCTTAATCTTACTAATCTTCGCCGATTGCTCCGACCTCCGGCGCCGAGACGGCACCGAGCAGCGACGCTCGAAAACCGCGGCCTAACGATATTACAGATTCGCCAATCAGCTGCGGCGTCCGACGACGGACCCACAATGCCCCTTGCTTAATTTCATTGCAGCAATCAGTACACATAGAGAGCCGCCACTTTATACGTGCACTCACCAAACGCATAGATTCCGCTTGGTATTTTCTGGACACGTCTCATACTTGAGTAAACCTGATAGAGGAAATAGCCAGCCACTCGGAGATTGTAGCCCGACGTCCACCAATTTAATTGGACCTCCACGTCAAAGAGGACCGACGCAGTTTTTGCACGCTTTATGTAAACCCTCGCGGAGTAAATTACACAAGTTTATCGCTAGTGTGACGGACGCTCACTGTACTTGCTGGCTTTTCGAGAAACTTTTGCCGATACCCCTTGAATCCTCATGCAAATAAGTTCGACCCTTAACACGAATCTCCTTAATTGGATTCAAACATCTGGCACTTGTAGTATGTGTCTGTTTAAAGAAAGGTTCCTTCTGTGTTCGTGTTGAGTTTGCCACGATAAGATTGTACACCGGAATATAATTCCGGAATTATGTAAGTCAGTGATCGTAAACAGAAATAATCTCGACAACTGATTTTATCGTACACGTAATTAAATAGATGCTCGCACTTAGAATTCTTGAAAATATCCGAGTACATGTGTTTGTAGTGCTGGAACACTGGATCTGCAGAAAGTATTTACTCACTCGTTCAATTCGAGTGGCAAACATTTCACAATAAGATCGAGTGCAGGGCGTTGCGAGTCACGCCTATTGGCACAACGAGTTATACTAAGTATGATTATGTTAAGTGTCAGAGTTTATCTGACTTTCGTAATACAATTCCTTCACGGTCGCATTACTAATGCATCTCTCACTTCTCCGTGTCCCATAAACATGTAACGAAGTGATCGCCAATGCAGAAGGATTAGTTCTCAGAAAATCATCGTGCACACCGATCAGATGTCACGAGCGCTACAAGCATTTAAGTAAGCTCGGATTACTTACACGAATCGATAATCGATTAAGTCAGAAATCAAATATTTCTATCACGGTGATTCTTCAGGGAGTGAAACAGCAAAATGCGTTGGGACGCTTTTAATATCGCGAAAATCTGACAAACAGATTAAGTGCAAATCGGGGCACACAGTTTGCATGTGCCGAAAGATTAGGACTGTCGGATAGGCATTTAAACGCGCGCCTACGGTGCCGGCACTCTGCGTAAGATGATATCCACGCACGTCACACATATTGTGCCTGATAAATATGTGCTTGTGGTAGACCGGCCGCTTGCAAACCGGTCGTCAACACTAAGGAGATTCATTCTATCGGTGCCGGTCTTTCAGTAGGGAAAGACGCACGGTGTAACGGCCACTCGGTTTATTCAGGCACGCTCGAATTCGAATATTATTCAACCGGCAATCGATACATTCTTGTGCGAATCTTCGCGTGTAATTAGAGGAATTTCTGACCTTCTTGCAGATTTCTCAAGAGAGCCATGTCGACGGACGTACGAGGAGTTGTTTTGTCCGGCACGGAACTCGCCAAGTGAGTTATTCTGTTACAATTCGAGTACTAATGCTTCTCATTCATAGTCAGAGAATCTGTAATTTAATTAATAATTGTTCATTAGTGCACACTTAATCGCTTTAAAATTCCATCGCACCGCATGAACACTGACTAGTCTCCAAGAAGATAACACGACTTGTATGAAATATTTTTCGGTCTGTTGTTTTTTCAACTTACTTAGCAGTACTTTAAACCGGTGGTCGACAGTGATCACTATACGATCTTAGCAGTAGTGTAAATAGTTCGTAAGAAATAGAGCGAGGTATAAGTCTCGGTGTGTGCAAATCACTGCGTGGGACCATAATTCTTTTTCTGGAAGAGGTTATGGAATGCCGCTCAGCAGTGGTATTATATAACGAGGAAACCTCTTCTATATAAAGAAAAATAGGGCCTCTCAAGGCAGCCGTAGATACCGGTCGAACCACATGCTGAGACTAGTACCGTTGGGAATTTTCCGACCTTGAATCTTGAGAAACTAATGCAAATCTAGCTTAAACACATTCATGTTTGAAAGCCACTAGCTTCCTACTAAAATATATTATACTTCTAACTACTATACATACAATGATAACGAAAATGGCGAATTTATCGCGCACTAATTTGAATGTACAACTATTTAGAATTTTGTACATTCGCTGTTACACAGGGAAATCCGCGAGGGTTTGGCAAAAGACGTAGCGGAATTAAAGAAAAAATTGCCAGATTTCGCACCGGGTTTAGCAATCGTCCAAGTAGGCGGTCGGGAAGATTCGAATGTATACATTCGAATGAAAATCAAGGCGGCCAATGATATTGGCATCGAAGCAGAGCATGTAAAACTGCCGAACACCACGACAGAGATCGAGTTAATTAACAAAGTGAATGGGTTGAACAATGATCCCAAAGTACATGGAATAATCGTGCAAATGCCGTTGGATTCGGTGAACTCGATTAATTCCCACTTAATTACGGATCTCGTTTCACCCGCCAAAGATGTTGATGGGTAAGTCACTCTCGCATTGTATTCCTCTACAGAAAAACAAGGAGTGTTCGATTAACTTCGATTACCCCCTGCGTGCAATATGATATTTTGAATGGTATTATGAAACCGCTCGGGATGAGAAATATTTAGTATGACGTATTCGATACCGATAAACAGCAATGGAAACGTAAACAGCGCAACCTTTGACACGGGACACTATCGATCTCCGAGATAAATGCCCCGCTCCGTATTTCGAAGCTGCCAGAAAAAAGTGGAAAAGCCAGGAATTTTTTAATTATACCGTATATTTAATTCTAGAACAATTTCAGATTGAATACCATTAATGAGGGGAGGGTGGCAATAGGCGATATGACCGGCTTTCTGCCATGCACACCAAACGGCTGCATAGAGCTCATTAAAAAGTACGGAACTTAACTTAAGTCCTTATATTTCCGTTTATATATTTTATCGTGATTGCACGTAATTTTTTATATAACTTTAGGAGCGGTAGGCAGATTGTTGGTGCACAGGCGGTCGTTCTAGGAAGAAGCAAGATTGTAGGTACACCGGTTGCCGAATTATTAAAGTGGCATAATGCAACAGTGACAGTATGTCACTCGAAAACGAAGAATCTCCCCGAAGTGGTAAGGACTCCTGCGGGGGACTCGAAGATCCTTGTTTTAATTAATCGCAGATAAATGCTCCACGTTTAACGTACACTCAACTTAATTACAGGTCTCCCAAGCGGACATTTTAGTGGTCGGTATCGGCCAGCCCGAAATGGTCAAGGGTAGCTGGATTAAACCCGGCGCGGTGGTAATCGATTGCGGAATAAATTCTATTCCAGGTACGCAAGTAATCTTATATTATGTTACTGCCTCCCGCACTCCTGGAAAATAATAATATTTGCCTCGGCGTTTTTCATACTGTTTGTGAACATCGCCAGTAAATATTTACGATATCACTTGCGTCTAGTTTAGTTGGGGTATACATCGGTCGATGAATATAGAACTAGCATTTCTTATCGAACTTTTGCTCTCATCCTCGGTTGGCCCTTCCGGCTGATAGGTCGCTTTGGGATTTCGAAACACTCGAAGCAAGTATAGAAGGCGTATAGGCATTACCAAATCTTCTAGTTCTAGTTTAGACACCACCGGGAGTACTCGCCACATGCCGCACCATAATCGAAACCCGTCGCGCTACTTCAGCGCATTTCTTCGCATGCGCTTGAATCACTGACAATTGAGATAGAAAAAGAAATTCTATCGGCTGATATTATTTAAACTATTCAGAACCGGATAAAATATAAATCGAAGAATATTGTATTATTAAACGAGGATACAGTGTAAAGTATTACTTTAGATCCATCGAAGAAAAGTGGACAACGTTTGGTGGGAGACGTAGACTACAAAGAAGCTGCGAAGGTAGCTTCTTACATCACACCGGTACCTGGAGGCGTCGGGCCTATGACAGTGGCAATGTTAATGAAAAATACAGTGGTATCCGCGCAACGAGCGGCGGAAAAACTTCTGAATACTGAATGGAAGTTACGGGTTTTGAAAATCAATCCACAAAAGCCTGTTCCGAGTGACATTGCTATCTCGAGAAGCCAAGAACCCAAGCCGATCACCACACTAGCTGAAGAAATTGGCTTAATGCCAAATGAGTTCAGCCCGTATGGAAGTAAAAAAGCGAAGGTTGGACTGAACGTGTTGAAGCGATTAAAAAATCAACAGAACGGAAAATTTGTTGTCGTCGCTGGTATTACACCTACCCCATTCGGTGAAGGAAAGAGTACCACCTCGCTCGGCTTAGTACAAGCCTTGACAGCACATAAAGGGAGGAATTCCTTCGTTACTCTCCGACAACCAAGTCAAGGGCCAACTTTTGGAGTTAAGGGTGGTGCAGCTGGCGGAGGATACTCTCAGGTAGGTCTACTATTCCCCTTATTACAATAAAATTAGAAACATCCTATAGAAATGTTAATTATACCAGGTCATCCCCATGGAAGAATTCAACCTACACTTAACTGGGGACATTCATGCAGTCACAGCTGCAAATAATCTTTTGGCAGCACAAATAGATGCCCGCTTCTTCCACGAATCGACTCAAACCGATAAGGCTCTATTTGATCGACTTGTGCCCTCAGTTAAGGGTGTCAGGAAATTCTCGAAGATTCAGTTGAGACGATTGGAAAAACTCGGAATCAAGAAGACTGATCCAGGCAGCTTGACGGAAGAGGAGAAGAGACGATTCGCCAAACTGGACATCGATCCAGAGAACATAACTTGGACGCGCGGTAAGATACCTTATGTTTCTGACTTTCATTGAGGTAATGTTTGTAACAGTCGGTCATAATTCTTAAAATTCACAATATACTTGTAGCTCTCGATACAAATGACCGATTTCTGAGGAAAATCACAATTGGCCAAAGTCCTACTGAGAAGGGTATAACGAGAGAAGCGTCTTTCTGTATTTCCGTGGGCTCGGAGATTATGGCAGTCCTCGCATTGTCCACTGACGTCGAAGACATGAAGAGAAGGCTCGGAAATATAGTGGTAGCATTTAGTAAGAGCGGAGAAGCATTGACTGCTGACGACTTTGTAAGTATAATTGCAGACAGAATATGTCAATAATATTTTCGGCCTCTAATGTTGTTTTGAAATATAGGGTGCGACTGGTGCCATGGCGATTCTATTGAAAGACGCTATTGAGCCAACACTTATGCAATCCTTGGAAGGAACTCCGGTAATGGTGCACGCGGGACCATTCGCAAATATTGCACACGGGTGTTCATCAATCATCGCTGACGCGATTGCCCTAAAACTTGTCGGGCCAGAGGGCATAGTGGTGACTGAAGCTGGCTTCGGATCTGATATTGGCATGGAGAAATTTTTCGATATTAAATGTCGCACCTCTGGTCACGTACCAAATGCTGTCGTGCTGGTCGCGACCATCAGAGCTTTGAAGATGCACGGTGGTGGGCCACCAGTGAAAACTGGAGCATCTCTGCAGAAGGAATACGTAGAAGAGAATCTTGAGCTGGTGAGGAAAGGCCTCCCGAATCTCCAAAAACATATAAGCAATGGTGTTAAATTTGGCGTACCAGTCGTCGTAGCCATAAATTCTCACGCGTAAGTAAACATAACACTATAAGACGATATTATACTGCTTTACGAGGAAGTAAACAAACAGTTAATCAATTTGCTTTGTCGCAACAGAACTGATACACCGGCGGAATTGGAATTGGTGAAACAGGCAGCTATTGAGAGTGGAGCTTTTGATGCAGTGATTTGCACTCATTGGGCCGAGGGAGGTGCTGGTGCACTCGCACTCGCTGACGCTGTGGTATCCGCAACCGAGAAGCCAAGCAACTTTAAGTTACTCTATGATGTCAACATGAGCATCGTGGATAAAATCAATACTGTAGCTAAGGAAATGTATGGTGCAGGAAACGTTGTTCTTGCTGAAAAGGTAAAATGATATGAAATTGCAAACATTATCACTATTTCAGTAGTCTAACAAGCTCAAATATACAGGTCCAAAAGAAGATAGAAATGTACAATAAATTGGGATACGATAAGTTGCCGTTGTGTATGGCGAAGACATCGAATTCGTTGACCGGTGATCCAGCAATTAAGGGCGCGCCAACTGGTTTCACATTAGACATTACTGACATATTTGTTTCAGTCGGTGCCGGATTTGTGGTACCCATGGTTGGAGAGGTATTTACCTTATAATATTAACGGTTTCAATACGTTCTTTGCTATTTCGTCCCTTCTAATGTTGTTAACGTTTTCCTTAGATCATGATGATCCCAGGGCTCTCTACTCGACCAAGCATATACGATATGGATTTAAATAGCGAGACCAACGAAATTGAAGGCCTATTTTAATCAATCATTATTTTTTCCTCATCATAAGCATTGTTGTAACATACTGTGTCATACATTCCTAACACTTATGTTAAGAGATAAGGAGAAAACTATTTTTATAATGCAATTTTTATTCTTTGGAGTTATTGTATGATGTACATGTTAAACATTAAACTCAAGTTTGTATTAAATAATGCTGGTCTACATGACATCCATTATTCAACTTTTTCACTACACCGAAACTTGGCAGATCTTGATCTAGGATTTGTACTTATTTCATCATCAGTAGGACACAGCACATGCTTGTGCATCATTCTCCATGGTGTATACATAACACCACAGGAATCATGTTGAGGCAACAAAGGATCGTGAGTCTGATATTTTGCTGGCAATGTATTAGCTATATTCTCATCTACATTTCCAGTCAGATGCCTTTTTACAATAGTATCCTCTAAACTGTGGAACGATATAGTAATCAAGCGGCCATTGCGTCTTAAGTAATAAGCCGCCAGAATCATGCCATAGTTGATCTCATTCAATTCATTATTCACAAAGATTCTAAGTGCCTGGAAAGTCTTTGTGGCACAATGGGTAACCCTGCCAATCTTATCCAATCTTGGTTCTCTCCCTATTGCATGGTCTATAAGATCTACCAATTCCTTAGTTGTTGTTAGAGTTCCATACATGTATTTGGCTTCAATAATAGCACGAGCAATCTTTTTTGCTTGTTTCTCCTCTCCATATATCTTAAGAATTCGAACCAAATCTGCTTCTTCGATATGTGCCAGTACATCAGCAGCAGTTGGTTGCAATGGATTCCTATTGCCATCCATCCTCATGTCTAAAGGACCATCTTTTGCAATAGAGAATCCTCTTTCGCAGAAATCAAACTGCATTGATGAACAGCCAAAATCAAACAAAAATCCATCTATACTATTTCTCGGAACTTTATACTCAACAAGTAACTGTGGGAGTTCTGAGAATTTGCCTAAGAGTGGTATGATTTGTCCTGGATATTCTTCTGCTAATTTATGTGCATATTCATGTGCTACCGGATCTCTGTCCAGAGCATATAGCTTGATATCTGGAGAACATTCCAAAATTCTTCTACTGTGACCACCAGAGCCAAATGTCATATCTATATATGTTTTGCCAGGTGCTGGACTCAAATATTCTAGCACCTCTTGAACCATAACAGGCTTATGGGGTACATTTTCCACCTGCTTACTAATTGGCTGACAATATTGTCTTTGATGAATTCTATTAACACTATTTACATTTTGTAACAAACTAGAATGTGTTACATTCCAGAAGTTCTTCAAGCTGTAGTGATATCCTACAGCTATATTAAGCTTGGTGTTTAAAAGTTGCAACAGCTTCATTCTTTCTTCTAAAAATTTTCTTGAATATTGTATACACTACTCCTTTTTCCATGTCATTAAAAGATGAAAGACTCTCTGCTGAAAGCATTTGCTTGCATTCATCTCTACTCATTCCAGTGGATGAGCTCTGCAAGGTACGCTTGTATGCATTGCCATGTGTGTTGTTAGCAATTCGCTGAAGTGATCTGAAGTAAAGGTCACAAGTTACTGGATCAAAATTCGTCGACACTTCACCTTTGGCAAATGCTGTTGCTATTTCACTTCGTAGATATTCACTTAAATCTCTGAAACCAAAAATCAGTTCTGGGTTTCGAGTGCTTTATTTATTTGAGCCTAACCTTGAAGCACGAATTCAATTGAGTAGGAATAAATCAATGACACTTGTTTGTCAAGCATGTTGGATTTGAAAAATATTAAACAAGAACGGCGTGAAGCAAACGAACGAATGATAATTACCTGCCAGGTTTTGATTTATCTAGAGGCCAGCTTTCTAACAAGCGCATAAAATTCTTATAGTTAGCAGCCATGGCATACTGCACATACACACAGTCATTCACACCTTCATAGTCACACAATGATGTTACATACACTGTGTTAGAACGTGATGAAAATGTCTACGCGTGAGTGATTCTATTGGGAAGAAGGTAAGAATGATAGCGATTAAAATTAAAACGGAAGCAAAAGGTTCTAAAGAATCAAAAATATCCGAAGGGGTACTTCTTCAGAAATATGTGAAAAAATGAATGTTGAGCTAGGGGTCTGAAACTCGTGTTACTTCTTCCTTGATGCAGAAAAACATGCCCCACCAAATTGCAGCCCCGGGAAAGGTCGGGAAGTATGAAAAACATGGGAAAAACCGTTGAAATGAAATATTCAAGATCGATTTTCCATGTGTTTTAGGTAGAATTCCGGCATTTCCCCCACAACATTTATGTTTTTTATCCGTTTTGAGACACGAGCAATCGAAAAATCAAGCGTTCGTCCCGGTCCCAGAACCTTCGAAAAATCGAAAATTTTTGAAGGGGTATGCCTTAAAAAATTTGCGAAAAAATGAATTTTCAGCTAGGGCTCTGGAATTTTTTCTACTTCTTCCTCGATGCAAAAAAACACTTTCTACAAAGTTTCAGCCCCGGGAAAGGTCGGGAAGATAAAAAAACATAGGGAAACCGTTGAAATGAAATATTCAAGATCGGTTTTCCATGTGTTTTAGGTAGAATTCCGGCATTTCCCCCACAACATTTATGTTTTTTATCCGTTTTGAGACACGAGCAATCGAAAAATCAAGCGTTCGTCCCGGTCCCAGAACCTTCGAAAAATCGAAAATTTTTGAAGGGGTATGCCTTAAAAAATTTGCGAAAAAATGAATTTTCAGCTAGGGCCCTGGAATTTTTTCTACTTCTTCCTCGATGCAAAAAAACACTTTCTACAAAGTTTCAGCCCCGGGAAAGGTCGGGAAGATAAAAAAACATAGGGAAACCGTTGAAATGAAATATTCAAGATCGGTTTTCCATGTGTTTTAGGTAGAATTCCGGCATTTCCCCCACAACATTTATGTTTTTTATCCGTTTTGAGACACGACCAATCGAAAAATCAAGCGTTCGTCCCGGTCCCAGAACCTTCGAAAAATCGAAAATTTTTGAAGGGGTATGCCTTAAAAAATTTGCAAAAAAATGAATTTTGAGCTAGGGGTTTGGAATTTTTTCTACTTTTTCCTCGATGTAAAAAAACACTTTCTACCAAATTTCAGTCCCGGGAAAGGTCGGGAAGATGAAAAAATATGGGAAAACCCTTCAAAATCATAAGTAGTTGATTATTCTGGAGGGACATTCAGCCTATTTTTGACACAATTCTAGTATTTCTGCCACTGGTTATATGTTTTCTATCCGTTTTGATACTCAAATAATCATTTATAAATTGTTTGGCAAAGTTCAGAAGACGTTTTTCATAAAACAGGATAGTTAATATAAAAGCATGTACTAACTATAATTTTTAATCAATTAAGCTTTATTTAAAGAATATTTTCTAACATTCTTGAAGCAGATTCTACACAATTCCTACTAAAAGCGCATTAATTCAGAATATATTTTGCTCAAAGTATACTGCAAAGGTTCACGGCACCGGTGGACGATGATACTTCTTACTCGTTCTGTCCATCTGCTCCTTTGAAACGATTCCGCTGTACATAACAATAAAATGTTGTCAATTTTCCTTGGCGCTAACAATCGAGAAAAATATTTGTTAATAGATCTTCAACACATACGTAATTCGAAAGCCGTTGTCTACTCTTGGACAGTTGGTCTAAGTTAGTTCCTCCAGATTCATTTCCAAGGTATTGCACATCATTTTCCGCTTTCAGTCCAGTTTCATTGCGGCGACTTATTTCAGTAAGCAATGAAATAGATTGTTGCCCTTGTTCGTTTGGTGCTAGGGCGACAATATTTGATGAGACATCAATTGCTTTGTCTGCTTTCCATACTTCAAGCAACGGCTCGGAATTGTAAACTGGGTAAACTGCATAGGCGAATGCCGACCATGGACGTTGCACCGCGTATTCGTACTTATTAGTTTCTCCGCAAACTTGGTATATAGCAAGAACTAGGCACGATGCTACCTATATTATATAGAAAAAATATATTATTCTTTACAAATGTCTAATATTGAATTAACTTACGATGTGCGGGAAGTTCATCTTGCCGGAATATCCCAGGAATGACTGACTCTTCTCGCAGTCGATCTCATTTTATATGGAGCCCTCAGTTTAACACCCAGAAGTATAAACTTACTCTACAGGATTATGAGGATTCAATTTCAAGGCTAGTATGTAGCATTAGGATTATACCAACAGACTTTTTCAAATATCACAAGGGAGTTAGAAGAGCAATCATAAATTACACGAGTACAATAAATTATACATTGATTTTATTACAACATAGGATTTAATACAATAATATATAAACAAAATAAAGAAAAACAGAAATAAAGAAAATGTTTTATCGTTCAACCGCTTCCAAGGATACTACATTGCAGCCCAGAAGTCCTTTTTTGGCCCAAGGCCGGGGAATTAAACTCAAGGCAATGATATTAGATCCACGCTTAACTTTTAAATGAACAGTTTTATATTGGCTGTTCTGAACTAAAGTTTCAATGTCTGAAAGGCTCTTGAAATTCCTGTAGTCTATAGAACCAAACTCCAATAACAAATCTTCAGCTTGTATACCCTAGAAATTCAGACAAATTAGCCCCGACATGTAACAGCAGAAAAAAAGAGATACAGTTACATGATGCCATACCGCAATTTCAGCTGGTGATCCAGGGGATACTAAATTCACCCTTGCAAATGGCTCCAAAGAAATTGACTCCTGTATGTCACTTACAACAACAGAACTGTCATCTTGTTTTCCTGTTAATGCATGTATTTTATGCAGCCCTTCCTCAATCTTCTTCATTACAGCTTTGTGATCATTAGTGAGACCTGATTATTTAAAAAACCATGAATCAGTACATGTAATTCAGTTCTTTGAGTGCAACACAATAACACTAAGAGAAAATAAACCACACATATTATCTTATGCCTCGCGTGTCTGACTTGATACACGTCGATATCACTTCTGGGATATCCTTCAGTATCCACCAGAGGCTCATCCATTCCAACATTGCTCTGTAATTATAAAATCCATTACACATCGTGAAAATGACTCTCTATTTTTGATATGCTATACTGGGCATAGAAAGATCGCGTTAATTGGAATAATATTATTAAAGAACTATTGGTCAGACTATAACAAAATATACGCACAGTTGCATTGAGTGCCTCAATCTCCGATTCGATTTTCTCTTTCTCCTTCATTAACCCAAGAACATATTCTTTCGCTTCTTGTAGTTCCATGTCGACCACCATGTTTTCCAGCAAATCAATCGTAAAATTCACGGTGCAGGGCTGTACTGTGAAATAAGGTATCCCTTTGGGAATGCGAATGTCACACTACTTGCAAATGTAATTGTTTGTAATAAAAGTATTACTTATTTTCCGCTTGGAAAGGTAAGCGTTTATTTCCTGTACAATTAAGTTACGTAATGATACAGATATATATGTGCGCAAATCGTACGAACTATATACACAAACTTCTATATCAAATACAAAAAACAGATTCATGCATAATTCGACATCTGCAGTTTCAAAAATAGAGCTTTCAAGTATCGTGCTTCGTAGACCACCGTTTGTTTTCCCTGGGGAGCAGTTGAAAGCATATCCTGAATATCGAAAGGCTGCTCGATGACTGTGACTATGTCCCTTCCGTAAACTAGAAATAAAGATTAAATCAGTTATATTACAGAAACCGTTACGTTGAAATATGTATTACCTTCACAGTGTTCCAAGAACTGAATGCATTCTTGCAATGTAGTGTCTTTCAAAATAATTAATTGTTTCGCTAATTGTTCAAGAAGAGATAGAAAGCACCTTTTTGCGTAGAACCAAGTATCAGTACCAAGTTTTTTATTGTACGGTTCCAAACTTTTCATTACCCGCGATATACCGAACTCGTAATTCCCTTTCGAACAGTACAATGTACCAATCACCAAATTAACAATACATAAATGAAATAATTTTTTATCCTGATCTTCAAATGAAACGGCTTCCTCCTCTTTCTCAATCTTCTTCATTAACTCCTCCGCCTCGGCATTCTGAGAAGTCATAATATAACTCACACACAAGTTTGCAAGTACGATTGCACTTACGTCTAATATCTGAAATTTCATGGTAATTAAATGATGCAGAGTGTGTAGAAACTATTAATGATGTATGATCCTAACGTTTTCATATTTCTTTTTAACGATCGGCTCATAGAAGCCAGTCGCTTCTTTGAATTTATTTTCTTGCATGAACAGAGTATGCGCGACATTTAACTTCCAGACATCGTGTTCGTTGCAGAACTCTACACTCTTCCGAAATATCTTTTCAACTTGAGTATAATTGCCAAGTTCCCAATATATTTTAGCTTGGGCCATTAAAACTGGGACATATCGTTCTAATGCCTCCTCATAATCATTCACTGCTTTTTTAACAGCATTATCGTCGTGATTCAGACGTGCTTCCTGCACTTGTTTCGTAGCTTTTCGAAGTGCCTCAGTATGTTTATTACCAAGGTCGTCGAACTTTCGATAAGCTTCCTCCGGCGAGGTTTGTTGTGTTATTAAAGCATCCAAAAAATCGTAGAGATACTGAAAACGTAGATTTTTTAATGGAAGGCTATTAAACATCTTACTACGGCCCTGTGTTTGTTTGGCCTGCGCGACGTAGTGCATGTAACCTGCATGCACACTATTTTTCCGAATTCTCCGTAACAATCGCAGTATTCTACTACGGACATAAATCGCGACGACAAATAGAATGCGATGGCGAACTGTCAATTACACCAAATATTTCTCGGGGAAGTGGCTTCCGTTCAAAATTACGGAGCCTTCATTAGGATACCGGGAAGTTCGCAACAGGGTTTGATACATAAATCGCAGGTAGCGCGGGGTTTATATAAACCGACAATTTTACTGTTCTGCTGAGATACAACAAATTAATATTTATATTAATAGGTAAGCACGGCACATGTAGATGATGTCGGGGATATACTGCAAAGGGGCGACCGTGTATGGTGCAAAGTTATTTCAATAGGCGACGATAATAAAATCGCCTTGTCAATGAAATACGTCAATCAAGGAAGTGGCAAAGACTTAGATCCTAATGGTGTGGAGCAACAACGAGATGCACAGAAAAAGAAAGTTATGGGAAGACCCCAGAAAAAAGCAATACAACTGGAAGCTGTTCTGAATACAACGTGCACTAAATGTGGAACTCCAGGCCATTTGTCCAAGGATTGTTTTATGTCTCCTGATGGCAAGAAATATGAACTGATTCCTGAGATAGAGGAAATTGTTCCACAGCAACAGGAAATAATTCCTGAGAATAATCAGGAAAAAGAGAAGAAACAAAAGAAAGTAAAGAAAAGGAAGAAGTCAAAGAAACATGGGCAAGATAAGAGTGATTCAGATTCGGGTGCAGAGAAAAAAAAGAAAAAAAGGAAACACTCGCCTAAAGATGAAAAGAAGAAAAAGAAAAAGAAGAAGTATGATTCTTCATCGAGTGATGAATCATCCAGTAGTTCATCTAGTCATGACATTAAAGCCCATAAAAGAAAATCATCAGAAAGCTCAGAAAGGAGTAGCAAAAAACACAAGCGTTCCAGGCACAAATAATGTTCATTTGTTCCACCAAAAACTGTTATGAATTTTTAAAAGAATTTTTATAAATAAATACCCACACAAACATAAGTAAGCTAAATGCCACTCTATAATAGAATGTTAACTTACTGTTGTCAGATACTTGTAAGTTAAATGGACATTTTCAGCAAGCACATCTGCAGCTAAATCATAATACTGATATTTGCAATAAAGCAGCAGTAAATTAGCAAAAGTTTCCGGTGGGAATGGATTTTGCTGCAATAAGAACTGCAACTTTTCAAAACCTTCACTTGGTTTGGTGTCCATATTTATTAAAGCTTGATTATGCAAAGTAACAGCATCAAGCTCTTCTTCAGATCTTGGTGGCATATCTGTTAATGCTTCTTTGGCTGCCTCATCTAAATCAAGTGAGAATTGTAAATTATTATCAGAGATATTACCATGTATGGACTCTGATTATAATTACAATTTTGCAACTGATACTCTATGGCTGCCTTAAGGTTAAATGCTTCTGTCAAAGCTGTCTCGTGAAGTGTCAATGTATTCCCAACACTCCTCACTTCAATACCATCTGTGGCCAGACCAACACTTAGTTCTGGATGTTCCCTGATTCCTTGTTCAATTATGTTGGCTAATATAATTCCAAGAATTTAATATCCATCTAATAAATCCCAATAGTTCAAACTTTTAACATTAAATAGCAGAAATATTTATTACCAATATGTTTTAATGAGATTGCATATTCTTTCAATTTATAGTAGCAAAGTGCAACATTGTATGATAGATGAGGTTTGAATCCCGCAATTTGCAATGCATTTGTGAACCTTTTCAAAGCTTGTTCATATTGTTTTTCCTGTAGGAACCAACATATTAGAACCCTGAACCCTGCCTGAATAACAATGTACTGTACCTTATATAAAAGACACCCTAAATTCACTTCAGTATCAACATCATCTCCAGGACATTGATCCACAAGATTTTTAGCTGCCACCATATCATCCTGTTCATACTTTATTGCTGCCTGTAGTTTTTTCACTTTAAACTCCAAATTACTTTGGTTCATAATAGAAGAACAAACAGTCCATGCATCTTGGTACATGCATGCTTGATGCAAACACTGGGCATGGTACAATTTGTATATACTTTCATTTGGGCATAATTGAACTAATTTTTCATAACACTGTGCAGCAGCTAAGAAGTCTTGCGTATAAAAGTAACAATGAGCGAGGAGTGATAAACAGGGTCTAGACTGTAAAGTAAATGTATGAATCATTCACGGTAAACACATTCCTTGTTATCCCGGCGCAATAAATTATTCGGACTCAAGCATACGCACATTTGGATGCGAGTCCAAAAGTGTTAACAAGATTTTTGTCGTTTCCCCGTATCGATGTTCTTTAATCTGGAAAACCGAGAAAGACTTTCAATGTACTTTTCGTAGAAGAGATGCACTTTCGCAGAATTCAACGCGTACCATTGTGTATATCGTTTTAGTATACTCTCCATCCTTAATCTGCATGTTTTGAAGAAACGTGCTCATGATAATTACACCACGTGTGCTAGCGAACAAGTAACTTAGAACGAACGATCTATCTAACTACTAAATCGCAATATTACGATAATGTATTGTTGCTGTGAAGCCGTTGCCATAGAAACAGTATATCTTATTAGAATCTATAGGAAGGGTCGAATGAAGTAAAACACATACAATTCCACACATTTTAATCGTCTTTGTTTTCCAGTCAGAAAATGCCAGACTGCTACAGTTCGTGTACAATTTGACAATGAAATTCTGTCGTAAACAAACTTCAAAGTGGCGTTGCCACGAGAAAACGCGCGAGGATAGTTTGAAAAAAGTGTGCGTAAGTCACAGTCACGAGAAATTCAAGCGTAAAGAATTGTTCCAAGCTTTGGCAAACGTGCGTGTCGAGGCGTTACCAAAGCTAGGTCAGCATCATCTTGCGATGCCAATGGGAGCACGTGCATCATGGAGCAATGTGAATTTTTGTCGGATCAAGTTTTGAGTTAACTGGTCCGGCTGTTAGTTTCTCGGGATTCGGATCGCGCATGCATGTCTAGTATGTAAAGCAACCGCATGTATGTATAAGCACTGCGGTGCGACACGATAGCGCGGTATACCGCCGTACGTACTAGGAGAGCAAGTGCGTGTGTGACTTCCCTCATCGGAGAAATGTCGGCACTCGTGGCCGCGAAATAAACGGCGAAACATGTCCGAGGAGATAGTCAGTCGTGCGCAGACACTCGGGCTAGAAGTTCAAACAGGTGTAACGGTCGCTTGCGTGGTTTGCTGTAGGACTGATAATCTGCTGAGGTGCTCGCGCTGCAAGGCTGTATTCTACTGCACCAAAGAGCATCAAAGGCGGGATTGGAAACGTCACAAAGAATTCTGCATCACTCGCTCGCAGCGATCGATTGCCCCAGGCTCGCTTTTGGCTGACGATACTGATTCCGTTTTACCGTTCAGCGAAAACGAACAGTCCCTCGCGGATCATCAAACTTCAACCTCACTATTCGCCAATCCAGCGACTAACCTTCCCGAAATTCCTCTGCCTCAACCAACCCTAGATTCAACCTCGGCACCAGAAGTACACAACAACGTTAAACGCCTTGAAGGTACATCACTCCTTCGACCCCTTCTTTCTTCGGTATTCAATTCCATGTTAGTGAAATAAAACAACACTACGTAGAGATAGTATTAGGACAAACATAAGGATTCATCTGGTGAATTGATGCGACAAGTTTCCCTTATCTGACAAAGGCTCACGTCACGAGCCGATTGTCCATATCGTATTTTCTATGTTGCATTGGCCCCGAGCAGTGGTTAAAACGATAGTGATGTGTAATTCCAGATGTTGCCAATGATTTGGAACAGACTTTGACACGATCTATTTTGCTTGTGTTGTAGAGTCCAACAAACGGCACGACAAGAGGGACAAGCCACATTCGGAGCATCGGGAACGGAAAACAAACAACGGCAAGTCAAGAAACTCGCGTTCCGGAAAGTCTGATGGCTGGACGTCGCCAATAACATTTGAAGGAAGTTCAGAAGACACCATACTTGGTGCAAGGGCTGAGTCCCTCAACCCATCACTGGAGAGTTCAAGAATTCTGGAGGATCTGCAAGAGACTGTGGTAGACATGCCTACTCAATATCACAATGGCATGAAAAAGTTTCCTGGTGTGCAAGCTATGGAAGCGGACCTTTTGCCACCCTATCTTCATAGGAATAGAAATAATCTCGAAGAGCTAATCGATGAAATATGCAGGAACGTAATCAGAGACATGGACGAATACGGTGTGTGTGTTGTAGACAATTTTTTAGGATCAGAAAAGGGCCTTGCCGTGCTAGATGAAGTGTTAAATATGTACAGTGCGGGTTTATTTAAAGATGGACAGTTGGTTTCGAATAAGGCTAGTGCTAATGATTTAAAAACAATACGTGGTGATCAGATCACATGGTTAGACGGCAAGGAGAAACAATGTCAAAACATTGGTATGCTTATATCGCAAGTAGATGCCATTATAATGAGGGCAAATAAAATGAGGAACAATGGGAAGATGGGAAACTACACCATTAATGGGAGAACAAAGGTAAGTTTATAGATACTTAAGAGTTAGAGTTAGACAGCAATATTATGTTATGTGACACATTTATGAATGGCTAGCTAATAATGCAGTATTCTCGTCATCTCCACAAAAAAAGTCTCTAAGTATATGTTTCCATATCTATGCTACCAAGAGTTGTTGTCCTTCTGTTTGATTTTGACAACTGATGTCAAATGTCAGACACAAAGTTGGACTATGAATTAAGATAAAATTACTTTTGTCAATTGGAATGTCAATTTTAACTGCCTTATGAGACATTCCTCTTATGGCTTAGTCATAAGTATGCATTTTCGACCAAGAAAACAATGAAAGGAACATTTGGAAAGAAATTCCAGCAGGTTAATATTGGATTGACTTTCGAGCTATGCTGGCCAGACATCTCTTGTATCGTTTTTCAAAGATACGATGTTTTGACTTGGCGAAAAAAGTGCGAAACCAAAAAGTCATGCGAATGTAAAACTATCAGTCGAAAAGCTGATATCATATATCCGTATTCTATTTGTGATTCTATGTTATATACGTGTTTGAAGGAGAAATGGGCGAAGCCGTTCACTTTCCACATCGGCAATATTCGAACCGCGGGGCTGGAATTTGTGAGTGAAAGAGCGGAGCATTTATTACATTTGCGTGCAGGTTGGTCTTGAAGGGTATCACCGCGAATGTATAGAGAAGGTCAGGATTCGCAGCGGTCTTTAAGAGAACTTGTTCGTCGACCGTTCAACTGTTCGAAAGAAGAGTGGATATTTGCAAAGTGCAGCCGGTCACGTACGCCGCATGTTGGCTCACTCCGCCTTATCGCCTGTTCTCGCTCCCTCGTACTCGTTCTCTGGCTTGCCTCTTATACGAGAAAGCCGCCCACGCTGTCGTAGTTATCTCAG
The DNA here is from genome assembly GCA_910591665.1 of Ectemnius continuus. Classification (NCBI taxonomy): domain Eukaryota; kingdom Metazoa; phylum Arthropoda; class Insecta; order Hymenoptera; family Crabronidae; genus Ectemnius; species Ectemnius continuus. The sequence continues at coordinate 3,837,300 of OU342868.1, read as the reverse complement.
CTTTGGTAAACAGATCGAAAATGTGTTAGCCGAAAAAGCTAAAGCCCAATGAGAGTCACTCCTGTACAGAGTCCGGATATCATTTTCGAGGACGAAGTCTGGAAGACCTTGTCTCATACCCCATTACTCCCAGTACACACTGACTACCACAATTTTTCTATACTTTTCCACACCCTGCTTATTCCCGGACCCTTAAACCATCCACACTTGTGTAAACAGTGGAACTATTCTAAAACATAAAGCTACGACCAACAAGGATTATTTAAATTCCCCAAAGCCGTTCATCACTACAAGTTTTTGCCGCACAGCTGTGCGTGCTTTTGTCTTCGCATGTCCGCGCTCTATTTAGTCCCTAGAAACACATACTGCATTTCACTCTTTAACCTTCCTGAAGGTGAAACTTGAACCAACTAGGTGCAGCATGCATATGCAGACACGTGCATCGTTCCACGGGCGATGACGTTCTAGCTATTGAAAAATGTTTTCGACCACCATCAGAGTACTTCGTGGAAGTGATCGTTGCCGGTTGCCAGGTTTTCCTCAAGTCTAACTTATTTAAGTTACATACAATAATAACGCCATCCGATCACTAGACGTAGCGATGGGCTATGATATTTTCTTTGTGATTTAATGTACTTCGGGCAATATGCCAGGACATAAATCTGACTGAAAGGGAGCATCTTCGGAAAGAGCTTCTGTTTACGCGTGCGTGCTTACTTAATTCGCAAGCTGCGCCTAGAAGAATAATAGTCTGACTTGATAAGATATGACCCAGACGCAAAACTTTTCTGTAGCGCACCACTGGTCGATGCTCGTGCCGGCAGGTGATTACACTTCTTACTTGTCCGTTACAGTTAGAGACTTTTGATTGGTGACCGGCGAGATATCGTGCAAACATTGCACTTGGCACATAACACAGCTGGTATCCGAGTCTGCTTTCAAAGTTTGACCATGTAGTTAGGAAATACCGTTGATTCCGAATTTCCGCAGTCCACCGAACGCCAACATCACTTACTATCGCGATAAATCACGCAGCACAATTGATACGCTGTCTCCTAACTCGAAATATGTCGTTCGAATTCACGATAGCGTCCGATTATACCGGCCAATCTCGGACGAAAAGCTTTTATCTGACCAGGTGTACCTGACAGGTCATACCTCTTATCGGATAAAACGTGACGAGCTGCACGTAAGAATCGTACACCCTCGCACCCTTTCCTACACGATCCTGTACTTTGATTTTACAGGAACTACTCGATATTGCTTCATAAATGGCGATTATCGTAGCTGATAACGCGGGCTACGCCTACAGCCGCGTAATACACATTCTTATTAGCTTTCATTCTGATTCGCGGTGTAATTGCGAACCTACAAATAGATGATTTCTGCTCATCAAGAATGGCGTGTTATCTTTCGTATCGCAGCAACACTTTTGTTCCATGATAATGAACAGACAGGGAGAAACAAGGCACCACTGATCAAACAATTCATCCTGTATTAAGAAAACATACGATATATTATAGCAATTGTCTTGGGAACACTTTGAAAACATAGGATATAACGTGACTGGTATTGACCGCATTCGCGACACGCGACTGGAAAGATTGAAGCAATGAATATTCCAGTTGGAGAATAATGTAATATTCGACTAATTATTCCTCTTTCGTGTAATTCTTATGTACGCGATTATTCTTGGATTACACAAGTCCCTATAATTTGGAGGAATGTACTATCGAGGTCATCTCAATGGTTAAGCCAAGGACAAAGAGTATTCTTTGTCAAGCGGTTTCTTTCGAAGGTCTTGTGACCCTGGGAACCCTTCGTGTGCACGTGCACGTCCAACCACACGACCTTCGAGCTCTATCGTACCCTTTTCCCCTGAAAAACCAGTTTGCATACGCGGATTTTATCTTTATAGTTATCAAATTTCTGTGCCAAACCTCGTACATAAAATATCCGCCCCTCTATAATATTCTCAGCCAAATGCGAATAAACCTCGCCTGCTATAATTGAACGTGAACGCGACTGAAATGTGGAGATAAGATCGCGCGTAGATTGTGATTCACTGTGACAGTACTATGAATGACTTTCATTACTGATTTGATTCGTTCCGATGTTGACGTTGGTCACCGCTCTTGGAAGACAGTTTACATTTAAATTGCTTGAATAAGAATAGTCAAGTAGAAATAGGAGTTATAAAAATACACGTGGTATACTAACAGTAGTATTGGGAGTGACACACTTCCTGATTTTGGCGTACGTGTGGAATAGCGCGAAGGAAAGTGAGCAGGGTGTCTATCCTCCCCTTCCAGCCCTCCGGGGGAAGGGCAGGTCACGGTAGGACGCCTACTTTCATTCAGCCGTTCGTTGACTGCTGCACGTAGTACGAGTACGAAGGACTGTGTCATACCGCACGTACCACTAGTGCTTATGGGAACCCAAGCCCCATAACAATTCTTATGCAAACTAGCCATAGTCCTCGTAAACGATATTATTTCTAGTTTTCTTTTTAACTATGGCAAATTTCTGATTTTGTTATCATGCCAACGGACATCGTTTACGTACACACACTGTACATGCATTATCTAATTATCATGCGTATTGATGTACTGCTCGATAAGCTAACTGATCATATTGAGTCGAACGCAGAGCTGAATCATTTAGATCGTGCGATTTCTGATAAATGTTTAGACTGTTCATTAAATTATATTAAGCACTCCTGCTTAATTGATGTTTTTGCCTTCCGTACGAATTATCGTTATATTTTAAAGCGATCGATGTAATTAAATTGATCGCTTAAGTGGCGATACTGATAATCCTGCGAGATTGTCCTTTGACAAAAATGATATTCGAGTGTGTTGTACGCAGTTTCGATGGATTATTGCTGCAGTCGCTGACATAAGAGAGTTCGGTTTACCTTCATCAAGAATACCGAGAATAGCATACATAACTTTAAATTTTCCTTATGGAACGTGCGACTTCGGATAATTTCATGGCTAAATATTTATTGACTCAGAATTCATTTCTGACACTTTACTGCAGTATGATTGACTTTTCAATATTGAATATTTTTTTAACAGACAATTATATTATTTTTCAGGCAATGGTCGCATGTTACCCTGGTCATGGCTCGCATTATGTGAAACATGTCGATAATCCCAATCGCGACGGACGATGCATTACTGCCATATACTATCTCAATCGGGATTGGGACATCAAGGTAAGTGACACAAAAGTATTCTTTTTATTGTTTAATTCTAGCCTCATATATGTCGCGCAATCGATAAATTCAAAAGGCATTTTTTTGTTAACTGGGTAATGCATTCTTTACGAATAATAATTCAAGAAATGAAATAGACTTCGGGCAGGACTTTAGTGCCTACGTGAGAAGCACCACGTTCTCCAAGCTGGATCGCGGATGGGCTGAATCGTGCATTGGGCAATATTGACTCTGGTGTTTAAATACGCAATGCGTTAGTTACATTCCTCGTTCAAGGAGGGTTGGAGAACAGATATGACTCTTTTTGCAGCCGTTTTGAAATTTACATTGCATTTAAGATATCTACTTAAAAAACTGCCGAATTCTATAGTATAACAAGTAATAAATAGATAAAGTGTATGAGAAGTTGGAGTACTTTTAAAATAAATCTATAAAAAATTATTTAAAAGACGGGTGGATCAACGAATGATTACAGAAGAACGGTGGTCTTTTGAGGATATTTCCTGACGGCTGGCGTGATCAGGTTGCCGACATCGAGCCCCTTTTCGATAGGATACTATTCTTCTGGTCGGACAGAAGAAATCCACATGAAGTGCAACCGGCATTCAAGACGAGATACGCGATTACGCTTTGGTACTTTGACGCGGAGGAAAGGAATCAAGCTTGCCGAAGATACCAGAGAGAAAGTGGGTAGTCCGCATCACGTCATGTGTCCTCTCGTAACTTTGAGCTCCGCGCTAAATATAACACTCATTTTGCCGACGTAATTGTGCATCGTCGTATTTTTAGTTTCGACTGTACGGAACTTTTATTGAGCAGTCGCTCTGTCGCATTAGACGTAGATCTAGCCGCACGACGTACAGCTTTTTGGAAGCACCAGTCGAACCTCGCGAGGCACGATCAGTAATGATTTCCGTCCCGATCGGTTTTTTGCAGGAGAACTGCATACGAAGAATGAAAATTCGTGAGACCAGGCGTATGAAGGACTGCAACACCGTCCGCCGACTGACATTGTAACTGTAACGCTGAAATTACACGACTGTACATAGCTGAATACTACAAACTCTAATACATAAAACATTATGTATTATTATGTATTAAAACAGAATCGATTACGGGAGGAATTGAATACTGTATGGACGAAAGGAAAGGGAAGTTATTGTAAAAGAAAGCGTACATTTAAGGATGTGCAATAGGCGTTAAGCGCGTTCCTTTGATATGAATGGCACCTTAATGTAGCCGATAACACAGTCCATGAATAAGTGCGCGTATCCTTTTGCAATTCACATTTGTGTACATCATTACTAAACTCTTTTCTTGGGAATTTTGCTCGTGCACTGTCTGCCCAAATACTTGTCGTTCGAAATTTTGCTATTGTCTCCGGTGAATTTGAAGCTTACGTATTATCTGCAAGATAATTTGAGACAAATGACTGGAATGTTATGAATGTCCTTCTACTTATCCTTCGACGAAGGAACTCGTCGTCATATTGGCTGTATAGAAGATTTTCATGATGTTTACGTGAGTGTCTCTCGAACACTAAGTGTGTTACTAAGATGAGATATGCTTGCAAACTTTACTTTCGTAGTTTATTAGTTAACATTATACAATTAATAAGCTGCTATTCTTAAAGAGAAGGATGATATCGTGTTTGGTTGTCAACGGCCAGTAACCGACTTACACTTCTAACGCAGCGAATTGAAATATTTCGGGGCTCGTTTTGTACCTGCAATATTGTTATGTACATTGCGAAGTAGTAAAAGCACTGTGTTTAATATTGTATGTATCTATTTATATAAAACTATTGGAAAAGTCGCGGATATCGCCTGTGTCCTGTATGATAGATCTAATGTTGGTTTGCCTTTAGTTAAAACAGTATGAAGCAACTTGAAAACCGGCTATGTTAATATTATAGAATGTGTACGACCTCAATTCTATACTAATTGTATTACCGGACACGGGGGACCAAAAAATCATTCATTTTTCTTCGGCGAACGATTAAATTATTCTCAATACTCGGTCTTTATTTAATGTCATCGTGCGTTTACTTAGCTTTTACGATTGTTGTAGAATAAGTTGTAAATCGGCGGTGCGTTCTAAAGTATTGTAAAGGTGAACAACATTTTGTTACGAGAAAATGAATATTGTATAAAATAGAAATGTGGCTGTCGACCGAGACATAGAAAATACAGCGATCGCAGTCATATAGGTTCCTTAATACAAAATACTATTACAAATTTCAATGGTTTATTCTGTAAATACTTTATTATACACCACCCTCTTCATTAGGGATCGCACAGAGTTCAACCAGATTTGACGATGGAACGTACACTTTAAATGAATAATTGTTTTTTGGGAAAAGTCCAGGGTTAATGACTTGACAATTAGAATACGTAGTTGCGAAGCCCTCAAATTGATCAGCGATTACAACGAGATCTGGTGTCGGATATATCTGCAATGCATGGTCATGTTTCCAGTAAACTGGAATGATCGAAAGATTTAATGGTGTTAAATGTGATTGCGATATTATGGATTTGGCACACTGAAAATCAAAGAAACAATATGACATCATTACGATTGTTTTTGCAAATTAATTTGTGAAAAATAAATAAGAGAACATGAGCTAAACTTATGACTCACATGATCAAAAATGTTTCCTTCACTTGGAAAATAAAGTGTATTTCTGCACATTTTTGTGAGAATGTCTTCTCTAAATACTACTATTTCTTTTGTGCAATATTGGATTCTACATGGGTTGGTAGCAAATATAGCTCCAGGCACCGTCTTGGCAAAATCATTTGTAATACTTTTTGGGAGAGGACCCCTAGGTAAAATCTTTGGTGCACCCAGATCATCTGGTGCAGGTACAAAAATAAATTTTGAGTTTTCTTTTATTTTTGGACACTCTGCTATAATAGTAGACAATGCCTTAAGGCCTTCTTTTAGTTTCTGTGTGCTCATTACACTCAAAGGAAAACTAAGAAAATGACCAAACAACACAAAGGCAATTGGAGGACATTCCTGATATCCCTCTATCATGGTTTTAAGTTTATGCAAAACAGTTGTGTCATCCAGCCAAACTTCAGATACAAAAACTATCATCCCATCTTTATTATTCTTCTCATAAATTTGTAATTTTTCTGATGTTTTCAAAGATATATCATGTGGACCACCAAATGTGTTACTATTGCTAAAGTCTGCACGTGCATTGCTGGATGGCTCTGCTGGTGGAAAGCCAATGTCTTCCACATATAGCGTTCCATCTGCAAAATTGCCACTTGCAATGACTATTGAAGCTTCCATTATTAAACCATCCTGAAAATTGTGTGCAAAAGCTAAGGAAAATAGCAGAAGTTATCAATTGGAATGATGCAGTAACATTCATTAAACAAAAAATAAAAGAAATAAAAAGGATATTGCTCGTTTCAGATCAACCTTAATAGCTCCTACTGAATCTTCTAAATAATACTGGCCTTCAGTCAATTGTGTCAACAGACCCATGACATAGACATGTCCACTTGTAGTATTACTCAATAAGTACTCAATAGGAATTAATTTAATTTTCTCATTGTTATCACCTACACTGGGAGGACTAAATAACTCATGCCTCAATGTTCTGTACCAGAGTATTTCAAATCTATTCTTAAAGATAGCTGATTTAAATTTGGCTTCAGTGTATAAATCTGGAGTAACATGATCCAAAACAAATTTCTTTTTAGGCAAGCTATATTGTATTTTAGGTATATCGAATGCATTTATAACATTTATTATCGTCTCTGAGGTTTTTAATGTATCCGGCCTGATGTATTCGTCTATAGCGAGTTTCAGCTGTTCGACAGTGATATGTGGATCGTCCAAGTTTTGCGCCGAGACCTGCTCGGCAATATTTGCCAACCACTCATCTCTCTTGTCTTCAGGCACACTCAAAAGTTGTTTAGCTAACGAAAGACTTAATTTTCTAAACGATAAAATAACTAATTATAAGGAGAATTAAACAAAGTACTGACAGGTGCAACCTTCTTGTGAAGAACATATACCTCGAAAGGACGAGCCCGTACAATGAAAATGTGGTCTTTACAGTCTTCACTAGTTTTTCATCGGCCATTATTATTGAACTATGCGAGAGAACCGTTCCACAGAATTAATAAATAAAGTATATAAACATAAAAGCCCGCTCAAATGTTTCGCGGATGCTTGCAACACCACAGACTAGATGTAATAATAGACTTATCATCCAGCGCCGGTTTTTGATGCACACTTGGGTGGCTCCAGAATCCTTCATTGCCTTTGATACCGTTGGATGTTACATTCAACGTTATCGATTCGGTATGCACCTGCATCAATCTTCATTACCGATATGGCGAACATTTTAGCTTGCACTTGCACTCTCAAGCGACGATTGTAGCGAATGGAATACTGCATGTACTGCATGAAAGACCTGGTCTGTGGTGAAATTACGATAAATTTTCTCCCATAGGTATTGCGCCTGGAAAAGTCCAATTATACGTAGTTTACGCCAGTGCTTGGTACCCAGATTCGATTCAAGCAGTTATTGCTGAGATAACAGAACTGGCTTGGAAGTAAGCCCAATATTTGATTACTGGAGTAGCCAGTGCAATGGCTGTTTCCAGCTCGTTCGGCACTGATGAAATTATACACTTAAATGTCGGTGGCACGAGGTACAGAGGCATAATTTATTATGATATGTTTACATAGTAGAGAGTAGCTATATGCCTTTTATATTTCATGACAACAGTGTATAATGTATGTAAATCCGTGCCTTAGGTTCTCCACGTCCAAACAAACATTGACATGGGTGCCAGACTCATTCTTCACAGGCCTCTTGAGTAATGGAATAGCCAGTTACAAAGACGAGCAAGGAGCTATCTTTATAGATAGGGATCCAAGTCTGTTCAGCATAGTTTTAAATTATTTACGTACCAAACATGTGAACATAAGTAACATAGACATCCATAGCTTAAAACACGAAGCTGAATATTATGGCATCACACCATTAGTCAAAAGGCTAATGCTCTGCGAGGATCTATCACATTCCACCTGTGGAGATATATTGTTTATTGGATATTTAAAGCCACCCAGTAAGACCATTGTTCTATACTGAAAAGCATGTTAAATTCCATGGAAATTTGTACTAACGCAGCATTTGATGTATTGAAGATGAACCGTCACAAGAATCATGTAGTACAAGTGAGACTACCACAGATATCCCTGCAGAAGGTACAGGCAACAGGATATGGAGTATGAATCTAATGATATCCACACATTTCTAAAGACTGTACAATTTTTAGTTTCACCAAATGTGGATCCTGTAAACGTTCGAATTATAAGAGCAGATCAGAATTATATTGTAGTTGCATATGCACATTTTGTGACATGCTATGAGTATGACCAGGCAATTGGTTTGAAACACACTTTTACCAGTCCACATGTAGATGCCACAATCGAAAGGGTGGCTATAAGTACCAAGTATTCCAATTCTGCTGACATTGATATAGCATTTTCATATGGAAGTCAAGTGAGACTTTGGAGCCTTTACAAGGATGGGCCTGTAGACGTTTTCGATTTAAATGCTCGTGTCGAGTACTTATTTTTCATAGGCAACCAACTAGTCGCGCTTTCGTCGACGGGCGCGATTGGGGTGCGGCATGCCATGACCCATCATTGGCAAAGGCAAAATGTAGTTCCCACTTTATCATTTGAAACAGCCGGTTCCCTTCTTTTACTTGGTTGTAATAATGGATCGATTTACTACATCGGTAAATATCAGTAAATATCAGTAATTTTTTTACGGTGTTTGTTAAGCAAATAAGAGTAGTAGATAGTTTTATATCTACTGTAATTGACTTTCAGATATGGAAAAGTTTCCTTTAAGGATGAAGGATAACGATCTACTAGTAACCGAATTGTATCGTGACCCAAACCGCGAACCCATTACCGCTATATCAGTCTATTTGACACCAGAAACAAGTAAGTTCTCAGACTAAATGTGGGACGAGCAACACGTTATTAAAAAGGTTCTCTAAAACATTGACGTAATTTTTAAAATAGGCGCCTGTGGAATTTGGATTGAATTCGCGTACGGCACTAAATCCGGTACAGTAAGGATCGTCACACAACATCCCGAAACGGGAGTGTCTATGCTTTATGCTCCAAGATTATTTCACAGCTTTACAGCACATCAGAGTAGCGTTAGCAAAGTACGTTCATCTTTTATTAGTGTAAATTAAATTCAATCTTTAAAAGAAACTAGTAAAGTGTGGGAAATCGTTTAGGTATCATTGTCAAACAAATATTTAGTATCTGTATGTTCGGATTACAACCATGTTAGAAGTTGGACAATGACTAGGTGCGCAGGAATGTTGTCGTTATATCCAGGCCCATCGCCCAATGCAAGTTTTAAGCTAGTTTCTCTTGAGGGGATTGAATCGTGTGTTAGTTACAACGCTGGCAATGATTATGGTATGCTCGCAAATAATATGTCATTGCATGACATTAATAGTAACTATAGTGTATCTTTTCCTATCCTTTATAGGCCCGTACGGGGAACAGGATGATGAGCAGGTCTTCATCCAAAAAGTCGTACCTGAGACTGACCAATTACATGTGCGCTTAGCGTCAAATGGCAAGAGGGTTTGCGTGATTAAATCCGTAAACAATAGTGTTATAAGCTCATTTTTCGTACACAAACTTCAGAACCCAGAAGCGAGGTCAATGCGAGTTATATTCACCGGCCATTCCAATGGCACTGTGCAGATATGGGATCTCACTACGGCCTTACAGTCCTGGTATTCGGCTACCCGAGGTACTTACTGCCTTCGTCTTGGAACCTAACGTAAGATAAATGGATTAAATGGTACAGCTCAAATGTTGCAGGTGTTCGTGGTGGACCTACACCAGAGGAACTTTGGAGATTTTTAGATCAGTGTGATTTAAGTAATAGTCATTGCTCGACACCCTGCATAAGTCCATCCCCCTCCTTAGCTCCTACGATGCCGGTTAGTTATCCAAGTAATATCTTGGTTCTCAGTCAGTCACAAACCAGTGAACCCACATCCCGTCCCAGCCAAACGTAAGAAGACAACATCGGAGACAAAGACACATACGGGATGGGTTTAATAATTTCTCAGACATGTTGCTACTGATCTCTTTAATTTTTTACTTGTTTATTATTCCGAGTCGTTATCAATGGTGATCTGTTAAGGTTCCTATTCTTTAAGACATTCAGTTATTAAAGCTCGCCGGGAGCGAAAGTCTGTTTATCATGATGCAATGCAATGCTAGATCAATGCAGCTAACAGAACTCTTATAACAGTTATCACAATCAGGACGCTGCATTATACCACACAAATGTATAGATGCACACCATAGATGTATTCATGAAATTGAGGAACAAAATATATGGCTTGCGACTCAAGACGTAAAACATACTTATACTAATTGTTATACCTGAGTAAGTGAGTCAACACATTTATTTGTTGTATTAATCGTCGCAAATTAATGAAAAGCATACAGCTGTATGGCAATCGATTGTTATTTATGTTAAAAAGTTGCAGCTGACAAGTTGTGACGATCGTACTTGGTTTCTTATTTGATACACACCTATTATGTACAGTAAAATTTGCTTATCGCGAATATTGCAAGGCTTTTACAACTATTTTCATGTGTCAAAAAAGAAAAGGTGTAGAAATCACACCTCTTGCACGAAAGTGAGATTAGATTTCTATTACTAAAAAAATAATCATACACGTTACAAAAATGTGCCACCTTATTTCAATCTAACGTCAGTTATGTAAATTGTAAATGATGCAAATACTTGTATATGGTAACATCCCTCTCTTACTTACTGATAGTCCTTCAGCACTTTGGGTTCAAGAAAAAATGTCACTTTGTCACTTCCTTTTTGCTACTACAAAAAACTTAATTAAGTCAGAGGCACTATGCTGGTCTTATATGTATATTAGTTTCATATTGCATGATCGCCTCAGTTAGTAAGTACCGTTAGAACAATTGGATCAATAGTATCTATTAATTGTTTGCCACTCAAACACTTCGAATATCGGTATCAATTTCGCGACATCTACTGTTTCAAGTCAATTTGATATATGAGGAATTGAAATACATAGAGACAAAAGTCGAGCTCGTTGGCGAGAAGTATTCTTTGAGCTTTTCTGGTTCCAAAGAGTTTGTTGTCAGGCATATCCTGACAAGAGTCTTGCGTTTCCAGATTTCTTGCTCGAAATTTGTTGAGTTCATGTGAGATGTTTATGCCAAAAGAGGTTGTTGTGAAAGAATGTTGGATGAGTCATCGGTGTCAGTAGAAAACACCACGCTAATAGACCGATTACGAAGAGAGAGAGTATTCCAATTCTCTTGAGAGGGTCCTTATACGCTGCAATCTCAGAGAGATCTGGAAGTCCCATGTGATTGCAAAAAGAATGTGCCGCAAATGGTGCTATAAAGTGTCCTGAAAATAGTATCTACCTAGAATCGACGTTCAACCTGCACAATGGAGAATCACAAGTGTAGAATAAAATTACCTGTCCTCGCAAACAGGAATGCCGCGTATGCGCCGAATATCGCCGTATATGAGAACTGGAAACCTGTAGTAGAAATACATGTGAATACTAAATATAGCTTCTGATGGTTGAGTAGATTCTCAACCCTGTTACTTACATGATACGAGGAGGGCTTGTTTAATATCCATCCCTCCCTTAATTCTATCTACTACATGATGAAAATGGGCTATTCCAAAAAATAAGGAACATATAAAAATGGCAGTATTGGGTGTAAAACATTGCAATAGCAATGGCAGCATGCATGCCCTGAATGTCAGTTCTTCTGACAATGGAGCAACAACTTGGTTCCTCCACCACATGGGAGTTCTTAAGCAACCCAGCCAGTACATGGGTTCTAAAAGAAAAAATATTTAAGCACATGAAGCGTATACTCCAAGTAAAAGGATCGCATTGTCAACACACCAGCATATATTCTCCATAGTCCATTAAGACCCTGTATTGTCAAGGGACCCAAAAACAGTATCATTGTCAATACAAGGGGTATTAAAAATGCTTGAAACAGACCGGCCCATCTCAAACCTAAAAGCTCCCATATTGTTGCCTGAAAATAGAATGATAATCACTAGTACAAAGAGTATCATACTGATCCCACCACACAGATAACACTTACCTTTTGATATATTTTTTCACTCAGACCAAAGTACAAAGATACAGGTGATATAAGAGTCACTACAAACACGCTAAAAAATCGTTTCTTTATAGACGCTGGATGCTCCCTGAAATTGAAAGATAGCAATCACAATATTATTAGCCAAGGCAATAGAAGGGCAATATCTTTAATTGTAGGACTAGCAGAATGAAGAGAGAATGGGATGAGATTTTCAAAGAAAGACGCGAAGTAGTAGCGAGTGTGATATTGTGTTGGCCTATTTATTTCTGAGGGAGCTGGCACGAGTTACGAAGAAAAAACAAGTGGGTCGGGTATTTAGCAAGGGTCGGGACGATTTAGCGCCGCCGAGAAATTTCGAAGGGCGCGCCGAGAGGTAAAGGGGTAAATTGTCCAGCAGAGGCGCTGGCCATTCGAATCTTCTCCAGGAGCGAGCGACTGCGTGAGTGGGAGAATCAAAGAGAGCAGTCATTCATGTTCTCCCTCGGTGTGAATACAGTTAGACTTTGTTCGTGCTTGGCCGTGGTTCGCTGTTAAAGGACCGAGTGAGCGTAGGCACAGGCTCCCACGGCTCTCACGAAATGGTGGTTTAGTGTGGAAGTATTCGCTGTTAATCAGCGTACGTACCTATCGTGCGGGTGGCTCCAGACGTAGAGGCTAGCGACGTAGAGTATAGAGAGCCCGAGACATGAGAGGATCGCGGGTATGCAGGATAAATCGGTATTTCGGTCGGCGGTCTCCATAACTCCATACTGATGTTGGTTGCTTGTGTCGCGGTCCACTGCAGAGGAGGGGATCGGTAAGGGGTTGAAGAGGAAGAGAAGAGAGAAGAGAACGGAGCTAGGGCCGCGCTGGTGAGGGGCGAGGGGGGTAGAGCAGAAATTCATCCGATTGGCGGTCTGACACCAGTCGGCAGTCCTACCGTCGATGAGAAGATGGCCGCTGGGCTCGGTGGAAGTGTCGCCATTGTTTAGTGTTTAGTTCTTTTACCGTTTCTCGAATCATTTTACGGGAGGCACGAGAAAAATGCCAAGCGCGTCGTTCACATCGTCGCGCAACTATGTGCGGAGGTCCCGGAGGAAAGGCGCGAACAGGATTCCTCTGCCCTCGAGAACCACCTCGGGTAAGAGCCTGCCTGCATCCGGAGCTCGGTTCACTGCTCACCTGTCTCTCCACTCTTATCCTTGCCTTCACCTACTTCGATGCTCCTGGGTTAACCAGCCCTTCGGATACCTATGCTATTTCTCCTGTTACACCCTATCTACTGATCGGCGAGCATTCGATTCGGGAGGAAACCTCCGCAGCACGTCAACGCACTGCCCACGTCCTCTCAGCATGATGTTCTCGTAGCCAAGATTGTTCCAAAAACGCACGTCGCGCACATCACTGACATTTCTACTGTCGGGCATACGCTCGCCCTCGTCATGCAGAACTCCTCTGCCGAGGCATCGGCTTCCCTTCGCTGGGCCGTCCCTCCTGGTTTTTATTCCGGAATGTCGGTTCAAAGCCTATTCTTCACCCCACCCCCTTTTTTTTGTAATTCCGATTTACCGAGCATCCAGCTGTACGAGCTTACGGAGAATGTTCACCCGCGTTACCCTGAAAAAATGATATATCTCTCGTTTCGTCGGGGAGCCGACTGCTCCGTTTGGTTTGCGATTACGATGCTCGTATATACGTATATATGTATATATATATTTATGATGAATTAGCATGCTGCTCCACTTTCCCAGATCAGTTCCATTCGACTGAAAATCACAATTGGCTGTTTTCCGATCGTTGAAAAGTCGGCTTTTCATCCCCATCTATCCTTGACACTGGAATCCCTCTTTCCACACCTGAGAGGCAGAGCACTCAAAATCAAATCTGGCCTACTTCTTTGAGTGATATATTTAGTACCTCACTGTTTACATTTCCATATTCACATCTGATATAGTATATGAAGAATATATTAGTTTGCCTATATCCACTTTATATAACAAAAGATGCAATATAACCAGCTCCATAGATCAAGGCAATTCATTGATAGATATTATGGACTAACAGTAGGATATTTTTCCAATGCAATGATTGTCTCTTTTAGCCGAGCCATGCGAATTGCCATGTCCAGCATCAAACCAGATTCCACCAGGTGGTGGAGTCGGTGCTGGAGGCGGTGGTGGTGGAGGCAGTGGAGGTGGTAGTGGTGGAAGGGGCTCTTCACCGAGTGTGTCCGGTGTAGCAGCACCATCACCTTCTCCTTCGCATTCACATTCTTCTCCATATGATTTAAGAAGGAAAAGTCCTCCACATCCAGACCCTGCCCCAGGCACAAGTTCAGCTTTACCCCCATCTGGTGGTAGTAGTATTGGAGCAACCCTGGGTTCCTCTTCTCTACCAGCTAGAAAGAGGCCCAGAAGGACATGTTCGCTATCCACAGATGGTAGGTCTAAGTAAAAGATTCTTTGAACTTATTCTATATTGGAGTGTTCATGCATTGGATGTTGCTCATTGATCCTGGTTGCAGGTACAACCACAAATACTGCAGCTCACTATCTTCAATATGAGCTACCAGATGAAGTGTTGCTTACCATATTCAATTACTTAATGGAGCAAGATCTATGTAGAGTTTCACAAGTTTGCAAACGTTTTCAAGCCATTGCAAATGACAATGAATTGTGGAAGTCACTCTATCAGCAAGTGTACGAGTACGACTTGCCCCTATTTAATCCTGCACCATGCAAATTTGAGTTTGTGTCCCCTGATGAGTCTGAATACCCCAATCCTTGGAAAGAGAGCTTTAGACAATTGTACAGAGGGGTACATGTTAGGTCGGGTTTCCAAGATCTAAAGTTCAAAGGACGGAATTTGCCATACTTTAATACAGTTCAGGGAGCATTAGACTATGTAGATGAATATAGGAGCAACAATGGGAGCTCACCAAATAATAGCACAAGCACAAGTGGCCAAGGGAATTGCTGTGGAAGTAACTCCCAGACAGTGGAGGAGGCACCACAACATTTAGTTTTCTTACACGCCGGTACATATAGGGGAGAATTCCTGGTAATCGACAGTGACGTTGCGCTAATCGGCGCTGCACCGGGCAATGTCGCGGAATCTGTCATATTAGAGCGAGAGAGTGAATCGACGGTAATGTTTGTGGAAGGAGCAAAACGAGCTTACGCCGGGCATCTCACGTTAAAGTTCACGCCTGATGTCACGAGTACTGTGCCACATCATAAACATTATTGTTTAGAAGTCGGGGAAAACTGCAGCCCCACAGTGGATCATTGTATTATCAGAAGCTCAAGTGTTGGTATGTATCAATTAAGTTTTAAGGGCGATATTTTCTAAGTTGATGTTGCGTATTTTGCAAGAACCACGATTTAGCCATGAAGCGATTATAATGCCGATATATTTAATCATTTAGTTGGTGCAGCTGTGTGCGTATCGGGAGTAGGTGCTAACCCTGTGGTAAAGAACTGCGACATATCAGACTGTGAGAACGTTGGACTGTATGTCACCGATTACGCACAGGGCACATACGAAGACAATGAGATATCGAGAAATGCGCTAGCAGGGATTTGGGTAAAGAATTATGCGAATCCGATCATGCGAAGGAATCACATTCATCACGGAAGAGACGTCGGGATATTCACATTCGATAACGGTCTTGGATACTTCGAAGCCAACGATATTCACAACAATCGAATAGCCGGCTTCGAAGTAAAAGCCGGTGCTAATCCGACAGTTGTCCACTGCGAAATTCATCATGGCCAAACAGGCGGAATTTATGTCCACGAAAACGGTTTAGGACAGTTCATCGATAACAAAATTCATTCAAACAATTTCGCTGGTGTTTGGATCACATCGAATTCGAATCCAACCATACGTAGAAACGAAATTTATAATGGTCATCAAGGTGGAGTGTATATATTTGGGGAGGGAAGAGGCTTAATCGAACATAATAATATTTATGGTAATGCCTTAGCCGGCATACAAATCAGAACAAATTCAGACCCTATTGTCCGACATAATAAAATACACCATGGGCAACACGGTGGTATATATGTCCATGAGAAGGGACAAGGTTTAATCGAGGAGAACGAAGTCTATGCTAATACTCTTGCCGGTGTTTGGATCACAACAGGATCGACACCGGTCTTAAGAAGAAATCGAATTCATAGTGGAAAGCAAGTTGGAGTATATTTTTATGATAATGGGCATGGAAAGCTAGAAGACAATGATATTTTCAATCATCTCTACTCGGGAGTACAAATAAGGTAGAGTATCTGGTAGTGTGCAATTCAACAATAGTATTAATCTTCAATTCTCTGGATACAGGACTGGTAGCAACCCAGTAATACGTGGGAATAAAATATGGGGAGGCCAAAACGGTGGAGTTCTCGTGTATAATAGCGGCTTAGGGTTACTCGAACAAAATGAGATTTTTGATAACGCAATGGCTGGTGTTTGGATTAAAACCGATAGCAATCCAACGTTAAAGAGAAACAAGATATTCGACGGACGAGACGGTGGAATTTGTATATTTAATGGTGGAAAGGGTAAGCTGGAATTTAAAAACGTCCGATTACTTAGTTAGGCCATTTGCCATAATCAATCTTTTGTTTGTTTGATTGCAGGTGTTTTAGAAGAGAACGATATCTTTCGGAATGCACAAGCTGGAGTGCTCATTTCAACCCAGTCCCACCCAGTGCTAAGGAGAAACCGAATCTTTGATGGTTTGGCAGCTGGTGTTGAAATCACGAATAACGCCACAGCTACGTTAGAATTTAATCAAATCTTCAATAATCGATTCGGTGGCCTCTGCTTAGCGAGCGGAGTACAACCTACGACTAGAGGTAAATCTTTTGGCTTTATCATGTTTGTTTACCCATGATATCACCTTACACTAGCAAGCTTAACAATACCAACGCTTGACTGGATGTTTCAGGCAATAAAATATTCAACAATCAAGATGCAGTTGAAAAAGCTGTTGGAAACGGTCAATGTTTATACAAAATTTCGTCATATACTTCCTTCCCTATGCACGACTTTTATCGTTGCCAGACTTGCAATACAACGGATCGCAATGCAATCTGTGTAAACTGTATAAAAACCTGTCATGCCGGACACGACGTTGAATTTATTAGACATGACCGGTAAGTATTGCAAATAAAAAAATTCCGATTCCACAAATACCATTCGACATATTCATGAGGAAAACTGATAATTGTTTCAGATTCTTTTGTGATTGTGGTGCCGGAACATTGAGTAACCAGTGTCAACTTCAGGGCGAGCCTACCCAAGATACCGATACGCTATACGATAGTGCTGCGCCGATGGAGTCCCATACACTTATGGTCAACTAGGAACTAACGTAAACTAATTAAACAAGAAAAAACGAATAAAAAACAATCAACACCTCTGAATTTGTAAGTGCAACATAACTACGAAGACACAGTACTTTGTTGCTGAGTTCTTTATTATGATATTTACTTCCTCGTGTCCTGATGATAATTGTTACTTTTAAACCTATCGTTATTGTTAACATATTTCGATTGACGTCATTTTCGCCGTCATTCACTATATTATTGATCGTGGTCATCACTGCCATTTATTATTATTATCATTATTGTTTTAATCTTTACTCTCATTATAGTCATCGTCATTGTATCAATTTCGCGATCGTGTCATCCTCATTCACGTCGCCGCGTACCTAATCACGGAGTCGCCGCAGTAATCGCGCTTACCGCGGTCTTTTGTGAATTCGCATTTCACAAGAATATATTCGTGACATTATTGGAAGGTAGATAGTGTTTTTATTTGCAAATCAGGTATTCGTATTCTGTGTTGTATAGAGAAGCGCTCCGATAGCTACCGATTCGCTTTGGCTATATTTGGCAGCTTCGATTCTTGTTTTCGAGTCTCGAGATCGAATCTTTCGTACCTAGGAATATTTTATACATATATGATGAGTTTTACATAATGATTGTTATTATCGTGTTTTTTGATTATGCTTTGTTCATGACTGAACGCGGAAAGCTGATAATACTTTGCGCAACGGTTACGTAATAAAGAACTCCGCAATGAACCCATCAAGAGTTAATCAAGAGACAATGAAATTCTCCCACACAAACGTTATATTATATACGTCAAGCTAATTTAAACGTGTTATAAGTAAGGTTGCGCGTAATTTGTTGGACGGAGCGAGATATGTAAGGACTTCTGATGTGCCGTTTTTTATTAAGTTTCTCTAATTCTTAAGTTCACACTTTAAGGGTGCAGTGATGATGTGTGTAAAAACATGTGTATACGCCGTTAAAGAAAAGACACGTATCGAAAGTGACATTTAACAGACTGTCTTAAATTCAATCTCCAAGCAGTGCAATTGCATTGTTTAAAAGAATCCCTAAGTTTATGATAAAACACAGTGTCGCGAATGTAAATTGTGTATATCGTAATAATAGTAATAAAGTCACTAACAATGGCAATGCTGAACGAATGACTTGGCACACGAACGGAAGTATTGGCTCCAGAAAGTGGGAAGCATACGAATAATGCACTCGTGACTAAGATGGAGCAAGAGTGTATGTTGCATAAGAAGAAGTGCATATTGTGTATTACATCAGTGGAATCCTTAAGCTGATGCATTAGACTACTCGAACTTAGCGTAAAGAATATTGTCGAAGAAATCCATCATCAAACACGAAAAGATACACGGAAAGAAGGAGGCTTTATCGCAGTAAGAAGGACCCGAATAAGAAACATGTTAATTCCGTGGTAGAAACTAAAGAGGAAATACAAAATTGAGAGAAGAAAATCCAGTAAGACAGATTGGAACAAATGTCTAAAATATGTGATATATAAGAGCCACAACCGGAATAATCAAAATGGAACAGAAACATCTATACAATTCTAATAATTTTTTGATGTAAGTGTACCTCATAATACACATATACAATTCTTCAGATTCTATTAGCTGCGTCGTGAATTGTGATGGTCCTAAGATGCCCACGGGGGAAGTGCATAATAAGACAAAGTAAATATTTAAAGTAAATTAGTTAATTTACGCGATATATGTTGGTGTATACCAGTGAACGAGGAGAAGTTTACGAACTCATGTACTGTCCAAGGAACAGTTTTTAAAGTAATCTCGAATTTTTAAGATAATCCGATTTTTTTAATATTACGTTAGTGGTAAAGTCTAATAATATTATTGTAATTGTATGCCAAGGGCGGCGCCCCGCTCTTGTATAAAAACAAGCGCCTATTAGCGATAATTTTAGATGCAACCACACATCCATTTATGCAAAGTGAATATAAGATAAGTAGCGGAAATATTGAAAGATCATCACGGTAAAATTTTGTTTCGCCGGCAAAATTTTGCGAAGCGTATTCATTACTGTATGTAGTATATCATTTGGTAGATTGGGTAATGGTTCATGAGATTTGCCTTTGAACTTACTGACCTAAGGTCCGTAGTATTATTACACCACAGTGTCATATTATACATAGTATAATCATATATGATGTCTAACACGTATGTGCACTGGAGTACAATACGTATGTACGTCAAAGGCATATTTCATACGTGCACAGCCGAGCAGACTCATGGAGCTCCGTACGCTCCGTTGTTTTCCTTGAACACCAACCGATAGATTTTCAGTCTGGAAACTCCGGAGTACAGGAACTACGGAAGAAGAAAACACGTGCCTACCAAATCCGATGTCTCATGCATACTCAAGCCGAATCGTTAGACCACTAATTTGATGTTAAAGAATCGTATATTCGCTCTCTAAGGCTCTTAAGTCCGATCGGGGAGGAAAGTCGTGTGGCGATTTTTCTCACCCCCTACACTGTCGAGTATTAATTGCGAAGGCAGATGGTCGTGTTACATTGTGCGTTCAATCGAATTAGCAATAGTGTGAATGATTGTCACTTAGGAAATTTTTTTATCACGGGAAGATGATAATAATTGTTCGCCTATTCCCGAAAAGATCGGCCGCCGTCGTCGATAAAAGTTTTGCTTGGTAATCAATAGTTCATTGGGAGCAGAGTATGAGAACCTCAGACATTTGTATTTCCAAGTCTCACCAAGAGATCCGTGTTGCGTGTTTAACGAGATATTTACATTTACATTGTGTATTCACAGTGGGACGTTTGAGCCATTTCACTTTCGGACATGGAACCAGGCGGACTGACGATACGACTTATAAAACCCGCATAAGAATCATTAAATTCATAGATTACTTGTAATGCACAATACATTGGAGAGTTGTCACATACTGCAGGCAGCATATGATCGAGAGATTCCTCCTTTAGTTAATTATGTTGTGATTCGTAGTACCCTTAGAGCCTCGCTTCTCTCATTCGTCATTTTATTTGTACATGGCTTGGACGTATTTTCATTTTCGACTACTTGCGAGCGCAAAGCGACAAATTGAGGCCTTTCGTTTAATTGTAATTTAATTTATCAGTGTTTCCCTTTTTTTATGCGTACGGCCGCGCGTCCCCCGTCCCGCCCCGCCCCCCGTCACTGATTTGTCGCACTGTGTACTGTGTCCATCGGAACATTTGATTTTCGTCATCAGATACTTGCCATTACTATTGTTAGTTGCCATAGTTTTCCAATTCGTTTTTGCGATCTATATATATATAAATATATATATATATAAAAAAATTGCTAGGTAAATTAAGGATTGTGCAACACGTACAGAGACACACACGAGACACGCATTCACATACAAACACATCGACACATACCAGCCCGCAGAAACTTCTACCACTACGTATTCTGTAAATATTAATCTCCCCATTATATATAATTATATATAAATATATATAACGCATTAATTATACTATTATAAAAATATATTATTACCAGTTATAATTTTTATTTTTATCCTTTTATTCTTGGGTGCATGCGTTATATTGGCTTTTTCGTTACGTCAGGTAGATAGTGAGCGGGCGATCGTTCAGTGACAAATCAGATCGTACTCCTTCGTTTGCCAAAGGTTTTCCAGGGCATGATTTTCATTTTCTCTCGTCTTTGTAAGAGTAGATAGATCCAACAGACTAGCGTACACCTTCGCCAAGAGGGTAAGTACGCTCGTCGGGATAACGTAACAGTAAGACTCTAGTAAGTGTAAGGTGCATACGCAGGAGAGCCGCGACAACTAATTCCGACCTTTTGAAACCGGTGTCCTTTCCGTTTTTTGTAAAGCAAGAGAACACGATCTTACCATGGCCTTAAAATGCGTGTAAAAGCTAAACACTAGATTACTTACAGAGAGGCATCTAACAGAATACGCGAGCACATATAGATACATATATTAATGTATGGATATATATGTGTATATATCATTACTCTATTATCCAATAAAACTTATGAAAAGTGAAGCACTCGAGCCGCTCAATGTAGATCTTGCGTGTGTGTCCGCCAATGGAGCTGCTCTCGCCTCATATCGCGCGCACGACACTCGAGATTCCAATCGTTCGTATTACATTTCTGCACGCGATAAGACTGCACGACCCCCGAATCACTCGGTAATTAATCGCAATACTGAAGTTTCGTGCTTCCGGCGTAAAGTATCGTCTCTTTGCAAGTGTCTCTTCACAATTATCGGATATAACGTCGTTGTAATGAGCCGTTAATTAGCGCGAACAGGATTGCGGCTTGACTGGGGTCAAAAGCGCGTCCCCCCACCCCGAAAGGGTTGCGATCGGTGGCACGAAAAAATCCATTATTCACGAGGAGTCATCGTCATTCGACGGAGTACACGACTGATACCTAGACTTGTAATCTAAACTAGAAGGAGTACGGGCAAGCGAGAGTGCAATGCAAACGACAGAGATGACCACTGACTCACGAGAGTCGCAAGACTGAGTCTAAGGAGGGCACGGCTGTCACGTGCGCGTGCGATTAATCCGCCAGAATCGTTCGACTCGCACCTCAATCTTCCTCTGGTCGTGTCGGCGGCGACCACTGTATTATTAAACTGTATAATAGACATGTTAAGGAACGCCTCACTCAAGGCGATGCAGCCAACTTTATTTTTTCAATGACTCGACAGAGGTGTGGAGCTTGCGCCCATTAATAGTGAACGCGCTGCCATGGGGTACCGTAATTGCGCCGGGACGAGCGCCACCGCCATTCATTGCCGGCGTGCTCTTCGCATTTTAAATGGGCGATCCAGCGTCAATTACGAGGGGAGGCGTCGTCGTCCATGTAACGTTCATTATCTCCCAGCCTATTTAAGATCTCCTCCCCGGAAAGAGAGAGAGAGGGAGTACTCCGCCAGCAGTCCCATTTCACACCGAGCATCAAAACAGTAATCCCTCCCTCCCTACCTCCTCTACCTCCCCCCATTATGTGGAAATTAAATTGACTGTATCACCTTGCACGCCTGTAACGCAGAGTCAAAGGGAGAGAGCGCACGAATTACCATGTGTCATATATGCATATACATATATTATAAAGAATCGATATAAATATATATTATAAATATTATGGTAACACTAATGATAGTAGGCGATAAGTTCTAAGACACGTTCTAAGCAAGTATCCAAGCCGTAAATCCGATGCTAGTTGCACCAAGTGCCATAGTCCATGTAGGGTCACACGGTACGTTTTAAGCAAGAGACACCAAGTATTGGAGGAGATCGGGATGATATTTCGTCTTTACTAATTGTTGCGTGAGTGAGTGCTGCGCGATTACATACGGGAAACGTGAGTGAGTGAGAGTAATAGAGAGAGTGGGTATGAATGAGAAAGAAGCGAGAGGAGCAATATGGAAAACCAAGGGAGAGAGAGAAAAAATAATTAAAAAGATAGAGATATCGGGTGGAAATCGCGACAGAAGTTCTTCGATGGGGTAACGTCTAGCATTTACAAATATCAATATGACAATATGACGAGACCGTTAATTTCCGATCCGCCTGTTACTCGGTTACCTGGCCCTTGTCCGTTCTCAATCATTCGGCCAGCGGCGTTACGCTCCGCGTTTCCTCGAGTGCCTCCCCTTTCGCAGACACTCCTACTTTCATAAGTACACTTCCGCCAAGGTCATTCCTTTGATCGCCAATCACTCAACTCTTTCCACTTGTTGACTTACGCTTTCTCTTTTCGATTGTCTACATTTTCTCGGCCTTTTCTTTTGACGGTCATGTTTTTTCTTATTAATAATTATAGTTGAGGAAGCACTCGACGGGGCACGAAACGTGTACGCTCGCTGTTTGCCAGTTTTACAGACCCATTTACAGACACTACTCATTGTACAGTGGCCGATTTTATTTTTCGACATGTTAGTCAGCGATTAGACACGATGTCCCGAGACCCGCAACAGCGTATAGTTGCACCCTCTCTCTTCGAGGGCCGTTTTCGTAGTATGTACTGTAATCCGCGATTGGGCTGATGGATATCGAAGTACAGCGGTGCGTGACCTTTGCGAGACATTATCAAATACCTTACGAACTGTAGTAGCGTCGCAATTGTATGTTGTAAACATTACTATTTCAAATATAACGCCATTATTAACAGGAGAGAGTTGCTGACTTGTACCAAGCGTGCCGGCCGCCGCACACACCGGCCACCGCTCACGAACTTTCCGTGCTGCCTCTTTTCTCTATGTGTCTGTCTGTCTGTCTGTCTGTGTGTGTGTGTGTCTGCTGTTTTTTTATCACCACTGAAACGCGTCGAGCACGAAGATGGGATATTTTTACAATTGTTCGTGCCGCGAGCGATGCAGCAGTAAATAAGGCGAATTATCTAATGACCGGCGAATCACGCGATGGTTATTCGTCGAATTAGCGCTTTCGCGTATGTCTATTAAAAGGAGGGTGGTGGTTCTTTTGCCAAGTGAATCGAAGTCAACGTACGATCATTGAGATCGCTCAAGAGCTGATTCGATCGGCAAGTGAAAAGGGGAGGGCTCGAAATCAGTCGGTGAGAAATCTTGACACCAATAAGGCGTCTGAAGTGCAAAGGTCAATTCCACCCTCTCGGCGAGTTTTCATCCTCGTCGCAGTTGGATCAAGGTTTCCCCATAAACGAGTAAGAGGAATCCTGCGGTGTAAATTAGAGTTTAACCGATCTGCAGGTTCCTATTGATTTCAGATGCTGTCGGCGGCACTTCTCGCGCCCGCAGAATCTCTCGCCGCTGAAAAGGGGGATCAAAGCAAAATCTTCTTAAGCGATCGGCGCAGTTTCTTCTCAAAGCGAAGCGGCTCTCGCGCGTGCAGAGTGAGAGTGAGAGAGAGGGGGCGTGGAAAAAAGGGGGGCAGAGGCGAGGGAATTTCTCTCGTTCGCGAAAGTGATTCATGGCGTCGTCGCGTCGACGCACTCGTAATAGCGGGTTCGGTTAACGATCGTTACGCGGAAACGCCCAAAAGAAGAGCAGAGTTCGTCGTTTCTTCAACGGGGGCTGCTCACGCATCCGGTATTAGCCGAAGGGGGTCGATATCTCGACTGCCTTCGAGCGCGATAATGCATTCGGTTACGCGCAACTTTACTGCCACCCGCCGCGAACACTACCCCTTTCTCAGTCTCTCTCTTTCTCTTTCTCTCTTTCTCCCTCTAAGAGAGATTCCACCTGACTGATACACACGGAGCTTCCCTCACTATTCCGCTTCTTTGAATAGCCAGATCTTGTCAATGGCTGGGAAGCCTGTTATTAAATTCCGTTCGTAAATAGCACTTAACAAATAGCGTGCCGCACGTAGGAGCCGGTCATTATTCGCCTGGCGTTCAACTGTTTGATCGCGCGGAGCCGCCGCATAATCACTAAATCCTGTCACTAGCTCTAGTCTCGATCGAATCTGCAATCGGGATCAGGCTATCGTTCCTCGCTCTTGAATAAAACATTACCAATCCAGCTTGACCCGCTCGTATTTAGTACTTTATTATTAAACTGCAGATACTTATTTCCATAAAACTATTAGTAGACGTCCGAGGCTGTGTGGAGAGGGGGATGATCGTTTTCATTCTTTCATCGCGCGAGGTTTAATCATATTCATCGAATATAACTAAGAGCTGATTAGAACTCGGTAAGTATGCCAGGGTGAATATCAATCTTATCAGGGTGATAGATTCGCGGGGTGTCCACCCCCGATCCATCATGACATTCCCAAGCAGACTCTTACGTGTCCCTCTGTTCTTTTTTTTTATTATCTCCGCGGGTTAGACCAGCAGCTTTATGGGCTCGTAAATGTCTGCTCTGATTACAAGGCTGGTGGTGGGGGTGCTATCGCGCGAAAGGCAAGGCCCATCCCGTGTTTGCTTATCGGCGAGGGTAACGCGCTGCATTATTCCTGCTGTGCTGTTGCGAGCTCTGCCTAAAGGCATATTCGTTCGCGTATGTATATGCTCGGGGGTGCGTTTCCCCTTGGTTCGCGCGAAAAATAATCCCGCCAGTCCATAGTAGGCGTGAAAGGAGCTCGCGACGGAGGGGGCGAAAGAAGAGCCGGGCTGCGGCAGGATACTGGCAAGAATAATAGAATATGAGAATAGTTTGGAATATCAGGGGACGGTGTGTAGAAGGGTGGTTAAAGGAAGGAGGGTATGAGCGCGAATCTCTCGATATATATATATGTATAGAGATATAACGAAGCTAGTGTTAGTGGTGGTGGTCGTAGCTGGTCGTGAGGATTCGCCGTTCTTCGCTGGTCCCACCAGCTCCTCTATGCGAGTCTACATTCGACGGTGGATCTCTCTCTCTCTCTCTCTCTCTCTCTCTCCCTCTCTGTACGTGTGTAATGCTAGGCAGGGGTGTGTGGGTGGGTTGCGCCGAGCACGCTCTCATCCCTATAGGGGCCTATACATCGTGCGGGAATCGAGAGCGTCGAAACACGAAGCGAGATCAGAGGCTGACTTTACGAAAATCGATCGGCGCTCATCGTCCTCCTCCTCGGGTTAGCGACGCCTGGCTGCGAGTGCCTCCTCGTGCCTCGAGCGCGACGCCTATACCGGGAAGAATAGCCGGCCCCGAGCGTACTCGCCGAGACTCGCCTCCAATTTCTTGCGGCAAGCAACGAAAGCGAGACTTGGAGCGGCGAGCCGAGCGAGCCACCACCGGCCGAGAGAACCTAGTTTCACCTCCCTCGGAGGGTGAGAAAGAGAGAGAGAGAGAGGGGTGACTGCAGTTACTCGCCACTCGCTCTGCTCCTTGGCTCACTCGCTTAGGGAGTGCGAGCGAGTGCTGCTGGTCCTCGTCGTGGCAGTGTCAGAGATTCGGCACGAGGGTGAAACGGACGGACGGGCATCGTTGGCTTGCTCTGTGGTCGGATTAGAGTGCGCGCTGCCAGTGAGCAATCGAGCGGAGTCGTCGAGCCCTTGAAGGACGAGGAGAGCCGTACCAACTACTACTGCGGGGTGAACGTACGGGGACGGCGCGCTCTTCATCGAGATTTCTACTGGGCAGCGAGGGAGCGTGCCAGGGCGAAACTCTCCGAAAGCCGAGGAGAGCCACCGCCGGAGAGAAGGTGGAAACCATTGCGAGGCCCATTAGACGGCCTTTTAGTTCCTCCTGCGGTCTATCGCGAGCACGAGGACACGCTCCTAGGACGAGCTTCCACTTCCCTTATCATCGCCATTGTAGAAGCAGCGTAACCAACCCTCGACTGAGAGAGGAGCCGGCGCTCCTCGGAAACGTGAAACGACAATAACTCGGCGAGCTAGCTGTGCCTGGTCAGAGAAGGAAGGACCACCTTGGATCTCGGTGCGCAGACTATTCGAGTAGAGCCAGTGCTTGCCAATGTTACTCAAGTATAATAAGTAGAGCTGCCGGAGCCGATCAAGACTCACAACGAAGAGGGAGAGAGAGAGTGCTCGAGAGGAGAGAGGAGAATTTTAGGAAGTGAGGGCACAGGAACGTGTACGTCAGAAGCAAGGGCCAACTAGCTCTCGATGCAGTCGGTACACGAAGGAGATTCGATCGCACACGCGACAGACTCGCCGAGAAATCGAGTGGTTCGGTGAGCAGAGCGGATACCCACTCCCGAGGAGAAAATCATCGCGAGGGGCAGGCAGAGACGGAGGAGGAGAGGAAGGCGTAAAGAGGCCGTGGACCTAAGAGCGTGGAATGATAATAAAAGAGTGCCGCGAGAAGTACCGGCGCGGGCCGACATTATGCAAAGGGTGGATTTGAATGTACGGAAGTGTCCACTCAGACTGTTCCCCTTTGGGATGGCAATTAGGACGCTCGCGGAGGTCGCGTTTAAGCTTGTTATTAGCGGCTACATACTCGCCGTGGTCGTCTACGTCAACGCCACGGGTAATTGGGATAAGGACGATGACTTAGGTACGGGAAAACTTCAATTAAACTAATATAATAATAGCAGACACACACCTACATCGGTTATTGCTTCTGGAAGATCATATTTCTAGTTGAACGTTGTGGGATTAGGCGAGAAATCTATGCTGCATGCTTCCTTCTCATTGATCTACTGCTCTACCACTTGTCTGACCAGCCGCTGGCTGTACTACTTAGAGCTAGGCAGGCAGAGGCTCAGCGCGCGCGTTCCTACTTGCTACTACATAATCAGTAGAATAGACACGTGATAAGTCAGACACACAGCTCTCGGCAGAGAGAAGACTCGCTGTCGGACCATTAGAAGCATTAGTCTCACCTGAGTAATTACTCGGCTTTTCCAGTCGCAACTTTTGAAGTCAGCGCTGTTCTTGGACGCACCGCTAGCTTG
Source organism: Ectemnius continuus (assembly GCA_910591665.1). Classification (NCBI taxonomy): domain Eukaryota; kingdom Metazoa; phylum Arthropoda; class Insecta; order Hymenoptera; family Crabronidae; genus Ectemnius; species Ectemnius continuus. Next base: position 3,809,198 of record OU342868.1, on the reverse strand, counting down.
CCTTGTGACATTGAACCGTCCACGCGTGAAGATCGCGTTTATATGGTGCTCTGGTTCCGCGATTATGCAGTGACACCGATTTACAGGTAAAGTGACATAGATTCTATTCGATTCTGCTTCTTTGACTTTGGAGGGACAAGAATGGGAGCATCAATTGTTGATTGTAGCTTCGACGTGCGAGGGAGGGCATTTACCCAAGCTCTAAATTGGTCGGACAGCACTCTCGTAGGGCCTAGAGCTTATTTTGTAACTGCCACAAAGCCCGCCGCGCTTTCCCTTTCGCCGGTTCAATTGGACGACGAAGGCATCTATCGGTGCCGCGTGGACTTCAAGAATTCGCCAACGAGAAACTTTCAAGTCAATCTCACCGTTATAGGTAATTCTTCGTAGTTTTGCTATGATAAACATGAGATGAATTCTTGGGGAGACAATGATCTTATTTTCAGTTCCACCACATCAGCTCCTTATTTACGATAGTTCCGGGGTGGAACTTGCAAGTACCGCGGGCCCCTTTCAAGTTGGGGTGGAATTTGGTCTAGCCTGCGAAGTCAGGGGAGGTAAGATGCTTTCAGAGATGTTACAACCCTCGGAGAATACTCTCGCCAGTATTATAGCACTGTTCTTTCATCCATCGAAGGGAAACCAACTCCGGTGGTGAGTTGGTTGGTTAATGGGAAAGTGGTGGATGGAAGATTAGAGGAAAACGGGCGGAATATCGTTGTGAACAAGCTCACTATACCAAAGTTGAGACGGGAGCATCGCAATACCACGTACAAATGCCGAGCTGCCAATACCAATCTCATAGATCCTTTAGAGAAGACCGTACTTCTAGATGTTTATCGTACGTACCCTCCTTTCCACCGGGCAGTCTGCCACCCCATAAAACTCGGGACCATAAAAACACAGAGGTGCTGTCTTACCATTCTAGTGAAGCCGCTATCGGTGAAAATACTGTCGAAGCCACCGCTCTTCGAGACCGACAAGGATTATTCGATTATCTGCGAAACAACCGGCTCACATCCGCGCGCACGCATCACTTGGATGGAGGGCAATGCTGTTTATGGCAGCGGGAAGGTCGTTGATGGTGGCAATGCGTCGGTAGTCCTAAGCACCCTCATTTTTTCACCGGTTCCTGATGACCATGGCAAGATACTCAAGTGTCGCGGTGAAAATCCTGCATTGCCCGATGCATACTTAGAAGACTCCTTTCAACTAAATGTAGTTTGTGAGTAGAAATCACAAGAACGGCAGTTGCACGCTTTCACAAGAGCGTATTTATTTAATGAAGATGTATCTTTCTAGTTCCACCTAAGGTACAATTGCATTTGGGCAGCACACTCAATGCCGAAAAGATTAAAGAAGGCGACGATGTATATTTTGAGTGCAAAGTTCGAGCGAATCCGGAACATCATAAGATCACTTGGAGGCACAACGTAATAGTGATGCGAGTAAAATAGGTAATAATCTTTCTTTCTACCGTGTCGATTTTATTTCATTTTTAGGACGCGATCCTGGCGCAAAACTATTCGGCGGGGATAATAATGAGCACGCAGAGTCTGGTACTTCAGAGAATAGGACGAGACAATGCGGGGAATTATACGTGCCTTGCTAGCAATGATCGTGGCGAAACCACAAGTCCAATCGTACCCCTACGTGTACAATGTAAGTATCGAATTGAGAATATTGACTGTCTTAAGCTCGTAGCGAATCTCATTCATCTTTTATTACTGGTCTTCGGATGTATAGTCGCTCCAGTTTGCAAAACGAGGGAAGTCAATGTAATAGGAGCGTCCTTGGACGAGTCGGTCAAAATACGATGCGAAGTCGATGCCGACCCCAGCGAAGTTGAGTTCGTCTGGGAATTAAATAATAGCGGCGAGAACTTCGAAGTCGCACCGGTGAAATTTGACGGCAATAATGGCACGCTTAGTGAGATGTTTTACACCCCGACTGCCGAGCGGGATTACGGTACCCTCACCTGTTGGGGAAGGAATGCAATCGGCAAGCAGGAAACACCCTGCGTCTATCAATTGATTTCAGCAGGTGCTTTTTACATGAGGCACTTAAAAACCATAAGCTTGTGTTTCGGTAATGTTTTCACGCTCGTTTCGTTACAGTGAAGCCAAATCCGCTGAATAACTGCACGATAAAAGCAGCCCTGAATCAAAGTTCCGAGATACTAGAGGTGGAATGCGTACCGGGATATGATGGAGGGTTGCGTCAAGAATTCCGATTGGAGGCATACGAGGTCATGACGGGAAATCTAAGGGTTAACGCGTCCAGTATTTCAGCGGACGTACCAATATTTCGTATAGCTGTGGCTGACCTTCTACCAGCCACACATTTTTACTTAGTCACTTATGCCGTGAATGCTAAAGGGCGCAGCGAAGTTAGTCTATTGGAGGACATTATGTTGAGAGACTCCGAGAAGCACACAGGTATCTCGAATGCGAACCATTTAGTTGTAGATATCTTTTACAGCTGGCATTACAGGAAGAAACATCCCTATTCTCAGATAGTGGAGTGAGCATGGTGCCACTTATTTTACTTTTAATCGGTTGCCTTATGGCATTCGGTGTCACTGTCCTCTCGGTAATACTGATGGTCTATCGACGAAGAGGCACTACATCACCGGTCCACATTGAGCCATACATGAAGCAACCGATAATAACGCCTCCAGATTCGAGGAACAATTCGATGCTCGATGTAACTCACGGGGATCATACTTACTTTGTAGAATATACTCTGAAGCAAGTCCCAGAGTATGCTATTAACTGTCAGCCCGACATTATACAGTCGCCGCAAGGTAAAGGTATCTTATTTCTAGCAAAGCTACTGGAAAAATCACAATTTTCAATAGTCTTAATGATTCCCGCAGACCAAGAGAAAATAAAACGCGAGCCTCAACTATTTTTACCAGTCAGACCAGACACGCTTTTCGCGCCGTACGATATACATAAACAAGGTCTACAAACGAATAGATGCAGTGTAAGTTTCTGGCGTTCTACGTACAACACATGAAATTTTCAAAGTTAAATGGATTGATGAGTTGTTGTTTGTTATAGTTAAATCCATTTTCGGTAAAGTCTTGGGAGCCTATTAGTTTCAAGGCTGACCGGAACCTGATGAAGGAAATCATCATTGCCAATTCGATACCCGGTCCAGAGAGTTGCGTGTAAATTTACAAGAAGGAGAACAGCAACAGACATATCAGGGCAATCGATCTTAGAGCCTAAATACAATCGCGCAAAATCATTCATCATCGTTTGAACAACTCACTGAGACAACCAAAGCCCAATCATTCGATGAAAAAGACTGGTGAATGTCGTCGGAGAGTGACGCATTTCGGCTGAACACTTTGAGTGGACGGCACACGAAGAAACAAAAATCGAATACATCATCTAACTGAAAGTTAACAGAACTGAAAACGACCTAAAAATCGTCAAGATGACTAGTTGCATACTAACCAAACGCTACACATGGTGTATTATTCCAAGTTTAATATATTTTGTGTCAAGTCTTACCCAGTTGTCTTACTCTATGCTTTCCTGTTTTATTTAGTGATCAGAATAACAGCTGTTCAGTGTACGAATATTCAAAAGATGTAATAGGAAATCCGGCATTGTTACATTTCGAGGCGCCAAGATGCGCACCGTATATTAACGACACAAAGGCAATCAATCCAATACCTACAATTCCTGCGATCAAATCTAAACGACACAGCGTTCTACTGATATTTCTTAGGGACCAAGTTGAAGTAGAAAAAGTAGACTGAACATGCTGGGTCGCTACTGGTTCAAGATTTGAAGTATTCAGTTCCTCATTTTTATAATATTCCACATTCGAAGTAAAGGTATCCTGCATTTCCGAGTTAGTGTTCCTTCGTGTCGAACTTAGCGGTACTGGAATCTCATCCTTTTCATGTTTTATAAAAGTTTTTGTGTCAGTCCCATACACCTACTGGGATATCATCGGGATATCTAACCGTACTTTGGCTTCTGCGACCTTGTGAATTTGGCTACGAACCAGTTGAATCACTTTACACCTTTTACGCTGCAAGGTTTCATGAAAATCCTCGCTGCTAGATGATCTATCGTACTCTCGGGCTTGTGAACAGCCGCCGCAGCACATATTTTCGCTGCATATCATTTTATACTGAAGGAAAAGTCTATCACTCAATAACTACAGACTTAAGAAAAAAAATATGAATTTTCAAAATCCTACATTACTTTGTTATGTTCTTGCTAGAATATACATACGAGTTGTATAAATTGAATGACACAGCAGATAGATGCTGGATTGTATAAAGTTTTCCTTTTCATTATTTACAGCTTATATGTACACAATACTAAATGTAAATCTAGTTAATCCATAAAAATTTCACAGTGATACAAACATACTCATCAGATCAATGCACATCCTTAGTTCACCCTTGGCTTCTTTTCTGGTGGTGGCTTCATGTCCTTTTTCTCAGTCTTTACTTCTTGTTTTATTTCAGGAGCTAAAGTAATAAATTATTAAAAAAATAATTTTTCTTATTGCTTTATAAAACAGAGAGTTATGAATACCCACTGGGTTCAATAGCTTGATGAATAGGCTTTGGAACAGGTAGAGGGAATTTTCGAGTGAGTTCCCCAAGCAGCATATCCACTCTTTGTCTCTGGAATAGGGAACTTGGTTCCTCACGAACTGGTGTCTCCTTTTTTGCAGTGGGTGCTTTCCCATTTTTAAAGTCCCAATAGTATCCTTTACTGGGGTGGTATCTTGAACATGCACTTGCTTCTTCAAAGGAAGACTGCAAGTGATGTACTGTGGATAACTGTACAGAAAAATAATTACAACAGCTTGTAAAAAATTATTACAGCTGTCCTACAAAAAAAATGGTGATACAAAAGGTAACATACTATTCGGGAACTGACAACTGATGCTAAATCTGGAGCTTGGTAAACAACACCAGCTATAATATAGTAATCTGCAAGTGGTGCTGTCAATGTAGGAGAATGCCTATGTTGTTTCCTTATTACATATAAAATAGGCTCTTGCACATGCAGTAGAATATATTCTAAACCAGTCATATTTCTAAAATGAATCAATATAATTAATTATATTCCAGCAAGATAATACTTCTTTCACACACCTATGAATTAACGTACTGTAATTGGTCAGGACTCAAACGTTGCATTTTCACTATTTCATTGTTGCATGTCCTATCATAAAAGGGATTGCTCCGTTCAGAAAAATAATCCATTATATTACTGGGATTGAGAACCGGGATCCAAGCACTGTCGTGCCAGGATAAACCGAGAGGGTTTTCTGTAAGAAATTGAATGAAAAATGAGATCTCGAAATTTATGAGCAAATCAATTAAATTAAATTATAAATTTGTTACCTGATACGGCTGTCCTTCCAGGCATCATTTTGAGTAATAACTGTTTATAATTTACCAAAAGAACTTTGTCAAATAGCTCGTAGAAGTTCAGGTTATTGAGTGAGAATATCCATTAGATATGTACAGTGGGGCGTAAATATTATTGTAGAACAATTGTTCTTTCGAGTTCTCTAAATCTTCGCTCTTCCAATATACACAGTTGAAAACATTCACGGCACTTTCACAACATTGAATCTTTAGCCTGCATTAGCGCGTGTAAACAGTAGCCAAATCAGCTGTGACTAGGCGCACCCTGCGTCACTAAAGGCTGGGTCAGAACAGGTCACAGACCAGGTCAGGCTAGGTCGCTCTGATCAAGCTAATGAATGGAGCTAATTGGAGCGTTTGTTTTAATGAAAAAGAAAGTATATAGATACGATACTCTAGTGATGTTCAGTGTTCATTTTGTCGTGCCCGGCGAGACATATGTTAGACCGATGAGTCATTGCAAAACTACGCTCGGGCGTGCACGGGAGACACGCGACTGAAAGATGCAGGCCTACGTTCTACATATAGAACAAGGCTGCAAAAAATAGGCCACCCACCCAAAAAAAAGCATCCGCATTGGGAATCGGTCACGGACAAATAGAAATGGTATAAAGGAGATTGAAATAAAGAATTGATTATTCCAGATATTGCGAGAATTCTATTAATAACATTAGTAGCACAGGCATGGGCTCGAGCTCCATCATGGTTATAATAGAAGATTAATATAAGTTATTATTAAACAAGAAATTTTGCGATGTTCTTGCACTAAAGGAACATCTGCACTTTCTGCAGAAAATAATACAGACGATCATGCAAGACAACGAGTCGATGAATCTTTAGTAGAACGAATACAAAGTCGAAGAAAATATTAAAGTGTTTCTTATCGTATGAAGCGAGGCTTAAAGTACAGTAGTCATGAATTTTCGAGAAATATTTCCGAGGATAGGGGAAGGAAAGATGCAGAGTATAAAATTTAGACGACTAGATTACACGTGAGCTCGAAACTGTACGCGGTAGAAATTTTACAGAACGGTGGGGATAGGTTCAACAAAAATATCATTCCCCGCGCGAGATGACACAAATCTAAGAGTGTCTGGTAGCTATTTCCACCCGACGTATGTAGATATACCTGTGTTGCAGAGTGGCCTTTTGTCTTATGGGTCAAGTTCTCGTCGGAGCCATAAAAATACGGTACGGGCATCTACTGTAAATAATGCCTTGTTCATTCAAGTGAAAATCACAACACACGCGACTTTTTCCGCACCCCCCGATCGCACCTTATATTGTGATTCCCGTGTTAAGGCCCGCATTTGTGTTTGAGAATTCAGTGATGTCGGCACTCATAGTTGACGATGAGACGAGATAGTGTTCACAATTCGTTCTCCTTTTTCCCGTCTATCTTTTTCCCTGACCACCCTTTTCTTTCATTTCCAGGACGCTAAATACCTATCACGAGAAACATGAATAACGAGTATCGAATAGTTCCCCTGCATAAACGGCCCGACTTGAGGGATGCATGTTGTTTGTTACTTAACTCTGAATGGCCGCGAAGTGTAACAGCACGGTATGCGGTATGATCGTTCTGCAATTACTTATTTCTTCCAGTATCAAAATACTTCATCACCTTGTAGGTTGAAATCTCTGAATGATTCATGTGATAAGTTTCCTACATGCCTTGTACTGATTGATCGTACAGAGAGAGTTCTTGGCCACTGTAAGATATCTCTAATACCAAAGCTAAATCATAGTTGCTTCATACAGTCAGGTAAATCTATATATCCATAGGTGTTTAATTAGTGAGGACTTTGTTATTAAGTAATTTGTTATTTGTTCCAGTTGTGGTGGACAAACAACGCAGATATCAGGGTCTGGGATCGATACTGCTGCAAGGGGCTGAGGCCTATGTATCGAAGAAGGGAATTAAAAATGTTTATTTAGTAACTAAAGGGCAAGAAGTATTTTACATTAAAAATGGCTATAAAACTTGTGATCCATTCCAAGCATATGGAATTAAGGATGTCTTGTGTTCTACTGCTTCCATTGTTAGGGCTAAACTTTTCAAAGAGAAACAACCACAGGCCAGTGGTCCCCCACCACCCCCAATGCCAAAGTTTGAAATGCCAGAATTTTTTGACTTGACAGTAAGGACACATATGGTAAAGAGATTGTCGATTTAGCATTTATTGCTAATATTTATAGAGATAATAATTTATTTTTTCAACTATTTCAAAGCAATTAAATTCATGTTTGCCACACAAAGCAGTAAAATATAAGCATTCCGATATATCGCGCAAAATGAATGAGAGAAAATCGTTGGTCACTCTGAATGATTACAGAAAGAAGATCCATTGTCTTTTACGAAAGTTAATGAATATATATATTTTTTAAACCCAGAAAAATCATATCACAACCTATCTACATCTGTTCCAATTCATATCATGATACTGTCGCGATACCGCAGACTTGCTGATAATGTTTCGGTTGTTCTAGACTTTCAACCAGAAAAGCACCCAAATCATGCTTCGAAATCGCCCGGCCGGGGGATTCATCGTGTTTCACTTCGTATTTACCACTCGGTGTGTCTGAAAATTAACAGCAAAACCCTTTGTAATCATTTCATTGTTCTATACATTTTTTTAATTGTATCTATCGATATATTCAAAGTACCAGCTATGTGCGGTGGCAAGACAGCGATCCATTTTAGTCCACATCCTTTTACGATGTCGAACATACGCTGATGATCAGCATTTAAATCTTTGAAAATTGCTGGCACTGCCTCAGGCTTGTAAAATAGAAAAGCTGGACAAAAGAACATATATTATTTACGATCGATCAAAATTTAAAAAGCTCCTCAATAACGGTGATCGAGATTTACCAGAGAGGCAGACTGACAGCAACTCCACATTATGCATCTTCATACCATCTATTATATTCTGTAAACTTTGCGATAGCTCAGTAGTTGCACCTGAGAAAAATATTTATGTGTTACGAGGTACTAGTAGGTATTCATGCCTACTCATGCAAGAAGTATATTTACTCAAATTATTCCGCGTTCCCAGAACAACCACAACTCCATCCCTGCCCTCAACAGCTTTAGAAACTTGCTCGGCATTTTTAGCATCACCAACAACTATTTCGACTTTGTCTTTCAACTCCGATGGAACTTTTCCTTCATCGCGTACGAATACGCGCACATCCAAACCTGTGAAGTACCAAACAATTATGAAATATTCCAGTAACAAATTTAGTGAAATGCGAATATGCTGTGCTTTAAGTGAGTAGAACACATACCTTTGGTTACAGCGCGTTTTAAAGCGCATAAGCCAGTGTTTCCTGTTGCTCCAAATATCACGATTCGCTTCATGATGTTGCTACTAATAGACTATCACACAATGTGAATTCGTGATCAGATACTTTATTTCATGTCATGCTTGTGACGATAACGCTAAGTCATCTCCTTCAACTCATTTATCGTGAATTTACCGAGACTTATTTAATCAATCCTTTTGATGACGTAACATTACTACCAACAATGAACGCTCGCGTTAGATGTAATAATATTTGCACACAGATTGTATGTAAATTCAATGATTTGTTGACCAATTTTACCGGTGACTTACTTTTAAACGTCTATAACCTTTATCAGTCATATACTATAGATATATTTTAAGTTGGAAGAGGACTTGGATAGTATATATGGACGGCGTTTAGGGTTAGGGCATAGAAAAGGGAAATGAAGAAATAATTATAAACCATTCAATTTTTATTAACAACCGAGTACAGCTCGAAATATTCTCCTTCGCCATACAATATAAATTATATATCACCACTGGCGTCATCTTAATTAAAGATATCAGCAAATAAGTAATATAAGCTCCCTTTTCCTATTATTCAATATATTATACATAATGAGATAGTGGCATTGTTAGAGTAGCTAGCTGTCTTTTTAAAGCAATTTCCGTGTCGGTATCCACATCCTCCCAACTGTTGTAATGTGTTCTTTTAAAGTCATTAATTGCTTTGGTTATGGTTTGCTGAAAAAAAGGGAGTTGCAATTAAAATTCATGGTACTTTGGACATTTTTTCTGTCGGGTTTGTTTGTAATACCGACCGGTATTGGTTGCAGATCATTTATTAGGGGAGCGAGTTCTTCTAAAATCTCGGACATATATTTTGGTATGCGATAAGGACTGGCTTGAATAAACGCGCAGAGTCCTAGAACCCCCGTGTGTTTTACACGCTTAAAATCCTTAACAGAGCGTTTCGTCTTGACTTTCATTTTGAACTCTTCCTGAAAGTTGAAGGAATATTATGAGCAGATCCGCTAGAAGATGTATGCATATTTTTATGATGATTGGTCAGAAAACTTGCCATTAATTTCCGAGGATCAGGAATAAATCCACAGTGTAATAGCCCACTGAGAACAGTACCCGCATGTTCCCGAACTTCTAATCGTTCATCTTCCAATAACGATAGCACTATGTCTTGGACCGCGTTTACCCATTCTGTTCTACTGAGGAATATGCTCATGTTATAAAAAACTATTGTTTGAAGGAAATGTAAACAGGTAGATCTCATGCCCCACGATGGGTCCTTGGATATCTTCGTAATAGCTTCTAATACCACGGGTATATCGCATGGCAGCATCACTGCTTGAGCAAGTGTTCCAATCGTTATTGTACATGTTTTCGCCAACTCAGGGTCAGAATCGCAATTTTCTAATTGGCATATGATTGGAAAGATTTGATAGAAATTCGGCAAGACTCCATGATGGGTTCCTGTGCTAGTCTTTATGATCCATTTGCAAATAATTTTTAATACTTGCGCCGCTGCATCACGATTTTTGAGAGAAACATCTTTGAGTCCAGTACCTTCGTCTATAAAACTTATATTAGCAACTTTTGAGGATAAGCCATGTTCTTCTTTGTCAGTGATTATTCCATTTTCTTGTACAAGGTGTCGCAGCTTTGGCATTATTTTATCTATAAAGACCTGCACCTTTCTAATGAGGATATCTTGTACAGCACTCGGATTTCTGAGATCGGCTGCAAAAATTGCACATAGGAGTGATCCCAATTGATCTCTAACAATATCGAAATTATCAGACAACAATTGATTCTCGACTCGTTGCAACAAGCGATCCATTAATTGGGAAACTCTCCAGTTTTGATATGTCAAAATTGCTTGTAAAATATATAAGCGAAAACTCTGTACGATAGCAGTTTCAGTATCAGGCTGTGCTTGCTCGTCAGCTAGGCATTCCAAGAGCCAGTAAGATCGATTAGGATCTCTATTCTTCAGTGCTTTAAAGAAGCATATAGCCCAGTCCATACAAGTTTCCTCGGTCATATTGCTAAAAGCTAATCTTATAATTGGCAGCATAGTTTCCCACATCTCTTGCACCATTTCGAATGGCCAGTACTTAGCTCCAGAAGCTATACCACAGATAATTTCTGCCGCACATCGTTGGCTACTTTCTTGTTTGTCTTTTACCAACTTATATAAATGAGGTACAAAATGTTTCAAATATACAATTCCGTGATTACGGAAAAGAATGCGGAACATTGAAGCCCTCCAGACACAGAATCTTTCTTTGTCTTTTTTACCCTCAAGGCTAAATAGTTTTATGAGCTTCTCAATATTGTCTGAATTCTTGAAAAATAGGTCGATCTCTTTTTCGCATTCAGTCAGCTCACGAATACTTGGATCAAGGCATGGCTGCTGTGATGATGGTGCATGCAATTCTAACTTCATTGGCCATGTGTAATATCCTACATGGAACTTATTTACATATCGTAAACTATCCCATTGTTCTTGAGTCACAGGTCGACTATCGTAATCATACTGCAACCAAGAATTATCTGGTCTTCGACCAGGTAGAAATTTATTACTCGTGCTGCTCTGTACTTCAACATTCCCAGATAACGTGGACGGCTCGACAGTTATCTAGAAATACAAACGGTCTTGATTTTAATTAAACTTCATTTAAACCTGAATTTTAATTATCAAGGCATACTTTACCTTTAACTGTTTTCGTTTTTGTTGAGCCAAAGACAATACTACAGTTACAAGAGCTATGCGTCGTTCATTTATAGTGTCATGTATTAATGCTTCCAAAAAGTAACGTATAATCTTTGGTGAATAGGGGATACTAGGATGGGCCAGATGTTGTATGAGTTGCATTGCCATCTGCTTATGCCGCCAGTGAAGGTCTCCCTCGAGAATGGCTCGCAATAAGTCATCTAATAGACCAGTGTAAGATTGAGCGATGTATTCTTGCAACTGCTTAAAGTTTGTTTCGCCTTCTTTAAGCTCATCCTCAGTTGGATGAGGTGACTTAGGCTTAGGATCAGTTTCCCATAAAGCAGATGCTAGTTTCAAACAATCCTCGCGAATAACATAATTAACACCAACTGTTGTATGATACTTGTGTACGGCTTCGCGTAAAAGCTCTCTTAAACGAATCACTGAATTCTTTTCCGACACTTTGCAAAGGACAAGTGCTGGCCATAGAGATCTCAACATTCCACAGTCGCTTTGTGCAATGATGTGATTTTTCAGCGGCCCGTATAAAACATAAAGGACACCCTGTTCGAAAAAAGAGTTACAATATTATTACCATACAATATTAATCTCAAACATAGTGTTATAGTGTACATACTTTATAAGCATCATGATTTTCATTCAGGTCGCTTTGTAATATGTCCATTATGTATGGCATAATAACTTTGTACGAAAAGGGCCAGATTTCTAAGACGTAAAATAAATGAAATTGGGCATCAGACCGAACGTCCGCATATCTGCAGGTCGCCAAAGTGAAAAGTTGTCCCATTATCTGCTTGTGCGTTTCCGTAAAAGGAATAGACTGATATACGGTGTGTAATTCATGTTGAGTCTGAACACGCACTAGCAAATATGCTGCCAGGTGTCCTTTATTGCCTAAAAGTTTATCACTTGTCTTTTTCTTCAAATCATCCTTTGCATTTGTCATTTTATGAAGAATGCAATCTCCTAATTTGCCAAATAAGAGTTTAAACCAAATCTGGAATTTAAAGATGGGGTTTTCTTATATTAGTTGATGAACTGGTACTCCTTTGTACTGTCGATTGAATTCTGATGACCAGCATACCTTTGACATAACAAGTAAACTTCTGGTGTCATCTTCCGAATTACCGAGTACAACCTTTTGCAATTGCTCCATAATACCTGCCAGATAATACTTGGCATTACTTCCATCAGGCATTGATATTTCCGCGTTGATCCATGGTTTTTGTAAATACGGTACAATTTCCACGGATGTTTCTTGCAGTCGAAGTGGAGCTTCGTCCCAGAGAGGAAGCACAGTGTTACATCCCCCAATTAAAACGTCCACGATTTTTAAACTGCGCTGCAATTCCTCTCTATAAAGTAATCTCTCCGTGTTGTCAATACAATATTATACTGTTTGTTGCCATCTTGTATAAACATTAAACTTAACACACCTTGTTAATGTACTCCAATCTTTACAATATTGTTGTAATTTCTCCACTTCTGGCAGGAGATACCGAAAAAATAATTCGCGCGCAAACTCAATATCCTCTTCTCCAGGCATATTCCATAGAACTTGGAACGAATCAAGTTTTGCTGGTTGTCCCCAGTCTCTAACATAAGGGTACTCGGGATCATTAAAGTCTCTTTCCTTGTATCTGAATTTACGAATGCTGACGGTAGTCAACGAAGTAAGAATCGTAACGAATATTTCACAGGCGATATCGAGGCCCTCTCTTGATTTCAAAACCAATACTCGGTCCAAAATATTAATCAAGGTATTCTTATGGGGTAACAAATCTTTTCCATTGACATCCACAATTGCTGACAACAGTACCATAGAGTGCAGAAGCAGCTTATCCAAATTATCTTCCTTGGCCATTGCCTCTCCTTCTGTGATATCTAATATAGTACTAGAAAGCGTAGGCAATAAAGCGCGTAAAGTATCACGGCCATTGAAATTTGCAAATGATTTGCATAAAGCAGCTGCCATTTGACCAGCGACATTCGTTTCGAAAATATGGTCGGTAACAAAATTGCGTATTTTATGTAATGCGCTTTGAAAGATTTTGTCACTTGAGTGCATTAAAACTGAAGTGCATACAGCTGTAACTACAGCATGGAGAAATCCTTCCATTTTGTTTTTTGCATCACCGGCATTACTTTCCAATCTAATCAGGTCCAGAGAACTTATGTCTATAATCATGAAAAGCCGATCCAAAAGTTGAAGAACAAAATCTTCAAATCTTGCTGTTTCCGCACAAATCACATTTTCCTCTTTATCCATTGGGGCAGATGAGCCTGAAGAGTCCACAAAAGGCACCAAAACAGCAAAAGTCGATATGAGGTCGAGAGTGTTCAAACATTTTCTTGGATCATTCAAATCGATCCCAGGCAAGAGTGAAAAGAGTATCGGTAAAACGTGTTCTGGGCCTTCATGGTATTCATATCCTGTAATTACAGTGCACAGGATGGTCTTTAATCTGACTCATATGAATACTAAAATAGTCTGCAATATTATTTACCCTTATTCATGTTTCTTGGTCCTTGAACCATAGGTCTGGCAACTGCTTTCACACAGGACATTGCAGATATTAATTTGTGTGGTGTTGTAAGTGAATCCAAAGTATTATACATTTGTGTTATAACTTTCGATATCACCAAATTTGGTCGGATTGTAGCGAGGTAATTTAATGCTTGTGCGGTATTATTATTTGCCGATTTGCTATGCATGCCACCCATAATAACTGGCATTAGATGTTCAACAAACTCATCAATGTCAAGATCAGTTAATTTATATTCATCTGGAATAGGTGTTTCCCAAGTTCGTTTTGAGGTAAAACGCTCTCTATGAAACACAAAGTTTAGATTACAAAACGCAAATTTTATAAATAATTAAGATAGAACAATAAACACATACTTATGCAATCGTGTTATGAAGTGAAAAGCAAGCTTTGTTGAAAATTCATTTAATTTCTCTTGCCAACAACCATAATTAGCTGGATGGTAAAACACAGTAATAGTTTCAAGTAGACTTGTAAGATATTTTTGTGCACTTGATCCATTACCCTTGAAAAAATTCAAGCTAAAGACATTGTTTGTTCCAAATAATACATTGTCATATAATCTCTTACCAGTACTGAAACAATCCATTTCGCGATAGAAGATAGACCAGCTTTACGACTTCTAGTTTTCTGAGTATTTTTATATGTTATTGGTAAACTCAAGCTATGTATGAATCTATTAAACATTGAAGGAATATATGGTTCCCAATCAATGTACCCAATATTATTGTTTGCTAGCTTGGCCATTAAACTCATCATGTCATTTTGCCAACATGTATTTATGCACAATTCCCAAAGGTTCATAAATTCCTCAAACCATAGCTGATGCCCAAGAGCATGGTGTTGGGGGCGTAATTGCACTGGTAAGAACCATGATAGGAGCTCCATGCCATTGGTAATATTGCAACGTATGGGACATAACATTGGTCTCAGTTCATCTAGTATCTCTTGTGTAGCGCTCAACTATTACAAATAGATTAACCAAAACATGTTGTTTTATTGTGTTTATTTCTAGATCCAAAGAGAAAATACTCTGACTTACAGGGAAATAAACCTTTATAGCATTTATTAAAACACAGAACTTAGGCTCAAGCGAAGAGTAGTATCTCAAAAGATGTTTCTTGACTTGGCCCTTTCCTTTTACACTGGTAACCAAGTCGTATATAGGCCTCCATGGCAATTCTAACTCATCAGGAGATATCAGTTCCTTTTTCCTGAAATTGAATTCCAGTAATACCATTAACTGCTCCAAATTATTTTAGAATATTCCTGTTGGTTGTAGTATCTTAATACATACTGTAACAGTCTACATAGAACTGTAATAAACAAGTCAAGTAAAGCACACCCTTGATTTGGTATTGAAACCAATTCATACATTAGTTTAATTAATTTAATGTGGTCCTCTTTACTGAACATCATGCCATACGTTTTTGTATACCTGTGGAAAGTCAAGATAAATAATCAAGATGTAAATTTTATTACATGACAACCTTGAAGAATTATCAAGACAAGGTAATAGCTTACTTTAATAATCTTGTCGCCCAAAACTCACAACCTGGTGTCAATTCACGCATTAAAACAGCTCGACCTAAATTTGCTTTGATTTCGGCCAAAACAACTTGCGATTCTGATTCAATCTCATTGCCATTGGGTAATAATTTATTGTAAATGATTGTCTTTTGGTATTTAAAATCTGTTTTTCGCGAAGAGGGCAACATGGTAATTGCGCACTCCGAATCGTGCTTATTTTCTTCATTCATGATTGAGTTTAACGTTCACCACAGAGTAGAGTAACACTAACAATAACCACAACTGATCGCTGATGATAGTGACGAACTAAATGTATGTCACAAAGTTGCCACACGCTTGACCGTGCAGAATCATTGTACGCTGATCAGTCACCACTTGCTTATTATTGTTCGTTTTCATCGAGTCATGTTTTCCACCTCAGAAGCCATACTTGATATTTCAACTTGTATCAAAAGTAATTGTCACGATGAGAAAGTGTGCGACACAACACCCTATGAAAGTAGGAACAAACAAACCATCGATCATATGAATCATCTTGACCATTCCGATAATTCGATATTTCGAATGATTTGAAATCGCGCGAGTTTCATTGGGTTCTAATAGTATTTATCTTCGTCGATAATAATTCTCTATTCACCCAAACTACATGGGAAAATCTTACAATATGAGAAAAAGAGAATAGTATGGTTGCAGCTGATAATAGCAGCTGTAAGCACCCATAGAGATTGGACCAGACCAGATGTTCTATACACAGTTTTGATCCGATGCACTCCGATGCAGGTACATCTAAACCAGGTGTATTAAAATATCAAAAGAAAGAATGTCAATTTGAGCAGTGGCAAGGCTAAAGTTCGAACAGGATTTTTACGACATTGCAATAAGTACGTCACTTGAACATGCGAACATATGAGAAGTGATACATGGCCAAAAAGTTCGCACACTGTCAGGTTATAATGCGATAGGTTTTTTTTGTATGAGAATGATATTAAGTTTGAAAACAAGCGCAAAATGAGGACTAGAAAAACTCTTGCAATTTTGGGAGCTGGCTTAATTCTAGCCTGTTGTGTCATGATCTATTTAATGATGGATTTAGCTCTCTTTCCACCTGGTCAAGGTTCCAAGCTTGCTGTTAATGATGTAAGTCCATATGGAACAAAAGGTTGAAGATAATGTTCCCTCAAATGTTTATTTATATATTATTTTATTTCAGAATCAGTGGTTGCACTTTGAGAATCGGCTTGCAAAATTAGAGAAGGACTTTAGCCAGCACCACCAAGCTATGAGTGCGCTCCAAGAAGTTGCTCAAGTGAAAAACTTTATTCCTATTGTTCAAGCACCAGAGCATCGCAATCAGTCTGTACTTCTAAGTCCACCTCATATAGCAAAGTCACAAATGTGTAATTTTAATATACGTAAAGTACCAGAGGTGGATATACAGATGTTAGAAATGTACAAACAATTAGAGTTTGACAATGTGGATGGTGGAGTTTGGAAGCAAGGATGGGACATTACCTATGATGAGAAGCAATGGCATCCAAATAGAAAGCTCAAAGTGTTTGTTGTTCCACATTCTCATAATGACCCTGGATGGCTAAACACCTTTGAAAAATATTACACTTCGCAAACACAAAATATTTTGAACAACATGGTCACTAAGCTGGCAGAAAATAGATGGAGAAAATTTATATGGGCAGAAATTTCATTTTTCAAAATGTGGTGGGATGAACAGTCAAAAGCAAGGAGGGATTTAGTGAGAAGATTGATTCATGATGGACAGCTAGAGATTGTTTCTGGTGGTTGGGTCATGCCAGATGAGTCAGTCTCACACTGGATGGCACAACTTACACAATTAACAGAAGGTCATCAATGGTTAAAGACAAATTTGGATTACACTCCGAATTCTGGATGGGCCATTGATCCATTTGGACTTTCTCCTACTATGCCCTATCTGTTAAAGAATGCTGGGCTTGAAAATTTACTAATTCAAAGGGTTCATTACTCAGTGAAGAAAAAACTTGCCAGGCAAAAGAAATTAGAATTCAGATGGAGACAGTTGTGGGATAATAATGGGTCAACTGAGCTTTTCACCCATGTCATGCCATTTTACAGCTATGATGTGCCACATACATGTGGTCCTGATCCAAAAGTCTGCTGTCAGTTTGACTTTTACAGACTACCAAATTTCGGACTTAGCTGTCCATGGAAAGTTCCACCAAGAGCCATTACCGATAATAATGTTGCAGAGAGAGCTACTCTGTTATTAGATCAATATCGCAAGAAAGCGCAACTTTTTAAAACCGATGTCGTACTCGTACCATTGGGCGATGACTTTCGATATGCGTATTTTACCGAATGGGATGCTCAATTCAAGAATTATCAAAAATTATTCGACTATATGAATACAAATTCACGGTTCAATGTTCAGATTCAGTTCGGTACATTGAGCGAGTATTTCGATGCTATTAGAGACAAACATACTTTGAACGAATTTCCGACTCTGTCTGGTGATTTCTTTACATATTCCGATCGTGATGACCACTATTGGAGCGGTTATTACACATCCAGGCAGGTTTCAAAATATATGTTTAGTACTTGGCACTACTCGAGACATTAATTTCACGTTTGAATTTTCTTCAGGCCTTTTCATAAACGTATGGATCGTGTATTGCTGGGTCTTTTACATGCCTCCGAAGTGGCAACTGCAATAGCTTGGGCTAAAGGTAATGATCACTTAGTGGAAGGATCGCTTGCACAGCGGCTTAGTACTGCCAGAATGTTGCATGCATTATTCCAACATCACGATGGTATTACGGGCACCGCCAGGGATGAAGTTGTCATTGATTATGCTAAGAAAATGATAACTGCACTAAATAACTCTGCCTATGTACTTCAACAATCAGTGACTCATTTACTAAAAACACCCCAAACTCCAGTTATTGATTTAGAGAATTTGTACTTCTCTCTGGATGAAACCAGGTCTGTATAAAAATAATCATTTACTTGAAGTCCTTGAATACTATATTGTATAATCGACTTTTAGATCGCGACATACTAGTGCAGGTGAAAAATATGTGCTTACATTAGGTGATAGTCCTGTGAGGAAAATTATTATGTATAATTCTCTGCCGAGGCAACGAACGAAAGTACAAACTTTAATTGTCTCAACTCCATATGTGAAAGTAACTGATCGTATGGGACATGCAGTGGAATGCCAAATTTCACCAATTTGGATCGGGCCAGCTGCCTTGTCTTCTGCACGATATGAATTGTCCTTTATAGTTACAGTACCAGGCTTCGGCCTGACAACTTATATCCTTCGTGCACTTCCTAAAACATCGTTTCCAAAGTATGCATCAGGATTCAGAATGATATAGACGTAGGCCTATGTATTAATAATTTGCATTACTTTTAGGGAAGTACATGTTGCCAACGTTACACTTTACAATACTGATATTCATCTTCCGAAAATACCTGGTTTTAATAACATACAAGTATTACCGTATACGCAAGAATTCTCAATCTCGCATAGATCAGATTTATCTGCCTCTTTTGGAAAGCAGGGCCTATTAAAAGCTTTACGTGTCAGCAATACTACATTCCCAGTTCATCTAGAATTCGTAAAATATGGCACAAGTTCGAGCAAAGATAAGAGTGGAGCTTATTTGTTCTTACCCGACAAACCAGAGCCAGATCCTATTTATACGGATGGTAAAAGTGTCATTCATGTGATGACAGGACCAATACTGTCGAGAGTATTTGTTGATTTACCACATGTGCGTCATACGTGTACATTACTCAACTCTCCTGGCGCCGATGGACTTGGGCTGCAGATACTCAATGTAGTTGACATAGCAGAAACTCAAAATTACGAGCTTGCGATGAGAGTAAGCACAGACATCGCTTCAGGGGATCAATTTTTTACGGATCTAAATGGACTAAATGTAATTATCTTTAAATTTGAAAGTTCGTAAGCTTTTGGTCGTACTATATTATACTGAACTTTTAGATTATCAAACGTCAGAGATTTCCGAAATTGCCCATTCAAGGAAATTATTATCCAATGCCGGCAACAGCATATATAGAAGATAAAAGAGTGCGTTTGACCGTAGCAACTGGTCAGCCACTAGGAGTCGCTTCTATGGCATCGGGTCAGATTGAGGTAAGATGGACTTTCGATATTATAATGTATTTAAATTTTATTTGATATTTGGATTTACAAAATTTACCTCTTTCTCAATATAGATCATGCAAGACAGGCGACTGATGCAAGATGACGATAGAGGATTAGGTCAAGGGGTAACAGATAACTTAATGACTACTCATTTGTTCACTCTAGTGTTGGAGAAAAAAAGAGTGGATTGTCCATCCCCAACACCAGCAAAGAATCATCCGGCTGGTGTTCTTTCCGTATATGGACACTTAGCGTCGCAAGAGCTATTACATCCAATAATTGCAATGCATCCTCGTAATACTCTCTCATTTGACTTAAATCCATATTTTTCACCACTTCGCTATGATCTTCCGGTCGATATAAATGTAGCGAGTTTACGAGTGTTTCCTATTCCTGAGGGAGCAGGAAAAGGTATTGGAATGGTACTCCATCAAACGGCTTTGGATACTTGCTTTATTACTTATTCTCACTCGCGCCGTTTCGATGTATCTGATTCGGGGGAGGTCGACCTAACAAAATTTCTCAATTACATGGAAGACTGGACAATAAGTACAGCCCCATTGACATTCCATAATGTGGGGCCTTCCTTGAAATCGCCCATCGTTAAATTATGCCCGCATCAATTGGTGTCGATTTTATTCCATAAAACACAGTCGTAGGATGCATTTAATTGACATTGTGCTTTCCTCATCTGATGGTAATTTGTTTACTGAGGATTTGATAATCGGCATTTGGGTTGTTCGTTTTATCTCGACGGTATCTACAGAAAAATTAAAAAAAAAAAGTGATAAGTTCCATATGTGAACTTATTCTCCTAGTCTGAAAAATATATGGTGAAACACATAACATAAGTACTGTGTACAATACGTTACACAGCAGTCCAAAATCGATATGTTTATTACTTTAGTTTGCGTCGTTTTAGAAATATTTAATTGTTCAAGTGTATAGTAATCAACACTTGTATGACTTTAGCTCTACCTCAGTTGGGTACCGTGGATACTCTATCTTGTATTGTATTTATTGCCTAACTTCTTCTAAATATACTTGATACAGACACTGATGTACATTCCATATAGTTTCTCAACAAGAATTCACTGTTTCAGTTACTGGCAGTAAAATATTACATTTGTAAGGACATAAACTAAGTATATAAAAAGTATTTTATATTATAAAGCTAGTGATAGGAATGACTTTTGTCTCAAGATGTATGTGGAGTGAATGTAAATACAGATGCGGGATCGTGGAAATGCAAACCTGTCTTTATGTGATAAGGATTTTTTATACTAGTCATCAAATAAACATAGTCATGATATGGCCTGTACATACTTTCTGTAAAAGAATATCTCTAAAAATGAAATTTAAAGAAAACTTAATATATTTACCCGAGTTTGGAGAAAAATTCAGCAGCTGTTGGATTACACTTCAGTATAGTCAGGACCACTCTTTTCATTTTTGTCTGCTTTGCCATTGTCTCTAAAATATTCATCATGAAAGTTCCAAGTCCTTTCCCTCGAATTGATTCCTCCAATTGGAGCTCATAGCTGAATTTGTAGGACAGTTACAATCAATATCCATTTTATATTTTTTTTATAGCAATTATTAATTAATATCCTAGTACTCACCAGTATAATACTGCATCTGTGTCATCAATATCAAAGCGGAAGTGGGAAAATCCAATGAACTTTTCGTTCAAAGTAGCTAGCAAATAACAAGCTTCTGGTTCTGTTAATTCATTTTTCTTTTCAACAGGATTCCATCCCCACTCACATTGTTGATAGAAAAGTTTCATGTTTCTTTCTGTAATATCCATTACCCATGTTTTGCACTCAGGACTGGCCTTGGTAGCATTTTCGTACGAAAGTTTAATTATTTCATTATCTTTAGTGATATATTCAGAAGGACCACATATTTCAATAAGTGGGTCTTCTATTAAATTAGCTTTGCTGACCAGATTCTTCTCAATATTCCTTTTCTGCACTCTTGTTAGTCTCTTCTTCCTAAAACGCGGTATAAAATAAAGATGTAACACGCATATTATAAGCATAACAAAAGCATAATGTGGCATGTGTTTACATACATGATCACCATGTGGTTACCAAATCATAAGGTAATTATTGGTATTTGGTGAATACTTGACACTGATTCACAATATCAATATGGATCAGAACTATTCGTATATAAAAATATTCCACTTGGAATTTTGTAAGTTAGAATAGTTTAATAAAATTGTATTTTCCAAGTCTTTTTGAGCATACCAGGTACAGGCTGGTAAGTACACTCTATATTTTGCTCTACACTCGCTATAGGCATGTTTGGCTTTGGCTTGCCGGTCCCGCCGGTGTAGTGGAAGTGGGAGAGATCAGTGGATATCAGTGGGGATACATGACTCACAAGGCTACGGCGCAGTCTTTCGTACTACAATGTCATTCCCACCCTACCAAAATGTTAGTGCCATCCCCTCTTCGACTCCGAAATCAGCATATCATCCATTGTCATCCATTGTCACTCGTATAAACCGGCGACTAGTTAGGTTACTCCGTTTTCCACTGTAAATTTTTATAAATACGATTTATCTCAAGATATCCGGTTGGTAGGACGACAGTCCAAATCGTACAGCATGGAGGAACTTACACAGCATTTGTCGAAAATCCGAATTCCAGAGAAGCATGATAAAATATACAAAGACGAATGTGTTTTCTCATTTGATTCTCCAGTAAGATAATCTGTTGCTTTTAGTATATAATCCAAGCTACAGTTAGTGCAAACATTAACATTTGCAACACTTTAAGGATTCACCTACTGGACTTTATGTCAGTCTTGCATCGTATTTGGGGTTGGGGCAGGATCATGTTATGCGATATTACGAATTAACGAAGAATCCTGTTTTTCTTCACATAAAACGAACGAAGAAGGAGGTGAGTGATTCTACTGAGGTGACTGTGTACCTGGTGATTCCCAAAGTGTGGATGCTAATGTGTTATGCTTTTGATTGAAGATCCCATCTGAATACCAAGGAGAAGGTCCTGAAAAGAAAATAACTAGATTGGCAATTGGAACTCCTGGTGGCTTTACTCCAGATCAACAGAAGTTTACATTTGAAGAAAGCTATCAAATTGTTGTTCTGCCAAATTTTACAAGCATACCTTATCCAACAGAGAACCTGCCAGCACAGGTACATCTTTTAGCAGTAATATCTCTAAACATTTGTTGACACATAAATTTGATCATAGGTGGAACTTGCCATCAAAATTATATTAGAAGCAGACTCTGCATTAAAAGTAGCAGAAGTAGAAGCCTTGTCTGGCACTTGGGATGGGGAAGTAAAAATAGTTTCAAAGTATGACTATAAATCAGAAGGATTCTTGGACTTGTATATATCAGTTGTAATATTACTTTAAATGGGGAATAATTTTTAGGCATGCCGATAATTTAAAGCAATTAGACAATGGAAAGAAAATACCACCAAGTGGGTGGAAGTGTGAAAAATGTGATCTAACTCAAAATCTCTGGCTTAATTTGACTGATGGTAGTGTGCTATGTGGACGGAAATTTTATGATGGAACTGGTGGAAATGACCATGCAGTCGAGCATTATAGAACCACTGGTTATCCCTTAGCTGTCAAATTGGGTACAATAACAAAAGAGGGGAAGGGGGATGTATACTCATATGATGAGGACGAGATGGTAGAAGATCCTAATTTGGTGGTGCATCTAGCCCACTGGGGAATTAATATGGCTCAGATGGAGAAAACTGATAAATCAATGGTAGAACTAGAATTAGACTTAAATCAAAAGTTTGGGGAGTGGGTTGCATTACAGGAAGCTGCCAGTAAGCTAACACCTGTATATGGTCCAGGATATACAGGACTCACCAATTTAGGAAATTCTTGTTACTTGAACAGCGTAATGCAAATCTTATTCATAATCCCAGATTTCATACATAGGTGTGTAACATACTATTTTATGCTTTTTTATATATCTTATCAGCGCAGGTTTATGATTCAGATGGGAAATATTTATTGCTTTCTGTCTTAGAGTTTTCCATCATGCAGTAATCAAACTATTTTCTAAATAGCTCTTAATTCCAGATATGTAGATGCAGCACATCAAATTTTCGATCAAAATCTCATCGATCCTGCTAACGACTTTAACGTTCAAATGTAAGTTTATTCACGTGTCTCCGAAATTCGTTGGAATCTGAGCAACTTAAAAACATGTATTTATAATTCGTATAGGGCAAAACTCGGGGTTGGTTTATTATCTGGAAAATATTCTATTCCACCAAAAGATACTAAAGATGATGACATGCGACAAGGTATTGGACCGCGAATGTTTAAATTACTAATTGGTCGTGGACACCCAGGTTTCTCTTCAAATCGGCAACAAGACGCCCAGGAGTTCTTTCTTCATCTTATAAATATTATAGATGTAATTATAGAATATTCCATTTTTCATGCATTGAGCTCACGAATGTTTATCGCTGTCAATAATATTTTCTGTTGATTAGCGTCACAGTCGACATCAAAGGAACCCGACTGATTGCTTTAAGTTTAAAGTAGAAGAACGATATCAGTGCAGTCGTTCGAATAAAGTCAAATATACCTATCGGCCGGAGTACATACTACCATTACCAATACCATTGGATGCTGCAATAAATCGAGTGAGTGAATTTTTTTTTGTTGGTATGTAGAGATGCTTTGAGCTTACGATAATTCGACAAACAGGAAGAAGTCCAGGCTTATGAAGCCTTGAAAGAGGAGACAGAAGCAAAAGGACAAAAAATGGATCCGAATGCGTTAGTCAGACCGCGCATAAAACTTTTATCTTGTATAGAATCATTTGTTAAATCAGAAGTCATAGAGCAATTTTATAGTTCGGCTCTAAATGAGAAAACAACGGCATACAAGTACTGAATTTTCCTTATTATTCACACAGGAAAATGTAACTTACTTATTTTAATGCTTACCAATTTTGTCCTTAACAGAACAACCAGGCTCGCAACTTTCCCGGATTATTTATTAATTCACTTGAAAAAGTTTATGCTAAGGGAAGATTGGACAGGCGTTAAATTAGATGTAGCTGTGGAAATGCCTGATATATTAGATTTAAGTTCACTCCGTGGTAATGGACTTCAATCACCAGAGGAATTGTTACCAGAGACATCTGGTTCTGAGCCACCCCCGCCCGTTTATGATCAAACGATTTTCAGCTTATTAGCAGA
Organism: Ectemnius continuus; assembly: GCA_910591665.1. Taxonomy (NCBI): domain Eukaryota; kingdom Metazoa; phylum Arthropoda; class Insecta; order Hymenoptera; family Crabronidae; genus Ectemnius; species Ectemnius continuus. Next base: position 3,784,269 of record OU342868.1, on the reverse strand, counting down.
TATAGGATTTCCGCCAGAGGCTTGTAAAAGAGCGCTCTACTTCACGGAAAACCGTGGATTAGAACCCGCGACGAATTGGTTGATGGAACACATTGCTGATTCCGATTTCGCAGAACCGTTCGTACCGCCTGGAATTGATGCGAAACCTGGTATCTTATGTTCCAATCGTTGTTACAAAGCTCTTCTAACAAATAAAACCTAAAGAAATTTTTTATTATACCACTAGGGAAAGATAAGTTTATGGTGAATGAAGACGCTCTTGCCATGGTAATGGGCATGGGATTCACGAGGGAGCAAGCAACTAAAGCATTGAAAGCTACTGACAATAACTTAGAACGTGCGGCGGATTGGATTTTCAGTCATCAGGCTGAACTCGATGCGTTAGATGTTGAGGAAGCGGTGCAACCTGAAGACACATTCAGAGATGGAAGTCATCGTAAGTTTTACTTCTGTGTAATAATAGTAGTACTTATTAGGATCGTACTAAGGCAGTGGTAATTTACACACAATAATCTTTGTAGGATATAAGTTAGTAGGTTTTCTGTCTCATATGGGACCTTCGACAATGGTGGGACATTACGTGTGCCACATTCTGAAGGATGATCGATGGGTCATATATAACGATGATAAAGTATGTACACTTTTAACATAAGTATATTTCAATAAATTACAGAATTCATTTACAAATATGATGTTACGTTACAGGTTGCTTTATCTGAGAATCCGCCAAAAGAATTAGGATACATATATCTATATCAGCGTATCGACTAAATTAAGCAGCTTTATGGTATGAAAAGTGTATACTATTGTTCTTTAATAATAAAACTTCTGCAGATAACGAGATCCTTGTGGTACGCCTCGTCTATTTTGATAGACGATTAACTGTCCTTAATGTACAGGGTGATTCACTTGCCTTTGAATCAGAACTCTCCTAGCCCTTATTTTTTTGGTGGACTTCCCGACCTTCTCCGGGACTGAAATTTGGTGGGGATTGTTTTTTTGCATCGAGGAAGAAGTAGAAAAAATTCCAGACCCCTAGCTCAAAATTCATTTTTTCGCAAATTTTTTAAGGCATACCCCTTCAAAAATTTTCGATTTTTCGAAGGTTCTGGGACCGGGACGAACGCTTGATTTTTCGATTGCTCGTGCCTCAAAACGGATAAAAAACATAAATGTTGTGGGGGAAATGCCGGAATTCTACCTAAAACACGTGGAAAACCGATCTTGAATATTTCATTTCAACGGTTTTCCCTATGTTTTTTTATCTTCCCGACCTTTCCCGGGGCTGAAACTTTGTAGAAAGTGTTTTTTTGCATCGAGGAAGAAGTAGAAAAAATTCCAGAGCCCTAGCTGAAAATTCATTTTTTCGCAAATTTTTTAAGGCATACCCCTTCAAAAATTTTCGATTTTTCGAAGGTTCTGGGACCGGGACGAACGTTTGATTTTTCGATTGTCCGTGTCTCAAAACGGAAAAAAAACATAAATGTTGTGGGGGAAATGCCGGAATTCTGCCTAAAACATGTGGAAAACCGATCTTGAAAAATTGATTGCGATGGTTTTCCCCGTGTTTTTGGTACTTCCCGACCTTTCCCGGGGCTGAAATTTGGTAGGTAATGTTTTTTTCCGCCAAGGAAGATACCATAAAAATTCCAGAGCCCTAGCTCAACATTTTTTTTTCTCCATATTTTTGACCACCGAAAATATCCCATTTTTGGTGGTGATTCAAAGGCAAGTGACTCACCCTGTACAGTAAAATTTGAATGACACGAACAAGAGCATAATTGTAAAAAACATCGCTTTATTTCTCAACAATGGCACAATGCTTTATAACTGGTTTAATCATTCATAACTATATTCTCTTAAAAATAAATTCTCTGTGTGACTTTTGTTATCAGTAGAATATCTTTTAATAAAAATAATATTTCGAAGGTAGTAGCAATCTTAAATGCACAAAAATGCAGTAACTTCGTAATAATTTAATTTATTCGTTAACAATAAACGAATGAACTATCATAGTGGTGTTAGTGTAAAAATCTAAGTACATCCTTCCCAAATGATTTTTGCAAATTTTCCAAGCTTTCACAAATATTCATAACAATGAATTGCAGTAGAAATTGAACGGTGGAAGAAATTGAAAATATATTTTAATACTTCATAATTGGAAGCATCTGGAAAAAGGCTTTAAGTAGAAGGCCACGGCAATATCACTTGTAAGGATTGAAGCGCGAAGATTTCTGTCGCGACCTCGTAAAAACTGGAATACTGTCTTAATACTCTTAATTCTACGTACCTTCGGTTCACAGATCAGTCGCAAGAACCAGTCTATAACTAGCCATACAAAATGTTACAATACAAAACGCACCATCGTAAATCGGTACTTTTATACTTTTAAATATTACGAATCCATCGTGTTAATAACAAGAAACATTATTTACAATAGCACGATAATGGTGTTTGATTGTCTCTTCATCGACACTTTAAAAATGTACGTGGTTTTCAATTTTTTATGCATCGCGAGTAGAATTTAATTATGCACGTCATTGGAATATGCGCGAAAAGATATTAATAGTTACTTACACGTTATAAAAATAGTTTTTAAATTCTCTCCTAATGTAGTAAGATTTGTACATTCAAAGGCCTTGGGTAATACGTGCACGACTAAGAATCTCACCTTTCACATGCTTTAGCTGACAGATCTAATTTGAAGCCTCGTGTTAGCACCTCCCTCAATTATACCAACTGATGGGGGAATCGCATAAGTAATCTGCTCGCCGTCTTTTCTAAAGGTAGCCTCATTCACATCTGGCATTACTTCTATTCGTAGGACTCTGCTCTTATTTCCAAGCATACATTTGAATTTGACGTCTACCGTGACTTGCAAGTCGGCGTACCGTAGTCTGCAAAGAAGATGGAAGCAGCAAGGTTTGCATTATTATAGAAGAATATATAGAACGATGACAATATGAACAAGAATACTCACTGATTGTATCTGTTGCTTAGAATTCCAACGAGTTCTCCGACCCTATCATCTTTACACGTGATCGACATGATGAAGTCATTACCACGATTTGAATGAATAATTATTAATTGATCATTTCCTGGTGATACGCTTAGGCCAGTGATTTCTGCAATTGGCATACCCTTCTTCATACTTTTAAATTTGGAGTTCTCTAATTTATATATTGCATGTTCCGTCACGACTAAAACGCGATCGGCCGGCTTGTTGAACCTGTTACAGAAAGGCTTCGTTAACGTAATACCCGAAATACGATCCGCAGTCTTTGGAAATGGACGCAAACCTGTTAGTCTTCTTTATAAATGAGCTAAATAGAACAGCTTTGAAGTGGTCGGTATTACGAAGATTATTAATGGACGAGTTAAACATATCGCTGTGGGGATTCTCATCTGGTTTAGACAAGTAATTTCCCTCCCACCGTCTGTCCTGACCCCAGTAAGATCGCTTCGACCGTAAAACCGCACCAGCAGCCATCTAAAAAAGTATAAATCTTATTGTTCCATTGATAGAGCATTTTTCAAAAGAGGAATTATGTGAATAATGTACCTTCAATCGAAGCTGAGGCCAATCTTCCCTAGGAATTACCCTAAGTATCATCCAGGCTCGCCATCGGCCATACATTATTTTTAGAGCAGGTATCGTATATCGGACAGCAAAGTTCTCACGTGGCCAGGGCAGGTGTTTCCCATAATCACGCATACTTTTTGCATTACGGAACGTTCTCTCAAGATCCTTGATATAAGTACGTTTCTTGTACTTTCGGTAATATTCCATAATAGTTAGAGCTGCCTTCATCTTCTTATACCTTTGCCGGCATAGATAGCCGCGCCACTGTTTTTGGAGTAGTATTACGATGCCTGGTATCAGATCGCTACGAGCCTGTAAGAAGAAACGCAAGTAGTAGAATTGTGTCCATTTGACACCCGTGAGTGAGTACACACCTTTTCTAACGCAAAAAGCGTTTGGGGAGAACGTATAAATATTTTCGTGTGTCCATACTTGACATCAGCGCTGAAACCCTTCTCCTCCATTAACGTACGTACACCATCCTTATCATTTCCACCTCTAAAGTTTGGCCAAGTATATTGTGATATCATTTTATACCTGGAATTTAGACAAGAGTGGATTAGCAATAATTTTTTACGACTTTCCCCTCATAAAAGCTTTCACTGGAAAAGTTGAGGATAAGATACGAACCTCTTTAAGAATCGGTCATATCTCTGTCGATATGCGAAACCTGCTCGCCTGACTAATATGTTTTCCACGAGACCCAAATATCGTACTTGATGGTTTACCCTTTCCTCATCAAATACCACCGGTGATTTCACCTCATTTGGCTTGATACATCTAACATAGAAGGGCTCCTTGCTCGTTAGATTTTTAGCAAGAGCTATCATAGAATTTCGGAATAACGTACCAGCGGTGAGTGGTCGCTTGGTAGTCTACAAAATTATTATAGATCATATCGGTGTTGCTGTCGGAATGAAATATATAAAATCTTGATCGATACCTTCAGTATATTCTGAGCACCTTCTGGCCACATTATACTAATCACCGGGTTATTGCTTTTATAGAGTAATCTTTTAAAATCTTGAAAGAGTGTATCCTTATTTTTGTCTAGAAAGCCATTTATATTATAAATTACGTTGCCAGCATAATGTTTAACTTTGAACTGTGTCTTATGTTGCAATTCTTTTTCCATCGGTTTCAATTGTCGGGAACTGTAGTGTTTGTGATCAGCTAATTTTTTATCCATTGCACCTAATAGCATCTAAAAGAAATATTCCTTCTTTCGTTTGTATCCTTATCACACGGGAAACTGTCATCATCAATGTATTTCTTACCTCATCCGTAATTTTTCCGACACTAAGACATGCTTCATCCATAATAGCAATAATGCCTTTATGTGACTGTTCAACTAAATCGCAAATAATTTGATTATTGAAGTATTCAATATTTTGCCACGCAATTCCTTCGCGCTTGTATTCTTCTTGCTCTTGTTTGAGCACCAGCTCTGAAAGAGGCATACCTTTGTGTTATATTTGCATATGACGCGACGGTTGTTGCCATTTACATACCGATGAATAACTGTTGCAGCTTCTCATTGCAATAGTTAATGCAGAACTGTTCGAAGCTATTAACATCAAAAATTTCGAATCCGTATATGTCCAATACGCCAATTACAGTTCTGTATCTCTTGCAAGCCTCAGTATCGTTCACATTAATGGAATCGTTGACACGTGAAACAATCCATGTGAATAATCTTTCGTATATTGCCTGAAGCATTGAAGAATTAGTTAGTCTATTCTCACGATCAACAACGCGATAGTCATCTCTTTCACCGTATACCTTTGCTAGCGCATCTCTTCCGTATTCCGCCTCAATCAGGGTATGCGTCTTTTGCATTACCTCGCCACCAGCTGCTATCACTCTTTGCGACAGTGCTGTACTTAATTCTTTTGGATTAATAGAAAGCATATTAGCAGTATCATTCAGAGCACCATTGTTTCCGATCAGCAGTGTCTCGTCATCAAGTTTAAAGGTGATATTTCCCTGTTACAAAATTGTACACATGAAGCGTTGAGCGAAGTTTTAAAATATGCGATACTCTTGATCAGATTGTAGCTAACCAGATGTAAGATTCCAGCTATAACGCTCCATATCGTCTGTGTCTCATTGTGGGTGAAACCGAGGGTAGATAGTGCAGACATGACCGTCTTGTAGTCACTTCGGTCCGATGCATTGACTTTATTCGCATTTCCGTTACTAACGTAGAAATAAGCGGAGGGATCTCGCACTAGTCGTAATTTATTCAATTCGGCCTCTGATGTACCATTTAACAGCTACGAATTTTTTGTCGTTCAGTTTCTGATTGATTACCTCGAAATTAGTACGTTTTATAATCAGTGCTAGCTATGAAAGTACCTGATAGAAACAGTGAAAGTTCCGTTCACCGTCCTGCTGATTTACAACACGCGACTTTTCCAGGAGATAATTAGTGATATGTCCGCCGACCGGGTCTCCCTTGAAATCGAAATTGATATCCATATACTTCCCGAAACGGGAGGAGTTATCGTTCCGGTTTGTCTTGGCATTGCCAAACGCCTCTAGTATCGAGTTAGATTGTATCAGAATATTTTTCACTCTGAAACACAAGGTTGCGGTGATTGGAATAAAAATCACGAGAGGTGAGACTAATGTTTATCAGTGCGCCTTGCACCATTCCTTAAAAGTTCAATTATCGAAGAGCAAACTGCAGATTAGATAAGAAAAGCCGATAGTTCCATTGTGAGTGCGGTGTAATTAGAAATTACCTTTCAATTTCTTGCTGCCCACTCAAATTTGTGACGGCGGCGATATACTTCATGATAATTTTGCTCGCTTCCGTTTTCCCTGAGCCCGATTCACCACTTATCACTATACAAGTGTCTCGGCCCTGCTGTTTCATTTCTCTGTGCACCGCATCGGAAATAGCAAAAATGTGTGGCGGGTTCTCGAACAGTTCCCTGTCTAAAATCGCAAGGAACTCTTTAGTCAGTGTTCGACGCTTGCATGCGAAGAGAATGAAGCGTCACGTAGTTACCCTTGTATTTGTTGATTTTATCCGCATCATAAATATTTGTACTTCTGTAAGGATTAACACTGACACATACCTCCCCGATGTATGTGTATATTTTACCAGCATTGAATCTAAAATCGCAAGTGAATTGTGGGTGAATAAGCCGATCTTTCAATCACGAAGTATAATAGTACGCACGACTTCAAGGTATTGTTATCGCGGGGACCGTGAAAAAAACGTGGATTCTACTATTTTCCTTTATCGCTGTAAGATAAAACTATCGCAATAGTTGTCCCTCGCTGTTGCTCAATGACTTATGTTATAGGAAAAAATAGAATAGCATGCACGCCTAGGTTTGCGCAACTTACAACTTTCGTTCATTATTCTTGGCAACATAAAATACAAAAACACGTCACATTTTATTGGAACTGCTTATTTGAATTCGAATTTGAGCTCAAGCTGAGTAATAATAGTGGAAGGGAACGATGGTTCATCAAGTTATTAAAAAGTGCTATTATAATTTTAACTTGGTCTAGCGTCATCGCAGAATTAGAATCAGAGACAGAAACAAATTCAGAGCTGGTGAAGCATGGACGCTCTAAAAAAAGCCGGCAGTTACATAATAAAATCGCTATGCAAATCAATCATCGAAGTTAGTGGGTTTGTCGTGTGCCCGGCCCTTTTCCTTTTGTGTACGGTGTATTCTACCTGAGACTATTGTTACGCACACATAGCACATTCCTCTAGCGAGTTTCGGAAAGTTCTAAGTACAGAAACATTTCAGTAACTGGTCAATAGTTAGTCGACCTCCAAGCCACCGGGCTGACGGAATATTAAGCGGGTTTGCGTGTACCAGGCGAGAAGGCGAGTGCAAGCACTTTCCGCCGGAGTTAAGCATAGTCTGTAAAGTCTGAGTAAGAACGTAAGCGATGACTCATAGACTACAGCCTGATAAGCGTGTAAAATGCCGAGCTTGTTACGGAAAAGTATTGGAGAATATTTGTTGGATTAAATGTTAAGCAGCTGTGGGCACGCTCCAAAAAGCTTTGCTTATGGGATAGTGTAACATTAATCCGATCCTGACTATTAGAAGTTGAAACCCGCGTTGAATAGCGAACCCTACAGAAGACGCTGGATCATCAGTGTCCTTGGTGAACTGGCAGTATTGTCCACGACAGTATTAGCTATACTATATTCAAGAGACACGGTGCATTGTAAAAAAAAACTATTCCACTAGCATACTGCAGACTTAGGCAATCTCTAATTTGCGGGTCAAGTTCAAATAGGGATTACAACCACCTGCTAATACGGCAAGCCACGCCCTCTCGGTGGATGATCTAGGAAGCACCGGGATAAGCGAGGACGCGCGCTAGCCCACCTGTCACACCCCAGGAAAAGGTACCAACGGGGATGACGCGGTTCGAGCGACGATTCCCGCCATCCTTCTCTTATTAGCTAGCAAGCCTTGAGAGAGAGCGGACGCATACCTGACTCGCAAGTTATCCACGACCTTCTCCACAGTGATCTCGTCGAGGAGAACGAAATCCCCGATGCCGACTTCTTCCTGGGCTGCCATTGCCGCGTTCTGTCGTCGTTCTCTCAAGCACGAAAAAGCACCCGTGCGGACGCGCGGCACTCACGTTGTTTTGTGAAACACGCACACTTCGCCCGGCTGACGGAGGCCACACTCTGCCACCTTCCCTCGAAGCACTGACTTCGCCGACGAGCGAATGGCGAATGCGGTCAACTAGAATCTTAGCCACATTTCACCCCTCCGTTACGCCGAGATCGGAGAACTCCTCAGGTACGTGCAGCCACTGCTGGCACAATAATCGTCTAGTCCCTGGCAATCTCCAACAAATAGCTGAGCGATTTCTCATCGAGACAAATTTGAATTTGAATTTGAACTTTTCATGATGCGCTGCGCATTCTTGGAATTAAAAGAATAGCATCTGCGTGGGTGGTTCTCATTTTGAGGAAGCAGGGCTTCCTGCATTATGAGTTGACTCAGATTCTAAATGCATCTTGTGCAGACGGGTCACTTGGAATCTTTTCATTTTAATTTGTTCTAGATACAATGCAACGGGATTTTGATTTTATCTTCGTAGGATATAATTTGAATGTTTTTCTAGGAAATGATAAGAAATTCTAGCTATTGGCACAGCACTGGGAAAGATGCTGGCAAAGCGCAGGCGCTCCCCCAAATGTGACCTAGCTTCTCTCAGTGTGTTGTTCACTTTTATTTTTGGAGACTCATATCGTTTGTCATTCGCGAAGCCCTCGAGTGTGCTGTGAGACCACGTATTTCCTGGGTAGGAATCATGACCGGCAAAACTGCGGACTTCCTTCTAAATGGGGCAACTGGACGCGCGACACTAAAAAGCATAAGGCCAGTGAAATTATGGAAAAGAATTCAAATAAACGAGTGGACCTTCAGTTGGTTTCTCTTCGCGATATCGCTCACTATCGTTTTGGGGAAATTATGCATAAACTACGGTAAGCCTCTTATCTCCTGCAAGTATAATTTGTCACGTTAGTATAATGAATTAATGCGTTCTCTTTATTCAATTGCATTAATCTGCCGATTGATGTGCCCTGCATGTCACAGTACGCATGTTGTTTTTAAGCAGGTTATATTTATGTGTATATGTTTTTGTTCGAGCATACACATAAGTCTATCTCTCACCCCATCCGAAACTCTCACGCGAGATAAACTCATAATATGTGAGCCTTATCTCCGTTATGTAATTGATAACTGAGAGAAATCTCGCCGAGAGCGGCGAGCTTTCACTGCTAAGTTGCTGTAAGCGTCTACTGGCGCCCACATTTTTCACCGCGGCCTTCCACTCGAGAGTATATTTGTGTTGGCGCGTTTGCCGGGCACGCTTTGTCCTCCATCCCGTCCGTGACCAAATTTACCAAGGCCGTACTTCCAACATACTTCCGTTCGTCCGAATTTTCAAGTATGTTTTTGGGATGCGGGGTCAAACTGGCCGTGCTTTGGTGACGCGTACGACTCTTTACTTCCTAGGCAATCATCATAATTTCTAGGACACAACCATTTCTCATGATAGTCAACTGTTTCTTTAGTTTACATTTTCGTTTGCCAATTACGTCAACATTATATGTGATAATAATTAATTTTGTGCATAGTGAGCATCACTGCCACTAATATAGTAGATTTAGTTGCTTTTATTCGTACAAACATTTCAAGCAATGCCTGCTTCTTTACTTCTAAATCTGGAAGGGTATTTAGTTGTACTTTAATCCTCCAAGCAAACATAATGCGCTTATAGAATTGCTTCTTGGAAAAGTGCATGCACATAGATGCAATCTTAAAATAATATTTGATAGGGCTGACCCTTGTATATCTTCTCTTTAGGGAGTATTCTGCACCAGCAGAGTAACACTAAATATGCAACAACATCAGTAGCATTAGTTCCAAATGCATCTGAAACAGTTGAAACATTTAAATTTCCTGATTATGCTCACTCCAGTGTATTAGCAGTGACAAGTGGATTTGATTTAATGATTAAATATGGAGATGTTGTTGGGAGTTCAGTAATGTCTTCTGCGAAAGCCTATGGATGGCTGATGAGGGCTGCTTTGTGTGGGCTGATGATGATGGGATTTACTTGGTTTATCATTTACAAGGATAGCAGTATTCCTGGAATCAACCCACCTATCCCTTTCAGTCCTTCCAAACACAGGTATGTCAGTCAGTAGGAAATAATAACAGTTGTATGTTATTAAAATAGTTAGGACAAGCAGTTAACATATTTAAGCCAAGCACTGATAGTACCCGAGATATTGAAAATATTTCACTTTTCTTACAGGCTTCCACACACACCAAAAATACAGATAAATTATTTAGTTGGAATATTGAATGGATTTCTCATTTTTCTCTATATGTGTTTCTAATATTTTAATCACTATGTGACTGTATACCTTATAAGTAGCTGGTGCGGTTTGCAATCACACTTATTCTAAGTGTACAGTGGCTATTTATTTAACATGTAGATATTTAGCATTCATCACTAGACTTTTCATATCGGAAAATGGAATGTCTAGTGGGCAGCTTGGCAGTATTTCTTATTAAGTAGTTGGATGGGGGGGTGAGAGCTTTCGTTTACCTCGAAACACAGAAGTCTAAAACTTTATCTTTCTGGTAGAAGATAATTTCTTTTGGTACAAAGTTCGGCATAATGTACAAACGCAAGTTACCATTTATATTGCGGTAAATGGAGAAGTATTAACTCATGCTTTAGTTCTTGGTGTTTGCTCAGAATGGGATGACCTGGTAAATGAGTCCCAGGTAACCACACAAGTACAAAATCATAATTTATTGCACCAATTATCTTCTGTTGTTTAATCACAGAAGACTGAAGATTACTAATTGTGACTAAAATATTGTTTATTTATTTGTTGCGTAAGTTATTATACAATTAGTCTACAATAAGATACTTAATGGTGTTTGGTAGCTATATGATCGATTGTTGAATGAGCAACTGGTTGCCAATGATATACTACCAGACGTTTTTCTACAATGCAGCTATATTTATATATAATGTACTAGAGTACTATAATGTATTATTCATTATAGTATTCTAAAAGTCCGTTTTTCAATGTATGTTCCTGGTATCGCAATCTCCAAATACATTTCGAAAATGTTGCAGTAAACGATGATACATGCTTGTATAAGACTGTTGCCTTGAGAAAGCATAATATTTTTCAATTCAAGTTACTAGTGTACATAAGTGTAAGGAATATTTAATAAAGAATATTTTTAAATAAAACAACATCCTCATATTGGAGTCCTTCGAGTTCGTATCGCATCTACGAAGAATGACATCCATGCAGCAGTGGTGGGACATGTTGGAGTCGGCGCAGCTTGTTCTCACCACACCCCTCTTCAGGCAACGCGCAAAATTCAATTGTGGAACATATTTCGGGACTAATGTTGCACAATAAATTTATCTCTGTCGGTCTTCCAATCTTTATTTACGACTATGAGTTCTGCATGCAAGATTGACTCTGTTTTCCCAATTGGAACTTCGATTTTGATTTGGGTGAGAATGTTCGCATGAGAGATAGTAGTCGATATGATGTAACCTTTTCGATTGTCATGGTACGCGCGAGTTTTCAACGAAAAGGTAGTACAGAATACGGCGCAATGTTTGCGATCGAGTCGCTAACTATCCACAGAACCAGAATAGTGCCCTTCCACTTGACTCGTACGCGTTTTACTGGTGTCCTTGTCAGATTTTCGCGGAAACGGCAAACCGTCCGGTCAATTTGTCGCTCCGAATTTTAACAAGATCTCGGTGTTTCAGTCTGCTGGTAGAGGAACTGTGCTCCAAGGTTACAGTGTATCGAGTATCATATAAATAATGGATCATCAAATGTACAAAATATATAATCAAGAGGATTTCAATCGAATCACCAAAGGCATCAAAGTTGCACAATGCATGCAATCGCGATCATCTTCCGGTAATTATCGCACACAGCAGTATTATCCTTTATTCCACAGATACACGTCGTAACTGCAATAACCTGCACTTTGCTCCACCGATAGCCGAGCGTTTGATTTTTCCAACATTGTTTTCTGCTATGCCCTTTCACTTTCTAATGACGTCACATGCCTAATCTCTCAAACGAGCGGCTTCCGAATTATGCTCCAAATTGCTGCTCGTCACTTATGCTTCCTCAATCCTCGATCCATCTCATCTAACATCGAATGCTCTATTTAGTTTTAGATACTGAAAAAGTGTTAACACAGCTGGTAGACTTAGTGGTGTCCGATTCATTGAGTTGTTCATTCTGCAATACCATGTTCGAGGATAAGGCCCAGCAAAGGCTGCATTATAAGTTAGATTGGCACAGATATAACTTAAAACAACGTTTAAGTGGCTTAAAGCCTGTTAGTGAAGATAGTTTCAATCTCATGGCAGATGAAGGTATTCTTGATGTGACTTCTCCTTGTGAATTATTACTGATTGGAGTCAAGGGTGCTCGGATCTGGCAATATACAATATTGAATATTATAGGTGATATGTCCAGCATTTCTGGATCTGATGCAGAGTCTGATGATGAAGATGATGGTTGTGCCTCGGAGGCAGGTAGTTCTCCCAGTGAGCAATCTAGAAGTAATGAACCAGGTTGTAAGAACAATAGTAGAAGTAAACGTATTGAAAGAAAAGGAAGGAGTGCAGAATCTATCTCTGACAGTTCTGACACTGAATGCTGTGAGGAAGCAATGAAAGGGAAGAAGGTGGATGCCTTGCTAGCAGTAGCCAGCAGACATTCTAAAGTTTTCTTTGAGAATGACGATGGAGTGATATTCAGTATATATCGATGTTTGCTTCATCACAAAAAGGTCTGTTGGAAATATTAATCCAAGAGGCTTTTTGTAGTTGAAATAGAAGTTCTGTATTTGTAGTCCCGATGTCTACGAATCTTATGTTGTATCTTAATCTACTTTGTTAGAATCACTTGGCTGTCTGTACTTGCCAGATCAGGAGAGATCCACTTGCATTTTAGGAAATTCCTGAGGTAGACAATGAGATGATCACAAAGGCATTAAACAGTGGGAAAAAGACATCATGGACAGTCATTATGATGGGTGGGGGCCACTTTGCTGCTGCTGTGTTTCAAGGTTGGGCTATTGTCTTTTTAATCTTAAGAATGGAGTACGTCTAGCTTAAATATACGTGAGTAATTTTATGTGTCTCAGATGGTGAGCCTGTTGTACACAAAACCTTTCACTCTTATACCGTCCGCGCAAAGCAAGGCTTTTCCGAGAGCTCTCGAACTAATAACAAGCATGCGAAAAGCGCAGGATCTAGTTTACGCCGTTACAATACCGCTGCTCTCACTCAGGTACAAATTTGCTAAATATTGAGGATAGGATTCATATGCATTAAAGGCAACAATAAATATAATCCATCACTTTTAGCATATCCAAGAATTGTTAGAGTCGTGGTCAAGCCATATCACTGGCTCATCCCTAATTTTATATAGAGCGGTTGGGCCACACAATCGCACCGTCTTATTCGGTGGAAAGAACCCGCCGTTGGATAAAAATGATTCCCGATTGAGACCGCTTCCATTCCCTACGCGTAGAGCTACATTTAGCGAAGTAAAACGGGTGTACGATATATTAAGCACAATGGAGATTTACGGTAATTATTAATTCTAACGGAGAAGATTAATTAAAATTTCTTCTTATCGATGTATGAACCCTTCAGGATCTGCAGCAGACTTTACCGATTCATTTCCCATTTCACCCCGACAACCTATTAGAAAAAAAGTATCAAAAATCGATGTTCTCAATGAATTACCGGAAAAAGAAGATAGTGGAGAATGTGATTTAAATTCTACGAGCAACTTCAAAAATAATGAAAATGATAAAAGTAAAGTGCCTTTACAATCATCCCCTGAAAGACAGCTCCGAAATTCACGATCTCATATAGATAGAGCAAAGCCGAGAAAGAGCCCTTGCCGACCCCTACCAGGTATATAATTTGTTGGATCCAAAAAAAGGCAACCACTCCTTGGTCAATCTTCAACAATTAGCACCCTATGTGGTATTGGCCTGTTTTAGACATTGTAGCTAGACTTGCTCAGTCATCCTCAGAATCCGAATTAGATGGCAAATGTGGCACAGCTGCCATTCCAATGGAAGTGTCACTTGTTGGAGAGGACTTTGAGATTGATTTTAAAGAACAGTTACTTGCTTTCCAAGATACAGTACCTAGATATATGAAAAACAAGAAAACTCGACGCAATAAACGAAAATCCAAGAAAGATGGTAAGCCCATTATTAATTTTGCAACAATGTGAATTTTTATATAACAACAAATCTCCACTTGCATTTGCAGATACGCCTGCAAACGAAGTTTTATCTAGTGCTAAACTTAAGTTATGGACTGCGTGCAAATTAGGCGACAATGAGTTATTATCGTCGGCTATTAATAGTTTGTTAGCGGAAGTTAAGAGATGCGAAGAATTAGATGATGAAAGTAAAGCAGACGATGCCGAAAGTAATGTAATAGTAAATATGAACGATGTAGCAAAATTACTTAACGATTCGAACGAAGAGGGTAATACGATGTTGCATTTGGCGGCACTCGGCGGGCACCTAAAATTAATATGGTACGCACAAACTGTTATTTAAATTCGTCATAGATATTCGTTGACCACAAAATAATTTATGCAGGTTATTAATGGATGTCGGCTCGAACCCTTGTAATAAAAACAAGAAATTGCAAACTCCTTACGCGGCAGCCACCGATAAGGAAACTAGAAATACATTCAGACGATTTATGGGCGCAAATCCAGACAAGTTCAACTACAGTAAGGTGAGTGCATTGTAATTCAATAACTGCTGAGCTAAGATTACAGCATATTGTATTTATTTTTCAGTCTCAAATACCTGGTCCACTCACTGCCGAAATCGAGGAGGAAGAACAAGAGAAGAAAAGGTTGCAAAGGAAAGTGAAACGTAAGAACGAGAAGGCCAAGCGAAAAGAGTTTGAATTGAAAAAACAAGAAGAGGATGCTAAACAACGATTCCTCAATCTCAGTGATCGGGAAAAGGTATGTTTGGTGATTGCCTTTCAAGTGTTCATTGTTATTAGTGAGTACGACAGTATTTTTGTTTTTATTTTTCAGCGGGCACTCGCTGCTGAGCAGCGAATATTAAAACAGGGTGGTACTGTGCTTTCTCGTTGCTTCCAATGTGCTGTGGACATGTCAGGTCAGGTGCCTTTCGAGTATAATAGTAATCGATTCTGCTCGATGCCGTGCCTCAAGGAACACCGTCTCCGCAACAAGTTTGTTCTCTGATGACAGATCGACTTACCTCTGCATTAAACTTTAGTGCATCTGTGACTATAATCGAGTCTTAGCTCTGAGGACTAGCCTTTCCGTTATATGTACAAAGCGATCAATGATCGTACAATTTTAACGCTGTTCAATTTCAATTTTGAAGTGCAAGTTCCGTGGGGTGTGTATGAAAACTTCGACAGTTTTTCGATATCAGTATCGGACAATACTTGTAGCATATGATCGAATTCATATGAATATATGAAGTAAAACAAGACATTTTAGTGTCTGTGAGTGCAAAATGTATTCATTGAGGCAATTTCATCTTGTTACACGAATCTTTGAATCTCGATACGGGCATCCATACTGATTCCATGTATAGAGAAATGATTTTTTAATATATGCCATTCCTAAGAAATATCATGGGTCCATTTTTCCCTTCAATATATCCCTCCTATGTTTAGTAAATGTATTGGGTGCCAAGAACCTGAAGGTGAGTATAAATGGGGGCTCCAAAAGAACAACCCCCATTACAAATTAAATACATTTTATACACTTTTTTGACTGGTTACATATCATTACATAACATCATTCATTATATATTAATCGTCTTACGTATATAACTAATACATTTCTAATAGACAGTGACTACCTAAGATCCACACTTATCGTCGCAGGCTCACACGGATGCGGGTATACTATTTGCGCATATTCATTGACGAGCGAAATTCTTTTTGCCGGTATTGTAATGGCCAGATGGAATCCGGGCGTAATATTCCAAACGCCTGGAATGATATTAAAGCAGAGTAATAATTTCGTGGTTAGCCCACCGGTGTGTACTCGCCGTGTGTGGACGCATTCATACAAAAATCTTTTTAATGACTAGTATCGAAGAAATAAAACTCATACATCTCTAACGCAGCGCTAATACCGCGACTCATAGTTTAACGTCGATAGACCGACGGGAAAGAATTTAGGGCTCACTGAATTTAAAGGCTAGTTGACGATTATTAACAATTACTAGATGATTGCTTTTTCCAGCATGCCGAACGTCAAAGTAAGTCGGTCGTAATAGAGAATTGGGTGCGTCGAGTGCCGAGAGACTTTCCAGACGTTCTAACTGTATGTATAAACATCTAATTGCAGTGGGCGTGAACTGAATACAATTGTATTTACATGATGATCACTTAAGCGCTAAAGAATGTAGCCCAGTTTCGAAACTGGTCATGGTGTGTAGTGTATAGGGTGATTCACTTGCCTTTGAATCAGAACTCTCCTAGCCCTTATCTTTTTGGTGGACTTCCCGACCTTTCCCGGGGCTGAAACTTGGTGGGGAATGTTTTGTTGCATCGAGGAAGAAGTAGAAAAAATTCCAAAGCCCTAGCTCAAAATTCATTTTTTCGCAAATTTTTTAAGGCATACCCCTTCAAAAATTTTCGATTTTTCGAAGGTTCTGGGACCGGGACGAAAGCTTGATTTTTCAATTGCTCGTGTCTCAAAACGAATAAAAAACATAAATGTTGTGGGGGAAATGCCGGAATTCTACCTAAAACACATGGAAAACCGATCTTGAATATTTCATTTTAGCGGTTTTCCTCATGTTTTTTAATCTTCCCGACCTTTCCCGGGGCTGAAACTTTGTAGAAAGTGTTTTTTTGCATCGAGGAAGAAGTAGAAAAAATTCCAGAGCCCTAGCTCAAAATTCATTTTTTCGCAAATTTTTTAAGGCATACCCCTTCAAAAATTTTCGATTTTTCGAAGGTTCTGGGACTGGGACGAACGCTTGATTTTTCGATTGCTCGTGTCTCAAAACGGATAAAAAACATAAATGTTGTGGGGGAAATGCCGGAATTCTACCTAAAACACGTGGAAAACTGATCTTGAATATTTCATTTTAGCGGTTTTCCCTATGTTTTCATCACTTCCCGACCTTTCCGGGGGCTGAAACTTGGTGGGGAATGTTTTTTTGCATCGAGGAAGAAGTGGTAAAAATTCCAGAGCCCTAGCTCAAAATTCATTTTTTCGCAAATTTTTTAAGGCATACCCCTTCAAAAATTTTCGATTTTTCGAAGGTCTCGGGACCGGAACGAACGCTTGATTTTTCAATTGCTCGTGTCTTAAAACGGATAAAAAACATAAATGTTGTGGGGGAAATGCCGGAATTCTACCTAAAACACATGGAAAACCGATCTTGAATATTTCATTTTCGTGGTTTTCCTCATGTTTTTCATACTTCCCGACCTTTCCCGGGGCTGAAACTTGGTGGGGTGTCTCCCCTTGCGTCAAGGAAGATGTGATATAAATTTCAGAGCCCCAGCTCAACATTTTTTTTTCCCCATATTTTTGGCCATCGAAAATATCCAATTTTTGGTGGTGATTCAAAGGCAAGTGACTCACCCTGTACATACATCTACTATATTTCAGCAACCCGATCAAGGGGTCTCGTGAATTATAGTTCACGATGCGTATATACAGCGGTAAACAATAAAGTTCGTTCTTCCCAAACACATGTACGGATTTCGTCCTCTTCACTCTCGAGATACGATCTTAGGCATAACGAAGCGTGTGTGCCGTCGTGCTGTCTTAGTTCACTGGTGGTAGTCGGTGAAAATACATATAGAATACACGATTACTCCGGCAATTGCTCTTGTGCCAGTCTGCAGTGTTACAGGGTTTAAGTACAGAATAGGACAGTCGTCGGTGGCTACAATGTTGTTATGGTATTATCGATTCGAGTTAATAGCCACAGGGTTCTTCATCGCAGCCACTCTGCGAATTTCGGAATGCCGACTACATTTAGATGGAAGTCGAGTCGTCGGAATCCGTGTCGTCGTCATCGTCAGTCCACGTCGAGTCCAGTCCTACTTCGTATCTGCTTTCTTGAGCGTTGTTCGAAGGCACGATCTTCACGTACGTGTTCTTCATGCCCCTTGTGTCTTGCTGTATGCCAGTGCATTTCAGCATCGGACTCCTCTCCCCACTGCTCGCAGATTTCGAGCGAATCTTATCGGCGCTCTTGTCGCAATCCACCGATTCCAAAGAATTCTTCCTTCTACTACTTCTCTTGGTGCTTCTGTCTTTATTAACGGATGCTTTCCTATCCGATTTCGGACTCTCGTTCTCTAGGTACTTTCTGATCCACTTCGGCGTCTCGCTCGAATACGCGGTCACCTTCTTTGTGTACTTAGGATTATTCATCATTGGAATATCCGTCTCTATTACCGTAGTGATCACTTGCTCGTTCTCGTCGAAATTACTTTCCAAATACTTCTTCTTTGGCAAAGTGGAGACCGTGAGCTTCCCAAGGATCGAACTACTATTGTCGGTCTCGTAAGTATACGAGAAATGTCTTTGCGCTTGCTTGGGTTCCTGAGCCATGATATTTCCAAAGTAGTCTTCGGGTGGCTCTTCGTTCTTTAGATTATGCTCTTTCTCGATCTTCTTGAACCTCTCTATCGCCTCTTCGAATACGAATTTCGATGACTTCTTTCCCAGGGATAATTCAAAAGGTTTAATAGGCGACGCTATACTGTGCCTGATATTGCCAGTTATACTGTGCCTCTGCTTGCCCGGCGGGTCCAGCAGCCTCCGAAGACTGGAGTTCCGTATTTCGGGTACCGACATTCGTTCCCTCATGGGAATCGGCGGCGCCTTACTACTAAATATCGCGGTCATTGCTTTGATCGGTGATTTCTGCTGGAGCGATTGTATGGTTTGCGAAGCCATGCCTTTTTTCTCAGGTAATGCTTCAGGTACCAAGAGTTTCCTTTCTCCAGGCGGAAGTATCGGCATTGTACTCGTAAGGAGGACCCTGCTCAGACCCTCTCGAGTTGGACTCTTTAGTTTATTACTAGTTATACCCCCCAGTTCTTCGATCTTGGGTTGCTGATGTTCGCTAATCGGAGAACTAGCGATCGGAAGCAGTCTCGACCTCGTCACTTCCTGCGATCGTGTTAATTGACTGTCCAAGCTAAATCTCTGCTTGGGTGTGCCAGCAATCAATCGCAGGTCATTCTGAGTCTCTAATTCAGGAATTGAAAATCGATCCCGGTTGAACTTGTGCGCTAAAGACTCCTTAAGGTGTCTGTACTTAGAACCATAATCTAGTTGGGAGAGCCGTTCTCTTTGACTCCCAGGGAATCGTTTGTGCTTGCTGAGCGGTGGAGACGGCGAATGGAAGACCATAGTCGGTGGATTCAGATCTCTCCCTGTGCTCAAACAAGGCTGAGACAATCTCTGCTGACCTCGCGCAGGGTAATAATCTCCAGTGACCAGAGTTGGCTGCGAGAGTCTTTCACGTTTTCCATCCGCGTCGTGACGAACGGTATATCGCCGGATATCTGGCTGCGAGAGCCTCGAAGATCCTTGATCCATCGTTAAACTCCCACGCGGACTTCCACCCGCGGATTGAACATTAGGACTTGAGAGTCTCTCGTTGATACTGTTATCCCCCGAAGGTGCTCTCAAACTGGAGTAAGATAATCGGGAAGCGCGATTTAAATTAATCCCGCTGAAGCTGGAATTCAGCGTCGGCTGAGACATTCGTATACGTCGATCCGGAGAACAACCGCCGGATCTTCTGTCGTAGGATATGAGGAGAGTCGGAAGATTCGGCTGGGAATAGCGACTCCTTTGACTCGCTGGTGAATAACTCGGTGGACAAGGAGTGGTCGAATAGGTACCCGAATCTTGGGACTCGATACTTGATTGGGACTGTGGCGCTTTCACAGGTGTAATGTGGAGATTGGGATGGGACAATCGGTTCTTGCGACCTTGAGTAGGTTTCTTTAAGTGGTCGATTAGATTCGGTTGAGAGAGACGTATACACGGGTTAGGTCTTCTGGTGAGGTACCAGAGATCCCGTCGGGAATACGGCTCGCATCAGAGGGTGCCTTCTTCCCGCAGGCGTTGCATGAAGACCGGTCGCACATCCTCGAAGAACGATGGCAAATCCAACTCCGCAGCTCTTGCGATCCCTCCATCTTTGCATTCCAGCCAATATGTGTCCATCAATCCTTTCCCCTAAAGTTGCATTCTCTTCGTATTAATTTCCTTCCTAAATCACTTTGTCCACTTTTCGAGTTCGACTTACCTTGACGTCCACCAATCCTCGATGAGCGATCTTGAATCCCCCAACAGCATCCAAGGCCTTTTTCATCTCCAGACTGATGTGAATCCGCAAAGCTGAAGACAGAAGCGAAGCCTGCAGTACATTTTACATACCAGCGGTGGAATTCTGGAGCTTTGAATAAATACCTTCGCCAGTCGATTCCATGCGACTCGCAGTGTTTACAGTATCACCGAAGAGACAATATCTAGGCATTTTACTGCCAACTATTCCTGCGACCACTGGCCCCGTGTGGGCCCCACTTCTGATTTGCAATCGCTCGCCCGGACGTTTTGGTACTTGGAAAACCGATGAAGCTTCCAATAAATCCAATGCCATCGTAGCGATCTCCGATACGTGTTTGTCTCCTTTAATAATAGATTGTTTTTATTATGTTAAGTAGCGCAATAATTTACAAACAGATCGTTTTACCATTTCGAACTGGTAGCCCCGAAGCTACCATGTACGAATCCCCGATAGTTTCGACTTTGTATACATCGTAACACTCGATTCTAGCATCGAACAACTTGTAAATCGAGTTGAGGAATGTCACAACTTCCAAAGGTGTATTCTCAGCGGCGATTTCCGTAAATCCAACTATATCACTGAAATATACCGTCACCGTTTCGTAGTATTCTGCTGGCACCTGTTGAGAGATTAATTAAGGGATTTTATCTTTTACAGATTGAGCTATAAAAGTTTCCAAGGTCGATCGAGATCTACCTGTTGGGTCTGTTTCAATTGATGAGCGACACTCGCCGGCAGCATCTGAAAGAGAAGCGTATCGCTCTTGCGCTTCTCCCGCTTCAACTCGTCGGCTTTCTGCGCGAGGCTCGCAGCATACATCTGCAATTGAGTTTCGCATGACTAGAATTGCAATACATAGTTTCAGAGGGCCTCGGTTATTGCCAAGCATCCATTATTGGCGATCGATTGGCTCACCGGTCCATTTGACCGGCCTAGTGCTGGCGGATTTTCGCATCGTGTTCACTCGACCGGACAGGGAATCGGTGAATTAAAGGAATCGGATTGGAATCGAATTGAAAGGAATGGTAGGGCACGCCGCTTAATTGGAACTGTCGATAGTCGAGCGAGGAATGCCTTCTCACTTGTAAAGTTTAAATTAAAATGGACGTGGATTTTCCTCTCACTCTCGCCGCCCCTTTTTTTCTTATTTCCCTCCCTTTTTTTCGCGCCCTTACACACGATTTCCCTGCTCGTTCATTGAATTACATATACCGACGAGCCCTTATTTTAATTAAACGCGAAACATTCCCCGCTCGCTTCCAGTCGAGTGTCTACGCCGATTGAAGGGCTAATTTCCCGAGACGCGCGAGTGATACTGACCTGTGTCGTGGCGACCGCATTGCGCACCAAGAATATAATCACTGGTGAGATAAGTAGAACCACGACAACGATTGCTATCCCAGCAACTTGTCTGTTACTAGCAACTTGAAGCGTCGAGTTCACGTAATCTCTGCATTAAAGAAACATTAAGGTCAAAACTTCATTAATATTCCATCGCTCTTCTTCCCTGCGAATCACTCATATTCCCAGGAATATCAGCGTAAAGCTCTCTTGTTTCTTCGCCGAATTTGCCCAAGACTCGCTCTCGAGGGATGGCAAGATTCCCCGGGGGCGAAGCAGGCAATTCCATTATGAAAATTTACCTTATCATGTGACGCAATTCTCGCTGAAGCTTACGCAGCTCATCGACGTAAGTTGCCATCGAGTCGAAGTAAGCGATTGCATCGTCTACGCTAGGCTCCCTCTTTTGGTTGCGGAGGATCTCGTCGCGCCTGGAACACGGTAAGCTTTTTTGTCGAGGTAGCTCGGATGGCTGGAAAATGGAGCGTCGGAGTGATCGAGCGGAGGATATTGGCATTTTACATATTAGCTCTCGGTTTTATTGACTAGCCGGAGGTGTATCGGCTGCCCTCACCTGGATTTAATTCTCCCATAGTCGGGCATGGTGCGCGTGAGCTCGGCGTAAAAATGCTTGAGAGAAGGCACGTATGTGAGGGAACCGTTGAGTAGATCACGTCCCAGTGCCTCGTGGCGTACGTAGCTGACGTAATTGTCCCCGAGCAGGATTCCACGCCCGAAGTAATTGATCCCATACACGGAAGCGATCCCGAGGCTCTCGATACTCCTCAGTAAATTTTTGAAAGCTATCAAGTACCTGCAAGAGGGAGAACAGCCTACTTTTTCTACACTCTATTAGCAATCTTCTCCCTTCTTAACGCTCTCTCCCGATATAGTTTCACGCATTAAACAGGTCTATAAAAAAAGAAGGGTCGATAGTTCTTTAAGAAATTCTCTTTGGGGGGTGGTGGTGGTGGTGGTGGTAGTGGCGACGGGGGAGGGAAGGGTTGTTCGTACCTCCAGACACCGCTGTTATCCGTCTCCTTGATCTGATTAGTCAGATGGTCGAGCATCGCAGCGTTCACGCTGGTGTACCATGCCATCACCTCGGTGATGCTGCTCTCCTCCGAACTTATCTTCTGCCTGGAGAACGGGAGAAGAAACTTTGCACTCTCAAAGTATTGCTGGCCCAGCCCTTGCCGTTAGATCGCAGGGACTAACTCATTTCTCTCTTCTCAAAGTCAAGGGGTACCTTGCCATCAATCTCGTTCGACCGCACGATTAACAGCCAAAGGATTAGACACCATTCGTGAAAGGGCCTCGCAAAATGCAGATTAAAATGCAGAGATTACAATCGTACAAGTACTCGGTTCGTACCATGCACTTAAAGGAATTCGTGCCTATATTAAAGAGGAGCAATCATTCCTAACAGGCACTGGAGAAACTAGAAACATCCCCCTTGCCATTACTAATCATGCAACGAAAACAGTGGATTAAGACAGTCGAAGGGACAAATCCTCAAAAAATCTTGTCATAAATAATGAAGTTCGAAAATCATTCATAGAACAGGACGATCGTAAAGAAGAGAACATTCATTAGAGGGGCTTAATTAAAGTCGAATTGGGGATGATCGCTATCAAAGGTGAATTTGAGTAGCGCCGATAGGCGAGAGGGGGAGAAAGGGAAGATAGAGCAGGAGATGGGTGAAACCGCGAGAGAGGAGAGGGAGAGCGGGGGTCCGAGAAAAGGTCTAAAAATAGCAGGCACCAGTGCTCCAAATGGGCGGTCGCGCGCTCATGTGTAACAATCTCATCCATTGCTCATAAAGGTACACACAGTAGTGGAGGACGCCAAGTTGGAGAGACACAGAGAGAGTGCCAGGCAGTGAGATATAGTTAGAGAGACTCGATCATATGCTTCTCTCTCTCTCTCTATGGTTTCGAGAGCGACCAGTTAAACGATAGGAGAAGATAGTTTCTTTCACTGAATTCATTTCACCTTCCTAGTGGCATTATACTCGATCGATCATTCGTGTTTACGCACGTGGGAGGCGGAGGCATGGAAAACTCGAGTAGCGGTCACCAGTTTCTTCGGCGCAGTTCTTGTTTATCGGCTCTCGAGAAAGACAGCCTGGGACTGAGAATCGAAGAGAGTGCGAGAAGAATGGGTGCGCAAAGCGCGTTACCGCAATTGTCGCGATTGCTATTGATTAGTCGAAATTAAAGGATGCCCGGACCAGCCGGGCGGACGGGAGGTCTTTATTCTCGTTAGGGTGCGAGGATAATTTAGCGAACACCGCTGAGCCCCGGAGCGAGAAGGTGAACTAATGAAGTCCGGGCTGGCTCTGCTGATCGCTCGATTAGTTCGGAGTTAATACAGAGAATCCAATAAGGCTAAGAGATCGCTCGCTCTCTCGCTCTCTTTCTCGTTTTTTGGAAAATTGCACTGATACACCGCCGACAGATTCCATCCGATGAACATTTCCATCCTGGAGGAAGCTGCATCGAATAAACAACTCTGGAACGCCTCGCTTATCAATTTGCTATATCGACAGTTTCTAGTTTATGCTTTTTTCTCCTCCTTCCGCTGGAAATGATCGCTTGAGCCAATTGGCCTTAAACCACTGTCGACTATGAACGCTTCGACGTCTAGTTTCCCCCGAGAGGATTGTTAGCCGCTTGTTACCGGTGCTAGCCGATGCCACAAATGCCCTCCCATTGTCTCTCCAACGATCGCATAATAGTCCGCGATACCCTCGGACTAGCAGTTCGATCGATGGAGACTTTCCCAAGAAATCCGTTGCCTCTTTCCCTTAGAACTGGCCTTTCTTTTCCTCCGAGGTCCGATCGATCCAAGGAGAATTCCGCTCGAATAGATCGCAATGGGATCTTGCGGGGAATTTGAGTCCGCTGAGCCCTCTTCATTAAGAGAGGATTCCAAGGGTCAGAACTTGACGGGATCTTAACTGTCTTCAATCATTCCGTAGTAATCACAGTACGAAATAGTCCGAACCTTAATAGTTGCTCGAAGGTTCCTATCAGGATCGCTCTTTCATTTTCACCAGTTGCAGGGGTGAATGAACTTGGAATACTGCCAGACAGCAATAGCATTATTGAGATCGATCGCCGACTATGGCCTGGTAAATCGATCCTCGGATTATTCCACTTTCTTATCACGAATAAAAGGGTTCCTCCTCGAGGTGAGTTCGATGGGAATCTTAATCATCTGGTAGTTGATATTATTTCAATGATATATCGATGGAAATTGAAGAATCAATTCTCTCTCATTTCCCTCGGCCAGATAGATGGTATCGCGGATGCCAGAGTCCAACTATTTCAAGTCGTTCTCTCCTGGAGAGGAAAGAGAATTTTTCCATATCGATACTTCATCGCCTTATCGATTTATCGGGCGTACGTGCCGTCGGTGACGAGCAGTCGGCTGGCGTTGTCACTCCGTCGAAATGAAAAACGTGCCTTCTATAAATATTCCTGGTCATGGGTGCATTAATGTTGTTTCAGCGCATCCTCTCATACTCGCCATTATACTCGAAGAGGGAGGAGGAGGAAGCAGTGAGAGGCTGGGAAAGGGCGGGCGAAAATCAGTTTTTCCCTTAAGTATTCTGTCGAAAGCCCGAATCGATTAGCGAGGTATCGGTAGTCGCCACACATCGACCGCTGGCTGGCTCCATAATTAGTCGATGGAAGCGATTTTAACCCAATAAGAGGACACTTAGTCGATCAGGTCGGCACAACCAAGTATTTGCTCTTCGGAAAACACGAAAGGTCAATCTGACCCTTTGCGAATTTCTATGGCGATCTGCTGCAGCTGCTGCCAGGGAAACTATTTAATTCGGCATCGATCGATCCTTCATTTCGGTCCTCTCGAGCGTTCTCCAGTGTCAGCCAGTAATTCCCTATTTTTACGGCCCCGGCATTCCACGCCAACACACTGGGATATATCAATAATGGTGAATGCGTGTGCGGTGCACGCGTGTCCTCCGTCGACGTGGACGATTTCGCCGGCGATATTATCGTTCGAAATGTCACACTATTTAATGGTCGACGAGCCGCTCGATGCATCGCGCACTTCCATTCATCCCCCAAGGGGTTGTCAATATCTAGGTCTCTCACTCTTTCTCTGTCACCAACCACCTCCCCATCCTCTCCTCTCTCCTCTCTCCTCTCCTCTCTCGTCCTCCTTTTGTACACACGCGATATTAACGCTGAAATATTGCCCCTTTTTGATGCATCGCCGTCTACCATCATTATTAAAACGATCCCGTCCACTTGAATTTTCCTACTTTTTCTTCCTTCGCAAACTTGCCGCCTTCCCACTTTGCCTCGACGCGAGTATAATCAACAGGCGTCGTAAAAACGGCGATTATTGCAGGTTTTATTGCAGCCAAGGACAAATTAAACATTTCAAGAGAAACCGAGCAGGGTTGAAATATTTCTTTTGATACAACTTGAATTTTCTACTTTTTAAGACCTCATTAAAACTGTGATTATTGCAGTTTTTATTTCAGTGAAAGATAACTTGAAAATTTCAAGAGGAGAGAAATCGAAGGGTTGGCAGACAATGGAAAGGGGCTAATGGAGTTTCTTGCATGAAAATTCAGGCCAGAGAAACATCGAAGGGGGGTGGGGTGCGAGAGGGTAGGAAGCTCGATGGTGAAAGGAGAGAGGGGTGGCGGTCGGTCTGATGTCTTTATCGTATTTGCAGGGTGGGGCGGTTGGGCAGCGTGCGCCCGAGAGAAGGAGAATTCCCGGAGCTCGCCGGGGCTCTGAATGGAAATTCAACAAGTGTCGGCTCGAAGCCTCCGGGGACTGGTGGCTGCCTCTGCTCGTAACTTTCCGTACAATTGAATATCACTAGAGTGCGGTGTCAGGACTTAGCTTCGCACTCCGAGTCCCCAGCAATCACTAGTATCATTCCTCTTCGAGCGATACTAGTTCTCGGGGTGTAAGAGAGAGAGCAACACGAGAGTTACAGTCAGAGTGAGATAATTCAATCGTAGGATGCAAGGTAGCCCCGAAACTTTGAGTGGAAACACAGGCTCGCAAGATAGATCTACTAATTCGGGGAGTAAAGAGGGGTCGTGGGATGCTTAGAACTGGCACACGTCTAATGGGGTGGAAAAATTACCCGAATTTTGAGGCCATGTTGGCGGGGTTGAGTGTAATCGCCCTTAAATGAAACATGTTTATCATGAAGCAAACATTCAAGGATATATATGTGTATATATATATATTATATATGTATTTAGTCGGATATCCAGGAGGAATTTCATCCTAGGAAATCGGACGCATCGATCAGCAATATCAGCCGCCTCTCTCGCCTTTCCCTTGATCGGCCATCGTTACCTTTGCAAGCCCTTCTTCCGCAGGGCTCGTGTATCACTTTTACCGTGGCGCGTGTGTTGCCCCGACACAGAGCGAAATTCCGTAGCACGAAATACGAGACCGAGAGAACTTTGAAGCCCGCTGACACAGCGCGGATGCTCTCTCTGTGTGTACCAAATAACATCGACAATCATCCCAAATTGTGCAAACGTCCATCCCGAGGGTTGACGTGTCTGTGTCGGGGATGTCGAGCGAGAAAATACACACATTCCACGTATACGAATTCGCATTCTGGATCATAGAATTTTCCGGCTAACTTGCGCCCATCTTGACAAAGGGTGAGAAAGGTGAAATTCGGTTAACGACGCGTCGACTGTTTGCATCGGTAAGATCCGAGATGATAGAAGGGAGGATCCTTCGAAGGGAGAACCCTCATCGCGGCAATATGCATTATTAGCAAGGAGAGGCCTATTACAATGAAGGAGCCGAAGGGCTTCGTTGACCCCAATGTAGAGCACGTCTTACGAGCAGGAATCGGAGCACCCCACCAGTCTCTCGGTCTTTAATTGTCTCGAGGATCGACATTCGACATCCTGGTGTGCAGGAATAAAGGAGGAGCAAAGTGCGAGAAAATGCTGCCGGCTCGTAAGAGTCATCTAACTCGTATAATTGACGAGAGGGCGTGCAAAATGTGAGCGAAGGAAGGCGTACCGTTTCTCGTAATGGATTCTTTTACCTGAAATCGTTGAGACGTGCTTGAAAGGCCTCTTTGCTGACGACGTCGTAAGTCTGCGTCTTGCTCTCGTCCCTCGGCACCGAAACCAGCGGCCACGTAGTCATATTGTGGAGCGCCTGGTCAGTTATGGCAAAGCGTTGCGTCAAGTTCGACCTTCAACAGGTGCACGGTGGAAGCCGATACTGAATTAATTCTGCATTAGCAACACCCGGGGCTTTCTCGCGCCGTAGACGCAATCAGCTTTAGCCTGGGATATTTTAAGGGGTGCTGCTGCTCAGAGAGAGAGAGAGAGAGCGAGAGAGAACAGGCACGCTCGCGCTCGCACTCGCGTTCGCCCCATTGATTAATGTACATCGAGGAGTTTTGTTGGACGAAAGCAACAGCCCCGATCAAACTTGGCTACATGAAAGTTCTATCACTCCTGCGGGAAGAATCCAAGTGGAAAGGTAGGGTCAATATGCCACGATTCACTGATCACGCCTTTATAATCCCACTAACATCCCCTCAGCCGAATTTACGAGTGCTACCGCTCTCTATCGGGGATCCCGAGATCCCCCCTCGCTAATCGTAACTCCCTCATTATTGGCTCGGCTTAATTTCGTGCACTGTGCCGTTCCTCCCGATTTTCATTAGTCCGGCCGCTCATTTACATCCGCGCGGATCCTTGCACGAGCGCGTAATATTTATTGGAAGCGCTCGATCGGAAGCCAATGCTATTTTATTTGGAGAGAAACTATTGGCAGTGCTCGCTCGCTCGCTCGCTTGATTAGAAAGGAAACGCGCTATCTGTTTTCATTGAGCGATGCGTGAAATAGTGTTGTCTCCCTCATTGGTAGAATGGCTTTTGTCGGGGCACGTGCGTGCCAGCAGGGATCAACTGTTTCTCGCCGAGCGGTGAAATGAATTCGTGGTGCAGTCGATACATCTTATCAGCGGGTTAACGAGGATTTATGCGAGTGGTGATGCTCGAAAGCCCTCAATGGATTATCGGATTCTCCAATTTTCAGTGGTCCGCACGCCTCTTGTCCCGGGGAAAACAAGTCACCGCCGGAAATCCCGATACATTTTCTCCGCTCTTTATATTGGAAATCGCGCGGCGTATCCAGCGAGTTTCGAGTACTTCTATACAATTCTGTTTGTTCGTTTATACATGTATGTTTGAATATCGATGCGCTAGCAACGCGTTTTCTCTCTCTCTCTCTTTCTCTGCGAGCTTCCATAGAATCCCTGTTTTTTCAAGCTGCTTTTGTTAGAGGGAGACTTTTTTGCTGAGCATCGTACCTGAGGGTGTTGCCATTCGTGTAGATGAAGAAGGCTACTTCCGAGCGTTCCAATTGCATCCTCGTTACTACTTTACCGAGATCGGTGGCGATCGTCACCTGTAATTAATTACAGCTCAATTAGGATGAATCGTGCAATTTGGCGTGCGATGGAGGGTGGTTGTAAAGTAAAGTTGGTTCGTGCTCGAGGCGGGAATCGACGATTATGGGGCCAAGTTTGAAAGGTGAGGGATGCCTGGCTGGTGCGGACTCCTCCTTCTTCCCATAGGTTTTAATTATACTGGGCGTGGCGCGGACTAGGAACGCGCGTAAACCGCTATAAAACTCTCGACAGGGTCTACCGTTACGATCGGGCAAACACTGTGTCCTCGCTGTTGAAGGGTGGCGAGAATCCGCCTATTCTTTTCCGTCTGTTGCGGCTGAGCCGATGCCAACCTCTCGTCAAACAGTAACTCGAGATCGAACAGAC
This sequence comes from Ectemnius continuus, assembly GCA_910591665.1. Classification (NCBI taxonomy): domain Eukaryota; kingdom Metazoa; phylum Arthropoda; class Insecta; order Hymenoptera; family Crabronidae; genus Ectemnius; species Ectemnius continuus. Next base: position 3,754,569 of record OU342868.1, on the reverse strand, counting down.
CACTTCAGGAACAAGCCTGCTTCCATGAATTTCGATTAGAAACCCTACCGCTTTCTGAGACACCCCCCATACCACTTTTCCTCTTCATTCAATCCATTTAATTGCTCGAGCAATAGTTCTGACGTTGCGCGATCCCTATCGTTAATTAACCAACCGGGACTGGAATTACTCTGGCCGATGATACCGCGCGCGATGTTGCAGCAGAAAATCCAGTGAGTATGATGAAGCACCCTTCACGTGTCATGTCTCATTTACATTTACTCGGACTTTCAGTTAACTAGTCTCGTTTTACATTTGTCAAAGTAACTTCGCCTTTGACAAAGCGCGGATGGAAAAAATTTCGTGCCAGAGTTTTTGCAACTATTCTCATTTGTAGGGAGAATAAACTATAACGAGGAAAAGATCGACAGGCCAGTTATGATGTATGCGAGTCACGCGTGCTTCACCTGACAAACATCGCCACGTGACTTTTGCCCGTGCAAGCAATATATTCGATTCCCAGAAAATCCTGTCATTTCCCGGGAGGAGCGTGCAAAATATTCCCGGGAAATATGCTCCGGCGAATTCATCCTGGCGTGTGTGCCCCGACAGGTTGTTCTATTAATTTGATTTATTAGCGCACTTCCCTCCGCGATAATCACTGCGCTAATGAACATATTGCGTGGCGGAGCGTGCGTCGTGTGGGAGCTCCAATTAAGAGAATGCTTCTTTCCTCGGAATAAATTTTAAGTACTTTCCAAAGGAGAGAGACACATTGTTTCTTGGATGGTAAAACTTTGAGTAGCACTGGCAGGCGAATGAAAGTGAGCGAGTAAACAGTTTGCAAGTAGAATTTCCTGAATCGGTTTATGAGAAAGGTTCGCCGCAGTTGGCGCGCATTATGATACTCACAATGGGAATTCATGGGATCAAAGGGAGGAAGGCTGGAGTGTCGAAAGGCATTCTAGTGGAAACTGAAGAATCGAGGTCAGGCCTGAAAGGGCCAGAGCGGTGATTTAAATTTATCGATAATTTTCATTTACCCCAACCCTCCTCCTCTCTCTCTTTCTCCACCCTCTTCCCTCTGAAGTGGTGGCCTTCAGAAAAGTGGCCAGAATCGAAACTGCATCGCAAAGTTACTTTGCCCGCGGCGGCGGCGGTGCCCTCGCCCAATTAAACATTATTAAACCTAGTCATTAACCACCGCACTCTCTGCCAATGCGATCTCGAGAACTTCCCACTATACAATCTGAACATTCCCCTTAAGTGCATTAGCGTCAATTACATAACATGGAGTATCACCGCGGCACAGAGAGGAAGAGCACGCATCATTAAAGTTCCTTTTAGTTCGCCGAGGACAATCAATCACGATTACTCTCGTGATATTGTCTTTCTAATTTCATTGCGAAAGTATCATCGGACTTCACTGACTCTGTCGAGAGGATCCGGTAAGAGAGAGATAAGGGATGAACTCGCGAGTAAGAGCGGTCTAATTTAAACGGTATCAATCATCATCGGTTACCGCATCGGAGCCGGAAGCAGCGGGTTAATTTGTTATGATGATCGATGCCAGGAGGAGCTAAGGACAATCGAAGAAAATGAGAGAAAGAGAGAGAGAGAGAGAAAGGCAGTAAGCTTTGGCGAGCGTATGTGGTTGGGAATCGCTTTCCTTCCCAATGAACGAGTGCGTAGGTGCGGTATATTTGCCCACTCGCCCTCTCTCACACACATACATCCTCTCGGCGAGCTGCTATCCGGCTCTCCCCTTACTTTCAGACGGTTCTGCGATCGATAGCATTGAATTATACGAGTTCGACCTAATTGCGCTCTTTACATAATTGTCGACCCATCGCCGCCGCCGCCGCCACCGCCACCACAGCGTGGAAGAAGAGAAAAGCGGGAGCTGCATGCCTCGCCGTAAAGCAGAGGAAATTCTTTACTGGATACTGTTGCTTCTCGTTTATCCTGTTGTGCAGTGGATAGTCTGCGCGGCCTGGAGGCCAACTCGCCCTTCATGGAATACGATAACAACACTGCCTCTTACAGTCTAGGCCATTAATCTTTCGCGAGAGGACGCACCAGACTCTAACGAAGTGGTGCACTCATCATTGTCGCTCGCTTACGCTGAATTAGCCGACACGCCAAAGCGGCATTCGTTATTGCCTGATCCCTCGTCTCTGCGAAAGTACGCTCCAGCGAAATCAGTTTATCTTTTATTGGATTAGTTTTTGGAGCGCCAGTTGAATTTTTGTCAAAGAAAATTTATCTTGATTTTCATGGATTAAGGGGGTGAAAAAATTGTTGGTTTTAGTACGATGTATTTTAGTGTGATATGAAGGCATATTCGATATTGGTCGTGAATCGATTGTTTCAACATTGAAACGAACAGAAAGCAAAGCATCAGTGGTAAAAACACGGGAATTGTATCGGGAACATTTGGAAATACCCTTCTGAATAATCAACTTGCTCCGATTTAGACGGGTTCCTCTACGTTTTCGATCTTTCCCGACTATTTCCAGGGTTGAAATTTGGTGGGGAATGTTTTCTTGCATCGAGGAAGAAGTAGTAAAAATTCCAGAGCCCTAGCTCAACATTCATTTTTTCGCAAATTTTTTAAGGCATACCCCTTCAAAAATTTTCGATTTTTCGAAGGTTCTGGGACCGGGACGAAAGCTTGATTTTTCGATTGCTCGTGTCTCAAAACGGATAAAAAACATAAATGTTGTGGGGGAAACGCCGGAATTCGACCGAAAACACATGGAAAACCGATCTTGAATATTTCATTTTAGCGGTTTTCCTCATGTTTTTTATACTTCCCGACCTTTCCCGGGGCTGAAACTTTGTAGAAAGTGTTTTTTTGCGTCGAGGAAGAAGTAGAAAAAATTCCAGAGCCCTAGCTGAAAATTCATTTTTTCGCAAATTTTTTAAGGCATACCCCTTCAAAAATTTTCGATTTTTCGAAGGTTCTGGGACCGGGACGAACGATGCATAAATCCATTGTTTTAGTATCAAAACGGATAGAAAACATAGAACCAGTGGTGTAAAACGATTTTTTGTATGAAATAAAGAAGTAAATGTTTACCTGGGTGTCGATATCCGAGACTTCCTGCCGATAGATCAATATATCATTGAGGGTGTTGGATGTCTGAATGATTAGCGCGAGGATTGGTATGAATGGCAACACGAACATCTGTCCTCCCTGGATGCGACGTCCACGGGGATGAGCTGGATCCGTGGCTCGTGCATAGCAGGATTTCTTCTGATCAGCCTTGGTAGCGGAGACATCGTCCGACGAAAGACTCCTCACCGAACTCACTTCCGCCACGCACGAACCGTTTTGTGGCGACATACTGCAACAAATCACGACTTTTATTTCTAAAAAAAATCAAACTTAACTCTGTCAACCCCTTTGGGAATCAAGCGAATTCGATCGGATTGCATGCTTTATGATTTACCAAGCAGAATCAGCTGCAATGCGATAAGTTCGGAGCACCAACATTTCCTTATTGATGAAATACAGTAATTGTAACATTTATAATCAACGCGCAACTCTTTGACCTCGCACGTGCCTTTGACATGAAGGACATAGAAAGAGTTCTTGATGACAGAGAAGAGAGCAGGCGTTTCTCGCAAGACGACATCAAAAGTGGCAAGTCGATGATCGAATCGCATCCAAACGGTGAATAGTGACTGATTGTGAGCGAGTCGTGTGCTATGTAGACCGACAAATTAGTAAGCCTACTTCGTTCTCCTTCGTTTTTTTTTTCTATATAAAAGACCACCGCCAATGAAGACTCACCACTCAAATGTCGATTGAGAAAATCTACCTTTTGCACATCTTTCCCTGTGATTGTCCCATTGAACTTCGGCGAGCAATCTTAAGTCACTCTTCCCACCGATAATCTTATTCGTTGGAAATAATCACTCGTGAGCCAATCCTCCCATTTACTAAGTCGATTGCCAGTAATTAGTGCTCCCGCTTCGCAGCTGGATCATTGTTCGAGTTGGTTGAACTGGGCGAATTAGAGCGGAGTGGGCCAAACGAGGTTGCAGCTGGCTTTCCTCAAGCAGCACCAGCCAACGAAATAATCCCAAAGCCACTATCCTCGTTGTTCTCGGGATACGAGGCAATAAGTCCAACAAGTTTCATACAAGGGAAACTTGAGCTGGTCCAGAACCATATAAGCGTATCAACGGTGCTTCTTTTCCGGCGGAGGTCGACAAATTGTTGGCAAAACTCGAAAGGAAATCTCTTTCGACGAGAAACGAAAACAAGCATTCGTCCGAGATATTCTAATCGAGAAAGACGATAAATTGGCCGAAAACAGCGATGTTCGGAGGCAAAGGGGAAAGATTAATTTGGCTGGAAGCGCGCTTGGAAAAAGTGCATTGAGAGGGAACACGTGCACTGGGCGAGCGACGGCGGCGGTGCACTTAAATTGGTCTTCACACAGATGGGCACACATACGAAGGAAGGAGCAATGGGCAAACAGTAGGCGAATATCAGGCGACACACTTCTTTCGCGAGAGGGAGAGAGAGAGAGAGAGAGGAGCGAGGAATGATGGGGCCAAGCGAGGAACGAGAAAGAAAAAGAGTCTCGAAATGATATCAGTAGGGAAAACTTTAATCGACTTCAGAGAACTGAGGGATTCAGCCATGGCAACTTAAAGAGACGGATCCCCCCTCGAGAATCCCTATCGATTCCTTCCTACAAATCGAGAAAAAGCGAGAGTCCTGTGGGAAACATCGCCATAAAGTCAGGGACCGGATCAAAATGCGTAAAATCGTCGACGTGCTCCGTCGACACACACACACGCGTGGTGTCTCCAAACAAATTCCTATGTAAATCCCCGCGCGCGCAAAAAAAAGCTCGCGTCCCAGTAAGGGTCCTTTGGGAAGAGGATTGCACAGGCGAGCTGGCACACGAATCACCGAGAAATCGAAGTACCGAAGTGAATGATAAACTGCTTGGAGCAATCCCGAAGCAATCATTGGAACAAGTCCTCGCGCGAAGAAGATGGAAAGTAATCTCAGAGACAGGGTGTCTCGATTAAAAAAGGGCTTCCCAAGCTGTGGAGAGAATCGGTTCACCTTGCCATCAAGTTAAGAGGCGAGCTTTGTAAAGTCTGCATCTATTTTTCCCCCTAGAATGACGTATTCCACCCAGTTTTACATGGCTGTCGCTAACGAGCCTACGTTCCATCCCCTCAGAGTTTCGATGCGCGCTCACACGCACACACTCGCAGAACCCCCTCACTGTTACAGAATCAATCCCGAGGGTGCGAGAGAAAAAGAGCGAGTGTGTGTGACGTAACAAGTGGATAGCCAAGGTATCGAAGAGGGATATATCGTTGCAAGGACAGGAATGAGAAAATAGCGATAACATCATTTCGACCCTTGCTTTCTCTTTTCAACCCTCAACATTTCCATCAACCTTCCACTAACATACAACATCCAACAAAATAATTATCACCATCTGCAAAACAGACATAGAATTTTTAGGGGCTGTGACAAAACTACCCTTAGAGGGAGTGAGAATTTAAATGCTATTAAATTTCACTTTCTCTTAAACTGCTGTTTTGCAAATTGTCACAACTATTTTCTCGGATGCTGTACATTCCAACATCGAATTCGGATGTGCATGTATGCGTGGGATGCCTGTGGGAGATTGGACGGCCGAGTATACAGGAGATATTAAGCAGGTGGTGTGCAGGAGAGCAATTAACTATGATGGAGAAGACAAGGTGGTTGGTGGTGGGCCTCCTTCCCAGACTAATCTATCAGAATCAATGTAACATTAGATTATGTGCAACCACTGTACTTGGTTATTACACTGTCAAGAGACACGTGCACACACAGAGAGACACACACGGCTAAAGGGAACCCAATAAGATAGCAGTGTCTCTCTTTAGCTCTTGAGATAACTAGTAGCCGGAAGTGCGTTCTCCTTATTAGAGCAACCACTCGCCCAATCCCCATGAAAGGAAAACAGTTTTGATGGACAGCGCAAACTATCCCCGTCGAGGAAGAAGCTTTAATTGTCACTCTTCAAGGGCAAGGATTCCCAGGGAGAGGAGGGCCATTTATAAATATGGCCAAGATAAGAATACTGTCGGAAGAGCACTGGAGGGTGAGAATTAAAGCGGAGAGATGATTAAATTCGATCTGAAACGATCGTTAATAATTCGAATAGATTTCCTAGGATAGTAAAGACACTATCCAGCAATCAAGGCTCTCGTGAGAGACTAGCATCTCCAGGCGAATAGGCTTCGTGCCCTGGGAAACCGTCAAACCGCAGACCAGAGTGGTGTAATTACGTTTCCGCTGAAGCAGGCTCCATTGTGATTCGTGCGAAGCAGACAAAGCTCTCGGTAATAGTTCCTACACTAATAATTCTCGCTCGCGAGAAGTTGTTGTTGAATCAGCGCCGGAGAAGATTTGACCGGCTGGAATCGGCTTAACGTTCGAGACGGCGCGGCGAGAGGAAACTTCTTGGAAGAGCGAAGAGAAGTGAGCAAATTCATGCAGCTAAGGTGAGCAAAAGGAGATATCCATCGCAGGGATGCTGCGAAGGTAAAGAGAGGCGTTCGATAGATCGACGTGCCAAGGGTATCTACGTGCAAAAATAGTCTGACGAGCCAGGAGAACTGACACGGGGAAAAGAGAGAGAGAGATGTGCTGGAGCGACCAGTGCTAGTAGTGACGGGTTTCCCTTGGAAACCGATAGAGAAACCGGCAGTGAAATAATTCACCGGCTCGGACTCGCTTTGTACATACATATACTCACTTATGAGCCGGAAGAAAACGAGCTATCGGGATGCGCATTATCACCAGGGGAATTAAGCGGCGCGGCGGCTGGTCCACTGTGCCAGCGGAGCCAGTGGAGCGACCTCCAAGCCGAGATCTCGCACGAACACGCGCTGATCGTCGCTCAGGTTCAAAGTGCAAACGACGCGGAAGGCGGGAATTGCAGACTAGCAGTGGCAGAGCGCGTAGCACCGGTTCGAGTTCTGCGGGCATTTCAAGCATCGTATCACTAAGCGAGGAATGGCAACAACACGACTAAGGAAGATATATCAGCGGCTGCGAGGGTTGCTAGGTTGCTGCACGGCGAAAAGAAGGGTGCTGGACCAAGAGGAGGATGCCGGTGGATAGAGACGATCGGCATTGTTCCCATGCAAATCGATATACTCACTCGTTTTGTATGGTGACCATGACTGCAGGCCACGGTGTCCACCCTCACCTCGCACGATCTCTCGCGATTCGATGGAGTCGAGTTCGGGCCTGAATGGCTTAGGCACGACCAGGCGTATTATCTCATAGAGGAGGCTGCTCTCTCTGTCCATTCAGTCTCGATATAAAGGTACGTACACGGGGAAGGGGGTACCATAAAACCATCTCAATGGCAACGACTATAAATAATGTCAGGCCTGCAATCTTACGTGCGTTACGGACGTGCCGGACCGTCGCCAATACCATTAAACACTGACTGACAATCTTTGCGACTTATATCGGGACACTCTCCAGCCACCACTGACTTCCTCGCTGGCTCCGTCCAATCGTCATGCAATCGTCGTCACCCTCTTATTCTACTTAGTCTACTTGGGCCACGGGAAATTGAACTCTTTCAGTAGTATCGGTCGGCCGGGGTGTTCGCCGGGATTTTCTAAGTCCTAGAGGAGTCTCCAGTTGGACTGCTGGTGCGTGCTCGTGTTCACCCCTCGAGAAGAAGCGCTATTGATAGAGTCATCTTTACGGCATCGACTTTGCAAGAACGCACCCTGCTCGAGTGTACTGTGTACCCTTTTTTAGATACCAGCGAGATTCGAGGTCCCCTTGAACCACGCTTTTCCTTCCGATGAAAGTTCTGTCGGCGGCCCGTCCCCTCCCCCGCAACATTTAGTTTTAGCGAGGGCAATTTTAGTAGGATTACCTTCGACCCCGAAGAGATACGCCAAGGCTTCCGAGAGTTCGGCTTCTTTCCGAGGGGCAATTATTATGCTAGAGAGTAAGCCGCTGTCCGACAAGGGTTAAATAAATCTTCGTTACGCCTGTTTTCGCTTGGAATCAGGCAAAGGGTATTAAGCCCTTGGTTGAAGCCTGTTATCGTGAGGCGAATTCGAGATCATCTGCGCGTAACTACTTCTCCCAGTCTGCCGTCTACTCTTACTTCGAATGCCGAGTGTGCCCAAGTGGACCCTTGTGTCCAAGATCCCGAAATAAAAGCAGATAGTCGCCCTGGAATTCTATCTCGAGCGTATCACAGAGGATTTCCCTATTCTTACGGGGATCTAACTAATGGCAAACTGTTAATACCAGTCATTCGATCGACTTTACTTCGCATAATTAATCTCCCGCGACCTCGTTAATAATACAGAGTTTGACTTTTCGGGTGGCGGACCGCTTGCAGTTTCTCCCTATCAAGTATTCAGTGGGGAAGGCAGCCAATAGCCGAGGCCATTAATACTCGTCTATCGAACCACTAAAATTGATCATAAAGTGATCTGTGAACGATTCTTAAGAATAAGAGGTGTAACGCTCGATTGCAAGCGCATAGTGCAAGACAGTTTTTATATGTGACTTTGGAATTTTACATGCGAGGGATGCTCATTTATTTAATGATCTTTCGATAATGAGCTCGCATGCGAGGGTGTGACGAACGAACATGGAAAGTGACCGCATGCTGAAAAGGGGGCCCAAGTAGTGTCCGTCAATACGAGCAACCACCAAGAGAATCGTCAATAGAGAGAAAATTGCCCTTACGCGTGTTTAAACGAGGATCACGAGAACAGGCACGTGGTTAAAGTCACGAGGAGAACGTTCCTCGGTCTGCGCGACCAGCGCAAACTCTCGCCCTCTCTCCTTTTACTTGCTCTCTTTATTTTCTCCCTTTCGCCAGCCGCTTCTCTTGCACATCTGTGACTCTGTGCACCTTGGATTTACGCTTGCCTTCTCTCGCCAATGATTCCCTTGTAGTTTTCTTCTCAATCTGCCGTTTTCTCTTTCCCTTACGAAAGTGTCGCACGTGCCAGGATGTTCTCCAGGAATCCTCTTCACTTGGTACTCGATATCGGCGTTCGCCACCCTTGGTATCTTCAGTGAGAATTCGATCGTTCCGAAATGGATTCGCTCTCCCTTTTGACAGAGCCCGAATTTCACTTGGGAACAATCTGTTAATCGTAAGTGGAGGCCTGGTAAAATGTCAGAGGGGCGGGATCGCCGCGATTTGAGTGGTCCAGGAGTGAGTGCTGGTGCCGAGAGAGCAAACAGGTGTTCCCGCGTGGAATGCGCGACCGCGTACTGACAACGCGATCCGGGAAAGCGAGCGATACACGCGCGAGAAACACTCCACCAATTCCTTCGAAGCTCAATGCGCATCCACGACAACCCTACCGACACCGTCCGCGCCACCCTCCGACCCTCTTTCCGATAGATAGATCCTATCTCCCATAGACGCGCATTTTTACTAGGGTAGAGTGTAGAAAATGCAGAATTCTACTTCGATCCTTGGAGTAGAAAAATAGCAGGATATTGGAAAAGGTCTAATAAGAACACAATGAAATGGATTCATAAAAAATCGAGACTTTATTGATAAAAGTCGTATGGAACCATATATGACAATTTGTATATTTTATCATTAAAATTCCCATCAGGTCAGCAGTATCACATTTCGGGCACCTATATCCTCTAATTATAAGGGTTCCACCTGTATTCTAGCGGTGGGGTGTGTAAGGTGATCTAATAAATAATAACCTGAGGAGAAAACCGATCGGGCCCGTTATCTGCTGCACGATTATACTCAGTTCAACGATTAATATTACTTCACGTCTGATGTACTTCTTTTACAAATAATACAATTTATAAGAAAATAAATCATTCTCATATTAATTAATAGGTCGTAAACTATGACAATGCAATACAGCGAGTGCCAGTAACAAAGATAGTGCTTACACAAGTTATGTGTAACAATTGTTTTCACTCTTGGAAAAGAGTCTCTAAAAATGTGTTGATTTATTTGCAAACTCTATTCCGGCGGTGTGCCGTCAGTTGAAGTTTGCAACACGTGCAGAATGACGTCATCGACAGTCTTTGTTGTTAAAAGTGATCTGATGTTATCATCGTCGACCACCGCAGTAAACAATAGTTTAACATTTTCGCGCAACCGCTCAGTGAAAAATAATTCACTTTCGGCCGTGACCGGCTCGTGACCGCACCGTCTTATTACGGCCTCAAGTATATCTTGAATCGGTGTAGTTGGCCATCCATAAAACTGAAAAGAGAACATGGTATTCAGTTTCAACAATAATGCCTTTTTACAATTAATTTCTCCATGCTTCAATGTACCTCCAACGTGTCTTCATCTACCAATACTTTTAGTAGATCATGGATAGCCTTTAGAAGGTCATCGGTTGAAAGCTTGCTTTCTTCCCCAACCTCTGTTTTTGCTGCAGCGAGCGAAACAATCTTAAATAGTTTATTATGTAAATGCTTCTTCTCGAGGTCGTTCACAACTTCCTCTAATAGCTCGCGATGTTTTGCTTTTATGTGTCTCATTAAACAGTCCTGCCGAATATACATTCTGTTACACTGGATGCAAATTTGCGGCGGCTCCCGTCTGTGAGTGTTCAGATGCGCCTGTAATGCTGATTTCACTGTGAAAGTCTTCTCGCATTTATCGCATTGATAAGCTGAAATAGTGGGAATGCGCTTGGTAAATTTTTTGTTATTAGAAATCGACTCACGAAAGACTTGTTGTCCTTACGTTTCTCTCCGTTATGTGTTAGCATATGCTTAGTTAGATCATCTTTCCGAGGAAAGCGCTTCTTACAAAGCAGACAACTAAAAAGTGTTTGACCTTCATGGACACATTTCTTGTGATCGTTTAAACGAGACTTTCGATTAAATGCCCTTCCACATATATCACAATAATACCCATTCTCTCCGGTATGATGGAATATGTGAGCTCGTAGTTGAGCAGCTTGGATGAAAGATTTCCCGCAGTGTTGACAAACATGTGGTTTCTCGCCAGTGTGAGTCCGTTGATGCCGATTTAGAGTTTCTCGCGCAGCGAATTTCCTTTGACACTAATAAAAATAGAAATTGTTCGATCCCATAAAATTCATCAAATAAATATTTAATTATGTATTCAGGCAGAACTTTTTCAGAAAATCACATGGAACTTACGATAGTATTCCTGTTCGCAATGGTAGCATATGAGATCAAAGTAGGATTTATCAGAGTGATACTTAAACTTAAGATTTAAAACTAGTGACTATGAAAATACCCTGTGGTACACTTACAAATTTACACTCGAAGGGTTTCTCTCCCGTATGCACTCGACGATGTTTTTTTAAAGCAATGTGTGACAAAAATGATTTTGGACATAAATCACACTGGACTGGTCGTTCTCCCGTATGAATTCGTTCGTGTATTACAAGTTGTTGATTCGTATAGAACTCTTTTGGACAATATCTACAAGGTTTCTTTTGTCGCTGAGGTTTACCAGCATGAGTTCGTAAATGTTCGCGCAAGTTATCCTTGCGAGTGAAGACCTTCTGGCAGATCTACAATTAAATATATTTCTGTCAGATTCATAGTGAAATTCAAGTTTTTTTTTTTTTTTGCAAAAAATACTAACATGACATTCAAATGAAAGACGAATGCTACCATGGCATCCAGATTGCTGTTGATGTCTGTGCAAATGGTAGCTTCTTGAAAAATATGTGTCACATGGTTCACATCTAAATCCAACATCATCAATTAGCATCACCCTCACATTAATAGCATCTTTGACCCGAATACCAAACTTACGTACTTGTAGATTTTCTTTCCAACATGTGTGGTATACCAATGCTTATTTAACAACTTCTTATCACGGAACTTGGCACCACAATCTTTACAAATACATGAGTCCGGCTCCCAGTGTACAACAATTGTATGCCTGGTTAATGAGTATTTTTTTTTGAAAGAAAGATCACAGTTTGGACACTTGAACTCACCACCTCTGTGGGCTGTCTCTAATTCCTCAGCACAACAGTGGCACTGAGTGTCAGTCACTGGAGTAATTAAGGGATTATCACTACTATTCTTATGAAGACGTGGTCCAGTGTCTGAAAGTCAAATTCTTATTAATATAGCAGTTGAGTGAGCTTCCACATTGTATGAAATAATTTTATATACCTGGACTATTGGAATTGCTAGCTGAATCAGGATTGTCTGTATCTTCTTCCTCTATCCTATCATCAATATTATCATCATCTATGTCTGAATAGTTCTTAAAGATATCAAGGTCTAACATATCTTGGGAATCATCCTCCCTGCAGGAGTCCAAGTGCTCCTTTAGCATCTATTTACAAAACCAGAGGATTTCCAATTTAAATTCACACACCACACTAAATTAACTATTAAACACAAAACAGTCTCTTACATCTTGCGAGGGAAAAATACGGTGACATGTTACACACTCATAATCCGTAATCATTTGTATAATATCACCACTCTCAACAAAAACTAAAAAAAAATCAAATCAGAACACCTTGACATCCACAGAACTCACATGTAAAGAACTAAAACACATAATTGAAATGATATTTGGATATCTGAGTATACCTTGTATACTTCCAGCTCCCTCCTCTGTAGAGAGTATTTGCACTTGAGGAGTGCTTGTGACTGCAAACAGAGGATTATGTCTTATTAATTACACTTAACAGAATCATCATAATTGTACATAGATGAAAAAGAAAATTACCGATACATTCTTCTACACACTCGAGCGTCACGCAGTCCGTGACTGGCGTGATATCTGTAGAATTACATATGCTAGTTAGAAATCAGTAAAACTCTGGATATGAGCTGTTTTAGATAAATATCAAAATTACCCTCTGTATCATCCATGATTTCGATCTCACTAGAATTCGTGTGAGAAACTGACCCAAGTGTAGGAGTCTCCCAACTTTCTCGTGGAGAAATGCATATGTAATTACAGTGGTGCACCAGGAGCGTAAATCATATTTCGACTGGCTGCACTTGCAAGCACACACTGGAGTTCGAAGAGTATTGGAGTAAGAAAGCTTATTTCACAAGGGTGCAATGGCTTGGCTTGGGCCGCATTTACCCCTGAGTAGGGTAAACACCTGCCCCTGAGGGAACGAACCCTTCGGGCCCCAGGCTTGAGAAAATGGCCTACATCAAGGGGCGGACCCCTCTCATATATTTTCCATTCTGATTATTTATTCACCTACTGCAAACGTCCTAATGCGATTTAGCAACTTGAAGTTTCCCTAAGATATGTGAATAATCTCATCTATGTCGAAAATCATTTACTTCGTTTATAGAATTCATTTTCCGCGAAAGGTTACTGAAAGGTGACACGCATTGAATGGAGTGCTTCTGTCAATCACAACACATGTTTTCGTCTATAAACTTGAGACTTCGGACGGACGACACGTATATAGATAAGCATCTAAAATTGCATTAATTTTGAGACGTTCTTAAAGTTCAGGAGATTGTTTTACAATCAATCTCGACCAATCCATTCATTGAAACGCTCATTGTATATTCGTCCATACACGTCTACTTCCGCTTTCGATCCCTTCCTGTGAACGGCCGTTAATGTGTATTTGTCCGGAAGTGTCAATTCTGACTCGTTAAAATTTGGAAGACGTGGGATTGGGATAATGATATTTACGCAGACTCATTATAAAAACTGTTTTAATAGTATAAGCATTTGGAAATTATGTACATACATAGAATGTAGTTTATCCCTTATGCAGTATGTTTTGCACATTAGATAGTTAATAGTTAACATACAGTGGCGGGCAATAAATAACTGTTAGACAGTTAACATTACATTGTCAATGTACTTTAGGCTTAGCAGATTTGACCTTCTTCAATTTCTTGAGACCACTGATATTTGATTTCAAAAGGTTCCAATACGCCTGTTGAAATTTGTTTACATCCTTGGAATGAATCTGAAATAAGGAACACTAGGCAATCTACCAGAATTCCAGCCACAACATAAATCAGATGCAATATTGAAATACTTACAACTGTAGAAATCTTTTTGGATTTTAAGGCAGCTCTTACTAGACAGAGATATTCACTTGGCGTTGGTAACGGTGGCCTGCCTTTCCTCGGCACTGGCTTATTGTGACCATTAACTAGTACAGATTCAAGGAATTTGAGTAGATAACATCCCATTACTAATTGAACTAGTTTGAACAGTGTATTCCAAATACTTACATCTCTTTATTGTGAGTACTACCGAGCCAGACAGCCGTGATTTGTCGAAAAGTCTCGTTAACTCCACTAAGAACTACAATGAAAAGTAACGCATGAGAACGCGATCGGATGATCGCATGAATTATCAAGAATTACCGCATCGTTCTCCAACAGGACCATATTGTTATCTGCAGCATATGCCTCTGATGCGAACGTCAAACACAAGTTGTCTCGATGTTCGGGGTTAGGAGCACCTGTGCCTCCTTACACACCGACAGTATCATTACACTTCGATCGATCAGCCTAAAAAGGAACAAACTCCAAAAGTCGTGGCGCGTGCTCATGCACACGATATTAAGTGATGATCCATCTTTTTCAGGAAAATAATTCGAAGATTTCTAATTCTTTATTAAAGTAGATTAAAAATGACATTTGCAACATTTATTATTTCTATTTGGGGCGAGGACGCCTATCAAATTTGATGGGATAGAAGATAAACAGAACGGCTTTGGAGCAAGGTCGATCAAAGACAGAACACATCGAGATATTTCGCGGGACACGCGAGAGTCCGATAAGTCCGATGAAATTTGCACGGTTTCGAAGGGATCTCCGGTGTTGATGAGAAATTAAAAGCGGTCAACGAGATGGTGGATTCGGCGAGTGTAAGCGCGGCAATTCGCGAGGGAGAACGTTGCGTTTTTAATTTCACTGGGAAACTTGAAAACACAAATGATCTCGGCTGCCTGATAGCTCATTTGGAGGAAGCAAAATGTAGGGTGAACGAGTACCTAACTACGCTCGTTGAAAAGCAAGGCAGCAAAGACTTGACAGAAGGTGATTTCACCCTACAAGGGCATCGGCAAGAAGACGCGGAGATGCATATTTATTACGAGCGAGCGTGGGAATTATTAACATTGTATGTGCTTTTCAGACCAGGCAATGTCGGATAGTGAGTCCAGCTCGTCGGAGGACATCGAAGTTAATCCTAAGAAATCTAAGTTAGTTGAATGATGGACTGTCGTGCATGTTAATTAAAGTCGTTTTCATTACACGTCTCGAACTGTTCTCCTGTGATACTTTGGACCTTATTCTCCGATCCCCGTTACCCGGCAATGTAGAATTTTTATCGTTCCGATTCGAGCGATAAATGTCAATTACCGAGGAATCGGCATCGCTCGTAGAATAGTGAACATTTTGGGAAAAACATAAAGAGAGGTTTACGCGAGCATCGAAATTCAAGAAACGGTAAAGACACTCATATTATTATGGCTAACTTCTTCGGAAGATAGGACGCTTCCTTTATACCGTTATCCAGGTAGACTAGTACTTCGTGCTGCATCTAACCTATTGCCAATTTCAATCTAACGGAGCAATTAGTTTCTTTCGAGATAGTTATTCTTCGTTAAGCTAATCCAACATTTGATCTTCGCTGTATCTCGTATTACCCGTAAGAGCTACAGTCAGTCGAGCTCGTGCAGCCGGACGGTAGCATCACCGTAACGAAAAAAATGATGCTTCGACTTCGGTGTTAATTAAGCAGGCGAATTTTCTTTCAAGGTAAAAGATGTCCACTGTTTTATCGAATGAGGCTCAACTACGGTATGTGATCGAGTGGTTTTACGAGTGGTCGGAGATGCAAAGGAGCGATTTCCTTGGAGTACTTCTCGAGACGTGCGGGCCACCCGATTTAGTTAACGGATTGATGCCCGGCATGGACAACTTGAGCTGCAAGGAGGACTCAACCAGGCCACCAAGTTTATTTCAATGTCGGGTAAAACTATTTCGCGAATGGAGTAATAATTGGTCCCAGCAGGAGAAAGAGTCTCTTCTTTCCACCATAAAGAAAATAGATACTACATTCGCAGAGTCCTATCAGGAAAAGTTGTCTGCACGGACAAATGATGATAGCCCATCACAAGACTCAATCTCCCATGACTAAAAGTAAATCGAACTTTCACATCAACACCCATCATTTTCTTATTTAAGAATTTTTAATGTATCCTTTTATGTTTCTTTAAGACAAACATAACGGGTTGAAGTGATGATTTTTATTTATTTTCTTTTGGTGAAACAACAACTTTATTGCTTTTAAACTTTGTTACATTCCTCAGTCACACTGGCGAGAACTCTTTGTTCTGTACACATTCCAACAGCCTCATTACATTAATCATTACATATCACCTTCACTGCTCATTTGTTGAAATTGAGATTACTCGTATTGTAATATTCAAGCGCACCATACGGGACTGACTATACCAACGCGATAGGAATTACATTTACGCATTGCCTAGCCTACATCATTTAGAGTAACTTTAATATAATAAGTTTACAATGTATTGAGAACCAATCGGTATATTTAAAAATTGGTAAAAAAATAATCATATTGAAAATGTTATTTGTTCGTACAAAATATATCGTACTTGAAGTCGTACAGATTTATTTTTAATTGCTTCCCCAGAAATATGGAAAACATAGTGAAACTACATGTAGTGCTCACCTCTCCTTATTGAAAGAGAATAGGAAATATCGGATGAGAATTCGTAGGTCCCATTAAAACGCGTACGATATTTCGATTGTAATCGTAATAATCGTAAAGTTCTGCTTATAAAAAAACATTACCAATCTTACAGAATAGATTTCTTCCACGATTCGTATTGCATAACACTGAGAGATAAAAAAATAAATAGAAAATTCAGGAACTACCAATCAGTCAAAGTTCGTCAGGCATTATTCGGTGCTCGTATTCCTCAGGTGCGCGCATCACCACGTTGTTCCAACTTTGGTTCTCGCTGGAGCCATTTCATACATATAGTCTTTATTGCGGTTTGACCTAGTCGGTCGGCCTCCTTCAATATTCTTCTTATATCTTGAGCCCTAGAACGTTTCACAGCCAGAAGATAGGCAGCTTTTAACTGCTTACTTTCAATGTATGCGTTTATCTGAAATGAATATTGATGTCAAACGATCAGTAAATCGAGATGCAAACCGCATTTTTTACCTTGAGTTCAATATCCGTTATTAGCCTTATAAGACTATCCACTTGATTCTTAGCCTCAGGCTCACTATATGAACGATTGAGTAAGAGTTTAATGCAATGAGTTAGAACATAGTCTGATATAACATGAGAATTCGGCGTGCCAGAAGTGTGACAGCACTTGATCAGGTGCTCGATGCCACTTGAGTTATTTTGTAGAGCCAACACATGCCCAGCAAGGGAGTAAATCTTTTGTTGAGGTAGATTGTAATCTGGAAGCAAATAGAAGTCTTAGGATTCGAATAACTATTTGGGGCAGTTCACATTTCAATACCTTGCATTATTCGGAATGCGATACCAAATCCCTCGCCAATATCACGACCACAGAGTATCGCTAATACTGCTAAATGTACTTTCTGCTGCTGATTACCGAACAAAGTAGGCAACTCTGGAGTTTGATTGGGATCGTTGTCAACATCGGGAAACAAAGTCATCAACTGGGATGGAACTCTATTCTCTTTCTCACAGCTAGCCAAAAATTTTGCGATTTCCATTTGCCTGGATATTGTATTTATGTGTTTGTCGATCTCCAAGGGTTCCATTTCCATTGTAAGAATTCCTTGATTACCACCCAGAGAAACTGTACTTTTTCTTCTTCTCTTACTTAACATTTCAATTTGAAGTTCGGTCTCCAAGTGCCTTTGCGCATCAATAAGAAACTCAGAACGCGACCGCAAATCCGTATAGTCATTCGCGTCATTCACATAGAATCGTATACAAGTCATCGCAGCGCGGATGAAGTCTTTCATGAACAGTTGCAATTGATACAAAATATGCAAGTACTGACGTCGTTCAAGATTATAACATATGGTTATTAGATACTTTTTCCACGTCAGTAAACTTGAATCTTTGGCTTTCATTGCTTCATGGAGTTTAGCAGTGCACCCATTTCTTAAAGTGTGCATGTAAACCAAGTTGAAAAATAGTTCAGGGTCCAGGTCGTTCTCGAGTACGAAAATAAGGCACTTATCGTATTCCTCGTGCTTCAAGAAAAAGTCTAGAGTCGAGTTGAAGCTTCCATATGTCAATAAATAATAGAGACTCTCTTGATAGTAGACATTTTGCGATGTGTCAGAACTGCGTCGGCCAGAGAATTGCCCCTGACTAGATATTTTTAAATTGCCAAATGTGTTCAAAATCTCTTGTGCAGTGCTTGACTTTGAGTGGTGTGAATAGTGGGCGTACTGTCGATGTATGCTTTGGTTATCTAATATCTGGAGAATCTCTGTTAAAAGCGGAGGATCCTTTAAGGGGCGATTTCTCCCGACCTCAATTTTTTTCGTTGACAAATCATCCGGCTTCGTTTCTTTCCACTCCATTGCAATGTCTCTCGGGTAGGAAAAAACAACCCAATCATCCATATCCTCGTGTATTATTTTATCCAGGCAATGGAAGAATTTTTCTCGCGCCTGATCGAAATATCCCATTTTCAAGCACGCCTTACCCCAGGTTGCCCAGACTCCCTGTGTGTCGAGTCCTGCTTTCGTGCTAACGTCTAAAGCCAATTTCCATTGTTCCCTCTCAATTAACAGGTCCCTTAATTTTCTTAAGGTATGTTCATCCAAATTGTCGGTGGGTATCAGATTCAAACAGTCTGATTCCACGAGGGTAGCAATTAGGTCAACTTGAGAGAGGAAACGATCACAATGTGCTAGACCAGTATTCCAGCCAAGCTTCGCACATTTCACTTTTGCCGCAATTAATAGGGATCGTATCATTTTGATTAAAACAATATGATCCACCTCTGGATTCGCTTTATCACCACTAACTGGTCGCATTAATTTTTTCATTTCGTCAGAACGATCCAATAGGAAGCTGAAAGCATTATTCTTATTCGATAACTGTTTATTGATAAATCTACTAATTACTTACCTAGTGTATGCCTTATGATCAGAGTGCAAATTAAGTATAGCTAAACATAACGAGATATTTGGCGCATGTTCAAAGGAGAACTCTTCTCTAATGGTCTGATTGTGTGTCTCATCTCTGGTCAATCGCCAGTGATTGGCTAGTTCGCTACTCGTGGTGGACGGAGTACCTTGAGCTGCACGCATTTGCAACACAGTTTGTTGTTTGCAGTCATCGCAAACGCGAACAGCCACTGATTGTGGATATCCTTTGACATGCATTCGATGTTGCGAGCACACAGCACAAATTACTCGACCACATCTGCGACAGTGATGTCGTCTATTGAACATCGAAAATATCACAGTTTTGCAACAACTGCAGTTCCTGGCCTGCAAAGGCATGTTGTGAATTAGAGTCTCTTTACTTCGTTAAATGTTATCGTGTTTATGAAAGACTCTCTTATACCCTTTCGTTTGGTATCCATTCTTGTTTCGTAGGTACAACTGCTGGCATAACGAATTCTGTAGTTTCAGAATCTGAAGAAGAGGCTTGTGCAGTTTTCGATTTACTCTCGATGTTGTCTCGTTGTAACGATACTCGGAAATCTAAGGATCGTTCTGCATAGAAACGAACAGTCTTGTCGAATGTACTGTCTGAGATGTCCACCTGTGGAAACTTCTCACGAACCACACCCAATATCCTTTGGAGACTCTCGAATTTACAATCCATTAGCAGTTGCTCGAGCATAAGGAGTGGTTCCTTTATCAAGTCGATATAGGTTGATCTCTCTTTCTCTTCGAGCATTCTCAGTATATCAATACCTAGGAGAGTTCTGCGATACTTTATTGTCTTGGTGGCTCGGCAGTGTTCCAATAAGAAATTTGCAATGAATTGCAAGGCATCGATGGATTCTATACTTCTCATTACACCTTTGCACATTTTAATGGATTGGACTAATGGCAGAGCTCGAAGTAGCTGCAATGAATATACTTTGAATAGAATAATCCAAGCTTAACAATTAATTAACATCAATCAACAAACCTTCAATGCTTGCTTGAAATTTTGTGATTCGTTCTTCAGAAGACCGATTAGAAAGTCCTGTGTTACAGATGATTGAATTTCCAAAGAGAACGAGTGGCACTCGAGCCACTCCAGGCACAATTCAAATTTATCCGCGCTTATCAAAGATTTTATAATTTGGAAGGGCTCTATTTTACTCGTACAATATGCCACATCGTACCAGGTGCTACTGGATTTGCTCACGCAATAGGGTAGCATTTTATGAAAAATAAGAACCCTTCCCAAAATTTCCTTCATCTGGAGTTTACAGTGCGCAGGAAGAGCATCGCAGTCCACGTGATGTAATGCGTGAAGTAAAGCATATTGACAAGTTTGCACGTGCCATTTATTGATATTTTGCAATATAGTTTGTACTAGAATGTGAATGTCCTTAATCTGATAGAGATATTGCAGAATTTCAGGAGTTGCAACGGTTTCTTTACTGGTAGTTAAACGGCTTAGAATTTTATCTTTCAGACATTGCACTTCATCATTCGCAAGATAATTATCTGGCAAGGCATTCAGAAGGTCCAGAGAGTCAAGCCATTTATCTTTGCTTAAAATATTCTCAAACAATGGCCATAAATTCTTAGAAGGATTAATGTCACATATGACAGCGAAGGTATCATTATTCTGAAATAAAGGTCTTGCCCTAGCAACCCATCTGGAGTTCAAAATATTCTCCAGGCAAGCGGTGCGTTTCAAATGATTGCTGCGATTCTCAGGACTGATTAGACTCTCACTGTACATCCTTTGCAAAATATAAGACAGAATCCAACAGTGGCCCTCCAAGTATTGCAGAAGACTGACTCTTAGGGAACGATTTTCCCACGTTGATAGATCAGACTCAGCTCTCTTACACCAATTAGTGGGAGTATAATTCGAGTATCTTAACAGTATATCGAAAGAATAGGATAGAGGTGAATACTCGATCGTAACATTCCTATCGAAATTATCGAACAAATCTCCCACTGAAAGTGCATTATCATCATTGTCCTTCTCGCTATCATTATTCTGAACAGAGTTCTGATATCGACGTATTAAATCTGGTAATTGTATTCGGTTCGGTTTATCCTCAGTTGATGTCAAGTTCTGCGACGTGTAATAGTCAACATACTCTCGAACCGCATCAGTTAGATCATTACTGAATGAATTAGCATTACAAACCTACAAAGGAAAGGGACTATGTATTATGAAAATACCTAACATTTATCATTGAACCTGCGTTACTTACCCGAACGCGAGGGGTTCCATGGAATTCATTTGCCATCGCAAAGATCACTCGCGGTTCATAAGGGATATCTAAATCCTGCCATGCTGGTTCATTCAATTCCTCGATATGTGGAAATGTGTCATCGTTCGACAAATTGTTATTCAACAATTTAGTTCTAAGTGCGGAGAGGGTGACCAAGCCTAAGTCTCCGATTATATAACCAGCTGACATTAGAGACACAGTATGCCTCAATTTATTAAGGGGAGGATCATCCATCCAGAAGATTAGATTAGCATGGAGGAACATAATATTCCACGTATTCAAAAAGAAAGTCAATGTCTCAGCGCCTACGGATAGCTTGCTCAAATCCAGATGTACCAAACGCGAAGTTTTACCAAGGATATGTTGAATAGTTGGGTCTTTGGCAACAGTTTTGTAACTGGTACATGGTATGCTAGATTGATTCGTAGATAAATTACTGAGAGCTTCCAAAAGCTCTGTTAAAAGTTCTGAGACACATTCGTTCGGATTTTTAATGGAATCAGATGTGTTCTGCAAGTCCCGTAATCCCGATTCGCTGAGATCTTTATTAAGTACAAGACATCCGCTTTCTGCCCTTTTTGTCTCGTATTGTAGACCTGCATTGTGATCAAGATTGGGACAAGCATTCACAAGAATGCTGTATGCCAGATTCACTTGCAAGTTCTGTGCTATCAGTTCGAGCTGACTCGGTTCCACCTCGAGGTCGAACATTTGATGTCCGAAATAATGATGTAGGGGAAAGTTAAGCATATCGGACACCGTCAGTATTGCACTGTCAGCTGGAATAATATTGTGCAGAGTTTGCAAGTGGCTCGTGATACATTGCACATAAGACACGGTACCCCCAAATACTTGCACCGTTCTTTCTAATACTCTCAGTCCTGGCAAGAACTTATTATCTTTCAATATCTCATTGATTGTGTCTTTATTGACCTGAGACTCCCTGAATTCGGAGTGTTTGCTCGCAATGTCATGCCAGAAGTTACTCCGCTCCTTGTAATCTTTTGCCGAGAGCGGTACTCTCGAGTCACAGAGTAAATTAGCGAGAGACGAGCCGTTTTTGTTTTCATGCAGCAATTGGTGGATTTTGGCAAAAAAGCGTGCATGCTCGGTATTGTCAAAGCTCTCGCACAGCCTCAAATACTTCATGGCCACGTCGCATAGATTAGACGAAGCTGTACTATCCCGACAAAGAGTCAAAGCTAAGTCTATGACGCATAAAGTTAGGACCTGATCGCCGTTGAGATTTTCGCTAATTAACATCTGTAAGTTTGTCTCTTGAGAAGCCAAGAAAGTTTCCAACTGATTAGTGCACCTAGAAGACTCCATGCCCTCTTTAGCAGCCACTCGTATGTTCTGTAAATTAGTCAAAGATATTACCCTGTAAAGTATCCGCTTGCAATACGAAGGCGTCCATTCAGACACTTACATCGAGCGTGGAAGGCTGGCTATTTTTTAATGAAACTTTAATCTCCTTCGATGCATGGGCTGATTTGAGTACACTTTCTTTGAATGCACGCAGGGCTTTCGAGAAGCGAATCTCCGCGATCAGTTGCATATTCTTCTTCTCAGACATCTGAGAAAAGGGTTGACAACTGATTGAATCCATGCCAAATCGCAGACATCCCGTTTTACGTGTTATACTACTATTGATCATTAATGTGATGTTATCGTTATCGTACAAAGTGAAGTGACGGTTTATAGTAAAAGCTTTATGATGCGTTCTTGGTAATAATTAAGGACCCAGGGCATTCCTTACGATTTACAGATAGATCTTCATGATGAAGATGTGTACGAATTAGCTTCGGAGGATAAGAATTATAATGAAGAGAGTGAGAAGGAATTAATTAAACCGATGGATATTAAGCAATTGGAGTCTATTCGCGATGATGATAGTAGATATAAACCGTTGCACTCATACGTAAAGAATTACAACGAGAATCAGATGAAAATAAAACCATCGATCATTGATATTATTTCGTATCAACATCCCCGTATATTTGAATCCGAATTCGAGCCAGAAGAAAAACCATACATTGCCGGATTCAAATCACTTTTAGGCAAAGTAATACGACGTATCCTTGCTCGAGTAATGAAAGAATCTTATTTTATCGTAAATCATGCATTTTTTATTGTCGCGCAAAGCTTTATGAGTCCAATAAATTAAAATCTGAGAAACGTGAGAGTGGCAAAATCGCAGGATTGGTTTTACGATCTGTTGGAAATCGCACGCAAGGGGATCATGTAGGGGATAACGAAGGAGAAGACTACGATTATGAAAAATTTAAACAAGAATATTACGATCAATTTCGTGAAGATACGCAAGCTCCACAGCAAAATAATGACACTCATTCTTTGAATGAAACCGCACAAGATGAAATAAAAAGCATTATGGGTGCGGTATCCCAGAATTGTAGTCGTGACTCGGAAGGACTTAGCATCGAGACAGTCAAATGCTTCGTCCATGGGATACAAGATGAAAAATATTACAGGGCCAATACAAAAAAAAGAATTAGAAAGATATGGTTAATACTGAAGATTTGGTTTATAATTTATGTATTCGTTGCAATAATACTTTGGTGCCATAAAGGTAAGGAGAGATCTTTTGTGTGAATTAAATGTGCACGATGGATTCCAATGCATCCCCATCGGTACAGGATGGTGTTGTTGCTGTTTCCGATGCAAGTTTTGCTTCCCGAAGAAAAGATTGTTATACACTAAGCAATACTATGTTAAGAATCCTCCCGGAGTGTTAACCGAAAAATTAAGAAAGGCAGGATCGTCGGATAAGGTCGTGCGATATGAGCCTAGTGAACTCGAAGAGGATGCGTACGAACAATTGGAAGCAGTGATACGAACTATGTGAATCCCCAAGCTAATAAATGATATTATACCTGCATGACCTGTTCCCCTTTATCATAGTCGCCTCTCCATAAGCATTGAACAGCTAAGCTGTCATTGGTGGCAAGCATAAGATTTATAAGAATTCGTTCGTGGTTCGTATCCTTTGTTTCAAAGGAGTCTATTTCCATTGGGAGAGTTCTCAACCTTTTCTTCAACTTTATGGAACCATGTATTCCTGACTCGGAACTACTGTCAGTCTTTGTCTTGGTTCCCTCAGAGGTGCTCTCCTCTCGATAAAATCGCACATGCTTATTCTTAGATGAAACTTGACTGTACAGTCCGTTTTCTGGCATAATCAATTTACTTCCTACGAACGAAGTGGTTCTTTCAATCTCCTCACTATCGAAGCCACCGGTAAAACTGGAGTTCGTGTGTAACTCGAGTCTCCACTTCGCATCGTTGAGTGCCGCTTTAATTGCGAATAGATCTCTTTCGGTATTTTTATCTATGTCGTCCAACTGTCCCGTATTTTTCTTTTTGTCAAGTTCAAGGTGTGTGGCTGCAACGCATGCTTTCAGATGCAACAGCAAATCTCTTATAGCATACTTATTGCAAAGAAAGCCTGCTGCCTGTTGATCTAATTGTCTGCCATTGCATTTGGATTTTTCATCCGATGTGCTTATATTCTCATCATCCAAATTATTCTGACAGTCATTGAAGTACTCATATTGAAGGAACAACAAAGTAAATATGTTCTGTAGCACCTCCAGTCTCACATTCAGTGGATACAATGTTTGTAGGAGGTACTTCATCTGAGAGAAATAAGATTTGGCAAGAGTGTTTGTGCCACCAGAAGGATCATAGGACAATATAGCTTTTAGGGCATTCAAGATACACGAATATGCTTGGAAAACATGTCTAGGTTTACCAAGTTCCACCAGCAAGTTCTGTATAGACTGGTATTCTTGTTCATGTATGTTTATAATTGATTTCAATACAGTTAATACATTTGAATGACAGAGAAGGGAAAATATAGGTTTTATAGAATGAAACTGGACACTGTTGGAAAAAGATATATTTCTCTCTACAGGCAATTTCATATTATCAGAATCCCTTTCCATCATAGTTTTCCAATTTACTATGTACTCTGCTATTTTAACATAGTTTTTAATCATTAAATTCAATTGCACAAGAGTCTGGTCATGGGAGACATCAAAGTTACTGCTTTGCAACAGGAATTTTATAGAGTCACAGATCCTCCTTTGTGTTTCAATTGTCTCAATAAGGCTTCCATCTTTGCATGAACTTTCACTCAAAGATTGAAATAGTAATATTGGTGAGAAGTGCTTTAATATGGGGGATGACAGTATGGAAGAGACATCAACCTGTCTTCCATCCATCAAGAAGATACAACAGATATCCAAAATGTCTGATAGCCACAGTGATTTTGCCTTTGCCAATCGTTGAAGAATCTGATTCTTACTTAATGTCAATACAGAGCTATCTTTGGCCTGCCAAAGATTTTCATAAATGACTGACACATCTCCCAAATTATCAGGTGTCTTATAATGTGCTTGGCGCTCGTCTAAAAATTCGCGCCATTTTCCGAAAAGTCTTTTATCTTCTCTCGAGTATATACACAACTCTATATCTCTTGAACTTTGAATTTTTAGTAAATCAGGAAAAATCAATGATGTAAATTCGTTAAGTTTAGAGCTGTCTATAATCATCTTGGACAAGATGCATAAAAAACTTCCGAAATAATGATCTTGTAATGACATGTCATCTAGATGCTCCAGTAACATAAAATATCTCAATTGATCTTGTAAGATTTCACTGTACAAATTAGCAATACTAGTTTCCAAATCCGGAGATACATTCTGACATATCCCCAGTAGATGATTGATGATCCAACATATAAGTTCTGGTTGCCCACCAATCTTTTCCTTCAAAATATCACACCATTCTTTGCCAGATTCTTTGGAACTGCTCTGCAGTTCATTGGTATTATATAGTGATAATAATTCCTGATGATCATATACTGGAATTAACATATGTTTCTCAAGGCTCTTTGTTACCGTCTATTTACCTGTTGCACGTGTAATGGCACATTCTCGCACATTCGAAGTGCTTGTGCCATTTGTATAAAGTTAGATTGCTGTTCAACATTGTCCTTCGCGTGAGACAGATTGTTGCTGATCAACTTGTTGAATAAGGTATGGCTAATCCAACAGTAGCGTTCTTCAACTTGCGAATTACTATAAGATATTTATGGTTCGTCACTTATAGATATATTGTATGAGTTCTAGTGTAAATTAAGAGTTGGCACTTTGAGTTTTATTATCTTTTATTATACTCCAAACATGGTAGTACATACAGCACTTAGGCAGTTAAAGTATAGCTAATCTAAGAAATTAAAGTACATTGCTGTTACTCACATAAGACTGGTAATGACCAATTCGGATTGAGCGAAATCCGTGACATCATTATCCTTGCCGACCGATTTATTAGAACTCGTCTCGTGAAGAACAAGAGATGTGAACCACAATTTCGACGCGATACACTTGTCTATTTGCAATAACTCATTAGACTGCGACATTTTTCAAGATGCCAGCCACGCAGCACAAACCACTGTCCATACTTATCGCACTGACAGAATTACTGACAAAACTTCTAGGAGAATCATTTCACAACACCGAATTAAAAGACTGACGTGCATCACCACCAGATTGACTGGTTGTCACTGAGAACTGAGAGTACCGATAAGGACGAAACGACTTCTATCTGCAGATATGTAACTGTGCCACATGCGCCAGACCTTCGCGACAAAGTATGGCGCGCATATCAATCGAGAGAAACACCAACAATTAATTTCTCAGTGCTCTGTTTGTGTTACATCAGCGTGACAGCAATATGCAGCCCTCGCTTCGGATATTAGAAAAAATACCTGCCCGCTTCTGCAGGAAATTTTTATGCAGTACTGCTTACATCGAGAATAATGCCGAAAACAATGCATCCGTACCGGGTAATTTGTTATTGCCATTTATAGTGATTAAGTGATTTTTATTGATACGGTCTTCGAATGTGTTTTTGTAAATAAGATGAAAGAGATTGGCACATGTGTTTTAGTGACAACAAATAATCCAAGAAGAGTGACAATCACTCATCAAACGTTCGACAATTTCGTGAATTTGTTCAAGGAGGTTACAAAGAATCGTTCGGAAAACAATGTCGATGTTATTATAGAAGAAGCTATGAAAAACATTCGAGAAAATCAGCTGCATGTATCAAAGGAATGTGCAGCTGAGATATTGGAGAATGAAGAGTGTCGTTACATGCTTAACGTATTAAATAATAATATGTCAGCACTCTCTACAACACAAGTGATAAATGTCTTACTTTTGTTAAAGAATTTGAATGTGCCACAACATACTATGATTGTTCAAAATACTCTTGCAATTCTGAGAAGTAAAATGAATGATTTGTATATAAAAGAAATAGTGCCTGTAATCAAACTACTTTATAATTACAATGATACTCCCTTGGCAAAAGCCCTATTGTCTGCCTTGGTAAAAATATTTAAATTAAAGATCAGAACAGAGATGGATATCACAGACATAAAAGAACTAGTTTATGTTTTTCAACATGCTTCACTATTTGACTTGTCACGGAGTACAGCACAACTGACAGAAATATTACTTGAGAAAATACCACAAATAACTTCTGAAGATGCTCTTAAGATCCACTTTACTTTATGCAGAATGCCCATTTTTTCACCTGCACAGACCACGCTATACAGAAAAGTAAACAGAATATTATTAACAGAAAATGGCCTTTTGAAAAATGCACATATTCTTGAAATATTACAGTCAATTAAACGTGGCATTAACTTGGGGTTTGTACTGATTAATTAAAAGTTTTTAGGTGAAGAGTTACTTTTTTATTTTAAGATTAAGAGTTATTTTTTTTATAGGAATGAAGCAGTATATAAACCTATATTTGTAAACGAATTTTGTTACCACATGGTCAATCGGAAGCCTCCAATAAATGATCTATTGAGTCTTATAAAATTGATGCATCAATTACGCCATATCAGTAAACATTTATTAAAATATATGGATCAGCTTTGGAAAGACAATCTGGTTAAACAACTTAACTCCATATCCAGAGCAGAGTCCATATTTTGTTGTTTAAAGTATTTCGGTGATGCAAACCATAATCCAGGTTATTGGAATAATATTGAGTGGATAATAAAGAGAGACTTATTACCAAACTGTACGGACAGCGAATTGCTGTATTGCACTTTGAACTTGCTGGCACTTGATTGCTTTATCCCACAGCTTGTAGAAAGGGTTTTGAAGATGGAAACAAAGTATTCCTTTGATGATTTTGTTCAACTAGAAGTATACCAGATGGTAAAAGTATTACACCCAGAATTGTCACTGGAACCAGCACCACATACATTAAAAAAAATAAGAGAATTCTGTGAATCTGAACTGTATATAGAAGAAGCTAATAAGAAATTTCTCTCTTTGTTGGAGAAATGTCTAGGTGGAGCAGAGTATGTGAAAAGTGGTCTAAAGACAGAACTTGGGCATAAAATTGGTATGTTCTATGTTCTAAGTAGGTGACATAAATGCAACCTTATTATTCAAACTTGAATGTAATTTCCAGATCATATATTATTATTGAGCGAGTTTGGAAACTTTATGCCTTTCGACGATGACACAGGAGTAGAAACCGCGAAATTCGTGAAGGACCTTAAAATACCAACTAACCGCCGTTTGTAAGTGCTAAGAGCGCATATACATACGCCTTCGGCAAATTGCTAATATTGCAAATATTTGTTGCAGAGTACTTGTTCAAACATTACCCAATGATGCCTATCTTGCTAATGTGAATGGCATAAGAAGCGTTTTTCGCGTGAAGACTCAATCTCTACAAAAACTCACTCATTGTCCTGTTCTAACAATAAATATGACATCTGTAGATTATCTTTCTCGAGAAGTATTGGAAATGCTCATTCAGAAAGCTGTAACCGAGAAAGGGGATTATGAGTTCGTAACCCATTATGACGGTCGTAAAATGTTGAGTGATGGTGGTAATGAGGCCGGAAATGGAAAAACTAGTCACGATGATCTATTTGTATAACAATTTACTTATACGAAAATATATGTAACATATCAACAATGAAATTGCGTATGTTTTAATATTACATACCAGGCGTATATTTCTAAAAAATTAGCATTAGAGTACAATAACAAAGGGATGCATTTTCACCCACATTGGGTGCTCCGTATTTCTACATATAAAGTATCGATAATGTACATGAAGAGCAGTATGACTCATTTATTTTCCATTGGCTATGTAGACTTATTTGGTTATTAATAACGTATATTGATGCTTTGTGAAAAGTAGGGCCACTGCATTATGATTAATGGCTACAATACAACAATATAACTGAACACCAAATAATCGCGAATTCCAGAAGACAGTGGTTGAACCACTAAGTAGCACCAAATAGCACCATCTCAGAAACAACATAAGGAACCATTCCTAAGATCATTGATTTAATCCGAATAATTTTAGAGCATTAAAAGCAGTTGCTAATGCAACTTCCTCTGGTGTAATCTGCATAAAAGCAGCTACCATCTCCACAATTGCTGGCAAGGCACATGGTTCATTGCGTTGAAATGTACAGTAACGGTGTAAAAATGTCATGGATCTTTCAGTGAGAGCGTCTTTAACATGCACAGGGAGTTTACTAGCCCTGGTGTTAGGATACATAAAAGGAGCATCAGTCTCAACTAAAATTCTATCTAAGGAAGCTTGTCCTGTTTCCAGCAATTGTCTAATTCCACTGTCAGACTTATCTTTGCACAAGTATCCTGTGATTCCTAAATAGAAGCCTTGATCTATATAAACTTGTGCCTCTTCCGCAGTTCCAATGAAAGAATGAATTAGAACTGGTGGTAGCCTATTCTTATACTGTGTCAACACTTCTAGAACATCTGCCTGTGCTCCTCTTTCATGAATAACAAGGGGCTTGTTTAGCTGGCAAGCCAATTCTACTTGTTTATGAAATACAGCACGTTGTGTTTCCGGATCAGAGAAGTCCCTATTGTAATCCAAACCACACTCCCCAATTGCTACACACTCTGGATTATTAGCAATGCTTTCCAATTCTTGGAGAGTGTCTGGGTCCTCCCAGGATTTGGCATCGTGCGGATGAACACCAGCAGTGGAGTACAAAGTGCCCGGATATATCCTGGTCAATCTCAATGCTTCTCTGCTGGATTTTATGCTTGCCCCAGTCACCATGATCTTTTGCACTCCCGCATCCTTTGCTCTCTGAATCACGCTATCCAAGTCACGGCTGTACTTTTTATTCGTAAGATTGGCACCAACGTCAACTATAATATAATTCTCATAGCATTGCATCATTGCAGAGGAAATGTTTTTCTCCTCCGTGCTCGAGGCGGTCGCATTTTCAGCCATCCCTTGTCACTTGGTTACAAACTCTGAAAATAATTACAATCGACAGCTGAGTGTTACTGCGAGAGGAGGAGCACGGACGGACTCGCGACTAGCCCATTCATCGGACATTCCGTGCAATATCCGTTAAAGCAAGCATACACGAAATATGCTCTTGCCTTGGAGAAACAATGATCAATCGTCAATTCTTACTTAACATCTGTCTTCACGGTTCGTGAGCAAAAATATAAATATCACACATGCATGCACACTGAGATACGGGGTATACGTGACTATTACGGGTAACCTGCAATAGACGTGAACTCAGCTTGCCGAGAAAGAAATTCAATTCTGCAAATGTAATCCGCGAGCGTTTCTTGCAGAATTAAATGTCGTGAAAG
Organism: Ectemnius continuus; assembly: GCA_910591665.1. Taxonomy (NCBI): domain Eukaryota; kingdom Metazoa; phylum Arthropoda; class Insecta; order Hymenoptera; family Crabronidae; genus Ectemnius; species Ectemnius continuus. Next base: position 3,723,454 of record OU342868.1, on the reverse strand, counting down.
TATCTGATCTTTGAAATACTAACGATATAGTTAAGATGCATCTGCATCCAAGTCGGCGGAATGATTCCCGATTATTTGATAGTGACAATCATACAGACGCGCTGTCAACCCTTCAACGAACCAAGAACATTTATATAAGGTTGTAGCAGATATACTATCTGCCACTCCAAAATCTATTCCTTTTTTTACTGGCACTGAAACACAGTCATCATCGTACTATGGTCATTATCACCAGATACTCGATAAATTGGAATGCGCGCGATACGAGATTAATTTCGATACTCTTTGTAAATGATTAATACTACATCTGGCCGATGCGGTTTCTAAGGACCAGTAGCCATAACGGAGATCTGCATCTGCAGAGGTTTACATATGTACAACATATGTACATTCGTGTAAATGTATACGAACCACCAATTTCGACCTCACTGGAATTATTTCATTGTTTACTGGGGATCCAAGATCATTAGGGAATGCTTAGTTTATTGTGTACAAAAAAATTAACAATGTCTTTAAATAATATACAATTTTTTGTAGAGTGAAAACCTGTTCAAAAAATACTCTACATTTAATACCACATTCGTAGATTTTTTAATGACAATCTTAAACGATATTACGCTTTTCCAACATCCATGGCTTCTTTGATTCTCTTCAGTAAATGAGCGTTATAGAGTTTATAATCGACTGGCGATACACCGATAATACTTGCCCTTAATCTCTTTTCGTCCTAAAATAGAAGTTTATTTTTGTCATGACTTGTATTTAATGTATGATTTCCCTAAGTTGACAACTTACATTAAATACTTCGACTTTAACGCGTATTCTGAAAATAAATTCCTTAAATGCAGAGTCGCTATATTTCTCGAGGAACGCGTCATTGTCATTCTCCTGTAGTTCACCGAGTTCTTGTGCCGTGGCACCAAGTATTTTTTCGGCTTCCTCACTGAACGCTGTTGCCCATTGGTTTGCCGACCAGTCGGCCAAATTCATCTATACAAAATGGTTAATTATTAGTCTTTACATTCGAATTGCGAAGACAACGTTTGGACACTTACACTGGCAATCAGCCGGTATTTAAAGTTGGGAAATTCGCGATCACATTTTTCGCATCGATACATTTCATTGTCCTGGTCTACGAGCTGCAAAAAATAAACAGATTATAAGAGTTCAAATTAAATGAAGGGTTGTGCGCCTTTTATACCTTTTTCTTACAGTTGTCAGTGGGACAAGATTTATAGAGAGAATTTTCAATTCGGACCATGTTAACAGACGCTTTAACTGTATAAACTTCAGTTGCTCCATTGAAACCCAGACCTTGATCTATCGCCTCCTGGAATGTTATCCATGGGCCAGTTTGCCCCCCACCTAGCCCAGTTATACTTCTTGATACAGATTTAACATCTTCATTCGCACCACCTGAGCCGAACCAGCCGCGCAATCTATATATCGGAAGATCGGGTATACAGATTTACTGGCATTAATTGAATGTAAAGAAATCTGCATAGAATCACAAGCACCTGTGTGCTTCTTCGAGATCTGGATCAAGTTGAAGTACTGATGAACTCAGAGTAGACAAATTCTTTCCACCGTTAAATTCACCCACTCTAGCTCCTTTTACCGCTAATACCGGATTGTTTCGACCATCGAATTCTTCTGCTTGTTGTCCCCATAGAGTAAGGCATACCTAATATTTGTAAGAACCATTTAAGGAAAGTAGCCTATCTCACATTGTAATAGATCAGTAAATAAATAACGTACCATACTATTACTGTCATCAACAATAAAAACATCCCTTTTCTTCAGTTCTCTGCCTGATGTTCTTGCAGTGATTATATTCAAGTCATTAACAGTTTTGACAACACCCAATACATCTATTGAAGCATGGAAATAGATATTTCTTATGAAATTGATATGCATAGTCAACTAAAAAAAAGAATGTAAAAGTACCAAGTATCTCGTTCTTCTCCATCCCTTCTATTTCACTTATAGGTACAAAATTATATTGTAGAGTTGGTATTTCCTGAGACTCGTCGTGGCAAGCAATTATTTCTGATTCATTAGTTAAGGTGATTTCATAATCACATTTGAGATTATTGAACTGTTTGTTTGCTGTCTTCAACTGACACCGTGAAAGATAATAAACCTTGCCAACTTCTACCATATCATAAAATTTATCAACTTGATTTCTGAAGGCTGTACATCTGATTTCACCACTCTCATCAACCAGATCCATGGAGAACAATTTACCCTCACCCCTGGAGTTACTCCATGTTCTAACAGCACTTTTATTAACAACTCTTACTTTGATTACCCATCTAAAAAAAATTAAAATCTGATAGATATTGTATGGTTGTGAACATTTATCAGTAAACAAAGAATTCTACCTGTTCTGATAGGGACTCAAAGCTGAAATAGGAGTTGTTGCTATATCACCAGTAGTTTCAATCTGTGTCTTTCTAGGCGCAATTGGCTGAGCTGAATTTCAAAATGTATATTATCATATATAACAATGAGGGAGAAATATAACTTTCAAGGAGAACTAAACTGTACCAGGTTTCCTTAATGAAGCTGAAGCTGAACTTGATTGTTCTGCTATTGAGGACCTTTCACTGTCCGCATCACTACCTCCATCAGAATTCATTGGATTGCCTAATTTACGTCCAACTTCACTGCCAGGAGCAAGTATCTCAACACTTAACATAATCATAACACGCCTGAAATCCATTTAATGTGATAGAACTTTATATGAAATGTGATGAACAGAACATCATTTAACAGATATGATATATGCTTACTGCTCCTTGCCACCTCTGTTGACTACACTAACAGCATATCTTGTGACCTCACAGACAGTAAATTCAGTGAGAAGATTATCTGATATCATATGATTCAACTGTATGGCTAACATAGTGAAAGAGTTTATTGTCTTCCCATCAGATACAAGCATTCTATATCTATCACCACTGCTGGTACTATTCAACTTCTTGTGACCCTATGAGAAAATGATAAATTCATCATAAACAAAAAATTACCACTGTTCATCTCTTGTAACCTAAGGTCTCCATTACTCCAAAAATATATTAGAACATAAGTTCTAGATATTCTTTGTCATAAGAAGCAATTTGCGTACCAATATTTGAATAATCGGTTTATCAACATCGATGCCATTGGCAATTTTCTGAAAATGTAACGATTGTTTATTAGAGTAGCCGGTATAATGTAAACGTTTATCGGGTTAAATTATTAGTACTCACTTCCAGTGCTCCTTCAGACAGCTTCATTTTTCTTGAGTCAACTCAAACACGGAATAAACTGACATGAACTGAAGAAATACGCAATAATATTTCCGGTTTTTATGGATTTGCGAGAGAATGTCGGTTGTGGTTGTCGTTGCGTTGCGACTTTACTCCATTCGACAGCTTCTTTGTCGTTATATACATGCACACAACTACATTCAATCGCAAGTTACTACAGCGCAAAAGTTTCCCGCCCGAATTTCTGCGCATCTACGGGCTTCTTGATGAGACATTCAATTGGCCGGAAGAAGATCGAAGGAAGCTCTTGCTCGCCGGAAGTACATATACATATTCCAGAAAGGCAGGAATGAAACGTGACGCAACCAGAGGAACTAATCTTCTCTTTCCTCGTGCTCATTGCTCCTTTCGATCAACCTCGTGTTCGAATCTCGTGCACAGTCTTGCCGAAATTCGTCAGTAACAACAAAGAAGAAGATGAGTAGCATCGTAAGGAACATTGCAAGAAGCTCGACAGTAAGAAGTTTGCTGTCATCAACGCAGACAATCAATGTTGCGGCTAATCATTTATCGAGATCGCTATGGAGTGTGAGCACCCGGCAACCCATCGTCACATCCATCTTTTCGGACAGGACACACAAGACAAATCAGCTTTGCAGTTGCGGCTGCGGCAATCGTCGCCACACCCATAGCAAAGGTTTTAATTCTTTATTTTTTTAATACTTCAACTTCGTGCAGAATCTACGACTTAACAAAATCTATGTCTACCACATTCCTCGGTAGGCATGGCGGCATGATCGAGCCAAACAAAATTAGCCATGTAGTATACCTATGTAATTATTTTTTACATGCGTTGTTTTGCACTTCTAGTTAATATACATTCATATTGCTCACAATACATGCCTTGATTAACTAAATCTTATTAAGTAATTTTTATACAGCTGAGAAGGAGTTAGTCAATTTCTTGGCAGAAGAAATTGTTGCTGAAAAGAAGACACAGAAACTGAAGACTATTCCAACGGAATTAGATGGTTTTAAGGTCTCCCTTAATGGAGCCAATATCACACTGGAGAAAGAACAGAAGACTGAAAAGTATTTATGCTTCTGATACATAATAACTTGATAGCTTACTTTCAGGCTTTGATAGAATACAAAGAATGCAAATACTTCTTACAGAATCAAAGTTACTTTCAACATCAACCACACTGTGGACTCAGATGCTGAGCCTGAAGTTAATCCCAATGCGGAAGAGGTTGACTTGGGTGAAATGAAAAGCAAGCCAGACTTTAATGTAGAAATTATTAGGGGCAACCAGACCCTGGCCTTTGTTTGCTCTTTCGATGGAGCTGAACAAAGTGCTGCTGAAGACTCCAATTACAATGACCTTTTTGTCATTGAAGAACTTGCACTCCTTGAAGGAACCGACACAGAGAATGCTTATTCTGTCTCTGGTGAAGTTTTGGATGGAGTAAGTAGTGACTACAAGTCTATGTGCATGAAGAAAAATTTATTCCAAAGTGTTGAGTACAAAATGATGCTCTAGAAGTCATTTTGATTATTGATCTTTGGAAAAGTAATGCGTTTTTTGATATAATTGACTTTCATGCTAATGCTGAAAGTGATGTGATAAGAACGCTACATCCACATAAGCAGCAATTCACTGCATTATTATCCTATATTCTTTTTTGTTATAACATAAGTCTTTGTTTTACAGTACCTGTATGACCTGCTTATGAACTACCTGGAGGAGAAAGGAATATCAAATGACTTTGCGGAGAAGATCATTGAACTGAGCACAAGTTATGAGCACTCTGCCTATGTTAGCTTACTAGAAGGTCTTTCAAAGTTTACTTCTGGAAAGTAATTGTACCTTTTAACTATTCCTTCCCTGTGCCCCAATGTATTCTTTAATGTTTATATTATTTGCTAGTGCTTAAGACTGTTCTCTTAATAAATATTAGAATAATGATCAAAACAAGACTATTTTCATTATTATTCCACATATGGTAGACAGTTGACATTATTAAAATGTTGACACCATGTAAAGATTTAGTGACAACAATGAAAATGATGAAAACAAATTATTCTTCCACTACCTTGGCGCATAAGAATTTGAAACTGCGGCGCGGCCTCAAAAGAATTCATCTACGAGAGAAAGGGATAAAAAGAGTTATAGGCATCGAAGCGTAAAAATGAAAATGCTACGAATGTCGGATGATCTATTTCAGCAGGTACTTGGTGCCAACTGTACTGCGCAAGAAAGATGAACGCGATTAAAGTTAAAGAAGTATCAAAGGAGGAAAATAATGGCGTAACCAACTAGATCCGACTGGATGCTCGCACTACGAGATTATTATTTTACAAATACAAGCATCCTGACGACCCGTGAGAATGTCGAATCGGGATCCTGACAATCTGATCGCCACGAGTGACGAGAATTTCGATTTTTTATTTAAGATTGTCCTGATCGGTGATTGTGGAACGGGAAAGACCTGTGTTGTGCAAAGGTTTCGATCTGGCACATTCACCGAGCGTTACGGCAACACAATTGGTGTTGACTTTTCCATGAAAACTGTGCTAATCGATGGTAAGAAAGTCAAGGTACGATTTTCATTTGACCTAATTTGACCTATGTTCCGTATGAGCGAGGGGTCCAAGATGCTTGTACCGTGCTGCACTCTAACCTCTCGTTATTTTCTTTCCCTCAACCCCCTCGATGCACCACCCTATTGCCTTCAAAGAATTAGGCGCCAAGTCCTCCTCTAACGAGTAATGACAAAGATGCCAATTTTTGGATACAATTAATACAATAGATCTTTTAACCTTTCCTACCGTGCTCTCAACTGGAACATTTCACTAAGTTGTATTAAACAAGTATCAGCGATGTTATACTATTCGTTTTTAGTTACAAATTTGGGATACCGCGGGTCAAGAGAGATTTCGTACGATAACGCAAAGTTATTATAGATCTGCGAATGGTGTAATTATAGGTATGGTTGACATTGTACTATGAACTTTTGGCCAAGGTTTTAAGAAATCATCTCTGTTTTAGTTTATGATATTACAAAACGCTCAACGTTTCTGAGTATACAACGATGGATCGAAGAGGTCAGGCGATATACATCGTCTCATGCACTTCTTCTTGTCGTTGGTGAGCAAATCAATATTTTTTCATTTAGATTTGATTTTTTCCATACTGATAATGAGATATTCTGTTAGGTAACAAGTGTGACTTGGAAGCATCCAGGGAGGTAGAAAAGGGCGAAGCAGAAGCTTTATGCCAGTACCTACCTGAAGTCTTGCAAGTAGTGGAAACATCTGCCAAAGATAATACCAATATAGATTCAGTGTTTTTTTCCTTGGCATCTGAACTCAAGGTATGTACGTTTAAAGATTAAAGCTGAAGTGCTTGTCAGTCAACTTATATCTGAATGAATATACATATAATTGTAGAGGCGATATGAAAACAGGCAGATAAGCACGAGCGAAAACGATGTCATAAGATTGGGTTCAGGTCGTGAGTTATCCAGCTGTTCTGGTTGTTCCTATAAAATATTTTGAACGTCTGGGAAGCAGATTGCCGCGCAACGATCAAATCCGTATCCACCTTTGCCTCAATACTTGTAAATAACACGAACAACTAATTATTTTTTCTGATTGACTTTTTGTATCTGTGGTGGAATTTTACATATCAGATGTTAGATAATTTTATAATACTCAGTCTGCCTCGTTGACCCACGGGACAGGTATTGAATATTGACATTATGGCAGTGCCTCGCATAAAACTTGTGACACCGTTACAAGTTCTATTTACAGATCTGATGTACAAATTTTTAGGTAGAGGACATGTACGATATTTATTGGAATGCAAAGGGGCTGTCGTTCTGTCTTATTTATAACAATGAATCTCTGTGAAAATAATGAAAAGATATATGTAATATATTTTAGAATGAGAAAGATCTACTAATATATTGCCTTGTTTGAAATAATGACCAGTTCTTTAATATTTCCCCTCCTTTACTTTAGCCACGCTAGCGTAATTACAGGATGACATTTGGTTTAAATGTTTATTTCAATTACATATCGTGTTTTAAGAAAATTCGCCGTTCATAATGCGAGTATATACATCGTATTATTAGCAGTATACGCAATGGCATTTTGGAATTTTGAAGTCAATGCACAATCGCAAACAGAAGTACAAAAGTACTATATAAAAAGACGATAAAATATAAAGTAGTAAGTAACAGTATCTGTCAACGTTTTCATAGACTCTATAAAACTTAAACAGTAATCGTGCAAATGTACTGCTCGGCCTGCACTGATTTCTTTTTACCTGCGACGCCAATGAACCCAAAATAGCAATTAATTAAGAAGATTATAGAAATATCTCAAATGTTTAAAGCATTCTGCTACTAATTTGCATAGTCGCGTAAACATCCAAGACTCCGACAAGATTGCTCGGAATCGGAAAGACGATTTATTTTTAAGGCCCTTGTTCTGGGAGAACTCTCTTGCACACATTCATGCACACAGTAAATCACTTGAATAATGCATGGACAATGAATACTACCATCGACATTATACAAATAAATAATAATTAAGAGTTCTTAGTGTGACATCCAAGTCATTTACATGACACATACATGTTCCTGTATTTGATAACCAGTTGCCCATACAACTTTGAGTTGTTTTTTATTTAATTATTCTAGACATAAACTCCTTACATACTTATGTATTAAGTGAACCGAAGTACAAGTTTAAAAAATTTATATAGAGAGAATAAAGAAACGCGTGATAGCAAACTTTGTAGCACCGTTCTGTATGAGGCTACAGATTGCAAATTCGCAAAGAGTTGAGGACAACTCGATCTTGTTTCTCTGTAGTTATTAGCGATAAGTAGAAATCCCAGAGATATTTATTCCCTTAGTGGAATATAAAAATCGCATGTGCAAGTACACTGACCGATCCAGATCGATCAACCCGTAAAACCTTCCCTCCATTATCGATGTTATTTATAACAATTATCTACCAGGATACTAGTATCGAGCACCATCATGGACTTCATACTCTTTCGTAAGTTCGTCTATATTTGTCATCTACTTGGACGAGGTAGTAAGTCCCTGGGAACATATGAGCAACATCGCTTTCAGGAACAAATGGAACCGTATGGCAATTCTGTTCTCGTAATTCTAGAACTTTTGTATAATCTGTCGGCGATACCCGTTTTCGGGCATCCAGCTGTGTTTTTACGTAAGATAGCGAGGAAATCATTTTATGTAGATCGGATCCTTCCTGAACATCGTTTGTCACGACTAAAGAGTACATACTGGAGCACATGCCAGAGCCATAAGAGAATACCCCTATCTTGTTCCCTGCCAGTTCACTTATGGGCCTCTGAATGAGGAGAGATGCTAAGCCCGAATACACGGATGGAGTATACATATTGCCTACTTGACTGGCAATAAATAAACTGGGCAGTGTCTTACGAGTAAAGTCACTCTTACTCAAAGTCATAAAAGCCTTTTCAATATCTCTATCAAAATAAGTATCTTCCAATTTGGCATTGTGATACTTTAACAGCTCCGGACACTTTTGCGCTACTTGTTCTTTTGACTCTTTGAGAAAGTCAACAAATGCGAGTCTACCGAATGACTTTTGCACTAATTTGCAATATGGCGAGTGAAAGAGGAATGCGTCAAAGCTATCTAAACTCACATTCTCACTGGCACTTTTGGCTTTGACTTTCTCACAATACTTAGAGTAACAACTGTCCAGAGCATTGAGGTAACATTGAATAGACAATTTGCCATCTACTACAGGATAGTCAGACTTCAAGTTTGGTTTGTAAAAGTCATAGACATGTCGCATGCAAGATGCTCTAGTTCCTCTGTCAAAAATGAGAGGTGCATTTGGTCCGATTAGCATGGCAATTGCTCCAGCACCACCAGTGGGTCTTGCACTTCCAGGAGCATAGACAGCATTATCAGCAGCGACAACAAGAGCTAGTCTTCCATCCCAGGCACTACTTTCCACCCAGGAAATAGCATTGAAGAGAGCAGCAGTGCCTCCGTAGCATGCATTAGCAGTGTCTGCTCCTTCTATGTCCGTACAGCCATGTGGCTCGAATAGCTGCATAAGGACCGACTTTACCGATTTGCTCTTGTCAATTACAGTCTCGGTGCCGACCTCTAATCTACCAATATCTTGCGGTTTGATTTCGTACCTATCCATTATCCGGTGCACCACTGTCAAGCACAACGAGTTAATGTCTTCACGATCGTTGCAAAAGCCCATACGTGATTGTCCTAGGCCGATGGTATACTTTCCGGCAGCCACACCATCGTATTCTTCGAGTTCCGCCTGCTCCACGTATTGCGCTGGGAAGTAGACTTCCATCGCCTTGATGCCCACATTCTTCGGCCACATCTTTCTTGATTTCTCTCTTCAACTGGGTTGTCGGTATCTTCTGATTTGTCTAGTGCAAACTTACAGGTGTATTCCCAAGTTTGCCTCCTTCGAGCCTCGATTCTCTATGACGCGTGTCCCGTTTATCCACCCGATAAGGAATAGTATTTCGTAAGTGCGATGATACACCGGTGAAATTGATCCTTCGCGTTCACTGACGGTCGCAATTGTTGAAGGCTTTATGTAACGCCACCGAAATCCAAAGACTGATGCGAAGAAGAAGTACTTGGAAAGAACGACAGACAATCCTACTGTACAATATCCCCGATAACTCGAGGATTGCGGTCTTTCCTACCTCGGCGAGTTCGTGAATGAAAATCAAGCTGCCGCGTGCTGCCGAAGGTAGTCGTGGAGGGACGCGCCGGTCTCTGTATTTAGGTTAGAAGTGAAACTTCCCAGGTGAAAATTACGGTCATTGGACGACTTCCGATTGCGTGTTTTGAGTGAGGTGTCTTGAGGCCTCTTCGCTAGCCAAGTTTGTCCGGCGAGTGGATAGAAGTGGTGTGCCAAGCACGAGCAGAGTCACATGCTACAGTTTCACGAGCGAGTGCGCTCGCACGCCTGGTACCGCTTCTTGAAGCATCGGAGCACTTCGCCAGGCCGCGAAGCCTCTTGAGAAGGGGGCGATTGCTATTATCCTATTGCCTTTGCATTTTCCTATGCATACGCATTTTACATTTGACCCATTTAAAATTCCGAATCTACAGCTCTTCGAATTATACTGGGCATCCCCAGACTACCAACCGAGCATTGTGCGATCCTATTGTTACCCTCCCGCAGGTTGTATTTTTACGACGACCTTTCCCTCGCGTATCTGCAAGAGATCGGAAGAACTCTCATATCTTCCACTCCCCTTTGACTTGAAAGATCTTTGATTATACTCCAAGTCAAACCGTCCGATGCTAAGCAGGATGTGGTTGGATATTGTAAAAACAAACTGCGATTGCACCACCAGCTGTGCGCTTACTCGCAGTCGAGTCGCGGGGATATAGGAATATGATTAGGTTCATGGACAAATGAATGGCGGGTCATAAAGCGATTTTTTGTGAAAGCCAACCGCAGAATGGAACAAACTAGCTGTTCAGTGTGCTCCGAGAGCAGTCGGAATTCCTGCTCCGAAGAACTTGAGAAATTTCACTTTTCAATGGCACGCGCTAGTTTCGTGAAAGCGCGCGCGGTATGCTGACACGTATGCATCTGATAATCTCGGTTTCCAATTGATAATAAAATATTCCGCACTCGGCAGTAGAGTTTTACTTGAAACTTTAATGAACGCTAAAAACGTGAATATTGCAACAGTGCAATGCTATTCTCAGACGTTTAAAGTGATGATAAATATACAGCTGTCGACTGGTAGTGTTCTGTGAAGAAATGGCTGAAGCTTCAAACATTCCCCAGTCTATGATCGTACTCTTCCCTCAGTAGGAGACATTTTCTTCGAGGGGTAAGCGGAGGCACATTCCTCACTTCGCTCTTGCACGTGGACATTGACCCCACTACTTTTCTTCCCAGTTACTTTTACTTCGTTAATTTCGGTTGCCCCCGAGGAGCCGATGGATCCGCGTGATTAAATTGTTTTGACCGTTTTTACCAGTGCTACGCTCTCTGCAGTTAACGCAGAATGATGATGCCATTTCGCGATCGGTCAGGGCAGCTAAACAGGGTTAATTTAGCGATCACTGAATCGCTTACGCAAAGAGAGCGCATGCCGATGTGCGAAGAATGCACGTGCCCGTCAGATATTGTGACCCTGCCGAATTTTGACGAGATAAATGCTGTTGCCGCATCTCTGTCGTATGATCGTACGATATTCTTTTCAAGAACGTACAAAGAGAGCCCATTATAATGCAACTACGACCGGTTAACAATGAGTTGTCTCTGCGTCAAACTACTGAATATTCGATCGTATTCGACCGAGTTCTAAATCAAGCGTATTAGGCCCCGAAAATGGTAAATTCGAGTATCGGTATAAATATGACTGATAGCATCACGTGTTTTATTCCTGGATAAATATGATAATCGTGGAATAAGTAGAATGCATTTCTTTTCTTAATAGTGCATAAGCTCTTGAAGGTCGTACTTATCAGCGTATCGATTTTGCGTAATTAGTGTCAGTAGATAGGCAGCAACTGACAAGCATGTAATATCCGACCTCTCTGGGCAACTTGTTTTACCGCTGCAGAGTTAAGCTGGGTGACTCAACAAAAAAGAACATGACGATTTTGTATATAATTTACTGAATACATAATCCTAAAGGTATTATAATATAACAATTATGATTCAATTGTTATTACAAGTGTCTTCTACAAGTAGCGGCGGCAGCTTCGTTTTCCTCTGGCACGGCAAAATATAATTTATTTTATCTACCTACTCGTCCCCTCGTCGACCAATTGTCCTTGCGGGAATATGTCCTTTACACACGATGTACCCTTTTACGATAAACCGTTAAATATCTTAAGCGTCGCCAATAAAAATACATACAACGTTCGGTACACGTGGGGCGCGTCGTTCCCGACGATCTTACAGCTAGACGATACAACATTGAAACGTAGAAACAGCTTCACCTGTAAACCTAAGCATATTAGGGGTGCAGTCATACGCAGATTCTATGCCCGGCCCTCTCTCGTCTTTATGCTAATCCTTCTCTTGCCTCACTTGCTCCTTTGAATAGTACCAGTATGGATTCCTGCTGATTATGGTCCTCCGCAGCCTCCTCTTACCTTGGTAGACGAGACTGCGAAGGATTGCAGTTGCTGCGAGGCGGGTGACGAAGTTAACTTAAGTACGCTCAGTGGTGAGTCTCCCTTGACACCCCGAAAAATGATCTCGATCGATTTCTAGTGTTGTGAATACGCGTGATGCACTAAGGCCTTCTTTAACCCCCTTGATTCGTTCTCGTGGGTATCGTATTACAAACTTTTGTACTTCGGGTATGTGTGTATGTGTCGTCCTTGCCGGCAAACTCGCGCTTTCTCGTCAGCCGTAAACGGGAGGTAAACGCGCTGAATTTCGTTCACGTGTATGTGTGATCCCATAGAAAGTTTGGTGTTGGTGCCGCAAGCGTGCGTCTACGAGTAATAATTGAGCGTAGTATTATTAAGGTTGCATAGAAAAGAGACGCCTGCAGTCGCGCTCTCCCGTAGAAGAATACAGGGACAGTGTATCAACTTGCAGGGGGATGACTATTCTAGACCTTGTATCATCCCCCTCGTGATCCTCGTGAGGGACATCTTATTGCTGGCGACTGCGCGCAATCGAGTAGAGACGAGCTAACTAGAAAAACGCGTACAAAATAGGAATGTGACAACACGTGGTTCCCGCCACTGATACACGACGAGTTTCAAGAGCCCGGGGATGACCGTGTCAATCTTTATTTTACAGAACAATCGAGGAACCACGTACTGGCGATATAAAATGCTCATACATTTCCGCAATCTTGGCACACGATTGAACTCGATTAGCTTAGAATAAACGGGGCAAGGCTAGGCAAACCTTTTTATTCTGGTTAGATGTTTCTCTGCCGACAGGTGGAATACGAATGAGACCTTTTCCGTTAGGGGACTGGTAGTAAAGTGTCTTGGGTGTTGAAAGCAAGGCCTCTGATTTGCCCACCCTTGGTGTAAATGCTAATAGATATTTTTGCATAGGTTCCAGACGGCGCGTTTTTTGCCATTAAACGACATGCTGGTCAATGAGATACTCCGGATGCGGAGACTTTATTGCCTCGAGAAAAAAGCGCACCGTCTCGAATCGCAGCGATCCAACACACTCAGATTTATCTATACACGTTCTTACTCAGGTGTCTGCTGACACTGCCTATTAATACAACTTAAATTTACACGAACTGGACTTACACGTTTAAGAGTTCTCGGCTTTATTTATACATAAATATATTCATATGTATATATATTTATATGGCCACTGCTTTATTTAAAATCACATTCAACCCTCTGGCACAGAGTGGCAAGTTTCCGTTAACCGAGAGAGTAAATGTTCGAGTCAACTGTTAATAATCGATTTATCCTCAATATCGAGGCCGAGTTGACTGAGAGATCATTTGCGATAAAGTGATTCTTGTAATACCGGTGAACTGAATCTGCCACTCTGATTGTATGGTACATGATACAGTATACATATTCCCTCCTCACACGAAAGTGAGCGAGACGCGGGAGTTCACACTTTCTTAGCAGATTAGTTTTCCTATCTTGCTATTCGCCTTCTCATTAGTCGTTCCGTCTCAGTATTTAATGATATGGTAATTGAAATACTGCATCCATTGTTGCCAATCTACCCGCGACTACTCTTCCTCGGTTATGTATGAAAATTACGTCCTTCCAAGCTACGTCTACATTTTGTACAATTTTCGTGAATAAAATGACCGTGAGCCGGGTGGTGGCAGCTGCCTAATATGATGATGACAAGTCGAATTACACTAGAGTGACTTGATGAGTACTAATAGGAAGCGCGAAAAAGCACAGGCGAGCACGACTGGAAAATGTAGCCTTTCTTGCTCTCGAGGCCGTTCAAAGCGTGCGACTATACTCATAGGGAGACAGGAATACTTCATACATCACATCAAATCGTTCATACGTGTCCGGATATACACAAAGTCCCCTAGCGCTTCGATTGGTAATGTCAATGTCTCAAATCGACACTCTGGGAGTTGTCAAGGGTTGTTATCCCCTTCTTCCAGGAACATCCGACGCACACGCTCAAAGTATTCACTCGTCGTTCATCTAAGACCAGGGAGATGGATGAAATGATAATCCTTAACGAAACGAGGAAGGTAAATAGATAAGGATCTGGAAAAACGTTCGAGCCTCAATGAGCCTGACCACGGGTAATCTATTCTCCAACATTCGATCTATCACTCCATCCGACTTCCTACTTCTCACCGGTGCTTTGCACGAAACCTAATCCTCGAGAGTTCCCTAGAAATTGAACTCAGAAGCTTGTCCACCGCGTTGGCTTTCCGTAGACGAATTAAAATAGGCCCTTCTTCTTGTTCTTCTTATCCTTTCCATCGACGGCCCTGCAAGGAAAAGTAGACTGTCAGCGCAAAGGTATCTTTGCCTGAGCGAGAGCACTAGATGGCAGCTGATTTAAGCACCCGATGAAAAATGGGACTAAGCACACGTAATGTAATGTCTGATGCGATGGTAAAGACAAGTTTCACATAAACGAAAGACACTATCTTGTTTCGGATCCGCCGCCATCCAGTTTTTCGTTACATAAGTCGGATTAAAAAAATGGGTACAATGCTTACATTATGTACAGCGATAAATTTACCCTCTAACACAATAGCCATACATCTATCGAACATAAACTACCGATTGAATCGCTATTCACTTTGGCCACTTATAAACACTAGAATGATTCGAGTCATCTTAATCTCCTGTTCGTCACTCCGTGCACCAGGTGTAAGGTGTAATTTCCAATCAAAGCGGTAAAACTTTTGCACTCAGAAATCTATATGTTGTTGGAGCTCGGAACTGGGGAGATATCGATGTGATATCCAGGAATGAAGGTCGTACCTTTCGAAGCTTCTATTACATGTACCAATGGCGCGCGTCACTTGAAAGTACTCGGTGAAATAGGCAAACTTTGCAGTCGTTGCAAATTGCCATTCTAGAAATAGCCATGGTGTATAAAATCTAGTCATGCCAAAGTCATGCTCTGCCGGCAATTTACACAGCCTTATAGGCTACGATTAACGAAGCCGCATGCCAAAGGGTAAAATGTAGTATTATCCTATTGTGCGATGGAAGAATACACTAATACCCGCAGGAATATCACAACAACTAGCAGATCTTGTTCCTCCATGTGTACAAGATACATATTCGCGTGATCTGCCTAAAATCCTGAATGATTCTGTGTGTGTTTCCAGCGGAATATGCATCAGCGTTAAATGTACAGGCACATCTTTAAGACTATTCGTTATATGTACAAAAGATGATGGCATTATGTTAACAATGACGTAGAAGAGAAGCTAAGCGAACTTGAAAGTCTCCTCACTAGAAAAGATCCATCGACTAGGTAGCCACTGAGCGCGGTGGTGTATACCTTCAAGTGAACATGTGTAGCTTGTCTTCCACGTGTTGCAATCGCTTTGCTCGCTCACAAACCAGCTAAGTAAACATGTGAGGGTGAAAACGGTTAGTAAACGTTCCTTCTTTTCATTTTCATTTTTTAGAAAGCATTACATTTATTGCGGAAAAGTTTTAATGGTGGAATTAACAATGGTAAAATCATCACTCGTGAGTAATTAGTAGTCAAATGGGTGTACCCTTGGTCAAGCTGTCGTCAGGATGAGCACCGTGCCGAATAAATTTCGTGACAAAACAAAACCAACACACACATATTCGCGGAGGATGTACAACGCGTGAAGAGAGCAATCTGCACGCGAGAAATCTAGGAAATGAACAGACAGCTTGCTCAGAGTTTACAATGACTCGATATGCTCTATAGTGTCGTCATGGAATCGTGGTTACGTACAGAGAATTATCTGTAAGGCTAAACGCATGGCATCCTGTGAATATATAAAACCGATCTCATAGGAATATAAAGACTTTCCGCGTCCGATAGAATTGCGTTTATCAAAGTCTGTGCCAAAATAGTCCTTGCTTGTAAGTCTACAGGGCGAGCGTAATGTATTTATACGAGAGCTTCCTTCGATATGGACTCACTGCTAGCAACGTGGTGCGATATTTAAGTATCCTATCGGAATGCAACTATCATTTCTCCCGGCTATGATGGATGATGATCTAAGAATGACATTGTTGCACTCGCTCTCTTTGGATGATCGCAGTTGTTGCACTTCCGATGTGATCGCTTATCACTATGACTTCGGTTCGGCATCGTTTAAAGATGATGACGCGTATATATAATGTCCACCTACTGTATCTGTCTCGATTCTGTGTTCAAGGACTTTCGATGACTTGCACGCGCGAATTTGTAAACTAAGTCTCAAATCTCTCTCTCTCTTGTTCTTGCACCAATGGCAAATCGGAAGTGCAAAGTTAATGGAAAATAAAAAAAATGAGGAAGTAACGTAATGAATCTACGTTGTTTGGTCATCAAAGTTGTTGGTGAATCGAAGATGGAACGAAAATGATGACGAGCATGTTCGAGAAGAAAAAATCTCCTTGGACACAGTGGCGAGGATCATTGTATATGTAGTTAGACTCTATTATGATCTACTAAGGATGTTCGGGATGTTGTATGACAAGCTGTATCTGTGTAGGGCTGTCTTGAGGTGATTTGAAACTGGTGTGACGGCGTAGGAGACTTCCTATCCCTCGGGACCCCCTCAATGTACCCCCGCCACCTCCAGATCCCTCCGAAGACACTGATCCCGTCCTAAATGAGGGACACCCCGATATGGTATACACACAACAAACAAACAAGCGCAAGCATGACAGAACACACGTCTGAAAAGCTTTTTTTTTTATTCATAAACGTTCTTTATGCACTGCTTTAACTGGTACCTGCACTTGTTACGACGCACGATACATTCGATGCCAACTGAATGTAGCCCCCATTTCGAAAGAATCTCATTAGTAGTTGCATTTTACCCTCAACTTCTACTATTGCGCCGTCAGCGCGTCACGAGCACCGGCTGCATCTACTATTCTACTACATCTTTATACGGTTCAACAAAATACGACTGTCAGCTGACTGAAATGATCTGTTGATCTCAATGCAGAGATTGTGTCTTAAAAATTGAAGTGTACAACAAATCTGCATGCCTTGCATCAATATAAAAATTAAAAATATAATTCATTCCGGCGCAACACACCCTCGTGTAATACCTCTAGTGTGCCATTGGCACTAAACAGGAGGGTGATAATTTAGGGCACACACAAAGCTCTATCCTCGCCCGTGCACTCGGGCAGGAGCACCACAATCAACAATCATTTCATTGCGCCAACACACATGTTTCACGTTGAAAAGCGATCAATTTGTTCTGAGATTAAGTAAGATCACCGCAACATCGACTGAATTGGCTTTAATCGACTTCAAAAGGATGTGTTAAACATGCTCGTTAATGATTATTAGTAATATCCTGTTATCAGGCCAAGCTTTTACGAAACAGCTGCTGCACAAAGTGAATACATCGCGGGCAAATTAAGGCCACATACTTTGCTTGTACACACTGTGACGGGACCAAGTACTTCCAAAACCTAGCATTAAAAAAGTTCCTGTCTAAAGCGAGATATATTGCACTCGATAGATACTGGATCATTAATCAAGTTACTTATACCGTGTCCAAAGCTTCATCAAGCGATAACTCCACTTAGCTAAACAGTAGCTAAAATCCACGGGAAAGTAATCTTGAGGAAGAAAGAAAAAAACATACTTTCCCTTGATCGTGCAATAAGCAGCAGTTTAGTTTCATATCACAACTTTATCGCACGTAGAAATACATGTACGTAAAACTGAGAATAGAATTGTTAGGGCGAAAGAAAGCGAAATGATTGGGAAGGCAGTGGTACTTACTCTTTCGAGTTCGCCTCTAAACTGCGCCTACGTAACTCTTCTATGGTGTGGCCAGTCTGTTGCTCCCATGCCTGTTTTTCGGCCTCAAACGCTCGTCTTTTCTCCTCCAATTCGCGCACTTGCTGCTCCAGGGAGCGTCGCATTTGCTCGTGCCTTCTCTGTAACTAAATATCCCACCCACACCCCGATCGTTATCGTTCTCAATTAAGAGCCAGATAAGCCGGCTCGTATTCCCTCAAAGCATGAGTAATGAAACCCATTCAGGCTTGTTGACTTTATGAAGAATTTCGACACTTACGTCAGACTCGGACTCCTTGAGCTTTAATTTCTTCTCGCGCACTTTCATCTCGAATACTTGCTCCATCTCAGTCTCCCGCTTTTTCATTTTATTATCGTGCTCACGCTTCTCTTCCTCCAATTGTGCTAGAGGGTTCCTATAAGGCAAAAAGAGAATGGTTGCGTCAATATGGTGGTCTGACGCGTCATACCCTTTTAAGGATACAATGACTATTACAACCTTCGGGCGAATAATCTTTTTCTAAGAATAGAAAACCCCGAGAAGATATCTTTTACCCACGAAAGTACAAAGAGATTGACGTAGAAAGAAGAAACACTCTCTAAGAGATAGTAGAGGAAAGCAGCAAGCATGATTACAGGACATCGTGTCTAATGATACCAAAGGCCAATGAGTACGAAGACTTCGTATGTATGATGATACTATTAATTTTTTTTTGCGCATGGATGTCTCATGTATCTAAACGAATTTTGGTACCAGTGCGACTACTTTGCATCAACCGAACATGTTAACTCGGAGAGTTCACTGCCAATGGGGCGAACGAGGTGTTCGCTGCGGTCACGTTATATGTGGACGGAGATTGGAATGGCCTTCGCCAATAAAGTTCGACAAGTGTGTGGATACTCTCCGTATATGTACTCCCATTTTTTATCGGGAGCAGCGCAATTGCTGCTTTTACGCGTCGCGATAATGGTCCCCTTTTAAAAGATAGGCTGAAGAGAAGAAGCATGGGATTGCTTCACGAGTACATTCACCGTGATACTATTCGTTCTCGAGAAACTAGTGGCGTGAACCCCCCTCGCAGCATGAAACGGAATGGCATCTAAAACTAATTACGCAGCAAACGGGAACTCGACAAGGCTTGTGCACACAAAACTATATTACACGATCTCAGCCTGGATAAAGGAACTTACCACACCGTCATGAAACTGTTCATCACTCCTGGAGGGCACAAACTAACCAATAAGAAACCAGCATTAAAATCCACGTAGGGAAGGCGTGTATGATCGTAAATTTTACTTTAGAATAAATTTCTTCGTTCATCTCAACCCTTAGCTAGTCGCTCGGCTCCCAAGACCGTGCGGTCTGTCCGAGTATTTTACAAACGTTCTACAATGACATGTTGCCCGCGTATAAATACCAATTGGAGTTCCATGGTGCGGTGAGAAAAAGGGAAAACCTGTTCTATATACATGGAATAATAAGAAAAAATAACACGCGTGGATTACTCGGGCCAGAGCCAGAAAATTTGCTCGTTCTCGAAGCCGAATTAGTTAAGGGTTAAAACAATATCTCGATAAGTACCAATAAGGTTTACTAAGTGCCTTGCGGCACGTCTAGGATATATTTTTCAGTCACCGATAGTTTGCATGCACAAGCTCTTTTCTGGTAGTCATTTTCGTGGTGAAGGAAACTATTCACCACGTCCGAGCTCGCGAACATGTACGTTTCGTTCGTTTGCCACATTAAATAGGGTCGCACGAGAGCGAATGTCGACCGATATGTCCCGCTCGTGCCGTGTCACCGTGCAAAACTGTGCTTTTAATCGCTTGAATATTTTATACAGTGCACTGTGACCTCCCTGGAGGAACGCGCTCGATTCCCAGTAACGAGTGACCCGCAAAAACATAATATAATGCCACCCGCTTATTACGTGCCCGAAGTAATTGCAGGGGTAACACGAAATTCGCGATTATACTCGTATTCAATAATTACTCGGGGTCGATTCAAACTTCAACTGGCTAATACGTATATGTACTTACTTATTAGAGACTTTGGCTGGTTTGCCATCTACATCGAGACCAGCTAGTGTGCGACACCGGAAGTTCTCGTAGTGCACATTATTCGTTACGTCCTTCAAATCTTGCAAATGCGTCCTGATCACCATGTTTCGGAGGGCGATAAAGTCACAGTGTTCTAAGTTCTCCACTAAAAGTTAACAACCGTTTAAGTGGCCGATTAGTAATGCACAATATCTAATCTAGGAAAATAGTTGGTTGTTCGAGATAATACATACCTTCTGCGACACCCCAAGGATACTTGCGGCCACGAACCTTCTTTCCATCATGTTCCACTACTGTATTCGCCCCTACCACTGCGAATGGCACTCGATCTCTCAACACCTTATGAAGTTTATTCTCCTCCTCCTCCTCTACCTCTGGGAACTCGTAGATTTTGATTTTGTGCTGCGCGATCTCGTTTAATATCTGCATAATTGGGAACAAGTGTTGTTCTTGTGCTATTCTGTTACGTGCCAGTTACGTTATGCGACTGCTTTCTCAAGGGTGCACCAATACATACTTGCTTCTTGAAGTGTGCGCACTCGTCCGGCGTCATAGTGTCGGCTTTCGCGATGACGGGGATGATATTGACTTTGTCATGAAGTCGCTGCATGAACTCGACGTCCAGCGGCTTCAAGCCATGACCCGAGGGCGCGACGAAGTACAGGCAGCAGTGTACTCGGCTGTCTGGTATCTGCCGTCGGACTACGCGCGATTCTGCATTGAGGAACTCCTCGTATTTCGACTCGATGTACTCGATCACTGGCACCCAACTGAAAAACATCAGTGCCACATTCCAGAGATCGAATGTCGAATGGTAAAGGTCCGAGAGGTTCTTCTTGGATCGAGGTGATTGTATTACCAGTTACTATTGTCGACTGCATCCCCGAAGCCTGGAGTGTCGACTACGGTCAAGGTGAGGTTCACGCCATTTTCCTTCAATAATACTTTACTGGTCTCCACGGCCACAGTCTTCTTCACCCTGAGACTGGGGCCAGGATACTCCGCGCTGTATATGTCCGCCAGGAACATTGAATTTATGAGGGTGGACTTCCCCAGACCCGACTCCCCTAAACATATTAATGGTCAATGATACAGCAACTCTAACATCATCACTCCTGCCGGAGAAATGAAAAACAAGCCTGAGCCCTCCTATACAATTGCCGCCTTATGTAATACTGAATATATTTGGTACATCCGAATGTAGAGTAGGACTTCTTGAGATCAATAAATCCTACCCCTCTCTAACAAGCGTACTCTATCGTAGTCAAATGGGAGCGGAATTTCTATAGACACTAGATTTTGGACAGTCAGACCGGCCATGACCTTTAGGTTGGCGAACCTTGAACTGGCCGAAGTGGCGCGCCTCGTTGCCAAGGATAAGCGCTTAAGTTGCTCTATTTACGGGTCCACATATAGTGTCGCTAATAATAGCATTCCTGCAAGCGGTACCCTCGAATCTCCAAGTTTCGCCCTACGAGTTGCATCTCGCGGCCAAGTCATTCCGTCAGAAGTATAAAAAGCCGTAATATGGAAGATGTCGCAGTCCTAGAAGGGCGTGTCACGGCCAGAGTTTAAAGTGTGTTTATCCAAATGATAAACACTTGGGTCGCTGGAAGGAATTTAAGCGGTTTGCATTGAGCCTGGCGAGGAACTGCTGGCCACAGTGATAAGCTAGCAATTTTCACGAGACATAATGTGCCTCTGAAGGAAGACTGAGTATATAGCGGCTGGGAGACGGCTCTAATCCAGCTGTTCCCGGGTGCGCGTTGCACACGTGTTAAGCAGATGGTGGCTCCAGAAGGCAATATCCCTGGGGAAATGGGAATACCAGGCCGCGAAAGCAATTCCTTTGTCTCCCGATCTTGCGAGGCCGCGAAACATCCAGATGCCTATTATACTCGGCCAGCAGGACAATGAACGCACCGCTCTCTAATGAGGGAGAGACGCGCGCGCGGATCAGGAACACGCGGTTCCTGTGCTCTCTTTTGACGAGAAAAACACGCCGGCTCGCCTCGTAATAAAAGGAATATTTGCATCGGCCATTGTACTCTTGGGCGAGCGCCACGCTAACGGGCATTACTTTCCACCGCAATGAACCCCGGCATAAAGTCGATACCCCGAGGAGTAAAGGCGTGCGGGCGTTATGCGAGAATCGCTCTATTTATTACTATTATCCCGTGGACAAGAAAAGCCGTGCGGCGACGGCAGTGGCGGTGGCGGCACAATGCAGCTCTCTGTACTCCCTCGTTCGCAATTACAGCAGGAGAGAGGCTACCAGGAGAATTGGGGCATTGGTTGCCGCAGACAAGTATCGCATTACCAGTCGCGGCATACGGGCACCCCGAAGATAATAGTAATCTTTATAGCAAGTCGAAGATGAGAGGCGCGCTAATTGATGAGCCCATCGAACTTCACAGTAGTGAAGCTAATCATACACGAGGAGCCAAGCGAGCTTCCATTACTTTAGAGAGCCACAATTCCCTCGATAGCTGTGTAGTACCACTACCACTACGTTAATCCTGCGAGATTGAATCCCGGCAGTACAAAGGGCTCATTAAACGTGGGAGGAGGAGGAGAAGGAGGAAGAGGATGAGGCTTGATGCCTCTGGCTAAGCCTGCGTAGAGTGAAAGCAGAGGAACTACTGACCAACAACCATGAGGGTGAACTCGAAGCCCTTCTTCACAGCTTTCCTGTAGACTTGGTTGGGCAGATTAGCGAAGCCGACGTAGCCGTCGAGCTCCTTCGGCTTGGTGGGCGGGGTTGGTCGAGAATGGTGGAGCACACTGGCCTCCTTATTGCTGTCGGTGTTCCTCGAGGACTCTCGCTTGTTGCTATCCTCGGAGGCATCGTTCTGCTGATTGAGGATGACCGTCGATGGTGGAACGCGTGGCTTCGCCGTAGCCTGGCTGGTCGCCGAGGACGCGGTGACGCTGCTCCCGGTGTAAACACTGCCGGCATTGTTCGTAGAGGCCGGCGGCGAGGTCAGGGAATTGGAGGAGGTGAGGCTCGTCGTGGTGGTGTTGGTGCTGGAGCTCGAGCTCACCGAAGACGTTGTCGACTGGGCCACGGGTGGCTGCGGCGGCGGCACCGACGGCACCGCCGGCGACGAGATTATTCCGACGTTCTCGCCCTTGAAGAATAGCTCGCGCTTCGCCTGGATCTGAAAGCACAACGCGGAACCGACCTTGTCAGCATAAGAACACACACAGCCACACCATTCCATTCTCACCAAGTGAGAAAACCTCTCTCCGATTTCATGCCAGTCCCACTCAGAGCCAACAGAGACAAGAGCAGATTATCCGCCGAAATTTACTGCAGTTCTGTTTAAAGTCAGGACAAAGCGACCATTCATGCTGGCAGCTTTGAGTAACGGGAGACTCCTAATACTAGAACTTACTGACCTAGCCCAACTCGATTGCCAGGCTTCTGGCAAGCGTATGTCGGAGTAACTTTTTCGGAAGTATAATATTAGCTTTGTGAAAGCACCTTTTTTCCGTCTCCTTCCTATTTCATGGCATTCCGATAAACCTCGTGTATATCGCGCCGGGCGTGTTAGCATGCTCATATCTGCGTCGATAATTCACCGTGTAATCTGGCCGATGGCGTCACGTTCATTCGCCGACGAGGAGATATGGATTTAGCAGGTATAATCGGGCTGATCGAAAGGTATTAGCGAACACGTTCGGTGTGTATGTTCATCGGAAGATGCGTGTTCCCTTCTACCCTTGTGGCGCAAGCGTCTACACGCACGTAATACGGACTACTATTTCATGTGGCATTATGTCATTGAACTCCCCTGAGAAATATCATTCCAATTCTGTTGGAGTAGAAAGCTCCCCGCCGAGCGGCTAGCTCGCAATTGCGAGTGATCTCTCGTAGCCTAAGTGTATCCGCTTCCTCGAAGCATTATAGAAATGAAAACAAGTAGAGTGGCCGCCTCTCCGCTTTGTCCATTGTATCAGTATAAATCCACTAATAGCGAGATAAACGTCGAACCCTTTTGTCATCCGTGGCACGTAGCCCTACGTGCAAGCACTGCCAGTGCGAGGAAGGCTCACCAAAGGTGTTCTGCACTCTGCCATGCTATTGTCGAGTACGAGCACGGCTTGCAAAAACCATGCTGATACTATCTACGGGGCCTCTTCTCTCCGGTATGCGGTTTAGTCGGGGCAAATCAATGGGACGAGTAAATCCAAGAAAGTGTCAGTCTCGCAACGCCCATGGAAGAGCGAGCACCTCAAGCAGCTGATAAAAGCCGAACGGATAAGAATGATTGTCTTGCTAGAAAATGTTTGGCCCGATACGTGTCAGCCGCACGCAATACACATTCAACCGGTTCACACTCCAACTGTCGCATAAAAGTATTTCCTCGCCATTTCCTTTCACGCCCGCTCCCCGGAAACGGGAAACTCTAAACTACAAAGGATTCCTACTGCCTGCATCCGAACTTTACGACGATATTGATATCTATAAATTCGCGAAACTCAGATAGGAAAAGCACTGCTATTTCTCACTGGGCGTTTTCTAGGAATTTACGATTTTTCTTATGAAATCATCGCTCTTCGGAGCTATCTTTCAGGGGTCGACGAACCCTGGAAATATCAGGTGCGCGGAGTGCCGCGTGAAAGGTCATATTTGCCTTGGGTCTATTAGACGAGTGGAAGGATGCGCGTTGAGTGGAAGCGTGCATAGGGAAGAAGGTAAAGAGGAAAAAGATAAGGGAGAGAGTAAAAGAAAGACGGGAGGAGTCTGTGTGGTACTTGAGAGAACTCTGCTCGGCGAGAGAGGAGCTTACGATCGATATCCTTTACTATACGCTAGTGTGGACCGGCAACTTCAAACTAGCCGCAAGCCTCTTAGGAAACTTCCGGCAGGGCGGAAGTGGCCACTGTCCGAAGAGTACACGAAATGCGAGGTACTATGCGAGAAGAGAACTAAGAGGAGCAAGACTTCTCTAGGAGAATGTGTGGAGAGAGTCACGTGCGAGACGACTCTGCTCCAGTTCTGTCCGACAGAGGACATTGCACGTTGGAGAAGACGTATTCGTCAAAAGGTTCCCCGGTGGGCTAGTAGTGTGTCTCTCTGCTAGCACTCTACTTACGAATTGCTATTCCCTTGTCTCTAGCTTTGGCGAGAAGAGAGAGAGAGAAAGAGAGCCCGGAGCTTATCGATCTTACCACGCCGGCTCTCCGGCATTCATTTTTACCAAGCATTCCCCAAGGCTTCCGGCTCTTTCCCGGAAACATTTCGATCACCGGGAGCGCATATAGAAAATCCGGCAAAGCCGAGAAGTTGAGTGTACTTGCAGCGTTCTGGGGGGGTGGAAATAAGGGAAGTGTAATAAGAGTAAGAGAAAGGCGTATCCTACACAGACATAGGAGTGTTGTTCCGTTAGGACTGGCAGTGTGCCACTCGGAATACGAATGAAAAGCATCAACGGCACGAATCCACCGAGTGGGTGGACGTGCGTAAGGTCAAGGCGGAAATGAACGGCACTCCAATCCCATAATCGTCCACACTACGCTTATTACTGTTACACGCAACGCGCCAGGAATTCTTCTTCGTTCGTTTGCGGGGGCTCGTCGACATTTTTCGTCCCTTTTTTGAAATCCACCTGGCGACTTTCTAGGAAAAGCGAGGAAGGTTCGTTTGCGACGAGAAGTCGACGACGGCGTCGGGCTTGGAGCGACCGCGAGTCAACGAACGAACGATTGCACTTTAAAAGCGTTTTACATTGCGCTCGCGCGCCACTGCTAGTACACACACGGAGAGTGGCACATATAACCGAGGAGGGAGAAAGAGCGAGAGAGAGAGAGAGAGAGAGAGAGAGAGAGAGAGAGAGAGAGAGAGAGAGAGAGAGAGAGAGAGAGAGATTGGATTCTGCAAACGGTCTTCTCTTTATTGCACAGCTTAAAGCGCACCAGCCGCTTCAAGCTTGCCGAGAGGATTCGTCTCGACGACGAGTCCCCACAGCATCCCACTGGATATATTGGGACTCCACGCACGATTTCCAAAATATCTCGAATCTCCAAAGACGAGTTATGTTAAACTGAAAATTGACCAGTTTCGGGGTATTCTAGCTTACGCATCAGACAGGAAGAAAGATGGAGGAAGGCGTGGACCGGCGAGTGCCGGGAGGGCAATATCTATCCTGGACCAGGGATGCTGGGTGGTCCCAATTTCGTTCTCGTCAGTCATTCCAGGAAGGAGTGTATTGTATTGGTCGGAGGAAGGACGTCTGTCTCTTATTCAGGACACAATGTAGCAGAAAGAGCGGAGGAGGCTCTGGGAAAGCAGAGAGACAAGAATCGCGCAAGGGAAACCGGTCCAGACACTGTTTGCACGTAAGAGACTGCGTCAGAGACTGAGAAGAGAGCACACACAGCCTCATTCCAGAGAAGCTTGGTCCAGCGAGCTATTCCCGGACAATTCCTGTCTCGAGATAGACTCGACTAATCCGATGGGATTAATGTTCTCTGGGCTTTGACTCGCTGGCTCCCGTAGACGCACAACTATGCTAGTCACGAGGCGGGGCCGCCGTTCCTACACTGTCGACAAGCTAAATGAGAGCAATTATCAACACCGAGAGTGCTCCTTTCTGTCAGCGACAATTATTACGGGTTCGCCGTGCGTAATCCTTACCAAGCGCGGCTAATGTCAGTGTGAATAATAAGGTCATTTGGATGAGCGCGATTTGACGCAGACTGGGAAAAAGAGTCGTTGTAAATATTATTCTCGATTGTCATTTGTTATAATTCTCAAAAGACTGTCAGGAGTCATTTGGCCCAATATTAGTAGTAAGTCGGAGTCCAAGATGACTTCAGCCAGGCAATAAAATTTCGCCCGACATTCTCTCGTGATGACTGCGGTTTATGTAGCTCTCTGCCAAGAGAGCGTTTACACCGATTAAAGTGGATGACGAGCGAAATGAAGCCAAGTGTAAATTAAGTAAATAGCAACGGAGATAAAGTGAACGTTGAATAAATAGGACAGGGAGGAAAAACAAATTAGGCTCGCTGATGAAGTCTCGAAACTTTGGCAGGAACTTTGCACTTCGTACTTGGAACTTTTGGGAATCGGTGTAATGGAAAATTCAATCTGGGATGCTTCGCCGAAATAAATCTGGCGGAGTGGTGTACTTAAGGCTCGAGTTCATTAACCGGCGTTGATCAAGATTATTGTGGAGACTTTGTCCGATGAAAGTAAAGTGGAGGAGTGTGTGCGTGACAGGAGGAATTGGCGGACAAAGAGAGTCTGATCAGTGGAAGAAATGTCGCCACTTTTTCAGGGGAATCGATTTAATCGACTAGTCCGTGACGAGGAGGAGGCGGAGGCGGAGGAGGAGGACACGACGACGATTACTTGGCCTGTGGAGAGACG
This sequence comes from Ectemnius continuus, assembly GCA_910591665.1. Taxonomy (NCBI): domain Eukaryota; kingdom Metazoa; phylum Arthropoda; class Insecta; order Hymenoptera; family Crabronidae; genus Ectemnius; species Ectemnius continuus. Next base: position 3,695,776 of record OU342868.1, on the reverse strand, counting down.
CCAGGAGAGTATTGACCTACACTGTGCCTTAGTTTCTGCTGCTGGCAGTCTACCATCCATTCTGCCTGGGCTATACATCGTTTCTACGTGCTTCGTGTCAGTGTTACATGTACTGGAGGCAAGAGACTCCGTTCCACTGCACCAAAAGAGAGCTAAACCGTACTGCATATATGCACATTAGCGCCCGAGACTGCTCTCGACGCTCGTTAACCGTGAATCTCATTAAACTCCAAGATCCTCAAAACGCCTTGATTGCCACCCTCTTCCCCTTCAACTGCCAGCGAGCAAATGAACTTGGAAAGTGCAGGATTGCCTCTCTTCGATACTAGAAGTTAGAAACGAATCTTTAATCTGCTGGCCATATAGTCAGCAGAATTCAAGATTTACTACGGAAAATATATATCTATAACGGAACCAGTTGTTCAAAAGCCAGAATTCTATCAAAAACAGTCGGAAAGGCTCCTTTCATTCATTAATTCCTACTGATTTATACGAGTTTTCTCACTTTTTTTGGTCTTCCTGACCTTTCCTGGGGCTGAAATTTTGTAGAAAGTGTTTGTTTGCATCGAGGAAGAAGTAGAAAAAATTCCAGAGCCCTAGCTCAAAATTCATTTTTTCGCAAATTTTTTAAGGCATACCCCTTCAAAAATTTTCGATTTTTCGAAGGTTCTGGGACCGGGACGAACGCTTGATTTTTCGATTGCTCGTGTCTCAAAACGGATAAAAAACATAAATGTTGTGGGGGAAATGCCGGAATTCTACCTAAAACAGGTGGAAAACTGATCTGGAATATTTAGTTTCAATGGTTTTCCCTATGTTTTTTATCTTCCCGACCTTTTCTGGGGCTGAAACTTGGTGGTGAATGTTTTTTTGCATCGAGGAAGAAGTAGAAAAAATTCCAGAGCCCTAGCTCAAAATTCATTTTTTCGCAAATTTTTTAAGGCATACCCCTTCAAAAATTTTCGATTTTTCGAAGGTTCTGGGACCGGGACGAACGCTTGATTTTTCGATTGCTCGTGCCTCAAAACGGATAAAAAACATAAATGTTGTGGGGGAAATGCCGGAATTCTACCTAAAACAGGTGGAAAACTGATCTGGAATATTTAGTTTCAATGGTTTTCCCTATGTTTTTTATCTTCCCGACCTTTTCTGGGGCTGAAACTTGGTGGTGAATGTTTTTTTGCATCGAGGAAGAAGTAGAAAAAATTCCAGAGCCCTAGCTCAAAATTCATTTTTTCGCAAATTTTTTAAGGCATACCCCTTCAAAAATTTTCGATTTTTCGAAGGTTCTGGGACCGGGACGAACGCTTGATTTTTCGATTGCTCGTGCCTCAAAACGGATAAAAAACATAAATGTTGTGGGGGAAATGCCGGAATTCTACCTAAAACACATGGAAAACCGATCTTGAATATTTCATTTCAACCGTTTATGCCATGTTTTTTTATCTTCCCGACCTTTCCCGGGGCTGAAACTTTGTAGAAAGTGTTTTTTTGCATCGAGGAAGAAGTGGTAAAAATTCCAGGCCCCTAGCTCAAAATTCATTTTTTCGCAAATTTTTTAAGGCATACCCCTTCAAAAATTTTCGATTTTTCGAAGGTTCTGGGACCGGGACGAACGCTTGATTTTTCGATTGCTCGTGTCTCAAAACGGATAAAAAACATAAATGTTGTAGGGGAAATGCCGGATTTCGACCGAAAACACATGGAAAACCGATCTTGAATATTTCATTTCAACCGTTTATGCCATGTTTTTTTATCTTCCCGACCTTTCCCGGGGCTGAAACTTTGTAGAAAGTGTTTTTTTGCATCGAGGAAGAAGTGGTAAAAATTCCAGAGCCCTAGCTCAAAATTCATTTTTTCGCAAATTTTTTAAGGCATACCCCTTCAAAAATTTTCGATTTTTCGAAGGTTCTAGGACCGGGACGAACGCTTGATTTTTCGATTGCTCGTGTCTCAAAACGGATAAAAAACATAAATGTTGTGGGGAAAATGCCGGAATTCTATCTAAAACACATGGAAAACCGATCCTGAAAAATTGATTTCGACGGTTTTCCTCGTATTTTTCATACTTCCCGACCTTTTCCGGGGCTGAAATGTGGTAGAAAGTGTTTTTTTGCATCAAGAAACAAGCTACACATATTCCTTCGATTCTTTCCGTCACGAAATTGCCGACACTTTCTCGTGCGTGAGGAACTGGAGCTCGGTGAGCTCGTATGCGTGTAAACTCACAGGTCCACATGTGGAATGAACACTGGGGTTTGACACACGATACCCTAACACGATTCCTGTAGCACGCATGCAATGACGCTGCTGACGCTATGAAGTTTCAGGGAGCGTCCACGAAATTCCGCCTGTCCAGCATTCCGGGATGTACTCGCTGTACATCGCGCCTCGGTCATTAAGCGGATACGAACTTCTCCTATCTCATGATTAGCAAGTTTGCCGGATTATTCGATTTTCCAGGGAACATGTCCGCAGCGAAGCACAGTTCATACAGAAACTCTGTGGCAGAGTTCATGCGAGTTCGCTGATGAAATGGAGCAAAGCATGACTGGCAAATCACTTGTCGTTCCAGTGTCGAGTCTTTCGCATTGAAATTGGCGTGGAGTGCTTGGAAATTGACATCGTCGGAGTTGGAAGCGAGGATATTTCGTTTGGAGAGTACATCTGCCTTGGAATCAAAGGAGGAGAGCTCGTCTTCTTCGAAGAAGCAGCAGAGGGCCACTTTCTCAATCGACTGGGAGGAGTGGGGCATGCAACCAACTGAGATCCTCGACTTCCTTTTTCTTATGCGCCAGACAAACACGAGGCACACGATCTCTGCCTGTTTCTATGGCGCTCCGGCAGATTCGCCAGAGTATTATCCCACGCCAGTCTCAGATATCGAGGCTACCCTGAGACTCACTCGGTTTCTGCGGTGCACCGAACCCCCCTTTTTTGCCCTCGTAATTTGCGACAAATATATCCACGCCTTTAACCAACAGGCCGCGCAGCGCCGCTCCGCTCCGAGGGATCATCCGCTGGGATAACTAGCCGCACGAGATATTATGTTATTAAGTCTTTCGAAACTCGTCAGAGTATTTCTCGAACTCCTCCTGGTAAATAGATAGTTCGACAACCCAGTTCTCACGTTGCAAAACCTTCGCTATTATTTTATCTAAGTTCTCTTAAATTATTTTGTTAAATATCTGAGTTTATCGACCTCGTAATATCCCTTCTATCTTGAGCCACTTAATTGCAGCAGGTGTTATTAACAGCAGGTGTTTCACTCTTGAGTAACACCTGTCTACTTGTGCGATTTTTATTGTACTGTAAAAGGGATGCTGCGGCGAATTACCAGGAGAGTGAATCGTTAAGTATTATGGATCGGAGGGCTGCCGGATAAAGTAGAGTTGATAATTGGCTGTTGACGAGTTCAATGGGTCAGTGGCTAATCCGATCTTCTACATGACGATGGTTCCCTCTCGGCGAGCGATGCGCACGCGTTCCCTCCTCTCGCCGAGGCAAATTAAATTAGGCCCCGAAATGGATTCTCATTATCGAGCCCTAGCGAGGATGCTGCATCTCTCGATTGGCAAGCGGCAAAAAGAGGATTTGCATCCCTCGGCCATCTACCTGCCGCGTTATTCCACTGATTTCCCCACGGAAGCGTCCGCTATCGTACTTTTATTCCAACGCCGGCGGCAGCGTCGTCGCGTTGAAGGACGCGAGAAACTCATAACTCGATCGCAGCTGCAATGCGCACCGTTCGAAGCTAAGCGGAGACCAAGCTAAAGAAAAGATCCGCCAGCAATTAGTGAATGGTGGTGGAACTAGCGAGTGAATGGGCGTCGCGAGACGCTCACCGTCGGGCGGGGGCGGCCGGCTTCATCCCTTGGAATCGCTAATGCAAATTGTGCGCGCACCTCTCTCCGCGGCAGCACATGCCGGCTTCACCCTCGGCGAGAAGAAGTTTACAGAATAGTTGAGTAAATTTAAGAACTTGGAGAACTTCGCCGTTTAAGTGTTCTGGGTATTGGGAAAGCGGTGGAACTCCGCTTCCCAGGACAATGTTCTGCCTACTTCTGCTCATCCGCCTAGTTATCTCCGAGATTCGTGAATTAAATACCACACACAAACACACACAGAGATCTGTATTTGTGTGTGGCATAAATCTGGGACACGCGCGACGCAATTGTTCTCGTTGTGCCACTCGAAGGCTTTCGTTGCCAGGAAATCCGCCGCATCCGAGATAGAGAGAGCGAAAGAGACGAGGACGACAAACTGCATGGCTGATCCTCGACGTGCAGCATCACAGCCTCTGCTATGGACCCAGTTGAATCCGGAGAGAAAGAGATCGCAGAGATAGCAGAGGCTTGCGAAAAGAGAGCCGGAGAAAAATGAGGAGACTCGTAATTACAGAGTGTGCGCTCGCTTCGTAAATAGAAGCGGACGATGAGGTTGTTAGGCATCAGGCTAACTAGCGTTGAATCCTCGCACAGTTGCACCCGAACGAGGAATTTTCCTAGAAGGAGAGGGTGAATGTGTGTGTGTGTAACTATTCCCTCTCTTTCTCTCTTGGGCGGTGGGTGACCTGCAGGTTTCTCGGTGCTCGCGAGACTCTCGCTGGATCGATAGGGAGATATCGCCGAGAAGGGAAAAGGGAAATTTGAAAGGGCGCGTTGCACCCTAAGTGCTCGGAGGATCGCAGGGAGCTGTGTCGGGCTGGATATGAATGCAAGCAAGGGTAGGACCCTGTAACCCACTAACTGCATTACAATGTCCTGTCCTTTGGCAGCGTTTGTAAGCTCCAATTTCTCGACTACCACAAACCACTCTTCTTCTCTCGCTCGCACTGTCAATAGAGCCGAGTCAGGAGGTCCTCGTGTCTGGCAGTTTCGCTCCCCCGACATTCAGGGAGCAGGAGAGAAAAATCTCTGGATGACAAAGCGGCGCTCCTGGCTCAGAAGCGAAAACCGAGAGATGAAATATTCAGGAAGCTAGCAGTGGAAGAGTTTCGTCGAGGAGTTTTCCGAGCGCCATGCAAGTTCGAGCGTATTTGTAACCCAATTTAGGTGGAGATAAAATACTGACTCGACAGACTTGGTGTACACGTATATATTCATTCATTAGTCGATGCGGGTCTGCAGGGCGTCGTGTGCGCCACGTGTCCTCGACCTGGGCGAAGCTCCTTAATTAGCGTGCTGCTCTTTAATAAGGGCGACGACGCCTCCGTGAAACTCCAGCGCACTGGAGACGACGCTGGCACCGTTCGCAGAGCGCGCGATTACGGGGCACGTGCTGCTGCAAGCTGTCGAGTAATTTCGCTCAATTACGGTGGGCCAAGACGCGGCCTACCAAATCCGAAGAGGAACCCATGTACACGCCAACTCTACGCTATCATCTCTAACTATCAGTTCGTTAATTCCACCAGAAATATCCACAAGGTTCGCAAACTCCTGCCAACTGAATCTGATTCCAACGTTACACTCGAACGTTCCTCTCGACTGCCATCAAACGAGATTAAATACGATCGACACCGAACGAATTAATTTTAAACGAAATAAATTAAGATATTAAACGATCGAACCCGCAGCAGCCTGACAGAATGAATGCTAGAGAAATGTTATTATGATTGGAAGTAACATCATAGATTATTCGAGATCAGATATATTGGAGGCTGGTGCGGTGAAAGGTGGGGTTGGAAAGTTCCAATTAAAAGCGTAAAGCTTTCGGGGGCGAAATTTTACCAGTGAACTGGAAAGTAAACGAATCGCAGTGGGGTTGCCCGATGCGGCGGGAGGGTGCACCCGCCGCTTGCCGAGGGTTTATTGGAGTGCAAAGGGGTTGTTGCTTTCGAGCATATTCCCCGGCTAGCTATCTGCAGCGGCGGCGACGGCGGCGGCGGCAAGTTGCATAGTGGGTGTCCGGGAACGCACTGCCAGAAGAAGACTACATTCGTTGAAGCGCGTGGAAGGGGTGGTTGTTGCAATGCTACGTTGAATGAGCGCCGAGAGCGGAGGCGGTTTAGAGAAAAAAAAGAAGGAAAGAAAAACAGGGAGAAAAGTGGGACGCGGCCTGCTTTTCTGAAAGGGTACTTTGTGTCGGACGTTGTGCATCCCTTGCTTCCATATGCTCGACCGAATCATACCAGGGTCATTCGTATGCACTCGCAGGAGAAGCTTCCTCCTCCTCCTCGCGAAACTCTGCTGCAGCAACAGCACAACCAACCAAGGACAGCCGCCCCCCCTGTTACTTGGCGTTCCTAAGCGACCGAAAACCTATCGAACTACCCTCACTCGTGTAACGAACCCTCGGCCGAAACTCGCGCCAAGTTGCCTGTAAAATTTCCCTTTACACTCTGCCCAGTCGAGCATCCACTGGCAGAATTCGAGCTACGTGCTGGAACTTTGCTGGCGAGAAAAACAACAATACACAAACACGAGGAGCGTAGGAAAGCTTTCGTTACTCGAATTCATTGAATTGGGATTACGTAGTATCACCTTGCGTTGGAAGGTTTATCAGTATTGATGGGGAGAATCGTATTCGAGCAATCCGGGAATCGTAAGCAGCTCTATTATGCAACCTGCGCGCTCACACTTCTCGGAAGTCCTATCTCCACTTATCGATGAGTGTGTAAGCCTGTCGCGTAATAGTTAGAGCTGCGGTACGAATTGGCTGCTGGCATGTTGCGCCGCCGGTGTTTTTGATCGTTGAGACTGGGCGTGTGAGGCGGAATGCATCTCTTTCAGGATGGCGTCGTGACTCACGAATATGTCTCTCGATTGCTCCATGACGCAGTGGGCGAGGGTGGCACCCCTTCTTGCTCAACAACCCCTCTCTTTCGAGCCCTTCGACCAAATAGCCTAAGGGTTTAGGAACATGTGCGCCTCTCACAGTGACTCTCAAAGTGCCCTGCATCCTTCTGCAGCATCGCACTCGTTTGCCCACTTGCTCAAATATTATTCCTTTTTTTTTCGCTCATACCCTATGCTAATCGCAATGCCTTCTGCGTCCTTGATGCAATGGATTCCAAGTTCAAAGGGGATTTCGTCCTTTGTACTTCGGCGACAAGTGCTCCTTTTGTTCGAGTATTAATTTAGGCACAATCTTGACTTATTATTATATGGAAAATTTATTATGACTCCCCAATCATTTTTATAATTATTAATAGAATATTGAGATCCTGGTAAAATGGGAATGAAAATATAGGGAAAGTAGAAACGATCGTTGGTGGGCTCTGCGCTAGCATGAGAAGGCTTTCGTGACGCTGGTCAACGTGTTATCGCGTCCTAAGAAGCAATTTATTACTTTTCTAGGCCAGCCTGCGACCCTGAATCCGACAAGGTTCCCTCGCTCTGTGACCGAGTGAAATTATTTCTGAGCTACTTATGCATCGCCATCTTTAAGTGTCGACACTATTAAATTTCCCTCTTCGAGCAAGCCAAACACACTCTGTCTTTGATCAGACTCTCGAGTTCTAAGTCGAGACTTTGGTATGTTTTTCTATGCAAATTTGGTGAACCTGTAAACCGGTATTGCAGAGTGCTATTACGAGATGTCTGGAACGCCGAGTGAGTCACGTCTTATCGGAGTTTCGCCATGCGCGCCTTACGGGAATAGCGGAGAGTGCAGAGAGGCGGAACGAGGCACGGTTTCTTTGGGTGAGTAAAAAGCATAGACAAAGATCGGCGAGGAAGCCGAAGGAAAGAGATAAGATAGGAAGAGACGACCTTTGGTCAATGAGAATGTTTGCCGGTATAATTGCGATGCTCTTCATTCTCTTGTTGTGTCAATTAATGGAGGTTGGCCGGGTTTCCTTTCATCTCGATACATCGATTTTAGATTTGCGCGCTAGCTAGCCGGGCTACAAAAGCTTCCGAGGGCAGAGCAGATCGAGGGGTTCTACGACCGCTTGTTAAACGCGCCGGTGAACATTGATCGATATGAAAATCCGTGGTGGGTATTGATCCCATGAGGCAGACACGACAGCCACTGGAAACGACAGAGAAAGAGCGAGCTAGCGAGCGAGCAAGACAGAGAGAGAGAGAGAGGATCGTGGATTCTGCCGATGATGAAAAGAAATCACCTTCCTCTCTGTCCCTCTTTCACCGTGGCTCTTCTGGTAGCCGCGCTCGAGTGGCCGATAATTGGGCCAACCATTTGGCGCAAAAGCTTGTATGAATTTTATGCCGGGAACTATTATTAAATGGCCTCGTTAATTCTCCGAGCCCGATTAAACTTCGAGGAAAGCGGGCAAGGAGGACGACGGGGACGCTCGGCAATCTCCTCGGGAATCACTTGAAACGATACCGGGCTTTGTGTCCCGACATCTTTATTTCGGACTCTCGCTTCGATAACGCGATTTCCGCTGATTCAGCCGAAACTCACCGTTCCCCTCTAACTTTTCCATCAGGAGTGGCAGCAGTCGAGGACGAAACGCAAGGTCTCCCGAGGACCGACAAGCTTCGGTGAATGGTGAGAGAGCACACCTTGCCTCTTTCACGACAGATTGAGCTCATTTTACAAGCTGTCCGAGTTTCAAGTGGAAGGATATACAACCACTAGTATATCTCAAGCAATCGGTGATAACATACACCCTTGCTACCATGACTCTAGGCCAATGATACATGACGCACGCGGTACGTGACTCTACCCTGGTTTCAACTACCCCTGGAACGCAAATTGGAGCTTCAAAAGCTCCCCGTTCCCTAGGAATTTCAAGCTCGACTCACATTATAAATACGCTTTCTTTACTTTAAATAAAACAATCATTTCATCTTATAAATACAAGTCTCACAATGTGAATGGAGCTTAACAATATTGGATACCAGTGGAATCTCGCCCATAATTCTTATCTCTCTTTATCTCTCCAATAATAGAATAGTGGCTTGTGTCCTACGAGAAACGGAGTACCACAGTCGTTGAATGAAACAAGTCGCTGATAAAACAGTCAAGATCTTTGCGGAGAGTTTGTCTTCCGTTCTTACATCAAAGGGCATTGAAAAAGAGGAGAAAGGTCAAAGAAAGATGATACAGACGATGATGTGTGTGTGTGTGTGTGTGTGTTAGAGAGAGGGCTTGCCTTACCGAGGTGGTGTCTCCGTTCGGTTTTTCACCGTCGAGTATCCTCTGCCTGAGGGCGAGTCTGTCGAGGCTGGCCAGTCTGTAGCTGCCGCCGGCTTCTCGATCTCGGCTTAATCTCTCGCTCGCACCACCGCTCCCATTCGAGCCGGCATTAAAGCTCGACGTGTACTTGGGCAGCGTAGGCGGTGGCACTTGCCGCGCCTTCTCCCGAACCTCCCGGTTTAGCATCGAGTTGCTGCTGTAGAGGAAGGACGAATTGTTCGGGACAGTCCTGGCGGCTGCGGCTGCGGCCGATGCCGAAGACACACCGCCGCCGATCGACGACTTGATCCCGTTGCTCTGCTGAGTCCCAGCGGAACCGTTCTGATTCTCCGTCGACGACATCCCTTCGCTGTCTATCACTCTCTCTCTCTGTTTTATCTTTCACTCCCTCTCGACGTCTGTGATTCGGCTGGTTCGCACCACCACCGAGAACCCCAAGCCGCCAGAGGACGATTCTGTGGATGGATTGGCTCTCACTCACTCGCTCGCTCGTTCGTTCTCGACGTACGATCGAGTGCTAATGTCGCAATCGTTTCAGAGCAGACCAGTCGGCAATTGTTGATAATCCGAGAGTTTCCTATGCGAAACGATCATATGGGAAACGCGAGGGGGTGTACCGGCGGTTTTCACGGTCTCTCCGATTAAGTTCGCAGCAGTTGTCGAGATAAGAGCGGAGAGGGGCGTGTCTAATATAAAACGAGCATGGCATCGCGATGCATATGAAGCGAGAATGAGAGAAAGACGGCCGAAAGCGATTATATCCTTGTGAATGAAATATTGGCAAAACGATTGGGGAAACTGTTGCTTCCCCAGCGTCAGGCGACTCTCCATGGAACCTGTAATTTCGCTCGGTTTACTTCGGCGATGAGGCAGTGAAAATCTACGGTCCAATTATGCCAACTTCACTGGGATCCGATGAGAAAATCGTGGTGGTAGTGTCGGGGAGGGGTGCTGCGAGGGTTCAACGAGTTTTCCCACGGCGAGGATGAAGGGGGTGCGTGCGTGCAAAGTCCTCGGCATCGGAATCGCTCGAGCGAGGGAGGGTGGCGCGGAGGGTGTAGGTACTCGGATAGCTGGAGTCCCGTGAAAAGTACGGTGGCAGCGGAAAGAGAGGCTTTTCAACGATTCCGTCAACAAAGGGGAGTGAGTGCGAGTCGTAGGAAAACAATGGCCCGAGAAGAAAGAGAGACGGTGTGTGAGTGTAGGTGCGGGCGGGCGCCTGCACGCGTTGTAGACGCGGCGGATCACTCGAGGAGTCAAAACGCTCTCAGTCAACAGGAGCGAGAAGATGAAGCGCGGCGGAGAGAGACGCCCGACGTAGGAAGAACGAAGAGCCGGCTGCTGGTCTGCCCTTGGAAACGGCTGCGATACACACAGGACCAACAGAAACCATATCACGGTCCATAGACACGGGGCGAGGAGAGATCGTGTTACGAGGAAACGGCCGGCAGCCGAGCAGCCGAGCAACAGAGCAGCAGCAGTGGCAGAGTAAACTCCCTGCTCGCCGCCGCCGCTGCCGCTGGCACGGCCACGCAACACGGTCAACTCGCCGCCGCAAAACAATGACGCTGGTGTATACTCACTACGCGTTACTCTCCACGCACTATCCTTTACACGCGCTCTGCTAAACGAGTGGCTGCTGGGCGAAAAAGGTCCAGTGTGCGTGTGTCGGACACACGACGACGCGCGACGCACGGGCCGCTCTCGAGCGCGCGCCACCGGCAGATGGATCGAGAGAGACGGCCAATGCAGAAGCGAGAGTCGGCAGGCAGCAGCAGACAACTCTGCCAAGGGTGTGAGACGGAGAAAGATAGAGGGTGCGAGGGAGGGGTGGGCAGAGTATATATATAGAAAGTCAACGGGGGGAAGGACGGACCAGGGGGGGACGGACGATGACAGCGAAGGTTAGAGAAAGAGAGAGAGTTAACGCGCCGGCGAGTGCGAGAGCGAGCAGGAGACAGAGGGAGATAGGGAAAAGAGAGAAATCGTGCGTCGTCGTCGGTTGCTCGACCCTACGTGGGTTCTCTCATGAACGCCGGTGCTGCTGGTGATTCACGCTGTCGGCGAACCGGCCGAACGTGGCCCCGTTCACTCTCACTTTTCTGCTCATTGTCCCATTACCGACTACCCTCGGCCCGGCGGCACGGGCGCTCTACTCCGCGCACTCCTCTCTCTATTGTGCCGCTCTGGCGTGCTCCTGCTGCTGCTCCTCTCTCTCTTCGCCTCTCTAGCTGCTGCTGTCCTAGCCCGATCTCGCGTTGCGCCTGCCAAGGGTTAAACGACCTCTACCGATCACACGCCAGCCTGCTGCACCATGTATACGCGGAGCCAATCGGGAGTGTACGCTGCACACCGGCTAGAGACGCGCACGCTGCACTCGCACTAGCCTGCCTGCCGTTCTGGGAGTGGAGTCGTATGTGTGACGATGGGGAAGAGAGGCGGCGGCACTCACTCACAACAGCGTGCGACACGGAGACGCACGCGACGCGCTGGACTCGGGTGTACTGCGGCCGAGGAGCGACCACGCCTGACGCAGCCACTACCGAAGCGAGCGTGCGCACTGGGAGCGGCGCGCACAACACCACCTCCTCGCCAGGATTGAGACACAACCACCCTGTCTGTGGATCCCATGGTGACTTCCCGAGCGAGCCCGATCCTCGCCTCGTCTCGCCTCGCCTCGGTCGGTCCCCTGATGTACCGACCATACCAACTCATTATGCTCCTCGTTTCGGTTTATGCACAGAGCTCGCCGCCAGCCCTCCCGATTTATGTAGTCTAGATTCTGCAGGGTGTAAAGTAAAGCCGCAGTTCTCCGGGGCCAACAACCCCTTCGTTCTCGCATGGCGCAATGAAAGCGCGCCTTCAAAAGAACTCCCTCGGATATATCACGCTTCTTACTCCGCGGCGACTGCATACCACGCGTCTTTTAAATCACCGGCATCCTCCGTCCTTTTGGGAGTACGCGCGCACATAAATTCGGCGGGCGTTTTAATTAAAAGGTAGAGCCTGCAGCTCGCGCTACACGCTTACCGGCCGTTTTCACGTGCCACGTGAAAACGTGCACGGTGGCGCTGTGTACTGTTGCCCGAACCTTTAAGTACAATTGGTGCGGGCGAACGCCGAAACAAAACAGCCCCCCGCGGAAAGGGAGAAGAATAGTAGAGAGGAAGGGCTTGTAAAAAATGTCTGTGGTTAATTGCCGTCTGTTGTAATTCTTGCAACGGACTTTGGCATTGTTGAATGGAGTTGTCGCGAGAATTCGTCATACTAATTTCAGCCGTTGGCTGTCTAAACGAATTCGTAAGCGTCGATGGCTTACTTTAGTGTAACGCTTATGCATCGTCACGAACTAATCCAACCCGTTCAGTGGGCGATCGTGCTCGCCAACGTAAGGGAGTAACATGCTTTACAGTGCGATTTATATGCGCGTGTGTGTGCAGGTGAAATTGCGACACGCGCCTGCGGTGGCTTAACAGTTCGATGCTCTTATTAGCGCGCCGGGCCAATTAAGGACGCAATAATACAGAGAGGCACGATCATTTTGTCGCGCTACTTCCTACTGTCTGTTTAGAATACCAAGAGCTACGAGAAAAGCAGGATAATCGCTGACACGAAGTAGACACGAAGCCCTTCAATATTTAATCCGGCGAGCGTATATTCTCGTTAATACCTTTGCTAGCCGATGCAAATTCAATTGCGACAAGTTGCACTTTACACGGCAAGTGGTAACCCCGAGTCGCGACGCTGGAACGGCGAACAACTGGCGCATACAGCAGCCAACAACCAGGGCTATGAAATCGGATCACCGTGACCACACGAAGGTGGCATTTTTCAAGGCTGAAACGCATGCTTCGTGTACCTCTCCTCCTCTCGCAGTTTCACATTTCCCCGGGAGTAGCCGATAATTGCGATCGTTAAAGTACACGTTGACGATTATAGGAATCATCGTCTCATTGCTACGTGACTCGTCGGGTATAATTAATCCTTTTATTACTTGTTGACAATGACTGACTCACTTATAGAAATCCAAGACTCGACTGGCTGGGATATACAATTATTAGAGCGAATGAATAGAAAAAGGAAAGCTGAGGATGTAATAGTCCGGCTTTCTGTATGGTATAATATGAGGAGCTACCTGTTGAGGGGAATCGGTCTGTTTTGTCTGGCAGTTGTATCTGGCGAGCACTGCCGGGTCCAGCCTTCGTCTCGATGCAGCGGTGGTCGACATACTTCCACACTTTTGCCAACGACACTAACTCGATACTACAGCATGCCGCTACGATCTCTAGCGAAGCGTACACAAATCCAACGATCCTCCTTCACGATAATGTCCCCGGACTACACTATGCTCCAGCAGCTCGAGATCTCGATCGATTCTGAGCGAGAGTTCTCCCAAAAATGTCGCACTCTCGCAGTTGAGAGATTTCCTGGTAACGGTAGTACACCACTTCCTCTCGGCGCTCCCTTCGCGATAAATCGAAACGAGCTCGAAACCACTCACTCTCTTACTCTCTCTCTCCTCCGAGCGGCAATGATTTTCACCAGTCGTGCATTTGCGCTGCCATTCGCCCCGGAGGAGATTGGAGAGCGTGTTTCTCTCTGGAGGCTGGTGCGAAAATACTCGATCGCCGGATTCCTGGGCGATTAGTCAACGGTTACAAGGCGATTCCCACTGAATCACTCGCTTCCGTGAATGCGCACTTGAGATATAATGAACTGCTATCGGTGCGAGAACGTGGTCATTAAGCGGGCGGGCAACGGCGTCGACTGTTTGAAATCGGCGCCGGCCTGTGTGCGCGCGAGTGTGTGCAAAGAGAGACAAAGTCTGTTTCCTGGACGGAGAACAATTGGAGCGATGGAAAAGCACTGGCACCGAAAAGGAGTGGCGAAAGAGACATTGGCAAGCGGCGGCGGACTAGTAGTCTCGGAGTGCCAGGGGACTTTTAGTATTGCGAACACGCCTCCTCGCTTGGCCAGAGCCTGTGTCCCCGCCACGAGAATCGGAATGCGACTAGAAGCCTTATCAGAAACTTACCGCTGCTAGCGAGGTGTCCGAAGTGGCGGTCGCCGCGGCGGCGATCATGTCGTCATCGTGGTTGTCGTGGTCATCGCCGTTGTCGTTTTCCAGGATCGCGCAGTCGTCCGGCGGCGGTGTGCGGTCGTCCAGCATCCGTCGGTGCGACCGGAAACAGAATAACGGAGAGAGGAGGACGGGGAGAGAGTGATAAGGAGCGAGGAGAATCGTGATAAGGAATTATCGGCGGACATCAAGGGTGTCGGGAGAGAATGGGCTTGCGTTAATTCAACATTCTCTCAAACTGCCTCTAACAACTACATCTAATCTCTACTCCACAGGATACGCGTCCTGCCGGAAGCTGATTTTCTTCGCCCCGAGAAAATCAAACACTGCTCGCTCTCTCTCCTCCTAAGAACACTAAGAATCCACCCGATTACCATGGAATTTAAACTCGTGTTCGTTCCAAGATTTAAAAATGACTCGTTAGCGTTTCCATGTGATTCTAATGAAGCGCAACGATCCAATTAAGAGATATGAGTTTGCCAGTGATATATCAGTGGGAGCTAGGCGAGTGAGGTGGCTGTCACGCGGCGGAAATCGACGGCGTGTTACTCATGCCAATAAAACTGTCATCCTTATCGACATCCGGCAGCAGTACGCGCACGAGAGCTCGTCCTGGCCCGATGACATAACTTGACTTCGATCGACTGTAATAACTCTATCGCGTTCCATCGACGCTTTCCGCGAAGGGATGCAATGTATTATTACTTCTAATGATTCCTAATACTAATAAGGTGAGAATCTGAGGAAAGCTTCGAGCTTACGTGTCGTCTGCGGCACAAACACAACCGTGGAGGTCTCCATTCTGATCATCGGTCCTCTCCTGTCGGCTGATCCTCTCTCCGATCGCGTCGATCGAATCTTTTTCCCTCTCGGCGAAAAGCGGCGGAGGGTGGGTGCGCGGCGGCGACGACGACGGCGGCGGCGGGGAGAGAAGTCGCCACGGGACAGAAATAGAGACGGCAAAAAGTCTAGGGCCTCGGAATACCGAGCTCCAGTCTCTCAAGGTATCTCTCTGCTCGCACTGGTTACACTGAGCCGACTGGAGTGAAGGATACCTGCTTCTACCGCACTCTGCCACTGAGAAATGTCAACCTATTCCAGTGGCCTCTCGTGAAAAGATGAATGATTTTTTTCTCCCGGGCACGCGTGTGCTTGGAATAATTGCTCAAAGCATTGAATCTCGAGTTGTTTCGATACCAAACTGGATGAGGTTTTTTGTGCCGCTGAATAGTTCACTCGTTTGACGAGTGAGAGAGAGAAAAAGTGTGCGAGTAGAAACGAGATATATCCTCCCCCACTTCGGAGTGAAAGATTGCTGAAAAGTACTTGGCTCGAGTGGCGTGAGTGACTTCACTTGACTGCGAGTCAGTAAGCATCGAAGAAGGGAGGAAAAGTGCACCCCGTTTCCTTTTCCCCAGCATCTTCCCCAACTATTGCCAGACTTTCGCGATATTACTGATAAGTTTAAAATGAATGTCTTCAATTGGAAATAATGAAAACGGCAGGTATTAAATTTTGTATTGTTGCTACTTGAAAGTGTGGATATTAAATTCAAGCACTGCCTCGAGACTTTCCTTGCACCTCGGTGTAACTGATGCTGCACTCACATCTGCTTTTGTAGTCGGGAGCACAGAACAATTCCCCCTCGTTAAAGTCGTAAGTCCCGGCGATACGATCGCACTCTTTAATTCCCTCGTTAAGGAATCTCCGGGCGACACTTCGGTTTCACCAAGTTCACGGTGCATTGACCGCGGCGACAAGAGAACCAGGGAACTTTCTTTATCCAATTTGAGAAATGACGAATAGTAATCCGTGCAAAATTGGATTTCGATGCTCGGATAAATGAGGGAAAGCCTTAATCGTTCGCTATGATCGAATTATGACAGGTGGCGAAAAGAAGAGCAAGGGAGAAAGAAGAGCGCCGAGATATCGGATGCCTCTGTGCCGGCTGGCCGTTGAAACGGATACTGCTAGGCAACCGCCGGAGAACAAGATTTCTAAGGTTTCGCGGCGCTAAGAACTCTCGGAAAACTTTAAATTGGATCACAGACACTGACACGCTCCCGTCGCCCCTGGAAATCCCTTCGCTCTTTCGCCCTCTCGGCCTATCAGCCTGAAGATTCAGCGCGAGTAGACGTCCGGGATAGTAGTGGAGGGAAAAAAATTTCGAGCGCGCAGCTCTCGAGGAGGAAGACTCACTGCTAAATTCACCGTGCGCCGATTTTTATTCCTCGGTGGTTCGCTTTGCTCGATTTGCGCGTCCCCCGTTCACTTCAGCCCTCGCGGCGAACCCGGCCTTTGTCCAGCGAGTCGGGGACAAGGAGAGCAGAAAGAAAGAAAGAAAGAAAGAAAGAGCGAAAGAGAAAGCCGAGAGGAGACAAACGCACCAGCGGTTCTTTTACCTCGAGCGGCACAAGTGCGTACGACTCTTCTCTCCGACGATTTACGAAGGCTTCTCTCCAGCCGGAATCGCATCCACTCGTAAGTTTAAAGGGACCGAAAGCTACACACACAAAGCATCGTCGTCGTCCACTTGCCCGGAGATCGCCAACTCTACTGAGACGATTATGTATACACCGAATATCAATCGAGTCGGGTGTCCGTCGTTCTATGCAAGCCGGATCGCTGGATGACTGCATGAACCGAGTGAATTCGATCTCGATAGAAAACCGGCGCGGCGGAGAGAAAGAGAGAATCTGACAGGGAATGCCGGTGAGATTTGTACGAGTCTGGTTCTATCTATACGCGTATCTCACGTGCCACGGCGAACTGGCAGTACCCGACTCTGCCACGAGACAATTATAATGTTAAAGTTATGCTCTCCGCCTGCCCTCTTTCCCTCCTCCTCCTCCTCTTGTCGGGGCAAGCTCGTCTCTCATTCCTTCTTTCCCGGCGTTCCGGTACGTGCGCCTCTCCCAGAAGAGGAGGCGTTCAGTCCGACGAGACGTCGAACTTCCGCGTCGACCTGCATGCTGACATTCATATGCACGTACTTCTCCAAGTACTTAGTATGCGAGCAACTCTTAAAATGTAGTGTGCGTCGAACGGGACGACTTACTTAGTAAAAGCGAGTGGCTGGAGGGGCCGGCGAGTGGTCGCCGCAATATCGTAGATTGAAATGTACACTTGTTGCTCGAGAGAGGAAACAAGTTCAAGGGGTGTGTGCGCTCCGTCGATGACGAATCGAGTTTGGAAACGATACGTCGCCGCACGGCTGAGAAAGGAATGTGCCCTACGTTCCTCGAGGAGAACGCACAACCCGGCCATTCATTGGACCTCTGAGTTTCGGGTGATAGGAACGTACGATCGGCTCAGAGAAAATCAGTGCTGGAGTCAGCGGGATTATTATTGAGCCGCGTGGATTGCAAATGACTCAGTGCACTTGCCGCGTTGCTTTTAATCCCCCCAATTGAATCCGGGCGCCGGCGGTCGGCGCGACTCTCTTTGGAATCAAAGAGAGCTGGTTCTGCTGGCCTCTGAAATAATCTCTTCGATATCTCTCTCCCTCGTAGACTATTACGGTAGAGAGGACGTTAGCCCCGTTCTAGCGTACCATGAGATTCATAAGTGGCTCTTATTAAAAGCGGCAGCGAGAGAAAAGTGGGTCGCTGGCGATGCATCTACAATTATTACGTTTCCCGGAGAGTAAAGCGGCACTGTGAGCGGCCAGGACGCGCTGGCACCGAGGCGTGCATGATAATAGTTTAATGTTACATGACTCAAGAAAACGAGGCTCTCGAGGGCACTTTGTCCAAGCCGCGCCGACCACTCTACACGCTCCAGCCGACTATGAATTGTAAATGCATCCCGCTCACTCGCCAATTGCATTACTCATCTTGTTCAGCGTACGATTCTACCGAGAAAGAACCAGTCATGCCAGGAATAAATATACTAGACAAATTTGTCGAATGGAACAATTCCCGAGGCAGGCCTGGCGAACTTAAAGTTCTCGAAGGCCAAAGTGTCGCCAGAGTGGTTTACTCCCCAAGGGAGATTTGTTTTGATCTCGGCTGTGTTTATGCCGAGATGCTTATAGAAAGCTTGGAGTGTTCCAAGCGTTTATGCTCCGCTGATAACTGAAATTAAGCAGAGACCGTCCTAAGACCTATCATTGCATCCCTTTTCTGGTCCAGAAATTCGCCTGAAACCTTCGTTTCATACATAATATTATCCCATTGAAACTACAATGTTGCCGAAGGCAAAATTTAATGGCAGTGCACGAGGAACCGTAATTACTACATGTTGGGCAAAGCAAGGCGCTAGGAGACACTGTTTCATGCACACTCTCAATATCGGAATGTCCTTATCTAGCATCCGCAACCGCAGGAAATCGATGCTCTGCGCCACTATTTCATGGACAGTAATTTGAGCTGACGCTAGCCGGAGAAGACAGAACTCAACGGCAGCGCAGTACCACAATTTCGTAGATTCTGCTGGGACTACCGATGCGCCAGTATTCCGGCCGTGCAAAAGCATAGCAGAAAAAAGGGTGGCGATAGTTTGGTGGGGCCAGGAATCCTGGTGAAATCGTGAGGGGAAAGGGAGGAAAGAACGTTGAAGCGAAGGTCGAGCGAGCAGTGGAAAAGCGAGATGAAAGTGGCGCGGTAGAAAAAGATGTGTAGAGGAATGACGAAGTTCCCATGTCAAATAGGACACAGGCGGTAGGTTAGGTCCACCGGAGTCTCTCCTGTATTGACCGGGCGCGCAGGGCACCAGCGGTATTGACGCAAAAATTTGGCGCCCTCAAAATGGTGTCCTTGTGCGAGAACTCTGATTTGCGCGATTCCCTCGCACGCCGAGGAGTAATAGCATTAGCTGGGTACAAGTGACTGGGAGGCTACTCACCACTTCTCTGCATTGTTCCTGGCTGCCGTTACTTCGACTCATTAAACATAACTCCCGGGGGATCGCTGTGCCTGCGAGGAATTTGTCACGGGAATCGGAGTGCGGTGTCCATCGACGCGAGAACGAGCCAGCACACGGCGGTAGACGCACTATCGTAACGCGGCGGGCGAACGAGCGAACGAGCGAGCGAGCGAGCGAGCGAAGGCACTCGTGGGCTAAGCCAGCGGTAGCCGGTCGTCTGGCATGCGTTTTCAAATGATCTCGAGCCGCCTCGAGAATGAAAATCGAGACATGCGTGCGCAGGGAACGTGCGCTTCACCCACCGCCTCTCCTAGCTGCGTGCCGGAGCAATGACTTTTCATAAACAACCGACTGCCACGAGAAGCGCCGCCGCAGAGATTATGCACTTCTCCGCACAGGCTGTTCGTGATCCGACCGTAGCGGGCTCCAAGAACTTTATGATCCATTGGCCCCGGCCTCGATCTCCTTTTCTACCTTTCTCTGCTACCTGTTTTTCATTGTCGCCGCTACTAGGAAGTACATAATAGCCTTACTACCTGCCCTACACGCATTCTTCTGAACCCTCGCACTCCAGCCCTTTCGCCCTTCGCCTTCTTCCTAGATATCAACTCACTCTATTGATTATTCCACTCGGATTATTTACTTCGAAGAACTAGAGTATTTCACTGATATTTGTACGATTTGCAACTTGTTCACGGATGGACTAAATCTTACAAGAAAGGGGAATTGAATCTTTGGAAATTTACGTTATCCTCTTTATCGACTGAGAGGCGGACGAATGTTGGCAGGGCATCTAGCGGTCGTATCATGCAATTTTCGCATAAAAACAGGATGACGGGCCAAGGCCGGCTTTAGAATTATCAACATTTGTGCTAGAGTGACAAGTTGTAGTTGCGATCATGTCGGGATTAGCGAGGATGCGGAACCTCAAAACAAATGTCGTGAACGCGACAAAGAAACATACTGCGACGCTCTTCTTCTTTCACGGTTCAGGTAATACATGACAGTGACTTTACATTGTTTCAGATTCATGAAAGTTTGATCAAGGTTGAAGAAAAACACGTGGGTCATGCATATCAGCTGATAAGGTTTTCTTTCAGGCTCGTTTGGCAAAGACATGAAAGAATGGGTGGATATCTTGAACAGGGGTGAATTAAGTTTTCCCCATATTAAGATTGTTTATCCAACTGCTCCAGCACAACCATATACTCCAAATTCTGGAATGGTATTCCACTGAACACAGTTAAATCTCTAATGCAAGAGAACTTCATCAGTAGTCAACTGTGAACAATTGTTACAGTTGAGCAATGTTTGGTTCGACAGAAAAAGCATTTCCATGCATGTTGAAGAAGAACTGGAATCTGTGAATTCTATGTGCAATGTGATATCCGAACTGATAGAGAACGAGGTCTCTGCAGGAATTCCACATAATAGAATGATGGTTGGGGGATTTTCAATGGGAGGAGCTTTAGCAATGCATGTAGCTTACAGATATAAACCAACCTTGGCTGGTTGCTTTGCATTATCCAGCTTTCTTAATATGAATTCATCCGTATATCAGGTGTGCTACTTCATTCATAGTTGTAATCTATTATTTATGCAGATGGATGTTCACTATCCATATTTATCTTAATTTATTCTAGTTATTGAAGGAGAACTCTGCACAGCAGAGACCGCCTCTTCTACAATTCCATGGCAGTTCAGATAGCATGGTGCCATATCAGTGGGGTGAAGAAACTAGCACAAACTTAAAGTCTCTTGGAGTGGATGCTCACTTCATAGTATTAGACAATACAGATCACGAATTAAATCGTAACGAAGTCGCATCATTGAAGGCCTGGATCTTGAAAAAGTTGCCAGAAAACTATAATTTAACATCAAATATGTGATATTTTCCTAGAACAATTCCAGTGGACCCGCAATATATTTTATACAAATGTCATTTATATATTTATACATATTGGATATAAAAAATCCGCTGTTGTTTGTTACTGAAAATGAAATGAAGTCTACGTGAACGCAACTGGTTCTCTCTATGTAGCATTTTATTTATTTCCGAACCTTCTTCACCCCAAAACCACTTCTCTTCCCGTTGTTTCGGCGAGTTTACATCCCACGATTTGAATAAATCAATGCTATCGCGATTGACCTGCTTCTCGCGTGAAACTGGAGCCTTAAGAACAAGTCGGCGTACCAGCCCCTCGCATTTTTTATCCTTCGACCGCCACCCCATATCTTGCAAACTTTCAACGCCACCGTACTCGGCATTAAGGGTTGCCAGCGGAGAGATAAAGAGTAATCCACATTCAAACAAGTAGCAAGGGGTGAAAACAATTGTGAAGAAAGAGGGTGTGCGGAGACGTGCGAATTTTGAAAGAGGTGGCAACCGGGTCGCGATCCAACTTTCAACTTGGAAAGGAGTAGGGGTAAAGGGAGCAAGGGGTAGAACGAGAGTTGGCGAGTGAGGGAGCGAGAGGGGATGGAAACGAGGGTTGCGCAGTGTCTCGTGGGGCAGAATGTGTTGGTCAGGGGTTGCTGCGCCTCTCGCAGTCCGACGAGTCGAACACAGCCCTGAGGGTAGTGCTACCTCTTTTGGGTTTGGCACACTGGCCTCGAATAAGTAATGTCGCCGATACGTTAATATTCGCTCCCCGAGCAAGTTGCATCCCCTTCCCGGGCAAGGGTTGCATCGCGACGACCTGTGAAAGCGAGGATCGCCCCACGAAACATCGTTCTACGCCAGAATCGATATGTGGAGATTGCAAATTGCGCGAGATCAGAGTTGGCCCGAGGACGAGTGTGTTGACGTGACCTGTTGTAATTCTTAAATTAGTCATTGCGATTGGGGTGTGTCCTCGCTGCCTTTTCTCCAGTTTAACAATCTCCCACAGCTGCTGGGTTACAGATGAACTTTTCACGAGCGATTAATTGCAATAGTCATCGAGGGAAAGTTGTCAATCATTTTGCGCAATCGACGACTGACCCGATTCTCCATGGCAGTGAGGTGACGGCGGTTCAAGCGGCAACTCGCCCGAGATAGCAAGCTTCCCCAAGAAAAAGTAACAGTTTATCGCTGAATTCAGTGCCAGTAAATCAGCGATTTCATCAATGGGGAATAATATGGCGCACTCAATGACGTCAGAAGTGGGATGTTTAAGGGTTGTCAATGGCTCGGCGATGTGAGAGGGCTTCATGTGTGTACTTGACTTTCGATGCACGAGGTGCTGCACCCTCAGCGTACATACTGTCGATTGCAAACTAACTCGTACTGCTTCACCGATGCCCCACAACATCCCTCAACGTTACCACTCTCTCGCAAACCACCACCACATACTCGTGAAAACGATTACATCCAAGTATTGACACAGTGTCACGTGGTCCGCAAACTCTATTTAACTTAACACTTGGCCACGGTGGTGGCGGCGGTGCGATTTTATTTTCGAACCGCGGGCGCGATCGATTGACCCTTTTCGCGTGGATGCAACACGCACCTTTAATCGCAATTATTAAGCCACCGCTCGGCAACTCGCAGTTTCCAGGCGACTGCAATTTTTTCTCCACTAGAACAACGAAACCTAAGAAAGTCGACACCTCAAGAAATTCGATAACTAACTAAAAGAGGGTGGAAAATTGTAATCGAGAAGTGAACCCGCCCGATAATTTAATAATCAGTGATAAACTAAACATAGAGAAAAATTAGCAATGTGAGCTAATGCAGATTAAGCAGAATTCGAAGGATCTTCTGGAAAGGGGTTGTTAGGGGTAAGAGGGTATCAAGAAGCTCGAGGAGGATCGCTCTCGATCGAGAGACGGAGAGGCCGATCGGCGCGTCGAGAAGCAGCAGGTTGTATGTGCCACTCCAAGTGGGGAGCTATTAAAATGGGTCAAGAGTATCTCAGCGATGACAGTGTCCGCCGTTCGACTTCGCGCTCGATATCGCCCTGAAGAGAGATCCAGCGAACTCGAGTTGGATTCCGGCTTTCCTGCTTTGCGACAAGCTTCCTACACCAGCAGTGCACGCACACAAACACTGTGATCATCGAGCACTCGGTTCATCTTGAAGCGAGTGCACCTAGTGGCCAGCGAGCCGTGTAAATCACCGGTGACCCTTGAATGCCAAGGGAATTGATCGGGATTAAAATTAAACCACGGAAGAAACTGAAGCGTACATCCGAGCCGGAGTCAAGCCAGGCGAGAATGTCTTTGTACATGATAGGATTAAGCTCCTGCCGAGGGATTTGTGTATCGAGTGTTTAACAGTATCGATGCTCGCCGAGGGTGATGCATCCTTCATCCCGATCGACAGACGCATCAAGGATGAGCGCGCGCCGCAGGAACGGCCTCTGAAATGCTCGCTTTCCCCGGAAAAGGCCTCTAGACATTGTTGAGACAGAGAGCTGGTTATCCGTCGATGTGATCATAGCCGATACAATTGGCAGTCTCGGGAGGAAGAGCTTCCTTCCGCCTGGTGCAAGAAAGTCCCAAAAGATCTTAATGGTTTACGGCTCGCACGGGGATATGGAACCGTCGACCACCACTGGGACTTCTTGGTTGCACAACATCACCACCCAAGGTACACTTTTTTCATTTTAAATTTACCACCCTTGTTATACCAAGGGTGTGAGTAAAGGATTACGCGGAGGGTTGCTCGGCGAAGCGCAAGATGTCGAAAGTTTAACTTGTTCCTAGCTTCCGCCAAACGACGGAACCGCTGACCTACTAGCACTGACATCGATGTATTAGGATTACCGCATAGGAACGCAACTTTCACCGATTCTGTCGCTCGAAAGCCGAAATGAAATGTATTAGCATAAGAGAGAGTTTCTCGGTTCGTGCTTCTTTACTATTCGCCAGAGGATTGTTTGAGACCTATTGTACCACCTGCTACGCTCTGTTACGTTCTCGGCAATCTCTCGACTCCGCGCGATCATGAAGAAAGCCGTTCAGATATTCCGGCGTCCGAGAAACACTTTGTCTTTGGCTCACGCACCTGTTACACTGGCAGAGTTAGGTGTACACTGTGATGAGTTAGAGTTTATAGGAATGGTTCTCTTTATCGACTCGGTCTATTACGAAATCCAATTTGCCGAGGAAGGTTGCGTGTCGACTGGTGCGACTATTTTTCCCGCATTGTTATCATCGGCTAGGGTCAGCCCGATGCACTTGCGTGTCACGAGGAGGGTACGCGCGGGGCCAATGACGATGGTATTAGCTCATTCAGACAGATAATTGCTTCTCGTTAGTTGGAGCGTGAGTGCGAGCCTCGCACAATGCCTACCTTACGCTTGAGCTATTGTCGCCGTTTAATTGCAGCCGGTCTCTGTGTTCCCTGGCGACTAAACCTCTGTGTACACATGGGCGTGTGCACGCGACTGTAACATGCGCCTCACCGAAATCCACTTGATGCCAGAACTCTCCTCGGCTCTAGCGGCGCGTGCAAGAGAGACAGTCTCGCCGACTGGAATAATGCCAGGAGAGAATACACGCTAGTGTTACCGCGCTCTGCAATGCGGCGAGCGATCTCGCCCCGCCGCTTCTCCCGGCAGAAAAGAAGCTAATTCTTCACCGATTACTTGGGAAGATCGCACGCGAGCGAACACGCGTTGCCAGTTTGTTGTGCTTGAACAATGTGGTGCGAGACTCCTAAGCGCGTATGAAGCAATACGTGCACACACCACGTGGTAAGTGCAGACCGGAGAGAGAGAGGATTAAACGGGGGATTCGGCAAGCAGCCGGAAGAGTGTGTGCAGTATGCGCTGGAAAATAAATTTGCCGAGGACTCGAGGGTTTCCAGGGTAACGAGGGTGGAGGGAGAAGCGAAGCGCGCGTCTTTTGGGAAAGCCGACACTTTCGCTGAAAGGATTCTCGCCCGGCGCGCAACTGCTAATTATTAAAGTACACTCTGACAGGATTTACGTAATGAGTGTCCTGGCGAGTGCACCGTGGATACGCTCGCGATTTTAAAAAAGTGTTACTTGAAAAGTGATACTAACAGAATAATTCTATATTTTTTGTAATAGGCGAGATGAGTAGCAGCGGAGGAGTAGGATTTGGCGTGGGAGTTGGCGTCGCCGGAGGTCCGACGCTAGCCGCCGCACAGCAGGGTCAAGGAGTGGCTGCCCTTCTGGTGATGCTGGCTGTCCTCTGCTTTATCTTTGCCTACTGCTGCTGGGGAGCACCTTTCTGCAGATCCCTTTGCAGGCGGCATTGTTGTTGCCGCCTGGAAGACCCCGAGCCCGATTCCAGATACGGAAACAGTGATCAGGGCGTCGGCACTGACGCTGTACCCGTCACCACACCAACTGTTATCCTTCTGCCACATGGCACGATGTTGCTAGTCGATGGAATGATCTTCACCCAATTCCAAAGCGATCCCACCGGTAGGATTACAAAATCAAACGAAAAACGAAGTTAGGGGGATGATGAGTAATCAAACGATATTTTTCCAGGTCTGGACTTGGTGGAGTTAGGCGACAGTGTCCTTAGAGCACAACGAAACCCTCGTGCAATCACCCGGCACCAATTACAGAACAGTCAGGGTAGTATCCTGGAGATGGATGCGGAGACACCTAGCAAGGATAGTCTGGGCTCCATAGCATGCTTTCCACCACCCACCTATGAAAGTATTTATGGGAAAGAGGAGTCCGACATGCCTCCTTCCTATTCCGATATCCTTCTACATAGGTGAGTCAATACAATCGTGGTTTGAATAATCTAGGTACGTTGAGTTGACACAATAATTCCTTTAGATTCGCTAATTATCCTCACGAAATGCTGGAGATGCAAGGATACGTTCACGATGGTAAGGAAGACATCGAAATGCAGAGCTTGGAGAACTGCCCGCATATTGTGACCAACCCTATGAATGGCATACCCTATCATTACGCGACCGTGACAAGTTTCTCCAGTCAAAGCTTCCCACGGCGAACCGTCTGCCGGAATCCCTCGATAATTAGTAATCCCCTGGACAGCTTCTACGCTGACAACGAATTAGGTCTATACAGACTCAGCCAGGACATGATTCCGCGGGTCTCGAGCAATGCGAATTTTGCTAGC
Source organism: Ectemnius continuus (assembly GCA_910591665.1). Lineage (NCBI taxonomy): Eukaryota > Metazoa > Arthropoda > Insecta > Hymenoptera > Crabronidae > Ectemnius > Ectemnius continuus. The sequence goes on along the minus strand of OU342868.1, from coordinate 3,669,666 downwards.
TACAGAACATCGCTCGAAGAGATGCGATTTCGGATAGTAGACGAGAACGAGAACAGATCACAGGTTGAATCCGGAGGGGAGAATGGTAATGGTTGCGGACAGCAGCCGAATAACGTTTTGAGGAATAACGAGAGAAGGAGCGAGCACTCGAGAAACGTAGCTTCCAGTAATGAGATCATGAACTCGAGGAATCGGGCTCGCAGTAATTCCAGGATTAATCAGGACAGTAGGAACAATATGGAGAATGGGCAGCAGCCGAGTCACGAAGCCGCAGTGGTTTATGGAAGAGTGAGCGAAGACGTGGACCGTGGTAATTTAGAAGTACCGCGCGATCGGCGCAATTCGGTGGCAATCGATGCTGAGAGAGCAAGGGGAGAAACTTATCAGGGAGATCGATCTGGAGAAGTGGAGCAGGAGAGTGGTGCTAGTTCCAATGTGAGGTATTACATCCGAAGTATAAGGACAACGGCCGACGGTATAAGTAGGACCGAAAGTCTGGAAGTGGAGCCCACTTATCCCGATGACGATGCCGGCAATTTCGGTGCCCTGGCTGACATCCGAGAAAGTAGAGTATAATTCGTACCACCTATCGCTACTCGTCATCGATTCTACATAATTACTCGCGTTCCAATTCGCTGTCTTTGTCCGGTGTTTTATCGGGAACAATAGGAGTAGCTATGTTTTCTAAAGCATACTCCAAAGAGTAATTGCCCGACCAAATCGAATTCTAAATTCGTCGGCTGGCAGCGGTATTCAAGGGAAATGCTATTAAACGAACACCGCACTGTTCCGCTCAGTGTTCACCGAGAGTCTGTGATCCTTTAGTTCGTCGCTTGATTTCTATTTCCAAGTTCATAAGATATATTACGCAGAGAACGCGGACTCGGTATCTTATTTTCCTTTACGAGATACTGTGGAAACGCGTTCGCGCGAAAAAGAATTCTAAAGATTACAATTATGCCGGCTAAGGGGAGGAATGTTTGTCGTCTAGTTTTGAATTCATTGCCGACAGTACGTGAGAGACAGGTTATTGAAAAGGGGTTTCGGGTGATTTAATCGCCAACGATGATTTTATACGTAAGAAGCCGTACAATCAATTTGAACTATGGCACAATATACGACAGTAGCAAGTAATAGAGCGTACGACGCGTGTTAACGAACGACGAGACGATGATGGTTATGTTACTGCAGTCCGTCCTGCGGCTGAGTCCCGTGTTAAGACATACACCAGTAGTTCCACGAGGCAGTGTCAGAGAAATAGTGTTTCGTCGACAGTTTCAGTATTTTATATGACGTACCACTCACCTATTAGAGGTCCCAAATGTATCGTTCATACTTGCTTCTTCCGTTGAAACACTGCAAAGCGCGCCACTTTACACGAACAGTTACTTGTACATGCTTGGCACACGCAGGAACTAATCCGTTTGAAGTCAACGGATTTTTCAGCACGCCCGATAATTGGAAAACGGAGAGCAACCAGTTTCATTTAGACGTACCTGCGAGAACGGGATATAATATCGATTCACGACGAAAGCACGAGAATCTACTCCGATTTTATGCGAACTACGGAATAAAAAAAGTAAGGCTAGAGATTTAAAAAGTGGTTGAGATTAGGTAGTCATGTATGCGTTATAGAGATGTATTACGCCAAGAACTATTAAATTGTACAACATTACACTATTATTACTGTTGCTGTGTAGTTTAAAGGCGAATATCACGTGCAGAAATTATCGATTAAATAAAATATTTAATAAAGAGGTATAAACTTTTCCAGATACCTCCCTTCTGTGTTTTATCCTATTATTATATCAAAATTTAATGAAAACGGCTTTATTTCTCGAGTTGTGTTTTTGTAAAAATATTATATACAGATTTAATAATTGAACGATCATTAATGCTCAATCATCGCTGTCTATGTCCTCTGGAGCAGAGGAATCTTCATTCTCACCTTCATCTTTCTTGTCCCAATCCTTTAACTTTGCCCCCATGACGAAGTCATCCCTCAGCACGCTCCATACTTTATCATCCTTCTGAAGAAATAAATTTAAAAAATATTAACTATCCTACAAGAATCTAAGTAACACCAGGAGCCACCAGGAAAATACCTTTTTCTCAGCTGTATTTTCTTTTTCTTCTTCATCCTTAACATCATTATCTACTTGTACACTCTTGCTTCCACCCATGAGGACATCAAGGAAAGCCCGCTTGTCTATACTTTGCATGGCTTTCTCCCTCTTTCGCTCCAAGGGTCCTGCTTCCACTAATTTCCTATTGATCTCTGCCTGTTGTTGCCTAACTGCATTGAATAATTGTACTACTCCCCTGAAATTACATACATCCTTGAGTACACTAATGCTATTTTTCTTTATATAAGACTATGTAAAAGGAAAATTACTTTGTGGCAATTTTTGATAACATTCTTTCCCGTTCTCTGTCCGATATACTTGGTTTCACTCTGATACCTAAGTGATCTTTTCTCCTAGGTTGTTGGTCAGTTTCTACTTTTGCTACTGGTTTCTGTGTGCTTTCGTCCTCCTCTGTCTTAACTTCCTCCTTCACACCGTCTATCTCGAAGGGCAACTCTTCCTCTTTCTCCCTCTTGACGACGTCGCACAGCTTTTTCGCCTTGGACAGTACCACGGACTTTTTGCGTTTCGGTTTGTTGGTTCTGAGGATCTTTTGCATGGCATCCGCCCAGCCTGGATTGCCGAGGGACTTGCCATCCTGGGAATCGCCGGCATCGGAGTTCTGTTTAGAATCGGAAGCCTCGGACTCATTGTCACCTAACCCCTCGTCGGCGCTTTCTAATTCGTATTCCTCGGATTCTAGCCTGCCGTTTGCACTGCCCGCATCCGAACTCTCGTCCTCGTCGTCCTCGAGGTCCTCCTCGATCTCCACTACAAGGATAATCGGGACCGATATAAAAGCATGCCATGTGAGCGCGAAGTAGCGTGTCTCTCGTCCACGCGAGAGTTAACACCGCCTGGAAGAATTTCTATGCGACTTGTTCGAACCTTCAGCTTTCTTCGGCGACTTGCCAATCTTTGCCGCTGTCTCAAGGGCAATCATTCTGATTTATTGGCTATTGAGAAGCCGAAAATCAACATTAATACGCGTGCAAAGAACAACGATCCGGAACACTAAGTTTCACGTGGAGTTTGTGTACAAGGGTGCCGCCCAGGAGCATACAGTTACTGCCCGAGAGTATATAATACCAAGAGTGTCAATAAGGATGATCAGAATGGCCGGATCTTCTTTACCGACAAACCTCCCACCGTTTCCCAGCGGGAAAATTCAAACTAAGTTAGATCAGAATAGTGAAATGATTGTGAAGCGGTTTTCGAATTTATAATTCCTTTATTCCATAATTTATACTTTCCAGTCTATAACAACAATAAATAATCTAGTGCCGCGTACCTGATTGAACTTGAGAATTTTATAAAAATATAATAAATCTGTAAAAGTATCAATCACATTGCTACTAGCTTGGTACTATCATATGGAAGGCCTTGTGTCGAATACAAATGTTATGTAATACATTGTACTCGCTCGAAGAATGCAACAATCAGTAAAAGCATGTACGAAATCGCTGTAAATGAATATAGTTTTCTGCACAGAATACAAAACAAGGTCTCATTTGCGTAACATGATATTCATGAATCGCCGAAGAATAAATTGACAGTTAATTAATCACACAACCGAAGCCTGTCAGCAAAACGTGTCGCAGCACGAAAGCACGTGAATGCCTTTCGGAAGAAGCCTCATTGTCAGATCTAAATTCTTATGTCGCTGCGTTCGTGACTCGAAGCAAAGTGAGAGAGCGTATAACTTTCAATAATTCTGCTTATCGCAGCGTAGGGAGAGCAAGATCAACTTATTTTAATCGTCGAGGCCAAGGCCTTTCGAAATCTCATCGGCTGTTAATTTCGTGCCTCCAGCAGACGGAGGGGTGCTAGGTCGCGGAGCGGGTTGTGGGGGTGCTGGAGTGGTCGGCGAAGAGTAATTCGGCGGTGGTGAATGATTGTCACCGTGACTCTTCTGCAACATTTTAAAAAATATCGTAACATAGAATTCTAATGTATATAAAATTTAAATTATCGGGCAACGTACATCCTTGCCATGTTTGCCGAAACTTCCTAAGGCCGAGCTGAGTAAAGACGATCCGATAGCAGAGCCCAATCCTGAAAGAAGATCTGATCCCCCAGAACCTTGTTGCTGATTGTATCCACCACCATAACCACCGGTTGGTTGGTAGCCCCCATAACCACCTGTTGGTTGATATGATGGTTGTTGATTGCCTCCACCCCCGAGAACACCCCCAAGTATAGATCCCAGTGCTCCTGAGAGAGGATCTGCCGGCTGTTGTGGAGGAGGCTGCGCCGGCTGATGACTGGCGCCACCTTAGTCACAAAATAAATAATTTCAAACGTTTTACAATGAAATTCCTTTGAACTGGAGTCATAGACACTTGGTATGACAAGTGCTGTAAATCGGTAACTCCATCGTATCGAGCGACGGCATCAATCTTGTCCTTGAACATAATCACTCTTACCAAGAGATGATGTCACGCATAAGTGATCACTCTCGCATTCTTTCGTGTGAAGTTTAGAAATGAATATGCAGTAATATACTGCGGAGTTCGGTAAAAAATGAACCCCCCATTGCGTAATATTGAACTTTCATAAAACTCCCGAATTACCTATTGCGCCCAGAATAGAATCGAGGACGCCTCCGCCGCCGGATGGTTGTGATGGATATCCTTGTTGTGCGTGCGAATTGCTGAGTGCACTACTCGCCAGGCTGCTGGCTAAAGCTGCACCGAGGGATCCAAGACTTCCTAAACCTCCCTCGCTTTCGGTCTTGGCTTTCGAAGCGTCGGACTTCTCGTGATCTTTCTCATCACCTTCATCTTTCTTTTTCTGCAATATATATAATTAAAATTAATAAACATTCCTCGAATAAATGTCAACGTTCACTATTCGAGAATCGACATACATTCATAGCATGCATGGCAGCGGCAACTCCTCCTGCTGCCACTAATCCTCCTAGAGCTAATCCGACTTTATCAAGGCAGCCACTGAAAGCATCTTCCTCTTCTGGTTTCTCGTATCCTGGCTGATAGCCATACTTCGGTGGCTCGTAACCGCCAGGACCATAGGCACCTGGTGGAGGACCATATCCAGGAGGTGGTGGGCCGTATCCTTGATCGATTGTCGGATATAAACCACCTGGTGCTAAATTAAATGATTTATATTACAAATTATGATTGGTATAAGAATTGAATTGATATTAAGTTGCAAGGTGAAAATCCCTACGTGGCGGTCCAAAGTTTGCTGGGGGCACATCCGGAATGGGGGCGGACCTAGGCGATCGCGGTGGATCAATGGGGACAATCTCGTAGGCAATTGACTCCACCTCTACGTCACCGTCGATCACTAAATGAGTGACTCTCTGGTAAGGCAATCTGTGTGCGAACTCGGTGAAGTGCCTCCCGTTTATGGCGATCTTGAAGCAAGCGTGATCGCACAATAGCATCATCTCGAATTCTTGGCCAGGTTGAATCCACATTGGACCCTCGTTCTCTTCGATTCCCCAACTCATCGAGACGATGTGGTTCCTCGTGATGAAACCTTCGGGGAAGCGCGGCGATACGTGAATGGCTATATCATCCCTTGGATTTAAATTAGGTCCCAGTTGGTAGTTGATTGCAAAACGGACCGCGTCCGGTGGTATCCTCCCTTGAATCTTGACCATCTTCCCTGGTACAAGTTCCACTGGTCCCACATAAGGGATCTCCTGCAATCGATCAAAATTAATACAATCATTTAATTTTATTCCCAATTTTGTATTACAACCATATTCGCAGGAGGAATTTCGTTTTATACGCTTGGATATTTCGAGCATTCCATTAGAGACGGTCGATGAAAAATCTGGCTAGCTACCCGAAGGCCAAGTTCATCGATCATAGTGCTGACTTACTTTATCGGTATGTAATGGTGCGCAAACCATCAATAAGCGCGAACAAATCGTACGGATGAAATATGACAGGCTGCAGTAGAACAAAATACGCAATACTGCTAGGGAAATTGACGTGAGTGTAATTGGAGCTCACGTGTAACGGTACCGCGGAGTGCAGGTGCCTTACTCCTTCGGGTGGATCAATTACTTAAAGCGGTCTGGCTAGCGAATGCGACAATCTACTGCGGGCTGAATACTCACCGGATTCAAGATCGGTTCACTGGCCATCGTTGCGTTGTTCTTGCGAGCGTTAATTGGATAGGAATATCAATAATTCCAGAGAAGAACTGGCGAGCGAGAACTGACTGCTACGCACCGAAGACGACCCGCGCCTTCCTACTGTCCTGCCTCTTAAAACATTTCTATTTAGAGTGCTGACGCTTCCCTCAAGCACGAAACTGTGCAATGCGGCAGACACTATAGCGAACCACCACTTCCCAAGGCGAACGACCACCACCGCTCTACTTTCTCGCGCGCATGCATTCTGCAAGATTCCAGAATTAAACGAGCACGCATGTGCGAGCCTCCCCGACATAGGACGCGCCAGACGAAAGCCAGGAGGGAATCCGAAGAATTCGAAAGCACGTGGCGCGATGCCATGAATCACTAGTTAGAGCCAATCATGTGGCTTTGTTTCGAGAGCTGTCAGAAACACGTGGTCAGCGGCCAATCGTGTTTAAGTAGCTTGAGTTGGCTGACTAGTAACACGTGCGCGCGTCTGCGCAGTGGATTGCAGCGCACAGTATTCTTACAAATTAATCCAGTTACTTTAGAATACAAGATACAAGAATTAAAGCACTTTAATGACAATTAAAAATCAGATTAAGTGTACTGGTCTTTTTGCTGTAAAATTAACAGCAATTATCCTGCATTAGAAACAACAATGACTCTCGGATTGCGTAACACTGTCTTCCTATGATCTGGAATCTCGCATGACATTGTTACGCAATGCGAGTTGTATGCAAATGCAACGCGCACTATTCCCTTTGTTTCGCTCTTGATTTGCACGGTTGCAGAGTCGAGGAAACTGGTAGAAACGGATTGTTAAGATCTAAGATTGGGCAGTTCATTTGGAGTGAGGCATGATGTAGTGTCGGCGAGGCGCCATTAGAATTATCTGCTGAAAGCTTGCGCAATTAATTGCGCCGAGCGTCTACTGGCTAAGACTCGAGGGGCGTGATCGCCCACGCCAATTCTCCCCGGCGCATTGTTTAATGCTGCAGGAAACTAAATAAACGTCTTCTTCCATTGAGATAGAGCAGCGTCGCCGCTGGCGCGCGCGAGAGCATCCAGCAGCGCGTCAGGAAAAAGTAAATAATTGGTCGGCCAGTCAGTTAATAGAGAGCAGAACTGAAGTAGCATCCGAGTGTACAAGATAAACCGCGTCTTCTCTGCTCGGAGATCTTTTACAATCGAATGAATGGAATTCCTAAATTTGATTTCATACAACATCCAATAAAAATCCACACTAAAATTCAATCTAACATATCCTTTTATTGGTTGTAACATTTTTTTAATTAATATTAAGTCCCTGGTAATTGAAACAGATGTTCGAAGCGCACGATCGATTGCACTTGCGTTACGGGAGTGAACGTAAGCCGTGCGTTTTACAGGATCATTCATCACACGTGAACAAACGGGGTGTGTCCCGCGGGAATCGCATGTGGAGCGTGGAAGGGTTGGGCAGCGGCGCACCCAGCTATAATCGAAATACAATTGTCAATTCCGATACGGATTGGTGATGTTCGACGGGGCCATCGACAGTCTCGGGAAATCGATAGGAAACAGTGGCGTGTGTCCTCGAGACTGAAGAAGGACAATGACGTTAGGACAGCAAGGTCGGGAATGGCAGATGCGGGTAGTTCATCAATCATTTCAAGGGAATTTCCCTTACTTCGTCAACAAAGTTTACTGTGTTCATGAAATCGACAGGATTTTCCGATCAATAAAAACCTTTTCATCCGCAAATTATTTTTTTTATTATTCGACCTTAATAATTAATTATAAAAATTCTTGTATTTTCTTGCAGAATATTTGAGAGACTATAAGGGAATAATTTCAGTGACTTTAATGTTGAATGAAAATTGCAAGGGAGCATTAGTGGAAGTAATGGGAAGAGGGTGGTTTCACAATAACAGCATTGAGCCACTAAGGGTTAAAACCCTTACGTCAGACGCGTTTCCCGTAGAGAGTTGTTGGATGCGTACGGGAGCGAGGACTCGTCCAGCAGGATCAATAAGCGCTCCCTTCTTCAATGTCTTCTTACGAGCCACCCTTCTCCAACCCTCCCATCCCCAAGCTTCCAGGTGTTCCTCCGCTACTCTAAGAATCTTTCGTACACTCTGTTCGAATCTACTACCAAACATCTCCCTGACAAACCCTGCAATCGATTCATCATCCATTTATTACTAAAAGTCAATAAAAACTTCAACAAAATGAAATATTAACAGTTTTTCAAAGTTAAACCAATGCATTTGAAATTAATTTCAAAATCTTATTGGATCTAGAAACAGAATAGACTTCATCTAAATAAAAGCAAAATACATTTCTCTATTTCAATTAATTTAATGGAAAGAACGAATGTTTCCGAATGCCTAATGATTTCCTAGTAATGTTGCTTGGAAAGGTCGGACCCGCAGAATATTCGAGCGACGCCGATTAGTTGTATAACGCGTTCCTATCTTCTCTGTGCTTGTGTCGGTGTGTGGATGCCGGTGTATACAAGAGGACGTTTGCCGGCGCACATTGGGTGCCCTCGGTGAATGCCGGTGCGTCGGTATTCCCTTCGGCCTTAGAGACGGAAGCCCGCTAACAATGCCGGCATCTAATTTCGGATTGCAGGTTTGTGTACACTGCCTTTACGGATATTCGTATGTACGTGCGTGCCACTTCGGGCGGAGTGGCGCTCGCGCGCGCGCACACTCCTACTTTTCAGAGTGGAGTCCTCTTCCCCCCGGCAGAAGAATGCCGCCCCGTTCCTATTCTCCCGGGCTTTTGAATGGACATGTGCATAAGAGCGCCGCCTTAGATCCTCTCCCTTCAAACCTACCAAGCCAGAAACGAAAAGAAATCTTCCGCACTACGAATAGAAATATATCTCGAATTTTTCAGATTTCTCTTAATGAATTTTTTTTCAAGTTTCAATTATGAGTTTTCGTTTTTGGATGTACGAATGTTGGAAAAGATGGATTATAACGTCTGTCTTTCAAGTGGTAATGCGATCACTCGGACACTTGGTGTTTCCCGTAAGCGTGCTCGACAATTGTGCTATTTCGGTGTTCCAGGCACAGACTCTTGCGTCCCTCTCTCTGTGTCTTGCTAAACGTACTTAACGAGGCTACAAGCACTCGCACTCGATGCAATTTCGAGCGATCAAGAAACACATCCTCCACTGCGTTTTCCTTCCATAAAGACCTTTGATTCTCCAGAACATTATCCAGTCTGGCATTTATTCCAAATTTAAATCTGACAATATTCCAGCATCTCTAATTTGAAATCTAATAATTCCTCATTTAATTTCTGCGGTTCAGAATTTGTTATATGGAATGCAAGACATTTTAGTGAAAAGATTAATATTTTAAAATAACAATTGAGAATAAAAGTGATAGGTGATGGAAGGTGAGGAAAGAAGCGTTGGAGGGCCGAGCGAGGACTAGCGGCAGCTGCATTGGTGGAAGTACAGGCCGGTGGTGGAGGCGCCTAATACACTTGGTTCAGCCGGTTCAGCCCTCGAGCCACAGTTGAACGGAGCCCGCAGTCTTCGACGGTCGCATTTCCCGGCGTCCTCCTCGCATACACACACCTTCCAACCGTCCGGAAGGACTGCGGTATATATCTCTCTCTCGGCTTTTTTTCGCTCCTGCCCCGGAAAAGGATGTTACGTGCTCGCGCGTGCATTGTTGCTCGTCCGTGAGTGCTGGTGGATCGAGTTAATTGAGTAGCGGGCTTGCTTCCTCGTTTCCAAGTGGACAGAACGTACTGCGAAGATCTAATTAATAAATCTTCATCTCGAAGAAGTCTATTTTCCCCCCTTTGGATTACTCATTCTACTTGCCACGGTGCATGGTAAGTGTCCGACCGGCAAAAGCTCCGTCTTATTCTACTTAAAGGGGGCAATGTTGAATTCCCACGATTTTCGCCCTATGAAACGCGACGTTTTCCTGGTTCCTCGCTGCTCGAATACGAAGAGACGCTGATAAAAGCAGCGATAACTTCCCCCTTCGCTATTCCCATGCACTTGCTGTCGTAACGGCTGGGAGAACTGGCGATCCGGGTTCAAGTGTTATCGCGCGGTAGATGTATTACTCGCCCCCGAGCGGAAGCTTCGAAAGAGCCGAATCAAGGAACATCGTAGAAGAGAGCGCACTTATATCGTGCTAGTAAAGTTACATCGAGCGGGAATTGCGTTGTACAAGGAATTCGTGGAAGCGAATCAATAGAAGCGAGTAGATCACCACGCGAATCATGCCGATAACAATGCGACTAGTTCGCCGCAACAAAAGACTTGCCGGCCAGTAAAAAAATGATTGTTGTACCTGCTGGCAAGGCGGTTCGGATAAAGCGTTCTCGGGGCGAGAGACGCCAATCAACAACTGGGGAGTGCTTTACATTTAATGTCCTTCCTGCACGAGCGCTTCGTGCTTGGAATTCTGGCGCGCTCTTACTCATGACTCTTCGTGACTCCTTTCGTCGCTCGACCAGAGAGACCGTTCAATAAGTCATGAAATGTTTGGAGAATAGAATGAAGTTTAGCAAACTTCCCTTGCTATTCTTGGTGATAGAATTTCTTTGGAAATATAATGTATTATTGATAAAAAGTAGTTGAAGTTCTAAAATAGAAGTCTTGATAGGCGAAGAAAGGCGCAAGTGCTTCGAAATTCGTCGATGATTTTCAGTCGGCGAGAGGTCGTGCGTCGAACTTGGTCTAATGACACTTTCATACCAGTCAGCCTTGACCCTTCATCATTCGAAACAACGTGCCAAACATTACAGCGAGCATTATCGGCGTTAAACGGCCTGCTCGCATTGTCTCCGCGAAACGAGAGTATGTGGCAGTACGTGACGTAATTCCTTCTCGAGCCGGACGGAGCGTGCCCGCCTTCTGGCAGATGCCGACTAATACCTTAATTAACTTTGCGCGCAGCCTCGCTTTCTTACTACACGGCCAAACAGCCACTTCGACTTTGCCAGTGAAGTTTGATCGAAAGACTTTCCTGACTTGACTTCATTCGATGGCTACAATTAATAACTGCTTCGTTAATACTAAATATTTTTACAACAGTCTTATAATTTCTTTTAATTCAATTTCTTATTTATTTATATAATTAATTTGTCGTGTTTTTCATACGAAGAATAATTGTCGAAGAGCTACTTTATTAAGGGATGTTGGACCCAACGAAAATGGAGCATCCGCATTTCGCGCTCCAGTCTTTAATTGGATCTAATTAGCGATCACCGCTTTTTGTCATCAGTGACTCACTGCCACTCTTGACCCTTCCTTCCCACCTCTCTTTCTCCCGCTTTGTTTCTACTCTCCATGTGTATTTTTCTATTCCACACTGGCAGGATTATTATTCTTCCACGCTCGCCGCGGCAACGCCAAACATCCGAGCGAGGAAACAGTTTTTTGTTAGAAATGATAGCGTGCGAGTAATGATGTCTACGGTTCGACAGGGTTTATTTTTGCCGGTGGCTCGTGTGGCCCAAGATTTTCATGGTGTTTCTGTTATCCGCTCGCAGGCCAATAAAGAGTTTTAATGGAGCGTATCGCTTGCCAGATCTAAACAATCGCTTTGATAATGTCGATTTGCCAGGTTCCCGAGAAACATCGTTCCGCAGGAGCTCACATTTCATTGGCCATAGACTCGCACGATGTTAATCGTAACAGAAGTCGAGCGGACTTCTATTACCGTCGTGCTTAAATGCGAAAGCAAACTGCTACTCCTTGGTAGATAAGACTGATGAGACATCAATAATCATGCGTTCTCATTTTAAAGCCATCTATTTAAAGCCGCTCTATTTTAATGAAGGATTTCTTTAACAAGTATCACTGAAAAAGATTTATTACTATTTCGAAGTTTCTGCTGTTTGAAAAGCAGACATCTGACGCGTTCGAATGAGAGAACTCGATTCCATGAAGGGGTGCGACCACCCCGAAGGGGTGCCGTCGCTGATTCATCTCGGAAAGGAATGAAAGGTCCGATCGATATGAAAGCCTTTCCTTCCCATCTAGCTATGCACTTGATATAACGCTTTATAAGCTTCTCCAGCCAATAGCAAAACGACCAACCGTTTCAAATAGGAAATAAGTCAGAAACGGAAATGCTGAAATTCCAGTGAAAAAAGGCAGCTGTTGGAGAAACACTTAAAATGGATATCTTGTATCTACATACGCGACATCGTCACAACTCAATCCTTATCCTATAATCTTCCCTCCACTTCCGGCGGCGACAATCCTCACTTTGTGCCAAATAATTCTACGTCGCGGCGAGCTCTTTGCCGACGCATAAACTCACAATCGTCTCGTTGTCGATGAGAGAAACTTTGTAAAGAAATGACACTGTTGATGCAACGATTTTTAGGGGGGAAGAAGATCGAGTGACAGAGACGATGAAATGTTTATCTGAAGGAAGTTGGCGAGTCTGGTGTTAGCAAAGAAGGTGGAAGACTGAAACCCTGAAGATGTCGAAGAAGCATCATCCCTAGCATGATCCGAATCGGTGCAATTGGACTCTTGGCGCTGATTTCGTTTTTCGGCGAGCTCGAGTCAGTGAGCGTGGTCAGTCAACATGCGGACGAAGAGTATTTCCTGGACCACGAAGTCTCCTACGAGGAGGCGATCGCTCAGGCGAAGAACCTCCCAATTTACCCTGGTAAGAGATTACGCAATATTTGCAGTTTCTCTCTCTCTCACGAAGAGACAAAGCTCTGTTAGGTTCGGGCGGTTGTCCGACTCGTGGTCTATAAAGCATTTTTCCACCGGAGCAAAGTGTATTTATCTAACCGAGAATAGCTCGCCTTTGATCTACTCTCGGCGACCACTTCCATCAGGTCCGCCCTCTTCCCAATTCACCCGCTTGACACTGCTATTAGAAATTCTAGCTCGACGTTCACTCACAAAACTTGATCTATCTTTTCTTGCCTGCAGCCGGTGTCGACGCAAAAGGTACGAAAGCATCCGCGAGGGATGCCGTGTTCCTGGAAAGCTCGCAACTTTTCCAAAACGCCAGAACTCTCCTCCTAGCTCGAGAGAACAATTGCAATTGAGGTCTCTCTTGAGCTCCGAGACTAGTTGGAGTGTAGGCATCTGGCATACTTAAACACTGCGTTAAAGAGAATTGCGCAAAACTTCGAGTCGTCAATTAACGTGAATCACGGATCGCCGCTTTTCCACCGGGTGGATTTTAATAATAGGGCTTCGCCTCTTTGCATAATGAGGCCACCTGTGATTAGTTGGTAATATAAGCAAGCTTGCTTTGATTCGAGGAACACGGTGTCCTGGATAGAATTCAAACTCCTACTGCCGAGTAGATGCGGACAGTCGTAGTCAGACCTGCAATATTACTTATCGCTATCGCACTTTTCGTTGAATTTCTTAGCCTTGTACATTGCTCGTTATAAATTATTATTGCTATTCCTATCACATAATTTATGAAAGAAGTACAAATCTCTGTCATATTTAACAGGACCAATTCCTGGGTGCAAAACTTGCACTAAATCAGAGCTGACGTATTGCAAAGATGGAAGCGTCATCAATGACCATTGCTGTTGCGATGGTAGTGCGAAAGGTAAGATATATTTTTTTGCAGCACTTATTATTCTCTTATTGGATCTAAACTGCATTGATTTCGACCTTCGCTGTGATTGCTTGAAAAAGCGTCGTTCTCAGAGCAGAGGGAATTCGTGCGTGAAGAATAGGCCGCGCAAATCTCTCGGCGATTGTGCAACAGACTGATTTCGTGCGGCTCTAATGTTAGCAAGATATCCGCATGGGAAATCGTGTGGACATAGGCAAAGTTTCAAAGTTCGTCCATTAGCGTGGGGCGTTTGGAAGGTGGAAGAAAAAGAGTGGCCTGTTAAACGAGTAGTAACGCAACACGCGTCTGTTTTCTGTTTTTACGAGGAAGCATCTGCCGCAACATTGGTAGGCCGATGATTCTTTACAGCTGGTCGGAAGGGCGATCACCTGTTCAGGAAATCATCGAGCCAACTCTGCCAGGCTTATGCTTCTCCCAACAATCCTTTAAATTCAATTCACGAAGTAGCATGCACGCTCGATGACTCATAGCATTGCTAACTTTTTTCAACTTACTCTCTCAAATTATTCCACTCGATTAAAGTGAAATCTACGTTATGAAAGATTGAAGAAATAAATTGGAACAGCTACTAAAGATTTATTAAGATATAAACTAATTAGCGTTCGATCTTGATTCGACTCGCAAGAGAACTTCGATAGTCCGAAGTGCGGCTAGCCAAGCTGGTAATAAAATTGCATTGCCGCACGCACGAAAGACACACTTGGAATACGCGATGATCTCTCAAGCTTCGGCACACTATAGTTCTTCCACACTGGCGAACCCAATCAAGTCGATCGGTTAAATGGAAACTGCGTGACTGAACTAATCCAGGATTCCTCCGCAATCTCACTGGAAACCACTCCCAGGGACTATCAGAGTTTGAGATTGTTTTCGGTATTCCTGCGGTTTGGCAAACTGTGCGCCGATTGATTGTAAGAGCAATCTATCGCGGCAAAGAGGTAAATTGAATATCGGAGAATTAAATCGAGTCGCAGTCGATGAGGATCGATCGGATATATATATCTTTCGGTCCGGAAGTGATATTGCACCGGAAACCTTATGGGTCTCGTTACATGAGTGGGTGTCACGTGCAAAGCAGGTCGTGATAATTTCGTTTCGAGACTCAAGTACGAAGCATTGAAACTTAGGAGCGTAAAAAGGTGCGAGAAAAGTGTCCTCGGCTTTCTTGCTCCTCTCTCAGCGGAGAGACTGCTCTTTTGTTTCCCAAGAGCTAATTGATTTCACCATAAAGACATGTCTTCAGTTCTAGTCAGGTGTGTCTATTGTGCTTGCAGAGGTTTTCCCGTTCGTCAAGCACACTTGCCGCGTGGGACCGGAGGAATGTAGAGTGCAGGCTGGTGACTGCGCCGAGTACTCGAGGCTCCGCGAGTGCTGCTGCTATTCGCATCTTGCCAGTGTCTGTGAGTACCTAGTTTCTTTGCAACTAAGAAATATTAAATATTATAACTCAAGAAAAATTGTAAATTAGGCATAGAATTATAATTGAAACAGTTAATCTATAAGATATCTCGTAGTGTTGTTTTAATTATTGTAAATCTATTACTGTAACTTAATATTATTATTATATTCCTCAAAATAAAATCGTCCTAAATGTGCCTAGCAATGAATGGGTGAAAATAAATTATTCCCATTCTCAAATTATATTTATTTTAATAACTATGTTTTTTTTTCAGGGAAGTATATGGCGAACAACGCGGGATTCACAGACGACACGAGGCTCATCAAGTTCCTCACGATAGTGACGGTGCTCAGATTACTCCTGCAACCGACTTAACAAGCCTCACTCACTTTGTACAGTACCGAGATGTTGTAATAAATTATTTTTCCAATGAGAGCCAGGCCAGGGCGAAGAGAGCTTTAGAATACTAGGATGCTAGAATTGTGTCATTTAGTGCTAATACCAAATAGTCATTGATAAAAAGCGAAGGACTAATTTTTCCACGCGTCGATTAATAGAAACACGCAGAGGCTGCGACACGTATAGGGTGATTCACTTGCCTTTGAATCAGAATTCTCCTAGCCCTTATTTTTTTGGTGGACTTCCCGACCTTCTCCGGGACTGAAATTTGGCGGGGAATGTTTTTTTGCATCGAGGAAGAAGTAGAAAAAATTCCAGAGCCCTAGCTCAAAATTCATTTTTTCGCAAATTTTTTAAGGCATACCCCTTCAAAAATTTTCGATTTTTCGAAGGTTCTGGGACCGGAACGAACGCTTGATTTTTTAATTGCTCGTGTCTCAAAACGGATAAAAAACATAAATGTTGTGGGGGAAATGCCGGAATTCTACCTAAAACACGTGGAAAACCGATCTTGAATATTTCATTTCAACCGTTTATGCCATGTTTTTTTATTTTGCCGACCTTTCCCGGGGCTGAAACTTTGTAGAAAGTGTTTTTTTACATCGACGAAGAAGTAGAAAAAATTCCAGAGCCCTAGCTCAAAATTCATTTTTTCGCAAATTTTTTAAGGCATACCCCTTCAAAAATTTTCGATTTTTCGAAGGTTCTGGGACCGGAACGAACGCTTGATTTTTCGATTGCTCGTGTCTCAAAACGGATAAAAAACACGAACTTAGTGGGGGAAATGCCGGAATTCTACCTAAAACACGTGGAAAGCCGATCTGGAATATTTCATTTCGATGGTTTTCCCTATGTTTTTTTATCTTCCCGACCTTTCCCGGGGCTGAAACTTTGTAGAAAGTGTTTTTTTGCATCGAGGAAGAAGTAGAAAAAATTCCAGAGCCCTAGCTCAAAATTCATTTTTTCGCAAATTTTTTAAGGCATACCCCTTCAAAAATTTTCGATTTTTCGAAGGTTCTAGGACCGGGACGAACGCTTGATTTTTCGATTGTCCGTGTCTCAAAACGGAAAAAAAACATAAATGTTGTGGGGGAAATGCCGGAATTCTGCCTAAAACATGTGGAAAACCGATCTTGAAAAATTCATTTCGATGGCTTTCCCCGTATTTTTGGTACTTCCCGACCGTTCCCGAGGCTGAAATTTGGTAGGTAATGTTTTTTTGCGCCAAGGAAGATACTATAAAAATTCCAGAGCCCTAGCTAAAAATTTTTTTTCCCCATATTTTTGGTGGTGATTCAAAGGCAAATGACTCAGCCTGTACAATGATCTTGTTCTGGTCGAAGGTATGCGCGCGTGCCTTGACGAAAACTCAACGTCATCTGGATTTGCGATGACAGCTATTATCAGTAAACTCGTCCCGGAAGCACGACTCTTCCGATAATAACAGGGGATAAAGTGTTACGCTAAAAGCCACGCGGTATAACTATTGTCTCAGTGGTTGCGTCACTGTTTACAGTACCCACGGCTTCGCCTGTGTGTCTTCTCTTGAGAATACGACGGATTCATTGACCCAATTACAGGATAGATTTACGATTACTAAGTCCAACCGGGAAAACTGGGGGAATCCAATTATACAATTTATCGAGGATCATGTTGCGGGAACGAGCTGCGAATGAATTGTACATAGGAACTAATGAAACCTTTGCTATCACGTGAACAATAAACATATAAGAAACCTCGAATTCTTTCCACCTATTACAAAAGCAGTGTCGAAAAAGACATAATTCTATAATGAATGAAAAAAATTGCAAATGAGATGCTAACGAACTCTTGTGAAATAATGAGTTAGCGAGGAATCGCGGCCAAACCGGATACGGGTGACCCAACTTTCTACCGTTTCCGCCCCCGCGTGTCACCTAATCGGCGGAGTAGGTCTTCCGCGGACACTTTCACGAAAGTCTCGCTCTGCCAAAGAGACGCCACAAAATCTGGTCAATCGAACGATTAATTGCAAAAAGTGAGGAGTGCTTTCCCGGGGATTTTCCGGTTTGTAACTGCTCGATTAGAACGGAATGAAGATCTGGACCAGTTTCGGCTGACGGGTAAGTCGGTCACGTACACGCACCGTGGCCGTGAAGATCCGCCCATGAAATACGGTGCCTGTTGCGTGTACGTCGGCAGGTGGTGTAGGTGAATAAAAGTAGCGTGGGTTCCCGAAAGATATATCCGAGTAAAGGCGAGCCGCGATCTCATTTCACCGAAAAAGCTTGTGCAGCGCGAACCTACGGAACTAACGCGTTCAAAGTGTCTTTATCTTAGAAGTCTTAGAAGTTGTGGAAGTCGCAGGAATCTTGAAAATGTATCTAATTGCAGTGGTGATCGGGGCATGTGCCCTACTGGCTACTTGCTCGCCTCTAAATCCCGGTAAGTCATTAAATACTTCATTAATAAACGCATTCTCCTATAAAAAATATTTTCTTCCTTAAAGAATGCGATTTTTTTAAACCCTGTATTAAAAGAGTGGAATATTTTTAAATGAATAATAGACTTCTTTATAATAATAAGTCTTGGATTATTAAAGAATTAATAATTAAAAATTGCTGTTCATTACGCCTGAATGATACAAAGGAGAACAAGCGAGTACACCAGGAAGCTTGACGACAGGCGTAAAGGAAGACTCGCTGACGCCGCACTCGGAAGTGGATACTCGTCAATACTTCGGTCAGAATAATCCTTTCAGACCCGATTACAGACCCGATTACAGACCAAACAGGTAAATTCTAATTAACATATTAAATTGGCAAAATTTCTATTTATATTATAAATATTTGTTCGTAGAAAATGTCCACTGTGCGATAGTTCGGTGTATCCTTACTGCGGCGAGAAACTTCTGCACGATGCTTGTTGCTGTACCGACCCTTACAGTCACGATCTTCCCTACCAATGCAAACTGGCCGATTGCCGATTCCTGCACTCGAACAGCTGCCGTGAACACCGGCTGATCGCGAGCTGCTGCTGCAGCGACGACTACCGGTCGCTTTTGAAGAGCTTTGCTAAGATGTGAGCGTCGCCGTCCGCCTGTCTGACCGATAAACCGACTGCCTGACACTGCCAAGTGATCGAGCACACTTAGTAACGCTAATAATAATAACTCGCCGATAATCTGCCCTCGAATTCCGTTGACACACTGAGATTACGGAAATTCGACATTGTTCTCCAGTGACCTGGCCACTGATAACGCAGGATAACGGCTCGCTCGAGATCGACCTTCGCCTAAGTTATTTTTTGCCCGCTCTCCGAGCCAGAACTGGGTCATTGAATTCGCAATGTGCCACTTAATTATCGGCAGGCTCATTATCCTCGATAGTGCACGCGCTTACCACTCTCTTTGGCCAGTGTGCGTGGGAGAAAAGTCAATGAGAGCTTCGCTGAGTTATATTTAAACTTCGATTATGTAGGATGTATTTATCGAATTATATGAATTGCTATTTCGATGGTAGTTTTGTTTCTTGATGAGTAAATCTCGAAGGGTTGAAGTTCCAGTGGAATTTTGTTGAAGGAAGTGATCCTTGAGATGAGTAAAAGGGAAAAAGGAACGGAGGGCTCTAAAATTGGGGAGGTGCTCGCTCGAGAGTTCAATGTCAAGGTCGTGCACGTGTCGAGGGCCGGAATGGGTGGTCCCCAGTGGAGCCACGTGCAGCCCCACTTCTTCCAGGAGAAATCAAGAAAAAAGCATACTACGAGCATTAGGAAGATTTTGGGCGAGCGATCCAATCTTTCACTTGGAAGACTAGTAAAAACCAGTTTTTGAATCTCTCGTTTGCGCAACTTTCAAATTTCCGTATCCATATAATCAGTAATTTTAAAATTGTCGTGCCACGTGTACACGAAGGTTTCACCTTGCCAAAATTGCACGTGGCATCGCAGTGAGAAAATAAGTTGTTTACGTTGACAAAATGTAACAGGAAAGAAGACTGCCGAATAATGCACTGCCACGTGCTGGAATCTGTCTGATACGTACACGGCGTGCACGAGAGCGCGTGTCACGGCGCGGTAAACAATGAAAAAACAATGATGGCAGGAATAACAATGATGATCGAGTAGAGCCGAGATATACTTGGTCTTGGAGATTTCTCGGCGCAAATAATCTCCAAATTGCGTTTCAAGTCCAACCAGTCATTCTCTCGCGGAAGAGAAAATGTGTTCTCAGACGTAAAACCATATCTTTTGTCGACTGCATCTGCGTTGGAATGTGTGGGTCGATTTCTTCGCACAAGCCGGACGTCTCAGTTAGGCTTTTGCGATTGGAGATCTCGGCGGCACCTGCCCACTGCATAAACATGATCGATGCCGTGCCTTCCGCACGTGCCGAAGGTGGATTAGAATGTCGCACGGATCGAAATCAATCATATCAGCATATCGTGCCCGGTGGTTCACTCGGCCTGGCTGGCTGGCTGGCTGACTGGCTGGCGTACTATCGACTAGAAAGAGCAGAACGAATTGCGAACGATAACGGTATCGGTCATACGAGACCTGGTCAGAAAATAAGTGTCGATGATGATCGAACCCACGCGATGCCCGAAGATTTCTCTGACACCGTCCTATCTTATCTTCAAAACATGTTTTCAACGATAAACTATAATTTTGAATATGAAACAACTACTCTCCGGACTAGCACGCTTTCTTAACTTTGATCTAAAAGAGTTGGCGTATTCGTGGCAGCTAGAAAGAGGGTTTTGTCTCGAGAGAGAGAGAGAGAAGGTTGGTATTATTTGTGCGGTGAATGAAGAAGGATGCTGAGTGGTTCGAGGTTGAGGTTCGACTCGCGAGGACTCCAAGGACACCAGAGGGTTACACGTGCCGAGTCTCTCGGGGCGACAAACCCTCGATGCCCAGCGGGCCCAAAGAAATTCCAAGTGGTCCGTCTTCTCTTCCGCCCCTTTCCCTCTCAGGCACTGCGTCTCGGCCGAATCTACGAAAACAGTCTGCTCCAGTCTCCTCTACCATTCCCATCTCCTTCTTTCATCGTTCTCCCCTTTGCATCCGGCAGACCGAACTAACAAGGCCCTCGTGGAAAAGTACTCGCCACTATCCCATATTTTCCAAGGGCCGAATGCCCTTTTCTAGTTCGACACGCATCCGATTTGGAGATCATCGTAATTAGATAAGCGGACCCCTCGCATTGGTCGGGCTTTTCCACGATAATGATAAGCACTTAAGAGGAAACAAAACCCACCTAGAAAGGGGCTCCTCTCAAAAAGATCCTCCTCGAGCAGGCTTTCTATAATCTGCCTTTGGAATCTTCTCAAAATTGGACTTTCCAAGTGGCAAAATCTTTCGCATACTTTCATTCGGTACACACTATGCTGATACGCACGTGCGTTCTACTTTAAATATCAGAGCAGTGGAAGAAGGGGGATTTACGCTCGAGGATCAAGTGGAAAGGGTCAGCGCTAGTCAGACGCGCTCTTAAGATCGTCTGATTAAGTAGAAGATATCAATCGAGTGACACGTGCAACGATTGGCCAAGTAGCGTTGTTCGTTTGGAGAAGGAACGGCGATGATATAATTTCGGCATGCATCATCGTGTCCTGCTGCTGGGAGAATGCGTGCGTGCGTGCACGCGTGTCGCGTCGCGTCGCCGGCTGCCAGACGAGTCTGGAGCGACCGGAACGAAGTGGGCCTCTCTCCGTCCTTGTGAGCGGCGCACGCGTCGGCACGTGAACCCACGTCCACCTCTGACAGGACCCAGATTCGCTCGCTCGGGCCCACCACCCCCTCTCTCCAGACTCTCCACCACTCATTTCTTCGGCGGCGCGCACGTGTACCAAAAATAACTTGGCCGGCCATGCCCAAATTCAATTCTGCAAGTTTCGCGCACTCGACATACAAATAGCTTTCAGAGAACGACAGAAGTGTAGTAAAATTTATTACGATTTAATGGCGCAGGTTAGTGATTAGCGTGCCGCTAATTGCCGATTACCGCACGTGCCGGCTATGTTAGTTAATAGACAAGTATGGAAATGGTACGAACCTTGCTTGGTACGCGCTGATAGTTCACCAGTGTCAATTGCCACATTGCATATACATACAACTGATTGCAAGATTAAATAACACGTTCTGTTAAATCATCGTATCGCAGCCGGAGGAAACCCGTCATTTCTCTTTTCCTGGAAAAAATTTCGATAAATTGATCCTAACGAAGATATCCTGCAAAGTATTTAACAGCGCGGTCGAGGAAACATTAGCAGTCACGAGATTCCAAAGTGTGACCGCACTGGAGCTGCGCGAGTTATGTCATTCTCCGGCATGAATACTTCTGTCCACAACATAGATTGCGGAAAATCACTGGTCGATCCCCCTTTCAAACCACCTTTCTGTATCTCTGCTTTCGAGAAACATTAAGGAAATTTTCAAAATCCAATCACAGTGAGATTAGAATCGTCTCTTAACGAATTTAGAGTACGTTTTTGGGAGAATTTTCCCCGAATCTTGGATCTCTCATTGCACACGTGGAGGCGGTATTATGTAATGTAAGCTCTCTTGTTTGCGAACTCGCCGGGGGAAGATCGGGCGAGTGTGAGGACGCGCACGTGGAGCGCCGGTGGCGTCGTCGCCGTCGTCGTCGTCGTCGTGAGAAAAGAGAGGAAGGAGCACCGGTGAAACCGCACAGATGACCGTCTCGTACTCGCTTACGATTACGACATCGCTCGATTCAGATACTTGTATATATATATAAGTCTCTACACACATATATGTGTGTGTGTATAAATACTACACTTTCTGCGAGACTAACCGCGAGGAATTCGTCCGAGAAAAATGCCAACTTGGACGACTTCAACCAACGAATGTCAGGACACGCGTGCCCGCTTTGGTAATAGCGAGGGTTAATGACTCCGATGATCGCTCGAAGCGTCAGCCATTGTGCAATCTTCCCGTTTTCCTAGTCCAATCTTTCAGGAAACGTTTCATTCTCGGGGAATATTGCCTTGCAGCGAGGTCAACTGGAAAGTGCAGGTATAATACGGTTTTGTTATTTCACGCATTGTCCGAGTCGGTCCGAGTTCATCGAACTATCACAAAGATTGACAATGCCAAGATCAGCAATCTAGTCTAGAGAATCGAAATGTAAATGGAATGCGGCTGGTAAGAGTCTCGTAGATATTGCGAGTATTATACTTCGCGAGAGGATAGTTGTATTCAGATGGTAAAATGGTTGGAGATGTGTCTTTTGTTATAGGGAAGAGCGAGAGCAAAGTAGATGTCTGCGATTTGTAATGCGATTGTTACTTAAACCAGGTGTCAGGATATTGATGAGGCCTCTCATTGGCGAGACCAGTTATACGGACAATTAATATTCCCAAGTGATGAATGGATCATAACGTAATTATACAATGTTTCCGGACAAGTTACGAGTTCCTCAAGCGTGAAAACCTGTTCGGTATTCAACGAAAAACTAGGAGTTAATCCTGTTAAGGCAAGCAGAACGTTCCCCTTTGGTAAGCCTTGGTAATCGTCAGTTTCTCCGAGCTAGTCTTTTGCCAATTTGGAAGCTGACAACAGTGGAATTGCCCTAATGAATTCTACGAAAACTATCATTGTCCGGCGATGCTAATGGCCTCTTGAGCGATTGCGCTCGAGGGCTTCGAGTCGGCTGGAGCGCGACAAATTTGCGAGGAGGCTCGTGGCGAGATCGGTTCGAACGCCTCACAGATGGAAGGACGAACTGGGCGAGCCGTTAGTCGTCCTTGATTCGGCAGGACCTCACGCGAAAGCGACAACGAAAGGTCGCCACGTGCAAGAACGCCTCTTCCCTCCAAGCGCAACCCAGACATCTCGCTTTTATGTAATCGATTCCTATCGTTTCCCGATAACAATTCCAATACAATTCGAACCGAGAGAAAAGAAGTCAAGAATGGAATTGGAGAGTCTTCGCTCGGATTTCTTCAGTTGCCAGATGGAGAATGACACCATTCGGCACTTGGATGCTCCATTTTTCTGATGCGAGCAGATATTGCGAGGAGGAATGTTCTTGAACCCCTCTTTCTTTCCATTGACGGCGATCAACGGTTCGTCTGGTTGGATCAGACACTCTTCTTATTCTCCTTCCATTTTTTTTCAATGTCCAACAGAGCGGTGTCCTTCGTACGACGGTCCTCTGCTCTTCTCCTCTTCGTTACCTTCCTCCACTTCTTTTATCGTCAGCCGTTGACACGTGTCGTGCCGATCACCCTGACATAATTGTTTCGACGTCAAGCATCGATCCTCTTAATCTCTTCTGCTACCCACAAATAGATCAACTATTATTTGGACGAGATTCCATGTAAACATCAACAAAATTTAAGTCTTCCAGAAGAAATGTATAACTCGTCTTCCAAGATCTCTTGTAAACATTGCAGCGTATGTATTAGTACGTCGAATGCGCATCTCGTCTATGACGAAAATAAACGTCCTCTGTCAGGGGCTTCTGCTATCCTCGGATATTCCAATGTGCACGTGTTTCTCTGTGTCTGTGCGTGTGCACGTATGGAAACTCGACCAAACAAGACGTAGAATCCCAGAGAATTGTTTACCTATACAACAGACCAATAACGAGGATTCCTACCTGGGAGAATCGGCGCCGGCAAAAAAGTCTCTGCTTGCTAAAGTCAAAGTATTTATCGGTCGCATCGTTTCCGCTCTCCGAACGCAGTCTACGCTGTGCCGCACACATTTATCACAGGGCGAGTAGCAAAATACTTTTTGGCAAACAATGAGAATGCGATTTCGCGCAAAAGAATCACTGACGGCTCTTCTGTATCGTACGGACGATCGTCGACGCAATATGCAGTTATGCCGCGTTGCTTTCATCGTATTTTGGGAGCGTACACCCCCGACCAACTGATACAAATAAACTTTGAAGAAATATTTGATACTGTTTACGTAAACCTACAAAAATTGATCGATTTTTCGATCGCTTCAAGCCTTCATTTTAAAGATCACATTTATTCAGCGAAATCCTGACGGTTTTATTCACACGAGGCTAATTATAAGAGATATTCTTGTCAGTCGAGGAAATCAGTAATCAGAAAGATCTATGTTAGAGCGAAGATAGGACTCATTTAGATTTCCATAGGAAATTCATCAGTGGCAGGATCCTCGGAGGCAGATAAGAGACGAGGTTGGCGCCGGCGGCGGATCGCACGTGTGCAGTTGCGTCGGCTGCTGGAAGCGGCCGGGCCACATAAGACCTATTCTACTTAATCCCCTTTTGGCGAGCGTTGCCGAGTGCTCGAGCACTCGGCTACTTCGATTTCCAATCAGCGTTGGTTTCGCCTCGACAATATTTACCGTCTACCTTCTTATTAAGTGGACTCACCACTACCAACACGACAATCCTCGACTGGAGAAGTGGCGCGTGTACGTAGAGAAACGATCACAAGCGCATCGGTGTCATTAAAGCAGAAATCGAGGGAAACAGAAGCGGAGAATACATGGGCGGTGCGGCGCGAGGATGTGTCGGTGCGTGTACACTGGCGAGCGTCGGAATCACTCTGTCTCTGGGTGAAAATGTTAATTTCGTTCCCCTGGACAGAGGAGACGAGGCGCGAGCGCACCTTACACACGCGCTCGTCGTCGATGGGAGGACGAAGGCACGCGCGGGCATATACGTCCCACGTGTTTGTTTCTATTGGTGGAGAAGCTAGCCACTGACCGTTGTAGTACCGAGAGAGGCTACAGAGAGCATTCAGTAGTATATAAGGGCGATCCTGTGCTAGCGGCAACCATAAGCGAGGGAGTGATCCCCTGAGTGGTGCATCACACTAACTCTCCTCTCGGTATCCCTCACTTTTCACATTCTCTCTCATCCTAGTTTAACTATCTTATTTACTCAAAATCCTATTATTACTCCATTTTATTATAATCCTTTCCACCTCTCGATTACATCCATTCTCCTGTCCTCTCTCTTGTCGCGCTGCGCTCCGCTCGAAAGAAATCGTTCGAGTGAAGGATAGTTTGGCAGAAAAAGAGAGAGAGAGAAACCCGAGGCGGAGAGAGAGTCTTCGAGCAGCTCGACACGCGTTCCCGGTGACGAGCAAGTGGAGTATTGCCACTTGAATCGGATATCAGTGAGGAGAGCACACCTCGCTCTTCTACAATAGCGCTTGTCGAGTAAGTCGCGCGGCCGGCCGGACACACGCTTCCAGTTGCACTACGCTCTTCCCGGCTTATCGGACATGTGATCGAACGAGGATCCAAGCGTGCCGAGTGACTAACGACCAGTGAATCAAAGGACTAATTTGTCAAATGCATCAAAAGGAAAATCAAGAAATGACATCGGCTCTCGTATTAACTGGAGGCTCCTGGCTTACTTTGGCACTCTCGTTATGCCTCTTCTCTGTCTTCCTCACACTACTCGTTCAGAGAGGGAAATTCCTCTACGCACTTAGGAAGGTGCCTTATCCACTATCATTGCCCATCGTTGGGAATGCATTCCAGTTGAACTGCAATCAAGAAGGTACCGTAATAATTATTATACAAAATCCTCACACGATTCGAATATTTTATCTTTCGATTTGAATCCAAAGATAAATTGTTATTGAAATACATTTTTAAATATCGACTTCTACGATTATTACGATTCGGAGAAAGGAGGATTGATCGATTGCCGAAAGAATCTGAGAGAATAGTGCTTCGAGAGATAAAGTTATGTGGGCTCTGGAAGTTAAAGTCGACTTTATCACCGATTGGCGAGAGTACCTTAAGCGAGTGAGAGAGGAGAGTGTACAATCTGGCGATTCGCCGCCGAGAGAGAGATAAGGATAACCCTTGCGGGATTCGAGTGCGCGCACTCTTGGCACGCGGTGCATCGCTATCGAGGACAGACACGTGCGAGCGGAGAGACACTCTGCTCTCTTCTCCCGCGAGCAGTTCTACTCGAGCTGCACCGATGATAACGTTTCCACGAGAGGGGATATAATCCTCTCTCACTCTCACTGGCTCGAGCGTTTCTGCAATGGCATCAATTAATCCGGCGAAAGTAACTTCAGTCCGGCATGCGCTCTGCATGCAATTGCAGCTATGCACACGCGGCAAACCAATCAAGCGACCATGAACCCTTTCACGTAAAGTTCCAATTGCAGCAGCGTAAATATGTATGATGATACAACACTGCAAACAAATCGGCACACTCAGTACTTTTAAAATAAATGTTCTTTTAAACAATTATCTCTTTTAAGGATTGTTTTTTTTAAACTTTGTCGTTGAAGGAAATGTATTTGCAATCGTCGATGAGTATAAATATTGAGGGGAGGGTGAAGAGAGTGCGAGAGGAAAGAGAGAGAATTCTTTCATCGGGCGAAAGATAATGCTCGGCGCCCTCAGGGCCAGTCGGCCGAAGGAAGAAGCGGGTCGAGGTCACTCTCGGCACTGAATGACGCTACGACGACACGCAATTGTACGCAATTACATGTCTCAGCCGAAAAAAGGTCGCCAGTGAAAGAAGAGCACTAGGAGTGCAGCAGCTCCACGTGCCGGCTGCTGCGGCAGAGTGCGCTCGGCCACTTTGCTCCGACTAGACTTCTACTAGACGTTCTCTATCACCCCGTTACGCGCCGATCGTTCTCTGCGCATCAAAGCCCCCTCAAATCTTCTACGCTTCGATAAACCTTTCCGCCAATAAGACTTACAATACAATTCCAACCAGTCATAGAAATTAGCATAGTCGATTGTAGATTCCTCGAGGAATCGAGTACACATTGAATCATGCGGACAAATGACGCGCTTGATGAATTGTTCGGAGGATACACGTGGCTTTAATGAGAAGGCGACTGACACCAGAGTTGCCGAGTACTCGGAGACGATTGTAATAATGAAGAAATGCAAATGGTGTGCGAGGGAAATCTGGGAGTGGCGTTTAGCTCTTTGAAAGATAAAAGGATTCTGCTCCTGGCGACAGAAGGAGTGGCGAGTGAAGTGCGAAGTATCAGGGACACATTGGGCGAATGCACTCCTCTCGGTAAAATAGGCCGGCGTCATTGCGGGTAAGTCGAAGGTCCGATCGAAGGACGCCTGGCGTCTCATTGCACACTTCAAGGTCTACGAGGCGATCTCTACTCTCTTGCCACGTGCAGCCGATGCTCCCTCGCATTGCAAGCATGCACATTGCCATTTTCCCGGTCAACGTCCGGTCAGTACGTGGCCGCTGCTCCTCTTTCGCCAAGTGCTCTCAGCACGTGCAGCGCGAGCCTCTCATCTCTTCTCTTGCTCGCTCTCTCGCACTCTACCTCCAGCGATTTGCTTCAACTATTTCAGCTTCGTTTATGCCCCCCTTCGCCTATGCACTCTCCTCTCCTCTCCTCTTTCTCTCGACGATTGACGCAGTGCTCATTGCTGCCAAGAATCCTCTAGCTGCAATAGACTGTACAACGACCCCCGGGTGAATAACCCCGACCGATCATCCAGTCTTCTCTAGAAGATGACCTTCGACTCCAATCTACCCATATTTCAGCATCGAATTTTCACTCCACTGACAAACGTCACATTTGCTTTGCCAGTGGCGAACATGTTCGTTTAAAAGATTTCGCAAATTCTCATTGGACTCAAACGTGACAGGTTGCTATGCTCGGGCAAAAAATCCCGTGAATGTAAACTAGTAGCGGTGGATAATGAGTGTGCCGAGTTTCACTGGGATTAATGAGATATCTGTTGGTCGATTGGTGACTTGGCAGAACTTTGAATAGTGCCACCCGTCGATTCTTGAGATTGAAGTCCGATTGTTCAAGCCTGGTTTCTCTTATTGCAGAATTCTTCAATAAATTGGTGAAATGGAGCAAGGAATTCGGAGACATATTTCTCATCTGGGTTGGCCTTCGACCTTTTATTTTTCTCTACAAAGCCGAGGCGATACAACCACTGTTGAGCAGCAGTGTTCACATCGACAAGAGTTTGGAGTACGAATATCTGCAACCTTGGCTTGGCACCGGTCTAGTCACAAGTGCAGGTAAGCCTTTCAACTGCGACCAATAAGAATGTCAGGCATCCGGGATTGCCAAACGATTGTATATAAAAATACAAGAATTAGCATCGCAATTTTAATTTTAAAATTGCAAATTCGACCGAGTGATTATTTACGAAACGAAAAAGTTACGGATTGAAAAAAAGAGGAGGGGTTTTTCGAGACGAGGCTGACGGAAAAGAAAAAGGAAGACGTGGCAAGGAGACATCGAAATCGAGATTTATACCTGGAAGGCATCGGATGTCTACGTATGTCTAGACGCGTCGGAGTAAAGCGTGGAGGTCGGGCATCATCGAAATTGGAGAACCGGATCGACGCCGCGCCGGTCCCATCGGGAACGCACGCCTTTCGTCATTAATTCCTAGACGCTACTTTTAACCGGCCCGGCATGCCGGGATTTTTTTGGACGGAATCTCGGCAAAACGCCAACATTCCGTTGGAGCATTCCGCAACAAAAGGTCGCCTGATCGACGAGCCAGATGTCTAATGAACGGCGCTAAAATGCCGGTGCTCGATACAATCAATAAAAACGTCATATTTCTCCACCTACACGCGTCGATATTACAATTCCACCGACAGAGACTTTCTAATCTATTTCACTTGAGAATCTCTCGATTAATTCATTCTCGAATCAATTTCATTATTAATAGAAATATTGATTAATTCTTTAGGTGAAAAGTGGCATTTCCGAAGGAAGTTATTGACGCCCACTTTCCACAGTGGTCTTCTCGATGTGTATTTGAAAACCGCCTTGGAAGCCTCGAACGTCCTGATATCCTGCCTGCGCAAGGAAATCGGACAAGTGTTCGACATCGTACCGTACTCGAAGCGAGCCGCACTCGATGTCATCTGCGGTAAGTGCGAAATGCAATGTTTGCCCGTTCGTCCCGACAAATGAGAGTGCCAATTACACTAACTGGAAAAACCCCACGCTTCTTCCGCTGCGCGTGAAATCGTTAATGACTCCGGCAATTACTCTTTGACTAAGAGGACTCTTTGCACGAGGCGCGGAAGCCTGCGATGCTATAGGCGATAATGTTTTTCTTTCGTTGCATCATGCTTTGACGCACCTAACATCCTTACTATTGAATTTTAAGTGCACCGTGAAATGACAGAACGCGTAAATTACAAAGCAGTCACTTCACTTGGACATTCAATCATTTCGATCAACAAGTTAATGACATTTTTATTTCTTCGATGGAAATACATGCTCCGATTTAAATGATTTGCGACGTTTTGATTTACGAAGTTTCTTTGCCTTCTTTACGCGCTGACTTTTTCTTGGATTTAGGTCGATACTGATAACGGTTCTATTCGAGATCGAAGCTTTAACTTTGTTTCTTGGATTCTTCTTGACCCGTTTCCTTTTGAATCCACGGTTACTTGCGATTTTTAATGTTTGTTGACGTCTCGGTTCATAAGGTATCTCCTGATGACTTTCCCATAGTTTGGAAGTCTGCGAATACCTGTAAAAAATTATTCTAATTGTTAATTACGACTATTAAAATAGTAATATTATTAGTTACCAATTTCCTAATTCTTCGAGTTCATTGAGATCAATTCTGTCATCGTTGGATGTTAGGAAACTTTTTAATTTCGATTGCAAGAGACTAGCTTGACGCGGATAGGATAAATAATTCAATCGAGGACTACAACTATCATAAACAAGTTCTTTTTTCTTGGGCGAAGGTGGTTTGATTTGCTTTCTTGGTCGCGAAAGTTCTAGGATTCTTTGAGTGGCTGAAATAAAATTACTAGAATTCGTATTTGCCTATCAAATGAAGGAAATCACACTTTTCCACTCGGAGAACTTGAAGGAAAAGTCGAATGTCAAGTGTACCGACCGACTGCTGTTAGAGCACTTGGTACCACGTAACCCTGTGGTTTCTGCGCCACTTCCGGAAGAGCCCTCGGCTTCGACAGCTCTAAAACACGACCTTTTGCTTCACGGATTCGTGAAACATCCACTCGTTGTTGCACTCCCACTAATTGATTCGGCCGAGTACGCGGCTGAGCTAATTGGTTGGTCCGTTCAGTTATTTCGTAAAGTAGAGCAGCCGGTTTCACCTAAAAGAAACCCAAAGTTTCGGCGCTCTTTCATTTCTAATGAACAATAAAAGACAGAAATTGATAGAAAAGCGAAGTGATGAAATGTAAAAAATTGTTTACTTTAGTTGGCTCTGCCAATTCAACATTCGCTTTGCCGGATTTCGGTTTTACGGCTGTTCGTACATTTGTATTAGTCTTTTGTATTGGCGGACTTTGAATTCGTAACGCAGTATGCGATTGCGAATTATTGCTGACATTTGAAGCATGTAATAACACAAGTTTATCGTTATTTTCGTTCTCCTTTGCTTCCAAAACGCGTGTTCTTGCCGTTGGATATTTTCCTGGGGGAATTTTCTTAGGAACTGCAAAGGGTTGACGTCTCTCAACAGTCGCAGTCATTTCGAGAAAATGTACAAAAAATTTGGATCCGAAAAACTACACGAAATTACACACTACAAAATTTTTATCACGGCACTTTCATACTAGGTTAATTTAACATTGACAATATCTATAATAATCCAAAATAATTGATACTCGCGAACTCGTCACTGACGCCACGCACTTCCGCATTGCAGAAAGTTCAATGGGCTGCCAGATAAATGCTCAAACGAATTTCAGCAACGAGTATGTCGTTGCGGTGGAGAAGTACGTAACTTTCATTTCAAAGTTTCACACCTGTTAATTCAGTGCAATATTAGAATATAATCGATTGCAAATGATGATCCTTTTTTTAGGATTGCTTCGATAATGCAGAGGAGATTCACGAACGTCTGGATATCGTATGATCCGATCTTTAAGATGACCGCTTCGGGAAAAGAGCACGACCATTCGCTTCGCATTATTCATGGCTTCGTCGATAAGGTGTGTAATTTCAATCAAGCTAAATGCCGGCCAGATCTCCTAATAAATATTAATTTCACTCGGCGAACGTATGAAGTAAACGGCTGGAAAATTTATTCGGCGCGTACGTCCTCTTCTTGGATGGGAATTCAAAGAGATCAATCACTAAACAATGTTATAATGATAGGTGATCGCTGACAGGAAAGCCGAATGGAAACAGAAGTTGAATGGTGGCTTTGACGAGCCTGTCAAGAAGCGACAGAAAGCTTTGTTAGACTTGCTCTTAGAAATATCCCAAGATGGAAAGGTTCTCAGCGACGAGGATATTCGAGAAGAAGTCAATACCTTTATGTACGCTGGTCACGATACTATGTCTATTAGCGTGTCCTGGATCCTTTATGCTCTCGGAAGACATCCTGAGTACCAGGTACAATAGCCACTCCAATCACGATTGAACAATACAATCCATCACAATTAACTTACCACCGGACTATCACCTAGACAAAAATTCTCGACGAGTATAACGAAGTGATTGGACCAAACGAAATCACTCTGGAAGGCTTGAACAAACTAGTCTGGCTGGACGCTTGCATAAGAGAATCCTGGAGAATCTATCCTGTTGCACCGTTGATAGCCAGACAGATCTATAGTCCAATTAACATAAGTAATTATCATGCTAAAAGTTGCGATACGATTTTCTTCTTTGCTGTAACTAAAAAACTTCTTCTTTCTTGCAGTGGGTAGTGATATTCCTGTAGGCTCGACGGTTATCATTAACTCGTTCCTTCTTCATCGAGATGCCAGACATTTCCCGGAGCCCGAAGCTTACAGGCCCGAACGTTTCCTACCTGACAGCCCCAGAGTACCCAGTTATGCTTTTATTCCCTTCAGTGCTGGTTCGAGGAATTGTATCGGATGGAAATTCGCCACGATGGTCGTGAAGATCATTATTTTGTCGGTATTAAAAGCTTATCATGTGGACGCTATTGATGCCGAAGACAAATTACGTTTCATATCCGAACTTGTTCTTATAAATGCCGGTGGTCTCCGACTGAGAGTCACACCGCGCGCGCAATGAATCGCTTTCGTGATGTTGTTCTCTCTTCAGACAGTCCTGAATGATTCAATTAACGTATCAACGAAAGCAGGCAAAATAAAATTCCACTGACGATGGATAATACGTCCGTCGATCTCGGAGACATATGTGATTGAATTGGGCGACCGTGATATTTAAAGAAGGAAACATTCTTTCGCTGTGATTCTGTATTCTCGGGACTCATCCGAATGTCTTTGTCCACCGCGTGCTGTATTCTTTCCCGATTTCTATTAAGTTTCTTGCTAATTCATGGATGTCATATAACCCAGGATACTTTGATCTTAAGTTCGTATTATTTCATGTGTTGTATGTGATATATTTAGGTACTAAGGTATCAAGTAAGTGTGCTGGAACCTTAAAGGGTTCCTTCATAGGCTGCAAGCCTGCCGGGCGAATTTGGTGCGAATCTAGATTTCATCTCGCAGAGGATTACTCCATACGATGTCGTATTATGAAAGATCACAGTGCGATAAGCAACACGTAGATATTACATGACAATGTCGATTAGTTTCATCAAGTTCACTTGAAAAAAAAAGGCGCGTATCTCTGCTCTACCGAGTACTCCGGATTCCAGTGACTCGGAGGAATGAAAGTATGACTACGAAATTGTGATATCTGTATTTTACAGCGTACTTAGTTGATAAGGCACGAGTATATTATACTACCATTTGTACGAATAAATAGATGTGAAATATAAACTTTTACAATTATATCTGTGTACTTTGAATCTACTCAATCAATTAATTGAATCCTGATAATCGACAATCGCGCTTCGAGAGTTTTTATATCGAATCGAGTCGAATCACGGCCTATCAAAATCAGGCGAGCCGTAGGAGCACAAGATTCAAATATGGTTGAATAGAGCCTTTCAAGCTCGCACAAGGCTCCTTTTCTATTTTCGCTTCTGTGTGTGTGTCCAATGCCGAAGGTCGAAGGTGTGTGTCACGTTGCCTTGTCATGTAGTTGTGAGTCTAACAGATAATTTGTGGAAACGCTGACTAACGGGCATCGCATCAATCCTATGCTGCCCGACGCGTCAGATTTCCAGAACCACTCGAGATAGTCCACGTAGGTTATACCACGCTGAGAACGTCGCGCAGTACTCCTGCATAATTCCCGATCGAGAATATGCGTGCTGCTATTGCGATATTTTGCGTGTTTCTCGGCTGCTGCAGCAACGTCGTGTTCCTCGAACTTCTGGTCAAGTGAGTGACAACAAACAACGCTTTTCTAGTGCTCGAGTGCATTGCATAACATACCGCACTTTATCTCACTCTACTTCTGTTTAGTGACGAACTTATCACTGTCAAATTTGCACTTTCATTTAGTTTGCACCGAAGTTTAGAATAATTGCAATGGATCGGATGGGTTGAATAGTTTTATAGTAGTTTAAACAATTTACAGAGATGATCCTGGTAGTGGGAACCTCATCACCTTCTTACAATTTCTGTTTATATCGGTGGAAGGCTTTCTGTTCACATCAAAATGTGGCACGGTCAAACCACAGATTGGTCTGAAGGACTATCTAGTACTGGTGACGATGTTCTTTCTGACCAATGTTTGTAATAATTATGCCTTTGACTTCAACATACCCATGCCGCTGCACATGATATTCAGAGCTGTGAGTAGATCAGCTGTTAGCCACTAGCAACAGGTGTTGCAATTCTTTGCTTTTACAGTTAACATACTAATGAGGAGGGAAATGTTTTAGGGTTCTCTGATAGCCAATATGATAATGGGTATTATCATTTTGAAAAAGAAGTATACCATTGGTAAATACTTGTCAGTATTTATGATCACTCTGGGGATCATTGTTTGTACTATAGTCAGTAGTAAAGAGATCAAATCTTTGCAACCCAAGCACTTGGAGCATGTACCTACAACACCATGGGATGATTTCTTTTGGTGGGCAGTTGGTATAACTCTGCTGACTGTTGCTCTATTTGTCTCTGCTAGAATGGGCATTTATCAGGAAGTGCTTTATTCACGGTATGGGAAGAATGCGAGGGAAGCTTTGTATTATACGGTAGAATTTCTTTCATATGGAATTGAAAAGCATAAGGGTATCAGCAGGTTTTACTTTATTCTTCAATGATTTTCCAGCATTTGTTGCCATTGCCATTTTTCTTCACTCTGGCACCTAATATATGGGATCACTTGACACTGGCAATGGCATCAGACCCATTGCAAATACCAGTACTAGGTATACAGATGCCAAGGCTAATAGCATTTTTAATAGGAAATGTTCTTACACAGTATCCTTTTGTGTATTAAATTCGACGATGTTCTTATATACATCGACTATCAAAAGAGGAATCAATGATGTTTCCTTAATGAAATTTATAGATATATGTGCATTAGTTCCGTGTTCGTTTTGACTACGGAGTGCACGTCCCTAACGGTGACTTTGGTAATCACTTTACGAAAGTTCCTATCACTGATTTTCTCCATAGTCTATTTCAAGAATCCATTCACAATATACCACTGGGTGGGCACGATACTAGTCTTTACAGGAACCGTGATATTTACCGAAATATTGCCAAAGATAGTACAAAGTCTACAAGGATCGCAGAAGACAAAGAAAGTACAATAAGCGGCGATGCTCGCTTTAAGACCGAGCAGGTCGCTCAACGACTTTTTATTCATATTTTGGAACAACAAAGGAGTTTGCGCTCACGTTGCTGGAGTAGCGTGACACTAACATCAGCCCTTCCTAGAAAATTAGAGAACTGCAATTAATTTTTATTTTACCAGACGAGTTGTTTTGAATTACTGCAGTGTGTGTCTCGAATCACCTGCTCCATTTGTGCGGTAGTCGCAGCTTGTACATAATTGAGAAAGTGAAAAACATGTACAAGACGATGTTAAGCTTTTGACTGTTAACAAATAATAAAAACTGTTTCACAAAATCCACGTTTGTTTGTGTTACTCTAAACTACCTGTGTGACTTGCTCTACTGCTTGTCTTACGAGCAGCATGTATAAAAAGCAAAGTCCGAATGATTGTCCTTCCCGATTTAACCGACCTTTAAATCCGTCAACCGTAACCACGAGTGAAATAAATGTTTTTATTATAGTTTCAGAAACATAGTTAATCACTTTTTATATCTTCGTATATTCCTTCTGAATTTATAGGAGGGTGGCGCTATATTGGTACCGCGAAAGTAAACTGAAAATGCAATGTGTCTTACGCTAGCTATCCCATCACTTTTTTATTTGGGGTAAGTTGCTTTATATATAGTGCGTTATCGGAAAGGCACTTACATAAATTTATGTTTTCAAGAATTTCTTTCATAACGATCAACGTCTACCCTTAGTTACTAAATCACTCCAGGATAAAAAATCCTGTGGTATGCCTAAACTAAATCAAGCACCGTCTATGAGGTTTTTAAATACGAAGAAGGAAGCATTGATTTTAACGATGCATGTATATTTTTTGTAGAACATACTTTTATACAATAAATACATTCCTTTTCTACCTATTAACGATTTATATTTAATAGTAAATCACATTACGAATGTGTATATACCAGCGAATAACTGCCGATGAAGGCTCGTGGATCGGAAAGTTTTCCCGGAATTCAAGTATATCACACACAATTGTTTTTTTGTATTATATTATACAGTAAAATGCACTTAAATCGCAGCATGCGTTTTATATGTTAAATGGTAAAAGTTCACGTAGTGGATCAAGAGAGTACTAAAATAGAGTAGAGTAATAGCAGTATGCAAAGGCTACGAGATAACTGTCCGTATACGAGCCCTACATGGATACCTACTGAAAAGAAACGTCATACACAGTTGCGGTATAAACGTACAAAAAGGTAAGAAAATAAAGCTAAAATTGAAGAAACCTGGTCAGCTCATTGGGCACGGCCATTCGAGTGAAGAATGAATTGTATCCTCGTAATACTTTACGCTCGTTTACGTAAAATTAAGATAATACTCAGTTCTAGATTAATTTCTATGGTATTCAATCTAACGTACTAAAAAGGTTATAAGAATTGAAAAATCTTATCTAGCAACTATCTTTAAGTTGGTCAACGTATACGCCAGATTTCGGATTAGTCATCCCTATCTAAAACGCGTGCGTTCCACTATTCGGCAGAAAAAGTTTCCTTTTCATTACTTTCTCGCCTCAGTGCCACGCGAATTTTCAAGACATCGAAGCACGAAAATCGAAGTGACTTTTCTCACTTTATCCTTCGGAAGATTCAGTTAGACTTGAATTAGTGTCCCCGTAAGTGATGTAAAAAAATAATGTCTATATTAGTCATCGTAGAATTCAAGAAAATGAGTACCTTCTGCAAAAAAAGACTCATCACATGTCGGGCAAGGATCAACGGGACATAGATCACAAGATTGATTGTATCAGAGGATTCGTCACCATCTGCAGGCAGAGATTGGCATTTAAAATTTCTCTTGCAGAAAAACTTGTGCTAAGGTCGGAGAGTCAGAAGGGAACAGAATCGGGTTTTTCGACGACCTTGAAAATGTTGGATAATTCGTCTACCAGGGTCTCATATCGATAGGCCACCCGAATGTCCGGCACGTTTGTACGTGTAATATCATTACCAGCCACTCCTTCCTTCGTGTAATTCGGTCCCAGCCAGTACTGCTTACTCTGTTAACAACAAGTTTTAAATGTAACACTTCAAAAATCACTCCCATTAGTTTGACCCTCGAAAATATACCTTATGCGGAAAACCACTCATCAACACTGAATTACGAGCCAGCTCGCACATATCGCAGGAACTCAGCTTCCACACTTGCGCGGCAATGCTGTACTCCTCCATCAAGGGTTCCTAGAATAAGTACACTTGTTAGTAGAAGTCGGTGAACATATACCGCCGGGCAGGGCGACCAACTATGGACTCATACGATCGATCACAAACCTTGGTGAAGTGGAATTGCAGTGGGTCGTCTGTCGACAGACTTACACACAGTCCTCTCGCCAAGTACTCGGGAAGTGGATTGCGGTGATAGTTCAAGAAGAGAGAGTTGTTACTTAAGGGCGACATAGCGATCCCGATTTGTGCCAGATAGTACAAATACTGTAGGACCGGTACTTTACGAAGTAAGAGACCATGGGAAATGTTCTCCGCCATCATATAGCCACAAACCAAGTGCTGGATTGGACCAGCCTCGCCACAATGAGGTCTTAGAACGAAAGTGTTCAAACCTTGATCACTAAACCAAATACATTAAACGTTAATTGATGATTTACTCTAACAGTTGTAGCTAGAACAATATTTTTTCAAGATTCCACTTACGCTCTAAAGTGATTAAGAACGGTCATATTCGCATAAGTATAATATTGGTAGTACGCATACGGTGGGTTCTCGACATCGTACCACTCAGCTGGTGGACAAACGTCTTTGTCAAATAGGGGATTCTCAGGCTTACTTTCATCGTCAACGGAATCAAATCCTATCACCTGTTGGAAACAACCTTACTCATTGGAGTCTAACTATCAGAGCCAATCAATAAAATTCGCCACTTACATATTGGAGAAACTTATGAAGCTCGGGGTGAGTGGTGGGGTCATTTGTCACTTCGAAGAGAGGCAGGAAAATGTTGTTCAGGATCTCTTGGAAGTTTGTCATCAATTTATTCAGCTTGAAGATGTCGCTATAGAGAAAAACAGGTGAGAAGTAGTACTCGGTGTGACGAGAAGTAAAGAGAAACTCTCTCGAGAGAGTGGCGGACTTACTATAGTCTGGGAATTTGAATGAGCCAGCGCACATTGTCTGAGTAAACGTCACTCTGAATAGCCCATTTAGCGAGCTTGTCCCATTCTTCTGGATTCTTGCCGTAAATAGAAAGACGCAGTTCCGCGTTCTGATATTTCGACTCCTCGAGGTCGCTCGCGACCTCCTTGATTATGCTCGCAAAGAACTTGCCGTTCAAGTAATTGTCCGTTTTTAGGAAGACCTCGCGCAATCGACTCTCGCCGATCGGATTGTACTTTGCGTTGAACTTATCGAATCTATGGAACGTATTTCGGTCCTGGGAAGAGAACGGCCATCAGATATCTTTACTCCATCCTTGAATCTATTTCTATTACTACTAGCAATTAATAATTGATGACTTACTGCATGAACGTCTAGCATATCAACACTAAGATCATAAGTGGTCAGATTCATTGACTGGAACACTTCACGGAGTGTCATCGTTTCTCCGGTTTTGGAGCAGGTGACAATCTCGTCGGCATGATTCTTCAAGGTCTTCTTGATGAACCTAAGCAGATGTTTCTGATTCATGCAGGACGCCGCGTGAATGTGGGTGTCCACCTGGAATTATTGACGAGGACGCGTGAATGCCGCACTACTCCCACTTCCGGAGGCCGCGCGTATACATATCTCGCCGTGAGCAATGCAGGTTCCGGGCATGCATGTCAAGCCCTGTGCGTTCTATTCACTGACCTTTCTAATATTATAGAAGTCCCTGTGCGGGACAGCCTTTTGACTGGCGAGCTCTCGGAGCTCGTTCAATAGCACGTGCAGCTGGTACTTCGAGGAAAGGTAACTCAGTCTTCTGTAGCAGAAGGATTTCAAGGGTCCATCGGCGATCATCGCGCAAAGGAGATTCATATCCCTCACGAATGTTGCGAGATCCGGATACGAGTAGGGCACCGGCTTGCCATTGGCCAAGTCCTCCTCGCTCTCGAAGACATTGAACACACCATTCACTGGCGAGATCTTGTAGTTCTTCGACGCTGGGAATTCACATTCCCAAGGGTCGCCGCGTGACGCCGGTGCGTGCACTGGATGATCTAATTTTTCAACGAAGGAGATCGATGATACTTAATATTAAGTCGTAACTCTAACAACTGGAAATTGGAATTCAGACACGAGTGGCAATACCTGCAATTGCTTTACGATCATCGTGCTGGACCTCATCATCGGTGGTGAGAGGTCTCTTATCGATACTTCGTAGGAAGCGCGAAGTAATAGTGGGAAAAGTCTGTTTCGAGTTATTCATATACTTCTCGCGAATTGCCAAGGCCTGAACCAACATCTGCGAGGCCTGCTGGAGATCTTCCAATGGCACCTAAGTAACGTGAAGCACGAAAATTCAGGTCGACTTCAACACTTTCCTCAATTCCAATACTTAGATTCCAAATAACAGCTGGTTCTATTATCGGTATTATCGGCTCCTGTCAAGTTCGCGATCGTATTTCCGGACAAAATCGATTCGAAGGTCACAGTCAATCAAGCGATGGGATTCCTCGGAGATTAAGGAGCTTCTTGCAAAATGACGAAGCACGTTGTTGGAGAAGGGGCTGGGGGAAGGGGAGCGCGGGAGGGGTAGTTGACAGGGGTTTCCCGAGTAAGGCCGCACTCCCAAGGTTTCATCTTTCCAGGAAATCCCTAAACGAGCACACCGCGTAGACATCGAATATCCGCGAGGTCCACCAGAATTGGGTCCCGCGAAGTGAATATTCAAAAAATGCTCCCAATTAAAATTGCAGATCTTTCATGGAATTAAAAATGAAACCCAACGAAACCCCGCAACATTCGTACCAGTTATTCGCATTGCGCTATCATAACTTTTAATCCGACCACAATGGAAAGCTCTGCGAATTTCTGTCGGTGGTAGTTGGAGGGAGGAAACATTGCTATGTACAACTCACCCCGGAAGTGTCCTCCCCGGAGATAGAGACGCGCTGAAAGTGCGGTACGAAGTCATTCTCCTCGAGATTGAAGATGTGGTCGACATCGTCGGGCACACCAGGTCCAATGGAAGGCTCATAGTGGCTGCGACGTTCCTCGAGGTCCTTTGCCGCTCTGTAACACCGTGCTTAATATGATTACGGCGCACAAATTGCCTGACAGTGCTTGGTCTCTCCAATGTTGCGAAAATCCCTTTCTGTCGAGGTTGCATCCATTGAAGGACGAGTTACGCCGATGGAAAATGTTTTGTTATAAAAATAGTCGTTATTACACAACAACGAGCCTTTTCATTAGAGCTTTTCCCAATAACATACTTTAAGATATTTTTCCCCTCCGTTCCACCGATACTACACGTAAGAAACATCCTGCTGCACTGTTCACCCACATCGGCGAGTTCCTCCAACTTCCGCAATGGCACGTGTCTAAACACGCCTGTAATCTCAGGGAACACGTGACCCTCCCGTAAAAGGATGTCGGCACGGAGGGTTATCGCAAAGCTCGCAAATGTTGGCCGACTTGTTTTAGTATATTTGAGTCGCCGGTGGAAAGATCACTCGGGCCGAGGATGCGGTTTAATCAAAGCGGCGAGTCTCACGTTTTATTGTTCTATAAAGTGCAAGAAATGAAAGTGTACTCTCTCTTCCAGTTGAATTAAGAGCCGCTCGAAATATCGAGGAGCGATATATTGCAGCCCTGCTAATGAAAGACTAGTGAAATATCAGGAGCAACGAAGCGAACGAGAGAAAGAGGAATCAACGAGAGTCGATGCTGCAAAAAAAGAACGAGGGGAGAGAAAAAAATACAATTCTAGGTCGAACTTTCAATACAGCTGGATTATTGGGAGTTCGGATTTACCTCAGCAGAATCCTATTATCCCTGATCCAGCGTTTAGACTCGATCGCGCCAGCGAACATGTTCCAGGATGGTTGGTTAGCCTTGGGCTAATGATTCGCCGATGGCTGCTGATTGCGGGAAGGGCGCGCGCGCGCCTACTGATTTCTTTAATTCGAACACTTTATCCTTGCTGGGCTTTAATCGCGATGCGCCAGGGATTATTGGGGCCACTCGAGGAATCAGTGACCGAGGTGGTAACTGTCATCGCCCGTCCTGAATTATGTGCGCAGGGGCAGCTGGCTGTCGCTAGAGAAGTCTTTCGGCGAGCTACATAACTGCCGGCACATTCACCAGATGATCCTTTACGGTCCGTAAGAAGAGGATCGCCGAGCACATTCACTTCTCATAGTTTAATGGTCCCGTACCTTCCTGCTGGTTCCTTCTCTGCCGAGGATTCTCAAAATCAACTAGAGATTCGGCTTCCCTGGGACGCGCGGGATGATCTCGAATGATTGTTCCGGGCGAGCAGGGCTTGCTTCGCGAGGAAACATATGTTACAGTGGCGAGTCAATCAAGCGCAATGGACGTGGGAGATGTTAACGATGGCTCGATGAATAATGCACGGCTTCTCGTAAAATGTCAATTTATGCCGAATGACGCGGTGGCGGCGGCGCGCGAGCAGCGAATTATATTCCGTGAGGCGTCCAATCGAGCCTCGATCGCGCTTACTCGCAATTGGAAAAAGAAACGTCTATTCTCGTCCAAGATATACTCCGAAATCATTTCTGGCCGTTGTATACGAGAGCACAACGAAGGGAGTGCGATACTGGGACAAATATGTTTACGAGCCGCTGGCCATTTAAAGATAAAGCCAGTGCGTAACCGGCTGATCAGGTCGCAGACGTATCATGAATGGCAATTAGGCAGTGGGGAGAACACGATAACACGTTACGAACACTCTCCCCATATGTTAATACGAGCTGCTCTCGGAGGACCGATGATTTCACGCGTCGATCGTAGCCAGCGACGCACAACGATAGACCGGCGCGGCGGCGATCGTATAAAGCATACAAGAATCGTACATCGACGACTAGTGAACAAGAGTGGTTCGATCGAGTCTCGTGGTACGACAGGTCGAGTTCCTCGCACCAGTTAGATGATCGGGTGTTCGAATCGACAACGATCAGGGATCAATCGCTCGCCCCAGGAAGCCACTGGAAAACATTGGGAGAGTACTGGGAGGCGAGTGTAAGTCGGAGCGGAGTAATCCGGGCAAATGATCGCCGGTTGCTTGGCCCTCGGTAGAATGAGGGGCGTCCGGGGGAGGAGGGCTCGTAGAAGAGGGTGGGCGCGCAGCAGGGGCGGCGGACAACTAGAAATGCCGTCGTTTTCTTTAGCAGGCTCGTTCTGCTGCTTGGCAGGTGGCTTTCCGATCCTCGCGCGCATATGGCTGCTGGTTCTCTCGTCGCCGCGCGATGCTACTTTCGTCAATCGATACATGCTTTCCCGTCGAGTTAGTGCGATTACGCGGAGAATGACAAGTAAGCGCGCGAGTCTTGCCGGTTGTTGACGCGGCGGCGGCGGTGGCGAGCATGAGGCGAGAAGAGGACTGGCGCACACGATTCACAAGCGGAGCATGGAGAGTACGAGGAGCGGAAGTTGTGAGCTTACGGTGGTAAGCGCAAGATGCGTCCTGGCGCGTCGACGGTCGCACGAGCACTGAGCGAGCAGCTCGGGGGACCTGTCGAGAGCGAGAGAGCCACCCCTTCTTCGCCTTCTGTCGCCCGTGCATCGCTCAAGTATTCCCTGCTACCGCGTCCATCCGTCCCTCGCTTTCCGCTCCGCTCCGCTCCGCACCACGTAATCTTCCGTTCTCCATTGGCGAGTCTCACCACCAGCCAGGAAAATCTACTGCCAGACTCGATCCTATCCACTCGATTGACATTGAACGCTTCTAACCACCCCTTCAAAGTGTCTGACTAACACCGACTCATTCCACTGGACGTTTATTAAAGAAAACTAGCTAAGGAGAACCTTGGAATGATTTTGATCTTGTTAGAGGATGTTAATAAGAAGGGTGTTTTCCGGGAGACAACTAACTTAGAACTCTCTTGTTCCGAAGCGCGCAGACGCTCGCCCTTTCTGGGTGAAATCCAAGCGGAAGTAGCCTAAGGCGTTCTCTATTTGCGAGCTGTCGAATGCCTGATGCATTAGCATACTTATAATACTTGCGAGCCCACCCTGGGAGGATTGGACACCTGATACAGCCGAGCTGAATCTCGGGAATGTGAGACGGCCAGTCCGTAGTACGGCCATTCAATGAAAGCTCTTGACGTACGCGAGCTTCCCCTTTATTTTTCACGGAAGCTTGCCTGCTCAAG
Organism: Ectemnius continuus; assembly: GCA_910591665.1. Taxonomy (NCBI): domain Eukaryota; kingdom Metazoa; phylum Arthropoda; class Insecta; order Hymenoptera; family Crabronidae; genus Ectemnius; species Ectemnius continuus. Next base: position 3,626,161 of record OU342868.1, on the reverse strand, counting down.
AGAAAATCAGGCGAATACAATTGTTGGTCGAAAGAAACTTCGACATTTTTCCTGCCCACGTCATTTAGCTGTATAATGCTCGGAGGACGCACGCACATACATGGTGGGTGTTGGAAGCGCTTACGTGCGTTTACGTAATCGACCTTTACGAGACTTGCCACCCTTGGATTTACCCTCTTACGATATTAAACGAGAGCAGAGGCGGCCCGAGCGCAGTCACTCATTAAAGTTGGGAACGAAGTTCGAGGCTTCGCGCAGAAAACCATGCTAAAAATGACCCCATCGATTATCCTCCTTTACGACGCGCCTCCTGCAAACTGAAAACCGAGCGCTTTTACTATTCGGCAACGAAAGTGCCTCTGAATGAGATTCAATTGTGAGAGGACTCTCCTCGCCAATTGTCTCTCGAGCCTTTTTTCCAGTCGACTCCTTGAAAGACACGTGAGCAGTAAAAACACTTTATCGATTGGCCTGAATTACATAAATCAAGATTACGAATGCGTCAGTGATCGATTGATAGCGGGTTACCTTTCGAGAGTTGATAAAAATACATCGATCGCTATGATAATAGTAAATACGTAATGAATCATATTGCTAGATTTTGTATTAATTAATATTAGAAACGATTTTATAGTATATTTGTTTTAAAAGACAAATATTCTCTCAACATCCAATTAAAGTGGATAGACTGGAAGAGCAGTGCTTTTTGAAAAGTGCACCATGAAGAACAGAATCTTCCAGCATCCAACTACTATTTATAGTGTAATTCGAAAACATCTAAATTGTCTGACAACGACAGTTATCTTGCAGAGACTAGAACCGAGTGCACACATGGAGCTTTCAGCCACATTACATTAAGTAGTTGGAGTCTCGAGCAAGTCCGCCAGGAACTGTGTTGAATTATTGATCTACAGGAACCGGCTGCGTACAGAATGGTACTTGGTACATGGTAATCTTATCTTGGATCATCCCGATGAATTAAGCAGGCTAGCCTAGTTGGAACGTGCCAAACTAAAAGGACCAGCACCACCACCAGCAAAAATGTAGAATGCGAGCCAAAGGAATCCGCGGAATTCCTGTTATCTTCCAGCTATCTTTCGTTACCATAAATCACTTCTCAAACAGCTAGTGAGAGAGAGAGATCTGTGCCAAGAAGCGTAGTTGGTAAAATGATTGTTTGAGTTTCGAGACTAATTGCAAGTTTCGAGTGGAGGACACGCAACTCGGCTAATGACGGACTAATGGTGGAAGGGTAGGCGCCCGGAAGCGAGGCGTGCCGCTTTTAATCCGGCTATTGCCGATCGTGCTTTAATATGGGTTAGCATTGAGAGTTGGAGGCTTGGAAAATAGGACGGTTCTAATGCGTGCGTTGCTAGAGAGAATGATCTACTGGCTCGACGCTGAGCCGGCCAAGCCACATCCTAAGCACGAGAGAGCGTTCGATATCAAGCGCGGCGCACACACACACAGCTCAACCACCTGGAGCGAGAGTCCCTTCAAACTGTTGGCCGCAAAAGCCACGCGATATTACCGAGATATTTTCCAACCAACCCTAGCCATATTTCCCCACTGCGCGTTCTCTCCGCTAGCGCTCGAATTGCGCGGAGCCTTTTGCGGAAAGGTACCAGGCCGATGTACATTGTGCTATCTTGCCGAGCGTGATGCAATGGTTCACAGGGCGCCCTCGCACTTTCGAGATACGCGAAACTAGAATTGCCTGCGAAGCCTGCCGCGCACGGTCATGTTCTACTTACAAAAAAACTTCTATCCAACGCTCGTACATTGTGAGATAAAATTAAATGCTTTATCATGAAAATATTTATATTAATTATTGCTGGTATTTGTTAAGATAATCGTATGATATGAATGTTGACTCGAACGATCGATGCGAGAGGAAAGTAGAATAAATAGATGGGATCGAGTAGGAGAGAAGGTGGTCGTAGAAAAGTCCCGTAATTGAGCCTGTAATTCCCCTAGGGCGTAGTGTGTATTCTTTGGTACGAGTGCCGGTGTCCTTCAGCTCTGTCTGAGAGGCCTTGTCGCAGTGGAAAAGCTCTAGGAATCGCTCGATTGTCCCTATTCTTGGTAGCCGGCGATAGCAAGCCGACTGACTCACACTCACACTCGCGCCGCCGACAGATAGACCGAAAGTTTATTGATTCGTGTGATTCACTCTTACTTACTTGACGGTGAGTTGCCGCTGTATGAGTAGCTTCTTTTCGATCTGCTCGATGGGGAATTGCGGCACTTCGTAGGGCGCTGATATCTCATTGGGTAGTTCGTGGGGTGCGAGTCTCAAGGATGTTCCACCAGCGGCTCCAGTGCCACTTCCTTCCAAGCCATAGACGGGACTTTCGCTTCCTAAACAAACGTAAATTCATCGTGCAATCATCGTACGAAACTATTTTCAATCGCCTGATTTCTCTGCTGATAACTCGAGCATTAATATTCATAGCGGTGCGTCAGTATGCTTCGAGAATAATGGATGTTCAACGATGATCGTGGTTTTTACTGTCGATGATGGTAAGACTTGTAACCGAAACTTTACCATTCTCCTTCGTTTGTCCGTTCTTCTCGAGCCACTCGCTCACGGAGTTCCGTTTGTAAATGTTGAGATATTCGGGCTCATTTCCCAGCACCATCGTACGAGCGGAAGACTTATCGCAAGGGAGGAGCCTTCAAGCGAGGAGAACTCGACTCTAAGGAAGTTGTATAGACTGTAGACGATCGTGAGTCAAGGCTCGTTCGAATCTGCCGATCGCCTTTAAATAACACGTTCCCAAGCCCAATTGACGCAAACATCGCTCTGCTGACTCGCGCTCTTTCCCCCCTCGTCGAGATAAAGCCCCGCGTCTGAGATTACATATCTCAAATATTAAAGTGCCTGTTTATTAGTAAACTCGAGCGCAACGCTGCCGCCCATTATATCATCCTCTTCCCCAATTAAATCTGTTGACACCATTCCAGAAAGACACACGTACCAGCAAACTGATCTCTCTTGGAATTGGATACAGTTAGCATGGAATTATGTCTAGCCCTGCAGAAAACTTGCGGTTAATTAGGCTTGGCTCGAGTTTCCATTCAAGCAAATCTAATCATTCCTTCCGTTAAAGTATCTCTGATTTAAATGTATAAATATTACATGATAAAATATTTGTAATATCAGGTAAGAATTGGGATAGTTTTTTTCTCTCTTGGTGGTTGCTTGTCACGAAGTTACCAACAACAGGCTTTATCTCTGATTAAGAGGTCGTCGGGTAAGAATGGAGTAGCCGATCCCCCGCGGAGAACGTCATTGGTAGGAAGCGATAAAACAGTGATCCTAGCGACCTCCGACCGGCGTGCGATCGGCGTAAGTGCCGCGGCGTACTATTAATAGCGCAATGCCAGATCGCGAACTGGTAACACTTGCGCTCGTTGACTGCCAGTCACATTCGTTTTCTCTTTCGTTATCTTCATCGACTGCAATCCAAGTTAAACGCATTGCTTTTTCCAAGTTCTAAACATACGTGTTACTACGAAAAAGCTCGAAGTGGATTATTTCGAGGCGACTAAGTTGGCGTATATTAATAAACCAGTTCTGATTTATCCGGAATCATCGCTCTTTGGCAGGGTCAGTGCTGCGGCACTTCCAGAAAAACGCGCTCGGCTCGCAGTCGCGTCTCCAATTGGAGCGGATCCAACTCAGTGGAGTCGCGCGTACGCATTGATCGAGCAATGCGTCAAAGATGAATCGGGTGGAAGCTGCGATTATGCGTGCTTTAATCGCGAAATCGAAGAGGAAAGATAAGATAAGCGCACTTTTCCCACAAAATGCGTGTCAAGCAGAAGTAAACTCTGCCTGTCGACGTGACTTTTCCTATAAATAGAACTCTGCTTAGCCGCTAATTGAACTGGAGTCATTAGCAGCGAGTGGTGTTAGTAGTCTTGCGCGAGATCGGCCAAGAAATACTCGAGCGAATGAAAGAACTGTTGAGGTCTGCTTGCTGCCGACTTTCTCGGCAACAAAGGAGACTGCGTGTCTGGGCTGCTAGTGCCCATTCCACTAGGGGGGCCGCGCCTTTCTCGACAAACAACGTTCTCCGAAAAGCTAGCGTGCAAATATCCCTCCGCCAACCATATCAACAATTAAAGCCGATGTATTTATATATTCGGTTCTGCCTTCGTACAAGTTGCGCGCGACAAGCAAACATTCTCTCAACGAAAGCAAGACATTATCGAAGACGATCGGCGTGTCGAGCGATCTTTCGAGCACTTGATTATTCATTATTATTATACCACTCTTTTCCTATCTTGCCAATTTCAACAGGCGATTCTTGTTTATAATCTTCGTGTCCTTCTCTTGCGTTATACAACTATGCACTTTTCTCACGCTCACGAATTCCCGTTCTCTTTTCCTCGTAACTCTGTTTCCTTTCTCTCTCTGGAATTCTCCACGCAGAATCTGGTCTTCTCTCTCTCTCTCTCTCTGTGCTCCAGGATCACTCGGTAAATCGGGCTTCGGCGTCCGGTATGCTTTCGGGGCCACTGACCATGCGAGCTGCTCGCAAGTGTCGAATACACTGACTGTAGCGTGGAGAGTTGGCACTTGGCAGACACACGCACGCCGATTCCGCGACGGTGCGCGCACGCACCCACTTACACGTGTTCGTTCTCTGTGGAAACACAGGTTCTCCACCCCGCGCACACACAGCTGCAGCAAGCTTGGCCTTCTGGTAGCGCTCTTCTTGCGGTGAGATCGCGAAGCCTGTCTCTCTCTCTTTCGATGGAACTCCGCACTCTCGCCGATTCGCTTCGAACACGTGCTCTCCGATTTTACAGCCGATCGAACGACATTTCGATCAGCTTGCAATACCGTCAAAGAGAATGTCAGAGACCCTGCGAGAGGATCGCTGACGCGAAATAAATGCGACCCTCGCCGCATCCGGCTGCGCCGCTTCCTCTCGCAATTTCCACAACTTCCGATTACTTCCGCCGCTCCACTTCCAACTTATCAACCGTGCGATTTATTATCGAATATTTAAATTCATCATCAGACATTGATAAAGATGGTAGAAAAAGTTCATATATATTAATAGAATATAATAGTGAAGAATGTCTGAGTAAATTGTTCAATGAGGAGTTATGGCAAACAATAAATTCCCGGGTGGGGAGACATGGATGTTGAATAACTCGATCGTCAGAGGGAAAGTGGAATGGTATAATCGAGGAGCGAGCAAATATTTGTGTCGCCTCGCACGTGCAAGCGATCTCGTTAATCCAAGCGATGCATTTTTCCAACTGGTCGAAGAGCGGAGAGTAGCCAATGGGAAATGCTCGCTCCCAGTAATAATTGGTACACGTTCGTCGCGATGGATCTTTGATATGAAAGTCTAATGAACGGTCCGGGCTATCATTAAAGCTGCATGGGGCTTCGTAATGGAGGCTGTCGATTAACTACGTAATATCTCATCCCCCGAGTGAGCGAGCTAATTGGAATGATTAGTGCTCGATTTTTCTCTCTGCTCTCCTTAATTAGGATACGTACAGCCTCCGGCGTCGCGTGCAGAGTTCAAAACACTGTTATATGCAGGTGTTTGTTGCGCCGTTTTAATTTATCCTGGGATTGCCAAAGCGCTATCTATTTCTAGCAACGTGCGCGGAGTAGCCACGGTGGAGCGTCGAGACGCCACACGTCGAATCATTCATGCCCAATTTGCCGCTGTCTAGAAACTGCCAGAGCCAGCATTATCATCGAGGGTCGTTGTCACGGGCCGACAACAGAGAGAGAGAGAGAGCGAGAGGGAAGGAGAATCATTGCGCAGAATACAAGTGGCTAAGAATTGCAAGTTTAAATAAAGAGGCTTTCTCAGGAATTCTCGGACTTTCTTAGAGGCAAGACGGTGCTGGCGCCGCATCAGGGCCTCTTTCGCTGGCCAAGAAATCCACCGGGATCAATACCGTCACTTGGCACAGAGAGTTGCCTCTGGAATCCAGCCATCTCGCACTGCCTCCTAGAATTTTCCCAATTCACTCGGCGAAGCCCGAATGCGTGCGCCACCGCAATATTTCATGATCCGCTGGCCGCCCGTGAACAAGTGCAGATTCACGCTGCCAGAAATAGCCGGCCTTGCCCGATCCGCGAATTCGAAATCTCGCTGAGTCAATCGCGAGTAGTGTGCGACAACAACAATATATACTGTTTATATCGCGATCGAGTTTACCGTTCTCTGTGGAATCTTTCGGCTGCCAAGCTCGAGAAAGCACCTGATAATAAAGTAAACATTGATGCTTCGTTACCTTTGTTCGCTGGGAATCGCTCGACGGAATCACACTCTGATTCATACATTCCTTGATTTGGTACACACTGTTTTCTAGCAGTGAACACAACTGCACACTGAATTCGAGGAATGCTAGTGACGCCTACTGATTCCACGGAAATGGTACGCGGAGTGTTGCGCAAAATTGCGCTACAAGTGTTCGATTCGAAATCGATCGTGCAACTGCTCGGAATTTGGAGAGCGGAGAACCAACTGCAGAGGAAAGCCTGCTTCAAAGATAAGCGAGTTTCCTGCGGCGCAAACGCGATTCTGATAAAAAGTTTCGTTTGATCGTAGTATTACTTTTGACGCGAATCTCGGAGAATTGTTTCTGACCTGAGCGAAGAAGCGACTGAGCATTCGATTGGCAAGTATCTGCAACGATATCGCATTCTCGAGATAAAGAAATTTCCAGGCCGATTCCCAAGCGCATTTCGCAGCAGGTAACAGATCGCATGCGTTGTCTTTGAGATAATGTATCGCCGGCAACGAGAACGAAGAACGAGGCGGCCTAGCAATGCCAGACGTTCCATTTAAAATCACTTACGCAATGCGGAGCGCGACCGGCACTTCCACCGTCACCGACGACACTCTGTTTATCATTCGTTAAAGCTCCTCGAATCGATAAAGCTCGCGTATAATCCAACGCGAATTATGAACAAATACTACGAAGAGAACTAGTTTACTCTAAGATCATTGGAGGCTCGATTCAAAGGGACTCCAATGACAAATTTCATTCAGTCATCCCCACTGGCACAAGTCCAGACAATTTTCTTAAGAACTACTGATCAACGAGCCTCGAATAGAAGCATTGATCACGCTAAATCCCTTCCAATAAATCAGCATTGGTATTCACCTTCGTCTTCAGGATCGATGAGGAAGTTTGGGATTCGCAGACTAAGATATACGTCGTTTTCGGTGGTGACACCCCGAATCGACATTTTCAGCTTCGAGAATAGTCAGGCTGCACTTTCGATCACTTTTACGATCCAACACGGTTCGATCAATAATTCTCACAACGTCTGAGACCTTCTGGCAACGTTCAACGTTCCAGGAAAGCTTTGCTACCGCAAAACAGTTGTCGAGAAGAGAAGTAATGTCCGAGCGAATGTTTGGCCACGCACTGCTTTCGTTCGACTGACTACCGAGTGTCGTACACACGGCTCTCTATTTGTGAACCGTTCAAAATTGGTTGACACTGCGATATAGTTAATTACCAAGTAAAACAGATGCTCCACTGGACGGAGCAGTAAAGAAACTACGAGAATTTGCTGTCGTGTAAACAAAGTTAGTGGAAGAACTTAGCACATCGATCAGTGCGCCGGCGAAAAGGATCGCGAGCAGCGTGGATCTTCGCTAATAACGCGCGCAAAACTCTACTGACGTTCGAGCGAGCGTTGGAGCCAGTTCTGTTTCTATTCACGTACAACGAAACTCGTCGAGGAGAGTTAGCAGTTAGCACGCACATACACTGGCAGAGCGAACCAACGAACGAACGAACGAACGAACGAGCAGAAGAGAGTCTTCTGACACTGGCCAAAATACGATCAGCCGCCTCAACAAGGTGTACGAGAGTAGCGAAGGCGAATGATGCACGAACAACATGTTCGAGCGGGAAGCAGGCTACTTGCCAATTTCCCGAAGGCGTCCCAACGTTTCCATGCTTGTTCACCGCGTGGAAAAGGTAGATAAACATTGCGATTCCCACTTGGCCATTGCTTCTACGCGCGATTGTAAACATTCCTCTAAAAATACTGCTTTGAACACGCGGGCGTCACAGGCAATTAGGATGTGTCGTTTGACGACATAAATTCCATCGACTAATACTAGTAATTATCGAAGAACGGTGTGCAAGCATACGTATATTGGATCAGGTGAGTTTTCCAGGTGAAAGAATAACCCTGAACTATATTTAACTGACTGTCCTCTTGGCCCACAAACATTTCCCTCGATCGAGTCCTTGACTTTCATTCAAGTGACGCCTCCCTTCGCTCACCCTGTCGCTTTTATAAAATATGATATCGCCTGCAGTTTTCCACCGAGTACGATTTAAAAAGGTTGCAAGGCAATTCTAAATAAGGCTGAAAGCGCGCTATAATATGTTCGACGAAACTTTGGTGGAATGGTTGCCTTGTCAGATAATAGGGTAATGAGCGAGGCAAGAATGCGGCACCGAGCGTGTGCAAAGCGATGCCCAATGCGACAGCAATTGTCCTTGCTCCCCAGCACGAAGCGCTCGCTTGATTAAGGTGTACAAGACACATCCCATCCATTGCACGCTTAATGTTAGCGGTGCACGACAGGCTCGGTTCAAAGAAACCGTAATTGAGTGATTTTCTAATTTTAGACTAGACTTAATTCATGCCAAGTCCTCAGTGATTCCACTCATTTCGTGCTGTCGACGTTATCGCGCGACATGAATCATCTGTTAACGCCAGCTGAGGCGACAGACTTAGTGAAAGCTTATCCACCGGCTTATAGAAAGAATGTTGTGCTAAGGGAACGAGGAAACAGGACTAAGGAAAGAATAAGGCTTACGATCCCTATGGTGGTCAGGATTGTGGCCCGGCGTTGTCGAACTGTCAGCATCACCCTCGCCATCCAACTCATAGTAAATCCTGTCGCCGGCACCGTTCACATCCTTCACACCATTAACTTCGACCACCTCTTCTTCCATGCTCCTGCGAATATGCACCATTTAACATTTGAATAGCAACGTTTCCAACCAGCCAACAATACTAGCATTCCCAATCTCTCTACTTACGTCTCACTTGCGTCCCCTTTGATCCAGTAAATCCAGCAACCGTTTCTTCCTCGAGATTCAAAGATAATCGGTCAAAGCCCCAGTGGACCAGATCAGCATAGACAGACAGCACTGCAGCCGGTAGAACGAACCAATCACGTTTCACCGCTGGCACACCTGAATGATTCGGTGTCAGAGAAATTCCCCGCAAGAAACTTATACTCTCTCTCTCTCTTTCTCTCCAACGGACTACCACTATCACAATAATTACCAGGGATGAACCAGACGAACTTTCCGAGTGAGCAAAGTTAACGTTGTTAGAACGCAGTATCCACTTGGAGGAAACGCACTCTCACAGAATTGCCGGCACGCTGGAGCGAACTGTCACACTGTGCGTGGTTCGGAGTGACGCGTACAAACTGTAAACACGTATCTCTAGTTGTGCTGTGTTCCGGGAAACGGAGGACCTCGTGCGTTCGGTTTGCTCGCGTCGGGAGAGCGCCGACTCGATCTACTGGCAGAGAGCCGCCGTCCACAGTACTGATACGCACTCGTATTGGCTACTCGGCCTCTCTTCTCTGCAGATCCCTACTGGAATTCAAGCAGCATCGCTGGAACTCTCCTTCCTACCAACGGAATAGCAGCGGCTGGTTGTTCCTTGCGCTATCTAGTAGTGGACGCGCACAGCAGGCAGCTCGTTAGAATTGCAGCTGGTACGTGCAAAGTTGCTGGTGGTCGACAGTGTGCAGGGAACGCTCGGTGAGTGCTGGAGACTCATGGTTTTTATGGCAGGAGCGAAAGGGGTAGACGACGATTGATTGCCACTGCAGTAAACACAACACTGCACATGGGGAGGACGCGTGTTGGTTAAGCGGTAACTCGGTGAGTGCACGACAGCCACCTTGCCAGTGTGAAACGCGTCGCCTGGCTGGCGCAGGCCCGCGCCACTCCACTGAAAATCCATACACACCGAATCACCGATGCTGATTCATCCTTCCTGTGCGACTACCGCAACTAATATGCTTCCTATGAGTGTTTTTAATTATTGTTATTGGCATTGCGATGATATCTCTTCGTTATCGAAGCCCACATAAAAATATTATGAAAGCTTGAAAGTCTGCGTGCAAGGGGTGAATGAACTCTAGCATTTCAGCAATTCATTTGCCCTCATGGGACATTGAAATTCAATTAGATCTAGACTTTATTTCGATTCACTACAATTGCACCGTTTTTATACTATTAAAACTAGGAGTATCCTAAAATAATCGTACATCTTTATGCTGAATTAAAACTCGGACGGAATTCGAGTACCTTGGACAAATGTCCAAGGTGCCCTGTTACAATTCTTGATATTAACTAGTTGAAATCCATATCACTTTCCGTGATAGATACATTTCTCTCGATGGTACTCTCAGTGTCCGAATCTAAGAGAGATTTTATTACGTCCCTCTTCTTTTTTGGGGCACTCGTTTCTTCTGTTTGCTCCTGCATCTGACTTTGTTCATTGTCAGGATTCCGTTCATGGACTTCTTGCACTGTTTCTTCATTATTTTTCTCATCACCTTCTAATCCTGACAGTGTTTTATTATCTTGTTGATTTTGTACATCACCCTCTTCAGTGCCAACATTTTCGGCATTGGCATCGTAAGGAATATCCCCAGAATATTCGTAGGCTTGATTTTGATCCTCGTAAGTTTGATTGGGGTCGTATTGTTGCTCGTAATTATAATCCTGGTACTGTGCGTTGGGATCTTGATCGTATTGTGCGTTGGGATCTTGCTCGTATTGGGCGTACTGTTGATCAGAATATTTGTCAAACTGATCGTTGACTCCTTCAACATACTGTTGGTTACCATATTCTTGGTACGTCTGATCAACATTAGTTTCGTACCCAGCACTTTCGTAATCATAATCCTGCTGATATTCCTGTGATTCATTGGGAACTTCGGCGTACTGCTCTTCGTTCTGATTAACATTTTCCTGTTGCTCTATATTTTCCACTTTCACTTGATTCACTTCGGAATCATCATTCTTTTGAATTATAGATTTATTGTCTTCTGTATGCTGTGTATTTGTTGGGTCGTTTGATTTTATTTCACTTTGAGTGGCTCCTTGTTCTTCTGCATCATTTTCCAATTTTAGTTCACCCTCGGATTCTTTTCCAATATTTACTACTTCTGTATTATTTTGCTCTTCGGGTTTCTTCGAGTGTGTTTCGTCCTTTTGCCCTGCACTTTGATCATTGTCTAATTTTTTCGGCGCACTATCGAGAAGATCCAGGACACCAAGTTGTTCTCCACTGCTGTCGTGTGCAGAACTATCCTCCGTGACGATATCTTTCTCTGTCGATTGATCCTTATCATCGTCACTCAGGTTTATTTCTTCGACCCTCTTTTCAATATGTTTCAAGTCCCACGGTGCTAGCTCCTCGAGTTCCTGAGTCCACTGGACTTTCAATTCAGACTCTTCACCAGCATGAATCTCACGATCGACTTCAATTTCCTCTTTGATGATCTTAGGAGAAATGCTATCGTCTTCTTTCTTCGAAGGCTGACTCTTCTTTTGGACCTGGGAAGATGCTGAATCGTCGCCTTGTTCGCTCGCAGATTTAGCAGCATCGAGGTCAACCAAGCCTTGTTTTGCCGGTTGCTCGATATTTCCCTGGCTATCTAATTCTGGCACGTGTTGCACAGTATCGTTGCTAATTGCGTCTTTCGCAAGATTTGGTGACCCCGGCTGTCCCTCTTGAGCAAATGATCTGACACTTCTATCTTCGATCGACTCTTCATTTCGAACTTCAGGGTATTTTATTTCGCCATCTTCCAATAAACTTCTCGATGCAAGATCATCAGCGAGTGCTAACACTCTCTCGACTCCTTCAGGCAATTTCTCCTTTGACTTGGCCTCCGCGGGTAAATCTAGATCATCATCGGATAAACTAACATTCAACAGATCACCACTGGTGTTCTGTTCATGATCCGGTTCCTCGAGGCTCCTGATGTCATGCTCTCGTTGCGTCATCCTAATTTTATGGATATATCTGTCCAACTGATTCTCCAAATTCGCGGTGGCCCCGTCCTCCTTTCCGGCGCTGATGGATTTCTTTACGAGAGGCGTGAAGTTTTGCAAAGTTCGCGTGGCAATACGATTCCTTGGCTCCTCGCGTCTCATAATCTCGTCGATCTCAGCAGTGGTTAATGAGTGCACACCTAATTCTCTAAATGATCTTCGAACGTCCCTGGGATCTTCTTGATAGTTCGCTTGAATCGATGAACCATTTAATGGTGTTTTGTTTGACATTCGAAAGTTGTTTGGAAGGTCAGTATTTCCAGGCGTTAGTCGAGAATAAGGCGTAGTGATTTTATTACTGGGAAACTGCAATGATTGCACCATCGACGAAGGAAAGCCTGGTGAAACCGACGAAGATACATCGTGCAATTTATACTGCGATACATTTGCATTAAGAGACCCTGGCAATAAGAGCCTCGGCGAAGCTTGGACCGATTCCATCTGCACCGACTGGGATACATTACGAGGCACACTTTGATGACTTAATGGAGTTGCTTCCACTATCGAGGCTGCTCCACTTGGACCATACTGATTTTCATCCGCTCGAACTCTCGCAGGACTCTTGTACACGCTCCGATAAGCATTCGAGGAAGGATCTTGCGAGAATGAGTACTTCTGGCTTTTCCGACTTGTTCCAGTTGTGTAAGGAAGAACTCCGTTTCGTTGGGGACTACTTTGCAGGATAGAATCGCTTTGAGTGATCAGAGGAGCTGAGTCTAAGAGCGGTTGGTCAGTGCTGGGATTTAACTTGATCAAAGATGCATGTTCGGCTGGATGATCCACTCGTATCATCGATGAGGAAATGGATTTTACTTCAGGAGAAATCCAGTGCACTTGTCCTGTTGAGATGTTCCTTTTAGACCATCGATCGTCGTTTTGACTGGCGATTCCACTATCCCCGGTTGTGCTTCCTGGTAGATTGCGATTAGCGTAAGCCCTCAAGAGAGATGCTTCGTAGTGTTTCTGAAATTGAAGTAATCGCTCCTCGTAACAACAGAACTTCATTACCGGATAGTGCGTGCTGGCTAATGGGAAACTTACTCGAAGAATATTGAGTCTATCCGTCTTAGCAGTCATGAGGGCGAGACTGCTGTCTACCCTGTCCAAAGTACCGAGGAGCTTGTGATTTCTTTCATCCCTTGCGCGCTGCTCTTCCAGGAACTCGATGTAGCGTAACCGCAGTCGATTTATGCACGCATCGTGTCTGAAATTTCAAGTTTCGAAACACTTTCCTCCACGCTTCCCTAATTTATTTGCGAGAGGAACGAGGTGCAAAATGAATTATGCGTGCTTTTATGTTAACTCGTGTTTTCTGTGTATTTGGACATTAAAACAAGCAGCAAACAAAGAATTAGTGTCGTAAAAGCCGAAATTGTACCGAAAATAGGCGGAAAGAGCCTCCGGAATAATTAAGTTCGCCTAATTTGGCTGGTTTTTCCCATGTTTTTTTGTCTTCCCGACCTTTCCCGGGGCTGAAATTTTGTAGAAAGTGTTTGTTTGCATCGAGGAAGAAGTAGAAAAAATTCCAGAGCCCTAGCTCAAAATTCATTTTTTCGCAAATTTTTTAAGGCATACCCCTTCAAAAATTTTCGATTTTTCGAAGGTTCTGGGACCAGGACGAAAGCTTGATTTTTCGATTGCTCGTGTCTCAAAACGAATAAAAAACATAAATGTTGTGGGGGAAATGCCGGAATTCTGCCTAAAACATGTGGAAAACCGATCTGGAAAAATTGATTTCAATGGTTTTCCCCATGTTTTTTTATCTTCCCGACCTTTCCCGGGGCTGAAACTTTGTAGAAAGTGTTTGTTTGCATCGAGGAAGAAGTAGAAAAAATTCCAGAGCCCTAGCTCAAAATTCATTTTTTCGCAAATTTTTTAAGGCATACCCCTTCAAAAATTTTCGATTTTTCGAAGGTTCTGGGACTGGAACGAACGCTTGATTTTTCGATTGCTCGTGTCTCAAAACGGATAAAAAACATAAATGTTGTGGGGGAAATGCCGGAATTCTACCTAAAACACGTGGAAAACCGATCTTGAATATTTCATTTTACCGGTTTTCCCTATGTTTTTTTATCTTCCCGACCTTTCCCGGGGCTGAAACTTTGTAGAAAGTGTTTGTTTGCATCGAGGAAGAAGTGGTAAAAATTCCAGAGCCCTAGCTCAAAATTCATTTTTTCGCAAATTTTTTAAGGCATACCCCTTCAAAAATTTGCGATTTTTCGAAGGTTCTGGGACCGGGATGAACGCTTAATTTTTCGATTGCTCGTGTCTCAAAACGGATAAAAAACATAAATGTTGTGGGGGAAATGCCAGATTTGCACCTAAAACACGTGGAAAACCGATCTTGAATATTTCATTTTAACGGTTTCCCCATGTTTTTCACACTTCCCGACCTTTCCCGGGGCTGAAATTTTGTAGAAAGTGTTTTTTTGCATCGAGGAAGAAGTAGAAAAAATTCCAGAGCCCTAGCTCAAAATTCATTTTTTCGCAAATTTTTTAAGGCATACCCCTTCAAAAATTTTCGATTTTTCGAAGGTTCTGGGACTGGGACGAACGCTTGATTTTTCGATTGCTCGTGTCTCAAAACGGATAAAAAACATAAATGTTGTGGGGGAAATGCCGGAATTCTACCTAAAACACATGGAAAACCGATCTGGAAAAATTGATTTCAATGGTTTTCCCCATGTTTTTTTATCTTCCCGACCTTTTCCGGGGCTGAAACTTGGTGGGGAATGTTTTTTTGCATCGAGAAAGAAGTAGTAAAAATTCCAGAGCCCTAGCTCAAAATTCATTTTTTCGCAAATTTTTTAAGGCATACCCCTGCAGATTTTTGCCATTTTTCGAAGATTCTTGAATTCTTCTGAACGCTTCATAAATTCATTATTTCAGTATCAAAACAATTAATCAAATCCTCCTGATCCAGACGATTCGTTTATTGTTTTGTCGGATTCCTTCGCGGTGGATTTCATGACATTGATGAAAGGTCATGCCATCGACATAGATAGAGTTTCGCTGACGGAGATAGCAGGGCACGACACGCACACCGCAGTGCCAAATCGAGCGAATACCTATGTAGTTTTACCCTGCATCGATCGATGCCGTGCACAACCGCCAGGCACAATTCGCCAGGGTAAACAGTTGGAGATCTTCGTGTCCAAATGATATGAAATAAATTGCGAATCATTACATGTCACCTCGATATTGATTCGAAACGTTCCCGAAAACCGGGTCGCCGCAAGATCGATACGCTAAGCGCAGAGAACTTCTATTAATCGCGCGATATCAATATGCAATTCAATGGTGATGGGCGCGACGTGATACGTAGTTGGGCCAAGATCAGAAATACCGATAGTTCAATGCCAGTGAATTAAGCCAGAATTTCATATATATTGCGGAAGTTCGTGTGAAATAAAATATACATGTACCATCGTCGATTAATTCTAATGCAATTTAAATAGCAGTGAATCTGTGATAGATAAATAAAATTCTATATTTATACACTTCACCTGTTTCGTGATTCTTGTACCAGAATCTTGAACCTCTCCTCCAATCTTATCCTTTCTTCCTCACTGCAATTGCGAAGAGTTGCCTATCAGCAATGCCCCATGTGACTCTATTATACATCTACTGTTCAAATGAAACTTCTCGTGGTACTCGCCTTTTTCGTAGTTTGTCTTGCAAATCCAACATTTTCTTGTAGTAATCATGACCGTTGGAAATCTGTGCCATGACGCGGTGGCTTACAAACAGTGAAAATTGAAGCCAGCCGAAGTATAACGATTCGAGTGCTGGCGCTCCGCTTTCAGGGGTCCGCGCGCGACTTCTCCCATTTGATTTGATCAGCCGAAAGAAGTTGAGAAATCAATTTCAACGCCACTGCGATTCGATCCGTGAAAGGACTTGATTTATTAAAACAGTTTAAAATAAATCGAATGGATCCCGAACACGTTATGCGTTTTAATAGAAAATAAAACGAACAGGAGCGCGATGTTTCTTCAAGCCGATACCATGAGCAACTGTCGACTTATACCTGACGGTATGCTACGCTCGGGGGTGTTTCGGCAGGTAAACACGCAGATGTTGCAACCCCTACCCTTGCGGTGAACGCTAGCACGCGATAGTCGACCCTTCCGTAAAGTTTAAGTCCTAGGTCATTGTATTTCGAGAAATAGTTACTTCCTCGACTATATACAATGGAAATAAGTCGTAAAACAATTTTTGAATATTGCAAACAACTATATTTATGCATCCAATGAGCACCAACTACGACGCATTTATTCGAACGACTAATTGCTACAACTTCATTACAGAAAACAGTACAAAATCTTTCTTATAATTAACAACTTCAGTTCTCAGATCCACCACTTAACTTAGTGTACATGGCATGCAAGTGCTGGGTTAAATCTGGAGTTGTTTCAGTCGCCATACAAAGTGTATGTTCCAAGCGATCTCCGTTCAGTTTAAACTGCCTTTCGAGCTGTAAAAAATTCGTAGTATTTATTATGATTGTTTACAGGGTTTGCATAATATTTGGACAGGTACCTTAGTAACTGGCGGGGGTTTTGTTCCCTCAGTAGGTCTTCCGATACTTGTACTGTTCAGACAAAGTATTTTATCACCGATCACTCCTTCCTCGATACTTGTTAGACCAAAATTATGAGCCAATATCAAGGACACTCTATTTGTTCCAGGAATCGGCTTCAAGACTCCTATCTCTCTGTGCATTGGTCTCCTAGTTTCTGGATGCGAACTTTGCCCGACATAATTGAACATAGGTTGGAGATTCCACTCGAACTTTATTTCCTCGCAGTACTGGAAAGGCTTGATGGTCGGAAATTGACCTGAACCGACACTTTCCGTCCTCCATGTGCCCTCCAGCCAAGCGAGGGGTTTTAAGATCTCCTGCATGGGTATCCGACTCATGTTTACAGAAGAGTTTGCCGTGAAGCCTTCGAGGAAAAGGAAACATTTGAATGGAGATCTTGTTGATAAATGTGTGATGTCACTTACCTAAATAATAAAGACTTGTTGAACAGGAAAAGATTTTCTGACGAAGTTTTTAATATCCAAGACGGTTGTAGTTCTAGAGAAGTACATATATTCAAGCAGATCATTCGATAGTTATGATAGATAAATTTATGTTAAAAAGAAGTTAGATAGACGCGCGTAGATAAATATCTGTCGTTGTGTTCTTTTCAAAAGTACCGCGATAGCAAGAAATAATGGCGTCGAAGCACAGTAGATAAATATGGGTGAACGCAGGTGAATGTGATCCCATGTGAACCTCGAAACTTGGCTACTGCCTGTTATTAACATATTATAACTATGCTTTACCACTCGATTAAGTAATCTTTTGAATATACATATCCGAATGCAGCCGCCCGCTCCAATAAGCATGCATCGTACTGAAAACTTTATGGCTAATTACTCATGATCGCGCACGCTTTAGATTTCTGCGTTATGTTTGACGGGTTTCGGTAGCCGCAGGATTCAAGTCGATCATTAATATTCACAGTCATCATACCATATAAAGCAATTTCGTACCTACCAGTCGATGGGCTTGCCGAGACGAAACGTCATGCGGCTTTGTGCGAGGAAATAACGATTACCGTGACAGTGACAACCCGTAAATAGACACTGAGTACACACACGAACAATCGCTCCGTGTAATACGGCCAATTTAAATTTTTTTATTATACAACTCATCAAGATTCGTAACGGTCACGTCGTTTTTCTTAACTATGAAGTAGTTTTGCGACACTTGGCTGGACTGCCCGCATACCCGATTTATCTTACCATTCTCGCACTATGGCATTAGGCGTCGAAAGTGACAGTTACGCAGATTCATTTTATTCGTAGTTCGTTGAAAGTTATTGGAATGGAATTATTTATGTCCTTTGCGCCACGCTACACTCGCGTGGTTATAGAAACAAGGAGTTCTCTGGCTTTTCTGTAATCTCCAATGTTTTCCTACCTTAGATCTTGAACTCAATAGAGTCATGGCAGTGTCAATCACAGAGATCTGTGAGAATACAAAACTCGCCCGTGAAATGGCACTGACTGGGAACTATGATACATCTGGAGTGTACTATCAAGGTGTGGTGCAGCAAATACACAGGTTGCTCTCAAGTATTGCGGACGCAACGCGCAAAGCTAAGTGGCAAATGGTTCAGCAGCAGATAGTCCAGGAGTTTGAGAAAGTGAAGGCTACATCGAATACTCTGCAACTTTTTAAAGTGGATGCCCATGCGGATAGATTAATAGGTATTGTGAAACCGGCTGAAAGTTTTATAAGTAATTTCAACTTAGTTCAAAGAGATCCTAACACTTCCAGGAAATTCATGCTTGTCCTTTGAAGAGCCTACTAGAGATCAGACACTGTGGGCCTATAATAATTCTGATCCTTCATCTTGGAATCAAACACCTGCTAGAGATCCAGATGTGTGGCCCCCATTAACTCCAGCAGAGCAAAAGTAAACAATATAAATGATTAAAAAAATGTCAGTGCAGTGTATAATAAAATGATTCTTTTAGGAATGTCAGACCACAAAAGCCGCCCCAACAAAAACAATTAAATCGTACAAATGCCCGAAAATCTGTTGTCCCTGTAAAAAAACCAGATCCTAAAAGTTCTGGCAGAAGGGATGATAAAAAGACATCCAGAAAGGATGATAAAGATAAATCTGAAACAGAGAAAGTGGATGTTGAAGTAGAAGAAAGGAAATTCGAGCCATCTAGTAATGATAGGGA
Organism: Ectemnius continuus; assembly: GCA_910591665.1. Classification (NCBI taxonomy): domain Eukaryota; kingdom Metazoa; phylum Arthropoda; class Insecta; order Hymenoptera; family Crabronidae; genus Ectemnius; species Ectemnius continuus. Next base: position 3,607,300 of record OU342868.1, on the reverse strand, counting down.
CCTTGTAGAATTATTAGGTAATTAACACATTATATTCCTACAATATATAGACCTCAGGAATTTCCAACTTAGCATTATTTTTCAGAAAGAGATATTGTCCAAAAAAATCCGAATATTCATTGGGATGATATAGCTGACCTACATCAAGCCAAAAGGCTACTAGAAGAAGCTGTGGTTCTTCCTATGTGGATGCCCGATTTTTTTAAAGTATGATTTAACTCTGAAAAATGTGTGATGTGAAATATAAGTATTGCAACCAACAGTTAATTTGTTATTAGGGCATCAGGCGACCTTGGAAAGGTGTACTGATGGTGGGACCACCTGGGACTGGGAAAACTATGTTAGCAAAAGCTGTTGCAACCGAGTGTGGTACTACTTTCTTTAATGTGTCTTCCTCGACTTTAACATCGAAATATAGGGGAGAATCGGAAAAACTTGTTCGACTTCTGTTTGAAATGGTAAAAAGGAAAAAGAATAAATTGTTAACCTTGACCACGACAATTTTCAATTTTTTGTATTTACGTAGGCGAGATTTTATGCACCGAGCACTATCTTTATCGACGAAATTGACTCCCTGTGCTCTAGAAGAGGGTCTGAATCAGAGCATGAAGCTTCGCGAAGAGTTAAGTCCGAACTTCTTGTTCAAATGGATGGAATAAGTTCGAACAGTGAAGATCCTAGTAAAGTTGTCATGGTACTAGCAGCAACTAATTTCCCATGGGATATTGATGAGGCCCTCAGAAGACGTTTAGAAAAACGTATATACATTCCACTTCCAAATCGTATGTATAATCAATATTGCATAAACTTCTGTGGGATTGACAAACATTATGTAATTCCATTTCTTGCTATTCTGTAGATGAGGGCAGAGAAGCACTATTAAGGATTAATTTACGAGAAGTCAAAGTCGACTTTTCTGTCAATTTGGCAGATATTGCCAGGAAACTTGAAGGATATTCTGGAGCTGATATTACGAATGTGTGCAGGTATGTTTCCTTGATGACTGTTATAAAATACTAGTACTATAAATTATAATACATTGTGTAAATGAACAGGGATGCCTCTATGATGTCCATGCGGAAGAAAATCGCAGGCCTGAAACCAGATCAAATTCGTCAGCTTCCAAAAGAAGAACTTGACTTACCGGTGTCGGCCGCGGATTTCGATGAAGCCGTTGAAAGGTGTAATAAGAGTGTGTCCCAAGAAGATTTAGAAAAGTATGAAAAGTGGATGAACGAATTCGGCTCATCTTGATATCAACGCGTCCAAGAGAAATAACTTTTTATTGGTACTGACTATTAACAGTTCCGTCTAATTTTGCGATATTACGTAAGTTTATACCATAAAAGAAATCCGACTCGAGATAATATCAAACTATTTTAAAACGCAAATAAATTACGTGTATTATAATTGCTATTTTAACAAAATCAAATGGAAAACAAGACTGTATCATACAAACTATACATACATATAAGCATTTCTAAAAAATCATTGATATACACACACTAGAAGAAAGGAACAGGGTTGAACCGCGCAGACAACTGATGTTGTAATGTAGCACAAATCTGCACTTGCAAAAATAGCTTATATTTCAATGACAAACTATAAACTAAGAAGTCCTTATAACCGATAGATCATTACAAAAGTCATTGTATTCTAAAACATTATTCCAGTTTCGGAGCACAGCCTTCTCGCCTGAGACGCCTGGTCTCTTCATCAATATTTTTGGACTCTTTTGGAGCTTTGTAATTTGTCACATGATCAACTCGAATTGTCCTACCTAAAACCTGAAAGCAATATTTTATGCATTGCAGCATGCAAGAGGAAGATGTATTTTTACTACAACGCCTGTTGATGTACAAAGAGAACTTTGCACTGTATAGACACAAACTTTTCATCTTGTTAAGACTCAGTCATACCTTAATACCATTAAAGTTATCAACTGCTAACACTGTACTTCGTTGATCCTCATAGCAGAGGAATCCATATCCTTTCTGCTTCCCAGTGTCCTTGTCACGTACTAAATTTATGTTGACTACTTCTCCATACCTGTTGGAATTACTCAGAAAATAATTAAACACAGGCAAAATCATTTATTTAATAGTTGCACTAATTATTACTCACTGTGAAAAGATAGTTATGACATCGCCTTCTGTTAAATCGTAAGGTAAACCACCGACAAATATCCAAGCACTATCCCGGTACTGATCGTGCCACGACGACTTGCTATTGCTACTGAGTTCTTGCTCGCCAAGCTTCGCGATGTTCTTCACGTTCCTGGAATATGTTTCCAATATGAATAGAGAATGATGTAAACAGTATAATATTCCAGGAACAGAAAAATCGAGCTTACGTTAAAGGATTCATTCTTGCCTCTAACTAATCTCAGAGTTGTATGGCTAATATTTTCACGACTCGTCAATTCCAAACATTGATGACACTTCACGCTCTTCTGCCACTTATACACAACACGTGTCGCAGAAGAACTGACAGTATAAACACAATTTTGTTCCCTTTTATTAACCTCGCGTGACGGATCGATAAGTTTACAAACAAATCCACCGCATTTTCGATAGTACATGCACTGTAGTGTCCTGTAGTACATTGTACTCCATTCGTACTCGAAGTGGCTGATGATCGATAACAATCGACAAGAATCTATCGGATCGATTTGAACCCGAACGATTCTATCGAATTACAGATGGATAAGTTTTTCAAAATATAACCTTGGAAATGTCCAAATACTGTAACAAACTAGTATCCAAAACCGGAATTTTTCACAATGGTACTTGTAGGAGATGGTCCGTTGTGTGAGTGAGCATATTCGGATAGTGTACAAACAATCGATATGATTGACTACTTCAAGTGCTAAGCAACATTGTCTCATAGTTCCGGTGACACCATTCGGTCGGAGTATCGCATTGTTGTTAGGAGAGTTGCCTAACAATAAAAAAGCTAATTGTCCTTATGACTTGGCAATGCACACTGTTGACGAACTCGTCACAACGCCAAGCATGTACAATCGATTAATGTACGGCTGTGAGGCATCGGCGATATGAGAGGTGTAAAATGTGCAAATTGCCGGAAGCATAAATATTAATAGTATTATAACGAAGTCCAACTTGAATCTTTCACGAGATGGTTCATCCGGCAAGAATCCCGTTCAAACCGAACCGACTCTCGTACCATTACCACAATGTGTTTGTGGTATGCTTGTTACTGTTTACACTGTTTGTTCTTTTAACTGCCGCATACCATATCTTCCGATTTGGAGACACTCAGAAGCATTCCATGTATAGTTCCATCACTCTCACTGATGTCAACTCCTTTCCTGTGCAAGTGATCAATGCCGACTCTCCTATTGCCAATACTACCAATTCTTCTTGTACCTACTTCGATTGCTTCAATGTGTACCGTTGTGGGATACAAGGGAACAAGTTGCTAGTGTATGTCTACCCACCAAAGACATATATGGATTCATTTGACAGACCCATTAGCAATCAAATGACAAAGGAGTTTTATCAAATTTTAAGTGCAATTGTATCTAGCAAATATTATACACCAAACCCTTACGAAGCATGTATATTTGTCCCTTCTATTGATACATTGAATCAAAATAGATTAAGGCTTCAGGAAGTCTCCCAAGCTTTAAGGGCTTTGCCATTGTAAGTGTGATATGTTTACTTTTACCAGTGTAAACAGAATAAATAGTGACAAATCTTATACTTCATAGTTGGGAGAATGGGGAGAATCATTTGATATTCAATATGATCCCTGGAAGTGTTCCTGATTATAGCACTGTACTTGAAGTGCCAATTGGTAGAGCAATGATTGCTGGAGCAGGTCTGTCAACATTATCATATAGGGCTGGTTTTGATGTGAGCTTACCAGTCTATAGTCCTCTTGTTAATAATTTGAGGAAAAGGAGCAATAACACAAAGTACATGTTCATTTGTTTTAACTATATGATTTTATCATTTTTTCATATAATTCTAATTTATCCAATGCATATTTTTATAACAGGACATGGCTAGTGATATCATCACAAATTAATATCAATTCAGCCTTTGAGCAAGATTTAATGGAAGTTAAAACAATATCACCCAAAGATATATTAATTCTAGGCCCATGTTTGCAATATAATCCTATGAATAGTACAATTAGGTGTGTGGGAGAAGATGTATACAAATATCCAGATGTACTCCAGGTATGAATAATTATGAAGTAATATATATATCATTCTCACAAAAATTCAGGGATGAAATTGTTTCATTTTGTTAAGACTGCAACATTTTGTCTGGTTGTTCGTGGTGCAAGACTTGCTCAAAGTACATTGTTGGAAGCAATGGCAGCTGGTTGCATACCTGTTGTTATAGCTGATTCTATTGTTATGCCCTTTTTTGATGTTATTGATTGGACAAGGTAATGACAGTGTATGATTGTACATTCTGAATATTGGATTAATCTATAATTTATTAATGCAGGGCAGCAATATTTGTTCGTGAAGTGGATGTATTGTTAATTGTACCAATGTTGAAGAAGGTTTCTCAACCGAGGATTATAGAATTACAAGAGCAAGGTTCATGGCTCTATGACAAGTACTTTAAATCTGTAGAAACTATTACTGAAGCTACTTTAGAAATTCTAGCAGATAGAGTATTTCCACATCTTGCTAAAGGCTCCATATTTTGGAATGAGCCACCACACAGAGTGAGCCTTATACCTCTGAATGTTACCTTCAGAGTTGTTTACTGCATATTCATGTTATTCTAATTTCTAGGATCATGTGTCGCCACTTTTTCTACCTGTTACCGCACCGAAAACACGAGGCTTTACAGCGGTTGTTTTGACGTACGACCGGTTAGAATTATTGTTTCTTCTAATCAACAAACTTGTTAAAGTCCCAAGCTTATCAAAAGTCTTGGTGATCTGGAACAACCAGCATAAGGATCCTCCACACTGTAAGATACAGTCTAGAATTTAATTCTTTAGCCAAAAAAATATCATTAATAAATGTTTGACCGTTTCACATTCACAGCATCACGATGGCCAAAATTAAGCAAACCTCTAAAAGTTATACAGACCAAAGAGAATAAATTATCTAATCGATTTTATCCTTACGACGAAATTGAAACAGAAGCGGTTTTGTCAATAGATGATGATATTATAATGTTAACTGCTGATGAAGTAGAGTTTGCTTATGAGGTATTAGCAATTTTTAAACTACATTTTTCTTAGGTCAATTTATCTACTGTTCGCCTTAAATATTATATAACATGTGGCAGGTGTGGCGCGAATTCCCAGATCGCATCGTTGGTTTTCCATCACGTATTCATATGTGGGATAATATAACAAATTGTTGGAAATATGAGAGTGAATGGACAAACAGTATTTCGATGGTTCTAACAGGAGCAGCATTCCACCATAAAGTATGAGAAGCTTCCGTTACTGTTCTATGCATTATGTTAATTTTTGCTTTCTTTTCATTTCAGAAATTAAGAACCATATTAACCCATAACACTTTCGAAAACCACCATGAATCCATTTCCCGAAATTCCCACCATGCAATTTAATAAATGATAAGTTATAACACATTATTTATACTTAAGTGGTGGACTCATGTTGAAATCAAAGTCATACATAAACTTTTGTATGTTTCAGTATTGGAATTACATGTATACTACAGCTATGCCAGGGGATATAAAGGAATGGGTGGACGAGCACATGAATTGCGAGGACATAGCCATGAACTTTTTAGTGGCAAACGTTACAGGAAAGGCTCCCATAAAAGTAACACCGAAAAAGAAATTCCGATGTCCGGAGTGCACGAATACCGAAATGCTTTCAGCTGATTTAACGCATATGGTGGAACGCACTCAATGCATTAACAAGTTTTCTTCCATTTATGGAACAATGCCACTACAATCTGTTGAATTTCGTGCCGATCCCGTCCTCTTTAAAGATGTATTTCCAGAGAAACTCAAGAGGTTCAATGACATTGGCAGCTTGTAAATACAAAATACATGACAGGAAAGGTAAATATCCCTAGTTATTATCAAACTATTATTTAACGTAAATTGTATAAAATTGTACAAAGTGGTTTTTATACATCATTTATCCAAGCTAAGAATAGCTGTATTGTTATCACTTATACGATATGTAAATAAAGTCTATCAGATTATTTTCTGATAATTGTTTATAAGACGTATTATTATTCAAATACTTTCCTTTGAATCAATGCTATGGTGGTTCTGTATTTACCGTGCATTCAGGTAGCTTGAAACAAATGCCCTCCACGATTGCTTTTGTGCCGACATCCTCGGATGGTAGGACAGACATATGACTCTAAAACAAATGGACTTCAGATACCATTACGAGAAAACAAACACCTTTACACAAGACAAGGCAAATGTACACATACAACTGCTTTCTTTTCAGAAGAATTCATGTAGCCCACTATCATTGAATTTGTAGAATGACTCCACAGGAAATCGCCAATGCGATCCTGCGGCGAATATCGGATAACTATAACACCTCCAAGTTTTTGCTCAAGTCCATCAAGGAACTTTGAATCTAGAAAATGTTTGTTCTGTTTAAATCATTCAATGGATCCTGAACTATTTGAAAAATATTAATAAATACAAATTACGAATTTTCACCAATAAATCCAGACTTCATAGTGTTATGTAAACTAGTTGTTGGACAATCAGTGTTGGCAATAGCTTCAGCAACTGTTCGTGCCAGTGATGTTCGAATGAGGTGTTCCCCACATCCTGATGAACTTGCCCCAACAGAAACCTTGTCTTTGTAGGCCCATGCACCACATCCCCAAACACCAGCCTAAGTAAGTTGTGATTAGTAATCCTTATTATATAATCTGTGTAATATTAAAATACCTGGCCAACTCTTCCTGGGTATTTGAGGATGACACCTCCACTTGAACAGGCTGAGGCAATATTCCCAAGCCGATCCACACATATTGCTCCAATAGTATCCAATCTTTTCTTTGCAATCTGTAATACATAGATATTGTGAGTACAATATAATTTAGAAAACAAAGAAGATATGACTCCATAAGCAGAATTACCTTACTGACTTCTGCAGTAGATGATTCTATTTTTCTTTTGTACCTTGTGTAAACTTTGTATGCTTTTGCTAAAAATATTTGATCATAAAAGATAATATAAATTTATTTTATATTCATTATGATTGAGAAATTGTTTCATTTACATACTTGAAATTAATTCCTCAGGTGGTAGTGTCTCTATTCCCATTTCTTGTGCCCAAATGTTTGCTCCATTGCCAACTAGAAAACTAATATGCATAGTTGAGATTTGAAACTGAATCCTTCAATAACATTGTAATACACAGCTATCCACCTTGGTGGTATACGGCCATATGCGATTTTAATAGATTGATGTTCACATAATCGCTTTGCTAATAAGACAGGATTCTTTATTCCACTAACTGCTCCTACTGCACCAAATTGTAAATTGGTGCCATCCATCACACTGGCATCGCATTCAACTGTGCCTTCTAATGTTAGATTGGAGCCAAGTCCAGCATTTGTCAATGGAGAATCTTCTAATACTATTGCTGCTTCAACTGCTGCATCACATGCACTCCCACCAGCTTTTAAGCTTTGAGTGCCCTGAAGAAAAATGTTTTCTTTCCAACCACAATTAAGAATTACAATAAACAATGAATGGATAACTTACTGCCCTACATGCTTCTCGACATAGACTTTGATATTTTTCTTTAAGGGCCTTTGCATGCTGACCAGCCCCTAATAAACAACGATACAACAATTAACAATAATTATTTGCAGTAAAAATCATAAGCTAAACTGAAATTTTTCATGACGACATACCGACGTGTACCGCAATAAATCCTTGATTTTCACTCATGATGATGAACAATTATTAATTCGTTTTATTTGAATAGAATCACTTGGAAATTCATTTTCTTGTATTCGCAAACAATTCATACATGCCGGCTACACTGTCTATTAATCATTCATTCTTTAAATCACATACACTTATTGCTTGAGATTTACGCACAAATAACTTTGTTTACTTATGTCCTCTTAGTCTTAACACAAACCAATCACAAAATCAATTAATATATGATAGATCCAACAACAATACAAGAGAGAACTTGTGATTATTGTTGTATGGTGGTTGTCTTTCACTTGGCGCCGTTGGTGCTTCAGAAACAGGAAATAGGACACAGCGCTATCCTGCATTTTCCAATTAATAATTCCAAAATGAAGTGGTTCAGATTTATTGAAAATAAAGAAATAATATCATAGGACAATAAAAGAAGTGGGTCATAAATTATCATTGTGTCTTGGAGAGTTACAAACTGTGAATGGAAAATAGACAACGACCGTTGACTAAGCGCGACTGCGCAATTCCAACAATCAAGCCGTGTTAATTTACTTTTGAAAGTTTCGCGTGGGAATATCTGCCAGAATGGCAGTTACTGGCAAAGAGCTTTACAATAAAATTCGGACACTATGCCCGGATCATTCGACCGGTGTTTCTACGGAAATGTTAGAGAAGATCTGCGAGGAACCGGCCGCACAACCGTTCCTCAAATGGTTCTTTGAAAATATCTCCCAACGAAATGTGATCACCGATGAAGAGCTCCGAATGTGAGTCGCCGGTTGTCAATCACCTATTTCGTATGATTCAACAGTTAGGACTAAAACAATGCTGTATTTTATCCTTCGGCTCTATTTCGAAAACAATCTCAGCGATGCGTTAAATGCATGGTTAATGTCACTCCAATCTTAAATCCCAGTTTGGGTAACTCAACTACATCTTGATTATTTTGTATTGTCAAGACAGCATAAGTCAAAAAAGGCAGGCAAATGGTTGGAGGGAACAGCTTTGGATAAAGCACTGGAGGAAGTTATCCAGGATTGTTCTGAACTCTCCAAGTTAATTCCTTTTGACCAAGTAGCCATTGATGACTTGCAAGCTGAATTTGAGATGGCTAAAGAATCTCAAATAGAGGATGAAAAATATGAGGAGACACTGCTGCTTAATTTGCAAAAGCTCAAGTGAATAACTATTGCAATTTGTCCTTTATAACTCATTCCCCCTTTTCTTCATTTTTATTATGATACATTTGTAGAGCATTGGAAGTTAAGTTAGATGAAAGCATTGAGGAAGAGCAGTCTTTGTTTGAGAAGGAACGGATTGAGACTGATAAAGCTTTTAAGGACTGTTCAGAGGTGTTGGAACAGTTTAATAAAGGAAATCAAATATTTTTGGATAATGTTGAAAGCCTGCTTGCAGTATATGCGTATGCAGCTGACAATGTAAGTTTATTTTATACTAATTTACCATGTTTGAATCTAGCAAGAATTTATTTCAGAGAGAACCCCATGTTATCCTAACACAAATGCCATTGGATTTATTTGTGAAGCAATTAGAACTCTATAATAGTTACTTGGGTATGTATTTAAAGAGACAGTTTGGAATTGGTGATAAAAGTGAACAGGAGATGGATTCAGATTATGTTTCCTTTGAAACCAAAGAGAAGCAAGCGAATCTCAAAGATTTCATGCAATGCAAGACTAAGTATATATTTCTGTCTGTTACAAATGATTATCAAAATCAATTTATATAACTACTTATATTATCTATTACCTTTCAGTTTAGCAAATGCTAATAAAAAGGAAATTCTGTGTAAAGTTTTTGATTCACATGTTGTAACTTCAATGTTACAATATGTGCAGCACATCTATAATGATGGTGATCCTCGGGTGCCCAGAGAATGTGAATTAAGGTAAGTTTTACAGGAATGAAAAATTACTGAGAATAACTATGGACAATATAAAAACTAGGCATTATGTAAACCAGAACAGAGATCCAAGAATTGATGGCACTACGAGACTCGTTAGAGGAGGATGTTAATTTATTACGGGAGGGACAATTAACTGATGCAGTGCAACATATCGCTGAGGTAGAGACAGCAGAAGCTTTGAGATACGTGGCGGAAACTAGACTCGAAAGACGAAATACAACACTCGAGAATATGAAAAATTTGCAAGTTCTTGCGAGGGAACAAGGTCACGTATACGCGGATCTACTTTGCATACTAATGGAAATACAATTTCGTCGACTGAAGAGTGTCGGGGAATTTATTCCACTCGCCCGCCAGTATTTATCTACAGAATATTCTCTCTCTTCTGCCAGATGTGTTAGTGACATTTAATTACAGAGCATTCTGGAAGAGATTGAGCACAATCACTAATTGTGAAATACATTGCAGGAAAGCATGAAACAACTTATAGAAGAGTACGGAAATGTAGTATCACAGCTATCGAAAGGCGCCAATTCGTTCAACAAATACTTTAGCTCATTAGTCTGTGGTGATGATACGCCCCAGGAAATTAATGATGTGCTGATAAAATATAATGAAGTACTAGTTAATAATAAGGAACATGAGCAAAAGATGCTAGATTCTCTGTTCAGTAGTAGAATCAATGCATTATTTGACATGCAAGTATTAATCACGAGTATTGTTGAGTCCTCAATATTCAGGACTGTTATAAATAAGGAAATCTTTGTAATTCAGGGAAGCTGATCTGAATTCATACTATCGTGAAGAAATTAATCAAGGGCCCACACGAAGTTTGCAGTCCATTCCATATGAAATACGTGTGAGATACGACGAGGCTTTTAATGCAGTTCAATCAGTGGAGTCAGAATTGAAGAAGATTAGAAATAGATTGAAAGAACGAATGGTAGGACTTAAGAACACTTTACTAAACTTGACTGCATGTAAGATCATTTAAAACAAATCTTCAATATTTTCAGAGAAGCGATACAGGCCTGGAGCGGGAAATCGAAATATTGTGGCAAAGATTTTTGGCAGATCCACAAACACTGAAGGTAAACTACAGTGCTGCAAAAAAGAGAGCAGAGAAAACGCACTTCGGAAATTCCTAGATAAGAGAATAATTTGTGTGATTAATATGTAATAAAAAATACTGAAAATTTTGCCCTGTTCAAACGTCCCTACAATATAATCCCCATACAAAAAGTACCAAACGTAAGACGATCATGATGCAAACTTTTGCCGATTAGAGTAAGATGATGAGGTGCAAATGCGTACGTGTCCCGCGCTATGTTATTTCATCATTAGTTTATCTGAATCATAAGACTGAATGATTCGCTCGTGATCCCGTGATGAAACAGCGTACGAGTGTGTACGCATGCCACATGGAGAGCGAGGTGTGCGGATTCTGGATTTGAGGCCATGCGCATGGCTCGTAAGAGATGACGTAGAGCCTGGCACGAACTCGAGAGTAACCTTGATCCGCAGATCTATCTCTCTCCCTCGATCTACCCATCTCCCTCTCTTCCACGCGATTTCTATCCTAGAGGCCATACAACACCTTCAAAAAGAAATCCTGACTACATAAACGACCGTATTAAATTACTAAATTAAATAATTGCCGAAGATCACATTGGAACTCGGGGCGAATGCGAAAGAGCAAAGGATTTCGACTTTCCAGTGTTCCCGGGCATAGACAGAGGATGCGGAAGGACCTTGGTGCTGTGACCGGCGAGGGAGAGAGACAGACTAGAAATAAGAAGAGGATGGACGGTGGTGCGCCGGTATAGCTGTGGGAAAAGGGAGACGGAAACGACGTGTCGAGGGAAAGGGGGATACGGAACGGGGAAGTGGCGAGGGTATTATCGATTCGCCAGGGCTCGTCGAGTTAACGGTTTGTTTACACGAGCGTGGGGACGGTGCGCATGCGTCGCGCGGCCAAAACAATAATAACAGAGTAGCAAAAAGTTCATGGCTGGTGGACGTGCGGTCGTTCGTTTCAACCGCCGCATCGTTATCGGTTCGAAATATCGGCGTGCAGGAATCCTCGCACGAAGCAACAAACGCGGCCAGACTCGCCCAGCCTGTTCGAGCTTCGAAACAGTGAGGGGACAGCGAGGACTGTCGGCTTTCAGGCCTGGCTCGCCGCACACCGGAGGTATTCTCGGTGACCATACGCCGTTTCGTGTTACACGCGCTCTTCTCGCCGTCCTGGAATGTGGTGCTCTCGTCTGTGCGAGTGATTCGCTTGCCGAAACGGAGCGTGAACGCGCTGCGGGAGTGTTGGAAAGTATCTCAAATAGGCCGCGGGGTCATTCCTCAAGAGGTTGACGGAGAGCCTCCTTCTCCGGGGGAAGAGCGGCCCAGACGAAAACAAAGCCGAGCTGCTGGCACTGGCTCTGTGAGAGGGGGGGCCAGACGCAGAGAGGACGATTCAACTGGAACATATACACAGTCGAGCCGTGTGTACACACGGCCGCGCACCCAGCCGTGTGTCAGTGAATATTTACCTGCTCTCGAGAACACAGGAAAACAGTGAGAGAAGAAGGCAGAGAAGCCGAAGGGAAGAAGTGAGACAAAGAGGTGGTGCGCGCGTGTACGTCAAGTGGATTGCATGCGTGCAGGAGAGTGCAAGTGTGTAGGAGGAAGGGAGTGCATTCATTCAATTGGCGAAGTGGCAGTGTGTGGGTTTCGCAGAGGCTCGTCGTCGCGTTGGTAGGGAAGAATTGGCAGAAAGTTGAGAGAGTGCCGGAGGGGCAAACGTAGAGCGCGGCGATTCGAGGCGGTGGAGGAGGACGACCGGAGCACGAAAGGAAGGTATCACGCGTATTTACCCAGTGAATCACGCGTCCCGTGCGATTACAAGAGAGGCGGGCTGCTGGCTCTAGTGCGGCAGTGTGCGTGGCACCGTCTATGTTTACGCGAGCGCCCACACAGCCACGGCCTCCTCGCCTCCAACGGAACGGCGTGCGCGAAGAAAGACACACGGTCAGTCTGAGAAATATCTCGTGCACGGTCACATCGGCCCCGGAGAGGGGACACGCCGAGGAGACGGGCAGCAAACAGTGGGAGAGAAAGAGGGAGCGAGAGCCTGAGCGGGAGAGAGTGAGAGAGGACAACAACACATCCGCCGAGCACGGCTCTATTGTGCTCGCCGCCGCCGCTGCCGCTGCCGCCGCCGCTGTTCGCTCGCATCGTATACGTGGAACTGTAAACACCAGCAGACCGGTGGCCGACTTCTTCTGGTGGAGTTCGGTGCACAAGCAGGAAGAGAGCAAGATGCCGAGCGCCGAGGAAACTACTTATCTCATCGAGGTGATGCCTGACACGACGCAGGATTTCCTATCCCGGGATGTGGACCTTCTGGTCTCGCAGATCAAGGAAAACCTACGACTGTCGACGCTGAAGGCGAAGTCAAGCATAAGTCACAAGAACAGGCCCTCGCCTTACCGGATACCCTCGAGATCTTGGGCAGATCCGAGTAGCTGCGACATGTGCGGACTAAGGAACGCCTCTGCTCACGAACATCGTCACCACATCGGTCATCATCACAAGAGACCGAGCGCAAGGGAAGACGACGACCCGTACGAGCTTCTCCAGGAACTCCTGAGGGAAGGGGGCCTCATCAAGGAGGCGGTCAAGAGACTGCAAGCGAATCTCGACCGGCTGGAGAACTCCGAGGGAGAGGAGGAGGAGGACGAGCGGACGAGTGTGTACAGACGGAAACCTTATTTTTATGACTCAGAGGATGAACCGTTGCCACCTGTATACGAGCCGCTGGAGCTGTGAGGTTGAAATGGCTGCTTCTCGTCGAGAACAGGCGAATCACACCGCCCACCGGCTGAAAGTGCGATATTCGGAATGAGCCAGTGATGAGTTTCGCCGACAAAGATTGCATCGTTTCGCTGAGCCACAGTGGTTTACCGGACTCATCCAATAATAATGAGCCGCTTTCTTTGGACCGCTTGCGCGAAAATGATGGATGTAATATATATATATGTGTATTACGGTGGGAATAGGTGTGCGTGGCCCGAGGAAAGTCGCCCGGGCCGGCAAGCGTAACAAGACAAGAACTCGCCCTACATGGCCGTGTTTGTAAATATGGTGTGTTGTTATTCAAGGCAGTTTCACGCGACTTCACGCTCTCGTCGAGTTCGTGAAGCCTCGGCAATGTTCGTCGCTGTATCGACGATCGCGAGAGGGCTTACGTGGAGGACTGATGGCCGCCTGAACGTGGGCTCGAGCTGAATTCGCAAGAGGGGCCCTGTTCTCCATTGCCCGATGTTCCATCACGCAATCTCAATATAACACGTCGCACTCGAGAACATTCGGAGGACCGCGGGGACCCTTGTTTCCCCGATTCATGATGAATTTGGAGATACCTATCATCGATGAGAGGCGTCATCAGAATGTGAATGACCGACGGCCCGCGTAACTTAGTCATTCCGTCTCGTGTTTTTCCTAGGCAGTTGCGATGACAGTACAATCAGATTATTTTCGCCGCCGCCCGGCGCAAAGCCGCGCGCGCGACTCATTCGATTTCTCCTGAATCACGGACTCCGTAAACTTCCGAGAACTTGGATCGTTTCCGTTCAGTTGTACTATAGAAAACTTTCCTAACGAATCGAGAGAGCACTTAGCAAGAGCGCGCACGTATACACGGCAGTGAGAGCATCTTGTTATAATATTAAGCTACCTACGTCCTCGATGGGGTCCGCACTGTTCCTTATCTAGAATCATCAGTGATCCTGTTTCGCTGTGCAGCAATATCGCTATGGACATTTTTGCGACAATCCTTACAGTTGGTCGACCTGACACGCACGTGTATGTGGGAACGACGTTCGCGCGTGAAAGTGCCCCAGGAGCTTACTCACGACGGAAAGACAGTGATCTCATTTATTTTTTCATATCACGCGCAACGAACAAGAACGACTTGTAGCCGGCCGGAATGATTGGAGCGAATGCGTATGGTTGAATGAACGGTAGAGCGAGCCAGCGAAAGAAAGAGATAGTAGATAGTGAGAAGGAAAGCGAAATTTGTTAATAGCTAATTATGTAGTTTCCGTTGAGTTCCATGATCGCGCGTACCAGTCGCGCTCTTTCATGTAATGGAGTATTAGTAAGAGAAAGGTGTATCAAAGAAGTATGTAGGTAACGTCCGCGCTGCTGCTGCTGCTATAGCAGTTCCAGGAAAGGGCAAAAGAGAATGAGAAAATGAAAAGGAGCGAGCGGGCGCGCGGGCTTGTATATTGACACATAGCTTTACATTTTTGCTGTGCATGTTTTAGTGCATAGTTATTTATCACTTAACGATCCACTAGGATAATAATGTCAATGAAAAATGCTCTGCACTCGCGTGGTGTGAATTTCAAAAAAAGAACACAAGCGCGCACCAACTCCTGACAAGCGATGCAGTGCTGGTCCTGCTGTTTCTTTTGCGGCGATAGAGGATGCACGAATAGAACGCGTTTCCCCTTGTAACGGAAACCAATTGGACGGACTTCTAGCGTCATCGTTACTGGCATCACGGACGTGATGGTGTAGAAAGACGCGTACGAACTTGTGTCACTGTTCTAACCGGGCTTCTAAGATTAGCCGATAATTAACGTATACCCACGTTAGAATCTCATCCCTCCGATTGGTAAGTCTGCCCTATTTTGCGTCCCGGTCTGCTCTGCAGTCGTTTCGTCTGAATTTTTGCCTTTACGTTGCGCTTTAATGAACGTGTATACGTAGGAGAGAAAATTACCCAGTGTGCGTGTTGCGTGCGTAAAACGAAAGCAGTGTGCGCGAGTGCGAGGACAGTGTCAGATTTTTTTTTCTATGAAAGAGAGATGGAGATCAATCCTTTTTTTAAGTTCGTCGTTAAAACGTGGACTAAGGAAACTATATCTCGTTGTGATCGTCGGGCCTGTATGCCCGACAAATCTTAATTATAAATAAAGAAGTTAAAAGTTTCAATGCAACCTCGGCTGCTTCTCTTTCCTCCACTTATCCCCACTCCGCCTACATTCGAAAACTGGCCTACACAGTTCCCGGATGAAGTTCGTACGGCCGGCGTGCCAATATTTAGAAAGATTGTTTTAGATTTCCGCTAAAAATACTGCATTGGCCCGCGTTACATAAAAGGCCGGAGCCTTGGGCGATTGTAAATTAAACGTCAACTTAGTCAGTGCGCTGCTGTTTGCGTGTTGACAGAAACTTCAACTTTACTTGCGACGTCTTAATACCTCCTCATGGTTACCATTATATAACTGGCTAGTTCAAGAAAGCAGCGCAGAAATTAGACACGAATTCCCGTCCAGTTGGTTCTAGCGCGCAGGCCAGAAGGCTGCGAGGTGGAACGGGAACACCGGAGGAAGAAAGGCGAAGTTATGTCCCAATTTCCTCAAGGACGTTTATTATAGTTTCTACGCTTTTACTATCCAACAGGATCCTGTGTCCCGCAACCAACTTACTATTCCTACGCGATTTATGTTTTTCCTCGTCAGGGCTATTTCTCAGGAGAGATGACTGGCCATTGGTTCCGCAATGTAACCGAATAAACAAGTAACGTGGGTGTGAATATTCCCCGTTATCTACTCGCCGCAAGCCCATACCTATCATCCGTTTATCGCGAAATTTTCGTAGCTCACGTACGCAGAAATTGCTGAATTAGCGAGCGCGTCCTTCGCACCATGTCGTAATGTCACGCAACACGTAATCAGCGCAAAGTAGCTCCTTATGTAATTAGGTCGAGACTAGTTAGCTCCCGAAAATTTATCACTCTCCGAGAGATAATATTCCCTTGCGGGCGGGGACGGACAGTGCGTCGCGTCGGGTGGAAGAAAGTTCCAGTCTACGGAGGAAAAATACACAATAGCTATGTCTCTACACATACGCATGTCAGCCACCTATATTGCAATCAACGTCAGAGCAGCAATTAAACGTGCGTCACTTGGCCGGCTGATTCTGAGCGGTCCCCATTTCGCACGTAGGAAAATGATCTAGAACTTTTAATAATACCCGCCCGCTCGCCGCGAATGGCAAGAGTTACCGAATCGCCGGACACTGTGTATCGCATGTATTTATCATGTCATAGTTACACAAGATAACTCTCGGCCACATGTCGATATCGACGATCCCCGGCCGTTTAAATAGGTGCTGTGTCTCTCTGTTGATATTGCGTCATCGCCCGGGAATAGGACGATAACGATTCCCAGTGCGCGCTTCTTCTCTTCCCTGCAACTCACTACTGGCGCAGCGACGCATTATAAATAGGGGGATTTGTAAAATCGGCCGTTTACTAAATTGTATCGGCTATAAATACCGAAGGCGGCTCAGCGCGGACAAATGACAACATGCGAGCCGTAAGGTCAAACGGCCTCCCTTCGCTCTCCCTGCTCAACTCTCCTGCTATCTTGCCAGCATGAGAAATAGGTATCTTATAGTCAAGCGTATTTCAGAAGGCAGATTACAACGGGCAATATCGCATGTGCCTGACATTGAACATCATACTTTTCGTATTCCTTACTACGGCGCACACATTGCCCCGCTTGATTCGTGCACGAGCCTCCTCTCTCTCTCCTCCTCTCAGTCTCAGGGATGTTTGTCGACCAATAGACGTAATATGTCGTACGTATCAATCTACTCCGCGGGAATCATCGATTTATCGCTGTTAGACGCAGTGACGTTGCAGTTGTACTGACTGTAAACAAGCGGCCGCGCTCTATGTATAGTGGCGAGCGCGCACGGTTGACCTTATCTGTGTATTGACACAGATTTCAACACGAGGTGGCAAGTGATATGACCTAATTGCACATTGTCACCGCGTGCATGCATGTACACGTATACGCGCATTGTTGGCAAACAGCGGGGATCGCCACGTATGAATGGGAAAAGCGGCAATTTTCAATGAAGCCTGCATATACCCTCGTAATAATGATAATACCAGTTGGTGTATCCTCGCCTTTTAATTTCGTAATCATGAGATAAACGGGTAGGCGAATCGAGAATCAATCAGTGTTGTTCTCTCTCGCTTGCATATGGAATCTTTTTTGAGGAGAGGTTTCGGAAGTGAGGAATTGATAAGGCGTGTCCTGTTATCGGGAAAGTTGAGTGGATATGAATAGAGTAGCCGGTGGTTATGTCAAGTTGATTCCATTGTAACGCAAAGCAATCACGTGATCGTTGGAGCAGCGTCGTTGGAGAGATAACGAAAGTATCCGTTGTCCGTTGGAATATTGGCAGTGAAGAAAAAAAGGAGCAGTTGGACGGAGGCGGTGACGCGGGTGTGACAGAGCGTGCTGCATATTCAGTAGTTGGGTGCGAGACGGAACCTTAGGATCGCGCGACAGGGAATACGGGATATCTTGGCGAAGAGAGCGTGGAGAGCAGGTTATTCGCACTCGAGTATAGTGTCTTACCAATATGGCTGACGTTCACTCGGCGAGCGCGTATGTATATCAGATTTGCCACTCACGCCTGTCCTTTGTGTCATTGCCCTCCGTGGAAAAAGTAGGTCCTCCAATCGCCGTTGCCCCGAGCATTAGGCATTATTTTGGGAATTTCGGAACCGTTCCGAACAGACCGCGCCTTGCGTCACCCGACGCCGCGCCGCTTTGTAATAATAGTTCGCCGTCTCTTTGTGCTCCTCCAACCTGAACATATTGTGCCCAAGCCGAAAACTTGACCAATCGCCGCTCCACGCAGTCAGCAATACTACTGAACTGATCGATAAAGTGTAATGTTTTGTTAGTCGTCCTGCGAATGTGGGAATGCGATTCGCTGGGCGTTTGGGGTTACTTTGCGATTTTAGGTTATATTGACATCGTCACATGCCTCTCGTTGCCCGCACTGCTGCAAGCTGCTCGATCAGTTTCTCTCGATCGAGCATTCAACTTGTCTCTCAGTTTTCCCGAATGCTCGCCGACCAAGCATGCTGTAGCATCCAATTTCGCTGATCTCGTTTTTCACGAGCCTCGCCGGTACTTTTCCATACGCGAGCAGCGCATCGTAAGCAGCTTTAGCAAGCTAATTGGCATGCGAATTTGGTGACTTTTTTTGTTACAGCAGCGTCGAAATCGAAGTCCGCTTGAGTGTGCCTTGTGATTAATCAGTGAATGCTCTTTGTTCTGTATAAATGTGTATACTGTACGAGCAACTTTCATTTGCCAATGTCTTTCATCGTGTGTGTCTCTCATCAACATGTATCATGTATGTTTATTGGTGAAATAAAGTCATACAGACCCCGAATAGCAGTTGTGCTCCTTATCAGCCGTTTATAAGGAACAAATAAACTGATTAAGTATCAGATTACCTTGTTTTCGATTTTGGCTGGGCCACCCATTGATATTTATGCTTGGAAGACTTGTCAGAACATAACAGGAGAATAAATCCTCAATGAAAAGAAGAAAGAACTCGCCACGCTTGGGAATTACGAAAGTCGTATCGATTTGGAATTTGCACCTTCGCCAGCTTATCTATGCGCCCCAATAAATCAATCTCGTAATAAGAACCTTGTTGTTATTGATTATTATCGGAGACTCGAATTAGAATATCTTATATCTCGCCAAGTAAGCCAGCCCCTATTGTGCTTCAGCCGAATAGAGCTGTACACAACACCTTCGTATTTTTCCAAGACTTGATAATGCCTCTATTTCACGTGTCTATAGATTCCCCATTATTAAGTACGTTTCGAATCCGCTTGAATGGCTGTCAACAGCAGAGGGAGTGCGTTTTATGATAATGACATATTATCCAGCCGATCTAATTGTAGCTCGAATTCAGCCAAGATACTAGGAAGAGATAAATTATTTCAAAGCAGACCTATGGCGTACTAGATTCTTCATTCTTAGCTGTTAATCGAGCGTTCTACGAAAACAGAGAAACTGGTTCGTACTACTTTGTACGACGTGGCTCTAGGCAAACATAACTGTTTGGAAACTTTACGTTACGTTGCTCTTATCACTCTTTACCTGTGGCTTTACGCCTTCCCGCTAACGACCAAGATACACTGAGTTAAAAGCCGAGGATGCTTTTCATCTTCGCTTTCGCCAGAATATCTCGAAACCCTAGTCATTCAAATTCTCGGCATAGTTATGCTTATGATCCTATGGTTTTTGGTTATACCGAGAATAACTTATGAATCGTCGCATGAATGAGGCTTGCGAAGCCTCCTGCACTTTCTTGTCTAGGTCGAATCCTTAATGAAACAGACTATTAGCCAACTAATGCTGGCGCACGCATCTGTCTCGAGTTATGGCCTGTCCTGAATTTATAATCGCGTGTAAACCCGCTCGAAGCAGGTGAACGATATTCACGACTGGTTGGACGAAGCACAACGGGCTGAAAGACACACTGCTATGAATACCTGAATTTTCAACGAACAAAAAGCCAAGTTGCCTCGAATCCATAACAATCAACATTCCTGCCTACAATTTTTGTATTGTCCTAGTGGATCCTAATTTTCTTTGTTCTACAGTAGATTTTGAGAATAAAGTCAGTTGTATGGCAACTATTACACCGCATTAGTCAGCAGGTGCGGCAGATGGTAATCATAGCGGATACACTTTCTTTTTAGAAAGCAACATCCTAATGATATCGTGCGATCGGCACAACCAGAGTATTACTCACGCGCGTCCGAATTATGGTTTCGCTCTGGATGACTCAGTCACCAGTCAACTAAGGTGCGCTAATGCCGGGGCAATAAATCAACAGATACAAACACGCACTTCAGTCTTCTATTGCGTAGCCCTTCAATTGTATTCAACAAATCAATCATTGGCCAACTTTATATATTATCAGTAGAGACATCGCTTTGTGTTTCATTATCTTGATAATGCCTGCATATTTATATAGGAGTCGAGAACTAGGAATAATTAATACATTGTTGTCTCCAGAGGAACGATGGAGTCCCATTTCGTGCGTGGTGGTCACACTTTCAAAGTGCCAATGTCTCTTTTTCGAGACAATCGTCATCGACTGGCTGCTGCTCTGACAGCAGTTCCTGGCGAGGGTAGCTTCGTTATCCTCCAAGGCGGCACGGAGGTCCCCTTCAATGACACCGACATCAACTGGCCCTTCCGACAGGTGCGCCTTCACGGCAGACTACAATGTAGTCAGGTGAAAGTATCCGACCGAAAATGTATGTCTGAAATTCGATGGGTCTGTTGGCAGGAATCCTTTTTCCAATGGTGCTTTGGCGTTGAGGAGCCAGGATGTTATGGTGCCTTGAACGTCGCTAGTGGTACTTCGATTCTCTTTGTACCACGGCTTCCGGCGGAGTATGCTATTTGGGAGGGTAAATTGCACACGCTCGATGATTTCAAGAAGAGGTATGGCGTCGATGAAGTCCACTACACCGATGAAATAGCCGAGGTCTTGAAAGAGAAGAAATGCTCCCTTTTGCTCACCCTGGTAAGCGAGCTCCAGGACATATTGGAAGCACGGGTCACATCCTCGGGATTACCGTGCTAGTTTATAATATACTCGAGCGACCCACGTGAACTTTCCAGGCACGTGGGATTAGAAATTGATGACGTAAAGCCCATTGATTCATTTCCGAGTGCGCGACTCTGGGGCAATAAGCTTTCTCTAATCAAGTTGGGAAATTACGCAAGAATACTTTTACCCTGACCCGAGTGTGTGTTCCCAAATTGTTAGAGATACACACAGGATTCTACAAACATGCCTGGTTGTTTGCTTTCTGTATTATAGAACGGTAGGAACAGCGATAGCGGTCTGGTGACACAAGAAGCCGTCTTCGATGGCATTGGACAGTGAGTATTATCTATCGGGTATCCTTGAACGACCGTCTTACATATACGAGCTGCTCTTGAACTATGAACTGATTTTCCTGCTACGCCATAACAGACGATTAAATGTAATCCGCGAATGGAACACCTCTTTTTTCTTTTATTTCACTCGAATCATGCTAACTGACGTATTTGTTTTCCTTGTTCTTTCAGATTTACTGTTAATAACAGCGTGCTGTATCCGGTGATATGCGAGTGGTAAGTATCGAAGGTAAGTCATGGATATTTATAGTTGGTGCGCGCAAGATTCACGCATGGGAAGATCGCGCGTGGCGTGGCAGTCGATTTCTACTAACATTAGCTGGAATAAGAACCTTATCTTTCATTCATATTCCAGCGGTAATTCTAGCTTATGGGTAAAAGCAATTAGGGAGATTAGTAAATGCATAATACAAAAAAGTGAATAATCATTGAAATACGGATGCGAAGAGGGCGTGAATGAGTAATTCCAAGAGGCTCGGCGACGCAGATCCCACTCATTTGGAGTGCGCGCAGCGACTGAGGAAGGGATTGGCTCTGTCGAGCGGCGCAGGCTCTTGCGAATTTCCACCACTGACCTACCTGCGTGCTATTGGTGCGCGTAGCCTTGCCAGCCGCTCTTGATTTGAATTTGCCGTAGGTCAGGCGCTAAACAAAACAGTAGATAAAAGTTAACTAGAAAAAATATTATTTGAATTCTTTCGTACCATAATTTTTTTCAAAAGAATTTAGTACAATTTACGTAATAATAGTAATAATATAATCAACTGCCAGCTTGTCACTGACTTCTCAGTGTAATCAAAAACGAAAGAAGTGAAAGAACGACAGATTCACAGTAACAAAACTAGTTTACACAACTATAAATATTCATGCTCAATGATTCCCTGTCTGTCACCCGTTCCTGTCACACTGTCACTTTCGTCGTACACGTCCATTCACGCCTCTTAATGACGCCACTTGGGATTAAGGTAAAATCGAGCGTAGGCCCTGGAAAGTGTCGTGTCCCACTTGAAATTTCGGTCAAGTCGTTGAGATGCAGAAGCTAAAATTATAGTAGAAATCAAAGGGGCGCACAATAGAGTGCGCGACTTCGTATTCTAGGATTTCGGAAAGGTAAACAATAATTCGCGCGGGTCCAACGACCTAATAAAAATATCGTAAGTCGCACGTCTCTACTTAGATGCTGGCGTTCGGCCATGCAGTTGGCAAATTATTCTCACTGCTCCCGATTCGACCCAACATTTTCCTGGCACGAGTGAAAAACCGGCGGATCAGCTCTAATACTGGAAACGATCGATTGCCGCGCACTCTCGGCCAAACTAGTATCATCGTCCAGGATGGTTTAAGCATCCAGGAACTTCCGTCAGCTGTGAAAAGGGTCGGCGATCTCGGGGAACTATGCGCCGACAGGAAGAAACCAGGCTTGTCCGTTGTAGGAAAACAATCAATTACGTCATCCAATATAAAAAAGAGACAATTTTCACTGCGGAGAAGTGACCCAAATATTTTGAGCAATTCAAAGGACAACTATATAAAACAACCACAAAGAATCGATATAGAAACCGAAGAGGGAACAGCAGTATTATTCTGTCCAAACGTGGATACGTTGAAGCAACCTGCCAGTGATAGTAACACAGAAAGTCCTGCGAAGTCCTGCAGCACTGCCAAGAGGATTTATTCGTTCCTCGAGACGAAGATTATTCAGGAGGAAAATTCCAAGTTAGCTCTCGAAGGTTTAAGGAAGATCGTCGATCTGGAGAACAGTTGGAGAGCGGATTACGAGTCCCGGAAGTTCCGGAGGAACAGGAACGTCCATACGGACGTAGTTAACAGAGACATAGTACTGAAACAATTGGTCCAATATGTCACGAGAAGTCAGGACAGCGAACTAATAGTAGAAGGATTGTTAATCCTGAAGAAGGACAGATTCAGCCTGCCGCGGAACGAGTACCGTGACTGGATGTGCGATGAAGCGATCGCTCGTGCCGTTGACGGGGAGTTCACCCTTCACCAACTCACCCGAATTGTCCAGATTCTCTCCTCGTACAAACACCCGAGGTATTATGGTTCCGTGGACTTGCTGTGGGCGTCGATCCTCTCCAAACAAGAGGATATCAATGCGAGTTCGATCGTAGCCCTCTTCAAGATACTGAAACATTTCTCCGAGAGCAAAAGCATGATGCAGGCGACCCTCGAGAAGAAATTAGAGGGATGCTGGAAGCAGTTAACGGGCTCTCAGATGGCCGACATACTTAATTGCTTTCATGACAGCGTTTCTGCTAAGAATTGCCTCGCTCAGGCTAGCAAGTGGGCAAACGCGAATCTCACCCACTTCAACGAGAAGGATCTCGTTAATTTCGTGCACAGTTTGAACTCGAAACGCTACATCGACAACGCGATAGAGAAGAGCCTCGAAAACTACTTCCAGAAGAAGAGTTACGGAATGAAGGAGCCGAATTTGGTGGCTGCTATCGGCACCTACTTAAGAAATATGCAAACGAGAAACCCTCTCGTGCTCGCCGAGTGCAGCGAGTACTTCATACAGCACGCCGCTGAAATTCCACCGCACTTGCTCTCGCCGATCCTCACATCCTTTGGGATGCTGGATCTGCCACCCGCGCGTCCTACTGAATTCTGGAAAGTCTTCAACGATGTTGTGACCATGAAATTCACGGGACTCAGACCGAATGATTTACTGGATATTTTATTATCCTGTGCCTATCTTGGGAAATACTTTACCGATTTCTCTAGTAAAATCTTCACATCGCACTTCCTGAATAGAATTCGTTTTAGGAGGAGTTCGAGTTTCGGTCAACATATACAAATTAAATTACAGTTGCTTGATACTGCCATGTCCTTAGAATGCGAGGATTATTTGGGACCGCGCGTACCTGATCAGAAAATTCGCAAGCCTTTGTTCCCCGATCGTAGAGTGAAAAAGATCGTCGATGCAACTTTTGAATCACTGGCGCACGTAGCAGGTGGCGAGGAGCGATTGAGCAGGAATGTGGTGCTGAGTCAATTGCCACTGATCGATTTCTACATACTCGACATGGTGCTACACTCGCCGAGCACGTCATCTTCGATTTTTAATTTGTCCTCGTCCGAGAATAAAAATCAGAACGTCGCCGTCTTTGTTCACCTGCCCGAGCACTACTGCAGAGCCACTCGAAAACTCATAGGACCGCAAGTAATGAAACGCAGACACATACGAAAGCTGGGTTTCCGGTTGGCAACTATAAATCATGACGACGTGAAACCTCTGCTGAATCACTCGGAGAAATTGTTACCGTACTTGTCCGATTGCCTGCAATCCGCTGAAGATGCTTTGTAATTCGAGAATCGTCCAGTGCTTGTACTCCCTTTGCAAAATAAATCCCTCGTCGTGTCCATCGTCGATGTTTTTGCAAATTCATTTAAGATTAAAATGGAATTATGTTAACTAATTAATTCTAGCCGAGTGATCAAGAGTCCGCAAGAAATCGAAGTGCTGCGCTATGTAGTGAAAATAAGCTCGGAAGCTCACAGAAGCGTAATGCGCACAGTGAAGCCGGGACTCGCCGAATTCCAAGCGGAAGCTGAATTCATGCGCTATGTCTACGCTGTCGGAGGTTGCAGACACGTTTCTTACACTTGTATTTGTGGTTCCGGACACAACGCTTCCATTCTTCATTACGGTCATGCTGGCGCACCGAATAATCGAGTGATCCATGACGGCGACATGTGGTGAGTTGCTTTATAAATAAAACATTAAACAAATACAATTCTAATAATTACAATTTTTCAGCCTCTTCGACATGGGTGGAAATTATTGCGGATACGCAGCGGATATAACTTGCAGTTTTCCAGCGAATGGAAGATTCACGGAGAACCAAAAGTTTATTTACAATGCGGTTTTGGCAGCGCGCGATGCTGTGATGAACGCAGTGAAACCAGGTGTCACTTGGACAGACATGCATCTTCTGGCGAACAAGACTATGCTCGCCGCTTTGAAAGAGGGTGGATTACTGGTCGGAGATGTGGAGGAGATGATCGCCGCTGGACTGAACGAGGTCTTCCAACCCCATGGACTCGGACATCTAATGGGATTGGACGTCCACGATGTCGGAGGATACCTCGAGGGTCATCCTGAACGCTCCACTGCTCCGGGACTGCGCAAGTTACGCACTGCTAGAGTCCTCCTGGCTAACATGGTCCTTACAATCGAACCTGGATGCTACTTCATCGATTGTGTACGCTAACAACTTCACGATTAATTTTTTATCTTTATTTATTTCAATCTGTATTCTAATTTTCTTATTTATAATAGTTATTGGATGCTGCATTGGCTAATCCAGAACAGTCGAAGTTTATAGTGCAAGAGAGATTGCAAGAATTCCGGGGATGGGGTGGTGTTAGAATAGAAGACGATGTGCTTGTAACGGAAACAGGGGTGGAGGACTTGACAGATGTTCCTCGCACGTAAGTTGATTGAAGGATATTGTTCGAGATTATTTATATAATGTATAACGATGTATTTGAATTATTCTAGCGTGGAAGAGATCGAAGCATGGATGGCAACTGGGAGGAGCAGTCTCCTCCTACCGCAAGAGCATCGTTTCTCAAGCGTGTGAAGCAACAGTCCGAATATACATCGACATATAACTGTAAAGCGCGTCACGTCAAGACGGCTGATTACACATTCTGTTTTCGTGCGATAAAACGCCAGTTGTGATAGACGATCTATCGTCCAGAAGTATTTTTCTACACGTACACGCTCTATGTACATATCCCCATTTGGTAGCACAGGCTGCGAACAGATTCTTACGAATAAAGGCTCCAATGAGACAGAAAGTGGTGTTCACTCATTTCTAGATCCAAATATATCCATGATTCGAAGGGGGGAAGGCCTGGTAATTCGAGGTGAAAAAATAACAGTATCTTCGAGCATGACACGAGGAGTGACCGCGCCGGAAGTAAAGCCTGATGAGAGCGAGCTGTCCTTGCCAGTGGCTGCTATCGTCAGCGGGTGAAGTCTCTCTGTTCTCAGTGCTGTTATCAGGCCCCCTCGGTATCGGCGTGCGTATCTACTTACCGGTCGCTTTCGCTTGTAACTCGAGCTCGCTCGTACGTCAGTAGGATTGCACGCGCACGCACGCGGCGCCTCAAGCTTCGCCGGGAACACTTCGAAAGCAGAGTAGGCATGTAATAGCTCGGGGATATGTCTGTTCTTGCTCGAGTAGCGCTACTTTCTTCGCTCTCTTCGTCAGCGCGCACCCAACCACTGCCTTAGTAAGTGTACATATTGCGCGATTGTGAGAGTGCGATTGTTTGTGCGCGCGAGTGCGAGTCCCAGGGATTACGCGGATATCGTTATCAATCGCGATACACGCGACGTCGTCGACGTCGTCGCTCTCCCGACGAGCACACGGCCGATCTGCGCTCGCTCGCTCGCTCGTTCGGCTGGCACGCCGATTTTGCATTCGTCAGGCAAGTCCGCGATAGAAGCGAGTGCGGAGTGCGCGCTCCTCTATGCATCGCGCTGCGTAGTCGAGCATAATGAAGTGTGCCCTGCCAAAGTTTGTTCTCCTTATATAGTGGAGTGACCCGTGACCCAAAGGAAAATAGTTAGTGACCCCGGTTTGATTTCCGGTGACTGCTGCAGAACCGAGCAATTCTCTTTGAAGCTCTCGGCTTCTTCTCTCTTGGCGATTGCCGCTGCAGAGCGAGCATCGGCCAACAGCAATTGGCAGCTCAATTAGCAGCTGCGCTTCTGAGAGTGCTCGCCGGGAGAAATATCGAGCGGAGAACTCGCTCGGTCGCGCTTCCGTTCGCGCCCGAACTTCATACCACGACGTATATGGGGAACACATGATCCACGCTGGATTTACGCCAGTGCCAGTGCATTGTTCATTGTTATGTAATTCCTGCCAATCGCATGGTGCTTCGAGCGAGTCAACTTTAAAATAGGACTGCCAAGCCCGGCTCCCAGTAAGTTCAAGTCACTCCTATCGCATCGCGCTTGCATACAAAATTTTATTGACACGCTCATCTCTCTCTCGTTTTCGCCTCGAACTTTAATTAATTGAACGAACGCGCCCGCCTTTTAAAAATAGCAGGATTTGTTAATGCCTGATTCAACGAATCAGCTATCTCTTCACTCTGTACCAGTGACAATTGCATTCTGAGCCCTGTCGATTCTGATTGAATGTATACTTGGACTACAAACGTTCGAAATAGAAGTCTGCACGGATTGTTGTTACAGGTTGCATTATGTTGAACTTTCTCTTTGCGATCGCACACGTGGAGTGAACATGTAATATTATTATATGCTTTTATCCTGGTTTGTGTCCATCTTGAACCTGTCTTGAACCCATCTTCAACATTGCAGTATGCTGTATTTTAAAACATTTTCTGAATTCTTCTTAAATCGATTGTTTGAATATTAAAACGGATAGAAAACAAAGAACCAGTGGGAGAAGTGCCGGAATTGTATCAAAAACATGAGGAGAAGCCGTCCTGAATAATTAATTTCGCTTAGTTTCGACGGTTTTCCCTATGTTTTTTGGACTTCCCGACCTTTCCCGGGGCTGAAATTTTGTAGAAAGTGTTTTTTTGCATCGAGGAAGAAATAGAAAAAATTCCAAGGCCCTAGCTCAAAATTCATTTTTTCGCAAATTTTTTAAGGCATACCCCTTCAAAAAATTTCGATTTTTCGAAGGTTCTGGGACCGGGACGAACGCTTGATTTTTCGATTGGTCGTGTCTCAAAACGGATAAAAAACATAAATGTTGTGGGGGAAATGCCGGAATTCTACCTAAAACACGTGGAAAACCGATCTTGAATATTTCATTTTAGCGGTTTTCCCCATGTTTTTTTATCTTCCCGACCTTTCCCGGGGCTGAAACTTTGTAGAAAGTGTTTTTTTGCATCGAGGAAGAAGTAGAAAAAATTCCAGACCCCTAGCCCAAAATTCATTTTTTCGCAAATTTTTTAAGGCATACCCCTTCAAAAATTTTCGATTTTTCGAAGGTTCTGGGACCGGGACGAACGCTTGATTTTTCGATTGGTCGTGTCTCAAAACGGATAAAAAACATAAATGTTGTGGGGGAAATGCTGGAATTCTACCTAAAACACGTGGAAAACCGATCTGGAATATTTCATTTTAGCGGTTTTCCCCATGTTTTTTTATCTTCCCGACCTTTCCCGGGGCTGAAACTTGGTGGGGAATGTTTTTTTGCATCGAGGAAAAAGTAGAAAAAATTCCAGAGTCCTAGCTCAAAATTCATTTTTTCGCAAATTTTTTAAGGCATACCCCTTCAAAAATTTTCGATTTTTCGAAGGTTCTGGGACCGCAATGAACGCTTGAACTTTTAATAGACAACAGAAAATGCATTCGAATTCTATGATCAAAGAAACCAGGTGGTATGATAGGGGAATTATTATGATAGCTGTTCGAAAGCTTCTAACACAGGAATCACCGATAGATTACGGTCCGGCTTATTCTCATTTGGGTCGAGAGCCCAGATCTATTTCGAGATATAAACAAATGAGGCTCTTGACACACATACTTCGCAAGGGAAGAGTCGCTCTTACTAAAGGAGACCTAGAACACGTCTCGCTATGATTAGGAGACTAATAAGAGTCACTCGTCACCGATAAAATTCAGATCATTCACAGGCAAACTCTCGCAATGAAATTCTCTCACGGAGTGCGGGGCACGCGCCGAATGATAATGCCAACGAGCAATTAATGACGAATCAGAAACGGATACAATGACATGTCTTGCCGAGGCAGAGAGAGAGCCGGATCTCTAATGTCAAGGAGAGAGTACGATGCACCGGCGCGAGCGGCAATCTCAATGGTTTCGCGATCCACACATATATATATATACTGTGCGGCATTAATCGGTGTGCTCGCGCGCCAGATGAATGACGGTCATAATCGATAGATTACGCAAGAAAAGTCCGGTACTAATGGCCAATGGAAATCGTGTCACACAGCCAGCCAGCCAGCCAGCCAGCCTTCCTACGTAGACGCGCCTATATATCCGCTAATCCGCCAGTGCGTCCCGACGCATTTTGACGCAGCGCTCCCATCAACCGGCTCCTATCTAATCATCTAATTATACCGAGGGAATACCAGCATCACAGTTTCCCATCATTCCGGAATGCCCCTTCCTCATTTTCGATCTATAATATATTATCTTTCACCCCTGACTTTCGCAGATGGGAATCGCAACTCTCATTATCTTCCCATTGACGACAATCGCTCGGATCTTTACTAGGAACTCCTCTAATTTTATTCTTGAATTCCAAGAGAAACCGCCTGAAAAGTGGGCGCGCGCGTTTTCGAGCACTTTATTTCGCCGACGTCGACGAATTCACCTGGGAATATTAAATAGAGTGAGCGAGAGAGAGAGAGAGGGAGAAGGAGAGTGAGAGATAGATGGAGAGAAAGGTGAGAGAGAGTGAAGGGGAGAGGGAGAGGAATCGCGTTGGAGAGTGGGATTTGACTATTGACGCAATTCGAGCTTTGACTGTCGGCGAAAGTGAGAGTAACTTGTGAGATATAGGCTTCTGGGCGCAGTTTCCTGCCAAAAGGTGAGCAGCCCGGCGCACGTAGACTGCTTGCTCCAATACACGCGAGTTTGTTTGGATTTCCGATCCGTTATAGATCGGTTCACCA
Source organism: Ectemnius continuus (assembly GCA_910591665.1). NCBI lineage: Eukaryota > Metazoa > Arthropoda > Insecta > Hymenoptera > Crabronidae > Ectemnius > Ectemnius continuus. The sequence continues at coordinate 3,577,007 of OU342868.1, read as the reverse complement.
ATCCCAGTCGCCTTCTCTCACACTTGCTGTGATTTCCGAATTCTGTTCGTTGCAATACCTTCATAATGCTAGACTGGTGCTGAGAAGAGTTTTGAGAATCGATTGTTGTGGTGCTATTTCTCGGGCAGATTACCTTCTTGCCAAGTCCGAAGTACGCAGTCGACTGAAGTAGGTACGTCTATCTTGGGATGCCCGTTACAATGCTTCTTGTAAATCAGAGGTAGAACTGCCAGAGAGAGTGAAAGAGAGAGAGAGAGAGAGTTTGAGAAGTAGGAATACTGTGAAGTGTGATTGAATTAATGATGTTCTTGTAGGCGAAGTTTCTATTGTCTCTGATATTCAATTCTTGATTAATTTGTGGACTAGTTCCTTCTGCTTTGAATAACATACTTTGGTGAGACTTCGCTTCGATCGAAGTTCGCGTAAAGTAAATGCAGTTCAGCCTTCCAAGTTCTCGATTTATAAATATTGCGAGACTCCTGCAGAATGAATGAAGCGAGGGGGGGATGGCGTGCGAAGTGAAGCTTTCTGGGAGCGCACTTTACCAATTCGTGGCCCACCATGATTACGTATTACTCGTCGAAATTAATCATGGAAAATCCCGAGATCCCGTCGCTTCGATTAGGCAGGTATACACTTTTTCTCGGCGCCAAGGTTACTCACAGAATCGATAGGAATGAATGTTCCACTCAAATTCCAAGTCTCCCCCACCTCCACCCCTCCCGAAAAAAGAGCCTTCTCTCATTCTCCGCAACATGTATTCCAGCAAATATACACCTCGAAAACATTTGCCAAAATCTCCGTCAAACAATAACAAAGACCTCAAACATCCACACGCCCAATAGAGACACAGTCACCCATCTCGATCGATACATCCTGTTTACTTTCAATCGAATAACTGGAAATTCCGCTATCACCATTGATAGGCTGCATCAAAATCAGAAATTGTGCGAGATAGGAATACGAAAAAATCGAGCCTCTTGGTATTCCGCGGGGCCAAGAAAAGTGCAATCGCGATAAGAAGGATTGGTGAGGCGAGGAGGGTGGGCGTTTAGGATTTCTTCTGGTAGCTGTTTAGGGGTTGGTCTTCGTGGCGAAGTGGAGCAAGCTCTAGGTACTCTATGCACAGGGAGATAAAAGGCAAGTCGAGTAGCGTGAAGAGAGCGAGAGAAGGAGAAAGGGAAGAGGAGCGAAAGAGTGAGAGAAAGAGTATCGAGGCGGGTTTGCGATAATCCAGCGGCGAACTCGCAGAGAGCTAGTCATCGATCGGCTGGTAGACGCCGAGCGTCGCGACGCCCTCTTCTTTCAGCGAGCCGCGGTTCCCCACCTGGTCTCTCTTTCTTCCTCTCTCACTCTCTCACTCACTCACTCACTCACTCTCTCACTCTTCTCTCCACAAGCTTGTCAGCCATTTAAGCATCGCGACGGAAAGCACCTCTCCTCCTCTTCCATCTCTCACCCTCTCCGGCTCGGCGTCCCCTCCTCCACCGCAAGCACTCTGCCAGTCCATCGACGCGGCGGCATCTCGCGAGAAATTCGACTTCAATCGAGCCCCGCAAAACTTTCGGGCTTTCGGCGCCTCTCTCTCTTTCTTCTCTCTCTGCCTGCGAAACGCCCGTCTTCTCCTCTGCGTTTCCCTCTCTCTCTCTTTCTCTCTTGGTCTGTGTGTGGCAGTCGACGCGCCGCCACAACGCCGAGACACAAGAGAGTCCGAGAGTGGGAGCGAGAGAGGGTGAGTGGAGAGAAGTGTGTTTCGACGGGAAGTACGGCACGCGCTCCGATTTCATCCCCCGAACATCCCGCCCAACCCCTCGCGAAGGGGCAGAGAGAGAGAGAGAGAGTAAGGGAGAGTAAGGGAGAGGGAGAAAGAGAGAGAGTTCACTGGGAGATCTCGCCCTGGCAGGCCGGGTCGACGCGGCCTGGCAACCAGAGACACACACAGAGTGTTACTCCGCATGGCGACCACCACCACCACCACCACCGCCGAGAGATATCAGGGTTGCTGGTGAAGTTTCGTGTTGCCGAGCTTTCGATAATACGACAGGCAAACTAGCTTGGCAACCGACGGTCTTTTAGGAAGAGCGCGCGAGAAACGAGAGCAGTGAACGGTCGAGGGGATTGTTTTGTGCGAGACAATTTTGTTATTTTCTATTTTTGTTGCTTATTCTGATTGGGGGTGAACGGGAGAAGTGAAGGGGTGGAAGGACGTTGGAAGGGAAGAAAGAGGATTTTTGACGAAGATGTGCGGCGATTCGTTTCAGCGGGTGAGGAAAAAAGCGAGCGGATGAAGCTGCTGGTGCTCTGCGCACCTGGGCACGGCAGCGGCGTGCGAGACCACCAGCACGCTCGGCGAACGGAGCAGCACTAGAAGACGGAGAAGCGAGTGTGCCAGCAGGCCGTTTTTCGAGCTGAGTGCGCGACGCGGTTTCGGTGCCGAGAGGAGAGTTTCCGTGGCCCATTGTCGAGGAGTGGCCGCCTTTGATAGCTCTCTGTCCTCGCTCATTAGGCGCTGCCCGAACAATGTCGCCGTCTTTGGCGTGAGTCTGTTATCATCGCCGGCGAGAGAGAGAGCGAGAGGCCGAGCGAGCGAACGAACCAACGAACGTACGAACGTACGAACGAACGAACGAGCGAGCGAGCGAACCAACGAACGAGTGGCTTGGTTGAATGAGCTCGACGTGGCCGCCTACGTCGTCGTCTCGGAGGACGAATCGAGCAGCCAGTGAGAACGGTGGCATGTGCGCGTAGCTAGCTCTCTTCTAGCCAACTCCGTGTCGTGTTTCTCGATCGCTCGCCGAGCGCACAACACCAGTGTCTCGGGCAATTGGGTTGAAAGGATCGAAGAAGTAGTGCGAGTCAACGATCGGCCCGACCGCGGCTCCAAGGATGGAGGAGCAGTCGCTCTGATCGGGTGTCGTCGATCCAACGGAATTCCGTGAGAAGGTGCGAGAGTGTGCGAGAGAGAGAGAGAGAGTGTGTGAAGGCATGTTCGATGATAATGTCTGACCGATGGAATTCACGGGCGGAAGCGCCGCGAGGTAACTAGCTGAGGATAAATTTGAGCGACGACACAAGGTCGTTGGGAAAAGAGGTCGACTTAGAGGAGGAGGCGGCGCACCTCCGAGATCGCAGCGTGACCGAGTGCCTCTAGGAGAAGCGAGTAGCAGCAAGCGCAGCCGAGCTAGACAGCAAGGCAAAGCCGAGAGAAGCAAGGCCAGGAATACGGAAAGAGGCGAGCACACGAGAGCACGATGTTCTGCTTCCAGAGTCCATTCACACGCGCGTCCCGCGTGCTGGTGTCAACGGCATCGCTCTCCACCACCAAGGGAAAGACAGCCTCGACCAGCTCGATCCTATCATCGGTGAATAGTGCGAGCGCGCCCTCGAGCACCTCGACGACCACCAATCTGGAGTGCAAGCGGCGCAGTAGCGAGGCCGTCAGCGAGGACTCGGCATCTTCGATCAGATATATCGACCAGGAGGCTGCCTCCATTTCCGGGGGCAGCAGCACGGACACGCTGCCAGGCATGAAGTCCGACTACTTGGACCCTGAGCCTCTCTCACCTGGCCCTGACGCTTTAACATCCTCCAGTGGCGTCAGCGTCGTCCTCAACGGCACCGACGCCACCAGCGACAAACGAGCGCTCCTCGACGAGGAACAAGAAAGCACCGCTCCACGATCCGCTTCGGCAACACGCCGCTCACCCACGAGGAAGACCAACTCTAGCAATGGCACTGGAATGCGATGGCGTAGAAAACTCCTGCTCAGACTACGCTCCGGTGATTCCTCGAGTTGCACCAACGGCGAAGCCTGCCCTTCCTCGACCTCACCGTCACCATCGGCGATCACCGATCCGGTGAGCGAGTCGGCCTCCTCGGCCAATAGTCGAGAGGCCAACAGCGAACTCGAGGACACGCCGAGTCTTGCTACCAGCTCGCCCTCCGTTCTCATAGACCTCGTTGAACCTCAACCTAGAGCGAGGAAGATTCGGGCACCAGTCGCTGTCTCGGTGAACGACATTCCCTCCTTGGAAAACGGTTTCAGTGACCTCGAGGACGAAGGCCCGGAAGTGAACGGCTCGAGAAGCAGAGAGCTCGAAGAGGTCTCTTCTCTGCCGTCGAGTCCCGCGGCAGCATCGACCGTCGGACTTACCACTTCGACGGTCCCCTATTACGATTTCCTCACTGTCAACGGTGGAGCGATGCGTCAGGACAGCACCAGCACCAGCTCGCCCCAATTGTCCTCGGCGACGAGTCTCAGATCCAGCGTGGAATCACCGCCGCCTGAAACCTGCAGCTCCCTCGGCGGTGATAGTAGTCCTGGAGTGGATTCTTTAAAACCGGAGATGCCTTTTAATCCTCCGGGATGTCTACCTGCGGCGAGGTCCTGTCCCAATTTGGAGAGACAGAGTGCCGGTTGCTCCTCGACCAGTGGCTCATCCAGTCCGAGTCCGAGTCCTGGCCCAGCTGGTCCTAGATTTAAACCACTCGAAGAAGGAGATATTCAAGTCTGCTATCTTAATCACACCAGGACTCTCGTCAGGAAGATTCTCTCCAGCAAGTTCCTAAGACGATGGGAAACCCACCACCTTTATCTCAACGATGCTTGTCTCTCTTCGAAGACGGTGAGTCTCTTAGTTTCACATCTCATTCTAATCTAGTTATCGCCATCCTCTTTCCTAGTAGAAATTCCTGTTCGATCCAGTTCGATCGTCGGCGCTCTCGGCCGCGTCCGCGAGAAGAAGGTACACATTTGGCTTGGCGAGCGCGATCACTCATCCGAATTACTCGATGAGAATCGAGTTCCTGTATCCGATTATCTGTAGGCTGGCTGCGCGATGGATTAACATCTGATCGGTAATAAAATCGGCCGGTGAACGTCATCTCTTTGTTATAGGTTTCCGATAAACGAGACTTCGAACTTGGAATCACGCGCGTGCCTACCTTTTGTCCGAGCTTGCCGGGCCAGACACTTAAAGGGATGAGTCACGCGCGTTCGGCATACATTCGGTCGGAAGGTGCGGGCGTATTTCTTGCATAATTCGATGTACATATAATGTTAAATGGATGGACAGGCGTGATAAGATTAAACTTTGTCTCATTAGTAACACTGACTTTCGTACGCGCCAGCGGCGACGTCGTCTCTCGGTGTGTCGGGCGTCACGTGTCGGTGTGTGCGCGCGCGTATCCCTCACGCACAATTACTTAGGCAAAGCGTTGTATTACATAATTTCGTGCTCGCCTAAGGTTTATTCACGTGTTAGCTGAGAAGGACTGTGATTAGCTGTACTATCGAAAGCAAAGCGGCTCGAGGCGACGCGACGGGAAGCCGTTGCAAGAAACGTCCTCGCGCGCCACCAAGAAATCCCTTTCTGATGCCGCCGCGGCGTGCAACAGTGATTTCGTTTTCGGCAGCTTTTTACAGCCGACTTTCCTTCGCGGAAGCCATAAATCTTGCCGGTGTAAAAGCGCGATAACGAGACTCTTGCGTGTACAGTAGAAGCAGAATGTACCTGCTGCTCCGATACGCTCGCGTCAGACCGACAGACATGCATGTAGAGACGTAGAAAAGTTCTCGACGATATCGAAGCGTAATGCAGAAAGTATGCGAAATATCACCGTTCGATCAATCCCAGCTGACGTAGCTAATTACAATAGATAAGGTGTCGAGAGGTGGAAATTCTTCTGGAGTATTTCTCCGCGGAGATGTTATGCGTGTGTGTGTGCGTGTGCTCCACTTGATTGAATACCCGATCAATTCAGTTCTACGTAGGAGACCAGCCCCCCAATCTCTTCTTAGTGAGAGTAAAAGACGTTGAAAGAGAGAGTGCTTTCATCCGAGTGCTCCGGCGCGGCGCACGTAAGCTCTTTATCGATATGAAGTTTGCCAGTTTTGACGATGAAAAATATTGTCGAAGAAGTCTTGTTTTCGCAAAACATCGCTCGGAATTTTGGGAGATATGAAAGGACAAATTGACGATGAAGTTCACATTGTCGTATCTTACTCTGTCTTCTTGAGTAAGCCTCTCAATTTTTGAGCTGCTCTTAATAACCTTTTTAAATGACTGGCGGAAAAAAAATATAAGAATACTTCAAAGTGGATACTAGTTCGTACAATTTTCCTTCAAATTTCCATCGTTCGAATGTCCGGGTGGACGTGATTGGACAAAGCAATTAGGAAGAAAGGCGCGCGGTAGCGGAGCGAAGTAGTATTGGTCGGCTTTGTGGTCAGACAGGTTGAGCGGTGGGCCCGGGGCGGAGAACGGTGTTGTATTTCGACTCCATGAAATCAGTAATGCAATATAAAAAGAAATACAGCAGGCGCTGACAGGATAGTTGACACTGCTCGACCTTTTTCCCACGATCTCGATTAGTCTATCTATTTCGCGAATGATTTTGCAAGTTTAATGCGAACTCGCCGCTCCCATGCGTCAATGACTAGGCTAACAAGGGCTTCTCTTTCCCACTGACAAGAAATGTCATCGCCGCGTAATGCGGGATCCCATGCGATGGCTATTTTTATAAGTTCACACACGTGCCTCGAGAGATGCGCATAATGCATAAGCTGGAACGAGGAAGTTCCAATGCACTAGCTTTTCCCATCGATTTACAACGAATCCCGTAACTCGCCACCTGCGTCTTTATAAGCGCAGGTGTGTTTTCGTTCATTTCCCATGGCAGTCCAACCGACTGTACCTGCAAGCGTCAGTTACTTGTAAATACACGGCCGAAAATAAAGCGAGCGTGAATGATTCTAAATTTAGCAGGTCTGTCCACTTAAACTCTCTTTTTCCCCGCTTTCCTCACATAGCCGGCGGCTGCCTGTTATTGCAATCCCACGGGATATCTTTGGAGGCTATTACGGGCCAGTCTATTCCCGACAGTCGATTGAATTATTCGACTATTATTGGGCAGAGGGATCCCAGTTTCGTCGAATCGAGAGAACGTCGTAGCTCACGGAATTATTGAACGGTCGCGCGTGCGGTCCGACGTCATTAAAGAAATTACGGATTCTGAGAAAGCAGCTGCGGAAAGCCCAGAGAATTCGTGTCTGTCTGTGTGTCTGTGTGTGGCTGAGTGTACGCAACTTTTACAGGGTGGTAGAAATGAATTACATTTCGCTAGTCTATCACACGCCGGGGAATAACAGAGGCGGGCGCATTGAGTACAATAAAGATAGCGCGGGTGCGCGGGCGCGTGGTAATACCCACGCGTGTCTGACACCGGAGCGGCCCGACTACTTGCAGAAAACGGCTGGCGCGCACGGAATATTCAGGGGATTTAATAATCGCGCGTACATTCGCCGCATAATTGCCAGTGACAGTTCGAATGCCGTGGTTGGCATGCGACGACGGACGACGACGCGCCAAGGAAAAAGAGAGCGGTGCCGAGATATGCAAAGCGGAGTTTGCTACAGTAAGAAATCCGCTTTGACGCTGCTCCGTTGCTGCTGCTGCTGCTGCTGCTGTTGCCGCCGTTAAAAATAAAGTGCAGGCAAAAAGGCCCTGTCGAATGATCGGCGTCGGGTCACGTGTACAGCGGAGAGGTTGCTCTTTCGTGGGGCTCTCGACGAGAGTCCGCTGGAAAAAAAAGGGTTTCGCCGTGCCACCGGCACCGATCGCAATAGCCGATTGCCGTGGGAGACGCGTCACCAATGCCGCTGGTATCTTGTATATTTAATGAATGTTTGTACACTGCTCTTTTTTTAATGGCGCCACACTCGCTTTATAGGTTCGCCGAGCGCACCTCTCCTTTGACGCGCACACACACACACACACACGCCACCAACTCCGACCTCACTGCGAAGAGTTATTTGTTGCTCGCCGGTTCTCGAGCGCTTCTCTCTCTCTCTCTCTCTCGTGATCTCCGTGATGTCAATACATTGGTTACGGCTTGTTAGTAACGCCGTCCTGCTAGGCCAATTGTATCCTCCTCTCTTCTTTCTTTACCTCGGCCACTGACATCAACGAATTCGGCTGTCAATATAAATGATGGAGGATTACAATGTCTCAAAGTTGCTCATCAATTCCAGAAAGCCACGCGCCCCAACACATCTCCCACTGTTATTCAGGCATTAAATTCATTTTCGATGTTGCGTTAATGAAACATCGCCGCCTTTTTTTTTCTCTTTCTCTCCCTCTCTCCGTTCCACTCGTTTTACATTATTCAATTCAGTGGCGGTGGCCTTTTTTTTTCTCGCATTGCCGTTACGAAATCAAATTCCAACGGCCCACGTAATAACTTTTTTTTATCCCCCTGTTTTCTTTTATCCGATGGACGCGGCATATAATTCTTCTATCGGAGCCATTAATAAGCCTTTTACCATACAATTAGCAGAGGCTCAACCTTCACGTGGGTGGGGAATTAGTTATTGGCCGGACGACGGCTCTCTTAAACCTCGTCGAATTCTCATCCAAGAAAAAGATCGGCAAAAGCTATCTGGCGCGCGGGCGCGCGAGAGAAGCTCATAGTGAGTTAGAGCGGCCGATGCGATCGCTCGGCGCCTGTCACGCTAGCAAGAATAACACCTTGCCATTCTCCCCTGTTTCCTTCGATATTATTAGCCTCCAACAACGAGCATCCGTAAATAATGACACCGGCATTACGATAATCTACCGAACAATCTAATCCCACGACAATTTCAATCATTATCATCGCCTCCCAGGCAAACATAATCAACACTTCCATTGGAAGAGAATAATTAAGAATTGCGTAACTTTGATGATTAATTGCCGGTGGAGGTTGGACTTTTATTTCTGACGCTGCTCCTCTCTGCGTAAGGATCGTTATCCTTTTCATGGGATTGCGAGTGGTGTAGCTGGAAATCGGGGCTCGCCAAGTGGTCTCTCTCGATGACGCGAAAAGGTGGCGGTGTGTGTCGGTGGAGGGGTGAAGGGGCGTCGGTGGCGTCGGCGTCGGAGGGGGCGTCGGCAAAGTCAGGTATAAGGCCGAAAATGAAAAAGTAGTCGGCCGCGCGCTGGTGTGGTTTTTTGCACGGTGCACACGTAAGTAGAGGCATCTGCAGAAACACGTATCCCAGGGTCAACTTTGACGTCAGTAGAGCTCACGGAACAATTGGTCCCTGGTTGGCGTGTGCGTGTGCGTGTATACTTTGTATACGCCGGAGTTTCTCTCTTTCTCGCCCGCTCTCTCGTATACTCTTCTCTTCTCTTCTCTTTGCAGGCCGAGCGAGCATGAGCGCAAGTGCGCGCGCGTTTCCACGCCGCGCGCTCTCTTTTACCGCGCGTGGAAACTCGCTCCTATACAAGACTCGCCGCACTGTTTCTTCTTCTTTCTTTTAGCGTACGCTTATTCAAATTTGTTGCAAGCTACTGAACATGCTTTACAAGCTGGAAAATGTGGAAAGTTGCCCCGATGAATCTGTAATAATGGAATTTTAATTAATCGAATGTGATAATTGATGGGTTTAAATATTTAAATGGTGCATTAGGTATGTTGGCATTTATTGCAACATTGTCTTTCCGACGCAGCATCTTCTTGCAGATGTGTGGATGGGTGTTCCCCCGGTCACGCTTCGCCAGACCGTATCGCTTCCGTTGATAGGGCGTCCCTGCCACTGACACTCCGTCAGATTGAATTCCATGAAAAAGAGACGTGCCTCGGACTTCGATGCTCCTCTGTTGCCCTCCTTTCAATTACGTAACGCCGCTCATTCATCTCGGCGGATCCTCCGAATTTCAACGATCCCGCTAATTAACTCGTACCAATCAAGCACCGTTTAAATCAGGTTTTGCCTCATTATATATTACACACGTGTGTATCGATAACATGAAAACTCCATCTGGATTTGGACCGGTCGATCCGAATCTCTATGTTTACCTCCTCGAACTCTTCACGCAATCATCGACCACTGATTTCAATTATAACAACAATAAAATCTCGAAATTCCCAAGAATCAAACAATCAAGATTCCCCCAACAATAATTCCAATTAATACAAAATTAACCGAGGCGGAAATAATAATTTTCAGAGGGTAATATCGACTTAACCGACACATGTATTCACGTTGCTTTATACATATATGTGTGAGGTATGTCTAGGAGGAATTAAAGCGTGCCCCAGTACTTATGTACCGCAGAAAGCGGTCTCGGCTCTCTCGCTCTCGGCTCACGTGTCTTATCTGAGCGGTGTACTAGGTCAGCGACGGAAAATGGAGCGATTACAGAAATTTTCTGACGGAAGCGAGATGGAAGATGGGAGGCTGCGCCTATATGTAGATGTATGTGTGTGTATGTGTCTGGTTGAGTATGAGTGTTGTAAGATACAGCAACCGCGGAAGGCCGGGGAGCTGATTGGTCTGCCGGAACAGGGTGACTTTTGGCTGCGTTCATTGAAGGGATGCAGTGCCCCAGATGTTCTCGAAGCCGCTCCAACAGTCGTTCAACCCCCGGCCTAGATTTCCTCGACTGACGTCATTCACTAGTTCACACGCAGTCCACCCTCCCCCTCTTCTCCTCGCCGACCTCTCTGCTACCCTCCTTCCTTCCCATCCGCCACCACCACCACCCTTCCTACCCCCGCTCGTCTCCTCTTGTTCAGTCGGTCGCCGTCCAATTACTTTTTGCGCTATTCCTTTCCTGGATTTCGAATCCGCAAGCATACATTGCCGGGAACACCAGGATCGACCTACGTGACTGTTTCATGCTTCCGGTTCCTAGCAATTTTATGTTTTTCGTCTCTCGAGAGAGAATCTCCGTTCTATTAAGTACGTAATTTATACTCCTGCACTTGGACGGATCTCGAATGCCACATAAAACATCGACCGGCTTGCTGTTTGCGAAATGTTTTCTTCGGCTGATTTCTTGTTTTGGTTTTTTCCCCGCGATTCCCGTATCGATTTGATTGATCGATCGGATGGGTCGCGCTTGATTACGTGCGTCGACGCCGATTGGCCATTCGGCAAGGATAATATTGTAGCGAGCTGTGTTTCGCGAGTGACGACAATTGACACTTTTATTTCCCTTCCGTGTACGAGCGGTCAGTTTTATCCGGCTGATTTTTATGGGAGGAATATTCGCTTTGCTTTAAAGTTAAGCAAGAGGGGCGATTCCAATGTGGCTGCATGTATGCATCGAGTGCTGTTAATGACGAGGGAATAATTGGGCCGTTGGAATTAGACTACGTCAATGAAACGGTGGGAATTACCGCTCGGCGTGTGTCAGCGAGGTGTGAACAACTGGCGTCACAAGTGGCACATAGGCCAAATGGTGTTACAGTTAGTAATCGCACCTGGAGATACAATTCTAGCGAGATACTTGGCATTAGCAAGGGTGTTTATTGGCGGGGAGGTTGTCCTGACCCTTGGCAGACATTCGCTGCCTTCGGAAAATACTAGTAGAGCCAACGTTGATAAGTGCTTTCGCTCCTCAGGGTTTACATTAATCCCTGACACTGGCGCGCCAAGATTCGCGGCATATTCGTTGGGTTTATTTTACTAAAAGTTTATTTAGCATTAGCCGGCGGCTTCCTTGAGCAAACAGAGCGCTCTGAGCGAGCTTCGCCCTCCTCCATGCAAATATCGCACTGGGTCACTCCGGGATGCTGCTGCTGCTACTGCTGCTGCTACTGCTCGCTCGGATTAATTGGGAGGCGGACAAAAGCTCGCGGTGAATGGGAGGCTATTACCATTTAAACGAATCACCATCATCTGGCCGAGAAATGGGACGGGAAAATGGAGCGTGTCCAGATTACGGCCGCCGCGGGAAATAGATAATATTTATAGACACTCAACGCTCTCTATTAGAGTGAACTATCACACTTGCTTCTTTAACCGACTTCTCCCACGCTCTGATTTCTAACGCTCCTCTTGTTCCATGGAAAATTCTCCGAGGGTACAATGACTCGGCAGAATAAGATCCGACAAAATAACTTTTAATCGCCACTCGACTCGCTGACGAAATTTTCGCCGAAGCAGAGAGTTGATAGGCGGCAGGAAGTTGAGGATTATCCTGCTGCGAATATAACTTCTTGGGGAACTCAGTTTTTAACTATAAATTACGTCAGTAATTAGTCATAATCCTCGCACGGAAATTCGTAGAAATGACGCTGTTGATGTCGTCGAAAATGAAAGAATAATTTGAGGGAAATCTGTTGGCAGCCTACGGGATTCCTGCAGCAGGCGATTCCATATAGCAGCATGTCGGAGGTGCGGAAATATGCGGTGGCCAGATGGGATCCGACTTACAAGAATTGTTTGAGTATAGTTGTTCCTGATGGTTCCCTGCTCTTGCAAGCCAGCAATGCCTATACACGGGACCAATGGTACCATTCGATACTGTGGAAGGTAAACTACTAACTAATACAAATTAAAAAAAATCCCTTTCCCCAAAATATAAAAGAAATCTCATCGATAATATCTTTTTATTACAGAAAAGCATCTTTAAGTATCAGCACGTGGTGTCGCAGAATACTCGAGAAGAAATCATACTGCGAGAGTTAAGATCGATGGTCGATTTCGCACTTTGGACGCCCTTGCAGGACGAAAGGGTGGCTGGCGCGCCCTTGGAAGCTGTAGCGAAACTCTTGGAGGACGCGTTGGGTGATGAAATCGAGGAGAAGACGATCGAGAGAAGCACCGAAGAGATTTTGAATCGACGAAACGAGTGTCGAAGTTTGGCGGAATCGATTTTATCGGTGGCAGCGCCGCTCTTGGAAAAGGCAGCTTTACCAGCAGGTCTGGCGAAAGCACTGGCCAGGTTGACCCAGCAGCATCCGAGATCTTCCCTGGTTTCCGCTTTGACTCCAGCTATCACGAGATGTCTCAAGCACACCGTCGATTTTGGAAAATCGCCGGATATGAGAAAGTTGTTGCAAGTGTTCGTCGCCGCACTTTACGAGAACGAGGATGGCGAACAAGCCATTCGAGAATACATCGCTTTCGTGCATGGACTTGGCAGTGATTGCCCTCATCCGAGAGTTCTTCCAAATCTTGTTTCCATCTGTGTCGCTGCTATTTTTCATAGGTTCGTATTATCTTTGCAAAATTTTAAATTGATGAAAGAATTCTTTTAAAATCGTCATTTTATTACAGATTCGAAGTTGCTAGTCGACTCATCTCGCACGATGACAAAAATATCATTTTGCCACCGCTGCAATGTTATCTCTTAGTTCTGAATGTCGCGTAAGTCTTTGTCGAAGATTAATTCATTATCTTTATTTATATAAATGGAACTTGGGATGTATCGGGGAATATTTTTAATAGATCGGAGTACGGTGATTGGAGACCTGGACTCGGCGCTCTTCTGCAACCAGTTCCATTCCCTGAAGAGGCATTGTCCACCCGGGACGTCCAGGAATCAGTTCTAATGTGCGTGATGAAACGCTTGGCAAAGGATTCCCGTTGCAATGTCCATCGTGTATTGTTGCCGATCCGAGAGCCAAGACCTGGATGGATTCACATCGCCGCACCATCCAGCCCAGCTTGTCCCGATCAGGGAGAGTTGTTTGGTGAAATGGTACGAATCCTTTCATCCTTTCACCAATTCCACAACAGTATAAAATCAAAATCGAATTTTTCTATTAAAGTTGACGACTCTGCTGGCATGTTGCTGTCGAAGAAAACGATTCATCAGTTCATTAATGAAACAAGCCGGTGACGATTGCATTCTTTTGGCGGTGAGGGGTTGCGACGCCGCGCAGGAAGCACTCTGTCTGATGTTGGAGTGGCGTTTACTCGCGAACGAAGAAGCAAGGCTTCAAATAGTGAACGCACTCGAATCGACGCCTTCCGGCAAGAATCGTTATGCCGCGCTTTGTCAACGTCAGAGAAATTTGCAGGAGTTGGTACGTAATGAAGTGGAAGAAGAGAGAAATCGGGACGTTTCACTGTTAATAATGAATCTATTTCTGTGCGAACAGCAGCAGAAAGGTGGACCAAGGAAATTGACGCTACCAGTGCGCGCTACGGATGCGGATGTTGCTTTGTTGTTGGGAGGACGAGCTTTGGGGAATCTGGAGTGCCTCAGTCTTGCCTTCACCTCGGTCACTTCCGCTTGTGCCGAGCAGCTTATTAAACTTCCTGCTCTTAGGTATTTGAATCTTTGGGCCACGCAGTTCGGGGATGCTGGCTTGCAAATGATCAGCGAACACCTGCAAAAGCTGCAGGTCCTCAACCTCTGTGAAACCCCTGTTTCTGACAAGGGCATTTCGACTCTGGCCTGTTAGTATTACGATTTTACCAATATATAATAACAACAGATCTTTGATATTTTATGAAATAATAAAATGATATATTTCTAGCACTGACGAGCCTAAGGAAACTCAATCTGAACAGCACGAAATTATCAGCGCAAACATTCGAGTCCTTGAAGAAACGTCTGCCGGCTCTGCAGGAGTTCGACGTGCGTTACACGGAGGCTTGGTGACCCGAACTCATGCCCGGTATCACTCCACCCAAGGAAACCAGTAGCAATTCCAGCTTCAAGGCGAAGAAACAACGCTAAGGGTGGGAAAGGATACTCGGGCATGTAAGACTTCTTCCTCGGGCGAGAACGTCTCAATGAATCAATCAATCCGGCGGATTGCGAGCGATTTATAGAATCCGTCGGCTCTCGTTAGCGTCTCTTACGAAATTCCTCCGTGTACTTCCTTCGTACTAAAAAGGTAGGTGAATTCCTGTTGGCGTTTAAACTGAACTATCGTTAGCTCTCGTTACAATAGCGTTCCACAGCCCTCACTTTCATCCCTCGCATGCCTGAGAAGAGACAGCATTGCCGAATCGACTCTTGTCTATCTCTCGAGAGCAGTCTCGACTGCAACAAACGCACACACGCACATTCACGCAGACAGAAATACAGACATTGAAGCGTCACTTTAAAAATTCCATCCTCCCGAGTGCGATTGTCAAAGATAACGGTGGCACGCGTGCCAGAAGATTCCTGTTAACTTCGGGCAAGGTAAATCTCGGCGAGATAAAGCGCAAGCCGAGAGAACTGCGCAGTTGTACGAGAGAAAGAGAGAATGATCGAGTGAATGAACAAGAGAGGGAGAGAGTGGTGCTCTATTTCCACGCTAGCCGACGTAAGTAGTAATTACGAACAAATAAGCCGCGTCAAACCCTTCGCCAGTCGAGAAAGAGAGAGAGAGAGAGAGATAGATTGATAGATAGAAAGAAAAGAAGTGAGAAGATGCGATAGATGGAAAAAGGGCGTCCGAAATCAAAGATAGGCTCTCGATCCTATAATTATACTTACGCACTATTGCGCTAAGCGTTTAAGAGTCACAATCGCCAGCAATCGCAAGCGGCATTGTGACCATGGTGTTCCGCGTTATATACTGTATTTGTGTATCTATCGAATCTAGCACCACCAACAGTGTCGCACACACACTCTCACACACACACACACGCACACCTTTCTCTTCGACCTTAGCACGTACTTACGTCAGTTCTCCGAGTGGTTCGTGTACATTGGTATCATCGTTCTTTTTTTAAGCCTCCCGTCGAAAGGCACACCTTGGGCCAGTGAATCCCTGGCGCGTAAGGGAGAACGTTCGGCCGTAACGATTAGAATTAAGTTTAACCGAGGCGAGCAATCGTCGAAAACACTGTGCGATCGAGTGTCTCTTAGATGTAAGACTTTTCCCGGGCTCGTCGCTCTAATTTTAACAATCAAATTAGCACGTAAGGCCCGAGGCTGAGAGAGCGACTCTCTCACATACATTTGCCAGCCTGGTTCGATCCACCAGATACTTCTTGGAATTCCATTAAGGTATGTCCGAACGAAACCACTCTCGAAATCCTCTCACCGCACTAGCTCTTCGTCTTTCTTACCAATTCTCGACCAGTCACTCTTCAAGAGCGCGTAGACTTTTTTGTATTTTTTATAAGTCGAATTAGTGAGACGTCGGAGAAAGGGAAATCGTAGCTCGATCATTTCGGTTCTGATGTGTTGTCGCGAGTGAGAGCGGTGGTTGATGTTGCGAGACATACCTGATGGGAATTCCAGGATGAACGATTCCAACCGTCAAGCACAAGCGATTAGGAGAAAAAAACGAGGCGGTGATCAAAGTCGGTTCATCATCGAAACTGAGTCTTGATACTTCACCAAAGTGAATTTCAATGTTTCTCAAGTATACTACCCGTAACGCCACGCAGGATTAATTGCGTTTCACTCGCTCTGCCAAGCAAAGTACTTATTACGAACTCTTCGCTATACATACTATAAATAGTCAGGGCTGGAGCCAGTCAGTACCGTGAAAAAAATAAGTGGATGATATGTATGTAGCAACCCTTTGGATGAGGAGCTTCGAGAATCTTCTTCCTTGTTCCAAGACGAATTCTCAGTTACCGCGGAAAGTTGCGCGCACAAGAGAGACCGAGGGACGAAGAGGATCCTTAACCCTAAACTGTCCTGGCGAGAGCGAGCACCGGCGGCGTTCCCTTTGTACGCGTAGCTTTCTTATTTTTAAATACCGCTTAAGCGATCGACCTCTCACATTCTCCGATACTTCGAACATTCCAAAAAGACGCTTCCAAGGTACTCGGCTGAGCGCGTCCAGTCACACCAGAACAGTTAAGCGTTAATTGGCCAAGAGAGGGCGAGAAGAGGGTGCGAGATTCGTCCTTAGAAGGCTGTCGAGAGGACGAGGAGGGAAAACACGCGCGTTGATGGAGAGGAGAATGCGCGATGCGAATGGTAGAGATGGCGAAAAAAAATTGAGAGAAAGAAAGCGAGAGAGAGAGTGTGTAGTCCTTGCGAAGGATCCTTTGCACCTTCCTTTCGAAGGCTGCCTAACTGCCTTAAAATTCAGCGAGTTCTGAGCGACCACTGCCACAACGCGCGCGCGAGTCTAACTGATCGCCTTAACACATTGACTGCCTGTTACTCTCTACTACGAGTCTCTCCGTTTCTACGAGTCAGCCGAACCCCTTTTTTTAAATCCTTCGACTTCCTGCCTCCTCCCTGCTCCATGGGAAATCGCATTCGGATTGTACGTCCTGCGCGAGAAAGAGAGTGCACAGCACGATTAAAAGGCTGTAACGTTCTTCATCCAGTGCCTCGAAAGCTGATACATTCCCAGAGGGATCGCGAAAAGGTAATGCAACACCCTTTCGAGGGCCTAGACGAGACTTTACGCCAATTCCCGACGGGAGCTGGATTTTCCACGAGCTTATATCTCACCGCAGCCGCGCGCGGTCAATGTGTTAAACAATGAAAGCAAGCGAAACTATATAGAAAACCGAAAAAAAAAACATAATTACGAAGAAGAAGAAGAAGAAGAAGAAGAAAAGATTTAAAAGTTTTCTCGAGTCTTATTAAGTGAGGTATTTCACGCATATACACGTATACTTTCGAGAGTCTCATCCGACAAGAGGAATACTGCTGCTTTACGATATATATTATATATGTATACCGTAAGCCTACACACGAATGAAAGCACACACCGATACGCGCACACAGACACGGTTTTACTCACGAGTTCCTTAGTGTACATAGATAAGCGGTACAGTAAGCCCTACTCTCGGCCCACGATAAACTAGCATTTAATAATTTATTGTAGCTAGGTCCTTGTATTTATATACACAGACACACAGAGACACACGCACAGACACGCATCCACACGAAAGCCAGTGGGAGAAACAGAAAACTTATTATCGGGTAAAGTAAGTGTACGTTGAATCGTCGTTTGGGGGGAGAAATGATGCGTTCGCGGCTGATAAACGCTTACACGCAAAGGATAACGCATTACGAAAATTGCGAGAGGGAATTAGAAAGCGATTAGATCGATCGATCTAAGATTATTTAGTCGACCTGCATTCACCCGGCTCCGGCTACTCCTCGACACGATCTCCTTTCCTCTTTAAACAGGATCTATCGGATTAAAGGCTGCCCACCAGCAACCCTGCCGACTGATACACACACAGAAACATAAACATCAACACGAACACACCCAAACGCCCATCCCCCCGCACTTCTTTGGTTCGAATATTTGCGAGAGCCCCATGGGAGCAAGCATTGTAAGAAGACTGTTTATGTCAATTTCAATAAGGATCATTAACTTAGAAGGTTACGATTATTCGTTAATTAATGGTAAATAATAAATTCGAATTTAATACCTCATCCACTCACTGATTCATGATTTATTTCCCTCCTGTTCCTTAATGCTTTTATCTCTTTGACGATGACTCGCGATTTTCTCAAGGTAATCTAGTGTAATATGGCTGCTTAGATTTTATTAGCACTTGATAAGTATGGTGGAACATTTTTGACGCAGAGTTCCGTGAAAGGAATTTTTAATTTCCGTTAACTTCGATGAAGTAATGAAACAAACGGGCGAAGTTATATTTCTAGTGGAAAGTCATCGAAATACAATGTATCAAAGTCAATCGTATATCGAACGACGTCCGCCGCCGTACGGTCTCATTCCACTGATGTCCACTGAGACTTCCTTCTTCAAGTTGGATGGTAACTCGTCGTAGACGTGTTGCGGCACAGTTTCTGTTGTATCAATACAACAAGTGAGACAATGCAAGTGAGATTATTATTTCGATACACACCTTTACACTTGTAGAGGAGATCGGACCACGTGATGCTCTCCTGGGAGAAACAGAAGACACCCAAACGGCCACCTTTCAGAGTCGAATCATAAACGTTGCCGGAATCAGCGATGAGTTGTGTGCCTTGATGGAGCCAGAATCGAATCAAACCGATCTTCGGTCGATGCAATAAATGCCACCTGTAAGAAACCCTTGGCTTCCATCCGACTTTCTTTGGATCTCTCCAAAGGATCTTCACTTGATTCGGAGTACTGTCATTGTGCCAAAGACTGTTCCTGAGATGTTCTCCTGGACCAGTGACAGAGTCGACTAGTTTGAGAATAATTCCTGGTTCACCCAAAGCTCGGAAAGGATTTGGCATCCAGTACGGTTGGAGTCCTTTCTTCCAAGCAACGAGATAGAACCTGCGATTGTCCTGATAGGAGAATACGAAACCTACGAAATCGTTGTCTGCGTCATTGTCGATGTAGAATGTCCCTTCGAAATCAACCCCGCTGAAGACGTCCGGTCCTGAATAAATAAAAACATAGAATAGAAATCGATTGGGTAGAATCGAATTTAAAATTCGATTATTTACCAATCGCCATTCCAGGATCACTGTTCACCAACTGTTGGATCTCCGCCCCTCCGTGATGAACCCTCCAGATTGGATCGACTTGAGCTGTTCCTTCAGGATCCAATGCTATCCTTACATACTTCCGGAAATCCGTCGTCCATACTAAACTATTGTTGGGACAATTGTCATGAATATTTAATACAGTGTCGTTGTCATTGTCGTTTCGGCAAGCATCACCAATTCCGTCACCTGCAAATGATTTAATTATGCAAGGAAAATATGTTAAAATAAAATATTGGTAATTAATTTTTATGACACTTACGATTTGTGTCCTGTTGATCTGGATTGGCAACATAAAGGCAATTATCCCGTTCATTGGGAATTCCGTCATTATCAATATCACGGTCGCACTCATTTCCTATTCCGTCATGATCGTCATCGTTCTGTCCGGGATTCGCCACGTCCGGACAATTGTCTCGGTCGTCCTGCACTCCGTCCTTGTCCCTGTCATTGTCATTGTCGCAGGCATCACCGACTCCGTCGCCGTCGTGATCCGATTGATCGGTATTGTGCAGGTGTGGACAATTATCGCAGGCGTCGCCAACCCTGTCGTGATCAGAGTCGTACTGATCCTTATTCTTCCGCGTAGGACAATTATCCAAATGATTAGGCAATCCTGTAAGAACAATGCATGGAATTTAAAGGATTCCCTGTAATTTCTATGTTATCACGTTATCAATACAGTTAGAAGAAAATATCAAAGTAATTTAGTGAGTATTAATAATCTGTCAAAGTTTGAATATTAAAAATCAATCGAGAGAAATTGTTACCATCATTATCGATGTCATGATCGCAAACATCACCGATTCCATCACCGTCAGTGTCCTCCTGGCGTGGATTTTTATCAGCAGGACAATTATCGCACCTGTCACCGACGCCATCGCCAGTGACATTGCTGTTACCCCGATGATCTCTGTCTTCTTGACCAGGATTATAGATGAAGGGGCAATTGTCGATGGAATTAAGGACCGAATCATTATCAGCGTCGGAGTCGCAAGCGTCGCCCATGCCATCGTGATCAGTGTCCTCCTGTCCGCTGTTCGGTGCGAGCGGGCAATTGTCAGCACGGCAGCGGCGATCGTGGCAGTGAAGATTTCGATCTGGAATGCCGTCGCTGTCACGATCGGGTCCGCACATTAATCCATTGCCCGCCCAGCCGGCTCGGCACTAAGCATCAATCAATATCGAATCAATCATCCTGAATCAACTGTCACCCGAGTCCCCTCCTCCAGGCAAACACGTACTCTGCACGCGTATTTGTTCGTGTCGATGCAATAGCAGTCGGCATTCGCGTCGCAGATCGTCACCAGGTCCGGGCAGGTGCCCGCTTGGAGGTAGCAACCCACTGTTTGGTTCCCAATGAAGCCGCTCTTGCAAGGACCACATCTGTAGGATCCCTGAAATAAATCAACAAATATTTCGTTTATCTTATTCTATTTTTCATTAATTATATTATAATATTTCACCTCGGTGTTGATGCATTCTGAGTAAGGATGACAGCCTCCGTTGCGATTTTCGCATTCATTGATATCTCGGCAAACTTGTTTGAGGGTGCGCGCCACTTCGAGACCAATCCCTTCTAATACATTACCGATGTATCCTGGAGGACAAGGATCGCATCTGTATCCAGGGTGGAGATTGGTGCATCGAACTCCTGGGTGGCAAGGATTAGCAAGTTCGCACTCGTTCACATCCTGGCAAGTGCTGCCATTGCCGATGAATCCTTTCGGGCAAGGACCGCATCTAAAAAATATATTAAATACTCAAGAAAATTTAAAAAAATATATTTCATTTATTTAAGGGCTGTTTTTGTACCTATAACCATTTTCACTGTCGAAACAATGTACGCCTTGGTAACAGGGTTGATCCTGACAAGTGATCCTAAGGCAAACTCGGCCATCCCCGGTGTAAGAAGGTGGACAAGGTCCGCAGATTGGTCCACGGGAGGTTTCCTGACAATCGGCGCCGGGGAAACAGGGTGACTCGTAATCGCAGCTGGGTGGTGGCGGAGGTGGTGTCGACGGAACTATGAAATCATCGGCGACGGTCAGTTACGAGCAACTTTTCCGATTGAAGGTCCATTCACAGAGACTCGCGATGGTGAACTGTTAGTGAGAGAATTGATGCGGGACATTGAAGCGAACAAGGAGTGTCTGTAAATGGACCTTAAATCTCAGGGTTCCTTTGCTCGTCCAACGTCTCCGTGATTCCTGGCGGAATGGGACGATAAAGCGCGACTTTCTCAAGTCGCCCGATAACGCAGGAGTCAGAAGAATAACGAGATGTGAGAGAGAGGGAGATTTATTGGTGCGATCACTTTGTATAATTGCATATTCATGTGGAAGGGGTGTAGATTAATTGTTGCTTCGCTTAGTATTCTTATACCACCTGCCGATGAAATCCGATTATCGAGCTCGCTAATCGAATTCTCGTCCTCATCGAATCTAGCGCTTTCTCTATCGCTCAACTTCACTCACCGATCGGCGCATAACATCCCGCGCAGTTCTCGATCAGCTGCCGGAGACGTTGAGTTTCCGCTCTCTGCGATTAGATCATTCCAATTTTTCTCTACTACTTCCTTTCTTATTAATATTATTTACAAAGAATCGACTTACGTTCACTTCTAATTCCCTCCACATCTTTTTCATTACTTCTATCATATCATTTAGAGTCTTAACGATCTGATTATCCGTCAGGCAGGCTACAAAAAATAATAATAGAAGATTTCAAAGTCTGTTTTGATCTACGAGTGTAGATTTCACTCACTTCGTTCGTCCAAACTTTGAATGCCAATGTCTCCTCTTTTCGGCACCCTGTTATAATTGACATCATCGTCAGTTTCCCTGCTCCGGATTGGCCTCTCCGTTTCAATGCCATACTGATTACGTCTGGGTAACTGAGCTTGATCATCCGTGTAATCCTCATTACCCGGTTCCTTCGTGCTAGCATATTCTCTCGTTGAATGACTATAATCGTGATCCTGGTGAGCGTGTTGCCTTCCTCGCCCGTAATGATCGTGCCTTTCGAATCTGTTTGAACGTTCGTGGCTCGAATGGTGGTGCGATTTCGTCGAATGTTCCTTCGATTTTGCACTATGATCGTCAGATATGTCAGACTCTCCTTTTTCATTCGAGCTCTCCGTTTGCAACGGCAATAAACTGTTCAGATCGACGAGGTTCTCTGGACAGTGCTCCCGTTTCAAGGCATCGGTAATCGATGCACTTCGATACACTCTCACGTGGCACCTTGTGTCCCGCAACTGAAATATCATCTCAATTTAGAATTATTATTGTATTAATTAAACATCCAGTGACTTCCACAATTTTGATTAATCGTTTAAAAGATCGGCTTGAATTCGATGGCGAGATTTTCCAAGTTGGCGAGGAGCAAGTCGTGAAAAGGCGACGAGTGGGGGAGAAATGAAAATTTCAATCGATCGCTCAAATAGATTAGGTCAGTTAGAGGTGTGCGTAATGAAAGCGACCAGTCCAGTCTTGACCGACCTTATTTGGCGAGACGACGTCCCACGATCACCAGAGCCTCATGGACGTATCGCAACGCCCGTGAAATTCGAGCCGCTCATCGAGAACAACGAGCTCTACTAATTTCAAGCTTGCCTAATCACCACTGACAATATCGCTCGCTTAATAGAACGATATTACAATTTGCGACAGTGCTGTTCTGCTCTTTTAGTAATGTTCTATCATTCTCAAAGGACAAAGCTATTGGAATCTCGCTGGAGGATTTGCGGATGAAGACTTCGATGAGACTCACCGCTTCGGCGAAGGGCGAGTCCGTGTCAGTGGCTAACTCGCGAAGGCTCTTCTTCAAAGGCAGCACGCCCTGGTAAACACAATCTACGTAGACGTCAATGCGACTGTTGGTCGGAGCTTGTTGGACTAAAAGGATCAAACTCTTGAATGGAGGACTTATAGGAAGAGTGCCCATATTCGTGTGGAAGCCATCGTCGTTGTGATTCTCGAGGATCACTGCAAACATATCAACTTTCCTATAATTTCGATGTAACCCTTGCGAAAATAGAAAATCGTTCGATAGGATTTCATTGGTAATTGAAAATAAGAAAAATATTGTCTCACCACGATTGGTTCTTCGATCGAGCATCAACACAGTCCTCGCTTTAAAATCGCCGTACTTGAGAGCCAGGAGGGTTTCAAGATTCGGTCCTGTCGATTTCTTCCTCGCCTTCACGTTCGATATCGCGATAATGATATCATCGTCGCGCCACGCTTCTTGCAGATGATATGTCAAGACTGCAAGTGTTAGACGTCAGAAGAAGCACCTTTTATTCAACCCCTGCATAATAGTGTGGAATCTAGTCCGGTGTGTGTGTGTGTGCTGGGTAGAATTGTTTGCCGATGCTCCGAGTTACTACCGGGTTTCTTGTGGACTCGCTTTAAGACTGGTTTGAGACTCTTCACCGCCAAGGGTTTCAGTCAATCCGTCGACCTGTATAACTGTTATTTCCAACCCGGCAATGCTTTTCCACGCTTTCGATCCGCGACAGTGAAAATGGCCAGCGGTTGTCAGACATTGAAGTTTCATTTAAAATAGCAATTGTATAATAATATAAATGCACAATGCATTTTTCTTAATTGTCAACTGAGAGAATTATTTTTTACACTCATTCAATGACTCGAATATTGTTATTTTTATTATTAATGATAAATGATGGGCGCGTAATTTGTTCAGGCATAACAAGTTCACCAGCGAGTTCCTCGCCAGGACTAATCGCATAGCCAATCGGTTTTGTCATACTGATAATATGCGGAACTGATTCACGTGCGGTGTCGAGATGCAAATATGCACTGACGCTATGCTTCAATTTTACCGAGTGTCAGGGAATATCGAACACAATGCAAGACACTCATTGCATACGAAATGAGATAATAGTGAATCTCTATTATTATTAGCTGTTACTCTCATCGACATGATGTCAGCACAAAGTTAATTCCGAACTAGATTCACCGTGTGGAAGGACTTTTATTGAAATCAATTTTGAATTTCATACGTTAATTAATAAATTAAATATCCAGGGTTTCCTAAGAGGAATTATTTGGAGATTAGAATTTCCTTACCTTCGTCACTGGTCACACTGGCGTTCGCCAGGACCACCGAGAGCACCAGGATAATTAGAACTCCAAAGGAGCGCATCCTTCCTCTAAGATTTGGAATGTTCGCTCCCCTTGGAAAAAATTGGGGTGTTTAGGAACCGTGTTAAATGATTGCACTCGATCGCGATCGGGCATTTACGCACTGGCCAACGGATAAACAAGAGTCCGGATAGAGGAGGCCTCGCACCGACGACTGAAGCGCGTACAAGGCATCTGAGCAACTTTATACGTCGCCCACGGGAGATTCCCGTAAAGAGTGCTCGTCTCTCTGACTTGTCACAACTGGCCAACCAGTTCTTGCCGACTGTTTACAATTTCGCGCACCCGCTTTCGGTCCTTCGCCCGTTATACCTTCCCAGCAAACATTTCCTAATTGCACTTCTCCCTTTCCACCGGCAACCAATTGTGCAATTTTAAGAATGTCAGGTATTTGTTCTTGCATGAAGTAACTGATTAACAATGAGTTTTAATTATCAGCCAACGCTAGGAGAAATGTGTTGGGAAATAAAGCTGGCGTTTAATTTGAAATATGTAAAATTGAACGTGTAAGGTTCTCTCGGTTTTGTTCTAAAGGATTTGTATGATCCCTTTTAATTTTTGAATGCAGATCCTACAATGCAAATGGGATTTGAAGGCATCGCAATTTCCCGGTGGCGTGTGGGCTCGACGGTGAAGTATTCATAAGAGAGGGAGATTAAGCGCGACCTAGTGCCAGATCGAACCTTTCGAAAGCAGTGGTACGAGCGCGAATTGTAAATGTGCCGTGGGCAATTTGTGAAAAGCATAACATAAATATACTTAGCATAAAACAAGATTTTCCTGACTATATTCGCGTCCGTGATGAAATATAAATTCGCCAGGATAATTAATTTTATTACAGGAAGGATGGGAAACGTTCGGATTAAAGTAAAACACAGAATCATCAAGAGCGAATGGTATTTTCTACACTTTATTCACTAAATTCAGAATTACAGCAAAATTACGTTTATTTCATTCGTTAAAACACTGAGAGTGAACCAAAATCTCGAATACCGAGATATGTCGCTTGGAACATTCGATATTCACCAAGTTAGCGTCGGAACTTGATGATTTCCCCGTAATGAATCGTCTCCGAGTTATCTTGGAAAAGTAGCGCCGACCGCAGACTAGCCAGATGAGATCGTAAACCGCGCGAAGAGCACCCCGTAGTCGTGAAACTGTCATCGTCATCGTGGAACTTCAGCCGAGTGGGTTTCTGTTGAGCAAGCGCGGCGTTTCCTCCCTAAAAATAAGCGGTTGCTCCCCAATGACCATGAAATACAGGGCGACGCGAGTGAGTCAGCTCTGTTGATGATTCTTCATAATTGAAGAGAGTTTGATATAACAGATAAATTACTGTATTGAATCAATTACTGCTGGAATAATCATTATTAATTTCCAATTGCAGATATAATATATTTATTGATTATAAAATAATCAATCAATCAATTGGAATATTTAAGGAATAAATATTCATTTCGAAGAAGGGAATTGTATTTAATATTCATTAGCTGACTCGTAAGTGATGTGACCATACTTGAAATTTGTATACCTGGCGGAGCCTCGCGCAGAATGACAAAGAAATGGGATGACATCGAGCGGATGCTGTGGTTCGAATAGATCCTGTGTCCTCCTGTTGGAAAAGCAGGATCAAGAAAAGTCTGCTCGGCGACGGACAACGGACCTTGCAGTCAGCAACAAGTATACACGCGAGCGGATGCTGCGCTAGTTAAAGCATCGCGTGGGAAGTAGTCTCACCTACAAGCATCGAACAGTCCGTTTTAAGGCGTGCGTGAGTCGAGTGAAATTTCATTGAGGTTTATCCTTATTTTATCCGCATTTTGTCTCTCGCGTGTAATATTTTTTGAATAATATTTTATAAGAAAATAAACTTTTGTTCTTTAAGGAAATGTATTATTCTGGGTTTGTGTTTTTCTTCCAATGTGTAAGTAAACTTACGGCAATTCTCCTTCTCCTTAATGGTGGAATACTCTGTCACGACGTATCCAACGGCGCATTTCGCTTTCTCGGAGTGCTTCTCGGAGTCCTCCTCGGATCGGCGTCGAGAGCTGGCGTTGCTCTTTAGACTGAGAGCCTTATTCCCGAAGGACACTACCTTCTCGGAGGTCGCCGCCTGCACAGAACACGAGCGGCTTGTAAGCATCTTCTTACATTCACTCTGACAGAACTTCTTCCGCCTGTCGCTTCAATGATCGCTTCGGGATTTTTTGAGGGACAGTTTAAAGCTACGCCGGAATTCCTTGGGATTCGAGATACTTTATTTCTCAAATATTTCGTGTGCTTCGATGATAATTACAGGGCGTTGATCAATTATTTTGCGAGCTTTTCCTTCCCGAGTGAATAACTTTACACGGCGAATGTTAACAGATGTGTGTGTGTATGTGTCAGTCGTGTATGTTTGCCGACAATGACACCTGTGTGATTCGAGTCCCTATTGTGAGTGCCCGCGCTGCTCCCGCCTACAATTGAAAAATACAAGGGATTGATATTGCTAAAACAATCTCTTCCTACGATTAAACTTTATTTCAGAGCGCAGTTCCTCGGATTATTTCCGAAGTAATTATCGGAGAATGAGATTAATCAGTAAGTTCAGTTGTATTTCCAATAACAGGCAAGCCATATCAATAACCAACTAAACGGAGGTCAAATAGCAATTTATTATTAAATTCGCGGCGTTGCGGGAAGGGATTTTCGAAAAATGACATTCCAATGGTTAACGGAAAAATGCGAGAAGCATATTGGAAACATGATTGGCTGACCTTGTTTCTGTTACGAATATTGAACGCCCCATAAACGATCGGGTTCATGCAGGAGTTCGTGCAGGCGAAGAGAAACAAGCCCCTTTGAATTCGTTGGTCCACCATCGAAGCCGAAGGCCGATCGATCCAATACCTAATAATTCACGATAATGAATTATAATAAATATTCCTCCATCAGAATTTCAATTTGTCCCATTGAAATTACCAGAGGCTCATCACGTAATAAGGTGTCCAACAAATGAAAAATACTGTGACAATGATGACAGTCATCTTGAGAGTGCGAATCTTGGCGCGAGTGAGAAAACCTTTCGATGAGCGACGTATTCTGTCTGAGGAAATTAAAATCATCGATTTATTGTAAAAGAATTTATGATTCTATATTAATTGTTATAAAAGTGTTAAAGGAAGTCGAACGATTTTAATGTTTAATAATTCCTCACCTTCTTCAGTCTCCCTGGACCGCCGGCAGATCTCAAGCAAGATACTCGTGTAAGTATATATAATGACTATCAGTGGAAACCAGTACATCATCACCATTCCGAAGAGCGAATACGTCAATTCGTGAGTGTAAGTTGGAAAAGTATTGAAGGTGATGCACTGCACGTAGTCAGTGACAGTCGGGTGAGTTTCCAGGTGAAAGACTATCATCTGAAAGTGACAAACAGATCTCACAGAATCCATCCTGGACCAAATATTCAAAAAGTCGACGAATGAGATATTTAAAAAATATTCACGTCTCTCTGTGAGGGTGTAAAACTGCTTTGAAATTCTTTCCTCATATAAAAGCACGTAATTACGAAGATATCTTCCCTCGAGTAATTTTAATGAAGCAACTATTTCGAGCGGGAAATTCCTCGCGATATAACTAGTGTTCCAACTTCGAGATAGCGAAAGGAGCTCTACGTTTTAATTAGAATAAAGATGTAATTTACCTGTGGCATGGAACACAAAATCGAGCCAGCCCATGCCATTGATAGCATTATCTTGCCCCGCCGATCTACGTCCAGCAATTGCAAAGGTCTGATTACAGCATAATACCTGCGATTAAATGTCATGGTATTAATGATATCCGGGTTGCCGCTCTGCTTCACGAATTTAACATTATCGGCTATTAATTTTATTGTACGAATCAGGAAATATGATGCGATAGGAAGGGCGAAAATGTGCAAAAACCAGAGATACTTTGTGATATTTGGGAGCGCACTGCCAGTAGTATAATTAATGATTGGGTCAGCCGACGATTTACTGACCTATCCATACTTATGCAGACGAGGATAAAGGACGACAGGTATAATCCGAACACTCGAAAAAAGGCCATTATCCTACACATGGCATCACCTGCTTTCCATGAGACTGTAATGGCCCAACCGATTTCCAGGGGCATCAACAAAAATGTGACCTACGCACAAAAGGCAAGAATGTTTTCGAAAATTAAATATCCCTCCAATTTCCCATACTTTTTCCCTCGAGTTCTCAATGCAAGATAGAATATCTACGAGTGAAATTCTATGCTTCATTAATGATTGATGGTACTTACGAGTAAATCAGCGACAGCGAGATGCATCAGCATAGCATGTATCCGCGATTTCGAGATGCGTTTCCGACGGCGGATTAGCACTAAAACGGTCGAGTTGCCGATAGCTGATATGATCATTAGGACACTGTAAGTCACTATACTGACAACATGGCCCTCGTTAAATCGCATGTCGATTGGCAATTCCGTAGTACTCGAAACGTTCATCCTCGTATCGACTAGATCCAATAAATTGTTCGTCTCTCCGCTCTCCATGATGAAATCACCCT
Source organism: Ectemnius continuus (assembly GCA_910591665.1). Classification (NCBI taxonomy): domain Eukaryota; kingdom Metazoa; phylum Arthropoda; class Insecta; order Hymenoptera; family Crabronidae; genus Ectemnius; species Ectemnius continuus. The sequence goes on along the minus strand of OU342868.1, from coordinate 3,548,141 downwards.
CTCTTGTGACTTTACGACTACATAAAGTGACGTCGTTAGAAGGGAAAGAATTATTTGATATCTCATCATCTACATTGTGACAAGCGTGATATTGAAATCCGACCAATTGACATTTATTTCCTGCCTGCTAGGAAATGTACCTTTTATCCTCTCTTTCAAATCCTATTACACAAGGTTTTATAATAAGTCTTTTGTACCTAAGAAAAATGACTTTTCATAAAGAGAAGTCAGAAGAGAAGAAGAAAAAGTTTCAAGAAGATGTAATTTTTGCGTGAATACGTTGGAAGCGATTGCAATGCAAACTTTATCAATAATAAATCGTGTCAATAGAATATTGCGAACTGGTGTATCGAAGGCGTTCCACGGGACGATGGTGGATTTCCCGCGGGTGCTCGATAAAATGAACAGAAACCTTTTGGGACTTGTTATTTCCTCGTGCAACAATTCGTCGGAAGGCGTACTTACGTTCGCGGAAGTGCAGCTGGTGAAAAGCTGCTGTAAAACCGGCAGACAAGAGCCAATTCTCTCTGACGGCGGAGGCGTCGATGACTCAAATTCCCGGGTAGCTTGGACGTCGAAGCAGGATCACGTCGCTCAAGTGTATCAGAAGACGACAGGAGGTGTCTTCACTGCTAGATCGGTTTATTTTACGACGGCGAAAGTATTCGACGGCGGCGTTCCGATGGAAATCAATCGATTTTCCCCACGTGTTGCCGAAAGCTTGCATTTGCTCGAGCTATTTGTGTCCGATTTCCGTTTGATTGTTCGTAATATTTCGCAGCGAGCTTTTTTCCACTCTCGCAATTTCATGCCGAATAAGATCGCTGTTTTTATTAAATTATCTTTGCCTTGGTTTTTATTTCGTTACCGATTTGCATTGATCCAGTTCTTAGTAAATGATTGCAAATTCAGACGGAATGTCACTTTGACAAGATCGATTCACTGTCATCCGGCTGATAGTTCGCCCCGAGTTACAGTTAATCCCATTAAGATCAATCGAACTGTTGCACCCTTCGCGCGCACTTCCTCAGGCGCAATTACTTTCCATTGCGCTAGTTTCTCTTGACGTTCCTCGACCAACAGTTGACTTGGCGAACTCTATCTTCAACATGTCATTCTTCTTCTTCATCCGCTTCCCATTTTACTTCCGATTCGCACTGTGCAATTATTTCACTTTCGCGATCACTGATCAGGAATAACAGCATTAACAATTTTCTTGAAAGTCTGACTTTGTTAAGTTATTTGATATTATTGTTCTATTGCAAAAGCATTCTAAAGTGACTCGAGAAGGACAGGATGACTTTTGAACCCTTGCCGTGTGAGGTTCGACGCGCAACTGATTTTACTCTCACTTCGCAACCCTCTGCCCGAGGAAACTCCGCTCGGCGCAGGTTCAGCTTCGGCCACTTCTACGCTCCTTTAATCGTAATTCCGACTTGCGAATCTCCGGAAAGGGACAGCATTGCCTGCTTCTATGCGCTCGAGTTAATTTCATTATCTCGGATGAGCGATGAGCAATGTTACTGTTCGAGGATCTTAGCTCAGCGTCTATTAAACCCCACTATAAACGCTACTATTCTCAAGCGGGTGAATAATTTAGTATTCGCAAGCCTAGCATTTATTTTTCATCGCCTCTACAATGTGAAAATGTCCTCAGGAATATTAATAAAATCGTCCTTGCAAGGACGTCAATATCGACAATGCCGCCCTTATCAGATCCCTTGTTAGAACGGGAACTTTCCTCACGGCGACTATTCTAGTTCGCTCGTCTGTCAAAGGAATTTCTCGCACTCTAAAAATACTACAAACTCACCCATATTTTTGGTAATTCAAGTATTAATAAATTCATTCTATTTAAATTAATTGGAAAATGTCAGAAATTAAATACTGTCGCACGTTGGATTATGATTGAAAATTTTGTAGTTAGAATTTACTAATAATTGAAATTAACTTTGGAACGTCAGCCCTTTCAAACGTCGAGCGAGTACTCCGGAATTTTCTAAACACCTCGCAGTAAATATACTGTCAAACTTATCGACGTTGAAGTTAAGAAATTAAAGTTCTTAATTAAACTGTAATGTTGCGGCGATATTAAAAATCGTTTAACCGGCGCGTTGTAAGGATTACGTCATTTCTGAGAAAGCATGTATTACGAAAGGGAGAGCGCTGGGCTGCTAGCAGTAGGGAAGCCCTTAACAATAGCAGAACTAAGGGAGGGCGTGTGTGTGTGTGCACTCGCTGCAGCCGTTTGGTTGGATTATTGTTACAGTTCAATTATAGCCACTGTTTCCCGTATCGCACCGGCTACCAGTTTCCCGGCGATGTAATCTATGGTACAATGAAACCTGATTAGGCTTCCCATAAAACAAACGTCCACGCAAGTAGACACTAGTGCTGATCGATTAAACCGACTAAAGTTCAATACAGTATCAATGCGGATTACTATAATCGACTTTACTATCGCGGATCTTTTTTAAAAGTATTTTCTCTCCCCCAACAGAACTTCAACCGATCCAAAGTCTCACCTTCTTTGAAAGCACTGGATCATCGAAATTTCCGGAATCCAGATTAATAGTCAGCGAGCACTATCGCTGGTGGCGCGAGCCTCTCACGTGTAAGCGATATCGATATCTTCCGATTCGCCACTCGGAAACAACACAATTCGGTACTTTTATATCGAGGCTGGAAAAATTTCTTTCCCACTATCTGCCAGTGGAAAAAGACTTTATTCCTCCGATTGTCTTGAATAATCAGGACGCACTTGCCCGATCGACACGCATTATCCGCGCTAATCTGTTTACACGGTGCGATGAGGGGACTTTATTGCAGGCGAGATCACAGAGAAGTCATTGTGATGCCTGTCACTCAAATCATCAACGCTCACAATCCGGATTTCCATTCGCACCTTGCACAATTAAAAAGTCCAAAACACATGTTACACATTCGTTGATAGTTGAATGTTGGCACTGTTAAAAATTGACTTCCTTTCGATAGAAGGAATTGTCCGCGAGTGCATCCATCAGGAGCTTACAGCCAGTTTCACCTTTAAGAAGTTGCGCGCGTACAGAATAATCCTCTCGACCTTGACGAACATTTCAGCTGCGATAATTAATCCGCAGTGGACGTGGGAGCGATGAGTTTCGACGGCTCCAACGAGACAGGCGGGCATCGATCGCCCTCTGCGATGAGAACCTCGTCAAAAATGATGCGGGAGCGCCGTCAATTATCACTAAACTGGACCACTCGATGCTCCGACTACTACGCAGGAAAAAGCTGCTACACTAACTTAAGATAGCAGCGAAGAATTTCCCTGCTGTTTGCAAGAAACACTAATTCTCGTTGGTAGAACTGAGTGGAATTTGGGAAGAAGTTTGCAGGAGGAAATTTAATTAAGTCGCATCGGAGATCGCCGGGAGACTGCGAATTCTGCGGGTCAGTTGAGATTTCTAGGCTGACACGGGCACTTAGGCCAGCGGCCGAGGGTCAAGTGTCAAATCGACATTGATAGCTATACCAACACACATTCGCCGCGTGCTTCTCTTGATCGCTCCAGTCCAATGCTACTGTTACACGACTTGTAACAATCGCCCAGCGCAGAATTGCACTCTGGACCTTTGGAATTAAGTATAACAATATTGCTGGGAATGAATGAACGCACGAATTCGAATTAGAATTCTGGGTAATTGTTAACTGTGGATATTTGTTTGTCCATAGAACCTGTTGCACAATTTGAGCCGCTTCGGGAAAACACCGCTGGTACCTACGAGCGTCACGCGTGTTTTCACATTGTGTTATGTGATTGTAAGGGACGGAATAATAAAGTTCGTACTAATTAATTTGCTGGGCGTTTATTAATTTTGAATGAAATTCATTCTTGAATATAAATTATTCGCAGTATCTTTAATAGCAGCGTAGATACTGTGCGAATGTACATGCGGCTACTAAATAGTGGTAGTGTTCTTGAAGATGGAAATGTGTATGTAAAAAGCGTAATCTATCGACTGTATGTAGCTAATTATAGGAAAATGAAGAGAGCTGGTGGTAAAAGTGATACAAATCCTGCTCAGTGGAACGCCGCATCGGCACTAGTACTGGCAAATCTTTAGTCAACAGCTTCGATTCCACCTACTTCACTATTCGGTGCTGCATCCTCCAATGGAATGCGAAGAATGCAGGGCAAGGTTGCGCAAAGCAAACATACATGTTAATAATTTACAGGCGCTCAATTTCAAAGCAAGAGTATATTAACTATCAAAGACCCTTCTAATTTATTCGGTTTCTTCCACTTTTTCTGACCTTCCCGTCTTTTTCCGGGGCTGAAATTTGGCGGAGAATGTTTTCTTGCATCGAGGAAGAAGTGGTAAAAATTCCAGAGCCCTAGCTCAAAATTCATTTTTTCGCAAATTTTTTAAGGCATACCCCTTCAAAAATTTTCGATTTTTCGAAGGTTCTGGGACCGGGACGAACGCTTGATTTTTCGATTGCTCGTGTCTCAAAACGGATAAAAAACATAAATGTTGTGGGGGAAATGCTGGAATTCTACCTAAAACAGGTGGAAAACCGATCTGGAATATTTCATTTCGACGGTTTTCCCTATGTTTTTTTATCTTCCCGACCTTTCCCGGGGCTGAAACTTTGTAAAAAGTGTTTTTTTGCATCGAGGAAGAAGTAGAAAAAATTCCAGGCCCCTAGCTCAAAATTCATTTTTTCGCAAATTTTTTAAGGCATACCCCTTCAAAAATTTTCGATTTTTCGAAGGTTCTGGGACCGGGACGAACGCTTGATTTTTCGATTGCTCGTGTCTCAAAACGGATAAAAAACATAAATGTTGTGGGGGAAATGCCGGAATTCTACCTAAAACAGGTGGAAAACCGATCTTGAATATTTCATTTCAATGGTTTTTGCCATGTTTTTTATACTTCCCGACCTGTCCCGGGGCTGAAATTTTGTAGAAAGTGTTTTTTTGCATCGAGGAAGAAGTAGAAAAAATTCCAGGCCCCTAGCTCAAAATTCATTTTTTCGCAATTTTTTTAAGGCATACCCCTTCAAAAATTTTCGATTTTTCGAAGATTCTGGGACCGGGACGAACGCTTGATTTTTCGATTGCTCGTGTCTCGAAACGGAAAAAAAACATAAATGTTGTGGGGGAAATGCCGGAATTCGACCGAAAACACATGGAAAACCGATCTTGAATATTTCATTTCAATGGTTTTTGCCATGTTTTTTATACTTCCCGACCTTTTCCGGGGCTGAAATTTTGTAGAAAGTGTTTTTTTGCATCGAGGAGAAAGTAGAAAAAATTCCAGAGCCCTAGCTCAAAATTCATTTTTTCGCAAATTTTTTAAGGCATACCCCTTCAAAAATTTTCGATTTTTCGAAGGTTCTGGGACCGGGACGAACGCTTGATTTTTCGATTGCTCGTGTCTCAAAACGGATAAAAAACATAAATGTTGTAGGGGAAATGCCGGAATTCTACCTAAAACACATGGAAAACCGATCTGGAACATTTCATTTCGATGGTTTTCCCTATGTTTTTTTATCTTCCCGACCTTTCCCGGGGCTGAAACTTTGTAGAAAGTGTTTTTTTGCATCGAGGAAGAAGGAGAAAAAATTCCAGGCCCCTAGCTCAAAATTCATTTTTTCGCAAATTTTTGAAGGTGACTCCTTCCGTTACCGGTACCGAAAACACTCGGAAAGGAAACACAAACTTTAGTTTTTGTGATTGTTTAAAGACTTTCTTTATTATAAATTTCAATTTGAGTGAACAGGGTCAATGGGATGCATTTGGCAGGCTTAATGTATCCGTTCGAATTACTTTACGCGTGATATCCTGTTCATCAAATGATGTTACGACAGTTTAGATATGTCAAATGGGCTGTGCATTATTGTACTGTTAGTCAGCAAGCATAATTCACTTTAATATGTTTGTTGATCTTAACGCGCAACTAAATCCCCAGAAACATCGAACTACATCAAGTTGTACTAAAGGGTTACTATCAATAGCGGTGCTTCGAGAACTCTGCGTACTTGTGTATGCTAAGCGTTTATGTAAGATATTTACATAAGATCCGTTGACACTTAATTGTTCGAATTGTTTCCAACGGATGAACGAGAACCAATCTAGTATAGGTAACTCTAGAGGAGGAAAATCAGGGTATATATGATACTTATACATTTTTATAAAAAATAGCCTAATATGTACAATTCTTGCAATTCTACAGAATGCAGAACTTAACGGGCTGTTTCGTCCACCGGTTTAATTTTCCCAAACAACGAATTGTAAAGTTCATTCTTCGCGAGATCCGTCCACGTATCATTCACGGTGATAGGTGCCATGAAATTAACTAATTTATTGTGAACATTGTATCGTATTCTTCGGCCCTTCGTCGCCCTTGTATCAATTTTCCTTTTCATTTTCCTTCTCATGTTCTGCAATTGTATCCACTGTTTGCTAAGCTGTATAGGATCGGTGACATCGGAAGACTTGTACTCGATTAAATCCCTCAATAGCTGGTGATAGAAATCATCATCGTCGTAAATCTCAGGATCATATTCTTGAACTCTTCTACCATCTTCGTCTTCGGGTGCTTCCGCTTTCCCTACAATACTGTATTCCGAGCGCTTCAACTGCGTCTTCTTCCGAAGTTTCGTTTTATCGCTCAAAGCAAATTCGATTTGCTTCAAAGTGGTTTGACTCATTCCCTTATTCAAACTACCAGTGGCTACCCTCGTTTTCTCATTCCATTTTTGGATAACAGAATTTCTGTAATCCATGTACATATTATGATTGTCCTGGAGTATCTTCTCGTATTCATTTAGTTTCAGCTTTTTCCTTGGTGACTCTTTTGTGTTATTGTCCTCAGACCCTTCCTCTTCCTCAGAGTCAGGCTTATCTTCACTCTCTGCCTCATCTTCTGTATCCGAAGGAATCTCTTCATCCATAGGATCATCTTCTTCTGATTCACCTTCACCTTTGCTTTCTTTAGCCTTCTTCTTTTGGGAACTAAGATTTCTAGTCTCAGGATATTGTTTCAAGAGTGAACTCTGTAGGTGTAATAGATTATTGAGCAGAAGTGCTAATTTGTCCTTGGCTTCGTTGGTCTTGTTCATGAAATCAACATCTGTCCTATAATTCTTGTGCACATTGCACTGAGGCATTTGATTACTGTTCACCACACATTTCTGCAGCTTTATTCTCATTTCCAATAGATTCTCCCAGAGTTTTAACTGACTTCTAACACAGTTGCCTTTCTCTACCTCAGCCCTAAGATTTGTATCAGTCATAGTCTTAATCTGGGATGTTTCCCCTCTGTTTCTAAGCAGTGGGTTTCCGATGTCAAAAGCATAATCTTCATCATCATCTACTCCACTAGATTCATCCTCCTCACCAGAGCCAATGTCAGAGTTGGCTGATCCATCGGAAGGAACCTGTTCCTCATTAGAATCACTGACATTTTCCTCACCATCTGGCAGATCTTCATTCTCACTATCTTCATCTTCACTCCCTTCACTCATTTCCTTTTCTTGCATGTCCACATCTGAATCTTGTGCCGGTGATTCATTATCCGATTCTGAATCACTGTATACATCTTTTCTTGAGACCTTCTTCCCAGCATACCTGAAATGCAAGATTTACCAAGAACATTATTAGTAAAGAAGATGAACTAATACAACTACAAAACTATGACAACTTCGTAATAAGTCTAGGATTGAATAATTCAAGTACCTGCTGTCAGTTTCATCCAAAGTTTCAACATTTAATCTACGAATTTTCGAGGGCTTTGCATTCCCATCGGAATCAGAATCTTCGTCGTACTGCTCGACAACTTTAGCTCTCGTTTCCTCGGTTTCATCGTCCGAACCAAATGTTGTAGGAGCCGCTGTTATCAGGGCATTGATTTTATCCGCCAGAGTATTCTTCTTCGACTTCGGTGGCATATTGTCGTGAAAAAACTCGCGTGAACATTCGAAAACAATCAGCACGTGTACGAGACAAGCATAACCTGGCGCGTCGTCTTTTACAGAATCTGTAATACCGCCCGAAAAAATGGAACTTTATCGACCGTCAGTCCAACTTGTTTCAGGGAAAGTCCGCAGCGCTACGATTCACTTCCAGTGAAAGGACGCTATTCCTTATAGTTTTGCAAATCTTTAAAACAGTTACGCTTTTATTGAAAATTAGTGAAAATGAAGTGGCGAAGATATCGAAGAATGAGTGTTCCCAGATCGAAGCAGATGAGCTTCAATCCCACAACTATTTGGACGGTCGGGGCGACAGGAGGAAAAGGGTTTCAGGTTTGTTAATAAGCCAGAGCGGATGCTCTCTCACGTAAAATTGGGCGCGCCGGATGACAATGCAGCAAGAACAAAAAAGGCCGGCTGACCTGTTCGTAAAGGGGCGCATAATTCCCTGGGTAGGCGACGTATGCAAATTGGGTGCGTCTGAGAAACACTTGGGGAAGGGGTGCCGGCGGACGGTGGGCAGTTTTTTGACCAGGATTTCCTCATGCCGCTCACAGGAAAGCCGCAAAAAAACCTGCGCCATCCGTGGCCCTTTGGTCACCCCATGCGTGAGACTTTGCATCAAGGTGCACACTTCCACCACCCTGTCTCTACCTCTCCACCTAGCTTCTCGTTATCAATTCACACACTTACCCCCTTTTCTTCCATGCAATCCTTTGCAATAAGGTTTACAATTAAATCCTGCGTCCCGATTAATTTTTAATACTTTGTACTTCAAGAATTCTTTAGCATATTAAGTGCAATACTTTAAAATCGCACGGTGTAACTCGCCTGGAATTTTACAAATGTATTCCAAGCACCAGCATGATTCTGTTTACGGTAGGAGTGGCGGATACTAGCAGGAGGGCCAAAATTCGCCAGCACAGAACGGCATCTTTCTTATATAAATTTCAACGAACGACCCTGTTCCCAACCCCCGCGTTGCCCGCTCGGTCTCTATCACAGCCCCCGGTGGCTGGAGAACGGCGGCGTTCGGGCGGAGGAGGGTGGTGGTGGTGGTGCAAAAAATTTCGCTCGCAGTAACGGTCCGCCAGCAAAACCTCCCTCTCCGGGGCGCGCTTTTTGCCACGTGCCAAAATAAAACGTCTCCGGCTCTCTTTTCCTGGCGTCCCGGCGAAAGACAAGCCGAAGGAACGGAATTGCCGGGATGCGAGCTTGTGTCGGTGAGGATGGCACTGTTGGCCAACGATGCAACGCACAGGGAAAATAGGACTTGGTGGTAGTGGAGAGAGAAGTAGTAGTGGGTGGACGGTCGCAAAAATAAGAGCGCGCACAGCGGAGTGAGTGGGAGCGGCGGGGTGGGTTGGCAAGAGGAGGATGAGGAGGATGAGGGAAGCGATAGCAGGGGGACGTGGGGTGGCGACTGCTACGGGAAAAGAAGAAGCACGGTGCCGGCGAAATGGAGAGAAAAACGACGAATTCGCGGTGGTGAGAAACGATGATGGGGAGAAAAATAGGAAAAGTCCTGGGAGCATCGGCGGCGGCGGCGGCGACGGCGGGCACCCAGCGGATTCCTAGACAAGATTTACGGCTCGCCACTACTCCACTTCTCCTATCCTTCGACATTATGTCTCCAGGGCCGAAACGGCCCAGCCCTTAAGAAGAGTGCGCCTTAATTCTGGCTAACGAATGCTCCCGCTCGTTGCAACCGTCGATTTCTCACGTTCATCTGGCAGCCGTCGCTCTTTTTGCGATGATGCCTTGTCAAACATTGTCCTATGAAGAAGCCCCTCTCTCTACCTCAGCGTCCTGACAGCACACGCGATCGCCCTCGAACCCGTTCCTCCTTTTTTACACCGGGGACACGGTGGATCCGCATTTCGTGAGCTATTTTGCTACCAGGCTGCGAGGCTCTCTCTCTCGGAGAGAGCCTCGCAGCGAGCGAGGAAGAAAAAGGCAGGAAGAACGCGGAGGATGTGAATTTTCGAGGGAGACGACGACGTGCATGCTTGTTCCCTCTCCGTGGGCTTTGAGCGGTTGAACCTGCAAAAATGTCGGCCCTCTCTCTTCCTCACTTCTTTCTCTCTGTGTGTCTGTCTGTGTGTGTGTGTGTATGTGCGAGTCTCTTCCTCCGACTGGCGAGTCGATGGCGGGGTAAAGAGGTCGTACGTTCCTAGAGGGGTCGCACGGGAACGAGGGGAGAGAAGATAGCTTTTTACGGGGCGCCTTCTCTCGCTGTGGCTGACTTAGGTGGGCTCGTTCCACGCCGGGGGATGATGGTAGGGGCACGCTTTTTGCAGCCGCGATGTCGGATAGCTGTAGCACTGGCACTGGCCCAGGGAGGAGCGTACCTACACCGGGGACACTGGTAAACTGAATTTCGAGGGGACCCCATAACTCTAAGGGATGCCCTACGATTTTTGCATCCCTACTGGCCCCGGAATTGCGCCCTCCTTAAGCCACGCCTCATTTTTCTCGCAAGAACTTTATAACGTCTTGCAATAAAATTAACATATAGTAGAATTACCGGGTATTGTCAGATAATTTGGTCCCAATCTGATCTACCCCGTTGGATTAAAATAAGTTTCAATAACATTTGTATGAAGCATTCATACTATATTGAAAACTTGGTACACCGCGGTACTTTAATAATTGCAAATCGATGCGCGTGCAAATGTCTTTCATTAGCAATCTTTTAATTGTGCATCGAAGCAGCCCCTAATACAATTAAGCCTGAAAAGGCTGATGTAGTTGTGGAAGAATGATAAGAAAGTTGGTGGAGAATGAAATCGGAGGATCGATGCTCTGGGCGTAAGGAGTTCGGGGCGAAAAAATTTGAAATGTAAAGCCGACGGTTGGTTAACGCATCGGTAGCCCATCAGTGGTGTTCGATTAAAGCTGGTGGGGATGATCGATGCCGAGGGTGGGGACGGCGGCGCGCTTCCAGGAGGGAGGTGGGAGAACTATTGCACGTTGCGCGCCTCCTCGAGAAGGGGAAAGCCGAGAGACACGCTGCGAATCCACTCGACGGCGAGCAAAGCGCAGCGCGCCATCGTTCGAAACGTCTCGTTCAATCGGCTTTTCCATCAGGATTTCGAGCCTGCACCCATTCCAGCCGGCTGTTCCGACTCGTATCATTGTACAAGAGAGTGTGTCAGGTGCACGGACAACAGCCGGACAACCACCAATTTTGTTGACCAACCGAGCGACCACATCCACTCATCCTCGAATCATCCCCTCCCAGACACCCGCACGTGCACGTGTACCCACTGAGACTGTAATCATCCACTCGCCAGGACTTGTAATGCTCCCTTTTGTGCGGTTGAAAGTAATTTGAAAGTTTATCTTCTGAGTGCTTGCTCTCCATTCTCAGACTTGAGAATTCTGCTATTTCTACCACTTCTCCTGTTTTCGATTGTGCATGGTGTTCCCTCTTGTTTAGAGTATTTTCTATCCCGACCTGTTTCTCCCCCTTTTGAGTATATTTGAAACAATTCTGAAGAATTGTAACGATTGTACTGGAGAAGAAGGCGATCATCCGCGGCGCGTGCGAGATCGGCAAGTGTAAAACTGGCAGGGTGGCTTTGAATGCGTCGGGGAAGAAGGGTGCTTGAATGGCCACACTGTTCGATGAGCTGGAAGGCTGTGAGGAAAACGTGAGCGTGGCAGTGCTGTGAGATTGCGGTCGCTGCTTCAAGCATCGACAGAGGAGGCTGCCGTCCGACCAAACGGCAGGCATGGAAAGTCGCGTGGTCAGCGGTGGCACCAGCGAGGAATCGGCAACGGTACCGAGCAGCCAGGGCGTCGGGACGCCCTCGCCTGTCCCGACAGTCGCCACGGTACCAACGGTGCCCAGCGTCCCGATTAATCCGACGCCGATCGCCAACGCCGCTGTCGCATGCAGTGCCCAGAATCCAGTGGTCGTCGTCGCCAGTCCACCCAACAAGCACCAGGTCCCCAGGATACTCAGCAGAAATGTCAATGGCACTCGTAAGTCACCACACACATTTATTATTCTCTTCAATTCGAAAATTGAAATTATTCCAATAACTTCTGTGGAAAGAATGGAGCTTGTGATGAAGAGAAATGTATTTTGTCTTCTAAGTTATTTAGAGATATTTTAATTATCGAATTAGGAGTACTTTTAGTTGGTAGAAATAAATATTTTATGAAGTGGATAAATAACAGAAAATGAACATACACGTATCGATGAAAATGCTCGGCGCTTGCCGCGCGGAGGGATACGCGAGTTGCAGGGTGTTTCGTTTATGGAAGTACACTGTAAACTTTATGAATATGCATTTCCCTCGGACAAGAAGTCCGGTGTCCGCGCATATTACATTTCGCCTCTGGTACGCGTTGGCCAGCGCGGCCAACTCCCCGCGCCTTTTTCTGCCGGACTTCAAACATTATTTTCGGCCGGCCTTTTTACCGCCAGGCACCCTGGAAATTTACACGACTTTGAATCCCAATGTCTCTCTTTCTCCCGGCAAAATATTTGCGCGCGCGTGGTGTGTCGTCTCGTTTTATAGATCTGTGTTTGCGCGAAATGCTGTTTACGAATCGAGCGGCTGTCCTGCGAACTTCTTGCGCTAACTACTCTTTTTCGAAAATAGACGAACCACCGATCAGACAATAACGCCGAATTAGTAGAGACATTTTTATCGGGGAGAAACCCACGAAGTCTACTAATTAGAATAATTACGATCATATACTTGGCTTTAACAACCACAACACGCTGCTATCCTCATGAAATCTCATTGACTGCAAAAGCCAGTACTATCATTACGTATTCCGTGAGTGACACTAATGGTGAAAGGGGAAATTTATGCACGCAGCGGTTGCTTTTTAAGTTCGACGTAGCGTGGCGGCACGGAAAGTAGAGAAAGAATGTCACTGCTCAGACCATCTTCGTGGCGCGCGCGTAAGAACACCAGTGATGCTAGACATAGTGCTTCCTGTCCTACATAGTCGATCGAAACAGCAGCGTTGTTTCGCTTTGCGACTCGATTCTAAGATGCGCGGACTTTTTTGAGAGCAGCTAGAGAATGCGTTGACCCACTGACACGCGGAAATCCTGGCGCCCGCTCTTCCTCCGCGATCCTTCTCTCTCTTTCTTCGCTGCTCTCTCCTTCTCGATCCCGCCCTTTCCAACACCCTTTAAACTCACGTGACCGACAAAGCGAACCAAAAGAAATTTATTTACTATGTCAATTAATTTTTTAATTTAAGAATACAAGGTTTTATATATTCTAATTGAATTCTTTGAGGAAATGTTATTTGTTAACTGTAATGGAATTATTATCCATTAACATAACAAGAAAGTTGGGTTGCGCTGGGTTTCCTCTGGAAACAGGACACCGGCGTCACCCCACTTTCGTCTGCAGAGCGAACCGGAACAGTTGCTGCATCACGTAGGATGATGTCTCAATTAAAAGTGCGTGGAGGGTGGGACAGTGTGCGCGAGAGCGACTACGATTTCATTGAATCCGGGAAGGCGAGAGAGTCGGGAAAAAGTGGGGCAAGCTTAATTGGCAGTGCATATATAGTATTTAGATTGAAAATGCACTGGGATGCGAGCAATGACTAAAGTGGGCACTGGCCGGGTTCGGCTAGGTATCCGTAATGCGGCATGAGTCAAGCTATCAGCAAAAAGGAGAGGAGGCCGCGCAAAAAGGGGCTTTTTCTTCCGCCGCCGGCGTCGGCGAGCAACTATTGCGAAAATCGTTTTTGCCAGTTTCTTACGGCGACGTGAGCACAGCCGTCCGAGGTGGCCGCATAAGCACCAATGACCACCGCGGTGTGTCGGCCGCAAAAAAGGCGAGCGAGCTCGCGGTTTTGTCCGGCGTTTCTCCGAAAGTTGAAATTGCCAGGGAGAGCCGAGAGAGAGGGAGGGAGAGGGAGAGAGAGGAATATCGTTCGGAGACGCCAGTTGGTCGATGCTGGAAACTTCTCGCTCCGTCTAGCTCTTGTTCATTCCTCACTGCCTCTTCCCCCCCTCGCCCTTCCCCTCATTTTTCCCCATCTATCCTCTCAGTGTTTCCTCTGTCTCGCTCCATTGTTTTTTCCCACTTGGCGGCTTGTCGAAATCGATTGCGCCGCGCGGAGGGACTCTCCTGCCAGTTAGAAATTGGTTTGTAACGATCCTGTGAAATTCGATTGCGAGAGCGAGAGCCGCTCTCTGTGTCCTCTCGATCCGAGTGTTGTTGTCCACCGGTACGAGAGACACGGTGGTGGTGGACGCGTCCGTCCACCCGAGAAATCGTACTTGCGCCTCTTAGAATTTCTAAATCCTATAGCGGCTGGCTGACTGGCTGCCTTTTTTTTCTCAAGGCGAGCGATGTCGAATTGAAGGCTACAGAAAATATGCAGAGTAATTGGGCGCCAGTGCCCCCCACCTTCCACCACCTCTTGCCACCGAGTGTTTCAGTGCAAAGTCGCCGAGCAAAAAAAGGGGGCGCATGCAAAACGCGTTCATTACTCGGCCGAGTTTTTCCAACGCGGCTCCTCGCTGTTTTCACGTATCACTAGCAGCAGCGGAGCCGAGCGAGCGAGCGAGCGGAGCGCGTAGTCGAGCCTATTCAGAGCAGTGAGATAATTCGGTGCGGCGTAAATTTGAGGCCGAACGCCCGGACAAAAACGGCCACTTGCTCGCTCCGCTGCCGTGGAGCTTGGCACAAAAAGTCCCGGCCGTTTTTGCGGCCGCCCGGGTTCACCGGGTTCCCGCGTTCCCGCTTAGAACTTATCGAGCCAGCATGTTTTGCGGCAACGGCAGCGGCGGCGGCGGCCGCGCGCCGCCAACTCGCGAGAGCATTCGCCTTGCCGCTACGTCATTTTGCAATTACACCCTTAACGCCAGAGTTCCACCATGACTGTCCGCTCGTACGAGAGTCCAGTTTGTCTCTCGGCCGTCACTTACTGTCTGGCGAGTGTCTCTCCGCGTGATTCCTCTCCTTTCGAAATGTCCTCGCCGAGACAATCTTTCGTCAGTGGATGACGGCTTCGAGGCAGATGCGCGCACCCGTCATCCTTATAACGATCGCCTCTTGTTAGCGATCGCTCGGCAACACCAGTTCTATTAGCTCCTTTTCAATGGCAGTGTTCGCGCACGATTTCTTGTAATTTCCAGCAAGCGCATGGAATAATCGTGAGCGACGCGCAGCTGCTTTCGTAGCTAACGAACTCTTTCGTTCACGATCTCCTCCTCCTTCGTTCCAACTCTTTCTCTCTTTCTTTCTGTGTGTGTACCGCGGAGCCCGTGTGTACATTGGGCCCAGCACGCCACCGGAGAGTTAAAGGGCTCGGGCGCTCAATGTAATCTGAATACGATCGAGAAATCCTCTGCGGTCCGTGGGTGGTTGCACTCGAATGCCCCTTAATTCGAGTGACGAAAGAGGCCTGACGAGCTCTGCTGCTCCCTGATACCTTCACCGTCCGTTGCTCGTTAAACACTGGCTGACCCAATTTCCTTGGTAAACAAATAGGCTCGCCAATGGAAAGAGCCAGCAAGATTCACCGATGGAATTTTATTCTCCGATCATAATTAATTCTCGTTCAACACCTTCCGGTGATGATGCTTCCTGGTCAAACAGGAATTTTCCCACAGTCGAGAAGGACGTGGGGAAGAAGAACGAGCGAGGCAAAGAGGTCGGCAGTATCTTTTGCGAATAAATTACAGAGCACTCTTGCTAACACTCTTTTATACTCGGCAGGATTCGGGCAGTGGAGGGGATGTGTTCCCATTCGGTGGGGGGTTTTTTGTTCTAAGCGATAATCCTCGCAAGAGATGCGCCCGCGCTTTCCTACCTGTTTCACCTTCGACCCCTTTTCCACGATGACCTGGACCGCTCTCGTTGCCTCTCTCTTCAACTCTTGTCGGGATCATCCTTGCGCGCGCGCGTCGGCGATGCATATTCGAAGAGGTTGCACCCTTCGGGGGCCCAAAAAAACAAAGGCCTCGAAAGGGCGCTTTGTCTTTCTCCCTTGGCCGAGTGGAGCTCCTCTCTCCTGCTCTCTTCTCTTCCGATGTCACTCTCTCGCACTCACACCGATATACATCCTCTGCCCGGCCTCCTTTCCTCCGCGCCTCTCTTCCTTTCTCAGGAGGTTTTTGTCCCGGCTCGACCGCACTTTTTTCTCGTCGGCTTCTTTATCGGGCTGGATTTTTTCCCTCTGATATCGTACCACTCTCACGCTATACTGCTACTCTCGATCTGTCTCTTGCTCTCGAGAGCACTCCTACACTTCGATGGAAAGTCGCGCTTGATTTTTTGGTCATTCCAAGCAGGCTCATTAAATAAAAGATTGAGTGACTTGGAAATCGACGTAAGAGGATTTCTGGTTGTCCTTGCTGTGGGAATTCTTTGTGGGGAATTTTGAATTTTTTTTTTTTCGTTCGCTATTAGAATTATTATAATGGTATATCAGAGAGACACAGGTGGGTGTTCACCCTCTGGGTGAACTGTGCGAGCGGATGACCCGTCTCGCAGGTGACGAGACCTTTTACCGCCAGAAAAAAGTTACCCCCCTGACTGCGGCTGGTTAACCCTTCCTCTCATCTTCGGCGCTGGAAAAAAAGGCAAACGATACGAAAAAAAAATCGTTTATTCACAGGATGCCTGTGGGAACTTTGTTTTTCAAGCTGTCTCAACAATCTCGATCGACACCCTCATTAGTATGCATTTCGGACTACCATTACCTGTCAGTGTTGAGCTACTTAATGTTCAACTTCCTAATCCCTGCCTTCAATTACTGTCAGTCTGCATAAAAGATCGACTAAATAACTATTTTATTTTTAAGAGAATTAAAAATTAAATTCGCTTCTCTTTAATGGCTTTCTTTCAAAGTCAAGTGATAAGTGGTCGCCCGATGAGGATTGATTTACTGAGAGACCAAAGTTGCATTGTGTTGGCCCAATATCGATGTAACTTAGAGGGCCATTATGTCGCGGTTGCCGCCGCTATACGCTAAAGGAATCCCGATTTATCCTGTTTATTCGGCGGCTGGCTGTCACGCGACTTTTTGCCGGAGGTGTTTTCGCCGCGGGCCGGCCGGCCATCCTCCGCTCGACCTCCGAACTCTTCCATTTGTTCGCCCACTTGATTTCTTAGCCGGAATGCTCCATTCTTGCTGCATACCACCACTGCCAAGATCAGAGAGTCCTCCTCTCTCATTCTACATCGACGAGTAAAGGCGAATTAAATGCCTAGTTTTTCCTTACCGACACACATTACACTGGCCAGCAAATGGAATCGGGAAAACCGAGACGCCGAGTAAAAAGCGGTTCTTGTTTCGATGCCTGTAACTCCATGCAAATGCCATTTAAGGTGTTAAGTTCTCCTCTTGGAAGGCCGGCGATGATGGCCGACTAGCTTTTCGGGTCGTACGACCATTTTTCCGAGCGATCCTGTGGAGAGGGATTTCAGGGGTACGCCAGGGGTACTGGTAGAGGTCGGTCGTCCCTCGGGGGTTGGAATAAGGGCCACACCCCGTCAGCCTAAATTGGTACCCGATGTTAAAGATGGCTGCGACCTTCTCCTGCTTCTCTCTCGCCTACTTTAAACACCCCCCAATTATTCCTCCATTACATTAATTATTAATTAAAATCTAGTTCATGAAGAATCGTTTTCAGACTTTATTTCTGAAAATACTAGTCGAATATGAAAGTAAGAAAGGGATTCTCAAGTGGTAGAAAGATCTCAGCGAAGGAAGAGTCTGCAGGAGTAGTTTCGTAAGGGGTGGCGAGTGGCGCGAGCGATAAAGAAAGGGGTGAGCGCGAGGAGGGGGTAGATGTGTGGAGAAATAAGGAAGGAAGGAAGGAAGGAAGGAAGGGCTAACGTAAGTCGAGCGGTGCGATGTGCCGCGAACTAACAGTAGGTTCAGAAATGAAGTAGTGGATAGGACGGTGGAGGAGAAGGCGCGCGAGAGGGTCGCGGCGGGGTGGCGGCGGGGGGGAGGGAGAGGGTTGCTGGGCTAGAATGGGTCAGATGAGACTGTCGGTAGGAGTGAGGGGATCGAAACGTCGACTCAGTCCATCTGCCCGGTGTTTTGTCCAGGCGGCGGCGGGAGAGGCGCTCCGGCAAAAACTCACCTAACCCTTCCTTGATTACAATGCCGGCAAAAAGCGAAATACTAACCGCCGCCGCCACCGCCGCCGCCGCGCGCGCGGACCCGTGTTCACTCGCTCGCTCGCACTCGCACGGCAGAGGCGAGCGGGCGCTCCTAAGAAACTAGACCCGTTTTTGCGCGCTACCAGGAGAGCGCCCGCTCCGTGAAGTATCGGACAAAGAACCTATACTGTTCACCCTCTTCTCCTTATTCACTGCTATCTCGCTCCGGCACACCAACACACACGCTCGCCCGCCTCTCTTCCTTCCCGTCGACGTCGTCGCCGCCGTTGCCTCCTCCTCGTACGAAGAAGAGCGCGCCCGCCGCCGCGTCTTCTATCTCGCGCGGACTTCCTCCCCCCGGGGCGACCTATGCCTCCTCCGACATCTCCTCCAACCGCCTCCTACCTCCTCCTACCGCCACCTCCTTCTCCGCGCCTTTCGCTCGCCTAGTTCTTAGCTCTTAGAGCGTCGGACCACGTTTCTCCGCTGAACCTCTTCTTCTCCTTCACCTCGACGGACCATTACCTCCCCTTCGTACGTGTCCGGCACGTATAGATGACTCCTGGAGCCGACCTCGGCTGACGGCGGGTGTCCCCGAAGAAAATGCGAGTCTGCCCTTTCTTTGGCGCCCGGCGATCTTCCTGTCCGGGGGATGATCGATTGGCTTCTTCGTCGCTCGCCCAGCACCAGCCGCAATGGGGTGATATCCTCACCCGCTCTCGCCCGACCCCTCCATCCTTTCGCCTCGCTCGAGTCAATGAACTGACCGGATTTTCGGACTGTTCCACTAACTGGCCCCGAAGTGCGCGCTCATTCGTTAATGCACTCTTGTTTTCCATTTTAGTTGGCTCGCTGAATTTATATTTTATTAATGGTTTGCGATGTTTTGGCTGCGATGGTTCGTTCGAGAGGATCAGAGTTGGTTCTTCGTTTCCACCCTTTGCGAGGGAATTCTGCAGCACCTTTTTAATCGTTGCCAGTCGATCTGTTCTTAGCCGGGCCGCGAATGAAACTCACGTTCGCTCCTTCCCTTTTTCTGCGCCGACCATTTATTAGCATTGATTGATGCTTTTCTCTCTTTCCAGCGAGAGCCCTCTTCTCGCTCCGCTCCGCGTCCACTCCTCCCCGCCGCGCGCCGCGACGCCGGAATGTTGCTGGCTTGCGCGAGTCACATTAATAATTATTATTATCCAATTGGCAATAATGACTCTTCTTCGCGAGGCTTAACTACTTTTTCCATGTTTTCACTCTGACTCCCTGTTCTCTGCTATTTCGATCTTGTTATCGCCTTGAAACAAGCTTGACCGGACAAAGTGCGCGCATTACAAATAAAGTTACTATGTTTTAATTAAATTTGAACACTCTTATTTAATTATAAAAATGCAGCTGGTGATATACGTTTGTTTTTAATTGGTAAAATCAAGTATTCGATGAAGATCGGATTAGGAAATGGGTGGTGGAAAGAGGGCGAGGATTCTGGGGAATTCTGCAGAAGGAGG
Organism: Ectemnius continuus; assembly: GCA_910591665.1. Lineage (NCBI taxonomy): Eukaryota > Metazoa > Arthropoda > Insecta > Hymenoptera > Crabronidae > Ectemnius > Ectemnius continuus. The sequence continues at coordinate 3,528,571 of OU342868.1, read as the reverse complement.
CGGCGAAGAAAGCCTAGTCCGGCGAAATATCAGGGCGAAAGAGGGAGAGGAGGAGCCTTCCTGATGGGGCCAGCGTAGTAGCAAAAAGTGCCCGGCTTGTCGTGTGCTTATGATTGTGGCGGCGAGAGACACTCGAGTGGAGTTAATTTGATCGTGCATCGTATTCTAAACGACAGCCTGCCGATTCTTCGTTCACCGGCCGCTCGCTTTTTCTTCCCGCTGGAAGAAACGCGCCATATTGAAGGAAATCAAGAAGCTGACGAAGAGTTATGGCATTCCTTGTACGAGGCGCGCATAATTCTCTTAATTCCCTCTGAATTAGGTCTGTTGAAACAAGCCGATCCAATCGACCCATCATTAACAATTCATCCTTCTCATCCCAACAATATCAACCCCTAACATCGACATTCGCAAATTCCAAAGACTATCTAAACAAACATTCCAATACGTTGCTTAAAAGAAATATAATCAATCGAGGATATATTCGATCATAATAAATATCGGAAGGAACTATCGAGGGTGACAGTATTCCGAGAAGTCTAAGACAGAGAGTGTCCGGTGTGTGCGAGGACACTAAATGGCAGCAAATTGTCTCTTTGTCGGTTGGTCTCCTTTGCGACATGTGGCATTCTATCAATATCGAATTAGGGTAGCTGTAGGGTGCTCGATATATCTCAGGGGGCGGAGGGAGGAGAGCGGAGCTGGTGGACGCGCGCAGGTAAAGCCGTGACCGGCAGTCTAGGCCAGGCAGTGCATTTACATAACGACTTTTTCGGCACGGGGTGATGCTTTTTGTCGGGCGGGAACGTGCGCGCTCGCTCGCTCGCTCGCATGGATGTATGTACGCTCTCGAACTCGAGAAGTCGGAGGATGAGGGCCAGCAGGAGAGAATGAGAGAGAAAGAGAGAGAGAGAGAGAGCTCAGGGAGAGGGCACACACTCAGGCTGAAGCACGCAGCAGCGCGCATCAGGGACGCGGCGAGAAAAACCTGATCCCGGCGTGGCCTCCCTGGGAACACTGGGACACGATGCACCCGTGTCTCTCCTCCTCCTCCTCCTCATCCTCCTCGTCCTCTTCCTCACCTCGCGATTTTCCTTAAAGTTCACCCTCGCCAGACCGGCTAATCGAAGGTAGAGTTGGTCACTCGGAAATTCGACTAGAACGAGGGTGGCTTCTGTGCCATTGGCGATCTCGCGTGTAGCAAAAGAAGGGCGCCGTTAAGCGAGCAAAACAATGAGCACAACGAAGGCGCATTCGCGACACGAGGCTGGGAAAAAATAGGTTGCCAGTGCTTCTTTTTGCTGGGTGGCTTGCTTGCTTTGCACGCCAGGGTGAACTCGGACTTTATCGACGCCGATCTCGAGGGTAGTCGGGCACGCGACTCAATATCGTTTTGAGATCAGAGCCTCGTAGTCACCGTGTGTCCATTAACGTGCCGGAGTCAAGTCGACTCGGTGTGTTGAGATTGAGGTCTAATTAATACTTGAAGTGGAAAACGAGTCGGGGGATGCATATTCCTGGGGAAAGCTGATTGGGCTCGCATGCAGGTGGTGGTGGTGAGGGTGCCCTTGAGTCGGCGATGGTGTTCCGGTGCGAGTGGACGCATGGCGTCAGAAAAATCTCGCGGAACGAGTCACACCGGCGCTGGTGCTGCTGCGAGGGACTTACTCGCGGCCCCGACGGCGCATATAAGCGTGAGAGCGGGCCCCTGCCTCGTAATAAGACCCGACGGCCAGTTTTTTCAGCCCCCTCTCGTGCTCCACGCCACCGTCCTGCCCTCTATCTCTCCCCCGACTTCTTCTCTCCTTCCCTCCTCGCGCGTCCTCACCTCCGACCCTCGGGCCCAGCTTCCCTCTGCCTCCGACTACCGCCTCCTTTTCATCCTCCTTGCTTCTCTTCCTCTTCTTTTGCCTCCTCCGATCACTGTTTCTGCCTTGCCTTACATCCGTGAACACTGATAATCTACCTCCCTCGAATCCCCCCTCACCCACCCCACCTTCTCTTCCTCAAAAGAAACCGCACCGTCTTCCGTCCCGAAAGTAACGCGCTTACGATGACCTCCTTCACCCGTTGCACCTTATGGTCCTTTCTGATGATTATAAAAAGAATCCTGCGAACCCTAATTAGTGGGATTCTCGAAAGTAAATAGTGGGGATATTGATGTAGTGTCTTAGTTTAAGGTGCTAATTTGGGATGTTAATTATTATTGCGATTAGAATGGGAGAGGAGAGTATGTTGGTACTGGAAGATTCAGTGGAGCCCGCGGTACCGGGTTGGAAAGCCACGACATTCCCTTCTCATCGAGCGGTGGCGTGCAAAAATTTTTTCGCGCCGTAATTTATGTAGCCACCGCGCGCCACTCTATTCATTCCCTTTATTCCAGGAGAGCGTGCACCCTTTCTTCCGCGAGGGGCTTAAGGTTCACGGTCGCTCCCGCATTCTGTCCGTCTTCGCCGGCTTTCGGTTCTTCTTCGTCGTTTCTTCCTGGTCTCGCGTATCTCTCGTGGGTCCTCGGCGCGCGGTCGCTCTCCTCCTCCCTTCCTGCTCGATTCCCCTGACCAGTCCACCACCACCATCACCACCACCATCAACGGGGATACCAAGCACCAATAGCCACACACTGCTATCCCCGGGATACGGCGCACCGGTATTAATTTATACGCGCTACGTGTGTGCACGCCGCTTTTTTCTCCCAGTTCCTCGAAATTTGCAAGAAACTAGTCGGACACCCTGGCGGCATGGCCTCTCTCTGTCCGCGCCGACGACCCGCCAGCCGGGATCGAGATCACCGCTCTCGGCGCGCTCGTGTCCTCTTCCAATTGCCCGCTGGAATGAGGCCTCAACATCCCGACACTTTTCTCCCACTCCCACCTTTCCTACCTCTTCGTTCGACATCATCCGGATAATTGTAAAGATTGACACCAGTATTAATTAGCGCTAGATTTGTTGTAAATATATTTATCAAGTCTTAATGTTCGTGAATTGTGTGATATTGGTTGGGCTAATTTTTGTATTCGATCTTTGTAAGTCCCGGCACGAATTGCCTTCTTCCACTTCTCTTGTCTGATTATGGTGTAATTAATTATCGGAGTGCGTGCAATCGAACCAAGAGAAAACAGTGCGCGGCACACTCAGAGACACGTGTCCGACCAATCACGTTGTTGGTATCGAGGATGAACTGCTAAGGCGATTGCCACTGAAGGGCAGGATTCCTCGGGATTAATTGCCAGTGGCGAGCGTCTAATGAACTTCCACGCGATCATTTTTCAGTGGTGCAGACCTCCGTGCCACAGAACGAGGCGGAATTGCAGTTGTACAGGGTGATGCAACGCGCCTCTTTACTGGGATATTACGATACTCTTCTCGAAATGGGTGGGTCCTTTTCCTTAATGCGCGTAATCTTTATACATCAACAAACTGACGCACTAAATGGACGATTTAGGGGGCGACGATGTTCAGCAGTTATGCGACGCAGGAGAAGAGGAATTCTTGGAGATCATGGCGCTAGTCGGTATGGCCAGTAAACCACTTCATGTTAGGAGACTCCAGAAAGCCCTCCAAGAGTGGCTTACAAATCCTTGTAAAGTATCTTCCCTTAACATAAATCTGCCCCATCGAAAATCGTCTCTATGCGTTTTTCTGTATTATTATTTATCGTATTCCAGCAATGTTTCAAACCCCAGTCGCACCAACGAGTGCTGCTTGCAAGACGTCGGCAGCCGTCGCTTTCTCTTGCGCCAGTCCTCGTCCACAAATGCAGAGTTTACAGGCTTTCGTGACAGCGTCCCAAGCTCCGAGCAGTACGCCGACCCAGACTCCAACCCCCTATGTGTCCACGCACGTCCCTTTAACCCCATTGCCCTGTAGAAGTACCAGTCCTATCGTTCCCGTCTCGAGCGTCTCCGCACCGGTTGCCTCGACTACCTTCCGGCAAAGTCCCAGTCCTGGTGCTCCCCTCGCTTATACTGCCTCGCACAGCCCCGGCGTCCTCCAGGTATAGAAACGTTTAATCTTGGATAGTTCAATTATTAGGGACTTCTGGGATCCATTATAAAATTATTGTAGGTAGGAACTTGTGAGTCGTCGTGTGGCAGCGGAACAACGCCGAGTCCAAGCGGGGGTGGAGCGCCTGCCAGTCCAACCCAGCCAACACCAACCCTTCTGCAATCCCAAGTACAACGACTGGCGGAAGCTGCAGAGAGGCTCGCAGCTACCATTCGACCGGTCGACCCCAAGCCACATAATGTTAAGAAAAAAATTTGTAAGAATTTAGAGGTCTGTCGACAGCAAGTTGGGCGTAGGAGAGAAGGGGTTCTTTGAGATAGTCGGATAGGAAGGCTAATTTGTAATTACAGATGGTAATGGCAATGCCTGATAGCGATCCAAGGAGAATGGAGGAGATCAGGAAGTACGCAGCGATCTATGGAAGGTTCGACTGCAAGAGAAAACCCGAGAAGCCGCTGACCCTTCATGAAGTCTCAGTGAACGAGGCGGCGGCGCAGATCTGCCGATTCGTGCCTGCTCTACTTACCAGGAGGGACGAACTCTTCCCCCTTGCGAGGAGAGTCGTCCGGGACTCTGGCTACCATTATTCCAAGAGTCAATAGTGAGTAATCTTTTGAAAATATAAACTCTGTTTGTTCGATACGTGTTTCGATCAGATTTGGATCTGCAAACCTGTAAACATACAGGCAACAAAGTGTTGGTCTATTTTTAAAGCTCAGTTTTTGCCCACTTGGGTCAGGAGAATTTGACGACGAGTCTCTCGTAGTGTTTACTGGCCTCGGAGAGACAGATTTGTTTTATTCGTGAGTTTTACAATGTATCTGATGATTCGGGACTATGACTTTGAAAATATGCCACGAGATAGTAAATAAGGTCGGGAAACAATGACCTCTTGGGAATAGCCTGTGAGATGGAATGCCCGTTGTAGCTGATTTTGACTTTACACAATGAGAATTACCTCGATCATCGGCGTCATCGTGAATATGCTATAGTTGGATCTAGAAAAAGCAGGGAGCGTGATGCATAGTGCCTTTAATAGGTGGACTTGTTTATGACACGGGTCCGCGAAAACAGAGGAGAGCAAAAGGAGTGCACACCAGTACTTCCCAAATTAATGTGTTTTCCCAGAAAGAATTTGAGTCCCCTGAAATACAAACTTGGTGGAACTCGTTTGACTCGCGCGTGGGTTCTTCATTAGCCCGAGAATAATGATTCCCCAAATTCGTAATGGATGTCGAATCTTTTTTACAATTTTGTCTGCTTCTATTAAGGTAGCATCGAAGGGAGATTGAATTTTAATTATAATCACAATCGTGTACATTTCTATTAATAAAGTATTAACAAGTCTTAAATCCGCCACAATCTTTTATCGAGAATGTTGTAGAGCACGCTCACTTGACAATCTACAGCGCGTACGCAAAGTACTTTTTCTCTAAGACGCGTTTTTTGCCAAGATAATCATCGCGCGTTGCTGATTCCTCGTGTAGGCATTCTAGCGAGAGCAGATCCAAACGCAAGTACGAAACAAAAGATAAAAGATTCGTCCGGCCAAAGGCTGGCTGCTCTAAAAACGGTTACAAGTAATACCGCTAAAAACGGGTCGGGTTAAAAATATGAAACATACACGCCGGCATTATCACCGTGGCAAATTATTAGCGAATCATCGGGAATCTATATTGCACACAAATATCCAGGAGACCCCAAGCAATACTTGGGGTCACGTCCAATTTCAATTACATTCTTTGCGATTGCACCACATGCAATTTCTCGGTCTGTTCGTTCTGGATTGCCTTCTTTACCAAAAGTTTTTTCAGTTTGTCAATGTCGAGGCCACGCGAGAATGGCGAGGAGAACGAGACGGAGCGCTCGAAACGGCAGAAGCTCGAGCTTGAGGGTGAGGGTGAGGACGCGACCCAGGTTAGCTCGCCCCGACTACACAACTAAAAGCGAAATGTAACTCGCATGAGTGCTAACCACTAACCATACGTCCGGCACGCGTAACTGACCAACACGCTAACCGCTCTGCTCTAACTACTTCACTCGCACGTACGCCCGCATACGCGCGACACTCAACACGGACAAGGTCAAGTATAGCTTTCGCTACCACCCCCCAGCATGGCTTTGCACAGTTGCACGATTCATCCTGCTCCCATGAACGCTCGCAACTTACTCCCTTTTACCTGCTCCACATCTTTTCTAGGCAATGCTCGACACCTGCTGAAGGTTCGTTGGGATTGGGTAACAGCCACCTGCGCATGGGAATGTGTAAAAGGTGTACCTGATTAAAATTGATTGATGCATTGCGTTGCACCGTTTATAAATGGGGGAAAATGTATATTATTTGTAGATAGCATGATAGATATAATTTAACCAGTCCGACTCGCCAGAACTCTATGCTTAAGTCCTGGTGTTCTGACGAGTCGTGTTTATTTTGATCAGATCCTGTAATTCACGCGATATTTATTTCGATACTATTTGAATGATGCCTTTATATACAGCGTATATCTAGTTTTTCTACTGTCTGTAGCAGTCCATTGTTTCAGGAGGAGCTAGATCTCCGCTGCTCTGGCACGGATGTTAATAATTCGATACGAAGGCATCGATCGTCCAGGTGATTATTTTAAGGAGGACTATTTTGGTAAGTCGAACTTCAGGCGATAAATAAAATGGAGATTCGGGTCTTTCAGCCCTATTTGGAGGAAGAAGGGGAACAACGGTATGTTCAGCACGAGTGTCGAGGAGATCAGTGACTCCGACAGTCAGTTCTCGTTTTCCAATGAGGAATCGTCCTCGATGCACGTGAGTGTCTCCACCTCTATATTTCGATGTGCCTGTCGACGATACATTAGTACATGATATGTCTCTTTTTCTATAGGACACTAATGAAGCCGAAGCCGACAACACCGACAAAGAGGGGGACTTCAATCTAAAGGTACAACTGTGACAAATGAATATAGAAAAAGAGAGGTATATTCTTCTATTCGCCGTTCGTTTGCAGGTAATAGCATCGCGTGGAGACAACATAATAGCCGTGGCAAATCCGGCGCTGATGGAATGCAGTCATCCCATAAAAGAGGAGCCCGCTGACGAGAAGCCGACGCTGTGATATTTTTTAATACACCACCGACGCAATATCGCCCGCGCTTTCACTGCGGCGATCTTCGAAGCCTTTCTAGTACCGATGAGCGCGCGCGCGCGCGCGATGCAATGTAAGGAGACTTGTGCACAGCAATAAAGGATAGATGATATTGTCGAGGAAGGATCACCTTGAACGAATCGTGAATTGTGTGTATGAGGCACGCGATACTGTAAATAAATACGAAGGAACTTTTTACTACGTAATAGTCGTGTTTATATTCATTTTATGTGACAGGTGCAATGCATGATAAAATGATAGTAAACAAACATAACATTGCCTTTAGAGTATAAACTTACAAAGTAAATACGCGGTTTATTTTTAATAATTTTTTTATTCGCTTCAATGACAAACTGGTTTCTCACGAATAACATACAAACCATATCACAACCTGGTACAAATCGTGTCGTACTCAATAATTAAGAAGAACCCTCGAAAGTGGCAAGTACAAAACACTAAATACAAAACACTTCACTGTTGCATACTTAACAGAACAATTGCAAGTTCCAGTATTCCCGATCCTTAATATTCTTTATGCATGAACCAAACTAGCGAACGAGATATAAATACGTTTATCCTGAACATTCCATTTGCATTTAACGTACACGTCAGTGTTATAAAAATATAAGTTATAAAAACGTTAAAAATATTCTATAAAATTATGCAGGTCTCGGCAATGTGTAGAAATGAGCAAGAGGTAATCAACGTAATTGTAAATGCAGAAAGATGCTCGCACAATTTGTTGTAGAAACCTTCAGCTATCTATTTTGTAATTATTGTACTATCTACAAGGAAACAGAAATGGGTAATGGGAAATGGATGGCATAAGTTAATTGCTGTCTGTCTCAGCTTCCACATTACCACTATTTAGAATCCCAATATTGGGCCAAAGTTATCGTACGACGTATGGTACATCGTGTGTCAGTTCATGTGTTAAAATCTAGTAGTAAAAACCATGTGTGATTGCTGGGAAAAGTGTAGTGTTAGCTATTTAAATTCGTCTCTTAGGCAGGATTGGAAGAACTATTATGCAGCACTTTCCTCGGTGTACTACAATTCGAAAATGATCAAACCTGAAGTTTTGAAGCTTCCTATTCTAGTTCGTAACTAAATCAATTCAAACCTCGCCTTGTACTATGACTCATTATTTATGCGAGTATTAAATATTCCCACCGTAGGATGTTCGTCAAGAATTGATTAATCCAGCTGTTGGAGCTAAATTAATAATGCATAATGGAAATTGTTACACACATCCATACTCGTACCAGACCGGACTACCAGCCTTTGGATCTTTATCCGTGGGTGTTTCGACGAGGCCTTGATCCTGTCCTACATCCTTTACCCCACTATTATTCATATTCTTTGTTTCGTTTATGACAGCGGACAATTTGTTATATATTAAAACAGGACGGGTTTCAACCTGAACTTCTGGTCTTGAATTCTGTTCCATTGGGTTCGTGCCACGATCATCCTGTTGTTCCTGAAAGGATTCCCACGATAAGTAAGCTGATAATACATGAAAGTTCCACGCAGAATACGGTACCGGTAATGCCGTTGATGGTGGTGGAGAGTCATCGGTGTAATAAACGGTTCTCCTAGTGCCTGGATGGCCAAGAGATAAACTTTCGGTCCCGAGGCTTCTGTTACTCGTCGACCCTGATTTTAACATATAAATAAAAGCATTTATTACAACATATAAACAATTATTCATTCCCTATTCTTTCCTATTACACACGAACCTGCTAAACGATGGTCTTCAGTGCTGGCATCCGAGTCATTTCCGCCTGACTCTGACTCGTAAGTTTTTCCCTCTGACTGTTTAGAATCTTCAGCCCAAGAACGTCGATTCTGAAAATTAATCTCCTGTTGCAAATGCAAATATTTATGAGATATAACGAAAGATTTACAGTGATTTAAATTTACCTTGTTTAGAAATTCAGATCCAGCCTTCCTAACTCTTCTGACCAAACTAGCACCAAAACCTTTTCTGTTGATAAACGTAAACATTACAATAACATACATTAAGCATCGACGTGTGATGTGAAAATATTTTTAACTTACTTTTTAGATGTACAACTATCTAGTTTTTTGTAGTGATCCATAATTTTCTGTTCCAGTTGTTCTTTTTGTCTGTATAGATGATTGACTTTGTCCCTGAAAAAATTATGCATTGAGCTAGTAATAGTTACAAGCCTTAAGTATGGAAACTATTTTGGAGAGTAGAGAATCAATACTAACGTGTACATTTTCTCCTCCATATGAAAGTGTTCTTTGTCTTCGAGGCAATGAGTAAACAGATCATTATACTGTGTAAGTAATAAGCTCATGTGGGTCATTAAAGATCGCCTATCTCCATCTAGTCCAGTATTCATCTGCAGTAGCATCTGAAATGTGCATAGAAGAAATATCCAATAGAACGATTCTCGGTAGTTCTTTAATTAATGTACCTCGCACCGCTGGTTAAGCTTATTGATCTGTAATTCGAGATTGGCACAGGCTTCATCCCTACCAGTGAGTTCGCCTTGCAACTCTGTAATTTTTAAACTCAATCGATTTGTTTCAACCTTATTTTTCCTGTAATCTTCCTCAAGATTTCTGTGTTCCATTTTCAATTTTCCCGTTGCTGTATACAAGCTTCTAAAATCATCCTGCAATCGACGACAGTTTCCGATTATAGTTCTATGCAATACCTGTGCGTCTATATTCGAGGATTCACCTTTAATTTCGAATGTTCGCCTCTCAAGTTATTGAGACTCTTTGCACTATTCGCCAAAGCTTCCCTATCAGCTTTTAGCTTTAGATTTTCACCCTCTAAGCTCTCGCAAGATTCACGGAGCATTCTCATTTCGTTCTTCATATCCCTTAAGTTCGATTTCAAGGCATCGCGTTCCTGTCGTAAATTCTCATACTCGTTGGTCAGCTGGTCGTGCAACGATTGCAAGGTATTCTGATCACGGAGGAGTTGAGTATAAGTCTGTTCTTGTGCGCTATGCTCTTTCAAAAGCTGCAAGGGTAATGAGTGACTTCGACATTGCTCTAACACTACTTAAAGTACCTAAAGTATTTACCCCTTCCTTCTCGGCGACGAGTTGCGAATTGGCAAGTTGTAAGGCGGTATGTTGTGCTGCCAAAGAATTACTCTGCGATTGCAGAGTAGTAATGTGGACTTGCAGTTTCGCATTTTCCGAGAAGAACGACTCGGCAGTCACTTGAGCTGTGTTTAACTTCGCTTGTAAATGTTCCTGCTCTTTTTTGAGGTTCTCAACCATTGCTTCGAAGGTACTATGAATATCGGATTCATTGTTTTCCTGATTTGTGGCATCAGGATTTGTTTTATCGCAGCAGCAGCTATTCTCTGCCTCCGTGGTTTTAACGTATTCTTTCACTTCTGGTATTTGTGCTATTCTACCATTGTCAGAAACGCAATAAAATTACAACGTATACGTTACGGCCATAAAAACCGCGGGAAACATGTAAATTCTTTACCTCTCGAGAATAGTATCTAAAGGCAACGATAACAACATATTATCACTCAAGCCAAGTTTTTCCAGAACTGCGTACAGCTGTTGTCTATTTAATTTTTCTGCCACGAGATTAGATTGCAAAACTTCTAGTGCCTCTCTATCAATAGCCGCTCGTGAATCTAATTCTTTGCTGCTCCTCTCGATCTCTTGCAATCTATATTACACGGCAATCATTATAGCGATCATGTCGTAGGTCCTAACAAATTATCCAGAAGGTGATTACTACCTTGAAATTTGAGAACCAGAATTCTCAAGTTCCTGTTCAAGTTGAGATACTTTTTGTTCTAGAAGTTCTATGGTATTACTTGCTTTATCAAGCGATACATCCTTCTCCTAATTTAAGAAGTGGCAATTATTTATTTTTAAATTTATCAAACTCGTAACTAAAACTTGTCTGACATCTTACTTCGATCGTTTCTCTACACCTATGAATGTCTCGTTGCGCTGTATCCTTCTCTTTCTCTAACATTACAACTTTCGTGGCGAGATCATTACATTTGGATTCTGTCTCATTCACAGTAACTTCAAGGGTTTTCAATTTGTCGATCTTTTGATTTGCGTGATCTAGCGATCGTTCCAAATCATCAGCTCGTCTCTGCACGCTATCGAGCAGAGATTGAACACGCTGCTTTTCTTTTACCGCGGTTTCGTAACACTTCTCTACTTCTAACATTTTTGCGTGCTGGGCCTAAATAGTTGAGGAATATTAATAGATCCGAGCTAACATTATACGTGTGTTTACATCCTATCGAAATATACCTGGAATTCTTGTTGCTGTTTCTCAAAAGCCGTGCGTTGATTTTTAAGTGAATTCTGGAGCTTTTTGTTTTCCTCTAAGGCTTGTTTGAAGACTAATTCTAAGTCAGAATTTTGCTGTGTGAGTCTTTGATTATTATCGTTTAATGATTCGATTTTCAATGAGAGTTTCTTTTTCTCTTTCTCCAGTTCTAGAACGCGCGACGAATTTTCATGGAAAGAATTTTCCTTTAGAGAATCCATTAAAGCTACTAGACGACGATTCTCAAGTTCTAATTTGAGTGCTCTCGTTTGAGCGTTGTTAGTCAATTGCTCTGACAGCCTGTTATCATTTGGTGCTAGATACGAGGATAGAATAACGTAGTATTAAACGTTCGGATTTTCCATGACCCTATAAAGGTTGCACAATTACCTGGTTCATCGGAATCACTGATGGAACCGGCTAATGTGGCTTCATTAGCAGCAGCTTTGCTTAGCTTATGCAATTGAGCATTCTCGTCAACTAGTTGCTCGTATTTTTCTTTATCGGCTGCTCTTTCCTAAATTCCCGTAACGCAATTAGGAATCATAGCCTTTTCAGGGAAACGTTTATTCTCTACTGTTCTACTTACTAATGCCATGTCATTGATCAACTGCTTGTATGTCATTATTTCGGATTCAAGCTCTAAAACTTTGTCCGCCTTTTTTTTCGATGCACTCAGCTGTTCCTCGAGGACTTCTCGATGTTCTAAAAGTACTCTATTATCCTCACGCAATTCCTCTAAACGACCTTTGTAAAATTCGAAATCTGTAAGCTTTTCTTTAAAACGCGTTACTTCCATCTGCAATCGGTCTGCGCGATCTGCCCTTTCAATCACCTCATCTAATTGGTCTCTATAAGACTTCGCAGTTCGAGCTTCGTTCATTAATTCTTGATTCTACATGATAAGCGATTATTATGTTAATAGAGTTTTACGTTAGGAAAGAACAGTTGTTACGAAATCTATTTCTTACTTCCTGCTTTAATTTCGAAAGTAGAGTTTTATGGTGTTCAAGTTCTTCCTTACATTCCAACAGTGCCTCACTTTTTTCCTCTCTGTGGAAGAAGGGTAATGGCAAAGAAATGTGTAAGGAACATTTTTCTTCTTAACCAAACAATCTCTTATTTAATCACAAAACTAAGAATACATACAACTCCTGTCTCTGTTTTCTAAGTTTAGACTTCCAGTCTGCTAATTCAACGGCATAATGATGATTATCGTCTCTCTCTGATTTAGCAATGGGATTCATTTGTGGAAGCTTATTTGTTTCTTTAACACCGCTACTATTAGAGACACCATTTTGCTCCGATGCCTCATTTATAACAGCATCTCTCCATTTCTATGAATATCAATGGACCCTCGAATGATTTGATAAATAACAATGCTACACTACATTATTCTGGAATGCATCTGTACACACCTGCTTGTACACATCTAGCTCTTGGACCATTTTTTTGATATGTCCAAAAAGGCAACCCATATTTACATTTTCCATAGCATCATGAGTAATCACTATGTCTTGGTAATCAGTGACCTAAATGATATGAATTCCTTATAATTGATACCCTAATACTTGAATGCTACTTTAAATGTATGTCTAACAATAAAATTACCTGTTTAATACATTCTACTATTGCCAGCTGAGTATCAACATTAAGTGTCTTTATCTTTGTAATAAACTTCTCTTTATTAGGGCACTGCACTGCACAGCCAAGCAACAACAACAGTAATAACTTCATCTCAGCAATGTAGAGCTCGGGCTCTTTCCCTAAGCTATCAGTATCCGGCATTCTTAAAACTATATGGCCAAGCTCTTCCTCATAGAACCTTTTCATATTATCCATGATAATCTTTAAGTTTTTTGTACGAATTAAAGCATTCTCCCCGGATGGTATTATTTCATCATACAGCGGTTCTGGATCTCTGAATAAACATATAGTATCTTTTAAATCTACGGATTCTAAGTGCAGCAGACTTGACACACAGTCAGGCAATCCTAGACTTACATTTGCAAGAATACACTATGCAGTAAGACACCGTCTACTAAATCCTCGTAGCTACTCAAGACATTTGGATCCTCCAGACAACTGACAAACTAGAATAGGGGTATAATAATCAATGGTTTTCGCGAATCATTCGCTGAGAGTTGCCAGAAGAATTGTTCGGAAAAGGAGCTGATGGAACTTGTGGGATCGTTGTAAGATATGCCGGAGAAATGTGGCGAATCAAGTGATAGTGTAATGGTTTTGTCTGAAGGCAGTGTACTCACCCAAGTCACCAAGGGACCAGCCAGCAAGTCGTCAATTTCAGCCGACGCCATTTTCGCGATTTATTTACGCTAATCATGAAAATATCACCTGTGACTCGATCCAATCATTCCGGCGAGCGTTGGCTCCTTCACAGCACAGTTCACTGTCGCACAAGAATCATCACCGCCACGCACAACACTCACCAAACTTCTTGTTCACGCATCAGTTCCGAATAGCTATGCCGATACACCGGACAACGACACTGCGTTACACTCTCGCCCCGCACTGCACCAGCACTAATCTTCAAGATCGCACTTGTCTTGTGCTCTCAATGCATTCACACGGAAAATACCGAAACATTTTCTCCGATACGAGACGAACGAGATCTACGCGTCCAAGGTAGATTTTGTACTCATCATTTTTATGAAACACCCGCAAACAAACCAGACGCAAGAAGACAGCAAGAATTCGCGGAGGTTCGACTACAATATACTATTGAACTTAAGCAAGATACTTTCAGGCGATTCACAACTGTGGCACTCACAGTATAAGCAATGCAGCGATCGGGTACTGTATGAAAAGGTACCTTAATGCACCTTGCAGGAAAAACTGGCACTGCTTGACAATCACAGCTGATTTGCTCCCCTGCTGCGAAGAAGCAGTGAGTGCCGCAAAGCCATTTAATTTATTCAAGACTTGGGATTTAAATGTACATTTATATTGAGAGAATTTAAAGGGAATCGTAGGATTTAAGTAACTAGTATAAAGCTTGAAAAGGTACCTTAATATTTAACTGCGCGGCGCTACAATCAACTTTCGTTTGTTGAAAATTCAATTGGGAAAGAATGCGGCAGACGTCGCTGGCAGTCGCGTTATTTTAAGTATTTGAATATCGTGGATTGAACCCCGGCTGTCATCACCACGTGTATAAACAATGCCACCCACGTAAAAAGTTTTGTGTGTCGATTAAATAATAGTTTGGGTTGTTACGTTGTGTTGATAACATACCCAAGCCGTACTTTACAAATCCGCTGTTAGACGGCATTGTCAGATTGATCAGTCTTATGTTTGTGATACAGTGGAGATTTAACCTGTGAATGCACACGTGGATGTTCCATAATTAAAATGAGTTTATTTGTAATCAATCGGTGAGTAGGATTTATTTTGGGGTGACGATAGAGGGATTAATTTTGTTGCTAATTGGAGTTTCATTCGTCAGGTACGATGGTGAACAACAGCCGGAGAGTAAAAATGACAAGAAGCACTTGTCTGACTTGTTGAGGCAGATAGAAGAGCGAAAACGACAAAGAGCAGCAGCAACTGAAATTGCTGTGGAAGAGCCAGTAGTTAAGAAGAAGAAGAAAAAGAAGACAGATCAATCTTGTGAAGAGACAAAAACAGATGACGGTCAAGAAGAGGTAAAGACAAATGACACACCAGTTCAGGAAGAACAGGAAGCACCTGCACAACTAAAAAAGCATAAGAAGAAGAGAAAAAAGAAACAAGATGCAAATGAGTCCCAAGTGGAAAATGGGATTGTTGAAAGCAAAGAAGAAATACCAGAACTTGGTGCGGAGGGAGTGGATACGAACAATGTAGAGAATGAACAGCCCAAGACACAGAATGATTTTATGGTACTTGGTACTAGCACTAAGCAAAAGAAGAAAGAAGTCAGAAGAGTCTTGCCAGATTGGTTAGCCAATCCAGAAATTGTGCCCATTGATTTAAACAGTGGTCCAGCTTTAGAAGAACTGGAGTCTACCTTGGATTCTAAGCTCATTGAAGTTCTCAGAGCAAATGGCATTGAAAGACTCTTTCCGGTTCAGGCCAGTATGGTCTCTTGGATGCTCAAATGTAGTAGGGATCGTAAACAAGGATGGTGGGTAAGGGACACTTGTGTTTCTGCTCCAACTGGCAGTGGTGAGTCCATTAGAAAACATAATATAATATATATACTTCAATATATGCTTTGAATTTATATTTTCATACTGTTACTCTTAGGAAAAACCTTAGGCTATGTCTTACCAGTGGTTCAGGAGTTACAGAACCGTATGGTGCCAAAAATACGATGTCTAGTAGTTGTTCCTGTACAGGAATTAGCTGCTCAAGTACATAAAGTTATGTTGGCTTATACAGCTCACACTAAATTAAAAGTGGGATTGATTTCTGGTGCATCTCCTTTTGAACAGGAACAGACCAGTATAATGAGAAAGAGTATGTATTTGAATTTTTACTTTTACATGAGTTTTAATTATTCAATGATGCTTTATGAATATTTATTTTCAATTACAGCCATCAAGGAAGAATACATGTCCACAGTAGACATTGTTGTTGCCACACCTGGCCGGCTAATAGATCACATAATGAAAACTCCTGGATTTTCATTGGATGATCTAAAATTTCTTGTTATTGATGAGGCTGACAGAGCTGCTGAATGGATGCAGTATTTGCCAGAGCAACATTATCGTGCTCCACCTTTGACACTCCAAAATCTTAGCAACAGGTAGGTCACTCTTATCCTTTGATTTTATCTGAATTACCCCTTAAATGGTTCAATATTATTTGATTGTTTCAATAATAGCAAAGTCCCAGCACAGAAGTTACTCTTTAGTGCAACACTCTCTCAAGATCCTGAGAAATTAAACCGGCTTGGTCTATTTCAACCTATCCTATTTACATCTGTGGTGGTATCAGGAAAGGATGGGGATGTGAACTTGGATAAAGAAGTTGGAGACTTTATTGGTCGCTATACGAGCCCAGAAGGACTTAGTGAACTCGCAGTTGAATGTGACACAGAGTACAAGCCATTAGCATTATACCATTTGTTGATGAAAAATGACGATCTTTCCAAGACTTTGGTATTCACAAATTCCGGAGAAACAGCCCACAGATTAGCACTTTTACTACGATCATTCTTATCCGAGAAAAACGCCATTGTGAGTGAACTTTCCGCCCAACTAATGCCTAAGCAACGAGAAAGTGTTCTTGCACAATTCGCAGCAGGAGAGATTCATGTGTAAGTAGAATAATGACATTGCTACTTGTTACTTTAGAAATTCTGGTGAATAAATCCTATGTAATATTTTATTTCCAAATAGGCTTGTGAGTTCAGACGCTCTAGCAAGAGGAGTAGATGTCCCAGATGTAAAGTTGGTGGTCTCTTATGATCTGCCGAAACATATTAAAGGGTACATTCATAGAGCTGGCAGAACAGGCCGTGCAGGAAAACTGGGTACGGCGGTGTCCGTTCTTACCTCGAAGCAGGTGAAACTGTTCAAACACATGTTATCAAATGCACACAAAACAGTACCCGAAATCGAAAAGCTAGACCTTGCTTCTGAAGCTGCCAGTATCAATTATGAAGAACACGTTCGAAAACTGAAGGATGTTTTAGAGGGAGAAAAACAAGGAAGTTTGGAAAGGACGAAGGCGGCAAAGCGTATGAAAAAACATCATGCGTAAGAATTTGTAAACTTTGTACATATGAAATAAATATCCGAACTTCGATTGAACTGAAAGCCTTAAAAAATTTGCGAAAAAATTAATTTTGAGCTAGAGCCCTGTAATTTTTTCCACTTCTTCCTCGATGCAAAAAAACACTTTCTACAAAGTTTCAGCCCCGGGAAAGGTCGGGAAGATAAAAAAACATGGCATAAACAGTTGAAATGAAATATTCAAGATCGGTTTTCCACGTGTTTTAGGTAGAATTCTGGCATTTCCCCCACAACATTTATGTTTTTTATCCGTTTTGAGACACGAGCAATCGAAAAATCAAGCGTTCGTTCCAGTCCCAGAACCTTCGAAAAATCGAAAATTTTTGAAGGGGTATGCCTTAAAAAATTTGCGAAAAAATGAATTTTGAGCTAGGGGCCTGGAATTTTTTCTACTTTTTCCTCGATGCAAAAAAACACTTTCTACAAAATTTCAGCCCCGGGAAAGGTCGGGAAGATAAAAAAACATGGCATAAACGGTTGAAATGAAATATTCAAGATCGGTTTTCCACGTGTTTTAGGTAGAA
This sequence comes from Ectemnius continuus, assembly GCA_910591665.1. Taxonomy (NCBI): domain Eukaryota; kingdom Metazoa; phylum Arthropoda; class Insecta; order Hymenoptera; family Crabronidae; genus Ectemnius; species Ectemnius continuus. Next base: position 3,510,863 of record OU342868.1, on the reverse strand, counting down.
TTCTGGCATTTCCCCCACAACATTTATGTTTTTTTTCCGTTTTGAGACACGAGCAATCGAAAAATCAAGCGTTCGTCCCGGTCCCAGAACCTTCGAAAAATCGAAAATTTTTGAAGGGGTATGCCTTAAAAAATTTGCGAAAAAATGAATTTTGAGCTAGGGCTCTGGAATTTTTTCTACTTTTTCCTCGATGCAAAAAAATATTCCCCACCAAATTTCAGCCCCGGAAAAGGTCGGGAAGTATGGAAAACATGTAAAAGCCAGGCTAAATTAAGTGACCTCGATTATTCGGGAGGTTGTTTCCATGTGGTTTCGGTACAAATCCGGTATTTATACCACTTATTCTTTATTTTCTGCCTGTTTTAATAGAAAACCAATCAATTTATGAAGCGTTCGGGAAAGTTAGTCAGAGGAGTTCTACTCAGAGGAGTAGAAGTATCAAACTCAGTGCGTTAGGGTAACATCGATAATAACATTTTATTGTCTGAAGTTAATAGTATCGTACATCATGCTCGTTCCCTATCATCACCCTTCCCTCATTCTACGGGTAACACACGGTGTCGTCAAATCGGCCAGTTGTTGATACAATTTCACGGTTTTATTCTATTAAGGGCAAGCTGTTCACAATCTGTCATTTATAAAATATAAATGATGTCTCGATCAACAGCACAGACACAATGCTATTATTAGTATTGCTGTGTGTAGCCTCATTGGTGGAAACTTATGACCGTAGAAGAGCCCAGCAGCTTAACAGTAGTACACCATGTTCGGGTCTTCGTTGTCAGAGGTCTATTGAACGAGCACGTTTCACACTCACTTACCTATGCAATAATGTATAGTCTAAACTTACGTAAGCCCCGTATCAGAGAGCGAATCGCTAATCCCTTCTGGTATCATCAATATCTTACAGCCCGGGACCTCTTTACGCCGCATTATACAATTACAAAATCTAGCCCCCTGTCATGTTTATGTATGTATTTGCAATATGTTCGGGCACTAACTCTTACGTCTTCCATTTCCACCGCATTTTTACGACGTGAGTCGTGTTTCATTGCCAATGCCACATTCAAGGATGCCTGTGTTATTTACACGCAGATACTCGGGCAATGTGTGAGTTCACGGGTGTATGTACATACAGAAAACGTGGTCCTATATTATTCATATGTATCGTTGCCGTGTATTACATACTCTTACAACTAGTCTCAATAAATTCGCCGCGTTCGCAACCTCTTGACCTTACGATAAAGAGGGATATTAAATGAGTTCATTGTGCATTATGTGTATCGCACATGTAAGTGTAAATGCAATTATTTATACTGGTGTATATGTATGTGTATGGAGCGCGAGAAGCTGCATATTCGGAACTTAAAAACCCATCGCATAAAACCAGGTCTCTTTTATCACTGCTGGAGAATGCAATCTTAGCATTGGGTAATGTCTTTGTGCGATCAGCAGCTGCTTCGGAAAAGAGAGTGTGCTCTGTACGAAGGCTTTGTTCCTGAGCGTATGTTAATGATATAGTCAACTGTTGATGGGTTTTTAAGGTGAGTTAGTTACGTGAGTAGTCACCAGAATGGGAACTGGTAACGTATCATGTTTATTGTCGTGTCTTTCATTCTGCGTTTAAATAATGGTACGTCGATGGCTCTGATTAGTGAGTAAAGAAACGAAATTAATATTAGTCAATATTTAATTGAAACGGCAATCGTTTAATTCAACAGTGTCTATAGGGGAAGTCAGGTGTACTTGATGACCCGGTTTTTAATTAGCAAATGGCATTTGTAAGATCTGTTCATTGCTTCTCAGAGAGTAGATTTTTTTATACTGACGAGAATACGGACACCGACTTTTTCGTTTAAACAGTTAAGAGAATTTTTCTTTATACAGCTTTTGGTATTCAGTATTTTCGGTTCTAACGTTCACGCACTCGAGTGGGCTAGAAATGGACCATTTTTAGAGATGGCTTTCGATTTTAGGAAATTGAGAAAGATTTTGGTCAGGAAAAGTTATGCTTCCTGTATTTTGCAGCAGCGTTTAATGTTCCAATGGTCCCAGGGCTTGTTCAGGCAGTGCATAATGTTTTTCGTTGGATCTTGATTAATTACATGGAGAATCGAGCACGTGAACGTTGGGTACTCTTCGTTGCAAAGTGTCACCGTGTAAAGTTACACCCCTGTTACATTATCTACATACCCTTCAGCCACACGATCGAACACGATCAGGCTCGCGCCTTAAACTCGACTAGCATCGACATACCTATTTACAAAATCTCGTTGGAGGAACGGTGAGTCGAAAAGTGAGACCACTGCTTTGCTGGTCACCCCGCCTCTGTTAAAATTACGTACTCGACACAGCGAATAGAAGGAAGACCAATTAATTTTCACTTGCTCGCGGGGACGACCCGTCACTGCCTGTCCCTCAGTCCCAAATCCTGCAGAAAGTGCCCCATTTACTCTTATCGTGTTGACGAATGGAGAGAAAAGTCGGAGGATTCATTCACTCGACAGAATAATCGTCGTCTAGGAAATCTCCGCATTATAGGATTCTTATTTACAATTGCCGGATTCATCGTCCAGTGAAACGATTGGGGGCCGTCACGATTGTCGTTTACGCACGGCTCCGAGTTGTAGTCTTCAGCGATTAACGAAGCGCCCGGGGCGTGTCTTTCTTGGGACAGTAATTAACGACAGGCAGGAGAAGCGGCAGACAGACGGAAGAAAGGGAGATACGGAGGGAGTTTCGAAAGGACTAAATGCTATCGGATAAATCGCCTTCTTTGGCGCCGGCTTTACATAATCCTGGAAGGGGGTGAATCGTAGCAAGAATGTTTTTTTAAACAAAAGAGATTCATCAATTTTTTAATCGTGTTATCCCTAACCTTCGCTGCCTGGTCGTGACATCGTCTCCCTCAGCGAAACAGGATGCCTGCTGCTTAAAAAGCTAGCATTGAAGCGGAGAACATCATTGGAAGAAGTGTAATCGCCATTGCTGTGGGCGCGTGCCTGTAATTAAATCACATTATTATCGATATGTTCTCTCAAGATTTCAGTAAAAAATTCACAAAAGCGTGTTCGGTTTGTACCTAGTATTCGCAGCGTTCACTTTCCTCCATGATGGTGATTCAGAAGGTTGAATGAGGGGCCTCTCGGTTCTGCGCCCCTCATGGAATGTACTTCCGTCAATAATTTGTGTGGTTCCAAGATCGTCCTCGTTACCGTGTTGCCCGTGACCGTCGTGGCCAGATACTTGGTGTCGTTTGTCATTGCTGTTGTTACTCTTCTTCTTACCTTTCATTGAACCTTTTTTACGTAGCTTCTGATCAGCGTTTTTCGAGTAGGTGCTCGGCGTAGGAACCACTGGTAGATCTAATTCTATCGAGAAAAAAATTTTATAACGTTAGAATGGTCGTTAATTCTCTTGCGGACGCTTTCAGTTAGGGTATCTGATGCTGAATGATACTTCGAAGGGAAATCGCGTTAGATAAACATGTTTTGCACGGATCGCAGAATTCATGCCGTCCCACAGTGGAATGATAACGTTCATCGATAGCTTAAGCTCTGTTCGGGGACGTGGCGTAATAAATTGCGCTTAAGATAGTGGCTGACACCGGTGACCTATCTACTCGTGCATCTAGCGAGCATCACACGAATTTTCGGCCACGAATTTTCCCCTGTCGACCTTTGATTCTCGATTTGGCAGAGGCGCTTCTATTATTTTACCTTGGACGCGAACCACGCCGTCCGCTTTGCCGAACGCGTTCACGGACGAGCAGACATATTCGCCGAAGTCCTCCTTTTTAAGGTCCATGACAGTGAGATTCATTTGCCACGAGTATTCATTCAGCTGGATCTCGGACATTGCATTTTTGTCACTGGGCAGCACCTTCTCCCCTGCAAAAACAGAAATATGACGCTTTTAATTTCCACCAGCACCGTTCGCGCGTCCCTCCCTCTTCCCTTTCCATTCCCATGCTTCCACCTCGACGAGGCAAATGGGAATTATCGAGAGTCTGGCACAAAGTGATTCGACATTGCAAAGGATTTTGTTGAAGGAACTTTTCCATTAATTCTCGTATAATAAATCGAGCGAAAAATGCAAAGTACCTGTATTTCTGTACCAAGTATTCATAGCGTGAGGCGAGGCTTCCACGTGACAGAGGGCCTCCCCGTTGCTGCCAACTGGCGTGCTTATTAGTGTATTCGGTACCTTTATCACTGGTTGAACTGTAAGCAAAGAATTTCAAATCGATCTACAACACTTTTAATGCAGAAATCAATACGAATTGTTCCGCGTCTGTACACCAGGACGAGCGGGAAATACGTGACGCCTGAATTTCCGGCGGCTCTGCTCGCCAACACTCTAGAATATATTAAACTTGCCGATATTATTTCGAGCTATAAAACCGGAGAGGTCGACGTTGGAGTTTACGGGGGATCTTCGGGGGATGGGCGTGTCTGGCATAATGGAAAAGTTGTAATATTGATAAAAAGCAGATATTGCGGAAGACAAGTCGGGGAGGCTCGAGCAGGAGATAGCTCGGTAATATGCAGTGGGCGCATCACGCACACATTGTAAGCTCGGCGAGGCTGTTGATGGGGCAACTGGGGAAGCGGAAATTAAATGCCTCGCCACTGACAGTGTATCGCCCAGCTTTGTCAGATCACTCTCCTTTTGATTCTCTCAGCGATCCTACATTATAATAATGCAATATCGCAGTTATTAAGCTCGCAGGGAGGCGTCCTGTCCTGGAGGAAGAGCGGCCCGTGCTATACGAGAAGTAAAACCAAAGTACACACAGCGAGAGAGAAAGGCCGGCCGGCCGTGCTCTCTTTCGTATCAACGAGCCAGGCTTTTTCGCTCTCGAGAGCCGGCCGCGTATACATGTATTCCATATTAATCGTGCTTGCCCACATAGAGCTAGTCTCCGCTATTCTTTTCGAGTACACTTTCGCCGGATTATCCCGCGCGCCACTGGGCGTTCTCTTCAGCGAATTGTGCCGTTCAGCGTGACGTGTTTTTGTGCGCGCGACTCAATCGCGTCGAGCCCAACCGGGAACAGAAGAGCTTACATAACGCGGTAGAAAATCGGTTTGGGATAACAGAGCGTATCGGATCGGCCAGCTAGGAACGAGAGCTTGCGCGCATTGGCGTTTGCGGCAAGCTTCCCCTCATGACGCACGAGTGCTCATAATCCTTTAGCGATCCTTTAGTTTATCAACGGAGCGCATCCCATTGCTCGATCGGCATCCAACCGGGCTTCCGCCCTTCTCCTCTTCAAGCCTGCCTCTCTCCTGGCAACCAGCCAGTTTCTTGATTGTCAGTGCAGTATGATTTTTCATGTCGCGTCCCGCTCGCATCTTCCCTTCCCATTGTGGACGAAAAGCGACCATTTGGACACACCGATCTCTCGTTTGATCAGCTTCTTGCTACTTTCGATTGGACCAATCTGTCTATGCGTGTACTCTTTGAAGGACGCGATAGAGGGAGAGGGATGTGTAGAACACTCGAGTTGTTCCTTGCCAGCGAATTCTCTCTCCTGGCTGCTATATCAATTTGTGTCAGGCAGTGGATGCTAGCTAGTAGCTAGCTAGTAGCTAGTGCTACTCAGAGTGGTTCGCTGTGCTCTAAGCCTGCTGGTGCCGCTGCTGCTATGGCTGCTTCTCTCTGTGTATCGACTCTGCGGCAACGCATTCGTCGCATTAAATGACTTTCTGCTCTCGATCTCTGCCTCGTACTCAACCCATCCGCGGCACACGCACACACAGACAGATACACAGAGAGAGAGAGAGAGAGACAGACAGGCACACCGGGGAAGCCGGCTCGTAATTAAACCAACGTAAACACGGGGATGTTCCGGCGCTGCGCTACGATTCCGGGATTAGCAGGTGACTACTGTACCGTGCAGCCTATAATTACTACGCGCCGCCACCGCCACCGCCACCGACGTCGTGTCGTTATGCCACCGACAATGCCAGGATGGCAAGACCACCGAGAATTTTCATTTACATCGATGCTAACCATTATCTCTTACCGCGCGCCACAACTCCCGTCGATGTTACTTGAGAAATAGTTAATTTGTCATTTCTTTCATTTTGTAGATAAATATTTTTATAATTAATTTGGGTTTTTTATTGTTCGATGTTAGAAGTGTTTAATTTCGACGGTTTTTATCGAATTTTTTAAGAATTAATATGTCTGGATTCGGGAATAGTGAAGTAAGTAGTCATATGCTATTATAATCCGGCGCAAGTAGTACGAGTCAGGCGCTAGTCAGACGCGCTGTATCTTTAATTCAGACCTTTCTTTGACCACCGCAAGAAAGCGCAAATGAACATTTGCAGGATTTCGCACTAGAATCAATGGTAGCCGGTTTGTTGGAGGAAAAGAAAAGTAATTGAAAGTTGTCAGCAGCGAGGCCGGTCTACAGCAAGTTCCGGATTCGTTTGGAAGTTTGCGGGAGCGCGGCCGAAAGAAATCCGAGTGCAGGCAACTCGCAAGTGGATGTTAAAGGATCGTTCGAAAGGCAGCCAATTGGGATTTCTGCTCGACATTCTTTATAACGCGCGATAGTTCTGCTCGCAGCGAGGGATACTTGGCTTTTTATTAGTTTGTTTTAAGGGAGAAGTCCCGAGGGAACGTTGTGTAGACGTTAGCCCTATTTTGGCTGGCAGCCGAGCGAGAGAGAGCGGGATTTATCGGGCGAGTGACTGCTTTCCACCCCCCCTGAAAACAGCCTTAAACAAACTCGACCTGGCAGCCGAGTGTTCCACAGCACATGATTGCACTACGGATATTGTCGGGTCGCAATTAAAGCGCCAGTGTACACGTGCCGGGATCACAAACCCGTGTGTCTCGGACTGATTAGTGCCAGCACGAAGATGCGTGTATGCGATTAGCACTCCTCGTTCTAATTTCACATGGATCCAGCGGCGTCGCGATTCCACTGGCATAATTTCGAGGGGACTTCTCGCAGTTTCGCGATCGGCCAAATTAACCAGCAATGACAAATTAATTTGTTTGTCCGGGCTAGAATTGAACTAGCTAGCGCAAGCACACTTTCCATAGACGGCGCCTCTCACATTTCTCCAATTTACCGATCATTATGCCAGTCATTCGAAATGCCAGTTGATTCCACGTGCCGGGGACAATATCGGGCCGATTTTAGCTTCGGCAATAATGGGCGAAATCATACGTACAATGAACGACGACCGAGTACCGCTTGCTCACTGTTGGCGGCACGTTGTTGCTCGCTATGCAGAGATACGTGCCCATCTGCTGTCGCTGCACATCCGTTAGGTTCAGCTCCTCGCCCTCGTATGTTTTCACAGCTGTAACAGAAATTTGACAGGCGTGAAACGATCCTCGCCACTTTCGCCGAGAGCTTACGACGAGCTTTACTAGAAATCTTTTCGTACGCTCGGCCTTTTGTGGCGCAGGTTTGAAAATCAAAGTTTTTGCGAGAGCCTTGACAGAGAGAAGCGCACAGATGCGACTAATTTATCTTGCTAATGGTCCGCTGGACCGATCCTGTATTAATCATCATCGAACGGCCCTGTACTTTGATGTCGAAGGCTTCGCTCTGAAATTCCCGGTGATGTATGATGTCTATATCGAACGGCGGGACGGCTGACATTGAGAGGGAACTTTTAACGCGCGCTTGAGAATGTCGGAGATCATCAGGATCGTTTCTCACTAAGTTCGCCAAGCTGATGCCGGTGCTCGTAAAGTAAAGGCGCGTTTGGGATATTAAGACCTTCACGGTTACGGCCCAGTTGGACAATCAAGGCTCGCTCGCTGCAGTTTTTATTATTTTTTCATTCCTCCCCAAGTCTTTCGATGCATAAAACATCTTTACGACTCCCACCCTCTTTCTTTCTCTCTCTCTCTCTCGAAGGTGCCGTTTCCGCTTCTCGACGCGTCACCCTATCAATCTTGGTGCTCTCTGTTTATCTCTCCGGCGGCGGCCAGCTGGATTTATGAATCGAGTATACCGCGCGACGCAACGGAACCTTTAAGGTAAGCGGAGGGCCTGAATAATTTTCCATGGGATTCCGGCGAGTGTAACAACGATAGCTCGAAAAGGAGCTGAATGAAAGTTCGTGCTCGTTCCATCCTGGGAGTCATAATTCTCGCGTAATCTGGCCGTAAACAGCGGGAGCGATTTCTCGTAGGAGATGGCGCGCGATCTTTCGAGTTGTCGAGAGATCTCAATTATTTTTGCGCCGTTTCCGCTATCGCGCCACGATATGCATGGGGAAAGATATCTTTTACGATCCGTCGGCCGCCGCCCAACGATCGGGCACTCGCTCGCAATTCTCTCTGCCTTTCAGCATCCAGCCGCACTTCTCCAGATATCCTTCCCCTTTTCCGGCGATCATTGCAATCCTGCCCCTTTCGCTCCCTCGCTCCCTCTTCTTCTCCCTTTCTCGTCAGGCCGTTCCCGGAATCGAGTGGATTGCTTCGCGCCCTGAAGCCCCGTTTAACGAGTCACCTCGAATCCCAGGTGTCTATTTTTACGACGGAATGCCGATCCTCCTGATGCCCAAGCCTGTCGGCAACTCGGCATCATGCCACCTCTCCGAGAACACCAGCCGATTACTATCGAACCCTTCTTCCTTCTTTCTTTCCTTCTTCCTTCCTGACAAAACTCAGCGCCGCTTCTATTCCCTCCGAACTTGTATTCCGCCCGATAGGAATCCCAAGAATGTCGAATCGCACTGCTGCAAGAACTCTCGGAGGTCAGTGCTTCCCTAAGAGCTAGTCTTACTCGTCGAATTTCATTTGAAGCCAGCACTATCATCCAGGAATTAAGTCGGTCCAGCATCGAGCCAACTCCTCTCCGACTGTCGTGTTAAGTGACTTCGTTAATTTTCTTAATCACCACTAAATACCTCGGCGAAACTTTCTTACGCGCTATCGGGATAATGCTTTAAGCACGTCAGACACTCGAACTCGCTGGGAGGGAAAGAGCAGTAATGAGAACTGTCTTTATCCAACCAATCCTTCCTTAACTTGTTGACACTGATAGAGAAGTTATTCCGCCGGAGTCAGAATCCTAATGCTTCCCTTGTAATACTCGATATCAGAGTGGTGATAAAGTAACTTGATAAAATAGTCGGTGCGCGCTCGGAAGGCCCGCTGTCGTAAATTACCATTCACGGGCTAATTAATTAGCGACAATAGGGTTCGAGACAATCGATTATTCCGCATTGACGCGTCGCGAAAGGTATCCACGCACCGAGCGGCGTCGTTGTCATCGTGGCAAGAGGGATCCATTACCGAGGGGTGAGCCACGTTACACTTTTCTTTCAAGCGGTGTCACCTTAATGAGGGGAATCGACGAAATCCTCGGCGAACTGCACTCCATACTTCATGGCTTATGCTTTTTTAATTAACCCCCTTTAAAGGGCGTGCACCCATCCACCGAGGTGGAAGGAGCATCGTGCAGCTAGCAGTTTTCATTATGAAAGCCAGAGGGAGACAGACTTGTCACCTATCACAACATGAAGGGATATACTTTAGGGTCGTACCTTTCGGCCGAGGAAAAATTAGGTTTAAAATTCGAAAAGTTAGCGCATCACTCGCACCAGCCGTGTCCACTATCCCGGAAAATCGGGTAAATTGAGTTGGTGATCCTGTAACTTCTTGTTAATGCGAGGGATCTAGGGTCTCGCTAGAAGAGCCCTTTACTGTCGCCTGTACTTTTCTAATTTAGTATTTTATTATGGGAATTCTATGGATTATAATTAGAATTTGATTATTTTGATAAATTATTATGAGTGTATCGCGCGATTGGAGAGGAAGATTGTTGAAAAAGTATATGTCGGAGAGTTCCAGCTTGGGAAAAGCACGCTGGCCCGATTTGCTTTAACAGCGATCCTTATTCGGCCCATTAGGCCTCGAATTCCACTCACTCGAGCACCACTCGAGACTCTCCTCCGGAATAGCCGTGCTTTTTTCGCTCCGGCAATCGTGGAACTTTGGAGGGAACGGCATGATCGGCCGATTTAATCGTTGGCCTTATCGTTTCGCGCTTCAGCCGTAATACGAAAAGGAAGAGCTCCCGCAAAACTTCCTCCCATCTCGATTCCCATCGAACACAATGTCGTCCGATGATCCTCTAATAATAAAAGTCGCTTTTACCTTGGCATGCGGGAATTATAAAATGTAACAACTGTTTTGCCCAACAGCCGGTGGCGAGTGATGCTCTCGCATTTTCGGAAGCACCGCATGGCGAATCTGTGATTTCATAAAATGCAGTATCGCCGCGCCGGGCATGCCAAGTGCTGCGAGTTATCAGGAGGGAAAATGTGCGAACTCCGCGCGTCACCAGCTGTCATAATAATAAAATGTGCTTTCGTCGACAAGGCGAGCGATATGGAATATAACTCGTAATAAAGCATAGCGCTACTTTCTTTCTCCCTCTTTACCAGTGGGTTTTTATGAGGGCAGAGAGGAGGGATGATCGAGCGTTTAACACGAGCGCGGGCCTGTTAATTCGAAAATTACCATAAATTCCGGCTACTTGGGCGTCTCTCGAAATGCGCAGCACTTCAAAATTCAGCGGTGCTTAAAGGGCGAGCGTGGAAAGAAGCCGAGGCTGAGGGAGAACTGGATGTCAGAGCACGCATTAATTAGGGCTGGCTTTTTTGTGCTCGCCTCGCTGCTATTTCACACGAGCGATCCCTTTAAGTGACCGCGCACTTTCGCCCAGTAATTAGCGGCGGACTAATTACTTCGCATAAAGTAATTGCCTGACGATCCTCGATTTCCTTGACAGAGGAACGCCCCGCTACTAATCATTATTAGTTTCCCAAGGTAAAAAGTAATCTGTTTACCCGGCAAAAATGTGAGGGAGGAATTTTTCGCGTAAATATGGAAACTAGTAGATTAGATTTCGAGGAGGAAAAATTGATTGTCGAAGGTCGGTCAGATATACGCGAACTGGATATGAATTCTGTATGAAAGCGTTCGATGCGCGGCGAAAGAAATCATTTCTGTATCAGCTGGTTGAAAGACTTACATCGTTTTTGTCCATTTGGCTCCCGCAAAATGATATTTCTGCCATCCTCCCTTTTCCAAGTGACGTTGGGCTTCGGCCAGCCGACTGCCTCGCACTTGAGCCTTATGTTGCCACCCTCCTGGATTCCCTCGGCCGCCTGGTTGTCCTTAATGTCCGGTGGGATCACCACTTTCATATAACCCATCTGAAACCATGAAGGTTCGCCGGCCTTGTTCACTTCCGAATTCATGAGAACTACTCCAAAACATAAATCTTCATATTTCACTCTTCCTAAATAACATTTATATTATAATAATGATAAAAAATGCGTCAATGTTAAATATAAATTAAACTTGGTTCTTGACTGATTAAAACAGTCCACCGAATTCCAAGGAATATCAGAGACAAATGATGATTTGCTGCTTGGAAGAATGAGGGAGCGGTGCAAGTGGAGCGGAAGATAGCTGACTAAACATTTGAAAGACCTCGGAAAAGTAGTCCTCGCACATCCTGCCGTAGGATATATCTGAGGGTAGGATACGAGGAGTGTGTGTGTGTGTGTGTGTGTGGGTGAGTGGGAACGGTTCGAAAAGTGGGAAGGGTGCGATGCAGCGTGTATCATTCTGGAGCGGAAAATTATCTCGGCTGCGTGCACACAGGCGCACACAATCACACTTTTCCCTGTACTCAGCTGCTAGCGACAGAGCGTTGTATAGAACGTCACCTTTTAATCGCGCTCTCTCTCTCTCACACACACACACGTGGCAAGAGGGTAATGGGACGCGGACCCACAGATTTTGCGGGCCGAAGAAATATTCGGAACTCCCGACGCGTGAAAATCGACACAGTTCGAGCGACGTGCGTGCCTGCGTGCTCGCGTGCGTGCTTGTGTTTTTTCCAGCTTGCTAAAAATTGATTCTGCAAAAAGCTTCGGTTGCTGCTAGTAGGGAAATTTCTATTATACACAGTCGAGCGAGCATCGGCCGCTTTGCTTGCCTTTTTGTTAGGATTTCATTGGAGAAAATTCCTCGATTTCACCGGCGGATATAACAGATAGTATTAACCTGTACAATGGGCATTCAATTTAGCCGTTGCTTCTGTTCTCCGTGGAAGGGCTCGGTAGTTAATGTGCCCGAGCATTTCCAGCGAATAGGATCGGGGTCAAATGCGGGGGGGGGGGTGGCTTGGGTTTGCGGGGAGGACGGGGCCCAGTATATGTAGCCATAACGAAACATTCACTTGTACCAGTAACTAGTTTAGTAACTGGAAACTGTTCCGGTAATTCCACACTTCCTTCCAGACATCAGCATCGCTCGAGATGCATTCCCGTTTTGCGTGCGCTGTTTCAACCGGCTTGGAACTAGCATTCGGAGCAACTAGTATGACAGAGCGTTACGGCTGGATTTGGACCTTTAATGCACCGCTTATTCCTTTTATTATGGTTTGGCCGAGGCGATCAGCTTTGCGAATGCTGTGATGTTCGAAGGATCAAAGAGAGTTAGAGGGTGCGCGGTAGTGAAAGGTTGATAAAGAGAGTGAGAGAGGTGGGCGTTAGTACAGTGGAGCTCCGATTTCAGCTAATTAACAAGTTAAACCGGCCTCTGTCTGTCGGAGCGGCCTTCGCCCCTCTCTCTGTGTGTGTGTGTGTGTGCCTCTGGCTCGTTAATACCTTCAGGACAGCCATAGTTTCGCTGGAAAATATCGGTTCGCCGATAGCGGCTAACTAACTAACAACGAGCTCCCTCTGCCTCTGTGCGCTGGCATGGTGCGCCGGCCTCACTTCTAAGCACCTATACATAACTATGAAGCCGTTTTCCGCGGGAATAAATGCCTGTCGTCCAAAGACCAAGCCAGAGCAAGCCGGATGCATACACAACCCTTAACATCGCCGCCGGGCTTCACATATGTACTGCCCTGCAAGCCCTTTCATTGCCAGTGTTTCAAGCTACCTGGCGAACACTGGCATTGTTCTGTAACTACAAATTGACCCGAACATCCTTCTACTGTTCGGAGTATCGTTCATCCAGTTGGCAGAGAGAGAGGGAGAGAGAGAGGGAGAGGTGGGTAACACTGAATTTAATATGAGCCGATACTCAATCCGACATGTTTAACATGGGTTCGTGCTCGGGGCGTCGCGGCGCCACCCAAAGGAATACCGCCGGCGAATTTCAATCTGTTGAATTTCGAAGGGAACCTCTCTCCTCCTTCCTCCTCGATTAGGGAAAGCCGACTCCGGGATATTGTATTTCCCTGGTACCTGCCAGGATAAACCTGTGGATGAGTGACATTAAGTTAAAGGATAACTCCTGCACACGTGACGCGACTACATCGATTGTTCGGGATGATCCTTGCGTCATCGGCGCACGTAGCGTCGAAGGGATTAACGATTGAATGAATGAAAGTCAGCTCGAGAGGAGATATGTTGGATTTAATGGAAATCCGATTGGTTAACTACTGGCATAAATGGGGCCGAGGAAGTCAAAGCTGTGAGCTGGGTCGACTCTCGGCTGATTACACGTAAGAAGGATGAGATAAGGCTGGCGGCTGAGGTTCGATTGGAGGTGGGTGACTGTCGGGACGAGTGAAGTCAATCAGTTCGATCGACTGCATCAACAAATTAAGTTCAGGGATTGGAGGATCAATGATCCTATCGGCTTCTACTTTGTCGGTAGTGGGAATAAAATCTCCTTAATAATGCTGTGTATTGTGTGCGGAGCATTAGCCGGGGCGATGCATTGTTCCTCGGGCGGCGGTGTCCCGGTCAAGATATTAAACTTCGTTGCACGCAAAGTGGGCCATTGTTCCCCGAAAGCGTAATGTGGCTTGCGAATCCGGTAATTGCACGGAGGGCTGACTTGCCGCGACAATGGCCCGAATTACAGGCAAGTTTTCGAGCGACGGCAGAGCCTTGCGCCGGAAGTCTCTAAATAATCGGGACAAAAATAATTTGTTAAGTCCGGATTAACCGAGAAATAGAAAGAAAAGGGGTGGGTTGGCTTGGTCGAGCAAGAAGTCGGGAGGATTTTAATTCGACGTGGAAAGTCCTTGGTATTATTACACCACTGGCACCAGAAAGTCCAGCACTCTGAATAGAAGGCACTCGAGCTCAAGGAACAGACAACTTAAGTTTTCGATCTATCATAACTTTCCGGGAACTGGGTATATAATTTTCTCACACTCCCCCGCGGGACATTGTTCGGCAAAATTGGGTTAGCCGTGCATCCGGCGGCAGACGAATGTGCCGCTCTACACGCATTTCTGCCATGGTGTCCCACGGGAGCCAACAGATTTAGTTTCCAAGTTACTCGCAGCATAATTTCTCTCCGATATTTTTCATTTACTCACATTCATTCTTGTAAAGCACATATTATGACTAAATCCAATAAAAAGTTGTAAATTAGTGTTGTAAATTACTATACTTGATTTTCTGCTGAAGGAAACACAACAGGAATAAATCTTTCATATCAATTTCTCTCCAATATTTCTCATTCACTGACATTCATTCTCGGAGTCTCAGAAAATTCCTATAATTGATTTTACGCTGAAGGAAACATAACAAGAATAAATTTGTCGTCTTCTTCCGCGCGGGGCTTTTCTAAGGAAATGGTTTCCAGGAAGACAATTACACCGACGCACACGTGATTCCTTTTCAGGAGGGTTCGAGATTGAATGGGATTGGACTAAGTAAGTGCGGAATGAAGGAGAGCAGGAACGTTAACGGCGAAGTATCCAGCGGGAGAAGCTGCAGGAGTAGCTGCGCAGCCAGCACAAGGCGATCCGTGGACCGTGATTAAATGCTGCCGCTTCTCCATAAAAATTGCGGCATTACGTGCGATATGTGCCAGGCGCTTGTGCGTTCTCTCGAATGAAATTTGCGATCTATTCTTATGTTAAGAAGATCGACCCTCTTAATCCAGTATATCTTGATTTGTGTGCCCGCGCCAAAAAGAATCTTAATCTTTTCCCACTTTCTCAAAGTTCCCTCGACACTCGAAACGAGGGAAAATCTCCGAGAAAAGATGAGAAACTCAAGTGAATTCTTTGACTCACACTTTTGACGATCCCAACGAAAGACAAAGGTAGAGAGAAACTCTGAGAAAGGCTTGTTAAAAAACTAGCCAACATTCTCTCTCTCAGGGATACTGGGCCGGTGGTATCGAGAGTCCGAAATTTGCATAATTAAAAGCGGCAACAAGAACGCCCCGCCAACTCCTTATCTGCAATTTCGCTCGGGTTTCTTAGTAGAGTGGAAATAAACTAGTCGAGGGTGGGGTGGGGGGTAAGATAGAAATACAGGAAGGAATACAGAAGCGTGTGCTTCGCCGGAGGCGTTGCGACGCCACGGATATTGGAGATGAATTTCACTCTCGATCAATCGCTATCGAACGCTCGGCGAATGTACCGGAAGGCCGAAGGCTATCGCAAACGGTGCATTAAAATGTTATTGGAGGCAGAGCTTTCGCGCGCACTGAATCCAAAAGTGTGTGTGCGCGCGTGAGCTGTGTTATGGTGGGAGAGGAAGGTTGCTAAGGAATTGCAGGGAATTCCAGAGCTTTTGTCGCGCGGCAACCTTTTCTCATTGTCCGCGCGAGGACTGATAAGAATTCATGGCGACACACGCGCCGGCACACACGTGTGTATAATACAGAGGTCGCTGGATGGGCGATGTGTGCGCGCC
Source organism: Ectemnius continuus (assembly GCA_910591665.1). NCBI lineage: Eukaryota > Metazoa > Arthropoda > Insecta > Hymenoptera > Crabronidae > Ectemnius > Ectemnius continuus. The sequence goes on along the minus strand of OU342868.1, from coordinate 3,495,183 downwards.
GGGCTAGGAGGTTCACCAAGGCGAAAACTGGAGCAAGCCACGAGGATGAGGGTGGCGGATGCCCGTGGAAAAGGGGGTCGCAAGCAAGCAAGCAAGCAAGCAAGCGAGCGAGCGAGCAAGTTGAAGCGCTTCGTTAGATCTGGAAATGCTTGGGCTCGAACGCACAATGCAATAACGCCGAGACCTCATCCTTCTCGCTCACATGCGCGCCAATGTACACAGGAACCCGGGAAAACGGGAAAAACTTTGTTGCTACCCTCTCCATTTCTCCTCTCCTCTCTCTCTCCTTTTCAACCTCGACCTTTTCCAGTAGAAAGACAGAGAGTTTCTTCCGGGAAATCGAGATGAGTCCTTGAGAGAAGGGCAACTTTCCCAGAATTTCCCTGGCAACCTCGTACGCGCCGGAGACAGGACTCCTATCCTTCCGATGGCAAGTATTTGACGAGCACACCCACATTCGAAGTCCAGTACGGAAGGATTTCGAAATCGTTCTCGCTAAGAGTTAGGATTGGCCAATAGTTTTAAGGGGAGAAGTCTCACCTCACTGCGCATCGGATCCGTGTTCACCTGGCACATGTAAGTGCCGGAGTCATTCTTCTGTACATTGGACACGTGGAGCTTCCACGTGTTGTGTCCATTGTGGGTGACGGAGAGTCGGGTATTGTGCGCGACCATGTGCGTTCCTATCGCGAGGATCGCCCTCGTGTCTGACTTTATCCAAGCCACCTAAAAGCAGAGGAAAGAATCCACCAGATTTTCATCGGTTCTTCATCATATATGCAGGAGTTTTCAACACCGCCGGTTCCAATGACTCTCTATTTCGATCGCCGTCGATTCATTAGCAAAATCCGATTACCATCCGGTCGGGCTTTTTTATTTGATTAGTCCGTGAAATAACACTCGATGGGGAATCGTGTCAGGAGGGGGCACACGGCGGTGGTGGGCCGATCGCTGGTTATCGGAAATCCGTTCAATTAGGTATTGGAATTCCAAGCGGCTCGAGAGTGAGGGGGTAGCAGAAAAATTGGATCACGGAAAAATTAGAGATTAATTTCGCATGAAACTGCGATAGGGAGATGGTTCATTCCGGTAGGCAGAGAGTCAATGTTACACTTACCTTATAAGGCTGCAGGTGATTAACGACGCAGGTGAAGTACACTTCTCTGCCCTGGATGACCGTGTGGTTCTCCAAGGGCGCTAAGAACTCTGGCAGCCGTTCCGGCGTTTTTTGGCCTGCAACATAAAGCGGAAATCGCCTTCTAATACGCGCTAACAACTCCAACCGCATCTTATATATTCATGAGGCCTGGCATTATACTAGTTGTAATGTTCTATGATTAGTTCCTCCAATTAGCATTGCTGATACCAATATTCATGAGGGACAGTCTAACTTTCGAAGAACAAATCCTTGAATATTCCCACCACACCCGGCTCTCGCACTACGCTTCGCGTTAATATCTTCCAGTCTTATGAAATTCATGCGGGGATATTAGACGCCGTACTTAGGAGCTTTCTAATACCTGATTTCCTTTACTCTTCACGTCGCCGAAGCTCTATTGCAAAATTGCTAGGAGTACGTCGAGCGTGTCTCTCCAGTATACTAATTAAACTGTGAGTCTACAAAGGGATTAAAAAGTTTCAGGGAATGCCTGACTAATATCGCTTAACCCTCGCGGACCATTTTTTTCGTCCCCATTTTGTGCGTGAATGAGCATCGGTCCGATTAGATATGCAGGTGGACTAGATAGGAGCGGCTCATTGAAAAGGGACTTGGATGGGGTTGGAAGGGAGGGTGTGCTGCTGCTGCTGCTGCTGGTAGTTTGCAATAAGCGAAGTTGTAGGGAAAGGGAGGGCGGCGGGGAAGGAAGGGTGGGATTGGTGCCCAGAGCGTCAATAATATTCCCGTATCGAATTCTTGTACGCGCTCATGCAAGAGGGGCCGCGACAAATGGAAAAATTCTTGAGTCCTGCACCTCGTAATTCGGAGTAGTGCGAGCCTCAGCTCCACTGGCTCTCGTTTTCATGGCACGGTTTTACGAGCCGCCCTTACACCAACCCCTCACCATCATCGCCACCACCACCAGCATACCCGCTGCCTCTTTCACCAAGGAATTCTAATTCTCCCTTAAATTCTTTATTCGGCTACTTGCATTCACCAAGAAAAATGCTCGCCTCTCCTCCACTAGCTTGGTCCTCTCTGCTCTATGTCGTGCCATTGCAATGACCTCCTCGCACTCTTTGTACCCTTGGCTCCTCGCTTATTTACATTCGTTTCACCCCCAACCCATTTCCACTACGACTCGCCACTGTTTTCATTCCCATGTAATTTCTCTTCATTTCTCCGACGCCCCCTTTGCTCTCTCAGAGAGCTAATGAGGTATGAATCAATCTTTCCTCGAGAGATTGAACGTTCTTCGTTCAAGCAGCTCTAATGAAGTTGCAGACCACAGTGAGGAGTGGAGTTCTCTTTCGCTCCTGACAGGCTCTGTTGCTTCTCTAACTTGGAGTCCGGCGTGCCCTCCACTGGCCCCCGCTTTTTTTCGCAGTGCCTTTCGGTGGGTTTATGATCTTCCCGTTGCTTTTACGTCTGGCTACATTTCCCGTGATTTTCCACTTTACACGCGCTCTTCTCCCCTTTCTCCATTTCTCTCGACTCGCAACTTGTTTCTCCTGTAATTTCTCTCTCTCTCTCTTTCGTTCCGTGGGCTCTTTCATCCGAGTGTGTTTCGCGAATCTTCCTTCCAGCCGGCTTGGACGTCGGGTTGGCTGCCTCTCTGGTAATGGAGTGCAGAGGGCAGCGCGCGGGAGAGAGGAGAGAACGCGAGAGATGCTGCAGGTGAAACCGAGGAGAAATAGCAGGGGCGAAAGAGAAAGAGAGGGAAGAGAGAAACAGCGGAGGACGAAGCTCAGCCCATCGCTTTTATTGCTCTGGAATTTCATTTCGCTCGTGTAATTGTAATCAGGCTTTCTGCCGCAAAGAGATATCCGGCAAAGGTCCTCTCGCGTGCTGCTGCCGACGATATTAAATAAATTAGGCAAGCCGCCGCCGTCGTCGCCGCCGGGCCACGGAAATTGATTATTGCCGCCACTGTAACCCCCGTTTACCTTTCCCAGCAGTACGTTCCGATTAATGCTTGCCACACTCAACTCAGTGCTCGAGCATTTTTTCACTTTACGCCTCCCAGGAATATCGGCTTTATTGTCGAGCGGTAATAATAAGGCGAGAATTGTGTTGTCGACGATAGTCAATTTCTGCCAGACTTGACACCACGCTCCGATTGGTTATTTTCAGTGGTTGATCGTTAATTAGTTGACGTGTGCTCTCTGACATTGGTCATTCGATAACTCCCGGCTTCATTGGACTTCCAATTACAATTTACTCTGAATATCCTGTAATGTGATCCACCCATCGAAATGAGAGGACAGTCGAACCGAGTGCTAATAAAGCGAGAGTGTACAGGGTGAGTCACTTGCCTTTGAATCACCACCAAAAATTGGATATTTTCGATGACCAAAAATTTGCGAAAAAATGAATTTTGAGCTAGGGCTCTGGAATTTTTTCTACTTTTTCCTCGATGCAAAAAAACATTCCCCACCAAGTTTCAGCCCCGGAAAAGGTCGGGAAGTCATGAAAACATTACAAAAACCGTTGAAATCAAATATTCAAGATCGGTTTTCCACGTGTTTTAGGTAGAATTCCGGCATTTCCCCCACAACATTTATGTTTTTTATCCGTTTTGAGACACGAGCAATCGAAAAATCAAGCGTTCGTCCCGGTCTCAGAACCTTCGAGAAATCGAAAATTTTTGAAGGGGTATGCCTTAAAAAATTTGCGAAAAAATGAATTTTGAGCTAGGGCTCTGGAATTTTTACCACTTCTTTCTCGATGCAAAAAAACACTTTCTACAAAGTTTCAGCCCCGGGAAAGGTCCGGAAGATAAAAAAACATGGCATAAACGATTGAAATGAAGTATTCAAGATCGGTTTTCCACCTGTTTTAGGTAGAATTCCGGCATTTCGCCCACAACATTGATGTTTTTTATCCGTTTTGAGACACGAGCAATCGAAAAATCAAGCGTTCGTCCCGGTCCCAGAACCTTCGAAAAATCGAAAATTTTTGAAGGGGTATGCCTTAAAAAATTTGCGAAAAAATGAATTTTGAGCTAGGGCTCTGGAATTTTTACCACTTCTTCCTCGATGCAAAAAAACACTTTCTACAAAGTTTCAGCCCCGGGAAAGGTCCGGAAGATAAAAAAACATGGCATAAACGATTGAAATGAAGTATTCAAGATCGGTTTTCCACCTGTTTTAGGTAGAATTCCGGCATTTCGCCCACAACATTGATGTTTTTTATCCGTTTTGAGACACGAGCAATCGAAAAATCAAGCGTTCGTCCCGGTCCCAGAACCTTCGAAAAATCGAAAATTTTTGAAGGGGTATGCCTTAAAAAATTTGCGAAAAAATGAATTTTGAGCTAGGGCTCTGGAATTTTTATCACGTCTTCCTCGATGCAAAAAAACATTCCCCACCAAGTTTCAGCCCCGGGAAAGGTCAGGAAGATTAAAAAACATAGGGAAAACCATCGAAATGAAATGTTCCAGATCGGTTTTCCAGATGTTTTAGGTGGAATTCCGGCATTTCCCCCACAACATTTATGTTTTTTATCCGTTTTGAGACACGAACAATTGAAAAATCAAGCTTACGTTCCAGTCCCAGAACCTTCGAAAAATCGAAAATTTTTGAAGGGGTATGCCTTAAAAAATTTGCGAAAAAATGAATTTTGAGCTAGGGCTCTGGAATTTTTACCACTTCTTCCTCGATGCAAAAAAACACTTTCTACCAAGTTTCAGCCCCGGGAAAGGTCGGGAAGATAAAAAAACATAGGAAAAACCATCGAAACTAAATATTCCATATCGGTTTTCTGCGTGTTTTAGGTAGAATTCCGGCATTTCCCCTACAACATTTATGTTTTTTATCCGTTTTGAGACACGAGCAATCGAAAAATCAAGCGTTCGTCCCGGTCCCAGAACCTTCGAAAAATCGAAAATTTTTGAAGGGGTATGCCTTAAAAAATTTGCGAAAAAATGAATTTTGAGCTAGGGCTCTGGAATTTTTATGGTGTATTCCTTGATGCAAAAAAATATTACCCACCAAATTTCAGTCCCGGGGAAGGTCGGGAAGTCCATAAAAAAAAATAAAGGCTAGGAGAGTTCTGATTCAAAGGCAAGTGAATCACCCTGTACGTTATTGGATGAATCTAGAATGCCATTTCGAATCTATGTGTTCTTGAGAAGCAGTGGTGTAAAGAAAAATTCGAATTAAGGTTAGATTCTGTCTTAGGCGTCTGGCTACTTAGGGGATGGAAAACTCTTATTAGGACTGGGAAGAGAGTTCTCGAGGGAGCAGTAGAAAGTGGAGAGAAGATGCGGCGGCGGTGTTCGTAGGAGGATTCGAGTCGCGATCATTTTTGGCTGGCTGCGAGTCTGTCGAAATTACATCTCGCCCTCTTTCTTCTCCCTCCTCCCTTTCCCACTTTCTTCTCTGTATTCCCCAGCGGACAGGATATCGAGTGGGATTTCCAGATCACGCTTGGTACGCGTACCTCCAAAAATTCCAGGAATTTTCTACGCCCGCCTGAGAAGGGAAGACTGCTCGTCCGCGCAATCGGGCGAGTCCGAGGCCGAGGAAAGACAAAGCGCGCCGAAGAATACGAAGGAGCGGAAGTTGCATCAGGGAAAAAGTCCTGTCTGGCCCAGACGCTACTGGTCTTCCCTGTAAACAGGGAGTTTCATGCCGGCGGCCACGTCTGCCTCGAAAGGATCCTCGTTACTGACTGAACCCCATCGAATGCCTTTCCTCCGATCTTATTACACTCTGCCCCGAGGAACGGCCGAATCAATCACTCGATGACAGATTATAAGGAATTCGTGGCCCGTTTTCCCTTTCGAATTCACCCCTCTTCAAAACTTAGCTGTCACACTTCAACTCTAATTTCATTCAAACTTAATGAACATTTTTTTTATTTAAGTATAGCTTCGTATTCATAAAATGCAAAGTTTCCTGTGATATTATTTATTTAGAAAATATATGTCAGATCATCCGATTGTCAGGATAAGAGTTTGGAATCTGTCAATTTGAAAGATATTTAGGTATTTCCCTCAAGATCACAGCTGGAGGTGCGCGATAGGGGATGATTTTCGACACCCCTTATACAGTGGATTTTCACGAGACTCCAGATATTTCTGTCACCAGGAGCAATCGTGTCAAGGCTCTCAAAGTATCAAGAAAATCTGTAAGATCCACTCGCGAAGCATGAACTGTTTTATTGAAGGATCACCGTAGGAATTGATCTTTTATTAGAGGCGATATTTTTCATGGGAATAATAGGAGAATGGGAGAATCTGTCACTCCCAATTACAAGGGATTACATTTCAGCGTTGGATGTAAGTAGAATAGGAGAAGGGCTGGCAGATCAGCGTAGTTCACTGTGTGATTTTGCATGAAACGCGAGAGGTAACAGAAGCGCGCCGCCCAAAGGAGCTGGATTCCATTCTCGGAGAAGGGAGAAATACCCCTCTTCGGGATACTTATCAGATCGGAGTACGCGCCTATTGATTTTAGCTTAAATGGAAAATCTCGTCGAGCGCAGATAGAAGTTAGAGCCGAAGCAAAAGCGCGCGCGAGCGAGCGAGCGAGAGAAAGAGAGAAAGGGAGAGAGAGAGAAATAGAGAGAAGGTTGTCGCGTAATGCGAGCTTTCCTTCCTCCTGTCTCCGTCAATCTCTGTCAACGTGCGTGCGCCCGTACCGCGTCGTCCCCGAGATCTCCTAGATTCCGACTTCGAGAACTCGTTTGCGAGCCCCTCTTACACATAATGGAACTAATAGTTCCCTCAGATTTTCCCCTTACTCGGACGGATTCCCTCTGAAAAATTGCTTCGCTCACACACCGGGTTGGAATAGCGGAAACTTTTCCAACGCTTGTCCGACGCTTCTTACGACAGGCACGCAAAGTGCAGAAAAATCGTCAGTTTTATTATAATATATTCTGAATGCAGGCTTTTATTAGAGAGGAAGTTTCTCTCTCAGAGAGAGAGAAGGTTGAAAGTTCTAATAGGAATTATCGTTGGGTGAGGATCGAGTAGAAAGGACAATAGTTGGGTGGGCTTTTCAACGTCAATCAGAGAATTCCGGCCTAATTGTAACAAGAGTCCTTCAACTGTCGAAGTATCTCGGTGGCTGCGGAGCGTCGTCGTCGTCGTCGCTCGTCTTCATCGAGGACTTCCTGCCGCTCTCGATTGCACTGTTCTCAAGCATTTCGCAGAAAGGGGAGCAACAGTTTTAAATACAAAGGCTCCGAGAGGGAGGAGTTCCTCGTTGCTCGCGCGAACGAGCCAGTGCATAGTTGCGGGAAGGAAAGAGGGCAACTTTAAGGGAAATAAAATAAACTGGCAGTCGGTCGCGCGCGGCTCCGGTGTACCGTGGGGATTGTCTAGTTAGCATAATCTGCTCGAGCGGAGGCTGCGCGACTCAGCTGGCTCTCTCTCTCTTCCTCGTTGTAGCACACGCCTGTATATTCTTATACAAGCCACTTCCTGAAATACCACCGTTCCGCCGAGCGCCGCGCGCCGTTCAGATAGTTCCTCACGTAAGAGGGAACCAATCGATGGAGAATTCCCTCGTGGAACTTGGGATTTTTTTCTTCCTCCCTTCAACTTTAAGTCGTTGCATGCGCCTCTCGTTCCAGGAAACTCTTCCTTTTTTCCCCTTCTTCTTCTTCTTCTTCTTTAGTTTTTAGACATTTACGCCGCACGTTCTCTTGGCGGCTTGTATTTCTCGCCCGGCTCTTCTTTTATTTAGCATTTCTCGTTGCACCGCACTCGCGCGCGCGCGCCTTTGGTTGCCCTCTGTGTTTTTGGCGAAGGATCGACTTTGCTTTGTTTAAGCAACGAGTCCTAGGGGTTCTCGAAGCCGTGGAGGTTCCTCGAGGTACAACGGTGCCGCCACCGGCAATCTTTCGATTTCCTACAACTTTGCCGCCGTGAGATCGCCTTTCGAATGGAGCGTGTTCTTTGGCAGGATCTTGCTGTTCCTATTGATTTTGCTTGGCTTCTTCGTCGCCGGGAATGCTAGTCCTTTCGGTTGGCTGACCCGAAGAAAAAACAAGTGCGGCCTCGGTGGATCGGCTTGTTTAAACGGCGCCGGATGAGCTTAATTAAAGTGCCGCGGAGATTCTCCTCCTGGCCTCTTGCTGTTTATTCTACTTCCTGATGGATGAGGCTGCTTCCCAAGCGCCACCGCGCCGTCCCTACCCCGAAACTGATGAGTGACGTTTGTATTTGCTGATAAGAGTGCGCTTGTGATTAATGCACCGACTAATACCACCGACAACCCTTCCCCCACCGACTTGCAAAACTCCTCCTTCCCAACTCTTAACAGTGACACGCCAGGATTTCACTTAACGTTGAAAACTAGTGTTAACATTGCTTTTTCCAGGAGAGAAGCGCACTCTACGGATTTTATTCGCACTGTGTAACAGCAAGTTGTAATTCGACGTGGGTTGAAAATAGGGCGGGACGAGATAGGTGGGAGCTGGGAAACAGTAATCTCTCGAAGTTAAAATTTAAAATTAACTCGCTCTACCTTCGCCCGGTGAGCTACTAGGTGAGTGCGCAATCCTGGGACAGGCTCTTTCTGTATCTAGTCTAGGACGTCGCATTTTGTTTAAACTCAGGGCTACCCTATTAAAATCGTTTCCCCGGAGCAATTTACTTCCACCTATCTTACACAGTGTATATATAGTGGAGAGAGCCGGCCAGCCCGAGCGTCGCCTTCTCCTTTTTCCCTTCCTCGAATTTTTCTCTTTCGTCCGAGACCTTTTTTCACGAGGGACGGTGGGCGGCTCTGTTGTTTGTTGCTTATTTACCAGCGGAAAACTGTCGCGCGCACTTCGGGCCCAGCAAGAAGCCAGGAGTCTACGTCTGTTTCCCTCGAGTTAATTAAGCCACTTCGCAATGAGGAGGAGGAGGAGAAGGAGGAGAAGATAGAAGAAAAATTTGGCCCCGCGGTCATGAATTCTCATTGCGGAATTTCACCGATGGTGAACAGCCGGCTCTCTCCTCCTGGCAGAATCCTTTTTTACGTGTGTACACGGCCGAGCGCTGCAACGCCAATAGTTACGTAAGCTTTTTCCACTCGGCGAAATGTCGGTCAAACTTAACGCTTCATGCTTCACGTGCAAACCAGTTTCGGACGCCCATCCTCCTCCTCCTCTCCTCTCCTGCCACCCGCTTGGCCCACCCCTCGCGGCAAAAAGTGTAACACGCTCGACTCGTGCTCGACTACCGCCGCCAGTCGAGCTTTTTGTCCGCCGAGTTTAGAATCACTCTGCTGGGCTTCGGCTAACCCCTCGCCAATGGAATACTGGACATTTCCTCACACTCTCTCGCCCACTAACTTCTTCCCACCATTGTTTCCAATGTACGTACGATCGCCGACGTGTGCAATTACGAGAATTGTGGAAAGGTGTATTGTTTCCCAAGAGGAGGAATACAAACGTTCTGTCTTGGGAGGCTCGCAGTCGAGCGTTTCCTCTTTCATTCGGCTGCATCTCCATTATCTTTCCCGTAAAGCTCGGCGATGTTTGTTCTTTCCTTGAAACTGCCTCCTCCTCCTCCTCCTACGGCACGCGGCTCCTCTTTGTTTTCCTCATTGCGAAATTCTCGAGCGATGCAATTTAAAGTTTAAAATGCGCTGCGCCGATGATGGATCGCCGGGCGGGGGTGAGCGAGTACGCGCGCGCGCCTCCTCCTCCTCCTCCTCCTCCTTCTCCTCGCTTGAGAATCGACCAGCGAAACTGCACAAGTGTACTCTCCGGAGCTCGGTTTTTTTGCGCCTTTATGGAACTCCTCTCCCGCTGGGAGAATCCAGCGCGATTACACTTGACGACTTCTTGTCATCGGCGTTTAGGATCCTGGCAAGTGCAAGAGCGACGCGCGCGCCCCGTACGAGTTCCGCCGTCGCCGCCGCCGCGCTATAATTGGGAAAGTTCCCTCCCATTAAAAAAGAAGCGATCCTTGCCTTCTCCGGGAGATGGTGCTCTTTCCTTATGCAACGACTTTTCGATAACTTGCTTGTTCGTTCATGATGTATCTTCGAGTAGTGCGATACTGGAAGAGGACTCGATAGGAGTTCGATATCGGTGGAGTTCGATTCTTGGAATTGGCCTTGCCTAAGTTTTCCAGAAGGCTTGGCAAGCCTTGGCAAGCAGCTCATTTCCCTCACATCTCTCTTTGCTTAATGTATTCCTTTCCATCCTCGATTAGCTCTCCAGTTTCGGGAGGTTACACTGGAGGCTTCCAAAGGCGCGCGCGCGCGCGCGAGCTTTCTCCGTTTCGTGGGCAGATTGCGATCCTATTCCGGCCAAAGGTTACTCCAGTTTTTCGCCTTCGCGGGTAAGTAAGTGGAGTTCGTTCCACATCTCTTTGCCCAATTGCTTCGCCGACTTTGTTTGCCTTCTGCCCGCCCACCTTCGCTTCCCTCGCTAATCTGCTTGCGAGGGAACTTTGCCTTCTTCGAATCATCTCCCTCTATTGGTTTGGTTATAATTCTTGTTTACCTTCGATCCGCGACTTTCCTTCCCATGAATTCACTCGTTATTACTTTCTCACAGTTTTACATCAACCTTCGCAGTTTAACATGTGCGAACTGCGGAAGGTGAATGACCGGCTGGTTAATGAAATTGGCGGACACACGTCAATGTGCCGGAGGCGGCAGCAGCAGCGGCGTCGGCGGCGTCGGCGGCTCCCTCCAATCGAGTTCCGATTGTCCACGCTTGCCCGCGGCGGCCAATCTTATTTTCCACCTGCTGATCGAATTTGCTAATTCACGGCTACACCCGATGACGGCAGCGCTATTGGCAGCTATCGCCGGAACATCCGGATAATACAATTAACCAACGTCAATCCACCCTGTTCCTTCTCCCAGAGCTGCCTGCCTGCCACCCTTCTACTTCAGTGGTTCAACGCGTCCGACAGATAAGCTCTGTTTCCGGGAGAACTGCCGACGGATCTGTATTAATTTATATGTCACATGTCACGAATCGAGCTATGAACTCTACCATCTTATAATATTTTATAATCCACTTAAACAACTGTTAAATCCAAGTTATTTAAATGACTTATAGTTTTTTATGATATCTCATTCTTAGAAACGTATTTTTTTTTATTGAATTTAAAGTAGGTTGCTTCAATCTTGGTTGAAGTTGTTTTAGAAACTAATTCCCCTTCGAATAGCAATATAAAAGACAACATAAGATTGCTCCGAGTTTCAGTAGGACTTGATAAGACAGTGGAAAGATTCTTTGAATTCGGTGGAGCACGTTTTATCATAATATGTTCCTGGGAGAGGTGTTCCTTTGAGTCGGGTGCGAGGGAGGACCGCACGAGCTAACACTTTTTCATAGGCAGTTTCTGCACACTCTGTCTCCCACTCACTTTCGGCCGCCCTTTCACCAAGTTTGCCGGTGGTGGTCCGCGAGGCGCGTTGGCCCCCTCGTTTTACCGTGTGGCGCCTTTGGGGAATGGCTCTGTAATGCACACTCGCTGAATGCAGAGCGAACCCACTTGGCGTCGTCGTCGGTTGGCGCCTCTTTATCGGTGTCACTCCTGTTACAAATGCTTAGACAAGGCGTTTGATCTCGGGCGCCCGGATTATGCAAGCAAGCGGGAGGGTGCTTCAAGCAACGGCGTCGGCGGCGTCGGTTCGCGTCCCTCATTCATTCTCTCTCTCTCCCACCCTCTGCCTCGCACCCCTTTTAAATCCAGACATTACTCGCCGCAACGCCAGCTATTTTCAAAGGCTCGACGGCTGCCTGTCCCTTTCCAAGATGCTGCGGTTAATAAACGGTGTGTGTGTGTGTCTGCCTCTCCTCTCTCCTCTTTCCCACTCACTCACTCACTCAGCCTCTCTCGCTCGGTACGACCACCGACTGCAGAAGATCGGTTTTGGAAGCGAGTGGGGAGGCGGGTCCACTATCTCAGGCAACATTATCCAAACCGCGCCGGAATCCCGGCTCCCATTGGGGCTTAGTCAACCACCAAAATTAATTATGCTCATCCCTAATAGTTCCCAGCAGTAGCGGCGGCACCAGTAGCACAGAGAGCGAAAAGTTACTCAAGTGTGAGCGCTCGTTCTCTCTCTCGCTCGCTCGCTCGCTCACTAGCTTCCCAAGCTGTAGCAACGCGCATGGCGATGAAATCGATGAGAAACTGCAGTCTCTCTGTGTAAGTGAGAGGAGCAGAGAGGGAATGAGAGAGCTCGCCGTCGAACTTTAGGAAACTTAGGTGTTCCCAGCGCGAGGGGAGAAGAGGGGAACGGCTGAGAGAGGAAAGGCAAGACACTGATAACACGTAATGCCAAAGTACGCGTGACTAAGTATGCGCGTTCATCGGCCGATTTCCTAAATGATCGACCAACTGTCGTTGCTTTATTGAAAAGGGGCCACTTGCCCCGACGAAATAGGGGCTGAGGACCGATCGAACTTGAGGAAAAGTTCTCCCCTCTCGGACCACCTTCGTATCAAGGTATAAAGGATTTTTGCAAACTCAAGGACCTCGTAAATCGTGAGGGGAAAGGTGCCAGTGGCCGCGAACGCTGACAGAGCTTTCGCGTGGCTTTTCCTGGGGCCCGCCAGTTCCGATGGCATTTTGTGACCCCTGAACTTCAGAGCCAACCCCACCCCGATATACTCGCACTGCCCTTTCTCTCCGCGGCGGCGGCGGGAGAAAAAATATGCCAGCATAAGGGGAAATAATATAGCTCGATTCCCGAAGGGAAATTCTTGGATGGATGTTGTATCCTTGCATCGATGTAGAACGCGTACATACTGGCAGGACAGTGTTATATTACCTGGGTCAGGAAGCACCTTCAACAAATCCACGCGAGGCAAGTTCCAAGCGTGGAAGCAGCCTCGAGTAAATTTACAGCGACCAGGTTGCGGTCAGCTAAGGCGCCGATGCGCCAGCTCCAATTTGTCCGGAGAATGGGGTAATCGAGTCACGGTAACCGGCGGCATTCCTTAAGGCTCCTTGCCTTATTAAGTCTGAGCTCCTACTCGTTTGTCCCGACACGTTACCACCCAATGTCTGCCAAGAAATCTGCATCCCCCGCTCGATATCTCATAGAAAATCCAAGACTTTTGACCCATTCAAAACCAGGCAAAATTTGAAACACTTATTCCTAAGTGCAACGATTTTATTTTAAAGTATGTAATAATAATATTTAATTGTAGTGATTCAAAAAGAAGGAGAGGAAGAAAGGAATATTTGACAACTGGTTAGAATAATCGAAAGATTGTTGTATGTGATCGAGTTTAATGGGGAATTAAAGAGCTGTGGAGTCTAATTCGCTATCAGAGATAGGGCGAGTAAGTGGGTGGGTGAATAGCTTTTTAACCGTTCCTATCAGTCTAAAAAGAGAGGGGTCCTCTTACTTAGGAGAGGGCTTGGTTCGCTATTCAGGCTGGGGCGGGCTGAGGTCCGCTCGGCCAACTAAATCACGACGGATTTAACTGGATTCTACAAACTCCGTTGCGCCAGGGCCACGACGATGTATTGCCCTTCTAGGGTCGTTGTGGTGCCATTCTACCGCAACGCGGATATACGCGCCTCTAAGAGATTCCCCGAATGGCCTCTGCTCCGTCGGCCGCCCAACCACTCCGCGTGCTCGCCTGCTTCGCTTTCACGGTTCCTTTCATCGGATGCACATCTCAATTTCACGATGCCAACCCTCCCACCGAAATCCCCGTGGAATATGAATTAATGAATGTCAATAGAAAGCGCACGAAACATCCTCTTTAACTGGTGGAGCATGCTAGTTGTCAACTATCACATTCATAGGAGAGTTACCAAAGTGGAAGAAAGGACTTTTTATCGAGGGTACTATCATCACAATTAAAGTTTAACGGTGATAGTAGTGGCGGTGGTAGCGCGGTAGCTCCCTGCGGCAGTGTAGCCGAGCATCTGCGGCCGTTCTCATGAAAGTCATGCGTCGAAAGTTGAGAGGGAATCGCGAACGCGAACTTTCAATTTACGTCTTCCGCTTCTCCGCCTCCCGCACTCTCGGCCGCTCTCCACCGCTCTGCTCCCTGTCTCTCTGTGTGTTCTTCCCTCGCAATTTCGAGCTCGTCCTTCTCCCCGTCGACTCTCCTTCCGCCACGAGTTATGGCTTTCCAACGATTCTTCGCCTCGGAGGAAACGTCCTGCGACGTGCGACACCTCGACGAAAGCGAGAGCGATGCACTCGCAGTTTCGGCGGTAAAGAGTCCCTCGACGATCCGTCGACTAAACTACCGAGACCTCTGCCGCATTATCGAACTCGACATTCTGTCACGCCGCCAACCTGAGTGCTTCCGGAATATTCCAAGAAAATTCCACGGGGAAATCCCCGCTTTTCAACCTACCACTCTTCCACGCGAACCATTCGATTCCCTTAACACTATAATATTGAATATTACCAATCATACAACAACTTACATAAGCAGACTTGAAGAATCGCGGCGAAGAGGGCTGCGAGTTTCCGTGCTGCCATGAGAATGAAGCACCTTTGCGATTAGCCTTCTTACACCAGGGTGTGATCTGCAACAAACAAGAACTCGCTTAAAAATTGCCCAAAATATTGATAGGGCTGTAGGAAAATGGGTTCGATCGGAAGCAGTCATTCGATTACGAAGCCATTACTCTCAAGTTCGGGAATGCATGTTTAACGGGCAACGGGCGGAAAATAGGAAGGCGGGCCAGCTGTCGAGGAACCATTAGTCGCAAGTTCACGGTCTCGATGCAAGCAGTTGCGTTGCGGGGCTGTGAAAAATCGGCGAGTGGGTGGAGATCCCGACGGAGCGGAGAATGCGGTGGCGGCGGCGGCGGCAGTGGCGGCGGCGTCGATTGATTTATGGTAAAAAGAGTAGTAAGTGGGCGATTTTTCAATGAGGCCGCGATCGGCGGAGGGACTCCATGGATTCCCGTGGGAGAATGGAATTTTGAGCGGTTACAGTTCACTCTGATCGACGGTATCAAACTCGCCCCCTCGTCATACGATACGTGCTTCAGTCACCCTCCGGTGATTTCCCGGCTATTTCGATATACCTATTGCCAACCTTCTCCCTCCAAGGGACTCCTCGCGCTCCTCGAAAACCTGCCCTCTTAAGTTATGGCTTTCGTCTCGGCCCTCATCCCTCTCTCCCTATGAATCTATGCATGAGATATAGCAACTTTATGCTTTATGCATTAAACGCATCGCTCCTAAAAAGCCACCGACATCGATCCACCTTCATTCTACCGGAGACTGATCACTCTACTTTCGCCATTTCATTATCTAATTCAACAAGATTGATGTATTTATTACCTGTCTACTGATAGTGATTCGTTACGGATTAAATGCTAGGTGGTTATACTAATTTCTCACTTAACGTTTAATATAATTATATGTACATTTATTGTATAGGAGACTGATGATTTTAGTTCCACAATTTCATTATCTAATTGAACAAGATTGATGTATTTATTACCTGTCTGCTGATAGTGATTCGTTACAGATTAAATACCAGGTGATTATGTTAATATCTGACTTAATATCTGCCTAGTTACTTGGCTATTTTTAATTCGTAAGGTTAATCCGGCAGGCGCCGGAACGTCGTTCCGGCGCGCTCCGATAATGCTGGGAAATTCGTCAGCGACGCATACCTGGTGGACGCGGGCGCGCGTTTAGATGGCCGCACCAAGCGTTTACGGTTCGCGCGCCCGCTCTGCAAGTGCGCGCCGTGAAACTTTATGACAAGTGCAATGAGCATCGCCGTTTGTATTGCCGAGTGGGTGCTCTCGGCTGCGATTACCGGATGCTGCTGCCACGGGCGGAAGCATGCCGTGACATTACTCTGCGGCTGCCTACTACCGTCTGCTCATTAAATCAGAAATACTTTTGCTCCGTAGAAACGAGCCTGGCCGCTTGGCCATGGAACTCGAGGAACTCCGCTCTTCCGCATCGCACCTATCTCTTGCCGACCTTATTTTCATTTATGTTGACGTCCTCAACGAGCACAGTCCTTCCTATTAGACTGTCTTATATAACACTAAATCTTTTCCAATTCTAGACTTGTATTTATTCTGTTCGAAAGTAAAGAAGTTTACAGTTAAAATGTTTATTAAAACACTGACTTATTTTGTATGTCAAGTTGGTTTATATGAAAGTGTGGGTTTCACAAATTGTATGAAGATCGATAATCACGAGCGGTTTGCTCGTGACAGGTGGATCGCAGTTATTCAATCGGCCGATAAAGAACGCAATGCAATATGTTACGTGTTTCTACAGAGACTCCACTTTCGTTCGTCTAAGGTTAGACTGGTTTATGTGTGTCTTAGAGTTACCGAGCGGACCAGGCGCACGTACTGTTTTCCTCGGCTCGATAACACCTGAAGGCACCCTGACAAACACACAAGCGTACCTTTCTTCCTTGTGACAAGGACACGCGTGCAACCCATGAGAAATCTAATCTGGAAGGTTTCCGCTTTATTTAATCGCGTCTCCTTATCCGCCTGTCGATTCCATTTCTTACGCGGTTGCCGATACCGATTTACCGAGAGGGTGCCACTCACCCCCTCATTCTATCCCGTTCGATCGGCCCCGCTCCTTTATTCCGGCGACCGCAGCCGCTTTTTTCACCGCGGCTCATTAATTATCTGGTTAAGTGGCATTAACACACGAGCGGCCAGGAATTGATGGGCCGCAGTGTCGCGCCGCACTGGGGATTGTGTTCTTAAGCAACTACGCAGACCGACGCGACCTACCTTCGAGGTTAAAAATGAGCTTTCCCTTTTGCCAACTTCTAGCCAACTTTCTCACAGATTTTTAAAGCAGTTAAGTACCAAAGAAAATTATTTTATTCTTCTATTATTTTAAATTCTTTAAGGTATTGAATTATTTTATACAGAATGTCTGTATTGCAAGAGAAAATTGTAGTGTAAAATTGGATATTGTATGTATAAAGTCTCGATACTTTTCGATGGGAGTTCAATGTGGTTTTAGGTTTGGATGATAGTGTTTGCCAGGAAATGATGGTTCTGTTGTCTTTGGAAATGCAGCGGGGAGCACATTCTCTCACTCTGCGGTTCTTTATATTATACAATATCGGCGAGGCAATGCACGTATGCAATCCTCCGCCATAATTCCTTGGTTTCCTTGCGCTTTCCGCCAGCCGATAATACGATTCCTCGTTGGCGAGCGATGTGGACACACGGTGCATTTGCACCTAGGAAAATCTAATCAGCGTGTCGACTCCTCTTTCCCGTTATTTCTCCCACCTCCTCGAACCATCGCCCGCCTCCCACTTGCCACTCTCTCTCTCTCGCTCTCTCTCTCGCTCTCCTCCAATCGCATGCGTTATTTCGCGAGATTCCTGGAATTTCCCTTGCTGAACTCCTGCGCAACCACCCCCGCTTTTATCAGTTCGAATTAGTTTTCGGGTTATTAGACACCTCGGAAGTGCGGCTCTCGATTCCCCGAGGAATTTCCCGAATGAATCTGACGCCTCTGGGATTAATGCCAGCGCCATCAACCTGACTTTTATAACGCGATAAATTTTTGTTTATTATATCCCAAGGAATAAACGTCCAACGCTTCGATTTCAAGATTTTACTCTCCTCTCTCGTAAGTAGGACAATTTCTGTTTTCTCGCAGCGGAGCAATTTGCAATGGGCGAATTTATTAAAGGTACTTTCGAGGTATTCATTGCTAGAAAGAGAAATATTCGAGATATTCAAGCTCGATTCGTCGAGGTGGAGAATGTCTCTCGGTCCACGTTGTGCTTGCACAGCACGCGCCAAGGAATTCTCGGGTTTCAGGATCACTCTATAACTCGCGATCTAGAAAATGTGAGCCCTTTCTCTCCCCTCTTCTCTTCGTATCTAGCTCTCGCTCTCTCGCTTCTGAGGAGTGGCGCCACGATCTCGCTCTGTTTTTCACTCTGAGACGACAGGCTTCCCCTCCGGTAAAAGAGGTATATACGCGTGAGCGAGCAGGCTTTCGTATGCACGGCGTAATCCCGTAACACGTTCCCTCTATCAGAACGCCCCCGTCATCGTGGGCGGGCGACCTCAACGAAATGGACCGGCGCCCACCGCGCCACTGCTCTGGCGTCGCCGTCGCCCTGAGAATATTTCATCCCCCGAGTGACGTACGATCTACGAGGCGAACCGGCCTTTTAAAGCCACTTTAATCGCCGATACTCGCGGTACGCTCGCTGCCGTGAGCAGAAATTAAAAGCGGCGCACGGCCGAGCCGGCTGGCCCATGAAAGCCACTACCACCCCTTTCTCCATCCCTCCAGGCAGCAGCCCTCTCCCTCACTCGGGCCAGAGGTCTGGTCGGGCACGCTCTGTCATAATTATTCAAGCAAAAGCCGCTTTCTTCCCATTAATTCTCCATTCCGCCTCGTTTTTATTTCGCACCCACCCACGCCAATTTCGTCGCATTGTCGCGCGTCATTAAATCCATATTACCCTTTCCCACCGCCCAACTCCCGCGCCCCGCCAGCCTTTCGAGGGAAAAATACGCAGGTGATTGCGCAATAAAATCTTTCCTACGCTTGGGAGGTTTGTGACAGTCCGATAGCTGGAATTTCCTCTTGAACTCGAACAGGAAGGAACTGGAAGATTTATAATGGGATCGCCGGATCGCTGGAAATGAGAAACTGTACCATTTCTAATTGGTAATCCGACAATCCTCACTTCCAGCCAGCGCTGCTAATTACATTTCAAGTGAAAGACAACAAAACTTTGCCGGTTATCCGCGGTACTTGGAGATGGGAGGAGCCGCGGTGGCACTCGGCGCGGCACTCCCGAGAGCCACGTGGCACCGCACGAGAGCGAAACTTAATTCGTTTCTGTTTCTGACACCTCGCAGTACGCGCGCCCTTTTCTTCGCCGTCCTTTTAAGTCGCCTTTGTACGCTCGTCCGAGAAAGGCTACGCCTGTCGGGAACAAGCGGACCAACCAGTTCTGGCTTCATGAAATCTCTGACCGTCACCGAGCTACGTGACAGAGATACCTTCTTGGAAAGAAGACGTCAACGAAAACGAATTCAATTTATTTTTCTCCCGACCTAATGATCGCATTCCTAAATTATTTTGTAATATTTAATTATTATTTCACGAGTATTTAATGACGGGTAAAAATGCGATATAATGTTGATCTCGAAGACCAGCAAAGCGCAGAGAGGAAAAGAGAGGCGGATCAGTATATAAATACACATATGTGTATTGGTATGAGTCGCGAGGCTTTGGAAGCGGCAGCTTTCATCGAATCGAAATCCCCGATGCGGTGTGCAGAACCGGCGCGATCCTGTCGACGGCTCCTGACGCTCGGATGCCCCGCGAAATTGATTTCCTCGCAGGATCTCTGGTGATGCTGCTGCTGCTGGTGCTGGTGCTGCTGCTGCTACTGCTGGCCGCTCGTGACACAAAAATCCCGGGGAACGTGACACGCCGCCGCTCTCCTGGTATCCGGTATTCCAGTCGCCGACAGATAAGAAGCCCCTCGCAGCTGCGATAATAATTATGCAAGGAATATTACGGCGTGCCAGCGGCATATCAAGTGGAGGAGAGCAGTTTCCCTTATCTACCAAACCTAGCTGAAGCTGACCCGTACTCTCCTCTCAACTCTCCTTTTCCCTCTCTCCGAGAGCAGATGATTTATCGAGACTAGCCTTACTTTTCTCCCCAACTTGGGGAAACACTTCCGAAGGAAGTCCTGACGCCACAAGCATCTCTGGATTGTCCGGGTCAGGACCACCAAATGGACTATTCGACTTCGTAACTTCCACCCTTCCGTGACAAATGTCTCTTCACGCACTCTTGACACTGGCGGGATATTGAAATTTAGCTGTCAACTTGCCGGATAATTGCATTCTTGATTTACTTTCTATGACGCGTGAAGTGTCGAAATTTGGAGCGTCAAAGCTTCTCTGTCTAGTACTCGCGAGCTTTACTAGATGCTTCTTAGGGAGAAGGCAGTCTCCTGGCAGACGATGACGCGATCCCATCAAGAAGAGATTCTTCCGGCCGATATTAAAAGCGTGCCGACGTAAGGCCGAGAGAGGCGGAGACGAGGTAATTGAGCGGAGAACGATGCAGCCTGCAGAGACAGTGGCCCTGAAAGTTGCAATTTCACGGGAGCACGGAAATCCGTTTCGACTGCGTTATTACGCCAGAGTGGCACACTCTCTCTCTCTCTCTCTCTCCTCTTCACTCTCATCTCTCATCTCTCGCTCTCTCCCTCTCCATCCCCTTTTTTTCCTGTTATAATTAGGCGTGAAAGCACTTCTGCCGCACTGCCTCGCCACTGAAGAAGGCGAGCAAGCGTCAATTTTTAACGGCCAGGCGTGTAGTACTCGAGCCTCGCGTCAGCCACTCGGTTAAGTCGAGAATTCCACCACTCACCCTCGACTTTATAAACCCGCAGCCGTTTCTACCATGGCGTAACATTTATTCGGCGAGAGTGGCCGCAAGCCCGCAATAGAAACTAGTTCAAACTCCTCGTTCATTTGTCCCGTCCAATTTTATCCCTTCTCTCATTATATCCCCGCGGTGCTAATTAAAGATCCAAGTCCATTCACGATCGCGTTACAATTTCACGTGTGTGTGTGTGTATGTTCGGAAGATTTCTCGTGATTTCGTAAACTTGAGGGAAGTTTACTGTTTACGGATTAAACAGAGTCGACGAGGGTCAAGAGAAAGGCGGTCCTTTCTCATGGGGAGGGAGCTTCCTTCCGGCGACGCTGAGGATATTTCAAGGAGGGGAGGTTCATTATCGTGAAAGATCGAATGATTTAGGGAGATTGACTGGCGTGGAAGTTAGTGTAAGCCGCGAGGCGATTACACGGTAGAGCGAGTGTCGGTGCCAGTGATGGGTGGCCGCGAATTAGCACGATTAAGATGGTATCGCATCGAGCAGGACAGGAGTGACTCGGGCCATGCTCTCGAGGGCCCAAGGGCTCAAGAGGTCTCTCTTCCCTTCCCTTCTCCCGCGCTCTCTCCCTCTCTCTCTCTCCCTCGCAGTGTGATTTCGAGAGCAGTAGAGCTCGCAAACTCGTGTCCCGCCATCCCAAAGTAACCGGCAAGTGGAACGGCTGTGGCCGCCGCCGGATATCTATGGGGGGTGGTATTCGGTGCTCGTGTTGCCTCGGATTACCGGTATACAGGAAGCGCCAAAGCTCTCCTCTGTACAGAGAGAAAGCGCCCTGCTAGCCCGGAGAGAGATGGCGAGAGAGAGAGAGAGGGAGAGAGAGGAAGCTTCTGGACCCCAACGCTCTGATGCTGAGTTACGTTCTCCATGTATATCCCTCGGAGCTACTACACACAGCAACCGATTCCATAAATACAACGAGGCTCCAATGTCCGACTCGCACAATAGACCGTGTCACCTGGCCGATCTGCCTCCGGAAACTGACTATAGCATCGAACAACCTGTCCAAGGGTTCGATTCGATCGCGAAACTCGAGGAGATTCCCTCCAAGGAAAATTCCTCTGACGTTGGTCGATCACTTAATCGATTAATACGTCGCCAATGATATATTGCGCCGGGATTGAAGGGAATTGGAGGGAATACATCATCAATGGATAAGAATAATGGGGCTTGCGTGACTCTCGAAAAGAGCTTTGTTTTCCCGCTGGATAAAGAGAGTCCGAGTGCTTTAAAAGTGGTTGAAGGCAGAAAGGCTGATCTAATGTCCTGCAGGAGAGAGAGAGTTCCCCAGGATCTGTGAAAGTCTGCCAGGAGCTCTTTTGAGCCGATAATTTGGAGGATGCATTAATATTCTCTCGGCCCCGTAAATCTGCCAATCAGAATAGGGGAGAGCGAACGGGGGCGGTTCGCTCTCGCCACCCCTGAAGACAGCTGTCCGTGCGGTGGGAGTGATCTACAATCCGTCGTACTGTTTTAATAGTCGATAAATCTCGTTACCCGGAAAAAGGAAGTGTTCACGTGGCCGCCGCTTGTTCACCCGTTGGATTAATTTCTCGGGTACTCTATGACGGATTTCTTTGAATTCATTTAAGAATATGAATGAACCCAGACTTATTTTAATTCCCACCGCACCTCTATTTACACTTTTATCCACCAATGCTTCATACATTTCTACCGACTCATTAATCAGGCACGCCTCATACAACGCACACACTCACTGTTTATTAATCTCCACAAACCGCAGTTAATACTGACGCATAAATATTACTAGCGACCGCGGTTCTCATTTATTGACTGTACACGCCACATCGAAACTGCTCGTTCAACAAGAGATTCAATCCATATAAACCTAATGCACACTGATTAACAGTAACTCAATAATACACTCGACCTCTCCTACCCAACCAAGATAACTTCCCACCCCTTTTCTTCACGGCGTTCTAACAAACTCCCAATTTTATTACAATCCCAAAGCACTGGATCAATGCAGGTTCAACGACGAGGGGTATTATTTTCGGAAAACTGCCGGCGGGGTTTCGGCCAGGAGTAATTACCTTCAATGATGTGTCCAGTAACGACGACGACGATTAAATTGAATGATGATAATCTTGGGGCTATACAGGCAGCGGCCTGGCCAGCCCGGTGAACGGGCCAGTGGTGGATGGGCAGATGATATCGCTGGCATTAACGCTAATTCGATCGGCTTAATTATTGAGGGCGGCTGCGAATTTCAATAGCAATTTCGCCGAATTATTCAGCGCGGAGAGAGAGAGAGAGAGAGAGGGGAGGGCTGAAGGGTGGAAAAGAGGGAAGGTCGAAATAAGAGGAGGGGATGGTCGGCGATTATTCCGCGCGGAGTGAGCCCACGATTTTTGTGTACACCGGCAAAGGGCATATAATACTGGCAAAATGCGAAACGTGACAGCCGGAGGATGGAAGGGAGCAAAACAGAGTTGGAAAGAGAGGGAGAAGGAACTATATACATGGAACAAGTCGGTGCCATACTCCTCTCCTCTCTTTCTATACAACGGATCCGGCTATTCCCGTAAACTCGCGCGGAATGCAACAAAATTATTATGTGGCTCGCTGAATTTTAATCAAATCTGCCTCTTCCCTCCCTTCGCCCCAACTCCCTCTCTCCGTCGTCCTCTTCAGCTGGCAATGCTGTATACAGCGGGAACTGTTACGCAAATATAAAATACGAAGGCGTATATACGAGCGGCATGCGCCTCCTGGAAATCGCCTCGACTGATGCATAATTTATTTACGACATCGGACTCGCCAACTTCAATGTTCTCCGTATGCGGAAGGCAGCCTTGTAATGCGTTGAGTATGGCTCTTTCTAATTTCGACAGCGAGCCTCTGTCGAGTGCTGGGAACGCCGGTGTATTTCGCAGTGAGCGCCCTGTGTGGAATTAGTAGGTGTAACAAGTCTGGCTAGTTCTCTCGTTGGGAGTTAA
The DNA here is from genome assembly GCA_910591665.1 of Ectemnius continuus. Lineage (NCBI taxonomy): Eukaryota > Metazoa > Arthropoda > Insecta > Hymenoptera > Crabronidae > Ectemnius > Ectemnius continuus. Next base: position 3,471,714 of record OU342868.1, on the reverse strand, counting down.
CAACTGTTCCTCTCGGCTTTTATGAGAGAAGCTGGAATGCTAGGTTTGGAAGAATTAAAAGGAAATTTTATGGTAAGTTTTATTTTGTAGGTATGTGTGTTTTTTGTGGTGGTGGGAGTGGAGAATTGTTGGTGTAGCTTGTGAGAGATGGAAAGGAAGAATGATTCGGTGAACTCTAACGGGGGATGTGTTTTCCCTGCCCCGACGGAATATCACTCGGCATATCGAGCGGCCGGGGAATCTACGTGTTTGCAGGATATGCACTGACTCGCGACCGTTTCCCGATTCCGAACCAGGAAAGAAATGTCAATGTCACGATCGACGTAGCACGGCTGTTCGTAATGTTTAACCCGGGGAATACGGAATGTGACAGATACGAGATACGATCGCCCTCCCCCTCCAACCGCACTTTCATATTTCCTGCTTGATCTCGCTTGCCTTCCAACTTGCTGCTCTCATATCTATGTACCTTCGAAATTTACTTCGATGGGAGTTCGATTATTCCCGAAACTCGAAATTCCCAACGTCCATTCTTCAAAACTACAGTCATTTATCCAGATTAAGGAAAATACAAGATTGACATATAATATAAAATATTCCTTGCCCGTTGAAATTGCACTGACGAGCGTCTAAAAAATGTATGTAACAAACACAGCCTTCGTTCATTTTTACTCCTCGGCTAGCAATCGAATCGTATTGAACCGGAATTATTAGGGCTAATAATTCCTCCCTCTTCTCAACTAATGATCCCAATATTTCGATGGACTTTTAATGGGGGGGGGTTTTGCTGAAATCACCCATAAATATATATGCATCATTCGACTTTAATTAGCCGTTTAAAGGAAGAACGACGAAAATAGCATTCGAACTTTGTCGGGTATTTAACGAGCGGTAGAAATGGAAAATGGAAATCGTACGGCTAAATCGCCACAGCTGCAACTGGCTGGGAACACAATAATCAGCCGTTTATCAATTACGGGAGCGCAGGTGGAGCACTCGGGCGAAATGCTCGATCGAGATGCGGCTGACACTCGACTCCGGTTTAGACTGCATAGAAGTGTTATCAGGTAGTGGAGCACTGCACGAGGACTTTTCGTAAAATCAGCGAGGCCTACTCGCAGAGAGAGTGCGAGAGAGAGCGAGAGAGGGAGCACATTTGATGAACATTTGCCGGTGCAATGTGCGCGGCATTGACGCGGGAATGTCGCCGAAAATCTACCGGTGCGAGTTTAGCACGGCAAACGCGTGTTCTACCTGTAATTATCTCGCATACTCGTAAAGCTCGCAAGAGGAAAGCATTCTACATATTCGCCGGGTTAATAGTGTGCGTGGTGTAACTTTATTACAACGTTTAGGTGCTCGACTACACGAACCAGTCGAATTAAGAGGATTCGGCGGGTCTCTTGACGGCAAAGCCGCAAACATGGAATATTAACTGCTCGACATCAGCTCTCTTGTCTAGCGTTATCTGCATCTCGAGACAGTGTACTATTTCGTACTAGTTGCATGTCATAAGCGGCAGTGCCCCGAGTGAAATGTCAAGTACCCATGATGGAAACATTAGGCTGACGGTGATTCGTGAATGCGAAAGTTCACAGGGGAATCAAAGGAGGATAGCAATTATGCTTGGGTTGGAACTCCGCTATAGTTGTGGAGAATTCATCGCTCCATATGTTCTCGACATTTTCAAAGGGAATTTCAGATCGAAGTTGAGAAGTTTCCCTTTCGAATCTCCCTGATTTCCTACCGAATCCCAATGTTGGCATCGCATTTCGCAAGGGGGTGGTGGAATCGAAGTGGTCGCTCGCAGACAAAAGCTGCTTCTCTACCAACTTATTAAACCACCCCGCAAAACCGATCCTCGCCGCTGCTTCAACGCATGCATGCGTGGCTGGCACCCCTCCTCCTCCCCCCTCGCATGGGAATATCCGCACACAGTTCGATTGAGCCCCGTTGAAACTGGTAAGCCAGGCCCTCTTTCGCCGGTGCTGGAAATGGTGGAGGTGGAAGTCGGGTACAAGCGCAAACGAACTTTCCGCACGGTCGAAGATATCCGCCATTCAGCAGCCACTTGAACGGTCAAGTAGTATATTACTTGGATTCTCATTGTCCGAGTGTGGGATATATCGTATACCGCACCACTTTCAACCATCCTAGTCGGGTTTAAACTGTCTGCGAACTCGAACCGTCTGCCTCTCTCTTATTCACTTTCGTATTAGTCCCACTCTCCCCTTTATCACGCCTGCTCTTCGCATCCTCACTCTCAACCAACCCCTTTGTTTCCCCACTGTTGCCTCCAGTCGATTTTAACGATCCCTTCATCGGAATTTCGCAGGTTCCCTTGCGCTTCCATTATTCTCACTGAGTTCTTATTTGTAAAATATTGTTATTGTAAATAGTGGAAACCTTGACTAGAAAGAAACGACTTATAGAATGATCGAAGGTGACCTATTCGAGTGAGTGTTCCGGCGAGATTAATGGAGTGTTCGTCATACATCGTTCCTGGCAACAATTTACTGTTGTTGGTGTATCTTTTTCCACTTCGCGATGGAGCTCGAGCACTCGTTTCGTCAGGAATGGCGGCCTATTAAGCCATATACGCGCACCTCAGCGTTACGCGGCCGCTGTTCTTCATCTATTGTACTAGCCTATCTATCCATCTGTCTCCATCGATCAGTGTTATCTATCCATCGTCCATCCGTCCTCCGCCCCCCCCCCCCCCCCCCCCCCCGTATACCACTCGCGCTTCTCCTATCAATTCGTGCATCTCCCAATCTCGTCCAACGATCTACCTATCTATCCATTCATCCGCACGTCTAACTGGCCCAGTCTACTATTACTTACTGCCACTGCCACCAACTGCATTAGTGCTTAATGCTGGATCCCCTCTCCCTGATTCCTGTTGCGCATTCCATCCGATCGCCAAATGGCAAATGGCATTTCCCTATAAAATGCGCGAGTAATACGTGGGACAGGATGAAAAGACTATACAGAGAAATCGATAGAAAGGAAACACGAATTGTAGACTACACTTGTTAGAAAGTAATTTGAAAATTTCGCAAAGGGAAGACATGTATTTCGAACGTTTTTAGAGTCGAACTTTCTTCTTTGAATAGAGAGTGTTACAACAGGTCGGGTCCCCAGGTGCTCATTGAAACGGGGGAGATGAGTAAGTTCAGGAGTTGCGATTCAGAAATATGCGTGGCAATTAAAAGTTGCAAAGCGCACTACTGACTGACGAGGAAAGCTGATATGGCGTGCGGGAACACGTTCATCCTCTTTGGAAACCTTCCTTTTTGGGAGACATGAAGTCCTCGGCACCCTATTACGAAAAGGCTCGTTAATAAAACTGGCAGAGGAGGATCGGTGGTCTGCTTTTAAAAAGATGGTGAATCCTCGTTTGCTTGTGTGTGTGTGTGTGTATGCGTGTAAGGTTGGATAGAAGCCGATGATGCTCGTTACGCGAGCTCGAATGATATTTACAGCTTTTAGACTTGGAGGCCGCTGCAGGCACTCGACGGCTTACGCGTAAACTTGCCTATTATCCCCGATAAGTGACCTGTTATCTGTGCGGGCGGAGCCGTTATCCGCTTACTGCCACGCTCGATCCCTCTACGCCAACTATGCTCTAACTTCACTACTGACGTTTCGTCATGAGTGCTCCTCCCCACGAACCCCCCCGGCTATTATTCAAATCCTCAATGGATCCTAAGATATCCTTGCTACCCTCGCTTCAACTTCATCATCGGCCATTTAATACAGACTATACGTCCTCATAAGTTTGTGTCAGTGTGACCAGTTTTGGGGGATTGACACTGAGGGTTTTCCCTCAAAGGGAGAGGTACTCTACAGTGCATTTCTGTGTCTACTCCTGATTATCTAACATGTCTATCAACACAAATAAGTCGCGGTTAAAGCCCGATCGGTTTGCCCAGCTAGAAGTACTGCTCGAATTTTCCATTAACTTTCAACTACTACTTCCAATATTTATAAACTCTTTAATCACTAATGATTTTTACATGTCAGTGATTTAAATATTAGTATTTTAAGTTAAACGAATAAAGAGCACTGCTTGTCGCACTGACACATTGGTAATTGAATGATTAATTTGCGAACGTTTATCGTCGCTGCAAAAAGTTGGAGATGTGCGCGAGCGCCGTATTTACCAACATTCCAGCTGGGGAAGCAGTAAAGTTAAACGACCACCTCGGCACGTATCGCTAATTATAACTGCGCCACCAATCGCCTCGGCTTTTTCCAGGCTGGCAGAATGTTTGTGTACAGGTGGACGAGGTCGGTAGGAGAAGCGCGCGTGCTCGGCATCGAAAATTAATCGGGAGCCGGTGTGTCCTGTGTGTACGATGGCATTTAGGAAATTATATTTCAACGCAACAGCCATTTGAAGGCCCCGTGAGCCTCCGCGACGGATTTTATAATTAATAATACTGGCGACACTCGAAATTTATGCCCACCGCCACCAACACCCCCTTTTCCCTACCCATACTCACACTAACTTTGCGAGCGGCTAAAGCGCCACTGGTAATTAGAATATTCGTAAACTGGCAATTCTCTAATTACCCGGTAATCAGGGAAGGTAATTAGATGTGGGAATTCGAAAATTCGCTTTAAAGGAGTTGTAGATTCGACTGTGAGAGAGTGTTCGAGATAGGGAAGAAGTTGTTCAGGGTAAGTTGAGTCCTCGAGGATCAGCGTGTGGCTCTTTGAGGGTTCGTTAGTGTTAATTCGAACACAATAAATCGTGGCAGCCGAGTGCACTCGTGAAATAACGCGGTGGCGGGGCACACTCCACTGAGAGGATTGCTCTTCATCGAGTTTTCTTTTTCTCCGGCAAGCCGCAGCAGCAGCAGCAACCCGCTACCGGTGCGGAATTCCACTCTGACAACTTGAACGGAACACGAGAGGCTCTTACTACATTTTTTCCAGCCGCTCACTTTTTCTCGCCGCTCGCCGCACCGCGCCACGCCGGCCGATCGAATCCTCCAGCGCGGTGACAATGTACCCTTTACAGGCTTTTATGAAAAAGTTCGACGTTAATGTGTTGCCTCGAAAGCTCGACACTCTCGGACTGACGCTACTTCCACTCGACTATGTCCCATTTTTACACGATCCCTCCCACCAGTCCTCCTCCGCCGCAAAATCATTTGTTACAAGTTGAACATTTTATTTAATTGGAGTGTTGGTTGAAAAAGTTGTTCAATTGATTGTCGTTTATTTCTGGGGTTTTGTAAAATCGTGAGGTTTTTATTGGTAAGTTTGAAGGCGGTAAAGTTTCTACTTGGTTTTGTTAATAATCGAGGGGCAACAGCTATTCAGCATTAATTTAGATGGAAATTTATGTTGCCGGGGTAGAAATAGCCGCGCCGATACGAAGCGGGTTAATTAAATCCTTTCTTCCCGATATGGGCTCGAGTCCAGCATCCGACGCCGCCTGTAACTAACGGCTAACCGCTGATCGAATCAGACTCCACTTACACGCGAGCTTTTTCTCGGTTACTCGATTACAACGAGAATCTTCGCGACAAGGGTTGCTAAGCAAATGAAATCAGGATTAAATTCTTTCCCTCTACGTTCATTAGTATCCGGCCAGGATGAAATATCAGTTTTATACATCGCAATTTATATTTCCTGGGTCAGAGCGATCGGAAAATAGCTTTTATAGAAATCCTGCAAATTCCGAGTTTAAAACAAGACCCTCTGGAATCAATCGGTCTCTTTCGATATCTCAGCGACACTTGGGTCGCCAAGTGGTAGAGCGATTCTTCTCGAAAAATGGTATTCCTGCCAGGAGGATATCGAGTGCGTCTACTTCGCATGAAATCGAACTTGAACAGAAGTAAATTGAATTTTCCTTCCCGCCTGGGAAACACAAACTTGCTTTCAAGGCAAGGCTGACTATGTGCAAAGGGGGAGCGAGAAAGAGGAGAGTAGTCGGAGCTGAGAGAGATTCCACCGGAAAAGGGAATCGCTACGGTGTAGTTCGCAAATATTCCAGGCATCTCGGCGGTGCCCTACAATTACCGGTTCGTTGAATGTCTGAGACCTTAAAGGGCTTCGGTAATCGGGCAAAAGGCCGACCCTGATTGTGCACGAAAACAAGAACGTTCCTGCGCGCGCGCGCGCGCGCGTATTTTGCCCGCTTCAGAGTCTCCGCGCGGAAATCTGGCACGCCTTCGTATTTCATCGGACTAATGCCAACCTAATGACGTTAAGCCGAATGAGTGTACGACTTCGTTACACGATGGAGAACGCGCTTCGCCTCCATCCTCTTCTATCTCCGATCTCTTCGCTCTTCCTAATATTCCCATTTCCATCTACACTCTTAACTCCACCGTTTGATCAATCTTGCGCAATTGTGGTGGTTGCTGCTCGCTCAGAGTACTACTTCACATTTTCAATGAATTCCCGTCGTTGAAAAGCGTCCTCGAAAATTACACACTCATCCCACATTCATGGAACGTGGAATTAAAAGGGAAAATTGAAATTATTTTGATACAATGATAAGGTAATTTTAAATTTGCCGATAAAAATAAAAGACATTTGAAGGGCTGTGAATGCTCGGTGGTTTTCCTGTGGAAAGCGCGTATTTCCCAGTTTTTCCTGGTAACCGTGTCGGGCTTCAGTTAATTCGCACTTCACCTTCCACTCGCATCGCTTTGATTCATTCTCGCGGTGAGTGACACCCATTTTATTTTCCCACCCTTTTTCCAATTTTTCCGGTAAACGGCGATGCGACTGCGCTACTGTCACCCGTAAATCTCGTCCCAGCCGCCCGATTGATGTATCGCGCGTTTGCACTTGTAATCTTTATTGCTAAATCGTCCCACGCAGGCTGGACTTGGCATTTCGCAAATTACAACATCGGCTGGAATTTTTGCTCGGCCAATTTTCACTTCCGCTCGATGCTCCGCCCTAAAGTTGGACACATAGTTGAGAGTTATGCTCGAGAAAGTAGGGTGCCAGTTGTCTCTTTAATGACGGGCGGCGTAACAAAAAGCATTATGTTCCGTCGGAATCATAATCGCTTCGAAACTTCCGGGTCAAAGAGCAATTACCAGTGAGAAAAGGGAACGAGCACCAGCCGGCACACACACACACACACAACATTGACTTTTCTCTCTCACGTTCTCTCTGTTATTTCACGAGGTATTCGAATAATCGTGCAAGTAAAGCGAGAGCATTTTAAATTGCCCGATGTATGTCGCATATTTTCCCCACATTTGTGCCATCCCCTCGGGATGCGCGTGCGCGATTATCCCCATTGCACAGACACACGCAGAGCCAGACGCCCGCCCGCCCGTCCATGTCGGAACCGCAAAATAACGGAAGCACGTGCACTGATTTTTTTTTGCCGGTATAAATCTGGATATAGCGGCGGAGAGCAAATATGATATGAAATTTCGAGGTAAACACGGCATCCTCGAAAATACCAACTGAAATGATTCGGCCTTGACGTTCACCTAATATTTGGACCGATTAATATTTACAATAGTTGATTACCTTTACACTGGAATAACAGGAATATTGAATGAAGTAATTCTGGGATTGGGAGGGCGGGCAAAGTTTCTGGAATTATCTTGAAAGATGGAAATCAAGGGCGTGGAAGTGACTGGAAGGATCCTGGTGCAGCAGCTTCCTCTGGAAGCCTCGGCTTCCCAAGGATTAGCCTAACCCGCGACGTTCCCCGGTAATTTCCAATTCGACTGAGAGCCGTGATCTCCATGCTAATTAAGCCTCGTCCAGCGGGCATTAGGCGGGCCAACGATGCATCGTGCGCGTGCATAAAGCTTCCCCAGGAGCTTTTAAAGATAGCCCGCCCTTTTTTCCACTGCTTCGGCTACCTTTCCCTGGACACTTGCTCCCCCATTCCCACACTAACTAAAACCGTCCACGTACCTATTCCCTGCTGAGAATTAGCTCCTAATTTCGCAAATTCGAATAGCAACTCCGCCCAACTAATCCTCGTTTCACGCTTCCACAATTTTGCTCCCTTTAATTTCAACTTTTCGCTCAAAGAAAATCCGATGACCTTTCCTTCCCACCTTTACTTTAACTTGGCCAGGCTTTTCTTGCACTGGGTCGTTCCCTTTGTTGAGGCGCTTCCAAGATAATTGCTGTTTCTCCAGAAGCTTTCAGGTCGGGGCGGAGCGGAGCGGCGATACATCCTGGCACGATTTACGCGACGGATTTCAGTTATCATAAGAACGCGCGCGCGATATTCTCCCAGCCGGACGATTTACGCGACGACTTCCTGACTCCGCGACGCCTCTATATTTCATTACGCCCGAGGCCTTTTTATCTTCTCCTTGCCGCAGAGACTTATGGTTTCCAGTTGACTCGAGCGTGATAGAAATTTAAGAGGCGCGCACTCTCCCTCTTCACCTGCCATTCCTCACTCCGATCAATTGCTCCCTCTCGTCCACGTCTAGCAAGCTTCCTCTGGGAGTTGCTGCTCTATTTTTGTTCCACCCCGAATCCCTAGTTCGTCCGCACTTACAATTAGTTGCCGGCCATTCGAGTAGTCTAATTCCTCGCTGTCCAATTCCCTGGTTGACCCAATCTACTCTCGGAGTATAACAGTATTATCCCGATAGTTTATCCCGATTTGTAGGTGGTGGACACTGTCAGATCCCAGTGGTACATTTATCTGGCTGTAGTGTTAGTATTTTCGTAGGTGGCGCATTCCAGTCGTGGCTCGTTTTCTGTCTGGCCGCTCTCTGCCGGGCTGCATTACCTCACTGCCACCGCCTGAATTTCCATCTGCTTAGCAGTGAAATCCGCTTTGCACGCTAGTCTCTCTCCCTTTCTACTACCCTTTCGTCCTCCTCTCTCGCTCCCTCCCTCTCTCTCGCTCACTCATTTGCTCGCAGCCTTTCTATCTCGAGCTCCGCGGGGCCACGTCGCCTTGCGACTTACAGGAAGCTGCATCCGGATGCTGGGACTATCGGGCCCCCGCAGCTACTGTCGCATCGAGAAGACGCCCGCCCTCGCATTGAGAGAATCGGAGACAGCCGGATGTTATGCGAAACAGAGCTGAAGCATGTAGAATGATGCGATTGCGGCCGCGGCGACGGAGCCTGGATCGGGAAAATGGCGAGAGCGAGCACTACCTTGCCGCCAGCTTGCAATGCTTTCGACACGAACTTCCACTGAATTAAGATCACAGCCTGATTAAGATTAATGTACTTTCCTGGAATGTATTCGATCGCATCCGATGCGATTCCATTGGTGGAAGTCAATTTTAGAATAATTTCAGAGTTTTAGTTGATTTGCAGTGTTTTATATTTGAAGAGAAAAGGCTAAGTTTCCGCGGGGACAATTTGCGAAGGTATTTTGCGAAGGACGGTGAAAATGCAAATGGAAACGATAAATCCATTAAGACAGTTTCCCGACACGTACGTCCTGCACGGCAATATTTCGTGCGGCTCTCGGGGGACGCGCGGCGGCTTGCTTTTATCCTGTGGAATTCCGGCGGGTGTTCTATTAGCAGTCGCGAAATTGCTGGATGGTAGTGGCTTTTATTTGACATCTTTTGACTGTCGAGTTAGACGCCATAATGACGGTATAATGCAATTCTGCCAAAGAGCACCAATTAGTTCATCAGCTTTTACGACGCCACTCGTCTCCGTTTTCTACTGTGTATTTCCTATTGGTAATTCCATTACAGATTTAATAATGCACTCGACCGAATATCACTCTGGTGACAACGATAAATATTAAAGATATCGTTCTAATATGGAAGAGAGATGAAATTCGTTAATGTTGAAATATCTTAAGTGAAGTTTTAAAGACTTTTCTCACTGGCAAGGACAATGCTGTGAGGTGTGAGCGATGAGATCCTCTTTTCGTTCCCTAGTGAAAATATCAGTATTACTTTGACTTCTGGGAATAGAATGTAGTAGCTTCTTGGGAGGAAAAATGGCCCAGAAAGTGTTTGGAACTCTTTGCCTTACAGAATTACAGGAGAAGCACATGGAAACGGACGGCCGATTTAAAATAATATTTCCCACTCGGCCGGCCTTTCCTGCAAACAATGCGGCACAGACAGCCTGCACTCTCTGTAATTTCATGCAATTTTAAATGGCGGCGATAAAACGCCCTTCCTCGAAAAAAGAACTCCGCCAACTATTACTGGCCGGTAAACGTGCCCTGCCAGTCTACCACTAACATTAACGCAGGACAAAAGTGTGAGAAATGCACTCATTGAAATTTCCGCATCCTTTTAATTCTATGCGGCGCTCTTGGGAAAGTGTAATCTTCGAACTAGGAAGTAAAAATCCTTCTTCCTCAATGAAAGTAGGTTTCTCCTTTCACTAAGGAAAAGGATGCAATATGCTCGCGATTGTAAACCGGAGTATCGAGTCCCGTGGATTTAAGGGATTACTGTTTTAAGGGGAACCATCGATATCCACTGATTCCGGCGCTCCCGCGTGATTGAACTCTAATGACTCGCGTTCCTCCGCTTGGAGGCGAACTTCAATTTGGCTTTGGTATCGGCCAACCATCGCCTTTTTGTCCTCAGTGCAGATTGCGCAGAATCTATTGTGTATCGAAAACGACGAGCATCGTAGAGAAACCTTGCTCGTTTTCTTCGAGCTTTCCCCGACCATGCCAGGTGTGGAAGGAGAACCTCATTAAGGACGGGAAGTCCCAAAAGCGAGGTTGGCTTTATCGGTAGGGACAGCTATTTTTGCTTGGGTGTCAAAGGATCGCGAGTGAATTGATTGGCCGATCGTTTACCGCGATTATGCATAACTCGAGGCGAGGTTCCCTGCAAATTCGTGTTGGTTAGTCCTGTCGAGCGTGGCGCGTCAACAGAGGTGCTTCATTCATTCGAAAATAGGCTGACAGAGTGGAGAATAGGTGGGAGTGAAGTTCTATACTGGCATTCATTGTCGTCCGCAATTATCTCGGGCAGGCTCCCGGAAGATTGTGTGTACAAATCAATTGCCGAGCGATTTGTTCCTTTGACCGGCTGACCGGCAATATGTGCGCCCGAAAATTCGGCCGGCCTGCGCGCACGCCACTCGCTGACCGATAATTATTTTAATAATTGCGTGTACAAACTCGGCCGGTGCAGACTCCCTCGCGCAGCTTTTGATGTCGGCCTCGGCAAAAGCTCGAAATTAACTGGCTCCGATTGACGTGCGACTGTCTTTGATATCACAGCGTCAACAGAATCGCTTCGCTCAAACATACCATTAGCCATTGATGATCGGATGACCAATGCGGGTGTGATCATCGATCCGTCAGCCGAGCATCGTCATCTACGAAGTCGCAAGGCTGATTTACATGCCTCAACCTTTAGAAAGGCACTCCTGACTGATTAAGCACTCCTGATTTAGTTGGTTTCTTTCACTTTTCCCAACCTTCCCGACCTTTTCCGGGGCTGAAATTTTGTAGAAAGTGTTTTTTTGCATCGAGAAAGAAGTGGTAAAAATTCCAGAGCCCTAGCTTAAAATTCATTTTTTCGCAAATTTTTTAAGGCATACCCCTTCAAAAATTTTCGATTTTTCGAAGGTTCTGGGACCGGGACGAACGCTTGATTTTTCGATTGCTCGTGTCTCAAAACGGAAAAAAAACATAAATGTTGTGGGGGAAATGCCAGAATTCTACCTAAAACACGTGGAAAACCGATCTTGAATATTTCATTTCAACCGTTTATGCCATGTTTTTTTATCTTCCGGACCTTTCCCGGGGCTGAAACTTTGTAGAAAGTGTTTGTTTGCATCGAGGAAGAAGTGGTAAAAATTCCAGAGCCCTAGCTCAAAATTCATTTTTTCGCAAATTTTTTAAGGCATACCCCTTCAAAAATTTTCGATTTTTCGAAGGTTCTGGGACCGGGACGAATGCTTGATTTTTCGATTGCTAGTGTCTCAAAACGGATAAAAAACATAAATGTTGTGGGGGAAATGCCGGAATTCTACCTAAAACACGTGGAAAACCGATCTTGAATATTTCATTTCAACGGTTTTCCCTATGTTTTTTTATCTTCCCGACCTTTTCCGGGGCTGAAATTTGGTGGGGAATGTTTTTTTGCATCGAGGAAAAAGTAGAAAAAATTCCAGAGCCCTAGCTCAAAATTCATTTTTTCGCAAATTTTTTAAGGCATACCCCTTCAAAAATTTTCGATTTTTCGAAGGTTCTGGGACCGGGACGAACGCTTGATTTTTCGATTGCTCGTGTCTCAAAACGGATAAAAAACATCAATGTTGTGGGGGAAATGCCGGATTTGCACCTAAAACACGTGGAAAACCGATCTTGAATATTTCATTTTAACGGTTTTCCCCATGTTTTTCATACTTCCCGACCTTTCCCGGGGCTGAAACTTGGTAGAAAGTGTTTGTTTGCATCGAGGAAGAAGTAGAAAAAATTCCAGAGCCCTAGCTCAAAATTCATTTTTTCGCAAATTTTTTAAGGCATACCCCTTCAAAAATTTTCGATTTTTCGAAGGTTCTGGGACCGGGACGAACGCTTGATTTTTCGATTGCTCGTGTCTCAAAACGGATAAAAAACATAAATGTTGTGGGGGAAATGCCGGATTTCGACCGAAAACGTATGGAAAACCGATCTTGAATATTTAGTTTTCACGGTTTTCCCTATGTTTTCATCACTTCCCGACTTTTCCCGGGGCTGAAACTTTGTAGAAAGTGTTTTTTTGCATCGAGGAAGAAGTAGAAAAAATTCCAGAGCCCTAGCTCAAAATTCATTTTTTCGATGTTGCAGAGGTTCCCGAATTTTAACATAAATCAATTGTTTGAACATTAAAACATATAGAAAATAAAGAATCAATGACGTAAAGACCAGGACAGTACCATAAAAGTCAGATTTTCATGATTATCCCAAGAGGGTACTCCTAATTTGGTGCGAAGAAACGATATCATAGACAATCCACACGAGGATGTTCATCGGGAAAACAAGAGATTAACTGGATATGAGAGAATCAAGGCTGTCTTTGTCAAGCGACGTGAAGCAGCTTGTCAAAAAAAGGCTGAGTGAATCCAGAAAGAAGAACAAAAAGGGGGTTGGTAGGTGTGGGAGGGCGGGCTGATAGAGCGGGGATGCGGGTTAGTACGCGCGAGATACGCTAACGAAAGCTCGCGCCCCGGTTATTAAAACCCCCTGAGAAAGCTCTGGTCGAGTGAAAGAAGAGAAAGCGAGAAAGACAATGGATGTACGGTGTGCGGCTGGCGATTGTCAGCACGAGGCTTGGCGCTGCAAGCTGGCTGGCTGGCTGGCTGGCTGGCTGGCTAGAGTTGTTCGTCCTCGCAGTATCCTGGCTGTGGTAGCTCGTTGTCGTCTGGCCGGCCGCTCGGCTCGGCTTCGGGATTCTCAGCCGAGGGTGCTCTCTCGATCTGGGAGAGAGTCGAGTCGGAGAGCTGTCGGCAAGCGCGTTGCTGAATGGCAAGCGGAGCGCGTAGTGCGCGCAGCCGGCGCCGTGATGCTGCAGGAAGCTCATTAGGCATCGCCCTCGGCACTTTCTGGCCCTTGCCACCTAGACTTCGTCAATTTTTCCGCTCTCAGCCTTCACTCTCTTTCTTCCTTCTCCCCTCTTGAAACTCGTTCTTTTTATCTCCCTCTCTTTCCCTGTTTCGCACTCTCAGCCCTCCTTCTCCCTCGCTTCTCCACTCTTTGTAAGCGGCTGATCTCTTCCTCTCCCTCTCTACCATCTATTCCTCTCCTCTCTCGCGCCCGCGCCCGCGCGCGCGCGCCTCTCCCCTGTGCAACGCATTCTACCGCCGAGACCTATTTACCAGCGCGTCGTGCTGTAATTCGGCTTTTGCTATTGCCGCTCGCTCCTCCTGCTATACTGCTGCGCTCTCGAAGCCCACTCACTCCTTTCTTCACCTGTCCCTCTCCCCTTTTACGCGCCTGATTTCGGCGGCCGTCTCTAATTAACAGGCTTAAGATTATTAACGGCCGGAGCAGCCAACCGGCCTCTCCAGGCCCGCAGGAAATTATGCTTCTTCGAATTCCAGGTGAGAGCATTGTCTGCTATTCGGCGAACTTTTTGCCAGCTGGGAGCTCGCCGGACCTCGTTCTCCGGGGGATGATACTATTGTTGTCGGTAAAATTGCTCGGGTTCGTTGACCCAACCCTCTTAATTAAGCGCGCTGTGGAAATGTAAGGATAACGCGCTCACTATGAGCAATTTCTCACTTCGGATCTCGAGTTCTTTAACAGTGGTAGATCTAAGAACTTTGACGAATTTTACGAATAAGTGATTCATACGATGAACATTTGCTGGCTCTAGTTTTGGAGTAAAAAATATAACGAGGGGGAATACAGAGTTGTGAGTATGCGTGGTGCAGAGGGTACTCGGTTGCATAAAATTACGGGGACATTCTTATTGCCGATGGCAGCGGGAAGCCTGCGGGTTCAAATGCAAATGCCTCGGGAAAGCAGAACTTTGTCGTTCCGCAGGCGCTCGCGTGTCGCAGGAGGCGGCAGCCACCGCCAGTTTGATAAGCGATCGCCCCGGAGCAGCTGCGAGCAAGAACGTGGTCCATGCGACTCCCAGCAGACGCTTAAATTAAATGCGGCTCAAAATTGGGACGACTTCTGAATTCCCAGCGTGCGCTTTCAAGCGAGGCTTGAAATTCTAGGTTGTCGTCAGCCATTTTTAAGAATTGCAGATATTCCCACATTGCCGGAAAAGATCGACGGCGCGGCGCTGTGTCGGATAAGTGTAAGGCGAGCTTGAAAATTTCTCTATTCAACAAAGCTCGAAAGTGTCAGCTTCCTGATGACTGGCTGATGAATCCCGAAAGAAGTCAGAGGATGCGGCATCGTCTCGGCTGTGCAACGGGGACGAAATGCCGCGACAATGACGGGAAAGCGGATTGAATGAAGCTGCACTTGAGCCGAGTGGCCAGATGGACGAGTCAAAAAGAAATCCTGCTAACGAACATCCTGCGCCGTCACTCCGGCTGGAAGCACTCGCTCGCAATAGTAATTCCTCACCGGGAGCTCCGGAAAACTCGTTTCCAGAATGACGCCAGCCCAGCCGAACTGAGGAAAGTGTGGCAAACTCACGCTAAAATCGATCCCGGAGTATATACTCTATATATATACACGTATATATTTTGCGGCTAAATCAAATCTCTCTTGAAACATCTTCGAGGATTGCCAGTGCGAAGTGTTCGCCCAATTTTTCTCGCTGGTCTTAACGAGAAGTCGAGTGTGCTGTTATTACCGAGCGGTCTGCGGTGTGATAATTGGATGGGAAGAGTTTGCATCCCTGAAATCTCCCTTTCTTTCCCGCAGATTCGTTTCTCTACCTCTTCGCTCTTGGCCGAGAGCGCTCACCCGATTGAACTAAATGTTTAGCGAGAGTAGCGGGCCGCATTAGGTTATCGAGAGAAGCTTAGTAAGAAGAGGATTTTTCTTGCTCGCGGGTCCCAAACGTGCTGTGCTTTTCTTCTCTAGGAAAAAAAGCGTAAATCGACGTCGATGGAAATTCTCCGATGAAAGTCAAGATCTTTTTAGTCAAAAAGGACTATTCAGTGAACTTGTACATTCTCGGCTGAAGAAATATTACTTTCTCTTGAAAAAGAATTATGAGGAAGGTATCTTGGGTGGTTGTAAAGAGTTATCTTCGATATATTCATTTTTGCATAGTCGAAGGGATTAAGGGCATTCTTTACTGCTGACGTTCGATACCTTTATCAGTGAAGAATAGGTGATCGCCAGTGGGAAGGATCGCCGGGGAGTGCGATTGCTCGAAATCCACAATAGAGACGTACTTGAATTACGAATGATGGATGAAGTGGAAGTGGAACGGCGATGGTCAGACTTCGCCGAGCGACTCTTGAATGAACGTTCGTTCGATCGAGGCTTTTTCATGCGGCCAATCTTTCTCCAGTATCTCTCGGCATATTTACCTCGGCGTGCTACATTTAATATCACAGTTACGACAGACTAACAAAGCTGTTGCTATCGCATTACGAGTAATTCCATTTCCCTCTGAGAGGCGGCGAGAGGAAGAACTCAAAGACTGGGAAACATTACAGGAACATTCCTCTCTCTCGTCTCGCCAGAAATCCGCGACAGAGCGGGAGTTGTAAGATCACGAAAAACAGAATCCTCGGTGCGGCGGGCGAGGAAAATACTTTCTCACAATAAATCCCCGGAACACCAGCGGCAAGCCTCTCCCTCTCCCTCTCTGTGTACGCGGGGGGAAAGAGAGGCATGTACGTAGCGGGCGTTCCACCACTCATTCCTGCTTTGAATCAAAATTCAGAAATCGAGGAGAGCCGAGTTTTCTTCCTACCGCTGCCAGAATGAAATGCATACTTTTCTACAGAGTATGCCTTTGCTCCGGCGAGGAAGTCGGCGAACCTGAGAAGCGAGGCTAGTGTGCGTGTGTACACTCAGGTAGGAGGTTCCTGCTGCCAGCTTTGGATTCCTAAGGGCGAACTTTCACCAGGGCAAGAACCAAGCCGAAGTATTCGGACTTGACTTGATGAAAATAGCAGTGGGAGAAAACAACATTGCAACTTTCGAACCTCCTACTTTGTAGACTTGCATTTTTCCACCCTAAGTTCGACAGTTACCGAGGAAAGAGTGAGGAGTTGGAATAATTTATGAGTAAAATAGGTTGATGTATTTCACAAAGATTGGATACGTGTGTTCGGCAATGATTGCACACTCGGTGGTGGGAATGCGAGCAAGTACGAAAGCGGATCGTTGTCCGCAGACGAAGATTATGAAGCGTGCGAACTGCCTGGAACACAATGTGCCAGCCTGTGGATTGCAATATGTTGGAAGCGGTAGCCGGCAACACACACGCACACGAGGAGCACCTGGCGTGCGCGAGCCTCGCCTTTCCTAGGCCATCCTCTTTTTATTTGCCGACGTGACTTCACTATAAACCACAGCCAGCAAACCCAGTACATATCGCGCCGGCTTAAAGCCTCCCACCCGCCGCCTCACCCTCATCGTTCCCTTGCTGCACTTGTGTGTAATGCAGATAATGCATAAACTGTGAAAATAAAGGAGAGAAATGAAAGCTCCACCTCTCGCCATTACCGGCGCCTCTGGGGACTTCGCAAATATTTAAGGTCGTCCTTTGACAGACCTGCAAATACACACGCACACATAAACATACACAATTCATTGCTCTGTCTTCTCGACACGCGTTCGTTCTCTTCTTTTGAAATTATTCCCTGCCATTAATATTTATAAACCTTTATGCTAACGAATTAGGAAATCGACAGATAAAACGCTTATCCCTTTCCAATCTGTTTCATTCGCCTTCTAAATAATCGTATCTAATTATTTGAATTAAAGAGGGTGGCTGGGGGAGGATTCTACCGGGATAATGCTCGAGATTCATTTTACTAAGAAGTCGAGCCTCCACTTTGGTTGATTCGAAATTTTTCCCTTCGTCCAATTCGCTAATTTGTTCGATCTCAGAGTGGGGTTGCCAGGGCGGTGGAGGGTGAAAGACGTAGGATTAGAGAGGGTGAGTGAAAGGGAAAAGGGAGAAGTAGCTGCACAAATGAATTTCGGATTTATACTACTGTCCGTCTACTTGGGCCCCGCTTTTCTCATTTCAGGGAAGTGAGGATAATTGGCATCGTCACGTCCACCGAGCAACAATTGCATTGGGTGGAGAGCTTAACTGTGAGTCGAGTGCTACACTTTCATAGGCTCCACTTCTACATAGACACCGTAGAGAGAGAGAGAGAGAGGGAGAACGGTGGCAACATGTGCACATAACTCGTCGCAAGTAATGCCCATTTAACCGGGAATCTCGGCGGGCGGTACTTCAAGTAAAAAGGCGGGTAACGCAGTAATTGAATTACTCTGAAACGAAAGACCGAGCGGTTGCACGGCCGTTCTTTTTCACCCTTTTGGCTGGCTCTTACGCCGCGGTAAACATCCGCCTTTCCACGCTTAAGAAGAGCGAGGACCACACTGCTATACACTCTCACTCTATCATGCCTCCACCTTCTCCTTTCCCCTCTCTCTCTCTCTCTGTCTCTCTCCTCTCTTCGCTGGACCAAGAGACTCGTAACCGCGTTTTAGTCGACGTGAAATTTGACGCGAGAGATCCTTGACACCTTGATAAATGGCACTTCTCGCCCTCCTTTTTTCTCGTTTTGCCAGTCGGCAAACCCTTGGCGCGCACTCTCGCACTTTCTCTGTCTTTTCTACTTCACCACACAGTGTTTTTCCCGGGGCGACGCTCTCGGAAACAATCGCCTCCCAAGAACTGTTTTGTACCGACACGATACTGAATGCCTCAACTTTTTCCCCCGAAGAATGAAAGTGCGAGAGGTGTCAATTTTATGAGATATAATTTGTCGTTGTGTTTATAAAATTCTAGAAGTAAACCCGATGAGTTTCGATAATGGATTTATGTATATTGGAACATTTTGAGTTGTATGAGCGTGTGTGTCTATGCCGAGCAGTGATTAGTGATGTCGCCAACTGTGCGTGACAATCATGGCGCTCTCATCGAAAGCCAGAAGCACCGTGCCACCTGAGTCCGACGCGAAGTTACGATTTATGCGAGGGCAGAGCAGAGGAGAGGAGAGCAGAGGGTTGGAGAAATTCGCAGGCCTCGCGGAAAGAATGCGTCGTTTGTTAATGGTTTTCCACAAGCGGCGGCCCCTGCCCATTGTCATGCAATTTTCTGTTTCAGGAAGCAAGCTTTCCCACCAGCTGTATCCATGCAGGATGCTTCGCAGTCTGCCATGATACTCCAAAGCCATTATCGTCACGGTGCACGCGTCGTTTTCGCGAGCTCGCGGCCCTCGCGCACCTCTCCATTATTCTTGAGCGTCAAGTGGAGAAGAAGATGTGCTTCACTGATTACTCCAGCTTCCACATACCTTCTCGCCAACTGGACCACCGGCGTTCGGTCAGTCGAGTCGTTAAGTCGTTGAAGAAACTCGAGAAAAAGCCACTGTTCTACAGCTTGGTTCACTCACTTCGATCTCAATGGGAAAGAAATGTTAAACCTGAAAAGTCAGAGAGAGAGGGAGTGCTACTCTCAACGCTGAAGCGTGCAAAGTGGATGCTGCCTCACCGGAGTCACTCTGCTCGGCTAATGCTTCAAGCCGTTAAGTATCACGTGTCCCGAGCTCTCGCATGTTGCCGGGGTCAGCCGCAAGGGCAATCTAATTGCACGGGAACACTATCCGAAAACATACCCGGTGGCTGCTCTCGAATTGCACGCTACCTTCTACGCGGACGCGCCTTCTCTTTCTCACTCTGGTATGTTCATGCACAGTGAAGATAGCTCCGGCAATCCTTCTCTGATGCGAGGTATGCCAAGGACCAACGACAGAGTGTGAGTTTCCAGGAGGATGTTTGAATGTGGATACGCGCGCGCGCGTGAGAGAGAAAGGCGAGTGTATGTGTGAGAGTGTAAGAGTAAGGGAGAGGGAATGCTAGGTTTACCGAAGGAAAGCTCAGATTCCATCGCCGCAGGACGAGCGAAGTCCTACCTCTAATCCGAGGCTGAAGGTGAACGGTTCGATGCCTTCGATAGCCTCGTTAGACGCCGGATTGACTTCGCCCGACTGCCTGTCCAACTTTCGTCGAGAGATACAGACTTTCCCGTTGGCCAATCCCGACAACCCTACACTCGGGACGCCCGCGTGCGTCTACCGAGGAAATGGTGTAGTTTACCTCCTTTTATGTCCACCGACACCACGATCAACTCTTAGATTCTCCCACCCTTTGGCAAACCTCGTCGCTACTTATTGTTACTGCGACAACGCTAGTAATAACGACACGTCACCCGTCGAGCCTTTGGAGAAAGTCATTTTGGATAACCATCAGCGATCGTTAAAGCACGAACTTTGACCCTTCCTATACTTTGTACTTCGTTGACTCTATTTTCAGAGTTTCGCACTCTCAAAGGCGATGTACACGTCCTTTGTTCAAGGATAGTACAGTGATCGTAAATATCGTGCACTTTTTCTTTGGCGAGGATATAAATGGCCGAGCTAATCTGAGAAAGTTAATTCGGCTGAAAGTATCGGGCTGATACTCTTCGGCCCACACATGGCAGCGAGGGAGGAGAACGAAGAGACAGGCTCGCAAAGTTGGCGATATATTGTCGAAGTTAACAGGGCGGGACTGTGCATTAGAAGAATGAAATTTCATAATAGAAACTGGTCATTGAACCGTGTTCGCTCTGTCTAGTTTTCTTTAGGTTTCGTTGTCTGGTTGGTTGAGTGAAAGATTCGATGCTATCGTGTAAGAGGCAGCTAATTTCGCTAACAAACAAGTTCTTGCTCTCTCTCTGGTCGACTGGCGAGCGAACTCAACGCTCCTGCCACTCGTATGAAACTGAGTTTAGCTTTTTTGCAGCAGCTGACAAGTAGTGGCTGTCGAGCGGAACGCGCGCGCGCGCGCGCGCGATAATTTAGCGAGAGGGCTTTTGCCAGGGCGGACTAGTGACGCTCGCGTTTACTTTGCCCTCGTTCCCCACTCAGCCCCTTCTGTAATTCTATCGCTCGACATTACGTCAACTTTTCTGTAAAGCTTGCCCTTTTTCTCGTTGACGAAAATCTACTCACCTGTTTAGTCGCATGAAAATTCGGGGCGGCGGCCACTGGCAGCTTCCCTGAAAGCAGACATAGGTCGCATTGAGTTGGGCAAAGCGCGCACACACATACACACACGCACAGATACAAATCATTGGTAGAGCAAATTCGGCCAACTCCATTTTGGTGTCAGTAGTTACACTAAAGCTAGTGTTAGCGGCTTTCGCGCCCGACTGTTAAGCGCGTAACCTGCCTGCAAGCTCTAGGATTTATCGCTTTAATATTACAATCACGCAACAATTTGCTGCGCGCGCTTAGCACTTGCCGGATGCTGGTGCGCTCGATTCGTCCATGGGAAATTAAGTTTGCCCGGAGTGTATTCCATGTTCTTGTCATAATACTGGACTAACTATTGATCAAGTGCTTGGTGGGAGTAGGTTTGCGGACGTACGGCCGAATCGGTGGAACGCCTCTGAATGGATGTCTCGATTTACATTTTCAATGCAAATGTTGATCTGTTTACGCCCTGTCAGTTCGCCCCGCTGTTGCGGCCCATTAATCCCTTATTATCAGGGCGGCGCTCACGCGAAATAAGTCAATTAGGGAGGCGTTAATGAATGAGCGCATTTATCAGCCGACCTGAATCGCCCACCCTCTCCACTCCCCCATCACCCAACGGGATTTTCCGGCGGTAGTTATAAATTTTCTTCTCGATGCTCGCCTGCTAGAATCGATTAATACTATTCGAATGATTGTGTTGATTTAAATCATTCATTCAAATGGTACAATACTTCCGAACGATTTCCTTTCTTGGGACTTGGTAGATTGTTAAAAGGAAAAGAAAAACAAATTCGTCGTCTTGGCAAACTGGGGGATTTTAATTTGGCAGTGGCGTTCCTGGGGATTCGTGATAACGGAGAAATAAGGAGTCCAGTTAGAAGTGGGATCAAGATAGGAGAGCTACTATCAGTCGAGAGCAAGGAAGTCGCTGGTAAGCCCTTTTCATTAGGCCGCCGGTTTTACCGCACCTTTAATTTCCTCGCTGGGAACAAATGTGACGAGCATCGTCTCTATCTCGTCTCGTGCAAGGGTGTTTCCTCCCTGCTCGGAGGAAATGGAGCCCGCTACCCATGTTATCTCTAGAAGACCTCAAAACTCTCGAGCATTCCAGTATATGTATCTCTGATTAACGTCTGACCCACATTTTCGAGGAATGGTTTAGCGTGAAGAAAATAGAGAAAAAAACAGCGGAAATCTTTTAGCGAATGGAAAGGGAAGCCGGGGTGACATATCTATGGTAACAGGAGTTGTTCTCGGATTCTTGCTGGTGAAATCCCGGACACTCGTTGAGGACGCGAGAGGCTATCATTTTCCGGCCCGGGATTATCTGATATCAGAGAAAATAGCACGCCAGGGAGCGCCGACTACACACGGGGACCGTCATCGAACAAATAATAATAAACTCGGCGGCAGGCTTTGCCCGGGGATCGTCGAATGTCACCTCGACACTACTTTCTCCCTTTCCACCCTAAACCAGACTCCCAACCGTCTCACTCTTCCCCCACTCTCCCCACTCTCTTCGTTCTAGCAAGCCAACTCCTATTTCACTTGCTCTCTTACATGCCGAACTTACTGACCCCTGCGGCGATCTCGTATCCGGCAGCCTGGCTACGACTTTCATCGATTTCGACATCCCCATTCGATCCCTTCGACATCCTCGTATCTTGGGATCAATGCGTTTCTTTGTTTTACACTAACAATTTTATTAGCCATCGAATTTGTTCTCTTGGAATTTATGTAATATTGTTTTAGTGAAGTGTTTGGGAGATTGTATCATTTGGTAGTAAAGTCGGGAGGTTTCGCGAAAGTAAACATAGTGCAAGAATGTATGGAGGGGCGAAACAAGCTGTGCTTTTGATAGGAAAGCAGCCGATTAATTCGACACCGAGGCATCCCCGATGCGGGTGAGGACAATGGGCCCAAGTGGACAATGCTATCTCAGTGGGCGCATGATAGCGCAATAATTAATTGTCACAGTTTCCAGGGGCTGCGTGGATCGGGCGCATACCGTGCATTTTATTAACCCGAGTGCAAGTGACGTCACCGAAACATTCCGACTTCGCGATTAAGGCATCCAACCCGCTGCGGAATTTCGTTCGCTCCTCGCTATTAAACGTCCGAGAACGATGCAAGTTCCCGGCGGGTAGGGCAGAAGGGGAGAGGGCGACGCTTTCGAAAGTTGTTGCAAAGTTGAATTCACTTCAATAAATACTCTATTAAAAGCGACACTAACTCTCGAGGAGTAGCAATTTTTCCGCAATCGATCTTCCAGCTCCGAGCTCGAACTTTACTATCGAAAACTCATGGATCAAGAAGTGCGAGAGAGTCTCGATAAGCACGGAGGTGTCCGGCGTGTGAAAGCTTCTTTAATGCCTGTCTTTTTTCCTGGCTCGAATTCTGGGAGAACGGTGGATGACGCTGTGCAGCTCGAGCGATTATCGAAGGAACCGAGTGGAAAATTCAATAATCCATCGGCTGCACTCTTCCATCCCCCTCGCCCACCACCGCCGCCACCTCCCTTCGCGTCCTCTTACTCGGCGGGACGCCGCGCCACGCTGCCGTTGCGAATACATGTACAGATATCTCGCCGAAAAGCGGAATTTAATAAAACTTCAACCTCGCGCGCCTACCGCGTGGAATCTCGACGTGCCTTTGGCTCCCTCGCTAAATCTGATTCGACGTTCGCCCCAACTACAACTCTCCCCCGACACTACTTCCCTTCCGAGCATACCTCGTCAAGTTTCTCAAAGAAAAAACGATGATTTTCATACCGCGATATGTTGAATAATTATTGAAAAAATGAGGCTATTAAATTACCCTCGGGAGAAATGGGGCAATCGGCGATCGGCTGGGCAACTCGCTCACGATGGCAGCCAATTGCAAGCGGAAGAAATACAATCTGTACGTGAGCGCGTAGCAAAGGTGTCTGAGATATATCCTGGCGGGAGGTGCTGGTAGTACGTGTGCAGCTTTATGGGAGAAAAATGCCCGCCCTGCGACATTCATATTCTCGTACGTTATCCGTGCTTGCTTCTCTCAGCCTCAGATTCTCTCTCTTCCTCTCTCCCTCTCTCGCTCTCCTCTTATGCTCTCCTGTCTCCATTACTCCGGCCTGAAATCTCCTACAAAGAGGTGCGCGCCGTAACTATCTTAATCGAAGGAGCATGTCACTCTCAAGGAACTGGGTAAGTGCATTTAAACGCGACATCTCACTAGCGCAAACTATTACTCGACTTCCCTTTCTCGCTATATCTTCCTATCCATCTGCAAATCTTCTTAGCCATACCAAGCGTGTACCCATCCGCCTTGAAATCCTAAAGCTAACAGCGTTTAGATGCATGAAATTCCGCGGCGGCGGCGGCGGCGGGGGAAGGGAAGGAAAAAAGGAGAAGAATTGATAGCGTTGCACGCATCAGTATGTATGACACCTAATCCTATACGATTGCGAGAGTGTCTCTCGGTAAGAGTACAATTTGTTTTTTATCGGCAAGACCGATACGATTTCCCGATCGTTCCCGGTCTAGCCGGTGCTAGCTGGATGTACCGGTTGGATGATAAAACATCTTGCATCGGCGACCCGCATAATAGGAAAATGCGGCATTATCCTTGGGGAGGAGCGAGCGGCCGCCTAGCCGCCCAGCCGCCCTTTCTGCGGTGCTATTTGTAGCGCGAAAGAAATGTTCGAGGACCGTACTCAGGATCCGTACTCATCCTTTCCTCGGGGGTAGTTATCCCCACAATGGATATACATTCTCCGCTTGGGAATTTCATTTCGCCCTGGCCCGCTTTCGATTCAGGTCCCCGCGCCCACTCGCGCAACAGCCAATTTTTTTCACTCCGCCAGGGATAGATCGGCTGATCAATATTTAATGGAATTACCAAAGAAAAACCGGAGTGAACCCTCGCCGTCTCACGCGAATTCTTGCCCTTCATATTTCCCAATACGATCTTCGAAATTTTTCCCAGGCAAAATGAAACTAGGCAAAGGCGAAATGTAAACTTGTTTAGTTTAACTGGAAATCCTTTTTGCTTTTTTTACGTAACTGGATTTTACTTGTTGGCGAAGCTAGGAAATTGCTGGCGGCGTCTCTCGAGCGCGGCTCCGATTCTCGGGCGTGTGACGTTTACACGCGTGACGAGACAGGTGCGTCTATATTTGCCAAATATGAGTGGGTAAAGTGAAGAGGTGTGGAGGACGCGCGCGCGCGCGCGGGCGCGAGAGCGCGTGCGCTTCGATCCCGAGGGGATCAAATTTCCATTACTTTGATCCGGGATTTCGGGAGATTTTTTTGCCACTCTCGCATTCATGCGATATCACCCAGTGTGCCCGAGGTATTTTTCATTAACCCGTCGATTGATATCTACCGGGAACTCCGCATTCAAAGAATGGAAGCTGCTTCGAGGGAAGCTAACGAATTTGATTGGACGGGATATATTCAAATGGTAGTGCTCGCTAGGAATTCGAGCGCTTTAACTTGACCGAGTAGTGATGCTAGTGTCTATAAAGGAAGAAAAAGGGGTCGCCATGCAATCTCGTCATAAGTAGTTCGAGTGGCGTAATATCTGCTGATGCTGGCTGGACCACTGCTCTCATGTGCGATCTCCTAAGTTGTCCGAGCGGTGCTTTACGAGAGCGACTGGGAGCACAAGTTCCCGCGGGAAGGAGAGATAGAGAGAGTGAGAGAGCGGGGAAGCTCGAGCGGAACAATAGCCGGACGGCAGAGAAATGAGAAGTTTCAAATTAGACTTCCATGGAGATGGTAATTGTGCGCATCAGCGGGCGAGCAGGGCTCGTAGAGAACTTTTAATTCGGTCGTTGAATTGAATGAGAACGGGCCCGTTTATGCGCCACATGCCTACTACCTACCACTTCCCCCTACCACACACTCCTCTCCTCTCTATCGAACACATATCCCGCCTCCGGAATAAACAGCTCCGTTCACTGTCCAATAAGGAATTACTCTCTTCCTTCCAGTGATTTTCCTCTCGCGTTCCTCGGAAAAACAAGATGCTCACCGAACGAGCATCCGAGTTACGATCGGCCGCGAAATTTGTAGTCTGCGGAAAGGCCAATTGTGCGCATAAGCGAGCCGTATTCCCGACTGCGGAACTTTTAATTCGCTCGTTGAATCCAATGCGAATGGTAGTACGGACATACATTTTCGAAAAGGTCATTTCTGTACACGGCTGCCGCTCCCCTTTGTCCGAAATAGTTCCCTGCACCCAGTGACCCGGAAAATGTTCTCGAATCTAATTCTTACGCCAACGAATAGTACTCGCTATTCGGGATTAATTATTTCATTTAAAAAGTATAACTCTCGATATTTTGATATTTAAAGAACCCAGAATTATTCAACTAAAATGGTGATGCATTCCATCACATATATTGGCTGTTTGTCATGTACTCGGTCGACACGAAGACGATATATGTGTGTTAGTGGCGTAAACAGTCACCTACGATATTACTGCTGGCCGAGGAATCAAATTTCCGTTACTTCGATCCTGGATTTCCCTGATCCTATCACCTTACTAGCCGGCACGCTACCGGCTACCAATATACTCCTATCTCTTCGAGGCCGAGCAGCCTCTTTCCTGAGGTCCGAGAAGGATATTCCCTCAAAGCGGAACCCTCTGATATTTACACCCACCCTGACACACTAGCCACCCCTCAATCCTTAGATTTGCATGTGTTGTATTAGATTTTATAAGCAGTCAAACTATCAGTTCAAATAAAGCTAGAATATTTCTCGAAAGTATTGTTTTACAGGTAAGATTTTACGATGTCAGAGTTTAAAGTAGAAGGTAGGGCTTTTTTGAGTGGGGTTTCGGTGGAGGCATTTGGCGAAAGGAATAAACGTGTTGTTCCAACAACAGTCCGGGGGAACGACGTGGACGAAGTGCAGCAATTTCGCGCAATACCCTTGGAATACCGGGCCTTTCGGGAATGCGGATCAGCATTTTCCCTGGTCCCGGCTTCCTTGCCAAGTCGGATACCTTGGTGCTTCTTTTCTTTTTCCGCTCTCTCCTCTACGCCACGCATTCCTCCTGCTCTTCCCCTAAATCCCTCCCGAAAGAGATTAGCGATTTTTACGGGCTGCCCTTTGCCAGCAGCGCACCTTTCCTTTTATGTCAAGTCGAACTAGGATCACAAAGCCGCTGGCAAAAAATATTGTTTCTTATATTAATTATCTAATAACTGGAATAAACAAGTTTGAGGGAACTATGTTTATTTTGGATGAACTTGCGATGGTTTTTTGGTTTATCACGCATGGTAAACACTGACTGGTGAACGGTAAAAAGAAAGTATCGAGTGACGGTGAAAAATGGTGATATAAATTAAAGAGAGGAAGAAGGGTGACGGGCATGAACTTTTCGTTTAGCGGGTAGCAGAAGATTTTGATGAGAACGTATGTGCCGGAGAAAAGTCCATTTGTCGCCGGCAGGCTATTTACTCCGCATTTGTTTAAATTTATCCGAGCGCGAGCGTGCGCGTCCGGCACGCCGGTTAAAAAGCCTTTCTGTTTGTCCTCGTAATTCCCGGTAAACGCTCGGCCGCTTCCGATGGATTTAAATAATAATGAGCGAGCATTATTTCGCAGCCGTTTCCACCCTCGCTTAAAGATCGAAATTAATGCGGCGCGTATCGCTGCATTCGTTATTATTAGCCGGCTGCCCATTCACCAGGAATAAATGCTAACGCGGGATAATCTTCCCGCCGATTTCGCCGAATTTCCCGTCGGAGTGTTAAAACAAAATAATTACATTAAAAGCGCTGCGGTAAAACTAATTTGTGCTACGCTCGGCCCACGCTGCTGCAGTGAAAACCGGGTGAAATTTGTTAGCCCCACTCGATGATCTTCCAATATCGTATGAAGGAAACAAGTATCAGGCATTAAATTGAAAAATATTTCCATTGAAAAGGGATCTCGAAAATCGAAATAAAATAGAACAGAAAAATAAAGCAGTGCTAGTTCAATCTCGAGAAAGGGTTCGTAGGGTTGTGCGAGGGTCTCAGACTTTCGGAAGGTATCCTCCTGAATAAAGCAGAGGCGTGTCGTTGGCGTTGAGGCAATGTACAGGGTGAGTCACTTGCTTTTGAATCACCACCAAAAATTGGATATTTCCGATGGCCAAAAATATGGGGAAAAAAAAATTTTGAGCTGGGGCTCTGAAATTTATATCACATCTTCCTTGATGCAAGGGCAGACTGCCCGCCAAATTTCAACCCCGGAAAAGGTCGGGAAGTCATGAAAACATGCAAAAAACACTCGGAATTAGGCGAAATTCATTATTTAGGATCGGTTTTCTTTGTGTTTTAGGCAGAATTCCGGCATTTCCCCCACAACATTTATGTTTTTTATCCGTTTTGAGACACGAGCAATCGAAAAATCAAGCGTTCGTCCCGGTCCCAGAACCTTCGAAAAATCGAAAATTTTTGAAGGGGTATGCCTTAAAAAATTTGCGAAAAAATGAATTTTGAGCTAGGGGCCTGGAATTTTTTCTACTTCTTCCTCGATGCAAAAAAACACTTTCTACCAAATTTCAGCCCCGGGAAAGGTCGGGAAGATAAAAAAACATAGGGAAAACCATCGAAATGAAATATTCCAGATCGGTTTTCCATGTGTTTTAGGTAGAATTCCGGCATTTCCCCCACAACATTTATGTTTTTTATCCGTTTTGAGACACGAGCAATCGAAAAATCAAGCGTTCGTCCCGGTCCCAGAACCTTCGAAAAATCGAAAATTTTTGAAGGGGTATGCCTTAAAAAATTTGCGAAAAAATGAATGTTGAGCTAGGGCTCTGGAATTTTTACCACTTCTTCCTCGATGCAAACAAACACTTTCTACAAAGTTTCAGCCCCGGGAAAGGTCGGGAAGATAAAAAAACATAGCAAAAACCATCGAAACTAAATATTCCAGATCGGTTTTCCACGTGTTTTAGGTTGAATTCCGGCATTTCCCCCACAACATTGATGTTTTTTTTCCGTTTCGAGACACGAGGAATCGAAAAATCAAGCGTTCGTTCCGGTCCCAGAACCTTCGAAAAATCGAAAATTTTTGAAGGGGTATGCCTTAAAAAATTTACGAAAAAATGAATTTTGAGCTAGGGCTCTGGAATTTTTATCGTATCTTCCTTGATGCAAAAAAACATTACCCACCAAATTTCAGCCCCGGGAGAGGTCGGAAAGTCGACCAAAAAAAATAAAAACCGTTAAAAATGAGCAAAAATGGACTTTTCTGGACGGTTTTTCGACCCGTTTTCGTTGCAAATCCGGACTTTTTTCCTCAGATTCTTTGTTCTCTATCCACTCTGATACGAAAACAATAAAAATATCGCGGGTTCGGCCGAGTTTGGGAAACTTGAAAAAATTCACCATTTTCGAGGGTCGAACGATCGGTCGAGGCACATCGCACTGATTCGCCGTTTCGCAAAGGAGTTTGACGCTTCTCGAATGCCGAAGTTCAGAGCGTCGCATCGCCGTGAATTTAAAGCTTGGGAAACCCAGCGAATTTTCATGCCTTTCCTTCAACCCTCACTGTGATTTACAAGCAAAGGTCTCAATCCACCGCATTCCCAGTCGATTCATTGATTTGGAATAATAGTCTGAAGAAAGTTTGAGTGAATCGAGAGAAAATATATACTCGGAGATAAATCTCTCGATTCTCCGGCTAATAATGGAGTGGCGCGTGAAGAGGACGCCGAAGAGAAGAGGTGAGGCGATGGGAGCGGCTTTAATCTCGGCGGAAGAGCCTCGTCTATCTGGAAGAGCCATTTAGCAAAGAGAGCTGCCCCAAGAGCGAGGCTACCTTGCGAGCTCTTGCAACGGGTCCACCGCACAGCTTCAGATCTGGCAGATCGTCGGTGCGAGCTGAACTTTACGAGAAGCCATGGCCGAGGAGAGCAAGGAACGACGAAGGATCGTTTCGTCGTCGACGTCATTCTCCTCCGAAAGAGGGAACCTCGATGAAAGCCGGTCACTCGATATCTCGCGATTCTTTTCCACCCTCAACTTCCGCCACCTATCATTCGCCATATCTTCTTTATTAATCTTTCACGTGTTATTTTTCCTCGTTGAAAAATTCAGGAAAAGATTGAAGCGAGTGGCAACTGAGAAAGATCTAGATGGAAGTTTCTACTGTTTGCTATATGAAGGAAGCAATGGCATACTGAGCGTTGGCAATTACTTGTCTAGCTTTGTCGGCGCACCGGAAAGGTAGGCGTTTGATAGTCGTGGAACGGTGATACCTTTAGCCTTACTTACCAAGCGTATCCCTTTTACGGCTTACTCGACTCCCAGCGGCCTTCTCGCAACTACTCTCAAACGCGCCTCTCGCCCTGTCGAATAGTTCATCGACCACCTTTCACCATCCCAACACTACATACCCTCCCGTAACCCGAGACTATCATGACAATATTTCCTCACAAAGTCCGACAGCTTAACTTCTCGGCTGTTCGTGACACTAGCAAGAGTTCTTGGGAAACAATGGAAGCACGCCGAGGAATTCAAAGCAAAGAGGAAATCTCGGCGAGTTCAAAGGGTTGAATTGTAAGGAAGGCATCGGAAAGGTTTAGTAGCTAGGCCGACAGGTTATTGGGGCAGAGTGTCCCAGCTATACTTTTACCGTTCTTTAAATCCTCTAATATGTGCCTCTAATGTAGAAGCGGGTCGTTGGGGCTTGGCCGATATGTGGTGTCGATATCTTGCCGAGTTATCTTTACGAGGGCGATCAGGTGCTAAAGAGCCCGAAGGTTCAGTCCCAGGATCGCCCGGGGCTCGCTTCCGTCCTCGATCGACTTTACAGAAATAAGTTATACACGCCGAGAGCCTCTTAAACATGCCTCTTACTGTATCCACTCGCTAACCATGCAAGCAGCCATATTCCGTGGCTCTTTTGCCTCCTCGAAATTTCGTATCAGCAGTGTTGACTTATTTCACTGGCACAAGGCTTCCTCTGCCCTTCCACTCACCCTCTCTCCGCTGAGCAATTTACACGGCGACCGCGCGCGCGCACCCTCCCGGCAAACACAATCTCGCGTTAATTGCACCCGGCCGTGCCGTTTGTATTATGTAAAACGCTTTACCACATTACAATATAGCGCATCGTTGCCGCGCTGCTTTATACTCTGCCGACTCTGTCCGTCCTCCAATAACCTCGGCTCTGTCACTCTATGTAAACATTGCAGTATTAGTCCGAGCGTTTATGTTCATGTTTCTTTTGGGTGGGAAAGTAGTTGCATTGCGAATGGAATTTAACAGGCGGAAAGCTGACTGAGCGGAAAACATTCAGATGCGCGATAGTGGTGGGCAATTTGAGTGAAAAGCGGCGCCGGACGAATGCCGCTTGTTTATCGGCGGCTAATGACGCACGCCTCGCTCGCCGCGATATCCACCACTGAAAATTGGCCTTTACTCATTTTCGACAGGGCGACGTGTCTCTTCTTTCTCCGACACACGGCTTGTTTTCCCTCTGTGCCGCTTGGCACGGCGGGAATTTGCCCGCTCTTTCCACTCGTTTCTATTTGCGGCTCTTCCCTCTGTGGAAAGCCGGGCTCTCGGCATCCGCATCCTTGCGGCTGGCAGCCTGCTCCCCCATTAAGTCGAGCCTCGCTCTCTCTGTGTCGCCCTGATTGCCGTGACTCTCGCTTCAAACGCCTCTCGTGCCCTCTAGGATTTCGTTGACTCTCTCGGTTAATGCGTCAACCCACACCAAGCCCATATTTCATCCGTTCGCGTAACCCCGAAATTATATCAGGAGGAATGCCGATTGAAAGAATCCTTGAGAGAATCTATTGAAATTGTTAAAGGATACGTTGGTACTTTCAGTTTTGTAAAGTTGCACGAAGCTTTGCAGACTGGTCTATCATTATCACCAGTATAAATGTGCTGCCATGCGGTTGCCAGTTCGTTCCAGGCAACGAACTATCACGCAAGCATACTCTTTCATTTTTCATAAGGCGCGAGCGTGATTGCCTCGGCGTGCACGCTCCTGCATGCCGTCCTGTAAAATACTAATCGACCAATTACCACCTGGCCATTTTCTACGCGCGACCTATTCTCCGGACAAGCTGTTCCTGCCGTATTATAATTCCAACCTGATCGAACTCGAAAGCAGAGAGAAAGAGGCTGAATTTCGTCGGTGTAAGAAATGCTTTGCTTCGTTTAACTTCTCTATTTGGGAGGAGCGCAAAGTTTTCATCGAGTCGAAATAATTATCGGCGCCGGCTCGCGATTATTCGCAAACTATGCGAGTCCTGCTGGAACGATCAATGGGTTCCCGGGTACTATTGTCTTCGGGAATATCACCCTGTATATCGGCTTCTCAAAACGCCTCGAGGAATTCTCGCTCGGATGCTGCGATGATATTCCCTTTTTAACACTACAATTCTCCGTTATTGCCTAATTAATTAACTCGCCCTGAATCAAATCATTTCACCAGGGTATTTCAACACTTTTAGTTCTTGGTAAATTATGAAAAAAATTCACGAGTGTTTTTCTTTTTCTAGAAACACTTGGAAGTTGATAAAATCGCATTTATTTTTCAAGACAGTGGTTGACCGAGTTGCTTGGCATTCAAAGTAGGGTAATAACACGAGGGAGACATTAGGCGACTGCGTCGACAGTACGTCGACGAGGTGAGAAGTAAATTTGCAAAATATGAAATGACTGTGGCAGTGGCCGTCGTAGCTTGTACTGGCAGTAGCAGTCTCAGGTTGCGCCGGAAACCCGACGGAGGATGGATGAAGGGTTATATGTCCACGTTCCTTGGTATTGCGCTCTTCCGTTTCGCTGGCCTTCTGAACGCTGCGCCAAATGGAAAAAGGGCTGAGGTCGGAAGTTCAATATAACACGGTGACATTGTATGTGTCCGCACTTTGTGTTGGACTATGCCGCCTTGAAAAGTAGGCTTCGCAAGACAAGAGAATCCAACGAGAAGTCATCGACAATAATTGAATAATTTGGTCAATTTATTCCCAAAAGGAATAAATAAATTCTGAGATAACTGGAGAGACTTCTCTGTCGATATTTAATCGATTCATTAGTAGTACGAACTATCTACTCGATAAATATCGCCGTGAAAGGCTCGAGATTTCAAGTGGCTTTATCGCTTTCGTTAAGCACGCTTCTCCCACAGAGTGATTTCCTCTCCCAACAGGTTCAATGTTACGTGGATTTTTAATAGAACTGTGAAACAATGAGCGGCAACAATGGCTCATAAATTCCGAGGTAACGACTCATTTCGCCCGGATTAACGTCCGGCGAGTTGTGCTCCCGAGTGGGAAAAGAGAAATGGTTGGTGCAAGGTAGCGGGCGGAACTAAAATAGTTCACAATAGTTGGCTTTCTCGAACTTCAACCAATCTAATGAGAATGCAAACTTTCCAAAGTTATCGTTTCTCTTTCTCTTAAACGAACAAAGGGGGGAACATTCGGCTCCAAGGTTGGAGGTCATAAACAGTGGGAGCAGAGACGCGTGTTCAGCTATGTGGGAATCAAATCCACGAAATACGAAGCGTCCTCTTGCCGGCTTTGGTGGCTGGCACGAAACGCGCTGGTCATGCCTGGCGAGTTTTATGTCCAGCATTTCCCGACATTGTGCTCGACCCGACTGCGTTCCGGCGAACGGTGGAACACGGCCGAGCACACAAGAGAATCGCCGAGGCGGCGGCGGCGGTGGCGGCGGCGGCCTCGCCGGTATGTTTGTGCCCGACTGCCATAAACATAGGCGAAAGCTCGTCCCCGAGAACAAAATCGTCCGGAAGCCGGCTTCCCTCCTAGTGGAGCGCTTGTTGTACCGTGTGGAAGCATCTGCCATGGGAGAAGCTGTTCTCCTCGATAACGATCTGCCTAGATAGCTGCCGTCGCACCTCTGACACACGCCCGCTCGGATTCCTTCGGGGATATCCTTAATCTCTTCCTGCCGGCCCGACCGTCCAAGGAAATTGGATTTGATACGATGTGTCTGAGCGCCTCTTCTCCCCGTGCTTTCGAGTAATTGCCTCGGTGCCGAGCAACGCTGCCCTGATTTATTTACTCATCCTCCCGCGGCACTCCTACTCTTTGTTTTCCGAGCCACACTCCACTGGAGCTCCTCCCTCTTTCTTCCAACACCTCAGCTACTCTCGAACCCTTTATAATACCTCTAACTTTGATAAATTCCTAGAATTCTTACTTATATAATAAAGCTTTTAATTACGAAATTATAGAAATTTAATTCTATAATGATGTACACGAAAATAAACGGAATTGCCCGATGTCTGACTCCACACTGACTTGTACTACTTGTCAGAGAGAAGGATATTTTAGTTCAAGTTGTATTCAAGCAGGTAAATTCGTTATTGGGTATTAAAAGGGAATTAATCCTGTGATATTCTTGCTTAGCAGTGGTATTGTCATTACTAATTCGATCGGATGCGTCGCCGCTAATAGTTTATGCGCGGCAGAAGGGACGTACGAGAGAGCTCTCGGAATGCATTGAGTGGCGCACAGCCGGCACACTGCGCGATAAGGACAGATGAGTTTAATGATTGGCTTTACGAGGAATAAAGCGACGATGCAGCGCGATATCGTGCGTTATACGAGCCACGGACAAAGGCCGCCGCATCAGTATTCCCTCTGGCAATAACGCCCAACTTCTATCTGCCAAACTACTTGAATCGCTCGATAAACCGGTTACGCCTGACTTCGAGTAGTTTTTATTCATCCTGGTAATTCGATCAATCGTCGAGCATCAAAAAGATCGGGGAAATATTGGCGACGAGAATTAATGGTGTACTTGAGAGAAGAGTAAACGAGTACTTAGTTGCGAGGTTGGACACTTCGCCTCCTGGTAAAACTATTAAACGGAACAAGGGTTCCCGTAGGAATTTGCACGGGACGGCGACACCAAGCTTTCCAGATGTTACAGATGCGAGTCGTCGACACAATAAATCCCTCCCATTGATCGATACTGTAATTCCGAGGGAAATGTTGCCTCTGCCAGTTTTCAGTTTTAACATCGCGTGTTCTAAAACTTCGTGTTCTTGACAAGAGGAACCGAAAGATGAAGAAATGTCTTGCTCGCGCCTTGTCGAATTATGTCGATCTTCCTTTCGGTGACTTGGTCTCCTCTGCTTCTCGTCAGATTGGAAGTGACTCGCACAAAGTTCCCCTTCCATCGGGAATTCGCATCCGCCGCCGGAAGTATGCGGCTGACGTTTAAGAAATGAGTTTACGCATCCAATAGACTTTCTTTAAAGGTCTAACAAAGGATCCGGCCAAGTGGCATTCAATCCAGTCTGCCTCTCTTCCTCTCTTTCGTTTATAGACTGCCGCTTAAACGTTTCTCTCTCTCTCTCTCTCTCGCTCTCTCTCGTGAAAAAGCGGGGAATGAAAAAACACGTCGTTCCGGCGATATGCACTGTTTGCGAAAACACGGGGCGCGCGCTTTCATTTTGCAATCCGCAGTGGCAGTAAATACTATTTGGGCTTTGATCTATTGATACACGAGTCTCGATCATCACAAGCCTGCCAACGGTGCCTCTATGAATTCTCGATTTATCCTCTGACTATTCGTAACAGTCGATCAATCGGATTATTTGCGGCGAGTAAATAGGGAGAAAAATGTTGATCCGCCAATCATGGTCGTAGGTTTAATTGCGGATCAAGGAATCGGTGAAATGACAAAGTCAGCATGAGTTGGCTCGTTTTTCTAATATAGAGGATTAAATAGAAGATGGGAAAATGAGAGAGCCGTTGCGTGACTTTTGCAGGTTGATTCAGGATTGATCTTAGGGAATTATTATTTGCTAAATCCGAAATGTATATACATTTACTTTAATTGGCGCATCCGTCAGTGGGACTCTCTAGAATCAGCTCTGACCTAACAAGCACCTTCACTACCTCAAGGCTCTTCCACGGAATTGCATTCTTTCGCCGTTTACAAAGGCCGCTCTCTCGGAGAAAAGCGGGATGTCCGAAAGCGGCTGTTTCAAAAGCGAGCCGATAGTATCGGTATCAAAAATCGTTCAATCACCGAGCGATAGTTCGCGTCAGCGAGGTCTCCGGGGGATCGCCGTGAAAAATTGGCCCGCGAGGAGATATTCCAGTGGTCAGGCCTTAATGCGCCAGTGGTGGAAATTCTCTTGGATTGGCTGGCAGGGAAACTCTGTTAGAGGGCCACTTTCCCAGGGTGAAAGGGAGCCGGTCTATCGGGCGGTTACCTATTAATTCCAATTTTTGCCAAATTTACGCCCTCGCTGGACCGCGCGTGGGGGGAATTATATTTTCAAGCGGGTAAGCACCGGCCATTAGGCACCGTTAGGCGCGGCGCCGCCGCCGCCGCTGGTATCGGCCGGTCATTAATCTGAATTTAAATAAAATTTGTGCCTGCTGCTGGAGTTTTATGTAACTGCTCGATCTATAGATATCTGTGTCAGCTATATTGGATATGTATCTGACGGGGCAGACCCTCCTGAACCCCAGGCTACCACCGTGAATTTTGTCAATGATGCGAGCCCGAGCAAATAAATCTCGGCCCGCCATTCGCTCCTCTCCCAGAATGGATCCAGAATATATTCAAACGAAGTCCGCTCGAAGAGCATGCTTCCAATACCAATGCACTGCCAGATAGATTCGTGCATGTACGCTCAGTCGATTACTATATTTTCTACATAGAGCAATATATGACTAGCGAAGGCATTAAGTGCTTCCGCGAAAATGGTTTTAACAAACTCAATTAAAATCGAGTGGTCACTCGCAAAAGGTCGACTGAATGAATTCCTCCGTATACGAAACGACGAGAGACAAAAAAAAGGAGTGGAAAGAATACCTTCGCAGTCCCATCGGCTATTGGAGCGCGTCTGCTTTTAACTAACATCGATTTTATGACTTTTTACATTAACAAGGCACAGCTCTATCGGCTTTTTTTTAATAACTCTAAAAGTGTCCCTCAGTGTTTAGGTATTGGCTTCCTTTTGGTTAAGTCAGTGGTTTCTATGACTCACCCAACAGCAGCAAGAAGAGGCAGATTGGCAGCTGGCTTTAGATGGACAGCCGCATTGTTTCCCTGAAAGCAGAATAATGGCCTGATTAATTACTGCAATTTCAAGCAACTCTCTCTCAATCAAGTCCTTCAATTATCGCTGGAAGTATTATAGTAACTATGCTAGCCGGTTGGAAACTGTAAACTAGGATAACTAGGCTCTTTCAGGGGCAGAGCACACTTTCCTCCGGAGAACTCATCGAAGACTCTCGCGGAAGGAAATGCTTGAACTTCTCTCGCTAGGGTCACTTCAATGCCTCTCACTTAAGTGTACGGGAGGTCAAAGTGCAAAGTGACTGGTCGTCCCGAAGGCGAGGCCTTGAAAGCCAATCTCTCCGAATGAAGGAAAGAACCTGCAATTCTTTCCACCAGTGAATTCTTTCCTTATTCGGAATTTTCCAGCCGCCGTCCTTCAAAGGGCGACAAATGTAATAACTCCAGATGCCTGTATTCTTCTTTTTTCTTATAATTAAGAACCCCCCAATTACCAGGAAGCAATAAAAGCACTAGCGTCAGATGGCTGTACAATGTGAGTGTTGCCAAGGAATTGCTATAACAAGCAAATAGTATTCGCAGAACTTGTTACGGGGCGTTCTGGACGTCTGAGACAATTTTTTGGAATCACTGCAAAGTCAGGAGTGGAGCGAGGTGGAATTTTATTAGGGGCCGGGAGCGTGAGATCATTCCACTATCGGATTCCAGTCGTGAGTTCGTTCGGAATTCCATTTCCTTTCTCTGATCTGGTGCGTCCATTTCACGTGGCAATGTATTAACCGAAATAGGTCAAAACGAGCGGATCGACACTATTACTCCGAGATATGAATGATATGTCAGGATCCATTATTACACTTGTATTTCGCACAATAATCCTGTCGGAATCAATGATTGCTGGGAGCTATTTTCAATCGATAATGTACAGTTTTCAGAGTGAAAAATGTATTTAACGAAGGAGTTCGGACTGGCAGGGTTGCTTCCTTTTGACGCGAGCCTTATTGGGAAAAGAGTTTTCTTCACTCTTAAGAACGGCCCGGCAAAATAAAAACTCATTTCGCCGGGGACGCGTTAATTTCGTCATACTTTAATAGACTTTTTTGTAGAGTAGTTGCAGCGGCCGAAGCGCACGTTCTGGTTAAATTAACTTCTCCGAGAACTTCAACCTCGCCCTCCCTCCTCCGCTTCCACCTCTTTTCCTCTTCCTTTGATTCGCCGCTTTACTTTGACCCGTTCGACCAGAGGAAACGTGTACTTATTTCATTAGACAGCAAGCACTCATCAAATAAGCAACTATCCGTATTAATATTCTCAATTAAGTGAAACAGCCTTTAGCTACGCTTATTATATTACCTGCTACTCAGACATATTTTCATAGATCGCGTTATGAGCTGTTATACATTCTCTAGGAAATAGAATCAACGCGAGAAGTGGAACAGTGATTCAATTCAGAGTTACAGAAAGCTATCAAGGAATTATCGAGCGCCAATGACGACTGATCGACAGAATGTCGCGCGAGAATGTATGGATTACAGAAATGAGAACGGTCAGCGAATGCTATTTCTCGTTACTCCATGCAAATCAGGACAGGAAGGATGCTTTTCCTTCGACCCCGCTTGGCTAGGAAGCGTGTGTCTCGACACGTGAAAACGATGCCACCTGTAATCCCGAAATTCCGCGTAGCTTAAGCAGCGCGGGAAGAGTGTTTCCGTGCCGGGTGCGCGGCGCAGTGTCCAAGTTGCAATTGGCCAGGAGGAGTTTTACCTCACAATTGCTCAACCGGCGATTCGTTACGCTGTACATGCATGCGCCGCCACGAGCCAGCATTTGCATGGATCGTCAATAAATGGAATTTTTATGCAACCGAGCATTCGCTCTGAGAACTCGTATTCTATTTCAAATGCGCTCGAGGCAATCCTTTTGTCTTCGAGTATCATTAACACTAATGCCGTAATAAAAAAAAACCAATCATCATACGCAAACAAATGAGTCCACTCGTTGATTATCACCGAACGAGGACAGTGAAGGCCAACATTTTTCTGGCTTCGACGCAATATATCCAGCGATATTCAATCGGACAAATTGCCCGCTGCCGAGCATCCGCCAAAATGTATGTAAACACGAAATTTCGCCGGTATGTAAACAGAGCTTTTGTTTTACCAGTGTTGCCAGCGGCGGTCGAAATAACAAGGAGAACGAGCGAGCGTTTTCCGAATTTGCCCGGCGAATTAGGCCGATTGTTGATCCCGACAATTATTCGCGGCACAATTTCTTGATTGTCGCTCTTTCTGGCGGGCGAGCGGCGGCGCGCCATCGAGTGTAGCGGCATTTATCGATTGGCAGCGGTGAAAGGTGAATCGAGTGAATCAAACGGGTTATACTTCAACGAGTTGTAAAGGCAGCGGGCGGCGTGCGGTCTGTGAATCGAGTTTCGGCAGGGGTGGGAAAAACGTGATTTTTCCACCGAAAAACCGCGCGCGGCCTTTCCCTCTTGCAACGCCCTGCACTGGCGTCAACGCAAAAACGAGGGAGAGAGATAAAGATAGAGAGAGAGAGAGAGAGTGGAGGTGGCGTTGGGACGGCATGGTAGGTCGGTTAAAAGGGAACGTAAACGCTTAAAGCGCGTTAAACGGTGCAAGGGAAAAAGGAGGAGTTGAAAAGCGAAGAGAAGCCGCCACGCCGCGCCGCTGCGCTGCGGCAGCTGCTTTCCTCCTCTCTCTCGCTCTCGCTCTCTTTTCCCTTCCGCCGGCGACACACTCGGCTGCATCGTGCACTCGGCTTCTCGGCCACCCACTCAAAAGCACACTTTTATCCGGCTGGATGTACGGGCATTGTGAGTCATTACAAAACATTCGGCCATCCATTCATATCCCCGTCCGCCGCGCTTATCCCGCTCGCTAAAACGACCACCCTGCCCAACCTTCCCCCCCGCACTGTCAACACTAATGAAGAACCTGCTTCATTTACTAAGAAGCTCGCCGTCATACAAATTTTCTCCTATTCTAACATTGAATTTAATACAATCTTTATTGTTTATTTTATGTGAGAACACTCAGCTGTTCTCGTGATGGAATAGAGAATAAAAGTTGAAAGATGTTAAAGTTGTATGAAGTTGATTAACTTTTGTTAGTGGATGGTAGGTATGAAATAATAGAGGTGGTAATTTGCC
Organism: Ectemnius continuus; assembly: GCA_910591665.1. NCBI lineage: Eukaryota > Metazoa > Arthropoda > Insecta > Hymenoptera > Crabronidae > Ectemnius > Ectemnius continuus. Next base: position 3,431,948 of record OU342868.1, on the reverse strand, counting down.
TGGAATATGAGATAGAGAATTGTAGGTTACGTTCATTCACTTTCTGCGGTGATCTTATATCGCGAGCCGAGCAGCTGAGTGACACGCCGAGCCACGTGTGCTGGACACACACACCGAGGGTAACCGGATATTACGTGAATAGCGTACTTTCCACTAGTTCTGAGGTTGAGCAAGAGAAACTTGCAGTTGCTCGAATTTTAGCCTTGTTTGGCTGCTCGATCGCGCTACCTCTCAGATTTCAGGGAGTTTGGCGAACTCTGTTATACACCTATAATATTTCACAGTATGGCCGATCACCGTCGACAGTCAAACAAAGATTTCATCTCTATGGAAAGTGAGAATTAATAGTTCCGAAATTCATGAGCCTCTTCGTTCTGGCTTCCTCGCAGCGGATCGCTCGAAATTTCAAGTCTAATCGTTTTTCGCTCGCACCGCACTCTATTCAGAAGCAGATCGAGCACCGAAGATCTGACTTCGCAATTCAATAGTGCTTACTTATAGAACGGCATTCTGCCGCTTGGGAAAGTAAATCGGAGATAAGCTCAGCCACTTGGGATGCATTTCAATGGATCGTCGGTTTATGCTATTTTGGCACGGTCGCACCGTATACTTGGATACCTACACCAACAACCAGCTGGTGTGCGCTTTCTTAAAGCGAAGAGAGTAAGAGTGTCTTGGCTTTATCGATTTCCATCGTTCACTCTTAAAAAGCAACTTGGGAATCACTGGGAAAATCTTAACACAGTATTCCATTCAATGCCGGCTTTATTCTAAGCATGGATTTGCAATAGTTTCATAGAAAGTTTCGTTTTACGTGTTCGTAATATTTAAGGTTAATCTTATACGGAGATTTTTCCGAGGATTCGGAACGGACTGTACTTACTCGAAAAGAGCATTCCCAATGCCATAGCTCCATGCGAATTGTTATTGCGATCGTCCAAGTTTTCGGAATCACTTCGCCTGTAGTTGAACGCCATCGCACTCACTGCTACTTTCCAACCCACTAATGGCACTCTCGCCAGAGTTAAATTATTATTCGGTGATCTCGTAGAAACGGTCGTTTCGACGTCTGCCCGGTAGAATTACGAGCCGACCGAACTTCCTTCGGCAATTCGACTAGCACCGCACCGTGTCGAAAGAAATGTTACAACACAACTCGATGCTGCCACCTCTCGTGAATAAGGAATAAGAATTCCATTATTCTAATCGGGGGGAACGCCAGCAAGAGAAAGAAGGTTTATGGTTCAAACAGGGAACGACGCGTTGTACAGCATGCAAAGGGGCTGCATTTCGGCCTACTATCCCTTTACTATAGCTATATTCATGTAACTCGCAGAGTCCCGCGCTAAACTGCAAAGCAATGAGAGAACCGAGAGAAGCTTTAAACACACTTTACTCGCTTACTACTACTGCTAGCCATGCCGTTTCTCCATTTCCCTTTCTATCCAGCACGATCCACAATGTTTCCGAGGGATTCCCAGAGAGTCGTGCAAAGTCCCGCGGGCAAACTTTGCCAGCGGGGATATAGTTAAACAATGTTAAAAGATGAAAGCACAGAGGGACGCGCCTGCCGAATACGAAATACTGACGATTGTTCGAAGCGATCGCTTCATCGCGTTTATTGGCATCTCGGAACGTGTAAACACTTCCAACGCGATTCTACAGTTATTCCACGAGTGATACGAAAGAACCTGCAGAATACCGACAGCCAACCAATACGTATGCACAGAGAATACTACCAAGTACTTGGTACAAGTTTGAAGCAAAGAGAGTTAAAGATAACCTAAATCAATCAGACGGGAGTGCGGGATTTCACAGTGAAATAAACTAGTGGAAGATGTCTGCAGAAGGCAGAGGGAATAAAAGTGGGGAAGTATAAAGTATAGAAAAGAGAAGGTACGAGTTATGTAGAGGCAACACGTAAGCGAATAATTCTGAAAATGCGTCTCTAAGTATGTGCCCGAAATTCGAGGTGCCGAAGGAAGCTCGAGGAGCACTTCGCAACTTCCTAATAGCAGTTTCGGGCACGGCAACTACGCGCCACGGTTTTGTGCGATAAAATGCTTTCACGCGCCAACTCGTACGAGGAGCGGCTTGTCACTGGTTATGAAAGTACGTTCAATGAAATCTCTTGCACTTTTCCGACACGTTTGCCACTATTTAATCCCGCGCGTTACACTGCTTCCTTTACCGCACTCTGCAGTGGACTGTAATGACCGAATCTAGGATCGAGCGCGATCTACCGATAACGTCAATAATTAAGGAGCGCCACTGGAGTAAGACCAACATGGCTGGCTGCGTCGGTTTCGCTCCATTTGTCGCGCGTTTTGTTTATACTCTGTTCTCGTGTGTTTTTCGTGAGTGCAGTGAGTGAATTTGACTTGTCATCATCCAGGAACGCAGCACCTGATCACCTTTTACGTACGCACTCATTTGTCTACAATTTCATTTCTGTTTGGGTGATCATTTTCCCCTAATTGATTCTGCCAATGCATGTAGGGTTATGCCCTGTGCAATATGTATCTATTTACACGCGTGATTATTCAATCTCGGCAGGGTAGTAATTTCATCAATGAAATTAGTACTATCCTAATGCCTGTGTGATTTGAATGGCTTATGTGTTTATGCGAATTTAATATTTCATAGAGTGAAGTTATCGAAAGCGTAACTGGCAAGCTTGCATACGTAATTATATAAGTGCACTTTTTATCAGAGAAACTTGAGATTACGATCGTGGCACAGAGATCAGGGAATCTCGACGAACTTTTATCGATCCATCAACACGATCGACTTGGCAGGCGGAATGCAATTACGCCTTGCTCTACTGATCAGATTTCGAGCGTATTTCCAACGGGAATTACTGTGACGCTGTTTTTAAGAGAAGGAAAGTGAGTGAACACACACGCATACGTTCCTCGATCGATTAAAGCGCGGAAACGTTTGGCAGAGTGCGAGTGAGAAGCCGAGGAAAAGAGGAGTCCCACGATTAAGTGAACCGGAAATATTTTCAAAGCACATCCGACGCCACCGAATTAATCCACTGTGTATGATCGCACGCTCGTTACTCGCGACTGCTAAAATTGCAATGACGTTAATGATCCTGGCATGATGAGCAGTTTAACTGATTATCGAGCCAAATTCTACTGGCTAGCTCCTCGATTTTCCCGGCTCATTTTAGCTAGGAATATCTGCCATGACAGATCATTGGAATTATTTAAAATTAAGATCTTGTTGGGAGTGTGAATTTATAGTTTGTGAAAGACTATGATATTATAGTGGCGCTGTGCTTTAAAAGTGTTGTATCTGCCGGCACGGCGGAAAAGCATGCCTAAATGAAACAAAGATATACTACGATCCGTTAATGGCACGCTTTTCGGGCGAACTCGCCCGGGCGTTACGGTAATGGGGCTTTCGAGAACCCTTTTACGGTAAACCCATGAAGCAGGGTTTCTCTGTTCGCCCATTAAGTATATTGCATCGGAAGTATACCGATGCAGCGAGTGTGTGTGTATGCGTTCCTGCTTTCGACGCAAGCTTCGTTGTGTTAAGAATCGTAAAATTCCTTCGAATATTAAAGTCGATTTTAATCTAACTCGGCATATAATACTATGCCATTTATGACTCTGAAGAAACACGTATTTTTATTAATTTTATATTAGAACTGACTTCTTTGAGATGATATAACCGAGCGCCTTGCTTTATAAGAGTCATAGTACTTCATTAATCCGGGACAGTTTGTTTCACGTGGTCCAGTCAATACCCTTGGTAATATTTTCTTGTTATTCTCTGGACTCTTCATCGCGCGACCATGGGATAACGAATATAAATGGTTCAATATCATGCCCGGCAGAAGCAGCATCCTCATACCTTTTCTTTGGAACTCCTTTACTATCTTTGGTATAGCCGAGGGATCTGCTGCTGCTTTTACCCCGCAAAAGAGTAGATCTTGGTCAGCGAAATTATTTCGTCTCCTTTTTATCCCTTTTATATTGAAAACTTCACATGGTTTCCCGAAGGCGAAGTTTGTCATTGATTGCGCGAGTAGAGATTCGGATTTTGGATTGACACGATATTGTCAAGGTATCCGAATAATGCATCGACATCAGGCTCACTTCCGCCCGCCTGAATTTTCATGAGGCGGCGATATTAATTCTACGCACGATCCTACGGCTGATTAATTAGCGGGGCGAATTTTGATACGCCATAGATTAATGCGACCGTCTGTCGAGCTCGGTGTGTATCGCCGATGATGCGGATACACGCGGAGCTACGAACGCGTAGTAAACCAGGCGAATTGTCAGCTCATTAAATTAGGCAACGCATTTCGCATGCGGGCTCATCGTTGCTAAGCTGCTTAGCCAGTGAATCCGCAGCGTCGGATCCAGTAATGTTAATTGCTTCATTGACCACCTCTCGCAGTATGGCTCGGTCATTGCCTCGAAACACTCGTAATCATTAATCCCGAGATTTCATATTACTCCTTGACTCTCTGACACTTTGGAATTTTCCGAAATTCTCGAATTACTTCAATCAAAGTACTTACACTTTCCCAATACAATCTCTACTACGATTTATCAACTCGATACCATTAATCTATCACTTAGAAATTTGCAAACGGTTATTTTCTCCGATGATAAGCGCTCGTTTTGCATCTTTTTTCCAAGTGGTTCGCTTCGCGGTCGATCCTAGCGTTAAATCGCAGTGTCGGCCAGTCATAAATTACACGATTATCATAATTAATAGTAACGAGAGACAGAAAGAGAGAGAGAGAGAGTGGGCGAACGAGAGTATATCTTTGGGCAGAGATCGTGAAAGTATCGGGGCAAGATAAACACCCAACCTCGTAAATCGTGTTCAGAATGAAATATGGTTCGGGTAACAGTGGGTTGGTGGCTGCCGGCGGCGGCGGCGGCGGCACTGGCGTGTTTCAGAGCGGCGCGTGTGAATATCGTGTAATCCGCCGTGTTACCCTGTTAGATCTTAACATTACGCATCGCGCGTGCTAGCGTGCCCCGCGGCCGCGTGAGCGAGTCCAAATTCATTAGCTGTAATTAGCCGCCCGCTCAGCTGGAATTAAAGCGACATCTATTGCGACTGTTAATTAATTATTGCATAGATATCCTCCGAACGAGGAGAGCTGCGCTCATCGATCGTACGTCGGCTTTACCGGTCAGCGGATTTTCCACTCTGAACTTTCACACTCAAAATAAACGAGGCCCTGTTTATCTTGAATACACCGGGCATGTTAGTATTTGGAAAAAGGAAGAAGATATAATCGTGCGTAGATTGCTCGAAATAAATAACTGAATTCCCATGGAGAAATTAATTTAAATATACATATTTCAATAGTAGCGGTTCTGTCTCGCTCTCAGTGGGAACGAGACGCGCGGCAACGTTTGAGTGTTGAACGCGAGGCATTCAGTGTCGAGTTAATATTTGAATAGAGAGAAACGGGAGTCTTTAGCGATCAGAAGTGGCGTGACGGGAGTGTGAAAAACAACGGGGCCGAAGGAAAGCAACAAGCGCGGTGTCGGGCGAATAAAGCAGAACAGGGCGGATAAGTCGTGGCGGGGAGCGAGAGGGATAAGAGAAGCGAAAAGGGGGTCGTGGCTCCGTGGCATCAAAGGGCAGCGCAACTGTAGGGAGGCGAAACGACTAAGAGAAGCCCGAGCGACGACGGCTCAGCCGCACTCACTCACTCACTTTTCCCAGCATCCACGTCGACTCGATTTGAAAGCCGGGACACGCTCCGCCGGCTACGGGACGCCGCCGCCGCCACCGCCGCCGCAGCCACAACCAGGAAAAAGTGCGAGTCGGAACTTGGCGAGTGCCGGCGCTGAAACTTCGTCGAAGCGAGGATTGAGAGAGAGTGGGAGGGAGGGAGGGAGTTAGCAGCGAGGGTTACTCGCCTGGACCAAAACCGTCCGCAACCCCTCCGAGCGAGTTTGACAGGAAAGTCTCTATCAGAGTTCCCCGCACGAATTAATCGGCCCAGCCCGGGCATACCGCTGGTAACCGGAAATTTTCGAAAAAATACTCCTCGCCACTTGACACCCGAGTGATCCGCCAATTAGAGGATTCTAACGGCGGAGAAACTCCGGGCGTTATCAACGCGTCACGGGCTCCGTGCTTCAAAGCGGTGGCGCATGTCGAACGATCGGAAGAGTTCGCTGTTATAAATCTGCCCGGTGGCAGCCGGCGAGAGCGAACGTCAATGGCATTCTGTCGACGTCCAAGTGGCAACGGGCTGGAGGAGGAGGAGAGGAGCGCATTCCCGGAGAAAACAGCGAGTGGGCAGCGTAGAACAGACTAGATGCAAGTAGAATCAATGGGGAGCGAGTAAACTGGACGCACAGAACACCCAGTCGGAATGCCAGTCGACTCGAACAAGAACGGCATGATTTAGATATCGACACCTGAACATTGGTCACCGAGCACCAACCTATACCAAATACAATATATATATACACATACACAAATCCCCACAATATTCGATTCCTCCATCAGAAACTTCATCTCTGAGAACACGTATCTGAAACAATTCCATCCACCTAGAAAAAGTATCCTTAAAACAACGAAATAATTTCCTCGATAAAAACATAGTCTGGCGTGCGTTAATAAGCTCAGAAGAGTAGCTTCGAGTTAATGGAGCGTTATCGGAGCAATAACATTTCTCCTGGCCATTTTCTCTCGGCATTCAGCCGCACAGTGTGCCGAGAGGGCGGTGGCGGAGTCGGAGGGTGCGGTGGACATACGTCGAGAGACACGTGAGGGGGTGTGGAAGTGGAAAAAGGGGGTTGGGGGTGGGAGAGTGTGCGATCAGTTGGTCAAACGAGTGTGTACGTTTGTAGAGGGTGGTGGTGGCGGCGGAGAAGAGCGGCGGCGGCGGCGGCGCCGGGGTCAGCGAAGCGAGGCTGTACTCGAATATATGCATATTCAGGACTTGTTATGTAGCCGGCGATATGGCTGCAGGGTGGTTGGCGTGACGTAGTGGTCCACGCTCCGGAGATACCGGAGGATAGCTGGTGACGGACTGCCGGACGTCCGACCTGTTACCCCCTCGAACGTCCTCCAGTATTGCGCGATCGCTTCTCGCCCACCTCCACCCCCTTCTCTCTCTTCTCCCTTCTTTCTCTTTCTCGCTCTCGCTCCTACCCCGTTGCCCCTTTCAACCATTTCATCCCTGCCTCCTCCTCTCACGGTAACTCGCACCCGCACGTCCTCAATATATGTTCGTATCTGTATGTATTATACTTCACGCCACAAGCACTCGGCCCAGAAATGGCACTCGAACTAGTGAAACCACGCGAACGCACGCCTACTCATATCGGAATGGAATAGGCTTTATTTCGATTCCTAGTGACTCGAAAGATAGAAGTGTGCCACTTCGCAGAGAGTTACTTTGATTTATGTATTGTAGTTTGTTTAGTGGGAATTGTTGGGGATTGTTTTTTTTTACGTGGAATTGGTTTAATGGTTAGTCGATTCGTGCGATTGAGTTATTGAGTACCACCCGGCAGTATTAGTACACGCGTCTGTGACTTCCGCCCTAGTCTGTGCTGAGTGTAATGTCCCTCGACATCGTCCTCTCCACTCCTGCTCCCTTCAACTCCAGGAACCACCGTGTGTTCCTGGCATTCCTGTCGGCCGTTCGGTTCAACGGGCTGATCGAATCGCTCGACGATCTGTCTGCGAGTGATCGCGATCCGCTCAACAAGCTCACGCAGATATTTCGGCTAAGGAGGAAACGAAAGGTCGCTGCCCATTGGCTCCTGATTTCCGGCTGGCCTACATGACCACCATTATCGGATGTAAAAGCTCGCCCGCTTATATCAGATAGATTCACCCTTAATATTTCAAAGTAATAATATAACGGAAGAAAAGACGGAGAATAAATATTATAAATCGATTCTCCAATATTGGGGGAAATCGAATTATAGAGTATTCGTTAATGGGAAAGAGGAGAGGAGAATCGGTTTAGTGGACAAGCTACTCAGTTTCACAGTGCATCGGCCTGTGAAAAGTAGCTGGTCGAGTGTAAACCCCCTCGGCGTGGGGCTTGCAGAGTTGGCGGGAAAGTTTCCGGCCAGTAGCAGGAGTGGGACGTGTGTAGTGTGCCGTTTGCCGGCGGCGGCGGCACTCTCATATATCTTGAGTAGCAAGCTCCGGGCAATGATCAGGAACCAAGTCCTACGTGCTTGACATCTTCAACGCTTTCTCGGAATGCGAGGCCTTCGGCTTCTGGCGTGAATGAGCTTTCCCAGCATTGCTCGACTTTACCAACCAGCCGCTCCCGCCATTCACTCGATTCGCCACCCCTCCCTTTTTCTTTCTCCTCTCGCTCCTCCTTCATCCCTTATGAATTTAGTTTCTCTCCTTCGTTGACTTCCTGCGAGATTTACTTCGGCCAACTTTCATAAAGTCCCCCGTTTCACAACGTGCGATGATTAGAGATGAGAGTTGCAGGTTTACTCGCGAATACATAGAGAGTTAGCCCTGGCGATATAATTATTTCGAGGGAATTTCTCTGATATTCTGCCATCGAACCTATCAATTTCATTAATCTACATTGGTTTTCAAGAATAATGCAGTACAATTGAATACGGTTGCTCTGGGAATTAATAAAATGTATTTTTGAGTGGTTGTTCAGTGTCAGCAAAGCCAAAGCTCATTGGTAGTAGATTCGTCCGGGTGGCTCGAATGTGTTTCGGAGGGTTCAATGTCCAGCCAACGCTCGCGGCCACTTGCCGTTCAAAAAAGTGCAATTCGAATGAAAGAATTTATCGAATGGCGGTGAGTGGGATATAAAAATACAGCCGCTGGTATGCGCATTTAATTTCCCTCGAAATACAGCGTGAGTGACACGTAGAGTACTGTGAAAACCTGATACTCTAAAATAAGAAACACCGAGTAAACATATCTTATAATCGTCTGGCTCTATTTTAAAGTCAGACCCTTCATTCGCTCTAAAACTCTTGAATAATTAAAACAGATCGCGTGAATTCCCACTTTTTTAAATACCCACAAACATCTCGCAATGTTTTCATTACAACGACAGGTCTGATTCGCTAATTGCGAAAGCCAGGAATTTCTCGCGTACTTTTACACTACCATACATTGTTATTTTAGAGACCACCGGTGAGCTGGTGAATTTTGCATTCATTAGTTTCGAGGATTCTCAAAATTCCCATCTAAATTCTTTCCCCGTCCAATTCCTCTTTGATGCGCTAGGGGCGCGCGCGCGCGTGCTCTCTCTCCATGTAGTCGATAAATTTCTACGATCCAGCATTCAGAGTTTAGGGAGAGGGCGGAGGGAAGAGAGAGAGAGAGAGATGGTGGAGTAAGGGGTGAGAGAACTCTGAACTGTTACATTTAAACGCTACATTTACCATTCGAGATCAATGGCAGTCAAAGTATACAGATCCATCCGCATTTTCCTATCCCGCATCTCTTACAGCGCTGCTGAGGAGAGCCGAGAACGGAATAGTCTCTCGCTCTCTATCATCGACAGTAGTGGTAGTGGTGGCTGCCAATTTCACGGAAAGTTCTCGCTGGGTTTACACAGGAATCTTCCGTCAATTTCAGTGGTGCCTTAAAGCACACGCGACCGATCGGCGCGTCCGTATTAATTTCACCGAGAGAACTAACGAATCCTCTCTCACTCTCTCCCTCTCTCCCTTGGAAAGCGTGCGTCAGATCGTCCCCTCTCCAACCTGTCTCTCCCTCTCCTCTCCTCTCTCTCTCTTTCTGGCGCCTCACAGTACTCGATGCTTTATTGGTTAACTTTATTCATTGAAACGTTAGCAGTGGAGCGGAACGCGGCTCACCAGTGCAATCAATGCCGCAGTCGCGGTCGCATAGTTTGCGGACCTCAATTTCCGTATTGGGCTAACTCTCTATTTATACTAGCCTCGCTCGTGCCCGCCATACCGACTTTCCCCGTGAATTCTTCGACCCCTTGTTCAATCCCTAATCGAGAAAACCAGCAGCGCATACTTGGATTCCCTCGCGGTAGCTTGTCTCGAGTGAAATAGGCCGGCGCGGTGCTATGCTGCTCAGAGATCCTCGCAGTAGTACTCTCGCGCGCGCGCTACGGAAAAGGTTCGTTTACACTTTCAAAGAGCTATTTAGCCGGAAAAGAATCCCTCTTGATGAAAGAGAGCGGCTGATCGGATCGGATTAACAGTTGAATCTAGATGGAATGGTTTAATCTGCGCTTATCGAAATTCGAGCGGGCCGAGTGCTCATGTAAAATTGATAACTCCTGGCAGAGAGATATTGCCGGCTGTTCACTCGCGCACATTTAAGTCACAGTGTCAATACGTTATAAGCGATTTCACCGGAGTGCCGAAGTTGTGGCTGACTCTATTTCAGTTAGGATCGCATTGGCGAACAAAAAAGGAGGGATTGAACGGGGGATTTTACAAAACGCCTCTGGTGAGCCGCCGCCACCGCCGCCGCCGCTCACGGGGGACTGACGAGCCTTTTTAATTGTGCCGCATTGTTCCGCTCGTGAATGACGGTAACCACAATCGGACGGGTTTTCTCGCTCCCGCCCTCTATCGCCTCTGTCTCTCTCCATCTGCCGTTGCCGCTCTGTTATTACAGAACCCATTTACACGGACGCGAAACTAATTTAATCTTCGTTTTTTTGCCGCCCTCGAACCCACCGTGGAAACGCAGACGAGGGATTTATCTCGTACAAACGATGCCCGAGCATTTCTTGGGATGCTCGGGAGAGGCCGAGCGAGGGTGGAATTCCACTTAAATTGACTTTTCGGCTGATGAAACTCGCGAGAAATGAGCAGTGAATTTCTCCAGTGGATTAGTAGAGTAGCGAGAACGCGCTGGTTTTCCCCGGGTTAGTAAACTTCGTCTTTGCAGCCGGAGAATTTCACCGCGTTGTTTGCCACGCATGCACCTTGTGAGCTTCAAATGTCTTTAGAATTATTATTTCGCTGAGAGCACATAAAGCATGCTGCAAAAACTTTTTCCCCTGTTTACTTAATCAGTGGGTGATTTACTTGGAGTATTCCACGCTGGGAATATTTGTTAGCGTGACTTTTATTGCAATAAATATATCTGTCAGATAAAACTTGTTTCGTGAGAGAAGTGCGAAAGTGCGGGATAGGAAGATTCGATTGAAACGAAATTGAAGGGGAGAATACTGATGCGCCGGGCGAATACAGTGATAAACATAGTGTGTTGCCATTGAATCGCGGGAGCGCAACATCGAGGCAACCGGCTGCTGTTATGCGCTCGGACATTGGGAAATAACAAATTACCGGAGAATTCGATCGCGCTGGTGGTGCTGAGCGGCCAAAAAAATTAAACGTTCTCGAAACGAGTTCGAGTTACTTCGTGACCCGGCGGAAGTTACCTGTCGGGGCTGCTGTTGCACCCTGCCAATAGCCGAATCGACTAGCAGCATGTGTTATCAAAATCCACTTCGTTTAACCAGCGCGTAAACAATCTGTTTCCGACGAAAAATCCCTGGGAAAATTCACCCAGGCACACTTGTTTTGATCGGCCACACTGTTCAATATAAATAATCCCAATCGGCTTGCTTGTCCATTAACAAACGGTCGAAGGAAGAGAATGATCATGGAAGTATTTATTGCGATTTAATAACTTCCAATTCGAAATATCATTAGAATGTTTTATTTTAAACAGTTCTCAATTATTTGATGGGTTTAACTGAAAACATACTGCATTCAGTAATAATAAGAGATAGAACGGAAAAATAAAGTTTGAGCAAGGGTTCTGGAATTTATGTTACTTCTTTCTTGATGCAAGAATACATTCTCTACGAAATTTCAGCCCCGGAAAAGGCCGGAAACACTTGAAAACATGAAAAAAACAGTCAGAATTAGATGAAACCAATTATTCAGGATCGGTTTTCTATGTGTTTTCGGCACAATTCCGGCACTTTGGCTACAGGTTTCATGTTTTCTATCCGTTTTGAGACACGAGTAATCGAAAAATCAAGCGTTCGTCCTGGTCCCGGAACCTTCGAAAAATCGAAAATTTTTGAAGGGGTATGCCTTAAAAAATTTGCGAAAAAATGAATTTTGAGCTAGGGCTTTGGAATTTTTTCTACTTTTTCCTCGATGCAAAAAAACATTCCCCACCAAGTTTCAGCCCCGGAAAAGGTCGGGAAGATAAAAAAACATAGGGAAAACCATTGAAATGAAATATTCAAGATCGGTTTTCCACGTGTTTTAGGTAGAATTCCGGCATTTCCCCCACAACATTTATGTTTTTTATCCGTCTTGAGACACGAGCAATCGAAAAATCAAGCGTTCGTCCCGGTCCCAGAACCTTCGAAAAATCGAAAATTTTTGATTTTGCCTTAAAAAATTTGCGAAAAAATGAATTTTGAGCTAGGGCTCTGGAATTTTTTCTACTTGTTCCTCGATGCAAAAAAACACTTTCTACAAAGTTTCAGCCCCGGGAAAGGTCGGAAAGATAAAAAAACATGACCAAAACCGTTGAAATGAAATATTCAAGATTGGTTTTCCATGTGTTTTAGGTAGAATTCCGGCATTTCCCCCACAACATTTATGTTTTTTATCCGTTTTGAAACACGAGCAATCGAAAAATCAAGCGTTCGTCCCGGTCCCAGAACCTTCGAAGAATCGAAAATTTTTGAAGGGGTATGCCTTAAAAAATTTGCGAAAAAATGAATTTTGAGCTAGGGCTCTGGAATTTTTTCTACTTTTTCCTCGATGCAAAAAAACACTTTCTACAAAGTTTCAGCCCCGGGAAAGGTCGGGAAGATAAAAAAACATAGGGAAAACCATCAGAATTAGACGAAATTGAATACTCGAGATAGCATTTTCGAATGTTTTCGGTACAATTCCGGTACTTGCACCACTGATTCTTTATTTTCCGTCCGTTTTAATACTGAAATAGTGAATTTATCAACCATTCGGAAAAGTTCAAAATTTTCTTAAAACATGGCATGCAAGAATGTTGAAAAATATTCCCGCCAGCATCAGCATGACAGACAAACCTACGATAGAAGTTAATATAAAAGTATATAATGATATGCAGTTTGCCGTAATGCACAGTTCGCGCAATACTTCTCGAGAACGACCCGTAAAAAATCCCATTATCGCTGGCACACTAGATTAAACTGGAATCAGAGCATTCCAAGAGTTAGGCGTTGCAGCAGCCGGATAATACTGCGGCACACGGATGCCAGAATGCATCGTCTCCGTTTCCGGACGGCCGAAAATTGCGCAATTGCCCGGAGGTGACTTGTACCGGTAGGGAAGTTTCCCTTTCAGTGGATATAAGTCCGGAAGAATGACTCTCGTGTCACGGCTCGTGTTCGGCTTCATGAATCTGTGATGGAACAGCGACGGAATCCTTAAGGAAAGCCCGTTTGATCGAGATTTTCTTTGACGCCTTTCATCTAAGCTCTCAGCCTTGCCGTGTAAAGGTGCTTTCACTATGTTCGGATCGATTAACGCCAACATCTTAGACTCTTATTTCATTAAATCACTACATGGCAAATGTTGAAAGAAACTAACACTCTATTCCTTAAAGCATCCAGCCTGGAAAGCCTCTTTAACATTTTAAATCAACACATCAGCTAAAAATCGAAGCTTTTGAAAGATTAAATAAATCGAGGCTAATAATAACAATGAGCGGGGATGCAATGGGAGCAATGTGACATTGTTTACTGTTCACTTAGCGTGGAAGAAGCAGAGGCCGTAAATGCTCGAGCAATCTAAAAGCTTTTTTGCTCGGGAGGAAGTTGCGAAGGATCACGTAACCCGCGCGTCGGGCGCGCTAACTGAAATCATCTTTGCTTTCAATCAATTTCTCGTATATCCTCGAGGGGCTGCTCGTTACTGCAGGTGAGCAAACTTCCATTTCAGGTGTACAAACTCCTCGGCAAACATTTCTCTCGCAGCCCTCCTGGGATCACCTTGCAGCCGCGTCGGTTTACATTTACCCGATAGCTAATTTAATGTCGCACGTCGTTTCGAGACTCTATGCCGTGCCACCGTCCTTATCCAATTACGGCCATTACACGAAAAATCACTAGATCATCGGACGTGCCACATAGGGTATTAAACAGGAATACACGGGAAAATGAAGGGATTTCCTCTATGTTAGCGAATATTGCTTGGCTCCAAGAATTTTTTGTCAACTTCATTTATTTACACGAACGACGAAAGCTCATTCGTACTGTTGCGAAAATAGCAGATTTTTGATTTTCTTCTTTTTCGTACTCATCCTGTTCTGTATTGGAATTGGCTGAGTACTAAAGCGACAGCAATAATCTGTGAGATCCTTAATTAAACATGACCTTAAACAGACGATGCATGATCGTATCGAGTTTCCCATTAACTCGCAAATCACCGGATCACGGACCATTAAAAGTTGGCCGACAGGGCAGAAGCATCGAGATGGACAGGCGAGACGAGCATCCCCGTGAAATTCGGCGATTCATGAGCCGCAAAATGAAGTTCGCTTTAAGGAGTAGAAAGCCGTGGCCGGCGGCGGCAGCGGCAGCGGCGGCTGTGGCGGCGAACGTCGGGTTAGGGCAGCAGGGAGCTAGGAAAGTTTTAAATTGTGCTGGAAAAGCCTGGCGATTAGTGGATTATAAACATACTGGAAAGTTCTGATGGGATCGGCCAGCGTGAGAAGCGTCGAGACCAGAAAAGGAGAGGAACGAAAGACAGAAATATTCGACTTCCCCTTTTTTGTTTCGTCGTTGATATCACGCAACCACTAGGAACTCCGCCAGCGTCTTTTTTCCCCTTTCACACGAAGGAGAGTTAAAATTTCCCTTGCAACTGTAATTTTACTAAGACCCTTTCGAATTACGTCGCCAATTCATTAGTGCAGGCGGGCTTGGCAGTAATAGGTCGGAAAGTTGCGTGCGATCGAGCCTCGGTGTGCGAACTGCGACGCGTAATGCCGCATCAACACGCAGGTGTTCGCCTCGAAAGCAATGGGGCGGAGCACTCTGTGCATATTGAATACCGAATTATTGGCGAATTGCCGATCGCACCCCGCTAGCGCGTCCCAGAGCAATCGGGAGATGAACGACCGTGACATCAGAGATATTGTTATCGCATTCCCGTCACGCTCCGGAGACGTAGCCTCGCTGCGAATAAAATTCGAAATAGCCTTCGATCAATTGTACGCTATCGCAGATTTCTACTACAATCGATTAGTCCATGATAGATCCGATAGGATGTTTGAGAATAGGAAGCCGAGGGATCCAGATGGTCGACTTGCCACTGTGGTCGCCTGTAACCGCAGACTGTTGACACACGGTGAGATCAGCTGGAACCAACGCAGGCCCGACTGATACACTGCTAATTCCGCCTCACTTACGAAACCCCAAACCGGCGGCTATACATACAGTATAAAGTAAAGCCTGATCCACAATATACATACATTTCTGTCGTATTACCAGCGATGAAAATGAATGATTCTATTAACTCAAATAATAACTTCCCCGCAAAGGGTGAGACTTTATCCAGTGGTAACTGATAGTGCGAACATGGGTGAGAGAATGAAATTATAGTGAGTCAACGATAATGTGAATCAGGCTTAAGAGTGCAAGGGGAGCACCAGATGCGTGAAGGAAGGCACCCTGCCGCGATCAGGGGTTGCGCCTTTCCCTCGCACCTCCTGAAGTCTATTGTTTCGAGAAGCTCGAGAAGGGTGAAGTGGCGATAGGGGAAGGGTTCCCGGAGTACTGGAGCCTCGTCGAGAGGATCCTCGAACCTGCGACCTGACGATTAAGCCGAAAAGTGTCTTGAGACCTACTCGAAGCCCTCACCAATGACGGATAGCGGCCACACACCCTGCCCTATGATTTTTCACCCCTTTCGACCCTTCCCACCTCACCGCAACGCTCCCCGAATTCGTTGCCAGCACTTAAAGCTGCAATACGAGCAATCCCGAATCTACAAACGCAGCACACGGAATTGGAAAACGCGTAGAATGCGTTGGCAGAGATATCCAAGAGAGGATTCCAGTTTGAGAATTAGTCGGCTCAGAAGCAGCGTTCGCATTGCTACTGATACGCCATAATCGTGTTTAGTGGAGGCGAGAGCGCTTGTTCGAGCTCGGGAACACTTGTAGCCTGTAATCGTTACATCCATGGGGAGGTTCGCGGAGAGAGAGTTCGTTGAACTGCTAGTTTCGGCCAGCCGATTATATTCCATGCTGAAAGTGGCGCACGCGAACGGGGTTTGCCTGTCCTAATAGCAATCGACTCTTCGTTATCTCATTATCGTTCATAGATCATGGACCGTTCGTTTCTTGTTGGAGATGGCCAGGTTTAAATAGACTGAATAGAACTATTCCACTGCTTGGTATCATTAGCACAGAATTAATGGACAAGATTAAAACTGGAGCCGCTCGAATTTCCAGTCTGGAACATTACCTTTTCACGCGGAGTGCTCGCATTAGTTAATCAGCCCGGTATGAATCCGATCTCGCGGGAATAATCGCTTGGTCGGTCGGCTAGAGTTTCAAGGGTGGGTGTGTGCTTTTTTTTGTTCCTCTCCCTCGCCGCCGCCGCTGCCGAAAGTTGATCGGGTTTAGGAGATCGGCCGGCGCGTTGGTTGATCCAGGATTAACGTAGAATTTGGAGCAACAGTGGTCTGGCAGCAGCAACGAGGACGCCCGCAGTATGTGTGTGTGTGTGCGCGGGTTGGGGCAACGCCTTTCGAATCTTAATAAATTATCGCTGGACCATAGAGGATTGGTCGAGCGGCTGGCCAAACGCACATCTATCGGCATGCTCATTAATCACCCGATATACACACGCCCGGCTCATCGCCGTCGATAATCGGCCGCGCCATAGCCCGGCGTCCCGGAGAATTTGAATTTCGAAGCCGGACATATGCCTCTGCTCCTCAATATCATCGACATATCGATTCCAATCGCTTGAAATCCAACTGGCGTGCCAGTTGGCAATCCGAGAACTTCTCGTATTCGATTTCATTACTATTATAACCATCACTAGCTCTCCGATCAACAATGTCACTCATCGAGAAGCTTTGCAAGGGTCCACTCGAGTCTACTTATATTAACAGATCATTAACCATTGATATTTCATGTTTAAACAAACCAAGTTTAAATGGGATATTTATATAGAACATATGTATAATTTCGACGATATAATCTCTGGCATAGTATTCGCAGTAATTAGGGAACAAATATTAGAATCAGCAATTATAACGGAGACGTAATCGATACGCGTGAGGGGATTCGTGGTAAAGAGCGGAAAAGGGTTCCGATGTGCAGTGGGTTAACAGCGGGCTTGATAGCTAAGGAGACATTTGTGGGTGAATTCCGTTCCGGTGGGCCAGCCTCCTTATTATGCCATCATTTCCTCGAGCAATAGCTGGCATTCCCGCAAGTGCAAACAAGTAGTATCTCAGAGGCCCCGGGCTCTGCAGGAAATCGCTGTATTAGAGAGACCGAGATAACTCGGCAGGACTGGATGAGAATACTTGCGCGGCGAATTCTTGCCCTCGAGGAGGTACGCAGCATCCCGGATCTCTGCGGGTGGTGGTGCTGGTGGGTGAATGTCGTGGGCGGAGGCGAAAAAGAAAGCGGAGCTGCGAAACGACGGGGCGTAAACACGCCGGAGATGCTTCTCCAGCAGAGTACTTAAACGCGATCGTTCAGCCGGAAAAGAGACGCGTGGTACAATCAGTTGAACTTTTCGTTCTCCCCTTCACTATGATCCCTCTTCTATCCTCGAGAACTTGCTCCAACTTTCGCCCTCTTGATTTCGCACACACTGCGTCCAACAATCGATTACTATTTTTTTATATTAATATAAAAATGGATGTTGAATGATAGAAATATTTCTGTATCAATATTCCTGGATTCTAATGAAGCTTCCATTGAGAGATCTCTCTTGATTTATAATAGCAGAGTGAGAGAGAGTATGCGAGAGTTGCGGACACCTTTTCCCCGATGATTTAGCGATTGCCGCTTTATTTTCCGGCGTTTATCGCGCTTAAATCAACAGTGGCGTTTGCTGGCAGCGCCTCGCTCACTCTGTGTGTACGTACGCTCATGCATGTAGAGCGGGCGATCGCTTCATACAGCCTTGAAAAATTACGAGGGACGCCGGCATTTTAGGGGTGGCTTGCGCCCGGGGCTGCCGGGACCATTGTTCCTCGAAACAGAGAAATAGGCGACGAAAGAAGGGAGTGAGAGGGAGAGGGAGAGGGAGAGGGAGAGGGAGAGGGAGGGAGAGAGGACGTATAGATCGGACGCGTTGAAAGCATTCTCGTTCGCTAAGAGCTCCGAGAGAAAACTCGTTGCCTCCTTTTTCGGGGGGGTTTGCAACTCGACTGGCTGTGCTCCTAGGAGCGAGGCTAGGCGTGCCAGCCTTACTTCCTGCTAGCTCGGCTTCGCCCGAGCGTCACTCATCCGAATATAAGCAGAATAGTAGCATCACTTAACGAACGAGGTTCGCACGCCTTCTTTCCTTCGCCAAGGACACTTTAATTCGCACTAGGAAACCCAAGCGAATCGCACGCGAGAAACATCCAACAAGCGCGTCGGCCTCTGTCGCTGGCATTGCGGCAAGGTGAAGGAGAGTAGAGCGAGTATATAAAATAGAGCGTCCTGAAAGCATTCTGGCGGCGGCGGCGGCGGCGGCGGCGGACGCCCGGGTAAAAGCACCGAAGAGAAAACTCGTCCCATTTTCCATGGAAAAAGAGGACGCGCGCGCGAGCGCGCGTTGCCGGACGGCGGCGTAAGGAGCGCTCAATTGTATCCATTAGATATAATCGTTCTCGGAAAAAAGTCCTCTCGCCCGGGATATGACTTAACTGGATGGAAATAGGAGGAAACTGTTTCCCTTTGTCGCATCCTTCGCCACTCTCTCCGAACAGAGGCCAGCTCGGCCGAACTCTCCGAGGCGCAACCTCTCACCCTGCTGCTTGCTTGCTAGTAAGCGTGGCCCGTGCTCGCTCGAGGAAAATGAGATGCGACGCCGAACGACTTCATTATACACAAAGCCCCGCTCGTTTAACCGACGATTATGGAAGCGACCACTCATTGGACCGCCGCCAACACGCGGCTTCTGCCCCTTTCAGGAACATGTCGTAACTAATAATAATTGTAACCTCACTCGCACCAGATTCAGGTCGGATATAAGTATCGGATTACTCTTTGATAATCTTGAAAGTTACGACCTGGTATTTGAAAGGCACGTCGCCGAGGAAACTAGGGGTTGTTGGTAGGATGAGCCAGACTGAAATGGAAGATGAAGCGTCATGACGAGCAAAAGTGGTCCGGGCGGCGTGCGAAGGGGGAGCAAGTGGTTTTTGTGCGTGGGGCGATAAATTGCCGGGGCAGCATTTTGGCCCCAAAAACCTATCGCAATAAATACGCTGCACGTCCGGCGCGCGGTTGAGCCGCCGCGTTATACTCTAATGCAGTCCATATGGAACAATTTATAACGCTTCAGGCTGAGCCCTCCGCCCGCCACTGTTTTCCACCCTTAGCCTCGTTCCTGCTCCCCCACATTGTCGCCCTTCCACCCACCCTCTCTTCTCCTCCCATTAGTTCTCGATTAATCAATGAAAATATCCTATTTTCAAACGGTCGGACTTCGTCAATACGGATGCTCTTTGAGATACACACTTTCGCAGCGATTGCATGAAAATATTGCCGGTTTTTTTCAATTGACCTCACTCACAACCGACAATTTGCGGAGAGGGCAAAGCTTGAACGGGAAAAGTTCGGGGCAAGGAAGGCCAGCTAAACTAGCGCTACGTGCTTTTTGCAATTGCCGCCAGCCAATTACGGAGATTAAAGCGACGGGAAAAGGTCCCGAAGAGATTCCTGCTGCTAGCCCTGTAGTGTTCCTTTTGCAAATCTACTCCTCCCTTTTCAGAGAATTCCCTTCTTCAAGATAAGTGAATCGAGGTCGTAAAAGCACACCACAAATTCAAGCATTGGTAGAACGATTACCGTTCAGTATCTATGTCGATGCTAAACTTTAAAGTTTAACAGACGATTTCCGAAAGCGTTGATTTCTTCAATGGACAAAGCAGATTCCCAGTCATCTTCATTAATTCGTACTCGCCCCGTTTTTCCACTGGGCGACAGTTCGCTGCTAGGAAGTTACTATTTCACGGACTACTCTCGGCGAACTGGGAGAAAAGACTTCCCCCGAAGAAGTTCGTTTACCGAGCGGTTTCTTTTTCCTTGGCACGGCGGCTGCGGCGGCGGCCCTTCATTCTTTTAACGCGAATGATAAGAAGCAAGCCATTCGACGTACATTCTCCGCCGGCGGTGGCGGCGTTGGCGGCGGTAGTGGTGGCAGGAGCGTTATCATAATACATTATTCAGCTCTTGTTGGAACTTATTACCGTCACGGGACAACCCTGCTTAAAGTAGTTAAAGAATATTAAACTGATTCGACCAAATATTACCATACAATTTTTCGCCGGGCGCACTTCCCTCCGCGGAGACACTGAAATGAATTCTCATGACATTCGTCCCGCCAGTAGGATTCAGATTTAATACCTTTGCCGGAGACTTTTCCTTTCCCCCTTCTTTCGCGGAGCGACGATTAATTAAGGGAAGGCGAGTTCTGTGAACAAGCTTCTTTGTAGTGAGCGGCGAGTGACAAGTTTGAACGTTAGCATCTTAGCAGGGAAGATTATCGAGGCCTGCTTTAAGCTTTCTTCCTCTCAGAGGCTTTTGGCCCTCTTTCTCCGTGTCTCCTTATTTTCCTCTACATGAACACACATATCACTTGAGCGTGCTCCAGATTCGCCGAGGCAAACACACATAGGCCAAGCTTGCTGCCTGGAGCCGATGGGACGTGACACGGTGTCGTCGTCGTCGGCGTCGTCGTCGTCCTCGGCGCAGTGTACAACAGACGCTCTCGACGAGCCACTGTATTTTCGAGTGTGCCCCAAGAAACTCGATTTTAAAAGCTCTCCCTACCGCCTGCGACCGACGCCCTCTCTCCTTCGGACGGTATTTATCTCAGTGTCGCTCTGTTTAATGCGATCACGTTCCATCCGAGCAAGCTTGCGCCCGACTGCTGACTGGCGTCCCAAATGCGACTGGCAAGACTAATTCTCTCCACGCGAAACACCCTGTTTATGAAGGAATTTCTTGTTCGCCATCACTTCCCTTTGAAGAAACATTACCGTTTCTCGTAGTTACTCGACTCGTGAAATATTAATGATTGAATATCCGAAGAAGAAATATAGATAATACAAAAATTAGGAGAATAAATTTAATACTCTTACTTTGGAATAATCGTATGGTAATTCGATGTTTTCTAAATAATAACAGACTGCTTTTATTTGTGGTTGGTTGTTAGTGAGGGTGGCGAAAGGGGATGAAGGAAATAAAGAATAGTCGAATGTGGATATGGGTTGGCCGGGTGTGGGTGTGCTCCTAAAAGGCAACGGAGTAAATTACCTCTGTAGGAAACTATCGCTGCTCTAATAAATCTGCTCGAACTCTCTTTGCCGGGGAACTTTCTTACCGGAGAGTTCACCTTACAAAAACCTACTTAATAAGCTACTTTATAGGTAAGAGACGGCCAAAGCGAACTGCCAGTAATTGCTCGGGCCCGCTCGCCGCCCCGCGACGGCGAGGGGGGTGAATTTTTCGAGGCGAACGACTAATGCTTGTCGGACGAATTTAGTGACCAACTTCCCTTCCAAGTTTCAGTGCTCCCGTCTTGACCCGGTTAACTTGCTCCGAGCAAAAATCGGAACCCTCCTCGCTCTGCCCGGCTGGTAATCGCTACGAGTTCCCGACAAATTTCTAGGATAATCGACGAGTACACGCAAGACATCCCTTTCGCTAGCTGCTTTTCTTCTCTCTTGCTGTTCGATAAATTATAAATTTTCCACTCTTTTTGGCGGTGGACCGGCCGACCAACCGACGCGATAAATAACAGGCGTCCCGCCGGTTTTTCCGCTCTACCTTGCGCGCCCGCTCTCTTTCTTTTTCCGTTGCGTTAGAGCAGAAATAATAGCCGGGGAAAAGCTGTAGTCGCAGCCGGGGGATACCATGCGTGTACCATTCAAGAAAGACTGCACTTTTTCCCAGTCAATTCGACCTTTTCTTGTTGAGATCGAATGCGGAATAGAATGAAATCGAAGAGGAACTGTTTGATATTAAATATTAGCGTTAGATTAGTTTGGCTAATCTTTCTGTAGCGTGAACTGGCTTGCGCCGGTTGTGAGTGGGAAAGGAAGTCGAAATAGTGATGAAGGCGAGGGCAAAGCAGGGTGAATTCGAATGTAGACTGAAATGGAATGGAGGAAGAACTGTCGGGGGCATATGTAAAGTTGGCTGATTCGGTGTCGTCTGGTGAAACCGGGAATGGGGAACACTGCTGGCTCGCACGCACGGATCCAGCCTGCCGAATATGTTTCAGGGAATTCGGGGGGCGTAATGTTCTCGTTTCTAGTGCCAGACACTCGGAACTCTAACCCCCGCGTGCCCGCCGAATAGAAGTCCCACGTCCTATGACAATTTTCCCTCCCAGTTACGCGTGGCCTGAATGCAACTGCCAACTGCGAATTTGCGGCCCACCTGCTTTGCAAACAGCATGAATTCGTAAATGATCGTGTTTCCGAACTCCTGACTAATGCCCACCTTCTGTTGGCTATCATTGTAATATCAATAAATCATGCCTAAATAAAGAAATTTAATTGGGTCGCATTTCTGTATTGATTTACAGGAATGAACGTTAATGAAAGCGTCAATATTTAATTCAATCTTCCCAAGGAGGCTAAAAGTGTACTAAAATTAGAGGAATTATCGGCTGCCACATGTTCCCTGATACCTGGTCAAATCACCACTGCCAGATAATTATTAGTTGCGTCAACGGAATCCTGTTCGCCACAGATCCCAATTATTAGTTCACGCTCGTCTAAATTACATCTTCATGGCAAAGTCGATAATCGATATTTCACTCCAATTACCAGAACACCAGGGTTCATTTTTGTCCTACTAACCAAACCGACGTTCTTTATGAGTGGATCAAGATTTTTTCGTATTTCTGGGAAGAAATCTGGGAATCCTGGAAATACCTGGTAATTGGCATGTCATGGGATATTCTTGAGTGAGTTCATTTACCGGGCACGTTGTTTTCTATCGCGGGAGAGCATAATGGAGTGAAATCGAGGAGGAAGAAGCTTTGCCAGGAACGAATGTAAAGTTGGAGCGGGCGTCTCCCGATGAGTGGGGGGCCCCGGCGAATTGTGAGAAAAACTTGCGGTACAAAGCAATGGCACTCGCCCAACAAGTCGAGCGTGCCGAAGTGAATTTAAAAGGCCATTTCCGTAGCAGGGCGCCGTTGATGTCTTTAAAATAAGCATAAGCCCGCGAGCGGGCTAGGCACGAGCAGAGAGCTACGAGAAGAGAAGCTGTTAAGTGCCTTAGGGAAAGCTGATTATGTAAGAAGGATGTAGTCCCGATGCTACATAATTCACAGCACTGTCTTTCCCTCTACCAACTAATTGCGCGTACACGTCTTCCCCACGGGAAATTTACTAGGAAAATCTCGTCCAGCCAGTCAGCAATCGCGGCCAAAAATCTCGGCCAGGCAAGATTTAATAATTCAAGCCGCATGAATAGGAATTAATCGATCCTCTTAATGGGAAAGTTTGATGTTGGACCACCGCTAGAAAAAAAAAGCGATATAACGGATTCCAAGCGGAAAAGATCACGTGAATGAGAGGATTACCGAATATGAGGTAATATTGCATGCGCCCGCGCGAGAGAAAGCCTTCCTTCTTGATGCTCCATTAATGCAGCCTCCGAAGTTTCATCCCTCCTGGCCAGAAGATATTACTTACTGGCGGTGTCAAATTTTTTCCCGGATCCCCACCCCCCGATTCCCCCAGCAGCAGGAACTTCGAAAGGCGCGGGAGGATCGGGCGAGATGTGCGCCGCGGCGAATAAAATCTGGGGCGGATGTAAAGTTCAGCAATTCCGTATAACAGATAGTATCGGCGGAATAAGAACAAAATCGATCTTCGCGCGATCTCGCCAGTAGGAAGCTGGATGGGAAAGGGTCACGGGGAGAGTGAGTGAGAGCAGGAGAGGGAGAGTGGGAAAAGTAGGAGGCCAGGCTGGCGCGAAAGCACGCGCGCCGCGACAAATTGTACATATTGAAACGAATTTCAAAGGAAGCTCTCTCCATCCGATGTTCTCTTCCTCTCTCGCTCCCGCAGACTGGCTCTTTATATCAGTGGCACCAACGGCGGAAGAATGTAAATTGCGAGCCAACGTTTCTCCTGTGAGAGGGCGAGGGAAAAAGGACCGCGTGGGAACGCGCGCGCACACTCATAATGCTGCAATTATTGGGCCATCGAGGAAGCAGAAGAATTACAATATGCTAGCTAACTGAGAGAGAAAGAGAAATGCTATGAATAACGTACCACCGCTGATGTAGAATAGAGTAACAATCATCCGCGCTATAAAATACTTGACGAACGAAGAATTAACTTGGAACTAGGAGCTCCAAGTGGATTCCGCCGGGGCGCATAGTACTTTGAGTTCGGTTCTCGAAAGGGAGAAAGAGAAATCGGACTGTAAATCGACCTATAGAATTCGAATTGTCTGCCATCAGCGTTCTCCGATTACACAGAATAGTTGCAGCACGTTGCCGCAAAGTAGCAGAAAATTGCGTGTCCAATGACACACGGAGAAAAAGGAGAAAGTCTGTGTGTGTGTGTGCGGTCGCGTATGTCGTGGAAGAGAAGCTGAAAAAGTAGTTGCTGAGTAGATGTAGTCTGTCCTAGCCGACCCATTCGCGATTATCGGTCATTAACCTTCGGGCCATTTAAATGGCCCAATTAGCGATCATTATCTTACTCTCGCATTTCGCTCCACTTTTTCCAACGATGAGACCCAATTTCCCGCTGGCAGGATTGTCGCGGACGTTCCTGTCTACGTTCCGATGACCTCGCTCCTTCCATGTCAGGACTAATCCAATTCCACGTGAGTTCTTGTATTTTACTGACTCCACTTATGTCATCCAATTTCAACGGGAATTCGAGCTACTCCTGCCAGATCTAATACTCATCCTGTACGATCCACCGTGCGCGATCCTTTTATTCAAGGATTTAACGAGCGTTTAAAATCGTCGGCTGATTGTCCGACGTCATCCGACAGAGTTTTCCTTGACGTGAAAGAGGGGGTGGTTTTCCCTAGAATTTAATTCGGAGTTACAAAGGTGTGCGACGCACCGTCGCGGCACTCTCGGCTAATTTCACTGGTTAAGACAGTTTTGATTTCAGCGGGAATTCCATTCGCCGCTAGCTATTCAGTGAAAGAGGAGGCTTTTCGAGGGAGGAAAGAGAGACATCTCGTCGAGCCGACGTAAACCCCTTTTCCTCGGCGGGTGCCAAGATCCCCTCAATTTCGACTAGAAACTAGAAAGCCACCGGTGGAGGGGAATAATATCAATTGCTGGCTTCAACCATACTTCACCTTCACGGTAGTTGTTACAGCCGTAACAACTGTACACCGCCGGTCCTCTTAAAGTCGATCTCGCCAGCCGTTATTTCGAAATTAAAGTAATAACTCAGCGGAGAGCCGCCCTCGCAATCGAGATCTCTCTCTCTCGACAGTAGGCGCGCGCGTCCCGTGTAATTTCGTGCTGACGCGGCGGCGCGCCTCGGTTAACTTACAAGTGAGGATGCTCTTAAACAACACTATTCAACCCTGAGAACCCTCCACCAAATTTCCACTTGGATAATTATTAAATTAGGAACAAAAAATCCTCGAATTATACTATGAAAAATTCATCAAACAATTCTTCATATACGTCAGGGTTATAAGGGAATTCCGATCAATAAGGACGAAGTATCGCTTGATCCCCGGAAATCGGACATATTCGAGCAGAGAATGAGGGTGTGTGTGTGTGGGCGGACGGGCCGAAAAAGCTCGCATGACATCTGCCGTGGCGGCGGCGGCAGCAGTGGCTCTAGGCTTTTTTGTAATAAAGCGTCGGGAAGCCGCGAAAAAAGCGTCATCGCGGCCGATATTAAAGCGCCATCTAAAATTCCCTGGCTCGCGCATAGGCTTGGAGGAGGCGGGAGGGGCAGGGTGGGAATAAATCGAGCAGGGAGGCAGGCAGGCAGGCAGGCAGGCGTTCGTTCGCTAAGGGTGGAAGTGTGTGCGATGGCCCTGCCGAGGAGAGGAAAAAAAAAGGGGGTGCGCCGAGTGCATCGACGCATTGCCCGCTCGTTATTTGCCCCGGCAAATGGCCGTTTAATGGGTCTTGTCGCATACAGATACATGGAAACGCGTGCTGCCTATCCAGATCTCGCCGCTCGCATTATTGTTTTTGTAATGCGCACTCGGCCAGAACCTGCCTGCCAGGCTGCCAGCCTGTCGAAAGAACTCCAGCCTCATTTACACTCGCCAGTTTCGCATATTCCGTGTTCGTGACGTGTCCTCGGCCTCTCCTGGCACGAACCTATCCGGATATTACATTTCATGTGTAATAACGAAATATTACTCGCTCGGGCCAGAAAGAGTTTCGTTTAGTTGGAAGTTAATCGAATGAGCGGTCGCCGACACAGAGTGCTAATAATGGTGGATGACTACGAGTTATTTAGAAATTCAAAAGGGTGTATAATTGACTGCCTATCTGATATTGGAGGGCAGATTTCGAGCGGAATGCGCACCTGAAACTGTTTCGATAATCGATGCCCCGATAATCAAATATCCCGTGGCACGCGAGAGCGCGCGCGTGCGCGCGCTCGCACGTTCTCCTGTAATTTAGAATTGGTTTCGCCGAAGCTGTCGTTCACACGGGAATTAATATGTTATGCACACGTTACACACAAGCAGAGCGAGAAATAGCGGGAGGAAGAATAATTTTCCTATATCAAAAAGGTATCAGCTTTTCGATACGCTCCAATCTACCAACGAGCTAACAACTGCTAATATACCATCGCTAATCATAACTACTGTTTTGATTAACAATTACACGTGCCCGCGGGCTCCTACCGAAATTAATAGGAGCGACTCCGCGCCCGGACAAACCGCAAACCTATTTGATACAGATATAACAAACAAACAAGGAAGGCCTGGGATATCCGCGCGTACATCATACATTATGCGATTGCGTAATCACATCCTCTCTAAACAGTACTCGGTGGAACTGGCGCTATTCCGGATTATTAAGGTTAACTCCGCCGAAACCATTCGGCATTCGATTATGCCTGGGGGCGCAGCGAGTGTGTATCTCGGGCGAGAACGAGTGGGATCTGGCTCGCCGGGCGAACCATAGGATATCGCCACTCACTATTATCGTTTCATTGCGACGAGAGCTCGTCCGATCTAATGAAGATTGAAGAGTCCCATTAAATCGTGTCCACGCGCATTGAATCGCCAGCCAGTTAATTAGAGGGAGCGAGGGGTGGAAAGTATCGGCGCCAAGAGGGGGAGATTGAAAGGGAGTGCGGCATTCGAGTGTTTCAGGAGGCGCGGGACAGTAATAACCAGAGAAAGAGAGAGCTTTCCATCATGGACAATGGAATAGGTGGATGCCTGCATAATCGTCCCATAAAGCGTTGCTTCTCCCGAGACGTTAAGTCAGTGTAGGGTAGCGTCGGCGTCGGCGACGGCGTCAGGCAAAAAAGGGTAGGAATATCGTGGTGGGTGCGGAGACGAAGCCGGCGACGCTCGAATCGGGTAAGGCGAGCCGAGAGCATTATATCACGCGATTATCAACAGGTCCTCGCGCCGCTTAAGCATTCATTGGCAATCATCCAGCGCCTCCTACCCAAAAGAGCACGTGCTTCTTCTTCCCTCCCCCTTCCTTCCTTCCCACTCGCCCGCCCCGAAACACCCTTAAGAAAAGACGGCGGAGTCCGCGCCAAGCCCACTCCAACAGCTGCGAAACTTTTAATTAATAGCACAGAGCCACGCGATCGTCCCTCCGCTTCGGATCATTTGCCGATGAGTACTGTCGAGTGTTCTTCCAAGTAGAGCTTCAAGAAGCTCTGCACTGTGAAAGTACTCCGACGGAGAAGCACTCCAGTCGGAAATAGATATCGAGGACATCGACAGACTCGCTCGATGTCCGAAACGGTCTTAAGTAAACCCGATTAACATTTCGATTTCAACGTCTACGATTTCGGCGATCCTCCAAATGAACCAGTGTGGATGACTAATAATAGATGTCTCGATGCATTAGACGCCTCGGGCGAAAATAGAAAGGAATTCTTGATGTAATAGATATTCCAGTCGCGAGCGATCCACTTCTGGAGATAGAGAATTTTAAAGATGGTGAGAGAGAGAGAGGGAGAGAAGAGGGAGAAAAATGGAGTTCGATCGAAATCGAGGCAATTATCGTTGGGTGGCAACGTCAGCAAGAGTATCTCGCTGAGTGCAAAGTCACCGAGTGAAACTTTCATCGGCTGGTGTCGATCGGCATGTCAGCCTTGACGAAGACGAGAGAGTGCGAGGGGAACGCGGAAGGGCAACTGGTCGAGGTTCGAGTATGTGACATTCCTGGGGATATCGAGTGCTGCTCGAAGAGATCGCTCGGATCTCACCACTCAAGGAGAAGACAGGAGGCAGGGCTGCGGGATGGCCTGTCGGCCGCAGAGAGTCCCACTCCAACCGAAGCCTCGGCAAGGTAAACGTAAACGAAAGTAAACTTTGCGATCGCCTGACATTCACCGCGATACACGTACCTCTGTACATCGGTGGTGATCGACCCATTGCACCCTATTCCGAAAAGAGAGAACTCCAAAAGCAACATAACTTTCCGTTTCGACGAGAATACAAGAGAAGCTGAATTCACGTAAATAGAGAAAGGAAGAGCAAACGGCGAATCTTCGATGTCAATATGAAACGATCGATAGTAAAGAGGACGTAACATCCCTCTGCCAATATTTTCCATCTCAACCTTAATCTTACATTTGCACAGAAGTCTGACCTATCGGAGAATGGGTCAGCCGGTGGTTGGATACGCTCGTGATCAGAGAATCAAGTGAAATCGGAGTTAAGCTCGCGATCAAGATCCATCCGGTGAGCAGGCTCGATAAAGCCTTTTCTCAGAGAAAGGGAAAAAAGGAGGAACGGAAGTTCCGAGTAGAAGCGTCACCGGCGATTCCTAAGGCCGCAGACGGCTTAAGCGGATATATCCGCATCAGTGTGTCAGCGGTACAGAACGTAGCATCTAGGATATTTCCGCTGCTCGAAAAAATACTGCCCTCTTTTAGCGGCGTAAGCGGATAAAGAGCGGCATTTCCAGCGGCTGCGACGGCGTGCCTTCCATTCTTCTACTCTTGGCCTAGAATCTCGAGCGGCTCGCCACGTGGATTCTTTAACAGCGCACTACTCTCCTAGCTTCGCTCGCTGAAGGCCGGCCAATTTCCAGATCGAGAGCGCCACCAGAAAATATAAGGAACAAGCGGCAAGCAACGCGAGAGGGGCATTCGCTCGACTGACTTTCTCGATTTACGAAGGACGAGTCAAAACTAATCCCAGCGAGGAAAGAGAGAGAGAGAGAGCAGGTTGGCTGCTTCGGGCAGGACGAATTTTAATGGGACCCTGGCAATGTTTGATCAAGCAGCGCAGTGGGAACGTAATCAAGCAGGCATGTATACCCGACATTCCAAAGAACTCGACTGCGCAAACACCTCCGATATTTTATTTGGATCGGGCGAGCTCCTGAAAGCTCTCCGCCACTCACCCTGCTACAACGTATATATAGCATACGCGCACGCCACACGCACACAGACAATCCACGGTTTTACAGGGTGGAAAAGTTTTCCTATCGGAAGGAAAATTGCATCAGGATGCTTAATGATAGTCGCGAGGGACCTCGGCTGTCAATAAAAACAAATAACCGACGCCGCTGAACTGTTACATTACTCTAATGGAAGAACAGTCTGTCGCTCGATAATAATATTATATATTATCTTAGAGATATTTTCGATTGAAAGTAGTAATGCGCTCAATGTGACTGTGACCGAGGACGCTTTTGCTCCCTCGTTTCTGGCTCTTTTACTTTACGCATCGGCAGGTATGGAAGGGTGGCCGCGCTGGCACATCAAAGGAGGCTCTTGAAGCCTGCGAGAAGAGAAAGCTGTTGGGGTGATGTTGTCACCATGAAGCCGTGATATGATGTGGCTCGCACGTAAATCGCACGAAACGAGGGAAAAACAGAGGTGGCGCGCGAGCGCGCGTACCAGTTAAAGTCATATACCCGAGAGCGAGAAAGAGCGGAGGGAGTCGGACTCTTTATCCATTTCCTGTTTTGAGCAAACGCAAGGTAGAGTCCGTCCGCTTTTCTTGCCCTGTCAACCCCATGAAAAATGCAAGTTCCCCTGGAAGTAGCACCGGCGGGTTTGCGCTAGCAGAGAACTAGCTGTCTCTCCTCCTCCGGGCTGCTTTTTTTATCGAGCTCGCTTTGGATAATTCCCCGGTGACGACGGAGTGCCGGACGATTAATTCGTGGCGCTTCTAGCGCACTGGAGAGAAACATGGCTGTCGGCCAAACGAAACGTCTCCACGAGAAGAATGTTCTCTCGCACTCGCCCTCTCTCTCTCTTTGTCTTCCTCTTTCTCACGCGGAGCTACTTGGTGGCTTTCGGATGCTGCTGATGTAAAAGAGGAAGACGGAGAGTGAGAGAAATAATTAAGGAGACGCCGGCAGACAAAACGCTCTCTCACCGACAAAACAAATCCCAAACGAAGCAATGGAACGTGCTGCTCTGCTCCCTGCCTCCCCCTTGCCGCAACTTACCGACGATGCCCATCTACTCTCGTTGTTTCGCCTGTGCAATTATTTCGTTTGATGGGCGGACAAAATTTAATAGCAATTACTAAAATTGCCAGCGAGCGACTTCGAGCGCTCCTCGAGATAGTCGATTCCATCTACACGATATTACTTCATCTTTATACATACAAGGCAAGTTCGCGTTACGCCAATTATACGTGGAGCAGAGTTTCGCGAACATGCAGGTGAACTGGCGAGCGAGCGAGCGCGCGCCGCCAGTGTGTGTTACACAAGGTCTGCGCAGTTGAAAGGATTAGACCATGCATTGCTAAGATCTCCGGCATAAAGCGGCTGCTCTCGAAACTACAGCGATTTCATGTTGAATTCCAGTGTTCTCATGCAGCAATTAATATGAAGCTCGTCCAATTAAGCTCGGCTTTTTTTCGGGGGGAAAAATCTCGCGTTAAAGTCCTGGAGGTCTGTGGGCTTAGCTGGTTTTAAGTGGACGACTATAGTCCGCAGTGCGTGTTTTCAAAGGGCCAACTGAATCGAAGGCCGACTGGCAGATGTATGCACGGGATTTTTGGGACTCTCGAGTGCATTGTAAACGACATGCTTTGTTTCCGAATCTCTTTGGCGAGGCGACGCACTAGGAATTAAAAGGGGAAACCGAACTCTTTTCTCTAGCAAACTGTGGAATAGTGAAGGATCAGAGTGCATTGGTTCGGAAATTGAAATGATTGTGGAAATTATTGTCCGATATCGGGAATGGAAGAACGCTGTCGATTCACTCGGTCCGTTTTCCTTCGATTATTCCAATTACCGGCTTGTCTAATCGAGCGATCTATCATCTCTGCCCTCGATCGCCAATGTGTATTGGAGGTACGCCGAGAAAAATAATAATGTTCGATTGATAATAAGCAATACTAGAGCGAACTAGAGCGAGCGGGAATGGAAGTTCGATTCCAATGAAATAATTAGTTGGACTTTATCCAGCCGAAACCACTGGATTAATTTCTATCAGTCCCCTGTGCCATTCGATCGAGCCAATTGGCTATTATGAATAAATAAATGCCGGTGTAATCTCGAAATTACAATAATCTAATCTCCGAGCAATTACTGGCGAAAAATCAGTTGAAGTCGGGATGTGCACCCCTCCGCCCCTTTCTACCATTTACCTTTGTGCATACTGAGCGGAAATACCTGCGCGTTCGCTGATACAGTTAATTACGCGTATGGGGAGAGGCTGGCAGTGGGAGAGAGAGTCCCTACATTGTCCCGAGGGAACAATAACGGGCACGAGTAACTCTATTTGATTTTAAACGTGCGCGCGCCGCCACCGCGCCTCGCTTCGTAGGCCAACTAACACGATTAATCAGGATGCGAGCTCGCGATAATGAATATGTTATTCGAGATGTAACAATGAAGTTATCGCGACAAATTAACTTTATTTAAACTTTGTCTCATTAGTAATCCTGACCTCTCAACCGCCGCCACCATCCATCCACCGAAACCTACCCCAACCAGTCCCTCCGTTCCTCTTTGCACTCACTCACCCCCCTTTGCAGGCCGACGGAATTGCGCCAGTAAATACAGGGCTCGCTCGCTAGCAACAACTTGTAATTATAACTTTGATACTTGCGATAATTATGCGTCTAATTTCCGGCGCACCGCTCCGGATCTGCGCGATTATTTTCAGGGAATGGCAGTCTCCACTGTTCCAGGGAATCTGAAACCCTCGAGGAAGTTATAATATACCTTTCCAACGTAGAACTGTGTGAGAGCGTGTGTGTGTGTTACTTGGGGGAGAGAATGTTATTGGCTTGCTTTCTACGTGCTCTCGTCAGGGATACGAAGAGAGGTGGGACAAAAAATTAGTGTGACTTGTAAGCACGAGAGGGTAGTGGCGTGTCAGGCATCATCAACAGGTTTTACGAGTCAGCCGGAAGTCATTGGCAGTTCTCCAAAGGAGAGTAGAGAGAGGGTTGGTGCACAGGTGCTGGAAACGAGGCTGCTGGCCGTAGGAGGAAAAGGGTGGATGTGTACGTCGCCGCTGAATGAATTGGTGGAGGGTGCCCCGAACAAAAGGAACCCCGTGTTCCGTTCCGTTGCACCGGCTGCCGTCAGTCCCGCATTCACTAGCAGCCTTCCTCGCACTCTTCTAGAGTCTCTCAGCCTTTGCTCTTTTTCCGTCGAGAAGCATCTATGTATGTACTTGCTAACGCGAACGCGAGCGCGCGGCCGCGCGCACCTTCTCTTATGCTAATTCTTAATGCACGCCGAACGACATCGCCACAATGAAATCTCGCAGAGATACAACCAGCCCGCTCGACCAGTTGCGACAAGCACTTCGCACTCGGCAATTGATCCGATTGAGTGACGCGAGCAGCATTATCTCTAAGTCGATACGACTGGATTCGACGGGGGGATCGAGGTGAAGTTGAAGTTAATATCTCATCCAAGCTTCGTCTTGGACTGAGGAAAGTTTGCAGTCTAACTGGATTAAGGGAGGGAAAGACTCGTTATTCTAAATTGACTTTGCGGCACGTCGTAATCAATCTGAGGCCCATGGACAAGCCAGCAACTGGGACTCTCCGAGTTTAAGATAACCCGTTGCCTACCTCTCCCTCAACAGGTTTCTGTCGGAGCCCATTACTCGGCAATTTGCCATCTAAGGCGGTGCGCGACGTCGAAAAATATGCCACAAGAAAACCCTCCCGCGGGGCTCCTGAACTTGCTCGCTGGCAAAGGGTCACCCTGTCTGGGCTTTTCATAACTTGCAACTTCATCATGATTCACCTCTCGTCAAGGAGACTATCAAGTCCTTGGAGAATATCACCCCTCGATCTCCCCTGAAACTCCTACGAGCAATCCCCACCTTGCGTCGCAATTATTTAAGAAATTTCTACTCTCTCCTACGACGCCCTAAACTTTTTCCCTCAAAAACTATGGAACCGCTTCTTGGCCGGAACTTTATTAAAATATAATCTGATCAAATGCCAGGTTTAATTTCACAGCGCGAAATTGACGTCTCGTCCGTTGGACGTATATGAAGCACTTGTACAGGGTTGACAGTGCACATCACACACTAACTGACCTACGACTCCTGACAAGCCTCCAAGGAGGTTTGCGCAAGGGATTAGCCGAAAGCGAGGTCGAGGATAAGGCCGGTAGTTAAGTAGAATCATCAACAGGTCTCCGTCGAATGATACACTGTTTCGCCAGTTTTCTTCACTCCCTTCCACAATCTCGAACCTTTCAACCAGACATTTCACCCTCACTTCTTCCTTTTTCCTCGTGCAACTCGCAGACATAGTTGAAAGGGTGAGTTTATCTGCAACTGTCTTTGATTAGCCACTTACCGGTTGGAAAGCTCAGTGGCAGGGTTGAGTTGTACTGGGCGAGGGTAGTAGTCCGCTCGTGGTTGAAAGCAGTGAAGGAAGAGCGAGGCCGATGACGATGGTGGCAAGGTTGGTTGCAGCCTTAAAAGCATAGCACTGTCCGCGAGAGGACTTGCCGTGTTTCACACGGGGCCAAGGGGCTGCTATACCAGTTCAGCTCGGCACGCGCGCGCGGTTTCACTCGTGGGGGTGTCGCGGTGCGACTGTAGCACAATCGCTACCCTCTCACGCTCTCACGGTCTCTCCATCCCTCCGCTCTCGGCCCTCTCTCCACTCCGCCACGAAGCTCCGCGCCGGCTTCTCACTTCCTCCGGGTATATCGCGATCTCGGTCTAGCCTGCCTCCAGAACGCGCGGTCCCGTTTCCGACCCTCCCGAGGGTAGTCGACTGCCCCTCCTCCTCTTCCACCCCTCTTCCAGCCCACGCTCTCTCACTCGCTCCCTCCCTCTCCCTCTCCCTCTCTATCCCACAGCACCGCTTCTCCTTTTTAGTCCTGCTTCCCTCCGCACTTGCTCGCTTGCACCCTCGCTTCCCTTTCGAGAGCCTCTCGATCCCGTCTCGCTCTCTTTTCGTTGCAGCAACCTGCGGTATCTTCAACGGCCTGTCTCTCACTTCGTGGGACACCTTCTCTTCCTTCCCCTCTTGGTGAGATCTCTCTCTATCTTTCGTTTCGCCTGTTCTCGTTCTATCTTTGTCTCTCTATTTCTCTCCCTCCTTTTCTCTCTCTCGCTCGCCTTTCGATTGTCGAACAACCCACCCCAGGAACGGGGGCGCGAAGCCACTCCTGCAGTGACGGCGTGCCTTTTCGAAAAGCGAGCGAGTGGGGCTCTTTCGCCGATAGCTCTGCTAGCTGGCTGGCTGACGGGATAGCTGGCTGGCTGGCTGACTGACTGACACTACTGCGGATCCCAGTACACAGAGAGAGAGTCCGGGGGCCGCGCAGGATCCCCTAATCGGCCCGCGCACGCCTCCGTCTCTCCACTCTGTCCTAATCCCTGCACCGTTTTTAAAACCCTTCGCACGCGTCCCGCCGATTCGCAGGATTCACTATTCCATTGCCAGTGGATGCGCAGGACACTCTGACCTCGCCTCGCTTTTGATATCGCGGTAATACGCATTTTGATCTTTGTCAACTAATCTCCCGTGACTGCTATCGAAGATATATCGCGCATGCTCCCTCGCTCGGGGGAGAATTTGGATAATGAGGCAATGGTGCACAGGCTAAGCCCATAATTTGTATTCCACCTAGCGAAGCAGCAGCCCTGACCCGTGCAGATTCGGCCCAAAAACGAGCAGCCGATATTTTTTCGGGCTTCCCTGCCATCGACCTTGTGACAGGTGCATCGTTTAATGTGATATACAAATCGCTGGACTCCGCCTATACTCCGCCCGCCCGCCCGCCCCTTTCCCCGCGCGCCGGCTTATTTGCCCGGTAAATCTGGATAAAATGTATCGGGGCTGAACGTTCTCGAAGAACGGCGTGTCGTAATTCCCAGCGGAACGTGCTTATCTCTTCGAGGTGAGTACACGTGAAAAAAGTGCCGGGGAGCGTAGTATATTCGGGTGGGATTTTTCGGCGGCGGCGGCGGCGGCGACGCTAAGGGCCACTCGTTTCACATCCTCTTCCCATAAATGGGAAAGCAGACGTTCCTCTCGCTCCCACCTTCGTTGAGAACACACCTGAATTCCACGCAGGCCGAATTACCTCTCGTACGTACAGGGTGAGTCACTTGCCTTTGAATCACCACCAAACATTGGATATTTTCGATGGCCAAAAATATGGGGAAAAAAAAATTTTGAGCTGGGGCTCTGAAATTTATATCACATCTTCCTTGATGCAAGGACAGACTGCCCGCCAAATTTCAACCCCGGAAAAGGTCGGGAAGTCATGAAAACATGCATAAAACAATCGGAATTAGGCGAAATTCATTATTTAGGATCGGTTTTCTTTGTGTTTTAGGCAGAATTCCGGCATTTCCCCCACAACATTTATGTTTTTTATCCGTTTTGAGACACGAGCAATCGAAAAATCAAGCGTTCGTCCCGGTCCCAGAACCTTCGAAAAATCGAAAATTTTTGAAGGGGTATACCTTAAAAAATTTGCGAAAAAATGAATTTTGAGCTAGGGCTCTGGAATTTTTTCTACTTCTTCCTCGATGCAAAAAAACACTTTCTACAAAGTTTCAGCCCCGGGAAAGGTCGGGAAGATAAAAAAACATAGGGAAAACCGTTAAAATGAAATATTCCAGATCGGTTTTCCACGTGTTTTAGGTAGAATTCCGGCATTTCCCCCACAACATTTATGTTTTTTATCCGTTTTGAGACACGAGCAATCGAAAAATCAAGCGTTCGTCCCGGTCCCAGAACCTTCGAAAAATCGAAAATTTTTGAAGGGGTATGCCTTAAAAAATTTGCGAAAAAATGAATTTTGAGCTAGGGCTCTGGAATTTTTACCACTTCTTCCTCGATGCAAAAAAACACTTTCTACAAAATTTCAGCCCCGGGAAAGGTCGGGAAGTATAAAAAACATAGGGAAAACCATCGAAATGAAATATTCCAGATCGGTTTTCCACGTGTTTTAGGTCGAATTCCGGCATTTCCCCCACAACATTTATGTTTTTTATCCGTTTTGAGACACGAGCAATCGAAAAATCAAGCGTTCGTTCCGGTCCCAGAACCTTCGAAAAATCGAAAATTTTTGAAGGGGTATGCCTTAAAAAATTTGCGAAAAAATGAATGTTGAGCTAGGGCTTTGGAATTTTTTCTACTTTCTTCTCGACGCAAAAAAACACTTTCTACAAAGTTTCAGCCCCGGGGAAGGTCGGGAAGTCCACCAAAAAAAATAAGAGCTAGGAGAATTCTGATTCAAAGGCAAGTGAATCACCCTGTACATAGAATAAATTAATTAGGAGTCGTTTATTAGCGTCCTCCCGCCGGCAAACAATAAATTCGTGTCAAACCCTTCGACAGTGCACACAAACCACTCGGATAATCCAATCTCCATATTGGCGATAATGCGTTACAGTTTAACTTTGAGCTTATGCTAATTATCCGGGACGGGGGCTCGCAACGTTACACGTGGAATTCCCGCTGGACGCCGGCGTATCAGAGGATTTCTTTTCCTGCTGGATTTATGTCGCCCCGTTAGTTTTTTGCCTGTCTGCCCACTCGCGATTCATCATCCTTTTTGCGCACTGTTTACCCGGCTTATTAGGACTGGCAATGGTAATTGATGGATATAGAATGATTTAATGGTAGGCTTGTACACGTGTAATCGGAAAGAAATGGAAAGATGCGTATGGCAAGGACCTGTCTGACGTATGGTTGACTCGTACTACTTGAAACGATTCACTTAAGCCCGGCTGTTTCTACTTGTTTCTAGCTGGTCGGACTCGACCCCATTTGCAAGATCGTCATTGTACGAACATGGATGTAATATAAAAGCGTATATTTTCCGGATAACTTATTCCTTCCTGGCAGAGTAATTGCGATTATAATACTGGCGGAAAAGGTCTGGCAAAACGCGGCCAGGGGATTTCAGTGGTTTTAAAAATATGTTTACCCAGCGCTGGACCGTTGAATAGGGATTACATTGGCGAATAATCATTCATTCTGCCGACTGGTTTTCAAAAGGCAAACGCACACAATCACTCGCTGACAATGTGTGCCCAATTGGTCGAAAAAAATTGATTTACATTCGAATGGAGGGAGAGAGGGACTCTGGTTGCCGGTGCCGGTGCCGGTGCCGGTGCCGCGGGGCAGGGAAAGTTGCCGCAGAATTTCAGCGAATCGCAGAGCATGCTAAAGTTTTCGAAATGTTTAAACTTCCAGCGGGGCCGCGTTTACATTCCCCTCTGTCTTGCAATTCGGGATACACATAATGGGTCCAAGCGTACAGGAGAAACTAGTTTAAAGGAATCCAGCCGCAAGAGATAGTTTGCCAATAATTTCCATGGAGGTCCAGCAACGGACCAACTTTCGGCTTAGGTTTAGCCGAAAGCCGGCTATTTAGAGAGCCGGTGATTATTAAATTCCTGCGGGAGATGCGAAACCGAAGTCGGTTTCGCCGAGAGAGCGATGTCATCGCTGACTGTTTTAGTACGAACTGACGTCTCGTTTATCAAACTAACCGAAACAGTGCGACTATCAAAGAAGGCACCGATGGACGTGCAATTCGCAAAAGTCGTGCAACTGGGAAAGGGTGGAGGGTGGTGGTGGGAAATGTTGAAGGGATAAGACGAGGAAGAGGGTGAGCAGTCAAAGGCGAGTGGACAGAGGGAAGTAAGGAATGCCGGAGGAGCACGTAGCAACGTATAAAATAAAGGATCGCCCGCGGGCATCGCTCCTGTCCATTGGCCGGTTCGATATCTACCGAAATTGAAACACTCGTGATATCTCTTTGAGGATGGCGGCGGCGGTGCTAGCGACGCGTCGAAATAATAAAACGGGAGAGAGAGAGAGAGCGAGAAGGAGTAGACGATAGTTGGAAAAAGGAAAAGGAGAGAGGAATGATAGAGTTTGGTTGGTGGGAAAGTGGGAGCGTTAGCACGCCCGTTCTTTACAATCAGATTTCTTAGCGGGAGCCGCTTGAACCCTTTGCCACTATTCGAGGGAACGCTAGCCGCCGGGGGATGATTGGGGCTCGGTGACGAGAACGAAACAAAGGGAGAACCGGCCATCCCAGGGATGAAGGCACCGAACGAGCTGCCGCCGATCGAATTGCCTTGGACAGATAGCATTATACTTCGATCGGGAGATTTTTCGGCCCTATCTTTTATCCTCCGGAAACGAAATGAACGCGCGACAATTGTCTTCCCGCCAAATATGCTTATCCCATGCCTGGGGGAGTAGAATTTCTTGAGGAATCTTTTAGATTCTGTCGTCTGTAATGGAAAAGCCGGAATTGGTTGCTGGAGGAATTAAAACGGTTATCAAACAGCTTGAAACATTATTGATTTATCGAAATTAAAGTGACATTTACAGGAAAGTAGATTGCATTCATTATCGTCCGTGAAAGATCAGCAATCTGCCAGTTCTCAGCTTGAAAGAAGAAAGCTAGGGTGAGGAAATGGGAGTGTCTTTCTTTGGCGTGGCGGTCTCTCGAAATTTGGGCGATATCGGTTTCTTATTTCGGACAGGCGAGCAACAAATTTTCCCCTGGAGCTTCTCTATCAACTGGGATACCCGATCCATTTGTCGATATTGGAGAAAGGGCCGCGACGGGACGACAATGACGAAGAAGAAACAAAGGAAACAGGCCGGCCTGCTCTTCTAAGGAAGGAGATCCTTTCTAACCAGCCACTACGGCTGGAAGGATTTCGGCTCACTGAAATGGCTCACTTTCCAAGAGGAACTTTAAAAGGCACACGGCACCCACCACTCCTCCCACTCTTCTTCCGAAACTCCGAGGCCCTCAATTAATGTCGGACAGTTGATTAAACATTAAATATGGTCGCTGGGCCAGTATCATTCCTTAGGGCGGCTGGCGCGAATGCAATAAAGCCGGACACTAAACCATATTAATTACCGTTCCAGTTTTTAACTTCCCCTACTTCATTATTCCTCATTTATCGAGCGATCGGCGGGAACGCGCGGAGAAAGTAGATTACCCTTCTGTACACGGCTCGCACATGACTAATTGACGCCGAGGCAATTTTTCCCAGATACTCAGGGTAATTGCTTCCGCACGGGAAATCTTCCTCCCGACACAGTTGGCCTCGGCTTTCGCCCCTACGATTTTCCCTGATACCCGAGTTTTGCGGTTAATTAGCGCACAATAGCCGGTCGAAAATTTTTACGAGCATCCTCGGCAGTGCGAGGGCTCTTCCCCGGCAACAAAATAAAGATACATGGTTGGAAAGGACCTCTCGGAGGTGTAACGATAGCCGGGCAATCTTACGCTCTTCTCCGGGACCAGCGTTCCTCAATTATGCTGTGTTCCTTCGTTAAGCATCCGCCGTGAAGGCAATTTGCTCGGCTGCGCCGCCGGCGCTAATTATACTCGCGGATTAAATATAGAAGTTCGCCGGGAATCCCATTAGCCGGCTAAGAATCGGCTCCATCGGGGAGAGAAAGAATTCGAGCGGTGGAAATTAATTCTTCGATGCTGCTATGCCGGAAAGGGAAAAGAGAGCGAAAGGAGAGTGCGATGATTTAGTGATCTTTACCTATGAAAGGTAACTAAACTAGTGTTTGTGGGGTCGAGAAGGACTCCCTTATGGGGTCGAGGATGACGCCAACTGACTTAGGTAACTAGCGCACCGCTCAAAGGGATATCAAGATTCGACAAGTTTAATACGACTATCAGAAGACCGCGTGCCACCAATACCATCCCAGCCCATCCGGTTTACCCTCGCGGTCTCAGATGCAACAGAAGCCAACTACTATCGTGCATCTCAAACTTTTGTTCTCGATGACGAGAATTTGGCTGGGAGAGCAGAGAGAGAGAGAGGGAGAGCGGGAGAGATAGTTGTAACGTCAAAGGGAAGACATCGACCTGGTGGTAAGGCCTACCCGGAACTTTGACTATCCCAGTTATGTGCTCTTGGTCTCGAGCAGTCAACCAGATAGTTGCGAATCCCTCCCTTTATTTGTACTCTGTCCAGATGCTTTGGAAGTTGCCAACAATATATTTCAATATCGATCATTTATATTTCGATCAATATCGCGAAAGTGTTTATTGTCGATTATGAACTGGGAATTATTGTTAGCTCGAAGTTGGCAGTGGCGATTGGTCGATTTTCATGCGACCAATCGGGCACTCGAGTAAGTTAATTCAAAACTGAGCCGAGCACTTGATTGAGTGGAATGGTAGAAATGGCCGTAAGACTAGCTCCCCGGGCGCAAGCCTGGCATTCGAAGGGTAGCTGCTGAAACTCCGAAGAACCAGTTAACTAAGTTCCCAGGCAGGGACTTGGTATAGTTTTACGTTCCCGTGCTTACGTGCATCTGGACGTAATGGCAATTGCCTTGGGTGCACCTTAGAGCCACGCCATGTCCCTGCGATCGTCTAGTTCTGTTTCTCCATTACCGATGACGAATTCAACATTTCATTATTAGATGAATGTACATAAGGACAAACTAATAATACTTCATCAAGCATTCGCGTCAGCGTATACATAATAACGAGGAAAGCTCGAAGGATTCGCACTCGTACAATTTTCTTCGCCGCCAACTCGAATAAAAGAGAAAGCAAACCACTCGGTATCATCTCATTCTCGCCTCTCGATTCCAGGCCTCGGTTCCTCGGCTCGGACCAGACGCCCAAATTTCCCCGGAGGTACGCGACAATGCTCTCCCAGTCGAGAGAATCACCCAGCTACCTGTAACCGAAATTTTGTCAATTGTTCGTGCTTGCAGTGGGTGAGGAATTCCCCGATGAATTCTCCCCGCTATATAGCAATCGTTTCTTTCGAGACGCAACGCAGCAGCCAGTTTCCACGCGATGGGATTTGTTCTCCGAGCGATGGGATACCAATCTCCACTTCCTCCCACCTATTTCCCAGCGACCAATTTCCCCTAGCATCTCCTAGTTCTTTTCGCGAGTATTTTGAGTACTCTCTTCCTTTCTTTCCGGAGTGTCACTAGTCCTAAAGAGACATCTAGTCTTCCCGCACGGAATCAGTAAGAGAAAGAATCTCTCCAACGACAATGGCTCGAAGCCAGCCTGGACATTGAATGGTGAAAAGCAGGGTTGAAAAACTGCTAGGATGAAAACGAGTATGGGAAGGCAGAGGACAGCGGGGATTACAGGGTGCGCGCGCGCGCGCGCGCGCCTTATCAGCTGCTGCTCAGGAAATTAAAAAAGGCCAGGAACCGGCGTCGCAACGATTTCGATGTAGGGATGGAGAAACTCAGTTTATATCTCCGCGCTGACTGCCAGACGGAAAAGGGGAGAGTGACGAGGAAATGTATACAAGCCAGTCTGAGGCAAGGGGGATACATATATATATATATATATATATATATCTGGCCATTGCTGTTTGTAGTCTCTCGTCCGTTGCCAAAGTATGGATGCTGCACAAACAGCTTCGAGCCAACTGCTTATATTGGCCTTTTCCTCGCACCAACGATATCAACGTGTGACACTCCAACACGTTCAACTTCATCTTCCGTCCAGCCTAGTCTCTCTCTCTCTCTCTGAATTCCTGCTTCTTTCTCTAGGAGATAGGCTTGCGTCGCCCGCGCCCACCATCCCCGGCTTCCTCCTATCTCTCTGCCTCCTGGCACTCGATGTTTTGTTTCGCCGCTTGCACGCCTTCGCACCTTGTCACCTTTTGCCGTTTGTACGCCACTGTATATGCAGCTGTTTCGCCACACCTCGCACTCTCCATCTGCCCCTCCAGCATCTCCACACACCTCCGGCACACACCGGCTTGATGAGATGCTGTAAATCTCATGCTTGAGCTCGATTCTCCGAGCACGTGAAGGGATTACCAGAGACCGTCAGAGTAATGCCATTTCGCCTGGGCTCGCGAGGCCAACTTTTCCAATGGAACGAAGATGAATTGCATTGTTGATTGGAATAACGAGATTCAGTTGAAAATATTGTCGAGAGTGTTTGATTGGTCAGAGATAGTTGTTAGATGGAAGTCGGTGGAATTAGATGGTGTCTGTGTTGAGAGAGTAAATCGGAAGGAGGAAGTGAGTCCAGTAAGAGTGGGAGATGTCTGAGGAAGTGTGTCCGTTCCCTTACTGGAGTCCAAGCTCGAATTACCGCGGGCTGTTTGTCTGATATTGTGCGCGCGGCCAGCCGGTAATCAATATGCCGGCATTGAACTTTCAATTAGTGTCACTTAACACGGCAAACACAGCCGCTCCTGTTCCGTTTTCTCGTCGAGCGTTCTCCCTGGGCAGTGCGGCGCGGCGCGCGACCGTTTCCGCTTTTCCTCTTTCCGTCTGTGTTTACGCTGCGCTATCGAGCACCACCGAAACGGAACACCCTGAGTGCAAGTCTCGCCCTGTTTTCTCCTTCCGTTTCCTCGGATCGCAGCGACTCCCATTGGTCAAGGACCTACCAAAGAATCTTCCTGTCACCAGCAAAGATACTACTTAGTTCTACTTTGTCCATTGTCTCCCAAAAAGTTTCTCTCTCGGTTTACTTATAATTTGCAGGCTCCTCGCCGAGTTGCAAGGATGGTCCTCATTAAAATGCATATAATACTAGCTTAAGCTAATACACCTTAAGATAAAATCTGCTGGAGACTTGTTCCCTCTTGCGATTTCCGTCCACGGAGACTCGTTAACATTCCGAGTAACAAGGCATCGGTGTCCGGTAATTATTCCTCGCCTTTCAAAACTTCCACCGTTTACACAACAGAAATTACCGTTCAAACTCGAAATCCCTCTATCATATTTTCTCATCATTCTTTCCACAAAAAAAAAAAACTGGCACGTGCACCATTCTCAATTTCCATCAAGATAGATCGTTTATGATATCGTTGAACTTTGAACCTTCGGAATTAATCAATCCGGGGCAAACAGAATTTCGAACCAGGCTCGAATATAATACTCGAGCGTAGGAGTGCGTGCCTGATTAAAAATTCCCCGTGATTCGCAATTAAGTTCTCAGGGGTTGCGCGTTGAGAGCGAGGGCGGGCGAGAAGTGCTGAAAGGGTGAATGGGTCGTCGGTAAGAAGAAGGTGAGGAGAGAGAGTGAGAGCGAGAGAGGGAGAGAGGGAGAATTATAGAAGGAGTAGTTGGTCGGTAGGAAGGAAACGCTTGGTAAAGCCGAAGGGCCTTCTCGCTTATCGAAAGACGTCTTAACCACGTGCCCCGGATAGTTTATATAGTTGAGGAGCTGCCAGGAGGAACGAAGAGCTTCGGGGAAGCACGTCCTCATTAACCCTCCCACCCCACCGGATTTATTGGAGTATGACGAACACTTGGTTAATCTTTCCCTCGGAAGTTCCCGACTTTAATCCCCGCTAGTCAACATGTCCTCAAAGTTCGGCAGTCTTTCGCTCCGGGCCTTGGAGACGAGCTCGTAAAGTCCACCATAAAAGGATATCCTCCTCTCTCCCGTCTTCCAGCATCCGAGTACAAAGATCGCCATATGTAATTCCAACTTGAATTGCCATTCTTACTTACTGTCCTTTTTTACTCCATTTAATAAGACTTGGAGAATTAAGAAAAATAGAGAAAGTCA
The DNA here is from genome assembly GCA_910591665.1 of Ectemnius continuus. Taxonomy (NCBI): domain Eukaryota; kingdom Metazoa; phylum Arthropoda; class Insecta; order Hymenoptera; family Crabronidae; genus Ectemnius; species Ectemnius continuus. Next base: position 3,387,661 of record OU342868.1, on the reverse strand, counting down.
ACTGACAAATACAAGTCAGTCTTTCTGCTTGAATTCTATTGGATTTGGGGAGGTTTCATTGGATATAGGAATCAAGGGAATGAAGGGAGGCCGCAATGATCGGGCAGTGATTAAGCCGAGCTGCTCATGGAATAATCTAGCGATTGGAGCGATATGCGCGCCACCAAGATCTGGCGTGAGAAGTGCCAGTCGCAGGACTCTCCCTGTCGCCTTGGTAATTAGTGGAATATAGCATTGGAGTGCAAGTTACGACTGGTGTCGGGTGGATTGTGGCGCGTGCATGTGGTCCGCTAATCGATATTCGATCACTGGAGCAATACGTCAAGTACATCCCTCGCTCGACCACGGCAACCCTCCCTGCAAATCCACCCTATGCAATTTTGGCTGCTCTTTGCGCCAGGAGCTGCGCCAATCCGCCGCCACCTGCCACCAACCATTTTAATACTATTTTTCCCCTGTTTTTATCAATCTTTTTGGTAAACTTTGTGGTCATTTGAAAGCATCGAATTAAAGCGAGTGTCATTGGAAAAGTACTGATTAAAACTAGGATCTGGTAAAAGATGGTCCTGGAGAGTGAATGGACACAGAAGGTCTCGACTAGATACGATCATTAAGTTTATCATTAATCGTGGAGGGTCAGCTGGTCCTATACGATTCGAAGTCATGCTCACCTTGAGGGAGGTGCTCGTTCGAACCTCCTGGGACTGAAATCTCGCCTGGTTCCGATTGCCCGACCCTCCCATGCACTGCTAATTGCTTCCGCTTGGATTAATTGTCCTCTGCCCTTAGAGTATTGCCTTAATCGTCGGTACAGATACGATAATCGGATCACAACTCATCAAATTACAATTTTCACTTGCTTCCTTTACTTTCTCTTCCAGGAGAAAATGCAGTGCAAAGAACCGAGCGGTGTTTCGTTAGTCGCATAAGCAAGAGAGAGTAATATTACCGGGGCTAATAAAGCAGATAATGAGATCGCGTACCCTTTGAACCCTCGGCTCACGATATGGGCGTCATTACAATGCGCGCGTTCGAGCCACTTTCCACGGGGCTTCTACTAGCAACGCTTGGAAAAAGCGGATCCAAGTTAAGCCAGGCGGAAGGTTTGCAAAGTTAAAAATTGTCTTCCCCCCCTAGCCAGCCGATGAAGTGCGGAGAGTCGAGAGAACTTTCGGGGTGCGCGGGCGCGCGGGCGCGCGAACGGGCGCTCGCTGTTTGTGTGTGTTAAAGGCGCCCTGTAAATTGGATCTATCAGCGGGTTCGGTGGTGCTATATCATGCTGGAAGCAGCGGCCGGAGAGAAGGAGCACCATCATCTTTCAACGTCAGCACAGCCTAGCCTCTCACCCTCTCACCCTTTCATCCTCCGCCCCCTCATCCACCCACCCCACCCCTCGCACACCCTCCCCAGAATTCACCGGCATCGCGCTCCAGCATCCGCTCCCGCCGCTCGCCGCTTCTCTTTCTGCTTTTCTCGCATTTCGTTAAGCTCCAGTTGATACCGAGAACACAGAACTATATAGTGGAACCGGAGAGCCAGCTGACCCTTGGGGATAAGCGGTCCAGTGGCTTTTTATGACTCTCCAGTCGATCTACCATCGCCGACTGATTAGGCACAGCTTGGCCGGATGTGATTAATCGCTCGTAATTGGCCCTGCAACGGAAATCTCCGGTGCACGCGCACGCGACCCCCTCCCCTCCCCCGTCGTTCGATTTACCGAGCCGGCCAACCCAAGATTTCGACCAGCAATCTATCCGCTTTATTGTTGTCGATCGCTATTTAAGATCTCGCCAACTATCAAAACTTCTCGAACGAGGCCTGCTCGATTTTTTGGTTATTTTTTAACGAGCCAACCGGCTTAGATTGCCGAGAGTCGTAACTCGCTTGTAACGAAGACTCGTTTCAATAGAGTCTGCACTGGATGGTTAGATACCACTCAGTCCGTAATGAAAAATCGATGAAGCGTAAAGCTCGACGTGCACCATACACGATTCTGCCGATCGCAAAACTCTACCGGTTGACTAAATCGATTTCATATCGACAACAGGTCTAGCCCTCCCCTCGGAAGGATTAAAGAGAGCCTTTTTAGTTGGCATTGTGAAATGATCGGGACAGCTTGAGATTCGATAGCGTCTTCGACTGCAGATATCGATGAAGGGTTACCCGATAAGTAGATGAGAGAGGGCTTAGCTATTATCGGTGACCAGATCTCGAAATCAGTATGCTCGAGTAGTATACCGTTCCAGGAGAGGAGAGAGCGGCTAGTCGAGGACCAAGTGATCCCATTTATCAGTACTAACATTGCCGCTGGAATCCAGGATTCCCCGTCGAGGAGATCAATACCTCAAAGATGACGCAAGCATCTTGACAGGATCAAAGTGTCTCGCGCACCGGATACGTCTAATACCTGATCTCTCAAAGAGCAAGCCAACCTTCTCCCAATACTATTCCATACAGCCGCTCTATGGAAAACTGGGATTAACAAAAGCCCAATTAAAAGTACAATCAACATTTCTATTACAAGGACTCCCCTCATACAGGATAATCCCGACTATAAAGTCCGACTTTTACTACTTATTCTCCTTTGGACAATTGGAAGGATTCTCCGGGCCTGGCGGGAAACTCGCTGTCAGAGCTTGATCTCAATCTTAAGGTTGAAGGCGGCTGGCTCGGGGGTACTGCCGGGAGTAAGTCGACTGGCAGTTCAGCTTGCTAATCCTGCATCGGCAAGGCAATTAACTGCGCGTAGGGTTGGCAAGGAAGGTCCTGTTTGCCAGTGGTTGGAGACTCGGTCCAAACGGAGGAGAGCAAGTCTTTCCTGGTTTCACGCGGACTCTGGAGCCGGGTAATATTGCGTTACTCCACTGTCTTACTTCCAGTGGAGCTAGTCAACTGTTGGCACAGTTCACTCTCTCTCTCTCTCTCTTTCTCTTTCCCTGTCACTTCTCCCTCTCTGCCAAGAACGTGTCTCGCTCTATTTCTCTTTCTCTCCCGAGCCTCTCTCCCGAGGGATCACAATATCCTTGCATCCCCGAGCGAAGTACCCGGCCAGCGGCACTTTGCCTTCCGCAGCGACCGGAAAGATAATCAAACTTCTTACCGGGTTGGACCGCGCGGTTATTTGTGCCGGTGATACTGCGACGTGTGTTCGTATATATGCATGCATACTAAGCCTTCAAGCGTGCGAAGGTGGGCAAATCTCTCTCTCTCTCTCTCTCTCTCTCTGTTTCCCTCTCTTGTGGGGAGAAGCCGATCTCTCCCAGATGCTGTGTGTCTCGTCCGAGGCCGACGCTCGACTCGGGAATCCCGAATCTCCCGACTATTCGCCCCCTCGCCTCGCCTTCCCTCTCATCCAAGAGGAACTTCTTCTTCCTCCATCTGTGTCTTCAGGCGGGCTCCGGATCTCTCGACTTAGCTATCTGTAACTAAGCTAATCTCGGCCAAGAAGTCGGCCCAGAGCGAGGGCCACTTAGACACGAGTCCAACCGATCCGCCAAAGCCCTCCGACTCCCTCTAATCCGGCCTCAGCTACCCGGCTCTTCTGCCTTCGACCAACCAACCACCCCCTTCTCTTTGTCCTCCTCCTCCTCCTTCGCCTCCTCCTCCTCAGGCAGAGGAGGACTCTGCCGATTGTATATACACTCGAATCCTCACTTGCCTGCCGCGCGACCTTACTTCCTTCCTTCCTTCGCCTTTCAACTACACTCCCATTCGGCCAAGAACATCCGGACGCTCCCACTAAAACCCGCGAGATCTTCTTGAACCGAAGAGTTAATCGGTGAGGGTTACTTTTACTGCTTCCAAGTTGCCGAGGAATGGTGGGATCCGATGATATTTGGAGGTTATCTCGATGAGGTTAATTCCAATCTTACGGAGCTCGTTATGGGATCTTGGCTCGGGGGGTGAACGCACTCTCCGTCCAAGTGTTCAGATCGATTCGCATTGCATAGGATGTTACGACACGAGGAAAACGCGAGGCAAGTGTATTGTCTAGTGGACTTTGTCGGAGAGATCCAAGTCGGAGCGAGCTGAATGCGAGGGGTTCCTTTATACGAGAAACTCGTAAGAGTCTCGCGCAACGGGGATAGTGCTTGCGGGTACTGTCGCACGAACAAGTGGCGGAGAAGCGTGTCTCGATTGAGTCATCGAGATTTGAAAGAACCTGATTGGGAATGCCGATCTTAGCGATCGTAAAATCAGGAGGAATCCATCGAGGAACGATACTGATTGCGAGCATCCACTTTCGTATGCCTGTCACTCGGTCATGGGGGAGAGATTTCGATGTCGAGGCTGGCCTTTTTGCGCGCGCTCACTTCCTGCCTCGCGCGTTGCTCATCCGATCAAAAGCTCGTTCCCAGCTGTGGGTGCACACACGCATCCACCCTGCGTTATCTAATCACGGCATTAATGTTGTGTAATCACGTGTGCGCCGGATGTTACGGTTACCCAGAAGTTGGCAGGTGCAGGCGCGCGCGCGCGCGCGTCCGATATGCACAGCATAGAATGATTTAAAACAGCGGCGAATTTCGGGGTCCGCCGCCAGTAATTACTCACGCTGGATCAAATGAACGCCGTCCTTTCAATAAATCGCAGGCACACGCCCACGTAAACCGGTAAACACTCGATGGGGAAAAATAATTAATCCCGAAATTAATTGGGAAATGTAGATGCCGTAGGGTTTCGCGGTGTTTTTCCTATCTGGGAAATCCACGTATTTAAAGCCCACCAGAACCAAGTGATTCTGGTAACCATGGAAACTCTTTTAATAGTCCCTCACTTTCCTCGCAATGTGTCGATGAAGAGGTTTGCATTTGGACGCAGGTGATGATGACGGAGAAGAGCCGGCTGGTGTACGTAGATGAATCAATGAAATCAATTAACGAAAAGCGGAGAATCCGAGGGAAGTGTATTTTCCAGAGTATGATAGTCTCCTAAGTGATTCGCATGTATCACCTTGTACATGGGACTGTTACTCGGCAACTTAACGCACCATTTCCTGCGCGCGGTTAGCCAATGCGAGAGAGAGATCATTGAATTCGATGCTTGCGAGATTCCCGAGGGACTGCTGCCTTCGTGCTTGGTACGTCGCTCTCTCTGTTAAGCGGAGAACTCTGTCGCGCGCGCACACGCCCGTCGACTTTCTAAAGATGCGACCACTCGTCGTGGCCCAATTACTCTTGCCGGTCTATCGGATCATTTTGTATACGGCTCGGCCGATTCTACTTACCAGGGACAATGGGGCTAAACGCGAGCCGATGCACTTCGAAGTATTACGTGCCTGTCGTACCCACTGTCGCGCTAAGAACTTTCCACCCGACTTTGGAAAATGCTGGCCCACCACCAGTCCAATCCCAGTACGAGTCATTAGAATCCCGAGAAAATTGCTCCCTTTCTCAATCCTCTTCCCCGCACAGCCATCCCCCCGCCGTACAAACATAAAAGAAAAATCATACCGTCCCAGCAAATCTTTACTTTGAAAAGGGACTTAAACGGCATTGCATCAAGTTGTATTTCAATAGTTGGATGGTAGGTCGGCCGGTCAGAGAAGTCGTCTTAAGCCGGGCAGCAAATCATTGCTAACTGGCAATCGTAGAAGGCAATCGGGCGATAGCGAGCGAGAAAGGCGAAGGAGACGGCTCTCCGGTTACCGGGTGACCGAGTAATCCAAGTGGACCCAGCTGCAAGGAATTGGCAGCGGCGGCTTCGAGTCGAAGACGTGCCACCTCCCCGCGCGCGCGCGCATGCACCCTCTCGTCGGCGCGCGAGAGACTCCTTTAAAATGCCGGCCGGGTTAATTTGATTATCGCCATAACGGCGCGCCGCCAGGGTGAGGAATAATCCGACAGTATAACGACATCGGCTTAACTATTGCCGGAGCGCGCGTTCCTATTGTACGCCGGCGTACGCCTCGACCGAGTGAGCTAAGAGAAAGCACGAGAGAGAAAATAGCATTCTCTCCCTCTCTCTGTTCCGTCTTGGCTTGTGCGAGCGTGTATGTGTGTGGGTTAAGAGGCTTCGTGGAAGGGTGCGCGAGGCTGATTGGCCCCCAGCTGGGGCAGCAGTAAACATTCTCTCGCCTTCTCGTCAGGCCAGCGAAAGGCAACCCTCTCGCTCGTAACCACCAAACCCTCCGACTCTATCTCTAGGTCCCTCCAAAGCTCTCGGTCCCCCCCTAACAACCCCCGGCATCCTTTCACCCCCCTCACCCCCTCGGTTTGTCCCTTCTCCTTCTCTTTCAACAGCTCGAGCCTCGTTGCCCCTTTCTCTCCGGAGAAAGAGAGGGTGATACAGCCTGCTCCCTCTCCCTCTCTCTCTCTCTCACCCCCTCAAGAACTTAAGCCCGATTTAATGGGGTGGAAACGCGCGGCTCGATCAAGTTGTATTCAATTATCCCTCCGCTCGAACCTCCCTCTTTACCGCCCGCTACTCTCTCGCTTCTCCCCTCCCCCCAGACACACACAGAGCCCTCTCAGAATCTATAGAGTGTCTTGCAAGAAAACTCACCCCCCTTGAATGTTCTCCTTCTGTTCACCGTCCCCGCTTAGCCTTTTTCGCTCGTGTTCTTTTCTTCCTGGCGTATGTGGATGGCCCTTTCCGCTCCGAGGGAATACCCGGGGCGCGCGCGCGCGCGCGACAACTTTCGTGTTTCCTTGGGGCTACAGCCTCTTCCAGCAACCGAGAGACATTGGCGGTCCAAGGTCGCCGTCCTGTAATCGGACTCCATTTCATCCGGAGCGATAGCGATCCGACGCAACGAACCGCTAGTGCCGGCAACCAAGCCCAAAGCGAAATGAATATTTACGCTTTTTTTCTCGCAACACTGCTCCCGCTCTGTCAATGTTGATCGGGCGTGCGCGTGTCTGTGTTGCGGAGGGGGGAGAGAACGCATACACCGAGAGAGTTCTCGTAGGCGAAATGGACGAGAAAGGACGGCGCGGCGGGTGCGCTTATCGCGTCACGCCGACTTCCATTAGGCCGGCGTGTACCTCCTCCTGATGCCGATCGGCCACCGATAGCCCTGATTGCTGTATCACCGCCAGCGAGATACCGCCGAGATTTCAGCCACGTTTTTCCTGATCCAACCTACATTACCTCCCACCGGATCCTACCAACCACCGTGGAAACTCACTCTAATTGGAGCACTCCGTCTTCGGGGGAAATTGGTGTTCCATCTCTCCTGTTGTACTCTTGTTATCTACTGTTTTTCATGGTGCTGGCGAACAATGTGTTAATAAAGCAGAAATTTTAGCTGACACTGCTCGAGGAACAAGTACGACGCGACGTAGTTCCTTGGGCAATAATCAACGACTCGCGAAGGAAAAGCACCGACAGTGGAAGCAGACCTACTCTGTCAGACAGGGCGGAGTTTAAAAAACGCATTAGTGGCGGGAAGATCTGCTTAATTTCAGAGCCAGCCAGAAGTTGGGAACGTGCGGTAGATCTTATCGATGTTATATTTATAGCCGCGTTAGAACAGCCTTGATAAGAAAACACTGATCCTCCCTCTAACCTTTTGCGGAAACCCGCTAAAGTAAATGGGGATTTCCACTGACTTCTGATTTCGGCATCAAGCAAATGTAGTTTTTCAAAAGGATAAAGCTGTGTTGCATTCGTCATTTTATGAGTATCAAATATTCCGTCGTCGGGACAAATTTGCTCGTACGAAAGTAATTTCGTGCCACTTGAAACTAATCCATGAGGCGTGTGTGCGCGACTAAATAAGGCGTCACGGCAGTGATATTGTCTCATTTCTGTCAAGCCGGGACATATAGCAGTGGTGGACGCTCATTTCCCAGGCTGAGAACCTATCCCAACTGGACAGGAGGTCCAAATTTTCGGCTGGCGACAGGCTGCCTCGAGCGAATGTTAGAATGAAACGAACTAGTTATAACGGAGGTGTCCGGCGTCAAAACATCGACGTTCCGAATCCCCCAACTTTCGGCAGAACAATCCAATTCTGTTCGTCCGCCACTAGGAACGCTTTCTCGTTTCTGTTAGTTGCGCAAGAGCTAAGAAAAATAGGGAAAGGTTCGCGCGAAGCGCAGCTCGCAATTGGAATGCCAGGGATCGGCCGGCATACTTGATTCTATCTAGATTCGTTGGCCGTCAAAGCGCACGCACATTCGGCGCATATTTGCTCCGGAAGCGGTGCCGGCAGAGTACGCAGTTCCGGCTCCGCCACGTACAAAGTAATAGCGTAGCATTGCGGAACGTCGAGATGAACGGAGACGGAAAGAGAGAGCCGGGGGAGAATAGTAGGCGAGCTGAAATTAAACAGGAACTAGAAACATACGCTGGAAACATCAAAAGAGTGCGGAAAACTGGAATTAAATCCAGGCTTAAAGGCGCAAAGACAAACCCGGAAATATTTAATTACAACTGCGCCTCCGGCATCCCGCTATAACACGCTACACGCACGGAAAGTCAGAAAGAGAATTGCGCCGAGAGGAATCGCGCGCGCGTGTGTGTACGCGCGCTCGCTTTGCAGGATACGATTAACGAATAAGGCTAACTTGAACATATTGGTATAATATCAACGTGAACTGTTGCGGACGAATTTATTTACAGCCTCCTCAAATCTAATGAATTTCAACCGGCAAACTTTCGAGGCACTGCTTTAGAAAACGGTTGCCTCGCACAATCCCTCTTTTTTCTCCTGGCCACTGTAAATATTGGATATTGCGTTAAGCGCACGTGGTACTAGTTTCAGTGGGTGGGTAAAAAATAAATTAGGAAATAAATTGCGACGATAATGTTGACGGGACGTTAAGGGATATAATAGTGTCTCGATAACACGCTTGGCAGCAAGTCCACTTGGATGTCAATCAATCCTAGTTCATATATAGCGTGGTGGGTGGGTCGTAGGAGTATATCGAGCTCGTAACCGAGTTCCCCATAGCTGCCTTAACCGTAACTGCTCGCAAAATTCAACGCTGCCGAGTAGTTTCGGGCACTAGTTGTTTGCCAGTAAAGTGGGTGACCCCCTAAACTGACTATGCCCTGCTCCACCACCTCCTGCTACTACGATCATCCCCGGAAATTATTTCTAACTGACTATTCCTCATGAAAATCACCATTCGAACCGTCAATTATTAGAAATTCATTTCAATTGAATCATAAAAATTGATAGAGTAAAATGGGGAAAGTTAGTAGTAGAAGTATGAATAAATCTAAGCGCCGGCCAACTTTAATCTGTCGAAACGGAGGGGAAAAATTCTGACCTCGTTGGAGACCGAAAGTTCGCCGGTTTTATCATGGAAAATTGATGTCGGATTTTCGCGATTGATTGAAAGATTCTTTATTGAGAGTTTGACAAAGCATCGGAAGAACAAAGGGAGGGAGGAATGTTGATATCACTTTTCTTCGAGTATTGTAGGCGGGCTTTCCGGCCGGCGGACATTTCGGTACTGGTGAGGCGATTGTGTGCCGGGCGGCGCGGCGCGGCGCGTTATATAGAAGAGGGCTTGCACCAAGTGCACCGAACTTCGAATTAGCACCGGCGAGGAACTTCGAGATTTACAGTACAACTGCGACCTCCGCGGGCGCAATCCTCGAAAGAAATACACTACCAGTCACACACACAGACACAGAGTCAGCCAGCGGCTTCACATGTGCCGAGGACTGCACTTTGTCGGGGATTCGACGCCGACTGCTTTCGAAGTTTACTCCCCTTAAGCGTGAAAAGAGAACATTCCGAAGCGAAAGTCGAAGGGTACTTGATCATTGAGCGTAACCAGCTTCCACTAGCCGGAACTCTCTCGCTTTTAATCATGTAACAACGAAACCTAACTAAGATAAAATGTACTTATTTTAACTAGAGTTTAATAAGCAATGGATAAAATAATTAAAAATAATTTTTAATTGATTGCTGGAAATGTCTTGTGGGGAAAATCGATCAGTTCGACGGGAGAACAATATGGGACTCGACTGAAAGGGGTTGGTAGTAGGTACGTGTAAGTTTAAACAGTGGTTCTGTCCTCAATTCCGAGTACTTAGCATTAGAAGCCCGATATCGAAGACCGAGGAAGCGAAGTTCCTCGGTGCCGAGAGAAATTCAGGAAAACAAGCGAACCGCGGAGACATTGTATCATCGACGGCTTATCGAACTCGGACAAGTCAGCAGGCATCACTTGCAATCCTGTGTAATAGTTTATCTTACAAGATTTCGAAATCCCAGCGTGCCATGCGACCGCGAATCAAAAGCAGAACGATAACTGATTTCGCCGGCAGCACTTTCACAGCCAGCCATTACGAATTCCCTTTTACCATTCGTATTTTACACGTGTCCTGATGAAAATCCCTCAACCGACCGATCACTTTTTGTAAAAAGCGAATGAATTCATAGGTTATCCGTTATGCAGCTCGCTCCATTGCACGCGACCCAATACCTTTATCACAGCACTTCCATGAAATATTTCGAATTCTATTAAAATTCTATTAAAAAGCAAAAAGTGGCAGGAAATCCACACTGCCGCCGAAATTCGCAGCTTCCAAAAGGGCTGATCGACGTCGCACTCTCGTCGAAATCCTTTTTTCCTCTCTCGTCGCAAGATATTCCCTGACCAAGCGATAGAATATTATAATACAAGATTATAACAGAATTTTAGAAGTGAATCGATAATTCGCGTTGGAGGAGCGTTGGAGAATTTATGTCGAGGGGCGGAAAGCCTGCAAGAGAATCTGGCAGAACGCGTGGGGAATTGCGAGCAGCAATCCTTTTCGGGAGGCGGCGGCGGCGGTGGCGGGGATGGCTTCTCTAAGACAGGTTCTGGTCGTACGAGGACCCAGAATGCGTCGGTGGGTTGGTTCCTTGGGCCGGGCCAGTGTGTAACTACTTCGTGCCGCGAGTACTCGGAATACCCGGCGCTCCTGGATGAAGTATGCCATGGTATCAGAGGTCTGCGGCCTCCAACAAAGCAGGGCCTCCGGGGCTCCCGTACCGAGAGTACACTTACCGCCCTGGCATTTACCACGGGAACGACGAGTGCCCCACTGTTCAAGCCCACCACAGAAAAGTTCCTCCTAAACAGCCTCCTCCGACCGACAACCGGCCGGCTAAAACCATTCCTTGCCACTCTATTTCATTTCCTTTCCAATTCCCGTCAATTCTTCTATCAAATCCAATCTAATAAATTCTCCAATTATTTCTTTATTTCATTCCATAAATTGTGCATAATGTTTTACTAGTTCCGTGTCTAATTTTCATGCGAATTCTTCATTGATTTATTTTAACGCTCGCGTAAAATTGACTCGGGCCTGATTGGATTATAAAGAGAGAAGGAGGGTGAGAGAGAGGGAGGGATATCGGCGCGGGCCGAATACGTAAAATCCAGGGATATCTCTATAAGTTCGAGCCCGAAATCCTGCTTCCTATTATTCCGCACTATTAAGTACATTCTCGAACGGCGCGCCTGAGTACATTTTGCGAAAGTTTCGAGGCGTGGAACCGCGCGCGCGCGAGCCCCGGAACTTACCTACCACCTAGAGAAAAGCGTGGGCTGGGGTTCGAAAGGGGGGGAGGTGGAAAGGGGAATCTGAGCGTGTAGCGCAATAAAAATGAAGTTTCCGCGGATCTCGTTAGGAACGGCGAGGCAAAAATGGTAATATTTAGGAACTTGACAACTTCCCTCGACTTTTCTATTACCCGGAGCGCTTTGAAATTGTGAAACTAAGAAGGCGAGTTTTGCCGCCGGAATGTCCTGCCCACGAGTTTTCAATGACGCGCGAGCGACTTCTTCAATTCGCGCAGTTGAAACATTCATTCGACATTGATTCCAATTGAATTCCACCAGGCCAATGAGATATTGATTTCGAATTACTGAATAAATGCGGGTCACACGACTGGTGGGATTCCGGGAAATGTGAATTATGAATTCGGATTATTCGAAAGAAAATTCATGGGCACTCGCTATCTCAGCTACTTGCTCATGGTAAACAGCCTTACAACTGATTACATAGTAAGCGCAAAGTGAAGTGCTGCCGAGGCGATAAAAAATTATATGACTGCGATGATAAGGCAAGAGCTAACATATTTATCGGAAGATACACCATATTCCGCTCACACCAGTGCGACCGCAAGCATCGGCGAGTGAGGTGAGAGTGTCAGTGAGTACTCTGTTTGTGCCGGCAGATTCTTCTTAATTCAAGCACTCGCTCAATCTACTCAAGACGGCCAGGAAGAAGGCGGAAAATTACAGAGAAAAAGTATTGAAATCTTGTGGTAAATTTATCGTTATTATGCCTGACATGGGAAAAAATAGAATTTATTACAGACGACTTTTAATGCCGCGTAACTTTCGCTGTACAACTGACTGACCCCGACGAGCGCAATGAGTCGTCAGGTTTTCGTGGACTTCGGTCGGAAAAAATTGTATAAATTCATGAATGTGTCATGCTACAAAAAAAAGGAGAGAGAGAAATAATGTGAGAAGTTGAGAAGTTGAAGAATCCTGTGAAGAGAGTGAGTCGGACGCGGTTGCCTGTTACAGGCGTTAATCAGCGTGGATCACTCAATTAATGACAGCCTCATTACTCAGCTGGATGCTGGGACCAACGCACTGTCTATACGTAACACTCATTTCCGGTTGGCGCTATTTATAATATCGGGCAGCGAGCGCAGCTGCGCTCCATTTTTTCGACAATCGCTAGCTGCGCCGTTGTGGCAGCGGCGGCACGCAACGCTCTCTCACTCTCTCTCGCTCTCTTCCTCTCGCTCACTCACTCCTCTCTCCCTCTCATTTGAAAGAAATAATTATTTCCTGCAGGCAGCAGCTACAAAAACTGAATACGCCTTTCTCGGTGACGGTCACAATGCCATTCTTTTCGGGGCGACCGCATTGTCGCGAAACTCGACAATTCCGCGCCGCCCTGGAGAAACAAATCCGCGAGAACTTGGGAAACGTGTACACTCGCACTCTCCCGCGGCCCAACACTCCAAATATTCCTCGAACGACGCTCGTAATTAATGAAACTCGATGCCAACAGCACACTCTTTCGATACCGCGAGCAATTCCTAGATCAGAATCCTTATCGAGCAACTAGTCTTCCAGTAATTATTTTGATTTTCATTAAACCAGCAGTGCTGGCAGGTCTTTTGAGATAAATAATTCGACAGGAATTCCTTTCGATTAAAGCCAACCTTCCAGAAACTCCCAAGGATCGCTGAATTTTCCACTTGCCAGGCGAAATCCGTGCGCCGATGGTTCGTTTAAAACTTGCAGGAAAGACGTTCCCTTAAAATTCCCCTTAAAAATCCGGCGGCCCTCCAGGCTCTAGTTTTAATGCAGTTAGTTTGAAAATAAAATTCCATTCCTGCCGACAAATGTATTATAGTTTTCTCGACATACGCGAGACTCTCTCTCAAAGACTGAATCGATTAAGGTTGCATCGGATACGTGTTTATTTGGACCACGAAGATCGAGTTAATTAGTAAGCGAGGCAAAGTAAGAGGGTCAGGGTGGAATTCTCGTTGGCTGGAGCATCCCCAGCGATAGTAGTGTACGGGATCGTCAAACGACAGGGAGCAAGGACACACCGGGGTCATTGAGGGTCATAGGAAATCACCGAATTAACCGACTTCCCCATCGCAGCATCCCGCTTCCCAGCGATCTTAATTATCATTGTCGAGTCTCGAAGCCGCTGCATCCGAGGAGCGTCTCGATGTTCGCGTCTTCCCAAGTAGCAATTAGTGAATCTCTCCGGTGAAGAGTTTGATTCCGCATAGTTCTCAAAGCTTGCTCAATGCGATGTTCGATAAACGATTCTATCCCCGTTTTATCTTCTGCCTGAAATATTCATCTTTTCGTGAGGAATTCGAGAGAAAGTTGGATTTCGTTGGAGGGTAGAATTCGATGGTGAAGCCTGTGGAATTCAGCCGAGGCAGGTATCTGAAATTGGGGGAGGAGGAGGGGAGGAGGGTGAAACGAGGTTGGTCAAGTGTATCCGCCGCTCGATGGACCAGTTCGGCCGAGAATGACACGGTAAACGAGAGCGGCGATTCGGCTGCGAACTGCTTCCCACCATGGCAGAGAGGCGCTTAATAGAGAAGAAGCGGGTTGTGCATGGCAGAAAATGACCGGGACAAGCTGCACCGGTGTAATGTGAAAGGTGCAGCGGCTGTAACGTCCCATCTTTATGGGGACAAAACAATTTCTCTGTTACACCCCCCTATGTCGGCCTTCTCTCGCATTGACCGCATCCTGCAACCACGCTACACGCTACTTGACGAGCCAGCCCGCACTGTATTCCCCAGAATGCTGATTACTTTTGCCCACTCTTCTCTTTCCACGGGAATACACAACTCGCTTCTCACCAAGATGGAATGCTGAATTTAATTCACAGAAAAGAAGTCTTGAAAAGTAAATGAACGCAGTTCAACAATCAATTCAAAGCTCCCTCTATTTAAAGGCCCCCTATTAATAGACCCATTAAGTAATTCATAATAAACTCTGAGGATAATAAAGGAATTAGCGATGCGTCGAAGCTAACTTTCGAAAAGACATTACATGAAGGGGGAGCTGGACCTTCGGCTAGTAATTTATGGCGAGGCACCGATTTCGGTGTAAAGGATCGTGCGGACGCAGCACATTTTTCAGGCGAAATTCGCGTATTCGTGAGGCGGAGCAGGAAGTTGAAAGAGGGTAGCGTGCATGCCAGTCGGGCCAAAGGACCAATCCAGCGGACTGTCAGAGCGATTATTATAAGGGGTACCATTATACCGCTCGGTTGTAGAACGGACTCTTATCCGACCGTGTCAGCGTCTACATCGGCTCTCTCGTGTGACCGATTTTCCGCGCGATTGCCTCCTGCCACCTGTATTATTTCGCCTGTATATCTCAAATAGCACCAGGCACACTTCCGCCGGGAGCCACCAACTTCTCAGTCCACTCAGCGTTATATTAACGAGGGGGATCGCTCTCATGGTTAACTGGTAAAAAGCCAAACCCATTTCACGTCTCCGCAACCGCTCTAAAGTCATACTTCGTCATTTCGAGTAATTCCATTTTATTCATTTGATATATCAAGTATCAAGTCGAGATAAAATTATAACAAGAAAAGTGAAAGATCGACTAGGAAATGCGCGAGGCAATAGGTACGAATTGGCGAGGGAGGAAAAGTGAGAATATCCGCTGAAGAAGCTGGCGTGGCTTCTCCCCTATTGGCGCGAGGCTGGTGGGCGCGAGAGCGTTATTTATTGCTCGGTCCGATGAGTGTCATTTAAAATTTCGATATAAATTAATTTAAGGGGTAAAGGGGTTTCGAGGACGTTGCAGTGGGACGGGGCGTAATGGCTTGGAAAATGAAGTTCTTGTAGCGGAGCGGAGGGGGAGTGAGTGAGGGAGTCTCGCACCCCACCAAGAAGACTTGCCTTGGCATCGCTTGCCTTGCTACTTCCACCCTCGATTCTCGCTCTTGGTTTCTTCGTACTCGAGCGTACGTGCGCCACCCTTTGCCCTTCTGCCTTCGCCTCCCCCGGAACTGCTGCGACCTCCACCCCCTCAGTGGCACTTTCAAGTGCGCTGCAACCCCCGCTCCCTCTCTTTCTTCCCCTATTTCGGCAACACTATTCCTCCGGCGTCCTTCTCTCCAGTTGCATTCTGGTTTCTCAGCCTGCCACCCTGAAATATCCTGTTCGGCGTGTGCCGCCCTTCTATCCACGCTTAGCCAGCCAGCCACCTTGCCATTATCTTAAGTAAACAGAGTACCTGCGCGCTAGGCACTTCCAGATAAAGTCACATGTTATCAAAATCCTGCCCGCCGCCAGCTACACCCTTCCACACTTCCGCCACCCACCTCCACTAATACTGTTAACCCTCCAAGCTGCAACTGCCTCCGCTCCAGGCATTCCTCCAGATCCATCTATGCATTCCCTCCTCTAGGACCATTTGACGAAGTGTCCTTAAGTCTCTGCTAGTAGTGACGCGCAACCTCCTCCCGATACATCTCAGTCTATGTTCGTATTAACCTGCGCATGCACACAACTTCCGTCTAAGATCTCCGCGCTCTGATCAATGCGTGCCAACTGGAACTATGTATACTATAATTTGAAACGTCCCATAAATTATAATATATCGAAATCCTTTTATATGGGAGAAGCTGGGAAAGGCTGACTCGGCAGCGGAAAAACTCGATGATATTACAAAGCCGATCCCTCCATATTATGCGAATCCAACAAAAACAAAGATTCCAAGTGTTTCGCCCCTCCGAGAGTCGTTATTGCCGAATCTTGGCAGAGATCCCCGGCGTACGCACTAAGTACCGCCACCATCAGCGTCGCGCCAATGGGATCTCGCATTGGGGAACGTCGTCGGGCTCCATTAGGTATCGAGATTCACTCGCGACCCATTTCGGCTGGCGGCAGCTCTTTCAATGGAAGGATCGCCGAAGTGCGGGAGTGGGAAAGCCTTCGTTAATTCTCCTAATAGGACGCGGGGCTCGGAGCAATTGCTTAAATCAGTGGAGACGCGGCCAATAACGCTTTAACTTCCGAGCACGCCACTCGGAAGGAAGGAGCGACTATTTGGAGTGAAAAATCCTGTACACTTAAGTTGGCTAGTGCCGGGCGAGGCTTAGCATGACGAGAGAGGATGGCAGAGGGAGAGGGTGAGAGGGAGAGGGAGAGGAAAGGGGAGACACACATGAGTCAGTGGAAAGTTCGAGCGTGCCCAGGAAACCAAGAATGGCCGGCATGCGAGCATCGTCTTCTCGCAGAGCCTCCACAATCAGAGTGGCACGCGCCCCCATCCCTTAACTCCATCAACCCCTCGGAGCACGCGACCTACTCTTACTGCACAGACTGCCACCAGCCCGGCCAAAAAAGGACCTTGGCCGAAGTTTACCCAAGGAATTTCCCGGGAAATCCACCTTCCTTCTGTGTCGCGGTATGATTTTAATTCCTCCCTCAAGCCAGAACACAGCAGGACCATTTTTCCTTCCCGGATGCTGTGACAGACGGTGCCGCACGGACTCGCTCGGGGTCACGTGCGCCAAATGGCAAGAAGCTCTTATCAAGCGAATGTATCGGAGCTGAGAGTGACACTGATAATTTCCGCTTGAATACACTTGGGTTCTTGATAGGAGAGAGCGCATTCCCGACACGATCCCCTTGGCTTCTTTCACATGAAGCAGGAGAATTCAGGGTTCAGATTTTCTCGATTTTTTTGCACTTCGCGAATTGTTCATAAATCAATTGTTTTAGGATTAAAATGGATAGAAAACATGAAACTAGTAGCCAAACTGCCGGAATTGTACCCAAAACATGCGGAAAACCGATCCTGAATACTTCATTTTCACGGTTTTCCTCATGTTTTTCATACTTCCCGACCGTTTCCGGGGCTGAAATTTTGGAGAAAGTGTTTTTTTGCATCGAGGAAAAAGTAGAAAAAATTCCAGAGCCCTAGCTCAAAATTCATTTTTTCGCAAATTTTTTAAGGCATACCCCTTCAAAAATTTTCGATTTTTCGAAGGTTCTGGGACCGGGACGAACGCTTGATTTTTCGATTGCTCGTGTCTCAAAACGAATAAAAAACATAAATGTTGTGGGGGAAATGCCGGAATTCTGCCTAAAACATGTGGAAAACCGATCTTGAATATTTCATTTCAACGGTTTTCCTCATGTTTTTTTATCTTCCCGACCTTTTCCGGGGCTGAAACTTGGTGGGGAATGTTTTTTTGCATCGAGGAAGAAGTAGTAAAAATTCCAGAGCCCTAGCTCAAAATTCATTTTTTCGCAAATTTTTTAAGGCATACCCCTTCAAAAATTTTCGATTTTTCGAAGGTTCTGGGACTGGAACGAACGCTTGATTTTTCGATTGCTCGTGTCTCAAAACGGATAAAAAACATCAATGTTGTGGGGGAAATGCCGGAATTCTACCTAAAACACGTGGAAAACCGATCTGGAATATTTCATTTCGATGGTTTTCCCTATGTTTTTTTATCTTCCCGACCTTTCCCGGGGCTGAAATTTTGTAGAAAGTGTTTTTTTGCATCGAGGAAAAAGTAGAAAAAATTCCAGAGCCCTAGCCCAAAATTCATTTTTTCGCAAATTTTTTAAGGCATACCCCTTCAAAAATTTTCGATTTTTCGAAGGTTCTGGGATCGGGACGAACGCTTGATTTTTCGATTGCTCGTGTCTCAAAACGGATAAAAAACATCAATGTTGTGGGGGAAATACCGGAATTCGACCTAAAACACATGGAAAACCGATCTTGAATATTTCATTTCGATGGTTTTCCTCGTGTTTTTTTATCTTCCCGACCTTTCCCGGGGCTGAAACTTTGTAGAAAGTGTTTTTTTGCATCGAGGAAGAAGTAGAAAAAATTCCAAGGCCCTAGCTTAAAATTCATTTTTTCGCAAATTTTGTGTGGCCTCAAAACGGATAGAAAACAACGAATCAATAGAATAAAGGCCGAAATTGAATCGAAAACAGTCGAAAGACTCTCAACTTTCACAAGCAGCCTTAGAAAAATATCGCCAGTCACTGGATCGCGTGCCAGCGACGTGGTCAGGTGTAAATCAGGACCAACTCAAGCCCATAATGACTTGCGGGAAAGCTCATCTTTTATTCTCGAGCGAGCGGGCAGCTTTCAGATTGTCCTTCAGGAGTCATAGGGAATTCAGGAGGCGAAAGACGGGCTTCTAATTAATTCAGCGGGATATTGGTGACAGGGGTGCCTTAAAAATGGTATCGGTGACTAGGCAGTGATGGTGATGGGGCTTGAAACGGGCGACGTCAGCGGAAATATCAGCGGTGGATTAGGCATGAAGTTGGTAACTGGGGCGGCGGCGTGCGCGCCTCTACGTCCGGGCGGGCGTCCTTCTCATAGCGAGTCCGCGTCGTGATTAACCCAGAAGGGCCACCGGCCAGCACTTCAATTATTCCGGAGAACGCATTCCCGGCTCTTCCTCTGCCCGCTCTCACCCTGCATGAATGTCCAAAGACATCCCCTGGGATACCAGGGGAACACCGTGCCTCACATTCTCTCCCGGATGACTCCCTCTGGATTGACCGTGAGGGACGCCCAATGGAGTCCAAACAACTCGCACTCGAATCCGAGATATCTCCCGATATTGCTAATCATCCACTTTTCTCATGAGTCATCTATCACACATTTACGATGGCATTACCATTCACTCTTCCCAATATTGCGTAATCCTGTTTCCGCCTGAACTTTACATGTGAATGACTGTGCAAACACAGATTCATCAGTAAACATGCTATTTATATGTGAATCACGTGTTGAATACTAGATAAAAGTTTAATACCCGATAGCGCTGTAAGGAAAGTTACATAGTAGATAGTGCCGCGCTTATCAATTATATTTGTCGGATTAGCTAGCAACCTCTGCCCGAATTTCAATATGCCGATTGTGGTCGACCGAGGAAACGTAACATTTACAAGGTTCTTAAGTAGAATCAGATGACCAGTCTGGTATTTGATCAGCCAGAAACTGGAAAGTGCCCCGTTCGATATAGCCATCCTCCTGTCTTCTCCCCTCGCTCCTACCCTCTCCTCTTAAACACTCCGAGTACAAGTTCGTAATTCCATTTTCCGCATTGGCGCCGCGATCATCAACGCAATTAGAACGAGCCACCGCCACCGGGACTCGTTCTGTCCCGATGCGATATTGATACATCAAAGTTACACTCTGGATTAACCACCACCACGTTAGTAATTCGATCATCGCTCCTCGCATTTCGCACACTTGTCAACATACACATCGAATAACTAATCAAATCTCAAGATGATCCTTATATAATTGATATCGATTGCGACACGCATGATCATCATACGCCAATGCTATATCATTCACGTGTTTTCAAATCAATTTGTAGCGTGGAGAAAAAGTACTGGAATAAACCGAGCAGGGTCGCCGAGGAATCGTTAGATAATTTAATGTAATAGGGAGCAGTGGCCTCGTCTTTTATTATCGAGGAATAAGACTCGATCGAGTGATAAATGCCGGCGGTGCCAGCGGAGAACCAATATTTACGGCGGCCGGTCCAGCCGGCAAATAACTGAGTCCTGTAAATTATCGCGAGTCCAGTGTCAAGCGGCCTCGGTGTTTTCTCCTGGCTCGATTTGTCGACAGGCTTTCGCCCCTGTATCGAGAACTATGACGCTGGATTTCCGGCTCTGGTAATACCGCGGATATATCGCTGATACAGCATCTTCCATGGATGCTGGGAGGGCAGAATGATTTTTCGAGAAGAGAACTTCGGACTCGGCAGTTATCAATGAATAAATGAGAAGGGAAAAAATAAATGAATGTGCAAAGAGTTCGAGTCTACGTTGTTGGCCTATCAAAGGTCTTTTCGCCCTCTCTCTCTCGCTCTCTCTCCATCTGTACTACTAACTCCCACTCTTCCCGAACAATCTGCCTCGGCAAATAGTATTCGATAGGATACCGAAGACCGCATATCGTTCCACGCTCCGCTGCTCCGCGGAACCTATTGTACTGTATGTTCGCTCCCGAAAGTTCATACTAACACTGCTACTGAAGCAATCAAGCATTCCGGCAAAGTTGGTCGGTACAAGATAAAGAGATACGCCGCGAGAGCGATAGGAACCACTGGGAAGAGAATCATTGAGCGGTGAGCTTTAAACAGTCAATATTGGTGCTTGCAAACAGAAAGCCAGGAAAGATGCCATCCGCCAAAAACGACTGCGAGTCCTGCCAGGCGAAGAAGTCCAACCAGAAACGAATCGTTCATGGACCAACTGCTAAACAAACACCCGATTGCTCGATGGGCGAATATTTATTGCAGCATATGCGTAACAATAGAAACTATGTCGTATACGTAAGTGTCTCACTTGCATGCCAATGGAAATCAAGAGTTGTTAGTATCAGTATTTATTTTCGTTTTACTCACAGTTGCAAACAGAGACAGACAAGTACATACGAACAGGAGATCTCATGAGAGACAGTATAAAACTAGCGACTGCCTTGACAGCCCGTGGCATCAAAATCGGTGACAGAGTCACTGTCATGAGTGAGAACCGCTTGAATTGGATGATACCAGCCTGTGCGACTATCTTCGTTGGTGGAATCTTCGCTCCACTAAACCCTGCTTACACTGAATGTACGTAAGAATTGCTGAGGAGTGAAAAGAAGTAGTGCGATAAATATTAGAGTAAAAGAAGTTGGAAATGCGTTATTTAGGGGAGGTCACACGCATGCTACAACTCTACAAGCCGAGCATTGTCTTCGCGTCCCGGCGCTGTGAGAAACTACTCGTTCAGATAGCACCAAAGTTGTCCTGGAAACTGGAAATCATCGAATTGGATGATGAACCAATTACTAGTGGATTGGCAACCTTAACGCAACTTTTGCAAAGTCACGATAATGTAGACCCAGAGCTTTATATTCCTGCGAAGATAAAGGATCCTTCCAAACAACCAGTTGCGATCCTCGCTTCCAGTGGAACTACAGGCTTGCCAAAGGGTGTCGTACTTTCTCAACGCAACTTCATGACATTCCTCGAACATGTCGGGTAAGCTCAGAAATGGAGCAATTAAAAAAATGTTGAGGCTCACTGCTTTCGATTTCTGTCTAGACTGCCAAGTCTTGTGGACATTCGCCGAAACGACAAATTGTTACTATTCTTGCCGATGTACCACGGTTACGGATTCGGAATGATGCTGGCAATGATTGTGTACGGTTCTACCGCTGTCCTATCACGATCGTTCAATGGTCACGATTTTCTCAAGCACGTCCCGAAGTATAAGATAACGCATCTGGCATTGGTACCACCTGTTTTCGTCTTCCTAGCCAAGGAACCTTCAGTGGTAAACTACGATTTCAGCAGTATCAGACAAATCGTTTGCGGAGCAGCGCCCATCCCAGCAGAAGTAAGTTCTGAAGGACACATAATTAGGTATGGGAAACTGATGAAAATAATTAATTTCACAGTTAACCGACGAAGTTGTGAAACGCCTCAAATGCCGAGCACTTCGAAATGCATATGGCATGACTGAGCTATCTGTAGTCAGTCACATGACTGCATTGGGCCGCGAGAATTTTGAATCAGTAGGTCCCCCACTCCCTGGATTCCTGACTAAGGTAATAGACCCAACGACAGGTGAAATGCTGGGTCCGGGCCAAGCCGGGGAGCTCTGCTGCAAAGGTAAACAGGTAATGATGGGTTACTGGGAGAACGAAGCTGAGACTGCCAACACGATCGACCGAGAGGGTTGGCTTCACACTGGTGACCTCTGCTACTTCGACGAGAACGACCAGTTCTACATAGTGGGCCGACTAAAAGAGCTCATTAAGTACAAAGCTTACCAAGTGTCACCTGTGGAACTTGAAACCGTGCTCCTCTCGCATCCAGCTGTCAAGGATGCCGCAGTCGTAGGTAAACCTGACCAGGTAGCCGGTGAACTGCCAACTGCATTCGTCGTCAAGCAGCCTAACGCCAACCCCACTGCCGATGAAATAGCCAAGTTCGTCAACGGTAAGTCCAATTTTCTATTATTTGTTAGATAAGAATTTTTAGAGGGAAGATTTCAGTGAGACCATTCATGTTTCTGCTGCAGAAAAAGTGTCGTCGCAAAAATGGCTTAGGGGAGGTGTCAAGTTCATTCAAAGCATTCCCAAAAATCCAACAGGAAAAATCTTGCGTAAAGAACTCGTTGCTCTAACGTCGAAATTATAAGGTTGAACAATCGATTGAGAAACAAAGAGTCTTTTGCAAAATTCTTCCTAGCATGCTTTGATAATTATCGATATTAGTGGAGCAATGTTATTCCTCGAATTGTTTTCGACACCAGCTGTAAATAAAGGATCTAAGAATTGTTAGAAATTGTATTGAAATAAAAAGGTTTTGAGTACAAATAGTTCCACGTGTAAGATATTGAAATATCCATGTTAGTTCGGATCGGAAAGTGTCGTACTCGTGTTGATATTTATATTGACACACCAGGTCAAGCAATCGAAAACAGCTATTCGGGTCAAACGTTCAGCTATGAAATAGTGAGTAGCATAGTCTGACAAATTCGTGGTGGAAGTCCGAATTTTATCCATATATTGAAAGTTGTATGTTTTCGAAATCCACACCTCCCTCTAATCATCCAGCACTAAGCAGAGAATGGAGACATTCTTAGCTGATAGTCCTTGATAGTTCCCTTGGACTTGTGCTACATTTATCCAAACTTTATCTGGCCAGTTAGGGAGCGTTCCAACGAAATTCGAAATAGGATTACTGAATTGGTTCTGTGAAGGGCCGGCTCGTTCACTGAAAGTAGAAAAAGACGCGGTGTGGAATGTGGCGACGATCATCGATAAGTGCGACGATAATTGCTCGTTCCCTTAGAGCGGGAGGGACGTTCGAATCGCGTTATCTTCGTTAACGAGAAAGTGCGCCACGAATTGCAGGCGGTTTTACCGGATCAACGGAATTAGTGGTGTCCGGTATCGGAGAAATTTAAATTTCACGCTAGCGACTCCGCTTCGGGACCACCTACATTGGCCGGCCACGCTCATGCCTATACCAGGTGTCCTGGTAATACTTTCAATTGCATTTCCCATTTCCAATTGCTCCTTCGAAGAGGACACAAAACGCGCGCGCGCGCGTTCGACGATCGCAATTTTTCCACGAATGCCGGAATGTCGTCGGGAATACCAAGTTATTTTCCGCCTGCGAGTAATATCGCTCCCGAGATTACATCTCCACAGGTATTATCTGGTGCGGCTAAACCGTTGAATTCGAACTGAACCGAATTTACATTGGGCGATAGGAAAATTTGAAAAATTCCAAGAATACCGCTTCTCTATCTTACGCGGCACTAGATTTACACGTCTGGACGATCTCGGGGAAGTAAAAAAAATCTAACACCGAGTAGGTAGCGGAGCACTCTGCTGGGGATCTACGCGTTCCATGTGAGGCTATCCTCCAGTTACAAGTGGATAGGTGTCCAGTGGCCAGTGTTCCTGTTGATTTCATTACGACGATCGCCCTGACAAATCTAATTGGCGTGCATCAATTATTTGCCGGATGAAGGCCGCTTAACTCCCTTTTTGGAGCGCTCCGCAGCTGGCGGCGGAGCTGCAGACCAGTTTCCCACCGGTAATTCCATTTTTCACGCTACCTTTCTGCCGATGGAATTTCATTCACCATTGCGGCCGTTATGTCGACCGTACTCCGCGGCCACCTAACATTTGTGCCCCGTGGCTTCCCCGATATCCATATAAATATCCTATGAAAATGATAGCTGGCAATTGGCCCCGAAAGCCGAACAAATTGTTTATACAATACTCGAACGCTCGCGGCCACTCGCACTGGCAAATGGCTAGCTCGACAATAGCCGATTCGAATGCGGCAAATTGTGCGGGATCCTCCTCCTGGCAATCCGATGAAATGAGACTGACAAGCATTTGATTCCCACCGATAATTCCCGAAAAAACTTTATTCCATTATTGGCAGTCGCGCGCTGCATCTAGTATGAACCGGCGGACCAACTCCTCCTCCACCCGCTTACACATTGTTCACATACTTCATTCGTCATTCTCATCTCGAGCGTGGCACAGTTCCGCAAGCCGAGCTGGCTGACCCGGTTGCCAGCGTTATTCAAACAGAACCGCACACTCCTCCCACTCTCTATTTCACAGCCGTGCAGAGTCCGTCCATTTTGTTTCGAGTAAAAATTATATTCCACCGAGCATTGTTCGGAGAGACTGCATTAAAGTCAGAAGGCGTAAATCTTCCAATCGGGAGAAAGGGAGAGCGAGAGAGCGAGAGTAGTATTTCTCACCCGGCGGCCGCTATTCACGAGAAGAGAGTGGCATTTGCAGCATCACGAACTGGCCGTTGATCGATTTGTTTCCGAATCCATGGGATTCCTGGACTCTCCTGCGAATAACAGAGAAGGGATCCACTGACAATTGAAAAGAGGATTATAAAGCATACAATTCCGACCAATTTAAGACTGGCATAACATAATATCCAGGAGGAATTTCGAGGGCCCCGGCAAATTGAGGGAAGCCGAAGTGCGTGAAGAAGAAATCAGTGGTTAGAAAGGGGTAGTGAAATAGAGAAAGGGAGAACTAGGTAGAGCGAGGTAGAATAAGGGTGGCAAGGGTGGAGTGGAAGGGAAGGCCCCTATCACTCGGCGAGATCCAATACAATGCGAACTATTGTACCCACGTTCGCCATCCACTCCAATTCCTAGGCTAGAGATATGCAGCCGGCTCGAGTTCTCCACTTCGTGCGCCTCGTACGATCGCTGGAATGTTGCACACACGGCAGCACCCTCGTCTCGCGAGCGAGGAACCCTCCAAGCCCGTCGCTGCGCTGCTCCGAAGCTTCCAGGGTATGTCTCAGCGATGTTGACGCTAAAGAAAGCCCACTCTTTCCATCCCTCGTTCTAATATCCATTTTTCACTCCCTTAATCATATAATCATCATCCTGATTTTTTTTATTACACCCCTTAAAAAGCTCGATCTTTGCCAGAACGATTGGAAAACTAAAAGGCTGATCGCCGCTGGCATATTAGAACGGCTACTGTTCTGCTCTTTAAGCAGCGTAGGTAGTACAATCACGTGCATGCAACCGAGCGAAAATGAATTGTTATCGGCACGGCGGCACAATGTCAATCGCGGTGAGCTAGACTGGAGAGTGCGAAACCCTGTCAGGGTCTGTAATTGCCAGAACTCGTGAATCTCATTGGATTCTCTGTCATTTATTATTCGATACTTTCCGCACTATCAGACTACTAAAATTTGAAGTGAGAGACGTAATATGTCAAGGAGCAAGTGTGACAGGAGTTGCGTGGGATCTTGATTTCGATTAATCGGGATTTATCAGTGAGTAGTTCGGGCTTCTTAGACGAGCCAGGAGCAAATCGATATTTCACGGTTAACGAGGTTCCGCTTGACCATCGGCTGCTTATTGTTATGAACGACCGGCGTGACCCGTATATCCGAGGGTGGTTGCGTCGGATAGGCTTAGTGAGAGGGCTGAAGGGGTAGTTGTGAGCATCTCTGTGTGGTGTGTGCTGCTCTGCTCTGCTCTGCTCGGCTCGGCAGTGGTTGAGGCCGAGCCAGACAGACGGAGAGCGAGAACGGAGCCTCGAGATAAAGCTACTAGGCCAAACACGGGGTGAAAAGGTACACGATAACGAACAATGGCACAGACAGAAGGTGCAAAACTGCAAACACTCGCCGGAAGCTCTTCTAGCGAGCGGCTCAAAACCGTTTCTACTACTCAACAATCGATACGAGCGTCCTCCCGAGAAAAATGGAACAGCCCTCCAAACGAATATATTGAATGCGATGCCAAGAAATACTTGGACATTAGCTCGGCCGATCTAAAAGCATAGAATAGGAACACGCTTGCATGGGAATTGGAAGGAAGTCGGTCCGCTGGCGGATCAGGAGTGGCGATACAGTAGGATCGAGGTACAATAGCGAATCAAAGCGATCAGGATAAGGCGAGTGGTACGTCGGCAGAGAGCGAGATAGCGGTAAACATGATATGCAGAGATATAAAGGGGTGGGAGGGATGGTGGGAGGGATGGTGAAGGGTGGCGGCGGCGGTGGTGGCTGTCGGGTGCGGGTGGAGAGAGGAAGCGATGGCGAGATGGTTCCAGTGGGTGGAGGAAATCGCGAGGTGGGAGGCGGGAGACAGGCGTTTACGTGCGGCAGACATCCGATGATGCATAGTTGCTGTTGACATGCTGGAACGTCAGGCTCACATGACCTCTCGAGCACAGCCATTATCCGCAAAGCGAGGCCCGAATTGGGACAATAACCGCTCCGCGGACTCGTGTAATAATTATTGGCCGGTTTTCGACGCTACTAGCCCTCTCTCATTCTCTCCCTCTCGCCCACCAGCCTATCATCGCAGCCACTTTGACTCGTTAGCCAGCCTGACAGCGGCTTCACTCGACCACTGCACCCTCACAACCCTCCCTTTGTCACTTTGCCACACCGGAACCGAGAAGAATAGCGCACGCCAGCACAGCCAAAGTGTTATTACCAATGATCCGACTGGTGACCGGGAAAATTTCCTCCCCACCAGTCCCAACCAGTCTGCCTCCTGCGATTAGACCCGACCACCAAGTGTGTCCACCTCGGAAACCACCAGGATGATTATCAACCGCGAGAAATTGGTGTGATCTCGCCCTCGAGAATACTAACTGCACCATTCAGAGTTTGCTATTGATTGTAGGAAGGTTATTGGTAGAAATGTCATTGAATTGACCCTGAAAAGCTCTTCTGAAAGTTAGTTAACCAATTGACTCGTTAACCGGTCTGGTATTATTAAGTGAGGTCGAGGTAAAATCTCGAGCTGGAACATGAACAATAGTAACATAAAGCAGCGAGCGGACGGGTAATATTGCGAGAGTGAACGGCGTCCAAAAGTAAAGCGTTATGGGCCCGTTGTAAATAGGGGTTGAAGGGCGACACTGTGAAAGCTGACACTCATGTTTTATGCAGATTACATTATTCCAGTATGTTAAACGCACACTTTCTCGCCATCGTGTATAATACCGAGAGAGAGTAGCGGATCTGGCGGGAACAGGGTGCAATGAAATTCAAGATTCGCCGGGGGGGAAAAAAAGGCTGCCGTCACTGGCACGTTATACATTTTGAAAGAATTAGGTCATCGCCAGGGGAACTTAGGGTTACCATATCGAATGGTGATGGAACCAAGCCAATCAGTGACCGAACCCACTGACGATCCAATTAAAGTGGCAGGAAATCCACGCTGCCGAATGTGAATCCGATTAATCGTTTACGTGATCGCATTCCAGGAGGATGCAGCCGCTTAGTTCTAAAGGGAACTCCTGAGCGTTCGCGTATGTACGCCTCGGATAAATCCAAAGCGCGAGCCCCGACCGTCTCTGATTTACGAGCGGCATGAATATGCATTTATTTCCTGGCCTCTTAATGAACTGTCGCGCGAAAGCGCGTACATACACACAGTGTAATGCTTAAATGCCCGCACCATGCAAATAGCGCAATGGGAAAGTTCGAATCAGTAAGCCAACGGCCAATATTTCTTTCCTCCTGAAATCTGTGCGATGTTCCACATGTTTTAAACACGATTAACTCGCTCTCTGCTCAACTCTTTTAATTATTAATCATTTTTCAGTATTGTATAATACTGATTCTAATAGGGAGTTAATTTTTCTAAGTAAAGGAGGAAAATAGTTGAAGCGCATAATAGGAACTGCAAGGGACTTGAGATATTTGAGGGATTTGCAGCAGCATGTGCGCAGAAATCCAACAATCCAGCTGATAAAACGCGTTATCGTACTGATAAGCGAGAAGCAGCGGTTTCATTGATAATACCCAATGTTCTACGTGACTAGCCGTAGTAGAAGTGCGACCCTGATCGTTATGGGAAATTCGTGTTCGACTGACGAAGTCCTCCCTTACGAGGCACTCGTGGAGTACGCCGAGTTGACGTACCTCACTAAATCTGAGATACGCTAGTGAGTAACTCATACGGTTACCCTTTAAGTGCTTCGGAGAACACTCGAAATACTACCAGCGTAATAGCTGAGAGTGCAGAGTAATACTTTGACATCAAGAAAACTGGGAATAAAATATAAAATTCCAAAAATACTCACATCTTTTCACCTTCTTGTTAAACACATTTTCACAGTATCTTCGGACTCCTGAACGAAATAGTGCCGGGTGGATTTCGCGGTGATCTTCGCTACCGCTTTTCCAAGGAGCAAGTGGCGAAAGTGTTCCCGCAGATCCAAGTGAGTCAGATCAAATAATTCTAGTGACTCGATGTTAGTTTAGTATACTTTTCCAGCACAACCCATTTCGTGATATGATCTACCGGACATTTTCATCGCAAGAAGATGGTTGCCTATCTTTCGAGGACCTGCTGGATGTCTGCTCAGCCTTCTCCGAGAACTGTCCCGAGAAAGTTCGCGCCAGCTGGGCATTTTTATTATTTGGTAATTGGCAGTGTAGGATGCGTACGCGATTTCGATCAGGGTAATAGGTCGGTTGGGGGATTCCGGTGGGTATTTAGTTTGTTTGAAACATTCTTGTTGTCTCTGGCTGGGTGCATAGATGGCCGGATATAGGGGTAACTGCGGGGAAGGTCGTGTAATCCTCTTCACTCGACAAAGCCTATCTAGTATTAGGAAAATAGGGTGAAGTGGGAGCGGCGGGGCGGGGGGACTCGGGGCAAGAGACTGCAGTCGATTTCGTTAATCGAGATCGTTTAATTTCACGGTACGCGCGGCGCCGCGTCAATAGCCGCGGAAACCAAACTGTGCGGCCGCAACCACTAGTGGAGAGGCTTTGAAGTTAGATAAACAAGACTGCATCGAAACATATAGGTCCTTGCAAAAAGCGGAGCATTTGTGTTGATTGTATGCCCCGCCACTCGATAGAATATTATTCAAAGTTATAACAGAGTAAGGTAAACAAAGGTATTGGAAAGGCGAGCGCAAATGCAAACACAGCACAGTCGTGCGGATCTGGGGTGCACACATTGTTGATAAACGCGAACCTGTTAATGCTCCTTCATTTGCAGATTTTGACGGGGACAATCAGCTCTCGCTGACGGATCTGATCGAGGCAGTGCAAAGGCTGACGCGGTTCGGGCAGGGTGGAGCAACTGGGATCGACGGGGAACAAGCGAAACAGGTGGCAGAAATGGTGGGTGTGCCGATGATACTCGCTCGGCTTATTCGAGGTGTCACGTAAGAGACACTGATAGCAAATAGAAATGCTATTAGCGGAGACATGTTCCTCCACGACTAGGCACACCTCACGATTAATCCCATTGATGTGTCATTACCGATCGCTCTCCCGAAATGGCGCTTTAATCGGGCTCGATTTTCCAATTCACTCGCCAGGTATTTCCAATTTGTAGTCCTCGGAAAACTGCCAGTCAAAAGCATCCAGCTCGCCGGTAATTCGATATTGGGCATATCGCAGTCGACGAATCTGGCGATTTCGAAATGTGAGCATGCAGACCTCCCGTCATTCTAGCCCAGCCATGTGAGCAGTGATAATAGAGGATGAAATGAGCGTCAATGAGCCGGGTGATTAATGATAATACGCGCCCATCGATATTATATTACGCGGAAGAATATTTAATTGGTGCAGTCATTCAGTCAACTGGGAGGGCCGACTTCACTAATTGCCGAGATTTCCAGCCGATCGCTACAATAATACAGTCCCATCACCTGCGCGTTATCAAACGTATTATCGCACTCTGCCGATTACCGCTCGAAGTCGATTATTCCGCAATAAAGATGTCCCATGTTTCATTAATTCACAATCACTTCCAAATGAGCAACTTCCAATCAGGGAATAATCGGCCGGAGTTAAAAGCGAGAGTGTTCCGTCCGGTATCGTGTAACCGGCAGTAATTTTGCAGCTACATTTGCTTACCCAGATAAATCCTGTTTGTACGCAGATACTAAAAGAAATGGATCTCACTCAAGTTGGAAGTATATCGTCCCAGGAATTTGTCCACCTTGTCTCCAGGATGCCCGACTTCTCCCACACGTTTCGCTTTAAAGTCTAGCCTCGCAGAATGGCCATGTTAGCCCGAGGGATTAAACGCTTAATTAACCACGATTGATCTTGTAATCCAGCAGCAGCCGTGAGCTTCAGATTTAACCGAGGTTGATCGTTGCATTAAGCAATCGGTACTAATCTCCATCAGGGCGTATGAGCATATTACTTGCAACGCGCGTAACTGCCTTGAAGGATCATCCTTATTGCCGCGGTATATGCAAACGTCAGTTCACGCGACTTACACACAGCACTTAATCATTATCTGACGTGCTATCCTATAGTTAACGATACATTATTCCGACCTCTACGTATCAGGGTAATTAGAGGGGCAAAAAAAATTCGATATGAAATACAACTCACTCTGAAACAGGAAAGTTATCTTCATTAAAAACGTATATTGTCAGTTGGTCGAAATTGGAAAACAGGTTCATTTCATTGTCTCTGATATGCTAAACGGCGCAATATACGCCTCAAAATGTGTGCACATAGGCATTGCGATATAGTAGGTACAGGGTGGATATCCTGGTCATAATTTATGGATGTCAGAGATAAGGTTCAATGAAATGTTCCCTCAAGGGTAAACGCCTCGAATTAGTGACTAGTGCACTAGTCGCTTGGAGCTTCTGAGAATCATTTTCCAACTATAACTGGAGAATAATTAATGGAAATAAATAGTTAAGAAAAAGTGAGGATTGGGGGAATGTTGGATACCTAGGAAGGTTGATCATTGTACCACCAGTGTTTAATAAATAATTCAATATATTGCATAAGAATTGTTTTACAAAAATATTGTTAGGAGAATTTGAACGATCACTTATTCAATTTTGAGCTTATAGTAATCTTTTGATTAATCGGTTACTCATGCTTTATGTACAGATCTATTACAAATTTCTTGTTAAGATAACAGAAAATAAATAGGCAGTTAAAAAATATTTTTATTGATCTAACACTACGTCCAGACGTGTCATCCTAGTCAGATCGAGTGACTACAAAGTCGCTTAATTTTTTATTGCGCCCTGCGTCGGGTTTACTCTTCTTTACAATGTTCGGGTCAGTCTTCGTCCTTTTGAACCTTTCGCTATTCAATGGGCTTGGAAAGTAATCATGCCTGGAATGTCCCCCGAAGCCATCATACGTAAGCATATTAGCCGATGCCGATTTCTGCAAAATAATACTTTTCAGATATCTGAGGATTACTCGTGGTGCAGTATTTAAAATAGATATCTCTTACCCCAGCTGCCTGCTCAATTCTCGGTTTCTTTGAAAGAATTGACGCTCCGAGAGTTAGTCCAGCACGTCGTTTACTTACTTGGCCATTGAGAGCAAAGACACCCTGTGCTTTCACTGGAAGATAAGGTGAATTCTCCCCATTTTCCTAAACATTGTAATATAATTTTACTAATATGTACCAGTAAGTTCCACATATAAAATACATACTTTTATTGGTGTACTTGTAACTAATCGCTCTTCAATTATTCTTGGCATTTCCCTTGGCAGTTTTTTCTCACTTGGAGTTGTTGAATTATCCTTTCTTACAGTGTCACAATTGTCCAACCATCTCTCAACATTACCACAACTACTATTGCCACATCTCTGCACTGAAAGTTGTTTCTTGAGTTCTGCAATCTCATTGGACAGGACCATTTTCTCTGCTTCACATTTTGTTAAATCCTCTTCCAATTTCCTAAAAATGACACAGAATAAGATCTGGGACTACCTGGAATTACCTGATCTTTATTTGTTTTACATACATTCTTTTCTCACGTTCATCATTCAAGAAGTTTCGTTCCATGGATACTTTTGTGACTACCTGCTGAAGTTCCTTCACTTTGTTCCTTAACTCTCTTCGTTTACTTAAACTAGTTAGCATCTCCCTAGAGCCAATCAACTTCCTTATTATTTTTGGCTTATCTCATACCCACCAACACGAAAAAGGAAAATTAGTCCACCTCTTCATCACAGATATGTAAGTGGCAAGAGTACTTGGATCATTAGTTCGTGATATCATATCATCTACATCTTCAGAAGGTGCTTCCAACAGAGTTTCAACACTATCAAAAAACCATTATTCTTTTAAAGTTGAACCATTTTAAATTGAGCACAAAAGACAACTCTATCTTGACATACTTCTTGTATTCTTGAAGCTTTTTCCTTAACTTCTCAATTTCTTTCCTAGCATTTTCAATCTCTGATGCCTGCTGTTTATAATGCTTGGTCTGTTCCTTGAGAGCGTATATTGCACTGTTCTTTTCACTGAGCTGAGCTTCGGCAGCTCTGACTTCCTTCCTAAGGCCTGAATTCTGCCTCTCAAGGGATGTATTCTTTTCTGAAAACTGCTTGATTTCAGAATCCTTCATAAGGATCTGAAATTTCAGTTTATCTATCCGATCCTGCAAGCAGGATGCATCCTCCGTAATGGTATCATTGTTGGAGAAGTTGAAGTAGATTCTGTGAATCCTGGAATCTGTTGTCTTCTCCCTACACTGTGGGCATGACTTAGATCTAATGGACAAAGAGAAACGTAGAAGGCGCGCACAAAGCAACAGAGATTCATATTTTCGTTTCGAAGTACGTCGAAAACATTGTCAGTTAACGTTAGATCACTGACCTCTCCAGCCACTGTGTCAAACAGGTAAAGTGGAAAATGTGCCCGCAAGGCGTATAAAAGACGTCATCAGCGGGTATCAATAAATCGCTACAAATGACGCAGACAATATTCATTTTGAACCATGAACTCTGGCTGTGTAGGACATCAAAAGCTCCGGGAACTCGGACCGACGTTCATCCACTAGCCTTTCAATCACGTGCAGCCACCAGGTGTGCTCCAACGTGCCCGATTTCGCGCTCGTTTTGGCAATACAATTTCAAATTTGAACGAAAAAATAAACGGGACCCGAACGCACACAAGGCACATATGCGCGCCTGTATCAACAAATTGTTTGTGTTTACTTTAATGCAGGTCGGTAACGCAACTGCGCACATAGATGTCGCATTCGTCCAAAGTGACTGTAGCGCCGCACTTGTTTACACGGTCAGTGCCGTTTGAAAGTGCGACAAAGTTAGTGTAATCGGTTTCTTGTGCAAGTGAGTGCTTGTGTGGAAGAAATACCAAGACGCAGAGGTTATTTCACTGCAGCCTTTATATCAACTATCGCCGGCAGAAGATTGGTGAGTAATTAAAGCCATACTGATATCTTCGATTAAAGGAGAACATCGTTCACTTTATTTCTCTTGTACAGAAAGGAATATTCCTAGCTATCCTAGCACATGTTTAGTGATCACATGAATTCGTACAATAAAACTTCAACCTAGCCCCGATATATGACGTTCTAACTTAATAAATCGTACTATATCTGAGCAATGCGAATACTCCGTCTAAAAATCGTGTCGAACTCAAATTCGTGTAATACTGCTGCGCAATTACATAAAAATTGGGAATTAGCTATAAGCATATACAAATGCTGATAAATCAAAGGTAAAAGAGAGAATAACTTATGATCATTCATTACTCTGTAGTGGCAGGTTGACTTTTACGTTTTGTTTGGCTTATGCAAATATTCGATATTGAATTCGGAACGGCACTTATGGCTGAACACATGGTCATTAGCGTTTGTCTCGAAATCGAGGCCACCCGACATATCACAAAGGACTTGTCCCATCTACCCTTAAATTGGAAACATTCAGAACCTCGTCCGCACAAAGACCTTATTTCCAAGGCTTCTATTGCGTTTTAGACTTTACAATTTAGTACTATCATATTTCTTCGGACGACCAGGTTGCTCTTTAGCTACTTCCTCGTCCACACTTCTTTCTTCCAGCAGCTGAACCCTCAAGTTCGGCGTGCTCATAGTTTCAGGTAAAACTGATTCTTCAACTTGCTCTAATTTCTCGGGTGGGGGTATGGTGTCAACGGTTCTTCGTCGAAATCTCATGTGTCCAGCCTCCATCATATGTTTCCAACGATTTCCTTTCCTCCTGCAGTACTCTCCGACTGATCGATGCCTCCTCACGAGATGCTTAGGACTATGACTTAACCTAGGCATTTGCTCCTCTGTGCTTGGTCGGGCATTTTTGTCCGGTGCACATGTATGTTGACAAATGTCACGATGACGACATCGGTACTGACATACATCCGAGTGGGGACTGCCATTTACATTCTCAGAGTTGCAGTCGCACTCTATGTCATTCGCATCGTATTGTTCGTCGGAGAAGGCTGTGTTTACAAAGCCTTCTTGAGAACCTTCTACTTGGGGAGTCCCAATCGGACTTGGTACTTGCAGATTATCTGTACCAACGATCCTGGAAGCGTGTCCGCTCCATGGATTTGTATCTGTCTCGGATACCATAGGTGTATCGATTATATGCCTCACAGGCTGCGGCAAATTAGTGGAATTTGGCCAGGGCTCCAAGAACACCTTTGGTGCCTTGGCTAAGTACAAGAAAGGCTTCCGATTCGATTCTGTTTTCGGTGTACCAGGTTTCCCCAAGCCGGAAAAGCGTTTTACTGCTTCGCCTATGATACCTCGTTGTTGAACTTGCTCAGTTTCGACTGGTGATTCTTGAATATCCATCTTAAGAATCGTTTCAGTACTCTTGCGAGACAACTGGGGGGTCTGAGGGGGCCCGCTGATCTGGCTGGAACAAACGAGTGTAGCTTAATAGAGCTTGAAAGGATAGAGAAAGAAAGCTCGTACTTACCGCCTTTCATCGGATGGACTATCATTTCCACGAGTCACGATACTTAGATTCGACGTGCGAGGAGTTGATGGCTCCTTATTAGTTTCTTCCTCTTCCATTATATCCGGCAGGAACATTGTTTGTTTCTCTTCCGGTACCCTACAATGGATAATTACATCAGCAATAATGTTCAAGAATGCAGAATTATCAGTGAATAATATTAGACGGACACGCTCGTAAAAATAATGTTTTACGAGCATACTAACATCATGTTCGCCACGCTTCCGCGGTACGTTTTCTTCTTGTAGGCGGCCGCTGCTTCGGTGTACGGTAGAGTTAGATTCTCCGAGTCGAAATAGATATCCTTCACGAGCGGTGGACACCGATTCATAAGGGTGTCCACGCCCAGATACGATACCTACAAAATATTCCATCATAATCACAATGTTCTTTTATAGAATGATCCCTTTTTCTATACCTTCGTGTGTCGATCAATGAGCCAATTTAATTCAAAGTCCTCGTCGTCGTCTCCAAAGGGATTAATCAACTGTTCAGCAACCTGTGCGCATAAATTCAATTTTAGAGCAGTCAGAATTTTTACAAGTAGATTATCAGGACTTTTATAATTGGGATCGTTATACTTTGAGCAGGCCCATGAAAAAGAAAAACTGCAGGATCGTGAAGATGGGCAAATAAATGTCGATCTTTAGTTGAAACTGTTTCTCGGCACCCTCGATATACTGTCGGCCAACCAAAGCCACCGCAAAGAAAGTGTAAGTGGCGAGGGTTACGACTTGGGTGTAGACTAGAGGGATCGACACCCAATCATAGCTCCAGAGAAGGCCGCATTTCATTCGGAATTCACTGAACTCCTGAAAGCAGCATCATTGGCTTATCGCCAGTTTCCAATTCCAATTCTCCAACCTGTCCCATTATTATCAGACAATACCTACTTCCATGATTAACTTGAGACCTTGAGGATCCGGCAGTCGATGGCTGCGACGTGCCTCCTTCAAAAGATTTACGAACCATGTGCATGGTATCCAATAAGTGTTGAATTCACCGCTCGGCACTGATTCGTACAAGTTCAGCTCCACAGGTGTCATAAAGCCTATCGCATAATCATTATCAGGAACGATATTTTGTTTGACGTTCGCTTGAACAAATCATCGAATATTCTACCGGAATCGACGACGTGATCCAGAGTTGGAAATCGTCTTTTCACTGCCGAGCTGATGGAACGCAAAACAAGAATCAAAGAAAGATTTAAGTAACGCATGAGAGCCCTTCGTAACATACGACCGTACTCGTCGTTTCCCGTAACGTAGAGTGCAACTAAATGCATTACCCTGTAACACAATTCAAGGAAACCTTCATTGCATTGAACAATATTAGACAGCACTATCTCTGTGCTGATTTTAAAGGGATATCTTAGAATCATAGATGTCTCACTTGTCTGGCCAAGGTATCGCTTTATACTGTTTCCACCATCTCTGTGCGACATAAGACACGTAGAACCCCAGGACAAAACTCAATGGAATTAACTTAATGAAAGTATCGCAATATATGACTATCTGCTCGAACTCCCTGTTATAAAAAGCAGAGTTAGGACGTTTCCTTATCATTTTCTTATTAAACGAAGAAGCAGATTCAGACTTTCTCTGTGCAGGGGTTAAGGCGTGGCGATAAAGTGCTGAGAGTGCACCGAAGGCAATGAGAAAGAGGAAAAGTTCTCTGTAGATGAGCTTGTACAGAGAGCCTCTCCACATAAACAAAAGCCTGGTGAAGCCACCGCTCGTCGAGCTCGCTACTTGGTACTGATAGGAGACAGTCATCCTTCATCCATTCATCCAGTCGACACTCCCGTGATCGTTATTTCAAACACCTTCCTCGAGGTTCATTGTAATCTTCCCTTTGCATCTCCATCGTATTCCTCTGGTCCAGCAACCTGCAGCGACCGCTCCTATTACTAAAGCGACTCTTCAAGTTCTCCCAAGACTTTAAGAGCCTTACATTTCTGTTCATACATATCTGGGAGGATTCTATTGTCGAGAAAAATGTCGGTGCAGGCGAGTCGGGCATTTGCGCTCGCACAAATTCCTCTGGCAGTTCATATTATTCATATTCGAAAAGCCTCCCTATTTATATCTGCAAAGTGAGTGAGTCGCATGTCATTAAAGTGGGATTCGAGTTTCGACGCCTCCCTCACTTTCATTCTAATTTTGTGAACTACTTGGTTGCACCCTGTCCACACGCCAATCCGTCTATAATTAATTTATGCGCCCCGCAAAACGCTTCTTGTGTAATGTACGTGTGAGATATGTCCCAGTATTCGAGGCATTTCTCGCGAACGATGCCCAGGAATATATTTAAATCGGGTTTCTTTCCAGGAATTTCTTTTCTCGCATTCCTCTCCATTGTTCAAATCTTAGGGACAAAAGATCGCGCGCGTCGATCGAGAAAAGAACATAAACAGAAAATCGGATGGTTATGATTTATACACGATGGATTCTCGAAAATCTCAGTCACCGCCGAATTCTCGGAGGACGATGATGGTAATGACTCGGTGATGAGAAGGCAAGTGGGGCGAGGAGTAGTCGCCAGACGGAAATTCCAAGTTCAGTTAACTGCAACGAAATCTAGGCCTAGGTCTCCCGTCTTTTGGCACTGCTCGACTGCCAGGTTTATTAACTAAGGCTTATCACATTTCGGGAGGGGATCCAATATTCTTAACGCAAGTTCAATCATCATTAAAGAGAGAACTTCCGGTGGAAGGTATGACGTGCGGCAGTCGGGTAGAATTATGACGCAAAATCGAGTGCGTGGATAGATTTCGTCATTGGTGGCGAGGTTTAAAGGAATCCCACGCGGCGTGGCTGGCAGCTTTTTCTTGATGCGCGCCGTAAATATTGTCGGCTAGTTTTGGATGCAGCGACGCTGATAAATATAACCCCTCGCACTAGTCGAAGTGGCTAGTGTCTGGGTAAACATAAGATTTACACGCGTTTTCCGGACACGCGGCTCTCGCAATTGCGGATGCCACTTCATCTTTCGACGACGCGCGCCTGATGGCATCCCCAACACATCTCTCTTCGACACTCACAGGTGTTGGACCAGCCAAAAGGAGCCTCCCTCTATATCACTTTTTCTCTGAATAAATGATCGTTGAACTTCATTATCTACGAATAAAATCAGAACGCAACGTTTGGATTGTCGTCGGTCTGTCTGACGGATCGTCTGGCGGTCCTGCCTTATTACAAGAACGACCTTTCCGAAAATATAATAGCCGCGTTGACTCAACTACAGGAAACTCGGACATTCTTCCACGCGCCGATTCAAACCGACGTAATTCATTGAAATCAAAGATAAATTTAAAGGAGAGAGCGGATCCTTTGAGGAAATCGTTCTGGTCCAAGCATGGCATCCCATACTAATAACTCGGACTTTACCAAGGCCGTGTGTATCAAGGCCGCAATGAACTGGCCGTTAAAACCGGGCGATAAGGTTCGAAATAGCTATTATTAGGATCAAGCAATTACTTTATATCGAATGACCATGTACCGCCCCGAAAGGTAATTAACTGATGGAATAATTGCCGAGTTTTTAACGCGCCACTATTCTGTAATTATCTACGGGATTAGAAAAAGAGTGAAATTTGAGAAATAATGAGTCTTTATATAGAGAAATGATAAAAAGGACCTACCTTTTATGGATGACGAAAATTGCGAGTATTAAATTCGTCCTAGGGTTAC
Source organism: Ectemnius continuus (assembly GCA_910591665.1). Taxonomy (NCBI): domain Eukaryota; kingdom Metazoa; phylum Arthropoda; class Insecta; order Hymenoptera; family Crabronidae; genus Ectemnius; species Ectemnius continuus. The sequence continues at coordinate 3,348,731 of OU342868.1, read as the reverse complement.
TCGAGCCGAAGACAATTCGAAGAGCGTGTGAATTGAGACGCAAAACAAACTCCAGTACACGCAGTAATTCGAGCAGTGTTCTTACAGGTCATAATTCTTTCGAGATGCAATCCATATGTCAAGCACTAATCTCTCCCTTCAAAAAGGGAACTGCAGAGACCATTCACGGCAGGCGCCCGAGAAAGCCGCCAACTTTCTCGCACACTTCTTCCAATTTATATTTAGAGATTTGCCCACGAGCGTCGTGCTCTTCTTTTTTCCAGGATTTCGCCCGCCTGTCACGCAAATGATCGTGCTGGGGGAATCGTGGACGAATGCGATCACGAACTTCGTGCACTAGGAATTATAAGTGCGCGACAAGGCTAGATAATATTCAGGGACAAGGCGGCACTTGAGGGTGACACTTTCATAAGTACACTTTAAACGAGGAACGTTAAAGGTTCCCGAGAAAATTGTCTTCACTTGTTAAAGTTTCCTTCGGAAAGATTTAAAAATTTCGTACTAGTTGAATAGGCACGAAGGACAGTCGGTGAGATAAGAAAAAGGACCATTAATCACAAGTGTATATCGATAGACAGTGTCGGTGCCGATGTGCACGCGCGAAGCTTGACGGCCGCAAACTGGCTGCTCGCGTTTCGCATCCGCATCGTTGGGTTGGGAATATTAACATTGGAACTGGTCGATCTCGATCCGATGGCAGCCACCCAAAATCTAAAAAGGGTCGAATGTCAAGCTCAACCTCTTAGCTATGCAAATCCCAATTGCATCCAGGAGATTAAGTGCCCAGATTCAAACGGTTCATTTAAAGAGGATAGTCCACGCTAGCGACACCAAAAGAAATCTTTCTTTTCGTCTAACATTTCAAACTATCCGCCCTGAAGTCAAAGTAATTATATTTTCGGAGATTGGTCTGTTCAACTTTCGCAAATGCACAAATTGTTGATAGGAAATTGTCACGCAAACAACCTGGGTTTCAATATTTGAAATCTCGAATAACAAGTGTATCGAACATCGAACTCCTATCGTAGTCTATCGATTCTCGTGTCCACTCGCAGTCGCATATGTATTCTGATCGATCAAACGACGCAATTTTGAAGTCTCGCTGGTTCCAGGAAGAATCGTAAATTCTTATTTGGAAGAAGTTTTGCTGGTTCCCCTGTGAGTGATATTCTTCTTTATAATTAATCATCGAATGAGCCATTACATAATAGACATCAATGTGAACTGCGTACTAAACAGCAAAATGCAATACTGTTCTTGTAGTGCTGTGTTTATATAGATATTTATTCTATAGCAGTGCATTGTAGAAGAAAATTTCCCAACGATAACATTGATTCACTATTTTGAGGAAAGTGTTATTATTTACATATCGAATTCGTACGACTTCTAGAAAACTCGTGGCACATAACCTGACGCCCTGACGTTCGGCATTCAGTGTTTGCCGGTGAATAGTGTTTACAAAATAAAAACGCGAAATGGATAGATCGGTATTAATGCAAAAGCAAGTGAAAGACAATTCCGAGGATTTGCAGTCTCAGTTTCTCGATATGAAGAATTGGGAGGAGTTGATGAAACGTAAAGATGAGCAGCTTAAAGCCGAAGCCCGCGGAGAGGTCAATAAAACTTTCTTCGTTTCAAAGGATTAGCATGTTCTAAAGTTTTCATAGAGAAATTATAATATCTACAGGCGGTGTTGCCACCGGTTAGAAGCAAGGCTAAAAAAAAGCCGAAAGTAACTGTGACAAAACAAAATGAGAGTGGAGCAAATCCAAAAAGAATAAAGTCCTATGATTACTCTTCATGGGATAAGTTTGATGTTGTATGTCCCCTTTAGTAGATCATAATCCTATAGTAGATAACATTACTAGTAGAACAGTTATAAATTCAATTAATTTATATTAAAAGGAGAAGGCTTGCCAAGAACTAGACAAAGAGGAAAACTCAGATCAATCAGAAGGGGAAGAAATGTCAAAAGAAGAATTAGAAAAAGCACATGCTGTTGCCACAAAGCACAAGAATGAGGGTAATGCTTTTGTAGGGAAACAGGAATGGGTTAAAGCAATTGGTTGTTACAATCAGGCAATCAAGCTTTTTCCGTATGATGCTGTGTTTTATGCGAATAGAGCATTATGCCAATTAAAGTTGGACAAGTAATGATAAATTATATTCAATATAGTATTGGATATAACTATATTATTATTAAATTAATCTTATATTCTGTAGCTTACATTCTGCAGAATCTGATTGTTCTGCAGCATTACAATTAGATGAAACATATGTAAAAGCTTATCATAGAAGGGCATCAGCTAGGATGGGCTTGAAACAATATAAAGAAGCCAAGCAGGACTTGGATAAAATTTTAAAAATAGAGCCTTCTAATAAAGAGGCAAAATCATTGCTAGCACAGGTTGAAAAGAAAATAGAAAGTTCAAAAGTTTGTATCATAAAATGTTTAATATCATTAGCAAGGGCTTTTCAGTCAATTTACTTTATACTTACTTGTCCAGCCAATTATTATAAGTGGGGAAGATTTAAGTGACAAAGTTCCTATTGAAAAAAAAATTGCTGAGAAATTATGTACTGGTTTAAAAAAGTCCAAACAAGAAACAGCTGATAAAAAAGATGAGAAGACAGAAAGTGAAGTTAAAGCAATAATAAGTGAAGATAGTAGTAACAGAATTCCAAAGTGGTTACCAGAAAAAGATGATGTTGCTATTGTAGAACCAGTGAAAAGACCTGCACACTTGCGTTCAAATGTAAGTGCATTGAGTTTATTAAAAAAAACTCTTTGTATGTTTATAAAATATTGCATTTGTGACTTGTAGAAAGCAGGAGTTAAAATACCAGTTATAGAAGCAGCATTGGAAACAATGCAACATATTAATAAACCTGTTGAAGTTATACCTGATAGTAAACCAATTGTAAAGGAGAAATCAGTTGTAGAAAACAAAACTATTGAAAGTAATACCAGTGAAAAGAAAGTTTGTGAAGTGCCACAGTTGGTACCAGAAATATTAACAGTCCCAAAGACAGCTGTTCAGTTTCTCATGCACTGGAAGCGAAACATGTCAACAGATTATCGTTTCAAGTATTTGAAGGTATAGATTTAATTAGGCTTCATTCAAGTTAGGAACCTTTTATTGATAGGCACTCTTTCTTGCATTTTAGCAACTTACTCCAGGCAGCATACCCGCAATATTCCAAGAGTCTATGGAGTCAGATATATTTTCTGACATACTGAATATATTAAAAACAGAATTTGTATCCAAAGGTGAACCAGTATTTCAATATCTAGAAGACCTCAGTAAAGTTAAAAGATTCAAAGCTCTCATTTTGTTCATCAGTAATAAAGACAAAGAAGGTACTTTGTTTCAGAAGTTTCTTGATATTTTAGCATCTGAACTATAATATCAGAATCAAAACTATAATAGAACAATACACTTTTAGGCCTAAGAAGTCTCTTTGAGTACTGTAAGGAGGTTGAAGGAGTTTCGGATGAGAAAGTTCAAAACTTGTGTGAACTGTATGAGATGTAAGAACATTGTATATTTGTCAACATTTTTTTTACCACAGAACTTGACTCATACTCTACAGTGTAAATACAAACAAGTTAAATATATTTAGTTTCTTTAAAATTGTACTTGGTCATCCCTCCCTGGAAACAGTGCACATATATTATTATATAATGCTGATCCTGATAAAATATTTGGTCCACATTCACATACAAGGCTGTATATAACAAAATTTTTAAAAATCTATATACAAATACAATAGATGTGTAATTGCTATTTAAATATGTCCATTTAGCAATCTCTGAATCTTCTGATCATTTTTCATTATCTGTGATTTTGTTTGACAGATCTTGTCCAGTTGAATTTGCATATTATTTTCGATCTCTTGTAGTGTTTCTTTCATGGGTTCAATTAACTCCTTTGTTTGCCTGAAGGAAAACTTGTGTTGACATTTGAAACCTTTGCATCCTAAAATTGATAATAAAATACATACGCTTTTTCCATATCCAATTGTCGGTTCAACTGTTCCGACTGATTCTTCCAGTCTGCGTATTCCTGTCGCATCATTTCCACGTCTTCCTATAATAAAAACGATACCTATAATAAACCCTATTTTCAGACATTAAATATACGTATCGTCATATAAAATTCACACCTGTATATAATCCAATAATTTCCCCAGTGGATTTGTTGCTCGTGTTAATGTCTGTAAAGTTTCACGCAACTTATCAACTTCCTTCGCGACAATTTCGCGTTCCCTCTTCGTAGTAGAATCCCACGCCTGAGAGCAATAGCACGTTGCGTTAAAAGTGTTTAAAATTAAAGTAGATAGTACAAGCCATAATGTGAATTCTCACAATATCAGTTTTCTTCGGAATTACATCGACATTCTCAGTATTAACAAGTTCACGTTGCGTCTCTAATATTTGTGCCACCAAATGTCCATGTTCCTGTGTCAATTCATTGTCAATCTTGTATCCACCACTACCATCCAAAGAATCATTGTTGCCAGCTCTTGTTTCCATTACTACCATGTCATCAGCATCGTCATCATCTTTCGTATCAGAGTTTTCGACAATAACACTAATATTTCCCATTGGTGTACTAAAATTGATTGAGTTGCTACAACAAATGTGACCTTCCCTATAGGTAATAGGAGTATATTTACGGTATTTCCTCAGTGATGATTTCAGTCTTGGTTCTCAATCTGGGTGCCGCAGGTCTGGCACTCACCGGCCTAGCACTGGGAGGTCGTAAAGAAGTTCTTGGTCGTGCATTTTGTTGCGTTGTACTAATATTTAAAATAATTGAAAGTGTAAGATATTATTTAGCGCTGCGGAATTTAAGATTTCTTAAAATAATCACGTACCTTTCGTTCGTGTCTTCTTTGGTATTACTTTGAGCATTGGACACAAGCGGTTCTGGTTTCTCCTCTTTCTGTACTTGTTCGTTAACTTCATATTCAGGCGGTCCAGTTCTTTTAGTATCTGTCGTACTAGTACGGTCAAGTGCATTATGAGGTTCCGCGTTAGTAGACTTTATTTCTGCTGAAGTATCACTAACTGCGCTTATTACATTTAGAGAGTCCTTGCTTTGCGACGATCTCTTGCTTCGGCTCGCAGATTCTTTTCGCCGGGAGTGCTCTTCTATCTTATTTTCCACCTGAAGATTCGTTCTCGAGGAATCATGCTTGGACGATTCAGACTGTGACACCGTACTTTCCTTAGACTTTCCCGAAGAGCTATGTCTCCGCCTTTGCGCGGATACTGATGTTTTATCCTGAACTGGCTGAGAAGAAGAAACCCTTAATCAAATATTTTGAGTGTCCAAATTAATCTATATCATCAGTAACAACTTTACCTCTGCAGGTGGAATTGCAGTACGGTCGATGTTCCCACGACTTTTTTCATTCTCGTGGATTGCCTTTACAGCTCCACGGTCTTTCTCACGTTTACTCCTCTCTCGGGCATCGGAATCATTAGCAGGCGCTCTACTTGTACTAGAAGATCTTCTCTTTTGCTCATGTGGCGATTTTTCTTTCTCCGAGTACTTTTTGCTCTGCGCTGCATTGCGCGAAGTGTCTTTCTTCTCTTCCTTAACAGTCGATTTACTCCTCAATTTGGTCTTCTTGTCCACGTTCTTCTTATAATGCTCGATAGCCTCGGAACTGTTTACCTATCGGGAAAACATTGGCCTTACTTTCATTCAGTAGCTCATTACTTGCAAGTACATACCTTCTTGTCGAGAGCCTTTCCGATTGCTTGTAACAATTCATTGGTTTTTGTTGCTTCGTGCCCAGAAATTATTTTACTCGGTCTTACCGTTAAGCTAGCACCCGTAATGAGTTCTGCAATTTGTGGACCGATTATAAACGACTCAGCTAAAAGAAATTTAGTAACTGATTTTTTACTTACTAACGGCTTCAATTAATTTTGTTAGATAAGCAAGTTTTGCTTCTTTATCTTTTATGTTCTCCGAATTAAGCTCTTCTTCGGTAAATAATCCTTCGAGGAAACCAGTTTCTCGTATGACCTGAAATACGCAGATAACTCCACATGACTCTATCTGTTTAATGTTCTTTAAAACTTCCTTAACAGGACATTCCATCAGAAAAGAGTTGTATATAATTTAATAAATGCTACGTTACAGCTGATATAATATCGTGAAGAAATCGAAACGGTGGTTTCTTTAGCAACTTCTCTGTGAGGGGTGGTTTTTTGAAGTATTTTCCCAGTAGGTCTTGGGTCGTTTTAATTACTTCTGGCCTCACATCGTCCGTCATTGTTGCGCAAGGGTTAAAATATACCGAAAATAAAAGGGAGCATTCCTGTGATTCTGTGTAGTGGCAAAGGGTTGCTTAGCAACATATCCATGTGATCGGTACATGTGCTCGCAATGTCAAGGAAAATCAATTATAGATACTGGCAGTGTCTATAATTATTTTATAAAAAAACATTTCGACTTAGTTGAATATCATTTATTCATTTAATTACAAACTTCTTAATCTCCTAGTATGTAACAACTACTTCATGGAATCTTATACCCAAGGAATCACATAAAATTAACTGGTGTCATGCAGATAATTTCTCTAATAATAAGTACATTCGCTATGTAAACCTTACAGATATTCGCAGCGAATCTGAACTGTAATACTGTGCTTCATTTATGTCTATAAATAGAGATAAATGTTTTATAAGTGTGCGCCAAGGATTCATTTTACAAGAAGAGGAAATACTGAAGAGACAGAAGTGTCTTCATCACATTAACGTAGTAAAATATAAAAATGCATATGAGATCGCGTTCGGGAAATAAATAACTTACCAACATTGGTATGCATCAGGCCTCCTTTGTTACAATTGGAAGTCGAAAATGTTTAGTTTTATCAAAAAATCACACAAATAATAAGAAATGGTAATAATGTCGAATCATCTTCTAGAAAGTACGTATACTAGTCAGCCGTGCTATAATTCCTATCAATTAAAACTAATTATCGTTACTTTTTCATCTTCGGACATTCCAAAATTGGTGGCGGTGGCGGGGTAGTTTCACTTGGATTCCCAAGCCAGACAGACTTGCTAAATCGGCCTTTGATAACTGGTGCCTGCCATTTATTGCTACATGCTATAGCAGTTGTAGGTTTTTCCGAAGTCACTGTCGGAATTGTTACAGTTCTGAAAGGGAAAGAATATTGATTCAATACAATTGGAAAATATATCTGAGAACACGATTAAAAAATCAAGCCACAAAAGAGTTGAGACATATCACTCATGCAAAACACACATAAAATAATAGTATTTTTGGTATTGTGACTATTTAGGTAAGAAGAAATAGAAAGATATGTTGTAGTGTTGAAACAGTATTTTTTATTATGTAAAAAGTATGTTACAAAATTTTTTTAGAGTAATTTCTTTCACTGTAATGTAAAAAATAAGATCTGTCGGGTAAGTTATAGAAGTACAAAGAGAACAATGGAAGTCTGTACAGTATATGTGAAAATTGTAATCAAACTGACATTATGCTTTATATAAGTTTCATTTATTTTCAACGTCTCAAAAATATACGATTCTGCTTTATAATAAATTCAAATTATGCTAAGATCTTTTGGAAGAAGTCACGGGGAGGTAAAGTTCGTGGTTCTGGTATGTCTAGGAGCGTACTTGGGGAAAAATAAAATCTGACGATCGTTTAAAAAACACTCAATCAATATCTTCAGTGTACAAATTGGTGTTCCTGAACTCAAGTGCAGACGGCATACAGTAGTATGAAATCGTAAGGCGCAGGAGTCTATCGACTGATGTAAAAAAACTGATTACTTCTTCTAATGCCAAGGTACTTGATTTGGATGACTGATCGAACCCAGTTTATAGTACCTTGTTGTAGAGGGTGTTTGCTGCAAGCCGCTCGTATAATTGGGCGGGGTCGCTATTATTGGTGTGTCAGCGTTTTGCGTAGCCGTGCCGTCGCCTTTCAAAACGGCAACACATTTCCATTCATTTATATAGTTATCTTTCCACAATCGAACGTATCCATCATCACCAGAACTTGCTAAAATCGTGCCCATGATATTCCAGCAAACACGCCATACAGTGCAATGATGATCATCGAATTGCGCCACCGTCGTTATATCAAATCGAGACAAACCGCTCTGGGCGCTATCCCTATGACACAGATGCAACAAAGTTAATAGTTTATAAAAAAACAGATTTATATCGAGCCCATAAAATAAGCTTACAACATCGGCTTGAACGTAACTATCCGCACGTCTTTCGTCGCGATAGCTAAAGTGTGGAAACTTCTGCCCAAATTTGGCGCGAACGCAATATCGTGAACAGCATCAACAACATCTGAAAGTGTTTCTGTTTTCGTCCAACGTCTGCTGCTCTCCGAGTATTCGTAAATAAAGGCTTTGCCACCTGTGGACGGATTTGCATCATCACTTCCAACTGCTATCATTGGTGGATGTAATCTGTAACACATATTCTTTTCATACCAAGTATCTTGCTAGTATCACATACCCAGTATCCCAAAAAAATATTTCTCTCTACCTGGATAAAGAGGGATTCCATGTAAGACAACTGCAGGATAGTTTACAACTAATTTCATGCTGTAGAGTCCACTGGCTTAGGTTCATGACATCAGGTGCTTCATATATTCTTATAACTCCATCCGCACTGCAAGTAGCTAGCAGCAGTCCCAAGGTTTTGGGTGCAAATTTCACATCAGTTACTGATGTCCGGGAGTCTACCAAATTTGTTCTCCTGACCCAATGCCTCATGCCACGTTCCCCAGAACCTGACCCTTCACCAACTATGAACAGCCTAAATGAATACCAAATATTCAAGGAAAACAATAAAGTAGTCTTAAATAAATTACCAATTTCCTCCCAGACAGCAGCAGTTCTGTCAAAAGAACATGTAGCCAAAACCTGACCAAACTCAGGGTGAGCCCACGTAACTTTCCACACTGAGCCACTGTGGGCTTTCCATGAGACAGTTAGGTGCCAGTTTCCATGCTCATCTTCATCCCAGACCTACTCAGTTAATATGATATTTGTATGAAACTTATACAGGCGACCAATGTTTATCAATTGAATTATTTATAATAATACCTTGACAAACTGATCACTGGAACATGTTGCCATTCGCTGTCCATAGTAATCGTACGCGATGTCATGAATCAAATCTTTGTGTTCGGCATTTATACTGTGTGCCTCGAACATTGTTATTTATTTTCGCACTGTTATTACTGGATACAAGAAATCGCCAACAATTACCACGCGCTTTTCGCAGTGAGCCCACTTTATAAGTTCTTTGGCCTATCGGCGACGAGGTTAGAAGTTCATTAAAAGTATTGGAAAGTAATATTTCCAATGCGTCTTAGGCAATACTCGAGTTGCTTTGGAATGCTGACATCATTTATTCTAATAATAAGGCACATAGATCACCTACGAAAACTTAACAACACTCTTTTTCCTTCAGCAATTCATCTGCACCGCATTTCAAAACACTGGCGCGGTTAATCGTGCTCATCGTGCTGTAACTTCCCGACGCCGTATTGCTTGGATACAAAATAAAAGATTATGTTTTACAGGATTACTTATTTAAACAAATTGCGTTAGAATAATCACGTAGGGAAATCCTTCAGTCTCTTGGCTTCTTCGTACGAATTATTATTTTATTGAAAGCAAACTTTTAAGAATAACAATGCGACAAGGAACGCAGTTTTTTATTCGTGGGACATACACGAGATATTTTCTCGCCAAATAAATTAATTTATAGGATATAATCGCAAATAAATAAAGTACAATTTTCTGAAGTGTATAAATTTTATTTGCGTTTCTTTTAAATATGCATACAGAGAGCATCAACAACTGATTGCATCGCATCGTCATTTGCCGCCAAGTCCTTTTATTTTTGCTTTTCTTTAATAAGTGGACTACGCCTCAAATGATGTTATTCATGCAGCTTTAATTTTCCATTCAAGGTGGTCTAAATTTTTTCCACAAATATGTTTATAAATAAATTTTGCGGGATAGGGAAAAAACATTTCTGAACATCCATATATTTTATATGGAATCATTATTAATTTATCGTACAAAGATAAGTGGGTAGTGAACGGCAATCGGACGAACTACGAAGTAATCTGCTACAGGGAACTGGCACTGTTGTGCTCCGCATTCTCTGTGGCCAAAAGCTGTCATCCTTGGTGAATCGGTGCGTCACACCGAATTGCATCTACCGGGTGCTTATCTTTACCAAAACTCAAATTATACATCTCAGAATACTGGATCAAGGTATGTGATTGTTGTGCTTTTCGAGTAGCGTCCCATTCAGGCCTACTCCGAGATACTTGGTTAGAATTCCTATGGTGCATGTGCTTAGGTTAAACGGTATCTACGAAAGTAATTCTCGCTATATTCTTCCAGATGATCACCGACTACCAGCTGGTTGTCTTCTGCAACATCCTCGGCACGATGTTGTTTGTGCTGGTGTTCCTCTTTCACTATATAAACGCGAACAACACCAAGTGAAGAATCGGCTACGTGTCAATGTGGACGTTAACCTTCCAGTCTCTCGCTGAACACACCGACACTCGTACATCCTCTGGTACCGCGCTGTGCCTGCGTTGGAACTCCGCAGAACTCTCTGCGGAACTCATAATGCGCACTATATCTTGTAAATAACGATGGCTCCGTTTACAAATACATTCCATGCGAATTAAAGGATCCTGTGTTCTTGCAGATCATTCCCTATGTATAAGCTATCTTCGATGGAAATTCCATCGATCGTGCCGAATCCTCGGTCAACCGAGATTCTTTCCGTCAAGTGTCGAAGTTCAATTATCATTTGCGATAGAAATATTCGTTTGGAGTTGCGTGCGTCTATTAGCATTGCTGATGATTGCCGACTTAGTCATTGGAATACAACACTAATTCATCATTCTAGCTTATTCATTAGTTATTGGTCTTGTTCTGTGGCACGAACATTGGAAAATCTCATGCATTTTTCATGCAACTATCTACTTTGTCTCCTATTGTTTTTTCATTTCTCCTTAAGTATATGAATTTGAATATTCATGAGATTTGAGGAAATTTCGGTATTGTAACTTAATTCATGCTTTGTCTCGAAGCTTAGGTATAATGTTTTCTACGACGTTCGACGCTATTCTCAGAAGGAAAGAGGAGGTACAAAAGGAAAAGGGGGTGGGGACGAGGCAGTGGAGGATTCAGCGTGTTCCCACCTTTTTTATTAACATGCTCTTATAGTTTAGAACGGGTGGTAGGGGCGGAGGTAGTTTGAGGCATTACCTTCCGACACGATCAAGACTACTCGAATGCCGAGAGTGCGTGTTTTAACCCGGCGGTGCAAAGTGGGTTCGAAAGTGCTGAGTGCTGATACGTTGGTTTAATGCCAAGTCCAGAAAATTGCAAGCAGACTGTTTTCAAGCTGGTTTTTGTTCAGCAAAGCCCGAGATGCAAGCCCTATGGCCAGATCGTCTCTCCCTCCTGCCAATGATTGCGTGTCGCCGGTATTTTAATACCCCCTCAATTCGAAACGGGCGTAACGCGCGCAACTACTTTTAGCAAAGTAAATTCGCGGTCAACTTTGAAATTCAGTCGTCAGGATGCATCCGATACTTCACCATTTCCTGCTACTCAGTGCTTTGCCCGCGGTGTTCTGCGCTTTCGGCTTCGAGGAGGCCACGCGTATTGCCCATTGTCTAATACGCTGCTCGAACGTAAGTAAGAACTTGCTATTCAATTCTAATGTCACCTCGTAAGTCATGACATGTCACACTGTCATTTGAATGAGTATCTTTGTTACTGAAACTTTATCTCGAAGAGCCCAATCGCCCGTCCATTGTTTCGAATGTAGTACATACAAAGTTTACTGACCTTAGCTTACCCACTTCGTCAGCCTTCAATCATGCCAAACCTCGCGGCGGCAAACCAGTCTCGGTGCAATTGAGTGGAAAGGAGCGTTAGGTCTATTCCGCTTTCTACTCAGCCGAAAATTCCTTTCTACCTCGAAGAATGTAATTCTCCGTGATGCGTCAAGGGAATCCTATGAATACACTTAATTCTTCTCTGCCCATTTGCGCGCGTCGCAGTACAGACATGCATGCGGTTCATTTTTCAAGAGTCCACTGTTTTCGCAACTGTGTCAATACATTACGCGTATCGATACACCTCTCTCCTGTATAAGACGCTCTGTATTCGAATTCTCTCTTGACCTTCGGGCACCAGAAAAGCTGGAGCGGCTGGACGGTTTACTACACACGGTATATTTATATTCATGCCTCCCGATTTCGCCAATAAAGATAGAGGCGCGCGTATAAGATTTCAGAGCGTGCAACAGCTATTTGCGATGCAGTGTCGATTATCTCTTCGGGCGGCGTGCGCGCTTCCTCGATCGTCTACTGATGCGAGGGATTTACACATTTACGGCGCGACGTATATTAGCACTACTAAGTGACTGATTACCTCAATGTGTGTAATCTGGTCTCGCGTATAAAAGGATGCCGCTTGTCTCAATATCCGGTGTCTGCGCGCTACATTAATTAATGTGTACGTACGATATATATTTTGATCGATACTATTTACTTTCTGTCGGCGAACATCAGCGCGCGACTCGGATCTCTCAAAGGACATAAAAAGTCAGCTCCCTTGAGGGGATCCACTAGAAATTTAATTTAAATTCCAGTCACTTCCAGCCCGATATGAACATGAACTCGATCTTTCGCTGAGTACAAAGATACGTCCACGTATTGTACACGCAACTCTTCTCCGCTGGATGCCGAATTTACATCTATTTCAAAATCATGAATCCACCGCTCGCCAGTGTGCGTTCTGTTGTTGGACCTTTAGAGGCGGATCACACTCCTATTAGAATCGCCTGAATGCTGATCACGTCGATAGCGAACCGTTCAAATCATTGCCGATCTCCCGCTCCGTATCCACTCGTTAATCAGAACGCCGCTGGTAATAACAATATCGCAAACCCGGTTCGGCGGCCACATTACTTATGCAAGCAAAACAGTCTAGTTGAGGTCGCTCACCTCACGCAGGTTTCAAGTGCTAGCAACAAAAGTATTTTCCAACCCGAAGATCAAGATATCCTCGAATTCTATTATATTAATAGAAAATTCTATTATATCTTTCGAGTACAATTTTACTCTTGGGAGTAAAAGAAGACGGGCAGGAGAGTTGGGGGCCTTCAGTTACATCGGAATTGGGGATCTCTTACGGAATTTCTATCTGTAAAGCTGAGGTCATCGTGGATCTTAATAATGCACGATGAAACACATTTCCCTTCGAAACTTTTATCTTTGCAAAACGGCGAGAAGGTCCCGCTTCGGACTCGGATAGCGCATAGCTACTTGCATTGCTAAATTCGGTTGACGGGCAATCTCAGAGGCGGAATCACTTGTGTTGATCAGACTTATTATGCGTGTACGTTTTACATTCGCCAGCGTATCGATTTAACAATACCCTTACGCACCTTTGTTTTTGCGCGAGCAGGAATTTTACTGCCTTACCCTTTTCCAATTCGATCGAATCGTTTTAGTTTCACGTTGCATCGACGCACATTGTATGCGATTCTCACTCCTGTCAGATTACGATAGACTTTCTACCCTCGGTTTTTAGGAAACATGTGCTGAGTCCTGCGACCAATCGATTGAATCTTTTCGTCGTAAGTATCGAAGGATTACTTGCAGAATCCCGGTGAAATTTTGTAAGGAAGTAGAAAATGAAAGCTTTCGCATTAGCTTATCCGCAGGTGAGCGAGCCAGCGATGGCGAATACAAGTTTGCATTGCAGGAGCACGGATCTCTTGATAATTAAATTTAATCCTGGGATCTATGTTGTTGAACAAAGTTCGCTCGATGAAAACTTGTGGGATTCAGCAAGAGTGGTAAGAAACTTTTGCCATTCGTCATCACGGCCGTTGTTCATGTAGGATAATAATCGTGTGGGGTACAGGAAACACAAATCAGACACCTTTCTTGCAGAGCAGTGGAAAGTTAATGACATTTCGGAACTTAACAGCCGGCACCCGTTACAGATACCGAGTTCATAGATTGTTGAAAGACGGTTTCTCATTGCCTGAGGTGTCAGATTGGTTTGACACGTATCCAGGTATCAAGAACCTCTGCAAACACTTGCGATATTCGTCTTATAATTAACTTTAAATGGAATTTTCCTCTTCCGATTATTGTCAGTGGATTATCAACCGATGGAGGTGAAGGAAATCTCTCAACCAGAAATTATACTTGACGAAATGCATAGCGGTAAATTGGACGCGGAAGTGGAATTCGTTCCAGCCGAAGGCAAATGGAAATTTACCTATTTTTAATTTAAACTTGTAGTACTGAAAGACACTCAACCAGTTGAATTTTAGATCGAAACTGTGATTACGAAGTTATATTCTGGTCCGGGCAACATCGTTTGATGTACAGCTTTTTTCAGTCGGTAGTTATCAGCTTTGTTTAGTGAGAAATGTAATGTTCTTGTCAATTCTCCATTATCCGTGATTCTCTCTTCTCTTTAGTACAAGGACTTTCGTATTAAACTTTATGATGTCCATTACAATGTGACTCATGAGGTTCACATTTCCTCGAAAAATGACGTGCACCTCAGTAATCAAACGTCCCTCAGCTTCTTCATGCCGTCCTGCTTAGAGATATTTAAAAATGTGAACATTTGTGGTGAGCTTTCGTGGTCCTATTACACTTAAGCTTTTCGTCATAAGCCCCGCCACTCAAAAATAAATATATGAATGATCCAGCTCCTGCGAGTGTAGAGAACTTGCAAGCCAAGCATCAGTATCGGCAAGGATTGTTTTACGATGTCTTAATAACTTGGGACAAGCCGGTTTACGAGCCGGATAATTACACTATCCAGTTGGATTTGTTGAATGAGCTGAAACAGTATGTGGAAGAGTCCGTGGCTGGGGTGAGTTCGATGCCAAGCGGTGATTTGGCATTCTTAAAGAAGTATCAATTGATTTCGAAAGAGCTGCATTTTCTAGAATGAAACACAGTTCACCTTTTTCAACTTGGAATTAGGCCTTGAATACGTGGTGAGCATTCTCGCCGAATCGCCCGGTGGGAGAAGTCGCATATCACAGATTGCCATGAGTCTCAATGATGTGAACAGAGGTATTGTGATTGAAAGCCTGATTTAAAAAATCTGGATCTGAATATCCATGTATTATTTCAGTTATTCAGGGATATAATCTATCACACGTACTCATGATAGTACTGCCTGCATTAGTAACTATCGTAATCTTGGTGACCGGTCTTGTATACCAATGGCATAGACACAAGAATAAGCATTTCATAACGGAACGAAGTCATTTCAAGGTAAGACTTATATTGCGAAAAAATGAATTTTGAGCTAGGGCTCTGGAATTTTTACTACGTCTTTCTCGATGCAAAAAAACACTTTCTACAAAGTTTCAGCCCCGGGAAAGGTCGGGAAGATAAAAAAACATGAGGAAAACCGTTGAAATGAAATATTCAAGATCGGTTTTCCACGTGTTTTAGGTACAATTCCGGCATTTCCCCCACGACATTTATGTTTTTTATCCGTTTCGAGACACGAGCAATCGAAAAATCAAGCGTTCGTCCCGGTCCCAGAACCTTCGAAAAATCGAAAATTTTTCAAGGGGTATGCCTTAAAAAATTTGCGAAAAAATGAATTTTGGGCTAGGGGTCTGGAATTTTTTCTACTTTTTCCTTGATGCAAAAAAACACTTTCTACAAAGTTTCAGCCCCGGGAAAGGTCGGGAAGATAAAAAAACATGAGGAAAACCGCTAAAATGAAGTATTCCAGATCGGTTTTCCACCTGTTTTAGGTAGAATTCCGGCATTTCCCCCACAACATTTATGTTTTTTTTCCGTTTTGAGACATGGACAATCGAAAAATCAAGCGTTCGTCCCGGTCCCAGAACCTTCGAAAAATCGAAAAATTTTGAAGGGGTATGCCTTAAAAAATTTGCGAAAAAATGAATTTTGAGCTAGGGCTCTGGAATTTTTTCTACTTTTTCCTTGATGCAAAAAAACATTGCCCACCAAATTTCAGCCTCGGGAAAGGTCGGGAAGGTTGGAAAACAGGGAAAAAACCATCGGAACTAGAGGAAATTAATTATTCAGGATGGCTTCTCCTCGTGTTTTTGATACAATTCCGGCTCTTCTGCCACTGATTCTTTGTTTTCTATCCATTTTAATATTCAAACAATCGATTTAAGAAGAATTCAGAAAATGTTTTAAAATACAGCATACTACAATGTTGAAAAATGTTCAAGATTAAGAGAGACAGTGCAAACGAACTTCGATGTTGTTAGATCTTAGATGAAAAGGATCCCCACCTGAAGAAGGTGAAGAAGCAATTATCGCATAGTTACGCGCTCGAAGGATGCATTACCCCGCTGATGGGCGATAAGTACGAATTATCTTCAGACTTATTGGAATTAAAAGGTGTACTTGGCAGCGGAGCTTACGGCATTGTAAGATTCGGATCGTTAAAAGATGAGTTCGATAATGCTAAAGACGTGGCGGTAAAAATGTTAAGAGGTATATGAGCGTTCGTCTGACTGCCGTGCCTGCAATCTGCAGTCTTCTAAGAATTAGCAATTTTTTGATAGACAATCCGAGTACAGAGGACGTTAGAAGCTTTCATCAAGAGATTATGATGATGAAGACTGCTGGCCAACATCCAAACATAGTGTCATTGTTCGGATGTTGCACGCTGTACAATCAGCCGGTGCTCGTGGTGGAATATTGCTGTAAGGGAGACTTGCAAACTTACCTTAGGACTGTAAGGAACTGCATGAAGTCACAATATTTTCGATTCCTAATTAATACAGATTGTGTAACATATCGGCCTGGTACCTTCAGATTTGGCAAAGTACGGTAAACGTTGCTCTCGAGCAGAGGGCACGTTTGAAGCTCGACTCTTACCCGATCAGTAATAGTGACGGGAAGCATCACTTGAATAATTCTGGTATTTATTACCTCTGAATTAACGCTCTCCCAGTCAAGTGAAACACTTAATCCGAAACATGTAATTCTCTCACGTTAATCAGGTGGAAACGAGCCACATTATCAAAACATTCGCACAATCGCTAATCGCCTTTACGACATCCAGGAAGGTAATTTTCGTACATGGTATTATATTTTAATTAATCGTCCATGCAAGTCTGACAATTTTTCCATTTTCGATGAATTGCAGACGTGGCGAAATCAACGGATATCTTAACTGGTGCAGATTTACTAAATTTCAGTCGACAGGTTGCCACGGGAATGGTAAATTGAAAATAAGTTGTTTGTTATTGTAATTTATAGCATACATTATGCGCAAATGCTAAAATACTTAATTAATATCCTTCAGGAGTATCTTGCTTCTAATCGAATAGTGCATCGAGACTTAGCCGCACGGAATGTGCTGGTGTGCTCGGACAAGGTTGTAAAAATCTCAGATTTCGGCCTAAGCCGTGACATTTACCAGGAGAATTTATATAGAAAGCAGGGCAGTGGGAAGTTGCCAGTGAAGTGGATGGCCATCGAAGCACTGACACACCAAGTGTATACCACCCACAGTGACATGTATAGTTTCTACTGTTATGTATTATTATGATATATCCATCAGAAATTATTTATTATTTTTGTTTATTTCCCAAAGGTGGTCGTTCGGGATTCTCTTATGGGAAATCGTAACAATGGGCGCTGTACCGTATCCGGGTATCCCTACTGACAAAGTATTGAAACTCCTAAAATCCGGTTACAGAATGGAAAGGCCACCAAACTGCGGTGTGGAATTGTACGTATAACTTTTCACCTTGCATGTTTTCTTCTACAATGGAGTAATTCCACTCTTTCGACAAACAGATACAACATCATGTATTCATGTTGGCATGCGAGGCCACAAAGTAGACCTTCGTTTACGAAAGTCAAGGAGAAATTGGATAAATGGCTCGCGAATTATTCTGAAAACGATTACTTAATCATGTGTGAAGTTTTAAACGAAAGTCCTGATTCCGAGCTGAAGGAATAAGTGCTAAAAATCATTTAGAGAGGACTGGAACAGACGAGAAAGGCGCACCAAATGTCTGGGAAGAGATTAATAAAGTCGGCGGAAGTACCATGTGCAAAATCGTTTATTCTCTAATCATACGTACAATAATCTGTGGTAGAATTTTTTTCTCATATACATAGGTGTGTATATACAATATCTTACTCTCGAACTTTAAGAACTCAGGCGCGTAATACAGAAAAATAACTAAGGCTCTCCCACAATTTGTTCATTTAGTTACATGATGCGTCAGTAAGTGTTATACACAGCTCACTGTACCATATCGACTGCTCTTTTTTCCCGTACTTCATTTTTTCGGCTTACTTCTGCTTCCCCCTCTTAACGTTAAACACTTACACAGTAATAATTGTTTGTTGTTCCACTGATTACATGGACATCGTGTTTCCTCTTTACTAATGGAGTCGATCGACGAGTCGTGATTTTGGATGCAATGGAAGATTGGGTAGCAGTCGAGAACGAAAGATACAAAGCCCGACAAAGTGGAGATCTTTGCACTATTGAATCCGACAGACACGCGCACTAATGTCAGAGGAACTTCGTTTTCTGCCTGCTAATAATTGGATCGCGCAACCGACTCGTCCATCTGGCGCAATAAAGTTTTGTATTGGAACTGGTGGATGGCAAGTGGCGTATAACACATTCTCGCGTTAGTGTACCAGGATCCAGAAGGACCAGATTCTATTATCACGAACTCACCGAGTTACCGCTCTTATTAAAATACTAGAAATTGATATGAAAAAGAGGAACTCCCTAAGCAGGTGAAATCTACTCTAGTCGAATGAATCCACGTTTGGTATTACCATGGAAAATTCTTTCTCTCCACCCTTCTTTGTACAAACTGTAAAAATCGTTGAAATTATGATAGATGAAAAACAACTTCTTCGACGTTACTTTTAAAAAAATCCATGGATTCGTTTACCGTTAAAGTTGTGCATAGTTAATTCGACACGTGTTTAAGCTCAGAAAAATTAGCTAGCACTCAATGCCATAAATGCGGACATAATGTCCCAAGTCGTTGCAATATTCCTTAAATGCCAAAGAAAAATTTTGATACTTCCCTATTATCCCAAAATTGCAGAGAATTCTTAATGCTGTTCCGTTATTATAGTCAATGATTCTTATGTATTACAAAATGGTGGTGGTATTTTCAGTAATAAATGTTTCTTGGGATTCGCAGCTCAACTTTTGATGGTGTAGGTGTAACTTATCTATCGTGTTTTGTATTGTATTCGATTTCACAATATCTGCTGAGAAATACCTAATACAAGTTACAACGTGTTATGACAAATCTGTATGCCCTCGCGCGCCTGTGTTTTGCGATACGTCCTTTTTACAGTATAGTAAATATGCTATCACAGAGAAAATTGCTGCACTACGTATGAACGTGTTAATTAGAGTGTTTTTGATTTTTAATGCGATGGAGAACCTGCTAGCATTTATTGAGATTTCTATTGGGAACGCATTTGTCCGTTCTTGATTTATTGTTCCGATAGAATGAACGATTCCCTTTCTTTCTTGTATTAAATAATGTAGGTGAACTCACTTAAAAATGCAAATTCATTCACACTAAACACAAAGGAGTTTTTATATTCAGGAGGTCTGCTAAGTAGAAAATAAACTTTTGTCTAGAAAATCTGTCCTTTGTTTACATCGTTTGCTTGGTATTAGACTTTCATCGAATTCACTCTATGTACGATGCTACACATTGCAGTCGCTGTAAAGAACGATTATGTAACTTGCGCAATTACATTGTAATCTGCCCATACAGACACAATCGATAGAAAGTATTATATATATAAGATCTTAAATACAAAGGTAAATTCAACAAAAAAACATCATTCGGTTGATAAATTCCTCTTTTTAAGGAGCCGAAAATCACAGGCATTGTAGTCTTAATATCGGCAGAATATGCCAATAGGAATTTCAGGACCGACATTCTTACAGATATCGCTTCCGATGCTACCTGTATCAGATGCTATCATTAATTAAACTATCTTCTTTGTCAACTGGTGGGGGCCCTGTCGTCAGAGTAGTGCTGGGCCCAGCAGTCAGGTAACCAGCTGATACCGGGGTCCCGGCTGTATTGAGAAAAGTATGTTTAACATATTTATTTGAATAAGATAGTTATCTTATTCATAGGGTACTCTCAATGAGACATATGTTTCATACCAGTCAGATAACCAGAGCTCGTAGTGTTGGTAATGAATAGGTCATGACGTTGATCCTTATACTCTGCCCATACGCTTGACTTCTCCAGAATAGCATTTACTTTCTCGCCCAGAAGGATGCTCCTGGTCATGGCCTTCAGTGCCTTCACTATTTGAGCTTTTGCTGTTGCAGGGTTTTCAATAATATCTAGACGGCCTTCCAGTATATTCAATAGATAAGGTACCATTTCAGCATCTAGTGCCTGCAGAAGATAAATAGGAATAATTTATTCTATCCAAGATACGGAATACCACAGCTTTTCAATATTTACTATACCTGTTTAATAAGTTTATCCTCGTTAGTCGAGAATAGCCTATTTAATGTTTCGCATGCTACCGCTATCATATCTTTTCTCGACTGCATCGCATGCTTTAGCGGACTTATACACTCGGTTTGACATATCGATGATATACAAATCTGTAATCCAAGTATAACATTGAATCATTACTATGAAAGTGTCTTTTTACCCTAATATATTTATTTACTTCGCTTGCTGCTAATTGGTGCATTATTAATATTGCTGTTTTATATACAGAAGGTTGATTGTTTTGCATTGCCATTTGCCGACATAGTCGTGGTATGTGGCCCAAGGATGGAACTTGATCTGCTAGAGCTGGTTGCGCTTGCAGTAAAGAGACAAGTGCTTGGGTCGTCAACTCCAACATATCCGACTGTTCACAAAAGAGGTAATTGTAGTGCGTTACAGAATACTCAGCTTCCAGTTTTGACACTCACATCTGTTTTTTCCTTGGACATCAAGGTCAACGTAGTATCCATAAGTTCGCTGAGAAATTCTTTAGGTTTTCTTAGAACCCATGCTGGACTGGCTATGAAAAGTCTCAAATAAACACCTCCCACAACCGGTTCATTGGTCGCGATGTCAATATTATTACTTTGGGTGTCTGGGAGCTTAAGTATTGTGGTGGGAGTTCTCCTTTGTAACGCGCAATACCTGCAAGACGTGATATCGACATAGTAAGGGGGTTTGAATTGGGAGCTATAATTTATGCTTGCTTTACGCACTCGTCCTTCAATTCGGCAACAATCCGCGAAACTCTGGCTCGGGCGTCATCGTCCCAAATTAACTCGGGGTTCTCCTGCTTTGTCTCGAACATGTGGACACATTGTTTTGGCGCGTCACGCATCGCCTCGCTAAATAATCTCGGCAAGAACTTCGATAAGTCCAACTTCACCTTTGGCCCAGCCAATTTGTCGGACAGCATCTTCGCAAGAAGCTCGGCGGCAGCTTCGCGAATTTGAGTATTACTTGAGTTACAAAATAAATCGAGTACGTATATAACAGCACCTAAAAGGATACATGGGAACGTTCGTTATAACTATGTATTCATTAATTGAATGAGGTAGTATGGCGATTAGTACCTTTGGCTAACGCTTCCTTAACGATTTTCGTGGAACTCATTAGAGCGTAGAGCGTTTCTAGAGTAAGTAATTGAGACTCCTTCAAATATTGTAAGGCCAATAGCAAATGCGCTATGACTTCATTTGCGGCGATGTCATCCACGCATTCCTGATTTTTGGTAACGTTGCTTATCACCTCGAGCGCGCCCTTCTGTACTAGCTTAAAGTTATTACAACTTAGTAGACCGAATAATAACTTAAAGTGTCCTATACACTGTAATTCTATGCCGGGGTTATTTTTAATGACGTTCTTTAAAGCCTCGAGAGACATGACCACGTGCTCCAATCTCTTCTGATCTTTCTTACCAAGAGCTACACTTCCCAAGGAAGCCAGATACTCAGAAGATCTCGATAAAAATTCGAGTAGGTTTATCGTGAAACTCTTAGGGTTCTGAAAGAATGATACGTCACGTTAATAAGTAGATCAGATAGCCCACTAAAAATGTAGGGCAATGCACCAGTACCTCAATCGGGAACGTGGGCTGTTCATTGTAAACTTTGACAAATATCTCGCCAATTACTAATTCATCGGCATGGGCGCTATATTTGAAGCCACTAAAATCGGGTTCGAAATTATCATTGCCATTCAAGCGCTCTTGGCGCTTGGCCTCGAGATATTCATTCAATTCTGCTCTCGTGCCATTGTCCCAGATCAAGTAGGGATTCGAGCAATTGGAGTTTAATATTTTCAGTATCTCCTCAGGCTTGTCATTCGCGAGCTGTCGAGCGAGATAAGGCGTGAGCAGACTCTCGAGGGCAGTGACTGTCGCGTGATTAACAGGTGTCTCGTGTTCCCCCTTCATGTAGCCGCCCAATTTGGCACAGGCGCGCACTGCCAGTTTTGCCAAGTTATTCGCGACCTCCTGACGATTCTCCTCCTGGTTTCTCTCGACGCCACCTTCTTCCAGCGTGTAATCGTAATTAAACATGAACAAGAGTAAGTGCCAGAGGGCGCCGCATTGCAGTAGTTTTGTTTGCAGCCTCGGATCTGTCGCGAGGGAAGAGATGCACTCGGTTGCCACCGAGCATAGCTTTGTCAAATCCTGCGGGATACATGTTTTTTTACGGAACATACAGTGTTTGAAAATGTTAGAGCAAAGTGTATTTCAGAGAGAGAGTTTGTTATTAGTAAGATTCAGTACAGTATTTCACGTTTAGCAATCGCAAAGCAAATCGTCTTACGAGTAGCACAAACCTTAAAGTGCAAAATCCGGCAAAGATCTTTAACCAACTGAGGCAGTTCGGCAATCTTGTCTTTGCAAGCTACAAATGAACCAGCCACTGCGAAACATCTGGTGATATGCATGCAAACTTGTACAGCTACGTCGTTCGATTTGCTTGAATTATTTAAGACAGATACGCATCTGGTGTAGGCATCAAGCAATACGTCCAAACCACCCTCTCTTCGAAGTTCTTCGGCATTTAAAGCAGAACAATGAACTGTATGATATGCGAGTTCGCTGGCGGCAGCTAATAAGGGCGCAGATTTCGAGAACAATCGCTCGTCGTCGGTCTCCAATTTAATAGTTTTTATTAGTTGCGGATAGCCGGCATACTTGTACGGCCTCAATTCGTCAGAGTATCTGTGAAAGAGGATGCTCTGAGTCCTCAATATCAGGACTATGTTATCAGGGTTCGGCCCATCAGTTGACCAGCAACTTCTGCTGCAGAGAAATTCGTATGCCTGATTCACTGCCTCAAATTTGTCCTAGAATCGAAAGGAAGCTTTAACTCAAATTCTCCCATTTAATCTATTGAAAGGTAGTTGTAAGAACAACTCACTCTGCCCTGAGGATTTTTGTCAGGATGATACATTTGCGCAAGCTTGTAATACGATTTCCTCACGTCTGCCTCATTGTGCTGCTTGCCACTAGCTAAGTGCAACACTTTGTATGCTTCGTCTACTGTCATGAGAGGTGGTTTCTTTTCCACCTCTTTTTTCCACGCGTCTAAAACGTCCTTTAGTAACCGAACCTAAATAAAAATCGTAAGCTAGCTGTCAATCACTAGTGCCTATTAAAGTCTGCTACAGTTCGCTAAAGGACTCACCGGTTCTGGTATATGCCACTGTGGGAATCGCACGGTATCGCAAAGGTGTCGCAGATAGAATATCTGGCAGAATAATTCCTTCTCCAGTTGAGGGTATCTTACAGCAGGTATCGCGATGTATTGATATCTCGCCATAGTGTGGCTTCGCAATTTCGGCGAGAAATCGGCTATGTGCGCGGCGATCTTCTCGATAAGCATCCGCCGCATCTCAGCATTCCAGATCGCCTCGGGAGTATCGAAATCCCCGAGGAATATTTGCGCGAATTTCTCCGCGCCATGATTCTCCAAATAACTAACCATTGCATCAGGCAATAGCTGGCCAAGAATACTGCGCTGCATGATGTCGGACGATACGTTCTACGAAATCGATAAATAATGAGGATACCAGGTAGTTCAATGCTGCGATGTAATGCTGTACAGTAGACTTACGTCGTCGCTTCGGAATGCTTGCTTTGTATGCGTTAATTGCAAAAATCTCGCTATTGGCAGAACATTCGAACCCGTGTACATTAGTATAAAGTAGAAAACGCCGGTGAGATAAATCTTGGAAATCTCCGGATTATCGCGCATTATCTCGCACAGCAGGGTGGCTACCTTCTCAACTAGAACTGGGTCGAACGTTAACAAAAGCTGCACAATATGCGGTAGGCACTGGAGATCAGATATCAAGCGCTTGACACGTGGTAAGGGCCTGATTACCGCGTCGTCAGCATCCCTGCTCGGGAAGTATTCACACATCTGTATCAGTATGTTTAGAATTAACGCCGCTAGTTCACTTTCGTTTATCACTGGATTCCCCCTCGCTACGAGGGTCCACTTTAATTGCGGCACTTGGGAGATCATACGCCAGCCGTCGAGGCCTTGCGCCCAGACTTTCGTTTTATAAGTGATCTGATTGGAGACGTATAATTCTCTCAGAGTCTTCAAATTGATCGGCCCTTTACGCTGATCACCATCATTGTAGTACCACTCCTTCTCCGTGATTTGCTCCTGCTGGGGCCCGGCCTCTATTACATTGGTTTGCGTGGGCACAACCGCGCGAGACGTGTGCAGATGGGCGAGTGTCAGTAGATCAACCAAAGCGCGCACTCCATTCTGATCCATTAAATCTTTCACGTTTCTCCGGTGCAATATGAGCTTATTTATGAACATAACTAGCCTATCGCGCTCCATCCTATCCGTGCAACGCTCGAGCATGCCTACGATATACTTTGTATCTGAAAATGGGCCGATATCCTCGTAGTATCGGCCATATACTATAGTCATTGCTTGCAAGCAAAGGCACTTCATTTCAACTTTAGTCGTTAATAAAAACCTATGATACAAGTCGTTAAAAAATTCGTACCTAGGGCGAAAAAAGGTAGAGCTATAGGATCTGCGAGTGGTTTTAAAGCGGAGCGAATTTTTAGGGGACCAAGGGTTCTGCGGTACTCACGATTTTCTTATTGGACTGTCGGGGCTATCTTTCTCCAGCAAAATTCTCAAGTAATAGTCGCCGATCTTGACCTCGTCCGACAGGCACTGATATTGCACCTCAAATTCACGATGATTCCACGCTATCAGTGTACCGCCCGCCAGGTCCTTGTCGGAAGTGAAAGCTCGAATCTCATTTTCAAGGGCTATTCGCAATTCCTCCCTGGTCTTGTGGTTCCAGATCAAGTTAGGCAGTGAATGGTCCTGATTGAACTTGTAATAGAAGAGTTTCCAGTTCGCCTCGGACTTGATCCTCTCGCGCCGCTTTCTCAGGACGATCGGCCGCTCCTTGATCTTGTCCTTCCTCTCAATTCCGATCCGCGCACCCCAATGTTGAAGTGCATTCTCCACATGTTTCTCGACAACTCGCATTTGCCGCTCGATCGCGATCCACTGGGGACTTTTCTTGTTTCTCGAGGCATGATCGATCGCAATCTTGAGATTATCACGGTTGTTTAACTGCTCCTTCTCGAGATAGGAGTCCGGCACTTTCTCCTCCGAGTCTAGATAATTCAGCAAGCCGACCGGCTGCATCGAAACGCAACAAACCGATGTATTTTTATCTGAGTGCCAGAAAAGCCGGAAGGACGATACGAACAAGAAAATTCTGACTATGATTCATACGATAAAGACAGAGAGAACGGGGGCAAGGAAGAAGAAGTTAGAGTGGAAGAGTTTACCATGATTCTCTTGAGTAATCCCATGGCCGTGGGATGACCCGTGACCCAAAGTCCTACAAGATGCCTGCACAGTTGTCGATGTGTCAACAATCTACCATCAGTACCAATGGTAAAGAGACTATTCAACAGGTGCCTGGGCAAGGCGCCCTCGGCAAGGGCTAGTTCCTGCATTTTCGCCGCAACTTCGGGCGCACCCTCCTCGATGATCGCGCGCATTATCAATCCGGCACCCTTGACTATCGCCAGCGAGGGGTGTTGGAACAACTTAAAAAGCGACCTGCCTCTCGCAGCAACCATCTCTAGAAGGTTGTCAAAATGTTTACCGTCAGTAGTCTCGCTGTACGGCACACACAGAGCAAAAGTCAAGAGATCAAGCATGGCGGAAACTACCAGAGCACCTGTGCCATGGTTCTGAAATGTTTAAAAGAAGGACGCTATTACGTCGGAGGTTCCGATGCACGGTAGATAGACGCGGCTTGCGGGAAAAGGATCAGTGAGTCAGTGTATTATAATGATAGCAGCGATGAAAAGAAGAGACATGAAAATATCGAGTCTCTTCTATGCCCTGTGTGTATTCGGATGTTAGTTGGTATATATATATATATGCTGGCGTGAAGGGATCGTGGTTGGAGGGGTGGCTTTTCGCTGAGAGTGGTACTTACAATGTGATTGATCCACATATCGAGCAAGCTCTCCCAAAATTTATTACTACTGAGAAGGCTACTCTTATTCAGCTGCTCCTGCCTCAAGTCGCAATCGTCGTGCATCGGTTGCATTAGGGCGCAAATGCAATCGATCGCGGCCTGCGTTACCCCGCAATCCTGCCTCTTCAGTGCCTTCACAACTTTATTGCCAATCGTCTCCCGGAAGCCTGGCAGGGTGGTGAATGCAGTGAAACCGATTTTGCTCGCGACCAACCTTCGCAGTGCGTGAAACTGTGCCTCGATCTCGCTATTCGACTCTAGATCCCTATTCACCAGAGCACTCAGGGCTGCGAGAATGATCTTGTCTTTATTTTCAGTAAAGAGACCCTGCAAGTAGTCATTCATCATACTGTATACTTGGAGTTGCAGTGTTGCTACAGTCCATTCAAGCGGTACAACGTCCTGGACAGAAACAGAAAATCCCTGTTCAAGTCTACGCTAACAATACACGATCATCCATTCAGAGATGGAAATATCTCGAGGTGAAACATACGTGCCTAATCTCTTTGGGCCGAACTATTCACGAATGAAACTGCAACTGGACATCACTCTGTCGACTTAGACTTGACATTGACTTCCAATTTCAATCGCATGCGTTAGCCGGTTTCACGGTTGGAGATATTTCAATCTCTGCCCGCGCTATCAGAACCGCTTCAATGCACTGACTTAATTACGAGGAATGAAAGGCGAATCCGAGTGGGATCTTACATCTTGTGAGATGGAGTAATTGAGGCCGCTGTAGGGAACATTCGCATTGAACCTTTCGAGAATCTCGCCAAAGGTGCGACTACCGGGTGGCTGCTGGAGGAACTTTACATGAGATATCTCGACCTCCTCGTCTACCGGCATATTCAGAGGTCCAAGCCTCTTCCCCCTGGCGACCGGATACATTCGCACGTGGACATCCCGATTGCCAGAAGCCCTCACGCCGTCCAGGAGGGAGGCAAGCAACGAATCCCTATCAGTCGCCGTGTAACTACGCGCTTGCCCATTCAGATATTGTATCGTGAACAATTGGGGATTCTCGTTGTCTCGTATCAGAGCAAATATGTCCGATAGCGGCCGGAGGGTGCATATGTTGTAGGTCTGCGGATCTCTCTCGAGGAGGCAGGTGTCCGAGAGACATAGAGTCCTTCTCTGAGCCTCCACGTGTCTCGACGAGATCTTGTGAACAGTGAATTCCGAAACGCTCGTAATGTGTTCGTCGCCGCTAAATTTTCCGAGCCTCTGTGCGATAAAGTCATCGAGCTTGATCGGCTCCTTAAGGACCTTGATGCTGATACCTAGATTATTCAATGCCGAATCCAATAATTTTTTCTTGATCTCGTCCATGTGCTGGGAGGCGAAAAGGTGTAAGCGACCAAAGCCGCCGCAAACTATTACGAATCCATTTGGATAATCCTTCATGGTTGCCAGGCCCTCGAAGTCCTTGTAACAGTAACTTGCCAGCACAGCATTAGTCGCTGGGTCCAGCTGATCAAGGCTGTAAGGTGTTATTTCTAGGACAACGGGCAATCGTGTGTCCGACCAATGGTGCTTGTACGCTTGGTACCTCTACAATTGGAGAAAGAGTATCGTACACTCTGGTTCACCAGTGCATGACAGGGGAAAACGAGTCGGATGGAAAGTAAAGAGATGGCGATTGTTTCCGAGTTTACTAGCGTGCCGCATTACGTGAGGCATTGAAAACTAATCGAGTGATGTGACGCAACGTTGTACAGGGGATTAAGAGCTTGATCAATAAATAAAATTGAAGGTATTGCGGGGAGTATTGGTCGAATGGTGGACGATAGGCGTAGAGTGAGTGTATTAGGCGCTCGCGTTATTGATAAGGTCAAACTACTATATCATTATGCAGTCAATCACACTGGCCACATGGCTTGTTCGATAAGGGGAGGCGCGCGTATTACTCTCTGCTCGCCGAGGAAGACAAAGAGCCGCTGTGCCGAATGCGATGACACGCGCATCAACTCACCAGAGTCTCTTTAGGCTTCTCGGCAAATTGATTCCTATACTTCAGTGCTTCCGTCAACAGGTGGGCTCGAAGCTCCGAGCTGAATTTCATATTGTCGACTTTTCGCTCCTTTCGCATTGTTATGCTAAATTCGTGCGAGCCCACCTGGTTCCTGTTGGTCGGCTGGACGCTTATGAAGTCGGAATATTCCCATTTGTTCGTCACTTCCAGGGTGTGCGGATTGTAGGTAGTAATACCCATGGAACCGATCGAAAAGATACGCTTATATCTACAAACGGAGTAGTAACGAATTAACTTTGACGGGCCGGCGCGATACCTTGCGCTCGTAAATCTCGAGGGTATGACTAACAAAGATGTGATTCAATCAACGACCTCGTATTGTTCTTATTTTCCTTGTCGAACGAAACACTGCGAAGCAGTATACAACAACCTGCCTTGAGAATAGTGCCAATAATTCTTTTTTATAGCCTCTGTCAATTATGCAAATAATAGTGTGGAGTTCTTCATTATAATAGAAACATGACAGAGTATATATATATATATATATCTAGATAGATCTTCAAAGCCTATTTATCCAAGATCAATTAAAGCAATTAGTGGAGAAACCTCTTAAGAACCTGGCACTAGCTAGGAGTGTGTCGCAACCTAGACACCCTATTACAATAGATCTCATTGTATACTATTGCTGCATGATGCAGCTCAGAGAACCACAACAGTGTGAAAGAGGCCTCAGAGCTATTAGGTCCATCTTATCGTTTGCCACACTTGTCATAGAATAACATTAGAGATAATAAGTTGGTGTGGCAGTCAGGCGGCAATATGCCATGCAGAAGGATGCGAGCTCGAGCGAAAGGAGACTCGGTCCAGATGCGAGAAGACGATGATGCGTGCACTTACTTGCCCTTCCATGAGTGTTTGGTGACCAGGAAGCACGCCACATCTTGGTTATCCTTGATCGGCATCATTGTATCATTTCCCGACAATGCGGCACACCACGCTCGACTCTCTCGGGGCGAGGAAACACGGCGAAACACTAGCCACTATCTGTGAGCGCGACGAGTGGCCTGGGAGGGACATTCGCACTAAGCTTAGGAAATCGCTGAGGAAATCGCAGACGCGCGCGCGGCTCACTTCATAACGCGCCCGCAAAAGCACGAGGTGAACAGGAACGAGCCACGCTGATGCGACACTACACTCGAGTTGACACCGACGAACGGATATACAGACGATAGTCCGGCGCCGTGCGATCCGGTTTCACCTGACAAATGTCATTTTCGACGGTTCCCTGGGACTGGGAGCGGCCATGATGCTCGGGGGTGTTAACGAACAGCTGTTTCCAGATGGCGACACGGTCAATGATCCCGGCTGTCCGTCTGTCAGTGCCCCGGCAGCGCGCCAATCCGACATTACCGTCTTCTTGTTCGAAACAGGTTTTCGTTTCTAACATTCTCGACGATATCTTCGTTTCTTTGGAGTTTCTTGTAGAGAAGGAATGTGTGTGAAGAGTGTGATTGGTTCTCTGATGATGCTTTGTTTGTCAGAATAAGTATTGTGTAATTCCTTTTGAATGAATGACTGTAGTCATTGGGAACAGTTGGTTCAGGTTCCTTGATTCCTCGACTCCAATAGAAAGGAAGCCTTGATTACTGTATTAAAAGGTTAAGGTTTGACAACGAACCCCTCGATATTTTTTAATGAGGGTTGAAGAGACGTAGGGGTTGCTTTTCCAGCGATAACGGCAGAATGACAGAGAGTATTGGGTTTAGTGAAAGTGACGAGGGTGAAGTGAACTCGGACTTTGAGAATGACTTCCAAGAGGAACTCAAAGATTTCCCACACGTCCTTAGGCTTATTAAAAAATTGCGGGAGAGAGTTAAAAAGCAGCGGAAGAAGATTAGCAAATTGAGAAACAAACTTAACGAAGAAGTATGTGCTATCCTAATACAGTCCTGTTCCATGGACCAATCTGTGATGTGTCCTTTTTATACAGAGAAACCAGAAGTTGTTGAAAAGCGGCTCTCTAGTTGATTATGGCACCCAAACAGACCCTTTAAATTCTGACAAGAATCTAACACAAGATTGGGATATTGGCAATAATAAGACAACTGGGAGTATCACAGATCAGGTGAAAGAAGCAGCAGAAACAGCCCTGTTACAGAGTGGCTTTGTCTATGAAGAGACTTCAGGATTGTACTATGATTATAATTCTGGATATTACTATGACGCGGTATGTATTTGAGATGCATATTCCAGGAGCAACCAATTTATGGATAACATCTTATTTTTCATAGAAACAAAGGCTATATTATGATGGGAACTCAGGCACTTATTACTATTATGATGAATCCAGTGGCACATATCAATTCCATAGCCAAGCACAAGTAGTTGTAAATAATCCAGGGAGTCATCAACAGAACAAGAAGGAAAGAAAAGCCAAAAGGGCAAACAAGGTTCTTGGAGGAACATTGCACAATGCCAAGTTGCATCACCTTCAACTACAACTACAAGATCTATATTTTTTTTCTAGGTTTCGGATGAGATAAATGCGTTAATTCATGGACTATCGAATATATCAATTCAGAGATACAGACAACAAGTACTAGGTAATTACCCAATACCTTTAATATGCACGCTAATCTCTCTTGTAGGATGAGGCGAAAAAGCGCAAACTCGCTGAGAGAGAGGAGCATTCAGAGAGTGAGGAGTCTGAAGAGGGTAAATGTACCACTACCGATAGTGACAGTGATTCTAATGAACTTACACCAGAATTATCCATTAGTTCTGACAGCGAGCACGAGCAAGACCAAGGTTCATTATTATATTTTTTTTCTTTCTTCAATTCAGTCCCCCTATGTACTACAGAATCCCTGAAGGCGATGTGTGAATATTGAATGATCTATTCCCTGCTTTTGTACTTCCCACTTCACATGGTATATCATATATTAACAGAATATATTTTTGATCTTTGTTTTAGATCTTGCAAAGGTTTATCCACCCTGTATGAGGATTATTGTTAAAGAAACCAATCTCTTGAAAATAAAAGTTGGCTCGCTATTTCTTGTCGCGTGCACAGGCGGCTCAATTGGACGGGAAGGTGACCACGCAGTTTTAATACCCGATATAAATATCAGCAAAGTACGTACATTAATAAAAAAGGGAAATTAATTCGAAACTTAAAGTCTTATGATCACTGTTTATTATTACAGCAACATGCGCGGTTGATGTATAGTGAGAACAAAAAGCAATACGAATTAGTAGACTTAGGTTCGAGGAATGGCACATTCCTAAACGGTAAACGGTTGTCCGTGGCGAAACAAGAGTCTGAACCGTGCGAAGTAGCGCACGGTTCTATCATACAAGTTGGTGGTACAAAGCTTCTGTGCCACGTCCACAATGGCAATGAAACGTGCGGCCACTGCGAGCCCGGGCTTTTGCAACAAGGTCCCAGCATAGAAGAGACCAAAGCACCCAGAAAGAATCTACATAAACAAGAGCTGCGTCGCTTGAAAACAAAGTTCGGCGTGGAGAAAGACAACACTGCCAGTGCGAGTCAAGTGGCCAGTGGGTATCAAGATCGAGCGCACACCAGAAGACAATGCGTCGGTTCCCTGAATCACCATGCTAAGACGCAGCAGAGTTCCTTGGAGACGTATGTGTTTTTATCCAGACTCGGAGTGCCAAGTTTATATTACGCGTGCTATAAAAGAAATGTATTTCTGTACACAGGTCAATAGCAAAGGACAACAGGGGCTTTAAGATGCTGGCGAAAATGGGCTGGTCGGAAGGAC
Organism: Ectemnius continuus; assembly: GCA_910591665.1. Lineage (NCBI taxonomy): Eukaryota > Metazoa > Arthropoda > Insecta > Hymenoptera > Crabronidae > Ectemnius > Ectemnius continuus. The sequence goes on along the minus strand of OU342868.1, from coordinate 3,316,327 downwards.
AAGCACTGGGCAAGGAAGGAGAAGGCCCCACCGAACCGGTGAGTTAATAACTGTTCGTACTTGTTTGAAGACTGCAACTGTTTCCATTTCCACAACGATTTATTACAATGTTTGCAAACTATAATTATGCAAAAAGTGTGCATGCCAATCACGAATAAATCTTATTCTCACGGTGTGGTTTGCATTATCTACATGGGGCTTAGGTATTTTAATCTTTAGCGTGTATTTCGTCGGGGCTTAGTAGTAAATCTGCTAATGAAAAATAATAGAATGCTGACGCCTGGTGGGAAAAATTCGCGGGACTTCGTAAACATCCCACGTACGGCATACGCACACGGTCGCACGAGATCGCCAGGCAGACAGCGGTCGCTGGTCCTGCTGGCTGACTCGCTCGTCGGTCTGCCTCGCATTTCGACGCCGACGAAACGAGCGCCGACAGCACGAGTAGAGCATTCGTATGATAACGAGCGTAACTCCGCGAGACGTGGAACGGAATTGCTGGAGAGACGCGGATGTACAATATACCGGTAGAGCAGCGGGTAGAGAAACGTCGAAGAAGAGGGGAGAGGGGAGGGTGGGCGAGTGACAGCGGGAGAGACTCGCCCGGGGGCTAATGAATGCAAATGTATTGAAATCCAAATCATTATTTTGTCTAGACGCATCGTATGCCCTATTGCACACTCCGAGATTAAGGAGGGTGTCCAAAATCGGGGGTGGATTAGTGCGCAGCGAGAGAGCACCCAGCAGAGATCGGGTTATTTTCTCTGCTCGGTCTCTCCACCTACGCCGGCTCTCGCCGTCGACAATTTGCCCCCAGAGTGTTAGCCCACCTCTCCCTCTCCCCCTCCCTCTCCCTCTCTCCACCACCAGCCGACGTCGTCGCGTCTGCCGAGTTTTTCGACAAATTTGTCCGTGGCTGCATTCCTCCTCGCCCCGGTGAAATGTGCCGTTCGTCTCCGGTGTCTGGCATTTTTGCTCGTAAAATCACTTCGATCGACTACCTTCTAGCCCCCGAATTTGTTTCGCCGCCCGAGCAAGCCTGACGCGCTTTTTTCCTGTCATTATGCTCGGCTCGTCGTGCACTCACTCGGCGAGCGTTCCGTTTTATGGGGGATGAGAGGAGGATCGCCCTCCTATTCCGTCAAAGTCTAATGCCAGACTTCCGAATTTTATGAGAAGGACTGCCTCAGTAAATGATACATCTTAGCTAGCCGTGTCGACGGATGAAATTTCAAATCTCCACTAGTGCGACAGATACAAGTGAGTTTATAGAAGTCGGGTGCATGACCTGCACCGTAAACGCGTCTCTTGAACAATCAAGGGAATGGTTGGAACCGAGAGGAATTGGGAGGAGGGCACATAGGTTCCTTCGAGAGCCCGTAAAACAGACATTGTAAAGCTCTGGGAATGGCGATTGCCAGTAAACTGAGTCTACAGCGATAAAACATAAAGTTGTCACTACGGCAGACTAGAGGAAAGGTTGCACCGGTAGCAGGTGGTGGTGTAGGTGCGTGCGCTACCAATGTAATCCCGGTAGACTCATTCATTTAAGTGCTCTCGTAAGTGCACCTTTACGCAGTAATTCATTCGAGAAAGAGAGAGATTTACCGCGCTGTCAGGCACGTCATCCATTTCTTGATTTTACCGAACAGTGAAATGAATACGCCTCGCTGCCTTCCAACTGGTGCCGAGATTCAACATTAATTCGCCTTTACAATACATCATACATTACATCACACGATCCCGTATGGTTCCTTCTTCTTCTTATTTATTTTTTTTGGTCGTGGGGATTACGGCATTATTACGTAAAGTTTGCAAGATATACGCCGATATGGAGAGTTGAGTAACCCCCGCGGGGTATTTAAATTTAAAGTAATGATGATGAAACACAATGGTTCCTTATAAAACTGCACCGACTCACACACACACAGACACACACACATCCACATATCTCAGCGCTGACAGACGCGCATTAAGCCGGCGCGTTTGCGAGATACAGACAGCGCTTTGCAATCGAGCCGGGCAAATTGCTCGACGTTCATTGTTGCCCATTGAATTCTTCGCTCGGGGGTTACGGGTGCTCAGTGGATCCCGGAAATTCAGTTGGCATCGGAAGCGGTGAAACAATCGTCGGATACACCGAGTGCAATCGATGCAACCAGCCAGCCAGTCTCATCGGCGTTACAGCGTGTCCGCGTGTGTTGCAAGGCGGCGTTAAAGCGCATCCGGAAACTACACAATTTCATTTTATGGACTTCCCCCGCCTCTACAGGAACTGGCCAGCGAGCCATTTCACGGCGATACTCACGCGAGAGGAACACCTTGGTCTGCCAGAGCGCCTTTTACGATTTACATCCATTTCCATATTGCATCTGGCTGCACTTTACAGTCTCGCCGAGGAAAAACCCCGTTGATTAATGACGCAATAAATAATCCGAGCCCACCAGGGCGCGAGAGTCTGAGAGAGAGGGAGAGAAGTGCGGCAATGAGGATTCGTGGTGCTTCAATAAGAACCCCTTCGCCTAGAAAAGCGACTTCGATTCTCCCTCGACGAAGAGCAATGATCTCCGCAGAGACATCCACGCAGACATTATCACACAACTGCCTTCGTCAAGACTCTAACCCATTCAACTAAAGATTTTTCAAAACCAGCTATTCCAATTAATTTGCAACAAAGTTGCCCTGGTACTTGTCTGGCGTCGATTAAAGATAACACGCGTTTTATAAGTTTCCATGCCGTGGGCAATGAATGGTCTGGTATAACTGGAAATTAGACTACTTGGAGAACTGGCTGGCGATTAGGAGGCCTTATTCCTTAAAGATTGTCTGCTGCGGTATCCATTTGTCTTGGCTCTATCTATCGAGGACAGGTCTCTAACGGCTGGTGGATGGAGGGATCGAGATGGAGGATGGAGCGGAGTGTTTTGATGCGCGGTGTCCACAGTGGTCAGCAGCGGGAGCAGGAGCAGGAGCAGGAGCTGCAGCAGGCTTTGGGAGGAGAAGGTTGAAGAAAAAGAGGGAGGAGGGCTCGGATAAAAGTGAATCGCAGATCTTGACTCGCGACTCCGTCCGGGTGTACCCTGTTTGTCCGCCAAAACCTGTTGCTGGCATCCTCCTCGTGCTCTCTCTCCTTCGCCTCCTCCTCCTCCTCCACGCCTTCTATTCATGCCGCGTGTATACCCTTTTCCTCCTGCTCCTCCGGGCGAAAGCAGAAATAGTGGAGAGAAAGACGGCGCGAGGGAGAGCCTGAAAAAAAGGGAAGCCAGAGAGGCAGCCAGCAGCCCTGTGTGTTGTGTGTGCCTGCCTGCTTGCCAGGCTGCTGCTGCTGCTGTTGCTTGCTTGCTGCTGCTACCCGCCTCCGTCCGCCAGCCAGCCGCTCGCCGATTCGAGCGGAAGTTCTGTGCGTGTGGAGTCCTCCGCCGCGGGCGCTGTACCACGCTGAACGCAAGGTCGTTTCGATATTATGTAATGCAGAGAGTAAAGGGGAGTGCGAGGATACGGCCGGGATTTGCAACGACCTGGCCAGCTCTGGTTTGGGCTCTGGGGGGAGTTTGGGCCATTGTCTCGGGAATTCGGGACAACCGGCACGGTTCATCAGAGAAAGACACGCGCGCTCGAAAGAACGCCCTCGCGAGAGAGCACCGACGGGAATCAGTCAGTCTTCCCTCGTTAAAGAGCTCCTCTCGCCGCTGCGCCTTGGCAATTCTTCGGGCCGGGCATTCGGCCCCGCTAACAATTATCATTGCCACTCGCAATGCTCGCTTCCGGGATGTAATCGCTATCGTCGCTCGCCAAGACAAATAGTGTAGTGCGATATTACGTAATCATTACGTAAGCGCTCATCTCGCTGGTTTTTTAACTGCGCGCTCTTTGGCTTCGTTACGCAACAAGAAAATAAAAGCGACGGCCTCGCAGAAACAAGCAGAGGCTACTAGCCACTAGTATCGACGATGCTGACCATCTTACTTTCGAGAGATAACATGGAAAATAGTAGAAATTCAATTTCATTGGTCTTGACACTTCTCCTAGTTAGTGAGTTTATTTTTCTTCACTGTTTCTCGGAGACGTCCGATCGTGTTTGTTCTTAGTAACCTAGAAATGGGTTTCATGGTGTGTCTGGCTCTTTGGCTAGGAGCGATTATCGCGATGCTCTAATGAAGCAGGAAGTGGTCTGGCGGCGGTGAAGAACCTCCTTGCACCCACGTGTTCAACCTGGGAGCGAGAAGAGACGCGTGCGGCTTCGGCCTATCCTTCCGTGGGGTCCCTGTCGTCGCAGCAGCAGCAGCAGCAGCAGCAGCAGCACGGTTACGGCCGAGCAGCGCAAAGTTATGCGAAAAAATCGGGAAGCTTTATCTGCGATCTTCCAGCCTCTCCGTTGGTACAAGCCGCTTTATGCAGATATGCCGATTTTTGCTGGCGCTCTTCGTGCTCGAGCGAGTCTTAAAGCGCTCGGCAGACAGGAGGGCAAGATCGCTTCTTTCTCCGGGAACAATCGCGCCCGCTGAGATCGCGTGTCCCAGTGCAATTCAGGGAAACGTCAGCTCTGAATCCAGCGAGTCTATTAAGTAATATGGCACTGGCAGGTCAGAAGGAATTTATGCTGGAAGTACCGTTAGCGTCGCATCAGCAAGCCGCGCCGGATGAAAAGGCGTGCTCGCTCATACGAATCGATAGCGCGCGGAATTCTTAAGTGTTAGTTATCCGGTGTTAGCAGAGCGATAAAGCGACCTATTGATCGCTGGTAACGTTAGAGCTCTCCTCGATGTCTCGTTAGAGAAATATCCCGACAAAGTCTGTCAATCGACGAATAGAAAAGAACAGACATTGACTCTTGCACTCTTCAGAAATCAGTAGGAGAGTATTATTTTATTTATTTAAATATGATAGAGTCAGTGAATATTGAAAGATGGTGGGTTGGATATCCGAAATGAGGGAAGGGAACAATCGGCCGAGTGGCAAGCCGGGGGCGCACGATTACGGTTAATTAGCGTAAGCGAAGCCCTAGACAAGTCAATCGGAGCGTTTGCCAATCCTTTTATTGATTTAGTCGCGCCACCGTGCGCATCGCGAAACCAATTATCTCGGCTCGTCTAACGGAACGTGCTTCCAGGCGCGAATTTGTACGTCTTCCCTGTGCCCGATACAATCAATCAGCTTCGTTACGATGCATTCGTCTCGATTAGGGCTAGCGCACCCCCCGCGCACAGCGCAACTGCGACCTAATTGCCCATAGTCGTGCACCACCGATCGACTAGACACACTTTTCCAGTCTACGGGGCTCTCCCGCAACCCAATCCTAAACACTGTTTATACTTGACGCGTCCGGCAATTTTCAATTGCCCGATGATTCCTGACTGGCGATTGGCTCGGTCAAAGGGTAAGTCATTCGCCGTCTGCCGGAGACTTCTGGCCGCGAGGTGATTCGACGAGAGAGTACCGTCAAGAGTGAATGGGGAACAGGGAGGATTTATGGTACAGGGCGCTGCGGAGTGGGAAAGTAGAATGAGACAAAGCCGGACAGACAGCCAGATAGAGGAGGCGATCCAAAGGGAAAAGGGAGAGAAAGAGAGGGAAGGAGAATGGGGGAGGTATCGCGCAAGAAACTGTGCGGCGCACGGCGGCAAGAAAGCACGACAACAGCAGAAGCAGCAGCAGCAGCAGAGGAGAGCAGCAGCAGGAGCAATAGCAGACGGGAGAAGCAGCGTGGCAGAGCAGTAGAGGAAGGAAAAAGGGTAAGAGAGAGAAGTTGTAGCCGGCGCGTTTTGGAAGGGGTGCGGGAGGCAACAGGTGGGAACCCACTGTCACAAATAAATCCAACACAAGCCTCCCTACCGTCTAGACGCCGATCCGCTGACTAACCATGGGTATATACCAGATTACTTCTCTTTCACTCTGTTCCTTCCCATCGGCTCTTTCGCTCGAGACAGGGGGTGTCTGCGGTAAATAAAGGAGTACGCGTCGATCAAGTGCCGCCAGAGGATCCCGCCGGATCGGAGAACCGGCGGCAGCGGCTGGAAGCGGCTCCAAGCGGCGGCGGCGGCCAGACGGAGAGAGAGAGAGAGATAGAGAGGAATTGCGAGAGAAGGTGTGTACTTGCGCGCACCGGCGCATCGGAGATTGTGCAGGTGTCGTTACACACGCTCTCGAGCGTAAATGCACTCGCACTCGTAATGCACCGCTGCTGCGATAGCATGCGGATGCACCGTGCGGCATTCGTTCTCGCCATGCTACGCTACCCCTACTCGAACGCAATCGCCTATTTGCCTAGACTCTGCCACGTCTACCACCTCCTCCTCCATAGTCTCCCTTGTCTCTTGTCTCTCCAGCCGGGACAAGAATCCCGCAGGAAGGAAAAATATTAATTGCTACATGCGCCTTGTCGGCCCGCCGTCTCAAGGATCTTCCACGGCACATTCGACGTATACCTGGGAATCCTTGGGAAATGCTTGCCTGAACAAACAGACACCGGGACCCACTGCCATTTTATTAATACCCACAGTGGTTGGCTTTAAAGGATAATTACACATACGTACTTCAAGACAGTGGTTTCTCGGGTTTCCATGAGTGCGAGATGGGATCTCGACGTAGGCTTCTCAATGGCATTGCCAACTCTCATAACAATCAGTCATCGGTTTAATGTGGAGCAGGGGGGGGCGGTTGGAAAAAATCAGGTAGGAATCGACGGCATGAAATGGCAGCGGAGTGGTCCCAGTGGCCCCGAATGGGACCGGTAAAAAGGCAGAGAGGCGAGAGAGCAGAAGCAGCAGGGGGAGCGGTTCGGGATACCGGTGGTGGTGGTGGCGGTTGGGAGGGAGGGAGGAGGGAAAAATTTCGAGATAAAAGAGGGATAAGAGGGGTTTCGGTGGGGTGGCGGCGAGTGGCAGGACGAGTCCGGCCGTGGCATGATACCCCGGGGAGACACGTAGAGACGGGACGAAATTAACCGGAGCTCAGCCAGGAGGAACCGGACGCGAGTGCATAATGCTGTGCACACAGGAGAGGGCCGCGGCGCACACGTGCGCGCATAACCACCTCGTCGGTTTAACAGTCGGACCAACTATGTGTATACACCCACGTGGTACATGCATATCCGTACGTCGGCTGTCCGTAACGTTAGCCTGGCTAGGAATCCAGCCAGGAGCGGTCGATCGGTCTAGACGAGGTGCGCGTATACAGTGGCGAGAGCGACCTGTGCCGGCGGAGAGCAGAGAGCAGAGAGACCACAGCACACGCTGCCCAGAACAATCGGCCAGACCCGGCATACAAATATGTACAACGAGAGAGAGATCTATTAATTACAAGCAGCACCAGCCGTCCCTGACGTGTATCGACGCCGGCAAGAGCTGCCCCCAGGCGATCGTCGAGACGGCCGCCGACGGCTCGGCCTCGATTCGCCAACCACCCACACCCAGGACACACCACCCACCTGTGCCATTTTTAACTAAGACTCCTCACCCTCGCCAATCAATCTGTCGTACACATTTTCCTACTTTTATCGTTAATTAGTCTTGGACTTTATTTGATTCGAATTATGAAAAGAGTCGATGATCGATTCTCAGTGGGAATTGGAACAGACATTACGGAAACCCTGCAACAGTGAACGTTCCTTGTTGTTTCCTCGGGGAAATTAATTAGTGGCTTCGATGCACGATTACGTTTGCACTAGTCCCCTTTGCAAAGGCCTGCTTGAAATGCAATTATCTCTGGAATGCTGGCCGCTCGCCTTTCTTTGATACGCCAGCCCGAAGAATTACACGACTGGTCGATTTGACGTAACACGCCTCTACGCGACTGTAATAAGTCTCGCATTTTATTCGTGGTGACGCACGAATTTGTAGGTCACCCTGTCATTTTCCCGCGTCACTATTACGCCTTGGAATTATGACACTGCCGTGCGCGACTGGCACGCGAGGACTTTGTAATAACGCTCGACATTTACGAGAATTTCCAGCGGCCACGAGGAAAAGTCCCCCAGTCTGCTGTCTCACCAGCATTCGGTACACCAGTCGGACAAGGCAATTTACAATCCGCCAGTGTCACAGAGAGACCAGGATAATAAAAATTCAGTAACGTCAGACAGTAATCATAAGAAGGACAAAAGGAGCGCGCTTCTATTAAGTCTTCATTCAACTAGTCTCCAAGCGGAAGTGTTCAAGGATCGAACAATATAGAGAAGCGGGTATCCCAGGGAGAAAAACGTTGGTCGGTCAATCGGCTCGGAAATCGAAAAAAGCGCATCCTCTTCCGGCGCAACTGTCTGTCCGCGCGATTATAGCCCGGTTAACGCGACGGCGACGGCGGAGTCGTCGGGCTGCCGCCGCCGCCGTCTCGTCGGAGGCGGCATGTCCCAGTGGTGGTCGAAGTAGAACCGACGTATCACCCGCACACACCGCACGGTGATAGCTCGGCTCTCCTATCGCCGCCAGACGGCTTCCGTCTGGGTAAACACACCGACGGACCGAGCAGCCTGGCTGGCAGGGCTTACCGACCACCTAGGGACATCCATCACAGGATTATCGCGCGACCATGCTCGCGCGCGCGGCCAGGACGTCTGCCTGCCTGCCTGCCTGCCTGCCTGCCTGCCTCGCTCTGCCTCGCTCTGCCTGCCTGTCTTCCTTCCTTCTCTCTCCCTCTCATCGCCAGTAATCTCCATCTATCTCTATGCTCCTCCACATCCAGGACTACTCTCGCTCCACCTCCCTTTACAACGCTGACCATGCAGACTGCGCCACTTTTGCATACCGATTCCACTCCCGATTGCGGTAATCCTTTGACACCCCGTGTAAGAAAGGGGAAGCACTACACTGAAGTATCCGAAAGATATTTTCGCAGCGATACTTCACTAGATTCTTCAGGCTTCCCTTATCAGGGATGTTTAGTATTGGCCACGAAGTTTCGTTCTGATTATTCTTGAAACATGGCAGTGCAACGCTTTGAAGAAGCCGGTACATGTTCCAGGTGGAGCTTTTTTTTGCCTCTCGCTCTCTGTCCTGGGTATCGTTTATGTTGTCAGTAGAGAGAGTGGAGGTCTCTTCTTCCGTCCCTTGTAGTTCGTGTCTGCATCCTGCGCGTCCGTCGTGATGTAGCCGAACAGGCGTGCGGATGCGAGCGTGTCTGAATGGTACATTGCGAGGCTACGAGCGTTGGATAGTTTATAGGGTGGTCGACGTACACATTGCCGAAAATTGATAGTTATTCGAAGGGCGAGACGAAAGTTTGGAACGTTCGAAAAAATCCGGGCGCGTCTGACCAATTATTGACTTATACTACTCGCTCCTCGGCACCTTTGACCATCGGTTGGTTCAGTTCGGAGGGCTTTCCTCCTAGCTCTCTCATGTAAAATCCATCCTATCGTCGACTGCACTCGGTTCTGGGTGGATTTCACATATGGATTTCCTATGCCAGTAGGAGAAGCAGGTGTGAGTGTGTGCGCTTTCTATGTGGAAAGTTGTGTAGTCATTTACGGGTTGTGCGTTGCGGCCACATGCGCACGGGGCTAACGTTAACCGGGGGGATACTGCTGGTGTCGGGGACGGGGCTACCTGCACCTCGCTCCGTCTAGTTTAGTCTAGAGTCAGAGTCTATAGACGGCCAAACACTAATTAATTCTGTGCAAACATGCCGCGCGCGCGGTGCCTCGCCGCCCAGCGAGATGGATCGTTGGCTCCGATGGCTGCTGCGAGATCGCTCCCAGAAGAGAGCTCCAACCCCTCCGGCACCCTGGCCACTTTCACGGCTCAAAACTTTATTTCTTCCCCTCTACTTTCATCCCCCAATTTTTACACGAACTTGTCTAATACATTGGGAATTGGTTGCAAGTCTAGCAAACACGTTTTGATACTAGGTTGATATTACTTATCGCACTGGCTACCAACAAGTATTCCCTCTGGCAGAGGAGAGCGAGACTGTTATCCAGCAGTGGCGTCTGTGGCCTGAAGTGGGATGGGGCGGGCGTCTGAAAGAGCGGGTGCATTTCAGCCGAAAGTAGCCGGTATCTCGCCGGTGCATTTTCGTCGGGTGCACACTCTCGTGGTAAAGTGCAGCGCGGAAAGGTGTCGAGGGTCGTCGCGACGCGCCGCGGCAAAGGAAAGGTGTGCCAGCAGCAGCAGCAGCAGAGTAGCAGCATTCGCAACCATGCCGCTAGACAGAGGAAAAGGAAGAGGGCACACGGGCGAGGCGCGACGGGGGGAGGGTAACGGAGAAACAGGAGACGAAAGCAAGAGAGAGAGAGCGAGAGGGGAGAGGCGACGTTTATTTCAGCGACGTCGGAGTAGTGGGTGGCGATGGCGGTGGCGGTGGCAGACACACCGGCGACGTTGCAAACGAGCAAAGTTTCGAAGCCAATATATGCTGTCTCCGTGCACGCTCTCTCTCCGGAGCCCATATTCAAGCTGTCAAGGTGCGCCGGCGGTACGCTATGCCACACGTGCACCGCACCGCACCGCACCGAGCGAGCAACGGCGGCGGCGGCGGCGGCGACGACGACGTGGAGGACTCGCTTCCCGGCACGCCAGACGGGCAAACCGGGACAAACTTTCGAACTGGCACAGACCGTCTGGCACCCTACCACCGGCGTCTCGCGGCGAAACCGTGAATTCCCAATATGTTATTGTACCGCGGCACCGTTTTATCTGGATGCCGACGGGCGCCCGCCTCCACTGCCGCCGCCTCCGCCTCCTTCTCCACCTCCACCTCCACCTCCGCCCCGTGCTTCGAACGGGAACGAACGCCGCCGGATGCCTATGTATGCCTCCCTCGAGCCGAGAATTTCCTTCCGTTGCTCGCGGATACAAATGGAGTTCAAAGCTGCGACTGGGTCGAGGAGGCATACCCCCCCGGTTCAAATGACTCCGACCGACACGAGATGCCCGAGCGCGCCCACCCGCCTGAAAAGTGAGCGGGAGACTTCCTTCCACTTAACATACTGTCTGATTTTAGTGTGCCCCACATCGGGCGAGACATATCAACTGCTCGCATAAATGCTCGGCAACACAAAAAAAAGAAGAAGAGGAAAGACAGAAAAAACTATGCCTAGCTATGCGCCGGGGATACGTCACTCCCCTCCTCCACCTCCTTTTCCTCTTCCCATTCGCTGTCTCTTAAGATTAATCTGTGTCAGAGCCATTTGCGCCGGCAGTATGGTCCAGTTCCTCCTGCCGCCCCATTTTTGCGTCTGCGTCTCGCTTGCCCCTCCGCCCTGTCCCGCTGCGATTCGGTTTTCGGGCGGTCCATTAGTTAAGTAGAATAAGTCGACTTGGTCGAGACATTCCTGGAAAGGGGGGGATGATGTTGTCTATCGGGAACCGCTGGAACCCCGGCCACTCTCCTCTCTCTCAGCGATGTACTTGGAGGGGCTTTCGCTGCCCGGGGATATTATCGGCTATATCGGTTGGATATCTGTTGGGTGGCTGGCTGGCGGGCTTGGAGAGGCGAAAGGCCAGGCTCTGTCAATGGCATTCGCGTGGAGGATGCTTAATGGGTGAACGTACGGGAAGGCACGTTGGCGCACTGACGAAACGGCGTGCACGCATACGCATCAAACGTGCCTGGAATTGAACGCTTTGTTCCAGCTGAGGAGAGTGGCCTGTCGTTTGGAGTGCGGCAATCAGCCAATGCGGAGATGATGCGAGGAGTCAGAGGACTACTCGCAAGGCAAATCAGCGGGCGCGCGCGACGCGGTGTCTCCCGAGTAGAAGAAACAGCGGGATCTTCATTAAATCGTTATTGTCACGTAATTGACGTAGGGGACAGCTTCTCGCTTCTCTCGGGGCGTCCGCCTCCAGCCGGCAGTCGGAGTCAGTCCGCTTGATTTTTCGCGCTGGCGAATCATAAGTGAGGCGAGAGGGAGAGGGAGCGGGAGCTGGAGCGGAGAGTAGGAGGGAGCGTGTGCTCTGGCTAGAGAGAGAAAGGGAGAATGAGAGGTGGTAAAGAGATGTCTGGGGTGGTGTCGGGGCCAGAGACATTGCGGACGTCGCGACGTGTCTGCGCCGTCTAATCGGTAATCACGGTGCATTGCCTCCAGTTGTGCCTCTGTCGCCCGTCCAGCCGGCCTGGCCTATTTGCCTATTTTCCACCCTCCTGATCCTCGCGTTGGCATCGCTCCTCCTCGCGCCTTTCCTACCGCCAACCTTCACTCGCCCTCCCCAACATTTCATTAACCGTTAATTACGGATTTTCCGTCGCGACTTCGTCCCATCGATACGAGCTTCGATACCTTTTACTCAAGTAATTCACTTTTACACGACCCTTTCTCCTTCCCACTTTCCAAATGGAAGGACATTCATTCTGCTCTCCTATTAATCATCCCATCCTACTAATTGCATTCGTGTATTGACATAGCATCGATGAGATGATATTTTTGTTAACGAAGGAGTAACCAATTGAGCGAGAGGCAGAGATTAATATTGGAGCGGTTGATTAAGCGAGTGGAATTCAATTAATAAGTCGAATTAATTCATTGGCACTCGATGGCTCACATTAGTCTTGGATGTCCTGGCGCGGGGCTTCCTCATGCCGGACAAAATCGCTCCTATCTGGGTCGAAGCATGCCGAGGAGCGATTAATCGTGCGCCCGATGCTAATAATTCAGCGATCAGTCGGGCGGCCGTCTAATTATTCAGATGTCTGACCGATTTCGCCCAAGTTCGCGTCGGATCCGGTCTTGAATTATTCCGGTCTGTATCGAAAAGTTCCGCGCGGCCGTTTAATCGGCCCGATAATGAAGCTGCAAAGTGCGCCGTGCATATTTTATCGATGAGAGATTCTCGTTCAGCAGACCGCGCAGTTAATCCCTTTCTGATAAATAATCCGAGCACCACCGTCTGGAGCAGCGTCTACTCGCTTGTCTCTCGGCCCATGATAACTTTGTACTGTCTTACGGTCGATGGCCCATGTATCATTTTCCACCGGCAGATTGGCTCTAGCCAATCAATGCTTGGCAATCTCAATCGTGGCACTGTGCGAGTGGCTCGCGTCTCAAGAAGCGACACTCGTAAGGCCGGCTCGAAATTACAGCAGCAGCAGCCGTAACACCGCTCATCTGGTACTCCTGAATTTCTTCTCGTCGGTCGTCGTAAGCCCGTTAATTTGTCTCTGGCTCGGCGGTCCACGGCCTTTATTTTTCGTGTTCTTAGTGGCTCTTCGTCTAAATTATTCCTTCAGCTACGAGAGGCCTACGTAGACAGGAAGAAGGAGGAGAAGGAGGAGGCTCACTTGTCCCAAATACAGCGGGCATGGGCGAACACTAGTTTCGCGATGCCGTGCTCTAGGATGATGCCTCTTACGAATTTCAAGCAAGGCTCTCCTTAACGAGCCCAAAAAAATATAACAGCCGCCGAATTATGAAGCACGCTGCATCTTGCTGCACTCGAACTTTTCCCTTCCCTGCTTCTCGTTTCTTGACTTAAGATTTTTCCATTCTCAGTCCAAGTAATCTTGCGAATTGAGAATTTTGAATTTGTCCTATCGATGTTCTGAAATCTTCACGATTTTCTCTGATATGTTTTGCTGCCGCGTGGTTGGGTAGAGTTGCTCGCTCGAGATGGGGAAGGATTGTTGCACTTTTCGGGGTAGAATGCTATCGGAAGTTTCATGCATTTGGCTGGCAGACTCTCAGCAGAGGTTTCGAGGAAAGGGTTTCCCGGGCGAATGGAGCCGTTTCCTCTTGTTTCCTCTTTACGCTCTTTTCGCTCCTCCGCTTTGATCTCTTTTCCTTTCGGACAAGTAAGTCAAGCACCGGCGACGGTGGATAGGGCCTCATTTACAAGTCAGACGGGGGAGACCACTTGGCCCAAATACGCTCAAGAGATGGCATTCTGCTTCGTGGAGCCGACTCAAAACTGGAAGCGACCCTCTCTCGATAAGAGTGCCCGCCAAATTATATTTTCTCCTCGCTCTCCCACCCACCCTCCCACCCTCCACTTAGATCCACCTAGTACCTCCTCTTCCGCAAATATTTCCACGATCTCTTTTCGATCCAACTGATAAAAGTATCTCTTGTCACACCCGAGGATCAAATGCCCCCTAAATTCCACTTTTTACCGAGCACGGCAAATCGAACGGATGTGGAAAATCAGTCGGTTCGGAAGGAAGTCGTGCAAGGAAAATATTTCCCTTAGCCGAGAGCGCGGAAACTTCAAAGCATAGTCGCCTTTGAAGTTTCGTGGCCGCGAATCCCAGCTACTTCTTAGCCATCCGATATAGCAGAGTAAATATTTGACTACTCTAAGTGACGACGAATTTAGCTGTCCTCGTTTATGCCTATTAAAAACGACGGGCGTTGAAGGATACTTTAAAAAATCGGCTTGAATTTTATTAGCGAATTAGATAAGCGCGCGCCGATCACAGTGCGTCGACGAACTTGCTGAATGAACTGGCGACGACAAGCTACCAGGCTAATTAAGCGAATATTAGCTAGGCTTTCAGCGTCATGAAGCCGGACGTCAAACAGCTTTATAGAGCTGTATGCAAATCCTGGCGTAGTGTTTTTCAGGTGAAAAAAAGGCCACATTAATTACGTTTAATGAAAGTCACTCGGTTTAGGTATAGCGATTTTTGCTCTAGCTAATGAGATATGTAGTAGTCTTCGTGCAGCCGTTTCCTGCTTAGCGTACCACGAGAATTAACCGAAGTTATTGCCAGAGCAAATTCAATAATTATGAGCACTGGAAATATTCGCGATCTAATTACCACTCGTTTCGAACATTATTATAACAGAAAGTTGAATTCTAGGATTATTAAGGAATGCAAAAAAATTTATCTCCAATAAATGTTCAAATGGAATAGAAAAATCTTGAACGTTGAGAAATTAGAATTAGTATTTCTATTTATTAGGATTGGTATGTTACAGGTGCCGTTAAGGAGTCATCATAACAAGGCGGGTTTGGGTTCGACTGCTAGCACTCCTGTGGACGTCGATTTGAACACCGAAAAGAAACAGGCGCTCTGGCGTAAGACTCAGAAGCGTTACAAAGAGATCGCGAAGCAGGCTGAGTGACTGCAGTGAATGAACACTCGGCCAGCCAGGAACACAAACTGTTTCCTCGTGACATTACAGTCAGTGCACACGCAGCATACACAGTTTATACGCAGACACACACAGAGACAGTTGCTCGAGGCGGCTGGCGACGGCAATGGTAAGCGAGAGAAAGACACTTGCTCATTATACACTAGACTGCGTCGGCAATTGTGGCTGGTATGTGATCGTTAATTATTCTCACTCTCGTTTCAATTCCACCGACTGTTTTCGTCGCCATTCTCCAACCAGTCCTTTTTTCTTTCTTTTACAAGAACACTCGTTAGTCCAAGTCGCTGCCCCATGTAATTTTCATGCGCTCGACCCATCCAATTGTAATTAGTTCAATCATCTATTTATTCTGTACCGACTTGTTTCTTTCACTCGAAATTCATACGAGTTGGAAAGGTTCGAATTTATAAAAGAGCGATTGCTTCTATTTTTCATTTTCCGGGCGGTGACGGGAATTCAGTACAAAACAATGATAGTTACAATGATTAGTACAAAGTAAGGTGTAACTTGGTGATTGACCCAGAGGGTCGTGGAATTGTATAAATTTCGTATTTATTGGATATTCACAACATATTCGAATGGTACTGCGGTGCTTATGATCATGTTATATATATATATATATATATATATCTCTTTGACTCTTTGACTCTTTTGCCAATTGCAATAAAGACTTCTAGTTGGGTAGAGAAAGCCTCTTTATTCTTCCCTATCTTCCTTCGATCTTGTCTCCTAGCATTCATCTCAGACATCTCTCGACTGAATCTTAGTTCTAATCAGCTGGTTAGTTGGCACGCTATGAGTGGCTGCATTATTCCGAGATGCACCAGTTTAAAGAGATGAGTTTACGAGCGGCCTCGTCGTATAATTAATGGGGCCAGCGACGCATGGGCGCCGTTTTCGTAAACGGGGTGCCACTGGCCGGGCTAAAGCATGCATGCAAGTGCCATAAAGTTCACGAGACAAATGATAGGAAGAGCAGCGCGGACAGCAACCAAAATGAATTGGACACTTTAATCGTCGAAATTCGTCGCTCTTCTCATGAAGATCCGCGTACTTCCCCGCGAGCAACTCTTCGCAAAGTCTTCACATGCGCGACAGCATCAAGCTTGTCAAGCGGATTTCTACTTCGCCGTAGAATTCTCCTCACGCGCGCACACTTATTCCTTTCATAGGTGAAGTTCCGTTAGTATATCGGGTTTCTACGCGGCGCAGCAGTTTCCTGCGGCTGTGAAAAGTAGAATTGAAGTATCTGAAAGGCCTAATTAGCATAGCCGAGCCAATAGAGAGACAGACGGCTTGCAAGGATAAGTATACGGTACTGCGGGCCGGAAACGAAGTTTCCTTCTCGATCACTAGGACCATTCTCCGCTGATATTTCTGGATTGCCATGAGGCTCCGCTCTCGTAAATTAAACCCTCCACCCTTTCACAATAATTCACAACTTAATACCCAAGTGTCTCTGGTATAAATGTGTTTACTCCTCAGCCGGAAATAGACAGTGCTAGAGATTGCTTAATGGACGCGAGAAGTCGCAGAGTGAAGCATTAGCGCGTTGCACTTTCCTTTTTAGTGAATCGGTACTTGGATATCGTCGGGGGTCCTGTTTAATTCCTTCGAGATTAGAAACTGCTGATCGAAGAGTCGCGCGAAAGGAACTCGAACCTATCAGGCGTGTTATCCGAAATTGGTGGGTCGTTTAAAGGGTTATAAACTATTCCTGGAACACTCGGGAGTAGCATTCAGAGTGCGCAGCAGTGAGAAAACGATGCCAGCAGCCCTTTACGATCGACGCTCTTTGCCGAGGCGTAACATTATTCATTCTCGCGCGGCGGAAATGCACAGTTAGAACTCGGCAGAGACTTTTCTTTGAAGCATAGACTGTCAGTCTAGCGGCAGGCTGAATGGGGTTTTCAAGGCAGCGAGTCACTTGTTGATTCATCTTTGTCATGCCAGAAGAATGCCGGAATTCAGTCTAATGGCGTTCTCGGAGGTTGAATTCCAGATAGCTCGGGCCTCCTCAACGATCTTCGGGGAACTGAAGCCGCGGAAACATTTCTTTCGCTATCCTGGGATTATTGATTTCTGGAATACCCAGTTTCAAAGGGTATCCTATTATTTGATTATTCTCCAGTCTCTTAGCGCACCTGTTCTCTGACTAAAGTAGCGAAAAGGTGTCCAGGAGCAGTCGTTCCTGATGGAAAGAGAAAGCGAGCTGATCGCAGAGGGCCCGCTTCTTCAGGGAGAAGTTCGAAAATGTCGCTGACTAATTTCCAGGCCGTCGTGGTCGCGCTCGCCGCGATAAAAAGTCAATTTTATACCGGCGCGTACCTGGGGGCCTAATAGCGTCGGGCGTCTTGGGCCCGCAGCACCGAATCTATTTTCGACGCTCGTCCACACAGTTTATGGGCCTTATAAAGATGACACCAGGCAGAAGCAGGCTCGCGAACAAGATCGTGCGTCCTCGTGAGAGGAAGAGCCAATCTTTCCCTTGGGAGACGATCAACCGAGTGACTCACCGTTCAAGTAGAAATCCTCGCTTTCGAGGAATCCTAGCCGGGCTTAGATCGCTTTTTTCTACGCCCGCCGCTCATCGCCACTTACGAATTCCTATGGTTTTCTTCGGTAAGAAGCATCATTGGCGTTTTCAGTTCTGACTGACGCGAGTTTTAGAACAGAGTTGCTGTCGGCATGAGCAATCATTAAGCTGCTCCCTTCTCGGTAAGTGGCATGCTGTTGATGACAGATCAGTATGCAAATAAAGTAGCCCGGTGGCTTTTTCAACCTCGATCAACGCTTTCATTACCATTTGTATGCGGAATCTGGTAGCGCTCGCTGCTTCAACGATCGCGTCTCGGCTTCACAACGCCGAGGTGAGAAATATCTCGTAAGTAATCGCATCAATTATTCCTGGAGCGAGGAACTTCTTCTCTTCTGATCCTTCTCTTGTGGCGGTGGTGCCGATCTCGCCTCTTCTTCTAGTTCGGGCTGCACCCTTTCATTTCAATCGCGTTTACCTCCTCTCATTCGGAGTTTATTTATGCGATCGGAGCCCGGAGGGAGTCGGCCACGCTTGGCAAGGGAAGGGAAGGGAAGGGAAGGGAAGGGGGCTCTGAATTATTCGAATTTCATCGTCTCGGCGGCGAGGCAATTCGAGAATGATTGATTCCCATCACTACTTGGAAGTAGCGCCGGGCGAGCGCCCGGGTCAAGTTGGTGGTAACAAATGGCCCTCGTTTGTCCCCTGTCAGCCATTTTTCGGCCCCCTTTTACTAGTGGACTGGACCACTCGTCTGGCCTTGATGCATCCTCCTTCTTCCCGACCACAGCGAAAGGGTAGAGGGACGACCTACACGCTCTTTCCAGACCAACTGCAAATCCCACTCGTTTTTTCCCTGTTTTCCCGAAACAACTGGCAGCTCATCCTTTTTGCTCGGCTTCTCCCTCACTGGGAGTCATCACGCGATCTTCCCGTAGCCACTATCAATTCTTCTTCATCCCGAATGATAGGCGTATTCAACAGTAGCGAGCACCTCGAGACACTCGTATCGCTAATTTTACGGCTAATCGCTTCTGGGAAAAGTCCAGTCTGGTTATCCTTCGGGATATCCGACTGGCCGACTCGCATTGCCTTCTTTTGCGACTAACGTATACTTTCTTCACAGACACTTTGAAACCGAGTTCAGACTCGATGCAGGAAAATGTATGTACTTTATCCGGATAATGAAGATAGCAGTTGAGCACCTGGTAGTGCGTTCCGTTACTGTGGAAGACTCATGCAGACGCATACAGGGACATAGTAACCATTTATCCAAGTTCAAAAAAGGAGAAACTCGCGCGAGAGGTGTCACCAGGAAGTCGCATGCTGAGACAGCATTATCGGCTCGATACGAAAACGGAAGTCTGCGATCTCCAGTCTGTTATTACACCGGTCATAAGGAGAGCGACGATGGTAGAGTTTTTGCGATCGCCCGGGTATCATAACTCATTTCTCTTGTCCTCGCTCTAACAACTGCTAATCCCCAGTGTCGGTGCGTCGTCATCGTTCGCGAAAAAAGTACGAAAAAAAGGAACAATTCCTGCACTCCTTCCTCTTGCCACCTGCCGCTTTTTCCCGCTATGGAATTTATATCACTTCTTCTTTGACGCAAGAAAATATTCCCCACCGAATTTCAGTCCCTGAAAAGGTCGGGTAGGTTGGAAAACATGAAAAATTCCAGCCGAAATAGGTAAACTCGGTTATTCGGGAGGATGTTTTCAAGTGTTTTAGGTAGAATTCCGGCATTTCCCCTACAACATTTATGTTTTTTTTCCGTTTTGAGACACGAGCAATCGAAAAATCAAGCGTTCGTCCCGGTCCCAGAACCTTCGAAAAATCGAAAATTTTTGAAGGGGTATGCCTTAAAAAATTTGCGAAAAAATGAATTTTGAGCTAGGGCTCTGGAATTTTTTCTACGTTTTCCTCGATGCAAAAAAACACTTTCTACAAAGTTTCAGCCCCGGGAAAGGTCGGGAAGATAAAAAACATGGCCGAAACCGTTGAAATGAAATATTCAAGATCGGTTTTCCATGTGTTTTAGGCAGAATTCCGGCATTTCCCCCACAACATTTATGTTTTTTTTCCGTTTTGAGACACGAGCAATCGAAAAATCAAGCGTTCGTCCCGGTCCCAGAACCTTCGAAAAATCGAAAATTTTTGAAGGGGTATGTCTTAAAAAATTTGCGAAAAAATGAATTTTGAGCAGGGCTCTGGAATTTTTTCTACGTTTTCCTCGATGCAAAAAAACACTTTCTACAAAGTTTCAGCCCCGGGAAAGGTCGGGAAGATAAAAAACATGGCCGAAACCGTTGAAATGAAATATTCAAGATCGGTTTTCCATGTGTTTTAGGCAGAATTCCGGCATTTCCCCCACAACATTTATGTTTTTTATCCGTTTTGAGACACGAGCAATCGAAAAATCAAGCGTTCGTCCCGGTCCCAGAACCTTCGAAAAATCGAAAATTTTTGAAGGGGTATGCCTTAAAAAATTTGCGAAAAAATGAATTTTGAGCTAGGGCTCTGGAATTTTTTCTACGTTTTCCTCGATGCAAAAAAACACTTTCTACAAAGTTTCAGCCCCGGGAAAGGTCGGGAAGATAAAAAACATGGCCGAAACCGTTGAAATGAAATATTCAAGATCGGTTTTCCATGTGTTTTAGGCAGAATTCCGGCATTTCCCCCACAACATTTATGTTTTTTATCCGTTTTGAGACACGAGCAATCGAAAAATCAAGCGTTCGTCCCGGTCCCAGAACCTTCGAAAAATCGAAAATTTTTGAAGGGGTATGCCTTAAAAAATTTGCGAAAAAATGAATTTTGAGCTAGGGCTCTGGAATTTTTATCACTTCTTCCTCGATGCAAAAAAACATTCCCCGCCAAATTTCAGCCCTGGAAAAGGTCGGGAAGACTTGAAAACATGAGAAAAACCATCAGAATTAGGTGAGGTAAATTATTCAGGAGGCTGTTTCCACCTGTTTCCAATCCAATTCCGGCACTTTGGCTACTGGTTTCATGTTTTCTATCTATTTTGATACTCTATAAAAAAACTAGAAGAGAATCTTGGAGTCTGCCTTTTGCTCTGGCGTGTCCGTTTTGCGGGCGCGCGTATCGAACAAAGCGGGCAGTTCTGGCTGAATAATAACATGCGCGACTTGCCGGCCTAACGTTTGTCCAGCGGTTCCACGGCGTTCTCTAATGGACGAGCGTGCACCAGTCGTAGGTACGCTCGGGCTAACGTAATTGAAGGCTCGGAATGCGGACGCACGCATGAGGTAGCAGCGGCCGGCCGGCACAGCCAGTGCAGGAGTGCAGGAGAGTCCAGGCCAGGATACGCGCGGAGCTTTTGCCAACGCTGGGCTGCTTCCGTGTCTCCGAGAGTGTATGCGCATATCCTCGTGGCGTATTAATGCTCGTGCCCCTATTACAACCAGGCGTGCGTGGGCCCCACGTTAATTAACGATACGAAAACGAGCACCGGCCAATCGGACCTGTGCGTTTCCGCTGGGCGCACTTTCAATCCTCGCCTTATTTCCACGAGTTTAGTTAATTACTCTGAGAAACTGGCTCGCTCCACTCGATTATTGCAGTAGTTATTAATAATAAATGGGGATTAGAGTATTTTTTAATTGTACCTCTCGAAGAGGAAGTCGAGAGTGTTATGATGGATGATGTCGACTTCAAACCTGTCGAGATTTTCACTCCGCAACTTCACCGTCTTCCTCATCTGGTAGATCAGCGGATGAGAAGAGGCAGATTTTTGCTGGCGCGGTACCGTTCCAACCTGGCCGCCAGTAAATCGATTCCCACGCAAATTCATCGGGCGCGCGAGCTTCTTGTAACGTTATCCACTGGCCGGGCAAAGAATCGGAGGTGCGTTCTTGTCTTTGGGCTCTTCTTATTTCCTCTCGGGCGCGCCACCGCACCGCGGGAGTATCGAATTCTATTTTGTATCAATCACATCTTCGAGTGACTGTTGCATTGCCATGAGACGCGACTCGGTCTGAACTTCATCTGGATTTTCTACGAGGTGAGAGTATAGGAGTGCGATGGGAGGAAGGTGCGTTTTGAAATTGAGGTCAAGCACAGAAGAGAGGTCCACGAGCGAAGCTCTTCCCGGGGGGGTTAAAGTCTCGTGGGATCAACGAGCTCGAAAAGAGCCGGGTCATTTCTGCCGGTGGAAAGGCACGTGGCGATAATGCGATGCTTGCCAAGTAGATCATACGATGCTTAACTCGACAGAGTCAGACACACACACATACAAGAAACAGAGGAGTGAACTAGGACCACGTGCGTCTACGAAAAGACTGCCCAATCTGTGACAAGTGGTACTTCCTGTTTTGTACGTTGGCCTACGGTAGACGCGTCCGTGACTAGGAATCACCATCAGTGGTAGAACAGATCGATCTTCGCCGGTCCAGTGCCACCCTTTTATCTCCGTGACGCGTGACCCACTTATTCAAGGACCTTTCAGTACACTGCGAGTATTGTCGTCAGAGTTCCTCACTCGAGACTGCCACTACTGAAATGATCTATTAGAGAGACTCCATTCAATCTTCAGACATCGAATTCTTCTTCTTCTTCGAACGAGAGAGAAAATGCGAGATAGGGTTGCAATTCAGAATGAGAGAGTTGATGAGTCAAAGCGAGAGTGGGAGAGGAATGCGAGGTCGGTCGATAGACTATCAAAATCTGAGAGTTATATCAGACGCAGTTGTGTCTGTGGCATTGGCCGTAAGACAAAACAGGCGAGCGTACCTCTTCCAAGAGAAGTCGAGCGTTGAGGCGACGCCGCGCGCCGGGGCAGTGGCGAAGTGGCGCGTAGACGCCGCCGGTATTGCTCAGACGCAATGAGATAACGGCCGGTAGATTAACGTGCCGCGAGTGTTGGTCGAGAGAGGAAAAGAGAGAGAGAGGAGGGAAAGAGAGTAAGGGGAAGTAGAATGCGCTAAAGTGGATCTCGTTTATTACGCTTAATGCGAGTCTTTCACGATGCCGGAGCTATTAATTCGATTATCGCGAATAATAAACGATGTTTACGCGCGCGATCTCGCCAGTACATAACTCGATGCTTTTTCTCCATCGAGAGAGCAATCGGAGAGCAGCAGGTGAAGTGGCTGAGACTCTGAGGGACTCTCCAGTCTCGCTTTCTCATTGTACGAGTATGCAGGCTCTGCTATCTGCTGGGAGAGATAAGTGCGCTCCAATTTACAGGCCGTTACACCGGTGCGAGGGTAATTAAGCTCGAAGTGGGAAAACTAGCAAGAG
This sequence comes from Ectemnius continuus, assembly GCA_910591665.1. Taxonomy (NCBI): domain Eukaryota; kingdom Metazoa; phylum Arthropoda; class Insecta; order Hymenoptera; family Crabronidae; genus Ectemnius; species Ectemnius continuus. The sequence goes on along the minus strand of OU342868.1, from coordinate 3,293,501 downwards.
GCGGCGATAGCGGGAGCGTCTACTTCTATACTCCAATCACTATCATTGCCAGTGGTGGTTTGATGTCTTCATACGTTGATCAGGGATTAATATGGAAGGCGAGAGGGAGAGAGAGAGAGAGAGAGAGAGAGAGCTCCTAGAAGTCCTGGACTCCCCTTCGGCTTTCTTCTCTTCCTCCTGATTCGCCGACGCCGACGGCTGGCGGGCTTCTCGTACGTGCATCACCACGTTCATTCAAGTGGACGTCGAGAGATCGGCGAGCAGAGCGCGGCGTGCGTGACCATAAATAGATCGAGAACATTGAATGAGCGGATTTCCAGGAAGCGCGAACGAGCTCCCACCCAATACCGGGCCCGATCCTCGCTCTCTTTCTTTGTGCGTGTATGTGTGTGCGTCTGCAGGACGAAAATATCATGCAGGTACACCGACACCGGTAGCATCGCCGGCAAAAACTGTCCGGCGAGCAGTCGGCGATGCTCGCACCGAGGAGGCTACTGAACCGTCTCTCAAGTCAAGACGGTAGTTCGTCAATGACTTATACCGGTTACGACTCCTCTCTATATTTATTAAGCTCGGCTACCCCCTTGATTATCCGAGGCTCGACGCTGCAACAGTGTTATTTCGCTCTATTACAGCTCACCCCATACCTTCTATTACAATTCATCGTGTCGCTTTTGATCCGACTTTTTTTATTTCGATCTTGCCACGAGCATGCATTGATAATGCATTGTTCAAGGTTCGAGGAAGTACTTTTTGCAAAAGTCTTTAGCGGAGAGAACGTGGACTGGTTCAGTGAATGTAGCGGGTAGTCGTACTCAATTACCCTAAGTACAGAGGCATTTTTTCCCCTATAATAATAACAAGGCGGGTTTGTGTGTAATTCAGAATGGACGGCGTAGCAGTGTGTTCGGAAGTGATTCGAGAGTCTCGGCGAGCTGAGCGGCAGGTGCGAGCCGGCCTGATTAATACCTGGAGCGGATTCAATAGCGGATTTCCTAGAGCAGCCGGGTTTCGCGCTCGTTCGCGGTCTCCCGTCGGTTTGCGCATTTCGCAAGGATCGTATACACGCTAGCCGGCTGGGCAATTTCCACGAAGTCATTATTATTGCATTAGCCGGTGCGGCCGGTGCCGCTGCCGCCGCTGCTGCTGCGGCGGTGGCAGCGGCTCGCCGATTTGAATTACATGTAAGTTTGCAAATTGGAGGAACGGATAATTACGGGCTGCGGAGCGAGCGAGCGAGCGAGTGAACGCACCCTGCGAACAGTGTAACTATCACCACTCCCTCCACTATTTATTACAACGTAACATCACTATCATTCAACTCTCAAGTACGTAAACTAACCCCCCAACGGACCACTTCGCCAAGCTTCCACTTTTCATGGAACTACCAAACCAAAACAAGCTTTAAAAAAAGACAAACTTGCGATCCTCAAAGTAGTATGAAAGGGTGTATGGAGGCTCGAAGGAAGCAGGAGTAGATTCAGTAGAATCAGTGGGACAGTAATCAGTGTGGTCCCAACTTAATCCCGGCGAGTAGTTGGAGGGTGTGTGCGGTGTCGAGGGGGGCAGCACGTGGGCGAGAGTTGCGAGAGTGTGCCGATGCGGGCGGCGTGTGTGCACACATATATATCTCCGGTGTTCCAAAGGCCGCGCACACCAATGGCGGCGAGGGGACACACGTACGCGAGCGTCACCCACGTGCATCCGTATGCACGGACGGCGTCGGACGCTTCGCGGCGGCCGATCTAGCGAGGCAGCCGGGTAATTAGCGGCGGTTATGTCAGCTGAAACTCGCCTCGGCACCGGGCCCCACTCCTCTCTGTACCGTGCGTCCACTCCACCTCCACATACACACACACGTACTAAAGCAGCGAGAGAAGGAGGGCGCGCGAGAGAGAAGGGCAAGCTTCAGGCTGAAGCTCTCCTGGCGGCTTGCTTGTGGAGAGAGGATCGTGTGGAGCACACAGGCTCACCGGCCAGTGAGAGGGAACGTGTAGGCGCATACACGTGTAACGCGATAGCTATGTAGCATAGAGTTACGCGAACCCAATAATACGTCTGACGGCCGTCTAGACGGGGCCACGTAACGCCGTGGTGCCGCGTGTGCGTGTAATCCAGCACGTACCGAGCACCTACACGTACTACGTACACGGCCGGCCTAATGCTCGGCCGCGTGAAATACAGCTATACTACTACCTCTCTCTCTCTCCCTCTCCCTCTCTCGCTCTCCACCGAACGCACTTCCTCTCCCGCCACGATGGCAAACCGCGCGAATCCTGCGCTCCTCAGGAGCCTCCGAGAGTCACCACTGAACGCCTTCTCCCTCTCTCGCTACGTAGAATCACTCGATAGTCCTCCTCTCTCCTGCGAAGATCGCTCCGAGTGGCAATTTAGTGGAATCCATTAAAGAGCGCTGCTTTCGTTCGAGATGTCATTACGTTTCGGGCAGTGGGATGCTGGCGGTGGTGGCGGTGGTGGTGGTGGTGGACGGCTGCGCGGGATTTGCATTTAAATGCACCTGTCCATTTTTCACGCATGCCCTCGCGGCTGACATGCGAAAAGCCGGCGCGACGCCAGCACCAGCACAGCAGCAGCAGCAGCAGCTCGGGAGGCCACCGAACAATCTTGCACAGGAGAGATTAATATCGGCCTGCTGAGCGAGACATCGAAGTACGCCAGGGAGTGTTGATGTAATGATAGACTGTCTAACGAGATGAAGGATGGAAGACCATGGAATTTCTTCTCGACAATGAGCAACTAGCAAACCATTGAATTATGCCTGCTTAGCTTGTAGGAAGAGAGTAGCTTTCCATCCGGGAAAATAATTGCTAGGAGACAAAGAGAGAGAGAGTTGTGTCGATGATAGCTTCGTCCTCTTTCAATTTATGAACAGCCCGAGGAGGACAACAGCGCGTAATCTTGGTCAAATGCTTGGCCTAAGTGTTACACGACTATGCTTTTACAGCACGACGATTCGTCTTGCGTTGGTTTTAATTACTACGGGCGGTTAATGCGCTTGGGAAAATTGATCAAGATGCGTGCGAGGTACGGGCGGCCGTTGGTAATTGCGAGTCAATAGGATCGCTGTATTCCGTAGGGGTGGAAGAGACAGAGAGAGAGAGAGAGCCTGGGCGAGTTTAATATGACCGGCAATGAGAGACTTGGAATCCCATTTGGCGAGGAATCGAACGCGCGTAATCGTATTTCAGCAAGTGCGATTTAGAGTGACTGACCGCCCCGCCTTGTTACTTTATAGCTATTATCTCGAATCTTCCCGCATTAATCAACCAACTAGACCGGCTGAAGATTCCTTTTGCTATACTATTCGATTAGGCATTCTACGAGTAAGAACAGTAAAAGTAGAAGGCAGTTGCGGATGTAGAATGCATTAGTTTGAGAAGGAGAGGGAGAAAGTGTAAATAAAGGAGAGCGAGCAATCCTGACGCTACGCCTACTTCCTCTTTAGAGGACTATTCGCTTGGCTCTAGGCTCGTGGTCAACCGAGATACAAAAGGAAAGCGAACCACCGAACCACTTCGCAGGAAGGAACTCTCGCCGGATGGATCTTCCTCTTCTCACGCTGCCTCTCAACACTCGTATTCGACCACTCCTGCATTGTCCTTCGCATTCTAATTATTCCCATCGCTCTTTCATTTCATTTCTAAATTCGACATATAAAATCAGTGGAACCTCAATAAATGGAGGATCCTTTAAAACCTCCACTCTGACCTGAAAACACTCTGCGATCCGGATCGCGCTTCATGCTCCTGTTGGTAATGGCGTACCATTATCCTCTTTTTGCGTCGCCAGCTCGCGTGTCGTCCAACGATTACATCCCGCCTATTGGTTTCCGTTTCCGGCAGCCGGAGGCTTCGCGTGCAACGGGAAGGCGCAGCATCATCAACCCCGACTTCGCAGGATGATTGCCGTCGAAGCGTGTGACGGTCGGGTCATACGACTTCTTTCAAACATCACAGTCCAACTAAATATTCTTCCTACCACCAAAACAAACTTTCTCATTCAACAGCCAACAGTGAAGAAAATCATGATCCAATTAAAATAGTTCCAGTTCAAATTGATAGACTTTTAATAGCTCAGTGAATCGAGGTTGGCTGTGGTGTGTCGAGCGGGAGCGAGAGGCTGGGAGATTACATGAAACGTAATAATAAAGAGCACTCGCGGACCGCAACAATACTTAAGCGTCGGGTCGCCTGCGTCATTGCGGGGGATGCTGGCTAGTTGGTGTTGTGTGTGGAAAGGGAGTGTGTGGGGTGGGGTGGTTGCTGTTCGAATGTAGAGCCGGGGAGTGCGCCGCGCTTATATACGTGTGTTCGAGGTAGGATATATCTCGGCCTCCTCCCCGATCGCTGATTGCGAGTTTGGTTTTAGTATGGAGTTGGGCTCCGGCGGCCTCCTCATCGAGTGTACTTCTCTCTCTGGGCGAGAGGGAGCGGGCAGCCGCGCGCGGGAGCACACCCCGAGTCGTGCCCGTAGACTAATGATTCCGTCTGAGTGGGAAATTGACCACTAGGGCGCTGAAAACCTTCGGCCAGGATGGACAAGAGAGCGAGCCCTGCGAGACCGAGCGGGAAAGAGGGAGGAGGGAGGGAGGAGGAGGAGAGAGTGCAGGAGAAGGAACAGCCCCATTGTCCCGCGACGGGTCTTAGTGGCTTTCAGTTTTTTAGCGGCGCTTTACCGTCGATCTCTCAAGGATTCGTCTTCCACAACGCGCCCGCTCCTCACCGCTGCCACTTCCGACGCTCACCTCTCTCTTTCTCTTTCTTCCTCTTGCCCGAGCTCTCGCTCTCCGCCCCTTCTCCCTCTGCGGCTAAAACGCCGCTTGGATTAAACTACCTCGGCGAATCGGGCCTTGCTCTTTGCCTCCACTTTGCCGATCTCAGAAGATCCTCTCCTTTTGGTTTGGAGCTAGCGCCAGCCAGGTTTTCACGTCGCTTCACCTGCGATCCTTGGATCCGCTTTCCACGAGATCCACCGAATAGAGTGGCTAGAGCAGCACAAGCAGCAGCAGAAGTCTGTGTCTCGGCACGATTCCAACGTAACACGGGGAAAGGAAGCGTAATGATTTACGGGAGGATTCGGAGTCACGATTAGAACTCTATATTCCCTAGAGCGACCAAGCATATTCCCGCTGACCCCGGGCAATTCGTATTTATTGTGACAACGTTTGCATTGTTGTGAAAGAAACCATTCATTACCGCCGCCAGGATTATGATTAATGACCGGCGCGCAGATAAAATGTACGTAATTGGGGTCCAAAGTTCAGATGCGCACGGCACACCGGTGATGAATAGTGGAATTCAGTGTAATTTATAGTCCGGCTAACATCTCATCTCCACAATACCCACAACCGTAAAATAATGCACGGGAGATCTAACCCGACGATTCTCTTCCTTCGGCACGGGAATTTCATCGTGCAACCGGCGCGCGGCGCCCCCTCCAACCTCCACCCCGCTCCTTAAACACCGGCGTTAATAACAAATGACGTTGCCGCGTAGTTTTATAGGCGCGCTTAAATAAATCATACATCATTCCACGTGCCCACACCTTTCCACGGGATTACTGCGGTAATACTGGCTGACTAGTGCCGGTACTTATACTACTTGCCAACTACGATCTTAAGATTATAAATTTATATAACGAATTCTCTCAGACACCAATTAAAAAATGGAGTTAAATCCCAAATAAACCAAGTTCAAGCTTGGTTGTGATATGAGCAACGAAGGGCAGAATTTCATAGGTGAAGAAAGTAGTGGTAGGATTTAGTTGGGCGAGGCTAGCATTAGCCCTGTCGCGAGAGTCGGACTGCTTGGAGCGAGGACATCACTCTCCTTGCGGAGGTGCATTCATCAGTAGTGCGCATCTGGCGTGGACACGTTGGCATTGGCAGTAGGAGGACTCTTTCACGAAATGCATTCATCGGGGGATGCTAGTGGTGGCGCAGTGGCGAAGTTAGCGAGGATGAGGAGTTGGAGGGCGAAAGGGGGGAGGTAGGGCGCGTGCATCGTTAGAGCAGGGCTGTCAGGTTGCGCAGGTGACCGCGGTAGACATGGATAGATGGACGAGGCGATGTGGCGTGGGCAGCAGGAGCAGCAGGAGCAGCAGGAGCAGCAGGAGCAGCAGCAGCATCCAGAGCCTCCGGAGGTAGAAGGATCGAGGAGTTGAGTTTCTCTCCCTTGTTGCTCGCGAGCAGCACCAGCAACATAGAGCGAGGGAGAGGAGCTCCTCATCCGCTTCCTCTCCCGCTCATGGACCGTTCCGGAGGCTCCTTCAACTACCGCGCGGTGGCCAGGGCTCCTCTTCTGGCGGACTCGAAAAGGCCATTCCACCGTGCGAGCCGGACCCCCGGAAGAGACCCACTCACGGCACACGTCAGTCACCCGGGTCACTGGCGTCCCTTGCGCTCGTCTACGCTTTCTGTCTCCCTCTCATCCTCTCCTCGATCCTTCCTCGCTTGCCTCCTTCTTTTTATCTCGCTCGCTCGCTCGCTCTCTGTCGCAATGAGCGGCTAACTCGCCACTCGAACCACCTGCACACACGCACCAACACGAGCTGCTCCCTGCCACGCGCGCACTTCGCATAACCGAGCGCGCACGCGAGCCACCAACTTCATCCGATTCCTTTTCCTTCGTCGCACCCTGCGTAGTCTGCCAGATCCTTTGGAGCACTCTCTCCTTCTCCATCTCTCGCTCTCTCTCTCCTCTGTTTCTGTGTGTCTGGATACTTGCTACCAAGTGTTCTCCTGGTCCTCCTGCTGCTTTCGGCTCTGCCTGAGTGGCCTGCTCCCGCACGAGTATGTACCTTGGGGATCTTGAGTCTTTTGAGTCTCACGCTGAAGAAATTGGATGCTCGCTCTCTTTTTCTCTCTGTCTGGCGCACTCGAGGTTGGAGTGTAACGTTGGGTGGTGCTAGCCTCAGCACTGGAATGGTAATCAGTCCAGTGCGGAGTTCGAGAGTTAGTCAAACATGGTAAGCCACAGGCATGTGCGTGATCGGCCTGGACATTACTATAAGAGTCGTAAGATGTGGCTCAAGGTATTCTACTTTCCGATTAGAGCTTGCAGCGGCAGCAGCAGCAACCCGCGACAATCACTGGCGGCGCGCTGATCCGCTCCCAGAGAGAAAGAAGTCGTTTCACGCTCTACTTCACCGGTCACAATGACACGCGTCATTCTCATCGCGTTCCCTGTGATTTACTAGTTCCTACAACCACCCTGTTGTTCCCCCTCGGCACCACAGCGAATCGTGCACGAAGAACGCTTGTAAATCCAGCGTCCGCAAAATCATCGCGCACAGCAATTCAGCGGAGCAACACATTACTCCTTCGATTTTTAATCAACGATTAATCGACACGAAAAAAATATACAACGCCCCAATAACTGTACATTCGAACAGATCGGAAGTGTTGAGAAATCCCTCCGAAATCCGGGATCAAAGTGTCGAAGGAATTTAACGGAATCCTGTCTGGCCGCGGGAGCAGTCATTACTCTTGACGGGTAACAATGACACTGCGATTTCTTTCCAGTGTTTTAGTCACGCGAGGAGCTGTTATGTTCGCTGTATGACCAAGGTTGACGAGTAATGAGAAAGAGAGAGAGAGAGGCTTCAGCGTAGACAGCCGATTGATTATGCATGCACTACCCAAGTGGTACGCATGCCTCCTCCTGTTTTTAACTAGTTCGTACGTGCGCTGCTCTCAGTTAGGTCACACCAACCACGACAAATGTCCTTTTTCCACAGTTCCCCTTAAATGTCCTAAACAAGTACGAGCTATTCATGGCAGCTAATTAAACGAATCTATCGCAAGCGACTGGGGAAGAATGAGGACTCGCTGAAAAGAAATTCTGGGCAGGAAAGTGTGCATATATATATATATCGATATTTTTTAGCGTATTGTGGTTGGCAGACGAAGGCTAGCCAGGACATATCGAGAACATCCACCACGTGGGTTGCGCGGGCTCGGCGGAAGAAGGCGGCGGTGGCGGCGGCGGCGGCGGCGGCGGCGAGGGGAGGGGCGGCGGTAGGGTATTCCACCCGCGCTCGAAACAGGGTAGAAACAATGAAGTTTTGAAGGGTTGACTCTCGGGCGGGGGGATCAAAGGTTGAACGAAGGGGTGCACGGGTTTCAACAGCCGCACTGAGTGGCTATTAGGCACCCCCAAGCCAAGCAAGAGCAATTTGCTATAATCATTACCATTCAGGATCTCCGAGCCGAGAGGGTCCGTTTCTCCGTGCGTCTCCTGCCCTCCTTGACGAAGAGCCGCGCGCTGGCTTATGCCGCTCAGCCGTCCTCCAATGCCCGAGGAATATCTGACCCGAGCGGAGAGAGCGCGCTACCGCTGGACCACGCTCGATCCTTTTTCACCAATTCCTCTCCTCGATAAAAGATATACTCCTTCGAATAAGGAATGATCCAACCGATTGGATCGTGAATCGTGGCTGATTTCCAAAGATCGAGTAATATTAAACCACTTCCTCTTTCGCGGAGGTCGGCCGCAGGAAAACAATAGATAGGTCGGGCGGACGGGGACTAACTATTACCCTCGGCGCCCCTGCCAGGGGAACAAGCGACATCCTTGAAAACGTGATACCAATTCCGGCGAGCGGTGTTGTGGGCATGTACCTCCGGAGTTACGGTCCCATGGAGAAGAAGCAGTGAGCAGCGGCTCGAGCCGAGGAGAGAAGCGGAGGAAGCCCGAGGAGAAGAGAGAGCCGTAGGAGACGGAGAGTAGGACTCCGGGTGGTAGATCGAAATCGCGTTGACGGGCAAGAAAATGAAAGGAAAAGGAAAAGAAAGGGGCAGAGGGGCAGCGTGCACCGAGGGAGAAAAGGGCTGCTGGTTGCGTGGCAGTAGGTGCCCTAGCGTGAGTGCGAACGAGGAGGGCCGCAGCGGAAAGGAAACCGAAGGGGGCGGCGGGGGGGATGGGGGCGAGGGCAGAGTGAGGGAGAGAGAGAGAGAGCGGGGGCGCACTTGGCATCGGGGGGAGAAAGAGAGAGAGAGAGACGAAGGCAGGGGGTGGCAGTTAGCAAAGGAATCGTCGAAGACGCGAGGGGCAGGAGAGGGCGGCCCGAGGATGCATGAATGTGCTAGCAAGAACAATTGATGAAAAACAGTGCGAGAGAGGTTGGGTTTCTCGGAAAGTCTCTCTCCGTGAGTTCGCGCGCGCGCGCGCGCCTTCGCCCGCTCTAGAGAGGAGCCAGCCAGAACACGGCGAGCACACAGAATGAAGAAGGGAGGCAGGTGCATCGCGGGTGCTGCAGCTGGGAGGCTGCCGACGCCGCCGCCACCGCCGCCGCCGGTGCAACGTAGTCCTTGCAAGATACTCTGACATCCACCGCCTTCCCTCCTCGCTCGCGATCCTCCCCTCGCTTCGCCTCGTCCTGGCCGACTCTCTCAGAAGAGACGCAGTCCTCGCTGCCTCCTGCTCTATCAGCCGCCTGCGCTCCATTTCTATCCTCGCCGACCTCGCCTTTTCTCCGCGCCCGCTCTCTGGCCCCTTTTTCTTTCCTCAACCACGACCACGAGCACGACGCCGCGCCGCGCCGCGTCGCGTCGCCCAGGGGCGGATTCCCTCTGACAAAGCTGGCCCAGGAAAACACTAAGCGCGAAACTTCACTTTCAAGCCAATCCGAAAGGAAGATCGTTTGATTTTTGTACTTGTTTTGGATGAGTTTGATTCTGATTAGTTTCTGTTTTTATTCTGATCTTCGAATGTCGAAGATATAATGTCGGAGAGCTGTCAGTGACCATCGTGGGAACTTGATATTGCAATCGCTCCTGCATGACTATCACCGATCTAAAACGAGTTCCAATTAGCCGGCATTAATATGCGACTCTCCATTTTTACGTGCAAGCGCACGTCGTTATTGGGCACAAAGTATCAATAATGCATGACTCGGCGTGGCTCGCACAGTAAAGTTTCCCACTGCATTCCGCAAGAAGTGTCAATGCGCCTACAGTAAAAGTGTGGAAACCGACGCCGCTGTAGTTCTTTTTTAATAGTTTCGAATTACGGCGGAGGGAGACATGCTTGCTTATGCGGTAAAACTGATACTTGATTACCTCAATAATCGCTTCCCGCAGGGGGCACATTATAACAACGTTATTAACCGAAGCGCAATATCGTGTAACTCGAGGGGAAAGTAATATCTTTGGAAAACTTCTACCGGACGGGCAGAAAAAATCTTGCTCGAGACGACGACGACGGCTCGACGGGAAAACGTTCAACCGGGTAGAGAGTCTCGCTGGATTCTACCTCAGTGCTCTCATTTCTACTCGATATATTGTTTCTTCGAGAATTTCCAGGGTGCCCGCTTGCCCGCCGTCTGACCGCCGCCGTCTTATTCTACTTTCCTCACTTCTCCCACTGATCTTCGACAGAGGAGTTTGCGTCTTTCATGATTGACTTTCCTCTCGAGGATTCTATCGTTGCGCTTTGTATCAGAGTTTTATTTAACTGTCGCGGAGGACGAAGGACATCGTAGACGCGTCTTAGCTGCAGCAGGGAAGCGATCTGGTCTGGAGGAGCACGGTACCTGGCCACGCACGCTTACAAAACACAGGCGAACCGGCGGGAAGAGGGGGAGAGGCGTGCCGGGGACGTTTATCGTCGCCCTAAAGGTGAATTCACTCGGTGGTGACGCGACGGGACTCGGGAACCCGGCGAGAGTGTCTAGACTGCTGGCAGACGTAGCAAAAGGACGATGTACAACCATGCCGAGGCCCCGTGCTCCCAGCGACCGGCCGCACCATGATTGGCCGTGTTCACACGAGCACCCAGAATACCTTGGAACCAGCAGACTCATCCTGCAAAATGTCCTCGGCCTGCAAATCTATCTATCGCTTCACTCTTTCAATCCGCGCTCCTACAACCACCAGAAAATAGATCAGACTTTTCCTTCCTCGCAAATTCATTCTGTCAGCCAATAAAAGCCTTCGTTTCTCATTGGCAAACCGATTCCTTCCGACAGGATTTAAAAGGAGGCAAACAGTGCTCGTCAAACTTTTATTACTAACACTGGCAGACGTGTGCACGCGTGGCGTGTACGTGTGCCCGTCATTTCTCGAGATCGTCCCGACGCTCCTCGGAGTATCAACAGTCTCCGAGAGTTCGGTTACAAGTTGAAGAAAAGAAACAATCCGTACTATCATAAAATAAACGGCGCGGGCGAAAGAAAGAGAGAAGGAGAGGGAGTGAGCGGGGCACGAAGTTTCTGGGATGAGGGCCGAGAGAAATGGAATGGAATCCTGGAGAATTCCGGACGGCGTAGGTTGTTACTGCCGCGGCAGCTACTCCGGAGAGTGTATTTGCGTCTTCTATTACTATTCCTTCGTCCTTCCTTTTTCCCGTGACGCGCGTTCTCCATGTATTATGCATATGGGCAAGCCTCCGCAGTTCTGCATATCAGATCCAATGTCACGTTAGCTTAAAATCAATGTTGTGCATCCTTCCCCCTATATTAGTCCACCGAGAGATACCGAGAGAGAGAAGGTTTCCACGCGCGCGCGCGCGCGCGCCCACCCACCCTTCTTCCCGCCTTTAGCCAAGGGTAATTCTCCGAGGAGATTAGTCTCCACACCCACGCGAATCAACCGCGTCTTCACTTAACATCTTTGCTACCATTGCTTCACTTAACTTGACCGCGATCCAACTCTATCACATCCGAACGAATCAATCTACAAGAGGAGGGAATCCTATAGTTCGAAAGTGGAGGGTCGGAAAGTCGAGGTTCGCAAAAGCATCCTGTTCCTCATTCCACGGGGTCGCCGTCGCGGCGGACCGTGAGAAAGAGACGTTGCGAGAGGCATGGCCGATGCAAAGAACGGCGTCTCTCACGGAATAATCGGAGGGCAAGACAGGGGGACACTGGTTATTTTGCCAATTATAACAGTACAAGGGCTACACGCTCGAGAGTAGAGGAAGAGGGAGAGTATGGACTAACCGCGTGTTGAGAGTAAATCCTCTCCTTCTCTCTCTCTCTCTCTCTCTCTCCTCTCAATGCAGAGAGGAGTGTAGCGGTGCATAGGTGGACAGAGGCGCGCACAGCTCCAATATCATGTTCTTAGGCGCAACGTGTATAATGTCGGGTACCTTTCGCGGTCCTGCCGGCAGTCGGCTGGCATGCCGCTCGCTTGAAAAATCGAAACGGCCTACCGTGCCTTATAAAGAGTTCTGTTGTCTCGTTACGCGAGATGCACGAGAAACGTGCATCGCGAATGCCGCGGCGGGCCGGCGCACGTGTGCAACGTAAATCTCTTAACCCCGGGCTGATGCGCGTACGGCTAGCTAGTGCAGCAGCAGCAGCAGCAGCAGCAGGAGCAGCAACAGCAAGAGCGCTCAGAGAGAAAGAGAGTAGTGGAAGGTATGGTGGCCGCGCGCGGAGAGACTCCACCGAGGGAAGAAGGGAAGAAGACTCGGGGCTGGCTTGGCCTATCGGGCCGATATAAGCCTGAGATAGAGAGCAAGCGTGTCGGGGACATTGTCTTCCTCGAGAAAGTCCTCCTCTAACGACGGGCCAAGCCACCGCGCTCGCCAAAGTCGTTAAGTTAATTATACGCCAGCCCGTTCTCCGCAGCTCTATCCTTCTAAGGAACGCGCCCGATTTTTTCCAATCCACGATATACACTCTACCACGCGCTCGCGCTCCCGCTCACCGCTTATACAAATGTACAAGCATCCTGAGAGCAGTCGAGATGCGATGACTATTTCAAGGGTGGTCTTTTCATTCCATTGGACAAGCCTCTCTTATATTACAAAAATATCTATGTGTGATACGCTTGGCTCTTTCAGAGTCTATTCAATAGGATCGAGCTATTCTTTCATCTGGCAGGAAAAAGTGACGAGTCACTTAATTTGCTTGGTCTCGTATTCGGTATTGAAGCGTGGGTTATTACTAGTCGCGGCGAGGACGTCAGTGAGCGGGGAAGTGTGGGGAGCAGGAAGCGGGAAAAGTAAAAAGTCGAAATATCATCAGGCTCGATTCGATTGGGTGGCTGTGTCTGGCTGGGGCCTGGCGAGCGGTATTCGCACATGCCCGGCCGCGCCTCGGGGTAGTGTAATTACGCAACGCTATTGCCGGCATGGCTAGCATAATGTTCTTAGCCCCGGGGGCTGGCTGACTGGCTGGCTTTCCGAGTCTCCAGCATAGATTCCGCCCGATTATTATTCGCCGGCAATTCCATCCGCGCCGCCGACTTCTGCCTCTACGTACCAAGCCCGTACGCGCGCGCGTTACAAGCGCAGACGCGCTCAAAAGTTTCTCTCGCTTGGATTTGACTGGCTCTGTGCAGTGAGTCAGAGCGGAGCGCGAAAGCACTCCCGGACTAGGGAGTGGGAGGAATTTTAGCGAGGTTCACTCCTAAACTCCAGCGTATCCCTGCGCTTCAGCCAATTAATTCCGAGACGTCCAATTACTTTCTTCATTGTACTTTCACCTAAAAGTGCCACTCGATCGTTGACTTTCACGAGCCCTTCACCAAACAGACAGACAGACAAGCAGGCTGGCAGGCGGGCGACAGGCAACCAGCCAACCAGGAGGAAAAGGAGGAGGTCGAGCATAAGCGTTTCTATGTGATGTCTGACTACTTCTCTCAGTAGAGAAGCGCGTCTCCTGCCGCGGAGATTTAGTGGGAGGCATCGGGATCCAGATGCACCGATTCAGAGAATTGCAGCGGCGCTGCATTGAAAGCAAGGGATGCGAGGAGTGCGCGCTAGCCTACGAGAGAGGAGAGCGCCAAGCGAGAGAGCTAAGAAAAAGTCTTTGAGGAAAGAGAAGGAAGCAGACCGCGCGGCTGCCGGAGAGGAAAAGGCGCAGCTGCAACGAACTCTACGTGCTGCTGCTGCGGCTGCTGCTGCTGCTGCTGCACCGTCGCAGCATGTACGTACCAGCTCGTGCAGGAGCAATAAAGTCTAGGCCGCTTCGCCTAGAATCGCATGTCGGCCGAGCGGCCGCCGTTTCTTAGTGACTGCTTCCGGTGCGAACACGTCGTCACTTCCGGTCCCAGCACCGTGAGACCACTCCGATTCCTCGAAGGAGACATCGACTTTGATATCGAACCTCCCCGCATCTTCGACCACCTGATAATTACCACCGATTATTATATCACCACGTTCGCTCGATTGACGTGGCCAGTATTTAAATGTAATTTTATTATTATTAATGACTGGGGCGTCAGTCCAAGCGATGACTGATTCCACGCATTGATTGAAGTCTTCCCGTTCTTACTTGGTCCGCACGAAGATTACTACGTCCTGAGAAGAGTCCGAGAACGCAGTAGTGTCGAGCCAACGAGCGGAGAGCTATTTCCACGCGTCGAGACTTTGATTGATCCGTTTGGCACTTGTGAAAAGTGGTCTGATTAGCATCGCCCTCGGCTACGTTCGCCGCTCGACTGCCAACAGTTTCCTCGCTCGTTCGTCTTTCTAATGAAGTCAGGAACCTAGCCGCTATCGCTCCCAGGTACACGCTGTTACACGCTTTCTTCCCTCGGTTACTCCCAGTTCAATGATGCCAGCAATAAAATTGCCCTTCACTCGTGACTCTCCTCCTCTTTCCCTCTCTTGGCTCGCCAACTAACACCACCAGTCGACGATGACTCGGCGCGGCAGTAGGAAAAACGAAAATGGAGGGATCCCGATTCGAATGTTACGATCGAGCGAGACGATAAACAGAGAACGGCACACAGAATCCACCACCCACCACTCGACTCCGCAACGGTGCTCTCCTCGATTCCATAAAAATACCGATTGTTCGCTTCTTATTCCCTCGGCGTTGTTTTTCTCCGCCGCGGCAGCGAAAGGTGGTCGCGTTGTATTCCATTATTGCTGGGATGCAGATAGCAGCTCTGAGGAAGAGTGTCTAAGTTGAATTGGATCGAGCGAGAGTTGGGAGGAGGGCTTTTTTTTGTCGTCGCTAGCCAAATCGATGTCTCAATGGACATGTATCGTGTCCATTTCGACGGTGCTCGGGTTTTTCCGCTTTCGTCGTGGGATTATCGGATCTTCCTCGAGAGCGGTCCATATAGAGGAGAGAGTCACACTCGATCGCCTCGATCTCTCGAGAGGAAGCATGAATGGAGCGCGCGAGCGCGCGTGTACTCTCGCTCATCGGTAGAAAATCGCAAGAAACATTGCACCGCAAGAACGCGACGGGGCAATCCAATAAACGCGAGCGAGAAAGCAAGCAAGCAAGCAAGCAGGCTGCCAGCCAGCCAGGTAGGCAAGCAAGCAAGCAAGCAAGCAGGCAACTGCACACTCTCGGTAAATGCAAACGCAATCTGCCACTGACGGATGCATTATGCAACTTTGAGCGGGCAGCCCCAGTCGTATTCATGAAATGGTAACCGGCGCTATTCGCATGAACAAATCCTTGCAACTGATTACATACACCCCCGTAGGAAGGCGCGTGGGGTGGAATGTATGGATCTCTAAATATGCCGTACTCCCGAAAGAGGCCAAGAGAGAGAAGAGAGAAGTGAGCGGGAGGCCCACCTAAAGCAGCGCACAGTCTTCGAACTATTCTTACGAGCGAACCTATTTCCAAGGTGTCGGCCCACACGGAGCGACACTTTCCGGCACGACGGAACGGTGTCGACTGGGAGCAGCAAGTGGCGGGTTAAAAATAAGACCGCTTTATGGTGGTGTCAAGCGGGTCGGAGGCTCGAGAGAATCGGACCGATTAGAACAACGCTCGCTCTTAGACTCGCCAAATGCCCTATGAAATATTCGAAAGGTGTTCGAGAAGGGCCAGTCTTTCCAGAGATGAAAGCTTGAGAGATTAAAGCCGGAGAGTCCGAGGCAAAAGCTTGAGAGTCGCGCTGGGTCAAAGATTCTCCTTTCTGCTCGTTCTACTGTGTTTCTTCCTCCCTCTCTCTCTCTCTGTCGAGCGAGCGATCGGGAAACGAGGTAGACCGGCGCAGGTGGCACACTGTTTCCACGTTTTCACTGATAAACGAACGATTGTTCGTGCCACGGCGACGATAGCGGCGGCGCGGCGGCCAGCATCCATTCAGGAAAGATTAGAGTGTGCCAGCCACTCAAAGGGAGCCTCCACCTCCTCCTCCTCCTCCACCCTCGGACTCTCCTCGCGTGGCGCGGAGCGGCGCGCCTTCCCTTCTTTCCACACTCCCTTTTCCCGTCCTCGTCTTTTCCACATTGCTTCTTATTGTTCGAGCGCGTCGATCGATCAATCGGCTGTTTTGCCGCGCCAACCAAACAAAGCCACGGGATTACCTCCGAGAGAAAAGAAGCGATACTCCCTTGGCGGTGGCGGCGGCGGTTTCTTCCCAGAGGAAGAGAGATCGATTCATCAATAAAGATTCAATTAATTATTCTTTGCAAGAGTGCAGCGTCCAGTATCAATTTTTCAATGCATTCCTTGGTAAAGGTAACCGCGCGTACGAGGGCCGTCGAGGATCGAAGTCGGGAAGGTACTCCGACTTTTTGGAGGCGAGGCAGCCAACAAGATGAATGGCGAATGATTCAATAATCAGAGAGCGGGCGAGTGAGAGAGAGAAGGGAGAGAGAGACAGAGTGAGTGGGTCTCGCGAGACTTACACCACTAGAGAGTGCAGACAAGCGCGCCCGAACGTTCTCCTCTGTCCGAGTCACCGAGCCTTGCCCATTCCTCTCTTTCCCCGACTGTCGATCTGCCTCCGGCTATCTCCCTCTCACTTTCACACTCCCTCCCAACTTCTCCTTCTCGCTCCCTCCCGCTCCCGCTCCCTCACTCCCTCTCCCTCTCTCTATCTGGTCCCTTCCGTTTGTCTGGCCGTCCGCGAGCACGGGCATCCATCCGTCCGTCTGCCTCGGATTCCGTCGTCGAACAGTGAATCACGTCCATTGACTGGACGCCGGCCAGACGGACCTGGCCCGACCCGACCATATACAGACTAGATTCACTCGCGCGCGCACCGTCCATCCGCACCAGGTTCCTCTCCGCCAGAAGTCGATGCTCCCTCTCGGAAAAGGAGGACGCCGATCACCAGCTTCTTCCGAGGCCGTCGCGTTCTAACAGTCATCGCTCGCGCTATCATTCCATCTGCACGATCTTGATTTTGTCTCGAAACTTTCAACACACACTTTGAGATTTGTTGGTTTTTGTTTTTGGTTTTGTTGGTTGTTGGAGTTTGGTTGGTATATTGAGTTAATTATGAATGGAAGGTTGTTGCTTGTTTGGTTGAGGTTGGAGGAAAAAGACGGTTGGGAAATGGCGGCGTGATCAACCCTTTGGTGGAGGTTGACGCCAGGAAAATTGGAGAACCGAGCGTTGGTGTGTCGATGTAGCCGCTTGAAGGATACGATCGTCCCCCGCGTAATTCGAGCCTTGCGAGTCCTGTGAGATGCTCCTGGCACTGATCGATGCACTGTGATATATACCTCCCGTTGTCCTCTTCTCTCTCTCTCTCCCGCTCCCTCTATCGTTCTATATATCTCGTCGATGGCCCTAAGGGGTCCGGAAATCCCAACGCCGGCCCGATAAATTATGTCATTAACGTGATTCCGTCCGGCTTCGAGAGACGGAGATGGAATCCTGAGAGTTGGATGAAAATGGGATGAGCGAGTGAGAGAGAGAGAGATTGATTTCGAGAGGAATGATGATGTTGACAAGTGTCAGAAGGATGTCTCTTGGTAGGAGATGGAGTATGGCTTTCTTTGTCAATGGGAGAGAGGAGAGAGAGCATTGACTCTGAGTGAGTAGGTTGGCGTAACACAGTCTCCATCGAGGCAGATCGGAAGGGCTTGAAGGTGCTCCTCTCCTGCTGGTGCAGCAACAGCAGTAGCAGCAGCACAAAGGACGAAGTGGCTCGAGAGGAGAGGAGGCACGGTAGGCCGCTGCATCCGGTCACAACTGACCTTGACTTCTTCGGTTTATTCTTCAACGATCGGCAGTGACCACCAAACGCATCGACTATCTAGATATTCACCACCTGTCGTGATTCTATCGAGTCGAGCATCGACCACAACCGCACACACACGGTCTAGTCCCCCTTGCCGATCTTTTATCCGGTCTGCACCACCGCACCACGTATACGTCGCGTTGGGAATACGCACTTTCTCGATATACATTGTCCTTCGGAGCCGGCGAGAGATCTCCATTCCCATTAAACTCCATCAACTCGCATCAATTATACACCGAGCGATTGGGCAATCGCTCTTCTCTACTTGACGATCAACTCTGTCGCTATTAATTAATGGCGGCGCTCGCTAGCCAGAAATTAAAGGAAAGTTGAGTCGGCTATCAAGCGAGAGAGCTTCACCGCAAGCAAGGCTTGGCGAAGGTCCCCCACTTTTAGCTGGAGCTAAGTCTTTCCAGCGGCTCCATTGCAGTGGAAAGCCGCAAAAGTGCGCTTTGCCGAAAAGCCGGCGAAGGGTGAAGTAGCAAATCCGGGCAGCGTGAGACAGACAGGTGGAGAGACAGACAAGCGACGCGAGAGAGAGGGAGAATTATTAGGGTAGAGAGGAGAGAAATCCGGAAGAAGTTGAGGAAGGAAGGAAGGCGAAGAGGTGTAGGTCGGAAGTAAGGAAGGAAGGAAGGACGGAAGGAAGGAAGGAAGGAAGGAAGGAAGGGTGCAGGAGGGAGGCTGGTGGGGGTGTCCGGTATCAGGCTGGGAGCAAAGGGGATGCGCTGCAAGGGACGCGTGGTAGGTCCACCGAGGAAGGTACACCGTCACGTGGGCATCGCGGGGGCGGTACCGCTTTCCCGCGAGCGCACGGTATAAAAGAGAGACGTGCCACCGGTGCATCCACCAATTACCATTGCACCTTGCCACCGTGACGCAGAGCCAAGGTCGCGCGCTAACCCGAGACTCTCTTCTCGCCCCATGGCTTCTTCGCATCGACTGTCTTCATCGCGCCACCACTGACTATCGCCACTTCAACCCCCGCGAGCGACAATCTCAATCGCTCCGGAGACGTTCTCCCTCGTGACACGCGGCTATCGCTGCTCGAGAATCGCACGCACGTATCCACCGATCACGAGGAACACTACTCTTGGACGACGATCGGTAATCGAAAGCGATTTTTTAACGGGATCTCTCCTGGTACCGTTGCCGGATCCTAGTCGGTAAGCGTCATACTAAACTGTGCGAATTTTTATATCCACCATTCAAAGAGTGTATTTGCTCTCTATCTATTTCTCTTTCTCTTTCTCTTATCTCTTGGAGAGAACGCGTTGGTAATTCTTCGGGGTTTAGGAATCGGTGGGTGTTGAGAGATTTGAATTAAAGGCTACGTAGAAGTGGGCTAGTTTTTATTTCGAGACTCCTCCTCTGTGTGCTCTTCTCCACTATCACTTTTGACCCTGACCACCGCATTCCCGTGACCAGCGGCAAGATGCAGTGTCGGATATCTGGAGGATCTTCACGAATACCAGTGACCCGCAGACTCGGCCCGGCTAGAGTCTGCCACTCGCATTAGTGACTCAGTTAAAAATAAGCGGCGCCGAGCCTCCGCCCGATGATTGAGAGACATAAACAGCGACGTGCGAAACTCCCCGCGAAATCCCGGCCGCCTCCGATTCGCTCAACTCCCGCTTCTCGAAAAGATAGCCGGACAATCGTGTTGGCTCATTTATTACGTCTGTTACGCGACGCGCGATTGCTCGCTCTTATCATTTTTATAACCATTCCTGGATAATCCGGCGATCGCTCCTCGGAGATAACAATCTGTTACGTCAGATTTATTCCACTAGCACGGAGATACACATGCACTCTCGGTTAATTCGGAGCACATCCTTTCCCTCTCAAACATTTCTCCTTCCGGAAGAAAAGACGCCGAGGCACGTAAGACTGGCGGAGTCAAGGAGAAGCACGAGCGCCGCTGAAGAAGAAGAAGAAGAAGAAGAAAAGTAAAAGTAGGCCGGCTTAGAGAAGGTGAAGGAAACTTGGCAGAGAGAGCTTAAAGAAAAACTTGTTGGCCGGTGGTGAGCGAGGAACACTTTTAGTCGCGCGGAACATCTCCTCTCTTCCCGGGAACTTCTCGGCCAGCTCGGCCGAGCTCTCCCCGAACAATCGCACACACGCACGCATGCACGCGCGCACGCACAACCAAGAAGATCATGAGTGCCAATTCACGCGAATTCCAACTCAAGCGGGAAAGGGAAAAGTGTGTATATACCCTAACTCATCTCCGGGGCTGACTGGGAAGAGTGTCATTCCACTGGTAGTCGGTGGGACTACCCTCGCTGCCCTAGCACAAGTCACCAGGGCTGAAGAGAGCTACGATGGCACCGGAGGCCTCTCGCTCGAGGGTGTAAGGTAAGAAGGATCTCGCGAGCAGGAAAATCTCCTCGCGGGGTCCTCGAGGAGTAGGAGGAGGCGGCGGTGGCGGCGACGGCGGCAGCGGCGTCGGCGACAGCGGCGGCGGCGACAGCGGCGGCGGCGGAGGGAGGAAGGAAGGAAAGGTGGTCGAGGGGTCGACGAGCACACGGCAAGGGCCGAAGGACTGGGAGAGCTGGCGAGTAGGAAGGCGAAAGGAAGAGAGGCAGTGAGCGAAGGGGTTCCAGCGCAAGGAGAAGAAGAAGAGGAAGACGAAGAAGTCGACGAAGGAAGGAGCATGCATGCATGCATGCATGCAGGAAGGCAAAGCCGGGCAAGGCAGACAGGCAGGCAAGCAAGCAAGCAAGCAGGCAGGGCAAGCAAGCAAGCAAGCAGGCAAGCAAGCAAGCAGGCAAGCAGGCGAGGCGTGCAGGCACACAGGCATACGTGCAGGCAGATAGGCGAACCGCTGCCGCCGCCGCAGCCACAGCCGCGATCGCGCGCCCGAAGAAGGGAAGTGGGGACAGCATAACACAGCGCGGCCGCGTGTGCAGGCCGCTTTTGCAGAGCTTCGCTCGGCACACGGGCAAACGTTCCGCCTTGTGCTGCTGCTGCTGCTGCTGCTGCTGTTGCTGCTGCTCCCGACTGTCGACTGCCGCTCTCAGTCTGCCGGGCGGCCTCGTGCGCGCTTGGCTTCAATCGGTGAATCCGCGCGCCGGCGAAACCGCCAGCGAACAGCATACGAGTGCCGCAACTCCCAACAGAAGACACTCGCCTCTCTCTCTCTCTCTATCGCTCTCTCTGTCTGCCGACGAGTCATCGCTCGCTCTTGAGAATCAGTGAACACGAAGACGTTAACGACAAGGAGGAAGAGCCTTGCTGCTACCAAGATTAGTGGGACGTGGGAGAGTGAGGCAGGTCCAGGTGACCGGACATCAGGATCCAGCGAGAGCTAGAATCTCGGCTGACAGCCGGCCAAGAAAGAATCATCATCAGTCGGAGACGAAGGAGGTCGTCTCTCATTAATAGAGAAAACACGTGACGATGAGGGAGATTGGATTGCGGGCTCGTGCGACGTGTGCCAGAGGATAACGCGCGCCCCAGGCGGGACCGGAAGTCGCGTGCTACCGGACGGAGGGAGAGAGTGCTCCTCCTCCTCCTCCTACTCCTGCGACGGAAGTAACCGGCGGGAGCGGGCCGGAAGAAGAGCCGCCGCGGTCCACAGGTGTTCCGGGATCGATCGGGAGCCGCGCGCGGCCCGCAGTTGGTGTGAAGTTCAGTGATTCTTGCCGCCGCACACACGTGACACCCTACGGAAGGCACCCTGCCACCCCAACCCCCCCTTTGGCCCACCGACCTACCCCCCCGCGCCTCCATCGTCATCATCCTCCTCACCCCCCCTGTATCTTTTGGCAGGCATTTCAGTTCTATTTTCGTTCGACTAGCGATTACGTGGATCGATCGGAAGGAGCAGCGCCGGTGAGACTGAGAGTCAAGTAGTGTTACGAGAGGCGAGAGGAGTCGCTTTATAGGAGGATCGCGCGGGCGCTATCAGTCGGCGATCGACGCCGCGCGCGCGGAAGCGTCGACGTCGACGAGAGTGAGTTGATCGGACGGACTCGATCGCTCCTCGAGAACGGAGAGAAAGAGAAAGAGAAAGATAGAGAAATAGAGAGCGGGAGTGTGAGAAGGACGAGAAGAAGCTCGTGTTAGCCGATGCGAGCTATGCGGCCGCGAGTGCGAGCCGCGACCGCTCATTTCCGTTTTCCTCGGCAGACGCGCAGCATCATCATCATCCCGTGAGGAGAAGTAGTGGGCTGCTCTGGTAATCGGGCGCGCGTGTCGCACGTGTGCGCCCGCCCGCTTCGCCGACTGGCTAGGAGAGCGTGATATGCGTGCCAGGCTATCCAGGAGAGTTTGCGGCCTCGGCGAGACGACGGACTGCAGGAGAGTGTGCCTGGGCGACTAAAGGCCAGGAGAGGAGACGGCACACGTCAGGCTTGCGAAGGCTGGGCGCACGGGCGCAGCTGTCGCGAGCAGGGAGGAAGGAAGGCAGCAGCCAGCAGCCAGCCAGGGACAAGCAGAGGTAGAAGCGGAGGTAGAGGCAGAGGTAGAGGCAGAGGCAGGGCAGATCAGGCTCTCCTGCTGTCATGTGAGCGGCCGGTGAAGCGGCGGCACGGGTCACAGGTCTCTCCAGGGAATCGGCCCTCCAGGCAGATGAGATGTGAAGCTCGAGGTGGACGCACCGCCGCCGTCGAGCTGTCCCGAGCGAAGGCGGAAGTCCCAGGCGAGTGGAGGAGGAAGCGGAAGAGGAGTAAGGAGGCGGAGGAGGGGAGGAAGAAGGGGCTGCTGGTGCCAGGAGGGACGGGTGGTCCCGGGGGTTACTGCTGCTGGCGGGTTCCGCCTGCGATGACGACCCTGCGACGGGGTATCGCGGCACCCCGGTACAACACCTACTGCCTCCTGCTCTCCCTCGTCCTCGGACTGCTCCTACAGAGCCAGTCCGCCAGTGGTGAGTTAGCTTTCAGAGCGCGGCCACCTCTACCGCACACACCCTAGACGGCCACCCGTCAAGTGTATCGATGACTTATCGATATCTTATATCAATGACTCGGCGCGCAATCGCCGTGTGTCTAGACTTGACTGATCATTGCTTGATAGCACTTAATGCAATGTTCCTTGAGCATAGATTGTGCGTGCTCCGGCGTGCTTGCGTAATCCGGCGAGCGCCCGCGCTCGCTACTCTTGATTGGATACATCTCGCCTTGCCCCGAGCTACAGACATACACTCTTCTTTGAGTGTACCCCCGCTCGCGCCCGCACGCAAGCCATTATTATACCTTGCCAGTCTTTCGATCAGTCATCGATATCCTCTTCGGGCTTCCATACAGGATTTTCGGCCGGCTGGTTAGCCAGCCTTTATAGCACTTGTTAGATATTAAGTTAATGGTTGCTTTGGTTTGCTCTTGTTGTTTGCGATCATTGCTCGATCTAATTATCGTATTGATCATTCATGCGGGTAGCCTGAATCCTATGCGTGTTTGTGATATGTATTCCACTTCACCGAGGGCTGAGTAAGCTAATCCACTGACTTACTTAATGAAGCGCGACTCTGAATGTCCGATCTGTGGTTCGCCCGGCATCGAACTAGATATCACTAACTGCGTAATAAACGTTATTATTTATTTCAGACGGCTCGTTTTCAGTTACACTTTCGCGATTTCTCTCGCACGAGCAACACTGTCGTTACAAGTGTTGCCGGTGGTTGCTCGAAGCTCACGCTTTGTGGTAGCTTGCGCTGCACAGACTTAAAGCCGAGTCTCCACAACACGTATCGTTGCCCCGAGGGCACACGCTTCGCGCCCCGCGCCTTTTACACGCCCGCGATTCAATGCCCACGATGATTTCGCAAGCTGGCCCCCCTGTTTCGTGCCATTGCCATATCTGATTTTTGTAACAGCGCAATTTGCACGCCATCGCGAAATGTAAATGAAATTATCGACACATGCTTTTCTGGAGTATCCTCGTTGATCTTTGACCCTTTCGCTCGAGTTGCTTTTTGCGGAAAGTTCTCCACGTCCCTAGGAACTTCCTTATTCTTCCGAGGGGACCTTTCGAAGTCAGAGGTCGACTCGGTAAGAAGTTGTAACAGACGACGGAAAAGTCCGACCACTCCGGTGGAATCTGTCGGCTAAGTCAAACAAATAGTCGAAGTTCTCGAACCCGACCTGTTTTGCCAGCTTCCGCTTAGTCGATTGACGGATCGCAGGATCTTTTAAACGACAATGGGAAATTCGGTCAATCCGCAGGAATGCTCGAGTACTTCACTGGCATCTGTATTAATGGACTGTTTTATAGGAGGCTTATCTTAATCTTAATAGTGACGCTCGTGCAAACCCGGCGAGAACCGGCCGAGTTATAGTTCCGTTTAAGTGTACCAGACCAATTCAATAATCTAAAACAGCAGCGATTAGTTTGAGCAGACATATGAATCCCGTTGGGGATTTCGCATGATAAAGCATCGCGTAAATTTCTTATTCGTCCTGATGCGATTGAAAGAGGGCCTGAGAAAATATTCCCTTCTATCATCAGGCTGAAATTACTCGTGATTCCCACGAAGGCTCCCCTCGCCAATTTATCAGGCGCGTATCGCGATTATTAATTAATATCCCGGCGAGGTTAATTGGTACATGGAACACTCATTTCCAATAGGGCCGCACTAATGAAACGCATCGGCAAGCACGATTTACAAGCACGATTTATAAGGCTAATTGAAAAGGCGATGTTACGTTAGCAGTGGATAGTTGGAGTAATTCGGGGTACAATAGGAGGGCGTCCGATTGGTGACCAGGATGTGGTACGATTGTCGGAGCGAAGCGATTGTTGTCCTCTTGCGTGAAAAGTGTTACGTAAAGTGCAAAGTATTCGAGCTGCGACTGAAAGTGCCGGGCGGCCCTTAATTGTTCCCATCAATTAAAGCGGACGTGTTGGCGTCGCGAATTGGCCGCGAGCTCGCTCGCCGGGGATAAAGTGTAAATTAATTCAGCGCTAATTCCTCGCAGCGCCGGCGGAGTGCCGGCGTCGACTTCGAGACACACTGGCGACGTTCTCGGCCCAGACACACCAATGAAACTCTCCCTTAAAACTTCATTAGCGAGTCTCTCGTGAAATCTTCGCCGAACTTCGCTCCGCGCCAAATCAACCACTGCAAAGCCTTTCTGCTCGGCAGACATTTATTTCGGACTGGCGCCACTCGCACCAACGACTTCCAAGAGTTTCGCGCCAAGCCCTTTTCAGAGACTATCCTTTTGTTCGAACCAGCAGGATTACACACACTGTGCGAAACTCCATAACGCAAGAACGCTGCCATCTCTGGAATTCCAAGTCAAGAAGTTCAAGTTTCACCCAACGATCACAGATCTTCAAAGGGCTGCTGGCACCCTTGACGGTCAGTGCAGTGGACCACGCTGGTCTTCCAAGATCTCGGACCAACCAAGACTTACAACTCAGACACAAAGATACCAGGGGGTGGTTGAAACAACAAAAAGAAGTCAGTCACTCTCAAGTCGAAGATTCGACTGAAAGGGATGTGTGAGAGGAATAGTCGGCGGAGGATAGAAAGCGTGCGGAGTTCTATGCGAAGTGAAGGAAGCTCTCCGGGTGGAGAGAAACTAGCATCGGTGGAAGGGCCGAGAGAGCGAGAAGCCGAAGGATGCTGCGAAGGGAGAGAGAGAAAAAGGGAGAGCGCGAGAGGGAGCGCGCGCGAGAGTGCAAACTTATACGGGGAGAAAGAGGGAGGCAAAGGGCGAGAGACAGGGAAAGGGGGTAGGGGGAGAAAGCCTGGTGTAATGGAGGAACCAGTTTGCGGGTCAGTGCTCCGCATCAGCGAGAAAGGAGCTTCAGTCTGCAGACTGAAGCGCGGACGATCCTACTCCCGGCGAAAGAAGGACGGAAAGCTCGATCGGGACCCAACTGGAAAGAGGTGGAGGTGCCCCCGGCTGCCATGGGGGGGCGGCGGCGGAGGGAGGAAGGGCCTCCTCGCGAGGCAGATAGAAGGGGCCAGAAGGGCCCGGCGAGCGGCTTCGCGACTCCACCGGCCCTGATACACCCGTAACCGCGAGCTTAACTCTCTCTCCATCGACCAGACCCATTTCCCCATGAAAAGGGAAACTCGCACTACCGCAACAACTTCTCCACCTTCTCAGAAACTAATCAGGAATCAAGATAAAATCGTAGGATCGGGTCAAAGTGGCAAAGTTTAAAGTGAAGAACTAGTAGAATAGAAGAATGATGAGAGAATGTGGGGAGGGAAGATCGGTAAGTCGAGTGGGGTGTAGTTTTGAGCGCGCGGTGGATCTGCCGGTGAGGAGGATTGCCGGGGGTTGATTCCTTAGAGAAAGTGAGGAGAAGCGCAGGAACAATAGAACGGAAGGTGGAGGAGGCTACTCGGGCGGATTGGCGAGGGTGAGAGGAGCCCAACAGCATTTCTCAAAGGAACGGCGTACCACTAGATTTTAATGAACGCGGACTGGTTCTCCATCGAGTATACACGTACGTATCGGATTAGCGCTTTGACTTCGAGGCCTTTAATGCGAGTAGCGCAGTAAAAACAGAGCAGCGAGCATGGCCGAAGGCGCAGTCTGCGGTGATGGTGAGGTTGCGATAAAACACTCGAGTTATGCGCGCGCGTGCGGTTAGTTTCATATTCCAACAACGAGAGTGATTATTCAAAAAGCCCCCGGACTCTGCGACAGAATTCACACCAGGGCGGCGAGCGCCGCGGCGCGGCGCGGCACGGCACGGCGCGTTGGCGCGCGTCACGACGACGACAGCCGCCCAAGCATTCCGGATATATCTCTCTCGATCGGCATTCCAGAAATCCGACATAAATGTCAATTGATTGTCTTTAAAAATCCACCGCCCACATCTACCACTCTCCCCATATTTATATCAACCTAGCAGAAAGTCAACACGCAGGATTAAATCAAGTGACAGTCTATAAAATCGACACATATCGATAGAACCTTGATTAGAAACATAGTTGTGCCGATTTCGACCAATCAGTGCGAAGCCACCATTACCACATTGCTGGCTCAATTTACACGGCACTTCACCGCCGCGGCGCATCCCCAAGCCGGGCTTCCCCGATCACGGCGATTTTCACCTGATTTCACACAAAGCACACAACTCCCAGCGGACACACCCTCTTGCAAGGGGGAAGGTTCGTCGGGCTCTCGAGACTTCCAGCTCAACGAGTCCCGATTGTTACTGGGCCCGTTTCATTCGTGCGGGACAATCGCTATTGGCGAAGCGCACAAGAGAGAGTGTCGAGGTCGGAACTCGAGGCTTTGAAAATTCTACTCTCAGATCTATCGGAGAGGTCAGACAGGTGGGAAGATTCCACCATTGGATACCAACGCAATTCGAAGAGGAGTTCAGTAGAATTGATCTCCGGTGTCGCTCGGCTAGCCGAGGATCGTCCAGGCGTCGCGGGAGTGAGACGTCGTCCGATTATTCGTAACAAAGTCTAAGGTTCACCGCAGGAGGCAAAGGGAGGCCTTGCCATCCAGTGCGAGTAATGGCCGGCGGTTGCTTTAGTCATACGCGTACGAGTATGTTGCTGACAATATCCGATACCTGCCCGACTGTCTAAGGTTACCCGATCGCGAGCAGGCTAGCGTACGCGCATGCATGTGCATGCGAGTCTCTCTCGATGACGTATGATGTTGAGGATGTTGCCTCCGAGAGGAGGTGTAGCCGTTGCTCAGTGGGACCAGGGTGCCCAGGGCGACGTCCTGCTTCCTCAGACAGTCAGTCAGTCAGTGAGACGGCTCGACGGCTACGAGGGAAGCGCACTCGAAGAGGAGGCAATAGAGAACCTCGCCGGGAAAGAGGACTCGAGAAGAGTAAGAGGAGAGCGTGGAGAAGGCGAACGGAAGAGAAGATGATAGTGGTGGTGGTGGCGCAGTAAGGGAAGAAGGAAGAAGGAGTCGAGATGGACTGGCGAGAGGATGGCAGAGAGACCAGGCTCCGGCGACGACGACGACGACGACGACGACGACGACGATGGAGGCAGTAAAGGATAAGTGCACCAGGGAGAGAGCACCGCACCAGCCAACCGAGAAGCGGCGAAACGAGCGCGCGAGTGCACACTGCACGTACGCGAAAGAGAGAACTGAGAGAGCAAGGGGGAACGCGAGGCAGAAAGAGGAAGAGAGAGCGAGAGTGAGAGAGAGATGGAGGGAGAAAGGGTGAAGGACAGAGGGAGACTGAACGAGCGAGAGAGGAAGAGTCGAGGAGAGCAAGAGGGAGAGAGAGAGAGCCGAGGGGAGAAGCTTGTGGTTTTGGTCAACCGGTCGGGTCGCCGTCCGCGGGGACAATCTCCGGGCCTTGATGACTAACCGCGTGCCCGCCGTCCTGCCCCGGCAAGAACTCGCCTCCTCCCTGCGGCACGTCGCGAATGCCTGCCCACCGTTTGCTCCGCCGAGCAAACCGATCTTTTTACCACCTGCTGTCGCCCGATATGCCCCCGCGCGCCAGATCCTCCCAGACCCCGCCACGCCGCCTTATTTCGTCCTCCAGGACCCCGACCTCACTCTCCAACGATCTACCCTTCGCTAATTCGCCACTCCACTCACAAATCCACGAGTGAGACGTCCTCCGATTATATGTGACAAAGTTGAAGGCTCACCGTAGGAAAGTTAGCTCGAAAGTCTCGGTTCTATCCTCAGTGAAAAGACACTGAGAAATGGTACTCTTTAGGACGGCTGGGATTGTTGAGAGCGGATCTCTGACGCGTAGATGCGTGCGCGTAGTTCGTTAACCCGCCGAGAAAATCCGTACTTCCTGAAAAGCGTAATAATCGGGCGTAAGATGGGAGCGGCGATAACAGTGCTTCCGGTACTGTCTTCCACAATGGAAAGACCTGAATGCGCAAGCGAGCAGGGAAAACAATGGCATGGAGTTCCTGTGGCGTCGGCGGCGGCGTCGACGGTGTAAGTACGCTTTGGTGCACGCGCCCGGCAATATTTACAGATCGCCGGCGTGCATCGCTCACAGGCCACAGGAACTTCCAGGTTCGCATGGCAAGCAAATTATCCTCCGGCCGAAGACGAAGTACGAGTGAAGTACCAACTGGTAAATTATCGAGAAGCCTTGAGACGGTGCAATGCCGTGCCACTTGTTAGTGCTATCTGGAAAACTAATATTTATCGCTCGGCTTCGATAGTAAAGCGAGGTTGAAGTGGTTGGGTGCGGTTTCGCCTGGATAGAAGTATAAATAAGGCGGATGGTTAGGAGGTCAAATGATTTCGAGTAGTATGTACTGGTCTGGCGGTGGCGGCGGCGGTGGCGGCGCATCCGTGAGGGTCTCTGGGCGCGCGCGGACGGTGAAGTGCAGAGGAACGGATAGGCAGCAGGCACTTTAATCGGCAGCTTGTATCTCGCATACCGACGTGCCTGCTGCGCCTAGAGGCCTAGAGCCTAGAACATCGAGTCTAGACCCATAAGTCTTCGCCGATTTTTCCGGCCCGATCGTATTATCCCGGTGCTTACGATAAAGCTGGGGCCGACAGCCGCGCTGCTCAACCAAGCAGATCTTCTTCTACTCTCTTTCTCTCCCGGTGGATCCTCTCTCCACCTTCTCTCCTCCGCCTTGTTTACCAGGCACGCGTAAATCTTTCCTTCCTTCTTCGCCGAGACTTACTTCCACGCCGGGAGAAAGAGCGAGAGAGCCGGCGGAAGATTCCTTCGCCGGCTCTTTTTGCGCCCCGGTGATCCCTCTCGGGGGAACCACGGGGAGGAAGAGGGAGAGCCTCGAGAGGTTGCAGGTCTCAACTGTTTCCTCAATCGAAGAAATCATACGTTTCCTGTGAAGTTTCACTTCCTGTCATTAAGGGGGCTTCGTGGAAATATAAGTGTCCGCGGCCGCACTCGGCGCTCTCCTCGAGGCGAGCGCGCGCACGGGAAAGCGTAAGATTTGCTTAAGGCACACGTGGACCAAAGAGGGAGCGAGAGAGGAGCGAGCGTAGTTGAGAACCGTCGATTTGCTCGGCAGCATCGCCTTTAAGCGACCTTAAAGCGACCGTTTCGTCGATAGATAGCAATGGGAATCGAGATAACAAACGACACGACCTTGACAATAGCTACGTCCGTGCGTCGGCCAGACCGGAACACTCTTATGATAAACGCGCAACCGTAAAACTGTCCGGGCAAGTAGTTAGAGGACGGTAGATGATTCCTCCTCGACGCTTACCTTAACAGCCGCGAGCAGTGCGTTTAAGATAGCCGGGGAAATGTCGAAGAAGAAAGAAACAAGGCAGAAAGAGCGCTCCCTCCATCTATCTCTCACTCAGCGTGTCTAAAGTTACATTAGACGATTGCTAGGAAGACTGAAGATAAATTTCGCCAATCTAAACGTCGAGCGGTAATGGCGGGGTAAGTGGGCCAAGCTGAGAGGAGAAGCAAAGGGCTCCGGTGAAAGAAGACTTGGCTCAAAGTTCGGGCCATCTGGGCCGAGCTCCGCGCTCGCTCGCTCGCAAATAACAAAGTCGTACCGCGCGCGTCCCATAACCCGCCGCCAATTCCCGGAACTCTTCGCTTCCGCGCGCAATGTAAATAGCTGACCTGTGACCCCTTTGCTCTCGGCATCCTGTAATCGCCATTCTCCACTGATCGGCCGATCGCTCTTATTGATCACTTTCTCACCCTACTTACAAAGAGAGCCGGTGCTCGAGTGCGGTCAAGGGAACTTGTAGGTATCGATGCTATCCTCGGTGGATCAAGAGAGTATTGGTGGTATCGTGGGCCGGTGAAAGGGTCGAGGGGAAAAAAGTGTCATACATATTGGGCAGTAGTATAAGCCGACGCGGTAGGCGCACGGTGGTTCAGTAGTATAAGCACGCCGTGTCCGGCGGACGCGGGAGAGCGCAGAGGTATAGATAGAGCAGAGCAGAGCAGAGCAGAGATAGAGAGGGATAGAGAGAAAAAGAGTGATAGAGAGAGAGAGGAGCGGCGGAGAAATAGTGTGTGCCGAAAGGGGAGTGGGGTAGGGAGGGAGTGTGCGGAGACAGAGGGCAGAGAGGATAGTGGGCACGGGTAGGGAAGCCTGAAGAAGTTGGCGAAGCGGAGAGGGAGAGAGGAAGAAGGGCGTAACTGGGCCAAACGGTGGCTGTGTCGCGGTCTAGACACGCCGTGGTGGCTGAGAATTAATGCCCCGAGTTTGCCAGACTTTCCTTTTCGCTCTCTGTGTGTAACGAGCGCCGAGAGAGAGCCCGAGAGCTGCTAGGCAGTCTTCCGCCGCGCCACGTCTCCACACCGTAACCCCACCGCGCCGCACCACCAGCTACGCCACGTCCGGCACTGCCCGCGATTGATATTCCCGATTACACCTCGATCCGCAGCGATAACGACCGCCCGAACCCACCGTAATGGGAGCGAAACGCTCCAGACACCCTGACGGCTGCTGCCGCCTGCCTCCGCAATCGACGATCCAACTTCACCCAGACACCACTCAAACACTCATTCTCCACCAGTTCTCTATGAATTCCAGTAGATGCGAGTTCCCATTGGACAAATTAATCAAGCAGCAAATTGAAATGGATAAATCTCTGTTGTTGTTATTATAATTGGAAAGGGATTCGTGGAATGTTTACGAAGTCTGATATAGATTCTAGTTAGTCGTGAATTAGTTCGGCGTAATATCGAGAGCAGTGGTGAACGGATGTCTCCGGACTTCAAGTATTTCTGGAGTGGTAGCGCGCGCGCTCTTTTTCATAGCGGGGCGAGCACGTCGCGCGCCGATCGAGAAGGTATATGGATCGCGTTGTGGTTGCGATACTATCGATTATTATATAAGGTAGGTAGAAGCGAGCAATGAGGCCCCGTCAGGTAATAGGACCCATCATCGATAATTTCTGTCCCGAGCCAGTGGTGGAGAGTGTCTAGTGCGCGTTCTGCGCGCCCGCGACAATGCCAATTTACGACCGAGAGGAAACCATACACCGGCGAGCTGACTCGACTCCTGTCCATTCAGCATTATTTATAGAAAAGAAAAACACACATCCACCGAGGAAAAAGATTTAATCGGCCAGTTATTCACTCGGCTCATGGCTCGCCGCGCCGGTGCGTGAATTCGAGACTCATTAGCTATCGGCTGCCCCGGATACGTCGACTAATTGGATCGAGCTATTATTTCAACTCCGACTTCAATCGGACTTCCATCATTCCAGCTACGATTAACCCATTATTATTTCTTAATGTTTCATTAATCATTCCTGCCTCTAGACTAAACCGCTATCAATTCGCGATGATAAGCATATTTTTCCTCATTGCCAAATTCGTCCAATCCTTCATTCCGCTTTGCCAGTGTATTGGTGCGATTGTAATCACTCGGACGGATGCGGTGCCGATTAACAGTCGGTCTCGCGCGGCCCGCGCACCACCGGCATGTATTATTAGTGACAAGTTGCGAACACACACAGACACAGTGACAAGTAGGTGAACGTACGGCGATGAGCGCTAATGCATACATACGCGGCTCCTCCGGCCGCTCACCCCGCCGGCTTTTTGCCTTCTTCACGGAAGCGAATTATTTTTAAAAGTAACGGAGACGTGGATCATTGACCCAAAGTATCAGCTAACTCTCCGCGCGTATTCATAAGGCGAACGGGCCGCTCGCGCGCCTTCATTAAAGCCGAGTGCGCATTACGCGCTTTTATGTCGAGCTCTGTCGCGACACCCGTGATAATCAGTCTCATTGCCGGCGGAGCGAACTCGCTTCAAGCATCTCCAATTGCACAATAGAATCGCCGAAAAAGAAATGGCACAGCTCTCGAGATTCTACCGAGAGCAATTGGTTCTAGAGCGTGGCAGTTGGATGGTGGCGCCGCGAGGGTCAAAGGATTCGAAAGGAAAGGAAAGAGAGGGAGGAATTCGTCAATGAATTCCTGAGATCGGAAGTCCGGCAAGGACGAAGGGCGGAGGAGCGTAAGGACGAGAATGCAGGCAGGCAAGCAAGCGGGCGAGCAGGCAGGCAGGCAGGCAGGCAAGCTCGGGTGGTTTCGATGCAAAAAGGTGGAAAAAGAGCCGGGGACGTAGTTACGTCCAGCCAGGCTGCCAGACACTGGCAAGGCTCACGACGAGACGGCGGTTTCCGATTGCATTATCGTGCGGTGATTAATCGCTGCCCGAGGTGTTCCATTGTCTCTCAGGGCCGCCTCGCTGTTCCTTCCACCAACGTGCCTTCGCCGCATCCTTCCACTCTTCCCTCTGCCGACTGACTCTCTTCTTTCCAACACAGAGCACCACTCTCTTTCCTTGAGAATCCCGGCCCAATTTCGCCCTCTTCCCATCCTCCCAACGTACACATCTCCTTGCGACACGTGGCACTACTGACAATTTCACCTAGTAGATTAAGTGGAATGGACTCGCCCTAATTTTTCTAATCCGCCGTCTGATAGAGCGAACCAGCAGCACAAAGCTCGAGATCTCGCCCGTCCCGCCTGAGCCTGGAGACTTTATTTAAAACCGAGTGGTAGCCATAACTGATGTTATTAACTAATCCAGTGAGGCATTCCATCCTTCTCGGCCGTTCAATGAGATTTATTGTTGCAACCGCTTACAGCCGTAAGCGCTTTATAAGCGCGTTTTTAAACACGCGCCTTTGTTATCGATGTCTGGATCGCCACTCCAGCTGTTCTCTTTCTTGCTTCTATCTTTCTCTTTTTCTCTCTTAATAAAAAGAGTATGACCAAAATAAGCGAGGATCCTCGCGTCGTTCTGGAATCGTGGATCACGATTGATCTTTAATCGTGCTACCAATAAAGCAGAGTTCATCGGCATCGAGGCTTTCCTAGTGTCATCGGGTATTGGTCGAGCGATGCCGGAGACAAGAGGGTGCTTTTTATTTGCCGGGCGTCGAGCTAGCGGAGATCGGATGCTGGCGGTCGAAAGCCGAGGTAATTGGTGTGTTCGTTATAGCGTAAGTCTGCGGTGTCGTCGAGAGGAGAGGAGAGGACACGAAGACTCACTTCGAGGAATCCCGGTGATCGTCAACTCGAGCCGTTGGAGAGTTCGGCAAACAGTGTGTCGACTATTCCTAACTTGTAACCAGGAATCGGACGAAGCACCTACCACCTCTCTCTTTCTCTTTCTCTTTCTTTCTGTCTGTCTGTCTGTGTGCTGATCACACACAATCTCCCTCGTTCTTTCTCTGTCTCTCAAGTACTTACACAAGGGAGTTCACGCGGAACGTTTCCCTAGGCTCTGCTCGGAGCGAGCGAGCAGTCAGCACTCGTGGCGACGTGCTTCACCTCTGTATTTCCTGAGAGGCCACCACGCCGATGGATCAAAGCACGTCTGCGCTGTACTTATCGGCGTAATCGAGAGTAACGCTCTGGAAGACGCAAAGCAAGACGCGACGGGAGAAAGAGAGTTCCTGCAGAGCGGCGGAGCTATTACTTCGACTCATTTTCGACCCGCGCGCTCTGAAGATCTTAATGCCCGCGGCTCATTTCACTTAACCCCTTTGCCGAGGCAACTTCACGCTGACAATAGACATTGTAAAATGTGCCGGCGATCGACCGCCACTATATCGCGAGCTACCTTTCGCGCTCACCGGAATAACCCGCCTTTTGTCCTGGTAGTTAAAATACTCGCGAATGAGTAGCGGAATACTCGGGCGACAGATTGACTTTTGTTTCAATGGTTAGCGAGGAAAATATGAAAGTGAAGAATCGTATTGGGGAAAAAAAGATTTTCTCTAACTTTTCCGACAAGCTCCGTCGAACTGGAATTCTCGCTGGATCGGCGGCATGGACCTTGTTCCAGTTTTCCAAAGGCGGGCGCGAGCGTCTCCGAATGGTCGGCGTGATTTAAACGGCGTCGGGAAAGGGGGGAATTTTCGCCGGCTCGGCGTGCCGGCTCATTAGGTGCTGTTGTTCCAGGAATACCGATTCCCGCCGGCTGTCTCGGCCACTAAGGAGCGTATACGCACATACGGCTTTACGCCGAGCACGCAGCAAGCATAGTTATGGCTACGATTACGCGCCACTGAAACGGCGCGGCGGCGCGGCGGCGCGGCTCCTTTCGATTCCCAAGGCTCTCCCGTCGATTTGACTCCTCCACTTTTTTTACCAGCAGAACGTCAATCCCCTCGATATTTTCACTCTTCTCACAATTTGAATTCATAGAATTTCTCAATCAAAATATATCCCAGAAACATAGAAACAACGACACACAGAACCAGACTGTTTTCCCAGTCGCACTCGAGTAAACAAGATTATCTACTGGAGAGGATTTTGGCTCGGTGATCTATTGGCCCGCGCCCAATAGACCACCAAGGGTCAACAGATTGCTCCCTCACGTTCCTCTCTCTCGGCTTGTATACATTTTTCAGTACACGTCCCACACTGGGATCAAGATCGGCCGGTCGTGGGAAAAGGTCTCGCGAAAAAAACCCGAGACATAAAATACTTATATATATCGCGACTAGAAAATTAATTAAAAGTTATATTAGCTATGAATGGAAACTTGTGCTGTTCCAGGTGGCATATGTTGGTCGTCTATTAGCAACGGGCGGTGCAAGGAACTGCTGTCGCAAGGAGTGACGAGGGAGGATTGTTGCGCGTCGAACGCCGCAGCGGCCACAGCTTACTCCGACGAGGACCTCGACAGCGGGAGTCTCTTTTTTTGGAGAGTCCTCGGCGGTGGCGTGCAGTGTCGGCCTTGCAGAGGTAAGTCATCCCCCGCACGGTCGGTCGGACATCATCGGAATATCATTGAAAAATCCGGCGAGTCATGCAATAAATATTGCCATCTCTTGTTAGAGAGTTGCGCGGAGGTGAGGTGCGAGGAGGGGAAGAAGTGCGTGGTGCGGAGGGGTAGGCCGCGCTGTGTTTGCAGTCCGGAGTGTAAGGCGCCGAGGGGCGGCGGCCCAGTCTGCGGGACCGACGGCAAAAGCTACAAGAACCTTTGCAGGCTGAAGAAGCGTGCCTGCAAGAAGGGCAGCCACGAGCTCGCGGTCGCCTATAACGGCCACTGCCAAAGTGAGTATGTATGAATGTGCTGAAATATTCCTCTCTACACGTATCTCTAATCATACTCTCTCGTTCCTACGATCTTCCATCGTATTAAAATTTTCCTCATCTATAAGATCGTCCTCTCGGCCAAGTGCGAGACCATTTCTAGCCGAAAGTGATCCTCTCGCAGTTGAGTCAAGTGTTGCCGGTTTGAATTTCGAGATGGAGGGTGGGGAGGAGGCAGTGAGGCGAGGGGAGGCTCTCGCGCAAGCTGAGGGGAGGATCTATCAAAGCGGAGGCTTTACGACTGAGCGTAATAACGTGTAAAGTGTCGGGCAGGTTCGTGCGCAAGGGTCCGGTGCGGCCAAGGCCGGAGTTGCCTGCTGGACCAGAACCTGAGCCCGCACTGCGTGAGGTGCGCCCGCAGGTGCCCCCAGCCGCCCGCGCACCAGCGAGCCGCCGCCCGACCCGTCTGCGGGGCCGACGGAAACACCTACAAGAGTGCCTGCCACCTGCGACTCGCCGCCTGCCGCGCAGGTCGCGCCATTCCCGTCGCCTATAAGGGACACTGCAAATGTGAGTCCACTTTTGCCCTTTTCATTAATACTGCCTAATACTTTCAACAACCCTCCCAAAAAAAAATCCTCCGGCCACAAATTCTGAGAAGAATGATTACTCTTCGAGTCTTTTGTTGGATTCCAAGATTTACTTCGCGGAGAAAAAATACAAAGGACTTTATAGTTCGAAGGAAAGGTCGGTTATGACGAAGTTGGTTTTTTTAAAACTGCTTTATTAAATTTCTTTATTATCCGACACTTTATTAACGAGATCGAAGAAGCCTAGACTCTTGGCTCGACTTTCTATGTGTTTTCGAGGCGAGTAGAGGGAAAGGGAGTGAGAAGGGCTCTCGGAGTTCATCCCTCCAAGTGCAGAGCGGGCGAGCACTCGTGGCAAGGGCTCGAGGATGGAAAGTCCATGCATATTTAATGCAGCCGCACGTTATTAGCCATGCACAGTGCGTACGCCACGATTTATCTACTTCTAAGTACGTACAGGAGTATGTAGATCTTCCTCGGGCTACACACACTCTGTCACTCTTTTTACGTTGGCTTTGCGCTTTTCACTCGAGGCTCCAGTGCAACAAGCCGCGTCCGGAGACACTCGCCCGTGTTCTCTCGGGGCTTTCCCCGCACCGTGTCGACATTGTATACTCTCTCGTGTACCTCGTAACTACATTGTGAAACGTGTACCGCGCGTTCTATACCGGTGTGCTGGCGTGAAAGGAGGGGAGGCTCTTCCTCTTCTTTGCCGAATTAGCGAGAAAGTGTAAATGTCAGCCGAGGGAGATTCTAAAGTTGTGGAAATGAGAGAGGTGCTTTCGAGAAAGCTTTCCTCTCGAATTGGCAAAGTGGAGGAGTTGCGAAATTCGGGCGATCCGGCGTAGTTGGGTTTGTTAAAAGGAGCGGCCGGCAACGTGGATGAAAAGTAGGTGAGCGGGGAAGGTGGGAAGGGCCGGTGGGAAAAGTGAGCTGGCAGGGACGAGGAAGGAAAGTCAAATTCACAGGGGGCAGTCTTTCTCTCTCTCTCTCTCTCTCTCTCTCGCTCTCTTCTCTGCATTGGAATGGACTTTATTGTCATTCGGCCTCCTCTAACTGAATTCTTTGGCAGACTGCCACGCGCTCTCACGATATCGGTGAACGGATCTTCACGTGGTTATAAAATCCCCCGGCGAGCACCGCAGTCCGCTAAACTTTCGAGACTTCTCTTTGACGCGGGCACGAGCCAAGTGTATGTTTTTTCGGATAGTTCGAGCGAAGCCATCCACTCCCTTTCACTCATGAGCCGTCAAATGGAGATTGAATTCGGTCACTGATTATTGCCTTCCAATTATTGCTGCGGGAAGAACTCGTGTCGTGGTCGAGGGTGCGGAAAGAAGTAGTCGTAATGTCAGTGGATGGATGGTCGGTCTAGAGTCGAAAGCGATCCAGGAAGAAGCGACTCGATTGGCGTGGGTACTCCAATCGAATTGCGAATCCTAGTGACCTGGAAGCCCTTTGTGAGAGCCGGCTGCTGGTGCAGTACGTCAGTGGTAATTAATTGAAGGTAGACTCGAGTTTACGCGCGGAAACTACAAACGAGCGCTTTGAGGTGCGCGGCTCAAACGGAAGGGAGCGAGAGGAGGAGAGCCGCTCTGGCGGCGCGGCGGGCGCGCGGGCGCGCGCTCGGTTTCGTGCGCTCGCCCTATAAAGAGAGCGCGGCGGCGCGTTGCAGGAGATGCCGATTTTTTGCCCGCTCCTCCTCGGGAGTGCCCCGACATCGCGCGGGTATCCGAAAAGAAAAGGAGGGAAAAAAACGGCGCGCGTCCGGGCAAGAGGGGGCGAGAGAAAGAGCGAGAGAGGCAAAAAACATTGAGAGTCAATCACAAGATCGTTCCAGGAAGTTCATCGACCGAGACACGATCTCCGTGCTCCCGCGAGTCAGACGGAGAGAGCGAGAGAGAGCAAGCGAGAGAGAGAGCGAGAGAGAGAAAAAGAGAGGGAGACCGGCGGGGGAGCAAAAAAATGATAAAAAGAGGAAAGACAGTAAGAGTCTGCAAAAAGAGAGAGCGGAAAGTACAAGGAAAAATAAGGAGGGGGTACACAGAGAAACGTGGCTCCTGCGTATTCTCGTCGCGGCGCAAGTCGAAATAAAACCTGCGCCGATAGTACCACTGCGAATAATCCTCGCGATCGCAAAATCATCGCCTCGACCATTTCCCTTGACCGATCAACCGTTACCCTTGCGCTTCGACTAATCCCTCGTGAAAGTTTCGTCATCCAAAAAGTCGGGACTCTTTTAACGGGCAGTGACCGACCGGAAAAGGCTGCGTTCGAAGAATTGCTGCAGCCCTACCTCACGGGCCCCAAATATCGACACTTCCTCGGCAACCCTATTTATGGCGCGGCCGTTGCGGCGGCGGTACACTTGAGTCCTGGTGCGTTCTGGCCCGAGGCTGCTGGCGTAGGCGCGCAGTTATTATGGCGCTCGGCGATCGCCGCCGTCATTGTATTTAAATGGCTTTAAGCCGCGGGAGGCAGCTCTTAACCTGCCGTCTTTACGGTAGGTAGGCAGTCCAGCAGCCCTCCTGGCCATGTATGCGTGTGTTATTTTCGGCGGCCGCCGCCGCCGCCGCCGTCACCGTCGCCCGTGAGGTGGTTGCACTTGCCGCGAACCCACTGCGCACACACTCCCATCACTACTGGACCACTTCTCTCCGGCCAAAAAAAA
Organism: Ectemnius continuus; assembly: GCA_910591665.1. Classification (NCBI taxonomy): domain Eukaryota; kingdom Metazoa; phylum Arthropoda; class Insecta; order Hymenoptera; family Crabronidae; genus Ectemnius; species Ectemnius continuus. The sequence goes on along the minus strand of OU342868.1, from coordinate 3,254,441 downwards.
ATTATCGGCGCCGCATCGACCGTCTCCTTTCAACATTCGCCTTTCCCGATTATGTAACTTCGGATTATCCAAGGAATTCTAATTAATTCCCTTGATTCCTTTGGGGAGAAAGGGTCTTCTAGTGAAGAATTGAAGGTTTCATCTGGCGGAGGGTGTAATTTTCAATGTGGGTGGTGGAGAGTTTGGGGAGTTGGAAGGGGGGCGAGGTAAATTAGCTGTATTAAAAGAGGAGAGAGGTGGTGGGTGGGGAGGAAGGGCCAGGTAGAGTTGGTGAGCGGGGCCGGTGCACGTTGGTTCAGCGGGCACCAGGCCGTGCAGACGTGTGTAAGGGCGTGTCCTTGTGGCGTCCTTGCCCTCCGGTCGTTCACCGTACGCACGAGCGCACGCATCCACACACGCGCACCCATGCACGCGGCCGACGCCGCCGCCGCCGCTGCCGCCGCGCGCCCACGCAACGCACGCATGTTTGGAACCCGGCACACGCGGTCTTTTACGTTTACGACACTTACGCGGAGAGAGCGGCCCTTCTTCTTCTTCTTCCTCCCTGGCGCGCCTCTACTAAAAATAACTCCGGCCTCGGGAATTCGGCGTGCATCGATCAGCGAGCGACCGCCACGGGGCCCGCAGGACACGCTCTGCCCTCTAATCGAATTTCTCGCTGGCATCGCCCGCTCCTCTCTCCTCAACTTCCTCAACTAGACGCCAGATCATTCAGCTAGATCTAACTCGTAACATTTGTCTACGTTCTCCAAATAATTCCCTTTCAATTTTAGCGTTTATCCGATTTTTTTGTCAAAGAAGTGTGGGAAAGAAAGTTGCAAGGTGTAATTTGAGTTGGTGGAGCTAGTAGAGTTGAGATTGGAAATTGGAGTTAGGCGATAGCGAAGGTTTGTTTGGAATTCGACGGCTGTGTTTAAGGAATCTTGCCGGGAGGCCTCTCGCAAATCATTCTACCCCTTCACTTCCGTATTTTCATATTTAATAGAGGCCGCGCGGTATCTCTGGCGGAAGATCTAAAGTGGTGTGCGCCGGTGTGCGCCAGACTGCAGTTACCCGGAGTAAATCGGTACATGCTGTACAAGGTCTATCGCCGGCAAAAGTTTGCAGGACTGCTGGTGCGCTGTGCGCGCGGTGTCCGGCACGCCAGACTTTACTATCCGCCGCGGCTCCCGTTGTGTATCGATATTTACCGTTATCATGAGAGTGGCCTGTCCTTCATAGTTCCGTAATCAAGAGCAAACAGTACTTTGGCGAAGCATTAAAATACCGCTATCCCTCCTATCACTGCATATGCAAAGCGAACACTCGTCGCTTCATCACTTACACGAGCCAGGACACATTCGAGAGCTTTACGGGTTCTCGCTTCCCCAAGACGAGAGAGAGTATGTGGAACGAGGATTGCGGGCTTGCGCAAACTTCTGTATACACTGGCCGCCGCACCGCGCCGCACCGCGCAAAGTCTAAGTTATATACGAGCATCTAGGTGTCTTTCCTCCCTAACAAACCGGATTTTCGAATGCATGGTAACCGAAATTTATTTTCATCCTCGCTATCCCATCACTCGGTCACTCCGCTCTCTCTTCTCCTCCTCCTCTTCTTCTTCTTTGCTCCTCGCTTCGCCCTCAACTCTGATTATAGATGTTTCGCGATCCACCGTTAGCTCGATAGAACTTTACGATCATCTAAATCAAGAGCTTGTGGAACAACAGACTATTTTCATCCGATTTGCCAAGGGAAAAGTCGGGGGCGCCCGCGCGCCGCGGTAGATCTTGTGATCGGTAGAATGCACGCCTTGCTAAACATAGGTTCTACCAGCAATTCAGCGAACAGCAGACTAAACTGTTTAGAATTCATGGAGCGATTAGAGGGAAATGGTAACAGGGCGGGACGAGTGAGTGATTCGGACGTCCTGTCGATCGAGCTGGGTGGAATAGTAAAATTAGTTCTCAATGTCGATTACTTTATTCCCAGTACGAAATCCCAGGGCAGAGAGATCTCTGCTTTAATCCTGAAGGCGGCACTGTGTTACTGGATCTCATGTCTCACTCTGGCAGAAGTTGCCGGGATCGTTTCCGCTATCGAGGCTAGGCGAGATCAAAGAGAAATCTATTCGGGGCGTATAAATGCAGTTGTGGGATCTGTTTGATGATGATACTCGGCTCGGTCCTGCGGCGAGTGTTCGTTTCTTCTGGCGGGCGTTCTCCGCCACGGCTGGCACTCTGTTTCTTCTGCATCCTCTTCTTCTTCTCCTTCGCCTTGAGCGGGACTCACCTTCGCTTCGGCGGAACAGGTGGGTCGCAGGAGGTCAGACGTTTACCCCTCCGGGAAGAGGGTACCGCTCGCGAGTGAGAGAAAAGGAGAAATCTTGAGCTCACGGCGGTTCGTGCGAGACAAGGATGCTGGATGGTGGATGCAAACAAGGTTGAGCACCTCGTACGAAGAGACCTCGTGGCACGACTGGACGAGATATGTGCCGTGAGTACGTGGAGCGTCTTTTTCGACCGGGCAAGACGAGGGGGAGGAAAAGAGGCTGTGAGGCCGAGATGCGAGAGGAAGAGGAAGAGCACGGAGTGAGTCGACGCCGACGGAGGTAGGCAACGGAGAGAGAGAACGGAAACGTTGACGACCGGCATTGGCAGAAGGGAGTCCCGGGTGTAGCGGCGCGAAAGAAGGACGAGTGCAAAGAAGAGCTGCAGAAGAAACGGCCGTAGCCGTAGGAGAGCGGACGCGAGCGGGCGCGCGCGCGCGCGAGCCACGGCAGAAGGAAGGCTGGAAAGTAGAGAGGAGAGTAAGGGCGACTAAGAGAAGGAAGAGCAGAAGAGAGAAGGGCGGAGAGGCTGGCAGCCGGAGAGCAAGCAAGGTTTATTCGAGATTCCGCGTGCAGAAGGGATCTCTTGCGGGCACCGGAGCACGGTAACACTGTACTCCATCGTGGCGTCTGGTCACCGACGGGCGTCCGCGCCAAGATACTCTTTTTTCGCCGGGTCTCGCGCAAGATCTTCCTTCCATTTCTCCCTGTGGCTTTCGCTCTCTTACTCCGCCGGCAGGCCTGCTCTGCCCTCTCGGTCTTCTTGAGGCCGTCCCCGTCGTCGTCGCCACCGCCGCCGCCGCCGCCGCCGCCGCCACCACCGAATCGTACTCTCTCGAGACGCGCTCTTCCAAGTTGTCCGTCTTTCTTTTTCCCAAGGGAGAGAGGAGGCCGCCTCTCTTTCTCTCGGTCCTCCAGTTCCTCACGACCGTATCAACGTCCGCGCGTCTCTGCATCGACATTCACCGGCACATGCCTCTCCTCCTAATGCCTGCTGGACCGCGAGGCCCGGCTCCTTCCTTCGGCGCCCTTTTCCTTCCTTCTCCCTTTCGTTCGCAAGCACCGCGGCAAGCTCCTCTTGCCTCCTCCTCGAGTGCTCGTCCTCTTCTTCGTCCTCTTCGACCTCGCCGGCCATTCGGCCCCTCTCGCCCTCTCCCTCTCGCACCACCGTCGGCCGCCGTCTGCTCTCGGCGACGCGACACGAAGCGACGTGCTTCGCCCGTTGCGTCCTTCCTCCACCAGAGCGGCCCGGGGCCCGATACTGTAAACAACCGGCAAGAGGAACCTCTGGCCCGTATGCAAACCGTGCGCGCCATGCCGTGACTGCATTTTACATACATTGCAGTGGTAACGGGCCGATGCGCGCTGCATTCGAACCAATTGCAGGATACCCTGCTCGACGGGGGTAGGAGAAAGAGAAGGAGAAGGAGGAGGAGGAGGAGGAGGAGGAGGTCTGCTGCATCATCACCCAGACGGAGGAGTGACCTCCAAATATCGGCGACTGCTTGACCTCATGCGCCAAGGACGACGCTCTCCGAGAAATAAGGTTCTCCCCTGCTCGACGTACGTGTTTCGTCGCGCGGGGCACTTGTCTTGCGCGGACGAACCCTTCACTACTTTCTGCGAGAGGCTGCGAACCCGAGAGAAATCTCGAAATCGCACTTGGCACGCTGCAGTTCTCGCGATGCGCATAAACTTTCTGCTCTTGCTTTCTTTGTCTTTCTTTCTTTCGGGGAGAGAGAAAGAGAGAAGGTGGACGCACTCACGCACGTACGCGTGCACGCTGGAGAACTCGGCGCACAGGGAAGTACATAAGTAAATAAAGCAAGAGACTTAGGCGGCGTGAAAGGTGTCGCGATGCAAATAATCGCGCCTCTCTCGCCTCTCCTCGAGGATCCGAGGCGCGAAAGTGCATGTGTCTGTAAATATGCATACGACAATATGTGAGCGCGCTGGCTCGCTGGCTCGCTCGCGCGCCAGCGGAGGAGCCAACTTTTTCCAAGCGTGCACGCACATCGTGCGGGCGAGCGTACCGCCGATGTCGGGTCGCCGAGAGCCCTCGTGTCCCCGTCTCATCCTTCTCGTCCTGGTCCAGCACTCGTCGCGCGTCCTGGCTGGTCCGGATTCTTCGATACTCTCGAACCACTCTCGTGTTCGCGCGCGCGTTCTCCGCAGAGGCGTTAAGTAATTTGCTTATTTTCTCTTGCTCGCCGTTGATAGCTTCGCAATACATACAGCGCTGCCGGTGCTCGGTTGGCTACCATTTCGCCAAGATCCCGCTGACGTGTAACGAATGTGTGTCCCTGCGAGAGCCTCCGGTGCGTGTGTTTGCCGTGCTCGGCAAGCCGCGAGCCTTCGGAATCAATTATACTTCAATTTCACTGTCCTTTACTTCCAAGCACCGTCCGCTCATAATCTCTTAGCCTTCGAATACCTGAACTTTTGCCAGCCAGAGAGCATTCCGCCGAGGATTTTTCGGCGCTTTCGATTGATCAGCGTGACCGGTACGATCTTACTCGGGAAAATACGGGACAGCGCTTACACGGCTGGCTCATTACGAATTTGCACTTGAAAGGGCAGCGAAAGGGGTTTGATTATGGTGGGAGACATTAAGAAACCTCCTTTGAAAGTTCTTTTATTTACTCAATATCATTCGCTTCGCTATGAGAGGCGTTAAGTAATTCGTTTATTACATGCTTTCGCTTTTATACTAATTGTTTTCTGTCCATCATGCTGCTGCTGCTGGGGAAATTTAGTATAATGTATAAATAATATATAATGTAAATAATTGTTTGAGCATTGAAACAAGTAGCAAGTAAAGAATTAGTAGTATAAGTGCCGGAATTATATCGAAAAAGCTCGGAAATAGCCTCCTAAATAATCAATTTCGCTTAATTCTGACGGTTTTTCCCACGTTTTTTTATCTTCCCGACCGTTCCCGGGGCTGAAATTTTGTAGAAAGTGTTTTTTTGTATCGAGGAAGAAGTAGAAAAAATTCCAGGCCCCTAGCTCAAAATTCATTTTTTCGCAAATTTTTTAAGGCATACCCCTTCAAAAATTTTCGATTTTTCGAAGGTTCTGGGACCGGGACGAACGCTTGATTTTTCGATTGCTCGTGTCTCAAAACGGATAAAAAACATAAATGTTGTGGGGGAAATGCCGGAATTCTACCTAAAACAGGTGGAAAACCGATCTTGAATATTTCATTTCAACGGTTTTCCCTATGTTTTTTTATCTTCCCGACCTTTCCCCGGGCTGAAACTTCGTAGAAAGTGTTTTTTTGCATCGAGGAAGAAGTAGAAAAAATTCCAAAGCCCTAGCTCAAAATTCATTTTTTCGCAAATTTTTTAAGGCATACCCCTTCAAAAATTTTCGATTTTTCGAAGGTTCTGGGACCGGGACGAACGCTTGATTTTTCGATTGCTCGTGTCTCAAAACGGACAAAAAACATAAATGTTGTGGGGGAAATGCCGGAATTCTACCTAAAACACCTGGAAAACCGATCTTGAATATTTCATTTCAACGGTTTTCCCTATGTTTTTTTATCTTCCCGACCTTTCCCGGGGCTGAAACTTGGTGGGGAATGTTTTTTTGCATCGAGGAAGAAGTAGAAAAAATTCCAGAGCCCTAGCTCAAAATTCATTTTTTCGCAAATTTTTTAAGGCATACCCCTTCAAAAATTTTCGATTTTTCGAAGGTTCTGGGACCGGGACGAACGCTTGATTTTTCGACTGCTCGTGTCTCAAAACGGATAAAAAACATTAATGTTGTGGGGGAAATGCCGGAATTCTACCTAAAACACATGGAAAACCGATCTTGAATATTTCATTTCAACGGTTTTTCCCATGTTTTTCATACTTCCCGAGCTTTCCCGGGGCTGAAACTTGGTGGGGAATGTTTTTTTGCATCGAGGAAGAAGTGGTAAAAATTCCAGGCCCCTAGCTCAAAATTCATTTTTTCGCAAATTTTTTAAGGCATACCCCTTCAAAAATTTTCGATTTTTCGAAGGTTCTGGGACCGGGACGAACGCTTGATTTTTCGATTGCTTATGTCTCAAAACGGATAGAAAACAAAGAGTCAGTGGCTCAAAGGCCAGGATTGTAACGCAAAAGTCAGATTTTCATGATTTGCTGAAGAGGTACCCCTTGTTATTTCTGTTCAAACCGATGCTAATCGGTCGGGTACACGTGTCACCAGCAGCCTCTCGTCCACGACACACTTCTTTGAGAGGCGTCAACGATAATGGAAGACAGTTAGACAGTGCACGACACCCTGACGTCGGAAAGCGTCGATATTTCAATGCTTTCGATGAATACAATGGGTATCGAGAAACTGACGAAGATGAGAGGATAATGGAGGCTCGCCTTTTTCTCGCCTTTAATAAAAGAGACTTGATACACGCCATCGTTAAACAATGAAATTGTATTATAGCCAGGGATGCAAGAGAACGGCGACACCATCGTCGTCTTTCCCGAAGCGGATCAGAGTAGATTAAGCCGTTTTAGAGTTACCGTGACGGCAGAGCAGCCATCCGGTTCGCTCGAGTGTTGCCTTCCTCGCTTTTATCAGGCACGTATTCCAGTTGCACAATGCCCGATCGATGAAAATCAAGTAGGCCGCCAGAACGATTAACGATTTCATTGGACGAATTGAGCACGGAGACAGTTCGCCGCGGTCTGCACTTTGTCACGCAGATTAGAGGACTAATGGCCACTCGTCTGGGTACATCTCGCAAGGATTACTTTCCATAGCAAGACTCGATCGTCCAGGGCAAGCGTATATTTCTCTCATGGAAAATATTAGTCCACTGTCGAGGACGCAAGTATGCTTCAGTTTCGCACGAACTTCCGCAGTCCGCAGTGATGCAGAAGAGCTTAAGTAGAATCGGATTGCAGGCAGTCAGCCGGGCGTTCGAGCTTAAGTATTCCAGGCACTTTCTTTGGAGCGCGCGCTCCGCAATCGTATACAATACATACACACCATAGTGGAAGGAACGACGCGATTAAGACAATGTGAGGCTTGAAATACGAAACGTAATTCTCGTTAACGAGCACGTGCCTCAGCTATACCCATTCGCAAACCACAATGCTTGTGTGTAATGGCAGGCCGCGTGCATTCCAGCCAGCGTTGACCCTCGCACCACTCTGACGCGCCTCTGTCTCTGTGTCCACGTACGTGTATGTTATATGAATCATAATCGCGTTATGCTACGACTCGGCTGGCATTTCAGGGCTCAGTGCATTAGTGTGGAATACCGAATACAAGTTTGCCGGCTCCTCGAACGCGATCGCTAAATATTAACAAGCCCCTCTACATCTGGTACCTGGGAATCTGGGCCAGTGGAGTGTGCCCGTACCAAGTCATACAAGCCCCCCGGTATTTTTGGCTCCAGCCTCGCCAACGGGGCCAGGAGCGAGAGAGGCCTATCCGCCTGGAATGTATAAGCAGCGCGTCTAACACCAAGGATCGCATTACGAAGCGTGAATCACTTAATATTAATCTAGCGCGACCACGTGGTCCTCAGGCACACACCGACTACAACTACCATCTCCCGGTGATGCGATGATTGCTCCGATCCTGGCCTGGCTGCTAGGAAGCCTAGATTAGACGTACGAGAATCCACGCACCGACGTTCTAAACTGCTCGAAACGGCAAACAAACATTGGCTCACTTTAGATTGTCCAAGCTATTCCAAGATTCATCGCTTCTCGAAACTTGGTTGATCTTCATCGGTTTGCTTCGAAGAATTCTCGCGGTTTAGAGAAAGAGATTTTCGGATTACCGAGTAGGTAATCGTTGAGTAACGTTGAATGCGCTGGGTGAATGCGCGTATTGCGTAATGCTTGTGATGGGGTGGCGTAGAGAGCGGTGAGCATGTGCCACTGTTATCGGAGAGAGGCGAAGGGGAGAGTGAAAAACGAGCGAGAGATTAGACGACGCGACCCCCGTGAGAAGTGGGCCATTGACCCAAGTAGGTGTAACGACATATTATTGGAGTAATCGCATCTACGAAGGAGTCAGTGAACATAAGCTCACTCCCCCGGCTGGCTAGCGACGAAGATAGCGCGAGCGAGCGAGCGCGTCTAATTCAAAGATTGAACCTGTCCGTCGACCCTGCCTGCTCCGAGTACTTTACTACTTACTAGCAGATACTAGCGAGTGTCTAGCAGTTAAGCCGTTTTCCCTTGGCCTTTCGCCGTCCCGCCACTCGCGGTATAGAACTTTGTCGGACTAACATAGATACCACACATAAGTCTAATCAAGTGGGAGAGGAAGTGCCGCTGGGAGGACTGTCGCCCGCTTCTCAAAGGGGATCTAGGATATATATCTGGGATAAATGGCCGGAGGATACTTCCTCCGAGAGAAATTGCTTCTTCTCGATTGGACGCGAGCAGTGCTGCTGACCTGGCGCTCTTTGTACTCTGATTGCAGCGAGCGCAGACTGCACGACAATCCGGTGCCGCGAGGGTCAGACTTGCCTCTCGGAGATGAAGTCGAGCAAACCGCGTTGCGTGACCTGCACCTACCGTTGCCCCCGGAAGCGGGAGCGCGTCCGGAACCGGACGCATCGGGACCGAGACCGGGACCCCTCGGCGACGATGCTCTGCGCTACCAACAACGTCACCTACCCGAGCTGGTGCCACATCGTCAAGGACGCCTGCGTCACCGGCTACGTCCTCGAGACGCGGCACGCCGGCCCCTGCAACGCCTACGACGCCGCGCCTGTCTACCTCGGTAAGTCCTTTCCTTTCGTCCTTCTTTCATTCGCCCCGCCACGCCGCCGTCTACACCGCTCAATATTTCCTTCGAGAATAGTTCCTCACTGACAAGTCTCACTCGTCAGATTCTACCATATGCCAGTTGGTGTCAGAGGTTAATCAGATTGAGAGAAGTCGCGTTGATCAATCATAAATAATCGGTGCTAAAATTCGTCTGATATATCGCTCGAAGAGACAGGAAGAACTGTCGATAAATTCCGACTGTGTACCAAGTACCGAGAGATTTCCACTGACTTAGCCGTGATTTACACTCACCTGAGTGCGAATATGAGAAGCGCGACATTTATAGAGTGCTCGTAACGCTATTTTTAGGACGTCCGAGAGAACGTACTAGGAAATAGAGGATAACGAAACAAGAATAGCCCGGAGAAAGATTTCTCGGCCACTCACTGGCATATGGTCGTAATCCAGCGGGGAATTCGCCCGGTTCTCCGGAGAGAATATGCGAGTGGTACGCCCACGTTGCCTCGACTGTTAAGCAAGTCCGATCGCAGGATTCCAGAAACGTGTTAGATATTTTCGAATCATCCACTCGCCTATCAACCAAGCAGAGATCCTCTTACAATGTCATCGCCTTCTGCATGCTTTCGAGAAAGAGATATCAATTGATAAGGAAATGGCTTGTGAGATTCTCTCCAATAAAATGTAAAACTAGAATATATTTGTCACAGAGGAGAACACTCCAAGCAACTACGGCGTCGACCTAGCGGACGAGGACGCGAAGGTCGAAGACATGGATGCTGGGAGCTTATCGTATAGCAGACGCGGCCATCACTCGCTGGCATTATCGTAGCGGGCATCCCTTGGAGGACGAGGCTCCTTCGACGAGGCCGTCGGAGATCGCAGATCGAGTCTATCAGCGGCGAGGCCTCCCGAGGCGGACGTAAGCACGAGCGAGCGGGCCAGCGAGCGCCGGATAATGCCTCGGGGCTTCCATCTCTCGCAAGTCGAAGGCGCGCGCCGGGGCGGCGCGCCGCTGCCGCCACCGCCGCCGCCGACGACGACGACGACGCCGCTTGGAAATTAATCGGGGAAAAGCCGGAGAGGCGGCCGGCGGAGCGGAGCGGAGCACTCGAGCCGAGCTGAACTCGATGCTCTGGAGTGCGCCCTCGAGTGGAGGGATCCTCGTCGGCGCACTCGATCGCGGCACTCTTTCGCTGCCCAGTTAACCGTAACGCGCCAAGAATCGGCCGCTAGGGGCGGCCGGACGCCCGTACGGCCGCTGCTCCTCTTCAGAGTCGACACAGTGCGCCTCTCCATCCATGCAACTCGGTGTTAGTTGGCCTCGACCCTCTCTCTCTCACTCACACACACTTACTCACTCACTCTTTCCCTTCTTCTTCTTCTACTTCTCTCTTTCTCTTACACACAATACACACACGACAATCCGACAGCAATGTTTTCCCCCCCTTGGGATGCACGTAGTGGTCGACGAGGAAGGAGAGAGTGTCTCTTCTTCCCGATTCCCGGAGGATGCAGTCACCGGCGGCGTTATCCCCTGGACTCGGCTCGCGTTCGACGAGCAGTGTTAGTCGATTCGTAGCTCGATACACTTGTTATTAATTCGACGGGACGCGTGTAGGTCGAACGCACTCGGAATTCTAGTGTCCAACTGGACGCAGTAGGACGCACACACAGCCGACACCTCTCTTGATCGTCTTTATTGAGTTACTGGTCACTTAAGCGTACATCGGTGTATGAGCAGAGTTTAGAGAGTATTGGCAGGAAGTATCGGCGAGAGAACTGGTCCCTAAGTCCGTCTGGATTGTATGCCGGGCGAGGAATCAGGTGGGCCGCTCGCGTCTCTCTTCTCAGGCTATGGGAATGCTCGATCTGCCAGCGGAACGGTGGGCTGGCCGCCTGCTTTGTAGATCGAGATAGCACTCGATATTCATCGCGATCGAACGACCGAATGCATCGCAATGTCAGTTTTTCTCTCTGCGTTCTTATCGCGGCCAGGCTGTAAAGCGGTGATAAGGCCAGATCGATGATAAACCCGGTTTTATTGTACGGATTTCTGAACTCTCTTCTATCGGGAATCTTCAAGTTCTTGTTGATCCGTCGATGAGTCAGCTATCGTGCATCGTCCCGAACTTAAAAAGTCCACGGGAACCTCGCGATAAATCGGTAGCGCGCTCCAGTAGAGAGTTCGGAGAGTAGCATATCCACTTGGATCGTCCCGGTGACTCTCTTGAAGATGATCTGCCGTTAAATTGAGGCGTCTATCAGTACGAATTATTCGCAATCGGTGCTCCACTTATTCGGATCGGCCACTTAATCCCGACGATTGCGCTGAATATAATCGATTTAGCGCCGAACTATTTTTCTCCTTGGTTCAGCCTCGCGAGCAGACAAGTGGTTTCGTCATCAATTGTGCTCGCTTCTAAAAGCGCTGCATAGAAAGCCGATTGCTCTGTAAAGTCGCCGATGGAGGAGCTCGGCGAGGCCGAAAACAGCGAGCAGCAAATGGCAACTGGAGTCGGAAAAGTACTAGTTGCACTTTGCATTCTCGGCCGTGCACTTCGGACTCGAGAAAGTAGAGTCGAGTTAATGCGATCGTCCAAGCTGTGTAACCAACTCTAATCGTGAAGATCACACGCTGCACTCGTGTACATAGGCTACTCATTATTGCAGACATTAGATCGTATTATCGACACGAATAGTACAAGCTACTTTATATTCTTCATGTATTTATCTTCATAGATTGATTCATTTACACCCACCCATCCCACCCCATCCCACCCCATCGACCCCATCCCACACCGAGCTTATTTATACGAGCATCATTTTCACGCGGAGCATCGTCATCGCTGCGTCCACCTATTCATCATTTGTTACCACAGCGGAAAAGCCTGTCGGCCGAAGAGCAATTGGTATATGTGCGTGCCAGTGGCGAAGCCGGCAAATCGGCATCGGCATCTCGAAATCGAAGCGACAGAGTTAAGAAAAAGAAAGTCAGTCCTCCGACGACGCACAATTTCTCGCATACATGCACAAAAGGATAGCTGGTAGAGACTCGGAAGCCGGCGGGCAATCGGCGGAGAGATCAGTCCGGATAATGGCTAATCGGATCGACTGCGGCAGCTGCGATCGAGCGGTGCGGCGCGGCTCGGTGCGGCTCGACGGTTGCCAGCGGCTGCTGCGGCGGCGACGGCCGCTCGATATTAATCGACTATACCACAGCAGTATTGTTTAAATAACAACTGGAGGCGCATAGTGTAGCTAGCGAGAGTCTCCTTCGATATTAACAGGCGGGCGTTAACGTTATATGTTAGAACCCGACACCAAGGTATTCGATTATATCGCAACTGGACGGTGTCGCATTGAAGAGCACAGAGAGAGAGAGAGTGAGAGAGAGCATCGGGGGAGGGACGCGCGCGATCCATAGCCTCTGCCACTCTTCCGTTTCCCCATCGAAAGAAGGGAGTGAGGAGGCCGTAGGAGGAGGAGGGGAGGTCTACGCATCACAATCGTTCATTAGTAAAGGCCGCTCGAGAGATTCTTAGCCAGAGATATATATTCTCCTCTGCCATTTGGCAGGCTCGGCGAGAGCGAGAGTAAATATAAAGGGAAGAGTGGAGAGAGAGAGCGAGAGCGAGAGAAATGACGAGTAGGGTGGCTCGATCTTAGGAGTGCGTGTTGCGGGGAGGGAATTATCGGGAGGGAAGTCAAGCACGAGCGAATTGAGAGCGCGGCAGGCAGAGCAGCCCGGCCAGAGGTATAATACATCTACGTGCCAGAACGTGCCAGTACGTAATCTGATTTGAGGAGGGCTGCGTGCATAGATAGGTAGATCGGTGCGCGCTGCACGCGTATAAAGAGGGCCCCGGCATAAAGTACAGTTGGGCAGATGCGCTCTCGGAGCGTGAGAGACCTTTTTAGATAGACGGACGGACCGAGCGAGCGACCGGCCGACGCGCCGAGAGAGAAAAGCAAGGATTTGCCGGATGCAAGGACGACAGCCCATAACCAGCCCTAGGTAACTTCTAAGTTTCGAGGAATGCTTTATCTAGGCTACGATAACGAGATGAATTAACTTATAAATAAATGAATGAATTTATATGTATACATATATTATATGTATCAGAAAACACTCTATATATATATACATATACACACACTCACGTACACGCGATGCCGTATATGTGTATATAGATATGTGTATGTGTATATCGGCTAGGACATGTATGCATATACATGTATACATATATACATATATATCAAGTTAGAAACTACTTTCAAGACTGTGGAACATCATAGGTGTATAAATGTTTAAATAAATTATTATAACGTGGCAATCGAGTTGGTCTAGTTGATGATTTCGTACAAGCGCACCCTCATTATTTCGTAGCATTTACAAATACAAGTATGAAACAATTGGAGCAATATGCAAATATGGAGAATTCAAACCTTGAACCCCCATCCTTGCAAGTTTCTTCAAGAAAAATCCTCCATCTGCAAAATCCCCGGCGTGCTTTTTGTATCCATCGATCCCACTGGCACTCACTCACTCCCGCACTCCCGAAACGCGCACTTTGTTGTGATGCCACTTCGTGGAAAGTTGTTTGTTTACGAGACAATGGAAAGAGCGCGGCAACACAACAATTTTGGGAAGAAACACTTGATCCTGGAACCGAGCAAACCCGACAGGTAAATGTTGACTGACTTCTGGGAATGAGAGGGCAGCACCAAGTGGATCATCGTTGTCATTCAATCGTAGAGATTGTTTTAGTTTATTAGTAACTGATTTAAGTAAACAAGAATGATTTTTAATAATACAAATAATATTTGTTCTTGCTATTAAAAGAAAATAAGTGGGAAATCCTTTAAATTCACTGAGTTATCTATTGAAAATTGAATTATCTAACTCTGGACTCTGACTTTGGTGGCGGCACTAGTCGGAGGCAGCTCGGGAGACATCTAGAATAATCTTGTAAAACTATAAATAATACTTCACCGGCACAGATTCCTTTGAAGGTTATTCCCTTCCTGACATTTGTGAATAAAACGTTAAACAATCTTCCCTTATATTCTCCAATTAAAATGGTGTGAGATCCGGCTAAGAATTAAGCCTGAGAAGGCGCAGACGAAACCCCAATATCTAATCGCGTCGTGAACATCTTGGGGTAGGAGTGCCTGTAGAAGAAACGTCAAAATGTATTTACACTATCTTTTATTGTTACTATTGGTACATTGTTCATATTCATGGGAGGTGAGTATTGTCATGTGGTTCAAACAATTTTCCCTTAAACATTACTAAATATCTTTGCATTCTTCCATTCAAGATACCCGAGAATTTTACGAGATCGGGACATTCGAACAATTGGGCTGTCTTGGTCGATACCTCAAGATTTTGGTTTAATTATCGTCACGTTGCAAATGTTCTCTCGATTTATCGAAGTGTTAAACGTCTGGGGATCCCGGACTCCCAGATTATCCTTATGATCGCCGATGATATGGCTTGCAATCCAAGAAACCCAAGACCAGCTACTGTGTTCAACAATATGAAGCAGCATATTAATGTCTATGGAGATGATGTTGAAGTGGATTATAGAGGATACGAAGTGACTGTGGAGAACTTTGTCAGGCTTCTTACTGGACGCCTGGCACCAGAGACACCCAGATCAAAGAAGCTATTGACTGATGAGGGCTCCAATATTCTCATCTATCTCACTGGCCATGGTGGTAATGGTTTCCTGAAATTCCAAGACTCAGAAGAAATCAGCAGCCAAGAGCTTGGTGATGCTTTAGAGCAAATGTGGCAGAAGAGGAGATACCATGAGATTTTGTTTGTAGTGGACACTTGTCAAGCTAGTTCTATGTATCAGAAGTTTTATTCACCGAATATATTGGGTGTTGCATCCAGTCTTGTTGGGGAAGAATCACTTTCTGTGAGTATCTCATACTTTCAGCAATACTTTGATTGATTAAAGTGATTCTATTATTATTAATATGGATTTTTCACAGCATCATGTGGATCCAGCCATTGGTGTATATATTATAGACAGATATACCTATTATGCCCTAGACTTTCTAGAAAAAGTAGAACCATCTAGTAAGAAAACATTAGGAGAATTTGTATGTATCTTTATCTTCTTTCCTGTAACATGTAATTATGATGAAAAGCTATAGAAGTCTTTTTGTTATAGCTGAAGGTATGCCCAAAGCACTACTGTTTGTCAACAGTAGGGGTGAGGAAAGATTTATTTAGGAGGGATCCAGATAAAGTACCAGTCACAGACTTCTTTGGATCCCTGAGACCTGTGGAACTCACGAGGAGTGTCATAAATGTCTTGCCTGTACAGCCGAATAAAACGGAGGAAATCGAGCCGCTGAGGAAATACAGCTATGTTCGGCAATTTCCCGATACATCTCGGCTCAAATAGAGTTGAAATGTGTTCCAATTTTAAATATAATTTTATGAGAAACATTTGTAAAATAATGAAAACAACAGGCTGAAGTACAATTGAACTTGCGCATGCTATTCTTCCTTTACCTATTTTGATTCTGAACTTAAGCACGTGACGTAATACATTCAAAGCTTCGCGTTTGCATCACGAGTATGTTTATTAATTGGAACTCTAGGATGACGCGACAGCAGCTGTTACAATTTGTCTAGGAATTGCTTGAGGCAAACAATCAGTTAAATCAAATTGGACGACTTAGGGAATTCCGATTACGCAATTTTGTATTGCTATGGGGATCGGACAAAAAATATATTTTTTTAATCAGTAGTACTCATCTTTTGGCAATTTAAAAAATTGTCAGAAAATTCGCGAGCCCGGCAAAATATGCTGGTTACTGATATCTCGTTACATAATGGATCATAAATAAGAGAATCAGCCTTAAGCGGTTTGCTTGCTTTCTCTCAAAGCTGATTGCTTAAAGAGTAAATGTTGCGCAATATCGGGCCTCGGTTCATTACACCATTAACTTCAAGTTCACTATATGCGATCTTCCGTATGATTGCGGAATGACTAATATGCTTATCTCTTAAGGAAACTGTCAGCGATAGATCTCGCGAATTCCAACACGAAATTACTACTTATCGTAGGCGTCTAAGCCTGAGATTTCTCTCGAAATATTTACAAAATAAATTATTAATTTTCCACACACTTGTTCATCGAAAGTATGAAACATACTTCTGATATTAAAGTCGAGGTAATCAAGCATACTCAGCATTTGATCGCCGAGACATTGGCTTGCCCTAGATCCGTACGAATGACCGTGACCAGAGAAGTCAATGTTTTCCGACACTATCAGCGACATTTCCGTGCCGAAAGAATAGTCTGAATCGATAATAAACATTTCTCCGTATCGGGACGAGCGACGTAATTCTACGAGTATCAGCTTCATAGAAAAGTCTAGTTCATGATCATCGAAGCCGCGTTTACTCCTCCATATAAATATGATTGCCAAGACAGACATCTTCAGTTAGTGTCACGCAGTTAACTGAGTGATTTCGTGGTCTCGAATAATCTTATAAATTCAATTCAAAGTGCGCACCTTCAGTGATAATATAATTCAAGGTAAGTCAAGGACATAAATGTGTTTAATCTCCGAAATATTTTCGTAGAGAGAACTTGCGGGGACTATCAATCATTTTTCTCCGTAGATGAGTCTACGTGTGGTTCTCGCGTGCCTGATGTTAATTGCGGCTTGCAATTGGTCATCAGCGTATACAATGAGACCATATATCGAAGCCCATGAAATGGAATCGAATAAATTGACATATACGGAGCAACTACCACCTGTGGATCCAGCTCTCCACCCATTCCCAACAAAGCCAACAGTGCCATTAATGCCAGTTTGCATGAGGGAGGGCTACTTTCGGGATCCTTATAATTGCAGAAAGTTTTATTCTTGCTCACACCCATCGGCTGTGCCAATTGCGTTTTATTGCCAGGCTGGATTGATCTTTGACACAGTGGGCAACATTTGCACCCATCCTAACTACGTAGATTGCTAATGAAGATACTATGGCTGCGCTGTTGAGATCCAATGAGTATTCGCAATAGTAAACTAAGCTATTTATTGAGCGACCTGACTTCAGAATTGAAGATCTGAGTATTTATATATATCTAGCGTTGTATTTATTAATTTATCTCTAGATTGTCGTCTCATTTATACTGAATAAAACTATTTTCAACAACCACCGCGTTCAACACCCTTTTTTCTACAGCAGGAATAAGGAACTAAGAGGTAAAGTATTTAAATTAAATTCATTTATTAAAGTTAAAAGAAAGGAGAACTACATCTAATTAAGATTTGATCGTGCTAAAAGCCAAATCGATGCCGGGGTCGTTCAGTTGCATTCGGGGACCAAGTTCTTGAAGTTGCAACCATTGATCCTGGTGTCGAATCCAAGACCTTCGGCGCACTGGAACCTGATGGGTTGGAAAACTCCGTTCACGTTGTTGCAAAGGTAGAAGACGTTGCAGTCATTCTTGTCGACGACGTATCCTTGCTTGGTGCAGATGCCGTTTGATGGGGGAGCAGGGGTGGGTGCTGGGGTTGGGGCGGGGGTTGGGACTGGGGAAGTTCCAGATGGTGGTGGTCTGGGTTTGTCAGTGGGGACGGGTGCGCCGTTCCTGAGGACAGCGTTGAGGGTCTTGAGGAGAGGGTATTTCTCGCCACAACGGCCGTGGAAGTCGTCAGTCTCGATACTCCAGAGCATAGCACCACCGAGACCCATCTTGTTCACGTATTCAGCCTTCTCCTTGATGGATCTGTAAGAACAGTACCGCTTAATTCCAAGCCAAATAGATTTATCTTTCATTCGGTGACGTGCATCGAGAGATAACATTTGTTCTCCATAAGTCATCGCTCGCTCAATCCTTCTTATTAAGATCCCATTGATAAAGAAGAATTGCGAGGTACTCACTGGATATCGTCATAGCCGACCCATTGGTTGCCGTTGAAGGCGAAGGGTACGCGCTGTTCCTCGTCACGTTGGATGGTCCATCCACCGCGTCCGAACATCTCGCAGATCTCGTTGTAGCCGAGCATACCACCTTCACGGGTGTAGGGTCCAGCGGTTCCGGGTCCGGTGGTCCTGGCACCGATTTGGTTGTTGCTGGGGTTCTCCAGGGTGAAGGCACGTCCGTAGAATGGAACACCAAGGATCAGCTTCTCAGCTGGGGCACCTTGAGCCAACCAGTATTTGATCGAAGCATCCTAGAACATTTATTAATTATTTCCCTCGAGTTCTCCTCTTGTTTATTCAATATAAATCGAGAAGATCGAAGACTCACAACGTTGAATTTGCGAACATCGCCGGTTTCCCTCTTGGAGGGGTAAAGAGGAGCGTTAAGTCCTGCGGTGTTTTCCCAGGCGCCGTGGAAGTCGTAGCTCATAAGATTGATGAAGTGCAAGTACTTGGCGATCTCGGCGATGATGTAGGATTGGGAGGCAGAGGTTTCAGCGGCACCGACGGCGGCACTGAGGATCAAACCTTCCTTGTCGAATTCAGCTCTGAGTTCCTTGCAAAGCTCGACGAAAGCTTGCTTGTCCGATGGGACTCCGCCACGCTGGTTGGGGTATTCCCAGTCGAGGTCGAAACCGTCGAAACCGTATTTCTTGGTGAAGGCAACAACGTTCTTGACGAATCTAGCACGAGTGGCTGGGTTGTTGACGACCTGGGAGTACTTGGCGGAACCTTCGTTCCATCCTCCAATGGCGATGAGGGTCTTGGTTCCAGGGCTCTGCTCACGCAACTTGTTGAAGCGTCCGAAGCCGTCTTTGCCGTAGTTGTCTGACAGATCCTGCCAGCCATCGAGTACTCTGACATCACCGTCGGTGGTGATTCCAACGAAGGTGTAGATCATATGGGTGCAGAGTTTCGGGTCGATGTAGGAGATGTCGAATTTGCCCGGCTCGGGACGGTAGACCGCCCAGCTACCGAAGTAGCAGACAATCTTTTCTGTAAATCAAGAAAATTCACGTGTAACAAAAAGCTCGATTAAAATACAAAATTTCAGTAGTGGCAGAAGAACTTACTTTCAGCATTTGCTGTGGCGGCGAACGCCAACACAGCGGCGAAGAGTAGTGCCCACGTATTCATCTGGAAAGAAAGAGAAGTTTTCAGAAACTCGAACGTTCGAGAGTTTCGAACCAAAGTCTGACAGAGTTCGAAAGTGACGAGAATTCGTTTGGATCACATTCGAGCTAATGGTTATCGTGGCGAAGAGAGACAGTTATCGCGCTGCCCTAAATCCATCGTTTCTGAATCATCGTTTTTTGAAAGAATTCCAAAGAAGTGAGACTCGACAAAAGAACTGATATTAAAACGATAGCGGGTATTATCATGTTGGAACGTTAGACAGTTGGATAAATGATTGGACGTCGATCTGGAGTTTTCTCTCACCTTTACCACCAATGTCCGAAGCCCGGTGTGCTACTCGGCAATTTGGTACAGAGAATTCCTCGCAGAGCGTATTTATACTTGATTGACACGCAATCTTGCCCGATCCGCATTAATCGGTTAATCAAATAATATACTATTCGTAGCAGAGGTACGTGCAGGAGGATCGCACCTTTTTTTACATATTGTTATCGTCGAACAGCCGCGCCAGCACGCGCGGCCAATGGGGCGAGCGCGAAACACTTGATACTACATTAAAGATAACATTTTGGAACAGTTGTACGGCTTGCCTTGTCACAAATCATCGGTGCCTCTCGCCGGATCACCTTATACGGACAAGCCAGAAATAATAGTTCAACAAAAAGTAATTTGATGTCTGAGCTCCAGTCACACAAACATTCCGTTTACTTTGTTTTACTAGAACGCACTGATTGCCGCGAGATTTAGTTACACCATAAAATCATTAGAAAATTCTATCTAATTCAGTTAAGAACACAGGATAGGTAGTGCACGGTGCCATCGGCGATTATTTCAATCGATGATTCGATGAGAACATATGTGCCAAAGTTTAAATTCCTAATACTAGGAAATCAACGACGCACCAGGTATTTTCGTAGTTAATGAGCCTATCGACAGGTACAATCGAGTGCCATAAATTTTCAATGATAGGCAATATCGAATAATATTCGTCTCTAACCAGGCGCATATAGCAATCACGAGAAGTGAATGAACCGAAATGTTTACCAAAGCAGCTCGACTCATTTGCATCTACGTCGGCGATTCGGGAGATATTTGCGTTCGAGATTTTGGACAGCCTTCAGATAAGGCGAGCAAGGACAAAAGGGTGGTTCAAATGCATCAAGGTAACACGAAGCAGGTGGTGTTCTGATTGAAATAGGAATTCGATCGTGTGAATGACGTCACAGTGGAAATATCTATTGATTGTCTAATCTCTGAGAAACTTACCTGCGATTACCGTGGAAAGCGCAACACAATGAATCTTCGAGAAAGTCCTCCGACCTCAGTCTGATGTATTAGAGCATTGGCGGTTTAATGTCTCCAGCAGACCGTTTCCTCGGCTATTTTATCAGATTCGATAGATAAAGATAGGAGAGATTATATTTTCTGCGCACTCGGACACTCAGTATGAAAGGGAAATGCACCGGCACGTCTTTTATAATTGATCCCCATGATTTGCCAGGGCAAACAAAGCGCTCATTTCCGTAAACCCTATCTACATTTCCTCGTGCATCATCGGACAACGCCCAATTGACTGTTTACTGATGGATCAGTGATTTCAGAGATATTAGAAATTCCTGCGGCCGCGGAGGATTATAAAGCGGCAAAATCAGTGTCATTCCATTTGTATTTGACAGTCTATAAACATACGCCCATCTATTATTAAGTACCCGCAATAATTGATTGTATTGTTGTGCTTATTAAAAAGTGAACACATTGCAGCGCGCCTGATATTACTTCCTGAAGTGCCGACAAATATCTCATCAGGCAAACAGACACATCGTAATACTATCTCTGCGACATGTTATGTCACTTTAAAGAAGACATTGAGTCATTGAGCTTAATCCTTTTGTGAAAGCCCGGCACTCGAGAATTCTGTGCGTCGATTAATTAATAATTTCCAAGAAAAGTCGACCGCCGCTTTGTTCCGCTTGGTAGCATTCGAACGATTGACATTTAATTAGCTAAACTCTTCAGCAATGACCTTGGCTTATATTAATGTAATGCATTATTATTAAGGGAGGTTCGAGCGCAGCAATTAGGCGCAGATGGGAAGTGGAGGGAGTTGTTTGAGTTGGCGCAGTAGACCAATAGATAGTCTTCCACTTCCACTAAGAGTAGATAGTGCCTGCGCGGCTCTGAACCAAGTAAGGTTCGTGTCGCTGCGACTCATACGATTTTCCATATTATTCATGTTATATAAAAAGAATGAGCTTTGCAACAACACCTTTATTTCTTGTTTTCGTACAATATTACAATCGAACTTAAATAATAAAACCAAATGCGAAGGTACTCGCGCCTTAATGCTTTTTACTGGCCATTCGATTTTTCTTTCTGAGCCATATACGCCTCACGACACGCCAATAGTCTTTTGTGTTGGGATCCAAGTCTTTGAGGAATCGCCTCTTCGTTTGTAACGTCCACAACCAATCCGGGTATTCGGAGTCTGGCTTTAGCTTCACCTCCTCGCCCTCGTTATAGAAGTTCAATCCACAACAATGAGTAACAAGTTTCTCTGGATCGGTCTCTACGGGAATCACCACTTTCTCCACGGTTTTCCTTTTCTTCGGCGCTGTAACAAATTCAGTCTTGAAATTCCTGCCAGTCACAGATTATAAATGAACTTTTAACTAAACTTTAAGCTCGCTGAAAATACACTCTCGTCTTAACCTCTGCGACTGAACACATTTCAGTCGAGCGAACATATAATAAATGTTGAGGGACATGGAAATACTATTACTTACCAACTGCATAGTCGCACTTTTGTATGGTGTACTGTGCTGGAAGAATCAAGCTCTTGGGCAATTGTATCAATCGAAAAACCGTAGCTAGTGCCATGATTCTTGTCGGCGCACAGCACTCACAGCTGATTCCCCGTCGATACAGAGAGGACAGAACGCTAGTGCCCTCTTTATCGAGCTCGGCTGAATTTTATTACAAAAAATACCTTTTCCACCCTCACCCACCCCAATCTGTTGATCTTCTGCAAGGATTACGAAATAAATGTACAGATAATAATAAACTTCGATGTTTTGTTACTTAATATTATAATGTTTCCTTTCCTCTATGCAGCAGCGAAGCGCGCAATACCAAACAATTCTTGTTGATAGTCGAGTGGCATTAAGTCGATCGAGCCTAAAACTGGAGTAGTAGAATATATCATAAGCATATCAATATTCTTGAATAAACTGCGATTCAATAGGCCACCGTTCGAACGCCAGTTATTCCTGAATACATCGGTTATGTAATGCGAGTAAGCAGCAAGAAAACGGTACGTTCGCTCGCTCCCATCGAACCAGCCACGATTACACCTTGTCTTGCAAAAGCTATTGTGCAACATTCCTTCTATTCTGCACCCGTACACATTTTTTCTCACGCAAATATTTGTTTTGTTATCGTTTTCGAAATGAATAATAAATGGAATTACACTCTCTTCATTAAACCTTGTTCAATACTTACTTTTATAGTAAATTTTTATTTGTGATTAATATAATAAAGCACCGCACTTTTGATAATTCGATAAGTATCGTTGGAAAGTCACTGTTTGCAGAACAAAGCAGTAACATTTGGTATAAAAGGAAGATCAGCGAGCTCGCAGATTGTTAATCAGGAGGAGAGCCAATTTCTTACAATCGGACCGGCACTGCCGATTCTACCCGGCGCGCCTGTTCCACCAAAGTTTTCCAACAGGTCTTACAATTCATTTGGGTGAGCGATTTTATAGCTGATCAAGAAATTAAATTTATAATTAATATTAAGATGGTGTGATGATTGGATTGAATTGTAGTACAGCGGAATCGCCATTTAACGTAGAAGATGCGGCAATCGAAGGGAGAAATGCAATCACATTGCAATGGGCGGGCGAAGGGCGAACAATTATGGCTACAAGGACAGCCGCGGAGAGGGAAAAAAATCCTGACAGAATTTGCCTTGACAGGCGTGGTCTGACAGCATTTCCTAGTATAGTCGACGAGCCCAAACTGAGGCTGCTCTCACTGCAACATAATCTCCTCACGAAGATCGACGGATGCAATTTGTCTCGCTTGACCAAATTAGTCTTTCTCGACTTGTACGACAATCAGATCGAAAGAATCTGTAATCTCGACACTCTGGAAAATCTTCGTGTCTTCCTGATCGGTAAAAACAGGATAAAAAAGATCGAAGGACTTAGAGAATTAGGGAAACTCGAAGTTTTAGACCTCCATGGAAATCAGATCGTTCAAGTGTCGGGCTTGGAGAGTCTCGTTTCACTAAAAGTCCTGAACTTGGCTGGCAATAATATAAAGACAATCGGCCACCAAGATTTCCAGGGTTTAATAGCTCTGAGAGAGTTGAATCTCCGCAGGAACAAGATTAAAAAAGTCCTGGGCTTCGGCGATCTTCCGTTACTGCAGAAACTCTACTTGAGTAACAATGATATACAAAAGTACGTGTTTTAAAATTGTTTCCCCTTTGACAGAAATATATTATCGTGTCGATTTTTAGAATCGAGGATATGGGAAGTATCGCGAAAGCTCTCCAACTCCGGGAAATAACAATCGACGGTAATCCTGTGACACTTAACAGTGATTATATTTCATTTCTCGCCTCCTACTTGCCGAGTTTGCAGCTTCTGTCCAACATGCAAATCAACGAACAGACTCGGCGAACAGCGATGGCTTGGAGAACGAACAAGGAGCAGTGCAATGCCGCTTTCTTGGACTTGAGTACTCAAATTTGTATGAATGTTCGCCGCGAAGAAGTCATTTCAAACGCGAAGATTAATTGGGAGCTTTTGAGATGTCGAAACAGATCTGCGGCGGACAATCGAAACATTTGGAACACTGGAAGAGCTGGCACAAGTGCGGTTCAGTTGCAAAAATCAAATAAATATAGCACATTAAAATCAAAGGGTTTAGAGAAAGCAAAATCGAAGGGTTTCGGAAGTCTAACATCCATTAACGAGAACGTTGAAGCAAAAAGAATTCACATAACAAAACGAAGTAGTTCCAGTGATAATTTCTTTCGATTGAAAGATGCCACAAAAGTTTATCCCCTCGAATTCAAACTACCCCCAATTCTAGGCTCGATAGTAGATAGTTTATTGAAGACTAAGCTTGAAGAAGGATTATGCAAAGATAGAAGAACTATTTCCCGAAAAACCAAAAGTTCGAGCGATGTTGAAAGCGATTCTAATAGTGATTCAGATATGTCAGAAACTCACGAGAACTTGAGAAGTGGTTTGGACTCTCATTTGTTGAATTCAAATAATCAAATCTTAGATTCGGATAAGCATATTTATAGTAGAAGGCTCAGTTTAACTAGAAGAGTATTATCAGTGTCGGACTTAAGTGATCCGAAGACTTTAACATCTCAAAACGAAGATGATGGTCCAAAGAATCTTCCTATTCCTAAAGTAGCTTGCAATCAAGATAGTCAAAGCGACTGCCCATCAAAATCAGCCAACAGTTCGTCGGGCTACTGTTCATTGAGTTCGAAAGCAAGTAGTCTCGACAGTTGTAAATCGGTATTCAGCGATTCGAGTGTCTGCTCGATAACAAAGGTGGATGCGCCGAAATCAAAAGAAACAGAGAAAGAGAGGAACAGGGGCAAGAGTGCTCAAGTTAAGAAAACGGTATGTTACAAAAGTAATAGAGCAGCCACGGCTAGAGCTAAATATAGAGCTTTAACACCACCGAGCACACCGCCTGTTCAGAATCCGCCCAAGGAACGAGAGCAAGGTAATCATTAAAGAGTACGGTTTGAATAAAAGGTGATTGCAGTTTCTAGTAATTAATGTTACCACAGGCGGCGATTACTTGATCGAAATAGTTGGTCGCTGCTTAAACGTTTACGGCCAAGGCGCTCTCCGCTTCGTCGATCGCTCCTGGGACACTTCGAAAGCGCAGGATGTTAACACAGTTAAATTTAATTACGTCCAGTTCAATGATGTTGCTCGCGTTTTGGGTAAACTGAAGTCCCGATTCCCCAATGTCGAGCATTACACATTGAAGGAGACCAACATCAGTTATTTCGGTCAACTGAACGCTCTCGCGGAAGTACAGGGCCTAACTAGTATTTGCATTGAGACTGGCAATCCGATAGTGTCAAAAGATTGGAAGACTTACGCTGTGTTTCGCCTGGCACATTGGGGCCTCAAGATTATCAATGGGAAAGAAGTAAATTTACATCCATTTAGCTAGAATGTTATTTAAATGTCTCGAAAATTAATTGGACCTTCGAATTCAGATCACCGATCAGGAAATAGATAGAGCGAATCAGGAATACGCGGGTCTTGTTGACATTGTGATGTGGTCACTGCCAGAATCATTGTTGCAACCACTTCTACAAAGACTCCGACTGGAAAAGGTGCAGAAGCAGAGTGGGGAGCAAATTACTGCCAAGGAGTTCCTATTTAAGAGCGACCCCGCTCTGAGGAGCGTAGTTGCGAAGGAAGCTCTTCAGTGGAGGAAAGGTAGTGTAACACAGGTAAGTTCTACTTTGATTAAAAATGATATCATTCGAGTATCGGATGATTTCCATCATTCTTCTACAGGAAGATTTAATTTGGAGGCATAAGGGAAAGCAGCACTTGATGAGCTTGATCAATCTCACCGTCGATGCAATACAGAAACTTCAGTTACTCGATAAAGAATGGCCCAGTATTTTACAGGAGATTGTTCATTCGACTTTGGACGATTATTCCGAAATGGATGAGTACATGAAGCGATGCAGCAAGAGAATTGATAGTGAGAAGTAGTGGAAAGATGCGTATCCAGTTTATAAATTGTTATTAAAAATATCACACACATCTTTTCCTTATTCCACGCGTAGGTAGATCTGTAAATATGCAACATTCTTCATCCAAGATCGATTTATTGGTACTCATACGTTGAATGGCATAGGCCCACTTAACTGTTGATTATTTCTAAGTCCGTAATTATAAGATTTAGTACACGAAAATCTTTATATGACCTTCAATATACACCATCCACAATAAAGTGTTCTCCGAGCAGTATTCGCAATTAGCCGAACTCGATGGGAAATATGCCGTCTTTCCGTCTTTCGCAAATTTACAGCAATGTTAATGTACAGTAGCATATTCTAACAATGCCCGAAAGCAATATAAAATAAAACGAGGAGCAACTACAAATTCCCTTAATTTATTCCCAAGACGCGCAACCATGATTTAGGAATTAATGACGGAATAAATGAAGTGGTGGCGTGTTCGAGTATATATTTCTTAAGATCACTTCGTTCCGATGATAGATTCTACACTGAAGGAAATAGTAGCTTTCTTTTCCAAGCATGGGCCGTTCGCCGATGCGGGCAAGTCATCGGTAGTTCTCGTGAAATCATCGAAAGCTCTTTTAGGCTTGGGTGACTCCACAAAATTATCGAACCACGGGACAGCCGGGTAGCTAGTCGCAAAGGGTGCTAAGTTCATCGAGTTGTCAGTGTCCTGTTTTCTACTGTGCTCCATCGGAGCTAAACTGCTCAACACTCTCGGCGCTGCTGGAACTGGAAAAGCAATATTTCTTCAATGATTTTTCTTTTATTCTTCATATATAATTAATAATTAAATACTTACATGTTCCTGGTAAAGCATGCATTGCTTTTAAGCCGTAAAAACCCTGAGTGACGCTGATACTGGTTTGTGTGAAGTGCAGTTGATGTCGCTGGAAATTCTTCGAGCCTCTTCGACAAACTGGGTTGTCGTTTCTTGATAAATATGGATTGACAGGTTCCACAGGAGTTTGACAAACAGTCGACAGATTTTCTGCAAGATAATTCCCTTGGGCTTGCTGTTGTCTTCTAAGGGCGACTTGCGCTGCCATTACACGTTGCCTTTCCACCACTAAAAGGCAGCAAGGACATCGGCAATCCTTCCACGCGCAAGATCTCTTGTGACCCTTCAAGCCTGATATCACTCCGTGATTTCGACACCTTGCGCACTTTGGACTTCTTAGTCTTTGCTCCGCAGCCGGACTCACTTGACTTGTGTTTCCGTGCTCGGTTTTCATTTTGCTCTTTTAATAATAATTCTCGCAATGTTATTGTCTTCACTTATTATTTTTTAATTTCTTTCACTCTTCACTCATTGTGAAAGAATGCCGGTCGTTTTCAAGTTTTATAATCACACTTGTATTATTAAAGTTTCTTTGTACACACAAGTATTGTATTGTAATGAAAGATCCTTCGATCTAAAAACTCTTGTTTGAAACTTTGTCACTTAAAGTGATCCACTGTTACTTGAGCACATCTCGGATGGGAGAGGTTCGAACTTGTCTCGCGCTTGACAAGAAGACACTGCGGGGTTCGATGGTATTCTGGCGGAGCGGGTGATTCTCTCGCACCCTCGATGCACTTCTCCTGGGGAAGCGCGCCTTCTGTACTTCGTGAGAGGTCCCGTTTTCCCTTGGACGTCGAAGGAGGTGTTTCCACATCTCCTCCTACTGACTCGAAAGGTATTTTTAGAGCAGTGAGATCTCAGGATTGGGCCGACACTTCATGAAACTCCGCCAGCCTCGGAAATAGAGAGCCAATCCAGGCCGACTCATCGCTCGCATCTCTTCTTCTCGCGGGATGCTGCAAAGTGGCTTGTATCATCTCGGCGAAAGGGCAAAGATCTCGCGACGGACGGCGCCTTTGATTACGGACACCGTGACGGTAGCACATCGCTCTTCCGCCCTGACCACCCCAGCCCAAATCCGATTCCACCGCTTTTTCGACACCCTCCAAGAATTCGTACAACTTAAAGACTCCTTCATAAGGCAGCAATTTGCAGATTGAAAAAAATTCGTAAACCCCATTGAATGTTTGAGGATAGTAAATGAGGAAGGGTTGATGGATAACAATGGGAGAAGTGGGTAGCGGGTGGAATTCAAAGCGCACCGGGGTGAACCCCGAAGGAACACTCATACGCTAAGAAAACATACTCGAAACTAATATTAACTGTGCGTTGGCAACATCCGAGAGGATCGTATTAACGAGCTCTTAGAGCAAGATCACAGAAAGAATGCCATGTGGCCGCAGCTGGTGTTGTATACCGCTGTTAGCATAGAACGCACTGCCACTCAGGCACTCCTCCTCTCCATCCCCTTCTATTTTCGCAGGAGGCAATAGGCCGAAACGAGAAAAGTGCCGGTAAGGATTACATTACCTTCCGTTCCCCGATACTTCGCCGATATTATACTTCGCACTGACAAACCTTCGCCAGTTGGTGCGACAAAAAAAAGTAGCCCCGCACCACCCCTCGAAACTTATACACTAACTGGACGTGTCTGTTGGCCTTTTGGCAAGACGCCTCTACTGTTTTCGTACTGCAATATTAATAGAATGCTTGCTTCGATTTTGTATCTACTTGGTAGTGCATCTATAAATGCATCGAGTCGTTCAAACCGATGGAATAGCAACTTCGCTGGCGTCGAGGGAACACAGTAAAAAGTACTTCCACGAAGTCGAACGGAAAGGAACAAAGCATAAACTGGCTTGTATTTTTAGTTGTAATAGAGAGTAAGGCGAAAGGTTCGGTATACATGGAACATTAGTATTTAAGTCCGTTCGGTTCCACATTAAGTAGGATAAGGCGGTTCGCAGTGGGACACGTGTACCGGGACACATTTACCAGGGCATGTTCTCGCGCGATCTATCAATCTTGTGGCGTCGACGCGAGCAGTCGAACCCAAGCTCTAAATGGCTGATGGTTCGTCCCAATTATCGGACAAGACCGACTGCTCTCTTAGAGCATCAGCCAAACATACTGCACCGGCCACGCTTCGAAAGGAAAGCGGTCCTGTAACGTTTTTTTCCTCCTCCGATCTCTTTTGCGCTGACAGGAAGAAGCGAAAAATGGTCGCGCCGGTTTATATTTATATGCGATGGAAGGCACGCGTGAAACGCACCGAGGAATTCGTTCTAATGACCGTGGAACGAAGGGGTGTCATTCCGGGCGGTTCCTCCTTTTTCCCTAGGAAGCTCAGACTGACTCTTGCTTTGCGGCGGCGGCGGCAGCGGAGGGTGTTGTCAGTCCAGCGAATATGTTGACAGGCCATTCAACATCCTTCCGCCGGTTCACTGGCTCGATCCGTGACTGAAACGATGTTACAGCTCGGAATATCTTCCCACTGTGATTCTCCGCTTACGATATACATATCTACGATGAAAGAAGCATCGGCAGCCCCCTTCTTCCTGACGCGTGAAAGCCTGAATTTGCAGTTGGTCGAAAATGCCTGACAGCCACGACAGGGCGCGGCGCGTCAACATCCCTCGAGGAAAATACTAACTGGCTGGAGAAAGCCGTGCCAGGAACCTCCACGCGTACAATAAATATGATGAGAAATTGAACGTCCTCTTGTCCGCTCAAGTAACATCCGACTGTTGTTCATCAAGTTGGATCGAAGTTCATCGTTAACCCTCTAAGATCAATTCGCAGTTTCTATGAACAATTCTTGGAAAGAGTAATGAAATCCTCGATGAAACATCGAACGAACAAGTACAGATATTTGTCGACCGAAATTAACGATCGGTAATTCTGTATTATTAAGTTTCGTACAGATTTTACGCCGACCGTTTTTTCAGCGGTTAAGGATACTGCGATGCCACATTGTACCACAGACTTCGCGCACTACTTAGGCAAATTTATAGTCGGACTCACCGGAATGCTTTATCTTTATATTACACTATTGAAGGAAGAGTAAGCAACGAATCGCATTTTCTATCAATATTTCCCTTCGATTAATTATTCCTTTATTTCACCATACAGAGAAAGAATAAAAGAGCAGTTCGAATTGAATAGCCGAAAGTGAGTTGCGCTGGTCATACGTATAAAATTCATTTCTATCGCTTTTATTACATAATCATTGCATTTTACAATCACCATACGTATGACCAGCAATTCCATGCGCGTGACATAATCGAAAGTTCTAATACATAGCACTAATTCCTGTACATTAGGAGGCCGAAAGAATACCGGTACCTCCTGGGGTAGGTAGAATCATTTACTCGAAGAATAACATGATTCAATTAATTATTAATTATATATCTTTTATAGGCTGTCGCGAAAGATGTATTCCTGCGGATGCTCAAGACGGTCATGATCGTAAGTACTCACGAAATAATTAAATAGAACCTGGAAATGCAACATAGAATTTTTTATTTCAGTATACATGACTGTTGGACAATGGCTGTGGTCTCAGATGAGAAACATCAGGACAATCGCAGCAGAAATTAGTCCTCATGTCGGACCTGATCCACCTGATAACTTCAACGGTAATTTCGTCTTCTCCAGCGTACCGCTGTAAGTCTTGTTCTCGTCAAGCTTTTTCTTCGCACGACAATCAAATAATGTTTTCTTTCTGTTCCAGAGCCGTCCTCTTACCATTGCAATTGTTGCTCGAGAGCCTCGATGTCCAACAAAATGGTAAGTGAAAAATTTTAACTATGTCGAATTTCTAACACTAGTGCTTTTTGTCTGCTACAATTTTCAGAGCGTCAATTCGATAAGTTGTTTACGAAAATCGGGTAGAAGGAGAAGGCGTAGTCGAAATTGCTTGTGCCGAAGACCCAAGTGTTTCGAGAAGTCGGCCAAGAGGAAAGGACGAAAGTATTCCTCCATCAATATACATGCGTCTCATGGATCCATTTGCCATTCGTGCAGTGTTTGTAGTAGGAGCGGTGAAACCATTTCAAACGATAGTATGAAAATCAACGTAGCTGCTAATAATGGGGAAATACAGGAAAGTGAAAAAGATGTGAAAAGTTCACCGGAAGAGAGTACAAATGATAATGGGGAGTTTCGTATAAAAATCAAAGAGGAACCCCATTCGGACGATGTAGGCGAAAGCAATGTTGCTTTAAGTGAAATTTACAATGGCACAGAGAAAAAAATGCTTGACGCGGCTACTTCTTTTCAACAATTGAAAATAGAACCGCCTTCTCGAAATGATCATGAATCGAAAGTGTATGATCGAAAAATTAGCGAGCCTGTTAAAGACGAAAAGGATTTTACCCTGCCATATAGGGTTCGGTCGCCCTCATTAAATAATTATTTAGCCTCGGAGAGCAGTGAATCCTCCGTTGCAAAATCTAGCAGCGAAGGTTCGTTAAATAAGAGAAACAGGCACCATGGAAAAATGTTAAATGCAGTTCGCAGGAAACCTTACAAATTTTATAACAGGGGTGAGACAGTTAGTAATTCTTATCCGATTTCGGAGACAGAAAGCACCGATGACTCGAGGCATACAGGAAATTTTTCTTCGAGAATTCCACAAATTCCAAATGGATACAAAAGTCAAAATCCATTAGAAAATTCACAACAATCGAGAGGTATTAATCCGAATATGTCTCCCGCTCGAAATTCTTCCATGCAAAGTAGAAGAAGCGTACATTTTCATCCACAAGTTTCGTACCCCTACGAATATTCGGGAGTTCGTAGAATCCCATATCAAGGAACCCCAAATTATGGTGTTCCAAGATTGAGACAGCAATCGCAAGTACCGTATGAGTTCTCCAGAAATTCTAGTCAATTGAAATCCAATGTTTATCCGAGATCAACGAATAGAAGCGTTCACGCATATAATTATGCTAATCCACGAATATCGCGGAATATC
This sequence comes from Ectemnius continuus, assembly GCA_910591665.1. NCBI lineage: Eukaryota > Metazoa > Arthropoda > Insecta > Hymenoptera > Crabronidae > Ectemnius > Ectemnius continuus. The sequence goes on along the minus strand of OU342868.1, from coordinate 3,222,662 downwards.
AGTCAGCAGTCTCAACGACGAGTTCCAGTCGAAGATCAATACAATTATTCAAGATCGATGTCTTATGAGAATTCCTATAAATCCCCGAATATGCCAACTATTCTTTCGTCCAGTCAATCACGTTCGTGGACCGCAATTAGGGAGAATCGAGAGCCATCAACTTTAGGATTAACCCACAGCTCGCATACTTTAGTAGTGAAACGTAACGAGAGAAGATTGTACGTAAAAAAATGGTAAAAATAAGGTCACTTAATTTTTAAACATACCTGTATTTATTCTTCGACAGACCATCAGTGGAGGATCTTGGAAGCGACGATTCTCTCCCTGAATACGCGTCGGAAGCACATGATCTCGATTCTGATCCAGAAGAGGAGTCCTCCGAGGACATGGAAGATATCAGGGCAAGTATAAAGAAACAGAGTCGAAAACAGTTTGATTCCTTTATGCACTCGTCTATGGAAAGCGAAGGATCAAAGGCGATCATAAGGAATAGAAGGGAATTCTCTTGGCACGCGCACGAAAATAGTAATAGGTCTAATATGCAACGCCCTTGGAGGAGGCGCATCTGGGAAGAGGTAACATATGTTAAGAAATAAAGATAGCATCAAGATAGACAATGTAATGTATTGAAACATATGTAACACTGTGTCTGCGAAGTGCTGTCAATTCGCATTGGCGAAAACTCACCTTGGCAAAATTCGTATTCAAGTGAATGTCAGCGAATGTAACTAATGAGACCTGCGAGCGTCTTGTACGTTTAGACAAAAAAAAAAATATCATTAAGCACTTTTCAAAAGCGTTTAATTCTTGCGCGAATGATTAATGCAAAGGGCAGAGAAATAAATGATAGTTACGATATCTACCGACTTAAGACGAGCAACAACAGTAACCAGTACTTATAATTGGTAAGTGTACCGAGTTGGCACGGCGGGAACGCCGTGAATAAATTGGACTTGCTGCAAAGAGTGACATGTAGGGCTGGACGCTCGGAAAATCCGAAACTCGATTAATATGCGTCGTGTCCGTAGGTGAAGAGTCTATAAGTAGATCCTCTACCGACACGGACGTCAGTCATATCCATATATTATGTCCCGACGGGGTAGACGAAACCTTCCTTTAGCCTAACGAGATATCCGCTGTGGTTAATACTACGCATACATCATTGGATACACGCGGCCGATCCGAAATTACTTCCACACTTTTCGCCGAAAATATTACTTCTCAAATTCTTCTCGTATGAATGAGAATTTTCATTCTTCTGCATTGTTTGCCGCTATATGATCTGATCCGCGATTGCAACAATCCCAAGACAGATTTCAGTCACGGAATCAAAGGGAACAGAGATCTCGAGATGTTTGGGTAAACTCACGGACATATCCACGGCTGAGGAAACTTTTTTCAAGTTTCTCTCGTCTTAATCTACTCGAGAATCTCTCTGAATGGCAGGCTTTGTGAGGGAAACGTCGCAGCTGCGTGCCTTTCGCCTCGTATTTTGCACGCATTCCGTTGAAATAAAACGAGTCGAGAAGCGAGCAAGGGTGCCGGCTTCACAACTCACAAGAAATATTTCGAAACGGGATGCTAAATGAGCTAACTGTCCAACTGTCACTCCGCCTAGTACCCAGTTTCTTAGCACTTAGCGAAAATATCGGCGAAAATGAATCGGTTTATTACTGGAAGCCATGTTACAAATATACGCGTAACAGTTATACTCAGGTCATTGGGACCGAAGAGGTACGATTTCAATTTTATTCCGACATCATCAATTAAGATACAGTTCTTATATACAAATTCATTAAGAATAAAAAATTCCCTATAAATCTAGGCCTGCCCAGAAGGAAACATTAAACTAAAAGGTATTCAGTGAGTGGGACTAGCTTCCTATTCTTTAGACACTCCAAAATCCAATCACTGTCTACAACTTTTATGGTGTCCTCATATTGCCTTTTGAGCAACTTCCACTCTGCCAACTTTGCAGTATTTTTTTTCACAAATACGTGAGTTGTTAAGTCATTAATATCCTCTGTTACTTTTCCTGCCATAAAACTAAAGTCATACCTTGCGCAATCAGCATCGTCCGCGAAGAAACCAACTAGACCCCGAAATACGGAGTATGGTGATACTCCGTTGGCAAACAATTCTCTGTCCAACTTCGTCGCTTGTTGTAGGCTGAGTTTTATTGTGGCAGCCTGTAAACAGAAGGTAAGAAATTATTATGATGCTTATATGTTTACAATATTAGGCATCTACCTGATCGGCTGCTTGATTTAATGAACGTTTGATGCTTTCTTCATCGGCATCTGCTGTAAAACTATCATAGTATTGGTCGTAATATTGAGCCAATCTCTCCTTTGTTGATTCTCGACAACAGACTAATTCCCACGGTCGAAAGTCTTGCAGTGAAGCCCAGTTTTCTTCCCTTGTGACATTATTTAGCCAATCTAATCCAACTACATCGTACCTCTGACTCTTTATTATATTGTTTGCTTTCACCTAGAGATATTCCTTTAAAATTCATTTCCTCCGAGGGCTTGAAAATACAAGCATTTAAAATACCTACCGTTTTAATGTTGCCAATAATTATACAGCAATCCACGCTTTCATTCTGAACAACTTTTGCCTTGTGGCTGAGAAGCAATCTTTCAATGGCTTCTTTGGACATTTCGTCATTCCCATTAATCACACAGAATTTCTTCCCATCCAATAAACGCGTTTTCGGAACAATTGGTGTATCGGGTAGACTTACTATACTTAATCTGTCATCGGATCTTATCCGTCGTGGTTTCGTCGTTCTCTTAACTTTTTCCTTAGGAGAATCTGTAACATCGTCTTCAGATACTTCTCGTTTCGTTAACTTCTGTATTGGTCTCGCATCCTGTAATTTGCAAAAAAATAAATACTGAAATGAATCTGTGCAAATTTTTATTTTTCGAAGACGAAACGTTAGGGGACATACTTTGATTAGTGATTGAAGTTCTGTTGTAGTACATACTCCGTACCATGGTTTCTCCAATCTGACTTTCATTACTTTTGGAAAACGCAAACTATATCCTGTTGGGTAGTCATTGCTTTTAGTAAGTTCTGATGCACGTAGAGTCAAGATAATCGAGTTCTCAGGTCGCATCCACATGTCTGGGGGGTCTAACTATAAAATTTCATACATTCCTTATTGAAGAAGAATTGAATCACATCGGAATTATAGTTAGTTAATCTATTAAAGCATATGTCTTACCCTGGGAGGTGTTACATTAACAGGACATTCTTTCCCCCACAGTTCGCTAAATTTTTCGTGAAGTTCTTTTAATTGTTGATCGGTAAACCCATTGCTAACGGACACAACACTTAGAAATTTCTTGGGATTGGTTCCTTCAACTTCTGGCGGGACAGCAACAGCCATCAGAAAGCTCTTTATTAATCCGGCAAATTTTCCTGTGCCGTAGTAGCCACCAACTACAATTAAATCCACATCGTGGACTAAGTCGTCAGAATACTTAAAGAATAAAAACAATTAGAAATTGTAGTATATAGATCAGTTGAATGCCAGAAATCATACCTCTGCTTTTACTTTATAACATCCGCCACCGTTTCGGACGTTTGGCTTGTAGGTAACATTATATTTCTTCAGGACAATTCCTTCTTCTTGATCTCTTATACTTTGGTTGAATATTGCCCGCACTTCCTTACTAATATTGCACAATTCTTTGTTTAAACGCACTTGGGGGAATTGATAAAATGACTCACCTATTGTACACTCTAGTCGATCTACCCATAACTACACTCCCTTCTTCTTCCTTTAGAATAGTTTCCAACATCTTCAATCTCTCCTCATAAGGTTTATTGATCAATAGTTCATCATTATACAAAATGATATCAAATGCAACGAAACAAGGTTGATGGGCACTATCTTTCTTCAGTTTTTTAACGTCATAGCTCATCCCCTTTGAACCAAAAATCTTCCGCTCCTTGTGCCAGCCCATTAATTCTCCATCGAGAATGATGGACTTGCAATCCGGGTTTAAAACGCGCGAAAATGCACCAGTTAAAAATCCTATTCATATAAAATTATATGTTGGGTGTGAAATATGAATTGAACTGATTTTTCTTACCCGAAGTCGCAGTTTCGCCATAACAGGGGTTGTTCGTAATATCGAACGACTGCCGAGAGAAGTATTTAAATTTTCCGTCTTTCATATGCACTTGCGATCTTTCTCCATCGTATTTTGGCTGTACGAAATATACTTGGCCATTATCAAAAAGTTTTCCTACTTCCTCGATCTTACATGTTTCCAGGAGCATTGGTTTCACATGAGAGAAAATCTCAATTTCCTGATGATGCCTCGTTTTTGGATCGAACAACTTCTCGCACAGCTGTCGCAAATCAGACGATACATCATAAAGAGCCAGAGCATCGGGATGAAAAACTATAAAAGCATAGAATTAGACATAATTTTCTTCATGAAAAAAATCAGCGTCTTGGCAAACCTTGCAATATTTTCTTGGAGCCGAATCCCAGTTTCAAATCTTTTAATATGATGCGCGTGATCCATTTAAGTTCGGTTGCGTTTACTCGTTTTATTAGTAATAGAAATAATTCATCCTTTTGCTTATCGGTTTGACTTGTTCCGGAGATATCATCAAGAAATGAGTTAATCTCTTCCACAGTATAAGTGGTGCTGTCTTTGGGCATGCGACTTCGTAAAGTCCAGTAGACTCTCTCCGCAAAATCGCCACAAGAGAATTTTGTTCCTGACGGAGTTCTGTCGTAAAAATTGATATTCAAAGCAACATAAGGCACAATCAAAATTAATAGGATTGCACATGATGTCTTACTTGTAAAATATTAATTTTTTTGCATCCGGACTTTGCTTCCCCAAGCAAAAAATTCGAACGTAAAGAGCGGCGAGACATTTCTCCTTCAAGTTATACGCGCTTCTCTCGCGATCTCTGTCAGGTAAAAATAATCTTACTATTGGGTACAAAGACGAGTCCTAAAAATCATAGACATTCGATGATTCTCATTTCCATCTTTAAAGTTTTAAAATATTATTGTTTATTAGTGACATAAATTCTATATACCGCGTCCGGTGATTTTGTTTTTAATGCAGTAGCCTGAGCACGACAACGATAAAAAAATTTGTCCAGAACTCTTCCCTTTTTTGAAGTTTGAACTCTTTTTATATCTTCAAGGACATCACAAATTTTAGAAAATCCTATTTTGGACGCCAAAGATGCGCTCATTTTAAAATATTTTTATTGCAATTCGTCAATTACTGTTCAGCATCTATAATCCAAAAGAAACACCGCCGCTCAGTAAAAAATAACATTTCACACTATACGGGTAATGGGGAATAAAAGACGAAAAACCAGACTTTTAAATAAAAATAATAATTTATTACAAATATGTACAAATATTACATCTAAATACATCTGAGTTGCATTCAAATCGTAATGTATTCTTCAAGACACATTTTCGCTAGAAGGTAATTCTCGGACTGTAGGTAGATAAGATGCAAATTGAAGGCAGCTTCTCGCTTCAAATCCAAGAGACCTGCATTCTTTTTCACAACGTTTGAAGTATCTTCTTCGAGAACCAGCTTATAGAAATGCATTGCAGCTGGCATCAACCCGATTTGATGGAACAATCGTGCGGTGTTGTAGTTCGCTTCTTGCCGTCCGTCTTCACCACGCAGACGCGAGTACTGCTGAATGAAGGCGATAGCTGCAACGATACAATATCAAACTTATCAATACATTAAAACTATAAAAAATTATATTGATACTATATACTTTATACTTATATACTTCATACTTACCTTGTACTACAAGTTGATTCTTTTTAGAAGAGAATTTTTGTGATGCCATTTGTAACATAGTTACAGCTATAAGCAATCCTAGTAACGCAGTCGGCGCAACTCTAAATAGAGAAACGTAATCGTTGAGCGCGTATTTATAAGTTCCAGAAACAAGACAATTGTTCGCGTGCAGTATATGCAAGTACGAGAATACATCCTCCCTTGCAAGTAGCCGCATTATAAATCTGTTATGTCTGGAATCTTCCGCTGTTTGGATAATTATGTTCAAGAGATTCCAGGCGTTTGATCGTTGTGACGCGCGCACTAAATGCCTTACGATATTGTACCCTCTATAGGAATCGTTATTATAAATACAAGAGACCAGGCATAGAAATAGAATGTGAGACTGTTTGTTTTCAAATTTCTTCGTCGTAAGGGCTGTAAAGCACATTCTTTGAAGCAGAGCAAATTTCTCCTTTTGATAGGCAAGTTTACAGAGTTGAAGAAATAGGAAAAATTCTTGCTTTTCACTAGGCTCTGGACTTTTCAAAAAATCTGGTACATTGTCCTCCTGAAGTTTTTCACCGAGCGTTAATCTTTGAAGTTTGAGAGTATCCAACCGCGATCGAACACCAGTAGTTCTTGTTATCACATCTACTTCGACCTTACTACGTATATAAATGGAGTGTCTGGAAAGTAGTAACATTCCATATTCCAGGGCTTCATTGTACTTCTTCACTTTGATAAGTAACAGTGTTCTGCGGTAAAGAACTTCGGGATCCAAACTCTCTGTCTCTGGATCTTGTTGGAGCACTTCTATAGCTTTATCATATTCGCCTTTTAATTGGTATAACTTAGCTAGGGCAGATCGCGCACCCAGATGTTGTGGCGACAATTTTCGAACGATTTCATATGATTCAATAGCCTTACTTAGATCTTTACAACCCACCCAGCATTCTGCATGCCGCAGCCATACCGCTGCTAAACTGAAATTTTCACTTTTCACTAATGGATCTAACAGAACAAAGGCACTTTGGAACTTCTGCTTTCCCATAAAAGCCTCAGCTACGTCTAAGAATAAATCACCCATTGATTCTGGGTTCTCATCTGCATAAAACTTTGGTAAAAGTTTCTCAGCTTGTTCAAAATATTCTAGTTCAATTAAGCATATTAAAAACTTTGCTTTTAAATCTACCACAACACCCTCTGGTATATCACAATCCTCGATCTCGCAGATAACATCTGTATTTTCCGGAAGAATTGTGTTTTTCTTCCCTATATCCGATTCAGTTTTAGCCTCGCATTTTTCCTTTAATTCACTGCTCGTACTAGCAGCACTTGTGTTGCTCGAGGGTTTATATTTTATCCATATCATAGTATATTTTGTTAAAATATCGAGACATCGCTTGAATTTTTTCAGAGATATCAAAATTTCCGTCATAACGTTTACTTCTTCCAAAGTAACAAAATCAGGGCACTTCACAAAAATATGATCCATTGCTTCTAAAGCCTGCTCTACATTATTGTCTTGCATGTGACGTTTTGCTAACATTTTGGCATATTTAATTATGTATTCTGCATCATCAGACTCCAGCTGATTAAATAATTTTGTATACCCTTTAAGATAGCCTTTCTTGTCCCCAATCTTTTCCTGAAGTTCAGCTCTTCTATCATACAACTCAATATCTTTTGGACTAGCTTGAATAGCTTTTGAAAAACATGTTATAGCTTGTTTGATATCTCCACTGTCCAGTGACAGATTTGCTAGTCTCATCCACTGTTCAGGCTCTTTAGGACTAAGATGTGCAGCTATCAGTGCAAACTGTAGTGATTTCTCAGGCTGATCATTTTCATATATCATTGCTAGTGTATGAAATGGTTCAGGAGCACTTGGTACTTCCCTAAATGATGAAGAATCCAATATTATTTCTTTACTCCCAGTAAGAATACTTCAAGTATGGGCTTGCATGATCCTTGCCTAATGATTTCCATACATATCCTAGCAGCCAGCTCTGTTTCTCCTCTTGCAAATCTAAGATTTGCCTCTCCCATAAGTCCTTGAAGAACTAGTGGCAGTGTTCGTCTCTTTTTTCTGCATTTACCTTTTTCCTGTGTACCCAAAGATTTTTGCTCTTTCTTTTGAGTAGTCTTTTGAGTCTCTGGCTCAGTATCTTCAGTATCTTTTCTAAAAGTAATAGGAAGTTTGTTCCAGAGTGTCCACAATGTGAATGATTCTGTGAAGGCTCATACCTAGATTGTTCTGTTTCTGCAGTTTCATAGTCAGCCCCTTGATCCATCCTTGAGGAATACTCAGAAAATGTTAATTCACCATTTAAAAATTGCTGTGTCAGTTGTTCTTCTTCATCTACTGTTAATGCAACACGTTCTTCTGGTTCTGTTGCAACTTCTGGAACAGCATCACCCTGTTCTTTGAAAGTTTCATCCGGTAGTTCTTCTACCTCTAGTGCTTTGGCTTCTACAAACTCTGACATATCTAGATCCATGCTGGTGAGAGTCTTCTCATCCAGTTCTTCTATTATAACTGGTGCAATTGTAGCATCATTGTCTATTATCATATTATTTCCATCTTGGTCAGGTTCTAGGTCAATCTCAAGCATTGTGCTATCAACAATGATAGTGTCTGTATTAATTTCCATCTTGTCTTCAACTCCACTTTTCTCACTATCTTCCATTGTGATCTTCTCTTTATTATTCCTAAAGTATTTGCCAATGCATGAAGTGTACAACGAAGTTATTTTTAAACCTGATACACTGAATCCCACCTAAGAATACCTGATGTTTGGAGCACTCAGTATATAGATCTTTCACGCGTAAACAAGTTTGAAATTTATATACACGAGGGCTTACGCATTGATTTCTCCGCCAGCAGTTGTCACAATCACATGTGCGTGGGAATCGGCGGCTGAATCTTTAAAGCACGACACAACTACTCCAAAACACTCCGAAAGTTGGAGCAACCGATACTGAGCTACTCAAGACGTTCGATTCCGAATGATCGAAATAATTAGGGAAGATTAGTCAGCTGGTCAGTCGCGGGCCGAAACTTTTAGTTTATATAACTATATTTAAAGGGTTATGCAGTCACAGTAAACTTGTTTACCTCCTCAGCGGGTTATCAGAAATGACTTATGTAAAATCTTGGCACGTAAGTCGACGGTGGTTTGTAAAGTAAATCACTTAACGCGTCGCAGTACGGTTGACGCGCCACCAATTTATCCCACATCAAGGAAAGAATGCAGGAGCCGGGTTTAATCTTGAATTTATTTGTGATCGCGTCAGTCATGAGCGATACGACGGCCTACGCGGCCACCAAGAAAACTTTCGATGTTGTGTGAATGACTCGTATCCTTGGTGCTACCACGTGTAATGCAATTCCTGAGCCGCGACGATTGTAATGCATTTGAGTGAACAGTGAAAATTATCCGGAGTTATCGTTCAGGCAGTACAATACATTGTGCTGTTTTGACACGTACGCACAGATCGCAAAACCACTGTGAAAGCGAAGGTTATAATGTGAAGCCCAGAATTTGTCAGGCATCCTTGCGCTTTTCAAATCGGTAGCAATCGAAACCATTTCGACTTACCATTTAGGCTGGTCGCTCGAAGAATCAAGGATAACTGATGACAAAGTTCAACAGCCAGTAAATTATGCACCTTTCCGTGTGAGTTCAAATAATCTTGAAATATTCCTATAGCAATATAGAACCATGTGTCAGTGTCGCATTTGAGAAAGATCTGATCGACAATACATTAATTAACATATCTTTCATACGAGTTCTAAAGTTCTTCCAAGTAGCTAGACCATGTAAATGTATTGTTGAATATTCACTGTGATAGGCACAATCATAGCTGACAAAGCTCATTAGTTTCCATTGAACTTTCAATACTGAGCTTGTTCACACTTGATCTGGGTTTTAAACAGCTTTCCAAGCTTGAATTACTGGACAACAATAATTCTAGAGGACTAATCTATTGTGTTACATACAAAAGAAAAGTTGGAATATAAGAATAGAATCTGAGCTGTGTACTGATAACTTCTTTCCTGATAGTGAACTAGATAAGCAGTGATACTAATTGTTGTTGATCTTTCAGCTGACACTGATATTATGAAGCCACACATATGCTGGCTACATGTTACCATAGTATTACTACTTGCTCTTGGGATAGGCTCATCACAGAATAAAGCAAATTGTTCAAAAGGCAATGAAAAGAATAGAGCACATGAACAGAATGACTTTCATAAAGTCTCCTTATGCAAAGCACATCATAGTTCCCAAGAAATGAAAGTTCAGTTCTCTAGTAGAATTGTTGCAAATGAGTATATTGTTGCGTTTAAGGGATATTATCGGCCAAGTACACGTAAAAATTATATAAAAGCAGCATTAAATTCATCCGGTATATTAAACTGGACAATATTGTCACGTGACAATTTAGCCAGCAATTTTCCAAGTGATTTTGATATTGTTGTTTTGGAAGAGACTGAGAGACGCAATGGCCTTGATGCTTTAACAGATCATCCTCTTATAAAACGTGTCACACCACAAAAACTTGTGCAAAGAAGCCTTAAGTTTGTAAATGCATCAGAAGAAGCAGATATCCCAGAGTATAAACACTTCAAAAGAAAAATTCATGTCTATGTAAGTGGTATAGTGACTTTGAGGGAAAGTTAGTTTATTAAAGCTGAATCATGTATGTTTTAGAATAATCAGTTTGGGCAACCAGTAAATAGACTCACATCACGTAGATTATTAAGAGCTATACCAAGACAAATTACTAGTATTCTTCAAGCAGATGCTTTGTGGGGCATGGGAGTTACAGGAAATGGTGTTAAGGTGGATAATTCGCATTATAACATTCTGAAAAATATACTGTGTCAACAGTCCATTAAACCACTGTATAATATTATTATTAGGTTGCAATATTTGATACTGGTTTGGCTGCCAAACACCCACATTTTAAAAAAATAAAAGAGCGTTCAAATTGGACGAATGAAAAGACTTTTGAGGATGGGTTGGGGCATGGTACTTTTGTTGCTGGAGTCATAGCATCTTCATGCATAGACTGCCTTGGTTTTGCTCCTGATGCCGAGCTTCACATTTTCCGTGTGTTTACTAACACCCAGGTACTTCAAGGTTCAGTTCAACTTAGACCAATATTTAATAACTCTGTAAAAACTTCATTATGGTACTGGGCATTCCTAGGTATCATACACTTCATGGTTTCTGGATGCATTCAATTATGCAATACTTTCCAAAGTCACAGTATTGAATTTAAGTATTGGTGGTGCTGATTTTATGGATCATCCCTTTGTTGATAAAGTTTGGGAGCTTACAGCAAATGGAGTGATAATGGTATCTGCTATTGGAAATGATGGTCCCTTATATGGGTATGATTAAATATGTTTGTTTAGCTTGATAATGATTCACTTCATTTGAAACCTAAAGAAAGGAATGAGATAGGTATTCTTTATAAATAGCACATTGAATAATCCGGCGGATCAAATGGACGTAATCGGTGTAGGCGGTATTAATTGGGAAGATCAGATTGCCCGATTTTCTTCTCGTGGAATGACGACATGGGAATTACCATCCGGCTATGGTAGGGTGAAGCCAGACTTGGTAACATATGGATCTGGAGTTCGAGGATCTGCATTGCAAACAGGATGTCGCACTCTGTCTGGTACTTCTGTCGCGAGTCCTGTTGTAGCAGGGGCTGTAGCTCTTTTGGCCAGCGGATTCGTAAACCAGGATGGCACACAATCGATTAAGCAGAAAGTAATTGTAGATTGTTTTCCTTACTTTTTATGGATTAATTGATTGAAACAGAATGGTATTATAGACATTCATATACACGATATTAGATTACGCCAGCTAGTATGAAACAAGCGCTGTTAGGATCTGCTCGTCGCTTGCCTGGTGTTGGAATGTTCGAACAAGGGGCAGGAAAATTGGACTTATTACGTGCATTTCACTTTCTTCGTTCATACAGCCCTATTGCGACTCTCAGCCCAAGGTAAAAAAAATTAATTATATTTAAAACGATGTTAAATTTTGGAATAATATCGTGTATCCCGGTTCTATAAATAGTTATATAGATTTAACGGAGTGCCAATATATGTGGCCCTATTGTACACAAGCGATATATCACACTGGGATGCCAACCATCGTCAATATAACTATAATAAATGGTTTGGGGGTTTCTGGACATGTTGCCGAGGTCACATGGCATCCTTACATGGGAAATGGAAATGGAGAACGAATTGATATATCCGTAACACATAGCGATGTTCTCTGGCCGTGGTCTGGTTGGCTAGCTGTTGCTATATCAGTTTCACCCAGCTCTCGTGATTGGCAAGGCATTGTCCAAGGTTTGCTCTATTTAAATCTTTCGATAGAATTTATAAAAGCAAGAGACTCATAAGTAAAATACTTATAGGTCATATATCTGTTATCATTGAATCTCCACCCAGCGAAGGTGAGGATAAACCGCGCCAATCTAAAATTGAGTTGCCACTCAAAGCAAAAGTCATTCCAACACCGCCTCGACAGTAAGCAAGAATATTTTTAGCATCAGAGAATGAAACGGCCGTAAAATAAAATGATAATTTTAATTGTTTTGATCCCCCTCAGTAAACGCATTTTATGGGACCAGTATCATAATTTGCGTTACCCTCCGGGACATTTTCCCAGAGATGACCTAAAAGTAAAGAACGACCCGCTAGATTGGACGGGCGACCACATCCACACAAACTTTAAAGATATGTATCAACATTTACGCAATGCAGGCTACTACTTGGAAGTTTTAGGCTTACCTTTTACTTGTTTCAACGCCAAAAATTATGGTACACTACTTGTCGTCGACACAGAGGAAGAATTTTTCCCAGAAGAGGTACGAATCTATTTGCAATTTTACTAAATCGTTCTGTTTTGAAACAACATTACATTTTTTAGACAGCGAAATTAAAACGTGACGTCGAAGAGGACGGTCTGTCCGTAATTATCTTTGCTGATTGGTACAATATTACTGTTATGAGGAAAGTCGAATTCTATGATGAAAATACTCGCCAATGGTGGATGCCTGATACAGGCGGTGCAAATGTTCCAGCACTTAATGATTTATTGTATCCAAATTGGGGTATTGCATTTGGAGATCACGTGCGAAATGGTCACTTTACACTTGGCCAGCATCCACCATTTACGTTTGCATCTGGTACAATTATAACGCGGTAAGAATTTTATAGAGTAACTTAATAATAAAAAAATTGGCATACAGAATAAAGGGAAGTTTTCGGAATTCCAATCAGATTTCCAAAGGATGGTGTAGTTCTGTATGCAGAATTACATGACCAGGGGCAAGAACTCTTACTCGAATCCGAAAGTGGAACCACATCTTCAGTTCCAATTCTCGGGTTCCTACAAACAAAAGATTATAAACGTATCAATGAGATTTACAATAATAATAATGATCAAATATCGGAGAAGAGCAATACAGAACAAAGTAATATCAACGATCAAATAAACGGAGGATCTGGAAGGATAGTCGTGTATGGTGATTCCAATTGTATTGATGATAGTCATTTGCAGAAACGTATGTCTTCCATTTTTTCAGAATTAAATTCATACGTACTTGTTTCAATAATTTACGTTGTATGAATTCTAGCATGTTTTTGGATGCTTGATGCTTTACTGGAATATACTACTACTGGGGACATCCCAAAAATTTTTACGGATGACAGCAAAGTAAAAGCACAGGCAACAAGAGAGTCGGAGATCTTAGACGATGGGGAATTACCACAACGCATGGAAGGCAGCCACTTGAAGCGCCATAGTAAAGTACTCTTACATGAAAATACCAGCGCTGGGCACTTTCGATCTCTTCCATCCTGTCCTACTGCCATCATTGCTGTACCACATCCAGTTAACGAATCTGTCCCAATGTAAGTGATATTAATTATTTATTTACATGCTTAGTGGCCACACAACGTCTATTAGCCAATCGAAAAACAATCTTTTTCAGAAATTTGTATAAGCCACAGAAACTTTTATCCATTGCTGATGCAATAGTTGGAGCAAACCCTGGTTTGCAAGATGCAAGTCCGTTGTGGCTTCGACGAAGGGTGGGCGGCGCAGGTATCCCCACATTGCATCATGCGGAATTAGACAACATTATAGAAGACATTGAACGAAGTGATCACAGTTATAATAACGAAACATTTATAAAGGAATGGAGTTACATAATAGGGTTTTTCCTCATAGCAGTTGTATTGTTTTACATCTTAACTCGATGGAATTGTTTGATGTCAAAAAGGCCTGCACGAAGAAAACGGGCTGTCAGCAGATTGCGTAGGGTGATCCAAACAATTTCAATGCGAAGAGTGCCTCAAATGTGAGAATGGTGTACAATTAATATAATTGGACATTTTTACGGGCCGTCATAAATCCTCATAAAGCGTGAAATTCGTTATATTACGTGCCTTTGATGTAAATATACTATACCGAGTAGATAAAGTAACATGACGAATTATCTTACAAAAACCTGAGTGTCCACCTTTTGGTGAAAGAAGCCCCGTATTTCTTTTCATTTACATAAACAGCGAATTAAATTTCATCTTGTATTCACGGAACCTACAATTTTATACGTTTGTACGTGCTTAATAGTAGAGCTTTTAGACTTGTGCTTTATAGAGAACATGATTTTCAGCTAGGGTAGACTTACACCAACGAAATTGATCATTAAAGGTACACACTGCAAGGGTACAAATCGCGTCTCTTGTTTTAACTTACGTCGACAATTTAAAAGTATTACAGGCGTATACATGATATGTACAATGGTGAAAGGATTTTGTGACGATACGATTGTGATATTATATAGATATATTTATGTATAAGAATTTAAGATATTTAATTATAAATCGTATCTTTATTTCGCTATCGCCCTACTTATATACATAGGACTTTGTAAAATAAATGAGATCACTTATTTTATATAAAATCACAGTTATTATTAATTTTGAACTACTTTAATGTTACAAGTACAAGAATTTAATGATACATATACTGCAATATCATCAATTTTTATCATTTGTGATTATACTTAATTATAGAATGGGTTGTATGTGACCCAATGTGCTCTGACCTGTTCATCTGCTGATTTATGAGTAGTAAAAAGACTTTTAAAAACTTCTGATGCTTTAGGATCTTTAGCAACACTATAGTCTTCCTTAGCTTTCTTATATGCTGGATCCTCAGCCTCGCTTCTATTACTTTTCATTTTAGCCAGAGTCACTTTCTCTTCCTTTTTTACCTTTTTCTTTGGTACTTCCTCTTGTTTTACCTCTGTAGTGGATTGTTCTTCAGCAGCATGTTTTTGTTTCTTGGATTTTTTTTGAGAAGCTTTCCTCTGGGTCATCCTTATTTCCATTAGTGTGAGATCATTGTCTTCTGCATTCATTATAACAACATCTTTTTGCTCAAATGATTGTTGGCACTGATGACATATCTAAAAAAATTGTGATGTTAGATGGAGCAACTGGAAAACATTATAGGTCAACCCCTTGTAATACATTTCAATGAACATATCACTTACTGAACTCTTAACTTCTTTCAATGCACGTTCACTCATAACACAACCACATGTCCACAAGAAACAGAACTTATATTTGCCATTCATTTCAAGGCCAATAACCGGGCATATGTATGGGCTTTTACCCCCATCTGAATAGCAATCACCCTTCTCTGCTTTATTGGCATCATATGCTGGGTTTGGAGTTAGATTAAGACTCTTTACATCCTTCAGTGATTTGATGTGAATTGCTGATTCGGGCAGAGAACTTCTGTCCAAAAGTCCTTCAAGAACCGATTCTTTGCTATAAAGTCTACCTAATCCACAGCCAACTATTGGCTGTTGCAAGGGTAATTGCTTT
This sequence comes from Ectemnius continuus, assembly GCA_910591665.1. Lineage (NCBI taxonomy): Eukaryota > Metazoa > Arthropoda > Insecta > Hymenoptera > Crabronidae > Ectemnius > Ectemnius continuus. The sequence continues at coordinate 3,206,927 of OU342868.1, read as the reverse complement.
ATTGTACAGTGTCTCCATTTAAATGCTAATTCAGCCTCCTTGTCTTTCTAAGAATATTAAAATATACCTCACAGTGTTATTTAATATTGGAGTATCTTAAGTCATAACCAAACATACCTGTTCTGGCTTCTTCTTCAAGCGAACCAACTCGTCTCTTCGAGGAATAGTTCCACCATCACAACCCATCGTAAATTACGATTTCTTTGCACTTGTGTATTCGTCAGTCGTTCGACAATTCGTCGATTTTAATAATGTATGAAAGAACACTGACAATTCCCAACTCACAACAAACAACAGTCATCCACTACTACTTCGTATGCTTTGGATAACTTCGCGTCGATGGGTGGCACTGACTGGTACTGACGCTAACGAACTCGGCTAACTTCACAAGTTTCACAATTGTAATTGGGATCATTATCAAAATGGCTGACGCTAAGTCACGTCGTGTCGCGCAAACAGAAGATTTATCAAATGTTGAATTCGAAACCAGCGAAGATGTCGAAGTTATTCCCACCTTTGATAATATGGGCCTTCGGGACGAACTTCTTCGGGGGATCTACGCATATGGTAAGCGACACATCTTTTGGATTGCTTCCGATGTAAACATAACCATAATCGCTTCATCCCGCCACAAATATTCATTTAGCAAAATGTGTTTCTATTTAAACAGGCTTCGAAAAACCGTCAGCCATTCAGCAGCGATCGATTAAGCCGATAATGAAAGGCAGGGATGTAATAGCCCAAGCACAATCCGGTACAGGCAAAACAGCAACGTTTTCAATCGCCATCTTACAGTCCCTTGATACCCAAGTAAGGGAAACGCAAGTATTAGTTCTCTCACCAACCAGAGAACTTGCCACTCAAATACAAAAGGTCATTTTGGCTCTGGGCGATTTTATGAATGTACAATGTCACGCGTGTATTGGGGGCACAAATCTTGGGGAAGATATCAGGAAACTGGATTATGGCCAGCATGTTGTCTCTGGCACACCTGGCAGAGTATTTGGTACTATTCATCGCATAAGAATAACAATTATTTACTTTTAATCTATTCAAACTAATTAAACATTTGATATTTCTAGACATGATCAAAAGACGTGTCCTTAGAACAAGGGCTATAAAGATGTTGGTACTTGATGAATCAGATGAAATGCTTAATAAGGGGTTCAAGGAACAAATCTATGATGTATACCGGTATTTACCACCAGCAACACAAGTGGTCTTAGTCTCAGCTACCTTACCCCATGAAATCCTTGAGATGACTAGCAAATTCATGACAGACCCTATTAGGATCCTTGTTAAACGGTAAGTTACTTAGTTCTCTCAATAAAAATAGCATTATCAACAGTGTTTACTAAAATATATTTGGTTACAGTGATGAGTTGACATTGGAAGGTATTAAACAGTTCTTTGTGGCTGTAGAACGCGAGGAGTGGAAATTTGACACCCTCTGTGACTTGTATGACACACTTACTATCACACAAGCAGTCATCTTTTGCAACACAAAGCGAAAAGTCGATTGGTTGACAGAAAAAATGAGAGAAGCAAACTTCACTGTGTGCTCCATGCATGGTGATATGCCACAGAAAGAGAGAGATAATATTATGAAGGAGTTCAGATCTGGCCAAAGGTATGTGTTTTATACAATAACATTTGCAAAGAATTTTAATAATATAAGTACTTTTGTCAATGCAATAATTTTCTGTTTACAGTCGCGTGTTAATTACTACTGACGTATGGGCAAGAGGAATAGATGTCCAGCAAGTATCACTCGTAATTAACTACGATCTACCGAACAATCGTGAATTGTACATTCACAGAATAGGTCGTTCTGGACGTTTTGGAAGAAAGGGTGTTTCGATAAACTTTGTAAAAACAGACGACATCAGAATCCTTCGAGATATCGAACAATATTACTCCACACAAATTGATGAAATGCCCATGAATGTAGCTGATTTAATATAATTTAAATATTAATATTTGTATTAAAATATACCGGCGAAAACACATGTCCCAAGTATGTTTCCAACCCCTGAATACATTCAATTTCGTTATGTTTAAGTTCAAGACTTCTATCTATGAAAAATAATAGATCGCACTCGAAGTATTACTGGTTTTATATGTTTGTCACATTTGTGTAAAAGAAAGAACTTCGCAGAATAACAAAGGAATGTACAGTACATACTAGTCTTGTTTAATGTTTTATCCTGATTGTTAACATTAATAAAAATCCAGCCAAACTTGAACGGCAGACGTCTGAAGCGTATTTTAGTCTTGGAGGGAAATAATCAATAACTACCCCTATAGCTTAGATGGCAGCAGAGCAGTGTTTTCATTTAGTAGCATCAAAAGCTTCATCATAACACATTTGCTGTAGATTTATTTGGCAAATAACTAGAAGTAGTGATCATATCATTAGCTATATTATTTGCCAAAAATTGTTTATGGCGCCACAAAGTAAACGTAATGTATATGGTGCAGTCCGAGGGTGTGCAGTGAATATGAGTCGAATGTGCATAGTGATTTAATTTCACGAAAATGGAAGTGAGAAGCGTGATAGAACATGTTTTAAACAATGGAGTTTATTACTGTGAAGACGGAAGAATGGGTCACGGATATAAGTAATGCGTAATTAGGCTTCCACAGAACCAACTAGGCAGTAAGCAAAATGGATCAACAAGACGAATGTACAATACGTAGGGGACAAGTCCGTCGTTATCAACACGAGTACAAGGCAGACGGACATGCATTACCTTGTAAATATTAATTACACCTTAACTTTGTTTCTGTCATAATTATCTAAAATCAAACATCAGATAGCCCTTTACCCATTGTAGCCATAATGGTGAATCAACCGCAGTATTTGAACGTTGGAAGACCAACAGTTCGGATAGCAGTATACCTGATGACGGGTGTGTTTTTAACGATGGAAGTGGAGCAGAATGCGAGTGCACAACAAATACTTGCGATAGTACAATCCGAAGGAGAACTAGGAATATCCAGGGCTCCACCAGTTATTGGACAACCAGTCTTTGGTCTTTGGCTTTGTTCATCTACACTGGAGGTTCAATTAAAACCGACTCACAAACCAGTAGAATTAGCCGCGAGATGGAATCGATTAACAAATAAATACAGTTCTGAGAATGAAGAAATGGACGAGGAACCAATACTATATCTCAGAAGGAATGTATTTCTATCGCGCGCGGACGAAGAGCAAATAAAAGAAGCCAAGGTCTTAGAACTGTTGTATGCAGAAGCAAGGCACAATGTCTTGCAAGGTAAATGGGTAATCAAACAATTGGAACTTTCAAAAAGGGCTATCTCAAATTCCAGTAAACGATCAAACAACTTTCCATAGGAAGGTATCCCTGCGAGAGTCAAGCGCGCTATGCTAGCCTAGGGGCTTTACAAGCACGTATCGAACTTGGGCCGTACAATGCGCAAACCCACACCCTGGCATTTTTCAGGAAGCATCGTGGCCGCTTTCTACCTCATCATTACACATCACCAAGTCTCCTTCTAGGTTTAGGGTTTGGACTGGGATTAGTCGGTGGGAAGGGTGCTCCAGAAGCGCGGCTTCTTGAGCAGTACAAGCGAATTCCTAATCATAACGGTACCAATTCAAGCTCTAGGAAGCTAATCAGGAAGTATCTCGAATTTTGCTGGGGGCTGCCGTGCTACGGTGCCGCATTCTTTCAAGGGCAAATCGAGCGACCTGTTCGTGGTCTCGCTTCTTGGATCACTAACCGTGACCTCCAAGTTCTCGTTGCTATAAACACCTCCGGCGTCTATATTGTCGACGACCTACAATGCGTAGGTATTTACAGTATTTATGCCAATTGAGGGAACTTGCACTGTTAAAGGCGAATTAAAATTCTCCAGAGTCTATTGTTGGGACTAAGATACTCCGAGCTCAGCTGGGAAATGGCGAAACCATCTGACGAAAATAATCAGGACTGCCTGCCTTGCCTCTTTCTACAATTCCCTGTGCGTGAGAATGGGGCACGTGTTTATAAGATTCTACAAGTGTTCTCGAGACAAGTACGATTTAGTTTAGCGTAAAAGCTGAGCCCCTTGATTCTCAAGTACTACATGCTAAATTGTACTTAGGCAATAATGATGGATACGTTAATTTCGGGGTTTGCCGAAGATCATCGGCGCCACGGCATCAATGGGGATGTTGCTAATGTCGATCGAATGACCGATCACTCAGTACCTTCTAATAATGGAAGCTTTACAAATAAGCTTAGCAAATTTACATTAGCTACTTTCGATGATGAAGGTAGGAAATGAATAAAATATTATTTAATAAATTCGCACTCACCCTTGATGTTTTCAGGTCGCTGCATCGGACAAATGGGATCTTGGTCTTTCCAATAGCTATAATGGAACATCGAATATTCACAGAATTGAAAGAAGAAAACAATTACAAACGACTGTGAATTAATGATATTGTTACAATACAGCCGAATTTTTTATTCCACTTCTTGATTGGATGTGTCATTCTTAAAAGTCTTTAAGTATTCACTCTGTTTCAACTGATCCAGCACTTTTCTAAACCGATCTGCGGCCAAGTCCCGATGTCGGTTTAGTCTGACTTGCAGAACATGGAGTTCAAAAGTGAGCTCGTTGCAGCGGTCCATTATTTTATCTTTCTCCTCTCGTAATAAGTCCTCACCCTATCGCAGATATTCGGTTCAAGAAATAATTGCAGTCTTACACTGTCAATAAAAAATCCCTAATTTTTATAGATTCGCATACCTGCGTCAAAATAGCTTGCGTTTTGTCCACCTCCTGCGAACATTTTTCGATTTTGCGCAAAAGTTTGTTTGCCCTATTCACCATCATTAGCTTGAAATTACTAAGACACTTCTCGCGCAAAATATTAGCCTCCGATTCAGTAATTCCTGTGGGATATCCTAACTGAGCTAAATATGGTCTGAGGGGATCCACTGATTCCTTAAATTCGTCCTTTGACTGTTCCATGTCCTCCTACATTTTATTCGGACGGTTGAAATTGCGTTTATCACAAATGCTTGTAGTTACTCACTTTTACGGCCTGTTCTTTTGGTGTGTCTGGAATACGTTGTACATCAAACGGTGAGATGGAAAGTTGAGGTGCGAGGTACTCGTCGCTCCTTGTTTTCAGGAATGACATTATTTCGTCCTCGCCAGCTCTTGCGTGGGATATCGCGTGGTCCTCGTCATCAAGTTGTTTTTGCAGTTCGTAGAATAAGTCGAGAGGTTTCTCACCCGCACTATTGGGATCCGGCTGGCAGAATTAATGATGGATTGGTTGAAGGGAATATCGTCGATCATTAATATCAATAGCGCACGTAGAAGAAAAGATGTACATTGTATTCCTGCATCATTGAGCGATTCAGAACAAGCCGTTCACCTCTCTCCGCCAAGGGTGGCTTTATATACGTCCGCGTAGCCCGCGTATAATTATCATCATTATAATGAAACGTCAATCGTATTTCGTTTTCAGTAAGTTCGAATTCCCGGATTGCTATGTCTCTGTTCGCTGGAATCTGTTTGTTCCTTTCATACTTCTCGACAATGCTCTACGCACATATTTGCTGAAATCGGTCCATCGGATGAAAAACAGAAAAACTCGTCGATTAAAGGCTAAAACTATTATTTACCAAAATTTGCCGGAAATGAATATCATCTTGGAAGCTCCGTCTATCCGCAGCAAATTGGACAGATCTATTTTAAAATTGGAGACATTATTCTCTAAGTGGAGAATAATCAATCAGATATTACAGTAGATCTCCAAAGCTCACCGATAGCATAACAGATCTTCTCTGTCTGAAAAATACTGCACCATTCTCGTCGCGCTTGTTTCAATTCGTGAAAGACCATCGATGCGCGCAACCGAATAATATTCAACAACCCTTTCACTATCTACTCCTTCAGTGTCAGTCATGAAATACTGGTGTTCTACAAATAAGTAGTCATTTCAAATTTGAACATAACAAACTCAGCCGAAAATAATACCTTTACAACGGTCCGGTCGTCCACGTTTATAATAATCTATAATCGAGTTTGTCTGCGGATATTTCCTGGATATCACAAGAAGATCCATACGATTCTCGTACTTCTCATGAATCTCAATATTAATCGCGTGATTATAATCGTCATAAACCGACACCCGCTCGACTAATCCGTCCGATTGATTGTACGGTGCGAACCATTCGACTTGTGCCTTCTTGTAAAATATAGTTTTCCGCCCGTTAGGATAACGTCTTCTAAAGTCTGAATAATGGAAGTATTTAAAAATCAGGGAAGGAAAGTAGGAATAACAATAGCGGATAGAAATGAGTGGTACTTTCATCAGGGATGTGAATCTCTTTCACATATGAAGCCGGCATGTCCAAGTGCTTCTCTTGCTGTAATCTGAGTTCTTCCTCAGTGCTTTCAGGAGTACCGCGCATGTGAAACGGTTCTCCTGGCAACAAGTGTTGCCAGAACTCGGACTTATTCAGATCCCAATTCATAGATGCGCATCGTTTCGCGCGCGGTTGTATATTTACCCAGTAATTTAAATCATTCCAAATACTTTCGACCCCCAAATACAATTGACTAGTTTGCGGGACATTCAAATTGTAAGCTACGCCGGAAGAAGGTTCAATAAAGAATGGTTCTGTTATCTCATGACTACGAGGTCCTTTTGGATCTGGTAGAATAACAATCCAGGCGTGCACTCTGTAGCCCCGGTATTCGTCATCCGATGGATGCTCAAATTTCTGAATTCAATAAGAAATTCAGGAAATATTTTCTTTCTTGAATTGTCAATTGTACTTACTTCGATACGTTTCAGCCGTTGAGTCTCCTTCCGCTGAACCTCGGCTCTGTATCTTTCTTCCTCTTCTTGTTCCAAGTCCACCTCGAATTGACTTCGAAATTCCGAAGGCAGTTTTATGTGGTACTTCATAATTTGAACATCCTCCTTTTTGATTTCTGACTGTTCTGCTTTCGGCAAGAAAGGGCACTCTGTCCTACTCATGTCACACATCGTTTGCTCTTTTGAAGCGTAGCCGCTTACAACATAAGCATTATATCCCTGTCCTAAGAGTAAACTAGCAAGTACCGTGGCAAATTCGAAGCAATTGCCAGTTTGAGACTCCAGAACCGACGTAGGGGAACACAGGTATTTTGGCTGCAAAGAAAAATGAGAAAAATTCGAATGACGGCTTTAATAAGACCGCGGGAATTTTTCCTATTTTTTTTTAAATCAAAAAGGGCCGCGACACACGGCACAGGTGACATTAAACGACTAATAAAACAACTACACAAACGTCGGTATTACCAATGATTCGATGGTAAAAAGCTGATTCGAAATCTGTAGTGAGTCACGCTGTAGCTAAATATAATTTCTGCAATTCTGGTGAATTGAAAGGTTCCCTGGTGCTCGCTCGAACACACACACATTTACCGACGACCAGTAAGCCAAGAATGTGCGCCCTTCGCCTCGGCCGGTTTCACGCGAGAGTGCAGAAGTAATAATAATAACAATACCAAAGAGTGAATACATGGCGCACACACGTTTACTAATCGTCTCGACGAGAAGAGTACACATTGAAACGCGCCGGCGAGCACGTGGCCCGCCGTGCGTATTTACGGTCCCTGACCTACGCCACTCTATTATGATCTACGAGTAGAATTTACTGCATCATATCACAGGAATCACCCGCAACGACAGAGACGGTGAATCCGAACATAAAGCGGTGCAAACGATACAAGAGTGACATAACTGGATAAGGAAAACAAGATGACAGATTATGTGAATCTTAGATGACAAAACTAGAAACCTTAAAGGACACAGTTTATAAGAAAAAGTTGTTATATCTCGCATCAGTTAGAATCAAGATTGAAACTATTTTCTCTCGATTCCCGATATTCGTCGCTTGTAAGAAAATTTGGGGAGAGATCGAGGGAAGATCGAAGTCGTGCAATGCTGTAGAAATGGGGAGTTGGAGGGCCGCGCGGCTCGGAGGGACGTCCACTCTTTTTTGCGAGAGCGCGCGGAGCCTTTGCGACGGCTGGGCAGAGGTGGTCAGTGGGTGGCGAGGTATCCCTCGACCCCTTCACCCATTTCTACCCCCTGTGTCCACCCAGCCTAACCTCTGGCCGGTCCACCCTCTCTACACCCACTCGAGCAGCCGCGCCACATCGCGCTACACCGCGCCACGCCACCCTCTCGCTCCTTGCCTCCATTTCGCTCGCCCTCCTCTACGCCGCGTCCGCCGCGTCCACCGCGCCTTCCACCCTTGACTCCTCGCCGTCCTTCCGTCCGCCCCCAAGCCCACCTAGCCACCCTCAGCCCTTCCACCCGCAGCCCTACTTCCTCGCCGTCCTTCCACCCTCTTGCCCACCCTCGGTCACCCTCGTCCTCCTACTCTCTCACTCTCTCTCTCTCTCTCTCCACTCCTCCGCGCTCCGCTCCGCTCGCTCGCTCACTCACGCGCGTCTTCTCGCTTCCTCGCTCATTGCCGTTGGCCACCCGCTTGTCCTCTCCTGCTCCCCCCAACCCACGCCGCACCGCACCACGGTGCTTCTCTCACTCCAGTGCGATCCACCGCCGGCCGCCTCGTCCCCCGAGCGTCACCCTCGTTCCGCGCGACCCCTTCGACCGGCACCCACGTGGGACGCAAGACGAGGGTGTGAGGTAGCAGACAACGCGGAGATACCGTTGCCGCGCCGAGCCGGCCGCGCCAAGCCACGCCACGGCAGCTGCGCCCAGTGTCTCTCAACCCACGCATATATATATTCTCTCCCTCTCTCGTCTTCCTAAATATCTCTCATTCCTCTCTTGAAAAGATCCTCGTTCTTTCCTCTCGATGTACAACGTGTCTTCTGTCGCACTCAATTGAGAGGTAGCATCAGCTGTTCCAGCGGTAGAGATAGCTCCGCCGCCGGCTCTCGGCCGACTGATATTAATGCCAGCAACAGTTTTACCGGCGCACTTAAAGGGGATGTCGCCAACTGGCTCGCCCGCCGATTTGCGCCTGTCTGCTTCTGCCGGCGACGCCGCCGCCGTCGCCGCCGCCGCCGCCTCGCAATGGGAACAGAGTTGGCGGAGGAGGGCCGCCGCCGCCGTCGCCGCGAGGGAGGGACGGAAGGAGGGAGGGAGGGAGGAAGGGAGGGAGGGTGGAGATAAAATGTGTCCTTGCGTACTTTCCGCAGTGAACTCATAACACGAAGCGAAAGTTGGAACGACAGTGAAAACGGGAGGCGATGAACTTCTTCTATATATGTTCCTTTACCTACTCCCAACTCCGCCGAGCTATTCTCCGAGTGGAGAACGCTGCTCACTGAGAGTTCCTCGTGCGAGCAAGAGCACCGATTATGTAATTAGTAAATAAAGGTCGCCGATGTCTTTCTCCGATCGAGTGGGAATCTTTTGGATATGTTCTTAGGAGAGCTTCTGGCGATATTGGAAAAGCGTCTTGACGGACCGTCGAGTGGCTTATATTAAAGTAGATGGGACACGGTGCGCGGTGCGGCGCGGCGCGGCGCGCTCTCTCCGGCCAGTCCTCGTCCTAGCAGTAATTCACGTTGGAATTACAGCGGGGCCACGCGCTTTCTTACGGTTACCGGATACCCTCGGCGTTACTTGCTCCTATTCATTATTCAGAAACAATTTCGCCGCGCAGGGCGAGCGGGGAGCCCCAAGCAGCGCGAGCTCCTCCACGCTCAACTTCGAAGTTGAAGTTCAGCCCAAGTAAAGATTAACTCGACGCAGCGACGCGGAGACTACGATCGGCTCGCGCAAGATTTAAGAGTTCCGCTTGAATTCGGTGGAGAAGGTTCGCCGTCCCCCGATACACTGCGATCTACACCGTTGTGTAGCAGGCGGCCGCATTAATTATCGAAAGGAGCGCCGCGCTACTTTAAGCCGGCCGCCTCGCAGCCTGGCGAGCGAACCGTATCCGATAATACGAGTGGCCGCGCTGAAAATTCCAAGAAACTAATGCGATTCCGAGGAAGCCAGCATTTTCCTATTATCAGCGAGGTCTTCGATCAACTGGTCGAAGACTAGCAATTTACGGAAGCGTACGCAAATTCTCTCCCTCTCTTTCTCTCTCTGGCATGGCCGTATCGAATTGACAGTGGAAGTTGGCGATGATCAAAGCGCGTCCCGGTCGAAGGGACAGATCGAAGCGGTGGCGATTGCTCGGCTTCGAGCAGGCTACCAGGAGATAGCGCTTTTCGGAGAGCGCCTCGATGTCGTGCTCTCGGCTGCTGCCGACACCGGCGACGCCGTTGCTGCTGCTGCTGCTGCTCACCGTATCGAGGACGTTATCCGTGGACGCGAGCGAAATGTGCCGCCTATGTGTGAGCGCCGGTGTACACGTCGCGGCGCCCATATACCCATCGGCGCTCCTACATACAGCCGCCTATATACTCGGCTACATGCAGAGGGAGGACGACACAGTGCGCGCGTGTATGTACGAGTCCACGATTCCTCTCCTCGCACACACGTGCGCCCCAGCACATCCATACATATATATACGCGGAGTCTTCCGTGGGCGTGTTAGTGCCCACAGTGTATATGGAGCGACACGGAGGGACGAAGGAAAGGAGGGATGAAGCGCGCGGGTCGGACGAGCGGCGCGGCGCGGCGCGGCGCGGCGGCAGGACGCGCGCGTACGCTAGGGACTGCGAGCTGGAGGGAAAGAGCGATATATAGCGAGGGAGCCGAGGGAGAGAAAGAGAGAGGAGGCGAAGGCGGTGCGAGTGAGAGCTTGAAAGATAGAGGAGCACTGCGAGAGCAAGACCGAGAGAACAGATATACACTCCTCGCTCGTTTACGTGTGTATGTGTGTGTGTGCGCGAGAGAGAGAAGAGAATGGGAGAGGAAGCGAGAGCGCGAGGCCTAAATCAGAGGCGATCGCGCCAAGCGACGTCGCTATCTCTCTGAATATGCGAACCACTATTTGGCGGCAGCCGCCGCGGCGCGTACGTACCTAGTACCCGGTATTACTAGATACTAGATAGTACCTAGTCCCTACTCGCCCTATGTACCAGAGCTAGATGTGCGCCCGGTGTCGATGTCTGCGTGCCAGTCCGCTGAAGAAGGAGACACCGGCAACACACACATACTCGCCCAAGCGAGTTTACACCCACGCGGTTACATGGCTTGCGAAGCGTAGCGTCCGCGGCGAACGAGCCGCCAAGCTTCGCCGAAGCTTACTCTGTGCGCGAAAAGTACGCGCGACTCCCAGCCCGGCTCCTGGAAATGCAACCGAACGAGACCCGCGGTCACTTTATCCGCCTGACTTTTATCGCCCTGCTCCCTGATAATGGTTACATGCGCGCTGCCTCCAACGCCGCGACCGCAGAAGTAGTATCTGCGATGGCGAAACAGGAAGTCCGGGGCTATTGGCTCGATGGAAGAGAAAAGTCTTGAGAGCAATGGGTTGAAAGAGCAGAGTTGTGAGAAGAGATGTTTAGTTTGGAAAATAAACATATCGCGAGTCGGTTCGTCATGGTAGGAAGCGCATCAAGTGGCTTGGTATTTATGAGGCGTTTTAGGATCGACAACTTAATGGAGCAAGCGACATTTAGCGCGTTCCTTAAATCTCAACTGCTCTTCCCCGTTAATTGTCACTATTTACGTAACGGCTGTTCGGAATACTTGCCAGCTCGCGCAAGTGGCGTAGTCGGAAGAGTGGCGGCGAGTAAGTTGGCAAGTTCGCCGGCCAACTGAACGGATTATCGCCGGGCTGATTGTGTCGAAGGAAAGAGGGTGGGAAGTGGCGCCGGCACGAGCCGGCTTTTAAACTTCATGCTGCTGCTGCTGAGCGCGCTTTAGTCGTTTTCTCGCAATACTCGAGAGTTGAGATTTCACTAGCTCTGACAGAGCAACATTCAATTACCAGCACGGTAGTTCTCCGAGTGGCATCGATGACTTATCGCTCGGCTCTTTTAAAGGGTTCCAGCGAAACTCGTATACCAACACACACTGAAACCTACACCTTGGGTACCTTACACACCAGTGTACGCGTTCCCCTCTCACGTCATCTAACAGCTCCGCTCATTATTCACTGGTTAAGGTGCGCACGTAACACTCCAAGATCCCATGCAAATTATCAAGTTGACTCGCGAGCTGTCGCCATGCCGAATTAAAGCAAGGCAAGCGAGCGAGCGGCCGTCTAATTAAAGCGGGCGGGCGGGGAGCCCGGTCATTTCGGGCGGCGAACGGTACTCGGTCCGTCGAGGCTGATTCCAGGAATCGGGAGATCATAAAAATGGTTAGAGAAGCGTGCGTGCCGGCTGGCACAAGATGAGAGGAGATGAGAGGAGAGGAGAGGAGAGGAGCGCGCAAGGTTCTCGAAGTAGGTTCGAGAGATGAGGAGAAGAGCGATCGTTACGAGTGCCGGTGATACGTAAGCGCGCGGAGATCGGAGTGCCGGCTGCCGGTGCTCTAACGAGCCGTACACGTGTTTCTGACGTCGGCGCTATAAAGCAAGTACGTGTAGGTACACAAAGAGAGAGGAAGGCTCCGAGTGAGAGAAAGAGGAGGAGGAGGTGGAGGAGGAGGGAGGCGGGCTCGGCTAAGCGAGTGTGTGAATGCGTGAGTGCGTGCGGATATTACGCGTATATGCTCTCTCTCTGAGCGGCGAGAGAGCGGTGTTGGTATGGGCGGCGTAGGCAGCGGGGCACACAGGCACGTGCGCTGCCATATCCACATAAGTACGTGCGCAATGTACGGTAGAAGCTCCGGGCCGGTTTTCAATGAGCGAGTAGCGGAAGAAGAGGGAGACAGGCTGGCACAGGGTGAAACGGCGTAACGCCGCTCTCTCACCGGGCAGGAGAAAGACGGGGATGGTTAACGGGGAAAGAGGGATAATCGAGAGGGAGAAAGGCCGGGAGAATACAGACGGGAGGATGGAGCGAGCGAGCTAGTGAGCGAGCGGAGAGCCCGCGAAAGAGAACGAGAGAAGCAGCGAGAAGGGAAGAGCGAGAGAGGAAGCAAGAACGCTCGGAAGAGCGGGAGGAATATAAACCCTTATCGAAATCGTGATTCACCCCACATTCTCCGGAGACCTGCTAACCTATTAACATCCATATCACAATACCAGATACACGTGTATACGCAGCCGTATTCCCACACGGTCATTCGTCCCTCCTCACCTTCGTAATTGCCCATGATTCCTCCCGCGTGTTTCCACGCCCGGAAAAACTTGCTACCAACTTCAACGTGTTGCCCGGAGAATACCGGACAAACGACCCAATTGTCCCATCTCTTTTTGCATAATTTTCGTAGGTCTCGAGGAAACAAATTATCCACGTGACTGACTAGTCAGTGAAACTTTGTTGTGTCGACGACTTTAACCATGAATACCGAGTGCATACTTCGTACGTACGTACACAGAGAGAGAGAGAGACTCACAGACAGACACACACGCGTGTCTCGTTCGTCTCCTGTCCGTTCTCTGTCACTCGAAGGCGTAATTCGGTTTCAGTTTATTCTCCAACCTAAACAGCGGAAGATGGTTACTTTGGCCCCGCTGTTCGTTTACGGAGCAAGTTTCCGCGTTAAAAGGAACTTTAAGCACTTTGAGGAACCGACGTTAAATAAGGTGGGGGACTGTTAAGGATCGCCGGGGTCCGGAGAGGACCTTATGGAGTACCGTGAATGGTCACGAATAAAATCAACGCCGGCCGCAGCAAGATGAAAGGACTGCATTAAAAGGAAATTACGCGCAAGTTAAATTAATTACGAATCATAATCGAAACACTGTAACGAGCGCGTATTTATAAGCGATCCCCCCAGTACGCGCGCGCGCGCGCGCTCCTTCCTTTACCGATCTACACTGCGTAGGCTCTTGTCCAGCACGGGGGGAGGAAATGAGTAAATGACAGGAATAAACTCCGAGCTCTCTTTCATCCACTTGCCCCTATCGCTTCCCCCCTCGGCAGGGAAAACTTCCTTCCGCCGCTCACCGAGAAACTCGCTCCTTATCCCGTCCAATCCTAGATATACCAACATCCTCATTCAGAGAACACGCACCTACTTTTCTACTCTCGTCGATCCATCGAAAGGGAAAGAGTAGGGGAAGTCCTGGCGCGGAATCACCAAGAGGATGAATAGTGACAGGCTCGGTGGTGGTCGGTGCTCTCTCCGGGTGTCCTGGAGAAATGGAAGCTGGTTTTCGGACGGACACCCAGTGCATCGAGATAGATAGGTAGATAGAGGTCTGGATAGATGCATGCCACGGCAACGTCGGCGTCGCCGTCGCCGCTGCCGACGCCGGCTGGTAAGGGATGCCGCGGGGAAACGCGAGGCAGAAGGGCGGCGGGGGGTGGTGGACGAGGGTGGTTGGTTGGGTGGAGGATGGGTAGGTGGTCGCGGTGAGACTGGAGAGCGCGTCAGATAGACGGGCGACGGTGTAGGCGAGGGTGGAGGTGGAGGAGGAGGAGGAGGTGGAGGGTGGCGGCAAGGGTGGCAGTGGCGGTGGTGTGGTGTGGTGTGGCGCGGGAGGATGAGCCGAAGGGGGTCGATGGTGGGTGAACTGGCGGAGGCTGGGTGGTAGTAGTGGTGGCGGCGGTGGTGGTGGTGGTGGTGGTTCTCTCGCTGATTACGTCGCAGGATGGTCAGGAGAGAGAAACGCCGGAGAGGATGCTGCTACGCCGAGGGTCCGGTGGTGTGGCGCGGCGGAGGAGGCCGGTTCTCGCTGGATAGAGGCGAATATATCCGCAATGTCCTACACCACCAACCCTATACCCGTACTATCTTCGTCCTCCCGCTCTGTTCCTCTCTTCGCTGACCTCCCTTTCACCCTCCGTCTCTCTCGGCCACGTCGCTTCTCCCTGTGGCCCTCGCGCGCTTCTCCCTCCCCGCCCCGCAACCCCCGTCGCGCTCCTTTCCGCTCTTTCTACGTGCTCTCACGTTTAGCTCTCGGCATCGCCGAATCTTCCTTCTCTCGCTCTGGCCGAGCGAGCGTCCTCCGTCCTCCGTCCTCCTTCCCTCTGACGGCGGCAGCAGCCTCCCGGGTGGCAGGTCCCTAAGCTAAACTAAGCTACGCCAGGATAGGATAGCGTCAGGAGGATAGGATGGGATAGGATGGTCGGATGGTGCCCACCTATCTAGCGCACACAACGACCAGCACGACGACGAGGAGAACGACGAGTAGGACTAGGAGGACTACGACGACGACGACGACGACGACGACGGCAGCGTCGCCGGCAACGGCACGGCCAACGACGACGCCGGCAACCCCTCGTGCAGAAGCGGCGACTCACCCTCCTCGCGCTCGCTCTCCATTCGTCTCACTCTGGTACACCGTCCTGCGAGTCACTATCTCTCTCCCTCTCCCTCGGACTAGCTCTCTCGCCAACGGTCTCACACACCGGCTCTCACTCTCTCTCTCTCCGTCCCGCTTTCTCAACCCTCGCTCTCCCTCGCTCCACTAGCAACACCCACGGACCCTCCGGGGGGTTAGTTAGGGGTGGTATATTGACGGCCGGCGTCGCGAGGACGCCTATACTTAGTGTGCCGGCGAACCGACGCGTTTCCAGCTAGGCGTCCCCCCCGCCGCCACCCTCCCCAACCCGCCTTACCGTCCCACGGCACTCTCTCTCTGCCCGTCCGCCATCCTCGGCCACCATCCTCCCTCTGCCACCCCATTCTACCACCCTTCGCCACCCAACCCACCCCGAACCCATCGCCCGCCAGATCTTTCTGCTTGCTTGCCTTGCCTTGCCTTGCCTTTCCTTGCCATGCCATGCTTCTCCTTCCTTCGTTCCTCCGCCGGTTTTCTTGCCCGCACACCTTTCGACTACATTTCCCTCGCTTCGCACTCTTCCTTCGCTCGCCCGCCAAGAAGAGTAACCCTTTTCCCCCGACTTCCTGCTACTCGGCGGCTCCGAGCCTTGCGATAGTGGGTCCTGCGTTTCTGGTATTGGGGACGCGCACCTATACGTGGATGTAGGCGTGGACCGTTTACCAAATGGGGAGAGAGAGAGAGAGAGAGGAGGTTGGCTCCGAAATTAGCGGGGCGCTATGTCGAGTAGGGCTTCTTGCGCGGTGGACAGCGAAATCGATGCCTTCGGGCACCCTGGGAGCTTCGTGACGCACCTGATACGCAGCCGAGCGTAGGGGGACAACACACGTATAGAGGAAGGACGAAGGGAAAGAACGAGGAGAGAGAGAGGGAGGGGGGGGGGCTCTCTCTCGATTAGGGAGTGAGCGAACGAAATTATGTATACGTCGAAGATGATGGCGAGAGTGCACGCGATCGGTACCACCATGCCCGCAAGGACCTCCGACTGGCTTCTAGCCTGCGTTCCTTTGTCCAATGCCAGCAGGCAAGAGATTCGAGACTTTAACAGGCCTCCGCCGCCGTCGCCTACTTCCTTCTATCTGACCTTGTCTACCACTCTTCCACGACCAACATTTCGTTAACCTGTTCTCTCTGATGCTTCCAACAGACTCCAATTAACTTAATTATCGACCTGCGCTGGTTACGATTTGCTGCGCCACTTCGTTAAATCAGCGCTAACTTCCTAAACGTCCCGCTGCACCAGAATGCTCTCCTCGGCAGCTCGGCTGCTCGCTCAATGGCAGCGCCGCGAGAGCAACAAGCGAAATAAAGAGATTTACTGCAAAATCACTGGCTCTACTTTGGCCCCCGAAAGCCAGTTGCTTCTAGTAATTGATGGCACTCATTTGATCCGGCACATAGAAAGGCAGTTAGTTAAAGAAAGCAGTGGGAAGGAGGGGGGGTGGGGGCTTTGGAGCGAGAGAGCGTGGAAGGAGAAGGGAGTAATCGAATGAAGGGTGCTCGAGTTGACTAACTCTCGAGAATGTTCGCAGGAACACTTACTACTTGAAAATGATCCGTTGGTATTATTCGCCAGGCCCCTAAGGAGGAAAAGAATCTGTGTATCTAAGCTCCCACCCCGCCAGGATAAGGAGGAGAGCTCGCAACCCGAGCAAAGAGTAAATGCTATCTGATCGAACCAGCTGCCACTTATATACTCCCCGTTTCTCCTTCTCTCGCGCGCCGTCACAACGATTCAGACAAATTTAACTCCAATTATCTGTAATCCCCTCCCCAAAAGTCGGCCAACTCAATTAATCCTGGAACATTGCTAGGCCCGACAAAAAAAGGCCCGCACTCTCGAAATGAATTGGAGATGTGTCTCGCGTCGCAATCCGATCGTGATAAGGTCAACAAAGATAAAGGCATTATGCAATGGCCGACTTACGGGTGGCATCGAGTCAAAGCCTCCGGCAAATATTTACTTCGAGAAAGTTTTTCCACCCTTGACCACTCGGCCGCCGCTCGAGTCGATTAGATTAAAGAGTTCCGGGGAAAAGTTCTCTCGCTCGATGTCGATGTCGCTCGGCAGCCGCCGCCGACCCGACTGTTTGGGATTCAGGGTTTATGAGTACAATGTCAGGAACTCCTTCTCCACCAAGAGAAAGAGAGACCCCTGTCCCACCCTCCTCCGACATTAGATACACCTGTGACCGATGAATGATTTACATCAACCCTACATATCTCGCTGCGGCCTTCTCCACTGTCCGACTCGTTCCTCGCTATTTAAGGGATTTACAATTCAAGCCTAATTACCCTGACCCTGCCTGCGCGCATCTACAAACGATACCTGGGACAAATGAGGCAAGAGATTTTCGAAGGAAAGACAAATCGAATTAGACGAAGGAAAATGGGTCTGGCCGCTGTTGGAATTCCGTGCTACCGTTAACAGAGAAAGAGAGAGGGAGAACGAGCGAGAGGGAAAGATAGAATATTATCTCGCGAGAGGTTGTTAGCGTTATGCTAACTGCAAGTACGGTGAAACGATAAGGTTCGCCACTGCGTAATACTGTACATCATTACGTCCACGTAGTACATACTTGAGGTAGTTGTATCAAAAAACAGTTTTCTATAGATTTGGTTTAAACTTTGACAGAACAATCTTTATAAGGTTCTGCAACTGCCAGAATTATATCGAAAAAGCTCGGAAATGGCCTCCTAAATAATAAATTTCGCCTAATTCCGACGGTTTTTCCCATGTTTTTCATACTTCCTGACCTTTCCCGGGGCTGAAATTTTGTAGAAAGTGTTTTTTTACATCGAAGAAGAAGTAGAAAAAATTCCAGGCCCCTAGCTCAAAATTCATTTTTTCGCAAATTTTTTAAGGCATACCCCTTCAAAAATTTTCGATTTTTCGAAGGTTCTGGGACTGGAACGAACGCTTGATTTTTCGATTGCTCGTGTCTCAAAACGGATAAAAAACATAAATGTTGTGGGGGAAATGCCGGAATTCTGCCTAAAACAGGTGGAAAACCAATCTTGAATATTTCATTTCAACGGTTTTCCCTATGTTTTTTTATCTTCCCGATCTTTCCCGGGGCTGAAACTTGGTGGGGAATGTTTTTTTGCATCGAGGAAGAAGTGGTAAAAATTCCAGAGCCCTAGCTGAAAATTCATTTTTTCGCAAATTTTTTAAGGCATACCCCTTCAAAAATTTTCGATTTTTCGAAGGTTCTGGGACCGGGACGAACGCATGATTTTTCGATTGCTCGTGTCTCAAAACGGATAAAAAACATAAATGTTGTGGGGGAAATGCCGGAATTCTACCTAAAACACGTGGAAAACCGATCTTGAATATTTCATTTCAACGGTTTTCCCTATGTTTTTTTATCTTCCCGACCTTTCCCGGGGCTGAAATTTTGTAGAAAGTCTTTTTTTGCATCGAGGAAACAGTAGAAAAAATTCCAGAACCCTAGCTCAAAATTCATTTTTTCGCAAATTTTTTAAGGCATACCCCTTCAAAAATTTTCGATTTTTCGAAGGTTCTGGGACCGGGACGAACGCTTGATTTCTCGATTGCTCGTGTCTCAAAACGGATAAAAAACATAAATGTTGTGGGGGAAATGCCGGAATTCTACCTAAAACACGTGGAAAACCGATCTTGAATATTTCATTTCAACGGTTTTCCCTATGTTTTTTTATCTTCCCGACCTTTCCCGGGGCTGAAATTTTGTAGAAAGTGTTTTTTTGCATCGAGGAAACAGTAGAAAAAATTCCAGAACCCTAGCTCAAAATTCATTTTTTCGCAAATTTTTTAAGGCACACCCCTTCAAAAATTTTCGATTTTTCGAAGGTTCTGGGACCGGGACGAACGCTTGATTTTTCGATTGCTCGTGTCTCAAAACGGATAAAAAACATAAATGTTGTGGGGGAAATGCCGGAATTCTACCTAAAACACATGGAAAACCGATCTTGAATATTTCATTTTCACGGTTTTCCCTATGTTTTTTTATCTTCCCGACCTTTCCCGGGGCTGGAACTTTGTAGAAAGTGTTTTTTTGCATCGAGGAAGAAGTAGAAAAAATTCCAGAGCCCTAGCTCAAAATTAATTTTTTCACAAGTTTTTTAAGGGGACGGGCAGTGATAAAAGTTAAACCGACCGGCAGTACAGTACTGATACAACTGGTTAACATCGCCGTAATCGTACAATGATATTGTCTGGTGGTAAAGGTTTACGTGGTGCAAATTGCGGGGCGAAAGTCAAGAGAGATCAGAGCCGGGCTATACCGGTTCGCCAAGGAATCAAGCGGACACTGACAATGACTGACGAAAGAAGGAAATGGTGTGACACGACAGTTGTTACACTGCACTCTTCTGCGCGTGGTGCGCGATAATTGCCTGTCGGCATTTGTCAGTCGTTGGAGGTTAACGGTGTCACTTTCTCCCTGACGTCGATGCGAGACATTTTCATGGGTCATGAAAATGTCGCGCGTTGCACGTCATCATCGACTACCTGTTGAGATTGATGATTCTTGCGGTGCCGTGTAAGGCGCGACGGCATCGAAGCCGCGAGACTTTCAGTGATAGTTCACTGTTGATTGAACTCGACTCTCCGGGCGTTTCTCGCACTTGGTCGTACGAGAGTAACGGTGCCACGTGTCACTCGTTTCCCTTCTTTCTCGAGTGCGCTCCGACACTTATTTTCCCGTCTCGATTCTTATCTGGCGCGACCTTATCGAGAGTCGACTGCGGGCCTAGAGGCGACGATTCGAAGAACCGACGGACACGATTGACGTGGCTCCATGCCGTTGCCTCGAGAGAATGAGGAGGAGCTCAGCGAATCAGGAAGATTGCGTTTTCGCAATCAAAGAGAAGAGCCGATCAAAGGCAACGCGAAAAAAGACTGTCTCGTACGACTGACAAAAATGATCGCTGACGATTCCAAGAAATGCAGCCCGAAAATTTCCCTTTATCTGCTATTTACCAAGATACGATAGGATACACACGCGCACCAATGAGTGAGCGCTCGCTAAGTTTGCGTCGCGACAGAGACGTAATATTCTCTGCCTCTTGTAATTCTCTGCGTGCGTGGACATTCTTAGAATGTGATCGAGACGATGAGTGAGGCGTCCCGGAAATTTATAAATATCGCTCGAGTGAGCCGCGGAAATTGATTTATCTCTGGGAGAGCGAAAGACGGCCGCGAATTACATTTGCGCTTCGTCAGTGAAGGGATTACCCTCCTAGTGAATCGGTGGAGCGAGTCTGCCTCGGGAAGAGACGAAGCGGATGGATTGGAGAAGCGAGGAGGGGTGTGTTATCAGAGAGAGCAACCAACTCTCCATCCGGTTCCGTCCGGCTAGTCGTCCAACTCCAACTACGGCGTCGGAGGTACGCGATTCTACCAAAAAATAAATTCCAGCCAGCGCTGCCGCCGCCGCCGCCGTCGTCGTCGCTGGCAAGTCTCGCGGAAAAATGCCCGCAACGGGGAATCGGATTTTTTGCGAGACGCCGGCGTCCTGACTGTTCCGAGAGCGGCGGCGGCAGCGGCGTCGACTGCAGTAATCGCGAACTCCACTGAAAAGTCGGCTACCACTCGTTCAAGGTTGCCATAATCCTCCTCCGTTTAACGCCCATTTTTTTGCCGTCGCGTGCGCGCGAGCGCTCTCGCTGCGCCGCCGTCGCCGCCGCCGCCGCCGCCTTTTTCTTTCTCTAGTCCGTGACCTCCTTTCCTCGCACAGCCAACGTAAATCCGTCACGTCGGCAAGCAAGCCGCGATGTCCGCGCGCCGGCCAACCTACTCGCTCGCTCGCTCGTTCGCTCGCTTAGGGACACCTTTTTCTCTCCCTTGACCCTCTTTTTCGCTCTCCTCCTCGCGCTGTCACCGACGCCGGTTTCCTCCCTTCGTCCCATCGCCCTGTGTTTCTCATCGCCGTCATTCTTCTCATAGTCGTCGTCGTCGTCGACGACGCCGTCCGCTCCCTTGATTCCCGCCAGCCGTCCACCCTCTCACCCTCCGCCCACCTTCCCTCCTCCTCCAGCTCCTCGTCCCTCCGAGTGCCCAGAGAGAGCACCGAGAGAGAAGTGAGTGCGTTCGATCGACCTGAATTTTTTTCTCCCCCGCTCGAATCGGCCGTAGCGCCGAGAGCAATTTCCCGACTCCTCGTCGCGCGCGCGGCGGCCTCCTGCTCGCCGCGCTGAGGAAAACCCCGAGGAAAATCGTCCGATCGATCGATCTGCCTTCGGTCTTCAGGTCCGAAACGAAGCGGAGCGTGCGACGGAGAGATAGCCACCCGGTGTGCGCGAGAATTTGAACGGCCAGGCGAGAGAGAGTGAGAGAGAGGGCGAGAGGGAGAGAGTCCGATGAGAGAGAGAGATATCGGTACTTGCCAAGGGACGCCAGGAGGGTCGCCAAAGAGGGGTTGCGGAGAGAGAGCAGGGGCAGCGGAGCGACGAACACAAGTATGTGCAACGCGGGTTGCACGTATAGCAGCGCTCTGCTGGCTTTGGCTGTGTTGGTGCGCGGGTGGGCGACCCAAGCTTTAAGGCTACTTCACAGAAATCTCTCTCGACAACTGGACTTTCCCTAGTAATTCTTCATCACTACCCACTTATTACTCGCTCACGATGACCGCATAATCGGTCAAGTATAATCCTAGAATTATGGTACTCCGAGAATCTTTGGCTATAAGACTTTATTGGGGAAAGAATTATTGGAATACTGTGTTATAAGTCCCGAGGATTATGTAATCACTGTTTGTTAACTATGTAAATGATTCATTATTAATAAAATTGCAAATGTGAAGTATATTTTGTGTAAATAATCATTTAGATTCGATCGGATTTTTTTATTGTATGGATCGATGGAATTTAAGTATTTAATTGAAAGTATGTTTGGTTGTTGATGCGATGATCGTAGAAAGGGAGAGAGTCTTAATGGGTTTTGGAGCGGAAAGGTTTAGTAGGAAGTTAGAGGAATAGTGTGTATTGGTATGAAGGGACCTTTATGCCAGCAGGGTGGACAGGACGAGGTACACGTACTACTACACCGAAATCTTACGAGTCTGCCTCTGCTAACTACCTCCTATCTGCCCTGCCCGAGGCCCTGAAAACGTTCTACGTTACGCCTCGCGGGGACCCATTTCGCGCGAGCCTCGAACACAGGAACGTATATCGATTTTCTCGTGCCAGGTTCCCTCCCTCCTTCACTCTCCTCTGGCTTTCCCTCTTCCTACCCTCTCGCTCTATCTCGAAATTTTGACCGGCTTTTGAGCAGCTCTCTGCTACGTTTTCTCCGCTATTCTCCGCCTTTCCCCTAGTAGAATAAACCCGGCGCCGAACTTTGCAAGACGCTCGCGCGCGCTCTCCGCCGGCTAAATGAAAGCCGCGCCGCTGGAATTGAGGATCCTTCGTTGGGCTGGATTCGGAGTAAAAATTAGAGCGTCCACGGAATTTGGATAATTGAGGGTCGCGCGTCGTATTCGAGCACGGATGGAACCACCATTCGTGTAATTCGAATTTTCCGGGAAACTTCTTCTCCACATTATAATTACCGAATTGTGCCATCGTACTTTAGCCCGGCAGGAATATATATACTCGTGTCTGATTAATGCTGTAATTAGTCTTTGGGAGGATGCGAGTCTCCGTGACTAATGTCATTTCCTCTGTCAATCATGCTAGTGCTAATGCGTTAGTCGCGCGAAGTACAAGGGGGGTCCCGAGAATGGCACGAGAAAAATGTGGGCTCTCGCGCGCGCGGACAATCGGATTAGAGAGGGAATCGATCAGTAGGAAGAAGAAGGCGAGGGGAGAGGCCCGCGGCGATATTCCCAAAACGCGGACTCTGGCTAGCTGGCACGAATCTGCGAGGCCATTGCCGCACTGCAGTCCCAGTAAGACACAAAGTTGCTCTCGCAATGACGAACGAATTTCCTGGCCAGAAGATGTACTCCGCTGGTACTCCGGAAGGATGAGGCTGGGAAGAGGGGAGAGGAGAGGAGAGATCTCACAGGACGAGAGAGAGAGAGAGAAGCTGCTCTGTTTCTCTCGGTGTATGCCGAGCTCGAAGGGACTTCCGAAAAGTGAGACGGGACTCCCCTTTAAACCCCTTTAGCGTCGCTCGCCGAGCAGATGGCGAGGTAGTACGAAATCGGAGTGTGCACCACCGGGCTATATGTGCCTCGAAAACAACTATCTCCTTTAAAATGATGCTGCCCGCTTAAAGGGCTTTCCTTTCAAGCCCAGCACCCTCCGACATACCGATTAAATCCCGTGGCACAAGGGCTCAAGAAATTCCCGATCTTTTCCAGTCTCCCTTTCTCCCTCTCTCTCATTTTACCCCTCCTCTCTTTCACGTCGTGACTTTATTCGCGCGATAATCGGAAAAGCGCGCATCCGAACAAGTAATTTCCTCGAGAGACTCGCTGCGAAATGAGAGGTACGCGGCCGAATTTGATCCGGCGCGGCAAGAAGGGCCAGCGGATAGTCGAAAATTGCTGTTCCAGGAAAGCGCCCTGGGCGACGCGATTCCCCGTACAATTCCGCTCGCGACTCGCTCCTCCCTTTCCTTTATCCCGAGAGGAGGAGAGCTCCTCTCCTCGTGGCGGCGCTGAGAAGAGCGGGCGCGAATGATTTCCGAAACCTTTTAGCCGGTGGCTGGCCGGCCGCCTGCCTCCGAAGAATGACGGACGAGCGCAGCTGCTCCGAGAGGAAGAATGAAGCGGGCGATAGAAGATCGCGCGTATACCATAAGCTTCGAGCTAAACTTCATAAGGAAAAAGAGGGCCGAAGCAACGGAGGATCTAACTTTGTTTCGGTAATAGTTGCTATGCTTGTGCAGTGTTTCGATAAGAAGCGTGCCAACTCCTCCCCCATTACGTAACCATGACCCTCCCACCTGAAACAAGGCGAACTCTCTAGTGATATCGGGCGGTGGTCAGTTATACCCCTCGCTCCAGCAACGACCCCTATGCAAACAAAGCCAACCACCACTACCGGACGACCTTTCCAAGTCGAAGAACCCTCTACAGAGGCTTGGCTATCCACGTAGTGGACTTCCATCACGAGGCGACCCTCTTAAACTAGTGCATTACAGCCGGCGGTCGTAGTTAGCCCTCACTAATTACCTTCGCCTTTAATGGCTGGGTTTTTCGGGCCAGGCTTATCCGCGGCACACCGCGTACCCCAGCGACGAAGGAAGCTAAGGCGCGAGCGAACCGTTCCTAGAAGGAAGCAGCAGCAGCAGCAGCCTCTCCACTTCTCTCGCTCGGTCTCTCGCACTCTTGCGGGAGGAGAGTGACGGCCAAGGAAGAGACAGCTGGATTAGAGGGAGGCCAGGATTGCCGAGGGTAAAGGAGCAAGCGAGTACGGAGGAACGTGCAAGAAAAAGGAAGAAGAGAGGGCGGAGAGGCGGTGACTGTAGGTCCCTAGGGGGTTTCGAGCCCGTCCTGGGCCTTTAAGTCCCGTCCTTCGAATCCTGAAGGAGGAATCCGAGGACGAAGGGTCGTTTCGCCGCGGCCGCGAGGTATATTTTCGTGCCTAGCTGGAACGCGACGGGGAACCCCACCTCGCCTGCTTCCACTGCCTCCGACCAGATGAAACCCAAGAGAGACGGGAAAAAATCGGTCGTGCAGCGAAATTGAAAAAAATCTTGCCTTCAAATCAGGCGAACCCATAGAACTGGCCAGCACTCATTCTGTCATTCAAGTGGACGCGCGATCGATGGATTTCTAAGTACATACTCCATATAAAAATGATTTCACGTGCAGTAGCGGCGCTCTCGCACAAAGGAAGTAGAGACAGGTGGGCGAGCATGCTCGCGAAAAAGCTCTCGAGTGTGCCCGTGCGAGTAAAAGCGCAGGGCGGGCAGCGGGAGGTTGTGGAGGGTGGGGAAGCGGCGGCAGGAGCGGATCATAATGATTTTGAGCACGTATGTTCTGGATATTGTGAAAGTTTAATGCGCCGCTTTGCGCGAGCGGCCGGCGCGCATTGACCGCGCGTAAAAGGCCGCATTACGGAAAGTAATTTAGCCCCGGGCGCATTGACAAAAGCTGCTGCTCAAAGAACGACGAGCGCGATTTTCCGGGGACGCTCGCCGCCGCTCGCTCGCTCGCAAAAAGCGAAGACCCGCTTTAAAGCGTGACACGCTCGCCGGACTTTGGACGCGCAGCGATCGCTGCTGCTGCTGGTGCCGGTGCACCCGTATTGGCGCTTTCTCGAACAAAAATCCCTTAATCGACGTGACGAGCGGGTGATTAAGGAGCGAGCGCCAGAGGAGCAGGATGAAATTATGCGTTCCGCTTCTCGAGTGAATGACAAGCGTAAGAGAGCAGAGGGGAGTTGAGTCGGCTGGAGAACAAGAGGGTAGGAGGCGCTTGCGTGCGCCGGAGAGCCTTGGCTGAACCTGACCGATGGGGTCGTTAACGTATTCGTGCTTATTATTCAAATTAAAGCGTGCAGTTTACACCGAGCGAGGCGAGCCGACCGTTTAAGCACACGATACACGCTCCACGGAACTTTTCCACCTCTATCCGGTGCCTCCAGCTTTAAAGAATACAGGGGAATATCGGGGGGAGCGGAGCACGGTGACCGGGAGACACGGATAATATGCGTAATCGGGGTGCTTTCATTGAAAACAGTAAATCTCTCCCCGCGCGAGCCTGTATCCTCCAATTGTCCCTGATTCCACCTAACCATCCGTGGTATGGACGTGCCGAACGAAGTAGGGGGAATGCGGAACACCACTGGCCGGGCGAGGTATTCAAAGTTCAGGTCCGCGCTCGGCCATACAAATACCATGAGTTTTTCATACACGTATGCTCGCCTGAAAACCGCAGCCTCTCCGTGCATATTCATGGACGCGTACCACGTCAAGTGTGAAGTGAAGGCAGACCGATTATGCTTCGGATTATGCATGTGCAGCACAGCATAGCGCTCGCTCGCGCGCGCGCGCGCGCGCGCCTGCTTGATCGCAGCTCGACAAAGAAATTTATGAAAAATGTAACGTTACATATTGCCGCCGGTGTAATTTACCGCCAGTCCAGAGCGCAGCGTGTAATTGAACCTTCTTGAAGGACGCCGTCGAAGATTGCGCCTCAGCTCGCCGAGTTATTGCCGCGCTGCCAATTTTCCAGCACGTAATAGCACAGAGGCTGCATCTCTTGCAGACGAGTTTCGCGAAAAATTTGCATTCCCGCCTCACCTCGACAGGTGTGACAACCAGCGGGAAAGCATGAGGAATGAGAGAACAAAGGGACGGTGGGAGTTTCCAGTGCGAGAGGACTCGAAAAGGAAGCGGAGAATCAGTTAAGAGGGAAAGCTTTTCAGTGGTAGGTCGTAGAGAAAGAGAGCGAATGAGAGAGAGAGGGAGAGGAGGAGTGAGGGAAAAGTATTCGCGTAGAAGGAGAAGAGGGAGGGAAGCGAGAAATAATCGTGTTTCGAATTCGGGCTTCGCAGCCGGCTCCCGCTATTTCCATTATTATAAGTTGATGTGACGTGACGTAATGGGAGTTAGAGCCGTATGAATGGGCATAGAGCAACAAGTTGCCACTAAAAACTGGGAGTGAGTTCGTGAGTTGAGTTCTGCTCGTTACACCTCTATATGTAGTTCTTCCTTCCCTATACTATACGCCGGTGCTATATACCCCCGGCCCGTTATAAACCCCTCCGGCTTTTAAAGTATTCTTTTTAAAGCGGAACTCTCCTAACAGACGTCACCGAGTCGTAATATTCCGCACGAGAGCACCCCAACGATGGATCTATCTCTCCTCTCTCCTTTTTTCCTTTAGTCCACCCTCGCCCAACCACTACCGCATCCTTTCTCTCTCCCTCTCATCGTCCCGCTCCTCTTTTTGTCGACAGTCTCTCGGCACAGAGAGACAGACAAGCTTAAACAAATTCCGAGATAGACAAGTATCAGCCATCAAGCGCGCCGAATTATGAGAGAACCGCAAACCGACTGTTTACCTTTAAATCTCTCGGCAGTGGCGCGCAACCGAGAACAGTGTGGGGGAACAGACACACACACCGGCAATAATGGAATAAAACGGGCGACAAGTGTGACAAATGTATCGTCCCGCAACCAGGTGCAACGGTATACGTCTGCAGGAGTTATGTATACATACGTGTGTGCCAGAGCGGTGGCTCTCCGGCTCTTTCACTTTCTACCTTTTGCAGGAGACCGCCGGAGCCAATTGCCCGGGCGCCTCACGTTTCTTTTCACGCCAATTTCCCCGGTCAGCTTGAATTATAATCATGCTAATGCGCCGCGCCCGATTAAACGCTTTTTAATGAATTTCGTGCACGCAGCGCGTTCATAATAACGCGAAATACCTTCCTAAGCACCCTCGAGCTACTGTGCATTATCGATGAGCCGTGGAAATGATCGAATATTCAGCGACGCGCGCGCGCCAGCGCTACAGTTACTATTTATCTCTGGCGGCGCGCTGGAAAAGCGACAAGAGAGAAAGAGAGAGGGAGAGAACGTCGAATACCGGCGACAGATCTAAATTTGATTCTCTCGGTGCTGGTGTTTATCCGGCAGTGATAGTTGGGATCTCGACGATTTTGGCTCAACGTAGCGAGCATCTCGTCGAATCGTATTCCGAAAGGTGTGCGTGTATATGTATATGTAAGTGGTAGTGGAGAGCGTTGAGCTAGGAGCGAGCATCGCTTTCTTATCCGAAGGAATCAGAGGCGTCTGGTGGTTCGTGAAAATCGGTCTGACGCCGCTAGCCGTAAAGGGCGAATTTATGAAACGGGTCAATCGGCGGCCGGCGACGGCTGCGGCCGACAATTTTTCGGATTCCAGCGAATCGAGCGAGCGGCAGGCAGGCAACGTGGACAGCACTCTCGAGTCTTGGGGAGAGCCACCGCGAAACTTGGAACGCGGAACGACGCTCGTGTCACAGGGCTTGTCAGTGAAGCGAGATGGAGAGCGAGAGTAGCTAAAGAGAGAAAGAGGGAGACAGAGCCGAGTGTCGGACGCGTATAGCCGTCGGGGCGATAAAACGCCCACACGTATACCACCTTGGTAACTGTCGCCGGGGCAATTGAATTAATGCCAGCCTACAAATTGAAGTCTGTGTGGGATCCGCGGCGGACGGAGACGAAGAACGAGAGTGAGAAAAGGTCGGCGAGGATAGGAAAAAGCTAGAGAGAAAGAGAGGTGGTTGCTTCGATAATTGCTGGAAAGTGGCGCGGTTCGCAGGAACGATCATGCGGCAGAGACGGAACGTGCGCCTCGGGCTTTGCTTGGTTGTGCCAGGTTCTCTCTCGCCTGGCTCTGCCCTGGCTGACCACGTCGATACCCGATAGCAGCGGCCCGCTTTTTACTTTTCCCCGGGCGTGTTCGCGAGCCGGCCTCGAACCTCTACTTTGACCTGGCAAAAAACTCCCGATTCCCCGGCTAAATCAACGGCCAGCCGTTTTTCTCGCGTGCCGCGCGCTCATTCCAGTGCTACTGCGCGAGGCAAGCGGGTCGTGCGCGAACAGGCCTTTTGAAATGGGAGAGAAACGATCGCATGCTAGCCCACTGAACAACTCGACAATACCAACAAGAGTTGGCCCAGTAGCGAAGCTGTTGACGATTTCACGTGAAAGATGCCTGTCTCTCGTCGGGCACGGAAAGTCATTACGAAACACGTGCCGCGGAACGAATTGGCCGAACGAGAGGCAAGTTCAAAATCCGAGCGGCGATGCTGGGCGAAGGAAGCGGGGCAGGAGGCGAGGCCTTGTAGTTAACCTTCGGGTGTAGAGCCGTGGAAACTTGGAGCGTGCGAGTGAGCGAGTGAGCGAGCGAGCGCTCTCTCGCCAGGTGAGCGGTGGCCCGGCAAGTCCGGGAATTACGGTCCGCCGAATGGATGAGTTTTCGATCGCCTTTCCTCGGAGCGGCGGCTTAATCGGGCCGAGCTCCAACGAAATCAGCTCTAATGAAAGTTTCCCCTGGACGCTCATGAATCCTGCTCCACCTCCGCCGGCAGAACGCCTATCTTGCCCGATTGCCGCGCGCTCCTTCCACTCTTTCTCTTTACTCCCTGTCTTTCACTCGCTCGCTCTTTCTTCGTGTATCCACCGCTCTCTCCCTCTCTCACTCTCCCACTCTCTTTCCCCTTATCGCACTCACTCTCCCTCTCTCTTTCTCTCTCTCGCACTGTCTGTGTCCGAACGGAACACCTTCGAGTGCGCTCCTTAGCCGCGAGTTACGTCGCCGCGGCGCGGCGCGCCGTGAGCCGGGGTCGATAAACTCCGAGGCGGCGCGACGCGTATAAAAATCGCGCGTCGCGAAAACGACGTCGCCTCGCTCGGTGCCGAGGAGGAGAAGGACGGGCCTTGCTTTCCTGGGGGAGCGGGGGGGGAGCGAGCGGCTGCCACGTGCTGAACGAACGGCTCGCATGAAAACAAAGCCTCAGACTCGGATAGACAGGCTGGGCAGGGCCGTGGCCGCCGTGGCCGCCGTTGCCGCCGCACACGCACGCACGCATAACCGGGCCACGCTCGCACGCCAGATAAAATCAACGCGACATTGGACACGAAGAGCGCGCTCTCCTTGTCGTCGCTAGCCCGACAGCTTCACTCGCTCCGGCCAACCGCGAGCCTCGAAACTCTGCCAACCTGTAAAAACGACCGGCTGGGTCAAACTCATTGAAAGGTTGCGAATGCAGTTGGAGTTGAAGTAGTCGCCTACTCTCAAGGGTAGCTGGCGGCGTCGCGCGCCCTCTCAATCGAGTTCTTGAACTTGCGAGGCGGGCAAATTTCTCGGGGAATCGGAGCGCGCCCCTGTAAAACGAGCCTCGGCAAGAGGAGCGTCTTCGTCGTGTAAGAACAGGTCTCAGGATGCTCGGACAGTGAAAGGAAAAGCGACACATGCTGCGGGAGAGTTCTCCTGCTATTTGTGAAGTCGTAATCGAAAGATTATCGCGCGATGATGAGAGTTATTTTAGCGCGACGTTCGCCTCTCGTATTTTCGCTGGCTTAATTACGCCCGGCGGTCCTTAATTACTTCGGCATGTGCCTTTGTTTCGGCGACAGATAGTCGCGCCGGGCGGTCGAGCCAGAGGTAGGAGGAAAAGGAGCGAGAGAGTGAGAGAGAGAGAGAGAGAGAGAGAGAGAGGGCCGAGAACAGAGATTTGTCCACTCGCCAGAAATACCAGCGTTCGTTCCCTTGATCACGAACCCATCATAAAACTGCGCGACGCTACGGAAACGCGCTCGCGCTCGCGCGATCGCCCACACGAGAGTCGAGAGTCGGTGTCAGGCGTTCCTTCCGCTGGGTTGGCTCACTTCTAATTGGCCGGCGACATCCGCGGATTTAATCACAGACCGGCCGTCATCCGCCTCTTCCAGTTTTATATTCCGCTCACGTGCCTGTAACCCGCGCGCCGCGACGCAGCCCTGTGGCCCCTTCAAATGGAACCAAAAACGCCGCCGCCGCCGCCACCGCCACCGCCACCGTCGCTGTTCGCCGGCACCGAAATTCTGCGGAGGCGACTATCGAATATCGAATATTCCTCAAATTCTCATAAAGACTGGTAGGAAAAGCGTGGGGGAGGGAAGTGTAACGAGGCTAACGGGCAAGCGAGCTTCCGCTCTCTGGACCGCCGCTGGATTCCCCCCCTTGGAAATTTCGTCGCCCCCTTGGTTCGACCGCCTGGCGCTCTGACGCGTTAATCGAGAGCAGCCGGTGGTTCTTTTGGCTCTGAGAGAGGAGAGTAACTCTTATCGATTAAGTGGCGAGACCGCGACAACCGGTTCGCCCGAATTAATAACGATCAGCGAGGAGAGAGAAGAGCGGTTCGCTCTCGACCTAAAGTCTCTCCCTCCCCCCTTCGCTCCTCTCCAAACGGATTACCGGGCGAACCTTTGAAACGCGTTTATCGCCGGAGAATCCACGCGGCGTCGATCAGATATGGGCGTTCGACTCGGCGTCTCCAGCCGGATATTATCGCGGAAACGGCCTCGCCGCGCGGCTCGCCAGTCATCGCCGCCGATGACACACAAGTTACGGCGGTGGGCCGCACTGCTGCTGCCGTTGCTGCTGCTGCTCCTGCCTGTAATTTGTATGGGCCGGCGAGTGCCCGCCTGCCTGCCTGCCTTCGTGCGTGCGTGCGTGCGTGCGTGCGTGCGTACGTGCGTGAGTGCGTGCGTGCGTGCGTGCGGGAATATGCCTGGCCGCTAAACGAGATTGCAGCCTCGCTGGCTCCCCTCGGCTCGCCGGCGCCCTTCTCCCTCGTCCTCCTCGAAAGTTAGCGCGACGGGATCGCGCGCAAATTATCGCTCGGAGATTACGAGCCGGCGGCAGCGAGCGGCGTCGGCGTCGCCAGCCTGAGAGAACCGCGTCGCCCAGCCTAGCGCGTCGCGAGCTCTACTTTCCCGGTCTCTCTCTCTCTCTCTCTCTCGCGCGCGCACACACTCTCCTTCTCGTGCTCGTTCTATCGGAGAGCATTCGCTTAGCCGTGGCGGACGTGAAATATCGCGACGGCCCGCCTGTAATTTGGCCGACCCGCGGAAAATAAGGCGAACAGCTGCGATAAACAGGCGACGGTGGAGGGTCACGCGGCATCGACGTCGCCGAAAAGCGCGCCGACGTCGTCGGCCCAGATAGCGCAAAATGTAGAAATCCACGCGAGAACTACGCCACTCTTACCGAGAGATCGACCGATTCTTTTTATTTATTGCCTCTAACTTTAATCTCCCTAACCATGTATCAAAACAACCGGCGATCTAATAATTCAAAATATTCATTAATCTTCGGTACTGGAACAATAGGAATTTCAAGGGGGAGGGAAAAAAAATCCTTTTCGGAGTAGTTGCACATATGCTGGATGTGCAGTGGGAACAGGCAGAGAGGAAGCAAGCGTAGAGGCAGCGGGCGAGCAAGCCGGCCTCCAAAATCGGCGTGGAAACTGGGCAACTGCACAATGACGTATGGCAGTAACTGCCCGCTACTAGTTTATTAGGCATGACCATACCGCAGCACGATCGTGTCTTATGCGCGCGTCCGCCATAATGGGCGCCGAGCGAGCAAGCGAGCGAGCGAACTGGTGTGCTCCAGCTGCACCACTACGCGGACACATTACACACGCCCCATACACACCAAGAGGTTTGTCGTCGGTGAGATCGGCGAATCGATCCCCGCGAGAAAGCATGGAGCGCGATTTAGAATGCGGCGATAACGATAGGCCGAGGTCGCCGGCTGTTTACGAAAAGTCCAAGTGTTCGAGATGTTTGAGCTTCGAAGCGAGGAGAGACACGTATGTGTTGGTAGGTTCTATGTGGAAGGTTGGGCAGGCGTGAAAAAGCGACTCTAGGCCCGAGGAGCGACGTGCTTTCTCCGAAATGGTGCGCGGCGCTCGTTAGTGCCGGTGGTAATGGGGCCTTCGAGCCGGCGGCCGGCGATTATTTAACATAGTTCATTAGCTCGCAACGTCCTGCTGCCGATGCTTCGACGGGCGCATTAGTTCCGCGTGCGTCGCGCACGATTACAGGGTCGCGGAGAGTTAACGGTGAACGAACGGGCGTCGGTAGCGTCGCCGGGGCAGGGAAGGCGGGTTGGTGTGCTCGCGAAGGCATCGCGTTTGTAGCGAGTGGCCTCGTCAAGGATCACCGCTCTGTCGAGTGCGAGTGCGAGAGGGCCTGGCCGGCTCTCGATCGCCGCCGACAGTAATAATGGGTACGTGTATGTGTGCTCGTCACCGAGGCGGCATGGTCGCAAGAACGCGCCGGATGCTGAGTACTTGCCGGCCTCATCGTGGCTCAGCGATTCGAGGAGAGCGAGACTGCCGGCGAAGAAGAAGCTTCGCGTCGAGTGGCTTCATCGCTGCGAACTCTCCGTGGAAGAAGAAGTTAATGGTAGCGGCACGGCGCGGCGCGGCGGCGGCATAGCTATGCGGAGCCACCCTGGCCGCTGCTCCGCACTCTCTCTCCAGCATCTTCATCGTAACCGGCGAGCCAGAGGCGGCCACACCTCCAAAGAGATCGCACCGCGTTATGCCCGTAGAGTGCGGTCGCCGCAAAAAAGACTGTGACGAGGCCTCGATGTAGGAGCTACGCGCTTCTCTATTTCGCCCGGCGAGCCGCGGAGCCGGCTCAACTATTCGTGGGATGCCACTCTCCTCTCTCGCTCCTCTCCCTTTTCTCTCTTGCTCTCCTTGGGTACTTGGCGAACTCTCGCTCCGCTCGATCGAGGAGGAGCGGCCCGCCGAGAGGAGCGGAGCGGAGAGGAGAGGAGAGGAGAGCCGACATCGAGAGGCTTCCACGCGAAAGCAAGACCGCGAGGCAATATACTTCGCGTGACCCTTCTTGACGAAGGGTCGCCGGGAATCGATCCCGCAGGGCGAACCTGTCGCGAATCAACGCGTCGGCTATACCAGCGGGGAAGGGCCCTCGTTCTGGCAAGGCTGGTATATATATATATATATATCTATGTACGTGTATGTACATATAGAGAGAGAGAGTACATACGCGGGTGGCGTATACCCGGCGGAAAAACAATGCGATGTTCCGGACTATCCATTATCGATAATCGGGCGCGCGATTGCAAAATCGCAGGGAGGGAAGGTGGGCTTTTAACGAGGCATACCTCGGGCGAGCGCTATAACGAAGTTAGTTCGGATCGAAGCGGCTGCAAGTGGCCGGCTCCGGAAATAGTTTCGCCGATCTTACAAAGATCAGGCAAATCCGAGTGGGGAGTGCTTCTCCCTTTTGGTAACCACGGCTATCGGCGAGAGCGGAGCACGGAAACCTCGACGGCCGTCTGATAAAGGGAAAGACGGGAAGACCGTTGGGTACTTGGCCGGGGCTAGGGCGAGTGAGTTCCTTTCCTCATCGCCTAAAAGCCGTCTGCCGCGGGAGAGGAAGAGCTCGCTCACCGAGGGGGGCCTTAACCATCGATCCAATCTAGTTTCGCCGCTCGCTCCTTCCCCGAGGATCATTACGATCCTCGAATGTGAAAAGTGTCGCTGGCCGCTAGCTCGCTCACTCGCTCACTCGTTGGCTGGCTGGCTGTCTGTAGCAGCAGCAGCAGAGGCAGCGGCTAGCCGGCTCCTCTTCTCGTAATTTCGGCCTTTCGTCTCATTGCTGGGGCGATGCTCGCCGGTGCGCTGCTGCGGCCAAGTAAATTCGAGCGGCTCGCACC
Organism: Ectemnius continuus; assembly: GCA_910591665.1. Classification (NCBI taxonomy): domain Eukaryota; kingdom Metazoa; phylum Arthropoda; class Insecta; order Hymenoptera; family Crabronidae; genus Ectemnius; species Ectemnius continuus. The sequence goes on along the minus strand of OU342868.1, from coordinate 3,172,517 downwards.
AGGAAGCAGAGCCGGAGCTTCGGCTCTGCTCTCTCGAGCGAAGCCGAAGAGGGGCCAACCTATCCGGTGGCGGTCGTTACTTCGTTTTCGTTCCAGTTGGCCCCGCGGTCGTACAGCACGAAAGCTTGGCCAGCTCGTCGCTGGTCACCCAGCCAAGAGGGAAGCAGAGGGAAGTAGGAACGATCGGCCAAGAGGGAAAGAGACAGAGGAGACGGCACGGGGAGCTTCCTCGGTAAGCGCGGTTCTCTCCTCGTGACCGGAAGTGGCGGGTCGAGCCCGGAACACGGCAATCTCGCCGATTCCCTCTTAACGGTATATATCTGTAGGATCGATCGCGGCGATCGATCGCCGCGGTTCCCCATTGCCTCGCACTGTCGTCCTTACACCATCGTTGCCGGCGAGGGCCGATTGCAAGCCCGCTTCCCTGCTTTGCAGCGCTTTCCACCTGCCCCCTCGTCCCCAGGCGCTCTCTCGCTCCCTCTCTCCCTCTCTCCATCCCCCTCGCTTTGTCTTTCCCCCGGTGTGCAAGAGGTGCACGGCACACTCGCGCGCCGACCCGCACACACACAGACACACGTGCAGAGACAAATACAGGGGCAAGCACACGTGTGCAGATGCAGCGAGGCGCGATCGGCGCGCGTGTGCCACGAACACGCCCACGAGAATGGGGCAGTGCAGTGTGGTGGCAAAGCTGGCTAGCAAGCTGGCTAGCCGGAGTAGTAGTGCGAGATCAGGAGAGACCGGTAAGGGGGAGGAAGGACGATCGCAAAGGGCTAGTGACAGAGGGCAGAGGCAGAGGTAGAGGCAGAGGCGGAGGCGGAGGCGGTGGCGGAGGCGACGGCGAGGAGGGCAGGTGGGACGGAAGGGAAATCGACGAGGGAGGAGGAGGAGGACGCGCCACCGCTCGAAATAGAGCGGTGTGTGCCGGCGCGCTTCGCACGCACACACACCGATAGGGATTTACGAGCGGTTTCGGGCAATCGCGAATAGAGATTAGGCCGGTAATTAACTATGGATCTGGTCTGCAGGCGAGTTCGCGAGGCGAGTAGCAGAGAGCCGTGGAGTCGGGTTCTGGCGTTCTATATACATAAGTGACCCCGGTTCGCGGAAGCCGTAGCGTGTGAGCGAGCGCCGGTGCGAGGGAGACACGAAGGGACAGGCTTTGGGTGCGAGGGAGCAGGAATGAAGAGCGGCTAGGACGCTCTGGGGCGCGAGGGAGATGGAACGATCGAACGTGAGAGGGAGAGATGGAGAGGGACTCACCGCGCGCGCGGTCCTACCCCCGTGTTACATAGGGCGAACGCTATATGTAGAGGAGGAGGACAGCAGTGGCGAGCTGGCGAGCGTTGTGTGTCCCGAGGTACATAATGCCGGTGGAGCGAGCGGCCGAGAGAGCGCCCAGGCTAGCGGAGAGAGCCCCGCCAGTGTGGACTGTACATAACATACCGCGGCGGGCCGCGTGGAGCCGAACCGCCGTCGCTGCCGACGCTGCCGACGCTGCCGCGCTGTGCCGCGCCACGGTTGCCCGGCGCTACATACACCTACGTTATGTACCAGCCCGGGGTATACGTTAGCTACACCGGGAGCGAGAGAGAGAGAGAGCCGACGAACAGAGCCAGGGTAGGCCAGCACATACGTACATAAGGGACTTAGGTGTGTACGCGCCCGCTATACCTATGTACCTATCGACGCGAGGGTACATACGCCGCGAGGAGCCGCGAGCGAGCGAACGCGGACCTGGAAGTATGTACACCGGCGCGCACCGGGGTACCAGATGTACATATGTATACGTATGTACCGAGGCACGTATATAGGAGGAGAGCGCCCCAAAAGGCAGACGTGCCTGGCATCGACGAGGCTAGAGGCGCACCACCGCTGCCTCGATCTCCGTATCTCGGTAGATCGACGCCTAATGCCGCGGACACCGCTCGAGATGCGGAGAGAGATGGTGCCGGCCGAAGGATGGACCGAGGGTTGCGGGCTGCGGGCGGTACACACGATCGCCGCCTCTCTCTCTCGCTCGGCCTTCTCGCCACCGAGGGAGAGAGAAAAGCAAGGGGCACCCAGCCCAGGGCTTATATGGGGCCAGCCGCGGGAATATCCTTCGTCGTTCTGCGAATTAATCGCGCGACCCTCCGCCTCGGCCACCTACCAACCACCCTCCTACCACCCTCCTGCCACCCCCATACCCGCCCAGCCAGCCTCGCTCGACCTTTCCATCAACCTTCTCCATCCTCCTTCTGTGAACCCAGACTCACGGATAGCCCGGCCGCCTTCGTGATTCGTTTTTACCGTCGCCCACCCGCTCGCAGCACACCCTCGCATCGGCTTCACGCCGACCTCTCGCCTTCCTAAGGGATTGACGGAGTAATGCGCGGTATCTTCTTTCTTTGATAGAGTTTTAATGCCCGGGAATAATTATGAGCAATGAATTTCTTTGGGAGTGACTCCGCTCTGAGATCACTGACCCGAGTGTAAAGAGGGAACACAGCGACCGCTTGTGAAGACATTCTAATTCTGCTGGTCAAAGTCTCGGGGGCTTGGTGTGTTATCGCGGGAAGTTCGGCCCTTCAAACTTTCAAGAATGCTCGGAAAGTCTTGCGCGTTGTGCTCTCGCTTACCGAGGAGCGCGTATCCTGTGTCGGTACAGGATGTTTCGAGTGTGCTGGAAACTTGGCGTGTACACTCGTTCATTCATGAACGGCGCACGGCACGGTCAGCCGGAGGCGGCGGCGGCGGCGGTGCCACGGAAATCGTGGCAACTTTTCCGGAAGTTTCAGCGGCTGGATTAGCCGGGCGATTGATCCTCTTTAAATAAACGCTCCACATTTATATAATCGCCGGATTACAACGGGGCCGGCGGCCGCTCTGCCCCGTAAAAGTTCTGCCGGCGCATTAAACGATTGCCGAGCGTAGCAGGGCGAGCGGGCGAGCGAGCGCGTATTACTTTCATCGACGATTACAGCGAGATAGGCGAACGAACCGATAATTTGCCCATCCGGTGAGCGAGCTCCCGCCGCCGCCAACTCGACGCGAATAACACGTGACGAGCGATTACCCGCGATTTTTTTCTGCCCGTAATTCCGCACCCGTGCTCTGCCCGGCTCTCTCTCTCTCACACCCCACCCCACTCGCTCTCACTGTCCCTCTATCTCGCCGAGAGACATACGGGTCGGGGAGAGCGAGAGAGCCACAGAGAGACATACTCTCGGCAATCTCTCTCTTTGAGTGAGTACGCTAGCGGGAGGGAGGGAGCGGGGGGGCCGCGGGGGGAAACGAGAAAAAGAGAAGCTCTACCGTAGATGGAAAGAAAACTAGCCGTGCAGTGCGCGCGCGCCCGTCACAGGCTTTTTCTCACCCATCGCTTCGGATTTCAGCGCGCTCGCCTGAATTCTCCGGGTTTCCCGGAGAGCTGCAAGCTTGGAGCAACAATTTAATCGGAGTAGCAGTTTCATCAACCCCTTCGCAGCGATATCGCGCGCGTGTTTCAGGACTTGAGGAATGCCACGTACGAGAAATACGAAGGGGGATTTGTAGCAGGGAGGAAGGAAGGCACGAAGGGCGGCACTGGTTGACGGGCCGCAACAATTTCGTTAATGTTCGTTCCCCGTCGAACGGCGAGCAGCTTGATTCTTTATCGCGTCGGTGCCGGAGAAGCGAGCGGAGCCAGAGTGCGCGAGTTATCTCTCGTAGCTATGGGAAGGAGGAAGGCGGCTTTGTGGGCAGGATGTGTGTATCGTCTCGTCGCATCGGACCATGTTCACATGTATGCCTGACTCCCTGGGCCCCTCCCTTCCGTACCAATAGCGATCTGATATACACGTACTAGGTACTACTTCAGCAGGCTGCGGTAGGAACTTTCGAAAGATGATGCGCACGTCCATTATCATCTGTGGCGCGCGCCCGTTATGGTTCGAGCGGCAGCCAAGCAATCCCGAATTCCTCTGATCGTTCTCGTTCTCGTTCTGTCGTACTCTCGCTCGAGGCACTCGACATTCGTCCTAGCAGAACCATCGCCACTCCACTAATCGGATTTTTTCTCCCCTCCCCGCCGACCAAATTTCCTGGGCTTTGACTTTGCCACGGTGGACGAGAGCGTCTTGCCGAATGGCCATCAGTAGCTGCAGCGAGCTGCGATGCCACGGTAATTTTGCGCTTCGATTAACAGAGGCGAGAGGAGCTCAATGCCCCCGAAAATTATGGCGAGCCTGGCATGATTTCGAATTGCGCGTTGCGCCCCGGCTTCGAGTGGAATGCTCGCTCGAGGAATGCATATGCTGGACCGGCGAATAATTAGGGGTGGTTCGCTGCGCCCTATTCAAAACTAATTGGCCGACTCTCCAAGACTGTTTTACAAGAGTTCACCTGTTGGTCCGCGCGGTGAACGCCCCACTACGCAATACCTCTGAGCGCGTATACTTCGCCAACGGAAACTCAAACAGGGATTTGTATTGATCGACTTTTCCCACCCTACCTCGGGTAATTAGAAGGACGGTGACCGATTTCTCTCGGTGGAAACGTGGACTTCCAGGAAGTGGAGTCAGTAAAGGATGCGCCGGGAAGGCGCTCATCTAAAATACAGTAGCGAGCATGGTACAGGGTGGTAGCGGCCGGTGGTGGTGGTGGTAATGGTGTCCCCGAGAAAGCTAAAAGACCTGCACACCGGAACCCTCATTCCTGCCTTGGGGAAAGAAGCGTTGCCACCGAAAACCACACCCTCGTTCCCAGCTAGTAGAGAGAGCAGGCTAGTCTTTAAAAAATATCGCAGTGGCTGGCTTCCTTGGCTCATCAGAGCGGCGATAGCCTGGTTCGGTGGGCGAGCGATAAGCCTGGTTAAAGGGCAGCCAGTGCTAAGCCAGGAGCGAGCGTGGTCCTTGATAGATGCCATATAGCCCGGCACCGGGAGATCGGTGTGTCGTGCAGTGCGGCGTTGGCACAGTGACGGAGAGGACAAGCAAGCAGAGAAGTAGAAGGGGGGTGGGTGCGGGAGGGTGCAGTGATGGTAAGAGGGAATCAGGCGGACGTGGACGCGGACGGGGCGCCAAGGAGTAAGTAGAAGCTGCAACCAGGTAGACAACTAGGCAGGAAGGCATGCAGGCACGCAGACAGACAGGAAGGGCAGTCGGTTCAGGCTGGAGGCAGAGGCTGAAGCAGGAGACAGGCAGGCAGGCAGGCAGGCAAGCAAGCAGGCAAGCACAGGGCAGTCAGGGCAGTTAGGCGGGCTACACGGGACTTTTGGGACGCGTTGTACATGGGTCGCGTCGCATCGTAGGTTCGCGATGGGTCGGATACATAAGGGGGAGGATGGGGGACCCTCTTTATGTAGCACATAGACGTTGCCTGGCGTTCGTTCGTTGCCGCTCGCTCGGCGTGTGACGCTCAAATTACCTCCGTCCTCCCTGGTACGTCTCCCCCCGACTGCCCCCTTTCCACGAGCCCTCGCCATTCCGCCCTCTCGCCGCACCACCCCGCCGCCTCTGCCACCGACGCCGCCGGCACAGCGCCATTCCTCGCTTGGTCTCTACTCGCAGCACAGAGCCGCAGTCGCCCGCTGCTGCTGCTGCTGCTGCTGCTGCGGCTCTCTCACCCTCCACCTCCTCCACCGCCGCCGGCTCCTCTTACTCCCCGACCTCCTCAACCACCATCGCCGCCTCCTCCACCTCATCCTCCCCATACTCCTCCGCCGTCGCCGCTGCCGCCGCCGCCGCCACCCTGCTCTCTCGCCGGCTATACTCCGCGCGCGCGGTATATTCCGCTTCTCCCTCGCGCCACCGTCCTCATCCACCTTCCCTCTCTCTCTCGCGCGCTCGCTCGCTCGCCCGCCCGCCGTCCTCTGATCACCGTCGATGCTGCTCGCCACCCCCCGCGCTTCTTCGCTCGCTCGCGCGGCTACCTTCGCTCGTCGTCTCCCTCTCGCTCCCGCTGCCTCCACGATATATCTCGCTCGCTCGCTCGCGCGCCTCGGCCACTGTGCCGCGCCGCGCCGCGCCGAACCCAACCGCGCCAAGCCAAAGCGAAGCGAGAACCGCGCCAAGCCGCGCCGTGCCGCGCGACGTGTACTCCTCCCACCCGCCCCCACCGCCCGCCTGTCCGACCGCCTCACCTAGCGATCCCGAAGCGCTCGCTAGCTCGCTCGCCTCGACGATCCACCACGTCGCCGGTGCGCTCCCGCGCGACCCGCGACCGCCACTCTTTGCCACCCGACGAGCACACACACACACGTACACGTACACGTACATACATCCACGTGCCGGTTGCATACATAGACGAGGCAGGCAGAGGCAGTGTTCGCGAGACACGGCAAAGGCGAGCGAGAGAGAGGCGACGATAACGAAGTGGACGTCGGGCGAGATAGAGAAGGAAGGGAACGGCTATAACACCGCGCGCTAGAGGAGAGCTCTGCGGATCTGAAACGCGGCCAGCGCGGCAGACAGGCACCGCGGGTCACCGCCTTCCTTCCCTCGTCCTCCACGCTCTCTATATGCCCCGCTCGCTCTCTCCCACGTGCCATTACCCTCGCCTCCTTGTCCCTCTTGTGGCGTGTTTCAGAGGGAAGGAGCGAGAGAGACTCGCTGCCAGAGGGAGAGAACGAAGGCCCTCTGTGTGTTTCCGCCTTTGTCTTTCTCGCGCTGTCAGCTACCCGAGAGTCACACGGCCCCTCGTCTCTCTGGCCAGAGTCCTCGAACCCTCGCTTCCCCCTTTCACCCTGCCGGAGCTCCCCCCCTTTGTTATTAGTCCGGCGTTCCTACCCACCCCAAATTCACTCGCGCTGCAAACGGACAAATTTCGCGAGAAACCGAGCGCGAGCTCGAGAAAGCACTGCGGAAGGGTGTTAGAAGGGGGTTGGGTGGTGGTTGGGCGCGGGGCTAACTCTGGGGGTGAGACGAGCGCGTGTCTTTCTCCCTTCGCTTTCTTTATTTTGCCGTGGCGAGCGCCCCCGTAATTTACCGGCGTCTTGGGGTGCGCGTTCGTTATGTAATTAAGAATTGCGCGGCGGCCGGCTCGCTCGTAAATGCTTTATAAGGGAGCGCCTTGTATGGGAGAGGCTAGACGTGCTCCCTCTACATTAAAGTGTAGATGCTCCTCTTTGCTTTGCCGATATCTTTCTCGGGGAACTTTAAGAACTGCCGGAGATATAGTTGGAGGGAGGAAGAATTAGTGATGGTAATAAAAAAATATGGTTTTGACTGGAAGAGGAAATGGTTCGATTGCGATTGGCGACCAAGTTTGCGAGGCCATCGCCGAAGAAGAGGCCTGAACGCCGAAGGCGTGCAAGGCTTCGGGACGTTAGCTTCGTATTTTACCCTCCTTTCTCCGTCGTCGCCTACTACCTGCATTTACGGGCGTGTTCGTCGTATAATTGCGCTCGCGGTGCATATTCGCTCGCGCGCCGCTCGCACGGACGAGCGAGCCTTTTTTTGTTCGCCCCTCCGGCTTTTGTGCAGCGAGAAAGCGGCAAGGGGAAGGACAGGAAGACAGAAGGGAGTCGGGAAAGTAAATCGAGCGGATATATCGCGGTGCTAGAACCGTCCCCTGTCTCTCTCTCTCTCTCGCTCTCCCTCTTTCCCTCGGCTTCTCTCTGCTTCCGTCCTTCGAGCAGCACTATTTTCCTCGTCGAGCCGAGAACGCGCCGGGACCGATTGATCGCTCTACGAAGGCTGCTGTCTTGACCGCTTGTACTCCATTGTCATGCACGTGTTCTCAGCCTCTCACTCGCCTTCCCTCTCTCGTTCCCTATATCGCCCTACCATCCTCGCCACCGACTTACATCTTACTCCGCTTTACGATCACCGCCGACAGCAACCTGCTATGGTTATTCGAGGAATGGCGCAACAGGATCACTAATCATTTCAGCGCGTCCAAGTTCACGGACTGCCCATTATACGAATTAATACCCAAGTGTTTTGGTGGATGACTCGAACTATTCGGAGCAAAGTGGTGCCGATCTCCCCTGCTCCTTAACAGGATATCCCCTTGTAGAGGAGGAGAGGCGAGTAATCAATCGATCGATTCAGCCGACTATCTCCTATAATGGCACTCGAGTTCGACTGGCCAGGCGAAACAGCCGATATAATACATACAAAAATTATCAGGCATTAATGTTGGCCAACATCAGTGGTATGTATCTGGGTCACGGGTACGCGTTACGCAGCCACGTCCACGCACGCCTTCAATCGAATCGAGCCTGAACCGGCTCCGAGTATTGCGACAAAGAGTATTGTTTACACGCTCGCGAATACGTCGAATGTGTGAAGAAGCGTCATTACCCGGAGGACAATGAACGCGTACCTGCTTCCCCCGCATCGCCCCCCCTCTTTCTCTTGGACGTTGCCTCCTCCTCCTCCTCCACCTCCTGCTCCTCTTTGCCATCCAGCCTTTACAGCCCTCCGCCTCTATCACTGCCTCTCGCCCGCAGTCCCCACTGCTCCCCTCGCCGCCGAGCCCTCTACCATTCCAGTTATGTATTACCTAATGCGGGATGCTTGGCGAAACAAGTTTATCGCTCACTGTGCCGCCTGACGTCCAACGGATTCCTGAATATGCTTCCGAGCGTCCTATCAGCCGGTAAACGAATTCCACTTGGAGCGGCGCGCGCGTTGCGCTTGCCAGAAGAAACTCAGGCCCCATGCTTCTCCCTCTTCTCCCCCCTTTTCTTCCCGACCATCCTAATCGCGGGCCGATAAATGAGACGATAATATGCGCGTTGTGAAAGAGATCCGCGAGGCCGACACGGCCGGCTTCAAGTTCACCCGGCACGAGTGCCGTCTGTCAGACCGACGAGACTTCACATTTTCTCGGGGCCAACCAGACCAAGACATTTCTTGGAATACTTGCCTGGAAGCCTTGGATAGGAGATAGAAACTTGAGGGTGACTTCTGTCCAGCGTGTCAGCCGACACAGTAGTACGTCCTTGTGAGAGGGGGGGGGGGGGGGGGGGGGAAAGGGCCGAGGGCCCTGCTAGGACAGCGTGGTACCGCGGGCGCAATAAATCCCATTGGCTCCGTACCGATTCCGGGCGAGCCGTGACTCCCGTTGCTCTCGGGGGTTGCCGAGAGTGAAAATTCCCTGGGAGAGCGAGCGAGAGCCAATGAAAGAAGGAGAAAAAGAATCGGTGGTCCTCCGCTGCGAAAGGAGGCTTGTAAAAGGGTTCGAGAAGGGTCGACGGCGGGAGGAAGAGAGAGAGTGAGATCGGAGTGCCGGTGGAAAGGAGCGAGAAGAAAGAGAGCGCGCGCGGGCGCGTCTGCGAGGCACGGAGGGACGAAGGGGAGGCGGAGGGAGGAGGATTCGTCCGTCGACGAGAGAGCCGATGCCGGATTTTTCCAGCAGGGCCACGGTAGAATGGATGTGGGTATAATGGAGGCGAGCACACCGTGCCTTCGTTGCCCGATAAAAACTGCCGATGGAAGGCGGGCCGGGCGGCGCGGCGCGGCGCGGCGCGGGGCGGCTCGCGGGGGAATCAGTAAGAGGGCCGGAGAAGGAGAGCACGCTCGAGGAAGCGCCGTGGAAAAACTGAGACGGAGCGAGCCGGCTGGGTCGTTGGAGAGACTCGACGCGAGACGAGGAGTTTCGATACGCGTTATCGAGCACGGTCGCCCGAATTAAAATTTCTTCAGCGCCCGGCCGTCCTCCACTCGCTTCCTTTCGACGCTGCTGCTGCTGCTGCTGCTGCCGCCGCTGCTTCGCGCTGAAATGCCTCCTCGTGTATTACGTACCAGGCCGAAAACCCTAGCCAAACTCTCCGTCTCTGTTGCCCTTTCTCTCTTTCCCTTTCTCTTATATGACGATCGCCGTCCATCCTGTCCCTGGCTAATTAAAGCGGGGAAGGTTCGGCATAAAGGAATAAAGAAATCAATTGTCCGAAGAGGGAGGAGGGACGTACAAGGGATTACTGGGACAGGAGGATGCAGTCGATGAGGAAGACTCATCTTCGATTCCGCTCGGACGACAGTCCACTCGGTTGGCTTTAATTTCGTTAATCAGGACGCGTCCTGATCGAACGAGGTCCGTGCGCCGAGCTGAAAGGAGAAAGGCATTCTCCCTCGGCCGTGTGGCTGCATCCGCGCCAAAACCCACGAAACGCAGTGAGCACAGCAAGAACGGGCGAAGCTGGCGGGCGCAGGTAGGCCGACCCGGCAATCTCACGTCAAGGTATATGTGCCACATGCATGTACATGCCCTAGTACGTCGAGGTGGGAAACTAGACCGTGACGAATCACGGCCGGCGACTGCGCCGCGTTCTCTGACGTCATCGGCAAAGGGCGAGATCGCGAATGCCGCGAGTCCCGATCAGCTTTTTTTGCTGGCGTCGCAACCGCCGCCGCCGCCGCCGCTGCCGTCGCCACTCGACCTCCATACGCCCGATTTCGGAGCGGCGACGTAACGGGGCCGTAGGAAATTAACGCGCCGCCGACGCCGACATCGCGACAGAAGCCAAACTCGCGGCGATCACGCGCGTCCGCCCGGCGGCGGCTTGCTTCGCGCCTGCCTCGCCGTGTCGTGAAGATCAACGAGAACGTGCATGGAAGATCAACGATTTGGCCGCGCACGAACCGTTACGGATGAGGGACAAAATCCTGGGGTGGGAACAGATGGAATGCAGATTTTCAAATGATGAAATAAATTAAAATAAAAGGGTAGAAGGGCCACGCGAATTAAATACCATAAACAATATAAACCTACGAATTACGTCAGCGACGTACCTTAATAGAATTCAGATTCATCTCTTTAACTAACTTCAATTGTGATACGATTATGGAAAACATGCCGGTAGCACTGACTGTATCTGGCATAATGGTGATCGATATCTCTTCAAGGCGAGAGACAATCCGATGCCCTCTATTAACGAGCGCGCTCCCAAAGTGTGGACGCTTCGGCGAGAGGTGTGTATGTGTGTCGGGCGCGCTTACGTAAAGCGGAGAGGAGCTTATGCAATTCCACCCTCGGACGGTCTCGCTCGCTCGCGAGAGTGTATCGCGGCCGTTCGGTCGCGCGGCGTCGTGTAGCCCGAGTGTCCGAAAGAAACGCTTAAATTTAAACGCCCACGGCCGCTCGGCGACTCGCTAGTCTGCTCGCGCGAGCCGCGAAGTAGATCGGAGGCTCTGAGAGCCTGGCATGTCTATAAATGGTCCCCCGGGCGGCCGATGCTTCCGTCAATCTCGGGCCCAGACGTGCAACGATCTCGCCAGGGTAAAACTGGAAAATTCGTCGGTGAAAGGTTCGCCTAGGGTACTGTCGGGCCAGCAGCACTAGGAGAAAGAGGAGGAGGGGTAGCGGGGTGGTCCGGTTGGTCCGTCCAGTGCTGCTGGCAGAGAAATCATGCCGCGTGAACGGGCGGCAGCCCCGGCTCCAAGATACGAGATAGCGGAGGGAGAAAGAGGGAGAGAGCAGTGTGCTCCAATCCATCCGGCGATTTCGTCGTTCGGTCCGCTTCCGGCGGTGATTCGGTGGCTGAAAAGAGAGGCGGGCGGGCGCGCACCAGGGCGATATGTGCGCGCGGGAAACGTAACCGCAGAGTTACGTCACGTGTGACGCCTGCAAACCGATCGGAGCTAGCGAGCGAGCGAGCTCTGCGAGCCGGGAACAAAGAGGCGAGTGCTCGCGCGCGCGCGAGCTTCGGGCCCCGCCACGCCGCTCCTGTCGTTTCGCAAGCGAGGAGATGCCGCTCCGTCATGCCTCTCTCAGGCCTTACCTGTTAACGTAGCGGGCGCGCTCCCGAGCGAGCGAACGAGCGAGCCTGCCAGCCAGCCAGTCCTATCCTCGGGCGTCAATGCCATCGCGAAATTCCCCCAGCATTTTCGAAAGCCTTCCATCCACCCGACAACACCGCCCTGTTCGACTGCTACATCATCCTCCGGCACTATTCGCTCGACCCATTGTGCTCCACGAAATTCGAGAGCACCGCGAGCTCCCACTGTGTTCGCAAATGAAGAACACCTTGCAAATTGAAACGCTGCCTTTACAATCGAACAAGTAGCTGTGCGAGCTACACCAAGCCCTGCCCCTGCCTGCCTCTCTCTCTCTTTCTCTCCCTCGGAAATGCCAAGATAAAGATAACCACGGGTTATTAATGGCCTCCGGACTCAATTAATGTCAATTAATTCGCCGCGACTGGATCTAGTCCTCATTTAATTGGAACGGACCGTCTGCCCGGTTACAGTGGAACTCGTTTCTGGTTTACATCGGGGAAGTTGCGCCCCAATTGCACAAGAATTTAATGGACAGCACCCCCCGCTTAGCACAGATAGTAAGAGGATCGTTCGGGAAACTTGAATGGGCCCATTCAAGTACTAGACTACGCTCTGTATTACAGTGGTCTGATCAGCTGGTAATATTCCACAAAAGCGTGGCGCGCCTTCTTTCTTCCTAACAGTACAGACTCGCTAATTCCTCGGCTAGTCGTTTAACTAGCGAGCCGCCGACTACCCGCTCCGATCGCTCAAGCAGCAGCAGCACCAGCAGCAGCAGACATGTGCTCTCGTGCACCCATGTATCCGTGGATGCACGCATGCAGCCACGCACGCCCGGCTGCACGCACGTCGGCCAGGCAGGCAGACGTGCACACGTCTCCCTCCTTCTCCATCCTTCCCTATCGGAGTAAGTACATACGTATGCGGGCAGTGGCAGTCGCATCCACCGAGTGCAACCGAGAGAGACAGAGAGAGGCTCCAAGCACTTGGCTAGAAGTTCTCGCGATACGCATCGAGCTCTCCGTCCTTCTCGGGCGAAGCGCGCGCGCGAGACAGGGAATGTGCATGCACGCACGCATGCACGTCACACGTTGACGAGGAAAGAAGGCGGCTCCGGTGCTCGCGCGCGCGAGACAGTGTGAAACAAGGCGAGGCGCTGGCAAAGGACAAAGGGTTCGTCCGCGCGCGCGATGCAAGAGGGTACGCGCGGATCGAGAGAGACGAGGATAATGAAGCAGAGAGAGGGAGGGAGAGGGAGAGAGTGAGTAGGCGCTCTCGCAGGGGCTAGGCAGGAACCAGAGCCGGCGTGGATGAGGAACGCGAACGGGAACGAGAACGGGAACAGTCGAGGGGGCTCGCTCCTTGGTGGAGCCGATGTGTCGGGGGAGCGGCTGGGTGGCCGAGCGCAGGGGGAAATTGGTAGGATGGGTCTCGACGGCCAAAGAGTGCGCGAGCGAGCGAGCGAGCAGAGCGAGCGGTAGCGGAGTGGAGCGGAGAGGCGAGGAGAGCGACGAGCGGTGGAGCGCGCACGGATATACGAGGGAGAGAAAGCCGCAGCGTGTGGAAGGAACGGTGGGGGAGAGGGTGCGAGAGAGACGGGGATAGCGCGAACGCGAAGCCGCGGCTTCTATGCCATTCGGTCCGTTTGGTGAGTCACGCATCGCGAGCTTCCTGCTGCCAGCCAGGCCTATGTCTCCCCACGTCGCTCGCGCGCACCCTCTCCTCCACCCTCCGCCCCTCCGCGCTCTGCCCTCTCCTGGCATGCCCTGCCCTGCCATGCCATCCTCGCACGGCCCCGCTCGCCAGCGCCAGGCCCGTCTCGCAGGTCTCGCACCACCGTTACCCTCCTCATACCCTCTGCGCTGCTCCTGGCCGATCCCTTTTGTCTGACGTTCGTCCGAGCGACCGACCGACCGACCGTTCGACCGTCACCCGCAGGGTTAAGGGTCTTCTAAAGAGGATGCTTTTCTCTCTGCCTCTCCTAGGCCATCGCGCACTCCTTCTCTCTCTCTTTCTCTTTCTCTCGTTAGTCCCTTTCCTCTTCGCCTCCCCCTCGCTTTCGCGCGCGCTCCATTACGTCTCGGCCGCTGCCTTCTCCGAGCCCGCTATCTTTCGACCCGTGGCTTCACCGAGAGACTTCGCCGAAAGATGCGATACCCAAGGACAGAGAGAGAAGGGGAGAACTTTGGCTCTTGAAGCCAGGCTGCCTGCCTGGCGCACTTTGGGCCCACGGATCCTCTTTGCGCTACTGCCACGATGGCATCTGCCTCCCGGCAGTCCCACGAACCGCCCGCTTTAATGCCCGCACCGCGAACAGATATTGAGGATCGATAGTGCTTACTATCGATCTACGAACTAGTTTTTCTTTCCCGTTCGGGTGCGCTATCGTGACTGAGAAGTATGCCCAATTATCTTGACCGCGGAACGAGATAGGCGATGGCCCGGCAGCACACAGGTGTCCGCTGGTAAATGGGTAACTTGGGCACACGCATGTATTCAAATTCACGGTCCCACACTCTTTTTCTTCTGTCGAACGCTCCCAGTTTCCTGATGCATCAGCGAAAAACTTGAGACGGCTATATATCCCTATTTATTATCGGGTCGGCGACGCCTCCCATATAGTGATGTGTGTTTCGCTGGGCCCGGAATGTATAATGAGGTCTGGGTGGCTCGAATTCGATAAGAGTCGGTTAGGCGGTGCTGCTGGCTCGCAGTGACGTATCGCCGCGCGAGATTAATAGCAGGCACGTACACGCAGACATCGGCGGCGGCGGTGGCGGCGGTGGCGGCGGCAGAGGCCGCAGTCGCTGACCGCCCTTCTCTCTTCCAGCAAGCGGATTCTTCCACGCGAATCTATCCGACTACTGCGCGCTGCCAGCCAGCCAGGCGGTCAGCTTCCTTTCATCGAACGCTTCATGCAAATTGGGCCCGTTCTGACATTTCACCTCATGCCCATCATCAGACACTCTCCTCATATCCATTTCTCCCAGCTTCCCTTTCTCTGATTCGATTGATCCCTACGTACCACGTGGCACTCCAAGTTTCGCAATATTTCGATCACCGGTTATGGATTAATCGATTGGCTATCCCTGTCGTGCGGAATTAATGCGCTCCGAATACTAAGAGCGGACTTTCCCGCGAACGCTAATTACTTTAGGGAAAGAGCAACGAGACGACGGAGGTATCTCGGGCGCACGGGATTTTGCTCGGGCTATCGACAAATACGTTTTTCCTCCTGCGTAGCAGCAGTTCTCCCTCTCTGCCTCCCCCGTCCCTAGATGGACCCTAGATCATCGCGAATCCCCTGCTTAAAGTGAGAGCTGCTGGTAATGCGTGCGAGGATTTTTTGCGGCGATTAGTCACCGCGCGTCGCCGGGCGACGGTTGGCCGCGGACGCGTATGCGTGTGTGCGTGATGGCACGTTTAACTCGTACGTGTGGAATCACCCCGTCCCTCAGGGAACAACGCGCGCGCGCGCGCGCGCTGCGTACTCCATGCACGAAGTAAGCGATGTATCCTGTGTCCAGCAATTGAGTCGGCTGTTCGTCGAAGTTCCTTCCACTGTCATCCTTCGAATGTCATTGCGCCGGGCTGACTCGCCAGACGGTCGAAAGAGACGCCCATGAGAAATGACACGACCCGCTTACCACCGCCTCCAAGTACCGCTAGACCCCGCAAGTGCTCGCAACCGCTCTGCACTGCTGCGGACGTCCTCTCACTCGGCTTGAGCAGCGTGTGGAGAGGCACGCTGATGCACCAGCGAGCATCCTCCTCCGCGGCGAACGATAAGAGGAAAATCTTATCGGTACACGCCGACGGCCGCTCCAGTGGAGCGCCTGGAAAGTGTGCATCGAGGAGGAGCGCGACAAAGAAATTTGCGGGAGCGAGGTGGGCAGACACATCCGGTCGAGCGAACAAGCGAGCTGGGAGAGTGTAGATTCTCGCGCTGCGCTGCGACATGAGGATCAGCTAAGACTCGAGACTGGAGCGAGGGAGAGAGAGATAGCTAGCGAGTGAACGCTTGAGGGTCGCTCAGGCGGGGCGAACCGCGAGCGACGTATCCGGAGCGGGTCGAAGGAAAACACCCCGACGCACGTAAACGTAAACGCAGCCAGGCAAGCAGGCAAGCAAGCAAGCAAGCAAGCAGGCGGCTTTGTTGTTCGGGCGGCGTATGGTCAGCGGTGGAGGATCGGCAAGGAGCGGTGCGAGGAGCTCGGCTGGGTATAGAGGCGTGCGTGAGAGCAGCCGCGCGCTACAGCTTTTGCGGGCCCCTGGGCCACACGATCGTCGATCGACAAGGCATGCGGGCCCCGCGAGCCCAGCGAGCACGAGACGTGGAAGTGTCGCACGCAGCGCCGGCCAGCCAGCTGCTCTCTCCTCGCGATGCGATGCGCCGCCAGGGCGTCGTCGTTCCTCTCTTTCTCTCTTTCTCTCTCGCTCGTTCTCCCTTTTCTCTCCCTCGCTCCTTGCTCTTTTTTTCAGCGAACCTTCAACCACGTGGCGTGGCCCGCTGTCCCTTTTTCTCCCCATAGCGAACTCCACTCGCTCGTTCGTCCCGCGTGTCCTGTGTGCGCGAGAGCGAGCGGAAAGGGGATACGAGGCACGTAACGCGGGCCCTTGGCCCTTGCTGGGAACCAATACCTTCTCCCTGCTGTTTCGGTGTAGCTGCGTTATCGGGCTTCTCGCTTCGGCTGAGGAAGGCCGCGTCGCTGTCGCCGGCGTGCATCGACGTGCTTTCGTATATCGTGCACGTATCCAGCGCGACTCGCCAGTATGCACTCGCGGTGGCGGCATGCGCGTGTGGAGCGTGCTGGCGCGGTTGCATACACGGGCGCAGAGAGCGTTGGCTACGTGGGCCAGCTAGCCCCAGCCCGATCCCTCGGGGTTCGCCTCACCTCGCAGCAGCACGTATGTGCGAAGCCGTGCCAGCGCCAGAAAAGCGAGCGGATCGCCAAGAGAGACCCAGCCGGACACGAGCGAGCGAGCAAGCGAACGAACGCTGGTGTGGCGGCTGCGACCCATGGATGCGCCCTGCTTACATATCCAGCAGTCCTTCTCCCTCCGTCACTTCCTCTCTCCCTCGTGGCCGGCTTCTCCCGTTCCCTGAGTTCCCTCGGCCGCCGAGCGCCCGGCAATATAAGCCGAGTAATATTACCGCGGGAGAAGAGCGGTAAGGTAACAGAGAGCCAGCCAAGCCAGCCAGCCAGCCAGCCAGCCAGCCGCTGCCGCTGCTGCGGACCGTTCCTTTCCAGAATTTACGAGCGCCACGGACCGAGTGCCCAGCGCGACCCTCTTCCCATATACTCCCGTCGTCGTCTCTTCTCGCCTGGATTACTCGCGAGAGACGACGCTCCTATATCTATGTGTGTCGTCTTTCTCTTTCTCTCTCTCTGTCTCTATATACGTGGATTCGTCAGCGTTTCCACCTCGTGTGCTCGGGACTCGCGAGCAATCAGGCTCTCGGTACTCGGTGCACTGCTTCAATGATCGATGCCCACCCGATGGACAGTCGTATTGGTGGTGAGAGTGCGTGTATCATCGGGGAACCCATCGACAGCTTTATGCAATCCGTATTGCTCCATTGCAGATTGATAATTATCATAATTGAGTAGAGAAATGCCCGAAAACACTCGGATAGACCCTTCTGATTAATTAATCCCTCCTGATTTAATCGGATTTTCCCACTTTTTCCAACCTTCCCGACCTTTTCCGCGGCTGAAATTTGGTGGGGAATGTTTCTTTGCATCGAGGAAAAAGTAGAAAAAATTCCAGGCCCCTAGCTCAAAATTCATTTTTTCGCAAATTTTTTAAGGCATACCCCTTCAAAAATTTTCGATTTTTCGAAGGTTCTGGGACTGGAACGAACGCTTGATTTTTCGATTGCTCGTGTCTCAAAACGGATAAAAAACATAAATGTTGTGGGGGAAATGCCGGAATTCTACCTAAAACACGTGGAAAACCGATCTGGAATATTTCATTTCGATGGTTTTCCCTATGTTTTTTTATCTTCCCGACCTTTCCCGGGGCTGAAACTTGGTGGGGACTGTTTTTTTGCATCGAGGAAAAAGTAGAAAAAATTCCAGGCCCCTAGCTCAAAATTCATTTTTTCGCAAATTTTTTAAGGCATACCCCTTCAAAAATTTTCGATTTTTCGAAGGTTCTGGGACTGGAACGAACGCTTGATTTTTCAATTGCCCATGTCTCAAAACGGATAAAAAACATAAATGTTGTGGGGGAAATGCCGGAATTCTACCTAAAACACGTGGAAAACCGATCTGGAATATTTCATTTCGATGGTTTTCCCTATGTTTTTTTATCTTCCCGACCTTTCCCGGGGCTGAAACTTGGTGGGGAATGTTTTTTTGCATCGAGGAAGAAGTAGAAAAAATTCCAGGCCCCTAGCTCAAAATTCATTTTTTTCGATTTTTGGAAGGTTCTCGCACTCTCCCAAACGCTTCATAAATGTATTGTTCTAGTATAAAAACGAGTAGAAAACATGAAATCAGTTGTACCAAAGCCGGCAGTGTCACGCAAAAGTCACATTCCAACATTTTCTTATTTATTCGCGCTACTCTGGTATACCAGGAAGCGGCGAAGATTTCTTTGGGTCATTCAACGTGGCCTCTTTTTAAAATCGCAAGGAGTGCGATACCCCCGCGCCAATGGTTTGCACGCACATCGCACATCAGGAGAAAACGTCGGCGGCAATGCATGGTGAGCAAGGGGGGGGGGCGAAGAGGGTAGAGTCCCATACGACTGAAAACGTGCCGCGCTCCGTCATTAACCGGTGGTAGCGCGCGACGAATTCCCCTTAAACCAGTTTTTACGAAATCGATACCAATCACTAGGCACCCGGCGACGGCCTGGAGAGGTGAAAATTGAGGTTTCGCGGTCCAATCAGCTGATCCGCGATATTTTAGAAAGCAAGGTGGCCGGCGAGCGGGCGAGCGAGCGAGCAAGCAAGCGAGCCTTCGCATGTCAGCCACCGCGGACGATTTCTTCCCGGCGATCCTCTCTCGCGGTGCTAAACCGGATTCTCTCTCTGGCCGGTGGATCGTCGAATTCGGCTGTGGTTCCAGGCCGATCGAGTCGCCGGCGAGAACACAAGGCCGCAGAGAGGCGGATAAGCCTGATCAATGATAAGCCCGGTCGAAAGGAATACGTCACCGGTCGGCGAGCGTTCACGAGGGAGAGAAAAGGAGAGAGAGGAAGGGAGAGCGGACGATCAAGAGAGACAGGCGGCAGCGTGTGACGATGATAAAGGGAGCGAGATAGTATTCGTGGCGAAAGAGGCACTGAAACATACAGTGACAAGGGCGGTAGGGGGAGGAGGGGAGGGCGCGTACAGTATGCAGCGATACGTAACGACGAGGACGAGGAGGAGGAAGAGGAGGACGACGACGGCGGTGGCGGCGGCGGCGGCGACGACGAAACGCGACGCGGACTCGCGGACCCTCACATCCTGTCTATGACAGGATGGCTGATGGCCGGTCGGTCGGTCGGTCGGTTGGTCGGTTGGTCCGGTTGGCAGGGCCCTAACCGTGCTCGCTCCGTGCATATATCGTATGTACACACATGTGGCCGCCGCGTCGCTTCTTCCTTCGCTACTCGCTCTCGCGCTTCTCGCCTCCTCCCTGCCCCTCGCCGCATTCTCTCCCCTGCTGGCGGCGTCATCCTCTTCCTACCCTGCGCACCCGCTCTCTTCTCGCCATCGCCCTCGTCTCACGGGGGCCTGTTACTCTACTCTACTCTGCTCTACTCTCCACTCTCTCCCGGCGCGACGCATCGGCTGCATTTTTTCTTGCAGCGGGCGGCCACCGTCGCGCACACCGGCATCTCGCCAGCCAGCCGCCGCTGGCTGCTCTGTCTAGGCTGCCGCCGGCACACGGTATCGAATCCTCTCTCGCCACGGGGTACTACGCTTGGTACGTAGTACATATATATACTATGGACGAGGCGCAGAGAGACGAGCGAGCGGCCAAGCCGAGGGACCGAGCGGGCGAGCGGAAAAAAAAGAGGAGCGGGCAACGCGCGCGCTCACGCGACGCCGAGGGACGCAGAGTTCACGGGAAGACGGGAGGAGGATAGACTACTCCGCGGGGCAACGGAGACAAGCGGGGGGAGGGTGGAAGAGCGTCGCGGCGTGGCGAAGAGGGCGAAGGGGGCAGGAGATCGCGAGGAAGATAGACGGAGAAGCTGCCGGTAGGGTGGGGCGGCGCTTTCCAATCGCGAGGCGAGGCCCCTCGCGTTCCGGCGACGATCGAAAAAGGTGAGACGTGCCGAAGGGGATATAGGCGCGCGGACAATGAAGCGGATGAGAGCGAGGGAGAGAGGGAGAGAGTCGGCCACTCGCCGCGGCGCGGCGTTGGGGAAGAGAAAGAGGGTTGGAGTCGCGCGCGCGATACGACACACCGGGAGCTACGTCGGCAGAGAGAAAGAGAGAAAGAGAGGCAGGCAGGCAGGCAGGCGGCGAGAGCGCGCGATAAAGGGGAAAGGCCGAGGAAGAAAGGGGGAGAGAAAGAGATGGGACGAGGGAGGCGAGAACGTGACGAGACGGTGGACGGGGCCCGACGGGGGAACGCGCGCGGACGGGCGAGCGACGACGATTTGGCAACGGCTTTTATGGCTTTCGTTGCGATCGCCTGGAAACGCCAGCCGACAGAACGGTGGACGTTGCCTCGTCGACGCTGCTAGACGCCTCGCCTCTCGTACGTGTATTTCAGAAACGAGGCCGACGTACTATGTGTGCCTGAAAAACGAAGGAAACTCGGGCGCGCGGTTCGTGACACGGACGCACCGCCGACGGAAATGTTCTTTTAACAGAACGCTGATGTCGGTATTAAGGTCAATAGCACGCCGAGTACAAATTAAGCACTCTTTTCCAGCGACTTTCCCGGGGGGTGCCGCTTCGTCGCGTGCAGTCTGTGCTGGCCGAGCATCCCCCGAGCGCGCGCTACGTGCAACCTACCTGGGCTGCCGGCTTTGTTACGTAAATTACGTAAAAGTTCAGAACGTGACTCGGAACATTAAGTCCGATGTTTTCGCGCGGCTCGCCCGGAGATCCACTCGGAAACGATGCTTCGCTCGTTACACACGACAGAATAATCCGTTTTCGCGCGCAATTTTACATCTTCCTAATTGCGCCACTTCGTTATCTCGATCGCGTTAGACCTCGAAATCGAGACGCAGCCGTGCCTGCACGCAGACTGCTTAATTACCCGCGCTCAGACGGTCTTTACAGCATTGGATGGAGGTGTGGAAGGGGAGAAAAATGCATCGTCCGATGGAGACGCGCCGCTCGTAACTTGCCCCTACTTTTGCGAGAAGAGAGGCAGGCTCGTCTCGCAGAGCGTGAGCGAGGTAGAAATCGAACGTGCGATCGGGCGGCGGGCGTCCGGTTCTCCGGGGCGATGGAGGTGCAGTGCATGAAACCCGACTCCCCGACGAGAACGAGAGCGAGAGCGCTTTTCAAGCTCCCGTGCATTCAGACGTACCTGCGGCAATCTGTAACTACAGTCTGACTGGAAGTATTAGGGACAAGGGCGGGAGGGTTCGGATCGGCGGGGTAAAGGGCGAGGGAGACGAGGGAGACGAGGCAGGGGTGGGCAGGGTAGGGCGGCTGAGAACGAAAGAGAAAGAGGACTAGCGCACGCTCCGAAGTGAGAGGTGAGGTGCACGCGAGAGATACATTGGGTTGGTAGGAGGGAAGAAAGGGCGAGAGAGGGCGGAGGGAGGAGGCGAGCGAGAGAGGGAGAGAGCGAATAAACTGGGTCAGTGTCGCGGAACTTGAAAACTTCGCTTCCGTAATGTGAGAGCGGCGCTGACTGCCGCCTGGAAGTCGCTTAAACTGCGTTTACGAGTCGGCGGTAGGTAAAACAGAAACACCTCGAGAACTCGAGACCGAGTTATACCTAGTTATGTATATAGCTCTGTGTATATAGCCGTGGAACGAGGCTAAAGGGTAGGAGAGAGTGGGAGTGGAACGGAGAGACACCGCGGAAGAGAGCGAGCAGAAGACGTATACGTACACGAATGTACAAACTGAACCTCCTCCCATCTTCCTGCGCAACACGCGCCGCTCTAGTGTTGAGAAGAGAGAAAGAGAGGGCCGGAGAGTGAGAGAGGAAGGAGCAACACAGCAGCAGCAGCAGCAGCAGCAGCCTCGTTTGTTATACCGGCGTTTCCACTGGCATGCTTCATTGTGCACAAGTTTCCTCCCTCTCTCTCGGTGCCGCTCTCTCCCCACGTGCGCACACCTAGTGTGTATTATATCGAAACGTTTCGCGCCACGATTCAATGTCAACCGCTACGCGCGCGTGGTTGAATGCAGGAGCGGGAGAGCGAGAGAGTGAGAAAGGGAAGAGAGCACCGGCTGCGGAAGGTCTCGCAAGGTCATGACCCGGCATTCGCACGGGAGAAAGTTCGCCGCTGTGCCGGCGGATTCAACGATTGCCAAACGATTTGAGGCCCCCGAGCGTTCTCGTCAGGCGGAATTTCCATTTTCGCCGAACGACATTATATCCTTGGAGCGTGACCCCGCGCCCTTAATAAGCGAGATGCTCGGCTCAGGGAAAATGAGCGAGGGGACACGGAAAGGGCGCTGCGCCAGTGGCGTGCGATCCCGAGGATAAGGGGTGGTAGTTTTGCCGTGCCCACGTATGGACACGTGTGCTCTTCGCATAAACTGGGAAACGCACTGGCTCGCGCTCTACACAAACCCGTTCACGTGTATCACCGGCAGATGTATACCGCTCTATTAAGAGGACGCGCCCTTTTGCGATTTCGGTGATCTTTTTATCAAAGCATTTTTTCTCCCTCGGCTGCTTGCTTTCGGCGGCTGTCCTTTCCTTTTCTCTCCCTCTCTCTCTCTGTCTCGTGCTCTCGTTCTCGGCACACACGCGCTCAACGAGTCCCTTTCGCCCGACTGCCGCTCTCTTTGCGCACTCGGCTCTCAGTCGCGCCCTACATCCGGGCCAGTGGTCGATGTAGTCGTGGCGCGCGATAAGCGGTATCCGCTAATTGCAACTTTGCGCGCACGTCGATCGATCGCGCCGCCGCGCCGGAGAGGCATACGTGTGTTTTCGTTCGGGCATGTCGTAAGCCGTAATCGGGTGCTCGCTGGTAATTGGAAGCGGGGCGCGCGTGATTCGCCGGGAAATTGGGGCGCGCGGCGAGATCGAAAGCATGGCTAGAGGAGGCGAGAGAAGAGTGCGAGGCTTGAAAAAAGGGACAATGACATGGAAACATCGTCGTTCCCAAGGTCTCCGGCTAGTCTCTTATCGACGATGCAACGTCTGCATTAAAGGCAATCTAGTTTAAATAACTTCTAGTATTACATCAACCCAATTTCGGGGCTTCCACTAATAAGGGAATCATAGGTAACGACTACGAGTCAAACGTGATCTCGGCGTCTCTCGGCATCTCGGGAGCTCTCGTTTTCTCGTTTAATAACCAAGCAAGTAGTGCACGCTGCTGGACCAGAACGTGCGAGGGACGAAGGAAGGTTCGTCGGTGCTTTCGGCAAAAAGACCGGTGCACATCTGTGTATGTATGAGTAGAGGCGTCCGCGAGCGGCGCACGAGGATCGCTGGCGGAACGAGAGCGCGCGATAGAGGGAGAGAGGGCTCCAAGAGAGAAAAGGAGGACGAGTGAGAGAGCGTTGGAGCCTAGCCGCGCTCACGTAGACGTAACGCGCGCACGTAAGCCTGAAAACACGGCGGCAAGAGGTGCGGAGCGCGCTACCTCCCCTTGCCGTCGTGCTCCTCGCCGCCCTAGCCGACAACCCCCGGCATCGTCACCGGCCCCTCATCACCGAGGTGTGCGAGGTGTGCGAGGTGTGCGAGAGGTGCGAGGTGCGGGCTAGAGCGCGGATCGGGGGAGTCCAAGCGAAGCAGGCTCGGGTCGGGGCGGGGAGGAGGCGACGAAGGGAGCCCGAAGAGAACGAGAGGGTGAAAGAGGGCAAGTTGAGGTACGAGGGAGCGAGTCGTCGGGTGAGGGAGGCGAAGGAGGATAGGCCAGGCCGTTATTTAGCCGGCCGCGCGGGCGTCCCTTCGCGACCCGACTCAGCCGCCCTTCGCTGCTCTCACACCCGATCCTCCATCTCCTCCTCATCCTAGTCCTCATCCTCCCCTTCACCCTTTCCGTCCTCCTACCAGTCCTCCTCTTCTCTACTCTACTCTACTCGGCCCCGCTCTACTCTCCTCGGCTCGGCTCTACTCTACTCTACTCTACTCTACTCTCCGCTACTCTCAACGGCGTTCTCTCGCCCTCGGACGCCGCCACCGCCGTCAAGCGCCGCTCCCTTCGCCACCACCCCCTCATCGCTCACGCCCGCTCCCACCCTCCGCCGCCCAACCTACCCTCGACCCTCCTTCTCTCGTGGAGGCCCACCGAGCTACCCTTCCAGCCGTCCTACTACCCGACAACCACCTTCACCATCCCACACACGCCCTTCTTTCGCCCTTCTCGTCCTAGCTGGCCAACTTCCCTCTTCCACCCTCCCGCGGACTACGGCATCGCGTCGCTAATTCTACCCTCGCCGTTTCTCTACGTCCTCCCTTTCTTTCGCTATACTTTTCTCTCGTAGATGTGCGCTCGCCTGCCGCTTTTCTCCTATTCCGACGCACGCTATAGCTTCTCGTCTCGTCGACGCGCAGTTGCTCCTCGGGATTCACGTCGCGCCGGCCACTCACGGCCCCCCTATCTCTCGGCAGCGCGCCGCGGCGCTCCTTCTACTCCGATTCGTGACGCGCGCCACCGTCTCGCTCGGCTGGCCGCTATTTTTCTATTGGCCTCTCTGTCCGCTGAGAGCGACAGCCAGAAAGACAGAGAGAATATGTGTGTGCGAAAGAAAGAGAGAGAGGGAGAGGCAGCGCGCGCTTTGTACCGGGGAAAACCTCGCTCGTCCACGCCGAGGCCTCTCTCATGCTGGCGCGGCCTGGCCCGTCCGTCGTTCGCCGAAATCCCGTGCTAATTAAAGCCCGCCTCGATGCCCGTCGCCGACCGGGACGACAGAGGCGTCGGCCCTCTTTCTCCCTCTCTCTCTGTCGCTCCGTTTCTCTCGACTCATCATCTCCTCCCGCACCGCGCCGCGCCGACCCCACAGCCCTACCCGTCTCTTTAACTCTCGCGATCCTTACTCCTCTCTCTCTGTCACGCCCGACCTTTGATGCCTGCCTCTCTTTCCACCGCGAGGCTCGCTCGTCGTTCTCTCCTAGCCGCGTGTCGGCGTCCTCGTCTGTGTTGGGCGCGCTCGCCATCGCCGCTGACGCCGCCGCCGCCGCTGCCGCCGCCGGGCGCACCAAGGAGAAAATTAAGAAGACTTCGAGCTTCGAGCCGGCTCCTTCGGTCCATTGTGCTGCCGCGTACGAGTGAGCGAGAGGACGAGAGAGGGAGAGAGCGAGTCGCCGCGTAACGGTACTCACGCTCCTCAACGCGGGCCTCTCTACCTTCTCCCCCTGCCGGCCCGGCCCTTCGCCCCGAGACCGGCTGCCTCTCTCATCTTCCTTCTTTTCCCCGTTCCATATCCTCTCGGCCTCCCGTGCGCTTCATCGCGTCCCCGGAGGCCTTCTTCGCCCTCTTCGCCGAGCGACGCTCTGCTCCTCCTTGGTCTCTTTGCGCGCGTATCGCTCGCGCTCACCGAAGGGAAGCTTGCCTCGTCTCTGCCTTCCTCCCATCTATCGAGACAGCACACGCGGCCAGAAAAGCGCGGCGCCCACAGCGAAGATAAAGTCGTGTTGCTGCTGCTGCTGCCTTTTATCTAGATACATTCCTCTCGTCGACGAAGCCTAGAATCTCCCACTCTCTCTCTCTCTCTTTTTCTCTCTGCGAACGAGAGAGGCCTGACATGGCTCTCGCTCGCCGATCTGCCTGCGTACGCCAGAGCCTGCGAGATACGCCTTGCCGGATTGACGCTGCCCAGGAATTGCAGATACGCATTGCTCTCTCGCCCCCCCCCACGCCCCCCCTTTCTTTCCCACCCGTTTATCTGCGTCACGCGGAGGCTTCTTCCTGTTAGGAGCGGCGTGTGCCGCGCGATTCGATTAAACGGCCTTCGTGGATTTTTCCGCTGCCGGACGATGGACCGCTTCGATTCGCCGCGCTTTATGTCCTCGAGCATTTGTACTGGTCAGTTTAGAGCCCTGGCGAGGGTTGTAGTACCCTTGGAGGGACCGGTGAGTGTAGACTTTAGATAAAAGTGTCTGTGTCATAACGCGGTGTAACGCTAACAGCGGTTGCCGGGACGAAAGCACAAAAGAGTTTTGAGCGGCGGGTGCGTGCGTTCGGCTATTCCGCCGCGATCCTTCCTAATGGCTTTGACCGGGGAAAATAGCGTAGGAAGTAAGTAAGAAATAGGCAGGCGGGTGGTGTTCGTCTACTACTTGGCAGTTTACGGCACTTTGTACCTGAGGTCGGCCGGGACTTGTGCAGCGGGCCACCTTAATTACTGCCGATCATTTTTGCCAGGGATTATTTACGCTGCCTGTTTATCGAAGCGTCAGGGAAAGGTGCGCCGGCCGAGCGGGGGCCAATCGCGTGGGATTAGGGTGAAACGTCAGGATTGTATATTGTTGGGGACAAGCTACCGTCGCCTTACTACGCCTCCTGCGTCATTAGACTTCCCGAAGGAATTATGACGTCACTGTTTTTCCCGTGAACATCATAATCCTGCCTGCCGGATTAATTAGGTTTGTGTACCTGCGCTGCTGAACAGCCAATAATCAATTTGAAAAGCGATGAATACAGGCCCCACCAATTCGACCAGTCTGCTGCTCTGTTCGAGACTCTCTTTTGTAACAGCCATTAATATTGTTGTTATACAATGGAAGCCATTCGCCAGCGAGGCGAAAGCAAACGCAACACGCGCGCGCTCTCATCAGCGCGACCTTGCAACTTTACAAGCGCGCGCGCGTCCGCTCGCTCGCTCGCTCGCTCGCTCGCTCGCTCGCCAACTCTTCGAACCTTTCGGGAGCCAGAGCGTTCTGGAATTCCAATTAATCTCGATCCGTTATACAGCGTGTACTCGTGTTACCAGGAGGCAGCGACCGCTCGCCGGCAAAAACCGCGCGGCGCGTTCGAGCCGCGCAAATTGGTCCAATGAAATATGTATAGGTTGCAAATAACTATAGGTTTCCACCGACACTGTCGATGCAAAGGCGTGTAATGATTTATAAGCGATACCTACGCGCCGCGAGCGATTGAGCGATCGGTAACTCCTGACAGTCTCTATTCAGCCAACCGAATTAGGAGTTCGACTAGTGACTCCTTGGGCTTTCGTCCGACCGTCCATGGAAAGTGAATTCCAAGTATCGCTTTGTCTCGCGCGACACTTTCCAAGACTAATCTCCGCCCCCCCAGCCCTGTCCCATGCATAAGATCGACAAAAGCGTGTTTCCGTCTGGAAATCAGGGAAAATATTCCAGCTTTGCCCTAGAGTATATAAGGGCGGCGCAGCATCCCCTTATTCAATCAGGCATTCAAGTAATACTGGCTGGCGACGAGTTGGCGATATTTCGTTAGTCGAAGGCATTGAGGGGTGCGCGCGGTGCGAGAACCTTTCAGGGAAGCATGCGGGGCTGGCATCGCAAGCAGGCAGTGAGGTGGCCCTAACGAAGATCTCGAGCGTCGTCGCGGCTTCCTCGCGTGAAATTTAAGGGCGCGCTCGTCCCTCTGGCCTGTCTCGGTGCTATCTAGTGCCGGTGGCTGTGTTCCTGCGAGAGAGTGGTCTGGGCCCTGGATCGATCCGCTCCGCGCCCGCATAGTCGCGACCACGCAGGATGGCAGCCGTTGTTTGTCGACGACGGCGAAGGCGACGGCGGCGACGGTGACTGGCCATCGGCCGAGGAGTAAAAGGAGTCCCGAGCCTACCGGCGCGCCACCAAGAAAAAACTTTTTATTGCTGGATTTCCCCCGTAATCTCCAGTAATTAACGGCGCTCGCCTTCGCCCGGCTTCTTGGCGGCGGGGGGCGGCTGCGAGTGTTCCTCGGAGTTCCTTCCAAGGCCCAGGGCGAATCACCCTCGTCGAAAATGCGCGACGCCGGCAACGCGAGCGCTTTCCTTCTCTAATCCCCGAAGAACCCGCCCCTCCGAGAGTCTCCTCGCTTCGCTACCTTCGCGTCCTTCGTTCCCCCGTCCTTCCTTTCCCGACTTAAAGGGCGCACCTGCCGCCTCCTGGTCCGCGCGAATTTCCAGCCTTCACGAATCCTCGCCACCGTGGCCAAGAGCTTCCTTCCGTTGGTCCGCGCTTCTTACCCGGGGCCATTGATTGCTGGGGCTGCCGAGAAATTTCGGCATCCTCCAAGCGAGCACTCGGGGACGCCTAAGTGGTGCCGTCGCCGTTGCCGCGCCGCCCTTTGACTTCTGTTTTTCTGACCCTCCACGGACGTGGGAGAGAGGATAGCCGAGCTCGGCTTACCGAGGCCACTCGGCCCTGCCAGACGCGGCCAGAATGCACCGTGAACCCCGCTAGGCATAATTGCATTTTGTCGGGAAACCGGCTGTGCCAGAGAGAGCCGCTGTAGATCTCCGCCAAGATACTCATTGGCTGCTGCTGCTGCCCTTGGTATTAAAACCCGGAAGGCTCGTCTTCTGCCTAAATAATCGGCACACGTCACTCCCCGCAGCACGTCGCATTCTCTCCATCCAAAGCATACACACACGCACCCATGTGCACGCCATTGTTCCTTGCTCGGGGCGCACGAACACGCCGCTGCTCTCGAGAGCACCTACTTACGCTTCTTCAGCGACATTATTCAAGGGCCCCCCTCCACCCTCTTTCTCTCGTTCGAACACGCCATTCATTAGCCACTAATCTCTCGGGCTCTCTGGTGGTCGCGTTTTCAAATTGGGCAGCCCCGTTAACTCGTGGAAAAGCGTCGGTGCAAAGAATTTCCCCTGAATGACCGACGCCCCTTAATTACCGAATGATTCATCCGGGCGATCTCAAGTCAGTGGCGAACAAAGCCATTCATCGAGGCTGCCGGCCGCAAGGAGATTAGAATGGCCGAGTGTACTCGCGCCAACCGGTGCATTAGCATACGTATTAGTGGCATTCGGACACACACATGCGTGTCCGCGAAATACATTATCGCCGCTGGAACATTGTCGAGATGGAAGGAGGAGGCGGTTGCGGTGGTGGGCGGGCGGGGGAGGAGGAGGAGGAGGAGGTGTCTCGGGGTGCGATAGTCGGCGCCGTAACCTTCGCATAATTCCCGGCTGGTCGGGCCCCGTGGATGCTTCTTCCACGAAGTGACCTTTACATTCCTAATCGTGACCACGCGGATTCTTGGCGCGTCCTTTTGGCGTATTATACCTGCTTGCCGGCCAGGAGGACGATGAGGAGGAGACGAAGGAAGCGGCGTGTGGCCACGCCATTTCGAGCGCGCTCGCGCATGCCTTCTGGGCATCGGTGCACGTCCCCTCTCTCTCTCTCTCTGCCGGAGGCTCTCTCACTCTCCGCGCTCGTGAGAGAGCCTGCAGGGTCTGACGGGAAGGGCACGATCGGAAAATTAACGACCCCTCGAGCGTTAACTCCCGACTCGAGGTCGGTTCTCGGTCCGCTCGTTCGTTAAGTCCCTCCTCGGGTTCCCGCGACTCACGCCGCGCGTTTTCAGCTATCGCCGCCGACACCCTTCGCCCCTCGGCGCCCCCACGACACCACCAACCACTACTACCACCACCACCACCACCACCCCACTGCCATAGGAGCTTTCCTCTCTGCCGTTTTCCTCCGCGCGCCTCTCCCCCCGCCGCCGCCGCCGCCACCGCAGCGCTCGCTCGCTGCCACCGTGCCAGCCGTGCTCCGCTATCCTTTCCGCCGCGCGCTCTTCTCGCCGCTCTCCTTTCGCTCTCCTCTGCCACCAACCAGCGCGCGCGAGAGCTGCTTGCTTGCTACCGGCTCTTCTACCCCTCGAGCTACGAATCGCAGATTGGCGGCGGCGAGCGGCCGCTCGATTATCTATAATCGATTGCAACTACTCCCGTGTACGAGGACGGCGGCGAGGAGGAGTACGTTGGGTGCGCGCACGGCAAGCAAGCAAGCAAGCCAGGCACGCCAGGAACGAGCCGCTCAAGCATGCATGCACACACCACACGCACCTCCGCCGCGCTCTCCATCGCGACGGCTATGTCTTGTTGACTGACATTTAAATATACGCGACGCCCGCAGCGGCGCCGCCAGTTTCCTTCCTCCCCCACGGCGCACCGCCCCGTCCCGACTCCTACACACCTTCCCCAACCCGATATTTATTGACTAACTATACGGAACAGCGGCGCAATTATGGCCCGAGCGCCCAGCTACTGTTTATTAAAGAGGGATTTTTTAACGACGCCATACTATTTACACGATTAGCTCGATCGTGGATTACGCACTCACCCTCGGGCGAGAGATTTTTTTGTCGCCTGGCCCCTTTCCGTTGCATAGGGGTTTCGGCTCGCCCGGGCGGGGGTGGATTTTACTGGATCACGGGTTTTCATCCGGCCGAGCACGCCTCCCCGCTAGAGAGAGAGAATTCCTCTGGCCAGCGTGTAGTTCGGCCTTCCGGGGAAAATCGATGGGAAAACCCTGGAGATCTCTCCGGGGCGATGCGAGCCACTGCTTTCGTCGATGAAAATGTGACCCCCCACCCACTGCCCTCCTCCTCCTCCTCCTCTTTCGAAGTATGCTCTAGTTGACCGCTCTCTCTATACAAGCTTTTTTTCACCTATCCTATCGATTCCATTTTTCATACGCTGAAAATGCACATGCCGGACAATGTATAAGTAACGCGATCGTATTGAAGCTTGAATGAGCGAAATGTGCGTGAGAGTGTATATTCTGTGGTTTCGAATGTGGGGGACCAATGGGGAGGGGAAAAAAAAGCATTTTTGATTGAGTCGTAAGCCTGCCTTGTCGGGACATATTACAGGTTCGGCCAATAACCCGTGTTGAAATCCGGACGCACCGGCTGAGGGAGATGGTCGTGATAATCGAATAAAGGCTTTAACAGGATCACCATTACGGTATTATGTCATCCTCGAAACACCCAGTCATCCCGTGCGGGTTGCACGTGAATTTAAGACTGGCAAGCCTCCCTCTGCCAGCGAGTTCCTGCCGTTTCAATCATTATAAGTTCAAAGCCGAGAGTGCGAGACTTATAAGCGGTGGCATTACTTCCAACAGGCTATCTCTGCATTCCGTGCACACGTATTGCACGCTCATTCAGCTTTCCATACAAGGGAGGAGGCGCAGCGACGCGATCCGCTCTACGATTATTGCTCGGGGCCGCCTCCCGGAAACTATCCTTCTCACATCCTCTTCATTCATAAACTCTTTCCAGCGTAGTAATGGTATAGCCTTGCGCTCGCTCTCCGCAGTATGAACCGAGCGTAAGACCGGCGCGCACACATACGCCAGCGGCGGAGTGTGCGGCGGCGGTGTCAGTGCCGAAGCGAAATCAAAGGGGAGTAATTAAGAAAAGAGAGGGTGGTTGGTGAACTTTCGCCAAGAGCCTCAGGGAAGACACGTTGCTTTCCCTGCCGAAAACCTTCACCGCTCGCCTCGATTATTGTCCATCCGTTCGGCGGTCCGCGAAAACGACGGCAATGCTAGCAGGAAAGCATGCGGCGCGAGGAGGTATCGTAGCTCTTCTCCGCTCTCACTACTCGCCGCACTTGCGGACATATACGCACTACTACTGGCTGGCCCGGAGCGGCGAGCAAGTGCGCACGTGGGCGCAAACCCACCGGCCATACGTGCACCCACACACTCACCAACCTCGCCAGTTACGCACGATAATCGAGGCGAGAGCGCGAGAACGAGTACGCAACGACGGAGCAGAGTGGCGGAGAGAGCGGTGGGGATGAGAGGATCGGGGGCAAGACGAGGAGGCAAAGGAGAAGGACGGAAACCAGAGAGAGAGAGAGAGAAAGAGGCTCTCGCCGGCGACGAGTAGTAAAGAGGCGTCCAAGAAGAAAGAGCGGAGTGGAAGCACATAGAAGGAGAGAAACGCGCTGGCGACATGTGCGAGAGCACATTGGACCTCGTCGCCGTCAGCCGTGGCTTCTTCCAAGCTAGATCGGCGAAAGGGCGGAGGTGAGGTTCGACCTCTCGATCTCTCGGCAAAACCGAGGCTCCGCGCTCGTCGAGCTCGCGGCGTCGGACCACTCGGTCCTTTTGTAACCCCGGGCCCTTTAAAGGGCTCTTCCGATGTGCGACGTGACCAGCCTCCCTTGGTACAATCGAACTCGGCCTCTCAGCCTGATTTGCATACTGCGCCACGAGAAAATAAAGACGCCTTGCTCGTCCCTCGCCTCGACGAGCACTCGAGTGTGGACCTCGTGGTTCAAATTAATAACCCGAAACCGTGCCAACGCGTTTTCATTATCTCTCTCGCTCTGACGTGCGGCCGAACTCTCGTTCTCGCTCCAACAGCGAGCGAGAATCGAACTTGCCTCCGAATCAAGGACGCTATGTATCTATTCTAGCACTAGGAAAGGAGAATTGAGGGAAGAAAGGGGTGGTGGCGGTGGCGGGACGAGGGGAAAGTTACAGGTGTGGCAGCGAGCATGGTGACTCTCTCGAAAGACTTCTTGCCTCGCTCGAGCAATTAAAGGGTGTCTCCAGGTACCAGCCTACCACCACACCAGCCTTTTGTCCCCGCTGGCCACTCCGAGGCATCCGACTAATTTGAATATGCCGGCCAGGCCTCCCGACAGCCACGCACAGTTTAGACAGGCAGACGCCGCGCTATCTTTTCCCCTCGACTGATTCCTGTGATGATGAGAATGCGCCGCTGGAAAAATAAGAGTGTCGAGGCCGGCGGGGTGGTCGAATCTAATGTTCGGTTATCGAGCGCCGCCAGCTCGAGCTAGTCTATCCTTAGGGAAGTGCAACGCGCTGTTCCCGGCCGCGATCCCGATCGCGAGCGGAACGAAGTGGCGTTAATGCGGCTTTGGGCGTCTCTCCGCAGTCGTCCCCCCCGACCGCCCGCCCGCCCTCTCCCCCGGGACCCTCTTCGGTCCCGCGGATCTGAAGCGGGGTCCACCTCTTGCCTCGTCCGGGTTTTTTTCCTCTCTTTTGCATGCGCCTCGCGCGGCCTTCGAGCGATCTCTCCTCCGTGGCCAACGAAAGCAGTGGGAGAGAGAGCGAGGGGCGGAGGGGAACCGCCAGCCGAGCGGGCGAAATGGACGAGCGAGAGACACGGAGAAAAAAAGAGGGACCGAGAGCCAGCGTGTGCGTGCGAGAGAGACAGAGAGATAGAGAGAGAGGAGAAGAGAGAGGGCAAGCGGTTGGATCGAAGGGAAGAAGAGAGAGGGAGCGAAGCGAGGAGAAAAAGAGGCCGGAGAGCCCCCGAGCTTCTGGCCTGGACGGTGAGCGAGGTAAAAATCGCGAGAGCCGTCAATTAGGAGCGCTGCGCTCCGAGCCGTTCCCTTCACGAACAAAGAGCGACTCGGTCGCGATGTTTTCTCGTCGGCCAAGATATCGACAAGATATCGTCGTAAACGCCGGATTTCGGATGAGCCCTTCTCTAGGCCCGCGCGCCCGTCCTAAATTACCGACCCGCGCCCTTCGAGACTTGGACTCTCCGTGAAATGACAGAGCGGCTCTCTCGCTTCTAAGACTCCGCTGTACTTGTATTTCTTGTAGCTCCCACTCGCCTCTTTTCATATTCCGTACCTAATGCCAGACTGGCTGGAAGCACTTGACGTGATTGGCTCTCTTGTATTTGCATAATTGGCGAATTAGTTATGAAGCCTCAAACAACTAGTAGCACGATTTAAGAGTACATATAATTTTCCACTAATTAGACGCGGCTTGAATGCTCCCAGCCCATCCGGCATCTTTGACCGGAAGTCCCAGGACCGTGAGGGTTCGCCCTCAGAGGAGGTCTCGGCTTTCCTTACTGGGCGGAAGTTCTCATCGAAGGAACAGCCTTATCCTATTTCGAAGGCCGCGTCTAAACAGCGGGCGGTTTTTCAAGTCGACGGTCAGAGGGGGGTTCCGTCTCACCTGGCACGAACTGCACCGTAATCGTGTATAATATTTTAATGATCTCTCAAGCCGAAGCACAGTCAAATTTCGTAGACTGTGTCGGCGGGGTGTGTAAGGGTAATATAAATTTCGATAGCCAATGGAGTTACTGGGCAGTGAGATAGGACAAAGAGGCTGCAGTGTCCGAGGCCCGCTTTGACTGGTAAATCGGCCGGCGTTTTTTCTGGATAAAAGTGCGCGTAACGGGTAACCTGATAATTTATAGCAGCGCATGGAGGGCACCTGGTATAAAGTTCCTGTGCTTACGCACATGTTTACGTGTCGCGCGCACCGACGCACGTATACCTATCCGCACATGCGTGTCCTCTCTCGCTCGGCGCTGCTCCCCATATGCCGGTGGTAATGACGAGTGATCGCCGAGACGGAAGAGTGCTCAAATTTCTCGCGTGAACGGCCTGCACTCGCGCTCGCTCGCTCGCTCGCTGCCACGTTACTCCGCCAGCAGCAGCATCACCCCAGCGAGATTACACACTCTTCTCTTTCCCTCTCTCTGGCTCGCTCCCAGTACACGCAAGATTCTCACGCGGTGGCATACTTTGAGTTTCAGCAATCGAAATTTCACGGGGACGAGGGAGAGAGAGAGGAGCGTGGATTGCGCCAGTGTCACGCTCACAGAGAGAACTTGTCTCTAATTCAGGCCGGAGATCCTGTAAATCTCGAGCGACCCAGATGAAATTTCTCGGGGCCATATGGCCAACGCCTACGGCCCGATCCCCGTCGCCCTTTTCCCTCGCAGGGCCCTCTTGCCCAGAGTAGCAGCGGCGGCAGCAGTAGTGCCCCAAGATTACAGGCTCGCTTTTAAGGCCGCCTGCTGCGAATGCGAAAGCGGCCAACGCGATGAGGCGCGCTCGCCGAGATAAATAGGGGGAACTTTTCCCGACGCATGCCGGCCGCGATTCCTCTTCCGATAACAGGAAGCCCTCGAATCGCGCGCTAGCCGTAATTGCGACTCCCGCCACGAGAAGAAAAGCGGGCATCCGCTCGATCCGTCGCGTTCCGAGAATTGGAATGGCCAGTGTTGTTGACACATTGAGCTCCTCTACCGACTGAACCGGTCGCTTACGAGCCGAGCGTGTTTACTACTACGGCGGATTACGATTAGGGCGGCCGATAGAGTGTACGCGCACTCTTTATCAGGAGGGGAAGGCAGTATCACCCGTGACCCAATAGCCGACGAAAAAACAAAGGCCAACGACACGTCGTAGCGCGGCCAGGCATTTTTATCTGCATTGTCCAGCGCCCTCGGTGTCAACGGTGCAGCAGCTAGCAGGCAGCCTCTAGTGTGTGTAGCTGCTGTTTGTTCCGCTCTCTCATTAGAGATACACAGCGGATCCGGTAATTGCGGGTGTTTTAGGGCGGGCGTTCGGTAATCCCTTAGCGTTCATACGCATCATTGCCTCACAACGTACTGTTAAGCCGCTACAAGCGGCGAGGGAAACGGCTGTTAGAGTGTCGGTAACTTTTAATTCAATTCCGTTAGCCCGTGCTGCTGCTCGCTCTCTTCCTCGCTCGCGCCCTCTCCTCCTCCTCCTCCTCCTATTCACTCTTTCTCACAGTCTCCCGACTACTGCGGCCTGCGCGCCACCGACTCCTCTACACACGGATAACCGACGCCACTCGGACCACAGACGAGAAAATCGCAGCGATTACACACCGTGACCGTTACCATTATACCGCGGACGAATGCTATTTATTAAAGCAGTGCTCACGCCGCGCCGCGCCCGCCGGATTAACTGAATTGCTGGCGAGTGTTAAGACGCATTATGCGCTCGGCCAATTATATCTGAAATTCTCATCTCCCCGCAGACACCTCCTCCTCCACCCCGCCAACCCCTCTGACTCGCGTCTTCGAACATCTCCGCGTCATTTGTTGCCCCGTAAGCTGGAATTTTATAACTTCATTCACGAGGAGCGTGCGCGCCTCTCGCTCGCTCGCTCGCTCGACCAGCCTGCTGCTCCGCATTATACTGCGCCCGGTTAATGGAGATGCTCCTAGTAATTACTCGCCGGCGCGATTATCGCGACTATCGTGACTCCAAAATTGCTTGCTCCATTGACAATGTCTCGTTAGAGAGTTCTCTCTCGTTTTTACGGCCCACGCATTACCGGGTAAAATGTTTAATAGCCCTCGGCTGCCAATAGGAGTAGACAGGATACGCGCGCGGCCACCGAGAGCCAGGTGCCAAGGGTTGAGCGGTCGAACACACACGCACCAACCCCTTTTCAAACGAGCCGAGCCTGCCAGTCGGAGGTGACGAGGGCGAATATATGGCGCGCTCTAATTTCGCTAATCTCGAAACGATGTCTCTCTGAAAAAGGTCGATTCCAGGACAGCTAGAAGAAGATGGCTACAACCGAGAATCCAAGGAGCGCGACGTCGCTATTTCTGCGATAGCTGCACCTCGCAATAATCGGCGCGAGATCGCTCGTGCAAACAGAGGGTGGGCTCAGAGTCGGTGGTGGTGGTGGTGGTGTGTATCCGTTAGCCTTTCTGCGTACATGCAGGCGCGTCGTACCCTCGACCAGCATAGCACGCTTTGCTACGGCTGAGCAGGATACTGCTGCGAAGCTGGTGAAAGGAAGGGAGAGAGGGCGAGAGAGAGGAGAGGCCATCAACAACACGGGGGGAGCAAAAGAGACGCTGCTAAAGGGGGCTGCGCCACCATCGGTTTTCCCGTTACTTCGACTAAAGTCGTGCCTAACTTATCTGCGCTTAAAACCGCCCCTTCGGCATCCCTTCGGGGCGACCAGGCCGCCTGCTGCGAGCACGAAAATGATGCCGCCACCGCGTCGCGACGGCATCGATGGCTTCGGCTCAGCGACATCGGCACGTCCCGGTGAAATGACGTGGGCCGCCAGCGAGACCCTTCGTCTCCCTCGTCTCTCGGAAAGGCGAGCCAGCGGGACGCGCGAAAACAGAAGGGACCGCGCGATGAAATTCCCTGGCTCCGCCAGTGAAATCAATGTGGAAATCGAGCGAGCTCGAGGAAGCAGGCTTCCTCGCCGGCGCCGCGCTGAAATCGCCGAGAAGAAGGCTTGCCAAGAACACGTGTACCTAGCAGCGACGCCTCTCTATCGCGATCCCGCAGCGAGAGAAAAAGGGCTTCGCAGGTAGAGGGCTGGAGAGCGACGCGGAATGAGAGATAAAAGGGTGAGAGAAAGGGAAGAGAAGGGCGTCACAGAGACACGTAGTACAGGGTCACAATGCCACTCGGCTGCAAGAGGAGCCCACCGATAACACGTAGCGTCATTTCCACCGGCCAGGTATCCGGATAATTTAGAATAAGAGAACGCCGAGTACAGTCGTAGAGAAAGGGAAGGAATAAGAGGACCCAGGTTACTTCTAGCCTTCATCTCGCAGGTCCCCTCATTCCCTCTGCCTGCTTTCCACCGTGAGTTCGCTCTTCGACTCGCTCGCTCGCTCCGGCCGAAGAGGCCGCGCGTTGTCGCTGGGGCGTGCCTTTAATAATGACGTAAAAAAGAAGAGAAGACGCGGCAATAAAGGAAGGACCTAGGCTGCGAGGGTGTATCCCTGGCACAGCTGTCTCGCAGATTAACCCAACGACTCGCGGAGAGGAGATCCCGAGTATCGTAGAAGCGGGCGCGCGAGAGGTGGTGCGCGGGTGCGGGAGGGTGAGACAGGAAGACGCGGCGATAGCACCGAGAGAAAGAGAGGAAGGAGCTAGCGAGAGGACAGGGAGAAGGAAGCAGAGGAAGCGAGGGGGAGAGGAAGGAGAGGACGGAGGGTGGATGCGGGGGCAGGGTTCGAGAAGGAGCAAGGCCGATCCTGACTACCTAGAAACGGTCGGTGCTTCCACGACGTGGCCCGCCGAAGATATATAACCGCCATATACCAGCGCGAATCGCCCTCAGGTACAGAAGCCACCGCGTCGCCGTGCCCTTTTTCCTTTAGACACCGTCCTCCTCTCGCAGCTCTCTTCGCCCTTTACCCATCTCACTCTCCCTCTCGGGCTCGCCCTCGCCCTCGCCCTCGCCTCGTTCCGGCCACGAAACGAACTCACGCGCTAGCCCCGTGCGCGCCCTACCTATTTATTCGACCGCCTCTCTATGTGGAAGCCAGGCGCGAGCTATCCGCGTGTCTGTGTCCATGCGATGGCACACATCCACAGGCCGCCGCCCTGCGGAGTCCTCGAACCCAGCGAGGACCACTTTCGGCGGCCAGCCGCCCGCTGCGACGCCAAGGAAAAATCACTCGGGCTCCGGAAGCGAGCTCGCCCTCGCCCGCTCTTCTTGCGCGTCCTTCGAGAAAGCATTCCGAGTGGAGAAGAGCTCGCTCTCGTGGATACATGCTTGTCGGTCCCCCCCACGCTTGGCCGCGGACGTAGCAACGCACGGCCGAGCACTACTCGCCCGCACACGCGGCCACCGGATCCGGGAAACGGAAGTAGGGACACCTGATCCGAGCCGACACCGTTGGGGAGAGCGCTGCCATTTCGATGCGAATACCTCGGCGCGAAGCACTCGCTCGACATTTCGAGGGACTGACCGAGCCTCTCGGCCCGCTGAAATTAGTATAGTGAGAAGGAATCCAAGCGCGAAAGGGTCGGAGAGACTTTTTGCTGGAATGGTACGGCTAGCCGGGACAGGGATGGCAGTGGTGGTGTATCGCAGGCCAGAGCGAAACTCCGCACATTTCAGTTGAATACTCCGACTATGTAATCCGTATGCCGACCCGGCCGGATAACTCTGTTTTAGCTCTGATGTAATAACCATCTAATAAGAGCAACAGGCAGTGTCGCCGAACACGAATGTGCACCGGCGCGATTCGATTTGTTCTATGTACTTGGTTTCGTAGCGCACAGATAACGCAGGTATACACATGCCAGCCTCCACCATTTCTCTCCCTCACCCTCTTCCTATCTACGAGGCGCGCGCGCATTCGCACATGCCGCATGCTTCCTACCGTAAAAATGCACAACACACCTGTACCAAGTCAGGTAGAGTCAATTTAGCTCGGGCAACCTTCGAACCTTAAGGGCGTTTATTTTTAACAAGCAGTTTTGCGGTCGGTCTGATTGTCCATGTGTACATACATAGAGTTGGTGGACAAACTGACCGCGTCCCTTTCATCCCCCTTTTCACAGGGTGCAAAGTCCGGGTCGTGGCCGAGTCAGGTACAGAAAACTCGAGTAGCAGACTTCCTTCTTATTGTGTAGGAGAAGTGGGAGAAGAGAGGGAGGGAGGGAGAGAGAGAAAGGGAAATTCAAGGCTTCTCAGCGCGTTGCGTAATTTAAGAGTTGACGAGTGAATATTTAAATCAGGGCCGGTACTTCCCGGTTGAGAAAGGGACGTTCGGAAGTGTTCATCCAGTGTTACGCGTTGTCGAGGTAAAGCGGGCATGAGCCCTTTACGACCCTTTAAATCCTACACGCGGTTAAACTAAGCCGACGAGAGCGACGACAGTCTCCGCCTTCCTGGAATGAGGAACGAGAAACGAGAAACAATTTTTGCTCGGGAAGACCGATAAGTTTCCCCCATGACCCACAACGATAATAATACCATCCTCTGCTTTAAGCTTCCTTTTGAATAACCTGTAGGTCACCGTATAAAAAGGAAACTTGTTGCGTTTACTGTTTGTGTGCATTTGTGTACGTGTACACGCCGATATAAAACGAGCGTAGGTACGTGCGAGTACGTACGTATGTATGTACGTGTGTCGATGCCGGGAGGAGAGAGGAGAACCTGGCTGCTGCTACTGCTGCTGCTGCGGCGGCGCGCGCGTCACACAAAAACAGGTGCGACACGCTAATGGAGAATAATAAAAGTGAAGTGCTCGAGTGCGAGCGATCCTCATTTACTACTCCGAGCGATTCAATTAAAATTACTTGGCGATAGTTCGCACGATAGCATCGCTCTATTTAGCCAGCGCGCTCAGAGTTAACTCGATAATTTGTGTTTTCGGCTGGGCGCCGATCGTTAAAGCATCTGGTTGGAACTGTTTCGACGATGAATGGAATTGAGCTCGAGCGGACTGAATCTGAATGTAGCTCTATCGTCTCGCACTTGTTGCAATGTGTCGCACCCCAAGCTGAAAGATAGGATCGACCCACTTCTATAACTTGGCTTCCTGATGTACAACTGTACGTAATGCTCCCAGCATCCGTAAGGGATTTATGACAAGGGGTGAGACACAAGTAACCCCATTAAATCTGGCTAAATCTTCTTCAACGGCAAAATACAAACAGCCCGCTCTCCTTCGATTCTCACTCTTGCCGTACAGGGTGAGTCACTTGTGTTTGAATCACCACCAAAAATTGGATATTTTCGATGGCCAAAAATATGGGGAAAACAAAATTTTAAGCAGGGGCTCTGAAATTTATATCACATCTTCCTTGATGCAAGGGCAGACTGCCCGCCAAATTTCGACCCCGGGAAAGGTCGGGAAGTCATGAAAACATGCAAAAAACAATCGGAATTAGGCGAAATTCATTATTTAGGATCGGTTTTCTTTGTGTTTTAGGCAGAATTCCGGCATTTCCCCCACAACATTTATGTTTTTTATCCGTTTTGAGACACGAGCAATCGAAAAATCAAGCGTTCGTTCCAGTCCCAGAACCTTCGAAAAATCGAAAATTTTTGAAGGGGTATACCTTAAAAAATTTGCGAAAAAATGAATTTTGAGCTAGGGCTCTGGAATTTTTTCTACTTTTTCCTCGATGCAAAAAAACATTCCCCGCCAAGTTTCAGCCCCGGGAAAGGTCGGGAAGATAAAAAAACATAGGGAAAACCATTGAAATGAAATATTCCAGATCGGTTTTCCACGTGTTTTAGGTAGAATTCCGGCATTTCCCCCACAACATTTATGTTTTTTATCCGTTTTGAGACACGAGCAATCGAAAAATCAAGCGTTCGTTCCAGTCCCAGAACCTTCGAAAAATCGAAAATTTTTGAAGGGGTATGCCTTAAAAAATTTGCGAAAAAATGAATTTTGAGCTAGGGGCCTGGAATTTTTTCTACTTCTTCCTCGATGCAAAAAAACACTTTCTACAAAGTTTCAGCCCCGGGAAAGGTCGGGAAGATAAAAAAACATAGGGAAAACCATTGAAGTTAAATATTCCAGATCGGTTTTCCACGTGTTTTAGGTAGAATTCCGGCATTTCCCCCACAACATTTATGTTTTTTATCCGTTTTGAGACACGAGCAATCGAAAAATCAAGCGTTCGTTCCAGTCCCAGAACCTTCGAAAAATCGAAAATTTTTGAAGGGGTATGCCTTAAAAAATTTGCGAAAAAATGAATTTTGAGCTAGGGCTCTGGAATTTTTTCTACTTCTTCCTTGATGCAAAAAAACATTCCCCACCAAGTTTCAGCCCCGGGAAAGGTCGGGAAGTGATGAAAACATAGGGAAAACCATTGAAATGAAATATTCCAGATCGGTTTTCCATGTGTTTTCGGCAGAATTCCGGCATTTCCCCCACAACATTTATGTTTTTTATCCGTTTTGAGACACGAGCAATCGAAAAATCAAGCGTTCGTCCCGATCCCAGAACCTTCGAAAAATCGAAAATTTTTGAAGGGGTATGCCTTAAAAAATTTGCGAAAAAATGAATTTTGAGCTAGGGCTCTGGAATTTTTTCTACTTCTTCCTTGATGCAAAAAAACATTCCCCACCAAGTTTCAGCCCCGGGAAAGGTCGGGAAGTCCACCAAAAAAATAGAGTTCTGATTCAAAGGCAAGTGAATCACGCTGTACATTTTCAAAGTGCATGAATTACTTAAAAATCAATTCCCCAGACCTACCGTACTTTTCGCGAATTCTTCACCCCAAATAAACCCTCGACTAATATCACCCCTATAATTTCCGCACTACCTTCCTACCCCCTTTTATCACTGCCCTTTTACTTTTCCCACCACCCACCCCAGCCTTACAGTTGATCAGTCTTCCAATACAAGGAATTATCTGTCCTATCGATTTCCCTTTCATTCACCCCATGCATTCTGGAGGACGCGTCGCGCGATTCCTTTCCTCGCAGCTTGTTTTTATCCTGGCGCGAGCGAGTACAGGAGCACGTTCACTCGTTCGTTCTCTGCTCTAGCTAGGTTGTAGGTAGGTAGGTAGATGGGTAGGTAGGTAGGTTGGTAGGTAGGTAGGTATACCGCTTTCTCCGTCGCGAGTAAACTCCTCGGGCTGTCCGTAGCCCGCGCCGCTCAGCGCGATCCGTGGTCCATGGCGTGCAGCTATGTATTTACACCGGGGTAGCTCTTCTCTCCTCCCTTCGGCCTGCGTCTCGCCCTTCGCCCTTTCTCATCCTCTTTGTTGCTCGCAGAGCTCGCGGACCCCG
This sequence comes from Ectemnius continuus, assembly GCA_910591665.1. Classification (NCBI taxonomy): domain Eukaryota; kingdom Metazoa; phylum Arthropoda; class Insecta; order Hymenoptera; family Crabronidae; genus Ectemnius; species Ectemnius continuus. The sequence goes on along the minus strand of OU342868.1, from coordinate 3,130,498 downwards.
CCTCGCTAGTCGCGCCAAGTACACACAGGGATCGAACTACGCTCTCTCTCTTTCCCTCTCTCTCGATGTTCGGCCCTACCACGTATTCCCTGTGCAAGGCTCCCTCTTGCTCTCTCCGTCGCACAGGCCGACTCCCGTAGGGTGTGTAGGGTGGCACGGAGAACGCGATGAGAGAGCGCGCGCCGAGAAGAGGACGGGAAAGGCATCGACGTGGGCACCGGGGGAGAGCAGGGTGGCGGAGCCGGGGGAGGGTTAGGAGACAGCTGCAGGCCATGCGAGGGTCCGACGGCCAAGCCTGGCCGTTTACCGCGGAATACACAGAGCGAGCCGAGAGAAAGAGGGAGCGAGAGAGGGACGCGGCTATTGCCGGGCGAAACGAGAGAGAGCGAGACGACCCACTTCGCTCGCTGGCTTGCTCGCTCGGTCTTCCCCGCGATCCCGTCGCCGCTGCTGCTACACTCGCCCGTACCCTCCCCGACATCCTCTCCTGGTCCACGTAACCCTCCCCCTCATGCCGGATTCCGCGTCCCATCCCATTCCATCCCGTCGACTCGACCCCGTCTTCCTCTCTTATGCCCTGCTCTCTGCCTGCCGCCGCCTGCCGCCTGCCACTGCCGCCTGCCTGCCTGCCTGCCTGCCAGCCTGGCCTGTTTGCCTGCTTGCCTGCTTGCTCGCGCTCCCGCACCCGCGTCGCCGTCGTCGTCGTCGTCGTCGTCGTTCCTTCGCGCTCCTCTCTTCTCTCATCCACTGTACCGCACGCGAGAGCGCTCTCTTCCCGTCCTCCCCAACTCTTCCCTTCGCTTTGCTTCGCTTCTCTTCTCTGATCCGCTCTTCCCTGCTTTTCTCTCGTCCCGTCGACGCTCTCGTCTCTTTGCCTCGGCGATTCGCGCTCTCTCGACTCCACGCTTCTCTTCACGCTTCCCTCGCTCGAACGTCCGTCCGCCGCGCGCCTATCTTTCCTCCCTCTTCCTCGCGTTCGTTAGCTCGCTCGCTCGCCCTCTTGCCGGCGAACGCTACTGCGGCGACCGCAGTAGCCGCCCCCGTCGCTCCTTTTCCTCGTCTCTTCTTGCTCCCTCTTCTCCACTTCATTTGACCCTCCGTGTCACCCTCGCGCGCTACCTCCTACCTACATCCCGCTCGCCCCCCTCACCCCCGACCACCCACCCCCCTGGCGGCGACGGCAGCGGCGGCGGCCTTCTACAGAGCGAACGGCGTCCGCGTGGTGGCCCGTCCCTCGCGTTTGGCGAGCACGATGTGCCTCTGCCACCCGGCGACGCAGCCGAACCCTTGGCGCCCCTTTATACTCTTAGCCGCGGATCCGAGAGCCGCGATTTCTCTCTCGCTCGCACCCCTCTCTTGCTGGCTCGGTCTTCCTCCCTCTCTCACTCGTTGCCCGCGTGTGTAGAGTATATAGCAGCGGGGCGAGCAGCATGCAGCCAGCCGAGCGAACGAACGAACCACCGGCAAAGCTATACCCCGTCGTGCTATGTAGCTTCAACCGGCTACGGCCAAGTTCCCGTAACTCGCGCTCCGGTAAATTTCCACGGAGCAGCACAGCCCGCCGACCCTCCACCCCCGCACGGCTTTATCTTTCCCTGCTCCACCCGTTGCACCCTGCTCGACGTACGTACAGTACTTCGCCCGCCCTTTCTTGCACTGCCTTTACTCGCCTCCGTTGCTACATCCCAACTGGACGCTCGGGGATCTTCGTAAGGACCTTCGTGTACCCTCTTCTTCCATCTCCCGGTTCTCTACTTCGCATTAGACGCTCTCAACATTTCTCCTCCCTGGTTTCCTCGGGTCTGTTCAACTTCCCTTGCGTCCTCGTTGCCTGCTGCGTCTCGGGGACACTCGGCGAGATGGCCCGGGGAACGGAGGGATTTCTACCTCGGTGGCACGATTACGTGGGTGTCCGGGTAGGTGTGAGATCGCGGCGATACGTGTACAAGTGACGAGAGCGAGCGTGAGAGCTAATACGCGTGGGCGCTCGGGAAAGGGTGGGTTATATCGATCTCCTTTTTTATCAGCTGGAAATTCGAAATCTCGCGCACCGAGCACCTAGACAAGGGGCGAGGCGACGCAGTGGCCGAGCGACAGCCAGCCAGAAGGGAGGGAAAAAATTGCTCACCCACAGAGCCCTTATAGCGAGGAGAGCAGCTGATCCTATAATAGCGAGAGACCCTGCCAGATAATCGTAGCAAATTCCTAGTAATGTATTTCCCGCCGGATACCAGAGAGGATATTCGCAAGCCGGCCAGGGATTTGTCAAACTTTTCCGAGTGGGTGGAACAAAGTTTGCTCAGGTTTATGAATGCCCGTCCGTCTAGAACGACCCACCACCACCACCACCAGGAGGAAGTTTAATGTCGCGGCTAATAGCTGGAATCGCATAATAATCGCACCGGGAGTATCATCAACCACTGTATATTCTGCGTGTCGCATTCGCTCGTGGATTCCTACTACCGAAAGATACACCGCACGCAACACACCGGGATGAGCGTCATAAAACCGAGTTGAAATTAACTCATTAGCCACCGAAATTAGTGGAGTGAAAGCTGGAGTTAGCGTTGCTCGTGCGATACAGATTAAAGAAGATCCGTGGGAGAGGGAGAGGGAGAAAGAGAAAGAGTGAGTGTGCGGTGGGGGTAGAAGCGTAAATCCACAAACAGAGACGACAGAAAACCTACGTGAACGCCGGCCTGTAAAGAGAGGGAGAGCGGCGAGCTCTCAATGGCTGGAGCAAGACGGAGAACGGAGAGAGAGACCGGGAGATACATTTATGAATTGCCCCATTCACGGAATGCGAATTCTCGCTCGGCAAACTTTAGGGGTCAACGGGTCGGAACTGTTAGGTAGTTCTGTGCCGGTGGTTATATACGCGTGCTACCGATACAAGTATATCGATGCTTCGCCACTCTTTCAGACTTTCTACGTGCCTCGTATTAACCCTGCCAAGCCAACCCACCCTCCTCCTTCCCAAGGAACATTAGAGGGTGGGGTGGCGGTGCAAGTTTCGAAGTTCAGCTTGAACTTTCGCTGGATTTCCCATCAGCGTGGCGAGTCGAGTCGAGTCGAGTCGGGAGATGACGCGTAGGAAGCGGCGGCGGCGGCGGCGGCGGAGGGTGGTGGTGGTGGCGGTGGTGGTGGTTTATCACAGGAGACCTTTCACGGCTGCAACGACGATCGGGAAAGAGTAGGGGTAATCGTCGTTCAAGAGTTGGAGAGACTACTCTACTCGAAGCGGCGAGACGCGTGAAAGAGAGCGAGAGAAGAGTCGGAGGCATTATTCACTTTGCGGGAGTCGCTCTTCTCTACGGGCGTAATAATTTTCTTTTTTATGAATGAACTTAACCCCACCACCGGCAGCTCCTCCTCTCCTCTCCTTTTTCTTCTTTGCGCTGGCATTCGTGCCACTGTCTCCGTCGCTCGAGTGGCCGGTGAACGCGGCCCGGCGACAAGTGAGCCTGACAGAGGCATTCGTCTTCGTCACCGGCTTTCGTCAAAGCTGGGGGCCGAAGACCAACTGCCTTCTCCTTTGCTTTTTTTCGCCCATTTCACAAAAGCTCGTCGATCTACATCCCTACATCTTTTTACCGATTGGTGGCGGGCCTGCTCTCGATACGGGACTAATGAAGACATCGAACGGCACCTCGCGCGCCGCCCTTTATCCCCGAATTCGACAAAATGCCGGGAGAGTGGGCATTTGCATTCGGCGCACGAGCACTGATTACGACAATAAGAGGGGCGCACCTGCGATGCGAGGCAGGTCCCATGGGCGTGTATTGTCATTTTTTTCTAAGCACGTTAACCCAGGTCGAAAACTGCTTTCATTCAGGCCGACTGGTTACCTTGTAGCCGTGAGCGAACAAGTTAATCCTTGGCTCCTCTCTCGCTCGCCCTTGCGGCTCCGTTGGATCGAGACAAAACGAAATGAGCGGCATTCAGCGCCGGTGATTTAAGGGGCACCGTGGAATCGTGAATAGTGACCCTGACCGTGTACACAGAGCACCATAAAGCGGCCACGTAATCGTACACCGTACAACCGCTCCATTACCCGCTATATTAATCACAATTAACATTCCGGGATTTCACGGGCGGAGGGCCAGCCAGGTAGCGCGAGCGCCGCCGATAAACATTCCGCCGCTAATAGCTTCTCCGTTTGCAGGACGATTATACTTACGGCTCTACAAATGAGCGCGATCGTAATTATTGGGCGAGCCAGGCAAGAGGGAGATTCCTTGGTTGGCTCTCTCGGCGGGTCAAGCGGCCGGGCACATCGGTACACAATACTGCTTTGGAGGGCAAGGGGGCCCAGGTCGAGCGAATAACAGCCGGAAGAGTGAAAAATATTTGGCTACGCGGCGCTCCGAGTGGTGGCTCGACAGCAGGGCCAGACGACAGCCGACTCCCTAAAACTACTTGACCTGACTTTTAAAAAGAAAGTCAACCCGAACATTCGATAATAAGCCAGCGAGCGAAAGCCCGATAATCCGGCTGCCGGATAAACTTGAGGGCCTCCCGATTGCTCGTATTTAATCCCGACGACCCCTCTTCCCCGAAAGGAGCCCACCACTCTCCCAACCAACTCCTCGTGCATCCTTCGCCAACCTATCGCCGGTTAATGTCTCATAAATAATTTCAAGCCGTCACAGCCCTCGCCACTGCCGAGTGGACGGAAATTCGACGGCAGCCCCTAATGAGTAATGCGTAATCTCGCCTCGTGTAATCCGTTCCGTCTCGCTGAAGGAATTAGTGGACGGGCATCGCTCAATGTTGCAGCAATATTTTCAAGGATCGACGGACTCATCGTCACCGTTAAGTTTGATCGTTGCATTTCATACGAATGTCACGTATAGTGGCGGCGCGGCGTAGCGCGAACAATACGGCGTGTACAGACAGGCACAGACACGCAGACACCGAGAGACGTGTAGGTGCGTGAGTCTGGCACATCCTTGGTCGAAAGGCTGCCGGCCTGGTGAGGGAAGCAGGTGAAAATTAATTGTGTACGGGGATAGCGGCGGCTTGCACTCTCTCAAGGAGCATACGCTGCTGGCACCTCGGTGTTCTTGGCGCGGTGCGCAAAGTGCGCCTCGTCGCATCGAGGACGTGTCGATCGATTTCGAGCCCACCTTTCTCACTTGGTCTCACGACTCTCTCGCTTTCTCTCCCCCTCGCTCTTCTCTGTCTCTCTGCATCACTGCGCTCCCCTTCGCGCCTTCGTCCTTCCCCCGGCCGCCTGCCCGCCGCTTTACGCGGGGCCGCGTTCGTTAATCGGCGCGCGTCCGAGACCCTCGCGTCCGCCGATATCGGGATCGATAACGAATATCCGGTGACGTCCTCCGGCGTATCGCACCGATCTCTTCTATCTCTCGAATATTTTCGTTACGATCCTAGCGGCTGCACCCTCGATAACATGTTGAGGGAAAGGTGAGCGATGCATCGCGAAAACATCAAGGTTGTTTGTTGCCTTGCCCCGTGGACGCGCGTCCCTCTCACAGAAACTCTGGTCATCTAAGTGGAGTGCGCGTTTCGCTCGACTCAACCGAGGCAGATGTCGGCGTAACGGCTGCCGATTGTCAACGCGTCCTTCCACCCGATATTTTACGTCCTTCCGACGCGCCAAATATTTCGGAGTAGAACTATTTGCCGAGCATCCTTGGTATTCGAAGGTGACCGGTGTGTGCGTGTCCAGGTAATGGGGTATCGTGCATCGTTCCAGTAAACCCTGATAACCCTGAGCTCGCTCTCGCGCGATAATTATCGGAGAAAGAAAACTGCGTGCACGGCAGTGTTGTGCGCGCGTGGGCTGCCGGCTATCGGCTTGGCCTGTAGCCGCCCCGCTGTATTTACGATGGTAAATACCAGCGGGCTCCGCTGAATTTATCCGCGCGAATTACCAAGCGTTTCTTACACCGCGTGCGGGCACGGACGCGCGCGCGCGCACGTTCATGGTGTAACCCCGTACGGATTTTAGGCCGTGCTCGTAAATCCGGCTCTCCCCTTGGGGGCGCCTGGAGATGGGGGCCCGGATTTAAGGGTTTCGCTACGCCCAGCGTCCTGCCGCTCTTTCATATTTCAAGGAAAGAAGCCGCATCCCTCCGAGAAACTCTTAAATAACACCGCGTGCAAGTATCACGAGTCTCGAGCGAGCCAATCGATTCCTCGGCATAGAACGACAAGTTGCTCGATCCTACACTGGCCTGAAACTGACGGCCGGATCTCCAGCAAGAAGACATCCTTAAATGTACGCTCGTCGCAGCACCCAGCAGGATCACCGGGTTTCGCCTGGGCTATGCTCAGACATGCATACGATCCTGTAGTTAGCAAGGGACAAGCTGCATATTGGGAAAGCGGCGAGCAAAGGGAGAGTGGCGGGCTGACGTAGGAGGGAAAAGCGAATGTGTAGAGACTGTAGAGGGACGTAGCAGAGGACAAAGCGTGGAAAGACATGGTTTGGGAAGGCAAGTCAAGGGAGGGCATGGGATCGCGTGGCGTGGCAGAGTAAGACAAGGCAAAAGGAAGCAAGGCATCGCGCGCGCGACCATGCCACGGCAAAGCAAGGCATACGACGAGAGAGGAGAGCGAAGGCACTCTCGACGGGTTTGGGCTGATCAGAGCAGATGAGAGGAGAGGAGAGGAGAGTAGAGCAGAACGGAGCGGAGTAGCGCGCAGCGGGTGAAGAGGATCGGGGCCAAGTGGCGTGGTTCGGCACGGCAGTGGCGAGGCATGGCACGGAACGGAACGGCAGGGCGGCACGACACGGCAGAGGAGAGCACAGCACGGCGCGGCGCGGCGGCTATGTGTTCAGAGCGGTGGTGTTCAACGGCGCGGGTTCGGCGCAGCTGAGCAGAGCGGTGCGAGAGGGAGGGGAAGTAGTCCGAGGGAAGCAGCGGGCGAGTGGCACACAGTGTATATGTGCGCCTTTGTGTACGTGTGTGTGTGAGTGTGCGAGTGTGAGTGTGCCGGTCGTTGGGTGTCGGTGTCGAGGGCTGCGGGGAGGAGGAGAAGACGGCGCGGCGTCGCGAGCGAGTCCGCGGAAAGCCGGCGGCAGCGAACACCAGATCGCCGCAGTTGAGCGTCGCGAGCCGTCGCGAGAGCATCGTGCGTCAGTGGTTCGCGACGACGAGGAGACGAGGACGACGACGACCTCCCCCGTGTATATGTGTGGGTAATAAGGAGGAGGAGAGGCACGCATCGGAAGAGCGCGAGGCGTAGAACCGGGCGGAGATCGGCTAATCGGCTATCAGGCCCGCTCTCGACGAACGGCCAGGCGGCAGCATCGCGCCCGCTCTCCCAGCAGGACACGCAGACCCGACGCTGGACACCGACGCACCGGCGGTTCAGTCGAGGCCGATCCACCGTCAGGTGAGGATCGTCGGTGTTCCAGATCGAGGCTCATCATACTCTACCCGGGCGATTCTGTACGCGACACTCACTCTCCTATTATCTCATCGTGTACGAGCTACCGTTGAGATTACATACTACTTGTGCCCAGAGAGAGTGAGAGAGAGAGAGAGTTACACAGTGAGACGATACACCGGTGTGCTTTAAATTGTGACTTGGGTGTTTCGTGCTAGCACTACTCTCTGAGAGATGTGCCCATGAGACTCGTGCTGTTCGGAAATTCACTTGGAATTTTAATCAAATTTCGCCTGTGATATATTCCGCGCACCTTCAAGCGGATTTCCATTGACTTTGGAGGACAGAAGAAGTTGTCGGGCGGAATAAGAAGATAGCGCGGAGAAATTTTGTGGTGTCGCGAACTACGGTGTGCCAGAGAAGACGACTGGCGTTTGTCCTTGACGTCTGTCCTTTGGTACGGTCGTTGCGTCGCGTCGGACTGTGTGCTTTTTTTCCTTCGTCGCGGTGGGTTTGCCCCTTGCCCCGCACGGACTCGCTCGCTCTCGCACCCTGTATCTTTGTCGATCGCCGCTGGCTCGCAAGAGCTCTCGAGCCGAGCGATCACGTACTCACGCATTGGTGCCGCCGAGCAAGAAGGAGAGATAGAGGAATCGAGAGCGCTAGAGGGACAGTGACACAGAGAAGAGCGAGAGAGAGAGAGAAAGAGAGAGAGAGAGAGACACTCTCGCGCAAATCGGTGCCGATCTGACGGAGTGTGTGGAGACGACAGGAAGCGTGTGTCGAGTTGGAAGCGAAGTGCGCGAATAACACTAGGAAAACTGATCCGGAGCCGGTGCGACCTCTTACCGGGTCGTGTGTGTCTATAGGCCTCTTCGTTTACCGTGGTTGGTCCTCTCGCTTGCACATCAACCAGCCAGGCGAGCCGCATCGTATCTAGCAGCCGGTGCTATTCCTCGTGGTACAGCAATAATATCGTTTCCCGCGCGCACTGCGGATTGGCTGCTGGTGGCCACGGGCGAAGAGAGTACAGAGCGGCGGCGGAGGCAACGTGTGCTGTGCTCCGTTTTACTCGCTCTAGCGGCGAGGACGCACCGCCGATCTACCACCACCGCCACCACCACCGCGCTAGAGAAGAGAGCGCGAGCAGGCAAAGGGAGGAAGGAGGAGAAAGAGTAGAGCGAGATCGGAGTGAAGAGTGGAAGCAGCCGGCGACGGTGCGCCGTGTACGTACGAAGAAGAGCGCGGAGGAGTCGGGAAGGCAGAGCAACGAAGAGAGGAGGAGAACGAGAACGAGAAAGAGAGAGAGAGAGAGTGAGGAGGGGGCAGTAGCAGGAGAGAGCGGCGGGCGGCTGAGGGCGAAGAGGGGAACCGCCCGACCGAGTTGTTTCATTCATAAAAAAGTTCTTTATTACTCTCAGTGAGCGCATGTGCTATTCCACGGAGGAGGACCTCCCCCGACCGGCGTAACCACGTTTACACACGGCATTATTTACTACTGTGCGAGATACGAATCACCGCCACACGCGGTGGCAACGGTACGGCGTACGGACCTTCGTCGTTCCTCATCACACTCTAGGATCTCATCGTATCGTACCACCCTCGTACAACAGTTGCCGTCTCGTCATCGTCTTATGCAACTGGACTTCTTATTGCCGTCAGTCTGACCGATCGACCTCGGCGAAATCACGCCTCGAGGAAACCGAGAGTTTGCCGTCTCGATTCTTTCAGTCGTCAAGAGACGAGGTTTCTGCCTCTTGGCGGTCGTCGCGCCTGTCCTCGACGCGGAGACGAGCAATTGGAATTCCTCGCGTGTCCACACGCAGGCCCGATATAGTCGGATGGCGCGATCTGGAACGTGAACATCGATCGATCGCCTTCTCACGCGTCAGAAGACCACTCGGAGAGAGAGGCTCGTGACGCCGCTTGTCAACGAGAGTCCGGAGGAGGAAGGAGGTCGAGGGAGAAAAACTCGGCGAGGGAGGAAGCTCCTACTTAAGTTAGAAGAGGGTAGCCACTCGCTCCCTTTTGCGAAATCGTGGGTCTCCAAGATTCAGCAAGCTGGATCTCAGAGCGATCGGTCTGAGCGACTGCGATCTACTAGCGCAGAGTGGCGCGAAGGCACGGGTCAGAGAGCGGAAAGGAGCGAAAATAGATCGTAGTCCGAGTAAGCGGAGCACCGATACAGTGGAGGAGAAAGGATACGGGAGTCGGTTGCGGGAGAACGTGAGAGATCATCACTTGATCGACATGAGGGGCGAGTCAGCACGACCGGGCAAACGTCCTTTAAGGGCGCTCTCGGCGTCCGAGAAGATGGACGCGATCCAAAGGGTCCACGAAGGAGAGAGCAAGGCCTCGGTAGCACGGGACATCGGTGTGCCCGAGTCGACGCTTCGCGGATGGTGTAAATCAGAACACAAGATACGCGGCATGGCGAGAAATTCCTCGACACCGGACAGCGAGGCGCATTCGCCCGCTTCATCCTCCGGTGCGAATATCGCCGCGAACCTAGCTGGTGGTTCGGCCAACTTATCGAGCGAGGACGAAGGACCTTGTCTAAAGAAAGCCAAGCTGGACCAACAGACTTCTATCAGTCCAGCGGGCTCGTCATTCGTCTCGAACGACGGATGCAGTGATGTAGACAAAGAAAAGGCGAAGCTCGACTACGTCGGCTTGATGACCAGTATGGCGGGCATGAGACCCGAAAATAGTTCCCTGCTGCTGCAACAACTGGGCCTACTGTCCGGCGCCACCGGTAGCCTTGCCAAGAACCTACTGAGCATGTCGCCAGCTCTCTCCCATGGGAGTGCAGTCGGTCTCGTGGAAAACGGACTGCAGTACACCAAGAGTAATAGCCTCTCGATGGCGAATCTCAGTAATTTGAATGGCAGTAGCAAGAGGCACAGCATCTCGGCGATAGCGCCGACACAGTTGGACTCGGTGGTAGCCAAATCCTGCAGCACGAGGAAGAATTTGCCACCCGCGGCAGAGGCACCTTCGACGCCGGTGCCGGCGTCGCCTAGGAAGACTAACGAGAACAGTATTCAACGGTCAGGCTCGAAAATGAAGAAGGACGGGAGCGTAAGCGGTAGCAACAAGAAGGTCGACGAGGCTCTCTGGCTTTGGCTGACGCAGCAGCAACAGCTGCTCGGTCAACAGTCGGCGAGCTTCAATCCGAGCATCAATCAGCAAGACGGCTCGTGGTTCTGGCAATGGTACAAACAATGCAGCTTTCCACTGATAACGCCAACACCGCTCGCCCCGAGCCCCGTCGCCAAGAAATCGCCAAGTAAGGCGCGCGCGCTCCTTGACAATGTGCTTTGCAACAACAACAACGAAAACGTTAAGAGGAGCCTGAACATGGACGAGGAGGAGGAATCGACGGCGGACACGCCGGGAGATGTGCCCACCAGCACCGAGGAAGCGATCGAGCACGGGGAGAAGTTCTTCAAGTGGTTGGACAAATGCTCCGAGCCTGCGGTCACGAGGCTCCAGATAATACAGTTTAAATACCTATTGGACAATCTGAAGGCGTGTAGAAAGAAGTCGTCGTCTAGCTCGAAACAAAGCAGAAAGTAGGCGAGAAGCTGTGATGCTAAATATATAGCTTAGTAAGAGTGTTCACGGGAGAGGGAGAGGGAGAGGGAGAGCCAGGCGAAGAGACAGGCAGACAGGTAGCACGAAAGAAAGAGAAAACTAGATGAAGGGGGGAGAGAGAGAGGCAAATCCCATGTTAGTTAGGCCGGGTTCGTCCTAAACAGCGACACGGTCTCTCCTCTGTGGTGCCAGTCTCTTTTTATCGTACTTCGTCCTCTTCGAAACGCGACCTTTTTTTAGTTGTTTCGACTTCAACGTGCCGCTCCCGTGTCTCCCGTGCTGTCGTGGGGTATGGCTGGCGAAAAACACGAGGTGGTGCCTTGCCTCCCCCCGGCACCTTTTCTTATGTTCCATTTTCTAATGGATGCACGGTTGTTTCTGAGTTACCTTTGCCCGAGAACCCGGACCGAATCAAAATAGGTCGTAATGCTCTTTTCCTTCTCGAATTCTTGTACATAAGAGGATATACCAAATTCGTAAACGGACTGTTGTAATTATAATAAAGGTTAAGATATCGTAGAGAGGTATTATCGTCGATTACTCTATCATCCGTTAGTGAGTAAGTTGGGCCGTACGGCCGATGCAAGGAAGAGAGTGCAAATAAGAGAAAATAAGCGGGTGGTTGCGCGCAAGCTGCTGCTGCTTTACCCTCGCGTGGAAAAATTATCCTCTTGGGAGAGGGAACACCTTGATATTCGGAATCTTTCGATGGACGCACTCTAGTGCTCCCGCGGACAAGAATTTCGCCAGTCGGAACTCGGAAGACGCATTAGAATGCGCTAGGATACATGTACTACACTGAAGAGTGACGAGTTCGTTAAATGGCTTACGCCATCTTCACTCTCATTATTTACGTGAATTGCGTTATTTTCCCAAACAGTTCTACCTCTCGTTCTGTTAGGCCGGTTTTACGTTCGCAGAGTAAAATCATGTAATACGTGCGTGCGCGCGCGTGCGATTATGACTGAATGGTCCAAAGCAAGGCACGCCCCAATGTGTTATATCAATGGAGAACAAGTCTCTACTTTTAAGGACCTTTCGTCGCTTAAGCTTTACCGGAGTAAAGTGTGCATGAGAGAGAGTGAGAGAAAATGATTTCAGACTACTTACAAAGCCGAGTGCATTGTCCAGTGGCTCGTACTCGATGTAGTCGCTGATGAATTTCCCGCAGCCCTGCCACGTGTACAGTTCAGGATATGGCAGCGTACTTCGTCTAATAGTCGTAGACACGAATTTCTGCACACAAACAACCGATTCATTATCATAAAGACACGCTCTATCCCCGTGATTTTCTTTCTAACGCGTACGCTGCTTTGCTACGGCAAGATTACTCCCGCCCTCGACGAATCTTCTTTTTCTGTTTCTAGTGGCAACCCGATTGACCAAGTTGGCCTTAAAAAAAATTCCCGGCAATTCATTGCGTTTCTATTCTAGTTGAGGTGTGTTTAGTTCCTGGCGATCGACACCCTCTCGAAGGGTGGTGTCACACGTGGAGATCGTTCCTACTTTCCCATATTTATTAAGTGGGAGACTAACTTCCCTCACCGTAGAAAGCGGAGTTAATCTTGCAGGGCGCAAAGCGTATTTATAAAAGCCAGAAAACCAAAGTGAAGAAAGTGCTGTCGAGTGGCAGTACGTGTAAATAAGACTGTGACCGTGCACTTGTGCGCAAAGTGCATACCATATAATTGTAGTACATTTGAAGTATGTATGAATAAATGTATAGCGAAGTTTATTTTTATTATTTAGATTGTAGCGGATGAAGGTTCGAGTGTATTAGACAAGATTCCTATTACACAGTTGTTTCCATTAGTTAAATTAAAGGAGAAGTGAAACTTAGATATCTATTCGAGAGACGACATTCCTCGTTACCTTTAAAAGCAACAACACCTTCTCACGACTCAGACAAATTTTAATGGTAATTACCGAATAATTTTATTTATATCACGTTTTAATTTTTATATGGAGAATGCCTTTGTACAATGAGTCGAAAGTATTTATCAAGAGAATACACCGAAAATAAAGTGCGATATCGTAATTCCTTAACTGGGTCCTTTGCTACGATTCAAGATGTCCAGCCTACTTTCTCTCTCTCTCTGAATGATCTTTTGCTAACATGTCTTTCACGCATGTTTCGTAACCGCCGAGTTTGCTGACTATGCCTAATACTATCGTAACATATTCGAGTCAGTAGCAAGGCTTCACCTGTACTCCACACTCATTTTCGCACATCAGCAACAATGGCCGCCGGCTTGGGTATTTCAAGTGGAATTGGCGCCGAAAGTTCTCCGTGTACCAAGCGAGCAGCTTTTCCTTGTCACTCACTGTACAGTAGCTGATGGCCGGTGCTTTTAGATCGGGATCTTTTTCGATATCGATCCCGGACCAGCACAGCTTCACCAATCCAAGGTCTTGCTGCACTTCTTTCAGAAGCTCCTCGGTAATTTCCAACGGAATGGAAAGAGCATCGCAGCTCTCTTTCTGGCTGTATTGGTGCGAGAAGTCCATCTCACCGAATTCTCCAGAGATGCCATCGAAAGCCGCATCGAGTTGCTGCTCGTCCAATACTTCATTGCCACTCGGTATTACTGTGTCGTCGATCGCGGTACTCATTGTCGCTTGCCCGGCTTTTCACGCTCCCGAACGCAAAAGGACCAACACTTGTTGTCTAGTTTAACCGATCCCGAGTCTTGATTACATGAACCACTAACGCGACGATTCGAATTGTGCACTTTGCAAACAGTCACTAGTTGCTATGGGCAACGATCTCACTACGATTGAATACTCGAATCTATTACGTCACCATCTCAGCGGGGGGGCAGCACCTGCCGAAACAAAGGCTTCACGACCAACTTCAGCTTAATTGGTAACAACGTTGGTTGGTCGGTTAGCTTATGCCTGCTCGGTATGTTATTGGCAGAGTGTAAGAACCTACGAAAATGGACGCCAAACGCGGCGTCACTTAAGAATGCTAAATTTCCATCTTTTCCCCTTATGCTTATACTAGTAGGGAGCGCCACTTTGAGTCGACAGTTTTTGCCGACACATCGATAATTCAGATGCGTGGCAACTCGATTCGATCTTGTCCCGTCTGTCCCATACCTTGCCCGTAGTACACATTACTTGCTCGGTCTATTCTATACCTGGTCTGTGGTACAATAGAACTTGCATCGTGTGCAAGTGTGGCACGTACCGACCAGCGGCCGTACGGCAGATGACATACGTTTTCCTTGTACAGACCATTTATACATTTTCACAAGCAGGAAGGGAAGGAGGAGTCCAGAAAAATGACGAACGAAGACACAAAGGTCGAACAGGCTAAAGTACCAAGCGTAAATGGTACTGCTGAGGACGAAGATGTTGTAACACCTTGGAATGTTACAAGTAAAAATGATACTGGAATTGATTATGACAAACTCATCAGTAAGTCGATCAAGAATTCTGTTCATTAAGCTGTTACATCCACATTCTTGACCACATTGGTTTGATTATATGAATGCTTTGGCATTGAGAAGCACTAATTCAACATACTTTTGTAATGCAGGTAGATTTGGAAGTTCAAAAATTGATGATGAGTTATTGGAGAGGTTTGAGAAGATTACAGGCAAAAAACCTCATCATTTCCTAAGAAGAGGAATATTCTTTTCCCATAGAGATATGCATACTATTCTAAATCTCTATGAACAAGGAAAACCATTCTACCTTTACACAGGAAGGGGACCTAGCTCGGATTCCATGCACTTAGGTCACCTTATTCCATTTATGTTTTGCAAGTGGCTGCAAGATGTGTTTGATGTGCCACTGGTTATTCAGTTGACTGATGATGAGAAAGCAATTTGGAAGAACATAAAGATAGAGGATGCTATTAAATTATCCTATACTAATGCCAAGGACATTATTGCTTGTGGTTTCAAGTTGGAGAAAACCTTTATCTTTTCCAATCTGGAGCATATAGGAAATAATTCTGCCTTTTATCAGAATATGGTTAGAATTCAGAGGTGTGTGACTTTTAACCAAGTCAAAGGGATATTTGGATTTGGGGACAGTGACCCAATAGGAAAGATTGCCTTTCCACCTACTCAAGCAGCACCAGCCATCTCCAGTTCATTCCCATTTATATTCAAGAATGCAAAGGTTCATTGTTTGATACCTTGTGCAATTGATCAAGATCCCTATTTCCGAATGACAAGGGATGTGGCACCTAGAATTGGCTATCCAAAGCCAGCCCTCCTGCACTCCACCTTCTTCCCTGCATTGCAGGGCTCTCAGACAAAGATGTCTGCCAGTGATAACAATACAGCTATATTTTTAACTGACACTGCCAAGCAAATAAAGAATAAAGTAAACAAGCACGCATTTTCTGGTGGTCAAGCCACTATCGAAGAACACAGGCAATTAGGTGGCAACTGTGAAGTGGATATATCTTATCAATGGTTAAGGTTCTTCCTTGATGATGATGAAAAATTAGAACAAATCAGAAAAGTAAGTATTAGATAAAAGAATTCTATAATGGATATTAACTAACTTATTTAATTTTAAATCTTTCTACTTTCCAGGGTTACACCAGTGGAGAAATACTAACAGGTGAACTTAAGAAAGTATTAATTGATGTTTTGCAACCATTGGTTGCGGCGCACCAAGAAACCAGGAGTAAAATAACTGATGATGTAGTAAAACAATACATGGTTCCTCGAGATCTTGGTTTTATAGTCAATGTAAAGAAATAACTGCTGGCATGGTTTTCTATGTACATAGCACGCTCTACTTCAGTTGCACCATCTCTCCATTTGTTATTTAAACTTATTTATTGAGGAATTGTAAGATGTTTTGTTCTGTCAGATCTTTTTTTACATCCACAGCACTTCGATAGAAAATTAAATTAATTTTTGTATGAAAGAATTTGTGTTCACCACCTTGTTACTTAATACCAATGTATATATGTAATAAAGGCGAGTAATTTACTTCCTCCGAAGGAGAACTAATGACAAAATGTGAAGTACGCCCAATTTGTTTTCAATGACAAGTACATGCCTTTAATCTTTTTTGAGAAGTTAGATGATCTATTTGCCACGATCGCAGCATGCCTAGTTGGATCTTTCGATCCACAGAATAGTGAGAATGGGAATTTTGTTCTCTTCAAAAATGTTGACCTATATAATATACCCTATTACCGTCATGCGAGTATACGCATGCGTTAGAGGGAGTGTCCAAAATAGTGCGGTGTATAATCAGAAGCTAAGCATAAGATTTCTACCAATTAGCTAAACGCGACAATCAAAGGACTTTTGGGAAAAATTACTTTCTAGCAGAGGTTAATATTCGTATTACACTTTTGCCATTAAATACGTAGGAACATTAATCTCTTCAGATTAGATAATAGAGTGAAGTGGCGATTATAAAAACATATGTATCTAATCGCGGTTACACTGCCGACGCGCTCTGATTTGAATAAACCTCTCCGGAGAAATCATGCAAAATATCTCGTTGTCTGCCCCTCACCGGGAAGACGAATAAATATGTGAAATTGCGAGGCTTTTGTATTCAAAACGCTAGGTATAAAGTCCAAGATCGATAGAAGTACCCTTCGGGGAAAAAAGTGTAAAGTGCGTTTGGGTACCCGCGAAATATTGAAATCGGACGCTGTCTATGTTTGGATGCTTTTGAGCTGGGTACCGCGACGATAATGGTGCAGGAGCAAGGAATCATGAATCGCACGATTTATCGCGCTTGAAAATCTTATGTTTTTGTTTACACGTACCTTGTATGTAAGAGTTAATTCCAGTATCGCGCGCGCGAGTTAATTTTACTTCGGGACTCCTATAAAACAGATTGCCCAGGCTTGAGCGGGCTTGAGCGGAAATTGCAGGCTTCCCATTGGCAAATAATGACGACACGGTGCGATTCTATTAATAAACATCGGCGCAAGCGCAACGGCGGATCAGTGTATATCCGCCATTCATGCAAGTCGATTTCGTTGTTTCTGTGTGTTGAGTCCAGCGAGGAACATGGTGATGATATTCGTACGCCTTGAGAAAAACATGAAACGAATCTATTAGCATTGTCACGCTTTACACACACCGACTTTTCTGAAGTAACGATGATATTTGGTCACGACATCCCCACGTAAGTTTTGCGAATCTCCGAATAGAGGTATAAACTATTTTAGTCGCAAAATTCGGTCCTGCCAAACAGAGTTTCTCGTTATAATCTGATGTGGCTTGTGCTCGCGAGACTCCCCGTTTCTGGAGTCTAGTTGTTCGCGGTAGTGATCGTTTGCCTTTGATAGTTTTAGAACGACTATAACTACCGGTGGTCGTGAATTTTCCAATTTTTGAAAATATTACCATGCTGCGTTCGTAACGTTCTTCCCTTTAAACTATCCTGTACATTAGCCCGATATTAGTACTATTATGTTCTAATTATCGCTTTCTACTACTCCGCAACGGACTCATCGTATCGAAATGTTATCTGGGCAATATTATAAGCGCACTTGCGATCAAGAGCTGGGCGGCGAGATAAAATCAGCTACCCGAACAAGTATTATCTAATTTACTCCCAAAGACTTTCTTGCGATTGCTCGATATAGACGCCCGATTTTCAACATTAGACTCTTAAAAGAGAAATAAGAGATCTCATCCAATCTATTTTGTTTGCTTCTAATTTTAGGTAGACTTGCTGAACGTGTTATTCGAGTTGTCAGTAAAAAGATGCTGGTCAAATAATACGCAAGAGATTGAATTAATCAGTCAACGCAGTAAACATTGAAGATATACTATGGGGGCATTATTGGATACTCCAAAGACAGAGAAGTATAACGAGCATGGAGCAGGCAATGGCCTCAGATATGGAGTTGCTAGCATGCAAGGATGGAGAATGGAGATGGAAGATGCTCATAGAGCAAGAACTGGACTAGGATGTGGCCTTTCCGACTGGAGCTACTTCGCTGTGTTTGATGGGCATGCAGGGGTACTAGTTTCAGCACATAGCGCAGAACATCTACTAGAATGTATAATGCAGACAGAAGAGTTTAAGGCAGAAGACGTGATAAAGGGCATACACTCCGGTTTCTTAAGGCTGGATGATGAAATGAGAGATTTACCAGAAATGAGCTCCGGAACAGACAAGTCAGGCTCCACAGCAGTCTGTGCGTTTATATCACCCAGACACATATACATAGCAAACTGTGGAGATTCGAGAGCTGTACTATGTAGAGGGGGAAGCCCAGTCTTTTCCACAAGGGATCACAAGCCTGTCTTACCTGCTGAAAAAGAAAGAATACAGAATGCGGGTGGCAGTGTCATGATTCAAAGAGTAAATGGAGCTTTGGCTGTCTCCCGAGCACTCGGGGATTATGAGTACAAAAATGTGAAAGATAGAGGCCCCTGTGAACAGTTAGTGTCACCCGAACCGGAAATATTTGTGCGAGATAGAGACGATGAACATGATGAATTTCTAGTTTTAGCGTGTGATGGTATTTGGGATGTTATGAACAACGAAGATTTATGTAATTTTATACATTCACGGCTTCTGCTCACAGATGACTTAGAAGCAGTTACCAATCAGGTCATAGACACCTGTCTTTATAAGGTATATACAGATTCCTATGTATGTTCTTGAATGAAGATTTCACAAATGCCTGAGATACATATATCATCTTCTATTGCAGATTACGCAAGACATTTTATGTAGCACATTGTATAATTATGTTCCAGGGTAGCAGAGATAACATGAGTATAGTTTTGGTAACTTTCCCTGCTGCTCCAAAGCCAAGCCCAGAAGCACAGAAGAAGGAGGCTGAGCTCGAAATGGCCATTGAAAGGAGAATTAAAGGTTCATTAACATTTCCATATTCACACACATTATACTCTTTCTGCTGTTGTATTGATAAGAAATCGCGGTATCAAGCACAGACTTGATCATCGACTATCTTGGAACAAAAGAGCAATACTTAGCATGATTAACATTTTTCTATTCAGGAATTGTTGCAATATTTCCATATTGAAATTCCGAATTGCCATTTTATGTAAAGAAGATTTATATCAGACTTGTAACATCTTGTTACAGTCCATATTCGTGTTGTGCTAAATCACATTTTTTAGAATTTAATCATCTTATTTCATTTGCCAAATGTTAAAGAACATACTGGCATTTGTGCATATTTTGCAAATTTTTAAAAGCAAAGTTGAGAAAATATTGGTCCATTATTTATTGCATGTAATATTGCTCAGAGTATTAGCAGTATTTTGAATTTCTTTCTTGAAGACAAAGAAGATATTTTTCTACTTCTATATCGAATTTGTCATCAATTTTCTCTATATGCTTATCATACATCGCACCCGCATAGTGATCAATCAGTACCTGAAGATAATATTTTTTCATACAAATTAAATTAAATGAAATTATTTCTGATCAAGAATATATTTTTTTAACATTTAAAATTCGAATATTACTCATCCGCTATACAATTGTACAGACAAAGAGATAATCTCTACTAATATATCTCATATTTAGAACAATATTTTTGTATGAAAGTTTCCTCTAACAAGTAGATATGTTTTTTTTACACATTATACATAATCATATCATTCCATTCTATCCGTGTTCTGTATATCGTATCATTCGTGTAAGGTTACAATCATAACTTATAATCAGTGCTTACTGTGCAATACAACAATGACTAGATGTTTGTCTACTTGTAACTGAAAAGAAGAAATCGTATAATAATGTAATTAAGCTCTTAAAATAACAAAGAAATTTTATAACTGAACAGTATACATCTGAAAGTATAATGCCAAATTCGTTAAAAAATTATTATACGAAATGTCTGACATTTTTATCTAGTCTGTATAGTTCATTAAAATATTTCCTGTCGTATTTGAACTCCTGTGTGACGTAAAGGTTTCACGAAAGTTTTATCGTTTGTGTATATTACGAACTGTTAAGGCACCTTCATGTAGATCTTTTAATTATATAGTGCAATGTTTAAATAGGAAGTTTTACTAAACTAGATGTTTGTAAGCCAATGCGAGTATACGTACGGCATTAACGCTCACCTTCGCAGTATTATGTTAAATAGTGTATAGCATTTTCTTCTCGAAGCCGTTGAATAGAACATTTACATTATTGTTAAACGCTGTTAAATTGAACTGTAAACAGTTTCTCAAAATTAAACTCCTGTCATGGACCGAATTAGTGCTGCTTAAAAATGCGTTCCACCCTTGGAGTTGATATGTCATTAATACAATAATGAACAGATAAGTTTGCTTTAAAAGTTGTTTGTTCCTCTTTTGAAACACATCTAAATGGTATTCACAGGTAGGTGTAATCCTTTTATGAAAATGTAGAAATGTCTTTCTCACCATGTTATTAATTTTTGTCGACTGATGCATTTCTTATGGAGGAACAGTGCAACAGATCTGTATAATTTGTGTTCAACGAAAGGGTGCAATTCCAGAGGTGGACAAAATTTTTAGAATAATCAAACAGCCTTCAATAAACACAAGTAAAAATGTATCTACTTAAGACCGGAGTGTATTTTGACAAAGTCCATAAGAAATGTACTTCAAGACCAACTATTCCAGTCCTAAGTAGATGCATGAAATTGTAGTACCATTCATTATGTTTATCCCTATTTCAGCGATATTGTATAGTAAAATTATAGCTAAAGATTTCTGCATGTGGATAACATGTATACTGTTCCCAGTGTATATATGCATACATATTTGTATTTTTATAATGCAAAATTAACTGTTGCACAAAGGCAAAAAATAGCCCCATTGTTTTTTATCAGAGAACTGCGAATGTAAAAAAAAATGTGAGGAAGTAGCACATATTATAATGTGTTAATATTAGCACAAATATCTTATAATAGCAAAAGCACAGTGCACTATATAATTAGGAATATTCTTATTAGCAATATATCGCATACGTTTATGTAACTGTAGTCGAGGGTATAAATACCTCATATACATGTGATTGAAGCATACTAACGCATTTTGTTGTTTTTGTAGAAGTCGCCGAAGAAGTCAATAAAAATGAATTTGATTTTCTGAAGCTACTAAAGATCCTTGTGGACCAAGATTTTCCCAATCTGCCTCCCGGAGGTGGTCTTCAAGCAAAGTAAGTATCGACTGTTTTTCTGAGAAATCGTGTTTATGCATGTATTCCTGTTCAAAATTGCGCCCATTAAATAATATCAAAAGGTTACCGTCCCTGACGTCAAGTGTAGTTGTTCAAGGCTTACCAGCAATTTGGCAAATTTCCAAAAATGTAATTTCCTCCATAGCTAGAATTTGTCAAATTTCTTCTCCACTTAAGATACGTAGTGGATATCACCTGATTCATGAAATAACAAGAAATGCGTTTTTTTTGTTCCAGGCAACCATTCATTGAAAAAGTGTTTCTGGAAGTAAATCCCAGCCAAGCAAATACTGTAAGTCTTGGATACCATTTCACTACGATTTAATTAACCCTTGATCTTTTTCTATACTGCATCAAATGTACAATTGTAATCATTAGACATGATCCATAATCATATAATGATGCAACTTCTGTCGGAGATACCTTTATTTTACTTGTACCTTCTGGTATAACAAGAGCACTTTAAACTTGAAAGAAAAGTACACTGGTATACTATAAACTAATGAGTCCAAAATAAGATAAGTCTATGGGCGAAAAGAGTGGATTGTTCAAAAGATCAAGCAGTAAATCACTGTTGGGTAAAATAAAGTAGAGTTTAAGGAAAATACTTAAAGCCATAAAATTGTTCGTACAATTCACTCGCAACGTTTAAATTTCGTCTATTGCATTCGTTTAAATTTTAGTGTATAAATTGTTCGGTTGGTAGTTGGGTGTTATTTTACGAATCGGGTGGAAGGGTTGTGGGCTTTCTTTAAAATATTGGTTTCTTGCGGGAGTATAACGGTACGGCCGTTGGAATACGTATCACTACAGAAACTTAGGCAAACGTAGCGAAAAGTGTTCTTCTTAATTGCACTTAATTTTCATTGCTGAAAGTTTCGGCCTCTTCACTTGAGTACCAGCATGGTAGTCATCAGGGTCTGCTCTCGATTCTATTCGTCAACAATGACATTCTTCAAAGAAAGAAATCATACATCAGTAATTCACAAATTTCCATGTTTCATGAAAATGCAGAAGTTCAAAAGTACTCTTTCGTATAAATAACTATATTTCGTGATAATGTGAAATGAACACATACAACACTCCCAGTTAAGATTGGTATTTGTAACTTAAATAATTATCACTATTCATTGTTGAATTTTATAACTTCCTCTTCAATCAAGGAGTGAAAAATGTTTATATTACAGTTATTATACGCAGAGGAGTTAGAAGTATTGTACTAAGATTGAAGTGTACGCGTGTAATTACAATGAAAAACTAGATAACGCCGAAAATGATTTAGATTAACATGTGCCGTTCATTATCACATTTCTTTTTCATGATCATACGAATAAGACTAATCGAAATATAGTTAATACAAACTTTCATAAAAATTATATCACTTCTGTTTAGTATCATTCTAAATTGTTTCGCCAATCTAGATTTTCATTAAAATTAGTAATATACCTTAGTGGAATATTCCTGATACGTCCTCTTGCCATGTTGACAAAGTGCATAATATTACTATATACAATTATATATTTTTGTAGATCTAGGGAACTTGCGCTCAGAATGTTTCCTTCTGTGATCAGTTTTTCGTACTCTTCAATCACAATCAGTTTCACGCAGTTATACGAGAACATGTACCATTCATCGCTAGATATCATGAATGTGCATACATATGAAGAGAAGAAAAACTGATCGATTAGATTTAGAAACATCGTAATGTATATGTACATAAAAGTTGTGTCCAAGAAGCTATCTATTGATATTCTATTCAATTGATTTCTAAAATCGAGGAGTAGAATTATAGGGAGGAGGCCTTGATCTTAGTTTCTTAAGATTGCACTAGTACTTGCATTAAAACACCTTGTACCTTATCTTGCCTAGTATTTGAATTTTCAATAGAACTGTTTAATCAATAAATAGCGCCGGTAACTGGCCTGAATTTATTTCTATACCTCTGCAAAAGATACCTAGAAGCAAGCGCGTGTTTTAATACCCCCTCACTCAAATCAATGTTGTGTACCTACCCTGTATTGCTCTATAGTCGCTCAGGTATAGACACAGGTATAGACCTTCGACTATATATCACAGAATTAGAATGGATTATGAATTTCAAACGTCGAGGAGTGATGACCAGTATCATATGTTTTGCTTCGCGTTATTATTGAATAAGTGTAAATCAGGTAATGATTTATTATTTATCCCTTCGTAAGATCGCGTGACGTTATGTGATTTTAAGCCTTTAAGCTTTTTCTGTAAGTCCCTGTTTTACGAATACATGGAAACTATATGTCAAGGCCATCCTACAACTTACAACTAAAGCATACATAAACCAAAGTACATTACCGTTTCTGGTTGCAAAATGTCCTCGAATTAACACCAGTTAACGATCTATAATCGTTACCAAAGTAATATTTTGTGCTAAATAACGGTTCCCACACATACAGTTACTCCTCTATTTTTACTAACGAGTTGTGACACGTGTAGAAGTAGTACTATATTTCATTGATATTTAAAATTTTTGATAGGTCGAGGTGTACTCAGAAGACCAACTGTTTCGTTTATCTTAAGAACCTTTCGCAAGGCTTTGCTTTCTACGGATGTTGAGGAGAGCCAGTTACGAAATATTGAAAATCTATCAGTCTCTTAAGATGCCGTCAAAAATTAATGTTACTAAATATGTATAACCCGATAAATCGATACAAGTTATCTTATTAGCTGAGAACGTCATCTTCCATGAAAGAACTATTGCTTATGCGTACAGAGTCCAGAGTGCATATTATCAAGATCGTGAAAAAACCATTATCTCGCAATTTATTACTAGGCAATACCTGTGTACTTTAAATCTGAGAGTAAAACATCTTCCCCGGTATATAAATCAAGATTACGACCTTGATACTAATTTCACATTGACGTATTTAGTGTTGTTCAGAGAGTAACATTAGAAGATTCGCAAAACAGTTTTAATGTGACCTAATACTATTTCGACGTAACAGAGCTTGTTTGCTTGTAGCCCTGTTCCACAGAGTACATTTCTATTTTAATTAAATACTGGATACGGGAACGGTCGTATGAATTTTCTTACACCAATTCACGAAACAGTCCTCCTTTCGTTTCGTGCTGTACCACATCGGGACAGGACTACCAGTAATTACGAAAGGGTTGAAATCGGGCGAACTCCATGGAGGAGAATTATTTCAGTTACTTTTGTACATACGGAGCTGTGTCTGCCATTAACTAAAATCTGTTACTTAACTCTGTGTTTCGAAGTTTTTCATGGAATGTGCCTGCCTAACTTTTTTATAGTAACCCATAGTCGTGTCTAATATTCAGTTACGAGTGCAGTAATCAATTAATATTAATACACGTGTGCAGACTTTTTTATCCGTGTACCTGAAGTATCACAAACACTTACTTTACAGACTTACTTTATTACATTTATTAATAAAGTGAGTAATTATTTTATTAAACACTTACTTTATAGATTCACTTTATACTTTATACACATTTTTCTTTAAAAGATTTTCGTTTGCTAGCAGTGAGCGTTCACTTCACGATGCGTAAACAGTAATTTTGGGTTTGAAAAAAGGAAAAAATTTTATGTTCTCTGTACATTTAAAATCATTGAGTACTTTAAGTATTCTGTTTTGCATCTTTTGTGTAACGATGCCTGGAAAGCCGTGGTACAAAGTGCGCATCAAGCTATTGACCTTACATAGAAGTACGAGAATGTAACATCTTGCTCGAATCTCGCGAAGACCTGGCCTTTTTTAAAGGGGTAACACTCTCACTGTTCCTGCGTATGTTTGTGTATGTAAATAAAGACAATCCTCACCCCGTTCTTCTCTGCTAATTCTTTGTCTGTTTTTAGTAGTACTTAACGCATCGCAGAACAGCAAACCATTTTGGAATGTCGTATGCTTGATGCTATATATAATTACTGTTCGACGTGTCTACGCGTATATCATACGATCTTAACTGTGCTATTCTAATTAATGTAATAGAAAAAGGTGTCTATAGATTGCAATGTAAAAGCTGTAAAAAGAAGATAACGCGGTGATGTGTATTGCCCGCAGTATATCTTTATTATTATACATATACGTACGCGGTCGCCAATGCGATTACTTATGTCGATACATGTAAATACGATCATGAAACAGTTAAGGTCCTGTGATGAGTATCTATTTTATACTGGAAGTTTTAGTATCCTTGATTCAGCATAATAGATGAAATAACTCTATGTACAATATCGTCGCGCATAGACCTGTCCGCGCGATACTATTTATCTATGTTATTGTATATAATATACATAATTAAAATCGTATTTGATAGGAACCAGCCTGTCCTTCTTGTGTGCGAGTGCGTGACACCAGTGGTACACCATATGTGTACACTCTGGTTATGATTGACACAGGTTTACCAAAAATTCAAGGTGCTATCAAGTTTGCTTTTTCGACCTCTCTCACATATGCAGAGTTTCTTAAACGAACGAAATGACAATAGAATTAACCAGTGGCTATTGTGGCTAGCTTTTACTTTCTAGCTGTAGTTCAAAGTAGTTAGTATAGCTGTTGCAGCGCAGAAATCATTGATACAGTTGCCTTACAGCTCGTAGTGCACTTTAATTGACTCTTTTAACATTAATAGCCGTGCGCACAGCACTTTAATATTTCACATTAATCGCGTTAAATCTAATGCGCCATAGAAATAGTGTAAGTATGTAATATAAAAAATTTTGCACTGGGGTCCTTGTAATTTTAAATTGTCTCACAATACCCTACAGTGTATGGTATGCCATATGTTCCTTAAATAGACGTCATTTTCTCGCAACCTTCAATAATCGTGCAATCGTATTTTGAATATTGTTTGACATAGACTGATCTTTGAGACGCTTGTCAACGCTATTACCAACAGTGATGTCCTTGTTATGTAAGTCTCAATATCACGTCTGCAGAGACATGCGAAAGTACAATCTGTATAATGGAATTTGGTATACGTGCCACACGTGCCACAGCCGCCTATCGCAGTAGTGATGAATTTTTTTGGACTTTGATTTGTACAATATATAATACAGTACCGTGGTTGAAAGAGAGAGAGAGAGGGAAAGATCGAGAGCGGAAGAGAAAGAGAGAGAGAGAGTACTATGGATTGCAGGATTTAATACCCAATTAGTGATCTTATTTTCATGTCTGTACCTGCATGTGTACCCCCAAAATTAAAGCACTATATAATGATATGCTTACAGAATTCACAGACCAGTTAGTGTACACGATATATATACAGTTTGATATATGCGGTACATGTATAATAAACTGGCCGATTCCAAAGTTCCGAAAGTGGGATACCGAACCAGGAGGAATCTACTGCAGTGTCGCCCGAGGGAAGCATGCCGACGCTATTTAAATGATGACATACACACGTATATCATTCATTTTCATCAAATCCTACCGGGATGTTCCATCGCATAGTGTCTAGTACTGTCGTTCAAAACGTTGATTGTTGCAAGCATTTTTTCATGATTTACGGCTGGAAATAAACGAAGGAAAAGATTCTCTGTAGCAGTACATACATAGATTTTTACTTTCGATATCTACATAATGTTGTATGTTACTACCACACTACTCAATAAATATTTATCTGTCATTCATTGTACCCCTTATGCCAAGATAATCATCGCAAGGCAATGACCACCATAAATCATATTATCATGCTGCAGTAGTGCAGTGCAGACCTATGGTTGAGGTTTATCGTAGTATTGCGTGGAATGTTGAGAGATAGAAAAGCGGATTGATATCCTAAATAAAGTAGTGAACAATTAAGAAAACAGATTTCAGTTTATTCAAGATATCACAATGAAAGTTTGTTCGGATAAGACATAGCCGTTGTGGATAATACATAAACGGGATGCTGTTAAATTACAAATGTGTCACATCGATATCCTATCCTAGAACGTTTCATCTATATACAGTCCTCTGAGTGTGTACGTACCCTTTGGATCACGCAAACGGTAAGATTCGATTTTAGATACTAATATGTGAAGCACACCAGGTTCAATGTGGTCCTTAACTCAATAGATAACGGTTATTACATTACAATACACATATTAAATTATATTTACAAGCTTGTGCCAGTTTTCAGCATACAGTGTTCGATATATGCCAGTTAACTCTTCGGGAAATGGTGATTCGGATATTTTTTTGTAAAGTTATTTCTCTACATGATACAATATGTAGACAATAATATTTGTCAAAAAGTTCGATATATATGCACAGAACTTTTTCTGGACGTAATAATACGTAACATTTGACTATCTCACCACACAACAAAAACTTTGACACGGCATTCGTCCACTATGTTAAATTGTAATAATCGATTTAAAGTTATTATCTTAATAGACTAACTGTTTTATAATACTCAGTGACGGAACAAGTGTATTATGCTACTAGAACTAAACTAGTTTAAATTTTAATGAAATAATATTTCGATATCGATTCAATGTGATTTCACCAAAGCGATGCTCGTTGGCACCTTCATTATATGCTCACTGTATCAGAGCTATCCTCTTTAATATCCTAAGTAAGTAACTAAGTAAGTTATATTAAGAAACAAAGATGATCTGGTTTTAGTGAAATGTATAAAAATAATATAAATAGATCCTAATCAGAAACTTTAAGAATTTCGATTTATATGCAATGGATCCAATAATCAGAATAACTATTATTTTATATGAATGACTTCATATTCTAGTGATAGCAATCAGATGCTATTACCACACATACAGCTTTTCCCAAATATATTGAATATAAAATTCATTTTGTTACGTCCACATATATTGTCCAGTATGAAATGTTTAATGAGTCTTACTTCTATAATATTCAAGAAACTTTATCCATGAGACTATTGTTTTTAAAATTTATCAATAATAGATCGCACTCAATTCTGTATAAATAAGGATGTCGATGACACACAATACAAGGAAGCATATATTTTAACTGTAGTTCAGGGGATACATTGTGCCCCACTGATCATACTGAGCACAAAATAGGCAGTTACGTGAATTCATGGAAGTCACTCTGAAGAATTATTTAAAAGCATTAGAAATTTTAATGAAGTTCTGATATTTCAATTTCCTGTCATTCTTATTCTTACAATTTGTATTTAACGATTATGGTTTATCAAGATTTATTTAATCTGTAAACAAACGTAAAATTGAAAATTGTGTTATATAAACGGTTGAATATACTATACACATCAATAGTTATTAAGCTAAATTACATCTTTAAGTTTTTATTACAATTGCAGACCTGTTTTCTGGTCTAACTTGTACTCTGCTTACTGATTTCCACAATATAACATGTGTCAAATTGTAAAACTTTCCTTTCGTACATAGCATGAATCTGTTTTGAACATTCTTTAGATTTGTGTCTTTTGGTATGTAAAATGTGAACCATCCGGATGACATTCGTATAAAAGGAAGCTAATCAATTAAATAGTGCAGTCTATTTATTAGTTGTCCAACCACGCCATATCGACGCTATACTCGCGGCTGCACTAGTCACCAAACCACCAGCAACACTCTGATTAACTTGCATACTAGGCGACTGTTGACTAACCATTGCACCAGGAACAGGCACTGTCATTTCGGGACAAGCAACATTTGGGACCTGGGACAATATATATCTTGTCAGTTGGAAAAACCAAAAATAATTATTACCTCCAGAATAAATAACTTACAGCTTCCCAACCCCAGTTAAACGCATCTTCTTCTTCATCAGATGCTGAATCATCACTGTTTTCCAGATCTGGAACTAATTGACTATGCAATTGTGCTACAGTATTTGGATCAACCTCCATTGGGCCAATTCTAAACATTGCAAAATATATAAGAGTTATTATTTATGTACACATAATTTGTTTTGGTCGGAGATCATCAATATTATAGTACCTTCCAAGATCGCTGATCTCAGTATTGAGCAAGTGCATCAAGTTTTGCAGAGTATGCATTGGGTGTAAGACTGCAATATTTGTATTTTGTGTAAAACATAAGTGTAATACATTACTATTGAGTCTTGCCACTTTCCTGGCAAATTTCTGATCTGACATTTCATTTCCACAAAATTCTCTGGAAGCACATGCAAGGGATGAGCAGATAATATAGTAATCTAAAGATTAAGAAAAAATAAAGTAGTTGTCACATACCCATAAGCAAGTTTATATGGTAATCTGACATTTACATAATAGGCAATGATATTAACTAGTTGTGTAGCATATGTTAAAGCAGCACTGATGTTATATGCTGGATTATGCATAGCATTTTCTTTATTTGCACCTGGTACACCTGAGACTCCATCCTTATTTGCTGCAACTAAATAAATATCTATTTGGTTACAAATTTGTCGTTTATTAAATGTTTGTATCTTGCAAATATAATTACCCCATAGGGAATAAGCACTGTAATCTCCATTTCCTGGCAATGTTGGGGACACAATACGATGTTGAACTTCTAATGTATTTTCTGTATCATTAATCCATTTTCCTCTGACATATGAGGTACCAGATGCATCAGCTAGTGCACAAGTTATCACATCAGAACTGGCATCCTCTTCACTGCTGCATAAACTGTAATCATACATTTTGACTACCGTCTGTATCTCCTAAGAATTTCAATAACAGTACAATTCCTATTACCTTCTATTGGGTTGTACTTGTGACAGTGGGAAAATATATTGTAATAGCTGCTTGGCAGCAGTCCTTATCACTTTCTTTAATTGCTGCCTCTTCCTGTCTACTGCTTCCTTCTGTTTCTCTTGTTCCACTCTTAATCCTTTTACATATTTTTGTAAGCGTTCCACTCTCTCCTCATGTTTTGGTAATCTCAATGCTAATTGAGAGTTCACATCTTTCAAAACATTCAACCTTTGATTACCTGTATGAAATAATATTGAATGATTGACTGAATCATACAGTAATTTATTGGACAAACATTTTGGAAGGACAAGGCAAAATTTTGCTTGTGTTACCTCTGTTTATGCTCTGTCGTGTCTCATTTACTAGTGATTGTAAGAGTCTAACTCTTTCCTTACAGGTATTTATATCACATATCTGCAAATAAATATTTATAGAATTGCATACGATTTTACAGTAAATTAATTATAAATTATTTAGCAGGCGGGGTACCAATTTATCTCGTTGTTTATGTTTCTCGAGAGCTTTCATGCATTTCTCCTCCAATTGTGCTCTAGCATCTTTCAGCCGTAAGAGCCGCAATTGCTTATCCGCAAACCTGGCAAAATGCGAGAACGTGATAAAAATATTGCTAGTGCCGTTTTATTTAACATCGCAGATTGTTATGCATTCCTTGGAAATTGGAAGTGCATCTCGGAGATCATCGAGATTAATGATTCTTTTAACGATATCAGCGCAGTGAAATTAAGAAAGTACGGAGCACAATTATTGTTCGGATCATGTAAAAAGTCAAAGGCAAAGAATGAAAACGAGTCATTTGCAGAGTGGTGAATATTGCTAAGTGCTGGCTCACAGAATATATTTACCGTTCAGAATAAACAGAAGTTGAGTGGTTGAAATCACCATTTTGAATGCACTGTCGACAGTAAAACACTCGACGGCTATTATGACAGAGTGGACACTTTAGCAGATTAACGCTCAGACGACTGGAAACGTCTTCCAGCTCCGAGGAAAGCTGGAAATCTGCAGGTGCTGTACAGGACCCGTCAGAACTGCTTGTCGCCATAACCAACAGCAAGAACAATGGGTTCCAGTCAGTCTGTTGTCACTCATCAGCTGATTCGATATTTACTTGTAATCTCGCGCCACTCCGCACACGATTCTCCTCCACTTTCCCGTTTTTCCATCCATTCTCATCCATCACACTCACAATCCATTCTCTGTCACGGGACAATTGCGTGTAAAGGAAAGATTTCACGTTGAATTACGGTGATCTTCGACGATCTTCGACTTAAATCTGGCTTTATGTGCGCTTTATGTGTCTCGCATACTGTGGCAGCTATCGTAACTTGGTATAGCTAGTTTCAACTTTGTTAGACACTGGTCCGACAAGAATGACTGACATGAATTCAAAAAAACAGCTGCTCCACGTAGTCTTCTTCATATCGCTTGTCGTTTGTTCTATCTAGACCTACATAATACATGATATCACAATAAGTATTACGAATTTGTGCTTAAGAAATCAAGGTTTGTGCTTTGCCAGTTTCAGAATGCGCAGCATACTACTTCCGAAAGAATATCGTACTCAAATTTATTTTTATTTAGTAGTTACGCATTTAATATTTTAAGTACTTGATAGGAATGAACCGAATGAACTCTTAACGCTTTCATTTTATTTTCTTAAAAACAATAAGAAATTATATCGAGGCAGGTGCGATGATATATCGACGGCGGTACAGAGCGCTCGCTGTTGATCGCCGATGCCGCTAATTTTGTATACTCGAGAAAATGCTTCGAAATTATTATTCTTTTAAAAGACAGAGATAACTGCGAAAATAGTAAAGTGAATTATTAGATAGTAGTATGTACAATGTGTACACTAATTTAAGAATAAGGGTCGAGTTGTTTTGTTTCGTCTACGGATTGATTATTTGATACGACTTGTTGATTGACAGGTTAGATCGAACATTTGCACTACGATTAAAGTAGATGTATGTTCATTCTTTTACTTTCTACTTTCGATTTTAAGGGTTTTTGTATTATAGTAACCAGAAAAATCGGCGAAATGACTTCGATTATAAAATTACATGCTATATCCGGTGCGATGGATGAGTCTCCACCGTGCTACATTTTACAAGTAGATGAATTAAGGATATTACTCGATTGTGGATGGGATGAGAATTTTGATCAGGATTTCATCAAAGAATTAAAGCGGTATACAATATAGTAGAAAGAATTTTAAAATTCTTTGGAACATAAATTATTATTCTTCAATATTGCAGACATGTTAATCAAATAGATGCAGTATTACTATCATATCCTGATCCATTACATTTGGGGGCTCTTCCTTATTTAGTTGGCAAATGTGGATTAAATTGTCCTATCTATGCCACTATTCCAGTTTATAAAATGGGACAAATGTTTATGTATGACATGTATCAGGTACTTCTGATTACATTAGATTACCATTTGGACGGTACTCTTGTATTCACAACTAATCCTGCCTTATCCCACAGTCCAGGCATAACATGGAAGATTTTGATCTCTATACACTTGATGATGTTGATGCAGCATTTGATAAAATTGTGCAATTGAAATATAATCAGAGTATATCAATGAAAGGTAAAGGGTATGGTGTTACTTTAACACCACTACCAGCTGGTCACATGATTGGTGGAACCATTTGGAAAATAGTAAAAATTGGAGAGGAAGATATAATCTATGCAGTTGATTTCAATCATAAGAAAGAAAGACATTTGAATGGATGTGAACTAGAGAGATTGCAGAGGCCATCATTATTAATAACAGATGCATTCAATGCTACATATCAACAAGCAAGGCGGCGAACACGTGATGAAAAATTAATGAGTATGCAAATCACTCTTTAGACAGGTTTGGCTCATTGTCAGTCTTACTAAACAATTGATTTTTTTCAGCCAATATTCTGCAGACATTGCGTAGTGGGGGGAATGTCCTAGTCAGTGTAGATACAGCTGGTCGTGTATTAGAACTTGCTCATATGTTGGATCAGCTTTGGCGTAATAAAGAATCCGGTCTGCTTGCATATTCTTTAGCTCTTCTCAATAATGTTAGTTACAATGTGGTTGAATTTGCAAAATCCCAAATTGAGTGGATGAGTGATAAACTAATGAGAAGTTTTGAGGGTGCAAGAAATAATCCATTTCAGTTTAAACATTTACAATTGTGTCATAGTATGGCAGAATTAAATCAAGTTCCAAGCCCCAAAGTAAATATTCCAGTATATTCCTAATATGCAACTCACATACAGCATATGAATACATTTTTATAAAATTTCTACAGGTTGTGCTAGCAAGTACTCCTGATATGGAGTGTGGTTTCTCAAGAGAGTTGTTCTTACAATGGTGTAGCAACCCTCAAAATAGTATTATATTAACAAGTAGGACTTCTCCTGGAACACTTGCAAGAGATTTAATTGAAAGAGGAGGAAATAGGAATATAACCCTGGAAGTAAGAAGAAGAATAAAATTGGAAGGAACTGAACTAGAAGAATACCAAAGAAGAGAGAAACAGAAGCAAGAGCAAATGAAGCAAGAACAAATGTATGTTTCAGAAACTGTGGTCTATTATTCGACGTCATTACATCGCAAAATTACAGTTTGTTTCATAGGGAAACAGCAGATGTTAGTTCAGAATCCGAAGATGAGATAGAAGTTGGTGGTGGAAGGGGCAAGCATGATTTATTAGTCAAACAAGAAAGTAAACCAGGCTTCTTTAAGCAAAATAAAAAACAACATCCAATGTTTCCATTCGTGGAAGAGAAAATAAAAATGGATGAATATGGTGAAATTATAAGGTGATACCACTAATAGATGGAAATGCATAATATTCACTCCTGTAACATTGTCATTTGTTTTAGGCCCGAAGATTATAAAATAGCTGACACAATACCAGAGGTAGAGGACAATAAAGAGAATCTAGATATAAAACAGGAAGAATCTGCTCATCATCCAGAACATCACACTGATATTCCTACAAAATGCATACAAGTTACACGAACAATGACAGTAAATGCATCTGTTACATATATTGACTTTGAGGGTAGATCCGATGGCGAGTCATTGCAAAAGATCCTTGCACAGTTAAGACCTCGTAGGGTAGTCCTAGTCAGAGGCTCACAGAAAGATACAGAAATTTTGGCACAACAAGCACAAAATGCAGGTGCTCGTGTTTTTATTCCAGGCAGAGGGGAAACACTCGATGCTACTACAGAAACTCACATATATCAGGTAATATGTCCACGCATAATTTTTGTGAAATGAATTATTGGATATTTTTATTTCTATTATCATTAGGTCCGTTTAACCGATGCCCTTGTCAGTGGCTTAAACTTCTCGAAAGGAAAAGGCGATTCAGAAGTTGCATGGATCGATGCAATGATAACTGCTCGCGATCAAGTTTGTCGAGATGCAGTATCTGATGCTGAACCCGAAGATACAGATAAAAATGAGAAGATACTCACTTTGGAACCTTTGCCATTGAATGAGGTACTTAATTGACACAATCAAGTATACTGATTAATATTATGACGGTTGATGTAAAACTTTTACATTGCGATACAGGTACCAGGACATCAAACGACGTTCATAAATGAGCTGAAGCTTTCAGACTTCAAACAAATCCTTAATAAAAGTAACATTCCTTCAGAATTTAGTGGAGGAGTGCTATGGTGTTGCAACAATACTATCGCTGTTCGACGGGTTAGTAGTGACAGTAATTTATATACAATCATTATATTGTGAATCCTGAACAAACAGAATTTTTATTTTTTTCAGCATGAAGCTGGGAAGGTGATACTTGAGGGTTGTATTTCAGAAGATTACTATAAAGTACGGGAATTATTGTATGAACAATATGCAATAGTTTAAATTATATGTCAATTGTGATTCACACTAATAAATAATTTTTGTACGATGTTTCCCTTCCTTAATCTCAAAATGATTTAAAAATTGCACATGAATGTACAGGGTGAGTCACTTGCCTTTGAATCACCACCAAAAATGGGATATTTTCGGTGGCCAAAAATATGGGGAAAAAATATGTTGAGCTAGGGTTCTGGAATTTTTATGGTATCTTCCTTGGCGCAAGAAAACATTACCTACCAAATTTCAGCCCCGGGAAAGGTCGGGAAGTACCGAAAACACGGGGAAAACCACCGAAATCAATTTTTCCAGATCGGTTTTCCATGTGTTTTAGGTAGAATTCTGGCATTTCCCCCACAACATTTATGTTTTTTATCCGTTTTGAGACACGAGCAATCGAAAAATCAAGCGTTCGTCCCAGTCCCAGAACCTTCGAAAAATCGAAAATTTTTGAAGGGGTATGCCTTAAAAAATTTGCGAAAAAATGAATTTTGAGCTAGGGCTCTGGAATTTTTTCTACTTCTTCCTCGATGCAAAAAAACACTTTCTACAAAGTTTCAGCCCCGGGAAAGGTCGGGAAGATAAAAAAACATAGGGAAAACCGTTAAAATGAAATATTCAAGATCGGTTTTCCACCTGTTTTAGGTAGAATTCCGGCATTTCCCCCACAACATTTATGTTTTTTATCCGTTTTAAGACACGAGCAATCGAAAAATCAAGCGTTCGTCCCGGTCCCAGAACCTTCGAAAAATCGAAAATTTTTGAAGGGGTATGCCTTAAAAAATTTGCGAAAAAATGAATTTTCAGCTAGGGCTCTGGAATTTTTACTACTTCTTCCTCGATGTAAAAAAACATTCCCCACCAAGTTTCAGCCCCGGGAAAGGTCGGGAAGATAAAAAAACATAGGAAAAACCGTTGAAATGAAATATTCAAGATCGGTTTTCCACATGTTTTAGGTAGAATTCCGGCATTTCCCCCACAACATTTATGTTTTTTATCCGTTTTGAGACATGGGCAATTGAAAAATCAAGCGTTCGTTGCGGTCCCAGAACCTTCGAAAAATCGAAAATTTTTGAAGGGGTATGCCTTAAAAAATTTGCGAAAAAATGAATTTTGAGCTAGGGCTCTGGAATTTTTACCACTTCTTCCTCGATGCAAAAAAACACTTTCTACAAAGTTTCAGCCCCGGGAAAGGTCGGGAAGATAAAAAAACATAGGGAAAACCGTTGAAATGAAATATTCAAGATCGGTTTTCCACATGTTTTAGGTAGAATTCCGGCATTTCCCCCACAACATTTATGTTTTTTTTTCGTTTTGAGACACGAGCAATCGAAAAATCAAGCGTTCGTCCCGGTCCCAGAACCTTCGAAAAATCGAAAATTTTGAGCTAGGGCTCTGGAATTTTTATTACGATGTATATATAAGCGTCACTAGCAGGCGTTTGTTTGGGTTGAAAATGGAACTTCAGAAATTGGCGCTAAAAGTAAACCAGTCTTTAGTGAAGTAACCTTGTCTGAAACCACGTCTGACACGACGTTTTGTGTGTTTGAGCAGGAGGATTACGCCTCGTAATTTGAAACAATTCGCTTGTTTACGGGTGACTATATTATTCATTTTGAATTATCAAGTAGCCGTACATACTTTCAACAATGTGTCCAGTATAAAAAAATGTTGTATTTAATTTCAGAGATGACAACCTGATTTACGCCAATTACTTCTTTCAACATCAAATCATCGAATTTCTATATTGTGAATAATAACAAACAAAATATGAGAAAGTATCACCAAGCTGCCTTAGCTATAATCGCCACAATTAGCCTTATTTCTGTGTTATTCTATCGACACGAGTACAATAAGTTGAGGTATGTCTTAGAAGTTTTCAACTACTTCGGTAAGCCAAATCCGAAAGGCCTGGATTCGAACTGTACAAATTTACCTGGAATCTTTACGAAGTTTAATATGCTATTGGAGGAACCTTATGCTTCCTGGCAGAGAATTGACGATGACTTATATGTTTATTCTGCATACAGTATTAAAACAAATGAAGTTGAGGTGATAGGGTTTGCTTCTCGTGCTGTGATAAGTGATCTGCAATGTGCAGTGTTTTCTCAAGCAGACAGGAAACCAGTGTTGGGAACTGTCAAGCCTATTTTAATTGAAAACACTACTGTAACTATAAGTACAACAGAATTGGAGCATGCAGCTTATCATTTTGTTTGTACACATACAATGAATGAGGTACCTATTGGTGTAACATTGCTCACAACATCTAATGGCAATACAAATGATGCACCTGTATTAGGAGTGAAAAGTCAAGTTCATATTTTGAATAATAACAACACAGCAGTATGTGTGACCCCTCTGCCTCAGAGACAGCTGAACAATTTGGACATGATCAGTTTCATTAACTTCCATGATTTAATAGGTATGAATAATTTCATAATATATGACAATGGTATTTACCCCAAGTTACACAGTCAATTAAGGGAAGCATCCATGATGCAAAGCCCATATTGGAAGTTCACTTATTCTGTGTTGCCTTGGAACTTTCCTTATCGTGGGGTTGAAAATAAAATTCTGAATAATATAATTCAGGCTGACTGTTTCTATCGCACGTACAATAAAGCTATGTATGTGGCTGTTTTGTCTTGGAATGAGTATATTGTACTGCGATATCATCATTCAATTGTTGATTTGATGGCTGACTTTAGCAAATCTCGAATGAAAGCAGACTGTTATGAATTTAGTACCCTATATTTTTGCACTGAGCAGGTAGATGATACAAGACATACAAACTCGAGTTTAACTATATTTAGGAAAACCCATTACAATCCAAGTATTACTGAGGACCATCCTATTTCTATATGTCTTCCACATAACATACTAAATAAACACAGTAGGTATACTCGACATATTGGAAATGATTTGGGTGTACTAAATGTGTATAGGTATTGTTACAAAGACTCGAGTTTAAAAGAAAGTGTATATGATTCATCAATTTTGAGGTTCTTGGAGGATATGCAGAATTCATCCATCTTTAAGAGATTTATTGCCACAAATTCCAATGTATTACGCGAGGAATGAATTCATTTAAAGATAGGCGCAAACATAGAAATAATATGGTTTTACTGTATAGATATCTGCCAGCGGTTATTTAGTCGTAAGATTATATTTGCATCGCCCGAAATTAAGAAAGTAGAATTAGGCTCGTTATTAGATATATTCGATTTTATATATTTAAATGTATATCATACTGTGATTCGTAATACTGTCTTTCACAAAGGTGCCTTCGATGATTGTGCGCTAGTTCGTAATGTTGATAAAAAAATAAACATCGCTTTATTGTCATATTTGCATACATACTTTCGGATAGGATATACTTGTGAATATAAGTCAGTGATATAAATTAGTGGGTAATTTTATTAATTTTTACAAGACTTCCATGCCTAGACGCAGTCTTCAGGACGAAGTTTGTGTAGCACACGTATATTAGGTCGTCTTTTTCAACAACTATTTTTACGCGAAATTAATCTTCATGAACACACTATCGTAAACCAAATGCGAAACATGAAGTAACATGAAAAAGATTCTTTAAATTAATGAGAGAAAACCAATTTACTGTATGAGTTTTGCAATCTATATTTGGTAGATGATAAATCCATGTGTGATTTCCAGTTCCATAGCTATGAGTTTAGAAAATGTCTATTTCAGTCGCTGCATTATCGCTGTGTTTTGTAAGCCAGCCTCTTCAATGGTTTTATCCTCTGGAAGTTCCTTGGTCGGGTACATCGTTAACAAATTGAATTCTCGCATAGCGTATTGAGGTCTCATACTATAGAGAGTGTATTAAGGAAAATAATTCATGGCATGCTGTAGTGACGATCGTGATCGCTATTAGAACTATCAAGAATTAATTAATGTAGTATAAAAAGGATACGTTGTAATATACTGCCTGAGGTCATTCACAGTATGCGTTAAATTAAACTGTGCCTTGACAGTACTTCCATCTGCAAGACGAATTTGCAGGGTTGTTGTAGGTTTAGATTCATCTAAATTTAATTGCCTTTTTGCTTGGGCTTCATTTGCAGCTTGATCTGCTGGATCTGCTGGCACTGTCATACCAACTGTTGCTGGTGATGGACTAATTAACAGT
Source organism: Ectemnius continuus (assembly GCA_910591665.1). NCBI lineage: Eukaryota > Metazoa > Arthropoda > Insecta > Hymenoptera > Crabronidae > Ectemnius > Ectemnius continuus. The sequence continues at coordinate 3,091,678 of OU342868.1, read as the reverse complement.
AATAAGAATCCATCAAACAATTGTTAAAAATGTATACACTATAATTCATACAAGGATTTAAAAATATATAGTATACCTTCCCAGCATATGTCCCTTTCCACTGAATGCTCTAACTTTTGCTTTTGGTGGCACATAGGTTTCATGGCGATGATCTTCCATATCAAGTTTCACTTCTGCACTTTGAACTTGTCTGCGAATTTCAGCAGGAATCTCACCACGAGTAATTGCAGCAAGAAAATCTCTGTTTTCTGGTTCGCTGTACAAGCGTATGTCAGAATCATTTATGGTGAAACCATCCTTCCATAGTTTCAGTGTAATGACCCCAGGATTGGGCTCTTCATCTGAGGAAGATGCGGAAACCACTGAAAATTAGTGTAATAACAAATTGATTGTATTTTTTGGTTGTTATTAAGCAATCAGAATTTGATATAGATACCCTCTGTATCCGAATTGGTTTGTCCTAATTTGTACCCAGTGCCACTGAAAGTATTTGGTCTTTGTTGCCCACTAGATTTTGGCTCTACAATTGATTGTTCTTTGCAGGATTTGAACATATCACTAACAATATCCCTTTTCTTCCCTGGTCCTAAGACCTGTTGACCACTGTTCTCCGAGCCACCAGCATAGAAAGCTTGTCCCTCCTCTTCTTCAGAACTACTGTCCTTATTCTGCAGATCATTCAGTGTAGCAAATTTCTTGGGCTTTGATTTAGACTTGGACGCATTAGTATCCATGTCCATAGATCTTGAACTTTCTACAATTCTGTCAGAAACTTCCCTCAACTCGTCTTGAGTTACAGATTCCTCTACAGGCTGATCTGGTAATGCAGAAGGCTCATCACTTTCATAGAAACTAGCAAGTGCTACCTGTAATGTTCAAGAGGAACTGATGACTCCTTAAACAGGCATCTATTTGCAAGATCAAAACAAATTTTTATTTTTGGCTCGCGTGTCATTGGAAGCATTTATAATACAAGCTATTGCTTAATAAGATATAATTGGACGTAGGTGTTATTGCGACTGCAACATAGGAAATGCTTTTCGGAGGGATGATTTGGATTCGGGACATAAACACAGATAAGAGCATTGTTCGCAGTTTCGATAGCTCGTGGCAACCAAAACTCGCAGTAGGTTATAAAACTGGTGCTGAAATAATAACCGAGGGAAGAAAAGCTTGTCGCGTATTATCGCAGCAAATCACCAAGTATTCTCATTACAGTCGATGGCAAGTGTAGTAAATGTGCTGTCTCACCTCGAGCTGCCAAGCAGATGACTCAAGGTAAAATTGTGCTCTCTCAGCTTCAACACCAGTTACGTCTGTAAATTGCGAGACCAATTCTTCGTGGCTCGCCATTGTCTGCACGTATTAAACACTCACGATATCCTACTGAGTTATCCTTCCCAGCGATAATCCCTGAAATTCCTGTTGCCGTTTTCTGTGTACGTACGTACTTCTGCTCGTTTCGATCAGTATACGGTTTCACGCGAAACCTTTAATTTATCTGTCATTCGTCGCCCGGTCGCGGAACTGAACCGGATGTATTCGTTCCTCTTTGCATGTTACGATATAAATTTGCAGAAATATTCGCACACGGTTATCTTACATATCAGACATAACAGTAATTGTAATCGTCGAATTCAAAAGTTCAGAATCTTTAGATTAACTTAGTGTACCATTTGACTTTCTGCGGATTCGCTGAGTGGCTCCTATGAACTGTCTTTAATACTTCGCGTGCAGATATAAAGGCATTAGCTTTGTTCGTCCAGGTCGATCCGGTTCATATCCAAGATCATTGACCAAAATTCAGTAGCTATTGCGGTATCGCGTATAATAACACTACTTTCGTTCGTGCTGAAAACTTCAGCAGGGAAATTCGTAGACATATTATTAATATGTTTGATTGTATGAAGATATTCGCATCGTTTGGGTATCAGTGATTCTATTGTGCTAAATGGGGGACATTGGCGATCTGCGATAACATTAGTATTACAATAACATTTCAACAGACTTCTCAATCGCGTCTGATCGAGTTCGTTAACCATTTTCCCAGCATAGTTACAATCTCCAATAAGATATAACAAGGTGTCGAAAGGCACAGAATTGCCACTATTAATTATATCTTGCAGTTGAGTCATAGAGATATTAAGATCAGTGCAATTAAAATCGTAAGGAATACTCCAACCCTGTGAGCCAAAGTAATTTCTTTGCGTGGCGGCAATATGAAAGAAACACAGCCCAAAAAGCAATCTGGAAAATACTTTGTCTTTGCCAGGACAACCTTCGAAGAACTCTTTCTTCGCTATGGGCTCTGACTGATAGAGATTCAACAATTGTTGCTTGAAGTTCAACGGATAATCGTAAGTGATCTTTATACTACTTTGTAGAGTGCTAATAGGAAAATCGTCGAAGGGACAGCTCGACAGCCAAAGTCGAAAGTCTAAGGCAACGTTCGCCGAGTTGCTAACCTCGCATATTTTTTCCAACTGTACCATCCAGTGTGGAACAAGGTGGCAATTTTGCAAGAATATCCATCCACCCTCTTTTTTTGTTCTGTCGATGAGCATCTCAGCTCTCTTTTCTTGGCCTTCGCCCATTGATATAGCTATTAATTTTGAGGAATAACCTTTTTTGTTGGCGAAAGCAGAGATCAGTGAAAGGGGGCACACTGAACTCGGCAAAATAAATATCAGGGGAGTAAGACAACAGGATTCAGCATATGATTCCGATATCTTATGTTGCGGAGGTGCACTCGACACACTTCCCATAGTGTCTTCGATAGTTTTTATTATTTCAACAAAGATTTTCTCGGGTTTTAAAGTTTTTAATAGTATGAGTTTTTGGAATTGGGTTAGTTTCGAATGCCATGGCTCGGGCATCGGTTCATTCTCGGTAGATTTCGAGTTATAGTATTTTTTCCACGTATTATTATCAGTTGAGAATTCATTACCAAGACTTTCAAAAATTGGCACGCTCGAACCGAGAGCAGAGACTCTTTGTAATACGTCGGGTGATAACCAGCTCGTTACCAAGTTGGATTCCTCTTTGCCTTCGTAATCAGATGTCAGGAGTAATTTAATTTCATCTTCAGTAGCTTCCCCAGCGTTCAATAATATTTTGCAACATAGTAGAAAAGAGTAGAGAATCTTGTGTTTCTCGTACAACGATCTACAAACACTCTGGTGTAAATTTTCGGTGAAGGAAGTCTTCAAAAATTCCAAACGTTTTTCGATGAGACTGCTACGATTTGATAAATCGATGGATCTAATATAGAGTTGAATGAACCAGGAGAAAGAAAATCGATACATGTGATTTAATTTGCACAGCGCGTTTAATGTGCCGAAAAGTCCAGCACAGTATTTTACGAATTGTATGTAGGTCTCTCGAAAGTCATTGATCTCCTTTGTCATTACTTTAAGAGCCTCTTGTTTCTTGCTCACTTCCAACGAGAGGTTCTTCGAGGCGTCCAAAATTTGGATAGCATTTTCGTCTTCCAGTATATTCGAAGTACTGGAGGATAGTGTAATTAAAATATTTTCTTCCTGTTGCTTCAATATTTTTTTATTCTCCGCATCTTGCATTAATAGATGTTCAAATGTATCTTGTAGTTCAGGCTTTTCTTTCGAAATTACTACATCTAGCAGTCGATCTTGGAGTGCTTCCTCCGGAATGGAAAAGTCAATTACTGTAACTTTGCTAAATATTTCGTAGGAGTATCGTGGATTCATTAATCGAGTCGTAATGTACACTTTGCAATTTTTGGAGTACTCAATTATATTTTTTCCAGTATCCAAATAACAGATACCATTTTCTACATATATCTCTTTTAATAGAATAGGATCTAATAGGACATCTAAAGTCTCACCAACATTTTCTATTAATATTGGCTTACCAAGTTCAATACTTCGTAAAACCATTGTCATACAGTCAGTATCGGTGAGCTTAACCACTTCGAGACCATTTCTTTTCTCAATCATCTTAATCCACTGATTAGCTTGGTTCTGAGAATCAATCAGCAAACAGCACATATCGGAGTGATTCATTATAACAGCGTTCTCAGTGGAGAATCGATTTTTCGGTAAACCACAGGAGTACCAATAATTAAATTCCACCTCATTCCCCAATATCTCCATAAAATTGAAGTCTTTCGTGTAACGCATACTCAATAATTCGACTTCTGTCTTCCAATTGTTTAATATTTCATCGCGATGACTAATATCGTACGGTGCGAGGTAGGCGATGATAGCACTTGACAGTAAAATATCACCGATAAGATTGTCATAATTTTCTTGGAGATTCTCCGCGCACAGCATCCATCGGCTTTTCTCGCCACCCAAGCTGGCGATTAGATTCTCCGCGGTCTTCAACTTCGCCGTACAGTTCTCCACTTCGTTCTCGAGTTTCAACTTCTGCTGTAATGTTTCCTGAAGGCTGCTATTTAAGGCAGCCAGTTTGGCATTCAGGGCAGCAAGGGTGCTCCGTTTCTCGTTGAGGAAGGCTTCCGCCTCGTCGCACTCTCTTTGAGCAGCGTTCAACTTCTCCTTTTTGGGGGCAACCACTTTGGCCACCTCGTCGTACGAAACAATCGCTCGAACCCACTTGCAAAGACCTTCTGCGGCACTGGAGGCTTTGGCAACAATGTGTGGCATGAAACTGTTGTCAGTCATGTACGTCTTCTTCACAGTCTGCATTACAGCACTCGGGATATTGTCCTTGTCGTACTCCTTGAGATTCTGGAGAAAGTTCATGTCGCCTAAAATCCGTTTACTTGGACCCCAGTAGTCCACGTACTTCTTTCCAGTTACTGGATCGATTGTTTTATCCGATGGAACGTTCATCATTACACAGACCGCTGCCATCACTAACTTCACAGTGTCAGGAGGGTTTTTCATTGCCTTCACTAATGTAATATCAGTCGGTTTAAGGGTGTTGAGGGCAGCGACTGCATCCTCCAGAATTGGTATCGCCACTGCCAAGTCCGCCTCGCATTCGGTCCTGAGGATTGCCGCGATTTCCGTTTTTTTATTTGCGATTTCCTCCTCTTCCTTCACTAGAATCGTAGCCTTCTCCACTGAATTGTTTTCTTGTTCCACTTCCATCATTGTGATCCGCGTTTGTTGTGCCGACTGTTCCAGTTGCGGCTTTAGTATTGTCAATGTCGCTTTCATTTGTGCCACTTGCTTCGCTGCCAACTCCAGTTTCTCCAGGCCCGCCAAGTATCTGTTTCGCAGGGTGATGATTTCACTCTGCTTGGTTGAGATCAATGTAGAGTAAAGCTTCAACATGTGCAGATAGGCTGAAGGTGTTATATGTGTGAGTCTACCGGTGTGTCGATAATACTTTGCACAAATTTCCTGGACATCCTCGTAAAACTTTACGGCGGCTTTCACAGTCACTGCTTTCAAATCTTCTCCGATCTTCACATCCTGCATGTGCTTGACGCCGATTTGCTGGAAGGCGCTCACTGGCCACATTTCATAGCAGCTTATCGTGCAATGCTTCAGTAAAACGGGGTACGCGTTTAGCCTCGATTTATGGAAACCTCTCGTTGGACTTAGGCAGAGTATCAGATGCGACTTGTACTTGCATTGCTCGGCGAAGTAATTCATCACAGCGCGAATACTCATCTCGGCGTTTCGGTTCCCACCCTGTGCTTGTAATCGCACCATTTCCACGATGGTTCGTCTATCATCGGTGGAAAATAAATCGGGTACTTCACCAGTGGCTAGTAAACCACTGATATCGTGGAGAGTTGGCTCGTCCAACTTTTTATCGGGGAGAAAGAAAGTTGTGTCCTTTCGTTCACCGCCACATTCTCTTAGAAGTTTCTTCAGACAGTCTTTCCAAACTCTCTGATTGCGGTAAGCATATACTGGCGGTTCAAAGAATACTTGCTGTTGTGTGAATGCAGCCAGTTTTGCCATCGACCTTCTACCGGATGCTGCACTTGCTATCATAATTAAATTGCCACCGGGAGTCGCCAGAATCCGGGCGATCTTTATTAAATAATCAAGTGCGTGTCGCATCAAGACAATATTTAATTGTTTTTTAAATCTAGCATTGTAGTCTTCGATATAAACTTCGAGTTTATTTTTTAACGATTCGATGGAATTAATTTCCTCGTATTTTTTATTGTTACTTTTCTCGATGTTGAGAAAATTGGCGAATGCCAAATCTTCGAAACTATCTACTGTAAGTTGGTTGTTGTGTTTAGGTAAATAATCGAAAGCAGTTTCAAAGGAGTCTTTGAAATTGGCTTTTGCGGCTTCCTTTATCGTTTGAAATAGCCATTCTTTGTCATTCTTATCTTGTATTCGATCAGTAAAAACTCGCCATGCTTCATGCACCCATAATCGGAGAAAGGTCAGTTTCGTCTCAACTGATTCCTTTTGAAGGAGACTGCAACCACTAATTACTCTCGCGATATCTCTCATATTGAAACAGTATTGGAATTTGGAAGGCACTGGTAGTAGTGTTTTTATTATAGAATTATAAACACTAATTGTCGCATTTATTATACTTGTGACGGTGGTGAGAACGTCTGCTGCAAAATGATTTGCTTTCAAGTTCGTGAATAGTACACTGGAGAAAATCTTTGATATGACTTCATTGTTTATAGGATACATATTATAACAATTGAAATGACTTAGAAATCTTTGACAAATATCAATTTTTCTATCTCCAATTTTAGCACCAAGACAGAACATCGTATCAGAAATAAGTATTTTCACAGGCGCGTCCGTTTCGTAAATATTGCCATAATTATTATATTGTCTCAAAAGTTCCAAGATATTTTTTTCATTGGCTGATACCTCGGAATGAATTAAATTGAGATCATCTATGAAATTCGTACAGTATAATCTTTTAGGAAGCCCGTACTGTCCTCTTTTTAATTTATCAAATTTCGACAATAAAAACCGTTTTGTTTTTTCAATCGAGTCCAAGGAGGCGAGACTGAAAAAATTATACATATTCTCCTGCGGTAGTTTGTTCTTAAAAAAATGTTCAAGACACGTCGTCATTCCACAAGCCTCGCTATTGAAAATAATAAAAGGCTTTCGGTGTTTGATGTGCTTCAAAAATAAATTAGTGTACTTCAAGGAATTCGCGGTGGGAACAAAGACCCGTTTGAATTCGGCAACCTCCGTGACCTTTTCTCCTTTCAACAAGTCATTCCAGCTTTTCCAATTACCGACCCCTTTGAAAACATAGAAATAATCCTGAATCAAGCCATCTGCTGGCAAAGTAATTTCGAAATGTTTAATTGCCTCTGGTTTAGGAAAGGTTGAATTATTACCTGCCCAAAGTTTTATGCAGAAGGCATTAAATTTGACATTGGAGTCGAAATCAAGGGCACCACCGAAGCCCCATGCAATTGCTAACAAAAGGACAGCTTGAACCCAAACCAAAAAATGTCCAGCTTTCCCCTTTTCATCAGTAATTCCAGCACACTCTTCCAAATACATGTCCAGCAATGTCAAAGTGTTTTTTATCATGTGTAACTCATTCACAGTACAAATTGACTTACAATTCGTGCGGACGAATTGAAGACAGGGTTCCATTATCCAATTGAAAAGTGAATGCAATGTTTCCCTGTGAGTGTAACATAGTTTATTGTTAGCGATATGGGCTGTGACGTAAGGCTTCCATTCGATAGAATTCGATTCGATATAAACGATCCCACAACGCGATAACACTGCCGGAGATGCTTCCATTGTGTCCATAGTTTCAAATATAATCGATGTGGTATCCGATAAATTAATCGTTTCACCAGATGATAGATAGAGTGTTGGATTTTCGTCGAGCACTGAATACAAAGTTTCCATCCATGTATAGTTTAAAGAACCATCAAAGACTATCCAAGTTCTATTTGTCTCATTTCCTATGGCAGATCGTAATATTTTCGAACAGAATCCGTCTTTCCAAATTGCAGTACGTTTGTCAAAACAACCAAAGAGTTCTTGGTATGTAAGAACGCCTGGGATTATTGTTTCCACACAAACCTTTGATTCGGAATTTTCTTGCGAACTATGTACAGAAGTTATTGCATCTGCAAGTATTGAAATTATACTTGTTTTGCCTACGAGTGATTCGCCAATCAGTATCAAACCCTTTTGATTACACAACAGTTCGAAAGTTTGGATAATTTTTAATTTTAACATATCATGCATGATGATAGATTTTTCTTTGCAAATTACTTCGATAGTGGCTAGGATTTCACCAAGATCGAATGGTAATAATTCGACTGGAAATACTTCGTCTATAATGTTCTTAAATATTAAAGTATCGGAGTGACAAAGCCTGGAAATATTTGTATCGATAAGACATCGTAAAATCAGCATACTCTCATTTTCATTTGGAACATTTTTCTTTAACTGGCTTGCTGATTTAACGAATTCTTTCAAGGATCGCAGATTAAAGTTCTTGCACCTTTCACACTGTAATTGTTCCGACAGTATTTTATAAACGTTGGCTACTTTCGAAGCTAGTTCTTTTGATTCCGAAAAACCAGCAGCGAATAATTTAATTTCAGCTATTTTTTTAATATCTGGTACAATCATGGCAATAGTTCTGAATAACATTTTCAAATTATCGGGTGGTATTGAGCGACCAAATGAATTTAAATTCATAATAACACATATGTGTCCATTTGCGTTTAAAGTCAATGGAATTTCTACGGTAGAAATACTTTGTAGATTCATCACTAAAGCCTGCCGGATCTCAAAAAATTGCTGGGCAATGGCAGAAAGAACTTGCACTTTTAATTTATCGAAATTTTCCAAGCACAGCCATGCTCCGCAACTAAAGCAACCTTTCAATAATTGGGAAAGAAAAATATGTGGAACAATTTCATTGCAGTTAAAAGTGCGGAATTGAATTGCAATTGCCTTTGCGAGACTTTTTACTGTCTCTGTCTTTCCAGAATTCGATGGTCCATTTATTGAACCATAGAAATGATACTTATGTGCTTGCATGAGAGTATGGAAACATCGATCAGTAAGAGGAGTGTTCACAAGACACTGATCATAATGATCGTATTCGTATCCGTAATTAATTGTTGCATTGAAAGTTGAAACACTAATGGAATTTTCAAACACATAGTACCGCAGCTGGGAAATCCAGTTGAAGGCTTCAGGATTAGTAATATTTTGGTCTAATATTAATTTAATAATCTCCGCTTGATGGGACATTATTATTATCAAAGATGAGACCGCACATCTTTGCCTTCGAGAGGATAACACTTTTAGTCCATTAACTAATAAATCTATGCGTGCGATATATTCTATTTTTAAATTATTAATGCAAGTATGATCGGCCTGTTCCAAACCAGCATGTACTTCAGACGTCCACTGAATTCTTTGAGCACATACAATTGCCATACTTGGATAGTTTAAAATATTTTCTAATACAGTTAGATTATTAATTGCGTCACAACATTGAGAAATAATTTGTTTCACTGCTTCAATCATTTCATTATTCAGTTCTAAAAGCCACTTCTCTTCCTGTCCAACTTCTTCCTGGATTTTTATAACTTTAGCAAACTTTAATTCTTCCCAGTATTTCCCGAAAATAGAGCTAATTTCATTCTTCTTATTAATACGAAGTCTGTGTATGCCAAGGAAACATTTCGTTAGAAGTAAGTGCGGTCTGTTTGAGTTAGCCGTGTCGAATAGAACATCCTGGACTTCCTTGTCCGAGAGGAAAAAGAATCTCGCAAAGCGAGCCCTTTTCTCTTGTATGTAGTTCTTCACACTCTTATCGACCATCTCGAGATCTTCACTTGCTCTCTGTAAACCTTCTAAATTCTTCGGGTCGTCGAATTTGTAGAAAAGTGGTTCTTCCAATACTCTGTGCTGCACCTCGGACAATGCATTCTCGACTCCCAAGTAAAGAGACCTTTCTTTACCAAGAACGTTTTCAATCCCTGGATAAGAGAAGATCGGCTCGAGGGAGAGCCGGCGTTCTTGAATGTAATCCCAGTATTCAAGGATCTCCCGAACCCTCTGAATTGAGCAAGAGAATTTCCTTACTTGTGATTCGATTGGCTTCACAAAATTCGAGGCTTGCATTTCTTGGATCTTCGTTGCATGCTCCGCCAACAATGTCTCAATATCTTCCAAGTTTTGAAACACTATCCTACTGGTTTCTTTTTCTTGGACCACTTTAAACGAGACACTGTCCCACTCTTTCTTCATGGTAGAAAGTCTTCTTTGTAATGATAATTCTCTATTGGCACTTACACTGATCGCTTCGTACTTTTCGATATCGGTCATCAAGTCGAACGCTATTATCTTCCTCAATGTTGTACCAGCATTTGGCCTGAGATCACAATTGCAGATTGCAGACATTTCGTCCCAGTGTCTCTTTTGCAATGCTGGATTACACATACACGTCACCAGTGGTAAATAAGTCTTGAACTCATTAATATCTTGCAGTGCTTGCCAACATAACTTGAGAGGCACTGGTTGCTGCATAGGATCAGGATCGTCGGCAATACCAGAAAACTTGAAGCACTTGCTAGTAGTAACATCCATTTTAATCCGTGCTCGGAAAGTGTTATTTGCTTCTGTGATTTCGTGGAAATATTTCAATGTTTTCGTCTCGATGATCTTGGCGTCCAGCCACTCGAAGGGTCCATCGAGCCACACTGTGTTATCCCTTTGCCATTGATGAAGTGTGTGGATAAGCGAATGGAATGGCATTATGGTCTCCTTTAACTCGATCGCCTTGGGAAATTCGGTTTCTGGGAATCGAAACATTCGTTCTTCCTCGTTGATCGCTTGGATTTCCCAGTCTATTTGGCTCATCTGTTTGAGGAGGATTGCATGGTACTCCACATATTCTTGAGTTCTGCTCATGTCATCCATTTCGTCGAGCACACTGAGCTGAGGCACAATCTCATCGACTGATGTGCTCAATGAATTGATTCTTGTTTGTATGTCTTCCTCCAGTTCACTCTTCATTGCCTCCGTCAAGGTATTGCTCTGCGCGAACACTGGCTCAATGTTTACTAACCAGTTGATTGTTTCCCGGTTCAAGTCAATGTGTTCGTCAGGCAAAGTCGCAACACTTAGGAGGGCAGTCAGCATGTGGATCGACTGGCAGATTTTCCGCTCGAGCTCCTTCAGCAATGTTTTGAAAGCACGAGCGATGTATTCGCCCAATTCCATGAGCGCCCTTGCATCTCTTGGGACGTCCAGTGCCCTTGAACTCAATTCCTCGAAGTCCCTGCAGATAGACTTATTGAATTCTTGATGATACCTTATTCCTTCATTAATGAACATGTTAATTATATTCGATGATCGCTTCTTCAGAGATAACTTTGCCTCGCTTTGCTCTAGCATTCCAATATTGTAATATTCGCTGGCTACCATTTCATTAGCCTTTGTTAAATATATTTTGTAGGTGTTCATTCGTTTCAAACACGAGCTAAATGCATCTGTGCTAGAAGAAGCTGAGAGAATTCGTACTCGAATGCTGGTCTGGCATATGGCTTGAAAGTCTGTCGATATTTTATTGAGATGTTCCTCCAGAGGCTGGTACAATCTTTTGAGAGTAACTTGTAATTTATCGTGAGCCTCTTTTACATACCATTCCGGTAGTTTTACTTTAATATACTTGTCATTAGTCCGAACATTTAACCACTCGTTTAAAGGTATCAGGTCTTGAGCGATGTTTCTGATACTGTCGATTAAGTTGTGATATACCGATGAGATTTCTTCGAGACTCGGTGATAAGTAGAACTTGCGATTCTCAAAGAGAAGCCTTATCTTAATTCGTGGACAATTCTGGCCCTTTTCCATTATTTCGATCATGTGGTCGATCGATCTTATCATCAGGTTTATGATCTGTTGTACGAAGACATTTGTTATACATCGCATAGCGTCTGAGAATCGTTTTGGATTACTCTTTTTTAGAACTCGTGAATTAACTAACGCCTTTGAAGTTTCCACGTAAAATTTATTCGACACTTCCAGGGATCCTTTTTTAATATCACTTGCAATAATATCCTCGTACTCATCGAGTGTCAATATACCCATTTCTTGATAGCGTTTGAAATCACATAAAACATTCGGAAGTTTCTTTTGCGCCGAAGTCAATATGACTTCAACAGCGTTTATGTATAAATAGTATTTATTCATTAATGAAGTTCGACGCCGGAGAAGTGTGTCGTGATTAATTTGTATCTTATCCAGAATTAAAAGTTTCGATTTATCACTTTGCTCCGCTTTTACATCGATAAAGGGATTCCTAGAAAATGTGTGAGCGAACACTATCGTCTCGCCGACTTGTTCCATATCCTTTTTATAAGATTCCTTCACTTCTTGCATTAATATATCAAAAACTTCATTTTGTCGAATGCTGCGCTGTTTGTATAACAGTCTGCAAATATTTTCTTCCCATTCACCTGGGAAATCTTCTATCCTTACACTTTTCAGATGCATTTTCATTTCTCTATACGGTAAATTATACTTATACTTCGAGTTTTTTTCACTCATGATGCACAACAAATAACAAAGTACGAGAAAGTAAGCCTTTACTGTTTACATATAGCGGCAAAGTGAAAGATTCAAGGATATTCAAAGTTTTATCGATATTTACATGCGTGTGTGAGTGTGGAAACATTAAATGTGTTGCATTCTTGCAGGGGCAGAAGCAAGCATTGATTTTCTTACGTCTGCGCATGTACAAACACTTTCGATCTGTTTCGGACACTGTGTTCGAGAAAGTATTGTTTACTAAAATAGTGTGTTAACTATTTCGTCAAGATGAGCAGCATTTATATACAGGAGCCACCCACGACGGGCAAAGTGAGTAGAATTTTTCTATTCGGTACATCAGATATTAAAAGATTAATAGTTCAACAAATATAACCCCATTCATTGACGTTTGTAAAATTGTTTGCTTTTTGCGATGACATCCTTGACAAAATCTGACTTATTTTATCTGTAATTATGTGCTGTATGAAATATATAAAGCAACATTTAATTTATTGCTATGTTTTGGCTAATTTAATTGCATTCTATTAGAACCTAACCACAGATTTATTTTTATTGCGTCTATTAGATCTTATTTATAATAAACTATAATGTTTGGATATCTTTCCCTGATTAGGTCGTGATGAAGACAACAGTGGGAGATATAGATTTGGAGCTATGGACAAAAGAGGCTCCAAAAGCATGTAGAAATTTTATACAGCTTTGTATGGAGGGATATTATGATGGCACAATCTTTCATAGAATTATAAAGGGTTTCATAGCACAGGGTGGTGATCCCACAGGCACAGGCGAGGGTGGTGAAAGTATATATGAACAGCCATTCAAAGTATGATCGATCAGCTGATAGTTCTATTTCTATATGTAAATAAAGTGTACAGAATAATTACTATATTTCTTGTAGGATGAATTTCACACAAGATTAAGATTCTGCCGGCGTGGTTTGCTTGCCATGGCTAATGCTGGTAAAGATGATAATGGGTCACAGTTCTTCTTTACTTTGGGACCTACTCCAGAATTACAGAATAAGCATACCATCTTTGGTAAAGTTACTGGAGAGACCATTTATAATATGCTTAAACTAGAAGAAGGTCTTGTTGATGAAGTATGTTATATACATATTATACATTTGCAAAGTCTAGCTAATAAAGCTGTTGTTTCTTTAGTGTTTCATATTTCCTTTTGTAGAATGACAGGCCCCATTATCCCCCCAAAGTTCTTAAGACTGAAGTGCTGCATAATCCATTTACTGACATTGTACCACGAATTCAGAGCAAAAAGAGTGAGGAAAAAGAATCCAAGAAGGAAAAGAAAGCAGGAGTTAAGTAAGAAAGATGCTGCAGATTTTTATTATTGAATTTTCCATTGCATTTTGAGAGGTGACATAGGTGGAATACTTATTTCTAGAAACTTCAAATTGCTTTCATTTGGGGAGGAAGCAGAGGAGGACGAAGAAGAATCTGTAGTATTAAATAAGCAGTTTAGTGGGAAGGGAAAGTCGGCTCACGACCATTTGTCTGATCCAAAATTGAGTTCAGATCTAGCTATTGAACCAGCAGGCCCACCTAGTAAAAAAAAGAAGGAGGATCGTAGTAGTGATTGGGAAAGTGATGGGGAGGAACTTACCCCTGAAGAATCAGCCGCACGTAAAAAAGAAAAAGAGTGCGTTTCCAATCACGATCGTGATATTTTTCATAATTTATTGTATTACTAATGAATTCGATATTATTTCTACTAGGGATATGGCAGAGAGAATAAAAAATAAATTAAGGGATAGTAAAAAATCCACGGAATCCAGCAAAAAACAGGAGAATTTTAAAACAGATGATATTGAAGTGGGCGAGGAAGAGGAGGAATATTATTTCGGAAAAGATCGTGATGACGAGCGCAAAAAACGAGCGTACGTGTCATTTGTGGCTTTTCTAGATCTTTCAATAGTAGCCTAGATAATTTGATAAGAAATGTTTTACTGCAGGGAGGAGATTAGGAAAGAAATTCGCGATCTAAAACGTGATGTGCAAAACGAGAAGAAGGCCAAGGAGTCCGACAAACAACAGCAACTTGAACGCGAAGAGAAGAAAGAAAAAAAGACTGAAGTAATGAAAGAGTACATCGAGACCCAAGTGAAATATAAAGAGGCAAAGTCCAAACTACCCAAAAAGGGTAAAACTCGAGAGGATTTCACGATGGAACTTTTGAATAAGTTCAAAAACAAATTGCACAATGCAAAGGAAACAATTAGAGAGCGGTCTCCTAGCCCTACCAAGGCAGAGAAGGATAAAGATACTGACGATTTTGACCCAGCCGATGAGTCATGGATGGTTCATGTCTTACAGTGTGAAGAAAAGGCACCAGTACTTGCGAAAGATGCTAGTACAAAGGATGATGACTGGTTTGAGATATATGATCCCCGAAATCCACTCAATAAACGACGTAGGGGTGAAAATTCGCAGAAGCCGAGGGATGACCGGGGCAGCAAGCATTACTCGAGAAATAAATAGGTAATCCCGAGCATGCGAGTATGAGTGTATAATTGTAAAAAGCACGATCTAAAATATAATAAATATATACGCCGATTATA
The DNA here is from genome assembly GCA_910591665.1 of Ectemnius continuus. Lineage (NCBI taxonomy): Eukaryota > Metazoa > Arthropoda > Insecta > Hymenoptera > Crabronidae > Ectemnius > Ectemnius continuus. Next base: position 3,076,603 of record OU342868.1, on the reverse strand, counting down.
TCCTTCCACTTGATTCTTTTTTCTTCGACGTCAAGGGTGACACGTGTTCATGCCGCTCATTAGAAGTACGTTTCGCGATTAGATAATACTAGGTGCGAGTTCCGCGTGTAAGTCCTCCGTAATAAAGGCCGGTAACGGACTTAGGATAAAAGATTCGCAAATGCCAGTGTTTACAATGCACTAAAAGATTTCCGGAACATTCTGACGCATAAAAGCCCGAAGGTAGCATTGTCAGTAGTCATTCCTTGTCGATTTTGTGCAAATAGAGCATTGATCGGAGCTTATCCCCTGGCGAGAGCAGAACTTGATAAGGCACTGATACAAAGCTCGTGGCATATTCGTCTACGGATTCAGTCGATGTGTTGACAGCGGGCGATACGCATCGGGAGCTTTACGTAACTTGAGCAGCAGTCCAAATTTCCACCTATCAAAAACATGTATACTAAACACATAGAAGAGAACCACGCGCGCAGAGTCACAGGACAGTAGTCACCGTGTATACACAAAATCCAGTTGTTTCACAAAGACCGTCACCCGTGGAAAGCGTTATTTTTAACGTTGCGCGCTTTGTTCAGCGTGTTCCGAGAAGCAGGCATCGCGCAGTTGAGAAAGCTTAGAGAGATAGTTTAGTACAAAGCGCCGAGGGAACAAGCCGCAAAGAAGAGGCGCGTGAGAGAGACCTCGTGGGCCGGGCGCTCGCTGTTTAAGTAATCGATCTATAACGAGTGTACAAACGATCTACCGCGAATTGGCTGATACTTTTAACGGCACCCAAGAGGATGAGTGTGCGGGTGTGCTGCTTGCTCTCCCATCACTCGAGTGGCTTGTTGTGTGCTCAGTGCCTATAGCTGCGCGAACAAAAGGAACTCCGAAACTGAACTTCCTCGGCGAACCTGCGTCTCCCTGTGAGTGACCGGCGTGTGCTACGAATTTCGCGAGCAGTGAACATGTCAACGACACCTTTGAAGATAGGCATACTCGGTACGTTTCTACCAATCACCTTTCACTGTTTTGTCAATTATATTAAAACACACGCACAATGCGAACTCAAGAGCGACGCGCGTTGTGCTTATCGCGCTTCGCCACATGATAACTTCTCGTTGACCGATCGTCGAATGAATTGCTTTCGAAAATGCAATCCTCCTTCGTAGAGGATGAGTACCCAGTCAGCGAGGAGCAGGCTGATCAAATCAATTCGTCGTTTTTAAGAGCTGTTTCCTGAGTGCTCTAAGCGGGCCGGCCTCTTTCGCCAGGCTGCTTGACCGTACACGTGTCAGTCATCGCCACGTGATAGTGGAATGCTCATACTCTCTCTCATCTCACTAGTGTTGTCATACATTCCACCAGTGTATACGGAATCAGCAGCATCGCCGGTGGTATTAAGATCGCATTAGCATTGATAGGTGAATTAAGTCATTACATAATTGACGTATTTACTTAAGCCGTCGCTGAGCCAAGAAAGCACTGGCTCATAATACACGCGTCACTGACTTCTTGATCGTGCATTCTACTTTAATGTACTCCGTTTAATCGTAATAGGCAGACACGATGGATATACAGTCCTCTCATCGGAAGATCGAGGACGTTTTATTTTTAAATCTCTAGTAGAGTGCCTTGATGCTGCTTCTTATTACCAAAGAGTCTGTCGCGTCTGGTATCTTTCGAGGTGCTAGTTCTCTCCTGTGCGAAGCGGCGAGACATAAAGTATGTAATGCCGCTTCTTGATTCGGCCAAGCGTCTCGCTGAAGATGTAATCGTTAATCGCGTTCAATGTGTGTCATTGCCTCCAGAGCGATTTAAGCCGCCTTCCTTTTTATCACCGCATGCATAGAACCATTACTTCCACGGTCGCGTATCACGGTCGCCCGGAATACAAATCATGAGAGGATCGGGTTTGCAATGTGAAAGTAATTTGTAGTTATCAGGGTCGTGCTAATGTTTTCGGAGGTTCATTAAGGCGAGCGGGTGTTACATAAAGCGGCGAGGTTGAAGCCTGTAGCAAACAAGCTCAGCAAGACAAGGGGTCTTTTCATCGTCCGGGGGAAAAATCTTATGAGTTGAGTCGAACAATATATGTACCCGATAAGCTATCGTGGCGAATCTGTAGATGTGGGTTATCGCATTTACCGGACGGTACAAAGGTGAGTTTCAAGACCGATGACCCTTCACTTGGATCGAGGCAAACTGACGGGATTCACGGGCATCGCGTTACTGTGACAATTAAATAAAAATTCTTAGTTCAGTCGTAATGTCTGCAGTAATCAATTGCGAATAAATAAGTTGAGTCATGTAAAAGTTGCGCGATGACCTCAAGTTCCTTGTCCATAGAAATTTATGTGCGTCAACGATAGATCGCTCGTGCGCCGTAATGCAAACAGTTTCTTTTCGCGCGTGCGTAACTTTTGCCATCTGTCTCAATTACTTTCTATTGATAAATCTCTCGCATGGATCGCTAGAGTGATCTTGCTGTCATATAGGAAAGGAAAAAATGTATGAGGACTTCCACTGCCTCAATATATTGACTTTTTTGCTCGAAGGAGGTCTCAGACATACCAATGTTTACAGATGTGTCGCATTTATATCTTTTTGTTAGTCCAGATAATGAGAGATAAATCAGTGTACTTTTTTCAAACGACACTATGGAACGCTCGTCAAACAGGGGAAGGCCGACTGCAATATAAATGTATTTAAGTTCATTGCACGTTCACCTCTTGATCTCGTAGAGACATTACGTCGCGTTCCAAAGACTTATACAAGGCATAGATCAATCGTTCAAGTATTAAAACAGGCAGAAAATAAAGAATCAATGTTTTGAAAAGCCACAATTGTATCGAAAACGCTCGGAAAGGTCCCCTGATTAATGTATTGCTACTAATTCAATTGATTTTTTCCCATGTTTTACATACTTCCCGACCTTTTCCGGGGCTGAAATTTGGTGGAGAATGTTTTTTTGCATCGAGGAAAACGTAGAAAAAATTCCAGAGCCCTAGCTCAAAATTCATTTTTTCGCAAATTTTTTAAGGCATACCCCTTCAAAAATTTTCGATTTTTCGAAGGTTCTGGGTCCGCAACGAACGCTTGATTTTTCGATTGCTCGTGTCTCAAAACGGATAAAAAACGTAAATGTTGTGGGGGAAATGCCGGAATTCTACCTAAAACACGTGGAAAACCGATCTTGAATATTTCATTTTAGTGGTTTTCCCCATGTTTTCATCACTTCCCGACCTTTTCCGGGGCTGAAATTTGGTGGGGAATGTTTTTTTGCATCGAGGAAAAAGTAGAAAAAATTCCAGGCCCCTAGCTCAAAATTCATTTTTTCGCATATTTTTTAAGGCATACCCCTTCAAAAATTTTCGATTTTTCGAAGGTTCTGGGACCGGGACGAACGCTTGATTTTTCGATTGCTCATGTCTCAAAACGGATAAAAAACATAAATGTTGTGGGGGAAATGCCGGAATTCTACCTAAAACACATGGAAAACCGATCTTGAATATTTCATTTTAGCGGTTTTCCTCATGTTTTTTTATCTTCCCGACCTTTCCCGGGGCTGAAACTTGGTGGGGAATGTTTTTTTGCATCGAGGAAAAAGTAGAAAAAATTCCAGGCCCCTAGCTCAAAATTCATTTTTTCGCAAATTTTTTAAGGTATACCCCTTCAAAAATTTTCGATTTTTCGAAGGTTCTGGGACCGGGACGAACGCTTGATTTTTCGATTGCTCATGTCTCAAAACGGATAGAAAACACGAAACCAGTAGGAGAAATGCCGGATTTGTACCTAAAACACTTGGAAACAGCCTCCCGAATAAACGATTTCAACTAATTCTGTCGGTTTCTTCTATGTTTCCCATACTTCTCGAGCTTTTCCGGGGCTGAAATTTGATGGGTAATATTTTCTTGCATCAAGGAAGAAGTGATACAAATTTCAGAACGCGTACGCCGAGATTCATATTAATTTCGAACCGTCAGACGGTTGCGCTTCCCTCTGCTTTCCGCGCGCTTGTATTTACAAAAGCTGCCGGACTGTTTATCGCCGGTCGAACGAGTCCGAGCAAGACGAGAATGTCCGGGAATAAGTGGATCTCATTGCAATGCCGTTGCCCGCAGAGGAAGGTGCGCGTCCCCGAGATTGGCAGCCCAGACCATCCCATTACAAAGTGCCATTGAGATTATTGCGATTATGTCTTCTGGGAATGTTTCTACCGTCTGTGCTGGTTGCGGGCCCAATGTATCTGCGCTACCGTGTCTATTCCGAACAACTTTACCCTCTGGCAGTCTCCGATCAGCGACTCATCGATGCCAGGGTTTCCACCACCTGGTGCCAGGTAACCAGCACCTACCTACTTTAATAAAAACCAACTATACTCGATGAGAACTTCACTCTCAGCATTCTCGCTCGCTGATAGCACCGGCGAGTATAACACTTCAACCATCAGCTAAGAATAAACCATTGCAAATTCACCTGATAAAAGATGTTACACTCAATGAGTAAGGCTGATGTTATGGTGCGAATGCAAGTCACAGCAGATAGTGTTGGGAATGTTTTTTTTTTTGATAGAGCCAAGTGGTACGCGTGAATACGACCTTCAATGCTTACTTGATGAGCGACCAGCCGAAAGTTAAAAGCGAGGTCCTTCCGGTCTCCATGACCAGGCATTTAGTTTTAGAGGATGACATGAAAGAGTACTGGGGATTCTATCTTCTGAGGGGAAGCAGTGTCACTGTATCCACTTGTGTAAGGTAGATTAGTACCAGTTGTAGATTTCTCGGTGGTGCGAATAATAATCGCGTGAGGGGGGCATTTTTCAAATTATTCTAAAATTCGTAGATGGCCTGGTGCCTCTTTAACAATCATACGAGGCCACAAACACCTGCATGAGTGCGCTTTCATCGGTGATGACAGTAGCGAGGAATTGGAAGAACTCGTTGAGGTCGCAAGGGAGAAAGGTCTCCTCTCGACAAATTTCACTGCTGAGGTACACAAACAAATAGGGGATGCGTTTTAAATTCTCCACTGGTATACTTTAAAATTTGACCTTGGCTTCTAGGAAAATAATTGACTTTTTCAGGAGGGTCAGAGTAATGAACCGGAGAAGATGAAGCGCGCACGACAAGGCGTACATTTCCATCATCAGGAAAATGCAATGAAGATGAATAGTTACAAGAACGTTGCGGCCTCCCACCATCTCAGTAGTCACGAGCTCGATGCCAAAGCAATGCGCAGTATCCTCACGGAACTTTTCGCTAAGACCTTGGACACGAAGAAGAAGCAGAAGGAAAATCCACACCACCATTACGAGGGTGTTTTCGTGGAAACGGCAAACATTGACAAGCCACCAGTCACTGCCGGTCGATTCCCCTTTAGTTTCTTACCGGAGATGCCAAACACGAATTCCCATAAATTGGAGAATGAACAAATAAATCCCGACGAATCGAAAATAAATGGGACGGCGGAGGAGAAGCCCGAAAGAATTACAGAAGATTCTTCGAAGATTCAAAACAGCACTGAAGTAAATTCGCCTGTTACGACAGCTGTTCCCGAAGAGATTTATACAACATCAAAGAAGAAAGATGAGGAGGAGCAGGTGGAAACAGCAACTGAGAGACAAATAATTATGGAAGCACAGAGTAGTTTAGAAAAGAGTGAAGCCTCGTCCACCGAAGTGTTCCAAGATGTCTTGAAGAAGATCAATTCTCTGGGTCATCGGGGCAAGAAGATGCTGGAGAGGCTGATGAAAGAGATTGAAAATCGTGGGGCTGAGGGGGAAGCATTGCGACGGATGGTGAACGAGACGATGAACGATCCCACCCTCTCAGAGGCAGAGAAACTACGGCGCAGAAGGGATCTCGTTCTCTCCTCGCCACTTCATGAGGAGTTAACAGAGGACGATGAAGACGGTGATGCGACCATCGAAGAGGTAAGATATCCTTAATTATTCTCCCCTATAATTCATAATTAATCGACTTATCGCCGGGCCAATTTATCGGTCGTACCTCTGCCTAGATTTAATCTCACCAAAAGAATTCCTATAATCGCGAAAACCCTTTGATTGCCGTGGAAAACTTTCTGCTGATTTGATTCCGCAATGAAGCGGATTCAGCAGCCTGCCATTATCTCTACTCGACGATAATATTAACTACATTAGAATGCGATAAGATACCGATTTAATTTCAGATTAAAATCAAATATGCTTATTCGATATTGAGTGAAATGGTAGGCGCTACACTGTCTCGTATTCTTGTTCCCACTGTCTTCCCAGCTGTTTACGTCACGAGATAAGAAGCGCACACTTTTCTAGATGGCAATCGCTATTTCATTGGGCAGAGCCAGTCCATCATAAACTGGTTAGAATCACCGCCATCGAGATTACTTAATCACATAATTGCCACGGATCAAATCCGCAGTAATTCACTGGGATTGTGCGTTGCACATTTCCGAGTGCCCGCTATCAGCCAATTATAACACTTTTTCGCGATAAGTACACTCATTATCATTAGGATGCATCATGCCAGACACTACTCCGTCATCGTGACAATTTGTCACGAGTGGAATTAGAGCAAGGATGAAACAAGTTTTACTGTTCTGTTACCAGGGAATGCTTCACCCGGATGGCATTGCTGAGGACAGAGGGACTGTGAATGAAACCACTCTAAATGATCGTAGCAATTCAGAATTCTGGAGCTCCTTCAGTAGCTCCGAGGAAAGGCTACTGGAATGCAAAGGCCTGATCCTCAACCTGCCACTAACACCGCATCGCTTTTGCACACCGAAACACGAGAATCAGCACTCGACCGCATCGTTTGCCAACACGGTCACGTACAGGTATGTGCGAATTAATCAGTTTTCCTTAGTCAGCATTTGCACCATGCCAGAAACTACCACATCGCCCTGAAGTCCTACTAAACCGGGGAAAAAATATAGTTACATAATTCTGCAACAACGCACATACCACCTGACAATTTTTTTCTTCATTCTTAGGGTACCAGTGGATGGATATTACTTCTTCGTGTTTAATTCGGAGAACGAGATCCAACCGAATTATGTTCGCATCCAGTTCGATCTTTTAAAGACGGTTTATAATATTTCGAACCCTGTACACGCCTGTAAGAATACGACCAATGAATGTTCCCTGCCCTTTAAGATTTTCAGTAATGAAAGGACTGTCCTGGAGCTGCCATTGAGTGGCAACGATTCCCAGTGGAATGAGGAGTACGTCGTGGTCTCCACGTGCGAGCCTAGGACTGCTGTTTACCTGGTATGCATTATCCTGGTCCCATTACTCATTCTGGTGTTTGCCTTTCACTGAACCTCACGTGTACCACGTGTCAAACCTGTACACGTGTCCAGTGACAGACAGACAAGTATTGTGATTTCACAATGAGCAGTCACCGATAATGCTCAGCCAATGTAAATAGTAGATTTAAGCACGTGGAACCGCGAGAAGTGGTTTACGGGACCGAATGAAAAGACTTAGCAGTATTTATTTAGAAATAGATTTTTTCTCGGCTGCTTGCATCTTGATCAGACGGTCATCGAGAGTTCGGGAAATCCGAGTGAGTCACGATGCTCGAATTAGCAACGAAGTTACCGTGATAGGTACTTTTCAACCTGGTGCACAAACAGGTTCCAAAGATTTTGGTTGAATGGTTCTCAACCACATTACAGAGAAACGTACGAAGTCATAATATGTGACGTTTCGATAAGGCATTATCGATTACGCAGCACGAACACAAGACTGGTAGATAGACTGCAATTAGAATTGGGTGCTGGTTCCACTTGGTACATATTTGTAGATAATCGAGATTTGTACATACGCTGTTTGATAAAGTACGAGTAGGGTGTATAATAAGCGTTACTCTAGATTTACTTCCTTGACGAGGCCTTGTTACACTTGTGATGTACTAGTGCCTTCATCCTATGAGATTCGACGCTCAAAGCGGAGACTGTGGTATACGCATTTATATTTTCTCAGCGTGCATCGTCACGAAGAGTTCAGAGTTTAATAAATAACTGTAATAAACACTGAAAGTATTTCTCGTACTATGCACTTTTGTCCGAGGCGGTGTTCTGTTGTATTCGAGACAATGCTTGAGAGTACAATCGGAGTTCTTTTCAGCGTGATGAGAGAGCGTGACTGTTACAAGGCTAATTAAGTGTCGGGCTAATCCTTTATATTTTCCGGCATCTTAAAAATTAATCTCCATCCTATCTGCTCCTTTAATCCGGCCAGATTAATACCTGCTGCCAATGCAAGAGCCCTCCGACAACTTGACCCTGCGATTCCACTCCCCGGCCCGGCCTCCACCGCCGGGGAGGAGAGGATGAGGCTGTCGGAGGAGAGGTTTTGAGAGGGTGCACGAGGGCGGAGCAACCCCTTATCAGCAGCGAACACTCGTGCACCCTCGCGCAGTCTCCGTCGCTTGGCTTCCTTTCAATGACTTTTCCAGGCGAATCCACTCGCAGGCTTCCTCATTCTTGTCCGTGAATGTCGCTCCTTGATACCCATCTTCGAATATTGCCCTCCTTTGCCAGATTTCTTATCTAAACTCCTGCAAAATGGCGCTTCCCGATTCCCCAAATTCCTAAATTACTAGTCCAAGCCTAATGACGAAAGGATCCTATCAGTTTAACGTCGAGTATGAGGAAATCTTCTGTACATTGAATACAAAGAGAAATATAAATATGCAAATAGTACAAGTGTGAATTATTTCCTATTATTTTAAACCCCAGCTCGAAAGGTATGTTAAACAATTCCTGGTGTGGTAGGATTTCTTATTAGGGAACTGATGGATCAATAGCATCTTGAAGGACAATAGTCCGTCAAGTGGCAAGAGGCGGATGTGGCTTCATAAGAGGCGCACGTGGAAAACAAACACTAATAATGGGATTAATATGGGGCGGCTGGTTGACGGCGATAACGAAAATTGATTTCAGCCTGCCCATGCCCTTTCCAGTCGGAGCGGCAGCAGCCTCCCCGCGCTCCCTTGGTCCAGGGGTGCGCCCGCCGCGGCGTGATTTCGGCCTCGGGATCGCATGGGGATCCCATTCGGACGCGTTGACGTTTCATGGGACGCTGCGCAAACCCGAGCGACACGCCTCTCTTCTATTGGCACACCCTGTCGCGCCGATAATTCTTTTCTACGTGCCACCACCGTACTCCGTGTAGACGAGATTTTTACCATTCAACCGAGTGTCCTCGAGCGCCCTTGACTCTTCTACCCGACGCCGACGCCTCTCTCAATCCCACCGATTTTCCTTTACTTTCACTCTCGCACTTTCAAGGTGCGCGCTTCGATGGAATGTTGTTTAGTAATTAATCGAAGGCTGATACGAAATGTCAATAGAATGTGTGTTTGGATTCCTAGATCGCGGGAATCAGATAGTCTCGATGCGCTTCTGATATAGATCTCGATTAATTGAAAGTCACACGAGCGCGTTTTGCCACGATAGCGTTAATACCTCATTCTTATTCATTGGCACGCACAAATAGAGCAGTAAATTTGGTGGGCCTGTGGGAAACCGCTACAAAACCAACCCCTCAGACCCTTTTTTGTTGCCCCGTGACCTCCTACTCGGAGGGTGCCTCTGCCGTCTCGATGGGAATTTTGAAAAATATGGGGGAGTGCGTCCATAAATTATTGGAGAGTGATAACGATTATTTAGTGACATTCTCAATATTTTAAGCCTGAAATAATTAAATTAAAGTCAAATAGTGCACTGCTGGTAACTTGGAAACAATAATTTTTTATTGATCGTCAGTCATGTGGACAATAAAAAAATCTTTAAGTTTATTTAACGTGTCTGTATGTATGCGGTCACTGTAATGGATTATCGCGGCCCCAAAAAAGTCAGCCCCTGACTGGTCACATTACGAAAGTGGCACGCGTCTACCCTCGGGGTTGCCACACGTGTCACTTATACGCCTTTTATCCCTGAGATCCGGCTGCCGATAGAAAGAGGAAATCCAGCCCTAATAGGGCATTAAAAAAACCTCTGGCGTCAAACTCCCCATCAGCAATATTTTATAACTCCGATTTGTAACATAGTAAAAGTCTGGCGGTTCATTTTCGAAGCCATTAGCAATAAATGTGCAGGAGATTTGACTTCTGCCAAGTTTCTCTGCTTATCTGCTTGTCATGTGTACGAGGAGACGCCCGTACGTCTGTCTCCACCCTCTTCCTGCTCCATGCGGCTGTAGTCTGCCTCGAAGATGTTATCCGAGCAATTAAACAACATATATCGAGACACCAGTCAGGACTTATCTTATCGCTCGGCCACTGTCCGACTGTCGTTGACTAAACATGGTCTTCCTTCGAGTCGATTTAATAATTATAGCCTCAACTTGTTTATTATGTGTTCTAATTTTCACGATTTTCACGATTTACTTTATCAAAATGATTTTATATGTTTTAAAAATAATTTATTGACGGATTAAAGTTGACGTTGCGAATGGAGCAGCTCCCACGCAGATTGGATTGTAATAGCGCTCGAATGAACACTCTCAACGATATAATCATTTAATCGGGCTTAGATGATGATACCCACCCTCTCCCACCCTGCCGTTGGATTCGTCGGGTGCATCGCGCCGGAAAATCCGGAGCACCCCACCGAGGTGTCACAATAAAACAGCTCGTGACTGGTGGCCACTTGACAACCGGTGGCCACCCCGAACTCTCACCCCTAATGTATATTAAACAGCCCTCCACTTTTTTCCTCCCGAGCTAATAAGGTTTTGATTGTTTGGGAAAGTTTCGATCGGTGGGGTGTCGAAAAAGCGTGCTCGCAAACATTCGTATAAATTTGTGACTGCTTTTATGAAGTACTGCAAAGTTGTCTGTGTTTTTCCTGACCGCGCAGACGTAGGAGATAAATTTTTTTCCAAGCTTCCGGCCGGAAAGTAAATAGTTCTCAAGGAGTGCGAAAGTTTGAGGGTGAGGCGGATGTTTTATTGGGTGGCATGCTCCCCTCGGTCGTTAAAGCTTTACGTTGTGGGGCTTTAACAGCGAGCTAAGGGTTTCGGGAGCGCAGAGGGATGCTGGATGCGTATGGAGCAATATGGGATGGTCCAGAGAGCAGCTCCACCCATGAGGCCTGCGCTCCGCCTTCGCAGAATTCATTTTCCCGGGGGCTCCGCAGAACTTTCTATTAGTCAAATCGGTCAGTTTCGCGTCGCCACTCATCTTGACACTAGTACAAGTGTACTCGGGCTCTGTGTCCCTGACAAAGTGTTCCTTAATTATTGTGAAAGTTAGTGTTTAAACTAAATCCACTTGGTGTTCTCCAAAACGTCGACAAAGTCGTGTTCGCAAAGTGACAGTGTAACAATCTGTGTTAATTATGGTAAGATTTCTCGGATCTTTTGACAATTATACTTTTGAGTTCACCTACTTTTTGGATTTCTGTCAGAAAAGGGTTTAATTTGGCCACTTTTAAATTGCAATGGGTTCCTTTTCATCAAGTTCGTCGAGAGAATAAAATGTCAAGTGTCATGGGCAGAACTTTGAAAGAGATACGATAGTCACATCCTGTCGGTGGTGTGTAGTCTAATTTTATTCACGATAACTAACCAGATCAGCCTTGTCGTCTATCAGTCGCGACAAGAGTATATTTTGCGTTATTCCTTGCAATCCTAATAGTTGCTTGGCTAGCCTCGACTAGTTCACTAGGGATTGCAAGACTTGGTGATCAAGTGGACGGGGTGTAAGTGGCACTTACGAATTTTTAATCGATGAATTGTAGCCGATGTTGACGTACAACGGTTGCACGTCGGGTACGGTGGACGCGGAGAACGGTTCACCCGCAGAATCAATCTTATCCGGGGAAGGAGAGCTCGTGGAGGACATTGGTGATTCTCCTGAGACACCAAGGGACACCGAGGAAGAAGCAACCCTTTCGGACGAGTTTTACTCGCACGATACTGACGACGAGGACGATCAGAGCAAGAAGCGACGGGACCGAGCGAACTCCGTGAGCAAAAATTGCCAATATTCTTTGGCGTACGGAAATACTGGGAAAAAGCTCTGTTCCTTGGTGACTTTTGTCTCTGACTCGCTATCCTTTCGTAGCTAGACGGGATCTCGTCCTCCGGCAGCGGCCAGTTAGGTTCACCCACGCCAAGGATCGGTCATTTGGGCGTGAGGAAATTGTTCACGAATAGCCGGGAACGCTGGCGGCAGCAAAATGTCAGCGGCGCCTTCGCCGAATTGCGAAAATTGGTTCCGACCCATCCGCCGGATAAGAAATTATCGAAGAATGAGATTCTACGAATGGCCATTCGGTGCGTGCTGGTTCCGGGTAGAGTGAGATTCAAAGGAGACGAGAGGAAGTGCATGCACGCTTTTACTAATATTGTCATATCTTTTTGAAGGTACATTCGACTTCTCAGCAATGTGTTGGAATGGCAGAAGGCGCAGGATCGCAATGGATTCTCTCAGCAGCAGGACATCAAAATCAAGTGCGAGCCCAGCTTTAACGCGCAGAACTCGAGTCCCTACCCAGGCAAGCCGTCCGTGACTTTCTTAAAACAGGAGAAACCGCCAACAGAGAATTCCCTCACTTTCAGAGCGGGATTTCCTAATCAGCGGCAGATACAGCATCCGGCATCTCAAGTGGCCTGCGATAAAAACGGAAATAATTTATTAATGATAGCACCGGCCGGCTTGAATATGTCCGGCACGACCGTGAAAGGATGCCCAACCCCATCCTCCCTCTCACCGCAAAGCAATTTCCCGTCATCCGGCATGAGCAATGGGAATCTCCTGCGTTCTCCGGTCGCTCCACGATCGGTGTCCTTTCCGAGATCGCCGCAGATGAGTGTCCAAAGTGCGACCGCCTCGAATGTCCTTGCCACTGGATCCCCGAGCGTGCCTGTTCCCGTTGCGAATGGGGCTCCGAGCGTGACTACGGCTGGACCAACTTGCGGTGGCCAGAAGAGATTGAAAGTCGAGAGGGAGGAGGAAGAGCAAGTAGTTCAAGCGAAAGAGTGCCGACTTTCATTGGCCCCAGTCCACAGTGTACCCGTGAGGAAAAGGGTGAAGGTGACGTTTATCAAGGACTCCAGTTCAGCATTTCGAAATGACTATCGTGGCACCGAGCGCAAGTAGAGACTGTGTATCCTTCGTGATTACAGTCCAATCATTCAAGAAAGTATACCGAACGACGTTTGTGGGGTGACAAGATCCTTTCAGTTCTTCCTCCAGTGTTTCGTTCGCGGTGATATTACTTTGGGACTTTGGAATTGAAAGAATACTTTATTCGTAGGTTTGTACTTGTACTACATCGTTCGTACACCATAGTGGAGACAAGTTTCAGTTTTTCCGAGTCGTAGTCCGTCGCGACGCTACCTTAAATAATCCAATCGATTCCCGATACACTGTGACATTTGGTCCTGGACGTATCTCTGTTTCGCTGTTGGTCCTCAATGATTTTTGCACATAGAACCACATTTGCATGTTTCCTAATAAAGTATTATGGACGGTCTAAAAGTCGTAGGAATTATTTGGCAACGCTCGAGAGAAAATCGAGCCAATAAAAAACCTTACAAAGATTCGCATTCGAATGCGTTGGGGTGCGAAGATTTTTTTTTATGCGGTAGTGCGATTGTGTATAATTAGCATTGCTTTTTAATGTGTCTGGTTGGAGATGGAGTTACAATTGAATCGAAAGATGTAACTTAAGATAAAGATAGAGGCTTCGATGCGTGTCTTAGAGACGAAATTCTTTGGCTACCTAATATCTTTCATTCTGACCCGTCGCTCTTACGTCAAGTACACTTTGTATCTGGTGCTGTCTCTTTGTTGACGCTCGGCGTTTATCTTCCGTTGACGATCATCCTTTAATTCGGCTGGTGCGACAGGCGCCGCTTGTTTCTCGTCGGTTTGGCTGAACGCTCTTCTCGGTGGTAGTTCGATCTGCCTGCTACCCCTGTAATCCATACTGCTGCGCTTGGCAGCGTGCGGATCGACACTAACGTAGCTCGCGTCGCTCGTGCGCACTTTTCTCTTGGACAGATCGGCACTCATGTAGCTGGTGGTGCTTGTGCGCGAATTCCGCTTGGAGAAATCAATCTCCACGTAAGTGGAGGTGCTGGCACGTGGCGTTGGCTTCGAGAGATCGCTGCACGCGTAGCTCACGTTGCTCGTACAGGAATCACGTTTCGGATAACTCGACTCGGAGTAACTGCCTCTCGAATCGACTGACTTCCGTTTCGAGTTCTCCGCGTCGGAATAACTTCCCCTAGACTCCACTGATTTCTTCCTCGGTGCTTCTACGTCCGAGGAACAACCGCGCGATTCGGTACATCGACGCCTGGATGCTTCCACGTCGACCGATGATGTTTTGGATGTAAACATTTCACGCTTGGCAGGACGGCCTTCTGCCGAGTTGCTCCTCGACTCGAGTGGCTTGTGCCTCGGACGATCAGTTCCAGCTGAGCTGCTTTTTGACTCGGTCACTTTCTTCTTTGGTACCTCGGCACTCACAGACGATTTTCTCCTCTCTTCCGACATTCTTCTCGGTGGGAAATCCACCTCCCAGGAACGACCTCTCACATCGGGCAGTTTTCGTTTTGGAGGCTGACTTTCCATGGAATTACTGCGCGTTTCTAGTCCCTTCTGCTTTGAAGGCTCTGCTCCAGAACTTTGATTCTTGGATTCTGCAGGCTTATTTTTTAATGGTCCAGCATCGGAAGAAGCACTTCGCGATCCCATAGATTTGCGGCGAGGTATTTTCTCCGAGTAACTAGCACGCGAATCGAATGATGATCGTTGACTCGAAGTGGAATCTCGTTTTTGGTCTTTGTAACCAAATAATTTTCGCATATCTTCCCCACGAACGATACAGGAAGCACGTCTAGTTTTCTCTTCGTGGTCGTCCGAATATGTTCTCCTTCCCTTCACTTTGTAATGTACCTTGGTAGGTATACCTAGATCCTCGCTGAATCTTAATCTCTCGTGGAACCTCTTCAGTCGTTCTTCAAAATCGCTATCGAACACTTCATTGTTTCTTTCCAGGAGACTTTTCCTCGCGCTGACACTTGGTTTACTTTCTTCCGGGCAAACAGCATCGATCTTCGTTTCCCTCAACTGCCATCCATTAAATATTAATCTTTCCTCATAGAAAATTACAGTAACATTACCAATTATTATCAAGATATTACCTGAATCTGTTCTATTCTTTCATTGAATTCAAGATCCTGACTCTTCCTACGAACAGGTTGTACAGCAGTCTTTTCCTCTTCACTGCTACTCTTACTGATCCACGTGTTACCGCGTCGAGGTCCACTCAATCGTTTCGGCCATTCGTTCTCCGTTTTAAAATCATAGAGATCCTTCATACGCTGACTGAGATTACTCGAGGGATCAACAGAATCCGGGGAGTCCTTGCTGGGAAGTTGTTGGACGTCATTGGTACTTTTCTCATCTGCAATAACTCGTCTGATTTCTCCGTCGCATTTATCATACACTTTACAAACTGCGCGTACATAATACAACTCGACAAATTCTATGAAATGCAGGGAGACGCGACATCATACTTACCCTGTTTCTTCGTGGCGAATTCTTTGTCTTTGTGGGTCGGTGAGAATTTTCGCGTTGGTTCCCACTTGGGCGCATCTGCCTTCGCGTCTTTAGTCGGCTCGACGACTGCCTCGGCTTTCCGAGGCTGTTCTAGCTCTACCGCGGCGCCGACGGAGGGCTTTCTTTCCGGTTTGACTCGCGGTACCGGACAAGGCGAGGGGATCTTGGTGAACGTCATCCACCTGGTCGCGGAGCTTTTCGTGCTATCGCAGCTGCTGCCGATCCTGGCGAGCGCAGACGCGTCGTAGCGGAACCTTGAGGTGTTAATTTGCGGTATCCACCTAGGGGTAGTTGGTATCAGAAACCCAGTTTTTTTACTGCCCAGCGAAAGAGAGAGAGAGAAAGAGTGTGAGAGAAAGAGAGAAGAGAGAGAGAGAGAGTCGGAATAGAAGAGTGAGAGTGTGCCGTCCTTTTTTTCTGTTCTTTAGGGTATATTTACCGTAGAAGCGGGTCAGTGGCGCATTACATTTCTATCTCATTACAAGTAACCGACACCAAGATTAGTTTGCGTACGACTGTTGCCATATAGGTATATGTTATTCTCTAACGTAACACATTTATCAGTTACAGTCTACAGTGCTACCTATCTCCGGTACTTATCACGAGTGTATGTATGACGTATGCGTGGGTGTTGCTGTATGTGTCTTTGTGTTTTGCATGTACGTGTGTATTATACGTGATTCGATAACAGCAACAAGAACTCTCGGGTGTTCACGTTGGTGGTCTCTTTTTGACGTAAAAAATGTGCTCTGTCAACCTCGCAGCGATCATTCTGGGGTCGCCGACTTCCGTATTCCTGCGCTCCTCGGTCACTTTCTCGTGCTTCATCATCATCGTCTGGCTGACGTCGGTACTTTGGCTCCTTGCTTGTCTCCCAGCCAAGGATAATCGCGCCTCCTGCTGGGGATGCTGCTGGTGCTGCTGCTGGTGGTGCTGCTGCTGAGGTGGCTCCTGCTCTTCGGAATCCTTGGCGTCTTCCTCCTTGGTAGGAGACATCCTCTTCCCCGTGCTGAAACTCGATCTGGAGGATGGCTCGCCGATTATATCCTCGGCGAGCTCGCCGCCACGCTTCTCATCGTCCTTGGATTGATTGAGTTTCTTGGCACTCGGTGGACTTCGGGTCTTGGGCAGTGGTATCCACCGGGTTGGGTCGAGTTTGCTGGCGTCGGGCAATTCCGTGTGCCGTCTGTCTTCCACTCGTCTTTCCGTGTACTTCTTGAGGCAGTCGACATCGGCGCTCCGACTCCTCTGATTCCGAGGAGATCGGGATGGTCTTCGCTGACCGGTGCCCGTTGGGCTAGACACCTCCTGCTGCATTTACCAAATCAGTTTTGCTTTCATTAGATATTTTTTTTACTATTGTCGCTTCATTTGTAAAAACTTACCTAAGAAAGGTGTAGCCTCGCGTAGTCGGATATGTGGAGAATGCCGTGCTCCGCCGATGCCACGTGCAAGCTCGATCCACACGCTCGTGGATTGATTCTGGTAGTGTGCAACTCGGCAATCTGAGAGCAACAAGCCGCCGCTGGGTCACCGCTCGATGCCAAGTATCCGCTCCAAAATTCATTGCCTTCAAACGAGGAGATCGATATTTGAAATTCAATTGGAATATTGTATGAGGGCGAAAGTGGATACCTGGGAGAGCGTTTCCATCCCACGCGTACGTGACGATTAGGAGTTTGTTCGCATCGGTCGCTCGCTGCAACTTGCTGCAGGGCTCTTTTAGCGCGAAGTGAATTCTTATGTCTGTAATTATTGCCATTGTTTATTCTATCGCTTTATTAAAAATGTCGGTGTAAATTATTATATTTAACGTACCTCCGAGATAATCGCCACTTCCCGCATTGCCGCACTTTTGTTGGCGGAAATAGGCGAACATAATATCCGAGACATAGCGTAATTTCTTATTCATCTTTTTTATCGCGATCTCGAATGTCTTTAGGAAGTAGACTTCCTGGTCCTGCATTAATTTCCAGACACCTAAAAGGGGCATCGACTTAATTATGACAGTAGAGAGGGTTAATTTTAGGATAGAAATGATCGATCGCACGAACCGAGACCAAAGCCAATAACGTGCAGGAAAGCCGTGGTATTTTGTTTCTCGGCTCGAGTGTTCGCCTCGAGAAGTATGATCTCCACTGTAAGGAGAGTTCTCTTCATGTAGTTTTCAATGTCGAAGATAGTTTGACTCGTGAGTGAGAGGTACCTCTTATTTTCCTTCGCCTTAACACGCTTTACCGTCTCCTCATAAAGTGGTTGGTATTCCTCCCCGTAGAACTTTGCCCATACATTTCGCATTCCACGCTTCTCCTCGGAAGCGGCGTCGCCGCTTAATCCATATCTAACGAGTCATTAAATTGATTTATTTATCCAACCTTTATCCTTACTTTAATAAATATCACTTACCCATTTTCAGAGGTATTCTGTTGCGGTGTAATTAGAATGTCTTGGTATTCCATAACGCGTGGCTTCTCAAATCTGTCAGAAAGATCAGAGACAATGATAGGGTCAGGCATTTACGTTCGAAGGAATAATGGGAAAAGACAGAACCTTGTTCCCACGACACCTATAATGACACCTCTCGGTTGAACGGAGTCCGGATCGACAGATACAACACCCCTGTTCTCCCTTGAGCCGTCGTTAATGAATTCCGTATGTGACGACATGGCCATCATCGCCGACAGTTTGATCTCGTCGTACGACAGGCACTTGGTTAACACCTGGGAATAATCGTGCAAATAGATCGGGTTAAAAGAGGTCGCTCAAAAATGGCGATAGAGTGAAACGATCGGTTGGCCTCGTACGAGATTGTCTGAATTTAGTCGAGGCCAGCCGGAACTAACCAGGGGCTCTTTTTCATAGTCGCTGCCTACGTTCTCCCATCCGCCAACGCCGGTTTTACCGTCGATTAGTTTCCATCGATCTTCCACGCCGAAGAAGTGGACGGCGCGCTTTTCGAGCAATCGATGAATGAACTGCGTGAGTCCCATGTCCCGGTACATCGACATCTCGATTGCACTTCCGTTCTCCCGCTTGTACTTGAGCCACCGAGCGATTAGCGGGAGCATCGCCTCGTGGATCAGCGGGTAAACCGAATTGGCATTCATCTGTCGTACATTAATTGGTCGAGATTGAATGGCAATTGCTCGGAGTTCAAGTAACAGCCTGGCTGTTTGGGTGTTGGGTAGGCTGGGCTGGGCGGGGTTAGTTGGTATTTAATAAGCGCTCGCACCTCCAGCACGTCCGCACTGATTCCTCTCTCCTTGAGGGCGGAACACCTCACAGTATTGACAGGGAAATTGATGGGGAAGGCCTCGCTGCGCTTAGTAATTTGCGTAAGGGTCGCGGGCAAGGGCATCGCTACATCCAAACAACCCTTTAGCAAATCCTTCGTGTCCTCATCGAAGGGCACACCGTTCGGAGCACCCAGTGTATACTCCCACGAGATCTCCGGAGGATCTTTCAGCAGGGCTTCCTGCCGATCTTCCTCGGCGCGCCTTTGGTTCTACACATATTCATTTATTATCGAGAGTGCTGCATCCTAGGAATTACACTGTCAGTAATTAATCGCTATTATAATAGGACCTTCCACCGTCTAATAATTAATGAGGGGAATATTGTTTCGAGCGCTTTTTCATTATGATAGATTGCAGTTTTTTCTTTGCTCTTGTGTGCGGGATAAAATTTCGTACGAGGTATAAGCGGGGCAAAGGCGCGGTAGCGTCCAAGAAAATTTGTAAAACCTAAGTTGGGCGTCTATTAATACACCTTAGCACTGATTAGAACAAGGACGCGATCTCTTTGATACTTGGGCATGAAATCCGTTAAGTAGCGGAAAATGTATCCGTTCACCCTAGCGCGCCGAGCCCTCCACCCCGCCGACCCGCCGGCAGCCCTTGAGCGGGAAGTTAACTTCATTTTTTCTGTTTACCGATTCTGCCACCTGAGCGACAGGGGTGAGCAAGAATTAAGGCTACCGTATACTCCCTGAGAAAGAGAGAGTAAGAGAGAGAAAGGCTGTCGCAGCACCGATTTTTCTGGTAAACAACCGAATTCCCTTTTGTTCTTCCGCCGCGATCTCTTTCCTAGGTCGATTCATCCAAAATCAATTCAGAAAACTATTTATAAAAGACAGCTTTAAGAAATCTTTAATAAAGGATTCAAAGCATGACAGGTAGTACTTGGAAATCTTAATACATATCTGTCGTAGCATTTAGTATTTGTAATGCGAACGTCTCTGGTATTTAGTCCAAGTTTTCCTGGTGGACTCGCAGTAGAAATGTGGTAATGACTAGTGGCCGAAGTAGACTATACTTGGAAGGAGTGAAAGCTCTCCCTTAACGGGGGAGAAATTCTCAGTGGATGCTGAGGCGTCGAGTAAATCCAACTGGAATGCACTTGGGGGTAAGTGCAGAGCCGTGTCGGATGTCGGACCACTGTCATCGGGTTATCATCGGCGAGGGAAATGCCAACTCACCTGGCGGATGCAACAGGCGAATAGAGACATGTCGCCCGTTCCTTTCAATCCTTATAAACACCACTAAAATAGAAGCTCGCACGCGCTCAGTCCAACTCTTGGCCCACCATTCGAGATTTCCACTACGCCACCGTCCTTTTGTGTCAGAGCTAAATTTCTCGCCCGATTTCCGCAAATTTCGGTGATTCTTCGCGATGCGCGTCCGCACCAGACGAATCGCCGAGCGCAACTTCTGGACCGAGATTCGGATGCACATGCGCCTCGCGCTCACCACAGACGCGCACGTGCAACAACTTCTGTTTGAATCCTGCGGGATGCTTGCTTTCATGTACCGACAGAACGCGTCCTTCTGGAGGAAAGCGCTGTGCTGGTTTAGTCGTGCTAAAGGTGAATTCTGTGAATGCCATTTCCTGGCTCAAGTAGAATGAGCCCCGCGCCGTTACTAGTCAGACCAGTTCTGGGAAGGTTTGATTTGGAGATTGTGCCGTTTTAAAAATAAGCGGAACAGTAAAAATAGGTTTTTTTGAGAGAAGAGTACATGTTACTTGAAATTAGTACATCGACAAGTAATAGAAAAATTCGTAATGGAAAGGTGAACAATGGAGGGAATTGTTACGCGGTTCGAGGGTGATCAGACAGCAGGCTCTTGCGTAAGTAGTGGCCAGTTCTATAGATATATTGGATTTTGTGTGATATTCATGGATTCCCCGCCGTTCCTCTCACTCTCCCTATCCTTTGCCGTTCACGTCACTTGTGTACGTCACTTGGAATATAAAAAAGCTACGCTCTCGTGGCACGTTGGCCGTACGCACATCGTTATCCGTTGTGAATGCAGCCTTGAAAGATACATCGTGTAACGAGGCAATTACCAGCTATATTGTGGATTAACAGATAAGCGTGGGATGCTTTTGACGTAACAATAATAATGTACAAGCACGCTGGGACCAATCATCGATAATAAATCTCGCGCAATCGCTTACCAGTTGAGACGTTACTTGTAACTGTCTTCTTCTTCAGAATAAAAAGCAATTAACGATTGATAATGCAGTCATTTCATGAAACCCAAGCAATCATTTAACGAAAATCCATGTTGGAACAAATTTTCAAAAGTTCGATCAATAAATTTCAAGGCAATTTGAAATTCTCGGAGCACAATTCAGCTACCACCTGACGAGCTCCGTCGCAACTACTGTCTGATACCGACGGTCTGTTTCCCCTTGCTGGTTTCCCAACACATTTCCGAGGTCTGCCGTTTAAACGAGCGCTCGCGCAGCCTCCCCAGTCTTAAATCCAAACAGGCAACACCTGTGAAAACTTTCCTCAATCGCATTACGAGATCTTTCGGGAGGCAGGCCGGCACCGGAACCGGTTTTACAATTTACACCGTCTGGAGTATTAGTACAAACAAGCTACATTCTTCCACCGAACATTGATCCTTTGATCTAGCAGTACATCTCGCATTCCCGCTCGCTTTCCTTCCTGAAACCACTATGATTAATAGTACTATTGTACTGGACCTGGCATTTGGATATTTGGAGAAGAAATGTTCTTCGGGAAACAAGCAAAGGCGAAGCTATGTTTCTCGAGTAATTTTTCAAGTACTCTTGCGTTTCCGTTCAAGCGGTATTATGAGTGATGGTGCGAGGGGTAGGAATGACAAAGAGGCAGGGAAAGAGAGGTAGAAACGAGCCGATAAAACTCAGGTGAACGCGGAACGGTGAACGTACGGTATACGCTGGTACCCCCGTTTCGGAGCCAAGTCGTTAGTCCCTCTCTCTTTTGCGGTGTGTCAGGGCCGGCTCGACATTGCTGCTTCAATGACTTCTTAAGCGAGAGCACGCCCTGTGACTACTGATTATTCATTGCTACGCGTAACGGCGCTCTTACTATATTTATTCCCTTCGCGTGCTCCCCTTGGCACGGGCTTAGCCGCGCATGTCTTGCTTCCTCATTTCAACTTAGAAAAAAAAAGCTACGAAACTAATGGCGTTTAGATAGCATACACGAGACACTTGGATGTCCTATCAACGTCCTTGTAGAATCGACTGGTTAATGGTACGGTCGCACGAATGACAGTAAAGATATGGCTGGAGAAAACCGGCCGCTCGTAAAGTCGAATGTCAAGGCTGTTACGAATTTCTGGGAAGTCCTTTCGGTGGATTACGCGTGCGGGAGAACCTGTTCGGGCAGCAGGTGGGCAGGTAAAGATGAAAGAGAGTTGTAGCGCAGGAGACTGGAAGGTACGGCCCTGATCTGGTCTCACGGACGAGGGCCTTTCGACTCCAAGTCCGTGAGCCAGCTACAGTCTCCCGTAAGGTGTGGTTCCCGACGTTCTGGTCAGAACTATGCTCGCTGCCCGGAATCAACAAGTGCTCGACGAGGCTGCACCGGGGAAACACTTGACCTAGCCGCGTTCTCCTCTCAGTGGGACATCGTCATCCTCCGCAATTCACCATCTCTGAGATAGTAGTTGCTAGATAGGACCCCGATTGCGCGCGCGTTGCCTTTTCGAAGCGATCGCGCCGGCAAGTGGAGTAACGGCGAGCGTCGTTCGCGTGCGCGCTCCGCCTCGAATCACGCTGGATCGCCGCCGATCGCCAGGTGGAGTATCGTGGGGATCGATCGGTCGTGCTTTCGATCGTCAGAGGCCACCGAGGAGACAGTCTTCCTACTAGTACTGGTACAACAGTGCTCGCAGTGCGAGACTTCGCACGTGTTCTTCGTGAATGACTTCGGTCCTCGTGATGCACCGGTGAATACTTGGACGCCCCAGGCATCCTTTAAGGATAAAACGATCCTTGCGATAGTGTTTACTTCACGTGACCTTACTTCAAGTTCCGTGACTCGCATTTCAAGGATTACTTTGTCAGACTCGGAAACAACCTCTTGAAAAATGAAGCACGGTGAGTAGTAGTTGAAGTTTATGGGGGAGAAGCGCTGACTAGGGACGCGTTACATCTCCGGTGCATCCGTCGTTAGGAGGACACACTTGCTCACGCGATGAGAAAACAGGTTTTACGAACGGACAGCCGCCACTACACGGGCTACACGCTCCTCGCCGAAATAGCGGTACACGTGAAACCAGACGAGAAAGTAGCAATTTGCGCGATCGCGTCTGCCTTCTTTTGTACGCCCCGGCAAGTAACGCATTTCACAGAGAGGCAACACGGCTCTTAAAGCCACTTAATTCTCGCATGTAACACTCGTTCAATTGGACTTCGTGTTTTAAAAGTAAATGTTTGTTAAAGACTGACTTTTCCTGCTGGCATTCAGCACATTGAATACCTCTTTATTACAGAGTGGGAATTCGCTTTGTGATTGCGCAAACTCGAAAAGGATTGCTTAAGTAAAGAGAATGCTGATACGTCGTTTAAAGCCTTTCTTACTTAACTACTCAACGTATATGTCTGTGTCTGAATCAGAATTGTTGCATAAACCTTATACAATGTTCAGTCGTCAAGGAGTTAATACAGTTGACATCGTATGTGAGTTAAAAAGCTAGTGTTCAAGATCATATTGACCGCGGATATCCTGAAAGGAAGCGCGTGCGGTAACTTCCGAAAGGCGGGCCACGTGCTGCGTGACCGACAAAGCGATTTGCGGTTTGATTTGCGAAAGCAACTGCTATGTGCAGCAGCATGTGAGCGTCAATAGGAATAGTAGGACATTCCTAGGGAATTCTAGGACAAGAGAACAATGTTACTATGACGACGCGTTAACCAAACACGAGGGTCATAAACCCTCTCTCTCTCTCTCAACAACTTTCCAAGGGATGTCCCAGTAAAATGCAGGACTCTCATTGATTCATTCTCTTTGTCGGCTGGGGAACGCGTCCTGTCATTATCCTCCGGCAGACAATAGTGTCGAGATCGATTTACGATCATTATATAACAGGCGGGACAATTGTCTTGCTCTCGGATTAGCTCCGTCTTGGGAAACAGCATCGATGCCGTTTCCAGGCTGGGCGATGACAATTAGGAAGAAGGACAATGCGCAATGTTATCTTATTTGTACAAGCGGCGCGTACTGCTTGTGTCTCGTGAGCCGGTGACTCACACATTGCACGGCCGATGAATAATTCATGATGTAGTGTAGTAGCTTATATTTTCGAGTCGGCGAGCTGGTCCGGCCAGAACGAATTGTGTCGCCCGGTTTAATTTCATTCCAACGGACTCCGTTCTTCGTGTTATTATCCGACACACACACGCGCGCATGCACATTGCCTACGGCAGCGTCCGGTGTCCCTCTGCTTTACTGAATTAACACATGCCTGTAAATAAAGCTCGCGCCTCTCGCTCCATGCGTCTTCATTGCGTTTTAGACGGGCGACGAAAGCTCGCTGAAAACGACCTTCGGAAATATAGCGGCGACATCGGGCGGATTAAGATGAATGACGGTGCGAAGTGCTCCGCAGGTTTTCCCGATCGCCGGCCCGAGATAAGCATGCATATTTATTCATCTGCACTGGCAGCACAATCAACATTCTTTTCCGTGCCACTTGGAAGTGGAGATTCCCGGGGCGCGGCCTTCCCCGAGAAATGAGGATTCCTCGGATTAATGTGTCGGGGGACTGGAGCATTTCAATATTTGCCGGAGCCGCTGTGCACCTTCGCATTTCTAGTCGGCCAACAAAGATCTTAGCCGAGTACAATTGCGCGTACAAATTTTCTTCGTTGTCCTACTTGCCAGTCTTGTCGGGACTTATCCACAAGGCTAACATGCTTTCTTACTTATTTGCTTAAGTGACTTTTAACTTGTAAATCGCATCGCTACTCGAGTGCTCTTCAGATAAGAGGACAGTCGAAGTACAAGTTTCTGGAAAAGTGCAAGGTAACTTGATTGTTCCGAATATTGAGGGTGAAGTGTGGGCAGAGGTGCGTGAGCGGTTCCCTCGAATCACGGAACATGACACGGCAAGCCTTGTGCTCGTTCCTTGGAACAATGCCGTAATGATATATGATAATAGACAGCGGTGCATGATTACCGCGTTGCCCCTCAACTCGCTGCGTGTCATTCAAAGGCTATTTTAATGAATGGAGTTTTATCTAGTTGCCCCCCACTCTTCCACTAGTTTTTCTATGGGAGCTCGACTCGGGAAAAAGTGGCTCTCGTCCCATTTCGATTGCATTGTTTGTCGTCCGTCAAATCCATCGCTTTCTGACTCGACACGCTAATTGAGCACTCCGCCTTTTTCTCGCCGGTGCACTTATACACCGAGAAATCGAGCGACTTGATCCAATCATTATGTCGTAGTTGGTGTTGATGATGAGTGCGTTTCTCTGCGATTACGGGGACCGTAATAAATGGAGTGATCCTCGGCAAGCATCGTGTTTGTAGAGGGGAACGTGTCGCAGCGAGCATGCAGAGGCGAAACAGAGCAAGGCCAATTGTGTAAATACAGGAGAACGACTGTTGCAGTTGTTCGATCGAAAATCATCTGATGCCGAGTAACGTCCGTTATAGTACGGTGATTCAAGGGGCGGGTTACTTGCATATGCTGTGTGCTGAAAGTGAATGACTCGGTATCTAAGTCATGCAGCTGCCCACGCACGCAACACCGTCGACTTTCACCTATCGGTTTTGTGCCGGCGGCACCTCTGCCAACAGAGTCCGTGTATTCTTGGCTGGCTCCTTCCTTCGCTCGCACATTCCTAAACGTGTGGCGACCATACGAAAATTTCCCTTATGTAATCCAGCGAAACCTGATTGGGACACTCGGCCGCTCGCGTGGATCTTCTTGAGCAAGAGAATCAATTGATTTCTGGACAGAACTTGACATTTCAGAGATAAAGAGGACACAAGTGGCGTATCTTTGGATTTCGATTATTAAATGAACTCGATATCAGAAAGATCGAAGATCCTCTCGAAGCTCGAGAGGAATGTCGGAATTACAAGATTTCTAGTGACTAGTTTATCTTGAAATTCAATGGTAGCTTGAGATTAATGAGTATTTCGTGGTAACTGTAATTCACGGCGGGAATAGCAGAGTTGTAAACGGGGGCATTCTCATCAGGGGAATTAGACGGGCGTGCAGAGACAGGCGGCTGGTGTGTTCGAAGTTGGAAGGCGGGAGGAGACACGCGAAAATTGCGGTCTGACTGATGCGGTGACTAATCCACTGAAGTCTCTCGATTCCAGCTAAGCGATAGCGGTTTTGCATGACGCGTGTGTGCACTCGGGAACCTACATCTCATGGGTTATCCCAACCCGCAAAAACGAGCAGACTGACAAATAGCGCGTGCCGCAACCGCAGACTAAAAAAACTCGGATCGCATGTCACCTGCTTCACGGCGATCGCTATTCCAGTAAATGGAGCGATAATTCTATGCTTATCGCTGTAATAATTATCCACCTGACTCGATTATTTCGCAACGAGTATCATAATCTTTTTAGGGTTGACGGATAGTTGTATAACATTGGCTTGAAAGTAGCAAGATAGAAGGCAGCCTTTATCTTTTGCATTTTCACGAAGCAAGAGCAACCGTTCGCATTCCTGGAGGCGAAGTGCGTTCATTCGCGTCTTGTTTTCGCGTTGGTTGCGGAATCAATAATGTCACTGCTCCGACGACTTCATTACACGCGGCTAAGGCAGAGGTATGGTACGTGCGCTCGTGGAACGGGTTTAGTTTCAAGCGAATGCCACCGAGCGAGATTTCATTGGGGGCGCGTGTATGTTGTGTCAAGGATAGAGAGGCCGAGTGCGGCCTGGTGCGCTCGAAATTTCTATGAAATACCGCGCGAATTTTCATCGTCATACCGCACTCGCGCGCGCGCGCTCTCTCGCATTCCATTTACAGCGCGCTCTCCTATTAAAATCTGCCAGAGGCACAAAAATAACGAGCCCGCGGGATATTTATCCAGCTAGCTTCGAAACAATTATAAATTCCACAATTTCATTAGCTCCGACAGCCGGCAGAGCCGCATTTGCAAAAATGTAATTCTCACCGAGGCGTATTAGTACTAGGGCAGAGTGCAAATTGCAAGCTTTAATCTGACGCCAGAGGTATTTCGTTTGTTGTTGCAGATGTGTCATGGAGCTTGTTACTCCTGGTGGCTCTGGCAGCAGTGGAAATCCCCGCTCTACCCAGTGGAGCACCCTCGGAAACCTGCGTGGACTTGACACCACGGCATCCAGGAAGCTCCCTGCAAGCTTCCTACCCACCTTACCAGGTGCTACCCGCTGCAGGTCAGGGTAGGGTACGCCTCATCCTTGGAAGTCCACAGGGACTCGCTTACGAAGGTTTCATGATCCTGGCGAGAGACGTTGAGAGCGGGGAATTTGTCGGCGAGTTCGCCAACTTGCCAGACACAGCAAAAGCAGTCGAGTGCATTCCCGGCGTGAAGGTAAACCATCTGTTTCTCATCAGTCTTGTATTCTCGTCGATGTATCATTGATCTATGCGAGAGAGCCAAGTTTCTATAATGCTCGCCTCGAGATATTAAGTTTCCATACTTGGCCGAGTGATTTAGCGAGAAATTTCTCTATGAAAGAATATCACCATATCGCGCTAAACCGCTGGGATTGGATATCAGTTCAATCGCAAATCTGCGCGGGCGACTCGCAAGTTTTTCTTGGTCGGCCGGAGACCGCAGAGGCTTTTTTCTCACTCGGGCAGATTCCTTTCGATCATCATCTGGTGTTCCAAGATAGTATAAATCACGTGTGGAGGCTGTTATGAAGGCCGATCACATGCGGCGGCCTCTTCTTTTTTTCCTGTCTCGTAAGAACGCTGTTCATTCGCTTGTTCGCAGAACGCGGTGACTCACACCAACACCAGCAAGAAGCACAATCTCGAGTTCGACTGGGAGGCACCGGTGGACTACAAGGGCACGATAATCTTTAAGTAAGTGTGGAAGACCGAGGGAGAAAAAGAAGGAAAAGCGAGTTAACGCAGTTAAGCGGTACTCGGTCGCGGCAGCGTAGAGCGTTCGTTTCTTCGCGCTCGACTCGGGAGGAATCTCGTTAGCCCTGGTTTATCCGAGTTGAATCACGCGCTGCCCGACAGTCGGGCGTGTTAAGGGGAACGGTTGCCAGGAATGCGGAAGCTCGACTCATCGAGTCACGAAAATCAAGATGGGAGCGAGAGAGAGAGGGCAAGAAGTAAAAGAGGGGGAAGCAGAGTGTACTTTCACGTTAATTCCTTTCATAATTCATATCGCTACTATGTCGAGGTGTTAGAAGTAAAAGCGATCTTTCACTAACCACCGGAATTCATTGGAATCGCATTTCCGTAAACAAGTAGGAAACCCTCGCGAACCCCTTCTTGTTGCCACGCTCAATTTCGAAAGTCACTGGCTGGCGGGGGTGAAAAGAACTGGGGAAAGCGGGGAAAAAAGTCGCGCGCTATGGGCGAAGTTGAGGGGTTATTCAAAGACGTCAGGAACAGTTATGGAGAGGGAGAGAGAGAGAGTGGAATACCATGGGGAATATGATCGGGGATAGATTGAAACTCGGCGAATATTAATGGCGCAGATATTTCATTACAAAACGAAGCGGAACGCGTACACAGACATCCCTTATGAGGCCGTTGCACTCCCCGTTCTCGTTATCCACGTTACACGTGACGCGCAACGATCCGTCCTCGCATGAATCACGATTGAAAATTAACGTACTGCACCAGCTACGGAGTACATATTCCCTGTCCCATATAGCACACTCTGCTGCACAGCCAGCCACAAAAAGAGCTCGACTTTTAATAAATTTTCAGCTCAATATAGAGATTTCCTTTTACCAATAATAATTCGGTTTGGACTTTCATTTATTATGGCTGGATATTTTGATTATCAAATTCCATGGTCGCCATTCGTTCTTGGCAGTATTATACTTGGTTCCCACGCCCGCACCCACCTTGCATCACGCCGAACCGACCCGGAAGGCTATCGTTTGCACGTTTCTCAATCGTACCCGAGCCAATTGTCTTTTGCAATTCGCCGGCCGTGCGGCAGTGATTTTCAGACTCGCAACTATCGAGTAACTCGATCTTCCCCGTTGCAGTGTTGCTTAATCGATATCCTCGAGGTGAGTCGAGCGTCGTGGGAGTTCGAGTTCTTTAACACCAAGATCGAAAGAGGCTTTCCATGGAAGACATTTGACTAACTGGAATATTTATTTATTTCCTTTTTTTCCTGGACGTAGTTCTACGTTCGCACAGGACTATTCTACGTACTGGGTGGGTGTGGAGTCGCCGAGGATTACGGTGTCGAAGCGATCCATCGATGTGTTGACCTCGCCAACCCCAGCCACCACCCCTAGAACGAGCACGCCGCCCTATTTCAGTCCGACCGTCGATTACGAGGTGAGTGTTTCCTCGGCCGACCGCCGATCATGAGGCAAGCATGCTTTTCACACCGGATAATCGTGCTAGAATCATCATCCCTCTCAGCTCGGAGATTCTCTCAGGGAAACTACCACCGCCCCCTCTCTCAAAGCCGCTTGGAAACTTTCCCTGCTAATTCTCCTCCCAAGTTGAATTAACAGACTGTCGGCTCTGCCGATCTCGCTCGTTGCATATATCGCCGAGCTATCTAGAAGGCCGAATATAGTTTTGAAGTCTTTTAATTATTCGACACTCGGCCTCCCCAAGGTGTAACGGCTGAACGGCACTCCGGGGGATTGGTGTAAACGCGCTCGTCGAGAATTCGAGTCTACATGGAAGTCTCGTCGCTGGAGATTAGAAAGCAAAAGGAGGCTCTCGTGTTCCAGCATGATATCAGCACGCGATGCGCCGATCTATGCGTTATTCATGCACGTGCGCATTCATCGTGGTTAGCTGCGGAGAGACGTGCATAATTCCAGGGAGGAGTAGGATACGCGCACCACTCGGTTTTATGCTTTGTGTACTTTCCCCGTCCACTTTCGTGCCGGGCAGCTAGCAGCTCGGATTTTTCCTGACGAGCTTGTTCGCTCTTTCCTCCTCAATCACTTTTCCAAATGCCTTTTGCGGCAATCGACTAACTCATAGTCCACTGAGTCCAGTCTATTCACTATGTAGAGTGCCCATTCTAAAACGGCAGACATTCCCGAGTCTCGATCTATTTTCCTTTCTTGCTCCATGATTATTGGTAACAATGCCACGACAAAGCGGCCCTCACAAATCAAGGTTCGATCAAGGTGAAGCAAGTGGTCCATATAGGTGGGGTCGGCAAAATAGTCAGGGCAAAGGACTGTTCTGTCGAGTCATTGGCAATCAGATATCGAAATGCTGGGACTAAGAGCCTTGATGGACCAAGTCAATCTAGCATTGGTGATAGAGGCCAACGCCTTGTAAGAAATAAGTGTTAGCGAGTACTGAGCGAGTAATGCTTGGTAATAGCTGCGCGTGGATTTCCTCTAGCGTGACCAGTCGGCTTGGCCAAGCTTGCTTAAGTTGAAGGCTGGTCATCAAACTTTTCTTCTTCCGCCGGCAATCCAGACTTCCATTTACTTTTCGAGCGTTCATGCCAACTGCTGCGAGAGTGGCCCGTCTTACGGGCCATTCAAGTACAACTCCATATATGTGACTCGGCGTATTACTCATACTTCCTTTCGTATAGTGTCAATGTCACTGTCCCAAGTGGAGGAACAGCCAGTTGGTAATCAAGGAGAAACAGACAATAGATGACACAGTAGAAGATTTAACATTTTATCGGACTTCCCTTTGAGCTCATTAGCGAGGCACTATGGAGAGAAGATCGTCGTGAGAAATGGAGAGCTCTCTCTCTCGCGGGTCCGATTGGTTTCTAGAACAGGATCGCTTTGCTAGAATAGTTCTCCTATAGTAGATATCTGAACCACTCCGTTAGTTGTAGCCGCCTATATCGACTTTAAATGGCTCTCTCTCTCCCAGCGCCAATCATGGCCCCTCGTTCAACTATTTTAACGTTAAATTAATTATCGTTGCACAACGAATCTCGTATCGATCGCGTTGTTTAATGACGAATACAGTAACGGGGCCCGGTGGGAGAGAGCTAATTAGCGATGTACACGGAGTAGTAGCAGATTGAATAATGAGGTAGGATTATTAAAATCATCAAATGGCATTTGTAACCTACTCCAAAATGAATTATGATTACCGGCATGAAAATATTATCGAAATCATGTTCAAAATCGGAGAGTGTTGTCGCGGAAATGTTTCGCCCTATTGCGGCACTCCGGGCATAATCACAAGTAATTGGTAATTGACCCATTGAGCTTTCCTCTGCAATTAGTAGCACGAATGTCTGTTGGGTGTACGTCACCTCGGCACTGGAGAAGCATGCATGGTTGGCGCGTGTTGCAGGCAAAGGCGGCGAACGATCCTTTCTATGATGGGTGCGGTACCACGAAGAATTGCTTTGGCACACCGGACGGCTGCATAGGGACCAAGGACTGCATAGCTATGGTGGCAGTATTGGTGCGCGGCGAGCGTTACCTCTTCGAGATGCAAGCACGTGGAGCCAAATATGTCGCAGTGGGTTTGTCCGAAGACAGCAAAATGGTAATTTCGCCTAGGAGAACTGGCTACTTCAAACCTGATTCAGATTCCTCCTTCGCCACAACTTCTTCTAGCTTTTTCTCTCTCCGTTCCTTTCTCGCACGTTCGATTCCAATCAATAAAGCGTGATTTTCTTGGAACACTCCTGGTTTTCCCATAGTAAAGATAGAAAAGCGAGAATTAAACTGGATTCTTTGAACTTGGAGTACCGTGATGAATATCAGAGGATGATTGGTGATAATAATTAATTAATTGTACGTGCAGGGAGAGGACAGCGTAGTGGAGTGTACCAACGAGGGCGGCGAGATTGCCCTCCATATGTCCTGGAACTCCGGGAAGCGCAATATGCGCCAACCCATGGTTAGTATTGTTGTTTACAGTGGAGCGTCAGATGATGTAGCACGTTATTGTCCGAGATAAGGTTGCAACGGGTTATTACATGAATTAACACCGCCTCCCGTTGAGACTTCTCGCCAACAGAAGTGTATCTTCTTCGAGATTACGTCTGATTAATTGCTAATTATAGTAATGATAGTATTCGCCTCGTTATGAGGATTTTGGGATCTAGAAAGGCCGAGAACTGTTGCGTTAATCAGAGACTGACGAGTGAAATGAAATGTTGCGAGAAATCAGTGAAGCTAGAGTCTTAAAAGATCGACTTTCGCTCGTATCCTTGATAGCAATCAAACTCAACTCAATTGCTGGTTTCTAGAGATACGCACGACCTTGCTCCAATTGTGATTTCCTTTACAGCAGGAAGGAGC
This sequence comes from Ectemnius continuus, assembly GCA_910591665.1. Taxonomy (NCBI): domain Eukaryota; kingdom Metazoa; phylum Arthropoda; class Insecta; order Hymenoptera; family Crabronidae; genus Ectemnius; species Ectemnius continuus. The sequence goes on along the minus strand of OU342868.1, from coordinate 3,044,337 downwards.
GGTTCAACTGGAGGCCAGCTCCATCAAAGACGACATGATCGGCTGTAAATTTTGGAGGGAGAAGACCACTGTGGTCCAAGGACGAGAGTTCGATCTCGTGAATACTCCATATCACTTGCTGGTCGCCGCCGGCAGTAACCTCAAGAGTCTGTATCCACGATTGATGCTAAATTTTCAATTCGTCTCATCTCCATTATTCCTCAGCAATTTTTAATACCACTTTCAACTCGTTTCCATCCATTTCTACATATTTGGCATTCAATCCGAGTACTGATATATCCAAGCCCCATGAATTTCGCATGAGACTCCTTTTCGATTCCGATGCTCTCACGCCGAAAGTGGAGAATCGATCTTCCTTCAAATTCACTTACATAATGCACGTAATCATTGCGCACGACCAGAGAAACGTTTCGAGAGAACGGTTGTTTCGAAATGTCCAGGTAGTGGCGTCGACTTCCACGACATCGCGTACGCCGCGACGGGCAGTCCTAAATCATTGGCGGATGTCGGTGCTTTCACAACAGCTAGCGACATCCTCATCCGAGTTCACGGTGCTCTGATGTTGGCATCTTGGATCGGTACCGCTTCCGTTGGAATCCTTCTCGCCAGGTACTACCGGCAAACATGGGTCGGTTCCCAGTTCTGCGGCAAGGATCAATGGTTCGCTGTAAGTGTCCTATTCTTCTTGTAATCGAAGCGCCGAGAACCCTTTTACTATCCGAACTAACATGACCAACCCCGTCTAATGCCCCTGATTTCATTGGTCAACATTTCTGACCACGAATTTCCGGTCCCAGAGTTAATGCGGAGTTTTAGCTTATCCTGCAACTTTGATACACTTCTCTGCCCTGGTAGAAATTAATTTTCACCGTGTGTAGAAGTGTGACTACTTGTTCATGAAAGTTGTACTTGATCTCAACGCGTCCGAACCATTTCAAATTGCCCGAGGAGAGAAATCTGAATGTTCTGGCTGGGAAACGCAATTTGCCCGTTTAAGGACCTATTGAAAGTGGCCCCGGGACTCTTTTTTACTGCTTATTTGGAGCGCGAAAGGATGTCTGGTCGAAAGTGAATGGTTCTTGCTCTATATGTGTACTTAGAATTCATAGCTGATAATGAGCTCCCGATTCAGCTATTACGGCATTAGCAGATATCACTGAGAACGGCGAAACTTTAGAAGAGGACAATTATCGGAAGATCGTAAAGGCGTGTTTTAGTAACACACTGATAGTCTCTGGCTACCTATCATTACCAGCTAATCCGGCTTTGGCACGGTGAGTGCCGTTCACTTGGTAGAGAGTAGTGCCATTCACGAGTGAAGAATGTAATCGGCCCGGAAGGACTCTTGCTCCTGGCATGCGACCAAGGATAATATCGAACTTATCGCGGATAATCGAAGTGAACGAGCGGTCTGTGCGTCAATAGAAAATTATGAGCGGTCTCCTTGTCGGAGCTTGATAAATCTACCTCGAGAGTTGCTAAAGGTAGTTGTATTAGTACTGTACCATCCAAAAATCAACATTTGATCGAAGAAACCGTTAACTTCGCTTTCATACTGTCGTCTGTCGTGTCTGTCGCCTTAAAAAATTTGTGAAAAAATGAATTTTGGGCTAGGGGCCTGGAATTTTTTCTACTTCTTCCTTGATGCAAAAAAACATTCCCCACCAACTTTCAGCCCCGGAAAAGGTCGGGAAGTATGAAAAACATAGGGAAAACCACGAAAATCAATTCTTCAGGATTGGTTTTCCATGTGTTTTAGGTAGAATTCTGGCATTTCCCCCACAACATTTATGTTTTTTATCCGTTTTGAGACACGAGCAATCGAAAAATCAAGCGTTCGTTGCGGTCCCAGAACCTTCGAAAAATCGAAAATTTTTGAAGGGGTATGCCTTAAAAAATTTGCGAAAAAATGAATTTTGGGCTAGGGCTCTGGAATTTTTTCTACTTCTTCCTCGATGCAAAAAAACACTTTCTACAAAGTTTCAGCCCCGGGAAAGGTCGGGAAGATAAAAAAACATAGGGAAAACCATCGAAATGAAATATTCCAGATCAGTTTTCCACGTGTTTTAGGTAGAATTCCGGCATTTCCCCCACAACATTTATGTTTTTTATCCGTTTTGAGACACGAGCAATCGAAAAATCAAGCGTTCGTCCCGGTCCCAGAACCTTCGAAAAATCGAAAATTTTTGAAGGGGTATGCCTTAAAAAATTTGCGAAAAAATGAATTTTGAGCTAGGGGCCTGGAATTTTGTCTACTTTTTCCTCGATGCAAAAAAACACTTTCTACAAAGTTTCAGCCCCGGGAAAGGTCGGGAAGTCATGAAAACATTATAAAAACCGTTGAAATCAAATATTCCAGACCGGTTTTCCATGTGTTTTAGGTGCAAATCCGGCATTTCCCCCACAACATTTATGTTTTTTATCCGTTTTGAGACACGAGCAATCGAAAAATCAAGCGTTCGTTCCGGTCCCAGAACCTTCGAAAAATCGAAAATTTTTGAAGGGGTATGCCTTAAAAAATTTGCGAAAAAATGAATTTTGAGCTAGGGGCCTGGAATTTTTTCTACTTTTTCCTCGATGCAAAAAAACACTTTCTACAAAGTTTCAGCCCCGGGAAAGGTCGGGAAGTCATGAAAACATTATAAAAACCGTTGAAATCAAATATTCAAGATCGGTTTTCCACGTGTTTTAGGTAGAATTCCGGCATTTCCCCCACAATATTTATGTTTTTTATCCGTTTTGAGACACGAGCAATCGAAAAATCAAGCGTTCGTCCCGGTCCCAGAACCTTCGAAAAATCGAAAATTTTTGAAGGGGTACATGCCAGGGAATGATACTTTCTATGTTGAGAAAGTAGACGTGTCGACAGTTTTCAAGATTCGAGTGATTTAAGATTGGATTTTTAATTAGTGGCACAGGTTTTTCATGATCCTGACTTGGGCGATGACCATTGGCGCATTCGTGGTGATATTCGTGGAGCTGGGTGAATGGAGTTCGGAAACGATCCATGCGTCTTTGGGCCTGGCGACGACGATCTTAGCATTTATCCAGCCGTTTATGGCAGCGATGCGGCCTCATCCTGGTGCACCGCGAAGACCGCTCTTCAATTGGGTCCATTGGTTCGTTGGGAATGCGGCGCAGATTTGTGGCAGTAAGTTTTGTCCGTAATGCCTCGGGCGTACCACCGCTTTTGGTGTCTTTCATTGAGAGCGTATGGACGGAGGATGGCTGAATCGTCGCTGAATTGAAATTCCTTCCACAGTAATCGCAATTTTCTTCGCGGTCCGGCTGAACAAGGCTAAGCTCCCGGAATGGGTCGACTGGATTCTGGTCGCCTACGTGGTGTTCCACATTCTGACTCACCTCATCCTCACGGTAAGGGCTTTATTTGAAATTTATAAAGCGATTTATGCCACTGAAGTAGAAGCACTGCAAGCGTGACTTGCACCGAGAGTCTACCGCCCGTTAATGTAGAGATACTTCATTCGCTCAAGCAGATACTACTTGAAAAAACTCCATGAACTCTTCTGAGAACTGGTGGACTATAAATGTTGGATTCAATTTCAGTTTGTCGGCTGTGCCTCCGACAGGCAAGCCAGTCAGAGAGTGAACTCATTCCCAATGAAGGACATGCACTCCCGGGGTTCTATGGTACACCCGGATGTCAGGCAAGACGCTCCCGTGAGTACTATACTTAATGATATACAAATAAATACTTATTTATTATTGACATAATTAAAAACATTTGATTTTCAGCATTCTGGCATCAGAAAGTGTATCTTCGGCGTGTATTTCGTGGTGATTACCCTATTCGTTGTCGCTCTGGTAGTTATCACTGTGCTCGCGCCAATCGAAGAGTCGTGGACCTCCCTCAAGAATACTATCTCGAATTACTAAGGACCACCGAATGGGTGGAGGCGTGCAAACAGAAGATTTGCATCACCTGATTGCGCATCGTCGCGCCGGTGGCATCGCCAGGAGATACTGCCCCGCGGTTTCCCCTGTTAACGTGATAAGTGTCGAATTCGACGTTACTGGATAGCAGCGCTGAGCCACTACTGTCTATATGTAAATCAGTCCTCGACTGATGCAAGCCTTTGTTTAGCGAGGAGCGCCATGATGCAAATTACTCACAGCAATATTGCCCGATGTCGCAAATATTCCTGCATGTTTCGACATCGAGTAGAGAGCGAGCGAGCGAGTGAGAATGCGAATGAATGTTGCAGAGAGTGACAGGTACACCGAGTGAATGTAAAGGGACGAAGATTGGTGAATGACACTATCACGTTTCGAAGTCGATTGGGCATCAGACGCACACACGAATTAGGCGGTCCTCGGGATCAGCTGGACAATAATCCGCTAAGTCGCAAAGCTCCTTACCATTCCCACAGACTGATATTTCTAGACTCGCGAGAGCGGAACCGTGTCTGTTCCGCGCCACTAAGAAATTCTTAAGCAGCTCTAACCGTCCAGTAAGGAGGTAAGAAGCTGGCCGTACGGTAAACAAATTGAGGGTACTCCTCCTCGCAGAGTAATGCTTCTACTCTGCCCGGGAGAACGCCGAGGGGCATCGATTTGTTTCTATCAGACTTACCGCGGTGTTCTTCCGCCCATGGTAAGAGTAATTGTGTACTACCGTGTTATTCGAATCTCCGAAGGACTCTCGTCTGTAAGGTGCTTTTATATCTCTACTTTGTATGTCTACCATCTAGTAGTATCATCAGAGCCTATATATATACATATATATTTATATAACACACTCCTCACAGTATTAATGTTTGCGATGTTTTTGCGTCCTGGAGTCCTCGGACAACAAGTTCGCAAGTTCGTTCGCAGCTAACGTCCAATTGTCAGCAGGAATAACACATTTTGTCATGCCTTACATTGATTGTTAATAAAGCTGGACGAGCGCGCATTGCGCCCGAGGTATGCGGGATTTCCTATCCAGGACTTTCTCCCGGAATGTCCTTGTGCAATACGCGCGGGTGCCTGCACCCTGAAACAACGCTACTCCCTCCCTCGATATTTCCTCGCAATGCGCGATCGGAAAAACAAGCCGAGCCATAGCGTGTCCTTCTTTTTGGTATTGCGCACCTGCTCCTGTCGGAAGAGCAAGAGGAAGTGAAAGAGAGTCCTTTCCAGTTCTGAGCAGAAGGATTATCCGTTTAACGTCAAGGTCCCTGGGAACGAGCCGGCGGGTGAACTCAATTAACCGCGAGAGACAGGCCATTCTTAATCGGATCTGAATTCCCTAAATCGATAAGGGAAAGTCTCTCCTAGGTGCGTTCAAGAAAGAACTTTATCTCATCTTCTTTCAGCAAATAAAATCCAAGCTTATTGCTCTCAACTATTAATATCTCTCTCCATTCTCCATGGAAGCTTTCACCATTACGGTGGGAGTTATTTTCTCTTACTGAATACAGTTCACATAATCTTCCTTGAAGAGTGACCACTTGTAAGTCAATGCAGACCAGCCAGTTATTATTCGAAGCCTTCGCCAAGCGCGCTTCTATAGAAGATTGGGTTTGTGGGAGGAAGGGGTTGAATGCTGCAAGTTCTAGTATCGAGTACGACTACCCCTATAACTAGAGGGGTGATAAACGGGCTATTCGGCGAGTACAGGTGTATACGTTCCTGGTCGGCGATACTTCTCTAGTTCCTTTTTAGCTTAGGAAAGAAAGGGGGTGGGTGGATGGGTGAGGGTAGCTGGATCTGGAAGGGCAGAGAGCGAGCGTCGTCTCTCGGGGGTGGCATGTTTTCCAGGGGGTTAGTAAAGAGCCTCCGAGAAAAAAATGGCGGCCGATCGAAGGCGGTGGCGTTATGACGCATGCCGCACGGCGTCTCTCGGCGTCCCTCGGCGGCGCCACCGTCGACCCACCCCCGCAGTTCGATTGGAGACACCGGCCGGCTTCGACGGTCGTTGCGGAGCTCCCTCGTCCGCTTGCGAGTTCGCGTGAGTGTTCCCGGACTTACCCTTTACTTTCGTCACTGAGAGAATCATCCCCTTGTTCCCAAGTGATCCTGACACTGCGGAATCAGGTACGTCGTGTGGTATTGAGACTCTTTGCAACCGAGTGGTTTGTGATAGCTCAGTTCGTCGAGTCCGGTCTTTTGACCAGCTTCATTCCTATCTTCGCCGACAAAGAATAGTACTCGGTTTTAAGGCTCGAAATTCTAGTAATTAATATTAGAATCGTTGGTAGTTCGATTGTTAGTATTTCTCTCATTTTGGTTTGAGCCCTGGTTGCTCGGGGGAGCGGTGTCGAATTTTTTAGGGAAATTTGGCCCGGTCCTTTCGTTCGGCGCAAGAGAATCCGTTTCGGCAGCTGAACAGTACAGGCCGATGTAACACGATCGAACAGCGAAATCCGATCAGCCGGTGGAACTGGTTCTATCGAGGGGGGTCTGAGTGATCGCGGTCGTCGAACTTGAATCGGGGAAGGTGCGGGAGCGCTCGGTATCGGCCAGGCGACAGTCGATAGTTGACATTCGGGCTTAAGTCATGGGGTCGTGTCATAGAGCTCTCCTTCCTACTCGGATCAAATTACACGCCTTCAATTTCCTCCCGAGCGCTTCTATTCTTCGTACACCCACGCGCCTTGAACAATCGACGACATTACCTTGAAAGTGGCTTCTTTTCGTCGCGCCAGCTAGTAAAACGATACATTTCGGCAGGCGGATATAGAGTGAAACATATCGTCAAGGTAACTTTATTGACTTTCCATTAACACATCGTTTGCATAATCCTAATTGCGCAAATTTCTTCTGGCCGCTCGTCTCGGTGGCAGCTATCGACCGTAGACTTCACGAGAATTTCATTATATCGAGGGTGTCGCGGCACTTTTGTCATTTGCCTGGTAGACACGTCCCGCGGGAGGCTTACTGTTCGGTAAGCCACTCGCTTTTTGCGAGAGCGTGTCTTTCCTTTGAGGCGAGAGGGCCGCCGCATAATATGCATGCCGATATCGATATGCATACCGCGTCAACTGGATTTGCATGGGATATCGCCGCCCAGGATAGCGTTGATCATTTGCCGATGCTCGGCAAGAACGGTAAATATCATAGAGGTTCCATTACACGCGCGGCTGAATACCAAACTGAATTGTGGACACGTTGAGGATCGATCCTCACTAGACTAGACTTGAAAATAGACATGGAAATTTGTAGTGGTAGTAGTAGTCGATCCGGGTAGGAGGGGGGAGAAAGAAGGAAGGAAGGAAGGAAGGCGGGCGGGAAGACGTAGATTGCCGAAAAGTTTGAGGTCGATAGGTCTCGGTTGAAGGGCTTGCCAGCAGGTGCTCGAGGGCCCTGAATTGTTCTTGTTCTTGGTAGAGAGGAGTAGCGGCGGCCCGTCAATATTGTCGGTAGTTGGTGCCCACTTTTCTCACTGCCATTCTTGCAAGGAGTCTCAGCTACGCGGCACGCTCCCTTGCATCGTGCTTGCCATTCTCACCAGTGAGTCCGCGCCAATCCAGATAAAGAAAGGTGGCCAGTGTCCGGCTGGGAATATAAGTGTACGCCTGGCGAGAGCGTCGCACCCGAGAGAACCGGCAGAGACTCTTCTAGTGTCGCCGAGCTCGCCGAGTGCAAAGGGGCCTCCTCGATTTTGCTGGCTGGCTTTACGGGCAATGCGGGAGTGAAGACTGATCGGTCAGCGACAAGTGCATGTTTATCGCTGGACGATGGCTGGACATCGTGCCTGTCGGTTCATCGTGATCCTCGGGCAGCTGCTAGCGGTGGTGCTGGTGCTCGGCCAGAACCCGCTGGAGGAGAAGACCACCTTCGAGGCTGCCTTTCAGGGTAAGTTCTTCTTGAATTATCGATGCCACACGCTCAAATTTTCAGCGATACTCATGGCATACCGTCACTTGCCACAGTCTCCCACCGCCACACTCAAATCCCAATAGGCTCCCCCAAATCCCGCTTATAAAAACAACTCCACGTTTATTCGCGTTCCTTTTACCGAACCGACTTCTTTCCAACAGTGTTCCTTCAAGTTTATAGCGGTGGAAAAAGTTAGAGCTCTTCTCTGCTCCGAGTAGCGATGGCTATTATTAAAGCGAGCCAATAGAACGTGTTTCTAGAGTTTTGGTGATAAGGGGGTGGGGGCTATAGGAGTTTTCATGCTAGTGCGAAACTTAATTAAGGCAGCATACACTCGCTGAGCATTTGGCCGGATCGCGGATAGATACGGGCGAATCGACGCACTCGTCGAAATGCATTAGCGAATGTCGAGACTATTTTGAATATGCAAATGCCTGTCGTCCCCAGCACGTAGAACGAGCCTCTGTAGAGAGACGAGAGAGGCAGGATGGGTGGGCGAGTGGGGGTTGGTTGCTAGATAGTCGACGGCGGACGAAAAGTGTTTATTCTCGAACAAGCACGCTACCCACCGGATTGGAAGTACACACGTTTTCGTGGGGGGATTCGTTTGCACACGCTGTATCGCTAGGGTACTTTCGAGCCATTCATTGCAGGGTGCGTAATTCCATCGACTAAATCAATTGAACTCTCCGCTCCCTCCTCCCCCGCTCCCCCAATGAATCATGAAATATGGGCGCACGTGTGTTGCGTGTCACGGTGCATTTCCATTATAATGGAGAACTTGCCAATACTTCATCAAACCTACTAATGCTTTATCTCTCGCTCTGCTTCCCACTGTTTTAGAATATTGATTAGCTCCCCTGTTACGGCGGACTATTCTCCTTCATTAATACCAACATTATCCCCGTTTGATTAACTATTCACCCTGCCCTCACTTTCCGACATTATCCGATATCACCTGTTATACTGTCGGCGGTGCTTTTTTTTCTAATTTTTAACGAGCTCACTTCCATTGTATCTTGAAGAGTGCGAGGATAATCAGCGCTTTCACTCGCCAAGGAAGCCGGCGCGCATTAACGGGCTCGCGTGAAATGAGAATTAATTGTTTAAGGTGGTGATTTTACTTAACTTGTAGTGGAGCTTCATAAGCGTCGCGTTAAACAATAGGCTGTCGGGAAGCTCGTTGTTTTGCCGACACACGCGTACAAGGACATAGATGTTTAAGGTCCGGGCATTGAGGAGGCGCGTCCGTGTTGGACGTTAATGTTAATGGCAAAGCGTCTGCCTCGGATTACTGGTCTCTGTGCGGCCTTCTCCAAAGGCCCATCGTTCATTTGCTAATGGGCAGAAAGCAATTAATATCATGGTCAGTTACTGTCCTTTGGGTGCACCGGAGATGCGCCCTGCGATGGTTGGCCAAGGGGTAGCACACCAGAGACCACATTATACCTAAAGGTAACCAGCATATTGCGGTCTGCGATCATCGGATGTCAGATCTATCATATTATGCCATTTCAACTGGAAACACCTATTTCGTAATCGACCTACGCGCATTCTTTCCAAACATAATTTTAATACCACGCTGTGCGCTCCCCTATTTGCTCCAGTTGAATGGAAGTTAAAAGAGATTGTTGAAGGTACCTTTTATCGAAATTGGAGCACGAAGCTCCGTTTAATGCGTCCTTTGACGATTGTTGGAAGGGAAACAAAAGGGCATTTAGTTTTCCATATATCAGAGTGAAGGCTATCACTTTCGAACACGGTACAGCACAGGTTGTCCAATTTTTCGATCCGTGACAAGCAATCGGTATTGACCCGATTTTCAAAACAGAAAGGGGCGACGAGCTGATACAAAATTTCATCGAACGACGCGAGACAATAATTTCCAGCGCAGTGTGCCACCGTTTACATGTCGAGCGCAGCCAGCTCATAGCTCACGCTTCGGCGCTTTCACGAGGCCTAACAATGCGAGAGGAGCGGCAAGCGGAGCAGGAGAGCAACGCTATAGCTACATCGCTAGTATCTCGTACAGTAGAGGCACGGCTGCGGGATGCATAGAGATGCTGGAAAAATAAGCGATGAATCGCCCGGAATCAGTATGGCAGCCGGGTGTCACTGGATTCTCGACTCACCCCCTCCTCGTTGCTCATCCGTTGAGCTACGAATAAAATTCGACCCTCGATGTGTGTTTCTATCGCATTCACAGTATTTCGGACATTTATTCAGTACGCATCGCAGCGCATACCGATAGGTTTACTCTCATTTCTCTCATACCCAACCATATTTCTACTTTTCCAATTGTGATGTTTATTTATACTTTTTTTTAAAGATTGTATTAGTTTGGCTCAATGATTCTCCCTGTCACTGGGAAGCTCGAGATAGAGGGAAATACTGTAGGAGTTCAGCGATTTCTGGAGGAGGCCCGGAATGAGTAAATCCCGAGTGACAAATCTACGCGCTCCATTCCACAGTGCAGGGGAAATCGAAAATACTAGTGAAAGATGGGCCGGCATTAATCCTTGGCAATCGTAAGCATGTCAGGTGGGATCGAAGATAAGTGCGCCAGGAGGGAAATGGATTAAGGACGGATCGATTTTTACCTGGTAGAAATGGAGGCTGAATTATGTTGTTGCTCTCACGCGAGAAAGGGGAGCGGTCAGCTCTATCGAGCGAAAGGAATTCCGCTCGTTATGCAGAGACTTGTTCGTCGACTTGTCGTCTCAGTGTCTGGTCTCCTCGTCTTTCCGTGAACAGCTTCCCCTTTGGCTTGGCTCGGTCGGTGGCGGTTCCAATAAAAAGGTAACAGCCTGCTCTTTGACTGCGCTTATTTTCCAGCGGGGTTACGACGAGATGGCTTACCTCCTCGAACACGAGACCTCCGAGAGAACCAATCACTCGCCCGTTGAATGCACTCTCGAGAAGTCCCATGATGCGCCGCGCATAATATGCTGCCCTGTATAGTAGCTAGCGAGTCGGGCTCTCTCAGGGGAAACGATCGAAAATGCAAAGTACAGGAAAAGGGTAGCCCGGGTAACTGGCCCGGTGCACGAACGCGTTCCAATAACGAGGTTTTATGACGCGAAAAGTGTGTCAGCCGACGGAAGAGCCGGGGACTCCGCTTGCCGCCAGTACCAGTAGAGCTCTGCCTGTTGCAGATGTTATTGCCTATCGAATGATATCCGTCGCCCGATAAAAAAGACCTCGAGCGCGACCATTTTCCCCACTCTCGATCGAATAAATAGATCGCTATACAGCGATCTTTGTGCCTGGTCGCCCTTATTTGCCGCTCTGTATACTCTCCATCCCCTGAAAGGTCACATTAAGGTCCTCGATGCAGGTATATTCGTACACACACACACATACACACGTACCTCGTTATAGAAGCTAACTCGAATGCAGTAGTGCGAACATTAGCTCAAAGGGAAAGACGTACTGAACTAATAGTTTCCCGAGTGGATATAACTGTGCGGCCGGTTAGATTTAAGTGCGTTTTCCAGCTTTCATTCGGCCGAGTAGAAATGGGTTACATCCGGGCCGCGGTTTTCAAGTCGCTTTTCGCTGAGGATACAAGTACTCTCTCTCTCTTCTTTGGCAGCGTTGAAGAGAGAGAGAGAGAGAGGAGAGAGGCGCGCGGCGGGATTTATCCATGATGGCTCGAGCTTTAGTCGCATAATTTGCCCGACAAAAATAGAATCAATCGGTCGAGAGTGGTTCTTATTGAATTCCCTTTTGCTCCGCTCAACCGACTCGCTCCCACTCTGTCTCTGCCCGTCTATGCACCAGCAACATCGAGTGCTCCCGGCTTGCATTTCCAACCCCTCGTTTTTATCTGCCTTAATCGCTCGATCCTGGTGTTCGAAAGAGTATACGCGCGTTCGTTCACGCGCCACTTATCTAAATCAACGAGGGAAGCATTACTGGTAACGATCTTTCGCCAATTACCACTATCCTTTTCAATCAGCGATGTTGCGGTGATTTCTCGTCGCCGGAATGCGTTTCTATCGGCATCGATTCGCCGCGACGATCACTTTGAAATACCGGCTGGATTTATCCGGTGCTTTTCTTTCTTGTGAAAGATAAGACAGCAGGGAGGAAGTCAATCAGAGGAGGAGCGAAATCGCATTTCCCTCGCTATCTTTCCCATTGTCGGGAGCAGCGCAACCAATGGCAATCGGCCAAGATCCTTTGAACTCCTGTACTGTCAGGCTCGCGTGGCTAGTAAGCCGAGAAATTATCTCGACGCTTTTCTCACCGGCGGAACCATCCACTCGGATTCCTGCCGTGCCTCACGGACTTTTTCTCCTGGCTCGGCAGACAAGTACAGTCGAAAAAACGGCTCGGGCTAACTTCGCGCTCCCGGCGTTCCGCGACCTTTTTTCTGACAGTCGCGGAATAGTTTGCACCGTCGCTCATATTAGTCCGCAACTTTTTCTCGCCGGCAGCGCGCGATTTCCCCGGTGACCGGTGCTCCGAAAGAAGCAAAACATCGGGCAAAAGTTGAGGAGAGTAGTGGAGTGTCGCGCACGTGGGTTCTGTCGATCGATCGGATCCTCTCTTCGTTGGAAAAAGCTCCCAGCCAGCCTGTGTTTCCGATTTGCCGGGTAATTAATATTGCTTTCCATTATTTATCGTATTCCCGGCGGCCGGTTTGCACCCATTCACGCTGCCGCGCCGTTTAGCGACACTTAATCGACTCCGATGATGGATAGCCAGAATAGACGTGCGTTACCATGCGTATGATCAAGGAATACTTATCTGTCTTGTAGGCAGTTGTGTGTGTTTACGATTTACACGTTCGACTCGCCAATCTAGCTGCACAGTGTGCCATTCAAACGGCGTGGATGCTTTTCGATAGCTACGCCTCATTTACATGCTCGTCTAAATGCAGCCAGTGGAACATGTCCGTCAATAGTCAGACACTACTACTTGTCCGACTGGATTGACGAATACGCGAATATCGTGGCATTATTCGGCCTCTCCGACTGATAGCTCCTCGAGTCAAGCCCGAATGATTATCCGATGGCGAAGCATTTAAGTGCTTTTTTACGTGCTCGATAACACGTCATTCAAATTATGGCATTATGTGCAGGTGTGAGACTATTTTATCGACTCGCCATACCAACTGTTAGAAAGGATACTTTTCTTGGGGTTGAAAATTATTTAACGACAAACCTAGCTACGATGGAGAGCTCGGATCGTAAGCTCACTATCGCGAGCTTCCTCTTTATCTAAAATTCATTAACTCTGACGCAATGCTTGCTCGGAAACTTCGACGCGAGCCGCTCGCCTTACGGCTTAAGTCACTTGGTAAAAGTTGTTTTCGATTGTTTCACATGCATTTTAATTCTAAGTGATCTCAGCCGCCTGGAGATGCGTTGATTCCACTTGAAATAGTTTCTGGCGCGGAGAACATGCGAGAGTTCTTGTTTGCTCACTTTTTTCCATTGTGATACACCGACACTTTCTCTTTCTGGTCAGGTCGAACATTGAAGTCGCATTTGCTCGAACTTTTTATCGATTATCGTGGTCAGCGCGGCGCACGTCCATTCCGGGGTTACACCGCAGGGGTTACATACTTGCTACGAAGTCCAGCTCACGGTAACTCAAGTATGAACCACATAACTGTGGCACGAGGGTCAGGAAAGTCAAAGGGGCGTTTTAAAGGAAACGTTTTATTGGACTTGGCGATCCCCCCGATCACTTTACCCGACTCATTACTTAGCAGTAGTATGGAGAAGAAGGTGAGTGGGTGGTGATCGGTGTGAAGTGAAGCACGGAATGTCAGTCATCGAGAAATCGTCGAGTGCTAAAAGGTTCTCGTTCAATCGAGGGTAGAGGGAGGTGCGACGTTTCTCTAAAATGTCTTTCAATTTCGGCCACTAAAGCACGGACCCCTGTCACCTTCCAAGCATTCCACCTCCTTCTTCCAACGGTTCTTGCAGTGCTCCCCCCGCGGCGCGGCGCCGTTCCCTCCTTTCTTTCTTTCTGCTTCCTGTGGCAATAAAGTTTTCTTTCTCTCACACACTTTCTGTTTCCGTTCTTCTCTTGGAGGCGAGTGCCCGGGAGGCTGGGTGGTTCGCAAGCTTTTTCGCGTCACTTCTTTTTTCATTTCATTTTCGCCGCGAGGACGACGCGAAGGCGAACCTAGAGAAGAAGGAGGTGCTAGCTTCACTCACTTCCGTTCACGCTCTTTCGTAGACGGGCCAGAAAAATGAGTCTAAATAAGTGAATGAATGGGCAGGAAATAAGCGGCACGCCGACATTTCAGGTAATAAATAGCCCGGCGGCGCGGAGAAAGCGCGCGTATCTCGCTCGGCATTCTTCTACTTTGCGCGCACAGACTGAAATGCAGATATCCGACTTTCTTTAGAATTCCATTCTACCTGCTAACGAGTAACAATGCCTTCCAGTCAAGCGGTGCTGCATAGAATTCGTTTTCGCGCGAAAAATTGTAATTTACAAAAAAAAGAGCTGTTGAAAAGCCATTTCGCGCGAGCAAAACAGCAGCGTAGTAACAATATTTGTGGCGAACTCCACGTGCGATCATATTTATTTTTTGTCAGAGCAATTTTAACGGGTTCGACTAATCGCTCGCGTATCCGACGCGTTCGGGCTTGTCGTTCATATCAGCCTGGGAGTACAAACCATTTTGACGACACTCAATCTGATCGAGGGTGGATCGAACTGTCGCATATCCATTGGCTCGAGGGGAAAAATCGATCCTGAAATAAAGACAGTCGGGCTACGCCTTAACATATCTCTGGCAGCATATCGGACGTACATCCGATATATACATATATGCATCCCTCTCGAATTTTCATGCCGAGGGTAATACGGATGAACTAAGATGTCAGTGAGGAGCGGAATGTCGATACCAATCCGAGCGGATAAAGCGCGTCGATTTTTGAATGGAATATTACGTGCGCGCACCGGCTGAACCAGATCTTCTCGCAGGGCTTCCCCTGGATCTTGCTGATATAAGGCGGTCCATTTCGATAGGAAATCCCACGTCCACATTCCCGCACTCTCCAGCCTGATGTCCGCCCTGGTAAGAGCCCTTCTTTTAATATTAGACCGACACTATTTTACACAGTCAGCATTTCGATACCACACTTTTCTCCGGCAAACTCCCGGCTGACTCTTTCCGCGAGACGAATATCGCCCCGTTTTCAGCACGCGGCCCAATTGTTGGAGGAAAAAAAGTAATGCATCACGGGAAAACTAAAACGCGTAACCCGCTCGATTCAGTTAGCTCGCGTTTCGTTTTTATTGAAAAGCGAGGCGCGCGGCCGATGGGAAATATATTCGATCGGAAGAGAAATGATGTACCCCGAGCTCTCTGACATGTTCGCGTTCTTGGTGTGATTCGTTTGGATTCGTTTGGATTCGCGCGGAAAGCCTGCTGACAACGCGCTCCGCTCGCGCACACACCCAAATGCAGAGAGAAGGCAAAACGAACAGGAAGAGAAAGAGTGAGTACGGGACATTTATTCCCGTATTAATTCTCCGTTACGTCAATTTCACGGCGACTTGTTCTCCCTCCTGGCGTCCACGCCTTTCCTATTCAATCCACTTTCATTGGATCTTCATTTTCTCCCTCCGACGCGGATGCTCCTTCTATTGTGATAATTAATGATCGTCCGGCACACGACAGACAGCTTATTAGTCGTACCAACAGACTAACGCAGTCATTCGCCATCCTCAGAACTAAATTATCCTACCGGGACTCTGACTCTTCTCCCATGGGAGCCGCTTCATTTGCACCAGAGACTAATTCCAAATGGCAGTGCAAGAAGTTTCGCTTCTTATACGTCGACGTGAGAGAGAGCGAGCGAGAGACACTTTCCTTTCTTTCCGTCTCCTCCTTCCATTGCTGAAGATCGCTGGATCTTCTTGGAGCGAGTTTACGATCAGCTGCGCCAAACCACCGAGACTTCATTTCTCATTCGTCGCCTGTAAGAAACGGTGTCTGCGAAGAAGGAGCGGCTGCTGCTGCTCAGTGTGCCAATGGCATGCCGAAGCAGCGGAACTTTGCTAACTCGATCAGCCGAAACTAATGGGAACTCGATGCGTTCTCTTCCCCTGAAAGAGTGTACCGCACTCTCTCTCTCTCTCAGACAAGTAATGGGACGGAATCGTAAAACGAGATCTAATATATTGTTCTCGCAACTTGATCTTCTTTATAGTCGTCCTGTCGATATTTACATTTCTTTCTCCACATTTTTCTGATTGTTTTTATTATCTTGGCATAAAATATCTGAAAGAATAGATCACTTTATTTAACGGCAGGGTGGTCGTTATTCTTTCAGGGTGGTTTGTCCAACGATGGTGCATCAGACTCAGATCCTAATTTAAATATTTTTCTTCGCTAAACGCATTTCTGCCCTCTAGCGGCACAGCCTCTTTGTTCATTCTCATATTGAGAGGGAGTGGGAGAGTAGTGCGGGGTCGCGCACTTCTGCCAAGAATCTTGAGTCTTGGAATCGCAAGCACCATCCTCGTATTTTCGTATCAGAGAGCGAAGGAGAGGAAGTTGCGCGCGGGTTCCTCTTAAATCGGAAGGTAATTCCTGTAATGCACAGGGAAGAGGCGCACTTGGACGGGAATCTGAGGGAAGCAGTGCGTCTCGGGATAATAAAATGCGTTGCGTCTTGAAGGAGCGTCGCCCTGGGAGGGAAAGAAAAGCAGTCCTTTTACAACTCGCCCGGCAAACAGCTCTTGGATGGAGCAGCTCCGGAAGGATTCCGCTCGCTTAAATGAGCCATGTCTCCCCGTTAGCCGAGACGAGTCGAGTCACTTTTTATTTGAAACGACCAATCCAATTGTGGATATGTTTGTGGCCCACGACCCTTGATATATTCTCCTCGCTATTTTCATATCAACTCAAACTGAATTTAAATCATTCACGTAATAAAACTAAAGATTAAATATTTGAATCAATTCTGTATGTTGTGAACTTTTACTCGCTTAAAATTTATACGCGTGATAGAACACGCGTGTGATAAGTTGATTCGATTCCGACGAGTTTAATGTACGCTTAACTTGTAGCGTAGATTGAATGGTTTAAATGAGGCAGTTTTGTTGAAAGTTTAATTCGGAAAATGGGTTTCGCGTCTCCAGGAAATAATTAAGCGAGGCCTAATATTTGTGCGGTAAAGTAAGGTAATCCATTCAGGGGGTAATTTGCGATAAGAGTTAATTATTCTTCGAGGTAAATATCGCATGCTGGAACAAAGTAATTAATACCTACGATACGATAACCGAGGGTACTTGTTTCATTAAGGAGGAGAAATGTATTTTCCATGTTAATTCGAAGACTACCACGAACGCAGATGGTAGTCTAACGTTCTTCCTTCTGCTCACAGTGGAAATTCCTCGCTCTGACCTGAATTTCCTCCGACAGCTGGTATGTTCATCAAGCGAGTGTCCAGATTATAGAATCCTTATTATTTTATGGAAAATTTCCATAAAAAGCTTTCTCTTCGTCTTGTACGACGGACTTATTCATTCATGAGCTTCTCAAAGCGAAGCCCGTCTATGTCAACCACTTTCATATAGTAGAGATCCTCCAAGTGCAGATACACGGTTAAAACAGCTAATAATAACGACGTACTAAATATTAATTAACCTTCCATTCGCGTCGGTTAGTAGTTAAAACAGGTAGCCAATAATTTTTGTTACTATTTATCTTAATGCTCGGGAAAGGTAAGCCTCGGTGAAAGGTGGCTTCAATCAAGCCCGGATATTCGGGTGCTCGAGCTAGGAAAGTTCGGGCGGTTTTGCATCGGCTCATTTGCACAAGTAATTAGCTGACTCTCAACGCCGGCGTTCGCCGACAGTGATCACCTGTATAGTACAGTGCCGGCGACGCCGCCACCGCGCCGGAGAGAAGGAAGGAGGAGAGTGGACGGGCTTGGAAAAAAGGCTGATGTACGTATATTCGTGGGTAGACTAGTCGGTAGTCGGCGCGCACCATCCATGAAACTGACGTTGCAATGCGGTTAACGGTATAACATTGGCGCAAGTTTATAATGGGATACTGGAAGCCGCCGCCTGTATACGACCTTAGCTTTAGCTGGCCAGCATCCACCTTCCATTTGTCCGCTCACTCTCTCTCTCTCTCTATCTCTCTCGCTAGTTGGGCACAGTGCTGCTCCAGCATCCGATCCGCCTGCTGAAACTTCGCGCGGAGCTGTTGCAAGCATTTTCCGATAGTTCCTCTCGTGCAGGAAACCAAGGCCGTGCAGAGAGAGAAGGAGAGAGTGTGATTTCAATCCGAGCGAGATAATAGATCGAGAGGATAGGGCTAATAGAATTTCATCGGAAAGAATTAATCCTCTTAGACCCGAAATTTAACCGGGGTCGTCGAGGACCAAACTAGCCGGGACTCTCGTCTTCTCAGACTTTCACAGAAGACACCGTGTTCGAGTGTGAGGAATGTTGGTTCACTGGAGAAATTTAAATGGTGGGAAAAAGTCGTTCGGTAAATGCATCAACGAAATGTCCGCCCTTCGGATAGAAATGCTTGCCGGGGAGCATTTCATTGGAGAAAAGGTAGAGGATGGTTACGTGGCCCGAGCAAAAATGCATTCGCTACGTCGCTCTCCTGTACCACGTGTTTCACGATGGATGATTCTTTTTCTTGGCCGGGCCCAGGAATGGGATAAGGGTGGCATGGAGTTGGCGCCTCGTAAATAAGTGATAGCAAGTATACCGCAATTTACGAGTGAAATAATTCCCTTAAAAATTCTTTCACTCGTCGAGGCAACATTATTGCTTACGGACGAAAGTATGATTTTGAATGGAATGGAAATCTCAGTGCTTTTATTTGTTAACGGGCGATGGCTTGTCCCCTGAAATTGTCGGCCCGTTTCACCCGTCCTGGTGTACAGAATCTTTTCACATTTCGCCTCCGTTTATCTCCAGCGTGACGTCCTACTGGGGTTCCATTTAGTTTTTACTTCGCCCGCGTTACTAGAACTCGTATTCCTCGGGATTCGGGGAAAATGGGATGGCAGCAGGTAGATGGGTGATGTGGACTATATAAAAGAGGTCCATTTTGACCGCAGGCTCCTACAATTTCTTTATTTGTTTCTCGGCTCTCATCAAGGTATACAGTCCCGCACGAAAACATCCTTCTTTCAATTCATAACACGTCCTGTCCTCTGACAGATCACTCGGTGGTTCCATGCAGCAAACGTGTTTCGAGATCAGAGTTTAAGTCACGGTTCGTTCACACTGAGCGAAAATCTCCGTGACCACGTTGAACCCTGTCGAATCCAGCTTCCGATCAGCAGTTTCAAGAACGATTCGCGTGCGGAACATGTGCCGGCGTGTACACGCTTACGTCGCGGTTTGTCCGCCGGTGGCGGGGCAAAAAAAAAAAATAAAAATCCCCGGAGTCGACGTGTGAAGCAGCTCGCGCGACTGCCGTGCTCGCTATTTCCGTGACAGATTGGCGAAAATAATACCCACTCGAGCGACACCGGGGATCGCGAATGGGGATCGGGCAATTTTTCGCGCAGCTTCTGCGAGGGGGTGGGCTTGCCGGGCGGGTGCGAGCGAGCGCGAGCGAGAGAGAGAGAGACAGGACAAAAGGGGATGAGAGGGAGAGGAGTGCGGGGCCGAGAGAGAGAAAGAAATGCAGGGTGTGACACATGAGCGGCACGCTGCTCCGGATATTGGAATTTTCAATGGCCGTGTCCCGCGCTCTCACGGAGGTCCGCCGGATAGCCATGAAAGTATAGTGGATCGCAGCACAACGAGCCGCATAATCCGCCGATGCAACCGGAGCACACGAGTGCCTGCCTCCACTCGTATCCTGCGACGGCATACCTCCAACCCTCCACCTAATCGATGTATACACACACACACACACATATATATATATATACGGGTCTACGATTACCGATCAATGCCGCTCTTTATCGGGAATATCGCCGTCTTATTCGACTATACAACTTCCTACCTTCTCTTTCCCTGGGAAGGAGATTCTCCCCGCGGTACACAGCCAGCCCGCTCGATTATTACCATTATTAGAGTACGCCTGCTTCCTAGTGCAGCCGATCGAGTTACACGCTTCATTTCGTCCTGCCCTATCCCTGCCACATCGCCACACCACCAGGTGATTATCAGCAAGGATAACGCGATTTCCCTGGAAATCCAGGCTTATCCGACCTAGTTGGTTTCCTTGCGAAATTCACAATAGCATATAGATCGCGCCTACGTATCGATAGCTAGCTACTTCTAGATGTTTCTTCTTCTACCATCCGCCCCCTTCCACGCTCCTAATATTTGCCTATGTGTCAGAAAGAGGTGCAGTCGGAACTTTTCTCGAGGAGAGTCGTGCGGAAAGTAGTACGATCGTGTCTGTGCGGCACACGCTGTAGGAGACACGCGGTAAACAGGCGGAATTCGCCGTTGCGAGTCGACGGTGTATGCTGTGAATTTTATTGGTCGGCACTCCCTCTTATTTGCTCTTCTCCTTTTCGCGCATTCCTCATGCAGCCGACTTTCCTCCGGTTCCCTTCGCCGAAGAGCCAGGAAAGCCGGAGCGTAACGGTGGCGCAGTGTGTATCGGGATATAAAAGTAGGCATTGCCCGTTCCCTATTCCAGGAGGAAACTCCCGGCGGTCGTTGCAATATCAATGCGGTGGCTTACGAAAATGGCCGGGTTCCTGCTGCCGCTAGTGGAATAAGACAGTGGTAATCCGGCGTATATCCAGGTTATTGATTATGGAGAAGAGGACGCTGGAGGAGAGTCGGCTGTGTGTGTGTGTGTGTGTGTGTAAGGTTCGCGGAAACGAGCTTCCGATTAAACGGGCAATAATACAGGAATGGAAAAATAGTGGCCTGCATCGACGACGCCGAGTGTGGGAATCGATCGGTAGTTCCGAATCGATTGTCGCCCGCCTCCTCCCTCGACGTCTTTGTGTGAGCGCGCGCCGACTATTTTGGCGGTACGGCCTGGCCGTTATTACGGCTCATAGAATTCGCAGTGGCACGAATATGCTATGGCTCGATGCGATTACGACTTTCCGTCGATCGGCTCGGCAGATTACACTCCGATGCTACCACTGCCCTCCATATCCTTCGATAACGGATATCGCGAATAATGTAAAAGCTCTTCTCTCTCTCCCTCTCTCCTCCTCCCTCTTTCTCCCTCATCTGTCCCTGGTGTGCCGAGCATAAAATACGAGCCACTATCGCTGATCCAAAAAGCTCGTTGCACATTGCTGCTGGCAGTGTTAGAGCCGGCTATACCGAGCGTTATTAGTACGTGGCACGAAGCTAATGATGATCCTTCGAGATAAGAAAGCGTCATTAAATATTTAGTTAGCATGCACCGGCTGGGCTTCTTGGCCGGAGAGCGGAGACCGGCCCGTAGTATAATCGATCCTCCTCGAGCCACGGCTGGGGGTATACTTGTCTGCGGAAATGGATTGGTTTTCGTAGGCACGAATAGCAGCGAGAGCCGGCAGGCAGCTCTTTCTCGTTGAGAGTTCGGGGATGAATGGTTCTTACTTAGTTTCCGTCAGACAAATGGGAGGCTTCCCTTTTCCGCTTTCATTAGTACGAGATCCTCTGGGAGGGTAGTAGGGCTCGACGCAGAAGGCAAGGAGCATAAAATCGGGCACCCCGCTGTATTGACTACTGATTAGCGCCCAGCCAACTTCGCTCCGTAAAATATCCACACCGGCACTGATAGCACCTGGCTGGCCTCCGATTACGAGCGCTCGAGCTCGCTTTATATTCATTATCTCACCGGGTTATTAATCCCACGTCCTACGATCGCCCCCGGGATATCCTCCATTATTCTCTCGGCCTTCCTGCGAATATTCCATTCTTCGCGACTGTTTTATCACAGATATTCTCGCCTCGAGCGCGCGCGTCTGGTTATTGGCTGCCCGGTGAGTGCAGGAGAGGTGTACGTTTCACAGATTCAGATCGAATCATCGGTCGCCGACATCGGATGGCTGGGAGCTGATCGATCGCAAGCCTGACTGTGCAACAAACTAGCACATTCAATGGAGTCAATTAGCAGTTAATTGTCAGGGCTATGCTCTGCTCCGGAGCGGCTGTTCACTCCGCCCTTTTCCACGCTCGGTGCTCGCTCTTTTTGCGCTTTTCGAGTGAAAAGCCTTTCCGTGTCCCTGCGCGCCGTCATTTTCCCGGTGACTCATCTCAGTCACGGCACTTCCCTTATTACTTAAGACCGAGCGACAGGGAGGAGGAGTGCGGAGAACTTTCGGACTGCTAGGGCTTCGGAAGCCCGTGTGCCTGCCTGTCATCCCTGAGCGAGCGACGAGACGCAACAAGTTCCGCGAGGCTAACTTCCGTTCCGTCGCACCCGACGATGAAAAGGAAGACGACCGTCAGACACTACTTTACAGCCGGATAAACTTATTCAGATTCACAAGGCCATCCGGTGTGCGACTCGCTAGCCGCTCTTAAACGTCCTCTCCCCTAATCCTCGAACCCCAACTCCCAACCTGAAGTATAACCGTGGCCAAGAACAACCGAGGGCCTCTCTCTCTAACACGCACTCCCCCGTTTTCCGAGGGCAAATGCTAATAATGCCCTGCTTATTTAGCCGCGCTCAATGCTCGCCACTCATGAATTGTTTACCTCGACTGTTACGTCGCGCACTACCTCATTGTACCCTCGTGCGCGATTACAACGAGATTCATGAGCCAACGGAGCCTCTGCGGCTCCCATAAAAGCGGCGCGCCTTAATTTCCAAGGATACTTCGAGCCACGTTATATTACACAGTCTTCCGGTATGTGAAAAGTTAATCTTAGAAACTCATCCGAAAGAGAATCGACGAATGCTGGACTTGGAAAGTCTAGATTTTAGTTGGTAATTTGAGGGAAGCGTGTGGAAGAGAGCAATGATTAGTTTGCTGTTGGCAGAGGGCGACTAATAGCTGACCTCGTTTATTTTCCATTGGATGGCTCTTGTTAGTGGTTGTGTGGCTTGCTGGGAAGAGGAACGAGGCTCGCTCTCTCGCTGTCAATAGCTCGAGTGTTGCTTGGAAAAGCCAGAAGTCTCGCGCCCTCGACAATGAGAATCGTGTCGGGCGCGGCTGTATCTTTCCTTGGCGGTAACGATCCATCCGTCCCTTTCAACGGAAGCTGCTGCCAGACGCAATCGAATGAATGTCGAAACGCGCCGGAAATTCCCTCTTCCTTTCGCGCAATTGACGCGCTGGCCTCGAAAAGCCCTGATATTCTTTCGCTTGATTATCGGAGACACGCTCGCTTTGAGAGCGTTCGTCACTGTGAGCCATTCCCGGCTGCCGCGCGCTCTTCATTATCTCGTCGGGCCAATCGCCATCTCCCAACTGCATTGTCAGTTTATTGCGAGAAATCCACGAGGAGCTCTGACAGCACGGTTGACGAGCTGAATTACTGGGATTTCCATACTGCTCATGCTTGTCACTTCAACAAACCCGATGAAGAGAGACGTTGTTACAGTCGACTAAATTGCTAATTGGGGCTTGGTTTCGGCCTTGTTTGGACCTGCTAAGAATACAACAATACCGAAGGAAGCCTGTGTTTCAAAATAATTTCCCTTCTGGCGGATCGTGCGATTGTAAACTCGAGTATCCAGTGCACCAGATCAAACACGTTTCAACCGTGGCCCATTGTAATACATAGATACAGGTGTACATATATGGCTCGTAAAATTAGACTGCTCAATCTATACGAGCAGCGTGCATTTCTATTGTGCGCGAATACGATTGACCCTGATTGCAGGCAGAGCTCACCGAAAGTACTGGAGGCCCGGTAAATAACTCGCCCACTGGATTTCGTAATTCGGTTCATCAGCTGTTTCCGCTCTCACAATTCCTAGTTCGATTTAAAGTTGCATTAACGAGGATCCAGAATTGTTAGTGGTTGCTCGATGACTAGGAGAGAATTTCAGGTCGTTCGGGGGGAAAAAAGTAATTATATGATTGAAAGATATTCAGAGGATGCGCTTGATGGTTCTCGGAATAAAAGGGCTGATACCCGCTTTGTCAGTGATGTACAAGAGTAATGGGATAGAGGGAGGCTGGATGGGACTGGAAAAGGGTAAAATGATGAGCGTAGAATCGGGCAGCGGTGGTGGCCTGTTGTTGTGCGAGCATTTTCATAGAGAGAAATGGAGCATGATGCGGGATGACGGTGAACTCGTTTCCCTGGGAAAACCGCAGTCGACCCGATTTCGGCTGACCAGGGCTGATCGGCCTCCAATATTCAATGCGTCTTCCGGTGAGAAGCGCAACTCCCCCGAATATAACGCGTCCTCCTCGCCCAATTAATGCCGCCTAATTCGACTTACTGGCGGCAAATCAAGCGGCCATTGTTTGCCACGGCACAACATTGCGTCGCTCTCATCATCAATAACCAATACAATTAGCTTCGATTAATACATACATACATATAGTTCACGGGGCAGTGGCAGGTCGAATTTATTAGAGGGCCGGTTATGTCCAGACCGAAATTACACACTTTTCGCGGTTGGCCAACCTGCTTGGCCTGTGTATATGCGATGCTGCCAAGTGGGCGAATTGTTTGTTCTGCTTGATCGACGAGATTCACTGGGAGCAATAATCACGATGCAAGCGGGCGCCTCGAACGTACATTGTCTGTAGGTTTTTTTTTCCCCCGTTTCTCCCCCCTTTTTTTCAGGCAGTTGTACTGTGTGCCAGAGAGCAGGGCGAATCGATATCTGGCCAAAGCTAGCCGGGGCACACACCATTCCCCTGTGTTTCCCTGGGTTGGCGAAACTCCTCGCTCTCAGCTCTGTTTGCTTGGAAAGGCTTCTGTTTGGAGCACGTCCGTGCACCCCTCGTCTTTTAATTCGTGAGCCATTCCACAGCCGCTGGACCACCGGCGATCTCGTGTCAACTCGTTTCCACCCGCATTCTCGCCCGTCGTTGCACCAGGGTTTTAGCTGGAATTTTACCCTGAACGATTTCGTCGACTGGCGCTGCCACCCTTGCTACAGTTAGTTCTCCTGTGTCCCGTCGACTCCTTCTCCCAGGATTCGCGTCTTCTTTGCTGCTTACTCCTTTGAGAAGTTTCTCCTTCGGCAGACTCCCTGGCGGGTGCAGGTGGTCGCCGTAATTAAAATAAACGCTTAATTAGCCAAGCGTCCCGATTGAAGCGCGGAGGAAAGAGAGCTGCTTTCTGAAGGTTCGTGAGTGTGTGTGTGTGTGTAGAGAGAGAATCTCGGAAAGGTGAGTCACAAGGCGAGTCTGTGTTCTCTCTGTAGCGAGTATCGTAGCCTTTTCCCTTGGCGCTCCTTCGTCGATCGAAAGTTAAAGGAGTAAAAATACCAGGCTGCAGTCACACAGACTGCTTCTCCTCACTTGTTGAACAGCTTCACCATCCTTTCTCTCACTTTGATCGTTCGGCCATAAGTACGACCAGAGTGAACGATGCATTTTGTATGTGGCTGGCAATGGTTCTCGAGCGAATAATGCGTTCGCGAATTATATAGATCGGGTGAAAGCGTAGATCCGTAGAGAGGAGTCCCCCGGTGTTTACGCTTGAAAGGATGTTTCGTGTCGTGGCTGAATTTACTGAGTTTAGCGGGCTGTTTGCACAGTCACAGCCACCTTTGGAGTATTAATCAGCGACGATCAGGGACGCGGTACTGCTATTAATTGGCCTGTCAATCGACACGGCCGACCATTTGCCAGGCGGCGGTGCCCACCGCCGCCGCCCCCCGGCGTCCTGTCATTTTTATTTGCCGCTCTCGCCGCTCTCGCCGCTTTACGACCTCTCCCACTCGCTCGCTCCCAACGCCTGCCACATTTTCCTCCCGCTGAAAAATTGAATGCAGTAGCTTTTCATAGCCGGCGAATGATTCTCCTGCGCCAGGTACTCCCGGAGCACATACACACACACCCTCTCTCGGCCTCTCTCTTTTCCGTTCTCCGCGTTTGTGTTACGCCCGTGGGATTCGACGAATTTGCGCACGCACGCACGCGCGCACACGCTGTTGAACGCGGGACAGAGGGACCAGGACATCGTGGTCCAGGGGAGAATCGATCGCACGCGCGAAACGTGGTATACGTGTGCGATATCAGCCGAGCGAGAATCACCTGCCGGAGGAACAATAGCCCCTGGCACCTAAGTAGAAATAGACGCGCCGTGTGCGGCCGGATTCCCTGCGTTGGTCAGATATACTGCATTTATCGGATCGCTCGTTACACACAGCCAACCCACTATGCTACTATGACAACACTCGCTGGATGCTGCGGTGCCTCTCGCAAATATATCTCCATAATACCGGGCGGCTCATTAATTAGCATTTATTATTAGGGTGAATAACGCGGTGAACTTTCCAAATGAGACTCGGCTCGAGAGCGAATGGACTCTCCGAGCGTAATCAGCAAGTTTTTGATGATCGCAGTCGCAAAGTTATCTACGGATTGGAAGCATTTCCACAAATTCCCGGACAAATCCGGGGAGCAGCCACACCGGAGCCGTTGATCCGGCGAACCGTTAATCGCCTGCACCTTCCGAGCCCCTGGGATTAACGATCTGAGGTTCTAGAGCAAACATTTGCCTCTCTCACTCGCTCTGTCGTGGTTGCAGTGGTGTCAGTGGGCGCAGCGGGGCCAGTCAGCCCCCTGAAACATCCGAGTTTCGAACGAGTGATGCTGGAGCCGCCGCCGTTCGTGTTACCTCTCTCGAATGTCAGGCTTCTTTGCGCGCTCGCTCGGCTGGAATTTCAATGGAGCGTGCTCCCACGTTTGCCGGCAAATCGTGCGCGCCGTTTCGTGAAAAGCGCACAGGGGATCGCGCGTCATTGCGCGAAAAGGCAATTACCGAAATGCGACTTTGGAGGCGCGGTGACAGGTGAAAGCGCGCGATCGGCTTCATTCATTTACTCTCTCTCTCTCTGAAAGAGGACGGATTGATGGAAAGAGGACTGAGGAAGCCGAGTCGGATTTCGATGGTCAGATTTAAAGAGACAGGTGAAATCGGTGCTGAGTAAAGTGGCTTCGTTCTGGCAAAGCATTGCTTTCGCGCTCCGGCTACGATCGATAGCTTCGTTCTCTCTGTCTCGCCTCTTCTCTCTTTCAACGCGATGAATCGCGGATGCGTTTCTGATAGGATTGAAGCCAGTAGAGCCTCGCGGCTCAGCCTCCTTGACACCGCGTGTGCATCCTCTCGCCCGCCCGACCGCCAGGCCGCCCTCCTCTCTTCTTTCTGCATTAGCGGACAAAAATCCGCGGATGGGATTAGCGCGCGCGCGGCTTTCCGGGTTCCGCCGCTTCTCGAATTGGACGCTGGTGCTGTTGCTGGTTGCTCACTCGCGCCAGGAAGGCCGCGCCGCTGGAGAGACCGAGAGGAGAGACACATACGCTCTGAGAGGGTACGCGTTGCTCCCGGAGTGGAGCGGCCCGTTGCTATAGAAACGAACCTCCGTCGCGGGGTGGGTGGCGCTCGGGGTGGGTGTCAGGGATTCTCAAAGCGTGGGACGAAACGCGCGCAAACAGCAACCTCGAGACCACCAGCCGCTCGAAAATCGTACAGGGAGGGCAACGCGATTGAAAGAGAGAGAGAGAGAGAGAGAGAGGGAGAGAGAAAGGCTTGGGCGGTGAACGAGAGCGTCAGAAACAGGGAAAGGTAGAATGAGAGAAAGCCGGCAGAGGAGGGTGGAAAATCAAAGGGTAAATTGGAAAAGGAACGGAAAGAGAACGTCGCTAGCCGAGAGGAACACGGCCTTAAAAGAGAGCGGGCTAAAATGGCGAACTAAAGGGAAAGCAGGAACGCGCGCGTATTGAGGCGGAAGCTGAAAGAGCGCGACTTTCCCGCTGTATACACCGGGATTATTTCTCCCGTTGTTTTCTCCCGCGTGTCTGCCGGCTCTGTGTGCGTGCGTTCCTCGCGCTGGCCATGAAATTTGCATGTTACATCAAAAGGAATCGCGCGCTTTCGCTCGCAAGCGCGATAAGCTCGGCTCTCCGCGCACCACGAAAGCTATCGGTCTATCATGCACAGCAGCGTGCACGCGCTCTCCAGTCCGCTTGTAACCGCTCGACATCGATCTTCGAAATATACTGCTCGGCTGAATTGTGACCGCCTACATGAAATTGCTTAAATAATTTCTTCCTCGACAGCGCGCTCGCATGTCGTTCACCGACTCAACCCATTTCGTGCACGACCCACTCATTCCACTGGTACTCGTGCACTTAATGCTAAAGCCTTTATCGGCCCAGTCTACGTAATTACAAGTCACTGCATCGAAGAATAACAGTCTGACATCGGCGTGAAAATATGGGTCAAAAACTAGTGGTATCACAAGAACATCAATCGTTGGTCGCAGGCGATTTTACTCTATGGTGATTCGTTTTCGTGGGCTCCAATGTACGTCGCGCTGGAAATAGATGCGATATTGGTACTAAAGATGAAACGGTTGAGGAGAGTCGAAAGAGAGAGGGAGAGAATGGGCGTTCGATAGGTAGTTGAAGGGGGATAGGAGGAGATTTCCTTCTTAGAAGGACCTTCCGCATAGAAATCTGTCAGTGAGAGAGGCGAGATCGGTGCTACGCCACTATGATCCGTCTCTTTCATCCACGAATTTGGGGTTATTTGTCGGCGGAATAGGAGTCGGCCGCCAGTTCTCGGACAATCGGATCTACGACTACGACTAGCAGGAGGAGGAGGAGGAGGAGGAGGAGGCGGGGCAGGAGAAGCGACGGCGGAGATCTTCGTCGATTTCCCTGGGAAGCCATTGCCAGCCAATCTAGATGGTACTCTGAGAGACGTGCTCGTCCGCCGGTGGACTTATTGTTCGGGCGGCCTTTTGACCCCCCATGGCAACTTCGTACTCTGCGATAAGCCAGGCTAGATGGAAATCAGAGCCCGTATTTACGGACCAGCGCTCTAAACGCGAATTTGTCCCGAACCGCTTCGGCTCGCTCCAACTTCTCCCCGCTTCAAGAAGAAGAGGGCGAGACAATATTCTCACTCCCAGCAGTCCCATAATGGAAAGAGCTTGCACGAGCGCAAAGCTCCCGGCCACTTTCCAAGAATTATCCTCACCAGCCCCGAAATTCAATCCAGCCGAGCAAGCCACCCTGGGAAAGGAGAGATCTTAACACAGTGCGAATGTTACTGTGTCAAATGTTGAGTGGCCCACTACACTTTCCATATCCAAGATTTCTCTTGGTCTACCTCGTACTAGCCGCGTATTGCGGCTCGTTTCAAACCGAGCGTCATCAAGTGCTCCGTTGAGATTTCGGCTAGAAGCGCCGCCAGAAATGCCAGAATTTCCCCGAGCAATTCACATTCGCACGCTACATCCCTTCGAGTTTCATTGTGCCAGGAGGTTTCCGCGACATCCTTATTCAGGTGGGATAAGCAGCCGCGGTGTCAAAAAGTCTGATTGGAGCAGATGTTTCTGTATGGGGCAATGGGCTAATGTGAGTTGGGTGGTAGGTGACGAGAGCTGTGCAACAGCCTGTCCTGGTAGGCAGAGCGACTGTTGTATGTCGGGGCGTTCTCATTACAAGAGAATTGGAACCGCATTCAGCTAGGGTTTCTCGCATACATGTATACTCTGGTACATTCGTCGCTTAATGCCGGCTAATCGGAAGGTTCGTTGCACTCCAACATCACCCTCCCTCTCTCCCTCTCCATTAACAATCAGTCTGTCTCGTCGTATTATCAATGCTTGATAGTACAGCGCGTGTGCCCTTTTGTCTTCCCAAAGCAAGCTTTATCTCGCTGCAGACCCAAAGGACTCATCAACCCGATTGAATCGCAAACCTCTCCCTCTTCATTAGTAATGAACATTCATTCTTTGCGACTTCGTACTTTTAATTGTTGGCCTGTTTAAACGGGGATTTTCCTAACGCGAATAATCTTCCTTTTTATTGCGCTCGACGATATTAAGTGTTATTCGCGAGCTTGACTTAAGTTTCACATAAAACCGGAGCTCCGACATTCTTTATTAGCCGGCAACCCCTACTTCCTCTCTATTTAACATGTTAAATGTCGTGCCATCTAAATTACGCGTCGCTTAATAACAAAGGCTTTGCTCGTTTGGTCTTGGTATTCCGTGGGAAGCAGTAAAATAGGGCTTGCAATATTGCGGCGGATACTACCATCTCGACTAGCCGACTGTAGCAGTTAAGGGTTAATCGTAAATCACAGTGGCATGCGAACTTCTTCAGCAGCAGTTAAAGGGATGTCGAGCCCACGTCCCGGTGTAACTGAGCGGCGAGGGTTAAGGGTGCTTCCTATTCTAGTGGCAGACCTGCGCCCCGAGCGTAAACACCGTGTTTACTTGAAACCCCTTTCATCCCTCTCACCCTCTCACCCTTCACCCACCCTCCTCCTCTTTTTCCCTTTCGCCCTGCCTTTCTCTCTTTCTCTTCTACTCGTGCGTTTACCAGAAAGTCAGTGTAGTTTAAGTTCCACACGCGCAAAATTTCGACATTCGGTTTCGCAGATTATTCCTAACCAACACGATGTAGGTCAGAGAAATTCATGTGATTTTCTAGAAAAGTTAGTCGAACTGGAATTTTTTGGGGAAAGAACGGCGGGCGAAAAGCGATGTACCCGAAGTGTTAATTGTCTCAATGAAGCAGCGGCCACGTAGGAAACTATCCGGCGAGAGCGCGCCGCTTGTTTCCTGTAATTTCGCCACTCTTTTTCCCAGAGCTGTTTCTGTCGGCCGCAGCGGCGCAGCAGCGTTTCATCGCACTCGCGCCTCGTTAAATGAGTGTCCGGCACTTTCACTGATGAGTCTCCGGAGTGGCGGACGCCCGCCGCCGCCGCCGCCGACCCTTTGCCGATTATCGAATTGCCTGTTTCCTTTATACATTGGATTTCCATTGCATTTGCTGGCTTCCCTTTTGTCATTGTTCCATTATAGTTCTCTCATACGTTTCTTTGCACTTTTTCGCCGAACATATAGACTTGGGAGAGAAGGCGAGATTGGTAGTTGTGAGAGTTTATCAGGAGGGCGAACCACCCGGTTGAAGCTGCTCTCTGCTGGTCCAAAGGTAGTTTGTAGCAGCAGGAGCATACGCAGAAAGTGCACGGACCAGCAGAGTGAGACAGAGGTGGTGGGCGGATGCGCGAGAGCGCCAGGACTATGTGGCGTGGAACAGCCGGTTTTTGCGGACGGTGCTTTCGCAGGGTTGAGCGTGCACTGAAATTAGTAAATATAAATGCAATGTCGTTCGCGTGTGACGGCCCATGCAAATGTTTCTCTCGCTTTAACGGCAGCCCGCACCCCATATCCACCTCGGCTTTTTTTCCTCCCTGCCACCGAGGCCAACAGACTGCGAGAGGGAAGAAGAGGGCCAGCTCCGAGCAAGCCGCACATACGAGGTTCACGCCTTTTACCGGCGCCCGGACTTCGCTTAAAAAATTCAGTTGTGAAACGTGCAAGTCCCGGTGTGCACTGCCCTCTCAGTTCAACTCGTTTTTGTCCGCCCACACCCACCCACACTTCCACCCCCTCCCTTTCTCTCTCTCTCTCGCTCTACTTTTTGCTCAAGTAATTTCATTTCCCTTCTCTCGGTTACTCCACGAATTTCGACACGGATCTCCTTTCCAAGTCTCCACCACGCCGTCTACAATTCGCCTCCGAAATCCTTGATACACCAGGAAATCGCAATACCCCATGGAATGTCGCTTCCACTAAAGCCATAAATATCAGACGGTTTTAATTAAGGCGCATCGCAGAATCACGCTAGGAAATAGGCAAGAGCCGTGCTCGATATCGAAAGCGTTTATCAGAGACTATCAGGCACGTAAATAATGGCTTTGGAAAAATGTTAGCCGGGCTCGGGTTAGGATTTGCCGAGTTATTATTTTATCGACAGCTATTTATCGGCAGCTGCGAACTGAAAGCATGAAAGTCTGGGCGTCTTCCAAGCTGACTGACATTTTCTAAAGATATTCCAGGTACATAAAAAGACGATGACAAGGCGACATAAAGCGAACTCTGAATCGGGGAGGTATCGCACAGTAGCCTGTTTAACTTAGTACCTCACATCGAGTGATCCATGTTTCTCGGCTGGATTCAGCGGCTCACTGCTCTTCAAATAAATTTACTTTATCGTGGCGTGAAAGCAGCGCGTCACTCGTAAAAAGCACGACGCTATATCTGTGTATGTGCATGGAATATACAGTTGAGAGCTTTGTTAAATATCGATCAGCCGGGAGTGCTTCAAAGGCTTGCGGCCCGTTACTCGATTTAACAATTTATCTCGAGTTTCCTCGTGCAAGATGCCCTGTACTCCAGTTGGATTCATTAATCCCTGATAAAGCATTTCCAGTGCTTTTTGGTACTTTGGTCGTCCGCGGATGGCCGATTAAACATTAGTGAAGCGATTAATATTGATTATTGCATTGATCACCGTATGAAACTGGGTTCAAAGTCCGAAATGTCAGTGACCGCGAGCTAAACAGGAGG
Organism: Ectemnius continuus; assembly: GCA_910591665.1. Classification (NCBI taxonomy): domain Eukaryota; kingdom Metazoa; phylum Arthropoda; class Insecta; order Hymenoptera; family Crabronidae; genus Ectemnius; species Ectemnius continuus. The sequence goes on along the minus strand of OU342868.1, from coordinate 3,012,074 downwards.
ATTCCGTGGCTGTAATGGGAATTGAAGTGGGACATATAGAGTAGATTTCTCACTCTCTCGGATGAGAAAAGTTAGGGCGCGCGAAGTGGCCTTAATTCGACGATCAAAGTGCCGTTGGGGGTGAGTTCCATGATGGACGTGGTATTAGAGCGTGGACTAAGGTTGGCATGGTGTGGAGGAGACGCCGAGCGACAGAGAGGAGTTGATTCAGCCGGGATAGACAGGCAGGACTCGACGCTTCGCTCGGCGGAATAATTCACGCCCGACCGCGAACTTCCTGCAGGATTACAATTTCCTGGCCGTCGTTGGCGGACAGGGCGGTGCTCTATATCCTCTTGCTATCGTGAACGCTCGCTCTTGGCTCTGATTGCCTCCGGCATTCGGCCCGTGTATGGTGACCGTCTTAGCGGCTTGCTTGCTCCTTCGATTTTCCGACAGGCACATCTCACTCAGCCAGCCTTAGCACCGAGGAGCTCGATCGTTTGGGGAAACCCCTTTGCAATCGGCCGCAATTCAATTCACGTGAGACTCCCCGAGAATCGAGTCCAAGTGGCCGATTAACCTGGGGCCGATAATAGCTGGCCCATGAATCTCCTTGGCTTTGTTTGACCCACTCGATTTTCGTGAAATTCACCGCCAAGGAGAAAGCCGACGTGCCAATGGGCAAAAAAAGCCCCAGCTAGATTTTAATTCGCCTCAGGTAATGTACTGTTACTCTTGGTCTGCGATAAATGCGAGCGGTGCATTTCGATGTTTCGATAAAATTGAAGAGGCATTGTTCAGCCCGGTGGTATTGTAAAGTGAAATGGTTGGCCGCGGGCGAAGGCATTGTGGGGTGCTAGATGGAAGAACGGGCCGGGCATTATGCAGTTCTAGGAGAATTCGCAATTCGCACCGAGGATTTTAATCATATCTCGTTTCACTCGGGGGCTGAGGTGGCAGGCAGTCTATTTCTCGTGGCCCACATATAGCTGTCAGTTTCTTCTCTAAATGCGAGCAAACTCCCTCAAGAAAACTTGTCTTTTGCATTTGCAGGAAAGTGCGGCCATGGATCGCCCTGCGAGCAGCTCTGCTATGAACTTCACGACGGGATGTACGAGTGCGACTGCAGGGACGGCTATATTCTCCATAAAAATGGATACAGTTGTGCCGGTGAGTTGACTCCTTTGCAATTCCTAGCTCTTTCCCAACCGCCGTTTTCCGCCCGGTGCTTCCTCCGCTTCTGCTTCCCTTATTCGAGACTTCAATCATAGTCCTGCGCATAATCAGCCCGAGAAGATGGCCAAAACTGAATATATTTCGACTTTCTATTCCAAGAGTAGTTTCAGCTTTCTGGAGATCGGCTATCTGCTCAATTAATTTATTGTACAAAGGCTGCTATTTCACCAAGTTAGAGAAGAACCATTTCCGTGCCGCTCGTTCGCTCGGCTTTCCTCCGTGAAAAATGAAACAGCTTATCGGCAGAGCAATCGGGAAGGCCGTCTGAACGGGGGAGTAAGTGAAAAGGATATTGCGGAAACGGTTCCGGGTGTTCTCCGTAGGAAGGGAAGAGGCAGCTTGTATTGCGTGGTCCGTGCAGACTGAGAAATTTTTTCTCCTTCGCTTCCGGGCTGTATCAAGATCGTAGAGCAACAGCTTCAGTTAGCCTCGGGGCTTGGAAGGGAGCGGGTGGGTGACTAGCAGATATCAGGGAAAAAACTGCTCTCGAGGTTCGTTCAAGCGCGATAAACGTGTGATGCTGCCCTCCAATTTCAGCGCCGGCAGCCTCTATGAGCCCCGCCGCCGCGCCGTTCAACCACTTTTCCGCATATTTTTCCTCTCCTTTCATTTGTAGCCTGGCTAGACGCTAGCTGTACTATCCTCGCAACGACTCATGCTACTCGGAAAATGGACGAGACTTTAAGTGTAGAATTGTCCAGCGTCCGAACAAAGATTTTTAGTCCACTGCTGAGTCAGACATATCTGGGAGTGCATCGGGAAAGTACCTCCAATTGTTGAAGCGATGTCTTCACTGCGAGAAACGAAAACACGGTTCGTCGTCCTGTTTGCTTTCTTCCTTTTCACAGGAAGCGCCGGGAGAACATGAACAATTGACAGACTCGCTTGTAGAATGGTTCCGTGAACTTTTCAAGTTCACTCTGTTTATTTCCGAGTCAGAACTCGGCACAGCGCGACGACGCCTGTCAGCTTGTTACGGAATATTTGTGTAGTTAGGGAAGGGGTGAAATTGCTTTTGCAAAGGCCGCAACTTTTATTCGATTTGTTATAATGCATAGAAAGAGGAGGGTGCTGTGAACTTTTTAATGGATGCCCGGCACGCTTTCTCTCTCTCTCTCGCGGTTCCCCCATGACCTCTTCTTTCTCATTTATTTCGGTTTCACCTGTAACGTTATCGCGGGTCTCCAAAGTAGTCATTTCCGGAAAGGTTTCTATTCCCTTGGAGCGTTTTTCCTTAGTGGAGATTCGAAGGGAGGATACGAAAGAAGGGAAACTCGGCCGGCTGTAGTCCTGCTAATTGCTTTACGATTGATCGTCCACGAAATTCTATTAGCACTATCCGCCCTCACTCGATTGATACATCTAGTGCCAGAAATTCGTTCAAAGTTCTTCCTATCCGAGCCTTTCCCATTCAACCAGAGTTCTCATCAACTTTTTCAGCGATAAAAGATCAGTTATAAGAAACAGGGCATTTGTCCCTCGCGCTCTATTATTATTCTTTAGAATAGCAGTAAATGCATTTGGCAGGACTTGCATACACACAGAATAACACTTGGTGAACGGTACTGTATTCGTCCGGTGCAATTGAAAACACGAGTTCGCCAGAACGTGCGCCACAGCCTGAGGACGAGGAAATCAATTTTCCGGCGCGGTGAGGTCGAGAGAGAACGATGACACACGGATTTAATTCGCTCGTAACACGCTTGTTCGGCTCAATCGATAGCAATTATATTGAAGAAATTGTCATTTAATACATATTTTTATATTGACCCGTGTTTTTAGTTGGTGTACCGTGTTGCTGATGGTGACTGGTCCATAAATCGATTGTTTTTGCATTAAAACAAGTAGCAAGCAACGACCCGGTGGTACAAAAGCTGGAATTGTGCCGAAATCACTCGGAAATACCCTCCTGAATAATTAACTCACTCTGATGTAGTCGGCTTTTCTTATGTTTTCATGACTTTCCGACGTTTTCCGGGGCTGAAATTTGGTGGGGAATGTTTTTTTGCATCGAGGAAGAAGTGGTAAAAATTCCAGAGCCCTAGCTCAAAATTCATTTTTTCGTAAATTTTTTAAGGCATACCCCTTCAAAAATTTTCGATTTTTCGAAGGTTCTGGGACCGGGACGAACGCTTGATTTTTCGATTGCTCGTGTCTCAAAACGGATAAAAAACATAAATGTTGTGGGGGAAATGCCGGAATTGTACCTAAAACACGTGGAAAACCAATCTTGAATATTTCATTTCGACGGTTTTTGCCATGTTTTTTATCTTCCAGACCTTTCCCGGGGCTGAAACTTTGTAGAAAGTGTTTTTTTGCATCGAGGAAAACGTAGAAAAAATTCCAGAGCCCTAGCTCAAAATTCATTTTTTCGCAAATTTTTTAAGGCATACCCCTTCAAAAATTTTCGATTTTTCGAAGGTTCTGGGACTGGAACGAACGCTTGATTTTTCGATTGCTCGTGTCTCAAAACGGATAAAAAACATAAATGTTGTGGGGGAAATGCCGGAATTCTGCCTAAAACACGTGGAAAACCGATCTTGAATATTTCATTTCAATGGTTTTCCCTATGTTTTCATCACTTCCCGACCTTTCCCGGGGCTGAAATTTGGTGGGGAATGTTTTTTTGCATCGAGGAAGAAGTAGAAAAAATTCCAGAGCCCTAGCTCAAAATTCATTTTTTCGCAAATTTTTTAAGGCATACCCCTTCAAAAATTTTCAATTTTTCGAAGGTTCTGGGACCGGGACGAACGCTTGATTTTTCGATTGCTCGTGTCTCAAAACGGATAAAAAACATAAATGTTGTGGGGGAAATGCCGGAATTGTACCTAAAACACGTGGAAAACCAATCTTGAATATTTCATTTCGACGGTTATTGCCATGTTTTTTTATCTTCCAGACCTTTCCCGGGGCTGAAACTTTGTAGAAAGTGTTTTTTTGCATCGAGAAAGAAGTAGTAAAAATTCCAGGCCCCTAGCTCAAAATTAATTTTTTCGTAAATTTTTGAACAGGTAAAACTGTGCCGAATGCTTCATAACTCGATTGTTTTAATGTCAAAGCGGATAGAAAACAATGACTGAATATCGTAATCCATCAGCTCGTTCCATTCACAGTCGCATTTAGTTTTTAGCCGATCAGATATGTCGGGGAACGAATTAAAATCGATCCTCATAGGAGTTTTTAAAGAGTTGGGAAAAGAGTTTTGCGGCTTGGAGAAGGGAAGATGCGGTGGGCTTTCAATAATTCAAGTGAAATCCGTCTGCCAAACTTGTGACTGATCGCGTGTGAGTCAGGCTGATCTTCATTTTTATTCTGGGGTAGGAGGCGCCGCGCGAATGGCACGTATACACTGCTCCAGTTACAGGCCTTACTGCGGTAGCTGTAGGCATCGATCGGAAGATGGATCATTCGCGTACCTCTTGCTGCTGGCGCGGTCGGAAAGCCAGGCGAATCTGTCTTCTTCGTGCGGCTGGTTGGCTGGCTGGTTGGCTGGCTGGCTGGCTGGTTGGCGAGCGTTAAGCCCTGACAGGATACGCTCCTCTTCTCTTCGAAATGCCGCTAGCTCTCCGCTCGGCATCCTGCCGGAGCGTAGACCGCTTCCCTCACGAATTCCACCTTGACTCACCGGCAGCTTCTGGAGGCGCACTGCTTCCGTGGCTTTCATCGTAGTACGTATTCGCCGTATTGAAATAACCGTGCATCACGTACTGCCTGGGAATATGCGCTACCAGTGAAAATCGTGCCGCGTACGAAGCAGCCGCACGGCAGACAAGATTATCGGAAAGCCGTTTGTTATGCACTCGTGAAACGGCAACGGACTCACTTCCCGAACGGCGCTACCAATTGGATCGGCTGATTAAATCGGCTTCGACCGCTCCATCAAACATTTTTCGATAAACTCGCAATCGCCGGAATTCACAATCTTTTGAAATACGACCTGACTATATTAAACATGTATACTTTCGACTTCTCTGGCAAACAATAATTGTGATTCATATTTACTATCATTAATCTACCTCTCCGTTTTTGTACTCGCATCGCTAAATCCGGCTGTCAGAGACGCGCCACGTGCGTGCCGTGGCTGGTAGACACGAGGACCCTGAAAAAAATGACCCTGTCAAGGGCGAGCGTCTTGAGAGCTATTAAAACTCTCCCTCTCGGCCGTTGGTGGCGTCTCTCGGGGCAAATCCAGGGGCCATTTCGCCGAGGGGTACCAAGCATTTAGGTTTCAGCTGGGCTACGCGCAGATCGATATACCTCCTGGCATCGACGAGGAGGAGCACGTTATCGTCAACCCGCTCTCCTCGCCGAACTCTGCCAACACCGAGTCCACTTCCGCTTACAGGCTGCGAGTACCTTTTCCCGTCAACGTCTCAAGTATGGCGTGGAAGGTTCAAGAGTGTAAGAAACGGAAGGAAGATAAAGCCTCGACACCTATTAATGAGGCCAGGTTGCCCTCGCAGCAGTGGAGCCGTTGCGCTGCACTGCTGCGCTACTCTGCGATAGACCACTCGAGCGGTGTGTGTGCTTTCCTGTGCAGCCTCGGTCTATGCGCACCTGTGTAGTCTCGCCAGGACCATGTTGTTCTACTTAGTGCTCTCGGCAGACCACTAGCTTGCTATTAGCGCGTGCCAAGCTCCTTTAAATTCGCTCGCACGTACACGAGCCCGGATTGCCGGCAGCGCTTTATAGCCAGGGCAGAAACGCACTCGGATTTCTGGCGATTATATTTAACTCTTAACGCTCGCTACCTCATTTTCCTGCGCGCACGTACTCCAGCCGTACCTGCGCGAGCTGCGCTCAAGATTTTTTTTCGACTCGCACGCTCTCACCACCGGCAGACGTATTTCAGTTCGCTCCGCTTGTCTAATGACATTTGCCCCCGGGAAGTCTCTATTATAATTAACATGATATCTCCTGCGGAAATTAGAAGTTTTGCCAGCTTTTTTTCTCGCGTCACTGGGTACGTGATATTAATTTTACTTCTTGTTGGAGCCTTGATAACTACCAGCAGAGATAATGGCTTCACTAAACGGAAGAATTGGTTATCTGAAACTTCAATGTTTCATTAAGTTTCTCTCAATACTGAGAACACTGCATGAATATGACCTGAATCGAAATAGTAAGCCGTAGGATTGCACAGTGAGAGGATTGCACCGAGAGAGAGAGATGATTTAGCTTTTAGAATTCAAAGTGGCTTGTCAAAGAGGAGTTAAATCGGATTAAAACTAATTATTATCAGAAGGCCCGAGTGAGTTGGGAGTGGAGTTGCGTGTATCGTGTCAGGTGTGTGTAATGCCGGCTGCTAACATAAACGCACTGGTCCTGTGAGAGTAACAAGTCGACTCCTAACTCGCAGTCGGGGAAGTCCTGACGGCGAGGCGCGGCGAGGCGCGCCGCTGAGAGAGAGAGTCCAGTCCAGAGTGCATGCATACCTTTATCATAGGAAGCCTCGAGCGTAATACAGAATTGCTAAATTAGAGGAGTAAGTTGCAGTTCGCTCATATCCATCCAGTTCGGATCAGCCTGCTGAAGTCGTCTTAAAACGAGCAAAATTCACGTCTTGAACTAGTATAATTATAAGTTTGACAAGTTTTATTTGACTGGGCGTTAACGGGCAACTGGAATTTCTTGATTCGCACGATCTGGAAGTATAAAGCAGTCCATATTTCTTGTTAGAATTGTATCCGCCAAGGAGAATGTGGGTCACGCCTTGGAGGCCGTCAGGGGTAAGGAGGTGACAGTGCCAAATAGGATGTAAATGTATTCTCCTCGATTGAAGTCTCCACTACCCAGCCCACGTTTTGTCGAGGACCGCTCGAGGGTCAATTAGATTAATTTCTGACAGTAGGGAATTTTATTCCATGCCACTCGAACGACCTGACAAGCTGACGGTGCTATAATTCTAAGGAAATCCGTGGAAAGCTGCGCCAAGTTTCAGTCGGACGTCTACGATCGAAGTCTCTTATCGCCAAAATATATTTCGCTTCATGTAACATACCAACGAGGAATGTGGAAGGGGTCGAGCAATAATGGAATCATATTTTTTGATCCAATTATTCTTTATTTTCAATGCTTATCTAGAATTACAACTAAAGGTTCTACAGTATAAATACAATGAGGTCAGTCACTTCATCAGTTCATTCAGTAACCAGTCCCGAACACGAGCAGCTCGGAGCGGGTCTTAAACACTTGAGTACTCTTCTGGAGCTCGGTAGTCTCTCGGAACTATATCTGTGGCAGTGTGATAGTGTGATACTTTGCTCCCTTTTTAGTTCTTCTTCTCTTTTTTTTAAAGGGATCTCTTCCAGAGAAATCTCGCGCTCTCAAGTACGGAAGTACGAGTGGAACTTTACTGATGCAGCAAATCGCCCCTTATGCCGCCGCGTATGTGTGTTCGAGACCTGTACCAGGCAAATTCAGTAATTAACGCGAGCAAGTTCATCCGGGTGAGTGAAATCGCTCGGCGCTCTTTAATCAGTATATCGGAGTACGGCTCCACCTCTTGACCGATTACTTCACCGGACACTGCATCCCACAGTTGGAGGCACATGAACGCGCCATCGTGTCTTCCAACCTCTCCCGTTTCTCAGCAATTACTTCTGACTACTCTCTCCCGCACTTCCATCTCTAGTGTTGGCCGAGCTCTTGTTCGGCTGATCGCCGGAAGCGGTATTCGGTGATCAGATGAACGCCCACGTCGGCTTTTCTACCAGTGCTCTGTCCAGCCTCGCCTCTAAGAATCACGCGACCATGACCCTTCTTTTTTGGAGACCTCCGAACACGCGTCTCTCTTTTCTCCTCATCCGCCTGCTCTACAATTTCTTCAGTGTGTTCTAAAGCATTATCCTCCGATCGTCTGAATCTGATTTGACCGCCAACATAAACTTGCCCTTCGGTCTTTCCTCCGGTGCTGTAACCCTTCCTGGCGTTACCCGAAACTACGATCTTTCCTGTCACTGGTTCCTTTGGTGAACGACGCTCTCGTCCTTGGATTTCTGGTTCGGTTTCTTCGACTACGTTGTCTGTCTGTTCGTCGGCCGATCGCCTGAATCTGATTCGTCCACCGACATAGACTTGCCCTTCTGTCTTTCCTCCGGTGCTGGAACCCTTCCTGGCGTTACCCTCCACTACGATCTGTCCACTCACTGGTTCCTTTGGTGAACGACGCACTCGTCCTTCGACGTCCGGCTCGTTTTGGTCGATTACATTTCCCAATTTCACATCTTTCGTGAGGTGATCAGCGGGTTGGAAAGAGTGATTTGGGTCGGACAACTGCCTTTCAAAATTAGCAGGTAGATAGTCAGTTTCATCTTGTGGCTGACTCTGTAATGAAAGTAAGAAAGTTTGAATTCCCCGTCACCATTAGGTGATTAGTTCGTATCGTGTTGGACGCTAATTAAATTCGGTCTTACCGGAGCGTTTCTGATCTGGAAAGCCTGGGCGCAAGCGATAAGCGCCAATGCTAATAAAATACGAAGATCCATGGCAGATGCTGTCCTATTAAAGGTAATTAAAATTAATCAATAAGCAATTCAATAAATCATTATAATTAAGTAAAAATATTATTTTGCCACTTGAACTTACTTCTACAATTCAGCAGATAGATGTTGTTTATGGTCCTTGATAGAGAAGGTCCCGTTGTATTCGTAGGCACAGTTGCACTGAGACTGATGATTTCGGTAGAGGTGGGTACCGTCTTATATACTTCGAATGTGAATACGCGCTTTAATCAGGGGAATCACTTGCGTGTCTGTATCGGGGGAATAACCTTTGGCACTCTCTCTTCTTCTCCCGTTCGCTCCATCTCGCGCGACTCACTCCGAGATAAGAGCAAGGGGCTTGCACAGCATCCACACACATACACAATGTCAGTGGACGCGTCATGCCGCTCCGGTTTTCCCCGAGCCGTTTGGTTTTCCGTTCTTCCGTGCATCGAGCCAGCTGTAAATACACATGTGTTTAGCTCTGCGGAAGCCGGTTGAGTGGCGGGTAATTACCGGGAGAAAGAATGGAGTTCCAGTTGGTATGGAGTTGCTGTAACGCGAACCGATGATTCATTGGCAAGTTTCGGCGAGCGTGCTAGCAAAAACTACCTACCAAACTACTATGCTTGGCACACTTTCATTACTGCTCTGTGCCCGCATTGAATTCTACTACTCTGTCAATTAGGCAAGGTGTGTGTGTCTGTGTATATACTTACGCGGGTTAGTGATTGATGAGCAGGCTGGCGTCGGTTAATGCCGCCGAGAATATCGCGCCGCTGTGAATAACAATTGTGGAGAGATGTAACGGTGTAATTCTACGTATTCTTGCTGTGATTACTGTCATCATCCATGACTGACTACGGAGCAGCCAGCTAACAGTTTACGACAGGTATTTGTTTGCGAGGAATGACAAGTGATCCTGTACTGTGTGACAAGCGATGACAAACGGTGCAATTTTTATCAGACGTTCGTGCGTAATTAATATCGCAATAGAGTCAGTCATCCTCGGCGAGAGTTCAGTCTTTATCGAGCAATCGTGCGAAGGCCAGTGGGCATTCCAGGCTATCGAACTATGTCTACGCGTCACTATTGCTCTCGATTACTCTATCTCCGTCTCGGCCACTATCAATTCTTGCCACATGCAAAACAAGATGTTGAGGCCTTCGAATCATTTACTTGTGACCTTGAGATACGATTGGATTTTACGCTCAATGATATACTAATTTTACTTATTATCTTTTAGCCGGGAGATGCCTTACATTTCTTAAATTAGCTATAAATTTGATAAGTTCCCTTTGCCAACTGGGAATCCCGAAGCGTCCGGGAATCACAGTATCGAAAAACGTTTCTAAAATTATGTGGCCTTCTCCACGGGAGATATCTGCCGGCATATCCTTTTAATCGTGGCTTTCCCTGCCGCGAACTTTTGGTATTAATAAACTTCGCCCGGGGGAGAAGTTAGATTCGCGAAATCCCTACATGACAGTTTGATCAGGCCGGCATTAACACAACTTCCTTGGCATTTCTGGTCGAAGGGAGTTAACTAAAGCTCGAAGTGAGTATCGAAAGCTATCAGCTAGATTCGGGTACATATTTGACTTTAATAGTTCTGCCAGGCTTACTTCAAACAGTACAGAAATATTAACCGTAACTTCAAATTTTTGTTTCGGCGGAATTGCGAATGACCAAACAAGATTTTAACGATCCAAAAATATTTGGGAATATCCACACACTTGATTGACTTCATCCGAAATTTGATGAGTTCTGACTTTGACGGGATCGATAACAGTTTATTCAGCTGTTTGATCGATGACGTCCATTAATGTCTGGGAGAAATCAAGGAATCGACGGCATGCGGAAATAAGAAATAGCAGGGGTGCGTGCCTTATTCAATAACGAAATTACGATCCGGACGGTGGAATGTTGGCGGAGTATGGCTGCCATTTCTAAATCGTCCTGGCAATTGCATTCCGGTGAAGAGGCCCGCATACTTGGTCGACTGTCGCGATAGCTCGACGAGATCCTAGAAATTTCAGGATATAATCTACCTCTCAGTCTCCAGCTCTCCCCCCCTCTCTCTCTCTCTATCAGATCGAGGCGGTAGAAACAGCCGGATTTTCTCCTGGCGTATAACAGTGAGAGGCGGTGGTTCTCTCCGGATACATATGCTTTCAGGAAAGCGGTAGAACGACTTTCAGAAGTTGTTTTGCTGGGCTCGTTCACGACTCAATTCCTGCCTTCGGAGGGTTTCGCCGGCCTAGACTCGTCCCTTCCCCTGTTCCTTCTTACTCGCCCCTTTTATTCCCCCTTTGCGCGCCTGCTGATGCAGCGTCGAATTTATGACTCAAGTTTTCGGCACACGTACCGCCGAAATAACAGTATATCTGCCTTCTTCCACCTTTTACTTTCCCTTTCCCCGCCCCGCCCTGCCCCGCCTCTCTCTCTCGCAAGATGCCTTTTTCTCCCTGGGTGCTTTGCTCCCTCGCATTCCTTCCTCGGAGCGGTGGCAGTTGCCGCTCCACCGGCACGCAGGGGTGTCGTTTCACTTGGCGGAGAGAACGCGCGCCTCGATCTTTCTCGAGTCGCGCTATTACGGGAACAGCGATTTTTTTCCCGCTCGCTCTGTCCCGCACAACTTTCCTCCATTGTTATTCGAGCGGCGAACTCTCGTCCTCGCGCGGGACGAAGAGGGGAGGCAAGGCGCGCGCCTCCAAAGTGCTTGAAATTGAAGGAGCCCTGCAAATTCCGAAGGAGCATTTCTCGCGGGAAATGTCTCCCCGCTCGGCAACTATGAATACTGCTTGTTTGTCGTCGATCGATGTTCCAAGGCCGATTCGTTGGTATTTCGTTATTCCTGAAGAACCTCTTCGAGGTAGGATTGACAGTAGAATACAGAATACTTTTGCCAGACGGTAGCGATCGAATTTAATCAAATCCAGGGGTCTTCAGTTGGACGAATAAGTCTGATTCGTTGGGGTAAAGGTAATGGCTACGGGGGAGGGGTTATCGATTTTCATCGGAGTAGCCCCCCTGGAACACATTGAACTTCAGCCTCTCCATTTAACCCGTTGCCGGTTGCCTCGTATCCTCGCACCGCTTGGGAAAAGCCCTTGCTGCCAAGGGAAGCTACGGCTTCCTTCTGAGGCATCAATTTTACGGGCGTGCCCGATCGAAGTAACAAGCAGTAAAGGGGCAAACGGCCAAGGAGACAGAACGATCCTCTATAAAAACAATAAAAGAGAGACACGGTATTCGATTCGTGCATCTATCTAGACAGGTTTCGATTTTCGTAAAGTCGTAGGTTCTTGAAATCGGCGCACCTGCGACGAAAGGTGAGAACGGAGGCGTGCGAGCTCGTTCGAGGCTCATTGGGGTCGTCGCTTTTATTAAGGGTCGATTTGTTTCGTTGCGGCGAGGGTCGGTGCGCGTTCGATGGATTCGTGGTCGTGTTACGCGGCCCACGAAATGAGAGCAACACGCGATCCTGTCCGCAAACGAGTTTGACGGCCTCAACGCATCGGGGCATGTGCAACACGCGCGCGAACCACTCAACACCACCCGACGTAGACACACCCCGATTATATTCTACGACGATCAAACGCAGCATAATGCGGGTCACCTTGTCATGAACTCTGACCTCATTGCTTCATATGTTCCATGCACCAATCAAGATCATGTTGGTCCTGTTTAAATTCGCTGCACGTAATCTGTTTAAATATATTAGCTCCTTTGTTCGACTGCTCCGGCAGAGATAATTAATATTCAGGACTTGAAGAGATTTAAGTCTTCCTCCAGGTGATGCCGGGAAATTACTAGAAATGAATATTCATTGTGTGGCACACTCCTCAGTTAAAGAAATACGATTGTTGTATTATTGGTGGCGATGTTCTATGATTTTATTGGGCTCTCAATGACAGAGCCGCTTCATCCTGCCAATAGTTACAGAGCACACGGCAATACAGATTGATTTTCGAGGGGCGGGAAATAGATTCCGGCGCGAGTAGCCCGGACGCAATTAATTCCGGATCGATCGGCCAAAACAAATTCTAATCGGCGACGCGAAGAAGAGAGGGAGAGCGAGGCGGGACATTGATTTTCGCGTCGGCGTACCAGAATTGTTTCATTTGACAGAGACACGAAATCAATTAGTCGCATGAAGTAAAATTGCGTGTCGTTGCGTCGTTGCTCGGTTTGTGATTATAGGGAGTGCTATGAGAGCTCGGTTTCTGTCGGTGAAGCCAATCCATTGTCGTTAACAAAGACAGTAGGGGGTTTCGTGACTCGGTTAACGAGGGATAGGATCATTGTTCGACAGCCGGGAGATCGCGTGCCTTACGCGAAGTGTTCTCTCTTGATTCCTCTGTTGATGGCTCTGTCTACAGCACGATTTAGAGTGGCGATAGTGTGATAACGTGGAATTACGTCGGTTGTCCTGATGCACAGTCAAGTAACAAGCCCGACGCACGGCACGCGTGCATCTGCCCGATCTCTCTCTCACGCCTCGCTCCGACACTGTAAATTCGCCCGCAAGCGACGAGCTAAATCTACCTGGATAAGTGCCGCCATTTCCGGCGCCGCCTTGTTTACCCCATCGAAACACGCCCCTTAAGAAAAGAGAGAGAGAGGGAGAGTCTCCGACACAGAAACTCTCTTGATAATAAACTGCTGCTCCCCGTTGGAATCTCACGGGAGCTCTAATTCCCGAGGAAAATCGAGCAAGGAGAAGTGGATCGATGGTTTCAGATTAAAAGGACACTCTCCCTCTACAGGAATGTCTTAACTACGATTGTTCAGTATGTTTGTCGATTAAATTTCAGACATTACGTCTCGGGATTAGAGTTCGTCTCAGCTCAACTGTAATGTCGACTTCGAATTTCCTTCGCTGGCCCACTTTTCTCTGCCTCCTTCTCCCTCTCTCTCTCTCTCTGGCGACGTCGTCAAAGTTGACTTTGGAATTACGGGGAGAGCCAACAGCGCTTTTGATTGTACTGTCGGCTGGCGTTAGGGGAAATGTGCCGACACCGTATTACCGGGGTTTCTTGCGGGCGCACTTTGACGGGCGTCACGCTTATCCCGTGGCAGCGTCGCCGCTGATTCGAGCCCGGCAGTGTTACCCGCCGGATAATAAGAGCTGCCTAAGGTGGCCGGGTGCGAGCTTTAATCTCGTAGAAGTTATCGCGAAGGAAACTTGCCCGGTATGCTCTTGCCGGTGTGCCAGAAGAGAACGGAGAGGGCGGATTGCGCCTCAGAATGAAGAGGGGGGTGGCTGCCGGGTGGAATGAGGGCGCTGGAGGGTGTTAAGTCGACGTGATAAGAGAGGTGAATAAGAGAGTGGCCTCTCGCGCTCTCGCAAGACTTCAGAATGTGTTCCGTCGCGAATCTAACCCGCCCTCTCTCTTTACCACCTCTCACACCCACCCACACCCCTTGCTTTGTCGACAACCCAGTGGAATTCATGCAAATTTTACGTGGCAGCTAAATGCAGCGTCGGATTAGCAGCAGGTTGGAATAAACGTCGACTTACTATGGTGTGACGAGAAGCCGCACCCTCCCTCGCTTTATGCGCCTTTTACCTCCTCCTCAGGATCACAGTCGAAACCGTCAAGCCGACACTTTCGGATCAGGAAGTTTCCTTTTACTCCTGCTGGGATTTACCTGGCGCACGGATCCCTCGCTTTACGGATTCCTTTCGATAGCTTCGTTCCTGCGCTGACGCAGGATGAGTAATGGCTTATCCCACTTTTATAGCTCGGATCTATTGAAAGCCCAGTGTACGTGATGCAGGAACCTTGCTGATTAATAAGACTTTCTATGAGATTTTGTCGATACTAGAAATAGAATATTAAAAAGGCGAACTTATTACCGAAGTAGAACTTTATCCCGATCGGAATTCGATTTTCACTTCTATCGAGAACAATGTGGAACCCAACAATCCGCAATTACATTCCCTCCGAAAGTTCCTTTCTTCTTGCCGAGCCTGCCATTATTTGCCACGGGATTCCCGAAGCATTCGATCGTCCCGGGGTTATTTACGCGAACATTCAGATGAGCATGGACAAATGATTTATCGTTGGGAGTCGATGTGAAATCGATCGCGGCAGAATGCAGAATGGAGCGGATGAGGCAAGAGGTTTTGCGACCATTCTTTCCGAGAGGACGGCTGGAACGATTGTAGCAATTAGAACATAATTGCTGTCGCTTTGGCCACTCGGAACCGCTCTTCTCCGTTCCTTTTCATCGGGATTCCTTGCGAACCGTTCGTTCATTTATCCTCTGGAATATAGACAGTTTTCTAGCGTCGGCCATTTTGGAAGGAAAGCCGTGATAGGGTCGTAATCCGAGCAGTGAAATTTAATAAGGCCGGCAGATGCACGGCCTTCGAGGCGGACTAACAATTTCCCCGGGAGTCGAAACATCGCAAGCCTGCCGCTCGGCTTCGCTTCTTCCTCCAGCACCGCTGCCATTTTAATCCAAACACGCCCTCGAGGACTTTCGAATCTATTAACGAAGTTTTACGTAATCACGCGAACTTGAGGGCAGCTGGGATGCTGCGATACTCTGGCAACTGGCTGGTTCGC
The DNA here is from genome assembly GCA_910591665.1 of Ectemnius continuus. Lineage (NCBI taxonomy): Eukaryota > Metazoa > Arthropoda > Insecta > Hymenoptera > Crabronidae > Ectemnius > Ectemnius continuus. The sequence goes on along the minus strand of OU342868.1, from coordinate 2,996,791 downwards.
CTTGTTTTATCGCGGTTTCCGCAACTAGTAGAGAATAGCAAGTGGCCTGCTCCAATTTCAGAAACCTGCAGCCATACAGGCAGCACTACTACCCGATCGAACTTCTACCTGAGCTTTAATTATGTGATAATTAGTGAATTCGTACGTGAGTGGCTGTTGCTCCGCTCTGTTCATGTCGGCATCTCCCAATGGTCCTTCGTTTATGGTTGACCCGAGTTCGCCTCAACTTCTTGTTGCGCCTGGTAGCAGTTGCTCTATGGAGTTTCGTACATTCAAATCCGCGACTTAATCCTTCCCAGTTTATGTATTCGAGGGTTTCATTGAATTTTAATTGGAAAAGAGGTGCACCAAAAGATTTCTCGTTTCATACATGACACAGAAATGAAGTGAATAGTTCCTATTGTTTCTAAAGAATTTGCACTTGAACAATATTCTTTGAATGGTTGGTCGAGACTGCGGTGGTCGGCGGTCGGCGGTTGGTTCATGGAAAGGTTAATTGTCTAACTGCGCCGATACCACCCGGTGTTCTCATTAATACAGCAATTATTGCTGGCTCGATGATGTACGGCTCTCATATCTGCGCTTTCGAATAACGCTCGTCCATTACCGACGCTTGTGGCTGGCACTCAGCGCTCATTGGATTATGCGCACCGATGCATTATTCCGCTGACGAGGCCGCTCCGGCTCTTTTTTGTGTTCCAGAGCTGAACTCAACCTCGCCGTCCACCAGTGAGTTGAGTGATCTCGTTCGAGACTTGGAAAGCGATGAGCTGAATACTGACAATGAGGACGAGGATGCGGTAGAGGATATTCTCTACATGCGCGGCGCGTCTTTCACAATACACTTGGAGCCACCGGCGGAGAACTTGACTGCGAATTTCAGCAAGAGCGACGACGATAATGATTCACCGCAAGATAAAATCGAGCTCCGTGCCACCTCCCAGGTATCTATTGACTCAGTCTATTGACTTCTCCGAGATTATATCGAGTCACTCAAGCGAATGATCCAAACACTTTCTTCTCTCTCTATTACGAAACCGAGAACCATCCGAGTCCGATCTTAATGTGTTTCTAAGGGAAGCCTGGATTTTCTTTGTTACATTCTTCTCGTAATTATTTCCATCTGGGTAATTGCTCGGGGCGGAGCCCTAGCAGATTCCGGCATCTCCAGCATCCCCGTTTCTTATTCAGAGATCCGTCAGATAAAAAGGCTCGCGTGCGCGAGCAACAGGTCCAGCTGGTTAAGGGTCCGTTAATAGTGGCGGTGTCAGACTGTTCTGGACTCTGGGGGGGGCGAGAGGGAAGGGGCGCAGGGGTGCATCGGGTGTGAAATTGTGAAATGGTTCACTTTTGTTCACAGGGGCCGAATTTGGAGCAGAAGCTGCCGTCTACGATGGAGAGCATCGTGAGTACCGAGCCCGCTTGCTCCTTGGATTGCGGGCCAGCCGGTAATTGTTACATCGAACAGTCGCATGGAGAAGAGGAGGACCTCGTGGTTGAGGGCGAGATCGCCGAGAATGAGGACGATTCGATGTCAGCGGACGTGGAGGGTAACGGCGTCGCGCTCAGGCGGAAGCAAGCCTCCTTCAGGCAAAGATGCCAATGCCCTCTTGGCAGGGGTGGCGATCGATGTCAGCTTGGTGAGTGCTTCCCACTTTTACTCCCCCTCACCCACACATAGACACCCTTCTACTACCGGAATCGTGTGCTATAACCAGTGGAGACCCAGCAAAGAATAGGGTCAGCCAGGCCTACACACACCATCAACGCTAAAAACTCTCTTGCCATCTACTCCCTTGCCAACTACTCACCCCCTTGTTTTTTTCATCCGGCAAGATTTTCTACCGACGCGCTATGTGCCCTCGAAAAATCTACTTTCCTATACACGCCTATAGTATAAAGCTCCTACAAACATAGAGGACGATGGCACTGGTGAAACGACACAGAATCGCGGAAGACGTTCTGCTTTCTGAAAATCTTATGACGAGTAAAAGAGTTGCGGGCTTGTACTTTTCCACGAAAGCCACGATATATATATATATAGAGAGAGAGAGAGATTGAGACAGGGGAAGGGAAAGGGCGGCGATAGAAGGGCGGAAGAAAAGAGGCGGTTCGAAGCAGAAGAATGTAACGTGCGGCGAAAGAGAGCAATTTTCTTGCTCGCATGATCTGACATGAATGTTGCATACGCTTGGAGCGGAGCGCTCATATGAGACGGGGGACGGCGCGTATTATGAATATACGAGTAAACATTGCAGCCCGATATTTGCCGATGTCTGCCACGTCCCCAAATAGAATTCCTCCAGCTCTGACACGAATCGTACAACATTACGAGATAGTTAGAGGGAGTTGCGTCGTTTCACATGGCGCGCACGCAATCTGCGCTTAATAGCACGCGAGACGGGAAACAATTAAAACGGGGGAACACAACGCGCAGCACTCGAGGGATTATCGATAGTTTCATGCGGCACAGTTCGCAAGCCGGGGCAGAGGTCCTGCGGAAAAGTTGGCCTAATTAATTCGAAACCTCCGTTTCATGAAACAGCGCGTCCTCCTATAATAATGTCGGCCATGCTAATAGGATGTTTATGTCACGTATCGGCATTGTACTCTGATCCAGATATACGGGTTACCAGTAATCTCTGATATCCATCTGATCAGAGTATTTACCGAGGAATTCGGCGACCCACCACCATCGTCATTCGTAATAAACTTTATTGCCATCGCAGACTCACTAGCGCGCCTTTGTAACATCGTGTTAGTATTGTTCGCATGAGTTAACATTGCCGACATTAATGTTGATTCGAGCTATTCCGAAAGGGACTCGACGCCAGATCTGATTGCAACTTGGCGCATTACAACGATACGAGTGGCTGCATGCACAGAGAATTTCCGAGACAGAGGCGTAATTTCGCTAGGTAAAGGCGTGATTAGCGTGTGCGCGATAGGCTGCTTTGATAGTCCAAATTAGCAGGCAGTTCCCTTTAAAATACAGAGTGAAACCAGTGACCCTTCTGGTGTCGATAACATCTTGCTTGCCAGGCTTGTTCCCAACGGTGGAAATTCTAACGTGCGTCAAAGACAGCCTGGGAATATCGAGTCCGTGTAAATCGACCGATGACAGAACACAGTTGTAGTTGCGGGGGATTAGTCAAACTCTCCGAATCCTTGCCAAGTGGATCTTCCGGTATGGCATCGTTATTCGGATTATTCGGAAATTCGCACCCTGACTTCGAGCGATGCCTGACATTTATCAATGACCGCAGAAGACCGGGCTTGCCCTTCGTCAACCCTTGGAACAACCTTCCTCTAAGCCTTCCATTTAACTTGGAGTCAACAGGAATTCGAGTGGAATATGAAGTCGAACCAGTAAAAATTTTACCACTAGCTTTATCTTTGTCGTATTTCGATAATTCTCATATTGGAATTTTATCTATCCTTTCTAGTTGCATATAACTGCAGCCGTCAAAGTTACGACGTCAATAAAGGCTGGGGAACGTAGTGCTCGTTAAGTTGTGGCCTGCTTGCAGAGCGTGGAAGGCTTATGGTATATGTATTCATCCTGGGGACAATAGTGTGATAGGAGGAACGTGTAGTGGTGGTCTATCTGTAGTAATTAATCTTAGTTGGGCGAGTATCCACGGCTTAGTCGCGGTCGGGACGGAAAGTCGGAGCTGAGAAAACCTTGGTCTACGAGGGGGAAGATTAAAAGATTGTGCGTCGTGCTCATCGGGCCGAGTTTCCCCCTCCGGCTCTTTGTCCGAGTAAGTGTACAGAGTCTCGTCGATGATCGAGCTAGTCTGCGATCTCGATGTCTGGCGACTGCAGGGACAAGGCTTCCGGAAGCATCGGTTATATGTTGGACTTTTCTACTAGCCAATTCGTCCTCCTCTTATCCGGCAGACTAGTCTCGATCGGCCGCTCGAGTAATTGCGCTTCTTAAACTTCCTTCTGAAGGAAGGACAACGTCCTTACATAGTTATTCCGATAGGAAGGCTCGAGCTCGTAACGAGCGATCCGATGCGGAACTCCAAGTTTTCCCTTCCATCGGCCGACCGACTCTGGCTAGTTTCTCCCTTTGTCCCAGGAAGAATCGAGACCCAGCTCGATAATTGGAGCGGCAGTTTGTCGCGGAAAGTTCGGCCCCAGCCGGTGCGGGCACGCCCGAGAAACGAAGATTCTTCCATTGGTACTTCGGCCCCGAGAGTTTCGAATCCTGCCGCTCCGGAGATATTACTGGTCACTCCCTTCTCTCCCTCGGACTAATTACTAGTTCAAAGCAGCGAGGAACTTATTGAGTTGCGTCCACATCGTTTTTCCACTGAAGAAATTTGTTTAATGAGTAACCGGTAAATAGCAGGGAAAAGGAATTCTTTGAGCGATGAAAAAAAGAAGTTGTTCCTGACAGGGCGAGTGGGCGCACGCGCAACTTTCGCAGAGTGAGAGTGAGAAGAGGAAGGAGAGAAGCGAAGATTGTGTTATAGCTGGTTCCAGTAATTAATCTTTTCAGCGTGTGCTCTGTCGCGGCGACAGGAGCTCGCTTTCTTCTCACCAGTCGGGAACGGGAATTTTCAGCAACGGAGTTTTAACTCTTCCCGGTGCTACTCCTTCTCACTCTTTTTTTTGCCATTCCTCTTGCGCGAGAGGGATGAACTCTCGGGCTCGACTTGGCCGACTTTTCTTCTTCCCTTATTGTCGTCGAGAGGTATCCAGCAATGGCTCCGGCGCCTTGAGACCAAGACGTTTGTGCACCGGCGTTCTTCAAAATAGAGAAAGCCCTGCGAAGTTTTATAATCGAGACCTTCCCGCCAAGCCCTCTGTTTCAAATACCTGGGGAACTTTCTTCTATAGCTCCACGGGTTTCCAAACAATTTGTGAAATAATTACAGAAGCACAATACAAGCAGATGTATTATGTTCCTTATGTGCTCGAGAGATTACGAAAGCTCCTGTCCGAGCAGAGTGAACAGGTATTGGCGATCACGAAGATTCTCTTTCACCGACCAGTTGGAACTAAATTAGCAGGAACTCATCCAACTTATCATTACTGAGGTGATAGCATTGTCAGTTGGCGAGGGGAAGGGTAGGACGATCCGTAAATCCGCGGCGAGCTACGTATGTATAGGAAGGAGATCAGACAGGATGTGGTTTCTCCTTCTTCGATGGTATATCTCGCAGCACGTTGTGCAAATCAGTTTATCCATTGAAGGAGGGGGATCTGTCTCGGTACTTGCCTCGGAATATTCAAGCGCCCGAAACACGCAACCTCCAACTTGGTGTCCTTTGGGAATAGCTCGAAAGGGGTCGATCGATAAGCTCCGTTAAAGGATTCCCCGGCCAGTACGCTCCAACGTCCACCTCGTCGTCTGACAATTTCCTCTTCAATCTTTCTGCCTTTTAATTTCTTCGACTGCCAACCTAAATTAGCATACTCGCGCGGTCGCTCTACCTTCGAAACAATTAATATCCTTGAAAGTTCCACTGGTTGCTGGGCCGAGTGAACTTTCAGCTTGCGAACCTCTAATGAAAGAGGAGGAGAGTGTGAGAGAGTGGGAGAGAGCCAGTCAACAGGGTCCAGATGCTTGGACAAAAGTTTCGCCGGGAATTTTCCGAGCCGTGTGTTCTCCTTCCTTCGCTTCAACAGGGCGATAAGGAGCGACATTGTATCGGAAGGGTACGCGAGCAGGCGACTTGTTCGTGAGAGGTTCGTCGGTTTAATTGTGCTTTCATGAGCCACTCGCGGAAAGTTCTCTCTGAAGGGCCGCGCCTGACCATAAGCGATTCTCAGGCAGAGAAGCTATTCCTTAATTAGTCCCTATTCTAAACGTCTCGACAGACTGGCCGAAATCAGCTATGCAAATGCCCCCTTCTCTTTCTCCACTGTTTCTTTCTGACTTTGAATATTGGCCAGATTCTCATTTGAAATTCTGATTCCAATCGTTATTTTCGCATCATAATCCACCGTTCGCTTTACCGTGTTTATCAAGTTACCATTCGCTTCTCTCCACTTCTCACCCCTTTCACCTGTTTGCTATTCTGCATTTGTAAGCTCCGCGAATGCTTCTAATTATTGTTTAACGAGTGTTCCCAGCACATATTTACAATGTGAGTCTGAAACTCGTACATGGAGATCAAGTTGTCCTCTTTACCGAGAAGTATTATTGGGAGTCGAGTTAGAGTTGTGTCGAGAGCTAGTGTGTTGCTAGGTTTAACTTTTCATACATCAGGGACTGTTCTCGACAGGCTTCTTTAATAGATTTGCTCAGAGATACGTTTACCGCTAATATATTGTTAACGTTATTATATTAGCTTTGTTGGGCTATTTTTTAAAAGCCTCCTCATTGTTTCTGCTCGACTTTTGTATGTCGCTTTTTATTCTCGTATTTATGCTGGCATTTGCCGGTGAGGTTAGTTACGCGCTTTTAATTTGAACGATGAATCCCGTATCGCGTGTATTTCATATCGGCGACCCATTCCCTCCGAAAAGCTCTCCTGCGCCTCTCAACGAATATCGCGCAAATTTTCCACGCGGATTTCCGTCCGCCAAAAAAGTGGAATCCGCATAACTCCGGATCAAATAGCGATGATACTGTTTTTCAGAAAATTCGCTGCAGAAACAGGCCGGCCGCCGGGCGAGCGAGCGCGCCTGCGTTTCCCCACGCACAGGCCAAATTCGTGAATACCAAAAATGTTCGGAGCATTTTTTCGCAACACTGCCAGGGCAAAATAGATTAGCGAGCATTGAAATGGGTAGTTTGCGGGCTGAATTTAGAGGGGCGTATTACTCGACAAAGCCGATGACATTTTCAAGTCCCGCCGAGCGAGGATCCAGTTGGGGGTGGCGTCCCCGAAAAGAACCCGTAGCAGGTGTGCGAGCGCGGGGGGTGCGGCAATTTGAGGGCGGAACTTGATATAGCTACATAGAGCGCGACGACAAGCGGAGGTCTACTCTTTCCGGCGGAGGAGATGAAGCTAAAACTTTTGTAACGAGTTCCGGGCACGTCGAATTCCCGATACGCCGGCTTCTCCACCTCAGATACCAAGTAGTTTTCAGGGTCATCCTGCAAACAGCCACTGGCACCGCAACGGTGGAACTTCCGAGAAGGCAGCAGGGCGTGTCACGTACATTCTCCTGCAGCGAGTGTAAGCCATCCGGGACACAAGGACACATAGACCACAAAAAAAATCGCATGCGCGCGCCTCGCCTTTTGGCAAATAATTCCGCCAGTTCCTTGGATAAAATATAGCGTGAAAATGCTGCGCGCATCTGCGAGTACATTCTCCTGGTTGGCAGCTTTAGGAGGAAGCACGTTCTCTTTAGAGCGTCGGGAAAATACGTTCGCCCGTAATTACGAAAGCGGGAAGACGCAAGTATATAGCGGCTTCTCTGAGATCAGTTTCTCAACCACGCTTTTTAGGGAGCTTTTCCCAGAGAGCGAAGGACGGGGAGGGAGGGGGGAAATAGTTGTGAAAGGGGATGAGGAATGCCCGGTGAATGTGGCTGGCGCTTAGCTCTCGCTCGTGCGGACCGAGCCTCAGCCACAGTGGCACCGCCACGCTTTTCCTCTTTAACAACGATACATCGCGGAGATTTTAATATCGCAGCTTCATAATTTCTCCTGCAAGCCTGGGGGAGGAATAGGTCGCGTCCACTCCCAGCTAAAAGAGGACTACTCTTATGATTTACGTGCCAGTTGAGGCGGCCTAATGGGATGAGCGGATGAATTTTTTCCCCCCTCAGTGTTACTCGGCCCTCTTCTTTCCTCGTTAGGTGGCCACGTAAATCAAGCGTACCCACGACTTAAAGCCTGCTTAAACGCAGCTAGAATTTCGCGTACAAGTTATTCCCGGCATGTGCGATCATTAGTTGCCTGTCTCACCGGGCAAAAAGCGTATAAATTAATCAGAGCCTGCCTTCCACTGATCGATTTTTCCGTCTAATATTTTCATCTGGAATACATAGATCCGAAGTGGGATCAAATTAGACGACTGCTTGTCATCCGGAAGAGCACCCTTTCACTGTCAAACCCTTTTCTACGTGGAGTGTCGCTTCCTCGAGTAGAAATGACCCAGAATGCCTGCAGACGAATCTTTCGGAAGATCGTTCGTTTTTTATCAGGACGATGACCGCGGCAGTTTGGCGCCGCCTAGGAAGAAATTCCATTTCCACGTGACATAAATTTGATCGCATGACTATTAGATTATAGTCAGAATTACCGGCTCCCAAATCAACGGATGTTCCCGACTTCCTTTCGCTCGGCCTGTGTACTAGCAGTGTAGTACGTGGAGTGACGAGCAGCGGAAGCGAGAACATTCGCGTCGGAGCCTAATAATTTCGTTAGCCTGCCCGATAGTCGGACAGAAAGTTCTGCTCGGAATCGATGGAAGACGGTGTGGTTGAAATATTGAATAGAGTTGAAAGCGACACTCACCAATGCAGTAATCAAGAGTGAGTGAATTAGTAGCTCGCCGAGGGAATATTCACGAAAGGAGCCTACTATATTCTCGGGTAACAATGTACGAAAGTCAGGATTAGCAGTCAGGGAAGCCTGAGAAAATAACGCGGCAGGAGTTACGGTCTCATTACCGTCGCGGAAAATGTGGCTCTGCCAGGCTGAATTATCGCTGGGTTTTTCGCGGGGTGGTGGTTGGGTGGCATTGCGCCCTGGCAGACGACGATATGGCGTCGGAGGAGGGTAGAGCCGGCTCCTCCTCTCAACTCGGAGACCAGTATTCCGAACTGGGTCACCGGAAAGCCCGCGACATTAATTATTCATATTAATTGCGAGAGAGTGTCACCGACGATAAACCGACTGACGCGGGAATTGAATTGATACACTTCGCCGTCGGTCTCTCCCTCTGCCTTGAACGGAGAGACCAATGACCATATCGTCGGACTCCGTTATTATTCTCTCGCAACGTACTTCCATCCAAAGATCAATCTCTGAATCGATAAATGCTACATTAACGGCTGAAGATAATAAAAATGCCGGAAAACGAGGGGAAAACCGTAGAAATCAGGTGGATTTGGTTATTTAGGTGGGTGTTTCCATGTGTTATAGGTACAATTCCGGCACTTCGGCTACTGGTTTCATGTTTTCTATCCGTTTTGAGTCATAAGCAATCGAAAAATCAAGCGTTCGTTGCAGTCCCAGAACCTTCGAAAAATCGAAAATTTTTGAAGGGGTATGCCTTAAAAAATATGCGAAAAAATGAATTTTGAGCTAGGGCTCTGGAATTTTTTCTACTTCTTTCTTGATGCAAAAAAACACTTTCTACAGAGTTTCAGCCCCGGGAAAGGTCGGGAAGATAAAAAAACATAGGGAAAACCATCGAAATGAAATATTCCAGATCGGTTTTCCACGTGTTTTAGGTAGAATTCCGGCATTTCCCCCACAACATTTATGTTTTTTATCCGTTTTGAGGCACGGACAATCGAAAAATCAAGCGTTCGTCCCGGTCCCAGGACCTTCGAAAAATCGAAAATTTTTGAAGGGGTATGCCTTAAAAAATTTGCGAAAAAATGAATTTTGAGCTAGGGCTCTGGAATTTTTTCTACTTCTTCCTTGATGCAAAAAAACACTTTCTACAAAGTTTCAGCCCCGGGAAAGGTCGGGAAGATAAAAAAACATAGGGAAAACCATCGAAATGAAATATTCCAGATCGGTTTTCTACGTGTTTTAGGTAGAATTCCGGCATTTCCCCCACAACATTTATGTTTTTTATCCGTTTTGAGACACGAGCAATCGAAAAATCAAGCGTTCGTCCCGGTCCCAGGACCTTCGAAAAATCGAAAATTTTTGAAGGGGTATGCCTTAAAAAATTTGCGAAAAAATAAATTTTGAGCTAGGGCTCTGGAATTTTTACCACTTCTTCCTCGATGTAAAAAAACACTTTCTACAGAGTTTCAGCCCCGGGAAAGGTCGGGAAGATAAAAAAACATAGGGAAAACCATCGAAATCAGGAGGACTTGACTGTTCAGGAGGGTGTTTTCGAGTGTTTTCGATTCAATTCCGACTTGTATACCACAGATTTTTTGTTTTGGTGTCCGTTTTAATATTTGTGAACAATTCAGAAGAGTTCGAAAAATGCCTGTTTTTATTTTCCATCCAGTCGTAGTACATCGATAACTGTGAGTGGTTGGATTGTGGTAGGAGTAGTAAAAGTCAGTTTCGTGGAGAAGTTCGGAAGGAAAGAGGGTCGAAATCGAAGAGGCCGATGGCCGATCACGGAGTACACGGAGTAACGTGGAAGATCCCGAGATACTCGTACCACGACGGACGATTGGATCGTTGCCAAACTGGCGGCGAGCACGCTAGATTAAGCAGATTAACCGCACAGTGCCTTCGCCCAGTGCAGGAATAGGGAATGGAGTAGCTCGAATCTCGTTAAATTCTTCGTGTTTGCCTGATAAACCGTCGACCGTGCTGCTATTAATCGTCAGAATATGATTACAGGCGACAATTCTTTTTTACGCCGTGTCTCGAGTTTCACTTCTCGAAATCACATTTAATCGCAGAATTTGCCACCACTGAATTCCCTTTTAGCTTTCACATGTTCTATTTTTATCTGCTGGCAGTACACTCTCAATTTTAATATGCTTCGCTCCCGCGGATTTCAACACACATTGTGTGTCAAAGTGGACGATGGAATATTGCAAGATTTCCGACAAGGGAAGTATGTCAGAGCGGAACGGGCGGTTCAACAGTTTTAATAAGATCTGTAGTGTATAAAAATGCAGAGACATTTGTTGCGGCTTGAGTTTAATGGCGCAAAGCCTCCTGGGACTTTGTCCTCGAGTCCGCTGCATCTTGTAAAGCTTAATAAGCAACGGGGGTAGGATTAAATCGCGCAAGAACGCCAGCACTTTTTTTTTCTTGACTAGAAGCCTGCACGAACCTCCACCAACGCCAGCAACTTTCTCTTCCGGCTTAAGTGTTGTTAATTGCTCGTTGTTTGTCGATAAATCCAATCCTGGCGGGTACTTTAATTGAACCACGCCAGATCTTTCGTGATGCCGTCGACGACGCTTCCTCTGCTCCGAAAGAGCTAGCCAAGTCACAGGACCAGTAATGACTTGGACGATAAACGACGTTTTCCCATTATTTTCTCGTTCGCGCTATCGGGCTACCCTTTTCCATCTACCAGGACATCGACGATCTCTTCTCGGTTTTCCTCTCACCACTAAGTATTCCTTTTGTGGTCAGCAATTTCCTTTAGGCCCCAAGTTTCTCCTCTCCTACAGCAATTCCAGCCGCGAGAAAGTACTGCCGTCGGTATCCAGCTTCCAAGTGAATATCTCGAGAGCGTAATCCTTTTATTCGTCCCGTAACAAGCAGTCAATTATGTTCTTCTCGATGTCGACTGGCAGCCGCGCTAAGACTCTTTATTCACTAAAAACCAGCCTGGAAAAATGCAACAGGCTGCCGTGGAGTGTCGAAAAAGAAACGTCGAGAGGATTGAGCGCGCTGTCCTTTTCCCAGTCGATCGTGGAAAGGGTAGAGAACTCCTGGGACAACGATGATTTAATCCCTCAGCTGTGCCGGTGCTGGGCCGCGGTCCAAATTTTGCGCGATAGTGGCAGTGACAGGCTTAGTAACCAAGAAAGTTTAGTATCGCGTACACCCTGGCAAGGTAGACGGAGCTACTATGTGCTTCAGGCAGTGTACATACTTTACACCAAAGACGTACATACCTGCTGCCATCCGTTTCGCAGGTTACCTCCTATGCGCCAGGCACATTATTTAACTGGTGCATTATCAGCTCGTAACGCAACTATTATCGCTCGTTACTACCGCGATTTCTGCAGACGAAGGCACTCACCCGATAGTTTAATGAATTTTCGCGTCATATATCGTCCTCGAAATTTCATATTTCGAGCGTAGTTTTCTCGGCTCGCTTAGTGAGCTTGGAGTTCTTGGCACAGGAAGTTTCATGGAAGGTTGGTTCCAGCGGTGCAGTTAGGAAGGAAGCAGAAATAATATATCTGGCGATTCTAAATAGAGAGTCAGGAACACTGGTTCGTTGCTGGTCTTTAATATTTGTGGCTGGGAAGGTAGAATGTGGGAGAGGGTGTATGTGTCAGAGCGAGGGAGAGGGAGAGAGAAAAGGGTAAGGAGAGATAGTCGTTAGGTCAGTGGATAATTAGAGGCAGCGCTCTGCCTCCGGCGATGTCGCAGTCTTCTTGCTTTTCCATGGAGAACGGCCGCGTACAAAGCTGCGCGCGGCTCCTCCCGCATTCTGTAACTTCGGTTCGACGTAGCCTCCGGACTTCTCGTGTGTTGCACTACCACTGCTACTTCCCTGCGAAATGAGCTCGCATAACCCTCTCTTTCTCTCTCTCTCTCTCCCACTCTCTATGTTAAACAGAAAGTTCCTCTCGAGCGTTAGTCGTAAACCTCATGCTCCTTAAATTCGGATTTCCTCTACGCTCAAGATCGCCCGGATTTACGAGGCCTCTCGACGCTACTAGAAAAATCGCACTGGTGTAATCACTGCGGCTTGAGGGTGGAAACAGCATTGTCGAGTAGCGAATGAATTTCCAGCCTCGCCATATCTCTCTCGCGCAGCGAGCATTTATTAGCTTCTGCTTTGTTTAATTCGGATTTTAGTAAGACTTTCCTTTCCACTGACTGCCAGTGCAAAAAGTAAGAGAGCACCCAGTTGTTACTGAGCTGTGCCAGGCATTAGATGGTATCGTCGAGATAGGAGGAGTATGCCATTAATTCAGGCAGACGATGCCGTGCGAGTCGGGGACATTTTCGGTCGAATGGGAGGTATTTTGCAAGTTGCACGCAATGTTACTCTGGTGAAGACAATGCTCCGGGCATAAAGGCCATTGTAAGGGTGGAGATACAATCGGTGGTGGGCGAGTATTGCGAGTTTGGATCGCGTACATTCTAGGGATCGCGTTTGCGTTATTCCCCTGTCAGTGTCTGACTAGGTATGCGCTCGTACTACTGGCGCAATTGCCACTCGGTGCGCCGGGGGCAGCCAAGGGTTGCCAGTCGACGATTTCGAGGAACAAAAGGACGTTGATCTTACAGACCTCTCACCTGTTTCCTACTTGTGCCGCCGCCGGCCGAGATCTTTCATTCTTTTCCAGCGAGGCCTCTCCAAGTGGTCTGTGCACTCGCGAGAACCAGCAGCCACTTGCTCTGAGCCTCGAACCGACGACGACTACTACGCGCAATGCTCTTCCACTTCTGGAGGCTCCTTCGAATAAATTAGCTTTGCCGGCCATTCTTAACTATGTATTTGCGTCTTAACATTACGCTTCCCGGTTAAAGCGAGCGACGCTTTCCTGCATTTTGCCCGGGAAGCGCAAAGTTCAGTCTAGAGGCGCGGTAAGAACGTTGTGGGGAGCGGGACTTAGCTAGGGCAGTGGAGGACGCCGGAGTAATGAGAATTGCGACCTGTCTCTCAAGGCTGGAGACGGGAACGCGTCGGCAGAGAGAGAGAGGAAACAATACTTTCGAATACTATGGCCCCGTTATTCTCGAGTAGGAAAAGCCCGCTGGTTTTCCAAGAGGTATCGACGCACTCTTGGTGGCGAAGGGGGATGCATTACGGTCAATGATAAAACACTGACTTGTTCTTTTGTTCACTGGTTAGATGTTCTTTTATTCAGGCTATTCTTACACTCGCACGTTCACGCATTCTTTGCACTGCTTTCCCCAAGGTATTGCAGTACCAAGTACCTCTCGATAGTGCGATCGTTAGAGGGAACGTGCGAATTGCCGAGCCGTTACTACCTGCATTTCTAGATGGTCGATTCCTCGCCGAAGCCACCAGCAGGGAAAGCTCTAAGCTGGTGACTTGGCTGAAGGACTTCTTAAGAGCATCCCTTATACCTTCCGGCAGGTTCTCCCTCTCTCCAATATAAATCCTTGTAGCACTACGTGCATCGATGCAAGTAGCAGTTCGCAAATTCGCAAACTCATGGTAGAAACTTGGATGCTAACTCTAACGATTTAGGGTGAATTGAGTGGGTATGTGGGAAAGGCCAGGAGAATAGGAAGACCTCGAGTAGGTCTTGGGCTAATGTGTCGAAGCCTTATGAAGTTCCACCTGGCGACCCTCGCCACTGACAATCGCGGAAGTGAGCTAGTTGGCGAAGGGGATTGCCAAAGCCATCAGAGTGACGCGTCGCTCGATTCTTCGCACTATACGCAAGCCGCCAGCATTGTTTTTCAATGAAAAAGCCGCCGCCGGAGCTGACTGTACCGCGCGCCTCATTGTCATGGCCTACTGTCTTCGGTGCCACCTAACCACTTCCCGTTATTCTTCCCTGGGCCCCTCGATGCCTTTCTATTCATCGGCGACGCCGCTCCCGCTCATTCAAGCCGCCACACACCCGCCGAGACTATACTTCCTTTCCTTTCAAATGTCCTTCTCGGCAGTCCGACGACCCTTATTAACCTCGAGAGTGCGTGCACTTTTCTCCGACAAGCGTCTGAAACCCAATCCCAACTCTTTCTCACAGAGAAACGACTGCTCTCTTGCCAAATCCAATTGAACTCGATGCTCCCAGCCAAATGATTTGTTGACGCTGGCTCGTTTATCCCTGGTGAGATCCTATCGATAGTTTATTGCCGCTCGGCTGAAAATTTACGCGGCTAGATCCATTTATGAGGGTACAAACGATAGCCCGGTGGATGGGGTGAGTCGGATAAATAGTCGGCGTACTGTTTGTCGGGATTCAGGGGTGTTTCGGTCCCGACGGATAACGAGAGAGCCATAAGGGAAGGTGACTGCAGTTCGAATACTCCTCGGGCGGATCCTGGATCGTTGCGACGATCCTAGTCGCACTTTAGCCGGCTGTCTTCGCGCGCACAAAGCCTTTCCAGCCCCCGCTCCAAGCTATAATGACGTAACTTCGCAAGGAGAGAAGCCTGCACGTGCCTAACGAGCGGGCAACTTTCGAGGGTGAGCGGTGCGCGCTCGTTTCAGGCCGCTCTCTCGCGGCAGCCTGCTTGCCACCGCCGATGCTACCATCAGGGTAATTTAGCGAACAAGTTGGCAGGAAGGCTTCACTAACAGAGATAGACAGTGCGAGAGGAAGGGAGAGTGCCGGCTCTAATTGCGCGAAGACGTTTTTCCTCGCACTGAAACGATTTCTGGATTCATATCGCTGGCGTCAGTCTTGAAACACTGGTTATTGCGGCCTTCTTTCTTTTTCCATCGCTTTTTGCAGGTCGGAGGAAAATTTCGGTGGGGTCCTCTCATAGAGGATGGCGTTACACAAATGTATACGGTATTGTTTGTATGCATACCTTCGTCCCAAATGTTCTATTTCTCCCAGGGGTTCTTTTAGCCCGGGCATTGCGGTGTAGGCGTCGCATTATGAAATGATGCACTCGCGCGCACGTTGCAAGCCCCCAGGACTCCTTTCCCCTGGCAAATGGGGCAAAAGGGGAGATCCGAGATATCTACATTTTGGAATTGTTTGCTCCCTGGCCTCGAGCGGTATGCTTCCCATCCAGCGCTGATGTTAATCGCGCACGCGAGGGTGTCGAAATACGGGGAAGGATGCTTGAGAAAGAATGGCCTGATGGCATTGTTCATTTTCCATCTTTTTCGGTAGATGGGAGGTGTCACGTCGCGCGAGATCTCGCTGCCAGGAAGCAGTGCGGTTGGGTGTTTTACGTAGAGTGCGCGCCAGGACGTGCAGCCCCTTATTTCATGTCGCCCTCCGGGAAGACCTACAAACTCGGGGCTAAGTATCGGTGGCTGAGAGCGGAGAGGGTGGCATGGCCCTCTGTAATATACGCGCCCCATGTATCCTCCCGTAGGCTGACGTTTACGGGAAGCACGTGAAAACAAACAAGTTTCCTACACGCCTTTGGATCCGGCTTACACCGTCTATTAGGCAATTTGTTCTCAGCTCTTCTTTCTCTTTCTTAGACACTTGTACATTCTAATAAATTCCTATATGTTGCTTCTCTTGGGTCGCATCTGGCTCGAAGCTCGAATAATTCCAAGGAGGTCGATAAAATTACGAGGAGAGAATTAGAGAGAGAGAGGGGCGGAAAGCGGGGGGCGACCGGTGGTTTCTACTGCGGGTCGAAATGCGGCGAATTCCGTGACTAAAAGGATTTCACGTGTTCGCGTGTGTCCGGCACCAGCAGTGTCCGTCTGGCTAGCCGACCTATTATCGTTCGTATCAGATGGCTGGCCTGGCGCACACGGCGGACTTATCGATGATTCCACCTCCGGCAGACTACTGTCGCTCTCCGAGGAAAGTATCGACGCAGTCGGTCATTACCGCGCACCGCACGCGCGGCTACAATTATAAGGTCTTTCAATCGAGGCGAGGGTCGAAATTATTCTGTAATACGCTGCCGGAACTCCATCTGTCACCGGAGTATTTGAATCTAAATTCTCTCTGTGCTCGGTTGGAGCATATTCGTTCGCCGGCTGGAATGCGGTCGGGAGACTGCGCTATTTATTCGGGAATAAGGATGCTCCATTATGAAGCTGGGGTTCGCCGAGTTCATAAGCACGGGGGGATGCACGCTTCGTTAAAACTTTCCCCTCCCTTCTTTCGCGGCTGCTGGAAGTACCTATTCCTGTACTTCGTTAAGCTCATCAGTTGAACGTGCCCGGGCTAACCCGGACTATGCCTTCGACACTGTTCATTCCAGACTCTCGGTGCCCGTTTGCAAATAACAATGGCCCATTCGGCCCACGCCCCAGTTTCAATAATCCTTAACAATACCGCAGCGAACACACGCAAGAATCACCTTGTTTCTTTCGAATAATATCTGCTGAGCAAATTTCTTCTTTCTCGATGTGGCGATTGTGTTTTTAATGAGGTCGATCCCACCCCCTCGCCTTTTATAAAAGCTAGATACTGACCGGAATAATACGCGCTATGATTCCCCAGTAGCGCCTCTTCTTTCCGGACCAAATACCATCGAGAACTGGATATTGTTTTCAATGGGAATATTTCTATTCATATTATTGACATTTCTTTTTTCATCATTCATATCGGGATCTGTTCGTATTATTTAGATATATTCTGAACCATTTTGCGCATCGTTCCGGCTTGTTAGGTATTGGAATGGTACGGGAGACTTTGCGAAGTTGGCGTGAAAAATCGCGTAGTTTCGAGACGGACTGGTTAAGTCTCCTCCATTATTTATACACGAAGGCGGCGGGCGAGCGAAGTGGCGGGGAAACTCAATTTGCCGGGGAAACGTGACTAACGCTAAGAAAAGCGATATTAAGCGGCGCTTCGGCGTGGTTAGCGGCGTTAACTCAATTTAGAGAAAGGGGAATAGCCGGTGCGGCCGCGCTACGTCCTCTCGCACGGATGAGTACCTGCACGTAAGAGAATAATAGCACGAAGATCGGGGAAAGCTTTGGATACACCTTGCGTCGTGGTGTGATGCCGTCCTGAAAAGTGTATCCAGCAGCAGGCTTGCTTTCAACGCTCTCGAGTAGTGTGTGTGCCTTTCTGAAAGCTTTTGCCGTCGAGGACACGCCGCGCCGCGCCGCCGACGTTTAGAGTAGTAGCCTCGATACGACGAGTATCACTTGCTTTCTCATTCCATAGCAAGAATTTATTCGCAACCACTAAACTTCCGACATAATTATTGTCATCCAATAAAAACTTATTGTTTCAGTATTATTTTTCCTACAGTTATTAAATCGCAAACGATAGAAGAAGAGTAGGTAATATTTTGGTGATTGTCGGTATTTTCTTTGGGTCGGAGAATAAGTCGACAGGCGTTCAGAGCTAGCAGGGGCATTTCTCGAAGTCGCGTGACCAGGAGATTCTCTGGTCGGAGGGGTGGCTTTGGGCTGTTGGTATCGACGAAGCGATTACTCTTGCGAGGGTGTGCGTGCCGAGCAGTTACACATTTTACGAGGGCCTTTGTAGGGTCGTGGCAGCTGCTCGTAATAATTGCCCGGCGGGCAGGCGTTCTCTTTACCACTCCCTGAAGGGATCTTACGCCTTGGCGAGGAAAAGCCCAACCTTGCGGAGCCACTAAATGTCAGGGCGTCTGCGATGTACGCTCGCACTGAAAATCCCTTGTACATTTTTATCTCTGTGCCTTGCCACTCGCCTCGTAGACGGCTGCACCAAGTGAACAGGTTGATATTTGTCAGGCCGTCATCGACGTGACACGTATCCTACATCGCTTAATGCGAACCGCCGGCTGTATCGACCTCGTGAATCTTTTAGTACGGTAACAGGTGCGCGCCTGTGATTAATGGACGCCCGTAGAAACTAGAGACGCCAGAGGAGTTTTGTTCGATTTTATTTGTATTATGGGAGTAGGTTGGCGTGACTAGGTGTTCGGCATTATTTTCACAAGGTTGCTGTGTTCCGATGTGGCCCGTGATGGCAATGGGTGCGCGTATCTGCATACCAATCGAAGCCCGTTGAAACCACTCCGGGCGCGTTGCAGACCTTCCTGTCCCGCTTCGACCAGCGTGTAATGGAAATTCTAACGCAACAAAAACAGGGCGAAACCGGCGGGGTTGGTCGAGGCCGGGCGTAGAGGGGAGTTGCCAAGGTGTCGCAGTGGCGGCCGCGGTGGCCGCGGCGGCGGCGGTGGCGGCAGCGCGCTCGGTTACAAACAGTCCATTAAATCGGACGCGCACGTGGATTCGGGGTGGCGATTGCGCGGACCTCTACTTGGAAATCCTCGGGGATGGCGAGGCCGATCGAATTACAACGCTCCGCCACTTTCGCCGCCGAATCAAATGTTCGCCGGGAATTTGACTGGCAGGAGAAAAAATGTCGGGATTGGTGAAATGCGACTCATTGAATTTCAAGTAGATGCCCTGTAAGCTGATATACACGAGATTAGACGGCGCTCGGAGGGTGTCTCGGCGCCTTGGTTGCATCGGATTAATTCCAGGCTGTCCTCTTCCAGACTGTGGAAGACACCTCGATGGAAGAACACGATCTCTCGGTGCGGGGCTGGGCGAGCTTATCCCATTACCTGCTCTATAATGTTACCGCCGGTTGGCTAGAGACTAGAAGGGTTAACCCAACGCGATCGAAACTCCTGAAATCTTCAGGTAGCCCGGCGAGAATAAGATTACTTCTGCCAGGCACTTTGGTAAACTGATAGTGATTAGATCGTTCTTGGAAAGTAGCGAGAGTCATGTGCTTCAAAATATTATGTGACCAACACATGGACAAAGTTCGCACACTCTTCTTAGATGGTGTGTATTGGTGGTGGTTTGGGAGACGTGGGTATTTTGCGTGGTGTATCATCCCGGAGGACTATGCTCCTTGGGTATTGTATCTGGCATAACACAAGAGGGTGCGCAAACACAATTTGTCGCGTCACAGCGGATAGTCAATCGATTAGCCGTATAGCTATGCTACAGGTGTGTGTGTGTGTGTGTGTGTGTGTGTGTGTGCGCGATGCACACAGGCAGTGCATTGGCCGGATTACGCGTGTTCGGAAGCTGGTTAAGGTCCGCGCAGTAATCGGACGATTGGTGAGTCGATGTACCGCTTCAATTAGATGATATCGCAGCTCATATCCAACTGGGCATTAATTGCTCGAAGCTAACCCGCACTATCGGTAAGTGGCTGTGCGTCGAAATGGGCAGCGTCGATTATTCATTCGAATGGACTCCTGAAAAATTTGCAAATGTCGACTGGCACCTTTCGTCCAGTAGTGGAGATGAAACCATCCGAATATTCTCAAAGGAACTGCTCATCATCTATTTCATTAAATACTTGGCGCAGAGCGACAGACAGAGAGAAAGACTCTTTCTTAGTTCGGTCTCGTAAAGTAGGAGCTCTGCTTTGAAGAGAGTTCGCTGGTATTCCTTGTCGAAGTGGAGGTAGATTCTTGAGATCGAACGACTTCATCAGCGAGACGTATATGGCTGGCTGGCGGACGGCGTTTTAATATCCAGGAAATACCCCTTCCGATGAGAGGAAGAAATGAAGTTCGATGCTGGCATCTGGGTGGGATTTCATTAACGTCGAGTCTGCCGAGTGCAGGAACACGTAGCATGGAATTATATTTCACTATCTTTCTGTGAGGGTAGGGCGAATTCCTTTTTCGAGCTCTCCTTCTTCTCCTGCGTACGTGTCCCCGCCGCCGGAAGTGGATGTGGTGCGCTGGCTTTTGTTCGGCCGGCGACACTCATTACGTCGAATCTTTTCCGAGGGCCGTCGTCTACCCTTACAGCTTGGAAATTATGTCAACTGAAGCTCATAGACAGGAGGAAGTACGCGCGCCGCACTCGAGTGTTTGTGTCCCGTTGCCGGGGATCTGGAGCATAAGCATCGGGTCGCAAACGCAGTCCGCACCAACCGCACTGTGTACCGAGAACTCCTCCCAATTATACTCCGGTAGACTCATTATATCCCCGCTCATTTTTCTTTGTGATATTCGAGTAAAGAAAACAGCATGTACGGGCAAAGCAAGTAGTGCGAACTTGGGATACCGCAGTGGTTGCGGTCCGCGTATAGTCAGACATGCATTCACTGATCGAATAGGTGCGCGTTATTTCATAGTTGACTAGTCATAGTATCATTAATATCGTTACCTCATTATCCTCGGAAGTATCGTGTAGCCCGTGCGATTAATTTCCATCTGCAAAATTAAATTAAATCAGTGCAGGCTTCACTATCGCATTGGTAGATCGCCATTTCCAGTTTCATCGTGTTACTCGTGTTTCACGGGTCACAACGACTCGCGCGCACACATAACAAATATCGGAAACACTGTACTACGCTCGGAACTTCCGCGAGAGGTCAACTGGATGGTGGTCGGAAATCGGTTATTCTTCGTATTACTTGTCAGGTGAGGGAAGTTTGGAAAAGCGGCTCTCAACGAAACTTTGTTCTTAGCGATAACCAAGCGGAGAGAAGAGAGGGTCGGTGTCGCAGCTGAGAAAAGTAGCTAGTGCGGGGGGGAGGAGGGGAAAGTACGTAGGAGTAACAGGACGAGCTGGCGCATTAATAATCGTGGAGGATGCGAGCGAGCCGTGTGGTATACGAGCTTGCGAGGCAGTCTGCCAACGATTATTCCGTCGGGTTAACCGCTCGAGGCACGTTGTGCGCATTCAAAATTTTATATTAGCGAGGAAGGAGCAACGATCCACCTCTCGCTCACACCCGATGAGAGACGAGAGTGCGATGTGCTTGGCTAAAACTCTTGCCAAGTCCCGATGGCGCCTACCACCATCCAGTGGAAACTCGGCCAAGTAATCGGAACGAACTCGCGAGTGGCTGGCTTCCCATTATGGCCACTACATTCGTTCTCTCGCCTCCCAGCATCGGCAGCGCTCCTTTTATATCCAACGGCGAACTTTCCTTCCCTAGCTTCACGCTAATTTACTCTTACGCCAACCCGTTACAGTTAGTCGCCGGTTGCACGCCGCTTCCAATGCGCATCCTGCCAAGCACCTGCACCAGTTGCATCGAGAGCTTTTCCCCCCTGCTGCATCCAACGCGAACCTGAACACATTGCCTTCGAGATCCTTGCTGCACCAAGAATAAAAGTCATCCAAGAAAAGGCGCTTATCAACTTGTAGATGTAGGAATTAGAGTGAAGATTGCGCGTCATGGCATCAGACGTTTCCACGCCTTCGAGCAGTTTTCTATCCCGTGGGATTTTACTCTCACGCTTTTCAATCTTGCCCCCTCTCTCCCTCTCTCCCTCTCCCGCTCTCCTACACTCGATTCCCCGATAATTTCTCAATCGGGTTTTCCAATTTCCTTTCATTGCGAGGGAGTTAGCGAGGAGCCTGGGGGACGTGGATTTCCGCTCGGCGGGGATGAAGTGTAGATGAAGCCGAGCTATGCATTAAGCGAAGCATCCCATACGAACCGACTGACACGTACAAGGGAACGCCCTCATAATGTCATGGGCGTCTCGGTGGAAAGGCGAAACCTGGCGACGGATCGCTGCTTTTCTCTTGATTGTAAAATCGATAAGACATACTACAAGTGGATCGGCACCAATACCGTGCATATGTTCACCCATTCGCTCATGGTATTTCCTTCCAAAGGACGTGAGAAACTTCGTCGCTTTCGTATTTATCCTTTGATGACGCCAGGAGAACTTTTCAACTCTTGTGGAGCAAATAATTCCTTTGGAACTGTTTTTAATATTGGATAGTCGAAGCACAGGCATCAATTTGATAGTAATTCACCGGAGACAAGTCATCTCTATTTGATAGTGGTGCTCCTAATAGAGCTGCGATTTAGTCTAGGGTTATTACTGATATCCATGCCAGAGTTCCACTGATATCACACCCGCTAATTCTCGGCACAAGGGGAAACTAATTACGAAGTATGCAACGGTGCAATTAGCGCTTGTAATGCACACCATACACCAGAGGCTGGTGTCACGTAATTAGCATGGTATCGAGTACCGAAACCAGTGGTGATTATTATTGCTAGCAGGGAAGCCTGTCTAGATTTTCCACTGTGGAATGCAGCTCATCCCGGTTTAATAAAGGGATGCTACCGCAGCCGAGATTTCCTTCTTCGTCCCCGAGGAAATCTTGAGGAGAGAGTTCAGCGCCGATATAATCAGCTCTGGTTAAGTTGGCGCTGCGTGAGAAAAGACCAGCGGGAGAGGAGAAAAGTAAGGTGAGAGGGGCTCGACAGGGGGAAAATGCGTGGAGTAATGTTGTAGCCTGTTTCGATTCACCATGGATGAACAAACCGGAAAAGAACACCCCCTTAGGGACCATCAACCCTGCTGGGATCACTGTGGGGTGCTCTTAATGGAATCGTTGAGAAAAGGATATATTTCCGATGCTTGTTCCAGTAACCCCAGTATATTTCTTAGCTACTCGCACTTATCGCTCTTGCGTCTTGGCCAGGCTTTATTTCCCTTTTCCTTCTCAATTCATTTAATCTAGCCGAACCATTTTTTTCTATCCATAACACCGCAAATTGCTCCTTTCCTCGTGGTATATACGCAGTAGGCAAAGGTGGCTGGTGCGCATACATACATACATAGAAATGTTGGTACAGGCGCGCTTCCCTGCTCGGGAAAATGTGGGTCACGAGTTATTGAGATGCGCAAAAATTCCCGCTGGCAGCCTGAGCCACTGAAATCACACTAGTGGACGTAATCGCGGCAGATTTTTCAGCCAGCCGAATTTCGAGAGATAATGCATGCGGCCGTTTATGCAACTCGTGAACGTTTCGCGCGAGAGGATGCATTCGGCAAGCAGGTGTTGCGCGGTTCGAAAGGTCAGCCAGTGCTTTTCATTAATGCACGACTATCGAGAGTCCAGTGGAAAACACTCGGTCAGCCGCGCAATTACTAATTAAAGTTTATTGTTTCGGCATTATTTAAATTGTCGCCAATGTGTCCTGTAATTCTGCCTTGAAATGCGCTGAATTTCCTGAGCCCTCTATTTTCCCATTGTACCAACTCGTATTTCGAAGGGGCAAACCAGTTGTGCGAGAGAGCAGGCGTGCTCTCTGTACGATGTCGTTTAATACAATATTGCTATAATTACCTTATAGCGGGCAGCCAAATATTTGCACGGGTTATCCGGCGCAACAAGCTAAATAAACTGTGGCCACATTTTCATTGCATTTGAACGCGCGCGCGTGATATTCTACCAGGATCAGTAAAATGCGCAAGATTATTTAAAGCCAGGCAGCCTGCTGTTTTTTAGCCGGAGTTGGCCCGTTATTCTCTGTCGAAAGCAATTGAGTGTTTGCCGATCGTTGAATTAAATGAAAAGCATTAACGCAGTCTATTAACTCCGGGCAGGAGATTACCTCTTTAGCGGTGGTGTATCAATTACGAGACACGAAGGCATCGCAGGGAGTCAGAGGAATCGGTGATCGCGCCCTATAAAACGTGACACTCGAGGTGGGTGGACAAGCTTCGTGTAGCATTTACATTATCGAGCAGGGCTTATTCAATGGGAGAAGGCTCGCCCGATCCCAGTTTAGCGTAGCTCGGCTGGAAATTCCAGCGGCCCTTTTGATCCTGTTCATTTACATGGAGGTACGCCTACCAGTATACCAAAATAGTTCATAAACTTTCAACAATGAACACCGGGGGGGGGGTTTAACGTTGTTGGAATTTTTTAGCACTCGTATTACTTATTTTACAGTATTTCTCCTCTAAAGAAAAAGACGATTCTCTATTAATTCAGTCTGATTTTCAAGCGAGAAGTTGTAGAATGTCGATAGATATTCCTAGGTGGTATTCAGGGCTGTGGAAATTAGGGCTAGAGTTAGTTGATGAAGTGTACCGAGGCGGTGCCGGCCACCCATAAACCATTAGTCCGTTTAATCGTTCGATAGGGACGAGCAAGAGTTAAAGCGGAGAGTTCGGGCATAGTTAGGCTGGCTGTTGTGTCCCGCGCAGGTAACGTAAGGGTTGCTCGGGTTAAGCCGTATAAAGCGAGCTCCACTTCACAGAAGTTTACCACCAACGGACGAATGCTCGTGCCGCGTTAAATTCTGCCGGGGCTCGCTCGTTCCGAGTACTTTCGCGTAAGTTATTTAGTCGCCAGTGCAAAACGGTCAAGTGATGCCAGCGAAAAATGTAGCCGGCTAAAAATTGCATACGCAGCGCGGGGCGTGCCAGAGTGGTACACGCTGCTTCTCCAGCGGTGGGCGTACTCTCGAGGAAGCGTTGGATTTTAAGCGAGCCATTCCTGACGGGCCATGTAACGAAACTGCAAGAAGCGCTCGGACAAATAGACTCTCTCGAAAGGTGGGCTGCGCTTGCAAGCTAGGATTAGAGTGCGACTCGCTGGGAGAATACTAGCTTTTTCTTGCTGGCTCAGAAGCGAATAGCAACTCGCCTCTCCATTCGGGATTAAGGAATGTTTGCGATAAGTCTTGCTCGAGCGCAAAATGCCTCGAATGCGTAACGATTTCACGCCACGTTTCCACGCGAATCTATCTCACCGGCGCGGCGCGGCGCGTACGTATGCACATTCATACCACACTTCCTTTGCCCGCCGGAATTTCGTGGATTCCTTTACGCATTCTTAACCCTCTATTTGATCTGGCGTATTCCCGGCGAGATTTCCACCTCGCGCGAACCTCCGCCGCGCACCAGAGACCTTTCCGACGACATCCCGGGCACGTGCTTAAATTTTTATACGCCAGCTCAAGCGAGAACTTTGATACGACCCCACTCATACGAATGAGTAGGCGACGCGGCAAGAATGAGAGCCGTCCTTATTACTTTCGATGGCTAAGATGAATCCAGGGGGAAATGCACTCCAAGTAGTTAATTGAGGGTGCTCGAGGAATTGGCTCTGGCCGGCTGCCAAAGTGACCGATCGGACGTGCGAGAGAAACACCAGGATACTGACCCCACACAATGTGATAATGCACATTATACCCTTCGCTCAACCGTGCTAAATACAAAGTCCTTTTTCACCAACAACTGGGCTAGTTTAATTGTTACTTTTCGAAGCTGTATCCTCAACCAGCTTTTATCGAACATAGTGCGTTCGTATCTGTAGCAAGATTAAAGTACCACTGACAATTCTAGTATTTGTCGTGTTCCACCACTTCGCTCCTCTGCTTTTCATGCTTTGAACGATGCAAACAGTGTACCCGAACGATGAGAGTAAAATACGATATATAAATGTTCACTGGGCGAGACTGCCTCATCGATATCTGCATTTATACGAAGTTCAGATTTAATAATCGTGTTCCGGAGCGCAGAGCAGTGTGCGGCTGCGAGGTTAACCGGAACAAGCGATGGTACCAAGGGAGATATTTCAGTGCGTCGAAGCTGGGAAGCCTAGCGCGAGCTTGCAAAGTGGCGAGCCACGAATATCGCGTCCCCTTTCCATCATCCATCTCCCAGGGTGCGATAAAAATTGCGATAGCACCATCGAAAGCGCATGCCCGTCATACGTGAGATCGCCATTCACGCGAACGCGCGTTGCCAATCGCAACTTACCGCCTTCGATTTTCCACCGTCAACTTTCCTCGCCGAATACACCGCCAGTTCCAATTAAAACCGCGTTCTCATGGTCTACCATTCCAAACAGTCATTAGCCGCTAATGAGAATTGCTGGACGTTCGTATTCCTCGCTGTCGCGTTACGGCATCGATTTGCTGGCAATTAGGAAAATAAATGGTAACAAGTATGGATGAGAATCAGGATACGAAAAGAAATATGTGATGGGTGGTTGGTTGATTGTTGCGAACGTATACACGAGCATTTTGCATTATCGCGGGGCTGGCTCGCCTTTAGCGAATCCAGGGCCCCGCAACTCGATTTATTTTCATTAGGCCGTCCCCTCCGCACTTGTCGTTACGTCCACCAATTTGGCGCTGATGGAACCTCGCCGGGTTTGTTAGGTGAAATTGAGCGAGCGCATTGCTTCATTCAATGAGCCATTGAAATCTCCCTCTTACTCCCTTCCCTCCGGCGACTAGTGGCCTATGGAAAAAGCGGCGAGAAACGGCGGGGATGTTAATAAATCTTCATAGTTGTGTTAATTGCGGTTCCCCTGTTGCGAGCGGTGCAGAGTCGCAGGGGTGCAGGCGAGTGCGAGTGCGAGTGCGAGTGCGGGTGCGGATGGAGCACCGGGCCGTTTTATTGAATTAGGGCCAGGCGAAACAAAGCCGGAAACAGGAGGGAAAATTCGCGTGCCCGTCGAGCTTAATCCCTTGTGCAAACACACCCCCGCATCACCCTCTCCCTCTACCCTCCAGAAAGGTACGACGTCTGCTTGCTGACACAAAAGCTGCCTTCGAAAATGTACGTCCCTGTTCGAGCGCACCCGTCAACTGTAGTCACGAATCACTCTTTTTATTTCTCCGTCTGTCATTCTTGATTGCCCCCTCGATAATTCCAAAAACACTGAGGTTTTATTCCCGGCAATTGTCATTTTTTATTTACTCGTCAGAGATTCCTATTTCAAAGTATTTACAAATGTGTATAATATTGTGGATGTATATAAAATGCAGGAGGAACGTGGCACGGCAATCCTAGCGGAAAGCTCTGTTGTATTGTTAGATGTCTGGGTTTCGTTATAAGGATCTGATAATGATAGCAGGATGTAGTTATTCGAAGGAAGTTTTATAGGGGGTTGTGCCGAGTGGATGGGGCCAACATCAACGGAGGTTATTCCATTTCCCAGTGACCGGGGTTTCCCGAGTTGCACCATTCTTTTCGTGCAGCTTGATTTATCGAGGCCCTTAAACTAGCCCGCTCCATAGAGTATACGTGTACGCGCGGAGCCTTCCACCCTCTCGCACCCTTGATGGATACGCGGCTCCGGAGCGGCTCCGGAGCGGCTCGAGGGTGCGAGGTAGTCTTTAAGCCTGGCACGCTGCTGGAATTCTCGATTTCCAGCTTCTCGCTTGTCCCTCTTCTCCATCCTCGGCGGGAGACTTCCTCCATATTTCTTCGTTTACGGGCAACGCCTCGTTCAGATAGCCCGGCAAACACGGAAGGTTCACGCTAGAAGTCGATTTCCTTCCTCGCAAGTTGCAGCCTCGCCTCACCTTCCTCTCACCCCTCCGCCCTTCCTTCCTTCCTTCCCCATCTTCCCCATCTTCCCCAAACGAATCCATTAAGAGGCCTCTTTCATCTGGGCTGTCACGAGGCAGTCCGACTCGGAGTAATTAGGAGTGACATGTTGCAGACGGACTGCTCAGTAATCGAAGCTTGTTTACACTGACCATTACCGTGATTTCTGTTTGCAGAAGCCGAAGTGAGGTCGCCGAGGTTCACCGGTTCGGGTTGGCTCGCTTTTCCCGCATTAAAGGCCGCGTACAAGCACGTCCAGCTGGAGTTGGAGTTCAGGCCGGAGGCGTGGGATGGGATCCTCCTTCTCGCCGGTGAACGGGATGATCTTCAGGGTGACTTCATGGCCCTCATATTGCATCACGGCTTCATTGAGTTCAGGTGAGCCGTGCTAGTTCGGGGCAAATGTTCCTTGACTTTTGGTGAGGCAATCAATAGAGTGTCTCTTGATCGTTCGGGGAAAATTGAAGCGCACTCCGAAATGCAGATAAGCTTAGGTGTAAGAGCAATATAGGTGTTGCAGGGCCGCTTAACGGCATCCCATCAAGCCTGAGGAGGCAAATCTAATTGCAGTGGTATCGCAGTGTGCCGCGCGTGTTTATGCAGATTTGCGCGCTGCTCGGTATCAGCACCGATCAACGCCCAATTCACTCGGGCCCAGCAGCCGCTGTTGCTGCTGCTGTTTGCGGGAAACTGCGTTTCGCCGGGCGCATCGGCGAATTATGCCGCATAACTTTACATAACTCTAGCGGCAATGGCCTAAGTTTCCTAAGCGCTCCCCGAACTTTATCGTCCCATTAGCTCCCTCGAATATCAAAAGATTTATGTCTCTCGCGATTGCCGCCAATTAGTACGTGTCGTTGTCACTCGGAGAATCACCGAACGACCGCGTTAAACCTTAATCGGAGTTGAGAATAGAAAGCCTGCTGAACTACCTTTGACGCGTATATTTTCGGCACTTTCATCGCTAGCAATGGCTAAAAAGTACGTCAGCCGAGTTCGCTCCGTCGCGTCGCGACGCTGTACTTTGAAAGTCGATGGAGGGCGAGAGCGAAAAGTTTCTCGGGACACCGGCTGTTTCAGAAAGCCGGGAGTTAGACGTGACCATTCATTAAAGAGCCGCTCGGGCTAATTTTTCGTTATGGTTTAATAAGCCGTGACTCCCGCGGACTCGCGTGTAATTTGTGACTGGCCAAGTTTGCCGAAGGAACTTCTCCACCGCTTTCGACCCCTTTCGTCGAGCTCTCCATTGACTTTTTACACCGGCCAATTTAGAATCCCAATCCTCTGATTACAATTAGCATTATTTGACTTAGCTGGGCAAATACGACGGGAGTTTGATTCCCATATAAATCCAGCCATTGGTATGTTGCTCCTGATTTATTCAGTGCCGAGGGAATAATGGACCATTATTAGACCAGTCTCATTTTCATAATTTATTAAGCATAGCTGCCACAATCAGATGCAAGCTTCATTGTCCTGTAAAGCAATAGCCGATATCGGGTCCAATATTAGCCAGTTCCGATATGAAACTTGACTAGTTTCCGGGTCAGGAGGCATTACCATCAGCCCGTCACTTTTCCTCTCTCCTGTCTAGCAGTTACCCCTTCACTGGATATTACATTCTTTTCGCGGTGGGTATTCAGTTTCCTGGAAGTAAACGTTGTAGCAGGATCGGCGTGCGGCAAAGTGATTCTTTGAGCTGGTTGGCGTGACGGAGGCCAGCGGATATGGGTGTTCGCAGCTTAGCCGAAGAAAAGGCCACTCAGATCGGATAAGCCGGAAATCTTGGCCATGGGATTTCGTGGCTGCGCGCTAAGCTCGGCACAGCCAACCGGTACAAGATATTGGCTCCAGGCATCACTGTCTCCACTGCTAGTTCTGGCATTAGCTGTCTACATCACTATCATTTGCTTCCATACAAGATTCTCATGAAACCTCGACTTATTAAATGAGACCCAAATATTGTAATATCGAACACAAAAGTCTTCTAATCCCCTGACTGGGTATCTTTTGTCTGAAGGATAAACACGTGAAAAGGTAAACAAGGTGCGGCAGGTATAAATTGCGGGTTGTTTTGATTTTGTAATGAGTTGCGGATTAGAGTGCTTAAAGCACAGGTGAGGCATATCTGACGGTGGTAGATGGTCGGAAGTCGAACGGGAGCGTAGTCGCATTGCGGAAATGTCAAGTGCAGCTTGCGGCAGCATCCGCAGTAACTATAAAAGAAGGTCACTGCTGGAAGGTCAGGGTCACGATACAGCGATGCATTGCCCGCGGCTGTGCTTCCACCGGTGCCTTTCATTACTTCTCTGCATCGTGCATTCCAACGGTATTCGGTAGTCTGCCTTCAGGGCTCGAAGGTATGTTCAGATATTAAGTGAAACGTGACATTGCCCGACCGGCATTTTTACGTCAAAGCTTTAAAAGATCGCATAACTCTGACACCGCGACCAGTTACCTTTACTGTCGCGTCTCACTTGAGTATATTTAATTTCAAACTTATTACACAAGGTTTCGAATAATTTGATTTAATAATCGCCAGTAAAACGGTGAGTGCACTGGTCTGAACAAACGCGACCGTGCGTAAATGTTACCGGCTATTAATTAATATGCTGTGATAATGGACTATTATATATTCCGGAGGGGCAGGGCAAAAAACTCATTAAAATTTCTCATTACTGGTCGATCCAGCCTGGTTGGCTCGGCTTCGAAAACCAGTACTAATTTAGGCGAGCGTTCAAGATCACTTCTTACGGCCTTGTATGCGTGCGAGTGTATGTAGGAAGATGGCAGAAATTGCGAAATTTACTTCAATCAAGCCCAATTATAACTAATAGCCGGTGTATTTGAGTTAGGCGAGTCGGGATAAATTCGCACTAGGCGATGAAAGGACGCGTCCCTCTAATTAGAAGAACGAGCTGGCGCAGGATAGGTGGGAGGTGGGCTTGGAGGTAGGCTATCATGAAAATTCGGACGTGACTCCGGTGACACGGGTGCGAGAGAGACTTCTCGTGCTCTCTCCGACTGGCATCAACACAAGCCGAGTGGCGTATAGACTGTGGCCCCTTTAATTTCCATTTAGACCGTTTGTCAAGCGTGCTCTACTTACCTCGCAGCTCGAGAAATCTGAGACTGACTGAATGGGGAAAAGAGTCTTTGAGCGTGCCGTGTGTTCGCTCCTCTTTCCAGACTCTTAATACTCGGAGCTTTTCCCACTCCTCGCCTTGAGTCCTGTAATTGCATTTGGTCGCTGACGCGCCGGACTCTCGCTTAATAATCGGGACATTTGTCGTGGATGTAGAGCACACTTTTCTCCACTTTTGCTCGACATTAAAGTTCCATCGAGTCCGTCTACATTTCTATATAAAGCAAGCCGCATATTGCCAAGTGTAGAATATCTTTGTGCAGAACTGCTTGTTGGGAGAGGAAGCCGGTAAGTGTGCCAGGCCAAGTGAATATGCATTTTGCTGTCTGTTTGAAGGTTCGATTGTGGAAGCGGGGTGGGCACTGTGAGGAGCACGGAGACCGTAAAGCTAAACGAGTGGAACACGCTGACAGTATACAGGCACCGCTGGGATGCCTGGATCCAGCTGAACCAGGAAAAGCGCGTTGAAGGCAGATCCAAGGTAAGGACCCTTCATTTTATCTAGATCACCAGCGAGCACTTGCTCCAACCAGTCACAGCAAACCTTTACCCACGCGACAGTCTCAAGAAGCACTCCGGCCTATTGATTCCCGAGATTTCCGCCTCGTCGGGTTCATGACAGGTGCACTACTATTGTCAATTAACAGCGTATCAAGTTACTTATGTAGAGGAAGAAGAGCGGTGTCATTATCGGAACCGCAACGATTAATTATCCCAATTGGTTCACGCAATTGAAGATTGTTGTTGATCGCTCTTGGTTTTCAAGGCGAGCTCTCTCTCTTTCTCTTCCCAGAGCTTCGATGATCTAATTATTGCAGGGAAATACAATTAACCCAGTTCCACTCGTAAAAGAACGGATTAGCGGGCTCCGAAGTAAATCAGTACTCGTAGCCTGGACAGGCGGTGTCTTAATTGCGCGATCCATTTTACTTCGTTTTCGGTCCGCTGCATAATGAGAACTTGCATTTCTTTACCATTGAAAAGTGAGTTTTCAATATCGGCACCGGTTACTCCTCGAGTTACAGTAATTACTGGGACAATTTCGAGTCAGTGAGCAACAGCAAAAGGGTAGAAGAATTATCGCCAGTTGCAAGGAAGGATTCCACAGATTCGTGTCGGCTATAAAAACCTACGTGAAACGCCCTGCAAACTGTACCTCCCGCATTCAGCCGAATACGCTTGCTGGCCGCGGTTTTCTTTCGTTGAAACAAAAAAAGGAGAAGCACTGTTTGCTGGGAGTCTTTCTCTTTAAAATTCCAGTCGAGTTGACGTCCTAAGAGACCGGTGAAATCTTTTCAGGGGAATTTCTGCGTTCAAGGTTCGAGTATTCCCTGGTCGCCGGACTCGCGGAGTGTGTCCTTATTCAGTGGGCGTGCAGCTTTAATCGCGAAATATAATCGGTCTCTCGTCAGCCGTCGGGATGTTTAAGTACCGCGGAGAATTTTGAAGTAACCGGTGCCTTTCTCGAGGAGCGCTTGATGGATGCGGACGAGGAGTAGTAGTGCCATACACTTGTTGTAGTACTCTCCGCGACGTAGAAAGAAACTCTGCCTCCTTCAATGAGAGCATGTTGCTTCAATTGCACAATAAGCTTTTCTCCAAGCCATTGTCCTCGGTGTTGGAAGGTAATTTACATGAACACTCGTGTTTTCATATCATATTGTGTTTCTAAGTTAATAAACTGCCAATTCATACTCAACAACAACGTCCTGACAGAGAAGATTTTTCGAAGTTCGCATTCATCGTCGATCATTGTCACTCGGTTGCTTTTTGCGGGGCAATTTTTCAAATCACAGAAATATATCGACTGACAGACGAGACTGACTACATCGCAAATGGGCCTTTCTCGCTCGTTTGATTCACCAAACCGGCCACTGCAGAGTAGTGCAGTGAGCTACTTCATTATCCTCCGACCTTAGTGAAAATCGACGGCCCCATTAAGGAAATGGGCCGGTTTAATTCGCGCCAGCGTCGGCTCTGGCTCCTTCCTGTACTTTGGCTCTCGAGTTACCTCGTAAAATGGCCCGCTGCCTTGTTACAAAATTACGAGCAGCCCGGAGGAAAACTTCGGGGATAGGAGATCACAGGCGAAAGAGGGTTCCTCGCTTCTGTGAGCACAGAGAGAACCATATGCATTTTCATCGGTGTACATTTATGGGGATGGCCGGCATGCCCGTAAAAAGACAGATGGTCGGCTATCGGAACGATGAATAGTCTCCACCACACCCATGTTAGGGACACACCCTCGCTGGTAATCGAAAAATGTGACGCTATCTATACAAATTTATACCTCCCCTTGAATTAGATCTACCCTTTCACTATTCCATGAAGTTCATTGCTCATAAATGTGTTATCATCGACAAAATGTAGGTTGTTCTATTCATTGAATTTATTACAAAGAATGCTTGGTTAATCAGTGATGAATCTGGAATGTTATGACCGACCACAGAAGAGCCTCTCTAACGGACTCGCGAATGAAACTAATGCTAATTTATTCGTGCGTCACTGGCAACACGGCAAAGGATGCGCCGCAACGTGCGAGAGGCTGCACTTCGAAAAACGTTGAATTTTAATGTCCGAGACAGACAGAAAAAGAGAAAGTAGTAGGCTGGGTGGAGGCACCGGCTAATTTCCAGGATAATGCAATACACTTATAATGGAAATTACTCTATGATGTTAAGATAATACCAGCCAGCTACTATTGCGCACGCAGGCCAACGCGGCGCGTGTTTCCTTGTATAACTTGCTTACGACGAGTACACTCGCTCTCACCAGGCTATTTAGAAGTCCTCTCGCTACAGACAGCCCTGTTTTTTCTTGCCACGATTTTCTCCTGCTTTTCCGGAGCGTCCGTCCATTTTCCAGGGCTTTTCTTTTTCTTTTGAAACTCCTGGATGTCTCGTCTTGTAACACGACGTTCCTCACCAAGGTTCTAGTGTCTAGAACGCATGGTACTGGCACTTTCCTTATCCCCGGAGACTTTACTGTATTCTCTCTCAGTCTCTCGAATTAAAAGTCCTTAAGCTGCTGCATTTGCTCGAACCCCTTTCAACCCTGTCTCTCTAAATCTTGGGCTTCTCAGGCTACGATGCTCAGACTCTCTTCCTCCCTCCCACCCGCACTTGTACGCGCGCCCACTCTTTCCCGGCCTTTCGCATAAGACTTGCAAATTGTTTCGTAATAAGTTAGCGCCAACGCGCACCACGAACAGGCTCTTACTTTCTTTCTCTCGCTCGCTCCCACTCTCTTTAGTCGCGAGAAGAGGAGAGCTCGGGAAGAAGTGACTTTCGAGTGCTTTCTTAAAAAGTCCCGGCACTCGCCAAGTGACAGAGTTCGTCGACTAGCCAAACAGCGAGAAAAACAGCGAGAAATCCTGGCTAATTGTGCAATGGAAATTTTATCGCGATGCTGTAAAAGACACTGGTATTGGTGAAGTGCCACTTTCGGTGAGAATAATGAGGAGGACTCTTTTACTTTTCCTCGGTTCCTTTGGTAGGCCGCTCGTTAGGAGTCGAAACTCCCGCAATCCCGATTTATCACAGGCTCTTTGAACGGGCTCCCAATTATCTTGTAAAAATCATCGGTCGAACCTCCGCCATTCTCTTTTCTGGGGCAAATTTGCCGTGGCAGGATTCGCGCCTGAACTTATTGTTTCAGGATAGCTGGTGCGATGTGCAGAAATTCCAGATGTAATATCCGGTGGTGCTCGACTAGTGCTTCGCCCAACTGTAGGTGCCAGCAAGGTTTCACTCGCTTGCCGCCTCCTGCAGGATTAATTAAACTTCCGCGCGAGAATCCCGCGCGACAAAGGCTCCCACTACCCACACACATACACATGCAGAGACACGTACACTGTGTGCCTGACTATGAGAGGGATCCCGCGAATTGTCTGAATGAGAAGAGACGAGGGAAGGAGAAAAAGTTTTTGCCACTGTGATACACTCGCGCGAGTATTATTCTAATTGGAGCACTCTGCTCCCACCGACACCGAGCCGAGAGGGCACTTTGCTTCAAGGTACCAGAGCTGCACTAGCACTCCCCTAAGATATTATTACCCGATTTCGAGCTCCTCCGCTTCATTTGTTTCCTATGGAGAGAGCTTAATTACTTTTAAAATGATTTCGCATGCCCAAGATAAATGGCGGCCAACCGGATTTTCAGTCCATTTTCAGCCACCTGCTATTAAGCATTCATTCGCCTTAATGACAGTCTCGCAATTAGGCATTCTTAGCCCACACCACCGGCCAGGGCTTCCTCCCATCTCCATTTAATCCGCTTGAAGCTTCTTTCCATCCATTCTCTGTTGTTCTCATTGTTTTTGTCTCCCGGCTCGTGAGCATCGCTCATCTGCCACTTACTTTGATTAAATCCCACTAGATGCGTCCCATTACTTGCATTGTGTCATTGTGATCCACTGGCAACCTTTGCACTCGTCCAGTTGCTGCTCCAGAAATCTAATAGCTGGTTATTCCGGTATAATTTACAACGTTCATAAAACTAAATTGACAACGGTTCTTTTACAATATAAAGAGTTATTTAAAAAGGGGCGGAAGAAATTGAGCCTGTGATAAGCGTCACCCTCTTAAGCTAAATCCTTGCAGCATCCTCTTTTCGGGGAAGTGGCATTGTGTGTCAGCTGTGTTAACTCTCAAGTTTCGTTACAACCAAGGCAGAATCGACGATCGATCAGCGAGGGGACGCGGAAAAGCGAAATTCTAGCTTGAATGACTAGTAACTCTGGGAGGGCAAGTCTTTGCTCTTGGTAGCGGGGGTTAATTTCCGCGTGGCTGCTGCTGGAGATCCAGACGCCGATAGTACGCGGATAAAATCTGGATAAGTCACGGAGCCTCTTGGCTCGAGTGCCTTTCTCTCGGATAGAAGCTTGGCCGGGCGCCTTCTCTTCATTTCCATAGCTCAGGCATCGAAGCTCCTCCGACGCCGGCACGTGCAATCAGTCTTGTTTCCACAGCGAAGTTAAACAGACTTCCTGTGTTCCCAATAAAGCCACGATCTCTTCCTGGCAGCGAGGCTTTCCCCTTACTCTATCCAGTAGCAACGGATTTTGTCATCTTTTTCTACGCGCTTTACGAATATCGGTTGCCACCCTATTACGTAGTGTTTAAGGCAGTATCACTACCGCGGGCAGAAGGAACTTTGCTTTTCATACTACTAAAAAATTTGCGAAAAAATGAATTTTGAGCTAGGGCTCTGGAATTTTTATCATTTCTTCCTCCATGTAAAAAAACATTCCCCACCAAGTTTCAGCCCCGGGAAAGGTCGGGAAGATAAAAAAACATGGCATAAACTGTTGAAATGAAATATTCAAGATCGGTTTTCCACGTGT
Source organism: Ectemnius continuus (assembly GCA_910591665.1). Lineage (NCBI taxonomy): Eukaryota > Metazoa > Arthropoda > Insecta > Hymenoptera > Crabronidae > Ectemnius > Ectemnius continuus. The sequence goes on along the minus strand of OU342868.1, from coordinate 2,960,827 downwards.
TTTAGGTAGAATTCCGGCATTTCCCCCACAACATTTATGTTTTTTATCCGTTTTGAGACACGAGCAATCGAAAAATCAAGCGTTCGTTCCGGTCCCAGAACATTCGAAAAATCGAAAATTTTTGAAGGGGTATGCCTTAAAAAATTTGCGAAAAAATGAATTTTGAGCTAGGGGCCTGGAATTTTTTCTACTTTTTCCTCGATGCAAAAAAACACTTTCTACAAAGTTTCAGCCCCGGGAAAGGCCGGGAAGATAAAAAAACATGAGGAAAACCGTCGAAATGAAATATTCCAGATCGGTTTTCCATGTGTTTTAGGCAGAATTCCGGCATTTCCCCCACAACAGTTATGTTTTTTATCCGTTTCGAGACACGAGCAATCGAAAAATCAAGCGTTCGTCCCGGTCCCAGAACCTTCGAAAAATCGAAAATTTTTGAAGGGGTATGCCTTAAAAAATTTGCGAAAAAATGAATTTTGAGCTAGGGCTCTGGAATTTTTTCTACTTCTTCCTCGATGCAAAAAAACACTTTCTACAAAGTTTCAGCCCCGGGAAAGGTCGGGAAGATAAAAAAACATAGGGAAAACCGTTGAAATGAAATATTCAAGATCGGTTTTCCACGTGTTTTAGGTGCAAATCCGGCATTTCCCCCACAACATTTATGTTTTTTATCCGTTTTGAGACACGAGCAATCGAAAAATCAAGCGTTCGTCCCGGTCCCAGAACCTTCGAAAAATCGAAAATTTTTGAAGGGGTATGCCTTAAAAAATTTGCGAAAAAATGAATTTTGAGCTAGGGCTCTGGAATTTTTTCTACGTTTTCCTCGATGCAAAAAAACACTTTCTACCAAATTTCAGCCCCGGGAAAGGTCAGGAAGATTGAAAAACATTGAAAATACAGTCGAAATGAGATGAAATCAATAATTCGGGAGACTGTTTCCAAGTGTTTTCGGTACACCTCAAGCATTTCTGCCACTGGTTTGATGTTTTCTATCCATTTTGATACTTAAGCAATCAATTTATCAAGCGTTCGCCAAAGGCCGAGAACCTTCGAAAAATTTGATAGAAGGAAGGGGATGCGTCCTGCTCGAGTGACCAAAAAATCTCCAAAGTAAGCAGTATGCGAGCGTGTGCCAGCTGGCGATTGAAATGATTTTCCCAAGCAGTGGGTTAGTGGAGAGGGGGCGGTTCCCGTGAGTCTTGAAAGCGAGGCAGGGAAAGCTTTCAGGGTGATACGAAGCTCCGCTCCGGGCTTAGGTGATTCCGGGCAGCACGTCGAGCTGGATCGAGCCGTGGTCTCAGACACTAGAACGAGTTGGCCGCTCGGGCACCGACGATGCATCTCACCCCGAAAGTTTCTCGAGACTTTTGTAAGTGCATTAAGTTGGAAACTAGCGAGCACCACCCCTGCCGGGATCTCCGACTGCGTTTGCCCGTGTGTACGTGTTCGTCGCGTGTCTACAGGATCCTCCAGACTTCCTTATCTCCAACGTTGCAGACGCAAATACATTCTCAAAGGGTTTAAGTGGCCGGGAAAGAAGTCCCCATTTGCGGAATGTACTTCTTTCCTAATAAGCACAAGCACCACACGCCACCACGAAACCACAATGAATATGCTCTTTACATACACATACACTTGCCTTTTATTGCTTGGAAATGTGGAATCTGGGGCATCCTGTTAGGCGAGATGTACTCGCACTTTAAGCCGTCGTCGTCCGTCGACACACAGCCACATGTAATAACAGAAGTGAATTCGTGAGGCGAGTTGCGGTGTGCTGTTAGGCCGCATCTCTTGCAAATATAGGACATCAGGCATATAATCCACTTACGATGTAAATTGCTGTCGGAGCCAACTGCATCCTGCATATATACGTGTACTTCCCATGCATCTGGGAAAACCGAGCACGAGACACTTTCCACATCTTATCGTCGCCGAGCTTCTTCCACCCTCATACAAATCTAGCAACGAGACTTATTCCGGGAAAAGGCTGGAATTTTGAATTGATGCGTTCAAGGCGTCTCGTCTTATTTAGAATAAGGTATACTCTCCGGTGACGAAGGTAGGAAAGCCGAGCGATTAATTAAAGCGAAGGTAGCAACGATTCCGGGCGTCATAAAGTAGAGGAGAGGAAAGGGAGGGAATTTCGCAGTAATGCTGGTGGCGGGCGAAACAGAGTGTGTATATTGGGCCGGCAGTGTTTCACTCGAGTGATAGCGTGTTCCGCAGTAAAATAGAAGATTTATACAGCCGCATGCGGGCCCGCCAAGGAATTACGGGGACCTGTGGCCCGTTATATACCTAACGCCAGACGATTTCCCATTTGATTGCAGGGCTTGTTTGCGAGGATTACCTTCCGTGAGCCGCTCTTCGTTGGCGGCCCCGGAAACACGACCGGCCTCGAGCGACTTCCGGTGAGGAGCGGATTTAAGGGTTGCGTCCGGCATTTGGAAGCCAACGAGCACCGCTATCGCTTCCCGTTGGCACCACAGGGCGATGCGGTCAACGGCTTCGACGTTGGTAAGTGCAGTTCAACTCACTTTCCACCACGAGTTACACCACTCCTCCCAGTCACACATACGAATCTACTTCGGCTGATGCCAAGCTCAACTTGGTGAACGGATAACAAATCTATTCATCCTGGCTAAGGCCCATACAGGAAACAACAAAACTGTCTCTCTGTTAAGGGGAGTTTGGTCGCGCGAATCCACAATGAATCAAAAGTTTCTATAGATAGAGCGAGGGCGGTATACACACGCGCTGGAATATCTAGACTAAGTCCGGAAGGATAGACTCAGTTACCGCAACTGACAGTAAAGGGAACTACGTATCTTTCTCAGCGGTTTTGTCAGTGAAACGAGAATACAAGGATAAAGTGCTGTGGCACTGCTTTATTTTCGGTAGTCGGGCGTCGAAAAGTGATCGTACAACGAGAGGGATTTGCATTGAGAGATGCTGGGAGAGAGGGAATAAAGGTAGTTCAGTAGAATGCCGCCCACCCCCGAGGGAGACATCTGTTAAGGGTGCCCTAGGCATCTCCGTGCGTGGATGATAGACGTCCAACGGTGTGCCGGAGCGGGCATATACATCTCCATCTTCCAGGACGGCTTGCACAATGCATCAAAGCGGCGCATTCCCAGACCAATGCATTTTTTGGTCGACGGCTGCACCCTCGGCACTCGGCCGCATCTCACAAAGAGGAAGATGCTCTTTCAGGGAACCGCACACCCTTGTAGACGGAAGTACCGTGCCGATGCTATCAAAGTAAATCATCCGCGAGTCTCCTCGCACATACTTGCGCCTTGGGAACATTTCATTCCGACTATAATACTCGGTTACATCGTTTTTACTTACAATTCAGTACATTTCTCTCCTAGCTGATTTTTCTTCTGCAATTTTTCGACTGGTATGGCTTAGCAAGGATCAACGTGGCCTTAAATTAGACCGATAATGGGCAGTGCCGGTAAAGCACAGACAGGGATGAGGAGAACGATTACCACGCGCGCGTTCTGTATTTCCTCTGGACAGTTAACGAACGAGCATTTTCGAAGCCGCAGTCGGCGGTGGATGGCGGTTGCTGCCGATGTTCGGGCGCGGCTGATATTTGGAATAATTAATTATCGGGACTCATAATTGGTTATTTCGCAGTTACATCTTGTTTAGCGTCGGACGGACCGCCAGGCCCGCAACCGGCCGTTGTACCCTGGCGAATTACCACGGCTATATCGCGGATACCAGCACACAACAGGTGTCACATGAATTTAGCCAGGAGAAATCCGGCAGCACTCGCATTCGCAACACGCTTCCCTCTTACTCGCGTGTCCACCTATCTGCATATGTACGTGTATTCGATGAATTTGGCCGGAAGGGAACTATTCGTCCCTTTTATTTCCCTAGCAGTGGAGCCCTGCTAGCGAGCGAGGAATTGCCAATTATATCTCGATGGATGAAATATCGTGGGGAGCTGTTGACACTTTTACATTGTCAGAGAGGACAAGAGTGAGAACGAGGAGTTTTCCAGCATGCCAGGAAGTTTATTCCCTTAACACAGAGAGAGGTCTATCAGGACCGTCGGTTGGGAATCGATGTTACGAGAGCCTTGGCAGTGATTGATTCTCGAGTGTGTGATATTTCTCGCGAACGGCCCGAGCTTACTGAAGCACACATTGTAGATGGAAATACAGTAGCGAACGGTGAAGATGTGCGACAGGAATCGTTGATGACACGCGCGGCACTCGCATCAGTCGCCACTTGTCACTGATAATTAAAGCAACTCGCACGTATGTAGAACGTAGGTGGGTTTTGAGCGAGTGGACGCGGCTGGCTTTACGAAAATGTCGTCAATTAATTATAGACAGGTCAGCGCGTAGAACGGTGACAATTAGTAGCGCGTTAATTATCGTCTTCCTCTTGATACATGCTTCGCACGCGTTCATTTCCATCAATATTTCTCGGCAGATATTACTTGTACGCGTCGAGTGCCATTACTCCTCGCATTCAGTGGGAATCGAAAATTATATCACTTGGATTTCTGATAAGTTAATCAACTTCTTTGTGAGTGTACAAAGAGGAAAGATGTCGATCTCGAGGAAAAATGGTGTGTACCTAGGCGGAGGGGTTACGTCTTAAGAAGAGGCAGGGAGAAATGCGGTAACGGAGTTAAGCGGTAGATAGGCAGTATCGATCTCGCCGGTAACGAATGACTCGGACGATTTTTAGTGTTCTCCCGATCGAGCTGTAGCCCAAGGATATTCGTTCTCCTAGAAGGTGCCGGAGGCAGCCGAGCTGCTGGCCAGAATCAACGGCTCGAAGTTTTCCAATCTAGCGGGCATTACTTTTTACCGAAAGGGAATTTTCAACGCGTTAGGAGAAACGCTTTGGTGGGTACACACTATCCGGACTATCCGAAACTTCCACTTTAATGCTCTCCCAACCAGTTCTCGTATTTCCCATTACACAGGAGTCGCGGAAACTCGTAACTCCCTCGAAATCCAGCCCATTTAGTACTAACATTTTTTTGTTATTGCAACATTCTCGAGAAATCTCGCGGTGTTTAGCACTCGGTAATTTAGAGTTGGCGAATACAAGCATCCTCCAGTGGGAAGGTGCGGGTCCGATGGAACTTGGAGAAGAGTCGGTGGGAGGTGGGAGATTCCTGGAAGTTCGTGTAGTTACACTAACGATACTTGAAGTAGACTATTCCCTGAGAATACCTTAGCAGTTGAGGGCTAACTAGACACGACTTGTCAAACATCTCTCGCCGAGAGAGAATTGCCGGAAAAAGGGCGCCGCTTCAATTAGTTACTTTCAGTAGTCAGCCGAATCGGAGCACTGTGTAACTTTAAAGTGTTCGCGTCAGCCAACATTATTGAGAAACTGAAGGTTTTTCTTTGCGAAGAAGTCGTGCATAATTTACAAACTTCAGCATGTAATTTAGATGTAACAGGAGCGTTACATTGGCCCTGCCAGCCACGATGGAGCAATGTCAACAGTGATCAAAGTGTAATTATGCGCGCGGCAGGTCCCGTGGGGGCTTGATTTTAATTCGCCGCTTTATCGTCGCCGAGCAAGAGTGGAAGCTCGTTAAGCATTACTTAATCCGTGGCACTTATTATTCGCGGCCCTTTCCTTGGCATTATGCAAAAGAAGAGGAGCTCCGAGGGTGAGGGAAGCGCCCGGAGAAGACTGCGCGCTGCTCACGAACCGTGGAAAGCGCGCGCTCACCGTTTCGCTTTTTCCACAAGCAGCCTTGCTTACAAACAAGCGTCATAATGAAGATTTTCATTCTAGTTCGCCTTTAGTTAGCCTCTTATCTAGCAGTAATTGGACTATCATTTGAATTGGACAACCTCATACAACCATTGTGTAGGAAAGTCGTGTAACGGCTAGGATTTATGCCAACTAGTTATATTTCTTGGAGTTTATTTAGTCGCAAGGGTAGAAGCAGACTTCGTCTGGTTTCCTTTGGCAATAAGGCTTTTTCATCTGAATAGTTGGCTGCTGAAAATGAGGCTGGGATAAAGTAGGTGTAAAAGGAAAGGCAGCGTAAAATGAAATCGCAGGGAGTCGAGGGTGGTTGCGAGAACTTGATGGGAAAAAGGTGATACCTCGCGCCTTAGTAATTCGTTACTCTTCAAGCGTGATATTACCAGGTTGCGATCGACTTTAGACAGCCGTGGTGCTTCTCGCAGTGGAGAATAAAGTTGGAAGCTCGGCGAAATACAACGATATATCGATGCTGTATCATTAAATGGTGTGATTTATTGTTGTTGCAGAAGAGTGCACCGCGGACAGGTGTAGCAAGGTGCCATGTTCCCATGGCGGCAAGTGCTTGACAACCGGAGGCGACACGGCAGTATGTCTTTGTCCTCTCGGCTACACCGGTGACCTCTGCGAGACCAGGGTTGACCTCCAGGTAAAGAGACAAACTTTAAGGCGTCCTCCCTATTCTACTAGCTTTCGCGTAGAACCTAGAAAAACTTCAACCTTAAAACAGAGTCCACCAAGCAGTTGGTGAAGTCGTACGCTCTAATTTCATCCGGAACAAATTAAATGAAACAATTTCCCGGAGAAACCACCCCATTCTCTGCTACGGTGGGGAAAGTTTTGGCCGATGCGAAGTTCGTTCGGCGGAGGGTAGTATCGATAGATTTAACAGATGTTGAACTCGATCTCCTGAAAGTTTGAAGGCGGAGATTGATTTTTCAAGGAACGCCTGACAGAACCGGTGGAAATTAAAGTGTAGATATAGGAAGATTGAACTCGTATTGGGGGTGAAAGAATCGTTGAGGATTCTCGGAAAAATTTTATGAGCTAGTTGGAAGCTCGGGACTACACAGTCCTTGGCGTAAGCGACCTCGTTCGCTTCGTTGTCCTCTTTTCCTTCCAAGGTAGAGGAAACTTGGTAGTAGCGATAAGGTGGTCCCGCGGGCCAGCGAAGGAAACTGACCCCGTATTATGCGAATACCGAGCAATCCCAGCGATCCCGGGGGAATGGAATTGCCTCCTGATGGCGTCATTCCTGGCGAAACGTTTTCCCACCTCATTTCTCACGCGGTTGCGATAAATAACGGCCCGTATAATTAAAGCGGTGATGTTTTAACGGGGCCAAAAGGATTAACGCTATCTGAGGCACACGTGTACTTGAATCTTCGCCACCCTGCTCCCATTTATATCGTTAATCCTTTATTCGTTAGTCTGGAAATATAGTTTTTCTCGTCAAGAGCAGACTGATACCGAGTCGTACGAAAGTAGAGAACGATTGGGATTGGTCGGGGAGAGTTGGTCGAGTGATTTGTATTAGCGGAAATTAAAGGGAGAGAGATCGCCGGGGCTCTCGAAGTTGCCGAACGAGTTCGGGTCTGGGGTGATACTCGTTAACTCGGCACTCTCCTTCATGGCCATTTGTTGGCCGGCGAGTTGAAGCTAGAGGGCAGAGTTTTGGCGGTGGGAAACAGGGCGATATAGAGCTGGTTGGTAGGTAGGTGGACGACGTAGCTTTGCCCGGCGAAACGAGGTATGAATCGATCGTCCTCGACGTTCTAAGTACCCGGAGCCTCCGAGCACTGCTATTCCTGTTGAGCTTTAAATCTTACCGCGTACACAGCAGCCAGCGAATTGCTCGGCTGCGTTGCGAATATGAGCGAAAAGAAAGCGGCGGATAACAAAAGGAATCTCGGGATGCCACAAGAACCATTTAATAGCCTGCGTCTCCCCGAGGCATTTCATTCTCGGCGAAGAGAGAACGAGGTTCTTCTCTCTTCTTTTTTTTCAAATCCTGCCTTGACTTTTCAATTTTTATTCGGTGAAAGTATTGATCGCGCCAGTCCCTATATGTATGTGTTGTCAGGATGTTAGTAAGGGTGGCATTAAATTAGATACTCCTACGGATCGTGAGCCATTCCCATCAGAGCCCTCCAATCTCATACACATACATATACTTGTGTACTCGAGCCTGCTACCTGGATTATGACGCTATCGATACAATATCGATTATAACAATGATGGAGGCGTTCGAGCCCAGCCCTCGACCGAGCGCCCAGTAGAACGTGTATCCGTTGGAAATTACTATTGATAGAAAAAGGACTCGACGGGAATAGAAGGGCCGTCTTATCGGGTACCGTTTCTTATTAGAGTTCCATGGGATTCAACTTCATTGGAGTGCTTGATCAGCCGATAACTATTGACCTTTTCACTGGGTGGAGCGATTCGCATGAAGTTCCACGCCCACATCGCGGTTCATTGTAAAATTCAAATTGCTCGATCGACTTCTTTTTTTATATAACGCTTTGCTCGTAAATCACCACGAAATTCTTCCTCCACTTTATCGTGTGTTAAATCTGTGCACTAACGAAGAGTTGCTAAGATGATCCTCGTGTTCCAAGTGACCTTTTCTAAGTAAGCATCCAGTTTCAAGTCTCTCTATGCTCGTTTCACCGTGCTTATCTTTCCTGTTGCACTCTGAGAGCGGAGAGCGAAGAGCGACGGCAGTTCAGCAGTAGGATGAAATTTCCGCATCTGCCAGTGCTCGCGAGTTATTTGCATAATTTTCATTTCCCTTCCGCTTCGATATTCTCGAAAGGCATGCACGTAAGCCTCTGGGGATCTCTTTCATCGAGCATATTATTCGCGGCTGGTACGCGCCAGCTGGGAAAGTTCAGGGCCAACCTCGGAATTCATGTCACCAGAGTAACACAGAAGCATCAAGAGAGAGCGAGAGAGAGAGAGAGAGAGAGAGAGAGAGACGTGCACGATAATACGAGGATCTGTAAGCTTTAATTTGCTCTCGGCATCTCCTCGCTGCATAGTCTCTGCCCTCCATTTTAGCAGGGAAGCGCTTCTGCCACGTAATAGCCAGCTGCCATCCTGTAACTATGTCATTGCGAAAATTGACGCGTCCGGATATAAGCTGTAAAAATAGGGCGCCGTAAAATGACAGTTTGCTTGCAAGAGCTATTCTCAGAGATGTGCACTCTTAGCTGTAAAATCCACGCTGAAACTCGGCTGTCAGTCAGGGGTGATTAAGCTCACTGCTATCAGCCTCGAGAGAATAATTAGTGGCTATCACAGTTTTCGTTCAGCGATCTTATTAATTACAAGCGGCGAGAAAAACCGCAGTAATTATAGCTGTGGAAATAGGGAAGCTGTTGGCTCATCCAATATCGGTCTAATGGTTGTTTAATTAGTAGGGTTATCACGTAGCAGGCTTCTAAAGTGGTAGTCGATAATGATAGTCGATAGTAGGAGTTGTTCTTGGGGAGAAGGGGGGAATGATGGGACAGGTAGGATTTCGTGGTGGTTGTTGCGATCTTAAGCGATTAATTTGGCTTGCAGGTACCGTCGTTCAATGGCTCCTCGTATCTGCGGTATCCGGGCCTAGCGGACACTTCCCTATCCTGGCTTGAGTTAGCGGTTACCTTGAAACCAACAGCGCCAGACGGCGTGATACTTTACAATGGCCACCACAGTGACGCGACGGGCGACTTCATCGCGCTCTACTTAGCCTCGGGACATGTGCAGTTCACCTTCGACCTAGGAACAGGACCTGCCACTTTGAGGTAAGTCGATCCCGACCAGGCTCAGCATCAAAACTCACTCGGGCGACGAACGGCCTTTCTCTAAAGTTGCCTCGCGCCTCCCTCGCTTCATACTTGCTTCTTACACAGACTGTTACTCTGTTTCCACTGTTCTCAAGTTCCCGGAAGCGGCTGATGCATACCAACACACACACAATATAAACGCACGTATGCAGACTGTTTTAGTTCCCCTTCGCCGTGGGAAATGCGCGCTTCCGATAAAGTAGTACAGTATATATTGATTCTAGTTCCTGGTATTATCCGGTTGCCTCTCGAATTTCATTCTATTTGACTGCTTTAATTCAATCACCTCCGCGCAGAGTGATTCCCCGTTGGTTCTCATTGCTATGTCATCAAGTAATTTCTCTTTGGCAACGCTTCGTCTTGCTTGAAACCTGCACTTTGGGGATCCTTTAATACCTCATCCGCTTCCCCCGACAGTTTGCACATTTTCCTCATCCTTCATTCAATATTTACTCTCTTTTCTCCGTTTCCGCGGCTTCCCGCTCCTGCTTCCGTCCTTCCCCGCTCGTCTCTCCAACCATCATCGGTTGCCTTCTATTTTTTTCTCCTCGTCGCTACTTTTCAACGGATCCTCGGCGATCCCAATAATTACCCCCTCGCTTACAAACGATCGAGAGATGCTGGAGGCATCGTCAACCGATTCATTTCATCGGCTCAATCGTACGGTCGATCGAACGATCGACCATTAACGGGTTTGTGTGCGATGCAATCGGTTAACGAAGCACCATCGCAGACCACGGCCTTCTCGAAAGAACCAATCGTTTAATCCTCGCCGGATCGGCAACGCGGCGCTCTCGGCGCGATCGAGAATTAAAGCCGTTGAATATTCATGACGGGAAATCAGTAACTACGTCGAAGCGAAGGCTGTGCTGAACTGTGAATCGAAGCCGGCAGCCACGGTTGTCGACCTGTAATCAGACGACCGGTCGATTTTTGTCGACACTTATTACGAGCTCGAATTCGAGCGTTTACCTCTCGCAGCAACTCGACAATTTCTCGGGTGTAGGATTCGCGGGAATGTATCGATACGGAATCATCGAATACATCCGATAATCGAAGCGTTGGAGAATTGGAATTTTAATGGTGGAAATCATTCACGGCGGGAGTTTATTACGCGCACGTTCATGGGGCTTTACGAGCACTGTGTGATGAAAGCTCTAAGTAGAGCATTTACTCCTGGTTTCCATTGATCGGTGCTTTTAACGCTATTAACTCGATGGGTCAATACGAGCCAGCCACTACTCGCTTCAAGGACTGAATATTGATTTGCTGAATGGTTCGAAGAGTGTAATATTTTTCCATCAGTACGAAGCAGCGGCCGACTAAGCTTTGACTTTTCACGTATGAGCTGTCCTCCCTTCGGCGAGGCCGAAGCTGATTTCGAGCTTTATGAAGCCACCCTCGATAAACACCCCTTTTAGTTCGACCGATTTCCGAGGCTCGACGGAATAATATCCGTAGGCAAACTTCATTCGCATTCGTGGCGGTCCGTGGCCGACGATAGCGCCGGCATTCTTTTCGCTCCTCTGCAGCCGGTAATCCTTAAAACCCCGCGGCTGTTCCGCCAGATATTAAACCGGACGACCCAACCAACCAACCGGAGAGGAGAAGGGATTCGATCGAAGAAATCTTAATGAATGTACACTGCTCTGTTTAATGCCAAAGCGCAGTCCTCTCGCCACTTAATTCAAGCATGGTAATTTGCGACCAATTCTACTCGCTCTTTCCCTTCCCCGCCTCTCCTTTTCACTTAATTATACGAGAGACTTAATTACCAGAATATTTATACTGCCTTTAGCATCGAAACTAACAGGATATAATCAATGCCTTGTTTTTCTAGCGCGTTATACATCCTGCTATACTTATAATAATCCGTTTTCGATATTATCCCGATATTCATTGTGAAATTCTGGCAGTATCGGAAGGATATCGGGAACAGGCATCGAGGGAATAAAGCTGCCGAGTTTTTGTGAAGTTCGTTGAGAAAGTTCGGGAGATGGATAGTTTCCGAAGACTTGAATTTCAAGTGGAGTTTTCGAACTACGTATCGTTTGATTCACAACAGGAAATTCACAGTTGTATCCGCTCATTCAATAGAGCTTTCCACTGTGCTTTAGAGAAGAATTTCGTACTGGAGGGACAAGTCCTCGTTCAGTGAAATAATGAGTGCGAGTAAACTTGGTTCGCTTTCACGACTCACTGAAATCACGTTCACAAGTCAACCTTCTGTCCGTTTTTTCTGCCTCTTCAAGCACCCCTCTTCTATCCCCTATGACGAAAGCGGAGGACTGTCTGCTTTTTGCAGGAGCAATTTCACGTGAACTGGAAATGTCAGACTTTTTCCCCAGCGGCGCCCTCTCGTCCAAAAAGTTCCTACTATTTTTGAACCCTCTGGAAAGATGATGGTTCCACAGATTCAAAGTCGAATATTTTGTAACATGTCCACTTTTGAATGAATATCGTGATTGAATAATTCCGTTTTTTGTCTCATTTGATTTTTGGGTCATGTGATTCTCTGTTCCATTTATTTCGGAGAATAGAACATTATTGTGTTTGGTTTTGCTATCTGATGCTGTCGCGAGACCCCAGCGCACTCGCACGTACGTCGAATCTGCACTTTTCCCCGCGATACGTGCTCTCTGAACGAAATGCTTTCCGCGACAATTTTGTAATTACACGGCTGGAATGCAATTGGACTTTTCAATGAGGCTGTACGATCGGGACGTGATCGGATTACCAGAGTCCTGTCCCATGAACAGGGACGACTGCATACAATTAGACAAGTAACGAATTAAATCCGTCCATTTTTATACGTCTATATTTAAGAAACTAACACAGTTCGTCGTACTCCTACTAAACACGTGAACAGCTTGCATAATTAATCATAGCTGACGAACGAGTAATACGAAGTATATTGGAATTAAGGTCGATTCTTAATCTACTTAAAACTCCACGTAAATATATTGCACTCGTATTGATGCTCCAGTTTATCTCGTTCAATTTATTATTCCCATATCATGATCATCCGACCGCATTACTTAAATGATTTCCCAGACACCTGGTGAAATATTTCTCCTCGTCCATTTCTCACACCATAACAGATATCGAATTCAATTCAGGAGCTTTCGATTTAGGAGGAACTCTATAAATCTTGCTGGATAGCGACAAGAGCAGTTTGTCCCGATGGTAGTTTGAGAAGTGGCCTCTCGCTAAAATGGCAAATACCACTGGTGTGGTTTCAGGAGCGAGAACCCGGTCCGCCTGGGGGAATGGGTGGAAGTGCGGGTTTCGAGAACCGGTCGTTTGGCCTCCCTCGAAGTTGAGGATGATCCGCCGCAAGAAATCCTGGCGCCAGGCGCCTTCACGCAACTGTCACTACCCCTCAATCTCTACTTGGGCGGCGCACCTTCCACAGACATGTACTCGCCGAAGATGAAGACCACCGCTAGTTTCGTCGGTTGCATTCAAACTGTGATCCTGAACCGACGAGAGGTAAGCGACAGAAGGATCTCCGATCCTGTTAAACTTTGTCCAGCTAGACCGAGCCAATTACTTCATGCAACTTTCGAGGCCACTCCTCTCATAACTGAAAGCAGTCGACAAATAGACAAAACTATTGGATTTTATTATCAAGGCTTTCAGGCACGTTTCGAGCCAATTGAAGCTGCTCTTGCTTGCCCACTAAAGCACCGGCTGCCGATAGCTCTGCCTCCCATTTGCTACCGTTCGAGCAATATCACGACATTAAAACCCTTTTGGCCGTCCTCCCGTGCTTGCATGTAACACACGCTCGCTCGAAAAAGAGGACAAACAGCAGTAAATGTCAATTTTGAAATGGCATATTTGGTGCTGCATATTTATATAGTATTTCCGAGACATATTGCGTGACAAATTTGTTCTTTGATATATCGCGTTATCCCCGCCGGGGCGCTGCCATTCAAATCTCCTGTTATACATCATTCGTGCACTGATCGATTATTAGCGTTTGGAGAAAACAGTGTATTGTATCGTCTATTTTGAACGCGGCGGGGCGGGGCCGGTACAGAGTAAATATTTGCTACGCCGTCTATATTGGGGAGATTATTACGTCGAGCGTTTGATAATTTTGCGCCTAGCACTGATAAAACTACTCTGACAATTACAGAAAGTTCAGTGGAAATTACATTCGTAGATCGGCTCGCGTCACCAATGACGGACGCCGGATTTATTCGAATAAATTCCGGTTACTTTCGCAAATTGAATTTGATTTGGCATCGCGAGGGAAAAGTGGGTCGCATGCTGTCGATCCTGAGGGAGCAGAGAGCAACGAACTGTGTTACGTTCAGGCCTCCGCGTGAGGACTGTCGTTGCTGACTTATCAATAAACCAATAATTGTTACAGCGAGCATTAGCAATACTCAAAATAGGCTACGCTTGATAGAGACATCTGTCAAAGTTCTGTAATCGACAGATCTGTTGATCGACAGATTATTTCTTATAGAAATTGTCCATCCAATATTCAATTATTAAATCTTATTATTTGTGGTGGTAATTATCATGGATTTGCCGATGCGTGCAGGTGGGAATTCTAGCGGAGGCGTTAGGTGGTGTGAACGTTGGGAACTGCGGTCACGCATGCGAGGCTAGACCTTGCGGAGATGCGGAATGTCGTCCTCTGCGTGAGAGATTCACCTGCCGATGTCGTCCGGGTTTGCCTCATCCTTGTCCGGCGCCTGACAACAATGTCATCCTGGAATCGTCCTCGACAAGGCTCACCGGGATCACCGGTACATCGACAAAATACGAACGAGCTGTACCGAGTTTCAGTGGTAGCGAGAGTTACCTTCATTATAACGACGCCGACACGATGAAGAGGTATACATTTCTTCAGGAATATATAGCTTACTTTCCGGTAGATTGTCTACTAGCTGGAACTCAAAGTTTTGCCTGCTGGAACAATTCCAATTGTGTTCGTGTTCAAACGAAGCTCTGTGCCTCTTGGCTTTTTCTCCGGCGCGGCGGCTGGATACAATCGCGCCTAACAAATGTTTCCGGGCCAGGACGACGGTGAACCTAGTTAAATGGAGAGGGAAATAATAGCGGGCAGAATTGGCGAGGGCTCTGCGCGATCACCAGCGTTCTACATTTCCAGCGTAATGCTCTCGGCAGCCTCGAGTTACGGCTGGGAAATTTTAATAAATAATTCGTCGGGCTTTTCGAGTGCGGGATCCTACTCTCGCGGCTCCCCGGCCAGCCGCGTACACCGGCCGAATTAAAATTGCAACGTATGGATATTTAATTGTTCCGTGCGTATGAATTGATGTAAAGAAATGGATTTTCCCGCATATTTGTTGGAGGCCCCTGCCCGACAACGGGCAGCGTGCGTTTCTCTTGTACTGCCGCATTTTCGTTTAATCTGTGCCTGACTAACTGAATCGCTCCTCTCATATTTTTGGTAATTCCGGCACACCGAAGTTTTAATCGTGAATATTTTTGTTGTTTTTTAAAGCAGCCGTCTCTCTTTCTGGCGGGCGCTCGAGTCGACAGCTATTTTCGACCGATTCCCTTTATTTTTGCTGGATGAATGTTTAATAGGAGAGCTTGCACGGCAATGGCCATGCATAATTCTTCGGATTATCTCTCTCGAGCACGCGCCCAAGCAGAGTTTCAAAACACCCCTCGTGAAAGCTTTGTGTTTTGCTCGTTCGTTTATTTCGACATTAAACACCTCGTGGCACTTCCTGTCCGCAGGATAATAAGTTACAGAGTCGACATCAACATGAGATTTCGAGCAAGTAGCAGTAGCGGCTTGCTACTTTGGAGTGGAAGGCAGTCGGATCCGCAAGAACAGAGGGACGAGAACGACGACTTTCTTGCCTTGGGCCTTGATCGCGGTTACCTTACTTTAGCCTATAATTTAGGGTCCGGCGAGGCAGTGTTGCGGTACAACTTAACAAGATTGGACGACGATTTGTGGCATCGTGTAAGAGCAGTCAGGTACTTATCGCGCAAGTCCACACCTCCATAATTCATCACCTTCAATTTGCATTTACCACCTTAATCCGTGTTCAACAGAAACGAACAGTGGGCGTCATTGGTCGTCGACAGTGGCACCGGTGTGTCAGCATCTTCTCCTGGCCAGCTGAGACAACTTAACACCGATACTGGTCTTTACGTCGGTAAGTAACCAACATAGAATAACTCAGACTAAAAAGAGCGTTCATTGAAATAATGAAATTGTTCAGGTGGTGCACCGGATATCGTAAGGACAACGGGTGGGAGATATGGCAAAGGCATCGTAGGCTGTATCAGCGACTTGGTTCTCGACTCTGACTTCTCGGTGGCACTGTCGTCACCGGAGCAAGCGACCAACACGCACTCGTGCATCCCCTGAAAGAAGTCCGCGCCGTCCGACCCCAGGTGGTTGGCTCCAGGAGAGCCAGAGCTAGATTATACCACCACGACATCACGGTGAATCGCTGCCAGTGGCCTCATATCACTCAATGATAGACCCACCAAGAGACTAGCAAGGGGTTCCCGACACTCTCGAGGAGTCTGGATAGCAAAGCCCCACCGCGTGTCGTAATGCAGTTCGCATCGTCACGGGCTTCACCCAACTTTTGTACAGACTCATCTCAGTCAAACACGGCGAGACTCGTCGAGTGAGGGTTGGACCGGCCGGTCGCGTCTGCGAAACAAATGTTCGCCGTCCGGTGGTCCACCGGTAGACAGCTTACTGTAAATATTACTAGGGAAGACAGAGAGTACGAGAGAGAAAAATAGAGAGAACGAGAGAGAGCGAGAGAGAGCGAGAGTGAGAGTGAGAGAAAGTGAGAGAAAGAGAGTACATACTCGCGGGGTTCGGAGAGCCACCAGTCGGCTCACGACATATTTTAATGCAATGGCAACTTCCTCAGGGTGCGCTGCGTTGGACCCTCGTTAATATAAAATCGTAATGCGAAGCCATGAATTTGTCCGCAAGTTCTGGATTCAGTTCGTCCTCTTTCGAGGGATCCCTAATGTGCTATTCTTCGAGGGTCCGGATATAAAACTGTCTGTAGTATAAGCGAGGATGGTATGGGTCCGCACCAGCTTCTGACAGGTTCCTCCTGCGAGTCGTCGTTCCTAGAAGGGAGTCGGGCGGAAGTTGCTACGCGAGGGATGTGTGTGTAATCTAGTCTCAGTGACAACTGTCTCCGGCCGTATTAGGAAACTCGACGGAGCGCGTCCGGAGGACGGCTTTCGGCCTAATAAGATGACTAAGGAGAGTATGTAGAGAGCACAAGCCCTCCGCGTCAATTTGCCCTTGAGTATACCCTCCGACCGGACCTATCCTACGCTGAACCCCCTTTCTGAAAGCGCGCGCGAGGCCGCACCGTTCCATTTCATTCTTGGTATACACGCGACGCACATCGCATGTTGCACGTACACCATCACCTTTGCGGCACCCACCCCCCGACCACACCCTCACGCCAACATAAACACACACAGACACACACGAACACACCGCACAGAGGAAGCCTTCTGTGTCGCGACTTTTTTACACGCGGCTAATAGGACTTTTTCACGCATTTTTTATAGCAGATGCTAAGCCACGCGTACGTAAGTCGTAGCTGAGTGTCGGGCGGATGTGATTAGCTAGCACCCTCCTCTCGCACCCTTACGTTTGGCGCCGCTCTCGTCTCGCCATGTTCGGATCGACGCCGGTGTTTAGAGTGCACGCACGTAGGATGTCGAGCCGCACCAAGTGCTGGCTATCAAGGACCAAAGCAACATCCTATCGGCATTCGAGTATCAGCGGAGCTTCGGTAAAGGCTTAAAAGTCCGTGCGTCCACAGGGCTTCGTTAGCCAAAACGATATTTGATGAATTCTAGTTACGTACGACGATACACGCACGAATGACAGTGTCCCCTAAGAATGTTAAATGTCGGTTAAGAGCTTGGGATCAGCAGGGGAAGAGGCGCGAAAGAAAGGTGCATGTCGCCGGTCGGAATCATCCCAGGTCAATAAATATAAACGTCATATCTTGCGACTGGAAAAGGCGGTCGAACTAAAGCGGGAGAGTTCTAACGAGTGAAGTGTACGGAGTGTGTATAGTTTCGTTTCACGATCTCGCGGACGAGTTGCGTGGAAAGTCTATTCAAGCACATCGTAAAAGCAATCGGCTATAGTCAATTTTGTACGGATGTTATTTTCTTGAGGAAAAAGAAGTAATTATACGATAAAGGACGATATCAAAGATCGGTGGTAGGTATTTAGAAAGTATAATGTATGGTAAAACGATTACTCACGGGGGCTTGCGATACAAATCGCTCCAAGCAATTTCAGCCGCTTCAGTGACTTTTTCTATATCACGAAGAGGTACTTGCGAAACGAGAACACTTTTTTTAAACTCCTAGCGCAGTCGAAGTTATTGATCCAAATTATTTCCGACGATACTTCCATTCATAGTCCTGTGACTCTCACATCGTGCAGTACTAATAATTGTAGCCAGAGTTTGACTTGTGAGTACCGGAAATGGCTTTCCCGGCCCCTTTTTACTTTATCGGCAACTAATCTAACTTTCGAGGACTTTTCATACCGTGAAGAGGATATGACTTTGCGTTCCGCAGTCGGCATTGCATTTCCCGTGGTATGCCGCACGGAGTAACACATTTCGTTTGAACCGAGCAGGAGAAATGGATGTGACCGTAACGAGTATGAGACAAGGCTGAACTAAATATGTAACTTACACCGCGCACCCACTGAGAGTCTAAAACTAATCAATCGCTGGATATCACCTCACACGGGAGAGAGGGAGAGAAAAAGATCGAGCGGGGCTCGCCGCGCCGCCGCCGAGGCAGAATATCATGCATATTAATATATAATAGATATTATATTATTACTGAATATTATATAATATATGATGCTATATATTAAATATTTCTATTATGTCCGTCTGCAAAGTCTATTAGAAGAGTCTATCCTGTCAACCTATTCTTGCGACCCACGTGAATCTCCTCGGATTATATATGTATATACACAATATGTAAGTGAGTGTATGCATGTATGTATGCATATAGAGTGGTCGAACGCTGAGTTTTTTCATGATTGTCCAATCAACGGATTGATCGTCCTCGCGGGACTTTGAATCCGAAACAGGTCGAAGGTATTCCGACTTCGACCTGCTATCAGGCAATCCTCCACTTAATTCTTAATTGCCAAGAGAGGCGTCCAAATCACGATATGTCACGAGGGCTCGCTTGTCACGAATGTGGAAATTGGTCTTCTTGGAATTTGGTTCTCTCTCCTGCGCCCACGTCTCTCTTTCCTAGCTCTAACAATGCGTCTTCGTCAGGCAACTGGTTGTAAACTGTTGCTCGAGTGAGTAAGCGGCGTGCGGAAGCTTTCGTGGGAGAAGGGGCAGTTCAAAAAGGCAGAAGGATCAAAATCGAGCGGGGGATGAGTATGTACTTGATGTGAATCTATGGATGTAGCGTTTGAGGGAAGAGAGAAAGAGAGAGAGAGGAGGTTCTATGTTGTTTCCGACACCTGTCGTCAAATCTTTAATGCTAAGTTAGTGTCTTACTTTCGCCGATCACCTAGCGTCTCCCTAGGAAATTCTATAGGAGCTGCGACGTTGCGCACCCACCGATCGCGCGGGGTTTCCGCCTCTACGAGAATGCGAAACACACCAAGAATGATCGACTGTGCACAATTACGAGGGCCGATGTAACTGACTCCTTGAAATCTTAGTACACCGCGTGATGCAATAAACTTAACGAGTTGTGTATGTATATGTTGGAACACGCAGTGGTAAAAATTCATATTGAGCAAATGTGTGTGTCTCAGCCCATGTTGTCGAAGCATCAATAAAAACGAAGAGGTTTTGTAAATGCCCAGTTGTTGACATCCGTGTCGAGTTCTCACATCCCACCCTTACTCGCTTCAGCAGAATTGGCAATTCTTTCTCACCTTGTACTCAAAGCATTAACTATCGAATAAAAACATCAGGGCAGAGTGCAATGAAAATGCCTTTATTACACGTATGCTGCCATTACTATGTTCAGTTATATTCATTCTTATCTACATTCATATATCTTCTGCGTCTGCATTCATAATATAATGTGTATTTATAATAGTCAAATAGTGTATCCCTTATGACTCTATACAAAAATAATTACAGTAATAATTGTTATTGGCATAGGCAAAATCGTTATTTATTGAAATTTATTGAGCACAATTATTCCTCCTTATTATACACAATTAAGCCTAGAGTTAAAAGTTACGTGAAATTATAAGATTTTAATTAAACCTCTGTTTCTCCGCTTCTCACTCGCAAACACTGCCGAGTTTGCACGCGCACTCGCACAGGCGGGCATACATCCAGTGAATTCAGGCTCGTTCACACGTAAGTTGCGTATGCTGTCGGTAATAATTGTGTATCGGTGTGTCGTCGGCCCGCAGTGCGTGCGACTGTGTTAGATTATAGTATTTAAAGTCATTCCTGTAAGTTCTACAACGCATACTAACAATATATCAAAGTCTTCTCTTACACTGGTAATTATGAATTTCTGACAAAATGCTGGAACTCACAGTTCCATGCACACAACTCCATGTACACACACATATTTCCAGCTACTTTCGCACTCTCGGCATCATTCATATTCACTCGGGCTTTCTCTCTCTCTCTCTCTTATTTCTCTGGATACAAACAGTCGCGCGCGCGCGCGCACGTGTACTAGCCGACTAGCCTTTTTGCCGTCGTTATTTGCAACAGCAGAGCACTTCCTTTATGTTTCACTCGCTCGAGCGAGCAAGGGAGCACTTGGATCTTCTGTAAAGAGAGCACTGCGAAAGAATGCCGGCGCCTCTTCTGCCTTTCTCTTTCATGCCTCGCGCCTCGCGCCTCGCGCTGAACCCTGATTAATTCTCTACACAGTTGACCCTTTGCACGCGCCACTTGCCGCTTCCATCTTTGGCGGGCTATCGCACAATTAACCGGTTGTAAATTGATCTCACTTGTCCTTTGATCGCGCTTTATACTATCGGGCTTGGCAGCAATGATGAAAAATACACAATCGCAAGCAATAAGTTAATTTAAAGATGAAACTCTGGCCGGTGAGTATTGAACATGTCATTACCGATTACTCTTTATTATAAAGCGAGCAACAGAAATAAAGAAGGACCTGTTGAATGGGCAAGTGCAAAGAGCCAAGAGCCATTTACCTACTTCGTTTACAACAAACCGATGCACTCGGAAAACTCGTGGAGCTTAATCCCTCCCTTTTCCGGGGATCTATTAACTTAGAGATAGAGATTGAACTTCTTAATTAGTATTGAATAGTGAGGTCGAGAACGAGACCCTCCCTCCCCTCTCCAGCCACTTCCAAAGAGTGAGAGACATGATGCTAAAAAAGTGTATGTATTGTAGAAAACCCGAGGGCTGATTCTCCTCGTGTGCTTGATAGTTTTCAGCTGGTGGAGTTGCCGAAAACTATTGTTCGTCGTCTCATTATCAGAATTAGGCGTGGCAATATAGATCGGATGACTGTACACGAAATTCGTTTGCAGAAAGAGTTGAACCGATGCTTTTGAACGGCTCAGCTTAATATCCCATCATTCCTGGAGGAAACTAAAGACCACCAGTGTTTCGTTTAAGTGAACGAGGGACTATTGTACACGTAACAAAAAGGGCTCGGCTACGCAGAGCACTGAGTGTGCTCCACGGTCCACACGACTTTAACGATCTCCCGAATAAGAGAGATAGAATATGAGTTTTAAGAAGGAGCTTCGTTAAAGTCGATTTATAACACCCGGATGCTCTCGGTGCTGACTGAGCCACCGAATTCGCACGATCTCTCACTTATACTATCCAGGTATATAACAAAATCGAATCATTTCGATTCTATGGCACGTATACGTAATATAGATTCCGTCACCTAACACATCCTCCGCCGATGCGGCATTCCTATTTTCTCTTCTTCCCATTTTCAGTCTTCTAGAAACGCTTATATGCGAAACGTGCCGAAACCCACGGCAGCGCATCTCGAGCTTGTCTCTTCCGTTTCGTTTATTAGGATCATACCTCGGGCGCTCTTCTTCTCACCCTATCCGTCTCGGATGTGCGCATTCTCCAATCGGTAACTTGTCTACAATGTAGGATGATCATAGCTCTGTCTCATCGATGAAACTATAGCTAACTTTCGACGAAGAATATTGCCCACTTTGATCTGAGAGAATGAAACTATACGCATTGATGCCGGACATCTTTGGAATTCTGACTGAATAACAGTATTAAAAGACTTTCTTGCGCGAGCAAATATATCGAACTCGAAAATGGCAGTGGATATCTCGGAATACAGATGTAAAGTTTCCAAAGTAAATAATACTTGAAATCCGATAGATAGGTGGTGTAAAAGTCTCGTAAAAATTGTAGCAGTAATCTCAGCTGGCACTTTGACGCCGAGGTATGATCATCCCACTCTCTAACTTAAAGTACAGCTAGGGTATAAATAAGGGGTAGAACGCTATACGTATAAGTAACGGGTAACTATTCGATTTACGAGAAAAAAAAGAACCCTTCCCTCCGCCAGGACGGTTAAAGCTTTCGAAACGAGCAACAACTGTTATCGTACCTATAGAATGAGCTTAAGATAACGGCCGTATATTCGTCGTCCGGCGTGCCAGCATCTTCTAAGAATACGCTGGTTCACCGCGTTAATAAAACTCTCGATGCCGACTGCGGCACTCCTCCAGCCTCGTATCATATAATATATTACAGAAATCTCGCGGTTGCCTATGCCTAACGATAAAACTATCCACCCCAAAATACGTGCACGTCAGCCGCGCACGCACCTTTAACTTAACTCCACGACACCCTGTCCGCTCGAGTTCCGGCGGCACGACGAACTACAACTCGCCCTGCACTCGCCACTTTGACCGATCTAAGGTTCTGCATCCGGCGGAACTCGAGGAGAATGCTCATCTTAAACTAGAAAGGCTGTTAAAGTGCCAGCTCGTTTTCTCTGTTAAGAAAAACTTGTTTCCAACAGAAGAGCATCACCTCTGATTTACGCTCGGCGGCGAATGATCGAAACGTTTGCCTAATATTTCTCTCGTCCGATCTCACGATGACTCTATCACAAAATCATTCGACCTATGTATACATGTATGTATAATTTATGTATATGCCTCGTCGCGAATGTTCCTCGCGTCCTTTTTACTGGGTGCCTCTATAGGTGCGTATCGGTATAATGTCTGTTAAATTACTTTCATCTTTCACCGGTTTCGAAAGACTCCTTTTCTCGCTGAATACACGAGGGCAAGTGTTGGGAGTCCGAATTGGGAGTACCACAACGCGTCAAGCTCCTTCCTGACGATTTCTTTTACCGGGATTCTTGTCTCTCAATATCTGTCCGATCTGGACTCTTTAATCGGGGGAATACAGGTTATAGGAGAGCGATGTGCTGCATGGATCGTGTTAGTATTCGGCGTGCTGGAATCATGTGGCCGGCGCGTTCGTCGCCGGCGGCGTGTCGGTGCGCCAGATCGAGGTGCCCGACTGGCTGATTGTTGGGATCTAGGAACAGACATTATAGACTGTTGTCACACAACACCGTCTCGCCAGCCAAACTATCCTCTTGTTCTACGGGACGCAGTGTCAAACCCAAACACGTCTCGACGGGAGTAACGCAAAATAAATAGAAACAGCCTTGGGGAGGATTTCGGGAGCGGGGACCGGAGGGACGGCGGGGGCGGTTGTTGAACTCGCTTTATTTTAACAATCGTGGAGACATAGCGGGAATCAGGGGACGATGGAGATCAGATCCATTAATTTTCACCTTATTGTCGTGTCCAATTAATGGAGTTTCCGCTGTGGTCTCGTCGCCGGTACGGCTCATGTACGGATGTGGGGGCGGCACGTAAATCGGCTTGGAATGACTGGCGACTTGCGCGTAAATCGTCGGGTCCTGGATTGGCTGTCTGCGCGTTAGAGTCGACATAGGCAGGAGTTGGGGCCGCTGAATATTGGATACCTGTACCGGCTGATAACAATTAGGTGGTATACGCCGGTTGCCTCGGAGCGACAGCTCGGCGTACGTTAGTTCCGATCCCTGAAAGTCAGAGAACATGTCACATTCGTTATCCCCCCGAGCTCCGGCGATCCCCTACCTACGCACAATGCAGAGAACGATTAATTCTGCCTCGTACTCACATTATTCGTAGATGTGAAGGTACTTGCGTCGCTGCGCTGTTGTGTATGAAGGACATATCGCGGCGATGTGCCCTTACACAATTCGGCATATGAATTTTCTGCAAGAAAATTAAATGATGAAGTTCCGAGAGGAACCCCGATCCTACCGAGCTTTACTCGCAACCTTTCCCAGTCGAATTTGAAGTCTAAGTAGTACAAGTAGTAGTCCAGCGATTTGAAGGATCCTTCTCTTGGCTTTTAGGAAGTCAGCAATTCATTCAACGAACTCGAATCCATCTATGTGCACCAATTGCCGAACAACTTGACAAATTGACCACGACAAAAAAAGAAGCTAGCCGAGGAAATTTTTAATGCGCCACTTTCCAATGATTAAAGTAACGCCGCTTTGAAACTTGTTTTCCCGATTAGCGGCATCGTTGGCTACACCGGGGGAAGCAGTAGTTTTCCAATCAATTGGTGATCAAAAACCCTCGAATCGTCCGTGCACTCGGCTAGCGGGCATCGAAGGAGGTCAATTTGCTGGGAATCGACTTATCCCTATGGCCGGGCACCGAAACAACGAGGAAGAGAGCAAGCCGAGCTCCACAAAAAGTCGGCTACGTCCGACGGGAAATCGTGGAGCGGCAGCCTCTCCACAACGTGACCGGCTAATTGCCAGCGATTCGTTTCACCTTGCGAGGCACTAGCCCCGATCTCGACTTGCTTCCGGTGATAAAAAGAGACCAAGGATGCCGAATCACTCGTACTACTACATACTCGCAAACGATACTCCTGTCTAGGAGTAACATCACAAGAAAAACTTTTTCATCGAGAGTCTCTCATATCAGAGATATCTATAAAATCTCTTAAAAAACGATTTCAACTTTCAATAAAGTCGAGTGGAAAGTAATAGGAAAATTAGTGGACTATTCGGTCGAGTGGCATAACTTAGGAACCGATCGGGATTGGCTGCGGCATGTTAACTATTCTGTAGGAAAAAGTATCTATCCGTCGATGGGAAGCTGCGGTAGTAGAGCTAGTCTCTGGGGCACTGACCATTAGTGTGAGGAATTATATCGGGATCCTTCTCGAAGCTCTCGATGCTGTCGGCGCTGAGAGGCAGAGTGGACGATTTGTCACGGGGCGACGAGGCGCCGGTGCCGGACGCCGCCAGATTCGCCATGCCGCCGTCGTCGTGAGAGTCCTTGTCTTCCTGGGAGCGCGGTCGATAACGCAGCCTCACTGCCAGCACGATCACGAAGATCACTAGCAGGAGTCCAGCGGTGGCACCCACCACAGCACCCAACAGTGGACCCGACAGCGACAGCATCACCGGAGTCAGTGCTGAAAAGCCCACAAAACACCTCTAGAGCCCTTCACCCCCGGGAAACCGATCCTCCGTTCTCTTTTCACACCTCTCCAATGGCAGACTAGCCTCGACCTAACACCCCATCCACCAGAGAGAACTTCAATTTCAAAGTGAACGCCATTCTAGGAATGCTACGATGTCCGCTCTTTCCACTAACCATTTCAACCCTAGAGAAACCGTTCCTATATACAGGGAGACGTCGCGTCGATCCTATCCGATTATATTACCAGCATTACACTGAAATGCGTTTAACCATCGGACACTGCAATTGATTATCGTTTAATCGAGGGGTACGCCTTGCATCTTATCGTATCGGTCTGATTGGTTATCGGTCATTTGAATTCCCCAATAATAGTAGGGTGCATTATGCACTGGGAAGGAATGCCAGTCGCTTTGAATAGGTATCCGATTTCTCTGCTGAAGGCTGAATGGACCAGCGAGTGAATTATTTAAACGATCGCATTCTTCTCTGACGTCCCTCGAGTATCTTTCCGCTACAAAGTAGTACTAGCACGAGGATCGCTTGAGAAACGCGAAGCTCTGAGATAGGCCAGCCGAACGAACCAGTGTGGGAACTAGTGGAATGAATGAGTGGAACGAGATTATTGGCCTGCTGTCCCAGCGGCGTTCCAATTGGCCGAAATGCTTGTGCTCGAGGCATTCATTTAAGAAATACGACAGACAAATTGAAGAATGGCGACATTTACCATCCCCCGCGACACCCCCGCCGGTGTAATTGCTGCGGGCGGCTTGATTTACGCGCCCAGCAAATCGCAGGTAATAATGGATTAATATCTCGGTAATAAACGATCTCAGCGGAGGTAGAGCGGCTGCGAAGTCCTGGGCTTCCTCCTCTCCCAGTTTGCCCGTCGCGCCGCCGGCACCGACAATTATGTAAATGAAATCGTCACGGATTGCAAGCGGTTTCCGCTCGTGGTAAGTTAGACGCGTGCGTTCGCGCGGACCCTATTTCTCCGGGCGAGCTGTGTACGAAGAAGGAAGCCAAGTTTGACGTATGGCCCGCAACATAAACAGGGCACTCTGTCTTTCAAATGGGCCGGCCGTGTTTGTCGTGTCGATATTTATCGGCACACTCCATCCTGCCGCGTTGCGAAACTCTTTCAAGCGGGCGGACATCGCAGTGGCGGGCTTGAATCGCGGCTTGAAGGGGTGTTGAGGTCGATTAGAGGTGAGCCGGGTTCAGCCCGGCCCTCCCAACACACGCATCATACTTGACGAACACACTACACATAAAACTCTTGGTTCGTCCCATTGAATAGGAAAGGTAATGATATGAAAAAAAGGGAGCGGTGCTTGGTGCCTACGGCTACGCAAGTGGCAGACTACGCTCGAGAGCGTGCGTACCGTCTAGCAAGAGCTTCATTCGCATGCAGATTGTAATGTGAATCTACAGAGAGAACGTCGTGAGAGATAGAGAAATAGAAGGGTGAGAGTATATGTGTGAGAGAGAGAGAGGGCGAAAGAGAAAGAGAGAGTGCGAGAGAGAGAGAGGAAGATATAAATCTAAATGAAAAGCAAAAGCAACCGAGCCTGAGAGCAGGCAAGAGAGAGTGTGTGACCTAGCTAGAAGAGGAGTTCATGCCGTTATTCCACACGGTGTTTACAATTTCCACGCAGCGAGCACCGCGCTCCGATACCCCCGCAATTCATCCCCCGTCGGGCAACCACCTTTTTTCTCCTCGACGCTCGATCACCGAGAGTTGCCGGGGATTGCATTAAACAGGGCCAGAAGAAAAGATGAAGAAAAACGGCCGAGACCTCGGATAAATTCTCTAATGGCGAGGAGGTGGATGGGTGCAATTGGGATTTTTACGGCGGGGCATGTGCTCACGGTTCGATGCACGCTCGAGGAGAGATTCGTTGGATAGAAACGCACGGCTATCGCTGGAACTCGTAAAAAATCGCTCGTAAAAGTGCGCGATCGGGAACGCGATGGTAATGGCCTATTCCGCGCGGACCCTTTTGAATAAAGGCTACTCTACTGCTTGGATAAACGCTACTTCTCCAAGGTATATGCCAGCCTGACGCACGTGAAGTAAGATCAGCATGCGAGTTCGCTGATTTCCACAGCTCGATCGTTGTAACTCCATATGGTAAGATGGGCCAATGCCGTTCGTCTTCCCTATAACGTAGCATCAGTTCATATCGATCAACCCAACTACGTGATTCTAATGCATCGATTATATTCGCCCCTGTATCTGTAACACTGCAATCCGGATTAATCAGTGTCCAATTAATCCGATATCTATGAACTATGTATAATTTGCGCCGTAATACTCGCGAGTTTCACCCCTCGAATTTAAATCTTGATTCGAATTATTCGATATTTAACGCGAACGGGAATTTCAGCAATCCCCTGGTGGAATTTAGCAGGGAAGGTTGTCCTTTGGAGAACGCGTCTGGTGGCGAGCGTATTACTCGGCGAGAAAATCCATTGTGACGAGAGAGGGTCACTCTTTAACAAAGTTAAATTGTAATTAGGCTCGTAGAATGCCTGCTGTTTCGCCACTCGTTGAATTATCACATGGCCGGCAATGAATTTGGCATTCGGATACGTACGCTCTCCAGGAGTACGTCCGGCTCTAGCCGGAAGCCGAGATTAATCAAAATCCACTCAAATTTGCGAGAACCCCCCTCAACGCGTGTTGCACAGCTCTTCATTTCTCTCTCCCTCTCACTCTCTCTCTCCCTGTCGGCTCTGAGCTGAAATTAAACGTGCGAGTCCAACCCCTCGACTACTACATTGACAATGAGTGTCAGGAAGCCAGGTGGAATTTGGCGAAATGAAAGTAGCGCGGCGGACTCTTCGTCACTCGCAACCAATTCTATCGTCCGTCAAACGAAAGTGCTCGAAATACCGGTGACTCGATCTCGCGCAGGCTAAAATCCGGCAGGGGTATTGGAGAGCGAGAGCTCCAGTCGCTCTCGGCGTTGAGTACCGTAAGGATCCGCTTTGCAAGATTAATGCGGGACTGAGTGGGCATCGGTATAGTATATGTATACTATATAGGAAGGGCGAGCACAATTCGTCCCCGGCCGCGCTTATTGAACTTCCCAGTAAAGGTGCTTGTACATTCCTGGAGAGCTTTGGAAGATCGGCTCCAGCCGCAGAGCAATTTCGGTCTACAGTGCGGCACGGCAGGCTTACACATACAGGTGGTCGCCTTAGTGGTGTCCCTTGGAATCAAGTTCCCGAATCAAGTCGACAACCCTCTCCCCTCACCCCCTCCCTCTTCCTCCCGTCCTCCTAGCCGCCGTTTACAAGATGCTCGAGAACGCGAGAACTTTTCCCTGGAGTTAACAGAGACACGCGTACGAACCAGGGGATTTGCATGGCAGAGTCAGCGCTCGGGGGGAGTCCCTGTTACGATTAGGTTTCGAACTCGTGTCACGCGCCGATTAAACAAGCTCCCGGGGAAGTGGGTGGCTTAATAACATTTGACAGAGGCTTGCACATGCAACACGCACAATTTGCAGCTATACTCCTGGAGGAGAGATGGTTGAAATGTTGTGAGCGATTCGATAAAGTTTTCGAGCAACTCAAAGAGCGACGAGAGGGGGAGAGCGGAGGGAGGGATTGAGCAGTAGTGCGTATAGCCGCTCGCCTCCCATTAAATCCGATGAAGTCTTTGTGGTAGAGGCTTGTCTCCGGCGCAGCAGCTCTGTAATTCGATCAAAAAGCAGCCGCAAAGTTGGACTAGCGGATCCCTGGGAACTTGCGGTTCCGTAACCCCGGCGTTCGACGAGCGAGAGGAGAATATGGTGGGGAGGAGGATCCCCAGGTTGATCAAGATCAATATTATGGGACTGGAGGGCGAGAGGGAGAAAGCGAGAGAGCGAGCTGAGTGCGGTTTAGGGCTGGATTAGATCTTGGATAGGTTGCTGGAGAGATCCGATAAGACGACTCGATGGCACACGTCCCTGGGAATCGAATAGCGTCTACTATCTGCTTAATATCAAGGCTGCTCTGGATCTATCGTCCTAGAGCCTTATTGATTCTGGATCAGACGGTGGATCGAGCTAATCCCCCTTCGGCCGCGCTACTCAACCTTGTACACCCGCTCAAAACTAAACAGTAACTGGTAGCTCGAGTGCCAGCTACTGCATTCGATCTATGTATGATGTATTGGCGAAAGGTGAAGTCGGTGGATTGGGTTTTGAGATGCGGGACTAGAGAAATGGTGGGCTCGCTTTTACAGGGTCGATAAGGATGATGAAATAAAAGGCTAGCATCTTGTTCTGTGCAACTGCGGACAGCATATAGGACTACCTCGTGAAACACCATAAATTCAGAGCCAGGTATCGAGCTCTGCAGGCTGATTCAACCGATCTGGAGGTTCTCTCGCCCGCGCAACTGCGGTACACGACATTAACTATAGCCGAGGAAATCCCGATTCAGGCAAGCGCACCTTCCCAGGCGAAGCCCATTGCCTCGTAAATTTAAGATCAGATTTTACGATCGGAAGACTCGGATTTCGATAGCGCGGCTCGTTTAACACTCGGCTTCCGGCCCGATTTGAGTGGCGCGTGGCAAAACAACCCTCCAACTCTAACTCATCCGAATTACAGCCGCTTCCAATTCGCCGCGCGATGATCCAGTTACTTTTGCGCTTATTCCCAGATATAAATCAAAATGAGTACTAAAGGGAATCGAATATAAAATCGAAATCATCGGATGGAATATATCAGAAAGCAATGAAAAACCGAGTGTTAAGTGAGCGAGCGCGAAGCCGATCGACAGTAAAAGCCGAGGAAGAGTCTTAACGGGTCTAAGTGACCGAACAACGATATAAGAAGGGTAGAGAAGTATTATGTACACTGGGTGTGCGTTCTCCGAGTTCTGATGCGACTGGAACCGGCGGACGGCTCGAAATCGAACACTAGCAGAGCCCTACCTGGGTAGCGATGGTGCTCCTGGGTCTTACCCTCCTGCGGAAATTGTGGGGTGTTCAGCACGGTGGCGTCGCTCATCGCGTGGTCCGTCATCACCCTGAGCGAGAGCACGAGGCCGGACTTTCTCTCGACCGGCAGATTGTTGACCTCGAGCATACTAGGCGAAAGACTCGTCGCCGAGCCGAGCAGATGCCTGGTGGCGGCGTCGTAGACCTGCAGTACATAGGTGGCTGTGTTCGCGCCGAAGTACTCGCTCTCCGCGCAGCTCACCCTCACCGTCGTCCGGCTTTCTTCCCTGATCGTGCAATTCTCCGGGGACGGCGGTTGCGCCTGCCTCTCACCTGCTACCATATCGGCACAACACACCAGCCTCAGCCTTCTTCTACTGCTACTTTACATTGTCTGTAAGTCTGTTTTATGTGCGTGGTGTCTGTGTCTCTGTGTATCTGTGTGTGTTTCGGTTCTGTGGGTTTCTGTCTCTGGGGGCGGGGAAACTCTCCTCTCGAAATACTTCTTGGAACTTTAAATCGCACTGGACACCGGCGGAATGGTAGTGACTCGATGACTGGGCGTCGAGAGCTTGTATAGGTTTACGATGCTGTGTACTCGATCGAGAATAAGTCGATATATATATATATATATAAAGTGAGAGAAGGGGGGAGGGAGAGAGAAAAGAGTGAAGTTAGGGTGGAGAGACCTAATATACTATAAGATGGAAGAAGTTCGAGGGGTAGGTGACACTCGCGTTCGCAGCCCGCCACTTTTTCGAGGAGGCTAGAAGATTCCCGAGATGCGGAAGCACTCCGCTCAGGATTTCAGAGAGATACCTATCGCGGGGAGAGTTCTTGGCGTGCCAAGATTTATTCGGAATGTCTGCTCTGGTTGTCAGGGGGCTTAGGGGGTTTACTCGTTTCCCAGCACGAGTGCGGACACTTTCTGGCGTTCTAGGTGGACCAAGGTAATTAAAGTTCTTGTCACACTATGAATCGAGTTCTCGCAATACATTCGCCAATGGTACTTGAAACTATTGGGGCTCTCTTGTCCAGTTATACTAGCACTTCAATTTTACATTCGAAGTCACGGTCGCCCTGGTGAAAGAGATGTCCGGATAGATTCGAATTTCAGACAGATAGAGGTCGGCAAGAGAGTGCAGAGGAGTAAGAGGAAGAGGATCGGCGCCGTTCAGCGACTGGGTCAATAAAAACAGCGAGGAATAATCGATTTAGTTTTATTTCCGCGAGCACGCGGATATCCCGCGCGGCCCGCTGTCGGCAGCTCCGAATTTTTCGAGTGAACTTGATCATATCACCGGCAATAGCTTTCTGATGAAACCTGCCAATCCGCGATTTCTCACACGCCATGGGGTACTGCCGAACATGTTTTAATATAAATGTCAGAGTGCAATCAATATCTGCCATTCATTGCGATCGGAGAGGTTGATGGGAGACGAGCGTGGGCGGCGTCGATGCAACGACACTCCAGCCGGAACACGTACGGTTTCGTCGTTTATATCACGTTCCCCGGACTCGTAACAAGTACGCTTGACTTTCGGCCTCGAAACTAAGGCCACTCCACCACGTATCGCTCGTAACCACCCACCAGCTCACAACCCACAAACGATCCTATGTCCTACAAGGACGAAAAAATTCGCGCCAAACCCGGATTACTCGCATGAGTGACCCAAAACTTCCACCTCGCTTGCTTTTTTGCTTTCCAACCAACGCTCCATGACCCGCCTCTCACTAAATGGACCGATCTCTTCACCAAACCGATACGTGCCAATATAGCAGCTCTCTCAAAACGTATTCCCCGAATTCTTTGCTCCTTCGAGCGCTCGACAAAGGGCAAACCTGATTAATCAAAAATCTGTCAGCCGCTTGAAATATTCCTTTGTAAATCCTGTCTGGGATATCATCGACTGGCACTACTTGATACGCCGCCAACTTGTATATCGACATGTACTACTCTGCTCGAGCTACGCCCAGTTACCACCTTATACAGAGAATTGCGAGAGCAAACAAAAATACACGGTTCTACCACTTCTCCTGCCTGATCGAAACGCGCCCCGGTCAAATACTCATGAATCCGTTGAATTATATTTAACAGTGTCCCCCCTTTGCCCAGACGGAATGTCCCAGCGTTAATACCAGACACACACGTAGGAATGCAAGGGAGCCCGGCGACGATGAGAGCGCGGGCTTTGCTAAATCAGATTTGATTAAGATTGGTTTTCAGGCGAAATTGAAACCCCCGATATACCGTGCGCGTCATACATATTAACTGGCTCTTTTATGCGCAACGAATAATAAAGGGATTGCATTATACAGCTCTCCATCATACAGTCGAGCCTCTCCCGCCAGCGTATACAGTATATTATTGCGAAAGAAGGAAATAAATCGCGCCCGAGAGCTCGGATCAATTTTATTCGCGCGAGCTGTAATTAACGCCCGCGGCAGCTGGCCGCTTGGACCATCAGGATCACAAAGCCGATTCTTAATGACTAGCGAGTATCACACGCAGCGCATTAATCCCGCTTTGGCCCATAGCGAAGGGGTGGGCGGGCGGTGGCTTGCTTGCCCGGATAAATTGCGATCAAGTGCATTGAAATCGGTCAGCGACTCCGGCAGTGAATCGAAGAAATTAATATCCAGCGGGCCGCCGCACCTAGGCAAACACAATCTGGCTATCGGTGCATTCTCCATGAGCGCGGACTCATTTACGTGATAGGAATCGCCCGGCCAATCTGGATATCTGCTTGCTCGAAATGCTATGGTAGCGCGCGGTTCATGAATTACAATCTGTAATACGATTCGAGTCCTTGCTCTGAAATGATGATGCTCCTCTGGCTTCAGCATCAACGTGTGCCATTGTCGGAGCGCTGGAATTATTGTGTTGGAGGAAACATCGCCTGATGAACACGGAGCCAGCTGGCGAGCTGAAGACGATGACAAGCAACCGACGCCAATTAGCCAAGCATTATTAACGCGTACTTAGGACGGGCGAGCGAGCGCGCGCACACGCGAGCACCTTAATTGTTAGCAATTAGTGGGGAGAGTGCAATGGGGGCCACTGTTGCTGGACCGCAAGAGTATAAGGGAGAGGAAGAGAGTGGAATAAAATTAGATTATCAGCGAGTAGCTAAAAGGGAAATTCCTTTCCGAAGAATGTACACCACATGACCCGAGACCTCCGCCAATTGATGACCCCCCCGCACCACCAATTGATATAGGTTCGATGGTACTCAACAATTTTACGAATGAACTCACGACGCGAGTGCACCGGAGAACAATGCGTGCACATGAGAGAGCACCCGATCGACGGTGGTATGGATGGCGAGGGAGGCACTAGCGTGTACCGCGTAATCAGATTTTCCGAGTGCGGGCCTTTCGCGCCAAGGGACTCGCACTTTTAAAGCGAATTCTCTCGCTCACGCCCGATGGAGCCCGTACGCCCGGCCCATGGAATTAATTACCATAATCGGGCTATTAATTACAGGCATCGCGGTGAATTAATTACCGTAATAAATCATAGCCGCAATTATGATGATCAATTTCTATTTCGCGCGCATTAATTCGCTTGCCGGGCGACGAGTCTCCCTCGCTCTCTCTTTGCCACTCTTGCTCACTCTCTGATGCATGAGAGAGCGAGTCCGTGCAATTTTAAAGATTAAATCCCCCTAGCCTTTTATCGGTGGTCGCGATGGCCCGTGCGCCCTCCGAAACCTAATTATCGGATACGTGATGCTAGAAGTGCTAGCAGAGCCAGGGAGAAGTATGTATCCAGGCACTATGTATGTAACACTAGGTGCCGATGGTGAGGGCAATAGTGCTATGATGCAGTTAATTCTAGGGGGAAGTTCAAGAAGTGACCACCATCATGCCGGCTAATGGTCCACTGGTGAGATATACCGAGGGGAAACCGAGAGAAAGTTGCTCCATTCCTTTATTCCAGGATCGCTATGGGAACTAAAGCGAGAGAGAGGCAGTCTCGAGATGCTCGATCTCTCAGTGGGAAGAGTCTACGGGAGACCAAGCATTAAGATGCAAACGATTCAACAATATTTTCCTTCCGGGGCCGCGCGTGGATCGACTAAACTGGCGCGCGCACCCTTGCGGCACATTCCCGATACTCCGGAAGAATCATCTCGTTGCGCACCGGCTGCGGCTGTTGAATTTCAAGCAACAGCCGGGTGAGAGAGCCGCACATCCCATCGCCTGATAGATTCGTCTCGTGCCGGGGAATTTCCGTGGCGAATTATGTGACTCTACACCCCGGCGAACACCGAGCCCCGGGGCCGGGCGGCAAGTTTTAATGGGCATCCTTATCAGAGGAGGATCTCAGTCGCTTTTTACCGAGCACCCTTTGACGCGGGATGCGATCTTAGCCAACGCGATGCACACGGCGTGGCCGAGCGAAAGGAAACGGGGACTCCTTTTCGCGCAGATAAATACCTCTCGCGTTTAAACGAGGTTGGATGCTACGCGAGATGGTTCACCGAAGAAGAAAACCCGGCGAGCGGAACATGAAGATGAAGGGGGAATTGAGAGAAAAGTTCCTTGGGAAAGAAAGTGAGAGAGAGAGAGAGAGAGTGGGGGGGCAGTGACAATGCCAGGTGGGTAGAATCCGGTGTACGGCTTAAGAGAGTACAAGACGAAATGTAGATAATCACGTGAGCTTCTACGATGCAAGGCCGTGCAGCGTAGCAGACAGTGCTCAAAGGAAATCGCAAGAGAGTCCGATCGAAAACTGAAAGCACCTCGGGTCCAGGCCTGGGTTATCCAGGATTGCGACTCACCTGTACGTCTCTCCGGCAGGTTGAGTGTGCTCGCACGGAAGTGGACTGTCTCGCTGCAACCCTTGCTGTTGCTCGCGTAAATGTGCACCTCGTAGCTCGTGCCCGGCTCCAGGTTGGACACCGTGAACGACGGAACTTTGCTCGTCTGGTTATACAGCGCGCTGCTCCCCGGCTTCAACGAGCCACTGCCACTGCTCATGCCGGATTCCCGGACGACCTGGATCGTGAACTTCTGTGGCAACCCGCCGTCGAAGCCCTCGGTGCATTCCACGTAGAGTGAGTCCGTCGTCTGGTTTAACACCGAGCAATTGTGCGGCGTATCCGGGCGACCTGCGCGCATCGAAAATGATATGGTCACTGCAATGGAAATGATCTGCTTCTCTTCGTTCCACACTAGCTAGCTGTGGGAGCTCGCCTCCTGCTTCCGCGGTATACATCAATTTTAACGCGCGCCTCGTAAAGATACACAAGGCAATGCCTGCACTGTATCTGTTCGCCTCTCTTCTCTTTGTGCATACAGGCATTGTTTCATCAAAATGCTTGCACTCTCTTAAAACTGTAATACCGTGGTATTTGCGTAGACCTAGAAAAATGAAATGCGCGCGGATACGCCTGGCAGTATGTATCTTAGCCATTTCCTCTTCCCTCCTTTAATATTCTCGTAAGTTTACTGCGCACATATAGCCGCAAATACTGGCACATATTACATGGCTGCATCTATTTCGGGTGAGTGCAATTCCGAGCGATCTTTCCCCCGATTTCGGAGCAATGTTTGTTGCCTGTTCCGCGTTATCCACTAACTGGCACACATTGATCAGCATAATGCGATGCCGCGGGCGCCGCGGACTTACAACAAATAACACAATTTCCAATGACGGGCACGAGTAAACAAATCGTGGGCGGAAGTAGTGGGGGCGGCCTGTATAATGCAATGGGTTTGCACAAAGCTTTAGTAAACCTGACTCCTACTCTCGTCCGGTAAAAGCACCGACCGGACCGGACTACGGCAAACGGCAACCCGCCCCCTCATCCTCCATTTCACCATGGTGCTTTACGGAGAATCAAGAGTAAACCGAAGTTTCCCGGCAGAAATTGCTACAGCCAAGATGCACACCGACCGACCTACATCGGACTCTTGAGATCCCTCCAACTAACATGTACCATTCAGCCAGCACAACATCGAATCTTCAACTATTTGAATTCATACAATTATTAAGGCTTTGTAAACTGTTATTGGTAGGATTGCACGTCTATTAAAAAGTGGAACGCTCCACAATTTCAATGCAATTAAAACGTGATTCCAGTCGATGTAATTGAATTATTCGAGCGCGTACACCTCGGGCGCGCTGAAGCGAACGGAGCAAGTAGTATGAGTCAATAGCGGGTCAGACACATCTTTCGTTTTCCGATTCCCAGCTGTTTTCCTGCAAATTCGATGTGAGCGAGCCAAATCCGAGCTGAACTCACTTATAATTCCATTTCCCTCGAAAGACCAGCATTCCGCGAATTTTTTTATTGCAAATTGCACTCATTCAAGATTGCAATTCAGGTGGAAGTGGAAGAAAAAATATCCCGTGGGCGAATAATAAGCGGACTCCTTCTCATTTCTTGCAGAGAGCGGAGGGAAGTTGGTGGGAAGGTAAAAGTATGGATTTTCTCAATCGAATTGTGCTTCGTCGGAGACCAAGAAGAACATGGACAATGAAAGTCCGACGACCCCAGATGCTTGGGAGGTTAGCAAACGGTAGGAGCGAGGGGTGAGAGGATGAAATGTCCTCCGGTCATACGAAATGCCGTCAGCAGTCAGGCTAGCCACAACTACCAAGTTCGCAAAATCTAATTTACCTGTGTCAACCACTTCGTTCACCCTGACGCTCGCTCGCTTGCCCGCACTAATAAAAGCTGTATCGAGTGCTACCGCCGCCGCCAGTGAGAAAATGACGACGACGTTTATCGGGCGCTAACTACTTAACGGCCAGTCGGATGAAGACGAAACCTAGGGAATCCTTGCGCGAGCGAGGAGGCTGTTTTAATTAAGGAGGCCATCGTTACAGCTACCGGATACTTTTCGAGATTCAATTTGTCCGTAAACCTTAACCCGCCTACGATCGCTTGAATTTACCTCTAATAAATCAACGAAAGCCACGCGATGCATGGATTAAACGGTGTGGCGGAACTGCGAATAAAGTATCTCCCGGCGAAATCTCTAGGGGAGGTTGGGTTTGCGTTGCTGAGGGTTCGCGCTTCATTATTTAGCCATCTATCTCTGATTCGATTACGTGCTGTAAAACTTTCCGCCCATATTTCTTTTTTCTCCATTACAAGGAGCAGCTCTATTAAAATTACAATATCAATTACCACACAAAAGAATTGGCAAGGGGGGCTATCCGAGTGATGATAAGTAAGCGGAGACGAGCTCGAAGCGAGTAATGCATACTTGACCGGTCGAGACTGTGAACATTTTCAGTGGCAGAAGTGAGAGTGGAAGAAGCTAATCGAAGTGCGCCGGTGGTGGTGGAGGATGGGGTCATATAGAGAGAGGTCAGAGAAGGGGTCGGGTGTTCGAGGGGGTGATACGGATGGGAGGGATAGTAGTGGGCACTCACCAGCTGGTACGATATGGTAGACACAGGGCTCGAGTTGATAGCCTTGATCGTTGCTACCCCAGCAAAGTAGAGTGCCGTAGTCCAGCTCGGTCATCGGCCTGTACGAGGCTATCGAGAGTGTATGCTCGCTGGTGACCTGTTCTTGAGGTATGTCAACCGCTTCCATTGTGTTATTGAATTTCCAGGTGAACGTTGCCTCCGGTGGATTCGCCTCGATCTCGCAGGGGATCTTCGCGGTCTCCTTTCTTGCCACCCCGAACACTTTCGTCTGGCCCTGGTGACAAACTGGCGCAACTGTAACAGATAAGACAAGCAGCGTGTAACCCCTCTATGAGACTCTCAACGAGAAAAATGAGATTAGAATGACAACGGAGACTCAGGTATCACTGGCATACCTGAGGTTACGTCATTCACTTAGGACGTCAGCTTTGAGAATGTTTCTCTGACGCTACTCGGGATCGAGGGCTCTTCAGCCCTTTCATTTAAAGAGACACTTTCGACTATAAACCCATCGTGCACAGTGGTGCTCGAATAAATTGCTGGTAGAACGTAAATGGAAGGTTGAATGTTCAAAAGATGGGCGGCTCCCGGCGATGCCCGTACTTGATATTCGAGAGCGGGACAAAGGGCAACGCGATTATCGGTCACTATCCGTGATTAAGCATTAATGATACAATCGACGTGCATGCGTCATGCCAGGTTCCATGTCAACCGCAGTGCAAGCGGTATCTCATTTCATGGTAATGTGGATAATACATAGGTGTAGCATGGGGAGGAGGAGATCAACGTGCCGCGAGTCGAACAAGAGGCTTACATCCATCTAGGACAGCCGCTATCCACCGGGGATACTAGATGTATTAATCGAGAGAGTCGGACGGAAAATTAAAAAAAAAGAAACATTTTCCTACGCGTTCTTCCGAAGATTGCACGGCCGAGTTCCCTTTGCTATCGAGATTCTTTTCATTTCGGTAAAACGCATCCTTTCCTCGGGGCTATCGAGGGTACATCTGCGTAAGTATTCACCGGGAGTACACGCTCGTATATCTCCCTTATTTACGGAGCTCGAAGCTTTAGAATAGCTCTCCAAGTCCGCGAGGATGCAGAGCAGTCTCCCATTAAATATGCCGAAGAGTGAATCAAGAAGTTGAAGGGCCAAATTGGCGGATCGAGTCTGTTGCTGACGATTGCTGACATACGTCGATAGAAAGTCGTGTGTACACCGAACGGATGAAGGTCGGATGCTGCGTGGAATTTCCCAGTGATCTAATCAAGGAAGGGCGAGCTCGGCTCCCTCTCTCTCTTTACTAGCTAGAGTGGTATCTGTTGGCGTGCTAGGACGCCGTGTGGTGTAGCCAGGCGGTTTCTTGTTTCTCAGGGCCTGGACCATCGCGGCCCAGGCATTATTGAATTTTCAGTCGAACTCCCGGAGACTTCCACCTTGAGTGGAGGCCGCTTGGGACCTTTTGTCGGACTACACCGGATATCTTCTCTCCCGATGACCGCCGCCTCCGACTTTCTAGCTGAATGTCAATGGTAGAAACTGCTGGAAGTAACGATCGCTACTGGCTATCCACTCCCGGAGAACCAGAGACCGGCGGCTTCCCCAGGGCGAAAACCATGGACACCAACGGAATAATGCGCGAAATGACAACTCCTTATTCTTTTCCTCTTCCCGCATTATTGACTCCGCCGTTATTTATGTCTGTTCCTCGCAATGTCACGTACGATATATTGGAAGCAGATTTTATAAAAGCAGAATAACTTCGAAAATCAATGTCACCCTCCACGGTACAGAAGTAGCATTCCTCTCATGAGGTCTGTGGTATCCACAACTCTATTAGGGAGGTTGGAATTTTGGTAAAATGAAGCGGAGAGCCGGGCCATCTGCATTCCGGGGGGATATTCATTTTTACACAGCAATTTATCCCTCGGCAGTTGCCATCGAATCGTGGAAATCAAAGCGGACGACGGTTTAAAACGGAGGAATGAAACGAGATTGGTAGGAAAAGAGATACAGAGAAACGTAGTGAAAGTCGGAAGGGTAATATGACAAATGGTGAGTTGAGCTTGGAATTTCAGGAATGACATTGTGAATAAGGGCCGGCTAGGATGATGAGGACAATGTATGAGCTGCGTGCAATCCCTTCGCCGTGCTTTCGCGCATTCTGAGCGCACGTATATGTATTATTGAATTTTCCAGGAAGCGAGGAAGCCAAGCGTGAGTCTCGATTTGCGATTCGCAGCGGGGCATCCTTTGTCAATTTGATTCGCATATCTTGCTCGTCCGCGAAACGATATGTGACAAGTAATGCCGGCTTCGGGATGCAGTGAATCCGTGACATCGGAAACCAATTCAGTGAATATCTGTCGATCGTCTGGCTTAGGTCTGGCTTATGTAATAATATGATATACGACTAGCATTAAGTTTTAAGATCACAGGTCACTCTTTCATTTCGAAATAACGCACTCTGACTGCGAGACTTAATTAAATCGTGCACAATTCTTAATGGAAAAGGAGAAAACCACACTTGTCTCTGACATGTCAAAGCACCAAGCTCGCATGCCGCACTGTCAAAGGCGAATGCAACTAGTAACGCGCGGCCGAAAATTCAAGCACACGTGACACGCGTTTTACTAACGACAGACAGGCTTATTCCATGAGTGGCCGGCAAATGAAATTTGTCCAGCGAGCGTGACACGCGCGTGTGGCAGCCTCTGCACGCTTATTTAGTTCGCGGAGTAAAAACGCCTCTATCCAGCGTGTAGCAGCGTGCGCTCCGTCGACAGGGAATCCTCGCTCCAGAAAGATTAGCTCGCTTTCCGAGCGTGGCTTTAAATTCACCGCGAACCCCCTGAAGCGAGCGGCGTCGGATTTATCCAGCATGATAGATTGGATAGATTAGGTTTGATCGGGAAAAACTAGGCTAAGAGTTTTCCGAGTGACGCCCCGATCGATTTGCGCTTATCCTTCCTTATCCCCGCTCCATCCATTAATACTGGCTAATTAATGTGCCTGATTAAGCCCCCACCGATGCGTTACTGGCCCGCGTGTCATCTCGAAATATTGTTGACCGAAATCTGTCTCGCCCATAATATACATCAATCGAGAAGCTAGATAATATTTTCTAGAATATTAAGTTCTCGAGAACATGAAAGAGTTTCTTTTAAGAGACTCTCAGAGTGATTGTCATGAAAAATACAAAGTGGCAGGGAATTGAAGCTCAAAGGCTGATTGTGTCAGGTTGTACGAGGTGCTTCCTACCCGGAAGACGAAGCAACAAGGTATAATTCCCGACGTTAAAGGATTCGCACTGGGTCGCGCGGGTTGCACCGATGAGGAAGAGACGGCTTGAATGTCTTCTGGTAATTACGATGCAGCCGGTGGAAACACAAAAGGTGGTCGTAGTGCGCGCGGTAGAATTCGATGGTTTCTCCTGCACTTGCACAACTATTTATACGCGTCGGTGTGTGTGTCTTTGTGTGTGAGCGCCACTCTGGTTAAGCCCCTCGAACACGGTAAACGTCCTTCCGCGGTACAAATTCCGCGCACGTAAGTACTTCCGAGTAGTTTGTACCTTTGCACGTCGATTAAACTTAGGCCCGTTCCCTCTCCCCCTCTCTTTCACTGTGCTCTGGGAGCATTTGCTGTTGTTAGACCTCTTCGGCAGCCTCCCTCAATCTAACTGTGCGTATGACAGTCTTAATTT
Organism: Ectemnius continuus; assembly: GCA_910591665.1. Lineage (NCBI taxonomy): Eukaryota > Metazoa > Arthropoda > Insecta > Hymenoptera > Crabronidae > Ectemnius > Ectemnius continuus. The sequence goes on along the minus strand of OU342868.1, from coordinate 2,919,687 downwards.
CTAGGCAGCTTTCCTCCTAGATTAATCTCTTTATTCCTAGTATTATCAGTATGTTCGGGGCAAAGGATTCCCCTATCGCCATACATTGCATCTTAGCTGATAGGAAGCCATTGGCAGAGAGATCAGGGAACTTGGGACGGAGAAGTTTGGAAGTTCGGCAAAGACGAGATTGCTGGAAATGTAAGTCTACTTGTTGGCTGCCATCTCGAGTATACAAGACGGGAATTGTTCGGTAACAATGCAGTGAGATTCCAAGCGCCCGGGGATCAATTTTCGGTTACACAGTGATTCGCTAGAATATTCGGGCGGATGTCATTAAACCTTCATATCTTCTAATGACAATTAACGTGACGGAGATGAAGGATTAGGAATGCTCTAATAATTATCGCGGGGAGTTAAAAATTACTGGAATTTCGGGAATAAATGTGTTAGTCGGGGGAAGAAAATTGGGAAGGGTCCAGGATGCAATTCGGTTTGAAGAAAGTAAGTCCGCATTCGAGAATCACTCTGATTTGCAAGTAGACACCGATCCCAGTGCGCGGGCATGTGTTCCAACTTTGGAAAAGGACGTGATCGCGTTAGACGTTGCGCGACGCACCGAGGTTCCCTGAAATTTTAAGGGCGCTGTCACATTTCGAAGTCGGTGTCTGCCCGCGTCCCGGTTATCGACAGCTCGCAGAAAAGCCTTCTGATAAACCACACCGCGCTGGCTTAACGCTGATTCCTCTTTGGCATCTTCGGCGCGCGACGTTTTCTCTACGAAACACGTCAGGTCGTCTCTCCTCGTGCCTATAACAAGTTCCACTCCCAGAGCGCTTGCAAAGCTAGACAGACTTCAGGAAAACATGAGGGTCTCTCAAAAACTAACTGCACGTCGCGTCTGGGAGAATTAGGTAGACGAATTTGTGTTCGGGAGAAGTTCTTGAAGGGTTCGCGATGATAATAAGAAAGCGGATTGAAGTCGACAAGAGGATAATAGTAAGAAACAAGATGGCAATCCATCGTTTCTTGTCACCCGAAGTGCACCTTGCTAGATGTTGGCTCCTCAAAAGAGCAGCAAAATTTTGAGTCGCATTTATACCGGTAATGAAGCTTAAAATTTCAATTCGCATTAAGACATATAATTATGCACTTGGCAAGGAGAGCACCCTCTTTCTCCGGTTCTCATTCTCCTGCTTTCTTCGCCGGTGTCGCAGGTCCGTGAGATCTTAAGCCGCTTAGTTAGCTGTAAAATAGCGAAATTGCGAGGTCTCCCGGTTGTCAGTCCCCATCTTACCCGGCTCGCTTCGACCGAAAGGAAGAAAGTACGGATTAAATGCAAATGTTCACCCGTCGCCCGCGTTCAACGGTCTTCGGCCGTTTTAGTATTCCCGAAAAGACTTATTAATACGAAAATAATTGGCCAGATATAACTGTAGCGAAAGAAAGGACGGTAAAAGAAAAAAAAGTGCCTGATGCCTGCGTATACTATAAACAGAACTCATATATGCGAATCTATACATAGCCGCGAGCGGTCGTCGCTCGTGTTTGTCGCGGCAAATATTGAAGCGAGAAAAATACAGATTCAGAGAAATCCGTCGGCGGTAAATACACATAGTCGACGACAGTTTTTCACGGGTCAGCCGGCTAATTCCGAGAGACGAAGTCCATGATGATCACTGTGGTGTACGCCAAGTTGATAAAAATCCACGAGGAGAAAATTGCAGGCCGGCTTTATAGGATTTCTTTGTGCACGCAATCTGAACTTCAGGCTGGAGCATTTAATGTCCGGCGAGAGTGCTCCATAAAAGAATAGAATCCATAAGGCGGGTCGAAAGGATGAAGCTGTATGTAAAGTTGGCCGGGCGTACACGGGCGTACATTAAGGGCTGCACTAAATCATTACGGGCTTAACGCACAGAGATTTGCATAGGCGCCATATGCACGTGTATATGTACGAGAGCGTACGCGTTGTGTGCAGGGGATCGGGCGAATCAGTCAGTAAAGCGTTCCGGATACAGAGAGGGAGAGAGAGAGAGAGCAGAGAGCCGAGCCGAGCCCTAAGCACCGAAAGCTGATATTACCCTGTGTGACGGTGTCAATGACCAATTCCCATCGGTCAATCACGTCCACTCGATAGCTCCCGAGCGTGCTTCCAGAGCAGGCTTCAAAAATGTCTCGAATCCACCGAGTCCACTAATTATACTAGTAGGGGGAGGCGAGCTTGACAGGATTGCGAAAGGATGCCGGTGGCAGAGTGCTGGTCCGGTGATTAATGTCCTGGAATCTTCGAATAATTCTGCAGACTTGCCAGGAGAAAGAGTGCGGGGACAAGTGGGGTTGCTTCTATCGATAGCACGATTAATCTATCTCGCGGCGATCAGTGGTGACACTGGCTGGCAGCCGCAATAGCGGCCGCTCCTTATAATAATTGGGCCATCGCGATGGCATAATCGATCTTTCGGTGGGACTACGAGCTTCCAGCTAGGCGGAAGGAAACGGTAGGCAGTTAGGAGAGGAGGAGGCAGGCACGGCATGGCCAGGAAGGAAGCTTGGACAAGGAAGCTGCAAGCGCGCTCAATATCGGCAGCAAGCTTGCTCTCTGCTCTAGTGGGAACGGCGCTGGCGACGCTCACGCAGCGTTACAGGAGTAATCCGGCGTCTCAAGTCCCGACGTAACTTACGATCGGCCGTGAGAGAAGCCCGGCAACGGGCAACGGGCAGTGGGCAGCGGGCAGCGGGCATACGCTGGCCAAGCAAATCAGTGTGTAATGGCCTTAACGCCCGTAAACTGCCGCGACTAATCCGCTGGCCCGCCACCACGTACACAGGTCGAGGGGGCCCCCTTCCGTAACGCCGTAACATCCCGGACCACGACGCCCCTCCTACTGTCTGACACATGCCGGAATTCACCACTACCTATCTACAACCGACGCAGACGCCGACCCCGACGCGCCGCGCCGTGTCGCCTGCTCCTCTGTTTCCCGGGTTGACCGTGCCTCTCTCCCGCGTTTGCTCTTTACCGCCGTGTGTGTACGCGTACACACCGCACTCCTCCTACGGCTAGGAAACTCTTGCCATGCTCAGCACAGCCTGACTTATACCCAGCTAGCCTTCAGCAATTCGTGCATACCTCCACTAGCCTTAAGATTAAACACAACCAACTGCTAAGACTTCAGACCAGTGAAATAACATACTCCCAATGATCTTGATCGAGGACTAAATCGATTGGCAAGCTTAATTGGACGGTAATGCCCGTATTTCACTTGGAGCGGCATGTATTGATGCGGGACAATTTTCGAGGAGGATCTATTACTATGCGCTACCATGTGCCGCACGCCGCTGGATTCGAAATGCCCTGGCGAACAGGAACAGTGGGTTAAGTGTGTGGACGATGCCGGCGGCCCGCACTACCAGCTCACATACAGAGTAACTGGTTGGCGAAGGGGTTAAACGAGCGCCTCAGACGATCAAAGCCAGACGTCGTACTATTTGATGAGATTGGACCGACCCAAGTGAGAACACAGGTTTCACTAGTACTCACGACTCGACCTGTTCCGATCCTCGCTCTCCCATGTAACACCACTCGAATGAAGCCGTAACGCCAGAGACAAAGAGTTCTCAGTGGAGGGTGTTACGGAAACAGACTTAAACATGCCAATTTTCACAATGCTTGAATCGAGCCGATCAGAACTTCGGGATAAACGGCGGATGGTCTAGGTAGCTGTCGTTACTGTCTCACTATCTGAGTGGATTGAAAGGCAAACAGGCCGGGGGCTGCGGATACCGCAGGGAAAAACAGTCACGGCGGCGAGGCGAACTTTTAAATGCAGTTTCGATTGAAAGTTTATTCGCGAGTTATCGTCGTGCATAGCCAAGAGGGCGAATCGAAGTACGGAGGACCGTGCTGTCGAGTAAGTAAGAGGAGGGCGCGCACAGTCTCTATTGCCCGAAAACTTTCCCAGCTATCTATCGACGATGTTTATTAAGGCGCGCGCTGCACCCAACGCTTGTCGCAGTTTAAGAATAAAACTGGTCCTCAAGCTGCACTTGAAAGGCAGAGGAGAGCGTAAAAGAGGGAGGAGGAAGAGCACGAAAGGGCTTCGTTAACGCGGGGAATATGAAATTACTCGGGTGCGCGGCTATTGCAGCTGATAGAAGGCGGATTTTAGGCACGCCTCTCTCTCTCTCTCTTCCTCTTCCTCTTCCTCTTATCCACTCCCTCCCGGCGTCACCGCCAGCCTCGCGTTTCTCGTTAAGCGTTTCATTACGCGCGGTAAAAGCACGTTGTTACGAGTCCGTTTCGCCGAACGTTCCTGGCGTGGCTGGCGCGCACGACGCCCCAGCATTCCCGGCGTCTTACAATCTGTTACACATCGCGTCTAAATAAGGGCGCGGGCCTGGCTTTGTTACGTTCACCGGTTTCCTCGCAATATCATTCCCACGGAATTCCACTTCGAAAATGCACCCACCTCTTCGCTATTCGGCGAAACGGGATTGGGGAGAGAGTCTAATTTACCCTGCTACCCAAAGACAACATTCACTCATTCGACCTACGCCTGTAGAATATCGATTAACCAATATACATCTCTCTACCGAGGAGAAATTAGTCCATGCGCCGTTACGCAAACTACGGAAGTGTATCCTAAGTACGGTTCTCCGATATTTATGTCCTCTGTGTTCGGATAAACATTCGCATTGTACTTGTTTCGAAACTCGGCTGGAATCATTCGCATGAGTTTACACTACGCGAAATTTCGGCCAAGAGAAATCGAATAACAGGGAAAAATATTCCCTCGCAGTTCGTTAGATTCTACCTGTGGAAAATTGGAGGGATTATTGTAGAGGAACTAGTACTCCTCTTTGGGTTACTGGATATAATTTTGAGTAGTTGCGTATTCCAGACAATCGGGGTATCTCAGTAAAGTGGTGAGCGTAAATCGTAGGGCAGAGGTTCGTAATGCGAATTTACTAGTCGGTTCTCGTAGCACATACCTATCAAAAATATAGCTGGCCCCTGCATCGTACACTTTGTAGCCTCGCTGCGGGCTAACTTAATTGCTGACCGTGCTCGGCCGTGCTCGAATATCGCACCGAGGGAGAGAGATGGAGGGATAGAGAGATAGAGGGAGAGAGTGGTTGGTCCACGAGCGCGGAGGTTATTCCTCGCCAGTTCGAATTTCGGCGCCCCTTGAAAAGTCATCGGGGCGGAGGTGCGCTGGCGAGCGATCGAGCGTGGAATATTGATCAGGGATCTACTTACATTTGATGTCCAAATTGAGGGGGTTGCTCTCGCCGTCGCCTTCCTGATTGCTGCCGATGCAGGTGTAGATGCCAGCGCGTTTGCGGGTCACGCTCTGCAGCACCAGGCTCTGATTACTTATTATCGTACCGGTGGCCGCATTGGGATACAGCGGATTGCCCTGCGAATGCAAAACCGACGCGGTTCGCATGTTACAAGTCAACACAATGCAATGGGAGAACCTAGCCCAACTGTATTATCAACACCCGCACCGCCATCGTATTCGAAACGAGCCCGAAATACCATTTCAATGCTAGCCTCGATGTCTCATATAGCTACATTTCTAAATCAAATTCCAATTCCTCCAGAATCATGTTTATGAAGCATTCGATTATTTATACCAATAATTTTAATGCGAATTAGTATAGAAAAAATTGTTCTGACGTCACAGGTTGGTAAGTATATTAAATGATGCTGTATTTGCTTTGTAAGGATAGCTATCGGACATTATGATGCACAGCATTCACAATAATCGATCGCACCCAAAGAACGCTGTACTACTTTATCTTCTTTATCTGCATGATATCCTGGCTGCAGAAGGTTGCTTGTCCCTAGTTACCACCGTCTAAGACGAGTGAAGCTTGCTGACGGTGGATTTTCAATTTCGCAACATACTGACAGCTTCCCCGCAGACGAGCCCTCCTTTCCGCGAACTTGCGGACGCGTTTGCTCCTCTCCCACACGTATTCGCGAGAAACAGACTAAAACCAGCGGGAATGCTGCAGCTAGCAGCGTCGACTTTAACTCGGAGCGACGAGCGAATCGACGAGCACACAACGCGCTCTTTTCAACGTTTCGCATTTACTGCGATGCAATCGCTTGGCTTAGAAATGTGAAAAATTCGTGCAAGCTTCTATTAAAAGACCATATTACACGCGCGCAATTTTTTTCGAGCTCTAGAGTACGAGAGTGATGCATAGTTTCAGAGCACAAACTATTCGCTGAGGGTAATTTGTTCTGTTTTTCCCACTTTTTTGAATCTTTCGGGCTGTTTCATGGGCTGAAATTTGGTGGGGAATATTTTTTTGCATCGAGGAAGAAGTGGTAAAAATTCCAGAGCCCTAGCTCAAAATTCATTTTTTCGCAAATTTTTTAAGGCATGCCCCTTCAAAAATTTTCGATTTTTCGAAGGTTCTGGGACCGGGACGAACGCTTGATTTTTCGCTTGCTCGTGTCTCAAAACGGATAAAAAACACGAACTTAGTAGGGGAAATGCCGGAATTGTACCTAAAACACGTGGAAAACCGATCTGGAATATTTCATTTCGACGGTTTTTCATATGTTTTCATGACTTCCCGACCTTTCCCGGGGCTGAAACTTGGTGGGGAATGTTTTTTTGCATCGAGGAAAAAGTAGAAAAAATTCCAGAGCCCTAGCTCAAAATTCATTTTTTCGCAAATTTTTTAAGGCATACCCCTTCAAAAATTTTCGATTTTTCGAAGGTTCTGGGACTGGAACGAACGCTTGATTTTTCGATTGCTCGTGTCTCAAAACGGATAAAAAACATAAATGTTGTGGGGGAAATGCCGGATTTGCACCTAAAACACGTGGAAAACCGATCTGGAATATTTGATTTCGACGGTTTTTATAATGTTTTCATGACTTCCCGACCTTTTCCGGGGCTGAAACTTTGTAGGAAGTGTTTCTTTGCATCGAGGAAGAAGTAGAAAAAATTCCAGGCCCCTAGTTCAAAATTCATTTTTTCGCAAATTTTTTAAGGCTCTTGGGAAAATCCCGGACAATGTATTCTTGGGATTATTATATAAAGTTCGATAAATCGATTGTTTTAATATGGAAACGGATAGAAAACAAATAATCAATGGTGAAAAGGCAGCATCGTACCGGAAAAGTTAGATTTTCTTTTCTGAAATGTTCAAGAGAAACTCATCGCCTTGGTCGGACTTGGTCGATTTGAGATATCGATGGGGTTGCGGGACGTGCGGATTTCCGTTAGTACCGGGCTAGGAACTACCTTACTGATAGGTCATGTTAACTCACGTCATGCCGCCAGGAGACTTTGCGAACCCAGGGATTGGACTTGATGTTGCACTCGAAGTAAACGTCGATACCCTCACGGATTGCGCTCGAGTTCAAATTGCTCCCCAGCTCGAGTGTAACCACTGGCTTGTCTGAAAGTCCAATCGTAAATGTAAGATGTATGTACAGCCGTACACCAAAGGATACCACTCCTCGCTGATGCGCCACCTGTATTCTCCGAAATTCGCTTCACTTCATTCTTCCATGATTCACAACGACTAGAATCCCTACATGTATAATGTACGGCTGGTATCGGACTGGTTCGATCCACTGAAAAACACACACATACCGCCGCGTCGGTCGCCAGGAGCGATAAATTCCCGAGAATAAATATCCATGTGAATATGAAATTCGGAGCTGTTTGTTTGCCACTGGTGTTTAATCGTATTTGGGCAAACGGATGATGTATGTATTTTAGCTGGCGATATGTAAAGTCCGCCTCGTCGAATTTGTCAGGATGTGTGGGGCTATTACTCACAAAAAGGATAGGTATACTGAGTGGATCGGTGGTGAGAAAGAGAGGCTGAGAGATACAGGAAATCATGACAGGATGATGTGGTTCAAGTTGACCGGAACCCAGCCGATAACGAGACTACAAGTGGATATGCGGGACCTAAGAAACTCGAGCGTGCAGTCACAAAGAAATCGGTCAATTGCACTTGCCTTCAAATCCACCCTGAATTCGAGTCGAATAAAAGGGTGAAATGAAGAGTTTCGAGAGGAAGAGGAAGAGAGAGTGAGGGCGGGAGGGTAGAGTAGAGTGGGACTAAGAAAGAGAGGCGGAGCAAGAGAACCGCGAGCGCGCGAGTCTGAAAGGAGGATTATTGAGCGGAACGTTCATTGTCGAGCGATATAAAGCGGTATCCGGCGGACTAGAAATAAATAGTTGCGCCGGAGTCAATGTAAGAGGGAAAATACCAAAATAGCAGCGAGAGAGGCCGAGTACGCGGTACTCGAACCACTTACACGATGAAAATACCGCCGAAATCGACGTCGTTTTTCCGAGCTTAATTGCACGCACCGGCCGGCAAAGCCAGCAGTGGCAGTAGTTCATTCGACAGGGCTATCCAAAGCGTTGCTCCGATTGCGTAAAATTCGCCGGCGATCAAAGCGGCTATCTCTTTCACTTCGTTAGGGATTAGTTGGTTGCATCCAACGGAGTCGTCATTCACACGGCTGTATCGGACAAGCATTGGATTAGCGCCTGGAGTTAAGGGAGGCGGGCAATGTTCGCCTTTCCCGCAAGCGGGTCGAGTGGCATTAACAACAGATACGTGGAGTTTCTCAGTTATTATATGGAAGCTAGTGTATAACGAATCGACCCTGGTTGCATGGACCACCGAGCCAGACCGCTGCTTACCACCCTCGGCCAAGATTAACACCGTCAGTTCATTGTGTAATATAAAAGTTTCCCAACCCCGGGATTGAGCGTAAAAAAGAGAACGAGAAAAAGAGAAGGAGAGGGCGAAAAAGAATGGAATAAAGCTCGCACACTGGATGAGCTTACCTTCAGTGAAATTAATGGTACATGCCGATCCGTGGCCGAAGATTCTACCAATCCTCTTTTTCTACCCGATTCGTTCGCCCCGGGACTCAGTTTCGACGGAATTTGCAGTTTACCTTCTCTGTTTAACACATCTTTCGGCAGATTTGATTTCGCGACGCCTCTTATTCCCCATTTCCAAGGTGATCGTGCTATTAAACCGACCCGATTTTCAAGACTCCCTCGGGTTCTATCGCGTTTCCTCCGCCTCTCCTTTTTCTTGAGCTGGTGGTGCGCGCACTTAATGGAAAAGAGGAGAGCGCCTGAGAAGCTAAGAGTGCCAGATAGAGCGAAAGAAATGAGAGCAGCGGGTGGGCAGGGCACGTTAGAAAAACAGGGGGGAAAATCGGCAGCAGTTCTTGCGGCCGCGAATCTTGCGACGGAATTATCGGATCTGGTCCACCGGTGAGAGGAGAAAGAGAGAAAAGGGGGAGAGCGGCTCGTATTGCCGCTCGAGGAAAATCATAAGCAAGCAACCACGAATCGATACCGCGCGAGCGTGCGGCTCATTGTTGTTTTTTTCCTCCTCGACGTTGGCTCGAGATGGCAGGAGAGAGTAGGAGAGAGAAAGAGAGCAGTGCGGGAATCGCGACGACAAGAAAGGGAGTCGTCGAAGGAGGCCGCGTGTTAGCCCGGCTAAAAGAGAACGTTCTCTCTTGGCGTGGAGAGAAGGTGGAGGGGAGGAGGGAAAAACCGGAGGAGATTGAGCGCACCACCCAGCGCCATTGTAAGTTTCGCGACTGAAAATTCCCCTGGCTGCTGATGCGAAAATAAGAGCTTTGCGGCAGTGCTGCTCGGCCTTTGTCGCTGGAAATCGACGGCGATGAATTCAATTAGTCCCGGCGCTAGCTCCGATCGGCGCGCAATAGCAGCACTGTGCACTGCTACTCACTACTCAATATGCTCCGGCGCGGGAACTCCCTCTTTGCGAACGCGCAAATCTAATTACTGCCGCTGGCGGCGCGACATAAAAAACCACCGGAGAGTCATGCCAATCCGTCTGGACTTGTAAACGAAAATCCGGCGTATGTAAAACCTGTCAATCCGGACGGGCTAATCAACCGCGATGCGCCTGCTACTCGTAAATATTGGATTGGCAGTCCAGTTTCGGGAAAAGCATGTTTCTATTTATATTTACGTGGCCATGGCATTAGTCACACGCTTCCCTACTACATCAGCGAAGTAATCGGAAAATACATGGTGGCACAGATAACGGAGTACAAACATTGCTAGTAGTAGTTAGTTAAAAAGGACTTACGGTAAATATCGAGCGTCCACCTGTCCTCCATTTCGGAATCCGGGATATCCGGCACACTGGCGCGGCACGAGAGAATCTTGCCGGCGTCCTCGATGCTCGGTACGAAGGTGAGAAAGTTGGTGGTGGTGTTGCTGTCTGGGCTCACCTGTGGCCGAGATTTTTATGATTGCGAATGGCCGAATGGCCTGGTAATCGGTGAGGACGCGCGCCCACAGAATAAACGTTTTCGGATAGAGGGACGAAAGTAAAGTTCCGTTTATGCTAATGCTTCTCCTGCAGTGATATAACTCAGAGCGGAGTCAGGGCCGGCCCGATTAATTCTTCCGCGGCTTCTAATGGTAAAATAATGCCGGGCGGTGCTCGCGCTAACATTCTTCCGCATGATAATATATCATAAAAATGTATAGAGTCCCGGGTACGCTGGGCCGCGTTGTTTGGCCGGAATGAACGAGCGAAAATGGAGCGCGGCGGATAATGTATTTCGCGGGAATCACCCTCGCGCAAGCAAGCGGGTGAGCTGGGCGAGCGAACACCGCAGAATAAAAGCAGCGCGGCCGGCTATAGCTGTTATCCCTCTTGAATAGAGAGACTTACCATCTGCCGTGTATTCTTGAGCGTCATGCTGCCTTTCGACCAGGTGATCACGGGGTGCGGACGAGCGCCCACGACTTCGCAACCTATCTCGTACGTGACGCCCTCGCTGAATGGATGATTCTCACCCTGCAGTCGAACCCGTAGTGGTTTCACTGCAACAGAAATCCCATCCCATTCCTCAGACCAAAAGAAAATGAGCCTTCTCCATTCCCAATTCATTTCCAAAGGCTCCCTATTGAAACAAATGCTTTTCCATTCTGGTAAAGAAGTGCACTTTCAAAGAAGTCGAAGTAAACAGTAAATGTTTTGAGTCTGCTTGAAAAATCGACATAAATTATTCAAAATAAACAATGATAGAACTTACGATTCATCTCGAGAGTAACGGAGCTGGAGATGGGCGCGACCATGTTGTTGTTGGATGCTTGGCAAGTAAGAATTGCATGAAGATGTTCCCTGCCGAGTTTCTCCAGGCGCAGGACATTGCGAACTCTCTTTGTGCCGACTATCTCGTAGGTATCATCCAGCAGAGCGTTTTCCTGCCACCACGTGACTCGGGGTTGTGGTCGGCCTAGTGGAAAGAGGGGCGAAAAACGCCCGACACGTCGCTATCATTTCTGAACAGCGGATCATCGTCGGATCGCCGTGCAGTCGGGAAAACAGTTCGAACATTTCGCTGACCGCCCGGCGAATCGACCGGTTACAAAAAGAGGGAAAAAAGCAGACACCGACACAGACACACATTGGTGGTCCATTGAAAAATCACCAATGCTTTCTGTTGCACTGTCGACTCATGTACGCCCGAGCCGACAACACACGTTCCATCCGGAAGGTGTGGCGGGTGGTCCGTTGCGCGAGGCTATTATTTTTTTGACGATGAACCAGCACTTTAAATGGAATTGAATTCCGCGTGAATTATAACTCGCCGGATTGATCGACAGGGTGCGCGTGTTATAACAGACGCGGCCGATGCCGGCATCGTGCGAGCATGCGAGCGGTATTAGAAGCGCAATCGAAAAGTGGAGCGAGGAGGGAGCAGTGCCGCTCTACCGGTGCCGTGATTGCCAAAGCACTGCCCTCCCCCGTCCTCCCCGACCTTCACCGCTCGTACACATTTATTAAAAAAAGAACTGCCACGGATGCGAAAACTGCGGAGTGTTGCCGGATGCGATTTTTATTAACGCACCGAGTAAGCCAAATGTTTAAAGAAGCAGGCGGCGCGCAACATTCCCGCCGGAATAGCTATTTCAAATTTACACCTCTACTATTCTTTACGCACGCCTACCACACCAGAACGCAACGATGCCAGAGCCTCGGTCGCCCTCCAATGGCTACCCCGAAATTTATATATGCTCACGGCCTTTGTTTACTCTGTCGGTTTAATCAAGAGACAGCGCGGCGAATAAAAAAAAGCCTGGATGCCCGCTATGCGGGATGATTAAACGGCGCTGCGTAAAGAAAGCGATCGGTCTATCCTGCGGCCATAGAATTGACGTTTTCCTCGAAATTAATATAACATTATAGGCAACCCCTTTTTCATTTTCCTCTTAAACCAGCCGCCCGATAATTATTTCTGCCAGCGGGCATGAAAATATTCCTACTCACTTAGTCATTCAAACGAATGTCATATTAATGAATACTTTTGAGAAGAAAAATGAGACTCGTAACTATTGTCGAGGGTGTGAATCAACCCTCCTTAGGATAGGAAGAGCATGAAACAGATGTACTTGGCTGGGCAGTGAAGCCGTTAAACGGGGAGAACGAACCCGCTCGGAATGAAATGGCAATTACGAGAGAGGGGGGGTTGGTGGAGGTGGCAATGGATATCAGCATTAATATATCGTGAAAAAGGCGAGTAGGCGCCGGAACGGACGTGTCTCCGGAGCTATTTCACAGCGGTCGCATTTACGGGCGCAATTTCAGCAGACCGTTGCTGAAAGAGTACAATGAGACGTCCCAAGATTATGGCGCATAAGCTCCTCGGCATAGCGTGGCAGGCGGATGATACTAACTATAAATAAATACGGCTCGCCGTAAATAATACACGCCAGGAGCGTTGCCGTGTTTGCGGTTTTGCGGCATCCACTAACGGCGGAAGGTGCAAACGCGCGCCGGGTGAGAAGAGGCCGCTGCCTTTGCGCAATAACGTGAATCACACACTGCGGCGAGAAAGTGTCGACTCGTTGCGGACTTCACACGCGATTGAAATTACCACCCCGCCGGCTCTGTTTAGATCCAAGTATCCCCGGCTACGAACTACCTCGGGCAACCACACTTTCTTACATGTGCTTTGTCTTCCGTGTTATTTGAAACGGCTGGGTCAAAGAGTTCGCTTCCCTACCACCGTCGTCGTCGTCGTCGTCGTCGTCGGTGGTTAGCACTCGCTGAACGTCTGCATGTAAATCTCCGTGAGAGACACGCTGTGCCGCGCCGGAAAAAGTAGCAGGTGCAAATACAGCCGAGACGTAGTATGCTTCAAGATAAATGCACGAAAAACCAGCACACCCACACGACCTCCTCTACACTGTTGGTAACCACCAAGGAGGTTCCCGCCGCTGGAATATACGAAGCCCGTAGTTTATCTCGGTGTAACGTGCCCGCGACTATTAAACTTTTGTTCTCCTTGCAACAGCGCGCTCGCGCACCTACTATCCCAAAGCTTAATCATTCCTCGCGTGCTATGTCGAAGGGGATTACTATGTCAGCCGGTATGATCTATTACCTGAACGCTAATCAGATCCCGGACGGTATAGTCGTTCTAGAAGGAAACAAAAAGTTGGTGGCGCACAGCGAAGGTTTGAGGTTTTCGTTTAGACGTGCTCCTGGCTGGAAGGTGTCCCGCCCGATATAACCACCAATGGAACTCAGGAACAGAGGGACCCCGAGCAATGTCATTTACTCGCTATTGCAAATGGTTGCCCTGTTCGCTCGTAAAAGCCTGAGAAGCGAATGGTCTAGCTGCTCTTACTTCCAGGATACCGCTGGCGAATTTCCCTGATGTCCCTGACTCCGTCGGCATTCCCAAACACCCTATCAATAATTATCCACCAATTCCCAGACCAAAAAGGCAGCCAGGATTAAACGTATGCATCCAAAATACTAGTTTTCAGGAATGCCCGCATTATAGTATCTTGTAATTACTATTTCCTGAGCTTATTCCGAGGAGAATGAAAGTTCCGAGCTAGGAGATGGCTCCGGGAAAAAGTCCGAAGGTAAAGGGTTAATGACTCCAATTTGCAGGGGAGTGAACGTGAAGCTGGTACAAAGGCGATAGTCACGTAAAGCAGAGAGAGAGGGAGAACTACACGAAATCCGGATAGTCCTTCGAAGCGAGCGAGCTCGTGATTTCGCCGTAACCCCTTGGATTAATCGACTTGAGCCAAGGACCTTCTTACCAGGACCTTCATCTTGGAAGGTAAACATGACAGGATACTCTCCACCGTGATTCTCTATCCCGACCGGATCGCTTTCGCGCCAAAGCAGCTTTACGGATAATTACTTCCGCGGAATTGCCGGAAATCTTAACTGTATGCAACGAGCAAGATCCGCAGGATGACGCCCGGAGAGATCGCATCGATATTCTCGCCCGACTTGACACGTTTCCGGATGGAAGATGTAACCCGAAAAATTGCGGATTCCTATGGCAGGTTGTAAATTAGTTCAGTGAGAAATGCAATATGACTTACCACCAGCTGCGACGCACGTGATATTGAGTGATGCACCCTCGGTGTACGGGCCAAGAATGTAGTAGGGAATATGAGATCTCTCGTCTTCCCCCAGTATACTAAGTTGCTCCGGTGGAACTGTAATCATTTTATCAAAGCAAGCTTTTATATGTGCCGTCATCTTCCAAAGCGTCAGTTCGTTCGACTAACTTTAAATTTCATTAAAATCCAGCAATTCACTAGGCGGAACAAAAAATTCTCACGTCCCCCTAGTGACAGGAGCCTGTTACCGCGCGCCAGGCGGCTTTCCTCGCCACAAATCCGAGCTTTTCAATGGCGCATTGTTTCCACAATGGCAGCCCATTAGCGGCATTTTTGGTAGGCGAGCTCCCCGCGAATAGACCGCTCTGGGCCGCGAATAAACAATTCACGGGCAACATATGGACCCTATTAGGGCGTATAATTATTTAATGAAATCTCACTCCCTATGCAATGCTTTTCTTCCACACCTTCCTTCACTTATAATTCATCGCTGACACAACTGACTCGACGTGTTACTTCCAACGACCAAATATGTGCGCGCACAATTAATATAATGGCCAGTTGGTTGTTTGCGGCAGGTGTCACTGCTGGCTGAAGTGGAAGACTAACAAAATATTTGTTTTCACGTGAAATTAAAGGTCACAGGTGATACTATCCATTATAATTGGATCATCACTTGTGCACACATCGACATAGAACACCACTGACCACTGACAGAGGACTTGCTCGACCGCGGGAACTTGAACAATTCATGGGACGGCCTAGCTTCCAGAAAACGTCGCCGAGCGAATTGGGGTCAAGGAGTGTGAATCCTCAGACTGTTTGTACAAGCTAATCGGGGAAAGCGGTCGAGTAAGCCTCGGTCAACTCGGAGAAAATAGCCGGGCTAGCGAGTAGCGGCGAATTAGAGCCGAGAGAGAGAATGAACTGGGAGTACATAGAGGGCGGGGAAGGTCTGTGTCTCGGGCGAGGGTGAAAAAGGTGGTGGATGGGTGCGGGCTCGAGCGGGAAAAGCCTCGAAAGGAAAGCGAGAGATGCAGAAAGGGGGTGCCGAGAGGGATGGAAGGTGTTGGAGAGAGAGAAGCGAAGGGATGATAGAGGCGTCGGGATCAATGAGAGTGCGACAGCAGGCGGAAAGCTGGAGAAAGAGGGGCCTTGAGTAAAGAGAGCGAACACTCACTGATGACGGTGAGATTAACTTTGCTGTTCCTGGTCGGCGACTGCTTGAAATCGACCCTGCATCTGTAAACGGCGGCGTCATCCTCGCGAACGTTCTCGAGGGTGAGCTTCGCCGGCACCTCCGAGAGCTTGAAGAAGGCGCGCCCGTTCAGGCTGAGATTCTGCCAGTGTTTTCCTTGTTCCAGGCTGGCTTGTCCTCGCGTGTCGAAACTGCAAACAGAGAAGCAGCCGCCGCTGCGGTTACCGCCAAGACAAATCTCGAGGCCTGCAGTCGCGACTGATACTCTCGCTTCGGCTGAGCCACTCTATACTACTATCTAGGATTCCTACGCTTCAACGAGCATCCTGCCACTGCTCCCTGTCACGTGCACGTGCGCCAATTGTCACTGAATTCTATACGCGTAACCTCGATCGTATACGCTCGCCAAGCTTTACATGAAAAGCAGTACTCCCAGATTTCCAATAAGGAAAATCCGACGGCGTATAATACTTGGGAATTAATCTTAGGAAAACTCCTTCGAAGTCATGCCGAATTGAATTATTCTCGGTAGTAATTCGACAAAATTGAAGTGGCTCCTATTACTCCAAGTTTTTAGGGGTGGCGCACTTGCTCGGGAAATGGTCAATCCAAGAAGAAAGCCACCGCATCCTGGTGGAAGGGGCAATCGTACACACGAGCGGCAGAAAAAGGTACAAAGGTAGGACGAATTCCTCGAGAGGAGCCGGTGGGTTTTACTGCCTGCGTTTTACGCTACTGCCGCAGAGAGCATACCTTTACTGCCATATCGTGAGAGTATGGAATGGATGTGGAAGCGCGAGCACTTAAATTCATTTATGCAGTACTATCAGTATAAAAGAAAGTCACGAACGCAGTCGAATGTAAGGCAGAGAAAGAAAGAAAGAAAGAGAAAGAGAAAAAGGTTGCTAGTGCGAGCAATCGCCGAGGAAAATTTGTCGACTTATTCCTGTGTGGCTGGCGGCTGTCTGTCCCTCGTTCTTTTTTTCTGCCCGGCAATTTCTACCTGGCATCTATTCCGCCATCACCATATCACGGCGGTGCCATTCGGCGCAGCGGCAACGGCAAAAAAAAAACACCCCTCGTAATTGCTGTTACGCGCGCGGTTAACATCACCCACGTTTCACTCGGCTCTGCGAAATTAAATAAAGCGCCTAAAACTGAATGTCGTGCTGGCTATCGTCTGGCGGCGTTACGCGATAGCTGCGCAAATTCGTTTGCCAATATGTATTCCCCCACCAGCTGCTTGTAATAGGCATTCTCCAGCTGCAATCTGCGATCCGAAATCACCACCGCCGGAAATCTCAGCTGCGTTTTGTCGCTGGCCACCAATTTTTTGCTGGCCTCGGTCATTTCTTACCGAAATAAGTTTGGCGCAAGTTATGGCTGGGCCCCGCGCGCAAATGCTGTTGCAGTTTCGGTCTACATTTGGCGAAGTACAAGACCATCTTGCCTTCTCGTAATTATCCTGACACGATGTTATTACGAGCGATCCTAGTAATTACGCCCGGTCGGTTAATTCAGGGGAATTGCAAAATGTTTTTCTGCCTCGCTACTGAGGGTGCCTTTTGTAGGCAGAGGCGCGAGACCTTTACATCTGGCTTGACGAGAGCCAGGAGAGAGCGAGAGAGCGAGAGAGAGAAAGGTAGTCCACTCGCACATGTATACACATCAACGAGAGGGTTTCATTCGCGTTGGCTCCACTTTGCCCATTGCTAGACTCCTCTCGACTTTGCCCTTTCAGCCGTGAATGCGCGAGGCAGCCGTTGATTTGCGTAAAGCGTTACATCTTTCTTCAGCGAATTATTACTGTTATTTTAGCGGCGCCCTCTTCCGCAGATAGCTCTAGCTTCCACTTGGAAACGCCGTCGAAATTATGCGCCCCGAGAGAATGCGGTGTAGCAGCGCGTCATCGCTTCTATTTGCCTTTACCTGGACAGCGAGACAAACGGGAGCCCTAATCTCTTTAGTAGTGGCCGGTGGACCCCAGGGCCGCTTTCCAGTCTGGATGTTTGGGAAAAAGTGGAGCACTCTCTCGGAAATGAATATTCAGCCCGGCGAGAGAGGGAGGAGGGAAGGGGAGGAGGAGCGGCCCTCTACTGTTGGTGGAGGTCGCGAGCGGAAGAGTGTTTCCGCAGGAATGAAAGCAGTCCAAGCAAGGAATTAATTAACCCGGGCGCTGGTCAAGGACTTGCTGGGAAATTAATTGTTCGCTGAGCGAGTCTACGATTATTGCTCCTCATCCCCCTTCTCTCCCACTCTATCTCGCAATCAACTCTCATCTAACGATTTCACGGTGAAGATCCTCTTAGTAAATCCGCTCTGCTTCTAATCGCAGTGAGCCCCGGGGATTTTCCGCTGCGCGCACGAGCAATAGCTGGGAGAATCAAGGCGCGCGCCGTTTGAACAATTCCGACCTAATTATCAAAGTCCCGGTAATAAGGAACATTGCTGGAACATAGCGAACTGAACAGCCGGCGCAAACGAGGGTTCGTTAAATGCGAGGGCATCGAATGGCAATGTTTAACGCCGCCGCCCTTTTATGACGCGCGGCTATAACGCGGAACCGAAATATACTCCGCCGACGCCGCGCCGGGGCGAGCTTTACGATTTTTTAATCTACCTATTAAGCCCGCTGGCTGTTGATGAAGTTGAACGAAGGCACTCGGGCCCAAGCATTAAAGCCCCGCTTCATCTCGAGCTCCAGATGGAAATCCGTAAAATCCAGTTTTACAAGGAAGGAAATAGAACTCGCGCACTCGTTCTACACGAACATCAACAGGGCGGTATCACTCTTATCGGTGATTGCAATATTTCAATGACGCGCGAAAGAATTCATCCGTTGAAATAGCTAGAAGCGCAGTCGCGCTATCGAACGCTATTTTCCCCCCACCAGTCGGATGAAAAACAATATCACGTAATCCTAGAGGCGACCCTGCCATTTAGCTCGTGTGTATCAAGTTCCGATGGAAAAGGCGATCGCGAAATTCGAATATTCGAGGCTTTCTGATCGAGTTGCTGGTTGGAAGGGTCGTTTCGATAGGTCCCGCCTTAAACCATCGCTACTCTTTCATCTCTGCTACGAAAGACCTATCCGACAAATACCCTGCTTTCGCTCACCACGAATCATTACGCTACATTAATCGCAAAACGCTGAAAACTACTCTCCTCCCTGCTGGCTGTGCTGTTTGAGGGGGGGTGGCGGCGAGAAAACCAGGCGATAAATTGGACTGAAATAAAAGCCAGTTTCTACGCGAATCCCAAGCTAAACTCCGGGCGCGCGCGTCGAGCTAGTTCGCTGCTGGTGGTGCAGGCTGGTATAAAAATTCGGAGTTTCGACGTGGGACGCGTGTTCTGAACAGGGCAGATAAATCCGAGCGGTCGAGGAGCGGGCGAGGCGAGGCGAGGCGAGGCCACGCTGCTTCCTTATAGCAAAAAGGAGAAATATATAGGGGGAAAGTTTCGCCCTAATAAAACTACTGGCTCTGAAGTACCAGGTTGTAATGTGCTGCTCCCATTAGTTATGGGTGTAGTCGGAAATAATATCCTCAAGCTCGTACTCCTCCTCGCACTCTTCCCCGAATACCTTTAACACGGATTTTACGAGTGGCGCATTCGCACATGCTGCATCGGCCCGCCCGGAAATCTCGCGTGCAATTCGATCGTTTACCTTCCCTCCTCTGTCTCGGTCTCTCGAGGAAACCCGCTCTTTTCTGCATATTGAAAGGATAACGGAAGTCACGCTCTGATCGCTTTCTCTGATCCTCGATTTCCCGCGCGAAATCCGCCGAGATAAATATTCGCCGGTGAACGCTGTGACAGTCTGCGCGAGTGTCACTAGGCGGGAGAATGTTTTAACTTAATAAAAGGCGGCCGACATCTCGCAAGTGGTGGTGGGATGCTGGGATTATTCCAGGAGAGTAACGGAGTGTCCATAAATCCAGGCGCGAAACAGCCTTTCGGCACGACACGATTCATATGAGGGAGAGGATGCCGCGCGCGAACCAACTACTGTCTGGATGAGTCGGTAGAGAGAGAGAGAGAGTACGTTAAAGAGAGTGAGAGAGGGTTAATACATTCCAGGGAATCTTGCGCGCACGCAGGAATCTCCCCCAGGAAAAAAGATTTCCAGCGAGCCGAGGCATTCCACTAGGAATATCTTACTCCGGCACGCGACTATCTGGAACCCGGATTCTATATAACACCATAGAAGTCCTACTAAGAAACAGCAATTCTTGACAACAAGAACGATATAGTACACCATAAATCGACTATCATTTCGCACCAACCCACAAGCATTTCTCCCCCAACGATTGTCGAATTCTACAGGCCGGATTTCATTCTAAATTATTAAGTGTCAGATGGATTTGCCCGGTGGAATTTAAAGCGATCGAGGATCGCCCTGGTAATAAGGTCGCCGCTGATGCATTCCCTATGAAATGAAGGTAGCCGGACCAGCCCGGAGAATATTATGGGCTGGCGTGAATACACTGACCGGATTCAGGGGAGCGTGAAATCCAGAAGTCCAAGGAGATCTCTGGCCCCGGGAAGCGGGGCTGCTCTTCGTACGCTGTATTCATGGGAGCTTGAACCCTCACGTAGCGAATAAAAATTCTCGATCTCCCCCAAAGGAGGCATCGCCACCGGAGCAGATAAATTCTGAGGACCACGGCTACCATTCGACGAGGCGAGCCGCTCCTCGCTTGGTGTAAGTTTTAACCTAATAAAGAGATCCCGGATTGCCTGGCGCCACCACGTTTTGCCCACTCTCTTACGGCGATATCAGCTACGTGCCGGAAGAAATAATGTAGTGTCCATAATTTCGGCCTGGAATATATTTAAGCCTGGCACAATTCATATATCAGGCTTGGGAGATGATAGTAGGTGGTTGCTGCTGGCCAAGAAAACCACGGCAAGCTAGGATACGAGAGAGTATGGACCAATTCGCTATATGGAGTCGGTTGGTCGGGGAGGGGCGGGTAGAATACGAGAGACATACACGCGGAGGAGAAGAACGACTCTACAATGTACGAAAAACTGTTTGAAAAGATGGAATCTACGCTTTCGCCCACGGCATCCATGTATCAGCCATAATATTCGGCAAGAGAGCCAGAAAGAAACGACTTCGGCCATCGACTTGGAAATATCAACCCTCATGCCTTCGTTTTCCCTGCATGTTTAATATAAACTCATGAACCATCTGAGAATCTCTGCCGATTTTCCTCCACACTCGATCTATATTCTCCGAGGAACAAACGGAGGAAAACTGGTCCAATTACTCGGAATCGCGGCCACGTTTACGCCGCCATGGATTTAGAGCCGAGCACTAGAATATTTTCCGCGATACTCCATGCGAGGCTCATTGATCCTCTAGTGGTGCGGCGGCTCTAGCGTTTCGAGGTCGATCACTTTGCTAAAAGCGAGCGTTAGAGCGTAGAGAAAATTTCTAGAAGAACCAGGGCGAAGAAATTGATTTGCCGCGGTGATGGTTCCCCTGCGATAAAGAGCTGCGCAGGTGTACCAGCCGGAGGTGAACTTCTCTTAATCTCTATTCTCTCTTTTGCCTGGCATAGCCGGACCAACTGGAGATACAAGCTGGCAGAGGAGAATCGCGTCGTGCCGCGCTATATATCTGGAGCACTTTTCTTAAACCGGTCCGCCGAGGACGTTTATACTTCTATACGAGCGCGCTGCTCTCGCCTTGTCTGCCTGGACCACCGATCCGGACAGTGTGTGAACGCGCCTGTCTTCGTTCCACTTTTCATGAAATTTCGTCGCGCCAATACAGCCAAGTCCGAACGACGACTCACCGAAGGAGAGATTCCAGAGAGCAGCAGCACCGCCGGCTTCCCCTATCTCTCTCCCTCAGTGTCCACCAAGTTCGATCAATCTTAACTTCCGTGGCGGAGCTTAGGAAAGGAGGAGCCGACCGATATTATCGCGCGTTGCAAACCCCATTTCTAAGGCGCGACCTTCCATCCACCAGATGAAAGTCGCTGCGGTTCAGACATCCTCGCCTTTCCCGAGTAGATATTGGAAGGCAGGGATTAACGCGTCCGGAGTCCATATCTTCACGGGCCGAGTGAAATGCAAGGCGGATTACAATATAAATTGCTGTCGGGCAGGAATTCGCAACAACCGACTCTTCCACCACCAGCGGGCGAGACTCGGTCCGAGTTAGCCTCGGGGAGATTTTCCCTTCCGCTCGGTTTGCTCTCTTTCTAGCGCGACGGCAAAGCGGACATGATTTACTTTCCGCACACTGGGAATAAAGAATGCTGCGGTACTGAAATTTACCTGTATATCGGCGTGTCTGTTCCTTCCTTGTACCAGATAACTAGACGTAGCTTGTCCCCCGAGACTGGCGGCTCCACGTCGCATGGTAACTGAGCAGTTACACCTGCCACTGCCTCCGCATCCGTCATTGTCACTGTAATGACAAAGATCCCGTTCTAAGACTCTGCTGCTGCATCATTGTGCCGTGAAAAATCTCCATGGAATTCCTTGCCCTTTCTCTGATCTAGATCGATTGCGGACACTTCCCAATATATGCAACCAATATACATACACGTAATACAAGTACAGAGAAAATGTAATGCTTGAAGTATCGCAAGAAAAATCTCCGCAGTCAATCGAGACAGTATTAAAAAAGGCATACATGTCAATATATGAAAAGTTTTACAGAAATCGCATTTAAACGCATGTCAATTGAAGGAAGTAATAAAACGGTGGATCAGTTTTAATGAACTGAGTTCAGTTGTGGAGGTTTCCGTTTATCCCACTGTGCCACTTTCGAGGTCTCATAAATATTTGAGGAGTCTATGCATTGGGATGTGTTTCTCAAAGGTGTCGAGCGTAATCCAGCTAGCGGGTCGCTCGGGAGAACGAGTAATTGAGCGTATTAATCAGATGTAATTGCGGCAATTAACCGGGGGGGTGTCTGAGGGACGCTGAAGGCTGTCGGTGTCGCGCGTCGCATGCATAATGTTCCTTAATAATCGAGCCGGAGCGCAAACAGGACAGTAAGTGCCACTGCAACTAAAGCGCTTCATTAACCAGAACGAAGGTACTTCCTCGGGGTTTTCCGTGGTAACCACAACACCCGATCCGCCGAGCCATCAGCCGAGAATTCATGCGTTGAACGTCTCCGCAGGGAATAGCAGTCGTCGTCGTCGTCGTCGTCGTCCGAGGGCAAATTGATCTGGCGTCTCTCGCCCGGCTGCTTAAACTCTCGCGCTGGATCGCTATCGTCGCCGGTAATTGATTGTGCGTAATAGCCGCTGATTAATCGAGCATTTTCGCGCGTCACCGCTCGCGTATCCGTCATTGTCACCGGCCCTGACAAATTGGGCTTTGGTCCGCCGCTAGGAAATGATCGTGACGAAGAAAAAAAGCACCACCAGTACCTTCTGCTAGTTGCTGCACTGAAATCTGAGCCACAGCGGCCACCAATGCTCGATGAAATATTCGAAAGATGGAAAGTAAACACGCAACAAATCACCGTCATCACTTTATCAGTGTATCCATAAACAGAATCAATGAATGCCCGGCTCCCGTTGAGTAGATCGAGGCGGGAGAGCGTAAGTAAGTGAAAAGCAAAGCTAGCGTGCAAGAATTATGAGTGATACCAAGCAACGAGGCACTAGAACCTTGTAACTCGTTATCGGAGATCAAGCTTGCACCACGGGATACCTGCTCGGCGCATTAACGTATGCTAATTCAATCGCGGCTCTCTCATTAATCGAATCACATGCAAGCCCGAGCTCAGGAAGCGTGTAACGAAGAAGGGTATAGAGGCTCGCGCGCGGCCAGACCGTCTGGAAGACTAAATGAGTGGAGAAACGAGAGAGGAAGCGAAGGAAAGATGTTCTTGGCTGTTTGGTAAAGGCTGGTGTCCCGCACACGAAGCCGCGGCCTGGTTTTATTTTCTTCGAGCCAGTCGAATGAGAGAAAGAAGGAGAGAGGAAGAGCGGGAGAGAGGCTGGACCGAGGCGAAGCCATATTACGAATAGAAGGTGGGATCGCGGGCGTATTAAAAGTGCGCTTGCATATTCAAAGGTTAA
The DNA here is from genome assembly GCA_910591665.1 of Ectemnius continuus. NCBI lineage: Eukaryota > Metazoa > Arthropoda > Insecta > Hymenoptera > Crabronidae > Ectemnius > Ectemnius continuus. The sequence goes on along the minus strand of OU342868.1, from coordinate 2,896,012 downwards.
AGAATGCGCTTAAGTGCGTTAACGGCTTACGAGGCGCTGAATATTCTCTGCAGGCATGCGGCGGCTCCAGAGTACAATGTCGCTCTTTTAATGAGTCTTTCGTCGCACCGTGAAAGCCGGCGCCGATGTATGTAGACCCGCTACGCTGTAATAGCGGCTCTCCTAACAGTGTTGTGCGGGGGTACTAGCGAGTTCACCTGAAAGTGTACTCGGGAGACCGACGACGACGATGCAACCGACAGTAACGTCTTTCAGTCATCTGAAAAACATGAGTAGTGAGAGATCGAGCGTGTGTTCCCGGGCAGAGACCGGAGGAAAGAGCAGTCAGTCAGTCAGTGAGGAGGGGGGGATATACGAGCTCCTGTTGTGTCGATACGTCGCGTTCGTCCTTCTGCGCGAGTCACGCGTATGAATTAAAAGCAATGAATTTTTGAAAAGCCACCGCCTCTCAAAAGCACTCGGGCGCACGACCGGCATCGCGATTACTCGCGCTATCGGCGCTATACACTCCCTGCTTTTTCATCAAAATGTTAAATGGCTCGTAAGTCGGCGCTGCCAATGGCATTTTCAATATTTCGAATCCGAACATCGCTGCCGAGCGCGCCAGCAATAATTAATCCACCGTCAATTAATTGCTCTTTTGTTTCGCGGCCGCAGCGACAAATTCGTCGTTGGACTCCTTCCGCGTATTGTTCGAGCTTCATACGTTTTACTGGGCGACAAAACCGTTTGTATTACGTTCCGGCTATGAAAGCTCCTAATTAACACTCTATTCACAATATTCCTGAGAATGTAGTGTAGCCGACGATTAAATTGTACAAGCGTTAGTTAAAGTGATGAATGAGTGGAAGTCGATATTTTCGAAGGTTCTTAAAGGACACCCAATCCCATAATAATACTATGGAGATTAATTTTATCCGGCATCGGGCTTCGTTGGAGAGGAGGGATGTTACTCTCGATCGCAAGGCCGATTTTTATACGCCTGCCACGTAAGGGACTTGAGATTTCCGTCACGTATGCCACGTCGACGGAGTGCGCGACTCAGCCTCTGCGCGGAATACAAAAAAATGCTTAAATCCAATAAAGATTATACGATATTTAATAATCCGTCAGGCAGGTGTGCGCACTCGAAGAAAATTCGCGATTCCCCCTGGGGAAAGCGATACAGGATGACATCGAGGCAACCAAGATCAAGAAGAACGAAACCAGTTGGAAGAACAATGCAAAAGAACTTGTAGACGAATTTGATGAATAAGCATACTGAGTAAACAGGAGACGGTGGATTTAGGGTAGGATTCACTGTCAGGGAGTTCGAAAAATCCGGCGAGGAGCAAACTCCTTTGAACGAGGCCCCGAGGGGCCGGTCTGCAGTGACGGCATATAAAAAATTCGACTTTCCAGGATAAGAGAAGCAGTCGCTCGCTTGCAGGGCGGGTCTCCTTCACGGGTCTTCGAGCGCAAAGAGTTAAACGAAAGTCTGAAAAGTCTCTCTTAAATTTTTAACTAAGCCGCCCGAAGCCGCCCGAAGCCGCCGCTGCCCCCGCCGCCGTCGTCCGGCTGGTGGAAAGTAGGCTGCTTCATTAATCAGGCTCAGAGGCCGAGATAATTCGCGCTGAGTTTACAAAGCAAGGCTCAACCGCTGGCGATGGGGTGGGCGGCGCGTCGCCACGCTTGATTCAGTTTCAGCGCGTTCCTAACACCGAACACATAACGAATTCGCGAAGCCCCCGCCGATATTAATTAGGCGGCCGGCAGAAGACGAAGGCGAAAGAGTTAAAAAGTTTCGGCAAGTCCGGCACACCGAAAATTAATCTATTTACAGTTCGCTTCGAGGGGAGAAACGCAGAGTTGGCCGTCGTCGGCTTTTTTCCCCCCCATAATCGCCATTCTCCCCAGTGATATCTCTCGCTCATCAACTCTCGTCCCTTCATTAAGCAGTGATAACATCGATATAATTAAATGAATGCGTCCCGATGAAATCCTAATTAATAACTCAATCAAGATATTGTATTAATTAATATAATATCCGATCCCTAGCCTCCGGACAACTTTCAAAGTGAACTCTTCATTACGATATCACGTATACTATGTTCCGCGTATCATCCAGTCAATGTTTATGCGAGGTGACCTTATTGATGATGGGCTAACGGGCCCGAAATGTAAACAGCAATGTTTCCGAAGGGCAGCGCAAAATAATAATGGCAGCTCCCATTAAAAAACTGTCCATTCACGCAGGAAGAATCGTTGGTGGACCATCGTGCCTGCCAAATTAATAGGATCAACGTCATCAGTGTCACGAGCTACGGTCTGGATTCGGTCACGCATCGCGCCGCGATACACCGTTTCCAATAGAATTTTTATCCGCCCGCCTTTTTTTCGCTGGCGGCGACGACGGGTTCAGCTTGTGACCGCATTTGAATACATGATTGGCAGTTTTTTCCCACCGTGCACACATTTGCCCCGCTCTTTTGTTCGTTACGCCCGCGGCCGCTGCATTTTTCCCAATGCCGTTTCGTTTTACATTCTATACGCTCTTCATGTTATATGCAGTATCCGCGATTACTGTTTTTTCATAACGAACAGCGAGTACTGCCACGAATGATGGCATATGAACCTATTCACTCTGTTTGCGAGGGAGTCAGCCCGTCTTTTACGAGAGATCAACTTGGACGAAAGTGAGAGTACGCTTGGGAGCAAAAAATATTGTTCTCAGCTTGAGGGATGAAGGAGAGAGAAGCAGAAAGGATGGTAAAACGTGGGAGATATCGAGGAACGCCAGCACGCAGCAACAGGATTTGAGAAAAACCTCGGATTAGAATTACTTTACGTGGTGTAAGCTGGAGCGCGCGCATACCGGAGAAAGGAAGCCGCAACGCCCGGGAAAAATGGAACTGGCCAGCAAAATTCACTTACAATTAGTGCATGACGCGCATGAAAAAGAAGAGCAAGTAAAAAGCTGCTTGTTTGCGGTGGTAAGAGCTGCCGAAAGGGACCGCCGCCAACTTCGCGCAGTCAGCATTTAAAGCTAGAAGGCAGAGCTCTTCCTGTCTGAGAGAGGGTGGGGGCAAAAAAAAGATAGAGAAAAGTCGGCAGCAGGTGTCCGTGAATACACACGGCGTACTGCTTCAATTTCAGTGCTCTTTCATGAATCGGTACGCTGTTGAGAGCGAATTGGTCAAGATAAAAAATGTACTCGAAGGCACGAGTTCTAAATTAGAAACGTACTTATTAAAATGTTCCTTTGCTAGGTTGTGTCAATAGTGCGTTAAAAAATTCCCAACTCGAACAATTATTTTTACCACGATTCCTAGTGGTAGTACGTGAGCAAGCTTTTGAAAAACAGAAGGCTAAACTACTTGCCTACTTTCTACGAAGCGTATGAAGTGTCGAACGGAACTGATGATCTACTTCTGATTCACATTCAGTTTACCTCTGTCGGGTGATTTTCACGGGATTTTCCTGCTGCTTATTAACTCCATCGACGTTCCCTCGTGCGTTAGATCATTATTGTCGTCATCGTTAGTTAACCTAATTTCGAGATTAGCCTGCCACCCGACGCGACTGCAGCTGCCAATTGGTACGAAGTATCCGGGTCAAGAGCCACAAGACTTTCTTGGTATCCGAGCCTGAAAAATCCGTCGGATTCTACGCCACCGCCGCGCCGCGCCGCTCCGCGCCGTGCCGCCTTAATTAACTGAGCGCGCTCTCGCTGTTGGATACGAATTAATTGCCAGGGCTATGTTTATTACGGAGATATCTCTCTCTCGGGAGCTCCTCTCACTAATTAATTCGCCAACACGAAATCATTCGGGGCATCGCGTTCGTTCGCTCGTTCATTCATTTACACTGGATGACGTGTTCCGTCATTAATACACACATAGGTATATACTAGAGAGGAAAGACGAAAGCGCTCGCGGCCCGGCCAGAATTTAATAACGAAATGCGAGGGCCGAAACAAACGGGCGACGGGTCACAAAGCGAAAAAAGCTGCGTTCCATGAAGGGAACGAAGATGAAGAAAGGGAAGTGCGCGAGGGTGTGAGTGAGGAAAGAACGCCAGGTTCCCTCATACGAGGGCGCCCAGCAGCTATAAGCCAGTCGGAAGGCAAGAGTATCGGGCGAAACGGGGGTCTCAGGAATTGCAGTCGAAATGAGAGAAGGCGAGAGAGGGGGCAAGAGAGAATAGTAGCAGAGAAGCCCGAACAAGCCAAGAGAGCCGAGTGAAGACGCAAGCAGCGGGGTGCGAAGAGATATCCGAGGAGGGCGGGCCAGCCATACATTAATTACTCGCATGTTATATGCATGCTGATGGGATACATATGTATGAACACTTGTAAGTAAGTTGCACGCCGATTCCATGGAGGATAGCAGCCTCCGTCGGGATATACTCCTCTGACTGGAGGTTATTCCCCCCGAGAGAGGGAGCAATCCTCCATATCATCCTGGGCACACCCACCCCCATTGTCCTGCAGCCGCTGGCTCCTCGTGTTTCCCACAACCGGTCGAAGAATATCGCCAGGCAACGCGATCGCGAAATTATAGCTATTGTTCGGCTGCGCCGATAATTCGGCGGCTTTCCTCCTGAATATTCATAGGAACCACCCGCTACATTGGAATGCGCTTTAACCCCCGGCAATGCTCGACTTTGGACTCGTCATTTGCAACGATTTCGACGTTATTTCAATAGCCTGCGAGCACTGCGCACCCTTCTCCCTTTTTTTTAGTGTTGGCTGTTGCTCTCCCTCTTCCTCTCTTCCTCTCTCTCTTGATGCACTCACGCTTTAAGGTAGACCATGTATGTAATGCGTGGTTATTGCGCAAACAGCGACGGTGCACCGTTGTTCGGAGAACATATATACAGAGGCGCGCATGTGTACGCCCTATACGTAGCCTGCGCACTCGTTGTTTCACCGCTGACGCGAATTTTTCCCCATTTCCATGTGGAAACGCACGGCAGTCGCAACGACGACGTGCTGCTTTCCTGACACATGTACACACGTCGTGATTGCAGTACTGACGTGTCACTTAATCCGACGCGCTTTACCCAATATTGCAGAAATGCGATAGCTTCCGAGCGAATTCGACTGACCATACAGTTGGGCGGGCGCGTGTGTCCCACTAAAATTCCCTGCTTCCGAAAATTCTTCGTCGACAGGAACGAGGAGACAAAAATAATGGCCCCCGCATTATTGATGAAAACGCGTTGCCAGCGCGAGATGCGCGGAGTGTAGAATCGAAGCATGCACGCGCTCGCGCGCGCTATAACGAAATGCACAATAAATTGCTGGGCACGTCAGCCGGTTATTAACGGCTAGCTAGTCGAAATATTTTAGAAGCCATTTCCTGTAATCGAGTGAGCGCCCATTAAACTATCGGGCTCGTACGCTGAGCGAGCTGGAGCGTGAAGAATTTATCGCTTCCCCTTTCTCGCCCTTTGCTAAAATCGCCAATGTCACAACGGCCAGTAGTACACGAGGACACACTGCCAGACGCCGCGCTGTACTACTCCTTATTCCTCAGCAGCCGGCGGGAGACGAGTGACGTCGAGCTGAAATATTATCTCCGTAAAAGCGACAGCAAGCTGTACCATTGCTCGAGGGTAATCCCTGAATGTCTCCGCGTCGAAGACAGCTCTGTCGGCAGAGGACAGTACAGTACGACGACAGCGGAGCCCGGAACTACGGCCTGTCTATTTCATTTTTCCCGGTTCCCTTGGCCGGCATAATCCACTGGAGCGTTTCTCTTCTTCGCTAGGCATCTTTTCCGTTCTAGCTGCATCAAGCAAGCTTTTGACGCGCCTTCCTGCAACTCGCCGGTTGAGATATCTTCGCATTAGCAACGCCAGTGAATGCGAGAGGCCGGCATCTCTAAAGGGCTCCGAAACCCAGGGAGGATGTCTCTTTCGATGTGAAACAAGTTAGCCGCTGCTTCGAGCCGAGATACGCGTGGTTCGAACTTGGAAAGAGGAAGCGTGGTCTGAATGAACAAATAGATCGGGTAATGCAGAAGTAGCTGGTGGAGTATCAGGAGAGGCGATGGCTAGTCCTCGAAAGAGGGCGGAGTCGGAAATTTATGGTGGAACATTGCGCGTTTCCTCAGCTTCGTACAAGACACAGCGCTCTTATGAAAACTATCGTCCTACGCGAGAGCAGCGACAGAGAGAAAGAATAATAGAGAGTCGGGGAGTTCCAGGAAGCCTCTTCATCCCTCACCACCAAGATAAACAATACTGGGATACACGGCGTTCTCTTTCTCGTCTTCTTTCCAGATGAACCCACGGCAAAGAAAGCTTTTTCGAAAAAATATCCTCGTTCCCTCTACACGTGTGTATACATGCGAGGGTAAGTGTATGAGAAAGCACTCGTGGATGAAATGGCGTGCAAGCGACAGGTAGTATAATATGTAGGCAATAACGAGGCAAGAGTAATTTTCACGAATACAGCTTGCGTGGAGAGCGCAAGTTGAGAGAGAAAGAGTAGGAGAAAGCGGTGGAGGACGGTGTGCGGAGTGCCGATAGGGCTGAAAGTTAGCGCGGATTAAAATTGCCTCTCGTCCGTGGCCTTTTCAAGGAGGCAGCATGCATTAATTATGAGGGGCTCGCGACGATAACCAGAGAGCCGCCGCCGGCGATGGGGCTACCGTGGTAACCCTCGATATTTGCATTAAATTAATTATTTAACAAACGCCCGGAACTACCGGCAACAACGAGTACTAGCGTGCACCACAAGTATGTAGGTGAGTACACTGAGGCAGTCGAGTGTGCACGTAATACAGCCTCAAGTACGCGTATGAAGTCCACCCTGCATTTCGGGGTCGCTCTATTTACGCGCCCAGTAGAGGAACTCCATCGTTTATTTTCGACATTTTCCTCGGGCGGCTTCGCTGGCCGCCGCCGCTTTAATTAAATTTGTCCCTGGCAAGCCGAGGCTTCCTTCGGCGGCGCGGCGGCTCGATGATTTTCCGCTAGGATTTGGTGGACCGCGGTGGCATCGCCGCGCGAGATTCCTATGCTTTTGCGATCTCTATTGCCTTTCTATCTGGCGTTGTCCGCCCGTTTGCATGTGGTTAGCAGTCTAGCCACGAAATCCAGGCGCGATTAAAGGCTGATTATTCTGAGAGCGGAAGCAATGCGTGAAAACGTTCAAACGCTTCCCAACCAACAACCAACAAGCCCGGCGAATTCTGGAATTCGTCGCTGGCGTTAATTCGTTCGGAACGCCAAGCGACTAAGCTTCGCACTGCCGGCAGAGGCGCGTGCATGCTCGCGCGATGGTACGAAAACATTAACGTTTGTTTTAATCAGTTTAAGCACTCGCAAGCGACCGGGATATAATCCTTTCAGTGTTATCCTTACATACGCGACGCTCTGCTCGCACTGTGTAGCGTTTCCCTAACTAACTTTGGAAAATAAGAGCGCGCCCCCGATTGTCGCCTGCGTAGAAACAGCGCAATTAACAGACTCGGATATTCAAGACAATGTGAACTCAGACTGACGACACTTTATGCCCTTGCACTATTCAAGGTACTTTGATACAAGGATCGACATCAATAAGTCAACTGGCAGAAGTAGAGGGAAAATGAAGGGAGGTATTTCGAGGCGTGTTGCCCGTTGAATGCGGATTTCATCAGTGCGAAAAAGGGTGGCTCGGTGAGAAGCGGTATTGCGGTATGGCAGATTGAGTCGACAGAGGCGGCAATGGCGGAGATTCAAACGCGAGATCATCCAGAAATATCGGGGCATCACATGGCAGGCAGGCAGGCAGGCAAGCAGGCAGGCAGGGCATGGGGCACTGCAGCGCTCGGAATTGGAAATTCCGCAGGGCGTTAATTCACTCGGGGAGTGCAGGAAGCAACGGGAGAGAGACAGAGAGAGAACAAGGGAATCAGAGGGATGGCGAGCCCGGGGTGCATTACAGAACGCCGGAACAATCGGGCCTGGGTGCATCGGCGAGAGGCCGTGTATTCGCCGGTTCGCTCGCGACACACCTGGGGTGATGCTGATGAATGGCGCGAATTAATGGCATATGGCACTGGCGCGGTATCGCGGGGCGCAAAATTTTTCAGAATAAGCAGGGCTTTTTCACCATCCTGGCCGTCCTGCACCTCCGCGGCGCAGCAGTCACACCATATGCGTGGTGCGAGCGGGTGCGAGGAATCGGAGAGTCGGAGAGTTGGCCAGTGGCGAAACGGCATCGCTGCCAGCGGACAAGCAGAGAAAGCGAATCCAAAACACTGCGAGTCGAGGAGGCTAGGCATGCCCGGGGCCCCGAACAATCGGACGTCAGAGACAATGAGACTACTTTGTCCCGACGTCACTACGAGGGTGCGTATCAGCAGTTAACGCTGCTCCTACTCTGTGTCTGAATGTGTGTATATGTATACACACCTTCTCCCTCTTCCGCGCCCTCTTGCCCCCACCCTTTCCCTCTTGCCTCCTAGCTTTTACTCCCGCGGCCCCTTGTTCACTCGCCCGTTCTATTGCCAGCGCGGAAGCGACCACTCGACAGAGCTTCGAGGGGTGTCCTTTCGCTCGGTGCTGGCGTCGCTCGCCCAGCCGCATATATGTGTGTATGCATGCACCGCACAACACCTACCCTTCCTTCTCCGCGTACTCGCTGACATCAGGATACGCTCGCTCGCTCGCGCCCGAGCGCCGCGAGAAACTTTGCGCGCCTTTGTTGCGCCTGAATCGCCTTCTGCCGCGACAGAATGCACTCCTGGCGACGAGTGTTGCGCCACGACTTCCTCGCACGTCATTCCCCTTTCGCCCTGGATCGCACTCTGCCTTCACAAGCACTGTTTTGCATCTTTAATAAGAAATACTCCTTCAGATATTACGAAATGTACCCCTTAAAAAATTGCGAAAAAATAAATTTTGAGCTAGGGCTCTGGAATTTTTTCTACTTCTTCCTCGATGCAAAAAAATACTTTCTACAAAGTTTCAGTCCTGGGAAAGGTCGGGAAGATAAAAAAACATAGGGAAAACCCTTAAAATCAAATATTCAAGATCGGTTTTCCACGTGTTTTAGGTAGAATTCCGGCATTTCCCCCACAACATTTATGTTTTTTATCCGTTTTGAGACACGAGCAATCGAAAAATCAAGCGTTCGCTGCGGTCCCAGAACCTTCGAAAAATCGAAAATTTTTGAAGGGGTATGCCTTAAAAAATTTGCGAAAAAATGAATTTTGAGCTAGGGACCTGGAATTTTTTCTACTTCTTCCTCGATGCAAAAAAACACTTTCTACAAAGTTTCAGCCCCGGGAAAGGTCGGGAAGATAAAAAAACATGAGGAAAACCGCTAAAATGAAATATTCCAGATCGGTTTTCCACGTGTTTTAGGTAGAATTCCGGCATTTCCCCCACAACATTTATGTTTTTTATCCGTTTTGAGACACGAGCAATCGAAAAATCAAGCGTTCGTCCCGGTCCCAGAACCTTCGAAAAATCGAAAATTTTTGAAGGGGTATGCCTTAAAAAATTTGCGAAAAAATGAATTTTGAGCTAGGGTCTTGGAATTTTTTCCACTTCTTCCTCGATGCAAAAAAACACTTTTTACAAAGTTTCAGCCCCGGGAAAGGTCGGGAAGATAAAAAAACATGGCAAAAACCATCGAAATCAAATATTCCAGATCGGTTTTCCACGTGTTTTAGGTAGAATTCCGGCATTTCCCCCACAACATTTATGTTTTTTATCCGTTTTGAGACACGAGCAAGCGAAAAATCAAGCGTTCGTTGCGGTCCCGAGACCTTCGAAAAATCGAAAATTTTTGAAGGGGTATCCCTTAAAAAATTTGCGAAAAAATGAATTTTGAGCTAGGGCTCTGGAATTTTTTCTACTTCTTCCTCGATGCAAAAAAACACTTTCTACAAAATTTCAGCCCCGGAACAGGTCGGGAAGTATGAAAAAAGTGGAGAAAACTATCCGATTCAGGCTGATTTGGCGCACTACGAAAACCCGAAACTTTAGTGCCAGCTCGTAGCATTGCTTTTGATTTCGTATTTGTGTTACAAAGTTTCAGCGGATTTTTTCGGACATCGTGTGTAAGCGTTTGACGCTTGCTTCCATTCCTGTGGCAATGACAGTATCGTTGGATTACGGCTAACAACTTGTTTTCCTGGATTTTTCTGGATTCTGCGTTTGAGCCAAGCCAACCAGAGTCGCGTTTTTGTGGCTCGCGCTTATCAAGTAGAGACATTTTCAATGTTAGTTGAAGTACCATTATAAACTTTCCTCCTCTCCCTTTGTGTGTATGAGGGACTAGGGAAATTTCGCTGTAGCGAATAGAGCCAGTTGTTTTTATTATTTTACAAAATGTTCTACCGTAGCTTGTTTAGCCTAGCAACTGTGGGGATTACTTGCTTTACAGAACGCACTTCACTGTTAATGAACAGAATATTATTCATTACATCATGAATGATTACGCATTCATTAATGATATCTAGAGGCAAGGGCTGCAGTGTGCAATGGGACGCGGGCGCGCACGTGTAATTAATCAAATCGTGATCACGCTGCTAGCATGATATGTTTATGCTCCCATTAAAACATGGCTTTAATATCATCACAACTATTTCACCAGCACTGCTCCCGCGCGAGTGCGTCGCGTATAATTAAAGCGATATCTCTATTAGCAAGAACAGGCATTAGTGCAGTAATGCTGGCATTACCGTTTCGAGTTCGAGCACCGCGTTTCCAATCGTATCCCACCGTTTTTACAGTGCAAGTAATTACGGGAGAGGAACGTGATCCACTTTCGATTAAACTTGAGTCCGAGCCTCGTTAGCCAGTGCCAGGAAGGCGGGCCTTCTATTTGCAATCACGGATATAATCCTGAATAGTGTCTTCGGCTCTCTGCCATGCTCCACGCTCGTCCCTAATCTCTGACAGCTTCGCGATATGCATTCGCCCGTTTGCCCACCCCGAAATCCATTCGTCCTCTGAATAGCACTAACTCTCTTTCTCTTCCTGCCCCTTTTCCATCTCTCTCGTTCGCACCGACACTTGGCACTCCCACAGGGCAAACAACGGCCACGACACATGGACGACGCTGGTGCGCCAGTCTGTACACGTTCACGCATACGGAGCCCCTTTGATAGACGCGCCCTGAACAGTCGGCCGAGGAGTTTCTGGTCAAACCGGCCGGCCGGCGGGCGCGCGATAACAAAGCTAACTTTATTCGAGTTCCAAACTGGCCCGGATACGAAGCTACCCTTAAACTGACTAATCCCCGGGCTAATTTCACCGCTGTAAGTGAACTCGACTGTTTCACACCGCGCCACTGCCCCCTCATCGCCAAGAAGGTTGAATGGCCCGTAGAATTTTGCCAAGAACGGACCAAAAGTCCATGAGACATACGAGACTCGTGCTAACACGTCACATATTATCCGGAAAAAATTGATGCCAATTGGCCGGATTCTCCCTGTAACGCTGATAACCCCTGCTTTCCGGGAATCGAGCTTGAACCGAGGCTTCCCTCTGCTCACTCCCTCTCGGTTGGTTGCAGTGCGCGCATCAGGATAAATGTTCCGCGCTATTGTGCCAGCTCGCGGCAGTCCGGTGCCGGACAGTGGAAATGCAGGGTTTGGCTGTAGAGAGCCCGGGCACCGCCATGCTTCAACCACGGGTATATCGACTAAACCCCTATCTCCCTTCGGCCTGCGAACGGCTCGCCCCGGATCTTCTCCAGTAAACGTAGCTTTATTCCTCGGCCTAATTTGCGGTGCGGCTCGGCAGAATCGCGTGAAATTGGACCGGCCATTTCCCCGTCGTGTCTCAGTGCGCATCCGGCCACCACCACCACCGCCGGCCCTGAATCCCCATCGGTATATGTATATGCAAAAACTCACGTGTACACGGCCAACTATCGCTCTATCTCTGGCGTCTACTACTAGTGAAGAGGGAGAGAGAGGAGCAGAGAGTCTACACGCCAGAGAACAGGGTATCTCGGAGTGCAAACTCGCCTTAAACCTCCGCATATGCATGCAGCTTCCGTAAATATGAATTCATTTCTACCCCTGGCGAGCCCTGCCTTACAGTATCGCGCGGTATCTCTCGTTGCACCCTCTACTACACCTACCCTCTGTCTTCCGCTTTCCTACTCTTCTCACCCTTTGTCCTCTTCAGGGTACCTATCGCATGCACTGCCCTTCCCACCGAACCTCTACCACTCTCCCAACACCGTTTCAACCTCCTGACCCTCTCGTTTTGCCACCCCGAACTTCCACCCACCCGCCCTTCCTCCTACCTACCCAGCCTCTCGTCACTCTTCTTCGCGCCCGAACACGCCGCCCTCTCCCGTTCCTGTCTGCTGACTTAATGTGGATTCACATTACAGCAATACCCCAGACGTAACGCAAATATCCACGGAACCGTATTAATTTACCAATTGCAGAGTAGAGTGTAAGTTTTCTTCCAGCGTATGGCGAACCAATCCGGCAGAAGGTTACTACGAATTCATTGGTGAAGAATATGCATCCGTCGCACGTATGTCCTGTTGTATCGAATTGTGTTCTGGAATATCGACGACTGTGAGTCAAGCTTTATTCATGGGGCCTTGTCTCTTTTTGCGGGTTGTTCCGGCTCTGGTTTTGCGGGATGCACGAGGAACACCCTCGCGCCGTGCCCTTCCGCCTCCCTCAACCATCCCCTGGGGCTTCGTGTCCCGCCTCCCCCCTTCCGCCCGGCCCCCATCTGCTTCTCTCTCCATTTCACTCTCTCCTCCAGTATGCATGCATACTTTTGCGCGCGACAATAATCAAGAGCCGAGCGGGCGTGAGTAACGCGCGCACTACGGCGAACGTCGGCTTTGTCACGTTCGGGTGTCGCGGATCAGCGGTTCTCCGCTTTCCTCTCGCGACTGGAACTCGCGGAAACATGATTTATTAGGATGATTGGAATTTATGAGCCGTACGCGACCGTCCGACCACCTCCCCACTCTCTCCCTTTCGCTTGACGTTCCTTTCGGATTTTCGGTAGAGGTGTACACGACACTTGGACAAACGTACGTGGCTTGTTTATGGCGTGTCTGATCAGAATTGAAGGCTTCTCCGAGTATTATTTGCATCGAACTTCTATTATAGATTCTCTCGTAATTCGAACCCTCGTATATCCCGCGATATTATTTGCTGAAATAATACTGGACACCCATCATGTGAAAATACTGTTATCCTGTTGGTAGCTGAGATGAAATGGGTGGTGGCTCAGTGTGAATTCGAAGTCTGTCAAGTTTAATCATCCGGGAGTAGTAAGCAGATAAGAACATGTAGTCCGGAAGGCAAATCCTTCCGAGTCTGATTTCTAATCACAACTGCCTGGGAGCGGATGTAGTTAAGCTAATCGGCTTACCGGATAATGAGCGTTGAGGGTTCAGTCAAACACGAAATGCAAAATGACCAATACATCAAATGGATGAGAGAGCAAGCACACCGAGAGTACCAGACCTATCTTTAGCGATGTATTAAACTTGGATGAATCTCACCCTGTAATCATTAAGTTCGGAAACAATAATAAAAGATTGGATTAAAAGGGCAGATCGCTCGGAGGGATGCTGCGTTGGTCCAATTTCTCGAAGCCAATAAAAAGTACCGGTTTAACGATTACTCCACTGACGCCTAGAAGTTCGTCCTTCAGGCTACAGTTCGACGCAGTAAAACTGTTATTACACCATAAAACTCTACTGTTTCGTGGCCGTAAAGAGACAGCATTCCTCGGAATGCTCCTATGAAAAGGGCCACTAAAGGTGAGCACCGTATCCCTCATTACGCAATACCCTTGGAATTATCAAATACCCGCGCATACAATGTTACTCCACGACAGAGTGCAATCGCTAAACTTTGGCGGAACGATAAAATTACAAATCCATTAATTGGGAGATAGCTCGCGATAATTATGTTGTTTAAAACGTATTACTTGCCATGAAATTCACTTAGAGCGAGAAGCACCACTCCTCCAAGTATCAATTTCATTGTGCATAAAACCATGAAAGTGCGAGTGGAAATGGGCAGCTGGAATTTCTTTGAACTGATTAGTTATTCACGGTAGAATTTCAGAAGCCATTCAATCTCTAGGAGTGGGAATGGCCGCGGTGATAAAGGCGATAACACGGTCGGAGTGGAGTTTCGAGGAGCGGGCCTCGCCAATGCATGAAAAGAGTTCATCAAGGTGCGTGATGCGATGCTCTCAGATGTCGCAGCACGTACCACATCTAGATGTATATGCGTCGCGATAAAGTTCACTCTTATTGCCCCGTAAAGTATCGTCATTTCGTGGAATGCTCGCACAACGGCTTCCATTTGCGCGGCTCTTCATTACACGACCATAAGTTCCGTGAAGCAGCGGAGTACTCATACACCTAGGAGCGTCGACAAATCACAGGAGGCGCATGACCGAGCGAGATATTTATTTATCTGGCCAGTCGGTGGAATTGCAAACGGTAGGGAAAGCCGCCTAAATCTCACGGTGCCAGCAATAGCAAGCGGGCTTTGTGTGCACTTGTCTATTTACCTATCTACTCGCCAGTTCACCTATCTTTGTCAACCGGGCCACGAGCAGCCCGATCTACTGTCATTATCGGGTGCACTGAGCCCACATTACGATCTACTGACTCCATCGGCTACCAACCGGCTGCCTGCTGCCTTTGTAATGAGCCTACCATTAAGTGATATGTGACTCGATGCCTCCTGCACACTCCATCCTCACACCATTTCTTTGATGTACATCGACTAAGGCTCATTCGTGTTTGGAAGTGATAAACATTCTAGAATGATTCTGCCTCTCTTGTGATTGGAAGATTAAAATCGCGTTAACAGCAGTTAGAGGAAAAGTTATGTTGGAAGTCGAGCATTCCACTGGAATTGTAGGCACTCGGACGATAAAAACTCTGATCGCGTTATCATAAAATGTATCTTGGTGGTTCCGGTTGTAAAATTGGAAAGGAATGCCATCCTAGCAGAGGCGAGGCTGCTTTGCTATTTGCTATCCTCTGATACGACAAGTCCACCGCTATACAATGCCCTAGCTTACCGGGGAAAACCGCAAAACTTCAGTTTCCTCGGTGTTTCGGCGGATCACAATACGGGTTTAGAGATGACAGGAAACTTTCGAGATTCGCACGAAATACGCCCTTACCGCTGCAACCGGCAGCGGCGGCGGCGGCGGCGTTCCCCTCCACAATTGTTGGAGAACATCTTTTCCATCGAACTTCCGCGCATTTCGTTCCCTAATTTATTCTCTTCAAACCACGAAGACAGGATGGAAGAAAACTCGAATGGACATTGAAGGAAGTGGCCTCTTCCGGCAGCCGATCCAAAAATTCGAAGTGGCATTTGTGCCTGACAACGAGAGAAATCGGGGCCCCTTTTTACTGGCGCGCGCTCGCACACTCCAGTTCTCCCCGTCAGTCTGCATTCCCCGGAAGAGAGCGATATCGCGATCTCGTCTGGAGGCCGCCATCGAAGAAGGAGTTCCAAGCCACTGGTTACTTCCGCTCTCCTCTGGGGAAGCCAGAGCGTAGGCAATGGCGTATCTACTCGCTTTAATTGGGATCAGCTTCCCGAGTACTCGACAGGAGACAAATGAAAGAGAGCGAAAAGGAGCCGAAGAGGGTTGGGTGTGCGTAGAACCGGCTGCCGAGCGTTCGGGATGCCGAGATGGCAGGGTCACGAGTGCTCACGAGGAACAACTCGTTCTGATCCACCCTGTCTTCTTCCCCACAGCCCCTCCCGCCCCTCCCTACACCTCTCCTCCCTCACTCTTTCTCCCTGGCTATACATATACTCGCATCCTATTTTACCTCTCGCCACTGTCAGGCACCCCTTCGTCATCGACGTTCTCTACTCCCTTGATGTCTCTTTCTCTCCGCTGGGAACTATGCACCCCCGCAACACCGATGTTTCCATGCGTGTCATCGTTAACACTGTCGTGCCTACTCTCCCCGAAGCTTTTACGCAGCGACACTCCCGTCGAATTCCCCCTTTTCAGGATATCGCTCCTGCCTAACCAAACCTCACTGTGTCTACCAAGCTTCTTGCATTGCCCCTCACTCCTCCCTCCCTCCCTCCCTCCCACCCTTGGCTAGACTAAAAGCGTCGGAGCAGTACAATTTCTATGCTTTTCTCCATTCTGTTCGGTCGGCTCCATTTTTTGCGGACCGGTCCACGGCCTTTTTTTGACTGCGCCGAGAACTCGGCCGCTCTTGCAAACAGACTCTTTCGGTATAATGTACCCAGCGCTCTTTACACACTTAATGGAGGTAGGATCTCCCGGGAGAATGACTTGACACCATTTCACGACTTGGTTGGCCCCGGCGGACTCTCTGTTTATGCGCTAAGAAATTAGACCCGCCGCAAATATTTACCAGCGAGCAAGGATTACTGGTTAAATTAGCGATCCGCTGAAGGACGAGAGCGCTATACTAGCGGCCGGGCGAAAGAGGATTACACAGTAGCGAGCACATACGTCAACGTGTCCGCGACCCTAATGAATCTTCCGGGAAAAATCTACATAGAGAGTGCTCGCAGCCAGCTGTGCAGGACTTTTCTCGATTATACTTTGTCCTCCCGATTATACGTTATTCCGCAGCTCCTTAGTCGAAGACAGTGCCGGTGAGGCAGTGCGACCAAGCATAGGTTTCTGAATAATCGTGCACGAACTTTGGTCATTAGCTCTCGCAATTAGCCTGCTCGATTTAGGAACGGCTTAATCCAAATCATTACACGCTCCATTGTGCCGATTACAGGAACTTTTGCGGAGGCGAAGCCTTCCAGCATCTCGTGATACTATAATATCAACTTTCGAAGGACGCGCGCCAACCCTTGAAATCTCCCAAGTCCTTTACGATACCCGACTATTATCCGGGCCAGCTTTTTCCTCACGATTTTTACGTAATTCCTAGACTCGCGAACCCAGCCACGAAAAGAACGTTCGTTTTCACGAGGCACTTGAGTGTTCGGGCTCGAACGATCTTCGAGGATATCGCGGGACAACGATTGGCCGTGCGCTCCCCTTTATTTCTTTTAATTCCTTCTTGCTCTCCTTAGCCATTGGCCAAGTTCCCCAGTGTTCCAGGCGGCGAGACCAGGCTATTTCAATGAGGATCGCGAAAGTTTGTTCGTTAGACGGTGCAACAATTACTCGAAAGAGAGTATTTGGCGTAGGCAGTGTCCCATTCTCTCTAAAGTAGTAGCTCGAAGCCGTTGGGTACATCTCTCGCGCCCCGATTACCGTAGTTTGAGAGTTGCCCTGAATCTGTCGTGAATTAATAATCGCTTCGTTAAGGAGCAGATCGCCGAGATGAAGTATTGGACGATGTAGACTGTGTTCTTGGTTTGTCAGAGGCCCCCTTTGTGCTCACGGCATTATCTTAACGCTGAATCCTAGTTAGCGCTGCAGCTCCTTCTCCAAATCCTCCACTAGGATATTGCGGCACATAGCAATTCTCTTCTATCTTCGCCCTCTTTCCGCTCTCACTCTCTTCGGCTTGCCCTATTAATCCTTTCGCTTTCTATTCGCCGCTTACCTCTCAACCCACCAGGTGAAACTTCGCCTATCCCTCTATAATATCACAGCCTAACAAGGCGGCTTCTCTTACTCTTGCTAGTTCTCTCTCCGAGAACTGATTCTCCGTTCTCCGTATTGTTTGAAGGTATCCTCCGCGCGTAATTAAAGTAATTGCGACACATAAACCGGCCGAGCGGGGTTTTTTCAATTTAATTGGTTTTCGTCGAGTCGGCGAAGTGGGGCTGGTTGGGGGCGAGCTGAGAAGAGCGGACAGGCGAGCCTTAAGTTGATTCCAGTGGAAATTACATTTCGAGATACGGGGTCGCCCTCTCCTGAGGTATTGTGCCGCTCGAATGTTCTCCCAAGATATCGCGGAAGCCAAGGCAACTTTTTTCCTCACTTTCTCTCCCACTTTGCCCTCCCGCCGCCTTCCTTCCACGAAGGCTGCTGCTACTGCTGCTGCTGCTGCTGCTGCTTGCCGGAGAGAAAAGTGCGCGAGGTTTCCTCGAGGCGAAATTTTCCTTCCACCTTGGCTCTACGTATCTCACTGGCGCTGCCTTCTCCTCGCCGAAGGAACCCCGAGTAATCTAAGCAAGCATTCCAAGGGATCGCGAATGCGCAATTTTAACTACTCAAAGGGTATTGTGTGTACTCAGCACTTTTCCTCACTTGACCCGCTTTCTTAAGAGGACGCCGTTGGAGGAATTGCACTTTAAACACTCGATAAAGTGATCGTCGCCCTTCTCGGATCTTGGCGAATGCGTGTACATTCGTTAGATAGAGCGCTCGCCGCCGTAAAGCAGAAGCTGCTACACATTATACGAACGAGGTAACTCGAATCCTCGATTAACATGGAGTATCTGGCGCGGCCTAATTGGCTCGCGCGGCACCGGTATCGACTGCTTCATCTTGCGGCCCAATGGAGACCTTAACAGTGTCTTGTTACGGCGATTTGCATAATGCGATTGTAATTTAGAGGGAGAGATTCTCTCGTAGCAGCCGGGCCTGATTGGCGAGCGACTTGTCTTTATTTACAGAGCTACGTGACTGCATTGCCGATCGTTCGGCGAACGCGCGGAAAACGTGTCGGTTCCCTGCACATTTTCCCTAGAAACAATTCCCTCTTTACGGAACCTTCGCCGGACATCAACTCCTTTCGGCGGTTCGACAGCGCAATGAGGCCGGAATTTCCGGACTCCCAGCGCGTTCCTGGTGCGCTCGGCAAAAATTGCTCGCGGAATTTTAATCGGCCTTGCAGGCATGATTTCACTCAATATTATAGGAATATTTATACGAAAGAAATGAAATATTAATGCAGCCCCGTGGCCTGCAGTGCGCGGGGAAATGTGATGTTAGCAGATTTATTGCGGGATTCAATGGTCGCAGGTAATTGCCCGCGCACAACGCGGCCCTCTCTCTCTTCGCCCGAGTTCACCACCACGGAGCACACCGTGATTTAAAGCGTTTCGCAGCACAACGATTATACCGAGGTGGCCGGACTTTTTATTCAATTTCAGCTGACGAGATTCGGCCAATTAGGACGGGGCTGGGAGAATAAATTCGATGGCGATTTACAACAGTAACATTCCATGTCTCTATCGACGCAATCTGAGAGGAGCACGATTCGAAAATTGACCTGTATGACGCTCAATGCTTCAGGATTGTTGGTCTCCGAAGAGCAGTGAGTGCCGATTTATCTGGCGCGTTGGACCAACGCAATTTACAACTGGTTATGGTTTATTGGCAGCGCGCTGAAACGGCGAAAAGTGATAAACTATTAACGATTGGTGCTGCTGACCCGAATTTTTCATCGGCGTCATCGTCAATTAACGGCCGTAATAGCCTATTAGCGAAATTACAAAATTTACGGAATGGCCTTTAACACGCGCGCGCGGGCGCGTCAGAGCACGCACGCGCCTGTGTGCGATCGCCGAAAATACGGCGCGTCCGAAAATCCAGCGCTTTAGCTGGCCTGGTGTTAAAGCACAGGGACTATTGTTTGTCACTGAAACTGTTAATCTTCCTTGGCAAAGTTCATAAATTTTCGCGCTGCCGATTATCCTGGAATTGAAACTCGCAATATTAGCCGAGTGAATTGTGCCGGTGTGCGAGTCCCTGCTAGTAGAGAGGGCAACACGCGCCGATGGAGTCGTTTAAAGCATCCATAAATTTTCATGCGTCGAGTATTTGAAAATTAAAATTTTCTAATGGCTGAATATTTTAACATCCCTTTGTCAGCGTATCGCAGAGATCCAAGTCCCCAATTGGCTAGCGGTTCCGCCACGATTATACAAAAAACGAACATTGGGAATCGCATTGTTAGCCCGCGGCTGATGTGTCCAGCTCTGGCCCGGCTCGTTTTCCGCTCGCGTCCACTCCACATATTTCCCAACCGAACGCATATGCACTTTTTAGGAGACACTTTTCACTCTGTTCAAATACGATTTTCCCCAGGCTACATTACATCCATTACGCACGCCTGTTGAAGCGTCACTGAAAAATGCAAGGTCCGCGGTGTCGACCACATAGGACTCTTGAATCTTTGATCCTGTTGACCGAGAGAGAGCTTTCAGCAAGTTCGTCGCTCATTTTCCCAATTTGCTCGTCTGTATTAATCGAGAATTAAAACTGACACACCCTAGAATAATTGATCTTCATATTTAGCGGAGTGTACACTTCGCACAGCTCTACTTTCCCACGCTCGGTGTTGGCGAACTTGCAAATTTTGCCGGGAATACGGACACGTTGCAGAGAAGAGGAGGCTTATATACGGAAACACCGGTGCCGCTGAATTTTTCATGGGCCTTTCACTTACCCTGATGCAACACTCAGTGTACCTCGCGCAAACCTCTTTCGCAGTGTCCACAAGTTAATGAATTAAACGAGCGCTCTCAGCAACCCCGCAATCGATAGTCCGATAGTCAGTTGGATCTACATTACAACAGGCGATAATGGCACCTGGTAAATTTTCCGTGAGTGCATCCTCACACGTCATGTTGACCTATGAAACAACACTTGTCCCATAAAACCAGACATCTTCTAACTGGCAGTGGCACGCTTGAGATTCAATGTTAGATGGGTGTCAGTGACGAGGCTCACTTGCACATTTATTCAAGACCGGTGAACAGCACTTCATTAAAAAAGCCGAGCAAATGAGTTCCCTCCCGTGCATAGAAGGGGTGCGCATGTTATCTTTCCGAGGTAGTACTACTTTCGAAAATGGGCTGAAAGCCCTATATTTTCTCAGTGCCGCCGCCGCCGCACTCGCGTTCCTTTCTTCTCGAGGCCTGTTTCGGTGAATATTTTAATTAGCTACTACCCGCCCCGTCTGCCATAATGAGAACAACACCGATACTAAATACACCTGAGTGGGTGAGCCGACACAAATCGGCGCGAAGATCCTGCCGAGATATGAAAAGTCTGCGTAAACCCAAGTAAAAAAGATGCCTTGAATGCGAACCCTCTCGTTCCACCGGCTCGACTATGAATACCCCACCAGCCGGAAAGTTTACTTCTCGTGTGATGTCCCGAGCCCCTTGCCAGACCCAAGAATGTTCTTGGGTCACCTTCGCCGAGATTAGGAATCCTTGGCTCGTTAATTAAGACCCTCTGCCGCATACTTCTTCCCGGACTCCTGCGCCGCTTCACGCAACAGCCCGGCCACATCGCTGTCATTCAATATCACACGTGTACAGGGTGATTCACTTGCCTTTGAATCAGAACTCTCCTAGCGCTTATTTTTTTTTGGTGGACTTCCCGACCTTCCCCGGGACTGACATTTGGTGGGTAATGTTTTTTTGCATCAAGGGAGATACCATAAAAATTCCAGACCCCTTCAAAAATTTTCGATTTTTCGAAGGTTCTGGGACCGGGACGAAAGCTTGGTTTTTCGTTTGCTCGTGTCTCAAAACGGATAAAAAACATAAATGTTGTGGGGGAAATGCCGGAATTCTATCTAAAACACATGGAAAACCGATCTGGAATATTTGATTTCGACGGTTTTCCCTATGTTTTTTTATCTTCCCAACCTTTCCCAGGACTGAAACTTTGTAGAAAGTGTTTTTTTGCATCGAGGAAAAAGTAGAAAAAATTCCAGGCCCCTAGCTCAAAATTCATTTTTTCGCAAATTTTTTAAGGCATACCCCTTCAAAAATTTTCGATTTTTCGAAGGTTCTGGGACCGGGACGAACGCTTGATTTTTCGATTGCTCGTGTCTCAAAACGGATAAAAAACATAAATGTTGTGGGGGAAATGCCGGAATTCTATCTAAAACACATGGAAAACCGATCTGGAATATTTCATTTCGATGGTTTTCCTCATGTTTTTTATACTTCCCGACCTTTTCCGGGGCTGAAACTTGGTGGGGAATGTTTTTTTGCATCGAGGAGAAAGTAGAAAAAATTCCAGAGCCCTAGCTCAAAATTCATTTTTTCGCAAATTTTTTAAGGCATACCCCTTCAAAAATTTTCGATTTTTCGAAGGTTCTGGGACCGGGACGAACGCTTGATTTTTCGATTGCTCGTGCCTCAAAACGGATAAAAAACATAAATGTTGTGGGGGAAATGCCGGAATTGTGCCGAAAACAGGTGGAGAAAGCCTCCAGAAAAGTTAATTTCGTCTAATTTTGACGGTTTTCCCATGTTTTTGATCCTTCCCGATATTTTCCGGGGCTGAAATTTGGTGGAGATTGTTTTCTTGCATCAAGGAAGAAGTGATAAAAATTCTAGAGCCCTAGCTCAAACATTTTTTTTCCCCATATTTTTGGCCATCAAAAATATCCAATTTTTGGTGGTGATTCAAAGGCAAGTGACTCACCCTGTACAACATATCGTACTATCCTATACCCTACACACATACCTACACAGGAATCTTCGGCGTTTCCCAGCACATATTTCATGAGGAACTTATTCATCCTTTAGTATCTGGAAGCCGGAGGATCTAGCCGTCTGATTATCCGAGGCATCACATTGTTAAATGGGGGATCCTACACTTTTAATGGGGAACTAGATCCAAGGATAGCGTTCGCGCATATCCGAGAAGAAGGTTCCAAGAGTATAAGGGTATATAGTGGAGCGAGCTAGAGCAGGAGATGTGCAGAAGAATCGTATAGGGGAGATGCAATGGCCTTGGTAGAGATACGCCGGAGGAAAGGAGTCTCTTAACCGAGTTGAGGCCCGGAGAAGAAGGCCGTCGATGAGAGTGTTGTGAGTTGTGAGTGTGCGGTGCGCATTATGTCAGGGCCAACAATGCCCACGAGCTGTGCGTAGTGGTGGGCCCACATGAGAGCACGTGAACGCACCAAGGTGGTAGAACTGGAGGAGGAGGAGGGGGGGTTGATACTCGAGGGGGCCCTATTCAATCGAGCGGGGCATACTTATCTGACATAATAATTATGTGGGCCCCCCTTTTCAAGCAAGGGCCACGTGCACTTGGAATTGGAGCGCGCCACACGAGTCGTCCACGTAACAAGGCCCCGTGAAAATCACACTTACCCCTCTATGATTAGTTCACCCTCCTCCCTCCAATTATCCATTTACATAAGCAGTCAATGACTCACGAGTACCCAACAGCCGCTAGCAACAAGCACGTACTTGCTTCCGATATACTTGACGTCTCATTGTAAGTCATGCTCGCAGAGGCTCTAACCAGCAGTTCGCATAAGCTTTTACAGGGAGGAATGGAGATTGCAAGATTACGTCGTTTATTAACTAGGCGCGCATCCACGGAAGTTTGAGATCCGGGCAAAGGGAGCTGGCGGAGCTCGAGTGGGGCGCAGTCTCGAGGACAGTGGTAGTTCCGTATTATAAGCTAAATGGATATTAAGCGGCGGAAGCAGCACCAGGGTAATTCGAGATACTTCTTGAGACGGCGCTCTCGGTGGAAGTTAATTTATTAAGGCGCACCTGGCTAGATCGGCCTGCCCTTTGTCAATAGACGGCCGGCTATCGTTGAATGTGGAGTTAAGAGTAGTATACTCTCGGAGAGATTCTCAATAATGGATTAATCAGGCTAAGTAACGGGCAGCTTGGGCAGTCCGCCACGTTTCTACCGAGGTTATCTAGTCGGAGGGATTAAACAGCCTGGCGTAAAAAAGATATGTGCAATTCTTGGGTTGGCCTGGAAGCTTGTGAATATGCGTAAAGTTGGAGACAATGGGTCGGTGAGGAGTAAAAGGGTTGAGCACTTGAAGGATCGAGAGAAGTCGAGGTCTGAAAAAGTATAGTTGGCACGGCAGAGTTCCGCCGGACGGACCGAGCGGAGAGCACTCACGGGAATGGTCCACGAAAATTGGACAAGGCATAACATTTTCATCGTCCTATTACGTCGCTGTAATCCACTTATTCGTAGCCCCTGAAAAAAGATTGCGCTTGACACCCGGGCAGCCGGAAAAATTAATTATGCATTCCATCAAGCGGCGCAAGAAGCGCAAGAAGCGATGGAAGCAGCACACCAGGGGCATAAAAGCCAAGGGTGCCAGGAGCAAGAATGAGAGGAGGAAGATGAGCAAGGGGACAAGTCATGGTTTCCCTCGAAGACGAGTCACCGCGGCGGCAGGCGGAAGAAGCCTGCAACAGCATCCCTTACTTAGTAGCACTGCTTCTGCCAAGTTACCCGGTATAAAACGGAAAGTATACTGTTCGCCAACTCAGACAATGTGCGGCTCAATGAGAAACTAGTCCCTACTCTGGAAGGCCGTGTACTCTCCTGCTTGGAGTCACTGTCTTAATTACTCCAATTAAGTTAAGCACTCGTTCTGGCACTCGCCGCACATAATACCTATGGGCCAGCTGAATCTACTACTGTACAGGCTGTGTCCCCGCGCGGCTTTGCCCGCTGCAATAATTTGTCTCACGCTCAAATAACCGTGATAATGACATACCGCGAGAGCTTTCTGCCAGGTTAAATGTTGCCCGGCGACAAAAAAAAATGCATCGACCGCTAGTAATTATTCCTCGCTCTGGTGCTCGACACGAATTCTCTTTATGCTTTGTCTCTACAGCTCTCCCTCCCTCCCCCTCTCTCTCTCACTACTTCCCACCTCCACAAATGAGGATTAGGATCGTACAATTAGTCGATTATACATTTTTATTCGTATGTATGATAAACCTCCACTCGAAGTATTTCCACTGAGAGCTTAAGCACGAATGCGACCGCATACATATAATCCGAATAAGCCAGCGACGGTAATCCAGTCTGACTAGCACAATTGTTATGCTATCCAAGTTTATTAGAGCGCCTGGTATTTTTGTGCCCGCCGCGCCGGCCTCGAGCCTTCGTTCGCTAATTATACAATTATTTCTCTTTTCGAGAGTTGTAATACCGATGTAAATAGGCGGTGCTCGAAAAAACAGAATTCCCTTTTAATTTCGCGAGAAAGCGTAGTCGAGCTGAATTAAATAAAGTGGACGGGGCGGAGTGGGCTGCTCTCGGTCGTGACTGCTGTCTTTTTCCGAAATTTGTTGTTCAGCTACAGTCGGAGCTTTTTCAATGGCGGGCATCCCGTTAAAAGAGGGATGAATCGATCGCACGATCGCCGATGTATTACGCACAGGGCGAAAGAGAAAGAGAACGCGTCGTAAATTCCATTAGCAACGATAATACCGCAGCTATTTAACAATAAACGGGAAATGGACAAAGCTACAGCATCAACGGAGGCTGCGTTACTTTTATTCCGATCCGGTGGTAGTCGGCCATTTCGCTTTAAATCGACAACTTACACACACTTCCGGCGTGAACGCACTGGCTGTCGTGAGCAGTGCGCGCAACCAATCCGGCCAATTTATTAAAGCTGCCATTTTCCATTGCTGCCTCTCGCCCAGTAGAATGGAATGCATTAATTGCAATATATATCGCGCGCGTAAAACGATGCGAGCCGGCGCCTAGGTAATTAAGTATAAATCGAGCGCTCCCTTTTTTCCCCTCTCTCTCTCACACACTCTCTTTCTATTGGACGGCCTGCCAAAACGCGCATACACAGCGCAAGATGAACCCTTCGAATGGTAAATGCTCGGCCCACATTTCGATGATCAGTAAAAGCGGCAGGGGAAAGGAATCAATCACTTGGCTATAACAAATAACAATGGCGCGCAGATGAATCGGGAGGGAGGCCAGGGTACACTTGATACAATTAATTATGCGACAAGTGCAGCTGGCGAGCGCATAGCAAACCAGCCGCAGCAAAAATGGAATTGCGCTGTGATTGTATTTGTTCAGTGATTGGTGCCCGGGCCGGCGCGGCGTCCGATTGTACCTGGAGAGTAGAAAGGCGACACGGAAAGGACGCGGCCCCTATTTCCAATTAGTCGTTATTATGCATCAGAGCTCGCGCGCGATTGCGCGCCAAATTGGCGAAAGAAAGAGTGACCGGGAATAATTATTAGCGATAGTCAAAGAGCCGGAGATACAGTTGGCGCGAAGGGGACTGGTGGCGCGGTACAAAGGAAGAGTGGAGCGGGAGGGAGGGTTTTTGCCCTTTGGCGCCCGAGGAGAAACGCGACCGACCAGTGAGATAGCGGCGCGAGGGGGCCCCTTATAGTCTGTAATTAGTACATACGCTCGATGGTTCGGAGCCGATAAATTATTAGCGGTGTAAGAATGAAAGGGGTGGAATCAAAGCGGCGGCGGCGGCGGCGGCAACGGTGGCGGCGGTGGCCTGAAGAAGGCTGCGATGGTACCGAGCGGAAAAATTAATTATGCATTCCATCGCGAGAGGCCAGCAAAAAGGCTGAGAGAGTACACGAGTTAGGAGATCGGGATCCCGGCAGGATCCACTTGTGCTACGGCTGCTCAATGAAAAGTGGTATTCGGTAACAAGAAAGGAGCCAGTGGAACGAGATTGTAATAGAGAAAGAGGGAGTGCGAGCGGCCAGGCGTGGCTAAGCAAAACGGGATAAAAAGTGGATCGGTAGAACGAGCAAGCCAAGAGGGAGAATGGAAAGACGAGCAGAACGATTGAGGGAGACTCATTCTGTCGTGATCTCTCCAGTATACACATATAGAAAAATATACTGCTCCGCGAACTTGTGTTATGAACACGGAATGAGGTTGCTGTGTTGGTATACACATACACGCGGATTCAATGGGACGGACTACGCGCTCGAAGCCGGAAGGAGCAGTGAATGGTGAGGAGGACGGTGAGTAAGTTCGTGGGCGTAAACAAGGGCTCATCGATCATCGGAGTGCAAGAAACGGCAGCCGAGTACCTATTGTGGATCGCGCTCTATAAAGAGAGCCCAGATATTTTCTATCTTTCCTTCGGTATTTCTCTCTAACCAGCACCCGCTTCACCCAACTTGTAAGAGTGTACCTCCTCGATCCTCTCCTCGATATATATCTGCTCGTGCATAAATCTCCCAACGCCTTCGCCGGGACACTCGAACTCCAGCAAATATGTCACTCCCTCGTCGCCGGGATGCGCGATTCATAAGATATATTATGGATCTCTCCGCGATTTAATGCATAAGGTATCTCCGACCTCCCCCACCCAACCCCCCCGCAGAAACCCACCCCTACTTTTTGGGACGCGCCTGAAATCGCGACGCTCGATCAGACCGATACTAAATTTCCTTAACCCGACGTCGGAATCCTGCTTCTACCACCCACCACTCCTACACACACACACATACTACGCGCCCTCTGTGTCCCTCCACCCTTCACCCTTCACCCTCCAGCCAGCGATAGGTTGGGGGCGAACGCGCCTGCCAATATTTCAGTGGTGACATTTAACATTAAATTTAAACGGCTCCCTGACAAATACATATTTGCCACTATTTATGCGGCCGCCGCCGGGTAAATGGAGCCTCGGCCCTTCCAACAATTCCCCCTCCGATCTGATCTAATCTAATAGATTGGAATGCTAGATTGATCACCGTGTTAAGGGAGTCAAGTAGGTTGTCTACCCAACCCTCTTTCGTTATACATGATGTATAACGGGAATTCACTCTAGCCACATTTTCTCTGTTAAGCGATACGTCTGTGCGAGAAGGCCGCAATATGCGCTGTTCGCGCTTCTCGTTCATTCATAATTTTTCGTCCTCGTCAAAGCGTGGATTCTCGGCAGGAAATTATTTTTAATTGCCTATGCGTACCTGTTGGAACATCGGGAACAAGGCGACTTGGTAAATCGTCCCTTGCGCGATTGTTGTGAAGGTCGAAAACAAATTTTAATTATGCCTTTGGGAGAGAATGGGCTCGCTTTATGTCGCGGGAGAGTTTTGTGATTTGTTATTATCGGCCGATAATCGTATCGTGCTCTGCTCCAATATGAGTGAATTGTGTGGTAAATTTTGAAAGAGACACTGCTGAATAAAAGCACTTTTTAATGTTGATGATTATTGTTTTTTAAAGGCGCTCTTTGTAGTCGCTGTTAAAAGGATTGAGAGGAGATTTCAAATTATATGAGGCTGTACAGGTCGATGTAAGCTTTATAAAGTAAAGCTGAGAAAAGAGACGCCTGAACACTTGACGGGATTAAACGTTTTTTCATTCCGGGAGCATCTCCATTGGTAGGGAAACAGAGAGACAACTTTGAAGGCGCGCCTCATTAAAATAGAAGGGGCGGGTCGTCTCGAATAATACCTGAGTAAGTCGGATTATTACCGAGCTGTGGGTGTAATCAGGTTTATGCAGCCGATAATTGGTCGTGCGGCAAAAGTGAGTTATCACGTGGCCAAAGGGGCGCTTCAATAGAGTTTCACTAACGGAATCCGCGAACCTTTTCCTTCATTTCCAACACACACGCGGCCTTCTGCTTTGGGTGGCGCGCGCTACACAGGTACAGCAATAGGAGCCCTTTGTGCGCCGCTCGATTTAATTGAATCTAATTTAATCGCGCGTATCGCGCCCGCTATCTTCTCTAATTATCAAAGCGAGCGCCGGCCGTTTCTGCGAGAACGCTGTTTCAAGCGTTCTTTCCCACGGTGGTGGCCAGAGAGAAAAGGTGTTTTGTCAGTTAAGCGCGGACTATTTGTCAACGTGGGGCGCGATTTTAGTAAGTGTCCGAGGGTAACGGCATTACCGGCCGTTTCATTTCAACTGTAATGGTGGCCCATAGAAAGCGAGCGGCCTTATCTGTGGCAGCGGTACTCGCTCTAATACGGCGAGAGCGCGTGACGGCAAATAAAACGATAAATAAAGTCATAAGTGTGGGAGCTCGCTCGAGCCGGAAGGGCGAGGGAGCTATTGGGAGATAAGTACATTCGGAGGGTGAATTCGTCGGGGCTCGTAAAGGGGGTTGGAGGATCTCTTCTACTAGTATATCGGCGAAAGAGGGCGAGGGGTAGGAGGACTGAGCGGTCAGTGACATCGGGGAGAGCCCTGGTATTCGAAACGTTTACTCGGATATTGTAGTTTGGGAATCCGGAGAAGGTAGGGCGCGCGGAACCCTGTACACTCGGCGCTCCCCGGGTCACAAAGGGACTTCCTCTTTGGGAGTTTAGTAGCAGGCACTAAATAAAATTCCTCTTGTCTCTCCGGCTTCGACGGGGGAAAGGTCGGATCTCAGGGGTGCAGGAATGCAAGCTCTCCAAGTGCTCGGTACTCGATAAATTCTCGTTTCTTCGCGGACTCGCCACCGCACCCGCCGTGCCGCAGCGCCGCCGCGCCAGCGTTCACCGGCAATTTCGTTAGAGCAAGTTAAAGACGTTGTTCGCTACGTCAATTAAGGCCTTCGCCGATTTAATGCAGCCAGGGGGAGGGCGGAGAAAAGGGGGTGGGGCATGGGGAGGAGAACGTGCAAATTGCTGGCGTGCTCGCCGCAACGAAAATGCAGATGAGAGCCGATTACCAATGCGCTGCGCCCTGCCTTACCTCATTTGCAGCTCGTGCTTCGGAAAACAAATCAGCCCCCACATTTTCCTGAAAGAGTTTCCGGGGCAACCACGTCCTGATATAAAACCCATGAAAGACAAATCGAGCTGCTATGATTTATCTAATATGAAACTGTAAATGAAGACTCTCATTCTTTGTAGCGCGGCAGCTTCGCCGAGGAAATCTATGCAGGGCGGAACGAGGGACATTCTTCATAGAGTAGGGCGGTATGGCGAAATGTGCGAAATAGAGTTGGCATTATTGACCGACGCTTCGGGTGACTCCCTATCACCGTCAGCAAATACGAATATATCCGGCTGGATCAAAGAGCCCGGGGGTAGTTGGTGCACTGCGAGAATTATTAAAGCCATTCTACGTGGCCGCGTTAAAGTCCACTTTTACGTGAACGGTCCGCTCTATAGCTCGAACATTACAGGACATACACATAGACTGGCGAGCGGCAAAAATTTCGCTGAATTTCAGTGGGCACTGGCCGAGAGCGGGCGAGCATTTCCTTCGGGATAATTCGTATTACTGGCCGTTTCGCACTAATGAAACTCGATCTGGTCTCTGTGCTTTGACGCCGCGCTCCTCCCCCTCGCTACCATTGATTTCAGCTAGCAGTTCCAGAGGGTTCTCTACCTCGGCGTAGTGTGTCCATTGATTTTTCAATGCTTGATATTTTGATTGCGATTTTTTAACTGATTCCGTTCTAATGAAATTTATTTAGTCGTGTTAAGGGAAGGTTCGCGCAGAACGGGGAGGAGTCGAGTTACGCGCTTGGAAAGACCGTCCATCTCGTCTTCCTTTCTCCTTAACTGGACGAAATTATCGCACAAGGTAAGACTGCTGCTGACACGCTCGCTAATCTTTCCAGTCGGCCATGCAACAAACGGGAACTCCAGTTACAAGCGGCTGCCGTGTTGGAGAAGGCGAAAAGAGGAGCGGCTGGAGGGTGAGAGGACTCGAGCGAGCGAAACGGACACCAAGATCGAGAAGGACGAGGCAGAGTGGGAAGGGCGGAAGGAAGGAAGGAAAGCAGGAAACCGGGGACGCGAGAACGCGAGAATTCGAATACACACCAATCGAGTTACGAGCCAAGAGTTTCCTAATTCCTGGAATTGCAGGAAGTGTTGAGATTCTAAGTACAGGTACAAGGTAAGTTACGGGAGCAGCTGCGAGAGCGGTACTCGGGGCTGGAGATAGAGATGGAGAAACAACGGGAAGAGAGGCTGGGCTTGATTCCTCTGTAATGGTTCGGGGATGCACCGAGAGCTTGTTTAAGGATGTCCCTTTAATGACATCACCAGATTCCAACAAGGTCTTCGGAAATCTTCGACGACCTTTCGAGAATCCTTTAGACCGTGGACAAACCATTGTTCTCGCTCCGAGTTAATATTTCCTCGATTCAATAATATTCATAAATTCGATATGCCAGCTCGAAGGCTGAGTGAAAGAGAGGGTTGAAGAGACTTGGTGTTAGTGACATTTGTCACGGCGTGATGAAATCTAGTTTCAATCTCGCTCCTGCTGACACAATCGCCCTAACATTCGTAAATCCTGCCCTCGACAGCGTGTCCGAAAAATCCATCGTGGCAATCCACTTTTTGCGAGCGGGAGAGTGTGTGAACGAGACAGAGGGAGAGAGGACTAGCAGGGTTTCTTCGGCGTCTGGGTCGGAACACATGTGCAGCCATTCGTCCTGCAGACTGCTTCTCTCCTATATGTAGGAATGGACATCCCGTTTCTAGGGAGCAGCACCACGTTCCAGAAGAACGTATCATTCCTCGGTTCATACCGCGGCGGCACAGTCTGCCATCTCGGCGTTCCAGTCTACGAAATTCTGTATCACGGTGGGGAGACGCGTGACGTTCTTCTGGGCTTCGAATCATGCTCATAGGAACGCATTGACATTTATGTCAACAAGTTCTGAACAGAGACCACACGTGAAAAGGGGCCGGCAGGGGAGGAGTGGCCGAGTGCGCGAGTGAGGCTATCGATGAAATAGGATATCGAAGAGTAACAGAGATGAAGCGAGAGAGTGGCGGAGCAGGGGTGGAAGGGTTGGAAGCGTTGAAGGGTCGAGAGAAAAGGGAGAGAAGGTAACAGAGGAGCGCGCGCGCGCTCGATCGGGAAAGAGAGAAGGAGGGCGTGATAGAACGATGGAGCGATAAAACGCGAGCGCGCGGGAGCAGGCCGTCGAGATGAATGAGAGCGTAACAGGGCACGTATTTCGATTTATAACAGAGAGCGAGAGGCGAACTCGGCCGGGGCATTGTCGATCGCCGGGGCAACACCTGGACGCTACGCTGTTCCGGAAAGCGTGCTGAGGGCTTTTCATTTCGGTACGTGCGTTTAGCGCAATCGAACAGCGGACTAGCCAAAAGCGAAACAGAACGAGGGAGAATGAAAGATCGAATGAGAGTGAGAGGCAGGAGGAGGAGTAGGAGGAGGAGGGTGCGGAGGCTCGCAAGTCAGTGGAAAAGGATCAAGAGCCTGTCCGGAGAAAAGGTTAAACGGATGAGGGTGCAAAGCTTTGGTCAGAGGGAGAAGCGGCCTTGGAGAGCGTGGTTTAGAGGTGCTGCTCGCACGAAGATGCAAAGCTGGTCAAAGAGGCACGGGTTTGATTGACAGAAGCTTAAGGGGAAACTATGTGTGTGAGTGTGAATGTGTGCTGGCGTGTGTATGTGCGGCTATGTTAGAGAAAAAGAGTGCGAGCTTCAAAGAGAAGACGGTTGGCACATATGCAGCAACCATCACTTGACAGATCCCTCATTTCTACCTTTATAGAAGCTGCATGGGGTTTGCCAGCTCGGGTGTGTTCAAGTGTGCATTGAAAGTGCCAATTTTCGGGTACACGTGGTATAGCGCGCGTCTTATTAGACTCCCCTTCGATTCTGCTTGGACGATTCGAGCCGCAAACTTGACAGGATTTTCCCGCGGCCTCTGTCCGGTTACTGCTGTCCCCTTTTGACGGCTGTTGTCCAAGCCGCAACTGACTGCGGCGGCTTCCATGAAACCGCAGCTCGGGCTGGCACGGGGAGGAGGAAAGCCCCGTGAAATTATTTGCTTCCGGAGAAATTAATTGCGGCCTGTCGATGTAATGACGACTTTGACGGGTCTCTTGGTCGCGAGGAACCTCCAAGAAACTCGGAATTGCTCAACGTGCGAGTGTTCGGATGGTTGGTTGTGGCTGTTCATGCTGCCGGCTCCCCTGATTGAATGGGGGATCGTTCGCCCACTGATTTATTGGGCGTTTCAGGCGAGCACGAGGAAACGATT
Source organism: Ectemnius continuus (assembly GCA_910591665.1). Lineage (NCBI taxonomy): Eukaryota > Metazoa > Arthropoda > Insecta > Hymenoptera > Crabronidae > Ectemnius > Ectemnius continuus. The sequence goes on along the minus strand of OU342868.1, from coordinate 2,863,429 downwards.
ACGTAGCTATTTTAACGCGCGCGCAAAAAGGCAAGAAAGACTGGATAAAGAAAAGACGTGAGAACCAGAGGGGATTGAGAAAAACGGCGGGAAGGAGGCCGCAGAGCCGATAGCAGCCGATCGATGGAATCGTCTGAGGAGCGAATTATTTGCTCAGTGCATCGTGCATCCAAAGCTGTCGGTCCCCTTTGACCACCGAAGGGTAAAGCTTCAGGACCCATCCAATAAGGATATGAAGTCACTCAGGGAGGACCTCACGACCGATAAACTAAGTAGCCGATAAATTTAACCCGATTAAACCAATTGAAACTTTACATCCCCAGACACTAAGTGAACTGTGTCTCTTCTAATTAAAGGACAGTAACGATTATAGACTAGAACGTCGAAAAAAATAACAAAATTTCGTTTGACACTGGATCATGCTTTATTTGACCATAAAAAAATCCTTTGAAGGAAGAACCTTTCCGCGTGATTGACGTGTGCATCGACAGCCTAGTGACGAAAAATAGGGCACTTAATAGAAGCGCGCGCGCGCGCGCGTCCTCCCAGGGGGGTTGGCACATTAGCGCGGAGACGAACCTCTTCAGGAATTCCCTTCCTAAATGATTAATCAAGTGGCGGTCGAGCATGATTGAACAAGTACTCGAGGTTAGGGCAGGAAAGGCATTATGACGCCGTTACGGGTTCCAGTGTAGCCAACAATGGGGGCACTTCCACAAGGGCGAGATGAAATTATTTGGTCGATGCGCAATTATTGAGAGCCGCTTTGTAACGCATGCTTGTAACCCGCAGGCGTTATGGTAAAGCGCGCGCGCGAGCGCGACGTTAAACCGGGGAATATTGTTGCCAGCAAATTGCTATACTCCCTCCCAATTTTCTCGTTAATGCCCCGATCGAAATAGTAGTCACCTTGAACGGATGCAGTCCTTTCATTTCTCGACACTACCCTCTATCTGAACATCTCCCACCCAGAACTCTCTCGGACAAGCTAAGTCCAAAGTTCACCGGCCCCGCAGACCCTTCTAACAAAGATTTCCAAATCCGACTATGTTATGTATGGAAATATCAGGTATGAGTGTGATCCGAGGATGAATGCCAGGTCGAGAATGGACAGCTTTCATGTATTCATCAAAGGGTCCCCGAGGAAGCCTCGGTTGAGCCATAGATCCGTGAGCGATAGCTCGGGATGCGTTTCTAATTTAATAATACAAGTCCGAATCGAGAGGGGTGCGGAGTGGCTGACACTGCAGCCCAGTCCCGTCGAATTCTTTTGGCAATGGAGGCAGCCTCCACTGAAAGCGCGTCACCTTTATGCGTAATAACGTATGATGACAGGGGACCAACAACCATTGTCACGCCCATTCACCGAATGACGTGTGCCATCAGGCAGCCTCCTCTCAGCCAGCATCCCAAAGAGAGCGTGACTCCGCAGCGGCATCTTTCACCAAACCCCGCGAACAAATGATCTCTCCGAAAGCAGTGGAGTGAGAGAAAGGAACAAATTTCTAGCACACCATTTTATGGAACAGTGGGCACTAATAGTAAACATTCTAGTAAAATGTAAACATGTATATCCGCTTGGTATGATCGAGGGATGCAAGAGCATTTTCGAGAGAGTTCGCATCAACAGTTACAGCGTACGTATTAGGAGTGCAATATGTAGAGAGCTCGAGCCCCAAGCAATCATTGATAATTATCTTAATTATCAAGCGGCGAAATTCCCGGAGCCACGCGACCCCATGAGATGGACGCAATATGCTAGCTAACAAAATGAAAGCAGGGATGAAAAGTTCCCGGGATGCTAACTTATCAAAGTCTACCAGGCATACTGGGAAAGGGATGAAATGGCTGGGCGCACGGATCTGAAACTGGATCAGCAGCATATTCATCGCAAACGTTGGCTAGTAAGCCGGGAGCGAGACCAGTAGAGAAAGCGAGACATTTGCAGGTTAGTTACAGTGATCTATGTATAGCTAGCTTACTACTAGCCGAACGTTGTCAGGCAGTAGCAACGATAGAAATGGAGAACGGAGGGAGAACATCTCTACTACCATCCCTTCCCGCATAATCCTTTGGAATCTACGAACAGTATTCGGCCCTGCTATTTTTCCGTATCTCTTTCAGCGTTATTAGAAGCGTTCTCTCGTTTGATTCGAGAGTGGAGAGAGCGCGTCTCGCAGAGTGCTGTGTTCTTCAAGAGGCGGACGCATGCGCTAGTTGCGAATCGGTCGGCGAGCAGTGTCTGCAGTGCGGGCACGTGCGGTTTTAACGGTGAACAAAAGGAAAATCCTGGCGGTGGCGTGCTGTGAGGAGTGCGCCACCCAGGCGACGAGAGCGGGAGAATTCGCCGTGGAGCTGGTCGCTCCTATTAACAGCCTCGAGGACTGGGATAACCGCGACACCCGCTCTCGCCGAGCTATAACGCTGCGCTACCCCCTTCTGCGTTATTCTCATGGCAGCTGGCTCACTCCTATGGACGAGAGAGGAGTTAGAGCGCTGGTAAGGGCCAGTCACGTCGGGTACACCGCCGGCAACCCCCCCTTTTCACTCCATACTTAACACGCGCTGCTCTGCTCTTTTGACTTCCAATCTGCTATGCTGGCACGTTTACGAAATTAAGGGCTGAATGCCCGAATTAACCGGTGGGCCACCGAGCCCAACCAGAGTGGGCTTACATGACAGGTAGACGTTTACCTTTCACGCACGCTCTGCATTTGCTCGACTATGCCAGCCTACCCTTTCACAGGGATCTCTAAGCGCTTAAACGTTTCCGTACCTTCTGCGAACAGAACCTTCCAATTATGATAGGAAAATAAAGAGTTCTTGACCTCGCGAGATTTTTTAAGATCGATGAAAACGCGGTGGGTTTCATCTCTCGAATTCTCGAATAAGTGTTACATGTCGAGGAGTTGGCTGGTGTGAGGGTATTGAATGCATCGAGCCCTGGGCGATGCGAGGCAAGGATTTCGCCGAGATAGCGCTCGTGCCTAAAGGATAACGAGGTTTGATGAACGCGATCAATGCAGGCCGCAGACGTGTGGAGAATTCGCCGCAAGCCCCGCTGTGTAATAGTCTAATCCCTTCGGGTAGCGTTACGCGTAATTTGTACTGATATTACTATCACCAATCGCACCAGCGATACTCTACTCAACGTCTAAAGGACGACGTTTTATGCGCCGGAAGCCGAGGATCGCTTATCTCGGCAGAGCTGCCACCGGAAATTAACTGACTCTAAGAAGCAGCGGAGAAGCTATGTTTCTCTATTTTCTCTTTAAAAACGGGAGTGGTGGTTTTTCGCACGAACAGGTGCTCGAATGTTCAACCAAAGCTGGGAACAAATTCTCAATTCTGATTCGCGCTGGCGTCGCGCGGTGTCATTTTCGACGCTGGAGGTCTGGAAAAAGGGAAAAAATACGAAGCCGACGCGCAGAGGGAGATCGGCGGCCGAAGGGTGACCAGGGGTGAAAATTGTCGAGCGAGCGTAGCTTGACAAGTCAATAGGACGGCGCGAGAAGGACATCAAGCAGAAAAAAAGAGAGGGAGATAGGGGGATGAAGCCCAGGTCGCACTATTGGCGATGCAGCCGATTCGCTGTTTCGCTTTGCCACTTGATTGATTGATTGACGGACGAATTCGAGCTTATAAGCGAGCATGGCCTCCTCCTCGCCTCCAGAACTCTGCCTCCCAGAAAAATCCTACTCTGTTCCTCTTTGCCTTCTTCCCTCGGGATTGTCACCGTTCTCTCTTGACATCCGACGACAAGTTTCGACTTAATTAATCCGGCTCCTTGTTCCCTGTTACAGATATCTCTCCTCCTCCTCTTCTCTTTGTCTCGCAATGCTGTAGATTCAAGCGGACAGAGCTTTATCGTATCCGCGCTTGCAAGCACCGTTGCGCCGGAAATGAAGTGAAATAATGATGCTGTTATTTAACGCGTGTTCATTACAGCGAGCGCGTATTTACACGGTATTCGCACTCGCGGCCACCTCGTTCGCGTCGAGAGCGCAATGAGTGTAAATATGGGAGAGCACCGGTAGTAAAGTAAGAGAGTTACTATTTTACGGATAATCGAGCTGCCGCCTCGGTTATTGCTGGGTGCGAACGGCTATATCGAACATCGCCGAGTGCGAAAGATGCCGCGCGCACCATCCTCCAGCTAGGTACTATACGTACAATGTCCTCTCTCCGAATCCTTCCCGTTCGCCCGGCCGCCGGCGCGCTACGGTTTCTGCTTACTGGCACTCGCATGATGTCCGCTATAATCCCGCGTGTGCAAACTCCCTCGTCTATTGCGCTGACGCAGCTCGGATTTTCCTAGAGAAGCGTAGAGCTGCCGCACACGGCAACAGTACTAGCACGCCAAAAGAGAGAGAGATAGCGGGCGAACGAGACGATGGCGATGCCAGTCCACGAGGAAGCGCCGGCGCTCCCCAAAGTTTCCGGGGAAATTGTTAAAATTTCGCAAGCGTGACCCGCAAATTAAATGCAGTCCGCTTCGCTCGGTATTGATCCGTTTCGATTTCGGCGAGCGAGTAAGGCCGACACGCTCTCCTCGCCGTCGTCTCCCAAGGGGAAACGCAGTCTAATATGATTTCACCGGGAGGAAGTGGTAAATGGAAATTCCACAGATTATCCCTTGGGAATTAATGACAAGCCCGTGTAAATTTATTAAATTCCTGTTTATATTTACCACCCGATAATCCGGGGTGAGTGTTGGCGGTCTCTACCTTTGACGGGATGAATACTAAGTCCCTTGGATCGAGTGATACCAGGGTTGAAGAAATATCCGGAGGCCGAGTATGTGTGTGTGTACGCGTGTACGTGTGGGGTGCGGCCAATAAAATCGTCGGCCCGGTTGGATTTTTCAAAAGCCCGTCTTTTATTGCTTCGATGCAATTTGAGTCTTTACGACGCATTTTCACATGACGCCGCTCCCCAAAGTGTCATAGACTAGCGCGGCGTTGGCGACAGCGTTCGCGGGATAAACGTGGCTCCCGCAAAACGGCCTCGTAAAACTCGGCCACTTTTTATGGGGAGCCCTGGACCCACCGATGGATCTAGAGGCGCGGGATGCGCGGGGCTTTGTGGCGTGCAAAAAAATAGAAATATCAACGAACCACCCCGTCTGGAATCTCCCTACGGAATAGCCACGCACTATTTCATGAGTGGCGGACAGCTCTGTCTCAGTCCCGCTCTTGATAAGGAATAATTAGCTGGTGTTGCTAGTCAGGTTCGCATTAGCTGGCGCCGGCTTAAACTTGTCCGAGGTTTTTTCTTTGCGTTCTTACGACAACCCGCCGTTAAAGTCCGTCCCGTGTACTTGAGACTGTATCTTCGCTCCCATCTTGATTGCTACCACGAACGAATGATCAACGAATAGCAGAAATGAGTGCGACCACTTTTTCCTTGCCAGCCCTTGGCGAAAGTGTACGATTCCCGTTTACGATCTGTCTCGAGCGAGAACAGGTAAGGCCAGCCATTAACTACGAATGTACTGAACTGAAATTTAAAAGAAATTGCTGTAGCGCTTCTATCTGCGCATTACGGGAAGTCTCTCTGAGCTTACAAGGTTGATACAGATGCTCCTTATAAGCAGAATTCAATTTAATTCCTCAGCAGTCTCGAAATGATTTCTAGTTACTGCTCGCCTTCTGTACCATCTCGACATGTAGGAAGCTAGACTCTATCTGACGAGTTTAAGGTGAACCAATACCTTCGCGAAGCCTATCACTTTATCGGAGAAATCTTTCCTAAGCAAGAATTCAATTTAATTTCTCAAAGTTCTCGGGCAGACTCCGCAATCGATCCGGCGTTGCTCCCGAAAAGACGAACCCATGCTTTCGCTGTAGGCAACTCGGGCGCCAAGGGAGCATCTCCCGCATAAGGAATTCCGAATTTACATGCACATTGCGTGGCAATGATAAAGAGCACGTATGCCAGATCGGGAGACGCGAGATAAAAAAAAATGTAGAAAGGTGAACGGCGTTTGTTGAAAGAGAGAAAAAGTTGGGCGTGTCGAGGTCACACTTTGCCAGTAAGCAGCAGACTAAATATCGGTTAACGTTCCTCGAATTAGAGAAAGCGAGGGCCAATCAAACATTTAGCTCTCACATTCTATTTATTTGATTTTATCCTGGAAGTATTGGAAAAGGAGAGAGCGGGGCATTTGTCAGCGTGCCGGTACGGCTTTATTTCTGCTCGATCCGACTGTAACCCCAGTTAAGAGCGCTCGTTTCTCACCTGAGTTCACCGGCGAAATGAGCCTCGGGGGCCTCCGGCTTCAATCAAATTAGAGCCCGCGTTGGCCTGGATACTTCTTCGAGGAATTTTTCAGCTGTTTCAAGGTGCCGGCAGCAGCCGATCGAGCCTGGAATGCTCGCGATTTCTTGCCATTCTCGCGGTAGGCAAGAAAAACAAAGGGAGCGTTTGAAGCCGGGCTCTGCTTGAAACCGACGGGAAATACCAAGAAGAAAGCAAAAGAGAGGGAGAGAAATGTTGGGCCACCGCCGAAAGGCTGGAAGGCTCCAGTTTAACTGAAAGATATAATTGCAGCGTGGAACCAGCGCGCGTTTAGTTCCCGGAAACAAAACTCGGCAACTTGTGCCTAAAGTCCTACCGGCTACTATTCTCTCCAGCGCGGCTCCACCACTTACTCTTTCTCTCTTTCGCGTCGACAATGCCGTAGCTCAGTGTTCGCATAAGGAATCTCAAATTTATGATAGCACTACGTTACGGCCGGGGAAAGGTGTAATACTCAAGAACAAATGTGAGTGGTACACCGGCTAGGGACAGGATAAAGAGTGGGTTAGTTCTCTGCCCCTCCCCCCCTTCCACCCAACGGCGAAGCAGTAGCCCGAAATGTCTCTGAGTATCCAAAGGAGAAAAAACACGGGCACCACTCGTAACAACAACCGGACGACGACGTTCCAGCCGACTTTTTTCGCCAAGCCTTTTTGCGCTCGGTCGTTTTAGTGACGCCGCTTCTAGCCAGGTCCCGAGACTTTATGTAAGAAGAGAAGGTAGATTTCTCAGTCTGACCTCGGCGGTCTAGACCCCACTGTTCTTTTCAGAAAGCGAACTAAAAAGGGTGAAGGAGCGACTCGGAAATTGAATGCAGTATGTACATCTGACAATTCCACGATCCAATTCGCACGGCCGGCGGCGCGCCGCGCGGACTCTGCGCCAAGTTTTAATTCGTGTCACGAGTCTGGGTCAGCGGAGTGCCGCGTGGATGAAATAAGAAGCAGCAGCAAGCTCGCAGGATGGAAGAGCGGGTGGTGGGCGCATCCGCGTAAGAAAATCGAAATTTATGTTACACCATGTCAGCCAGCGGAAGCTCAGCTCAGGCATTGCCGTCGACAAGTAGCAGAGCGAGCAACTGCTGAAAAACACAGACGACAAGACAGCCTGACTCTCTGCTAGCTGCGCACCTGAAAGAGCGAGCTGCTGCTCTGCTGCCGCGCCAGTCCTAAAATATCCCGGGAAAACATTTGCGTTTGTCAATCTTTTTCCTCGGTGCTTCAACTCACGCGTTAAAAGCGCCTTTCAAAGAACAGCATGGGAAAGCAGCAAAGCGCTTCAACGGCAGCCAGTGCAGTGGCGGGCTTCAGGGAAGAGCGAGTCGCTCCAGCATTTCGAAATTAAATCGAGCAATTTGCCTGCGGTCGACCTGCAATTTCGTTCTGGTCAATGTTTCGGTGCGCTGCGTTCACGCTTCCACGCCAGTTCCACTTTCCCTGCCTTTCCCCTTCACCCTTCACAAGTGAAAAGGACCAATTCCAAACTCTGCATAAATATAAAATATGCAGTAAGAATATTGACAACCAGCAACGCTGGAGATAACATGCTTTTTAAGCGAATTCATCGACCAGTGCGAAGCAATTAGTTGCATTTATCGAGAAGGCAGTCTAATATCAGGCAAATGTATGTATGCACACAGAGGGCGACGTGCCGGTGGAAGTGTGCGAGGCGGAATGAAAGTCCGACCGAAAAATTCCCCGTCACGAATACGGGTAACCGGATTTTCGATAAATATTTGCCCGAGAGCGGCGCGAGAACGGCAAGGCTATGCGGGAAACTCGACGGGAAAGCGGCACGTGCGAGCATAACGAATTCAGAACTCGCCTCCTCGCCGTTGTTATCCTCCTTGTCCACCTTCCGCGATGTCATCCGCGATAGAGACACTCGCGCTCTTTTCTCGCGACCCCACCGACAATGACAGGGAAACTCTACTCCGACAATCAACAAGCAAGTCCAAGGAAATTGTGCGTACCCGACTTCTTTTTCCCCTGGCAAGCGACAGTTTAATCGAATGGCAGAAATGAGAGCTCATCCGAGTATTTGCATACTTTTGAAATATTGAACGAGTTGACAAGGGACGTGCGTCTACTTGTTGGGATCAGAGAAGAAGATTACCAGACGACTACGCGATCGGCAGAAAATCTTTGCAATGCGCTTAGTCCAATTCCCAAGAAGGAGCGCACCACTCAAGGTGCTTATCTACGGCGCGCCCTCTCTCCCTCTCTCTGCCTCGGCTGTTTCACGCGCAATGTATTCGTGCGGCATTTTCCCGTTAGAAGGATGCGGCCTGGATCTGGCAAAAGAGGATTTTATTCGAAGGAATAAAGCTGCTCGTTAAAATTTCTACGGCGGCGGCTGTGGTGTGGCATACAGCGAATTTAAAGCTGGCGTGTCGCGCGATAAAAGGATGAATCGGCATACACACGGCTGGTTGGCGTGTAGCCGCCTAGTAAGAAATCTGAAATTCATGCTTTCACGTACGTTTGCGGCCGGACGCGACCCTTCGTCTCTCACTCTCGCCCTCTCTCTTACCACAACTTCCTCCCTTCCTCCTCAAGGGAAAGCTGAGAATCGAGGAGAGGAAAGGATTCAGCCGCAATGCCCGCTTATATACCTACGGAAGAAAGCACTTCTCGAAAAATCTTAGAGAAAAGATTCCCCTTTTTATTCTGACCGTTCACTCCCTCCGTTTCGAGGGAGGATTGGAGCGCTAACCTCTTAAACGTTAAGTACGCGAGACTTCACTAGAATCTCGGAATTGTACGAATTAAAAATACACTAGCACAATTTCAAGAACTGCTGTTATTAAAAAAATTGTTGATGATACATATTGAACTGCTACTTCAAATTAGAAACGTGTGCTTCATCCGGATCCGATAATTTACGAGTACCCGCACTCTCATTGATCTGATTTTACTTATCTGTGAAAGACTCTCCGCCGCAAAATTCAGTTTCCTCGACAGGTTGACCCTTCGAGTGGAATCTTCGCTGCCAGTCTACCCTCCCGCACAAGTGATCGATCTTAATTCAAAGGAAGGATGGGACGAAGGTTCTCAAGGCCCTTGCCATCGCACGGTAAAACTATCCACCCAAGTATTCCAAGATGAACAGTGAAAATGTAAGGTAGAAGGATTTCGATTACGTTTAAGCACCGGTATCAGGAAAGACGATGTAAAAATTGTGAAGCCTGTTTCAATCAGGACTACTTAAAGATAAGAAGAAGAATGAAAAAGTATTGGATTACTGGGAAGAACTTTGCTACCGCATCATTATCATAAGTATGGTGTTACATGCGTCCTTGGCCAGGATTATCGTAAAACAGGTCTGACGAGATCTGAAGAAGCGTTAATGAACGCCGCCATAATGAAAAGATTCATGTGGAACCGACTTCTACGTGACAGGCAAAACTTTTCGACTTATTTTAGCCTTCTCAAGCAATGTCGCCAGTCTCAGTGAAGGCAAACCTTCGATCCACGCAAAAGTGTTAGCATAAGAGAGTCCGACTCAAAGTTATTCCGCCGGATGCAAATGAAATTAGCGAGCGGTTGCAGAAGATCGTAAATCAAGCGACTGATTCCTAGTGTTCGGTCGAAGCTTGCGTGGTGCGCCACCGGCGAAGCAAAATTTCACCTCTCGTGAAAGAGTTGGCGCGAGAAATCTGTAATTTATGTCTTCACCTTACTCGGTGCAAGTCCGCTTGTCCAAGAAGGCACGTGGTCTCGGCGACGAAGGAAGGCTTGGCGCGACGGTTTATAAGAGTTGAGAAAGATTCTTAAAAGGATTACTTTCCCAACCAGCCTTTTTCCTCATCACTGCGACTCGAATTCAGCAAGTGAACACGAAGCGCCGGCGAAGCAAGTATCGGCAAATCGAACCGCAAGCCCACTACTTCCAATTGCGATTCAGCAGCATAGAGAACTGGCAGAATTTCCGCGTGCACTCTACTGGAACAAGTCGACTGTCCATTATAACCCGTCGAAATCTCGGTCACTTGTGAGCGGGATGCCAATCCCAATGCGCCGCCGAGGGAAACAATGCCGAAAGGAACTCGATCCGATGATTAAATTACGGGAATACGCGATAGCTAATAGACGTCGACGACTTCCTCCCTCGTATGATCGAAACCGATCCGCCTATCACTCGCAAATTCAACCAGGATTCAGAGCATTACGAAATACAAATGATTTGCAAAAGCCATTAGCTTCCGCGTTGTGCAACAATAAAAAAAGCGGGGGCCACGGTATTAATTTCGTCGTGGTGGTCTTAATGTCCAGTTACGCAATAGGAGGGAAATGTTGGCGGCAATAAAGCAGCGTGGAGAGTTCGACAGCGGGAGCCGGGTGCAAAACGAACTAACTGAGATGTTAATTACAAGTTGCACGAGTAATATCCCGGATAGATTGTTTTAGACTGCACGAGCAACAGCAGGAGCGAGTCTGCTGCTTGTGTTTGATCGACTTTGTCGAGGGGGATGCTCCCGCTCCTACGGAGATTACACTGAAAGCCCGAGCACGCGGGAGCGCGCGCGCGCGTGCATGGTGTGCACCCAGTGTGTCTTACGCTCGATCCGCCACGCAGCTCGCTGCTCGATTATTCATGCGAGTATTATAGGAGAGCAGGCGGTCCCGCCGAGAATGAGAGGTAGACAGGTAAACCCGGCTCAGCCCCGGCAAATGACTACGCGCCACCTAGGTACAATGGCCAAGCCGCAATAATACCTCCGCTACTACCGCCACCGAGCCGATCGCCGGAAACGAAGTACTCGCAAACATTAATGGAACTGACATCAGCCAGGCCCGATCAATACCTGGCATTAATTAAACATTTTCAACCGATTAAAAGACTGCCAACTATGCCATTCATTCTCTACCCGCCCGCCAGGATATTCCCTACAAACTTTTATGATTGCGAGATAAAACAAAACTCTAGTCGCGGCCTCGACGGCTGACAAGAGTTGCCGAGAAGCTGGACTTCCCTTTAAAATAACTCTTTCTACAATCGCGGCGGTGGTGCTCGGTTGTTCCGGAGCGCAGCAGGGGTTGGTAAGGTATGCGGGGTTGAAGGAACTTGTAAGGAGCCGGTGGGCGGTGGGTGGGCGATAAGTCGTGGAAAACGAACTAATCAAGGCATTAATCTCCTTTGCGCATCGTGGCCCGCGGCGAGCGAAGAGAGCGCGCGTGCGCGTATATATGTAAATGAATCTAATTCCTATTCTCGTCGGTGCCTTCGGTAGAAAATGGCGGCGGCGGCGGCGTCGTCGTAAAAATGTAAATCTTGCTTTGAATAATATTCTCTCTCGTCCCTCGGCCCCCCACTCTCCCGCTCCGACAGCCTCGCTCTCTCTCGCTCTCTCGCTCTCTCTTTCCCAGAAGCAGGAAAGCTTCGCCGGGCCGTTGTGGCCGCCCGGCCAACGCGACTCAGAGGAGCATTGCTCTGCATAGCGTACGTAGGTAAGTGCACTAGAAACTAGAGACGAACCGAGGAGATAGGCACCAAAAGAGAGAGAGAGGGAGGGAGAAAGGGAGAGAAGTCTCGCGTACAGCTTTCCAGCCAAACGGAATGGAATAGGCGAGGCAATAAATAGCGCGAGCTGTTCGTTGGATAGACGATACAAATTGGAAAGACGCCGCTCGTAAAGAGGAACGGCGCACTAGGAGCAGTGGGTCGAGTTATTTAGCGGAGGTGCGCACATCAGCAACAGACGCGGAATAGTGCGAGCGGCGCGGCGGACCGAGTGAAGCCGCGCCCGGCAATGAATAAAAGGGAAACATAATAAAGGGAGAATCCAAAAGTTATGCGTGCGCGAGGGCCACCGAGTCACTTAACGAACTTCACTCGCGTGTAATTTTCCGCGCTACATGCCGCGGCAACGTGTTTATATTACATTACACAGCTGAATAACGCGTGGAAGTGGCTGGCCGGGAGAGGAGAGTGTGCATAAAGAAGCCGAAAAATGGAGAGAACGAGGAAGGAAGTGCACATCATAGCCATGGAAAAAGCAAGGAATGAAAAGGCGGTACGAATAGCTACCGCGTGGAAGAATGGCGAGGTGTTCTCTCTTCAAAAGAGAATACGATGAATTAGGTGAAGAACAAGCAGAGGATAGAAGATACAGATCCAAAAGAGAATAGGCGGCGATGGGAAGACGAGGATATAAGTAGGGAAAAGGAAGAGGAACTAGCAGTTTAGAAAGGCTGCAAGTGAACAAGGCGAAAATGGGAGGCTGCTAGAGGTTTCGCCTGGGAAAAGAGGACAATCTCGTTGCCGGCATAATGCCATTGCTGCTACGCTGACACCTTCGCTCGCATTAAGTATCACGTATAGTTGCGAGCACGGGGCTTTCTACATTCTCACATTTAGAGTGCGACAGCCCCGCTACTGAAATCATCATGCATGGGGGTTGCTGTTGGAAAAAGCGACATGTCGCTGCCGGTACACCGGTAGATCCCGAATAAACAGAGAGGAGCTTACAGCGAGAAGCCGACGCCGGCCGGGTGAAGGGTCAGAGCAGAACGGATAAAGAAGTTGGTGCGGCGAAGGTTCAGTGACAGCGGGTTAATCAGGTGGCCGGTGAGATAGAGGGTCAGAGGACACGCGGGCCGAAAGTAAAAACGGGAGGAAGGTCGCCGCCAAGAGAATGGGACGTGGGGGGTAATGCAGGTCGAGGATCCGGGACAAAAGCAGAAAATGAGGGGAGAGAAGCGGGTGGGCCAAGATAAAGACAATAACCATAGACAAGCCTGTTACATTACGCGGGAGAAAGAGCACCGCGAGCGCACCTCAGGAGGACTGGAACAAAAAATCGCCGGTGAAAACATCGCGCAGCACAGCCACTGGTGCGCGAAGGTAACAAGATCCAAGGAGGAGGAAGAAGCGAGAGAGAATCGAAGGAGAGAACGCGGGCAGGAGGACTTCCGTGCAAAGATAACCATCATAAAGAAATGGGTTATACTAAAGGGTAGAAGAACCCCCGGGAGAGTGGTTGCGGGAAAAGCAGGATTCGCCGAGCCGGCCGCCGCCGCCGCCGCCGACCAGAGCACACTGGAGCAAAAAAGAAGGAACACAAAAGCGGAGTGAGAGAGAGAAAGAGAGGAGTGAGGTGGGCAGGCGGGCGGGCGCGTGTGCTATGGGAGAAAGCAAAGTAGAGATGATGGGAAGAGGGAGAAAGCAAAAGGAGAGTAACCCTGATAAAGATAACCAGCGCGGAGAGACAGGGTTGGGCAGGTTAGGGGGGTAGTTAGGTATGTATAAAGCGCCTTCTTCGTGGAACGCCTCGGCCACATTAAATACCAGCTACAATGCGCGCAAGAAAGGGTGCCGCACCCCCGCGACAGGGTACTTATATTATATAAGGCGGATAATAAAATAAAAAGTGAGCGGAGGACAGAGAGAGGAGATACTCGGACGACAAAAATATAGAAAGCGCGGGCAAGAGTCTATGCGTTAGGTAGAAAAGAGCAGGCTCGGCTTGACTAGACCGGGAACCAAAGTAAAGAGTTGCTAGGGTGCGAAGAGAGCTAGGAGAATGGGCTGAGATACGTTCTTCGGCTTGGCGTGGAAAATACAGGAGGAAGTGAGCAATGAGCGTGAAAGAGAGTAACGAGTGAAACCACTGTGCAACGTCAGCCCCGAATAAGATTAAATCCCGTGTTACAGGGAATCGGTCTTCCTCGTATCTTTAAGAATGAAATAAAGATGAATCTCTCGTACACCTGACACAGCATAATAAAACGAATGAAGCGCTTTCTGCATGACACGTCTGTAACATTAAGTGGCATAACCACGACCCTCATCCTCTCGAAAAAAAACGATCTATCTCCCCGTACATGTGGAAAAAAGTGGGCAGATCTGAACCCTCCCCTGAACGCCACACCACCGCCGAGCGAAGAAGCAAGGGTAGCCGAGAGCGAACGCTCCTAAAAAAGAACTCTAACTTATCGCTCCCGGAACTAAAAGGCGAAGCGGCGAGAGATAAGGAGAGAGGCGCGGCTCTGGAATACGCGTCAGGATTAAAAGTGTACAAAAAAGGAGCTCGGGGGTAGAAGAGTCGCAAAGCGAAGTGGACGCAGAGAAACCGCGAGCAGCAGTGCCGACACGAGAAATAAAGATCGCCTCGGGTCTAAGGGGGATCGCGATGCACAAAAAAAGGTGTGGGAGGATCCGTGAAACAAGAAAGATCAGGCTTTCTCGCATAGAAAAACGAAGATTGATAGGGTGGCAAAAAAGCGATGCAGCCAAGGCGCGCGGCCGCGGAAAATAAACAGGCCGATCGAAACAGCTGCCCTGAAGCGGAGCAACCACGCGGCCACTAGAAAAAGGTGCTGGAAGCCGGAGGAGAAACTGCACGGGGAACCGATCGTGGTGCACCCGTCGCCGCAAAAAAGTCTTGCCTGTGCTTGGTTGGCCGAAGAGCCCGCGAGAATGTTGCAAAACAAGCTGAAATGCGGTGTTGAGCCAAGAGACTCCCGGGAATCGTAGAACACTGCATACGGTTGGACGCGAAAAAGTTCGAGTGAACTTGCAAAATCGAAATAATCAGAAGCGCCGAGATGGGAGAGTGAAAATCAGTTCTTCTTCAAATGTTAATACTCCTGTAAACAATCCACCCCGATCTTATTCCATTCCCATCGCCTGATATTTCAAACTTACTACACAAACATTCTGAACTGGAACCATTGTATACTTGCCGGGGTATTTCTAGTTGGTAAGAGGCATTGGTACAAAAGATCCTGGGATAATAACATGGAAAGAGATTGGAGCTCTGTGGACCTTCCTTTCGGAAAAGGCAGTGGGTCAGATGTTCGCAGGATTAGAGAAAAGTCGGACGCACAATATCGGGACTGCTCGCAAGATCTTTCCAATTATCCTTGTAAATCCTCGCCCGCCTACCGCCAATTTCCGGTGACCCGTTGCTACATTCGATTAGGGACACGTTCCACATGGAAGATCGGCCGTTCGGAAAGCCGGTCACTTATAGAAAGCCAGTAAGTTATTACAATTCTTAGCGTGGCCTGCTGAGACCTGGGAATGTATCGGCGTGTAACTGGCGGTGATCGTTTTTTTCTCCCTGCTAGCAGGAAGATATGGCGTAGACGGTCTGAAATTAGATCGGGAGGAGAGGAGAGAGGATGCTTCGGAAGAGATCGGAGGCCGGTTACGTGGTTACAGAAACTACCAGTGGCCCTATCGAGACTCTCTTTTATTTTTAGTCCGCTTCACCGGCTTCCTCCGCACTCTCCTCCACTCGACAATCGTTCACTAGCAGACGCGTCACGAAAAATTCCGCCCCGACAAGTGGCTATGCTACAAACAGATCTCGAGCGCGCCAATAAAATAGCAAGACTCCGCGCTCTCCCGTAAATCGCGGTACACTCGTTCAGATTGTCACTGGTTTCCGTCGTTGTTTCTCTTTACCAGCGAATTCCTCTGACAATGTACGTTGTGTCGCTCTCATTAACAAATGCGGCGGCTTAACAAGCTGCACTTGAAGCGAAAGGAAAGCCCAGCAGCTATTTAGCTGGGAGACCATGCTCATTCGATGAAATTATGCGGAGCATTGTTAGATACGTGCAGCGGACCGTCTCCCACTGTCCAATCAGGCATGAATCATTCGGTTTCAGTTTCCTCCCGCATCTATTACCAGCCGCTTGTCTGCCGACTAATTTGCTGGTTAGTTCATTCACCGCAATTATAACCGTACCGGTCATGCATCGAGACAGCCAGAGAGCCAGGGTGATAGAGGGGCTCTATGTCTGCCTGGCCGTCATATATGATCGATGCCTCCCGACGTGTCTGCTGTCATGTATCTTACTCAAAATTCCCGTAATTGGTACTGACACTCATTGAAATTGAGGTACCAGCAAATTTTACTATCGACTGTTCCCCGAAGCCTTTGTCTCTCCGAGGAACCCACCAAATACTGTAAGCTTTCAAACTGTTAACTAGGAAAGAACGACTATTAACAGTTGGTAGAAAGTTCATTCGCAGGATGATGAAGCAATAGAGGCTGGAGTGAACAAAGCCCGCGATATTGAGGACGGTGCATAGTTGGCGCTCGTTCCCGTCAATGTTTCGCTCGATTTTCGAAAGCGCAACAGCGAGCATGTGTGCGCCTAACCGCAATTTTCCGGGAGCAAAGAAAATTCGGCTACGCCCGGATACGAACGAGCGACACGCCGCGCGAAATTCCACGCCGTCCAATTAGTCGGGCGAATCATTCGGTGTCGGCGCACTGTACCTATTATCTGACGATTGCCGGCCGACTAATTTCCCGGGTTAATTCGTCCCTCGTAATTATGGCCGATTCAGCGCAGACTTTCGGCGGCGGCGGCGGCGGCACCGCACGACTGGACTATTCGTGCTTTCGGACACAGTACACGTGGTGGCGAGTGGAGTCGAGCTCGTGGCACGGCTCGGCTGCCATAGTTTGTCGAGACAATTTCGAAAACCTGACTCGGTGGTTCACCGAACTTGAAACTCCCGAGCTATAAGCCGTTAAACGCATTCGAATAACACGGTTACGAATTAAAGCTCCATCCGAAGCCCCCTCGCCCCCCCTCCATCCCCCGGCCTTCCGCCCATTCCCATTCCACACTTTAGCCCCGACCCCGACTTGCTAATCGCTTGCCTTCATTATGTCCGGCACATTTGGCTTGCGCTGCAATAAATGAAACTAATTGCCCCGCAATATGCTGCTAAACCATCTACTAACGAAGGTCATACAACTCTCCCCCCCTTTCTCTCCTCCAATGTTTTCCTATAGTTTTCAACCTGTCATTCAGCTTTGATAGAACGATTAACACTCTCTCGAAAGAGAGGAAGGGAATAAGTTTTTAAGAAGGTTCATTTATTGAGAGCCTCACTGATCAGTTCGACCCTCCTGAGTTTGAGTGGAGGATTTCTTTAAACACACCGACAGCCCTTTCGAATGGGCGCCGGCGTTACTTGCGAGCTCTCGCGAGATTACGCGCACTAATGTCGTGATAAATTCCTGGGTCATTAATTTGCGGTTCAACGCTAACTGCGCCCGGCTTGTGTTCCCGCGAGATTACCGAGATGACGGAGTAACGATCCAAGGGTTTGCGTGAGGATTCATAATACCGTCTAAGATTTCTCAAGGACGTTGCGACCGCAGTGACTAATTAAATTTCGGCCGGAAGAATCCAGGATGGAATTCCTTTCAATTGGCAAGAGAAGCCGCAAAAGGAAGAGTGGAACATAATCGAAAATTTCACCGGAGATCTGTCGGTCCACCGGCGGGGACAATCGGAATGAAAGAAGCTGCCTTAATTATAGCGGTTTCAATATAAAGGGGGGGAGATCGCGTCGCCTAAAACCCGAGCCAAATCTGTCTCGATAAGGGTATGCCGAGATAGAAAGAGCGAGGGTGAGAGGGAGTGAGGTGGGAGGGGTTGAAGGGGCGAAAAGAGAAGGGTGGGTAGCGAGATTTCGGAAGAAGGCAAATTTCTCGAAGCCATTCGCGGATTGCGGATATCGGCGGACTGAATGCCGACGGGGTAGAGCTTCCTTAAGAACTCCGGTTCAATCAACTTTCCCATCCGGTTATTCCCTCTGTTTGAGGAGAAGTGGGGTGGAGAGCTCACCCTGCCCGGCTGGCGGCTTCGCACCCCGAAAGCCACAGAGACCCAGGTGCCGCGACCGTAAAGAAAGAGGCTGCGCTCGTCATTTCTCCTCTCTCCGATTCTACTCACCCATCCACCCACCCTCTAAACCACCCGAAACGATCTATCCCCGCGCTCCTCCATAGCCGGTCAGACTCTTTTTTATTACTGTCTGGCTGAACTGTGTGTAGTGGTAGCGATCGAAGCCTCAAAACTCCTGACGAAGGGCTGCCGCTCCGAGAAAATCAGAACCATCGAGGTTGATGAAGGTCCGAGGGTAATGGACGTCCCATGAGAGCATGCGGTGCTACTCGGATGCTCCGTGCGGAGCTCGGGGCGCCCCTTCCCATAGAGGTTCCGCTGTGGCGCGACGGCTTTATGCCCTATTACCTGATGGCTCGGTCATGTCGTCGCATGATGCTTAAGTGCAATTGAAAAATTGATAGGCATCGTGGCGGGCGCACCGCAGCGCAATGCGCACACCGCGCCGTCCGTCCTCTGCCGGATATCGATTCGTCGACGAACGCTATTATGTCGCACGTTGGCTCGCATAACACCCAGGGAAGAAGCTCGAGGGACCGGAAGTTTGCAAGCAATTACCGCTGCACGCCGGCAAACAGGGAGCAAACGCCCATCCACCCGCCTGTCCTTCCACCTAACGGACTTTCACAAGGAGAGTTGTGAATTAATGCAGGGCAGGGGGAAAAAAAGGCGATTTCTAATGCTGACATGACCAGCACGGTTAAAAAGCTCGCGGCATAGTCGACTGGATCGATATACAACAGGAACGATAATTATCCGCAGTTTGACTCGAACGGATGGAATAGTCGTACTCGATCAGTGAAAGGGGCAAGTAGTACAAGTCAATCGCTGATCAGCCAGTAGTAGGAGCGAGCAATCTCTTACAATTAGTAGCTGGAGCTCGCCGTGCATTATTCGAGACAGCTAAGCAGCCAACAATTCCAACGGAGTTGAAGCTTTTTCTAAAGAGCCTTGGGCGCTCAGCGTGCCACATTCAAGCGGATTAAGGTTTCCCTGAAACGATTCTACAGAATTCCTGGGCATCGAAGGGAGAACGGATGACAATCGTTTACTCATTTTCCGCGTTTCCAATCAACTTTCCAGGAAAGATCGAGCTTCTTTTACGCTCCCATCCACAGAATCGAAGGAGGACCAGCTCGACTTTTGTGTTTGCATTGTGCTCGCACCTTTCAAGCGGATCTCTCCCGTCAGCAGGCGCGCCATAAAATCTTCGAAAGTTTCGTAGCGAAACCATGGAGCAGCAGGACGGCGGCGGCGGCGGCAGCGGAGGAGAGGAGAGGAGAGGAAGGGGGCAGACCGGGGAAACCGACTCTGATTCCCCTAATGAAACTCTAAGATCCGAAGGCAGATAAAGCGGGACAGCGAGGAACTTCGAAGTACCTCTCGCCGCCCATCTATCTCTCCACCTCGCTCCCAACAGGCTGGGCGACCTTCTTTTCCTTATTTCTTACCGGGTACTCTCTAAGAAGAGGCGAGTCTTCTTTGACGTCGTAATTGCGTTTGCTGGTAAAACGGGTACGATAGGTTTACGTACTTGATATTATGCATCCCCTACCCCGATCCCCCACTCGCCCCCTCTTTCGACCAACATCATGACGATGCGCATTTAAGTCAGAAAGATACACACTTAACGCAATTACCATTGCAGTGATAAATCTTTCCCGGCTATTTCCCGAGGAATATCAATGCTGCCTGCACAGGCTACAAAGAACTTTCCCGTTCTGTTATATAGGCATTTATTATGCCCGATCAAATCTGGACTGTGTATGATTCGAGTAATTGAAAGACACTAGAATTATCATCGCTAATCCTCGACAGCGGCTGAATGGAACAATGGGCCGACTTTCCCCGCTACAATTGGAGCCCGTTCCCATTGCGACTGGCCGAACAGCGAACGCACAGCACACGAAATGAACATATGACAGTAGGCATTGGTCAAAAACCAATCGGATCGCTGGAACACAGACGAAATCCTGCATTGTGGTCGTATTAGCAGGTATTGCTGGTGTTTTATGGAGTTTTAGACAGGCGAGCGAACTAAAGCGTTTTTTGGCCCGAGGAGGAAAAGTGAGAGAGAGAGGGAGTGGGGCAAAGAGAGTTAGCAGATTGATTAATGCACCGTGGACCGATCGTTTCATCGAACAGTGAGTTAGCTGCTCGCACCGCTCTGAGTTAATTGAATCGCGTCCAATCAGGGGTCCAGTATGAATGAAGTACATGTATTTAACAGGCAAACGCTCGATCGCATGGTGGTTAATACGCGCTTCCGTCTCTTTTTTTTCCGCCCACCCTCTGTCGTTGATACGGTCAACACTGAGAGGACAAGGGAGAGAGAGAGAGAGTCAGAGAGAGTCAGAGAGAGTGGAAGGGCGGCTGTCGTCACATGTCCGAACCACTCAAATACACCGGTAAAACCGCTCATACAGATTTGCCGGGAGAACGCGTTATCGGTTTAATGTGCTTGGTTATTCTGTCTTCTAATTGGCCCGATGTGGCCAAATGAAATTCCTCGCGCGGATGAACCACGGCTTCCTCGTGCCCCGCCGTTTCCGAGTGATCCCGGAAAATTGAATTTTACACGTTGAAATCTGTTAACACGAGACAGCCTCGGCTGATTTCCATCGCGCCGCGCCGGCTTCCTGCCCTTTCCCACCTGTCATCCCATTGCGTTAACTTCTAACGATTGTTATCCTCCACCTATTTTTCGTGCCACTCACCAATCACGTATCTGTAACCCCTTATCAATCAGTACACGCACGTCCACATGTCGATTCGTGAGAGGCTCACTCGGAATTTCGGCAAGCTTTCTCTATTTGCAACGATTAAAATGAAATTGAAAGGTCTTCCAGCACAGTCCGATTGAAGTGTTTACAGCGGTGTGAGCGTGAAATTCTCTTCAATCGAAGCTCTAGCCGCGGGGTCTGATGGCGGGTTTCGGGGTTGAGTGACGTGTGCCAGAATACTTGGGAAAAAGGACTGCTAACGCGAGAAAATTGGAGTCCAAATTGAATTTCGGTATTAATAGCAGTTCTATTGAGGCGTCAATATCTCAACCTCGTCGGGGAACGTGGGTAACGCCGCAGTGTCGCAAACAAATATCGGAGAGTAGATTACGGGAGTGTGCAAACGTGCGGTTGCCCGAGAGAGAGAGGCGGAGAGAGGTCGCCAGAGAAATAGATAAAACAGAGGGAGAGGGTGGAATCGGGCTATGAAAATACTCGGACGTTTTCATTGCGTGCCAGGCCCACCCACACACACACACATGCCCATACACCACTGTCGCTCGGCGTAATGTTTTTAAATATCAATCGGTTCCCGATATTGCTCGCGCTTTTAGGAAACCTCGGCTCAAGTTAAACATCAGCGATTAACACGTTACTCGCTGACAATTCAATTTTATCTAATAAAACATGTACTCGTGGAGAGAAAATCTGTAGTCAGGTTGTAGTTTTGGTACTCGAGTCATACTCTTCTCAATCGACCTCCCGCCACTCTATGATTCATTTCATCGATTGGTTTGTAACGAACTTATTCCCCTTAACAAAATTGTAACGTTCGAGAGGAAAGGTTCGGAATACCATTCTAAAATAATAGTTCTTTCCGTCGACAGGGCTTCGATTATTCCTGGCACGAAACGAAACTTTGAATTACGTGTACAGTATAGCGCGATCCATTTAGCGTGTCCGAAACTTCAAACTCGAGCGGGAAGGGAAGAAGAGCTGCTCGAGACAGTAGGCGAGCCCGGTGGAAAGTTATCGTCGCGTGGACCATGCCACTTTGTTGGCAGAAACGCGCCGGTTGTACCGGTTTAATAAAGATGAGCTTATGAAAATTTATGGCGGCCCGGCCACGATCCTATTGGCTTGGCAATTTAAATGTGATGATTTGTTTTATTCATGAGGGATCATTTAAAATACTTACAACGTACGGCCGAGTACTACGAGGGACGAAGGAAGACAGGGAAAAGGCAAAGAGCGAGAGGCCAAGCCAGTTTAAACGAAGAGCCGAGAGCAGTGCGCGCGCTGCTGCACCGTTCCCTCGCCAATTCCCTAAGTACACAAACCACTCTTTCTGCATGTGTACTCAAGAAGATCGAGCCACATTCCCAGGGCCACTTGGCGAATAATAATTCGGTGGCCGATCAATCGACAACAATATCAAATGACTCGAGTTCAATTGAGCTATGGGAGTCAATAAATTTCCGGCACGGCTTTCCCTAGCCGAAGTCAATTTCAAAGACCATTCTTAACTCACGTCCACTGTAGAAGTACGAGCTGTCCGAGAACTTTGAAATCAATATGAAGGAAAGCATCCTTGTTCTACAGGGCGTAACATTGCGAGGGTCTCCCAAGGGTTCACCCTTGGAGAACCAGCTTGAAAGTACCACGGATCCGTGTAAAGCAGTCTCAGTAAGGGCTGGTCCGTAGCCGAAACACTTGGTCAATCATTTTTCAGTAAAAACTTTCTGAGTCAGTGGCTCGTAGCGAAAGGGAGCGACCGAAAGGGCGGTCACTTGGCGAGGCTGGTGCGTTCGGGGGTGGCACATAGCCGACGGATTCGACGATTACAAATTACCGTGCAACCTGTGCGAGGCCCCCCCAAACCACGGGGCCGTACTCTAACCTTGGAGAATTTATCGGCGTCCACCGGTTCGTGAATTTCGGTCGGGTGTGTGTGCCACGAAAATCGAAGGTATAATTTATACGGTGGGAGCGCGATCATTTTCACTCGAGGCACCGAGACCCTTTATGCCAGAGAAAGAGAGAGGGAGAGAGCGATGGCTCTTCGTCGATCCCCAGAACCTGTATTTTATTGGCCTCGAGATGCCAACGATCCTGGGGACCGCGATAACAATAATTACTTGACTGAGAACTCGTTATTTCTCATGGCTGCCACTCTCGTCAGCCTCTAACTACGAATTTCCGTACATATCATTAAACTACTCGCCATTCAATGCTCATCATAGCCTGTCTCGCGGGCATATATTACACAGATGTATGAACAATATCGTAAGGATGGTTAAACTCGATGGGCAATAATATTATAAAGCACGGGAAACTTCTCTTAATCTTACGAGTTACTGAGAACTGCCTTTCACATTGCTTTCGAGACCTGCATTTCCAAGGCGACTGAGGAAAGTGCGGTGTAAAAACTGAGGCATTAAATCCATCGTGCAGAGAGTGAGTGCGTAGATGGAAGATCCTCGGGCAGCCAGTAGAGAAAGGGTGCAGACTCACGATCTCGTGGGGCTACGTTAATGCGAAGGGGCAGCCGCGTTAATCACACGGCGATACTTTACAGGTCAACGTGTAATTAATAAGCGCGCGAAGGGTTGCATTACGATATAAACGGGGCCGACGCAGCTCGGAACACCGAACACACACTGGTGCATAGACATTGCTTGAGCGCGGCTTTAGCCCCAGCATATACTTTAATAGGCGCTCACCTTTAAAGACCCCCGGCTCCACACTGAGGGCGCATACATATTTCCACGTAATTAGTCGCGTTACATTAACACACACACCTACACAAATCCACAGCATTTGCGTTGGATGCACGAGAGGAAGCATTCCGTGTTTGGAATTAAGTCGGATTTGATTTAACAGGTCTCGGGGCAAAAAGTAACTTTCGCCCGCGCATCCCAACGAGGCCACGTTCGTTTGGTACATTCGACAAAAGCTGCGTATAACCGGAGCCACGCAACTTGTCTATACAACTTAATGCGCCAACTTTCCCCATTTGAACAGCAGGGCGACAGTCGGTGCTGAATACGCACGAAAGAGAACGAATGAGAGATCATGTCAATATAGTTATCGATGAGACTTTCGGAATATCCGGTGAATGAAAGCTGGCAACCAGAGCCTACGCAATTATTCGTCTGGCAAACTACGACATTGATTGTTAAAGTGTTAGTAGTGAAATGTATAATAGAGTGTAACCACTAAGTTCGCCAAACTAACTGGTGAAGGACCATTGTACTTCGAAGGGACTGAAATCTCAAGGACCGAGTGTGAAATTCAATTTCTCCGCGAGAACTGCGCGAAAAGGCTTTCAAAGCACATTGTTCCTAAGCATGGCCCAATGAAGCCCGGCTTCTTTCAAAGGAACTGCATTCGCCCTGCGAAACACTCGTTGTGTACATAACGAAAGTTCGACAGGGTATACCGAGCACAGCCAATACATACCAATTGTCGTACGAGCGTATCTCAGAAGATTAGGTCTTCAGGGTCGTTATTTTGATGGCTTGCGTTCAAGGAGAATGTTTCAAGAATCGAAATTTCAAGCACAAAGTCTCTGTATTCATCAAGGAAGAAGTAATATAAAGACCAGAGTCCGAACACGAAATTCATTTTCTCGCAAAATTCTGGGTTCTGGGACTTTGACGAAAAATCGATAAATCGATTGTTCGAGTATCTAAATGGATAAAAAATATAAAACCAGTGGCAGAAATGCCGGAATTGTGTGGGAAACAGGTGGAAACAACCTTCTGAATAATCGAGTCTTCTTGATTTCGGCAGTATTTACCATGTTTTTTTATCTTCCCGACCTTTCCCGGGGCTGAAATTTTGTAGAAAGTGTTTTTTTACATCGAGGAAGAAGTAGAAAAAATTCCAGGCCCCTAGCTCAAAATTCATTTTTTCGCAAATTTTTTAAGGCATACCCCTTCAAAAATTTTCGATTTTTCGAAGGTTCTCGGACCGGGACGAACGCTTGATTTTTCGATTGCTCGTGTCTCAAAACGGATAAAAAACATAAATGTTGTGGGGGAAATGCCGGAATTCGACCTAAAACACATGGAAAACCGATCCTGAATAGCTGATTTCACCTGATTTAGACTGGTTTTTGCCATGTTTTCATACTTCCCGAGCTTTCCTGGGGCTGAAATTTGATGGGTAATGTTTTTTTGTATCGAGGAAGAAGTAGTAAAAATTCCAGAGCCCTGGCTCAAGATTCATTTTTTCGCGGTCCTCGGGCTCATTTGAACGCTTCATGAATCGATAGTTTTGGTATTAAAATGGACAGAAAACAAAGAGTCAGTGGTTTAAAAGCCGTAGTGATGTCGAAAAAGTCCGATTTTTAAACATCTCTGAAGGAGTAGCCCTTCTTATTAAAATGACTAAGAAAGTTGTGGGGACTCGGTGAATAGGGCGCGAAAGGCCGGTGCAGCAGCATGTCGTTCAACTCGAGCATAATTGATTATAGTACACGCTTCCCCATTAAAGCACATCCCGGGCTTTGGCACGATCAAGAGAGAATTCTAGTGCGCGTTCGCATTATACTGGCTCCGCGTCGTTATTCACCATTGTGCACGCGGAATGGTTATTGTGTAATTCGTTACAGTTTGGCCGACGTTTTCGCTCAGCGAGGCTTCACAATGCTGTAACTATCGGGTTCTCTCTCGCTCGTCTCGCGCTCGCTTGTTCTAGCCGTTGCGTTCCGGCTGGCGCTCTCATTCTCTGTCGCGGCTCTGACGGTAAAATGCAAAACATTTAATTACACATGCGGCTGCGTATAAAGGGTCGAGTGGGCGTGACACGCCCAGTTGAAAAAGTTCTGATTATCGTCGGAAATTAGCGTTCGCTCATTCGCGCGCGCATTCAAACGCGTCCGCCCACCCCCAACCACCGAGATTTTTTCCCGCTGCTCGTGCACCTTTTTCAGTAGCCGCCACGCGCACCTGTACCTACAGAGAGGTGCTGTATTTAACGGGAGCGCGACATAACATAGTGGACAATGGCGACAAAAGCTACTCTGAAATTAAGAGAGCGAACAGCCCCCCGATTTTTCTTGCGTCAACCGCTTGGTAGGAGTGGCAGAGGGTAGCCGATAAAGTCAGGAGTCCTGATGACTCTCCCTTTGCCGCGATTGCGGCACACATGTTCCATGAGTCACTCTAATGTAGGAAAATATACGATGGGGGCGGGAGAGGAGGTCGATGGGTGCGGTAGATGCAATTGCGGATGCAATTGCCTTGGAATTTTCCCGCTGCTCTGGTAGCTGCTATCCTGGGATGTTTCATTCAGTATATTACTACACACAGCAATAACGCTGAATTACTCTTCTATTCAACATTCCACAGTTTCTTAACTTCATTCCTCCTATATTTTGACGAATCCCAAACAACAATTCATTCATATGTCCTCGGGAAACTCACAACGAATACGTGAATGGTTTAGTGAAACTATTATCGCTATACCGGGATAGAAGATTGACGGAGAACAGAGGGGCTTAATAAAATCCAGAAACCTATTAAACCAACCGGCAGGATCTAATCCTTTCGGCGGGGCTTTAATTCCGGATATTAAAACTTAGGCAGTGGCACGTGCGGATATATCGCGGTCCCGGAATTGCATAGGGAAACATTACCGGTCTGAGCCCGGAGGATTTCCATCTCGTGAAAATATCGCCGTTCGAGGATACACATCGAGCACACGCCGCCGCACGTACACTCACACGTACAGCGCAGCCGGCCGTAAACACTTTTCAGGGTTTAATCTTGCCGGGGATCTAGTAAGAAGGCCAAAAAAAAAGCCTGGAAAAAGAAATTGCCCCCAATAGATCGAGGCGTCTCGCAAAAATCCTTATCTGCCGAGGGCTACGAGCTCAGATATACGTTTAGAGTGGAGCGAGTGTATTCCCAGATACACGTACATTTGAGGTACGCGCGATTTATACCTTTAATCTCTCTGACTCTCCGCCCACTTATAAACGCACTAGCAGCTCCGCCCGTTATAATATGTTCGCGCAGATGCAAAAATACGGCCCGGGTGCCTCTGGGAAGCCGGCGAAGCACGCCGATGCGGTGCTTGAATACCAGAAAGAGGGTAATATTAAAAGCGACCGATGTATAAACGTCTGTGTGTGTGTGTCTGTGTACGCCAACGCAAGAGATGTGTAGCACGTACCTCTCAAGTATTTCGATGGATACTTCATACAAGAAGGATCCGTAACATTCGCGATCTATACGTGTACGCGATACTAATATATCTAATTACTTCTCGGAGCTTTTCACGGCAGGGCGAATACTCAATCATCGCCGGCAGGGAATCCGTTTAGCGCGCGTGCACTTTAATGCCTATTAAATCAGATGTATCCGGACGTAGTCGGATAGGGGAAATTGCGTTAGCCATATCATTTATTGTCCGGTATTAATTCCCCCAGCGGAACGAGGATGGCGGCTCGCGCTAACTACAGCTCTCGGCGTATTAAACGGCCGTGGAAGGCACTTAATGTATTAAATCATTGAAGCAGGATCAGTGGAGACTAGCAAAAATCATGCGAGGAGTCGGGAGAGAGAGAGAGTGTGCGAGAGTGCCAGGGGGACTAAAATGGTCTATCGCCATAGTGTTCCACCCCTTGCGCGATAGAAGCATCGTGTTTTTCAGCGGAGGGAAAAAGGGCAGAAAAATAAGATGCAGAGTGGTTTGTGGTGCTGTAGGCGGCGGGGGCGGTGGGGGCGGCGTCTAGATCATTTAGTAAAACGGTTGAAATTGCGACGAGGGTACCTACGATCTGGCGCTCCTCGCCATAGGTCTGCCTTCGCCCAGTGGTGGCCGTGGTTGTCGTTTGCTTATCGCACGCGTCGCGACGTAAATTAAGGAGCGCCGCTCACTATAAATCATGGACAACTGGAACGAACTGTATCGCCATCGGAATATCAAAACACCGGAGCCGCGTACCGCGTGCCGAACGAACTTGGAATAACTTGGGGATGTCCTCTCAGTGTGTGTGTGTGTGTGTCTCCGAGCGCCGCTGTCTCTCAGCCCTGGGAAGCGGAGCCCGGGCAATTCCCTTTTCTCGCTCGCTCGCTCGCTCTCCTCTGTGGCCTCGCACGCTTAGCTACGATGAATTTTAACTGGCCCTATCCCGTCCATTCTTCCATGGACTCGTTTTAGCCCGGAATTTCGTTCTCGAAGGAGGAAAGCTGCCACGCTAGCCTCTCCGACTGCGCGACGCTGTCTTTACAGGACGTGTCTGGCTCGACACACGACGTACATTCACGGGGAAACGGCGCGTTTAATGCATTTTGTAATTAGACTCTCTTTCCTCCTTACGCGAGAGCGAGTGGCCGAAAGGACGCGCACGCGCGTCCAAATGAGCTGACTTATTAATTAAGGAAATGTAATGGAGAGCACGGTGCATTTAACCTGGCTCGAGTGACCCCTGCGTAGCTTAACTAGTCTCGACTGCCAACAATTAACGAGCCCACCTGCCCGCTTCGTTAAAACCTTTGAAATAATTGATAACCATGGGAAATTGTTGGTGGGGCGCGTGAGTTTGCTAAGGTAGGGCAAGTATACGGTAGCTCCTACCTCATTTTTATAGGTCACGAAGCGCGAACTCGAATTATCGTTGTTCACTCTCCGTCTTACACACATTCTCTCCGGCTCCGTGAAGAGCGGCTTCTTCGAGGGTGCCTAACGTCGTTCGCCGCAAGTTTCGTCGAGTAACTCTCGTAACTCGCTCCACTAATCAAGAATCCCAGGGTCCAGGGAGCCGCCCACTAGTCTTAGTTTAGAGAGGAGGACGGACAAGGGCGACAGAGAGGTCGCTGGTAGCGCAGAGGTCTAGAAAATCACATAATTACGAACCGTCACTTTACGAGGCCCCGACACTCGATCCTCTCCGATTAAATTAATAACTTCTTGGAAACACCGGGCGATGCTTGGCCGACCGATCGGAGTTAAGTAATCACGCAACACGGGGGCACGAGGGGAACGCGAGAATTCGATGTAATGATGCGAGGATGACGGCCCTCTGTGTACGTGTAAATTAGAGCCGGGCGAGAAAACAAGACGCGCCGACGTGGACGCGGTGGTGGTCGCGCGGTGTGCCAGGTCGTAATTACAGCTGGATTATTTCCGAGTTACCTCGCAATCAGCGAACTAAAGGGCGGAGTGAGAGGGAGAGAGTGAAAGCTTTGCGCGGCAGGGCTTATGAATTAAAGAGCGGCTTTCACTTGCGGATAGCCCTGATCCCAACGTAATCACCGCGATCATCGATGCCCTTTCCATTAGCCTGCCTCCCTGTAAACTCGAATCTAGTGGACTTAAACCTATCTCCCTCTATCTCTATCCAGCATACTCCTACGGGAGCTGCATAAGAATCACGCGATCAGCTTAGCGCCGGCTACCCACCACGCTATCACATCCCGAACACGTCTCTTTATCTAAGTGGCATGTAACCCAGCCTGGTTCCCCTTTAATCTAATAACCATTAGAAGACACATTTGCATGGCAGACTCGCCCGCTCAAGTTGACTCTGCTAATGATATTCCATGGAGTGAGAAAAAAAGAATTGACCGCACTTGAAGGAGATGCCGAGAGAATCAATGTACACAAACGGAACGTTTGTGCGGCTTAAAAGTGATCGACTCGATAGGGTGTGCGCTCCCTCACCAATTCGAATCCCTCTTTCCCTCCGTCCACCCGGCCGCTTTGTCCGTCAGGATTTTAAAGTGTTGGAGAGTGCCGGAGAAGCCGAGTGCTCCGCCGAGAGAGGAAAATAATCATTGAGAGAAAGCTTAGGGCGCAGGAGTGCAAGGAGTGAGGACGACGGGGCACGTCGAGCCTGGCGTGTTTGCACTGGAGAAGCTCGGCAATCGATCCCCGCCGACTAATACATTTAGAAGCGAACTTATCCGTGGGAATTAGCATGCTTGTTCAGTTTTCCAGAGTCAAAGCGTGGACGCCCGCCGCCGCCGTCGCCGCCGCGGCCCCGCTTCGCACTAATCCCTGAATCAACTTGGTGGTCTTAACCTCGGCGAATCCGGGGGACTCTTGGGAATAATACTTCCAGGCTGGCTGGTACTTTGGAACCCTTTTGCACTCTCCGTCAGCCGGCTATCGCTCCGGGAATCCGAGCCTTTCCTCCTCGAATGTGGCCGACTCTGTTTCGCTCTGGCGGAAGTACGGGACACGGGAGCGGCGGCGAGGGAAATACGGCGCCCATCGCGATAAGATTAATCGTTCGGCCGGACAGTTACAAATGGGAGATTATTAACTTCATCGATAGCCGGACACATTATCGTCGCGCATTAGGCTGCTCTCCAGGGCGGCGGCGCTCGATCCAGATCGAAAATTACTCTTTGCTCGACATCGCGTTATCGAGCTCTACCGCAATGCGAACTGGCTAAAGTCACCTCGAATAGCACTAATTGCTAATTGGGTAATGCCCGCTGGCTTTAGAGACGCGCCGGAGAAAAGCCGAGCAGTGTGTGGTGGCATCTTTTAAAATAGAAGTGTTGCGCTAATGACAGGGTATGTAGCGCGGCGGAGTGTAAGGCGGCAGAAAGCCTGCAATTAAATGGCTCATTCGCAAACGCATTTACGCTCCTCGTATGAGACGTCGCAAGCCATTCGAGCAGATCCCACCCACAAAAGTAATCCTGTCGGACCGTTGCCACCGTACTCGCGGCCACTGCAAGCATTGCATTAATATCCCTGCGGAGATCAGACCCGAGTTGGTCCAGTTGCTCCGTGATTTCGATTCTGTAGGAACTGACCTCGGCATTACATAATGTCTAATGCGTGCGCGCCAGCATTAATTGTAACTATCAGTGAATAGTTGTATTAGCTGGTTGCATGGTCAGTCTTGTGCGATAACTCGGTGGAACGGACGCAATTAATAATAAAGGAAGGATCGTCTCGGGAGGCGAGAGTCGGCGAAAAAGGAGGCGCTAGCCTCTCGAGTGCCGGAAGGTAGCGGCACGATAGTACGTGCCACCATAAACACTTCGCAGACCGGATTCTCGCCAGGAGAAACTCGTAACGAGCAGCAACGCTGTTATCACCAGGCTAATACGGCTTTCTAAACGACTGGAGCGCGTTCGTTTCCAGCTAGCTGGACGCGCGAGAACTTAAGAGCCCGTCGAGATTAGAGCTAACGGCATCGATTTTCACGCTGCGCACCTGCACGCAACTCGGCTGTCCGCCTGTTTGCCTGGCTGGCTGGCTGGCTGGCTGGCTGGCTGCCTCCTCCTTGCGCGATCGCTCCGATTTCCCACCAATACACCGACACATGTAACATATATTTCTCCTGGCGCCAGCTACCGGTTCTCTCTCTCTCGCGTGGCCCTCCGCTACGGCTCCCACTGGGTAATCCGATCTCATCGGGTGCGTTCAGGATCCGCGTGCTTCAGGAATTCGTGATCCCGAATTTCGATACTCGAGCTGACAAGGTAACCGCAAAGGTTTGGCTCGCCTGTTTCAGGATCCTCTCAGACCCCACTTTGCTTCCTCTAAACGCCATAATTCGAGCTGACGGGGTAACTTGATATCCATCCGATTAATTAAGTTATATGTCGAGGGTGGCAATCTCAAAAGACCCGACTCCCCACGGATGATCCTCAAGGCGTTACAAATCAGAACAGGAACCCTCCAGTGGCTCATTAATCAGGGACAATTGAAAACGAGTCCGGCTAATGGAAGGAATATTTATGCGCGGTTTCGCCGACACTGCGAGAAATTAACTGTGCGCCTTTCCCTATATTTTACCAGGCCGACTCCGCCCTCGGCATTCCAGATCCCAACACTAGCCAATGGCAATAGTGTTTACAGGTTCTGGATACATGAAGAATCGCAATGGAAACCACTCTGTTTTCATTATCCCGTCGATGAAAAGAATCGTGGAGAATCGTGCTTTTAGCCGGCTGCTTAATCATCGGATATCCTTAATCCATGTTCGCGGTGATGAACAAAAATTTCCCACAGTGCCGAACGCCTTCTGAATGGAGTGAGCGTCGGCACCGGTTAAGTGGGCTCGATGAAAGATTCAGCCGGTGATTGGCGAGCGATGTGAAAAGAGTCCGGTAATTAATTACACGACAGTGCCAGCCCGATACGTCTCTCTCGTGTCGCGATAACAAGTGATGCCGTTGCATTACCAAGCAAAGTGTGGCCCTTTTTGCGCCCATGCTGCTCGCCGTAGCTCGCGATGAGTCATGCATTATGCCAATCATTGGCTGTGTTTTTACTCTTTTGCATATGCATAGCTTACTTGACGCAGAGATTCCAGTCGGGTCATCGCCTCGCGATTATCCATCCGACTTGCTGCCGATGTAGAGGCATGCTGACGGAGCCCTTGTCCGATGGAAATCGCATACACCGTAAATTGTCGTCGCTCTACAAGGGCGGCCTCATCGAATCGTCCCTGACCTAGCGCGCGACAGGTGAACAACCTGCGATGCCGACAACGACCAGAGCAATGGCTCTATCATTGCTTTGAAACTAGATCTAAAGAAAGTGTCTCTTATACTTGTTCAAATAAGACTGAACGTGCAACGGAAGCCAGTGTGAACCATGTTCGCTGGTGTTTTTGAAATCGACAGACTTTGAGGTTTTACGAAAATTTCAACGACGTCACTGATAACGGCGAGGATCGGGATCGCGGGACGCGAAACTCTTCGGCAACTATTCCCGGTGAATTTCGCAACTGTCAGATTAACCGGAAGGATGCGCGAACCGGAACTGCATTTCTCGGAGAGCAATGCACCGATCGTAACTGTAGCGGTATTCGTTTTGCGGTTTGAGGGCGGGCGCACGTGCCGAACTATTCGAAACTATCGGGCTACAGGCGAGACTGTCGATTTACTCTCGGGAAAGTCACTCCACCGTCAAAAATGGATCGCTCGTGCGAAAGACGACCCTTCTGTTCTCTCCGTAGGGCAAACAACGCCCAACCTGATGCTGAAAGCAGCCGGCGAGATAAATTTCTAAACAAACGGTATCCATTTTCCGTGCTCTTCCCCTCTTAACTTCCTCTCTCGTTCTTCCGCTCATCCTCTCCTCGTAACGGTGATTGCGCGTTCGAGGATTAACGACGCCAGAAGACCGTCATGGTAAAATTAAGGACCCGACGCTTCTGACAGAGGACTACGAAGTCTCTCAAAATTCCAGCGCGATACACACAGAGAGCCATGGAGCTAAAATATTCCGTACGAGCTGGAGAAAAGTGAAATTGCCTTGCAGACTGGGCGCGGATGACGGCAAAAAAATCCCATAATCCTGAGAGGTTTTTTGCGAGCCCCGCGAGAGCAACGGAGGTGGGGGCGGGCAGGGTGGGCGATAGAGGGGCGGGAGAAATGAGGGGAAACAATGGCGAGGATGACAAGAGACGTTTCATCCGCCGAAAAAGCGTTCTTAACATTCTGACCTGTCAGTCTCTGTAGCGCTAGCCTCCCAGGGATTCTCTCTCTCTCCCTCTCTCTATCTCTCGCTCTTGCTCCCTCGCGATAAAAGTGAGATTAACCTTTCCCAGGACGGTAGAGAAAAATCCTGAACACCTGCCATCCGACGGCACTTAACGCGTTCGTAGACAATAGCCCTCGACCTCTCACCCTCTCACTCTTTCACTCCTTACAGCGTGAGATGCGAAAAATTTCGATTCGCGCAAAATAATTCCCTTTGTTGAGCTTGCCAGCCATCAATCTTCCGGCGGCGAGCTTTCAGTTTCTCGGCGAATGGCGACTCCGCGGCTCCTTCTATATAACTTCGCCGACCAATCGATCCCACGTCACAAAGGCAAATCGTGGCCCGTACCTCCGAGCGGGCAAAACGCGTCTGGCACCATCACCAATACGAGAATGAACCTGGCAGGGAAGAAGCCACGAGAAAATACTCTCTTACTTCCTGAAGACCCTGCAACGACGTGGCGATTCGAATCGTGACAATTGAAATTAACCCTCACCCTCCCACCACCAGAACCTCACCTTTTCAACTGATGGGAGAAAGGAATGGTACCTCTGGAAAAGAATTCTCTCGGCTCCCCAGGATCTTTTTGTCCACGGTGACCAGACACCACACGGAAGGCTTGCTTCCAGAGGAGAAAAAGAGCGGGAGGAGGGCGGACGCACGCACACTGGAAATAAATGATGTTTCTCCGAATCTAGCGCGGATATCTCCGAGTGTTCCATCAAGTAAATGCACTGCTAGTATGCAAAAACTGATCGCAAGAACCGACGCTATCCTCTTTCCAGGAGTAATTTGTTGCGCGCTGCATTTGCGCCGCCTGGGAAAGAAGACCTTAACGCAATTTCTGTACACTATTCATCGAAGCTCGATGTATTGAGTGACTCTTCATATTGACTTTTTCATGAGGGCCAACTCGATCGAGGTATACAAGGTTTCTTCAATAAGGATTCTTGGAGGAGGCTGCTAACACGACCTCGTTCATCAATGAGAGCAATAATCGTCGGAATAGCCTGGCTGGACTTATTCAATAAAAGTCTGCATTTAGAGGGACATTTCTTACGAGAATGACGTATCTGCCGGTGCTAATTGTAAGTGGCGCTCGCTCGCATGTGACGAGTGCCGAATGAAGACATCAATAAAGATATCATAAAACGAGTGTAGAAGAAATGTTCCATAAATGGCACCGACTAATTAACCGGGAGTCGAGAGACTGATGTTTCGGGAGATATAGCAGATGGTGTACCGTGGGCGGACATCAAAATTAGAGTCGCTTGGCTTAAACGAGACGAAGCAGCCTGGGTAGCTGGCGTCGTCGTCGGTTCTTTTCATAGTTGGGGACGAAATGATGCTGGGCGAAAGGGAAAGCAAAGGGTGGTTCAACTGTTGCGACGAGAGAATGGGAGGACAACGGGTTGCGCTGGTGCGCTCGTGGCGGCACTTTAACATGCTCCAGTTACGCAAAGCGCTTGTTCACTCACTCTTTCTCTCTCTCCCTCTCCCCCCACCACCCCTCATTCCCTGCTCCTCGGCGTTTCTCTCTTTCCTTCTGTGTTTCATCGCAAATCTACTGCTCGCTTGCTGCAGCCGTGCCCGGAACAATTCTCGCCTGTAGAGCGCCGAAATTACCCCGGCGTCGCGCCGGGGAAAAAGAGCCGCGCCCTGTTTTGTCGCAATTGTTTCACGTGCTCGTGAGGCTTTCAAGAAATAGCCGATGCAATTTCGCTTGTCCATTGCCGCGCAGGAAGCCAAGATCCCAAACGTGAAATTGGCATTGCCTCCCACGCATTCTTCGACACGAAATCCCACCGTAGACCTCGGCGATGTTCGCTGATAGCGAGGACAAGTGAGGAGAGTTTCGAAACACAAAGTATGATTGTCAGCGTGCGATTTTTTCAGCGTCATATCGAGATAGGAAGGGAAATGGCTGGGGGTGAAGTGAAGCGGTCGACGAAATCACAGAAAATGCGCGAAAGGAAAAAGATGCCGATGGCGTGGCATTTACGTGTGTCAGGCGCAAAGGCCGACTGGCGGTACACGCGTCACGTAGCCCCGTTTGATACCGTGGGGAACAATCGGGGAGAACTGAAAATTAAACCGCGTTTTCACTGGCTCGTGCAAAAGCGAGTCTTTCAATCGCTCCCGGCACGACAGGGCCTTTTTTTTGTCCCAGGGAAACGAGTGGGTGGAGCGAGGACAGGCGGGGCAAGGAAAGACACACAATGGCACTTCTCGCTTGTTTACCGTGAATTATGCCACTCGATACCGAGGGCCAAGAGGCGTGGAAATTTTTCCATAATCTCGATAGCCTTTTCGGTACGTGTCGTGGAAATTCACGGCCGGCGAAAAAAGACTGAGAGGTGCAAGAGGGAGGCAAGCACTCTCCGCAGCAGCAGAGCAAAAAATTCGTAGACAATGGCACGCTCTTGGAGGCGCGCGTCCTGTCGCCCCCGACAACATCTATATATCTGGCTATTGTAACACAGCCGACACCGAACTTAGAAAAATTCCCGCGTACTCGACGAATTAATCTTCGCCATCTGCCTTCAGGTAATACATAGTATAGCCTTTCCATTTGGTCGAGAGGCTTCCCGTGGGTTCGGTAAACGAGTGAAGGCAGAAGAGAAACAACGAGGAAAGAGTGCCACTCTTGAAAGAGGAACATGTTCACGGCTGTCACTCTTGCCGGAAAGAACTCCTCGTGCACCTAACGAATCATGAAGTTTGATATCCCAGGACAGGCTGTGTAAACTCGAATTAGCGGATGCCAACCAAGCAGAAGAACTGCAATCGCCGTGGCGTCTTGGCGACTCAAAGGCAGATAGCCGAGACTCGTCGTCGAAGATGGAAAAAGTTCACTTTCCTCGGCGTCTCTCAGACATTTAAGCCGCTTCCACCCTTGGAATACGAAATTGATGCCTCGCCGACCTGACACTGAAATAACCCGATGATATTTCCTGAATCGGGAATACCATCCTTCTGCTCTTATATGCTTCCCCTAGAAAAAGCAGGCCGGGGTCAGCAGGATTTTCCCTGACCCTCGATGAGCAAAAAATTTCGGTATCACGCAAATCTGATCTTTTAGCGGGCGCGAACACTTGGATTGGCTAGTGACGGAAGCAGAGCGATTCATAAAAATTATGGGGATTGTCGAGTACGGGAAATCATCAAGAGCGAAAGCCCTCTGGCAGCGCGAGGGGTTCGGGAACGCGTTTCTGGCAATCGGTGGGTGGATGCTAGCAGTGATCCCCGCATCAAAAGGGATCTCGAGGCGAAGGGTCTGAAATTAATGCGGCCGGCTTACGAACGAATACCTCACTTTCATATTCCTGAAAGCTTTTTTACGGTGACGAAAACAAAAACCGAGAGTGAAAGGAGGACTGGTGGCGGGAGGGTGGCGCTCTAAAAAAAACATACCGGCGTTGCCGGGATTCGGCAGGAAGGCTCGTTCTCCCTATCTTTCCTCTGTCGAAGGGCCGGGATACCAGTCTATTGCGAGAAGAGAACTAAGCAGGGTCTGCGGGAATTAGTGTGAATCCTGGTGAGTACAAGGACAGTGGCAGGCGCCAATCGTTTGGCCATGGGAATGGGAATTAATGCCGAGGAGCGGAGCTC
The DNA here is from genome assembly GCA_910591665.1 of Ectemnius continuus. Lineage (NCBI taxonomy): Eukaryota > Metazoa > Arthropoda > Insecta > Hymenoptera > Crabronidae > Ectemnius > Ectemnius continuus. The sequence goes on along the minus strand of OU342868.1, from coordinate 2,826,663 downwards.
TCAAAGAAAAAAGGCAGGAATCCCGTAATTCTAGGTGAGAGGTTTCTGGGGGTGAGGAGGTGGTGCTTTAGCAAAGGGAATGCGTGGCGCTGGCCGAGGAGAGGACGGCGCCGCCGCTCGAGGATGGAAATGGGCAGGGACCAAGGAAAGGAGTCAATGGACCTTTTCGCGTGCGTCAGTTGCGAAAAACTCCTGTTCTTTAGGAATCGGCCCCATTGATAGCCGGCCACCATCAATTACGGCGCCGTCTCGCCTTCTCTCCGCACTGGCGCCTTAGGCAATAGCCGCACTGCGCTTCCCCATAAACCTCTCTCTTCTTCGCATTTCCTCTCGCCTCCTCTCCTACCTCTCCTCCCTCTCCTCCCTCTCGCCACTTCCCTCCTACGATCTTCACTTGCTCTCGAGCATTCTCTCGCTGTTTTTTTCCTCTCGCTCTCGACCACCCTGCAACCCCCTCTACGCGCCGCTACAGTGGCTCTCTTTTACAGCAGTCTCTCGCCACTTCGCGTTCGGCACTTTTTCGCCCTGTTCCTCCTCTCCTCGTGTTTATGTTCGCCGTTTCTCTTTCGGCCGCGCTGAATCTCGTTTTTTCCACGACCACACACACCTTCCGTCCTTCTTCCGCGCGCCCTATCCCACCAGCCCTATCTCTACCTCCCACTTTTTCGGTGCCAGCCCCCTACACCACCCCCAATCCCCTAGCCGCCCCTCTTTCTCTTTCCCGCCGCCACTTTTCACCCTCTGCGCGGCAACTCTACTTCCACGGCACCCTCTCCATTATTCCGCTCTCTTTCTCGCTCCCTCAACGTATTCTACGCTCTCGCCGGCGCAATTTCTCCACTCCATGACCCTCCGAGATTTCTTTTCGGCGTCGTCCTCCTGTGACCAGCCCTCTTACTCACGCTCGCCTCTCTCCCCACCCAGCCACGCTTCCGTTTTTCTTGCCCACGATCTTTCGCGCCACTCCTTGCTTTCCTTTGCGAGCGATCTGTTAGATCTCGGCGTGTAGTATGGACCGATTTTTCTCAGCGAGTGCTGGTCGAAAAGCCTGACTAACGACGCGTCTACATAAGAGACAGGCTCGACCGCACTTTCTCGAGATGAACCTTGTCAGCACTGACCGAATTAATTAAAGACCGAACAGCCTTCGGTCACTGCTTCTACCAAATCCCCACATTAATATGTGCCTGCGTCAATTAAGTGCAAGGTGAGCGAACGAGTGTCAAGGAGCACTACGAGCATACAGCATTAATTACGTGTCATTATCGTTGGCTCGCAGTAATTGAGAAAAAAGAAAATAGTGTCATCGTAGCTGAAGAAGTTGATCTCGCCTGTACGCTTACAACGCTGCCGGCACTGCTTTTTCTCGCCTATCGTTCGATCTCGCGTGTTGCTGTAAATTATTACAGTCTACTGTGGCAGATAGTAAACGCTGTGTACATCGAGCCACCTTCCTTCCTTTCTTGCAGCGGGGGGTTGGAAAGGGAGGCCGCGTAACGACTAAAACATTCATAACAAGAAACCGCGGCAGGCAGTAAAAACGATTAACTATTAAACGCACGCGACAGCTCGGCCGGTGTTACATGGCGCGTGCGGAGAAAGAGGAGAGAGCGTTACACATACACTGGCACAAGTAGAACAGGTAGACCGTTGGAAAAGCTAAAGGGTATCGCGTGGTTTCGAGCCAGTAAATCTCTCCTTTGTTCCTGGCCGAGGAAGAAAAGTAGGATATTGGTTTTAATGAATGGTAGCCCACCACATAGAAGTGCGCCGCCGCCGTCCGCTGAACCAAGTGCTCTCAGAGCTCTACGTATGTACAGAACGAAAAGGGTTAAAAGAGCCGATTCTTTTGGCTTTCGAGGAACGTGTGGCGTTCGGCCATTCTAGCCATTGCCACTTTGACTTCTCCCAGCAGCCTCCAGGAAAACATAGGAACTTGGCGATTAGTCTGTGGAACGCCAGAAATTCTCGTTGGAAGAATTAAGTCGATAAATCAGTAATGACGTGAGTAGCCCCTGGGGCGGAGCGTCGACGCGAAATTATGAGGCTTATGTCATGCGGCCACCAATCGATCGGCGGCTGCTCCTTCTTCAGGAGGTCGTAACTTCCTGAGATACGATTACACTGTCAGTCTTTTATCGGCGATCCTCTCATCCCTTCCCTTCCCACCAGTATGGAATAATGCCCTTGTGGATGCGCACGTGCCGTCACGTTGATAATTTCCCCCACCAGCAATCCGATAACCAGCAACTTGGAACTGGCAACTTTAAAGTTTTCCCATTACCAGTGCTTCACATGCCGTTTGTAATATTAATGCGACAATAAATTGTTGCTGCTTGAGTGGAGGAAGTGAGGGCTCTTGCGTGTATGGTACGCGCCGACATTTCCGCCTGTTTATGGTGTCATTGAGTGGCGGATAAATCATGCACTAGCTAGCGGTGAAAGGGCGATATGTAGGCCACGGGATAACGCGATCCTACTTTGGGGAGGATACTTATAAACTAGTACAAGCCACAGGATTAAATCCGACGATCCAGAACAGAGTCAATTATAGGATATGATATTCCTGCGGCCGGATTGGCTGCCGGGCTCGTCCGAAACTTGGGAGCCCGGCACTTGGAGGTCCCGATGTTTTCAAGGAAATTTGCATCGTTAATGGATGCTGCATCGATCGCAAAGGTCGGCTAAAGTCGCGCGATTAGAGCGCCGGGGACCGGTTGAACGCGAGGGAATTAACGAAATATAATAAAAGCCAGTTTAATTAGGAACTTGGGCGACGTCATTGCCGCTTGTGCTTGGCTAGTCCTTTCATCGGGTAGCACGCTCGTCGGCTGATAAACTGGCGGCATAGATTGCACCGAGTAACCGAATGCCCGTCAAGTGCTCGGGCACCCCAAGCACGCCTGATAATGCATGTTTGCCGAGGGTAAAGTTCGCCCCTAAGTAATACCTACAGCGGCGGCACAACTTTTCCGGCACATTGACCAGACCGTTTTCCCCCCGGCGCGGTGCTGCGCGGCGCGGCGGGTGCACATGGCCGACAGAGGAGAGAAGCATTCTACTCGTGGCAATGGGCTTTTAATGGAACTATTAAAAAGTTGGAGGAGCGAGTGTCGCTGCGGTGTAACCGCGAATTCGCCTGTGGAAACGGCCTCGAACCAGAGGAAAGTCAGCCACGCGGTACCAAGGGTTACCGACAATCGCCTGGAAGAATTCCGCACTGTTTGCTCAACGACCTTTATGATAGCCGGGCTTAAAGCGCGGCAACGCGCACGGATTTATCAGGGCTATCAGCCTCGACGCCCTGCAAGCCCGTCGAGCGGCGAAATAAGGCTCATAAGCCCTAGAACACGTGCCTCAATCATACCTCGGCTCTACACAGGAACTACCGTTCTCGGATAAAGCACTGCGTGCAAAATTGAGACTGATCTCGAAAGAGCACGGAGAGAATCAGGCCCGCCCAATCGAACCTCTCTAACTCAGATTAGGGGAAAGCATATTTCCCGGGTTTGTCGTGGGAGTATCGAGTGGAGGAGAAGGTCGATCGCGCAGCAATACGGCTCTTGGCAAAATGGATCGACAGGATGGGAAGTTCGGTTCGTCATAAAATAATCATTGATGGAGGAGCGCGTGTGTTCGTCCCTTCGCTCCTTTTACGAGGAGATTATGTCCGGATCAGTGGCGAGTCTTAGGCGCGCGTGTTCTTTTCCCTATGTCGCTACCACAACGACCGACTGCCATTCAACGGAGATTTGTTCGGCTTTCACGGTCCCTCCGCTACTTTTATGATTAATGTCAACTGTACGTGGATAAGATGGACAGGATAAGGGCTCGCCGGGCGACAACTGATATTATATCATCAAATAATACGGGGAAACGTACTAAAGGAATAAGTTCACCCAACAAAAAGACCGGCGGAGTCCATTCGGCTCTCAATAACATCAAAAGCTATCCGAGCAACTGAAAGGGCAGCCGCAGCAGACTTCTGCCCGGCAGGGAATTACGATGTCTCGAGGAGAAATCATAAACTAATATGTTGCATTCTCTGAGGCAAGCTTGCCGGGATAGGAAAGAAGCGAGAAAAATTGGGGCCGATAGTGCTGGGAACACGGAAGAGGAAAGGGAGAGAAAAAGGGAAGCATTAAGTAAGCTTGCATCGGCCAATGCCAGGCATCCTGGAATCCGTGCGGACACCTACACCCGCATCGTTTTTCCCCCGATGAGCTGCCGCCACTGCTGCTTCACCCTAGCAGAGATTTGTCGGCCTTCCTGTGCTCTCTTTCTCTATCTCTATCTCGGTGCTACACCTCCATGACCAGTGTCAAGCGGACAGACAGGAGAAAAGTTGGTGGAACTAAAGAATTCGGTAGGTACGTGGCCTCGTGAGTGGAGCCGGCACGTGTGATAACTTTTCCAGTTATCACCAGATGCTCATGGCAATCTATTTCCCTCCCTTCGCGTACTCCCACACGTGCGCATTCTCTCCGTACTTTCTCTCTCTCTCTCTGTTTCGGCTTGAAAGTACCAGAGTCGGGAAGTAGAGACAGAAAGAGAGAGAGAGGGAGAGGGAGTGAGATGGCGAGGAGTTGGTACACACACGATGATGTTGGTAGGTGAGCTTGCACCACGGCTGGCACCCACTTTTTAACAACCCTCTCCACTCGCAGCAGCAACCCACCCTCCTTTTCGCCGACGACTATGACTGAGGAGGAGAAGAGTCTCTCGGAACCTGTCTACAAGAGCCAAGCATAAAGCAAGTGCATAGTGCACCAGCGCTGCGACTCTGTTTACCCATCAGGGTCCCGGGACTGCATTTTTTAAGGACAGCTGCGACGTTGGTGCGATCCCGTCGCCGACTGCTGGAAGGAACTTCCGGCCCCGAGACTTTAACCGCCGCCACTGGACTTTAATGAGTCAAGAGGGCAGCGCGAGTAGGTAGCGGCCGGCTCGCACTTCCTCGTGTTGCTTTATGCCCTCTTAACATCGGCACGTGGCGAAACGAGAACTACCAACTCCAAACTCGTCTCTCTCTCTTTCTCACAGCGCCAAAATGAATATACAGCTAGCCTGTTTTAGTTGCGAGCCTCTCGAAATTGTTGAAAATGTCTGCTTTCCCTGGCGGCTCTCTCCCCAGAGGAGAAGACTAAGTTTATATTCGACTAGCGGTCGAATGGGGCCAGTGTGCCACGCCGACCAAGTTATGATAATAAGAATAAGGCTATCCATGTTCCAAAGAAACTTTATTTACTGCACCAAACGTACCTGGAGGATATTAATGTGCCACGTGGAGAGTGGAATGCTGCATATTAGGGGAAAGGGACTCCTGGAGGAGTGAGTTTTTACTGTCACCGCCCTGGAGTGAGGAGGAGCGCCGGTTCGGAGTAAAAAAGATGGGATCATTTCCCTCGAAAATGCCTTTAGCGGCAGCGATGGGATTTTAATAGCGGATCGTCGCCTTAACGATGCCCTGGTAACTTCGTTAGCCTCGTTATTATCGTGATACCTTATAGTCCTCCCATCCCCGCCCCCACCATCTCGCGCTCTCCCTCTCACTCACTCTGCCGTACTTCTCGCCCAACTTTTCTTATTTCTTATTCAACATTGACGCCGTTATATTTTATTCCCGTCATTAACGGACTCGGCATTGTCTCTTTCTCCGCTGGGTTCGCGTTCGTTATTTATTCGCCGAGCGTCGGCATTCATCGAGCTTAGGGAGGGACGCGTGAGCGCGTAATTTTCTTTCATCCGACTGGGTGGCGAAAGATAGGGGGGGCGGCGCGGCGTTCGCACAATCCTATGTACACTTTTGGGGGTCGTCTACGCCAGCCGTGTACAGAGTGTCGTATGAGTTGTAGAGGGTTCGTTCCAATCGAAACCTCGACCCTTTGCCGTGGATAACCACCTTTTTCATCGTGCTTCGACCTCTTCCATCGGAAAAAGCTGGCGAGCCGCAGTGTAACCCGAATCCATCCTGATGCCCATACCCCCGTATGGAGACCAAGCCACTGCAAAGATTTTTGCGAGCCACCACCACTTTTTTCAGCCACTCCATTCGGGATCCTCGTCATTCCCGTTAGTAGGAGGATCCCCTGACACAAATCTCTCCTTGCGGTTTTTGCGCCGCGTCCTCTCTTCATCCTCCAGCCCTTTCAATTTTAATGGCTAGTGGATAACTGTCAGCTGTTTCTTCCTACGACTAATTGGTGATTACCGGAGACACCAAATGTAATTTGGTAATTTCCTCGACATACAGTTGATAGAGGGCGTGTATCTTTGCCGGGATTCTAGTCGGACAATTGTCCTCTTAACGAAGCCAGGCAAGCGGAAGGGAGTGGAAATCAGTACGGTTCGCTTTGACAGGATCAAAAGAATGTCGGGGCCACTGCATAGCCGTATAATATCATAAGCTTCATCTCAAGGCTGCTTTGTCGTTACTCCCTCATCGTTTATGATCCGCACTCTCGTTATCCTGATGCGGCACAACATCCGCCGGCAGAAGGATCGCGTAGTCGTAGCGACGGCGTTTTTAAAGTTGGCTCTTTAGCCACTCGTAAACACCGCATCCTCGGCGCATCTTTATACAAGATGCTTCTAAGCAGTAACCATAACAAGCTCGGGATAATGCGATAACGTCCGCTCCGCTTTACCGTCGATTATTACAGGGGAGAGAGGGAGAGAGAGTGGGAGAGAGAGAGAGAGAGCGTCAAAGGCCATGGAAATCTTTCGAACCATCCTGATAATGATCTCTTTCTGTTAGCTGCTGGATCCCGTGGGAATTTGTCATTCATGTCCTGTGATAAACTCGCATTATCAAAGCCAGTGGAAAACCGTGCGCGGATGGTACTACATTTTCCCTCGCGAATGGAAAAGTCGCTCGTGACTGAATTACGGCACATGTGAATATACTTTGCATCGGTCATAAAAGCCCGTGTCCATCGGCGCGGCGCCCGGCTGGCGTGACGTACGATCAGAAAGCAATTTAATAAATTTTACGCATCGCCCGATGACGCCGCGTCACCGACAGATATCGACTGACACCAATGTATACAGACACGTATGTGTGAATTCGGCAAGGCGACGGAAACATGCACTGCTCTCCGAATTTTCATTAATCATCCGAAAATAAAGTTGCCCCCATCGACATTTCGTGTTCGAATTCTTGTCGAATTACTTGTCCAAGAGATAAGAGGATAAAAACCACTCTCTCTCATTTGAAATTATTTAACTTTCACGAGCTGGAATAGCAGAGCGTTGTTCTCTGATGTCACGTACTACTTGAAACTCAAAGAATTAGCGATCCATTAGAGAGTTAGCCAGCACTGGCTTACTCGTACGGCAAATTAAATCGAGTAGGATGCGCAGCGTGAAGTTATTCTCGCGGCGGCACGAAAATTCGCACATCGGATGCTGGCCACCTCCGGGGAATTTGTGGCGCGCTATTTTCCAGCGGCAAGCTGTTGCATTACAGGGCGCAATTTAGCGCAAACGCAATTTATTGTCGGCGAAAGCAAGCGAGCGAAAGCGCGGAGTGCGCGGCGCGCCTTGAAAAATCGGGAAAAACTGCTGGATCGCCCGGCGAAGGTCTGTGTGTGTACGAGTGAGAGTATGTGACACGCTCGCCCCTTTGTCGCTGGAATTCGAAATGCATGCGCTGCACGTGTTTCACGGGGGGTGCTCGCCGGCGTTCCCTCTGGCAGTTACACGCGCGGAAAGCATCCCGCAGGCGGAGAGCACTGCTACGTAAAAGCCCTGCGCTGCTGGCGGTGCGTGGCGTGTTATTAAGGTCGGAATCGAAAACGCGTTTCCGGCAACGAGCGCGTATTAATACGGGCGGCGCTGTTAAAACAAGATCCGAAAAAGAAACACGTACGTAATATCCGGCAGGTTTCGCCGAGGGTGGCTCGGCGTGGCGCGGCGTGGCATGGCCTGCTCGAGAGTGGGGAGTGCGAGTTGCCTATCGAAATTACAAATTCCAGCACCGCGCCGCCGGGAATGGCACTCCCTTTCGCCCGAAACACCACACTGCGTTACGACTGTCGAATCCGAATGGTCGTCTCAGAACCGGCAAGCAGGCAGTCAGTTAAAATTTACATTCGAATCGCCGGGCTCCTGATAGCAGCTGATTATTCCCTCGTAACCCACAATCAACATACCTTACTCCACTGCGTCCCCTTCCTTCTCCGTTCGACCTCGGCAATCCGCACGCGCCACAAAGAACCCGAGAAATTTCGCAGCGAGAGTCCCGCTTACCAACGAAAGCATCAATTCCATTATGAAGCATAAACTTTTCTAATTACGTTTGAAGGCCGCGGGTGCAGCGCGAACAGCACTAGCGGCGGCGTCGAAGAATTAATTACGGGCTGCTGTTTCAACACCTGTATGCAGCTGCCGTGCGGCCGGTTCGAGTTGCTGTTGAGGCAGCATGCCGAGCAGAACAGCTCGCCAAGAAGAACGAGAGTGAAACAGAGAGGGACATCGCCCGCGGGCAAACCCAGACCGAGCAACTCGAGAGAATGAAACGAGCAGTCCTCCAAAGGGAGAGACGATGGACAGAAAGCCAGCGGGCGAGAATCGTGGGGAATGAGAGCGAAGGGCCAAGGAGAAGTTGGCAGGAAGATTCATAGAGAAAGAGGATCCAGTTAAGAGGAAATAACCAGCGGGACAAGAGAAGAACGAGATGATCTGGAAGGCCGCATCACCGCGGAATCGCAAATTGAGACAAACCAAATTTCGGCTCATCCGGCAAGCGCAATTGGTCGTGCTGGTTTCGGAACAGCTCTCCTAACTTCCAATGCTTCAAATGATCCAATACAGTTTGCTCGGGAGTACGAGCAGGCCCGGACTGCTTCTGTGGGCGCGCTACCCCGAAAACGTGTTGCACATCATATTCGCTCGAATAACGATCAAACTTCCAAAGTAACTCGTTACTCATAGAGCCCAGTCCCGCCGGCGGTGCCCGCCATCCGCCGCATTCATGATTGATGATTCGAATTACCTGTGTGTCGCGTCCACTTTAAACTCGAGAACATCGCATCGATCGCCTGTACCACGAGAGACCGGATGCCCATTGATCCATTAATCCTCCAGGTAGAATCTGCTGGACAAGCATTCGATAGTGCCGCGTGCATCTTGAAAGAGCTTGATTCTCGATAATAGTGGATCAAGGCCTCGGGCTCCTTAAACGCGTAAGTTGCATCTTTGAGGGTTACATGGTTCAAGTAGATTATATCTAATATTCAGCGACCCGCCACCACTAATCGCGATTTCGATCGGCAATATACATATAGTCTCATTATTGGCTCGCATCAGTGTCGCAGTAATTACGAGATAGATAGTTGAGCCAGGAACCCTCGCATCGGCGCTCTTCTCCATAGCTATCAGTACAATGAATTTTGAGCTTGAACTCTGGAATTTTTATCACTTCATTCTAGACGCAAGAAAACATTCCCCACCAAGTTTCAGCCCCGGGAAAGGTCGGGAAGATAAAAAAACATGGTCAAAACCGTTGAAATGAAATATTCCAGATCGGTTTTCCACGTGTTTTAGGTAGAATTCCGGCATTTCCCCCACAACATTTATGTTTTTTATCCGTTTTGAGACCCGGGCAATCGAAAAATCAAGCGTTCGTCCCGGTCCCAGAACCTTCGAAAAATCGAAAATTTTTGAAGGGGTATACCTTAAAAAATTTGCGAAAAAATGAATTTCGAGCTAGGGCCCTGGAATTTTTTCTACTTCTTCCTTGATGCAAAAAAACATTCCCCACCAAGTTTCAGCCCCGGGAAAGGTCGGGAAGATAAAAAAACATAGGGAAAACCGTTGAAATGAAATATTCCAGATCGGTTTTCCACCTGTTTTAGGTAGAATTCCGGCATTTCCCCCACAACATTTATGTTTTTTATCCATTTTGAGACCCGGGCAATCGAAAAATCAAGCGTTCGTCCCGGTCCCAGAACCTTCGAAAAATCGAAAATTTTTGAAGGGGTATACCTTAAAAAATTTGCAAAAAAATGAATTTTGAGCTAGGGCTCTGGAATTTTTTCTACTTCTTCCTCGATGCAAAAAAACACTTTCTACAAAGTTTCAGCCCCGGGAAAGGTCGCGAAGATAAAAAAACATAGGGAAAACCGTTAAAATGAAATATTCAAGATCGGTTTTCCACGTGTTTTAGGTACAAATCCGGCATTTCCCCCACAACATTTATGTTTTTTATCCGTTTTGAGACACGAGCAATCGAAAAATCAAGCGTTCGTCCCGGTCCCAGAACCTTCGAAAAATCGAAAATTTTTGAAGGGGTATACCTTAAAAAATTTGCAAAAAGATGAATTTTGAGCTAGGGCTCTGGAATTTTTACTGCTTCCTCCTCGATGCAAAAAAACATTACCCACCAAGTTTCAGCCCCGGGAAAGGTCGGGAAGATAAAAAAACATGGGAAAAACTATCGAAATTAGGAGCACTCAATTATTCAGGAGCCTGTTTCCAAGTGTTTTCGGTACAAATCTGGTATTTATAAGACGGATGTTCCATTTTCTGTCCATTTTAATGCTCAATAAATCAATCTATGAACAATTCAAGAAAGTGGAAAAATGTATGTCAAACTAAAATATACCATACGTGACCAACGGATAGAAAAGACGAGTTAATATAAAAGCATAATAAGAAAAGCATATAGTAATGAGGGAGGGGACTGCATATGTCATCACAGTGAAAGAATCCATCGGCTGGGAGACAATCTTGAACAATAACATCGGGGGCGAGAAGTCGCCGATAGAGAAAAAGCACGGAATGCTTGCGCTGCAAAGAGAAAGTGGTATATTCAGAGTAACGAATGGGAAGTCCATCGGAAATATTGGAACGGGGGAGTCCATTAAATTGGCGATAATAAAAACGAAGGAAAGGGTGGTAGGAGGAGCGAGAGCTGCTGGATCCTAGAGAAAGATGGAAGACTTCTCGACTGGAAAGACTAGCAGTACTATACAGTGCGCACTTGTCTGGCTAAGCCTCGAGAGGCCGAAGGTGCACCGCTCGACTGCTGAAGTGCCACCGCAAGAGCGGCAGTAGTTAATCCCCAGTTATCGCGCGACCACTCAAGCAGCCCGAGTGAAAAAAGTGAAAGAAGACTGCTTCGCATAATAAACAAAAACAACCACGATGCACTCGAATACCACCGCGAATTGTTTACAGTGTAACGATGATGCGGTTGATAGCTCGTCACTCGAGAGATGTATCTCCCATCTCGAGCAGTATCCTTGAGCAAAGACGGTGAGAGCATCAATCTAGTGAAGGATGCGTCGCGCCGGTTCCACGGCGCCACCAACTGCCAGCTGAATATATTCTTCAAGAGTTTCTACCCCTTCTCTGCCTATCTATTTATCAATCTCCTACCAGTTTTGTACACGCTTGCTCGAGCGCGATGTATCATAATGCTTCGAATATCCTGCCAATTTGAAGTAAATGCAGATAGAGATCGTCCGCTGGCGAGAGGGCGGGCGAGTCGGTGCACTCTTGAATTTAAATAACGCAAGAGCAAGAGACTCGGCAGCTTGCGCCTCGACTAACACGGTGCAAGTGCACCCGAAGAACAAGACCATCCCCGGTCGAACATTCGCGTTCTCATTACGCGTAATCCTTGCTCGTTTCTCGGGAGGACTTTGTCGCGCGGAAGAGCGCGCGCCTTCATTATTATCAAGGATGACGAGGGCTGACTACTCTCCAGCGCCCGGAACTTGCAACGTCCCGGAGTCCAGGGAAAATTGGCCGGGCGTGGAAAATTCTAATCTCAATTTCCAACTTTCTATTATATTAAATACGAGCAAGTTTAGATCATGCCTGTCCTCGGATTAAAGTCGAGCGGCTCGACTACCTGTGAAGAGGAATGGAAGGCGTGAACGAAAAAGGGGTAGAAAAGAGAGGGGGAGCATCGAATTAGTGCTAACAAGAGCCCGGCCACAGCGCCCCTCTTATTTCGCGAAAAACTTATCCAGCCGCATCGGCCAATACTTAACGAACAGAACTCCATTTGCCGGAGTGCATATCCGCACTGCATTGCGGATTTCTCTTTCTCTCCGTGGTGTGCCTCCACGCGATTTGCCACGCGGCGCGGTGCGGCGCGGCTCTGCATTAGCCTGTGCACATGAATGAACGCATTTCGTGCGTCCCCGTTGCGAGGGCGCGAGGCAGGCCGGGGGAGTCGGCTGTTGGGAGGGAGGCTGGCTGCCGAGTGGGTAGGTGCACTAATACGACTTCTCATTTGGCCTCTTTCATCGAAAGAGAGGGGGTCGCGAGGGTGGGAGAGAGCACGACTTCAATATCGCCGAGCGGAGTGCAAAGAGTTCAACGGGCACGAAATCGAACTAGCCGGCTAGCGAAAAAGGCACACGGCCTGTCGGCGGTGGAAGGAGCGAACGAGCGAGCGTGGGGAGATGAAGAGAGAGAGAGAAAGAGAGTTAGAGGGTGGCTGAAGCAGTGAGTACAGGAGGATCGTGATATCGTAAGGGGCGACGTCTCGGCACCCTTAACGACCAGCCGCTGCAGAAAGTGTGCAAGGATAAAATGCAAGGCGTAAAGTATCCACGGTAGTCTGGTATACACGACTTGCGCGAATCACGGCGGCCAGCTACCCCCACACCGACTCACCACTGCTTTCAAGATACCGCACGTACTTTCGTCTTTACGTCCCACTTTAGGCACAACACACTAGGGTGTTAAATCTATGACCGGTGTAAAAGTGAGCCGGTCCGTCCGCTCAGGGTAATCTCCCGGCTAATATGAAACCATAGAACCTTCCCTCCATCCACAATACCTTCTACTTCGGCCAAGAAACACTTTAATTAATTCTGTAAATGCTAAGTGGAGTTTAGTGAGGCGATAAAGTGGAAGTTAATAAAGAATTCTTCGCGAAGGACATACTGGACGTTCCTTCGAGTGACGAGCAGGCTATTTTCCAATATCGAATTGCCTTTCTTCGTGAAAAGAATGTTCGAGATAGAATAGGGGGTGGGAATGGTGCGTCGCTAGAGTGCGGGTGGGGGTATGCACTTGCGTGGGGCGTAAATTAGCCTGGCAATTGATCGGCGCTGAGGGTAATTTTATCGGATCGAAGTGAAATTGCGGGTGACAGGCAGGCCCAGGCGATAGACATAATTATCATTGACCGAGTATCGAGCCACTGTCACTTACAGCAAATTTACATTCCCCGTGGATAGCTCGCACTTTGGCGGGAAACTGTGAGTGACAGGCGGAGCAGCGGCCGTTGTGTCAGGACCTTTAATGTCCGCCCGAATACTCGAAAGCCTCGCAAGCTGGCCAAGTTCGCGTGTATGGGACGCGCCAGTGGAATAGGCGAAGTAACGATCATATGCCGATTATTAGATCGCCGGAGGGAGTGGATGCGAGGGGCGCCAGCTAGTGGAATCCTCAGGCTAGCTTCCAATTGAATTTCCAAGCTGCAAGCCGGAGACTTTTCTCTGCCGGAGAGTCAAACTGTGTCGCGAGTGCTCAATTCTCCAACTTTAACTCGGCGGAGCTCTCTGTTTCCCCTCTTCCTTCCTCTTTCGCCGGCTCCCGAGTCATGCGACTTCTGATAGACGGCGTGTAGAAGATCCGTCTTACTTAAGGAAGTTGCCTAGAAACGAACGCAGAGTACATCCTCGCGAATGGGACAGACTTTACTTTAAGTGTTAATTCGGAACTACAGTGGAAATACGCTGCTCCTCTCGCAGGCTGGGAGGAGGAAGAGCGCGGCGCGGTACTTCGCTGGAAGGAGTGGGCCCGAGGAAAAAGGGAGATGCAAAGCGGCCGGCTGTAAATAAACACGCGCCGTGGTTCGCAAAAGCCACAAGACTGACGGTAATCGTGACTCTCAAGTGGAGAAGAAAAGATCGGCTCGACTCGGCGACACACGTCCCTGTTTACGGCTGCGGTTGCGAGTTTCTCGAAAAGAGAGAAGGTCTCCGGTGGGGGAAAGAAGAGGCCGCCGACTGGCTCTGCCTTGGAGGAGTTGGTAGCTGGCAAGGGCACTGAGCCTCTGGGAATCACTCTCGAGTCAAAGAGCCTCGAGATGCTCAGCCTCTTACACACATGACTGTACATTCACCTGGAGAAATGCCGCTTGCGGTTCTGCGGCCGCTGCTTTGACCGCAGTTTGTCAAGTGGCCTTCAGTACTGCTCGAGTGCCACGCATTCCCCCAATTCCCATCCCCTTCCCAATAAGACACATACGTGTTCATTGGGCAACCGCAAGCCTTTCGAGTTCCTTTCGATTTTATTGCGACAAGATTTAATAATCCAATCGAATCCAATCGAATTCTAGTATTTTATTATATTCTGCCATTTAATTTAACTTCTGCTGCGTTGTAACTAAGTAATAAGACCTGGCCCGATATTATTTCATATTGGAGGCTCCAATTATTGCCCAGGATGGAATCAATTCCAGTTAGCTCGCATTGAACCCTATAGAAAAATCGACGTGCACAAATGAATGAAACGTATCAGTAGAATTTTGAAGAGCAGTTGTAAGCTAATGGGACATGTGTAATTCATCGAGCCGTATCTATCATAAAACCACCTTTCACTGTTGGACACGAGGAAAATACGTGCGGGGGGGACGTGAATAATCGTGGAAATTACGAATGCTAGGTACGTAAGGGGCATATCGGTTGAAAAATTGAGGGGGCCACGTCGCTGGTTCGATCGGCTTCTCTCAAAGTGGCTGGATAACCTAATATAAATGGGCCAGCGGGGAAAACATGTAGCGATCGGTGGGAAGGGAATGAACGAGCGAGGAGTACTCTTCGCCATGGCCACTGCCACCGGAAACAGATTAATACTGAGAATCCCCACACACGATCGAACTCTTTCAGTGATGTTTGCTCGGATGCTTTTTGCTTGGCCATCCTGAAACGTCCCGATGACACTCGCTCTCCCTTCGGGGGGGGCCAAGTGGAGCGAGGGAATTAATCGAGGAATGTCCGGTCACGCCGCAACCCCTATTATACTCGAGTTAACCCCGATGATTTTTCACTTCTACTTTGCCGGGAGCGATCGCCGGCCGGCGCGGCGTCAGTGCCGCCTCCCGAAGACAGCGATATAAATCACTGGATCGACTCCGCCCTAGAGAGGGTTTGGCTCCATCGCAAACACGATGATCAAAGTGCGGCCAAGTATCGGCTAATAGTGACAGCGAGCATTATGATGCGGTGCGGCCCGTATGATTTATTAGGCTGCGCGGAGTAGGATCGGAGAACGATGGAGAGAGAGTTGCCGGTGTATTCTAGCCGGATATTTCGCTGATCTGGCGAAAAACCTCTCGCTTACACGGCGCTATCCAACAATTCGAACCTCGGCATTTCCTGCGTTTTATGTAGGTGCACGCACCGCCGGTGTTTGATCGACGTAACCGGTATCAACCCCGGCAGCACTCGTAGCCCAAACCGCGCAATCGGCTTTTCACCAGGACTCTAGTGTGCTGTTTTTTTGAAAATACCCTCAAACAATTAAGTTATATCGAGATCGAATGTGATCCGTCTGGCGGAGGCGTTGTGTTCGTTTGGAGTTGGGAGGGACAAAAAAAAATCAAATACTGTTAAGCCCCCTCTGAATGATCAGGGCGCAGCGCCCTTTGTTAGGGGAAAAATCGTATTAAAGGCTGTTGACCTTTTATTGGCGGCGATATTCCATTAGCTACGGTTACTGCATTATTTGACCTCTTTGTCACGAATATTGACTATGTGTTCGGCACGGCCACTGTTTGACTACACCCCTCTATGTCACAGGTTAAACGTTGTCTGGCTGTTTCGCTGAAAGTTTAACATGAAATTGCACTAAATGCTTGTATCGTTAATAGGAGGCGCTTGCAATGAACGCCCGCTCCAGCTGAGAGCGTAAATCGCTGCATACAGAGGCCTACAATTATAGAGCCATCCCATTAACTTAACTTCCTTAAATCACTGCCTGTTTACTCTTTTTCGGCGGACGTCCAGCGTCTTCTGGTTCATTGGCGCTATTGATGACGGGAATACCGTGTTCGCAATTTCCACGTCGGCAGGATCTCCCGCAAATTGAAAGGTGGTTCGAACTAGTAGATTACGAGGGAAAGGCTCCACCGAGACGGCAATTAACTACGTCGCATCACGCAGGTACTCGTCCAACTATATCCTTAATATTAATGATGTATTACGCGCAGATTGCGTCGCGCCACCGGCTGATGCCTCCGCTTTCCGCGAGCTGCATTTTTATTGAATTTAAACCGGTTAACAGCTGATTCGCCATCATGATGCAACCTACTATCAATATGGCTTCATTAATTTTTTATGCGCGTCTATTTAACACGATATCAAGTGAAATAAAGTGGAGCACGGAATAAATTCGGACTTAATCAGACAAGAAGTCGATTCGGGCATGGAATGAAAAGCGGCCGCCACCGAAAATTGCGTTTCTCGCCCGGGTGGATTGTATCTGGCGGAGGGCAGGTCGCACTTCCGGCCAGCTAGTGTTATTTATCGTTAATGCTGTAAACACGACACACGTTCTCGCATTGTGAAGCCGTAGGGTAGAGTGGGATGGTTTGGGGTGGTGGTGGGGAAGGGAAGGGCGGGGTGGAGGGATCGATGCCTGCAGATGGAAACACCCTGAGCACAAATCATGCCGTGGCCGCCGGCAGGGCAGGGTGAGATGCGAGAGGCACGTACGTACGTGCGAGAAGGAGGAGGCCAAGTTGTATGTATGGTGAAAAGGAGTCCATAATTGAAATGCATCCAGCAGCCAAGCCGGCTGGTAGAAAGAGAGACAAAAGGGACTGCGATATGGTAGGGTGGAGAGCGGCCGAACGCAGGAGCGAGTGAGCGAGGGAGCGAGGAGCGCGGCTGAATTGATTTTTCCGTCAGAAGTAATATTCCGAGAGAGCGTGTGCCGTGCTCTCTCGCACGCTCTTATATTAGCCAAGTGTCGCTCCAGCTAGATACTCGTGCTCGGGATGTGCGTGTCCGATACTACGTAATGCAATAGCTGAGCTCGCCTTACATTCCTGAAAGTTAAAGCTCCCAGTTCCCTCGGGAGAACAAGCAACTGCACAACGAGCTTGGAATACGCTGGATCTTTAAGCCCGAATCACAGTATAGGTTTTACCGACGCCCCTCCTCCTCTCTATTCCCATGTGTCAATCGAGCGTGTAGTAAAAGCCTGGCTCTGGTTTGAAAGCGCTTGCGTAAGTCGGCAGAGTGAGTTTTTCTTTGGACGGTTTTGCTGTAATGTGAATGGGGCTTTAATCGGCAGGCAGCCCGGCAATGTTGCACTTGCGGTGGACTAACACAGCAGTCGGCCGTCGCTTGAGGGAGTAAACATGAAGTTAAAGGCCAAAACTGTGCACACAGCCACGGCGAACCCCAAAAGCGTAAAGCTGACAAGTTGCGGCGCGAGCGCGCGTGCACGGCGCTGCTAGGGTCTAGGGGAAAAGAGAGAGAGTACATCTCATTCTGTCGAATAAAAACGGGTCACCGCTAGCACGTATTTTCTCGTTCGCGCGAGCCTGCAGACGAAACAATACAGAGAGCCCGGAGAACCCGAGTCGAGAGTACGACGGGGTTGGGAAGAGGAGAAAAATCACGGGCTCGGATTACGGATCTGGGTCAAAAGTCGTGGCGGTGCACGCCGAGAGGCAGTCACTGCCTCCTGAAAATGTCAGTTGCGAGCCGGGGCAGCCTGTTTCCCCCCTCCGTTGAAATCGAGTCACACTTATACACACCACATCCACCAGACGCGATTCCCGCACACTCGGAAATGCGATTTATGTGACAGAATAATTCGCAGCTTGTCGCCGTCCGCCCGAATATATCAGCTAATAGGACTCTTTAAAGCCAAACATGCCGAGCCACCTAAATGGACTGCATCTTTTTGAATGCGGCTACAATTTTAGTGCATTAGTAATAAATGCAATGGCATACGAGGCAATAAACGGTGACGAATGAGTGAGCGTCAAAGCGACTCATAGAACAAACATGAATCCGCCCAACAAAGTACTGCATTAGCGCATAGATTAAAGTCATGCGAATGTTAGTTCGGCATTGATGTTGTTAGTAAAATATGCACCGCTGCAGTATACAACCGCCAGTAAACATATATACAACGTCAAATATAGCGTTGATTAGTTCAAATAAATAAACCTGCAATATTGGTGCAGAACTGATTCTAATAAGCGAATGACCAATATTCTCGCATCACTCGGTATTCCAACTACGGGGAAATCTCGATCGCAGTGTTGCTCCAACACAAAGAGATCCTTTGCCCCGGAGTGCCACTACCCAATAAGTGGACGAATGAAATGAATAGCATAGAATAGACCGACGAGTCCAAGGAGTGTGCCGGGAGGAATCCAAGTAATCACTGGAAAACAGACATTCCAATCCCCAATAAACAGCGTAAATATCGAGCGCGCTTCGCATTGGATTGCGCGACAGCCGTAATTCCCCGCCAAGAAGTCACGGGATACAAATGCTCATTATCTTCGTCATCCGGTGTCATCGCTGACAACAATACAATGGCAGGGGGAGAGTTTGAAATCTATCGTTCTCGAGAGGAGGAGTCGAGAGGAGGTAGGAAGCAGGCAGGCGGAGCGCGCAGCTTGCAAACTGGAAAAGTATGTAGTCGAGAGTGGCCTCGTTTCCCTCGCAGGAAAAGCGCGCGTGAAATATGGGCGATACGCTAACCAGGACGAGCATCGTGGTTGGTTAATTTTTAAACTAGAAGCCCGCCTGTCCGCATAGGCAACCGAGCGCAAATTGTTCGTGAAAAATAGGGAGGCCAAAAGAGAGAGAGAGAAAGAGAGAGGGAGAGCACAGGTGAAGGTGTAGCATGGGTTGTCGCCGAGATACGCCGAAACAGGTGCCACGTAAATTACCTTTGAGAAATGACGCCGTGAGATAGGGTATGCGCGAATGCGAGAGGGGGTGAGGTCGCTGCTGTGATACAAGCCGGCCTGAGAATATACTACTTTCAGATGAGAATTCGAGCTATATTGAACTCGGAACGCGATCTCAACATCTCACGCTCATCGTTCTTCGCCCATCTCACCCCTTCCCTCTCTTTCTCCTCGACTGATCGCGCGCGAACAAGCACGTAGCACTGGAAGTCTTCTTCATTCGAATGCACCCACCACTATATGTATATCTATCCATGGTATGTACGCCTGGCGATCCAACAAGATTCTCGGCACAACTTCGCCCCACGCTCTCTCCTCTTTCTCTATCTCTGTCTCTCGGTCTGTCCCGCTCGCCGCTCTTACTCTCACCCTTGATCTTGATTAGCCCACTGACATAGCTCTTGAGAAGCGCGCCAGAGGGAAAAATGTGAGGCGATGTTATGCAAGGAACAGCAGGCCGGCTGCTATCGCACACCTAAAAGAGAAGTCGGGCGAGCACGGAGAAAAATTCCCATTGCCTGGAATAAGAGCGGCACCGGGAGCCGAAATGTACCGGAAAATCGGGACAGTGCTCTCGAGGTAAATTGTCGGGAATT
This sequence comes from Ectemnius continuus, assembly GCA_910591665.1. Taxonomy (NCBI): domain Eukaryota; kingdom Metazoa; phylum Arthropoda; class Insecta; order Hymenoptera; family Crabronidae; genus Ectemnius; species Ectemnius continuus. The sequence goes on along the minus strand of OU342868.1, from coordinate 2,807,157 downwards.
AATTAGCAGTCGCGCGTTGAGACCTCCGTCGAAGATTCGTGTCCCGGGAGGTCTGCCAGGAGTTACATCTCGCGCCGGCTCGAATTGGGAAATGAAATAGTAGCACTGATTCAAGTGGCTCTTAACTATCGATAGGACGGCAGAGGGATAAAGCGTCTGTGCGATAGAGAGGAACGATATTGGCAGCATCAATAAAGCAAGAGTGCAAGGGACCCCCCGAGAACCAACGGAACTGACTGGAAACTGCAAATAGATCTCGCCTTAAGTGCACCCATTTAATTTCAGGAGAACATTCCGATGTACTCCGCGCGATACACTCGTGAAAGCGGCATAGCGGAGGCTCGTGCCACATACGTATGCACATCCGGGCCACATGGAAATGTCCGTGCCAGATGGTGGCGAACGAATTGCCACCATCATTCGCCGCGCACCCCACCGAAGAAGAAGAAGAAGAAGAAGACGCTGGATTATCTTCCGAAGTAAATCAACCTGCGAAACTCACCAAAACTCCGTACACAGTAACTGGGTTTGCCTCGGCAAATATAATTATACAAGTTCACCGATAAGAGAGTGAACTGTGCTCGCCTTTCCTATTTCGTTCCCACCACCATCGTCCCCGACATCACCGCCCGCACGCCCAACCCGTGACTCCTCGCGCGAGCGCAACGACTGAAACAATATGATTTATGACCACGCTGAATACTCCAGTTAAAGTCAGACGCGTACCCTTTCATCACACACTGTTAACGCGAATTAGTAATTAGTTTACTTAACGTTCCCCGGGAGCCCAGGATATTTACTCTGATGAATTGCAGCCGGTTTTCCGGATTTGTTCCAGGGTAATTATGGTGAACATATTTCGAAGTATTACTAGAATAAATATAATTATGGCTAGTTGAATTCAAACACAGAAAGTAATGAAAAGAATCTTGTCTCTCAAAGTAGTACAATCAATATTAGTCAGACCGCGAGTATAGCCAGCGTAGCGTGGCCGGCGCAAGTAGTACAACTCAGCCATAAGTCAGACGCGTTCGGAACTTATTATTGCATCGCTTTAATGAAGATCAAAAATAAACACACGTACACCAATAAATAATATTGGTTGCGAAAAAAGACTAGAACGATTTCCCAATACGTATAAATATAAAAAATATCGAAAACAAATGGACTGCGAATGCAATCTTCTAATTGAGGTGGTTATCGGTAACGGGAGAACGTAGGGATCGGTGTTACGGATTGTCTCAAAATATCATACGGCCGAACGAAAAGCTCTCGGCCGGTGGTAGGCCACTGGACGAAAAAACAGTTGCCAGGGGGCTGGATTCCCGGGGATAGCCTGAATGGAACTAATATCACTCGACCTGTAACACTGACCACGAGAGCCTCGCTCCTGGAAATACAAGAGGATCCTCCCAGTCCAGAGGGGATAGCTTTCTCGGCGGCTGTGTGCGACCGCAGAAGCGGGAGCCGATCGGGTAAAGCGTCCCCTCGCTCGATGGAGAAAGATAGATTGAAGAGGAATCCACGACTGAAGAATCCACCTCTCTCTATCTCTCTCTCTGTGTATGTGTGTGTCTGCGGAGTATCGTGTTTCCCCGATTGGCCGTTGAGTCCACAAATATCGCGGAAAAAAGGCGGAAAAAAGTGGCGGAAAGTGGTGGAAAGCGGAGGGGGGAAAGCAGGGCCGGTCGTTTGCAGACTTGCCACAGGAGGATGTCGGAAAGCGAGGCCGGAGACGCGCAGAACAAAAGCCAGAAACCAAAGCTAAATCGATCGAGCGGCACCTCATAAGCATGTGAATCTGTTGGCCCTATCGAGCGATGCTTATCCCGCCGCCCCCACCAATCGGCCAACGGCAACACAAGTTAGGTGAAACAGGCCTCTGTCGGGGAAGAAAATAAACGGGCCATGCCGGGAAGCAGCCGTGTAGTGTCTCTTTGTCTCGCAGGTGTTGCGTGTTATACATCGTGTTAAATTGCTAAAAGGAGCGAGAGGAGGGCGTCCTGGCAGTGAAAATAAATCAACGATGAGTCCTTCGATTTCGCACTTCTTGCACGCCGCCCAGGCAGGCAGATCCACAACCCCCATTACCGACGATGAGTTATCGCAAATGAACGGGGGCCCTTTAAAAACGCGTTGAATTCCAAGCCGCTTGAAGCCTGATTTACCGCCTGACCCGCGGATGTTGACTACATAAATTTTCCACTGCTTCACTAGGTTCGACTCCCACGAAAGCTTTCTCCTCTCTAAAGCCGGTAAACAGCGACAGAGAAAGAAAGGAGAGTTCATGAATAGAGGGGGACAAAAAAAATCAAAGGCACGCGTTACGAGATCCGAGTAACTGGAGAGTGGAGCCCTCATGGCGTAGAAGCGAGCCAGTGGCGCTAGCTATGAGATCAGATGCTGGGAATAAAGAAGCGCGTCGTAAAGTCTTCCTTTTCACTTCTGCCCGTTTACGTAAATCCCGGAGGAAAGGAGTGAGGCAACGCGATACAGTGCATGCAGAAAACAGACTCCTAACCTTCTTGCAACACCCTGAAACTGTCTCCTGGGCGCTGCTCGGTGCGCCCTGTGATCGCCATAGGACTAGATGAGAGGAAACTCGGAAGTAGAGAAAAAACAAACACGCAAGCCAGAGCCGGTCTATACGGTGACCTCTCGCTCCATCTTCCTCTCTGTTTCTCTGCCATCCGAGAGGGACTCGGCGTAATATCTGGCATTAAATTACAAACAGGCTGCGAGCGAAAAAGTAGATGGAAAAGGCATGCACACCTATTATGCGGGCGAAACGAGAGTGGGAGAGTGAGGGAGAGAGAGAGAGCGCGCGAACATATTGAGCTCACAGAGAAATCCCTGCTACCTAAGTTATACCCTTGATACGTTTCCAACGTCGCATGAGAGCGAAAAGACGGCAGCAAAAAGCAGCCTTAAAATTGAGAGCGGCCAGCATTCGGCAAAGGGACGAAAATGTCTGTATTTCGAGAGACGGGAAAAATACGCTCTAGTGTGTACAGATATTTTGGTATATGTGTGGGTACTCAAACTCGGTATAGAAAATCCTGGGTGATTCAAAGGGCAGGAGCATTAGCGGGCATTGGAGAAGCAGCAGTAGCTCTGGGCGACGAAAATTTTCGGCTGCATCCTTGCCGAGAGTGTTGAGAGAGTGCGAGAGAGTGAAGTTATCAGATCTCGCCAGTCCATTGAATCCGCGGGGAGCATAAATCATGAAGTTAGCGGGGTCACAGTTCTCTCTAGTGGCGGGGGAGTAAAGCCGTCGAAGTACATCAAGCACGCGGCACCCCGCGCCCAGCCCGAACAACACAAGAAAGAAGGCTGCTCGATAATATCAAAGAGCATTTCTAGCAGGATCTCATCGCGGGATAAGAGAGCTGAGCGGGCCGCGGCTGAGCGTGGTACGTGTGTATGCAAGCGCCGAGAGCTAGTAAGCAAATCGAAGGCCGCTAGTTTGCATGAACCCTTGCCTTCCTCGGCTCCATAAAGCGAGGCCACCAGGGTTGCCTTACAAGAAAATCTCCCGAAAGTGCACAGCATGCTGCCGTAATCCCGCGGCGGCAAATCGATTCGTGCATCGATTTCACCCCGCGAGCAAGCGACGTGTTCTGCCACCCTCGCTCTCGTACATCCGGCGTATGTACAAGCTCGAAAAGTGGATTCGACTGGGACGTCGCTCTGACGGTGTAACCGAGAGGCGAATATATACGCGTCGCTCGGAGAGAGGGAGAAGACATGAAATTCGAAGTCGTAGGAAAGGTAAGGACCGCTGAGACCGCAGGGAGACAACTCTTCGGTGCACCAAGGAAAAGAAAAATAAGGAGCGAGAGAAAGGGGTAAGGAGGCGACGCGCGATATAGGTAGCGGCACAGAGGGCACGCTCAAGCGGATCCCAGGCTGATATCGGAACTTGAAATCGCAAATATCGAATAAGGAAAAATCGCCAGGGTGCTCTGGGGGGCAGAACCTATACGTGGAGCAATGCCGGGGAGCCAGTTCCACGGGGATGTCTGATGTTGGATGAGAAAGAACAGGATGTCAAAGCGCAAACCGAAGGAAGGAATGAGCCGAAAGGGCGAAGAGCGCAAAAAGGGGAGAAAACTTGCGGCAAGCTATGAGGGAAGAAGGAAACCCCGATGGTCCACGATATTTGGGATGAAAGGTCGTGGGACAGGGAATAAGCTAGCTACGCTTCTGCAGGGGCGCACACCTCCGCCACGGATTTCCAGATCTGGACCAGTGCAAAGGACGTGTGTATGGCACATGTACGCTCCCGGATACGCTTATGGGAAAGAAGGGTGAGGATGCGAGAGAATCAGGCGAGCGGCAAGGAGGAAGAATCAAATGGGGGTGGCGCGACGCGACGCGACGGCCTGGGCGAGGAGAGGAGGACGCGCGCGCGCGGAGTACGTGGATGTAACAGAATGAAGGGGAGAGCGGGAGCACACCGAGTGAGAAAGTGAAGGAGAGGCGGAACGTAGGAAATATCAGCGAGATAGGTACAAATACGGCGCTATATGTGACAGTTTGATGTATAGTTGAATTTTTATGCTGGCGGAGAGATGTTATTGCCGCGTCACAGGATGAATCTCTGATATGCCGGGGCGGCGGCGAGGAAAGTTGGCAGGGAAATCGATATCCCATGATTTATGCCTAGATTGAGTTTTTCCGCTCTTGCTCCGCTCTCTGTCGCACTGGGCGTCCCTGCTCCCTCCTTCTTGTAAGTTATACCGTCAGCTTGGTGAGCCGATCGCCCTTAATGGCCATTCTAATTCCTGGGATGGAGATGGGCCCGTCTATCGAGCCACATGAGACTCCTGTCGATTCTCTCAACACCTATCCTGTAATATACGAGAACGGGGCAAATTGCCGCTTGTTCGCGTCTCCCCCACTTCAACGCCACTGCTTCTCGTCGCCTTGCTCGATCTATGGCGGAGCGAAGCCGCTTGTCCCCAGTAGCAGAAAGTACAAATAGCCGTAAAATAGCCGGAACACCGCCAGAGTGCACCGCAACTTTCTACGTGGCGCCATTACGGGAGCGTGGAAACTTATCGATTTCGATTTGAATGCAAAGTGCAGAGCGACGAGGACTAGAACGGTAAAGGGGGGCTGGGTGGATGGGTGGGTGTGCGTATAGTCGAGAGAGAGCCTCCGGGGATAAGTTCGGGATCGACGGCTATATTCGAATTACAAGGAAGCACTCTCCGACGGCGTATGGTGCGCAGTAGCAGTTACATCGCTGCCAATTCGGTTAGGGGAAATTTATACTTAAGCCGGTGCCACAAGTTGCAATGCGCTGCTGGCCCTGCTTCTACGTGTATATGTAGGTCGAGAAGAGCAAAGGGTTCGCGGGGAGTTGGGTGGTGGTGGGATGGGCAGGCCGGCGGACGGCCGACGGGGCCAGACAGTAAGTTCGACGAGCAAGTCCGCTTCTTCCGGAGAATGGTTGCGTCTCGAATGGTCAACTTCCGACAAAGAGCGTCCCGCTCGCTCCCTTCTCGCCTTCGCTTTCCTTCCGACAATAAGTTCGCACGTATCCACTGGTTCCACCGGAACGAACCAACGAACGAACGAACGCTCCGCGCCTGGACTTAGGCCAACTGCTTTTATGGCTTTCATGCTAGTGCGACACCCGCTCTCCCGGCCAACCAACTGCTCTCCTACACACTCACTCGTCCACTGCTCTCCTCTCTCTCTCTCTCACTCCTCTTCCTAAAGGATAGCACACGCTCGTATCGACAAGATGATTTGTCCGCTTTCACAGTCAACAAAAGCCTGCACCACCTCGCGGCCATACATATAACCCCACACCCTTACATTCACCACATGTATGGGCACAAGCCTGCGGAGACAGGGAGATAGAGAGGCGGGTGGGGAGAGTACGCTCCAGTGCAAGCGCCAGGATCGCACGAGTAATTCACGGATAAGCTATAAATTCGGCCGGCAAGCTTATACGATCGCACGGTGTTACGGGCTGCGTCTGCGGCATAAACTTGCCTGTTTAGGAATCGCCGGGAAAAGACGGGGCTTTTCTATTGCCATGCTAGCTGGTGGCGCGTTGCGGCTCGGTCTTCGCGGCGCGCGGGCACAGGTAGCCGGCGTATTCCGGGCACGTGTAAGTCGACGTACAACAGGTGACAAGGGTAAATACGCTCCATTGTTTGCTAAGTGATTCCAAACTTCGGCCGGACACCACTCTTTTTTCCCCGGCCGGCGCTCCACTCGCTCGTGTATACGAGGGTGCATCCGAGCGTGCTACGTGGCCTAATGCAAAAGGCAACGATGATTCCCAGTGGAACGAGTGCGCTCCCGCCGCCGCCGCCGCCGCCGCGTACAGCTATCAAACGCGATCAAATCAAACGGATGTGTACGCCACTCCCCCGATTGCAATGTATTTGTACGCCAGAATAAACTCATTATCGAACTCATTAAAATTGGATATGTAATTCGAAGCGAATGAAATGTGAGTGCAAATTTGCACGGATTCTTTGTAAAGCGAGCCGGTCGAACAAATTCCCACCCATTCGAATATCACTCGGTATTAGCGAACGCTTGTACAACACACCGATAGTTCTTTCCCGTGCCGGCTAAATATCTGTCCGGGAAAATAAATATGCCGGAATTCATGCATGCATATCCCCGGCCGGCGAGTTCACGGTGCGGCGCGATGTTTATCTCGGGAGCGAGCGAGCGAGCGAACGCACTAAAATGATTACATCGGCCCGGGGCCCGCGTTAACGTTGCGCTCTGCGCATTACCTCCAATTATCGCGTGCAAATAAGCCGAGTGTATTAGCAGGTCGAGCAGATCGGGGGAGAGATCGCTCGGGGGGCAGAGGAGGGGAAGAGGGGCTCTCATGGAATCCGTGAAACAGAGAGGCGATCGCCTATCAAGCTTATCAGGCGACCTTCTACCACTGTGTATTGATGAGAACGAGCTTTTTCGTGGACCTGCTATCGCGTTGCATGCAGCACTGACCCCAACACCACTCTCACCGCCAGGTCGAACTGATCTCTCGCGTATTAACGCATCAAGCGTGAACGAATTTATCTTACACCAGCAGACCTTGTCCCTTCCTCTGTCTTGTGGCAGCCTGTTACCCAACGATGCCCAAGAACACGCTTCCGCCACCGAGAGGACCTTTCCCTCCCTCATACACACTCTCAGGCCCTTACATCGTCTCGTTGAAGTCTCAGCCATAAGAGGAACCCGCCGGCTTCTCTACACTTTTCTCTCTATCGGTCGGCAATTTATGAGGCCACGCAGAAGGAATCCAGAGTGAAATGAAACACGCCATCGGGCGCGCCTGATACGTAAATACAAGCTGGAAATATCGACGGGGGCTTTCCAGCGTATTTTTCACGATATTACGTCGCGATATTTCACCCGGGCGACAAGGCTAAGTGTATCGAAATTCCGACCACGCGATCCCCCGGCCCCGATTAATCAGGGCTTCGGTGCTTCATTCTCAAGGAAGCCTGCTTCCAACCGCTACTACCTACCGAGACCCGGCCACGCGTCTACGTATACACGGCACGCGCGTGTCCTTAGAAATCAATTAACGCGCAGCCTGCCTGCTTTCCCGTTAAATGCGCCGCATTCGAGTGTTTCGGTCTAATTTCGTGAAAACTGCTGTCGCACCGGGTAATTTCCTTCGTTTGATAAGGTGGTCAAGTGGCGAATGAGAGGGGGATAAAGTGAAATAGGGGAAGGATGGTGGCGGGGGCAGAAGGGAAGAGAGAGAGCAAGAGGTAAAGGTTGATCAGCGCAAGTGTGTACCACTCGAGGGTGAAAAAGCCCCCGGGAAATTGGATTAGCGGGTGCGCGGGCGCGCTCGCGCGAGCGCCCCGGTAATTAAGTGCGAATTATGCGCAGCTTAGCGCCGACGAGAGTAGCGAGGGGAAGCGCGCGTGCGATCGGAAGAGAACGATTTCCTTAACGAGCATGCGTGCGAACGAGTGTGCTCGTCGGCAGCGGCGCCGGCAGTGGCAGAGACTGCCTCGAATTAACATCGACTAATTAACCTTTCGACATTGCGGCGAAGGTCTTGAGAGGTATGCACTGGCGTCGCCGAGGCGGGGAGTGTGACGATGCCGCGGTTCGAGAGGGCAAGCCGTGTCTCCCTTAGCCAAGAAAATAGTCTACTCACAGCCACCTACCAACACTGACACACACACAGACCTGGGTTTCGCGTACGTGGAAACGTATCCGGGCCGATTACTTATTCACCTCGCGCTCGAGGCCGTAACTCTAATCCGGATTAAGCGATCGATCGCACCGGACTAAGAGAAGTAAAAAGCATCGGTGGTGGCTCGAGTGCGCTCCCTTTTAGAGGGAAGATAAAGAACGGGGGATAGAGAGGGAGAGAAATGAGATATCCGGTGTGGCGGTGTCGATTCTATCCCGCGACGCTACGACGCCAACACAAACGAGTGTTTCGGGATCCAATATTAAAATTGGCAGGCTCCATTCGATCGGGGCGCGATCGCGAGCGCGCCCATAAATTTATTAAGACGTGACGGGGCATAATAGAACGCGATCCGAAACGCCACGCAAAAAGGAATCGAGCGACAAAAAAGGGAGCGCGAGAAACGTATATATAACCGGGCTTACATATAAAAGGACACGTCCCACCTATTCACAAAGTGTCGCCGATTTCGAGCAACGCAGCCCTGGAATGTTAACGGTCCAATGAAATCGGATGTTTTCCATTGATTAAACGATGCCCGAGGAACGTGACGAGCTTAATCGGAGCGACGATATAATACGAGGGGACTTAACGAAAGGGCGGGTGGGGCATAAGACTAATCTCAAATCCGTCAACGTGCATCAGGGAGCTACTAATTTAGGAGTGCACTTACACAGAGAGAGAGTTTCGTGGCTGCGGATCACGCGCGTGCGCTCCGACTCTCATCCCGAATCATGTGCTCGACACTTTATAGCCTAATTATGTGGAGGCGTGTGAAACTCCTGATCAGTCGATTCCTGGGACTGAATTTTGCCTGGAGCGCCGCGCTGCGCCCGGTGAAATGGGGCTCTGCGAGAGCATTAGCGGGTGCATTTGGCAAAATAGTAGGAATAATGCGAATCCTTAGCGCTGCTTCGGCTTAAACCACTCGGACACAATCGCGCGCGAGCACTGGGGATTTATTATGTGGTCGCATGAAATCGCTGTAATTACCGAGTAATCCGTTAGATTAACAAGAGCGGCTGCAAGCCGCGCGAGTGGATAGGTCGCATAGAGGATACATACTGTGCAGTGTACACCGTGAACAAGCCCCCGGGCACCGCGGGGGCTCCGCGGGGGATCGGGGGATCGGGGGGGTGCGGTGCTTCGTAATCGGCACGTACACCATTGAGGGGCTAGTATGGTCCAGCAGCATACAGCAGGCTCTTCTTGTGGATTCACTGGCAGCCGGGCAAGGCCCCGAAAGCCCTGCGAGCTCGCCTCATTAGAATCTCACTTCTTCGCTTGGATGCTTGCCGAGTTGAAACCCGGCCAATGCGGCGGCCTGCTGTTTTCAGAATTTGACGGCGACTGTCGTTGGCCGCGCTTACCTTGACGAATGGCTCGCATGATTACTCTGTTTAGCATGAAAATCAAGTCCGCCTGGCCGTCGCGGTGCGGCGCGGAGCGGCGCAGCTGATCTTGAAATCGCCGGGAGCGCATCCACTGTATCTACTTACACGAGTGTCTGCGTCCTCCTGCGCTTCGGGAAAGAATGCCCTGGCTCCTTTCACGATTTATGGGCTATCAGATATGAGAGGCACCGTGACACACAACTTTCCGCCGGAATATAATGCTCGAAATTCGCGTACGGACTTTAAGAGGGACGAAGAGAGAAACACGCCCGGGCAAACCATCCATCAGCCGACGTCGAAACCCATTACGCAGAGCCGGAGCGAACGTTTCCGGTCGGTGCAGTATAAACAAGATACGAAGTGGCTCGATTCCGACAAAAACAGAGAGAGCGCCGAACACCACCAACACATGGAATTTCGTGATAGAGGAATACACCAGATGAGTCGAGCATCCGATGTGTCTGCCATTCTAAAATCGAGGGAGACAGCCAGTAGGATGGGAAGAGCATTAGTGGCCTGAACACTCATTCGTTCAAACGATCTATTATACAAAAGGTCCGGCAATAAGCTCACAGAATTCGTAGCTCCTTTCAAGAGGACCGCGAATTTTCAACTGCTTATCATTGCGTTGGACCAGTGTGAAGAACTTTTTCAAGCAATGCTGTGGCTGGCACTTGAAAACCGGAATTCACGCAAATCGAAGATAGGATAGAATAGGATCGTTTGATCCTGCAGAACACGCACATAACATACCACCGCCGTGACCGGCGAGTACAAAAGGTGGGCGCCGAGGCGATAAATCTTGGATTCAATGCTCTGTCTTTCGAGAGCATCCCTCGTCTGCCCACCGACCCACTGATCCCTGCTACCACTCGATCCCACTTTATCCGATTTCTCTCACTAGTGAAGCTCACCACCTTTTCTACCATCTAAGGTCGTCAATTTTTAATGCACACTCTTTGCCGCTTGGCTGCCTCCTAAGGGATCATTCCCTTTTTCTGTCTCGAAGAGATTTAAAGTTTCGTAGAGAGCTGAACACTGGCCGTCACTGGGATCGTCCGGGCAGACTGGCGCTCCCGGAAAAACGATCGAAACACGTCAACGGGGACGTCGCATTCCGAGTGAAACATTGCTCCACAACAACGATCGCTTGTCCAACATCGGACCAATGCTGCACCCCCGCCATTTCTGCCTTTGATCGATTCATCGTGAGCCATTTGTACGCGGCTAGAGAGCCGGCAGGGGATGAGGCGAGCGACACAGGCATGACCAATGGTTTTCCGTACACGAGGAAACGTACAGCCGCCAATGGACCATACGGAAACACAGCTCTATCGTCTGTTTTGCAACGCTAATACGGAAACTGCCGCTAACGCTATTCATATCTCGCGCTATGCACCGTCACTTCTGATTTCGTTCACACGCGCCCATTCTCCATTCTCCGAAAGCGGCTGGCCAATGCCAGGCCGCGCATTAAAAGACGTGCTGCTCTCTCTCCCGAACTCGTTTATGTCAGATCGGATATTTATACGGGCGTCCGCTCCAACTCCGCAACACATGCATACACGATCGCACGCTTCCATACACCTACATATCCGGCCCATGAATATGCATGCCCTTCCCGATCAACCAAGCCCTGTGTACCTCCCGACCACCAGATATATCTACAACATCCCGCTGACCCACGGATATTGGAGATAAACTAATCCAATAGCCAAGGATTCCAACAATCCAGCGAAAATATCTCAGGATCCCAAGTGTCGCGCGCTATCCAGAACGCAGATATGAAGGTTTGCGTGCGCGCCCGGAGACTTCGGTGTACACCTGTGCCGGGCAGAGAGCGAGGCAAGAGAGATCCGTAGAAAGAAGCGAAAAAAAAGGCGGAGCGGGAGAGAAGGAACCGCGAGCACCGACCTCCATTCAACGAGTGAATGGGCGTATTGTTACCTGCGGGAGCAGGGAAGTGGCCCGGACCGCAGCAGGAATTCGAAGACGCAGAGTATTTATGAGGGAGCAGGCTCCCCCATTCTTCCAGCTCTACCTTCCACCTTGGTCGGTGCACCCTCAGCGACCAAAAGGAGTAGCCAGCAGTTGGGGATGGTGGCCGAGGGGGGAAGAGCGAAATATAAGGCGAGGGACAGAGGGCCTTAATGAAAGCGACGCTTGTACCGCCGGACCCGATTGTAATACAGTGACCTGCGGTTTCTTTTGGCCTTAAGCCCCAATTAAGACGTTTACTACCGGCGGATTAAGCGGCAATGGAAAAGCGGATCTCTTTTCTGCCCGGCCACGGCCGAGAAGTCGCTCTTTCTCCGCTGGCAACCCATTGCTCGAGCTCGACTCCTTCGCTCTCTTCCAAAGCGCGTCCTTCGTCTCTCCCACTCCCTCTCGCTTCCTATCTCGCCGCCGCCAGCAGCGGACGGCTCTCGCTGAACGGGTCCTTTTCTACTGCGCGCCGAGCGGAGGCCCACCTCCGGCCTTCTGCTTTGATTTTATCCTTTCCGCGCTCTTTTGAGAGCGTGCAGTCGGCCCGTTCCTCCGATTCGATAGTGAAGAGGAGGAGAGAGCTTTTACGAGATTCGTGCCACGCCTGTGGAGCAAGAGGGATGAAGATGTAGGGCGGAGGGCAAACCACCACTCTCTCAGGGAAATCTCTTCGCCAATGCCAGATATGGATGGATATGTCGGCCACGCTCTTGCCGATCTCCCCCCGATTCTTAGTCGATTTCCAAGGAACCCGAACTATACTAGCCTTGCCCTCTCCCTACCGCCACCTTAATAATGCAGATGGGATAAAGAGATGGAGCAGGAAGTTTGTTTGCTTAATAAAAGACGGAAGCCGGCCTTGATCCATTAACTCGCTCTATTTCTCCGCGGCCAGTCACTATGTACAAGGTGATTCACTTGCCTTTGAATCAGAACTCTCCTAGCCCTTATTTTTTTGGTGGACTTCCCGACCTTCTCCGGGACTGAAATTTGGTGGGTAATATTTTTTTGCATCAAGAAAGATACCATAAAAATTCCAGAACCCTAGCTCAAAATTCATTTTTTCGCAAATTTTTTAAGGCATACCCCTTCAAAAATTTTCGATTTTTCGAAGGTTCTGGGACCGGGACGAACGCTTGATTTTTCGATTACTCGTGTCTCAAAACGGATAAAAAACATAAATGTTGTGAGGGAAATGCCGGAATTCTACCTAAAACACGTGGAAAACCAATCTGGAATATTTCATTTCGACGGTTTTCCTTATGTTTTTTTATCTTCCCGACCTTTCCCGGGGCTGAAACTTTGCAGAAAGTGTTTTTTTGCATCGAGAAAGAAGTAGAAAAAATTCCAGAGCCCTAGCTCAAAATTCATTTTTTCGCAAATTTTTTAAGGCATACCCCTTCAAAAATTTTCGATTTTTCGAAGGTTCTGGGACCGGGACGAACGCTTGATTTTTCGATTGCTCGTGTCTCACAACGGATAAAAAACATAAATGTTGTGGGGGAAATGCCGGAATTCTACCTAAAACACGTGGAAAACCAATCTTGAATATTTCATTTCAACGGTTTTCCCTATGTTTTTTTATCTTCCCGACCTTTCCCGGGGCTGAAACTTTGTAGAAAGTGTTTGTTTGCATCGAGGAAGAAGTAGAAAAAATTCCAGAGCCCTAGCTCAAAATTCATTTTTTCGCAAATTTTTTAAGGCATACCCCTTCAAAAATTTTCGATTTTTCGAAGGTTCTGGGACCGGGACGAACGCTTGATTTTTCGATTGCTCGTGTCTCACAACGGATAAAAAACATAAATGTTGTGGGGGAAATGCCGGAATTCTACCTAAAACACGTGGAAAACCAATCTTGAATATTTCATTTCAACGGTTTTCCCTATGTTTTTTTATCTTCCCGACCTTTCCCGGGGCTGAAACTTTGTAGAAAGTGTTTGTTTGCATCGAGGAAGAAGTAGAAAAAATTCCAGAGCCCTAGCTCAAAATTCATTTTTTCGCAAATTTTTTAAGGCCTACCCCTTCAAAAATTTTCGATTTTTCGAAGGTTCTGGGACCGGGACGAACGCTTGATTTTTCGATTGTCCGTGTCTCAAAACGGAAAAAAAACATAAATGTTGTGGGGGAAATGCCGGAATTCTGCCTAAAACACGTGGAAAACCGATCTTGAAAAATTGATTTCGATGGTTTTCCCCGTGTTTTTGGTACTTTCCGACCTTTCCCGGGGTTGAAATTTGGTAGGTAATGTTTTTTTGCGCCAAGGAAGATACCATAAAAATTCCAGAGCCCTAGCTCAACATTTTTTTTCCCCATATTTTTGACCACCGAAAATATCCCATTTTTGGTGGTGATTCAAAGGCAAGTGACTCACCCTGTACCTGGAAATGAAGGCGAGAGGTCAGAAGCCTCTTTAAAAGGTCGCGGAGCCGGATAATTGGGGGGAATCTTGCTTCCAACTGGGGACAGCGCTTCTTGTCGCTCGGCTGCTGCTGACGACGGTATTTTTCAGCTCCCGGCTAACCGGCTCATTGAAAGGAACGAGCCCGTGATGATAATAGCACAAATTTCTGGCTACGAAAATAAGCGGAACCTCGGAAATTGCAGTAAACGTTGGCGAAGTTATCATAACTGATAAATGCCAACGGCGGAACAGGACTCCTGTTGCTCCGGCGCTTTTGTGAAAGTTTCGCGAAGGACAGTGAGACAAGAATCGCGAGAACATTCGAATTACGAGGTGGGAAATTTCTTGGATAGGGCATTCCGTGCTCTCCGCGGATGAATATTCCGCCGGCATTCACGGCACTTCTCGCCACTCCGGCAGCAGTCTCTCGAAAAGGGCGAACAGTACTCCCGAGCGGAAGCTACGATAATTAAATCAATTTTGCTTGAAACGTTTAATTGAATCGATCGGAATTAAGAGCCACCCGGAGAACCGCCAATTCTAGTACTTTGAAAGAACTAACATTCCGAAGATGCTCCTTCAGAAGTCTCCAACTCCAATTCTATCACCGTCCAACTGCATTCCCGAAAATACTCGCAAGAAGGAGAATAAAAAGAATTAATTCCTCTCTGATACCAGCTGCAGTAAGGCAGAAGACAAACGAAGAGAAACTCTTTGATTAAAGAATACAAGTCGGGTGAACGTTAACAGTAGACGAACACCGGGCAAAAGTAACCCTCGTTGCCCGTTAACCGCGCTTAATTTGCGCACAATTACGCGAAACGCCGAAACAACAACTGCTCCCGTGAGCGTTGGCCGACTGACTGGCTGGCAGGCAGAGCTTAAGCGAGTCGACGTGAAAAGGTAGTTTTTCATTCCACGCCCGTAAAAAGAAACGGAATTCAGAGCGATTCACGGGCGAAGACGAGGAGCGAGCAGCGAAGCCATTTCCGTTAAATGACGTAAAAGTTGCTTTAGGCGAGTTTTCTTTGAGACCGAGATACTTATTCGACTCGATGGCTTTCTTCTTCATCCCTCTTCCCTTCTACTTCTTACTTTCCTCTGCCTCTTCCTCCCTCACTCTCTCTCGCTCTCTCTCTCCTGTCCAACTCACCATCCCCAGGCGTCCATTGTCAAATAATCGAAAAACTTTACGATCCCGCGAACCTTCTATTTCTTTCGCCATGCCGTAAACGTATCCCTTTGCGAATGTAAATTACGTCTTCGAGCTAAAAACTGCCGATGAACGCCCTCTACTTCACTCTCAACGAGTATCCATCCGCTACGGTAGCGTCCGAATGAAAAAGCTTTCTACGCACAGTACCCCGGCTTTACGTGCAGTAAACAATATTACGCCCTCCGCAAACCCTCTGATACTTATATCCTTATCCAGTGATGGAAGCGGTGCACGAAGCGAGTAGGCACGAAAGGGCAAACACCGCTCGTCACCGATTACGACTGCCTCCGCTAGATATTTACGAGGCAATAGCATGCGAATGACAGAGTGCTGAGTGGGTTCAATTGAAATAAAGGGCTGCACCGATACCGATCTGCGGCCTCTCAACCTATCCCAGCACTGCACTTCTAAGCATCTGCCTGGGGATCGCCTTGATGAATCGCAAGCAATGTGTTAACGTGCGCTGTTTGCTCGGACTGTAAGAAAACGAGTGAAAGACGACGGAGCACTCGTTAACCGCGTACTTAATGACTCGCAATTGCCCGAAATGACGGAGTAACAAGTTTACCTAGGAGGCGGCTGAAAGCAGAAGTGTTGCAAGGGGGTTTTTCATCCTCGAATGAAGACGACAGAATATCCGGAGCAAT
This sequence comes from Ectemnius continuus, assembly GCA_910591665.1. Classification (NCBI taxonomy): domain Eukaryota; kingdom Metazoa; phylum Arthropoda; class Insecta; order Hymenoptera; family Crabronidae; genus Ectemnius; species Ectemnius continuus. The sequence continues at coordinate 2,791,313 of OU342868.1, read as the reverse complement.
TACGCGAAGCCAGCCGTTTCGTTGGATGGTTTCCGCCTCCACTGAATGGGAGCTAAAAGGGCCGGCTGCAAGCTTTGCCCAAATCTAGGTTAATCCCTGCAAATCTTCCCCCCCGCCCCGCCCTCCTAGCCCTCATTACGCAAACTTTTGCGACGATGGCCGCGCGTACCGAAAATTATTTTCTTACCGAACCTTCCCCGGAAAAGCTATGACTGGCAAAAAGCATTCCGGCCGACTGATCAGAGCCAGTTCTGTGTACGGTGGGATTGGAAGTTTTTGCGAGCGCACATTCAAGCTGATGGGAGTCAGCGAGACGAGGGGACACGTGTCAAGAGTTTCATGACCGCAGTCTTACGAGCTTAATTACACTTAATCAGCCGAAACGATGGGATAACAAGTTCATTCAAGCCGCTCGCCGGCAAGAAGCGCATCCTCCCACCCTTTTTCATTGCTCACACTGCAAGGCGACGTAATTCGAGACAATTACTAGCCAGTCTTCGGCTACCTTTTTTTTCATCGACCAGCAGGAAAGACTTGAACCAAGATTTACTGAAATCCAGGTCACGGAGGTGCCTCAATAAAAGCACACACGACCCGGAGGAGCTAGGATGGCAAGGTGGTCTACGTGACCGTATCACTTGTGCGAAACATCCTTATTTCCTATTGCAGGCATGATAGATATTCAGCAGACACTCGAGCGATCATTCACTATTTCTGGGATAATGATCGTACTTGAGAAAAATGTGAAGCACCGGCTAGAAAACCGCACTAGTTTTCCAAGTGAGTCTCGGCTGCGCAAACAAGTGGGATTCAAGTTCATCGAGGAGGAAAGGTACTGTCTGAATCTCTTAGGATAATAATAGCTGAGGGTCTGCGATGGATCCTGAAGGCATTTAATGGCGAGGACCACAGCCATCATCGAACGGACGAGCCGGGTGTGTGTTGGCCCTCGGCAGAGCGGAGCTAGCAGGAGGACGACGATGCCGTTGAATCCGGTGGGAATAAAAGCCCCGAAGGCTTGGCAAATGCCCACGAGATCCCCGGGAGTACCGTAATTACTGATGTTGGCAATTAAGGAGCGCACTTTACGTTTCGCGCCTTCGTCGTCAATTAAGCGTCCCAAGCCGTCGCGTCCCGCCTCTGCCTCGCAAGCCAACCCGTTCCGTCGACCCATCCAACCCTGGAACCTCCAAGAGCAACCCTTCGTGTCCTCGACGAGATTCTCCTCTGGCTACCGATAACCCGCAGAGGCCGCACTCCCACGAGATATGCTTAATTTCCCGCATCCGTGTCGCGCCTCCAAATGGCGAGCATAAATCCCCCGACAAGCCGTGCTCGCGACCACTTTTCCGAAAGGAAGTGCTGGTCTCTCCATACGACCGCAACGCATTCTTGCCCTTCGATGCTAGCAACTTCACCGAAATAAATTTTGAATCCTCGCAAATAAAGATCGAGCAAGTGGAGAAATTATTGAGAACTATTAGAAATAAAATTAGAACTTTTAATTATTTATGATCTTCCATGCAATGATTTGTTAGCTTCACAGTCACGGAGAGGAGAAATTCTTGGGAGACTGGAGAAGAGAAGGACACCGAGCCAATCGTCCGTAATTACCCAGCAGTTACTTCCAAGAGCGCTCTTAATTTCTCGATGTCTCATTTGGTGCGCTGCTGGCCTGTTCGGACACATTGGCGAGCCGTGAGACTGGAAGAACTGGCAGAAGGGGACACGTAAATGCACTAGCAAGGTCCGTGGGGGAAAAGTCGAAGAGCGCCACGTAATTCGAAGGTCAGATACGAGTGGAGACGGAGAAATGGGTGGCCGAGTGATGTATAGGTAGACTGGGAGTAAGAGGGACCGGATCGATCCGGGCCAATTACCAGATTGAATTAATTGAATTAATCGATTCCCATCGACTGATGAGCCGAAGCCGGACGGAAGCTGGGCAAGGCCTTGGTAGGGTCCAACCGGCGCGTTTAATTGACCTTGGGCGAATCTATGAATTCTCAATTGATTTATCTTTGGGAAGAAGAAAAAGTGTGCGCTCTGCAGATTAAGTCTCGTACTGCTGACTCCGCTTCGTTTTGCTCGCTCGCTGCTCTATGTATTCTAGTGCGCGGAGTGAGTTCTGCCGAATTTTCGGCCCACCTTGTCTCTCGCAGCGGGAATTACTCGCTCTCGGTCTCGGTAAACGTCAGGCAAACGCACGACTTGGCTCCAAGCTACTCCTCCCGCACTGCACAGCCCCGGTAATATTTGGTAACTTTACAATTCCTTCAGCGGCAACTCTGCCGCCCAACTTTCCCTCGGCGCCAAAGTATCTCTCTCTCTCCCCCTCTCTCCTGCGCTCTCGCTCAATAATACTTTGAGAAAATTAGCCGACGTAACTGGTAGGAAGTCAGGCGAGCAGCAAATTCGTCAAGGCGTTCTGCCTGGTTACGATATACTCATGGAGAAGTCGAAAGTCGAGCAGTAACAAGTTCGAGTGCATTAAGTAGACCTACCGGCAAAGACGACCCACTGCCTCTCTCGACTCTCACTGGCCAATGGTACTTCCGGCCGATCGAATGAAATCTTCAAAGGGAACAAGCAAAGCTGGGCGCAGATAAATCAAACTATTATCGAGAAGGGCATCAGGATGCCGGCGGAAGTCCCGTCGGCGAAGTTGCCGTCGCGGAGAAAAGTTGGTCCGGTAGTTCTGTTATCTATTAGGAGAGGCGCGGGCGGGAAGGACGACTTTCGAAAGGACATTAGCGCGATAGTAGAGGAGCTCGCGTCAAGGAGGAAGTCACCCAGTCAAACTACAGGCTAACATATCCTGGCAACTAGAGGGGGTCCGACACTCGAAGCCGACCGAGAGTGACAAGATAACGGCGCCACTCTTCAGATAGAAAGTACGCAGACGTTGCCGAGTTATTAATTGGAAACTCCGATCGCTTTAGCATTGGAGAGCGTAGACGCCGGGCAATTAGCATAATCCACGGCGCCTGCATTCGACGCTTTCGAACGACCAGTACTGCTACTACTGGGACCAGTTAGAACGGCAGCATTCCCGGGAACAATAATTTATAACGTTCACGGCGATTAGCTAGCTCGACACCTGGAGCGACTGGGTCGAGGAAGGAGGAAGAGGAGTAAGAGAAGGAGGCATTAGCCTCATCGCGACGAGGTAATCCTTCGGGCAACGAGTCCTCCTCCTCCCCAGTGCGAGGGAGGCAACGATTTCCATAAAGGTTCCACCGACAACGAGAGAACGGCGCGGCGGCCCGGCCATTTAGCGGGCGCACAAAGGGTGAGGGTAGCTCGTCGACAAAAGAGATCTTATTAGTAAAGAAAACAGTGTGCGTTTATCCATATCGGCCAACTCTCTGTTTATATACTTGACGCTCCCTCTCGCGAAAGAATGCATTATGGACGAGTGCCTTTTAAACAGTTTTTATTTGATTATCCCGAGGCAGCTGGTTAAAATGGCTGTTAATACGGCAATGATTACAACGGGCTATCTTGATGCAGGTCGCGGTGAAATTGGGCTGGAAAGAGGGACGGCCGGACGACACTCGATGCGGCAAAACTGGCGGGTGAGCAAGCGAGGCAGCGGCCTGCTCGTCCATCGGCCATTCAACATGTGTGCTCAGCCCGGCGATGGTCGCACTAATAAATTGCCGGCTAATTCGTGAATAATCGCTTATTTCGCGCGGGCATTTTCCGGACCGCACGGTCAACTACTCGCCCCACTACCTTCCCTGTCGGCGCGCATCTAATTTGCATAATTCACTTGCAGCTCGCTCGAAACACCAACCCTCCCGTAAACACTCCCGATACACGCCCACCGCCATTGTGATTTCATCCGGCACTTTTATCTGCCGCTCGACGTAGCCGCCTGTAAGAGTAGCGCATTGTTATGCCCACCCAACTATAAAGTCAACCGCGAGCCTTTCCTCTCGAGGGAATTGCAACGATTAACTTCAATCTAGCTGGTGGCAACAGTTTGTGGAGAGAGCGGTGCGGTGGATCCTTGAATGAACCGATGGTGAGCCATGAGTGGCGAGCGGAAGAAAGGAAGTGGTGCAACTGCTAACGCCGGCATTTCTGATAATTAATTTCACGATTCCGTCGATATAAACGAGCCGCGCCACTCGTCGGGCGAGCGATGCATCGTTAAAGCGGTGGGCGAGCAGGTCAATCAAAATCTGAACGGGCGTGCGCTACTCTGGGGCTGCAAGGGAAGCGTGTTCGTTTTGCAAATCAAATTAACAGCACTCTCTCATTCTTCCTATCTCTGTCTTCCCATCTCCTGTGCTCGCTCACTCTCTGTCTCTCCTGCCTCTCCACGACTTATCCTTGCCGGTTCACTTCTCCCTCCCTTCCCCCGCCCCCCACTCTTTCTCACTCTGCTGGAGTTGCGCAATTTAAATGAGAGTCGTTATTCCGTACCACTTTGGGAGCGTGGATGTGGAACGAACAGCTGCCATGAGCCTGTTGGAAGTTGGAACTAGCAGCGATACTACCATCAGTACCATTCGATCCGACAGCATCGACATCGACTAATTATCGAGAGCATCTCGATATTACGGGGATGGTGGGCGTATAAATTGAAGCCGGGCATAAACGGGCGAGTGGAGGTCCCGGGGAAAAAGCGAGCCTACTACTGCTCTCGGGGAATACACACATAGTTAGAGGAGGGTTAAAGTGATCGGACAATCAGTCGATAAGGACACCCCATCGGGGAATTAGATAACGGAGAGTAGCGAGGACCGCCGAGACTGAGAGGGGCAGCGGGAACACTGGCTGCTTCCTCTGTAACCGAATTATGCAGATTGCGGCTGGCACCTGATATTAGTGTACACCGTTAGCGAGATAATGTTAGGGCTTTACAACACCCCTCTCACTCACTCTCTCCCTCTCTCTCTCTCGCTCGCTGGACTCACTCATTCGGGGCAGCGATGCTCCCAGGAAATTCATTTGCCCGGAAATTTAAGTATTCATAGTGTGCGCCAGGGTGAGATTATTCCATATTGAATTGGAGAAAAATCGTGGAAAGCGAGGGGGAATTCAATGGATGCGCGATACAATTGCAGACTAATCGGGAACTGTATTCAGATCGACGATGACATAATGCTTATCGGTGAAGAATCAGAGCGGGCTTTAATAATATCGACGGGGTTTGTGCTCCCTCGTATAATTAGGTGATCGAGAGTCGAGTTCCAGGAGGAATTGTATCACTTGTCATAATCGATGCAAGAAGAATTAGAGGGATTCAGGGACTTGGATCGGTGGGAGATCGAGTTCTAACATAGCGTGGATTGCGCTCTATGTTCCATAATCTCGGGCTAGCACGGGCTAATGAACGACTGAATATAATTATGCTGCGGCGTCGCCGTGACGAGATGAATTAGTCGAGCATTGTGTTACCACGACGTCGATTACCCGGCGTATCCCAGCAATTTGCTTGAAGTTTGTCAAGTGCGACGGCGCCGGGCGGGACGGCCACGCCATTAAAGACAAGAGACACCTATGGTCATTGGCCGGAAGAGACTATGTGCGATGGGGCTGCCTTTCATCTAATCGAAAGCAATTGGCGGAGAGCACTGGACGGCACATAGAAACAATGTAGAGAAAAGCCGAAGGAAAAAAGCGGGGGAAGGGAAGAGCGCGGGAGTCCGAAACACAAGTGTACAAAAGTGTATCGGTGAGTGTGGTCATCGTGGGAATTGTTGTGGCAGGTGTACATTGCACCGGCGGGCGACGCAGTCCTCGTAAAATATTGCATCGACGGCAAACTCGGGCTCCCGGTTTTTTTTTTACAGTCGCGAGTCCACATAATTCCTCGTGAAATATTTACCGGCGCCTCTGATGGGCATTTAAAAGCATCCCGAATGGATTAGCGCGTGAAGATCTGGAGCGTGACTAATTCCGGGAGCCGTCGGCGGTGATAACAATGACAGTGATGCAGCCAGCCGTGCGCGCGTCTCTTGGTTACAATGTGTGCTCTCCCACTGGCGGCCCCGATCCCTCCCGATAGCTCGATTCGAGGAGTCTGCCGATCGAATCGCCTGAAAATTTCATCTTCGGAAACAAAACGCTAATGGCTCACCGCATAGCGCAACTTGTTAACCAACTTTCCACGCGGGCTTCTCGAGTGCTCGCGGGCTGGCGTGCACTCCGCTGATGAATCAATAACTGCGAGAGCTGTAACACGAGTGGGTCCTTCGACGGAGACGAGATCGAACGATACCCAGTTCGAAAGCCGCCGAGGAGTGCCCTTCCTTTTCTCTAACTCTGTCGTCCAGCCTCGGTCTGCTCGGCTATTTTGAGTAATAATAGTTAGAGTTCAGAGGATCCCCCCCTTCTCGGCCTAGGTAGATAGTCGAATTGGAGTCGTTCAATCGCCGGAAGGAAGTAGTGTAATTAATTTCTACGTCCTCCCGAGTGCTACAGGGTGGGGGAAGTGGCTGGCTCCACCTCGTTATAATGTGCAGGGTATATACTAATTAGTTGGAGAGATGCTGAAAGCGAGCAATCCAACTAGAGGAAGAAGGGGACTCATTGCACCGAGTGATAGGAGGGAGAGCGAGAGAGAGAGAGAGTGAGAGTGAGAAGGAGGAGCTATCGAATCCGATTTCGAGCGGTACAGCAGCGTCGCCGGCCTGTCTAACAAGCGTCATAACTTGGCCGACTAACTTCGCTAATACGAAAGTGTCAAACATAATTATGTCCGATATAGTGGAGCGCCCGGGGAAAATCATGCTCGCCGAAGCTTTCCTGAATACAGGCAGCCGCACGGTGCCTCCTGGCCGCTAGTTTGTACTATGTGCTTCTATAAGCCGACTCACATAAACCCTGCCTCCGACCGGTTGCACTTCTTCGCCTGTATGAAGCCCTCGCGGCGAATCTGCCGCCCGAAGCATCGCCACTTGAGAGTTTTCGGACTAGCGGCCGTCCGCTCCTCTCACTCAACTGTAACTCAATCCGAAAAGTAGCTGTTACTACTACCGTGCAAATATCCGAGCTGATTACTCACAACGTAAACAAGAGTGGAACTCGGCGAGGGGGCCATATCTTCGAAATCAAATATTGATTCTACGTCGAAATCCATTATCACCCCGCAGCTTTCTCATCGGCCCACCACGCACGCGCTCGCTCCCTCCAGTAGAATAGGTTAGTCCTGCTCAGACTAGACGCCGAAGCGTTTCCAGCCGTTTGCTCGTTAGTTCCTCATGTAATGGGTCATGTAGACTGATATCCAAGTATAATCCACGCCCAGGAACAAAAGGTACGCCCGAGCATCTTCTTTCGGGGGGCGGAGATGTATTCAAATTTCGCGAACCCGATATCTTCTGCATCTTTCATGGCGTCGCTCGATTCTATGGATACATTGCTATGCGGTGTCGAGGACCTCGATTTAGCTCAGATGCGTCTCGCCTCGGATAACAAATCATCTTTGTAAGTCCGGTGCGTCGAGAGTCCGAAGCCAAGGAACAATAGGGAAAAGGGGGCGCCGACTGGGAAGGAGCGCGATGCAAATCGGCGAAAAGTTTCAGGCCTCGGAATCAATGGATCGCATTTCCAAGGAGAGTGTCGCACTGGCGATGCTAGCTGCCGCGCGGCGGACGGAAGCCGGGCGAAGGGTGGCTTTCTAATAGTCGAACACGAACTATACCCATTATTCGAAGAACATAAAATGGCGAATCTGTAGCTCCGTCAACTACATTAAACTTTCCCCAATTTCGAATGGTATTGTTCCCACGCTCGCCTACTCTACCAGGATATTCCATGGGCGACGAGTTTCCTTGCACAAATTATGTCGCTCGTTTTTCTTGCGCCCTTTTTTCCCCTCCTCTTGTATCAGAGGTTTTTGGCTAGAATTACAGTTATCTCCCAAGTCTCGGAGATAAACGCTTCCTAAGATGTATGCGCGGATTCGGCAAGGACGCGCGAATATATACGTATGTACACAGACGAGTCGAAGCCGCGAATGGCCAGAAAAAGAGAGAATAACTCTCGCGAAGCGGGGTCGTAAAGATGCGTGAGGGTTTGCCGATGCCGAGACTGTGTACCCAACATAAACTCCGATTACCGTCTGGATTCGCGCGGAATACACAAACTCCTCGGGCGGGCACATTAAATTCACGTCGCAGCAGACTGCCACTCGACTTTTAAGGAGAAGCACCCTCGTGCCGCTCGAGGATTTTTCAAGAACACCTCGCTTCCAAGCACAGATACACTGGAAATTTGAAATCTCCGTGGCAATCGGACCACCTGATTCCCGCGTCATCTCGCCGTGGAATCAGATAGATCTGCACGAGAAGCAAGCGGTTCCCTGGGCGACAGGCCAAAGGGCCATCACTTATTTTAAAATCCTCCAACCGATAGCGAAATCCATTCGCAGCCTCGAAGAGCGTGGCAATAAGCTGCGAGGGAACGAGGGATTTATTTATGAACCAGACGTCATACTCCGCACGTTCGACAACCAAGAGACTGTTGAATTTACGACGTGCCAATCCTCTCACCTTCCCTCTCCCTCTCCCTCACCTTATACATCGACACAAAACTTTCTTGCTCCCTGATCGGGCAGCAACAGCTGGAAACACTGACCATTATCGGAAACCTGAATGGGTCTCGAGCGAGTGCTGTGAAGGCTAAATTATTTAAAGTCCTGGGAAACGGCGAGGTATCCTAGGAGGTCATGTGGGATTGAATTTGGCGAGGAAAGATCGATCGACCGGCAATGAATAGGGGTTCAAGGGCCCATCAGCCGCTCGGCGGGGCATCGCCGCGCCGCCGCGCCGTTGCGATAAGTTGTATGGCCGGTCATAGAAGATGACGGGCGCGAAGGGTCGTAATGTCTCCTTAAAACGCGAAGGTCCTAGGAAGGCAGAGCCTCGAGGTAGATACGGCTATATCTGAAATTTCCTTGCCGCGACAAAGCTGCTGTGGACTTTATGCCCGGCCAATAAAAGCTCATAGATAAAATCCCCGGCGCTCTGAGCGAGTGACGCGGGGACTATCGCAAAATAAATTCGGCTCCCGCTGCCGCACGCAAGCTTTACGGGAAAGCTCGGTGATTCGCGTGGTGGTGAATCGATGGCGTGGGGAGTACCACCACCGGCGAAATATACCGAGGGATATATTTTTTATCGGGGACTGATAGAGCCGTGGATTGGCTCGAATTAAGCGGACCTCGTCCTGTTAAGGATCTCGGAATCGACTAATTAATAAATCAAGGGACGATAAACGAGAGAGCCGGCGCGCGCGCACCGTTCTACTCCACTGGGAGAGGAGGGATCGGCTCCGGGCAAGGGCTGATACGGAGAAGCGGTGGTGGGAAAAACGGGAAAACACAGAGGGACCGAGAGAAACAGAGAACCGAATCTCTCACCCTTTGCCTCTCGCTCCACCAGCACTCGCTTCGCTACTGCTGGCGCGGATTCCAGTTGTCCCCGTACAAATTCTCGCCCGGCATAAAATCGAGTTATCGGAGCGAAGATCGGCCCGATACGCCAAGCACCGCTCCATGGGAGAAAGCCGGCCAACCAGCCGGTGTTCACACAAATCGTGTCGCCGCGGTAAATCGGATGGATCGGACGCTCCCAGGCGAGAGGTAATAATTTTTTGCCGGTAAATCCTACTGGCCGATACAGTGCCGAGAGTCTATGAACCAACGGTTCGCTAGTGGCCCACCAATAAGGCAGAGAAACCGAGCTTTATTTCGTGAGCGAGCGAATGAACTTGCCGAAGCTGGAAGCTACTGCGTGGAACACTTGGGCCGACAATGAAGAGAACACGGAGTTTATAGCAGCATTCTTTCTGGGCGATCCCGATCCGCGATAAAATGCCAAAGGCCCCCAAGGAGATCGGATAAGCCGCTCGGAAATGAGATGGGAACGATGAAAGCCAAAGGCGTTTGATTCCATCCCCGCTCCAGGATACACGACACGCTCCCGCTGCTCTGTATCGAACTTCCCCTTTCCCCGAGGAGGAGGGGAAGGACAGCAGGTAGGAGGTCCTAGCGTACCAAGAGAGATCTTAAGCTGGGACTGGACGATCCAGCGGTAGCAAGGGGTCTTTTATAGTTACTTCCTTGGCGAGAGAGTAAAGTTCGCCAGCTGGGCGCTGGATAGCCTTTAAAGTGGTGGCCCTGCACCCGAGATGTCTCCATTAACGTGCGCCTGACCTTTATGTTATATTTATATTATTACGGGGCTGGTGTTGCTGCACCCGGTGGCCGACTATGTACGTGGAACGCGCAAGCCCTGCGTCTCGAAATTGCATTGCTTTACGACTGCTGCTCCCTATAAACTTTTATCGTTGCGCTCCCTCTTTTTCCATCCACCTGCACCTACATCCAGCCGCACACCGATACGCGTGTAGATGTAGCTCGAGAAGCGGCAGGGCTATCCACGAGATCGCGTGAGAAAAGCATGCCCCGCGCGCGCCTCCTTCGCCCCCGATATCGGAATCCTATTTGGGTTTTTCCGGCGAACGAGCGAATCGGCTGCCCCCGGCTGGCTCGCTCGCTCGCTACCCTTAGGAGACACTCGAGAGACCTCCCAACGTCCTACAGCCCGAAAATAATCGAAGGCATTGACGAGCACATTGTCGCACCTTTATCGCCCGATAAGTGCACTCCAACGCTTTCTCTCGGTCTCTCTGTCTCTCGGCGAGAGGCAGGCACAGTACGTTAACTGAGCTTTCAAGCAGCGATAGATATTTCTCACCGAATGAGGCATTCACCCCTCCGCATATACAAAGATCCGGCAGCATGCTCATCGGCTCGAAGATCGAATCAGCAGATTCCCGGAAACTACGTGCGCCGAATAATAGCGACTGCTTGATTTCAATAACTGTTGCGGCCTTCTTTGTATCGACGCAACCAGGCAGCCTCCAGGCTGCTCCACGCTCTCGAGCACTCCCACTCCCACTCCAATTTCGACGCGATTCTTTCGAGGATTCCTTTGATTCAATACTGGCGTTCAAGGTGCTGGAATCCCGAGGCTATTATCTTCCAGTGCGAGATATATATTTTATGTGAAAATATGCAGCGAGCGAGTGATGGAAGCATAAATTCCGGGGGTTCTCGGCACCGTCGGGAGTTTCGGGGTTTAGACAGTATCGCTCAAAATGCCGCTCCCTCGCAAATGAATTGTTGTTCCGTCTCAAGATACCCGCCAGGTATTCTCCAAGTGCAGGGGTATGCTGCTACCACGAGAGACGAACAATTATTTGAGGTTAAAGGACGACGCTGATATATTGAGCCCCACCGTCTCCCGAGAAGACTGTCATCCGCAACGAGCCAACAGTCGTCGAGCTATTATATCTTCGGTGTTATTGGACGTTGCTCTGTTTCGCTCCTCCTCATTTTCCCAAGAATATACCCTCTCCCTCGTATAATTCTAATGAATTAATTCCCTTACTTTTAATTACCCTTAAAAAAGTAGTATTAACTGCCTTTCACAGAGCTGTCCTTCGGATCACTGGCCAGTCACCTCTTAATCGTTTTGCTGACGCGCGTCTGACAACTATGGGCTCGCACAATACCGGGGGACAGAACAAGTATAAAACAAAAGCCATCTCCGCTAACTGTCCATCCATGTCAGAGTTTGTTGTGTACTCTTTTTCACGGTAGTATCGATCAGGCCGAGTGGAGTACATATCCGGGGCAACTTTTGCGGGAGATTCACTTTCAAAGTTCGAGATCGCGGTGAACTTAAGCGCGATACACTTTGGCCGAACTATGCAAGGCTTGCCCGGCATAGCAAAGCTAGACACATAAACGAACGCTTCGCCGACGAATCGTTGGATTAAAGAGAGCATATATTACCGAAGTAGAGGAACTGGTACGGCTCGGGAGCTACTACCCGGACGGTCTTTCGCAGTTTAATGGTTTTAACTCTAAGTCCGAAGAAGGCGACTGAATTATTTGCATGCGTCTAGAAGGCCAGCTATCCGAGCTGGAGCGGCAGCGGATAATGGTCCGTGATGCGAGACCGTACGGACGATACAAAGAATGTGTCTGCGCGAACTTCCCTTATAATACGTCTCTGGTAGGTTAGACGCAGAGCCGGTGGCTCGTGCGGGGCCGACGGCCGGCGCCGTAATGGGGCAAATGCAAATTTAATGGACGAATTTCAGAAGACGCAATGAACTGCCGCGGGCCCGGCAGAGGGGCAGAAGGGCAGAGAGGGGGAGGGAGAGGGAGAGCTTGCGGCACCCACCCTCTCCCTCCCTCCTTCTCTTTCCCGGAGGCCGCGTCACTCCCTCCAATGAACCTCATTGTTCAGCTCGCTTTCGGCGAGTTCGCCCTGAGGCGTGACGAGACACCACCACCACCACCTCTGCTACCGCTTCATGAGAAGGTGGAGAATGAGAGGGGAGAAAGAGACAAGATGCCATGCATCGCTCCACTCTCGTCATCACGACGGACCGTTAATAATCCTGAGTTTCCGCCTGGCGGGCTTCGGCCAGGTTCCGCACTATGCGGAGTCTGGAAACATCTTGATGGGCCAGCAAACGCTCCTCGAATGGGAAGGCTTCAGTAACTTTCTTTTTATGGAGGAGCTTGAGTAAGGGTGAATGTTAAAGAGTCATGAAGATGTCAGACGGTTGCTAAGTCGTGTCACTCTCTGAATATTTTGTATAGAGTTCGTACGTCGCGAGTGTTTTCAGTTTACGTTCGCCGCCCTTTAGTTCTTTGCCGAGCCTGAATTATTTATCAGCGACATCAACAACTTTTCCCCGACGCTAGGCAACGTTAACTCGTTAAGGTAGTAGCCGCAGCAGGCCAGCAAGAATAATTCTCTCTAGTGCGCTGCTGCTATCTACTTCGCTAACACTGATATAATGGATTCGTCTCTGGCGATAGTAGAGCCGGTGTTGGGGGATGCTCTCCAATTTTCCAAGTAATTACGCGAATTGAAAAGTCCCGCTTGCAAACACGTTCGAGTTTGCATCGATACAGGGGATCCCCTCCTGCCAATTAGATAGTACGCACTTGCAATTAAAATCCACTTAGGGAGCTTGCCGCTCTCGCTTGCCTGCCGTTCTCTCCTTCTCTGTCCTTCGCCAGGACAGAGCCGCCTTCCCCGTCATCCTGCTGTCCATGGAAGTTCTAGATGAGCAGCTTCTCGCCAGTTATGATTAAAACAATCTAACTTCGCTCGGCCGAAGCGAGTGCGACTAGAGCAGAGAAAGGCCTGGGAGAGCGAGAGCTGAACAATCAGGAGAAGAAGACGGAGCAGGAAGAAGACGAAGAAAGCAGTACTCGGGACAAAGTGCGAGCAAGCAGAAGGAAAGTGCTCGGGCAAGCAGAAACGAATGGACTTTCCAGCCGTTTACACTTTCGAAATATTTGATACTTGATTCAAGTCCGACTCTCGATTCCTTCGCCGACCTGTCCACGTCCTTGCATCTCAGCCGATCATCCCTCTTGGCCGATGGCCTTCCAAACTTTCTTCCCCCACCGGCCTCCACGAAAGCCAACCCTCCCACTTCATCCGACCGGTGACGGCAAAAGGGAAAGCTGGTGGTGAAGAAGAAGCTTCGGAAAGTTGGCGACGTTGACAAGACGGCGACATTTCGAGAAGCAGATAAAAACAGAGGTGCAGCGAATCTGACCGGTGCATGATGGAAAGGGCAAAGTTAACCGCTTTCGAGGTTCCTCCTCGGTTAAGTCTGATGAGCGATAACAAAGTTCCTCCTTCTTGGAAATCCTTAGTTCTCGAGCGAGAACTACCCGGTGTGTTAACCACAGCTCTTTCTCTTTTTCCCGCACTCCCTCACGTCCTTTCGTCCAGCGAATTCTATACATCTTCCTGTTCGTATCCGACCGAAAAGGATCATGCAATCATTTTTGCTTGAAATTCACGCCGAGTCCACCGTGCTCTCTTTTTTTTTGGAATTGAAAAATTCCCACTTCCCGCCGGTGAAAAGTAGGTACCAGCCAAGACACTCTCTGCATTATACAGTGAGTTGCATACAAAGTGGAACACCTAAAACTACTTTAAAGTGAAAGCGTGAATCTGACTGGATCCGTACTTCCATCCAAGAGATAGTTGGCTCGGACGCCTACTTCGCTGCAAATGACTCTTCGCGATACTCTTGAAAATTGCTGGATTTCCTCCACTTGTCGATTCGTTCGAAAAATCGATCTCATTTTCGAGCTGCGTTAAAAAGTCAATGAGTTCAGCTTGCCGTAATGAGCGGATACTAGGCGGCTGACGTTCACTGAAATTATTCCGAGCCGAGAACACTCTCCGCCTTTGCCAGTGGGGAATTGGCCAAAAAATCACAAGCAAAAGCCGGCTGATGGAAGGTTCGCTGTGAAAGCGGGATAAAAATTAAGTCGGAGAAAAGGCGACAGGAGGCGAAGAGTGCAGCAGCAACAAACTACAAGTCGCAGTTAGAAAATGAAGCAATCTCGAGGCGTGGAAGAGGCATTAGTGAAACGGGAGTAAGAAAGAATCTCCGGCGAAGTAAGCGGGCGGCAGAGCGCCCGGGATAATGAAGACTCACGGGAGTGAAAAAATTAATTTTTAATCGGATAATCCTATTCCTCGAAGAGACGCCCCGTCAAGACTGACAATGAATAAGCGACGCCGTCCTTTCCGACTATCTCACTCTCTCCCTCGATTTAATGCCACTCCGAAAATTGTTAATCACGAGTAAATGAACGCGCACGTCGATACAGGATCGCGTAATTTGGTAATGGCCGAGCTCTCGGGCGCAATTAATGAAATGCTATGAGAATATGGAATTAACAGGGACATACGATTTTCGCAAAGAGCAGTAATGGCAGCCCCAATTGATTTCATAGCCTACCCATTTCATTATCGGCCGCATAAATGAATGGTCGGTGTAATTAACTGTGGAATCTTTTAAGTGCCTTAAAGAGGGACAACTAGTAGAATGTTTTCAAAACTTCGCCTTGCAGTAATTCTCATACATTGTGTACCAAGTCCTGTCCCCGAAGAAAAATCTCGAAATGACTGAGTCCAGTCATTAGGGTCAACAAAGAATCCGCAGACACCAAGGTAATCATGGTGTAGCATGAGAAAGGAGTCCACTTTGTGCAATCTCGTCGGGACTCATCGAAAAATGTTGGAGATTAAGGACGCAATCGAAGTGGTAATGTGGTCGTGGCCGCTCTAATTACCAAAGGGGGAACGCGAGAGCGGGTTGCTCAATTAATCAGGCGCCTAAAAAGAAAGCAAATCGAAGAGGGAATAGACAGGCCTCTTAGCGGAGAATCGCATTGCGAGGCAAGTCCGAGCGAGGATCGGTGGATGCCGAAAAAGAAAGAGGCCGATGGGAAGAAAAAGGACAGGCGATCGGCCGTATTTCCGGCCGGTAATCAGGAAATTTCGCAGAAAGCAGAAGTTCCGGAGACGCGTTCGGGGCATCGAAGTCAAAGTGATTTGGTGGGCAGAGTGAGGGCGAAAGAGTGGGCGAAAGAGAGGGCGAGGGGGGCATCGAACGAAGGGTGGAGTGGAACACTTGGCCCGCGATCGAGTCGATGAAATCTTTTCGAGTAGGTCGACTCGGACCTAACCCGAGTTCCCGGGGATTTACGCGAAGTCCGCCGATGGGACGGTAAAAGGCCGCTCGGCTAGAACCTAGGATCGGACGAGTGGAGGACAGAAAAACAGGCCGGCGAGTAGGAAGAGCCTTCCGGAAGTGTGGAAGGGCGTAGGGCAAGGAAAAAGGGCGAAGCGGAGCAACTGCGTGGCCGATGGGGGGTGTGAAAGAAGTAGTGGGCGAACGGGAGAGGAAGAGGCAGAGCAGTAGGGAAGTGTCGGAGAAGAAGAGCCGGCAAGTGTACCGAGATAAGAAAGAGTGAGGGCTCTCAGTTTGCGCTATTTTCTTGTCGTCGCTCTCGGAGAAAGAATAAAAGTTAGAGGACGAGCCCCGACACCAGAGCCCCGGCCACCACCACCACTAGTAGAAGACGCACGCTCACACGCTCACACGCTCACACGCCCGCGGCCCGCGAACCAATTTCCCAAAGGTACTCGGCGATCCTAAAAGTACTATGCTCGCGTGGACACACACGTCTCACTTGGCAGCATTTCTCTTCGTGCTCTCGCACATTCTTGCTCGGGCTGGGCAAGTAAGGCCATCGACAAGTGGGATATAGACCCAGCGGCGATTTGTGAATCCGAATCAATCATAGGCCCGTAGCGAATCGTCCCCGAGGGTGCGGAAATACGCTCAGGGATAATCCGGAATGCGACGCTAAAGCGGCCCGCTTATTCCGGCTCACGTTCCTCCTTCGAAGAAGAATGTCTTCTCGTGAATCCGCCAGTTCAAACGCCGCGCTCTCACTCAGGCTCTCTGTCCCATATATACGCTGTTTATACGGGCCGCGCACAAGTGAATCATAAGTCGCGGAATTACAGGGGAGCAGGTAGAGCTCGCCTCGCCGTCTCTGGACTCGCAGGTGCAGTATTATAGGGGAGCTGTCGCCAAGTACACGCTCCATGCCAGCGATAACTCTGCTTACCCAAGTAAGCAGAGTCACCTCTACGTTCCGCCGAGGACAGCAAATCTCGACTTGGCCTCGCAATTATCTCCCAGATCCCCTGAAACACTCCCTGCTCACGGAACCGGGCATCCTCCCGATATCATCGAATCCACCAAGGACAAAACAAGCATAGGCGTGGCTTAGCACTTGCTAACCGGAAGAACCAAGTTGAGAGATGCTCTGTGTTGTGGAAGACCGTGAGCTTGCCCTCTCAAATTAATCGTAAGCAATCGAGGATACACACGGATGCTGGCTGAAGTACCATACGCATAGTTGCACTTGCCGGCCACTAACCACTCCTCGTAAATCGGCGATTGCTATCGTCACGGAGCCCCATCGATATTCTCGAATAGCTGTGGCTACCGTACCATTATTGAGTACATTGGTTCTGGCACAGAAGCTCTGGCACATATTGCTGGTGTGCGAGCGGTGCGGCGCGGCACGACGCGGCGGCACCATGTAAGCGATGGACCTTCCACATATATCACTCGAAATTTTATCGGCTCCGACCTAATTTCCGTAAAACCCTAGTAAAATATAGTTGATCTCTGCGGAGAACACTCGGTTGCCCACCGGGGAATGAGTAAATAATGTGTAATTCGCAGGGGCCACGCAATATCAAGAATTGTGCAATTGTAGTTTTAATAAGGTCCCCCGTCAAGCATGTATTTGTATAGTTGAATCAGTGTTTGCCCGCTCGCAGATAGGTGGAGCTCGCAAAAGGAAAAAGGGCGGTAACTACGCGCGAGTGAGCGCAAATTTATTCGGAGCTCGCCAACGGAACCGTGGCGCTACATGCTGGAATTGGTTCGAGATTAATTAACGATTAATTAAAATTTACTTAAGCGGCGAATAAAGTCCGGTGTTGCCCGGGCTACTGGATATAGTCCGTTTTCACCGTGGAATGGCACGACCTCGCCTCTAAGTCCCCTATTTTCCTTTGAAACTGCCACGCTAGAGAGATTAAAAGTAACGACTGAACATGACAGTTCTGGATTTATCACTCAACGCTCCACCCGTTTCGCCCCCGAAACACATAGATCGAGGAAGTTAGCCGGAGTTTTATGGGATAAATCACGAGTGGCAAAGTCGCTTGTATCACCTCGTTATCGCTTCGAATCAACGCTCCTCCAGCACTGGCCAACGAAACTACCCATGTAGCAAGGCTGCTGGAAGAAACTGTCTCTCAAGTTTTTCCGTCACGCGAACTCGCAGTTACCACCTCGCGCACGAACTACCAACTGATCTCCCTCGCTCTTTTCATACCATCACCAACCAGCCCCTACCTTTTCGTGTCTGGCTTTTCAATGAATCGGGCATTTTTCAATTAGGGCAAAGAGTTCTATTTAATTACTTGGGAAGAAGTGTTCTCGCGACGTGGAACAGAAGGAGGGCCAGTCAGCCGTGGAAGAAGTTGCGGGACAATTCCACAGGCTGGAAGAACATGCCCCGAGACGCTTTCAGTTGGAGGTGTGCGATCGCAAATTACGAAAAATTACAGACGGACTAACTGGCAGTAAAGCCTCGGGTGAATGTCCCGAGGCAGACTGGTGGCCCCGTGTGAAATTGCGTTAGACGCGCGGCGTACAAGTTGCAATTGGAAAAGTTTCCCCGCGCTCGCAAATCTTGGCCCGAAAACGCACGCCCGCGGAAACGCCGGCGATGATGAGCGTGGCTCGCGACGGCAAATTGTTAATTTCCGGAAGTCCGCAACTTCTCTCGCGCCCCCGTGTCTTTCAGCGACCGCGGATTACGGCCGTCCGGACAATAAAAGTTTCATTTTCAGACGATTTTCACTTCGCCTCCAGAAAGATAGAGAAAGAGCTCACAATAATTGTTGAAACGAGGACCCACAAGACAAAACTTTCGCCCCTCGGGGTATTTCCGTGTCGAAGACCAACTTTCGAGACATCGAGTACCCTTGTATCTCTTCAAACAGATCTCTCGCTTCCCTTTTCCTTGGCGCGCTGACAGACCAACCCCTCGCACCCACTCCGCAATCGGTTCCTCCTACTTTATCTTCCAAGCTGCGCGTCCCACCCATCCCGAGTTGGTACACAAATTACACGCGCCATACAGAAGAACTATGATGGATGGATGAGCCGGTCAAATTGCACGGACTAATCTATATTTAATACTGCTCGAACAAGCGCGGCCGGACGATATGCTAATGGCCCATCGCTTTCTTTATCGACAGCTCCAGATGAAAATTCAAATCGACCGATGCTTCATATGTATGTCTAACTCGGCCATCATTGGCCCGAAAGTATGAATATTCCTGTTTCGACAGGCTAAAAGACGTGATGAAGTCCACACTTTTGAAAGAGAGGTTCTTTCATTGGAACTGTCGAGGGAATACTAGCTGTGGCAAACTTTTCAAGGTGGGTCACGTGAAATCTGGCGAGATTCCTTTAGAATTTTCCTTAACCGATCAGTGTTCCGATGTCGCGTCACTCCAGCACGGACGAGCCAGTGCATGCAAGGATAATGGCCCACCCCGGCTTAAACTACCACTAGCTGCCTCAAAGTTTACCGATAGATTTTGTCGGCGACATGTACCAATAGCGGCTGCTGCAGCTCCCGGCACCGCAAAGATCTGCTAGCTGAGGGATCGTGAAATATGAATGTTCCGCTTGACACCACACTCGGGACACCAAGTTCACGTAGTAACGGTAGGGGCGTGTGAAACTTGGAAAATGACCTCGGCCCTCATGGGAATAACAAGTTCCGGTGAAGAAAGAAGGAGGCGCGTGGCTTATGGCTGTCTATTAAAATAATTATATCTCGAATGGCTAATCGAAGTTTTCCACAAGCGGGAGAACGCGCCAGCTCCCGTGGGTCGCTCGAGTTTCTCAAGATTTCTGTGAAATCTTCCACGGCTGATCGAAGCCACTCTTCCCGCAGCCCCTCTCACACCCACCCGCCCTCCTCATCGCGCCAGTAATACAGCGGCCCATCAATTTTCCGAAAGTTTTCAGCCTTCAGCGTGCGACGCCAGGGAAAAATCTGTGCAGCGTGAAATTTCGCGAAGGAAGAAGACGTCTCTCACGTCCACACAGCCATCCCCACTGCCAGAAGCGGGCGCATGCTAAAATCAACCTCTCCCACACTCGGTCCTTTTGCATAAAGCCTTTTTTCCATCGAAAGTTCGTCGCCCTCCGGATGTTTCCGTAGCGGGTTCGCGATTTAATCCATGAAAATTTAATTTCTCATTAAAGCATATTCCCATCCACCGAACTCTCTGATTTATAAGCTATAATTATACCAACCCGGCCGGTGTTCATCGAGGGAGCGCGGTTATCAGCTATTATTTTAAAGACTAAAGCCCGGCCACGCGAACTGTCATGTTCAGTTCGCATTGAAATCATCTCGATATTTCTCTCGACAAAGAAGAAAGTTCGGGGAAATGAAAAAGGTTTGGAACAGTGCTTGGAATGGCTATGGAGCACATTTCGCCGTTCAAGCTGCTCTGCCAAAAACGTTGCTACGAGGATGTCGGTGCGGCGAAGTTCTCGGCGAAATTTATGCCTTCGCGGGTAACATGAGAATGGTCCACGGCTTGAGCGTTGAAACAAAGATAAATAAAAGCCTGGCGACTGGCAGGGTAGATATATCGTTGTCAGCGATTAACTCCAAATCGAAGCGTCCGTTAAGCAGTTTCCCTTTTGTCTCGACGTTCGCCGGATATCGACGGCGAGCGGCGCATTTATCCATGGATTGGAGAAGTGATTTTACAGCCGTGGAAATGACTATAAATTCTACATCGATCCGCAGCCTGAGTGCATAAGACTGCCTTCAACTAGCCTCGTAATAAAAATTAACCAGGAATTATCCACGATTCACTGCGCCATCGATTCGGCCAGCCTTTTATTGTGCCGACGCAGAAAAGTTAAGATGTCTTTCTGCTAGCAATGAGATCGAGATTAGCAAAGATGTGTTGGCAAAGCTGGCCGATTCGCAGCTTGATTGGAAGGCGAGCTGACGCGCTGCGAAGATTTATCACCCGCGTGTATGTTATACGATGGACAGCTGTACGTTTTATCGCAGTAACACGTTTTTTATGGAGCTCCCAATCTCCTAAAGCGAGACGCGAACTATCGTTCAGCCACGGTCATAAGACTGGCGTTGAATCGGCGAAAAAAAGGGCGGTGGTTGCTATCCGAAATCAATTTGGCTGGAACTCGCGCGCGCAATTTGTCAGGCGGATCGCGTTTTTACACACGGCAAACATTCTCCCTGGATCGGACTTATTAAAAACAGTGTGATTTATCAGTAGCGCGCACTCCAGTCTTGACAAACTGCTTCTGATTTCATTTGAAAGATTCCGATATGGCCAGAAACGCACTCTTCACTCGAATTCCATCGAAACGAGTTCCGTTTTCTTCAGCAAAGTTCAAAAACGTTTGAACAACAGAAAAACTTTCAGGTGGTGATCCTTCAAAAATTTGCGAAAAAATGAATTTTGGGCTAGGGGTCTGGAATTTTTTCTGCTTCTTCCTCGATGCAAAAAAACACTTTCTACAAAGTTTCAGCCCCGGGAAAGGTCGGGAAGATAAAAAAACATGAGGAAAACCATCGAAAGGAAATATTCCAGATCGGTTTTCCACCTGTTTTAGGTAGAAATCCGGCATTTCCCCCACAACATTTATGTTTTTTTTCCGTTTTGAGACACGAGCAATCGAAAAATCAAGCGTTCGTCCCGGTCCCAGAACCTTCGAAAAATCGAAAATTTTTGAAGGGGTATGCCTTAAAAAATTTGCGAAAAAATGAATTTTGAGCTAGGGCTCTGGAATTTTTACCACTTCTTCCTCGATGCAAAAAAACACTTTCTACAAAGTTTCAGCCCCGGGAAAGGTCGGGAAGATAAAAAAACACAGGGAAAACCGTTGAAATGAAATATTCAAGATCGGTTTTCCATGTGTTTTAGGTACAATTCCGGCATTTCCCCCACAACATTTATGTTTTTTATCCGTTTTGAGACACGAGCAATCGAAAAATCAAGCTTTCGTTCCAGTCCCAGAACCTTCGAAAAATCGAAAATTTTTGAAGGGGTATGCCTTAAAAAATTTGCGAAAAAATGAATTTTGGGCTAGGGCTCTGGAATTTTTTCTGCTTCTTCCTCGATGCAAAAAAACACTTTCTACAAAGTTTCAGCCCCGGGAAAGGTCGGGAAGATAAAAAAACATGAGGAAAACCGCTAAAATGAAATATTCAAGATCGGTTTTCCATGTGTTTTAGGTAGAATTCCGGCATTTCCCCCACAACATTTATGTTTTTTATCCGTTTTGAGACACGAGCAATCGAAAAATCAAGCTTTCGTTCCAGTCCCAGAACCTTCGAAAAATCGAAAATTTTTGAAGGGGTATGCCTTAAAAAATTTGCGAAAAAATGAATTTTGGGCTAGGGCTCTGGAATTTTTTCTGCTTCTTCCTCGATGCAAAAAAACACTTTCTACAAAGTTTCAGCCCCGGGAAAGGTCGGGAAGATAAAAAAACATGAGGAAAACCGCTAAAATGAAATATTCAAGATCGGTTTTCCATGTGTTTTAGGTAGAATTCCGGCATTTCCCCCACAACATTTATGTTTTTTTTCCGTTTTGAGACACGAGGAATCGAAAAACCAAGCTTTCGTCCCGGTCCCAGAACCTTCGAAAAATCGAAAATTTTTGAAGGGGTATGCCTTAAAAAATTTGCGAAAAAATGAATTTTGAGCTAGGGCTCTGGAATTTTTTCTACTTCTTCCTCGATGCAAACAAACACTTTCTACAAAGTTTCAGCCCCGGGAAAGGTCGGGAAGATAAAAAAACATAGGGAAAACCGTCGAAATGAAATATTCCAGATCGGTTTTCCATGTGTTTTAGGCAGAATTCCGGCATTTCCCCCACAACATTTATGTTTTTTATCTGTTTTGAGACACGAGCAATCGAAAAATCAAGCGTTCGTCCCGGTCCCAGAACCTTCGAAAAATCGAAAATTTTTGGAGAGGGACGTGGGAAAAAGTGAATAAATCAAACAGGATAACTTAATTAGATGGACACTGGAGTTGCTCTTGTGCAATAGATGAGATCTTATAGGCTAGGAATTGAAACTAGATACAAAGAAGATTAGCACAAGAAAGGGAAGTGGAGCGAGCAGTGAGGGAAGAAGGATGTGAGAGGAAAGTGCGACGAGGGCGAGTAAGGAAGAAGCGTCCGTGAATTAAGTTTTCTTCGGCCTAAGTAGTTCGCGACTGGCCATAAAGAAGATGGAGCGAATTTAGCCGTAGCTTATGAATTCTTTGCCGCGCAGCTTGGCAATGATAAACCGTGGCAGGTAGCAACTTAGGGAAATTCGCGTGCCGGAAGTTCGCCGCTTGCGCGGGAGCGAGCAAGTCTGTATAACGAAACTCACGGTCCGTTGGTATAAATATGTAAGCCGAGCCCGCAGCTCGCGCGTAATTTAGCCCCGCTTGATGAGCTCAAATCTGAAATGAGATCTGGCCCGCGGCGGTCAGGTGAGCAAGAGAACTTCCTGCCTGCTATTGCCATTCCTGCTAAGATTACCACTACTATCCTAAGTAGTAGCTCCGACTTTTAAGCGACCAATCGATGAATCCCCAAACTGTTCCACCTCACCAATTATGTTCAATAAAATCTCGACAGTCCCGAACAAAATATTGCTGTACCCTTGACTCGATATTACGATTCCAAAATATTATGCTCGCTCCGATTAACCCAGCCGCGAAGGGTGTGCCGCAGATTTCCTCTCTAGTTTCCTCCTTACATAACCACGGCGGTAATCCGTAAAAATTGAAAGAGCTTTCGGCAAACCGCCTTCCTTCTATCAGCCGGATGTCGTGGATGTATACCCAACGCAGGCAATATCGTTGGTAACTCTGTCACGGGGAAAATTACGTAAGCTCCGGTCGACGTGTGACGAGGAACGTGTTTGTAGCTCTTCCGCCCGAAAAGGGAAGGTGAAAGATTAAGTTTTTGACCTGAGTTGACGAATTGGTGCCAAGGGGAAAGTACACTGAATGAATGCAGGTATAACACAGGCTGCATTAAATGTGTCCAGGTGTTAACAAGCATTCAGGCGTTAAGAGGACGATTCGACGATAGAAGGACCATCCTTGAATTCTAAGGGATGTTCCCCTCCTTTTTGTCTGCGGGCACAGCGTGTTCGCAGGGCAGCACGCTTTTTCCGAGTACCAGCTGGCGTGGATCGATCCCGAGCGATCTCTCGCACCGGCGCGGCGCGGCGCGGCGGACCCGTGACCCGAAAGGCTTGATTTCGATCGGAAATTAATTAATCTTGAGGATCGAGTTCGGAGGGTATCGTGGCCCGGAAGCACTCGGGGATCTGTTACTTTTTCCCTCGTCGATTCGGGCTCTCGATACACCCCATTCCGGCCGTGAAGAACTGCCTTTCTCCCGGCAGGTAATAGTCGGACTGGCGCGGTTTATGGAGTGCTTCCTCGTATTGAGGCCGGAAAATTTGAAAGGGCGTCGAACGCTACTGCCGCCGGCGTTATCCTTCTCATTATGGCGTGATGCTACCTCAATAATGAGGCAACCCGATCTCACAGCCAGATCGAGCACTGTTACTCGTGTTCTGACGCTCTATCAAACCTCTGTTGAAATCGACTAGACACTTCACCCGGATTTCCGTTTGAATCTGAAGTGCTAAGCCGTCGATAATGCCCTTTAGGGTCTGCTTGCACTGACAGCGTCCAGCACAATCCATACACTGCCGTAAACAGAGATCGATTCTGATTGAAATTATACTAGGAACACCAGCCAGAGAAGAAAGTTGATAGCCCTTTGTACTCGATCGAAACTAAAGGTGAAATCCCGAGCTAGTACTCGATTAATTCTAGCGCAGTATGCCAAGGGCTTGTTAAATCGTTGGTGCGAGGACAATTTTCCACTTTACTGTGAAAGGTCGCCACTCTAGTTCGGCACTCTATCGGAGGATGGTGGTCAGTTCGCGCGTCAAGGTACAGCTTTTAATTACTCCGCAAGCCGCCGCCGAAATTCATTAACGCACGGCAAACAGCGGGGTAACAGTATTCCAGATTCGATTGTAATTACGACAAACTTCTGACGGACGCGCGATTACATTAACGAGGCTCAATGAAACAAAATAACGCTCGGCGGAATCTAGCCGAGGACTGCCTGCAAAATGTCGCAGGTCATAATTATCCCACAACCGCAGAGCCCCAATGCAGGGAAACGGACTGCATGACATATCGGTTGGAAACTATCTAGTGCAATACAAACTAGCCGCAATTATCAGCTCGAAGACATGTCTATAATGTTCGCCGATGACGTAATGCGATGTCGAGGGTAAACGGCTACACCGATTCCTACCATCTGTAATGGACATCTAATTAGACTAATGTAGCGCCGGCCATCCACACAACTCTGCCGGTCGCATACCACGGCAAGATCGTGTGTTATGTTCCACGAAAATTCCAGCATGATATTGTTCCATTAGCCAATAAATGATCCGGCAATTTCAGCTAATCACCTGTCCATACATCAATCGTCTATTCGTTGTGCATTAATATTTTTAATTCGTATCACATCAGTATAATATTGCATTAATTGTTTATTGGATCATACTAGAATTTCCCGGGATAAAGCGACCTCTTGTGGATTCCCCATGACTAGGTAGAGTTAAACGCTGCCTATAAAATAAGTGAAAATGTGGGGCGAGCAATGCTAAAACAGGGAAAAGGTCTTTCCATAAGCGCGCGGCGGCGTCCGGCAATCTTCTAAATATCGCGCGGCAACTTTTCCGTAAACAGCAGCGCACAAGTATATGGTTGGAGTTGGAGATGCGAGGTAGGATGCAGCGCGAGAAACACAATAAGTGGTTGCAAATGCAGTTACCGCTGCTAGGGAACGCGATTTACTTGTGGTCTCAAGTAGTAGTCGCGCAAAAGTGCCGGATTTCTTCTGGCGAGATCCTTCTCGCGTGGCAATGCGCCGTTGCCTGGCTTCCATTACTGAAAGGAGCCTTGGTAAAAGCCACTCCACACTAACAGGTAAAATGAGAGTTTTGTGGATTCAACATGTCTCGAGTGCGCCTCGCGAGTTCAACTTTCGCACCAAGAATCAGGCAATTTATAAGGGGTCGAACGGGAGATTAATTGCTTGGTTTCATGACCCGAAAGGTATTAACAGTTCAAGATAGCACATCGGACCAACCCATTCGAAGGAGGCCAGCCAACAAGGACGTGGAAATGTCTTCTCTATTGCCACGAAAACAAGTTCGAGGGAGAGCTCGGCAAGACGAAAGAGAGAGAGACCCATCATTTCTCAAACTGGCACTGACTCCGGCATACCGTCGTGCCGAGCCGTCCGTCCGTGCCGGCTCGCTACCCTCGCCACCGCGCAAGACCTTTTACCCACTTACCACCACTTTGTGCTAATTGATTTCAAGTGTAACGAATTGTTTCGGGCGCGCGCCCCGCTCCGCTACCGATGTTCGCGTGTTCCCGAGATAAATGGCCAGCCGGAATATCATCGCAGTTTGGGATCTGCGGTCCACGGATCCAGAACGGGACGCGTCGGCAGCCTTCTGCTCTTTTAGAAGCATAATCAGTTGATGACGTCTTCAAACATTAAATCACTTTGACAAACAAACACCTACACGCCCGTGCACAGCAGTAATATTACGAAATTTATTCCAAAACTAGAATAAGCATTATTGCACCACTCTACGAAGGGATCACTAAAGTCTTGAGCAATTCGATCCAGATGAGTCGAGTCACGTGTACCATTTCCCGACTCTCTCCCTCTCCCGTCTCAATAAAAGGACACCTGACACCAGGTATTCGCTGATGCAGTACGATCTCTGAGAGGGGAACCATCTGCGTTAACACGCTGACTGGCAGGCCAATTTTGCATGTCAGAAGATCGTTAAAGAATTCATAAAACCTGCCAGTTCATGGAATATACTATAAAGCGCTTCCTACTACTAAACTTAGTCTATCAATTAATTATTCCGAGTGATATTTAATTTAACCGGAGGGCTCTTGTGTCACTCAACTCTTTATAAATTACGAGAATCCCGTAACAATCCAGCTAGGCGAAACAAGAGCACATGGTTATCCAGGAAATTCATTATTCGCGTAGCCGGAAGTGCCATTTCCTTCAGCCGGCGAACTTATCGGGACAGCACGTGTACAGTGCATTATAGGGCCAAGGATCGTGAGGAGTTTTAAGCGGCGTTATTTGAGCGTTGTACTGGCAGGAGGACGAACGACGAGTGCCGGGCCACCGGCGCGCTGTGGTATTAGATAACCAGCAGTTAGAATGCATACCGGCGTACCGAGAATAACGGCGCGGCGGTAATGAAATGTTTCTATGGAGCGAGTTACAGGCGTACGCGATGCGCGAGCAAGAATCTTGACAATTCGCGATGGGGGGTAGAGCGAGCCGGTGTTCGCGTGACATGAATTTAATCGCGAATGCTTCCTGCTATCTGGGAAATCACACAACGAGCGCCGACTGCGCAAACCCCCCCGAATCACCCCTGATTTCTCATGATAATTTTCTGCATGATTCTGCTTGAATAGTCGCACTAATTCTACTCGAGTTTAGCCTGGTTTATTTTTTCCTGCTGTGCTTTTACAACACATAAAAGTCTTGGAAAAAAATTCCTGCATGCTTGGAAACGTGGTCAATGAGTTAAAAGATATTACTCGACCACTGGATGGACGTATCTTTGAGTGCCGCGTGACGTTAGGGACGTCGGCATCGTTGGAGTCTAAGAGAATTGCGATGCACTCGGCATCTAGATACTAATCTCAATATGGTTCATTGGAATGCGGGTTAAGCTGCGGCGTGGATGTATCTCGTATGATCCACGCCGAGGCAGATACACCTCTTAGCCTCTCAATGAATGCGATATACATCGCGCGAGTTTCCGTATTGACAGAATCTTATTGCCAAGCCTGAATGAACACACCGACAAAAGCCTCGCTGGCTTGCCTCGTCTTTCAGCGAGTTGTGCCTGCCACATCAATCGAGCATGCACGAGCCTGCTAATAAATTACTGGAGTGCTCTTCCAATGGAGTTGCTTGACATTGCAACACCCGGAAGTCGCGTGAATTTCTGGGTCAATCCGAGGATTACTCGATAGTCAATTATCTCTGACGCTTCGCGAAGCGAACCGCACCGTATTATTGTATTCGAATTGTATCGGTTCCCGGAGGCTAAGGGGCATTCGATTAGAGCGGCATCCGGACGGTGCCATGAACTTTAACAACTATTTGTTGGAGCTAAGTCCCGAAGAATGAAGTAATCAAGAAGAGAAGCGAAGCCCCTACAATGCCACAATTTCCTTCCCTTATCTGGCCGGCCACGGCCGGGGTTTCGATGCTGGAGTTCCGCTGCGCTCCTATAATCCAGTGACATGTTTCCGAGACCGTCGAACCGCATTGAATCCACTGTCCAGTCGATTCCGTTCTCTCTTCGCCCGATCTTCTTGCTCCTTTTTCCATCGCTCCGCCCCACCAACCCTCCCTCCCTTCTACCCTCGGCCGACCCCTCGCGCACCAACCAGGGCGCCAAGCTCGCTGGATGAACGCAAACAATTGGCCCCAAATTGACTTGATTTTCTTTTACCGGGAACAATTATGAGACGATCGACCGCGTCATAACTGACAGTCCGTCGGCCGGGCAATTTCCGAGTGGCCTGGCCTTACGCACCGGCGCTTAATCGGAGCCAACCGGTCCGTCAAGTGGTGCCAAGTGAATATCAATGAACGTTGATGCACTCTCGTCGAACCCCCCACACTTATCGCCACGCATATCCCAGGGAATCGCGCGGCACATTTCGCACGTCAGATAAATCTGACTTGAGATCTAATTCAATGAGAACTTTTCGCCGGGGCTACTGCGAATCGCTTAGTTTTACGAAGCTGGTGCTCTTGCGTGCCAACGAACGCTTGACAAGCATCCCAGGCACCAATGAAAGAGACAGGCAGAGAAGCGAGTGAGAAGCTCCAGCTTCGGAGAGCTGATGCGAGCTTTAGGAACTGGAATTCGACATTTCCGAACGAAGTTTCGGCCTCACGAGTTAAACATACTTCCTCGCTAGTTTACTACCCAGCTGGCATTGTAACCGGCGCGGCGTATCCTACAAGAGCCGCGTGCGAGGTGCGAATGTATATTGCGAAGCGGCGGAGGCGGCGGCGCAACGGTGCACTGCAACCTACCGCTCCCGAACGATAGTATGCGTGCGTGGGACTCTGAGAACTTTCCGCCTAAAGATTTCCAGAGGGAGGCCTCCGGCAAACTTTAACTCTCGAGTGCCATGCCGGCAACTGAAACCCGGCCGGTGTTAACCCCCCATTCCATCCCTTGCAGTCAGCGCAGCCTGCCATCCTTGCTGCCAGTGGCATCTCACACACTCTCTCTCTTTCTTCCCTACTTCTTGACTTCCTCTCTGCCTTCTAAGAAAGCCTTGCTCTCTTCCTGCACGACCCAGACCTTCATTCTTCCTTGGCTTCCTTTGCAAGAGGCAGCAATCCTCCCTCTAATGGAAGAATCCTCGATATGCAGGGATATTCACGGATCGCCCCTTGAGATAACGGCATTAGCAGTGCCGTTAACGGATCTTGATATTTCCGGATAAATAGTAGATCGACATCGGAATTCGCCTGAGCTTGCAGGGCAAATAACGCCCCGGTGCGAATCTCGCTTGCAGGGACTGAAATTCGTTTCGACTTTTGGTCGAGTAAGCGCATTAAATACGGCTGCGGTTGCCGGTTGCGCGCCGCTGCGCGTGATATCGAATTACTTCAGCGCGCATTAGCCACGGTATTAATTATGAATCCCGAATTAATTCGCGCCCGCTCTGCCAATTGCTAGAATGAGATAAAGAGAGATAGTGTGTGTGGGTGTGTGTGGGAGAGGAGGTGTGTGTGTGGAGGCGTGGAAATCGATCGACAGGAATCAAAGCCCGCGGGTGTATGTGTTTGCCGGCGTCGGCAGTGGCGGGTGCGGCTAGATTGTTCGAGCTTTCTATGCTCACCAAGGAAGCGACCGGTTCGATCTGTCGCGAGCTACCAGGAACAGGATCCAATCGCGACGGCTCCGATCGTCGGGTACAAGTTTATCGGCGAATCCTCGCCGGGCTCTCGCGGCGAAATTGAAAAGTCAGCCGGTAATACGCCCTCGAAAAGTTCCAGCCCGCTGCGAACTGACTCCTAATTATGGTGGGGTCTTTAGCGTGCGCTCCGCCGCAAGCTTGATTCTACGAGTGGCCTAGCACGCCGGTGGAAGGGGAAGAAGCAGCAGCCACCTGGAGGAAGCACTGCCAGACGGAGATAGAACGAGAGGACAAACTCGAGAGGTAGAAGCGGGACAGACAGTAAAAGATATCGAGAGAGTTTTTCGGTGTCAAGCTCCCTAAAGGATAGCACTCGATATTCAGCCGCATAATCGTATTTTCCGTTGCGGTGCTCGGAGAAGCCTCGTACCGCCGCCGCCGCCACCACCACTGGCGCAGAGATTAACTCTTAAATGCACGCCGCAATTTTCTAAGCGGTAATAACGTTCCGCTGTGTCCTGCTAGATTTTACGCGACGCGCCCTCCCGCTTTCTAATGGCCGGGGCTATGCACTGTAGCAGTGGCCTCGTACTCTGGAAACACCAAGTGTCGAGGAAAAATGGGACTTGAAAACAGAGAGGAAATTATTTCGCGACCCCTGCACTTGCCCGCGAGTCATCTTAATCCACAAGTTTTCTCACGCTAATGCTCTCCATGCCCGTCCCAGCGCGATCTCAACGTATAATGCGAGAGAAGCCTATCATTAATTGCGTGCTTATATCGCGGAAAATCTTCGTGCAAATATTGATTTATGCCAAAGGGAACTGGTGTATTCTTCCTGTTGGCAAATCAAACAGTTGGATTGGAATGAACGGCGACCCAGTTATGGGGTCGAGTGGTGTTAACGGCATGCGAGAATCTGTTAACGCATTACGTTAATTTACAAGTGGTAGAAGCTATCAGAATTAATCGGAGCGTCATTTAAACGACGTCCGACAGCAGACTAATAACAAGCGGACGCGCGCCTGCATTTCCCCATTTCCCGTAATTACTGTGTTAACATTAATTACGCGGATGCCGAAAGCCTCCTACTCCTCCTCCTCCTCCTCCTCCTCAATCTCCACTTCCACCCGAACCACCTCTTCCCTGAGTCGCACGTTCAGGAAGCACGCGCAATAACCCGACACTCTCGAGTCTCATCTTCAAAAAATTACTAAATTTCGACATTCCTGCTCGGAATACGAACAATTCCTGGCCGTGCTCGTTCCTTCGCTCATTTGTCCTTTATTTACTTTGAGAGTCAACGTAGCAAGAAGCTCGCTATTGGATTATTATATCGTAGCTAACGCGCGACACCAAAGGATAGAGGAGTGGCTTGAAATAAGGGTTAGCTCGGCTTCCTTGCGCATTTGGTGCTTTCCCTCACTTTCCAACTCGACGGCATTCACGTGCTATCTTACGCTTCCATGTACTCCGCGTCCTGCATTGGATATCAGCGTATTTACGCATATATACCGGGAGGAAGCGACCTACGTTCCCCATTGGCCGGGGTGGCGGGGCGTGCATATCTCGGAAGCGCAGTGACATCTAATTTGCCCGTGAAACTTGCACTTTCAGCTGAAATTATACTCACCTTTCAGATAAGCGCCTATAACGACAACTCGCTCTACCAACTCCCAGGCGCACTCAACCTTCCCAGAATTCTCTCAGTGCTGGCGAGAAAGGTTTCGTCTCCCGGCGTCGACGTCCCTGCCGCACTTTCGTTCTACGTGCACTCGGTATCCGCGAGATACACAGCCAGAAAGGCAACGCCAATTAATTCATATTTACGCCCGCGCGCTACGGAGAAATACGAGTTCCAATTAAGCGTCGGGGCCGTCGGAATAGCTCGCTCTCTCGCGTGATGCGGTGTGTGTATCGTACACTTACCAAACTGCCTCGAGATCACCGGGCAATTCGCAAGCCCGGGAGTACCAGTACGTGAGAAGCAATACGGAATGTTGTGCCAGTGAGTTTTAACGCTTTAGGTATCGCGCCTGCCAGGCCAAGTCAATAGCACGGCTCCGTGAAATAACGAATCTGACAACCAGTGTATATTTTCAACGACTGATGAAACTTTAGCAGTCGCATCGCTCAATCAAACCGATGTGATTTGCAAAAAGCGCAAGGATTCGAAGAGTGCTCGAATGCTTGGTAAAATAAGAGATAGGAAGAGGTGGTTGGTGGTAAGAGGACGAGGCGTGGGTCACCCGCATAAGCGCGCATATCTCACCGATGCAACGGCATCTAATTTAGTCGTCCTCGCACTGCCCGCATTTTCCGCTCTATATAAGGATTTTCTGCGACGCCTGTGCCGCGCCAGCGCCCGGCTGGATTATTGTGCGGACGGAACGAGTATTGCGCTGCAAATGACAATTTGTTAGCGTCCTCGGGGCTCGCTGTCCCCGCTGTGCCGCCGCCGCCGCCGCCGCCGCCGCCGCCACTCCTTCCCACCCCTTCCGCCGTCCCGCCACCCACACCAATGGCCCGACCCACTGCTGCGACATGCTACTTCAGCCGGCAGCTCGTCCTGGAAATATTTCAGGGGAACAGCTCGCGCGCGCCCGTCCGCTCCTTGGCATCGTACGTTTCGCGAGAGAGGAAAATCCTGGCGGCCACTGCTGCCGCAGGAGAAAGGGAGCGAGCGAGAAAGAGGGTAAGAGAGAGAGGAGGCAACCGTACCGCCGTCGTTCCCTGGAATTTCATTGTTCCCCGTCCTCCTCCTCTATTTCCCCCTTCCTCACTCTTTCTCACTCTGGGCCAGACTCCCTTTGGTGCGGTGCATGTAGAATTTCCCAGCGAGAACAGCAGGTCCGTATCCTGCAAAAGGACTGCTGAGATACGACGTTCGGTCTTGCTAGGTGAAAAGGGGTGGAGGCTTCCAGGTTGCCTGTTCCCTCACTGGACACACTGGCACGAACACACGTCGCATGCTAGAGCAATATAATAAGGGCGTATTTTAGGCTTCGATGAGCATTGCTTCTCCTCGTCTAGCAGGGCTCGGAAATGTAGCGCGTACTTCACCTACGCCGGCTCTCAATATCGGCGAGTTCAATTGGTCGTAACCCATTTTATATATTGGGTCGGTAAAAATGTCGCGTTTCCTTTTTTCCTTCTTGGGTGTACCTAGGACGGCTTCCCGCTCTGTAGCAGGCCGCGTTCACGACAACTCCTTGGAGAAAGCACCGATCGCCCAGCGTCCTTTCCTCCTGGATTTTTCTTCGCCCTCCTCCCCTCCCTCCTTACCCAGTCACCTCTCTCGTTCTCGTGATCGTTGTCGCAGTCGTAGTCGTAGTCATAGTCGTCTTTTCCCCGAGACTTCTCTCTCCAGCTCTATTTTTACCCGTCCCTGATCCCTCCGCTCACTCTCTCTCGCTCCCTTCCATTGCTCGGGCTCACCTTTCGCCTTGGCGCACAATCGCCTCCCTTTACCTCGATTCTTTTCTACCCCGGGACCGTGAACATTCGCGAGCGAGCGAGCGGAAGGAAACCGGGCTCGAAATCTTTTTGAGGGGGCGAGCGATTGCAGCCGAAGGAATCCAATAAACGCACTCTATTGTTACTGCAAGCCGCGGCTAATTGCTATAAAGAGAAGTCAGCAGCTCCCGGCGAGGAGAGGGAGGCCAGGCTGGCTCGCCGAGTGCAAGGAGGTCCTGGACGAAATCTTTAAGCCCAGAGCCGGCTCCTTCCCTCTTTCTCTTTACCGCAGCGTTTCACGTCGATTCCTCCCCCGGCGCGGAAGCGCACCACACAGACCACAAATTCCTGTCGATCTAGCTTTCGTTTGACCGATCCCCGATCCTAACGAGAAATCTTTCCCAACTTCCATCACGCCCCATTCTACTCGCGCCGGAGACTTCGGATTTCTCCACTTGGAAGAACATCAAGGCGCGCGCGCGCCCGCGCGCCCTCTCTCTTCCCCCGCTCTCTCAAGAAATACTGAAAACCATCGAAATAATTCTGCGACCCCTGTAACTCTCTTTCCCCCGGTGCCGCCGCCGCTCCAGCCGAGCAGAGAAATCTGCCAAAAATTGATTTTCGAACTTCCTGACTAAACCAGAAGAATTTTAGCCGGGCGTTCATCGAGGCGAGGAAAGGAGAAATAAAGACAGCGCCGAGTGACTCCAGTCGCAATCACGCTTCGTAAGGCGAAACGCGCCGGAAAGTGCGCAATTGTGCAAGGGTGTAGAATTTGGCCGGAAGGCATCGAATAAACACGGTGCATTGTTGTCGCCGCGCGTAGTAATTGGAAGAAGAAAGGACTCGAAAGGGGAGCTGGCCGATTCCTCGAAATCGATCGGATTCCTCGGTGGTGGTTTTGGTGCAAAGCTTTTCGGCAGCTCGACGTATCGCCGACGTTCCAAAAGATACGAAGCCACTTTCAATAAGGAATGGAAAAGCATTCCCTGGATGCATGCTCCTCCTGCAATTGTTCAATGAATCCCTTTTGTCGGCTACATCCTTAAAAGAGGCTTTTATAGCTTCCGCGCAAGTGGACGTGAGTAATGTTTAGCGATATTTATATCGGCCGGTTCTCAATGGGGGAAGAGCGGGCGCGCGCGCGCGCGCATACTGCCGCGTGACAGAGTGAAGATACTTTTGGCAAGAACCCTACCCACTTCCGCTCCGAGTGGGTACACACACGTCGAGGTATTGTCGGTCCTGGGCGCATTCGCACAACAATGACATTCTCGCGGTACTCAAGACCCTTTCACAATTTTCCAGGCGAAGTGCCGAGAGCGAGAAAACGGCTGGGAGCTCTGGAAAAAAGCGTTCCGCTCTCGATAAGTTCGCTGGAGAAAGACGCCCCGCAGACGAGCGCTCCTGTCTGTCCAGGAGGATCCTCCCTGAATTCGCGGCCTCTTTAGTATTCCCTCCGCTTCGATCTCTCTCCAATGATACTCCAAGGATTCCCGAGAAGATTACCCGGTCATTCGAAACGAGCCAATGCGAAAGTAAAGCAAAAAGTTTTGCGGCTCTGCGAGACAGGAAACACGAAAGAGCCAGTAATTGGCTAGTGAAATACTTTGGTAACTAGAGCGACATACACGATCCTTATCCACTGGTTAATTATCGTGACTGAGCTGCGAGGAAGGAAAGCCTGTACACGACGGATTCCAGTAGACCCGAGACAAAAGCATTCCGGCGATTTCGCGAGCTTTCGTGCCAAAGGAAATATTGCTACAATTTTATTTCCGTAGCGGAGTGGAAGGGGCGGGCGCGCGCTCGCGCGGCCAGAGAAACTCTGCACTCGAGGGAGCCCTTCTTAAAGCATTTTGCGCGGGCCCCTAAGGCAGACAATGCATCAGTAGGAAAGCGACAACGGGGCTTGAGCACGCGATGCCTGCTATGTAATCCGCGCAAGCAATGCCTCCTGTATATCTAAGCAAGCTCATACACTTTCTAGCCAACACTCTGCGGTTGCTTGCATGACAATGCTCCTCGAGAGTGTTAGCCCTTTTTACTTTGGTCGATCCGATCGTAACCCATGCAACACATTATACGTGACAAAGTACATATTAGCGAACAAATAAGGGGAGATAACGATCAGTGTCAAGGGTGAAAGGGGCAGCCAACGAGAGACAGGAACTTAAAGTGAATTGTATGGCTGTAAGTGGGCCGCTTTAGCGAGGCCCTCGACGTTTTCAAGCAACGGATGGTCTTTCTCCGAGTGCCATCCAAGTGCTAATTCCGGATCGTAAAATTTCGCGAGCCAGTGGACAGCCGGTCTTCCGGCTGACCACAATTGGATACAAGCGGCATGCATAAGTCATTCACGAGCGAGTCGGGTTACGCGTACCGAGAAAGAGGGACGGAAAGAATTCTTCGGTGTACGGTTCGTTGATTCGTGAGGCATGCTTGCCGGCGGCCCCCGCCGCCACTGTCGTCGCTAGTCGCGCAAGCCAGTCCCGCTGAAAAGTCGAGCAGCGAAATCGGAGAACAGGGTTCGGCGATGTGTACCTACGTCCGGCGGAAAACGAGGAGGGCGAAAAGTTCTCGGCAAACGTCGAGAGAAAGGCATTGGCGTGCACTGTGGCCAACGCTTGTTTACGCGCGAAAGCACTCGCGACAGGACTTTTTGCACTTGCAACTACTACTGTTCCCCCTATAGTGTACTAGTAACGGGAGTGGCAGCTCGAAACACAAAGTACAAACTGGCCGAGCTTGCTCATGACACGAAGGTACTGGCGGCTTTAGCCGCAATCGAATCCCACTTCACGGAGAGCTTGGAGCGACTGAAGGCGGAGCGACTAACACGGGCCCGCGATGGATAAATAATGAAGGGCAGCAGGCACACACCTTGCGGTGTGTGTTCCCGCTTATACTGCTCAATTGTGGATGGCCCCGGGGCACAGGAGACAAAAGCTCCTTCGGCGCACTCGGTGTTGAAGCACCGCTCTAAGGACGGATACAACTTTGTAATGGGAACAAGCCACCTGGGAGCGGAGTGACTCGATCGAAGAACTAGCGGGGCCTCGCGAACCAACTCTCTTTATTAATTCCGAAGAGGTAGCATTAAATGCGGCATCGAACATGACTAGCCCACTGCTTCTTCTCAGTTCAGTTACTTGCTTGCTGGAGAGCCGGCTTTGTCTGCGGGCGGAAAGAAAAATGTCTAGCTGGTGAAAAATAAGTTAGGCGCGGCGTAGCATCCTGTGCCAAGGGGGGCGCCAGTTGCCAAACGACACGAGTTTTGCACTCGCACTAACGTGTTTTTGTCCCGGCTGTATATGGGGGGTCATTGCTCGACGATATAACGCGCTATTCGCATTGTCACCACTGTTGGTCCATAAACGTAAGAATTAATTAGAACAACTGCAATCTCTGGCACCTTCATCTACGATGCGCAGAGCTTGCTGGCCCTTTTTCTTACAGGCCGTTCGTAACGAAGACGCCTTTTCGTGCAACGAGCCGAGATTTGTGTTATACAGCAAAAACTACCCCGCGGATTCGCTCTTTTTGTGACTCGAGTTCGCTTCCGTCGCGAGGATGAAAGTGGACGCGCTCGTTCTCTACGCCCCAGCTTGTCGCACTCCCTCCCTCTCTCTTTCTCTCGGCTGCTGTAATTAAAAGATTACGATCAAAAAGCTCTTCTCGACAAGCCCTACGGGGCTGCTTGATGTTGAACTAATTTGTAAGTTGGACTACACTGACTACCCCTCTATGCGATAGCATACACTATGTATAGGTGTCATGTAACGAGGAGAAACTTTGATAAAACACGTTGCCAAGAGACACTCGTTTCGCGTAATGCAGCAACCTTCCCTGGCACAAGTAATCCTACCGCGATCGGCTTACAAACGATTAAAGTACACAAGTTCGCCGAGTAATATTCTAGCAAAAATAGTATAGCGGTATGATTGAACAAGGAGAGTTCAATCGGAAGGTGGATCGACCGGTCTCCATACCAGTTCACCGCAATCTAATTTTAATAGACGCCCCTTTAATTATCAGAATCATTGGGGTTCACATCCACGTGGCTAACTTGTCTAACCACCTGCTCACCGAACCGCCAGTTTCTCTAGTCTCCCTCTCGGTCTCTCTGTACACCCTTCGGCTCCGTTGATTCCTCTCGGCCTCAACCTCAAGCCTCATCCCCCGTGAGCCGAAAGCCCTTTCTAGTTCAGGTCCTTCGTTCACGCTTCGGAGAACCGTAATTACTTCCGTTCCGCGTTCACTATTAAATAAAACATACTCCCGGCGTCGCTTAATCGTCCGCTCGGGCGTGCATAACACGACGAATCGATTCTGGCGCGAGCCTCAACCACCGCCGGGCATTTAATCCTTTCAGCGGCGAATTAATATGTCGCCTGGAAGGTCGCCCGCCGGACGTGGAGCCCGTTTAAGTCGGCATAAATAGCTCTGAGAAGGGCAGAGTGAAAGAGTGACTGAGTGAGAGAGTGAGAGAGGAAAGGAGAGAGTACGAAAGGGTGAGAGGGTGTTAGGATTGGAGGCTAGTGCCATTGCCCCTAAGCCATTCCTATCCTTGCTCACTCTCTTGCTCTCTCTCGCTCTCGCTCTCCCTTTTTCGCTCTCTTGTCCACCCCCACGACAATGTCCTCTCCCTCAGGTCGGTAGCACTGGCGCCGCTGACATGCAAATCCAGCCTGGACAATTAGGATGGCCGCCCCGGTATTTGCATAGGCCTAGTTTCATAATCCGCAAGCTCGAACTTGACTTTCAGCGCGAGAGCGAGAGCGCGGCCACCACGGTCCCTTAACAGGACTCTTGATACAGGAATTCACTGAATAATTGAACAGCCGGGCCGACCGCGCTTTCCTGATTAGTTACTATCCACTTCCGCCATTCGGCGACATTCCGACTTCTCGTATTGTGTAAAATAAATAATTAGAAAATCCTGCTAAAGATTTCTGTAAAGGTTTAGCAAGAGTTCTGTGGGAGTCTGGCTTTTTATTAAGGAGTCAAATGTTACTAATTGATTTTCTCGCACGCTCCATTTCGCACGAGCGACACCCTATTTCTCGGGTTCTCCCTCACTGTTTTTCCGTAACGCGCGCGCTTTCGTGGCTAGCTCACGAATTGAATCGAGCGGCGACAAAAGCCGCAGAATACACCGACTACGTAATTCCAAGGCTCGTGGGTGAAAATGAGGGGTTTTTAACCCGTTTACACATTCTGCTTCTAACGAGAGGCTGTCGCCGACTGCTAGCTTGCTCGCACCCTTCCTATTCCATATAGCTGCGTGTGCAGTGTGTCGGTATAGGTGTGTCGGGCTTGTTGGATGGATCGTCTGCGCAAGGGAGCACCGCGAGATAAACGCAAAGAGTGTATACGACTCTGCTGCCGTTTGATAAATGACATTACATGCGCGAAAGTACTAGCTATGCTTGACGAAAAAATGTCCTTTTACAGGACGGCGTTCACCTGCCGGAAATGTAGAAACGAGCCTTAATTAATTCCCCTGGAATTCGTTTATAATCGTACCGCAGGGCGATAAGCGCCACGTACAAATAAACATTCACGTGTGATTAAGTATTCCAATGTGTGGGGGGATTTACAATTAATTCCCTGCTAATGTGGTGTGCACCTGAGAATTCCTAGCAGCGGAATTAAAACAAGGGGAGAAAAGGGGAGTAAATCGAGGCGATATAACGTCAGTCGAAGGACAATTCTCTACACTGGCATGCGTTTTGCCTTGTTTTACAAGGTGAACGTGATTTCAAAGGAAAACAGCGGCAAATAAATCCGGTTGCAGCAGGAAAATAATGTGTTTGTTCCAATGCTCGCTAATTAACCCTCCGAGAGCGCGTGGCTCTGCCACTCCCGCGCCCTTTCCCAACTCTTTCCCCCCTCGTTCTTCTCCCTTAATTCGGCTGGTGGCTTTGTGCGTTTCCTTTGAAATTTGTTTCGGTTGACACAATCACACATATTGCGTTCGAATATAGGAAGAAAAACTAATCACAGGTTCGCGCGAGGAAACGACGCGTAATTGGGTTTCAGGATCTGCAAAAGCTCACAGGGAGATCCCCATGCGGGGAAAGTACCGGTCGAAATGCGTCACGGAAAACACTATTAATACTAAGATCTCATTTCCACTGAAAATTAATATTCGTACATTAATAGGTGACATATTGAAGTGATCAGAATGGCGAATGAAATGCGATTTCCTTGCGAAAAAGTATAAAGTAGGTTGACGGTCTGTACTCACCGATCTCCTGGTTGGTGATGCTGGCGTTGCACGGGACAGCGGCGGCCAGGACGAGGAGAAGAAGTGACAGGATGGCGGGAACGGAGGGCCCCATCTCATCTCGGGGCATCTCGACGCTTCGATGTCACGTCGCGTCACGTCACGTCACTCTTACTCACGTCGGGGACACGAGTCCTCTATCCAGTGTCTGTGAGCCCCGTGCTTTACCGCCTCTACAAATCCAGGCACCCTGTGCTCCTGTTGCTGGCTGTTGGTGGTGCTGCTCTTCGCGAGGAACGACCCTCTCGTAGCAGGCTGTCCTCGTAACGGAGGGAAGCGCGAGCTCGCGAGGAAAACTCCACCCTCTCCGCTCTGTCGTCTGTTGGTTCTTCGTTCGTCTGTCTGTCCGTCTATCTGTCTGCCTATCCACCTCCTCTTCTTTTTCCACTAGTCGTTCGCGAGCTCCACTCTTTCGCACCCTCTCATCACCAGCGACCAACTCCTCCTCTTCTCCTCTTCTTCCTCCTCCCTGCTTTTCTCGCCCGAACCACCACTTCCTCCGAGTGCGAGTCAAACTCTCTCGTCTGTCGATGCTTGCCCTTCTACTATCTTCCTCCTTGCACACAACTCCCACACTCTCCACTCTCTCGCCTTCCTGGCTCTCTGTTCGCGACCAGCCCTCTTCTTCTCTCTTCAGAACCCTCCACTTCCCTGGCGAACGGTGATCCCTGCACTCATTCCTCCCGCGATCTTTCTTCACCTACCAACAGAGAATCGTACATTTCAAGGACTCCTGCGAATGGAACGACGAGCACGCAGCGCATGAGTGCATGCTTCATTAAACATTACAGTGCATCCAGTAGAGTTAGCAGATTTTCGTGAATTCTATTGATTCGCGCACAGAGGATGTGACGGACTGTGAAAAAGAGGGGCGCCACCCGCCACTCCGACAATTCGGCACGCTCCATTTTCCGCGCGCGCGCGTGTGTCGTCGAGTTTATGGCTATGTGTATATTCCATTACATGAAATGACTATCCGCAGCGCACCGAGATAATTCACGGTTTAAAATGGTCCGGCGTACGTGTAACTGGACGAGAATAATTAATTGGTTGCGCAGGGTTGCTGCGGCCGGGCGGAAGAGGAATGGTGCTGGAGGCCTTTAACTTCCTAGGGCCAATATAAGTCAAACGTGACTGGCGTACGCGCCTACGCTGCACTCCGGGAATTCCCACGATTCTCAGGAGTCCTGGAATCACGGGGTGGCTGCCGCCGTTATTTCCAGTACAGGTAGCACAGGAATAACATTCGACTCAATGCGCGACAAACCGCCTCTCTCTTGCCGCGCCAAATATCGCGCTGACGAGATCGACTGTTGCGAAAGCGTTAACACGTGAATTTCGGTCGACCGAACGCCCTGTGCCGCGCGTACCGCACACCATTCATTTTTCCCTCGCGAAGCCAACCTCCTCTCTTCCATCGGCAGCATCGCAATCCCCTCTCTTTTCCAATCCTATTCTAGAGATTTTTCTTTCCCGTGAACAACTACCACACATCACTACCGCCGCGCCGCGCCGCCACTACCAGCGACATGAATCTAGCAAAGCTTCGACTCACTCCAACCTCCTTGCCGACTATCACGTACTACCTTCTCGTACACCTTGACTTTACAACGAATACAGCCGGGAAATTTTATCTATAGTGTAAGCCCTATATTCACCGACTTCCACGAACCGTGCCAAGATCTTCCCCCGCGAGGAATAGTGAAATAATTGAGTAGAAACGGAAACCCCTATGAATTAAATGCTAGCCGGAATTACAGGGATTGTATCGGGAACATATTCAACAACAAATCCAACCCTCTCCTCGCATTATTCTCAAGCATTATTCATTGTAAAGTTTCGTTACCGCGGGATAAATCTGCTGGCCTTGCCTGTAACAATCGTATCAAAACGTCGACCGCGCTGGGAACGCGGCCTCGTAAACTTCGTTAAAACTGTGAACACCGTTTAACCGCGGGTTTTATGAGCGCGTAAAACAAAATTCGCCCCCACACTCCAGCCTCGGGCCAGTTGGATTAATAAAATACTTTGCCACAGATTCCGGGTAAACAAATGGATTACTGCTCCGGTGAATACCAAGCGACCACCACTCTTCCAATAATATTCAGTCTCACCTTGTTTACTCGCGTCCACAGGAATTAGAAGCAATAGAGCGTGTATCATTCGAGTTACATTTCAGTCAAAATTCTCAATAACAAAGTCAGCCGTGCGTACACAATATCGGAGGTCGCAGGTGCGTGACTTGGTTCGATGTATCGCGAGGCAGATAGATGGGCGAAGAGGGGGTGCGAAATGCCGGGGATTCTTAAGCTCCAGTCCTATCAGGAATCTCGCGACGAAACAGCATAGCGCGCGGAATGTAATCGACTAGCTAACCCGAGATTTCCATGCAAATGCGCTACCGGAGAAGGATGAGCGCTAGAATGACGAGGGGGTGGAGTGGAGAAGGCGGCGGGTAGACGGAACTATTCGGTGGTCACTGTGAGCTTTCGAGATTGAACCCTAACGATCCTCTCTTCACTGATCTCTATGCGGCCATAAACGTGCCTGGGCGCCAGTAAGAGCGAACCCGACAATAGGTGAATCCGGCCGGGGGGCCACGGGAATTCGATTGCGCGAGATATGCACTCCAAATGCTACGTCAGTCTTTCAAAGCCGCAGGAAAGGCCCGGAGCGCATTCGCCTTTATCATTTAAGCATCGGCCGCTTTAGCCCCCTTGGGCCTCCTCCCGCGCCTTATGAATATTCCTCAACTCTCTAATGCGCTTTTTTCATTCCTTGAGCAGCCGCCGCCGTCGCGCCCTCCTCCCAGCGAGTTTCCACGCGCCGCAAAAAAGTGCGAGCTAATGCGTCGCCGAAGAAAAACAAAGCAATTGCAAGTGCGAACGGCAATGGCTAGGATTCAACTGAGAGCGGCATATTGAAAGTGAACGATATTAAAACACGCCCTCCAGGATATTAAATCCGAAATATAATCCGCGATATTAATTTAAATAAACGTGCATTCGGTTACTCTGTTCGCCGAGAACGGCAAGGTATTTTAGTCGCTGCGAATTAAAAGCCGATTTTCACCAGGAACACGCTCCAATATTGATTTTCCTACGAAAAGTCAATGGCAATGAGACCGTGAGCTGCGTATGAATCCAGCAGTAAAATTACCAAGTTGAGAAAGTAGCGAGTGAAAAGAGGACCGGATTTTTCACAGTACCATATCTCGGTTTAAATCTCGATATTCCTTCGTAAATCTCTAGTATACGAAAATGGATGGCTTGGGAAAGAAGAGAAAGAGGATCAAGGAATATCGTGGCGTGTATCGTGAACATATACTTCTCAGGTTGTTGGGTAAACGATGCCTGGGTTCGGAAGTAAAAAAAAGCGGGTGCGACCGCAAACGATCCAAATTGTTTTCTGGTGCGGCAGCGTACGATGCTGCTCCTTCGAGAAAATGACCGGTTCGAGGCAGTGACAAGTGTCTAATTCGGGCAAGCTTGCCGCGTCCCTGTTGCCCGCTATTACAATCATCAGCACGAAATCGCCCGACATTATGTGATCTTCGTGTGATTTTTTCCCCCGAGAATATCCTCGATTCACATAGTTCCATGGAAACTAGAAAACGAATGTCTGTTCAGCGTGTAACCATAAATTAACTATATGTGTTATTGGAAGAGATAGCAATTAATTTTATCCTGGAAGCCCACGCAGTGTCAATCCGGTTACACAGCACGCGAGACCATACAGGCGTGTATTAATTCGTATTCTATCTGAAAGCGATTCAATTATACGCTAGTACGACTCCGGAAAACATGTAAATATTAGCATTTGCATAGGAATATATTCATGGTGCGCATAAGCGATTTGATCTGGCAGCTCATCTGGGCCGCGCGTTCGCACAGAATTACGTTTCTCTAGTCCATATAGCCCGGGACTCCATTAAGCAAAATATTTCCTCTTTTCTGGAAAGTGTATCACGTCGTTGCTGCTTCTCATTCTGCTTTTCCAGCTGCTGCTCCAAGACTTGTCATTTTCGCACTCTCTTTGAGAAGAAATTCCCTCGAAAAAGCAAGGCTTAGCCGGTTTACAAGCGGAGCAACATTCGATCCGGAGGACGGCACGTTTTCAAAGATTAATAGCCGGCGGAATCGAAAGAAAATTAAACAGAAATAGTCCCTTAATTACGATAGCTGTAATTATAGGAAAATCGAGTGACACAGTACCGCAAGGCCGGGTGTAATATCAGGAGAACGAGTCTAACTTTCGACTACAGCATTGTTCGAGCGAATCGGGTATTAGATTTGGTCGTTCCGTCGTTATAGTCCACGGAGATTGCCTGCGATTGATCGGGAGCTTATTGTGCAAAAGAGACGAGGCGGCAGTCTAACTCCATTAACGATTCCGTGATCGAGGAAAGTCGAAGGGTTGGGTGGAACGAAGAGGAGACGAGGTTGGTGCGCAGCTCTGGGCCGCGCCAAGCAATTCCGCGCTGAAAGTTTCCAAAAGCTTGTTTTCGATCCGACTGCCGTAGAGAACCGTGTTTTGCCAAATGCCTGGCCGTTAATACGAAATTATTGGGGCGCGCGCCACTTGCCAAAGTATATGGAGAAGGTATGCCACCAGCAAAGCCTCGATAAGTGCGCTTTTAACTCTTGCCGGCCTCCAAGGCCTGCCATGCCGATTTTCATCTCGCGAAGAACCTTAAACGCACTTCTTCGCGCAAGCGGAAAGGGCTGCTGCGAGGGTAATTACCTTCTTTCACTGGCTTCTTAATTCCCTGCCGGTAGATCGGGCAAAAGTCTACTACTTCGCTGGTCGTGGATCAACGGGACCGCGTTACATAATTTCCAAACGCCACTGCCTTTCCGGTGGTCCGGAAGTCAAAAGATCCTTGGCGAGGAGCCGCGCTTCCGGCGATGGCTCGAGGGCCAGTAATTAGCAGCTCG
The DNA here is from genome assembly GCA_910591665.1 of Ectemnius continuus. Classification (NCBI taxonomy): domain Eukaryota; kingdom Metazoa; phylum Arthropoda; class Insecta; order Hymenoptera; family Crabronidae; genus Ectemnius; species Ectemnius continuus. Next base: position 2,747,062 of record OU342868.1, on the reverse strand, counting down.
TTAATCTCACCGTGGAGTGTCAAGCAACTTTTCACTGCTCGGCGAGCACACTGGCAAGAAGACGAGCACCTTGCTCCCGCTCTGTTCCTCGGGCTCGCTCGTCCCTCGAGCAATCGCACCCCCGCAATCACCCGCGCACATTCACACAAGATCCAGCTAGAGAATCCTCTCAAGCCTCGCTTGACACTCGCCTGACCGGCATTACAACTTGTTGAAGACTTTCGCCGATCGATTTCGCAGGGTGGACACGCGTCTCCTTCGGCGCTATGACTCGCATGCCACACTCCTTCCTAGTCCTTGGCTAAAGGAGCGACGGGGATCCTCCTATACTGCGCTAAAGCACACTCTGCCCCAATGTTGCTCTCCAATCAATCCCATTCAGTGAACGACTCATTATCTCAAAATTCTCGTAGAATAGCCTCACTGTGTAAAAGGAAAATCCACCGAAACAGCACGAAATAAGGATCAACCAAAATCGAAAATCATAAACAAGTGTAGACTGTCATATTCTGGTACTCCGCAACCCTCTTCTATCTTTCGCACTCCCCTTTCGGAAAGTCAGTCCATGCTAGTGGAAAAACACCTGTGAACGATCTGACAACCGTTGGAGAGGATGTGGTACTCGTGGAAATCTCGAGAATCCCTTTCCACCCTTTGATGGGACGACTTTTTAATCGTCTCTGTTAAGGGGACGAGATCTTACTCGAGTACCAACCATCGAGAAGACTCCAGCGGACAAAGTGTTCACACTCGATTCCCGGGTTAGTTTGATTGCCGGTACGAGCAAGTTTCTCCAGGTGGGTTGTGTATCGCGTGTCCTCTGGAACGTAACGCGCGCGTTCAACCCCTTGTTCCGTGCGGCTGGTTGTCACGGCAGGAAGCCAGAGCTCGTGTCGCAAGGACTGCACGGTAATCACTGAGGTTCGAGCTCCGCGGGACACGAGGCGCGCGCCGACTCCCAACTGGAGTGCGCCCGGAAAAGACCGAGCCGGACCGAGCTGGTACGATGGGATGCTGGAGATAGGCGGCTACGGGGAGAGATGCTGAAGCAAACGTGCGCCGCGGCGAGATGGGCCGGTTTCCAGCCTCCGGCGGCATGCCCGCCGGCTCCCAGCCACGAGATTTCCTTGTCGCGGCAGCTTACGAGGGCCAGCATCGCTTCTGCCTTACTTTTCTCTATTTGCTCGCCTTTCTTTCGACCTTTTCTCGTTCACCGCGAACCGCCGCGCGACGCCCCCCACTCAAACCAAGTCGACATGCCGGCTTCATCCGACAGGAGAACCCCCCAAGGACTTGCGAGGAACGCTCCTGATATCCTGCTCGAGCCCTAGTTTATGAAAGGCGATCGCTTGGGAGATCGGTTTCTACGTCGGGGTGTTCGCCGTTGCTTTAAAGTCCCAACCAACCGGGAGACCGTGCCTGGAAACAGTACAGTTTCTCGCCGCTGAATCCCAGCCTGCCGATATGGATAGATTCGTTGCCGAGGAATTATTTCGCAGCTGGGGAACACCGCTCGATATTTCTCTCGTTTATCTCCGCACTGTTGCGTTTTGTTCGGCCTGACACTGGCGTGGTCACTGCGCGAACCAATTCAGAGATGGAGCGATATGGGATCAAACCGAAATGGAGAGCAGCCCGATTCCTGATGCAGTCCGCAATCGCGCATCTCCACGCGCGTACCCCGCACGTAAGATTGACGTAGGATCGTCGAGGGTAGATTGCTCGAGTCTTTCGAGATCGATCAAAAGGCAGCGTGCGAGCCAGCTGCCATCGCGGAAATGTATGATCTACCACGAGCACGCCAGTGTATACATAACAAGGCCGGTTTCGTATAACGAGGTTCATGCGGCGCATATACGAGCTTGTCTCACCACTCGACAAGGCAGCTCGGTTCCTCCATCTTCGGCACTCCTCTCCGCTATTATGAAGAAATACCAACAGTCTAATGCTACGAGAAACCTTCCCGAATAAATCACCCTTTTGATTACATGCACTGAAGACGCGCGCCAGATTCACCGTGTCTTCTCGACGGGTGCCCCGTGTCAATGAATGGCGAGAGGATTTTGTCTGCCGCTCTTTACAAAATCCCTGCCCCTCTACAGAGTAGAGCAAGCTTGCGCAAGATGCATTCCCGTCAAGATTGCCCCGACAAGCAAATATTTGGTTATTAACAAATATTTTCGACCAGCGAGTATTCAACGAGTCGGCCGGCGAACAAAAAATCACGGAGCGCTATAAAACAAATAACGGACGGAAAAACTGTACGGGGGTGTCCGGGGGAAAACGAATTGCTGGGGAAAACAACACTCTCGAATGCTGGGAGTCAGCCGCGCCGCGCCACACCGCGCAGGGCAAGTGTGATATTCGCGATCCATTGAAAAAAAGGGCCGAATGTGCTGGGAGTAGCGCATCCTATTAAGCCGCTCGACAAATTCGATCCCCCGCCGATTTTCACCAACTGAAATTCCCGACTGACGCGTCCGCTCGCCAGGACACCCGCTCTGTGTCAGTGGACTTCGGCGCAGATAAACATCAGCCATCCGAACAATAACATTTTTGCATAAACGTGACCTTCGTCGTTGATCCGGTAGCGCGGGGGCCGGTGCGGCCAGTTTCTTTTCAATTGGATTATCGGCTGACACGATCTCGAGCCATGCGAGTCCTAAGAAGCATCCTAGGAGCACTAGTGTCGACCCAGCAGGTGCTCCGACGAGATTTCCTTGTCACAGCTTATGGGATCGTTCCCTCTCTTTCTCTCTCTTCGCAGCTGCACTCGCGCGCCTGGTATTACGACCTCGGATTCGCCCGAGGAGCAGCAGGAAAATAAAAACCATCTCGAGAATAAGCGAGTATCGAACTATAATGCGATATAAATTGCATTCTATCCCTTCTCTCCTTCTGTCCCTCCCTTTTCTCTTTTCCACACGATTTGGAGGGCCCAGTATGCCTACAATTACGAATTTTCCTGGAGAATAGTAGGGGGACGCGGTGGCAAGAAAAGGGAGATGGAGAGAAGACGCTCGTGCGGACAGACTCGCATTAGCTCTGATTTATTCGGAAAGCTCACTCGCGCAAGACGCTTGCTGGCGCTGCGGGTGAGTATACAGAGTAAAGTAGGCGGGGAGGAGGGCGGAGGGCGGAGGGCGGAGGGTGCGCAAGACGCTCGCGCTTATTTAACTCTCGATCTGTCGGGTGGGCAATTATTCAAATATAATTGAATACATACATAAAGAATCACCGGGGATCAGCTGGGACAAGCGGCGGCGCGGCTGATGTATATTCGTGGAGAGTCGCGAACGACCGGTCGTTACTGGCTAATGCTGCAACCGGGCACACAGACCTTTCTTGTCGAGCGTTCGGCTCGCCGGGCTCCTCTTTTTCCTTACAGGATAACGCGGGAGGAGCAAGCGGGCTGCTTGGTAGCATGCCGCGAAATCGCCTTCAATAAAAATCTGCCACGGCAGAGACCACCGAGCTATCTTCCTCGAGTGCTTAATTGGCTATCTCTGCACGGGCATTAATTTCCCCGGCCGCATTAAGTTGTCACGGAAGCCTAGCACCCTTCGCCCCTGACCATTGATCCGACGGTGGTAATAAATTTCAGGGGAAAGAGCACGCGATATTTTTCTACCATTGATTCCGATGATAGATCCATTTGAAAAGAATGTCAGCCTGGTCAGTTGCAATACGAAAGCGATTACGGCTCCCTTTCTCCGGCCGTTCTAGGAACGCTCGCCGAGGCTACATCGAAAACGGCCTCTGTTATATCCTGCGGTCCCTCTTATAGGAATGCATGTCATTCTCTCTATTGTATGGCTCAGAGACCGCAGCGGGAGCACCAGCGAACCTGCTGCCCCACCAAATGGTGAGGATGGTACGAACATTTTCCACGCATGATACCCCATTGTTATAAATGCGGCTGAGGCAGAACGCCGCGCCGCCGCCACGCCGCCACTCTTCCCACTGGAGCCGCACGGAAATCTCTTAGGATTTCCTTACGATTCCACCCCCCCGTCTATGTGCCACGTAATGACCATTAAGTCGAACTCGAGCGTCTCTTTCTCCACTCCCAATCGAGATCGGCATATTTTATCGTGCGGGCAAACATTTTCTTCCTGGCCTGAATTCGGTGGGATTACGATGGATCGAGTTCACTCGAGCCAGTGATCGGAGGTGCGCTCATCCATCGACCAACAAGCGATAGGTGCGAAGCGACTTATCGGTTGATTGATTCGTGATACTCTTATATCGGGTCGGCCCGTGCACGTTTAATGCGCTTAGGCTGATCCGGGAAACGCAGAGGTAGGCATTTAGGTGACAGAGAGGACAGGGCTTCTAGAACTCGGAATCCAAGCGACACGTTGCTCCCCTGAAATTGCTCCGCGCTGTTACAACCAGACACGGAAAAGAATGAAGCGATGAACGATTAGCTATTAGTGTTTGACAGCGGAAGAAGCAATGGACACTGGAGGATATCATCTGAGATTCGCGCGACCCCTTTTTGCAGGGTAAACCAACCCGACGTTGGAGCTAATTAACCTTGTTTCGCTTGTTTAACCCCTGAGACGCCTAGAGAGACTGTGTAATCGCAAGGCGAGCACACTCGCGCTACACAACGGACTAGGCTACTGGAAAGCGAAGTACGCTTGCTTCTTTTTTCGGACTGAAATAGTTATGACGATTTTCTCGCTAACGAGAAGAAGGACGTACACTTTTCTCTTAGAGTTTCGAAAGCCGGCAAAAAACAGGGAGCATGAGAATAAGAGGGAGAAAAAAAGGAAGTTGCGTGTAAGAAATTACAAGGTTCATTCATGACGAGTGCCGTGACACACGACCAAAACTGACAGCATACTATTACTACCGACACAAACGCCGGGACGTGTATTGTACTTTCGTGTCACGTGTGACACTCGAGTGAGAATCCAATTCTGACGTCTCCCTGGTACCTCAGCCGAGAGTAATGCGAGATCTCTGACGAGCCAGCTAATTAGCCGTAGCACCTGTTTAAGGTAGCTAAGTGCGCGCGGCAAGAACTGAGCGCCCTCGAAATTCGAAGTTTACCTTCCGACTATCAGCGGGTGGCAAAAAAAAATTTCTATCGAAAGAGAGAGAGAGGGGGCTCGTCCCACTTTGCAGCCGGTTGTGGCTGAAGTCAGCACAGCGAGCGCGGGTATAGCAATAGTTCGTACAGCGGAACCGTTTAATGAAGCGCCGCTCGAGACAGAGAGAGGATCCTCTTGCTCTATGAATATGCGAGGGTGCAAGTTTCCGGCATAGTATCGATCTTCCCCAACGAATGACTAAACCGAGCGATCGAAACTGCGAGACACCTACTAGAACCAGCCACAGAGAGACACCAAAGGGCGGATCGGATGAGGAAGAAAACACCTTGCCACTCGCGCTTTACTTTCCTGGGCGAGAGTGTATCTCGGGGCAAAGAAAAGGCCAAAGCGGCAAAGCAGTCGCCGACGGCTACTTGCCAAACGTGTGACAGCCATTCGCCTTGGCGCCAGTAAATAAGGTAACTTCCTACGGAAAAGCGAGAGCAGTGGTATTAGCCACGGTAGCCAGACGCTCGTTTTATCCAGGTGGGATTGAACTTTCTTCCATACGGAATTGTCCGCTCTCCTTCATTTAAGGAGAGTCGAATATTACACTTGGTCACACGAACTGTCCTCCCTATGACTTGTTAAGCAAGTCTCGTCGAATGCGAGAGCTACAAATATCGCACTAGTCGACGGGGCCCTCGCTTCAGGATTGAGATCCCGTTTCAGGGACGTGAGTTTCCTTGGAGGTCCGGATTGCAGGAAATACGAGCGAGCGACTGTTATTGGAGGATCTAGGCTGCTGCTCTCTCTAGCCGCTCGCCGGAGAGTGTCCCTCTCGGTTTTCTCTCCGTATGTACTCTGTCCTCTCGGTCTTCTCCTCGGAATGAACGTATCCTAACTGTCCCGCACCTCCGGCTCTTCCTTTTCTACCAGCATTGCCGCGAGGTGAGTTCCAGCCCTTGTCGTCCTTGCTCTCCGATCTTCAGCGCCGATTTCTCCGCCACTCCCGCGCCCGCCCTCCCTTCTTATCTCCGCGGCTCTTGGACCTCTCTTTCCGGCAATCCGGCGAAATCAGTGCCGAGCGCGCACTGTGTCCCACTCAGAGGATTAACTGTGTATCAGATGATACCAAGTTCCGGGGAATTGAATGCCCTGCCAGCGGTTGACGGATTATTAGGGGCCAGGCAACCTCTTGCGGGTTTCTTTCCTACGAACACTCCCTCCCTTTCGCCTACTCCCTCACTCTTGATCAGCAGAAGTACTCTGGTTACGAGTATACGATGAAATCATTGCCCGCCCCTCCTCCCCCTCCTTTCCCTCCAAAAGGCAGCCCGACTCTCGATCGTAACTCTATCCCCATCGCGATGAAGAAGTAGTTCGAGACGTTCGTGCTCCGCCATTCAATCTTGGCCGGCCTTTAAAAGAAATCGAAGCCAGTTGGTGCGACAGTTGTCGATGCGTCCCTCGGCATTTATAATCGGAAATAAGTGACTGAACCTCTCCATTGTACCTCTTCGCTTCGGCAAGAGATGAACTTTTCGGCTCATTAGACGAAGGAGCCCTTAAGCTAACCTTATTGGACTGCCTCGCGCCGAGTGTCCCTCTCTCCCTCGCCTCTCCTCGACCTTCTTCCACCTTCTTCGAGATTCTAGCATTCCTCCTCTCTTTCGCCTCTTCCCATTCGCCTCCCTTCACTGGCCTCCCCCACTGGCTCAGTCACCGTTTCGCTCGGGGGATTAACTGTATATCAGATGATACGAGATTCCGTAGAATTGAATGTGCCACCGGGACGACGCGGCGGCGGTACAGCGCCGGCGATATACTCGGGGATTATCCTGTTATTTTATCGGGGGGCCAGGATCGAACACGCCGGAGGAGAGTAGTACGCGCCCGAGCGCCAAACCGTGCGATGTTCGACGCGTCGCGGTGAAAAAGGTGGGCGTGCATATTTACCAACCAGTGAATTTCGCTATGTATCACCCTCCGCAGGGATTTAACACATAGAGAGATGTGTATACTTGGCCAGAACGGTGCTCGGGGAGCCCTAAACCACCGAGGGCCGAACAATGAAAGGGTGAGCTGTGCCCGGCAATCACCGCACAATTATGACTGCACTGGCCTCGTTAGGGACCGGTTCGCAAGAAGGCCAGGGACTTCGCGTGTTAAAAGAGCGGCGCGTCTAAAAGAACGTTTGTACAAGAAGACGATAGACGCAACACCAATCCGATGCCCCCGGCGATTCGCCGGAAAGAGGACCGGCTCCCGCCCCTCTCACTCACCGATGATTACGCCTCCAGCTGGAACGCGCACAGCTTTTTCTATCCCGGAGGATGGACGCGCGAGATTGCGCCGCGTATTATTAACGATACACCGCCGCCGCCCTTAACTGCGTGACTCGAATCAAATGATTTATCGCGTGCGATAGACACTTTACAGCCCGAGCGAGGACTCCGAATCTCTATGCTATTAAAATATAAATCCTCCCTGCAAAGATCGTGGAATTCATTAGTCCCGGATAATCGGGCTCGATCTTTCGATCCTGGGATATGCACATATATCAGGAAGATATCCAGGTATTATTAATAGGAGGAATATCGAAGAGGGAGTGGGAGCTGGATGAGAGTGCGATGCGGTTCACGAAACCGAAAGAACGATTGCGACTTATCGGTGACACGAAACCATGAGAATGCCGCTTGAAACTAGTGTCGCGGATCTGTTTTCGCGGAGGAAACTAGCTGGCTCGGCAGACGCGTTATGGGGGCGCATCGGTGAATATGGTCGCGTGATAAGAAACGTGCCGCGATTTAATACCGGAAAAATTCTGCGGTCCCCGCAGAAACCGTCCAAGTAACCAGACACCGCCAGTGATGTTTCATCCGCAACCCCTTTCCACGATGATCACTTGCTCGACTCGAATTCTCTCGGAGGAAGGGGTTGCCTGCCGTCGCTGTGTACCACATGAAAATGAGAGCAAGAAGAATGGGGAAGCGCGCAACCCTCAATTTGTCCTTGTTTCACATAGGTTATTCCTATCGGCAAGTATTCCTGTCAATTATTCGCTCTTGTAACGGGAATGCCTTGCCGGCAGGTCTCGCGATAGAGCAATAAAGCGATCCAATCACTCGAGGAAAAGCACACGCGACTAGGGGCCCTGAGGGGCGGAGGGAGGGGCCGGCCAGGAGAACCGGGTGAAAGAGGTGGGGAATTCCATCGAGTACTAGGAGAACGTTCATTACGGAAATACTAGAATCACGATCAGTAAGTGAAGTACAAACAAGAGCCAGTGGAAACCCGCGAGCACTCACCGAAAATTCATCGCCCATCCACAGCCCCCCCCTATTTCGCCCCTCCTCACCCACCGATTCCCTCCCCCCAGCCATCGACGAGTCAATGGGATTTTCGTGGTTGACTTTCGCGTTTCATAAGCGATTTTATCAAGAGCAAATAAAACGTTTCTGGCGTAGATTCGCGACAAATAAAATGCTTCTGCGAGTGCTTTTCCCAGCTGGAAAACGTTCGTACTCCATAAAAAAGAGGGACTGGCCGACCGTTGATTGGAAGCGCGACACGTCGTCAGTAATTCTCGAGCGTCAATTAAAATATCTGATGAAAAATGTGGAAACAATGCACTCGCGTAATTTGTGTCGATAGCGGAGCGACGTATTAGCGAATGCTTGTTGCCTAATGATCGCATATCAAATCCAAGTACCAATAATCGTTCGATATTACGATGAGAGGCTCGCCTTACCATTAATCTTTCCACTAATCACGATATAATGTACATTGTCATTCCTACCAACGGTAGAACGTTCAACGGGAAGGTCCGATCAAGAACCTACTATCAGATCCCAGGATCTTCGAGCCCCCGTTTTGTTTCGGAGTCACGCCAGCCGTATTTCAGGCTGCCATCGAAATGCAATTAACAGTCCCGAGACGCAATCGCAGTCAATAGCGTCGAATTAAATATGATAAATCTGTCAGGCGCAACAGGTATTTTCGCGCGCATATTCTTCTAAGTACTTGGGTAATCAGGAGCGAGGAGAAGGGGCGAGCCGATCTCAAAGACGCCGGTCAAGGACGGGAGAATCGTATGTTCCAGGGGACTAAGAATGGATGACAGACCAAGTGGAAATCCGGTGGCCGGACGATTCACGAGAGCGAAAAAAGGGATGTTCTCGAGAGGCGGACGACGAGTTCCGCCTCTCTTGGCGGCTTGATCGATCGCCCGATAAGCCGGATCTTAGTAATGTAGCTGTCACATCGTTTAATTAAGGAATCTTAAGAGTATCGCTCGGTACTCTCGATCGGAGTGATAGGCTGACGTGGGAAAGGGTCCTCTTTACAAACGATCGGTCCGGGATGTCCTCGATCGGACTTCCAAAGAGACTCTTTCATTTGGATATCCCTTAATTTATTGACCGCGCCCGACAATTAGCGACGCGAACCAACCGCTCGGAGGAGATCCTGTATCCTAAGGTCCTTCTATATCTTAAGGACATCCGCTTGCTAAATCGTAAAGCCGCTATCTCCGAGTATCTCCCCTTCCCCACTCCCCGAGATATCCCCGGCTTCATCTTATCTTCAATGTTATTCACACAAGGTTTCCGGCCAAATGGAATTTCGGGGGAGCACGGTGGAATAAGCGGAAATGCTTTTGGCTGATACCTCATAATCGATAGAATGTTAATACACATTCAATTTGCAGCGGGTTATTTGTAAGAGGAGCCGCGCTCATTAGAATGTTTGTTGCACGTAGAGCATGATTGATAGTTCGAAGGGAAGTAGCGCAAGCCGGGCCTCAAGACTAATGACCTCCTTGGGCGAGCGTCGAAAAAGAGTTATTTCTCCGAGCTTACTTTCGCTTATCGCCGAGCACTACTCTTAACTCTCCGGCTGCAGCTCGAGTACCGAACGCTTCCAGGGTGCTTGTTTAATAATCAAGCGACTTGGTGCGGGATATATCATAGAGGGAAGCATACTCGCGAAAGAGCAAGCGCTTAATCAAAAATTCCTCGCCCAGCTACTCTCTCTCTCGCTCACTCCCACTCGAACACAGAGGCTCGCATCTACTCCCGGAACGCACTTTACTACCCTCGCCAAGTGAGAGGATACATTTACTAGTAACTGGAAGCCGAGAGAAACCGTTTCATACGTCCGACAGATTTTTCATCGCTTATTATTTCATACGACGCGAGCACCAGCCTCCTTCTCCTCCTCCCTCTCCACCGGTATTACACCCTGGCGAAACAACGTGACTTCGTTACAAGCCCACTGCAGACTGATATGAACAGTGATTCCATTCGTCAGAGAGAGAGGGGGAAACAGAGAGAATGGGAGGAGGATCGATAGCATGAGCATGTTAAGTAAAGTTTACCACGCTAATAAGCCTCCGAAGTAGAACACACACCGAAGGGACAGGTGGTGGTATGCTAATCAAGTTGTTCCTAAACCAGTTTAAGGTTATCTGGTAGGGCAGATAACCGTGACGGGCGGGACCTCCATCGACAGACGTACGAACAAATAGTTCCGTTTAAAAAGCCTAAGCCTTCCTCTTGGAAGGGTTAGACAAAGAGACTAGGAAAGCGAGCCTTTATCGAGAACACAGAAATAAGAGATTACTAATCAGCTCTGCGCTTTGATCCGCTTGAGCTCGCGCTAAGTAATGGAATGCATAATGTCTTATTAGCAAGAGTAAGACATATAATCCTATCAATGCAACGACAGACTAACCCGTATTTCAAGTTTTGACTAGGCCAGGGCCGCGCGCGCGCGTACTCGTACACTCGCTCGCTGAGCTGCGAGCTATTATCCTTTATAATGAGTTTAGAGGAAAGCAGCTTAGCAGTTTACGTAGCATCGATTTTGCCGGGAGAACTGGCAGGGACGAGAGTGCGCAACTGAAACACTTTCGTTCGGTGAGCGAAGTCCGAAGAATGGCGGTGCTACCATATTTTCAGCCACCACACGCCACCGAACATCTTAATGATAATTATCGGGACCCCCATCAATTTTACTGTTAGCCGCCTTATTAGTAAAGGTAACTGCGCGAGCATTTAATTAAGGAATCCGAAACGCGCGCGGCACTGATGGCGAGGAATTCAACGGGTCTCTACCGAATAAGCGGCGGAAGATGGGAGGGATTGAAGCCAGCTACATCGTATAAAGGGAATGCTTAAGCTGACGGACTGTTATGGCCGATTTCATTGTGACGCTCCTCGTTATTGGGATAATTTCCTATGGCGCGCGCGCGCGCCTCCTATCCCGCGGGATCGTAGAGGCTCAATGATATTTCTGATTTATGGGAAAGAAGTTGTTACGAGGCCGCTGGTCGGGCGTGCCAGCGAAACCACAGATGGAATTAATATTCATCGCTCGGGCGAACGAGATTGCCGTTTAGTATGGTACCTGACGGCTCATTAGTTACGGAAATCCACAGGTAACTTTTCGGTCTTCAGCGATCCGGACGAGATCGTTCCTTGTCCCTAGATCTCTTCTTCGTGCGCCTTCCCCTTCCCCTTCCGAGCCGCCGATCCTTCACGATGACACATGAATACGCACGCGGTGAATTCAAACGAGTCGAGGATAATAAGGGCCGCCCGAGTGTATTTTCCCCCGTAAGAATGGCCCCCGTAACGCCGTAATTAAGTGACAATGAAGAGTCACGTGAGCGTGAAGCCGGAACGACTGGAACAAGAAGTCGAACCGTCCCTTTTTCACAATTTCCAACGACGTATCACTGTTCAGGGAATTGCCATGACAGCCGCTAACTGGCTTCCCAACTAATAGGAGCGCGAGATTCTATGAACATAATTATTCGTGGTATAACATAATTATCACGCGGTGCAACGATGTCGGCAAATTCAGAGGCACGTTTGCTTCCATATCGAAGTGGCAACCGACATGGAGCGCGATAATTCACGTAATGGAGCAATCCAGAGTACGGCGAGCGTAAACGCGCCAACACTCAAATATTAATCAGTATTAAACGTTCGTCAAACGTCCACATAAAGTCGCCGTCAGCATTTTTCCCCCAAGTAAAAACCAATCATTACACCGCATTGTTCTCAGCGCGAGCCCATTAATCGTGATTAAATTTGACTCGTGGCGAACTGCGGCCACAATTGTTTTATGTTTTGCCAATATCGGTGTGGCCGTTTCATACATATGAATCGACTTTCGATCGGCCGCGCTACCAGGGACAACGAACTTCCGAAAAAAGTGACGGCTCCCTGGAAAAACGCATGGTGCCGCTGAAAATGACGCGGATGACCTCGACAAAGAGGCTGAGAGTGTAGCCAACAGTATCGCCGCGATATTATTTGCCGATCTGTTGATTGTAGATTGCCTTCAATCGAGTGTTGAAAAGAGGGTACCAGTAATTATGAAGCTGGGCTTAAACACGTCCGTTTGAAACGGGTGCTGTCCAACTGGGGGACGAGCAAAACGAGGATTGCCATTTCACAAAGGGAAAGAGAGAGAGAGAGAAGGCGAGGAAGGGACGCGTTAACTGAGGCATTAGAGGGGTGTGAGAGAGGGGCTGGTTGAAAATGGCAAAGTAGGGAAACACGGGAGGCTCGAAAGGGAAGTCGGAGAGTTGAAGAGAGGCAGGCAGTCGTGGGAGAAGTCAGGGGGCGACGGCGGAGGCGCGAAAGGGTTGGAGGAGGTTGGAGTATTGGTGGCCATCAGCGGCGGTGTATGCGCACGCGGTGCGGAAATGCCAGGATGGGTCTACAAAATATCGGGACTGTTTGATCTGCTCGCCCATTTGGTCAAATGGCGTGAAATTCAACAAAGCTGCTGAGTGGTAGCAGCTACCACCGGCCGTCCTCGAATATCCATGGCCCGCTGCCGCCAATGTTCATCGCGGTACCCACCTCCCACTCTCTCCCTATCCCCGAACCACTGCATTCTCTCCCCTCTCTCTTACGCGCTCCGGGCTTTAGCCTGGTTTTCCTCGTTCCGCTTCATTCTGCCGCGTGATGCGTTCCTAGTCTTCTCGCGAGCGCTCGCCGTGGCGTGGCGTGGCGTGGCGCGGCACGGCGGGCACCGCTCTCGCCCTTTTAAACCACCACCGCCAAATTCCATTTCGCCCTGGGCACCGGGGCTGATTAAATGCTTCTGCCCGGAGATGTAAATTTTGGCCCGCGGGAAAAATGGAGCTCGCCAGCCAGAGAGAACGAGAGGGAAAATACCCGAGCCGTTACCACCGGCATACACCGGGCCATGCATTCGTTTCTCTTAGCTCCGCTTATTTACACTACTGTGCGCGCCTTTGAAGGCTCGCCGCTGCCGCCGCCGCCGCCGCCGCCGTCTTTCCTCGAGCGCGTATCCCCTCTTTCTCGGGAGCTTTGCCGCCCGGGCCTCCAAATTGCACGCCAGCAATATCTCCAGCTCGGCTCTGGCCCAGGCGTCGAACGAACACAATCGGAGGCTCGTTAGTGGTCGCCGATAATACTCCCACCCTGTTAGACCGGGCGCCGATGAATTTTTTACGTATACACAGGTATACCTATCGTCTATCATATACCGTGCACACCTGCCTGTACGCCGTACGCTCTGTTCGCGCTCGCCATGCACGGAATTGGGGCAATTTACGGGCTCATGCTACAGTCAAATTGGAACACTGCACAATCACTTTATAGCTGCGGCTGACCTGCCCACTGCGCGCACATACACCCAGGAATTTCCCATTTCGCTGAATGCAATCGTTAAGAGCAGGATAATGAAGCGAAGCTGAGAATACAGAGTGCGCGCCTCCGAGGACTGAATAATATGCATGGATCATTGGCGAAATATAAGAGAGCCCGAGAAGGAAAAAAGCAACGCGGTAACAGGCATGAAATAACATGGACGCGTCGGGTGAGTAGCTATCAAAGCAGTTAGCTGACAAGGGTTCATTCGGAGAAAGGCTGTCTTCGAGGCTGGTACAGTCGTCCCAATGATGTCTGGGCGAACAGGCATTTAGCCTATCAAATGTAACAGATCTGGCCGGGTAACGCGTAAACGATCCTGCAATTAGCAGTGGCCCCACTCAATATGGGTATAGCCGACTATCGGGCGCGATCTTTGATTATAATCTCGCCCGATCCCAGAAATTCCATTAGACGGCAGCGTGCGAGAGACAGAGAGTAGGGCGATATTATCGTAAATTGCTCGTTCGAGGGATTTCGACGTTGAAATTTCTTACCCCCGGTGCTCATTAGTAGGGACTGGCGGTGAAACTAGTGCAGCACCGGCGACACCGGGACCAGTAGCCGCTCCGCCATGCCGGGGGAACTTTCTGTTCAGTGGTTTTCGACGACGACGACGGCGACGACGTGGTGTAAGGTCGTCAGCACCCTTAGAGAACGCTAACGAGAATGAAAGAGAGGTACGGGTGCTTGAACAACTTCATAGTCGAACGAGAACCCGTATATTTATTGTCAGGATGTTCCCCGATAATAGCGGCGGCCTCTCCTTTCCCAGCCGAGGTAGGACTCACCTCTACCTCCTTCGCCTAACCGAACGGCCAGCTAAAAATAGATGGTAGCCGATGATTACCGGCTCATTGTCAGTGGAAGCAGAGGTGAGCTCGTGCAAGGACTTCTCCTTATCATCGACAGCCTCACACGTACCTCTATTTCCTATCTAACGACCAACCACTACCAGTGTGTTGCTTGACACCTAGGGATCAAAGGATAACCAAATATGGCAAGTAGAAACGGCCTGTTGTACCCAGCCAGCTAGTCTTCCTCTCAACACTCATCGTTACATTCAGATATGCCGCGTTTTTATATTTACTACTTTCGTGGATGAAAGATCGGCGCGCTGGGAATTCATTGAGCAGATCTCCCATTTCCCAGTTGTTGGTGAATTGAGAATCTGGCATACGCACGAGATGGATTTTGCAGTGATGCGCAAGTTCGCCCCGGGGAGTTATGACGGCGATTCACGCGAGTTTCGTAATACCAGCTACTTGTCTCTCGCGGTAATTGTATGATTACGCTGCACGTGAAATGGGATGTTGCAGTCGGCGTGAAATGTCTTGTTATCCGGTAACGGCACATCCGTCTGATAAACGCCGCGCGGAAGAAACGGGACTGCAAGGGTCAGGGAATGCGTCTCAGATACAAAATCGAATAAATAGAGGAACAGAATACCTCTCCAAAAATTTGGGGAAAAAAAATTGTTGGGCTAGGGCTCTGGTTTTTATATCACTTATTCCTTAATACAAGAAAACACTCTCCTCCAAATTTCAGCTCCGGAAAAGGCCGGGAAGATTAAAAAACGTGGAAAATACCACCCAAATTAGGTCAACTCGATTATTCCGGAGGCTGTTTCTAGGTGTTTTCGGTACAATCCCGGCACTTTGACTACTGGTTTCATGTTTTCTATCCGTTTTGAGACATAAGAAATCGAAAAATCAAGCGTTCGTCCCGGTCCCTGAACCTTCGAAAAATCGAAAATTTTTGAAGGGGTATGCCTTAAAAAATTTGCGAAAAAATGAATTTTGAGCTAGGGCTCTGGAATTTTTTCTGCTTCTTCCTCGATGCAGAAAAACACTTTCTACAAAGTTTCAGCCCCGGGAAAGGTCGGGAAGATAAAAAAACATAGGGAAAACCGTTGAAATGAAATATTCAAGATCGGTTTTCCACGTGTTTTAGGTAGAATTCCGGCATTTCCCCCACAACATTTATGTTTTTTATCCGTTTTGAGACACGAGCAATCGAAAAATCAAGCGTTCGTCCCAGTCCCAGAACCTTCGAAAAATCGAAAATTTTTGAAGGGGTATGCCTTAAAAAATTTGCGAAAAAATGAATTTTGAGCTAGGGCTCTGGAATTTTTTCTGCTTCTTCCTCGATGCAGAAAAACACTTTCTACAAAGTTTCAGCCCCGGGAAAGGTCGGGAAGATAAAAAAACATAGGGAAAACCGTTGAAATGAAATATTCAAGATCGGTTTTCCACCTGTTTTAGGTAGAATTCCGGCATTTCCCCCACAACATTTATGTTTTTTATCCGTTTTGAGACACGAGCAATCGAAAAATCAAGCGTTCGTCCCAGTCCCAGAACCTTCGAAAAATCGAAAATTTTTGAAGGGGTATGCCTTAAAAAATTTGCGAAAAAATGAATTTTGAGCTAGGGCTCTGGAATTTTTTCTGCTTCTTCCTCGATGCAGAAAAACACTTTCTACAAAGTTTCAGCCCCGGGAAAGGTCGGGAAGATAAAAAAACATAGGGAAAACCGTTGAAATGAAATATTCAAGATCGGTTTTCCACGTGTTTTAGGTAGAATTCCGGCATTTCCCCCACAACATTTATGTTTTTTATCCGTTTTGAGACACGAGCAATCGAAAAATCAAGCGTTCGTCCCAGTCCCAGAACCTTCGAAAAATCGAAAATTTTTGAAGGGGTATGCCTTAAAAAATTTGCGAAAAAATGAATTTTGAGCTAGGGCTCTGGAATTTTTTCTACTTTTTCCTCGATGCAAAAAAACACTTTCTACAAAATTTTAGCCCCGGGAAAGGTCGGGAAGATAAAAAAATATGGGAAAAACTGCGAGAATCAGATGAAATTAATTAATCAGGAAGCTGTTTCCAAGTGTTTTCGATACTATTCCGGCACTTTTGCCACTGATTTTTTATTTTCTATGTGTTCTGATACTCAGAGAATTGATTTATAAATCGTTCGGAAAAGTTCGGAAACTTTTGAAGAATTCGCAAGATTAAAATGTACCAAATTGTGGTAAAATCTCCGCAGGCAGGAGCGTGACAGAAAAGACGGGTTAATATAAAAGCAAGCGCATATAAAAATAAATTCTCGCCGGTGGAAGTTGGACGGTAAGCAGCGAGGCGGGAACCTCAAACTGATTGCTTTAGTGAAATCGAAAGCGTGGCTGGTAGATTGCGAGCGAACGGGCGAATGAGCGGGTCGAGAATTATCATTGCAGGATCTACAGGGCATTATGAAAATCGGGTTAGCAATTCGGCGAGGACAATGCGCCCATAGGCGGACCCGTTAAGCTAATGAACTCCCCGGAAATCCATGGACCGAGGAATTCCACTGTACTTCCCGTTTTTCTAATTCCCGCCTTCGTCGGGCAGTCTCCGCCATCCAGTCTCCAGTCCTATCCTATCGCAATCAATTCCTCCGGCGTTTTGCCGCCTGAATTAACCGTCTAGCGGAAATCCGAAAAATACCCTATCGCCCGAGAACGAGCGTCCTCCGGCAGCGGCAGCGGCAGCGTGTACGAGACCGATCGAGCCAGAAACAATCAGAATTAATTCTCGCGCACGGTGTCGCGCGAGCTATTGCTAAAAGTTTTGTGGCTGGGCGGAACATACTCACCTCCAGTTGGCGCATCTAGAGTGCGGAGAACTAGTTGCAGCTGTGTGATACCTTAGATGCCCTGAGGTACATTCAAGCAGGAGCAGCAGCACCAACAGCACCAACAGCACCAGCAGCAGAAGCAGCCTCTCCGGCTGCTCCTGCTGCTGCGGTCCATGGCGATGCTGGGGTGGCGAACACAGAACACGCGCGCACAAGGTCTGTGTGCACAGCGGTGTTCCGCGGCGTCAGCGGCGCTTGCATTCGAATGTAAAGTGTACGTCCTATCTGTAATACGAGTGTCAACTAACTTTACACTCCCGTGCTCGAGTCTCCCTCTCTCTCTCTCTCGCTCTCTCGCTCTCTCTTGGTCGGCGCCCGTGTGTCTACGTGCGAGCGTAAAGTGACCTATCCTCCCCCCGGTAGCCCGCTCGCACTCCAGCTCGCTTTGTGAAGCCAAAAGCACGGCAGACCTCGCCGCTGATAAGACAGTTTCTCTCCCGAGTGCTCGCCGCAAATGGCGATCGCTGATAGCACCGGGGACGGCTTGGGGGTGGGGTTAGCTAGCTGGGGAGTAATGGCATGAGGAAAATCGGCTGGCAAGAGCAGCCCCTTCCGCTTCCCGTGCCCCGCACACTGCCTTCAATTTGCCCCCGCGCGCGGTTGTTAAGCACCGTCGAATATAAGTTTCCGATAGTGGGTAGGTAGGCATGAAAAGCAGAAGTTGTGCAGGCCGGATTCACTGCGGGCGCGCTAAGCTGGCAAATATCGAGTGCAATAGCGCGTACTCTGCCTCTGTGTATTCGTGCCAGGTAAGTATATAGCGCGCCCATCGTACCCTTTATCACCAACGAAATGATGCACCGGCTCTCTCTCTCTCTCCCTCTCTCGTAGAATGAGAGGCGCGCGAGCGCACGCCCCCACAAATGAAAGATGCCATCTCGTGCGGCCGCCGTTTCGAATACACAGTGGCTCATTTCGATCGGATTAGATTGGAAGCGTGCGACGGTCATTCGGTATAACGCCTGTCCACGAAAGACAGATAGTCTAATCATGGAGTGCTGGTCGAAGTGAATGCGAGCTCTCCGATACCAGTGCGGTTCAATTTCACGATGCCCGAACATCGAAAATCATCCCTCGAGTCCTCTCATAGCAGCCCGGCAAACTCTCATCTTTAAATCTGCTGGACTTCTGGCGCGGGAACAAAAACGGACTTTCCCTTTCGGCCAATTAATGCGCAAGGTGAAATTGGAGTAGATTCATATTTTTCCCCGGTATCTAACCGGTGGTTCTCCCCCGACTAATTACCCTGACCCCAATTCCATGGCGGGAGTTCTCCTTTTTTTTTTGAATTTATTATCTTCAGGGAAGTCCCTTTCGGCGAAGTTTCTCTTTCTATAATAAATATCAAGCATTCCCGTTTCTCGTGGCTTGCTCCGCTATGCATTCTAGCAAGTCCGCGGTATCATAAAACCAAATTTAACGTTAATAAAGTTTCGCATATTTTGTATTCCGCTCGACCTGTCTGCCGGCTGTCTTTCTCATTCCCGCCCTTGCCTTGCTCGGCCTCATCCCTGCGGTATTTCCTCCAGTGAACTTGGACGGCAAGTTTACCAGGGTGCTCGAGAAGCCCCTTTATCGCGCGATGCCTTTTAACTTCGCAATTAAAAGTACCGGAGACTTTGCCGGCAATAGTCTAGCTGGATGAGCGCGTGTTTAAACAGCAACTCCTGAATGTATTAAACCCGCTTTCGACTCTTTTATAGCGGGCGGCGTATAAGCCGAGTAAACGATATCTAATCGTACGTGTTATTAGCTCTGCCTCGAGCCACTCCAATCGATCACACTGTAATTAGGCGAGATTGGGACCAGCCTGATAAAGTAATGGTTCAGACACCTGTTCCAATCGTTTGGGATGAGCTCTACCGTACAACCATCTCCGGCGTGCATTATTTATGGAGCGCTCTCCCTATTATTCGAATCTATTTTATAGCACAATGGATTATTCATCAGCATACGCCGACAATACGATCGGACCTCCTTGGAAAAACGTCGCGGTACTTATTATGTGCTGGAAGAAGTACGGACTAATAGAGCTGATCGAGCGAGGATAAGCGAACCTTCCTGAATTCGGATAATTGAGATCCTGGTGCATTAAAAGGAGCGTTCTTCAGGAAACAAGACCCTCTCCCGCCGCCCGCTCTCTTGGCCGCCGCCGCCGCCGCCGCCAGCGAGTAGGAAGGATTTAAAGCCGGTCGAGGGTGAGATGGGATCGGGGAGAGATCGTGAAATAAGCAGATCACAGTTAGAGCGGATCATTCCGAAACGATGGCTCGATAACGGCAGCCGCCTCCTCTACTTCCAGGCCAGGTATAGGAAGGTACACGCTTCCCTAAACAGGTTCCCACGAAATTTCAAGAAGATCGCCTAGCCCCGATCTTCCCTTCTTTCTTCCCTCTCTGATGTGTTCTAGTGTCACTCTTTCTCACGTAGTGGGCGAACAGCGCAACCTGATTACTACCCTCGGACTCGAGTGGGTTTACAGAAAAGTCAAGAGAAAAGCTCCTTGAAATTGTGAGGGGGCTCGAGTGCAATGGCATCCATTATCTCGCGAGGGCCGTGTACACGCAAATAGAGAGGTGTGCGCCCACTCTACTCTCTTCCGCTCTCTCTCCCCACCACCCAACATCAACGGGATGCCGGTACGCGAGTGATTACCGCCGCGAAATATGACAGAATTATAAGCATTCCTTGTAACCTGTGTTCCGTACGCTACGTGCTCCAATTAAGTCTCGACGACTTACGCGAGCCGGTAATTGTGAACCCGTAGTTGCTGCTACCTGGAGCTCGACTAGCAGCACATACGTACTAGGTAGAGGTAGGTGGTATGTACAGGGAAGTTTAATTTGCAGTCTCGGCTAACTTAACGAACTCAGACAGCCGTGGCTCGAGGGCTCCAGATAAAACTGAGAGGATACGCACTTCGAAGAATACATTATGAATATTCTCTGGGCTGACCGACCGAGATACAAGCACATTGAGATTTCTCCGACATCAGTAGCAAAGGCGGACAGAAAGCCTCTTGAACCGCCTCCTGATTGCGATTAAAATGGAAATGAGATCGATGGCCGAGAGCGCCTCGGTCAAAGCGCATCTGGCTACCATCGAGAAGTACCTGCTCGCTCTCGCTCTCACTCTCCCTCCGCATATAGGAGCCGCGCCACCTCTGGACCATGTGGAAAGGGATAACGATGCGCTACCGAATTTGGAGGCTAGCAAGAGCATAGCACTCTTGATAGAGTTTCCACAACGATTACAGCTCGCGGCGATATCACCTTGGCTGGTATTAGGGGCGGCTGCTTTTTATTAAATTTCACTGTGATGTGTTGCAACATCAAAAGAGGATCTAACGAGCAAGGCCAAGTTGAGGACAGGCGATTAGAGCCGTGGGAAATATGAGGCAGCCCCAAAGAATTTCTCCATCACTCGGGAAATTAAACTTTCGTACTCTGCGAGCTCTGTCTCCCTCGCCAACTGTAAGGAAGGCCCCTGACAAATAAAAGAGCGCAGATTTTATGCGGTGATAAGGCCATTTTACAGGAGCGACGTAATACTCGCGCGCGCTTTAATATCTCGCGTCTTCCCTCCCCGTGTCCTTCAAAATTAAGGACTTTAAAGTCCCCTCTCACCACTCCACGAAAAGCAGAAAGCAAACCTTCCTCGTACTCGTTTAAGAAGTCTTGAATGTCATAACTATGAGTGGCAGTCTTAACATTCTCGACTAAATATAACTACTGTCTACGGCAATGTTATTCCAACTAAATATTTGAGACTAAAAGGGCTTTATTGATTGCGCAAAGGAGTAGCAGTAGCGGGTGCAATGTTTTACAGTTGGGAGTGGAATTAAAAACAACACTCAACGAAACTGATCATATTTGCGTGGCAGTAAAAAAAAAAAAAAGCTGTGCGAACTTTTTCATGGTGAAGTGTCAGGTTGGCGAGCAGTCGGACCTATGTTTTCGCAATAGAGGCGTTGAAAGGGGTAGCGCGCAGCTGTCAAAGGCACTTATCGAAGGTGGGCAGCGGTCGATGCTGGCGCGAAAGTGAAATCGCTAATTAGAGCGACCGAAATATGGGCGGGAAGAAAAATTAATTTCGCCCGAACCAAACTGGCGAGGGTTGCTAACGAGCCGACCCAGTGATATCCCGTCGGCCTGGGAACGCTGCTGGCTGATATATCGCTCTTTCGGAAGCACGAAAAATTAATCCGTCGAGTCCGCCGGGTCTATCCCCTTTATTAAGACGAAAATGAATCTCGTGACACAGAACTAGAGGGAGAGAGAGACAGGCCGCCGGAGCCCGCAGCGCACCGGCCTGAGTTCTAATTAAGATTACTTAATTTCGACGAGCCGCCGCGATGTCAAGTAGCTTTTTAACTGTAATTTAGGTGTCGACACGAATACCGAACGGAGGCGGCCAGGATTTTATTGGCCTCCCGCGCGGCACACGAACGCCCCACCGATCGATCCTTGCGATCGAAAGCGCGTGATTTCCAAGATAAATACTTAATTAAAATACCCCGGGCGAGCGGCGTTCGATTGAGAATCGAGCGGCCATTCGAGCCTCCCCCGGCCCTTCTTTATGCCCGCGCGCGCGCCATAAATCGTTTTCGAAAGACTCCGCTTTCAAGAAAGCTCTGCCTCGCTTGCCGTCACCTTCCCCTCACTCTCGCGCTCCTTCTTCCTAGAGCTCTACCGTCGAATAGAAGCCGTGTAACAGGTGTACTCGTTTTAATTGGATGGCAGTCGACCCTTACACCCTTCCGTTACGACACCAACTCGAGCAATCTATTACAAGCGACGGGGACAGACCGCTTTCAAACGCCACTCGGCACGTCGACGCACGGATAATGATTTTCTGGAAATACATAGTAGCACTGTGGCGTGCCAAAGTCCTCTTGCACCTCATGCTCTTTGAGGGCATGGATACTCTGCAAATGTTTAAAGGCCATATCTGAACTCCTCGTACAAGAGTTCCGAGGGGCTTGCTGACCGGTGCCACCGGCATTGCATATTACAGCGGACACATATGCTGAATGGCGCAACTTCCAGATAGAACTGGAGAAAGTTGAACATCGAAGTGGAACGCGCTCTTTAAAGGGAAGGTAGGATGAGAAGGTGCGAAGAGAAGAATGTTGGCTTTAAAGGATCGACGGAAGGGCGAGCTTTGGTACATGTAGATGGCGGAGATAGCGGTCCGTTTAATATACGCATAGCCGCGTACTGGACGGCTCCCTCTTTCTCTCTTTGTCTCAGTGCATGCATCCTGCCAAGAGCTACCGCACCTCGCAGCCTTCCTCTTGTCTCTCGGACGGTGACTTTTCCTGTTGCCTTCCGGTGCACCGAGGTCGTTCGTGCGCAGGACCTCGGAATTTCCCAGGGAGATCCGGCGATTCTACCTTCCGCTCGCATCCCCAGACCCCCACCTTTTTTTACACCTACGTCCTCGCGGCATCGTTATTGCGGTGTGATTACGAATGGCTCGCTTTAGTGTAATTCGCTTTTTACTGCCAGATAAAACACCCTGGAATTATCCGACCACCGTTACCGCCTCTCGCTTCTACTGCAAAATCCGAGGAGAATGCTTAAATGTAGATTTCGTCTAATTCGATTGGAGTGCGAACACTTTCTGTTTAGAGAAAGTTTTAAGATTCTACTTCTTGAGGATATATAACGGTGATCCTGAAGGAATTCGGCGGAAGGGGGAAATCGCCCTTTAAAGAAAGTGGTCAGCCACGGGAAAGCCAGGGTGGCTAGCATTCCCTCGAGTTTAAAGACGTTTAAAGTCTGTCGCTGGTGGAGACTCGGCCTATCCGGATTCCGGCAAGGATCTTATCGAATTCCGAGGGAGGGCAGAGCAAAGAGGAGGAAGAGCCACGCGGGAGGATGGGCACTTTTCCGGGACACGGCGGTAAAGGGCGAGGAAGGATCCCGGAACGCGAGAATTGGAAGCGTTTGAGGAGGGCACTCGGTGTGTAGCGGGGCAATTCATTTTTCCTTTCTGAGCGTTCGGCTTGGTGGCAGCGAGGGAGCCGACCGGCTCTGTCTACTGATTTAGCTCATAAATTACGGCCCTTTGTCACTGGCGATGGCTGATTGAACCTTGATAATTGTCGGAGCGCGACTGCGCGCTCACAAGTTTTACGACGAAAAATGTGAAGTCACCGCGACGTGTTAGAGCGCGTTGTAAAAGCTGGAGCGGCAGAAGAGGGAAGAGCAGGTAGGAAGAAAGGCGTGACTGGACACGGAGGAGGTGATGTGCGACAGGACAGTAGTTGCGTTATGTCAGGCGGCAAGGTCAATTCTTTAATCCTCCAGCCTCATTTATCCCCGGCAGTTTGACAGTTCCCATTTAAATCACGTTTAAATGGACGTACTCTAATTACCTGACACTGGCAGTAAAATTAGGTACACGAGCTGCTGCCGCGAGAGTAGAAGCACACTGCACACGTACAAGTATGTGCAGCTAGGTATAGCGGGCGTCGGTATGTCGATACATAAGCTGAAACGGGAATGAACGAGCTACATACCTGCCACTGACAAAAGCAAAAAGCCGACTAAAAAACGGCGGGACCTGAAAAAATGGAGCCGCCAGACAAAAAGTGCTGCACGGACAGCAGGGCGCGCCAGTAGGGTGGTGCTGCTGCTGTTGGATGTGTGTATTTTTTTGCCCCTTCACTTTATGAAAAAGGAACGCGGTATTATAGTTGGCCCTCGCCTCGGCTAGTCTCGGTCGAGTGTACAGAGAAATTTTCGGGGCCATAATTTTTATAGAAAAAACATGCGTCGCGTTGAACGCACCGCCGCGAAATTAGGGACAATTAGGTGCGGCCAGCATTTTTACAACAGCATTTCCCTACCGCTTATCATCGGCCAGAGAGTGCCGAAAAGCGTCAAGAAATGTCCCTTTAATTGGAAAGCATTTCACGCTGCGAAAAGTGCATAATAAAATTGCCGCCGCTTTGTCACATCATTTTCGCAGCCCGGTCCGTGCTTGCGGCAGCGAAAAATGTATTGTCCGCCTTTTTCAAATTCAATGGAATTAGCCCGGCAAATAATTAACACCGGGAGATTTCGCGATTGAATGTAGCCAGGCTTGGAACTATTAAATTAACTCGGCGGGAACTTGGAGAAATTCGAGGGTCGCTCGCGCGAAAAGCATTTGATTCGATTGGAACACCTATACGCCATTCGATGCATGTAATCCCATTTGCAAGAATAAGACCAGCTCATTTAGTTTCAATTAATCCTTTCCTACGGCGTGCGCGCGCCTGTCTGACCACGACCGCACTTAATCCACTCCAGCTCGAGCGGGCCTTGCTCATGGAATCGTATACTCCAACTAACAGTACCAGAACTAGGTGTTTCATGTCAAGAACATATATAAGATATCGAATTTAAATGTATCATTAACCGACAGAACGCAACAGAATCTCGCAGTGTCTATTAAGAGCATTTCCTAAACCCGCGATACTTGGCAAGAGTGGGGAAAAAAGACATTATGATCAGGGCCACTTTTTCCCGAGTAGTCTCGACCAATTTACCCGAAGGAATCGCCCCGAGCTCTCAGGTAGAACGGTGTACGGCTATTTAAAGCGTTTCCACTCGTCTTCGAGGAGTGAGTGTAAGTACACATTTAATGAGGCTGGTGTAGGAAGGGCGGGGTGGTCCGGGACTTTTTTGCGGCCGACCGAGAGGCCGACGCTGGTGTGGCTTGACCGTATTTGAATTTTCTTGCTAGTACAGCTGGGCCAGCAGTAGTTGAGGAAGAGCGCGCTTCGCCCCTGAGCCAGTAACGCGCACCAAAGGCACTGGGCATAAAATAAATAGCACGTTCTCGGCATGCAGATAGACACACCGGCTGCTCGCTCGCTCTGTAAGTGTATATTCCGAATCCAGCGAACGCCTGGGCGGGAAAATTAAGCCCTCCGGGCGAGTATAACACGGCTGCATAAAAACGTCGGAGTTATCATAAGGAGATCAGTCATCGTGTTATTTATAGGTGCATTAAAAAGTGAAATATCCTGTCTGAAAGATGAGCGCGGCAGCGGTGGCGCATCGACGAGGAAATGAGTTCCTCTCTGACGAGTAGGATCGAGAGTAGCATCGAGATATTAGATAAGAGCGTGTGGTTCGTATGCATATGGGGCAGCTGAAGGCCCATCGATGAGACTGAAAGGCCCGAAGGCTTGGCCGCGCGCGATCGAGTGTGGCGTAAAACTTATCGAAATCACCTCGGTAAATCTCCGCCTTTGGCGCAACCACCGCTCGCAATCTAGGAAAATGACGGCCCGGCATCCTCATTATAATATAAAACTCGAAGACCGGCATGTTCCAAGCTAGTACCTACTTCGATTTATTACTCTCTTAGTCCATTAACTGTCTAATTGCTACTTGTAGCGCGTAAAGCCGACACTTACAATTTGTTTGTTATCAAAGGAAGGAAAGTGTCGCCATCGGAAGAATCTTGTCAGGCGATCTTTCCATGAAGTCGAAAGGCAATTCTCTGAGTGAGTGAGGTGAGAGAAGAGTGCCCGGTGTATGTCTGTGTCCTGCTGGAGGAAGTCTAATCCCAAAGCGGAAGAGGGTATCATAGGTAGGACGGGATAATACCTCGAGGAGACATCGGTGGCAACGAAATCGGGGCTCATTTAACGATGTACCGTTATTGGTCTGCCGCGGGACTATAACGAGCTGGCATATTGGGATTAAACGCAGCGCGGCCGACACTGTAACGCTCAGAGCCCTCGGGGGAAGCGTGAAAGCTAGAAAGCGAAGGAGAAACACTGCCAGCTGGTACATCCACCCATCGAATCCTGCTTAAAAATCCAGTCAAGATTACGATTCATTTTCACAAGACTAGAGGGAGTTAACAGTTGACTTTGTGCCAATCTGAGGCATTCACGAAATGATGGCCCTCTGACGGTGATCCGTACTAGTTAGTCTTTTTCCTTCGGTTAACATTGCTGCTAGTCTGTACTAGCCGGCGCTTTTTCTCTCTCTTTATCTGCCTCTCTGGCAAAGGCAAAAGGAGAAAATTAGCCGAAAACTAACGAGCTCTCAGATCGAATGGCTGTTGCTAGTCTGAGCGGGACGGGCAAAGCTGGGAGATTGGATGTAGCGCGGCTTTAATATCGCGATATGCCTCGCCTGCGGGCTGGATAGCTAAATCGGGCAAAGAGTCAGCTTTTTCGCAATAAGTCGCCCTACAGGCCGGCGTGGCACATTTAATTCCGTCGAAACGGGCCCCCCACAAGCACTCGCTACAAATCTAGTACACGTAGCACGTAATGCCGATCGTAGGCCGCTTTGATAACGAGGTGAAGGTGCGTCCTATAATCAAAGAGCGAGAGAAGTGCGCGCGCGAACAACGCGACACGGCCTGAAATTGAGATACAAACTTTATAATAAGATGATAATAAAGGATGGTTGCGCAACGCGGGCGCCAATCCCCCTTTGAGCTCACATTCCCCGTAAGCCCTTGCTAAAATGCGCACTAAGGAAGAGCAAACTGTAACCGAAGACGTGTGTGACTGTCTCGGCAATTTCTACGCGAGCGCCGGGCTAATTGGGAACTGGTTATGCCAGGGTGCGCAAGAAACAACTTGCAGCACGTTTGTGAGAAGGGCAGGTACCCGCTTCTACGGAGATTTCTTCTGACGATCATTCATTACATCCCGTCGATACATATATCGAGGCTTCCTAATGGAATACCGAAAGTTCCATGGAAGAAAAACTTTGTGAGATATTTAACGGCGCCGAGTCATCGACGGAAATCAAAATTTTAATTAAATCAGGCCGGGGACTTTCACGCGCAGCTACTTTGCGAAGAGTTCATGTGAAATTACAGGCAAGAGCGAACCGAGCGGCGTATAGCCACCTCCGAAGAGCGTAGAAGCGCGTGTACACAGTGTAAATAAATGCCGAGCGGTATTAACTCCCGAATGTATGAAATATTCATCGTCCTCCAGGATTCCGAGCCACCAGCTCCACTTTTCATCCAACATGGGAGTAAGAGAGGGAAAGGGAGTGAGTGAGAGAAAGAGAAGAAGACGAAGACGGCTCTTGAGGACCGTAATTTTCGTTCGGCCGTGAGTTATATCCAGGGCCATAATGAGCCACGCATAATGGAATAACCAATCCGCCCTTTTTTTCCCCCGCTCTCTTCCGGTCGCTCTTGGCCAGCCCTCGGCGACGTATTACGGCCGCACCAACTAATGAAGAACTCTCCTGCGAGCACCCTTTATCTAGCGACAGCGCAAAGTAAGCTGTAAGCGTGCTAAACCCATAAGCAGAGACTGCTGGCGCGTGTTTAACGAGCGGATTTTTCAGCAACAAGAGAAACATTAAAAATCTCGTAATCCTTATGAATGCGTGCGCCGACGCTGCCTATATCAGACCGTGATACAAAACTCCCTCGCTCTTCCAGCCCAGGTATTCATAACGCTCGTAAGTTTCTTTTCCTTTCTGGGCCCGACTCACCCTCTAAAATCCGCAGGTTTTTTAGGGGCTCTGCCACTCTCCTATATCAAAACGGCTCATTGCTATATAGCAGGAGAACTCGACATTGTTACAATAATGTGCCGGCAGAGCTTGCTCGCTCGGCGATGCATTGTTGGACCACCCTGAATGGGAACCCTACCGTTCGCAGTGATCCAAATTAGTGTTAATGTCGTTCATTATAGATTAACGGGACTCATACGTATTCAGAAAAGAATACATTATTATTGGTAGATTATTAGAGGAGGCATGAATGTTGATTGTAAATTCACACGATATTCGATTCTATCGCGGATGCTAGAAAGAAACATAGCGGAATTCAGTGGAAAATGACTTCCCATTGGTACGACAAGGGCGTCATTTGGAGTACGATTACAGGGCAATCCGGAGATAATACAGGATAGTAACTTGTTTGCCGCAATACGCCTCCAGGAAGAGCTCGCTGCGGGCTCTTCCTCGGAAACTGGTACTAGATGGTAATGGAACGATTTCCACGACACCGTCATCCACGGGGGTTCAAGTATATATGAGAAAATCAACTAATTCGACAAGGTGGAATGGGGCTTTACCACGGTCTGCACCGGAGCCACAGCATCCTCGGACGAACTCACGCGGGAGAACGGATGAAAAAGTGACGGTGGCGGCGAAGTTTGGCTGAGAGGGAGTGAGAACTAGAGAATGGTAAGGGACGAGCCAGCCGAGGAAGAAAAAAGGAATCGAGAGCTCGAGATTCTCTCGACTGAGAGAAGGAACAGTCGACTGACTTGCATTCACCGTGCGCCGAAGTGCCCGCGGCGCACCGTGAATTCTGCTTCTCTTCCTTCTTCCTTTTCGCCACACTATCTCCCTCCCTCACCCTCTCCCTCACTCTCCTATCTAACCATCGGGGCTGAAATCAAGACCAGCTACCAGTTGCCCCTTTTTTCTTCCTTTCTGTCATTATAACACTATATGCCGAGCGCCGGTTCCGTCCTGGTTAAATCCAATTATTTCTCGCTTCCCCTTTCAGCCGGGTGGTGTGCTCCACAGAACGGCCAAGAAGCCACACACAACCCTTCTCGCCGGCATTTGCTATTCTCCTCGGCGTGACGTTCAACGAGCTCGGTTATTGACGGTCACTTTGTGGAAAATAACGCCGAAAGATAATGAAGAGGCAACCGGACGCCTCTAAATACGCTTTCAGCCAGCACCGATGAATACCCCTTGCGTTTTTGGACCTCGCATTACTTCTTCATCTCCTTTTTCACCTTCTTCTTCGGGCGAACTCTGAAATTCGCTCTGCTCTTTCTTCTCCTCCACGCTTTCCAAGGGGCTTCCAGCTTTTTTGCATCGGCCGGCCGGCCTGACTGCGCTGCTCCGAAATCCAATTACTCGGCTGGACCAGTGCGTCGGGGATTTCGTTTTACATGGCGTTGGATTATCCTTAACTATTGTGCGACTTGCCACTCGCTTATCGCTGGTCAGCTTACCACCAGCCAGCTAAGACCGTCAGATGATGAAAGGCCCGGAATTTTGCAGCCAAGTGCGGGATTCCGAGTTTCCTTTTTGTCTTCTCACGTTCTTTCTCTCTATTCTTGCTGCCCTAAATACTGTATCCTGGCCGACTGTTACAAGGAATTTCAAAAGATAATTCTTTAAGGCACGAATTTTTTATACGGCTACATTTCTAGCCAATCTCTTCTTAACTTCTTCCTGGTAAATGCCAGGAGCACATCTCCGCTTTACGAAGTCGGACTTTTTTAAAACTGCAGGGCGCGTGAAAATAATTTCGAGTCGGGTGAAAATCATATCCGTTGCGAAGGGCGAAAGACAGGAGGGCGATGTACAGAACGAGAAGGTATGAAGTCCGGCCGACTTACAAGAGGCTATTACTGATCCCGCTCGGCTTAAAGTCTCGTCATGGTTAAATCCGCTTATTCCCACTTCCTTCTTCAAGATACTGCTTTAAAAACCCAGGTCAGGATCGACCAAATCCGTAGGATATTCGTTACATCTCCCGCAGAAGTCGAGAGTGAGAGAGAGAGAGATCGGCGAGCTCGAGTTCGTTTTCAGCGGCGGCAAGAGAAACGGCTGGGACGTCTCTACTTCACGGAGAGTGAAAGAGCAGTGAACAGTTAATTGATAATACTGAAGGAGCTGAAGAATTGCAGCCGAGCGGAAAAGAGACAATGTCGGGGCGGGCGCACCAGCCAGTCAGATTAGGGAAGACATTAGGAAACAAATTTTCCACTCGCCAAGCTTAAATCGAGTGTAACCATTTGGCTCGCGACCATTACTCGATACTATATCGAGCGAGACGTTCTCCAGCGGAATCCAATTATTCCACTGCCACCAGGCAGCACCGGCTGCCTTTTTTAAGGCGCCAGCTCTCCGGCCGATCGACCCGTCCGATCAACCATCTCCCGACAGCGACAAACGACTCCGTGTCCAGGACAAACTCGATTACTCTTTGCCCGATTACTTCCTCCGAGGTATCCGTCTTGCGCGACGAGGGACTCATTACCACTGACTCTGACTCCGAATCGAGATCAACCGGTGAGAATGAGAGGGCGGCGGAAAGCTCGCGGCGTCGACTCGTTGACTCCCTAGTTGGCGACGGCCTACACAGTTCAGATTGAAACATTTCACCGATCCGATCAGGATCGGGCGACCAGGCGAATAGAGAAACGCCTCGCGTAATGACCAGGCATTTGACTACACTGCGATTGAATCACCACTAGATTGCCACGTCATTCCATACGGATTACATAGATCATCCGAATGTTCTCCCTGAGGATAAAGTTCGTTGCCGGGTAGAGTTAAATTTTACAGTGGCTTAAACGATGTCTCATTCTGTCTGGGCTTCAATACATGATTGCATGTTAGAGAGGAAGGGAAGGGCGGCCAGTGGCAGCAAGCGGCTGTGTACGCGCCCCCTGTGATTACAAACAATTCCATGACATGCAGAGTCAGTGGCTTTAGGCTGGCTGGCTGGCTGGCTGGCTGGCTCATTTTTCATCGCGCGCTGGAGCATCCTCATTCACGATTTTTCACCGGGCACTCGTCGGCAGTGTAGCTGGAACGCCGCTGGCTCACCTGGCATTTGGGTCGCCGCCGAGCGGCGCATAAAATTTCACTGTGCAGCTCGTTTTTTGCGCGAACCGTGCAGCCCGCCAGTCGCGGGAAACATGGAAATTCTTTTCGCCCGGTGCGCGCGTGTATTCCTTGAACGATTGTCCCGGCGTTGGCGGTGTGCGTGCTCTCTCGCCGTGGCTCCAGAGACTTTTTCTCACGAGCCACCCCCGCGCGTCCGATTTTTCTCGGCAGCTGTCGCGCGCCTATAGTCCGCGTTTCCCCACTCCCTCCCGTCTTCCTGAATCTCCGGCAATTCACCTGGTTCGAAGCAAGTTGCACGCCTTACATTTCCCTGCTCGGGACAAGCCGGTTGGTGGGAGTGCACTTGGGGTGTGGCTCGCTAAGTGAATCCATTATGACTACTACGCCATAAAATGATTTAATGAGGGAGGATGATTTACGACTGTACTTGGAAGGCTGGAATTGCGGCGGGCGGTGTCGTGTCGCTATGTCGCGAGTATAAGATATTAAAATCTTATAGCACTAACAAGCAAAAAAGCCCGGCGCTAAAGGAGTCTCCGTGGACCCCACCTGATGTCTCTTTCTCAACAAGCGCTCTTTCCCCATCCGCTAAAGTGTTAATTAAATGCGCGACGGCGCGGCGGAGCCCCTTCTGCCTGCCCGTTCTTCTCGCCTCTTCCTTCCTTGTCCGGCGAGTGACATAATTCTACTGGCCTCCTGACATCCATTCCTTTTCCTCACCTCGCACAATGCCGAGTACCATTCTTTCTCCCCCACCGCCCCCTCCGGAAAAGGATTCCACCATAGTTTTGTTTCTCACCGCGGAAATCTTGAGGGAAATCTCTGAGGGCGTGGGAAAATCTGGAGATTGAAACCGCGACACACACGATTTCAGGGAGCGACGGGGTAAGTGGGCCGGGATTACTGGCAGCCACTTTTCCAACGATTCGAGGAGTGGCCATTCCCACGAATTTCCATGGTGACACTGTGCTCCATTTGCCGTGGATGACGGGTTGGTTTAATAGGGGTGGGAGAGATCGCGTTTCATTAAGTGGAGAATGGGAAGGGCGTCCTTTCGAAATATCGCTTGACACCGAGCCCGTTAATCCTCCGGAGCCCCGACTGGCGCTAATCTTCTTAGAAGATTCGCCAAAGATCCTCGTGCGCGTTAATTCGCGCGCGAAGCGAGAACGATGATTGTTTGCGAGCGGTGTTTCGCCGTTTATAAATATTTAGAGTCGCCGGGACCGGCGAAGTTTTATGGGCATTACACCGCATTATGATTTGTCGCCGGCGCTTACGGACTAATCTGTTTTCGCAATCTTCGTCTCCCACCTCGGCAAGCCCGTCCTCCTCTCGGAGGGTTGGCTTGCCTTTCTCCCTCGAATTCCGCCGGTGCTTCCTCGGGGAGCGCGCGAGCCAGCACCACCAGCCGTATTTACCCCACTCGTAGCCCGCACTGACACTCGATTAAAGTTGAGAATAATTCTCGCCACGCCGGCGGAAAGGCAGACCGAATTTCGGGCCACATCGCACATATCCGGGTCAGAGAGAGAGAGACGCTGATGCGGCGACGGCGGCGGCGGCGACGGTGGCGACGGCGTTTTTCTTCGAGAACCATTAGGAATGCAAAGTGCTATGTGGACAGGACGACAGCACCGATCATGCGAGGCCGCACTGCAGAAAGCCAAGTTCGCCGCGCCAGGAAATCCTGGGAACGTGCGCAACGTGCTGCTCTCCAAGCTTTCACCACAAAATCACCCGCCTTCCTCCAAACCACTCCACCAGTGCATCCATATTGCGCCACTGCTTAACACCACCTTTAACTACATCGATGTGACCGCCCACCTGCCAAAGGGCACTCGACTTATTTTTCATTAATACTCCGTACAATCCCTGCCAATCACATTACTTGTGGGATATGCTCGTGCATTTCTTTTTCGACTCGACTTCGCCTTTTAATAACTGGGTGGATTGCACGGACTATCTTCAAGCATACCGAGTACATCAAGGTGGCTGGTAAAAAGAAGACGTGCCGGGAAGCAAGACATTGAGCGTAAGGCAGGAGGTGGAACGGGTAGGAGATGAAAAGTGCCGGTGATGCGTGAGATGGCCGAGTGCAAGTGCGCCGTGGCACCCCGGTAGGAAGAACTCGCGATCGCAGGAACACTCGTTCCTGAGCAGCACGGCGAAAATAAAGGAAGAAGGAACGTGGAGGAATTAACAGACGAGAGCGACGAGAGGGCTTGATTTATTTGACTTGCGCGAGGCCAGAGGCAGAAAGCGGCGAACAATAATAATCGAGCCGCGGGTCCACGCGAGTTCAAGTGGCACAGAAAAATCAAACTTACTTCTCGAAGAACGCCGAACGAAAGGAGAAGGAGGAGGAGGCGGAGCGGAGGCAAGATGCGGAGGTAAATAAGCGTTCGGAAGTAAGGCGGCAAAGGGGGGTTGGAAGGAGCGAGCGGGACGCTCGTAAATAGACGAATGAAATAATAATCTTCGCTGGAAATAACTGTTTAAAGAGCCAGGATAAGTGGAAGTGCTCCCGGGTGAAAAGCTGAAGAGGTTGTTAGCCGACGTACAGCCAGATAATGTTACGCCCGGCGTTTACGTGGAAGGTGTACGCCTGCAGCGTTGAGTTCAGTGCGAACGTAACGAATTGCAGGTAGCCAGGCGGAGAAAATGGGAAAAGGGACGAACCTAATAAAAAAGCCGATGCCATGCGGAAGGAAAGACCGCATGCCGGGGACACTCGGCATTCTCAAGCGGGGTGCACACGTGTTTTCGGGGCGGCTGCCTGGGCGCAAACATCTCATACACCAAGGAACAAGTAACCCGGTAGGAACAGGGATGCGAGGCCACTTGCATGCGCTAGTGGCCGAAATAAAAAGAAAAGCGCGAAAGGACGGCGGAAAAAATGATGAAACTTTTTTAGTGGCCGCTCACCCCTATTTCAGGAGTCGCGCGTTCCCTCTGCCTAGCCTCTGCACACAGAGTGCCGAGGGCCGCTGCTTCAGCCCAGTTTTTATTGGCACCGGGCCATGAATGTAAAATTACGCCAATGGGGTACATTTAGCTCTTTGCCAGGCTTCGCTAATTTACTTCATGATGGCCACCCCACCGCCCACAATCCTTACGCATATTCCTAACATGATGCAGAATTTCTGAGCCACACCAATTTCCCCCCCTGACGTTAGTCACCTTTTAAAAGAAGTCCCTTTCACTTCCTTCCTCCTGATTTATTAAACATTCGGATCCTCGGAGGTGTTACGGTTCCGGAGAGAGTAGATGCGATGGTGATCGGCACTTTGGAAAGAGCCACTCAAGCATTGATACGGTCGTTAAGAGCGGAGCCAAGGGATCCGTGGCCGAATCCAATAAACAAAGAATGGACGTGTGCGCAGCTTGCAAGGAGGAGCACGCTTCAAGCGATTGCGATCAAACCTATGAGAACGGTATTTCACGAAACTTCGTTTCTCGCGCTCGGAGGACTCCAGTCGGAATTCCGCGGATTGCGGTGCACCTTAAATTTCCTCGAGCCAAGGTAGAGATTGCTATAGACTGAGCGTATGTGTATGTGTCCATAGTCGCGGAGCTGGCGGGTGAATCAGGCGAGTAAGGTTTCAAATGCGTGGATATCCCGGCAAGAATTGGTAGATAGAGAGGAGGAGCAAGCTGTAAGAGTAGGGCGGGAGGAATTGGGAGGAGGGGAGCGGGCGGGTCCAGTGTTTTCCAGCACTCTTCGAAAATTGCATGGCACAGCCAGCATAAGTATTTTATATCAAATAGTTCAATGCTCACCGGCGCTCGGCGCTCGAAGCGGGCGACCGAAGCCAATTCGCCCGATGGCCATTCGACGCCAAGTTCCCAAATTTATGGGGAAATTATTCGCGGACATTTGAATAGTAAGGAAAAGTATCAGGGATTGTTTGCCCTATTAACGCGAACGGCGCGCGCATACGTATTCTGGCGCGGCCGACAGTGATTGATACACCGGGCTCGTTATACACCGCATGAGTTCGTTATATTTTCGAAATGGCGCCCCCCACCCCACACCCCTCCACCTACCAACGTCAGCCCCCATCGACAAACACGGCGGTTCTCCGCTTTTCCAAGCTATCACGAATCCCAGCGTCCCTCTCCCTTTCTCCCTCTGACGCTGGGATTATTTATACATGCAGTTTAACGGGATTTCACGAACTAATGTTAGTCGAATGCTTTTGCAGCCAAACTTTCGAGCTCGAGTATTCTCTCTCGCTTCGCAAAAGCATCAACTCCTCAACGGCAAAAGCCGGGCGCGTGTACCACTTTTCCCCGTGTTTCATGGTTCCTTTTCTCGCTAGTGGCAAGCAAATCATTCTCCCGCTATTATTTATTCAGTTTTAATAAAGCCGACGTAAGTTGCGCAGTGCACGTCACATTAATGTCACGCTCAAAGTCTCGCGGGACAAGCAAAAAGGGCCGGTAAGCGGAGCAGCGTAGAGGCTGCTTGCTTGCTGCCCGAGAGAGGCGAATCTCCGGGCATTCTCTGTCGCAGGACAGCTCCGGTACTTTCATTTCCTTTCCACGGCTTGTGTACCGCGTTATTAGCCTAAGCGAGTAAAGAGGTTGCCGGCAAAGGCTCCGTGGACCTTCAAGCCGTCCGTCCTCACTAAAACTATCAAGACCCTGCGAGTTTTACTAATCCCCGAGGTTATATCCGGCACTCTTGCCATGCTGAATTACACGGGAAATGCTCTCCGGCATTTTTAACGGCCTGTTACCATTCAGCTTCATCACACGAACCCACACTACCGCCAACGGCGTCAGGGATCAACTATTTCACGATTCCATTCATCAAGTAAACGTTTCTCCGACTAATTCGCTGGTAAATTCCACGTTTGGTTTTGCGCTCCGGGGAAAGAAGTGGGAGTAACATCGAAGAAATAAGAATTCATTAACTGCAAAAGCAGATCGTGTATCGTGTCGGATGGGAGTGGGATGGAGGTACGGCGCGGTGGTAGCGAACAGAATTGCTCACGCTCATGTTACGGTGAAGAGGATGGTAGCGAAGGTAGGGACGGCGCGGCGTATCGCGCCACGTAATAATCCTCGCGGACGGATATAATGCGGCGTTCGAGCAATTTAGCTCCCTCCGAAGGTACGAAATTATTTCGGGCATTGCCGACGTTAAAGGGAATTGGGCAGAGTGGCCGAGCCATAGCGAATCCCAGCTGCGTAGAGCCAGGGCTATCTCGCGTGCCTGAATCCCGCGGGAACAACTATCATAATGGATATAAATGTGAAGTGTACCACTCGGAGAAGTTATTGGCTGGAGAGCCGATAATGTGCTATCGCGCGCGTCCACTTAATGTGCCGGGCCGTTGGCTGTCGCATTCTGCTTAGCCTCTGCCGGAATCCACAGGGTGTCTCTCGCTGCCGTGCACACACAGAGAGAGTACTGGCCAGGCTCTTAATTACTCGAGGAGCACGAAGCTAAATCTCGAAGTTATCTTTACGTCGGAAGTCGCAATTACACTTACGAGCCCAGCTTTTGTACGTACTTATCTCTGGGCGCTCGAGAACCCCAGTCGGTCCTTCTCCGAGCTCGAGCTTTTCCAGCCTGGCAAGCACAGTCTGCCTCGGCGGTGCGAATCGAAATTATTTGGCCGTGGAAGAAACAAGCGGGCAACTGGAAAAAAGAAAAATATTCGTCAGTAGAAAGTGAGCCTTCATTCGGATTGAATTGGAAGTCGTTTATTCTCAATAAGATTGGAGGATTCGTCTCCCTTTCCATATCTGTCT
Organism: Ectemnius continuus; assembly: GCA_910591665.1. Taxonomy (NCBI): domain Eukaryota; kingdom Metazoa; phylum Arthropoda; class Insecta; order Hymenoptera; family Crabronidae; genus Ectemnius; species Ectemnius continuus. The sequence goes on along the minus strand of OU342868.1, from coordinate 2,710,290 downwards.
GTTGGTCGCCCTATCGTCGAATTCCAACGGGCCTTTTTCCCCGGCGCGCGAGCACGTGTCGACGGAAGGGAAGGACGTCTCATCCTGTATTAACCTAGTTCTGCCACAGTTTTTCTCCTTTTTCCCTCTTTTTTTTCGGCCCGCGAGCCCACTAGAGAGAACGAGCGGCGGCGGCGTGTGGCGAGAGGAACGTAGCGCAACGTAGAAGCTACTGGGTGACGCACACTGGGATTTCCGAGCGCGGCCAGAGGTGGATGTAGGGATGATATATCGATGGTATACATTAAGGCCGTGTTTGTGTTTTCTATTAGGCTAATCAGGACCGTGACTCGGAATACGGCAAGTGGATGTGTGCTCTCCGCCCGACAAGGAAGATGTGTATGTACGACGGTCTCTCTATGTACCTCGACAAGCCTTCTCGACGCGCGCGCGCGCGCTCTCTCCTCTCTGTCGCTAGATAGATATAGCCGCCACGAGGACGAAATCCCGAGTACGAGGAAGACAAAGTAGATTGAGTAGGTATATATGACAACTGCGCTAGAGCATAGAGCCGGCGCGGCACGGCGGAAGGAGAGAAGCCAGTGCGAAAGTAACAGTCGAAGTATCTAAATGCTAAAGTATACCCGGAGAGGACAGAAAGCTTTAAGGCGCTCCACCTCCCCAAGAAAATTCGATTGCAGTCCTGCGGGCGGTGCGCGTTCGAATATTCTCGTAACCCGGAAAGTTTACTTTGGAATACACCACAGGGCTGTAAGCCAGCCGGCGATTCGATTTTTCAGGGAGGCAAGTACCTGCCGTTCGTGCTATATCGGTTCCTCGAGTGCCAATAGCAGAATCGCTCGAATTGGAAGAGCGTGCAGCGAGAAGTAACCCCCTTGACCTCTCACGGCAGAAGAAAGATCGGATATTAATTAGGTCGCGAAGTTCTCATCACAGTGCGGGGCCACTGGGAACTCCACTGTAAATCGTCCCCGTGGTAAAAGGATTGCCGGTCGTTTAATAGCGTCAAGGGAGTTTGGAATACACAAGCTATGCGCCGGAGAAATGAGCCGGCGCCCGGCTAAAGTGCTTCGGGCCATATTTTAAGTGTCGCCGTGGAAAGCACGAAAAAATCATATTCCGGGATCTCGCGAGTGAGTCAAAGCTCGCATCTCACTCGTACTCGTTACAAATGGCCGTGCTGCAGCCTGAAAGAGGGAAAGGGGATCCAAAGGCATTCCACGGGAATACTGAGAACTGCGGGAATTTGTAACTTTATAAGTCGAAAGCCTCGGGCCACCCGGCTACCCAGGGAAAGTGGGCGGATAGAGCGTGAAAGTATTAAGTAGAGTGATGTATATTGGTAATATAGTTGGCTGGGGGTGTCTGCCGGGATTTTAGGAGCAGGGATCGAATCAACACTGGTCTCAAAGGGCAGCTTGTCGGTGCGCCGTTAGCCCCAGGAGTGCCCGAACCTCTGGACGACCTCGAGACCGTCCGCCCTCCAAACTCAATATCATTCGCGCGCGCTCCCTGCACTTCGTAAACTCAATTACCTCCGGCACTTGAATATAATCGCGCCAAAACGTTAGTCCAGGCATAACCGTGCTTCGCCACGTATGTCACCTGCACCACATGCATTCACCCTTTTTCCACAGTTCTCCGAGAAGACTCTCTCGCCGTGCCAGGTAACTCTCGTTGTCAGAGACTTGACGGGAGCCGGCGAAACAATGCAAACTTTGCATTGAATTCACGACAGCTACAACGAGATGACACGACATTCTCTGTTGTTGTGGTTCTTTCTCTTACTGGCCGGGGAAAGAAGGAGAAGCATTAGCTGGGAGTGAGAAAGAAGGCGGATCCTAGAGATATCCACGCCGACAGATCTCGCCGGCGAGAGACGAAGTTCCGGCATGATGGAAATTATGACGGGAAGAAGGGAAGACCGCCGGGAGCAGAGAAAACTGGAGGGGAGATTGCCGGTGATGGCTCAGGTCGAGGGACAGCTAAGAAGTGCAGCGACTTAAGCCGAGCACTCGAGACCCCTACCGTTTTCTACACGCGCTAAACGACGATAAAGTTCCTTGAACTCCGCTACGATCTCGCGTTCGAGCCCTGAATGACTGGTGTTGCACGCGTTACCAGGAAGAAAATGTGCCTAGAAAACGAGGGCCGTTGCGTGTGGTAAGCGTCCGAGCGATCGCGAGGAATTGGCCATTAAGAAATAGCAAGTTAACGAGCACCTGAAGTGCAAAGAGTCTATCGTGTCGGCGATACTAACATGCCCTCGTACTAATACGAGTTGCTAACAGCGGGGCTCAGGAGGGATCAACAGTATCGCGTTGGTCCCTTAATTAGTCAATGACGTTATCGGAATGCTCCTGATAAACTATGCACGAATGCCATCTTTAGCGAGGCAGCGATGGCGTCGGAGAGCGCGGGTGATAAACTGTGGGGATCACACCTGCTCCTCAGACTACAAGCTCGTCGAGCAAGGCAACACGTATGTATTATCCCATTACGTATGCAGATGCCCGATATCGGGCACACATCTCAAAACTTTCCTCCTACCGGCAGCAGCGAACCGGTTACATAATGATACACCGCTCACATCTCGTTCAGGCGAAATGTTCTAAATGCGACGTTTCTAAGTGGAGTTCTGCGTGTTCTATTGCCAGAGTATTCTCCTGGCTGAGGAAAGGGTAATGCCAGGTAGCACAGTTCTAGCTACTAAAGCATAGCTAATACTCCTGGCCGAAGAAGACTGTCTCCCGGCATAAAACATCGCCTCTGAGTAACACCAGGGCGAGGCGGCGGTAATTACCGTAACACGAATTCGCAATAACGCAGCAGTACTAACGAGCGAACGAGCGCCAGCAGCGGCCTCCTCTCCGCGAGACGGCACCAGCAATTGTGAGACTCTTGCAAATAGAGAAACTGCCATAATCTTATTAAAGCTCGCGACCGGCAGAGCTTCTTCAAGCGAGCGTATTATCGAGCGTTCGGATGATGAATAAAAGAAAATCGCATTGTAGAATAAGGGGAGGGAGAAGATTTAATTGAAGACACCTGGTTTCGTTGAAAGGGGATCGATTGGATTTCCAAGATTGAGTAGAAACGGGATCCGCGGAATGAGGGAGCGGGCAGAGTGAGGAAGAGTGGTCGAAAGGTCGCGAGCGCGCGCCGCAAATGGTAATGCACGCTAAGGTCACGGGGCATTATAATTCAATTCGTACGGTTTCCCGGGGGCTGCGGCAATAAATATTCCCAGTCGGCGAAAACTGGTGTTAGCGTGCACGCGCGCGCCTAAGTAAATCAGTGCTGTTACCCACCGAAGCATGTATACACACACTGGGAGGAGAGGTCGCTGCCATCCTGTACGGAGCGCTGCGCCGCCGACCGTCAGCTTGCGTTCGGCCTGTACTACTAGAGTCAGCCTTTCGTCCGGCGTGTTCCAACAGCCGGCTGTGTTTCTCGGTATGTATCTCATCTTAACGATCGATCGTAAACAAGCCTCTGCCTTCGTCAAATCGCCGCTACATCGCCGCCGTTCGGCTCTTAGTAGCTGGTGAACCAGCATCGCAAACCGAACAAAGTGAGGCGGAAACGCGCTATTAATTCCGAAGGTGGTTAAGGGTGTTTTAAAATAGGGCGTCGTCATTCGAGTTAAATTGAGGGTGACCGTTAAGTCGAAGAGCTATTATAAATTTATCAAGGGGCGATAAAATCGAGGTATAGGTGCTTCTGACAGGCTCTTCGCATTTTATCGTCGATATAAGAGTGGCACCGGCTGTTCGGTAGGAAGCCTAGCAAGGATACAAATGTCTTTGAGTGAATTGAGTCGGGAGTAACGCTTAATCGGCGTTCATAGACGCAGACGCGCGGTACACCGAGGAGATGACTGGTGGAGATGGGGTGGCTGGTAGCTTTTCATTACCGAAAAGAGAGTGAAGACTCCGCGGGGTCCATTACACGCCCTGAATCCAGACGCATTAATTGCTGGCCCTCTTTCAGGCTGCCACCTCTTTTTGCGCGCGGTTTGAATTCGAAATGGCTGGCGGCCGACAGTGGTCGCGGTGAGCGGCCGCTCGACGAAGTCATTCATGCCAAGTGGAATGTTAACGACACGAGCGCGGCAAAAGAAAACGGCCCATTCGTCAAGTGGACGGTGCATTCAACCGGTTGAATGAAATTAATGCTTTTCCTTGGCCGCCCAGGAATGTCCCAGTTCGAGCCGCTTTTCCATGGGAATATTCTCGTTTTTATAGTGGCGCACGGCGTGGCGCAGCCACATCTGCATCCGCGCGAGGATCACTTCTCGCACCGAGCGATCGACGGGGAATTTATTCCAGCAATAAATAACCACGATTAATTCAGATCACGTAAGCCTCCGCGAGCAATGGAGGAACCTCGCCCCTCGCATTTATATCGTATCCTTATATAGCTGCCTAATCGCAATACGTCACTGTGTTCGCCGGCCACTTTTAACGAGCAGTCACTTTTAGCACACTTCCGGACAAAAATCCTCGTCCCCTTATCCGATCGATCTGTCGATACTGTCGATCGGGATACCACGACGCATAATTAATCGTGTGTCTGATTAATCACTCGCTAATTAATTATACCATTGTCGCGGGTAGATAGATTTGAATGGTTGGTTGTCGCAGTATTGCATGGAGGGATTTACTTTAAAGGGTATAGACTTAATCCACCGCGACAACGAGTCCTACTTTCAGTTGATGGTACTTCTGGTAGATTTAATTTGTACGAGAGAGAGAGAGAGAGCGAGAGAGAATGACTGGTCGTTACAGAAGCAACGTGCTGTTAGTCTTGCTTTAATCCTTCCTACTCAATTATAACTGGGAGAGACCTACTTGTCCCAGGTGACATTGGACTTGGTAGACTAGTTTCAGAAAGATTTAAAGTTTGTATACCACGAAACTCGGGGATCCTTTTGAGGTACTCGTGACTATATATAAGCTTGTTACTTGGGCGCACTGTCGCTCCCGGTACCGCCACGAATCATTCGGATTTCATCGTTTCCCGGACTCGCCCCTTAAGTGGTTTCAAAGTCGTCCGAAGGGGACAGTCCGCTTCTACTTTCATAGCTACTGCTACTTTCATAGCCACTACATCTCTCAGTGCTCCTACAGTAGCTATGCAATCTACTTACAACGACTGTCTCGCTCGGTAGTATACGCTGGAATAAACGCCGGTTCAGGGGCTCTTCGATCGCTCCGAACTTCATGTACAAATAGGAAGGAAGTTATGGGGAACGTGTGTCACGGATTTCACAATATGTTCGAGGAGAGTGCCGTCACTATTAGCTGCGTCAAATGCTCGGCACGAGTGTCAATAAAACCGGATGAATCTCGGAAATACCGCGAGAGTATCGCGCGTATCGAAGTACATAAACTCCAATAATATACGGATCCCGTATTAAACGAGCTCTTTATCGTGCGGAGAAATATGCAGAATAAAATGCGAAACATCGTGTCCGCCTGTCGACGCCACCGCCGCCGCCGCCGCCTCCGCCACCGCTCGGTTTATACCCCAGCACGTTTGTCAACAAGGGATATATATGTATCTGTATGTGGAAATATTTAGCAGGACACGCCGCGATAGCTCTCATTGGCAATAACCGTGTTTTTTACGGAATCAGCGAGTGTGATGGAGGATGGGGTGTGAGATTAAGCTGGTAATACGTTCAGAGTTAGACATGGCTCGCAATCACCGGTGCGCCAGCTTTTCCTAGCGATTAGGCAAATTGTCCGAGTCGACAGTGCTGTCGCGGCTGGGCCATCTAACGATTATTCATTATTGGTCTTGCGAAGTTGACTTAACGGGCTTTCGCCCGATTAAAATCAGTCCCCGGCGGTGCGGCGCGACGATGCTCTTAGCCTCCGAGCGGAAGGGTGTTCCCGGGGCTAAGCATACAGGCCCCACTCTCGAAATTGCAGCCTGCAGGCCGGTCATTTGTGTAATACTGTTTGCAGAATGCGAGAGGTGCCGACTTCATTTTGCTAGCGCAACTAATCATCCGACTAACCCGTAAAAAATGGGCCCGCAACGCCCACCACGATACAGGTTCGCTGGTAAGTGCGTGCCGATTCCCGGAGATGGAGTGCTCGTGTGGATGGCGTGGTAGGTTCGCGTTCTCGATTTTTCTGCAGCGCATTGATTACTTTGACAGGTAAATAGGCCTGGCGGCGCCATTGCTCGAATCCACCTATAATTATTGCCGATAGCTCGGCGAACGGAGAAGCCAGTGGAATGTGGCCACGAGGATAGGCCAGCCACTCGGCCGGAATAAGGAGAGCTATAAGGTAGTCTCGCCTCGTCCATCGGGCGAAACCAATTTTATTTCGATTCTCTCCTCCGGATAGCTCGGGGCTCCTGATCCTCCTCGCAATAAGTAACCCTGTGTGCGAGCTCCCAATACTTATGGACGCGCGCGCGCGCGCGCTCGCTCGCTCGCTCACGGCAAATTGATTGCTTCCAAGTACGATTTCATGTACGTATTCCAGACAGTGGCGGAGGGAGAGAGCTATTAGGAGAGAGTATACCGTATAGTAGACAGCAGCGGTTTAATGCGACACCGATAATGATCGGCTAAAATTACTTTTGATTGCACGCTGCGTTAATGCGACAGATTGAGCTCCCTCGTACAGAAGCCGCCGGCGGGCTGCGCCGTGCTGAACCGCGCCATACTACATGATAAATGCAGGTCTCCCTGTAATAATTTCCCAGCTTATTTTTCATCCCATCGAGCTCGCCCAGTACTCTTTTATCAACCCTCCTTTCCCTCACTCCCTCACTCCCTCACTCCCTACCTCCCTACCGCCCACTCCACCTGCTTCTGCAGAATGAAATTGAACGAAGCGATCTTAATGCGCGCGGGCGGACAGCGGACTAAAGCAAACTGGAGCAGACCTCTTTCGTAGAGACTTTTAATTAAAGCTCTATGACGCGCTAGCGGTCCCGGACGTCATTCAAGGAGGCGGACACAAGTTCGTAACAGAGCGCGGAGGGCCCCACGTACACTCACGCGTCACAGGCTGCCACTGTGTTCTACCGTGTATATTCCTGCATAAGCGTGGAAATGTGCTGCGGCAGCGGAAGCATTCAACGACGACAACTTTGCGCATAAACTCTCTTCAGCGGCACCCTGACTGTTCTGACACGTAGCCGTCGCCTCTTGCTCTCTCTCCCCCCGAGTCACATTCGTTTCCTGTTATAAATGATACCCGCACTGGATGATGCTTCGCTACGGGCCATGATTAATTATTGCGATTAGTGGTCCTTGAAAAGCGTGCACGGTTCATCTATCGTAAGCGTCGACCTCGTGTGAGTGAAACGAACTCGGCTGATATCGTCACTTGCTCGATTTGTTCGGGCCACCACACACAGTCACCATAATTAACCTCTCGCGGTGGAATTTTCTCACTTTTGTGTACTTTTGTCCTGTCAGAGTTGATATAGAACTGCAAACGCTTGCTAGTTATTATGTTATCACATAATATTGTGCTGCATTGTGTACAATATAGTATAATATTATTCATAAATCAACTGCATCAGCATTCAAATCAGCAGTAAGCAGTAGTATAAAAGCCGGAATTGTATCGAAAACAGTCGGAAAGCACTTCGTGATTAATTGAGCTATCCTAATTTGGACGGTTTTTCCCGTGTTTTCTATACTTCCCGATCTTTCCCGGGGCTGAAACTTTGCAGAAAGTGTTTTTTTGCATCGAGGAAGAAGTAGAAAAAATTCCAGAGCCCTAGCTCAAAATTCATTTTTTCGCAAATTTTTTAAGGCATACCCCTTCAAAATTTTTCGATTTTTCGAAGGTTCTGGGACCGGGACGAACGCTTGATTTTTCGATTGCTCGTGTCTCAAAACGGATAAAAAACATAAATGTTGTGGGGGAAATGCCGGAATTGTACCTAAAACAGGTGGAAAACCGATCTTGAATATTTCATTTCAACGGTTTTCCCTATGTTTTTTTATCTTCCCGACCTTTCCCGGGGCTGAAACTTTGCAGAAAGTGTTTTTTTGCATCGAGGAAGAAGTAGAAAAAATTCCAGAGCCCTAGCTCAAAATTCATTTTTTCGCAAATTTTTTAAGGCATACCCCTTCAAAAATTTTCGATTTTTCGAAGGTTCTGGGACCGGGACGAACGCTTGATTTTTCGATTGCTCGTGTCTCAAAACGGATAAAAAACATAAATGTTGTGGGGGAAATGCCGGAATTGTACCTAAAACAGGTGGAAAACCGATCTTGAATATTTCATTTCAACGGTTTTCCCTATGTTTTTTTATCTTCCCGACCTTTCCCGGGACTGAAACTTTGTAGAAAGTGTTTTTTTGCATCGAGGAAAAGGTAGAAAAAATTCCAGAGCCCTAGCTCAAAATTCATTTTTTCGCAAATTTTTTAAGGCATACCCCTTCAAAAATTTTCGATTTTTCGAAGGTTCTGGGACCGGGACGAACGCTTGATTTTTCGATTGCTCGTGTCTCAAAACGGATAAAAAACATAAATGTTGTGGGGGAAATGCCGGAATTCTACCTAAAACACATGGAAAACCAATCTGGAATATTTCATTTCAATGGTTTTTGCCATGTTTTTTTATCTTCCCGACCTTTCCCGGGGCTGAAACTTTGTAGAAAGTGTTTTTTTGCATCGAGGAAGAAGTAGTAAAAATTCCAGAGCCCTAGCTCAAAATTCATTTTTTCGCAAATTTTTTAAGGCATACCCCTTCAAAAATTTTCGATTTTTCGAAGGTTCTGGGACCGGGACGAACGCTTGATTTTTCGATTGCTCGTGTCTCAAAACGGATAAAAAACATAAATGTTGTGGGGGAAATGCCGGAATTGTACCTAAAACAGGTGGAAAACCGATCTTGAATATTTCATTTCAACGGTTTTCCCTATGTTTTTTTATCTTCCCGACCTTTCCCGGGGCTGAAACTTTGCAGAAAGTGTTTTTTTGCATCGAGGAAGAAGTAGAAAAAATTCCAGAGCCCTAGCTCAAAATTCATTTTTTCGCAAATTTTTTAAGGCATACCCCTTCAAAAATTTTCGATTTTTCGAAGGTTCTGGGACCGGGACGAACGCTTGATTTTTCGATTGCTCGTGTCTCAAAACGGATAAAAAACATAAATGTTGTGGGGGAAATGCCGGAATTGTACCTAAAACAGGTGGAAAACCGATCTTGAATATTTCATTTCAACGGTTTTCCCTATGTTTTTTTATCTTGCCGACCTTTCCCGGGACTGAAACTTTGTAGAAAGTGTTTTTTTGCATCGAGGAAAAGGTAGAAAAAATTCCAGAGCCCTAGCTCAAAATTCATTTTTTCGCAAATTTTTTAAGGCATACCCCTTCAAAAATTTTCGATTTTTCGAAGGTTCTGGGACCGGGACGAACGCTTGATTTTTCGATTGCTCGTGTCTCAAAACGGATAAAAAACATAAATGTTGTGGGGGAAATGCCGGAATTGTACCTAAAACAGGTGGAAAACCGATCTTGAATATTTCATTTCAACGGTTTTCCCTATGTTTTTTTATCTTGCCGACCTTTCCCGGGACTGAAACTTTGTAGAAAGTGTTTTTTTGCATCGAGGAAAAGGTAGAAAAAATTCCAGAGCCCTAGCTCAAAATTCATTTTTTCGCAAATTTTTTAAGGCATACCCCTTCAAAAATTTTCGATTTTTCGAAGGTTCTGGGACCGGGACGAACGCTTGATTTTTCGATTGCTCGTGTCTCAAAACGGATAAAAAACATAAATGTTGTGGGGGAAATGCCGGAATTGTACCTAAAACAGGTGGAAAACCGATCTTGAATATTTCATTTCAACGGTTTTCCCTATGTTTTTTTATCTTCCCGACCTTTCCCGGGGCTGAAACTTTGCAGAAAGTGTTTTTTTGCATCGAGGAAGAAGTAGAAAAAATTCCAGAGCCCTAGCTCAAAATTCATTTTTTCGCAAATTTTTTAAGGCATACCCCTTCAAAAATTTTCGATTTTTCGAAGGTTCTGGGACCGGGACGAACGCTTGATTTTTCGATTGCTCGTGTCTCAAAACGGATAAAAAACATAAATGTTGTGGGGGAAATGCCGGAATTGTACCTAAAACAGGTGGAAAACCGATCTTGAATATTTCATTTCAACGGTTTTCCCTATGTTTTTTTATCTTCCCGACCTTTCCCGGGACTGAAACTTTGTAGAAAGTGTTTTTTTGCATCGAGGAAAAGGTAGAAAAAATTCCAGAGCCCTAGCTCAAAATTCATTTTTTCGCAAATTTTTTAAGGCATACCCCTTCAAAAATTTTCGATTTTTCGAAGGTTCTGGGACCGGGACGAACGCTTGATTTTTCGATTGCTCGTGTCTCAAAACGGATAAAAAACATAAATGTTGTGGGGGAAATGCCGGAATTGTACCTAAAACAGGTGGAAAACCGATCTTGAATATTTCATTTCAACGGTTTTCCCTATGTTTTTTTATCTTCCCGACCTTTCCCGGGACTGAAACTTTGTAGAAAGTGTTTTTTTGCATCGAGGAAAAGGTAGAAAAAATTCCAGAGCCCTAGCTCAAAATTCATTTTTTCGCAAATTTTTTAAGGCATACCCCTTCAAAAATTTTCGATTTTTCGAAGGTTCTGGGACCGGGACGAACGCTTGATTTTTCGATTGCTCGTGTCTCAAAACGGATAAAAAACATAAATGTTGTGGGGGAAATGCCGGAATTCTACCTAAAACACATGGAAAACCAATCTGGAATATTTCATTTCAATGGTTTTTGCCATGTTTTTTTATCTTCCCGACCTTTCCCGGGGCTGAAACTTTGTAGAAAGTGTTTTTTTGCATCGAGGAAGAAGTAGTAAAAATTCCAGAGCCCTAGCTCAAAATTCATTTTTTCGCAAATTTTTTAAGGCATACCCCTTCAAAAATTTTCGATTTTTCGAAGGTTCTGGGACCGGGACGAACGCTTGATTTTTCGATTGCTCGTGTCTCAAAACGGATAAAAAACATAAATGTTGTGGGGGAAATGCCGGAATTCTACCTAAAACACATGGAAAACCGATCTGGAATATTTCATTTCAATGGTTTTTGCCATGTTTTTTTATCTTCCCGACCTTTCCCGGGGCTGAAACTTTGTAGAAAGTGTTTTTTTGCATCGAGGAAGAAGTAGTAAAAATTCCAGAGCCCTAGCTCAAAATTCATTTTTTCGCAAATTTTTTAAGGCATACCCCTTCAAAATTTTTCGATTTTTCGATAGTTTCCAAACTTTCTCGAATGATGCATAAATTGTTTGAGCATTAAAACCAACAGCAAGCAAAATGAGTAGTGATAATGGAGTGTGTCGCGGATACTTGTTGCCTAAACGACTTTCCTTCAATCGAATCTGTAATTGCTGGATTCGTGCTTGTCGAAGCTTAATAGGGAGGATCGGTATTCGCCGGGAGTTACAGTGGCCAGCATGCAATTTGTTTAGCTGTATGACCAATAAATTCAGCCGACCACCCAACTAATTAAGATGTCGACATTAATAACAAAAGGCCGTGTGACATGGCCAGTACGAATTGCTCACACCCCACCACCGGATATACGAGTTTCCCGATGTAACATTATTCGACTGATCAGCGAAACAATTTTCGGAACTAACACAATTGAACTGCCTGCGATAATAGCACGGGATATCTGTCGATGCTCGTACTCGAGCTCGTTTCATTACCAATAAGCGGGCGGGACTGCGTATCGGTCAGATTTCGACAATTTTTGCGAATACAGCCCTTCTAGGTGGACTGCTGCTCTTTCAAATACGATTGGGGTCAATTTTCGGATCATCCTCTGTTATGATCCCATGTTACCCGGCTCTCTCACTCCTCCCTCGACCCTGGTACCATTATTGGCGAACCGAGCGAATTGATAGGCGTGTACCACTCGAGCACGACGGGCCAAACACTCGGTCACAATTGATCATCAGTATTTATAACAGGAATACATTTCTTGGAAAGCCTGATATAGAAGAGAAAGAACAAGATGGATGAGTGGCAGCCAGACAAAATCCGCAGGAAGCGGACGTGGTAAAAAGCTAGGAAGCGAGCCAGGGCGGTTCAGCCACGTCAATAAGCCACTGCGTTCGTGAACTTAAGGAAGACATATTAATTTCGCGTCAGTCCGTTGAACACTGAGAATCCCTAACGAAACCGGGGGTGGTTGAAGGGCGAGGAGTGGCAAGACACCTTTTTTCGGAGGGTGCGGGTGCTCACTGGTAGTCTTTCACATACCACTTGCCACGAAAAGCTGGCTCACGGTGCCGCGTTGTCGTAGTGGTCGTCCTGACAGGAGCGGCCTCTGTCCTTCCCCGGGAAGAATAAAAAACACGGACGTCGGATACAGAATCCGGACGCCGTGAACACCGGCGGAGGAAGCGAGGGTGGAGGAGGAGGAACGAATGCCGAGAAGAGAAGCAAAGCAGGGCGTGCGAGGGTGAGGCGAGTGCGAGGGAGCCGTGTCGCCAAAAGAGACGCAGGAGGCAGCCAGGATCAGGACAAGTGGGAATAAAAAGATCGCAATTAACGAGCACGTCTGCGGCTTCGAAAACCGACACTGCCACCGCTGCCGCCCCCAAACGCCACCAGCCCCGCGCGGCCTCGGGAGATCTATTGCGGCAGCGAACCCCATTGAAAGCGAGCGAAACTTCGCGCCGAGTTTCGCTGGGGGCGACACGCCGCCGCACCACGCCGCGCCGTGGCGAAAGGGGCCTCGGAGCCTGCGACATTCGGCTTCGAATGTGTACCTGTTGTAACGCCGTTACCATGCCGTAATACCCATCTCAACCGCGAGCACAGTGGCGCTCTTTCGTTCCCGACGAGGCGCCTACGCTCCCACACGCACCGACACCGAGAGCAAATCGTTCCTATGTGTATGCGGCATCACCCGCGGCTGCAGTTTATTATCCGGGAGATGAAGTAACCACCCCCGCGATACTCTCGACCCCTCCACCACACCACACTCATCCCTCCGACGCCGCGCCGCGCCGCGCCGCACCGCTCGACACGATTGCAATCCCGAGAACACTCGTACTGCTGCAGTTGCAGTTGCAGCTTCCTTGCGCTATCGCCTGGAAACATCCCCCCTTCTACCATCCAAAGAGCACTTCGAAAAGCCTGTTTATTAATTAGCCAGGATACCTCTGGCATTCTCCGAAAGAGGGCTGCTTGCCGTCCCATGATTGAGGCTTGTGATTGAGAATCGATAAGGGTGTGCGCGATGATGAAAAGCCACAGTAAGGGTGGAAATGTATACTCGTACACAGGTATAACTCTCGCGTAGATACACGCCAGAGGTCACATTTGAGAGGCGACCGGAGCCGCGCTACTAATTGAGTCGCAGTCTGATTAAACGAATACTATCGTCAGCGCGTACAAGGATAAGCATCCGCGAATGGAGGAAGAGGAACTAGACCTACTGTGAAGTACAGGCTTTCCATTGGGCTATGGTTTACATTTGCCCGATGCTGGCTAGGCAGTAACTAGTTCTCCTCGAGCGGAGAAGTGTGGGAGCTCAAACATTTATCGAAAGAGGCAGAAAGCTCGGGAGTAAAATGAGTCCACCGACACTGACGGCCGATGGCTTTTAATCTCACGTTGTAGTTGCGGCCGTTTTTCCATCCCCATTCCGATGTAATATCCGTTGTAAATGCACTCCCGGGGAAAATGTTGCTCAATGCAGTGCCGCGGCTGAGTATACACAGAGCGTGCTAGCCACATGTACTCTGTAATTTAGTATTCGCCGCTATGAACCGCATTCACCTACGACTACCGAAAAGCCCTGTCTGCGTATATATCGGGGATATCTCTATACGCGTAGCTATGCTCACGCTGGACTATCCGGCAAAACTTTTTCAAGCGTAATTCGGATTGCTGAATCCAGAAGGGAAAGATTCCCTCCGCGAATTCGGCTAATGGTTCTTAACCATGCTCTGCTCGAGTGTGTTTTCTCTAGGGCAGGCCATTAGTCCGAGCGGCATTGACGCTCAGTGGCCATCGGGCGAAATGGCAAGGGCTGCATTTAAGCGCTTCAAAGTCAAACGAAAGTGAGCCGCCCATTATTTGCCGGACACCTTGTACATAGATCCGTTTGCCAGCCAGCGAGAGATGAAACTTTTGAAAATTTGTAATTCACCAGACCCTTTAATTTCGTGCTCGCCCCCCGCCTCCTACTCCTCCTGCTTCTCCTTCTTGAATAAGTACAACGTCAATAGCCGGGGTACTACTAGCGATGAATAGAAGAGGGAACAATGTTAGAGTCAGCAACGGATCTAAAAACGATCCTAATTAAACAGCGTCACAATATAATACAAAGGAAGTAAAGATCTCCATCGACAAGGGAAGCCAGCACAGGAAAAGCTGTCTTCTGAAATCCCGCTGCTGCTGCTGCTGCCGTTGCAGCGGGCATATTCCAGCTAGCAAGGGTAAAACAAAACGAAAAGTTATTTCTCCATGGTCGCTACTTTATATCCCGCACCGCGGCGCGGTGTATGTGTACATATACGAAGGAGAGAAGCTCGCTCTGCCCGGCGCCCCCAGAAAGAGAGAGGGAAAACTTCAAACGAATGAACACAGGGCGAACAGAGTTGGGAATTCGATAAACGTATTCCTTCGGTTATATGGATCGAGTGAAAATATTGTTCTTTAAGTATCGCCATCGACGCCTTCGCCCTTAAAGCTCCGACTATGGAAAAAGGACCATGGAAAAAATCGAGTTTCTCTCTGATCGTGGTGCACTCACTCCGTTTTCCTATCATCGATCTTAGCCGAACCCTTATCGTCGCATTCTCGCCTTCGAAACCATTCGAAATTATCGCCGATACATGCACGCCTCCAGCTGAACAGCAATTATCCGTTAACTGATCGCGAGGCGCGGACAACTCGACAAAATCCATTGGTGCTACATTACGCGATATCAACATCCCCTGGCACACCGCCACTGATCTCGTAGAGAAAAAAAACAAGATCATTCCTGCGGCGAGGGAGCACGAGCACGAGCACGAGCGCGCGCGCGCGAGTTGCACTTGTCGTTTCCGTCGCGTGATTATGTATTTCGGGTTCAGCCGAGCTCCAACTCATTCGGCGGGGTCCACTTTGCAGCTTATGAAGAGTACGTGAGCATGTTTACATTGCCGGGCTGCCACGATATACCGCAATTACGGGGCGAGCAAACACCGCCAGGGAAAACAGCTCGCGACATGATTCCACCAGGAGTGAGAGAGGCAGAGAGAGGCAACGAGAGAGAAAGAGCGTGTGTACGTTACGTAACGCTTAATTCGAGAGTACGCGAGGAACAAATCTATCTCGGTGGTGGTTGGTGCACTTATTTTCCAGTGCAGACAGCGCAGAGAATGGGAGTGGTAGATAGAGCAGGGGCCAGTGGTGTTCTATTTCTTATGTGTAGTGATTGGAAGAGAGAGTTCTAATGCCAATCGACGCTAATAAAAGGCGGCCATTAGCTGGCGCTGGAGTATCCTGCAAACGGTCATCTTCTTTCAATAGATGAGCAGGGCTCCGCGCTTTCTTACCGAAAACTCGGATGCGCCGTTGAGCCAGGATGAAACCGAGTGAGGCCGCGCGAGAGAAAGAGAGTGAGAGAGTGGGAGAGATCGGGATTAGCCGAGAGAGGGATGAGAAAAGAGAGGGAGGTATAACAGCGATGGGAATCCACTCTCCCGAGCACTTTCCATCCCGCGGCTGTACGCTCCTGACTCTGTTGCGGAGGCGGAGGGTTCGAAGTGCATACAGTGCACCATCGATTGGTGGATGCAATATGGCCATTGGGTAACTCAGCCAGTAGAAGGGAATAGGAGAGGAGCCGAGAGGTTACTGTTCAGGGTTTGATCAACTGGTCTGCGGACCCTATTTCCCCTTACTATCAAGAGGAAATTGCCACTTCATCAGCTGGATAGTGTGAAAGATTAATGCCCGTCGCTCTCTTGTCATTTACACACAGTCCGCCGAGCGACAGCAGCAGTCTGCTTCTGCACCCATAGTGAGTGCGGTCGCGTTCTGATGCCACTTCGAAAAAAACACCGCCCCTCAATCGGCTCCACGTACTTTATACCACCGAGCCGGTAAGATACACCGACCAACACCGCCCCTCCCTTGTTTCTCCAGCGAGAAACCCGCCGACTCTAATCATCCTTTCCCTTGATTTCACTTGGAAATGTAATCGGACGAAAAAATGGAAATATGATCGACGATGCCGCGCTTGTCGATCGGACACATTATAAATATCAACATTGTCGACAACCAGTTCTATCAAGGTTGTCAAACTGAGTCTAATTTCTTTGAGAACCAGTTGTAAGACTGTCTGAAAACAAGTGAGGCGCGCAGCTTGTTGACAGCTCTCAATAGTTGGGTCTGTTTATTGATAGATTTAAGGGAATACGGACGTCACGGGTCAGGTATTTGGAGCAGTGGCTCCTAAGTTCTTGGAATCCAGCGGAGGGACTTGGGTTGGAGAATTTCATTGGCCACTGAGTCAGGCTATAAAACGTTGTTGCTACTTCAGTGCTGGAAATGGGTGCCGGGCAGCAACTGAGCAAATGGTTATTACAGGATAGAGGGAGCGCCTCGAGGACTTATCCTGCCGCGACGAGATACTCAGGGGAGTTGAAACAGTGCGCCAAGTATCCGGGGGGTCTTGCGAAATCAGATATGTCGTTCGAATTAACTCCCATTTTTTAATTGCCCTCCCACCTCGTTTAGAAGATAAGATTACCCGTGATAATAAGCGTGCAGCGTAACGCGACACGCGCCTCGCATTTTCTCCCGTCAGTTTAAACAGTTAATTAGCATGCTAAGTGCTCGAAGAAACGTAAGAACTATGAATAATCCCTGAAATCCGTTGTCGCTCTATGGAATAAAGCGATAGATCCCATCGTATATTCTCACATCTTTTTATTTCACCTCCACAATCCTGGTCACGGCTTACCTGCAGTCCAAATTAAGTTCTGTTACTTTGATGTTACACTTTAAGAAAATTCGAGACTCTGCTTTTGTTGGCGGTAGCCAACCTACGATCACATTCGTCGACAGTTGGTCGCTCGAGAACATTTCTTTGACTCGCTCCGACTGACAAAGGGAATTCAGTAATGCGAGGAGGAGTGAAAATCGATCGAACCAATCGAAGGTACGTACTGGTCGAACTCCCCATCGTCAATTGACGAAGATTTCTCGTCGATTCGCCGGCGAAAGCGCAAGGTACATTTCACTTATCCCAGTCTGTGGTCGGTTACCGTAGTAACCCGACAGAGAGACGGCTGCTTTTCCACGAATTTAGATAGTTCGCCCGGCTTGTATACATACGTCGCTTGGCGAAGAGCTATGCATTTTTTAGATGCGCAAACATTTCCTTTGATTTTTTAACCGGAAGTATCTATCGGACCTGGCGTTTATGTTTTCGGGCTTCGACTTTATTGGTCTGTGAGATTTTTATTCATTGTTCACCGACTCGCATTCTCTCCCTTTCTCCCTGCCAGCCCACTGGGAGCGTTGTAAATAGGGTTGTTCGCTGCAGAATCCAATATAGGCAAGCAGAAAAAACATAAATGCGTCAGGCCTCCGTTTGCATACACTCACACGTTCTAGTCAAATAACACGCGCGGTACACACAGTGAAGGGCATACGGTGTACATTGCCGCAAGAATCAAAAACACCTGCGTGCGAAATACGAGGTGAGCGGGGCATACATCGCGATCACTCGGAAAATATGTGCTCGCACGTAAATCGTACATTTAATATGTAAAACGACCTCATCGATCACTAGTAGGAGTTGCATTAACGGGAGACTGATAAACTATCTGATTGCCACAAATCAAGCGAGCGTGGAGAAACGAGCATGAGAGCAGTTACCTTCTCCTACCTAGCTTTTTCACTGCTTCTCCTTTTCTTTCTTTCTCAGTTTGCATGTAGCAATTCCACCAGTAATTATTCCTTACAACTACCGGTAATCACTGGCCATTACGCGCACAAGAGAAAACCCGGCGTCAAAGTCAACTTGGTAAGAGTGCCACAGCACTTTCTGCATTCCTCTTTTTAGCCTGCACCAGCAGATCAAACGACTTGAGCTGGCACGGCATTCCTCAGAGGCACGATACATGAAATCTTTTTTGATGTTAGGATTTGAGGGCTTGGGATGTGGCAGTAGGACGGATGGATTCGAAAATTTCGGTGCGGTTCTTCGGCACAAGGACTCGCAGGATTTCATTATTCAGATGAGCATCATTCCGTGAGTGATCGATCGCGAGGCAAAGTGAGTGCAGAATTACATGAATAATCTATGTCGCCGTGAGTGCCGGATCCTCCTCCTCTTTCGGGCTTTCAGGCCATATCGCCTTTGAGCCAATTCATCCGCTTCCGGTGGAGCGCGGCGCCTTCTCACGTATCTTTTCCCCCCCAGCGTTTCTCGCGATTCCTTTTCGCCTCGCTCTCTTTGCCAGACTAGTTTCCTACCTAGACACGACTCGTACGACACACTTGAGCGCCTCTCTCCTCCTCCTTGGTACACGTAAGTGGCTCATCGCCGATGCCAAAAATCCAGTGGCCCGCTCCCGTCCACACGTCTCTCCCGAACTTCGCCCGCCCGCCCGCCCGCCCTCTACTCGTTTCCGTACGCCGAACATTCCAAAAGCCAATGCTGAAATGCTCTCGATCAGAATTCACCGCGGGATAATCAGATTCCGTGAAAGATCTCGCAATTCAGTAATACATTAAGCGGGCGCAATCTGCTCGATTGAGTTGCTAGTGCGAAGGGAAGAAGTTGAGGAGGAAACTCTCGGGGCGGCACCGACAAAGTATTTATAGAGAGTTCCAGGTCACTTAGTCACTCAGAAGGTTACAACGTCAACGGTTTACGACGGCCGCGGGAGCACCCTACACGCCGCTGGCGATTGTACTTGCATAAATTGATTCGGAATTCATTGTCCGCGGTAAAACAACGATCGGCCCCCTCGCATAAAGCCCTGATGCAAATGAAGTGGCGAGCAGAGTCGCGCTGTGTTCTACATTATCGTTTACATCGTTAATACCCCTTGCTGCCAGTCTGTTTAAACTCTGCCGGCCGATCGACACGAGGATTTAACTCCAAGGAGAATGCGCACTCCGCCTGCTCGAGCGTGTACACCTACCGCGGGGCAGAATATCGAACAAGCGCAACACAATGCTCTAAGTTAAATGACACCTTCCGCCTCGAATCGGTGGCCACGCACCCAAGTGAGGAAGTAATCCGCCGAAACAACCGCCCGCCTAACAAACAGCCCGACGAATTTAATTTCAGTACCATGCAGAGAAGAGGAGGACGGCGAGGGGGGGGGGGGGGGGGGGGGGGGGGCACGCGAACTTTTTTCCCTCACCCCATAAATTCATTTATCTACGTGTCTTTGCGCCAGGGCAATTTGTAGCCGCTCCGAAAACACAATAAAACTTGGGCCAAAAACAATTATTTATTCGCTGCCGCTGCTGTTTCGCCAGAAGCGAGAGAGAAAGAGAGTTGGGGGAACCACGGGGGGGAAAAGGATGGCAATGAGGGAATATGAGTCGAAGTTATAAATACCGGTCGCCATGGGTTGCCAAGCAGAGTATTTCTCGGTATCCTGCACTAAAGACAAGGGGCCACGAAGATCTATGAGAAAATAAGGAGCGAGGCAAAGTCTTGGAAGGAAAAATAAATCCTTTTCTTTGCTTTCGCTCCTTTGTGGGAAACGCCGGTAATAACAAGTCGGACGAGTCTCGGATGTCCAGGAAGAATTAGCAGGAACGCGACTGTTAAGCCCCGCAGGACATGACTACTGCGAGATCCGTTGAAATGCGATACTGTGATACCTTTGCATCCCGAAAGATCCGAATACGAATGCGTGCCGGGCGGATATGGGGAGTGCGGAAACAGGCTGAAAACTAGCAGCTCGTCCCGGGAATCCGGTGATCAATGCGCGTAAGCCGGCGGATCAGGCCGAGTGCATTAAAAACGGGATGCAATAGGGAGGTAATGCGAGCACTCCGAGCCAAAGGGAAGCAATAGTATCGTATATTACCTAGAATCCCTGACTCCCTCGTGGGAGCTGCTTTCTTATTGATGTTACGGCGAAGCTGGCCTTAGATTCGGCCGATCTGTCTATTGAAAAAGCGCAAAGTCAGATTTGTCGCAAGTGGAAAAGGCGGTCTCGGGGCGCAGTAAAACTAGTTAAAAAGGACAGGCGGCAATCGGAAATTACGCCGGCAAGCGTAGAGCCGGAAGACTGCCGAGTCGAATAGCCGGTGTACCTAACGTTAGTAATATCGCCGTCTGGTGAACCGCACATTGCGACTCGCCGATCCAGTGCGTTGTTAAGCACCCCCTGTATATGTGTCTCTCCAGCCGGCCACCAACCCCCTCGTAACCCCCGGGGTTTGTCCACACCATACACTTCGGACTAAAGTAGTAATGAACGCGTTCTGCAGTTTGCACTCGGCGCGACCCCGCCATTATTACATTGCTCGAGCTAAATAAATTATTCCACTATACTGGTGGCCACCGTGCACACCGAGCCTCGCGATTCCCTGCTTTCCTATCCTCCACCCCTCGCTCTTCCTTAACATCCCTCTTTCTCTCTGTAGACACACAGACACAGCATGCACACGCTTTACCCCGCAACTCTGACCGTCGCCAGGCTCTTCGTAAAGGTATTTATGGCTTTCTTATTAGCGCATACACACGAGAAGGAGTCTTTTTCATCAATGTCTGTGGGACCTCATTAAGCGGGGACAGCCTCGAGAAATATGAGGCGGAAATGTAAGACTGAAGTGAAAAGCAGGTTGCACTTATTATATGGGATTCCAGTATCCGAGACATAGGGCATTCACGCTATCCTCGTTCGAAATGGCGATGTTCCACAGAAGCGGCGCCGTTTCCAATTAGTGATGAAACTACTTGGCGCGATATACTATTGACGTCGAGCCCCCGTGCCGCGCACAATTGTTACACGTTACAATCAGTAATCACGGTTTAATGGCAATTTAGCCTCGGCGGCGAGCCCTTCGATTCGCCGATTTTCAATCTCCGCTCGAGAGATCTCTCGGCGTGTTAATATCCAATTTGTCTAATGAGTTTATTTAGGTTTCGGACACGCCGCCGCCGCCGCTGCCGCTCTGTTGTTGAATAGTACAAATTTAAGAGGACAGTGTTGCCGATAAATCGCGGTAAACGATGAGTGCACGCGCACGTTTCATTAATTCCCGCGTGTCCTGCGATAAATCGTGGCCAATACGATTTTGCGATATAAGCGAAACTCGGGACATTATGAAGCCGATTGCAAAAACGGGGCAGTGCGGAATGCGGGATTAGCAGGGTGATTCGAAGTCGATGCAGTGTCAATTGGCCGAGGTGAGTTGTGCGTCGACCGCCGCGCTAATCAAATGTCAACCAAGGATCAGCGTGACACAGATGAAGGGAACGAAATGAAGGGGTGGAGTTGTGAAATGAACGGAGCTTTCAGCAATGAGTGCTTGTAACCGAAAGGACTTTGAAACATAAAGCTTTGCCAGTGCAGGCAACTGGTCAAGAGGATCTCTTAAATGTGAGCGGAATACGAATCTCTCTGTCGCGCGCACTCCTCGCTGCTGCATATCCGACCGAAACCGAGGCGCATCTACTTACAGTACGTATTCCGGTGCTTTCATCTCGCAACATCAAACGGTCTGCACCGTACGAGCGTGAGGATTCACGGCGAGCGCCACTGAGACATACATAAGAAACATCGCCCATTTTCTATAAGGAAATGAGCCGAGACAAGAACAGTTTCCTCGAAAAAGCCAGCGAAAAGTCTATAGTACTACATTCCTGTTGGAGGAACGTCTGCTCTGATCGCGATGCCGCTAGAAGAGAATCGGCCAGACGGAGCATGAGTTGCTCCGCTGGCTAGTCCAGGACCCTTAGGGGTTTGGGTAGAGCAGTGTACCCTATGTACCGAGTTACCTCTACCTTAGCTGAAGGACTAGCCAAACAAGCTGGACTGGGTTAAATTTAACCGAGAGCCAACGAGGAGGTGGGTCCTCCGGGTTAAATCTAACCGAACCAGCCTCGGCGCACCGACTCCTCCTTACCGTTGGATTCTGCCCTCACCTTAGATACAATCGGTAGCGATTCATATCACAGCCCAGACCAACAGAGAGAGAGAGCGCTATCTCTAGCGACTATTTTCATTACGGAACACGAACGCTGCCCTTTCATGTTAGCCGGCAGCGTTTAACTACGCACGAGTTATCTTAAGGCAGTCTAGCTAATTTCTGATATTTCGAGCGTTGTCTCACGCGTTCACGCCTAATAAGGAGAGAAATCTAAGTGGGTGTTTAGTTTCAATCGAGATAAACATTGGCGAATATCAGCGTCGTAGCCGCCTGTTGATCGTTAAATGCAGCGAGCTCGAGACAATAGGCGGCGGGATAATTATATTAATAACGGCGAGCGAGAGGGAGGGAGAGGGGAGTGGGGGGGTCAAACAGATGCATGTACATACACTCCTCCACATATTGGAGGCGTAGGCACATGTATACATACATGTCGGCAGTATATACGTCCGGAGGATGCGTGCTGTGGAGAGACACACCTACGGCGTATGCACTACTCTATATCCCTCTCAACCTCTCTCATTCTCTCCCTCCCTCTCTCTCTCTCGCCCTCCCTGGCGCTGTATGTCTGGGCCACGGTACGTAACTCACTAGGATATTGGATACTCTGTTATCATAGTAACCCTCCATCCCTCAGCCGTGGCCGGTGACGATGTAATTATCTCCAGTAATTAAAGCACACACATACTTTGCCCCCGATATTGGCCCCCTTTAAAGCCCACAAACTAGGCGCAATATGCACCGATATGGAGGTTATAAGCAAGTTGCAACATACCTTTCTCGCAGACTCGCATTGCTCTCGTCGAAATTTGAAGATCGCACAGCATTCTGAACCTGGAATCAAGCAAAGAGCCGAAACATGTAGTCGACATAGAATAGTGTTCCTTCAGCACTCATAATTATGGTCCCACCTGTGGGGATCGCATTAATCTCTACATATTATATTGCAATAACACCAAAATTTCGGCTGCATCATAAAATCGTTATTATTAATCTCCACAGGAACATAGTGTTCATGTGCTTAGCGCAAGCTGCTAATTAACAATTGTTGGCATATATTACTAGGTTATGAGAATTATCGTATGTGCGTATAAGCTATCGTATATGTAGGCTATGTATACGTACTCGTATGTTTTATGGGAATTGTAATACGGCAATCCTTCCGGAAGGGTGTGCCGATTATAATGTTGGAAATGCAGCCTGTCTCCGAAAAGTATGCATTCGACCGAGCCGTTACTTTTGGAGTTGTGCAAAGGACGCGTTGTCGAGAGCGGCATCGCCCGTTCGCCGTCTCTCTCGCCGGAAAATTGTAATGCACCATCGCCTTCTTGCGGGCCAGCGGCTTTTAGGGGATTTATCGAGCTCCACATTAAATGGCACTGATCTTAGTAAATCCAGATGGAATTCCCTTGTTTCCGGCACTTGGCGTGGCTTCCCGGGGTCTTCGCGGCAACTGTCCTATCTACACGCCAGAAATCGATTTATCGCATTAATCGGGACCCCCCGCGACGCCCACCTTACCACCCACCGCCCTCTGTTGCGTCACGGAAAAAAGCTCAACTGCGCTGCGCTGATGGTAGCCCGATAGGGTAGGGTAATACAGATTCCAATTCTTTTATTGGGCTACATTCCCTTATTCAATGTTGGTTCTTACCGTTAGCACAGTCTCTTGCTCGAAGTGATCGATACAGGCATTATTGAGTCCGTATTCTTCGCATTTCTCATACAACAGTGGTGAATCAGTTGGGCGTTGGGGAAAGCCGGTTGAAGTTTGAAGTGTTAGCTCGCGATGTGACGAAGCGTTCACTGCTGAACGCCAGCCATCAGTAATATTTGGCGGACGAGCAGATAGAATGCCGACATAGACGCGTATGCACGTAATGCCATGTAAGTAAATATGTAATAGACATAACGGGAAGATGGGGAGCGGGAGGGAGGGTGGTGGCGTCATTACTCAAAGGAGCTGTCGTCTGGCGCGATACACGATCGCAGGATAAAAGAAACTGGTGATGGAACGGCCGGCTGGATCGGTGGACTGGTGGAACTCGGTTGCAGCTTCTTAGGATAGCGGCGAACGCAGTGGGATAGGGTTGTAGGAGGCTATGTACAGTGGCGAGAGCAGGGGCGAGGAATAGACAGTGGAGGTAGGTAGTAAGTGGGCTAGTAAGTCTCACGATAACAGTTATAAATGACCCTCTCGAAGCGCGGCGCCGTACCCCACCCAACCCTCAACTACGTGCCAGACACTGGCCGCCCTCCCATCCTCCAACACATGCCCCAAAGATATAGTCGTAAAAGGTACTAAACAAACATACGCTAAGTGCCCCCGTCGCCGATCTTTCTCGATCTCTCTGCGTGCAAGCCCTCTGCTCCCTGTTTACCTACCTCTGATCGATCTCCACCAACGGCACGCACTTGCGTGTCAGATAATCGCTACTTACAGCAAGTGTCCATCTTCGTTGAGAGACCAGCAATTAATGAACGCAATCGGTTACCTCTAGATAATCAGAAAGAGGGCGCGCTTACGTGACTCTGAAACTAAGTATGAGAATGCCACTTTCTGTGCCAGTGGTATTCTTTATTAGAAAAACACCATAATTAATCGTTTAATCGTTTTACGACATGATAGAGAATGTCAGACAAAGGGATAGGAACTATTGATAAGATCTCGTATGAAAATATATGGGAATGACAAGGATTCTTGCAGGAGGAAAAAGTAGCAATCGGCTTAGTACCGAAAGCCGCGCAGGAATGTAACGATCGGGAACGATTAATTGTCATCGATTTCAATAAGAGGACAAGTTTAAAGGGAGGGTAGGGATGCACGATAGCGCATGCGTTTGCATCCCTCGTCGAGAACACCCCTGTGAGGCTGGAAGAGAGAAAGTAGCCGGAGGGTGTGCTGAAGCAGTGTCATGGCGCTAAGTTCGGATATCGATCTTGCTCCAGTGGGATACGAGACATTCACGTATTACTGATCACATTTTCGACTTTTGCTACGCCAGAAAGTACCGTTGTCCGTTTTTTACATTCGTCGTAACGTTAAGTTTGTAACTGCCGTGGGTGCAATAGTGGGAGAGGTCTCTCCACTGGGAGTGGTCGCAGCCATCTATCTCCACCAAGCTCAGATTTGTAAACACTAGTATTTAAAATGCGACCGTCCGCAATTGCTGCTCTCCTCAATATTTTTAATATTGCCTACGGTACGTATTTACAAATAGCTCGTAGCACACAATAACAGTTTCCCTTAATTGAGTGAGATTTCTCTGGTGACGTTTGATTCAGGCGTTGTCGAAATCAAAACTTTCGAAGCAAATCCTGACACAAGGAGACTTTACGATGACTTACT
The DNA here is from genome assembly GCA_910591665.1 of Ectemnius continuus. NCBI lineage: Eukaryota > Metazoa > Arthropoda > Insecta > Hymenoptera > Crabronidae > Ectemnius > Ectemnius continuus. Next base: position 2,684,807 of record OU342868.1, on the reverse strand, counting down.
ATCTAACTACAACCGACTTATACGTCCGGTCATCAATAACACAGAAACCCTTACAGTCTGGCTTGGGCTAAAATTGTCGCAACTTATTGAAATGGTATGAAACTTCATGAACATTTTTTACGACATCGTATTTGTTATGTGGCAGTGCTTAATTTATTTCAATGTCTTATAGAACTTGAAGAATCAAGTTATGACAACAAATGTTTGGGTGGAACAGGTACATTGTAACGATACTACTCATTGTCTAACTCTGTTTTGATTTCTTAATTTCAAAGAACTCTCATTGTGAGTAAACAAAATTAAATATTTAGAAATGGGTGGATTACAAACTACGCTGGGAGCCTGAGGAGTACGGCGGAATTCAAATGCTCTACGTGCCTTCCGAAAACATCTGGCTGCCAGATATTGTATTATATAATAAGTACGCAAAAAAGGGGGTGATTTAAATAAAAATATCTCGAGTTAACGCATACATTAATGGTTTGCAGTGCCGACGGTAACTACGAAGTAACACTCATGACAAAGGCCACATTAAAATACACGGGTGAAGTATTTTGGAAACCACCGGCTATTTACAAATCATCCTGCGAAATCAACGTGGAATATTTTCCATTTGATGAACAGTCATGCTTGATGAAGTTCGGGTCATGGACTTATAATGGGGCTCAGGTGATCACTCATGAAAATAACTTTTCTCAGGCTATGAACCCTAGATTGATGATTAAAATTCAATCAATTGTAACATTAATTTGACCAAGCATGACGCCTTTTGAAATTGTGCTTTGTAAAGACTTCGGGTTATTAGGTGGACTTGAAACACATGAAGCAGGAGTCTGGGAGTAATGTGGTCGCAATAGGCATAGACCTAAGCGATTTTTACTTGTCAGTTGAATGGGATATACTCGAAGTGCCAGCTGCTCGTAACGAGGAATATTATCCTTGTTGCAAGGAACCATATTCTGGTAAGCAAATCTTCTTTTGTAATAGAATTAAGTGATGCACAGCATATTAATATATTTTATAATATACAGACATCACGTTCAATATCACGATGCGAAGGAAAACTCTATTCTACACCGTGAATTTGATTATCCCATGTGTCGGTATCACGTTCCTTACAGTGCTTGTATTTTATCTTCCAAGCGACTCGGGAGAAAAAGTACGTAAGGAGAGATCTTTGATCGACAATATCGAAAAATCATTCTTTTAAAAATATTTCCGTAATCGATGTTTCCGCAGGTATCACTTTGCTCTTCCATCTTACTCTCGCTAACAGTGTTCTTTTTACTACTGGCTGAGATTATTCCTCCAACATCGCTGGCTATACCACTCTTGGGCAAATATTTATTATTCACAATGATTTTGGTTACACTGTCAATTTGGATTACTGTATGCGTGCTCAATGTCCATTTCCGGTGAGCATGACATCAGCAATCGTTAAAAAAAAAAAATTAGGATGATATTACTGCCAAGTTTCCTTTAGGTCGCCGTCTACGCATAGTATGCCCCCATGGGTAAGGCAAGTCTTTTTGAATTGGATGCCCCGTGTTCTCATGATGGGTCGGACACCTTACTCTACGCCCGAGTATGATGATACATACATGGACAGCGGGTACATCAATGAAATTGATTTTAGGTAACACATTATACGTTATCAACGAGTATCCTTTACTTTAAGAATACTGTTAATCTATAAATTTTCAGTCTTGACGACAGCGTAAGTGACTATCCTTTAGAATTGAAAGAAAGCCCAGATGGATTTGAAAGCGTGACGGCCGCATATAAAAATATGAGGGAGGACGACGCCAGACACGTACCGCATCCGTCAGGTATCTCTCAAATTTTTTATACTCTGAGGATATTGAAAATTAGGATGCCATCAAATGAACTTTACAATTACAGACAGCGAAAACACAATGCCACGGCACTTATCCCCTGATGTCATTTCGGCTTTAAGGGGAGTGCGTTTTATTGCTCAACATATTAAGGATGCAGACAAGGATAACGAAGTAAGATATTTTGAGCAATTTTAAGCTTGTCATATTTCTATAACTTAAATGATAGTTTAAAAAGAGAAATCTCATTTGCATATTCCCAGGTAATAGAAGATTGGAAATTTGTAGCTATGGTTTTAGATAGATTTTTCCTTTGGCTGTTTACATTAGCGTTTTTTGGCGGCACCGCAAGCATAATAATGCAAGCGCCCAGCTTATACGATACTCGAGAACCAGTGGACCAACAACGATCGAGTGTATCACTCACTTACATGTATCCTCACCCAAATGAAATTTTAACAGAAGAATAAAATATAAGGCACGAGACTTACATTTAAAAGAGCGGCAATATGGAAATGTTAAATTATTATCCTATTTATATCAACTACTTTCATTTCACCAAATAAGACTAAAAGATCATAGTCTTATAATGATACACGATAAGGATAGTGTACTCAATTTTAATAGCTCCACTTGAATAAAAGACTTTAAAGAGATGCTGGCATTTCAAACATTCATCATATCTGCAACAGGATGAATGCTCTTAGATAAACGATTAAGTTTACTGTTGTTATTCATTTAGGATTTAAGTGAATTCAACGAAAAGAGCGAAATTTACGAAACTTTTTCTCGATTCATTATCCCGACGTTTTTATGAAAATATTCGTTATAAAAAGGAAGGTAACTTTATTCTTATACGTTATATTACATAATACTATACACAATCGTCACTCTTCTTCAGACAGTGAAAAACGTATTAAAATACTTATATGTTCTATCTAAATCCAAATGATTTTACCTAACTTTCTTCTCTCTCCATAACGTACATAGTGAATTAAATATTACGCGAGGCTCATTTTAGCTGAGGAATGCACAGCAGAGAACATCAAAGCTCCAGTCTTTTCTAGTCATTTTGAAGTCTACAGATCAAAAACATAAGATATCCGTGATCCTCTCTTACAATGAATAACAATAATGATAATTAAATAAACACGAAAGCAACAGATGATTGTTTGAATTTCCCTATAGGACCAGTGAATTATACACTCATTGATGAATTTCGCGATATGGGAAATATAAGTATATAAATCTTTATTCTATATCAATTATCATAAGTTCAGGTGACTCGCTTGTGCTGCTAATAGAACTAGTTTGTGATTTTTTGGGCGAAGATGTGCCACTAGCTAATTTCTTTGTGCTTTGTGTTGGCGTGGTGTCTTCATCGTCATCCTCGCTATCTGATATTAAATCGATAACAACCGCACGTTTATTTTCCTTCAGGGCTGGAGTAGGATTGTTTTCATCTAAACAGGCATTCAGAATCCGCAATTGTAAACACAGTCAAACATTTATTTTTCCATGTACTCATAATTGATCGAAAATATATCTTACCAAGTTCTACAGTATCCACGTCAATTTTAAGATTTGCGTGTGATGCAACTTTCGTTTCACTCTTGTCTTTATCTTTTTCTTTCTTCAAAACCAAGTTCTCCCAGGATCCATCTTGCAGCAACTGGATTTCGTTTACATCTGGCAGCAGTTTGTTCGAGTTCAATACTTCTTGGAAGTAGCCGTCAATTACAAGATTGTCGTATAGCGCTCCTTTGTCGCAAACTGGGCAGTTCCACGTAGGCTTCCTCTCATTCATTTGTAAGAACAAGGATGCATCGAAGCATTGCAAATGAGAACACGTTGACGCACGACAAGGTGTACTCATTCTCATCTTTCCTAAGGGACATGCTAACGACACTCTCAGTGATGTGGTGGCAATTTCACTGTCGGCATCTTCATTCAGTTTTTCCTTGACTGTAAGTATATTGCAGGTCAGTGTTTTTTTCTAAACTTTACGGAACTTCTCTATTCAAGTAAATAGTCATGACTAACTTAATCCTCTTGTGTAGTCGGAATGTCGAGCACCCCGACCCTTCAGTCTTGATAGAAGTTCTGCACTTGAAAGTTTCCTTACAAGGTAAACTGCAATCGCGTATCGCCTGCCATAATCGGCAGACCACGTGACAGTAATCTGATTTGCTACTGTAGGTGAAAGCTTAATATAAGCACTAATATTAACTGGTCGTGGTGGCCTCTTTGGTTCAACTCCAGGCTTGTTTGTTGGTATTGGACTCTATCAAGGAAATGTTTACTTCTGTTACATTACCTATAGTGATTTTCATTAAACTACTATATTACTTTACCATAGATTAGATCACTTACGGGTAGAGTGCATGGTTTGCCATTAACTTTTACAGCAATGCTAGGTGGGAAACAATCTTCTTGCTCGCATGACGTTTCTTGTAAACAAAACCTCATTTGTACCTATAATATTACAAGAATTTAAAAAAGTCCAATGTTTCTTATAATAATCTTCAGATTTCTAAACATACCTGTACTGTATAATCCATCTTATTTCCAGCACGGCAGTCACGTGAACTGGCAATGTCAGTTGATTGTTGTGGTGTTAAATGAAATGTAAATGTATTTTCCTGTATCCTCATAGAACCCTGGGGCATTAGACTAGAAGGCTTCAATAACTCAGCCAACGAGTCAAAGAATGGTAGTTTCTTAAGTCTCACATCAGGATGCACAGGATACTGACTTGTGGGCTGAATTTGTAAAGATGGTAGAACCTTTGGTGGGTATTGATAAGGATTGTATGCAGCATTTGTTGTCTGTTAAAGTGTACAAATACATCAGAAATAGAGAATATGCTTCACTACAATTTTGCTTTGTTTAACATTAATTATTTGATATTCACCTGCGGGGTGACACTTGTATATCCTGTTGATTGATATACTGGGTTTGTCCTTGGTGGTTGAGGTAAGGATGCCTGATGCGCGGGAGGTAAATCTTTCCCACTATTTACCGAGGACTGTGACTGTTGTTGTTGGCTAATAGATTGCCTTCATTTTTTTAAATGAAACGATTGTTCAATTAAATTTCAACAGATTTACAATTTGCAATTTGATGAACTTATATATCTACCTGGTATAATAATTCCTAGGATGCATGTTTTGTTCTATATGGGGCTCTGTTGAACCACCAGTCTGACCATACATTTGATGCGCAGCCAACTGATCCGCTCTGAACAAAAGATACAAGACTTAATAAAGCTGCCAGTATAATTTACATACTAATATGTTTATACTGCAGATCATTCTTTTCTTACTGTATCGTTTCGTAAAGTTCACGTATCTTCAGCTGAACAGGATGAGAATTTAACCGTAATAATTCAAGGGCACGAGCTTGTAATTCGTTCTTTCTGCCTGACTTATTTCTACCAGCAAAACCAAGGAGCATCTGAAGCTCAGACACTCGAAAACTTAATACCATATTCTGAAAAAAAATTAAATAACGATTGTTCAAAATGTACGCGACTTGTAATTTTTCAAAGCGTGAAAAATAGAATACATAATATCGATTAATAATTGGAAATGTATTGGTACATTACATTACTGCACAGGGTGGCAATTTCTTACAATAATTATTGTTATTTTATAACAACTTACAATATATTGCATTTAGATCGCACATGAATTTTCGCGAATGCACAAATATTCAATATTTCGAAAATGTCGCAATTTATTTGTCCTAAAGAGATTTTCGAGTACTCTAACATGGAGTATGTTCATAATAACAAACAAGAAGCATATGTGAGGAATACGTAGATAAAAGATACAAGGTCTTTTGAGCAGCATGTTTTCGCAAACAGGTTGCATGCTTATACTACAATAAAGCAAAAATAGAGAACACGAGGCACGAAGAATAAGTAGTGTTTGTTTAGGTTACCATTCATTGCGGTAATCGTTGATATCTGAACCTAATAAGTCACAATTTAACCATATTTTTTCAAATGATGCAAACTAAATCGACGGAACGGAACGCATGGGCATGGGCTCCGAAAATCAAGAGGGATACACAACGAAACTAGCGAAAAAAGCCGTTGTAAACAGAGTTGTACTGTGTTTTCCGTTATCGGGATAAGTGTCCACCGATGCTGCACACTAACTCACATTACAAGCAGCTGATAATCCGGAAACTAGCACACAGATTCACGGGGGCATACCGCCGAGAGCGTAGGAATGCCCCGCACTCAAAGTAACTGCACCGATCTTCTTTTAATCCTTCACTCACCTCTAATTCATCATTCTCCGCCATCTTCTTCGACGATTTTTTTTGGGAAGCCGTTTTGCCGACTTTAGTAAAACCTTTGCGAGAAAAAAAAGTCTCCCCTTTCGTACCGCTGTTCTTACGAACGGCGATTACCGCGTAAAGCTTCCTCGTACTTAGACGAGGGAGTATAAAACGGCGACAAGTTCTCCCGCGCGGACCGCGATTTCTTTAGGAGGGTTTTACTTTCTGCTCCGGCAAAACCAGGTTTCGCTAGATCCACACGGTTTTCGTGCGAAAGCCTGATGGGATCGGGCCCGTGCGGGAGAAGTCTGCCAACAATGTTTGACACTTGATTCGTTCGAAATGTCAAAAAGGGCCGTTCAAAATGGCTTCGCGAACTTGGTTCTTGCAGGGCAACTTGGACATATACTATTTGCTGAATCTATGCCAACGAGGTGCCGTGCATGCTTTCAGACTGCACCCTTCGCAGACCGGTCGGGTGAGATTCACGCACTGGGGATTCCTGACGAATCTAACGAAGCGTCGATTCCACGCACGCGAATTTCCTTCTATAAGGTTATAATGCAGAAAACAAGCCACGGGGTAATATGTACTTGGTTACGATTGATCTATTTAACCGTGATAATCCAGCCAGGCAAGCCACGCTAGCTCACACTCCAGAAGCATTTACTTGGAGGCTATTACAATCGCAAGTGGAAGCACCAGACCAAAATGCACAGAGTAGCTTCCAACGAATCGCACTTAGAATACGAACACACTCGGGCACACGAACCTTTAAGTTGTTTAAACTCCTCTTCTCTGCGGTGTAGGAGGCCTTTCGAGGCATGATTCACCTCTCGTTGCACCCACGATTTTGTCCAATTCACTTTCGATGTACCAGTGAAAACTATTCGCTGTTTCTGCTCAAAATCTGACTGGTCCCCCGCGAGGGGTTCGACAACTACAACCACTTTCGAATAGATACCGACGATCATGCAACCTGATGCTCCTATGAACTCGGCTTATATTCTCGACAATTACGAACACACTGTGCCCTTTACAGTAGCATAAAGGGAAAGCTGCAAACTTTCGGAAAAAGCTTGTGTACATATGTCTACAGTAGGGTGTATATACAGTACATAGAGTAGCCATATTTTTCTAACTCATTCGGAGCACTCATCGTCGTCATATCTTGATGGATTTCTAATCTCCTCTTTTGCTGGAGAGTTCAAGAGAGTTGCTTTCCGATATATATGTGTATATTTAGACTAGATTAGATTAATTAGATTGTTTATTTTCCCAAGATTATAAATAAAATATGTGCCAGAAAATGCTTTTTCAGATGTTTCAATACAAATTCTCATTTTTGAACACATTTGTTTCTATATAACGTTTAATAAATATTAATTATTTAAAAACTACCGAGAAAATGCGGTGGCACATCGATCTTAGCAATTTTTCATTGGGTAAAGACTTTTGGAGTAATGGGAAAAGTTCTACTCAACCCATATACGTGCTTTTTTGATGCATTCAATGGTTATTAAACAGATAAAAATGAAAAATATATAGCACAATTTTTCCCATTCATTTTTTTAGTATCTAAAGTTTCTGCTGCGCTGTTGTCGCAAGTTGTGCGCGCAAAACTGTTTACTCATATGTATCTATATTTCATATGTAAAAAATGCACGAGTCGTTCGCGCGCGGTTTTGGGCTAGTGGGATAATTGAGCCTCTAATTCCTACTAATTTCAAACGTGCATGTAATTAAACGACGAATACATCAACGAGTCTCTTACTGCATTTATGCCGCTTGTGCTTACCAGGCAAGTCATCGAAAAACGCTATTGAATGGTCGTAACCTTTACGTTTGATCTAGAGTGGATCGGAGAAATGTTATTATAAAAATATGTAGTTTACGGGAACGTGTACGAATGCATGTGCGTCTCGTGTAATATCATTATATCGTTCTTAAATATCAAATGGTTGAAAGATTCACACAAAACCCACAAATGGAAAGCAGGCATCACATACATAGTATAACCTGTTTTTAGGTATACATGGATAAGCACACTCGCAAGAATATAACTGTACCTTTCACATCTTCCTAAGATTTTTACGCGAGCTGGCTGAACACGAGAGCGCCCGATAATAAATTGTATCTATCAGTGAAGAATGTGGCAGAGGCATACAGTATTTAGGCGTAAATGTATTTAAACTACACTAAAGGTAAATATGTACTCTATCATTTGAAGTTCATATTAATTGGTAGAATTGAAGCTGATTATTTTAAGACTGAGGACTCAGAACTATCAGGAACAAAAAAGATTTTTGTAAAACATCACATTGGTTTTGTTTACAGACAGTGACACTACGGTAAAGTCTTATGCACTATTTTGCACTTTATTATACAATAGCCAACATCAATGGATACAAGTGATTTTGATACAATTATTCAACATCCGAGGACCATAATTCATATCGATGTGGACTGCTTTTATGCTCAAGTGGAGATGCTTCGGCATCCAGAACTCAAGGATAAGCCACTGGGTGTGCAGCAAAAGAGCATTGTTGTAACAAGCAATTATCCAGCAAGAGAGTATGGGATAAAAAAATGTATGCCCATTCAAGAAGCACTGAGGTTATGTCCAGGGCTGGCCTTGGTCAATGGTGAAGATTTAACAAACTATCGCCAATTTTCAAGTAAAATAATGGATATATTGCATCAGTATACCCCACAAGTTGAAAGATTGGGTTTTGATGATAATTTTATGGATGTGACAACAATTGTACAAAAATACATGAATTCGGCAAACAGCTCTGATTTAGATATAACTATTTCTTCTGAGGATAACAATCCAGTTGGAGAAGTGTTTGGCCCTTCAGAAGAGGAATGCCCGTGTGGTTGTCATGCAAGATTAATTGTTGCTTCAAAAATAGCCGCACAAATTCGGAAGCATATTTATGAGGAACTCAATGTCACTTGTAGTGCAGGTATTGCACATAATAAGTTGCTGGCAAAACTAGCAGGGTCTCTTCATAAACCGAATCAGCAAACATTAGCTTTTCCATGCAGTGGACCAATGTTGCTTTCAACAATAGGGTCTGTATCTAATATACCTGGGGTTGGACAAAAGATGACACAGTTACTTTTATCAAACAATATAAAGACAATAGAGGATTTACGAAAAATCCCACTGGATGAACTGGAGCAAAAAATTGGTGTTGACTTAGCAAGGAAGTTGAAAGATAATGCAGAAGGGATTGATGAAACAGCAGTTAAGCCATCTGGTAAAAAACAATCTATAGGATTGGAAGATGGATTTAAAAGTGTCCATTTAGTTGGAGAAGTAGAATCACGCCTTGGTGCATTATTGAGAAGGTTAACAGAATTAGCCATGGAAGATGGAAGAATTCCTGTAGCTATGAGAATAACTGTGAGGAAACACGATTTTAATAAACCCTCTTCAGGCAAAAGAGAAACCAGGCAATGTGCTCTACCAAAGCATTTGCTTCCATCAACAAAATCTGGCGTTTATGATCATGCCAAAATGCTTGCTTTAGCAATGAAGTTATTTCACCGCACTGTTGACGTATCCAAGCCATTCCATTTAACTCTTTTGGGTGTTGCATTTACCAAGTTCGAAGAGCGATCTTCAGGGAAGAATAGTATTACATCTTTCTTACGAAAACAAGTGGCGGTACAATCTGTGCTAGATATAAGTTCAGAAGAAGGAATTTCAGACATCAGTCTTGGTTCTCCCATGAGTGTGAACCAAGACAGTAATCAAGATAGTAACGATGGTTCCGCAATGAGCACTACATCATCGCCTATTTCAAAATCACTAGCAACCAACAGCCAATATACAGAAGACGATTTACTAAATGAAATAGAACCTTTACCGAAAAAGACAAGACTGGAAGTCTGGCTGAGTGGCCGTAGGGAATCACCAAGTAATGAAATGGCAGATCTTAGATTAAGCCCCTCCTCACCTATGCAGTTATCTCCCAAAATCGATGCAGCCGTTCTTAAGTCCTTACCTATCGACATTCAACGGGAAGTTACACGACCCTGGCCAACCACGAGCAAGCCGAAACCGAATAATATACTTAAATATTTTATAGCTAATAAGTGACAAACTTCAGCGATTTAGACTCAAATAATGCCGTTCTCCAATACGTGTCCGTCATTATATAACATAGGATGGCAGCACCATGTGATATTACAAGTTTAAGTTACTGTATTTTTTTATTTTCTACGATCTTCAGAAATGCTAGGTGATAGTGGATTGACGTACAGTAACGTCAACATAACGTCTTAATTATTTTAATACATGGCACAGAAGGGATGATCAATAAAAGTCGCAAGACACGAAATAGTGATAAGCACTTCCATTTATTTTTTTAGCCCGTACAAGGAATCATTCATTGTTAATACCAGAAGAATACATACTAAGTTTCAGTTGTATTACTATCAAATTTTTATACCATTAAAAATATATTACGCACTATATACTCGCAATTTATTATCGTTTTGGCTTTATTACGGATATTACACTTGAGTTGCATTTTATCACAGTGATTCAAATGGATATCTATTATTCCTTTGATATTCCATGACATTATTGCCATTATGATTTGAATAGGTGCTGACATTCGCCAGACGTCCATTTCTCCAAATGTACGAAAATAACCTGATTTAATGTTTCGAGAATAAAAAGTTTATATTTTGACTACGATGAATGATGTTTATAGTATTGGGTGAAACAAGCTTGCCAGCGATATTCACTTTTAAAGTTTAGACAAAGTATCTGATGTACCATAATACATACACTAAGATATAGTTATCACTCACTTGCTAGACAATCATGAAGATTTCATTATTGAGTCGGCCAAGTGCAAGATGCAATTTCTTTTAGTAGTTATGCTTTTAAAAGCAGGTCTAAGCGTCTACTGCTTGCACTGAATGATATGGCAGAAGTGATCTTGACATGTTGGGGAAAGCTACCACCAATAGAGTGTTATATACCGACAAGTTTTAGTTACGAATAATTAGCTTTGGTTGGCATACATACATAGATATACCTTCTACTAGTTTATTTCAAGTGGAGTATACATAGCTAATTGCAAAACCATGCATATCCATGATTATAGAACCCGCTAATGATAATAACAGCATATAGTAGTTTGCACACTTCTAGACTATAAGTACATACGACAACATTGCAGTATCATTCTAGTCTCCATCGATCTTCACACGAAGATACTTGTTACGTTACTTCAAGGGAGCTAAATAATATTAATATTTTTTACGAATGATGCTGCGTTGGATCTAACATTCTACAAACTCTTTAATAAAAAAAACTTCAAGTTCAGCGTTCCCAGCTGTATTATTTTTACCCTGCAATGCTTCTTTACGTAAAGTAAGCTGATTTCACAGTCTACGTTAAGCCAGAACCACACATATCTAAAGCAATCCAATAGAACACACTGGCATTTCATCATGTGCACACAAAGAACTAGGAAATGACAAAATAATATATTGCTGGTAGACATCGCAGATTTCCAGTTTCTAATGGCCTTTGATAATCCTAATCGTATCGACTACACCAATTGCCTGCAGCCATTGACATATCTCGGATATGCTATCGGTAGTACGTGAGATAAATCTGGATGCGTTCCTTCCGGACAGTTATCTGACCTAAAATTTAAATACTACCCGCAAGGTGTCTGTTGAAATTTCATGGTCATTACTGGAGCCCTTACTACATAAACCCCGGCAGAAATTCGACAGCGATACATTGGCTCCTCGGTCTTCACAGTCAACATCGTAGGATCGAAAATGTTTCTCTTTGTCTACGCGTTCCTTGCGGGTATAGCAATCACTGCTCCCGGTAAGTTACAGGATTAATTATGATTCAATAGTCGGGAGTCTATTATTTCATTTATTTTCTCAAATAAACAGCGGTCAGTGCTGATGAAGTTCCAAAAATTGTGGGTGGCAATGTCGCCGATGACGGACAGTTCCCTTACCAGGTTTCTCTTCGATATAAAAATAAGCATTTTTGCGGTGGCTCTGTTTTGAACAAGCGGTGGATATTAACTGCTGCTCATTGTCTGTCTAGGTAAACATACTACGATACTAATATTAAACAGACATAACATTCACGTAGTCATTTGTTTTAATACCGTTCTATTGTGACTGGGACAGCTTCGATAATACGGGCATTACGGTCATGCTGGGTTCAAACACCCTTGATAAAGGGGGAGACGCGTATCAATCCGAGAAAGTAGTGGGCCACCCAAGATACAGTTCCGCTTTAATCCGCAACGATATTGGATTAATCAAAGTGAACAAGGACATCGTCTTCGGGGACAAAGTGAAACCTATTGCTTTGCCCAGCGAAGACTTCTACAAAGCTGATTACCCCGCGACGCTCTCCGGCTGGGGAACCACAACCGTAAGTACTTAAAATTGCATTAATAAGTCTCATCCTGTACCCACTAATGCGCCTACAGCTTACGCGTCCCGGCGATACCCACTTTCAAAATACACTGACGACCCTTTTGCTTCGTCGATTTTTTCAACATTATTATTCCTATTTTCTGCACCCTTTAACAGTATCCTGGGGATGCTCCGAACGAACTACAACACATCCAGCTGAGCGTGATTGAACAAAAGAAATGTTTGAACGCCAGCTTCCGTATCACCAAGGACAATATCTGCACGTTGAATAAGAAGGGCGAAGGTGCTTGTCATGTAAGTGCATTCATGTCTGCTCGAATACTCGAGGAAAGAGCTCTTTTGCATCAAGGGATCTCTCACCGAAAGGAATATCTACTCTATTATATGCTTTTAATACATATACATATCGATATATGCCGGAATTGTGCTGAAAACACTCGGAAACAGCCGTTTTCCCCATGTTTTTCATACTTCCCGACCTTTCCCGGGGCTAAAATTTTGTAGAAAGTGTTTTTTTCCATCGAGGAAGAAGTAGTAAAAATTCCAAAGCCCTAGCTCAAAATTCATTTTTTCGCAAATTTTTTAAGGCATACCCCTTCAAAAATTTTCGATTTTTCGAAGGTTCTGGGACCGGGACGAACGCTTGATTTTTCGATTGCTCGTGTCTCAAAACGGATAAAAAACATAAATGTTGTGGGGGAAATGCCGGAATTCTACCTAAAACACATGGAAAACCGATCTGGAATATTTCATTTCAATGGTTTTTGCCATGTTTTTTTATCTTCCCGACCTTTCCCGGGGCTGAAACTTTGTAGAAAGTGTTTTTTTGCATCGAGGAAGAAGTAGTAAAAATTCCAAAGCCCTAGCTCAAAATTCATTTTTTCGCAAATTTTTTAAGGCATACCCCTTCAAAAATTTTCGATTTTTCGAAGGTTCTGGGACCGGGACGAACGCTTGATTTTTCGATTGCTCGTGTCTCAAAACGGATAAAAAACATAAATGTTGTGGGGGAAATGCCGGAATTCTACCTAAAACACATGGAAAACCGATCTGGAATATTTCATTTCAATGGTTTTTGCCATGTTTTTTTATCTTCCCGACCTTTCCCGGGGCTGAAACTTTGTAGAAAGTGTTTTTTTGCATCGAGGAAGAAGTAGTAAAAATTCCAGAGCCCTAGCTCAAAATTCATTTTTTCGCAAATTTTTTAAGGCATACCCCTTCAAAAATTTTCGATTTTTCGAAGGTTCTGGGACCGCAACGAACGCTTGATTTTTCGATTGCTCGTGCCTCAAAACGGATAAAAAACATAAATGTTGTGGGGGAAATGCCGGAATTCTACCTAAAACACATGGAAAACCGATCTTGAATATTTCATTTTAGCGGTTTTCCTCATGTTTTTTTATCTTCCTGACCTTTCCCGGGGCTGAAACTTTGTAGAAAGTGTTTTTTTGCATCGAGGAAGAAGTAGTAAAAATTCCAGAGCCCTAGCTCAAAATTCATTTTTTCGCAAATCTTTTAAGTATCAAAAGGGATAGAAAACAAAAAATCAGTGATGAAAATGCCAGAATCGTAACGTAAAAGTCTGAATTTACCAGGATTTTCCGAAGAGGTCTTATTATTTGTACATATGACCTCGCGAAAACCGTGACGAGAAAGAAAGGGAGGCACAACACAGCCCAATTGAACTCCATTCACCTATTTAGCTCGTGTGTCGCATTGACTGACGCACCTAATACAAGTATAAGTCTACACTGTGAAGCTAGAATACTTTCATCATTGAATTTTTTCTATATTTACAGGGCGATTCTGGAGGTCCTTTGGTTGCTGATGGCGAACAAATTGGGGTAGTTTCTTGGGGTGTGCCCTGTGCACGTGGTCGTCCGGATGTTTTCACGCGCGTCTTCAGCTACGTAGACTGGATTAACGAGCACATCAAGGATGAAAGTCGTTAACAAACATTTTACTTACAGATACGTTTTGTAAACTTATAACTCATGTATGTGTGTCAATGTATAGCCGTCTAATAAACTGTAAGACTTTATACGTAGCCAATAACTGTGAATGTATCGTTCATTAGGCGTGCATAATAGTCACAAGTGTAATTGATCATCCTCAATCGTCGATGGATATCGACAGCTGCCAGTTATCTTGCGAATTAGAAACCAAGCGAAGCAATCGCGCCAGATTCTCGCTTCAATCGGCATCGGCTTGACCTGCTTGTCGCGCCATTGCTCCGGTCGCTGTCTTTCCATAGAAAGAAAAACAAGCATATCGCTTGGCGCCTCGGCAAAAGGAGGCTATCAATGAACATTAATGCATTGCAGCCGTTCGAGATAAAAAAATCCCACTAACTTTACTTTACTACTTTAAATATAATTTTTTCCCCTCTCAGAAAGATACTACGATGAACTTGAGACGAGCTTATGTAGCATCAATTCAGCACATTCACGCAGTACTTATTAATGTCACTAGCACATAGTGCGACGTATTAAATTGTACATTTAGGCGATGCGTAATGTGTTAGCCCGGACGACAAGAGCCGCGGCAAATGTGAGTATAATTAAGTGCAATGAGCAGGTTTCATTTGCCCCTGTGCATGTACCAGTTGTATTGCACACCGAGTTCATAAGACTATTTACGCAAATTTCGTACGGCTGGTTATGGCGTGTATGGGAATGAGGCCGGCGCCACAGTTTCGATTATCTAGCTCGCGACTGATATGGCAACGCTACCAAGAGATGAAATTATAACGCGGAGAACACTCCGTCGGTTGATAAAGGTGATCCTCTTATGGCAAAAGGTAAAGGAATGCAGCGCATTCCGCTCGCTTTCCGAGTGAATTTATGCAGCGCGCTTCGTTCACCCCTCGACACCATTTCCGTATGTTTCATTTGCCGGCTGGAAATGCGATTTAGATTGCTGCTATGATATGTGTCTTTCTCAGGAATCGCCTATCTCGCCGCGTACTCTTAATGCCTGCATTTACCATTAGTATTCCAAGTCTTCGAGGGAATCGACCTACAAGTAAGACGACTCGTGCGCGATTTTAAATTATTTATTGATCTCATTATGTTTGATCAGAGATCGCTCTCATCTGAGTCAATACCATTTATCCTGGTAATGAAGGACAAAAGCAATGAAGCGCAATTTCTGTTGAGAATCTGGCTGGCCGAGTTTAATCGCGCATGCTTAAATCGGGCATGGCGGGAAGCGCTTTCAGAACTCCAACAAGGAACAAAGCCGAGTAAGTCTGTCACATAATAAGTGGCTGTGGAGCGAGCTGACATGGATTCACACATAAAAAGGAAAGATCCATTGCTCAGACGGTGGTGCAATCCAACAGAGAATATAATCACCGCAAAAAGTCGGATTGTCATTGGATCAGCGTTTATTAAACAATTGCGATCGAGGCCGAGGGTAGACAGATCCAGTCTGAGCCACTCCATCTTAGGAGGCTCGCATAAATTTCGCAGAACAAAGAAAATGGGAGAGAGAGTAACTGAGAACTAAGGGGTCTGCAAAAAGTGCGAACCCTTTGTCACCCCATGGACAAGGGTCGCAGGTTTACGGTGGAGGAGTCAAACGCACCGATGTATGTGCCCACAAACGTATCGTCAAGTGGCGCGTGACCCAGATGAGGGTGCGCTTGCGTGAACGGGCAAGGACAGTTTCGAGGGTGTGTTTTCATCCCCATATTCCCCGTCGCTCTCGGGAGATTCTGTCAGTGCTGTGACAAGTCGTTCTCGTTTGCAAGAAGGCAGCAGCTTACCACAAACACAGCGGCAGAGACTTTGCTATCGGTGGCTGTGCCACCTGCTGCAGCTCAACTTCCTCTACTAGAATCAATATCACTGTCCTTATCTCTCTCTCCTGGCAGAGTACGCCAGCCTGTTCGCCCGAAGGATCCGCAAGGCTAGTGAGGAACGGACTGGAGTGCGCGAAGATCCTTGTGTGAAATAACTCGTGTCATCGTCAATTGGGAAGTGGTAAACGCGTTGGTGAAGTACGGCCGCGTGTGACACTTGTTTCTACAATTCTCTCGAGCTGTCTTATCAACGAGAGCCGAGCCATGATTATGGCTTGTGAATGATCCTACGTAATGATAAAGTTGGCGCGTACGCGGCGCCAAGGCGAATCGCCCTGTTTGTCCGAAGCACCGTCTGCAAGGGTGAACGGACTAGCTAATGTGTTATAAAACCGATATTGACGTTGCGTGATTGAACATTGATACGGTTTCGGTGAGCGATACACGGCGCTCATACGGATTTCCGAGGTGCATGTTTACGTACAATGGCAGCATGAGAATTGACGTATAAGGCCAGGACTTTCGAGCACTCCTCATGGACATCGTGGACGAATCAGGCATGTGATCACATTACACCTTCACGATCCTCGGCCCTGATTTCTCGGAGCGATGTGTCAGTGATGTTGGTACGAAAAATTGTACTTCTCAATGCCGAGAGTTCTAATGCCATATCGCGGGCTTGTATGGCTATCGCGTTCAAGTAAGGTCACTGTCGCACCATAAACAATACGTATCTTGCCCCAACGCTCCCATACGAAAATAAAACCAGCGGCTGGAATTATCAAAGGAACCTTCATGAGCTGCTGTCCATTCATGTGAGTATCCAAGCACGCCGCTTTTCCGAGCTAAGATACATATAAGAGCTGACTCAGTTGTACCACGATACGTGACTCGCATGAGTGTTAGGGGTTGATAAAACTCTCGATAAAAATGCACAGCTCAAAGAACCGGATTGAAGGATCTCACTGGTGAATTCCTTCTGTCTTTGAGAGTACGCACTTTCCCGCGGCTCACGAAATAGTACGATGTTCGGTGGCCAACTTTGTTAATAAGGCGACGAGACTTGCTAACTGCATAATAATACCTTTACGTAATAACGTGTCTCAAGATTCGCGGAAAGTCTCTCGGCGGGATGACATGCATTTATGAAAAGTATGTTGCGGTAATCGAGTGCAATAATCGCCAGATATAACGTAGTGAAGAGCAGGTGGGTTTAATTACTTGGAGACGACATGAAAGTTTCAACGAAAACTGAGCAGCCTGAGCTTGCCAGGCAGTGAATACCGAGGCTATAGAGAGCTGAGCGCTCTGAGTTATATTCATAAAGGACAGTGCTTATCCCTAGGCATAAGATACGGAGGGAAACATCGGGTTCGTGACTACGGGAGGTACACACAGCTGTGTATGGCACGCTAGCAGCAAGTGCATACAATCGCTGCACTTCTTAACAGGCGACTGCGCACTCGCGCAGTAGGCAAACCAAGGGCCAACACAGACACATCCATGTATTTTATACAACACAGTTCCAACATACATACCACGGCACATTTCTTTGTACGGATGACGACGATGGGGTTCTTGGTGTGCACCTCCACCTTACCCTCGAGCGCACGAATCCCTATCTCTCTTCTTTTATCATTGCCCACCCCGAGAACTCCTCTCGCTCTCGCGGCGAAGCCTCGACGATGCGCCAATACCCAGGAACGTAGCGTGCTCTCTTACCACTCTCTTCCCTTTTACTTTGCACATGCGGCACGACGTCTGTTGATTAAAAACTCTATTCAGATTAAGACATTTTAAAGGGAGAATTATTGGAATATACAGCTCATGCCTTCAATATGACAAAGAGTTGGCGATATATTATTTGGAGGCCAGAATGAAATGCTAGAGGTTGAAAGTATAGGGAACGGTACATATATATCTTGAAACTATCGTATTCCAAAGGAGCCAGCGGAGCAGAGCGAAGCAGGTAGCTCGGAAGGAGGTTCGCTGGCTATATAAGAAGGGAGAAAGTGAAGAAAAGTTGTGTGGTGCATATTGGAGTAGTGGTATGCGAGTGGATGGGAAGGAAAGGGAAGGGAAGGGGGATGGGTGGATGGTTGGCGCGGGCCGCGGGCACCCGCATACAATGCCGAGCAATGCGGCCCTGGCTGTGGTGCCGGCTGCGGATGCAGTCCGTGAACGTGCGCAGCTGTAAAACAAAACGTGAGTCGTTGTGCTCCGCAGCTGATGCGGACCTTCGCGATCCGTCGCTCCGCTGGCTTTTCCTCGGGAAAAATGCATCGGTGACGCGACGAGTTTCGGAAGTGTCATCGCAGGCCTTTACTCGGCTAACGCGGATCTTTTGCGGGCGGACTTCCGACCTCGCTCCTGCCGAGAACGCGCACCGCATGAATCTTTGAAATGACAAGCGAGATCCGCGACTGGAGGCGATCGCGAAAACAAAGTGTAGGTGTAGAACAACATCGAAGAATCCGGCGACTCGGCGCCGAGTTAACGGACCCCCCTCTAATTCGGAGAAAAGGCAGCTCGTCTGACTGCTGCACAAATGAGACTGGAGATTTCGTTTCACGCTTAGAACAATAGAGATTGCGCTCGGGCGGTAGACAAAGAGATGTTACGGCGGCATATGCTTTACGTACATTGACTTTTTCGCGGTCGAAGCCCTGAAGGAGCTGCCGCATCCTTTGGGGGTTGCTCGCACCAAATGTGCACACTCGCCTTTTTTTCTCTTGCCGAGCACGTTCCAAAAAATGCACCGACGACTAACACTCTCTACTCACCAGCAGTGTTTTGGGTGGAATGAAGCTCGTGCACCCCGGTTGTCACGCCGAGGCGCGTAAAGATAATACACTGTATTGTTTATAAACACCGCGTTTCTATTATTACACGGGACTGTAGCTTGATATTCACTGGTGTTTTCCGAAAGCAATGCATGCGGGACGAATATAGTTCAGGGGAGAAAGAATTGGTGGCACGGTATTTAGTACTTACCGATTGTCTTTGCCGTTTAACATAATAAGGGGAAGATCGCACTTTCGGGATCACACAGCACCTGAAAACGTGCACTGTAAGAACGGATGTATATATGTTTCCCAAAGCAACTGCAGGGCTAACTCCATTATGGAGGCACTACGTTTGGCCATACAGTGAGTTTATCATTTAACAGATGTGTCACGGGCTTCTCATTTTTACCGCGGACAATGTTTTATCTATCGTGTTTTGTCACCCACAATTTATCAAGCCCGAACGAACTGGCGCGGTGGAATGTCAAATTGCACTTGCATGTCCTCGAGCCAGACATCGGTAAAATTTTCGGAAATCTTGAAAAATAAGATGCAACTTCTCCTAAAATTAATATTGAGTATTACTAATTGAATGCTACTACGAATTCATATCAAATTGCCATTGGAAATTGGTCTAGTGGGTTTTTCTAGTAGGTTTTGCATGTTTTAGGACAAGGCTAGGGGAGAGGATGGTCAGTATGAGCTCTATGCTCGTAGAAACAGTCAGCATAAACTATGAGGATTTCAATGAAAGTTTTTTAACGTGCGGGACTTGCCTCTGTGTTTATGATGGCAGTGAACATACTCCAAAACTATTACCATGCTCTCACACAGTAAGTATAACACTGTGATATTGGTTCTATGGAGTTGAATAAAGTGCTGTTAATTGATTATCAATATGTCATAGGTATGCTTGCATTGTTTGACAAGAATTACTGCCTCCCAATCCAGGGAAGCAGGTACCTTCAGATGTCCTATTTGCAGGGAACAAATAACCATCCCCCGTGGAGGGGTCCCTGCTTTACCACCTAGCTTTCTAGTGAATCAACTACTAGACCTTATGTCTAGACAAAGGAGGGAGGTAGGCACAAAAGGTTTCTAGCATGTGAAGAATTATATTCAGAAATATATGTATTCATAAGAATAAACCTTGTAGGTCATCCCAAAATGTTCAGTTCATATCAACCATGAATTATTATTCTGTGAGACTTGTGATACAGTTTTTTGTACAATATGTACAGGTGGCAACCGTACTCGTACATCACCAGGTTGCACCGAGCACATTATTATTCCATTTAGGATTGCCATAAAAAGAATGTCAGAGATACTACTGTACAAGGCTAATGAATGTATATCTAAGGTAACAATTTGTTGTGGAAATCCATAGTCTGTAATAGAACAAGAAACAATTATTTTCAGGTTTCTGAAAATAATTTGTTTTGTTTTTAGTTGACACAAGCGCAAGATTCTGTTAGTACAGAATTAGAGAGATTAGATGCTTCTATGGAAAGATGTTTAAATGCTGTTGATACAGAGTTTGCAGAAATTATTGCAAAAATAGAAAGAAGGCGTTCAGAGTTACAAGCAGCAGTTGCAGCCGCTGCCAGAGATAAGAAGCACGTACTAGAGGAACAACATGCACTTATCGAAGCTGAGAAAAACAAAGTTGAACGGGAGTGTGAAGGACTACAATACCAAGTATGATACTTGTGATATGTGGCACAAATTACAATTTTCTTAGTTTATTTTGCCAAACCCTACTCTACAGGTCGAGGTACGAAACATTTCACAAAGGATTGGTACATTGTCAGATCAACTTGATGCAGCAGTGGCTCTTAGTGAACCAAAAGAAAATGCCTTCATTACTTTTGAGTTTAATCACAATGATGCTCTCTCACAATTGGAGGAAGCACTTACTAATCTTGGAAGAGTACGTTCTAGTACAACATTGCCAGGTATACTGACACTTAATAATCAAATAATTAGCCTGCTTTAAATTAATGTCTTTACTATTTTTAGCATTTTACACTATCCACTTTTCATAGGTTTATGCAGAGCCCGGCTAAAGGATCCTGCTGTTGTGAAATTACAAGCATGTGTGATTGTAGAAACTGTTGATTATCATGGAACCGCTCGAAATGTGGGAGGAGATCTTATTACTGCAGAACTCGCGTTAACAGACAACATTCAGTCCGATAGTCAGAATTCACCGATCGAAACAGAAATTAAAGATTTAGATAACGGAACGTATGAAGTATTATTCCGACCACCATTCCCGAATCGATATATTTTGAAGATATCAGTTTTCGAACGGCCAATTAAAGACTATCCTTTATTTTTTGATGCAACTGAACACAATGAACCTATCAAAATATACGGAAGAAGGGGAAATGGGAAGGATGAGTTTCATCAGCCAGTTTCGGTGGCAGTAGATGATGATAGTATGATTTATGTTTTAGATACTGGGAATTCACGAATTAAGGTATAACGAATACTTTCAAATGTGCGTCCAGTAGAAATCTGTACTTTTAACATAAACCTCGTCTTTTTAGGTCCTCAATAGCGACATGGAGTTTCAGAGACACATAATGAACGAAGGATTGGAAGGTCGTAGTTGCACTGGAATCAGTGTATCACAACAGGGACTTGTTGTTGTCAATTGGAGAACCCGAAAAGTTACTGAAATGAGCACATTGGGTGATACCATACAATCATTTTCCCACAATGCATTTAAGGTACGTATAATTGAATAGAGAGCCGATGGCGGTAATATAATGCACAGAATACATTATTCCTACATTTAGGAACCAATTGATATTGCTGTGGATAGAAGTTATGGACATATACTTGTAGCTGATAATGGTCAGAGTTGTGTATTTATATTTGACTCAGAAGGGAAAATCCTTTTCCAGGTTTGTTCTAATAATAAATTAATTTCTCTCACCTGTATGATTTTCAGTGTAATTCAGAGTTGCATTATTCTTTTGATAGGTTGGAGAAAGAGGTACATTTAAGTTAATCAGTTCCGTCACAGTTGGACCCGCTGGCGAAATATTAGTAGCAGATAATCGGATTCAAGTATTCTCTGCAAAAGGCGACTTTTCTGAAGAAATTAACGCTGATGGTAAAGGTGTGTTATATTTTGTTAGCTCAGTATACGAATACGATATAGATTACACATTTATTTTTTGATGATAGGAAAAGGTGGATATGGTGGCCTAGCAGTCGATGGAGATGGGAAAATTCTTGGGACACGCACAGACAAAGGCCGTAGTATAATCCAAGTATTAAAACTGGGTGGAGGTAATGTGTTGACTGAAATCGACTCTTATAGTTCAAAATTGCGGCGTCCTTCGGGTGTAGCGATACTGCCGGACAATCATTTAGTAGTCGTAGACCTAGGAAACGACTGCATTAAAAAATACCGATATTGGTAAATATGATCCTGATTGCTAACTATATTTTAAAATTTCGCGAACTGGGAATCATGTCAAATGAACCAAATATGTCTTTAGATTAGATTAATTTATTTAATTTTTTGGAGCTTAGTCATAACCGCCTGTCTATATGTTGGAAAGGGATATCTATGTGTTTCTAAGTTTTTTTTTATATTCAAATTGCGACTTAGAATGTTAGAGTTACTTAGACAATATTTTCTCTATAGGCACGCATAAGTTTATCGAATGACACGAGTACAGGTGTATAAAAAAGACTTGACTTATCTTTACACTGTTGATGCTCTGATTTCGTTTTTTGTGATATCATTGATCGAACGCTATTTTGTACCCTCAGCAGTCAAAAATCATTTTTCGGACCCCAGTACTTATTCTATTTATGGGATCTAGTTATAATAGGAATGTTACACTGCCATAGTGAATTATTTTTTAATAGATGCAACTTGTTCCGAACGCGTTTCGTAAAAGATCAGACATGTACAGGTATATCGATATAGATGTTCACGTAAGTATTCACAAGGTGTTATTTTTATGACGAGAATTAAGTTCTGACACACGATAAGAAAAACCTGCTTACGTGCCATAAAAATAGGATGCTTACAAACTTGTATAAAATACTATAGCACCCTAGAAGCAAAAACTGACTTATGGGAAGAACGCAGAGTATGAAACGTCCATCTAGCCCCTCACTTTTATTAAGCGCAAAGAATGTAACTTGTAATTTATAATAACCAAAGCGACACACTTTTTTAGTTTTCTTGACCTACATTATTTCTTTATATTGCATTAAGCTTTAAGTTAGATGTTTGAAAAACTTCTGACTTTTTCCAGTATCACGTGAATCAACTACATTTGTTTAAAACTCTAATATGTTTTCGAAAAATGTATCGTAATATTTATTATTTTCTTTCGGGTTAATAACAACAGCAATGTCCTGTGCTAGTAGTCGGAAAGACCAGTGAGTGCTCTCTTCTCGTGTACTATCTAGTTCCTTAAACTCGTAATTTAGTTTGCGTGTCGTTTTTATCTGGTTAATTTTTTTAATGGGCTTCTTCATATCAAAGTGAAATTGTTATGAAGTGAAGTCATAAACTCAATTGTACCGTTTTATTTGAATAAAAATCATTATCATCTTAACAGTACTAATAATTGACGAAATCACATCGAGTTTGTTGTATACCGTTATTTTTCAATTTTTTTGGTGCATCAAAAAAATTGTTAGTTGATTTCCCGAGTTTCCTTATTATTTACACAACAGTATATTAAGAGAACGTTCTTTTCAATGTACTTATCGAACATGGGAATTCGATCACTATAATGATGTTATTCTAAAATTTCTTAATTAACCTCCACATTTTTTTTAAAGGATGTATTGTTTGCCTATGTTGTTTTGCCACTTATGATCAGTATTGTTGCATTTATTGCAATTAAGAACCAATGTGGAGAGTACACACAGAGTATATAATCAGTTTTATGTTCAGTGGTTCCTTTAATAGATAAACAAATAAATTGATATGGTAATTGAATGTGTTGTGCTAAATATATACATACATATGGTATACACACATCTTGCAACTATTTTGTGACATTTGATTTCGCTGCATAACATGTGAACACATGTTTTTAGTACAAATCCAAAGTTTGATATGAGCTATGTAAAATATGGAATAAATTATATAGCATATACTATTGCAGCAGCAGAATACCACTGAACAGTCCTATTGTTTCAAAGTTGGTATGCAACATTCCTTGTAAACTACTCTAAAAGGATAACTCACAATAGATTAGTCCTCAAGATAGTTATCTGTGTACCTACAAATATGAATATCCACTAATTCTAATTCTAATATTACGTTAGTATGTAACAAAAAGCATGGCAGTGCCTTTATTAAAGAATTTTCCATGCGACCTATCTACAATCACCAGTTTCAAAGTTTTCGGTTAGTTTTCATATTTCCGAAGCATACGCAATTGAGTATATTATGAAATGTGTTCGTGGAGCAAGAAAAATTCTAAAATAAAGCCTGGATTTATAAACTTCGTTTATTTCGAAATAGCTTCTAAAATTGTCACGGGTAAAACCTTAAAATGCCATGTTTCGTTTGATCAAATTACTGACTGACCAATTTCATTGTATTCTTTGATATTATTTAATCTAGTCATACCAATAATTATAATGTTTCGCTAATTACTGTAATGGATCCGCACCCGATAATGTAATATATATTGTAAATAAACATACAAGCTTTATTCGTGCATAAAATTCCTCGTCTTACACCTTGTTTTTAATTCGTATTCCCGATATTAAATTGGTAGTTGAAGTTTTTCTTATGAAATCTTTATTTTAAGACCTCGGAATAATATTAATTCTAAAGCTGGACTTTAGAACAAAGCGTACTTAGTAAAAACAAACTAGAACGAGTAGGACAACTTAATTGTTTCAAACTGAGTCGATAAGAGCGTACGTGCTGCCATCGAGATTTCGTCCGAGAAAAGTTATCGAATCGACGTAGCCACCATCTCGAGAATAGTCGAAAGCCTTCATGTTGAATAGTATTAGTCGTGTGTGTAAATTTTGTGCACATGAAAGTTATTGGTACGTGCTATTCGGTGTTGTGCGGCGTTTTTACCCCTGCTGGGTACGCATAGAGTGGATAGATGGGATAGTAGAGAGAATCTTTGTATAGAGTGGGATTGTGCGCCGAGGGGAAATAATGATTTTTGATAGTTGTGCTTGACGTTGAATGCGTGTTTGGTTCGGTTGGCTGTGCAGGAGGAGATAGCTATCGGAAAGGGGATAAATGAAGTTGGGTGGCTAGATCCAAAGCCGGGAGTAAGCTCGCCGCTTGGACTAGGCGTGCAATCGCGTGGTGCTCGGTTGGATCATCAAAAAGCGAGGGTGGCAATTGGGATCGAGGTAATCCGGCGAGGGAAGAGCAGGTTTGAGCAACACTGGTGTGCCCTGTGTGGTGAAGAGTGAGAGGGTTGATTCGGTCGAGAGGAAGATAACGATAGGACGCTAGGTACGGTGTTACGGTGGTAGTGAATGGAACGCGGCCCACGGGTGAGCGTAGTACGACGCTCGAGGGGCTCGCGGGGCACCAATGACCGGCCGGGACGATCGGTCACGTGATGTGCGTGCCGAGCTAGCAGCAGAACATTGCAAATGACAAGACGCGTAGGGCATTGTCGTCGCACCGCCACCGCCGCCGCCGTCGCCGTCGCCTGCGTTGCCATCGTCGTTGTTGGTGAAATCGTCGCGCCGTCACCGCTGCCGCCGTCCTTGGTGAGATTTCGACCACCACCGGGGAGACGAGGGCCGTGAACGCGAGGAGAAAACTCCGGTGAACGTGTCGGCATCGGCCTGCTGCCGTCGCCGCGTGCGCGCGACTTGCTCGCGGCCCCTCCGGAGCCCTCGTGCCCTGATCGGTGCCAGCGTCGCACCGTCGAGCTCATCCCCACGTAGAGTGCGCACACAAAACGGTACGACGGTGCAGAAAACGCGTCAGCATCAAGGGGCTACTCGGCAACCCCCTACATGACAAAATGTCGGGATCTCAACGGATGCGAAAGTCCTCGCCATGCTCCACTTCGAAGCAAGGCCCGATGCGCGCGACTTTGCCTGTAAGCTCCCTACTCAGGCAAGGCCGCCAGGGTAGCAGCCTCAGGAAAAGTAACAGCAACAGTCCCACAGTCTCGCCGACGAACGCGAGCGCCTGGCGGGCCCGCATATCGCCGGAGACCTCCTCTTCGTCGGGACAGCGAAGTCCCGGTTCCCTCTCTTACAAAGGTACATAACTGCCGCCTACCGCCTCGCCTCTTTCACCTTTTTACCCATTCGTCCTACTCCCCAACTCTACTATACCCTTCTACTATACTTGCCAGCCCCGCTTACCGCTTACGCTACTTACTATCTGCACATCTCACCGTTCAACTTCTTTGTTACACCTGTCACCTCACATTCTCCCTCTCTACTCGCCGAACTCTCCCTATCTCACTCACTCTCTCGTTCTGTCTTCAACCTTTCCAACAGCATCGTGTCTTTCATTCTCCACTTTCTTCACAAATCTTCTCTTCCTATTACCATTCTACAAACTTCCCCGCGAGTCTGGCTACGCATCCTTTTACTAAACGAATCAATTGGAACTTGTCTGATCGGTTGTCAACTTTCATTTAGTCTCTTGAAACAAATCTGGATCTAATACAAATTCCACGTTCTTTCGGAGTATGCAATTGCACCATGCCAAGTTTTCCGAAATTTATACAAATTTAACACTAAGCGAAGAGTTCGTATAATTTCCACCTGTGAATTTATTAGAAAATTCTATACAGCAATCGTCCTTCGTATATTATTTACGCGAATACTATACAGATATTACGCTTCATGTTCAGCTATAAATAAATCACTATCTTATTCTATTTTTACGAACATTATTGTTGTGTACATGTACAATACGGTTTGTTTACTGTAATCATACATTTTTTTAGCTATTCATTCGTAGTATTTTTGTCGGTCTGTTTTTCTTCTATCGAGCTAAACAACTTTTCGGGAGCCAAATAAAGTGCTTTAGTTTGGTTCCAGACATTTGTAAGCTACTTCTCACTTCTCATTCTTCTCTCCTGTTACTTCGATAATGTTATTATTTATGCGTTAATTATCCAGAAACCGAAGATAGACATGCTAGCCCGGTTCTGGCACTAGACGCGATCGAAATTGTATTAATCTGCACGTTTTTTCATAGTTCGTAATCTGGTGTTCTTAAACATGCGTCTCTTTCAATAGCCAAATCAAAAACATTAAGTGGACGATGCAGTGAAAGCTTAAGTGGAAACCAGAGCATTAGGAGAACAGCATCACTAGACACGATTTACCTTAAAGGGCAGTGGCCACGTGATTCATACTATATTCATTCCAGTTTGCTTTTGGTTGACAAATCCACGCAGGTAAACTATTTGTTCGCGCGATCTTATGTTTACATAATCATCGACAGATTGTTATTATTAATGTATGTTCTTGTTGCATTTCAGACAGAAGAATGGTCGAACGAACCGAGAAAGTTACACAGTCGGCATTCTGCCGAACAAACCACGAGCGACGAAAAGTTGGAAAAATATTTCAGGCATCGGTTCGTACATTGCATATTACTTTATGGCCAGGTATGTAAGATGTTCAGCCAACATTCAACTTGAACATTTCAGATTACAACGTACAAACAAGGAAGGAACCAGCAGTAGAGAACGAACGGCTGCATTTGGACTTATAATGCCTGGTGGGCCACCACCTGCTGTGCCCGGAGATCATTCAGTTATCTTGCCCAGTATTGCTTCACAGACATCTACACGTATGTATTTCTCTAATGTGCAATGACACTTGTATTTTAAAGCACGCATTGCTACTACTATTACTGTGGCTGCTTTAAGATACAAGCAGACAAAGTGTGCATAAGATTTTATACGATGGTGTTGCTTTTTTTTGTAGACAATCAGTTCAGTTTGAGTACAAAGGCAAGTCCAATGAATATACCAGTAAAACCAATGAGGCCTCCAATGCGTTCCTCAATCGAAGGGTTAAACCAAGAAATCGAAGGACTTGTACTGAAATCAGCGACTAATCCTAGTGACCCCGACCACCCAGTAGAAGACAAGGTGATTAATAATTGTCTTTTTATACTTGTTGTATGCAAATATTTAGATACTACCGTCCGATATCATTCTATCATAATCGATGTTAATTGATCCAGGAATTCTGTTTACAGTATGCGCGGTATCGTGAACAAATTACGCCAGAAGGACACCGAGCACCACTTGCAGATCTCTTGAGGGCAACACGAAGTGTTAACACACAAACGCCAGCGACCGACCTTCCCTCCAGTTCTTATTCTTCAGGTAATAACAATTCCTTTGAAAAATTGCTTCCTCCATTTCTAATTTTCGTTTGAATGTAAGCTCTAGTACTTGTTACCTGTGACACGTACATTGTGAAAATTCTTTTGACTAACATACATGCAAAAATATACCTAAGATTGACATCTATTTTGCTGAAAACTTTGCAAATTAAATATAGTCTTTCGTTAGGAGCGAGTGTGTGAATCTTTTTGCTAAAATTGTAATAATCACACTAACTATGGTGTGTGCCTGTTGAGACAGGCCCTCCATCTAGGAATTCTGAGTCTCCGCTGATTCCTGGTGTTATGGATGCCTCCCGTCCGCCTAGTGATCTCTTGCAAGGTTGGAGCATATTTGCGGAAAAATTTCTTTTATTTTTCATGCTACCTGTGTTCTTTTTTTAACTATACTTTTTTAATGCTACTTGTGAAATAGTTCCTGAAAGTAAAATGGATAGTTTGAACATGTATTTTTACTTTCTCAAAGGTTTGATATGTTCTTTCAATTGTCCATATGAGCAGTACATGTATTGATAAGTGAATGTCAAAGTTATTATGAAAATATCACAGTCGTCCATTGTTGTGTTCCTTTTGATTGTGTTTGGCCATGTTTTATGGGTAAAGATATTTTAATACATTTAGACCTGCATGAAACGTAATTTCAAATTTACTGTTGAAACACCTCTGCAATAACAGAACATTTACACATGCAAGTGACATGGTGGTATCAAATTACTATGGAAGTATACAAGTTATGTATGCATGCGAACTTTTAAAAACATATGCCTCTTTTAGATTAATAATTTTTCGATTGTCATGGTACATATCTTTTTACTATCTAATAATCGCAAAATTCTCAGAGTCTACTACATTTTTAATATTTCTCCTTGATGTTGCAACAACTTTGTTATTATTTTCTGCCTTTCTGACATGAACCTTTTTGGTTTAAGCATTGATTGACGTCGATTCATCAAAGCATGAATTTTAAATTTCTTTTTTTTCTCTACCATGTGAGGTAGTTGCTCGCTTCGAATATTCGTGCACCGTTAACATCATGCTTACGATTTTCTTAAAGGTGGCAGTCGTGGTTCAACACCTGAACAAGACAGAGAAGGCCGTCTCGGCACATCCCCCCACATTAATAGGTTCCTTGCGAGAGAACCGCCTGATGGCTGTGAAAAAGTCAATCTGAAATTCGTGGAGGACGCCAGGTAATATACAAATGAATATCAATCTACTGATTTAATCATTTCCATTTTCCAATATCGCTGGTTAAAATGTCTTGCCGTCACTACTACATGAAAGTAGTAGTAGAATTTTTGTGCGAACATATTTTGTACAAAAATTCAGCTCGCTAATTAAAAAAAACCATAACCGAGAGTGATTAGTGTGACAGTATAAAACTTAAAGATAATATTTGTATGTATAGGCGACCCATGATAGACTTGAGCAAACTAGACTATTGCCCAAAGCCGTGTGTAGCATTCCAGTTAAAACCTAGCTTGGGATCAGCGTTCCTGCCATTGCAACAGCCAGCCAGTCCAACGATGGTTGCCAGTGCATCACCCTCTTCACATACAACACCAACCACACCTCCTCCAAATCCATAGTCCTGCTCTTTAACTTGTGAAGTAATATTTATAAACCCAATTGGTATATATATTTTTCTTAATGACCTCATGAGTAGAAAGTGATTTACGTTGACACAAAAGGCATATACCGAGAATGAAAAGTTACCGAAAAGCAGCTTGTTCCCAGTGCGATCCAAGTTTGGGTATCGTAATTGTAATGAAGGAAACGCTATAATTGAATTGAAACGAAATATTGAACGGCATCTCAACTCCGTTGACGTTTGAAATAATAATAAATACAAGGAACAATAATTTGTGATAACTAAAAACAACATTTAGGAATGAACATTGTGTTCTACAGGGAAAAAGGACTAATGAAATTGTGTATTCTAAATTTAGTGCTAAAATGAGCTAAACGAGTTTAGTTTTTTACACAGGGGTAAATATCCAAAATGTCGAAAAGTATTAAATTTGATTGTTGGGACAGGAAGATTATATAAATGCAAAAACGGGTACGTCCATTTGGATGCGTACTTACGATCCCTTACGTAATTCCTTAGGATCTTTTTACAACATCTTAGCTACTCCAAATAATTCCATTCTATGAGTAATCGAGATGAATTTTGCAGTTATAACGTTCCCCCGTTTTGTACTATTTGTTATATGCTGGAAACATTTGAGTTAATGTTCTACGATGAATTCCGAAATATTTTATCCCTATGGTTAATAGAGAAAGTTATCATATTAATTATCCGATAACATGGTCATAGACCAGGACTCAATGATGACAAAGGAATGATTTTCAAATCGATTCATATCATTAATTAGAAAGCTATGCACTCAATAGAGCATCAACTTACGATAAAAAAGAAGGGAAAGTGCCATTGATGGAGAACTATTCAGCCCATCTGAATGGAAATCCAAGTGTGGTGCATTCGGCGACGATACCATAGGGATACGAGATTAGAAGCCTGGTTTGTGTTATGTTAGATTACAGTCTGAATATGTACAACCAATACAGCATGCAATGACAAGTTGACGGATGTATGACAGAGTGAACCCAACGATAAATGATGGAAATGAGACGAGTACAGATACGACGAGTGATAATATTAAACATTGATCGAGATGACGACATGTGCTTTAGCCAGTATGGTATCAGATGTGCGTACAAATGGCTCCCTAACATGGCACAGCATTGGTGTGTGTGTAGGTTTTTGTATAGATGCAGATATTAGTAAAAGAATATACATATAATCTGCGCTCTATACAAACGACGGTATGCATGTGTTGTAATATCAGAATCCTGATTAAACCATCCACGAATAACATTGAAGGTAATCATACTGCCACTAATAGCGGATTTTTGATCAACACGCATACAGGTGTTTGACCATACCTTGAAAACGTTGGACTTATGCTACTTGTCGAGCATACTCCACAAGACGAATGTCCACCGTAACGTGAACAATTAATATACTTATATATAAATATCGTATTCAGTCGCGTAGATAACGAGTAAACACGATTAAACGTTTTAAATTAAAGACATTTTTGTACGTTAAACTCGAAGACATTTGTGTGCCGAGATTAACGGACTACCGGCGCGACCTAAAGGGATCAAGAGTTATTCGTGCGATGGGTTAAATTATTCTTTAGTATACGCAGACATAGCCACTCAAGAAGTTCAACTTATTTTTTGCTTTCTAATGCAGAACGTTTTGCAAACGGATTTATAGTTATGGTCTGAGGAATAAGGATCTTTCATAAGATAAGATCGAGAGCAGGGAAGAACAGTTTTTTAAATACAATAGTAATATACTTTCTAATACTATAATGTATCTAGCTACGACAGTGAAAAAGAATGTTAACACATAAAGTACCTGGCACACTGGTCTATGCTCTCTTTTATCCAGCTCACTAGGAAGTTCATGCCTTAGAATGCGTGGCAAAGTGTGCTAAATAGACAGGAAGGTTAATCAGAGAGTCAGGATATATTAAAAACAATTGTACTGGCTAGTTGAGGAGTATACAATACAAAACTTATCTGCTATAATAGTAGCTTAAGGAAAGTTTCCTTGTGGTTTATTTTCGCTATGGACCTAACTATATTGTCCATCGACATGAGGGATATTGGAACTGGTGAGACAGATTCTTGAGGCTGCAACAGCGTCTCGAATGCAAAAATAGTTCATATTTGTTACAAATATTTTCACCAGATCGGAGTTTGAATGTCGAGAAGTATTTTAACGTGACGCGGTATGCCGACGATAATTTCTTTAAACGAAAGCGGTTTCTACTTTCCCGCCGATCAGTTAAGAAAAGAGAGAACTCATTCAATTGAGAAAACTAGCTCTATTATTTTTTTAATCCGCACTCACGAGGCTCCACTTTTTAACCTTCGTGTACTTGCATAATGTGTTATCATTATTGTTAGCTTTTGTTGTCAATTTCACGAGCAGAATAATGTGTGTAAAGACTGCTGAACTAAAGATTGTCTGTTATTTGAATATACCTAAAATTAAAGTAAAATAAATTAGGCTCAAATTTCACCGTTTACCTATGATCGAGTATAGGTATCCTTTATAATCCATTGATAAATGATCTTTACGTGACTACGGTTCAGTACGTTCTCTCTACATATCTAAAATCTGAGCAGGCTTCAGAATGGCAAAATAATTATGTCAATTACAAATTCATTTACCCCTAGGACTGTCGAGATGAATCGTCTGCAATATGTTACACAAACAGACACACGCACACAGACACACAGACCACACACAATATACACACACATCGTGATCGGGCTGAATAATATCAGTAAGAACGCTAAAAACTAAGAGTAAACCAATGAGACGAAAAATCGATTGTTGATATGGATATTGTAATTTGTGAGATGCTCTTTGAGTACATGAAATTTTTATGTTGTAAAAAGGAATCTACAAAATTTTATACTTGCTGAAATTAAGCATCACTTTTATTCAATGTTTTATAATAAATATATTAAACATTATTTACTGTTTTTTATTCCAAGCGGGAGGCTGGAATCCTATTTGTAATAAGGTGTTGTACATTAATATACGGTATAATATTTTATTTACACCAAATTACTATCGCGATTGCCAAGTATAGTTCTAGTTTTGTTTCATAAAATATCCGACATTACGACAGTTATTTTTTTATTCTCTTAAGTTGCGTTTTTGTACATTAGTTGATTTGTTTTTCGCGTAAGAGTATCTTACAATATTATTATGTCACGAATTTCACATAGTCTCTTCAATTAGTTAACTAATACGTAAATTAGGCAGACTGTCCCTCTAGTCTGTCCTAGGGTTAAATCAAAATTAGTCAGCGAAGGGAGATAGAAATTGTAAATAATAATTGAAAGCCGTTCACGACGAAAGCTTTGTACGGAACGTAGTGACTAAGGCCAACGAAGTCTTCTACAATTTTGGGCGACCCACAAAAGTTCATCGAACGAAATGAAAAACTCGTAGTTAAATGCAGACTTTTTGAAGTGTATGTAAATAAATTACCGAGCTGTCCATGGTTAAGATGATATTAGATTCCTTTTTTAAGCTGCATGATGGGACGATCAGAGTCATAGTAAGACTTATTAACTTCACGTGAAACCCTCGACTATCGTCGATGAGCTTGGATGCTTCGGGGGGTGTCTTTCACCAGGTGACATATATACGATTTTTCTTTCGTACGTACGACGCTCGTTTTCTGGCTTATTAAAGCGACTAATGAGCTGATATTAGTAATTTATAGTCAGTGGTAATCTTTCATTTGAATCTCAGCGGGGAAATTATTTTCAAAAGAAGTTACCTCTATCAGTATTGCGAACATTTGACACAAAGCGAACCCCATTAAAATATAATCATGCCGACATTGCAGTTGCGTCACGTTTATTCGTACCGCAAATTTACAAAACTTACTATGATTATGATACTAAGATTGTGATGCGATGTAACGCAGACTCAATAGACTCCTTTACATCGTAGATAATTGGAATTAATACATTGATTGCCGCGCAAACACTTACTTTGCAATAAATAAATACGAACCGAAATATCCTTACTCTACCGGTAGCAAGCACATGTCAACGCGCCCACAGAATGGTTTAGCAATTCTTTTAATCTGTACAGGTGACAGAGAGATAAAAGATAGTTAATGCGTGACACGTTGGGAGTGTTACACATACTACTAAAAAGGTCAGAAACTAATAGAAATATTCAATGAATATAAATATAGAATTATTAATCGCTACTACAGTCGGTTAATGACAGAAAAAAGATTCTGCCGGCAACATCCAACTGTCTATAATTCCATAGCGACAATACCAGTGAAGCATTGGTTCCTTCGTAGCAAAAATATTGCAGCATGTTCCGCACACGGCGGTCAATGTATTAATCACACTTCTAACAATAACTCGATATACTTTGCTATTTCAGCGAACTTCAATCTCAATATGGAAAGGTGAGCAGAATCAGACTGTCGCTCAATTCAATATAAAAGTCACATTTTCATGAACAGTCGTCGCTGTAAAAGGGCGGCTTGTTCGGCTTTACAACCTTCACGAAAGAAGGGGTGAACATAAACGTAGAAACGTATTCGTCAAAAATTAATTTCATTATAAATTCTAATTAATTCTTACCTCTCCATAGTGAGACTCCTATTCAACTTGTTAAACCTGTAAATCTTATATGCGATTAGTTGTATTATTTACCAGCATAATACTGTATGTACTTGTTCCAATAACAATATGCACTTTTATTTTTATCATAAAGTATAAATGGAAAAATGTACCTTTTTATATTACTGTTAAGGCGCCTTACATCAATAAAATTTTTAGAAAATGACATTAAACTTAAAATTATACAGTTCAGTTTTACAAAACCTTTACTTAAACCTCTCGCAACTTGCAGTTATTCTATTAACACGAAGAAAGTTCCTCAGTCTGCGTAGATTGGATATAACGTCATTCCATTCAGTCAATTGACTTATTGATATATTGGAAGGTTCACAATATGAAAGAAATTATATGGCCCTTCTTTTTAGAAAAGGTCAACTTTTAATTATTTTTGCTACATATTTTTATACATATTAACGTATAATACAAGTAGCATATGTATGAATGTATTTTCGTTATAATTTTATACATCCAGGCATATGCTCTTCTCTTTCCAATCGTCAACAATATGTATGTAATAGAGCAACGTACATATTTTATGCACTAAATTAAAAAGCCTTTGCTTATGTACAAATTGTCTATAAAATAATAATTATTATAAGCCCATATATTGCGGAGAAGAAGAAAATGTATGTCTCCCAGAGTTGTTTTTCCTTAATTCCTCAGGATTGGGACTGTCGCTGAAAATAAAGTAAATTTTACTCAAGCAGAAGGATATACTACCTTCATTTCGAAAGCTATGCAAATCGAATGTGTATTAATGTAACCCAAATCATTTTAGACTTACTACAAATTAGACAAAAATTCTATGATAAAGTATAATGAAATTACCCAAAGAAAGGCATTAAAGATATTAAAGTTTGCCTGTTCGGTCTGGACGAAAATGCAGGAGAGCATTGTGCTAATCTCCCAACAATTCGCCTCAGCCACTGTTGCAATTTCTGCCGTCTTTCTTCTACGAACTTAGCATCCTAGCAAAAAACCGAACATATATGAAAATCAAACATACATATATTGTTCAAACAATAGATATACTGATCATACCTTATTCCCTATTGTCTTTTTCGGTGGAAATTCAAAAGTGGTGACGATCGAGTCATGCTTTTTTAATTCTCTATACAGCGCATAAAATTGCGCATACCGTCTATAAATATTCCATTCGGTATCCCGGATGCGAATGTATATCTGTGAAAGTGATCATTAGAGCGTTAAGCAGTTGATCTCTCAAAGGTAGTGAACCGTTCTGCAACAATGAATCACCTGATAAACATGGTGAATATCAGAAGACTGGCCAGTAAGGAACGCAGATGGAATCCAGATGTGGATCAGGCAAGGTGGTTCAGAAGGTATTCCGTCTTCACTCAAAGGTCCACGTAAGCATTCTAGCTCGGCTTGTAATAATTTTAGTAGTCTTTCCCTGTTCAATAACACAAGTTAGTAGTGGCATTAATAATAAAATGAATGTGATATTCGTATATCCATACTTATTAGTTAATTGCTGGGTCAATCGAGCGTTAAATTCCATCAATTCGGCGTGCATATCAGCTACTTGTATAAGTTTCTCTTCATATTGTTGTGCTTCAGTATGATAGTCTAAAGCCGGATCTTCCTCGGACACGGTAGTTGAATCGGAATCTCTTCTTAACATTTGTACTGCCGTTACATATTTACGTAGTTGTTGTCTTAGCAGCTCGTTTTCTCTGATGAATTATAATTGCGAATTATAACAATGTGACGAGAACTTGTAGTTCAGTATTTCTCAGTTGTTCTGATCCACACCTATTCAAAGTTTGTAGCTGCAGTTCATGCCTCTCAAGATAGTTTTGGTGTTGCCTTTGAAATCGTGCAAGTTGCAGGCGGCTGGACACCGCTTCTTCTCTTGTTTGTTCTAATATTTCATTTAAAGCTAAAATTCTTACGCGTAGAGTTTCTATATCTAAACTGTCTATATTAGCCTGAGCATCCACACCCGTAAGTGGCTCTGTAGCTTCCACAGCAGCTTCCGTAACTTCCGACGAATCCTATTACCATCGAGGCACATATATATAACTATTACAATAATACTTTATATACAATCAACTTACATCCAAATAGCTCGGTAGCGCTATCAACATATCATCTAAATTTTGATCTAATGGTGATACTGGAACTAAGCCGCCCATATTTCCCGCATCTGTAACCGGAGTTAATACCTTTTCTTCTTCCAACGATTCAGTAGAAGTGTTTTTAGCGATTTCGCTGAAATAGGATAATATAATTAATTAATATGAACATTTTATTCCTATCTTTTTCAGTTGTTATACCTTTTATCCCATTTATATGATTGTGTGTTTAATGTAGGAGTAACATCTTTACTCTCTGTTTGAGATTGTGATACTGATAAATTACAGGACATCGAATTTTGAATGGAAGTCACAGTGGGTGAATTCAAACAGGTAGGAGGTGCACTCACTGAGATTGCAGACTCATGCTGCTCACTGTCATTATCAAATGAAATTATATGAGTAGGAATTTTTTTCCGATGCTTATGTTTTGATGCAGGAGGACCTGATTAAAAATTGTCACTAAGATTAATTCAGAAATCATTCTGTATGGTAAAAAAGGACCATGATAAGCTACCTGGTAGTGTGGATGATATAATAGGTTCTGACTGAGACACCATTTGTATCTCAAGTGTTTTTCCTCTGGAGCAATCATCAAGTTCCTCATTATCTACCCTTATCGCAAAAAGAATGGTACCTAATCCTGATTAAAGTGATAGGTGTGATATTAATTTTGTAATACCGAGGAAGATTGATTTGTCTCTATCCAATAAAAAGTCTATACCTGCTGCTACATTTGGCAATACTGCACTGCGTTCCTGATCTAATAGAAAAGCCCATTTCTCATAAAATGGTGCGAGTGTATTGGGACTTATAATAGAGTGTAAATGTCGCTCTAAAGATCGCTCATTTAACACTGCCCGAAGCCATGCCCTGCCCCGGCCATAATCAGTATGTACTTTCTTTAAAACAGTGAAACGTTCCTGCTCATGCCATATTAATTGCTCTTTGATACAGGGCCAAAATGCATAGTCGGATGGGTTTGTTGACTTTGTACTAATACCAGACACAATATCTGACACATGCCTGAAAGGCATAAACAGAATTGCTGAGTCAAAATTAAATGTGTTTCATTGTGTGTGCTATCATAGGTTTATACCTGAGTGCAGAATTGAACTTTTCTATACAATTTGACCGTAAACCATGACAAAAAATCTGTTCAAATACATGGCAGAGCTGTGTAACAGATACATCAGATTCAGTGGCTAACTCTGCACGACCACCAAATCTGATATGACATTTTTTCGCAGCAGATAATAAGTCTTCCAAAAGCTTTTGTCTTTCTGCTGCATAGTTAGAAGCCTGGTTAATATCAGTCACATTCTGTGTGCCTGGTACGATTGCAGACATCATACGTAGAGCCTAAAATGCAATTGGACAGCTCATCACTCTGTCTGGATGATTCAGGATATAATGATAATTAAATATAGTGAAAAGTATTATACACTCCATGCTGCATGTGTTGGCATTGGAAAATAAAAGATTAGCCATGCAGGACACAAGATTTGTATATTAGATTATGTAAGCTTGGGTAACAGGTATAATTAAACGAATCATATTGTTAGTCACAGCAATCATTATCGCGAATGACGACGTTATCGAAGAATTATCGTGAGGCCCGTAGGGAAATTAGTCTGATAAAAAGAGTTTCAAGGAAACGCGTCCGGATCGTGACTGGACTACATAAATATAATAGCATTGCAATCACGGAATCGCATAACGTTAAACGTCGAAACAAAGCATGAAACTTGTAATTACACGAATGAATAAGCAAAGCGTGACATGTCATCTGCCATGTATGGTGTGGCTTGCAACAAAGACATTAAGATTTTTTGCATTCGCGTGAATTTACATAATTCCAATGCTTGACGATTAATACCAAGAATTCTGTACAGTACGACTGAGTTTCCGGATTACACGCTTTCCATCTTTATTGAAAGTCATGATAGGAAAGCAGTGTTAGTGGCTGACAATTAGATTTCTTTAGCTGTTTGATGTTATTGATATTAAATCCTCCCCCGTAATTCACGGTAAATCCAATGAAATTGGAGCAAGAAATATGTATGAATGCGTCTAAGCTTTCCAGAACGAGAGAAGCACGCTTACTCACCATGGATACGATGCACAGCTGAGATTTAACGACGATTTCTTTTCAAGTGGCACTTGGCATTAGAAAAGTAGTAAAAGAAGCGTAGGAGCAAAAGTGCTGTTACTTCCGCAGACGGTTCTGCACACTGTCCCGTATATGCTGCGCAACGTTCTGCATTCTTCGCAATCGTTATCGTTCCATGACAATTAGCACACGAACCGCACCATCGAAATTTACCGTGACACGACACAAGATTTCCCAGACATTTACAAATAAACACGCAGGCATTTCAGGGGCGGGTGCTTAGCTCTCCTCATTTTCATTTGCCTCGTCAGTAGGACATAGATCTGTCATCCAAGTATAGTGCAGCTGTAAATTAGTTTGGGAATAATGACTTCCCACCATCTACTGGCGCATTTAGTCATCCATGAAAGAATAAATATGTTGCGCTATCTCGAATTAGTTTCCCAAATCGATGATTACGTGCAGAGCACTTCATGTGACACGAAGTTCCATAAGATATTAAATCTACCCTCATATCTAGTTTGTGGTGCCCTGCACGAGTCTTTCTCTTTGGAAGAACAGGAGGGAACCTTAGTTACCTACAGACTATCTTTTGCAATTCACTTGAACCGCTGACAGAAAGATGTCGAAACTTGAATGTTCCACTGAAATTCAATTTCGATACGCTACTCAGCATTTTTATGTATGAACAGTTGTTCCCTGAAAATGCCAGACTGTCTGTAGGAAGAGGAACAACCCACTTTGCATAAATGACATATCGTGAAAGAATCGACGGAGTAATTTTTGCAGAGAGTAGCTATTACGCTAAAGCTAAGTTCCTCCTAAACCGGAAATGCGTGCAGCAATTACGGTGGAACTACTCTACTGTTAGGAAGTTAAAATTGCCAGGTGGATTATGCCACCCCTTAAAATGACAGCTAGTATATAGCACTGAATTTCTGATTAGGAAAACTATGTTATTTCGTTGGTGCGATCGACCCCTACTCTTTCCTGCAAATCCTATTGCTCGAGGTGTCCCTTTGCCCTTCTGAAACCTGTCCTGCATATTCCTCAGTCTCTGACCAACTGTATTAGAGTGCATTTGTGAAAGAAAATGTTCTCCTTGGCACAACAGACTTGCGTAGTATAGTGTGATAGCAATAATGAGTCTTCAACTCTACGAGGAGGAAGAATTCAATCGGCTGATTAGACCGATTATGCTGATTAGCAAGGTATGCGCTGTTTGGCCTCAGGAGGATGAAGAGATTGAGACGGGAACCGTGCTATTCAGAGGCATTCACCTAATTTCCATTTTCTCTTTGGTACTTATGATTATTCTTCTTGATATTCTTCGATACATTTAATGCCTTCGATTTCCCATATATAAATTCAGATGGTCGTGACTACATGCGCGGTAATAATCGATGTGTTCTACAATATGGATAACATTGAGGAAGCCACTGAATGCGCTCTTATTGCTTCCGCTTTCTCCCTGTCGGTGTTACGAATTTCCATTTACACCATCTACCGTAAGGAAATGTTATATGTGATTAACACTATGCGCGACGACTGGTTGCACTCGTCGTACGAGGATAGGCTGATCATTAAAGACAAAACCATCTTCGCCTATCGGCTGAGCAAGTACTTTGTCAGCGGTGTGGCGATGACCATAGCACTTTTTATTTGCGTACCGAGCTTGGAAGTAAGTGCGACCAATTACGAACGCAGGCATTGTACTTCAATGCGTCATGAACAATTATTTTTTTCCTGAGGTGTTCGTTCTCGGTACGAGTGAGAGAATGTTGCCGTTTAGGGGCTACTTCTTCATCAACCATACGGTCTCCCCTGTGTTTGAATGTCTCTACGCTCTCAACGTGAGTGCAGGCGGTATTGGAGGAAGTACCATAGCAGCGGCGACGTCTTTCAATTTCGTCGTGATTACTCATGGTTCCGCAAAATTCGCCCTTCTGCGACGGAAGCTTGAAGCCTTGGATGGAGGGGATTCCAACGCAGGTGCTGATATGGCTGCATGCGTCGCCCGACACAAAGAAGCCATAGAGTGAGCTTTTATCTCTTGCACAATTTGCCTATTATCGAAATAAAACTTTTGGAAGTGATCGTACTTTATAGACAAAAATATTCCTCTAGGTTCGCCGTTACTCTTGAGAGAGTTATTAGCTTTTTAGCTCTTGGACAATTCGTGATAAGTACGGGCCTCCTGTGCTTTGCCGGATTCCAGATTACAGCGGTACGTTATCTCGATATTGGATCGATTAATTAAAGGATAGAAGGATGTAAGGGACTGACTTTTGGCTAATGAATCAGATGATGAAGGACAAGGGTCGACTGATGAAATACGTGGCTTTCCTAAACTGTGCGATCTTCGAACTCTTCATGTTTAGCTTCAGCGGGGGCGGCTTGATCGACGAGGTAATCCTTACCCTCGATGCCGAGAACATTTGCAAATAACTACTTGGCAAGTAGAAGCCGAAATTGTATCGAAAACACTCGGAAACACCCTTCTGGATAATCAAATCCTCCTGATTTAGGCAGTTTTCCCTATGTTTTTTTATCTTCCCGACCTTTCCAGGGGCTGAAACTTGGTGGGGAATGTTTTTTTGCATCGAGGAAGAAGTAGTAAAAATTCCAGAGCCCTAGCTCAAAATTCATTTTTTCGCAAATTTTTTAAGGCATACCCCTTCAAAAATTTTCGATTTTTCGAAGGTTCTGGGACCGGGACGAACGCTTGATTTTTCGATTGCTCGTGTCTCAAAACGGAAAAAAAACATAAATGTTGTGGGGGAAATGCCGGAATTTTACCTAAAACAGGTGGAAAACCGATCTGGAATATTTCATTTCGATGGTTTTCCCTATGTTTTTTTATCTTCCCGACCTTTCCCGGGGCTGAAACTTGGTGGGGAATGTTTTTTTGCATCGAGGAAGAAGTAGTAAAAATTCCAGACCCCCAGCTCAAAATTCATTTTTTCGCAAATTTTTTAAGGCATACCCCTTCAAAAATTTTCGATTTTTCGAAGGTTCTGGGACCGGGACGAACGCTTGATTTTTCGATTGCTCGTGTCTCAAAACGGAAAAAAAACATAAATGTTCTGGGGGAAATGCCGGAATTTTACCTAAAACAGGTGGAAAACCGATCTGGAATATTTCATTTCGATGGTTTTCCCTATGTTTTTTTATCTTCCCGACCTTTCCCGGGGCTGAAACTTGGTGGGGAATGTTTTTTTGCATCGAGGAAGAAGTAGTAAAAATTCCAGACCCCCAGCTCAAAATTCATTTTTTCGCAAATTTTTTAAGGCATACCCCTTCAAAAATTTTCGATTTTTCGAAGGTTCTGGGACCGGGACGAACGCTTGATTTTTCGATTGCTCGTGTCTCAAAACGGATAAAAAACATAAATGTTGTGGGGAAAATGCCGGAATTCTACCTAAAACACGTGGAAAACCGATCTGGAATATTTCATTTCAACGGTTTTTCCTATGTTTTTTCATCTTCCCGACCTTTCCCGGGGCTGAAACTTTGTAGAAAGTGTTTTTTTGCATCGAGGAAGAAGTAGAAAAAATTCCAGAGCCCTAGCTCAAAATTCATTTTTTCGCAAATTTTTTAAGGCATACCCCTTCAAAAATTTTCGATTTTTCGAAGGTTCTGGGACCGCAACGAACGCTTGATTTTTCGATTGCTCGTGTCTCAAAACGGATAGAAAACATGAAACCAGTAGCCAAAGTGTCGAATTTGTACGGAAAACACATGGAAACAGTCCCCGGAATAACTGATTTCATCTAATTTTGACGGTTTTTCTCATGTTTTCAAGTCTTCTCGACCTTTCCCGGGGCTGAAATTTGGTGGGGAATGTTTTCTTGCATCAAGGAAGGAGTGATAAAAATTCCAGAGCCCTAGCTCAAACTTGTTCAATAATTGCTTTTGCAATAATGCATTATTCCTTTAATAAGAGAATTGAAAGTGGTACATATTACGATTAGAGCGAGGCTGTTGGTGAATCGGCATACTCCAGTGGGTGGATTGGCACAAGGCTGCCCCGATCTCTCCAGATAATGATGATGAGATCGAGGATCCCGAGCAAAATCACCGCCGCCAAGTTCTACAACTTGTCCCTTGAGAGCTTCGCAACGGTGAGTGGAAAGCATGGCAATCTGCAACAGCTGCATCGATGAGTTTCGTTTTTCATGGTAGGAGAGATCGGTGGAGGCGGAAAGGCGCGAGTTCGAGGGAGCCGTCAGTGCGTTCAAACGATCGCTTAAGCCGAAATGACTTCTGAAAGCATTGGGCACTTTTCAGCGGCGTTAAATAGCCTGACTCGTTTCAATATTACACCCGGGGGGCCCGGGAGCGGAAGTTACGATGCCGGTAGAATGCGGAATGCACATACCGGCGCGCACTTTAGCAATGAAAGGGCTGAATTTCCTGCTCGTCTTTCCGGCTCGGCCACCCTCGGTTGGGGCTGTTCTCTGCGCCACCATGGCAAGTCGTAACAATTAATGCAGCAAGTTTTCCCGAGTGCAAGCGATGAATGAAAGCGAGGCTAAACGCCGACTGGGCTCGCTACAATAAGAACTTATGCGTCTTGCAGGTTTTGAGCACGTCCTTCTCGTACTTCACCGTCCTCACTGCTATGAACGACGACTGACGCGCCGCTGATGCAAGATCGCCCGGGGAACGAAGACTCGCCCTTTTTTTTCTGCATTAACGTCGTAGTCGTTGTCTAGTTGACCTTTACGCGAGACCCTCCTCGCAATGATTGTAGACGGGCCCCGAGCCTTGATGAGTCAACATACAGAGAATATAGCAGCGCTTTCGTTCGCCTAAAAATACCCCTGCACACATCAAAGTACCGGCACCGCTCCTCTGGCGGCGGTCTGCGTCGAATTCGAACACTCCGGCTACCACAAACTTATGCTTTACTATTTCGAACTTGGACCAATCGGTTCTGAAAAACACCCAAAAGATCTGAGGTTACAAAAACAACTTGTAAACCACTGAAAGTCCATTTTATCTTTGGCTCTTGTCGCATATAGACAGGTAAGACTAGTTGCAACGAAGAGGGATCTTGAGATCCTTGGCTAAGATGATCCCGCTCGATGATGGATGACTCCATCGGAGTGAGTGTCGAACTCGTGACAGGTCTTGGCCGCGGCTCTTGCCGAATGCCTCCGAATGTTTTAAGCAAAATGCTCGGTGTTCAGCTGGCTCCTTTAGGTGGGGTAAACCATGAGCGAATGGTCTCGCCAGTGACTCGAGGGTATTTTCATCGCAACAGTACAACACGTGCACCCAGGCCGTGCACGCGCACGATAACTCCGTTCCGCGCTCCGAATGCACCGGTGTTTCTACTAACAAATCACTGTGCTTTCTCCTGAAAGGGCGACAAATTTACCCTTTGCAAAATGCTTTTGCCGTTCTGGGAATTCGACATTGTCAGTATTATTTGCGAGGTGAATTCCTAGGCTGATGTGACTAACAAGCTGCGGAATTATGATGCCGGGAGTTAGATGAGTTGTCAATCATTATCGTTCACTATGATGGCAACATGGCGAATATCAAGGTGGCCGTACGCGTGAGACCGATTTCTGCCAGGTGAGTAACAAACTACCCACCAGTCCTGTACTTTTACCCGCGCGACCTCTTTCTCGCTCTCCATTTGCACTGAAAATAAAGTCGGGCTTTCCCGAGCACGGTTCTTCCCATATTTATACAAGCAACGGACTCGCCTCTGGACATTCCGTTTACCCCGACACCTTCGCACTTCGTTCTCTATCGTATCGGCAGAAAAAAATTACTATCCCCTGCGGATGATACTTTTCCTGTCATAAAAATCCTGCAGAGGTCAAGGCTTCCTCTGGAACGCGCGTGTTCTCCGTGGAATTTCATTTCGCAAAATAGCCTCGCTTTG
Organism: Ectemnius continuus; assembly: GCA_910591665.1. NCBI lineage: Eukaryota > Metazoa > Arthropoda > Insecta > Hymenoptera > Crabronidae > Ectemnius > Ectemnius continuus. The sequence goes on along the minus strand of OU342868.1, from coordinate 2,639,926 downwards.
TTTTTACGAGTGCGGGCCGCTCGTCCTAAATTCGCAACGATCGACCCAGCCCCGTTCGCCGAGGAGGAAATCCAAATTATTTCGCGAACTCGTAAGTGACGAGAGAGAGAGGGGGGCAGCAGGAGGAGAGGAGAGGAGAGGAGAGCTTGGAAAAAAGAAGGAGGAACGAGCAGCAATAAGTCTGGAGTGAGATTTATAGGCTTGCGCAGTGGGCGCGCAGCGCAGGCTCGCGCCGGACACACTTATGAACTCGTTTCTATAGTTAGCCGAAGAAGGGTCCGGGATGGTGAGCCGAAAGTAAGACAAACTAACAATTACTCTTCTATGAGGCACGCCTCGCGAGGCCAATCAACCCAAGTGAGCGAAAGAGATATAGTCATAATAAATCGCCTCGAACAACCCTCCGCTGCGCCGCAAATTGGCCTCGATGGTGGACAGTAACATTTCCCAACTGTCTTCAACGTCCAAAAGGCTTCCAACTATCGGTGAAAGAATTACCAAACGATTGAAGGTGGCCGACGCTAAATAGTGTCAAAAGTGACGCACAGCTGATACATGTGGCGGGCAGACGGAGAGGGATCTTCGATGGGAGGTTATATAAAGGACCGAAATCGCCTTCGAGCTTGGCGGTCCAGGGGATGTTCACGTAACAAAGGATCGAGTGGTCGACGGCAGGGCGCGAGTGATGCATGCAGCGCGTGCACTGCGTGGCGTAGGAATAGCACGACACCGCGATGACACATGACTCGACAGTTTAACGACTCCAACAGGAATAGCGGGAGAAGAGAGGGAGGAGGGGAGGGAGCGAGAGAGGGCCGCAGCATCCGTTCTAGAATAACACTTGACTGGTCCCGAAGCCCAGCAAGCCGTAAGGGCTGCTAGGCCGGGGGTGGGGTGCCTCGAATAATAACAGCTACTCGCTCCATTCGAGACTCGCCTATATGCATACGCGACACGTACGTTCCTCGACGACCACTCGCTTCTCCGCTCGCCTATTCATTCAAGACATGGTGCATGTGTGCCTTTTCTACGAAGCCACGCTCAACTTGGTACACGATGCGCTTGGTCCGCGAGGACACTGCTTCCGAGAATGAACCACCGTGTTTTCGTAGATGGTAAACAAGAGCGGAACCGCCATTCAACGACCCTTTGCCCGCCAGCCACTTCCTCCTCCCACCACTACTCCTTTACAGGTGGATCTCGAGGAGAGAACCCTTATCGCATTTTTCACCAACTCCACCGACCCTGATCTCTTATCTCTCCGCTTCTCGAGCGCGTCCCAAAAAGTGGCTCACTCTAAATACGCACCGTGTGCCAGATAACAGAGTCTAATTATGAGAGACTATCAAGATTCCCCTAGCATGCCAAACTCGCTGCAAACGCCCGGCGAAAATAGGTTGGAATAAGGTCGGTAAATGAGGATTGCAATTATTCCTCGGACAGCGCGCAGCTTTCGCACTGGCATGCCGGGGGATAAAGTAGCGAAAGCGGAAAAAGCCCGGTTCCAAGTCGGAAAGCAGTATTCTATTCCGGTAATAGATTCGTGCCGGCATCCCAGAGAATTGGAGTCCTGGCTCTCGGTGGTCAGAGGCACGCGGCGCTCGATTAATCTCAGGGGAAGGGGGGGGGGGGGGGGGGGAAAGCCAGAAGAGAGTATCACGGAATGGTGGCCGATTGCACTGAATCGGGACGACAGGGTCACGCGAAAATCAGGGGATCCAATGGGTGCCGCATTAGCTTTGGCTTTGTGTCGGCCTTCCATTTACGTGTACTATTCACTAGTTTCCGCGTAATGCTCCTCTTATTTGTCTCGTCACGCCAAATGCTATACCGGGCGAGAGAAAGGGCCAGATAGCGAGCTGCCGGCTGAAAACTGGATCAAGCAAACTCTTAACGCTACTTCCTTTCGTTGACGAGCACCGGCCACGGAAGCCGCACTCAGGAGGCCCATATTTCCCTTACACTCAGAGCCACATACTTGTTGCACCCCATTGCTATAACCAGGTTTTCCTCGATTACCGATTCGCCTTCCTACGGCTGTAATCAATTATTTTATTTCTGGTCACGCCAAATCCCGGGCAAGCGAGTAGTCGCATTGTAGCCGCATTAAATAACCATTCTATTGATACACGCATTCACGGACGCACGTGTATACAAACTGGTCGGTCAGTGGCAGCAGTTTCCGTAGCTGTATTTGTGATTATTTATCGCGGCAAATAAGCGTTTAGTGCGATTCATTTCACTCGGTTAATTTGATTATGAAATAACTGTGCGAGCGAGCGCGTGCGCGCACCAGAGCGCTTGAGGGTAATCGCCGCATCGCCAATTGTTCTCAATAATTGCCCGGGCTCATCGATAATCACCCTGCCCCACTCTTTCTCTCTCGGCACACAGGGGGAAAGAGATAGCCTGGCATGCTGGAAATCTAAAAAAATATTTGCGGTAAAACTGGCCGATAACCGATATTGTGTAACGAGTGAGGCCAGTGAAATTCGGAACGGCTCCGAACCGGCTAGTAAGAAGTACCAGGGATATTTTCCATTTGGTAGCTTGGATTCAATTACAACAAGTTGAAAATGCAATTACTAGCTAGGAGAGGCGTCTCGCAATCGACCAATCACTTTATTTCTGCGCACTTTTCAGAGAGGTAAACCTGACGGGATCGGAAGTGGTGGTGCGCTCCAACCGCAACGAGATTTCCCTGACGAATCTGAAGGTCTCCTCGAGCAAAGCCGGTGACAGTCGTGAACGAACACGACGATATGTTTTCGACTACTGCTTCGACTCCTCGGATGCAGAGGCGGAGTGTTACGCGGACCAGGCCAAGATCTACAGGAGTCTGGGCGAAACTGTCCTCGATGGTGTCTTCTCCGGGTACAATTCCTGCCTGGTGGCGTACGGTCAAACCGCGTCCGGGAAAACGTACACGATGATGGGCACCAAGGTATGCTTGCCGGCGGGCCTCAGCCTAGTCTGACGGCCGTTAAACTTGCGTCCGGTTTTATCCTGTCGCCGGGATACCAATTCGTTATATTAGATTTGCTCGATAGCTAGTGCACGCCCGGCCAGCGTTTATTTACGATATAGGCGTATACATATGCATAGAGCGCGCTCGATAAATATTCGGGGACCTCGGCCACTGTGTGCCTGCACTGCGCCCGGCAATCAATCACGATTTATTTGCCGGCGTTATTACAGTGGCCCGCTTTAACGGGTCCCGGTCAATCGTCGAGCTAAAATGGAGAACGGCCCGCCTCTCAAACCGGCCGCTTCCCGCCGAGCCTTAACTCTTTGCGGTTAAGCCTTTGACGTCGTGTCAACCTCGTAAATATTACTAAGCAACAATATGTCAAGCACATAGTCAAACAGACTTGGAACCAGAATTAATTGATTTTCAATCGAACAGAAGAGGACACGGGAAATAACTATGACCACAAGTGTCCAATAGTTCGCACATATTCCGGGCATTCATAGCTTTGCGAATTAACCGATTCGTTCGTTCGACTGTGAAATAGTCGAACGTATAGCGGCTCCTGTTATAGAAACGGTAGCGAAGCACGCGTGCTTCCACTAATTGGCTAACTAAAAGAGTATCCTCCCTTTCTCGTTCTCTCTTTTTCTCCGCAGTCGTTTTGTATTTAACTGTTTCTCTCTGGGCAAGCTCGGGACGCGGGAGAGAGCGGACTCTTCGGGCGATGTTAAAAATTTCCGTACCCTCCAAATCGAGACTGTTTTTGCGGACTGGCGCTTAATTAAATTGGCCACGCACAGGCGCGCATCCACGCGTGCACGAATGCTGTATCTAACGGCGATTCACATTAGAGGCGGCGCTGGTCACGGGGAACTGGTTTTTAAAAGCGCGGCACGTGTTGCGGCTATGCATCGGTCGCGTTTGTCGGCTTCCAATTATAAAAGAATCGTTCGATTGTCGCGCGCCGAAAGCACCCGATCGATCGATCGATCGGTCGACACGTCGCTTAACAACTCGCCATTTTTCCAACACCAGCCATTTTTGCCAAGCTCGAATTTCACCTCTCGTCAACTACTCGACCTAGTTTTCCTTTCCATGGAAGTCCCATGTTATTCTGGTTGTATATTTCAGGAGGATCCTGGACTTACGCCGAGATTGTGCGAAGGACTCTTTGCCAGGATAGAGGAGGAGAAGAAGAATGAGAGGATGTACTGCGTTTCCGTAAGGTAGGAATCGTGGAAAATTCATAGTGTGAATCCCGAATAGTATGCTAATAAAGAAATGATTTGGAAGTAACGCAACACCTTGAGTTAATCGATAAGTCAATGAAAGCCTCGAGTAACGGCCTCGGGTGAATTAACGAGTCAATGGAAACCTGATGATTGCGATACTGACACTGCTAGAAAAGTTGCGAGATTGTAATTCCAGTATGATGAGGGCTCCACGATAACTGTGGGAAATCAAACAGACTCTCTGTGATTCTGCTGCGGTATTGGGCAACCTTGAAAATCGACATTGACGGCTCTGTCGGTCAAGGTCCTCTTATCAGCGTGACTCCTTCCATAATCTCAACGTTCAAGTTCGATCACAGAGCTGCCGAACGACGATTTTTCCTAGGACTTTCAGCTTCCACCGCGACTTTTCCAGAGTTCGCCAGGGAAAATGTCGAAAGTGCGTCGTTGCGTTCTCTATGGGTTTTTTGGGAAACTCTCTTTTAACTTCGGTGATTTCGCCCGTACAACTAATATTCCACTCAACGGAAACTTCCTCGTTCTCGTACGTGTACACTAGTTTGAAAGAGGGCAAGTACGCCTGGCGTGCACCATTAATTGCGAAAAGAGAGAACGAGTGTTCAAACTAAAAACTCTTCATGGTCGCTTCATACTTTTATAAACGCTTTCTCCTTTACTACTACAATCCTCGGCGAAATATTAGCTCTCCTCTATCTTATTCGCATTACTTCGATAGATATCTTCTAACATTGATCCTCCAAGGGTGAATCGTCCAAGTGAAGGATGCTCGAGAATTTTTCTATACAAAGCCGAAAGAGTGGCGTTCTCTTTCGAGCGCAGGAGTTCCCGCCCATCGGGATTCCAGGGCACAATTGCCGCTGGAATAATCGAGCAATTACCCCGAGGGCAATTAGGCCAATGGCCAATTAATTCGTTCGCCGGGGGGAAAGTAGATCCCAAAGTGAATTGTGAATCGTGAATCTAGCGTTGTTGGAATGGGTTGGCTCGACACGCGACAGAGCAGAGCAGAGCAGAGCAGGCTAGTGTCTCGTGTCGCGGTCGACACGTGGCTCGAATTGAAGGCGGCGGCGGCGTCGGCGAAATCGAAGGCTCCCGGAGTTGGAGGCTAGCGAAAGTGTGATGTGCAACCTAGGCCAAACTAGATAGTTCCTAGAGCGTGGAAGGGGTTTCGCGGCTAGGCGATCGCGAGCTTGCAAGCGCGTTCTGTTGGCCTGGATGTGTCTTGTAAGCTCAGTGGCCCGTGACTAGTAATCCTAGACGGACGGGAGTCTTCGCGCTCGGCACTCCGGTAAGCTCTTGCTTTCCTTTCTCATCCTGATCCCCGCACCTTCTTTACTTACTAGCTACATCTTCCACTTGTCACTCATACATTTCACCCCTCGAAACTACTTCCATTCCTACCATTCGACAGCCCTCACACATAACATCACCCAACATCAAATAACTTTAAACGGGAGGATCAGTGTGTCAAGAGTGTCACTTCCAATCCATTCTGGATACAAGCAGTTTAATCCTTTATGGATTAAAAACCATATTACGTTAATATAATATTGTGACATGATGGATTAAATTACCATCGGGTATTAATTACCGCGTCTGGCAAAGGCAGGATTCTCGCTTCAAGCTAAATTACAGCCAGCAAATTCCTGTGAAGCATTCGGGGCAAGATAGAGTATATCGCAAGAGGAGTAATTACGGACCGAAGAGCCGATAATAAGCTCGCCGGAGGGACCAAGTAGTGGCTTTGCGGGAAGAGGCGAGTGTATCAGGGAAGCCCGTGAAAAGCAGAGAAATATGTGCCCGCGGCTACGTTTCAGTCGGATTTCGCGCGCGCGCTCGCGCCCGCCGACATATTTTGATTAGGACAGTTATCCGTTGTATTCACAGTAGTCGGATTCAGTGGAGCAGGCTTTTCCCGATGGCGAAGATTCCCATTGGTGCTCTGTGGATGGCTGGACGCTCGGAGGAGAGTGGTGCGCCGGGGCGTTGCGTACGTCCAAACACTACAAATCTCTGTTTATACGATCGGTGGTAGTTATTAAAAGCGGCGTGGCGGTGCATGGTGCATTCTATGTGGGGCGAGGCGAGGCGAGGGGCGGGGAAGGGGACGGCGGAGAAATATGCGTCCTGTCGCGGGACATTGACTTCGCGTGAGAGCGTATTTACGCATCGAGCAGCCCGTCGTCATTCATGCTTCCCTTCGACGGAAATCCTATCTCTCTGGCTGCTCCATATGCTCCCAGTTCGAATTCACTCCTTTTTTTTACCCTGGCAAACACTGCGTGTCGCCGAAAGCCACCCACCCCACCTCACCCCTTCTCTCACTCCTCCCGTGTCTATCGCTCGTTCGGCAAGGGAACGCGCTGGAAAAAGTCGGTCGTTTCGAACCTGCTGCTTGCTACCTCCCGCCTATTCTAATGTCAGTAGAAAATCATGGGAAACTGGTACGAAGCTTCGTCGAGCGGTGCGCCGCTCTATACATTCCGCTTGGATATTAGTGGCGATATCACTATGATCTCGTGAATCCCACCCCCCCGATAAAACGCGATGCCGCTTTGCACGTACTGTGTGCGCGCGGAGGCTACGTGGCATACGATTCGCCGTTGCAGCCAAGGCAATTGCACGCAACGCGTTTAAATAAGCCTCGATGACGGCCTGCCGATAAACAATTCTCGGACTCCCTCGCAAATTCGTCATTTCGGCCCGCGATAATTATCGGGGCATCGCGTCTGTCAAACGATGATTAACGCGCCCTTGTACTGGCGCGCTTTCTCCCTTTCTTTCTGCCTCGTAATAAGTTATCGGTAAAAAGTTTGCCGGTACGACGAGAGAACTGCCAATTGGGCAGCCGCCAGTCGAGCAACTCTCTTCGGATGCGAAAGCGCACTGTATTAATTCCCAGCGACGCTCCGGCAACTGGTGGAATACGGAATCCACATTGGGATTCACTGGCATCTGCCGCGGATGGGTTATTAAATTGCCAAGTGTCATTCCTTCACATCTGGGAGGAGTGTACGCCTCGGAGGATGCACGAGTGGCCAAGGGTGGTAACTCCACTGTTCAGGAGGAGAGTAACTGCATCTCTATTCACGCCGAAATCTCTTCCTCCTGGCAGACTTTTATGACAAAACTTTCGCATACCTGGCCAGCCAGAGCGAGAGGGGCCAACGAGGATCCGGGCACATTGCAATTAAATTAAAGCTGGAGCCGCCTTAATATCAGCCGCCTCCTCTTTCTCCCTCTCTCATCCAGACTCTCAGAGAGACGCCGTCTGTTTTTCCAGGACATTACTTTTAAATCGAAGCAGCGTCCACTTCCACGCTCAAGCAGCAGCTCGTTTCTATTTCCAGCTTGGCGTCCAGCTTGGCGTATTTTCGCTACGTAAACGATATTGTCGTCGCCAGTTCGCAATTCACTCTCTGTCCCCGACGCGCGGCGATGAGACGAGCCGAAAGCGCGTCTCCTGAATGGAGGAAGGAAGGAGGAGATTCGCGAGGAAGAGGGCCGGGAAGATTTGCGAGGACTTACGCGTCGGGAAGCAAGGACTCTCTCGTGTTCGCCGAAGAAAGAAGGACGCGCGTCAAGGACCGGCTGCTCTCAGGCTCGGCGTACCATGAAATGATACAGGACTGAATATTAGTCTATCTCGGGAGGAAGGTATGTCGGGCGGGCAGAGAGGGAGTGAAAGAACGAAAGGGAAGAGGGATGCTGGCATTGATACGCGAAGCCATCGAATTTCACGGCTACGCTGTATCACGGTCCAATACCGGCGCGATCTCCTCGAGATCTGCTGACTGTTGTCCTCTATCCGCTCGTCTCTTCATAGTAGCGACATACGTGTGCGATCCCAGCTGGTAGAGCCGCGCCGCTCTCTCAGCATCATCCCTTGGAAGGAAGGAGTCGGCAGTCAGCGTCGCGGAAGCTCCCAATAAATAAAACTCACTCGTGCGAACTGCTAAAAGCGTAACTGTCTGATCCGCGATCTCGCGATCGCGCTTACCTTCCGCGTCGCCGGACCAACGCGACACAGGATGCCTTCGGGGGAATCACGCAACTGGAAATCAGTGGAAACGCCTTGAGGAAGGACTGAATCCTTAAACTTGCCGGCGGACACTCGCCAACTTGTCTCGGCCAGAAGAGCGAACTAGACCCGACTCCTACCGATTCTCTATTGAGAAATTAAAAGTACGCCAACACTTGCCAAGTGGAAACACCGAAGTCCTGCAATTGAAATGGGGACAAAAACTGTAGAGGCTGGCTGACTCTAGGAAAGAGGTGGGAAGGGGCTAAAGCGATTCCAAGGAGAATGAAAAGACAAGCAAGCGCCGAGGAGGCTTCCCGAGACGCAAAAAGAACTGAAGAAAAGAGGGAAGAAGAAGGCGGGGGCGATAGTAAGACGAGTTAATGAATTTTCTCTCGATCATAATTGCCGCAAGGAAATTCCCGCTCTGTCCCCGATAATACCAGGCGAGAGAGCCTCGGCACTAATGACTGCGGGCTTGGCCGGACGCCGATGTTTAAAGAGCGCTCGGAATTTCCATGGGAAAATTATCCAGCCACCCCGAGCGGGTCCCCCGCTTTCTGTTGTCTTGGTGCTCGGTCGCGCCACTTTTTGCGCCGGTTATGAACTTCGCTTTTTCATCTAGAAAGGAATGTCTTCGGCCTCGCAGCCGCCTTCTACTTGCCTGCTCCCCCAAGACGTTCTACGGCGCAACGAAATGTGTTCATGCGTTTATCGGCGTGTCGAGAACTCGTTGCTTCGCTAGTGCCGCTCGGCAACTAATTAACTACTTTCCCCCGGTATTTCCAAGCTAGTCGAGATAGTTGCTGGCTGCCGGTAGCACGTGCAGGTGGTGGATCATCCCTCCACCCGCACTCTTGTTTATCCTGTTCACGTTCATAGAAGGTGGATAGAAATACGATTCCACAGAAATACGTTGGCTGTTTCGCTTCAGTTCTCTGGCAGGCAGAGCACGCTGCGCATCGTCAATTCATGCACATCCGCTTTCCGCGTTTTGTTGTGCAATTAATTATGGCTATTAGCGAATCGTGGCTGTCAATAAACGGGCGTGGGTCAATCCGGGATATAATTTAATCTATGATTCCGAACGAGTGCGAGCGAGTCCACCGCTGACGTCCGGCTGGCATCGGCTCTAATGTGTTGATTCATATATGGTGCGGTCGCAGTCCATAATCCAACGGGATTATCGATAATAAACCTGAAAATCGACGATAAAATCGTCCCTTTAAATCACTGTTGTTCGTCGACCTTCCATGAACCCGATAAACCAATGACACCGAGATATGATTGCTCGAGTCGCGGCTCGAGTCGTGCGAATTTCGAGGAGGCCAGATACACTTCTATTATTGCGTCGCGTGCCCTGTCATTCTCGATATAACGACAAGCATAAGCGTAGAGAAAGAACGGGAGGGAGGGCTGGCAGATGAAATAATTAAATTGTGACCATCATAAAACGCGCCGAGATCCAAGCACCAGCTTTAATACAAGTATTTTAATAAACATTTCTCGAGCAAAGGTAAATCCAATAAGTCAGCTTAAAACAAGGTCTCTTTGAAAAAGAAAAGCTTAAGTAAGAAAAAAGGCAAAGACCCCTTTCCTCCTGGAAATCCCGGCTACGCCACTGGCGACAAGTATGATAAAGTATTGTTACGTAAGATTATGTTGTGCCCGGTGGCACGTGGCTAATGTAAACAGTCTCGACTGTTCTCCCCGATTATCATATCAGCGCGTATACTAAATTGGAATGAGGACTGCCACCGGGTCAATTGGACTCGAAATTAAATGTGGAGCAGCGCAATACGGATCGACAATGTCGATGTATTCGAGGGAACGATATGGCATTACGTCGGCTTTGGGGCAACGTTCCAAAAGCATCCGGCAATTATCAAGTAACATTCCGCGATCACGGATTTCGATCGCGTAATGAGCGCCAGGCTAATCGAACCTTTGGCCAGAGCCGGCTTGGATAAAAGGTTGGCAGAGTGAGAAAGCAAGGCTTCCGGCAGAGAGCACTATATATGTGCAGAGGAAAGTATGTAGCGAGGGAGAGATAGAGAGAGAGAGAGAGTTTTGGAGGACGAGTGAGAGGAAGAAGGAGTGCTGGTCTATCGATCAATCAGCCATAAGTAATGCGGAGCTTTTGATCGGTTACCGTTTCATTGCGGATGGAAAGAGGGTGGGCGGGCACACACGCGGCACACCCTATCACGGCCAATGGTGAATTCGGCGACTTAATTACATTAAATGCTGTGCGTCCGTCTAATGATGATGCTTCCTGATCAATTAACGCTAGCCCGCCGTCCACTGGCAACGGTGTTAACGCGCCTTCGTGCTTTGAATCCTTCGGCCTCCGATCGGCATCTCCGCTCCCGGAGATCCTCGTTTCGAATGTATGCTCAGCATCCGCTCTCGTTAGCGCTTGAGGGGTTGCCCTTTCAATCAGCCGATATGATCAAAAGGCTGCACTTAAAAGAACAGCCTGTCCAATTCATCTGCTCGGTCGCCGATGACTTGCACGAGAAAATGCTTCCTTTGCCAGTCCAACTGAAGTTGTATCGACGGTTCTATTGGAATGGCGACCAAGTTCTGGGGAATCTGGTGGCACGACCGCTTGACACCTTTCGCAGATAGGCATTCGCACCCGTGACCCACTAATCACCAATCGATATTCGAAAGCGAGCGAAAGGTTTAAGCGTCTCCTGCCTAAGCGTGTATTTAACGCATCCTGGCCTCTTGTCCCTCTTAGTTGAAACAATAGCTTCCTCTTCTTCTGTGAGGCAAAGCGAGAAGTCGGGAGAAAGGGAATACTGGCTGAGAATCGTCGTGAAAAGGGACCGGCGCACAAATCGTTAAAGTGTCAGGGGAAGTGATTATTGAAAACCGATTTCCAAGTTTCCCCGGGACTGCGAGACGTCCCTTGCAAGTACCCGACAGTGTACAGGAGAGTCCTCGTTAAGGAACTTGGCTGGTCCCCTTGTCCCAGCGTCTCTTCATTTGTTTATTTTGATCGTAACGAAGTTACTCGGGCACACAGGCAGCCGCCTGCCTCTCTGCCAATCGATTCCCGATGCAGCCTGGCATCGGCTCGCCTTTGGCCTTCTCTTCGACATTCCGCCCTCTAGCAGGAAGCGCCCATCCGCCATAATGCCGGGCCTTATTTCAAGACACGCCATGTATTTGGAGCATGCATGAGAGTGAAACGCGGTCGACGGCCTCTTCTCTTTAACCCTTTGAGGCAGCGCTGCTTTCCCGCGATTCCCACTTTCGGTGAAGAAGACACACATAACGCAGCCGTACATGTGTTGCGAGACACATAAAGCGTGTCCTCGTAGAAAGAGCCCCTTTCTCACAAACAACTCGTTCGCCGAAGCTTTCGAGGCTTGCTTAAATCGTTTTCACTACTGTAACCTAGCCATCCAGCCCGCCCACCCCACCGCATGCAGCAGTAGTCCCGCCGCCGGCCAGGCTTTTGTGCTCCTCTTTCTCGGCTGGCTTCCATTTCCGCTTGGTACACGCGCAAAACAAGCTGGCCAAATAACTAACAATGAGTAACGAGGAGACCGGCCGTGGAAAGAGTGCTGGACCAGCCGGGAAAGTACATACCTGGTCAAAGACCTTGCCAGAACCTCCCTCTTTCTCTTTCTCTCTATCCCTCTGTCCTCTCTCTATAAGAGTGGACTAAAGGGTTAAAGACAATAGTGAGACAACTGAATACTTCCTTTCGTCAGATTCGCTTTTTTAGTTCAACTGGTTTGAGGTCGTAAAAACTCTGTTATTTTTGTGAGAGCAGTGAGGAATAAGGAATCGCGGGGAGGAAGTCGAGTCGAAACACCATCAGGGCGGAGGTATTCCGGAGGAGGCTCGCATATCTATTGGATTCGGGGATCGGGCCTATCGGCGGGCGGGCTGATTATTTTTCTCGGCCTGTTCTCGCTGAGGGTGTCGAGGGATCGATTTTTATTCCGGCGGCTTCGTCCCGGTAATATCCGGCAGACACGAGATCCCCCGCGTTTTCGTGGCTCCGTTCAGCGCTTACTTACCACTCTCGCTCGCCCCCTCTCTCTCTCTCACTCTCTCTTTTCCTCCTCTCTCTTTTTCCAAGAGAAGAAGACTGCTGCTTCGACAGTTTCTCGGCGGTATGGCGCGGGAACATCGCCACGTTTGTTCGGGGGAAAAGCGAGGACCGCCCGTGGGGAGAAGGGCTGGTGCGAGGCACTCGAAAAGTTTAAAGCTCCTAATAAATGGCTCTCGGTGTTCTCGCCCCGGCGAGCACGGATATCATTAATTAACAGTAATTAACGCTCAAGCCGACTAACTTTCGCCAAAGCGAGCCCGCCGTGTGTGCCTTCACTCGTCGAAGGCTTTCCTGCCGCCAATGCGCTACACTACTAAAATACCAAGGATAACAGGATACCCTCTCAGAATGAACTCAAATACCAAGCAATGCAATACAAACTCCCAGATACTTAACTATAATAAGACTGGTATTGCACAATGCCAAAGAGATACTAAAAAGTCTCGGCAATTTGCTTTTTTAACGGGCGACTAATTTCTCTTGGAATTACACTGAGATTTCTTGGCGCTGGCCAATCACAGCTCCATTCCGCTGCTTTCCTTCGCCAGTATCGATTGCAGCGATGAAGGTAGGAGGTGGGCAAGGGCGAGGGGGGGACCTTAAGCCCTGGGAAAATATGCGAGAAATTTCGTGGACGATATTGCACCTGCTCCTTAGCGCCCAGCTGCAATACCTGCCACGATAATGAGCTTCGGCTCGCAAGTATCGGGGTTTTAAGGTCAAGGAAATTAGCAGTGGCATGAAAGCACCGCCAGCACCTACACACAACCGAACATCCCCACCTCCCACACTGTTTTGTCGCGCAATCTGTTCCAGCCTGTAACACCCAGTCGATTTTCCAATTTCCCCAGTAAGGATTAGTCGAAACGAACTCGCAGAATGGCGAAGGGCAAACGAGCTAATTCCCCTTGCCATTCCTGGATAATCAGAGGGAGTGTGTTGGTTTGTGTTACAGTTACCTCGAGATCTACAACGAGAGAGTGCGGGATCTTCTGAAAGCTGCCGGAGGTCCTGGCGGACTGAGGGTCCGAGAACATCCTCGTTTAGGACCCTACGTTCAAGGTGAGATCCATCTATTCTAACTTCTCGCTGTTTACTAATGGATTCACTAATAAATAATAAAGGACTATCGAGAATCCTGCTGAAACTTTATCTGATCTAACTAAACAAGTGTTGTTAGGACTGGAGGAAGCAGGGGACGGCAACTCCATTGCTGACCACTTGTTGATCAGATTTGCCTCCCGACCCTTCCTGGTGCCTGAGTTATCTCTGCCATAATCAGGCGCGTTGAAACTAATTAGAATAAATTGGCAAATGCAGGACTAACGCGACACGTAGTGCACACACTGGGTTCGTTGATGTCCTACGTGGAGGAGGGCTCGAAGGCCAGGAAGACAGCATCCACCCTGCAAAATCCAAGCAGCAGTCGGAGTCATGCGCTCTTGACAATCTCGCTCTCGGAGGACACGGTGAACGTGGCTGGCGCTGGAGCCAACGTTGGCCAGACTTCTACTGCTCCAGCAGGATCCACCACTGCCAGGAGGAACGTGGCAGCACCACGTTCCGCTAGCAAACTCCACTTGGTCGACCTGGCGGGCAGCGAGAGTGCAGCTACGTGCACTGGCGTGCATCGACTGAAAGTGAGTCATTTCCCTAGAAATACTAGTCCCAACGGCCAGTTGCCACCGGCTTGGCAATCGATAAATAATTAAAGGACTTCAATGTCGATTCATTTGAATTCTCCACCTCTAATAAGAAGCAATTAAATTATCGTCGCTTAATTATCAGTTTTATCAACAATTATGGTTTGTACTTCTTTGTCCGATAAAATTTCACAAGTTAAATTCGACAGACTGAAGTCAGATAATGAAGTGTAAAGTTAGGATTATTGTTGGAATGAATTGGTGGGAATGTAGGATTGCGTCTTGTGGCGAATTAAGATTAAAGGCGGGAGTACGTTAGCGAGGATGTGTATCGAGGCGGAGAGAGGATGAGCATGTCGGAGGAAAGATGGGAGGAGGATTCGCGTGAAGAGAGGTAGACAGTGGCAGACACGCGTGTCTTTGCAGGAGGGTGCGAACATAAACAAGAGTCTAGTGGCACTGGGGAACGTGATATCAGCCCTCGCAGAGAGAGGCTCGACCGGAAGTGGTCCTGGCAGGAGGTTCATCCCTTACAGAGATTCCTCGCTTACTTGGCTGCTGAAGGATGCACTTGGCGGAAATGCCACTACCATTATGCTCGCCAGTAAGTGTCTGCTGCTCTCCCTTTTGATCCTTGCTGGATCACTCCGACCACAACCACTCTCACTTTTACTCGGCCTCCCAATCATTCACGGCATCTTGCCTCTCCAGCTTTTTCCCCGCTCTCCCGAAACCCTCGAGCAACCAATGTCCTTGCCCTATTTATGTGACAGATTCTTCCTAACAATTTGCAGGATGAAGAACTATCTCCTATGAAATAGTTTATGCCCGCTCTTAATAAGTGAGGCTGCGATAAGTGGTGGGCACGTTTTTTAAGTCGCATACTTGGCGAGCCGAAAACTGGTGACTTCGGTTTCGACTCACTCGACAAGCGGAATTCCCGCAGGGCGGTTGGCCGGCCCCATAAATTCGCGTTAATTGCCAGGGCAAGAGTTATATGGAAGCAACGGCGGCGGCGGCGGCTGGGTTACGATTCGTGAAATCGTCCTGCTCTCGCCGATCCAGAGTGCCAAGCACGAGAGACGCTCTCCCGCTGTAATTGCTTTAAATGCTTGCTTTCCCGGTTGAGGCGCCGGCCATTAAAATTCGATAACCAGAGACCACTAGTCTCCTGGAATCGGTAAATAAGCTCGTACTGCACTTCATCCGAATCGGCGGCGTACCGAGACACGATTAATTAGATTCATCGTTCTCCCTCGGCTCGTACTTGCAGTCATCGTAGCTCTACTTTATCCGAGGATTACGCCGGAGAATGAACGTCCTCCAGGAAGCAGATACTGACTTCGATGGACCAGTCTGCTCGCTTCATTCAAGGAACATCCGGCAGAATTTGCCACTATCGTATGAACGAGACTAGTTCCTAGATAGACATCGCATGCACCAATTTCGAGTTGAATTGGCTATAACCGTCGAGCAGGATCGACTGGTTTAAGAATGCTTCATTAATTCCGTCGGGTTAATTATTCATCGGCGTGTCGAGTCAGCCGTTGTGGTATCAAAAAGTGCGAGGCTCGAAATGTTTCTATCTCGCGGTGAGAGCCGGCGAGGCATGATTTATCGGGGCACGAAATATTCGAAACCACGGAGCATCGGCGGCTAATTGAATTGCTAATAGCATTTCGGTTTATTGTCGAAAAGGACGTTTAATATTCGCTGTATGCATTCATGACCGCGTATCCAACTCTCTCTCCCCCTCTCTCTATAGTTCTGCGAGCATGTAAAAGCTAGACATTATCGTCGGACACGTCATTTTATCAAATTGAGTCCCTCGCCGGGTATACCGGCGGCACCTCTGACAGTTTTCACTTGGCACGTCGGAGAAACAGAGATGGAAAGAGCGTGGGAAGGAGGGTGGGGCGGAGGGAAATTGATAAGAGGCCGATAGCCGGCGTTAAAAGCGGCGATTAAACTTGCGTGCGGTCCATGGCCTGGTTGGGCTAATCGATTATAGAGTGACGTGTGACCCCTCGTAAAGAAATATCGACAAATTCATCCGAGTCTCACGGTGGACGGTGCGCGGAAGAATTGCATGACAAGAGGAGGAATGACAGCACGAGATAAATCTATCTATATTTAATTTGGCAGGCATCCATTGCTGATTAGCGATACGTAGTCGCAAGGATTTGCAGCTCTCGCTTGAACGGGGCATGCGTTTAGGGAGACTGGTATGCATGAACATTCAGCGAACCTGTCATTAATCAGGGTGAATTACCCCGTCACTTTTCCAGCGATATCGCCGGCGAGTGGCAGCTACAACGAAACAGCACACACCCTGCGCTTCGCACATAGGGCCCAGAGCGTGGTCAATCGACCGGTGATCAACGAGGATCCTGTCGCTAAGATAATCCGAGAGCTGAGGGCCGAAATAGCGCGATTGAAGTCACTTCTACTGGAAAAGGTAAGTACATCTGATACATGTGATAGCAGAGCCAGCTATGGTGAAATTACCCTTTGAAAAAAGATCCAGCGGACAGACAGGTTCTCGCAGCTTTCATTACAGGGCGCAATTAAAGCCCTCTGTGCGTAGAGAAAATAATGCAGGGATAATATAATACGAACACGGCTCGTATGTATCATCATCACTCTGTACTCCATTCTCCCGGCTGTATCAGTCAGCCCTGCCACGTCCACCAGCCACCCATTATATGTCATCGTCGCTTCTTCCGACAGACAGAGAGTACCACTAATTGATTAAACGCCCTTGCAAATGCCCGCCCCCTTTCGATTAGCCGGTAACGGCAACGTTTTCCCGGAAAAATGGCCTTCTGGAAATCGCGCGTGCCACAGCACACACACACAGATGCCAGTTTCCATACTGACAGACGCTAGTATGTACGGGAATCGCGTAGGTTTATCGTGGCGCTTTGCCAGGATAAACTCGTATCGCCGAATGTCATTAGGCAAATGAAATGCATGAATCGTTTATTCGATACTCATTGAGCGGTCGTACGCTCCTGCTCATCCGCTCCCCGCGGCCCCGTACACAGAGAGGGAGAGGGAATTCTGGGAGCCAGCGGGGGCGGAGGCAGCCACACATGATTGGCCCGACGATTGCTGATAAAATACACAGGCTCCCGCAGGTGCGGGCCCGCTTAAAGAGTGATTCGCATTTCCATTTGGCTCGCCGGCAGCACTAGATTTTACGATATCCTTCATACTCGGTCGCGTGCTCGCTCTCTGCCGAGTGCGAGCGTCGCGTAATCGGCTGTTAATTAATTTCATCGAATTTTCGGGCGCAGCTAGCCGCCGCGCACTCCTGTTATTACCTAGAGTATCATCGCTGCTCGGCTGGCTTTGACGTGGAAATGCTGCCTCTGCTATTTTCCAGTAATTGACTGCTCTAATGCGTGATTTTCTGTGGACAGGACGCCGAGGTTGACGGGAGGACACTGTGCAACTGCGGGACACTGCGTGCCGAGCCCGAAACTGATACTAGTGGAATTGAAGTGGCCGAGATCGAGGTTCAAGCTGAGGAAGAGGAGAAGGGGGAAGATGATCGGAGTGTAGTGAGGAGATCTAATTCGATCGAGGGTATAGTCACTCGTGAAACAAGAGGGCACAAACACCTGAGGAGATTCGGTTCGTACGAGTGTCTCTCGACGAGTGGACGCCTTTCGGCGAATTACAGGCGAGCCAGGGTGACCGAGTTGAAGGACGAGGAGGACGAGATCAACGAGATCAACGAGTCTGTGTTCGTCGACATCCCGACCCTCGTCGCCGTCCTGATCAAGCCCGACGACAGCCTCCAGGAGCCTGGCACGCAAATCGAGGAGATCTGCTCGGATGAGGTGGTCGAGGATTCGATCGACAGTGAGTTCATAGAGTCCGCAAATGATCACGAGATCTTCCACGTTACGGAGAAACTTGGTCCTGCTGAGCAGGAAGATCGCGGCAGCCCTGTCAGTTCCTGTCAGGTGGTTGATATCGATTTACAGGAGGTTTATGGGAACTCTAGAGAGTCGGTATTGAAATTAACCGAGGTCGGGTCAAAAGGCCCCGCTAAACTACACAAGCAGGCCTCGATCGACATTGCCCCGCGATCAGTCTCCTCGAATCTCCACACCTCTAGGAAGTTTGGATCGGTCGAGATTATCCAGAGGAGGAAGGATCCAATAGTCACCCTTCAGAGATCGCAAACAAACTTGGAGAAAAGACCTGTGCTCCCGGATAGAAGCAAGAAACTAAACAATATCCGGGAGATCGACGATCAGAAAGGGAGGAACAAGGGAGGATCAGTGTCGAGAGGTTCGGGTATTACTGGGAGTAAAGAACAGCTACAGAGAAAGGGTAGCAATGACTCGGACAAAAGTCTGAAAGACTCGCCATCGGCAAAATCGAAGGGTCACGCTAGAAAGCCAAGCCTTGAGAACCTCAAGAGGAAAACCAGCAAGGATAGTAGTTCCAGTAGCTCTAAAGACGAGCAGATCCTCATCTCGTCTAGCGCTCGCGACAAACTGTTGCGTAGGAAGAGTTCCTTGGACCAAGAAGGCTCAGGATCTGTATCACCAGGACGTGCGCATACTCCGATCCAACGGACCAAGAGAGCCGACATCGTGGCGGCGGTCACGGAGAGGTTATACGCCAGCCGGAAGCACGTGGAGGAAGGCGCAGCCTCCACGTCCGCATCCGGAGTGCGTTCACCTCCGGAGGGCACCGATGTCAAGGTGATGTCATCCGTGTCCTCGACCAGAAGCAAACTCCAGGAAATCTCGAGGAGGATGCTCGCCAAGAGACGTCGCGTCTGTGTCGACACCCAGACTGACATCTTGCACACGGTTCGAGTTAAGGACACAGCATCCCTCACAGAGTTACAGCACCAAGACGTTGCTGTTCTAACAGACAATCATGAGACCTGTGACTTCGCCAATCAAAGGATTCCCACGTTAAGGGTCAAAGAAATAGCTACCCTCACTGAGAAACCGAAGACGACCATCGTCCGTTGTCGAGATGTTGGCAGTTTGGCTACAGATTTTCAAGACTCCGAGTGCGACCTACATTCTCTGCGCAATGACTCCGGTATTCTATCGGACGACACTCAGAACTATGCGGAGAGCAATCTCTCGAGCACCGAGGTGTCCGATCTCTGTGCTGAGAGCGATAGGAGGATCCTCTGCACAGACAGTTCAACTAATACTTCCTTTTTATCCCACTACCGTAATTCCGCCGTTCAAGTGTCTCAACTGGATGTCCCTAGGATAGAAGGAGTAGGGAGCAAGGCTCCGATCTGTATCAGGGATTGTTGTAAATCAGTGCAAGAGCCTCGACAAAGGCTGCAAAGCTCCTCGGTGCAAACAGCACCGTTGGAAACTTTGGCTGCGCAAGTGCCAAGCGTTCAGATGGCCAATCTGCAAGTGCCCAGCATTCAAGTTGCCAGTCCGGAAAAGAACGTCATCTCGATATCGTTGCCCGATATGATCAGCATAACGATCGAGAGCTCGAACATCCTGGAGTCTCGAGTGGCAGTCATGGATAGCGTCGATCACGTCGAGGAAAAGATGAAGATTATCACTCGAGATCGAGAATCTCAGACGGAGGAGCATGCTAATGCAAGTATCGATTCGGGAAATCGATTATGCTTCAAGGATCTGACGAGATCGACCCTCAGTCAAACCGAAGGCAGGGTCTTCCGTATCGAGAATATTTTCCAAGACCCAAAGAACGTAACGCGAAATTGCTCAAGATTGGAGGAACCTCCGAGCATCGTGGACAGTGGTGCAGGGAAGAATTCCTTTACTCTCACAAACTCTCTCGGCACGTCTTACGTAACGAACGGGAAGGATGGCAACCTGGATAGAGGAGAGGAAGGGAACCTTTGCTGCGAACTTTCCAAGACAAGCTCTTTCCCTAGGGATGGATTAATTACCGAGGCTTTCATCACCAAGAAGCTCAACTTGGCTCCTCACGGATGCCGCGGTCAGTTTATCCATGGACCTTGGGAAAGTTGGAGCGTTTACTGTCCCTTCCAGTGTGTCGACTACCAAAGTGCAGCAGACGCAGTTTCTGCTCCCTGGCAGTTAGAAAATCATCCCACGGTAACCAATGATTTTACTCTCACTTCGAAAAATAATTCGATTCCACCAACTGCCGAAGACAGTTTGAATCTGACCAATGATAGTCCAGTGAATGTTGAACCTTCCTCAACCGGAATCGAAACAAACACTTTGGATCACGAGTACAATTTCTCGGACGATAGTTTGGATTATAATGTAAATAATATACTGAAGAAAGAGCTGTCTTTATACGAGAAACATGGGGGCGACTCGGACTCTCGCGAGAATCTTTGTCCACCAGACGTGGTCGCCCACACAAAGAAAGAGGTTCCCAAAGCCATTAATAGTTCTGAAACGGACAAAGAGAATGGGGAAAATATTGAGTCAAATGAAAGCTCGGATTTCGAGGTGGAGGAGTACGTCGCGATCCCCAAAGCAAGGCCAAACGACCTGCCCGACGGTCAGGCTGTTCACGACTACAAGACTCTGATCTTCGGCGAGTCGTTGACGAACGTTCACGAAGCTAGAATGGAAGGAGTGGATAGTGCAAGTTCAGAGCAGAAAAGTGGAGGAAAGAAGAGGGTCTCTTTCTCGAACTCAAACACTCCGGAAAAGG
Source organism: Ectemnius continuus (assembly GCA_910591665.1). Lineage (NCBI taxonomy): Eukaryota > Metazoa > Arthropoda > Insecta > Hymenoptera > Crabronidae > Ectemnius > Ectemnius continuus. The sequence continues at coordinate 2,619,297 of OU342868.1, read as the reverse complement.
GTCGCGAAGCCGATAAGAGACCAGCGGGAAAGGAGGCTGCGAGGCCGGCGACTTTAAAGTCCATTATTAAGAAGAAGAAAGTCAACCAGAAGGAAGACGAGGAACAGCACTGTTCGGATCACAAGACTGACGATTCCATCCAAGCTACTTCCAGCAGTAGCACCCGGCAAAATATTAATAACGACAGCAACAAAAAACCAAAAATCCGAAAGAACAATGCTGGGAACAGTCAGTGTTCTGACGAATGTCTTTGGAACCTGAAAGAACCACGTAAAAGGACGAGATTTCCGGAGGAAGATATTCTGGAGGACACCTGTAGCGAGTCGGACAGTTGCTCGAGTTTCGAGGAGGAAGTTTTATTGGGTGGTGGGTGGTCCAGGAACGTCGTCGAGGAGTACTTAAGCGAGGCGGCGAAATTCATGCGCAACATGAACTCTATCAACGAGTACATGAGTGCGACGAGATCATTTGGCAGATGCCCCGCCGGATCTCGCCGTCGGGGGAGTCGTCGGCGAGCCTCCACTACTTGGGACGACGACTACCAGGAGAATCATGGCCGGAAGACAAGTTCAGGGGTCGAAACAGATGAACATCTAGAGGAGGAAGACATGGAGAGATCGTCAGACTCGTACGACAAGTGTCTCGAGGGTATCCGACGGCTGGAGGAATGCATTCAAAGGGTGGACAAGCAAACCGAGCTTCTTCGTGAGAAGTACGGCATCAACTGCGAATCTGCTGGCGCTAGATTAAGTTTAGCGAGTCCTGGCATAGATCCCAGTGCATCTGCCGCCGGGAAGAAAGAGGCTACCATCTCCAATACCGAGGAAACGATGCTCCATAATATTTCCAGCGTGTCCCGGAGCCTTTCAGCGCAGATTCACCCTGGAAACAATAACTCCGAAAGTAAGGAAGAGGAGGATGAGGAGGAGAACCTGGAGAAAAGAATCTTTGATCAGTTAATGAGCTCAGTTGATTCCGGCCAGTGCTGGAGTCTCCGGAGATCCCGGCCAACTCGATCCAGTCCCCCGAGAACTTCTGATCACGCATCACCAACTACTCACTCTACTTATCGAGACAATGTAAATATACTTGGCTCAGGCTACGATTATGATCGTCACGCTTGTGACGACTCATTTGGAACTGTAAACAATACTTTCCCCTCGTCAAAGGACTATGTTGATTCAGCAAAAACGAAACCCGAAGATTCTTCGACATTTAAATCACAGGAAATCTTGAACGAGCTTGCAATTACTGACGACTGGCTTGAGAGGAATCTTTCCAGACGTACACTGGATAATAATCAGGAGGAGAGAAGTAGTAATTCACCAAAAATGAAGTTATTTTTAACAGTCGACACATCGGACATCGAGGATCAGGGAAACACGGATGCAACGGAAGGAAGCCTTCACTTTAGGGAGAAGTTACGATATCCTGGGAGTCCTAGGGCAAAGTTCCTCGAACTCCTACGGGAACGACGACGAATCGTCGAGAGTAGTAGGGGTAGCTGTCTTTCTTGAGCGCTCTTGTATTTTTTCACCTGTATTTTTCTATTTAAACGCGCCTGGGATGACACATTTCTACCCGACCTTGTAATAAAGAATGATCTATCTTGTAAATACCAGATCCATATTTTATAATGATCGTCACTGAAGTATTGAAGCACCGAAAGAGAAGCCCCGTTAACTTATTGACCCTTTGTGCTCTAAGCTCTCTGTACCACTGATGTAATACGCCTGGTTCGTGCTATTAAATGACATTTCCTTCATACGATCGGCCTCTCTTTATTTCTACCTGCCACAACCACTGACGTACACGTGCACTCACACTATTTCCCGCTAAAAGCTCGTGCAAATGGTAGCGATACCTGTTTTTTTCGCCGGCGCGGCACGGCACGGCACGGCGCGGCGCGTTCCGAGCGGATATTTTACGGGCAGCTCGGCACAACTATCCCACAGGATCGTGAATCTGTCGGGGAGTGAATCACCAGCACGGGCGAGCGACGATCGAAACGCAAGCTTTATATCCACCTCTTTTATATCCAGAGTGGGAACTCGAGCCATTGGCGTGCAGATGCACTTTGAAAAGTCGTCGGTGCAAGAATGCTGAAAAATGGCGCACGCCCTTCGTTAAAGGCAAGCAGAAAGGAAGGAGGAAGGAGGAAGGAGGTGAGGCAAGAAAGGAAAAGACTGGGGCATGCATAAATTCATAAGAATTGGCGGTACTGCGTTCTTGATGCAGTTACGAGGAGTCCCGAGTCCTCTCTTGCTCTGGCTCTATCTGCATACTACGTGTGCAGGCGCAAACGAGCATCGTTACGCTTGCATCAGCATCAAAGGCAAATACGACACACACACACTGGCAAGAGATAGAGGGGAAGAGAGGGAGAGAGAGATGGCCTGCCTCTCGAGCTCGTGTCGACGGTCACGTGCCTCCAGTTTTCCACGCTTTTCCCGAGTGTTTCGCTGCGGGCTAAACGCGTGAGGAAAGAGCTTTATCGTCGCTCGCTCTAGAAATCTGCTTGTCTTTTCGACAATGGCTCCCCGCTCGTCTCGCTCGCCGTTAATAATACCGTCTAATTACATCTACCTGCCAGTCTGGATTCATCCCATTAAATCAAGCTTGCCGACCATTTATTTTACTTGAAATATAATACCGGCAGCGCTGGTAGAATCAGGGCTAATTATTGAATAGCGGATTAACAATGCTACATTGACCTGATTATTCAGCAAAGCAAGATTTCAAATGGAATCGGATTCATTAGGGGATTGAAAGTTTTAAAAAAACCAAATGTGTTTGGAAATGGAAATACACTCGAGCGAGGTTGGAAGGTATGAGTGATATTGTTGCAGTATGAATTGTATAATCAGTCGAAGATAAAGTTTGACGGTACACAATGCGTCGAACCTTAAGTCAGAGATCGCTTCTAGTGGAATGCCAGAGCTTTATCTTCTAGTTTGGGTTATCTTCTAGTTCGTCGTCTAATCTACTTCGTGATTCAGGAAGGGCAAACACTGCTGATCAGTGTTACAGTCGAGTTAGAGTACATTCATCAACCGAGGAGAACGGAAGGAACGAAAGACGCAGAAGAAATGGATCAACGTGTGGCAATGGTTCAGGTTCGTTGATATTCTGTTGTTCCGAGATCACTGAACAAAGTTCGATCATTTTTCGCGACTTTTGCGTCTTTATCTCAGGAATGCCACCCGCGCAAGTTCGCTATTTCTGACCCTGAGATAACTTGCTCCGCAGCTGCTCTTGAGAGAGTTAGGGAAATCTGCTCTATTTCGATGTATTCAAGCATATTCTTATTCGGGGAAATACACACTCTCGAAACGGTGATTGCGAATATATAAAGAATACGGGAAGAGAGGTGGGAATGGTGGCAAGCACGGGTGGACGGAGAGTTTGCCAGGAAAAGATGCGGGGTCGAAAGTCAGGCCCGATAACAAATGACAGACTGATACCGACAAATCTGCGATTCAATAAGTATCCGAACGGCCGTCGAAAAGTGTTCAATCGTTGGTTGCGTGCTCATACAGCGTCATCATGCGTGACTTAAACAAGAAACCCTCCAGTTTGGACCTTCTCGATGGTCCTTTCGACCTCCATCTCAATGGCAATGGGAGGGCCGTGCAATCGCCGACCTCTTCACTCAACGTAATTATTCTTACGTCATGCTCGCTTCAAAAAGACGAGATATGCCAACACAAATTCGACTTATTCTAATTATTATGCCGTGTGATTGAAATGTCAGGAATGTGGTAAAGTGGAAAGAACAAGTGTCAGCAATTCGGAATTTCTGTCTCCAGGATCAGGAGGAGATGATCATCGACCCGTTCTGCGTGGAGGGCAGCCCACACAAGATCACGTTCGAGGACATCACGTCTGCCGCGTTCAAGATCAAGTGCGGAATTGTTAACACGCCGTGCGTGGTAAGCATTTTAAACCCGATACATCTTTCCCCTCGGCAGTCGAAGCTGTTTAATAATCGGCAATCACGCTGGCTAGCACTCGAGGCTGTCGGAGACGACGGGGATCGATCTCTATTTGAAGAAGGACTTCCTCCAGACAACCGGTAGTTTCAAGGAGCGGGGCGCCAGATACGCTCTGCAGATGTTGTCCGAGGAGCAGAGGAAGATAGGAGTGATCTCGGCGTCCCTGGGAAATCACGCGCTGGCACTCTGTTATCACGGCTACAAGCTGGGTATTCCAGTGACAGTGGTGATGCCGGTCCTAGCACCTATCATGAAAATCGCTGCTTGCAGGCAGTACGGCGCAAATGTAATAGTGGACGGTCTCGACATGGGCGAGGCAAAGAGAATTGCACTGAGGCACGCTAAGGAGAAGGGCCTGACCTATATTAATGGGTAAGGAGGAGCCAAAGTCCTCTTTCTAGCCCTGGCTGGCTGCATCACATTCCGGACTATGCTACCGGCAATACCAAAAATGAGCTTAACTGTTATTGCTATCACGGCGCAGATACGACCATCCGGATATCATGGCCGGTCAGGGTACCCTGGGACTGGAAATAGTCGAGCAAGTACCTAATATCGACGCGGTGGTCGTTCCGGTAGGCGGCGGCGGGTTAATAGCAGGCGTAGCTCTCGCCGTCAAGACTCTTCATCCGAACGTTACGATTATTGTAAGTCCTCGGCAATACCAATCTTGCGAAACATTCAATTCCCTCCCCCACTACACCTACATCGCCATCATCATCTCTTTTGTCCAGGGGGTTGAATCCGAGAGGTGTCCCAGTTTCAATGCCGCCAGAAAAGCGGACCGTCCGGTCTTCACTCCGATAGATTCAACGCTCGCCGACGGCCTAGCCGTTCCCACAGTAGGTTACAATGCTTTCGCCACTGCCAATCCATTGATAGATAAACTAGTCGTCGTGAAGGAGGAATGGATAGCCATTGCTATTCTTAAGTTGGTCGAGAATGAGAAATGTATCGTTGAGGGAGCTGGAGCGTGCGGCCTTGCAGCCATATTAGCTGGACAATTGGATGAACTCAAAGGAAAAAGGTACTGAGATTCAATATTTTTTTTACTAAGTGGATGTTCATTAATTTACTAATGGTTTAATGAATTCTCAGGGTGGTGTTGCCACTGTGCGGAGGTAATATTGACACGACAATCCTTGGAAGGTGTTTGGAAAGGGGATTGGCGGCAGAGGGCCGTTTACTAAAGTTCTCAGTGACGGTGTCTGACCGACCGGGTGGAATTGCCGAACTCTGCAAGATGCTCGCTAGTATTGGCGTCTCCATAAAAGACATTATGCATGAGCGAGCCTGGATCATGTCAGACATATTCAGCGTGGAGGTCAAGGTGGTCTGCGAGACAAGAGATCGAACTCATGCGGAACAGCTCAAGGAGGTGCTGCACCAAAACTACCAGAGAGTCTCCTTTGGATTACCACAGGGCTCGTCTGCTTTCCACTCGGCCATGATAACGTAACTTCACAGAGAATAATCCTAATCCGTTAATGAACTTTTAACAAAGTGAGTGAAACAGAGCTCGGAGACAGGGGAGAATGATTATATATAAATAATATATAATTCTAGATACTATGTTAATAGAAATAATAGAGCCTAATAAATTATAATAGCTATAGAAACATTAGCGTTGATATAGAGGAACGCAATACAAAGCAGCCATGCAATAACTGTGCTATAACTAATCGAGAAACCAGGCAATGTCAGGGTAATTGATACGTTTTCAGCTAATTGTCGAATAATTAATTTAATAGCCTTGTTGCGATCCAAATCACGTATAGGGGGATGTAGAGGCTCAGTATCCAAGTTCCCCTAAGAGATTTCATCGTGAAAAGGTAAAAAGCAGCCCCCACCCCGACGTATACAGGTAAAGTGTGTCGGGCGTTTGAGTGATAGGGGGAAAATAAGGGGATACGTGTTCGGCGTGCCCGAGTGCACGACTGTTTCAAATTTTCCGAAATTTTATTGCCCTGGCTCAGAGCCTCCCGCCATGAAATACACCTGTTCGAACTTTTACGGGGAGCTACGCTAGATGGAGGCCGCCTGCCACGCAGATATATCCCGTCAGGATATTTTCCTGATGGCGGCGGCGCGGCGCGGAGCGGCGAGGCGTGCTAGGATGCGAGCACCAGCTTTACACCGATATGATTGGCTTTTTGCGTAAACGGCTGCCCTCGTAAACTTAACCTTTACGATCCTGATTACGATGCCGGATAGCCGGATGCTTATTGGCGACAGATACCAATACCAGCAGCAACAGAGAGTGCCTGTCACCTATTTAACAAGCTGCCAGCTATCGAGCCAGATCGAGAATGAAATTCTCACCCTCCGTCGAGGTAAACATACTCGCGCTCGCTCGCTCGCTCGCGCTTGCTTCCTCTTTCGACTATCTAGATCACTGGGATAGCAAGCGTGCATCATATCCAAGCGGCGCTCGTAAAGCGAACTTGCAAAATTTACAGCCGCTTTTCGATCTAGCCCGGAAAACGCGAGATTCTCTCCGCCTCTCACACAACCCGTATACTCTGCTCCGCACGATTTTCCGCCTGTTTGCAGTACAGTAATCAGAGAGTGCATGCGAGCGAGAAGAGAGCGCCGCTCGCCCCCATATCTCTCGAAGGGTAAATTTCTGATGAGGTAGTATCCCCGGCGACGTTAACTGCTTACTAAATTCGCTGCTCGCCACCGAATAGAACGAGCGGCAGTGTGAGAGAGTGTGTGTGTCTGTGTCTGTGTATGCGCGAGGGAGAGAGAAGACTCTCTTGTGAGCGGGAGCTTCCAGCGAGTGCTTTTATAAGCGGCGATGTAGTCCGGGGATTAATGTATCCTTACGACGGTAGCCGTTATACGTGTACCCACCGGAGCAGGTGATATATCGCGGTGCCGGCCGAGCTGTTCACCACGCCAGCGATCGAGAGCGCCTTTAAAAGGCCGAGAATTCGTGAATCCCTCCCTTTTCAAAGATCCCTCACAATGCGAATACGAGCTGTCGCTCTCCTTGAGAATCGAGCTTTACTTTCGATGACTTATGACAGCTCGAATCGCATTCAACTAAAACTGCTCTTATGGTTAATACACAGTAAATAAAACGAGGTCGAGCTTAGAGTGCTCTCACTAGGAAGAATGGTGATTGGAACATTAATTGTGTTAGGCAGAGAATTTTTGGAATTACCTGAAATCTATGTACATATAACTTGCGAATCCAATAGTTTGCGAGATAAAGTCCGTAGGCCCGCCATGTTCTCGCGGAGGGGGTCTGTCTCGGAAAAGTTGCGGCCGGCTGAAAGTCTCGCGGAAAAAGGGCCGGAGAGGGAAAGTGGCAGGATGGCACTGGGAGGGCGGGGAGCCAGTGCGGCTTGAATTTACAGCATTTAATATCGGCAAAATGAAGTACGATCGCGCGCGGCGGCCGAGAGCGGGAAAGGAGCCGGCATTTTGTGGCATCGATAAATCCATTTTATTGCCTCTGCTTGTGGGTGGTCGGTGGATCGTTGGGGGTGGCGGGAGTGGCTAGGGCTGCAGACCTCGGTCCGCTACTACTGCTACCGTGCTCTGCTCTCCTCTCTTCTGCCCTGCTCGGCCACTTTCAGCCTGGCCAGCCGCACACTCTGTATAACAAACACCGAATAAAAACTAATGCGAGCACCACCGCCGACTCCAACTTTCCACGATTTATTTGCACCACCATCCTCCACTTCCAGTTTGGTCTAAGTACCGACATGTTTTGCGCTCGGGATATTTTTCTGCATGAGCCGACCGATGCCTCGCTCCGATTTATCATCGGCATTATCGGAAACTGCATCGCATCTTCTTAAAAGCAAGGCTAAGACGAGCACCGAGCTAGCATCTGCAACGATCCACTCCTCGGAAGCCGGGAAGTCTTGGAAAAGCGTCCGTGCGCGATTGTATAAATCAGTATCAGGCAGGGAGTCGGGGAATTTGTAATAAAGGGCAATCCTATTTCCCCCGGCTCGAGTCATATCTGGCTCGCCACTCGTTGCAGCCTGTAATACAGGACGGGCGGCCGGGCGTTTTCCAGCTTTAAAGGAAAAACAGTTAGTCAGCTCGGGACAGAGGGGAATTTCCAAAGGCTCTGTGAGATGAAAGTTAATTCCACTGAATAATCCCGGGCCGGAGATACGGACGACGAGGGGGATGCAACGGGAGAAGGAGAAGGAGAAGGAGAATGGGAGACCAAGGAAGGATCTGGCTCCGTGCTCTCCTTGTTCACTGAAATCTTGCAGCGGATCGGGAGGGCCGCGCCGAATTTATGAGAATTCGGCTGGCTCTTCAGCCTAGCAGGGAGAAACTGTGAGAGGATCGGCGAGGAGGAGTGGAGGCCTTTCGAGAAAAGAGTGCGGCCGCCGGATTAACTTTGTCGAGCCATTTTGTCGACCACGAGGCGAGCGAGTGAGCGGCCCTCTCCACCAAGAGAAGACACATTTCCAGCAATTAGCTAGCACAGCCACGTTTACTCCATGCGAGTACCGGAGGAGTGCCTGTAGGTTTCCGAGACGAAGGAAAGGAAGAAAGTGGTGGCACGGGGTGAGAAAGAATGGCCGAGGGTAGTGAGAGTGTGGCAAACAGAGTGGAGTGTAGGCAGGCTGGAAGTGAGAAAAAAGGGAAGGAATACCGCGATACCGTACATCGCGGTTGTAAGGGAGAATGAGAATGGCAGGGAACGGGAAGTTACTTATTAGTTTTTAAGCCTCTCCCGTCTCCCGCACCCTCGGGAATTAACCGAGAGCAAATAAATCCCTCGCGCCAAGGGAGCGGAAAAGTCGTTTCACAGGGCGGCGCGCGCTCTCAGGATTTCGCCCGGTGGGTGCGAACACACGCACGAATCCGGAGCTTTCGTCGGACAATGAGATGATAATTAGCGCGGAGAAGCGGGGACAAAGAAGCGCTGACAAAGCTCGCTTGGTACTGCTTGCGACTCCCTCTTTCTTCCTTTGCGCCTCTTTCTCATTCTCCTTCTGAATGAAGTGTATCGCGCGGAGAATGAGTTACGGCACATTTAAGGGGCTAATTTCCAGGAGTCCAGTCGCCGAGTATTAAGTTAATGGAAACTGCCACGCCGAAGAAGCTGGATGTCGAGGTTGGTCGGGCGCTCACCCTCAGGAATAAGTCCATTGTCCGAAAGTTCTCTAATTAATACGTCGTTAAGGTCTCCACTCAATGAAACCGTTACCAATACACCAATCCCGCATGGCTCCGATTTTTTCTCACCCTGTCTTTTCACTCGACGCCCTCAATGAAAACTCCTCAACAAAGCACGGGGAAATTAAAACCGTGGGGAGTGCGGGTACGGACGGGATTCATTCGCTTAAAAACTTGATTAATCCTGTGATTTGAGGGTGGCGTTCAAATAAGTGAATTTGAACTGCAAGGGAAAGAGGCTACCCGACGTTTAAAGTATGCCTTAAAAAATGTGCGAAAAAATGAATTTTGAGCTAGGGGTCTGGAATTTTTTCTGCTTCTTCCTCGATGCAAAAAAACATTCCCCACCAAGTTTCAGCCCCGGGAAAGGTCGGGAAGATAAAAAAACATGGCAAAAACCATGGAAATCAAATATTACAGATCGGTTTTCCATGTGTTTTAGGTAGAATTCCGGCATTTCCCCCACAACATTTATGTTTTTTATCCGTTTTGAGACACGAGCAATCGAAAAATCAAGCGTTCGTCCCGGTCCCAGAACCTTCGAAAAATCGAAAATTTTTGAAGGGGTATGCCTTAAAAAATTTGCGAAAAAATGAATTTTGAGCTAGGGCTCTGGAATTTTTACTACTTCTTCCTCGATGCAAAAAAACATTCCCCACCAAGTTTCAGCCCCGGGAAAGGTCGGGAAGATAAAAAAACATGGCAAAAACTGTTGAAATGAAATATTCAAGATTGGTTTTCCAAGTGTTTTAGGCAGAATTCCGGCATTTCCCCCACAACATTTATGTTTTTTATCCGTTTTGAGACACGAGCAATCGAGAAATCAAGCGTTCGTCCCGGTCCCAGAACCTTCGAAAAATCGAAAATTTTTGAAGGGGTATGCCTTAAAAAATTTGCGAAAAAATGAATTTTGAGCTAGGGCTCTGGAATTTTTACTACTTCTTCCTCGATGCAAAAAAACATTCCCCACCAAGTTTCAGCCCCGGGAAAGGTCGGGAAGATAAAAAAACATGGCAAAAACTGTTGAAATGAAATATTCAAGATTGGTTTTCCAAGTGTTTTAGGCAGAATTCCGGCATTTCCCCCACAACATTTATGTTTTTTATCCGTTTTGAGACACGAGCAATCGAAAAATCAAGCGTTCGTCCCGGTCCCAGAACCTTCGAAAAATCGAAAATTTTTGAAGGGGTATGCCTTAAAAAATTTCCGAAAAAATGAATTTTGGGCTAGGGCTCTGGAATTTTTACCACTTCTTCCTCGATGTAAAAAAATACTTTCTACAAAATTTCAGCCCCGGAAAAGGTCGGGAAGATAAAAAAACATGCAAAAACCTGGCTAAATTAGATGGAATCAGTTAATTAGGAGACTGTTTCCAAGTCTTTTCTGTATAATTCCGGCACTTTCGCCACTGATTCTTTGATTTTTGTTCGTTTTAGTACTAAGACAATAGATTTGTGAACAATTGAAAAAACAGAAAGATTAAAAAATTATTTTGGTCAGGCAATCAGGGAATCAGCTTGGATCTTGGGGGAAGTTTGGAGTAATCAAAACTTTTGGTTACCATACATATGTGCCAGCTGTACGGATACGTTGGAAGAACATAGTAAACTATCTCACTTCAGATATCGCGATAACGTTCCTTTCAGTCGATCTGACCGGCTGCTGCGAGTGGAGTGCAATCACCCTGAAACAGCCGGCGGGGGAGTCCCCTTTTTCTATCGGAATCACAAAGCCAAGGAAAACTCTGGTGGCTCTGTTTCGCCTGGTGCGAGAGGCAAAGGAGAAAGAGTGAAAGTGCGAAAGAGGAAGGCAGAGAAAGAGGGAAGTGGGGGTTCGAAGAGCACGGAGATATTTACTTCGAGGATAGTCGGACGAGTTCTGCTTAATTCCGGACTCCTCACCGTTCATTTTATTCCTGCAGATTAAAGCGAGCCCCGGAGATACTGGCTTCACCCACACGGACAAACGCAGCAGACACCTAAGCGTCGGGCGCATGGATATTCCAGGTGGGTATGTGTATGCGCGCTATGCTTTCTTCAGCGTGCAACACACAGGGCGTGCGGGCGCTGATTTGCGAAATTTATTTGCAGAAAGTTTGCTCGTTAAAAGCCTGCACCTACCTGCTATCGGGCTCTGCGCCTTCTACCGCTTTTACTTCTCGAAACAATACTGGAAAGCCCGGACCACCGGCTGATAAGGGCTCGGCCCTCTCTCTGAAAAAAGTATTCCGCCCGGTTCGCTGCTTCCTCGCTAACTTGTATCTTGTCTGCGCTACTCTTCCGAGTGAATTCTTTAATGGAAAATTCATTCTCTATATAGGAGAATTCCTTTCCCACCATCGACACGAGCCATGAGGATTGTAATCACTCGAGATTGAAGTCTGCGGGGAAGGGCGATCGATCTGCTCTCATTACGGGAAGACACTCATCCAAGAGGAATCTAGGGGAATCCTGTCTACTCTTTTATGCTGCTTCCGGCGGCCCCCGTGATCGATGTGCCGTAATTCGCGGAGAAAAGTTGAAACTGAAGGGACGAGTTGAAGTACGGTGAACGGGGACCGGTGGGAAAGGATCGAACCGATCGGGCGAGACTGTCCGCCGTGATTATATTTTCCCATCGAAGCGAAATCGCCGGTAAGCGATTTGCATTTATATAATATTATTTGCCCGATTGTTGCCTGTCTCCCTTGCTCCGTTCATCGAGCGGTCCTTCTTCCGGGCGGGAAGAGGCACCGGCAAGTAATCGGAAATCGTTGGCTTGGAGACGCTCTCGCGACAAAAGGTAAAAGGTAAAATGGTCCGCCAATATTATCGCTTCTCCTCACTAAAAAGCCTTGTTCGATCGGTGGCGCGAGTGGTGGGAACAGCTGGCGGGAATTAGCGCTCTCATTCCGCATACCCTCGAAGCCTCTTCTCTCCGGGGCGGCGCGGCGCGTCAGATATTCATCCCGCCGTGAAATGGCGCGCTTAGTGCGCGCTTAATAAACACTAGGCGGCAAGTAATCCTGGCAATTATCTTTTATCACGGCCTGTCTCGGCGTGTGCACCAGCCTCATCTCGGGACAAAGGTCAGCGAAAAGTAATAAGCCAGGGCTCAGTGCCATTAGGGTAACGAGATGCTGTCGCGTAATTAGACTAGCCCCATTGCCAGCGGGCCTGAATGAAACATGAGGACGCGTAACGAGTTTAGTCGCCAAGTGATTTTCGACGGATGATTCTGCGGCGGGATGATGCTGCCGTGGGCACCTGCGAGCGGTTTGATGCTGTTAAATCCACCTGGGTCGTCTGTCCCCTGACAGGACGGCCGACTCTGACTGCTATACATATGCGACCGGCAAGCCAGCCTGAATGAGAGCAAGAGAGGCTGGGCTTTCTATCGGCGGTAGAACGCGATGTGACCGAGTCGAAACACAACTGCCTGTTCACGTAGGTGCGGTGGCACTCGCGGCTAGACGCAGAGAACGGGCGTGCGGCAACCTCGATGGCCATGACGGAATGCTAACGTCCGCATTAATACAAACTCGCCATAATTAGTTGCGCTGCTTCCCAGCTGGACCGGCCGCACCGCGTTATTCTAATGCCCTGCGCTGGTCACGTAGCCGCGCGGCTGCACGTCGCAACCCTCACTCGTTTTCGCCACTCCGTCGAGTGGACGACCAGCCTGTCCACTTCCTCCCCTCCCCACCGATTCCTCTCTTAAACCAGTCCCGAATTAATTGGGCATACCACAAATGACCTGCACGGACGTTTAAGAATTCCCTCGAATCCCGACGCTCGACAACATCGGCCTGTCAGTTAGCAAACAACCGTTTAACGCTCTTCATCGGGTAGAAATGACTGCGGTAGTGCGGCGACGCGCAGGAGTGCTTGTACTTTGAAACTTTTGATTGAAAGATTCCAAGTGGGTCGATGCACGACACTGTTTTACAGCTGTGCTCTGAAAACGACGCTCGGAGAAATTGTGCGCACAGACACGGCCTTCTGACTAGTGGATGGTAAAAAGTTTGGCAAGTAGGATGGGATACGTCCCGGCGATTTCGCATCCTCGAAGACGAGGAGTCGAATGGACGGAGAGCCTGGCCGAGTTTTCCCCTTCAGGAGTTGGTACCTGATGTTTTACAGGGGAAATTTTTACTCCCGCGACAGTATACGTCCTCGATGAAAGCCTGGCACTCTTAACTCTTGATATCGTGCCCAGGAATATGAGGAACCTTGGAGCCAAGCAAAACCTATGCCCAGGAAATAATTCTGGAGTTACTGCTACTGTTCCAAAAAGTTAATAATGTTTCTTGGAGTTTACGTCTTGGCTACCCAGCACCTTCTCCCGCTAAAATGAAATTCTAAGATCTAATGCTAGCCAAGTGAAGCCACGTAGCCAACACATAGGTGGAAAACGTAAAAGAACGTCTTGAATAGGAAAAGTCTTCTTGGAATAAGAGGAGTAATCGAGTGGCGGTGTTCGTACCATCACCCTCGACCAAGATCATTCTCATAGCAGAGATTCCAGCAAGGGGAAGAGACAGGTGCCCTTAATTACTGAAGTTCCGCCGTCTAGAACCTGCTGCTTCCTTGTGAATCCAGTACTCGTGATATCTCGCGTATGACAGTGCAAGGCACACACGCGGCCGACAAAACCTCGAAGGGGGCTTCGCTGGTATCCGCTAATGAGCAACTCTACCAACCGGTCCAGGTGTGTCTTCTCTCTTGTCCCCGCTCGATTGAGGTCGCACGATTCTCCGAAAGTAATCACGCTCGGTAACGAGGAACGAGGAGAGAGAGAGTGATGCTTAAGCTCGGCGCGGGAAACATACACACTCTCCCCTGTCTCGGCGTCCTTCGAGGCAATCTTCGCTTTCCTTAAAAGTGTATTTCTCGGTCGAGACGCGGGGGCTCGCTTAACGAACGCGTGAATGAAGGGGATATTTTTATAATTAATCCAGCCGGGCTTTTTTGCCGCGCACCGTTTCTCGCAAGTACTCGCCAAGGGAATGACTGCTTTTCTCTAATTAGAGGAAATCGAGGGCAGCGTTTGACTAATAGCTCGCCGGTGACCATGGCGAAGGCTCTTGTTAGCGGTACACCCCGGGAGAAGGACGTCCACCAGCAGAGATAGTCTTCTTCTCGACGACGCAATTTCTCATTAAAGATAATGCTGCCGGTTCTCCGCGCGGCCAGTGTACCGCTGACGAGAGAAGCGAGGTAAGAACCGATCGTAAGACTGGCATTCCTCTTAATTAGGATCGCCTTACCGCGAACGGTGAGATACAGTCTTTGCCAACTGGTTTGTTAAACAATCGCCCGGACGCTTGTAAACCTGTCGTTCAAGGCTTTCGCCCAAGCACTTATATCTCGACGGTGGGATCGCTCGGTTCACCGGTCCACCGGCACCTGCACTTCATTAAGATACATCCCTCGCTATATCGCTAAAATAATCGGGACAAACATGTGGGTCGGCTGGATTCTATTCCGTGTTCTACTCCACCTCTCTTCAAGGATAGTCACGTTTCCAGCTGGAGCTCGTGGAAGTACGGAGTCAGTAGAATAGGAGAGGCGACCAGGCCGAATCTACTGGCTCGTTAATCGAAGCTGGAGGAAGGATTTTTAAATTAGGGCATTCGGAGGACGAGAGGCCTGAAGAGCCGACTACAGGTGTATCCATGCTGAGCGAACGGCCACTCGAAGAAAGTAGCTCGAGCTCACTCGAAACAATCGAGGGCCTGGCTAGTAGTAGGGTCTGCAGGGGGGACACAGTGTCCTTCGCTCCCTCGTTCACATGGCAGCTCTCGAGAATGTCAGCCTGGATTGGATGACTATCGTTGCCATTTGCAAGGTCGATTGCATCGGTCATTTGGGAAGGCGAATAGTTGCTAGGGCGAAGCCCTGCTATCCGGCATCATTGAATTGCGAGTGCTCCAAAGACTTTTGCCTATAGAGCACCCCTGCGACTCGTTCAAGCCAATGCCTTCCCAACCACTCGACCACTTTCCATCGATATTCACCATTTTAATTCTTTACTATTTTTCGCCCGCCGTGACTATTAGCCTCGGGGCTAGTTACTCGTCCGAGGACTCCATGCTAATCTCTGCTTCCACTGATTGGGAATTCGATCTCGGAACTAACTACGGCCCATTTGTAGGAGACGCCCGTACGGAGAGACGGTGGCTGACAAACTTATCGGCGAGGATAGAGAGGCATCATAATTCAGCTTGTCCTTTCCGTGGTTAGCGCCGCGGCGTGTCTCTCCACGGCTGGAGCGCCGGCTACACGCCGGGAGAAATTATTAGCCTAATCGCTGGGATTGATGGCGAGACTAGAAATGGCTCGACCGAGCGACCGGGTTTCGTGCTTCCGCATCACGTTCCTGTCACTCGGCTCCGCGGTGATTATGGAGATGACATTAACGTGCCTCTCTCTCTCTCGCGAGAGAGAGAGAGAGAAAGGAAGAGGGAGAAGGAGAGAGAATGGGAGGCGTGCGCGCACGCCGGCATTCTCGCCCCGTAGTTGCCAGAGACTTATGGGAGATGGCGTCGATTTTCCGTGAGCACAACCACCCCAGTGCACGCCCGATCCTACGGGAGCCAAAAGTTCGACCAAGTAGCAGCCAACTTACTGTTATATTAAATCTGATTTAATTACCGTGAGCAAGAGCGACGCGAACTACGCCCTCCTGTAGATACACGTCAGCTACTACAACTGTTCGAACTTCTATCTCTGCTGTCGACGAACAACTCACGGAAGACTGGCTTGCGCCAACGCCACTGGGGATTGGACAAGTGTGCGCGCGCTTCTACGAAGAGGAGACATCAGTGTCACCAAGCAAGACACCGAGTTCGAATGAGTTCGGATCCTAAAGGGACCGACTGCTGAACTGGATTCGAGGAAGGAGAAAAAAAATTGGGGCGACTTTGAAGTCTTTTAGGTGCGCACACTGACCAGATGGCGCGGGGCTTATAATTTAATAGCGGCCGAGATGAGCGCTCCTAATAGGCGGAGCCTTCACTCCTCGCCGCCCCGGCGGAACACCAGAGAGCCAGCCAGGAGAGGCTTAAGCGCCGGAAGAATATCAATTATGAGCTTTTAGTAGCACTAGTTCACGCGGTCCCGGCTTGACAGAGCGAGTGAGCGCCGGGCACCAGCAGCCTTTTAAAGATAGAAGACTATTAATACGCGTCACGCCTAGATAAAGTCATTCCCAGTAACAAATGATCGACCGACACCTTGGGGACCGCCCCAAAATATTGGAGCCCTTGCCATTATATTTTTAAACCCTCTCCGCAGCTGATCTCTACATCCGTTTTTTTCTCCGTGTTAGGCACCCTTTCTTGACGTCGCGTTTAGTGGCCCATTTGGCCCGACATACGAACCCCCTCATCGTTGCTTCGAAAAAATATGTAACACGCTAACTACGATATACTGAAGACATTTGCGGAATATACGTTCGGTGAGAGAAATAAATTAGCGCGCCCTCTTGGCCGTGCAGTAGGTGGTTCGTCGCGAAAGAGCGAGGATATCTGGTCCGAAACGAAGGATTAATAACCGAGCTGCGAAGGGTGGGCGGACGGGAGGGAAAGCCGGCGAGAAGAAAATCGTGAGAAAAAGGGCGGACGAGGAAGTAGAGGGTGCGGGTGGGGAGGGCCGAGGCGGAGGAAGACGCTAGGAGAGGAAAGAGGTGATCCAGCGTCTCTGGAGGATGATGCACGAGCTCGCAGGGATGACAGCCGCATCCGGTGCCAGGCAGGACGCGCCGCGACAGAGAAATGCATTTTCCCCCGGGTTTATTTAACTGTGTCACGCTACGAACCATATGATGGAGCGTGCGAGTAGACTCCTACAGCTAATACTATCGCAACCCGTTCCTCCTATCGCTTCGATCAAGCCCTTTATTTCATCTGCTCGGAGCCGTACTCCAAATCATCCTGTTCGTGGCGCTCCTCCAGTTAATTCTCAGTCGGTATACCGCCGATCCAATCGACGGACTTATGAATATGCACGCTTATAGAGGAAAGCGGAGGGCCGCGATCCTAGGATAGCAGGCGATAGTGTTCGGCATTAAACGCACCTGGAGTGCCGCTTCGAGGCGGGAGATCGATCGAATTGGTTTAATTGCCTCGGCTAATGGAATCATGCAGGCAGCGGCAGCCAGCCTCCTTTGATTGTACTACCTTTCCCTCTGGCGCATCATCCTCGATCCCTTCGAGCGCGGCGCCCCCGCCTGCATCTCTTCTTTGAAGCGTTTTGTCGGCCTATTTCGAGCTTGCCCTGCCCACCTCCTGCTGGTTAGCCCAATGTTAGATGTACCTCGCATCGTCTGCGCCACAAGTGTACCATGTGTCCTGTCCTCCCTCCTCTATCTTCTGTCACTCTAATACTACCGATTCGTTCGATTAACTATCGCTGTATTCACCGCTGTCCTCTCACCGCACCTTCCCACGCGGCACCATCAAAGCATAGTGCGCCACCACTTGCGGCCTCGGGACCGCGCTGTGTCTCTATCATTTTCCCCACGTGCCTCCTTCGATTCACTTTACAAGACCGTTGGGAGCCAAGTGTCCACTAATAGGAATCATTCTCGGGGGGGCTAATGAGAATTCTGGGCTATTAAATACAGTAGGCCTGTTATTCACAAGTCCAAGTAGTATAGGTCAATGATATATCAGACGCGGGACATTTCTTCGCATTTATTGACCTTTTCACTGTCTTTAAATGTATCTTTTTGTTTTATTTTTTTATTGGCAAACCCTTAACCTTTTAGAATGTTGAGAATTCTGAGGACTACGCGGAATGTCGAATTTTTGCCTAGCTTGAAAAGTAAGCCTTGATCAGGCATCGTAAAAACGTTGTAGACGTATTTTCTGGAGAACAAACGACGGTAGATCACATTAACGATCTGCATTATTCGGTCGTAAAGGGCGGTTTTAGGGGCGGCCGTAACGGCAACGCTCGTAATATCGAAGAGCCCAAGAAATGAAGAAATAATCTTGGATTGGCGTGCAACGACTCACCGGCTCCTTCTCCGAAATAATGACCAACGTCAGCCGCAGTCAGCTTTCATCCTCCTAGAAAATAAAACCAGCTATCAACACTGATAGTCCGTAGTGTATGTTCTGGGAAAGGGGTCACAGGATGGAAACATGGCGATACAGGTTGCAGTCAAAGCGGAGGCAGAGGCCGATCGCAATGCATTTCCGCTTGGAAACTGCCGAAAAGTGCAGATGCGTTAAGCCTGGGGTTTCCACGTACTCGAATGTTATCCGCTCTCGTGGCGCGCAACAGCGACACGCTTTTTCTCCTGTTTTTTTCCCTGCTCGCCCCGGCCCCGATAAGCATCGAGTAATTAGAGCGTGCGCAAGTGTTCGGATTTGTCACGAAAACATGAATCTCCGGCAGATAATCCACCGCTCGGGCAACTTGACTTCCAAGGCGAGGAAGTATTATTTTCAGAGTACTTTTTAGAGGATTTAGCCTCGTTACTTTTATCTACATAAATATGTCGGCAAGTTGGAATACTGTCCATAATATTTTTCGTCGAAATCGAGCAGGCTGACTGCTCAAAAGTACAATCCTCTGTTGACCATCAACGAACAGAATCATTTTTCTCGTCCCGGAAAGACACATTTTTCCGTGGACAATTTCAGCTGACGGACGGGACGGCCGCCATGCGATCGCATCGCCCTCCGAGTATGTAAATTCACCTGCACTGTTTATTATAACTGTTACAGTCGAGCGGAGCTACAGCTCTCCGCAAAATAGGCCAGCCAATTCTAACAGATCGAACGACTTTTCTAAATCCATGTTAAATGTTGTTCGAATCGAATAGGAACTTTGGAATGGGCATTGATTAAAAGGGATTCATTGAGCAGTATTTCTTGGAATTTAGTTGGTTGGGAGATTGGAGTTGGTGTGTTGGGTTAGTGGGGCTGTGGGATCCAGAGGTGCTGCAGCAGCCTGTAACCCGGAACCGGACGGCAGAGTGTCGCCCGGTCCAGCGCAATTTACTGCTGATGGGAGGTAATTCCGTTGGCTGATAATCGCGGCGGCATCCGGCCGGGTGATCCGCACAATAAATACGGATACCTGGCTACCTCAAGTGATTAATGGCAACCCTACTCTCTGCCCTCGCACTTACTAGTTTCTGTTCCTCAACTCCGAGCTCGCCCTCGCTCTACTCACCACTTTCATATGACACACCTTCTGCCCTTCATACTTTTCATTCTTCCTCGACAGTAACATCCTAAATAATACGAGTCCTCTAATAACAATTTATAAACCTCCAATACACGAACAGAAAAAAAGTTTCCATCCCAGCGGCCTATAAATATCCGAGTAGGGTGGCTGCAATTTATCCCAAAGAAAGTCGTATGACTTTATAGTCGAATTTCCCACCTTAATGGCTAGATCTATTTAGAACTCTTAATTATTTATGATATTCCTGGAAATGATACGGTAACTTCAGAGACATTATGACTATTTTTTCTGAGTTATTTCCAGAGGCCCAAGTCCCTCTACGGCAATGGAAGAAAGTTCCTTCTCCCAATTGCGCCGTGATCTCTGTCTCTCTCGGTTGGCCCGACGGCGCGGCGGTTCCCAATCGGGAAAGTTTTCCGAGCGGAATATTAATTTCCATTTTCGCGGCGGTGCCGGCACCGGGGCTGGTCTCGCGGTGGGCATTAGAGCACGGTCATTGAACTCGCAAAGTGCGAGGATTAGTTTCGCGGAGTGCACAGGTGTGTGCGTGCAGCCAGGTGTGTACCGGGAGGCTCAGACGCTCTGGAGGACGTACTCACGCGCGCCAATGTGAAGGAGAGCTAAGAGCCACCACCGACGGAACGCTCTCCCACGCACAAGCACTGCTAGACACACACCCTCTCGCTCTCTCCCTCTACGGCCCTTTTTCTCTCCCTCTCGCACTGCCACGCCGCGCCGAGACGTCGACGACGATCACACACTACTAAGCGGAGGGGAAAAAATGTTGGTGTGCATCGCCGCGGCCACCATGCCTAGCAGCATTGTCGTGTTGCCAACGAGTGGATATGCGAGGGGGTCAGACTGAGAGAGGAATCGTTGGATATGAGAGTCCCTGCATGAGCGAGACGAAAACGAGTGAATGCAGCCTGAGACGAGAGTGGATATGCCTGTGAAATGGGAGGATCCCACTGAAACAAGAACAGACAACTAAGATGTGATTCACCCTTTTCATCAGTCAGTGCATCCATAGTGCCACATATAATAACAATCCCTCCAATGGACTCATCTCTCATCACCCTATTTTCATGATTGAATACAAAAATGACCGTACAAGATGGAACCCAAATTTGACTTAAGACGACCCACGTATCGCAATAATTTTGACACTACGGTCCAGTGGAAAGCCGTCTATCAAAATGTACCAATGCAAGTGCAACATCACAGACTGGATCCGCCGGTGGCAACAAGATCGCGCGGCCGGTGAAAGGGTGGGGTGGGTTGTGGGTGTGTGTCGCGAGGGGAGGAGAGTGGCGCCGAGGTGAGAAGGGGTATAGAAAAGTAAGCACAGGCGACGGGAGAGTACGAGAGAGGGAGGGGAGGGCGAGGGTCTCGTCTAGTCTGCCGTCGGGCGGCGGGGTGGGTGGGTGTGTGGAGGGGCAGCCAAGCCGGCTGGAAGAAGGGGTAAGCGGCTGGCTCGTTAAAAATACACGCGTGACAAGGTCCTTTACACGACGCGAGTCGCGCGACTCGCGTGTGCCTATGTATTGCAGGTTGCGTGAAGCCAGCCAGGCTGGCTGCGCCTGCTTTATAGCCGGCACTCGTTAGTAATTGAATACTCCGCCGAGTAGGAAACACTCGCGTCAACCCGACATTGTTCCCTCGCGGCTTCCGCGCACCAGCCGCCGACGCACAATTCACAATGCGACGTTAAGTGCGCGACGATACCAGCCGCTGTTACTGTCCGCTCTCTTTATTCTCGCGAGCTTTCACCTCCCACCCGCCCCGCAACTACCCTCACCCAACTCTCACCTCACCTGAACACAGTCGGGCTGTTTATTTACCTAAACATTCGCACGGCTTTCCGCCAGTCTGTTAGTTGACTAGTCTGTCGGCTGTGAGCTCAACTTCTCTCGTAGACCGAGGACTGCCAGACTAAAGAAGTCTTTGTTAGTAGCTTATTCGTCGATGATGTATAAGCGACTGACGTACGAGTCCATGGCGAAGCAAGTAAGAAGGGCGATTCGAAGTAACCGGCAAGAAAGGGGAGGTAGTCATCCGACGCCGGACAAATGGCAGGCGTTCCGCAAGCTTCCGGCTCAAGGTGAACGTCTAGCTAGGTCGTAGATAGAGTGGGGACGCGGGGAAATTCGGGGCGGACGCTTTTTCCAAGCGACGCCTGTCGTCGTCGCTCGTGAGGACGTGAGAAGACAAAGAGCGGGATGGTTCGCGCGCGAGGGATGCGCGTCCAGGAGACGAGAGGGAGTCTGGAGGAGCAGTGAGGGCGAAAGCGCTCGCTCCAGGGAAACATTAGGCTCGCCGTCCAGCCTGGCAATTCGATAAGGGCAGCTCGGCATGACCGGCCAATAATTCTGCGGCGAAGCTCTTTTGCGCAGACTTCCGGCGAGTCGCGATATATCAGTCCGGGTACGAGGCGAGCCGGAACCGGAAACCGTCAATCATAGGACTAAGTTAACGCCGCGAGGCCGCTCGACTCGCCGGAGAGTCGAGGGAAGCATAGCGCTATATCGTTACGCGAACTATTTTATGGAGTCTCGTCCCCCCCTTCGACTCCCTTCGACCCCGCACATACCTTCCCACCCACCCTGCCCTGCCCGATCTATCGTCGATCGAGCAGCCTCTCTACACCCCTGCCAACCCTCCACCGGACTTCACGCCCTCCGACTCCCCCGCCATACTTCTGAAATATACTTTCGAGCAGGCAACATCGATTTTTTCATAAATAACCGACCGTCCACTCGGCTGCCGCTTCCCTAAATCTCTCAATCTGCCCGTGCCCTTATCTCACCTGCTGCCAGCTAACACCAATCCAAGGACTCGACTCGATTCTGTTTATTCAAAGTAGAGGCTTCGTAGAAAGGAATACTAATTGCGAGGTGTGGGATTTAAATGACAATTCTTCATGGAAAGAGCGCGAGGGGAGGGAGTTCGGCATTTGTATGCCACGAAGGTGGTTTAACTGTGGCGGGCCGTTCCGAACATAAAGAGAGAACTCTCACGAAGCGTTTTACGCGTGGTCATTAGCGAGATCGGCGGCAGCTTGTGTTCCCGTTTTTACGAGCTTCCCGCGTGCACCGGTAGTTGGGAAAAAATAAAGCACCCTACCAGTAGCACCACTTGGCTGGCTATCACCTCTGCTCTACTGCGAGAACTCCGACAGCGGTATTTAGAAAGGCTGAAAGGGAGAAAACCTGGACAAAGCTTCCAGTTAATCGAGCGATTAGTATTTTATGAACGAGTGAAGTCGAATTGGCTTACTGACACTTGTTAGAATATAATACTAGAACAAATCACCCACTAAACTTATTGGGGCTGCAGTGCAGTATTCTGAAAAAAAGGTAATCTCTAGATTGGACTCGATCGAACGGCGCTAATACCGCTTTCAGCGGCAACGAAATTGGTTACAGCCGGGAGACAGGCTGACAATGAAAGAACAGAGGATCGGCCGAGCTATGCGCAATAGCCGAAAAGCAGGAACGATGGTCCTTTCCAAATGCGCGCTCGCTGAAATATTGCACTGGTGGTGGAGTTTCGGTTGAAGCTGGCCGCCACGCATATTATGCAGATATAGTAGCACCGAACTGGAAAAATCGCAATAACGAGACGCTCGACGTTTTTCTCGTCTGTCTGGCTATCATTCGCCAGTGTTTCTCGTCGGCGGCACATTCTGGCAAGCAAGCAGCTTCCAGCCAGTCACGGAGACTCGTCAGGACGGCCGTATTTTCGCCGGCGAAGTTACGGTGCGACGCGAAACAGTGGTTAAAGGCGGCGGCGGCGTCGGAGCCGGCCGCTCCTAATTCTTCCGGGGGACGTTTTAACAGCCCCGAAAGGATAGCCACGTACGCAGCGTGCACCCGCCGCCCCTACGTGGCTCGCCGAGCAGCATCGATTATTCACGCTATCAATTGGCAAAATGAGCGGTAACTTCCGCTTAGATAGCCACCTTTTACGAGGACGCGGTCGGTCAACAAACTCCAATTCTTAAGTAGTATATGTCGCTGTTTGATCAACAGACCGCATTACCACAGACTTATATATCCGGTTAGCGCGGAGTTGCGTTAATCGCACGCTCTCTTCTTATGATTTAAGAGCGTAATTATTGGGCGACGTGCGGAGCGCGCAACTTGGGCGAGAGAAGATGAAGGAGAGCGTACCTAATTCCAGCATCAGGAGAACTCCCCGGGCTTGAAGGCCTGCTAGATGACTTTCGAGACTGCGCTCGGTCCTTCCTCATCATCGTAAAGTTTATGCGACGGAGTGCTGTATACACCCCCTGACTTAGGTATTACACTCGGAGGCCGAGATGGCGTGGCAGAGAGAGGGCAAGAGAGGGGGAGGAGAGGGGCAGGAGAGAGGTGGCTCTCGAAGCTGCCTACAGGGTGTAAGGCGAAGGGTTGTGGCCTGTGGAGGGCGGGAGCGGGAAGAGGGAAGCGTCCTAGGAGTAGCAACATGCTCCGCTACGCGAGACGCAATTTCAGCCGGCTCTTTATGGACCATCAGACGGCGACTAAACTTCGAAGGTGGCCGAGGAAGCCTCCGACACCGGCATGGAGTGAGAAACAGAGAAGGAGGGAAAGAGCCAGTAACAACAAGGGAGAACGAGTGGGACGGAGAGGGAGTGTACAGTGCTCGGAAAAGGGTATGCTGCTGCGTTAACTCCAGCCTCATCTGCGAAAGAGGCAGACAGTGCAAGAAGAGTGTGCGGGGCGCGAAAGGGGAGGGCGGAAAAGCGGCGATGAAATGCAAAACGCGATATCCACGAACGAGGGGACAACAGCTCGCGGCTCGCATCCGAGTAATCTTATTACCTGATGAAACTACACGAAAATCCGGCCTCGTTCTCGCGCTCGCTCCAACCTTCGCCGAGCTACCGCTTGCACTCTCCTACCTCTCCCGCCCGGCTCTCTTTTTCCAGTGAGCGGCGTCCTGCCACCCTTCATCGCCGTCGAACAGGAAGCGTTTACACTCGCGGCCACCGGGACGCTCTCCACTCCCGGGCTCTCACGTTAATCCCGACAATTTCGAATCGCGATTCCGCTGCCGGTGGCCGCCGCCACCGCCGCCGCCGCCGCCGCCGCCGCCGCCGCCGCTTGTTGGCTGTATATGTGTGCTCTCGACGCCGAGCGTCGCCCCACTCTCCTAGGGCCCCGAATTCGAGCGGCATTGTTCCGAGTGCGCACACCCCGCCAGTCCGGAAAAAAAGGTGTCGCTGGCATTTGCATGAAAATATCGGCGCGGCCAATGCAGACCGAATGCAGTCGCCGTCCAGGGAGATTTCTCTCTGCGAGCAGGATTTCCCTCGCTGCGCTGGTTTCGGCGCACATTCCGAAAGTCGGACTATGCGGTCAAAGTAGCTCTCGAGAGTTTGCATGAATCGTGAGAGGCAGTTGTAGAATTTTAATCGATCGCCAGTATTATTTTAAGCGATGTTCATTTGTTGTTTATTCGTAAAATGAAGTCTTACTTATAAAACTGAGTGTTTACGCGGCCGTGGGAGCATTTGAACAGGCCGGATTGAAAAGCCGGATACTTTTCTCCCGACACCTTTTGACGCGAACCTTGGCCGACCTTGTAAGAATCTTTTAGTACCTTGCAGTACAAGGCAGACGGTTTCTAATAAGTCGAGCACTCTTTCTCGCGCAAAGGGGAGACTGAATTGAAGTTGCATCGAGCGCCATTCATTCCGACAGGGAAAGTTCGGTTGTAGCTTTAGTTAGGATCTCCTTTAGCGCCTGATGGAAGCGCCTCTTTGTGCTCTCGAGGCGCCCGTGCCTTGTTAAAGGAAGCTGGATTATTCTCCCTTCTCCCGGCACGGAAAATCTGAATGGCCCATGAATGACAATGCGCTTATTTTGCTATCAACCGTACAATACCCTGATTCCCTCAATCACATGCTGGCTTTCCTACGAAAATAGGTATTCCGAGAGATCTCCTGATTAACTAACTTTTCGTCAGCTGGCGCTGCTGATAAAGATCTCATTTTCAAGGAAAACTGTCGCGTACGAAAACTAATATTCTACTCTGTATATTCAACGTGGTCGCTCGCTCGTTCTCCTTAATTTTTTTAAATCTTTTAACTGAGTCGTGGTCGAGGTGAAGTCAGACGAGGTCAACTGTATGAAAACACGAAGGGCACGGAGAGGCGGGGCATGGAAGAGCAAGAGAGCGAGAGAGAGAGATCTTCTCTTTTACGAAATGTCAATGCGGAAGTATGCGCTCACGCCTTGTGTATATCGATTATCCGTTTAGCCGGCCAGTGCTGCAATGCACCAGTCTCGTTGCTGCCGAGCTGCTGCTCTGTCCTGGGTCCTCGGTGTTCCCGACCCTCTCGTACCTCTCGTCAATTTGCATTCCACGATCCAGCGAGCGACAGCGACCGCTGCTAGTCCGATTTACATTCCTCATGCCCATTGTGCGTTCTAGTGCCGTCGCCTCTTCTAGGTGAAATCCATCCGAAAGCTCGCTTCTTCCCGTTTTCTTTCGCTACTTCCGTCAACCCTTCCCACCCCGCGCACCATTTGTTCTATCGCCTGGCGAGTTACCCGAGGCAGCGCAATTATCTCCGCCCTTTTCCCAGCCCTCCTCCCCACCCCTCCACCTTCTCTATAAAGAAGTTTATCTTCAGATGTAGAGA
Organism: Ectemnius continuus; assembly: GCA_910591665.1. NCBI lineage: Eukaryota > Metazoa > Arthropoda > Insecta > Hymenoptera > Crabronidae > Ectemnius > Ectemnius continuus. Next base: position 2,593,309 of record OU342868.1, on the reverse strand, counting down.
AAGGGAAACTTTTGTCTCGATCGAGTTTCGAGTGGACGCCGGAATGAAGTGGGGCACAAGCCTATTAATAGCAGGGTGCGCGGAAACCGTCGATTAGAATTCAAGTCGCCCGCGGCGAATTCACTGGCGAAGGAGTCGCTGCAGCGGCATTATGTTGACGTCAATCTTCGCTGGTGCGACAGGAGAAAGGGGGGGGAGAGAGAGCGAGAGGGAGTTATAGTTGGTCGGGGCCAGGAAGGAAGATCGTAAAACGTTTAAAACTTTACGTCGCCAGCGGGCTTCCCCTGACGCGCCTCTCCCCCTGTTTCTCGAGGTCGTTGCCGTCCTCCTCGTCCTCGTCCGCGTCGTCGTCAGTCGTCAATCGCGTTTGTTCTAGGATTGCTCGAGAATTGGGCTTTCCTCAGCGACGGCACAATCTGCTGGGCAGAGAGGGATGAGGAGGGGGCGGGTTTGACAGTGTGAGGGGGAGGTCGTGAGAAATTTAATAAGTCGATGGCCATCCGCCAGTGAAAAGCTTCGGCGCGGGGCAACAAGAGGGTGCGCGGAGAGAGGATTTTGTCCTCCTCCCTCCGTGAAAACTCGTCCGCTCTAATTTCGCGAGGGGTTAAGTTCGCCCGGGACTGCATTAAAGAGTAATTCCTGCGTCTGATAATGCGTTAATACCACAAGAGCAGCACGGTATTCCCGACGTACTCCTGGGGGAAGCATAATCGCGAGTGACGAGGATGCATTAGCATGAATTCGCTAGAGAAGCAGGCCTGTCAGAGGGGTGGCTGGCAATACCGCAGGTTCTAAGTAGAAATTCAGTATGTACTGGTCCGGCAGTGGGTCGAAATTTCGAGAGCTGCGTGCTGCCCAATATGAAGGCGGCGTAGTCGCTGGTGGAGAAGCATCGCCTGGCCAATCTTCGGGTATTATAATAGCTGGCGAACTTTCGCCCGGCTTTCTGCCGGCAAGAATTCCCCCCCTCCCTCCCTCCCTCTCCCTCCTCAGCCCCTTGACGGAAATTGCAAATGCATTAGAGTAGACAATTGCCGGGCCCAGGGCTGATTTACCGTGGCGTGAGACTGCGGAAATTAATCGGGCCTTCGTTCTTCTCCCCGGAGGAAAAAGGGAGCGAGTGAGAGGGAGGAGGAGAAGCGGGAGAGGGCGTTCGGGGAATAATAAGGATAGTGGTACCGATATTATTGAAAAAGCCATTAAACTTGGCCGCGATAAACAGAGCAATAGGGAGGAAATAAAGTCCGAGCTGAGCGATAAGGGTAAACGCGGAATATTAATTACGGTGTGCCAGTAGCTCGGTGCTGCTGGATGAGACCGGTGGGGATCGCGGCGGGCGTGAGTTGACGCGCGAGGGAAACGGGGTAAAAAGATGGGCGAGGGATCGTAGCAAAAAGGTGACAGAGACAGCCAGAAACAATAAATGGCCGGTGGGACGGCGCGCCACTGGGACGAGAGATACGAGGCACAGTTACAGCTGGACATCGCGCGCACCAGCTTGGAATCATAAATCCGCCAGGGATTAGTAAATATGCCTACCGGACAGTGGTAGTCCTGCAGGACGAGCAGTGTGCCGTCGCGCGAGGCAGTCCTGACGCGCGCCAGCGGCGGCGGTGGCGGTGGCGGCTCTCTCCAGTTTGCCGGAGAATTTAGTGGGCAAAAAGACCGAGATTAAATCGGCTGGAGAGCGCTCTCCTGGCGTGGCGGCCTAACGTTCCCGTTAAAAATGACATTAAAGGCAGCTTATCCAGCGCGATCCTGCTGGGAAAAGAGGTCCCGTCGCGTCCCGACGCCCGCCACTCATCCTCCTCACCACGGATGTGAAAAAAATCTCGTCCCTCTCGACTGGAAAAATTCTTCAAGCCTAAGACTCGATTACACTTGGTTTTCTGGTGACCGGCAAAGACAAGTAGTCAAACAAATGGTGGAATAAAATTGATGACCTTGACTTTAACGTCCCCGATTCGACAAACCAATGTGTCTGGGCTGTGTGGATCGTGAATCGGACCTAGTGTTACTTGCGAGGTCGTTTACACGGGAAAACGGCGCAGCCAATGTTAATTCACGAAGTCCTTGGCCGGGCTAGATCATCAAGCCCATTAGGCGAGCTCCGCCTGTCGAATCTCGGGCGCATGGAAATGCTCTGTTTACCATTGCACGAGCGACTGCGTTTAATTTAGCGGGCTATACATCCCCCCGCCGAAATCGTGCCGTCAAAGTAAAATAGCTCAAGACGGGCATGGCTTGCCGTAATATCAGTTTGCCTGGCATCTCTACCACGCAGATTATATCTCTGACCACAAGAAATTCGGGCTGGTTAATGTTTACCAAGGAGGTAACATTCCCCGCTGGAAGGTCTAGAGAAGGTCCTGCGGCGAGGAGCGCGAGGAGCGTCCAAGTGGCTCCTCGTAAAAAGATACAGTACTTGGCATTGAATATTGTAAAGAGCGAGTGGCGGGGCTTAATGGGGCGGCGTCTGTGCGACGAGTGGCAGTGGCGGCGGTGGCGACGGCGATGTCCAGGAAACGGGAGAAGGAAACGGTGAAAGGGTTCGTGCAGGAAGGCAGCCTTTGACTAGGCAAATGAGCAGCCTCTCCTGGCTCGGCAAGCGGCAGAGATAGAGAGCGAGGTGGAGAGAGAGAGGGAGAGGGAGAGGGAGTGGGAGAGAGTTCAAACAAAAGAAGAGGCATCACCAGCATCCACGGGTCCAACCCTCACGGAGCTACGCCAAGTACCCTGGAGTCATCTCCTTCCCTTGAAGCTGCGAGCCTTCGTCTTCGCCGGGAGATGAAAGATGCATGCCTAGACACAGAGGCTCGAGCTCGTAAACGCCCTGGCTGTGGAGCGCATCGTTTCACCTAGCTCCACCGACAAACCCCACCAAGATGCTCCGATGGATGCCACTTACTGATAAGATCGCTCATAACCGAAAGAGGGATTCGCCGCTTAAATGGATTAAGAAGCGAGGGGGAGGAAGAGAGAAACTTCGTTTACCGGCGTCTTAATGCCCCCGTCACCCGCGCACTTCCTTTAAAAGCACGCTCGAGACCCAACGACCGAAAAATGCTGCCGGATCAAAGTCACCCACTCTCTCTCCCTCCTCGGGAAGGCTCTTAAACTAACTTCGAATTTATCTTCCTCATCCGCACACCCTCGACAGATTATCATTCGTTCTTGGATAATCGGCAATAAGCGCAGCACCTAATCAAGAGACTCGGCCCACTCTCTACCTCACAGTTTCCAACGTTATCTTCGGCAACGATTTCTCAAATATCGCCGGAATGGGAAAGCGTGGATGTACTGGGAGATTGGGCAATGGCAGGCAGCTTTTAGCAGCGACTACTCGCACGAGAGAGATCCAATCGATATCGTCTCGGCATCGGCCTCTAATTAGAAGTTCTAGCCGTGAAATGCCACTGGCGATGCTGACGAGGATCCTCGAGAAGGGCGTCCTTCCTACCGCGTATACAAGGAGCGGTGCTAAGAAAAATCGGCTATCAACCAGTCTCCCAAAGAAGAAATCCTCAAGACTGCTGCCAAGGCTGTTAGACCTTTAACTTGACTACAACTAACGAGCAAGCCGATTCTTTCGACTTGAAGGGGATCCGAGTGCCGAGCAAATAAGTCTCCCACTCGACTGTCTCTTGGAGAATCTATAATATCGAAGAAGCGTTCACTTCACAAGCATTTGTAAAGAACTATGAAGTCAGTACTTAAAGCCTTCGGTACTTAAGACTTTTCCTTATTATCAGTCACTTTTTATAACTGCGCCGGGAGTCTGCGATACAAATACCTCATGAAGCACGGGCGGACCCAGGTGAAGCTGGGATCTACACACATGGTAAACTGGTCCCCTGGCGGTGCTCGGGTGAGAGGAGGCGGATTGTTCGCCAGAGGACATGACGGAGCGGAGTTACGGCGCGGAATAACGAAGCGAGATGTATCGTAAGCTGGCGCTGGATCTCCTCGGCAACATCATTCGCGAGCTGGCACGGCCAGGAGAGAGCCGCCTGCAGGATGTATGTATGTATGTATGGTGTGTGCTGCTCGATGATGACAGACGACGAGGTGGACGGGGTTCTCATAGGCAGAGAGTGGAGCCTACGGAATTGGCGCGGACCACCGACCACGCTCGCTCTCCTCGCTCATATGCGCCTGCGGCTCTCTCGTGGCTCTGCTCTCGTAATATCTTATTACACGATCGCTCCATGCTCGGCCAGCAGTGCGTGCCAACGTGCTCTATGCCAGCCGTCCTCTGCACCCTCGCCTCGAAAGAGCCAGCAACTATTATACCTGTAACGGCGAGTAATACGAGTAATACGCATAGCGCGCGCCGCGCCGCTTCTATCTTCTATCCTTCGAGGCTGCTCCTATCCATTCAACTGCTGCTTCCCTATGAAGTAATCCCTCTATCATTAGATCCAGTTAGCATTCCTCGCAATATTCTCTTGCTCCCTTTACTCAAAGAGCCAACTGTTTTTCCTGCCAATCCTGGCGAACATTCCGCGCGCGAAATCGAGCGGAAGTCAGTCCAGGGAGAGACGCTCTTGACGAGCTGCTTTCGGGATTACCGAGAGAGCGGGCGACGAGTCGAGTATCACTCGATCGCGTTGAGGAGCGGCGTCGTCCAGCATGCACGTCTCATCGCACATCGATTCTGTTCCGGTGCACGCCACAGCTCGAGCGGAGGACCACCGGGCTCTCCGCTGTATGAAGTTATTATCCCGGCCCTCGACAGACACGGGTACTGCGGGAGAGAAAGAAAGTGAGCAGGCGGCCCACTCGCTCCTTCCCACCAACCAGAGAGAGAGAGAACCAACTTCATCCTGGCGAGCAGCGCGCATGAAGAAATGGAGAGACGGAACGAAAGGGTGGAGAAGGGCCTGGAACGCGAAGCGTGGGCAGCCCTTCCAGTCACGTTCCATCCTGGGATTGCCGGTATTAATATCTTATTATGGGATTATCGACGCGCACTCCTTTCCCGGATAGCGCCGCTCTCCTCTGCTTAAGCAGAGTGTGGCAAAAACCCCAGATCGTATATGCATGCCCGAGTAACTTTCCCAGCCCTTCCTACGAATTGTCGATTACTCTCGATATCCTGCAATCGCGATCCTCGAGGATCGTGGTTCTTGAGTGAACTGGTATCAATTGCATTGAAGATCGAGAGTCCGAAAGTAGTGTCCCTTGAAGATATCTTTGGGAGATAGTGGGGCGCTTTGGGATTTCTGATGGAGCTTGCAAGCTACTATTAGAAGATTGGGGAGGAGTGGCAGAGATAGTGGGAGAGTGGATCGAGGGGAATCCTCGAAACTCGGGGTGAGAACCTCTGCAAGAGGCGGAGGATGCGGCACGTCATGGTGGATGCTCGAACGGACGGGTCTTCTTCGCTTGGCGAGCGAGAGCCAAGGGTATTATTAGGAGCGGGCCGAACGTAATGACTTAATACTACGAGGCTGCGTTAGTTGCCCTATCCTCGAAACCGTCTGCCTATGCGAACGCCGCGCCGCGCCTCTCCCCACTCCCACCAGATACAGATCCTTCACCTCCTTCGTCATTCGATTTCATCCTTTTGATCCCGGCGATTTCTATTGAACTATTCTAACTATTATTACCACTGTGCTATTCGCTCAGTCTTCCGAAGTCGCCTCGACCTACTAGAAATCGATCGGATGGAATAACTGAAATGACTGAAGTTTATATTTGATCTGGGTCGCTGGGGGGGAAAAAAAAAATTGAAGTCACGCGAAGCTTGTGATGTTTGCCCGGAAAAATGCGTAAGGGGCTTTACTCGTGTGCGTGAGGAATGCAGTTTATTGCTGGGAAGATGCTTTGAAGAGCTGGCTGTTTTTCTCGATGCTCCGCACCGTCTCCGTCATCCCAGTTCTGCGAGTCGCGATGGGACTGGCAACAACTTTTATCATAGCGCTCGCATCGCGCCCCGCCCGATTCGCACACCTATTTTTTCCAGCATCCATTTTCCCCGCCACTGTTGTGTGTGTGTGTGTCAGCGACTTGCACTGGCGAGAACGCGGATCTTTCCTCCGTTGTCTCCAGCCAGTGCTGCCCTTTCCCTCGACAGGTCGGCGTCCCTTGTTTCTCTCAGACGATCTTTCACTCGGCTTCCACGGCAAGAAGTCCGAGATAGACGAGGCTGCTTCTTCCAGTACTCCTGTCGGATGATATTCTCTTCTTTCTTGCCTTCGACTTCTTCGTGGCTCTTCCTCTCTTATTCCACCTCAGTTCTATCGATCGCTCCAGATCAGTTTTCTGCCCCTTTCCGTGATATTAAATGGGAATTTATCCAGACTGCTTCTTTCAGTTTATTCTGGTATCAATTGGATTATCGGTATAAACCGGTCGCATTGATTGGTCTCTGCCTGCTTGTACGTAGATGACTGTTGGTGGTTGACGTCTGTCCCTATCGAGAGACTAGTCGGTCAACCCTCGAATTTCTTCCAGGGTCGATCAATTATAGCCAGACGTCGGCACCCACCCCTCACACCACCGCCTCCTCCCCCGCACCCTGCCCCGCTCCCCGCTCCCCGCGCCCCACCGCCGCCTCCTCCTCCTTCTCATCCTGCCTTGCAGAAGTAATGACAGTAATTAAGCGGTCTCCGGCCAGCAGCGAATGGAGCCGCATCCCGATTACTGTACTCTCTTCTTTCTCCTCTGGCTGAAATTACTTGGCGGCCTCTGAGCACGATTTTCACGGGAACCTGCATATCGAATGCGAGACTTGCCGCAGACTACGTACTCGCCAATGATCTTAGAACGAGTGGGAAGTGTCTCTTTATCGCGGAATAAATGCGTAATACAGAGCTGAGATTTATTTTTAAGACTCTTTGAATAAGAGAGAAATGGATGGTTGATGCTTTGAAGGGGAGAAGGAGAGCGAGGTCTCTCGGATGAGGGAATTCCTTTCTTAGCGGAGATCTTGGCGGAGGGTCCGAGCGGATCGCTCTTCCCTTTGTCCCCGCGGTTTTTTCTTTGCGAGGGACGCCGGGCGTGCAGGGTGCGGTGCGAGCAATTACTTTAATCGCAAGTCCCGAGGTTGTTATAACGCAGCGATGAAGTCATTAATAGCCCGTTCTCACACGAAGGTCTCTCTAGACCGAAGGCAGAAGCGAGCGACGCACGGTGTCGAGTGCGTTCACCTCTCTTCCTGCGCTGCTCTTCCTCGTTACAGAGGTAAACTCGATAATTCGCCAAAGTGCTACGCCGGCTTTCGTGCCGAGCACGGAGCCCCGGAACTTTTCATAAGGGAGCTTATTCCCAGAAAATACGAGGTGCCAGAGCAAGGAAGGGGCGGGAGCGAGTGAGAGAGGAGGTGTAGCAGTACTTTTGCGGAACCAAACGATCGACGGTGCATCCGCCAGGGGATTTCGTGAGAACTGGTGGAGAGGTGCAGTGCGCGAGGTCACGAATCCCTTGGATTCTAAGGTGCGCCTCTCCCCGCTCGATTGCTTTTTATGCAATCCGCTGTAATTACACTTGCGAACGATTCCCGAACAAATGGAGGCCGTTCACGGTTCGAGTGGGGCACGAGCGAATATATACCGGCCGATTCCTAACCGATCCTATCTAAAGAGGCCGAGAGTCAAACGACAGAAAGGTAGGAGCTGGGGGGAAGAGAGATCAGCAAGGAGCCTGTTTCGCTCGGCCGACGAAGTCGTCAAAAGTTGAAACGAGCCTCTCGTTTATCCATCACGCCATCTTGGCTGCGGGGCAAGCACGCTAATCGCGCGGACCTCTCCGTGACCTACCATTTTATCTGGGATTACCACTACGCATTTCTCTCTCCCCGGATGGCAGCCGTGCGTCTGGATAAACATCGAAGAAATCTCTGGTAATACCAGAGCCAGCCAGCACACAGTTTGTTACCCGGTGTCTAAGTGCAGAGGGCAACATTTTCGAGGGCTCGACCACTTTCCGTACGAAAAATCAAGAAGATCCTGTTGAGGCCAATCGCTCCGGCGACCCCGATAAATTTTGCCTATCGATTCGAGTCTCGAGCAAACTTGGGATAGCAGCTTTCGACGCACACGTGCCAGATTACTGGAAAACAGCTATAAATTCGTGAAACTTTGTTTACTTGGCAACATTTGCTTTTATCTCGCTCTATTATACATTCCCGCATCTCATGCCTTCTTATTAAGATACTTCCACTTGAGTCGAAAAATCGAAAAAATAAAAAGGGGGATGCAACCTCAAAGATGCGGAAAGCTTTGGTCGAGAGCGGCTTAACGAGTCGTTTTGGGTCGAGCTAAGTAACCGTGAGCAAGGAAGAAGCATTACTTAAAGGTGTCCACCTCACCTCGACTAATGGCAGTTCGAAATTTTTTACCGCTCCTCCCCCCTTTCCTCTTCTCCCTGATGAGTTCTACCTGCCAGTATTAGAAGTAACAGGCTTCTGATCGTTCCGACATTACTACCTTATTAGCTCGGTTTTTACGACTGGACCTCTTTAACGGCACGACTCGATCAGACCCCGACTTCAACTTCACATGCAACTTGCTCTCTCACTGGAATTAGAATTGGCACGCTGGATTTATGGGTGGCACATTCATCTTACATTTCACGACGAAATAATAAAGTTACTGCCCCACCGTAATATCAAGTGGAACGGAAATAAATGTGAATGCAGTGGAAAGATGGGTAACTAACAGTCTTTGAATATCGAGTGCACTTGGAGTCGTATGTCGATATTCAGCAGGTTCTCCCGGGGCGTCTTTAAAGGGGACACCAGCAAAATGAAAATAAAATAAGCGCTCCTTCTCGCGAACGTTGTTTATTCCTTACCGGGGTCTTCTAAATCAGACTTTCCAAGGAAATAAATTGACATTTTGATGGTATGACCCGGTGGCCCCGAGATCCTGCAATTCTAACTTTACCACTTCATTCGATCACCGACTACCTGCGCATCTACTAGTAGCTACGATGCAAAATTGAGGAATACGTCAATTTAACGAAAGGGACTTTCTAAATCGGAATGGAAACCGGATGAAATCATTAATTACAAGATTTTATTGAGGATCGATGGACGTTCTACTTTTGGAGAGAGAGAGAGTACCACCGGGCGGCAAGAATCATGAGAGGCAAATTGGCCGATGAAATACGAGGGATTTCGGCAAATTTGGGAGGATCATCTATGTGGGAGAGTGTGGCTTGGACGAGGGGGCACGAGCCGCGAGCAAATACATGGAAGCAATTTTGCAGCGGGCGCTTCAATAATTATAGTTCGCAGGGCGTAAATCACTTCGCCGAAAGCGTGCTGCTGGCGGGGTCCGAGCTTTGCCCGAACTAACTGGCCTCTTGGAAGGAACGGAAGACCTCGATCGTTCCATGTCGGCATCACGGGCCCTCTTAATGTCTTTATTACCAACGATCTGGCTGCCGGCGATGCTCTTTCTCTCTCTTCCCTTCTGCCCACTGGAATCAACCTATCTTCCAGCGGCGATCTGCGCAAAGCCGCCGGAGAAAACAACCGCAGTAGAAGACCTATTCGAAAGACAGGCTCATTCCACTTAATCTACCATCAGACTCACGCAAGACGGAAATGGTCGTGCGATTGTCTCTAAATAATTACGAGACGTATACGCATTCCTCGGAGAAACGAGTTAGTCACTGTCTTCCTCTTTCTCTTGTTGGGTCAGCGCAACTTCTCAATGTTACTCGGATAATTTAGACGGAGGCGAAGGCGAAGGCGAAGGCGAGGAAGTTCGGCGGGCCGATTAGAGGCTCGGAGGAGCGTCGAGAGGCTTTTTTTCATGGGGCCCAGGTGATATATGCCATTATTATCTCGCGGTTAGGCTATAATCGCCTTGGCGCCAGGGAGGATCCGGTCTTTATTTCTATGGTGGGAAGGGCGCTAAGGTATACAGTAAATTATTGCAACGATCACCCTAATTCAGGAGGAGGAGGAGGGGGAGGGAAGAGGGCCACGCTCGCGTAACTCGCGGACATACGAAATTGGGTTAGGACAAGCGGATAAATAGTAGGCCGCTTATTCACCTGGCCATTTGTGTGTCTTCTTTCCTAACGAAGGCTGGGTATTGCTAATTTTGGCCAGACGAAAGTCTGCTTTACCTGTTGAATAAAAGCTTCGCGCTCCTACGTTTGTAATGAAGCCGATGATTAAAGCACGCCCCGGATATTTTCTCTCTAATTAACGTATTACCTCGGAGAGAACACGGGTCTTCAGAGCGGCGCAACGCTTTTGGTCCGAAACAGGGCAGGTTCAGCTTTGGGTTCGCTGTCGCCTCTGCCTTTTCCTTGCTAGTGTCAATTACAGCATATTTGCCCCGAGAGTAATTACAACCAGCCAGCACTATGCCAGTGGAAAGACAGGCTGGTTGGTAGGAAGGCGGCCACGAAAAATTAGAGTGCTCGGCACGCGATTCCCTGGTTGCTCCCCCAGCTTCCAAATGATTCGGCTCGTTTCTCTTTTAATCGTCAGGAGGCAGGCCGGATTTATTAATAATTGGCGGCCCTCGGCACTGACACAAGTGCAAACGGGAGCGCTTACACTGATACGCGCGGCAGCGGCGTCAGGAGGGGGAGGGGGGAGGCGCGCGTCATTAATTAGGATAAATGGAACGCGGCGAATGTAAAAAATGGCAGTGTCTAGGTGGAAGCGGTGACCGTAATGCTGCCGCTCGGTTAGCTCTGTCGGCGAGCGTCCCTGGTAATAAACATTAATATTAAGGCCGCACATGCCGTATACCAGCACCTACAGCACCCGAGAGAAAGAAGTTGGAACAACAAACATTAATACTGCTGCTACAAAGAGTATCGCTTTCTCCGAGCTCTCTGCCATCCAGCTATTATTCGAGTGCAAGGCACATTACTTCAATGTTGTATTTATATCTCGGTGGAACCGCACACACTAGAGTTCCCGCGGCGGACGTGAATTCCGTCTGCGTGCTCGATTGCCCGATCGGCTAATTAATTTTAATGAATCACGCCGGGCTATGTTACGCTGTTATTACGGTTAATGGCTCTTGCAGTGCTTTTATGCGGTTACGTGCGCTTGAATCTCTGCTGATCATAAAAACACTGCATTATGCGGAGATTCGGTTTCTCTTATTAGCCAAAACCGGTAAGCACGATTATCTCTCCTCTGCCCCTTTCATTCTCCCTGCGTCTCTTCCTCTAGTAGCAGCTGCTCAACCTTGGCGTAAGTCGGAGAGGCTCTCGGTGTGGCCCAGAAATTATCCTCAGCCGCTTCTGCGAGTCTCCGGATTCACCTGCTCGATAATGACTCTATCATGGATACCCTGGCCATCCCCCTACTTGTCTCTGGTCGAACGATCACGACCCACCTGCTCTTGTTCGTACCTATCCAGGCCGGAAATTTGTTTCTCCGATTTTTCGGGCAAATTAGCCAAAGAGGAAATTATGGCCGCGCGCCTCGGCCCGCAAGGAAGCATCTTGTTTTCGTGGTGGCGAGCGGACGTGAGTTACGAGGGGCGACGATGCTATCGTAGCAGAAACTAAGAATTCCAAGTTCAAATCGCGGCCGAATCGTTGCGGCGAACGAAAGAAGTAACTCGAGATTCGGCAAGCCTAATGATGTCAGGAGGGGGAAGGAGAGAGCCGAGGGGAAGTTATGCTCTTCTATGGGAAGAGTTGGATCAAATTCGCTGCAGAAGAAGCCGGAAACGCGAAGAGCAGAAGGAGGGAAAAGGGATGAAATTAAATACCAGGAGGAGGCAGACGCACCTACATCTGTCGGTGCGCGCAGCCTCTCGCTTATCCTGTCGCGAGACTCAGTCAGGACGTCCTTTTCACTTGGATTTTTCAATTTCCTCCGGGAATCGGGCTATACCCTTCTGGGCTCTGCTCGCGTTATTCGCGCTCCCGCAACACGCCCCGCCTCACCCCTGCTCTCTCTCTCTCTCTCTCTCTCTCTCTCTGGAGAAGAACCAGGAGAGCCAGCCGAGAGGAGGCTCAGTGTCAACCTTCCCCTGGCAGAGGGCGCAGCCACCCAACTGGCGGCGCCAGATCGCTCGAATATCTCAGTAGCTTCTTTAAGGTAATCACTTGAGAAATTGCTCCCTTTACGCGAGGCGACCGCCACCGAGCCTCCACGTTGATACCCTCCCACCTTCTTCCCCCCCTTCCTCACTCCTTTCCCTTTTCCGAATTCAATTTCTACCGCGTATCGGCAGACTTGGGAGAGAACTGAACCAGCAAGCCACCACCATCGCTCTTCTCTCTCTCACTTCCTCCCCTTCCCTTCCCCTCCCTTCCCTTGCTCACTCTTTCCTGATTCGAGTCGCCAAGATTCTTGCCGAGATTCCCATACTCTCCCGTCGCCGCCGACTGTTTTCGCCGGAGACTTCGAGCCTTTCTCTCGCGTCTCTCAGATCTTTGATTCTTATTTCCTGCACCGAGATTGACTTCTCCCGCCTGGGATGGAAAAGGAGAGAGAGAGAGGGAGGCGGAGCGCCGGGGAAGGGAAGAGCAACGGACGATACTGTGTCGCGAGACTTTTGATGATCTATCGCTCTCCGGAGGCGCGCTTTCTGCTTTTTCGCCTTTTCAGCTGAATTTCTCCGGGACAGCGATGCTCGGCCGATGCGGGGGCGGGGGGGAGGGGGAGGGCGAGGGCGAGGGCGATATCCCGATGCAGCTGGTGCCGGGACGCGCCAACTTTCTTGCGGTCGGCAGCCTGCTCAATAACGGCGAACGAACTTCCGCCATAAATTCAATATTAATCCACGACGGCCGCTGGCAGAAGTATTACGAAGCCGAAGGGACGCGCGCGCCTAATGAAAGAGCTAGGCGGCGTACACATCGCGTTATGAGAGGTATCGGCATTCCCCGAGAGCAGCAGCCTCCGTGCATACTTCGCACTCGGCTTTCCCTCTTTTCATTAAGGTGCCTCTGAGCCTCTCTACTCTCCCGCCTTACGTGTGTCGCCCTCTAAGATCTCTCTCTAATGAAGATGAGCTTACATAGTGATCCGAGGACGTGCCGTGTGATGAGAAGGAGATCAGAACTACTCTCCTCCTTTCAAACCCTTTGCCATCCTCTCTTCACTCGACCTCGATCCTATACATTGTTGATGAGTGTAATATTTTAATACTTTCTTTGAAAAGAACTGGCTGACTCTATATTGAGTAGAGAACCACCACTGCAAAGGACTAATATCATTAGGTACCTGCGGAATCCTCCACTGACATACTTTAGAATGGAGCAAGTTGAGGTGGTGGTTCATGAAAACTGGATCGAGAGGAGGATGTGGATCACATGCACTTGAGCCGCGGTGGCCAGTGGGCGAAACGAGATTCGTCCGCTGGGCGATGGATAACGATGCACTCCGCTTGAATGCGAAGTGTCCTCGCGCGGGACTTAGGCGCGCTAAGTCCGCGCAAATGAGGTCTGCCGGAGCAGAAAATGCGAGGAGAGTGCGGGGAGGCTGTAAAGCGGGGCCAAGGCAGACAGGCAGGCTTGGATTCGGAAAATGGCAGGAAAGGACCGAGGCGACAGCGCACCCCGAGAAGGCAGAGCGCCGTGAAATGGAAGTCGGAGCTTGAGCGACGCGACGCTATCATCAATAGTATAGTCAGACAGCTCGGCAGCTGTCAGTCAAGCCTCTCTAGAAAGTCGTGCCACTCATTCTAAAATACCTTGTAATACTCAGCCCGAAAGTTCTCCATCGAACCGCAGAGCCCTCTATTTCGAGCTTGGTAAAATTCCACTCGCCATTCGTAATGGAGAATACATCAGAGTTAACGATGAGTATCTGTACAACATCAAATTGGCACAAGTGTCAATCGAGTGAAGAATCGAGTGTGGAAATGCAATCGGAGACACTTTGCATCGGAGTGCCATGCTTTGTTCTATGGAACAGCGAGTAAATAGTGAAATACACCGGTCGGACTCTCACTTTCTCGCGGACTACCGCTGCCAATGCCGATCGAGCAGAGCCAGATAAACCCCATCGCGAGTGAGAGCTTCGACGGAATAAAAGCCTCTACCGCGACATCGACATCCTGCCAGCAGCAATTCCTCCTAGATTCACGGGTCGCTGACCTCCCCCAGCATTCGCCGGCTGATGCCATCCGACATTTCGTTATTCACCGAGTGGATCTTATTTTGTTTCAATAGCTAGGTACGTGTGTGTCTCGGAACTCCGATCAAAAGAGACAAAGGCACTCGGAAGGTGCGCTTCCTGACTGACAGGAAGATTATCCCTTTCGCGAGAGAATTTGTCATGTGCGAGTGCGAAGGACGCGTCATAAGTCGAGTTGGTAATTTGTCTTCGTGACATGGGAGAGAATATCTCAGTCGACGATGCCACCCGTGCGCACAACTCTTCGATGGCAGAGCATCCTATTAAATGAGCCGGAAGCCCTGGGAGCGATGAAGTTAATAAAGGTATATCAGGATCATGCTTTAATTCGATGTGTCTCGCGTTCGTGTTCTATCTATCTGGGTCGAGATAGAGTTTCCAGTTCCCCAGTGGTTTCCTCATCGGCGTTTATCACCTTTGTAACACTTTTATCCTCGAGCATCCGCCCCTCCGCCCCTCCGCCTGCCCCCTTCAGGCCTCTATCCCGAGTCATGCCTTTGAACTCGCCCAAGACGGGATAATTGCACGTGACACAGAGAGCCAGACATGCCCGACCCTCGCGGCATTCCGCCCTGGATCCGCGGATACCTTTTTGCCCATCCAGAGGAACGAAGAAGGGGAATACAAGAGAGCGGCTCCACTCCTTTTTGCCCTTTCTAGCCCGCACCTACCAACCAGCCTACGTCCCTTTGTTTCCCGACGGCACGAGTGACGACTACCCAACGAGAGACACCAGCGCGTCCGTCGGCTTCCGTCTCTCGTCTCTCTAAAGTAACGTCAGGCCGCTCGTCGGCTTTGTCTTCGCGCCATTTCGAATTACTGGCTCTCTTAAATTACGGCTTCGACTTGCCAGTGGAGATGTCGAGCCGCAGCATCTTCCGCACTTTTCTCCCTGCGGTTTTTTCCTCCCGTTGCCGCCGCCGCAGCTGCCGCCGTTTGAAGCTAGGGATGAGAGAATGGAGTGTGTGGTCCAAGGGACACAGATTTCACGAAAGGAAGTCGCACGACATAGAAAGTGTCGGTGTGCTGCTCCCGGTCTCCCTTAACTCTCACCTGCGGTTCTTGCCTCGAAGATCTCTCAGATCTCACTGGCTCCCCCGCGGTCTCCTTTTGCGATGGCGCGCACCACTCTCTTGCCGGGCGCAGCCCGATGTATTTACGAGGTCCGCTCGATTTAATCACGATTTATGAGCACCAGTCGACTGATCTACGGGCGCGCGAATCCGCCTGCTCGGCCGGCACGGCGCTCCCAATGATCGCGCGACATCTTTTTTCGGTCGAGCCCGAGCTCCGCTGAGCGATTAGCGCATTCCACCGACTGCTCTCGCTTTCATGATCGCCGATCCGCGCCGACTGTGAAATATCGAACTTATCGGACTATTGTACTTGGAGTCGGTAAGCTGTAGGGAATGGTTGCAATAAAGTGAGCACTCGATTTGACAAATACTAGCTCGGAGCGCGAGATAAATCGGACGCTTTCAGCGAAGGCAGGCAGCTTTAAGTATAAATAAGGATTTTTACCATAACTCCCCGTAGAAAGAGAGCACAATTCTGGGGGGTGGTAGTCAGGGTGGATTTTCAATTTGGTAGCGCACGATTGATCTTACTTATCGGCTTGGAAATCTTGGCTGGTAGTGCAGGAGGGGCGTATCATCGGATCTTCGAGCTTTTCACGGGAGCCGATACCGCCCGAGTACAAAGTCGGATATAAGTTGATCCTCGATATCGCGGCCCCGGCCAACCCCTTATTAAAGTTATTAATGAGTCGCGACAAGCCGGAGGGAAAAGCTTTTAAGCGGTGTTTTACAGCCGGCGAAGAAAGGAACGGACAAGAAGAGGGTTCTAGTAAATCCTGGCAGCAGCGACAGCTCGGAGACGCTCTTACACGAAGAGAAGAACAAAACACAACACTTTTTAGAGAAAAGGAGAAAAAGTCTCGAGGTTAGTCTGTCTTCCATGCATCAGGGAAATCTGGGAGGAAGTGAAACTCTTTTACGATTCTTACACAAACCAGTGATCGAAGATGGAAACGATACTGTGGAAACACCAGGCAGTTCAGGTTAAATGTTGCCGGTGGTTTAATGCTCGGTTCGTGTCGTATATCTCTCGATGACAGGATGCCAGAGTTATGGCTGCAGGTAGTCGCTGGGGAAAAATCGTGCCGCGTGTTTATGCCTTTTACCGAAAAAGAGGAAGGAGCTGAAGAAGAAGGTGGGTCCACCTCCGCGTGCCGAGGTGGCAACGATTACGGGAAGGCTCGTGTATCATTGGTACATCGAGCTAATCGACTCGCTAACCCCTTCCTTTCCTTTTAGGCAGCGCGCACACGTCGTCGTTAGGAAAGCTAGGAGAGGAAAGATGCTCCTTCCCGTAATGTATGCGCACTCACCATGGGAGATCGTCTTAATGCCTCGCTCGAGCCACTGCCCACTAACATAAGGCACTTGTGCCTTCGGTTTCCCTCCAAGACGCCATAACTCTTCCTTCTAACCTGTCCGCCGTGTAATTACTGGCTCCGGAATTAAAGAAGAATCAAGTTTCTCGTAGAAACCCGCGGCTGGTATAACCATAGCCGCCGGAAACAGGTCTCTCACCTGAAGATGTTATTTGTCTGGCATAGCAATTTCACGCGCAATGAAAAGATTTCTCATGGGGATCAATCTAAATATCGTTGTACGTTTATGGGTATTAATCCTGATGATAGTGGGTGGTAAGTAGCGTTAGCGGCTGACCCCGGAGCACCGACTCGGGAATTTATCTTTATTAGCCGGGACGGTTAGAGCCAAGAGACAAACTGCCGCCTATCAATTTGCCAAGTGCTACCAAGTGCAAGGGCCAGAATTCTTCAGCGAGTACTAACCCGGAAATAAAATACTGGCCCTCTCATGCATTGCTTTATCACAATGATATGCGTACATCCAGAAATTCCTTCATACCTTCTTGGGCCTCGGTACACTGATGGACTTGGCTTGGCTCGCCCAGTACCTGCCTGTCTCGCTCGCTCGTTCTCTCTGGCGAAAAATCCGAGTAGATTTCGCGCCGGCATTTTCCCGGATACTTTGGCGCGAGAACAGAGTGCGGGCGGCTGCTGGTGCATATATTAAATATTTCAGGCGGCGACACCTCGCTCGAGGTGGAGAAAGGGGAAGATGGTTTTCGAGGGAGGCTGCGAGCGTTTATCCGACGGTGACACACGCGGCGAGGGACGCGTCAGTTTCGACGCTGGTGCGCGGAGGATCCAAGGAAAATGCATCGGATGCGTCGAGTCGAGAACCCCGTCGCGCGGTTAGACGTCGCCGTCGCCGTGGCTTTGCCACCCCCTTATTTCCTCGTCGGGCTATACTTCTTCCTGGCGGAATTCCTCGCCCTGCAGACGGCGAGGCAGAGGGAGAGAAAGAGAGGAGTTAGGTGCTCGCACGCCGCCCGTCGATCCCGGAATCTCGAGGAGCCGGAATGCGCGCCGGCTCCTTGAGATTTGGAAAATGACGTATCGGGGTCGCCTAAGCCGGCGGATGAGATCAGGATGATAGATGGAGTCTCCCAGTACGGATAGCTCGACTGCATTATACGGTTAGCCGTGCACTCTTTTCCCTCACCCACCAACTAGCTGCATATACCACCCTCTACCCTCTACCCTCTACCCTCTCCCTCATATAACTTGGCATACACGCCACCCCTAGAAATGTAGTCGACACGCCGCATCAATATCCCTTCTTCAACTTGCATCCACGTCGGATTCCGAGAACAAGTCTGTCTGCAGGGCGTCTGTCACTCTTACCATCTACGATTCGATTATACCCCTTAAACTGGAGTTGTAATACTTCAGTAAGCGGATATAAGTTTACCGGGCAAATATGTACCTCTCTGCCGGGTGTAGAAACGGGGCTCTCCGTGCAACTCCGGCGCAAAGTTGCCCGCGGCAACTCGTTCGCCGATTTATCACGAGATTTCGCTGCGCAAAGCAGTATTTATGCGATTATTCCACGCTTTTGCGCTCGAGAGAGCCGCACCGGCGACCCTTTCATCGTATTAAATAACCGCTCTGTGACCCTTTCAGCGTCCACCCTGGAATTTATTCGTAGTCGGGCCGAGCCGCCCTTACACGCGCTTTCCCAGCTTTCCGCCGAGCTCCTTGCACTCTCTTTCTCCTCTCGAACCAACTAGCCTCACAAATGTACGGTTAAACGAACGTGTAAACAGGATGCGCCAAATCCACGTCGGCAAATGAAGTGAACACTAGTGGCTCAAGACTAGACGGTACATCGCCCGGTGGATTTATCGCTCTCTTGACTTATGTAGTCAAGGCTGCGAAACCACCAACAAGACGTAATACCGCGGCGAGCAGGCAGGCGCAAACTTCCACGCCCGAACTTCCCGATGCATCGAGGGGAAACGTATTCGTTATGACAGAATGAGGCCGCGCGTCCATCCGAACCTGAAATATTGCGCGTCTTGCTCGCGTACTTTTCGCCGAAATCACTCGGCGCCCGTTCGCCCGTTCGCCCCCAGCCCTTTCTCGAGAACACGATGTTTCGGCAAACACCCCCGACGCCTTAAGGCACGCGCGCGTGCTAAGAACTTGTAAATTGAAGTTGCGCCGCTCGCCTGGCAAAAGTTGCTTTATTTATCGCCGCGGCAGCGGAAAGTAGCAGCGTGGTTCGAGTAGCTTGAAGGCTGCGGAGTAGTGCGCTTTTCTGCTCTTCGCTTCAGAGAGAGCTGCTGCTCCTTTCGCAGCCAGATGTATCCTGCTTTTCGTACTGGATTTCGAGTGCTCGGTGTTAGCCCTGGCAAGAAGAGAGCCACCTCGCTGTCCTGCTGAGTGAGACTTCGAGGCTGCACCGGCTCCAATTAAAGGTCATGTAATCACATTCCTCCTGCTGGCAGGCAGGCTTTATCTGGACGAGCGTATAATGCGACACGACTTTTTAATTGGAGCCTCTCCGCGTGTTGCGCGCCCTCTTTCTTGTTCTCCTCGCTTCGCTCCCGCCGTTATTAAGACAAACCCGTGGCCAGCTTCATCGGACCTTATTTACTACACGTGTAGCGGATGCCGCTCGCGCTAATGGAATAAGTAAATCGTCAGCGGGAGCTCAATCATCTCGGCGGTAGCTGCGCGGAATACCACCATCCGGAGAACTGCGCTCGAAATACGCGCAGCCCGGCTGAAACCCTGGATACCGATATCGATGGCTCCTCTAATTCTGTTTAACTCTGTAATGAACGTCAATATTAAATCTGCGTACAGTTTGCCTGATCAGTGGTATCTCCGGCCAGGTAGAGAGGAGGACAGTCGATCAATTCGCGAGGCGGAGAGATAGAGAGAGAGAGGGGGACGGGTGAAATCAGTAGTCAGTGAAAGTCGGTCGCCAGACACGCGTAGAACACGCTGCCAGCCGGGGGCTGTCACTGGAACCCGCAATCAGAGCGCGAGCACCTCGTCCACGTTGGACCAGGAGTGTGCAGGTAACCGGGACGAAAATGTAATTGAATACGAGATTGCAGCCCTCTCAAAATTCATACCGATTTATGCGCCCTGTACGCACGCGTGTTCCCTGGGCGTGAGAGGTCGGCTTGGATGATCTTCGCCCTCGGTGCCTTCATTAATTACGACATCTCTCCCTGATCGAAACTACGTTAATCCCTGCGCGATCCAAGCTCCGCTCCCCACGCGAGGCCTCCCAATTTATATCTTTGATCTTGCCAGCACCTTATTACGAAAAATAACTCAGTGGCACGGCTGATTATCTTTGCCTCGGTGATATTGATATGTGTGTATTGGAGACTAAAAATGCAGGCTTCTCGAGAGAGGCGCAAATGTATTATTGAACGAGGCCTGCTCTCCTGAGGGGCCTCTTAGGATTCCCGCTTGGTCACGGTGCGAAGATAGGCTGGCAGAAGGGCCTGCGAGATGGAAGCCGGTCCAGCTCGCATCGAGAGACAGTCGTGCAAATTCGAAGGACGTCATCGAGGATCAGGAGAAGGACGAGGCAGAGGGACGGACGTGGACGGGAGAGAAGAGACAGACAGGCGTTCAAAGAAACGAGTCTTGGAGAGCTGGTCCCCGGTCTACCCCGGCAAGATTACCATTCAATGGATGATCCATCAGGGCCCGAGGCCACCACTAAATCACGGCCGCAACACGCCCGGTGGTTCATAGGCCCTCTCACACACTCTGCCATGTAATATACACTACTATTCATAAGTATTTGCCGGGTTCGCTCAGCCATTGCGGTCTCGCCGTTGCCTTCTTATTTCGACGAAGTAAATAGGTACATGCCTGGCACGCTTGTTTCTTTGGACACGCGACTTTTCAGCGGCAAACAGCCCCGATACTTTTCAACCGCGAAGAAACCCCTGGCATTCGTAGAGGCCCTCTCCAACTACGGGTAATTGGATGGGGCCAGTTGTGCATAATAGAGAGAATTGGTGCAATGCATAAAGAAACCACTCTCTATCAGTCTGTCTATCATCCTCGTCCAATTCAGACCATCGTGTTCTTGGTGAATGCCTGCCGAAATTACGGGAAAACTTTTTCCCCCTGTCTCATGGGTGGTACACATACTTGTGAGGCTTATTGTACGCGAGGATGGGTTCAGGTGGCAAGATATGCGAAGAGGGGCGCGAGGAAAGTGCGTGGACGCCTTTGAAATCTCGCGTGGAAGAGTGAGAGGGTGATGCTCGGGCATGGGGAATTTATATGGGCGACTGGTTACGCCCAAAGTTTGTTCAGCGACGCCTGACTACCGCGAGCGTTCGCCAACATATTTATATGTCGGGTGGCAGTGGTGGTTGGTTGGGTGCCGTTGAACATTGTATCTGCATACCATGGAGAATCAGCATAAGACTGGGCCCCGAGATCGAAAGATTGGCATCGATTTGCACTGGGCCTCTTTGAACCCCTCCCTACCCATAACCGACCACCACCTCTTTCCAGTCGAATTCACTCGGCGGCCAACCTCTCGATCGTGAAGGATCGAAACAGCGCGCTTATAAGATCGCCACCCAATAAAGAGAAAGAGAAACTTGGGAATCCGTGGAAATCCTGGGCGCCTTTCATTTCAGCGCCGGGCCAATTACCCGATGATGGACGATAAGTCGGTCCCCACGGAATTCGCGTGTTTCCGGCCGAGATTAATGAAGAAGATTGCGCGATAGAGATCGGCTCTCTTTTCTGTTCTCGCGGGGCGGCGCGGTGGCGGGCCGGCCAACGCGCATAATAAATCGTGGATCGTTTGCTTTCCTTATTACAAAGAGCCACGCCACCGCGAAGAGAAGGCACTCTCTCCTTCTCTCTCTCTCTCGCGCGCCCGCACCTCGTACAACTCCCTCCTCTACCTGGTAAGTAGGGAGCGTAGAAAGGCTAACATGTTGCCCGTAAAAATATTCGTGTCCCGAAGAGCGTGCCTTGTAATTAAGGGAATAGATCGCCCGGAGAGGCGCAGGTGGTTGAGCACATAAGTCAATAGAGAGTGGAGAGGCAAGTGCAGGATAGAGAGAACAGCAAGGGGGCGGCATCCAATTCGAAATTTCGTAGGCGTGGATCTCTCTCGTCGCGCTCTTCCAAGCGAACCTCTCGCACGAAACAAATACACCTCGATATTTGTCCAGTTTCTCGAGCGTCTCTCCACTATCCACCCGAGAGGATACGCTATTTTTCAACTCCAGTCAGAATAGTATTTTCTATGGAAGTAGGAATTATTCGATGCGACAGAGTGGGGCATGCGAAAGGAGCATTTACCCGGACAACGAGACTAACGATAACAGAGAGGATGTAATAGTGAGGTTCGTCCAGGATGTGTCGGGGTACCATGGGCAGAGGCTGCATCGAATCTGACAGGGATATACTGGTAGACAGGGGCACGTCACGCGTGTCCCATAAAACGTTCTCTAAATTGACACGAGCACAGCCCTATCAGAGGGAGTGCGGCCGAGTGCTCCCGATGGTTCGGCGAACATTCTCTTAGCGCGCGGCTATAGAGTGAGAGAGAGTGAGAGAACGAGCGAGAGGATGAGACGGGGGCCAGGAACAATGCTGGTCCGAACAAAGGGCACGAAGATGAATATCCGCCGGTACACGACGTGTACCACCTATAACCGAAGCCGGTGGGTACGGTACCCGTAGGAACACAGATATCAGCGGAGCGGTCCAGCAGCGTTAACAGGACCGAACCGCGAACATATTCGTTTTCTATAAGGAGCATGGCGTTTGCCTAACAGGCTCTATCGGCCGTGCCGATCAGTCGTTAGCGTTTATGTCGCCCTTGGCAGCCCGTGGCTCCCGGGATATATTCCAGTTGCTTCCGAGGATGCTACTTCTTCTGCTGCAGGTGCTGCCTCCACCTCGTCCTGTTCGTCCACTCGATTCTCCTGCCTCCACCTCGTCCTCTCGATCCTCCGGCTGCCTGCCTGCCTGTCTGCCTCGCTGCCAGCCTGCCTAGCTACTTCTTCCTCTCTCCTCTCATTCGCACTACTCCGGGGAGAGAGGCACTGGCTACCTTCGTACCTCTTCTTTTCTGCTCGCTCGTGGTCCTCCTCATCTTCGCCTTTTTCTTATTGGCCCCTCATAGCGGGTCCAGCGGATGGTGAGCCGTGCCGAGTTCAGTTGAGAGTCGAGTCGAGTCGAGTCGACTGGATTCGAGTGGAGGAACGAGTGTCAGAAGACGAGGGAGGTGTGGGTCCGTCGATGAAAGATACCACCCGGTAATGGTTTATTTAAATCAGTCGACCAGAGAAGCTCGGCGGCGGAGAGGAGGAGAGGGGCGAACGTAGCTGGCCGACGAAAAACCTTGTTAGGCCGGCGTCGCTCGTTTGATAGGGAGACGCCAGGCAGTTAATTGACGCTGGGATCTTCTCCCTATCGGAAGATCGCCGATAACACGCGGACTCTCTTCCTTTCGAACTGGGGAGTGGGATCTACGCCGGGTTACCACTGCGCGCGCTCTCCAGAAGATCTTCTCCCGCTCGAGAGAGTATCGATGTCGACCGATCCTCCACCCTACGGCCCTTATTACCAAATTGGGAGACGAGACCCTTCGAGAGCACCCGGACGAATCTATACCCGCGGGCGCGCTCGTCCCTCGCAATCAATGTCCTTTGCATCATTGTGTAATTGATACGTTAATCGAATCTCCCTCGAATCCAACTTGGAGCGCAAAAATCATTAGGCGCCCGCCGGAGACGTTAATTCCTTCGTCGAAGGGTCACCCTATTCGTAATCGTCCAATTGATTTACGAGGCTGCGAAAGAACAGAGGACTCCTTCCTCGTTAGGCGGAAAGTGCGAGGGGAAGAGTGTGGGTGTCGAAGATAGTTTGAACGAACGGGGAACGTGGGCTGGAACAGCAGGTCGTCGTGGTTGGAAAGTCGAGGCTTGCCGTTTCTCCTATTCATCATGGCGGGAAAGCGAGGGGGTGGATCGCAGCCTCTTGTTCATCGTGTCCGGCGAGGCAAGGGTGCCGGCCTTTCTATAATGATACGATTGCTCAGGGTAATGAGTGTACGCGAGCGGCAGGCTCGATGCAACTGGAAATTATGTATCCACCTAGCTCGAGCGAGAGTTGCCCCCCTGGCTGACCATCGCCGACCGGCACCGCGAAACAGCGGGCATGAATAATGGCCTGGCCAAATGCAGCCGATCTCCGCGGCTATCATTAATAAAGACACGCACACACAGCGGCTCACCTCCGGCGAAGGCCACGCTTCCCATTGCAAGCTGAACCGCCGCCATCGTCACTGATGAATCGCACCTCCCCCCACACTTCCCAGAGCCAGTAATTTCGACAGGCTATGCCTATAGACACATCATTTCCAATTCGACCAGATCCAATTCTTGGATATACTTCCCGGATGAATGACGCAACGAAGGTAGGAGAATGTCAGGTAGATTTGTAAAAATGAATTACGTGTGGTTGAATTAATCGTGTTTTTGGGCGCTAAACGATAAAAGCGGGAGATTACTCGATACGGCACGTGTGTTTCCTTTCCTGGAGGATTAAAGCGACGATCCTCCGAAACGCGTTGTTCGACTGTGATCGCTTTAAAGCCCGGGAGAAGGCAGTTCGATTGAGCTCGGAGTTGGGAGTTTCCTCCTGTTATTTCGAGGGTGTTGAGTATTGTCGGATGGTGTCGGAAGATAAGAACGGTCGGAGCGAGCAGGTAGAGGTGCAAACGTGTCGCTCCAGACGGAAAGTAGCTAAATGGAAAGCGACGAGGATGTCGGGAGAGGCGAGAGTGTATCCATCAGATTTCACGTGTCAGCAGGATTCTCTCTTCCTCTGTTTCTGTCACTGGCCATGGTCAGGGACAGCCGATCTTGTCCCCAGATACTGTCTCCGCTCTTGACGGCCGGACCGAGCGTGTGTACCGTTTCATTCTCCGAGTAGCTCTCCTTTATCTGACGCGACAGATCGATTTTCTCCCCCGGCTGACCACCCGCCACGTCAAAACACCGATAATCCAACAGCGAACACCCTTTATCCAGCATCCAGGACACTTCTGTCCTGGTGCCACTGACATTCACTGCGCAAAGTATTCACTGATCTCACGTAAAGTTGAGCCACATTTAATCGAGAGGAAATTTTCATGAAAGATGAATCGTAGCACAATGTGGAATGCGTTCTCGTTCGGTTAATCGGGTTGGCCCGTTGAAGCACGGTGTCCTTCATTATTAAACATCTCCCTAAGGCGACGGGTTAAAGTTCTTTTGAAGATTTTTCTCTCGGTCGAGCGAGCTGACCTCTTTTACCCTGGAGTTGTGTGATCGTTCGCCAAGCACTCTCCCTCTCTCTCCCTCCCCCACTCTTTCCCTCCTTCTCCATCTGGTTACGTAGTTTGTTCGCGTGTTCCTCGCGTTATGAGAGAGGCTTCGGCTCCTGGAACTTCGGGGAGCCGTAACTTCGTTACACCGTTCCGTAAGCAGGCCCGAAGTTGTCCCGAATTAGTTGGACCCTTCCCCGCCCCCTACGGAACGCGGCCAGCAATGCGCGCGCGCGCGCGCGCATGGAATTGAATTAATTGTTTTTAAGCGGCCAACTCCCGCCAACTTCCGAGTGCGAAGTTAAAAGGCTGGCGAGGATAAACCCTGCCGAGCTCCACTTCGCCGGCTCGCGGAGCAGGCCAGCTCCAGTTTCCCTGATAAAAGCGAGTTAATTGTTACCGTCCAATTAAACGGGGCGTGTGACTCCGCCGCGATGACAGAAATATTGTTAACGAGCCGATAAATTTGCCGACTCCCGACTATTGGCCTGGCGCGCGCGCCCCGGTTTATGTACCAACATTGTCGGGGCGCCCCAGCGAGCCAGCATTTAATTGCACGCTTTACACCGATTGCACCGGTTCGCGTAACCGTAAGTTGAAAAGTTTCATTGTCGCGCCCCGCCCGGCGTGCCATAGATTATTCGTTACGTTGGGCAACATCGAATCCCAAAATAGACAGGAGTTCGTTTGCAGCGGGAATCGGCTGGAAAAAAACAAGGCCAATGGAAAATGTATTCTGGCATTTGCGCGTTGCAGAGTATATTAGGTAGTCATTGAAAAATTATTGGTGCAACGGATCCACCCGACTGACTTCGCCAGTATTCACATTCTCCGTTTCCCTTTGCTCTCTATTTGAGAGTGATCGATCACGATATCACTGGAAAAGGTCGTGCTCCCTGCTCTCTTTCCCATTGACAAGGGAGTCGCGAGGCGTAAGAAGCTCGGATATTTATCAGGCTGCCGCTCTATTGGCGGACACATTGTAACCGTGGTATCGTTTGCCTGGTATAAAACACGCCATTATCAATCGTGAAAGCAGCTGCCTCTCGTCTCTCCCATTGAACCCGCGTATGCTCTTCCTTCTTTCGCACTTTACCTACTTATTCCATTGACGAGAGAGTACCGAGCTGCAACTCGAGTCTACTATTATAAAGAAGCTCTTCCCCACCACCTCTCGGATGCGAGCCCCGATTTAGATCGCTTGTGCTGCTGAATCGGGTCTCGCTCAATTCAGCGTGAATTAATGCACCGGAAGCGCCGTGATGATTCTACGTGTTCTATGATGTATTTCATTAACAGAGCCGTAGACGGCGGGCGGCGCCCTGTCTGGCCTCGTTTCCCGCCGCATTGGTTTCAATGAAGCTGTACAAACTAGAGAAAGATCGTTCGGGAGACACGAGTATGCTTTAACCTCCGTGGCAGTCTGCGGTCGCCGGGTTCGAATTCAGTCTTCATTCACAATCACGTCTCTCCAAAGAGTGGCAGCCTCCAGCTAGAAGCAGGAGAACTCGGGGAGTCTACCAGCTGAACGGGATGGGGATCCTCGAGAGCATCGATAGTCTGGACAAGAGGAGTCGAAGCCACAATGAAAGTGAAAACGAGAGTGGGAAGGAGATTGATTAAAACGCCGCGGGAGTTCGGCGCTTTCCTTTCGGCATTGATCCCGTTTAGTGGGAGTAGAAGTTCAGCTTGGTCCAGCAGCCTCTTCCGCTTATCTGTCAACACTTACCAGCGGCGATGCCCTCGAATAATGGATTCCCCGAGAGAGCAAGCATGCACGGACCACCAACTCGAACTCACCCACCACCCACAGCCTCCGCAATCGAGGGAGAAGGGACTCCACGAGGAAGCCCGGCCCGAGATGAAAAAAGTTTTCGATCGAACCGAAAAGCACAGCCTTTATTATCGGTGCCCTTTCTCCGGCTGTTCGGGCACTCTCTGTTCAAACCCGACTGTTTCCAGAGGAAGTTTCCGAGCGGACCTCCTGAAGAGCATAGGGCGGTTTGCCTTCGCGTTTATCACTGGACCAACCCGGTCAAACTTTCGCATAGCCTTCCTCATTGTCACGCTCGAGGCCTTCTTTCGCTCCTTTCTTTCAGAAATCGCACCACCTATCGTTCACGCTGTCATACAATTAAGATCTTGATGGAATAAGATGCATTCGGCAAAATATGATTTTACGAGGACCCTTCAAAAATCAGCGAAAAAATGATCTTTGAGCTAGGGGTCTGGATTTTTTTCTACTTTTTCCTCGATGCAAAAAAACACCTTCTACAAAATTTCAGCCCCGGAAAAGATCGGGAAGTCCAAAAAACATAGGGAAAACCATCGAAATCAAATATTCCAGATCGGTTTTCCACGTGTTTTAGGTAGAATTCTGGCATTTCCCCCACAACATTTATGTTTTTTATCCGTTTTGAGACACGAGCAATCGAAAAATCAAGCGTTCGTCCCGGTCCCAGAACCTTCGAAAAATCGAAAATTTTTGAAGGGGTATGCCTTAAAAAATTTGCGAAAAAATGAATTTTGAGCTAGGGCTCTGGAATTTTTACCACTTCTTCCTCGATGCAAAAAAACATTCCCCGCCAAGTTTCAGTCCCGGGAAAGGTCGGGAAGATAAAAAAACATAGGAAAAACCGTTGAAATGAAATATTCAAGATCGGTTTTCCACCTGTTTCAGGTAGAATTCCGGCATTTCCCCCACAACATTTATGTTTTTTATCCGTTTTAAGACACGAGCAATTGAAAAATCAAGCGTTCGTCCCGGTCCCAGAACCTTCGAAAAATCGAAAATTTTTGAAGGGGTATGCCTTAAAAAATTTGCGAAAAAATGAATTTTGAGCTAGGGCTCTGGAATTTTTACTACTTCTTCCTCGATGCAAAAAAACATTCCCCACCAAGTTTCAGCCCCGGGAAAGGTCGGGAAGATAAAAAAACATAGGGAAAACCGTTGAAATGAAATATTCCAGATCGGTTTTCCACGTGTTTTAGTTAGAATTCCGGCATTTCCCCCACAACATTTATGTTTTTTATCCGTTTTGAGACACGAGCAATCGAAAAATCAAGCGTTCGTCCCGGTCCCAGAACCTTCGAAAAATCGAAAATTTTTGAAGGGGTATGCCTTAAAAAATTTGCGAAAAAATGAATTTTGAGCTAGGGCTCTGGAATTTTTTCTACTTTTTCCTCAATGCAAAAAAACATTCCCCACCAAGTTTCAGCCCCGGGAAAGGTCGGGAAGATAAAAAAACATAGGGAAAACCGTTGAAATGAAATATTCCAGATCGGTTTTCCACGTGTTTTAGGTAGAATTCCGGCATTTCCCCCACAACATTTATGTTTTTTTTCCGTTTTGAGGGACGAGGAATCGAAAAATCAAGCTTTCGTTCCAGTCCCAGAACCTTCGAAAAATCGAAAATTTTTGAAGGGGTATGCCTTAAAAAATTTGCGAAAAAATGAATTTTGAGCTAGGGCTCTGGAATTTTTACTACTTCTTCCTCGATGCAAAAAAACATTCCCTGCCAAGTTTTAGCCCCGGGAAAGGTCGGGAAGTATAAAAAACATGGGAAAAACCGTTGAAATTAGACGAAATTAATTATTCAGGAGACTGTTTCGAAGTGTTTTCGGTACTATTCCGGGACTTTCACCATTGATTTTTTGTTTTCTATCCATTTTGATACTTAAACAGTTGATTTATGAACTATTCGGGAAAGCACGAAAACTTTAAAAAAATATAGTACGGTCTATTGCATGTGTTGCCTACATTCTCTAGTATACTGCAGTAGTACGTGTCAACGCATGGTCAGCCGAAGCAAAGGAGTGCGTTTATTATCGGTGCGTAGGTGCAGGTATTCTTTCGTGCGCGGCACTTCATATTCCTTGCATGAAATCTTGTACCGATTCATTCAGAGATGCAGCCTTTCCCGCTATTTTGCTCCGAAGGACACTGTCCCGAATTATCCAGCCTCGCTAATTCTTAATTATCCCTGGCCTGGTTCGCAAGTGTTTCTTTAATAACTGTGGGAAGACGGTGCCCGAGGGTCGCCGGCAAGATGAGAATTCGGGCAGCGGGCAGGATGAGAGATGGCTTAATCTCGCATCCGACTTCCACTGAATAAAACAAAAGTGAGAAACTGTCGAACCCGAAGCTGGCCGGCCGCCCGTGGAACTTGGGGCCGCGCAACCGAGTGCCGAATTCTCCGCTCCCGTAGAGCAGGCAATTTTCTTAATCCCCCGCTTCTCGCGCAAAAGTAGAACGAGATCCTCTCTGTGTTCCGCGAAAACCGCCAAGTCAGGCAATCAAAGGGATGAGGTTAAAATTGAAATGAGGCTCGAGGAGCTTCGCTCTCTTTCTCCCACTTTTCCCCTATCGCTTAACATCGTGCTGCAAACTTTCCTCTCGATAAGCTTAATCTCTCTGTCTCCCTCTCCTCCTATCCACCTCCTCAAGTTTTTCTCTTTCTCTCTCTCTCTCTCGTGTAACTCGCACATTTGAATAATGCAACTCCCATTATTCGCGGCTCGAACTCGTGAGTGGCGGTGCTCTGGCAATGGTAGTGGGAGTCCCACTTTAATCGGGCTTCTCTGTTCTTAAGCCGGGCGAAGGTAGAGCTCAATTTTTCAGTGGAAACCGTCTCTGATCATCCTCGGACTTGTGTTACATACTTGGCCGGTGAAGTGCACGTGTGCGCCCGGGCGCGGCGCGTGCACTGTCAGTCAAGGCGGGCGGGCGGGCGTGCGGGCGTGCGCGCACGGTTCTGTGTACGCAGTACGTGCGTTACAAGTGGCTTCACTGGGAGAGCGGCACAGAGTCCACAATCAAATATTCAACAGACGCTGAGCTGCAAAGTGGCAGAAACTCGTGGCTGCCATGGCAAGCCGGGCTTCCCTCGGGAGTAAGAGAGAGAGCGAGCGAGCGAGCGAGCTAGAGCTGAAAATCCGACGAACCGCACTGTCGGCTCAACAATGAAACTCCGAAACAAATCTGGATAGCTCCTGCCCGCCCTACTCCCACCCACTCAACCAACAAACCCGCCGCTCTCTACTTCGATCCTCGTTTAAACAAGACACCATCCTCGCGCCATGACTAATCAACCGAACCCATTGAGATCCAATTATTCGGCCGACTTGCCCCCTCCAAGATCATCTCCGGCGACTAATCTCTCCCAAGCAGTCTTCCTTACGGGCTGGCTGGCTGGCTGGCTGGTTGGCTGGCTAATTATTCTCGCGAGTTACGCGTCGGCTTCTAGTTGAACAACGCCGGTAATAGACTGAAGGTACTCGCCCTAGGAGGTGTACGCACACACCTGTTTGCGTAGGGGGAGCGACGCTTAAACGCGGGTGGTTGTTTCTCAAATGAGAGCGAGAGTGGTAGCTCCGGCAAGGGTGAGAGATCCCTGTGCGGTGTTCAAGGAAAGGAAGAGAGGAGCCGAGAGAGAGCAGGAGCATGAGCAGGAGAGAGAAAGAGAGTTATCGCGGAGGTCGTAGAGATTAGCCTGGCAGTGCCCGAGAGCGCCGCGGCGGTGGCAGGTTCTCCTTTAAATCTTACATGAGGGACGTAATGTCAGGGAAATTCAGAGATGTGATCCATTAGCAACACAGCAAGCCTGCTCTCTCTCGAATTTAGCAGAGAAAGGAGGGACTAGCGAGGCCGGAGCTCCCACGAGAAATAACCGTAATCGCTTTTCTCTCTTCCAACTCTCCCCCGATTTCTCCGGCTCTAGCCCACTGACGTACCGACTGCTTAAATACGCGCCTCCTACTTTCCGCTGATCCCATCATTTTCACCTGCACCACGATCCAATGGCATCAGCTGACAATCTCAGGCTCCCGCTGCTTCTGATAATGCACTCTGTTGAGCGGAGTGAGTTCGATCGGCCGATAAAGTGGTGGCAGCCCCGAAGTAGATGTGTGCGCGGAAGTGCTTCCGAAATTTATGTAACTCGCCCTTCGACGGCATTCGTTATCCAATTATGCGATCTCCGCTCGTAAATCTTCCCTCCCCTTCAACTGATTTGCTGAATATCTCAGAACATTTTAGTGGGCGCGCGCGAGAGAGAGAGCCAGGAAGACAGTTGTACATATGAGTGAGTAGAGCGTCCCTTTATCGTTTATTCTTTTTTCCTACAAAGGATACTTAGGCCGAGTGGGCGCCGAAAGCTACGAAATAAGTGGGAGCGTTAACTGCCTGGATGAAGCTTTATATTTACAGGAAGGGAGCGGCAGTACTCCCTGTACTCTATTCGCTGATTGTAAGTTGTTGGATAAATGTAAGGGCGACTCGATAGAAGGGGGGAAAAGCGAGAGAGAACTTTTGGTAGGAATCGCTTAGCGGTGGTCTTTTCGGAAACTTTCATTTTTGCGCGACAGAACGGTGGCGGCTTCGGTTCTCTTGGAAGAAAGATCTCTCGCCTTATGAACGATCGGAATTTAAATTGCTTCCTCGCCTCCCGTGGCAAGCCGTTCACCTCCTCTCTCCACTGTTCTTTCTGCCGGCAAGAGTTTTCTTTCCTCCTTATAAATCCCCATGGCTTTTGGTATCGGCGGCCGGGTGGGCGGGCGGCTCGGAGGCGGAGGAAAGTAGCAGTCGCGAATGGAATATGAAAATATTTGGTATAAGGAGCGGGAATTCCGCGGTGTTTCGTGTCGCCCGCCTCCTTTGTAGCCGGGGGGTGCCAGGAAGCGGGGCTCTCCGCCAGTAAATTGTGTTCACCGTACCCTCACCCAACCACCCACCAACCCACCCTGCATCCGGCAAACGTTTATTGCTTACCGAGAGTAAAGAAACATGTCCGCAGACGTATAAAAATCGGGGGAAACTGTCTCGAAAAAAGTCGAGTATCCAGTAAGACTCGGTTGATCAGAGAAGTGTTATAGATTCTGAGCTTTCTGTGTTTAACTTATAAATAAAAATGAGTGGAAAGTCTTTCAAGGGCAGCTGAACGATCAATAAAAGTTTGTAGATTGTGTATCGGGCATTGAGCGTTTGACAGTGAGTACTGGGTGTAAATAGCGCTATTAGATCTGGCGGAAGGCATCTGGCCGTTTCGTGGAAGCGACGGGCCGAATCGAAATTGGCGTAAAAATTATTCGTCACAGATCGGTGGTCGTGGTGTCCCATGGATGTCGGCGGCATCCCTTTCGGATTGGGTCTGGACCACCCCGCGGACTGCTAATACGCCGTGAGGACAGGGCCGAATGACACTGCGGCCGAGGGGATGCTTTGTGCATTGTCGCGGGATAAACGTGGAATAAAGAGCGAGCGGCTCGATCCCTCGGGAGCAGGAGCCGAGGACTTCGGACCGTTTCACCTGCCTGCGCGTACACAGACGCACGGCAACAGCAAACCCCTGCAGGATGCGCATCCTTGCGGCAGAAGGACTCGGCATCCCCGCGCGCGCGTATATGTGT
Source organism: Ectemnius continuus (assembly GCA_910591665.1). Lineage (NCBI taxonomy): Eukaryota > Metazoa > Arthropoda > Insecta > Hymenoptera > Crabronidae > Ectemnius > Ectemnius continuus. The sequence goes on along the minus strand of OU342868.1, from coordinate 2,561,068 downwards.
GTCTTCGAGTGCTGTCGGAGAGATCGGTGAAAGGAGACGGGAGAGGAAGGGCCTCGTCACGCGCAAGGAAGCGTAAAGCGGTACTAATTTCCCGAGGTTTAAGCGGCAGCCAGAAGTAAAAAGAGGGAGGGTTTCTATGGGGAAGCCGAAATGAGATTTTCTCGGGCGACGGAGCGGCGCAGGGGCAGAGAGGAATGTCACCGTGTCCTTAAGATAAAGAACAAACTCGAAGCACCTGGTCGATGCTGGCGACAAGACCCCCGAAGGAAGAGTTCTTCTTGCCTCCCTCCCTCTCGCTCTCTCGCTCCCTCTTCGGCAAGAGGAAAGAGAGGAGAGACACGAGGAAGAAGAAATCCTTCCGACATCGAGGTAGGATGGCAGCCTGCCACCTTTAGCACGGTCTGCGTGCGCCGACCGCGCTAGTGGAAACGTCCTAATAAAATCAGGCGAATTAATCTAATCTTGGACGAGGATCCCTCAAGCCTCCGAGGCACAAAGGATCACTGCCCGGAGCTAGGTAATTCAATATGATTCGACAAACAGTTTAACGGAGATTACGTGGAGTGTAACCGAGCGGAAGTAATTGCCCCTAGCTTGTCCTCTTTCCTTCTCCCACCGATCTCCCTGATACACTCTTCTTTCTACCTCCCTCCTCATTTTTTTCATCCGCCACCCTTTATGTCACACCGACCGCCCTCCACTACGACGCATCATGAAGTTCAAACATTGTCTTCGACTTTCGCGTTCCCTTAAAACCTGAACGGAGAATATACTTGAGAGCACTTTCACTCTCCCAAGGCCCTCTAATCTCGAGTAAATGGCCGATTGGAAAGCCAGCGTTGTGGTAAACGGTGATTCGTTTGGGGATGATCCCTAAGTTCGATTGGTAAAGTGTGGCCTCGGGACGCCCGGGTTTTTGTCTTGAAAGACACAAGGAAAGCCGAGAGCAGCTAATAATCCCCCTTTGATCTTTCAAGAAGCCGGACTTCCAGCACAGCTTTCTCGTGCTTGGCAGTTACCGCCCTCTGTCGACGAGAGCTCCTCTAGCCGGCAGCTAGATATTACCCGATCGCCGAGGTTTTCCTGGATTTTACTGGAATATCCTCCTGCCAATAGAGTCCACCGGTTCCAATCGATCGAATCGCTCGACTTACGATTGACGAGGCTGATTGAACTCGGGTTTGATTGGCACTTGATCTGACCAAGAGGGTAACTCTATTAACGAATGGGTGAACGACAGGACCGTCCTAACTCTACGTCCTTGGTAAAGAAGGAACGCCCGGCGGACGGTGATTACTCCAGTTTTCAGGCTTCTTCGTTAATCCTAATTCGACCTTTAATCCTGCTAATGGGAGCCTCGCTTGCCTAAGTGAAGTGGCAGGATTAGTGACGCGGCTGTCAATTATAATGTTAATTACCTCGGCGAGGGAAGCTGCGATTCCGTGGGGACTGAAAATGGGGGCGACTGAAAAAATGGATAAATTCCCCGAGCTAACAGTGGCAGCTGCAGATGCAGGTGAATCCGCATCGCGGCACACCGGTCCTGATTAAGCCGTTCGCGTTTTTTTAATCCACATAAATAATGTAGAAGGAGTTGAGTGTGTTGGTGGGTGGTATATGAGAGTAGGGCGTTAAGGGTTCCGAGTGTAGAGTGCGGCTGAATTAGCCCGAGATCTATCTCGTGGGGAATACTAGCTCAGGCAAGGGATGCTGCTTGCTAGCCGGCCTTTGACCCTGCATCCTCCGCGACGCGAGATTGAATTAGACTTTTGCTCTTTTTCACGCGACCTCCGCCGCGTTTCGTGTAACCTGCAGGCTTTCGCCCTCTGCCCTCCATCCTTCTCCACCCTACAGAGCCATCCAGCTCCCCAAGCCGGCCGGCCCAAATTATGCAGGAAACAGCTCGGCGCCATGGTGCACCGGGCATTTCGCGGTGAAAAAATATCCCTGTTTCCCGGCGCGCACACCACCACTGGTAACTTAATATCACCGAGTCCTATTCGCCGCTGCCCGCTGTCGGAACGAGTAGCCCCTTTTTTGACGGCTCGCCTCGCCTCGCCCCGCTTCCAGCTATTTTTTCAGCCTCCCATATCTTCTCGGTCAGATCCCGCACGCTCTGATTCTCACACCGACTAGACTAAATATTGCCCAGCTGCTAATAACTCCTCCTTACTAATGACAATACGATAACGTTCCTCCTACGATCTCTAATCTGACAGTGAGTTGGGGAATCGACTCTGTCGTAGTAAATAGTAGTAGGATCGCGATGGAGGAAGAAGGAGTGTGGGAGCTCCGGGCGAATTCTGTGGATACTGGAGATCGCGTAAAGCAAGGCTATCCTTAGGAGGAAGTTCGATAAACAGAGCGAGAAAGGGCGGGCGGTCTCCGCTGCCGGGCGTTAAACCAACGCGTTAAGCTGGATCATTTATCCGACTTGGAATTACCCTTACAAATTATCGGTTGCTTCTTCCTCGAGGGTAAAGCCGAGCCAGATTCCTGTCCCCCTGAGTCTTCCACAGCCTATAGAAAGGGGAGTCGTTCCGGGCGAGAAAAGAACGAAAACTAAATCGTTCGCTTTCGTTTCTTATTAGCCGTAATATCACCGATCGATAACTTGCCGCTTTCCAATGCGCTATCTCTCCGCGACTGGTGTTTGCATTCGCTCTGGGGAAGTACATGTTCATGAGAACACTCATGCCGGATAAAAAGGGGAAATGGCCAGGCTGTTCGCCACGGAAAAAAGTAATGCCGCTGAATATACGAGTGCATTCCACCCCGGCGATATTGAGCCACTAATACTCACCATTTCGATTGCCGCTTGCAAAAGCCGAGCGACTCTGCTTGCGCTCGTAGATTTCCGCTCGGAATTCAGGTATAACACGAGCTACCGACATTGAACTGAGATATTGGAGGTAGGCCGATTACCTTGAGAAAGAAGAGGTGGATTGCAGATGGGGCTGATAGTTGCTGCTCTGGGTGGTATGGTGTCGCATAGCTCAAATGCCGCTGGTGCCATAGGCGGTTTTATCATTCGAGTTATGTGTCATTGTTCGCGGCCGGGCTTTGTGTGCGTGTCGGGAGTGTCCGCGCTCGAGGACATAATGCCACGGTGCTACAGTGTAATGAAGGGTGTATAGGCATAGCGTTATAACAGTTATGCGACTCCCTTCCCTATCATCCCCTCTCGCTCTCTCTCACCCACTGACTCCAACTCTCCGCGTGTCCCTCTGTCGACATTATATTCCGCAGGCTCTCCCTCTTTATGCAGAAGGACACGCCGCTCGTATTAGCCATACCAGCCAGCCTCTAATTTCAAGCGCGATCTCGCCGGCATCTAGAATTTGCTCTCGCACTGCCTGAATCGACGGAGCGAGAGGGGCCCAGTGTTCGTGTCGGGTATGCGAATCACGCAGGACAATGTCCCCCAGCATATTCAGGTGTATTTCGAATCACTTAGAAGTAACAATACATGACAGGAATATTGCGAGTGTTTTGTATCTATTCTCGTTTGCTGGATCTTACTCTTCCGTTGGTGGATCCATGCGTGTTTGCCGATCGAGAGCACTCGAGCAAGATCTTCGGGCAGGGACTTTGTACGATTGTGAGATGACAAAAGGGAAGCTCGAGGACCGCCTTACGTACGAATCTAGGCTTCCCGACGGCGTAAACAGTTGTGACAGATGCCGGGTTATGTAAACAGGTCTTAGCGATTCGGACGCATTGTGTCACCATAATCGGGAGGGCGGCCGGCCGGCTCTCCCTCCAGCCATGCAATGCAGGCTTGGCTCCAGCGACCGTTTAATACAGCACAATGCCGGGATTTGCGAAATGCCGAGCGGCAAACGTGTAACTGAGCGTAGATCTACTCCTAACTCTATATGCGCCGGGATAAGCTCCTTCCTCGACGCTACCAGCCTAGCTTGCCCGCCTTTTTCTCCTTCCTTAGCTTTTCCGCTTCGAAAGATCGCCTGATTCGGGCGACGGTCACTCGATCTACGGGACAATCCGAATGGGGACTGCGTGACAGTCCCTATCAAACGGTTCCATCTCACCGAATCTCTATTCGAAAGAGCGATCTCGAGCTGCAGGTATGCGACTTCATACTGTATCTTGTGTATTTCCGATGCTCGATAAGAAAAATAACATCGCGATCTCGCATGTGATTCGATTATTGGTCGATCGGAGCTCGCTTATCCTCATAACCGCAGGAAGCTGAGTATCGTTGAACCAAGACAGAGAGAAAGTAGAGCGCAGATGCTCGTAAGCGTAGGAGCCGTGAGAATGATCTCAATTTCAAGGTACTCGCAATACCCCAGCCCAGAACCCGCTCATTGTTGCGCGCTCCGTTTACCCTCCAATTTAAGGTGGCCTCGCTCGATTATGCGCATCGCAATCCACTGGACTTGTGGTCACGTATCCCGCAAGCTCCCAGAGAAATAAAGGGAGCGAGTGAGAGAGGGGTTACGATGTGGCTGAAGATTCGATAGTAAGAGTCGAGTGTCGGAGAAAATTAGACTGCTCTTAGCCGAACAGGTTTCTATTCAGCTGGGGACTTTCGTTCGATGGAGCCTGGGGCGACTGGGCGCTGGACCACGTCTCATGCTGCCAGACCATGATTTGGCCACCTGGTATTCTCCGTGTTTCGCAAACAGTCGAGATGTGTTTGCGTACTCGGACTTCTGGCGGGCGTACTCTCTGCCCGCTTGTTGCGGAAACATGCATCGCCCGTAGGCTCGGCTCGAATCGCCCGCCCGTCCGTTTGTTAGGCCTTCATTGTACCGGGCACACGCTCCACGAATGAACTGGCCTAACGAGGCGAATTTCCTTCGAACAAGCCTTCCATTCCAGCGGGGCCTCCTCACAATAGCGAAGGGGTTATTCTTCGAGACTATACCGCTGTTATTCGAAAGTATCCAGTCTCGGAGTCGGATTTCCGAGGATCAAACCGGTGAATTGAAGCGAGAGTATACGCGATACGCGTTGAAGAAAAGTCTAATCGACTATTATTATCCTGGCAGGCTGAGCGGCAGCATGTGTGTGGTAGGTTGGAGAGTCTCGATTATCTTAGGAGTCGATGGCAGCGTGAATGGTGGCAGAGTTTCGGCTACCAGGAGATCCAAGGAAGGTAGAATGCTCGAGGAGACATGAATAGGTTTGGCTTGAAGGTGTGTATGCACCCCGTGATCCGCGGGCGCCCCGCTGGGCTGGGATAGCGGTATAATGAGCGATCGCTGGCGCACTGTCTGGAAATTAGTGTGGTTTTCATGGGGGCGCGATACGCCGGACGTCCCAATTTGTTCGGGTTAAGGAAGGCGGTCGGCTGGCGTGGCGCAACCTGAGCGCAGCTGGACGCTCGACGGGTGGTTGCTGGAACGCGTTGCACACGTACATACGTGTATGCGATAATGCATATCCTTTACCGTGAGGCCGGCCACGTGTTCCCTCGAGATCGGGAGTAGCATTGTCCGTTCTCTCTCTCTTCCCCTCCCTCGACAATGCGCCCGGCTCTGGTAATACAGGCGTACGAACACGAGGAATCAAACGCTTCCGCCACTGCTGCTACATCCAGGGACCAGTTCTATCTTCTTTAAACTCCTCCCTTTCCCCCCGAACCTCTCCTCCCTGGCTTCCCGCTATTTCTCAAAGCCCTAGTCACGATAACATCCGATACTGTTATCGACACTTTTCACTCGTTTTTCATCTCAAATTGTTCAAATGTGTTTTTGAGGGAATTTAAAAAATGTACAACTAAACATAGTTGATCTTCTACGAGTGTTAGAAATCGACGGTTAGTCTGACAGAGGCTTTTCACTAAATCTCACTGGCTATATCTCGAAAACACCTCCCGGTTCCCTTGGACGACCCACCCCAAGACTCAGCGGCCTAACACCTGCGAGAATTCGCACGGTAGGTGGTTCCGTATGTGTAATATATACGGCAGGACCTACTGCATATATGTATTGCAGTTGCATACATGCATATTATATCGCGTTCACTGGCCACGCCGCTGACCAAACTACCTAACGGGTGTACTCTTTCCGAGCGGATTGCCCGATTGGTGCGAGGCACGTCTATTATTAACGTTCAGTAGCAACTAAAATTGTCCTATTTACTGTTAAACCGGAGATGCGATTCAATCCGATCATGCTCCAATTACAATTGCAATTCCTCCGATTTCATTGGACGCTGGGAGAGGAATACTCGGATCGGAAGTTGCATCGGCGAACTCTTGGAGTCCGGATAGATCGACTGGCTGTAACGATGCAATTCCATGGGCTCGCAGACCCATAAAAGGAGCTTCGTTTAGATTGAAAATCTAGGAGAATGCGAACACTAATGTTCCGGTCGGTGGAAGCGGCTGATGCAACAAACCGCCCCGGGCTAAAATAGGAATCAGCTCGCGTGCCAACTGCAATGATCCCGACGAAGATACCTCGACGGAAGGTACGTCCTGTAAACTGAATAAAGAGAGGCCGCTCTCCATTTCACGCGAGAGACACTTTCGGGTAGGTACGAGTGTTGCCGGCGAGTCAAAGTACCACCCTCGATTCAGAGGAGCGAAGCCAGCTAGAGTAGCAGGTAGTCTTGGAAGATCGCAGGCCGAGATTTGGACGAGGCAAGGCTGCGAGGGCGCACCCCCTCCCCGAAAGGGCGTGCATAATACGCGGCCGCCTATTGTCCTCCGCAAAAGGTAAGTCGGCCGAGCAAAAGGAAGGCGCTAATCGTATTGAAAATTCGCACCCCGTGTCCGAGTGTCTCAGAGGGAAGAGCGGGCGACAAACCAGTACGATCTTCACGCTAAAATCGTGGAAAGCCCAGCGAATTTGCGACACTACCCCTCGCTTTTTTTCTATCTCTCCGCTACGCAGAATCTCCAACCTGAAATATTCGACGCACTGACACCGGCCGGCCGGTTTTGTTCAATTTCCAGCTGCGCCTCTCTTTCTCTCTGTGGAACGGGCCCGAGGCAGATGCGCCGCCGGTGTTATCGGCGCGTCCTCGCCCACGTGAACTTTCGATCGATCGAACACGTGGCTATCCGGCTCTTCTATTCCACGATTAACTCCGGCATTTACGAGACCATCCTCTCACCGCGGCATACCGATCGACCACTGTGCTATCTGCCGGTTGGAGGGGGCCAACACGATCACGGCGCGCTCGAGACATCGCTATTAAAGACGGCCGCGATGGGACTAGCTCGACAAGTTTAAGTGGGTCAGAGGTAAGTTCGGCTTCCCGGAAGTCGATTCTACCGTCCTCACGAGAATGCGCCAGTCCGCAACGGCTATCTCTTCCTCTCTCCAACAATTCAATGAGAAAGAACAATCGAGAGAAGTAGAGTGAGGGGAGACTCCGAGGGATAAGAGCGCGAGAATCTCGGAGCGAACGTGTGTTCCTAAAGGAGGAGATGGCAAGGTTCGCGTTGCCAATAGGTAAGAAGGGTGACGGTTTTCCACAGGCGACGCCAAAAGATGCGGGCGTCGCACTGCCGTACGTGACCAGTTGCGGGGAGCATTCTGATTTCAGGTTCTCTGAAAATTACCACCGACAAGCGTCGCACTGGCGTCGTTGTTACGCGAGGCTTGGAGCGTTTTGCCGGGGGCGCCTAGGCCACCGCACTGGCTAGCCGTAACAACAGAGAACGCCGGAAACGCCGCTTCGCCCCTGGCTTTTCCGTTTTAAGCTCGCTTCCCTCGGAGCCACGGGCATGGAACGAAATTGTCGGCCGAGCTCGTCGAGCTGCTGGTTGGTCCTTCCACTTGGAATTCGGGCATTGAACATGCTACGTGGTTATCGGCGCTTCCAGCCGGCTGCATTCCAGCGCGAGCGCTAACTTCCTCCTGTCCACCACCTATATCGCTTACTTAAGAGTGCGCGACATGCTTAAATTCGAGCCCCGCGTCCCTCGCCCTCTCCTCCCTAACGCCGCCCCGCCAACTCGAGACCCTTCACCGCCGACTACCCTTCGTTAAACTGCCGGGGAATATCCGGCTACCTCCGACTTCGTCTCTACTCTACACCCAATGCCTAATGCGTACTCGCTCGGCTGAGAATTATTTTCCCCGTCACGACTTCGCGTGCTTTGAATAATTCCTCATATTATTAGTTAAAGTATACTAGAATTCATAGTATATGATTATATACTATAGATTGAATATTTTATTATTCGCCAAACAATTCTATCGTTATAATGAAACCCTTCCTACCTTTACGGTATGTTGGCGATTCAGTGGGAGTCTGTTGAACTCGAAGTAGCAATGTGGGCGATAATAGCAGGCCCTTCACCTAGCTATTCAAGCCGAATTAATAGCCGGGCAGCACATTGGTGGCCGGTGGAGAAAGTGCAAGTGGAATTAGCGAGAGGGCAGCGCAGTGGCGCGCGGCTTCGACGAAGGGTCTCTAATCCGAATCGTTCGTCTTAGGCTTGTTGGCGATAGAGGGTTTGGTACGCGTGGGAGGGTGGCCGGCGTAATTCAGCAATTTAGCGGCGAAGGCCGGCAGAGCACAGCGGTCTTGTGCGTTAATCAAACGCAGGTGGCAAATGGCATCGATCGCGCAAGGTCGATTCCCGGGCTAAGGAAATTATTCCCTTGTACGGCGAATCCCATTAGGCGTCCCTTCGATTAGGCACACGCCGCCGCCGCCGCCGCCGCCGCCGGATGGATCGATCCACGCGCAAATATGCCGCGTAAACAAGAGCCCGATTTACTCCCGGCTGGAATCTCCAGGACCACCACCACCACCATCAGCACCCCTGCCGCCGCCAATGCCGCCGCCGTCACCGCCGCCCCTTTCCCGCTGGTACACGATACTCGCCGAGCGAGGGACGGGATCGAATTTCCAGAACGGCGAGAACGGCGAGAACGGCGACAGAGGTACCTACATATACGTCCACCCCCATCACCCGTTATATTCCCACACACCCCCGGAGGCAGCGGCTTCCAAGTGCGATCGCAATAGAGGCTACTCCCTGGGAAATCCGAACGGACTCGAACCCTCGATTCGTTAGCCTCGCGGCCTCTCATTAGTGTCAACAAGTTCTGCACGCAGACTGTTTGCGGCTATCGTTTTCGGGCGGACCTCGCCGCTGCTTTATTACACCAGACTGCTACCTTTGATTCGCCGAGAGCGCACTGCCTCTCTGACCCCTCCACTCTAGCATCGCTCGCACGAATCTTCCGCTGAAATTTGAGCCCTTCTACGAATTCGGCCTCGAACCCTCCCTTCCTCTATCCGTTTGATTGACGAACGGCTGACGCGAGCGTGTCGGGAATTCGAAGCTTATCGGGCGATAGGTTCCCGTTGTTTCCGACTGACGGGAGAAGACGTTCCGGGATTCTGTCTTCTCCGGGCAGTCAGTGAAGAGAAGACACCGGACGTGAGGTGGTCGATAAGCAAAAGCTTTTGGCGCCCGAGGTTTCGCTGTGTACATTCGGGATCCAGCAATCATGCTGATTGTCCTGATTGTATCCCTGAGCGTTTGCTTGTCTCGGGGCCTACGCGCAATAATTATATTAGCTTTGAGGGCCAGAATTCGCAGGCGTCCTATAACCAGCTGGCCGCCACGCGCGCGCGGTCCATCGACCTCGCCCGACTCATTAGCGATACTGCGCTCAAACACAGAAGGGATGGTGGGCCCTCCAATTCATCCCTTGGCAAAGGGATGCCTGATCTACAATCTGCGGTCGACGTCGCTTGAGATAGCAGTGCCTCTAAACTGGGCCAAAGCCGCTCGGACATTTGTCTCCACTTTAATTGATTCATTAGTAGCGGACCGGGCCGGGCCGGACGATAGAGCCGACGTCGAATCTCCATCTTCTCGTTTCTACGATTCATCGGTCGTGTGATTTTTCGGCCCAGGTGATTGGCAGTTCAATTAGACAATGGAGTACTGACAACGTGGTTCGGACTCTCGGCAGAGATTCGATCGCAGCCACTTATTTGCTGGGCGCACATAGCTATGTCCTTGGAGGGGAGGAGAGGCAGCCGACTGACATAGATGGAGATTGGCAAGGGTCGGTCCGCCCTGGCCATCGATATATTCCGTTTACCGGTGGACAATGGCGAATAATCAGCGCGCGTAATGGAGTGCGTCCGTCGAACAAGAGACGGCCCTGAACGCCTGATAGCTGGAGAACTGTACCCTCAGATATGCATGTACCCTACCCTCCCGGAGGGAGCGACGGAAAGCAAGGGAGGCCGAAGGGCGCTCTATGAGCTCGAGCAATATCGAGGTGTACCTATGCCATAAGGAGCCGTTATGCGGCGAAGGGCATGTTATTACAACATGCCTGTCCTCTATCCTATCTCGAGTTCGCACGGCCTTTACCCTACCAGTAATCACTCCTCCCGCATCCGCATCTCTCTGCCCCTTCTCATCTCCTATGGAAACTCCCTGATTCTTATCGGACCCTCCCATTTATTGTTCAAACAAATTATACTTGACGATTGGAATTTCATATCCATTTCGATGGCATTTAATCTGAGAGTTAATTTTTCGAATTGGTCTCGTTGCAAGCGAGCGGTCAAGCGGAATAGTTCATGCTGCTTGGAACGAGGGGATGAAACCCGTGGCATGGTATATACGACGGGCGAAATTTCGCGCGATGAAACATTAAGGTCGGGGCTTTAAATTTGTCTGCCGCCATAAAGTTGCTGCGCGCTCCTTCTCTCGCTCTCTCTCTCTCTCTCTGCTTTACGTGGGAAGAGTCGGGATCATCGTATTGCGGGAGCGATTCAAGCAGGCAGGAGGACTGGAGACATAAATTTAGCGGAAGGCTGGACGAAAAACAGAGGGCGTTCTTGCCACATCAAATGTCGACCGGAAGAACCTCGAGGTAGAAGTAACCGCAAAGACATGCATGCTCCGAGAGATGAATACGTGCCGCTGGTAAACTGGCGCGGCGTTCATTCTTTACGTGCCGCGGTTTGCTTGGCCCGCACCATTTCCATTCAAGATAGCACGTGCATCAGTGTCCGCAAACACTGGCAGTATGAATCCGGATGGTGCCAGCGAATCACGTACTTTGATATTCGTTCAATCGCTATATCACCATTGCTAGGACACTTTGTCCCATTGCGCTTACAGTCTGATCGCCTCTCAATTTTCCTCTCTATCCGATCCAACTTCTTTCGTTCTCCGTCCACTCGTACCACTTGGCCTGCTCTCGCACCGGCAGGATTCTCGCGCGGCAACTTTTTTACCACAAATACCAGCTGCCCCGAGACTCTCCTTTCAGGGCTTCTTCGATCTCGCGACGAACGCGTTCTACTCATCGAAAGTTTAATTGGCTTTGCGACAGGCTGCACTGGCCTCCAAGTAACGGAATGGTTACATCGTTTGTCGAAATACTTTTGCATTCGCATCTGCTCCCTAGTTAAGTTTAGTGAGTTGGCACAGTTGGAGAAAGGGAGAGAGTGAAAGTCCAACTAATGGAATCGAACTCCCAGTCCAACACGGAGTATTTCGTCAAGGCGAATGAAGCGGTAGGGAAAAGTTGGCACGAGCCTAGAAGGATGGGTGTCCAAGTCACCAGTTAAAAGTGCCGACATCCCTGTAATTTATGCTTGGTGCGCGTTCGCCAAAGCGGAAAGCCCGTAGTTGCCCATTAGTAGTAAACAAGCATTCAAGTGTACAAGGAGGCATCGAACTTGGCTGGGAAGGCGAGTTCTCGCGAGCAGCTTTAATTAAGCGAATTAATTAAAAGGAAAAGCACGGCGGCAAGGCGAGTTGAAAGGTGCCGTGAACTGAGTTGCCGGTTGGCTCGATCGCTTGCCATTAAAATTAAAAAACCCCATGCTAAGTGGCGCGGCGCGGCGTGGCGCGGCGCGGGAGGAATGTTCGAGCTGTCGGCGTGCGGCTGCGTCATCGTATACACCGAATTCAAGCTAAATATCCATTTCCAGTGGGGTAAGGTTTCCTAGCCCGCCATTAGTGGTAAAAGTAAGTGGCCAAGTCCGACAAGTCATCAAGTCCTCCGGCGTCCTGACTCCAGTACACCGGTGCCCAAGAAACTTGTCGTCTTTCGCGCGCCCTTTTAATTACCGGGCCGCGTGCCTCGCTAGAAAAGCGTGCCGGGCGCATTTGCATTCGCCGGTGAGAGAGAACTTTGCACTCGGAGGATGCGCTAGCACGCTTATTTAATGAACGAGAGCACTAGATAGCTGCAACACGGCGACCACGTCGACGTTGTGTCGGTGGCTCGCTCTGGACCACCAAGTCGGGCGCGAGAAAAAAGGGAGCGGACAAACAGAGAAAACCGAGGACAAGCAGAACTTCTAGAAGTGGTAGCGTCCACGAGAGTAAGATGCGGGATTGCATTTTAATAGAGGTATTACTGACGAGAGCCAAAGCTTGCGGTGTGCAACTCGCTCTCTACCTAACTTCCGCAGCGGCCTTCCTGGCAGTCAGCAGCCGAATGATACCACGTCTTCTTCATCTTGCCAGGCCCTTAATAAAGTCGAGAGGAATGCTCCCCGTCGGCAAAAAAGCAGTGAGAGGAAGTAGCAGGAAGAACGAACTACCTGGCCGATTTCAGGCGAAGATGCAAATGTCGGAGCAAATAAAAGACGAGGCGCGCTCATTATGAAACTGGAATGGCCCGCTCTGAACTCTGGCATAGCTGGAAGATGACTGTCGGCGGGAGGGAGAGTGGGAAATGAGCGAGAGCGTGTTCTTTACTGCTGATTTTATGGTCACGATGCCGCAAGGTTTAATAAGATGTTCGAGAGAAGAGGAAGACACGGTTTCGGCAAAGGGGTAATCCGCGTCTGAATTTCGGCCTCGGTTTTCTTTGAGAAAATCCGCTTTACGAGCGAGGCAGAGGCTTTGACCGGCTCTCATTATGACGGAATTGCGATCAAGCGGGAAACACGTTCGCCAGTGCTGGCTTGGCTTCATTCTGACAAGATGAGTAAGAAACCTACCCGAATTTACGCGGAGAGTCCTGGAGCGTCGCTCGTTTGAGAGGAAGATCCTAGCATCTATCGGTCGGCGGGGAGGGGGATGGGGAAGGGGAAGGGGGGCTATGCTTAAAAAGGAACGGCTTCTATTTCAAAATGTAATTACGGCGGCCACTAGAGTGCAGTGGCCTCGGCGTGAAATACCGTTCGGGCTCTTTCGCTACTGAGCAGAGCATTAGCAGGCCGCGGCTTGTGCCCGCTGTATTCGGCAATTAGGGACACTTTTCTGTGGCATTATAATTGCATTTGTCGGCTCCCGTTGGCTTGGGTTCAAAACTCTTTTCGCTCCGAATTAGGTCCTTCGCCCGTCTCCCTCTCACTCTCATCCTACTCGCTTACCAGGTGCATCGCAGTCCTGAACCAGCCGGGCCCGGCCCACCAGCTGGGCCGAACTAAAGCAATAATATCGAGGTAAAAAGCACATCCCCCAAGAGGGATAAAAATTCATTTAGGCGATATCCTGCCTTTCCAGCTCAAAAATTATATTCGTCGGCTTTACTCGGACAACCGAGAGGATGTTTCTCTGCAAGCCATCGAGGCAGAGACCCCTTAATTTGGGAATACAGAAAATTCTATTTGTTGGTCGACTTAGTCTCTGCCAGTTGAACTAATTATTAAGGCAATTTTAGGGCCGCACCGTTGGGGTGGCTCGACTAGCGTGGCTCGAAACAACTCCCGATTTCTCGGGAATCTAGGCGATCAAAGTTTCCGAAGAACACATCCTGCATCGAGCGCCAACTACAGGGCTACCGCAAAGTCGAATTGTCGTGTCGAATTGTCGCTGTGCTAGCCTATAACGCGGGCATACGAGACGAGCGAGCGAATTGGTCTGGCCGTCCCCAGGGGCTTCGCGGAAGCGGCGTACCATCACGCGAACCCGCGTGATTTACCTTATCGCCAGGAGTCACGTTAACTTACAGCACACATCCCTTACGCAGAGCCGCCGCCGGCTTTACAAACTGCCTGCCACCAGACTTGGATTCCGGAGCCCGAGGGAGAAGGGCGGCCGGGTCGGCAACAATGTCCAGAATTCACTAAGGAAGTGATAGCCATCCAGCTCGGCCAAGTGGCACACAATCCGGCCGATTTTTATTTCCGATCATTCCAGTCGAACTCTGCCGCTTCCTTCTTCTTTCTTTCCTGGCTTGGCTCTCTCCAAGTTGTGGCCAACTGCTCCTATCAACGATCGTTCTCCCGTCACGGGAGAACGTTTTGAGCACGGTAGAACATCGCGGAAACTTTCATGCTCACCCATTCGCCCATCGGCCACGTAAGGGCGCAGTAAAACGCCCTTCCCCTGGAATTCCTGCAACAAACGAAATGGTGTCGAGTGAGAGGGGGCTGTGGAGTGCGAAGAAACTACCACTGCGCACGAAGATATACTCCCAAAAGACGCAAGATACAAGGAATCACACCAGTAGCTTTCTCGCCGTCCCCAAGCTGATTTACTGTTCGATCTCTCCACGAATCGGCTTGCGGCGGCCGTCTTTTGTAGGGAAGAATTCCATGGATGCGCTAGTCCGCTTGGATGACCGGTAAAAGGAATGCGATTGATTCGGTTCGCTCTACTTTTATTACTTCCTTCCTTCCGCGCGCGCGTACTATGAAATCGAATGGAAGGATCGCGAGCCACGTAACCATCGGATTGCATTTCCCAAGATCGCTGCCGCTAGCGATCTTTCTTCCAAGCGATATCAACTGGTTGTCAAAGGGAATGGTTTACCTAGGTTAGAGTGGGGCGCGCGCGGAGTGAGAAGTGCGTTGGGATTGATGCTGACAATCATAAGGAAAGGCTGGCTGGTGAGCGTCGGAAAGGACAATCTAGGTATCGGGTTGTCTTTGGTCGTGGAATCGGTTTTGCTTGGGAGAACCGCTGGTTTAATTGAGTGGCCGGGCGTGCCTGGCGGAGCCTCAGGAAGGTGGTGGTCCCCTGACACAGAGGAGGTCTCCAGAAAGGAGCTGAGGTGTGCGGTTCCAGGCTGGAGAGGAGTCCTGCGGGGGAGCAGGGCGGATCGGGCATACCGGGAATAGCCAGTCGGGAATCCAATTAATGGCCGCGCGTTGCCCGTCTTTCGCCGCGATTCTCTGCATCGCCACTGGTTTCCCCCTTTCTCTCCTGCCTCGCCTCGCCTCGCCTCCTCCTCCTCTCTGTGCGCGTCTGCAGTCGTCGATGCACCTGCAGGTGCAAGCCGCAATAGCTAGGAGAGGGTGGCTGCGGAGTTGGCCTCCTGCGGGATCCGGGGGAGCGTTTACATAGCTGGTGCCGCAAATCGAGCCGCGATTCCTCGCATAACCAGCCATGACCACCCCACCAGAGTCTGCCTCCCTTCTAGCCTGTATTATTGGACTGGCCCTCTCTTCCCCCGGCTGCTCCGCATTCTCCACTTTCCCTTGTTCCAGGCCCCACACTCGCTCGCTCCATTTCTCTGTATCTATTCGCTGCATTTTCCCTGCTCCTGCTAACGGCCCGGCTCGCCACTGCCAAGTTTTGCCAATCGGCGATCTACGAATTCCTTCTGGCCCTGGAGGCCTCGTTTAAGTTGGAGAATGCGCCGCTGCTCGTAACCCGACAAAGGCCTCTACATTTCTACTCCGGCAACGCTCAGCTGCTAAATGATTCCCTGTCTGTTTGATGAACAACACTAAATTGGAAACCCTCCTGTTATTGTAACTGGGTTCGCTCCGGAGCATGCTATGTTATCCTGCTAATTAGAGCGAGAGTAGAATAAAGATGTTCCCGAAGAAGACACAGTTACACGCAGAGAGGACGTTGAGTTGCAACTGAGCGAAAGCTGAGCTTGCTCGAATAGTAGTACGATCTGGTATGTCTATGTATTTTGCGGGGAGGTCCAGACAAAGGTCGAACTAAGAAGATCCCGCGAAATCCCTCTCTTATTGTTAGTCTCCGATTACGAAAACAATCCCCGCTCTCTCCGTCTTGGTCGTAACTCTCTATTGCTGCTCTCCTATCTTCAGCACTGTTCACCGGAAAGCCCAGCATCACCGGCGGAGGGATAAAATAATATTGACGCAGCGTTTTACTTTCCCCCATGGTGCGCGCTCTTTCCACAGACTGGCACCGCGACTGGCACCACCATCGCCAAGGTAAAAAGATCTCGATGCAACGAGCGCGATGCAATCGCGGATGATCGCGCGCCCGCCGCCGCGGCTAATCCCATTACGATGGTCAAACACCGTCGGAATAAATCAATAATGGACTTTTAGCCGAGGACGGATAATATTTGCCTCGGTGTACGGGCGAGAGCCAAGGGGAGTGCAGGCACTGGCTACACATAGAGAGAGAGAGAGAAAGAGAGGGAGCGCGCAGTGTGTCGGCTCCTGCCAGCTGGAACAGAACGCGCGACCTCCACGCTCTGCCTCTCTGCTGGCATATTGTTCCAGCGGCGGTGCGTCAAATCAGACCTTTTAATTTGGCTTGTTGCGCGATTTGACGAGTTGCCCGATCGGAGAGGGGGCGGCGGCAGGTGGAATTGTCGTTCGGCGAATCCCAACAACGTCAACCAACGGGCCACGGTCACCTCCATTATCCGCGCGAGCACTCATTCAAGCCTGCCGTGCTGATAAAGAGGGATGGAGGGAGAATGCTCGTTAACCGGCGAGCGCATCCGTTTTATCCCAGCGGCTAATTAATTGATAACGCGCTCGAAGCTGCAAACGAACCTGCTGATATACACCTGGCGCCCGCCATCCAGCATAAGAATCAACGTAACTGAGTGCCGCGACCAGATGAATTCAGACCGATTTCATTTGCGTGGAAAGTTCCTCCGTAAACTGGAAGTATGAGCGGAGGATGGTAGACGGGTAAATTAGAGGGTAGTTAGGCGGTAATGTCGAAGGAAGAAGCCACTTAAAATGTATCGGGCACTCGCGCGACTCCTGGCACGAATCCTAGTTTCCAGGCCTTCCCTCTCTCTCTCGCTCTTTCCAACTGCTGTGATTTAAGGGGCTGCTACGTGGATCGTTGGCGCGCCATTCCAAAATTGAGCAAGTATTCGCGGCGTTGGTGGCGGCGGGCGTGTGGCAAGAGCTTAAAGCTCTATCTTAAAAGTGGCCCGGTGCTACGTGCGGAATTCCCAACGAGCCTGGTCTACCTCGTTCTTCCTCGCCTCTTGCCCGCCCGCCCTTCTGCCCAAGGTTCCCTGTCCCTTATGATGATGTCCGGACTTCTCGCTGCTCTCTCCGTGCCAAGCGAGTGTGACAAACTGTTGGGCGTGCGCGCAGCCTTCCGGACTATTTATTACAGAGCCGAGCATCGGCCCGATAAAAATTCGAACGGAGGAGCACGCGCACGCGTCCGGGTCATTGCATGATCGATGGCGGCCAGTATTGAGTAATTAGGCTCGGGCGATTCATCACGTCGTTGGCTGTCTTTCGCGAAAAGCCGCTCACTTCGCGCTTTTTCGAACTTTTTCACCACCGCCCCAATAAATACCATATCCTGTGTACGTGCATGCGAGCCACCGGGGCCGCCAGGCTTGGGACAACGAGGGCCCGAATTTTTTGGCTTCGTCTCCCCCACCTATACCCTCGCTCTGTGATTAATCGGGGGAAGGGACGGAGAGACCGTGCGCGCTGTCTGCAAAATTTTCCACAGCATTTATCAAATTGCCCACCTTTAAAAATGGATCCGTTATCCGCGCACCTCCAGTTTCCGAGAACCGATCTCGTATGAGCATAATTCACAGAATTGTCGAGCTTAAGGTAGTTGTATCAATACTGTGCCATCCAAAAGTTAATCGTTGGTCGAAGGAACTGTTAACTTCGCTTTGCATGACGGTGGGCTAAGCTTTTATCAATCCTTATCCCCGTAAAAAAATTGCGAAAAAATAAATGTTGAACTAGGGGTCTGGAATTTTTATCACTTCTTCCTCGATGCAAAAAAACACTTTCTACAAAATTTCAGCCCCGGGAAAGGTCGGGAAGATAAAAAAACATGGCAAAAACCATTGAAATCAATTTTTCAGGATCGGTTTTCCATGTGTTTTAGGTAGAATTCCGGCATTTCCCCCACAACATTTATGTTTTTTATCCGTTTTGAGAGACGAGCAATCGAAAAATCAAGCGTTCGTCCCGGTCCCAGAACCTTCGAAAAATCGAAAATTTTTGAAGGGGTATGCCTTAAAAAATTTGCGAAAAAATGAATTTTGAGCTAGGGGCCTGGAATTTTTTCTACTTCTTCCTCGATGTAAAAAAACACTTTCTACCAAGTTTCAGCCCCGGGAAAGGTCGGGAAGATAAAAAAACATGGCATAAACCGTCGAAATGAAATATTCCAGATCGGTTTTCCGCGTGTTTTAGGCAGAATTCCGGCATTTCCCCCACAACATTTATGTTTTTTATCCGTTTTGAGACACGAGCAATCGAAAAATCAAGCGTTCGTCCCGGTCCCAGAACCTTCGAAAAATCGAAAATTTTTGAAGGGGTATACCTTAAAAAATTTGCGAAAAAATGAATTTTGAGCTAGGGCTCTGGAATTTTTTCTACTTCTTCCTCGATGGAAAAAAATACTTTCTACAAAATTTCAGCCCCGGAAAAGGTTGGGAAGCCATGAAAACATAGGAAAAACCGTCAGAATTAGACAAAATTAATTATTCAGGAGGGCTTTCCCTCGTGTTTTTGATACAATTTCGACATTTCTGTCACTGGTTTCATGTTTTCTATCCGTTTCACACGTAATACGGAATATCATTTAATAATGCCTGGCGAGGAATCAAGCCGGAGCAATTGGATCAGTGCCGCAAAGTGTACTTCGGAGTCGGAATCTCCTCACAGCTCGGAACAACGCGAGCGAACAAAACACTGACTTAACGAGGGATGTTAGTACGGAGTCTAATAGTACTCGACTCTTCTTGAGACGCGTTTTTCGATCGTCAATTAGATCGAGGTCACTGATTAGTCAATTGGGAGCGACTCGGAGGGAAGTGAGAAGCGAAGAACGAAAAGTATATCGAGGGTGGTAGGAATGGTAACGAGGAGAGAGAGAGCTGGTTACCTCTGAGAGGGTTGCTTGCACTTGGTTGATCGCAACCTAGTGAGCTTTAGTTCGTTGCCCTCTTCTCCATTTACGGGGCGAGGAGAGGGGGGGTGTGAGAGTGGGGGAGCACCCGCTTGCCACTTAAATCCAGCCGCAGTTAAAAGTAGATTTAGCGTTAATATTCACACAACAGCGAGGCTAACAATGGGCTGTCGAGCGGAGACCTGTATTCAGGGGCTCGCGTTCTTCATGGTCCTTTTCTAGTGGCCGATGCCAAGTGCTGGGGGTGCTTACTCCTCTCTCGCGGCCCTGTTGGCTCCTTCATGCCTTTCAAACAAGTTTGAGTACACCTCGTCCTAGATATTTTTTCTTTTCGCCCCAACCAACTCAGCCATAGCCGGGGCTTTGCCGCTTGATTTCAGGGCACAGTGTGAGTTTCCAGCTAGCAAATTGGGGGTGTGTTTCCAGGCACGCGGCGTGGCCCGCTTGCCACTTGGCTGCGATTTGCCGTACGAGGACTTTCCGGATGTGTTACACCCCGTATTTTTGTCGCACTCCACTGAAAGAGGAAGGAACAAGGGGAGGAGGAGCTGAAGGGGGGGAGGAGCGACGAGAATGAGAGAAAATCCGTCGCTCTGCACAGTTATTTCCAGAATGTCAAGCCCGTCGCGCCTCTTGAACTACCATTGTGTTTCCTGAATACTTCCTTCCGGATTTAACGTGTTATTAGACGCCCGGCAGTTTTACGCACACGCATTTCGCAAACGCCTCACCCACCGTTGCACTGCACCCACCCGCCGCCTCTTGACAAGGGAAATCCTGGCCATTATTTAGCGGGCCTATTCAAACAATAAAATCATATAATCGCGAGCCGTTCTCGCCGACCCCAGCGCCGACAATGGGCTATCGCTTTCGTTGACCTGCCCTTTCACAGGAAGTGGTCTCGATATATTTCACGCTAGCGCCAGACCGGCCCCGGCCCCGGCCCGTCCATTGATTCTCCAGGGACAATGAATCCGCTCTCGAAATATTCCAAAAATACACCTGCCAGCTCGCCACCGCTCGCAGCTAGGCTATTTTTTAATACCGGGCGCGCGCACATGGAAATGGCAATTCGGTTAGGCAAACTCAAAGGCCACCGTGCAGATGAAAGCGGCGCGTGGATGTATGTGCATAGGTGTGCACTCGCTTAAGAGGGAACCAGAGTGAGGAAGGACTGTGAAGCCTGGGGGCCGCAAATGTCCACCGTTTCACTTGCACCCCTTCGTCAGACCACAACCAACGACAATCGAGATCGACTGGCCAACCAAAAGAATCGAGACCCTTTCCCGCCAAAACCTTCTCCTCCCTTTATAACTATCCTCTCACAAGGCCCACTATTATACTCTCTATACAGACACGAGCCCATTAATTTCGTGTACATGAATTTCCCATCGACGGATTAATCAGGAGAAATGTAAGTCGAATGAGAGCGGTGCTGGTGGTACTGCCAGCGGTGCTGGCATCTCGAATCGGGGATGGGGTGCGGTGGCTTAAAGGCTGGTGTGTATTGGCCAGCGGTGCTGGTGCGAGATAGTCCGGATGAAAGTGCGAGCGAGCGGCGCACCATTTTCCGCGGCTTTAATTGTATTTCCAATAGACTGCGGGATGGAGATCCTGCGATTCACTGGTAGAAAAAACATTATCGAGCGAATCTGCGGAGAGGTTAGGGGGAAAGGGATGGGAAAGGGTTGGGAGGGGTGGAAGGGAAAGAGAAGGAGAGAGAGAGAGAGAGAGGGAAGGGTCTGTGGCGGTGGCGCATCTGCCGTAGAAGGCCAGCGCGAGCTTCGGGTTGTGCTCGGCTCGCTCTGTCTTTCCTTCTGTCCCTTTCGCCGGTGGCTCTGTTCGGCGGAGTCGCGTACATAGAAGCGCACTCTCGACAACCGGATCCGCGCGTCGAATTAAAAGAGGGATTCTTTTGAAACGCGCACGCCAGCTTTTACACTTCAATCCTTTTTGCCACCCTGCCAGCCCCCCGCTGCCCTTCCTCGACCACCAGCCGGCCCTCGCAACCCGTCCACCTCACCACCTCGCCGCCTCGCCGCCTCACCGCCCCCGACGGAGGACCATGCGGAACGTGCGTCGCGTGAATACGAGCTTCCAGCAGCGGCACGAGGCCGCGCTGGGAAACGCGCCCTCGTAAAAAAGAGGGCGACGTTCCACCGCGACAGTAGCGACGGGCCGCGTTTTATTCGAGAATCGAAGTGAGCGTTGTCGCGCGCGCGTTCCCGAAATGACCCGGCTTTCCCTCTCGGCTTTTCTCTGGCACAAGCGCGTGCCGCGCTCCACGCCGTCAACCACGCTACGCGACTTCCCTGGTCCCCGTTGCTTTCATTGGCCGATGCGAACGCTCTGGCGGCTCCTTTGTCCGATCTTTTACCGCGTGCGTCATTACTGTATCTTTCATTTTCATTTTTCCGCGACGCTCCGAGATTGCGCTCGGCCGAGCGAGAATATGCTCGCCTGCGTAGCCAAGCTCGACGAGTCGGGGCTCGGAACCGTCCGCCTCGTCTTGTGATACCTCGATCACAGCCGCTCCCAGCTCTGCCCCCATCCCACCTCCGCCCCCCCTCACCTTCTCATTCTATTTTCCCTTTTTCTCCCACTGTTTCCTCTCTCCACTCTCGTTTAATCATCTGCAGTTTCACAAAGTTCCCGGCAGGCCATTACCGATCGATGCGAGAGCATCGGTCGGCCGTCGCCGCCGGCGGAAGAGCCGCAGGAGGCACGCGCCGCTTTTCCAACCAGGGATTATTATCCGACGCGGTAAATGCCTCCACGCATGAATAATCCTGGATGGAACGCTCGAAGTTTGCGATGCAAAGGTGGGCGAGGGCAAGCAGAGCAGTAGAAGAGAGGAGAGCGAGAGAGAATGGCTGACTCGGTGAGCGGATGTGAACTTCACCAAGCTTCAGGGTCGTTAGTCCCGGGTCG
The DNA here is from genome assembly GCA_910591665.1 of Ectemnius continuus. Taxonomy (NCBI): domain Eukaryota; kingdom Metazoa; phylum Arthropoda; class Insecta; order Hymenoptera; family Crabronidae; genus Ectemnius; species Ectemnius continuus. The sequence continues at coordinate 2,539,137 of OU342868.1, read as the reverse complement.
CGGACTATCTTCGGGCGGGCCGCGAAAGATAAGGACTCCTCGGGTGAGAGCGGATGGCCAAACTTCCCGGGCGAAACTTGTCCCGAAACAGAGCCAACCCGTTTCTCCTAAACGGCACTTCTGTAGCGCGGGTGCGCGCTCGCTCCCCGCAAAGTTGTCATTCAGAGCCGCTTATTTGGCTGGCAGGCGCGCTTCCTGCTAATAACCTCGCGCTATTATGCCCGCCGAAGGATTACGTAATCTCGGTCACAGCGAGTGAGCTTCTCGCACGGGGAATATGGAACCTGGCTGTGTTCAGTCGATATTGAAAAATCCACAGAGAGCAGGATACTGCGAGAAAGGGATGAAAGAGAGAGGACATGCTGGCGGGAAGAGAAGGAGGGCGGAGATCACGGCTGCTTGCACTCGCGAGTGCGCTGATTACAGGGATAAGCAAACAATGATATCACGCCGGCGTGCCAATAAATGTTAATCGCGTGGCATTATTAACGCCCGGAGCCCATTGCGGGATTTCATATCGGGCCCGACGAGAAGCGGACTCGATTTTCCCCAAGCAAACTGAATAATTCGGCCCGATTTAGTCTGTGAAATATAATAAACAGACAGTAAATACCTGCGAGGGCTAATTAAAACAATCGGTAATTCGAATTCGAGATTTCCGCGGATTCGCGAGTGGTATTGGACCGTTCGGTCGGCCAATGGACCGTTGGGAACGGGAGGGTGAGAATCAATCTTTCAGCGAGACTCCATTGGGAGAGCAGTGCCCTATGCGGGCCGCACCGCTCACTTCAAAGGAGGCTTCGAACTTCGAATCGACAAAGTGTAGTGGTAAATGGCGGCGGCAAGGCTCTATGTATGAGAAAAGAAAGCGGGGACAAAGGGGGGACGGGAGGACAGGTTGCGTCGGCGTCAGAGGCGTCGTCGGCATGTCCGTATACCTCATACCTCCACGACGACGTAAACGCATTTGCCTTTCCAGTGGTCTGGCCTTTGTGACGCTGGTCACAGCTACATTGCCACCTCTCTTCAGGCTGACACACACTCGCTCAACGCTCAGGTCGATTACCAGCGACTGAGCTGTGAAAAGGGGAGCAGACCGGTAGGAGAGAGCGAGAGAGTGTTGTGGATCTCGCAGTGGTGGGCCGCAGGATCACGGCGGGGGTTGGCGTTTGTCAGAACACAGCTAGAGCTTTCCGCGCGAGAATGCCCGAAAGAAGGCCGACAATACCGGCAGGGACACTGAAGCTCATGTCTAAGGGACCGACGTCTTTGTGACCTCGAATTGCGGCACCGGCGACCTCTTCCTCGCGGCGAACATCACAGTAAGCCTTGGAAAGCCGAGCAAAGGCGCCGCACTCGCACGATGATTCTCGCCTTGTGGCTTTCCAATTGACGGCTAAACTGTGCCAACAAATCGACGTGAAAAGCTTTGGTGTCGGCGGCGACAAGTGTGCCGCGCGCACTTGCTCTTCCGCGCGACGAGAAGAGAAAGAATGCGCTTGACGGAGGGATGCTACCTTTGTGGGCATTCCTCTTACGAGCGGCATGATTTGAGGGGCCAACGGATTTGAAAGAGTGCTCGAAAACGTAAAGGAGAATGCTACTCGAAATTTGGCAGGCGACGCCGACGAATCCGCCGAGATTGTCTTCCCACGACCCGAATACGCTGGCTGACTTACAAACTCCTCCTCCCCCTCACCCCTTCCCAATGTCATATTGACTCCCTGCCAGTTCGAAGGATTTTCACGACCTACCACTAGTTTTCCCGTCTTTACTTCATGTCGTTCCCCCTCCTGGCCCCTCTCGCCCTTTTTGGGAAAACGCAGATAAAATACAGAGGACATTAGTGAAAAAGAAAATACGATAAATGTCCTAGTAATGGTTGCTACGTTACTTTATGGCCCATAAATAACGTGGACATGCGTCTCGAAGGTATCAAGCCGGTACTTCGATGGCTTTTAATATCGCAGTTCGTTCTTTTCGTGGGACGCTCGCCTCAAGGTGTGCGACACGTATATATGTTCGTGCTTCTCGCCTACCGGAACTATCACGTCCAAACACGGAAAGGGAAGAAGTATCCCTTGGGAGATACAATGTCTTTCCCTGGAGAGGCTTTTTAGTTGATTCGATCCGACAATGCTTTCTGCCCATTGGCCATACAAAAGCCGCTGTTGGTGTGACCGGAATAATATCACATTATATTCCAGGAGGGCCTTTCACTCTATTTTAGGGAGGCAAGTGTACATCTCGAGATCCAAGCCGTCTCCCGAAATTTATCTGCAGCATCATAAATTCACGGGAATGCGTTGCCGAGTCAAGTGGATGTAGCCAGGAGAGTCTGTCTTTCTCTGAAGTGGAATGTGCTTATGGGAGACGGGTGGACACTCAAGTACACTTGAGCCAGCGAAGGAAAAGTTGGAGGAAGTACGATCATTTACACACGTCCATACTTAGACTGACACGTATCCCTTGAAAGAAATCACTCGTGTAAACTATGTCCTCGGTAATTAAGAATCCATCATCTGCGGTACACGTGTACCACTCGAGTGCCTCTTGAAAAAGAGCATTAAATAGGAAGGCAGCATGATCGTCGGGCAATTTGTTGAGTGGAAGTGTGAGTGAGCTTTGGCTTTGCCTAAAGCGAAATCAAGGGCGGAAGTTGGCGCGCGGGAGGTAAGTAAAGCTTGGCGGGGAATTTCGGGATCGGGAAGAAAGCTGGTGTAATCGTGAGTCGAGTAACAAATCCCCGGTAAAGCGGGCGGTCACGTTGTGTCTTCGGTGGAAGAGCTCGATACAGGTGTACTGGGCGGCACGTACCACCGCTCGTTACTACCGGACAACCACTACCGTAAACATCGGTAAACAGACGCCGTTCTTGAGGACGGAAATTGGTCGGAGCATCCGCCATCCTCGTTTCCGCGATGCTCTCGGCAAAATCACCTTCTCACAAAAGGCTGCGCTTTCAGATAAAACGGAGGAAGGCGGGTGATTATTATTGGGCTCGGAAATGTCCGACTTCCCTCTAATATACATGAAAATCCATGGTGCTGCCTTGATTAGGAATTCAATGATGAGCTTTTGATAGGAGCGTGCTCCGAAAGAGTTAAAATACCATCGAGATGGTTGAGTGGGAAAGCACAGAGAGCGAGAGAGCGAGAGAGAGAGAGAGAGAGAGCGGCGAGTGAGTGCTTGCAGTGGTATCAAGAAGCCGTATGTCGGGCCATTGAAATTTGTTGTGCACGTCGGTCGCAGGCAGACGCGTATTTGCGCGGCGATACTCGGCCATTGACAGGGGTAATTAACGCGGAATTTCGACGTAAATCACGAGCCATTTGACATTTCACGCGAGCCGGCAGTGTGTGCCGTACGCATTCGCGAACCAGCCGGCAAAAGCCGGTGGCGTGCCTGCGGTCGCGGTAATGGCGCGGACAGAGGGCTGAAAGGGCAGCGTAGGAGCGTGCCGAAAAATAAGGGCGAAGCCACATCGATTAGCTTAATCGTCCGCTGCCCGCCGGCCGCACCCTCCTTTACTCAATTATTACCGAATATCCCAACCAATACAAAAATACGTCCGATCTGAACGCGATCCCTTCTGCACCCGATGGACTCCACTGCCAAATTAATGATCGTCGATCGGCTGCAATCCGACAGGCGCAGTTCCGGCTACATATTTTATCAAAGTCAGCCGAGCACTCAAGCATGGGAACGCATTGCTCGCAAAAGACTCGCTTAATCAAGCTCGGTCTCTTCTCACGGGTGATATCGGGCCGAAATCTGGCGCGCCATCGGGCCAATTAGCCATTAGCCACCTTTCGCAGCCAGCCACCTTTTATCATCCACTTTGCCGGGAGCGTCGAGAAAAATAAGCCAGTAATTAGCTAATAAACAGGCAGCCGACGCGCAGCATAATGGCTGGCAGATGCGTTTAGAGAGGCAAAGGAAGGCTATATCTGCCGGAGACGGGCTGAGCGCGGCCGCGTTTGCCACGACGATAACGTTAAATAACTCGTTACGAGCGCGTAGTGGCTTCGAAGATAATGCAGCCTGGATCAGAGGCGCGCGCTCGCGCGGCCTCGGGAAATCGCGTTCCATACCTCGTTCCACGTAAATGCACTGCTACGTGCTTGCTTGCTTGGTTGCCTGCTTGCCCGCCTGCCCGCCTCGATCGCGATCCACACTCTAAGTATCTCTAACGGCAGCAACGCGTCTGAATTAATGTCGATATCGACGAACTTGGTTAAAGCCACTCTGACATTCCACGTCGATGCTGATCTCGCCCTCCAAACTATGCCTACAATCCACTCACCTCACTATCTCCGCCAGAACTGGGCCACCACATTCGATAATTCGTTCATCCTCGAGGTTTCCGGTCAGCAATCGCCCTCTCTTTTATCCCCATTTTCTACGCTCGCAATGAGGACATCTGATTACATTGGCAGTCCGGCAAAATGGATCTGTTCGTTTCGTGTTGGGCGCGCACGGTCTACCGTTAAACGGCGGCACTCGAACGCCCCACTGAATTAATATGGGAAGCGATATCGGAGCCGTGACTGTTATGTCAATATGTTCACGGTTACAGGGGGACATAATGAATCGCGCCAAACACCGGCCCGGATATAACGCTAAAATACGCCTGCGATATCGGAAGTCAAGGTCTATATTTGAATTCATTCGCCGACACTCTCTGCCGCTCAATGTGCGCGCCTGCCAAGTGTCCCGTCGTTCCACTCAATTTTTCAGCACACCACCTTTCTACAGCCCGATACCTGCCCGTCTTATACCAAGCAGTGTCAAAACCATTTCTAAGAATAAAGATCTCACTCTAAAACAGAACCTGAATTTTACTCTCTCCATGTCCGGATAAAAATATAACGTATGTCAATTCGGTGATATAATAAGTGCAACTCGCCAGCGAGATAATACGATTGGCTGATCTGTGGTCGAATGTCCAAGTAGAGCGGCCCATTCAGATGACGCGATAATAATGGATTTGGCCGCAGTTTCGAGTTCACCTCTAATAATAATCGAGCGGACCAATGAACAAGTGAGTGGGCTGAAATATTCAGCGGCGCATTATTACGTAGCCTGATATCTGGGGGCGGGCGGGCTAATAAGAGAGCGGGTGGCCAATACCTCCGAGCTGGATTAAACTTTCCCTTCATTATTCACCGACTACACTCGCACCCGTCCACTCTCTCACTCTTCCTCTTCCCCCCTCTCTCTCTCCCTCCCATTTTCTCTTTCATTTTCTCCTTTCTCTACACCCGCGGCTCGAGTAAACCCTCCCATTGTAGGAACAAGTTGCATCGCAGGAGGAAGGCAGACATGCCGAGTGCATTCATAGATGGGGAAAAAAGTCTAAACAATTTGTGATGGGAAGATACGTCGCTCGAAGTAGGATGCGCAGTGAAGAGATGCCTTAGGGAGGAGGTTAGTGAGGGAGAGGAGGGGTTGCTATGCCGGGAAGTGTAGACAGAATCGATGAGAAGTGAAGCGAGGGACAGAGGGCTTCCGTTAATATAGAGCTGCAACGGCGACGGCGGCAGCCGGTATCTCTACATCAGCATTGAGTATTCAGGGTGAGGCGACGCGTTTGATTGGCGCCTCTGGGGTCATTTCGATGGATGAATGGTTCCTCTGTGTTCGTACGCTGTGACATCGCGGCTCGCCGAACGCTTTCCAGGGCAGAGTAAAAAAAAAAGGGAGAAAAATTGATTGGCCCTTCAGGGCGCGATAGCGCATTCGTGACCGAGTCTACTAGCCCCGGATGCAACCTCCTCTCCTCCTCGCCCTCCTCCAATCCTCTCATTGTCCTACGGGCAACTCGGCCTCCGACTAATTTTTCCTCGAACCCTTTTCTTCCTATCGAACGAGCGTTCGGCCTCGCTTTATTCCTCAGGACTACTGGCAAATGGGAAAACTGCGCAGAGGAGGGGAGCCGCGGGGAAAAGAGTGGGAGGAGACGACTCGAATGGACCGGTGGATCGCCTGGAAAAATAGGACGCAGGTGCACCGGCAGCCAGTGCAACTCTTTCCGGTCCGAGGCCGACAATGTTTCTAAAAAATGAATAGGCCCGATAATTTCTAGCTCCCGGTCTCATTCCCTCGAATGCACTCTATCTCTTGGCTATAATCGTTATGCGAGAGTTGTGTATCGAGCACTTCCTGCTTATTCTCTGCGATCTCCATCCAAGATGTGCTTGAGTGCAACTATGCTTTCGCCCGGTGAGATTTTTAGCAGTGGCAAAGGGAAAGAAAGAACTGGAGAGATCTAAGAGCAAGCCCAGGTGCACGCGGGCAACGATACTCTCGACGATAATCTTCCCAGTGCAAGTTAAATATTCATCGAAAACAAAAGTAGTTACCAGACTGTCTCCCTGCGCTCTCTCGTATTGCTTGGGGGATGATCCGCAGTGTTTATTCCCCTCGCGTGGAATCGTGAGCAAAAGCTTAGTCATTGCAAGCGGGCACGAAGAGCAGAATCACGTTCGCCTCGTCAGAGGGGATCAATTTTTAACGAGGAGGAAAGAAGAGACCTGCCCGAAAAACGGGATCACCCAATTAGATGTCCAGGTGTCACGATTTGTTTGGGATGACGCTGCACGGACATCCTCTTCCCCGATGCATCCTTGTATTCTATTGTGCGTTAAGTATTCACCGATTCGATCACGCTACGCTGCTCCTTCTAACGATCTAACGCTTCATCGTGCCATTAGTGATTTGCGAAATCGGCCTGCCCTTCTTCTATAACTACTCTTATTCTCTGTGAAAAACTGGGGTGTCTTACAGGTGCGCTAACCATGCTCCGCATGACTCAGGTAGCATTGCCGCTTGGCTGGCGAGGCCAAGCCGCCAATTTACTCGGCTTTTCTGAGCCGAACGTTACCCAACCGGCCAGCTGAATGTGTTAGGCCAAGCAGAAAAGTTTGGACGCAAACCACAATAATTGAGTCGGCGAGCCGGTTCCGCTCTTTCACTCGCGCTTGTCTACCAGTTAAGCTGAAATTAGGGGAAGTTTTGACGCCAGTCGAGCGTCCATTTCTATAAACACGATCGTCCGAGAAATTGTAAGGAAGGACGCTTAGAGATTCCAAGAAGGTTCACGGCAATCCAAGACGACAACACCGCAGGAGTCAGAGAAACCAGCGGCCAGGTGAGTGGATGATCGAGCCAATTTTCTGAATTCGGTGGTTGGCCGAGGTCTCTGGAGCGTGGCGCCAGTCATTGTATCGATACACCGATCAGAGGGAGGTCAGGGAAGCCGCAACCACGTGTTCCCCTCAGCAGGATACCGAGCGTCCGAGCTCTCATCCTGCTGCTGCCTTTGATCCTGGCGTCCGCATTCATCGAAGCATGAATCTAATGTTCCTTGGACGACCTTCCATTCGGCCGGATTCTCCGATCGCAAATCGTAACATCATTTTTCCTTTCATAAGTGCACCCTCCTCCTGTCTTTGGCTCTTTGGCTCTCTCTGGAGGGAGAAAGTGGCTGTGCCATGGTCGTAAGAAATCGCCGGCCGCCAGACAAATGAGGAGGAAGTGGATTCTCTGTCTACGCACCCCGAAATGGAGACTGATCTTGGTCTAGGGGAACTATAAGTTATAGGCCCAATGCGATTCAGCGAGTATTACATACGGGACCGGGAGATAAATAAGCCGAGAGACTTAATAGTCCTAAGAGTGCCCCGAGGAAATCACCGGGCGCTTTGTCTCACCCCCGGCGGGAAAGCAGAGCCATAGTCCATTGTCACCATGCTCCAACCACCGAATACATATCGAGTCCAAGCCAAGTGTCTACTGACTCGGAAGAAATTCATAAGGAGCGGCAGGGAGAAAAAGTGCCGACTCCTTTTATCCTGGCAGAGAGGATGTGCGGTTCGAGCTCGAGTAACCGGTAGAAAAGTGTCGAGCGCGGCTCGCTGTAGAGGAGAAAAGGCATGGTGAGAAAGAGGAAGAGAGAACCGGCTCTTTGAGGTGTCGACAGGACACCTGGTCCGCGCAATAATGGTGTCCCGCAGGCTTCTTGGCCATCACAGGACTCCGATCCAGTTCTCTATGAGCGCCAGGTCCATCCTACAATTATAAGCTTCCGCTTGGTCGCCCGTTCGCTGACAGATCGTCCGACACTCTCTTCCTCTTCTTCAATCTCGCTCCTGCACAACTGAACGTCCGCCAGCTCCTGGGCGGAGCACACCATCGACATAAACGACGTCGGGCTAACATCTATGAATATATCCTGTGCTCGCGACATTTCTTCCATAAAAGCAGTTGTCCTTAAAATGGTTCTATCTGGCCAACGGTTCACCGCGACGACTTTATCCTTATTCACGTGAAGTCCCTTTGCCGCGCCGCCGTTGGACTCCGTCCGAACAAAAGGAGCCGCTTCGACAATTTATGAGAGAGCTTGATTAAGTTAACAACATTCGGCCGGTACCCCCAAAGTATTCCTGTTAATTCGTAGGAGCATCCACGATCTCCGAAAGCAGAGTGCTCTTCAAAGGCTGAGGGAGCGAATTGATCGGATCGCTTAAGAGAAGAGTGAAGTCGAACTCGAGTCGAGTGCGGCTGCCAGTCGCATTATTAATCTGGGGACTAAGATCCGTTTAATCCGCGGAATGCCAGCGGGGCTGTAAGGGTGGGGCCGGAGCTTCTTTGAGTCTCCGACAACAAGGACTGTCCTCTTGTCCTTTGTGGGCATGGAAGCAGGCCGAAAGTAAGTAATAGGGAGAGCGAGCGAATGAGTGCGCTCCTTGTAGGCACTCGAACCCCTTCGAATTATCGTTGATTCGGCCGTGTCAATGGGGGCACTCGGCCCTTTAATACCAACGGATCCACCGCGAGAATCCAATTACGTAATATCGTGACTGCGGTTCGCCGAAGAGAGGGATCCCCGATCATCCTCGATGACAGAGGACGACGAGCTTTGGCTGTACCTTGGCTGCTGCCTCGCATCCAAGAGGATCCGCAGAGCGGCAAGAGCGATGAAGAGAAGGTGAGCCAAGATCCTGCAGGGAGAAGCAGGACGAGGCGAAGTGGCGAGGCAGACGTGAAGGGCTTTTTGGTGAACGCGCCCGGCAGTCTGCTATCCTCCTATAGGCTTCAGACTATGGGAGAAGCCAGGTGAGAATAACGCGCATCTCACGCTGTCCTGACTCCATCTGCCCACGTGGATGGGCACATTGCTCCTCGTACCCAGGTTGCATCGTCGATATTCCAAGTTCCCGAGAGCCCGCCAACTACTAGCCCAATATTAGAAATAAGAGCCCACTCGATTAAAAATGAAAGGCCAAGTTTGAATAATGCTGCGCTTCGAAGCGTCCCTATGGCTCGATACTGGGACTTCTTAAAGAAGCTCTGCGGTAAGTACATATGTCTATTTTTATGTTACGAGGCGAATACTGCTTTCGCCGGTGGGTGGTTGTCGGGGGGTGGTAACAGACAGTGGCCGGGAGCCATTTCACGTTATCGATGCTATAACACATCGTTCCGGAGCTAAGAGCATAGCCGGAGCTACATACCGTTGCCGTTACGGGAGCTCGTTATCGCGGCAACAACAACTCTTGAGAGATCCTGTTTACCGAGTAACTTCGATATTACGTGTGCCGCGGAGGCAGCATCGCCCCGACATTGCGACCATACTTCAATTTGGTAATTCAATGCCCCGCGCTACCACTAGCAACCCCATCGTACACCTTGAGGCTTCCTCCGCCAGCCAACTTTGTAGCTACACTTCGCGCGGAAAGATGATGGTCTCAGGTTTTAACGATTTTGGGAACACCGCTCCCCAGCCAGCTGCCTGTACTCGCGTCATCATACAAGCCCGACTTCACCGATATCAATATCTAAGGCTCACCATCCGGTCCGATAATAATCTTGGGACTTTTTGCGATTCCTTTAATATCCATTACACAGCTGGCGAATAAGTTGACCGGTCAGCGGAGGCTACGGCAGCCCGCCGGCTTGCCAAGCCATCCCACATCAGGGCTAATCGACGTCGATTTCGCGGTCGTTAACTCGTCGAACATGAGACACAGCGCGCGATGAAATTGCGCTCGGAGGCGACCAACCGCGAGACGCCCAAACCGCAGGATGATCACACGTGGCCTGGCCAAGATTACACTGCTGAGAGGAAAGCGATAGTAGTTGCAGTAAAAAGCGAACTCCGCAAAAAGCGCGATGAGAGAACAACACTTGGATAGTAGGGGCGAGGGTATAGGTATTGCGGGGAAGAGGGGGGCGAAGCACGCTCTAATAACCAGAGTACAGTGGTAGTTTCTTTTTACGAAGATCCACTTATACCGAAAGCCTAGCCGTTCTCCTTCTAAAAAGGTTGTGCCGGCTGCACATTGAAGCATCAAGCCCAACGGAATCTTGCTCGAGGAATTAATTTCCTTTGTAAGTTCTGAAAGAGGACTGAGTGCGGTTGCTTTCGGGAAAGGAGGAGACCTCCACTACGCTCGGGGGATATGCACACAAACGCACTGATGCTAGCAAAGTTGGCGGGAGAGGGGTAAGAATAAGGATCACGAGCGAACGCGCTCAGATCGGACAAATAACTTTTAAATACGATTAAGAGCGCCGCTAAGCGGATGATATCTGCTAACAGGATGGCTGAAAGATCTCCAAGCGATTTCTGCGGATCATCAGTCAAACAGTTCCGAGGGGAGAGAGAGAGCCGAGCTCGAAAATTATACTCGACGAAGCCATGGGAAAACAGTGATTTGCGCATGATCGTATAAAAGCCGCGAGTTCTCCCAGCTGCGAGTTAATTCACGCTAAGTCTCGAGAGCGCTAAGTCGGGACTTGGCAGTTCGGCAAAGTTTCGATCCAGCTTGCACGCGCACTCCACCGACAGCGCAAATTCTAGGCGGCCGCCGCGCCGCTTCTGATCGAAGAAAAACGAACGGAGAAGAGTCCGAGGTTTTCCTGGATACGTAGTTAACCATAATCCGGATGATCCCGCGGCGAATTGGTAAGCAGTTTATACGCGTCGGCGATGCGCGACAGCGTCGTTGAGTTCGAAACTTGTGGCGGCGGCGACGAGAGGCGCGATAGGAAAGCGTAATAAAGCGTGCCGGGATGGGGAAACTCGATAAATGATGGCAAGAATGACGGCGCAGGAGGTAGTAGAGACTGTTGGCCCATCGAGAAAGCCGATGCATCAGTGGGTTGGCCCGTTGAAATATCGAGTTGACAATTGCCTTGGTAAACGGGAATTAATATCGGCAAAGCTGGGAAAGGGGATTCACGTGCTTGTGGCCGAAATATACTGGAACGAGGTATTCAAGCAGACCATCTACCAGGTATGTACTGTGATCCCAAAGGAAGAGGGAACCGGCGCGGCGCACTGGGTGCTCGGCGAACGAGTGAATGAAGGAAGGAAGCCGGTGAAGAACGGTATACATGCATACATAGAGCGGGGCTTTGGCACCAAGGACCCGGCTCGCCGCTATTCCTATTCGTGAATGAAAACGCATTAATAACGCGTGGCTGAAGCGTACCGCACTGCTTGGATCTATGGGATTTACGAACCCGTATGATAAAATTGCTTAATTTACCATGGCACCAGCTCTGCCTACTTGGAAAGCACTGCCAGGCCCTCGGAGCAATGCGCAACTATTGGGAGCAATTACGATGTAACTCTTTTTTCATTTCATTTCATTGGGAATTTTTCAGCCCCTGGATTCCTTCCACTTCAGTGGTTTAAGTACCTTTGCAAGGGTGAAAGAGCAATTTTAACATCCCATATTTTTCTCATTACGTTTCACAGAGAAAGGGAAAGAGCTACACATTTTCTAGTATAAATTGTGGAAAATATCACTCATCCAATCTCATCTCTGTCGACTCTTCAGAGAGAACACGAGCGGAACAAAATGAAAGGACAAAGAACAGGCTGTTTGACGGGGAGGGGAAGCGAGTGGAGGAACAGGGAAGCAGAGGATGTCGCGAGAAAGTTCCAATACTCGGAGAGCAGAGCAACACCATGCCGAGAGTGATGTTTACCTCGATGCGCGGGGGTGTTGGCCCAACGGGGTGTACACAAGGAATTATAGGGAGGCGTGGAAGGGCGTAAATAAAGAGCGGCAATGGTGGAGTAAGAGAAATCGGCGCGGCGCGGCGCGGCGCGCACCGATGTGCCGGCTAGAACGCGTAAACTCGCGAAACTTGTTAAGGGGGAAGTTTGTTCGTTGTCAGGGCCCGCTAGTAGGCTCTGCTAGTCGCTCCAGGCTAATCAGAAATTCGTACATCTCGGCAATCCGTTCCAAGTGATCCCCGGAACTTCTCGCTGCGAGCGGAGCGCTCGAAAAACACTGGCGAATGAAAACAGCCGTGGAAATCCACGTCGGGTCGGGAATGTTGCATGCGGAAGGAAGGCGGCAACCTGTTGAGGGCACAAGTGAGCGCTGGGTAATCAATTACCGCGTACTCCCGGCAGCTTTAAGTCTCAAAAATCCACTAATGAATATTGATAGAGATGTACATGTACCGGAGGTGCACCTCGACTAAAGTTAATTAAAACCGATACTGGGATTCTTCTCATTTATTCCAAGTTTGTCCCCGCTCCTTTGCCTGTTTCAAAGGGCCGCCGCTCCTCGTCCTCGCCCCTCCCCTCCCCTCCCCACCGCGCCCCGCGATTGATTCATTGAGCACACACAGATCAACCCTTTTTTGCCCGCTCCACCCAACTGAATCAAAGGAATCGCCCCGGGGGTGGGCGCGCTCCATCCACCCCGCAAAAAAGCGCATACATTGAGTAGGCTTCGAGAAGGGAGGGGGTGGGGGATGGCGATGGGGTAGATGAACTGAAATGTTTTAAGGACTTTCGTTTGGCGTGGATTCGCTCAGCGGCGCGTGTCCGACCAACAATCCGCGTGGCTGTCGATAGCAAGCAGCCGAGCGCCGAATTGCAAATCGGTCAGGATATACGGTAATCGGGCCGATATCAAAGGATCGTTCTGGCCCGTTGGAAGCCGTGTAACCAGATGCAATGACGATGCCCCGCCGCTTTTGCGTTCGACAGGGAACGAACTCTTGCTTCCCCTTCGCTCTTTCCCGCTGCACTGGCCGCTGCTTGATTTCGCCTGTGCATGACGTCGCACCGTTCATTACACCTGAAACGCGGTGGCGGTGCCGCGTGCCGTACTTACAGCACAGCAGAGCCGCAATCATACGTCTTTAATCCTATTATCGCCAATTATTATTCGGCCAAATGAAGCGGAAACATTGAAGAGAAAGCGGCGGCCCTTGTTATCGTGGAGGAGCGGCGATGAATTAAAGGTTCGGCTTTCCAACTGCGTACATCTTTCATCGTCAAAGGGGTAAGGCGATATTTTTTACTGGGCCAGGAGGGAGTGTTACACACGCCGGGCGCTAGTAGCCTCTGTCTCGGGAGGGTGGAAGCGCCCGGGGCGGTGGTCGCTCCTAGAGCAAATTTGGTCCAGCGGGGGCCTCGACGCCACCGCCGCTCCTCCCAAAAGCCGTGCAGCTGATCGAGCGAGTTCTTGCTCGTTAGAGCGGCCACCGTTGCCGCCGCCGCAAGAAGGGCTATCGCCGTTATTGTTAATTACTCGCTGGGGATGGAATTGGGCAGCCAGGCGAGCTACGGCCTCCCTCTCACTCTCTCTGTGGTCGCGCGCCCGAGTCGCCCGAATTAAGCGTTAACTAATACGCCCGCTCGCCCCGAAATTGCCTACGGGACTCCCGGCTCACAGCTGCGCGCTAATATCGCCCCTGCCGCATGCTGCTTCCACGATTTTCTAATTGAATCCTGTATCCGTTGTCCACTGGAGCGCAGACTCATTTTTGTCTTGCGCTATTGTTGCTCGGGAGCGCGGAACACGCCCACGCGCCGCACGGGAGAGCCCAATATTGCAGAGTTACCAAGGCAAATCCCGCGCATAATCCATCCGAGAGAAAAGAAGTTGAAAGTAACTAGCCAGACGAGCTGGGCGGAGAATTCTAAAAATTTCAACGAGGTCGTATTTAAGAGTCCTGCTAAACGAAGGGCAGATAATTCCGTGGAGGCTCACGGTGTAGATTAGCGCGTGGCGAGGAGAACGAAAGCAAAAGACTCCATTTTGTCCCGTGAACAACGTCTACTCGAGACTCTCTAGCCAGGCTACAACCCTTTTAGTACTGTCCGTGTGGTCGCGTCCTCTTTTTACGCGGCGCGCCTTTTCTCCGTATCGCTCTTTGTACAGCAGGAGCAGCAGCAGTGGGGAAAAGAGTCTCACGAGTGGACAGGGGAGACAAGCCGACTCCTAAAACGATTATCCCGCAGGACGCGCGACCTGCATGAGGAGAGAGAAGGTGGCTGGATCCTTTGATCGGTAGCTTAATGAAAGGATCGGCGCCAACGTCTCCGGACACCAACCAAAATACAGAGGACGAGGGGGCGATAAGAGAGATAGAGAGCGGGAGAGGGAGAGGGAGAGGGAGAGAGAGTGCCGGGCCCTGTAAAATAACACTCTGCCGACCTAACGACCTTTACCTAGCCAAGTGTCCCTTTTTTCTCTTCTTCGGTGGCCTTTCCGAGCGAGCGGTGCACTGCTCACTCGCTCTCTTTCGAGAAACCGCGTTACAGCTTGTCGTCAAAGGGCTCCTCCACCTATCCGGCTAATTCGATAATGTACTTCGAGGGTGAGAAGCCTGCCGCAGTCTCAGTGGCCCGTCAAAAAGAGGAAGGGAGATAGAGGCAGGATTCACTGGCTGTACCGTCAAGAGGAAGCTTTGATTCCTCCGAGCGGCAGGATCATACGAGGCAAAATTGGACAGTGAATTCCGATGCCTACCTAGCCTTGTTCCGCTCCTCGAGGTTCAACCAGCCAGGAACCTATGCCGAATTCAATTAGCCATCGCGGCTATATTCCCTGGATTAATCCAACTTGGCTCGAGCCGCTAGTATCCCGAGGATCCGGACATTTATGATCGATCTTAAAGTTCAGAGTTCCGTGATGTCGTAATATCGGGCGTAGGCGGGTAATAGCGGGGATCTTGATGTCCCGATTTATTAAGCTCCATTTGGAGGAGGGACGCCGAGTCGGAGAGAGTGAGGAGGGAATTTCAGGGGGTCCTACTTAAACTCGTAATTGTTATTAACGTCGTTAGCTCGCCGCTTTCGAAGGCGGCGGGCAGCAGCAGCAGCAGCAGCAGCAGCTTTCGCTGGCGCGGCGAGGGTGGTGGGCGCCGTGTGAAGGTAGTCGCCGAGGGTGTGAGTCGGAATTTCGGGGCGAGCACTTCGTGTTAAGTGATACGCTTTCTCTCTCGGCGGCATGGCACTCTCGCCACTCTCCTCCCTTCCCTCCCTCCATCGCCGGGGTTCTTTGTAGCTCGTGATAAAATTTAACACCCCTGCGCCGTAGGCTCGCAGCGCCCGCTCGTTCGCGCTATTGAGTCTGCGGGGGTGCGCGTCTCCGATACGACGGGTAGGTTGTCGGGGAGAAAGAGGCGGCAGGCGACGGCGGCGGCGGCAGCAGCAGCCCCTTTGGGCCTCTGCTCGTGTCGAGAGCCGGCAATTTACACGCGTGCTAGCCCCGTGTGCTGGGGCGGTGAACGGGTTGCCGCCTAGCTCGGAGGACGCGGGAATCTTGCGGGACATAATGGAAAATGTGCGCGAGAGACCGAACGAACGAACGAACGAACGAACGAGCGAACCCCTCGTCGCCGTCGTCGCCGACGCAGGCCCCGTCTGCCCTCACCCTCTCTCACCCTCTATTGCGACCACCGCCAGGTTTGATCTCCCGGAAAATATTCCCCCGCGAAATTATGCCAGCCAGCACTTTGAAAACGCAGGCACGCACGCAACGGAGAGGGAGAGGGAGAGGGAGCGAGCGAGCGAGGCACCAAGTGTCTGTACGCGTTACTCACGCCGCCGGTCGGGGAAATATTTCATACGCTTAGTAGCGCGCGCACTAATGAAGCTTCCTCTGAGAGACCGCGTTTATCTCGACAAGGCGTACATGGAAAGATCGCGTTGTTGGACGGCGCGGGCGAGCGATCTTTCATTGAGGAACAAACAATTTCGCTTAATTAACCTGGAAGCCTAGCCGACGATCGTTCGCCGGAATGTTGCTGCTATCGGAAGGGCGCGCGTCGAACGGAGCGGTGAAAAATGTAGGCTGCTCCGTGGCGGATAATCGCTCGGCACCATGCAGATTGCCGTTTCTGCGGTGGGCGCCGCCGCGTTCTCGCTCGTCGGATGCTGGCTACAGAGCAAGCACGCGGCGGGCGCGCGGCGTGTCCTTTTTTCCGATCGGTTGCGCAATATTGCGACGTGAGATTTATAGGCGACCCGGCGCGTGGAATCCACTTCAAATCGCCGGTTGCCTCTGCCTGCCTGCCTGCCTGCCTGCCTGCCTGCCTAGCTACGGGCCCGTGCATTAAGCGCCGCCCGAGAATATCGATGACAAATAAACGTACAAAATCTCTCCCGTTTCAAAGCTTCGGCTCCCACTATCGGGTTTAACTAGCGTACACGCGCTACTAGCCAGCTCGACGGAAAATCCGTGCCCACGCTGAGACGGATTTTGCACTCAATCGCTCGGGAACCATATGCTTCCGCCTCCCCATGTCGTTCTCGCTCGATCGCCAAGCGTATGGAATTATGCCTTCTAGTAGCTCGGAGGCCCGCAGTTATTGCCAGACACTATCGATGCTCTATCGCGCACGATTGCTCCTAAGTCTGTAATTTACACGTCGATCCCCCATGAAAATATCCGGATCTCCCAATTCCTCTCGTCCTTTTAAACGTCTCCCTCCTCCATCCTGCACAACGATACCGCCCGCCCACCTGGCTTACCGTGACTATCCGGCCTGGTGATTTTCCCGCCGCGTGAAAACCCATACCGATCTCGGCCTTTATAGCCTAATCCCTACTACCAGTTCGAGATGCACTCTTCCATCGGTCGCGCCGATTTTTCCGATCCTCCGATCGTGCCCTCGTTGAAGAGCGATACTCGAGGGAATACGAATGGGCTGCGCGCACTTAAAGCAAGCATAAAAATTGCGTCATATTTTACGGCGCACCGACTAACAGAACTTGCGCGAGAACTCCCACTTTTCTCGCTAGCTGGAATCGCAAACACGATACAGCAAGCTATGGAATACGTGCGAGAATATTGTAATTCTTGAAGGGTCTTGCTAAAGTATCGTCACTTCTGTAGCACAGCTTGCGTCGAGGAAGCATTCGATGTTACTGGCAGTCGGTGGAAAATTTAATTTCGAAGATTAGCGGGGGCCCTCCGAGGGCCGAAAAAATATGAGGTGGCGGGGCGAGGCTGCATGAAAAAGTAGCTTGCAATTTTCCGCGTGGAAATACCGAAGACTGGAGGCGGCCGCGGTGGTGGCGGTGGCGGTGGTGGCGACCCTTCGCCGCTTTGGCTTTGGGGAAAGCGCGCCGCTTTAAACGAGCGCTCGTAGATCTTTTAATATGACGCGGCATAGGTTCCTGATTGCAGGCCATAAACTTTTTATGTACTCCTCTACATATTAAGTGCGCATTTACCGACCGTAATCGCGCGGACACACTTCCAACGGGAGCAGCGTTACTCGAGGGGTGTAACGGCCGTCTGGAGGAGGAGAACGTCGACGAATATACCGCCGTGACAGATTTCCCTGGTCCCTTCCTTTTTCCCTTCAGTAGCGAGCCTTCCAAATAGGCTGTGATGAGCCTAACGAATTGTCTGAAATTATGCTCTTTCACCAGTTACTTCAACACCCTTTTTCAGGGCCTACAACTGCTCTTCATCAGCCGTATTCGCAAACACGCGCTTACGAAGAATGAATAACGTTCGCGTGTGCACATGCAAAGGGCTCCGTAGAGCGATCCAGAGGCAGAGAGGAAATATTGAACTGTGGCGATTTATAGCTGACTAGAATGTATGAGCGGTGAGTAATAGTGCCGCGCACTCGTTTGTTTTGTCGTGACTGTCGGTGGAATTGAGAAATCGCGATCCACACACCAAGCGGAGAGTTTCTTTGGACTCCTCTTTCCCCGGGCGCGTTCCTCCAATAGCAAAAGCTTCAATTCGTTAATCGGGGCCTCCGGCACGAGCGCACTCACAGGAAGATTTGTTCGGGGAAACGGTAGTGCGAGGATGTAATGGGTTCGGGTGGTACAGGAGTGTGAGGGTGGTAGGAAAACACCGGAGTGTCTGGTCGTACATTAATGCCGGCGTGCTTGCTTGCGCGCGCGCGCCCGCGCGTTCACGGTGTTCTTTCTAATCGAAGAAGCCTGCTGGCAAAGAAAAAACGAGGCCGTTGCTCAGATCGGGCTCTGCCCACCCAAAGAAAGCGGACTTAACGTTATTTTCTCCATCGCAGACGGCGAAGAAGCCTGGCGCGAGCAGGAGAAAACTTTCTTCCCTTTTGCCTCATCAATCCCATTTGCCCCCTCTAAACGGACCGAGCTCAGCGCCGGAAGCTCCGTTCAGCTCGAACTAAATCCTTTGAACTTTATTGGCCGAGGCCGGATGACATCCCGTTAATTACACTTCGAGCGTTCCCAATCGTTCGCCAAACAATTCGATAATTTCCCGCGAGCTATCGCTTTTTGCGACGTCGCTCAACCCTCTCATCCCTGCGCCTCTCCCTTTCAAGCAGCGCGTTTCGAGATCGCGTTGCTTTTTGCCAATTTTGTTTGTTCAAACAGGAAGGATCCTAAAGCACTGCATTATCTCTCGCAAAAAGCGACGAAGCACTATTAAATCAAGATCCCTTTGAGCTCTGGCGACATACACTCATTGATAAAATAATTGGGACGCCTTTATTTATTTAAATTAAAATTGCCCACATTTCCGGCTGAAACTGCGCTCCCATTTCTCTGAGAAGAGCAGGTTTTATCAAGCCCCAGGCTTTTAGTCTTTCAAGATAGACCGTAAACATAGTGGGAGAAAAGGGATCCCGATCAGTGGCTGGGCTGACCTGGGAATGTAAGGGGAATACATCGGTAACGGTCAGCCACAGGAGGAGCTTGACTACACTCGAGCAGGCAGAGGGCGTTCCATGGCCCGAAATTCAGGCGGCACGTATCAACACGCAGTTCTACGCTTCTCAAGATTCGGGCCATGCAAGTGTTGCCAGGGATCGCGTGCTTTATTTCGCTCACGTACCGGCCGCAATCAAATGTGCGGTCTGCGTGGAAGGTAGCAATAGAAAAACACCGATTGGCTGGGCTGCTGCTGCTTCGTCGCCCAGCCAGTTTCAACCATCCAATTCTTGTCCGCTCTGATAAATAAGCATCGTGAAACTTTTCCATTACGCTGTTTGTTTCTAATTTCGTTTCTGCGGGCAAAGGAATTCATGCCCTTCACATCTCACTGATTTCCAAGTAATGTACAGGCAAAGTGATCAAAGTCCTTGGAAGGATGCCTGCTCGCAGTGGCCTTGAAATCTTTACTCAGTGGCAGATGGTATTTTCCAGAGAATCCCTTCTAAATCGCGGTACATAGGCGCTGCTATGTGGAGCAGGTTATTATGCACTTGAATGGCGTCAAGCCGGCTTCAATTTCGAAGGACCTTGTCTAATGGTAAGCCTCTTACACGAAATAATTAAGGCAGAACCATCCGTTCGCGCAAGGGGCTCTCGGAAAATCGAACTGTACGTCAAGTAAAGCAGCCGCAGTATGGGGAGCCCAGCACTCTAAGAGGATTTGCTGCGTGTGTATGCTGCCGAATAAGCGGCGTGCGCCAAATCGAGAAAATAGCTTGCTTACGATACCACACGAATACTAGCCAACACATTAAGACTAAGTAATACAATATCTCAGATTACATTTCCAGGCATAAGTCTTGGAAACGCAAAGAACCCCTCGGGACATTCGGGATGTACGACGTAAACTTTGTATTCGAGTCAACATTAATTTGCAATCCGCAGACATAAATCTAGTGGCAGTCTACGCCACGGGAGGGTCGAAACGAAAGAAATGAAAGCAGAGTCGGTGGCCGTAAGCGGTAAAGGGAACCGCTAAAAAAACGCAGGAGTGTTTACCTCATCAAATTCTCATCGAGACGGCAGGTTCGCGAGAAAGGCGAAAGAAAGTGTTTCGAAGATGAAAGATTTCCGCGTAAATTTGAATGTTTTCGGTACAATTCCGGCACTTTCGTTATTGATTCTTTGTTTTTTTTATCTGTTTTGATACTAAAACAATCGATTTATGCTCTGTTCGCCAGAATCCTTCGCAGAATACACCTCCAAAAATTTGCGAAAAAATGAATTTTGAGCTAGGGCTCTGGAATTTTTTCTACTTCTTCCTCGATGCAAAAAAACACTTTCTACAAAGTTTCAGCCCCGGGAAAGGTCGGGAAGATAAAAAAACATGGCATAAACCGTTAAAATCAATTTTTCAAGATCGGTTTTCCATGTGTTTTAGGTAGAATTCCGGCATTTCCCCCACAACATTTATGTTTTTTATCCGTTTTGAGACACGAGCAATCGAAAAATCAAGCGTTCGTCCTGGTCCCAGAACCTTCGAAAAATCGAAAATTTTTGAAGGGGTATGCCTTAAAAAATTTGCGAAAAAATGAATTTTGAGCTAGGGCTCTGGAATTTTTACTACTTCTTCCTCGATGCAAAAAAACATTCCCTGCCAAGTTTCAGCCCCGGGAAAGGTCGGGAAGATAAAAAAACATGGCAAAAACCATTGAAATGAAATATTCCAGATCGGTTTTCCATGTGTTTTAGGTAGAATTCCGGCATTTCCCCCACAACATTTGTGTTTTTTATCCGTTTTGAGACACGGGCAATCGAAAAATCAAGCGTTCGTCCCGGTCCCAGAACCTTCGAAAAATCGAAAATTTTTGAAGGGGTATGCCTTAAAAAATTTGCGAAAAAATGAATTTTGAGCTAGGGCTCTGAAATTTTTTCTACTTCTTCCTCGATGCAAAAAAACACTTTCTACAAAGTTTCAGCCCCGGGAAAGGTCGGGAAGATAAAAAAACATAGGGAAAACCGTTGAAATGAAATATCCAAGATCGGTTTTCCATGTGTTTTTGGTCGAATTCCGGCATTTCCCCCACAACATTTGTGTTTTTTATCCGTTTTGAGACACGGGCAATCGAAAAATCAAGCGTTCGTCCCGGTCCCAGAACCTTCGAAAAATCGAAAATTTTTGAAGGGGTATGCCTTAAAAAATTTGCGAAAAAATGAATTTTGAGCTAGGGGCCTGGAATTTTTTCTACTTTTTCCTCGATGCAAAAAAACACTTTCTACCAAATTTCAGCCCCGGAAAAGGTCGGGAAGATAAAAAAACATGAGAAAAACCGCCTAAATCAGACAAAATCAGGTAATCAGGACGGTCTTCCCGAGTGTTTACGGAACAAGTTTGGTTTTTATACCCCTGATTCTTGATTTTCTGTCCTTCAAAGCATGAGTTAATATAAAAAAAATAGGAGTGGAAAATGAAAAGGAAGCGTGGCAAGAGTTTCGTTCCGGCAGAGTGGATTTGGGTGCTTTGCAGGGAATGAGATCAAGGAGAGAAACCAGGAGAAGAGAAGTACGGTACAAATGAGTAGCAGAGGCAAAAGTTGGACGGGAGAGGGCAAGGCAAGGGCGATAAATCGCAAAATTCATTCGCCGGACGGTGTTCCGATAATGGTCCTCGAATTCGAGAACTTTTTTTCTCTGACCAGTGAGCCGCGCACCAACCAGATATCCCATGAAGCCAGTAGTAAGACAGCCGTAAAATTTTACGGCCGGGCAAGAAAATGCGAAAACGATCGCGACGAACTCGCACTCTCGTATATCACGCCCAAGCGATTTCCTTTGCAATCTAATTTCCACCTATCCGTGCTTGCCGTAGCTTGCTTCTCTGGCTGACCCACATTCCGTGAGACGTCGCGCGACAGGAAATTTGGCGGAAGATCGCCGCCGCTCTCTAATCAAAGTATGAAAGGAACGGCTTGCGGTGGGCCAGAGTTTGCGGGAAATTAAGGAGAGCCGGTACGAAAGAGAGGATGGCCGAGTGAAGAAATAAAGTGGAGCGCGACCAAGTGGATTCTCGCGAAAGATAAATGGAGCAGCTGGTACACCCGGGGCTCAAGGAGCCAAGGAAGCCAGCATACATTTTTCCATACTTAATACACGTAAAAACAGCAGACCACCAGAATACACTCTGCGCGTCCTGTTTTTCACGCTCTCCTTATAAGAAACCTCCATTCTCTCTCACTCGGTTGACGTCCCACAAGCGATCTTCCCTTTCTCTTTCTTTAGCCGGTCCTTTTTCCAAACAGTGCTTTTTCCCACTTGTCCCCGGGCGCTCGACAACCGACAAAAGGACGACGCGCTCCGCGGACCAACGTCTTCTTTGTCGAGTCAGCTTTATTCGCCAGATTACCTGTGGCAGAGGCGTAGTCGAGCGCCGAATTAGACTCCGAGATTATTCGTTGTATATATGAGGCTGATGCGTGTGCCGGGGAAAAATTCCCATGAGATAGAAGTCAGGGAGGTTGAGATCTGGCTGGGCCGAGGAGAGGGCAGGCAGGAGGAGAGTAGGCAGTGATATAGGTGGAGGATCCCCTGACACCGAGGCCCGAGGCTGTTAGCTTTTAGCCCCTTCATTGTGAATTTATTCGAGCGTTTGTCCAGGGTGAAACAACCCGTCGTCTACGCCGTTGTGGCGCGCACTAACGGCAGCACGTCTGTCCGGTGTGGCGGCGGCTCTTCGGCCGCTAGAAGCCGAGGGATATGAATGTCTTTAATAGTAGCGCCGGAGTCTGGTTGACGCGGTGAGTTTTGACAGACAGCTCCTGAGGGCACAATGGGGGTCCGAAGGGCGCACAATGCATGCCGCGTACAATCGCACGAAATTATACATGCGCGCACGGAGCCGCGCGCGCCTAGAGCTCCTACAACGGCACGCTCGCATTCAGCTTGATCTGCACGAATACGAATATATACGAAATTCGAACACAATACTTGCCCAGGCTAAGAGCACACACACTGGCGAGGGGAGTGGGAACGAGAGGGGAAGAACTTCAACCTGCTGGCTCCGTATCTCGATGAATGCGCCTAACGTCCTAATGAAGATAGACGTAGGTACTCCCTTGGATCCCTGGCTTCCCTTGCAGCCCACCACCCCGAACCCTTCTCTCTTGCGAATACAAGCATCACCTTCTTCTTCTCCGCCTTGGATTTCCCTGACACTCCACTCGACCGATGCCAGGGGAGAGAGAGAGTGAGTTTTGGCCCCGTCGTTTAACTTCGTTTCGTACACCCCGGCAGAAGGAAGCACAGAGGGTAAAGGGTGAAGTGCAGGGCAGATGGAAGGTCGTTACCTCGAGCACTCTCCTCGATGAACTCCGTCATTATTATTATTGTCATCGCTCCGGCTTGTATTATAAAGGTTCTCGAGGTCCGAGCGAAAGGTATCTTCGTGCAGGAACCGCTTAAATTTCGAACGAGTGAAAAGAAAGTTGATTGTTTGGAATGATGGCGTTCTGGTTTGCAAGGGAGGCAGCGAGGTGAGATGCACTCTTTTATGGCACTCCATTTAATGTTGACGGGCCAGTGGGCAAGCTCGCACGCCTTCATTAGCGCGCGATCTATGTACTAGCTGGGAGCTATCGCTGTGTGGCGATCTATGGTACGCGCGCACGGTGCACATGAGTCAAGCGCAAGCACAGTATGATTAAAAGGCGAGAGGCTAAAGGTATTTACGATAACGTATCGCCGCGTACACCGTACACGCGTTACTGTTTGTAATTGCGAGGCTTGAGTTATTTCATTGTTCATGAAATATTCGCGATGCTCAGGTCGAGTTCACCGCCTCGCTGTTAATTAATTTTTATCGCGGCGGCTCTGTGCCGGAGAACACACCAGTGGAATTCTCCATTATGCGATTTCGACCACCGGATGCCCTCGCTCCGGATGCCGCGTGCCTGCCTGCCTGCCTGCTGCCCACCGAGCTTGGTATTCGAGCAATAATAAAATTATATTGTTGCTCGCTTTATCGATTAGCAGTACGGATAATTGCATATAATTGGTGGCGCTCGCCGATGGCTCGCAATTACACACTCCGCCTTCTGCTTGCCAGCGGCTAGTTACGCCGGGAATCTACGGTTGATCAATATACTCGATTGAATAGGGAGAGCGCGAGGGAGAGGGGAGGCTAGCAACACCATCGAGCTCGAGATGCCATCGTGAAAGAATGGAGCGTCATTGCGGAGGATTTTTTTTACGCGCGGCAGGCGCATTCTTTTCGATGATAAGAGAGGGGAGCGAGCCTCATGGAAACCGTAGACGAGCCGTAAGGGGTGAGAGACAGCGAGGGTAGTTTAACGCGCGACGGCCATTAGACGGAGGATAGCGTTGCGAATTTTGTAAGCCTCGTCGGAAGAAGCTGGGTGTAACGCGTTCTTTGTTAGACGCGTGTTCACGATCCGCAAGGGGGCATTTAACTTTTTACCGGGAACGCGCTTCCCTCCCCGCGCACACCGCCAACGATACACTGAGGCACTCACCTTTTTTATTGGCGCCGCTCTAAAATAAATTAAGGATTGAATTATAAAGAAGCGTGGTGCTGTTCCCCCGCTTCGTCGGCTGACGAACGCTTGGATTTCACTTAAGCGCCCTGGTGCTCCCGTGGAAAGGGGGAAAAAAGAGTGAGAGTGAGAGGAAAAGAGAGAGGGAGGGTGCGAAGAGAATTCCGGTGGAATCTGAAGCCATTCATAAGGTTAACCTTCGACGCCGGGCTGCTGTAAAAAATCGCTCCTGTCCCGCGAGCAGCGACGGGATGGAAGCACTTTTCGGCCAGATAAGCTGGCCGCGCGACGAGAGGGGGGGCCTCGAGGGTGGCTTGACGAGCGGAGTAAAGTGGAGAGGGGTGAAGTACGCCGGAACTCGGAGAGAGACGGAGGACGGAGGACAGAACAGTCCTTTTTCCCGAGAGCGAGACGGGTGTTATACGTCAATGCCGATGTAAGAGAAGCAGCAGCAGGAGCAGGAGCAGGAGCCGGGGGGTGTGCAGTCCACCGCGCGGGGACCGCCACCCTACGAAAAATCTCATTTCGCCTTCTACACGGGTTAACACCGAAAACACGTGCTGCCGACTTATGAACTTCCATTCTTAATGGTTCATGAAATTGCCTTATATTTCACGTCCGGCAGCGCGGACATGGCGCGGAACGGATTTCGAGGGTTACCGTTGCCGTAGACGGCCCGGCTCCTCTAATAACCCCAGAGAGAGAAAGAGGGAGTAGTGCTCGGCACCAAGAATCTACTTCCTTTTTTAAATTCTACCCTCCCAATATTCAGGTGAACTCTAAACTCGATCGATCCTCCATTAACCCGGTGTGCCTATGGTTCTCCCCTTTAGTAGGGGATTGGGGTTTTCCACCCCCTAAACATAAGTTGTCATGGCAAATAAAAGACACGTGTGTTTTCAGGGTAATCACAGGAAAACGAGATTTCAATGCCTGGTATAATATCGACGAACCTATTCACTATCAGGACTAAATCGCATCCGGCTGCGGCATCAGGAGATAATTCAAAGCAAACTAATTTCGCAACTGGCAGTACGTGTGCTCATCTGTGTGGGTCTGTCGGTTGCGGCTGCGTGTCTCTATGTGACGGTAAATCCGAAATGTCAATAAATAATGGCGAGATCGTATCACGCTGGCCGGTTTATGAAGTGCCGTTTGTTCAGCCGCTAAGCGCGCGTGTCGCTTGGAAATTCGGCATGGTATCTGTGTTGTAGTGGTGCGACAGCGGTCTGACTTTCAAGCCAGACAGCTGGGAATTATTTACCGTTCAATTTTTATCCCGAATCTTGTTGCCGCCGGTCCAGGAATTCCAGTGGACAAGGGAGCCACTGTCATTTTTAAGATTTACCGTCGAAGCGTGCAACTACACATCTCTGATCGATGCGACTCGCTTCCATTCGTCAGGTGGACTTTTTAACAAATACACAGCGCGTCGAGGGACCAGGCGCGCGGTCGATATAATTTTTTGCCGCTGGATATTCCACCTGCGCTGCAACTCGCCAAGCTAGCCAATTTAGGCTGTGCATTTTCGGCGGCTGTCTTTGAGATTTGTAGGCTTTTTCAATGAAAACCGAGACGACGGTTGGCGAAGACGAAGTTGGCAATACCGTGGCCGCATTAAAGCTCGGAACGGCAGGAGCGAGAAGCTTATTAGTAAAAAGCATGACAAACGACTCGTGGTTTACCCCGGCTTAGCCCCATGGACCAACCCCCGCTAGGGCCGTATAACCGGCATGCAACACAACACACACACATACCGGAGCCCTGATAAATGGCAATTTTTAGTCACGCCTTTATACAGAAATAAATCCCAAAGGCTAACGTGTTGCTCCCCAGATTCCACTAAGTGTGCAGGCGCGCGCGCACCGGCTTCATATCCACACAGTGTGACCCTTCCACTCCGTTTCGCCAACTCGTTACGAGAACCCTGCCCCTCTCTTACCCAATCCCCAGCTACGAATACCCTGATTTACCGTGTCGATTTGGCTAGCGAACCACCGATTCCCCATCGCCAACTTTAGCTCTGTCGAGCCTCAAGAAAAAATCTACGACTTCCTGCTTGGACTCTTGAGAAATTGAAGTTTTCCTGAAATACCTAAGTAAGTGGTAGCTTGATCGAAGTATGCAAAGCAAACTTGCTCTGACCCGGTTCGTGGTTCGCCTTCCGCTCTATGACCGGGATCATGATATAATCAGGACATAATCCACGTGGACTTACCCTCAATCATCATTATGCGCGATTTGGCCGGGAGCCCTGGTGCAAGGAGGACGGCTGGTGGCTTGTAGCGATAGTGATTAATACAGGAGGTCACCACGTCGCTCGCTAATCCTCATTACAAAGAGGCCTCCGAGAGAGAGGGAGAGCGAGCGATGTAAAAGCATTATCCTCCGAGAGAGTTCGAGTCTTTCTTTATAAAGAGACAACTATCCACAATCTCAGACTTACGTCGACGTTCGTGTAACTAGGACTTGGAGGAAAACTGGCGAGAGATGGCACTGCTGTGTGTTGGTATAGAGGTCCGATTAGGCACGGATATTAAGGCCACTTAGTAGCAGATATCGAGGATGCAGCTCGTTACCAGGGTGGCGATAGCAATCTAAATTTAAATCGAGCTTAACGCCCACTCCTATTTATTACCGGTTACTATTCGACATTCACGGTTAAGCGACCGCGGCGGCGGCAGCGACGGCTAATCATTCGACTACTAATGGTTCGTGGCGAGAGCCGAGGCTATAAATCACGAAATTGGAGATGCACGGGAGAACAGGTAGAAGGAAGAGGGAGAGGTTGGTGGCGGGAGGAGAAGAGGGAGAGTAGAAGGATGAGGATGGAAGCGGTGTTAGATTGGGCTGTCCTATACTTTTCGGCCGCGGGCCGCTCGTAAAGTCCTCCGCGTCTAATAGTCTGTTACGTTTACAAGCGCCCGAGGAAAAAGGAAGCCTTGCCTCTCTCCTCCTCATCGCTTCTTTTCTACCGCGATCCTCTTACTTGTTCGAGGCGAGCAAATGCTCGCCGGCGCAGGTGTGTAAGTGTCGATTTTATGGCCGAGCTTCTTTCGACCGGTTGTTAACGAAGCCCCCCGGACCCAACCTCGTTAATATTTAATAATTTACTTTTCAAGCCGAACGAGCCTGTAAAAATGCCCGAGTTAGTTAAATGTTGCTGGCCGAATTAGGCATTTTCATCCCGCCCTCGTAAACTAGTACAACCATTATCCTTATTCACTGCTAAACATAATGCGTTTAGGTAAAAAATCCTTTTAAAACGAGAGAGTGCTGGTTTCATGAAGATGGTTTGGAATCTAGTTATCGGTGTTGACCGAGAATTCACAAGATACAGGTGTGCAAGAAAATAGGAGGAGAAAGAGGGAGTATTGGTGGGCAGCTGTTCACTGGCACATACGATTTTCTATCTCTATCTGGCGCTCTCTCCACTTGGAAGCGTGGGTGGAGAGAAGATGTAGCTCGGTCTAAACGATCGGTCAACCGGAGCTCTTTTTCTCGCGCTTTCGCGCCCGAAGGAGACCCTTATGGTAATTTACGTTAACACTTAAACGTTTTACGCCCGCGGCTTCGAGCAGTATGTACTCCGTGAAGCAGCTCGTTCTGCGAGGGTGGAGCGCTTCGAGGATCCTTTTACAAGGCGGAATTACGACGAGAAACGTCCACTGGAAGTAACCGGGTTCCAATATTACGAGCGGAGATGTTCACAAATAAAGCAATGGCAGAACTAAGCCGGAGAGAGCTTGTAGTATTCTCGAAGTTAAGAGAAAGGATGGTTAAGGTACGTTAATAAAGCGAACGGTCCATGTCACTAAACTCTTACCTTTCCTCTGAGTCTGCTTCTCCCTTCTGTAACAAAGAAACCCAAGTTAGAATTAGTCTCGCTTATGCCCGAATCGAATCCTTCCGCGTTTTTGCAGAGGTAGAAAGGATACGTCTGTCAAGTCGACTAGCTCTGACGTCTCTATAGCATCCTGAAGGAGCAAAAGTCGATAACGCGCTCTTTTCACAGCGCACCAATTTCAGCGTGACAACATAACGAGAGTAACAACTCCTAAAAGGCAACCCTAACCACGGGAGGTGGCAGGGTTCTCTATAGCTAGCTCCTGGGAACCCGAACCGACCACTCACTTCCCCCATTTCTGCGCACGAACTTCCTTCACCACTCCTCGAGTGGCCGGAAACTTTTTACTGCGCTATTTTGGCAGATGGAACTGCACTGTCTTGGAAACTCTTCATATTTTTTTCAAGCCTCTAATTCCTGGGAACCCTCACTAATTACTAAGCATTGGATTAGCAACTATTCGAGAAAATTATCTGAATGACAACTTGTAAACAGTTTCCTCGTATGAAATGAACGATCGTACGAGTGAAGTTGTGCTCTGTCTTTAACTATGATTGATTACTAACGAGATGCGACGTCACATAATCCCTCAGTAAATTCGCGAGTACATAGTTTCGCGATCTGAGCATCCAACGGTTGGTATACTGACGTTAATTAGACGTGGATTTCAGCTTGGAATAGCGGCGGGCGTGAACAGTCGTTGCAAATGAGAGCTCGAGCGAGCTCGTCTCGGCTACTCCTATTGAATTGACGTTTGTTAGCTTGTTCGCCTCGCGAATTCCGCCGGCGGCCGCCCTCGCCGTCCCCACCGCCGCTGCCGCCGCCAACCATCGAACCAACCTCAAGAGGCAAACGATTCGCGAAACTATTCGGGAATTGCGAGGACGTTTCCTTCGGGTCGCGACATCCTGCGGCCGCGAAATGGCCGGGAACGCGAGCAATTCGCTGCCAAGCAGCTGAAATTTCGAGATTTTTCCGGATCCCGAAGCACGGAATGCCAGAGAGTACGCCGAGGCCACGAAGGCCAACTAAGTATTTATTCCCATATGCCCAGCTGTACCGGTCTTAGGAATGCACCGGGATCCGGCTGGTACTTGCTCCTATTTTTCTTACGTGACTTCGCCGGAGAAAAACACAATGCTACGAGACAGTGGCTCTCGCTGCCATGTGCTCTTCAAGGAACACTGTTTTTCGACCACATGCTCGCCCGACGCACCAGCACGTGGCAGCCAAAGTCTCCCTGGCATTTCCTTCCCGATGATCCGAACCACGTGTTTTCCGACTTCGCAAGGATATCATCGGCTATTAACACTTCCTGGAGGGACGTCCTGCCTCTCAACACTATTTTAACTTAGGATCCTGACGTGAAATTTCCTGCTTTCATTTTGGGATACTTCTTCCCTTTAAGAGACGATATGCTTTAAGGTCCGAATAAAATCGAATGTCCCTTCCCTCGGGATATAATGGTACGAGTTAATTTACAGGTGTAGGGAGAGCAATTTTATCGTGTGACTAACGGAAATTTAAAAATCGTAGGGATACAGGGCGGCAGTGTGCATGGGGAGGCTGATCAGGGCGCTTTATCTCGTCGGGATTGATATACGCGGGCGCGCGCTTGCCGGAAACGGGATAACCAATTCAATGAAGCTATATTTTATTAATGTTCCACGAGAAAATGTTCGGCTGCACACCGTGGCGTCTATATATCTTTATATACATATGCATTTCATTGGGGGAGGCTTTGGTTTCGGATGGTACATACAGAGCGTGCGGCTCGAGCATTTGTCGCACGGCTCAAAAAGGTCGCGGATGCGGTTAATTCGATGAGTAGAATTTCGAATCAGCGTTCAATGAGTCTGCCGCAGAAAGCGTGCTTGCGGAACCGGCCAATGTGGATAATGACGGCACGAGAATTCTCTTTCGAGGATAGCTTTTAATCCTGCGCGCCCGTACCTCTGTTTTATACCAGTTCTTTATTATCCAGTTGGAAAAATGAACCTCTCGTTATTCCATCATATTTGCGTGAATGTTAAATTTTTTTACTAATAACTGGCTGTCACGTGCATCCACTACCAGTCGACATGAATTATTATATTCGAGTTCTGGCGCAATAACTTAAGCCTGACACCGAATCCCTGGTGTATTGGTAGGAAGAAGTGTGCCACGTTGGAGGATCGGTTGAGCCTGCTCGCTTAATACGTTTCTCGCACTTATCCGAGATGCTGAGACACACTTCCTGCGGGATGATCGTCGTTTTACGGCGGCCACATGTCACTGAGGAAGTCGGACACCGAGGAAAAGAGTCCCGTGCCTGGTATCCTGGAGCGTGGCTCTACTCGACGAAGGAAGGAGACGGAGAAGTCGGTGGCAGCCACCTGCCTCGCAATCCCCAGGGAGTGGTAGCTAGCTACTGCTCGGTATAACCGTAGATTCTGAAACTCGAGAAAATCTCCGGCGCACCGCCCTTTCCAGAGTGCCAGGAATCCTGTTACAGTGGGTGCCACGTGGCGAGGGCATGTCGCGCGAGCTGCTATCTCGATTTTCCCAAATGCTAGTCGCCAGTCGCCCGGCTAACTTGGCCATTCGAGCGAGAGGGCTTTGCCTTCTGACCAGTGTCCGATTTATATTTATCGCCGATTGAAATGTGTATCTGATACGCCTATCGTAAAGAGTCCAAGAGGTGTAAGTCTTCATTTTTTAGGCGGGCCATTGTTAGCTCGTGCGGTACACTGTGTGAGCGAGAGAATAAAGAAAGGAGGAATGATGTAAGGCACGTGTAGCAGAGCCCTGGGGCTGGAGGAGGCCGAGTCCAGGAGGTTTTACAAGGACACCCGCCGATAAATTCACGCGGCCCGACCACGAAGACTGCCACACCCCGCGCGCAGCCACGATAAATTATCTCGGCAGGGATGACAGAGACATTATAATCCGAGCTCATAATAAAAAGAAGCGGTCGGCCGTCTGCCTGTTCGCCGGCGTTACTTAGCAATAATTCGCGTAGCGAGGAGGTTCGAGCGGGCGGGGATGGCTCGACGGGGAGGAGGACCAGCTCGAAGACAAGCGCGAGGAGAGAAAGGAACGGTGAGGAAGCAAGATCGGAGAGTCGGGGTGGGTAGTGTAGGGTCTGAGTTGTAGGTCGGCGGGGTAGCAGGGCGCACCATGTCCGCCAGATGCCGTAGAAAGAGAGAAGAATTCGTACAAAGCTGCGGAGCCAGTGTACAATGGGAGCGAGCGGTGGATCGGCCCACATTGCCGATTCACCGGATGATTTATCGGATCGTATTTGTAGGTAATACCAGCGGGCACAATCGAGCCTCGGCCCTGGCTCGATGATCTGCTTGGATAAAGAGGAGAGAAAGCGCTATTTCCTGAATTATGTCGAGCCATTGACGCGTCGCCAAAAACTGACCGCGATCCTTTACTCGGAAGATCGATCGACACGTCCACCTTCAATGGACCTTTTGGAAACTGGCGGAGCGGCCACGTCACTCGAATC
This sequence comes from Ectemnius continuus, assembly GCA_910591665.1. Classification (NCBI taxonomy): domain Eukaryota; kingdom Metazoa; phylum Arthropoda; class Insecta; order Hymenoptera; family Crabronidae; genus Ectemnius; species Ectemnius continuus. Next base: position 2,507,317 of record OU342868.1, on the reverse strand, counting down.
ACTTAGGCATCCTTGTGAAAACATTGCCAATGGATGCACACAAATTTCCAACCTCAGGATTATCAGGAAAGAAAGGGAGAGAGTTTGCCTAGATAAACATAACACTCTCGAGTGCTGTGTTTGTATATTTTCAACGAGGCCATTGAGTTACAGTGCGGAAGAACTCACTCTCCGAATCCTGTTCTTTACGGTCTTGGTAGCAAGCCATACCAAGGTGTCTACGGCGGTTGGACCGCCGCAGACTTGGCCGATAAACGTCCCTCAGGATTTCAATAAAATTCACTCGGAAAGCCTGGGGCACGAGCCCGAGTGAAAAATTTTCACCCTGGCCAATTATATATCGGGCGCCGCCATTAAGATAACCGTGGCAACTTTCGCCAAAGGGTCCGAGCAGAAGAGAAAGAGAGAGGGAGAGAGAGAGCAGGCTGTAATCTCGTTTTCCCGGGGCGGTTTTCGAGTTCACGAGATCACGGCGATAAGATAACAAAGCGGCTGATTGAGTCGCGTAATGCATTCTTAATGAACTCGTCGTCGATCTGGCCCTTTACAATGTCAGTGCCTTGCTAGAGTACTTTGGACAGAGGAGGCGGCGCGGCTCACCCCGACTTGTAATAATATCCCGGCGGGAACTAATTAATGTAAAGTACATTAAAGTCTAATTCCTGTTGGCTCGCAAAATTTGAATAATCGTCCTGATAGCCAAGCTTTAATAAGAATCGAACGGGCACGCTGGCACGGAAAAAGCGCCGAGAGAATAAGACAGGGTGAGCGAGGGAGATAGCAAGACGAATTAAAACTGTAGGATCTACATTTGACGAGAGCCATTTTCAATGGATTCTACCTAGCGCATTAAAATAAATCGGTCGGGGAGCTCCCACTCGGTTCTACTGCTCGTCGAAAGGTTATCTACGAGGTATCGCATTGCTTTTTCTCCAATCGATATGGTAGCTGGCGGTGCTTCGAAAGTCGGCCTCCGATGTACATATTTTCGTTGCGCCGAGTACCTACCAGGAAGAAAAGCGAGTGTATATGTGTGAGTTTCGAAGGGGGGTGAGTGCTGTCGCTTGTATGACGCGCGTTCCCAAGGGCCTCTAATGAGGCCGTGGCACGTCAGGACAGGAGTCTCAGGTATCTAGCGCGATGGATCGACAGCGCAAGTGGCGAAAGTATGCAAACTATGTCGAGAGAGTCTTGCCCGGCAACGAGCCGCCGTTGCCGCCGCGTCGCGCGGCCGTTGAGCCGCTCGGCTCGTCGCCGCCGCTGCCGCCGCCGCCACCCCTTTCTATTCGAGGCTCACGGCTTCCTTCGTAAAGTAGCTAACGCCAGAGATGGAGAGCACCAGCACACCAACCAACCGACCGGGGCAGGCTGCGTGTGTTGTCACGATAGCACGTAACGAGCTCTCTGGCAAATAGAATGCTCGCGTGCGCGCTTAACTTTTACGCCCCGCAGCCATTCGTGTCTCCATTCGCGATCGGTCGCGAATTCCAACGATATCTGGATCACCCGCTGCATTATCCACTCCTCTCTTTCTCTCGCTCGCTCACACTTTCGATGTGGCGGTGCGCCCGCTGCTAGGATCATTGGGTTAGAGGTGGAATGGCCCATTTGCCGCTGAGAGAGGTCTATTTGTCCGGGTAAGAACGTGCCCCGGCCGAGGAACAAATGCATTGGGCGAATAAACGCAGACGGGTGAACATATTGCGATCACCTTCGATCACCGTCCCGCGTCTTACTTGACGACACTGTTTAAGGCTGAATTTAACACTCCCTCTCACCAAATCACCCGCCGGCTGTCGTAACACCGCGACACGATAAAGAGACTGTAATGAGAGGATAGTAAAGGAGCCGTGACGAGAAATCTGCTGTAAAAATCAGCCTGCAGCGTCTCCATTGTTCTTTCGCACAAAAGTTCCGGCATTTCCCGTGGTTGGCTTGCCCGGCTATTCTGCCGTTTCCCGGCCGCCAGAGTAGTTACTCTTTTAATGGGCTAACAAAGTCGCTCGGTTGCTCGATGCGAGCTGCTATCGTGATTTCGGACAAAGGATAGAAAGGTATACAAAACTTGTTACGAGTCTGAATGCCGCAGCACCTGGAATCGCCGTGCTCTTGCACTATCGCGACAAAGCTGCGGAGACAGCCTGGTTGCCGTTTAACCGACTTTCCTGGCGAATGACTCGCGAACACACCGCGCCAGGTAATAATGTACTGTACATTTCCTTGACGTACCCCTCCGGCATTACCCTCGCACTCCGCCAAAGAAGAATGGAGTAATAGCAAAAGGGAGCGGAGGAAAGTTACCGTGCAGCAAACTGCAACGGGGTCAGGTATTAGAGGATTTCCTGGCAACGATGGCAGGTGGTTCCTTGAAAATATATGAAATCGAGCCCACGTCGGATTACGCTCGGGATTACAAAGTCCGCCGGTTGAATTTGGACGCCTGTTTTCTGGACGGCAGGTTCTTCTAGCTTCGTCCCTCTCGAGTTGAGAAGGAGACAGAGAGAGAGAGAAAGAGAGAGAGCTCTTGCTATTTCGACGAAGATATTCGGCTGGGAGACTTAGGAGAGACGGGGGTGGCGGTAGGTGGCCACCCCTGTCGCGGAACACCCAATTTCTCAAAGAAGTTTACGGCATAGAGCGAGGAAAATTGCCCGTTATATATTAAAGACGTCTTTAGAATGGTAAACAGAGTGACTTCCTGTGGGAAGTTGTGCGACAGTCGGTCGGGCCGAGGTACCTTCAGCTTCGGGGATTATCAGACGTGTCTCCTCTGCCTAGGGCCGCCTTATTGCTCATCCGTCCCTTTGAGACACCAAGAGACGCCGGCATCACCCGGGGAGGGTGAGCGAGCGAGCCCAGTCGGCCGTTTTCCTTCCTTCGCGAGCCTTCCTAATTTTCTTCCTCGGTTAGTGCTCCTCTTCCTAGGCGAGCAACTTTTCGGCAAGCACAGGGCATATACCAGCAAGTCAGCCAACCGGCCCGACTGCCGCATGAAAGAAACCAGCAGAGGCGCGCGCGCGCCCTGTCGTTTATTACTCCCTTCGCGCTATATTTCACCCCATCCACCATGGGGACCGACCAGTCCATCTCCCACCACCCCTCCTTCCCCACCTCCCTACTCCGTGCTCTCCCACTGCAAACTGTATTTTCCCCGAATTAAGAAGCGTGTAATCGCGGATGGACTGACTTCCTCCTCGGCCGTTTGTCCTTCCGGGGCTTCTCGATAAAAAGCGCGCGAGTCCTTAGCGGGAGAAAAGTTCTTTGGCGCAAGGAGTGAAGAAGACTTTGAAGTCCGTGCTTGCATGGAGTGAGGCCGAGGGAAGAAGGGGAAAGGGAAAGAGAGAGAGAGAGAGGGAGAGTTCACTCGGCTTCCAATTCCTGGCAACTCTCCCGGGGGTTCCGAACTCGGTAAATACGACGCGTCGAAGACGTTAATGAATGTTTTCGCGTTTTCCGGCAGTCCGAAAGGTAGGGGCGCGTGAGTACGAAGAGTGGCCTGCTTGTTTTTCGGTAATTTCTTTGGCCGTTGCTGGCTGTGCTGGTAGGGCCGGCGGGTGCCACAGTCTCTCAAGCTCCACGCTATTAACTTCGTCACGAGGAGAGAGACTCGTCTGGCACGCGAACACTTTTCCGCCTGGCAGGACGTTGATCGATCGGCCTTAAATTCTGCCGAACTCGTCGGGAAATGTTCGGCTGCCGCGGCTGTTCGAGTAGCCGGCTTGGCGAGCAAAAGCATCCCTGGGAATATGACTTGGGAAGAGAGAGAGAGAGAGAGAGGGGAGCGAGACAGTGAGCGGGTTATTCCTCTATTCGGTCGCTTACTCCGGCATTTACATGCCGCGGCGCACTCGCTACGTCTCGATCTCTTCATGGCCGGGCGCTGCCTCTCCTATTCAGACCGCGGAGGTCTCGAATTTAAAATTTAAATAAAATCAAGTTCCCTCTCCTCGAGCTTCCTTCATAGCCCCTCCGTTCTTCCTTTGAGAGGCTCTTTCTCAGAAGAGCGGATTACTGGGCACGCATCTTGGATCAAAATATTAGCTGCTCTGAATAGAAGGCGCCTCCCCACCCTTCCTAGAAAGCGATTCCTCTCCTTTGGATTTATCATACGGAATGTTGACCAGTCTCCAGTATCAGAGGAATCAGCTCAGCATTCGGAAAACAACGTAAAGTAGCATTGAAAAGGAGTAGTTCGTAAGAGCAATTTGCCCTCGGTCGCTGGCTTTCCTTCATCCTCCTTCCAAGTGTCCGAATCTCCCTGGGGGCCAATCTTCAGTATCGCCCAAGGAGCTTCCTCCCTCGTCAAATAAAGTAAACGTCTCCCAGACATCCTATTTCAGTCAGCTCCCGCGCTACTGATTAATTACCGAGTTACAGTCGGCAGCAACATCCGGCAGTGTAGATAGAGGGGCGAAAGAAGAGATATAGAACGCCGGAGGTCCACGGTGCTCTCGCAATTACGGGAGAATGGGATCTATCGGGAGATTTTCCGCGTCGAAATTCAGCTGTACCGTTTAATCCGATAATTATCTCGGTGGCGGCAGGGTGGTGGATTGAATGCGGGGAAAAACAGGCCTGTAAGAGTAAACCGGCCTGGTATACCCTTTGGCATCGTTGCGCACGTATCGACCATCAGTAGCAGCCGCTCTTTTTAGAGGCTACAGAATCCGACAATAAATCCACGCACTCACGAGAACAGCAAAACGCTTGAGTTTCACGGACGTTGCGGTTGGCGAATCCGGCGGCACTCGACGCAAGACACACGGTAATAAAGGATGCGGAGTTGGCGAGGGGTGCGTAGTTGGCCGGAAGGGATGAAGAACGCACTTGCGGCAGTTGATATAATATGAATACAATAATTTATGGTGTATCGAGGCATCAGTGCAAGGTGTTGCCAACGAGCCCTTCAAATCCGTCCTATATCCCATTCACCCTTGCTACCCTTCCGCACCGTTTGCTTCGTAAGATCCTTCCTCGATGCCTTCCTCCATATTAGCCGGCCCGTTCTCTCTCTAACAGGGGCTCGCAGCCACGGGCTGACGCCTCTCAGACTCAGACTAAAGGCCACACATATACTGCCAACTAAACTTACTGGTCACGATAGATGGGCTTGAACTACCCACGCACAAAAAGCCCTCACCCCTTTCTCAATCTACCGTCCGACTAAATTCATGCACTTGGATGATTAATCCGGCCCATTTTTATACACATTCCTAACACGTTTGCCTACACGGATTCCTCTCTCGCTTTTTCCCGCAATTAAAGCAAGACATTAATTGTGGCCGAGCGTGTCCACCAGGAGTAGATAGTGCTCGGAGTTGCTGCGATCTGATTCAACGTCGGCAGTGAAGGAAATACTAGCAGCGCTGTCTAGGGCCGGCTTGATCGATCAATAATGCATGTATCGGAATGGGACAGAGGAGGCTGCACTTTCGCCCGACACCGCGACGAGCATCTCGACGGTAAGAGCGGATCAATGCCAGGAGAGCGACGGGACCCAGATAGAAACGTGAAATATCGCTTTTATCTCGACGGCGAGGATGGCTCGCCGGTATATCGGCGACTGCGAAACCAGAGTTGACGGCGGCTCGACGAGCAGACGAGAACCGCCAGACACAGGAGTGCACACGGCCTATATCGGAACATCCCGCAAACCCAAAAGTGTTCCGGCTGACATAAATCGTCAGGTCAAATATCGAAGCCGCCTAAAGAAGAGAGGAGCGATTTACTTGGATGGACAGCTACTGGGACAGATTCTCTGATAAAAGAACAAAGGAGGCAGATCATAGGAGAGCTGTGAAGATCGTCGCGTTAGCGATCGAACTCTGAGAGATGCTAGCGATATTTTGCAATTGAATAGAATAGAACGGAAGCTGGCAACGATATATGAGTCGTAACAAAGAGTCTCCCAGGGCTACGATTTTATTTTGCGAGAACTCGTAAAGATTTCATCAACGGAAGTTTGCCCTGACCGAGAAAAAGGGAGTATGGAAGAGCCAGTCGACTTTAGACTGCCCGCTGGGACTAGGATACGCCGAGGCGTCGGCGAATTGGTCCAGGTGGTCCAGCAACTCACAGGTAGAGCGCGCACATGTGTAATGCCCGCCTGGAATTAATTACGCCGCTGCTCCCAATTTGCATATTACGAAATTAAAAAATCTCGCGACTTTAATTCGCCGGCCGCGCGATGAATCCTAATTTGCGGCTGTGGACCACTCGCTCCAAGTGTCCTGCTTTGTCTGCCTTTCTCTCACCAACCCTCCAACTAGTTTCCACTTTTCCATGACACACTCTCGGCCTGGCCGTCCCTCCTCTTTTTCTCCCTGTCGGTAGAAAGTTTTGCTGGGCGACAGTCAAAGCCGGCAAATCACGCGCGACAGCTCCATTTCATTCGACAGCTAATTCCTCGGCTAGCTCGCGCTCTAATTGTTTTATCGCGGCTCCCGCGGGAGCGAAAATTGACCCGAAACGCCGGCGTGGCCGTCGCGATAGTTAAAACGTGGCTCCCTTCTCGGTCGCAAAAATTCATGCTCCACTTTGACCGGCCCTCTGCAGCCTCTGTCAAATCGACACTTCTGCCGACATTTCCCTGTAACAGGAAGTCCATGCGCTGCTGTACGAGTACTGTCAATCTGAAAGGCCAGTCAAAGAGGAAGAGTGCGAGAGAGGGAGAGCCGAAGGGCCGAGAGCAGAGTACCCACATATCATAGAGAATTCGCTTTTAGCGCCGCTCGATGATCAAAGAAGGGGAGGAAATGGAGGCCGTTCTGCCGAAAGCTCGCTTAATCCGCGCTCTTTACTCTCCCGCTTTATTCTGCATTATAGCGCAATATTTAGTGGAGCCAGTGTACACAGACACGCAGCTCATACACGCGCTCCTCTCGCCGGAGTCTATTGTGTCTCCGGTAGTAAGTTAGTGCTTGGGGCTGAATTTCATCGATTATGATTCACGCGTGAGCCAGGGCATCGGCTTTCTATTGGACTGGATTCATCTATTCGCCTATTGAGGGATTTGTAGCGGGGCATGAGCAAATATAAACAGGGTGGTGCGATCCCGGCCGACTAATCGCGGCTTATCATAATGTCGATCTGCCCTTACAAATAACTATCACATTCGCTTTTGCCGAGAGTGACGTGCTTTCACCGCGTCACCGTCAACAGGGAAGCCGGCTCTCTCGCTGTACTTTAATAATCCTAAGTTGAAAATAATTTGATCTGCGAGAGTAAGCATTCTCCCCCCGTCCCTCCCTTCCCACTGGTCGACCCACCCCCTTCAGGCTGAACTTTTAACTGGATTATCGCGCGGCCTCGTGTGCTGCGATTTATTCGTCTTTTTTTTTCTCTCCCTCGCTCTTTCTCTCGCTCTCACTTTTCCTTTTCCAATGGCTCTGTCGTCAGCCGAGCGGCTATCTCGCCGATTCTTGTCGCTTCGCTCCGCGCTTGTTTGCGCTTGTGCCAGTACAGGCGTGTGCAAACAGTGTGCGAGAGCCGCACGGTTCATCATGGAATCCTGTATATTCCGCGAGAGATATTTAATACTTGACGGACAAATGGAAACCGCGCAGATTATGCGTCGATTTTATCTCGAGATCACGAACGAGGAATTTTTTATACTATGTGCCCGTAAGTTTGTATCTGTGTATTTGTGTCGAGAGAGAAGGAGAGAACGGGCGTTGCGATAATGCGTGTTTAACGGGGATCATTGCATGGAAACTTGCGCGACGTGTCGCTCGCCCCTGGCGTACCTACATAGGTGGGACTGGCATACGTATGCGTACATGCCCGTGAATAATACAGTCGGGAATATCTCATGGCTCGCTTCATGACGGTTGATCTGCATTACAAGAGATGAACATTATCAGTCCTGTCGCGCTCGCACCGATCACTGCCAATTATGTTTTTCCCGATGGCCGTGCGCGATGTAATCAACGCCAATGTTAAATACGCTCCAACTATCAGGACACCCCATCGAAATATGAGCCGACTATCGAGCAACTAGTCCATTCTAACTCCAGGGAATCACTTCGAAAGTATTCCGGTTAATTCGGCTTCGCCGCAGAAAGGAAATGTTCGCGGATGTTTCTCAGTGAGGAGAGCACTAGTTGAAGCAGTCGAGAGAAAAGATTGAGTCGATTCAGAGGAGTCCGAAGAACGCTGACAACCTAGAGGAATAGTTGGGAAAATTGCGAGGCGGCCAGGGTTGGTCAGTGCGCGGTTCAAACTTCCTAGTTTCCCGAGGAGGAACTGCGCAAGGAAATCGAGGAAAAAAGCGTCGATTTATCCGTGGCATGCGGGAACTCCGGGCGAGTTTCGTTGGGGCCGCGAGATGCCTTAATTCCGGCGGGCAAAGCTTCTCGCGTGAGTTGGGGACATTCGAGGGAAAGAGTGAGGGAAATTGCTGAAATCGTCGTGGCGCACAATGAAAGAGGAAGGCAGTTCGAGGCTGAAAAGTGCGATTAACGCAGCGGGAAGAATTGTCGAGCGAGAAGAGTGAGTGGTGGAGGGCGAGAGAATTTTCGGTGATTCAGGAAGGCCGAGAGAATGCTGACCAGAGAGAGCGAGGGGAGAAGAGTGAACTATGTAGTCGGAGAGATGGGAAAGAGCGTTCTGGTCGTCAACGGAGCCGTCATATTTCCCGCGAGCGAACAATGCTCTCCTTAAACGGTGCCCATCAGCGTTTCACAACTGAATATTCAAAAAATCGGCCAGGCAAGGTGTCACCGCGAAAGGACGCTCTCGCTCGAGGGACGTCGAGGTCTTGAAAGCTGAGCCCCCCCTGGTGCTCTGGCCTCGTCGGTAATCCGTCAATAGCAAGCCTAATGGGCAAAATCTAAGGGTGAATGCGAGGCGTTTAGGCGAGCCGGGCGTGCCCCATTGTGCTCTTCACGAGCTTGGGACAAATTTAGCGTGAAAATATGAAAACTCCCAGTGAATATCTGCTTATGTGTACACCAGCGCTTATAGGAGAACGCAAGGCATAATCGCGAAATCCAGGCGAGCATACGACAATAGTAGCGTCGAGTGCCTCAGCTTCTTTGACCGACAGATTCACACTGGACCGGCAGCCAGTGCGCTAGTACACACCGCGTGGCATATATTCTGCGATTCCTCGGAGCCGGAACTGACGAGAGGATTCCTTTGACCGAACTCGTCGCCTCTTAATGCGATTAGGTGAGTGCGTGCTCTTTGTGGATATACGGACTTCCCTGCTCGACCTGGAAACCCGCCTCTGGACCGTCAATCCTCGCGTCTCCGCATCCGCTATTCATTCCCCCCTGCTTTTCTACCACCGTCAACTAGTGCTTCATTTTATTCCCAAATCACCGACTCTATCTGGCGACCGAAGCAATTTAGAAGCGCGGCAATAAGACAAGCGAATCGTCGTGTTGCTCGAACTCTTGCCACTACCGAGCAATTCAGTATTGTGTTCTTAATAAACCGACGTTTAATTAGAAAATTGTCAGCGACGTGCTAACACGAGAAATAAGAATGGCCGGCGCGCGGTAGTCGGGTGGAGCGGTGTTGTTATGCGCCCGGGAAGAAAAAACAGTGGGCGATTGCAGGGAAAATAGGCAGATGCGTGTGTCGCCTGAATGCCTCTGCCCTTTCCAAACGTTATGTATATTCATGTCGGCTAAAAGTTAATTAAAAAGCATAATGAAATGCCGCGCTACTCTGTTGGCCCTGCGGCCTTCTCCCCTCTCAATCTCACTCGAGCCAGCGGTTACCTGGTAATTACTTTTTTTGCAAATTGCCGGGTGATCGTTCCGATGAATAGTGACTGGCATTGCGAAGGACCAAGTGAGCTTGGCGCACAGACCAACCAATATTATACCGTAAATAATAAATAAACAAACGGACAGTGAGCATGGCTGGGATGGGCGGGGGGGGGGGGGGGGGGGGGGGAGGCGAATGCGCGATCGTTAATTCCTCGACTAATTTTCCATTCTCATCTGGCTCGCGATGTGAACGCATCGCACTCCCCCTCTCCATCCACCGTTCTCGTCCTCGTCCTCGTCCTCCTCCTCCCTTCCACTGCCGCCATTACCCTGCGTAATTTACTGATCCAGCTAACTAACGATTCGGACACGATATAGTTCCTATAGCCAGTCGAGCAACTGACTCGCCATCCCCAGTTGTTATATTTCCATCGTTCATTAACATTATTTTCAGGTTCATGAGAGGTGCGCAGAGAGCACCAGCAGCAGGCATCGATGCCGCCTGCTCGCCGCTCGGATCTCTCTCGCTCTTGGAAGCCGGTCTGTAACTTGATTTCGTAGCTGCGCGCGCGAACAAAGTTTGCAGATGAAATAGACACTAACGAGCGTAGATAATAGATGATCCGAGCGCGCGTCCTTGCCACGAGAGTTATCCTGCGAATTTATACTAGTCTGCATCGAGAGGGAGAATGGGAGAGGGGGCGAGCGAGAGGCGGCTCTGCTTCTAGAGAAGGGGGTGTGGATCGTTAGTCCGAACGAAATAATTTGTTGTGCCGTTATAAGCAAATATTTTGACCGACCAATCGAATGCTGCCGCCCGATCACAAATATTGTGCGTTGCCCTCGACAGGTCGGCCGCGAAATGCGGCTGTTTGTTTCGTTGCGGAGAGAGAGAGAGATAGAGAGAGAAATAGAGAATGCGGAGCGAAAAGGTAGCGGGTCGAATTAAATAGGCAACGTTTTGCCCCGGTTTTACGGCTCATGGAAGGGCAACCGATGCTGCCACGGAGTATGAGAGTGAGGCCTGTTTATCGCTGGGGGAGGTCGGCCGAATTAACCCTTGGCAAGTCCGCGTCAGGACAGGGCCTTTAAGTGAAGGAGAGGGTGTGCTGGCGGCGGGAAGTGGTGGTCGCAGGGTTTTACGCGCACGTACACCGAGGCTTAATTAGAAAATGCTTGACCCTCGTAAAGCGTTGCCGGTGCTATCCCGAGGTGGCCACGAGGCCCCATCAACGCTCCTACTAGCATGCTCACCTCGTGTCCTTGCCGGAATATTATAATCCCAGCCGGAAACAACGACGACGAGGCCTTCATCTCGAGCCTCTCCACTCTCCGCTCTCGCCTAGCTCCGCCCCATCCTGTCCTGCCCTGTCCTGTCCTACCTACTTTCCACACGCTCGCTTATTTTCCGCGTCCCTTCCGCGAAAGCGTCGGCCGTCTCGTCTAATTTTAAGCTGGCGGGATTAACTGGACTAGTTATGAAATAAATTAATTCTCCGCGCGGAGTGCGGCGCCGGGATATCGTTCGTCAGCCGAAGGGCCAGTATGGAGGGAGAGGAGAACACAGCTGCTCGACTGGCTGTCCGGTGGCCGCCCCCGCCCCCAAACCTTCGGTAATTGTGACAATTTGGCGATTGTGTCGCGAGAATAATGGGACAGCCGACTGTGCAGACGGGGAGTGGCACGAGACTCTGCGAGGGTGAGCCCGATCTTTGATATACACCTACCATCAACTAAAAGATGCTCAATCACGGTGCGCGCGCGATCTTGTTCCGTGATACAAGATGAAAAAGATCCGCCACGAAGAAGAAGTCTTGAGGACCTTGAAAGTCTAAAGCGGAACTCGGCAGTTTCTTCGAGCAAATGGAGCTTTAAGTATTGCGAATGAATGTGCGGCGGCAGAGGGTAGCTTTCTGCTTGGGGGTGGCCATGGGGAAAATGGGAGAGGTGGATGCCAGGGAAATATACGATGCCAGAGGAAAGGGGGACGGGCAATGGGCGACTGTGTGTGTGTCGCTGTCATATGGGGGGTGGACGCTGTATATCACAGTGCAGGCGGAGAATGCGCGCACGCCTATAGAATCGAATAGCCTGGCCTATTGTCAACGTTTCCATCGATCTTTAATCTCGCACCGGGGTAAACTGTATCGATTGTACTTTTGTCCGATGACAGGGCCACGGGCTGTGCGCCAGCCTCACTGCTCCCGCACGCGCAACCTCTCCCTTGCCTTCCCACTTTCTCTCCCTCTCTCCTTCCCTCTGGCTGTCTTTGCTCTTTCACTCGGCAACCCCATGATTTCAACTTTCCCTCCCGCCGAAGCGAGCTCTCCTCATTTTCCAATGGAACATCAGAAAATAATGTGCACAATATGAGAGCACTGGCCATTCCTCTCAAGTACATATATAAGGCAGTAGTCGGTGCTAGTCGAAACTGATGAATAAAAAGGTAGAAAAATGATTGGGATTCTCTCGAGAGCCTTTCCCTTGCCCACTTTCCATAATTTCCCGGAAGATCGATGTGGGTGGTAGATAATGCCGGGAGGCCTGGTTCATTATACCCGACGGTCTCTAGGGTAAGCTATCATAGCGGGAGCCGCACCGTTTTTGAGGCCTCGATAGCACGACGGCATTTCAGGCTTCGTTAGCGCTTCCCCTTTGGCGGCGAGGCCCACTTTTCGACCGACCGACCACTTCCTTCCTCCTTTGTACTCTCCTTATGGCAATTTATTAACGTGAGCGCACGCGCACACTCGCGATCGACGTGCCTCAGGAATCTCCATTACGAGGCCTTGTAAATTATCTCGATATATAGCGATAACGGCTTGACCCACCTACCTTTGGTGGCCGGGCTGCCCCTGCGGCACCCTCCTCCTATCGGGCAATATCGATGCCGGGAAAGGACGATCGATAATTGAACGGCACACCCGCTCTTTTATTAAGGCCTGAGAGGAATTCGACTTATCGCTTTAACGCAGCTGCCGTCGCTACAAGATTCCTTTTGCCGCCGGGACAGCCCACCTAGATGGATTGGCTTCGCTGCGACAACCACCACTACTGTTTTACTACGCATTCGTCTTGATCGATCAATCGGGCCTTGTAATTCGTAGGACCCTCCACTCTTATGCTGGGCCTTAACCAATGACTCGTGTTGCAATATCAGTCGGGAAGAATAACAATTTAAAATGAGCTTAACGCGAGATAGCAGTATATTTACAATTGAATAGATGTAAGGCGAATGTTTTCGAAGGACAAGGAGAATCCTGGGATCTATTCACCAGGGCTTCCCATTCGAGCGTGTATGCCAAGGGAGCGGAATATGTTAGATACATATGTACGGGTTGAGTTGACCTAGGTTCACCGCCTCGAAGCATGTGTACATTTATGCATAGAGGTGCATGTATGCTGGGAGGATAGGAGCACCTTCTAAAAGAAAATGGTCATCCTGGGAAGAGACAGACCAAGCGACGAACCCCACTATGCTCGTTCTACATCTGCATTGAAATATTTAGCGGGCCATTTCCGAAAAGCGGCGACCCGCTCGTTCTCCGAAATCTCGCGCTTCAGAATAGTAAGCTTTGTAAGTGGCGAGTGCACGGCTTTCCGAGTGCCAGCCATTCTCGCCAAGATATGGACTTTCATTCTAGGCGAATGCACCTCAATGTGAATCGGAGAGGTCAAGTGTATCTCGAAGACTCGACGCGACTGCGACGAGTGGAAGAATGAACTCGATTCTTGAATTCTCACCCTCGCTCTCTCTCTCTCTCTCTCTCCCTCCCTGTCTCCCTCTGCTGGAAACTAGGAAGAGTTTCAGGGAGCGAGAGGAAAATTAATTAAATGGCTCGTTTCCCCTTTCATTTCCGAGTAGCAGAGATGAACTAAAAAATGTATCGGGAATCGATGGGTCGTAGATAGCTGGCTTTCTCCATGGGCGCGCGAGCGCACACCGAACGCAAAGTCCAATTAGAGCGTGGCGTGCTAGCGGCGTAACGACCACGAATAAATTCGAAAAATTCCACGGATGCTATTGTTGAGAGCGTATGCAGGTCGGTGAGTGCCGTGGGCTTATTAATAATTTCCAAGCTAAATGTTTACGCGATAAATAGCAGAGCGAGCGGTAGGGCACCGCATCGCACCTGCATTTCCAACGGGTTGTTATGTTCAACTCGCAAATATAATGCATAACCGCACGAATCTGCGCGTGCGTTACGGGGCGGCGAAGGCCGGATTCTGCGGACGCTGCTAATACATGGAAAGATCGTGCTACTCTCGGATACTTCCATCACAAACTACAGCCGAGGAAGTCAAGAGTTTACAGAGTATTGGTTTGCGCATTAATAAAGCATCCTCAATGCCAAATAATAACCTGATTAATTCCGCTAGATTCGAGTAACCCACTAATTGGCAAAACATATAACCATTTCGATTGTGTGCATCCGCATTACATTTCTCCTGTGGATAATTCGATTGTTAACACACCGAGTCGATAGCCTTTTGAAGGCTTCAACGAATATACAGAATGTCCGCTGGCTCTCTACGAGGCCTGCGATCGGATTCCCATTAATTGCTCGGGCGAGGGCTCGCTTTCCGGAAAGCCGCAACATTTTTCCGCTCACACCACCCGCCCTATACACGCACTTCAGCCGGCCGCACGTTTTTTTCTCCCGGCGCCTCGTAAAAACGGTTCTAATTTTTCTCGACACGGTTGGCGGCGGCGGCGGCGAGCGTGCGCACGCGCGTCTGTTCACTCGATTGAGCGGCCGCCTTCGGGCCGCTTCGATGATTGATGCCTTTTTAATTAATCGGAGTGGAGTGCCGTTACGGTGCAGCCTTTCGTGCACACCTGACACAGATAGCAAAGAAAGATACCGCTCTCGGAAGAATGTTCGATCAACGTAGATCGGACGGGCGACGAGTGTGCTTGAACCATGGGAGTACATGGCAAATGAAAATAGAAACTTCGTCGCAGGGAAGAGCGATCGCCTGGCCAGGAGATCGAATGTATTGCCGATCAGGGAGAAGTAAGTACCGGAAGTAAGTGAAGCGGATGCCCGCCCACTCGCTTTTGGTTAGGAAGGCGATACTTCGTTGGATGGTCTCGTTGCCAAGCGCAATGGGAAGCTCGTATGTTTGGCCAGTTTCTGGCCATACCAAAATTGACCCCGAGAGAAGTAGCCACGATACTAGTTCGGGTAAAGGGAAGCCAGGATAGTAGCGAGCGAGCCTCCACCAAAGACAATAAGCCCTCTCCCTCGCTCCCTCGCTCCCTCGCATCCCTTTCTCCGTTCAACGCTCGCCCGGATAGAAAGGAGCATATCCGCGAAATGCACGAGGAACCGAATTGAAAGCGCGGTGCCAAATGGGACGCAAACACAATGAGGAAAGGAGACTCGTCTTGGCTCTCGCGGCGGGCTCCGATAAAAGCCAATAATCCTCCGGGCAATAGAAATCCCCGGTTGGTATGTGGCCCCATCGCTTCGCCGTACCAACTCGCTCCGACTGCTCGGGAATGAATATCCGCGAGGAATCGGCCAAAGAATTGCCCTTCCCTACCGCAGCGGCGCTTGCCGCCAGGGAAAAACTGTGGCTCGACTAGCCAGCCGGGCAAAAGAGGGAGGATCCTGGCCTCGAGTGCAGTAGACTCGGCTGGGAGATTGCATACGTGGCGCACAGGCAACGGAAATATATGTGCGCGTATGTATTATAAACGGAACGGCGCGCCGGACGAGCAATTGAAACAGATTTCGTGACACGCGTCCAATCCAATTCCCTGATACAGAACGATATTTCCAGTCGTGCCCGTCGACCTCCCTCCCTCCCTCTCTACCATCTACCTTGACTCTCTCACCTCTCAATGCGTCCCCAGCGAGGATGTAAATCCTACTATTCGACAAAGTAAATCTCAGAGGGGAAAAAAAGAGCGCAATCCGAGTGGCCGAGCGAGCCGGCTCTGCCAGTGCGTTCCACCGCCGATGTTCCTTCGGTGAGAACTCCAGCGAGAAAATGCGAGTCGAGGATCAGCCGGGTTTTATTGATCACCCTGTCGGTTTAGTAGTTTCATGAACAGCTCTTTGCCGTCTTTCCTGCTTAATCCCGTCCTTGCTTTCGGAAGAGCGACGAGTATTGTTGCCGCCGAGCAGGAAGCGAGAGGAGAACAGTAGCCGCTCGACTTATATCGATTATATCTGGGAATTATGAGGTCGACGTTTATCGGTGAACTTGTAGCTTCTGGACGCGGTGGATTGCTGCCTCGGCCGGCTGCTTGTTTCGGTCATTCCTTCGGCTTTATTTCAATTTGGCCGGCAAACTCTCCACTCGTCCTGTCCTGGCTTTCGACTCGCGGGAGATTTATGGTGCAACGTTGAACAGTTCCCAGGCAAGAGGAGGAGGGCGTGCGCGTGCGGAGGAAGTAGTGGCAGCAGCCGAGCGGAAAAACCTTCAGGAGCGGAGTCTTAATCTTTAACACCTCGGAGCTCGGAAGCAGTTGCAATGCGAACGTTCTTACGGCGGCGGGTGCCGGCCGGCTCGTAAACCGCATGGCGGGCGCGGTGAGAGAACGGTGCCGCCGCGCCGGCTTGGACCAGTCGTGAAACAAAAGGGAGAGAATTTTCCGCCAGGCTGAATCCCGTGTCGAGTCGAGTCGAGTCGAGTCGGAGCGAGTGTCGGTATCGGGCTCTCTGAAACGAGCTGGTGGAAGCCGCTAAAAAGAAGCCGGCGCAAGAAAGAAATAGAGAGGTGCTCTCTAGCGGAAACTAGACCCGGCAAGACTCCACTGTTATTCCAATTGCCGGAGTAGTCAACGCCACCCTCTTTACGGCCTCTATCTTCACAGTTCTCCACTAACTATCCCTTCCTCTCTGCTGCCAGCTGCCTCAGTCTCTTTAATATCTCCTTAATTCTACGTCGACATCGAAACACCGCCTCCTCTCAAGTAGATTCGCCGCAAGCTCTGCCGCAAGCTCTCGTCTATCGTCCTATGTCAGCTAGAAAAATAAGCTGGCAAACTTCACCGGTTGGATGTATTCACGGCTGTAACGTTTGCACCAACGAACTTTGTGTCGTCCGACCACTTTAGTTCTTCCGTCCTCCCCGACTTCTTCCCGCTCTTTAACCGCGCTCGCCCGCGCGCCCACCATATTTTTCTCAGCGATGTTTTACTAGGAAAGCTCGAGGAACTTCGCCGGCGCTGGCATTTCTGCGTTAAGGCAGACGATGGGGTCGTGAGCGTGCGATTGTATGGTTGCTCCGTGTCCATAGAGCTTCTCGAATGAAGGAGAGCGCGTTTGTACACTCAGGAAAGCAATTCGTAAACAACTTTTTCATGGGTGACTGTACACTTTGTACACTTATCTAACCCGCCTTTTCTTATCCCACTACGCTTTACCCTGCTTGCTAAGAGACTGAACATAATACTTTAATTAGAATATAATAAGCTCAATTCAGTCGATGCGTCATTCGCAAGCCTGGCATACTATAAATTGTGCCAATTGTATTGGCTGGCATTGGACAGAGTTGCAGGATTTTAGCTGAGTAAATTTATGTTATCTCGAGGACGCAGTCCTGACAGAATTGTCGATGCGGACGCATTGTTCGTTATTAACAAACATATTTGAGAGGTATTCGAGAGGTGATAAAACAGCTGAATGGAGAAAGCGAACGAGCAAGTACTGGAGTGACAGGAGGTCGAAAAGGATCAATCACGAGGGTGAGGAGATGTGTGGATGAGCGTGATACCACGAGTCTGTCGAGGCTTCGTCGCTTCCACTCTAGTGGACTTTGAAAAAACTCCGCGGCCTAAGCTCCGAAATCAATTATGGCCAGAAAAAGAAGTGCTCGAAGGGTCTCTGGCCGAGAGAAGATCACCAGGATATCCTAGTGATCCAGCTTTCTCCCAGCTACTTTTCCTCGGAGGAAAAAATGGCTGGCAGCCTGTAAGCCGTCGCCACGTATATAGAGTGTGGGGCGCGAGAAAATTTTCAATCGTCATTCCATTTGTTAGGTCTCTTTCTCGTCGAAGAAGAAGAAGAAGCCTCATACGCCTCGAAGGCGGTGAACTTTCCGAGCCGGCTGCTCTTTCCAGCGGGGCGAGCTTTCCTACGCGTTCCTGGGCAATCGAGCGGAGCACTGGCCAGCTTATATTTCACATCAGAGTGAGAGAGGGAGAGAGAGAAGCCACGTGGCCAATGGTCAGAAGATTGGTTCCCTTGGAAAAAATGGCAATACCTCTAAGCCGAGCGGAGAGGCCAGCTCACTCGGCATTTTGTCGTGCGTAGAGGGAGTTCGGCCCCGCCACGAATATAATGTCTGTGCCGTGAGTAAGCCACGCGGGAGCTTTTGTAGGGTTCGCCGGAGGAAATCAGTCGGGCAAGAAATTAAATATTACCCGGAGGAGCGAGGGTAGAACGTATTCGTGGCGGGTTCTGCTGCTGCTAGACTCGACGGCCGAGAATTCGGCAAAAGTCGAGCGGATGCTGAGGGTGCGGGTGCGGGTGCGGGCGCGGGCGCGACGCCGCGGCATAGGACGCCAGGTCCCATGGGTGTACCGGGACAAATAACATCCTGACATAGACGCGGCCAACAAGAAAGCACTCCCGCTTGGTCTCTCTTTCATCCGGGGCTCTCTTTAAAGCCGCCACACGTTATGGCACTGGGGGAAATATCGATTTGTCGGCGGAGCACACCGGCAGTCGTCTTTCCGCGCCAGCTGACACTCTCGAGCTTAGCCGGGCTCTCATTAGTTCGCGGCTCATCGCGGCCTCTCTTCTCTTCTTTGCTTTGGAGGCTGCACACGTCTCGCTTCCCCTTTTTCTCCGTCGACTTGACCGATCGTGCCGAAGCGAGCTCCGCGCACTTCCCACCCCGCCCGATTACACCCTCCAAATTAATTAGGAAGTGCACGCGCGCCCGTCCGCCCGGCATTCGCTTTTTTGGGAGAACGCGTGTGCGGGTAACAAACACTGTAGGAAACAGTTGTTGGGGGCTCGCTCACCCCGTGCAACCCAGTCGGGAAACTTGAGTTTGCCCTACGCAATCTGAAAATGAAATCTAATTAATTACAGGAGGCTCGCGCTATGCCTGGCGGCTGCGTGTGAGAAAGTCTGCGCGATATGAAAGCCAACGCGGAGGCTAAACGCGTACCGTCAGGCAAGTTGTCCAGTTTCCCTAACTCTCTCTCTTCCGGTCTTTCTCCACCGTCAGCAGGGTGACTCGAATTTTTCTGGCCGTTTCCGTGACGGAAGAGGTGGTCATTATGAGCGCACTTTACGGCTCTCTTGGCCGCGAGCTTAACCAGCGAGCGGAGCTTAAAGTGCGAGCCGGGCGGAGCGAGCGCTTAAGGTTCCCGACAGAGACGATTCTAATTAAAGCAGCAACAGCTCGGCCCTGCCCTCCGCCAGTCTCTCCCATGTCTCGTTATAGTTATTGTTGTAATTATCCCCGATGCATGCACTCCCGTAGCACCTAGTACTCCCGCTTGCCCGCCCTCTGCCCTCTGCCCTCTGCCCTCCCGTTCCTCCCGTTTTCTTGTTGCTGTTGCTGTTATTGTTTGTCCCAAAACTTCCTTGCCAATCCTCCCGTTTCCTGACTTCAAGCACGCTGGCGTCGCACATCCCTCGACTGCTCTGCAAGCTCGCGTCTATTGCGGCTTTCCGTTGAGCAACTCCTTCCCAGCCTGCTTCGGTAACAGGGTTTACCATGTTCCCACTTGGTCTAATATCCTCGTGCTCGTCTCTTCCGAATGGAATTCACTTGGGAGAGAAGGCTTCTCTTATATTCATACAGGAATTTTCGACGCCTCGCTCGCTCGTAGTCCCTCTCGCCCGGTCAATTTCAGTTTTCGCCAAGGCAATAAAGGACACTTGGTTCATATCTAAATAGCGCTCTGTCAAGGGGCGACGTTCGCGCGTGAGGTGCAGCCAACCACGAGGTAATGGCAAGTTTATGTACGCACCTGGGTAACTCGATTTAGTGGGTTTACACCGTGTCTAATATCGTCGTGTTGCGGCTCGGAGTAAATCGAGTTCGCGAGTTGTCGAGCCGCCTCTTTGTCTACGGATCATACATGTCTCTGGCTTAGTCCGCCTCCGCCTCCGCCTCCGCCACCCTCTCACTCTCCGCCCTTTATCTCTTGCTTTCTCCACTCACCAGCTTCCCCTTTCGCTCCTTACTCTGATAGACACGCAGCGTGAGTTTAGGTCTTTGACGTAACACGCGTCGAAAATATTCTCCGCTCCCATGTTCACCGACATGAGAATTTCGCCATGGTTCGGACCATGTGATGAGACTTTTCCAGGGCTTTCCAGAAAATACTGTACTTTTTTCGACAGAGATTTGCCCCGACTCTATCTCGGCCGCCAAAAATCTCATTAGGATTCGGGGCGGTAGGGAAAAAGAGTTTCACTGGCGGTCTGAAATTTTTGGCTAGCGAATGGGACTCTGAGACAACAGAGGGCCACGGGGGGCAGAGGGGTGTATATCCGAGACGTAGCGAGCGGGCGGTATAACGATATTAGCGGGCAGAAAAACAATTAGTATCGTGTTGGCGGCGGATTCCCCAAGTTTTTCTGAAGCCACGCTGTGAAAGAGGCTGAGTGCGCCGGACGCGCTTTGCTCTGGACGCCGACCAAAGGGACTTCTGCCCGGTGCTCTTTCGGTGAAGTCCGAAAAAGGGACGCGCAGGATGTGGAAGAGAAGGACAACAGAGCAGAGCAGAACGGAGCAGAGCAGAGCCAGGAAATTAATCGCGGGACGCCTGAACCTCGTTTTATAGCGGAGTTTAAATCGGTCGGGGGGAATTGCCGTCGCTAAAAACTTTATCGCTGCCGGCGCAGTACTGAACTGCATTAACTGTGTTCCCGGTAGCCCGATTCTCTCTTTCCATCACTCCCCCACTCTTTCTCCCTGTCTCTCGACATATACGAACGCGGAGATAGAGCCTCACCGAATTCGGTGACGAGTAGCCGCAGGCTAGAGTAGCCCCCATCGATGCCCGAATCTTCCTCGACCGCCACACTTTTCCACGTCCCTGCCTCTTTTTTCTCCCTGTTTCACGCCTGTTTCCCGACAAGTATCAGAGCCACAATAACCACCAGCCTTGCACCGCACTCACTGTTACCCCAAGTTCTCGCAACTGTTCTTGCAGTGGCGTGAGCCGCAAAATTTGTTGCCCAAGTTCCCAGACCAAGCCTCGCTCTCCCATAAAAATCCTTCTTCAATTGCCGACAGTCGACCCAGTGGGATATCGTCCACCCGCATGGAAACTACCAAACAGTCTGTACCAATGAGAGAAGCACGTGCCTTCTAATTCATTGGGACTTCCATGAGGAAGTAAGAATTACCCCTTCCGATTCTTACGAAAATGTGACCTTTTCAGTACAATTCTTGCTCTTTTGACCCTCATTCTTTGTTTTCTATCCCTTTGGATGTTAAAACAATCGATTTATGCATTGTTCGTCCAAGTCCTTCCCAGAATAGACCTTCAAAAATTTGCGAAAAAATGAATTTTGAGTTAGGGCTCTGGAATTTTTACCACTACTTCCTCGATGCAAAAAAACATTCCCCACCAAGTTTCAGCCCCGGCAAAGGTCGGGAAGATAAAAAAACATGGCATAAACGGTTGAAATGAAGTATTCAAGATCGGTTTTCCATGTGTTTTCGGTAGAATTCCGGCATTTCCCCCACAACATTTATGTTTTTTATCCGTTTTGAGACACGAGCAATCGAAAAATCAAGCGTTCGTTGCGGTCCCAGAACCTTCGAAAAATCGAAAATTTTTGAAGGGGTATGCCTTAAAAAATTTGCGAAAAAATGAATTTTGAGCTAGGGCTCTGGAATTTTTTCTACTTCTTCCTCGATGCAAAAAAACATTCCCCACCAAGTTTTAGCCCCGGGAAAGGTCGGGAAGATAAAAAAACATAGGGAAAACCGTTGAAATGAAATATTCAAGATCGGTTTTCCACATGTTTTAGGTAGAATTCCGGCATTTCCCCCACAACATTTATGTTTTTTATCCGTTTTGAGACATAAGCAATCGAAAAATCAAGCGTTCGTTGCGGTCCCAGAACCTTCGAAAAATCGAAAATTTTTGAAGGGGTATGCCTTAAAAAATTTGCGAAAAAATGAATTTTGAGCTAGGGCTCTGGAATTTTTTCTACTTCTTCCTCGATGCAAAAAAACACTTTCTACAAAATTTCAGCCCCGGAAAAGGTCGGGAAGTATAAAAAACATGAGGAAAACCGCTAAAATGAAATATTCAAGATCGGTTTTCCATGTGTTTTCGGTCGAATTCCGGCATTTCCCCCACAACATTTATGTTTTTTATCCGTTTTGAGACATAAGCAATCGAAAAATCAAGCGTTCGTTGCGGTCCCAGAACCTTCGAAAAATCGAAAATTTTTGAAGGGGTATGCCTTAAAAAATTTGCGAAAAAATGAATTTTGAGCTAAGGCTCTGGAATTTTTACTACTTCTTCCTCGATGCAAAAAAACATTCCCCACCAAGTTTCAGCCCCGGGAAAGGTCGGGAAGATAAAAAAACATAGGGAAAACCGTTGAAATGAAATATTCAAGATCGGTTTTCCACATGTTTTAGGTAGAATTCCGGCATTTCCCCCACAACATTTATGTTTTTTATCCGTTTTGAGACATAAGCAATCGAAAAATCAAGCGTTCGTTGCGGTCCCAGAACCTTCGAAAAATCGAAAATTTTTGAAGGGGTATGCCTTAAAAAATTTGCGAAAAAATGAATTTTGAGCTAGGGCTCTGGAATTTTTTCTACTTTTTCCTCGATGCAAAAAAACACTTTCTACAAAATTTCAGCCCCGGGAAAGGTCGGGAAGATGAAAAAACATGGCAAAAACCGTCAGAATGAGATAAACTCGATCATTCAGGAGGCTGTTTCCAAGTGTTTTTCGTACGATTCTGCCTTTGGTATCACTGATTTCTTGTTTGCTACGAATTTTAATGTGTACTAAAAGGTTAAAAAAAATTACTAAAAGAATATCGTGAAACTGAAAGATCCATCTGGTAAAAGGGAAGCCGTTAGTACGCCAGGGCGTACAATGCATCAGAGGCTTATTGAAGTTGGCAAGTGCTTTTCACGACAGGGCGAGCGCACGCGGGTTTATGGATGCGTCCTGAGAAGGAAATGACATTCTCGAGACACGTGTCCACGACGTGGACAACCTGCTCGGCTTAGGTCACGTGGCGAGGATCTCATCAAAGTTTCATCTTTCGCGGGAAGATGCTGCTTCCCTAATATCTCGCCGCGGGGTACCGTTGCCTCGTCCTTCTCTCCCTCATTCGCAAGGCGCAGGAGCATGATTCGCATTAAGTGGGCACCGATATTCGCGGGCTACGATCGTAAATATCGGGTGCGTGAGGGCGAGGCCCCGAAAAGCTCGTCAGCGGGGGTGCCGCTTATTAAAATCGCGGCCGGGATTACGAGATCGGGAGCAGCGATTCCGGGGCATTAATCACGCGCGTGTAAACGCGCCACCCTTCGAGCATTGCCTGAACAGAGCTCCCCGCTCTATTTCGAGCTCGCACCAGGGCTAACTCGCGGCTAATTTCTTTGCTGACCGGCTTTGGGTCAAGCCACGTGGGGCGAGGCTGTATCGTGCATGTTGCGCGAACCCACGGGGGCTTAACGATTCTCCTCCAAGACCTTTATTGGCACGGCGGCCCACCGAGGGGCCGATGAGTCAATTACGAGAGTCAGATATGGATGCTACGATATGGATCCTGCTTCCTCCATTACACTGTATTAACCGCCCGCCATCCAATAGAGTTTAGCCCTGCCCTGCATTTAGCCAACACACATATTTCACGGACACTTTCAACATAATGTCAGAGGCCAACGCAATTCCTAGTACGAACGGGAGAGCGAGTGGAGGGTCGCAATTTCTTCCGGCGAATCAATTCATCTAAGGAAGGGAAAAGGAAGAGATGGAAAGGAGGGTGGGTGAACTATAAAATCTAATTAGTTATGAAACACGGCGACTCACCGAGGGCCTCGCGTGAGAACGATCTTAAACGACGGGACTTGGCGAACTTTTTACACGGGGCATCTGGAAGCGAGGGTGGGGATGAGGGTGGTTCGCTGGCAGCGTGGCCGTAGTCGTCGCCGAAGGCACGGGGGTGAATTGTAGGCGGTAGTCGCTCGCCCAAGAGTCATAACGCGACATCTGTTTGGAATGAGCACGCTTCTCGGATGAAAGGGGTTAGGGGAGGAGATAAAGACAGCGTAGAGAACGAGAGCTCGGTAGACGGAAGCCCGGGGACACCGAGGGGGTTGAGGCACGAGGAGCCCTCCTCTGCTAGTCGGTAGTTTTTGGTGCATCTGCGCCCGAGAGCGAGGCGGTGGTTTCACGACAAGAAGAGCACGAGGAGAAGGAGGAGACGGGGACGCCGGCGCCACCGCCGCCAACACCGGGACCACATTATCCAGCGTGGAAAGCATTGTCTTCCCGATGCCGGAGGTTGCTATATCTCCACCAACTAGTACCAACTCCAGCCCGGGAGGCCAAAAAACACTCTCTATCCACGAGTGACAATTTTCCCCGCTTCTTACTGGCGCGGCAACCTGCCGTTAGAATCGGAATACACTCGGCTGGAAAAGCCCTGCCTATGTATGCGATGCACACCTTAAACAGCGGCCAAATGCTTCCCTCTCTAACCTTGCGGAATTTATCCGGGGTCACGTTCCGCCGGAGTAATTACACGCGCGGAAGTCCTTCGGGCGTGTAAGTGAATGTGTGTCGCGAGATATGACGGCTAGAGTAGTGGGAAAGGGCGGCGAGCAGGAAGCAGCCTCGTCAGCGGAAGTCCGTGGAGTTGGTCTCTCGTTCAAGGAGTTGCTTTTTATGCTGGCTAAACCGAATCCCGTGCTACTTTCGGGTGGCGCAGCCTATCCTGACTGCACCGGGATTTCATTATCCGGTACGTTGGCTTTGCTAATCCCAGCCTTCCACCGTGGAAAAATTGTGCTCGCTTCTTCTTCGAGCACGAATTAGTGCGTACTCCTCCTGTTTGCGCCCGCCCGCCCACCCGGCCGCGCGCGCACGCTCGTCTTCCATTATAAAAGCTTGGGACGTTCCTTCTCTCGCACTTCTTGCCGTGTCGCGGCCAGATTCGAAATTTCACCGTCACCGGGCTTGATAGGAAGAACTGCGGGAAGAGCGTGGCCGGAAGAATGTGGAATGAGCTGGGATATTCCCCGTTTGTCTCTCTCTCTCGAATGTCATCTTCTCCGTGACCGTTTTTCTCGAGTACCATTTAGACAGTGCGCTACGTATCATTCACTGTCTCAAATCTCGGCCGTGCAATTATAATACACTGGGATATTTCCCCGCTCGTCAGATTCTACAGACGGAAGAATGAATGCTTCCTTTGACTGGGATGCTACGAGCATCCCGAGCCTATCTTCATTACAAAGTAGAAGAGGGACTTGGCCTATGAGCCTGGTAGAATACAAGAAACTTTAATATCTAGTACATTTATTGCACATGCAGAACTATGTTCCTCTATCAGTTGCACGGCAACGGGACTGCAAAGTATGCAGAAGCGTCTGCAGCTGGGAGAAACTGGAAAGGTTACCGAGTTGAGTTAGATGGGGGTGGTCGGGGGACTGCTTGCGAACTGTCGCTGTATGGGCCTCGTTGGGTAATCACGGAGCTAAACTTTCTCTATAAATCACGAAACGGCTTGCGGATGCGTCGTGCTCCTGCAGACGTAGCTGGAAAGAGAGGAGAACCCGAGAGAAACGGGGAGCCGAGTGAGAAACGGATAGTCGGTGGGAATATAATGGATATTAATGTCCCTTCCACGCTGATTTCGACATCTCGTGTGTGTCTTTCTATTCGGTACGCTCGGTGCTACGTTTCGCCGGGCTCTCGCGAATTCTCCCAGATTTCTGTCTTGGTTTAGCACTTTGTCGATTCCCCCTTTCCCTCTCGATTTCGTCCCGAGCAACCGCTGCCCGCCCGCCCGCCCATCTTTCTCATTCTCCGTTAGTCGTTTAGGCGAACGCAAAATTTCTCTTTCGTTCCCGCCCGACTTCCTTCTTTTTGTGCGTCATACATTTTCTCGGGCTCCTTCCACCCCCCGAGCACTACGTTTCAGCCGGTTGCTCCTGGGAAAGCTCGCATTCCAGGTTTGCCTGGGCGCATTTGCAGTGCCGGCTGAGGTCTCGCAGAGTTATGGGCAGCCGCTTCGGCGGAAACGGGGTCATCGAGATTTAGGTGAGTTACCTTACCTTCCTAACTACGTGTCACTCGTTCTCGAAGCAGCCACCGGGGACCAGCCGCCCTCTGCGAGCGGCCTCCATAGTTCCAGATTCGACCGGAAATCGTCAGGACTGTCGTGACCTGAAAATTCGAATAAAGTTCCCAGATTAAAAAGTTTTCCTCGCTCGACTTCGTATTAGGGCACTTGGCCATTGCCGGGGAGGCCACGTTCGCTTGCCGTGGGCGGCCACCCGTCCACTTTGTTCAATTCTTTTCACGAGTTCGACAATGGCCAGCCGCCACAATTGTATCGGTCTGCAGGTCCATTTAATGGATAAGTCGCGGCCAATCCTAAGGTTTTCGCAAAACGAATTAGCCCCAAATGGTTCTAGCCACTGGCTAGCCTGAATCGCGCGGCCCTTAAACCCTTTCCCCACACCAAATGCCCTTGGGCGTCGCTCAACTTTGTTCCCGGAGCTAAGCTCGTTCGGGTAATTTTATCACTCGTCTGCCAGCCAGCTGGCCGGCTTCTGCTTCTTCGGTGACAACTAATTTATTTGGTCAGAGGAGGAAAAGCGGAGGGCGAGATCTCCGAGCGAGCAAGAGAGGAAAGGGTTGACCCGACGAAATCGATGGAGCGTTCCCTCGCTCCTCAGCATTCCATTTTACGTCGCAGCTTTTTTCCTCGACCTTTCCTCCGCGCCTTATGTCTCCCCGCGATGGAAACTTCCTCGCAAATGTGTCGCTCCAGCGGAATTATGTAAATGTAGAGGAATTCAACGATTCTCTCGAGCGGCAGTGCGCGCAATTCCGCTAATAAAATTGCGGGCTTCGATTCGCGGCCCTTTCGAAATCGTTGAAATGAATTATTACTTGCTCAGGGCGACACCGCGCGGTGTAAATCATCGATTCGAAATACCACTTGGACATAACCTGCACTAAGGGGTTTTATCGCCAAATCGTTTTCGCAATTATTACGGATCACCGCTGAGAGCTCGTGGCATCATATTTGTCGATTATCGTAGTAATGCACATTCAATTAATATCAAATGCGAAAGCAATTTGATTAATACCACGCATTCTATAGCGAGTGCAGGAATGATTAAACAGGCAATTATGCCCGGTCACCCTCACAGATAGAACCGCAATCCACTGTGTGGTGTCCCTTAGTGCTAAATCCTTTTTACGAGCGAGAACTCTTGATAGTAGCACTAGTGAAGCCACGTAGCATTATTGAATCCTGCTAGTATTACAATCCCGCCAAGGCTTCGTCTACCGAGATAAAGTTTTTACACGCCAGTCATTCCTGATCCGCCTCTCCATTCCCAATACAGTTACGTTCCTGCCTCTTTCGGTATTGCAATGTCGCCGAGATTGCTGTGCCAGAGCGAAGCCAGCAAATCGTGCGTGTCCCTCGCTTAATAAAATATAAGCTGGAATCGGTGCGCCGCGCTGCCGGAGGGTTTAGGTAGCGTGGCGTGGCGAGGCGTGGTGCGGTGCAGAGCGCGTCGGCGTGGTCAGTCTTTCCATCGTAAATTCAATATTTCTCGGCAGCATACACGAAGGGCACGCGAGTACCCGCTGTTTTATTCTCGCCCGCAGCAAGGGAAACAGCCACGCAATGTACTCGCGCTCGGCCTTGCTTCCGACCGAGATTTTCCTGTGCAGTATGCCGCCAGAGGATAAAGGGAAAGTAGTTCTCCGGCATGGAACAGCCGCTTTTACGTTTATGGGGCGCTCGAGATCTCCGGCGCACTTCTAATTGCGGCACTCACTGCCGAAACCACCGATAGGATCCACCGAGTACAAGGAAGGCCGACATGCACCTTGCACACGCTCGGAGTATTCCCTCGTATGCCGGGCAAGAGGGTACTCCCATAAAATGTACTTTCTATGCAAACGACACGTGCAATGTGGCACTAAAGGTGTCAGTGCCGCGTCGCGCTTCGTTCACCGGTTTATACGCGCATGAAGGAAGCCGCAGAGTTATGGTACACTATGCAAATAGTCGATGCAACGGGCGATTGCTCCAATTTTTCGTGGTCACCGATACCACCGATTGGCCCGGGGGCTTCCTCTCCCTCTCCCTCTCTCAATGCTACGCATCCCAAAACAGGATCACGATCGAATATTGAGATGAACACGACGAAATAATTGAATAACTGGCAGACGCGTACCACGTGCCGGTGAGTTAGGGAAACACCACCGATAGATATAATCCGAGCCGATGGGATCAGGAATTTTTTATGGGACCACGCGGATTCGGAGACGCGCGGCGTATTGTGTCTGGCAGGTTTGCACGCTGCCGCCACCGTTGGTAGAGGGCTGCGCGTCCCAGTGCAAAAAAGGACAGAAAACAATATCGGAGTCGAAAAGTTTTGCTCGGAAAGCGACTGGCTGGGAGAGCGGAGGGGGGTCACCATCCCCCGAGTGAACTCACGCACCGAGATCCGGATGAAGAAAGGGGAGGTCTCAAGTTCGCAAGGAGAAAGCGGGGCGGGAAGGGGCAAGAGAGTGGAGAGACAGAGGGAAGCGAGCGATCCCAGCATCCAGAGGCAGCAAGCGAGCCAGCCGGGAGGAGAATGCCCGGCGAAATCGTAGGAACCTTTTAGTCCCAGCGGACCATGCCAGAACAGATTATCCGTCCATTATTTCAGGGCTGGTAGAAAAGGTATTGGCGTTGTGAGCGAGGGGGTAGGTGGCAGAACGAACAGTATGGGGTGTCCTGACTGATAGAAATCGTCGCGAACCTTGTGGGGCTGAACTTTGATGCTGGAAGGGAAAGATGGTGGGGTGTTGGTAACACTAGCAACAAAGTGAAGGAAGACCCGTGGAAGAAGAAGGTTTCGGGCCCGAGGTGATGCCGAGGGTAGCTTTCAGATGCGCGTACATGATTGCACGGCGCTTCGTTATGTCTCGGCGTGGTGCACTCGATTCGTTTCCGTCCCTCGAAAAGGATGTAATTAATATCGTCGGTGCACGTCGACGGCGGCGGCGGCGGTGGTGGCGGCGGCAGCGTCGGCGGCTTTCGAATTTGCGACTGCGCGCACTTCCTCTTCCTCGCGCCCGTGCCCTCCTCTCACTCGCCCTCACTCCCGGCCACCCTCTCGCGCCATATACCTCAGCGTTCGCCACCCTCTCACGCGGGGGTGGCTCTCGTCGCCGAGGTTCAAGCCTCTCAGTCGTGCCGAGAACCCGCTTCGCTGCGGGGTCAACTCTTCGTCCCTCTCGGTGAGGTAAACTTCGCCGGCGTAGCGCGACAACGCGTACTTCCCACAATTCTCACTACTGTGAACGACCGCGTCTCAGGAATGCAGAATAATCGTGGCTAATCGCTCACACTCGGGATTCCTCTCCTCTTTGTGACACGTAAGACACATATCCCACTTTATTTGGATAGGTCATGGTTCCACAATTTACCGGACGCTTGTGAATCGAGATGAACTACAGTGGGAAGGCGGAGTAATTCGGACATGCTGATAGCACGAATGCCAATCGCACCGGTACTCCCAAGTCCAATTACCAAGGCGGATAAACCGATTCACACGTCCAGAGATAACTCTGGTGCGGAACCCTCGCTCTACTAAGCAGATGAACGACATAGTCCGGCGTGTTTCGGCCGGCAGGTTTCCCTTGAATTGACTACCGATACAAGGGTCTGCCACGTATAAATAAAGCAGGTCCTTCCAGAGGAGCATCCGACCGTTGGCACGCGGTAAGGAAAGTGACCGATCGATCCTCCTAATAAGGGAAGTTCGCGCGAAAGTGCCGCGTCCTAAAGGGCGGGCCGCAATTATCGTGGCGAGAGAGGGTCCTTCCACCCTCCGAGAGTGGATGACCCTTCGAGGGCAGAAGCAGAAGTAGGAGCAGAGGCAGGAGCCCGCGAGGCCTTCTCACGAAGGAAGAACGATCCTCCGGGGAACTTGGTAAGGCTCGTCAAGGGGTCTTAAGCGAACATTACGCCATCAAAAGATAGTGTCCTCTTCCGTCTCTCGTCTTGAAGAGGAAATCACGAACACCGCAAGCAACCCTTTGACGTCCTTTCCCAGCATGCCTTCGGTCCACAAGGGACTTTTGCCAATCAGCCAGCCGAACGTGTCGACCAAGTGCCACTGGACGCTCGACTCGAGCCGTTCCTTCTGAGAGAGAAGTGTGTTATCGAGTGGCTGCCGATTTCACCGGGGGCAAGAAACTCCGATCGGAGTGAAGTAGTTGCCGGCGATCACAGTCGCCGTCTCGAGAACCGGCGTTAATCTCCGACGCGCGGTAATTAAGGCTACAATTAACGGGCGGACAATTAAATATAATCGAGTGGAGGATAGGATAGGCGGGCTTGGCCTGCCAATTAGCGGATCGGCGCCTTATCGGACATCGGCCGTTGCCTCGGCCAGCGAGTCCGATCTCCTCGTTCTCGGGACAATAAAATCGACGTAATCGCCCGTACACGAGCCTCCTCGCTTTACACGGCCGAGAGCCAAGTTACGCGATCGTGGCTCGAAACTCTCCCCACCGCCGACACGTAATGAGCATCGATTAACAGCCTCGTGACACAGCCTGGCAGGCTAACACGTAAGAGGCTGCCGCCAGCTTCGATTGAAACAATCTCGTCGCCCGCTAGCCAGGCCATCCTTTCCAAGCATTCTCTCCGGCTGCCGAGCGTAAAGTAGATTAGGATCTCGGTGCCGTCGATGTCGGACACCTCTTTCTCCCTTGGCGCGCTCATCCTCACCCTCCGCTCGAGCTTCTTATGCGAGGGCACGAAGCGGGGCGTCGATGCGCTCCTAGCGAGCTACCGATGAAGACTCCAAGGTGTCTGCAAGGTGTTTGAGACTGCAAACGAAGACATCGGCGCGGAGGAAACGCCAAGCAATTTACGGACTCGTTTTTGAAGTAACGATCGCACCAGCAGCAGACTCTCCTCGAGATACGTGTGCCGGGTTGGATATCCGAGCGTGAAATGTTAATGGGAATTTCCAATTGATCTCTCGGCGCCCGCGCTGGAAGAAGCTGCAGGGGGCAAGCGGGAAGAGGAGACGCCGAGACGCGGGGAGAAGCGGAGGATGCTCGCAGGGCGCACGTGACGAACGGGGCTTCCCTTCGCCAGATCGAAACGGTAAGTTCAGATCACTAACTCAGTCTCACAGGCGCGAGAGGTGCTGCTGTGAGTGTAGCTTTGTAAACGGAAAGCTGGCGCACCTACACATAGCACCGTGAATATGCATACATGTAGGTAGAGAGGAGAGGAGAGCACAAAGAAGGAGTAGCAGCGGCGTCTCGGAGGTGGCTGTTGGAGCGACTGCCTCTGGCTGGCAGGGTCTCTCCCACGGGAAATGCCGGCGTATACCCTGGAGCTGGAATTTCTTTATGCGCGATAGCCTGCATCGCGACCTTTCGCTCATCTCGAAGGAATTTCTCGGTCTATTACTTTCTTAGCTGAGCCGCGCTCGCCCACGTCGTGGCGACTTGGATATTGCTCCTTAATTTCCACGAAGAACTCACGGTTTCTCAGGATTTCGAATTTTCTTGCGGGCCGCGCGTTCCCCGACCGCCGCAACCCGGCCAGGGCCGCCCGGAAAATTGATATCCGCCGCCCCACTGGAAAATGGACTGCGAAGCTATTAGTGGTACATAGTTCGAAGGTGCGGTGTGCCCGACTATCGGCCAGGATTAATTATTTCGTCGATGATGTCGTGCTTTCGGGGGGGAATGCTATCGAATCGCCCGTCTAGCTACCAGGTAACTGTAGACTGCCAGGGTTTACGTGGGTCGACTCGAGCTGGCCCTCGCTCCTAAAGCCGCAACTGGAGAGGCTCAGATTTTGCGGCCCGCCAAGGCGATTCCTGTGCACCTGCGTCCACCGTCGCGTCGCACAACGCCAGAGTGAGAGAAAGCTATAGGTAAAGCAAGAGAGTGGGAGGGAGGGAATGTATCGAGATCGCTGAGAGGGAGAAAGTTGGCGTGGGGATTGAGCGTGTTATTAAGGACCTCGTGTCCTCGCTCATTACACCATCTGAGAAAACCACATCGTACGTTTCGGCTTATCTCCATTAGGCGGGCCCGAAATTACACGGATGCTCGGGAACACGCATAGAGCCACACACACACGAATCGACCGACAGCCAGATATATAGAAGAAGTCGAGAGGGAGAGTGACGGAGAGATAGCGGTAGAAAGGAGAGGATGAAACTGGTCGAGAAGCGAGAAGCTGGCCGCGATAAGGGATGGAAATTAAAACCACCTTCGAGCATATTTCGATCGGGCCGACTGCCTTAACGAGGCAGTTACTGATTGCCCCGGTTGAATGTCGCGGAATTCGTTAGGGTATATATCTGCTGTAACGAGGGCGATTCGACCCTCCGCCCGGACGATTGCTATCGCCGATAAGGATAATACCATTTCTGACAGCGTGCGAGCGTGCTGCAATCGCGCGTCGGCCCACTGTCGTGCGCTCGCCCGACTCGGAGTCGATCGTAAAAACGGCCTGTATTACTCAGCATGATTGCGGTAGCTGATAAGCGTCGATATCATACTCCGCCCCACACCGAAGGCCCCGCGCGCGCGCGCGCGCGCCCGCGTCTGTGTTACTCGTTAGAGCCCTCGTTAATTGTTTATCCCTGGCTCCTGTCAGCGCGCGTACACACGTACGTATACCTGGGAGATAATTAATTAGAAGCCACGTGGCCACCGAGCACACACAACACACACATACGCAAACACGCATACACACTTTCTCCTCCCTCTGTCTCTCGATGGCCGTGTTTCATTCGGTTAATGCCCGGCCCTCTCTCTCTTCGTCACAGCGCGAGAGATTCTCCTGCCGACAGCGGCCCCGAGAATTTCTCGCGCCGCTGACTCTGATACACAAATATTGGCAAGTAAATTCTCTGGTAACCCGGCACCCGGCATGCCTCTTTCCCCTGGTTACTCTGGCTTTTTGCATCGCCGCTCTTTTTGGCCGCCACTCCCGCTGTAACTAGTCCGCTCTTTTATTACTGCGAATAATGGTACCACTTGCTCGCTGACCGGATTCCGAAAGTTGGCCGGTCATTTTATACTCCTGTCCCCTCTCTCTCTTGCTATCATATGCTTCCCACGCGTGTCCGCGTGTATGAACGAAAAAGGGCATGTAAACAGGCTCGTTTGGAAAAGTTACGATTTCTGTGGGAGCAGCGTTACGTCGATTGCGACAGACAGGGTATTAATGGTGGCTCGTATTTTTTCAACGAGCCGAGGTAACTGAGCCTGGTGGATGAAGAGCTTTGTCGAAGTTAGGGATATTGGTCGGTAGAGGGAGATAAGAGATATGCCTAATAATAGTTTCCCGTATAGGTGGCTATTCGAATCGCTTATCTGCTCGTTACCAGAGCCGCGCGAGGCCGTTGATCTCCCGGTCGCGACAAGGTGTAAAGGAGCCCTTAATCAAAAGCTTCCTACGGCTCTGATATTAGTCAACGTCACGGAGCTTCCTGCCGGCGCTGGCGTCATTATTTAATACGGCCGCGTGCACACCGCCGCGGACACCACGACGTGAATCGAGCGCGGCAACTTGGCACATAACTCATAACTTTATCACCGATCCTGCCCACCAAGCGCGTTCGCCGACGACACTCTCTAATGCCGGCCGCCAACTGGAAAAACTAATAGAACGACTTATTAAGCCATTGGCTTCGCGATCCCTCAAACAATCCTTCGAAAAGGAAAAGTATGCCATTATCTTAAGTAATGGCCGAATAAAACGATTCTTTCTCCTATCAATACCGAGAGTAGAAGCAAAGTGACGTTGCAGAATTTCAACCCCACTCGAACCTTTAGAATTCTAGTGACCCCGATGAAGTAACTGGATAGCAAGAGAGAGGGAGAGAGAGAGAGAGAGAGGGCTAGGGAAAAAGGAATGAGGGAAGGATAGAGGTGAGCTCGGGCCTGGCAGGAGGATCCGCTCAATCCATGGAGAGTTGTTTGGACGGGGAAGCGGCTTGAGGAAGGTAAATGTCCCGTGATGCTGGCATGTCGAACGTGGAAAGCGGCGTGCCAGCCGGCATTAGCCGAAAACCAGTCACGGAATATGTCTGTCCATCCGTTTGGAAGACTCGATGGAACGGACATTCGCAAGAGCAGGCTGGTATGTAGCAGCTAGAGTTCCCGAAGGTGGAAGAGAGCGATAGCCCGGAAACGACCCAGTTCCTCGTGGCAGTGCACCTCGGATAAATTGGATCCGAGCAGTTTCACCGTAAAACACAGTCTCCTTTGCCGTCCTGTGACCCGCTAGTCATCATCAGTACGGAAAACTTTAACCCACTAGTCCGAACTCCCTTCTCTTTTCCCTCGGATGGCCATACTCCGTTTAACAATGTCTACGGCTCCTTACGAGTCAACTTTTCCCACTGCTTTCCTTGGTCCAGCTCGCATTCATCCGCCGCGAACATTCGCCCGACTTTTTCATCTCGGCCTCTCACCCCCTGCGGGATGATTCGCGAGGACTTTTTTCCCGGTGCTTTTTACAGGCGAAACTCCTCTTTACATTTGACGCTTTTTCCAGCCGGGCGTGTTTGCCCGGCCGTGATGGTATCGGTCGGATGTACAGCGTATGAAATGTAAATTTGTGTAATCACGTTTATTACCGTACGCGGGCTTTTGCCTACTGGGAGCTCATTTTTTCCAAGGCGTTCCTCTCAATGGACTATTTGCCCCGAGCAAATCCGTAGCGTAATATTTTTCTAGCCGAGTTATTCCCCGCCGATGTTTCCTATGTAGTTATTCTGGACTAGTCTCAGCGGCTCATTGTAAATCGCCTTTGAGATGGTCGGCTGTCTGCCAAGGTGAAATAGGAGGTCAGCTAGGCGGCTGTGCGCGAAGTGTTGAGAGGAAAGCCGAGCAAGCAACCGAGGCTTAAACCGTTCGGTGATGACGGCGAAGCTGCTGCTCCGTTGCCTGATGGAGAGCGGACGATAATCCACTGCTAAGTATTATTTAGTGGCGGCGGGCAGTAACAAGTCGATTTAATTTATATCCTGGCTGAACCCTGTCACGTTGCCGTCCAAGTTTGCCCGGCTGCTTCTACCCACTCTCACATAGAAATATACAAACGCCTCGCTAAATATCTTCTACCGGCGGAACACGTTTACGAGCGCTTCTCTTCGACGGATTCTCTGGAGGCGTTCCAACTCACAAGCTCTGCCGATAGAACCTCCTTCATCCTCCCTCTTTCTCACTCGCGCGACCTGTCTCTCCGGAGCAGCTTCTGGCCCGGCGTTCACCAAGTCTACCGTGGAAGAGGAGCTCCTTATATCACCGGCAACGACCGCCCGACAGAAAAGTTCTGCCGCGATTCGATTCTTCCTCGAAGCCCTCGAGAATCGGCCGCAGAGAACCTCTCCTACCGCCGAGACTGTAAAGACGTGCACCCTGCAGAATTTTAACCGTAGGAATGCATCACCAAAAATCAACGCCGCCTCTACCTCTCTGCATTTCCAATGCGCACAAGTCGGCCAGTTAAAAAGAAGAGACGGAGTGGGTGGTGGCGCCCGGTGAAACAGGAGTGCCAGACGGCAGCTGGCACTCATCGAGATTTTGCATTTACCGTATTAGTTTTTACCAACGGCGGACGGATATACGCCAGGCGAATGGATCGCTTGGTAATTATGCAAATGGCTCGATTGATTAACGGGTAAATATAATACGAAAGTGAGTCGCGCACTCGAGCGTGCAAGCCCCCGGGCAAAGGGCATCGAATCAGAGGAATGCATGGGGCTAATATTTAGCGATGCTGATAACTTGGAAATTTGGAAGCGCGGAAAATCAGGTGGGTTGGAAAAAAGGTGGGAGGAGGAAGGTTCGACCTCCGCAATCAAAGAACGATCACGCCCCTCAATGACCGAGTGACTGCTGTTTCTCCTTGGTTCGTTTTGGGGGGTTGATTCGCCGCGCGGGAAAGCGGGACGCTGGCTGGCTGGGTAGGTGGCATGGGGACTTGAAACAGCTGTGAGTGACACCCCCTACTTGTGCGTATCCTGTCTCTCGCGATTCTCTCCGTTCCATCGTTCCCTCGGCCGATCTCGTTTCGCTGCCGGCAAACTGTCGTGGCCGACATCCCTCCGCAAGCCCCCGACACCCCATACATAATTACACTGGGACTAGCGTGCTGCCCTGCTACGTGACTACCACCCTCGCTCTAGAAATTTGCATTATCAGCCGCCCCTTCCCTTCCCGAGCCGCCTCCGAAACCACCGCGCGCCGATTATTAAGGAATCAATCACGACCCGGGATATCTCGATCCACTTGATGCCCGTCGACAAGCTTGAGAGTATCGAGGATCAAGGGGATTCGTTCCTGGTATTATTGGAGAATGAAGATGTTTGTTCTCTCGCTGGTATACCAAT
This sequence comes from Ectemnius continuus, assembly GCA_910591665.1. Lineage (NCBI taxonomy): Eukaryota > Metazoa > Arthropoda > Insecta > Hymenoptera > Crabronidae > Ectemnius > Ectemnius continuus. Next base: position 2,471,003 of record OU342868.1, on the reverse strand, counting down.
GTATTTGTGGTGCGCAACCAATTCGAACCTGACGTCACGCGTCCCTTCTGTTAGTGGCATTAGCTTCACTGAATCTTTATCAGCCATGGAATTCCACGGGACGAAACAGTCCTCGTTGGTAATTCAGTGGAACAAACGAGAAAAAATAGTGGCACGCCGGATACAGCAGCTTCTTCGGCGAATTGCTGCTATCCAGGGATATATCAGGGGCTTTCCCGCAGGAGCAGGCCACCTTCTCTTCGGGCAAGGAGAAAAGCTGGGCGCGATGCTGCCACGACTAACACAGGATTCAGCGAGTTTCCTGGACTCTACTAAAACTTTCGTAACGCCCGACTGTCCGGAGATTTCGTCGTTATTTATTTTACGCCCTTCCGTCCCCCTTCCGTGCAATCGGACCTCTCCAGATTTAAGCCGAGAACGTTTTCTCTCTTTCGCCGTGGGACGTCCGTTTTGGGATGTTCGTAAAGCGAGAAAGCCGTTGAGATCGTAGTAAAGATGACGTTCCTACAGACAAATTACATAGGACATCGTTTCGATCGAACGACAAGTAGTTATGAAAGCTGTTCTTCCATATTCAATGGCTTTCGAACTGTAAAGTCAAGGTTCTCGATGGTACCCCCCCGGGAAAAAGTGATTCATCCCTCGCCACAAAAGGATAATATGCCTACCACTGCCAGCAGCATCGGCGATGAAATCGAATTAAAAGGGAAAATAAGTTTTGCCTTCATTACGAACATTGTGCGTCGAGCATCTGTCGCTCAATGGGGGGTGGTTCCAGTCGGAGTCTCGACAAATTCATGAGTTGGACTCCCCAGTTACAGTCGCAGCATGTACATATTCCCATGCAGAACCGAGAGAGAGAGTGGGAGAGATAGAAGGATGATTGGGAGAGGAAAGACGAAGAGAGGTTGGTGCCACTGTAGGCCAGAGATCGCGAGTGCTCGAGCGAAATGAAACTGATATCTATGTAAATCGCTCGCATCTCTATGTATGAGCTCAAAACGCCGCGTCGCCCTGCACACCGACAGGACTATAGATTATGAGTTCACGCATTTATGTGAACGCATGTGGTGTCGGGATACACATCGATTCCGGAACAGAGCGGATCGTCGATCATCGTTCGGTATACCCCGGGCACCACTAATAAGTCGGAAATTATACGAGCGTTTTAGCCCGAATTCCAAGCTCCACGCCGATCACAGAACTCCAGCGATTTATTGATCGACCTTGCTCCATCGAGAGATGAGAGCTCGTGGACCACTAATGCTGCGTGCGAGGATCCTGTGAATGCGTTCACAACTGGCGCAATCAAGCAGACTCAGCCGTGACCACTCGACACGTGGTATATTAACCACCGGCTAGTTCACTGGAGAATCATATCGCCATTCCTTTGTCCAAATGATTTCGCCGATTTCTCCATGAACCGTCCGCTTCCGCGCAAAGGTCTCTCGAATTTCGTAGCACAAGAGGAACATTGACACTCGAAGCTGAATAGTATTGCTAACGCTTCTCCTGTTGTTAAAGTCGAATCGGCCCATCCGCAACTGTTTATATTTACTTGCTACGCTTGGATATATGTATACGGTCAGCCGTGTGGCTCGCGAGCGTTATCAAGCGTGCGATTCGACCTGATGGAAAATAGACGGCGAACGGATTGTTTTTCTACTGGCACGCTCTGTCAGCGCTCGCTTGTAATCGGTCGCCTATATGCGTTCCCAGAATCATAACTATTCGAACAGCGCCATCTAATAAAACTACATGCCCTCCTCTGCTATGGCTGTTGTTATCCGAACCACTGGCACAGCAGAATTCTCCGGGAAATTTTTCCCGCCGGCTGCCAGAAGAAAAGCGAGCGCGGCACGCGTGGAATTCCCCCGCTCATATTATTCTTTCTTCAAAGGTGAGAGAGAGGAAGAATGAGTGTGGTGGAAGTCGTATCGTATAGAGCATAAAAATTTGCTAGTCGAATCCTGAAATATGTGAGCGCTTCTAGCAACGGCTCTGGCAAAGAGGAAAGGCAGCCGCGGGACTCGCGAAAAATCCGCAACAATTTCGTAAATCGAGCGTGTATAATGCACCTCGCGCGCATTCCCATTGGCTGGCACGCCGGGCTGGGTTTCGCTTGGCTAAATAACTTTCCCGTTACAGTCGCGACTGCTGGGCGACTAACGAACGTGAAATTAACCGCGGGCGGTCGCGAGAGCGGGAAATAATCGGAGTAACGACTCTGGAGGACCGCTCGAAATCGCGTGCCGCCTCGGCACCGTGTCTCTGACACATATTCCCTCCAATCCCCATTCCCTTTCCCTTTCCCTTTCCCACTCGATTCCTCTACCAACATCGTCGACGTGCGCGCACACAGAGACTAGCCTAGTCCGGACAGTAATTATCGAGCTCGTCAAAGACTCCCTTTAACGCGATGATACGCGCAATTAAGTTACATGAACGACGTCCCCGAGCGAGTAGTTGATCCTTTTTAAGCCAGCGGCAAGTCGAGCAATTCCTACGAATTCCAAACAGACGCCGCCCGCCGCTCCCAGAACGTACACAAACGTGGCAGAATTTTTGCTCTCCTCATTCTCGATCTGCAAATTTTCTCCGTTCGGCGAATGCGTGATAGCGATGTTTGGCATCAGTATGTACGGCTGACAAGGCACGGACAGGTCTCCCGATCTCGATTCGCAGTAATCGACCAAGCCAGCAGGCACAACGACACAACGACAATCTCGCACGGAAGCCACTACAACTGGTGGTTGGCGTTGCAACATTATCTTCGCATCGTCCTGAAAGCCGAGCACGTTCCGACGATTGCGTTTCCCTCGGTACGCGCTCTCTCGCGCGCGCATTGTAAATATTGTTCCTGAGGCAGGATGTGAGTGAGTGGAGAAGAGGGAGAGAGGAAGAGGGCAAAGCAAAGCATAGGAGGGAAGAGGAGGGCGAGGGCGAGGGGGGCAGAGAAGGCGGAGTAGGCTCGGCTGGCGAGTTATCGGCCGAACAGGCGGGGGTGTCGGTTATCGCCGGCTCGACACGGCGATTCCCTGTAATCCAATCGTTTATCAGTTAGCGCGCATGAGCGCACCTTTGTTATCGGAGTGCAAACGCGCTCACGAACGTTGGCCGCCCTTGCTCGATACCCGATCGTTTTTCGAGGTGTTACGCCGTCTTTGCATTCCGATCGCGTTGCGTTACCAGCTCTCCCCTCTCCCCTCTCGCCGCATGCCCCACTGCTTCCGTTCTCCTATGTACCGTACCTACTGGCATCCGTTCGTCACGTGTAACAGGAGGACAATCTTTCGCGTTATTGACCTCCGCGCGCTCCATTGCATCGTGTAGACTCATTTGCCTTCTCGCTCTCTCACTCCCTGCCCTTTGACTCCTTTGTAACGTCCAAAGATACTATGTCGGAGGAGCGCGCAACAACACAGCACCCTCTCGGCTCAACGAATTAAAAGAGGAGCGGTAAACTCTGTCGGACTAAAGTCGATCTATTGATCGTGCCGACCGCTTTAACGGCGCGGCGGTGGCTTGTACTTTCGCAGCGGGCGCAAGAGAGAAATTGGATTAAAACTATAAGAGAGCCGGTGAAAAAAGTTTCGAACTGCCGCGATGATGGTGATGGCGCGGGCTAAAAAGGAGCGAGTACCGTCGGTCGACTCATTATAGATGCGAAAGCACTCGCACCCTTCAGCGGGGCGAGCTCTCTCACCCCAGCGCGAGCCGCTCTCCTTTTCTTTCTGGTCTGGCGAGCAAACAGCTTAAATAAACGCACGTGATTGGATCTGATGTGTGCGCATCTGGCTACTAAATGCCAAGGGAAAGAAGCGCCTCCACTCGATGACGATGAGGAAGTGTGACACGGTGCCCCGTTTTTCCAACCCCTGCGCGCGCGTGTACACTTCGAGTAGGCCACTCGGAAGTACTGCTTTCTTTGCTGGGCGAATTCGCAGCCTGTCTCTCAGACGTCTCTTCACCGCCCCACCCCCCGGCCTCGAGTAGCTGCCACTGACTGCGTGCTACAATGACGTTAGATTACCGATCCCTAAGCCAGACACTTCGATGCTAGTAACCCCAGTCTCCCCCAGTATCCCTTGCCTCCCTCGTCGTTCATTCGCCCCGCGAGCATCCAGGGAAGAGAAGAGTTGCCAGCAGGAGAGTATACATTGTTGCTTCGGCCGCGCTCTGTCTGCCTGTGCCGGTAATTGCTTCATTACCGCACTCCCGCTTATTCAAAGGGATTTTTCGCCGGGCCGAGCGGATATCACGTACTACGTATCTCGTTAAAAGAATACAATCCGTACGTGCACCGACCGCCCACTGTAATGGGAATTTCAGCGGCAGCAGCAGCAACGGCGGCGGCGGCGGCGCGGCGCCGTTGCGATACACACCGCAATTTTCCCGGATCGCGCAATGTTAAAGCAGGTCTGATTTCCGAATACGACTAAGCCGCCGCCCGGTGACCGCACGAGCATGCCAGAGTAACGAGGAACAATGCTTGTTTGGATAGTCTCAACTCATTGCTGTGATTCGAGCCGTATAGAGTGCCGCTTGAAAGCAGCGAAGGCAGGCAGAGGCAGGCACTGTGTGTACGTGTCGTTGACTGAAAGGCAGAATAACATCGGATTACCCCGGCCCCGGGAGAGCGACCCCCATGCCAAGCAACCCCTTAGTTTTTACACCCTCTTCACTCGCGGCACACCCTCCTGCCTCGCCTGGCCTGGCCAGTGTTGCACCCTACCCACCACCACCATCACCAACCACCACCACCACCCTCGAGAACGCACTGTTCTCTCTATCTCAACGCGCACGCTGCACTGACTGTTGCCAGTGAAAAGGGAAAACAATCTTTGGCGGAAAACAGCGCGCCGAATAATTTATCGGCTGTGGGCCGAAGTTGGCGAGAACGGCCAGGGGCCAACATACCACCCTGTTATCTATCACTCTGACTGCTCTCCGCCCCATCCCACACACTCCCCCGCCCCCGCCTCCCCTCCTTTCAACCTCTGCTGCCGGCTACAGACCTCTTCAAAGTAACCACCGCCAGCTCTAACCCTTCACACGACTTTTCCTCTTTCGGCTAACCCTTCCAACACCTAGTATTACATGCTTCCGTGAAGGGAGTCTGTCTGCCTACGCGGCTTGTTTCCCACCAGCAAAATCGAACCCGTCATCGCTGATAATCTACTAGACAAATAATGGTTTGTTATATTGGAGAGAAGATCTATCAAGCCGTTTGATAGATGATGCTGGCCCTCGAGTGATTCTTTCTAATCAAAGATCGCGAAGGAATTCTGGGGCTGATTCTGCGAGATACATGACTTTCCCTTTAGGAAGGATCCGCGGCGGGTGCAGGCGCGAACTTTCGCGGCGCGCTCGAACGCCGCCGGCATTAACTTTCCGCGTAAGGTTATTTACTAGAGGAGGTGGTTCCGAGTCAGGGAGAAGGATGAATCGAAGGGCGAAAAGCGGGAAAGAGAGGGGGAGGGAACGGCGAGGCGTGGCGTGGCGAGAGCGAGAGCGAGTGAGAAAGAGTAGCACGGGCTCTCGGTGTGCATTCCTCAATCTGGCTTCTTTTCCTCTGGGGACTGAGAGAGGGTAGGGTCGAGAGATATCGCAACAGAACTAATCAACGTGAGGCAGAAGCGATTTCTCTCTCGTTCGCCCCTCGCGCCAGCTTGGCCCGGCTCGCGTCGGATAAAAAATAGTTTCCAGCGATAATATCGCTCTCGAGAAGATAGACCTTTTTTCCTGCCCATCCGCTCCTCTCTTTCTCGCTCTCGTCCCCCCTTCGCACCCCCCGGATACTTTCCCTCGCGCATTTTCGCCGTGCCTCTTTCCACCCCTCCCCCGCTCCCTTCTCGCCCACGTACCCCTCGCTGGAATTCTCGTTTTTCCTAGGCGGTATGCCGACGAGCTCGTAAGTGCCGATGCCCCGTTGGGCTTTCCTGTTTTAAATCCCAGCTTTTTAAGTTGCCACCCGCCCCACCCTTTTGTCAGATGATTCTCTCACTCTCTCTCTCTCTCTCGCTCTCTTTCTGTCAATGATGCAAAAAATCAGACCAAATCCATGTTTATTCCATCGAGCGAACTCCACGCTTTCCCAATGCCGAAATCGATCGCACATCTGGCGTTCCGATTGCCACGAATTAATGTCGCTGTTGACAAATAACGAAGCACGCCCGGCCAGGAAAAAAGATTGCTCGGCTTCCATTTGTATTTGGCCCGTTTGGAGCTGGGCATCGCGACGGGCGGCCCGAGAGGGTTATTTCGAGTACGCTCAGCGTTAACTAGGAAATTTGCGTGAAATGGCAGTGCGAGTATACGGGCCCCTCCTTCCGGCAAATCGATTTTTTATTGGCACTCGATAATCGGCCCCGGGTAATTGAAGTGGGTGGCTCGCTCGGTCGCCGGCACGAAACACTTCCTCCTGCTGGCAGCTTTTCTCGCTTTATCTTTCACTCTCCACTGACTCTTCATTCCTCCCACTCGCGCCCTCCCCCTCTACCCCGCATCTATTGGCTGCCCCACTCCCAACACTCACTACTCTCTCACTCTCTTATAACTACTTGCTGCTACATGAGCTTCATACATCCCCGCGCCCGCCACTCGTTCACACGCTAATTCGTGAGTCAGCCGAGCAATTAATCAAGTTCATTCGCATCGCACACTCTCTCTCGTGCGAGCCAAGCGCTCTCCTCACCAGGCACACTCCACTGCGGCGGGAGTTCGCCGCTCGGTTTCTTGTCCTGGCAGGCAAAGTACCTACTCCCTGACTTATGATGTCTTCCAGCCTAACTACTACCACCCTTCCTTCTTCGTACATTAATCCATGATTTAATCCCGTCTGCCAGAAGCTGCCCCCATAATACATCCAACCGATATCTTATACCTAATCTTCGATATCTACCTTTCTGCTGAGCTAACAGTTCGATGAACCGTTTCCTACCTAGCTAAGATTCTAGCTGGGATCGATTATGAATGACACTGAGTTTTACTTCCAAATTATTCTTCCTTCTGCTGGCAGTGCTCCTGGTAGAGCGCAGGCTTTTTTCTTAATCCTTCATTAAAGCTCCCGATAGGAGAACGAATCGGGCGGGGCCGATAAAGTCGAACAAGAGAGAGAGAGAGAGCGAGAGCGAGAGGGAAGCTGTAGAAAATCGGGACGAGCGAGAGCGGCTGATAAAGGCCATTTGTACGCTTAATAGATCTCGCTTTTTGTCGACGCTGGATTTTTTCTCTCTCTCCCGAAGGTATCCGCTCGCTCGATTTCCAACCCTATCTTCGAATTCATTGCATTGAATCGAGTATCATTTCGCCGCGGAGCCGGCGAGAGTACGGGACTATCGCCGGTTCATCGCAGAGCTTTAGCCCTCGTTAATGCTCGCTCCATTAATAAAGGGATGCTTCTAATCGACGCCCTGTCGAAGCTGCCCCGATGTACTGAGCACTCAGCGCGCAAACTGCTTCGACCGTCGGACGGGAAGTCGATAGGTGTCCCCTATAATTTAATTAATTCCAAACTTTACTAACCATCTCCAGAGACTTTCCTCACTCTCCTGACATTGTCACCAGTCGAGTGGCAGCCTCTCGATAAATCCAAGAAAGATCTCGACGGAATTATTAAAGCACGTATCGCGGAATACAGGAGAAATGGAATGCCCGTGCCGAAAACTACTTTGCCAGTCTGACGGGGTGATTAGCATAATTATTCTCGTGGAGCATCAACAAACAAACGGCGCTGAGAGAAAAACGTCGGCGGTTCTGTTACAGTAATGACCAGGGGTTGAGTGAGGAAGAGGGAGAGAGAGAGAGAGGTCGCTGTGGAAGAGACGTGAGGATGTTGGGCAGCTTTTCGCCGAGAAAAAGCTGGAAGCCCCGCTAAAAATAGGGAGGCTCTGCTCGGGAAACTATTGCCGCGCTTCATTCCGGGATTCCGCGGGCACCGCTCCGTCCAAGACTAAATATATCAGGCTGGCCGAGTATAAATATTTATAAAATAGTGTCGGCAGATGGTGGCTGTGCCTTCAGTTAACGCCGCTCGACTTTGCTTGCTCCTTCCATAATACTTAATACACTTTGCTTCTTATGAAGACGGCTTCTTGTCGTCCCAGCACTATTTCCACCAACTCTCTCTCTCTCACCCTTTTTCTCCCTCATAGCAACTTTGTCTCTGATAACGTAATGACTCGTGACTGACGCGACAAGATCGACCCTTAATCAAAATCGATAAATTACACTTCAGTCCGGGGCTCGACAAGAACCTTATCAGAGCTAGACGGGTCTCGACTACGAACTAATTATACCCTCGGGAGTACTCGCGGCACGATACACATACATACACAGACACATACATGGCTAGAGGCCGACATGGGATCTTTCTCTATTCTTAAGGGTTATCTAGGGTGGTTGTTCGCATCTCTCATATTACTAATGAGTACACGCATCAAGCTCGAAACGTAAGTCGGGCAGGGACGGTTGCAAATATAGCGTGGTATGTAGGTGGCTGCGCGGCCGCGAGACCCAATGAAATATGGAGAAGAGAACTACTAGTAGGGCTGTATACTTTTGACGCGAGTTGAAAGGGGTGTGCATGGATAACGAGTTTCCTTCGAGCGAAACGTTCCTTCCACCGCAATAATACTATGGATAATTCCTGCTAGCTGATCTCTACACAGGCTGGTATACACAGAGAGAGAGAAACGGCAACTGGGATTAGGTTACGTTTTTTAAACGTACCAGCCAAGCTCAGAAAAGCTTGTCGGCAACAAATTCAGGGGTAGGGGGAGGCGAGTGAGGAAGGAATCGAAGCCAGCGTCGTTGCTGGCGTACCTTCCGTTGCTGCTTTTATCACAGGCGTGTGTACTCATTAATAATTTATGTTCGAGTAACCGTTACGTGTACCGGACGTGCTGTGTTCCGTCCGTGACTTTACCCACGCAAATGCCGGAGAGCATCGGTGTACACGAATTTCAGATGAGAGTTTAAACGACGAACGCACAACGGAGCGAGGGAGAAAAGAAGAAGTGGGTGGGTGGAGGGGGGAGGAGAGAAAGAAGGCCTGTAATTTTTCTTATCCAACGAGAAACGGCCTGGTTGAATGTAGAAGCAAGAGTGGAGAATCAGGAACGAGTACTTCCTCGTTCGGAGTAAGGCCAGTACAATGTTACTGAACGATGAACTCGGAGAGCTTTTGCGCCCGCTCCCAATTAAAGTTACGCTTCCAGCAATATTCGAAGTGGGCTCCTCGTCAGGTTTTTTTCGAGTGCGGTTGCCCGCAACTGGAGCACCGGCACATCGCCGCGGCCTAGCGGATCAGCCAATCGCTTGTTAAACTCCATATACATATTTCCGGGTGGAGCAAGCAGTGAGAAAAGGTAGGACGGCAAGTGGCTCAAACTGCGCCAAAGTTTTCCGGTGCATGCATAATGTGTACAGTACACAGGGCTTACGGCGGCCGCCCGGCACGTACATAGGGAGAGAGCTTTCGAGACCAATAAACCAGCGAGCTTTCTATGTATCGCGAAGCGAAGCTTCTATACACATACCCCTGTCGGCGTACGTGCGGAGGACGTTTCCGGGCGATTTATTCGCGAGAGTTCCTCGGGCCTACATTTCATTTTTAATATCGCACACGTGCCCTAATGTGAAATATGTAGCCCGCGGATCTGCATTCGCCGGGTGGCTCGACGTGAAGATAAAGAGGGAGATGAATCGGTTTGCACCGAGGGGAGATGTTAGTTAACATCTCGAGAGCCCGTCTCTGTCTCCTGCTCAACTTGACCCCGATTATCCACCAAAGAGCTTAACAATCTCGACGAATAAACAGTACACAGAGAGGCCCTGTCTCGCTTTCTGTTGGCGAAGCAAAAGCGATATTTAGCTAGCGTTGCGCCAGTAAAATATCACGCGATACCCACCAGTCGAATTTAATTACGGCGACCTATTTACGCAGCGGATTTCCGAGTCAAGTGCAACAGTTTTTCCGGGATTTGTTTGGCGCGCGCATGTAACATTTCGCAGCCGCATGCACGCGGCGCTCCGCCGGCAAGCTTGGCAATGCCTGTTTTTATTCGCTCTCCCACTAACGAGGAAACGGCCCCACACCCCGGAGAGCTTGTGCGCAGATACGCCCTGCGATTATGTGTGTTTGCTCGGAGGTTGCTCATTGAGCACACACACGCTTTGCTTGCGCCGCAAAATCGATGCTACATCACCGGTGATAACGCACCGTCAGGTGGAGGAAGAGGAAAAATTCGCGAACCTACGTGCAATTAAAGTACAGCATCCCGCGGCGCACTCGACCTCATCTCGAAGAAAGAACCGCGTGCAACCTCTCTCTCTCCTTCTCTCCCTCTTTCACTCCCTCTTCATCGGATCCACCCGTCGCTCCTCCACCGGCTAATGAACACACCACACTCGAGTCACCAATTTCCAACCCTTTTCCTTCGGCCTTTCTCTCTCACCCATACCTCTCACCGATCCACGACAATCTTTCGCGCCCTATCGCAGACGCGACCGTTAATTTCTAATGCACAAGCGACCTCTCTCCTCAATGAGTCTCCGCCAGCTTGCACCCGATACCCAACGAGTAATTAACGGTTGTATATCTGGCGCGCTATTTTTTCGCTGGTTTACCAGACTAGGTGATCTATTGAAGCCGTACCAGCCAGGATCCACTTTGTCGTCGGGTGGATTCGACAGCGCGATGCGGGAAAAAAAAAATTCGAGGCGAGGAAGACCGCGCGAGGGAGAAAATAAATCCTCTTTGGCTGCCGGGTACTTTAATCCGAAATTACGGCAATGCAATTACCCGCCTTAGAGTACGGATGATCGTTAATAACTGAATTACGCCACGTATCAGAGGGAAATGCGGAAGACAACCTCGTGTAAATAGAGCTCGCGCGATCGAAACAGGGTTTCCGAGCTCTAATTTCCGTTGCATCGGAAGGATCGTATTCTTTCGACGAAAGTGATACTGCTCGTTAAATATTCAGGAAGAGGAGAGGCGTTTGATAGGCGCGGGCTGAGCTAAATAAAATATTGGACATATTCCGAGGGCCATTCTCTTCCGTCCACGCCGAGAAGAAGAGAGCTTAGCGCCGGCCACGAATTTTCCACCAGTCTGCCGGATTGTGTGCCGGCAGTCAGTCCGCCAGGAAAACCCGATACCCCGCTGGAATAATTACGGCTTGTCGGGAGAATTTGTGACGCCGTATCTCGAGAACGCACCGACGGAAAATTCGGCACGAATGCACCGCGAATATACCGCCCGACTACTCTACGCTTCGCGTCTACCATTAGCGAATTCAAAATCCCCCCGACCACTGTAAATTCCTATCTCTGATCAAGCCACTCTATGATTTCGACGTTAATCTGCCGGTTCAAAAATGCACACAGAATGCAGCCGTTTATTACATACAATATAGCATCGACCGAGAGATCTGCAATCTTCACTAACGAAAATATTTTCACCTAAAGTCTGAGCTGTTACGGATTTCACTCTTCATATTTAAATTCTCATGAACAACCCTACAGTTAGGCAGAACTAGTCGTCTAAATCAAATGAACGTGGTCGGTGTTTAATTAACATTTGGAGGTAGGTTTTCTAGCCATGTCGCTCCGATAATCATCGGTGCCTGCGGGTCGAGGGAAACATGTATTATTCCTGATTCAGTTCTATGATGCGTTTGCCGGCGTTTCGGGGGGGCTTGTCGCATTTAATCACGCATTTTCAATCAGCAAAGCCCGGCGGGCGGGTACGGGGGGCGGGGCATCATTGACCGGTCCGGCAGGCCGCAAAATCTCGTATGCGTATTATCCACAAAGGTGCCGTACGAATTGATATGACGTTCGAGCGTGCCATTAGCGCGGGCGCTGCAATTAATCTAATGCATGGACGACCATCGTCAGCACCGACAGGATGATGCCTCCCACAATGTTCGAGGACAAAACCCGCACTCGCTTCCGCTCGGCGCCGCCGCCGCTGCCGCCGCCGGCTGCTCTTGGGTGCACCACCGATGTTTGTACTTGCGTGGAACCGCAACTGATCGCGCTTTGTCAAAGCCAGTCTCGCCGGCGCGCATTATCGACGCATCAACTTTTATCCGGCGGGAATCAGTGATATCGACTCACTTCCACCACGGAAATTTAACCCCACCCACGCATTCCCCGCGTGATACCCTTCTTTCCCCGGGGCGAACACAGTACACGAAGGTAGTCGTTCATGAAATCGAATACTTTTCATTTCCGCGAAATAAAGTAGCTACTAGGGAAAACACGTCACGCCATCACCTCGTTATTCTTCCTTTTCCCTCTTTTTCCTGCACTGTTACAGTGATACCGTAAAAACTAGACCGTGAAGCGAAGTTATACATTTATTTTGGGCGGGAATTTTTGCGCTGTGACCACTGAAAAGTTAGAGAGATGGTGGCGGTGCGCATACTCAGTATCGATATTAATTTCTGTTTTTAACGGGACGTTTGACTATCGCGCAGCCGGCGGCATGGCCTGTTTTTTGAGGAAGGGTTGGGAAAGGGTCGAGAGCTTGATTTTTGTCAAGTGCAGTGACTGCAGAGAGAGAGGACGGTGCAGAGGCTGCAGCCCCTCGGGCAAGCATGAATACAATATACACACGATTTCGCTCTCTCTCACTCACACACTCTGGCCAGTAGATGTTTATACGTTTGTATAGGAGTAGTATTGGCTTGGACGCGTGCGTCGCAGTGCATCCGATCGGCGAGTGCGATCAGCCTGGAAAATGCAGGTGCACGGCTCACCGGAAAAATCCTCTGCAAGCTGGATGAAAGCCGTGTTGCGGCTTGCTCCCGCGATGCTCGAGGTGTACGAGGCCCATGTGAAAAGCTTGCAAGCTTGACGAACGCGCCGTCCGGAGAACGGCATCGGCCGTCGCTCAACCTGTCCCGGCAGCCAGCAGCACCTACCTAGGGTTTCGCGCGCTTCACCGGCAAAATACACACGTATGTTCGCCGAACGAGCACAAGTGGCGGGAGGTTGTCGCCCGAACCTCCCAGTCAAAACAGCCTTCCCCGAGTACCTTTCTGTATTTGGTTCTTTCCCGGCGATTTTTCGCCCGATTTTCCCCGGCCGCTCAAATGCAGCCGGCACTCCGATCCAGATATCGCGTGTCTACGAATAATGGATCCTCCTGTTCTCGATATTTTTTCCCCGCTCTTTTTATTTTTCACCCCCGAACAAATATGAGGGGGCGGGGGCGCGTTTCGTGAGCGCGCAAACATCCGCAGCGTGGTATTAGAGGCCGGTGAAATGCGCGATGAGTTACGGTATAGCTCTCGCATCGGCTTTTAATTTCCCGTAATCCCCGTTTTGCCGCATGCCCCGTGTCCGCGAACATTTGGCGTGTATGCACGCGAAATTCCCACGGTTAGCACGCTCCGGGCGCTGGGATTTCCTGATGCTAGTCGCCGGGCTAACTGCCGGATGAAATTACGTGATTATTTTTATGGTCACCGCGCATGAATCGCAGAGTGGCGCGAGCGCGCTGACTCTTCTGTCCTGCGTACGCGGAGATTCGACGATTTGTCCTGATACGGTGACCACTAGGAGAATAGGAGGGTCGTAAGTGTCGCAATGGAACGGCGGGCATACTAGCACTGCTGCCACGGAAACGAGTTTAGCAGTGGAGGTTTAGGATAGCAGAGCACATTCCGGCCGTTTTCCACGGAAGGATGGAGGGCTGTTATCGTGGCAAAGAATCGGAAGGCAGACGTTGCTCGGTGAAGTCCGATGCAGTCGCCAACACTCACCCACCTTCCTATCCAATCTCGCGTTAGTGGATTCGGGGCCGAATCGAGCGCCGCCCTTTCGAGACAAAACGCAGCTTAAAGGAACGGCCCCGGAAAATAAAGCTGCTGTGCGCGCTGCCCATTTCCCGCCGGCCATAACATCCACCGGCATTATCGGACGCGAACTTTTTACCGTTTAGACGATAAAAGTATTTTACGATTCCTCGTCGAGCGTCGTTGGCCCAGGTGAGCGCATGCGAGCAGGATCAGCAGGCTCGCAACCTGTTCGAATGTAAATTCGTCCAAGTTCCACCTAGCCGGAATGATCTCGAAATTTCAGTACGCTTCGAGGAGCCATAAATGGGGCGATTTGCGCAAAAAGCGATTACGTAGCTCTTGAATCATTTATTATTTCCGGCTGCAACTCTGTGGCGGCGGCTGCGGCGGCCGCCGCCGCCGCCGCCGCGCCGGGCTAATGCAATCCGGCAAATCGAGCAAAAGTATTTACCCATGGTAGCCACATCGCTCTGCGCCCTACTGCCGATTCATTATTGTTTGTTTCAAGCCTCCTCCCTTTTCCCTCTTTCTCTCCTTCACACACACTCACACACTCATTTGTAATTTACTGGGCAACGCCAGTGGCATTCGAGCGCCAACTAGAGGGATTTTAATCGCACTCGTCCCAGAAAAGACCGCCGGAAACCCGACGACGGCCAGCAGTTCGCTGGGATATTAATGTAACTGCACGCACTCTCCCCCGGGCTCGTATATAATATTTCTGGCTGACAGTAAGTGCTAACTCGTCGCAGTTTCCGCGCGATTCCAGATGCCAAAATGACGAGTGCTTCAATACCCGGAAGTAGACTCTTTGCGCCTAACTACTCTCAATTTCCGTCATTGCCTCTGACTGGAAGTTTAAATCGGACCCTAGTACAACTTGTTATAACTACCGGGTCAGGAATGGTTGGATAAAAATTGAACACAAGAGATTCTGTAATGGTGGGTGAACATAGTTGTCATCGAGGGAAACTTTATGGTTTCGCGACTGGATTTATTTAGACGGGGATCTCTGAAATATCTCGGCGGCTCTTAATCGAATGGCTGGGGTGGCGAGGCGAGTGGGTGCGTTATAAATTTCGTTGGACAATCGATAGGACGGAGAGAGGGAGAGAGGGAGCATTGCCAGGTACAAGGTAGGTAGGAACGCTTGCTGGAACAGCCGGCAAATGGAGCGGCTGAGTAATACCACGATGCAATTTTCGCTAGCGAGGAAAAAGGTAAACCATTGCCGGAGCCACTCGGTCAAACGTCGAAGTACTTTTCGCGTTTCCCTCCTAGCCACTACTAGCAATGCCATACTATAGCTGCTATTACTACGACTACTGCTATACCTCGAGCTTCCCTTTCTCGAGGCTGAGGAGCCCGGGATCCGATTGTTACATTTCCTCGGCGCGCTACCAATAGTCCGACTTCAATCGTCCCTATTCCACTTCCCGCCAAGGAATACTTCGAGCCTCCTCGCCCAAGTAACGATGACAACGACGGTGAAAAGTCGCGGAAATAGTACATTTACAAAAGAGAGGGAGAGAGAGAGTAGGGAGAAGACGTTGCCGTCGCTGATATCGGGACTTTAGAGACGTCTGCGTCTCAGGAGTCCGACGTGGTCCACCGAGACTTCCCTGACTTCGTACGCTTCACGGATATGACGAAGAAATGCAATTTCACGTGTCTCCGGATATCCCAGGGAGAACTTGGCTTCCGGACCCGCCGGGAATCGTCGGTCACTCGGGCAATACTCGGGCCCGCAGGTGTCGCATCTTGACACGCCAAATGGAATGAGCTCGGGAAGTAAGGAACATTTATTTCACGAAGAGACCGCTTCTTAAACGGTCGAGGACGATGAGTTGTACTGGTGGGAAGGTGGTCAGAGTTTCGTCGTCATCTCAAGGGCCAAGATTTCATGCTTTTCTCTCCTTTTTTCCATTGCGATTACTGTTGAGTGCAGCCCCTCGCTACTTGACGCGCGCCCACTTTGTTTGCATTCTGTTCACTGGCGCGTTGTGATGAGAAGGGATAAAAAAAGATGGAGTGAGAGAGAGAGAGAAGGAGAAATGTGCACGCAAGAATAAATCCGGGCAGTGACGCGAAGCGCGAGCATAAATCTCCGGTTTAGAACAAAGACTCTTGTAGAGAGTGTTTGCGTAGAGTCCGTCAGGCAAAGCCGAGGCTCGAACGCGAACGGCCGAACGGCCAGCGGGCATTTTAGCTTTTTCTCTGTCCGTCTTCTCCTCGAGCTTCTTCTCGGCCTTCAACCCTTGGGCCCTTACACCCTTTCCGCGCTTCCATACGCAGCTCTTCGGATCCGGACATTATTTCCTCTGGTTCTCGAGGCTCCCTTGGCACCTCCCTTGGCCCTCACGCCCTCGTCGCCAGGGTTAACGGCGTGAAACGACGATTCCCAACAAAGCACCTCGCCCTCTACAAAGCTACCGAAAGCTTTTCTCTCCCTCCCTCCTCTCTCACACCAAGCCACACCAGGAGGCGCGCACGCGCCCACGTCCTTTATCTTCGAGCCCTCCGACTCTCCTCAGCCTCCTCGACTATGGTACACAAATAAATACACACGTGCCGTGGAGAATAAGTAAGCTGGCCGTGGAGATTCGAGTTCGATTCGAATCGTGACTGTTGCGCGAAGGGACGATTTAAGCACCTTCCTGTCACTTCGCCCGACAATGGGGTGTTTAGTACTTTCCCGGCTACTCGCGCCTACCCTCTTCGATTCGAGCCTCCAAATTGGATTCCCACATCCGCCGACTGGGGAGAGAGAAAACTCTCATTGAGCCAAACCCCCGCAGCGATCCAGAGAAATATAGATAGTCTTCAATGGCGAGATTCGCGACTTCTTTTATCCTATCAGTAGGACTTTGAAGGTTGATCCGCGAGTGAAGAGGTGGTACGAAGATCTGATCGACTCCCCAATTTGCAAGGAGCTCGGCAAATGTGCGGCCTTCCGCGACGGATGAGGGCCTCCACTCACCTTGGTTAATTTAGGTGTTGTGTTTCCTTGGGGAGCCGTCTTCAGACCCTCTTACTTTCCCCCGAGCGATCTTAGCCGCCCCTGATGCTCGAGAAGAATATCGTTACTGGTATAGTGCGGTGGCCGCTCTGTCTTTTGTTTCACGGAACATCAACGTCCCACCCTCCGCGAACACCAACTCGCACTCACCGTGCCGATGTACCGCCGGCTCCTTCCTTGGCTTAAGTTTCTTCCAGGCATGTATTTCTACTCGTCCTCTATTACTATCCCGTATTGGCGGATTCAAGGAGAGTGGGAGGGAAGCGAGAGTGAGATGAATCGCAGCTATTTTCTATAAAGCAGATAGTCCATCTGTTGATTGATTGGAAATCTCGAACAAATGAGGGAGCAGCGAGAAGCGCGCCGCTGGAAATGAGGAGGAAGATCGATCTTGGCCAGTGCTTTCAGGCTATATAAACACCATCGAGTATCTCAAATGCGATCTGCACCAAGGGAACTTCTCCCCAGGATTGTACTGCGCAGAGGAGAGCTTCGTCGTGCTCTCCTAGCTCCCTATCGGCCTCTGCTCCGTGTTCGCCCTTAAGTGGTCGGCAAAGCATTCCCCCCGAGGACCTTATGACCGATTCGTGTCCTCGAAATGGAACTGCCCGAGTTCCCGCCGCTCCTGTCACACTCCGCTAATATCGGCGGACTCTGATTTGATCGGCGCGATGATGCGCCCTGACAGGCCGCCCTTCTAATAACCATTTCCCTTTTACTCCTACCGGGTAACTCTATCTCCGTGAGGCAGCTATCCATCTCTTCTTCATTCAGGCACGTGCCTCCATCCGAGAGAGAGAATGCCCCTGCCCGTGCGCCCGCGCACACGCTCCCATGTACATCGTACACCATACTATCTCGCCCCTTTCGCCGGATAATTCAGCGATGCTACTTTGTGCGAGCCAGTGTCACGTTCCATTCGAGCATTCTCTCCGAGTCCGCCTGAGTGCATGTATTCAGGATAACAGTATAATTCGGGGCGCGCAGAATGCTGGAGAGCACACTATTAGCGCGCACGAAAGAGATCGACGAGTTCTTCTGGCAAGAGTCGTGGCATTGAATGAATCCACCGTTCCACTATTCTTTTTCTCTCTCCCGGCCCGCCCTTTCTCTCTTTCTTTCGCTCTACCTTTTTGCGGTTCCACATCACATTGTGTGGATGCATTGTGTGGATTTTCTAATGACTGGCCTCGCTCTGGACGAGCGCGGTACCAAGAGGCGCAACTCACACGTGACGACGACAGAACGACGATTCGTCGCCGCGATTCACCAACTAAATACATACCCCCTCCTTATTGCCCCCACCACTCCCGTCATTCTCTCTCAGGCTCTAGCAAGGGGCTTTGTTTATGCGTCTGTCTTAATGCGGCCGCGTAATTGCGGAGTCATGTTTTCGCCCGCCACACACGGCGCTACCTCGGCTCTCGCATTCCCCTCGTGCGTGGAGATTCGGCTGGGCACATGCTTCAACGCTACTCTCGCACTCTCTCCCGCTCCCTCTCACTGTCTTCTCCAACTCGCTGCCAACGAACCACGAGATTCTCCGCGCACCATTGTATTCCCTGGTTCTGTTTGTGTCTCTGTTTTAGTTTCGTGCCCGCTCCCGATGCCTCGTTCGAAATTATTTTCTCAGAATACTGCGGTATGCAGGCTAGCCTTGCTCTTCAGCGCTAGCGTGTGCCGCCGGTAGCTCGGCTTTCTTGAGGGGTGAACGCGTCTCTTCCAGTCGAGTGTTTAAGCGTTCGTTATCGCTGCGGCTGGTGACTCCGCTTTGCCAGGACAAATGCCCAGCTTGCCCACGAATGCCAGCTTCGGGCCGTGAACGTTCGTTATGCCTGCCGCTTAATGCACACTCGCCACGTCGCCAGGGCGAGTTGCGTGTGCCAGATTTGAAATGTGCTTCTTCCCGTTCCTCTCCTTAATGCAGAAATGTGTCCCCGTTCGCGGATTATTAACTGCCTCGGCGAATACCACACGCACACGCATTGTGAGAGACAAACGCTCAGGATACTTGGGCCATAGGAGATTAGCATCGCTTTTCCTCTTTTGTGAATATCTCGGCGGGACTTGCGGCCGTGAAGTGTTGGTAGACGGGGATAGGATGAAGCTCCACATTCGGGGGAGGATTATCCGCGCGGATGTGCTCACTTTCATCGCGGCCGCTCCCTCCGCCGCTCGCGATAAATGCGAGTTGCTCGCGGAGTTTGAATTAAAACTGTAACTCCCCATTTAAATACCAGCGAGGGCGCGCCGAGTGAGTGCGGTTCCAGGTTGGGCTCCAACCCAGCTCCAGCTAAATTTCAGGCAACACAACCGACGCCACGAGTACCGCACTCTCTCCCAACATTTCGGCCGCCGCTCTTTCCCGCGTTATTTCGCCGGGCTGCGCTGTTCTCGGATTATCGCGTGCAATAATAATCAATTCCAGCAGCGCGCTCCGCCACTCATCCCCCTCCAACCCTCTCTGAACGCGCTTGCTCTTTTATTCCCCGCTAACCACCTCGGTTTTCGCTCGACCGTCGCTGCCCACTCGAGCACGACTGTCAATGCCAGCGGCGACAAACGCTTCAAATCTTCCTCGGACTTACTCCAGAAGAACTACATGACAAATTTGATGCCGGACTATAACAAATCCCTCTGAATTACCCCATTCATCCCAATCATCTCTTAAAAATCTCTTAAAAAATTTGCGAAAAAATGAATTTTGAGCTAGGGGCCTGGAATTTTTTCTACGTTTTCCTCGATGCAAAAAAACACTTTCTACAAAGTTTCAGCCCCGAGAAAGGTCGGGAACATAAAAAAACATGAGGAAAACCTCTAAAATGAAACATTCAAGATCGGTTTTCCATGTGTTTTCGGTCGAATTCCGGCATTTCCCCCACAACATTTATGTTTTTTATCCGTTTTGAGACACGAGGAATCGAAAAATCAAGCGTTCGTCCCGGTCCCAGAACCTTCGAAAAATCGAAAATTTTTGAAGGGGTATGCCTTAAAAAATTTGCGAAAAAATGAATTTTGAGCTAGGGCTCTGGAATTTTTTCTACTTCTTCCTCGATACAAAAAAACATTCTCCACCAAGTTTCAGCCCCGGCAAAGGTCGGGAAGATAAAAAAACATGGCATAAACGGTTGAAATGAAGTATTCAAGATCGGTTTTCCATGTGTTTTCGGTCGAATTCCGGCATCTCCCCCACAACATTGATGTTTTTTATCCGTTTTGAGACACGAGCAATCGAAAAATCAAGCGTTCGTCCTGGTCCCAGAACCTTCGAAAAATCGAAAATTTTTGAAGGGGTATGCCTTAAAAAATTTGCGAAAAAATGAATTTTGAGCTAGGGCTCTGGAATTTTTTCTACTTTCTCCTCGATGCAAAAAAACATTCCCCACCAAGTTTCAGCCCCGGCAAAGGTCGGGAAGATAAAAAAACATAAGGAAAACCATCAAAATGAAATATTCCAGATCGGTTTTCCATGTGTTTTAGGCAGAATTCCGGCATTTCCCCCACAACATTTATATTTTTTTTCCGTTTTGAGACACGAGCAATCGAAAAATCAAGCTTTCGTCCCGGTCCCAGAACCTTCGAAAAATCGAAAATTTTTGAAGGGGTATGCCTTAAAAAATTTGCGAAAAAATGAATTTTGAGCTAGGGCTCTGGAATTTTTTCTACTTCTTCCTCGATGCAAAAAAACACTTTCTACAAAGTTTCAGCCCCGGCAAAGGTCGGGAAGATAAAAAAACATAGGGAAAACCGTTGAAATGAAATATTCAAGATCGGTTTTCCATGTGTTTTAGGTAGAATTCCGGCATTTCCCCCACAACATTTATGTTTTTTATCCGTTTTGAGACATAAACAATCGAAAAATCAAGCGTTCGTTGCGGTCCCAGAACCTTCGAAAAATCGAAAATTTTTGAAGGCGTATGCCTTAAAAAATTTGTGAAAAAACTTGGCCTGCACTTTCATAAGCCTACAAAAATTGTTCTGTCAAAGTTTGAACGAAATCTATACAAAACTATTTTTCTATGCGATCGCCTTAAATATAAATGGCGAGGGGCAGTGGCAATCTAGAGGATTTAGGGGATAAAAGTCCGCTCGGAGCTTGTCCCGAAATCGCCCTGCTCGGCACGGGGGGTGGAAATTTACGCGGCCGTTTAAAGAAATGAGGGCCGATCTAATTAGTCGAATTAAGCGTGGATTAAGACGAGAGAACGCGAGTAATCCTCGGCTGCGAGTTTCTGAAGGGCCAATTATAAATATGTGTATTCTTGCGAGATTACCCTTCCGCCGGGCACATCCCGCTGTGTTCATTATTCAGGGCTTAGAAGATGAGCTCTTTAAAAAAGTGTTCTCCAATTTCAAAGCTAGAGAGAGAAAGAACTTTGAGTTTGAAGAATCTTCTGACCGAATTACCCGCTCTCTCGAATACACTGATTGTTTCCCTTCTCGGAACGATGTTCCCAGAAGTGAATCCCATTGCGAGTTCGTGGGGGAGAAATAAACCTTGCTCTAGTTCATTCCAAGCCGCTTTCTTTTACACGTGTACAACCGCATTGGGAGACTTAACGACGTACGGTAAAATGGTTTCTCCTGGATAGGATGTTTTTTTTCCCTCGGCCCTTTGCCCAGACCTCTCTAGTTATTATTATATGTAACGGGGAAAGGGGAACGCAGAGCGCGAGTGCGAGTTGTGTGAATCAGCCGTAGAAGTTTAATATCCTGGATTTCGATAGCCTTAAAACGGGACGCGAGTACGCGGGCTCGAGATATCTCGAGCCGGGATCCAATTCCGCGAACAGAAGGGGTTGGAAATGAATGGAACTGGGTATACACAGAGTTACGTGCTAGTCCTTTCCTTCCGCCTACCTATACACGTGTGTCCCAATGTATATCCGAGTAGTGCTCGACCGCCCTATCACTGCGGAACAACCCCCGGATATGCACCACTCCCGGGGATATTCGTTTCGAGGGCTTGAAGCGGCCAGGTTACGTGTAGAATGAATCAGAGGGATGGAGGGAGAGAGGGAGAGAGAGAGGGTAGGAGTTGGCTCATAGTCAGGGCTTTTCGTCTAGCAAAACCGATGTGCCACACAGGTAAGCCGAGAAGGAAGATCCAAGTACAGCGCGTTACGATTAAAACAAGCTCGAGGAATATCTCGTTATTATTAAAGGGCTCCAAAGCATAGAGAATAAAAGCAAGCATATCCCAGCGAGTTGCATTCGAAGCGCAAGATACTTGGGTAATTCGAGAAGAGAGAGGAAAGGAAAGCCACGCTTGCGGCGGGAGAGTTCGTGAAGGGTTGAAAGTTAGCCGCGCGATTTCTCTCAAGAATTCTCGATCTGGGTCAAGCGGTTCCATCTGACTCGCGCGTACTTGGAGCCCGGCTTTTCCAAGTCCGAATCACCATCAGGCTCCTCTCTCGCTCGGCCTCTTTTTCCAGTTCGGCCTGAAGCTGCTACCACGTAAAGCAGACAGGGAGTCGATAGGGGTTGCGAGTTAGTCAGGATCGAAACGGGGCCAGTGGTTTGCTCGCGATCAACAAGCAGCCCTTTTCGCGAGTCTACCCTCGCTGGAATATGTCGGGCAGCGGGTATTCAGGCAGGAGCTCACGTATACCATTGAGATTCGTCTAGGTACCTATTGCACCCCGGGAAGTCGATGATGCTCGATCGAGAAAGAAGGCCGGAAGAGAAGCGACTTGGATGGAAGGAAGGAGGATCCTCTGGCTACCGGAGGATAGTGGAAAGTTGGCCAGGCCTTGGACCCCAGTGCCAACTTCGTCGTCTCGACGTCCTTTCTGGCCGCTCGCCGCTAACAGAGGGTGGAGTGAGAGTGCTCCTACTCTCTCGCACGTACCCTTTGTCGAGCGGGGGCGCATTGTTTCCAGTGGCCATAAATTGTCTCGTAACTCGCCCTCCCGCTCGCCTCCACTCCCACCCACCTTCAGAGCCGCACTTCCTTCCTTCCTTCTCGGACTTGCGCGTATCCCGAGAGAGTCGGCTCCCTTTCCTACGATCTTCCTTACTGCTGGCCACAACCAGCCCGATCTCCAACCCCAGTGGGCCCTAGCGTCCGCCACCACAAACCATGCTGCACCAACCTCACCGCCACTGCCTTCGACCCCACCTATTTCTCCTCTTGACCGTCATTGTTTATGCGGTAATACGGCCGACTGCACCTGCCCGCCTCCAACTATGTCCCGCCGCCAAACTTTCTTAAACGGAGGCATCCGCGAATTTGCGAGACTTTCGAGCTCAGCTCTCTTCCTTGCCCGGGGCGTTCCGCGCTCCTCCATGGAAACTTGAGCTCAGCACACTACTCTGAAGATACCGACGCTAAAGTCTAGTCTCTCGAGAAAAATTTCACCGAACGTGCAAGAGCGTATGTGTTTTAATTTGCACACCTTCTATCCTCGGCTGACTCCTATGGGAGGAGGCGTGGGGATTTCGAATGGAGTCCAGCCACGTGCGCTAAAAGGGAGCGTAGCCGTGAAGAGTTGATAATTCATGGGGGTCGCTCGGGCCTGGGAGGATTCTTATCAGGGATTTCCAGATTTTCAATAATGAATACCATAAAGACGCGTGTTTGCACAGCCGCTCGAGGGAGGCTTGGATCACGAACTTAAATCCAGAAGGGTATAGCGCCTACTTTTCCATTTTATGTCTCCCACTCGAGTTGGCTCTCCCCCGTTCTCTCCCTTTCTCGCACGATTCCTCTCCACCCCCTGGGGAATTAGAATCGCCGAGATAACACCACCTCGTACGCTTCTACCCCATAAGGGTTGCGTGAGTGCACAGATATCTGACTGTTAATTCGATCTCGGTGCAATCTGCTTTCGTCTCGCAGCGCCTCGAAAGGAACCGAGCCATTTCTCTCACCAGTACGTGTCGACTGCTATCGATAGCTTGGCTAGTCGAGGGTGACCAGGGCGCAATAATTTTCGAGATTGCTTTTAAAATCGTTGCTGCCATTGGCCCGCTCGCTCCACGCCAACTGAATTTATCGGATTCTGCATCGAGATATCACTGAACCGGTATTTAGGGGCTCGATATATTTTCGCGGTGGTACTTTAAGAGCGCGACTGCAAAGATAGTGGAGGACCTCGGCGAACTGGAATTGGAATCCTTTCTTGTAGAGAGGAGACAGACGGACAGAGGAAATCGAAGACAGTGCCCCACTCCTCGCTGCTTTTTTCTCCCTCTTTCTACCTTCGGTAAATTGCAACATCGTCTTTTGCCGCAGACTTTGGATTGGCGGGATCCAGACTTTGGATTGGCGGTGATCCAGTCGCATGCTTTATTAGACGCACAGCGCGCGCTCCCGCTCCTGGCCGACCAATCGATCGGTTGCATCTCGATATTGTACCTGCCTTTGTTTGCCTCTCCTTGCCCGCTCTTCGCCCTTTCCTCTATACCGCTCTTATACTCTTATCACTGGGAAATCTCGTTGCGCCGATAGAAGTTCCGCAGGAGCGATTAGAAGCGCCATTGCATAGGGCCAAGTGGAAAGGATCCGCGAAGAATGGTAAAAGGGAAGCTGGTGTTCTTGTGCAAGCGGAGCGAGCCCCATCAATTCTTCGTTAGCGTCCACTTCGACAAAGAGAGAAGGAGAGAGGGGTGTGGGGTGGGGGGAAAGAGGAAAGTCTGGCAATAGCGAGAGGCGTCCAGCATTCCGTCTGGTCTTCGGCGGCGGATCTCGTCCCTTTCAGTGCTTCCCCAGCCCCCTTTTTCCATCCGACTCCTTCCTTCGTTCATTTCCTCCCACTCGCTTATCCGGATACGGAGCCACTCGGAAGCTCGCTCCTAAATTTTCTCTCGAGTACTAGCAGCGCTGCTGCTCCTGCCACCGTGCCGCGCCGCTCCGCGCCGCACCGTCGCGAACCCGGGGGATGAAAGGAAGGATTCGAGAGGGGGTCGTGGAGTGCGGCAACCCCTGGCGACGATTCCGCGTGGTAATCACAGGGCCCGTGCCGCTTGAAAGGGGTTGGGTAGGCAGGCGCATAAACCCATACAAAGAGGCCCATCGGCGAGCCAACTTCCAGATTCGTGCTTGCCTACCAGCCGCTAAACTTAGGCCGCGTTTACGCAAACTTCACGGGACACCGACACGTGATATCGGCCGGTGTGCGTGCAAATATTCATTTTGCCGATGAGCCACTGCGTGAGCGAGCATGGATGAGCAGCGGCATCCCTCTTCGCTCTTCGCCTCGCGCACCGTTCCAACTTGCCTGTGGAGCGCGCGCGCGCGCATCGCGCCCTGCTCCTGGAAATATCTCTCGACACAGACAGGGAGAAGAAAGAGGGAGTGAGTTAGGCTTAGCCTGTACGGCCAGGATTCCGAACTGCTCTCCCATTGTCGGGAATCACTGGATACACAGAGATAATGTGTCGCGAAGGGTTCCTCCCGCTTCCTTCTTCCTGAAACGCTGGGATATCGTACTTCAACTCGGTTTCACCCGGCACAGCCCGCTAATTGAAATCCTCGCCTAATATACATATAGATCTAAAGAAAGGAAGTAGATTTCTCCAACACGAGGAGACACTCTCCTCCCCCTTTTAGCCAATCGGGCTTCTGGCGCGTTGCTTTTTGAGCTCGGTCGATTTCCCAGCCATTCCCCTCGGCCGAATTCACCCGTAGGAAGATAGTTCTCTCGCATTCCCACTCCACGGTGAAGCTCTCTGGGTGTTGGCTCGTTGTTCCGAGGCGCGAATGTTTTGCGAGCGTTTAGCGATCGGTTTGCAGAAGCTCGAGGGCAAAGAGCGAAAAGAGAGTCTAGTGTGGAAGGCGCGCGAAAGCTGTAGAGGAAAGAAGTCGTCACAGGGTACGCGCGGCTACCGGGAAATGCGATCCATTTCTCGCCGGTGCGAGAGAATCCGAGCCGACGACTTTCTATCGGCTCTTTGACGCCGAATAGCGCTGAAAGAGGAAAGTTTAGCCGCCGCCGCCACCGCCGCCGCCCCCTCTCGCACGCAGGTGACGTTACTCGCGCGAAAAATCCACCGCGAAAACTTTTTCCCCGTGCTTCCCAACAGCCTCTCTCACTCCACCCAACCCCCCCTTCGCTCTTTCTTTCTCACCCACATACTCTTTCATTCTCCATCTCTCACTCCCTCTCTGTCTCCAGAAGGAGGTACTTAAAGTCCCGTTAGGCGGTATGCCAGCCACGCGGAAGTGAGCTTTGCGAAAAGTTTCGACCGAATGGCATGCCCTCCACCCCACTCACTCTCTCACTCACTCCTCCCCGCCGCCACCCTCGCACGCCACATGCACGATCTTTTTCTTATGTGCACGCACGCCTATGTACCCGCGCGCATTGTGCATTGTATTCATGGGACCATTAGAACTCAACGACTTAGATCGATGCGGCGCACCGATAAATTTCGCGAACCGACTCCTGCCAACCCCCTCCTGCATTCTCTCCACCCAGATCAGCAGAGAGGGAGTGAGAAATCCGGTGATCTGAAATTCGGGAGAATGCGTTATCCAGGATCGATCTATCTTCCAGAGATGGCGAGGATGCGAGAGTCGTTGTTTGCTCCTCTCGTTAGCTTGTCCTTTCTTGACCCCGCCTTGGTCCTCTCACCTCGAATATAGAGGAACACGAAGGCACGCGCGATACCGAAAGGTATGTGCAAGACAGTAAGAATGGGATGAGAGTTCTGGCAGGGCAAGCTGAGAGCAGGGAGGAACATTACAAGGCGGCGAACAAATCCCGCATCGTGTTCGCGGAGACGTGTAAATGGCCCGATGGCTCGCCTGCCGAAAGAAGCACCGTCGCGAGAAGCAGAGTCGCCTTAAATGAAAACATCCCGGACCCCTTTCCTCGCAATGCGAGAAACGTGTCCCGAGGACACTTCGCCCTTTCTTC
The DNA here is from genome assembly GCA_910591665.1 of Ectemnius continuus. NCBI lineage: Eukaryota > Metazoa > Arthropoda > Insecta > Hymenoptera > Crabronidae > Ectemnius > Ectemnius continuus. The sequence continues at coordinate 2,444,304 of OU342868.1, read as the reverse complement.
CTCCCCAATGAAATTTCTCTTTCTCTCTCTCTCTCGAGAGAGAGAAAGCGTGCCAACTGCAAGAGGAGCTGGCGAAGGCTACCACGATGTCGACATTGTCGTCGTCGTCGGTGATGGGAACGAGGACAAGGGATGTCCGCGGGCCATCCAACCTCGCGCTGGAAACTTGACTCGAAAACTCAGTAAAAAGGAGCCCAGTTGCCGGAGTGTAGTTCCACTTGTAGCAGTGCGCGCAATCTCCTTCGATTCTAACTGCCACGTACGAAAGCAGGCATCAAGCATCACAGTCGATCAAAGGTTTCATCATTCAGGGAGAATTGAAATGCGAGAATAAGAGGCCTCCTTGGGACTGATATCGCGACTGAAATTCCCCGACGAGAGTTTTACTAGGGCGCGATAAGGGAAGTTGCGGATCCGGAACGGCAACCATTATGATGCACCGCTTATCGAATGTCCTCCTTATCAGTGTGCTCGAGGAATAATAGGATGGTGTAGCTAGAATGCGTACTGCTAGGGAGATCGCACGCAGGGGGAGGGACAGAGGGAGCCAGAGAACATCGCATCCCGACGACCCAGTTTACGTTCTCGAGTTCGCGAGCTCGCTTATTCAGCGCGATTAAACCGGCAGCTCTTAATTAATGCCGCTTTCACGAAACATTAACCACATCTTTCAGCGCGAAAGCAAGGCTGCTGCCGGTGCCTCTTCAGCTTCCAGATATACACACTTTTGAGCCCCGCAGCTTAAACCTACCACCACCGCCAACCAATGCGCATCCGCGCATGCTCTTACCTTGGATCAGAAAGGCGAGATATATTTTTTGGAGATTGACACGATCAGTTCTAATTAAAGGCGGATTCGCCGATTGGGAGCTGGCGCAGCCCTGATAACAGAGGAAGCCCTGATTTATCAACTGAGCAGCAAGCTTCATTTCATTATAATTGTGCCTCCCGCTGGCAACGAGTTGCATGGGCGGTTGGCATTTAATTTGACTTCTGCCTTCCGGTCTGTTAACCCGGGAATTATTTTTGTTGATCCCGGTTGCGTTAATTATCGGGCGCCGCTGCATATTATATCTCGACAATGTCCCCGATCGCTCGGCGAATAATTAGTTCCCGCGGGCTAAATGCCGGCTGACACGCTTGAAAAATGGGATGGCCGCTGGCGCCGCCCGCTCGAGGAATTCAAGGGAAACCTGAAAAATCGAGGCACGCTGCCTCTCGGCAACAACTGCTGCTTTCCAGTAACATTATGCCAGAGATTCTCTAGCTAAACAAAGCCAGTCTATTCCCTCAATGAGCTTTCTCTCCTGGTGCTTCAAACTTTGCAGAGTGAATATTTAAGAAGCGCACCTCCTGATTCTTAACACACTGCGGCTGCTTTCGCTCCCTTTTTCCTCTCCCACCTTTATCCACGCAAGAGCAGTGCTCTCCCCCTCTCTTTCTCGCAGAGCGAGTTCGTAAACCGCACTATCAAATATTAAAATCCACCCCGGCAAGGAGCGCCTCACTTTTTCTTGAGCTGTTCGCCCTGCAACATTCATGAGTACCGCCCTTCAGGAGGTCAAGCTCATCGATTCGTGCCCGGATAGCTATCTTTCCCTCCGTTCAAGTAGGCACGTGGCCACGCCACCGGTACATTAATTTTTATCGGCGAACCGCGAATCCGACCGGCTGGAATTTCATAAGAGAAATCAGCAGAGTAGGATCGATAGCGGCAGAGAAGTATGGGGGTGAGCCAGCGACAGGGAGACTTCCGTAAGCCGGATCTCTGCAACATCCGAGTCTATTCCGCGAATCTCCGAATCCTCTTTCCACATAAGTTAGCGAACGTTTAAAAGACGAGCGGCTGTCTGACGAGGAGAAGCCGAGGGGTGGAAGATGTCGCTTGCCAGTGGCGGAGGGACGCCTTCCCACACAGGAAGAGGGAGATAGTGAGACGGTGGAATCGCAGCGGAGAGATGTTGTTCACTAGACAGGCAGACATAATCCCCTGTCACGCCACAGATAATCCTGGAGTTTCCTTCCCTCCAGCTCCGTCCGCCCGTTTAACCCTGATCTCTGCCAGCTAGCTTCTGTCTGTCCGCCTCGTATGTGAGCCCGTCCGCGCTCCGATCGCCCTGTTACGTCGCTCGCAATGCGCGAACCAGCCTCACAACCGACCCGTTCTCACGTCTCACCTCTGATATTAGCCCTGATAATTGGCCATTTTCCATGGCTCCACTATCGTACGATCCTTGGAAAGCGAAGCGAACGATCCTTGCCGACGGCGAGAAATTTATGTGAACTGCTGGGAGCCGGGCAATGTGAGAACGAGAGGAAGTAGCGTATACTTGTCGCGTAGACGCAACCACCCACGCGACTGCGAACAGTTTCGATCGCGATGCGTGTGCTCGACGCACGTAACCCGCGAGCTGCGTTAAGGCCCATTATAATAAGAGGTGTTCAAGATCGAGGGTATTATGCACCGATAAATCTGTCGAGGCCCCCCGCTGTTGGGGGGCTCGGGCAAACATTCACGCTCTTGGTTTAGGGCGTGTGTGGGTGGGTGGATCGGTCCGGATGTGCCCTGTTACATACTTGGCGAGCACGACTCTTCCATGGTCCTCGATTGCTCCGAGCCGAAGCACTATGTGTCTCTGGCACGAGCTATCTATCGAGCCGAGGATTCACTGCCACGGTCAACCGTTTATCACGCTTGGCCAACGTCCGGTAATAACAAATTACGGCCGGCTACTTTTCCGGATTTCGTTGCCGTCGCCACGGCGCGCTCATTTACATTTGAGATTAACGCGCCGTGCCTGCCTGCCTGCCTGCTGCCGCCTCTCCGGAGAGAGCCAGGCAGACATTGTACGCGCGCGAGAGAGAGCGAGAGAAGCGGTCGACCAGCGGAGCCAGCTAATTCGTAATTGGGGCGATAAATAATATTAATTGGCACCGCGTAATTGGTTAGCCGGGAAGAATTTTGTTTGCCCGGCTGGTGTATCGGGTTCCCTGTCCCTGTACAACATCGAGGGACACTATAACCCCGGTAACTGTGCTGCTTGGAATTGTACGCCCTGTTTCTATATTGGAAATGAGATAAAGCCATGGAATAGTGAGGATCGAGCGGAGCGAGAGGGGCAGGAAAATTTAATGACCAACAGGCGAGGCGGGATGCGTGCAATTAGAATTCTATGAGTAATTCGCCGCCCTGTGCCATGGACAGTGTCCCTTGGTAGAGTGTTCGTACAGTTCGTGGAGTAGTTGTCCAACCTAACTCACCGTTCGCCGGGCATTAACGGCCACCGGCGAGCTGCCTCTACTCCAAACACGGATATGGTTTCATCAGCACCGGCAACCAGCAACCTGCATCACCGCGCCGAGATTCTCTCAGCCACTAAAGCATTTCTCTCGTATTACCAATTGGGATTACAGTATAGCTCGAACTCGAGAGCAAAGAATCATTGACCGAACTTTAAGAGAGACATTCGTCCGAATTCGAGCAATAGGGTTGCTGGTAAGCGAAACTGCTCTAAACAGAGCGGATGCCCACTGAAATCAGATTAATCCGGACGGACAAGGATCCTCGCTCGGTTATCCTTGAGGAAGCTACAACAGAAACGTTAGTACGAAACTCTGGCCCACGAAATGCGAGAATGCTTTCGTCGTCGACACGCTTCGCCCGTTGGGACATCGGCTAGCAAATGCCAGCCAGTATTTCACGATCCGTTCTGAACCCGACTGGAGTGCGAGCAAGAGCGAGCAAGAGCCAGCGAGCGAGAGAGAGACAGATAAGGCCAAAGTCCACAAAGCAGTATGATGCTGTTATGTGATCCACTAGTGCTTCGGGAAACGTTTCATCCCGCTCGCATCGGACCCTTTATTTCAATTTCGAATTCGGTATTCTCGATTTGGCGCCGTCACGAATAATGTAACAGCCAACGTGGGAAGTCTATTTCACGTTGGGCAGGAATTATGCTCAAGGTGACTGACTTCGCACTCTGGCTGGAAGGTAAGGGCGTTCTCGGGCGAAGGCGCAACCCACCGATGGAGAGAAGACGGTGGAATGCTGGATACGAGATTCCTTTGGGAAAGGTCCGCACTCCCTCCCCCTCTCCACCGAGCTCTCTATTTTCCATTCTATTCCGCGATTCAAAAGCAGGGGGATGAAGGTAGTTGGCGAAGGTAGTCCACGCGCGTTACATGGACTCGCGGAGAAATAGGGTGAGGAGGAGGAGGAGGAGGAAGCCCGCGCTCATGAAACCCATCTCGCAGGCTCTGACGTCAAAGAATCCGCGGCGAAGCAAAGAGCGCAATTCCCCCGGGAATCTTGCGCTCACTCCCGGCCCCACCCAGCCCAGCACAGGTCCGAAGGGACTGGGAAATATTGCGTTGTAACAAATAGGAATATGTATCGCGTCTTTGTGGAGCGTTGGCCCTTTGTCTTCCTTCAGCCGTATCGGGCTACCGTCTGTGCCTCCTTTACCCTCAGGAGCACCGATGCGCGTTACATTTGACCGAGAATCCTATGTTCCCTCATCGAGTGCACATTCTTCCCAATGACTCCTGCGCCCGAAATCAATTGCAGCCGTCCTCCCGATCCAATGAATATCTCGTTGATTTACTATATCCCGTGTGCTCTCGACCAGGTGACTGCGCCACTGCTAAAAAACGGGAACAACAACACACCCCCGCCTCTTCCTCGCCTCTGGCAGATGTTATTTTCAGCGAGCTGGACGCTTTTTAATTTCCTGCTGCTGATTGGAAAAGCCTTCCGGCCGTCAAACGCGACCGATTGCCAGTGGTTGCATAATACTAATTAGTTGTGGGGAGCCTGAGAGGCATTAGGGCTATCGGCCGTCAAGCTACCACTTGGGGAATTCCTTTGCCTTAACGAACGTTAATTAGCCGGCTCATTAGCCGCGCTCGTACGAAATGCTTCGGCTCGCCTCATAATCCTCCCCGGTCTAAATTTATTCTCTTGGCTTTCAAGCCCGGCATACACCGATTTCCACATATCCGGTGGCACTACATTCATTCTCCAAGGCGAAAGGCCAATTGGGGAGATCAATAGATCACTTTCAATTGCTTATCAATGACTTATCTTGGGAATGAGAAAAGTATAATCGAAAGGTAGCGGTGGCTTTAATGATGTTTTCGGGCTGTGGATATGGGGTGATAGAGATCAGTGAATCGTGCGGGATATACGCGTTGGTTTCGGAGGCAATGCCGATGACAGGGAAATACGGGTGAAACGGGGGTAGCCGATGTCGAGGCCGCTTCCGAACGGCCGGCTGATCTGATTATGTTAATGCATAGCGGACTGCCGATTGATAATTGCATCAGGGATCGCGGACGCGGATGCGGAGAGCTCCGATGCCATTTAGGCTATGTATGGCACACGCTCCCTCGAGTGATTATCTATGCTAAACGCTTGCCTCGTTAATCGCTTCGACCCCCAAAAGAACGCGCCACGCGTATCTACGGCTTCTCAAAGTCCCCCTCGATTAGCTCCAATTTCATTTGGATACCTGTTACGATGAAAACAACCTACTCCCCTTTGCGGAGGAATGCAGACTGAATTATTAATTAAGATTGGCGAGGTCGACTGGTGGGAAAGACTCGAAGATGAGGAATGAGGGCGCTCAAGTGGTAGATTCGAGTTTATCCAAACAGGGCAGGGCAAACACTATCCAGGGAGAATGGAGTGACCCCCGGTCAACTCTCATACTGACAAACACAATTGCGCGCTCGCATGTGCACACGTGAATAAGTGCGCACTGCTGAACGCCGAAACAGTGGGTCTCCATTGTGCCGAAAATTGCGGTAATCGTCGCTAATTTGACTGTTTAATTAGTCAGCGTGGTGGGAGAGGGATAACGGTAGAGGGCGAGAACGGGGGAGAAAGAGAGAGAGAGAGAGAGAGAGGCAGGAGTATGCGGCTGAATTCGAGAGCATTCGGGGGAATGCATTGCGCGATGCATTTGCCAGTGGCTTTGCGTAAAATCCAGATAAAACTGGCGATATAGTAGGCGAACGTGTCGAGAGCTGTAGGGCCAATTGAGCGCCGAATTGTAGCGACGGTCCTATTCAAAAGAAAATGGGGATCTCATGGGGTCTGAAAAGTCGTAGAAAGGGAGCGGAGTATGTTTCGACTGTGACCCGCTCGGGAAAGCGACCTCGCTCCCTGAAAAACAATAAGCGGCCCGCGTAAATGGGAAAACCAAAAGTGCAAAAAAAGGAAAAAAACACGGAACTCTGGGGTTTACGGTTCGACCAGCGTGTATTACGTACCACAAAAACCACTGTTATGTTTTGGCAGGGCTGAGGTGAGCACGGCCTCGGTTTGACTCGCATTAATTCCTCCTCCGTACACAATTTTTGTCGACGAACGCGCCGCTCCCTTCCACCACCCACCCTGCCGCCCTCCTCTCACCGCCGCTATCCTCCATTCCGAATGCAAAACCCTCGTGAATCGAAGCAATCACCGGCTGGCAATGTTTGCGCTGTTAGGTTTGGCGACTGACTGCTCGCATTGTTTCGGCCCTCTTTGTACGAACGCCCTCGTTTCTCCCTTTACTGCATCTCTCACCCTCTCACCGAGCGTTTGTACATCTTTCCTTGCATACCCGATGAGCGCAACTCGCAGTGCAATAACAGCCTTCCGAATGTTTGGGGAATTGGTTAAAAATTCCCTGGCTTATCGGGCGAGTGTGACTTAGCCGTCAATCAGTGGTAACAAGCGGATTCAATTATAAAGGCAAAGATTTAGCCGGGTGTTGCGCACCCGCCGGTTCTCGGAAGTAGGGGATAGAGAGTCAAGGGTTCGTTGGTTCGATCGAGTGTTATCCATTGGTGTCTAAGACGTCGCAAGGGAGGATCACGGATCCTCAAGCTGGAGGGCGAACCCTGCAGAGGGTGCAATGGATTTCTGACCCATCAGCCGTCCTATCATCCTTCCGACCCTCTTTAATTGGAAATCCACGTGACAATGGCACCTCTTCGTCTTCTCGCCGCTCTACCATCTACCCTCTATCCACTCGTGGACCAGTTCTCTAGCTGCTTGCCATCTCTTCACTCCTGCCGCGACTTCGCCCTCGGACTTTACTCTCGCGGCGGCGTTGGCTTTCCGGTCTGGCCCCGCCGAGGAAAAGTCCTTTTTCTCGAGAGGAGCCACCAGCAAATCCGAGCAGGAGACTCTCCTACGACTCCGCTGCGATCTCTGGCGGCCATTCACGAGGGTCTTGACTCAATCTTTGCCGCGCCCGAAGATTACTGGAAAATTTCTCTCCTTCCATCGGAACCGCGCCTGCTTCTTGCCCACCACCCTCCTTGCACCTGTTCCTTGCCCTCTCCCATCGACGGCCAGACTTCGTTCTCGCGTCTACAACCCCCTCGCTTCCTCCCGAGCGAACAAAAAAGAACGTCAGACTTAATCTCTCCTCGATCGGGCGGATCTTTAATCCTCTTTACTCCCGTGAGGTGGCAGTGGTAGTGGTGCTGCCCCGGAGAAGACGACTTCCCGCCGTCGCTCCCCCGGGGGACGCGCGGAAAAGTTAAACGAATTAATTGGGCCTGTATAAACAGTGCGGCGCTCTTCTTCTTCTAACTCGGCGAGCTCGAATCCCTACAGAGCTAGACTCCGATAGGGAAGGAAGCTTGGTAGCCGGAATTGTTTAACGCACGCGCGCGCCTACTTCCACAGTTGCGGTTTCTCCGTGAGATCGATCGAGCCTGAGATTGCTTTGAAGTCTCTCTCTGGAGTGGACGCGTGCATTTCCTAATTCAGTGATTCGTCTGATAGAGCGGGGAAAGTAAGGACCCGCAGCCAGCATCGATCTGCTACTGATCCGAACGAAGAGTAGGAGAGGATGGTGGGAGGAGCGAGAGAGCCCTTGGACTCCAAAGCTGAGGGATCAAAGGACACGTCCAATTATCGGCTGTCACAGGGCACCGGAGAGTAATGGTGCGAAAACTGCGTGGAACTCCTCTCGAGCAACTCTCTTTCCTCCTTTGGCCGAACGAGCGCTCGCTGGCCAAGCCCACGCGCCACTTGATGCCTCCGGATCGCTCGGCCGAGATTTTCGTTAGCTCCTGTCTTCCGACAGTGACGTACGGCTCGCCAAAGAAGAGAGCAATGCTGGATTAACCGGAGGAAAATTGAAAACCTGACGTTTCAATTTGTTACACTTTATCCGCCGCTGGTGGCTCACTCATCTGCTACTACTGCTGCGGCTACTCCCGGAATCGCGTAAATTTCACGGATTCCATCGTGAAAAGTTTCTCCTTTACGTAAACTCTTACCTATACTGCCGCAAAGCAATGCCTACCGTCTACTAGTTCTGTTCTCTCTCCAACAGCAATTCCACCTCGAACCTAGTACTCTATCCTGCTGCTCTATTTGCTAAATAAGTTTCCATGCAAGCTGATAGAACAAAGTAAACCAAACGCTATGCTGAAATTGAAAATTCTGCTACCTAGCCCAAAGACCGTACTTGAATACTCATTGCCAATTGTAATAAGTTAATGCTACTATTTAAAAATCTTATTACATCATCCTGCCATCGCCGGCCTCATGATTACAAGTGGTTTAAAATACTCTAAAGCGGATTAAAACAGTAGAAATTAAAATGAAGCTCGCCAGTATAATCTCGCCGGGCAGTTTTGCTGTCCGCATTCCAGGCCGAAAATCGCGCGTGTCGCGGATCCGCTTGCAACGCGCAACCCGAATAAAAATGCATTTATTCCCAGTGATATTATGACCGTGTTTGAAATTCGATTACTGTCGGGGGCGACGTGTCGGATCCGATTATTCGATTTTCAGCTGATGAGTTTTTCGGTAATACGAGTGGCACGATACTTTTCAAATGCATTCGGATTTCCCAATCCCTACCACCCAGCAGATTCCTCTGAGGGGCGACGCCGGATCGATTCCTGACTGTGCCGGCAAGCAAAATCCAACGAGACACAGGTTGGAAAGGTCCTTTGAAGTTTTTGGGAAAAAGGTGGGCGTAGCCGTAAATCCGGCTGCTTCTGGGATAAAGTGCCGCGCGACACGTGGCCTCTCCGAGCTCGAAATTGCCGTAAGTTCTGCTGCGTACGGTGGCTGCACGATATTACCGCGAAAACCAGTTTCGGGATTTAAATGCGGGCACGTGACATCGTCAAAGAGTTACGCGCCGTGTGCTTCCGTTCCCGATGGAACAAAGGCTTTCCCGGCACGTGCGCGACGCGCTCGTTCGCCTGTAAGATTCTATCTCGAGTTATGTACGAGAATTTTGGCCCCCTCCTCCACTAAGAAATCCTCTCGTTGCTCCAACTGCAACTTCGACTTCTTTTAGACCACTTACTGAGAATGCGATCATCCGCACTCCAAAGACTTTTCCGCTACGTCGGCACACATATGCTTTAGATTTCTGTCGCGAGATCTTTCCTAACATATTCAGAATATTCGTGCACTATTCTGTGAATGGTTCTATTAACAGTTGAATCACAGGCAAATAATAGTCTGCTTTCCCCTCTTCCATTGGATGCTGGGAGGATGGCTCATTTCCTCCGCGAATTCTCCCTGTTTTTCTGGCAGCGTCGAGAGTGGGCTGGACCCCGGCAAGAGATGCTGCTTAATTTTAGCGCGTCCGGAGAGAAGGACAGGGCGAATGGCGGTCTCTGATCTCGACGGGACATATATTCTGCGAGGGCCGGGTGCGTCGAGTGGCTGCCAGTGGAGCGCAACGCCACGCGTCTCTACTGGAATCACTCGGCACGTCGTTCGGATGCCGTTCAAGCATCGCGCGTCCTTTATACTTCGCTTCATCGCCAAGCATCTGCTAATTTCTAGCCAATTCTGGCCACCTCTAACCACTTTGCCACCAGTCAGAATGTAATACGGGAGCGTAGCTATAATATATGACCTCACAGACGGCCAGGATAAAAAATGAACTGACGATTGTCTGCTCCAGTCAGTTCACCGGAATGTAAATACACTAAGCTCCGAGAAGGGAAAGAGGGATGGGCGGGGTAGTTTGCTTGGGCGCGTTGTGGCGAGCGCGACACGCGAACCTCGCCTAACTTGCTCTGAAATATAGCCTGGTGGCAGCGGTGCACGTGTATTCCGCGCAAAGAACCAGCGCGATTCCGAGGAAACACGATAACGAACAAAGCCGCGAACGCGGAAAGATCGCTTATTATATGCTTGCCAACAAGCGAGGCTCCGTCATCGGGTTCAGCCGATTACACTCGGCTGGCATCGAGCTGTCACTAGGAATCGTTAGGGAAGTGAAAGATTAACGTCGCTTTAAAGGGTTAGTGGAGAATGAGCGGCGGGACGCAGCCGGTGGTGGTGTCTTGGGAATGCCGAAAATCCGGGCGGCGTTAACGAGCGCCACGGGAGCGACACTGTCTCGGACAATTCCGGCCGGGAATTCGGCAGGCCCGTCGAGTTTATTTATCGACTAGAAGAGCGGGGATCCCGCGGGGCGTGTCGTTCAGCCGCGTATCAATCACCAAGCAAGCGTCTTTGATCTGCGAAAATAACCCATGAAGCGTATGCGGACGCCCCGAACTCGACGCGAGCTCTCTCTTTTGCTCGGCACTCCCGAGAACGATTAAGTCTATCCAGAAAGGAGAGCCTGGAAGGAGGAGGTCTCGCGGGAGGTGGCCGTGAGAGAATGGCAAGGGTTCTCGGGACACTCCTTGGTCCAGACGACTATTAGAGAGTAACCTTTGGTGTCCTCATAATTATTTAGACGGCAATGTTCGCGTCGCGACGCTCTTCCCTTAATCCCTCCAATTGAATTCCTTTCTCTTTCACCCTGGGAATGTCCCAACCGGACGGTCCCCCGTTAATGAGGACCTCGGGCGAAACGAATGAATTACCGGTACGCTAATTTTCGAGGGCCTTTCTTCTTGCCACGTGAGCGCAATCGCCCTCGGAGAAGTGAAATATAACACGGCGGAGCAGCGAACTGAGCTAACGAAATCTCGCCGAGAACAATCCCCCACCGACCATCTACGCCGCCGTCGATAAGTGGAATTTTTTAGCGCGCCCCATCAAGGGATGAACCCCACTCTCCGCTCGCGAAAGAGTGAAAGAGAGGGAGAGGAAGGGAGAGGAAGGGAGAGGGAGTCGACACAAGGGGTGAGAAGGTGTACAGAGCGAAAGTAAATCCAGCGGAAATGAGCGAAACTGGTGCGGTTCGACGAGGAGGTTGGAAGAGCCGAGCGAGAGAAGTAGATGGAGAAGAAAGGGGCGAAGAGGAAGACGGACACTGGAATCAAGTGCGTTCGGGGTAACAGGCTTAGCCCGATGCAATTTTCGCAGGGATCCATTAAGGAGCTGCTCGCAATTAGCGGGCACCTTAACAAGGCCATTGGCGTCTCGCACTCCCAGCCTTCCGCACCGGATCAGCCTGGCTACGATTTTACTTGCGGACTTAATTCGCCTTTTTCCCGGCGAGGATGGTCAAAGGGTGGTTCATAGCTAGCCCGATCGTAACCCGCTGTTAGTGTGTATGTCGTGTACGCTACTAGGGTCATCGGTCGGGCTGTATCGAGTTTCATTAAGCGCATTGTACTCGGAGCCGGGGGTGGCACGTCACGCAGACGCGGCCGGATGAGGCGGCGGGGAATGGGAGAGCAAGAGACGAACTCACGGAAGGGTTGTCACGCCAACAAAATGACCCGAAGCAGCCTGGAAGAAGGGCGCTCGGGGATGGAACAGCCACGAAGCTCGAGGCAACCAGTAATTTTCCCTGTTTACCTCGTTGTTAACATTCACAGTGCACGAACGCGCGCGCGCCTCCCGATTCATCTGGCATCCGACTCCAGTGGGATCTCGAATCAAAGTTTCTCAATGCACCACCACTCACGTGCCCCCCTCTGCTTATCACAACGGAACTCCGCCGGCGCGGGGAGAAAAATTCCTGCGCGTGGCAACGAGACATTTCCGGGAAATAAGATCGCCGCACACGGAACGACGTCCTATCAACACTAGCGTGCTTTTTAGCAAAAGCCGTATGGGAGTTGCGGTGGTTCGGTGGCACATGGGAAATAGGTGGGAGCAATCGCACGGAAAGATCGGATGAATCTCGATCCGAGATGTGGAAAGAATCAGGGGGTAATGAGCGTGGCGGTTGAGGTACCACCCTATTCCCAATGATGATGGATCTACTTGTACCGTGCGCACCTAGACGCCCAGCCACCTCCTCGCATTTGTTGGCCGAGCGCATCAAGCTAATTATAAAGGATGGCACTCACCGACGCCGGCGGAGCACGCCAGCTGTAATTAGCCCATTTTGACGAGTGCCGTCGGGAGTTGGACCGCATCCCGACGCCCCAGCACGAGCGAGCGAGAGGGAGAGAAAGCGAGAGCGGCTGACTGATAAAACCAATAAAGCCTCCACCAACTACGCTCTCCTGATTAGACCTATCGGAGCCCTCTCCCCTTAATTAGTATTTATTATCGGCGTGCACGAGCACGCCAGCGCCGCCTAACGATTATAATAAAATTAATTGCACGCGACGTCGGTGAGTGGCGCGGCGTGTGAATCACGCTAATCGTGACCGACGTGGTGGCCTCGCGAGAACGCACGTGCCCACGTATAATCTCTGTAATCATCCGTTCTGATAAACTCTAGTGCGAACCCGCTAATATTAATATCGGCGCTGCTAGTCGCCCAGCCCTGCACCACCGGCTATGCCTATTAACTCAGATTGTCCATAATTGTGAGCGGTACCCCACAAATAACAAATTCGCTGACGCATCGTAGCAAGCGCATTAGAAGCGGTCAACTAACCAAACTCCCGTCAAGAAAGAAGAACTAAGAAAGAGGAAAATAAGGAGAGAACGAGCGGAATGTAAGAACGAAAGGGCGGGCCCGGCTAATATAAGTATGCACTTGATTATTTCAATTAGGAAGGTCGGAGGCGGCTTCTTCGGGCAAATAATTAATCTTAATGCAAAGTTACCGCCGCGAAATGAGCACGGTCGCCGCATAATTGTTTGAACGAAGTGCCTGGCCGTCTGCTCGACTCACAATTAAAGCGGCAGTGCGTTCGCTGTCGTATGGAACGGGTAAAGCCTGACTTAAATATTCCGAGAAATAGCTGGCATCGAAAAAGAAGAAATTTCCGGGCGGAGCTCGGTAGAAAAACAAAATAAGTGCAAGTAGGTCGACGCACGTCGAACACTCGGTGGATTCTGCTTGCCGATTAAACATGGTACGATCCTCGCTGGCGACGAATAATAAATATTCGGTAACGGCTACTGTTAGCAGGGAGTGCAGGCTACTATTTCCCGAATAAATATTTCAGTAAAAACGAATCTACGGCTTGGTTATTCGCTGGGCGTATCGCCGAAAGATACGAGGCTATTGGGAACTTGGAATTATGGTGCTATGCGTATATCAAGGACAACGGGATCCCCGATAGGCGTTGAAGCTTGCCCGATGTCAGCGTGAAAGCGTACCTTTTCCACTATCCCCCGCTCTACCCCGCGCTCGCTCACGCTCCCTGTGTTAGCGAAGAGGTGCTATCTATAAGGTGCGCGTGAGAGTGGCTGGGCAAAAAATGCCCCGGCAGTTTTAGTGAGTGCCGAGGCAGTGCGGGTGTCCTCCTGCTGAGTCAGAAGATCATCCCATGCCAACGAGAGCTGACCACGGCCGCCGGCGTTAATGGATTTGACAAGATTGAATTATAGGCCGCTCGCTCTCCCCGTCAGGCCTGCCTGCGCTCGCCTGGCGGGGAGTAGCGCAACGCAACGCAAGGGCACACACTGCTCCCGCACACTGTTCGGCCCATTCGAAAGTAATGGACCGATCCCTGAAAGGGGCAGGCAAGACCAAGAGTGTGGACACGCGACCAAACGCGCGCTCTCGCTGCCGATAATTGCTGGCAAGCCAGCAGCCGCCCCCGGCAGCTCGGGAATTCCGCGGGCGATTTATCGGCAATCCGGGGAAAAAAGTGGCTGCCGCCACTCCGAGGGGACCATAATGAAACTACCGCTCTGGCCACTACTACCGACTAACTTCCTTCTTCAAGCTCGGACCTCCATCCGCTGCACTCGCCTTCTAATGTACTCGGGGAAATGATTCATCGAGGGATACGCGCATGCCAAGCGGATCTTAATGCCGAGCGTGTGTTTCTATTACGATCTGAGCTACCCTGGCTAATGTCGTTAAATCGATGCTAGATGAGACAGAGAGATGTTGCTGTTAGACGGGAGAGCATAGTACGGCAGAGATAAAATGTGCCCGGGAAAATTATAACCTTTCCGAGTAATTAAGAAAGAGAGAGAGGCAGCACAATTTTCCGCGGGAGGAGTGGAGCGGCAGAGGCAGAGGAAGGCATTTCCTTAAGAGAATGAGATCCGAAGCGCGACATTCAGTGGCAGTATTTCAGTTACTTTCATTAGAGCCTCCGAGAAGAAAGCGCGCCGCCGGAGAGAATCACCCGCGAGAGAAGGGACTCTGACCTCAATTGGCCTCAAACAATTTGCCTGCTGAATTGGTCTGCCCGACGCTCTTCTTCCTCCTGACTCGAGACCCTCTCCTTCTATATGCGTATATTTATGTATCCCTTAACCCTTCCTTGCCTCGGGTCTCTGTCCCCGGGGATGCAATGGCGTTAAGCCCCACAAGAAGCTCGAACTGCTCCGGTAAGGCTCTCCTGATTAGCTGAAATCGCCTGATTTAGGTAGTTTTCCTCATGTTTTTCATACTTCCCGACCTTTCCCGGGTCTGAAACTTTGTAGAAAGTGTTTTTTTGCATCGAGGAAGAAGTAGAAAAAATTCCAGAGCCCTAGCTCAAAATTCATTTTTTCGCAAATTTTTTAAGGCATACCCCTTCAAAAATTTTCGATTTTTCGAAGGTTCTGGGACCGGGACGAACGCTTGATTTTTCGATTGCTCGTGTCTCAAAACGGAAAAAAAACATAAATGTTGTGGGGGAAATGCCAAAATTCTGCTTAAAACACATGGAAAACCGATCTTGAGTATTTCACTTCAACGGTTTTCCCTATGTTTTTTTATCTTCCCGACCTTTCCAGGGGCTGAAACTTGGTGGGGAATGTTTTTTTGCATCGAGGAAGAAGTGGTAAAAATTCCAGAGCCCTAGCTCAAAATTCATTTTTTCGCAAATTTTTTAAGGCATACCCCTTCAAAAATTTTCGATTTTTCGAAGGTTCTGGGACCGGGACGAACGCTTGATTTTTCGATTGCTCGTGTCTCAAAACGGATAAAAAACATAAATGTTGTGGGGGAAATGCCAAAATTCTGCTTAAAACACATGGAAAACCGATCTTGAGTATTTCACTTCAACGGTTTTCCCTATGTTTTTTTATCTTCCCGACCTTTCCAGGGGCTGAAACTTGGTGGGGAATGTTTTTTTGCATCGAGGAAGAAGTGGTAAAAATTCCAGAGCCCTAGCTCAAAATTCATTATTTCGCAAATTTTTTAAGGCATACCCCTTCAAAAATTTTCGATTTTTCGAAGGTTCTGGGACCGGGACGAACGCTTGATTTTTCGATTGCTCGTGTCTCAAAACGGATAAAAAACATAAATGTTGTGGGGGAAATCCCGGAATTCTACCTAAAACACGTGGAAAACCGATCTGGAATATTTGATTTCCATGGTTTTTGCCATGTTTTTTTATCTTCCCGACCTTTGCCGGGGCTGAAACTTGGTGGGGAATGTTTTTTTGCATCGAGGAAGAAGTGGTAAAAATTCGAGAGCCCTAGCTCAAAATTCATTTTTTCGCAAATTTTTTAAGGCATACCCCTTCAAAAATTTTCGATTTTTCGAAGGTTCTGGGACCGGGATGAACGCTTGATTTTTCGATTGCTCGTGTCTCAAAACGGATAAAAAACATAAATGTTGTGGGGGAAATGCCGGAATTCTACCTAAAACACGTGGAAAACCGATCTGGAATATTTGATTTCCATGGTTTTTGCCATGTTTTTTTATCTTCCCGACCTTTGCCGGAGCTGAAACTTGGTGGGGAATGTTTTTTTGCATCGAGGAAGAAGTGGTAAAAATTCCAGAGCCCTAGCTCAAAATTCATTTTTTCGCAAATTTTTTAAGGCATACCCCTTCAAAAATTTTCGATTTTTCGAAGGTTCTGGGACCGGGATGAACGCTTGATTTTTCGATTGCTCGTGTCTCAAAACGGATAAAAAACATAAATGTTGTGGGGGAAATGCCGGAATTCTACCTAAAACACGTGGAAAACCGATCTGGAATATTTGATTTCCATGGTTTTTGCCATGTTTTTTTATCTTCCCGACCTTTGCCGGAGCTGAAACTTGGTGGGGAATGTTTTTTTGCATCGAGGAAGAAGTAGAAAAAATTCCAAAGCCCTAGCTCAAAATTCATTTTTTCGCAAATTTTTTAAGGCATACCCCTTCAAAAATTTTCGATTTTTCGAAGGTTCTGGGACCGCAACGAACGCTTGATTTTTCGATTGCTCGTGTCTCAAAACGGAAAAAAAACATAAATGTTGTGGGGGAAATGCCGGAATTCTGCCTAAAACACATGGAAAACCGATCTGGAATATTTCATTTCGACGGTTTTCCTCATGTTTTTTTATCTTCCCGGCCTTTCCCGGGATTGAAACTTTGTAGAAAGTGTTTTTTTGCATCGAGGAAAAAGTAGAAAAAATTCCAAGACCCTAGCTCAAAATTCATTTTTTCCAAGGTTCTCAGATTTTGGCCAGCGCTTCGTAAATCATTGTTTTAGTCTCAGAATAAATAGACAACAGAGAAACAGTGGCAAAAGTGCCAGAATTGTACTGAAAACGTAAAATTTCCTGAAGGAGTACCCCTTCTTATTGAATAGCATTACAGAACGCGAGTCATGCGGCCTCCTTCAGGCAAAGATTGGCCGGGTGTGTACACACATACATATCGCGATACGACACGCGCCGTTATGTGTTTATTATTGTTTGATTAACTACCTCTCGTGAGTTGCTGATATTTCTTGGGTCGAGAAAGGATTGTTGACGAAATTGCATAGCAAGCCGTGTACACAGCGTTACACTTTCCATGCATGCAGAAAAACCAGGCGAAAATATATGAAGGAAGTCATAACATTTCTATCAAACTAAGATTTAATCGATCAAGCGATGTTGATAGTTAGCAGAGGTAGGGAGAGCGTGACAGGATGAGGGAATGACAGGAGCGAGGAAGTATTTTTGAAACAGCGAAGAAACGTGCTCGATCGGCGGGCAGAAATGTATCTTGCTGTCCGAAAGCAAAAATAGTTTTGACACGTCGTTAACCGTTGAGTGAGCAGGCGCACCGTGTAAAAGCTCGAGGGTGTGCGTATTTCGACTTATAACTTATAAGAAGGCCGCGCGCGCGTCTTGGCTCCGCTCCAAAATCCATTGGGGCGATGGTCCTCCCCAGATTTATGTTCGAGTAATATCTGCCGGCCTTCTCGTACGGGCTTCGAGGGCTCTTTTTATTCGGAGGGGGACCGCGACCGATAAATCGGCGGTGCAGTCCGACAAAACGAACGGCAAGAAAGAGAGAACTGCACTGCGAGAACCCAAATACACCGGGGACCGCAAATACAAGGCATATCATTTCGAATTTAGGCAGCGCATTCTTTGCAAAGTGTAAGCGAAATCTCATGTAACAGCTCGTACTTCTAATAATATCGTGAGCAACGGTACAACGGCCTGTATATCCTCCTAAAAGAGCGAGCCGGGGGACGCTTAATTTGAACTTTGCAATTTACGTGACACTGGCGATATGCCGGGGCTCCGGATATAAACACCTTATTCGGCCAAGTTTTCCAAGAGCAATTCCGAAAACAGAAAGGTAGCTAGTATTACCTTCTTGCGACAGAAATGGCTCGGCATGCACACTTAATTCGGAAAATAGGTCGCACGCTCACAAGGAGAGGAGAATGACATACGTGTTTCCGGGAGAAGAGAATCGTCGCTCCCTCCTTCGATCTATCTCCAGTGAGTCGAAATGTAGGTGGCCTGGCCCCGGGAGCGGTAACGAGTTGGCGATAAAATAAATTTGACATTTCAATTTATGGGTAAGTTCGCCCGCGCGATTTCCACTGCCGGTGGCACCGATATCCACGTACTGCGTATGTACCTACGTGCAGCCAGAAGTCTTCGGATTCGTCGCGGCGAACTTCCGGAACAAGGTGGACTCATACAGCGCGGTAGTTCCTTATAATATTATAGGATCTAGGGAACGACTAACGAACCAAGTACTTGCCCCATAAGTAAATCAGTGTAACAAGCCGCTCCACCCGGCATTCGAGCGGAAGCTTGCGGGCTTCTGAGCCGGAAAGAAGAGCCGGCAACTTCCTCCGTCACACTCAACTGAGTTCCTGCGATTCGATTTAAAGATGGATCCTACCTCAGCCAGCCAACCAGCCAAGCATTTCTACCCGCTACGACAAACGAAATCTGGGACGCTGACGAATTTGGAATTTTAAGTCTCGCGCGCTGCCGGGATATTCCCGGGGGATGAAAGATACTTGTCATTCGGCGCGGATCACGCCGCCCGTAATAACTCCGACAAATAATTCCATTACTCAGCCACGGATTCATTAATATTCCTTCTTCACGAGTACTGAACTCCTGGGCTTTCCGGCGAGGAGCGCGACCGCTCTAATATACGGAGCGAGTTTTCGCGGAGAGTACGGAATTCAGAAGTGGCGGAGAAGAGTGCGTCCAAACAAAAGGGGCCGAGCGGCAGCGGTCGCCATTAAGTCAAATTCGAAGGTGCCTCTGGATCCATTAAGTTGAGGGATGGTTATCGTGGAGAAGAGCGAATGGCACGGCCAGCGCTCGCGGTGGAACTAAAGGATAGTTGAGCAGGGAAGAGCATCGCTGCCGGCGATAACCGGCTGGAGGCGCAACCTGCCGGTAAAGGGGTTGGTCGGGGTGGTATAAAATGTGAGCCCATAACTATCCAGCTCGAGGTATATCCTTCGGCAGCGTTATCTATCCCTGCGGTTAAGCCAGACGCAGACGTAACGTCCTTCCTTGGCCAGTGGTCCTCTCCTAATCCGCAAATCCCAGGACACGAGCCGATCCATTGCCCCGAATATCCCCGGCGGTGTAGCCTCGTGGTCACCGCTGGTCACCGGGCAAAAGGCCACTCGCGGCTGCCTCCCCACTTTCCCGCCCGCCCTCCCTATTGATATAACCCTGAAATTCCCCACCCTCAACTACTCACAGGTGTGAAATCACTGGGAGAAAATAAGCTCTGTCGTCTCAATCTATCCCTCTCTCTTTTCTAATTCCAACAGAACCGACGGCCATTTAAATTCGTTGGCTCGAGTAATTTACGAAGATGTTCCTTTGATCCAGTTTACAAGGGTTCCCCGCGGATCTTTACCCCTTTTGGCGCGAGCGTTTAAGCGTTTGCGGAGAATTTGCCAAGGGCAGGAGGAGGTGCCCGCGTTGCTCGTCAACACCCCAACATGCGCCAGCATTCGCCAGTACATCCCACTGGCGACGACGCCGGCTGTGTACGGCGACGTTCGCGATATCTAATTTAAATCCCCGCGGCAATCTCCGGGCATTCGTCGCCTCTGTACACAGCTAATTACGCGTCGCAGGAGGCATCGAGAATTGACATTTTTAATGAGAAATTTACATACCGGGGAGGACGGACCCGCAGAGAAGCACGGAGAACAGAGGAGAGAGAGAGAGAGAGTCGCGCCTCTCGACTCACGGCTTAAAGGGGGACTTAACCGTTTGATGGAGCCTCAGCCACGGTGGTTGCAAGCTTGTCTCGGGGGTTAGCGCGCTCTAGGTTATAATTTAGGAGCATCGAATATAAATGACGGGGAATTTCATTCGGCGGGCGTTGTTTAATCACGAGCGATTCGTCCTTTAAGCGGCTCCCGGCAAGGAGGACCCTCCCGTAAAGCCCCTTATCAGGCGTGAGAATTACTTCCGAGTTTGATGGAGGGAGGACTCGACCTAATAACTTTTGCCTCCAGAACCACCGCGCTCGGGCAGCATCTCACGCGAATATCTACTCATTCTACCCCTGGCGCACCCCACTTCCACCATCCTATGTACCCACGTACTTACGCCACTTACGTAAGCACGGCCAAGTTTCTCCTCGAGTCAACGTTTCAGCGGCCCTCGATATTATCAAGAAACTTGTCGATGCAATTAATTGATGGCAATACCGTAAAGAGAGCTGTGTCACGGTTATTAGCTCTCGAGAACTCCTCCTAATGGCTTGACTAGAAATAGTATTTAGCAGAGCCAGTACTGCACACTCTCTGAAATAATCGAACAATATATTTTACCCGCCCTGGTACCTCCATGCTCTCCTCACGTGACTCACCCCAGCTAGAACCGCAAAAGTTGGTCGCTTAAAAATCTATTCTTCCATTTGGCCGTAACTCTTTGGGCAAACCTAGCAAGACAGAGGAAGGGGAACTAGCGAAGTTCACAGTGCAAAGCGTCGCCAGGAAAAGAGGAGAGTTAATGGTCCACTGGTGGTAGTTGTGGGAGAAGGAGAAAGGCCAGAAATTCAGATGGAAGAAGAATTGCGCAGCTTCCGGAAGTCTCTTGGGCCATTTATAGCCAGACTAATATCGGTGCCGGTGTACCTTGGCCCGGCGGGCGACTGGTAATTTACATAATATCAGTGGCTCCGATTAAAAACGTCTGCATGACTCTGCGGTCTCTCTAAATTAATATTCCAGTGAACTTGAACGGGTGGTAGTGGTCGGGCGAGAGAGAGTGGGAACTCCTTGGCGTGGTGGGATGTACCAAGAAACTCCCTCCTCGAGGCCAGTGCCTTCCCGCCGGATTCATTAAGAGATCTCGAGCGAGCAAACGAGCCTTGCTTATTGCACTTTTCGGCATTAATTAGTATCCCGGCGCGCCCGGACAAACTTCGAGGCTTATTTCTTTTACAACCGCCGACTAACGCTCCTCCTCTTCACCACGAAGGCGACGACGTCCGCGCGAGATGCTAGTGTATACTTGGACTATTATAATTTTTAATTAATTTCTTCACGCCATCCTCCAGCCAGCCCCCTTACTCCCCCTCTCGAAGGAGGCTTAATGGCTCTTGATTAAAACTCACGAATCTAATCGCGTGTCGAGCCAGCGAACAAGACAAACCAAGCCCCATGGGCGCCGCCCCAAGTTTCCCTAGGTTTAATCAGTCGGTGGAATCGATGGCTTTAATTAAGGAAACGTCTTACACCGTGTGGACTCGGTTTATATGCGGCTTGCTGAATGCTCCAATGTGTAGTATTACGTATTAGGAACGCTTATACGCTTCTACACCGGTGGATACTGGCTTGCGTTCCAACAGCCACTTAACGCAAACTATGTACACGAGGTACTTGACTAGAGCAACCGAAGCCCAATATATATACAGTTCAGCTTTAGAAAACAGGACGGCAAAGAGTCCGGCAGCCTTTTATTTATCAGGCATAAATTACTACATGGCTTCCGGCTGATTTAGAGCGGACGATCGGCAGTCTGTTCTCGGTGTGGTTGTTAGGCACGAGGGAGATCACTTGATTAAGGCGCGTAAACATGCGTGAGCGTGCAGGTGGCTCTCTCGAGCGGGAGCCTGCTCCCATCTTATCCGAGGAGGATCTGACATGTCTGCGTAAGGTGGAATTGCGTTAGGAGGAGGATAAGCCCGGAGGTGCTACCAAGAGGTAAATGATATAATCTAGATCGCACGAGCGGGCCGACGAATTGAGTCATTGAAACACCACACTGATCAATCTCTGAATAATGGAGACTTAAGTGCATGAAATACTAGTCGGACAGTGGCGAGTAATGCAGGAATCATTACGAAAGGTTCGGGACGAGTAATCTTAAGCCGAGCTACCGTGAAACCAGATAAGTTCTTCACTCTACTTCGCCCTTCCACAAGATCAAAGCAGTTGCTACTGGTCCCGCCAGTTAATCAGGATATCCTCGATGTAAGAGATCAGGAGTGATCGGAGAGACGCGATCAGGGCGTAAATCCAGTGGGATCCGGCGATTTCGCCTGTGGTCCCCTTTCCCACGAGGCCCACACTCAAGCAGACGACAAGAGGTGTACGTATAGACGAGACACAGACACATCGCTGTTGGAAGGAAGCGAAGCGGCCAGCAAGCGGCAGAAACACGGCAGGCTAATCCGCTTAGAGTGTCTGACACGCATGCTAGCCCGTGTACGACGTCTCACTTGAGGCCCACGTGCTCTCGCACCCAACCCAGCCAGCCTGGCTAGAAGTACACGCGTTCGCATCGACGATGGGAGCGTCGCGGCGGAAAATCACGGGAAATCGTAGCACTAGGCTCACACACGCGACTCGATGAGTCAGCGTGATGACGAGCCATCGTGCATACATCGACAAAACTAATTTTCGTCCCCCTGGCGCTCCACACGCACGGCTAGCTATGCATGCGCGCCCATACACACGCGATGATTCGGCGAACCGACGCTGCTCTAATGGCGACGATAATTACTGGACGGGCGGTCTCTTTAATCGACGTCACTGCCGGCCCATCCGCAGCTAAAGCGAGTGGATACTTTTTTCCGGACGGCTAACTTTATTGCCATAATCGGCTGCGTCCGATATTTTGTAATTGCACGCGAGGCACGGTCCGAGCCCTTTGTGTCTGCTTAACTAGATTGAGAGCTATCAAGGGCCGGGCCAAGGTAAAGGGTTTTTCGGAGCAGCATTATTAGTCGACTCAATATAGATCCCGAATGAAACCCTCGAATCCTGACACGGCTGCTGTGCTCCAGCTTGCTGCCGGATATGAACGGCTAGTGTCACGACCCTAACACCCTTCGCACCCACGATACAAGCCCTACTTCCCTTATCCCCGATGCATCTGTGTCGACGTAACGAGAAAGCCGAGGTCAGGCATCCGCGAGATTAATCACACGGCAAGGTCAGCGCACGACTGAATATCGAAGCTCCTCAAACTTTTTCCAATAGTTCCAGCTCGCGTGAGAGCTAAGCTTTTTATCGGGCAAACCCCCTGATCGATAATCCGTAAAGCAGAGAAGCGTACGGAGAGAGAGAGAGGGAGAGATTGTGTGTATACACTGACTTTATCGAGTTTGCACGGACTTGCCAAACCATCGAGGCAACTGAAGTAATCCTATTATTGCTGAGCGCGTGGCAGCATAATGCTGGCTTAGCAACATTATTTATGCTCGTTACCGATGCAGATGTTCCAACAGCTGAGCTATTCGTTCGTCAGGATCGATCACAAAATCCCGAGAGTGTGGGTGTTTCCGACGCCTCTTCGACGATTGCCAGTCGCTTCTCCCTTTGAATCCATTGACGCAAACACTTGCCAGATGAGGGCAACACAGCTAATCCAAAGGATGCACCAATTGCCATTCGAGTTGCGAATCCACATAGGCAACAAATGTATGATGGCCTGGTTCGGGAAGGCACTCGATTCGAACTGGGTTCGCAGGCTCCCCGATGTCTCAATTACGGGCAGCTGTGCTATCCACCCACGGACGAGGGTCGGGCTATGCGAGACCCTTCATTAAAACGTCCTTTTTTATCCGGATCCTTCTGCACGCCCGCGGCTTGTAATTAGCGATTCGACGTCGGCCACTATTTACCGGGTGATCCATCTGCCCCTGCCTACTTTCCTCGGCCGGGATCCCGAAAGCTCTAACAGGTTTCTTGTTGGCGTTTTCGAAAAGTGGCCTTTAAGGCGACGGCCCGCGGCTGTATCAAGCAGCGCCAAGGAGAGGCTATCCTCCCCGCTCGATCCCTGTAATTAGCGGCTGGAGATTTGCACGGTAGTAGCAGTCGGGCGAGCTCTTCTTATTGCCGCGGAGTCAGTGCAAGGCCTTACCTACTTGTTGGTCGGTTGAGTAAGGGGCCGCTAGGAGAAATAGGCGCACATTAGCGGGCGCGTATTGCGATAAGGGTAATGCCAGTGTTCCGCCGGCCAGCAGGCCATGATTCCGCCGCTTGAAATACTGCGTGGAAAGTCCGTGTTGGCGTGATCGCGGCGATATCAGAGCCCGCTAGACTTTCATCCTCTCGCCGATGTACTATACTCCCACCCTCTCCCTCTCTCTGAGTATATGTGAAAGCCAGCGCGGGTAATGGATCCATTCGTGGCGTGTAATTCCACTGTTTCGCATTAGCCACTGTGGTGCAAGAGAATCGGAGAGAGAGAGAGAGAGAGGGGGGGTGAGTGGAAACAGAGCTATATTGCTCACAATGCCGACGGAGATCGAGTCGAGTGCATTGGGCCGGGAAGTGCAATACACGACCTTTGGCCAGGCCGATCTTGGCCTGACCCAGCTACGCTTCTAAGCCGGCAGGGACTGGCCACGAATTCCCATGATCCCACGTCGATACCACGTTTTATCGTAGGGAGAAATTGTTTTCGCTCAGCTAACGAGCTTTCGTCATGAAAGGCCCGTGCTTCAACTCCCGAGAGGGAGAGGAACGCCCGGAAGGCAACGGCGCAACGACAATTTGCATGCGAATACACCTCCTACCCCCCCGTGCACCGCTGAGGAACCACCTTTTGACCCATATACCCGCGCACTGGACAAACTGCCCACTTAAAACGTCGAGGATCTTATCGATGACTAAAAAGAATCCCGGCTTCAATCATGGAGCACCAAGGATGAACTTCTCCTGAAGGCTGTTACCAGCGGAACTTCATCGAGAGCTCCTTTCTCTTTGATAAAGGAAGTCGTGTATGAGAGTATAAAAGCCCAACGATTTACATGAGAACTCTCCACTCTTCCGATCTTCCTCCTCTCTACTCGGTATAATATCGATACTCTTTCAGCTTGGATAGGAGCTCTTGTAATCGATACGCGATTACGCTTCATTCGTCCGCCAGTGTAATTTTCTAGAATTTCCTTGGACGAGCATGGAGAACAGTGTTCACTTTATGGGCAGGTCGTTCAACTGGACTCGCTATTACTCTCCCCTAGAAAACTTTTTCCCCTATGATAATATGAACGAGTGATTATTTTCAGGATGCACGTGGACCTCTCTGTGTGCTCGCTGTTTCCATGATTACAAAAGAATCGGCCTCTAAACGCACCGTTAGTCCAACGCGGAAGCAAGTTTCACGCTTGATTACCACATTTCACGAAGTATCCGGTAATTTGCATTATGCACCCGACCGACATCGCTTTCGGCAAAGATGCGGCCGATAAACGATCGTGGAACGATTTCGTGATTGGATTGGACTGGCGTTGCAACGGGCGCGAGAGTGCTAGAGAGAGTGAAAGGGGAGGAAAATCCGCGTGGGAGGCACTCGAGGTTTCCGCAATATCTCGTATACGAGACTCACGCACGCGTGCCCTTCCGGCACCCGTTTGCTCACCAGGCCATCTCTTTCACTCTGACTCTCTGTCTCTCTGTCTATCTTCCTCTGGCTCTCTGTACCAACACCGTGAAATTTGCATATTTATGACTGTTTATAATGTATAATTGACGGGAATCCGCATGCCATCGGGGCGAAAGCCAGTGGGCTATGGGTCTTGCTTCGTCTGGTCTGGTCTGGTCTGGTCTGCCCAACTCTCGCTGAGCAACCGCCTTCCTCGAGCCGCCAAATCAGATTACCGGCTTTGCATTTTGACTCGACCTCAGTCACGAGCATTCCCATCCTCGGCCACGACCTCCCCTTTTTCCCTATCCCCCCACCACGCTGTCGCCAAGCGTTTCTTCGCCATACACACACTCTGCCTCTCGTTGGATCTCTTTTTCTATCACCGTCTACCGTCCGGCTGAAACCGTTGTTGACTCTCCATCTCCCTCCAGAGTTCATCTCGTTCTCTCGCCGTTCAGCTCGGACTCCTCTATCTCCTTTTGGATACCCGGATGCCAAAACGCCGGGACTTTTTTCGCGGCGACTCCGCTCTGTCGCCGGATGAGCGAGCAATTAAAAGCGGCCGAGTCAGAGGGATCGACTCGTATGCGCAAGTGGCTCGATTCCGACAGCCCAGGGCTCGCTTTTGCACCTGTCCACTGGTAGAACGTGAATGTTGAAGTCCGGCAATTACGCCGGTGGGCGTCGATGGGCGACCGATTCTCCTGTGGCTCATGGCCAACCACCGCCAGCGATTATTAAAAGTCATTATTAGAACGATGAATTATTCAGGGACTGGTTGCCTAATTGTTTTGTGGTTGTAGGTCCGTTGGGACGCGCGGCACACTCATTGAATTCCATTGTTATCTTTATTCTTGCTGGAAGTCCTTCGTTCAATCTTCTCCCTTGACGAAGTCCGTAGGTGGACACACCTTTTCCTCTGTTCTTCAATCAGTTTATCCGGATGAACTCGGTGCGATAAGTAACTGGACCCGCTTCGTTAAGTCTTCGAATCAATCTCGTATTCCCGCTTGCACAACAATTGGTAATTTTCTTTCTCCCAAGTCTCGTTCTACGCGTTGGACGCCGCTAACGAACAATTTTACTTATCTTCATCTCTTGTTCGTTGGCGTGTTTCTTTTATTTCGATTCCGCTTGCCGAAAGGGCCAATCCAAACGAAAGATTAATCCACCTTGATCCTCCACGGAGAGGTCGGCGTCGGAGATTTAAGGTACACGCGATTCCACCATTGCTCACGCGAGTTGCCAGCGAAATCTGGCCCGGAGGGCACATCGTCTTCCAGGACAATTACGAAAGGCTGCCAGGCCGGTGTACAGAGAGCACCGTGCGATCCTCCATGCGGTAAAAGGTCGCAAACGGCTAATTTTCTCGTTAGCCGGAGAACGAGCGTGTCGCACGTACACAGACTGGATTTCGCTTGCACCTCCTCTCTCCCCCCGGGTGATGTAGCCACTTTAAAAGCTGCTTACACGTCGCTTACGCGCTTGAAAACTTTAGCTGGATTCACAGCAACAGCAGCTTTGTTCCCGGAAACGTTCCTTTAGATGGGTACACCGGCCCACTTGCTCTAGTCCAAATTCTATACCCGTCCTGTTTGCGGACCCCTCCTTTTATCCCCCAAGTACTTCCGACCAATATCTATCGGACACAGATACTTGCTCTCCTCGCATTATTTTTGATGCATCGACGCGTGGATCAGCGTTGAGACAACATTGCGCCTCTAAAGTACTCTCTAATGTACCATTAGGATCTCCCGTAATGGCAATAGCATCTTGGAAAATTTGGTAAAACTTGGAAGGAAAGGCAGGCTCACGTGTCGCGTAGAGTGATGCAGACACTTAGGAAGTCTGGGCTCCAGGGTGAGATAACGAAGCCGGTGGCGGAGGAGGAGGAGAAGGCGGAGAAGGACGCGCTTGCTGGCTCGCGCGTGTTCTCTCAGTGGAGATGGAAGATAGCGAGCATCCCCAAGGCGATGACACGAATTCGACGGGGTGAACGACGCCGTTTGAACGACGAGCAATGGAGAGGATAATGACGTAGAGATAAAGCGCCATTCCGCCGCGGAAAGACTGCCGGAGAGTCACGGGATTTGGCAGTCGTTCTCGACAGGGAAGTGACACTCAATAACACTCGGCCGTAGAAAGGATATTCCAACACTTATGCGCTCACTTTTTTAAAATGGCCCCCATTTCCCGCCAACTACTACGACGCCGGTAGCTCGATAAAGGAGAGTCGTCGGGGCTGTGTAAAGACGAGAGGGTCAAATAAACCGAGCTGCGGACGCGGCCTCGAATCGTTCCCTTTAATCAGACTTAATAAAACGCTCCATGAAATGCGTGGCTCGAGGCTATATCCGTGGGCGTAACACACATTTTCATGGCTGATGAGACGCCGGGACGGGCGCCCACCCGCCCAAGGCTCTGCCAAAAGCATGCGGCATCGCCCGCCCTACCGGTGGCCGTGTAACACGG
Source organism: Ectemnius continuus (assembly GCA_910591665.1). Taxonomy (NCBI): domain Eukaryota; kingdom Metazoa; phylum Arthropoda; class Insecta; order Hymenoptera; family Crabronidae; genus Ectemnius; species Ectemnius continuus. The sequence continues at coordinate 2,416,515 of OU342868.1, read as the reverse complement.
GCAAATGCCCCCGAATGCCGAGGGGGAAAGGGTTGAAAGCGGATATTTCGGTGAGTCGTCCTTTCGTCGCCCAGCTAGCCTCCCGTGAAATGCCACTGGCAAGACCACTACAAGCTGGACATACCCCGGGCGATATTAATTCAGCCTCCGATTGAGAAAAAGGAACGATCCTGCCTGTCACCGAGTGAAAAACTGCCCGTCCACCGGCAGACGCGTCGGCCTTCCTGATCGGATGAAGAGGTTTCATCAACTATCCTATTAAATCGGTGACCTTTGTGTGACCGCGTATTTCCCGCCGATCGGCAGAGTATACGCGCGGATCGAAAGCCGGGGGAAAGCACGCGGAACGGCAACGAAAAAGGGAAACATAGTCAGGTTGAACAGCCGGCCCAAGTGATGCGTGATATAACACGGCGACGGGGTCCGAGAGGGCGAGAGAACTCGGGCGCACGACAAATGGTGAGCCATTTGCGAAATAACGCATCGATAAACTCGCCAGGCAAAACGAACGTCAAAATCGTACTGCCACCCACCCCCTCCCAGTAACCATCGGCTCACTGGGAGTGCCCTTGCACCATGTAAAGGAAAGCCAAGGGATAGATACATACAGAGAGAGAGAGTGAGGGCCGACTTCGCGAAAAGGAAACCTTGCTGTTTGCACTCGAGTGCGGAGCGATCCACGCTCCTCACAGAATCCTCCTCCAATTTTGATCGTTTCCAGAATTCCTGCCGAAATCGTCGGCAGGAACGACCTTTTCCTACTCGAGTGAATCTTCGAAAAATTCACTCGAATTTTCCTCTTTCGCGAGCTCCTCCAAAACTGGGGTAGCGAGAAAGAGTGAGACCCTACTCGAGCAGACTTACCAGCTGAAATTCCGACATTGGTTCGCTGTGTTCGCGAGGCTCTTTTCCCTCGGCGATGGGAATATTGGCCGGCAACCAAATTGCGCGGGAGTACGCTATGTCGCAAGGACGAAAAGAGGGAGAGTAGTTGGAGGTGCATGCCGAGGGATATGTGCGGCGATTGAAAGAATGTAAGGTGGAGGAAAGGGGTGCAGTCTAGTGTGACACGAAGTAGATAGACATGGGCGTGCCAGGCAGTGTTTGGTCTCGGTGGAGAGAGGGAGAATATGGAGGGCGCAAGAGGGTTCGACTGGCGAGGAGAGAGTGGATGGATCGGCGTCAAAGTGAGGGTGGTTGATGTATATGCATGCTACTCTAGGGTCAGCGGGATGGCCCGAATTACCATAAACACGCTAGATAGTAAGCTAACTGCCGTTGTACGCCCCCGGCCGCTCCCTCCCTCCCTCTCCTACCCTAACTCTCCTATTCCAATCGTCTACCTCTTTCGAGACGACCCTCTACGTATACCCAGTCCATTCCAGCACCACCCTTACTACTCGCCATCCAGCCATCTCTTTTATTCCCGAATGCTTCCTGCTACTTCCATCCGATCGCCTCCTCCTTCAATTCCCCCCATTCGATACGCCTTTGGCAGGATCGAATGTCAAAATAAAAATGGAGACGCTACTTTTCCTTAAGTTGTTTCTAATTAAAGGCAAGCACGAGCCGCCTCTGATCATGGCGTAACACGACGCCAATGGGCCGCTCTATCTTCCTCAAGTTTCACGATTCCATGCTTCCTATCGGTCCCCGTTCCCCATCGACCTTTGCTCCGCAAGATCACAGAGGACATCGTCCCCAGCGTTTCACCTAGCAGCAGTCTAAAGGCAGCCATCACCTTTACCTTTAGCCTCCACCACCCGCACCACCAATTTCGCCCGCAGTATCGTCGCTCCTGATCGATTCTTCCGTCCGAGGTCTCAAACACCTATGCGCGCTGTTGCCTTGTTCTTTGAACCTCGCGCTGATCTCTAATCAAGGAACCGGCTCCCGATTGATCTCTTGGCGAGCCACCCTTAACAGAGGAAAACCCACGTACCGAACACTTTATTCTCCAAGACCCAAGAAGGATATGGAGCACTTTCGAAATGCTTCCTAGAAATGAATGTGCAATCCACTTGGTTCGCGAGACTTGATGGTTGAGAGGATAATGCGATGTAAATCGGGCGGGCCGATCCAGTGGAAGGTCGAAAATGGGTTGTACAGATTCAAAAGACAAGCAAAACGCAAGGGCCACCGCTCTGAAGCAACAGAGCGGCTCGCCCAGCTTCCTACACAGGATTTCCCCCTGTGAATCTGCGGCAAACCGTCGGCCCCGCAAACTTTGTTATCCCTGCGCGAATTCGTACTCGCTCGCTTCCTCGAGCTCTACCTCTATCCCTGCACCAGTCGATCTTACACCCCTTCAAATCCCTCATGTACCGCAGCCTAGCGACCGCTTACTTTCGCCAGCTCGACTTACTTACTGCTCTACATACTACTAATCGAATCCACTCGGTAATTCGAGGGCTCGTATGAAAATAATAGCTGTGAGAGTAATATTCCGGCTTTATATCTATGCGTGCCAATTGGCCAGTGTGGGGGACGGATTTACTAGTACGAAATAGAGGTGGGTTGGACGCGCGAGAGGAGCCACTGCGGCGAGTGAAGTTTGCGTGCTCGCCGTTCGGGCAAAGTAATTATCCGCGAATTCGTGTTCCCGGTCGTTGGCGGAAATGCGATCTCAGATATTACCCCTGCCCGGTTACCGAGTCCTTTTTTCGCGATATCGTTGCCCCGCACATAGAGCTTGGTAAACTGCGTGCTCGGCGCGCAGCCAATGCCAGCCAGCCCCTCTGTCACCGGCGCGCGCTATTGTACCCCGAAGAATACGCTTGCCATACAAAACGAAACGATGTCGAGACAGTAAAGGGGTAATTCAAAACGATAGAGAACTCACTGGGAGGGTGACTCCGTGCACGCCCGCTTCATACCACTCGTTCCCATGCCAATAAATTTTTACTGACAAAAAAAAGCCGCCGTCGCCGCCGGCAGTTCATAGTAGAGTGAATCGCCAGTGATCGTAGGCACCCCTGAAACACGCAAGAAGTCAAGCTGGTTAGTATCGATAGGAGAAAGAGGTAGAGGGAAGATAGTTGATCTTTCAAGTAGCGAACGATCGAAGGGAAATCGCGGGTAAAGGAGCACGGCTAAAGGAAAAGGAAGAGGAAGAGGAAGAGGAGGGGAAGGAGACTTGGGATAAGTCAAGGAGAGCACAGAGGGTGTTCCAACGGAGCAAAAGAAATTTCAGTAGCAAGGAGGAGGAGGAGAAGAAGGGGAGGAGGCGAACGTGCCGGCGTGCGCGCTCGCTCGCCCGTTGCCGAATGTTAGTCCGACTTTTGGCGGAAAAGCGCGGCCACCGAAGCGTGCAGAAAGCGTTTCAACGATGCTAGGCGCTCGCCGGATTCCCGAATGGGTCAGGAAGGGAAGCCCGAAGGAATGCAATTTTCCCCAGTTGCACTTTGTGCCGCCTCCGAGCGCGCTCCCCCTCCCTCCTTCAACGGATGAACTTTCCAGTCAAGGCCGCTTAAAGACCTATCCGCGGTGGCATGATCGATATTATCCTGGATGCATGTTCCATCGACGTCCCGCTGCATTCCCGCGGTTTCCATATAGTTCCTAATCGATCGGGACGAGTCTCCCAGTCCTCGCGGTGACGTCAACCCTTTACAAGTACCGTCTTTAGCATTTATCCGTCAAGTAATGTCAACTGGAGACTTTGACGCTCTTACAATCCGGTAATGAGGTGTTTTAGGAGTCAGAACTCTCTCGGGAACTCACGTAGAATTATAAATCTTTTGAATTCAAATAATGATTGATAAAGAAATGTCGCGGGACAAAGTGATATGCTACGTGAAGCTGGAATAACTTCAGAGACATAAGATGTCTGCGATCCCGGCTTCTTTCTCGCGGGCTCCTTTCACTCGGGTATTAATGTACCGGGTATTAAGAATCGCGACAAATTCGCGGCTTCCCTTCCAAGCAGGTGGTCTTTCTTTAGCCCTCGTCGCGCCTCCGCAAGGGTGAGCTTGAAAGAGCGACTGGCTGCCCGGAGATGAACTCTCATTATCCGCGGAATTATTTTCGAATTAAATAAGGCGGCTGGCGACGCCAGCTCTCGTGGGGGAGTCGAGACACACACAAACACACACACACACTATAAGAAATCTTGTTGGCATGTTAAAAGAGCAGACGAGCGTATGAAATCCAACAAGAGAACGCGAATTCAAAGACAAAAAGGGGTTGACGGAAGTGGAGAAGGTGGCGAGGTGGGACAAACAAGAAGTCACGTTACCGCAAAAGGAAGTACATTCTCGAGACAGGTGAGAGTGTAACGCGAGCTTTAGCAGCAAGCTAGCCGGTTCTCAACAAACCCGAACTTACTGAGAGAAGAAAAATTAGAGGGATGAGGATGACGTGTAACGAAGATCTGATACCCGATGCTTCGCGAGGGCTGGCGGAACTTTTAAAAGTTATTTAAATTAAATAGAGTTCGCAGAAGACGAAGTGCCAGGGTGTCGGGAAGGCGGGCGATGAGATAAGACTTGATTGCAGCGAGAGGACGGCAGAAAGAAGGAGGACGGGGCTACGATGGACGAAAAGATAGAGAGAGAAAAGTTGGGAAGAGCTGTGAGGAGAGGAGGATGCTCGACAGTATTGATAGCGACAACACCCCCGGATAAAATATAACGCGCGTCTCAGAGCAGGGAATTAAAAGGTATTTCTGGCCCCTTTTAACGGCCGCGTCTTCCTTCTTCGGGAAGAATACGCAAGAAGGCAGAGCGAAGGCGGCCTTCGGGGTCGAGGTGCTGTACCGGGGGTAGAAAGGGTGCCCTCCGCCCCCATGGTCTGCCGCTATCTCAACTCTCTCTCTCTCCTTCTCCTTCACCCCGATTTTCGAGAGGGTGAGGCCCACGATAATAACTCCCTTTATGCTTTTTTTACTAGCGCATCCTCCTCGAGCGGGGGAGGCCATTAATATTCGTGAAATCACCGCTATCCTGCCCTTTTACCATGGCGAAACGGCTTTCGCCGAAAATCACCGGCGCCTCCCCTTCCCATCCGCCACGGCCCTACACCCCGAAGCCTTTCAATGTTCCCTGGGCCGATTTGCATAGCGGCCGGATTAGGCCATTACAGATTCCGGATAGCGCAAAAGTTCGCCGGACTCGTGAAACTAATACTTCCACTGTGCTGGAATACAGTGTGCGAGGGCGGAGGGGTTGGAGTTGGGGGGGGGGGGGGAGGCTACCGGCATGCTAGTGAAAGCTAGCATTGTGGTAGTGCGGGGGTGTACGCGTCGCTTCATAAATATGGCGGTTCCTCCACTAGTGGCGGGGGTGAAACGATTAATCGAGCCTTATCGGGCGTCCATTATGCCGCGGCAACTTCATTACTCCGATTTCATTCGGGGAACTTCAGCCTCCGGAACCGGCACGCCTGCTCCGAACCGCGCACCAAGTTTGCAAAGCGTGCAGCAGGCATGGGCTGCGCTGCCCGCCGAATCGAGAGAGTCCGAGTGACCTGATGGATCGATCGGCCATTCTGCGTCCCGTCTGCCCGACAGCAGACTCCGAGAGTAGTTGGCCGAGCGCGCCAGAACGAGAGGTAAATAGGAGGGTATTAAGTTCTCAATAAAAGTGGAAGCGATCGGTGGATGCCTTAATGCAACCTGGATCTCGGGATCCTTTCCCTCTCCCGAGGGAGTCTCGCCAGACCTCACTCGCGAAAGCCGAACGGCTCTTGTTACGAGGAACTTTCGGCAGCAATAATGGTCGCCGCCGCCGCCCCAGAACTTCAAGTATTGTTTTATCGCCTTTAATAGCCGCCGCTCGAGTAACGCTCACTACCCACCCCTCCTCAACTACCTTACTCTTCTCACAACCACCCATCCCTCCGACTTTCGGATCTTTCTGCACCTCTGGACCATTTACTTTCCCCATCGACAAAAAGAGAAGTGGCATCCATCCAGTGTTGCCCGATTGCTAACTGCAGCCAATGGACTACCAGTTCTGTGACTACAGGTTGCTCTAATTCAAATCCCCGCCGGCAAGTTGGATTATCCAACTCTCGCTAAGTCCGCAGCCAAACTCCACGGGCACAGACATAGACCGACACAGAAGCGCCGCCGACGGTGCAGCATCCGCAGAGGTCCAGGATAAACTGAGTGAACTCACGATTTCCATTCGAATAACTGTAATCACGGGAAACCAGCCGGGAGTTAGAGGAGGATAATAAATCGACCGCAACAAATCCTCGCAGTTGCCTGATCGCGAAAAACAAAGGCAAGCTCGAGGCGGCTAAAATCTGGCGGTTGCCACTGGGGCACAAAGTACGCGTCATCATTGGAGGTAATGCAAATGAAACCTATCGAAAATCCGGTGTGCCAGTGAAAATTGACCTGCTTGCAATCGGACAACTGATGCGGCGGTTAATGCACTCTTGAAATTCACATTGAAAGCCCGCATCCAGATGGAAGTTCGCTTTTGATCACGCGCGCCCTCCCCGAAATAACAGGTATTCCCTCGCATAAGCGATGAGTAGCTGTGATGAATTGAACTCTGCCGCAATGTGTCCCTCTCTATCTGCTTTGATTAGAACTTGATAATATTTTGTCGGCTAGTGGCTTGACCGTTGGACATAGACCATTAACTTTCCTTGGGCAGGGTGACGGGGTTGGTGAAAGGGCAAGTGCGAAAGGTAGAGGGCAGTGAGATAGGTGGGAAGGAAGAAGGGAAGTAAGAGGGTGGTTCTTTCGTGTATAGAAAAGCTTGGCTAGACAGGGAAGCATCACTGAACTGGAGGATAGGAGGGGTGCGCGTTGTTCGCGGCAGGGAGACGAGCAGTAATTTATGGCAGAAGTTTTGATATACTGCGCATTTAGGGTAGAACTTTAAAATATTAAAATAGCTACGGCGATACGATAGAGGCTCGAACCGCGACGGGAGATTTATCATGTGCGGGAGATACCGTCTTTCTCTCTCTCTCACTCTCTCTGGCTCGCTATCTGTGTATACCGGCTGCGACACAACAGCGACATTCACCCCTGCGATCTCCGCGACCCTCCCAGTCCATCATCCTCCTGGCTACACTCCCTACCACTCCCCTGCCCCTCTCTGTTACGTCACTTGCTCCCACAACCACACTCACTGCCACACTGCAGGCCACGTATGCCCATGAATACATTGCTAGGTTTAACTCTCTACCTTCCAATGCGATTTCGCTTGTTCTCTATATCTATCGCGAGATTCATGCGGCATCGTTGTCGCTTTCAGTTGTTCGACCCTTCTGTTGAATGATATTTTAGAAGGCAGGGGGATGGGGCGCGTGCTCCAGCTTCCTTGACCGATACGCTGATCTCAGCCAACGATCTTCGACGATAGAGTGTCGTTCAACCATAAATCGTTCGCACGCCTTTACCCACCAGATATACTTTATGAATATTCGTTATAAATGTCGATGAGCCTCCGCGATAAAGGGGAACGCCACCACCTCGAGAGCATCCGGCTAAAGTCGTATTTTCACGCAACCCGACAGCCAACTACTCGATATTGCGGGAGCGAGGATTGCAACTGGCGTCGAAAATTAATCGGCCTTCTTGCGGGATATTTCTCGAGCAAGGACCATTTCTCTCTGAAGTTCACGTGTCGTTGGTGGGGGAGGGAAGTCGGGAGGAAAGCCTGCTACTCCGTTTCGAAGCACGTAATCGTCAATCGGCCGATAGGTCATGAATCAAGGGGATGCCACGAGTTCTGACCTACTGGCACCATCTTTATTATTCTCGCCCCCTCGCACTCGATAATACCAGGAGCGAAAAAAAGCAGACACCACCCCATCTTGGAGCGCAGAGGGGTTGCGGGATACGGCGATTCCAAGTGCACCGCGCGCCGAGCACAAGGACGAGGACACGCGTGGCATGTGCGACCGCATATGGCGCGTGGCTTCCCATTGTTGAGGGCGCGGCTCACCTAACTGACTTTATGGTTCACCGTACGCTCCAACTCCAGGCTCGATGCTCTCTCCTCGCCGGAATATGAACGACATGTGCGCAAGGTGTCACGGAACGATTCATCGCTGATAAAACTATTGTCGCGCACCCGTTCGCCGAGCCTCGATTTTTCAGCCAGTGACCTTTACGCCTCGAAGCTGCGCTCCACCGAAATCGCCCTACTTTGTCAGAGAAAATCACATTTGCACTTTGCAACAGACTAGGGGAGCGAATCCAGTTAAGTTCACGATTTTATATAGTCTAGACGATCAAAGAAAAATATTTGCAGCTCGAGTATCTCATTGTTAATAGAAAGTCTCTGAGAATAATATCAGAGGAGGACTGGCGCGTATACGGAAAGGATGGAATTCGAGTCTGAGATACTTGGAAAGCGAGCCTATTTCGAAATGGACGGCAGCTCATCGCGACTCTAGTTAAATACTCGAGCATACAATGGAAACGCTCGGGGTTACTTAAGGTCAACCTGAGCTACATCGCGAAAGGACTCTCTCGGTACTGTCGAGTGAGTCAAGGGGGCTGGATCGCGGGGTTAAATAGCAGTTTTATTCGTGGATAGTTTTAATTTCTCGCGAACACTGGCGGCGCTCCCTGCTGGGACAATGGACAATTCGGCAAGAAGCTCCTCAAAGTTTTGCGCCGTCCTGGCTAACTCGAAAGTATGAATAGCAAAGGCTCGCCTCCCATGTAATTCATGGAGGAGGAACAGGCGCGCCATTGCAATCAGCGATCCCCTCGAAGAGGAGGGAAACTGGGACGTAGGACATTTAAATTATGCATTCTCCTAGAAAAGGTGTACTGTGGGGGGAATCGGGACTGGCTGGGACTCGGAGAATCGAGCAGCCGGCTCCTAGAAATCGTGCTGGCATAATGGACAGCTTCACGAATCGATAGAGTTCGTGTCGCGTTTCCTCGCTCGGGAACCCCGAAGACAGCCTGGCAAGCAAGCAAGCAAGCAAGCACGGGACTAACTGGCAGAACTCGATCGTTCGCCATAGATATCCACGTCAGCCTAACGGAATTCGTAAGTGAGTGCGTGCACAGTTCGATCGATTATCGAGTGCATTTACCCCATAACTGAATCCATTCTGCTGGCAATAAGAGCTCGCTACGATTGGTAGCTCTCCGAAAGATCGAATTAGCTGGCACTTCGTTTGCCAGTCCGGCCGATCCAACTCCGTCGCTCCCAATAATCTTATTATCCAGAAATTATATTTACCTATTAGAGGCCGCGTTAACAATCGTAGTTTCCGCGCCGGTAGAAATAATATTTCAAGCGGGCAATCCTGAACTTTTCCTCGCTCCACCAGCGAATTAGGTAAACGAAATAACGTCGAGTTTACCGAGTTGCGAAATGTTGCTCGGCTTTACAAAATGCAGTTAGAAGCCACACGAGTGCGGGGACCCACGTGGCTGCGCGCATACATCCTTTGGGACACGGCGGCGTTCGCCGAGTTAGACTACTTGCTACCGTCAGATTCGCGTTCCGAGAGTTTCTCGGATGCGGAGGAGGATGTAAGCTTCAGCAGGAATCCCCGGCACATTCTCCCGGCGCAGGAAGTAGTTCGCGCCTACAGGAGACGTCCCACCTCCTCGCCGAGCCTTTCCTCGCTGCGTTATTCTTGCGCTCATTCGCTTTGATGTAACGAGTTCATGTTTAACTGACGTTAAACGGGCGAGGCTAATTCGTGGGTAAATTGTTCGAGCAAAATGTCGAGCCTCTCGTCTCGAGAGTGCGGCCTCCACCGAGACCGCCGGCTCGTTTTAAAGGGTGAAAAGTGGATCTCGTTCTAACGGGGCCGATTCCATGAAAATGAGTGGGCGAGAAAGTAAGAGAAAGGGAGAATGAGCTGGCAGCCGCATAATTACTAATCGCCAGCATACCGTCCGCAAAACGGTGTCGAGAGGGTGGTAGCACGCGCAGCAACAGTCGAAAAAGCATGTGTGAAACGAGGAAGAAAGGCAAAATGGAGAAGCAGAGCGGGGGGAGGGAGGGAGAGTGGAGCGGCAGCCGTTGAATATCGGCGATTAAACGCACTCGCATAATTGATCGTTCGATTTGGCCGTTGGCGCGTACACCTATATTGGAAGCAGGAAATCCACCGACATCGAGAACGCGCCGCGTGTATCGATGCGTGGGCAAATCCGGCGGGCGCACACTCTGCCCAGGATGGCTAGGTCGATATGCAATCCACCAATCTCCGCTGTGTGCCTCTCTGTCGACGGCGGAAATGCCGCTGCCGCCGCTCTCCGTTCTCTCGCCGACCGAGGAAGCCAAAAGGTTGGAGAGGATGCCGAGAGGCGGACTAGGCGAGTGCACCTAATAAAACGAAAGAGAAAGCGCTGCCAAGGCCGCTTTCCCGTAAAGACAAAGAGAGGATATCGTATGCATGTATATGTATGTATATGATAGTTGGCAGAGGGAGCATGAGTTGGAGGGCACACGTTGCCGGCAGGCTTCATGGAAATCAGGAGCGAAGCGGTGGCCTGGGTTCTCTGAGACCGGCCTGCCGGCCTTCTTCTCACTCTCCTACTCTCTCATCCACCCACCCCCGCCATAGCAAAGCGCTTCGATTATCGATGATCGAAATTACCCCCCCAGAATTATTATTAAGGCACGTCTACACCGGGGCGAACAAGCGCGAGCGAGCGAGAGAGGCATGGATGCGGCCTCCCCGATTCGATTATGCTTCCGTTCCGTCTGGCCGGCCGCGACGCTCGTCTGCCGCGCCACGCCGCGCCGCCGTCCAAAATCCATTTTAACCAGTCGAATGACCCGAGCAGCACGCATCCGCGTGCAGCGGCGCGCTGCAGTTTCCCTCGCTGGATTAACGCTGCGGAAGTAGGTTATCGAGTAAGTTTAGATTGCGTACGCCGAGCGCGCCCCTCTCGTTTTCGCACACGCCACCACCACTGCCACTGCCACTACCACTGCGCGCCACCGACCGCCCGCCCGCCCTGTTAATTCGCATCGGCTGACAATTACAAGCTCGCTCTCCTTTCCTCCGACTCACTCCTCTCAACTAGCGCCATCAAGCCAGGCCTCCAGGCTCTCAACTTTGTGGCTGCCGCTGACGTTGCGCTTACAAGGAGTCGAGCGTACTGCACCGCCCCGTAAGAATGTGAACTAGCTGACACTAGGCGAATTAGTCGATCCCTAGCAATTTCACTGGCAAGAGAACTTCCAGTACCCATTGTAGTTTTGTTCGACACCCCGCGCTGCCTCTACAAGTCGCAAACTTCCAAGAGCTCGTCTTTCTTCTCGCTCCACCCAACCCCTCCCAACCGCAACAAAATCGAAGCACAGTCTTTTTACGTACAAAAGCACGGATTACAATGGTCAATCTCGTAACGGGGGAATAATACGGGGGGAGAGCAGAGGAGGTTTTTTTCTATGTCGCGGGGAACGCAGCCGCAATTTGCGGAGAGTTCTGGCGAGCCAAATCGCGCGTTATTAACAATAATATATACGGGAAAAGGGCTGCTTTATATGCGGGCGTGCGCCAGAGGGGAAAGGTCTCGGGGCTGGTTGGCGATTTCGTTCCGGCTCGTTTCGAGGGCAAACGACATGGCCGATCGAAAGGCTCTGGGCCCCGCAGGATCGTTTAATAGGCATCGAATGGCCGGCGAGAGGACGAGAGCGTCGCGGAGTGCAGGGGCCAGAAAAAAAGCTCGGCGAAGGGCAACCACCCAGGCGGCACCAACCACCCTTCCGCTCGAACGAGCGGAACGTGCGCCCGAGCCGATGGCGTTTTGATTCGAGGCCGGAACGTGCGCTGCTTAGTAGCCGCGCCGGAAACTACCCGTGCTTACAAGTACGAAGGAGCTACGATATCCTTTGATGACTACACGTCTTCGCACCGGCGAGCAATGTTAGTAGATAGTAATGGCCAGGTACTCACCGGCACGCCGATATAATGGAGACATTTTCCACTGTACGAGACCTGATTTACAATTCGGACGTACTCGGCAGTAAGTTTCGCCGCAGGTATTACCTGTCAGCTCTGTCAGCGGGCCGATTGCCTCCACCACTCTACTTTGTCGCCACATCGATCCCACTCAATTCTCAAGCTCTTGCTGGTGCAAGGGCCGCACACAGACCGAGAGAGAGGGAGAGACAGGGGGAACTCGAAGCCTTCTCCACCGTGGACGGAACTTATATTATGTCGATAATTCAGCCCCGAAATTGCAGGCCCACTCTCGCGGTAGCTTGGCATCAAGTTTCCCTAAGACTCTGGAAGCACCAGCGCCAGTTCCTGCGGCTTCCACCTTATGACCACACTTTAAGCAGAGACTCGACTTTGTCAAGAAATTCTCGGGGAATGTTTAATAGTTACCAACTCCGACAGCACACTCACTCTCCATCCACTTTTATAACTGGTCAATGCTCTGGGCAGAGGGCCGAAGTATAATTTTTAATCGGTTTAACTTGGGCAATTGTGTCGCACGATATAATGTCATTATTGGGTTCATCGCCTGGATCACATTACGGTGTACACGATCGCTCGTTCATTACACCACTCTTGCCGGCCCGCGGCCCATTATTATTAGAAATTCCCGTTATAGTGATTAATAGCATTCGAGGGATCGGTCGGTGACGTTAATCATATCAATTTGGGGCCACTCGTCCAATTTCAACTAGTGGCAGGCAGGCAGGCAGGGAGGCGCGTGCAGTTCTGTCCTGCAGGCAGCGAGCGGCCACGTGGACCGAGTCCGAGCCGCGATCAGGTCGGCGCTCTATGCGTAAACCTTTATAGACAGGCATGCAATGCAATCGCTCGGCACTTCGATTTCCCCTTCGATCCGCAACGATTTCCGCAGCTGTTTCCGACGTCAATTAAAACATGCATGCGCAAACTTGGAATACGCCAGCAAGGGCACCTAATGGATTAACCGGACGCTGATCCGGCGGTATGCTGCTGGCTACAGAGAGGCATTCGTTTGGTCGAAATTAATCAAGAGTTTTTCGTTTTCAGTCCATTCCGCCGGGCTACACCATTAATTCAATTAATTCGGTGCGCCGGGCTACTACCGTGGAAATGTCTCTGTCGCATGGAAATCCGCAGTGGCCGCTCGAACAAGCGACACCAAATTTCCCTAAGTACGGGAGGAGCGAGTCAGAGTGGGCAGAGAGCGCGGTCTTGCCAAATAGGCGGTGTCGATTAAAGCGCGTCGCATCCCCATTACGCGGCGATGTCCCGATCCGCGCTTGTTCCGCAAAATTAATTCCGAATTAGCACTGACCTCTTGACTTTCGCTCCTCTCTCGACCCATGCGCCTAGATACACGCGTGTCCAAGATATACATACATGTAGCTACACCGATAGGAGGGAACGTAGCAATATGCAAGCCGCGACAGAGGCGAGCGCTAACCCGAGCACAGAGAATCCGTCGGGTTGTAGCTGTAGCGTGTCACGTGCACGTCCGACGGCCGGCCTCCTGGAGCAGGGCTTGTCAGCGCTGCGCTTGACAGGACACACGTGCTGCGCTTTCCCACGTACATCAACTCGCACGTCCTGCGGCTCCGGCTCAAAGGACGACTTAACCTCGCCTCTATGTTACAAGGCTTCCAACCGCCCGCGAACCAGCCGTCTCCTCGGCGTATACTCCTCTCTCCTCGCGAACCACCCTATAGATCGCTAGCGCTAATTGTAACCTGGCACGATAGCCTTCCGTGTTCCCCTCGACACACCGGCCACTAGCCGCGCCGCAATCTCGCCGACCGCAAGTGTCTTGTCTTACACGATATAACCTTCGCGTGTCTACCTCTACACTTTAGTCGCCGGCAAAAAGTCCTCGCCGACAAGGCCGCTCGTCGGATATACCCGGTATATTGGTATTTCCGTGGGCCACGGGCTGGCGAGAGGTCGGGGGCAGTAGCAGGGGCCGGTATCAATTTTTGAGCGAATCACCGAGTGACGGGGAATTTCGACGAGGTGTCACGGAGCTCGCGGTAAATCCTGATGAAAGAGGAATCGTGGAGCCGGCTGGTTTCGGCAGTGGGCTTTTCCCAGTACGATGGCCTGCGGGCGGCGCGGCGCGGCATGGCGCGACGCTGAGCGCTCCCGAACTCTGGAGGACAGGCCGATGTCGTGGAGTAACGGGGGCGGCTTTTGACTCCCTGCCAAGTGCGAGGCTGCGCCCCACCACTCACCCTCCGCCCTTCTGGCCTTTCGTCGTTCTGGCGGTGCACGCATCGGGATTAGCAGCGTGCACGGCCAGACTACGTCAGGATTTATGATTGAAGCTTCGCTCGACCGCGGAAAATGGCCGGGAAAAAAGGGAGTGGGCACCGGCAGGGAAACCACGACAGGGTGGAAGGAGGCTGCAACCAGTGCGAGCTGGAACCGGAGAACTCGTAAAATTTGGCATCTGGCATTCCCGGTCGCTGCTCCTGCTCGACCTATCCCTCCCCGCGCCACTCCTTCCTATCCCACCACTCCTCATAGTCTTATGCTACCGTGGCTACTTCTTTCGCCTCGCTACCGACACGATTCCGAACACACCCACCCCGCCTCCTCTCCTATTTTCAAAGAGTTCCGCTATGTTCTCCCGCTTTTACGATCGGCAATCGCGGTTCCGGTGTTCCGCGCTGTCTCGCGTCAAGTGCGTTCCTGGCAAACATCTTTATAGTCATCTTTAACGCGGCGCATCTTTCCTCTTTGCTCGTTTCAATTCCACAGGCGCTTTTTACTCATGAAACGCCACATGCTCGAGGTCTTAATTAGGTTTCGAGGAAGCAAAGTATCATGAAAGACAGGATATGTATGCATGGGAAGCACCGATGCTTCTTACTGATCAGTCGCTTCTTTCCTCTTTCATTTGGGGAAATTTGAGGTAGCAGCTCTTATAGTTGGCGATCCTCTCGACGGCTTGTAAATCGGCTGGCCGTTCTATAACAGCGTACAAGTCACGGGCCCTTTCAGGCATCCTTCGATCGTGTTCGAGTATCTCGGGCTTGGTCGCTCAAGTGCTGTATTATACCCTCAGGACCCTCTCGAGCAATACCTGACTATCTAGTGACTTGTCGTCCGAGGTAGTAGAGGTCGAAGGTCCGAGTACTCGCTCAAAGGG
Organism: Ectemnius continuus; assembly: GCA_910591665.1. Classification (NCBI taxonomy): domain Eukaryota; kingdom Metazoa; phylum Arthropoda; class Insecta; order Hymenoptera; family Crabronidae; genus Ectemnius; species Ectemnius continuus. Next base: position 2,401,493 of record OU342868.1, on the reverse strand, counting down.
GGTCGAGAGCGAAATTATTCTCCAGCGTGACTGATTACGGCCGATCGGCCCGCCGGTAATCGACGGGGGCTTCCTGCGTTAAACCAATTCTCAGGCATTATGCAGCCCAGCCAAGAACTTCAAAGACCTCGGGATACATGTATAATGTTACTAATGCATCTATAATCATGCTAAATTCAACATTAGGCAGGTGGACGGTGGACCCTTCCGGAAACACGTACACTCGGCATGCCACCATTGAACACGAACCGACGAACTTAGCCCGAACAGAACTTTCCACTCTCCAAACTTTATGTCCACGTTTCTGCACACTCTGATGCATCCTTAGCTCGATAAACGTTAGCTATTAGAGTCATATGATGGAATTCCTCGGGGCTTGGAGGTCGTGCCGAGTGCGAAATCAATTGAATCGATACTACAGCTGTAATCGGTGGGGCAGGTAGAATACAGTGAATTATTGGCTGGACTTAGCCTCGACAGTGGCCGAGAGCGCATAAAATATCTACGAGGTTATTTACAGCCATACACGGTGCACGGCACTTCTTCCCCCGGCGTGTAATTGTCCAGCGATGTGCTGTGCACGTAACTCGGTGCGTGCCTGCATTTACGGACAAAGCAGCGCGTTTATATCGCGCGTAAATATCTCGGGTACACGCTAAGTGGCTGGACACCAGCGAATTAAATCGATTATTTGTTGATCCGCCCTATCTATAAATTGACCAGCCATTCGCCAGCACTCCCTGCGAATGGGGAAGCATGCTCGCTCGACTACTTACTTCGCAAAACGCGAATGGAGCTGGTGGATTCACTTAAACCCCGCAAAGACCCTCACCGATCTAACTAGGGAAAAATCGTGCCGCGTCACACCATTATCGGAACGAGTCCGCGCCAAAAATGCATTGAGCGCGCTGTGAAATACGGTCGAGCCTACGCGCAACTCGTTTTACGCTGCGTCTTTATGCGGCGACACGGCGAATTCTCGGCGCGAGTTGCTGGCAAAGTTGAGTTTACGCAGGCACGTGCATATACATGCATAGCTAGGTAGCACTCGGTGGATGGTGCAAGCCTTCTTTTTTCGTGGGGCGCACTTTCGATCGTGCTGCGCGAGCGAGCCCGGCCGAACGGAATCGGTACGTAAACCTTAACGGCTGTTGTAAACTCGATAAATAGAATCGCTGCCGAGTGCTTCGTGCACGGGAGAAGAAGGCGGGCCCTCTCTCTGTGTATTTATGTACCGACTGGGTATGTACACACTAAGAGAAGAGAAGGCCGAGGGAGGGAGGGAAGCTGGGTGCTCGTATCCTCAGGGACACGTTCGCACGATAAGTCAAGCGCAGCGTCGACTCGATGCCCGCCACCCGCGATCGTTAGCGACTGCCAAACACACAAGTGCAAGCGAATCCCTTTCCCTGGGAAAAGTGCAATTTTATTTGAAGTCTAACACACGCTCTGACATATAGAACTTTGGGCGGAGGGAGAGCGACTTCCACCCAGCCAGTGACTCGGGCGTGCTCGATAAACCACCTTCGAAAAGGCATCGAATGTTTCACAGCTACTTCCAATACTTTTCCAGCCTCTCAGAGCCAAGACTCGTGTCGCCAGAGGAAAACAGTCTTCCGTTCAAGAATTTCTACTCCCTCCCACCTTACTTCAGAGAAGTTTCTCCACCTGAGAGTTTACTCTCGAGGAACTAGGCGACAAAAATTCTTCCTACTCTTTTGAATCAGTAGTTGGTTATTACATATGGAAATATTGGGTTTAAATACTCGGGGCGTTGTGAGATGCTGCGAGAAAGAAGGTAAGCAAGGATTCTCAAGGAGAGTGAGGAGTTGCCCCTTCAAAAATTTTCGATTTTTCGAAGGTTCTGGGACCGGGACGAACGCTTGATTTTTCGATTGCTCGTGTCTCAAAACGGATAAAAAACATAAATGTTGTGGGGGAAATGCCGGAATTCTACCTAAAACACGTGGAAAACCAATTCTGAATATTTCATTTCAACAGTTTTTGCCATATTTTTTTATCTTCCCGACCTTTCCCGGGGCTGAAACTTGGTGGGGAATGTTTTTTTGCATCGAGGAAGAAGTAGTAAAAATTCCAGAGCCCTAGCTCAAAATTCATTTTTTCGCAAATTTTTTAAGGCATACCCCTTCAAAAATTTTCGATTTTTCGAAGGTTCTGGGATCGGGACGAACGCTTGATTTTTCGATTTCTCGTGTCTCAAAACGGATAAAAAACATAAATGTTGTGGGGGAAATGCCGGAATTCGACCTAAAACACATGGAAAACCGATCTTGAATATTTCATTTCAACCGTTTATGCCATGTTTTTTTATCTTCCCGACCTTTCCCGGGGCTGCAACTTTGTAGAAAGTGTTTTTTTGCATCGAGGAAGAAGTAGTAAAAATTCCAGAGCCCTAGCTCAAAATTCATTTTTTCGCAAATTTTTTAAGGCATACCCCTTCAAAAATTTTCGATTTTTCGAAGGTTCTGGGATCGGGACGAACGCTTGATTTTTCGATTTCTCGTGTCTCAAAACGGATAAAAAACATAAATGTTGTGGGGGAAATGCCGGAATTCGACCTAAAACACATGGAAAACCGATCTTGAATATTTCATTTCAACCGTTTATGCCATGTTTTTTTATCTTCCCGACCTTTCCCGGGGCTGCAACTTTGTAGAAAGTGTTTTTTTGCATCGAGGAAGAAGTAGAAAAAATTCCAGAGCCCTAGCTCAAAATTCATTTTTTCGCAAATTTTTTAAGGCATACCCCTTCAAAAATTTTCGATTTTTCGAAGGTTCTGGGACCGCAACGAACGCTTGATTTTTCGATTCCTCGTGTCTCAAAACGGATAAAAAACATAAATGTTGTGGGGGAAATGCCGGAATTCTACCTAAAACAGGTGGAAAACCGATCTTGAGTATTTCATTTCAACGGTTTTTCCTATGTTTTTTTATCTTCCCGACCTTTCCCGGGGCTGAAACTTGGTGGGGAATGTTTTTTTGCATCGAGGAAGAAGTAGTAAAAATTCCAGAGCCCTAGCTCAAAATTCATTTTTTCGCAAATTTTTTAAGGCATACCCCTTCAAAAATTTTCGATTTTTCGAAGGTTCTGGGATCGGGACGAACGCTTGATTTTTCGATTACTCGTGTCTCAAAACGGATAAAAAACATAAATGTTGTGGGGGAAATGCCGAAATTCTGCCTAAAACATGTGGAAAACCGATCTTGAAAAATTGATTTCGATGGTTTTCCCCGTGTTTTTGGTACTTCTCGACCTTTCCCGGGGCTGAAATTTGGTAGGTAATGTTTTTTTACGCCAAGGAAGATATCATAAAAATTCCAGAGCCCTAGCTCAAAATTTTTTTTTCCCCATATTTTTGGCCACCGAAAATATCCCATTTTTGGTGGTGATTCAAAGGCAAGTGACTCACCCTGTACACCGACGTAACCCGAGCACGACTTTCCGCGAAATGGTTCGAGAGCCTTTCTCGTGTATCTTTCGTTCTCGTATTCCTCCAAACAAGAGAAGGAGAGAGAATCTACCGGCCACATATGAGCACTCTCACACCTAAGGCAGCAGAAGGCAGACTGCGGCTGTTACGCTCTCAGCGGCGACTTCCTACATCCTCGAGGAGCGTGTAAACGTACATGGCTTGCACCCTGCGGCCAGCACCTTCCGAGCACACCAGGCTCCTGGTAATACATGGCGATGCCGTGCTCGACTCTGTAATACCTAACTGTATGCGCCTCGACCTCCCAGGCGAAGATGAATCGTCGTACGTGGAGACGCCGAACACCCATTCAACCCTCGACTGCCTGTCTTACTAATATCTTCATCGTGCCGATTTACCCCTCTCTACGAATCACAGTAAACATTTTTTCCAGCGTCGAGAAACACGCTTTTATGTTGCAATGTAAAAGTAGGCTTTTTGGAGAAACAGAGAACTGAAATTGTAGTAGCGAGCACGAATATGCACCTCTCAGCGAACCGTGAAAGCAGATGCTCTGATTCCAAAAGCTTTCCATATGGAGAGGAGTAAAAACAATGGCTTTTATCCTATCTACTCTCCGAGTACGAGATAATGCAGCTATACTAAAAATAACTTTGAACATCAAATGGATGTGTCGACATGCGAAAAAGACCTTTTACATAAATGCTACCACATAAGTTTGCGCTAATTACTGATTGCAAAAAGAGGAGTGAGGGGGGCTGAGAGAGAGAAAGAGTGAGATAATGGGGAATCACAGAGCAAATGTAGGAGCGGAATGGGGCGCGCTTAACGTTTCTATTAATTCCAGCGGTAGCGTCTCCAAATAACGAATGAGGCACATTAATGTCCAAAGGTAAGCGGTCGTACGCGGTCGTTCATAAACCGCTGGCGTCCTATCCGAGGCCATTTACGATTTTCCACCGCTCATAAATTCCAGAGGAAGAGAGCCACGGAGAGAAAGAGCTGCTAACACTTGCCGAAATCCTTAGTGCAGACATGTAGAATGTAGTCCTGGTAATCGCATTAATTTCCTAAGGCCTCTTACAAGCGATTAGAAGAGAAGCTCGAAGTTAATCAGGCTAGGCGAGAGATAGAATGGTCGGGATCAGTAGGGTGTTTGTTTTTATCGAGGGTACACAGATCACTGTTTAATTCCAACTGAAAACAGAGAAACGCTGGTAAAGGAACAGTAGACCATAGAATTCAGCTGGCTTATAAATCGGCGTAGTCATGTACCGCGTAACTGTTGGGCCATTCTCTGGCTGCTCTATTCTGCCCCGAAAAGCCGGGCCCGTGACGAGTGGATACACGCTTAGCTTTTGCTACGAGCAACATGCTGCACCCGTTCAATTTCCTACTGTACGCCGCGCCGCACCGCCGCGCCGTCTCTCTTCGACCTTCTCCAAGCCCCGATCTCTTTCGCTCCGGGCAATCTCGGCCTCGTCTCTTCCCGGCTGAGTTCCTCCGTTCTCTCGGAAATACATAGGTGATCGAACAAGATTCAGAGCCGCGTATCACGATCTACACGTCTATGGAACTTCCTCTCGGCGACGACGTGCCCACCAGTTATCTTCCTTTAATCCTGGCATACCGAGAGGTGACTGGTGCGAGCCGATGTATGCAAATCCCAACTGCGAACTTGTTAAGTGAACGCACGACTGTATTACGGCAACGATAAATTGCAGATCGACTGGAGGAAGTGTTACGGAACTGCGGGGAGTCGCGCGAAATCGAGTCGACCACATTTACCGCTCCCACTTCCCATTGGTATTCGATGCCCAGCGACGATACTCTACCAGTGGTTTGCTTATTGGTCTGCCATCCGATACGAAATGCATTGCTACCGCCCTTTTTGCCGGTATCTATTTAGCGATTTTCAAGTGGCCGACATTCCAGAGATGAAGTGTTCACTGGCAAAGCCGGTACTTTATAACGGGAGCGTCTTAAGTTCAGAGGGATGGTGATAAATACGGCTTGAATGCCGTGAAAATTCATGGGAACGCGTCTCCTTTTATTATCGCGAACAGAACGGAAGTAGGCCGAGCGAGCGAGTGCGGAGAGTGCGGAGAGTGAGGAGAGGCCGTTGAAAGGGAGACAGCGAGAGAAAAAAGGGAAGTTGGCGATGGAGGCAGCCCGGGAAAAGCGGCCATCCAGAGTTCCATTGGTATCCCGCGGCAAAGTAGTGCTTCGAGCTTTAACTTCTTCGCCCGTCGCTTTACACGCCGCTTTTCCCCGAAAGTACTCCACTCCGGCGTCCACTGACGGCATTGTTGTGCGGGGAACCCTATAACCACTTATACCCACACGATTCACACTGCGATCACACACGCCCACACACATTCCTCGCTCCTCGCGCTACGATAGATCCCAAGGCGCATTCAAAGTCACCGGGCGGGCCGATTGAACTTTTCCCTGAGCTTCTCATCGATGCGTCGCTGAATCGGCAATGAGCCTTACGTGGATATCTCGCCCGAGAACTTTCCCTACGAAAGCCTGCCTCTTCTCTCTCACTCGCGCGCGCGCGCGTCTTTTCGCCTAGCGAACATTATACCATTCGCTGGGCGACAGGGCACTGCTTTAAATTCCTCGAGCGATCCACCGGAGATTCCCAGCGACGATATCGCCTATTCCAGACTTCCCATCACTAAATATACTCGCCTCGGCAGGAATTATAACAGACACTGTCTAGGAAGACTAAGGACACGCGGTGCAGCAACGTATTTATTTAGTGGAAGAGGATGCGCACGCGCGCCACCGGGCGTTCCCTTAGAGTATCAGGGCTCAAAGGGTCGCACAAAGTAATTTGCAGCGGTTGCTCGTGAATCGGATTTACATTTAGCTTGGAGAGCGGCGAGAATTCGCGGATTCGGAGCCACCTGACAATTACTGGGTTTGCCGGCCCGACGTGGTGGTGGTGGTGGCGGCGTGGCGTGGCAGCAGTAGAGGGATGCGAGACGGAAGAGCAAACGGTTAAAGCTCTTGGCCCCGCTCCCTCTCTCTCCCTCCCTCTCTCCCTCTCTCTCGAGCAGAAGGCACGCAACACTAAATTTGCATCTGCTTCGGAATACACGTCGGACTGGCAGGCTGAAAGGGCTGTAGGCGAGAACTCGTGGAGTGAAAGAGAGCTTCTGAGTAAATCAGAGTCCACGCGAAACTGAGAGAGAAAGAGAAGGGGTGGAAGTGAGGCGGTGAAGGCGCGAGGGGAAAGGAGGAAAGAGGACGGCGGATAGCGCGAAACCTCCCGCCTTTTAAGGGTAGACTACTCGGGGAATTGAGTAGAAAAGAGGGAGCGCTTAATCGGCTTTAATTGCAAACATCACGGCGCTTCACAGATTCCCGCGAGCATTTCACGGTTTTGAATCGCCAAGCCACGCCACGCCGTGTATTCTCCCGTCTGCGTTTCACTCTGCCCGTCAGCCTCCCTCTCCTATCCTTCTTCCGGTTTTTATCCGCATCGCGACAGTGCTGCTGAACGTGCTCGCGAGCGAGAGCGCGCGCGCGCGCACGCCAACGATTCCTCCCGTCTGGAGGTCTGCGATTTTTTGTAGAGCCACCGCCGGGACTGTCGCTCCAACGTTACTAGCACGCTGCTGGACAGGCCGACGAGCGAATTGACGTCCTCGTGGCTGCGATTCAAACTCGGATTCCATTGTGCCTCATATTAATGTATTCCCGGTGTTAAGGGACGAAACGCTCCGGCTTCCTGGCGGAATCGGCATTCCGCTTGAACATCGCGCGAGCTAACTGAATAAGCTCGAGTGCGCCGCTGGCCAAAGAAAGAACGGGAACTAGCTACCCGAGACTGTTCACTAAATACGAATTAGTACTCGTGGAATTTCCGGTCCAACCAGAACGGTCGCGGCCGAATCGGTGAAGCACTGAAGTTGCAAACGTTTCATTAACGTTAAAACGAACGAACCCACTCCTTTGGTCGGTGAGCAGTGGATAAGTGCCTTAGCCCGAATAGGTTTCGCGAATAATTGCTCCAGATTCACTTGACTCTTGACCTGCACCACTACCCTCGAGGCCCGCCCGCCCGCCCTGTCTGCTGACGGATGATAAAATCTTAAGAAGGAATCTCTCGCTAGGGAGCTTTTTCACAAGCAAGTAGAACGTGATCTAAAAGTCAGCTCTCCCCCCCTATCTCTCCTCTTCTTTCTCTCCTAAGCTCCCGTTTTTCCCAGCCGACTGTAATTGTCTGGATAGGAGGAGGCGCCGCGCCGCGCCGCGCCGCGCTCTCGCGAGCCATTCCCGTCGGATTGGACCAAAGTAATGAAGGTGCGCTCGTCTTAGCATAAGAATCTTTCGTTACGCGTATTTGGCCCGCGCTGATTCCATCGCTTGTCCCGCGAATAATGGAGCCACGTAACAAAGGGGAATCTTCCACGAAAATTCCCGTAATACCGAGTGTACGCGGTGCTGCGGCCGAGAGAATTTTCTCCCTCACTCTTTCCCTCCACCTGCCACTGCTGGCGTTCCATGGTGGCAAGACGCGAAATCATTTTCGCCGGGCGCTATCTCTGAAAGAAACCCTTGAAAAAGCGTTCGCGCGGCTAACAGATCGATGAAGGCCTTTCTCTCTCTGAGCTGGCGGCTCTTACAAAAAAAGTATTCAAATTTTTTAATCTCTCCGAATGTAGTGCGCGCTCATGGGGAATGCCGCGGATAAGAAAACCAAATGAGAAACAGCGAGCCGCCAAGAAAATGCGGCCAGGGAAAAATCCCGCTGGCGAAAGAGCGCGTGTGGTTTTTGTCGCGAGCGCCTTATCCGAGAGCCCGAAAACCTAAGATCGACTGTGCCATGTGTGTGCCAGAAAAGTTGCAGAAGAAGAGGGAACCGGCAGAGAGAAAGAGAAGAGGTGAGCGCACAGAGAAAGAGGAGGACTGGAGAAGAAGTACAAGGCGGTAGCATTCCAGCCACCCCTCCTGGGGGAAATCACATGCTTCCAGGTTTTATGAGTATTCCCACCCCGCGGCCGACCCGCGGGAGGTGCTGTCCCCTGTCTGACCCCTCCAGCTGCCACCTCCCTCTATCCCTTTTTCCCGTTTCTCATCGTCTCTGCCTCGCCCGGTTCGCTGCATCCCTCGGGAGCCCGAATGCCCGATCCCTTTGTCTTCCTGGATTATGCCGGCGGTATGACCCGATGTTTAAGACGATCGTCAGACACACTATAGGCTCTTCCCATAGCCGGACCTCGCAAAGTATCCATGTCCCCAAGCATCCCCGACACATACACCACCATCTTTAGAACCCCACCGCCTATGATGATCACCGGCACTCGAGGATAGCCTTGGTAAGAGGCTGGATGCTGTGTCGCATCGCAAAAGAAACGTGCCGAGATTCCACGGGCAGCTTTGCGAGCGCGCATCTCATCTCGGGATATATGTGTATTGCGGAAGTACGTCGCCGGAGGGAGATTGTCTTGGCAGGGAGGACGCAGCGCTGCGTCTCTTCCTGTTTACCAAGCAAGCAGGTGGCGAGAAAAATATGCGATTAGCCGTGGCGAGAATATCGCAGGCTTGTAAAGGGTCGAGATAAATCTTGCCGAAATTTTTCATCTCCCAGTTTTGGGGGAGCTTGCGATACACGGCCCGGCTCTCTCTCATTCCTTCTCGCAGCTCGTTCAATATTGTTGCTTGTCCGAGCAGGTGGAGCCAGTTCCAGTTAAGTAAGCGTGCTCAAGCCATATTGTGTACCGGCTGAATTAATAACCCCGAGCGGAGTTAACTCCGGGACATTAAAGCGGTGATTAATTATTTCATTGGAAGCGGGTGCAATAATTAGAGTCCAGACCCACTGGCTTACACGTGGATTACCGCCCTCCCATAGATACTACGCCCCACGGTCAACCCGAGGAAACTCGAGATCTCGTCGGTACATATCCCTGAAATGTACTTCATTGGGATTCATCTCGGAAGCGAACGCTATTGTGAACCACCAAAAGCTGATGGAAAATTCTGATACAGTGAAGAAGCTTTCTGTTTCGCAGTGTGCCCTCGACTGGCGAAAAGATATTTCGCGCGAGCATCACGAGCACATCGGAAGATAGCGCGAAGACAGGTAGGCGGTGAAAAGCTCAGGAGTAAGGGGATGAACGGCCGCATAGAGAACGTGCGCGGGGGTGGGTGCGGAGGAGGAAGAAAAAGGCAGAAAACGGAGACGGAGGCCACGGAGGTGGCATACCTACGTGTACCCACTCTGTCTTCAGCGAGGCGTGGAGATCGACGACTGGAATATCGATTGACTACCGCACTCCAGAACGGATGCTGGGTTCCGGTTCTCTTAACCAACCCTCTCGGATTCTTCTTCCACCTCCGTCGACTATCTCAAACGCCCCGACCCTCAACCAAGCCCTTCTACGATTCCTCAGCCACTGATGCATGTTACCCGATCGCAGCAGCCCCTTTTTTCGACGCCTCCAATGTTTCCAACTATTATCACTCCTCAACTTATCTGCCCCCACCTGCGTATCTCGCGCGCACGCCTCTATTTCCCTCGACATTCAATATCCAATTTAGAATGGCTCCAGGCCATTCCGTCACTCCGCCCATCACCCCGCTAAATGACTACTCTCTTCTCCCTCTTCTCCTACTATGACGAGTTCATACATGCATCAATAAAACATTTCCAATTTCTCTTCCATTATTATTTCATTGAATGTTTCCCTTACTGCTCGGCGAAAGTCGGGACATCGAGATGAAGGCGCACTTCCCCCGGGCCCTCCATTAGTCACTCGATGAAAAAGGTGTATAAAACATGTGATCCGTATAACAAACACATTTTTCGAAATACATTAAAGATACTTTTAGCCGGAGTGAGTTGTGTGCGGTTCGATGAGATTGGACGTGCATGAACTGTACTGTCATAGTGGACAGATGACAATGTACCATATTTCGAAGGCAATCGCAGGTAGAATGAAGAGTTATGGGTTATAGGTTTCGCCTGTCCACCATCCAATAAGAGAGGCATTCCTGCATGGCGCAGGTTCCACGTGTTTTACCTTCTCGACATTTTCTCGTTCTCTTGGCTGGCGTAATGGAACAAGCGGATATTGAGGGTGCCACGTGTATCCAGCAGATTTTCGCCAAATTCGAGCGCTCAGTCGTCAAGATGTATAGTGTCGAACCGCCCCCCAAGCCCTTTGGCTTTCTTTCTTTATGAAAGCGGTTCTTCTCCTCCGACAGTTTCCTTTTCTTCCGTCACGATGAACCCCGATCTTTCCAGGGGGAATCCGAGAGGTTTCCACGCCACTTCCAATCGAGTTACTTTTAATATCGAACTCAACTTTTAACTGACGGCTGCTTCGCCCCTCAGATCGATACCCACCGGCGGGATCGCATCTTAAGGCCTCTAAAAAAATTTCGATTTTCACTGCGTTCCTCGTTCCTGCCATTTTTCTCAGTCGGAAGTCCGATTGAGCGCTGGCTCACTCGTATTACGTGGCTCGGCGTTCGAGAGGAATGGTTGGTGATCAGAATAAAATTTCCACGGCTTCCTCGTGTTCGGCTGATGGCGGGCACTTCTCCATTTCGACGAAACCCTCGCAATCCTCGAGCACGAATCCCTTGGAAGTCGATTCCGTGGGGCGAACAGGTAAAGAGTTTGGATAGCCGTTAAGAGCTGCGGTGTCATTCCGATGAGGTGTCGCGCCGATGAAGCGTCGTCGATGAGTGCTCCAGGAATTAAGAGACGGAGGACGGCTGGCAGGAAGGATGAGAGTCTGAGGTGGCTCTAGCGCGAGAGGAGGGCTTCTCTAAAGGGTGACTGCTGAAGAACGAGAAGGGAAAGCGTGCCTCGAATCTCTTATGATATTGTCCAACCTCTTCCCCCACTCTCTCTCTCGCTCAGCTACTCCTTCTCCGTCAGTCCCGAACCTGTCGTATTCGTCGCACTCACTCATTCCCAAGCCTCTTTTTCCTCTCCCTCTCTACAAGCAGTGGTCGCGCTTTGGTCGCTCCAGCCGGTCGATAGGATTATCTCATAAACCGTAGCGTCTTTTTTTCTCTTATCAAATAATCAATGTCGCCCGCAGCCAGGGAACACGCTCACCTGACTGGCATTTTCAAGCGGGAACTCGCCCCACGTACACCGATCGGCCTTGCTGTACCACCTAGTTATGCTAAGTACACCGACACTTTCTTCCCACTCGCCCTCTTTCTCTCTCTTTACACTTCCAGCATTTTTTGTAACATCTTCTTCCCTCGGCGTGCAAAGAAGAAATCGGCTTTCGTTAATCCGCGCCTCGACGTTCCGTATCAATTACTGGCGATGCAATCACTTTTATTTGCCGCGTCCGGAGCGGCGCTCCGGCCGGATTTAATTGTATCCACCGGCTGTCTGTCTCCGACGGAATCGCCTTTTTTTCGTCTAATCGAATCACCGTCCTCGGGCAAGGCCAATGTCTCGGAAATGCACAACCGCCGCTTCGCCAAGTTAACTCTCTGCTAAAACAATTTCCTTCCTACCGCCTCTAATAGATAGAGACGTACCGCGAACTCTCCTCATTGACGTGCATTAAGTCTCTTCGTCGGCGGGGGACTTTGCACGGAAAGCCACTGAATAAACTTTACAGATAGAGAGGTGGGGAGGGAGAGGGAGGTTGCCTCCTCCCTGAGTGGGCCGGTGCGTCAGTGAGGGAGGGGGCTGGCACACTCTACGAGTTGAATTCGAAAATCGACGTGTACATAAGTCATGGCCTGGTGGAAAACTTTGGCGGCAGCACCCTCGCTCGAGAGTAAAATTTTCGGCAGCCTCGCTGAGCCGTGGCGAATCGCAGGGGCACGAGATGGAGGAACAGTATGCGCGCGCGATGCAAAAGGGCGCCGGAATTATTTATAAAGGTTACTTTGGGTCGAATCAAAGGTCGTTCGGCACTCCCGACGCCCCCGCTTCTTCATTCAAATGACACGCATTTTTCCATGGCCCCCGACATACGCGCCAGTTTAGCCCCGCTGGTGGGTACATAGCTATCCATTCGGGATCCAACGCGGTCTACCCTCTTACCCCATAGTTTTCTCGGGTGAGACGAGCCCAGGGCATAAGTCAAGCCGCTAAAAGGGGGAAAGCGACAGATGGAATGGATAACAGTGACTCCTACCATTGATTCTAGATATACAAGCGCCCGCAGTGAAAGTATTTCGACTGTTAGGGGTAGAAAGCATTTCTCAAGTCGAGCATCTAACTCTTGCCGCTCGGAAAATGGAGCGATCTTCCTGGAAGCCAAGGGTGACAAACTAATTAAACGATGCATCGTTCACTCTCTCGATTGAACGGCTACAGTTTCCTCAAGAGCCGCTTTTGCGCCAGGGCAAGCGCTCGCCCACGGGGATGCGCTAGTCGGATGAGGTGTCAGGCGTGCGGGATGCTGCATACTTGATGAGTAACCACCAACTTTGCACTCCTCCACAATATCGCGGAGAATTAACCCGGTTTCCCTGCAGCCCGTTCAGCCGCCTTCCTACAAGCTCTCATCTCGCTCGGCGTGTATCATGTATACGCAGCACGGCCACCAGGAGCGCGGATGTTTTGGTAAAAGATTTAACTTCCATTAGACGAACGCGCGCGTGACAAGGAAACTGGTAAATGCGCTCCCGAATTCGATCCAACTGGCGTGCGCCAGAACCGCAGGAAAATTCAGTGAAATGCCGCTTCCACATTACCGCCTCGACACAAAGGGACCGCCGCCGCCGCCGCCGCCTCCGCTCGTATGTGGACTCGTGAAAACTTTAGCAGTCTATCGCTGGCCGATCGAGGCTTGCACGCGCCCGCCGCTCTATCGTTATCGTGTGTACGCTCTCGCGATTACAACGCTCCGAAGCGAATAAAACTCGAGCCGGCTATCGTGGCAGTTCGCCTCGAGAGCAGTTGCGTAGCACGAGCGCGACCTAAAGAATTACCATGTAAAGCAGACTCACAAGGCAGACCTTTGAGGCACGCAACCCTTTAAAACGGACACGCCCCCTTCGGCCCCGCTTTCTCCGCCCGTTCTTTTTCCACCCGCTATGGACCAATTTCCGTAAACCCGCCGGCGTGTTTGCGGCCCGTTTGTCGGACGTCTGGACCCACCGGAGCTACCCCTGCATCTCAATTGCACTCTTCTCTTCGCCCTTCCGCCCCCCTTAACTTCGTAAATATGTTTGTACGTAGCCAGTGGCTCTTGCCTATTTTATGCCAGGGCCTGGGTAAACAATATTCGCGGCCGGAGAAAAGCGCGCTACCCTTCGTCGAAGGAGAATGGACACGGGAGACGAGCAAGCTCTGAGCTGGTGCAACTCTGCATGTAGAGCACGTACGGGTTTGATGCCCGGGATATGGCAAAGCCTTGCACTCAACCCACTGTGCAACTTTCGGGGAACCCTTCGATAGGGTGGTAACTGATACCCCATCGATCCTCGGAATACTTAGTCCCCAAAGTTTACGCCTCCTCGCCGAAGAAAAGTTGGCAAGAAATACTTTGCTAAAATCCCTCGAGGGTCACCGTTGCGATACGTTAATACCCGCAACTGTAACGACCAGCTAAAGAAGCAATTCGAGTTGCTAGGACTCTGGAAAGTGCATTTACTGCCGAGATTCCTCTCACTCCCTTTCTAGGGTTCTCACAGTCTGGCAGAATCTAGCTGGAGGAGTAGTTGCGGCGTGCTCACCTGTGAGCTGATTAAAGTTCGAATCCTGTAAGCGTAATCGACTTCAAGGGTATCCTCGACATGCGAATTTGTCGGCAGGTCCAGCGCTATTGGAGTGCCGCTTGCGGCGAAGGCCCACTCTGATTGCGGAGGAACTCGGGTGTGATCGAACTACACTTCCAAAAGGTGTGGTTGGCTGGGCGAAGTTGGGGGGAGAAGGGCAGCCGGGGCCGAATGAATACGGATTGTGTCTCGCAAATAATTCATCAGCGATTTCTGATTATCGCGATCGGCTGGTCGGTGGTGATGCAGCGGACGAAGCGGAAGCCGTGTGTCCAGGTATTGAGCGTGTGCATCCGGCAAATGAAATTATATGAGATCGATTCCCTTCGGGGCACAATGTTGAATACGTAATTATAGATAAACAAAGTTGTGTGGCCTCGCGTGATTACGTAAATTTGCATTATTCAATGGCGCGCGTCGTTATTGCAGTTGGCCATAATCAACCATAGAATCGGCCGACTAACTGAAAGCATTCGGTGGCGGAAGTGCGCCCAGCGAGGGGGAAATTCGAGCGAGAGAGCTGCTTTCCCCAGCAGCTTTGTCCAAGGAGATTCTTCGTTATTCCGCGTTCACTCTCTCGCACGGAGGAATAAAGCCGGTAAAATTCAAGACAGTAATACAGAGGAGTCGAGTCTTTTACCCTCTCAGGACTCACGAGTCTGGAGTCGAGTCTATGAACGGGAAAGACGGTTACGAGGACCGAGCCAGTGGCAGTGCGGTGGCGGAGAATTTCGAACCGGTCGTCGTCGGAGACTCTCGAGAGAAGAGTAAAGCCTTTTCGGGGATGCTGGGGAACGGTGCATTACCCATGCAAAACGCTCGAAATAAGACTCTCAGGGACAGGGTCTCAGAGGCTATCAGCCGCGGAAGCAACGAGGCTGCATTTACATTCGGCTGCGCCACAGCAACCGATACACTCGAGATCTCTGATGTCTTAACGCAAAAGGCAGCAGTGTCGGTACGATGCTTTGTACCTCCACCGACACATACATCTACCAGGCACCGGTACCTTCAATACGCGCCCGCCAGATGAGGGTCGTGTAAATGAAGCTGCACGTTTAGCGCGGCTTCTCTTAAAAGAGAGAGCGAGTGAGGAGAGGCGGTCCTGAGCGGCAAGGGAAATGACATAGGAGGTGGATGACGAGGCAAGCTGGCGCGCGCGCTCGTGGCGGCCGGGACACCGGTAAGTTCGTTGCGAAAATGAAATTACCGCACCGTGAAAGCAGTGCTTTGCATGAAATCACGTCGACACGAGAGTATAAACGAGAGGACGGTCCCGCAAGAAAGAGAGGAGGGAAGAAGCAGGAGAGAAAACTGCGTGGAGAAAGCAAGAAGCAGGCAAGAAAGCAAGACAGGCAGGGGTGAAGATCAGAGACTGCCAATGGGACAAAAGGAGAGGGCTGCTTCTCTGGCTCTCCTTCCGCGCTTCCCCGTCTTTCTTCCTCCTGGGGCGCACTTGCCGCTGAATAAGTGAATTTTCACGCGTTCTCGAGGCTTTACATTTCCGGCGGAGCGCGGCATACACAGAGACAGAACGCGACTCCATCCCACTCTCTTTTTTTCAACCAGCCCATACCCAAGATCAGACGTCCTTTCGCGCTCCGACTCGAGTTTCCATCGCGCAACCCACCTCCTCTCTGCTTCCTCTCAACGGCTCTTGTTCTGCGAGCCCTTCGCCTAATCTGTACTACATAAGCTCTCAAATGGAACCTGTATTCCAAGTAATATTTCGGACGGCCCGGCGTACGGTCCAGCGAGCATGGCCGGATGCTTTCGAAAGCGGATCGCGTCCGGGTAATCGTGGGGCGACTTTGCATTTTATATTTTCCAATTTGCAGGAAGTTCGTGGGCGATAAGGGTCGCGCGGGGAATGGCAGTTAGAGATGTAGAGAGTGGAAGGAAGAAAGGGAGAGTAAGAAAAGAGGAGAGTGAGCCATACTGAGGTCTTACATGGAGGTCGAGTGGGACGGACGGGCCGAGGGGGATAGTCTTACTACGGGAAGCCAGTGAGAAAGAGCGAGTCAGACTGTCAGAGTTTGTTAGGCAAGTTTTATAGACAATCAGTCGACTCGTTAACCGGTAACTAGGGGACCCCTTTCCGGCCCCGTTTCACCCTGTTATTTCCATGCGCGCACCGACCGAGGGAATACGCGTGCGCGCGTCCTCGTGTTAGGCGGACCATTCTCGAGCAATTCGAGGTTCCGTCGCCGCCCTTATCCCCCGAGAATAACCCTCTTCGATCTTGAGAGCTCAAACCGTTACCACGATCCACCGCCAACTCGCCCCCTCGCGCTCTCTCCTTCGACCCTACCATCCCCAGACTATGCTAATGCCCCGGAATTACCATACCGCGGAAACTATGCGAAACAAACAAGTGAAAAATTCCATCCTAGTGGTTGGTAGCCTTGCACCAGGACCCCGAGAACGTCCCTCGGAAGAGAAGGAGAGAGGAGGTGTTCGCAGACGGCAGGCTAACAGGTTTGTCGATTGCCTTCGGGGAATTGTTGGAAAGGGAAATTCAAGCGACAACGTAGTATGTACTACTCGGCCGGGCATCTCGAATGAAGCGCTTTCACTGGACGGGCGCTATTCAATGAATTCGAGGGTACTCGAGACTCTCAATGCGCGGGGCGTGATGAGTTGAGATCAATTTCGGGCGAGGCCGACATCGATTAATCGCGGTTACGCTGTAATGAAGCGGCGTGAGAGCGCAGATTCTTTTACCACTGGCATCGCTCATCGTGCCACCAGGAGATGAATGAGAGAATCCAGGAGCGAGGAGGACAGCCGAGAGAGAGTGCCAGAGAGCGAGTGAAACCGGGCGAACGCGCGAGTCTCTAATGATTTTTTTCTCATCTACTTTCGCTAAGATGAATCACGGGAGCTGCTTTGGCTTCGGGACGGAAAAAAGGCTGGGCCCCGAGATCTTGAGAACAATATTCGGTGCAAATGGATACAAACGAGGCGATTGGCCCCGGCCAATCCATCATGAGCCACCTCATGCCACCGTACTTTTTCTTAGCTCGCCTTCTATATTTCGTTCTTGGCTTATCCTTCTTCTGCGGCGTGGCACTCCCTGCCTCCTCACCACAGGAACTCACTCTTTTTCTCCGCGCCTCCTCCCTCTAACACTCCGGAAAAAGAAGGGTCGCGCGACTCCGAAATAAAGCACATCCATCACCATCCGTATGCAAAGGCTGTCGATAAACAGGTCCTGAATAACATTCTGAGAGCTCGACGCACTGCCGCCGAAGTCGCAAAGGCCACTGAGCCACTGAACCCAAGCCGACTCCTTATGTACTCCGAAGTGATTTCGCTATTCTAAAAGTAACTTCCCTTCATATTGGCCGGAGTAAGACAATGAGAAAGAACATGCATATTTCACGAGTTGTACACAATGCCCAAGGTACGTTGCGCACGACAGATGCAAAGCTCATGGCGGTCCTCTAATTAAGAAGGCAATAAAGAGAGGGTATACGCAACGGTTTGCATGAGGGGCATGCTGGCCCTGGCGTTGGTAGGGCCGAGGGTCAGGTGGTCTCGTTGCATTCGGACATGGAACCGCTGCTTTTTCGATGAAAGCCACGCAGTAGCGTGTGAATGCGAGAGGCGAGCGTGGTGGGCAGCCGCGACCCAACGGAACACAAACTGTAACGACTTTACGCCGCAGTTAATGGCCGGTTTTACGCGAGTCGCCTATGCGTGGAGAGGTTGGAATGAGCCGTGGAACGCGCTCTGGCCTTGCCATGCTCTGCCCGCTTACCGGTCCTGCCAGAGGACTCTAACCGAATTCGAGACGATTCCAAATTTTTGCTCTCGCCACTCGACAATGCGCCCTATCCTCCCTACAACGGCCAGATCCACTTCTCGCCATTGCCAGTGTGCCGCCACCACAGCAGCAGGTTTAATCGGAACGAACGACACGGATGCCGGAATAACGAAGCGCGGCCGCGTAACAGATGCCCAATGAATTTATTAGGCTTCCACGGTCACGCCCGTTGATTTTTATTTCACAGCTTGAAGCCCGGAGCGCTCGCCGAGCCGCTGAAATGACGCTGACATCGGGGATTTAGGAGGCGATTATTCGCCCGGCAAATAACAGTTACATACATAGATAGGTCCGTGGGAGAGAGCCCTCTGACCGGCACTGGCCAACCTGATGCTGTACCCCGTTGGCAGAAAGAGGATGCGCCTGACGATATCATTCTTCTCGTCTGTCGCTGTAGTATTACACCCATTACCCTTGATACCCCAACTCCCTGCTAAAGGCTATCGCGCACTCAGCTCTGATTATAGTCGACCCTGTCGCTTGTATAACATCCTCAGACCATCACACCAACGATCATCGACATATTACTTATTAGTACAGACTCGGAAATCCCACTTCCAATTTATTCCACTGCCACGTCAAACGACTGTTATAATTCATCCGCCTCCGCGATATATCTGCACAATTCCGTTTCAAAGTGACAATATGTCGAAAGAATTCATCTTTTTTGGAGTAGCGAAATTAAGCATCCCGACTGAGAGACAAAAAGGGACGCAGAGTGAAAAGGAGGGAGGGAAAAAGGAATCTGATGGAAGGTAGAGGTCGCGATCCAATTTCGAAATGCATTTCTAACAGACTAGTATCAGCGAGCGAAGTCCCCACCCAGTGGCCGCCTTTCTCCGCTCGATTCACGGCTGATTTTTAGATTAAAATTCGTTCGCTGCCGAGCGCCGCCACCGTCAAGCAGCATTGGATTATCTGGGTCGAATCGCGGGCGCGATCGCTTGCGTTCGCAGGCATTGTTCGCCCGCTCATTCCACGATGTAATGCCGTGAAATCGAGATAGTCGGGCAGCAGGCATCGCGACATACTCGCGCGCGATTTACGAGTGCCGGGGCATCCTCTGCCTACAATGGCCGAACGAACGAACGAACGAACGAACGAACCGGCCTGAACCACCACCACCACCGCCACCCCCTCCCCCCATTCGGTACGGGCAATGAAATATTCCGATGCAAAGTACGAGATAGCGTGACAAATTGCCAATCTAACCACAGCGCACCCACCGAAATAAAGTCTCCCGTCAGCTTCCCCGCCCACTCTGTCCCCAAAATCGAGTATTGCATCGTTCAAAATTCTATTCCATTAAAGGGGCCGCATTCAATGGCCAACTAGCCACGCAGGCACCGAGCGACGCGAGCTGCGACGCGAACTGCGCCGCCGGGTAAACTCTCTACAATTACCCATTTTGATCTCGGCTCGGAGAGTACGCGCTTGGCTAAACGCGCGAGAGATGCCGGAACGCATTATTTGCCACGGTTATAAAAGTCCAGCAGCGCTGGGGAACGCTTTTCGAAAATGGAGAAGTGGGCAGTTAAGGCTAGCTGGTTCGCTGGCTGGCTGGCTAGCTGGCTGGTTGGTTCGCTGGCTGGCTGGCCAGCACGAAACGACGTAACACGGTGGAAGGGAGCATGAAAATTGCGGATCGTCCGGGCGGACGTTTTCATCGCGCAGAATAGCAAGTAGCCGGGGAGCGCGCGAGCGTCGATTCTCCCTCGTCCTGGTCCCCGCCGCACTCTTCTCTGGCTCACCCGCAACTTGGTCCACCGCGTTCGGACATGCCTAGGTACGCGAGCGTTCGTCCACAGGAACGCTCGCGTCGACGAGCTAACCTCCCTCTCGACCTCTTGTGTGGTCAAACGACAGCGGTGAGGACGAGCTACTTCGCAATGCCGTCTGCGAATTTCACTGTGTTCCATGTCCGCCACCATACCCGCCTCCGCGCTCATACATTCAGGCTTGTAAGTAAGCTAGCTTCCCGTAGGAGTAGCTACGAACATACTGACGTTCGTCTTTCTACTCCTCTCGAAATTCACCCCATTCTCTCTTATGGCTGCTTGCTGCTGCTGCTGCTGCTGCCGCTGTGCTGCCTTCAGCACGTCGCTCACCCGTTTCACCCGTTTCACCCGTTCTCGGCACACATCCCATCTCGCTTTCAAGGCTTCAGGGCTTCGGCTTGTTTCGACTAGAGCTATTTCAGCATCGCATCTCATTTGCATGCATTAAGGACCAGATCACCGGCTGGCATAGAGCAGAAGCGATGAATGTCGGCATCGAAGGAGGTCGCGGCGAACCGATCCCAATGTGTGTACGCGGAGATTTCTCCAAAAGATCATTTACCCTCCAAAAAACCACGTGGGGTGAAACCCTCGTACTTTTCTCCCTACTGGTTCAATAGGAATAAAAGATCAGCATAAAATTTGAAACTTCCCAAGTCGCAGTTGGTAATACATTATTCCACGCGTTCTCTCATTTATTGCTGATGAATCTGATCCAGTTTCTAGCTGGGAAGTGGCGCCAATTAATGAACTCAATTGCGTATTCCAGTACTGCATGCATTGTGAATTCGATTGCCAGTGAATTTCAATGTCAATGGGAAATAACAGTATTCGAATTGCATTCACAACACTCGGGAAAAGAGGGAATGAAAAACGGCGAGAGCCCGGGCTAGAGAGAAAAGGCACAATGAGCTAAATCGAGAGGCTTCTTATTCAGAGGACTTCCGACAAAGAGCTTGTCGGGCATGAGGCTGCAAGGAGGGGGTATCTGTAGTCAGGTGCCATTGTCGCAAACTGTGTCGTAAGAGGAACGATTCCCGGCAAAGTGCAGATCAGTAACGAGCACTCACTCTCTGTTTCCCTCTCTCCCTCTCCGTTCCTCCTCCCACTCTTGCTTGATTCCCCTGACAAAAGAGAAAGAGCGTCGCGAGGTGCTAGACAAAACTTCTCCCCATCTCTTAATCGTGCTCCATAACTCGCGTGTATACCTCTTTAACCAGCTTGAAGCCAGCCTGTCTCTTACGCTTCAGACCGACCAGTATTTAACTCGGAGCGCCGAGAAATCGCGTCAAGTATTACGTGTAGTTACCTCCAAAAACAACTAGCGGAACCAGAGAAGTTCCCGTGTCGCTGTAATTGGTCGATCGACCAAACTGTGAGACGCGCGCCGTGGGGAGCTCTGAAGAAAGAAGAGGCAGAGAGAACAGGGAGGAAAGTCGAGTGAGCAAGGGTTGGCGAGGGTGCGAGGCCTCCAAGAACTGCAGTTAAAGCAGCGCGTACAGACGGTCTACCCGGGGAAAGCTAGTCACAAGCCGTAAAGACAGAATCGCCCTTGCCGTACGTTTCGATTAAACTTCTCAGACGGCAGGAATTATCGCTGTCGCGCGATCGTCCGCAAGTATAATTCGTAGCTTGCTCCGGCAGAACCCCGAGTGAAATAGTACTCGCTACTCCATCTATCCCCCCCTCTATGCCTGCTTTTGGGGGAAGACCGTTTCGCTACGCTGCGCGGAGATGTGGCCTCGGTACTTTCGGTCGTTACTATGCGACCTAATGGACAGCGTCGATGGGCGCTAACGACCGTTTCCACGTGGAACTTGCCGACGAACCCGATCGCCCTCCCCCCATCGAACCCTTTCGTTCCACCCGCCCAGCCAAACAGTTCTGCTCGATTGACTTGCACCCCTTTCGTCTGCGCGAGATATGCCCTTAATTTCGAGGCCCTGAATTCTGCCTGGAAATTTATTCGCCCGATAAAGTGCCCTGTGTAGTAGAGGCAAATCGAGTAAGAGCTGTTTAGGAATCGTTACCTTGCTATGGGAATATTGCAATTTTATTTCTGTATTCTAGAACTTATATCACTTCTTCCTTGATGCGAAACAACACTCCCCATCAAATTTTAGCCCCGGAAAAGGTCGGAGACTTGAAAACATGAGAAAAACCGTCAGAATTAAATGAAATCAATTATTCTGGGGACTATTTCCACATGTTTTAGGCAGAATTCCGGCATTTCCCCCACAACATTTATGTTTTTTTTCCGTTTTGAGACACGGACAATCGAAAAATCAAGCGTTCGTCCCGGTCCCAGAACCTTCGAAAAATCGAAAATTTTTGAAGGGGTATGCCTTAAAAAATTTGCGAAAAAATGAATTTTGAGCTAGGGCTCTGGAATTTTTTCTACTTCTTCCTCGATGCAAAAAAACACTTTCTACAAAGTTTCAGCCCCGGGAAAGGTCGGGAAGATAAAAAAACATAGGGAAAACCGTTGAAATGAAATACTCAAGATCGGTTTTCCATGTGTTTTAGGCAGAATTCCGGCATTTCCCCCACAACATTTATGTTTTTTTTCCGTTTTGAGACACGAGCAATCGAAAAATCAAGCGTTCGTCCCGGTCCCAGAACCTTCGAAAAATCGAAAATTTTTGAAGGGGTATGCCTTAAAAAATTTGCGAAAAAATGAATTTTGAGCTAGGGCTCTGGAATTTTTTCTACTTCTACCTCGATGCAAAAAAACACTTTCTACAAAGTTTCAGCCCCGGAAAAGGTCGGGAAGATAAAAAAACATAGGGAAAACCGTTGAAATGAAATATTCAAGATCGGTTTTCCATGTGTTTTAGGTCGAATTCCGGCATTTGCCCCACAACATTTATGTTTTTTATCCGTTTTGAGACACGAGCAATCGAAAAATCAAGCGTTCGTCCCGGTCCGAGAACCTTCGAAAAATCGAAAATTTTTGAAGGGGTATGCCTTAAAAAATTTGCGAAAAAATGAATTTTGAGCTAGGGCTCTGGAATTTTTTCTACTTCTTCCTCGATGCAAAAAAACACTTTCTACAAAATTTCAGCCCCGGGAAAGGTCAGGAAGTCACGAAAACATGAGAAAAACCGTTCAAATTAGCAACAGTAAACTAATTTCGGGGGCCTTTTAGACTGTTTTCGGTACAATCCCGGCCTGGTACGGACTTGCGATCGATTTTCACCATCTTCTGAGATGTCTGTGTGACCAATCTGACAAGTGTGGGCCGGAGGAACTATTTCCTTCCTCTCATCGGCTCGGAAGTATGAATGCGTGAATGATCTGTGTGCGATCTCTATTTACCGGCACACTCACTCTTCCGGATAATGAGTGCTGGCTTGCAATGGTGGCGCGGAGGATATAAAAATCGGAAGTAGAGATAATCACATGAGAAAGTGGAACGCAGGCTAAGCGGGGGATTGACTTCTTCAGGCCGGCGAATGCTCTTTCCCCGGCGGAAATTCGCAGTAAGTTATTCGAGAGCGCGAGGGGGGAAGGCGCGATGAAATATTCAGGAAATTTTTTCACGGATATCTGGCGTACGCGCCGCTCTGTGGCGGTATGGCCGAAGAAGAAACTGCAGGAGGAAAGGAGAGGAGACGATGGAAGGAGCCTGTGTGGCGATCGATTGTAAAAGTGCGGCGCGAATTTTACGATCACCTCGGCCACCTGAACGCCGTGGTCCGCCGGCGGTGGTGGCGGCGCACATTTTGCGGCTTTGTCTTTTTCTTCCTTTCCGTCTGCGCTCTCTCCATGCCGGCCGCCGAGTTTTTCTCCAATTTCGCAGCGGCGGGGAAAGCCCACTGGGGCGGCGAGGAAGCGCGTGTATACGCGCGGTATTTTTCAGCAGCCTAGCTGCTCGAGGCGTCTCCCTCCCGCTCCCTTTCTCTTTCTCTGCCACGGCTTAGTGCTCGGTACATGTACTACATACTGCCGCAACTCGCCTTGCCTTGTATACAAAGCGTAAAGACTGTTAAGAAAATAAGCCGGGAGAAAAGCGAGTCTAGCCCAAGCAAGCGACCGCAGACACCGGCCACTATTGCCATTTTTCCGGAAAAGAAGAGGAAAAATCCGCCGGTTCCTGCGGATCACGGCCGACGCGCTCGCCACGGATAAAAAAGCCGCTGACATTTTTCTCCTGTCCAGGCTGCCGCCGGGCGGCCGCGCCTGTGGCAAACGTGAGGGCGCAAGCCGGCGCGATAGAAAAAACGCCAAAGCCCATCCCTTGTTCGCGCCCAAAAATTTCGTCGGCCCCCACCCCTCTAATTTATGGATCTAACCCTCTTCCCCTTTGTTGCCAGCACCTCTCCCCCAGCCCCAGCACGTTCTCCGTGGCAATAATTCCTCGCCCATGGGATTAAAGTAACGTCGCGCGTGCCGAATCTGCGCGGCCACTCTCCTAGCCGAAGACACCTCTCGCTCACCCTATCAACCACCCTCCCTATTTCTCTCCGAACGTTCGGCGAGGTAAAAAACGAGTCAGTTAAAAATTAACCATCACCGCGCTGTCACGGCGGGGCAAGGAATCCGCAGGATTAAATTACATTCCGTTCCGCCGATAAAAGCTGGCTGCTCTACCGTCCTACCTCCTGCCTCCTCCTATCTATTCCTTGGGGTGAGCTCTATCCTACAGACGAAACGAATTGCCCTCCCCTCGCAATCTTGACCTCTTAAATAAAACATCTGGCCCGCGAACCAGAGGAACCTCCGCGCGGCTATGTCCTCCGGCATACAATATTCAATATCTCTAATCCAATTAAGGCGCATAATATATGAGAGCGCATGAATACCCTCTCTCGGAGTGGAGCTCGTTCGGGTAATATAGTAGAAGTATACTAAAAATCCGGGTGCTCTCGCTTAAGGCAAGTAAAGCGGAGGGTTCTGCAATTTCTCGAGGCATCTCATGAGGGAAAGGGTGGAGAGAGAGTCCGATAGTACTGTGAGGTAGCTGCTTAAATTTAGGTACTCGCGGAAAGGAGACTTTCATTGAGGCGAACTAGCCAGCCAGCCAGTCAGCCAGCCAGCCAGCCAGTGCTGGCCCCGCCACCGCTTTGGATTGCACGTACACATGTATATGCAAGAAGGAGCCCGGCGGCAGAATGCGCATATGAAATTTACAGCCACTATAACGCAGGAAATGCGCTCCTAGCAGCCAGCCTTCCTTCACTCCGCCCGCCACGATCTAGACTCCTCAGAACCTCCCTTTCTTACTCACTTTCTCACTTTCCCGTGGCGCACCCCTGGCAACCCTAGCCAACGCCACCCTTTAGATTCACCTCCGGTCGTTCTCCTCTGAGGACGACGTCATATCCGGGAAACGCTGGCGACACCACACTCTCATATATATGACTGGTCTCGCCGCGAGAACGGCCCCGGAATTACTCTCTCTCTCCCCCCATTTCCATTTGCTCTCTGTCGCCGATTTGGACCGGGATAATTTTATAATCCGCGCCAGTCCCAAGTTTGCCGGTGAGATACCGCGGGGAAATTAGGAGATCGTTATAATTAGCGGGCGGACCAAGTAAGTACGGGAGACGTTCGTTCGCGCCAACTGCTGCAGCTGAAAGTTGCCTTTCCAACTAGATCGATGACGAACTTCCAGCGCTGTCTCTCCCGCTCTCCCGAGGCCGCCTCTACCGAACTCTCCAATTATTATTACAGATAGGGAAGTATAATCGTACACGCGAACTTCCAAGTTACATGCCGCGAGGCCCTCGCCGTTTGTACGTCTGTGTTCCTCGGCTCGGCAGGCTTCCACTCGCGCCCGTGCGAATTCCCCCCGCACCACGCTTTTAACGAAGTTTTCGAGCTTCGCCGAGAGTTCGCGGCTTAAAGTGAATGTTAACGACCGGGCGAGCAAGCGCGCAAGCTTCCGCGAAGCCTCCATCATACTCTCCGACTAGGATTCTTTATTATTGAAAAGACCGCCTGGAAATTCCGTGTAGAACACGCAATGTGTACAAACTTTTATCATCCGCTCGTGTTATGCGGCTTCCAGAAGGTGGGGAAAAAAGGGGGAGCAATATCTATCAAGCGAGTTCCGGCTGAGGTGGACGACAGCACCAACCGGTCTTGGTCGACGTGCGTAAGTCTGCGTGTCCCTCACGGTTCAATCTGGTATTCAGTGGCCAATATGCACCGGGTACTTTTATGGGACATTATGGGGGAATACCCTTATGGCGTCGATCGCCTGGAAATAACAGCAGTTAGGATTTTATGCGAGGCTCTGCCGCGCCAGAACTGGCAGAAGCCTTCTCCCTTTCTCCGTGTAGGTAGGTAGAAAAGTCTTGAAGACACGGGGCGATGGACAAACGAGGGATGCAGGGTGGCGCGTAACGTAAGGCGGCGACGAACGAAAGACTAGAATAGGAGGAGCAGGGATTTAAAGGTAGAAAAGCGTTGGTGAAGGAAAAGCAGAAAGAAATGGAGAGGGGTGAAGGCGAAGGCGAAGGCCTCCGCACCTCGTAACCAGCGGAAAGTCAATTGTCTCCCGCGGGATTGAGGGATTTACGGTAAAGACAAGCAGGACCGTAAAGGAGGCGAGCCAGTGTCGTAAAAGAAAAAGCTTAATATCCCTCACGGCTCCCGTAGGCCCGACTATCCGCGACTAAATCTCGAAAGCCTTTGCCACTCGTTCGCTCGAAAGGAATCATAGGAACACCCGGCTAAATAAAAGCACGGCTAATTAATGACTTTCATTTGGCTATCTCTACGAATGCCAAGCGCGCGAGTGCTCTGTATACACAATAATGCAGCGGTGGCATCGTGATTCGACTGCTGGTATTTATCTGGCCAGGATAAATACCGGACCTGTATCGGCAAATTTTATGGCTCTCCTCGACCGGGCGCAATTATGGCTAATGGTTATTTCTACATCCAGTTTCGTGATTCCGTTTCCGTGCCGGGCCGAAACCACGTCGGGTTTCCTCTGGCAAACAGTTTCGGATAAACGTTTACCTCAATACAGTGGACGCCGGCTTCTAGGCTACCGTTTGAAGCGAGAGCGCATGGTGGCGGCCTTGCCCGCATCGATACTATCGATACCTTTGATTTCCGGCCCGAAAACCGCCATCTAAACCTACCACCAGTCGCGCATATTACATTTAACTCATCCCCCCTTTCTCTAATCATTATTCATTAACCGATTAATGCAACAGAATTGATAATCAAAGTTTACAGTGGTGTGTGTTACTCTTGTATGCAGTTTCACGCCTCATGAAAGAAAGTAAATGCTATAAACAATAACAGAATTACAGTTAACTCTCATGAAAAATTCACGCTCCTGCCTTTGAGGCCTTGCCAATGGATTTATCCCGAGAGCCACCGCGAATCGAGTTCCAAAATTGGAAAACGGGGTCAGAGTAATATCACGGGAGAGTGACGATCCGAAAAGGTTGGACTGATGGACAAAGGGTGAAAAGGGGGTCGCACGTTTCCGTGACTTCCACGATATCGGGAAAGGGATTACTCTCTTGGGCACTGGGTATTTCGCGAGTATAAACAGTTGGGCTTTCAACTCTGTTTCCTCTCTCATCTCGACTCTTTTCTACCCTATCTTCCTCTCCCTTCCCCCCTCTCTCTCTCCCTCCCTCCAACTGTCTCGCCAAATCGAAATTCCATTCGCGTGCTAGGCGTCGAGCGTTCAGGACAAACAGGAAAGACGACTAAGTTCCTCGAACAATCTAGTATGTCAGAGGCGCGAGAAACGGAATATTTAGTTTCTACGTGAGTTAGCCCGAGATGCAGCATAAACAGAGTGCATCCACGGAGAAAGGCAGAGAGAGACTGAGAGGGAGAAGGTGCGCACGCGACCGCTCGGGTGGGGAAACTGGAGCGAGATGGCCGCGCTCCAGGAAATCGAAATTCCATCCGCACAATTCCTTGTAATTAACACCGCCGGGATTTTACGTGATGCATGTCACTGCAGCGCACCCGCGCGCGCGCGCGACAATCTGCTCGCGTCAAGATCTGTGCACACGCCAGCGAGAGGAGAGCTTGCCCGTCGGTAGGAGAGACACCCAATGCTGCAGCTTGCAAACAGGAAACTCAGCTAGTTCCCGAAATTATCCATGCTACCGCGTATACATATATGCACTTGCCAGCTCGCGCTCCTTTACCCGAGCCAAATGGAAACGCCCTGCTAACACCGAATATGTTTATACTAATCTCTAAAGTGAACCGCTCCTCACTAGCACCCTCATGCCCGGCCAACCGGCCTCGAATAAATTTCAACAAGAGATAAATTCTAACTGAAGAATTAAAATAGAAAATTTTATATGAAAGTTATACGATAGAAACCTTAGTGGAATATAGCCCACTGAAAGTGCAATGACTCCCGGGGAGTTCTATGGTGCTTTATGAAGGCGCCAAAATTTTATACGCATCGGTTGACGCCTGCAAATAATTCGAGCGGCGCCGCCAATAATGCATATCGAGAATTAGCGGGCAGTGTAGCCGGGGAATGTGCCGATATGTCGGCGGGCGGGGCGGGGAGGGGGAAAAAAAATCACATCCCTCCACGGACAGATAAAGTCTCCACTCGAGCCGGTAAACTTTTATTTAGCCCGAGCCCGCTGCTGCTATTGGCAATTCTCGGAGAAAGCGTAGCAATAGAGCGCGCTCTGTGCTCTCTGGAGTGTGCCGTATTGTGTGCGCTCGTCAAACTGAATTATTGCCTGGAGGAGGGTGGCTCGCTGGAGTGGGAGGGCTCGGACTCCTTTGGAAGCCGATAAAGTATCCGCGCGATTCCACGAGAGTGCCGCTTCCACTTGGCGAGCGCGCATTTCGGGCGCATTGCAAATGAATTTCATTAAACGACATTGATTGGCGATCTCCGCTCACTCACTCGCTCTCCCGCCCGCCCGCCGAAACCCTTTTGTAACCTGCCAGTTTACTATCGGTATTCGATACTTGTGCGGCCAGGAAACACGAGAGGCATTAATAAAACAATATGTATTCCAGCATGGAATCGATAAACCGCGCTCTCACGGAGAGCCAGAGTAGGAGAGGAGAACTGTTGGGAGATGTGACTGGGGGGGCCGCTCCGTTCATTGACAGCACCGCGTCGCGAGCTGTTTTAAAGAAGACTCCCGCTTCTAAATATAATGTCACGGTGTCTGGCTAGCTTGACGAGACAACGAAACACTGCCTTTCTCTCTCCCTCCCTCTCTCACTCTGAAGCGCTCACCCCGAAAGCCTGAGAAGCCCGAAGCCTGACGCCTGTCGAGTTGACGCCAGGGCTAATGCGTTGTCAGACGCCTGCACGTGTGCTAACCTTTTACCCTCGGTCTTCCTCGCTCGGAGCTCCACTTTTTTCTCTCGCTCTCGCGATTAACGGGCAACTTGCTCGATTAGCGAGGGCCGTGTTGAAGAGATGTCCAACTAGAAGGAACACCAGTTCCACAGATGGATCTTCTGGGATAACAGATCGAGACGGATTCCTCGAGTCACGTAGATCGGTGGACGTGACGCGAGCGTCTACCAATTCAATGGCTAGAAAAGCTCAGTCTAACACGAGATCAGTCAGATTTATTGCGGGGTATTAGACTGTATTCGCTTATAGGCAGGTGTAGCAAGAGAAATCCTATCTCGGCATGCTTTCTAATTGAATGAGCGTGCCCTCTCGCACAAGTGTAATCGCATCGGCCCTAATTGCTCCCGGGGCTCGCGTGCTTAAAGACTTGAGCGCGGATACCTCATCGCAACGATGCCAAAGCCGATTTCCAGCTCGACTTCTCCAAGATCGGATCACGAAGGTAGCGGCTAGGGAGGGAGGGAGAAAGAGTAACCCTCTCGTACGAAGAAACGAATGACCGGACTTCGACTAGCCGGTTAGACAGACTTTCATCTGTGATTGGCGATGTTATTTCCGGACCATCTCGCAGCGAACCAGGTTCCGGTATCTCACGATACTGCTCTGACCCTCTCTTTCTCCTCTAGGTACGTAGCAAAGAAATTGGAAGAGCTTTTGAAAAGCGCTCCGATCTCGGGAGCAAGCCAGCGATTGCTGGATTTGCTCCGGGTAAACTCTCTTGTCTCCAGTTTCTTCTGCACGAGTGCCGATTACGGCCAGCCGCGCTGCTGCTTCCTTCCGGGACCTAGTTTCGCATACTGGCATACATGGGGCGGACTCGTTCCCTTGAAACCTTAATATATGCGAACAGCACATACGCCCCATTGTCTCTGCCCCCGTGATATTGATACTCCGCCACGACAATTTCCAACCTGCACTTTGCACTAGTTTCACTCGAGCTCCGCGGGATGAATCGTTTTTATATTTCCGACTGGCGTTTCGCGCACTCGCCATCTGGCCCGGGACAAAAAGAACTGGAATTTCGAAGCGGGCCACTATGTCGAGGCTCTGTTGGTTCGCCCTGCCAGAGAGGCAGGGCTTGCTCACCCTTTTATGTATTCGTAGGGATGCCGTCCGCCGAGCCGCTTGGAATAGCGCTGCCGACTCCCGCTACAATCTGCTATGGAGAATAATCCCCGGTGTCGTTTGACCCATTTTCCCCGAGAAGCAAGCGCGTCCCACCTCCCTTCTTCGGTATATCCGGCCAGTTCGTTTCCTTCGACTTCCTTTTCCCTCCCATCTCCCGATATCTAACGTCCTGTACATACGTAGGATATGTCTGTACACAGCTCGTATCGATATGGTCGATTGGCACGCCTCGCTGAATTCCATTGTCTTCCACCGTGCCAGGAAAACTTTGCTCCGATTGTTATGGCTCTTCCTCTCGCTCTGCACTTCACCCCCGCGCCCACCCACCCAACCAACAACTCCGACACTCAGCTCTCAGCACTCAGCAATATCTGTAGTTTAGCGAAACTTCGCCCCCGGTGAGCATCTTTGGATTCTGGACGCGCAGCGGTCGAGCGGTGTCGCGGTTCCAAACGCTCATGGTCGATAATACCAAGGATTCACCGGACTCCTGTTTGATTTTCCCAATCTTTCCGCTCGCCAAGATTACTCTCTAGTCGCTGCCCTGCAAGCTTCTTTTACGCGCGCTGGGAGAATGAAAGGACACGAACGACTGTTTTACGACTCGGCGGGGCTAAAAATTTGTCGGGATGTGTGTCGCCGGCGGCAGCAACTCCGCGCGTATCTCAGTGAAGGCTGAGACAAGGCGGATTTTTTTTTCAAATCAGACTGGGAAGGTGGAAGCTGCAGGAGTCGAAGGTTAATCTTTATCTGGAGGGAAGGTACTAGGCGCACCGTCGGGGCTTTACATAAGTGTCAGTTAAGACTGCGGTCGCTATACCGTTGCGCGCCACTCCGATAAGCCGTGCAGTTATGCGCATGGAAAAGTAGACGAGCGAGCGAGCCGGCAATCCAACTAGCGGCGGCGCGGCGGGCGCACACCTCGAACAACTCTCGCAAGGAAGAACTGCTCTTAGGTGAGTGAGCGTTTAGGAAAGCGAGGTGGGGAGGGGTGGGGTTGGGCCGGGGCCGGGGTCGGGGAAAAACCGCCCTCTGAAAGCTAAAAGGCTTGAAAATTTACAGAGCGGAACCTTGACTTCTCGTGGCTCACGAGTTCCCGTGCTTCAGGAGTCACCGGGACTCGCAACTCTCCTTGATACCATCTCCGTGCATCTTTCTTTCCCGACGAGAGGGAGGGAGTGAGTGAGAGGGGGGGATTCGTTACTCAAGAAGCCTGACGAGTCTCGATAGCAATCGGAAACGCGCCACGCTGTGTTCCTCCTCCACCTCCTCCACCACTTGCGACGAGCTGCTGCTGATAAGCCACTAATTTATTACGAGAATTGCGACAATTTGCGCGAATGCCACGCTACATTATAGTCTTGGCTCTACATTAATTCGAGAATATCTCTCACTGTTTACTCGATCACTCTGTCGCCACGGCACCATGTCTGTGTGTGTGTGTTTGTATGATATCGTGAAATGTTCAACTACTAGAATATCTGGGTAATGTTCTTGAAAAGGGGTCAGTGGAGAAAAATTTCGACTAACGAGCATCGAGTCTAAGCTGAAATAACGTTGCAGAAATCGGTGGTGAAGAACTGAAGAACTCCTCGGGTTAACTGTTCACGAGGAGCGAATGGGGCCTCAGCAAACGTAGGCTAATTTGCAAGCGTGTGTGTTTGCTCGCAAATTCGTTTTCTAGCATGTTGCTGACTCGCGCGAAATAAATGTGCCGAGGAATTTATGCTCGTTTACTTAAAAATTCCATTAGCCCCCGGCCGCGTCCATCACACGGGCATTCTGGGCCGGCGCATGAAAAGCTCTGGAGCAGGCTCTGTTTATTTTTATTAATTAAAAGTCGCGCAAGAGGCCAAGCTCTTCGGCTTGATTATCCTGATAGACTGAAGTATTCCTCGCCCCGTGAGCTTCAGCTAAAAGCTCCAAAACGTCCAAAACGAGCGTCCTGATTTTTTCCCCTCCGATACGTGACTAGGTTCGCTATTAAGGTGCGCTATTTTATCGTTGTGCCATGCGAGTCGACCTTCATTCGCAAGCTGCGTCGTTGGGCGTTCGCAGTGCCGGCGGCTAAAAAAGTGCGGGCAGTGCGGAAAAACGCAGGACCTGGAGGGATTCGCAGAGGCGTACACTCGAGCCAACACGGAGCGATGCGGACGCGCCTTTTATTGCCGCATGCATTTAAATACAAAGAGGTTGCTCGCCGGCCCGGTAAGCTTTTCCACTTCCGCGGAATTTGTCGGACGTTGCGATGCGAATGTAGCCACTTTGCTCTCGAGGCTCTCCCTCCTCCTGCCCGACAAGAAGCCTCTCCTTCCACGCCCTTTATGACTGACATTATTTCTCTAACTCGCTCGCTTGTTCTTTCCCTTGCAGGTGAGTATCCCCAGCAAAGAGAGCCAACGAACACCGCTCCCACCGAGGATGACGAACACAGGAGAGGAGCGATGATCTCGTTTTACCCGACTCTGTCAAAGGACGGCAGGGACAGGAGAGAAGAAATCCACGTGGAGCGTATCATCCGCCTTAATAAAGATAACCGGTGAGAGCGCGGAGCCGTCGGATTAAGTCTTTCATACTTGTTGCGGAGCCTCTTACGCGCCCTATTCTAGTTTTAAGTATCGCGATAAACCGTCAGCTGATTATCCCCTCCCGCTCCCTCCCTTCAATCTAGCACTGCTGCTAGTCTCATCAGCGCTCGCCCAGAACAATGCTCTGTATTCCGATGAATCACACTACCCGCCGGAAAATCAGCCGGCTTTCTTTTTCCATTGCGATCCTTCTCCTCGTCGCGGATTTAATCCAGTTACCAGCTTCAACTGGGTTCCGATCGGCTACATAGAGCTACACATAGATATAGCCGGTGAGTCTGGCGGTGTTGCTGGAACGAGGTTTCGTGGTTCGACGTATCGCGGCTAATTCGATTGATAAGGGATAACACAGATCAAATACCATAGCTAACGAACCTCGAAAAGGCTTCCTGGTTATTCGCGGCTTTATCACCGTCCTCTCTCTTTCCCTACCTCCCACTCTTCCGTCTCTCCCACTCGACTTTCACACTCTGTACGCACAGCCAGCGCAGAGCAAGCCCGTCGCCGCTCAATTACCAATCCCGGCAGCCGATGTAATCGGAAACCGTATCGCCGGATGCCAGAGATACAAATAGATACGATATAAATAATTGCAAAACCAACTAAGTACATCCGGTGAATGTGTATCGTAATTATTGGGTTACGAACACCTCTCGCCGATCAGAAACTGTGCGGATTGGTGCTGGCTTTGCCAGATAGAGAAGGGGGTCTCTGCGAACTCGACCAATCCCTAATTCAGCAAATTCTCCAGCGAGAGGCTTTCACTGAACAATTGCGAATGCTCAACCACTTATCCAACATTTACTCGGGCCACCCGGTATACACGTGCATGTATTTACTTTCCCGTGGCCGTCTGAATAAGCAATTTTCGCGAGGCATTAGAACACGCCGGAACTCCTCGGCGACCTTACATAACATCAAAGCCACTGTATAATATCAATAAAACATCGCATGTACCGCGCGGCTCCATCAGCATCTAATCCAACGGATGCATTATTTCGCCTCGTAAAAGGGAACGAGAGAGCGCGAGAGTTCGCATATCGCGTGTCGTAAAATCATCGTAAAACCTTGCGGAGAGAAGCGATCGGGGATCCAAGTCCAAAGGATGCTGGGTAGGATAGGAAGATGGGCGGGTGTGTCAGGGAGGGAATAGGATGTACAGCGACGAAAGCAGAAAATCAGAAATGGCCTGGGGCGGCTGAAGCTAGTGTAATCCGTAACATCCGTAATAGAATCACATAGCTGTGGCCTAACGTCTTGACATAGTCCTCGAGGCATATCCTGGTGCAACAAGCCCGCGGGCGCCAGCTACTCCTGGCTGTCTGTCGTAACGAGTAATGCGATCCTCTCCTGAACCAAGTATCTAACATAATTATGATAGGCTCAACTTCCTCATGGCTCTCTAATAACTCTACCAATATGCGGACGGTATAATCTGGTCTCGGGTAATGTTATTAAAATCGTGGGAAGCCTAAGAAAAGTGTAAACAATCGTAAGGTAAATGTTTGTCGAGGCATTATACTGTTGAACGTGTCAATTTTTCAATGTCACTAATTAATGTCTCGCTCAATCAATTATTATTCCGATAAGGAGGTAGTTGGTCACGTAGATACCTGTTGGGTGTAATTTAGAAGAGGTAGGCGGTCGCCGCTGGCCGATATACTCTCGCGTGTTCTCACGTACTTAGCACCCACGCAACATTTGCTACCTGATCCGGCAAGCGGTGCACAGCATCCCGTCACTAGATCCAGACGTCAGATACGCTCGACGAATCCTAGAGGGCTTGTCCGCTTGACAAACTAGTGAATCCTTTCGTCCTACTCACGCAAACCACAGGATTAGCCCTAGGAATTTGGAATCTAACATCAGCCAGGGAATCTTGAGAGACACCCAGCTGAGTTAGGTACTCTGTTGACAAACATTCCACGTGTGTCCTGCCTTTCCGGTACAGGAGAAAGAGTAATTGTTTTTAACGGGAGTTCGCCGATGACTTCGGCGATTTCCGCTCAGCTTTCTCCGCAAGCCCCGATAACGGCAAGAACGGGAGTGGAGAGCCGGTTGAAAGTTTTTTTTACGAGCCGATAAGGAAAGACTTTTAGCTGAAGGGTAGATTACCTGAGATCTCTTGCTTTCTCCGGGGTGGCGCGAGTTCCAAGGTCGATAAGAGTGTAATATTCTCGAAGGGAACTGGCTACCTTTACACCGCTTGACCAGGGAAAAATACGTAGGTGGTGTGTATAGGGCAAGCCTGAAATGTGAACAAGATTTCACTGTTTAAAACAGCATGTAACATTGATTAACTCAATGTTATCTCGTTCTATGTAGCAGAACATATTTCGTAATTGTGTGCCAAAAATTGGATAGAATTCCATGTCCAACGAAGCATTAAAGAATCGCAATACAATCTTGGGGTGAGCCTGTATAGCAATTTATTTGTTCTGCTCCGGTGGGTCACGCACTTCAACCAAACACATACGTATGTGTACGAACCGGCTACTCAAGCTGGTTTGGTCAACGTGGCCAGTCTTCTCTACCCAAGCGAAAGCTCCTAGATACACTTAAGCCATAATTGAATTCGGACCACTAGCAACTTCAAGCTCTCTCCACCCTTGCGTTCCTCGCGCTTACCTAAATCACATTGCCATTTATTAAGGAGAGCCGTCCCTAGGAGAAAGAGGGAGGACCCAGCAGGACCAGAGGGACACGAATAAGAGTAGAACATCGGCATCATCCAATGAATCAGATCGGCAGGAGTCCCAGCTTTTCTCCCGCAATGAAGATCGACGAGCGAAACTTTTCCTTCTTGTCGCGAGAGTGAGCGCGAGAGTGAATGACCTGTTTATCGCAAGCGCGCGCGCGCGCGCGCGCGCTCCCGTTGGAAAGAGCAGTATAAATGGATCAGTGATCGCGAATGGGGATTTAATCGGCGTCAATCGGCAATTCATTTCTTAAATGGCTCAGGAGCGCACGGCTTTCAGAGAAAATAACGAAGGGCTTCGATCGAACGCCGAGATACTCCACCGATCGAGCTGAGCTTGACAATGAGAAAAAGAGGGATTAAGCGGCAGTGCTGTGTAGATGTCTGCGGAACAGGTATTAAAAGGCACGTGGTCTGCCGGTCGCTCTATACCACGCCCTCGTCACGCGAGCAATTTTCTAAAATTTCTTTCTCAGCCCCGCTCCTACTCTCTCCTCTACGAAGATCGATGGCCGCCGCTTGTCAGCCACGCCGAGAGCTGCTATTTCTTGTCTTTCACGAAGCCCTCCCGCCTCACACTTCACCATTCCACGCGAATGTTAAGCGAGCCGCTCTTACACAGCCACACTATTACACAGGCCTAGCTTAACGAGTGATCTATCCCGAGAATTTCCCTCAATCACTCGACAGCACGTCTATTTCAATACCGCTACAATTTCCAATATCTCCGTTCAATCGACGAGTACCAACCGTCGAACTACTGTTTCCCTCGTAGTTTTCCTGGTATTTTCGTCTGGTCGACTAGTGATTCGTATTCATTGGAGCGTAAGTATGCTGAGGAGGTGTGTCGGATGTCGATGGATAAATCACCGCAGGTGTCTCGCTCATTAGTAACTCGGAGAGCGGCTGACAATGATCAAGGCGAGATCTATCAGAGACTAGAAGCAGCAGATCACTGCTTGAGATCGCGCCGGCAATGACTTATTAATTAAAGTCCCGCGGGGCTAATCGTTAACCGGAGGCCCGAAAGTGGAAGCCGGCGCGAGTGTATTATTACGTGGTCCGGCTCCATGAAACTTTCGATGAGTCAGCAGGATATCCCGGAGAAGACGATGGCGATGCTTCGCCAGCGACATGCCGCTCTCACGCTTGGTCGCCGTTCAACGCTCTCGAACCCGACGAGATCGGTTCATATTCCGTGCGAGCGGTCCACTGATAAAATCAATCGATCAGCGCCACCTTATCGTATAACAGCCGAGCGAATTGCCCTGGGATTTTCTCCCTGCCTTTCTCTCTCTCTCTCTCTCTCTCTCCCCATTTCATCGCAGATCATCGCAGTTCTCGATATTTAAGGATCTACTCTCTCGCGGGAGATCTTAATTATATTTTACAACGTTCACATCTGCTAAGTGGAATCGTGACACTTCGCACAATACTCGTATCGAATTTCTAAAGAGAATTTCTAAAGAACTTCGACGCTCGTGTTAATTAATAAGTAGCGGTTTACATGACTTGCAATCAGTGAACGAGGACCCTGGTGATTTCCCGGTAATCAAGAGTGAAGCGAGATGTTAAGCTCCGGGAAACTGGGTTCCCCTCATAAATTACTAGCAATTACCGGCAGTTTGGGGTGATAAAATTTCGCGCACGTCCACACGCAATACTATCATCTCCCGGTCGGTAGAAATGCCGAGCACCGTTAACCTGTGCGCGCTTCCCTCTTTCTTCCGCAAGGTCGTTTCGCGAAAGAATAATACGAATCCCAGGAGAGGTTCTTGTGCTTTACGACTCTGGCCTCAGTCGGGCGCGGCTGTTTCTCGCGTGTTTCTCCCCATTTCTTTCCACCCTCGCTTCTTTCCAAGCCGCCTCTTTCCGCCGGGAACTCGGTGGAACAGGACGCGCGCGCCTCTCGCATCGCACACTCGATTGTGTTTTTACTCGGCTTCTCAGTGGCAGAAAATCGAGAATAGCGTGGCATACTCTTATTGCTATACGTCCTCGTCATCCTCCTTGGTGAACGCCTGCACAACCTCCTCCGCGATTTTCCACAATGAACAATTCAACTACAAATACTCGAGTTCCCACCGCAGCACAAAAATCCCCGAAACGTGCCGCGTACGGCCTTCGCACTTTTCTCAAGAGGTTTTGTGGCTTCTGTCGAGTGGGGAAAATGGAATAATTCTTGGCACGAGTTACGACTACTTGGGAGGAATGGTTAGTCGAAGGGAATGCTTGGCGATAAAGATTCTCCTTCCTTATCGCTGTGCCCCTTGTGGCGATCGCTTGTCGCGCAAGCCCTCGGACGCATTGTAAAGCCACCGTCGACTGTTACGTGAAGACAGTAAACACGGCTAATCTCAGCGGAGACGAGTTTACACGGTGTCCGGATGACAGGGCGGATCCGGCACTAGCTCTAGCTATAGACCAGAAACTGCCAGCTGCTATTCCCGGTCAGACCATTTCGTTCTCTGGCTCGCGCTTCCCCGTTGATGAGAGAGCCTATCAAATGCTTTATGACGAGCACGCAGCATCCCGACAAGTACCGAAGAGAATCACTTCTCCTCGTAATAGCGCGTATCAGTTGGTTAGAATCGATGCGATCGCGCACTTATATTCTTATCGTTCCCTATTTAATTGTCACGAGTCTTCCTCGTTCTATCTCACTCTCGCGCTTTCTCATGGTGGAAGTAGCAGTTGACGGTGAAGATGTCCACGTCCCTGGAGATGAATCCGGCCGATTTGCTGGAGCACTAAAGCTACGGAAATTTTCCATCTCTGGTCGTTACGTATTCGAGGGAGCGTGCGGGTTGAGAAGGATACACGGGATAGATGGTATCGGGGGCGAGAGATCCGGCAGGGGAATAGGTAAAGTCGGCGAGGACCCGATGTCCACGGAAGGAGTTGAGATACAAGTCCGATAAGTGAGAGGCGCTTAGCCTAGACGCGGAACGAGGATTACCCCGAGAGTCCTGCCTCGAATCCCGTGGGATGCCTACCGGGCTGGCTGCTCCTCTACCGATCGCCCGGCAGCATCGTCTAGACGTGGATGCTGGAAAAAGCGCGAGCCAGCCAAAAGAGAAAAAACGAGGGAACGCGGGAGAACGAAACGGAGTCTCCGGCGCGTCGGAGAAACCGAGTGATCCACCGCCGACACCTATTCACTCAGACGAATGAAAACTAGTTTCGCTCGGGATTCCTCCCGTACGTGAACTACTGCTTGAATCCACTGACCGCTCCAGGCACGGCGAAAGAGAGGAGCGCGGCCTTAGAAAATAGAAAAAGTCTTTTCGATAGATTACGATACAGCTCGTGGATCTTCCGAGCAAATAGAAATCTCTCTCTCCCTTCACCTCTTTTTCTATTTCTCTCTTTCCCTAGTTTCCGCTTGTCCACCGGCGTACCTGCTTCGCCTGGTTAATTCCGCAGCCCGACAGCCACTCCTCTTACGGACTGAGAGTATTTTGCCTCCATTCCATGACTCAATTAAAACGAAAATCACACGGCAACCCAACATTTCGATATCTGATTGCGTCGCCAAATAGTCGCAATCAAGAAGAGAGGGATGCTCGCAAGAAAATAAGTGTCGGAAAAAGAAAATGCGGTTGGTTTCAGTCGAGCCGATCGATGGCCGCATTGTTTCATCGCGGTTGTCGCTTTCTGCCTTTCGTACGTTCCGTGATGGCTGGCTCGCGTTTCAGCCACCCTTTCTCAGTCTTTCTCTCACGGGGCAAGAGAGGCCGAGGCACTTGCGAACATCGAAGGAGGAACAAGAACGGAGCGGCAAGTGCATAGGAGAAGCAGAGCAACATGCTGAGCCAGCATCTGCACTCTCCTCCTCGTGGAGCTGCTCCAGCCGTGGCTCAACCGAATTCACCACGTTGCAGATCTTGGAGAGCGGTGGCGGCGGCGGCGGCGTCGGCCTCGCGATATCACCGCGGAATATTCCCTCGCCTCATAAACTCGACGCCGAAGACGCGACTCCCATTCCCCGTTACATTCGATTCGGAGAAAATAGCGCCGAGACATAGACCGGAATCAATTTCATCGGGGACCTTAGAATCCCGCTTATACAATTGCCAGCACTTACCATGTCTTTTACGCGCCGAGCGAGGAACCTGCAACATAAATGCAAGTCTTTTAGAACCTCCTGCCATGCGAAAGCAAAAGCCACCAACAGCTAGAAAATCCATTTAGATTCTAACCAGAGGGAACAATTTATCATATTTCTCGCGAACGACAACTCGCTCGCGTCGCGTAGATGCGCAAATTGTAGCATTGCAGGAATACTATTAGCTGCAGTCAGAAGACGATTAAGACTCACGACTAATTGTAAGATCTGGAACATGCCTGCAAGGCTGAGCGCACGTCGCAGCATTATTCCCCTTGAAAACGCACTTTAGCCGAGCAGTTAGAATTAACAGGATTCCCGAAGTAGTTCGCACAGGATAATTAGTACCTTCATATCTGGGTCATTTGCGAACTCTGTCGATATTGCTAAGGCGCGATACGAGATCGCGACCACCTTTAATCGAGTCAAGAGAAATCCCCTTCGATTCCCACTTCCAGGCCCAATTCCTCGTACACGTACGCGTCAAGTGGGAAGGTACTTTCACACGAGGATCGCCGAGCAACAAGTAGCAATAACTTGAATTCGCTGTGCGGTAAGTAGTGGTTAAAGAGGGGGGGTGCTAAATGGAATTAGCGGTGGATTATCGTTATCAAGAATCGCGGTTCTTTGGAATCCACCGCGGAGTAAGACCGGCTCGCTGTTCGACCGTCGGAACTATTCGGGCCATGTTTGGTCTGTCTGTCTGCCTATCCGTCTGTGTAGTATTGCGAGCTTTCGAGCAATTAGCAATTCACTTTCGTACACACAAGTAGATTTGAACTTCCGCAGCGGGCATTTTGTGTGCGGTATACAGGAGTGATTCCGGCCGAGCACAATTCTCGAAATGAGGGAAGCTGGAGAAGTGGAAGGGTGGCGGCGCGACATACGTCGCTCGGTGCAGGAGGCAAATTAGCGGAGTAACACTGGTGGAACTGGTTGGCCGAATGGAGATTTTACAAAAATACTCGAGAGCGCCCATTAGTTGAGGGAAGTTTCTAAGTAGTTGCGCGGACTTCGAAAATAGGTCTTGGAGAGATCGGATCGCTCGGCAGCGAGCGGCTGCAGTGCGGCGCGGTGTAGTACGCCAGCCGCGTGACGACCAGGCCCCTCGTTAGTTCCGGCGAATTCGTCTTTCCTCCCGGCAATTACGAATCCACCTCGCTACATCCCGGCCTATTACAAAGCCGGTTCGTTTAATTCCCCCCATCGAATAAATCATGGGGCGCCAAAGGATGCTGCTGCTTTTTTGCCGGTGGTTGGCCACCGCGCCTTACAGAACGGCAGTCACTCTCGCCGCCTTGGGATGCTGCGTACATACCTACGCTTAACCACGCGAGAGAACCCTCCTCGTTAACACATTTTCGACGCAGATTCCTTTGACCCTACTGCCAACGGGATACAGCTCATCAATTTCCCTCGGGAAAATAATGTCATGGAAATTCTGATTTAATAATCATCGCTCGGAGCACTGGGGCCAGGAGGGTATGGGTGGGTGGCTCGGCTTGTCTCCAGTGTAGTTAGCAACGAGCAACATGCAGTGAGCAGGCAATTGTTGACACCAATCGCTTTTGGAGCGGTAAAAAGCAACGGAGACAAGTCCAGGAAGCAAGGGGGCAACTCACTCAATGACTTTCGCGGATGAACTGGGCCAAGTGAATTCGTAAGGTGGAATAGAAACTTCCACTCCTCGCCTCACTTCGAAGATAGCTGTTATTGCTCGAGGTTGCTAAGTGGCCCTCGTCGCTCCAATTTTCAATGGAGAATAATTCTGTCGACGAGATGGTAACTCAGCCGAAGGCATCCAGGCCCTGACTCACCTATCGATCGTTGAGGTGGTGCATTCAATAATTCGCGGAATAAACAAGCGTGGTCTGAAATCGCGATACGCTTTGCGCGGCGAGGGTGCGCGCTGGGACTGGCTCGGGTTAGGAGGAAACAGGGGAACTTCATTATCCCGAGGGCAACTCGTCGAGAAGTTTTGACGTGCCCGAGGATACTTGGCCACTGAGAATATCGCTCGTTCGTGCGGTAGCCGGACCCCGCTTGTTCTTCGCTCGACTTCACTCGAGTTTTCATCGGGGCCGAACCCCTCCGAAATTGGGTTGACCGGCGCGGCCAGCGAAGACGTCATTCTACTTTAGAGCTATCCTGGAATCGGGGAAATTTTGATCCCCCAATTTCGTCAGTCTGATCCCCGTCGAGCGAGAGCTTCTCCAGCGCCTCCCCCTCGCACTCCGGCCTTCAGCTTTTCTCCACTCCAGTCTGGTTAAACGTTGGCCACTCTGCACTTTCAACGAGCGTTGCCGCCTGCTTTCGGATGCATATCGACGTAACTGTCGATCATCCTCCATGTCTCCACTCCATTCGGAGTTACGTGCAGTGCTTTGAGCCATCGCCCCTCACTCTCACTGTCATGTCTGTCTGCCAACGCGCGCGCCTTCTCCACCGTGTCCGAATTATCTCCGAGCCTGCCGAACATGACTGACACGATATCAACCCCAATGTTGGCTCCCAAGTTCTCGGAACTCAAACACCTGCCGACGGCTTTCCACGGCCAAGTTTTAACGAGCAGACTTTGTTTCGAGGCAACTTTCATCGCCAGAGATATCCAACTGTCCCGTGTGCCCCTCTCCTCGGTCGGTCGGTGGGTCGGTGCGCACCTACATCCAGCCTAAGTCCACCCGCTCAATCGAGGATTCCCATTCTAATTTCCGAGGGGTATCGCTGGTTATTACGGTAATAGTCACCGCTAATCCATCGATTGCCGTTAGTACGGCAATAACATTACCGGTTTGACAATAATTTGATATATCACCGTGGCCTCATCCGAGCAGGGGCTTGGTTCCGAGTACGCGTCGTCCCGCTTCTACGCGCCATTCCCCTTAACCGCTAACAGACGGTCTGCTCGATTGCCCGATATCGATCCCCGTCGCATCAACATTACAGCCCAACGCCCGATGCCGCGCGAATGTTGGCGAATTTATCTTCCGATTAATAAAGCGCCTAATCGCCCGTGAAATTGCCTGATAGTTACATTAATGCCACCGCCCGCGAAATTATTCCATGAGTCAGGAAGTCGAAGCCCAGACATGGCCGAGCGTAACGCGTCCAATATGCTCCCTCCTCGATTACTACATAACCCGAGCCTATCATTTCATACTGTACTTATTTCTCCAAGAATTCGGCGTTAAGTTATCGAATTATAGTAGGACGAACAATTTCCGAGTCGTGCGATCCCGATAAGTCGAGGGAGGCAGTCGTAACGGGGATGAATGCAGTCATCGATGGAGTATGTATTGGCTAGGGTGTGCATCGCGACGATGCGCCGGCCTCGCAGAGAATAGACGTCAATTGCAGGAGACAGGCGTCAATAGTGAGCCCAGTGATGTACCGTCCACACATCCCTCATGACTTCCACCCGTCTCTCATCATCACATGAACCTCGCATGCGTATCTCCTGCTTATGTAGCCACTAGCAGTCACGGCTTCGACTCCAAATAAGATGCATACTCCAATTCAGTGGGAGCGAATTTAAAACTCACAGAGGGCCAGCTACAGGGTGAGTCACTTGCCTTTGAATCACCACCAAAAATGGGATATTTTCGGTGGCCAAAAAATTTGCGAAAAAATGAATTTTGAGCTAGGGGTCTGGAATTTTTACTATTTCTTCCTCGATGCAAAAAAACACTTTCTACACAATTTCAGCCCCGGGAAAGGTCGAGAAGATAAAAAAACATAGGATAAACCGTTGAAATGAAATATTCAAGATCGGTTTTCCACCTGTTTTAGGTACAATTCCGGCATTTCCCCCACAACATTTATGTTTTTTATCCGTTTTGAGACACGAGCAATCGAAAAATCAAGCGTTCGTCCCGGTC
Source organism: Ectemnius continuus (assembly GCA_910591665.1). NCBI lineage: Eukaryota > Metazoa > Arthropoda > Insecta > Hymenoptera > Crabronidae > Ectemnius > Ectemnius continuus. The sequence continues at coordinate 2,357,982 of OU342868.1, read as the reverse complement.
CCAGAACCTTCGAAAAATCGAAAATTTTTGAAGGGGTATGCCTTAAAAAATTTGCGAAAAAATGAATTTTGAGCTAGGGCTCTGGAATTTTTTCTACTTCTTCCTCGATGCAAAAAAACACTTTCTACGAAGTTTCAGCCCCGGGAAAGGTCGGGAAGATAAAAAAACGTGAGGAAAACCGCTAAAATGAAATATTCAAGATCGGTTTTCCATGTGTTTTAGGTAGAATTCCGGCATTTCCCCCACAACATTTATGTTTTTTTTCCGTTTTGAGACACGGACAATCGAAAAATCAAGCGTTCGTCCCGGTCTCAGAACCTTCGAAAAATCGAAAATTTTTGAAGGGGTATGCCTTAAAAAATTTGCGAAAAAATGAATTTTGGGCTAGGGGTCTGGAATTTTTTCTGCTTCTTCCTCGATGCAAAAAAACACTTTCTACAAAGTTTCAGCCCCGGGAAAGGTCGGGAAGATAAAAAAACGTGAGGAAAACCGCTAAAATGAAATATTCAAGATCGGTTTTCCATGTGTTTTAGGTAGAATTCCGGCATTTCCCCCACAACATTTATGTTTTTTTTCCGTTTTGAGACACGGACAATCGAAAAATCAAGCGTTCGTCCCGGTCCTAGAACCTTCGAAAAATCGAAATTTTTTGAAGGGGTATGCCTTAAAAAATTTGCGAAAAAATGAATTTTGAGCTAGGGCTCTGGAATTTTTTCTACTTCTTCCTCGATGCAAAAAAACACTTTCTACAAAATTTCAGCCCCGGGAAAGGTTGGGAAGATAAAAAAACATAGGATAAACCGTTGAAATGAAATATTCAAGATCGGTTTTCCACCTGTTTTAGGTACAATTCCGGCATTTCCCCCACAACATTTATGTTTTTTATCCGTTTTGAGACACGAGCAATCGAAAAATCAAGCGTTCGTCCCGGTCCCAGAACCTTCGAAAAATCGAAAATTTTTGAAGGGGTATGCCTTAAAATTTGATTGAGCTAGGGTCTTGGAATTTTTATGGTATCTTCCTTGATGCAAAAAAATATTACCCACCAAATTTCAGTCCCGGAGAAGGTCGGGAAGTCCACCAAAAAAATAAGGGCTAGGAGAGTCCTGATTCAAAGGCAAGTGAATCACCCTGTACATACACTTGTTATTCTGGTGTACTCGTTTGTCAGGAATTGGTGGAGCGTTGTGCTAATATATCCGGATAGTGGCGGCGAGGTCGCCGGGGCGCGAGAGAGCGATCCGATCGTTTCCCATTTATCGAGACAGTGAGAATTCGTGGCTTTCTCGATGTTGGCGAGCAGATCGCCAGGAGATCGGAGGCCGATGCTAATGCAACGCGGGCGGGATTGCATTGTGCGCGGGAAGTCATCTGTTCTCGGACGATTCTCGTGGGGTAAGCGGTCTCCGAGTGAGAAATAAGAAGGTTCCACTGCATCCGTTATGCGCCGGCTGCGCGGACGCGCTCCCCGCACTCTCTCCCAGCTTCTTCTGTTTCGTCTTCTTTCGCGGAATCGATGGGATTTCGTATTGGCTGAAACAATGGCCTGCCGGGTGCGCATCAGTGCCTCCCAGCATCTCTCGCCCCTTCTCCTAGCCCCGCACTCGCGGGGACAATGTTGCCGCGAAATATAACGCAACGCTCCCCACACATACCTATTCCAGCTGCTTCTCTCTCTCGAGGAGAATGGCTATGTATGTGTATGGGAATGCCAGCACACGGATTCCCGATGCATATATATATACATGCAGGTTGGAAGAAAGAAAGATAGCGCGAAGGAGAAAGGGGAAAGAAAAAGACCGCAAACGCGGAATATGGAGAGTCCTTTTGGCGAGCGCATTACCATAGAGATGGCGGGAAAACTCTTGTAGGAAATAATAAAAAAGAATTAGAATGGGTGCCAAGTGCATTTCCATAATTCGATGACGCGTCGGCAAGGAAAAGGGCATCCAGTATCGCGCAATGCGAGGCTGTTGTGGGCTGTTTCGACGATAAATAATACTTCGGGAACTCCGGAAATGCGGCATTCTCCTCCTTTACAGAAGAAAATCGAAGTTACCTCGGGAGCAATGTTACGCGATACTTTTCTCCGCGCATTGAGAGCAAAAGTCACTCCAAGAATTCTAGTATTAAATGTACAATAGCATTGCGGCAAGGTGCAACGGGCTATCTCCGGCTCTGAAATCCAGTGGGTGGCGCGCAAGAGAGTGGAAACACTCAGAAGAATGGGATAAAATGTTGACTGACAAACACATCGGGTGAATTCGATAGCCGAGACGAAATGATTGGCATGGATCGTGGGAAAGCGTCGGGTGAGTGTCAAAGGTAACCCGGCTCGGGTTACCTTTCGTCTCAGGAACCACAGGAGCCAAAAGAGAAAAAGGTGGATGGCGCAAGGTGGCAGAGAGGGTGCCAGAAGAACGACAGGATCGATTCTCGAGCGAGTCCTCGCTGCACTTCCACGGAATTGACCTGGGACAAACGACGCGTGTACCCACCACTACTGTGCCACCTGCCGAATAGAAGCAGCTAGGAATGAGGTGTCACCCCTCGCCCTCCCGCCATAGAAAGAGGAAGACACCCGAGAACGAAGAAGGCTGCCTGCTGCTCTTCCATAGAGAGCAAAAAGTGATCGCACTGCCTCGCCGGAAATGAAATTCCATTCGCTCGGTACTCTGCCGAGTTCTCCGAACCTCTCGCAATCACAAGTCCCGACTAACTCCCAGCACAATTGACTCCCTAAAAGCCGGCACAGTCTCTTTCGAGTGGCGCTCGTAAGCACTGGTCTACTGTCAAGTCGTTCGTATCCGAGGATTACCATCGGCCGGATCTTTTGCGAGTGGGCTTCTCCTTGAGAAGGGGGAGGAGGAGGAGATTAGTAGGCGATATTTATTCAGGATCAATAAACGATTCTTTGGGAAAGAGGAGAGGCCGGTCAAGGTTCGCCGATAGACAGCGATATCGGTTAGTCGGTACAGAAGCGAAACGGCAAAGACGCTCTCGGCTCTGGTGAATATAATCGTCGGTGGAAATCTAGAAGATCTTTGACTTGAGGGGTAAATAGTGGAGGCTCCGGAAGGGTAGCTCGATCGAGCGGCGAGAGCCCGTTAACCGAGAGACGCCCGGCGAATCTACGTGAGCCGAATCCACTGACGAGGGGATGAAAGGAGTTGCCCTGATAAAATCGGCACGTTTCTGGTCGAGGGACGAAGACTCTCTAGCATCTACCATGTATACTATACACACAACATGTACTGCTGCTCTCGGGATTCGGAGAGGCTTCTTCTTGGACTGCCGGGTCCACTAGCGGCCGCGAGATCCTACCATTAGATACGTTTCACAGCAAGAGAGGAAGAGGAACCGGCCTCGAACCTCCACTCCGCTACTCCAACTTCGTGTTACTACTTATATTCCCCCGAGAATGTATCTCCGGCTCTCGGCGAGTGCGCGCCACGCGATATCCCGCTCTCCGGTCACGTTGCAAATTATTTCATAAACAGGAGAAGCCTCCGAAATAATTTTAATACTCCGCCAAATTGTTTCTCGCCCCCCTAATCGAGCATCGAGCGGCTCCTGAAGAAAGATGAGCAGAGGCGCGCAGCCAGTTTTCATTTAACATCGAAATTCCCCGGTTTCCCGTCATCACATCGGTCAGGGGGAACTTCCGCCGACATGCCGCACGTTTCAGGAAAGTTGCTGCCCGAGTGTGCTCGACTTTCAGCGAACACGCGCCCAGGATAAAATGGTGAAGCTTGCTTGGGGGGATGGGGGAGGAAGTTGCCGGAGCTTTTCAAGGGATATCCATCTCCATCGTGGTTGGAGCTACGCTTCGACGTCAGGATTCTCCCGGAGGATTCCCTGGAGTCGCCGTCTTCTCTCTAGGAAGTGGCTCTGGCACGCCTATCGGCCCGTGTAACCAGTCATTTAATAGCTAGCACACGCGGAAGCGTATTATACAGCGGCGAAGAGTATTATACGAAGAGAGATCGGCAGGGAAAAGGAGAAATAGGGATGAGGGGGGAGAGGGAGAAAAAGCCACATGGAATACGGCGGCCTTTAGCATTAAGAATGCCTACACGAAGAGCGTATAGTCTAGAGAAGCACCCGTTCACCAGTGGAGGACGTACGCGTGCTCGGCCGAATGCCGCACCGCAAGAGGAACAAGGAAAGAGACTCGCCAGGAAGTACATATACGTAGAGCGAGCTTGTTAAGCTCCACGGAGTCCCATAACCTTCGTTCATGGATATTCCATAAAGGAACACAGGGTACCGGTAGCCCTTGGCTTGTGTGGAGATTGCTCCCACCGGCGCGGCGCGACGCAACGCGGCGGCACGACCAGCTCTAGGTGCCGAGAGTCGATAGAATTCGCTTTGTCGCACGATCAGGCAAAAAAATTGTAACGAGCCACTTCCGAGGACCCAAGTCGGACTTATTAACGTCCTGCATTTCCTGGTAGTTGCCTCGCTAGATAGAGTGTCATCCTGGAGAAGTCGCGATCTAAGCATTGCGATTACACAACGCCGAGCTGCTCCATGCTTTATAATTGCGAAGCACCCTTCTCCGCCCCTTTAAACACACTCTCCTCTAAATATGGATCGCAATGAATGCCACGGCCAGTCCATGCCTGTTCTTGGGATCGATGGGAACCGCGGCACCATTACCGTTATCGATCCCAGCAACTTCCCGGTATTGGACACCTGAAAAATCTCCTGGCAACACACGGCGACGGCTCTCAGCTATTCTCTAGACTCGTGTCAGCCCGGAAAAACAGGCGTGGAATGCGGCGGGTGGCGAGAAAAGTATCCCGTTAATTCTCGCGGAGTCAGTTCGCCGGGTGTGTCTCATGGTGGCACAGTGACAGGAAGACAGTGTTACTCTCTTGTACACAGGAGCGTTGTCGGGCCAGGCGCCTTTTTGAAGGCGAGCTTGAAAAGCGACACATGAAAGTTACTCCACAGTCGAAACACACTCGTCGCCTGTGAGACGAGTCGGCCGCTTCTTTTGAAGTCGGCCGCGCGGTAACATGCTGGTGCTCTGGCGAGCCGGCCTCTACCAGGAAGAGAGTTCATTTCACATGAGCCGAGCACGCATCTTGACAAATCGGCTAACGATCCCGATTACCTTGGCGTTCGTCACGCGTCAGGGCAGGCGCGTGGGACACGTCATTCGACGCGAAGAAACGAATCGGATTATACGCGCGTGCGGCGGCACCGCCCGCTGCAAACACTAGGAGTACGCGCTGGTTAATGTGTTAGGCCGCTTGTCTTGGAAACTATGAGGGCGCTCCGCCGCGCGGAGTGATCTCCGGCGAATGATGGGCGTGCGAGCTTACATTAGCGGTAATCGGCCAGCGGTAATCACCGGAGCGCGCACGCTAATCAGCCGAAAACGAATTGCCATTGCAAAATGCCGATATATTCCGCGAGCTCTGTGCACTGAATTATTCAATTAATGGTATATCCATCCGGAGAGTATTGCTAATATTTGCGGAGAATAACTGCCGCGTGAATAACGCTCCGGCGCTCAAAAAGCCCCCATTGATTCGGTTGTCTGACAAGCACGAGGCTGTAGACGAGTCTGACCAAGCGAGAGCAAGAGTGAAAGAGTGCCAGAGTGGGGGAGAGGGAGAGAGCGAGGCTCTAAAGCCGAAACGCGCGAGCCTGTTTACGCGGCGCTTGCACCGCATGTCTCTCGATGCGGCAGCAGTAGCCCTCGAAATACATTCGAATAATCCGCGTCGGTGATTCGCCCACTGCCAGATTCGATTAGTCGGCGACAATGAGCACTGATGATCCCGCGTCTCGACGCGAATTGTCCAGGCACAATGGACATGACGTTAGTGCTATCGGTTGTTCGCCTCGCCTGTGGAGGGTTCAAATCGAGGAGTGGCATCGAGCTGCAATGAGAGGGAGGCAGTGGGCGAGAGAGTGAGTGAGAGAGAGAGAGAGAGAAAGTGCCGGGAGCGCGGATCCCCGGGAGATAGGGGAGACCCCATAAAAATCCGCAGCATATGTCCCCGGATGCTCGAGGTCCTCCTAGTACGCCCTATGGAGCCCCATTGTGAATCCACCTGATCTACGCGCACGGTGCAGCAGCCTCCCTACACCCCACGCACCCACCCGCCCTTCCTCCACATTCCCCTCTTACTATTATATCTACAAATATCACCAAATATATGCACATGTGCTAGAACACACTGCCCGCATACTACTCGCTGAACACGACTATCTCTTGGAGACACTTCCCTTTCACAATCGTTGAGTAAAAAGAGCGGAGAACCTCGCGGGAATCTTGATTGAGAAGTGCATACATATGTTGATGCCGTAAGTACGGCCGGTAGCCAATTAGCGGAGGCATTGAATTCCTAATCCGTAAAACGATACCTCTAGGCAGGATAGCCGAGATTCCTGTATCGGTGCATGGGTATAACAGCTTTTTTGTGAGAAGAGGGGGGTTGCGCAACACGGGAGGTTTAACTGCAGCGTGGTATAACAGAACGGATGAAACGGAGGACGCGGGCGGGCAGGCGAGCGGGCGAGCGGGCGCGTGTGCCACTGGGCAGAAAGGGGAAACAGATGTCCTTTCGCACATTAACATGCATGGCCGTAGCGGAGCGATAGCCACTCGATCAATTGGCATAATTAATTGCCGACTGCCGTGGGGCTGGCAGACTGGGGTCAGGGGTCACCACGGACATTGAACGATCGGCTCTCCTTCGGCCGAGCATACGGAGCTAACCCACTTATGTTTCAGCCGGGGATCGCCCACTCCAACAGCAGCGTCCCGATCATCCGGAAAGCGATTCCACTTATACTCCGCCCTGTCTCCAAAAGAACATCTTTCCACCACTAAGCACTAATCGCATTCACCTAAGAGGAAACAATGAATCGTGGTGGAAGATTATCCTTCCCCGATTGATCTCAGACGATAAAGGGTTGGATTCGTTAGAGATTGAAATAGGCTCCGAGCGATGTAGATACTTCGAATTCGCGATGACTAGGATTGAAAGGGGGAGAATACGCGGGGAGGGCGTCGCCCCGCGAGAACATTACTCGCACATGGTGTACCTTTCGTGCCACCTGCCGCCCCGCTCCCGGGCGAATCACGTCCGGGCGAATCATTTGAATAATTGATCGTCCATTCGAAATGCTCAGAATACAGGATCATTGATTCTCCTTAATGTTCCTGTTCCGATTGCGGGTGCGATGTGCCGACAATAGGCACTCGGAAGCCTCCCTTGAGTAGATGGAGGCACGCGAAGTGAGGCGAGGCGGGAAAGCTTCGCGAGGGAGATCAAATAGAATCCGGGGTGGGGCTAATGTAGGCGGATTAGAGGGCAGTCAGCGAGAGAGCGAGAGAGCGAGCGAAAGATCCGAGATCGCAAAGTATCAGCCCATTAATGTATTAGTCTGCAAACAATATCCATCATGTACATATCCACCAGTAGGAGTAGAGCAACGGGCCGCGCTCAATCAGCTGGAAACAGCTTCGTCAGCAGAAATGAGTAATGTCGTCAGACGCACTGCAAGCCGAACACAGTGATCTCCGACGAACAATCCCCGCAGCCAAGGAGGAGTGAGAGATATCAGGGCGAAACACCTAAGACAGATTGGGAAAGGGATGATGAACGAGGAGTCGGATCGATCGGTGGAATATTAATGCCAATGTAATTCCGCATTGCAGTGGCGGAGAAGAAAAGTTTTGGGAATGGCACCCTGGCGACGGAAGACGCCTCATCGGGAAAGCCAAGCTACGACTTCGCTCGGCCGAGGCCAGCGAAGCAAGACTCTTCTTCCTACCTCTTATCGTCATTGTGTATTTTTAATGCGATTCCTGGAGTTGCTCGTGCACCAACAACCTCACGTAATCAGAGCAAGCGGCTCTGTTAACGGGTTTTGTGGGAATTGGCCGCTTCCACTGCTTTAGTCGATCGATCTACCGACGGCGGTGGAAAACGGGCAACTTACGTTCCTAGGGACGAGTGGCTAGGGGTTCCCGATTATGAGGAGGCGAGCTCGCAAGTTCCACGGGAAGTAATATAATAAATCCCGGCTGAATCTCAATTCACGTGGCCCAGTCAGGGGGGCGGAGGGCTCGCAATTATAAAAGATGAGCGCTTACTCCTCCCCTCCCACCCGTTATCCCTCACGTTCCAGGCGCCCTCCTCTTTTCGAGGAGAGTAAGTGGCTTCACGCGAGCGAGCTCGCACGCCGGAGGATTAGGTGGCACCTGTCGTATTCCGGATCGCAATTCAGCTGACGGTGCTCGCTCCTCCGATAGACGTAATTCCCGGAAAATCTCGGGCGGTTCGGCCCCAGACGACACGTCCGTGTGAAAAGTACAAGTCGCCGTGCTACTTTTGGAAGAAGAGCATGGCCGAAAGGCAGAAGACAGAGGGAGAGATAGGCGGAAAGCCAAGAAGGAGAACTCGAATAGCCGTGGCGCAGATGTAGAGAAAGAGCGGATACGTAGGCTTACGCGCGTTCCACAGTGGAAAAGGTCGATGTCCAGGAATAGCCGTGGCCGCACTTGGACGCTCTTTCCACTTTCCACTGGCCGATGCATTATGACGTCGTCGCGAAGAATATTCAATCGACATAGTGGACGTCATAGAAGGTGCACAGTCGTCACGGCTTACGCCATTCGCCAGGATCGATCCCACCTACACTTTTCCCAGGTCATTGAACAAAGTCCCGAGCAGTTGGCAAAGTAATATTCCCAGCGTGAAAAGTTTCTCCCCTCGGCCTCGGCGAGCGTGCTCCACCGCTCTACATCTATATTCAGTGATCACGGAATATTCGGAACCGCTGTCGGCCACCGAATAGACAGTGGCTATTATCGGGCTGGCGCGAACGTGCATCGAATGGTCGTCCCGATATATCTTTGGCATCGCTTTCATCGAGGGCGAGCACCGCGCGCCGCCGCCGCTGCCGCCGCCGCCGGCGTCTCCGAGGAAAGGTCAGCGCGCCCGCTAATTGAGTCGTTCATTTTCCGGTGCCCGGACCTTGCGAGATCGCACGTCACGATGCGGTTTGCCACGATCGGGGCTAGTTAGAACGGCAAATACAAACATGTGTGTTCTCCCTTCTATGTCTGTCTGTCTGCCTGTCTGTGTGTGTGTCGTCTTACACCTCCTGCTGACAGTACAGCTCACGCTGGGATATCTCATATTTAATCAGCCACCTATTCCGAAACCACAGATTCCAAGTAGAACGGTGCAATTCGAGAGAAGGCTTCTCCGATGATTGTAGAATTCCCAGAACGCGCCTGAGTTACGATCTTGCAGGAAAGTCGAATTCATATTAGGAACTTGTAGAAACATAGTAATGATTCCTTGTGGCATTGCCGAGTTCTTCCTGGAATCGAGCAACTCAGTCAGAAAGAATTGCCGGCTCCACATTGCACAGTCTAACTGTTGAACGCACAAAGTAAGATCGACGAGTCCCCATAGATAAGGTTGGCGAACGGCGGCGGGGAGATTTGGAGGAACGATACTTGCCAATTAAAGGAAGAGGAAGCATCGTCGGCAGGTCCTCGTACGTTCGCCGATCGGAGACGAGAGTAAAGGAAGAATTGGCCCGAAGGGAAACGTGCCGCTCGGCGCAACAGCGTCGAGTCGACGAGTGACACGATGGACCTGACGAAGCGAGCAATTTTAATGTCCTTTAAGCTGAGATCAAAGGGAATTTTTCTCTTTCTTTCTCGATGACAAAGTAGATCGCGCGTAACGAGATTTCGGATGTCCATGCGCACTCGTTCCTCCCCGCTCTCCTTTCTCCACTTCTGTTCGTGGGGAAAAGGAATCGTTCGAAAAGTTTCCCAGGGAAAAAGGGCGGGCGAAGTTCGGGCTTGACTAAATAACAACGTGAAAACGTGCTTTGGTTTCGTGCTCCGTGCTGAAGGGAGAGAGAGAGAGTTAAATAAGGGCGGCGGCAAACAGCAGGTAGAGGGATCGAGAAAGACACGGAACGGTAGAAACAAATGGAAATGAAGAGGGGAAGATTTTATCAGGAGGCAAGAATGTCCTGACGCGAGTTGCCCGTCGCATGATTCCTAGTGACTCAATAGCTCGCGGCTTTCTAAAAAGTGTAGTCAGAAAGGGAAAGGGAGGAGAAAAAGGGCGGTTGGTAGGTAGGGTTCCGGGGTAACCAAGCCCATTTTGCGATCGTGCTTTTCAAAGGGGAAAACTTGCGGCTCGCTTGCTGCCGCCAATAGTACACCGGCCCTCCAAGGTATAGCAGAGCACGGACTCGTTATCCGCACGCGATTTCTTTTCCTCGAACTGGCTATCTCGCCGGCATCGACGTTTATCGTTTCACCTTTTTTTCCACATTGGCAAGTCGCCTTTTTATTCGAGCGTAACTCGCCACTAATTACCAGCCATTATGCCAGACGAGCGATAAAATCATTTGCTTACGCGAGAGGCCCCTGCCACACATTGCCAGGGGATTATTGTCATTATCAGTCGTTCCCTAGATTGCTGGCGGCAGCAACACCGGCGAAACGCTACGAGAATTATTGGGTTAACGGTATTACAAGTACCATGCGAGGCCTCTCCAGCGTCTGCGACCGATTTTGACATATGCACTTAAGGGACTGGCGGCCTGCCTGTTCGTGGGCGCCGACGGGGTAAACAAACACAGGATTACAAGAAACGATACTTCGCACGTGAGCGCACGCGCGACCAGCCACCGCTCCCTCAGCCGTATTTAGATATCGTACACGAACAAGTTGTTACAACCAGTTCTAAGATCAACGTAGGTGGGCCCCGGCTCGCCGCGGCGAGAGGACGGACTGGCTGGCTGTGCGGCGCGGCCACGCCGGAGAATACCAAGGAAGACAGAGGATCCACAGAGAACCCGATCGCCGGACGCCAAACTTGGCCGACGCATCTTCTCGAATGACTCAGCAGGTAGAATTCGACAAAGTTCCTTCTGTCTACGGTAGTCCAGAGTCCAGTATCGGACTCGAGTGAAGGCTCCTCCTTCTCCTCCGGAGATCAACGCGCGTCTCTATTATCCTGGGAGGAGGCCGCACCACTGTGCCATGAGCACTTCGCCAGGAGTAGTCGTATTTCACCAGTAACGATAACCACCGCCCTACCAGAGACCAAGCATTTCACTCGCTCGTTTCTACGGCTCGGAGACTCGGCAGTACTGCTAGAAGAGAGCGCGCATCGATTTTATGAGGGAATCTCTATAGTTGAGGGGGAAGAAAGCAGCAGCACACGCTGCCGCTCATCGCGCGGCCAGTACAATCTGTCTTTCTTTCAGCCGTCGCGACTATCGTCGTCCGACTGAACAGCGTGCTTTTTTCGCGGGAGCGCGACCGCATTGCCAGAGAGTCCGGGACAATGTCCAGTAGGTTGGGCGACGGGGGGGAGGTGGAAGGAGGTGGAGGGAAGGGGGGCCTTCCAGGTCGTCGTTGGCCGGGGATTAGCCGGGCTTTCTTACACTTTTATACTTCTTCGAACAAGAGGCGCCGCCGTGCCAGCCACCCTCTCACCCGCTCCCCACCAACGGCAGAGGTTTTATTGGCTTAGCGGAGGCGCGCTCGCCACGGAAAAACAATTGAGGGCCGCGGAAAAGTTGGCTCGTCTTAACTGCCAAGACCCAACGCGTTTCGCCCTCTGCTTTTACGCCGACCACCATCGGCCCAACACACCATCCGCCGCCTCCACCCCCGCAAACCGCCCTTCGCTCTTTCTTTCTTTCTTTCTCCTTCTTACTCGGCCACCTTCCACAACCCTCCCTCCGCCTCCCACCCCCCTCACTCCCTTTTGTTCGAGCCCACTCGCGGAAAGAGCTTCTTTTCCCAGCAGTCGCCGACATTTCGACAATGGGAATTGCAGGATGGGGTCACACAGCCGCCCGTGAAGTCGTGCCCGACTCCCGCGACGACGGCGACGACGGCGACGAACTGCCAGGCATGACGCTGCCTTTCAAAATCTCTGCTCCGCTTTCTCACTACGGAACCGACTGCCACCAATTCCCGTCCCTTCCTCTCTCCCGCCCGCCCGCCCTCCCATCGCCAACAAGCCACCGGGATTTCCTTTATTTTCCCTCGCCAGCTTCTCCTACTCACACCAACTCGCATCCCGCTCCGTTCCGCGTCGCGGACTAACTACCGGTAATTTTTTTACCGGCCATTCTCTCCCGGCCGGCTCGTGCTCTCGGAAGTGTAACGAGAAGGAAGCGAGCACCGCGCTCCTTCCTCCTGCCGGATTTCAATACCACCCCCGTCCGCAATTCCCCCTCGTTCCTAATGAAAAAGTACTCGGGGGTGCGAAGAAATTGCTACAACCAAGGCTTCGGTTGTAACTCCTTGTAACAGCCCTCTCGTAACTGCGAGGCTGGGGATTGCACAATAAGTAAATTCGAGAGTGGCCTTTTTAGCCCCGTGACTTTTAGCCCGGTGGCGGCGGCAGCAGCGGCGCTGTTTGTCGAGCAGGTTCTCCGACGCGCCTCCAAATGTTTCGTTGAAAAAGAGAAATTTAATAGGTGCAAGCGTGAGCTGGGATTTTCCAGGAGTCTCGGAGGAGGAGAGTAACGTAAAATCCGAGGTATTACCCGCGGCGAATAGAGCGGCAATAAAACCACCTGTGCGTGCAAATACATGCATCGCTCGTCGGAGACGAAACGGTTGCCGGAGCGCGCGGCCGAGAAGTGTGTGCGCCTGTGCGAGTGTGAGCCGTGCCGCAGCAAGCTGCGTACTCAAGGGTGACTTTTTACGCCCCGACAAACGGTTTCCACCCCTTTACTCTCTGGCACACGGCGATCCTCTCTCCTCCATACTAGGCGGTATTTAAGCGTCTGAAAAATTCATACGCCCGTGGCAAGCAGCGCCGCTTCAACCTTTCGCACGTTCAACGTAGCCGCTCGCTTGCCAGCCTAGTACCTTCAATTGGCTTTGCATTAAACTTTCGAGAGCAACCTGCCACTGTCAATCCTTCTCGAACGTAGGAATTGACCGACCATTCCACCGATCAATCTTTCAACCGCCTCACCTATCCCACTGCCTATTTTCAATCAGCTCTTTTTCCCTCATTTATACACCGTGTTCCCAATCCTATTCCAATATTCGCGCGATAATTGACACAGTCAACTAGAAATTGGACCGGCTATTTCGGTGACACTCAAACCTCCGGCAAAACAAAGATTCTTCGTGGATAAACACTGGTTAAAATGAGGACTGACGAGCAACTTGTCAGTCGGGCTTTGATAGAGTTATATTCACCGCGGCATGACACTATTTCCGAATCTCGGTCGAGCATACTATAATTGACGGACTACCCGGGGGGCGGCTGCGCGCACCAGCACGCCGCCGGATATCGTCAGGATCAATTGCATCTGATGGACGAGAACACTGTGCATCGACGTCTCATCGCTTATTTAGCTTTGACCTCACGGGACCTTCGTGCAACAGCGAGCAGCCCTATTTCCATTGACTCTCCTAGTCACCTGCCACTGATAACCTCTCTAAACTAGATTAGTCCAATTATCTCACATGGAATTCCATATGCACCAATCCTTGATTAATTAATCTTACAATTCGCTCCTCTCCACTGACAGACCCACTATGTTTAACGCGAGAGATCTTGGTAGGGCGGGGGAATTTTTTGTGGAGGTTCCGCCGCTAGTTTTGTCATGGCTCCCTGACGAGTCTGGAGCAGAGAGCAGGAGCGATCGGTGACGGACGTGCGGTATAATGGCGTGTTCTGCATTTTCACTGGAGCTCGCGCACCGAGAGAGTGAGGGATTCCGTCGTGACACGACCACGTTCTGTTGGGCGACGCTTCGAGTTCTGCGCCCGCGGAACCTACCGGCATTGTTCGAGCCCTCGTACGTCGTCAAAGCCTGTCAGCTTAATTATAGGCATATGCATCCGTCGAGTCTCGCTGCTGCCGTCGCCGCTGCTGCTGCTGCTGCTCGTTGTGTCCGGCGACACGCGACTGCCCGATCTCCGTCTCTCATATACTAGTTGTGCCCATATCCACCTAACGGCATTACGTCCCAGCCGATCTGGGATTGACGTGAGAGTCTCTCCCTCTCTCTGGCAAAAGGGATCGCTCGCTCGCGTCCACTATCGGAACACAAGTCCGACACTACCGCGACTATCCTACCATCGACAACCACCCTCGAAACGCCTTGACATCCTCCGTCCTCTGACTTTGACAACCTAAAAATCCCCCAACGATTCTCGATCACTCCCCACTACACTCCCATTGCCAGGGAATGTTCGCTCAGTCCGCGGATTTCCTTGGAAGAGGAATGGAAGAATTGTGGGGGAAAGATCAAACAAGGGATTATCGGGCTGATCAGGGAACGCGTGCGCGCGTCCTGTTTCCAATCGTGCGCGAGATCCCCTACAGTGTCTAGCTAATTAGCGGATTCCATTAACTCCGGGGACGAGCGTCCTTTGCGAAAATCTTGATACGCGAGCCAGTCGCTAGCCAAGATCGTATACTGCTTGTCCGGCGAAAGTCCACTGCTAACGGTACTCGACGACTAACTGTTAATAGGAACAATAAATAAAATAGACAATTACTCTATTGCACAGTGTATCCAGTTGGATAAATACTGCGGCGATCGCAAGTTTCAATATCCCTACTCGTAAAGCCGACAAGATTCCACGGATAACTGTCCAAGTCGCAGTTCGGACTTGACTGCCGTTCGAGCTCACTAATTAGCGGTGGAGAGCGAGGACCTTTCAACGATGTCGTCGCCGCCGTCGCCGCCGCCGCGTCGATTTCGTACTCGTACTGGTCCTCTTGCTCTCGTATAAGTTACTGGTAGGTAAGTTGGAGTATGGCGAAAGTAGCTGGAGTGTTGGAGTCGAGTCAGTGGTAGAGCGGTGTAGAAGAGTCAAGACGGAGGTGACGGGTACACCGGGAGGATATCTCGTCCTGCCAGTCTGGCGGCTTTAGCGGAGAGGAGGACTCGCGGAAGCTGGCAACACGCGCGCGAACTACTCTCGTGACTCGCGTGGGAGGAGCTCTGCATCTATAGACTAGTCGCCGGGAGAGCGAGAGTTGCAAGCTGGGACACATAACGAGCGGGGATACGTGCGCCACCGGCGGAAGCGGGGGAGCCTCCACAAAGCTCCGGCAAGCCCCTCTCTCACCACCACCTCCCCCTTTCGCTCGCGCGAACCTCCCAGCTACTCCTTCGAATCTTCTCCCGAAGAGTATATTTAGCCGGCGATGTCAACAGCAAGTCTCACGGACTAGTCCCACTTGGAGAGAGGTAGCTAGCTCGAGAGACATTCGCGCGTCATTTACCCTCGCTATCGTCTCGCGAACACGACGTCTCTCATCCGCGATTTTCTCACCCTTTGTCCGTTATCCTCCCTCCAACATTTTGCATTCACCACCCACGCGAACACGATACGGAACTCCCTATTCCCGGATAGCCCAGCGCACCCGAGCCAACCAACCAACCCCACGCTGTCCTCTCTCTCTCTCTCTCTCCCGTAACTAATAAGCAACGCCGTGGATAATTGATACGTTCGTTAGTTCGTTCATTAGATCGACTTATCCCGAAGGCGCAGAGGTGGTGCTAATGAGGAGGATGAGAAGGAGGCTTCGTGATCATCGCCCATTCAGAGATCCGCATCCAGGCGAAAAGATAACTGGCCGTTGTGTCCGCGGCTATTTAACAGTCAGGCTTCCTGTCAGCGTGGCTCTTGCCCACGCAATACTCGCTCCCACCGAGACTCGAGCAACCTCTCAGATGCTTCATTACTAAATCGTGCGGAGGACGAGGGAGATGATTCTCTTCGGTGCGCGGTAAACGCACTCGCCAGGTACTGCCAGGTCGCGACGAAAATAGCATGGAAAGGAGTCGTCAGAAAAATCCTGTTCGCGGAAAGCTTGAGTGGAGCTGCGATTATTCGAGCAGCGGAGAAGCCTACGCAACCGATATTAATGGCATCCGCCGTAGGAGTCTTTGCTGGCCAGGAAAGTGGATAACGCGAGAGGCGAGCGCACCGAGACAGAGAATGGAACGTGGTAACGAGAGCAAGAAGGGCTGGCCGAGCGAGAAGCTGGAAAGAAGATAGGAGAGAGGGAACATTTACATCGCGAGGAATGAGACGGATAGCAAGTTGAAGTTGTATGTATAGGCGAGTGGCTCTGATGCGGCCGCGACAGCTGGATCGAGCCGAGCAACCGGTCGCCCTCGCGTCGCTTGCCTGCCTGCCTGCCTTTCCTCGCATCTTAACCGAGCACACATCCAACTGCCGACGGCTTGCTCCTCCGCTCTCTGTCATTCCGCCGTTCGAGTAACACACAATCGTTTATA
Organism: Ectemnius continuus; assembly: GCA_910591665.1. Lineage (NCBI taxonomy): Eukaryota > Metazoa > Arthropoda > Insecta > Hymenoptera > Crabronidae > Ectemnius > Ectemnius continuus. Next base: position 2,341,680 of record OU342868.1, on the reverse strand, counting down.
TCGGGCGAAAACCTCGCTGTCTGCTTTTGCCCTCGGTGATTTACGTACTACAGGAAGAGGCTCGGACAGACGCGTGGGATGCTGTACGATTAGAAACGTCTTAATCCACTTTGTGCAACGCTCAGCCATAGAATAGGAGTGCGAAACCTGATTTCCTGTATTAGATTGTCATTCCTTGAAGCTTCCACGTGCTCGCTATTAACTATAAACGTTTATTCTGCATGAGAAATAGACACAAAAGTTTCGAAGAAGTCCTTTCAATGGCAGAGCATTCTCTGGTAATCGCGTTCTCCGTTAATCTCGTTCCACGGGCGCACTCCCGCGAATAGAGACGTCCTTTGCCTTCGTCACGCTGTCGTCCCGACGCACCGGCAGATCTCGTCGTCGAGAATAAACCCCTTTACTAAGAGAGACGTCTCGATACGGCCGTCGGAAGCATGAAAATCGCCGCACTCGGTCTGCTGGCTTGAGAAGCAGAGGGCAAAAGGAGGACGCACCCAGCGAGTAGTGAACTCGGGCTTGGGCTCGGGCTCGGGCACGCGTACCCTCGCCCGTGCCGTTCCAATTTCGTATTCAACTGACTGACACGAGGAATGAAGAACTCGTGCTCGTTACGATCGTTTAGCGCGCGTCCCGCCGCAACAGTTAGAGATGAAGCTTTCACAGAGTAATGTTTATAATGTCGCGTTGCGCCTTGGATTGACGACATGAATGATTGAGAGGGACGGAGAGAGAGAGCAAGAGCGGGGGCTAGTGAGCTAGGAATAACGAGGTCGCGTATAATTTAGAGCAGGCCACGATGCACCAGAAATACAGGCAGGCACCGTTGCCTCCAATGAAGTCGGAGCACTGTGGAGACATCAAGGTCTGCTGGTGTTTGCAATGGCAGGAACAGCGGTAGGCGCTAAACGAATAGAACGTTGATTTATGAAGGTAGTCGGACGCACGGTAGTCCCAGCATGTACCAGACATCCCTCGTACGTACGTACCTACTCAAGTTAATCGCGAGGGCTTCGAGCAACAGGACAAATAACTCGTGTCTCTCGGGGCCACGTGTTCGCGGCGTCGATTCGCCGAGCAAACAAAAGAGAGAATGATAGAAGCGCGCAAAAATGATTTGAAGCTGCAGGCCCTGACGGAACGAGGATGTTCGGGCAAACGGTGAGGGCAGCTTGACCAGAGCAGCCAGCGGTGTTAAACGAAGGCAGGATTGATTTATGATCAGCGCTGGAAGAGACAGAGGCGCGGGGTGAACATGTCCAGTAGGAGGCTGTTCTAATCGCGACAATACCGGGCATTCGTTTAGAGTTGTCTAGAGGCAGTGGTAGTGGGCTATTGTGAGTGGGGCAGGGGAGCCTCGTCGCGGAAGCACGCCTCGAGACGGAATCATTAATCCTTCTAATTGCCACCGGGGAGTCAGGGAGCGCGGTGGCAGCGTTTTTCTCTGACATCTCTTCCCGGATGGTCGAGGATGCCGCTCGGCCGAGCGAGTCTACTGCTTTTCTTCGCCGACGAGTTCTTCTCCGTGGCTCGGTTCTCCGCTCTCCTCTCCCTGCAGAGCATCAGGGAGGAGCGCGCGAGACCAGCCGTGAAGAAGGGCAGGATCGGCCGGAGCCGAAGATAAACCGTGCTTTTTTTAAGAGCCAGCGGGGCAACGGGGAGCTGGCGGAATTAGCGCTGGCTTGGAACAGCTACCCGCAGCTTGGCAACACATTCGGTCGACAGATGTAGGATTGTTTATTTGATTAGCGCGCCCATTAATCAGCCAGGGCGACCCGAACCACCCCGAATGATTTGCCGGGCACGAGAAAGGCCTGAATCGGGATGAAAGCATGCATTCAGGGCGCGCCACAGCCAAATTTTCCTCTTCAAACAATACTCCTTTAATTCAGCCGGTAGGCAGAATATTTACAACAAGAGAGCATGTCTGGCTAGCTAGCGTCATATTGCGCCGGCCCGCTGACCATGCTAAATTCGAATTTACGAGGGAACTCCGCGGAATTGCGGTCTCGAGCGCGCATACGTTAGCAGGATTTTATAACTGTTTCGCGAGGGCATAGCCGCTGTAATACCTCCACCCCGATGGGGTGGCCGAGAAAAATGTGCTGGACGTGCAGGGACTCACCCTTCCTCCGACTCTTCTCATCTTTTAAGAACACCAGCCACGATCTTGGCGGCCTCAGTTTCGGTGAAGCCCCGAGGCCAATGTTCGCACCAGCACTCGGTGTAATTAGAAGCGCGTGCTGTCCTGGATCTCAGGGAGGACGTTAGGGATTCTGTCCTTCGCTCTAAATTATTGTTTCCCGGTGCGGTGAAGTGCGTGCGTTGCCGAGTGGCTGGCAGTCGCGTTTGATGATCGTACGCTTGTCATTTATGCACTGGAACGGCGGACGGCCGGTGCATATAGCTCGTTAAACGACAGCCACTATATTTACACGGCCTGGTTCTCGGACAGCCACCGCAAAGCTTGCCACCGCAACGAATCCAAATCCGACAAATCCAGGATAGAGTTAGCCGGCTAGACACTCTCTCGAACCTAGCAGCCCGGCTCTGTACTCGTCGGAGAGGGTACGCGCAATCCTCCTCGCGCAATATGTGGAAATTTTTTCGCTCGTGGTCGCCTGGACAATAGGGAACGAGAGGAATAGGGAGCGAGGGCCCGCCGAATGGAAAACACTCTCCTCGGCATGCGAGCAATACCGCAGAAATTACCAACGTCGATGCCCATCGGCTACCTGACCGCCGTCGCGTCGCCGCCGCCGCCGATAACCGCGCCCGATTCCCCCCGAAATCCGACTGGACATCCAGTTCAAATGCTCGTTGTTACATCGATTCCACCTACCGATTGACAATCATCGGTAGCCTCCGACGGCATTCTATCCCAACCCGAAACATCGTGTCTGGTGGTCCTTTTATTCTAACCACCGGCTGGTAAAAATAATGGAAGATAAATGGGTCAGTAATCATTCAGGATCGCATTGTCTGGTTAACGCTTCGAGCTCGGCACGATTTTCGTGGAGTGCAGTGTTCATAATCCATAAATGATGTATGCGTGGTAGAGATGAGGAAGAAGCATGGCCGAGTATACCTCCTGTTTTAGTTTCATAGTATCCAAGTGGAAGCGAATGGTTCTTGGCGCGCGGAGAGCGAGAGCCCAGCTTGCCGCAGCAGCAGCACTAGCAGCAGCGCGAGTCATTGAATAATTGAACAAGCCGATTCAGCGGTGCATTCTAAGCTCTACTAATGTTCGTACTTGCGGCGCCCGTTTTTACCCGACGGCTGTTCGGCAAATCCCCCGGCGAGTAAAAGCCTCTCTGAGATTTTCACGCTCTTCAGAGCCTGAGCGCACATGCAGGCAAGTGTGAGTCAGTCGTAGGATGCTGCGCCATGAAAGCCGGGAGTAGGGTTCGCGAATCTTGCCAAAATCGTGGGCAAGTCCTCGCTCTCGAGCCGCGAAAAACCGGATGAGAAGCACGGCTCTTCTCTCCCACTCCGGGCCCTGCTGCTCGCTCATTCATGCGACTAGGCAAATAAGAGGGGTAAAAAATCGTCAGACGCGATGTGAAGCAAAGCGAAGAAAGGAAGAGCGGCGCGGCGCGGCGCCCTCCTGGCAGTGGGAGTGAAAGAAGAATTCGAGTGGATTTGGGAGAAATCCTCGAGACAGAGCGAGCGAGAGGGAAGGAGTGTAGTGGCGTAGGTAAGAGGGTGAAGAAAAGGTGGAAAAAGGGAGACGCTGGAACTGGAGCAGACACAAAGAGCCGCGGCGCGGTGAGCGCCGGTGGTTAATGAGTCGTCCAGTACCCTCTCTCCTTGGCTTTCGGTCGGCTACCGACACACCGAACGAAAGCTCCAGTTCCACGCTGGCCTCCCTTAAGACCAGAAACCATCCGCCCTTCTGGCTAGACACCGCGCGCGCACCAAGGAGAATAGACCAGGCCGAAAGTGGAGAAGGAGAGCGAGAAGGCGAGCCGCTCTCGCGGTTCTGCGTCTGAGGCTTATATATCTGCCGGAACTAATTGTCCCATAATTCACTCTGTCCGGCAGCAACGTTGCTTCCTCTCTCTGCTTATCCACCACCGCTCGCGCTTCTTCTTCTTGTTCTTCTTCCTCTACCTCTTCAACCACCACCGCCTCCTCCCTCCTCCACCTCCACCATCTCGTCCTCAGCGTTTTCCTTCTTCGCCGGGTAACCCTCCGCACCAGCGGCCTGCACTTTGGCTTCTGGCTCGTGCAACGCCTATCTCCCTTCGCGGAGGATCCCACCTACCAGCAGCAGGCTCCATTTCCTCCTCGTTGTCTAGACCGACCTCTCCCTCGCCACGGCCTTACCGCCCCTTGCGACCCGATCAAACGGCCCTCTTAAATTTCATTCCTATCGACCCTCGCGAAAAAGCAATCGCGTCGATGCCCCATGCCCAAGCTGTGTACCCACATTCGCCGGAAATCCCCCTTGAATTATCTTGATCTCCTGCTGCAGAGATATGTCCCCCACCCTCAGACACAAGCTGTTTCGTTTGTCGGGGTGCTCGAGCGTCGCAAGCTCTGTTTCTGACACGCGCATAGTTTGCCGGCTTGACTGCCGATGCAGTTGGTGGGTTTGCTTGATGTTGGTTCGCTTAGCGCCTCTTATAAGAGTAAGTGCTTTTGCTTTTCACGGGGCGGCTTGTCGACGTCAACTTTTTTTCGAAGGGAAGCCTTGGGCCTCGATCGATAGCCTCCTGACTACCGAACATGCCCACTCGACCTGGTTACATAATTTCAGCCCAAGTATCCTCGAAAGTAATTTGCCGCAACTCTATCTAATTGGGCCGCTGCCTTGAGCACCAAGGAAGCCGATTTCCGCAAACACAGGTATTCGCGAGCTTGTGCCATTCTCGAGGGAAGAAAATTCATTTCATGAATTCAAATTTCCGGCAACGACTCGGTGCAGGAAGTGACCGTTTCAGCGAATCTATCGGGCGTAAATAAGACAAGAGCAAACATGAGGATTAAATCGTTCAGTAATTCGCAGTGGGCTAGACAACCAGTCTTCATCGAATATCACGCCAGCTTCATAGCTGCCAACAAGCGTAGCTGAATATGCCGGGCTGTTTCCACGTTTAATTACGAATTTGTTTTCAGCCCCATGAACGCCGCCCGCTTTATACCTTTCAGCGAGCGTTGCGAGTTCTAGTCGAACTTTGCTAAATCTGGCTGCCGCCAATTCCAGCCGTGTTCGGGGAAATTTTGTGCCGAGCGCGACCGACACGCTTCTAGCAGACAAAAGTTGCGCACACTCTACGCTATACCTCCGCAATCCATAAGGGTTGTTCCTCGGCCCCTCAAGATTCACGCGAGCTGCGCACAGCCGGCTCGGGAGGGTGGAAAGTACACGTCGGGCTTTTCCAATGAAGTTGGAGTTCCAAGGGAAGTCTGGCCGTCGCGACCTTCGAAAGGGCGGTCGCGTGGCTGTCTGTCGTAGGTGGACGTCGTGAGCAGATACTCATCGTTCATCCGCTACGTATGAATAACGTACAAGTTCGAGGCATAGACAGGAGAGGCGAGAAAGGGAGCGGCGCGGCGCGGCGCGGCTGTGAGGAGTAGGAGAGAGGGAGAGACAGAGGGAGAGGAGGGTCAGGATGCGACATTGGCGAGGGGTAGGCAGCAGGCAGTGCGCGCGCTTTCATACATAAATAAGCGGGACACGGGCCGAGACACAGGGGCGCAAGCTCCTCGGCAGCAGGAGCTTGCCGAGAGAGTTTCAGTTTGCGCTGCAGTATTTTCTGCGGCAAGTGCCAGACACTCGCCAGCCAGTTTCGCGGAGGATAGCAGCCTCTGGCGCCCCGTCGCCCGTGAAAATACGTGCGAGCACGTCAGCCGTCTCCCCCGGGTCGTTTCTCAAGCGGCCTGCCCAAAAAGCCCCGATCAAAATTCACTTTTCCTGCGACCAACCACCCCGCTTCCGCCTCTCTCACTGCGACTCTCTACTTGTCTACTCTGAGCTTCTCTGCCAGCTACCTTTTCCCTGATCTAATGTTTCGTTCATGCAATTTTTCCCCCTTCGCAGAGGATAATAGGACGGATTTTACTTGATGATATTGCGCTCGGAATTAAAAAGTAATGTTGCATTTATGTGAGGTGGTAGAAAGAGGTTGAAGGGGAAGCGGTGGATTCCGTAACAAGAATGTTGCGCCAGTTCTACCTCGTGGGAAATATTTTAAACATGACTCGGCCACCTCCGGCTGGCGATAGTGACTCCGACTCGGAGTTGTACCACGTGCGACCACACTCTTTCCATTTCTACCCCTCTGGCAGAGGGCTGCGCCTCGGCGTTATTGTTATTTCGTGACTCTTCCTTCTGGCTACAGCAGCTCTCGCATTCGCATTCCTCATGCGCACAAATGCGCCCTCTAATACCGTAGAACGACGAACCCAGTCACCTTCGCGTTTATAGCCAACATCTCCTGAAGGCATAGCAAGAGTCAGCCTGCTGCGCCTCTCATATATTCATCGGAAGGTTGCGCGTATATCTTCGTTTAGCGAGGAGGAGGAATGCCTTTCTTTCAACTCCTCTTCGAGACAATGGAATTGATGTTTGCTCCAGTCTTTCACATATCTTAGCTAGCTCGAGTGCTTACTCATTGATTAACGTGGCTGCGCGAACTTGGCTCGGGGCGGTCGATGCACACGCTAAATCCGTGAACTGGCGAACTGCATTTCTGAGCCCGGTCTCGTTAAATTGCCGGAAATCACTATCTCCCATCCTTTTCGTAGTTGCATTCGCCAGGCACACTCGAGTCTCCCGCAATTCGGGTAAACTCTGTCTCTCTCTTTCTGGGAGGCTCTGTGAACCGGCGGCGAGGCGCGGCGCGGCGGGCAGGAGGTGCTGGAGTGCCGCAGTCGCTCTCGAAATACTGTTACAGTGGCGAATATTTGCGCGGAATTGAACGGCGATTCGACTCGTCTGGCCTCGAGTGGGCGCGCTCTCGGATATTGATGGAGAACCCGGCCTGCCTCCCCTTGTTAGATAACCATTCGCTCTCTAAGAAAACTTGGCCGCGAAATTCGGAGGATCCGAGTGATCCAGCCACTCGAAAGTACAGGCCGCCCAGCCGGTAATGGGTTTAATTCCGCGGTATTATGATTGAAGTTCCCGGAGCAGAGGCGTTTCCTGCGGTGCACCTTCGTCCGCAGAGACGCAGCTGGAATTGTTGAGCTGGTGTGGGAAATGAAGGGGCGAGGAGCGACAGGAATAAGAAGGAGGAAGTCCTGATAGAGGTAGCGCGCGCTGAAAGAAGTTCGACGCACTGCAGCCACCGGTTGGCAGTGAGCTCGAACGACGGCCAACGAGGAAAGTTATTAGACGACAAATTGGAAGTTCACTGACAATGGAAAGTACACTGCTAGGAAGGAAGTTTCATGAGCTAGCAATAGAAATGTCCGCTACATTATTTACGAATGCGGAGCACAAGCGGTTTTAAAAGCAGCCGACACATACGAGCGGCAAGCGGCGAGAATAATATCTTGATTTATCTCGCGGCTGTGATGGAGCAATAGCAGGAGCAGTCACCTTCTCTGGCTCTCTCGTGGCGGAAGGACTCTCGGGAGAACCGAGTAGAAAAACGAAGAGGAAGACACGCTCGAGCGACAAGCGAGCTGCAAAACCTCTGGCGACTACTTTGCGGTAAACTTCCTCGCACCGATTTTGGAATGGCTCGGAGAAGTAGTTGCCGCGCGATCGAAGAGTGCCGCTTTTTATTTGCCCGACGTATCCGTCGCACGACAAATCACGTGTATGGTACGTGTATTCGATGTTCACCGGGGCAAACAGTAATGTGATTGGAAGGGAGTGGAAGAACTTTAAAGGAATCGCGATCGCAACTTCCAATAACCAATGGATTAGTCTCACGAGCGAGTAAATTCATATTCCTCTGGATTCGAGAGGCATCTTCTTTCGCCACTCACTTGAAACTTTAATTCTCCCTGTCGTATCACGTGCGCGAGCCGATGTTCAGGTTTTACGACGGCTGGAAAATGCGATCGGGCCGAATAATACGACAGAGGCTGTCCGTCTGTCAAAGGACGTCCGAATCCCCTGAAATCCCAAGTCGCCGGGAACTCGCGAATAACTCGATTAATCGGTGCCCGGCTGCTTCACGGGCCAGTAGAGTTTTCCGCGCCCGTAATTCTCAAGCAGTATTCCCGGGCGGCATATCTGTCGGCGGAGAAGCCGGCGGAAGAAGCCCGAGGGGGTAAAAAGGACCACGAGGACAAAGTAGTGCTCGAAGGAAAGGACAACTCTTAGGCGCGCGCGCGCGCGCGCATCTTTAAATTTTCCCTTGCTGCATCCCATCGAGCGTGAAAGAATCTTCTCTCATTGGCAAAGCAGCAGCAGCACTCTCACTGTTCTGGGAGTGCAGCTTCGCTCTTTGCTGCATCGCCTCGAAACACCCTCTCTTTATCCCATCTTCCTCTTCCTCGGACTTTTCTCCGAGACTCTCTCCAATCCTCGAGTGCAGCACCCCTTTGACGAACGTTGGGAGAATAGTCCGCGCGTGAATCGAGTATCCGCCGCTCGATATTAATATAATAACAGCGAGCCGCTCGGACACAAAGGATTCTAGCCTAAGATGGGCCGAGTGGAAGATGGTGTGCTCGATTGCGGGCCCAAGAGGCGGGCGGCGGATAATACGGGCGTCCAACAACTGGATACACCGGCCGATGAGAGCAGGTGTTGCTCGCCGTGTACAATTTACAGGAGAGCAGTAATCAAGTGAATGGGGGTTGTCCAAGGTCGAGCGTGAGATGTAAACATTAGCGGTCGGCTTGGTCCGTCCAGCATCCAAGCGAGCAACCGCGAGAAGATACATAAGCGTGGTACGGAAAGAGACTGGGGTGGGGGGAATAGCGGCGAGTGGTCTCTTCTCTCGAGTAACAGCAAGTTACTCGGAGTAATCGGGGTCACTGGCTGGGAGCGATACACGATGCCCCGAGGTATGCGACAACCATGCCCCTCGCTACCGCTTACGCTCGCGGATTACGTTCATGTGCATGGTACTTGTAGAGCACGGCTTGCGAAACACCGCCGCAAACGGCGTTGAATTAACTAACGGCTCCCTCTAATATTCCATCGCAACTACAACTCAACGAACTCCTATCTCTCCCTCTCCCACTCCCACTCCCACTCCCACTGTGCAAGTCCAGCTATTCGGATTTCAGTCACGGGTGAGATTCGAAATCTTCCCAAGTCAACTGGCCGATTGGAGCGAGTGCCGCTCGAGTGACAGGTAAACACGAAGAGACCGCACTCCACTATTTGCGGGCATTCACAGTTCGGCCGACCTGCCGATCCCAGTCAGTGCTTCTTTTGCAGCTTCGAGTTTATTTGCGAATTAGCGTGCGTCGGCCTGGTGACTGGTGAACGCCGCGCCGAGTGGTGAGTGGGTTTATTGGAGGACGCAACGAGCGCGAGAGCGCCGCTGTAATCAATTCCGTATTAAACCAACATCGCGTAAGAGATAGTGGCTATTAATTTTCTGAGCGAGGGGGGTTAAGCGCGATTAGCGTAATATGGAGGGCAAACGGAGCGTGTAATTATTCCATTCGGTAATATACAGGATAGCAGCGAGCGCCGGGACGTCGGTGTATGACGGGCGCGCAAGCGCTCCCGTGACTAATAAACGTACGGGGCCTGGCCCCTCCCTCTCCTAGCTTAGCCGGCATAGCGATATGTGTATTACGGGAAACGTCTTATTTGGATAGCTAGATGCCATGTGTCAAACCGGTCGCCACTCACCCGATCCCACTTATAGTCCCGTTCCATAAAGACATTAACACGCGAAACCAGTAATTACGGACTAGACGAGCTGGCTAGCTGGCTGGTTGGTTGGTTGGTTGGTTGGCTGGCTGCTAGCTGACTAGCCACCCGAAAAAGAAACGCTTCGATGGGAACGCGATTCCCGGTGTGCATCTCTCCCTCTGTTTTGTGCTGGAAACCTTGCTGGCCTGGCACATACCTGATGTAAAAGGTGATCGCGTGTTCAGGATCCAGGGGTGTGCCAGTCGCGGCCACACACGCAATGCGTATTTATTAAGGGACCGTTTCATCCACTTTCCAACCTTTTCCTCGAAACGCACGGATGCCCTCGATGCGCTCCATCTGCCAACAATACTCCTATCTTCTTTCATGACCCCCCTGAACTACGAATTTCTTCCTTTTATTACATCGAACCAGTGATGTACGTTCCCGGCCTCGTCGCTTATAACGGCATCGTCAGTAATTAAGTGATTATCTCATGGCACGTTGCAGTGGATCCCAGATACTGGGAAACGCACGATAGCATTCATACTATGTGTACAGTACATATCTTGTAAGTGGTAGTTCTTGGTCTCGAAACTTTAAGGAATTCGAGCTTGACTGGCGCGGCTAGTTTTCGACGCGTTACTAGTCTGACTGGCTGCACTACGCTAAATCCGTGGGTAGTTGCCATAAGAGAGAAGTAAATTAACAGTTATGAGATCTTTCCGCTCGGACGCCTCGTCATCGACTGGACTTAGTCGGAACGCAGAGAGCGGAGAATAAGAATTCTGCCGCGTTATCTTGGCTATCGCACAAGTGAGACCGAACACTTTCTCCAACTATTTAAATCAGGACTACCGATAGGTTGGCCCTGATCGGAGATATCCGTGCCCTGACAAATTACCGGAGGCACTCCCACCGAAACAGAGACGTCACAGGGACGATCATGTCATTATGGAGCGAGGTATCCAGTGGAAATTTACTTGGTCACGGGGATATTGGGCCTTCTTGAGAAACTGCCGAAACACCAAGGCAAATCACTGGTTGCCCTCTTTCTCTGATGATCGGCTCCTTTACGAAACATTTCTACCTGAGCCGACAGAGGCGAACCTGCGACTCGTGGCACTCGGCCATTCCTTGGAACAGGATCTCCGCCCCTCGATTCGAACGTCTCAATTTGCTCTCACAAAAGCAGTTTGAAAATCGGTTCTCCGGAGAGTAAGGGAGCCTGCAATAGGTAGCGGAGGCATCGCTGCCATTCCATCAAAGCAGATTTTAATGACGATACTTGGCCGTGATAAAAGGAGGTTGCGTAGCGCGAAATCTAACCGAACGGAAAAAGCGAAGGATCGTGCCTTTGACGATTCGCTGCTGCGATTGCGAGTACACCGATGGGGAGCAAGATAGAAGGTGTAAGGAGGGATGGAAAGGAAGAAAATACGCGTGAGATAATTTGATTCGGAACCGCAGAGAGTGCAGTTGGGAGCCGGGAGAGTTTCCCGTGTTTCGCTATGGGGCTTCGTTGCCCCTCGGGAGAGCAGTGCTGGTGGGCAAAGGCGAAAATAAACAGAAGCCCTGTTGGAAGTGTAGGAAGAAGCGAAGGATCCGAGATGCCGCCGCCGCCGCCACCGCCACCGCCTCGGGAGGATCTTCTACTCTTCCGCGGAGGAAAGTAAATCCCACCGATTAAATCTTCCCGCCGTTAATCGAGCGTGACGGTACTCGTTGATCAATGTCCAGCGGAGGGTGTATCCTTCCTGAAAAGGATCCACGTATCGGTGCGCACTTCCTTCCGATCTCCTGGAAGACACTCGAACAGCAGGCTGATCTTGCCCCTCTCGCTGCTCGCTCGAGGGTGAGCCAACTGAAAAGTTTGCACGCACTCCAACACAGATAGAGATAGAAAGGAAGAGAGAAGGCGGGATGAAGACTTGGAGAACGAGATCCGAAGGGGGGGAAATTGAGGATGAGGAGAATGCAGAGGCCAAGGGAAAGAGTGGACGCAAGGTGGGACCGGCCGCACGCCGGCCATATGTCACGGCCTCCTCGCAGAGGTATCCCGGACGAATCTTATCTTCCGCTTATGGCGTAGCGTAGCCCGAGCGTAATCCGAGCGGAAGACAAACGCTCACGAAATAAAATCCGGACCAGTTCCAGAGGACTTCCTTACTATCGCGATCCACCGGATGGATCAAGCGGATCCACTTATGCGAACGATTGCCCCCCTTCTCATCGCAAAGCCATGTATATTCGAAGACGGAAAAAAATATCGGACGCAAGATCCGCTCGACTGTTATTTCGAGCGCGACAAGTATCAGATTTTTCTTGGGGGATCAAGGTCACCGAGCCATTAGCCTACAGAGTAGTTGGGTGGTGGTTGCGTTAGCGAAAGCATGTTTAATCCGAGAAGGATGCGGGACGTGCATAAAGTACAAGTGTCTAACTGTTTCCTCGGGAATTCTCTTGTTCGCGCTGTCCCATTCCCGAGTAGAAACAAGCTGCGGCCTCAGAAAACCTTTCTCCCGTCCCGTGTCTCTCGCCCTTCCCCCTTCAAGCGATTACACGGGGATCTTAAACAATTTTTATGGAAATGCTGAGCGTACAAGCTGTCGCAACGGGCCGGTGTAAAGAGCTCCGGCCACATAAACAGATCCTAGCCGTAAAGAGACCTCTCGGAAGGTTACAAAATTTCTCCAGTGCCTTTCTTTCGGGTCGGGGGACATAGAGATCAAAGCGAACGACGTGCCCTTTTATTCCCGGAGAGCTAACGAGAGAGTTGAGTGTTATCGGAGCATCTGCCCCTGGCGAACACGTCCTAGCATCATCGGGCTTCCTCCCATCCGGGACAGTGTGTGTCCATTCCCAGTGGGCAAGCCTGAAGTGGCCTGGTCGCTCCTCTCGTCCAGATTAAATCAGGAATCGAGTTAATAAACTGGGAAAACAGTAATTCAGCAGTGGTTGGGAAATATCGGGACCTCTCTCCCGCTCTTGTGCACAGTGTAGATTGGGGGGTGCGAAATCGGTGAGAGACCGCGAGGTGAAATCAGTCGTGGGCCGCAGAGAGTGTTGGATAGAGAAGCGAAGGGGGGAGGGTGGAGGGTGGTGGGCAGGCAATGGCGAGGAAGAAAATTAGAAATATCTGAGCAACGGGCGCCCGGATGCGTCGGCGGATACGTGCTTCGAGCTCGGGTCTGGGCATTACCGTCGGACGTGTGTGTACCTACGTACCAGCTCGCACGTTTCGCGGACGACGGATTCGTCCTGTATCCGTAGGCGCGCACGTGCGACACAACCAGGACACGATTCCCTTTATTATTTTTTCCCCGTTCGAGCAGACGAGCCGCAGCTCTGCCAGCAGACCGTCTCCCGACTGATCGCTCGCACCACCTCGACAGGGTAGTATGATTTAATTAAACGCCTCGGTGCCGGCGAAATTAGCAATTACCGCCGGCGCCGACTGCGGCTTTCCTCGAAAACCGAAGCAACAAGACGCGCCAGCCTCCTACCTGAAGCCGTGCAAGTCCCACAGTTGCCCCAGCAAACCCACCCCTAACCCCAAGGAACCGGCGCTGCTCTCTTTGGATATCGAGACAAGCCCTGCCGCTTCCGCCCACCAGATTAATCGAGCCGATAAATTAAAGAATTTCACGTGTAACCGCGGAATCAAGCAGCAAGCACTAGAGAGGAAACACAGAGAATAGGGGAGCCAGACAGAGGGAAGAGGCAAAAGACTATTATCCTCGCGCGATTGGTTTCGCCGATTTACCGGGAAATTGGATAGTTTTCCTGCGCGATCCGCGGCTCTTTAATGGGAGCAGCCTGTCCGCTATATCTTCGGGCAAATTCATAATTACTTGTGGAATACGGAGGACCACCATAGTAGCAGGGGGAGCTATTATTTTAAACCTGTGCTAAGCTCTACCCGGGCTACCCTTGAGTGCTGCTGGCCGGTAATGAAGAGAATGAGTAGGATTTCTCAAGCGGGAAATGATGGATCCATTGTTTTCGAAGTGTTGCCGAGAGTGCTAGATTCATGGCAGGTATAGCAGCCGGTAGGGCAAACCCTTGAATGGGCATGGTAAACATGAACCTTTCGAGATACCTGAAACAAATCTAGCGCTCATCCTTCTAATCCGGATTTGATCTCACCCTGTGGATGTGAGGATTTTTTTTCATGGGAAATCCTCGCGGGTTTTTCGGGGTGATATTTGCGGCACACCCTGTACATGGCTTGATACGCGCAGCTGCTTCAAGCCTTTAAACTCAGTCTGGCATAATTCCTGAGTAGCCACGAACAATCCCCGAAAGTTTCGAGTGCTGGACTTCCAAATGAACCCGTTGAGTTTCGGGGCTGGACGCCAAGCTCGTGTCCTGGCAGGTGATGCGTGAGCAAGGCTTCAAATTTTCATATGTGGGGCATAAAATCTCTCGGGTACGCAGTGCGCACGTACGCGGGCCAGTTATCTCGAAGGAGGCCGTACGTGTCCAAGAGGAAAGCTGGCCGACTGCTCTACCACGAAATCGGGTTTCTTCCCCGAGCTAGCCAACTGTTCCCGGTCCTCGCCGCCCGAAAACGCGTTATCTTTGTACGCGAGAACATTTTTGTCGTCGACGCACGTGCGATAACTTGATCACGCTACGGAATGTTCTTATCTTCGAAGCTCTGCCCCTCTGCCAGGGAAAAAACTCGAGTCGCCCGAAGGATCCGCGGAGAATCTTGCGAGGCAGTTCAGCCAAGACATTAGGCTCAAGGAAAATGGGGGCTGCCCGTCGTCTATTGGCGAAAATTTTATTTATTAGCCAAGGGGAAGCACCCGACATCTTCAAGTAATCCTTTCATAAATAAGAAGAGGTAACCCCCCTGCAGAAAATCCCGAAAATTTTACTTCTCCGATACATTTCCCGAATTTTCTTCACTAATTCTGTGTTTTCTATCCGTTTTAATACTCAGACAATCGATTTAAGCACCGAAATACACCTTCAAAAAATTGCAAAAAAATTAATTTTGAGCTAGGGCCTTGGAATTTTTTCTACTTCTTCCTCGATGCAAAAAAACACTTTCTACCAAATTACAGCCCCGGAAAAGGTCGGGAAGATAAAAAAACATGGCATAAACTGTTGAAATGAAATATTCAAGATCGGTTTTTCACGTGTTTTAGGTAGAATTCCGGCATTTCCCCCACAAGATTGATGTTTTTTATCCGTTTTGAGGCACGAGCAATCGAAAAATCAAGCGTTCGTTGCGGTCCCAGAACCTTCGAAAAATCGAAAATTTTTGAAGGGGTATGCCTTAAAAAATTTGCGAAAAAATGAATTTTGAGCTAGGGCTCTGGAATTTTTTCTACGTTTTCCTCGATGCAAAAAAACACTTTCTACCAAATTACAGCCCCGGAAAAGGTCGGGAAGATAAAAAAACATGGCATAAACTGTTGAAATGAAATATTCAAGATCGGTTTTTCACGTGTTTTAGGTAGAATTCCGGCATTTCCCCCACAACATTGATGTTTTTTATCCGTTTTGAGGCACGAGCAATCGAAAAATCAAGCGTTCGTTGCGGTCCCAGAACCTTCGAAAAATCGAAAATTTTTGAAGGGGTATGCCTTAAAAAATTTGCGAAAAAATGAATTTTGAGCTAGGGGTCTGGAATTTTTACTATTTCTTCCTCGATGCAAAAAAACACTTTCTACAAAGTTTCAGCCCCGGGAAAGGTCGGGAAGATAAAAAAACATGGCCAAAACCGTTGAAATGAAATATTCAAGATCGGTTTTCCATGTGTTTTAGGTAGAATTCCGGCATTTCCCCCACAACATTTACGTTTTTTTTCCGTTTTGAGACACGAGCAATCGAAAAATCAAGCGTTCGTCCCGGTCCCAGAACCTTCGAAAAATCGAAAATTTTTGAAGGGGTATGCCTTAAAAAATTTGTGAAAAAATGAATTTTGAGCTAGGGCTCTGGAATTTTTTCTACGTTTTCCTCGATGCAAAAAAACACTTTCTACAAAGTTTCAGCCCCGGGAAAGGTCGGGAAGATAAAAAAACATGGCCAAAACCGTTGAAATGAAATATTCAAGATCGGTTTTCCATGTGTTTTAGGTAGAATTCCGGCATTTCCCCCACAACATTTATGTTTTTTTTCCGTTTTGAGACACGAGTAATCGAAAAATCAAGCGTTCGTCCCGGTCCCAAAACCTTCGAAAAATCGAAAATTTTTGAAGGGGTATGCCTTAAAAAATTTGCGAAAAAATGAATTTTGAGCTAGGGCTCTGGAATTTTTTCTACTTTTTCCTCGATGCAAAAAAACATTCCCCACCAAGTGTCAGCCCCGGGAAAGGTCAGGAAGTACGAAAAACATGAGGGAACCCGTGTGAATTCAATGAAGTTGATTACTCAGATAGCTGTTTCGGAGTGTTTTCGGTACAATTCTGACTGAATACGGGGAGTATCACTCGCAGCACTCTTTTCCATGCATGTACCTCACATATCCACGATAGAAGCTCTTTCCCCCGAGTTCACGCATAAGATACGTAGATAGACGGTGGGAGGAGGCTGCGGCGAGTCAAGCAGCAAGGACCTTTTACAGGATTTAACGTGCTATAAAGCTCCTCTTGAATAGAGAAGCCTGTCGAAAGAGCGAGTGCTCGTGTATTCTGCGTACATACACAGCCAAGTACTCTCATGTAGCTCACATGTACGAGGGCAGGCTAGGAGCTGCCGTCCACTTTCGAGGCATATAGTATATATCGGATCGAGTGCCATCACACCTATCTAGTTCAGGGTGCCAAAGAAAAAGGGGCAGCAAAGTCCGCGGAGCATTAACTGGGCTATCGGTTTTTCTCGCCCGGGATTGAAATCAATTCAGTTGGCGGAGACGACGGAGCGGCTTCTTCTTGTCGTTCGCCGGCTCGCGCGCTTGCTTGCTTGCTTGCCCGCTCGATATCGGAGGACGTGAAAAGGAAGAAGAGCGAGGGGGAAGAGAAGTGGGCTCTGTGAAAGAAGGGAGCATGTAATTCCATTGAAAAAAGTTTCGCCCTACTACGATTCGAGCAGGCGGGATGGGAAGTGGGTCAGTCGGTTTGGATTCGCGGTTCGCTAATAGAGAGAAGCCGCCGGACAAGGACGAAGACCGATTACGTAGGTGGGAGTGGACACACTGAATACACCCTGTGTTTCACTATCCGCCCGGAGAAGCTACTCTCCTACGGCTTTGTTCTCCAGCGAGTACTTCGTTTGTCCATCGTTTCTCTTTGGTCAGGTGTACATCCCTATACTCATCTCGCTTTCTCTCATCTCGAACCCAGCCTCGACCTCCAAAGCTTTTGTTCGCTCCCTCGCTTTTCGGATTCGCCGCGATCATCTCGCTCGCGCCAAAGGATCGCCACCTCTCTGTCGTCAACGAGGTATGTATTCGAGAGTACTCTCCGGAGTCCAAGAGGACTGAGAGGGAGAGAGAGAGGAGCTGCACTCGAGATGGAATGGATGGTATCCTCGGAATGACGGACAACAACAGGTATATACCTGCAGACTCCTAACTGCGGTTCGACAACTGCACCTGATGATAATTATGCGGCGCTAGAACTACCTACCGCCGCCGCCGCCGCCACCGCCGCCACCGCCGCTTATGAGAGCACCGACGTACCTGTATCCCCGCAATTGCCGAGGAGCGCCGTGCGAACACAGGAATGCCCGGAGAATGTCCACGCTCGTTTGAACGGAACCTCAGCTTTCGAGGATAATTGGACAATGCGTCGCACATTATCCAAACGAGCATCCAATTTACTTTAATATACGATATGATTACCACGACCCTTTCTCAGCAGAGATTCTCCTGCTTGAGAATCCCTGCATCCGAAAGAATCTGACGGGGTTGTAGTTTAAGGAAGAAGTGCTATCGTGGCTTCACCGCTCGGATTTCATGGGTAAATGAAGATGGTCGAAAATTATTCCAAGTTGGTGGAAGTGTTGTAAAGAAATAAAGGGAGTAGTAGGGCGATGAGTAACCTGGCTGGTATGAAGGTGACGATGGGAGAGCAGCAGGAAAAAGGTAGGAGAGAAAGGGAGACAGGACTCAAGCTGAGAGCATAATGAGCGGGCGGCAAGTAATGAAGACCGCTCAATCTCTTCGCCGGATCGAGCCACACGCTTCCTCGCACTCTCCCAAAGGGCATACTCTCATTCCCTTAACTGTGATCCTCGCCGCTAATCCCTTTAATCTCCAGATAATTAATGACGGTAACGCTTTAATAATTCTTGTCCGCCCGCTGCTTGCCGTAAACTATCCGGGCAGTAGTCCTCGGACATTTCGACTGGAATCTCCAGTGTTTTAAGCGGGATTTTTCGCGCGCTTCCGACCTAAATGGTCTAAATTTAGTGGAACGACGAACATCGAGAGGGAAATGGCTTGGTTGGACGCTCGGGAACCATTTTCTCGAACGGACCGAAAGAAGTTTAATAGAGGCATCTTATCGGCGAAGAAGTAGTCGCGCAGACAGTTTGCCCGAGGACCATCGAAAGAGACGACTCTATCCAGCGTGTCTATATCGAACTCCCGGCCAGTGGGACGCCAGTTTGCCGAGGGACCCTTCCCCAAATGCACTCCGTAATGTTTGCCTAGACTCTGTTGTGGTCTTTTACCATGAATTTCGATGTATGCAAATAACGAGAGGCTCCGAACCGCTCGAGACGAGAGGAAGCACCGCCGCCGTTCCACTCGACACGTAAGCTCCTACGAGAAGTATTATCCTGTCCACGACCGCTCAATTCATGCTCGGAAAAACGGCCTCCTTCAGTAAGCTATATCATAGCTTTCCCCCACTCCCAACTCTTCACATACTAAGTAGATATTACATAACTAGAGGGTGAAGTGGAAGCACGCAGTCGAAGACTGCGAGATGAAAGCAATTACCCAAATGAATAGCAGGGTCGTAAATTTTTCGGCTAGAGCGAGAGCGAGAGCGAGAGCGCGCGGAGTACGCTTAACTGGCGAGTATTTATAAAAATGTAAATTAGAAAACTAATAGGCGTACGTGGATGGAGGTGTGGAGGAAAGCATACATAGGTTTTCCGTATCTGGGAGGGTCACGCCCGAGGGAGTTAAGTCGAAGAGAGGATATAGTATACACACACGGATGGTCGGACACGGACTGGCCAGCCGGGCGGCATACCTGACCGCCAATTATCCCCGCATCTCACCCAACTGCTCTCGCTCTCGCTCTCGCTCTCAGTCTCTCCCTGCTGGCACGATCCGCTCGCGCTCGTCTCTGCCCAAGGTTTTAACGTGGGGCCTTTCACAGGGCAAAACACCGGGCGAGATAATTCAGATATCATCCCTTCGATTTCCCCGGCTGTCCCGGCTGGAAAGGAGAATCGAGGCTGCCCGTTGGACGTTGAGCGAGGGGGTGCTGCCTTAGGGGCTCGCGTGCCAACTGACGTTCTCCCAAAGCGGACCAGATTATAAACTGCCGATTGAGGACTCTCTCCGGTAGACAGCCAGAGAGAAAGAGAGCGTAGTGGAACACGCCAGATATCAGATACAGGGAAAAGAGAGCAGCTGAACCAAGGGAGACGACAGACTTGTCGGGAAAAGGGGGCAATCGGAAGGGAGGCGGGGGAAAATCGGAGGAAGAATGGAGAGTCCGAGGGAGGAAAGGTGGCCGAAGCTTAGGAGACGCGGCAGAGAATTCAGAGGTAAATTCGGCGATGGAGGTCAACAGATAGATCGAGTGGAAATCGAACGAGTAGGAAGAAGCTACAGGGTTGAAGTGGCTGCCGAGGTCTTCTTTCTCCCGGGAGATGCCAGGCCCTAAAGAACGGTGCCACGCCAAGGGATTAAAGCGTTAAGAGCACCGATTGCACTCATGACGACGGGGCGTGAAGCCTCACACGACCGGATCGATCTTCAGGGATTTCTCTGCTGGCAGCCAATGTCCTCGATCGCTTTACTCGCTACTGGCAACTCCCGCCCAGATGGATGGCTTTCCTTATACACGATTACGTGTAGCGAGCACGTGCGATTTGCTCCTGAGAAAAACTTGCCTAGGCACTTTAATGCCAATGACACGTTGATCGGGTTGCAATCGTCGGCGTGAGCGTCAGTCTGCAGAAAAGGAAGAGGCAGCTTTCTATCTCTTTCTATTTTGTGGCGAGACTCTCATAGTCTGGGAGGGTTGCTATCGCTAGATCGATGGTAAGTGGGTAGTTAATAATTCCGCATTGCGTACAGGCGTGTCCCACGATAGCCGACTTAAAGGAGAACTTACGGCTTTGTTAACTTTCGAAATAACGCGTGCCAGACGCTCCAGCGGCCGAGAGCCGAGAGCGCTGGCTCGGAAGTGCGGTAGGCGTGCAAGAGCGATGGTCCAATTAAGGATGTGCCGCTGGTTACTTTCCGGTAATCCACAGCAAGACCGATTTCCACGGAGCCCGAAACTACCGCTCGCTAAGAAAACTTTGCAGTTTCTTCTGGGAAACTCTTCTCTTCTCTCCATCCGTTCGCGCCGCCAGTACTAGCAGCAGTGAGCAAGCGAGCGAGCTCTCGAATTACCGGAGCGTTTTACCCTGTAACTACCGAGGGAGTCGTTTTTCGGCAGCTCCTTTCGACTGCTGACATACACCCCGCCCCCAAGAATCCCACCGACTCCCATTGGATTCTCCAGCGATTTCTATTCTCGATGCTCGATAAAAGGTGCGCGAGTAATCCACAAAGAATCTCGGAAAGTCCGGAGGCTTTGTCAGGCAGATCAATCGGAAAGTGGCGCGAATTTGGTGCCACGCTCGACCTACGATTAGCCGCGTACGATGCCCGGGCAAAAGTGTGACGAAATCCCGGTCGTGAGGGTGAATGCGATCTTTCTGAGAAGGTTAGCTCGCACGACTACCGAAAGCCCAGAGGTCTGGCAAGCGTGGCGAAGCCGCGGAAAAGATGTGAACGAGCAGGGGCTTCCGAGGCGACTTCAAAATCTGGAGACATTGTTCTCGGAGTCGGCGGCACCCCGCCGCGGTACTCATCGGGTCCTGAAAAGTTTCGGAGAGCATCCTTCGGATACTGCCTGATGGATTTATGCATTTACGGTCACCCAGAGCCGCAGGGGGCTAATTGGTGGCAGCGTGAACCCGGCCGAGCAACCTGACGCGTTCCGGGTCAGAACGGAAACGGGTACCGGTTCGGTTCAGGCAAGAAAAAAGAAGCCTCGGTCCGCAGACGTGAGAGGAGAGACTGCATTCGTCTGCACGCGCTCCATCTTGTTAGGAGAAACAGGCTGCGCCGATAATTGCCGTAATTTCCTAGCCGTCGTTAGTACGACCACGAGTGCACCTTTTATGCGGAGCCGTTCTCTTCGCCACCAGCCGTTTGTCGGGGGAAGAATACTGGGATGGCTTGGGTAGAGAGCGAGTCAAAGTCTTTAAAGAGATCCGTGACCTCATAATCACGCGTGATTATGATTCGTTAAACGTTCCTCACGGTAAAGGGGCCGACACCAACAGCCGAAGCGTGCTGGCGGGGTGCACTTTAATTGTTTCGTCGGTTATTTAGATAAGGATGCTCATTTCTATTAAGATAAACGTAGATACTTAAGCGTAATTCCTCTTGATAATTTAGTGCGGGGAGTCACCACCGCGGGATAAATAGATATCAAACGCGGGCCGCGTAAATGAGGAGAGGAGGCAGAGCCTACCTCGCGCGGCCGAACCCACGTGGAAACCGGTCTCCGACTTGAGTTTCTTTCCGAGATTCTCCCAGGGAAAATGTAGAAAAAGCAGGGGAAGGCTCTTTTCTATGCTGCAACGAGTTGAATTTACATGTCGAGATAAGCTAATGAGACGTCTAACGGTGGAAATTAAACGGCGCTCAAGTCCCCGGCACTCCAGGGGACCCACTCCGTACTCAACACCGTTCGCATATTCTCCTATTAAGACTACTGCGAAGTAGCCGATAAAAAGCACCGTTATCGTATCTATGCCACTTTTACTTTTCACTTACGTCGGCTGTCTCTATTTAGAAGCCGCCCTATTCGGGATTCTGTTGTCCCGAAACTTGCTTGAATTCGCAGTAAGGTCCTATCAGACGTTGGTGGATTCGCGATAGCATCTACCCGACACGACTCAGCTATTCAGGCTTAATTAGTAATAGGGTGTCATTGCGCAAACGATCACTCCGTCTAGCAGAGGCTGTTGAAGGGAGGCTGGGGCCGGAAAGCCGAGAATTTTTTTCACTGCCAGCATCTGTATCCCCGTACTTTTATGAATCGTCGAGTGGCGGTAGCGGCGGCGGCGGCGGCGATCATCCCGGCGAAATGACGAGAGCCGTGCCAACCGTAGGCATTCGCAATTTATCTCGCGATCATAAATCATCGTCCACCTACGTTCGCAATTCCTTTTCGGATCATAAATCAGTGAGCACCGGATCCCCAGTGTACGAAGACACACGCGCCGGAAGAGAGCGAGTGCACGCACTGGGCGTCGCGTCGGGGGCGACAGAATTCCGTGCGTACGGAACGGAGCAACTCCGCCAAGCTGGCAAACACTCCGGCTACCTCGTAAGTTCTCCTTTAACGCAGGATGAATCGGGGTCGCGGCGATCTCGCATGCACGCGCACACCGGCGTCGTCCATTCATTGAAATGAAAGATCATGCACGCCATTATACCCCCGGTAAGAGTGTTCCGCCCGCGGATCTATTAATATCAATTTTATTGACGCGCCCCAGAAAGCGATCCGGCGCGGCGCTTCAGCTCCCACCAGATGAATCGCACCTTCGCCCGATTCTATAGTTCACCTTTATTCTTATTAAGCCCGCGTTACAATGGATCCTCATCTCGAAAGACACTTTTTTTACGAAAGTTTCTTCGTCGAAAGATTCTACATATAAGGGCGCCTTGTCCCACCGTATACTCGATCATGCCTATCTTATCTTATCGAGCATTTACTATCTCCCGCGGAGTCTCTACTATGTCGGGACGCGCGCTCTCGGACAATGCGTGTCCTCTCACGCTTCATCAATTTCGCGTGTTTTTTTTCCCCCCAAAGAATAATAAACAGCACCGAAAATATCGGTGCCAATTATTTCAGCAATATTTCCATCTGTGGCAGGTTTATTCTGTGTACATGAATTTCACGAGCACTTGCGAAACATCATTTGCCAGGACTTTAATTCGGCGCCGCCTATAATTATTAACCGCGTCATCCCATAATGAAAGTGCTCCGATGCAATTTCTGACCACTAGCGCGCCGGTCAGGTACTTAAACGAGAAATGAACTCGACGTCCACTTAGTCAAGGTACGTGTCGCTCGATAACACCCTGATAACAGCCTCCGAACCGGCAGCAAAGGTTTGCTCGGACGGAAACTGGAAAAGCGGTGGCTATAGTACACGCAGATAGAGAGAGAGAGAATGGCGACACGACTGCGTACAAACGCAGGAAACAAGGAACGACAGAAAAAAGGCGAGAGCCGAAAAAAAATCGCTCACCGACCTCCACGCTTCGATAAATCCGATGAGATTTACGCGCGCTTCGCTTGCTGGGTGGTGTGTCGAAACATCGTACATCTCTGATGAAGACCACTCTTTCGAGAGCCCTCCCTGCCTGCCTGCACTCCTATCGAATGTGTACCCTCGGCAACGGCACACCTAATCGAACAAAAGTACGCAGGGGAGATATAGAGTTGTTCGAAAGAAGGAGAGGGACGCGCGAGGATCGCCACGTGAAGCCGAGGGTGCAATGAACTCTACCTTTTTTGATAAAAACCAGAATTATCGCGTATTTGCTGAGGTATGAACCAGATAGTGCGAGATCGCCTATTTGCCGATATGGATGTTTTCGAGCGGTTTGAGCAAACTTCCGAGGCTCGGGCGAACGAGGCGAAGATTAGCCCCGTGTTTGAGGAACGATGCATCATCCTTCGAAAATAGACTACGCAACGACCCGCACGCCGCCGCGCCGCCTTACCTCACCGATAAGGAATTCAGTTTGCCCCTCGGGAAGCGCGTTTACCCGGCGTGATCATCGTTTAAAGTGTATCATCGTCTGAAGTACAAGTTGCAACGTTCGCCGGGGTCAGGTTGATTTAGCGGGTATCATTAATTTCCTTCGAATTGGAGCTGAACACTCTTCAGGGCCAGCGACGCCTATAATTCAAGACTCTTTCCCCTCGCAACCAGTAAAATAGAGCTCGCAAGATGTCCCGGTAACATCTTTTCTCTCTGGCCGTGAGAAAGGCCAGTCGCTCCCGGAATGCATTAACGCGGCATCAACTAGGGCCGTCTCGTGCGACGTGCAAAGTCGAGGACGAGGGTGTACACTCACGGGACGACAGCGACGGCGACGACTACGGCGACGCGAGGCGTGCAACCTCCAGGAGGATGTTTAGCAAACACTCCGAAAATTCGCTGCATCACCTTTCGGGCAACCCCTCGGCAAACAAGCGCGCCGCTTTGGAGTGCTTCCAAAAAAGCTGCTGGCGCTGCTTAGGCGCCTACGTCCACCCGTGAAGGAAACATCATCGACAGACTCGCCCCGACACCCTTCCCCATTCAACGTCTTATCTAAATCGCGAATTCTCCTATCTCCCGCTATTCACCCTCCATTTACCTTGAAAAATTAATGCGCCATCACTAAAGTACGATGAACTGGCGGGATGCCTGTTTGAATGCAAGCTGCACGAGCACCTTGGACTAAGGAACGCAGTGAAAATCGGCCAGCAAAGTGGAAGACCTTCTAAACAGGGGACAGCTGACATTTACGGATATCCGGCCACTGTGGAAACACGGCTCGGTGGGCTGAAAGTGGTGGATGCTGTGACATCGCCACCGGAGTCAGGGCCAGAAGGTGGGAGAGGTGGGTGTGGGAATTTAAAGTGGGGGGGGGACACGTGTGGAGAAGAAGGAGAACAAACGGCGAGGCCTTCTCACACGGGGCGCCTGCAATCCGATCCTCAAAGACCAACGAGTAAATACAGGCACGTCGGATGACAGTGGCAGCTATGCCAGGACGGCAGGGCAACATCGAGGGCAGACGGTGTTGTTCGGGGCGTGCATCTTGTCGTCGGGAAGCAGCATTTAATTAATGCCATACAGTGCACTCCTTCCTCGCACCACTAGCTACTCGACAATTCCCCCATATTTTCCCTGTGCACGCGGTTTACGTGCTCATCTTGTTGCACTTGCTCGGGTAAACCTAGGCTTGGGAATTCCTCATGCAGATGCATTGTTACTTCGAGTCACAACACGTGTTCTCGGTTCGCGAATCGCCACTTGGTGATTTTTATATGATTGCGCGAAAGCGTATCTCTCGCTGGGTAAAATGGGAGAGGCGAGCGTGAGCTAATAAGACGGAAAGTCATCCGGTCGAGTTGGAGTAATAAGAGAAATAAGATCCGGCACGGTGTTCTCGGGATATTAATTTCGCCGACGAGGAAATATTGCTCCGCGCTCGGGACACCGGTCGTTTGACGACTGGGGAACAGAAGAATTTTCCTCCCGGGGCAAAGGAAAGTTCGCCCGAGTGATGGAGAGATGAAGCGAGCCGCATCTGCGGGAAAAGGGATCGCGGGGCTGATGTATTGAGAGGATCTCGGAACCTGCAATCGGGCGGGCGCGCACAAGCAAGAGAATAGTTTCGATCTCGCGAAGAATAGGAAAATTCGCGAGAAAGAGAACAAGGAGAATTTCCGTAGTATTTGAGGGGTGGAAGGGCTGGTTGCATCTGACGAGATTCTCTTGGCATATTCACCTCTCTTGCTGTGAGAAAAATACTTGCATGGCTGGCTGTTAGACTCGTGACCCAGATCCGCACCGTCAAAAGTCTGTCTAAGTATTACGCTTTGGTAAACGCCTGCGAATTTCGACTTCCTCGTCTCTTTACATCCTAGAAGCCATCAGCGATCTCTTTGCGGTGATAATAAGACGGATGTTCCGTTACCGCTACTCTCGCCGCGCTCTAATCGGGTTTCCTGTGCACGCGCATCGAGACCAGATAAAAGCAGAATACCGAGATAGCGGGGCCGAGTACCACTGTCTGAATTACCCAGAATCGACTTAACCGAGTTGCATCATTGCCTCAACGAGAGACGACGACTACGAGGACGGGCGGTGGATTGTCTTCCGGCTTTAAAGAGTTCAGTCCGTAGCGGTGACGTCTCGTGGCGAGCTCGCTTACGAAAGACACGTGGAAACGCGGGGAGATAGGATCGTCAAGGGCGAATTAACCGAGGCAGACTACTTTTCGTAATGAGTTCGAGTCGAAGGGTAGTGCGGCCTTAAAGATTGTCTAAGCCCGACTTGGGGTTAGACTCGCAATCGATCGGATGTAATGTTTCATAATTTGAAAGTAGCAGCCGGCGTCGCACCGGCCCTATAGAATTTCAGAGGTTGCGCCCCCCTGGTATACGTGTATCCGTAAGTTTAATCGAAATTATAACGAGGTAGCTCGGCAGGCTTTATGTGCATGCGACCCTTAAAGAATCGCCAGACAGAACGTCCTGTCATTCAAGGCCGTGAGCGGCTCGTCGTCGCATTGTACGAGCCCTTTGCCATGAGCCAGAGAGGAAAGAGAGAGGCCTCGTTTACCCTCGTGCAAGTGCGTGCGTGCACGCAAACCTCGTGCTGGCGCTCTCTTCTCTTGGGGTTCGAGGGGGCACCACGATGCAGTCTCGTCTGGCAAAGGGCAGAGACCACGGAGACTTCCGAATGTGGAGCGAGCACCCTCCGCGTACCGGGGCTCGTCCTTTTTCCAAGCAGTCACCGTGCCAGCGACTCCAAAAAGGACGAGACGCTTTCCAGCCCTCTTTCCCTCTCGCTCTCTTTGTCCCTCGCTCGTCGCGGTCCACCCCTAGATATTCGCTCAGTCGCACCCTCATGAAAGGAGTCCGCCACGCACCGAGGAAAGAAGAGTCGAGCGTGTCGAGCGGAGGGGGCTCGACTCAGGGTGTACGGCCGCTGCCGTCAGAAGGGTAGCAGCAGCCCGTCACTGACAGAGAGAGGGAAGGAGAGAAGGAGAGGACGAGGCACGAGCAACCGAGCACTGGAGAGGGAGGAAGAACACTAGCAGCAGGGGTTGAAAACGTGCGCGGCGGAGAGAGGCAAGACTGGCGGTGGGGCAACCTCGGTGGGTTCTCGGTGCCTCCGAGCGCTCGAACGGAACGACGGAGCAACAGTGTGCCGCGCGCCGCTTCGGAGTGAGCTTCGCTCCGTTTACCAACCCGACGTCCCCCAGTACTCCGAGAGAACACGATCGCCCAAGGTAGCGTGACACGATCGTTTCGGATACCAAGTTCAGACTGAATCGGTTCTACCAATTCCAAGCCACCGAGGGTCATCAACGTCTACCGACCCAACGATATATCTCGCGCTGTGCTCGAAATTCTCACTACCGAAGCAAAGTGTGCAAGTTGTCCCAAGGGTGTCAAGAGACTACTCCAACTTGTACCCTGGGCACCGAGTCCAATATTTCGAACGAGTGCTTCGTCGCAAAGTGAATCCTGCTCGTAGTGCATTGAGTGCAATCGTTTAGAGTAGAAGTCAATCGGGCACTCGCCATTGAATCCTGGAGTCCTCGGGGAAAGTGCATCATCCGGTGTAGACAGAGGATTATCCTGATAGTTGTGGCACAGCGAATGGATCGCACTGATTGTGCCCGCTCGCATTATCGTTTGTTGAGATTCGCAGCAGCTCGAGCGTTGCTGGCGACGGCAACGTGCCCTTATCGGGAGGATCCTTGTCCATTTTGGCCGGTGACCCTGAAAGGAATAGTGATCGTGACCTTCGTGGATTTTGCGTGTAAAAGTGTTTCGTGAGAAAGAGGGGCAAATCGTGATTGCAAGAGGCCCTGATACGGATAAGGGAAGATCGGATGGCTGCATCGAAATAGAGAGCCACCCCTTCGTGTCATCTGTGATAAGTGCTGTGCTAGCCGAGACGGCAATCCTATCTTTCGACGGCGAAACCCTGGAATCGCGAGCTAGGTGACCGTACGCACCCAAAGGGAGATGTACTGCTAGCGATACCGGTTGATTCTCGCCCGAAATCTCAAGGTAGGCGCATCACCCACTCCACCAATTTATCGTGGCAAAGTGTTTTCCGGAATAGCGTTGGCCAAGAGTTGGCCCGCTACGCAGCCTGCCGTCACGACGTGCTCGCGATTATATCTGGAAATGGGCTTTAGTGCTGCAGTAATTGCACCGGGAAATGGGCCATATCGTCGAGACTGAAAGCTCATTCCGCCGGAAATTTACCTTTCGAAGTGCGCGAATCCCAATCCCTCGTTTGCTCAGTGTTTCCGCATAAGAAAGATCACTCAGTCTCTCTCATCATATCTGGCTCAGAAATGCTAAGTCCCGGGAGCGAGTCTCGATCACTCTGCTTCTTTTTCGATAAACGGATTACATGGTGTCCGACTCGTGTAAAAGTGGGAAGTGGCCGTCGATGTTCTCGCGGATTACCTTCCATCGATTCGTAAAGTACGATCCTGCGGGAAAATCTGTTTGTATAAAGCGCGCAGGGAAGGAAGGTCTCGATCGAGAGGGTTGCTGGTGACGGGTGATATCCCTTGTGGCAACTCTCAAGATCGCTCGCCGGCTAGCGTGTCCCATGAAATAAGCACTCGCTCGCGACTCCAAACGGACGGCGGACGTTCCGGTTCCACGCGAACAACTTTCAACTCGGAAGTGCATATCCTATGACGTCGTGCTCGCTGGCTTAACGAGTGGTCGAGCTTCAGTGGCGAATGCGAAAACGGCCCGTTTTAATTTTCCTGCCGTGCGAGCCTTTTCCCCGTTTTCGCGAGTGGAAAGCTCGCGATATCGCTCAGCCCTGTCTGGATAGCCTTCCCTCTCTCTTACTCACCCACTCAGTCTCTCTCTCTCTGTGTGCCCTGTGCGCTTGTGTTGTGTCGCGCAGTGCAAGCGCGAATTTACTGAGACAGCAAGGCTTTTTCGCGGTTAAAGTAATAGGATAGCTTCGAATCCGCATCCAACTGTGCGGCTATCTACGCAGCGAGCGCGACCAACGCGGCAGACGCCCTGTTGAAAAAGAAGCGCGATGACAGATCGCCGTCCTCTCGACTCCTCTCGCTTTCACGCGAGATCGGGAGTAGAGTGTGTGTGTGTGTGAGTGAGAGAGCGAATAGGAGGATTTCGGGAGGAAGGCGGAATGGATGGTGAAGTTATCGGGTTAAAGTATCGCTGATAAACGCGGGAAAACCGGAGACTGGTAAACGGATATTTCTCTCGTGGAGAGACGACGGGGATGGATATTATGCAAAATTAGGATGAGAAAATAGAAGTGAATTTTTACAAGCGCAGAGCTCCGCGCTTTGAAAGCTTCCCTCGGTGGCTGCCACTAGGCAGGACTTTATATTTTTCTCTGATAAACGCGTCCATTTACCTATCGACTGAATTTCCATCGAGTCGCATTTCTGTCGTATTTATCCTTGATCCGTTCGAGCGAGGGGCATACTTTATTTGCGATAATCAAGCGAATTCTTAATTACGTGAAAGCTGGCACTCGCAGTTGTATATCCCGTACACATTCGAGCCTCGTTTGCGACATTAAACGAATGCTGGCGCCGACACAAGCCGATAAAAACTTCGTATCCCTGTAATCGTGTAATATTCTATTAATAAGAGCGAGCGGCATTCACGGGCGTTTATGCATTCCCATAATTCGTCGGGAACGTCCTGATTTCTCACAGACTCGAGTGGACGAAATACACATTTTCCGCTGGAGTCGGATTAAAGAAGTCGAGGAACAAACGTCGAACACTCAGCAGACCGAGAGCCTGAAAGCCCGAAACCGGGGCGGATATGAAATTCGAATTAATCTCAGGATACTCTCTTTCTCCGGCTGTCTCGAGAATGGAGTGGGAATCGTGCGAGGGTGGTATGTAGTAGTGCGGCTGTCGCTGACAGTTATTAGGAAGTTATGGGAGGGAAAAGGTCACGGGTAAAATTCAAGCTCGACCGCCACTCAGATTATGAGCGATTTCGTTTTTTCCCGAGAGAAAAGCAGCAAAGCATTTATCAACTCTTTCTATTAAAAGAGAGAGGACATTACACAGTCGGAGCGAGCACATGGCAGGCTATCTCAAAGTATTACGGTTATCCGGTGTATTCGTGATTAGTTGAGCTTCCACCAAACGCGGCTGTAGCAAATGAACTTTCAGCTTTGCTATTCTTGATATGTAGTTGAAAGAACGAAATTAATACAGCGAGTCCCGCGGTGCAGTTTTCATTTTTCCTGGCGATCTGTCGACCCCCATTTCACGCGGCTTACACTCTGCTCCGGCTTACAAAAAAGTGCGACTGGGAAAAGGGAGGCTGCGTTCTCTACGCGTGTGAAGTTTTCCGTACGAGCCGATATGATTTACCGCTGCCGCGGATTTGCTCTCGTGAATGAAGTACGTGGCGCGTACTCTTTCTCTCTCGCGCTACTCGATTACGTACACATACAGACAGACAGAGGGAGAGGTATGCGCGTGGTGAGGACGGTAAAAATGTTGCAGCAGACAGCAGTCGTCTATAGCTCTCGCTCGCTCGCTCGCTCGCATTTCCCTCTTCTCTTTTTCAGCCGATGAAGTTTAAACGCCAAACGCATTCTCGATGAGGCCGTAATTGCAAGCAACGCGCCATTCGATTGGAATCAAATTCTGAAATGAGTTGAAATGCTCGGGGCGCTGATTTGATCAGCCAGTGAAATTAGTAGGTACTTTTTCGTGCGCGCCCCGAAAAAGAGACGCGTCTCTCTACCGGCAACCGGTTAAATGTCACATATCCGGCACGCGAAATTATTTATTAGGCCTCCTTTCATTTCAGGGACGCGCGGCCCCCGTCCGTGTAATTTTCGATGCATCAACCAACGCACCGACTGGCCGCTCGAATTAAAGAGAACGCTTTTAAAAGAAATTGCTGCTCGTCCCAGCGGCAGCATAATATTATTGACTTGCTGATGAGGTTAATTCTCGGATTAATTAGCCCTTTCATTTAACTTGCTTCTGAGCATTGACCTATACTAAAATTCCTTCGAAACGAATTACATTCGTCATGTATACATTTTTTAGTAATCGATCTATAGAACGTTGCTTTTCACGGGTAAAAAGCATGAATAGAAAGGAAGTTGTGTCACTCTCAGTGAAGAAAAAGAATTCCTTGAGATTTCAAGGTAAATGTATGATACATAGAGAGACTGTTAGAGCGACACTCTCGATTCAGTCTACCGGCGGTGGCGCCAGATGGAAGCACGCCACGGAGAGAAGACGGCTTCTCGCCGGCATAGAGCGCCCATCGACTTTTCCACACCGCTGCTAGCCGAGCCAGTCAAGCCGTATTCAATTCGATGAATGAAGAAAAATTGGCGGAAATATTTGTGTAAATGAGCCAACGTAACGATGACTATAGTTAAGAAAAGTCGGGCATTCCCCACTTGCACTGCCAGACTTTAACGACCTTTAAACGATACCTCATTTCGATAGTACTAATTGCTACGGCTCGTTCTTCTCGAATGGTTTCAAGAAAAAGTCCACCCTCGAATTTCTCGAAATAGCTCGGTGCCAGTTACTTTGGCGCGCGGGTATCTTTCTTCGGGGGAACACTAATCGCGATGGACTTAACGAGCGATAAACCTGACGGAGAGGGGGACTCCGTTAACGATTAAATGATCCTTAGATCCCAGAGATCGTAAAGTCCGCTTTAAGTAGGAATCGCGGCGCCCCGCACGTGAAGCATACGTGCCACGTTTCTCCCGGGTTCTATCAACACCAACACTATCACCCACCACTACTACCACCTGCCTTTTAGCGAAAATACCACCCTGCCAGGGACAGAGAAGTCGTTTCCCTCCAGTGCTGGAAGGTTCCCCGGCTTAATATAACACCGGTGAGAAACGCGAAACACGTGCGTGAACTGAACTTCCTCCCTTCGCAAGCAACCTTCTCTCTTTCTCCCTTAATCTCTTGCTAACGCCCACCCCCCAAAGACGATCTACGCTAGAGTGGAGAAAAGTTACGAGCCTCCTAGATTATCAACTGGGATGCGCTTGCTTTGGGCGTCGGTTTCCCTCGGCTAAACTATTGCCGATCGAATCAAAGTGTTGGACGTGCGAACAATGTTCCTTATATAATGTCAGAATGATTGGTCGGAGCTAAATTCGATGAATCGCCGAGGGATACGCGCGCTCCCCTTAGATAGGGAAGAGTTTGTAGTTTTCCTGAACTTTGGAGTTCATCCCCCGTGAAATTCGAGAAATCTCGAATTAAACGGTCGCTGGACCAGCGGGAAATAGGGTGCGAATGGGTGTCCTCGAGGAGTTTTGGTCGTTCATAAGCCTCGGTGGAAGCGATCGGCTCGAGAACGAGGGTGCGAACTTTGTTTCGGTAGCTGTAGCGCACGGAAGGAGAGACAGTTTCGAGTTGCTCCCTCTTTGAACCCTCGGTATATCGCGGTGATATCCTTGCAAAGAGCACGCCAGCATACTGCTGGCACCCAGCAATTGTGACAGTCGTGACGGGAGTATCGATGTGCCCGAAGGGGATGATCCTGCGAGATTGCCGTGTACCCTGACCCTGTGTCTCCGTTTCGCCTCCGCCCGTCTACAAATACCCTCGCGACTTATGGGCTACCCTGCTTGAGCAAGCGACTCAAACCCGGCCAAATATTTGCTCCCAGCTCTGTATATTGGAAACCTTGTTTATCATACATTTTGTAAATTAGACCCGGTAGAGCTTGCTGGGAAGAGACCGAGCGACGCTCACCTTTCCCAAAGTGGATCATTACCGGGGAGAGATAGGCAGCTCGCCTCCACTCGACAAAGATCAAGAGATTACTCGCGCGGGAAAAACTGGCGAGTAGAGCCGCGAGCATACATGCGCGGCTGCGTGCACGCATGAAACACAGGCGCGGGTAAACACGCGAGATTGAAATGTAACGTGAGCCGAGCATTTGGCGAGAAGTGTTGCCGTTATTTACGATTGGGACTCTTCTCTCGCGTGTCTCGGTTTCGGCTCGCGGCCTCCACCCACTGTAGATATATAGCGCGTGCTCCGCTGATCGCTACAAACACGCAGGAAAATTATAGCGCGTAGGCGCTTTCGCGAGAGAGGAGCGCGTGAGAGCGAGAGATGGCGGATTTCCCGATGGGCGCAGATTTACGGATCGTTAAGCCCTTACGAATTTATCTGTTCCCTTTCGCCCGGCTATTTGCGGCGCCGCGGACTTTATCATTCGTTTCACGCCTACGCAGCGGCAAACAGAGAGGATCGAGACGCTGGTTCGCAGATGCAAAGTCCGCGCGATGTCAAAGGCGAGAAACGGGCGGAGCCAGGCCGTAATCATCCGCGCAGCCTCCGCTCATAAATTTAGCGCGCGAAATCGGTCGGTACATCCGATCGTTGGAGGTGTCCGGTGATGGCATGAAAGCCCGTATCGTCTCTCGTAAAAGTAGAGAAGGAAAGTGGGAGTGGGAGTGGGAGAAAAAGGAATAGGAATTCGGGAGAGTTTTGAGGGGACAGGGCCATTCTCGGGGTATTAGCGGCTCAAGGGAAAGCGAGGGATGAAAGTCGACAGTTCGTAGAGTGTCCCTATGGTGGTGGGCGAAAAAAAGTTTCTCTCAGACGACCGCATCGTTCGGCGAATGCAGAGCCCTGCAGGGATCCCCGGGAATGTTGCGAGTGCGGGATCGGCCCCGGGGGATTGGCCCCGGGCGCAGAGGTTATTTCTGGATCGCGAAAACTTTTAATAGGTTTCTGATAGCTTATTGGCCGGGCTTATAAATAATTTTATATCTCATATCCTACTGAGCGCTCTCCTTTTCCTGACTCTAGTCCTCTCTCACAGCCACACCCGCTCCTCCTCTCTCTCTCTCTCTCTTTTTCTCTCTCCTTGCGCGTTCATCTCCAGCCAGACTGTGGAAATGGAAACCGAAATCCACGCTGGTGGCGGCAGCGGCAGCGGCAGTGGCGTCGAGGGACACGAGAAACTTGGCACAGCAAAATTATTGCTGTTTCTGTTCGGGACGATTATCGATCTGGCCGGCGTATTTAAAATCCATTCATCATGGTAATCTCTCGGGGATGCAGAGCGACGGGGAGAGTGCTACTTTAATTATGGGTAGGCGGGTGGCAGTGCTGGTGCCACGAACATGGAAACGATATTCGAGCATGGGAGAGGCGATCGCGCGAAGCACGTGCGTGTCGGGGACCACCGCCGCGGCGCCACTCTATTAAGCGTATTTTACACCGGCAAAGTATTAAACTCCGGGGCAGCTATCGCTAATTAAAACCGAGTGTCGGCCGGCTTTGAAATCATAGGAAAGTTACGAATTTCTCGGACAAGGGGGATGGGGCTGGGAGAGAGTTAGGCGGCGGGCTGCTAGCGAGTAGACAGGAGGACGAGAGACTGTGTGGAATCGCGAAACCACGGCGATATTGCGGAAATAATCGAGAGCTGGCTGCCGGTGTAACCGCGCCCTTTTCAACCCCCTGTTTTACAACCACCTGGCATGGGAGAGAGCGAGCTGCCAGGCTGCCAGCCGGCCAACCAGCCAGCTAGCGGTGGTCTGCGCCATCCGCATTTCACATTACACCTGCTCCTATAAATAATATCTTGTACGCACGCGGCGGTGGCGTCCGCCCGCAATTTTCTCGTCGAGACATATATATTCTGCCGTTGGAACCCACCGAGTGTCTGCCCAGCCAGTCGGAACTTGAGCGCGAGCGAGAAAGAGGAGCTTGCGATCACATAATCCAGTGCAACAATTGCAAATCGCGCGACCCTCCTGTGAAATACAGGCATAGCTGGGCGCAGACATAGCGCAGCGTATACCTCTCTCTACCCCAGGACGCGACGCGACGCGACGCCAACGCCGACGCGCCGGGGTGCAAGGGTGCCGTTCATTTTCAGGGTGGATTTTTCGTGGCGCTTAATGGGTGTCACCGCGAGCGCACTTCGCGCCCTCGAATAGACGCCGGGCTCTCTCACCGGGCGCGACGACCTATTCACATTCAAATTCGAGAGGGTCTCGCTGCTCTCCCTCGCCCGCCGCGCGATTCGATCCGCCGCCGACCAGATCGAATATACACCGGGGATGCACGGGAATGAGCAGGAAAAAAATCCCACTCCCGAGGGAACCGCTCTCGATTAGACGTGCCTCTGCCAAGGGTTCTTCCTCGATCAATGCACCGATAATGCACTCAATAACGTCGAATCGAATACGTAGCATCTTATCGTCGAAATAGAAATTATCGTGGGAGAACCTTTTGATTCCGTGTGGTCCGGAGAGTTGAAGATACGAGTAATAGCCGATGCACCTTGCACAAACGAGCCGCGAAGATGCGCGGCTCGCAGAAGGGGAAGGTGTTGGGGGGGCGGAGAGGGGTCGAAGAAGATGCATACCCTGCGAAAGAAGGGAGGGAAAGATTAACATAGAGACGAGGTCGTTCGAGTCTTTTCCGGGTGAGTTATGTTCTCATGATCCACGGCATTGCTCTCGACGTAGCGGGAGTTCCCTACGTGCTCTCACAACAACATAGCGCGCTCGCTCACCCAAGGCAGAGAGCGAGAGCGAGAGAGAGAGGAGGAATTCTACGTGCACATCCGCTCGCATGTACACGAGTTTTCCTTAAACGGATATGCATACTGCGCGAGACGCGCCGTACTTCGCTCGCACTTGCTATTACATCGCGCCGCCCTTCCCCCACGCCCCGAAAACACGTCATATCCCCTTTAGCACGCTGGAAATCCGAGAATGATATATCCAGGATATTCGGGAATTCGCGTACTTCCCTACTCATCGATCTTCGTTGGGCAAACACATATACAACGAGGACTAGCGCGCGCGCGCGCGTTGCTGGACGTGGAATAATGAGTATTTATTTGTCCCCGCGCGGAAGGTCGATCGCGCCGGAAAACTAAAATTAATTCTCCGCGCGGGCCGAGTGGAGGTTTAAAAGAGTCGCCCAGAATGGCTTACCGAGGCGCCGTGTTGCCGTTCTCTGCCGAAAGAGACTAAAATGGATCCTTAGCGTGGGTCGGGACCACGTCTTCGCTCTCTCTCTCTCTCTCGGACTCGGTCCTGGGGACAGAAATTGATGACTGCCCGTGGACTGCACGGCTGGCCTGAGAGAGAAAGCGGACAAATTGAGAACGATGTGGGAGGAAAATACTGTTTAAAAACGGCTGTCGGCGTACACTATATATTTTTTCCCCCGCGCCCCTCCCCTCCTCCCGCTTTACCAACCAACCCGCCCGCCACTATTTCATAATACGAACTTCCTCGGAATCAGTTAACCACGGGAAACCTCTTTCCCCATAACTGGATTTTATCCATTTCGGAATTCGTTCATTTGTCAGCTTTCTCTCACTCTCTCACACACGCCCACTCTACCTGTCATTCATACACACAAGCCGTATATGGCAGCGTTTCGATCGATCGTTCAAATTTCAATTTATCGCAATTCGATGAACTTAGCACGCGAGGGGGAATTAAAACTTGCAACTGGATCCTGCCACGTTGTCTCTCTGCCCGGTAAACGATGGTTTTTATTTTGTCAGATATCGGATCAGAGGGTATCACGTAGTTGGTGAACAACGGACGAGTAACAAGCAGTAGTCCTCACTTTTGTAGTGCACGTCCCTGGAATTTGTATCGCTTAACCAGGAAATACGAGCACTGCTAGTACGAGACTAATGCTGAAATAATGCGACACCGGTCACTCGCTCGGTTACACGCCACCAAAGCTGGAAAGAGCCATCGTGTAACGGATCTCTCGCGGTGAAGCTACACCCGCTCCTCTTCTCATTTCTACCTCTCTTCAACCCCACACAGTCCATCTCTTTCGATTGCTTTTTCCTTTGAATTCGCTGAACCAACTGTTTCGTCTTTCCCCCACTCTTCTCAATTATTCAGCAGTGACTTTGGAGGATGTTTATTTATGGACTGTCGACCTATTTGCATCCATCCAGAAGCCATTGCCAAGCCTCTGACGAACGTTGATAATCGTATTTCCACAATTACCGTAAATACACCGTTTACTCAGACCTGCTATTTCCCTGAATAGCGAGGAAACGAAATTAGTATCGTGCTAGCTGCATCTTCACTTCGAATCAGGACTTTCCCTCGATATTGATTTATTCAAATGTCAAATTCCTTCGCTAGTTACACGTGTGAATCTCGTTTCGTGTGAATGCAGAGAGAATGAGAAAGAGATAGGGATTTTTGGAGCGCGCGTCAGCAATTCGGAATTAGTTTGACGACTACTCTTTTGCCTTTCCATTGTCCTGGAAACTAGTTTATCTGGCGTGTCATACACGCCGCGCCGTTGCGCGTCCCGGCACTTCACCCGCTATTATAGATAAACTGCAGGCCGAGTGATGTTTCCGCCGAATGAAATATCGAATTGCCGACGGGCTTTGTGATAATAATTAGAAGTGTCGCGCGCTTTTCATGGAAGAGACGGGAACGATCAGGAGAGAGACGCTGCAGTTGTCGGGAACTGTTTCACAAAACGTCCAACTCTTATCCAAGCTAATCCTGGCGTCTGTCTTCTACCTCGAGTTTTCTCGCAAGATTCACATCCCCATGGACGTTCTTTCTCCCGATTCTTCTTTAGTTCTCCAGGCATGTCAAAATTTTCCGAGCTTCTTCTCTTCTTCCCTTTTTTTTAAACGATTAGCAGGAAATTTCGGCAGTCAACGGGCGGAATTGGATTAACGCAAGTTGTGCCAGTGGCGGTGGCAGGAGCGAGTCGGCGTTTCGGCCGACGCGGCGCGGCGCGGCGCGGCGTTCCGGGGTTAGTTCGGAGGCTAATCTGATTACTTAACGTCAGAACTTAACAAGAGCTGGAGCGAGCTCTTCGCGGAAGGCCCGAGTTTCCCCCGGGATTAAAATGACTTAATTTAAACTTGGCCCCCATCCGGCCGTGCTTGGCCGCACAAAACGACAATCTACCGATTTTATCCGCTCGCGCTTTTCAAAGCCACTTTCGGCTCGTGCGGGATAGACAGACAGATAGATGGAGAAAGGATGTGCGCGCTAGGGGACGCGAGGCCCACATTTAACGAGAACTAATTCGACGGCGGTCGCAGTACAAAAGCGGGACGAGGAGCGAGCGGCCGCTCATCATTTTCAGCCCTCTCCCCCATTAAAAAGAACAGACAACGCCAGTGGCCGCGGACAAAGCCGAAAGACTTCATTCGCGACCTCCTCCATTAATCCCCTCCCGCTATATCGTCCAGGCGGGCTTTAGGCCCGCTGCGAAAATGTCAATGGCACGCGCCCGCGTCTTCAAAGGGCTCGTTTGTCACGTTGCGGAATTAGATTGAGTTGGTATTCACCGTGCGTAAACCAGAGGCGGCCGCTAAATCTACAGAAGGCGGCTAAAACCTCCGAGTAAAGCCACGAAAGAACGCTAAATCCAAGCTAGGGTGAGATCGGCCGGTAGAAAAAACTTGCTTTCCCCTGCGACACGTTTCAGCTCTGCCGGCTGAGTAGTCTGGTGGCGCCCGCTTTCCACCAACAACGTTATGAACTTTCTGCTGGCCAGTTCGGCAAATCCCAACCCGTTTCATTGTACAATCCCGAGCGGTCTGTCCTTCCTGGTGCTTTCTCTCTCCGGCATATTCGCTGGCCGCTTCCCTGCCACCTCCACGGCTCGTTCTCTCGCGGTCGTTACAGAGAAATAAATTCTCGTGCGTGCGGGTCAACGCGGAAACCCGACCCCACTCTCCCTCTCATACTCCGGATTTTCATAATGAAATTAGTGGACGTGTCACCTGCTCCGCCCTGCGAGAACATCTCCGCCAGCATTGCCGCACATTTTTCGAGGTGATGCACTATCCACCCACCCAGCAATTCCCCGCTGCATTTTCTCGCTTTTTATCCACCGCTTTCGATTAATCTTCAACTGTATCCCATCGATTCAATTGATGTACATTGCGCGACGGGAGAAATTTCATTAGGGAAACACGGTTTTCTATTATCACGCACATTGATATAAAGTAGCAAGCTGTGAACAAGAACGTAATCTGGCGGATAGAGGGTAGCGTGTTTCATTAGAGTATCACGCGCGCCAGGGTACAAGATACCACCAGCTTTCTGCATTCCGGCCGCGCGCGAGATACGCATGTACCTAATTAGCCGAATTTCGGCAGCATGTGTCGCCCGGCATGCCAGGTATTTCTCGGCTAGGATGTACGGAGGACACGAAGGAGGAGCATCGGCCGAGGCGCAGCCATATATGCGCACTGGTCCCTTGATTTACGTTTATTAGCGAGCCGCTCGTTCTTCACCTTGTCATTCCGTTCCACTCGGCGCGCAAACAGCACGGACCACCGACTCACCACACTAGGGCTGCATCGATCTTTTTGCACCGCTCTGCCTTTTCGAGGGCAACATTAATTCGATTAGTAGAGGCGCTGCTCTCACTGCTCGCACACGTTGTCTCTACTTTTCGACACCCGTCGCGGACATTAGTTCGAATTTGTCACTGCCTCGAACTACTGATAATCGCCTTTTAACCAAGAACCCACTTATTACTGCTTCGGTAAGATGGGTGGGTAAAGCTCTCGCCGGCTTTACCGCAGTCTGAGAGAGTCTGGCCGGTTTAGTACTTTCCTTCCTGAAACCAACACTCATCCAATTTGCCGATCGCCCTCTGAAGATGGTAATGTCACGGTCTTCCCAGCGCGACAAGTAGATTTGTACGGTTGCTCTTGCACGGCAGAGATTGTCGCTGGGCGGTTCGCTCGCGCTCTAGCATATTCGGGGTGGACTGGATGGGGGAGAGTATTAGTTGGTTCATCATCGTGCGCGTAAGGCGGAGCAGCGCGGATTACGAGTACCATAGCAGTGCGCCTGGAGAATTCGAGCATCTCCTTGGGAGAGAGAGGGAGAGCGCGAGTGCTCGCAACGAATCCCATCAAGTTCATCCGCTTTGTCTGGCGATGAGCCTGCCTACTCTCTCGCTAAGGTTACATACGTACTGTGCGGGCGTATAGGTGGCTGGTAACGGGGCCCGCTCGCATTTGGCCGATGTGCGCGCATACAGCAGAGTGGGGCTAGAAAAGTGCACGGTGCTCGCTCGCGTCGGATTCAATGGGAAATGCTGATGGCTCCAGTAATAACCGGGAGAGTCGCGTGGGGCGGCCGCGAGACAGTATTGTGCCACCGGTTTCATTGAATCCAACAGGCCGCGCGGCTTTCGATTCTCCACCCTTGGCAGGCACACACTCTCTCTCCGGTTCAAAGGCCCTCCTTCCACCACCTACTCTTTCCCTCTCGCACTCTCCCGCGAGAAGTCGCGATCCGATCGACAATAGCCCAGTATATAGAATACATATTATAGTATAAATCCAGCCCGGAGAATAAGCCCGGTGCTCCGAGTTCGTTAGGAGACTCTCATATTGCGAGAGTTATACAATTTTCAGGCAGGTTTGTTCGAGGCCCCTCAAAGCTCCCTCGCCCGGAGCCTCTTCCTAGCGATCACGTTAATAATCCTCGTCTCCGCGTGTCCCCCCTTTCTCCCTCCAGACACCATAATACACGCGGTCGAAGTCGAACCTTTCAACGAGTCAATCAACATGACTCCGGCGAAGCCATGTGTTTTTCAACTCGCCGAAACTTTGGGGCTGATTTCCAAGCGGGGCCGGAAGCGTTTAGGTATATACAGTGAACTGTGTACGTGACGGCGCGGCGTGCCACTCGCTCGCTCTCTTTGTCTCCCACTGTACTCGATACGTACTGTCCCGTCACCGGAATTGCTAGTTGGGTATCGACAGGGTTGTTGGTGGTGGGGCTCGTTAGCTATCGAAATTTCCTTGGCTCGGCGAAACCTCGTGAAACGGTAACGGAATACGGCTGCCTGCTGCCTGCCTGGGGGATTGGAGAGCGGGGCGACTGCTCTCCCCGGCTGAGCAGTCAGCGCGCGGAGAGAGCCCCTGGCGAGAAAGAAAGCCAGCGGGAAAAGCAACGAAGGAAGGAGCGGGGATGGCGTAGATGGAATTAAATAAAAATCACGCGAACTGGAGATTTGGTCCGCGCGGAGCTCGAGCATAGCTGGAAACGAGATGAGCGCCTAGGCGCTGCTACTGCTCGCCCTGCTGCTCCTCCACACTCTGCTCTGCATGTGAATGAGAGAATCGTGGGTGGAGGGTGTGAGTGGGCAAGAAAGAGGCCAGGCTCCGCAGGGTTCCGGACACTATCTCTCTTTCTCTCTTTCTCTCTGTCCCTCCCTCGGCATCGGCGTGCTCTGGAACACCACCGATGCCGAGTCCCGAGCCAAGAAACGGAACGGAAGGAAGCCTGCATTTATTAAACTGAGCGCAGACGTGCCTTCCACCTTAGCCTGGCCTCCGCGCCTCTCGCCATCTTCTCTCTTTTCTTACACCGTCGCCCTCTCCACCACCCACCATCTCCACCTTTCTCGTTCTGCTGCTCTATGCCAGCCTCCAATTCTTGTTCTTGTTCTCTCTACTTGACTCTCGCAGAGACAGAGAGAGGGAGAGAAGCGCAGGGCATGCGTAAAATAGTACCTCGATACCCTCTTCATCACCGGTGCTGCTGCTAGCTCTGACCGTCCCTTTATTTCTTCGCGTCCTCGCTTCCTCCGCCGAAAGTGGATGCTGCTCCAGTGCTACCATTACCCCAAGATCTCGATCCCGATCTCTCTTCGAACTTCCCATCTACCCACGCGGAATTGAACGTCTAGGCGATTGGCTGGGCCGTGGCCGCACAAATGCGAAGAACAGTTCTAAAAAATTCATGAGCATTCTGGCGCGTGTGGAGGGCGCGGGTGGGTTTGGGCCGCAGGGCGAATTGGAATTGGCATGCTTGGCAGGGCTATCACTTACCAGAGTAATTAAAGAAGGGACTAGAGGCGGCTGATAAGGGAGGAGCAATCGGCGAATGCGCGAGAGCTACATGACGAATAGAGGCAGCCCGGTATCAGCGTATCCTCTATTCCGTTTGGATGATATACGCGGCGCATCTACCCTCCGAAGGGTGAGGGTGGGCGCGCGGGCCCACTCCCACACCAACACAATCCAGTGGGTACACATGCACGTGTGCCAGCGGGAGGAGGGTGGTAGCAAAACAATTAATCAAGGGGAATACAATCGTGTATAGCGGGCGCGGAGAGTAGCGAGTGGGAGGCAGAGACGAGGCCTGGCCTGACTGATTCATTATGAGACTGTAATTAAGTCCTAGTATTAGCATACCGAGCAGGCCGACACGACCCTTCTAGCAGACGCAGACAGAGCCGGCAAGGCTTGCTGCACCACCACCCTTGCATCCACCTCGGCACCGACTCGAACGACTTGACCCAGCCTGCCGAGGCCAAGGTGCTTCCTATGCTAACGAGATACTCCTTTCCCCCCGGCACGTACCACCTAACTACCGCAGAAAAAGTGAACATTTAGCCCCCCCCTGCCGCTTTCGCGAGTTATACCGCGGCCCACTGTATCCTCGACCATTAGGGCGGCTCGCGCGCCAGACGCGTATCTCTTAATTAGCCGGCGAAATCCACTCTGCGCGCATCGCGCCCGCCGCACCGCGGGGATCGCGCCCCTTATCAATTCAGGCTGGACCGCAAACTTGCCCGGTCAACTGCCATTTTTCCGACCGGTCTCCAGGCCCAGCCAAATGGGCCCCCACGTGTTCTCTGCGGGTGACATCACCGCTAACGACCTAATCTCAACAACCAACTCGCCACCCTGGCCTCTGTCCCTTCCGTAGCTCGAATTTTTTATGCCGGCCCTCCGCGGAAACCACCCTCGATTGCGACCGCTCTGCCATTCCCCGCTAATGCTCCCACTGGCGGTCATGTTTAACTGGAGTTTGTCGGAGCGGCCAACAGAATGGAGAAGTGAAGTGCGAGGTTATACCTTTGGGTAATGTCGTCGGACAGGTTTTCCCAGGGATGAGAATGAATGACGCGCTCGCGCGGCCGAGCGGCGTGGAAGTGAAAAGGGAAAGAATAAGTTGGCGGGCGGGCTGACGCCGGTCGTGCCGGAGATAAAGCATCTTCGCCGCACCGTCGATTAATAGTTCTGTCAATAAGATTAATCGAGTGTTGATTTTCCGTGTGGTTTCCAGCACGCTGAGGTGGAGGATGGAAGAGCTGGAGACGCTGGAGACGCTGGAGAGCACGGAGTGCCCGGAATGCCCCGGACCACCCCCTGAGTTCCGGTTGCCACCGCCACCCCGGCCACCCTTCCTCACCGACGGTACCTTTTGCTCGGAAGAACCCCTCGCCGAAATCGAGGACTGCGTCGCCATTCCCGTAAGTCCTCCTGCCATACTCCATTTTCGGCTCAGCACAATTTTTTCTTCACCCGATCTTCCTCTATCTTGGATATAAGCCATATTCTTTAAATCATACTGAGCTTCGAATTCCGAGGAGCGTAATCACTAGGGCGGAAATAGGCGAGCAGTAAGTCAGGGGCTTTCAATGGGATCATGTGTGTTATCGGCTAGCGTGCACACGTCATCTTTCACTGGGCAACAATATTTTATCGGACCAGGCTGAGTGAGAGAGCTCTGTGTCAAGAAGGGGAATTTGAGCCGGCAGCGTGTTCCTTGAAGAAGAGATATTCGCGAGAGTAGTACACGTCAAGGAAGTAGCATTCAGCATAAATTTCCCTTTGAGCCCGAGCGGTCGTTCTAGAAACGTCTATCTCACTTTGAAGTCGCTGGAACACGTAGAATTGGCCAGCGGTGGGCGGGCGCGGAGCAAGCGACTCGTTAGTATCGGGAAGACCTGTGGATTCTACATGACAGGAATAGTCTGAAATCGATGAATGCAGAGCCCGATGGCAATCTGTCCGGTGAATCGTAACCGGTAGCTGGATTGGATCCTCGATATGACCGAGAGAGAACAGGTGGCAGAAAAGAACCTAAGGAAAGAAAGCCGTCGTCCTTTCTTCCGCTCGCTCACGATCTACCATTTCCTGATTCATATCGGGCGGTCGGGGATTTTAGAGGGGGATAAATTCTAGTGCTTCCTACACTTTCCTTATCCACATCCATAGAGGCAAGCAAATTGAATTCGAGAAAGGGATTTCGCACTGCGAGAATCCCCCGTTCTATTCTCGCTCGGTCAGTCACCCCTACTAAAAAGCACCTCTTTACATCGCGCTCCTCTAATTTGATAAAGGTATCTCCTCTAAAGAGTGAACAGTCGAGTCACGCGCAGTTACCGCGCTAACTAAGAAATATGGAACGAGTTTAATAGATCATTCAGGGGGCATCGGTGCCCCCTGAATGGATAGTTGGATTAAATCGTGCGGCGAAAGCAGCACTCGGAAATGGAACGAGTAAAAGAGAGGGAGACGGGGCGGGCGGGGGGGAAAGGGAAGAAAAGGATACGCTGGCGCGGT
Source organism: Ectemnius continuus (assembly GCA_910591665.1). Lineage (NCBI taxonomy): Eukaryota > Metazoa > Arthropoda > Insecta > Hymenoptera > Crabronidae > Ectemnius > Ectemnius continuus. The sequence continues at coordinate 2,297,551 of OU342868.1, read as the reverse complement.
CGGCTTTAATCTCTAAGTATGTATAGCTATAGGTTTATAGGCCGCACTGTAGATTCTATAGGTTCTTTCATCCTTCCGGTATGATCCTGAGCTCCCCAGGATCCGGTTGGGAAAAGAATTCCAATTAAAGTGCTCTCCGTGTGATCTTTTCTCGGACGGAGAGGAAGGCGCGCGCGTCACCAGGGAGGGACTTTGAGCCTGGCGCGCTCGCTTGCTCGCACTGTAAGCGCCGGATCCATCCGGGAGCTACTTGTTCGCGTGCAGAGAGTACGATAACCTGCTCAAATAAGTTGCCGCGTGCTCCTCTCCCGCTAAGAGAGCGCGGGAGGGAGAGAAAGGGAGGGCTTTAAAATTCTGCTCAGTCGTCGCCGCGACAACGAAAGGGCTTCATTCCTTCTCCGGTACCTTTATGGCCCGATAAATCTCGGTTACCTATCGATTAAGCTTCCTCGTACCTCCTGTTATTGGTCTCCGCCTCTACGTACCCCGATCATGTTTTACCCTGGGACTCGCCTGCTTTCCCACTCTCCCGCGAACCATCCTGCCCCATAAAACTTTGACGATTTAATCCCCGCGACTCACTCTACCTTCGTCGTCGCCGACGCCACCGCTTCCAGTGGCGTCGCCGTCCTTCCATCACGTACAATCTCGACGAGTCTACATACACTCAGTTGCCCCCCGCAACACAGAAGTTGCACGGGTTTATGCGCAATGAAATATCATAAGTATGAAAAGGTCCGGATCATTACGCGGGGAGAATATTACAATGGCTGGAGAGAAGAGGAGTTTTAATGAGGCGGCTCATTACCAAAGCGCGCACCCAAATCGATTGGCAAATCCCTGGTTTAAAACGCGCACGTTGCGCGCTGCTAGGATCGCCCGATACATCCTTGCAATAGGAAAATTAAACGATAATGCTGATACAATTAGTAGGTCCTGACCAATCGATAGAAAACTGAGAAGTTGTAGTTCTTCGGCTGGGAACGGTCTTTCTATGTATATTTCAATGTTGTCTTTGGGGGACCAATGAAAAAAAGCCTACTTACTTTAATGAGCGCGTCGTCTTTCCGCCAGTGGTGTTCCTTCTCTTTCAGCACTGTATATTTTTTATCCGGCCGGACAGTCAGTCCTGGAAAAATAGAGGCACTCTGTTAATAGGGAACACATGTCACATCGTGTGGACGACTTCGTGCGTCTGTTATTGCCGCGCGATTCTACACTCGTACGTTCTCATCGGCAAATCCATTTACAGGACGTCGATCTCGTTAAAGGCCCTCGCTAATCATATTTAACAAGCTGTTAAGTAATATAAATTAATATCCAGTAGAAATCGCGAGAACTTGTTAAGCGCGCCAGCCGGGAATACGCGTGTTTATTAGTCTGGCATTTAGTATGCGGAGATATTTCAATATTTCATCGGATGGCCAATGCGTCGGACTGAATACGAGAGTGGGATGGCGGCGATGGCATAGACAACATCCATCTAGCTGGGTGCGAGGGACAAAAAAAAATTGGTTGGTTACTGCCTACGAAGTGGCAGAGTAACAGACGGGAGCCGCATTAAATTCGAATTATTTGTCGTCCTACTTCCAGTTCGTACTTCGGCGTCCCAGTTATTAAATCATTTTAATATCGAACACGGCCTCGCACCGAGTGCGAGTTTAATCTAAAATAATTATTTAGTTACGAAAGAGGGAAGCAGAGGGAGGAAGAGAGAAAGGTGTGCCAACAGGGAGCAAGGGAGGAAGGGAGCAGGACTTGCACAGTGGACGAAATACGTGGGAAATGTGTGCGTATGTGGCTGGCAGGTGGTAGGTTGGAGGGTGTGAACATTTCACCATGCACATGCAAATCCCGCGAGTTTCGAAGGAAAGCCCTCGTGGTTTTTGCGCCCTCTCGTCTGGTTTTACGGGGCGTTAAATGCATCGAGCGTCCTTAATTGAATTCTCTCTCTCCCTCCCTCTGGCCCCGTGGCCTTTACCTCCCGACAAGTTGGCATTCTCGCCGTGAGATGCGCCACGAGTCCCCGGTAATGTTGGAACAGTCACTGCCAAAATTGCAGTAAACATTTTGTCTGTCCCATTCTTTGACAAAGGTTCTCGGAGAGGAACGGAGAAATTGGGGCGATAAAACCGGCTTGGCCTCCGCGCTTCTCTGGCTTTACGACGAGGAGCCAGCGAATAACGAGCCCGGATCTCTCTCTTCTCACCTTGTCATCTGCGCAGCCCCTTTTTTCCCTTTGTTGTTGCCTTTGCTCTTTGACCTTCCCACGACTTTCAAGCCGACCTCCCTGCTGCCTACAGCGATCCTTTGCCACCGAGCCCTGCAACCCCCTTGGCCACCCTGGCACATTCCCCTGGCATTCACGTCACCCGATTGACCACGGAAACTGTGTCGAGTGCTCCGAATTACGCGGAGCGCTCTCCTCCACCAAGGGAATTATGTTTCTGCCTTACATTTCCTCGACATTCAGAAACCCGTCGCAATGAAGAAATTACCGCGAGCTAGTAGTCGCATTAATTTCACGCGAATAACATTCGATTTAATTAAAATGCACGAGGTCGAGGCGGACTGGAGTGCGTGGAAGTTGCGAGACCAAGTGGAACGAGTGGTTCAAGTCCGTGGCTGGTCAGGCACGGCCGACCACACGACCGGCGGCCCTGGATTCTGCGGTCGGCGGCCATATACGAGAGCCCGCTGAAAGTTTAGATTAAGTCGACAGTATAATGCGACGAGAGCGCGGCCAATTGGACGAGTTTCGATTTGAATTATAACCTCCGCGAGATTGCACGGCCACCCTTGCCGACTGGCTGTCCCTCCGCCAACACACACCTCCCCACTTTCCAGGCAGAGGAAAATATTTAAGAGTAGCCAGCCACATAAATCTCGGGCGCAGAGAGCCCGAGTAAAACTCGGGGATATGCAACGAAATTAGGAAGCTCGCTGTGCAAATCGAGTAGGAGCGACGAGATACTTACTCTCGCATGGTGACAAGGGAAGCAAGATACGAGGTAGCGGTGGTGGCGAGGATCGGGATCGGAAGAGTGCGAACATTTGTCACGTCAACTGGTTGATCAATAGATGTGTGCGCTTGAAAATATGCGAGCTCAGGTGAGGTGTGCGAAAATATTCACGCGACCAAGAGTGGAAGGGAAAGCGTGGGAGGTAAAGACGCAAGGAAGTGGGGAAGAGGAAGGCAGTCGGAATTCTCAGGGTGATAACGTCCCTCTGCTGGACGAGTCCCTTTATTACTCCCGGGAATTCGCTTTGTTTCTGCTGGGAAGAGGGATGCGGTCGGGGGAAAGCGGCACTCTCGCGGTAAAGGAAGTGAAGAAAGACACGGTGGCAGCGGCCAACGAGAAAAGAAGCCCACACCGCTCTCATCGCACTCAAAACTTTGTGCCGCCGCGCCGCGCTGACTGCCGTGAGAGAAGAACAACGCGAGCGGCTCGTGCACTTCTCCAAAAACGAACAGGCGCCGAGGACAAAAGCGAAACGGAGGGATTCACAGTAGCACGCCGCTAGAAAACGTTTCGGGACGATTCTGACTTGCAGGAAGGTACTGGCTAATTACGGCACGAAAGGCAGAGAGAGGGAGAGGGAGTGCTTTCGTTTATCGGTATGCCCGCTGCTGCGAAGCCCACCGTTATTTCGGACGTCGGCATGGCAAATCGATGCCAGACGCCGGCGTCCTCCTCCTAAACATCGCCAGGAGGGCCCTAGTCCGGATTATCTCGAGCCGATTGTCTCTCCTCTCTTTCGTCGATGCTCGGATTTCCGTTCTGTCTGACCGGAGATTTGCGTTTGCTATCTGGAACAGCCAATGCCACGGTATCTGCCTACCTCGATAGGTCGCGCCTTTCGCCCCTATCGTTCTCATCAATTCTACTAACGTCATCAGGCCACGCAACCTGCGTTCTGTTGTTACAACGGTCAGCAGCGTTCCGCTACAACGAGTGACATTAACTTTCGAAAGAGAAGCAGCGGAAATAAAAATGGGATTTTGCTCTAAAGATAGCCACGGCAGAAGACGAATCCTTTGATCCCTCTGAAACCTTCGGCCACTTCACCAGGCAAGCAAGGGCTGGAAGCATAGTAGTACTCGGGAATAAAGTAAAAGCGGGACAAGCACTTTGTTCTCGCGCATGAAGTCACAATTCATCCTTCTCGTCCCGCGGCACCTAATATTTCCCTGCTCGGCGAACATGGCCATGGACCAGTACTACCACCATCCAGTACCAACCTGCGAGTACTCCTCGCAACGTCCGTCTCCCTGTTTCTCAAGGCGATTTTTACCCTTCAGGATTTGCCCTCTTATTTCCAGAGCGAGCGTTCATGCGCCGAATTATTCTTCCGTGTTTCGAGGCGCGCGTGGAAGAAGTAGGACAATTTAGAAGGAATAATTCGAGGAGGGGTGAAGTCTGGTGTGTAAGGGAGCCAGTAATTTCGAGTATTATTTCGCTGGCGAGCGTCTGCCCCTCGGAGGTGGAGGCATAGTCATCCTCGGCAGGAAATGCAGACTGCGAATTCCCCGGGCCAATTCTCAATTGGCGATTATTTTCTCGGCGTTGTTCTGCGCGCAGACGTACGTGTAAGCCCTTCGGGCACGCAGGGTCTTGTTTCCGAGTGATTACAGTCACGAAACCGAATTTTCTTCCGAATCATTAATCCCCTGCTTTTTCGGGAGGCGGCAATCCGGCGCGGCGCAGCGCGGCACGCCTGGACTAACGATAGGCTAGCAGGCAGGCAGGGAGGCACTAGCACTGTGCCACGGTTATTAAGTGAGGGGCCGCTGTTTCATGCGGCGAAACTAGGTGTCCGTTATCACGGGATTAGAGGCCAATATTAAATCCCAACTATCGCCTCGCGGTGCAATCGAGCGTGGCGTAATCACCGCGCGTACGCGAGAGCTGTGGCGCATAAGGGCGTAAAGTACAGCGGGCGTCGGCGAAATGTCCAGCCTTGCATATTATGTACTAGCTACGCAGGTAGTATCGGTGCTGCTGAGCCTATCGGCCCGAACCACTGTCGAACGCATTAACTTTCCCAGGTAAAACGTGCAAATCACTTGCACAGCGTGCTGCTCCACTGCAACAGCCTATGCGCACCTCCCTGTTGCTTTATCGGTTCACATAAATTGACGGCTAATACTCTTGTCGCTATCCAGCCTTCCCGCAACCTACACCATTCTCCTTTCATTTTCTAATCGCACCAACAATAGAGCGAATCTCTTGAAAAAGTCCACAGTAACCATTACTAATTGTAACTTGGGTGATGCGAGTTTCAAAAAGACAAGTTCCACGGGCGATCTCTGTTTGTTTCTTTCCGGTTAGGAAAGTTTACGTGGTGGTCGAGTCTCTCTCAAGAGCGGAAGACAGTCTGTTCCCTGATTATAATTAGATCGAAAAAAGGACGTCGACTGGTACAGAAGCCAGACGCAGTTAGAAGGGAATCGGGTGGACTGCATTAGGGCTTGGACACAGCTTCCATCAGATGCCAGCCTGTTTACAGAAGGCGCGCTTCCGTGGAACCCAGCATGTGAAAACTTTCCCGACCTTCCTCTCGATGCGCTGGCCGACCTCCCCCCTCGTAAATCTGTGTGAATGCGCGCGTGTGAGTAGACGTGTGTACGTTGCCGATGCTGGAGGCTTCGCGTTTACAGAGAAACGTAAATCCGTGACTCGACTATCGTGGGAGTGTACCAACACAGTACACCAAGGCAAATCCTGCCTCGGCGATTCCCTCCGATTTCCCAACGGTTGCCCGTCCTTCTAACTTTTATTTTACTGCCACGGTGAAATCATTATTTGAAAGGGCTAAAGTTGGACGAATTAGAGGGCGAGGTCTGCGCGGGATGAAAGTTTCCGGGTAGGTTACACCTCGGCGAAGCACCTCCAGCAACCAGCCGGAATACAAGGCGACAGGATTGTGGTCGGCAAAGGGACGCTCTCAGCTAATGCGGATTTACCATGGCGATTTAGCTTTCGAGGGAGGATCGCTCCTTCTCCCTCGCTCCCTCCAGGGAACTCTGAAAGTGACGCTATCGCGAACACTCCTCGACGACATAGCCCATAGTCGGTGATTCCTCTGGTTTCGCAGAGCTCGAAATAAGCGGACGACAGCCAGGGGCATGGAATCCGGTTGTGTTTACGCGTATCCTGTATAATCAAGGGTCGCTGTAAGCGACGCGACGCAGTAACGAGGGTGTCGCGAAACCACAAACGTGTTCCTGCAGAGAGGGAGTGAGCGAGAGAGTAAGGCCGTCTTTGCAAACTGACTTAATCGCCTTTGGAAAGTGGGTCAGGTGGAAAAAAGCCTGGAACGCCTATGACGCCCATTAAAAGGCCAATTCATTAGACACCTGCGAATAGAGGGAGCAAGGAGCCAAGAATATATATCAGGCAGCCTGGAGAAATTCTTCTTCTTGGACGCGGAATGCGGGGACAATTACCAGGAAGCCGTAACGAGGCGCCGATAAATATCGAGATTCCCAGTTGGCCCGGTGCGTGGTAGACAGGGTGGTGGCTGGGAAGGCTTGGCTGGCGGAGGAAAATGCTGCGGCGGTAGGGGAAGACATTATCGGGAAGCAATTAGTTTGCATTCGAGGGTGGTCTCCGCAAAGCATTGCTGACGTCTCGAAAACAGGACAGCCTCATCCGGTCCCTGCTCCACGAAGATAGGAGATCAGGAAGACTGAGAGGAGAGAGAACGTTAACCGAGCGCGAACGCACGATCCGCGTATACTTTAGGCGATCGGTCCACCAAGAGCAATTAAGCCTGCCAGAGTAATTAATAACCCACGGAGTAATAACTCCCGGGTGGAAAAATGGCCTCGACTTGCTCTGCTACAATGCACTTGGTGCTGGCAGATGACCGCGTGAAGAAACTGACGCTGCAGGAAGAACGAAAGACGATAGACCAAGCGCTCACTCAGCCGCGAGAATTTTATAAATGAAAAGTTTGATCGATCGTTAGCCAACCAGCCTCCAATTCAATATGGCTGAGCACGTGCTCCCGCCGATTCACGTGAACGAGGCGATTGTTCTCGGTTGTGACCGCGGCGAAACCGCAATGGAAAAGCGCCCGCCGAAGAGAAAGAGATGGCCTATGAGAGGGTCGATAGTACGCCGGCACAAAACATCCTCCATTTAACGCTCTCACCAACTAAAATATATATCTCTAACCTCCAGAACATCGTAGAATATTTCGGTGAACGATGGAAGGATCTTAAAGGTTTTCTTCAAAGCTTTGCAGTCGATTCTTTGATCGTACTTAAAGGGTTCGGGCGAGCAGCAGCCTGATATTGCTAGTGCATCGTTAATACGCGCTCGGCCCCGACCCACGATCTAATGGCATTATTAACTCTTAATGAACACCTCCACAAACTTTAATGACTGACGAACGCCCGCTATATCGATGTTAATTTCGAGGGTTACACGTGGAAACCCGCGGGAAACGAGCGCTCGCCCGCACATGCCAGATTTCAGTGTTAAATAAGGACGTGTACCAGTTCAGCTTTATACGAAAATCTCATTTTATGATATAATTCCGACTATTTCGTCAGTGACTCTTCGTTTTCTATCCGTTTTGATACTCAAACAATCGATTTATGCACTTCAAAAATTTGCGAAAAAATGAATTTTGAGCTAGGGTTCTGGAATTTTTTCTACTTCTTCCTCGATGCAAAAAAACACTTTCTATAAAGTTTCAACCCCGGGAAAGGTCGGGAAGATAAAAAAACATAGGGAAAACCGTTGAAATGAAATATTCCAGATCGGTTTTCCATGTGTTTTAGGTAGAATTCCGGCATTTCCCCCACAACATTTATGTTTTTTTTCCGTTTTGAGGCACGAGCAATCGAAAAATCAAGCGTTCGTCCCGGTCCCAGAACCTTCGAAAAATCGAAAATTTTTGAAGGGGTATGCCTTAAAAAATTTGCGAAAAAATGAATTTTGAGCTAGGGCCTTGGAATTTTTTCTACTTCTTTCTCGATGCAAAAAAACACTTTCTACAAAATTTCAGCCCCGGGAAAGGTCGGGAAGTGATGAAAACATAGGGAAAACCATTGAAATGAAATATTCCAGATCGGTTTTCCACGTGTTTTAGGTAGAATTCCGGCATTTCCCCCACAACATTTATGTTTTTTATCCGTTTTGAGACACGAGCAATCGAAAAATCAAGCGTTCGTCCCGGTCCCAGAACCTTCGAAAAATCGAAAATTTTTGAAGGGGTATGCCTTAAAAAATTTGCGAAAAAATGAATTTTGAGCTAGGGCTCTGGAATTTTTTCTACTTTTTCCTCGATGCAAAAAAACATTCCCCACCAAGTTTCAGCCCCGGGAAAGGTCGGGAAGACTTGAAAACTTGGAAAATACCGCCGAAATTAGGAGAATTCGATTATTCCGGAGGCTGTTCCCAAGCGTTTCCGATATAATTCCGGTACTTTGACCACTGGTTTCATGTTTTCTATCCGTTTTGATACTAAAACAGTCGATTTGAGAGGAATTCAGAAAAGTTGGAAAAACTTCGGAAAAATGTAAGACAGTGAAGGTTCTCCATATGCGAGTTAATAGAAATGCATATATATAAAGACATATAATAAGGTCTCCGAGCAAAATGAAATTGCGTGAGGAAGATGCGTGCGAACATGGGGGGCAGGAAAGGGTTGGGGAAGGTGGTGGCCTTGGAATGAGAGTGTCGGGTTAGGTCTGGTGGTATTGTCTCGGTGGCGTAGAGATCGGCATTGGGAATGCAGCGAGGAAATTTCGCTGAATTCGTCAGCAGGCCTCGTAAGAGGGGATCATCCCCTGACGCGAAATCATCCCCGAGTCCTCGAGATTCGATATTCCGCAGAAAGCGACGGCAGCATCACGTGTCCCGAGGCGTGAGCCTGAAAAGCCTGGCTGGCTCCTCCGATTGGCTGGTATAGAAGGGTGGCCCTCCACGTAAAACAATATAACCCCGGCGCTGCGTACATATAAAAGCCCGGCGCAAGATGGGGGTGTTCGTCTTAATTTTCCAGCCGGAAGCACTGGCGTGGCCCTACGCATTTCTACCGACCCTCCGCCTAATATCTAATTCGAAAAGGCCTCGCTAAACGAGAGAAACACTGGCCAGGAGAACCTGAATAGAAAGAATGGCAAGTGCGAAACCACCCCCTCCGAAGCTCGATCAAATGGCGAGGAACTTCTCGAGCCCCTCCGAGCTCGCCAGTTATTTCCGGTTGCTCCGAAGACGGCCGTTTCTACGGAAACGGAGAGTTTCCAGTTGTCGGCGGAGGCTATGATTCCACGAGGAAAGAAGAGAAAGAGGAAGGAGGAAATCTCGGGTCAAAGGAAAAACGAGAATTGTCTGCCGGCTCGAGGCGCAAAGTGGGAGTGTAATGGGCGATGAAGCCGGAATGATAATCTTATGAAGATTCAACAACGCCCGGAGGGAAAGGCGCGCACGCGATGTCCTGCGTGAATAATTTAGCCGAGGCACCAGGAGAGCCGAGAGCGATCCTGCCAGTGCAAATGCCTCGCAGGATTAAGCGCGATTCACGCGGAAATATTATCTCGCGGAAAGGTGGGCTTAACACCCTCGGAGTTCTTCTCCCTCTCAATTTGCTCGCCCGACGTCTTCCCTTTATTCACCAAGGCGACGCGCCGGCATCTCTCCTAGATGAAGAATTTTAATCTTTCGATTGGCTGTCGAGCATAGGGGATGCCCGGAAAGCCTCCTAGGGAAAGGATGAACACTCGGGAGATATTCGTCGCTGTTTATATTCCGTTGAGCAAGTCGAGGCTTGCTTTCGAGGAATCATGGTATGTGGTAGTTGTGTATTTACGGAAGCACGTGAGATGCGGAGCCGACGTCTGCCTCAGCTTCCCCCAAAAACCGAGCCCCTATCCCTGCCACTACTGGTGGTGGTGGTGGTGGTGCTGCTGCCGCTGCTGCCTAGAAATTAATGCCACTTCTAACTCCGTAGACGACGCGGCTACTTGAAAACTTGAGCGCGTTCGGGGAGGCTGAACTCGAGACCACCGCGTCATCTATTCTCTCTCTCGCTCTCCCTCGCCCTCGGTATCACCGGCTTCCAGTCCTTCGGGAACTGCCGAGTGCGAGAGAGATAGAGAGAGACAGAGAGAGATAGAGAGAGAGAGGTGTACACCAAACTGCATAAATTTCACCTACGACCCTCGCGCGCACTTCATATTTCTCAGAGAGCGCCGGCACTGCCTGCGCGCTCGATCTAATTGAATGCGAGCAGCAGCCATTAACGAATCAATCATCGATTTCAATAGCTAACCCAGCGGAGGAGATTCATCGAGTAGAGGGATTTAGAATCCGAAATGTAACGAGGGTGCTCCGAAATGGGGAGCAGCCAGCGGGAGTGAGGAGAATGATTTTACACCCTCGGATGTCGGGGGTGACCCTTATAAAAGCAGTCGTTGTATTTCTGCGAGCCGATGTACCGAAGGGAGTGGGCCGGCGAGGTTGGTGGGGCGCCGGCTGGGTTTGGAGTTCGCTTAAGAAGAGGAGGAAAGACGACAGGGTCGCGACGCACCCTAAGAACGATTAGCTGGAAAGCTTCTCCCTCGCGACGAGCTTTCGCTCCTTCGAAGAACCTCCTCGAAAGCTATCCCGGACGTTCGCGACCGCAGGAGGGATGCCTCGCGAATCCTAATTCAAGTGTAACTAGATAACTCGAGTTAACTCTCACCTCCGCCTCCTCCCCACGCCCTACCCTCTGCCCGATTCAGACGCGCCAGGCAAACTTCGCGACCCTTTGAAACTTAGTACGCCAAAGATCCTGGCAAAAATCAAGAGAGTCCCCTCGACTTCTCCTGTTTATTCGAGAAATATCCCGATCGTCGGATTGCGGTTTCAGCCAAGGAATGAAAGAATGGAAACTCGGTTATCTAGTGGATGCTGAATTATCCCGTAAATCCAGTGTCAGAGAGAAAGAGGGAGAGAGAGAGAGAGAGAGATAGAAGAAGGAATGAGGGGACGTGACAAGATTCGCTCGTAGCTAGTTGATTTATTTTCGAGACAATGGTACTGCAGATGGAATTTTTGTTGGCAATCCCTGGTGGAGGAGGGATGCGGCGACAGTGGTCGAGTCGGCATTGCTAGAAGAGAGGAGTGAAAGAGGAGGTTGGAATATGTGGTGAAAAGGATGGCCTGACGCCGCGCCGGTATCCGCCCTCTTCCGGCGGAGGCCGTAACGCCGCCGTCCGATTTCTAGATTAAAGGGAAAGCGAGTATATCTGAGGTGGATCACGTCTCTTCTCGTCCTAATGATCCTCTTGGCGGCTCAAATATCACACGCAGAGCTAAAGAGGATTGGCGTGATGGGATGAGGAGTACAGCGCCGGTTCCTGATTCACCGGCTCCCACGGAAAAGGAAAGGGTCCACACTCCTGTCCCTTGCATTACCTTTTACTTCCTCGGATTACTTCATTATCAGCCCACCTCCCTTAATTCCCACCTGCTAGTCACCCTCTTTCTCCACTCACATAAAGAAGCTCCTCCCCATTTTCTACAACCGCGCTTCAATACCCTAAGGTGTGAATTACACGTTTGAGCACAGGTTTTCTAGGCTTCTTTAGCTATTGCATTATAGCCGCGCAGATTAAGGGTTCCATCCGGCCTTTTTTTCGTGGTGTCAATGTAGGTGTGTGTCACTACGAGTGATCCTCGCCACAGTGGCGGCTTCTCGTTTGCCACAAAGAGGTGCAAAAGGGCAGACGTGAGAAGGTCGTATCCATAGTTCCCCCGCCTACTTTTCAATTTTCATCGACGCCCACTCTATCCTACTGCTATTCGATATTCCACGAAAAGTTGATAATATTCAAAGGATGCGGTGGGATTAAAGGTAAGAGGCAAAGATATTGTAGTGCATCGAATCCCGCGATCCTCTTTCTCGGTAACGATGTCTTTGCTCGGACGGTCGAATTTCAGAACGGCGCGGCGCGGCGCGCCGTGAAGCACAGTCAGCCACGATTCCCGAAGGCCGGCGAACGGAGTTCCCTAACTACCTCTTTCTTCCCTCTGAACTGCTTCGTTAGCGGCACTTTCCGCCGATCTAAGGAAACGTCTCCGGCGCTAAAACCAACCAACCGACCGCCCTACCGCCCCTGAGGCTACCAGAGAGAGGCCGAAAAGTTGGTTGAGCCACGTTCATCGGAGCAGCCAAGTAACTACGATCGTTATGATTAAATTCTTCCCGACGCGTGAGCCTGCAGAAAATTGGACGGAGCGCGATGATGGGGCGAGGCCGGCCTGGCATGGGTGGTGCGCGCGAGTGGTGTAGGGTCCAAATTATCCGACGTTATTTCGGTAATGGAGCATTAGCGGGGTGGGCGCGGTACCGTCTTCCTTTCAAAGCCATCGAAGCGGCTGGTAATTTGTAACGATTATAACGATAGCTCCTTGATTCCCCGCAAGCCTGTGCGCGCCCCGCGTAATCCCGGCCAACTTTTCCTACGGTGATTCACGTGGCTCGGCTCATCTCTTGGCTCCTCGCGCCATGAGACAGCACATACTTCCTACTCACTGGAAGCTAGAGCAAATCGCTGCTGGTCTCTCATTCTCTCTCGATTCTCTCGTCCGGGACTCGTGGACACTCTCTCATCACGCGCGCCCCGCTACCTCGGCCATTATTTAAATTTCGTCCTCTCCTCGCTGATTCATCGCTTCAGCGTCAATCTCGGCTAACAGCGGTGCGCGCCGCCGTGGATTTATCCACCACGAAACGAACGACCGGGAAGCGAGCAGGAGGCAATCGATTCGCAGGTGTCCCGCAAAGAGGGAGAGAAGAAGAATCGGGCGACGGCTAGCGTGCTCGATGAGGAGGCGAGACAGCCTGGCTAGAACGGCCACCACAGCCGGCAGTATCGTCCCCCCTCCATCCTCTGGAAAGAGGGATTCCGCGGTTTTAACTGTAATCCCCTCTGAACAATGTTAGCAGCTTCAACGTTCGTTACGTGCAACACGTAATTTTCTTCCTTCCTCCCTCCCTTCCTCTCTCGCTGTGACCGCGATATAGTCTGGCGCCAAAGACTCGGCGCCAACCGGGTTCGTTTGTCTTTTAGCTGTAACAGCTGCTGATACACGCTGCCAATTTCTCCAAGGTACTCTAACCCAATAACGATCGCGATTGAACCCGTAATTAGTGCCTGCCATTATTACATAGCAAGACATCCTCGAAAATTACCTATTCCGAGCCTTGCTCCCTGAAAACCAAAGCTAGTATTCGAGAGTATCTCAAGACGCGGGGATAAGCTGCGGGAATTTCGGCGTGCTCTGGATGTAACGAGCTCATAATAAATGCAAAGCGGGGATTACGTGCCATAGAGAGGCGGAGAGGGGGGAAGTTGCGCACGGGAGGTTAAGGAGTGTATATTTCTTGGAGACAATATTACTCGCTTTAATGTTTGCCTCTGGATTAGGCGTTACTCCGATTTGCCAGATTTGAATAGAGAGTCGGAGGGAGAGAGAGAGAGGTAGTTCTGGATCTTGTTAAAGAGGGTAGGGTTGTGCTTAGGACGGCAAGGAGTCATTTGTCTTAGGCGGTAGGGAGCACAGCTGTGAATTCAGTCGGCTTATGTACCGCTCGTTATCACTTTGCTATTCCTCGCGATACAGTGGACCGCTGACATTCCCTGACATCTGCCCCCCACTGACGTAATGCTATGGAGCAAACGTATACACAGCGCAATGGAACTAATTAACTCTGGCTGACGAGATTAGAGCGCATCGAGCATACATATACGCACGTACTACTAGTGTGGGATGAAGCGAGGGGCTGCGAGGACATTAGCGAAATTTAGTTAGGAAAAAAAGGGAGAGGCTCTCTGCTTCGGGGATACAAATTCATTTATTAGTACGGTTTACTTGCCGGAGCGCGTAAATATTACTGCAAGTAAACCGGAAAATATTAGAAGCGCATAACGCGAACAGCTAATTCCGGTTGGTGCGCCAACTCTGACACACGGCGTAATGAGTTTCTCAAAATGAAAATTTCCCTCCATATTTATTCCCCTTTCGCGAGGCAGCTCGTGGCGCACGGTGTACTGGAGCGGAATTCAATCTTTCGTCGCATTTTTCAAGCTGTCCGGAATTTCACTGGAATAATATTTTGTCTTGCTTACAAGCGGAACTTGCACCTTTATAGCTGCCCTCTGCAAATACATTGGCAGTCTTTCGGCTCGGAATACGCATAAAAGATCTCTTTGTTTAAATAGCAAACAGATAAAACTCTTTGACATAAGAAATGGATTATCCGAGAGTAATTTTAAAGGAATTTTCATTAAGCGCAAGAAAATTGTGCAAGGAAATAGCACGCCGCTATCCAAGGGATTTGGGGGAAGCTTGCTCGGAGTCGATTTAACGAAGTTGCCATTGGCTCGTAAAACAGAGACGGTTGTTAAATCAATATTTGGGGAAAATTCATTAAAAGAATTGGCTGCTCTCACTCCCTCTGGTATCAATGCTGTTGATACATTCGCGAGCATTCAAAAAAGATTGTGTATCAAGCGCGATATGAATAGCAGCGCGTGTAAACTTTCTCTACAGACAACCAACTTTTTTCCCGTGCTGAAAAGAGAAGAGAAAGGGCTCGCCGCCGATAGCTATCGGTGGTCGAAGTCAGTTAATTAAACGAAAACTGGATTCATTATCGAGAGTCACTTAATTGAAGGAAAACCGAAGTTTCGCTTGCTTAAGCAACGCTCTCGTGGAAGGAAGGGGGGGAGAAAGACCGCCTCCGAAATATTCCAATCAACCAGTTCACCGTTTCCAATCTCCACTTAAGCAATCAGCTGATCTAGCAACGTGAGAACTTAGGTGGGTGCACATTGTAAGAGAGTGCGAAAGGGTGCAAAAAAGAAGTGTAGCTCGGACAATGGAGAGACAAGGGAGGGGAGATACCTGGAAGAGGGCTAAGCGTAGGCTGGTGGGTTAAAGTGGTGGAGAAGGTCGGGGCAGGAGATTCGTTCCGTTTCGTATATCAAAAACAATTGGGCCTATGGGGGCAGACAGGGCGACACGTGGCCGGGCGAAGGGTTGACGTGCATTTTTCACCCTTCTGGAGGATCATGCTGGTGACGGGCGGAGGAGGAGGGGAGCGCCTCCGGAACAAGGGAGAGAGTAGATTTTAGGCGGAATATCCATCGGGCAAGCGGCGGCTACGCACAGGGGAATAAGAGGAGCGTCGCATATCGCCGGATGAAATGACAGGCGATATTAAAGCACGTCCGGAATGTTGCTCTCTATGTCGTTAAACACTCGCGCGCGCAGTATCTGTCGTGTCGTGCTGGGGACCCCTCTCGCCGGTCCTCTGCTAGACATCTCTCCACCTCCTCCTCCTCCTCCTCCTCCGCCCCTTGCCGTCGCCCTCTTGCCGCTCGCAGCGACGAGGGAGGCAACGATCTCTCGCGCAACGATTCATTCCTTCCGATATTGCAGCGCTTCGGGGGACACGAGATATTATATTCGTCGAAATGACGTTTCGCCGAGGTTTTCCTTGGTAACAGCTCGTATAACGGCGGGGTCGACGACAATGCTCTGTACAGGATTGCGGCGCTTGAGCGCCGCCGACCGATTCGATTTCGCGTTACTCGGATAAAAGTCACGCGCGCTTCAAAACCGGTGCGCAGCAAGAACCCGTGCCGCCGCCGCCGCCGCCGCCTTTCTCCGCGAGGAGAGAAGGGTGTTTCTCCTCCTCGACGCACGCGGCACGGCGCGGCGCGGCGCGTTCCCGCCGCCACCCGCTTGTTTGTCGTCGCTTGTTCTCCGTCTGTCTGGCAGCAGCCCTCGAGTGTATCCGCCGTCGCGCAGGATGCCGAGAGTCGGCTATTCTGCCGCAAATACGGCCGCGTGTATCTCAATTACAAAAGGAGCGTGTGCTCGCTCGCTCGCTCGCACGCGCATTATGCGCGGCTGGGGGGAAGCAGGGAGGGCGAGGAGAGGGAGAGAAGAGCAAGGGCGAGCGGGTAAATTCCCTCGGTGCGAGAGCGCGAATGATTTACGAGACTCATCGACGGGCCGATATTAAAGCGCGTTCGGAATGTTGATGTCGCCGTCATTAAAGCCTCCTCCGACATAATCTCTGTCATTTGCCTCCCCCGCGGGCTTCACTCTGCTGCTCCCTCCCTCCCACCCTCGCTCACCTTCCTTCCACCGGCGAATTCCACCCTCCCGTGAATCCTGTGTCTGCGGCGACCGTCGCCCCGCAACTCCCTACCATACCACTACCACCACTGCCAGCCCCGCAATAGCCCCGCAATACCCCCGCGATAGGGGGCTGGAAAAATGATTGTACGAGGTATTACCGTCGCGCGTGCGATCACCGGGGACTCCCCGCCCGCCCCGCCACCTCACCCCACCCTCGCCCCGATTGTTTCCCAATGGAATTAAGAGCTCGCCGAGGGATTCTCGATTGATTCCTACCCTGCGTGCCGATACTCACCACACAACAGACGAACGAACGAACGCGCGCGCGCACCCGCCATTGGACGATTTATGATAGCTGAAATCATTAATTGCCCGAAGGAGGCCATTCACTCAGAGCTCTCTAGTCGCGGCTGGAAAGAGCTGTTTGCAGCGGTGGCGGCGTTGATTGTTTGCTGCATAAATATAGAACGGTAATCGAGAACGATCGAGGGCAGTAAGTGCATTTCCCGTCAACAAAGCTCACCGTGGCACGCGCTGGTCAAATACACGAGGAGAGAAAGAGAGAGAGAGAGCACTGGGTCGCTTTGGAAAGCGCGCTATTTATTTTGCATAAATTGGACGAATATAAATGAATAATTTACGAGAGCGAGCCGCGGCGCTTCTCCGCTATCTGGGGCGAACGGGCAAATGCTCAAGGCTCGCGAGATTCCAGGCCAAATAAAACATATCGAATCTCTTTACAGTCGGCGGGCCCCGGGCTAGTTTTATTGTCCGCTTCCACGCCCTACTCTCGCCCCTCGTTCGCGCTCATCCGCCTGCGCGCATAACCCACTCCTGATGGACAGGCTTTTATCATATGCGATCAAACGTTCACCGAACTACAAGTTTTTAGAGGGCACAGTATAAACTTCCATTAGGTGTATCAAACATTTATGTACTATTCCTGCGGAGTAAGCGTTCAAGTGGGAGGGGCGAAGGACGCCCGTTGTTTTGGTCGAAAGGGACGCGACGAGAAACAGACTGATACGCGGATTTTACGCGAGCGTTGTTTCGTCTTCTGATGACTGCCTCTTTCACTCAGCCGTGGAAGAATTCAGGGATATAAAAAGGAAGAAGTAGGTAGTAGTGGAGAAACGGCATTGGCGAGAGCGGCAAATACACAAGAGATTCCTTCGGAGAGGGAAGGACCTTTCGTGCTGGTTGGAGTCCTTGGATAAAAAGGGTTTTCTCCGATCATGCCGTAGAAGAGGAGAGCTACTCGATGCTCAGCCAGCCGCGCCTCGCCACCTTTGTCTTCTTCCCTCGGACATTGCGAGCTCTCCATCGCTCTCTTACCCATCTAATCCTCGAAGCGAGCAAGCAGTCGAGAAACGGGAAAATGCCTCCACTTTTACCAGGAAGAGAGAAAACTAGCTGATCCCGCTGGATCCAATATCGATATTATTCATAACAAATAAATTCTCACCGACCGACTCATTCTCCCGGTCTCGCTCGCCGAATAGCCCTATAAGAAGTGTAAGTAGGACGATCGACATAAAATAAAGTCGGCAGTACTTGGTAAGAACAGTAGTCGGGAGAAGAAAGAATCAGAAAGAGAGGGAGGGCAGTGAGCGTCCAGAACGAGTACTGATAGCGGGAGGAAAATTGATTTTTCGGGAAAGAGAAATTGGCTAATGGCGTAAAAGGGCGAGCGCTTGCCCCATACCGTAAATACTTTGACCACAAGCCTCGAAAAGATAAAATCGGATATCGCGCTGGGTAAGCGCTGTTGATTGGAAAGGGTGCATCGACCCCTTGACCATCCTTTTTCTTTTCCACTAATGCCGATTCGGTTTTCACTGTCACCCTCATCCGGCCAAAAGAGAGACCGGCCGACCGATCAATTCACGAAGAAACCCCACAGATGATTCCGCTGCTCGCAAAAGCAATTCTGTTTTCCTCGAATCCGTCCCGCCGCTCAATTTTCGTTGGCTCGCTGCTCGATCGCAGGAAAAAAACGCGAGGCCGGATGGGTAGGCCCAGAGCGAGCAAAAGAGAAAGAGAGAGAGGAAGAGGGAGACGTGGCGGATGGAGGCAGAGGAACGGGTCAATTGAAAAAATAACCGGGAAAATATTTGCTCGATAAATAAGCATCGGAGCGATTTTCAGTGTGGCAACGTTCGCAAACGGCCGGCGACCGCAATCCTGTAAACGCTCCCCGTCTCGCCGATGTTCTAACCGAAGTCGGCCTCTGTTTGAAGGGATGGGGGGGAAATCCCGAGCTTTTACTGTCCCATAACTGTTCGCTCCGAAAACACGTCGCCGGAGAAATAGTAATGAGGGCGGCGGTGGCTCGGACTAGCCTGTGCAGGGATAGGATCGACGGCATCGTCAGTCGAACGAGCGAACTTGAATGGGCAACAATTTTCGAAGCGGGCGGGGCTGTAAACGAAAACGCGAGCGTAGTGATCGTGACCCTAGGGATGCGTGGAATCGGATGTAGGTGGTCCAACAGGCAACTGGAATAGTGAGGGGGGGTCAAGCTGGCGGTAACGAATCGCTCGGACACCGGTGCGCGTAAACTCTTTTGGAGTGCGATGACATAACGCATGCAAATTCTTGGACAAATGCGTAATTAGCGGTGGCTCTGCCCGCGTGGGGAATGCGAACGTGCAAGCTCGGCTCTGTTCCCCGGACCCATAGAATATACCCGTTGCAAGAGACTCGTTAAATCAACGGGACGATTTTCGATTGACCGTCCAGGCTGGCCGGCCGCCCGCCCGCCTTTCTACCCTTCACGCATTTCTATCCAGCTGTCTGGCTGTCTCGTCTCCGGCTATTGTTATGAACGTGCCGTTCATGCTAATGTTTCCCTCCGAAATCGAGTGTTTTACGGGCCCGTGCATGCACGGACGGGCGTCGGGACGGCGCGCGGGGCCGGGCGTTACGCGAGTGTTGCTCCACGTCTATGCCGATGCAAACGCGGCCCTTGTTATGCGCATATTTATTTGCCGGGGAATCACTGGAAATCCCATTCAGCCAGATTTAATATCGGCCCTGGAGGCAGCTGCCTCCCTGCCACTGGCTGTCGCGATTCACTTTTCATTCGTTACCACATCCCTCTCTCACTCTCTCGTACTCTCTCCCCCCTCGATTATGACATAGAGAAAGCTTTCTGGCGCGTAAAATAAATTCGCGGTACGCCCAGGGAAATACGTAATAAGGAGAGTAAATCGTCACCGCGCTACAAATAGATATGGCCTGGATAGACCCTTAAATTTTTGCGGTACACACTACGTGGCGTTCTCCTGACGCAGCAACATAACGTGTGCACGTGTATCTATGCACTCAACGGGTGAGATCGCATTACGCGATATCGATTGGATGGGAGCGGAGGAGAGAGCGAGAATCATCTCTGCCGTGCTCTCGAGACTGCGCCAGTCGCCGAGCGACTCTCTCTCGTCTCGGGAGCCCGCGTGGCCCATGTTGCCTGACCCCCAGCATCATTAACGACGGCACGCTAATTAATCGAGACGCTGCGGGATCAAGATGGCACGGGAACGTTTGTATCGCTCGGCCCTTTCTCTTCTGGGAGATTCTGGGCCCGCGCCCGAAGCTCGAGGGGGCCCGAAACCCTCTCTCCTATCTTCGAGCGAAAGCAGAATGCGCAGCCGAGTGGAAGTTTGCATCGCCGGGACGATCGGACCGTCCGATATACTATTCTCCTGGCGGGCGCATAGCACTGCGAGCGAACGATGTACGAGCGAAACGATAACCCACCGCGACTCCGTCCGAATATCTCCACTTGGAGTCCAACTGCCCCATGCCTCATCCTCGGCCCATCCGACTCGCCCCTCCACTCCACTCTGCTAGTAGTATACATCCCTTGCCAGCCCCAGCAGGCTACCAGACTGTTTTTTCTTGGCGGCGTCGGTGGCATCGGTGGCGACGCACCACCAGCAAAACAACTCGATTTAGGGCTACCCGGATTTCGCATTCCGGCCGCACTATGAAACCGCACTTAGTCTATCGGTCCAGTCATGATAGGTGGTGGTGGCTGCTGGCAACACGGCTGGTTATTGTTATTCCATGTAGCGTCCGCGCGAGCACGAAGGGTGGCCCTGATATCATCAGGGCGTCAGCATGAGGGGTGAAATTGCGGCTAGTAAATACAATATATCGTGGCGGGCGGCGCGTCGGTGACGGCGGTGGCGGCGGCAGTTGGAGGGGCGACCCTTCGAAAATGTATTTGCGTGGAGGAAGTCGGAGCGGCCGGCGCGGCGGACCCGAGCAGGGAAAGACCGGCGACGCACTCGAGCTCCATAGTACACAAATGTTGTATGTCGCGAGCGGCTTGCTGGACAAGCCAGGCCGAGACGCGGACTCCGAGTAGATCCATAAACAATACAGCGATGGTATCGTTAGCCCATTGAGCCAGCCTGGTAAGGGAATCCTCGAGTGGATCGATCGACAGTCCCCGACGCGCACTGCACACACATCACGCGTACATTCGGCCTTCGTTTAATTGATATATAGCTCCCCGATTTCGCGATTGCATCCCAGGTGCCCCAGAACCACCGACTCACTCTTCCTCTCACTGGGGAGAACTCAGCCGGTCAGGGCATTGCCAATGGGACGGGGCTACACGAAAGTTCCATCTGTAATCTGGGCAAATGCGATAATGCAGGCTATTAATAATATTGGAAGGACGGCTCCACCGATGCGACGAGCATACCGTTAGGCGCGCATTCGATTAAAGAGCTTCAATTTCCCTTGTTAATTGCACTTGGCAGCGGTGTTAATGGCCAGTACTCGGAAAGCATCGGTGCTCGCATTGTGACTCACTTTTCGAAGGAAGAGTGGACCGAGAGTGCGGAGTCTGCTGGGGAAGAGGAGATCCCGGCAGCGACCCTTCTTCCCGGATTTGCCATCCGTGCCTATCGGCTCGACCCTCACCCCCCCCCCCCCCCCCCCACCTTTTTCCATTCGCCCCCAATGTTGCGGATCGACAGGGCTTACGGTGGTTGTTACATTAGTTTAGCTGAGGGACTCACGTACAGCCCGTTCCTCTAGGATCCCGTTAATTGGATACGGCGTCGGGTTACGGGTTTAGTGCGAGCGTACGCGCGATCGGAATATCCTAAGTACCTGGCTGAGCACGTAAAACGTACGGTTTCCTGTGCGGGGCTGCAGTAAGTCGCACACGACTCCACACCTTCTAGCCGACTATGTTTCCACCGACATGGACGAGCACACACTAATAACAACGGATACATCGGCAACGATCCGACGGCGGTCTCCTCTTCGTTCCTCTTTATGCTTCACGATCGTTACTCTCGCGGACTTGCAGCAGTAATTATTCGCCGCCGGCCGTGTTAATTGATTACCGGGTACCGGCCTTTGGAAGTAACGCGCTCGGGTCTCTGCGCCTCGTTCTTCCGGCTCCGTTCCAGCCGCGATGACTGTTTTAATTACTGCAGTCTCGAAAAACGTATCCTTCAGCGAAGAAGGCTATTGAACTTTCTCTCGCTATTCTCTCTATTCTCTCCTGATTGCAAATTAATTACCGTGAGTGGAGATAACAATGCGGCAGGAACGACTATCCCGGGGGCAAATTTTTTGCAGGCCAAGAAGTACGGGTGGAATTTCGAAGTGATCGTGAGAAAGGAAAGCCCGATCCACTGGTATCGTTCGCCCAGTCTACAACCTCCCCCATCCACTTACAACTCTCTTTTAATCTTATTGCCCTCTGTGCAAAGCGAGCAAGCAAGAGCGGCTATCTCCACGCTCAACAAATTCTCCGTTTTCAAGGCGCACACACCAGACCGGTACTCGTCCTTCGTCCTGTCTGACGGTGCGCCGCAGACTCGCGGTTTTATCCGACAGGACACACTGTCTTCTCTCTCTCGAGCTTCCCCATCGAGAGAGTTCTACTTTCCGATAAAAGGGAACTCTCCCGTCCGCGCGCCACTAGTCGCAGAATGGAAGGAACAAGAAGAGGAGAGAGCACCATGAAAAGAGGATAGCCGCTCGCACAGCTGGCACGCTCCTCTCTCGTTACCTGTTAAGTTTGTGCTCGTGATACCCTTCGATAGTATCGTCCCCACGAATCACATTACCAAGTACTCGCCGAGAGGAGTGTTAAGTTCTTCGAGCATACTTTCACGCGCCCTATGAATCGCTCCATCAATTTCTTATACGCGTCAGAATGAGTTAGCAGACAGTCGAGCTGCATTAAGAATCAATGTTCTCTGGTATAGGGCATCTCGTTTATTATTCCGCCATCTCACCAGTGTCCATTTTTTCGCGAGTTCCGAGTCGGACATCTATCCGGGAAGTGATCTTCAGGCTGACCTGAATTCTCTCCCCTCGGGTTAGTTACCGGCTGGCATCGGGGCGATACATCATCGCCCGCTGGCTTTATTTTCCAAAATTCTGGAGCGCTGGAAAAAGGGAGGAGGAGCTCGTGGCCTAGCTGTATGCGCACATGTGTGTGCCGGTAGGAAAAGAATACGGCGAGGGAAGAAAGCGAGAGATGCTCGCGGTGGGTGCAAGCCCTCCCTCCTCCACGGCTGAATCCATTAGCCGACGCCATTAATATCCCGGTAATGATGAGCGATGAGGCAGTGTGCGCGAGGACCAGAATCGGCATTCCAAGTGCAAAGGAGATAAAGAGTCCGAGGGAAAGCGAGGGCGGGAGGAGGGAGAGGGAGAGAGAGAGAGAGAGGGAAGTTCGTGATGTCCGGGAGCAAAAAGCGACTTTCATCCCTCGCACTCGCTCTTATAGAGAAGAGGAACATGGCAATGCGGCCGGTACACATACGGATAGTTGCAGAGGAAAGCTTTGATAAATGCTGCTTTCGTTGGACCGTTGCCAAACAACAACACGTAGCACAATATCCCGACGCACCACGTGTGCGCTACTTTCCGTCTCGTATTTCGGGAGCTTGCCCCGTGGCTTATCGATGTACATTAAATCGCCGATATTTCCTCGCATCGCGACCGCCGGGAGCAACGCGCTCCAGCATGCTACTCGAAAAAGTGGTGCCTTCATAAATTTCAGGTGGAAAATTCCGAAAGATCGAGTGGAAGTGGCCGAGAGCGCTCGCGTACTGACATGGAAATCTATGCTCTGCCGTTCTCGCGAGAACTTTGATAAATACCCTCTCACTTGGACACTGTCCAAACAACACATGTAACACAATGTCGGGATGAAGTGGGATGTGGAGGGAGAAGTTCGCCATGGGGCGGAAGGGACAGGCTTATCGATAGGCATTAAATCGGCAAAGCCCCTGAGTGGCGTGCGTCGCGACGCGATACTTTACATCCCCAGGGCATTCCTTGGTCGCCGGTTCGCACGGGAGGATGGCTGGTTTTGGGTTTGCCAGTATGTACCTTGTACCTCCAGGTAAATGAGTCTCGCTTGCACAATGCCTATCGGTCGATACGTCGAGCTAGCGCGACAATGGGCTCGCAGAGCCGGCGGGATTCGATGGAGAGAACGCCGGAAGTTTCTCCTTCCTGGAGGGAGCAGCAAGCGGAGAGAGCCGAAGCAGAAGGAGTACGAGGGAGAACGAGTGCGAGGTGTCCTTGCCATGAAAATCACTTTCGCTTTTGGCAGGCGGGCCACGTAACGGAGAGGCTGCTCCCTCCAGTCGACGACGACAACGAGAGGACGCTGCTGGGGGAGCAAGCTCCCTCCTCTCGTAATACGGGGCACGTGTGCGCCGTGCACTTTCTGCCCCGTCACACCTACGTGCCTCTTATGAAGAATCCCCGACAATAAAGGGAGATTCCAATGCGAATTTCCAACGTTCCGCTACCGATATGGGATACCGAGACTCTGCCGGCTGGGCGAGGCCACAGCCCGCGACGTACCTACTTCCTTTTGCTCGCTTTCCGCTTTCCAGCGCCCTTTTCTTTTCAGCACCTTCCCCGCCCAACAGCCAGCTCTCCACAAAACTTTCCTCCATTCAGACTATGCACGAAATTGATTCTATGGCCGAAATGCATGCTGAAAGCACACGTGTCCCATGAAGGCTGAAATATGTCTGAGGGCGGGGCCCCACCACTCGCCAGTCGATACGTGCGAATCCTGGTAATGCGTCGCGAAATGAATGAAGCCAACTAGTTTCGCGCTGCTTAATTCGCCGTTTCCGCAATTACCGAAGCGCGCGCGCGCGCGCGCTCGCGCCGCCATGTAATGTAAAAGTAACGGTACTCTCGCAATGCGACCTCGTAATATTTCCAGATCGCGCGTTCCGCTTGCCACGGCTTGGTAATTACCGCTGGCGAGCGGCGCGTCGAAAAAAAGCGGCTAACGACATCCTCTTGGCGATGAAAAGTGCGCTTGGGAAATTGTGCCGCGGCGTTAATCGAATCACGACAGCTGTCGGTGGCAGATAGGCGTGGATACTATGCTACTCGACAATAACACACTCGATCTACTTGTGATTTCAGATGATCGACGCGTCCTACCACACCAATCCATCGCTACAAAGCACTGCCCTCATCATCACTTGCGCGGTGGTTCTCCTCCTGATGGCAGCGATCGTCTCCGTCGTCTTTTGGAAGTAAGTACAAGCCAGCTATCTATATCATCGGAGCTTTTCCGCACGAGGATCGCGCGGGGCGAAAGATGCTCGAGGCGCGCGACACGAAAACAGTCGGGTTATGGGACATATGACGAGATAGAAGTAGGTGGCTGCTCGTACATAAAAGTCTGTCGGGGTCAGCGAGGTGCTGGTGGTCCTCTGGTGTAATAAAGAGCGGGTTTCATTCGGCTCGGACCTCGTAAGGTGCTTGGGATTCGAGGTCGTACCGGTTGTAACCATATTTCAGGGGTTCGAGTGGCCATCCCCGCGCGGAGTTCTTTCTCTCTTAGCGTGTAAAGAACAAGCAGCCGAGAAAGCAAAAAGGGAGAAAGAGAGAAAGAGAGGGGGAGAGAGCCGGCGAGAGCCTCGATGAAACTGTGGCGCGCTCGAGACGAGGTCAGCGGGAAAGCAAGGGAGAGGCGTCATTGACATTCTAGTGGATTCTAAATTAGCCCAAAAATAGGCTATTCCCTCGGAGGAAGAGGTGTCTGCTTTAGTAGCTGAGCGTGCACCCGACAGCGGCCGCTATCGGCCTTCCCGCTCCTTCTCCCGCGCGATAATCTACGCCGAGATATATCCCGGAGAACCCTTGAGGCCAACAGTCGAGTGGATCTTGGCCCACATGCCATTCAACTTAACGATCAAATTCGAAACAATCCCGCGGGTTTCCACCTGCCAGTTTCACGCGATATTTCTCAGCGACTAACTTTCGAACCAGCAGCGCTACCCTTCTAGAGAAGGGTAGCTTCTTCCTCCTCTGGTTCCCCGAGGTAGCTACGTTCCATCTCGATAAGGCCCGGCTTCGTTAGCCCGAAGAGAAATTATCATTGCTGAGAAAGCGAGGCCGGTGGTGTGGTGTGGGCCGCTTGCTGGCGTTGCTCTGGGTTGTAAATTAGCCAAAAATAGGCCATTGCGGAAGCGGGAGATGCTTGTTTTAGTAGGTGCGCGTGCTACCGACAGCAGTGGTTCCGCTCGCTCGCGCGATAATCTATGACACGACGCGCCCGGAATCTCGAGGGCGCAACTAACGAACATGCACCGCGCAATGCCGTCCCGTGTATCAGAACCTGTTTATCCGCTAGAATCATCTTCCAAATTCTCCCGGCGCCTATTGAGAATAAGATATTGGCAGGTCGATTGAGTGTCCTTCTTCTTGGCTCTAAGAATAAGAGCGAGGTAATGACCAAGTTGTTGTACAACAAACGAGAAAGTTTGACCTCAGTGACGAGAGAGGCCTGGCGTGTTGTCATACAAGTGGATGGTGAATTGGGCAAAAATAGGCCATTCCAGAAGTGGAGCCAGAGTAACGCAGAGAGGGGGGGAGAAAGACAGAGTGAGGGAGAACGGTGTTACGCGCTGCCGGCGACAGAACACTGGGTCCCACTGATAATCTCTGACACGGTCGCTGCACAGCATCGTCCCTTCCCACCGCTCCTCGCCCTAGCTCTCTTTTCTGCTCGCGTAAGCAACTTCTCCATGAATCGCCGTGCACCTCACTCTCACGAACGGCCTCGGGAAATACGTATGTATGTGTGTAGTTCCTCCGGAGATTTACGCGCGCTCAAGTTCAGACTACGCGGACATAGTCTCCCATAATTCCAGGGCGTTCCAGTCGCAGTTAGCTGCGCTCGCTGTTGAAGGGACGAAAAAGTGTGGCGGAAAACGAACGGCAGGGAAATATCGCGATGAAAACAAATGTCAGTGACGGTGGAAGCGACGAGGTTTTCCACGATTGGAGTGGCGCACGGGGGATCGAACGCTCGGGGATCGGAAAATGATTTCCATATTGCCTCGATCACCGAGTGTACATCGGGCAAATTTGCATCCGCCGCCGCCGCCGCGGATATTTCTGGGTCAATGGCGTACGCCACGACGACGATGGAAGATTGATGTTTATGGTGCTGATATTTAAATTATTTTCCCAACTACCAGAGGTACGACCCGCCTCAACCAAACTGTGCTCTTTCAAAGAGTGCCCAAGCTGGCAGTTGGGGTACTTACTTCAGGCTGATCGATTAATTATATGCTTCCATATTAACTCGTGTTTTCTGCCTCCCTGACACACTACTGTTTCAACATTATAATGCCCTATATTTTACTTTAATATAAAAGCGTATTTTAAGGAATCATTCCTTCAATCTTCCCATTTTTGTCGACTTTTTTCAACTTTCCCGAATTCTTCAAAAATCAACGGTTTTAGTATCAAAACGGATAAAAAATATGAAACCAGTGGTCAGTGTGCCGGAATTGTATCGAAAACAGATGAAAACAGCCTCCGGAATAATCGAATTCTCTTAATTTCGGTGGTTTCTCCCATGTTTTTTTATGTTCCCGACCTTTCCCGGGGCTGAAACTTGGTGGGGAATGTTTTTTTGCATCGAGGAAGAAGTGGTAAAAATTCCAGGCCCCCAGCTCAAAATTCATTTTTTCGCAAATTTTTTAAGGCATACCCCTTCAAAAATTTTCGATTTTTCGAAGGTTCTGGGACCGGGACGAAAGCTTGATTTTTCGATTCCTCGTGTCTCAAAACGGAAAAAAAACATAAATGTTGTGGGGGAAATGCCGGAATTCTACCTAAAACACGTGGAAAATCAATCTTGAATATTTCATTTCAACAGTTTTTGCCATGTTTTTTTATCTTCCCGACCTTTCCCGGGGCTGAAACTTGGTGGGGAATGTTTTTTTGCATCGAGGAAGAAGTAGTAAAAATTCCAGAGCCCTAGCTCAAAATTCATTTTTTCGCAAATTTTTTAAGGCATACCCCTTCAAAAATTTTCGATTTTTCGAAGGTTCTGGGACCGGGACGAAAGCATGGTTTTTCGATTCCTCGTGTCTCAAAACGGAAAAAAAACATAAATGTTGTGGGGGAAATGCCGGAATTCTACCTAAAACACATGGAAAACCGATCTGGAATATTTCATTTTAACGGTTTTCCCTATGTTTTTTTATCTTCCTGACCTTTCCCGGGGCTGAAACTTTGTAGAAAGTGTTTTTTTGCATCGAGGAAGAAGTAGAAAAAATTCCAGAGCCTTAGCTCAAAATTCATTTTTTCGCAAATTTTTTAAGGCATACCCCTTCAAAAATTTTCGATTTTTCGAAGGTTCTGGGATCGGGACGAACGCTTGATTTTTCGATTGCTCGTGTCTCAAAACGGATAAAAAACATAAATGTTGTGGGGGAAATGCCAGATTTGCACCTAAAACAGGTGGAAAACCGATCTTGAATATTTCATTTCAACGGTTTTCCCTATGTTTTTTTATCTTCCCGACCTTTCCCGGGGCTGAAACTTTGCAGAAAGTGTTTTTTTGCATCGAGGAAGAAGTAGAAAAAATTCCAGAGCCCTAGCTCAAAATTCATTTTTTTCCAATTTTTTGACGGGTGCCAGACAGTCTTAAAGTGTCGCAATTGTACCGAAAAAGCCAGATCTTTGAGATTTTCCGAAGCGGAAAGTCCTTGTTATTCCTCTGTGAACTCTGCCTGTTTGCCGGGAGCAGTGGCACCGAGTAAGAATGAACACTCTCAGTGGGTGGGAGCCGAAAATCGGCAATGATCCAAGAGGATTTTGAAATGGCGTGCACAGTGGCTACCATTTAGGTAGTTGTATTTTTATCGGACGACCTCTCGATGCTCCACTTACTCCGACAGTGTCCCTCCTGTCCCTCCACCTCTTTTCGCGCGTTTATCGCAACGACCGCTGTCTCATTATCGCTTACTACCAGCGGTATCTCGAGTGTGTTACGAGCTACCACATGAGACTTCTGTGTAAGCAGCTCCGTCTGTTCTCCCACGAGCCCTGGCCACTTTTTCATCGTTTAGCTACTCGTTGAGTGCTTCGCCTGTCGAGTGACGTCACAGACAAACGAATGTTCGCTCGGCTATGTCTGATCATCAATACATCCTGCCTTCCTCACCGATGCTGCTATCAGTATTACCATTAACTCGGCTTCTCTACATCCGATGGAAAAACCGGTATGGTCTAGTGTGCACATCGCGGGGAACGTTCTCTATTTGCAGATAGGCGAAAAAAGGTACTGGATAATCGTGAGCGCGTAATCACGCGCTCGTCTTCACCGAAAGCCATTTCCGTGCTTGTCAGAGGTGTCCCATTTCGCACGACTCTCTTTTCAAAAGCAAATGGGACTTTAACATTTTTATACGCGCGTCCTCCCGTCACTGCATCTGCCTGTCTCCGAGTGCAGGTGAATGTGCGCGCGTTCAGGAATTTTCGTCTGACACATACATGTGTCTGCTAGCCGGAACTTTTGATCTCCGAAAGAGCGGTGCGCTGCGAATGGGAGGAGTGTATGCGTGTGTAGAGAGTACTGTAGCAGCTATGCGCCGCGCCGCCGCAGCCATCCGACTCGGCGCAAGTAGAACGAGACTGTCTTTCGTAGAGCGAGTAGAAGAGTGTACGGAGACGGGGCGCCCGCAGTTTGTATGCTAATCAGGGCCTGTGTTTTCCCATCTCCGCGCGCCCGTTTCATCGGTGCACGATACACCCGGCATTCTCTCGTTTCCATGACCCTCCGTCCCTCCTCCAGCCATGCCTAGGAGCTCCCAACAATTCCCCACGTTCACACACCTCCCAGCCAGACCTCTTCGCCGGTCCCCGATTCCATTTCTAAGCAGGCCAAGCACCGGCGATAATTCGACTGCTTTTCCTCCCGGAGCTCCTACTACAAGGAGGACCATAACAGACAATATCCCCATCTCCCTTTCACTCTCACTCGCTCGAGCGAACACCCCGGGCAAAATACTTCAGCCCGGATTTCAACGCTCACGTCTCATTAAACGCAACTTCCGCTGTGTAACGAGGAGCGAAGGGAAAGTCGGCATCGATAGCTGCTTTAATAAGTTAGGTAAGAGGCGATTCGAAGGCGAGCCGAGAGATGAAGGAAACGAAATACGAGTAACGCTGAGTGAGTTTCCGGTGGCCGCAGAAGCGCAAATTCCCACGGAACGCGCTACCCCGATATCGATACCCGCGAGCCGATCGCCAAGCTGCTTCTTTAGCAGTCTTATTGCTCGGGGAAACGAGAAGCAAAAGGGGGACGTGGGAAAGAGGGCGAGAAAAGGAGGGAAACGGGAGCTTTAAAATCCGAAAGCAATGCCGCGATCCGAGTGGCGGGCGGTGAGAGGAACAGAGGGAAGGTGGGGATACCGCAGCCTTTATTTAAGCGGCACCCTTCCGCACAAAGCCCTCACTGATAGTATAGAAGCAGTAGCGCAGCAGTAGCAGCAGCAGCAGCAGCAGCCAACGGAGGACTCCTGGCAATGCCTCTTTCGCCTAATCTAAGCTATATTTTTCTCCATTTTACTTCAAAGCCGGCTATCGGCCGCGCTTCCGCGCTTCTTTTTCCACCCGGTAACTACCACCTACTGCCTAGACAGAGGCGCTATTTCCATCCCACGTATCTGCAAAGTGGTTCCGCTTAAATGGCCATTCCACCTGGCCGACTTTACCTACTACAAGGCCTGCCGGCGGCCCTCGCCCCACTCTCCGCCCGCCATTATTCCACCGGCTAGTAATCGTTCAGCTAGAAAAAGAAAGAAACCCTAACGAAATTGCGAGATCTAATTTAAATCTTCCAAGATGAGAATCAGTTGGCGGTAGCAATATCGAGGCGAGGTTAAAGCACGGCAGCGGGCCGACTGTTCGCGCGAGCCAAATTGAATTTTCGCCAGATAAAACGTCGCGTTTCACTTAACCCATTATCCATAGACAGGCCGGCTGCGTTCTCCTTCTCTCTTTTGCTGAGGGTAGTCGGTACTGTCGAGAGAACGGTGCTAGCCAGTCGTGACTACGAGGCTTATAAGGTTGATACGATCGTCTATCAAGTCGATTGGCTAAGAGCTTTCCTATTACTTTCATATCCTCCCCTGGCGCATTTCGAACCGATTCCTCCTGCAGATCGAACGGGAAACGAACCGCGGGAGATCGTGATATCCGTGATCACGGCGGGGATAAAGGCTTCCCCGAGAGTTGAGAGTTCCTGGCGTCCCCGGGATGGGAGTGTTCGCGTGCTCCGGGATTATTTTGAGAGAGAGAGTGAGTGCATGCACCGCATGCCCGACACTTGGCTTCTCCAAGACCCGCTGTTAATCTTTTGCCGGGATTTCAAGGCAGTGCGGGCAAGGTGCACTCCATCAGAGAGAAGAAGGGCCGAGTGCATTCGCTAGACTTGTTACTTCCTCTCGCTGACAGCTAATGCCAGGAATGCAATCTTGGAACTTTGTTCTGCCAGGAGCGAGCACTCCCCTCTTTCTTGCCCTTGTTGCAGTCCTGTTGGACCAGATCGGGCGGTGCTGCTGCTCACTCGAAAGCTATGTCTGAGAGGTATCGAACCGTGGTAGACGCGGCGAGGGTGGAAGACCGAATGAAACGAGAGTGGATTTAACGGGGTCGTTCGAAGAAAGGGAAAACCGTGATGCCCTTTGGTTAAGCTGATGCCGAGGGCTCTGCTGTTTCTCGGGTCGGCAGTAGTCTGCGGTTTTCGCCACTCCTCCTGCCAGCCAGCCAGCCAGCCAGCCAGCCAGCCAGCAGGAGACACTTCATTTTTCGACCGTTTCTTTTTCCGTAGACGCCTACCCTGGTGAAAGGGAATCCGGGCAGAACGCGGCAAAATTTGTAATTAATTCACCGCGCCGGTAAACAGAGCGAGTTATTTCGGAGAGTGGCTGTGGCTCGAGCCCGAGAAGGCAACGGGGCCGCGGGCTTCCACCGACTTGAGAATGTTGCTTAACGATATTTTCCAGTTGCACGAGATAACATTACTTTCGGCCCACTTGCCACGACGCAGGTTCGTTCGCCGAGCGTAAATGTAAACGGGAAGCGGGGAATTGCCAGTGGGAGGAAGCGAACGGGCACTCACTTTTCCTCCGAGTCCGTTTCCTCTTCCCTTTCCCGGGATTTCCGTGGATCCTTGGCGGAGGGAGAAGAGATGGGGGGTGGAGGTGTGCTTGGAGCACTTTGTCTCCGAGCAGAGCGGAGGCACACCGCATTCGGGTCACCAGTACGAGAGAGGCGCGCTTGCTTTAACGATCTGCATTGCATGAGCACTTCGCCCTCCTTCGTCTTACTCTGCAAGACTCCCAGCAGAAACTCTTGCTCCTTGGCTCTAGTCTCCGATCTGTGCGGGGGTCTATGCAATCCTCCTCCTGCTCCTTCACCTTCACGCTTCGCCTCTGCCACCCCCGCCCGGCCAGAGTGAGCAGCCCCTTCACTGTCGCCAAGCTTACTCTCGTCCTTCCACCAGCCACCACGTCTCTAGCCTCGCTCACGCCGCGCCGCGCGCGCTCCCTGTCTCCGAGATTGTACACGATGGCTGACAAACAAACGCCCGTTATTTCGTATGGCAAACAGGCGGTTACCGAATCCTCTCTCAGAGCTAGCGCAACTCTCGCCTTTGCCGCACCGTTTACCCCGAGGAAATCCGGTTACCGTTTGCCACTGCACATCCTCCGCGTCCTAGTTCACCGTCTCAGAAATTTTTATTATGCATCGCCGCTGCTGCTATTCTTCCCTTCTTTTCCCTCCCTCTTTCTCCATTTACCAGCGTGTGCTCGCACATCTCTCGGCAAGTGGTCACCGTCACTTGTTCCATCCGCTCGAACCGCACAGGTATCCCATGATATGGCATCTTGCCTCGAGTACCCACTTCTGAATCTGCTGATCGGATTCTGAAGCGATCGCCAGACTGCTCTGAGTAGGTATGTGCTAGTGGCTTCTCCGAATTCCCCGTTACCATGGGGGGGTTATATGGGGCTTGGTAAAAAATGTATTTTGCGGCCTGGCTCGGGGGTGCAGACTGTGCCGGTTGAGGCATGCCGAGAGGAAGCGTACACATAGGGTACAATAGCTAGCAATTATGTAGAGTGGCCGACGTCTGGGCCGGCGGCTGCTGCTACCGTACTTAGATACATACTAGTATCTGCTGGCAGTATGTACAGACAGTGGCAGTATCGTTGCCTTCATCGTGTCTTGTACGTCGAGGTCTTCAGCGTGTCGTTGTAGTCATTGCTTGTTAAAGTTACGCCCCCGGCTCTCCTCCCTCGCTTTCTCACTCTTGCCCACTCGCGCTAAAATATATAATACGGCCCTCTGCTCTCTTTCTCGCCGGTAGCATCCTCTTCCCTGAATCTCACGCAAGGGACACATTGGTAAGAAGTGCACGTGCAAGAAAATCGCGGCCTGCACTTACGGATATTGCCGGGAAATGCAGCTGGAGCAACGCCATGCCGGCAAGAACGGTGGCGAGAAAATTGCCGGAGCACTGTGTTGTCGTGGTGCTCTCGGGATCGTTGGAATTAAATCCTTGGTGGACACGTTGATTACATACAT
This sequence comes from Ectemnius continuus, assembly GCA_910591665.1. Lineage (NCBI taxonomy): Eukaryota > Metazoa > Arthropoda > Insecta > Hymenoptera > Crabronidae > Ectemnius > Ectemnius continuus. The sequence continues at coordinate 2,264,477 of OU342868.1, read as the reverse complement.
ACACTCTGCGCTAGTACCATCCTACACCTCGTGAATTTTCCCTTGTGTGCTTGAGACTATATTCACCTGGCCCGCTATGAGACTACTGTTTCAAATGTGAAATTCATTTCGCAGATAAAGCACTAGCCAGTACGATTTTTAGAACAGTGATACTCTCGCAATCAATCTTGCACTCAAGATTGACCGTTGCCCAATCCAATGTGTTCGCGATCGTAAGAATTATATGGACAGCAATTTCAAGGGGCTCTCGGTTCCGGAGTTTGATAGCGCTCTAGCGAAGGTAGTAGGCCCCTTTTCCGCAATGCCCCATTTCGGCTGGAGCACCTGCTGCTGTCACGTAGTAGCGCGAAATTAAAGTTAGAGATAGGGGGAAGTCATAGTCCAAGGACCAATAGGCAGGCGGGACTGGGAGGAAGGACGATTTATTCAAGCCATCGTTGACGGCTTCAAGTGACCGGAAAGCCTCCTGAGACGGAGAGAACGTCGACGCGGCACGGCATAGCCATGTCGGATTGGAGGACGGATGGTAATTAAGGGAGAAGACAAAAATCCTGGCGACCCTTGGAGCTAGACGCTTTTTCTCGTATTTACTCGGGAATTATTTCGTGGTGGCTTTCGGTGTTACCGAACACCCTTGTCGACTTTCGTCTCGTGCGCGGCAGCGCATTCCCTACCCTCCTCCACGATCTCACTGTCGTTTGCTTTCCTGGACCGTGTTAACCAACACCCGGAGCACAGACGACACGGAGAGAGCTTACTCGGACCTTTTTTTATTTGTATTTGTTTTGGAATGTCTCCCCGGTGGGGCGTGTGTAATCAAGGGCCCATTGTCATGCCGCGCTGCGGCCATTAGGATGGTCGTCCGCACCCTACGCTTCCGAAATGCAGCATCCAATCCCTCCCTCTCCCTCGCCCTCGCCGCTTTATTCTCCCAGTGGTGTCGGATGGATGCATATGTGCACCTATGAGCCGGCGCGGCCTTCCAACTATAATTCTCGAAGGGTTTCGCCGAGTTATCGGTCAAAACGAGGCCCCACGGGATGCAAAGGGGGTCAGACTCGGCGAAGCGACCGCCCTCTCTCGAGAGGGAGTCGGTGAATCACGCTCGTTGTTGTTTCTGTATACGCGGCAAGCGTCCATGCACCGGCTAAGAGGGGAAACCGTGGACCACGGATAATTTAACCGGTGCCACCGCCCTGAATGGGTTATAATTGGTGATGACAGGTCGTCAGGAGCTGCACCGTATTCAGCACTCTCCCGGCGAGAGTGTCGCTCACGAGAATCCCGGCTACTACTCGCACTCTCCTACCTCCAGACACACTCATTTCCACCCTTCCTGTCGTAGACACGTTGACTCGCACAACTGCCAGCGAGGGCTCACCTCTACCCTCCCCTCACCCCGGCAGCCTCACTCTTTTTCAACTTGAGCTTCTAGTCAGGAGGCGCTCGACTGATCCGACCATTAAAAAAGGAAAACCCGCTTCAATTAGTCTTCCAAGCATCGTCGACCTAATTCTTCAGTTAATTGCTTTCCTTGCAGAGGCGTGGCTGGTATATTTCTCCATTTAATCGAATGCCTCGTCAAGCAGATGAAGTACAGTTTTTGCCAGATGCCGTGTTTCCCCCCGGGGCTAACACTGAACCACTTGAATAGAGAATAACGTAGATCATATGTCCTCAGCACGTACCATCGTCATTCTACATTCTAATCCCATTTCAGTTGAGTCCCGCGCACTAAGAAGGATATTACTCTAACCGGCTACCATTATCCCATCGCCATTCTCTTCTACGTAGTAGTGCAATCCCATTTCCACAAGTGTTCCACTTGCAATTCTAGAAAATCTACACCTGACTCTCTCCAATGCTTTATCGCACAGGAGTGGCACTGTTGATTCTTCAAATCTACGATGGTCAATAATTAATGGAGAGCCGGTCGATTTGCAGGGAGTATTCGGGGCGACATGGGGTTCCGATATTTCACGGAGCGAAACGTTTAAATATCAATAGATTGGCAGGATTCGTTTACGCGGAGATGGATGCCGCTCAGGCATGCATTCGCAAGCGGGCGTGCGGTATGCATATTCATAGATGGATCGGGGCAGAGGGCAGGAGTAGTAGGTGGACAGGTGTGTGAGTGGGCGCAGAAGGGAGCAGTTGAGGGGATAAGGGGGATGGGGAAGCAGGTCAGCACGCAGGTATGGCGAGAAGGAAGCGAGGCCAGAGGACAGTCAATGGTATTCCAGCGTATATACATTCGATAGGGGTACACGATCGGAGAGGGCAGTGGCCCTCGTCGCCGTTAATACCAGCCGCCTCGCCTCTCCTCTCTCGCTCTCTTGTCGCTGCTCTAATACAGCCGGCAGCCCTCAGACCATCGCACACACCCGTCCAAGCACATCGATTAGTCGGCGAATGCGGCGCCGTACACGTCGGCTAATGTGACGTTACGCCAGTTATGTTATGTCGGCTATGCGGACCGCACTCTCCGAAGCAGCGTTGCGAGAGACCCGGGGATTCTCCCGTGGACCGCAGCTTCCAGCCGCGATGCAATCCTCAGAAATCGCCTCCCCGCCCATCCACCCATCCTCTATCACTGCACCTGCATATCAGAGGACCAGTTCCTCACACCCGCGCCGCATTCGCGAATTATTGGCGTATCGCCCGCAATTTCGTAGCGATCCACTCGAACCAAGCAACCCACACCACTTGCATCACTGCCGAGCCCCGACACTCGTTCTCCAAATACATGCAACGCCACCCTTCCCATTGCCAAACGAATTTAGGGGAGACGCCACCGTCTTCCAATAACTCTTCGAATTCCTTTCGCCGATCATTGATTGGAATTCACGGCTGATCCGCCTCTGGTTAGCGGGAGATATTTCTCTGGCGGGCGCGCGCGTGAGTATAATCATTGGGAAGGAAGGAAATTCATCTGGTACGATCAAAGCTTTTTAAATAGTATGGTAGTTGTTTGTGCGGTGAGCACTCGGGAGGCCGGATATTGAATTAGCAGAGGGTCCGGGGGCTGGGCGCGTTGGTATCTCCGGCGCGATCGCGGCCAGATACGAGTCGAGATTAAATTTGATTAAAAGCACGCGCGCGGCCAGTATGTTCGGGGCCCGGGGTGCGCCGGGAACAATGAAATAAAAAAGGTGGAAAGGAGAGAAGTATAGCGGGGCGAGCAGTGGTGCGCGAAAGGGCGGTGTAGTGTCGGCCGGAGTTTCATAAACAGAATTATGCTAACTACTCATAGCGAAGCGGCGGGAACCGGGCTAGATAGGAAGGAAAATCGAATTCCGCCGCAGCCCGGCCGGCATATCTCCTCGAGCAGTTTCTGCTTCGTTCTCGTTAACGCGCTGCCTCGATGCCCCCCTTTCATCCCTTACGCCTCCGCCCTTTATCCCGATTTCGATGAAAGGATGATTTACCGCGTAGTTAAAGGCGCAACCTGCTCTCCCTGAGAGGGAAAGAAAAAGAAATCCAATTGAGACTGTCGATAGAATGAGACTTGAAGTGGCGTTCGGCACTCGCGGCACTCTTCAGCTCTCTCATCCTCGCTTAATTATACCGTCACGAAGCAACAATGAGCAGTCGGACAGCGCACCTGACCTCGTTTCAAGCCCGCTCGTCATTTAAAGTCACCCACTCCTTCCTCCGAAAGGGTGAACGGCAAATGTAGCGACCAAGCGCGCCTGCTTGGATGGCTCAGATGAGAATTCAGAGGTGATTTACCTCTCTTATTGCACAAGTCCCTCACCCCCTCTCTGTTACGGTCTATTTAGTGTGATCTCAAGAAATACAAGCGGCACCGGCGGAGAGGGAGGGAGGGAAGGACTCGTCCTCTCTCCGCGCCGGCACTCGGCGCTTGTTAGTCGAATTAATTTAATGAATTTACGCCCGCGCTGAAGTTCCTGCCGGCGGCTTCAAGAATTCCTCCTGCCAGCCTGTGCCGACCACGTGGCTTGTAAATTAAAGGAAATAGTTTTGCCCTCTGCAAGGCACCGTATTGGATCCCGACGCGAGACTGAGGAAGGGGGAGGGGGATTGGGGAACCGGCTAAAAATTCTAATTAAACGATAACTCCGATGAAACGGAGTGGTGCCGGCGATCCGGCCACTCTCTTTCTTGAGTGGCGGTGTGTGGAGTGGCAGGGGAAAATACGAAAATGAAACTTCCCTCCTGCGAAATAATTCTTGCGTACGAAATTGGTTGCTCGATTCTACGATCCACAAGAGACCGCCGGCGCCTCTCTCGTTCTACTGGTGTTCCTTTGTGCACGCGCAAAACGTCGGCATCCTGCCGGAGGAAAATGGAAGAGAACAAGGGGTTCTCGTGATGAGTGAGTGAGTGAGTGAGTGAGGAAAGTCTCTCGCGGGTCCAGCGAACGGCGCAAGCAAGCTGCTGCTACTGCTGCTGGTGCTGCTGGTGCTGCTCGCAAGGGCGAAATAAAATAAAACGGATATTAAAACTGGCGAGAGCTAATTTCCTCGGCTTCCCAGGCATAATACCCATTTCTCTGGACGTTTCTCCTTGGCGCCGTTGCCGCCGCCGCCGCCGCCGCCGCCGGTGCTTTTCCTCGACTTTTCCAGGCCCTATCGCCCTGGCAATGCCATCCATCGTGCAAACGCCTCTTGAATATTCACCGGCGACGTGCCAGTTCGACCTCGGCTGCCGAATGCCGAGAGTGCAAGATAGAACGGGGAAGGGCTGACGAATGGGAAGGTACCGAAAGCCAAGTAAATCGAATTCGCGAGGGAGGGAGGGAGGGAGAGAAAGAGAGAAAGAGAGAGAGGAGAGGGAGTGGCGAGGAAGGAGAGAGTGAGAGGTTGACGAGTGACAGGCTGTTGGGGATGTGCTGCAGATATGCGATTAAAGCCTGCTGCCAGGACGTCTATGTGATGCTCCTGAAATGCGAGGTTCGTTCGTTCGCAGAGAAACCGGCGACCCTTGACCTAGATGTAGGAGCGAAAGAGCGAGATAGAGGGAGGGAGAAAGAGGGAGAGGGAGAACCGCTGGAAGATTGAAATGCTCTCGCGAAATCCCTGAAATCCGCGATAAAACTCAAGCCGCCTCTTCCTCGCACTCCCTCGCTCGCCTTATACTCCTCATCATCCGGCCTCGTCCCTCATCAATATGCAATATCCGATTTTATTAATTTCCTTCGCGCCACCGCTGACTGCCTCGCCGAGAACGACTATAAGGATCTTTCCGCCCAGACTTAATTCGGAAGCTCATATTTCTATCGCTCGCGCCCTCCCTCTTGGAGGAGTAGGACGCGCCGATTAATTCTACGGGAATATCCCAAGTTTTGTAACTAAATCCTCCTAAAGTTGGATGCTCCATTAATCTGGTTCATGGGGGAAAAAATTCGTGGCGGCAATAAATAGTGTGGACACTTAATAGGGAGGACATCACTTTTGGCCGGTATTTTCTGGAGGAACGGAAGATGGTTGGGGATCGATGTTATCCACGAAATCGAAGGATGATGCTCCTTCGGGAGAAGGCAAACGGTAATCGTACACCGGTGGAGAGGGAGGGAGAGGGGAGGTACAAGCCGGACGAAACGACATCCGATCTGGCATCGTCATAATATTGGCGATGCTTTCAGCTGCGGCAAACACCATCGACCACGTGGACACGGCCCGCCGCGCCGCTTATCTATTTCACGCACAGTTACACCAGGCGGATGACCCCTGTGGAGAAAAAAATCAAGGAGGACGTGATTCTTTCAGCCCCTGGATTTATCGATCGCGATCGAATGTCTCAGGCTGTCAGGAGGCTGGCCCGACAAATTTGCAAAGGTTTCGGAGTCACGGTCCGTTCGAGCGGAAAGAGGTGGCCTCGCCAGGAAAAAAGCCAAGTGTAACGAAGGGTTGGGTTGAGTTGAGTTGGGTTGGGGGTATATCGGGCATGGCGTGGGTGCAGCATTAAAGGGACACTTTTCCGGTCGGAGGGAAAGACAATAGGGAAGCAGTGCATATCACGGAAGGCATGCGCGCCTCTTGGTCAAGTTCCCGTAACCGTCTGAGGGAAGCAGTGCCTCTTGAAGCGACGTTAATACCCTTCGTCAAAGAGCCCCTGCTCCATCTACGTGCCTATCTCCTCCTAATGCACAATGTTCGCCGTTGTGCCGAGTACACGAGCCTCTCTCCCCGGGGACATTGTGCAACTCCGGAGACGTCTGACATGAGTGCACACCTTCCACCTGATATCCAAGCACCTTTGACGTCATTACGGCACCTACTTCCAGCCTGTTTCGACCTCCTCTCCAGTTATTCAGACGGATGGTTAATCAAGACCCGTTTCACTTACCAACTCGCCCTTCCTCGTCCGATCTCCCTTTCTCTTAGCGAAGGAACGCTGAACGTTTCACAGAATTCTGCTCTCCAGCAGTGACTCCACTGGCGTCCGGGGAAGAACCCCTCTGTTCGTCTCTTCCTCCCGATTCCCGATAGAATCAACGATCCCAAGGCAGCTGCCGTCGCGTCGGCCAGTATCGAATCAGGCGCGGATCACTTGGTCTCTCGGGTGATTCACGATAATCAGAGATCGAAGGTTCCTTCGCCGAATAATCCTTCATTACTGAGAGAAGGAATCGAGTGACCAGCTACCTCCATAAATCGTTATAAGTGGAGCAACGAAGTAGCACCGAGTTCATCGCCAGTCTCTTTTCTACTCGTAATATTTGAATTACGTAGAATTGCGCTGAGATCACGAGAAAATCACGAGAGGCACGCATTGGTGTGGTGATAAAACAGCGAGCCAGATTTTCTGAAGCACTCCTCTCTTTGGCGGCGAGGCGGGGTGCATTCGCTCATTAGGTAAATTCGAAAAAAGCAGGGTAAACCGGACAGAGGAAAGAGGTGGCGCGGCGAGTTGGGGAACGGAGCTTGGAGAGGGCAGAGAGTGCCTTAGCATACAAATTTATTCGCGAACTTTCGCAATCTAAATGTCCGCGGTGTTTCAATCAAGGCCGCGATGTCGCCGGGCCGCGTGAAACACCTACGCCCGTCCCGGGCTATACATATACACACGCCGTGCCGGCCGAGATTACTTTCCTCTCTTTAGACTTTCATCGGCTTTCACCCCTCGTCGTGACCGAAATAAGAGCACCCCGAGATTTTCATGTTCGCGCGTTACACCGTCAAATATTAAGCAGCATCTCTAGCCAGAGGATCTTTCCCTCTCTCTCCGGCCTTTCTGCCAACCAGGCCGCTCGCTTACTCGCCTCTGTATCCCTCTCGAACTTTGGAACAGCTTCGAAACTCGTTGCAAGCCCCCTTAAACCCATGCCATTACCACGTGTCCCGCTGGCCCTATATATTTCCCGGCCTGTAATTATATTTTCCTGTACGCCTGCTACCTTCAACGAGCTCCTCTCTCACATCCCTGCCCGTCCGAAAACCTCGTACGCCGAAAATCCCGATCATCCCTGCTACACTTCCCCATTTTCATAAAGCCCCGGACTCGCTCCCTCTCCCTCCCTCTCTTGCTAGCTCGGTGAGCGAGATTTACGGTGTAGCGACGTACTAACTTATTAGAAGCGGGCTGCTTCAGCCGGCAGCTGGAGGCCAACACGACCCATACAGGCTTTCGAGAACTCATTAATAGAGGAGGCCTTGAATGACGCTCGTTTCTCGGTAGACCCCGATAACCCACAACACTTAATCCTATCTAGTTCAATACATCCTCTCTCGTTCCCTGATAAACGCGCATCTATCTCCACAAGAGACGCGTCACTGCGGGAATGCATACACACAGAGCACCCGAGCAGTCCAGTCGCACTGACTATTCCAATCAGCTGATATTATTTGTATAAAGGTACACAGGAAAAAAGGGCGCGTAACAGGGAAAGAACAGGAATATTTGATTTGATGATAATACAAAATAGAGAAATCGATGCTGTCCCGATTGGGAAGGTAAAGGTACTCGAAATATGGGCAAGGGGTGGGATGGAAGTCGTTTATCGAGTCGACAGGGGTGCCTCCAGCGGAGAAACGCATTGATATGCAAAATTTGTAGTTTCGAGAAGCTTACCGGTGGAACACTGAGGCGGCGAGTAAACTTGAAAATCCGATGCCCTCGACAGCCGCGGCCGGCGGCCTTAGTTTAGTGAGCAATTCTCTTTCCCCGGACTATCTAGTCACCGCGATCCTGTTCGTGCTTCCGCTAACGAGAATAGTGTCCCCTCTGCGAAGGTATAGGTGTGTCTTCCCGGCCACAGAGGGGCGTGCGCCCTGGTGTTGAGCATCGCTAATTCGCTCTTAAATATTCCCCTGTCATTTTCAAACGCGAGCCGGAAGGCGTTGCTCGTGGCGAGCGCGAGCGCGGCTGCCTCCCGTCCCAGCCTCGAGATTAAGGTGAACTCTCTATTGTCTACGCTCGAGCATTAATTCACCAACGAATTCTCCATCCCTCTTCTGCCTGCTCTCCGCCTCTGGTCCGCTGGAGAGTTGGCGCTTCGCGCCGCCGACACTCCGGCTACACTCTCCGCGCAAAATAGATAGCTCGCTAAATACCGTGCGATTTATAGTTCGCCCGCTAGGAGTCCGGCTTAATCCGTTTTATCGGCCGACGCCTGGGAGTTGGAAAGAGGGAGGGAGAAGAAGCGGCCGTCTTCGGAAGTTGCGAAGAGGATCTATGTGACGCAAGCTTCGGACGCGAAGAGCCAACTGAAGAAGGATCGCGAAATCTAGTAATTCGAAACGGGCACGCGAAACAGTGGTGCGTGCAGGCAGAAGGAAGGGGAAGAGTGGGGTGGCGGGGAGAGGGAGGTTTCTGCCGAGATAGAAACACAGAAGTCTGTTAATTGGCTAGAGTTAAAAGCTCGGCTTAAATGACCTATTCAACGCTTAGAGATGGCGAATTCACTTTGCCGTTCCTGCTGCTCGACTCATCGTCGTAGCGGCAGAGTAGCAGCACGCCTCCTTGAGAAGAAGAGGAAAGTGGCTGGCTTTACGCAGTCCATACTCCATGCCTGTATGAGTCTCTCTCTGTGTGTGTGTATGTGTGTATATCGTACATCTTCGTTATGCAAGGCTCCCAGCGCCTTTATCCAAGGCGACCCATCCAGCTCTGCATCCGCGAGCAGCAGCCCCGTCTTTCCCTTTCCTTCGTCTACATGTACTTCGACTCGTTTTTCTCAACAAGGAAACCAGTCCCCCGCTCCCGTCATGACTAAATGAAATCCATTAGGAGATGGGCGATGCCGCTCGCCAGGGGAAGTTTGTCGGTAGTTCTGTGAGTTGTGTCCGGGTGGAGAGAGTGGCAGGGGCAAGGACGAGGGGAAGTTGGGACCAGTCGCATCGTCGGTGCTTAATGAAAAATCATTACGATATCTATGGGAGAATATAGAGCGGAGTACGGTGCGAGCGACAGGCATCGGCAGGGACTACTAGGGACGGATAGGATACTGGGAAGAGCGAAGGGAGAGAGTTTGGCTGCGTTCTCTCGGCAAGGACGTACCCTCTGCGCGAGAGAGTGTGCACGCCGGCTGGCCAGAATGCGTTTGATTAGAAACGCCGGAAGTTTCCATCTGTTTCCCGTGAAGGCTGTTACGCGGGGCCGAGTCGGCGGCGGTAGCGACGGCGGTGGTAGCGTCGGCGTCGGCGTCGGCGGCGGCGGGCCGAAATCCATCAGAAGCAATCCCTATTCCGTGGCTTTCGAAGCCCCAGGGAGAGTGCCGGTCCCGGCAACTTGGTCCATCTTGTATAGCGGGCCTTGATATTGAATCCCGAGTACTAATTGCTATGCCGCCGCCACTGAATTTCCATCATTCGGATGCTGCCCGGCGTAACGAGATCGTACCTTACGATGAACCCCGGGCGCGGCCATCTTCGAGCGGAATCAATGAAAGTTGCCAAGCCAGTTGGAATGTCGAGCCAACTGAGAAAAGTATCTCGGTGCAGTGGGAGATCTACTCAGAGATGATTAACTAAAATTCAACTGGCGGCACTGGTCATAGAAGGGCCTGGGAAGGTACCAAGATGCAAGTAGCCCAATTTATGTGGCCGAGATACTCGGACATGAGTGAACTAGTAGTGCAACCAGGTAGAACGGATCTCGCTCTTTCTCGTAGAGTGGTTGGTGGAGTCGCGTTTGGTCCGACAGTCGAGCTGGCATTAGGCAAATTGAAATCTTGGCTGCACGGCAGCACGGCAGCACGGCCACCAGCAGTGGCAAAGGAAGGAAGGAAGCCGAGGCCAAGGATTCCGCAGGCTTCTGTCGAGAGTCAGAGCGGCGTGAATCTGCCGTGCGGCTGTGGCTCTCGGCTTGGAGGGCGGCGAGCGTGAAACGCGCCCGAGCACCTGAGCGCGCACCCCCCTCCCTCCCACCCTCCAACAGGGCTCTCGTTCGTCGTCGAACTAAAACCAGCCGGAGATCACAGCTCATTCCATATAGACCCCCTCTTCTTAACTCCAACTCTAAGCCCGGCCCAAGATTACGCCAGTGTACTTAAGCTAATTCGATTCACGCTTCGGATACTCTTTGCGCCGCGCATATGTATACCAGCCGCATTAGATTCGACTTTAATGAACCGACTGCGCCGCAGCTGGAATGGAATCGGCGAACCTACTTACTATCTGGTTAACAATTAATCCGACTGTTCTAATGGCTCCCTTTCTTCGCGGTAGTTGGCCTGTGTACGTGTGTGTACAGATCGTTGATCATGCGCGCGTATACCATTGTCCACTGGGGATTGCCACCCCCTTTCACCATCCTTGATAACCCGCGGTGTAGTAGTTCTCGAGTTGCTAACCTTGGCAGTCGGCGGCAGTGGCGGTTTAATTACACGGGCAAATATTATCGAACTGCCGGAGTTAATTAGATAATTAAAACTTGAAGGGTAAACTACTTCGGCGAGAAGCGCGAGCCAAGGCTACCACCATCCTCGCTCCCACCGCGAGATTCACTATTGCTCTCCCTCTCCCTCTCACTTCTTCGGTGGTGTGTGCATACTTCCTTGAGTCTGTATGAGTACAGGCTAAAAGATGGGCGTCGAGATTGACGGCGCACCGCAAATCGAGGTTCCTTCGCGTACCCGCTTCATTCCACTCTTACCTTCGCCGGCGAGCGAACGCCGAGCGAACGCCAAGCGAACGGCGAGCGCAAGAGCTGAGAGTAAGAAGAAGTTCTCTCTGCGGGGATGTAGATGGAACAACGGGCAAACTGGCTATACGTGTTTCCTCTGTAATAGAGGGGCGGGCAGACTGGAGGTGTCCTTAACGAGAAATTCCTCTGTCTTGCCTTTTTATCGAGGCGGAAAATTTGCTCACCCCTGCCCTCCGCGCGGGCGCGCCCACCCTCGAATGATAACATCACCCCGAGAGCCGAGGGTAATTGTTGGAACCCAGCCGCAGCCGGGAGAACACGAGAAAAAAAGTCGGCCGACCTTATCATTTTTGTCGTGCTGTTCCCCTGCGGAGTTTCCACGCGAAAATTGCTCGCACCGGCGGCGGCGGCGGCGGCGGCGGGGCAAGGAGGAGGAGGAGGAGGGGCCGAAGGCGAACGTGTCATGGAGCAGTGGCAAGTCACTCTCGTGACAAAGAAATCCTTTTAAAAAGGAAGCTGAAACTGAGAGCCGGTGCCTCTCGGCGCACACGTTTTCGCAGAGTTATTATCGTAGTCCGGCCGAACCCAGGCCGACCCTCTTCACTCACCGTTTATACTGGTGAATCCTGTTGGATTCAGGCAAGGGCCGGCGGATGGATTTAAGCAGCACTGTCTCAACTTTGTGATTAGTGGAGGCAGAGAGCACAGCAGTTCGTCGAGGCTAATGTAGGCGAATCCGGTCTCGCGAGGTCAGAGTTTTCGGGATGGGGAAATTTGAAGCGGCCAGCGCGCGCTCTACATAGTAGACGGGTGGAATAAATCGGGCGATTAAAAACAGTAGGGAAACGGTATGGGCAAGTGTGAACAGGCGCGAGAGTAAACCACGAGAGGGAGGGAGGGTGAACCGGGGGCGATGGCGATAGGCGCGGAATAGAGCAAGGGCCTGGTTCATTAAAGTTTGCTTTGGGGAAAGCTCTCTCGAGTGCATCCACGGCAAAGCGCCAGTCTCGACAAACAATTGCAACGAGCTCCTAACTAATCTGGTGTGCCGACGGTCGACTGCAAAGCGTAGCTAGGTTTTCGAGGGGCGGAGATGGAGGGAAGGCGAGGTGAAAACAGGGACGGGATGGCTAGCTCTAAACGGGAACGAACCGACAGCCAAATAGAATACCAACACAACTCGCCTTCTCGTTCACTCCGACTAGACTACTACCAAATGAAATTGTATACCCCAATAGATTCGCGCCGACTCGTCCCACCGCACTGTTACAAATCCTGACAATGGTTTGCACGACTATTTAAACGTTGGCAATAACTAACAGGTGTGTTGTTGTTTTGTTTGTTTCAGGCATAAGCGGAAAGTACAAAACCTGTTGCCGTGCAAGAGTGCAGCTGGATCGGCGGCGGCAGCGGCAGCGGCGAGTGGACGGAGTCGGGTGTTAGCAGAGGGCCAGTCGCATCCGGGGTCAGGGGGCGCTGGTAACGCGGTGCTCTATGAGGACCTGTCGGAAGCGATGGCGCACTCGCAGCTCCACAACCACCTACCGAGCCACCACCCTAGTCAGGCGCCGACGATCGAGGTACGAAATCCCGATCAGCAACAGAGCCCGAGGGAGCGGCAGCCGCAGCGACCCCGCGTCCCCGCGCCTCATCACCTCGACTATCTCGACTACCGGGACCCCAGGGCGATACTTCGCGTCCAGGAGAAGCCCTCGAGGGCAGTCCTAGGTGGCTACCGGACGCCACGCGCCCTTCTCGCGAAGTCGCAGGGTGTCCCGCTCTCGATAGCGACCCACGCGCCGACCCCTCGAGCCGCCGGGGTCACCGCCCCGCTTCTCCAGAACGGCACCAGCCTTCTCCAGAATAGTCATTTGCTCCTGGCGAATCAGAACGCTATGATCACCAGCCAGCCACCGGTCTCCTCCGCCGCGCCACCCTCGCCAGCAGCCTCGCCACCCTCGCCACCCTCACCCTCCAGTATTCCCCGTATCCCACCGCCCCCGGCCAACTTGGAGGTCACCCTGGTCAATGAGAGGTACTTGCCAGACGAGCAGACTCAATCTCGCCCGGTAGACTCTCGCATTCCTATCACACCTACACACCTACCCCGGTTACACGCGTTCCCTGGCAAGTCTCATAGTTACGCGAACGCGCCCGCGCCCGCACCCGCTCTCGCCGCGCCCGTTCTCTCGCCGGTCGTTCGCGAGGATGCCCCCAACTCTAGGCGACCCTCCGTTGACTCGGAAGGTTACTCCTACATAGACTTCAAGGATAGGGATCTCGAGGCAGGGAGGAACGAGGCCAACAGTCAGGCGGAGCCCTCCACCAGGAGAACGTGCACCGCAAGACTGCTAAGCTCCTCCTCTCAGAGGTCGAACTCGGTTGATTCCGATGGTTACGCGTACATCGTGGAACCCAGCTCGAGGAGGGCACCTGGAACTGCCAGGAGGATCGTAGCGGACGGCACCGAGGAGGAAGTGTGTCCGCTGTGTACGATGCAGCAGATACACCGACTCCTCAGTAAGCCGGAAGACGTCTATCTGAATGTCGAGGGCACGTGACCCGTGTCCCGTCCCACTGGTATCTTCCTCTAGAGACCAGGTTGCCTCTGCGAGTGTTCCATCCTTGCGCGTCCCAACTCTGTCCTGGTGACAACTTGGCAGACGGCTAGGATGGAAGGTAGTTCACATATCCCGTGATATCGTCGGTTGCGCTTCCCTCTATCGGGCAGGTATCGAGCACTCCTCCTCGATCTTGGTCGGCCAACCACGTTTTCCACTATAGAGATTCCTTTCTACGTTCCGCCATAAGGTCGTAGGTAGTCTAGTGTCTTTCGGATTTCAGCGAGCAGTCGCCCTCTATATCGTCTCGAGGAGCATATACCTCCCAAACATCCACTCTTTATTGTGTTCTGTTGTGCCTCCGACCCTGTCGATTACTGTTTACATTTCTTCGCGTTTGTCCAGCTTTTGCATTGGAAAAAGCCCGCTGAAAGGATTGTGTTTACAATCGCTGCGCCACTGACGAGTTCCCTGGCACTGTTATTTTTCCTAAGGCTGCTCGCTGATGTCAAGCACCCGAATGACACTAGGTCAGACTAGTCAGTATTTATTTTACTAGACAGCCGTGCTTGCACAGTCGTATTTACGAGCGGCTTAGGAAGGCTTGAAAGAGAGAGGGAGAGAGGGAGAGGCGCGCGCGCGCCTCGCACTCGCTGAAAGCAGGAGGAAGACTCGCATTGCACGCATACGCAAACGGCTGAAGGCGAGGGGCCTTATTCTCGGTTGTGCGAGCACGGCGGCCGTATCCACTCGACGGTTGTACATAGAATTAGATGAGCAAACTCGCTATTTGTACATAATATACGCACTGACGCTGTCGAAAGATAGAGACGTACAGAGAGAACCCGTGAGCGAGAGAGAGAGAGAGAGAGCGAGAGAGAAAGAAAAAAGACAAAGAGTCGTATAACATAAAGTATATAAACCGAGTCAGGTTAAACTATAGCTGTGCATCAAAGGCGTGTGAAAGCAGAATTATCGGATCTAAGTTTCCTACTTGTATAGTGACTCGATATTATTATCGCTACCTACTATGATGACGAACATTATTAATTTATTAACGTTAAACTAGCCCGTCAGGATCGTCGGTATTCGAATTACTGTGTCGTGTAAATAATGTCACCCGGTTTAAGGTAGTCTCACTTCCATAGGGAGAGAGTGAGAGTGAGAGTGAGAGCGAGAGAAAGAGCGAGTGAGGGATGGGAAGCGAGCGAAAGTATCGATCAGAATAACATTGTGTACATTGAGAGTTATTGAGAAATGAGAGGCGAAGGAAGGAAGTGATGAGGAGAGGAGAGGGAGGAAGTATGAGAGAAAATAAAATTACTTTACTGAAAAATTTGACAAGGAGTGGTTATTGCCCCGGTCCACATTCTCCCATCCTGTCCCCTGTAATTGCATCCCTCGGTTCACGCTCGTGTTGAGAGAATGGGAGGGTGAGGGAGAGAGGCACGGGAATGGCGCGCGAAAAAATAATTAGAAAGTCAAATATCTTGCCGCAAAAGCTCTAGCAGGGAAATGTATGGGCGAACAATTAGAGCGTGCAGAGTAAGAGGCTCGTTTAACAGTGAGAGGCACGAACCGATCGTCTCCCAACACACACACACAGACACACTGGCGAAAGACACGTGTGGACACGGAATAACCACTTCTGTGTTCAAACTTTTTCTGGAAAGTTCAGGACTAAACGTTCGGCTGCCCGATCGGGGTCACCTTGCATGTAGAGGAAAAAGGTCGGCTAGTGCGAGAGCGAGCACGGAATTGTAAGTCAGCCCATTGAATTGAGGCTACAGGCGACAGTGATCCGAGACGCAGACGGCGGCGACAGTAGGGCTACAGGGAATCTGCTGGCTAGAAAAGCGAGGCGAGAGCGAGTCATTAGAAACTCAGGAGCGAGGAAATCTTCTAATTTCGCAAATGGGGTCGAACTAAATATCCAGCTGGCGAGCACGCGACCATCTCTTTTTCCCTGCCGGTTAAAATGTAGTTTAATTGCTGCGACACGGCGCCACAGTTCTCCAGCACCCCACCACTCTTTCCTTCCAGCTCTTTCTCCGTCTGGAGCCGCTTTGACAGAAGAAGAGATAGTTGTTTGATCTCTCCCTGCAGTCACTTCCTTGTGGAGAAAGGGCCTCTCTGTTTGCACGGCGGTAGGAATGGCTATCGGTTAATCGTTCCCGATGATATCGCGTAAAGTACACACGTACCGAGCGAGAGCGGGCGCGCGCTTCATGAGAAAGGGAGAGAAAGAGAGCGAGTGAGAGTGTGAGAGATCGAACGTGCAGGACGGGCGAATAAATTGGCGAGGCGCGAGGCCGGAAGGCGAGCGATTTAATATCCACCTGTTGTGTGTGAGTGTTACGTCGATCACGAAGCCAGATCGATGTCGGGACACGTCGTTAGGTAACGAGAGCGTTGCGCTCAGAAGCACGCCGATTGGGATGCTACCGGAAAAGCGAGTACCGCATTCCAACATGCACTCGGCACTCGCTAAATCAAACATATATGCCGATGCTTCCGGATTCCCTCGCGTCATTCGGACGTTGATCCTTCGCGACGAAGCGTGTTGCGCTCACCGCGGTTTAAGAACACCCTGATTCCCTCTAGTGTATATATGTATATATATATATGTATGGACCACGACGGATAGCTCACTTTCCGGGTGCAGACGCGAGCCAATAAATATCGGGATCAGGTGGCAAAACGGTATCGACCTGACATATCCACCTGTTGTGTCGGTTCGATTACCGAGACTTAATCCATACATGGCGGTGGTCAGTTTCGTTATATATAGAATCACGGCAATCCTTAGCCGACAGAGAACCAGCTGGTGCGCGAGCGATAAAGGAAGGAGAGACTAATGCAATTGGTGCTGTAACTAACAATTAGTCGGTTACGTTAACGCGTTCTCGCCACGGCAGGATCTCGAGCGCGTGCGAGCTATACATAGCCGGTGGATATCGCAATCCTCGAAACGCCAATCGGCGCCGTCCATCGCCGCCCGGGGAGGAATGAAAGGCGCGATCAGTTCACGCGAGTGGCGTGCATGCACGTCAGAGTGATCCTCGTGTCGGAATACATTAGCGGCGTAATTTCATTTCCTTATGCAGGCCGAGCCAGTGAATCTCGGGAGAAATTGGCCGACACTCTCCTATCGGATGGATGAATACGCGAGTGGGCCTTGGTGAAGAGCGCGGGAGCGCCGGGATTGATTGAATCGGAGCTAGATCGTGATTACATATTCCTGTTGACAGGAGTTCCGGCGAGGGATGAGAAATTGCGGGCTCTGGCTAGCGCACGGAAGGGAGTGGCGATATTCGGAAAAAGGCATGGGTTTCTCGCGTGAGTCGGCGATTCGAGGGTTATATCGGGGCTCGCGTAAATTGGTCGGAGTGGCGGGAGTTGTCAGTGGCGGGCACGCACACCATTGCGATAGGATGACCGGCGCGGCGTGAAGAGCGATCAGACACAGCTAGGTGGAGAGGGTAGAGGGCCGGCCAGGACAGCAGAGAGACACTTGGCGAGCGAGAGCGAACGTGGGGCAGGTTAGGCGCGTTAGGGACAAGCCATTAGCCTCCGTGCTCCACGCTATTACCGCACCGACATATTGCTTCCTGCTTGTTGCCTGCGATGGCTCAAGGCTCTATCTCAATCTCACTCTCGCTCACTCACCCAGGACGCACACGCGCCACCCCCCGTCCACTCTCTTTCTCTTGGTCGCCCAGTGCACACTTTCCCCCATCCACGTGTGTACATCCCCTAAAACCACTTGCTTTACTGCTTGCATTCTTTATCTCAAACCCTATCTCGCCACGGACCTCCTTTCGCCTGCCAGTTGCTGCTCCCGTTTCCTTAAACATCCACCTACCAAAGAAACGACAGCGATGCGCAGCTAGCTCACTCGCGAGCGGCCGAGGCTGCATTCGTACCAACAGTAAAACTGTGGCAGCCAATTTTCAGAGGAGACGTTTACCCGGCAGGCGATAAGATCAGCTCATAGAGAACTTGAATCATAGATATTCCTGAAGTGGTACAGCCCTTTAAGCCGACAGCGAAAAGAAAGGGGTCAGTGAGGCTCGAGACAAGCTCGCCTTTTATAAAGGACAGCAGCCCCTTTGCACGCGCAGATAGATGGAGCCCGAAGAGAACAGGCCTTCAGGCTCGAACTCGCCAAAGGCGACAATTACTTTGGTCCGGCTATCGCCATTATAAACGAGCGCCGACTAATCGAGTGATCCTCTTTCGGAAGCGATACTATCTAACTCGGAATCCCTGGATTCAAAGTGGCGCCTCGCTTACCCAGGATATATCGGAGGCATCTGGAATCCGCCGGCTAAAAGGACTCTCCACTTTTTGAGGATATAAATCGTCCTGCCGGAGCGGCGAAAGAAAATAAATTTCGCAATTGAATCGCTAAGTAAATTAGAGAAGGGGCGGCGATGGGGGTGCGGGGATGCGTTCACGTGGGGAAAAAGGCGAAGGGGGTGTGGGTGGGAGATAGGGTGTCAGTGAGGAAAGAAGGCGAGAAACAGTTTGAAGGCCTTCCCTGTGGCGAACGTAGCGAAGGTAATCGAGTGATCCTCCTTTGTGGGCGATAGTACCGCCCGCGGGACTTCAGTTCAGGGGGCGAAACTCGTCGGTTTCGTTTACCTTGGCTCCCTCGTGATTCCCTAGATTACTGGAACTAACTCGATCTTGGCAATTTGAGGTCGCAACGCCGACGAACCGTACTCCAGATTCCAATTGCATTTCGGGCCCGGTACACTAAAGAGAGACAGGTCGGCGCGGTGGTTTGCATCGCTGAAAACCATCTTGAAAATTGCGACTTCAATTCTCTGTCTGACGGCACGTCCTGCCGGAAGGTTCCCGCCAGCCAGAATAATTTAGACCGCCCGTTACACCACGCGACTACCACAAGCTGCACTTGTGAATTCGAACCGATGGACGTCGCTCCTCTCCTCTCTCATTTTATTAGGAAGCACTTGGAAAGCACTCAAACCTCTCACCCCGCAATTGTTTCCTTCCTCCTTGCGTTACTTGCGCAGACTAAAGAGCTCTCGAAGCGCGGAACAGTTTTTAGTCTGTCGCACCAGGAATTTGACCCGCTACATCAGGATCAATGTAAGGCATTGGGGATACAGTTTTTCACTATGGTGGCATTCCACTAGAGGGAACAATTGGTCCGAGGCTGCGTGCGGTATTCGGTGAAAGGGAGAGGGAATTGCGGGAGCCGGTAGCGGGAGCAAACCGATAGCGTGATAGATTGGGGATCACAACCAGCCATTTATCCCCGTTAACGCGATATGGCAAACCCCATAGCAAATTTTCCTCGCGACTGACGGAGAAACTGACGAGCGAGGGAAAGCGGAGAACCGGGAGAGAGGGAGACGGGGAAACCGAACGAATTCGCGGTTAGACAACACGTGAAACCCATACGATACCGGAGAGAGAGACGGAGAGAGAAAGGGCATTTAATCGCAGCCACGATTAAAACACAGCTAACCGCGTTTGTCTCGAATGTCGCTTATAACTTTAACGAGATTCAACCACTGCTGCTAATGGAGCTTGTCCTCTCCGTTCCTTCGGAGAGCAAAAATAGCCTCGCGCGCTCGTCCGCCCGACAAAATTGCCAACAAATAAAATTAAGGCCGGATAAACCACGTTGGGAAACGCGCTCTGCGTTTCTGTCGGGTTCATTCTCTTTCCCCCTTGGCGGACAGGAGATCTCCACGTCAATTTCGGCATTAACTTTCGACCCTCCCTGTTTCCGGCCGCGTCGCACCAAGTCAGCGTTTCCCGGAGCCAGGCTTCGTTCCTCGCTGTACCCGCTGGTGGCTGCTGGTGACTCCCGAGGGTCTTTAGGGGTAGAAACGAGTTAATCGGCCATCGAAAACGCACTGGTGTCTCGCATTAGATCTTACCCTAGGCCTCTTCCACCTCTCGTCGCCAAATTTCTTATGCTATTTTATTAATTTCATTTTAGCTTCTATAATAATAACACGGGACTGTTAATGAAATCTGAATGCAAGCGGAAACAATTTGCATGGCTGGCATGACTAAAGGTGCGGCGGAATGCGACACATATATACAAAGTTTCGAGCTGGCAGGAATAGGTACTGCCGCGTGAGAACGGCTTGTTGCGCTTTATGCAAGCCTCGGCGAGCTTAAACCTTCCCCGCCTTTGAGCCGCGAGTTTACGGCCGCTAAGGAGCTTTCCTTTATTCCTTATTGCATCTCGGTTAGCACGAAACGCCGCACTTCCTCTCGCGTTAATGCGATGTCTCTCCCCGCGCGCCTATCGTCATTCCATCGTCGCCGCGGACAAGCCATCTTATCGCGGACTTGTAAGCGGCAACGAGACACGACCAACCGCCGAGTATCTCTTGAAGCTCATTTTCTAACGAGCCCCTACCATTCTTTCCCGACAGATGCTCGATGTCAAGGACAGCAATAGAGGGGTGTTCGTCTGCAGCAGCCCTGGTCCTGATCCGTACACATCGCAGGACCTCTATAATCCAGTCTACGAGGAACTAAGCAATGGTGAGTCTCCCGAGATGTATCACACCTTTGACCTAGATTTTTTTTTTCTACCCTCCATATTAATGTGGAAGTTGAGCTGCCCCGACGGCTCGGAACGACCAATTAACTCCAAGAGAATATAGAGCACTCTTTAATAGTGAAAGAGTACTTTATCAAAGTTCCCTCTATGCGCGTATGTTTGTATATATTTCGTGGAGAGAAAAGGCAAATGACTCGCTCTCCTTCTAGATGAGACTCCCCTTTAAGGATCTCTCTCGGAGACTCCTGTAATCCTAGTCGGAGGTCAGACCTAGCCAGGCAGAGCGTAGGTATGGCAGCCAGTACGTACAGGCACGCAACGCACATTCAGACATTCTGCGTCTCTGCCAGCAGGCTTAACAAACGATTAACGTACGGCTCAGCTGATCCTGGATGATCTTTCTTAGCTAACGCTGCTTCTTGCGAACACCTCATCTTCCTCATTTTTCGAGAATCCTTTCTCATCCCGCTGCATTCCCATTCAATCACACAGCATTCTATCTATCGTGTTACCAAGGTATATGCATACCTTCCCATAGATCAGCCGCGCAGCCGTAACATCTGTTCCCGTCCATTCTCATTATAGCTGGCGCGAAGGAAATCACTGACTTCTAATCACTAATTCAGTCCATTCATTTCTTGTCGGGCGCGATGCCGTGTGCCGGGGTGCGGGGCTAGGAGTGATTAATCCGAGTTGTTATCAAGTGGAAGTTCCACTGTGACCTCGTGGCTCAGAGCTCGCTCCAATCTGAAAGCTCTTCGTCTTCCCGGAGCCATACGTCTTGTTCGCCTCTCTCTTGGCGAGGGAAGCGTGTGTCTTGATACTCTGCGCGGCTTGTGTCTTTCGCTGTATCCACCTACATCCACTCGGATGTTCCCAGCTCGTCCGGCGCTCCTTCGGCCGAGAGGGAGTGCGGCCGGCGAGTGAGATAAGCGTGACACGACCTCTGACTTATACTTCCCATTAGTCCGACGGCTAATTAGCATGGTGATGAGGCTTTCGACGTTTGACGAGGACGCGGTAATCGAATATACATGCTGCACAGCCTGCACTAGTCCTTTACCACCGGCCTACACATATTTGAGAAAGGGGAAGAGCTAAGAGAAAAGATCCACTGCATGCCGCGCAGTCACCGGCCTCCGAGATGATAATTTGTCTTGGTTAACGTCACCCGGGGTGGTCTTATCCCTACAGACTGCATTCTCGCGCGAAGAAGGGGAGGGGAGAGGGGGGCACCGAAGAAACTAACCGGTGAAACTTTCGAAACGGCCCTGTGAATGGAATCCTAGTAAACTGGTGGTGAAATTGGATGGTTAGGTAGATATTTCGATAGATACGGCTGGAGAGAGTTTCAATGATGGTGCGGCAAGGGGTGGATCAGGACATCTGATCCAGCCGGGCAAATGGGGGAGAGACATCTTGAATGGCAATGTGCTCTCCGCAAAGACGAGATATCCCTTGAGAGGGTTGAAAGCTGGAGGGAGATTAGCGCGACCTTCATTCCGTTTTCGAATACTCGAGAGTGTCACGTGTCCATTCCTCGTACTCGCTATTACTCCGAGAATATCTCTCAACGTGGCGCGCATCGCTATACAGCTGGAGTTAAATATCGCGGCTCGTTTTTTACATCCGTCTATCATTGGCAATCCAATAGCGACGGGCATCAATCTCGGCCGGCTCGATCGATCATTGTTCGGGAAGGACGACGATAACAATCCGACTGCTAAAAACTTCATAGTCTCGCTTAGCCGGTATTTATTGCCGGCGCGGCGTGCTTGCTCGCCAGTCCTCGGAGGGGGAATCTTCTCCTCCCGACGCGACGGTGCGCGAGATTTACGATGGGAAGTCTCCTGCTAAAACATACGATCCTAGTACCCGAGTGTGCGGTTGCACTTTTGCCTTGGCGATGATAACATGCATCCGCCTGTCATAATGAAGCTCGCCTAACATGTGGTTTCCCAGCCTCCGACTATCCTATCTACCTTTACAAAGTCACGAGCGCCAAGAGTGCTTTTACCTTGTCCCAGCAAGACTCGAGTGTGCCTTTGACACGGAGAACAAATAATCGGCCTTTAATTAATTAACCAGCCGAGCAATTAATTGGCTGCTGCTGGCAGCTAGTGTGCCGCTTGGTGACTGCCAGGGGAGGGCAGGGAGAGAAAGAGAGAGGGAGGGAGGGAGGGAGTGAGAGAAGGGGAGAGTGCGAGGGCCATGAATCTTTATGAATAATTCATTCGCTGCAGGGGACCATCCGGAAACGGACGAGGAGAGCGAGCTGAACGTGAGGAATCGGCTGCACCATCATCATCGAAATCACCATCGGCAATCGGCCTCAAAGCCAGCCAGCGAGGACGAGTTTGCCGAGGATGAACTCTCAGTCGGGGAGCCCTCGGAGGCGAGGATGCTCACCCCGAGCGGTCCAAGCTGGGGCACGTGTCCAGCGAGTAGCAGGCAGGTCCGCGAGAGACGAGGTAGAAGTCCTAGGAGCCTGGACAGGCGTAGGAGGGACAAGAGCCACGATATGGGAGAGTTCCACGAGGGGATGCTGCTGGACGCGCTGCTTCAGCTCTATCCCAGCGTTGCAGGTAGGCAGGCTTCGCACCATTAAGAAAATTGGCTGGCGATTATGTAGCGTTGAATCATGAATTGAAGAGACAGGGTGAAGGGCAGGCAGGCAGGCAGGCTTGAAAGAAGTGGCAAGCCAAGAGTGGTTGTCGAGAGTAAACGAGGGGGTAGAGAGAGAGATTGGTAGGGTGGTGAAAGGGTGGGCAAAGTCGAAAGGGAAATGGTTCGTCCTGACACGATGATGATTCTGTTGCAGGCGTAGCTGGTGCTCGAACGAGCAGTAATCAACGACAACAGTCCGTCCCGTCGGTGGCACATAGGCTGCCATACTTCGTGCCGCCGATGCCAGCCGCGCAGGCTCTCAGGGTCGAGGAGAACCCTTACGAGAGTGTGCCGGTGCTCGGTCCACTCCAGCAGTATTCGAGCCAGAGCAGAAACAACAAGGAGCGATCGCGCAAAGCGAACGACAAGTACAAGTACTCGGGGCAGCAGTACGGTGCCGATTATTACGGCCTCCAGAGCCAGGAGAGCGCTCCGGTCTACACGCAAGTGGGCGGCGAGTATTCGGACACCTACTCCCAGCCGACCGACCGCCTCTACAGCGAGGAGAAGTACTCCCAACCTGTCTACTACACGCCGAGAGAGAGCGAGCCAGTACCGACTGGCAGGCTCTACCAAGGCCAGCCGGACAGTAGCTTCGGTAGTGACAGTGGATACAGTCATCACACCTCAGGCACCACCGGTACCACCGGTACCCGCAGTAGCAACTCGAGGACGAACCACAGAAAGGACAAACACCGGAACTCTCACCATTCCCATCATTCCGCGGATTATGTTGTGTCCTAATGGCAGCGAAGGCCCATCCTCCCAAAGACGCGCGCGGAGGATGCTTCTCCTTCGCAGATAGCTATCTCGACACGCCGCTCACACCACCCACGAGAGACCGAGACCGAGACCGGCAGTGGTGGTGGTCCCGCCGCGTGAGAACGAAGGCGAGCTAGATTTTTCTTTCCATCGACCATCCCGATCTTACTGGTTCATACTTCTTGTGAGATCTAGTTACACCACGGTTTTCCTTTCGCGTATTTATTTTCATCGATCGTTCACTTTCTTCCCTGATTTCGTAAATGCAGATTGGGAGTGTGTGCGCGCGCGCGAGAGATGCTGAGACAAACGGGCGAGCGTGAGAGGGAGAGAGAGAAAGTGAGGGAGAGCAAGAGCGTGTGTGTGTGACAGAGAGAAAGAGAGTTTTATTTTCGTACAATGGACGGACGGATACTTGCGTTTTTAATTGTTACGCGCGTGAAATAGGATCCGTATTTTACTAGGACGCCTTGAACGAGTGAAGAGCGGTTAAAACTCTACTCAGGCTGACCGGATGTCCCGCGAAGGGCCAACCGGATGGAAAGCAATTAAGACGAATCGGAAGAGCAATAGAGAGAGAGACTGTACAGCGCGAGGATTCTGCGAGAGAATGAGAACATACGTAACCACGCAAGCAGTGATCTCTTAGTGATTTTTAGCGTACGCGCAAGACTATTTAACGAATTATTTGTAATCCAATGAGACTCAGGCTGGTACCAAAGGACGCTAATAAGTACTTCGACTTTTAGTCTTATAGTTTGTAACTTACGGTTAGAGTCGATCGCGAGAGAACGGTCAATAAGGGAGTCTCACTCCGATTCATCATCGACTGTACCTTCGAAAGCCCTTGTGCCATCACTTTCCCCCTCATTAATCGATAAGGGACGATCGGGAGAACGGGCAGGAAAGAATCGATCCATTGGCAGAATCCTAAAATCACATTCTAAACAATCTCGGAAGACTGCTCCTCTCGTTTAATAATTAGCGGGCAAGAACTTTCGTAGGACCTCTAATGGGGTATACAAATAACGGGGTGGTTGCGCACTTTCTGGATGCGTTTAAGTAGATTCCCCGCCGGCAATAGTGATTTCGCAGGCACAGGAGCTTGCGACGGTAGCATAGACAGAGAGAAGGAGAATCTGGTTGCCGGTCTATACGTTAGCGCTTATTTCAGAGAAGCAATTTCTTCGATAATAAGCTCACCGGAGAGAAAGGACTAAATGGCTGTGCCTCGCGAACGCAATTAGTATGGCAGTTAGAGTCGCGTGTTGCGCGAGGCCCTCGGGTGAACGTGTTCTTGAAGTGGCTCGAGAGCAGAAGAGGAAGAAAGCATCAAAGCATCCGGCGGAATAAATGAGCGGGAAAGAATGGCAGAAAAGCAAGGAAAGCGCAAAAATAAGAGGAGGCCGGCCACGACGCGTACCGAATGGAGAAAGGCTTACGGCTCCAAAGAGAATGCTCAGTGTTCCTTGCGAATCCTTTTTCTCGCTCGTTCCACATTCGCAAAGCTTTGCCGCTCGAGTGAACAGCGGACGATACTGCTCGCCGACGACACACAGAGCTTGCTTTTCCCTTTGATATGGGATTAGTCGATTACGGCCTACCGCTATCTTTCATATTACCCGTCGCCTCCTCACTCCAACCAAGAGTGGGGAGGCCAGAGGAGAGTAGTCACATTTCCCCACTGGCATCCTTTAATACGTGCGCGCGCGTGATTAATCATATTTTCATATCATCGGTGACGTGTGTGCTTCACTTTCCTGAGCGAGGAGGTATCGATTTGCGGGAATGAGCGGGGCAAGGTTCTACGGTAGTCCAAGGGCTTTCGATTTCCATAGGTGAGGCGAGTCTTTTACACGGTGGCCGCGGTATTTTCCAGTCACGGGGCGCCTTAATTACGCTGCCAGATTAGACCAAGATTAAGAAGAGACCGGGAGGAAAGGAGGGCCGAGTGTTCGTACTAGTGTACAGGCGCGTGCACGCCGCTGTACACCGTATACATACCTATATACATATTATAAATACATACAGACGGCAAGCATACCTATACATACCTACCCCGTACGTGTAAGAGAGTAAATAATAATCCTCGCGCGAAAGCAAACATTAGTTCGCGGCTGTGTAAATAGAGCAAGAAGCGAAGGGAGCTGTGGAGTGTGCGAGCAGAAAAAAGACGGAGAGTGGGACAGGAGGAACAGAGAAAAACGTGGTTTTCTCTTGTGTAGCATAGCTGTACCATATCCTCGTCGAAATCTCTCGTTTACGCGTGTCCCACGCCTACACGAGTGAGAAGAGTGCGACTGCCAATTCTATACGATGGAGTGTACGTGCGTGCGCGCGAGTGTGTGTGAGAAAGAGAGAGAGAGAGAGCACCGAATTTAATATATAAATATAATTTTTAAATTATTGATAACGCCTCCTAGTAGCGACTGTAAGGGTTCTCCGAAGTGACGCGAGTGGATGTAAGCGTCGAGAGGAAGAGGGTATGTTTCCAATTGCGAGATGAAAAAACGTGATGTAAAACGGGATGAGGAGTTGTAGCGGTGTTTCCCAACTCAAGCGAATGAGGGCTCTAATAATCCTAGTGATGGAGTCAGGGAATGTTTCCCCGATAAACATCGTGGTAGGACGAGGAAGAAGGTCACGCACAGCCATCGAGAGCGATAACCTCCCTTCCGCTTCTTGACACTGTACACTTTCTCTTTTAGTCGCAAAACGTAGGGCGAATACCTCACGACGAAAACAAAAAGGTCACTCTGTTGTAAATATAATTTTATATGTATGAAACGGCGAGCGATAGAGAGGATTGAGGGATAGATTATGTGTGTGTGCGTGTGTGTGGGTGGGTCCGTCGTGTGTGGAGAAAGATATGCAGTGGGCAGGCAGCACATACACACTGCGGGATGTCCTCTCGAGTATTCCGCACGCAGGCTAAATTATTCTCGTTCTCGGACCGTTCTATTTTTAATATCTCGCAGCCAGACACACACACACAGAGCACTACGCGAAATTGGAGGTAGCAGAAGGCAGGCTTTCGTCCGAGAATTGCACGATACTTTGATTGGACTTCCCGGTAAAAGCGACCACCTGTTCAAATGCAGAAAGGCCTGAGGCCGCCTTGAAATCTGGCGCGACACAACGTCAGACTGCCGGCGGTGGCTTGCGGTGCTGAATAATCGAGAGGGTAAAAAGTTCGTGAGCGGAAACCAAGGTGAACTGAAGCAAGTTCCGTGGGAGCGGCGATGTGTATCACTTGTGCTTATCGGCCACAGCGACGGTGAAATTATGCGCGACCACTCACGTCACGTACATGTATCCACGCATGATCAAAGAGACGTGCAATCAAGGGGTGCGCGGTCACACACGCGCCGAGCCGGCATTGTCGCTTTCTTAGCAACGCAGCAGCCGAAGTATGATTAAAAGGGAAGAAACGCTTTTGTACCATTTTGCGTCCATGTTAGTCAAACGTGTTTTTCGAGATCGTTTTTTATATGAATACCGGCCGACACTGTGGCGGGGGAGCGACGCGTACAGTACTTGTACAGTAGGTACATCGCGGAACCTAATTTATTATTATGGTTGTTCTTATTTAACGCGGCGCGCCCACGCGCCGCCCGGGCGCGTCGCCCACTGTATTTCGCTGCCGAGTATTTTTTCGCAATTTAGAAGATTGTTATATATATATATATATATATATTGTATATGTATACATCAGGTATAATGCCGAGAGACAGTGGGAGAGAAAGAGAGAGAAAGAGAGCGCGTCTAATATATTATTATCGCTATTATTACGACTTTTCCGGAGCACCGCGGAGCGAGTGCGAGCGCGAGAGGAAGCTAGGTATGCTCGATCGACGGTACAGACGCGAGAAAGACAGACGAGCGAACGGATCAGCGAAGAATTCTCTTTTCGTTCGACAAAGCGAAACGCCGTACGTCCTAACGCGCGGACGATCGTCACGAATTATTATTTATTGTTGAGTTCACGGGGGGGAGGGAGGGATTTAAAGAAAAAACGGAGGTGTCACGTTCCTGCCCTTAAAGTCTCGCTAATTTTAGGCTGCGACTTAGCGATCTAGGCAGAAACCAGACGACACACACAATAACATAGGCACTAGAGTACCTCGAAAGATAACAAGTAGCACTCTTGAAAGTTAGCTTGCACGGGCGTTCCTCCATCTTCCATCGTGCCGGGCTCGCACGTTCCACGAGAAAGCGGGCCCTCGCACAAAGGGCTAAAAGATCGCGCGATAGAGAAGGCTTTCTCCTCCGGGTAGCTCGAAAAAGGGGGGCAAGGTGATAGAGATTCGTAGCGGTATAATCTCATTATGCAGCGCGGCCCGATGGAAGGCTGGAACACCAGCTCGCAGAACAGGGTAACTAGCTCTAACATCTATCTCTTTACATCACCTAATGCGGAAGAAGCGGGAGAAAAAGGAGAACATGGAGGAAACTATCCACACTCGTTCACCTCACGGCATCACAGGTTCACTGTACTCACGAACGTCGGCCGAGGCTAACTCGAGACACAATCACACCTTCGTACTAATAAACGATTTACTATTCAATTTCAATTTACTGTCTATTTCATTATCCACTTACCGGCAACGCTCCACATCCCAAGCTCCTCTCATGGCATCCCAGTTTCCGCCATACTTCTAGTTCCATCGGACGTAGATTATTGCGGCCGCGATGTGAAATCCGTCCGGCGATAATACGCCATTTTTAATGGCCTCTTTTATTCCAGCTCCTAAAGTGCAAAAGTTAATCAATGGAAATAGCTGGTATACAATGCTCTCCGCTGATTAAGGGAGTAGAGGGCGTGAGTTTTATTAGGGAATCCATGGCGCTGCGCTAAATAAAGTTCGCCGCTAATGAAGAATTAGCAGACACATAATGGCAGGGGTCGACTATGACCGGGCAGTCGGATATGTGTATGTATGGGTTGGGTCGGGTCGGGCCAACTTTGTTGATAGGAGAGGGCGAATTTTCCGTGGCGAGGAAGGAGAATGCCAGTAGGAAATGAAGCGGATCAGTTCTCGCTGCTCCAGTTTCGAACGGTTCGCCGCAAAAAACGGCCCAATCTAATTAGGTGGTAGCGGAATATTGGGCTTGTAAGAGGGGCCGCTGCGCGCTGGTCCATCGATCACAATATTCGCGAGCACCATCTCCGGGCCTCATGAGAACAGCGATGCGTTGTTACCGAGAGAGCCGGAGTGAGAGGGACTGAGAGAGAAATCTGTCCAAGAGTCAGCGAAATCGGAGTATTCGCGTGGCGACTGGGAGTAAAGCTAATTAGTCGTTGATAGGCATCCAGGAAGAGTACAGCATCCAACTGTACTCTCCTGAATGATCGATGCGGTGAACGCGCTATCCATGCTACGCCTTCATTCTCCCTCTTTCTCTCCCTCTCCCTCTCCCTCTCCCGGATAAGTACCTCTAAATACGAAGTCGATAATTGAATTTATCTTTTCCTGCGCCACTCCCGTACGTCGCCTGTCAATTAACGCCTCCTTCCGGTTCTAATAAAACCGATCCAACCGGTTAAAAACGATCGCTGTCAGATGCTCGCGGATTTTATTGACATGTCACTTCCGCTTGCCACTATAAATTCGTGAAGAGGGAAAGGGACGAGAATAGTAAAGCTCGCAGTCCAATTCAAGCCACGGCAGTTTCAAACTGGGATAATAATAATTAAAGAGGGGAAGCTAAGAAATTAATTGCAGCTCCTTAATACGGAGAACAGC
Source organism: Ectemnius continuus (assembly GCA_910591665.1). Taxonomy (NCBI): domain Eukaryota; kingdom Metazoa; phylum Arthropoda; class Insecta; order Hymenoptera; family Crabronidae; genus Ectemnius; species Ectemnius continuus. The sequence goes on along the minus strand of OU342868.1, from coordinate 2,235,132 downwards.
AAAAAGCAGGAGTTCAGCAGTTGCACAAAAGATCGGAGTAAAGGTGAGGGAAACGTTCAGGTGGTTCAGAGGAAGAACTGCCAGACTGAGCAGCGACGATGATCAATATTAATGAAAATCAGGCTCAGCAGTTGCCGACTAACATCCGAGGCTCTTTATGCAGAGAATACATGCTCTCTTCTTCCCTGTCCTTATAAGGCTTGATAATACAAAATATACTTAGCTAGATTAATTGAATTTAGTTAGTATCCTCTTAGCATTGAAAATGTCTGCAACGCAAAATATAGAGGGGACAGTATGTATAAATCTATCCTTTGGACACGGTGCTCCGAGGTTCCCGGAACCTCTCTCGCTCTCCGGACGGGCGGTCAATGAAATTCGCTCGGTGTCCTTAAAATCGTCCATCCCTCGGGCCGGCGGTATATAGGAGTCGCAGTCGTAATTCATAAATGCGACGCGGTAAATGAATTAGTACGGCCACTTTATGTTAACGTCAAGGCTAACAGGGCATTTCTGCTAGGGCGAGCGGAAGAACTCGGGAGGAACGGCGACGCGAAATATCATTAGAGGTACCGTCCGCCCGGACTGCAAAGTGGACTAGAGTTCACCGAAAGAAAAAGTATCTCGAGACTGACTCCCTTGCACATCCTCGCGCTCTGTAAAACGCGAGGCTCGCTTTATTGCGGAGGATTCTTGCCTCCCGCGATTGTAACGCGAATTTTTAATTGAGGCTGGCAAGTAAGACCGCTAATAAGCTTTCCGGTGACGAATGAATCGCCGTGACCCGGTGACGACGAGCTCGCTCGCACGACACCTGGATCCCAAGGACCCTTTCTCTTCCTCCTTCGTTCCACTCGCGCCTATCTTACCCCTCTGCTAACGGAAACAATTTCTCTGGAGAAAGAGAAGAAAACGTGGGGAAAGCTGCCGACGGCAGTCGCAAGGGTTGAAAAATGGACAAATAAAGAAAGGAAGGGAAAAAAATATGGGAATATGTTTAATTGCATGGCAGACAAAGAATCTGTGGCGCAAAAGATGCAATTGTATCGAAAACACTTGAAAAGGCCATCCCAAATAATCATTTTCTTCTAATTTAGACATGTTTTTCTCATGTTTTCAAGTCTTCCCGATCGTTTCCGGGGCTGAAAGTTGGTGGGGAATGTTTCTTTGCATCGAGGAAGAAGTAGAAAAAATTCCAGAGCCCTAGCTCAAAATTCATTTTTTCGCAAATTTTTTAAGGCATACCCCTTCAAAAATTTTCGATTTTTCGAAGGTTCTGGGACCGGGACGAACGCTTGATTTTTCGATTGCTCGTGTCTCAAAACGGATAAAAAACATAAATGTTGTGGGGGAAATGCCGGAATTCTACCTAAAACACCTGGAAAACCGATCTGGAATATTTCGTTTCGACAGTTTTCCCTATGTTTTTTTATCTTCCCGACCTTTCCCGGGGCTGAAACTTGGTAGAAAGTGTTTTTTTGCATCGAGGAAGAAGTAGAAAAAATTCCAGGGCCCTAGCTCAAAATTCATTTTTTCGCAAATTTTTTAAGGCATACCCCTTCAAAAATTTTCGATTTTTCGAAGGTTCTGGGACCGGGACGAACGCTTGATTTTTCGATTGCTCGTGTCTCAAAACGGATAAAAAACATAAATGTTGTGGGGGAAATGCCGGAATTCTACCTAAAACACCTGGAAAACCGATCTGGAATATTTCGTTTCGACAGTTTTCCCTATGTTTTTTTATCTTCCCGACCTTTCCCGGGGCTGAAACTTTGCAGAAAGTGTTTTTTTCCATCGAGGAAGAAGTGGTAAAAATTCCAGAGCCCTAGCTCAAAATTCATTTTTTCGCAAATTTTTTAAGGCATACCCCTTCAAAAATTTTCGATTTTTCGAAGGTTCTGGGACCGGAACGAACGCTTGATTTTTCGATTGCTCGTGTCTCAAAACGGATAAAAAACATAAATGTTGTGGGGGAAATGCCGCAATTCTACCTAAAACACCTGGAAAACCGATCTGGAATATTTCGTTTCGACAGTTTTCCCTATGTTTTTTTATCTTCCCGACCTTTCCCGGGGCTGAAACTTTGTAGAAAGTGTTTTTTTACATCGAGGAAGAAGTAGAAAAAATTCCAGAGCCCTAGCTCAAAATTCATTTTTTCGATTTTTTAAAGGCTCGCGGACTCTTAACGAATGCTTAATAAATTCATTGTTTTACAATCAAAACGGATAGAAAACACAGAATCAATAGTGAAAGTGCCAGATTTACACCGAAAACCCTTGGAAACAACCTTCTGAATAATTGATCCCTTCTGATTTAGACGGGTTTTTCCACATTTCCCGGCCTTTCCGTATTTTTATTGCGCGCGGACAGTCTTTCCAGGCTCTCAAATTAAGAGGTCGGAATCCAGAATGTAGGCAAGCACGCCGGAAAAAAAGGAAATCTCCAGCTGAAGCGAGATTCACGTTGATACTCAGCGTGCTTTTCACCGAAAGCTCGATTTCTCATCGCGAGTGCACGGCCGCCAAGACACGGGGCATACGATGTGAGACAATTTTCGCCGCGCATAGAACTTTCTACATTTTGCAAAAAAGTCGCTAGACTGGCCTAGTTCCTTTCGTGTTTTTGCTCTTTCGCCCTTTGAGCGCGTTGGCAGATTAGAGGCGAGGGCTCGGCCGCAATTAACGCGCTACCCCTTCGTCGGCCAAGTGAATACGCGCACCTCTCTCTCTCCCTTTTGCTCTCACTCTACTGGAGAACCTATGCAAGGCTGTACAAGCTGACTGCGACCGCTTGAAAGAAAAACCAGTAGTGACGCTAATTGCGCAATGACGAGTGGGCCCACTAGCCCCTTGAGGCAGCCGGCGCGGCGCGGCGCGGCGAGAGGAAAGAGAGAAACTTTAGAAAAGCTCGCATGACTGGGGGCAGCCAGTTCAAAAGCAAGGTCGACGCGACACCCGCTACGAACACCTACATCCGACTAGATAGTATACCAGCTGTCCAACGAGCTCTTCTTCACCCACTTCATACTCCTTTACCCACCGCGAATGACGTAATCATCTTCTAACGAAGCTTGCCACACATCCTCCATGCCGCGATTTTCATTGGATAGAAAAGTATTTCCCTCTAACTAACGCTTTAATCTTGTCAGGTTCATTGAGAGTATGTGAATCGAACCGGGTGAGTTTCATTCGGTAATAATTAAACTGACAAGCCTTGTTGGGTTGAGTTGAGCGAAAGCTTACGATGAGATGGATAAAAGAAGGGCCTCTCTCAGCGGTGCGCCAATAAGTCCGGTGAAACATACCACAAGCCGGGATTAATTCACGGTAGCGTACGGAGCGTTTGAAACTTTAATTATAGATGGCGCGAGAGGGGTAGGCTGAGGGTTGGAGGGAGGGAGAAGAGGTAGGAGCAGCCATCATTCGCGCGTGTAAATATGCGATTCGATTGTCCGCTCGGTCAATAAAATCCGGCTCGTTCTGAATATATATCGTTGGCTCGTGTAGAGTATAGAGGAATGGTGGTATGAGAATAGCAACAGCAGCGGCAGAATCACGTTCGAGGGAAGCGCTAATAATTAAATGCTGCCAGGATTGGTCGGCACGTTGTTTTAATCCTGTCATTACCCACAATGACGATGGGCTAGCCGCTCGCGGGCCGCGGTCATTCATTGAGGCGAGTCAATTACGTGAAAGCATTATCGAGTTTCGAAAGGGTGTAAAACGGAAATAATGATATTTCGATCGCAATCGGGCGCGCGAGAACCTTGTGTACCCTTCAACTACCGAGACTCACTCTCTTCCCTTTTCCCTCGCTTCCTCCCTCGCGGACGAGCCAACGCAAACCATACTATTCCCCTTTTTGCTTTGTCGAAATAACAAAATAGCAGACAAAGTATCGCGCGCAGGGTACGCACACGCGCCGAAAGAGGGGCACCGACTGAAATTTGAATGATCAAACGATCGGCTCATTTAGCCTTGCATGTGGAAACACTTGCCACGCACCACTCGAAAATGAACTATCCATCCTTCATTATTCAACGGGCACTTTATTAACAGGTGATCGCGAAAATGTCGTGTGTCCCAATCAATCGACTGTAAAACTGGCCTATAACGGTACGCCTGGCTAGACTCAAAGCCACGTATCAATGGTAATTCTGATTGCAGACTTCCGAAATATTCGTACTTTCGTTCAGTATGAAGTAAAACAGCAGGCCGCTTATACTCGGTAGGAATATTGACCTCCCACCGGGCCGGCCGTGTTTTTATTGACATGCTGCGGCTCAAATAGTAATTAATAATAACGCGATCACGAGGCGGAGGCCCAGTGCGTGCACCCGTGGCCTGAGCGTGATTTATGGGCGCGTAATGAAGCTTGCTCTCCGTAGGAATCTTGGTAAAGGGCGGAGGGGTCCGTTAAAAGCAGAAGAAAGTGTGTTGGAGAAGGAGAGGGAAAGTAAAAGAGGGGAAGAACTTAGGGAAGAAATGAAAACATGAGAAAAGGGCTCGTAGAAAATAGTCTCTTGGTGGGTGCAGGAAGGTGCGTGCACTTCTCACTGGAGAAGGTCACGCGTACTAGCAGGAGTATGTATGGCTTTTTTAATCCTGGCGAGTCAGTGTGCGATTTTAGATGACTTATTCCCTGGAAGGAGAGCGCGGCAGAGAACAGTGCAACACGAGGCATGCATACCAGGGGAATCTCGAATTGCTCACGCGACAGGATATAAAACAATGACGCGGCAGGAATATTTTCTTCGAGGGTGGCAGCAACCAGAAAGGGAGAGAAGACTCGGAAGAAATTGGTTTGACGGAAATTTATGCAGGCCAGCGAGCGAGGCCGCCGCGAGCCAGTGGAAAGCAGGGAAGCTAGGAAGCAGGACGTTCACGAAAAAGGAGGATATATCTCACGACTTCTTTTATATTCTGTTACTGAATGGCGCGCTATTTCTCTCTCTTTTTCCCGGGTAAGTTCGCGTTAAAAATTCAAGCACTTCCCTGCTGGATCGGCATCCTTTCCGAGACTGACAAGCCACGATACAGACAGAGAAGGCCAGTACTACTGATGTAACAGCTAACACAGTTTATTCTTTCAAAAGCGGGCCAAACATTCGTGCCCAAAACAAAGCTCATTTTTCTAATCACTCGCTTTTAACATTTCGAATTCTTTCGCCGGACAAACAGTGGATATCAACATTTCCCTCCCGTTCCTCCCTTCCACCTGCCGGCCACGTGCACTTTGCAGTCGCACGAATAATGAAAGAGTCATTCGTGGCAGGAATACCCAGGGGAGAGAGTCAGATACGTACTTTTTGTGTGGTGCGGACCACAAACGCCATTTTCCGCTGGCAAAAACCCCCTAATGGACTATATGCGTCATACTTATACCGCATGAAATAACTATTAGTCGAATTAATTAACAATAAACGGAGATTTCGGTGGGACTGCGCGACGAAAGTCGACGGGACGGCGAGAAGGAATTACAGACAAGATATTTCCAGAAGATTTTTGGAGAAAAAAAGTAATTATATGAGGTGATTCTAAATACTCGTGTAATAGCTGGCAGGACAAAGGTAATCTGAGCGAAGTGGCAGAAAAAGTCAAGGAGAAAAGAAGGCAGACGTTAGGAATCGTTCCCAAAACGATTATATCCACCCTCCTTTGAATAGGAGAATACGGCTGGCATAAACAAGATCGCGCTAGGTATGCATGTAAAAATAAAGTGTGCCGCCCAAGCGGCGGGCCGACTTCAATTTCACGATATCAATCTAGAAGGTAGGGACTGGTAATGTCGAGCATTCGGTATCAGCAGGGAAGTTAACCCGAGGGTCGCGGCGGCGGCGACGGCGACGGCGGATGTCGTGTCGTTAAACTAGAAGTAAAAGAAAAGGATTGGAATGGCGAAGGGGATGGTAGAGGTCGAGAGTGGCTTGTCGGAGTAGAAAAGGCCTGTCTTTCGATGGACGAAAGTAAAGGGAGCGCGGAGTCGGGTATAGAACGTCCGCGAAATGGCTCCGTTTGTCTGCGAGCGTCGCGACGCCCTCGTTATCGACGTCGCTGTACGCAGAACTCATTTGCTTAATTGCCACGATTACCGGCAATGCGAGAGCCGAGCAGTTTCCCGGCGGGAAAGCTGGAGAGGAGGAGGTGGGCACGCACGGTGTGTAGACAGCGTGCACTCACCGAGCGTCGAGCGACCCTCCCACCTGATACACGTAATTCGAGCACTCGAAATGACTTGGCTCGCTTCAAATACGAACAACGCAAGGCCCCGCAGCTCCGAACACAGCGGAGCGGAACACGTGCATTCGGGAATTCCGGCTGCACGGTATGTCACGTGTCGGGTTCGCTCGCCGACAGGACGGAGCCGCACGCACCGTGGTTACGGTTTAACTCGAATCTAATCAGTGAGGCTGAAAGAGAAAAAGAAGAGTACCATGTACAATGGACTCGTGTCGAGTGGATGTAGCATACTTCATACTTGATCCGCCAGGAGTGATAAGGAACGGTATCAATTTCGGCAAGTTACTAGGAAACCCTTACAGGGATTTCGAGATAGGAGGGTTGCGTGGGGAGATCGTTGGATGTATGTAATAGGGGCTGAACTGTACCCGCCAGAGAAACTCACTAATTATATTTGAAATCTGATCTCCTATTCGGCTTTTATTAACCTCCCTCCTCCCTCCTTATATTCATTATACACATCGTATGTATATGTTAGTATATAGTTTAATAATTCGGAAGTACAATTATCGGAGTCCAATCCGACGTCCCTTTCATGGCAGTGTGAAGCGAGAGAAGTGGTATTTCCCTGGCGAAATTAGATGCGGAAGAGCAGTCGCGTTACATCTGTAATTAAGTGAATGTCGAGGCCGAGGCGAGGGGAAGAGTATAAGGCGCGCATTATGTGCTGGCCTAAATGGGTTGTCATGAAACTGCTTCAATTGCAAGCGTCTCTCGTTTATTATTCCATTAGATACTAAAGTAGTGTACCCGCGCGGCGCGGCTGTGTCAAGTTGCGCGCGGAGGATCGGCGAATTATTTATGGGCCGTGTATACCTTTAACGTTCCTCCGCAGAGATTCGCGGGGAAACCACTTCTCCTCATTATCGCATACACGAAACGTGTGGTAGTCCGCGTTCTGAATAAATAAATGCACACTCGCGCGCATCGACCGCGTGCGATGCCTGCGTAACGAACGCTAATAGCATCTCGATATTTATGAGGTCGCTAGCGAGCACTTAGTCCTTCTAACAGTCCTCTAATGTTCAAGTCCACTGTGTAGTGTCGACTTTAACATTAAAGAAAACGCACCATAGTATTAAGGCCATTGCACACTTTACTGACATGAGCATGAAAGAGGAGTTAATATTAATTGTCCTCGTGACATAAGTCATAAAACATTTGCGATTCATTGTCATCGAGAAACAAGCATCTAAATATGTCGTTGTAGAAATTGGGATAGTATTCACAGGCGCGTTTGCAATCCGGTGCAAAGTTTACCTCGAGGAGCATGGGCTGTATCTCGTCAGCCTTCCATTGAAACATTAGGTCTATAGCATACACAGATCTGCTTTGAGAGGATTCTGCAATTCCCTTTGGAGGATCACATGCAGTTGCCGCCTCAAATACTTGGCGGAACATGGATAAGATTTTTGGCTCTACCGTGCTTTGCCAAGAGTGATCGGGATACTGCGATTCCCATTCGGGAATGAAGTCCTCGCATTTTATGTGACAGAGGGTTGCATCCTCCGAATAATTCATTACAGTAAAGTGTTGCTCGTAATCGTCCAAGTTGTTTAAAGCGAACGGTTTATTGGCAAACCGTAGGAAAAAGTTTTTGTACGCGTATGCTTTCAACGGTTTTACCGATTTCAGCATGACTACATATCGAACATCGAACTTAACTTTTCCTACCTCCGCTCGATTATACAGGACGGGATTCGATATATATTTCTGGGCAATTTTTGGCCCAGTACATGGTAATCGTAATATGTGGAACAAATTGCTTGTAACATGAGTGTCCAAGCCCCTAGCTAAATTCCATGGTTTACATATCCAGTGATTATCCAAGCCCCGCAATTCCCGATTCTCAAAATACGACACGAATTGCACCAATTCCGTACTTAAATTATAAGTAGTTGGAAGCCATTCAGGAAATGTTTCTAAAGTTTTCTTATCATAACTTTTATCTCCTGCTTTTCTTCTACAGACAATAGATAGCAGATCTTTTATGGTGAGCACATTCTCAAATGGGAATTGATTAATAAAAGACCGGGGTTTGGTAAGACTGAAATCTTTGTACTCTTTGAAATGAGATGTGTACCACAGAATATCTGCCTCATCAAAATTCTCAACTATCTCAAATGCACTGTCGCTCAAGTAGTTGTTTACAAATTTATATTCAGAGAATACCTTAAGTTTTGTACCAGCATTTCTCTTAAGTTTCTCTGGGTCAATATAATTTGGTAAAGTCTCACAAATATGGCCAGCTAAAAAGTAATTCTCATCGGGTTCTACTTGAGTGAATTCCTCATCAATAAAAGATCTGTTATACCAAGGTAACAGAAGTGCTTTCCTTTTTAATTGGTCATTGGTTTGACCTTCTAGAAAGTCCCTAGTTATTTGACACCCACTTTCCACATTTGTTATTGGAAATAGTAATGTATATGTAGTACCCTCGGGCAGATACAAAAAAGGCACGCTTCTGAAGTTTGGCTCATTGTCATGGTTGACAGCTGAGCCTACTTCATCCATGATATACCATATAGGCATCCTATCCTCAACAGATCCAGTATTCAAAGAGAAAGATTGATTGTACTTCCACATTTCCTTCAGTACAAACTCCATCTGATCATTATCTTCATCACTATCATATCCCATCATTGCACACATTCTATCTAGCAATCCTGGAGTATTTCTTAAATTCTGTCTCGCATGTGCGATATCGTATGTCCATGCATGATCCACCAAATAAATATTTTGTGGATCATCGTAATAAATATCACAAGCTGCAAATAACATCCATACCGGATCCTCTGGATTCTTGGGGCATTCGCTGTAGTCTACCTTCACCAATTGAAATACACAGCCAGCATCAAAAATCTGATTAGAGAGTTTCTTATGGAGCGCCTCCCAGAATAATTGTGGCACACCAGATGCAACAAGCTGGGGCCGATGGGATTGCAGGAAAGTTTGGTACAGACTGATTCCGTCCATGGTAGGGAAAATTTGTACTTTATCTGCAAGAAATGATATTGTTACGAACCGGGAAAATGACGTGTATTATAACACACATTATGACTGATGTTAATGTTTGCCAAGTACTACACACGTGCAAATTTGTAAGATTAGAACACAGCAAGGAGATATATGTATAGACCGATGAATTATGAAGGGTAGACAATCAGAAATTAGAAGCTACTCTGGTAAAAGGTCAAGCAAGGTTAGAATGGGTAGAACCATAGACAACACGTTCACAGGCAAGCTTGCCTGCGCATGCTACTTATAAACAGCAACTGAATATTTGCGCCAGGAACAGGAGACATCTATGTTCACCTTTATATATTTGAAAATGGCAGAACGTGCTCTTCCTGTTGGCGGTTAAAGTACGTTTCCTCCAGACCGGTACACACACCAGTCGCACCTTGCATACAAGTTTGATTTTTGTGTTTGAAAAGTAAGTTGACCGCAAGATTTTGAAACTTATACCCCATTTAGGAAATCGAATTTTGTTAAAAGCTAATTTTTATCCCTGACATTAATTTCTATCATCGATTCGCGTTGTAGAACTAGCACGTGGACTTGTAACCCCACGAAAAGTATTTACGTTGGTAGCTTGGCTGGCTTGGTTTTCGAACGTTGCATGGACGCGTGTTTACCCGACTGTCTTACAAACGGCGCAGCCTCGCACTTTTACAGGGCTACAATTACCAGCGCAGTGAAACCAAAGGAGGCATCACAGGAAAATGGTAAAAGCAAAACCATTAGGAAAGACTGATGCACTTCCCAAGCTGCCATTGAAATCCCTGAAGCAGAACGCAATCCACAAAAAGAAGAATCCGAAATTTAAGAACACACCGACCGGCAAAGTGAACTTAATTAACGGTTCGAAGATGCAGAACAATTACAGTATGAAGCCACAGAAGCAATTCTCCAAAGGAAAGAATGCAACCCCTGAGAAATCTCCCAAACAACAAGGGGGAAACAAAGCATCCCCCCAAGCCAAAAATATTGGCAGCAATAAGAAGGGACAGACTCCACAGACCACAAATGGCAAGAAGAGGATTGTGAAGGACCTGGTTCCCAAGGATGAAGAATCTGAGTCAGATGAAGATTATAACGAAGGAATTGTTATTCAAGAAGAAATTAGTATGCTTGGAGAAGAGGACATTGATGATGAGGAGGATGACTCTGATGATGATGTTCCAGACATCTTTGGTACAAGTTTGGCTGATGATACTGATGAGGATGATGAAGACTTTGATGAGGAGGATTCTGTAGAAGATGAAGAAGCTAAAGATACCTCTCCACAAAAAAAAGGTATAAAAATGTTTGCTGGGGTGAAATCTAAGGGTGGAGATAAGTCGGATGACTCTAGTACCCTGAACACTTCAGCATCATCAGTTCAGAATTCAAGCTTCATGACTAATGATGATTATGATGAGGAAGATGATGAAGAGGATGAAGACAATGAAGATTCTGATGATACCGAGGATGAAGATGATGAAGATTCTGATGATGAGAATGAGGATGATTCTGAAGATGAGGAGGAGGAAGAGGAAGAGGAATCTGGGCCAGGTCTAAAAGCTCTATTGGGCAATAGTCTAGCAGATGATGATGATGACGAAGACTTTGATGGTGAAGAGGAAGATTCTGAGGATGAAGATATTAGTGATGAGGAAGATGATGATGAAGCTAATAATAGTATTGCAAAATCAACAGAAAAGAAACAAGAAGAAAGCTTGCCATTTGTGCATGAGAAACACAATGAGAAAACAATATTTGTTGGTAATCTTCCTGCAAGCACAAAAAAGGAACAACTGTTAAAATTGTTTAAGAAATTCGGACAAATTGAAGCTGTGAGACTAAGAGGTATTATCCCTATTGAAGAAAAAATGCCAAAAAAAGTTGCGGCCATCACTAAGAAAATTCATCCCAAAGTGAAGACAATCTATGCATATGTTATTTTCGTAAAAGAAGAGTCTGCCAAGGCTGCATTAGCCCTTAATGGAGAATTATTTGAAGGAAATTATTTAAGGGTAGATGGAACTACCAAAAATGCAGATGCAAATGTTAATCCCAAGAAGAGTGTATTCTTGGGAAATCTGGCTTTCAGTAAGTACACAAAATAGTACTTACACCTGATGACTGTTAGAAAAAATATTACTTATGTTTTTGCTTTAATTTTCAGAAGCTGATAATAATGCTATTTGGGAACACTTCAAAGACTGTGGTGAAATAGAATCTGTCCGGATAATTAAACACAACAAGACTGGAGTGGGCAAGGGCATTGGATATATAAACTTCAAGGATGAAGATTCAGTGGCACTGGCACTGAAGCTTGATGGTACTCAACTAGTTGGTAGAGAAGTACGTGTGAAACCATATGCAACGCATAATCCCAATGCAAAGAAGCCCAAGCATGAGGGAAAGAAAAGGCCGCTTCCACAAGAAAGTGGTAACCAGTCAAAGAAAATGAAAGCATCCCTGGAAACTTCGGTAGGTTTTTTTTAGTGGTTAATCTATAATTTACAAAGAATCCAACAAATGAATTCGTTTTTGTTCTAGGGAGAACATAAAGGGAAATCTCAGAAAAAAAGGGGTCAAGATTCGGATGACAAGTTAACAAGTCCACAAAACAAAGGTGCATTCCAAGGACAAAAGGTTGATTTGAAGAAGAAGAAGAAGCCAAACAAGCAGGAGAAGCAAAAGAAGATAATGGCAGCTAAACTTACAGCTAAATCTAAGAAGCCAGCACATTAATAGTTTTACAATCTGTATGATATTTATGTATATGTAACTTTTTCATCGAAGTTATGTTTCGAGCTTCGTTTCGTTTTATACTATAACAATATTTCGTGACTTGTTTTGATGGGAATCAGAAAGAAGCATCAGTTATTTCATTCTCACACTGTACAACTTTAAGTACAGACTCCATCATTAATTAGGCGTATATAATTAGTATTTAATAAAACGCTATTTTTACGAATCAGTATCCTTTATTAAAGCCCTGATCTTCGTGTGTAGTTGGGATGGCATACAATTCATGTTATCCACGGCACACTTCGCACAAAATCTTTTTCCAAAATATACGCTGCATTCGAGGCATACTGGCTTCTTACAGATACTGCAATCTGCGCCAAGAACTAACACTTCTCCTTTGTTTGGCAAACTGAACGGATCCTTCATAAGATAGCAATCCTCATAGTAAACAAGTTGGCGCGCGAATGGTGGTTTTGATCCCTTATAATCATACCGTTCACTGAGTGAACAATAGGAGCAACCAAACATTCCGGTTAGATCCTTTGGCGGCTGAACCGAAGATTGAATGTGTTGCTTTTGGTCGCCAGACTCAACAATATTTATGGATGTGCTAGCTGAGGGTTCCATCCTAAAAACCCAACAGGAGGGGAACACCACTAATTTCAAAGGTCACGCATACATTGGGTTTATTTACATGTTCATGTATTACAAACTAATAAACATCACAAGTTTGAAAGATTGCCCATGATGTGAAAGTTCAGTTTGCAATCTTTTGGAACTCATTGACAATGCGGTTAGATTTATTTTCTATCATCTGCAACTGCGCTTGCCTTTTCAGCTTCTTGTGGCCACCAACTAGGTTTTACAACCTTAATTGGTGTACCACATATATTCAGTGCTTGAGATTTCAATGACTCTGCAATTCTTATTAAGCCCAAACCATATATGCCCTCCCGTCCTTTAAAACTTCCTACTTTTTTACCAGCCTCATTTACAATATCCTGATCGTATTGATAATCCTTGTTAGGTATATCATTAAAAATTATAGGCATTAATCTTTTCCTAATCACACCAGTGTGATGTGTACGAGCAGTCAACTCTTGACCTACGTAACAACCTTTGTGAAAACTAATCCCATGCAGGTAGTCGCCATTAATTTCCATAGGAAATGCCTTTCCTTGCTGCAAATCGTCAAACCCTTCCCCTATTCCTAACTTATATAAAAAGCTCCTATAATTAGGCGAGGTACTGGTTTCGCTTACACCAGAATCTAGGCATTTTACAATATCCTCATTCTCCATATTAGCCTTTGCTAAAATTCTGTAGCCCAGATCCTGAATCCTTGGATCTTTATAGATCATAATATCATCAGTAATCTTACTAGCTTGATTGTTTAATGTACCGCATGGAAATATTAGACCTTCTAACTTAGGGTCTTTTACTGAAGTATCCTGTTCGTTGGAATACAGGGTTGGATCGAATAAAGACCATATTTCCATCTGATTGTTCAAATCATCTATCTCTATCTTCCTCTTCAATCGATACATTTTTAAGTGCCGAATCAGGGACGATGTTACTTTGGAATCACATTCTACATAGTATATTCCATTCTCATTGGACTTGTATATGATAGAATCATAGAGGACACGACCTTTGAAGTTGAGAAATAACGCGTAGATATTCGCGGCACCTTCCTCAAGGTGTTTCATGTCATTTGTGATGAGTCCTTGCAAGAAATCTGGAGTTTCGTGCCCACTTAATCTCAGCACGCTTCTATGCGATAGGCATTCGAGTACTTTGGGTGTAGAGTCCGAAGAATTGCGTCTAACAACGTATTTACGAATCTTCGCGAACTTATTCAGCTTGCACAACGGCAAGATAAATTGCCTGATACTTATGATCATTTTGTGGTCTTTGCTTTAGTATCAATACGATTCTAATCTCTACGGAAAAGAGAAATACATCCAGCTTATATCTATGATGTACTGTAACCTCCCAGATAATAAATACAAAAGTTATTGTAGGTAAAAGTGAAGCTTACATTTGCGATATTCGTTGAGCGAAATCGTATTCCAGTATTACGTAATAACGTCATTCATGTATTGTCTGTCAATGTACAATAAAGACAGTAAATATGATTCAACTTTCAGACTAGCCGGTTGCACATGGGTCCGAGCATTAAGAAATCGATTATATTGTAAAAGCAGAATTATTATAACAGGGAAATGCTTTATCTTTAGCATGGCCTGTACGATAGCGCTTGGTGGGCTCGGCATGAACTCGAATGACAAAGGAATTCCTTTGCCGCAACCGGCTTCGCGCGGGAAAGGAAGTTATTGGGATCGTGTAAAGTGAGGAAGGATCTACTCGCTTAAATCTAAGCATTGTATATATTATGCCTGCGGGTGCGACATCAAAATACTTCGTCATTCGAAGTTTCTGGTATCAGAAATGCACGCCATTTTGTATGCATAAAACATGTTCAAACCTGCACGATGACGCCTTCTTTCCTCCCAACATTCAAATCTGGTTTGGACTTCTTTGGACGGGATGTTTTGGAGCTTCAAGCAGGATTGATGAAGGATTCTTCGTGGAGAAGTTGGGTTTTGCGGCTTGAGGTGTAGGAGCAGGAAATTCGGAAAGGAAAAATACCGACGAAAAGGACTGAACCTGGAAACCCGGTGTTCCTCGAGCAGGGGCAGCCCGGCAATTGAAGAGAATAGATAAAGGGGTTACCTAGGTAAGAACAGGGAAATAGAGCGGCAAAGGGTTAACAGGTGGAGCCAGTAGAATGTTCGAAGGAAGCTGAGGTTGCGCGCGCATCATCCGAGCGCGCCTCACTTGTAAATGGTGTTCTATTCTCGGTAGTAAGAGTGTTCGCCGGAGTTGAGACGAGTGGAGAGTGCGGAGAGAAGTTGTGTGGAGTAGACGCTCGACTTTGCTCGCTACCAGTTCGAGGCTTCGGTCTCTGCCTCGATCAAAGTGTCGCCGCGATCCAAACCAAACGAATTCTTCCTCCATTTATTCGTGCGAATTCCGAATTTACGCGGGTTCGATCTTGATTTCGCGGCGCGCCTCATACCGAACCCTTCCAAATCCACCTGACACCAAGTCAGTCGTTGGGCTACGGTGATTCGGAGTCAAGTGTGAGGTTCGGTTCGGTTCGTACGTGCAGAAGGACTAGCCAAGTAGTGTGAGCAAGAAGGTGTGGAATCATGATTTCCGCGCGCTAGAACAATCGGTCGCATAAATAAAAGAAGCGCCGGTGGTACCAGCGGTGCATATGCGCAACGGTGGCCGCCAGTTTTTCGAGCCGTTCTGACTGACTTCCAAAGAAGAGAAGATGTATTCGGACGGGCACGAAGTTGATGGCAGCTGGGTGCTGCGAGTCTACGTGACGGATCTCCAGCTCGAGAGAAGCCTCAGAGTCAAGGGAGAGCTGCACATCGGCGGTGTCATGCTGCGTCTTGTCGAGGATCTCGGTGAGTGCATATTGTCCATCTTACTTTAAGCGCAGACATACATATATATACACATGTATCACCACCGCACGTGCATGGAGGCGGCGCAACAGTTAGGAAAAGTGCGCGTAATACCTAATTGATAACCTGTCAGATGAAGGCGTTGCATCTACAACTCCAAGTACGACTGACTGTATATTTACATATCGACGTAGTACAGGGAGACTTTAGACTCGGGTCTAGGACGCCGAACATTGCGTCAACTTCGCTCAATTAAAAGAGTAGAATAGCGGCGGCTATCATTGCCGGCAATTTAAGCTGTGTGGCGGCTGATAGGCCGTAGAATGCAAAGGTAGCAAAGGAGAGCGAGTGTGCAGCAACAAGTTGCGGGATTATTAGCGTGTCGCTGCTGGAAGGAAGTCGGCTGGCTGGCCGAGATAGTCAGTGCCTGGGCACTCCGGTGCCTCCGGTGGAGACCGGGGGCGAAGAGAGAGAACAGAAGAGCGCTCACGGGAGTGGAAAAACTGGACGGCCGGACTAGTTTCGCCATGAAGAGCCGAGGCTACGGATGCGCTTGTCAGGCGAGATACACTCCTTTATATGCTAAAGGAGAGCTCCCACAGTTCTGCGGAGAGTCATGGGAGACACGTGAGAGAGCGGGCCGGCAGGCGATCGCGCGCTCGTGCCAGAGGCATACGTAAAATGAAGACCGTACGGCTACTTTCATCGGAGATAAGCGTGACTGGGCTCCTCTCGCGTACGTTTCTCTCTCGTGCGAATCGCCTCTCTACAATGCCGGCTTCTCACTCCGAACACTAACATCCACCGTTTCACTAGCTTATTACTCTCATATCTCCAATATATTAGATTGTTCCATGTGAAATGTTGAATGCTCAGCCAGTAGTGGCAAGAATCCGACATTTCATATGTGATACTCTACCTGATGGAATCATACGAGAGTGTTGCTTTGTCTGGCCGATACCCCGGGATGCAATTAAGCCTCTACGGAGGAGGATAGTTTCAACCTCCTCGAATTAGCCAATTTCGATCAATTGAGCACACCCGCCCGCGCTCTCTTTTCCTTTCCCTGCCCTCTCCTCTCCTCTCCGCTCAAGCGTAAGCATCCAAATAGAGGATATGGGCGAGGGGAAGGAGAGGCCTGGTAGATAGTCTCATTGTAAGTGGCCTAAAAAGATATCGCAAAATTGCTCGGCGAATCGCCTGCGAAATTTTGTGGAAGGGGGAGTTTCCGCAACTGTCTCGTACTCGAGACTCATTTACCAGCAATAGTCTATTTCTGAGTGGCCACAATGATACCTTGGAATTAAGTTGGCCGCGACTACTATTACCTGGCTATTGATTACAATGGCGTTGACAGTAGCTGGGTGTCGTAGATCAAGTAGAGCCTGGTGTCTCTTTCCCGCTTAATTAGGGCGAAGTAGAGTCTGGAGGGCGCGTGTTCCATTTTAATAATCGGTCTCGCTTGTCTCGCTCGTGAGATTCCTTCTACGCGCCGTCCATCCAGACTTCTTTCCTCCTCACTCCCCTTTCTGTCTCGTCCTCTTGAGCTTGTTTGGCCGAGCTAGCATAACGCGTATAAACTTGTGGCGTGCAGCAGGCGCCTGACTTCTATTAGGCATCAGTGTATTTTCGGCGGTATCTCTTATGAAGATGATGCTGCTTGGCTTCTATCTCGGTCGTGCAAGCGCGCGCGCGCGCGCGAGAGATCTTTGAAGGGAGAGCTGCGAGTCGTCGTGCTTATTTTAACTTGGCGCTTCCTCCGGCCGATTTTTCGGTGCCGGCTCTCTTTCCTGCGGGCCCTCTTGCGTGCCGACCATTTCCCGGATCCGAAAAGGGTCCGGCTCGCGCGCGCCTTTGGACCCTTTATCCCTTCATTAAATCTCGCCCTGCGTCTCGCTATCCGAGGCATACTTTTTTCGACGCGACGATAAATCAGTCGCGTCTCGGAGACGTGACGATGAGGGGAACGATCTCCTTAACTTGGCTTGGACGAATATTCCAGCGGAGACTCACTCCTACAGTTTGCATTCACAGGATATCTCATTGTCAGTACGATACGTTGGGAAAGCAAGAGCCTTCCGGCAAGGCGTGCCTTGCAAATTCGTCGGGCGAATCTAACGCGCTATATCGCTGTCAGGATATTCTTGTTCAAAGATTCATCCGACTCTTCCTTCCCTTCAGCTATCATGGCAATTGGAGGGTCTAGATTTCAGGTTGGATAGCACCGCCAGTGAATTGCGAGTACGACGCCGAAATTCGTATTTGCAAGCATAGTATTGTGTGTACGAGTAGTTGCGGCGTGGGAGGCACTCTCTGTTGCACGACAGTGTTTAGTCGCACCACCAATGATAAGAGGGATAACTCGTCCTATCTGTGAGATACGCCTCCTGCACGCGATAGTGATAATTTCACGCGAGAACCGATACACCCGTTTCCGTCAATACTCTCATTGCCAGACAGGTAGAGTCACGTGTCGCGAGCGAACATTGGCATGCTCAGGGATTTTCAAAAACATGCCGATAGTCCACTCCTGGTCATATTGTAGAGTGAGTAATATTACGCACTTAGAGGGGTGAAATCGAGATTTCAAGGGAGCGGGCGCGCACGCCTGGCAGGTAGAGAAATTCAACAGCAAGACCTTTTGTTAGGTGGTCCTTTCTTGCCCTTCCAGCCCGACAGGTTACCGTAGTCGTACAGGTGCTCGTCCACTCTTCGCAGGCACACTCTCTCTCGCTCACCTTCGGCTCAAAGCTCTATGTAAATATACCGGGTGTCCTGGCAGCAGCCGGACGTCGGTCCTGAAAGTCCGCGTTCATTGTGCGGGATCACGTAGCCCGGCTCTCGACGCTCCGAGAGACCCGAGAGATCCAGTGTCGGAGTAAAGGTCGAGATTCCTCGGGCAAAGAGAAATGCATCGGGCCAACGGCTAGGAACAGCGCAACAGCTACTTACGCGCTTTGGAGAAAGAGAGAGAGGCTTGTGTGCTCGCCACTTAAACGGATGCAAGTGCTTATAAATGGCGTGTTTAACTGCGATACAAATGCATCGCTGGGCAAGTTAGGCGACACTTGGCCACGACGATACCTTGGGAATCCATTGTTCGCCAATTTAAAGCCGGCGTTGGACATTTGCACCGAGTGGAGTGGAGTGGACGCGGCGAGGTGCTCGCACCGATTTATGCACTGCTGGCCCACTTAATCGGCGGCCTTTATTTCGCGAACCTCCTCGTGCAGCTAGGATCGAAAGATCGCGCAGCTAGATAGCCGATGATCGTGCTCTTCATAAAGAGCAGCCTCATTATTTCATGCCTGGTACGTCGAACATTAAACTCGTCCACTTTCCCACCGATCGAGTGGCAGGGCAGGCAGAGAGTGCCGAGGAGAGAACGAAAGGTATTCGCTGTTTGCCAGCACAATTAACTCCCTTTGGCGAACACGTGCGTCTGTCGCTCGAGAAAGAGGTGGAACGTGGAGGAAGACCAAGTCCAATGTACGGTACATCAGTAACTCGATGACGAGACTGCATTCTTGGTGGAAGGTTTCCTCGAAATCAAAGAAGAGCCTGCGTGCACGGAAGCTGACCTTGCTCCGGAGTGAGAGGACTCCCTTTATCATTAAGAAACTAAAAGTTCGAGGTACCACGAAGAACTGAGCTCGGTTAGTGGCGGGTCATCAAGAAGAATAGGTCGCCGGAGAATCTCGGGTTCAATAACTATCTCCCTCGGATCTGGGAATCCATATCGGAGGTGTTTACGATCCGGGAGCGAATCGCCGCGCCGCGCCGCGCCGCCGCTTGGAAGAAAGGTGACAGGGCCGCAGGTGCCGATGTTTATAGTCAGTTACGACACGCACGTTCCGCAAGAGAGGCCCGAGTCTTGAGGCATCGTTGAGCAGTAGGAAAAGAACATGGACTGAGTCTCCAGAAAAGAGAAAGGGAGAAAGAGGAGAGGAGAGTGGAAGGTGTGTGGGCACTTTAGCCGCAGTGCTAGGACGGATTTTTCTATTACCAGGAGAGCGAACAACGATCCTTCGTCTCGGCGTGGCAAAATCCAAAGGCCGACTTTGCCGGCCAGCCACTTAACTCGAATTATCTGCTCGGCTTACGTGTATAGTGTCGGATTACTAGCCCCGTAATTTTATATCCTCGCTACCACGTATACGGGGTTCTTCGTGCGAGTGCACGCATATGCTCCGTTCTCAGCTCGGCCTTGCCACCAAGCGTTCTTCCCCTTTCGAAAAGAAATTGCCGCCGCGCTTCAACCCAGTTGCACTTGCTAATAATAACGGTGAATAGAAGTTCGTACTGTATTCTGCCATGAAGAAGGAAGCTAGACTTTATAGTAGTCAGTCAAGTAGACACGAATATGTTGGCCAGAGAAGTTTCTGTAGTATCCGAAGGATATTTTCAGGAGGATATTTCCTTGGCCGAATTTCCAGGGGCCTCGTCCTGGATACAGGTCGCGTCTCCCTGTCTCTTGACTGCGGTTACCAGGTGGCAAAGAATCCAAGGCAGTTATTGTACTGCACCCGGACCGCATCGCCATTTGGAGGCAAGGCCGTTCTTACGGTACTTGGCGAGAGCTTCTTTTACCTCGGGGAGCCTTCCTTCGCACGATCGCCAACGTTTAACATCTCCTCCCAGTCCATCCAGAATACAGAATCAGTCCGAATGACTTTTAACATTTTACAAACTGGACTTTAGCCGATAATTATAACCTGCGACCGGCTATTTTCCCAGATTACTTCATTCCGCATTGGAATAGTCTGATCATTTTATAGATGTGCTTTATCTAGAGTGAATTTCTCGTGGATGTGCCTTTGCGAAAATGATCGTCAGCCCTTATCACATTCATACTCGAGTAACTCGTAAACCAAGTACTCGTTCTCTTTATCGGTTAGATTATTGAGGCCAAGATTCGTCGCGGCTCGGCTGCCGCGATAATCCTATTTGCTCGGGATACGGGGATTGCAGCGATACCGGGGGAATCGAAGCCGGTCCTCACCCCCGAACAAAGTTAAGGAGATTAGCTACCACTGACCGAGACCTTTTCCTTGATTCGTCACCCGTCGAGTACAACTTCTTATTCAAAGAATCGACCAAATTTTATACTGGACCCTCTCCACTTAAATCTCTCAGTTCTGGTCGAAGTGAACGCATCGTGCTATATGAAACTGCACTGACTAAAACATCATCGTTACGCGATAACCTTTTAATTCGACCTTGATCTCTGATCGAATCTCTCTCTCTCTCTCTCGCTCTCTTCGGTATAGTCTCGTGCAGAATGCATAGAGGGGGGCAGAAGATGATAATTGCCTCTGAATACTATCGATCATCCTCTAACCGTTAAGTAGCTATGCTAATGGTTTACACGCCGTTACTTGCTAGGCAGAGAGCTTGCAGCAAGGCTCGCCTCACTCCTGCCTTCATCAATCGCTCTAATTGGGAAGTATTTATAAAGCGATTTATCCGCCGGCTTTCACGAAGGAGGCCGCGAGCGCTGTAAATCGCCTAATAGACGTGTATTTACTTGCACCCGTTGCGAATTGATTCGAGCGCTCGCGTCCACCGTTCGGATCTTGACTTTTATGGAAAGGCGAAACTCATCCGGTCGTGCGCGCTCCATTAGCATGCGAGTGTCTCTTTTTCTGCGTTTAGCCGTGACTCACCTGGTCAGCGATACATATTTTAGCCGAGTTTCAAGTCACTGCCCGATTAGAATGCGCCATGATTCCCGCTCCATTTGAATAATTCCCTCGGGCGTCGGTGCAGCAGGGCTGCGTCCCTCTTTTTCTCGCAGTGTTTCATGCCCCAACGAGTCCAAGCTGGGCAGGTTTGGTAATTAGGGTGAATCAGCCCTCAAGGCGGACGAGAGCTATTTTCAGATGTAGTTGGAAAGTGTCCGATCTAATCCCAGATATTAATTACAACTTGTGAGAGATCGGCTCAGTTCGCCGGTGAATTAAACTGTTCGCAAACCTCGAAGAAATTAGTCGGCGGCTATGATTAGGGTCGTCTGGATTCACTGGTGGATTCTAAGAGACAGAGAGGGAGAGTGCCAAGTGCACAAAGGGAGAAACGAAAGTTTCGCAAGTTCAATAGTGCGACATGTTCCCTGCTGTCCGCTATCCAGAGTTCGCAGTCTATCCGGGAGTGGAGCTTGTCGGCCAGCCAGTTGGCGTTCTTCCAACGCTGAGGAGAACGCAAAAAAGCTGAGCCGCCACTGACTCATCGGACAGCTGTTGATTCACGAGTATTTACTGTCTCCCGAAACACCGCCAGAGACTTTATTACAAAATGAAGACCCTTTGCCTTTCCCTCCACAAGTTGCTGGAATTTCGCAAAGTAAGGTGACCCTCGAGCAATCGGCTTTCGTTATCCTCTTATTACTCGACAAAGATCCCGCTCAGCTTTTAAATTCAAAAGTGGACCGTCCGCCACTTGAATCCATAAGTACCAGTTCTCTGGCATTCTCCGTTTCTCGAGATATTTGTCTGAATGCAGACAAAAGTCGTCTGGGCAATTCATGTAGGAGCGAGCATCATTGGTGAAGTCTCGTGTACGTGCCCATATTGCCGTGGATCCGCGGCCGTACTCTTTACTGTTCCTATCGGAACCGGATAAACTGCTCTACATGTCGCTTATCTTAATCGCATACGCACGTGCACCAGCAGGGGAATTAGCGTGAGTAGAAATTTTGCCGGAGCACGGGCGTGAAAGTGCGCGCGGGTCCAGTTGACATAAGAGTGTCACGTGGCGTGGCACAGGCGCGCGCGAACGCTACGCTCTCTCGCTTGATATAATAATTTTATCCTAGTAGTAGTATTATGTCACGAACTGGATAAAGCGCGGGCGAGAAGGTATAAGCAGCGGTTTGCGTCATTGTTTTGAATAGGTGTCTCTTGTAAATGGTGGCTTGTTAAGTCACGAGCATGAGCTCAGTTTCCAAGGGGAGCCGGGATAGGCACGATCATTTTTGGAACGGTTAGTCCGCTCCCAGCACTTATCGTCACAGCCACGACTATGGATGCCAGTCGGCCAGATAAGATAGCAATTCAATATTCCTCACGGTAGTCTGGATCCCTGACGGACTCGCTTTTTCAAGAGCGATACTAGGTCCAATACCTTTACATAATTCCCATTATCTCGGCTTGTCCAACCGACAGGAAGAAGAACTCTCAGGCGAATCGGTAAACATTTAGGGAGGCCACACAAGGCCGTCGAAAGCGAGGTATAGTCACTGTCAGTTTGGAATGCGAGTAGTCAAACGGTAGTCTAGCCCTCGCATCGCTGGACCTATCCCTTCAAGCTTTCCAGTCTGGCTCAACACGGAAAACAGATGTTGAAAGATTCATATATACTCAGAGCGAGAGTCCAGTATAAGGCGATGGTAGTGGGGCGATGACGATTCCCATGAAAACTTGTGTCAGGCCTTGACTGAGTGACTTCATTATTGCGGTATAACGGCACGAAGGGGCCGGACCTTATAAGGTCAGCGCGCGATAGTTCAACGAATTCGTAGCGATTACGAATGAACTTCTCTCGCTACTCAGAAGAGAGTGAAACTATCTTGAAGTAGGTTCTCCGGTAGCAAGTCCCGCCCAAATTTAACGACGATACATTGGGGAGGGCTTATTTGCGCCCGATGTTTACCACGTTACTCAATCGAGGAAGAAGGGTCAGAGCCTGAGGTCGACGTGTAGTACGTGGGTTCAGAGTGGTACCACGCCTTGGGGATCCGCTTCGAAGGTTACTCCCTTTGTGTGATGCGCGGTACCAAAGGAAATATGTATCCCCGCGAGCGTGACTTAGAAGACGCCGAGATCAAATAGGCCGCACCCTTGTTAGCTGGATCCACCGAGTGTCCAGCAATGTCTTAAAAAAGACTACCACGTGCAATGGCTCGCTTTATGGGCGTGATGTCATTTCGTGTGCATCCTCGTACCTTGGCTGATCGTGTGTCTACGTTTCCGCATTCGTATAGATAGAAATCTCGTTGCACAATCCTAGATTATGCAGCTCCTCCTCCTTCTCCTCCGCTCTACGGTCTTCGAACGCTTACTTTTAATAAGATCGCGAAATGCTCCAGTTTCCCGATCGACCGTACTTCTTCTCGGAAGTGTATTTAAAGATAGCCGATGAATGAGTGGCGTTTGTATTACGGGGAAGCCGGTTCCAGCGGACGAGATACGCTGGTATCAAACCCCCATTTCCTATCGGGCATTCCTCGATCCCATTTCGTTGGAAGGAGTGCGCGTTTCTGTGATTAGCGGGAAGACATCCTGCCAAGAAAACATTATATACCTACGGGTCGGCGCGCGCAGATCACTGGTACATGCTCTTAAATGGTCTGATATATATTTATGGGCAAGTTCATTCACTCTCGCTCGATCGGCTTTAAAATTAGCAGCAATCTCGCATTGTCCCGTTTTATCAATCGCACAGTAGTCAGCCTGTGGCGGACGCGTGCTCGGCCAGCGGCCTGCAGAAGATTGCAAGGTCAATTACCTCAGAGGAATTCTCTGCGGGGAGAGAGTGTACGAGTGTCAGTAATACGCCATGTACTTGGGGCCCTCAAGGCCCCTCTTATTATTCCAAGGAAAATAGAGAGACAGGCCAGGGGACATTGGCAGATATTCCTGTCTTGCGATTTCATCCTCACGTGCACTTCTCTTTGCTGCCAGTCCCGCGCTCAAGACTCCCTCCGCGCTCCAGATCCACTTGCTCCTCCCTCCTCTATCTCCCGATACCTTTCCCCGGCCAATTGATAATGCAAGAAAAATCAGAGCAGGTGGGTGAGTCGCGCGTTCCTTGCCTCGTTCGATCAGACATCGCTGATTGGAATTCGTTTCCACTCTCTCATTATGTCACGACTGATTAACCGTAGTAAGCGCGCAACGGCGCGTGTAAGCATTCGACGTTAAGTCTATTACGATAATCCCGCGTGCTATTATCGAATTCAGAAACCATAGGATAAGATGGGATGATGCGTCGATTCCTATTAAAAAGATGTGCGCGATCGGCATGTGGGAGGGAGGGGGGGTTGCCGTCCTCCGGTGTGCGAGATTAGCGGTCATTAGAAGTGCACGCTGTGCTTGCATTTCCCTCCACTTTGATGTCATGTTTCCGTCGACATTCTAATTATGTTGAGCGTCTCTGGCCATTCGGTCGGAAGTTATGCAGCTGCCCGTAATCCGTCACTTCCCTTTGGCTAAGCGGCAGCCTCCCTGCCTGCCCTCTCTCTCCTTCTCCGCACCAATGTGTCTGCTGCGCAATCCAGTCGGTCCTCTGCCGTGGAGTTACGTGGCCTGCGCCTCTTCCCGCAGGGCCTCTCACGTGAGAATCGGCTTCCAGGAGGGAAGACTCGTGTGCCAGGATCAATGGAAATGACGCGAAATGTCAGGCGTGGGCAGGAGTTGCCTTTCCGCTGCTGTTCGCCTATACCCCGAGGACACCAAGCCTCTATCTCTTCCTCGTACTTTGCCTCGCACGTCTTCTTTATATGACAAGCTTTCACCCAGAAGTTTGTTGGTATCGCGGCAAGATATCTCACTAGCTTCAATAATCTTCTGCCACAAGTTTTTCAAGCCCCGTAACTCAATGAGTTAACTCCAACTGATGGCAGCCATGTGTGAAAATTGATTGACAGGACGAAGCGGGTTCGTCTGATGGGATAACTAGCAACATCCCTATAACTCAGCCGACCATTTCCCTCAGGCTCATTTAATCTTAACTCTCTGCAGAGAGTCGTTGTTACAGTTAACTGAAAAGAAATGGACTCGAGAACTTTTCATTCGACCAATTAATTTTTTATCTCGCTCGACACGTGCAGGAACGAATTGTTTCTAGGGCAGCAGGGGATATCTCGCGTTAGCACTGATTTAATAGTCTCACGAGCTCGACACACTCGATCATACAAGTGGCACAAGTAAGACATATGAAACCTACATATATATCGATTGGCTCGGTACGCGTGCATCGTCCCTCGATCGAATAATGGCCGTGCAATTATAACGAATGCGTTCTCGGCCGCGTGCACTGCGACCGACATCTGACTCTCCATCAATCATATCGTGTGCTGCGCATTCCTCCTCGACATTCCTCCGTTTCTCCATGGTATTTCATTTCTGCATCCATAATCATTCCGAAATGGCGTGCACTGCTTCATGGGAGTCTGCGGTTTTTGGTTGAAACGTCAATATCTTATGGCGAGATCAGTTCTCGAGACTCGCCGTGTGGAAACCCGATCCATGTTCCGCGTTGCGAAAGACCTCGTAATTGACTGGCAATGCCTACGCCAGACGGATCCGTTCAATGGGAACACTGTGCAGCTTTTCTAGGCGGCGCGGCGCGCTCTATAATGTACAGGCCGTCATTATCGGCCGCATCGAGGGCCGATCGATGAAAAAATCGGATAGGCAGTCACGTGCGTGCACAGACTCCTTCGGTTTACTTGGCCCGGCGGCATAAACGGATCTCTGTCCAGTCCGGCCACGAGGAGCTCGTGTGTACGCGCAGTCGGCACGTATAAGTAATTCCGATCGCTCGCGGAGAGCAACAGTTAGAATCTCGAAGGGGCCTCGTGATCGGCAGCGATCATTGCGACACAGACACTCACTCTCCCGCTGCCGGGAGAGCCGTACTCGCTCGTGCGAGACGATATTTCAATTTCTTTCGAGCGCTCCAACCACTCGCTTCTCTTGGCAGCCACGTGTTTGCTTGTACAACTCTCCGGCAATTCGTTCCCGCTTGGTGGTCCCGAATCGGACTCGATTTCTGGATAAGTCGGATCACAGGAAAGTACGCCATGAGTAAATTGGCCGAAAATTACGCGACCCCGTCTCTGAACCCATTAGCGGCAGGAAGACTGATGATTCATGCGATGGCGTCTTTCCCTGTTGGTTTCGGTGCAGAGCGAGTGCGCATCGTTTCAGGGGTTTTGCCACGAAAAGCGTGCAAGCTGGTGCGCGTCACCGTAATAGCATTTATCACGATAGTGACTCCAATCACTTCCTTAATATCCTTTTCGAGCATTGTAATTGGAGCGGGGGA
Source organism: Ectemnius continuus (assembly GCA_910591665.1). Classification (NCBI taxonomy): domain Eukaryota; kingdom Metazoa; phylum Arthropoda; class Insecta; order Hymenoptera; family Crabronidae; genus Ectemnius; species Ectemnius continuus. The sequence continues at coordinate 2,208,620 of OU342868.1, read as the reverse complement.
TAAGTCGGTTGGCTACTATAAAAGGAGAATATATCCAAAGGACGGACTTGTAGTGAGCGAGTCTTGATATCATCGACATCGTTAGGGGCTGTCGTTACACTGTGTCTCTCCGGGTTAACGCAGTACAGCATCAGCAGAGCAGTAGCAGCTGAACTTCGGCGCTCGCTCCTCTTTCGGCGACGTCACCGCGTAAAAGGAACGGATGACTCAAACGTCCACGGGACCTTTCGCGCAGCATCCGTGCGAGCACCACCTTTCACGCCTACCTGTACCTAGGCATACACATATCTGGGGCCACAGAGAGAGGAAAGCAGTTTTAGCCAAAGGTTGTCGCGTACTTGCACCGGGTAACACGCTGTGGGAAATAAAGCCGGCCGAGTTCCCTCAGGACGGAGAAAGCCGGCCTCTACACAGAAAGAGGAAGAGACAATGGGACATTGTGCGGTGCGAGCCGCAGGAGCAACGGGCCTCCGGTCTACGCGTTACTTCCCCATCGTACCGAGACGTCCTTCAACCAACCTATACCATTTTCTGGAAATTCAGACCGAACTGGATTCCATACTTCCATTAAAAATAGCACTCGGTCATACAGTACTCAGTAATTTCAGTATTCACTATTCGTCATTTCCTATGTAATGTAGCAGTCACATATATGTGTATTTCTAAGAAGAGTGAACTCGAGGTGGAGTTAATTTGAGCCAATATTTCATTGGCAGAGGATATTGTGGCTATAGCGCGATGGTGGGACTAGCCATTTCTGGGGCTCACAACAAAGTGCACTGGTTCAACAGCTATTCTCCTCTGAGAGCGTCCGTCTCTCGTATACTGGTTGGACCTCGTGTTTTCGTGCGTGCGGAGAGCACACACACACACAAACACGTCGGCATACCCGAGACGCACGGTCGAGGTTTAAACATAGCCTGTGACGTCAGTAGTTTGCCTGGCTGGTGCTCCCGGCACACTCTCGAATCTCTGCGTGCTGATCGAGTCCTTGCTCTCGCGATTTCGTAATTTCGTTGCTAAGGATCTCCGCACTTTCGCCTGCGTCCTTTGTGCTCGTTACTTGTTGGCAATAAGTTTCCAGACGATGTTTCATTCCCTACTTCTTTAAGTTATTATCATGTGGCTCTGATTCGGAGATACGAAAGTAGGGTGACACGTAACTAGATTCATGCGGTCAGGGTCAGGTTAGCGGTATAATAGCCGGAATTGTATCGGAAACACTTGAAAAGGCCCTCCTGATTAATTAATTGCTCTTAATTCAGTCGTTTTTTCCCATGTTTTCCAACCTTCCCGACTCAAAAATTTTCGATTTTTCGAAGGTTCTAGGACCGGGACGAAAGCTTGATTTTTCGATTGCTCGTGTCTCAAAACGGATAAAAAACATAAATGTTGTGGGGGAAATGCCGGAATTCTACCTAAAACACGTGGAAAACCGATCTTGAATATTTCATTTTAGCGGTTTTCCTCATGTTTTTTTATCTTCCCGACCTTTCCCGGGGCTGAAACTTTGTACAAAGTGTTTTTTTGCATCGAGGAAGAAGTAGAAAAAATTCCAAGGCCCTAGCTCAAAATTCATTTTTTCGCAAATTTTTTAAGGCATACCCCTTCAAAAATTTTCGATTTTTCGAAGGTTCTGGGACCGGGACGAACGCTTGATTTTTCGATTGCTCGTGCCTCAAAACGGATAAAAAACATAAATGTTGTGGGGGAAATACCGGATTTCTACCTAAAACATGTGGAAAACCGATCTTGAATATTTCATTTTAGCGGTTTTCCTCATGTTTTTTTATCTTCCCGACCTTTCCCGGGGCTGAAACTTTGTACAAAGTGTTTTTTTGCATCGAGGAAGAAGTAGAAAAAATTCCAAGGCCCTAGCTCAAAATTCATTTTTTCGCAAATTTTTTAAGGCATACCCCTTCAAAAATTTTCGATTTTTCGAAGGTTCTGGGACCGGGACGAACGCTTGATTTTTCGATTGCTCGTGCCTCAAAACGGATAAAAAACATAAATGTTGTGGGGGAAATGCCGGAATTCTACCTAAAACACGTGGAAAACCGATCTTGAATATTTCATTTCAACGGTTTTCCCTATGTTTTTTTATCTTCCCGACCTTTCCCGGGGCTGAAACTTTGTAGAAAGTGTTTTTTTACATCGAGGAAGAAGTAGAAAAAATTCCAGAGCCCTAGCTCAAAATTCATTTTTTCGCAAATTTTTTAAGGCATACCCCTTCAAAAATTTTCGATTTTTCGAAGGTTCTGGGACCGGGACGAACGCTTGATTTTTCGATTGTCCGTGTCTCGAAACGGAAAAAAAACATAAATGTTGTGGGGGAAATGCCGGAATTCTACCTAAAACACGTGGAAAACCGATCTTGAAGAATTGATTTTTGTGGTTTTCCCTATGTTTTTTTATCTTCCCGACCTTTCCCGGGACTGAAACTTAGTAGAAAGTGTTTTTTTGCATCGAAGAAGAAGTGGTAAAAATTCCAGAGCCCTAGCTCAAAATTCATTTTTTCCACTTTTTTTCGCCTCGCTGAATCGTTATTCTCAATGATGATTCGTCCTCTAGCATCAATATTCCATATAGTATCGATCTGTTAAGTTGAACTTATAAATCGTGGGGCTCGTCGAACTTGGTAAATGTTGAACCGATATTCTCCAGGCTGACCTTTCGCCTGATCGGCGGTGTCGGCGGCGTCGGCGGCGCCTGGAAAGTTCGGAGCGCAAGAAACGCAGGTAGATCGGCTGTTGTGCAATCTTCTCGCACGCTGTCACCGTCGGAAGCTCGCGTTTCACGGAGGGGCAATGGATCGCTCTTGCGAAAATCCACGCTCGGCATTACTCGGCACACGGCCGCGCAATATTGCGGTTGATACGCGCGCTGGCAAAGAGAGACCGAAGTAACGTATTTTGTTCGGGCAAAGCGTGTCAGTGGATCGCGTTACCCCATCAAGATAGAGTCGGTTTTGCCGGGAGTAAAGTCTGCCGTAAAACATAAGATAGATTGGAGTAGTGATGTAACACAAGCGCGGCACTCGGGGGAACGGCTACTGGGTACAGCAGCGTAGTTGTCCGCACTCGGCAGTAGCTGCAGTCGGACGGCGCACCAACCAGATAAACAATTTGCCGTCCCGCCGTGCGGAAAAGCACCTCCGGATCGTTTTCTCCCATTGAACGTGTCTGCCCACTATCTCGCACGACCTTAAGTCCAAGTCACATAAGGTGCGACACAGAGAATGCACATGAGGGTCGAGGAGAGCGTATCTACAGTATGAATTGGGCTTTATTGCAATCTCACCGCATTCTCACGTGCCATGAAGTAAATTGCGATTCGACGAATTGCAAAGTATCAGTGGAAAAAAATGTTTGCGTGTCGGACTGGCAGACGCCTGAAATGTAAGACGAGAATGTTGTCGCGCTCACAGTGAGGAATAGACAGACAAGACGGTGAGCGAGGGAAAATCGTAGGAATAGAGTAGCGTCACATTGCCGGCAATATTTCAGCGTCGCGATCGCTTTAAAAGGAGTAATGTGATGCTGGGAATCGGTAGTTGGAAAAGCACTTTGTATCGGGCGACAGCAATTCGAGGTGGCTGCCTTGCTGACTCGTTCGCTCGCACCGATTTGAATACGTGACTCGTCGTCACGAACGACCTTGCAGCCTTTCGGTCGCGGTACTGTAGATACCGACTATAAGTACCGGTTAAACACTCAACTTCACTAGTGCTATATTAGGCGCCGCTTCTCTTTCATCACTTGAAATATTCTACTTCCGATCATCGCGCACAATTCTTCACAGTAGTAAAATGCCGTCTCGCTCAACCTTGGCGAGCAGACAAGAACCATAACCGAATGGTCGACCCTGACACACATCTTATCGATGGTCCTCTACCTGTTATCCTTAAAGGATCAACACCACAGTTTATTTGTACTACATCTGGTAGCTCGATCTTTCAATAATTAAAATCATTCTCCAGTGTCGATTTTGAAAATGGAACACCAAGATTTCCAGTGTATTTCATTGTCGGTCCTTTGAGAAAAGGGAGTCCTGGTGTACTTCTAATTTGGATGAGTGCATTGCCGTGTACTGGTGCGCGGGACACAAGCTCACACGTTTCTCGGTGCATTCCCAGCATGCTGGCAGATTGCCCGAGTGCATACCTGGATCACCGGGCACCGTTTGCACACTGCTCTCTCCCTCTACCCCTTTCCCCAATATACCTATCACCCTTTATCGTGCACGCACTCCAGATTGCGTGGCATCGCTCCTGCCCTCGAGTGCATAATACACACACGAATACCAAGCTCTCCGATAAAGCGAGATTATATCGCCTGGGCGAAAAAACGCCCTTGTAATCGCGACTTTAACGACGGGAGTTTGGTGTACGTGGGTCGCTCGACCAGATGCGAATTCTTTCGGCCACCTTTCCCACCTCTCGGAACGAGTTTCGCCTGCCCGCTGCAATTAGCATGGAAATACCTGCTTAATACTTCATACCCCAGTAATTTCTGCTGAGCTGGAAGGCGTGACTTATTCGGGCCACGTATTACCCAAACACGCCTGACCTCGGTACCCAATTACACCCTCGCCAATCTAGTAATACTGATAGAACTTCACTTCTTGCTTCAGAGTTGCGAAGTATTTGGAAAAATAATAAATTTCCAAGCATTTTCGAGAGAGGCGCGATTCGTGGTTCAGGTGCTCACGTAGCACGCCAAAGTATGCGAGTGCTATCAGCTTGTATCAATATTATGTTCCGTAATTGTCATGTGTAGTTGAATGCGCGTTATCTTATCGACCTTTTTCGCAGGAATGTACATCTACTTGCTAGTGGGGCTGGCTGGGCGTGTGGGCCCGTGCATGTCGTCGTCGTCGTCGTCGTCGTTCTCTGGATCGAGCGCGTGAGCGCCTCGCTAATTAGCATCTCTCGTCGAAGGCCTCGCCATAGGGAATAATCGATCGACGGGACGTGCCAGCTCGAACGTTCGATGGAGAGCGCGGTATTCGGTGATGATTGATAAAGGAATCGTTACGCACTCTAACTTTCCCATATCGTCGATCGTTAAATTCACTCTTCGAAGCCGGAGCGAGCGTCCTATCGTTGCGGCGCGGCGCCGAACGTTTATGGCAGTCGATGGAACAACGTCAGAGATTAGAATTGCCGGGCGATCGAGCGTATGGAAAGGAGTGGTGGAGCTGGCGCCCACACAATCGAGCAGCTTTTTCGAGAGTCCACTAGCGCGTAACTAACGCAAGTGTATCGTGGTGTGCGCGCAGGGAGAGGACCTGCTCGATAGGAGGAGAACGAGCACTTAGAGCGTTGCTCTCCCGCGTAGGCGAAACTCGCCTCTCGCTCTCCATTCACTCGGACGGACGCCTTCCTGCCCATTCATGGTGTTTAGCATGTAGTATGTGTCGGCCCTCGTCAGCCACGCCGCCTCATAAACCGAGGGATTAAGCGCCGAATCGACTGCTAGCCGATCGCTTCCGATAAAGGCTCGCTCCGCTCCGCTCCGATAAGGTGACGCGATCGCCCTAATCTTTAGCGCCGCTTCTCCAATCTGGATAAACGTGCGGCCCAGCCACACTCTGCCCATCGGGAAACAAGCCGAGCTCTTCTCGCGATATTCTCTAGCCAATTATCGATGGACGAGCGAAGGGTGCACTTGAATATTCAGCGGGACGAGCGGACAATGAGCATTGTGTCGAATTATCGTAACACGCGCCAGCCGGGACCACTGTCTATTTATGGAGGCGATAATTAAGCACGCGCTTACGGCGTCCGGGAAAAGTATGAATGGCGTATGAAAGGCTGACGGCTGGCAGTGATACATGGAGGAGGGAAGACAAGGGAGACAGAGAGGGTCGTTTGTAATAGCCGATAAGTTACTCCTGACTCTGCCAGTCGATCGGCCCAATCGGTTGTGCTTGCATCAACGTTCTTGCTGAGGAAGAGAACTTTGCAATTCTGTCTCTCCTTGGTAAATTGCTTGTTCGCGACCCACAGCTGTTGCTAGACTTGCAGCAATCTTACTCCCATCGTCCCTTATTCCTCTGTTCTTCTACGCTCCCTCACTGACTGGTTTATGATTTAGTACGGCTGGCGATAACCATCATACCGATTTGCTTCGTCCATTAGAACTCTCTTCACGCGCCCACTTCCCCCACCAATGTGTTTCCCAGTTGCGAAACTTTCCTCGGTTATATCCTGGCCTCTTCCAAGAGAAGTTAAAGCCGGTGCGGGGTTACTGGAGTCACAGAAATATTCGATGTGTTTGGGATTCGAGGGCAGACTTTCCCGAAGGCAAGCTATTCGGGTCCGACCTTCGGGATCATTCCAAATCATATCGATTGCTTATAGAGACGAGTTCCCTTCTGGCAGCAGCAGTGTTGCGCACTTTCCGGCACGATAAATATTATGCCAGCCGAGATTTACGGCCTCGAGAATTCCGTCGCTGGAATCCAGAAATACTTGGGGATCTCGGTTTCAGAGTAATCACTTGCGATCAGGCTTTCGGTGCAGCAAGTGGGCCGTGAGAGCCTCCGAGGACGGCAGACTCTTGCGCACCTTCCAAACCACTGAAATAATATCGAACACTTGCGCCTTCTTTTCCCAAGTGGATGAAGTTGTCTTCATTGACGGCTGTCATCATTCCCGCCGCTGGTTACTGATCCGTGTAGGCGTGAAAACAGTGATACATACTTGTGATTCACGAGGAAGTTGATGATTCTTGCGGAATACCTGGAGTGTGTATCACACAGCAGGCAAAGAGGATCGCTCGTCCGACAAATTATAGCCGGCGTTAATAGGATTCACAAGTGACGAAGGAGTGAAGAGTAACACATTGGCTGACTTGCGCTCTCAGAGCCGAGATAAAACGGCGGCAGCGAGTGCGCCGTCGAAAATTCCTCATGCGATTCACACGAGGAAATATCTACGCTTGTATGTACATGGATGTGCGCGCAGGGTGCACTTAGCATAGTTGATACACGCATTTGACCGCGGCAAGAAGAGCGCGTGGCCGCTCGATGAAAGGCACCCATTCATCGGGAAGGGGCAAGTTCCACGTGTGGAAGAATGCTAACGAGATTGTATAATTGCTCGAGCCAGCGCATATTAATAGCAACACCGTTCACCATTAACCACCTGATAGCATTTCTAGTTCTATGGATTCTCCATGGTTGAGAAAATCACTTTGGGGGATCAGACAATTGATATTCGTGGAATAATTCCAACATACCCATCGGCAGATTAGCTCCGACAAAGACACTCAGAGATTCCAGACAAAGCACTGACTCACTTTCATTTCAAACGCGCCGCGGGAAGATTGATCTGGTCGTTGGTATAAAATACTGAATATCAGCCTCGAGCGATAATGAATCAACTCTGCTCCAGAACAGTGAACCTTTGACCTGGCGCGTTACATTCGACGGTACATATCAAGCGATGCAATTTCACATTCCGTACTTGCAATTAGCAGTGTAGGATAATAACGGGCGCAGTGTGGACTTAATTCTTTGAATGCCTGAAAAAGGAAGCGGTCGGGGGAAGTCCGGGATGAGTGTACAAGCTGCTAGGCAGGTTGCTCACGCGTCCCTCTCTCTCTCTTGGAGTGACTCTCCACAGCGGAAACGCTGTTCCAGGGAAAGGGGGCTCATCTGACGTCAGCGGAAGTCGATGATACTTGCGAGCACAGTGCGTTAAGGATGTGCACGCACGATAAGGGCACCGGAATCCTTGCAGATGCATGCACGCGTATGCACAGCCGAGATATCGTTGGCGCTCTTCTTCCTCGTCGTTGCGAGGTCCCCTCGCCATTTCTCCCGCATTAATATAACACTGGGAGCTCGCATTCTTTTAGAAATTACACGCCACCCTCGAGAGGAAAAGGTCCTGCGCAAGATAAGGAGGACTGGTCAGCTGAGAGAGGTGTAGGCTCCATAAAAAATAATGGGACTGTGATTGCAGTGGTAGAGGCGACGCGACGGTAAGGTACCAAAAGAGGATCGTAAACTTCTTGACATTCCGGCGATATTCACCTCGGCGGGAATATCGAGCGAGCTCTCCTCATAAATGTTAACGCAAATGCCCTTCGATCTCATTCTTTCCGCGGCGGGCGGCGAGCCCAGAGCAAGAGCAACAGTCTTCCCAAGAATTTTCAACCTCCATAAAATAGCCCGGGTCGTTTCCCTCGGTTTCTCACAAAAATAGAGGGTGCCTCGACACTCTTCCTGCCGATCGATCCTCCCTTGCTCTCTGCTACTCGCACAACTCCTCCCACGCTCTGGCCCTATCCATGTGGGACCCCGGGAAACTCCTTCCAACTGAATTCCACCCCTCGTACTGATCGGATGGCCATAAAAAAATCCCAACCACCCAGTTGGGATGCTCGGGGAAGAAGGGATGCGGCCAGTCTAGACTAGTCTTCGATCCGAAAGAACCCTCAGCTGCTCTCTCCGGGCTAGTTTCTTTTGTCGCTGGACCGAGCGGACAGCATGTCGAGTACAAATTGCCGCGCGCGATCACCAAGCAAGAAGGGAGCAAGAAGTGCTGGTACCGCGTTGCCGATATATCGTTGGAAATAGCTGGTGCACTTAAGATATATCTCCTCCGGCTGCGTTTCTCCGCGCTTCCCGAGAAAGCGGCACTTTAACTCGCCACTTAAAAGTACACAACGTGTAATCACTGCTTGGCAAGAAGAGAAAAGTTCTCTCTTGAAGTAAGCTGCGGATTAATGGTCAGGCGCAATTGGATTTGATCGCACTTTGGTCTCTGCTAATAGTTGTCCATTAGTTGGTGAAGTGGGAGGGTTCGAAAGTTGGGGGGACGTTGCGGGGGGAGCGGTGAGATTGTCGCTTCGAAGCCGGGAGCGATTAGCCGGACGGACAGATGTCTGCTAATCCAATTTGCGTCGGCCATTTATCCGTGCGATCTCCTGGTAAATGGAGGCGATATGTTGGAGGCAATATCCAGCCGCGTGAAAGCAGCCCGCTGGTGCTTTGAACCTCGGCAACACGGCTCGCATATTGATCGCAGTACATATCAATCGGAGTGTCGTCACGCGTCCATTGACGATGGCACCGCGGCGCCAGCCGCAACCGGACGCTCTCCGGCTATCGCGCCTTTTACATCGGAAGCGTATCTTTCAACCTCGCTTAGTAGCCTCGCTTCAAAATCCCCACCACTCCGACACACGTCCGATCCAGTACACATCAAACAGTTCCAACGATTTCAAAGTATATCTCTCATCAGATGCTAGCGGGGTTAGAGTTCAATGCTCAGAGTATGTTTAACCAATCGGCCGTGGTATCGATTGAACGATAGTGAAACTGCGCGCGCTGTGGTGGTAGTGCGGTCCGGCAGAAAAAAATTCACTGCTACCTCAACGAGAGAGACTGCTAATCGATTATCAGAGGGCGAGCGGTGCGCGGAGGCGTCGCCTTCCTCTCCTGTCCGCCCGCCTTTCATGCTAGTTTCATTCGCCCGAAAGAATCAGAGCGAGTCGTCGACGTGACTGCTGACAGTCGGCTGTGTGCAGCGATGTGCAGCCAGCTGCAAATGGCAGAAAGCAGATTCGGCGACAATACACCGGCGACTGACAATAATGCACTTCCTTGCGCATCCCTCCAACACCACACACTTCTCTTCCGCGTGGAGCGGCGGTGGCTGTCGAAACAAAACGGAGAGAGTCTCGCGGGACTCGAGCGACGTCCCGGAAGCCTTCAAAGCCGGTCGTGCCTCATTACCACGTGCATTTCCCGTTCTCCGATTAATTGTGCGTTGCCTCCTCTCTCCATTCTTTTCTCGCACCTTTCATATATTCATCGGACACGTGCATTCCCGAACGTTTCCACCGACCGGCACCTCGCTTCACAGCTTTCCCGCTGTTTTCCCCTCCTTTGAGATCCCACAAGGATCCCTAGCAATGGGGGTTCGAATCGATTTGCTCCCTGATCGAGCCCGAATTTCTTCCTAAGGGAACCATCCCTGTTTCCGGCGACGTCGACGCTCGCAGGGAATCACTCGCCAGGCTAAATGAAGTCATTCGAAGGGTAGTGGGCTCCCAGTGGGAATAATGAGGATTGCAAATCTCGGCATAACGAGGGTGAAGCCTCCAGTTCAGTGATTCATTTGTACGCTCTGCTCGAGTGCCTGGCGAAGGACGAAGAGAAGGCGATCGTATTCGCGAATATAACGAATGGCCTCCAATAATATCTTTCCAGTGTCTGGCCTATCCCCACCTCGCGCGCAACCCCCTTTTCGGCCCTCTATAAATATGTTTCTTGTGACCCAGTTCTCGCGAAGGGAGGCGAGGAACATAGGCGTTGCCGTAAACCCAAAATTATCGGGCTGACGGCATGCTCCAGTTGGTTCGTTGCCGCGCCGATTCTCGATCCCATTTATCGCAATTAAGAGCGTGCCAAAATTCGACAGTGACAGTAAAATAACAGGAACGCGTTCCCTCCTCACCGGATGACGAAACGGCTAAAGAGAGAATAGGTGTCGAGGCGGCTTTTAAATGCGCGTGACTGAATGGGATGACATTTTTATGGCAGTGGTCTTGCGGCTGACCTCTCGTGAGCGCTCGATTTCCATAACTCGACGCTGAAGCTGATGGGAAAGGAAGTCGGAGTCAGAAGAGGCAAGCGCGAGTGATCGCAGAAGGTGTATGGTCACTCTGTCGAGCATTATGAGTCTTATGCCTGCTCGAGAAATCCCTTGCTCTCCGACAACTTCGAAAGTAGGTCATCGCTCTCGAATCACGAGTCTGTACAAATCCCACAATCTCTTTTCCTCCACCCCTCCCTTATAAGTTGACCCGGGCGGCGTCATCCTATTATATAATCAGATCCCTCACTGACGACTCAGCGATTCAATCGGGATAAGACAAATCTGACGGAAGTGTCTCGCAGCCTGTTGTGCCTAGGTCTCATCGATCGTTTTGCGTGTGCCCACAATACACTAGAATCTGGTGTGGGCGAATGAGAGAGACAGCATTGTGGCGAGGAGATTCGGTGGCCGTCAAAGGGATACCTTCATATTTCAGCGGCATGATTGATCGAGTCATAGTAAGTGGCATTAGGACAACTTCCGTGGATATAATCGTTTCGTCGCCGGAAACGCATCAGTCGAACATAATCCCAGCTGGCTGGATGATGCGTTCTAGCTAGGATTCACAGAAAGGGTGAATATTCCCCTGGCTGGCGATATAGCGAGGACATTGGTCGGCTCGCCGGGCAACTGTGAGGTCGTTGTTCTGACATTTATTGTGCGCCCTCCTTCTCTAACGCATTTGGAATGGTTGAGATCGTTCTCTTTCCCATCGTGATTCTTCTTTCCCTGCCAGTTTCTCTCTCTCCCTCGGCCTCTTGCCATCCTCCTCACACTCCTGACCACTCCCTTCTTTCTTTGCCACGCGTGCAATTCCCTCTCTATTGTCGTTCACTTGCCCTCCGGCTCATTGTCGTCTTACCGCATCTGCCTGTCCTTCACTTTTCCCTTTTTTCCGGCAATCACGACACTGCACGATTTTCTACTTAAAAACTTTATTCCACTCTTGTGCCGTTTGGGTTTGCTTGGGCGAAATGGGTAGTACGTGGATTAATCGGGGGAAGCCATGGGTAGATTATGGTGTAGTCACTTCCTTTGACCCTTGATCTCGTGTAGGCGGCATGCACATCCCTCGATTCCACCGATACGCCATTCAGCACGGACCAATACGTGCAGCTGCGCACGCCGCCGTGTTCTTCTTTCATTCGACTGGTAATACGTGGGAGGGAAACGTACACATGTACGAGTCATATCTTTGTCGGAAAGAATAATGGTACACTTGGTAATGGCTCGGCTATAGATATCGAGCTATTCAGCGTCAAATTCTATAATGGCACCGGGACAAATTGCTCGCCCTATCATCAGTCCTCCTAACAGGGAGAAAAACAGTTATCATAGTTGACCCAATTAACCACTGTTTATTCAACTTGATTTCCATTGATTGCTGATTACAGGGCGCGCACTGTTTCTGTGTCTAGGTCGATCTCAACTTGAAATTAGTAGCCAGCGATAAATCTCTGTTTAGATCAGAGTCGATTTAAGCCAATGACGAATGAATTCCTGGTCATTGAATGGGAGTGTGGGCCGATGCCCCTATGGATCCATCCTTAAAAACTGCTTTAATTCGATAGACACACCCGCATCTATCTGACCACGCTCGCGCAAAAGCCCAGCCAAATCGATAGCCTTCCCGCAGTGTTATCTCGAGTCACTCGTAACTTCTGCACTTTCAGCTCTTTTTTTCCACCGATCCTCCCTTTCATGGCTAGCTTCCATTTCTATTGAGGGTGAAATATTCCTAGCCTATCGGTTGAAAGAATTGAAGTGGCCATCTGTAAAGTCACGTATGTACCAGATAGCACGCGCTCGAATGTGCCTCGATGCAGGACAGCTATGACAGAGTACGTCGGTATAATTATGCCAGCTACGAGCGATGAATTTATAATGCACATACGTCGCGCTCGAGAAAACACGTTCAAGGCTGGGCCTTTTTTACTTGCCGAGGATTAGGCGGATAAAAAGAAACGATTGCCCAACCCAATGGCGTTTAAGGTCACCGCTCGCTCTCTTCTTGTAATTCCTGCTGTTTGCATTGTCTCGAGTCCTCGCACAATCCGGCTATATCCTCTTTCGAGAAGTTCGTGAGGACTATCCTATCGATCTCCCGGCAGATATGGGATATCGAACCAAGGGAGTGCTATGTCCTGACCCGATTCAACTATCCCGCGCGATATAAAGCCACCTCCAACCACCCACACTCGCGAATTCCTCCACTCGAGAATGCGCGGCTGATTGTCCTCCGGTGAGACTAGAATTATTCGACGTGCCTTCGAGGAAAATTGGACCGCAGGCCTATAAGAAGCGGGCCATGCACTCCTATAAAATGCGCACACGTGTCACCGATAGAAATCAGCTCGCGACGAGTGCCCACGTGAAGCTCATGCAACACAGACATACGTGAACTCGGATGGCCGAGATAGATATTTGCCGCTGCAATTTCTTCATGCATGCAATTGACATGAAATTGTTGCGCTCCTTGTTGTTTCCTTATTACCTGGAAGACTAAGGTTTTGCGGTATGCAACTTTAAATAGAACAGGTTCCTTCTCACAAATTGAGTCCCCGGACTCGCTATGAGGAAAGGCATATAAAGTAAAGGGTTTCTCGGGAGTCGGTGTGTTTGCAACGGAAACAGTTGCGGCCTTGACGCGCTAATTAAATTCAGCATACATATTCATTCATTCCCTCGGAGGAAGTCCATAGAGGTAGCGTCATCACAGCTAGCTCGGTACGCGATGCCAGTCTCGTTTGGTAGTCGTAGGTGGAGCGAGGAGAGAAACACCTCCTCCTCGCCGAGGCATCCACAGGTGCAACTTCATAAAGTCTCCGATTTCATCGTTTTCTCGGAAGGACCAGCACGCGGAAAAGTAATATCAATCGAGAGAGCGGGCGACATTGTGGCCAAGAGATTTTTCCTCGGACACCTGTTGCGCGCTCGACTTTTACAGCGGTAGAGACGCGGAGCCGTGATGTTCGCAAGTTTATACGATACTCTTGTAGATATCCATAGTTTCTCTCAGCAGAAAGTCCCTGCGAGTGCGTTGAAATCAGAGATCGAAGGTTGTCCTCCTTCGGTTAGACGGCGAGCGCGCTCGCCTATCCGAGCGTGGCATCGCTACTTTTTACTAGCAAGGGAATCTCGTTGCCTCCTGATAATCGTGTTGTACCTCGCCCGTACACCACGGTCTCGCGTTACAGACAAATGGTCCTATTGGTAGAACGGTCTCTCTACCAAGCCCCAATCCAGACTTATTTCTACCATAGCCGTGCGTGCATTTGCGCACTCCTCGCGATAGCACGTAGCCGAACTTGGATCTGCCGGGCAACAGATGAAAGCGGCCAGATTCCCGATAAACGATAGCTATCCAGCCGTGGCCCATTATGCGCCAGCGTATACACGCCCCCAGCAACCAGCCAGATAAACACCAATCGTTACCAAAGCTATTTCAAGCTCTGCTATACATGCACTTGAAATTCGAGGGTCCCTCGCTCATCCAGTCTAGAAGCACCGTCCACTCATTCCACCAATCATCGATTCACTGCCATGGTTTTCCCCGTCCCTTACAAAATACGAGATTCCTAAAGCAGCCGAGTCTCCTGATAAATTGCATTGTTTACTAGCTACGGCGTAGAGCGGAACGCGGAGCCAAGCGAACGAATTGACCCCTGTTAGACGAGTTCCACCGCGAGCGCCAGCAACACTCCAACCGACCTCCATCTTCCTCGAACCCAGGGAGCAAGTGTCGTCGTCGCTCCTCGAATTACATAACGCGTAATTCCCCTTGATATGACTCGCGCAATACGCATTTAAAGTGTTTACTTCATTCTCGCGACTTATTCTCACGGATATGCCTCCATGTTCTCATGCTCGGCGGAGTTAAACATTTCGGGTTCACTGACCCCTCGGCTTCAATATTAAATGCTAATGGTGATAGGCCGATGAAGCTTGATATTCGCGAATCAATGAGTCAGAGAGATTTCTAGCTGGGCTGGATATTAAATTACGAGTGGGCCCTGCCAGGATGCAGTGGAGAGTGCGAGCACCATCACGCGAACTGCTTGGACGGCCAGCAAGTCAAAGGCGTCGGGTGTGCGTCAGTGCTTATTTTAGAACAATTAAGGACCGACACCGCCCGACACTGGCCTAGTCGGCCACTCGTTTCGACTAGTAATTGGGTACCGGGCAGAGAGAAATCGTCCGAAAGGTCCGCCCGCACTTGCACCACGTATTCCGAGTATTGCTAAGCTCGCTAGTTGCATAATCGACAGATCGAAGGCTCTCTCTTTCTCTCTGAGTGGGGCGATCGCGGTCATTATTTCGTGCGGAATCCGATCGGCTCTCTCTCTGGCTGGGAAAAGCTGATTAGGTGGGAGTGGGAGTGGGAGAGCGCGGGACACCCTGGCTGGACAAGGGGCCAGCAGGGTCTTAAATAGAATGTGCAACAGGTCCGTTGTCGATTTGCATATCGCTTACCTTTGCTGCCGCATTCTAGCTGCACCGTTTCCACGCCTCCATGTGTGCATCTGCATGCACACAAGAGGACGATCATCTAGTTGTGTGCGGAGGAATAGGCGTCTCCTCGGGATCCGTATCGAATGGCTCGATATTTTATCCGCTTTTTCAGAGACAGGTGACTTCCTCGAGTGGTAGAAGAGCGGAGGATACTTCCTACTGTCTGGCCGAGCCAGTACTTGGATTCCACAGTCCATATTCCAATTCCCCAAAGCACATCTCCATCTCTATACTTTCATACTCTCTCTCGCAGCAGCAGCAGCAGCACTTGGAATACCGCTCGTTTGCAATTCAATTTTCTCCGCGCCTCCCTCGCGCTCGCCCTATTACTTACTTGTCCCACGCTGTGTTTTACGGTGTGCCGACGCTGGTAATCGGCACCGGCGCGGCGCACCACGCTCGCCCCCGACGCGGCCTGCTTTCAATGGTCGCGCGATAAAATTGTACGTGAGGGGCGATCGTGGAGGCTCGTTAGTCGCGGATACGTCAGGATTAAAATGATCCTACCCCGCAACCGAGGAGAAACGTTGCGCTAACTCGTCAGAGGGGGGAAAGGAACAGCTACGTTTCTCCTGCTCGTCGTCGTCACTTTGATTTCACGGCCTTGTGAACGCGGCAGCCACCACTACCGAGAAGTCGCCGAGGAAGAAGCGGCACGGCGCCGCACTTAATCGGCCGAGAAATCAAAGGGGCGTCGGCTACCAGGCCGAAACTCCCGTTCTCCTTCCGTGGCCGGTGGGTGTCTCAGTAGTTCTCGCACTCGCGCACTCTCCTCTCTTTGTCAGAGCGGAAGGGTGCCTCGACAATGCTCGACCGAGATGGAACGAGGGAGCAGCGCAAACCGGGCTTAGGGTGGCTGAAAGAATCCGAGAGCTCCGAGGGGTAGTTCGACAAGCAGCCTGTTTGTGTGCTCTGCCTTTCTGTAAACCCTGGACTGGCACGCGAAACAGCCTTCCATTTACCGAAATCTCCGATTCATCCAAAACTAATACTCCTATCCACAACCAACTGCATTGACTCAATATTTTTGAAGTGTCACGGATCAATATCTACCGAACACTACAAGTTTATTCAGCATTCGATTTTATTTAGTGAAAAGTTACTGGCGAATCCCATCAATTCCTGCAGTTGTTAGAGGCAGGAGAGAACTGTCATGTTCAGTCGTACTCCCCCAATTCTCGTTGACAGGATCGGTCCTGCCACGTGTCCTTCCAGCCCTCGTTTTTTATTTTTCAATGGCCCACATTTCTCCACACAATCGCGAGTCCGCAGGGTGGTGGTCGTACTCGTGCAACCCCTTTCACATATCGAGTGAGGGCCGTCGAGGATAGTGCTGGCCGAAAGAAAGCACGTGGGGTGGCTTTGCCGATGTGCTTCCTGCGGCATTGTCACCCCAGTGGTTCGTTATGGCGGCCATTATTGCATTATAATATTATATCGCGACTTCCGCCGCAATCGCTTCTGTCCTTGAATGGGGTGGTGTTATGTCTCGTGCCACGTGCGGCTCAGGTTTTGTACCACCCCATTGCCAGCCACTCTTCCCCCCCTCTTCCTCTTCCTCTTCTTCTTCCCTGAGCTCGCGCTCTGCGTACTATGAGCAGCGCTTGTAAGCATTCCCTCTACGTTTACATAGGGCGCACGTGCCCCGCGCTCCTTTCAATATTTACGTGCATATTATATGCACTGCGCTAGCCCGAGCGGCGCGGCGCGGCGCGCCTAGAACCGAGATAATTCCAGCATTCAACGCACACTCCCGTCGATCCCGAAAACAAACCGCAGCCTACTAGCATTATAAACCCATTCATCGCCCCTTCATGATAGATTAATTGATAAGCCACATCTCACCGCCCCACTAAATCAAATATTGTATCTGAGCTAATTCGATGAATGCCAGCCTTCGCACAGGTCTTTATTGATTCTGATCGAGGATCGATCGATAGATAAACACTATGATCAGGTGTGACGTTTCGTGGCGTAGTGGCTTCGTGCGAATTTGCTCGGTCAGCTGTTAACATCGATGAGCTGTCCCAGCAACATGCAATCGGTGACAATGAGGCGATCATGCCACTTCTCACGAGTCCGCGTGTAAACTAGGCCATATTAAATCATACTGAGACAGCAGTCCTAATTTCACGGTGTCATTTTACCCAGCAAATATTCGCTGACTGTCATGGCCACTCAGTTATTTAATGAGGTTAGTCAGGGGATTCGAGGTTTCCCCTCGTGCTTGAAGAAGATGGTATTTAAGCAGGATTTTTCAAAGTCGTATCCCCCGTTGCGTGGCGCATTGCTTGTACGCGAGGGACGACGATAAATTTTCAGCAAAAAGCAGCCTTAATGATGGCGGCTCTTCTCGTACACTAGTGCCAATTTAGAGTCCCTTGACTCCTTATGGCGCGACGAATTGGCAGCCGGCCGACCGATTCGGCACCTCGAACAATTGATTCGCGAGCGAAGCACATTCCACCCTACCAAATGCAGGTGCAGGCGGCCGCCGCCACCGCCGCCAGCAATTCCTCGTTCGTTATCCATGCACTGCGGCCACTCCGGGGATAAATCGGCGCCGCCTTTCTCGAATACCCAACGACGCGACGCGCCGACTTTGGGAAAGACTGCACTCGGGAATTCTACTGCGACAAACGTACCCGATACTCACCAGAGTAGCAAAGGGTTGCAGTCTCCTTCCTTTTGGAATACTTTTACGAGCTCTTAACTCAACCCCTTCAAAGTATACATCGCTTGGTATCCTGCACTCGAAGTTCCAGGAGCGAGCACCACGGAAATAGAGCCACTCGAGTGCCAAAGAGCACCAGGAAGCGAACCTTCCTTCCGTCATACATACGTATGCGCTTCCCGTTCATCCTCGGCACGTCCGCAGTGCGTAATGTTTCAAGCGCTCGTTACTTTAAGATAACAGTAGGCAGCCCTTCTAAAGGGGCCCTCGCAACCAGTCAATTCGACTTTTTAAAGTAGAAGGAGCGCCTTCGCCGGCTATTAATAGGAGGCTGCGTGCAAATATCGCGGTCGTTGCCTTCCTAGTGTGGGCGAGGGCGATCCCACCAAACATTCCTCCCGATTCGTTATCCTGAAATACGTCTAGGCCCACTCTCGCCATTGGACAATCCTCAAATTGTAATTACGAGCCCTTTGGGAGCGCTAGAAATGGCCTGCTAATTGAAAAGGTTCGCGACTCTAGTCACGACTGGAAAGAATAGCTCGGTGGAAAGGTGGCTTAGCCATTTTTGTCCAACAACCGAGGAGAGGGCACTTCCGCTTGCTCGTGCAAGCCCGGCAATAAAGTAGCGTGTAAGAGGGATCGTTTTGCTCGTTAGTGTGTCACCGTGCCACTCCTAGCGGTATACCGTGTATTGTACGTACATCGGCTGGTCGTTGTTATGCAAAGAACACTTTCTTGCCCCGGTGAATCGGCACGCTCCTCCTCCCTTCCTCCCTCTCTCACTGGATCCAGCACTCCGCGCTTGTTACCGCCGCGCCGGCTTCCAATTCTCGTTGCGGCCACTCGTAAAAAGTGCAATGTCTCGCGGCGTCATGAAAAAATATAATAGCTAAGAAACTGTGATTTACATTCGCCATTTAATGTCTGGCATCCTATTTTATGGCATGACTTTCTACCTTTTCTACCCCGTTCATTAAATGTCAGATGTGCCGCATCTTTACGAGCAGTATGCGAAGGGTCAACTCTTTCGGCTGTGCCATTCCATATCTGGCATTTGAACGGCAGTGTCACTAGCAAGTCGAAGATGGGAGATGGAGTTAAAGGTCGCGTGTGCAGGAATTCCAGATTTCTAAGGGTTCTAGGAAGGATCGCGAGTCCATGTCTATCTCTACCCTGAAATCAGCTTGTCAGACTTGGAATCTTCACGCAAGGGTTGATCGCCACGTGCTCAAATAAGATTGTTGTTAATTCGGAATGCAAGAACGCACCGCTCTTTTGTACCACTTCCACCGAGGAGGATAGCATGGCGGTATTAATGAAAGATGTTGTGCTACTTTGCAACAGACGACAGCTAGTGTTTCGTAGGACAGTGGCCCGTTTCGTAGGAGCTCTAAAGGGAGACAATGCATACTAAACATGTCGTAGGTAGCCGTCTCGGCGTGTCGTAACATCGCTACAAGCCATAACAGCCCCGTAGAGTGGGCATAACACGCACGAGATAAATCCTGTGCGAATAGTGCTGAAAAGCCCTAATGTGCCGCACTAAAATTTCATCTGTCCCCATTGCTACCAGGCCCTCATCTCCCTTCAGTCTTCTCGGTCCATTATAATAGTCCTGGACAAGAACACAAGCCTTGGAATTCCAAACCAAGCCCCTTAAAACTATATCACTCGCAAGAGGAACATGCCTGGAATCTTCCTGCCTGACTCTAAATAATCCGCTGACTTTCGGCCTGCGGGCTTGCATTTGCACTCGCGTAGGAGGATACCCTCCGCGAGCAATGAGCAAAAAAAGAGAGACTAAGTCCCGCACTGCGACCTAAAACACGCGAAATATTTATAGAGCCCAGCTGCACAATCGTCCACGCAACGCTATGTGGGGAGCAGTCGGGCCGCGTTATTCCGACTGTCTTTCCATCTCTCGGAGAATTGGCAATTGCAATTATTTGTGTCCGATGTACAGGGTGAGTCACTTGCCTTTGAATCACCACCAAAAATGGGATATTTTCGGTGGCCAAAAATATGGGAAAAAAAAATTTTGCGCTGGGGTTCTGAAATTTATATCACATCTTCCCTGATGCAAGGGCAGACTGCCTGCCAAATTTCAACCCCGGAAAAGGTCGGGAAGTCATGAAAACATGCAAAAAACAACCGGAATTAGGCGAAATTCATTATTTAGGATCGGTTTTCTTTGTGTTTTAGGCAGAATTCCGGCATTTCCCCCACAACATTTATGTTTTTTATCCGTTTTGAGACACGAGCAATCGAAAAATCAAGCGTTCGTTCCAGTCCCAGAACCTTCGAAAAATCGAAAATTTTTGAAGGGGTATGCCTTAAAAAATTTGCGAAAAAATGAATTTTGAGCTAGGGCTCTGGAATTTTTTCTACTTCTTCCTCGATGTAAAAAAACACTTTCTACAAAGTTTCAGCCCCGGGAAAGGTCGGGAAGATAAAAAAATATAGGGAAAACCGTTAAAATGAAATATTCAAGATTGGTTTTCCATGTGTTTTAGGTAGAATTCCGGCATTTCCCCCACAACATTTGTGTTTTTTTTCCGTTTTGAGACACGAGGAATCGAAAAATCAAGCTTTCGTTCCGGTCCCAGAACCTTCGAAAAATCGAAAATTTTTGAAGGGGTATGCCTTAAAAAATTTGCGAAAAAATGAATTTTGAGCTAGGGCTCTGGAATTTTTTCTACTTCTTCCTCGATGTAAAAAAACACTTTCTACAAAGTTTCAGCCCCGGGAAAGGTCGGGAAGATAAAAAAATATAGGGAAAACCGTTAAAATGAAATATTCAAGATTGGTTTTCCATGTGTTTTAGGTAGAATTCCGGCATTTCCCCCACAACATTTGTGTTTTTTTTCCGTTTTGAGACACGAGGAATCGAAAAATCAAGCTTTCGTTCCGGTCCCAGAACCTTCGAAAAATCGAAAATTTTTGAAGGGGTATGCCTTAAAAAATTTGCGAAAAAATGAATTTTGAGCTAGGGCTCTGGAATTTTTTCTACTTCTTCCTCGATGCAAAAAAACACTTTCTACAAAGTTTCAGCCCCGGGAAAGGTCGGGAAGATAAAAAAACATAGGGAAAACCGTCGAAATGAAATATTCCAGATCGGTTTTCCACCTGTTTTAGGTAGAATTCCGGCATTTCCCCCACAACATTTATGTTTTTTATCCGTTTTGAGACACGAGGAATCGAAAAATCAAGCTTTCGTTCCAGTCCCAGAACCTTCGAAAAATCGAAAATTTTTGAAGGGGTATCGGTTTTCCACGTGTTTTAGGCAGAATTCCGGCATTTCCCCCACAACATTTATGTGAATCACACTGTACATACTTCTTGGCTGACTTAGAGGAATCGATGCTGTGACGCGGCGTGTAAAAATCGCGAGGCTCGTGGGGTGGCCATTAGAAATATTGTCTTACTAACGGTACTTAGCTTCGTCCTTTGAATTCGACTCGCTTCGTCGACAGCCGGACACCCACAAACGTTTCGTATCCTACGCAATGCCTACGTGAAATATCATTGGAATTTTAAATGGCTCCTTCTCTTTCTCTCGACAGTTGCCATATAGCAAGAGAGGCAAGCTTGTGTCTTTACCATAGTCTGTGCTGCGTTGGCTATCAGAGAGTATGTATGTAGTTGGAAATAGCCCGGTTCTGGCGAGTTGAGACGGGGGTGGCGCAGTAGTTAACCGTGACTTCTGGACCGAGGACCGGTCCATCATGAGGCTCCCTCGGGCAGCCGGGATAATTACGTCCAGCAACACATATCCCCGCAGCCGTTTGCGGCGGACATGTGTGCTTGCTAATGGACAGTGTAAACGATTTTTCAGGGGTAGAGTCAGCACGGATTTCGAGCTCCGGGGAGAGAAAGAGAGGCCTCAGTCGTTAAATCGAGCGTGCAAGAAGCGAGCGCGGAGAGCTGCTCAGAGGCAGCTGTGAAAATTTATTTTTCACTAGGCAAGCCTCTCTTCCTCTCTACCCTCGTTCGCCCCGGCCGCTATATTCCTCTGGGGTTGATGTAGACTTGTAGACGTAGATGTACGCGTTATGCGTGTTTCCCCAACATAGTTCTGGCCTCGTCTTTCGTGGCCAGCTCTCCCTCTCTCGCTCCCTATCCGTAGAAATGGACTGGTTTTTCCCTGGTTTGGAGAGGCGGCGAGGGATGAAACCCTTGAGCCACCCGACACCCTTGTCGACGTCTTGGTACAAGGGGTAGTCTAGGCTCGGTTCTTAGGAGTGGCTCGCTCGAGCGAGAGAATGGACAGAAAGGCACGGGGGTGCGAACTCGGGCGAGCACCTACGGGGAAAATCTCGGCGTGCCCTCGCGTATGTGTGAGTATGTGCCCGAACTCCCGTTGTCTCTCGGTTCTCTTAGTCCCGCTCTTCTCAAAGGCTCATTGTAGCTCCTTTCCCGGCGAGAGAGAGTTCCTTCTGCACGAGCCGCTCTCC
Organism: Ectemnius continuus; assembly: GCA_910591665.1. Taxonomy (NCBI): domain Eukaryota; kingdom Metazoa; phylum Arthropoda; class Insecta; order Hymenoptera; family Crabronidae; genus Ectemnius; species Ectemnius continuus. Next base: position 2,186,362 of record OU342868.1, on the reverse strand, counting down.
TACATTCGCACGCACGCTCCTTCCTGCCCGATCTCCGCAACGCGAACAATCGAAGGGAAGGAACGGGAGTGGTCGGAGCCTCTCCAAAAGAAAAGGAGGAAGAAGGGAGGGTGGTGGTGCTCGAATTTTCTATCGTACAACGCTCGACACGGCACTCCTTGTCCCTGGGCTCAACCCTGTAGAAACAAACGTTTGAGGAAGTATTCTTGCAAAGAATACCTCTACATACGCTCTCGACATAGCTCAGCCCCTTCCTATGTCGAGTGCACCAGCGCTGAAAAGAACTTCTTCTTCCCTAATATCAATCCCACTCTCTTGACTCGAATCTCCTGGCGAGTGAGAGCCCTCGGAACCCCCCTATGGATAATATTATTTTCTAGCAGCCTGAAACGCGACGCCAGGACTATTTTATGTGGTTCTCGCGTCATAGTCGGGGAGTTAATATGAGTTGGAAACGACGATCCAGTATAAACAGGACGCGCGCTAAGGAAGCACGTGGTGGTGGTTGCTCTGGTGTCGTCGAGTGAAGGGAACCGTCGACAAATTCTGACGCGCACATGTACGTACTCCGGATACTGGTTTAAGCTTTAAAGTATCATCGTCGACGGCGAAGAAAAACATAGAAACCTCGAGCGTGCGTGCGTCTGACGTCTTAGCTGACGACGATTGTGTCGTGAGTGTAACCGGGATGACGGCTTAAGACTGCGGTCGCGGACTCCTTGGGAAGTCGTACATTTGTGGCTACTTGAGAGCTTCGGGAGCGGGAACCTCTCTTATTCGCATCGCTCCGATCCAAAGCCATGAATATTCCGCCGGCGCTGCTATCACGCCGAGTAACTTTCAACAGGGATCGCAAATTGCCACTTAGGGGGCTGGCGACGATAGCCAGGGCTGAACGAGAAAATAGAATTATATTAGTAGATTGCTTCTGCGGATTAATCCGCACCACCGGGATGCTGTAATTCCCCAGTATCTAGCGGCGAATCCCCCGGAATATCACTCTCCCTTAGTCGAGGGACGAGTTATGGGTGTTTTCTGCTTCCGGCGGTGCGTCGGCGAGAAGGAGAGGCAAAGGGGCCGACGATAAAAGCAATACATACTATGTATACCCTGTAATGTCCAGTAGCGTGGATGGTGTCGGTTCTCCATTGATAAATTGACGTTGCTTCTGCTCCCTTTAAGGAGCATTAAATAATCTCTGCCCTCGCTCGAACCTCCACCAATCTAGCGTGTCAATTTTGCGGGGGCCCCCCCGCGTATTACTCTCAATGAACTTATAAAAAGGCGAGCAACCGGACGGTCAAGTCGTCTGGCCGAGCCAATACCGAACACAAGCAAATCTGATTGACGACAACGCATGTTTGTTGCAGACATCGCGATGGACTGGTCGGATCATGCACTCTGGTGGCCGGCGAGGAATCACTGGCTGACAAGGACGAGAAGCACCCTCGACCAATACGGGGTAGCAGCGGATGCGCTTCTTCATTTCACGCCCATGCACAAGACACTCAGGGTCCAACTGCCGGATATGCGTTCCCTCGACTGCAGAGTCGATTTCTCTGTGAAAACCTTTAACGCTGTCATCAACCTATGCAAGGAATTAGGTAAGCTTCCCAGTCACATGTCTTTCGCTCCCTTTGAATTCATGGCTCCCGTGTGTAAGAGCAGCTAAGCCGTGACGACGTTAATTAAACCTGGTAATGAAATAAAACGGATAAATTCCCGGTCACGCGAAGGTCATGCGGGTGCCGTCGCGCACGAAGTTCAGCATGGCTACCGCCGGCTGGCTTTTTTAATCAAGGAAGTGGGTTACCGCGATAATTATGTAGAGTCGTGCGTCGTGTCCGTGTGTCTACGTAGTCGAACTTTCCTGCTGGCAAGTGTGCCGTAGAAATAGCTGCTATTTTTCACTTTCACGCCAGTGCAGATGCACCTGTTGAAATTCACCGCAGGGTTCTGCGGCGGCAATAACCGCCGAACGTTGTTCGACCGTGAAATGACATGGCGTTCCATAATTACCATGATTATTTTGCTTACATTGGCCATTTTTATTTATGATCACGACGACAGATGACCTCGTCGATAGCCTTCGTCGTGTCATACTCGTAAATAGCCATGGCGTTAGCATAGTTCTTATATCACATCTGTTCTGATGAAACCTTCGAATCTAGCACATTGCAAATTGCAATAGGATGACGGAAATTACAAAGTAATAAGTAATAAAGATCCTTCAGAAGGATATCTTAAAGGTAGGTGATATTTTGTGCTTTGCTAGGAATCCGGCATCCCGAGGAGCTGTCGTTCTGTAAGCCCCTCGAACCGAACCATTTGCGATACAACCTGAAAGATTTGCCGGCCAAGAAAAAGACCGAGAACCAAAAGAACGGGCATTGGCATGTGCCAGCCGATACGAACACCTTCATCCCAGTGAGCTCTAGTCCCAGGGGATCGACGGGGAGCCTAGACCAAAGCAGCCCCTTCATGTGTGCACCGGTCACACCCAACAACAGGAATCACAGCACGCCGATCAGCTCACCAGTCTCGGTGAGTAAAAATCCACCGCGTGAAATATAAGATCGGAGATCTCAAGGAATGATAGTATCGAAATAGCCGGGGGTAGGCCGGACCTGTTATGGTAATAAATAATCCCCGATCAAACGCATTGCCGGACTTATGATTTATTGCCGCGGCCCCCTTATTATCGCCTTCCAAGTTCGCCCCGAAGCGTTCATTTCGCCAGGCTAATTTGCCAACAGACACTTCTTCCCTCGCATATCCCTTTATTGTATAGGTCTTCAGTGTTCATTTCTACGGATTTATTTTCCAGCAAACCGGCACGTGGAAGAGGAACAACAACTCGTCGGGTTTCGGCAGTACAGGCTCGTTCAATGCAAATAACAGTACAATGAGCCTGGAGGCATTAAACGGTGGACTCTCGGAGTCCTTAGCACAGAGCCCGTCATCAATTTCGCCGGAAGTGAGGGCAAAGTTAGTCAGGCCGAAGAACTTGGTGGAACGTGCCAGGATGAACGTCGCATGGCTCGACTCCTCCCTCTCAATCATGGAACAGGGCATTCGTGAATTCGATACCCTCAGGCTAAAGTTCAAATTCTATTCGTTCTACGATTTGAACCCGAAAACTGACGCGGTCAGGATCAACATGATTTATGAGCAGGCCAAGTGGCAGCTGCTGGCTGAAGAGATCGACTGTACCGAGGAAGAGATGCTCATGTTCGCCGCTCTTCAGGTATCTAATCAAGTTCTCACCCGCAACGCCCCTTGTACATACGTTTAGTCTATTTGTGACTCTGACGCAGCCTCTTCCGACCAGAGGTAGCTTAATACTAGAGAGTGACGTGCACGCTTTCGTCTCCAAACGGTGTTGAATAATCTATTTAACGGGGTCGCATCGCTTCGAGACTTTCTGTCAGGTAGTTTACGTGGTAATGTTTTCACGATCCAAACATCCGCTGCCGCCCAGACTGGACCCATCTATATTTACACCAGAAGTTACTCTCGGCAAGCGGAGAACTTAAATAGAACGGGGATCGCTCGAAAGAACGGTATCGCTTCATCGCGAACCACCAAAATACCTTGTGCCGTATTTTATTTGGTCTCTGTTTTACTTGTAATACTTATGCTGCGGGAGAAATCGAGCGTGGTTGTTCAGAATGGTCAGCATTGATCGAGTTGCCGCGTGGTGTACCCCACGCATTGTATACCGCATGCAAATCTCGTATCCTTAATTTGCTGGTTTCGCGCGAGCTTGCCGAGAAATCGTGTTCGCCTTTCCTACACGCCTACGGGATGTCCGGACTGCGGACGCTGCCGATAAAAGGAGTGTAGATCGGGACAGAAAGCCAGCTCTTGAATGTCATCGGCATCTGACCTTGCAGGTGCAGGTGAACCTTCAGGCGAGCGTGCCTCAGCCCAACTACGACAGCAACGGTGCCTCGTCACCGGTCGAAGACGACATCGATGCTGCACTCACCGATCTCCAAGTTACATTGGAGGGCAGCAACATCAGCAATGGACCTAGTGACATCACCCAAGTGCCAGAACTTTGCGACTACTTGCGCTTCTTCAAGCCCAAGCGGTTCACCCTCAAAGCTTTCAAGAGATACTGGTTTACCTGCAGAGATCTTCAGCTCAGACTTTACAAGACGCAAGAGGAGACCAATGGCACAGAGTCACCGGCCTACGTAATTAATTTGCGTGGTTGCGAGGTCACTCCTGATGTGCATCTCTCACAAGGCCGCTATGGCATCAGACTCGAGGTGCCCAGTGCCGAGGGTATGACCGAGATGTGGATCAGGTGTGATACGGTAAGCATCGATTCCGCCTTCGTTGACGCCTACCCTCGCAAGATATTTTTTTAGCCCTCCTTTATCTTATTGTTGAATCTTTCAGGAACAACAATACGCAAAATGGATGGCTGCTTGTAGATTGGCAGCCAAGGGCCGTACACTTGCTGATGCATCATATGAGAGTGAAGTAAACAGCATCATAGCATTTTTGCAGTTACAGAGACCCGCTCCTGCACCCGCGATTAATCCCAGTGCATTAGATATTGTCCCTGACGACTATGTGGCTCCCAGATTCGCAAAGAAGTTTAAAGGAAAAGTATGTATTTTTTATGTATTTAAAAAGTGCTGCATTTGTCATGTAAGCATCATAATATTCGTCCCTTTTTTATAGCTTGTACAAAGAATTTTGGAGGCACATGCAAATGTGAAAGATCTTCCTCTCGTCGAAGCAAAATTGAATTATATTAAAGCTTGGCAGTCCCTTCCTGAGTATGGTATTTCTTTATTCATTGTGAGATTCACCGGGAAAAATAAGGACGAGTTGCTGGGAATTGCAAATAACAGGTTGATGAGGATGGATCTTCATAGTGGAGATCATTTGAAAACATGGAGATATAATACAATGAAGGTATGTGGTGTTCTGGTATTCCTTAATCTAATTCAGCATTGTATGAATTAAGATATGTAATGAAAAATTATTGTTATGTCCAGGCATGGAATGTGAATTGGGAAGTGAAGCATATGATGGTGCAATTTGAAGAGGAAAACATTATATTCGAGTGCCAGTCGGCAGATTGCAAAGTAGTTCATGAATTCATAGGCGGATACATATTCTTGTCGATGCGCTCGAAAGAAGCTAATCAGACTTTGAACGAGGAGATGTTCCACAAATTAACCGGAGGATGGGTTTGAAGAGGCGCAAGGAAAATGAATTTCTTGTACAAGACTAACTCTTTCTAACACAACAAAAGCGAGTGCATTTCAGTCGATTCTTTTCGAAATGAGATTACGAATTAGTCGATAGCCGATGTCATGTGTTTTGATGACACTTGTAAAGAAATACTTAGAGCCGACCTTAGTCACTTTAACATTATATTTGTAAATAGAAGCCTGTATCGACTGTATACAGGCATGGTTGGATGGAGCGAACCTGAGTATATAAACACGGCACTTTCGGAGGATTGCGCCAGTCGGTGAGCCCGCCTCGAAGAAACCACTTCTCTCATTTTTGTAAGCACATTGCTGCTAACTCGGGAAATCTCACATATTGTATTTTTTTATGGATAAGCCTACCCGAATATCCCATAAATAATTTATCTCCAGCAATCCGATAAAAGCTATTTTTAATAAAGTAATTCTAGGTAACCCGACCACCGAGTTTATCTCCTTCGACGGAATTTACGTTGAACATCACAAGGTGCTACACCGAGGGAGATTGACAGCGGCATGGGTAAACATTAAACCGTGTAAATTATTTGTTGTTTTAATGTAAACTATATATGAAAAAATATTTACTTGTATCGTTATACATTATCTAATCACGAGATCATGTTATATGTATATGTAACCAAAAAATTATAGTTTTGTATATTAATAGGAGCTAGCTGTATAATAAACTTAATTATTATCTAATCAGTCTGTCAGTGAAGGGACTAGATTTGGTTTTAGTCATAAAATCGCAAGGACCTTTATTGTCGTACAGTTAAAAATACCATGTACACATGGACAATAAATCAGTAGCAAAGCGAAGTATAGATAGAGGAAAATTAGAAACTTTTTATTAGAAGTAGAGTCTTGTTCAAGTCGTTACTAATCTGAGCAAGTTTCACTTCACAACAGATGATCGAGTTTCCTTTCGACTATTTTCTGTAGTTCTCGCGGCGGAACTTTGACCACCATCGTCCTGTAGTTTTATGGATGTCAAACCCTTCAAGATGTTGGGAACATTCCCACCCCCTGCTACTCCCGCCCCATTACCGCTACATCCGCTCACCTGAGGGTGAATAGGTGGTGCCGAATGTACCAGCCTTCCAGTTAGTGATCCACTCTTATCCTTCGAAGTCCGTACCCAGTCATGTCCAAGAATTCTATCGAGTGTCAATCTTAACGTGATGTCTGGCTCCAAAATACTTTTAACGATGTTCTTCGCTAGACTGGAAACGGTGTCGCGCACTCGAGATCGGAATACCCAATTTCTTGACATTTGATCTTTTAGGAGCTTCCGTAGATTTGCGTCGTCAAAAGGCATCGAGCCATTTAACATGATATATAGAATTATACCCAGCGACCATACGTCTGCAAGTTTCGGATTGTAAGGTGTTCCCGAAACGACTTCTGGTGCTGCGTATGCGGCAGAACCACAGTAAGTTCGACTAAGAACTCTTCTGCCATCGTGATCCACACAAAAACGTGCGAAACCGAAGTCTGCCAATTTTACATTGAACTTCCTCGATAGAAGTATGTTCTCACATTTCAAATCGCGATGGGCAATATTCTTCCCATGCAGATAGTGCAAGCCAGATGCCATTTGCCTAAACCAGATCTTCGACTGCTGTTCCGGAACGGCTCCGTTTCGTTTTACGAAGTCCAGAAGGTCTCCGTTGTCGGCATAACGCATGAAGATGAATACTCGAGGTCCGCGTTGTAGAATACTGTGCACCTATAGTTTTAGAGGCCCATAATATGAAATTAAGGAGAGGACAGTAAGGAATCTTACTTGAATTATATGGGGATTTGTAATCTTTGTCAGGATTTCAAGTTCTCGGGGAAAGAATTTGCTAATAAAATCTGGCGGTGCTTCCTCCTTGTCAAATATCTTGCAGGCAAGCCGCATTTTCTTAGAATTCGATCCATCGACATATTCGGCCAAATGCACGGTTGCATATGAGCCCTAATTGAGGAAATGGGACATATCATAATACAAGCACAGAAGGATCACTTCTGTAAGCTTGTGCGAAGGGCCCGTTTAAAAAATATAGTAAACACAAAACTGAAGAAGGAAAGGTTAATGGACAAGTAAGGGATTGTGATCGGGGCTACTGACCTGCCCGATTTTTTTGCCAATGAGATAGCCACGCTGCTCAAGAGCGCTCACCTCCGAGTTTCGGGGGCTGAGTCGCGTGGCCATACCAAGGACTCTTCATTGGACTTCTCTCTAATGTCAATTAGTGAAGTCCCTGCTTTCTTCTTGCGACTTGTTGCACCACTCGTCAAGTTTTTGATAATTTTCTTCACTTCCACCTTCCACTTCGTCTGCTCCGAGCAATGTTCGCGTAATTTTGCTTTGACGGTCCTCCCTATTTAACTCCACCAAGGAATTAAAAGATGTTCTCCAGTAAAATATATCTTCGTCACGTTAATAGACCCGTGTTAAGAATCCGAACGGTCATTTCAAATTGCTGTTGGCACTAGAATTTTGGGCGTTGAGATCAGTTCGTGCCTGGTGCGAAACGGGGCAGGGAGAAAGATCCGAGTCTCATTCGAAAGTGGCCATTATCCAAATAAAAAACAAAGAATCGCAGATCCTCGATCGTTCGATTCTCGCATTTGCAACATTCTTCACAATAGACAACCGCCATTTGCCATTGTATCGACAGTAATTTTTTGCAGCTCTTTTGCATTAGTTAGATCTAGTACTAGGAATCTATTTAATATAAAATGCTTGATATGGATTTACAGAAATTTTTTATTAAACGTATTTATACATTGCGTAGAAATAATTTACGCAGCAGGATCATCGCCCTTAGTGGTACGCGTATAAATCAGCTGTGCATGATGCTGTACCACTTGTTTAATAAGTCCTTTCTGTTGCAACTCAATGAGTGCTCTCCTAGCAAGGGATCCACGGACCTTCAGCCTTTCACTGACAATGGAGGGTGTGATTAACTTGTACTGGGGGACTTCCTTCAGAAGTTTGTCATATGTGGCCTTGTCGAATAATACTTGGTTGTTCAACTTGTCACGTACTTTTCCTTTGGACCACTTCTGCAATATGAGTATAAGGTTTTTTATGAGACTAAATTCATAACTGTTGAATTCAGTACAATTATTTCTTGAATCATCTCATCAGACTCATTAAATCAGTTTTTACTTCCACAGTTTGTCGAGATTATATGATTTCATCAATTGGGATGTCTCTAAGAACACTTGAAATCCAAATCATTTTATATGAAACTAAAAGTACAAACCTTCTTCTTGGCCTTGCCACCAGATCCTCCCTCCTTCTTCTTCTGGGTCTTCTGTGGTTGTTTAGAAGACCCCTTTGTGTCCTTTTTGGGCGGCTATAGAAAAACACTTCATTAGAAATGTTCAACTACTGCAATAGTTCAGTGTACTTAGTGGTCACAATCAGACTCATTAAATCAGTATTTTGCTAACATGGAATTTCTAGCAAGGTAGAGGTCATCATTCTAAATGTGGATAATTACGATCGTAGTTAATAATTCCAGTGCATAGGTATGCTTTTAGTCAGAATAGAATTCTTAGTCACTGGGTGTCAACAAACATGAAGCTAACCAAATCGCAGTCACTCCGACAGTTTGACAATTTTGTATGCCGCTACGTAGTGTAACAATACCAGCGAAAAAAACGAAGCACAATTACCAAATTGATTCAGTCACATTCTAAATGTATTCTATGCAAACAGAGCAATATATCGTGGTAATCTCTCGTATACACCATGTGGACGGATCACGCTGCACTTTTCCGCAACAAATTATCGCGAATTTAAGGCGGAAACCGTTTATTAATTATTGGGCACGTTTCACGGGGTACTTGGGTAGCACAACGAAAACCACTTTTCACAGATAGTCGGTGCATATTTGTAGAAAGAAGTTCCAAAATCGGGAAAGCGAATACTCACCATGATGGCTGTTCACTCAGAAAGAAAAGGGAAGTTGCCCGATCGCCATGCCGTGTTCTTATCACTTTAACGCCATCTATTTTACTACGCAAATCAAAGCACTTCCGTTTCTTTAGAGTGAATTCACTTCAAGATTGCGCCACTAGTTTCCGGTGATAGTGTTCAAAAATATTGCTCGTTCTTGTTTCAACATGTAACGGCAACTGATAATAGTAAGCCAACTCTAAAATTTTAGTCTACTCTATCAATTAAGGCATTTTCCTTTTGCTTGGCATAAGTCTATGTGATCAACAATTCTGACTCATTCTTTTTTCATTCAATCCAGATTGCCACGCTGCACTGCCGGCATTGGAATCGGAAGTACGTGCTGCTATTAAGGAGAGGAGAGACTTATATTTCTCAAACTTATCATAGGTAAGTTTCCATAAGTATGGCTTTATGGGTGCGGAGAAATTCAATTGGATACGTGCAGCTATTTTTAAATGATGAGATTTGTCCGTATAAGCGTAAAATATGTGGTACACGTGCTGTACCTGGTGTCATGTTGAGCTGTCTGTCACTGATCAGTGGCTGCAGCGTGTTCAGCATGGCGCTGCACCCTGTGTTTTCTCGGTTGTGTCCTCCGCATTTCTAACGCGTGTGAAACATGTGTTAAGTAGAAGATTTTAGTTTGCCGCCCTTCACGAAATCACGGTGTTCCTCTGGTCTGTCATTTCATAAAGTAAGTACGCACTCTTCATTTCTAACATTCGTTAAATGGTTACCGTATTCAAGTTCGGTTGTGTATACGTGTCACCCGACTTTTCTATGATTTGCACATTATTTACTGTAAGTACCTCTTTAACAATGACTTGTTCGAAATCACAGGTGAAAGCATTATAAGTTGTAATAGTTTCATTCCCTTAATTGAGTATTGCATCAAGTTATTCTCTGGAATTCGCCGTGTTGTTATTGACGTACAGATGTCAGAAACTGATCGAGGAATGCGCGGTTTAAGTTTAGCATATTTGTCATTCATGGAGTGCGAAGTATATTCCATTGTATAGTGCCGATCTAGGCGATGTACGTTCCAAAAGAAAGTCTGTCACTACGAGAAGGATAGAAGATTGGAGAGCGCGGAGTTTCGGAGTAACATATGTAACTTCCAAGGATAGAAGGCATGGCACAGCTAGCACAAGTTCGCCCATTGTTCCAGGACAAGTTCTACCATTGAAGGTCGCTGTTCTACTAATCAAGATGCTTCCACTTTCACACAAGGATTCGAGGAATCTCGGAAGCAGAATTAAAGAGAAGCTACTAGGATGGAAGAGACTAGTGTTCGCAGACAAGAATACCAGGAACCTGTTTCTATTCTTGATGCTCAATCTGTCGTTCGCCTTTGTGGAATTGTCCTATGGGATCTGGACTAACAGTTTAGGCTTGATATCCGACAGCTTCCATATGTTCTTTGACTGTACTGGATTGCTTTTTGGGTTGGCTGCCTCTGTTATTACTAAGTGGAGAGCTAATGAGAGATATTCCTATGGATATGTTAGAGCAGAAGTGTTAGGTGGTTTTGTGAATGCCCTTCTTTTGTTCTTCATTGCTTTGTTTATTATGTCAGAAGCTGTAGAAAGAGCTATTGAACCACCGGAAATTAAACACGAGAGACTCTTTGTTGTTTCTGTTATGGGACTGATAGTGAATTTAGTAGGAATATATGCCTTTCAACATGGTCATGGCCATGGCCATGGTGGTGGACATGGTCATTCGCATTCGCATTCTCATGGCAATCATGGCCATTCCCATTCTAATCACAGTCATGACCATCATGATCATCATGACATTGAAATTGACCAATCCTTTAGTGGCACAAACTCCCAAATTATGAAGGGAGTATTCCTGCATATCCTCGCAGACACTCTTGGTTCTGTGGGTGTGATAATATCAGCTGTGCTGATGCAAATGTTTGGTTGGATGATTGCTGACCCTATTTGCTCTATGCTTATAGCAGTATTGATAGTTTTAAGTATAATTACTTTAATGAAAGACTCTTGGGAGATCCTAATGCAGAGGCAACCCGCTGCATTAGATCATGTTTTGCCCCAGTGTTACAATAAGGTGACTCAATTGGCTGGGGTATACAGTGTACAAGAGCCTCACTTCTGGACTCTCTGTTCGGATGTTTATGTTGGGTGCTTAAAATTAGAAGTGGCTAGAACAGTGGACCCTAAGTATGTAGTAGCTCACACTCAAATGATTTTCCAAGCAGCTGGAGTTAGGCAACTCACTGTACAATTAGACTATACACCTATGTGATCTATAAAATCCATGCACTTAACTGAGTGTACATACAAGTGCTCCAGGACTCTTTTTACTTGTGGAGTTTGTCAGAAAGAAGCAAGGAACAGTGCACTGATGCAAAGCATATTTGCCATTTTGAAATTGTGCAGATGCTTGGTTCTAAAGAACAACCAATACCATCTTGGGTTACAAATTGTTTGAAAATAAATGGTCACTTTGTAAAGCCTCAACATTTTTTACAGAAATATTCCTACGAGTAGAATGCTCATTGTATTCGGAACGTTCGCGCTTTGCCAATTATAAATGTGTTGAAGGAGTAATCAACTTTGGAAACTGCTATCAATATAAGTGTCTCGTTGGCCTTATCGAGAAAATAAGCTACAGATCATTATTATACTAACGATCACGAAAGGTCTCGCGGTCAACAGTTATCACTACTGTGAATAACTTGCAGTTTTACACTTGCAATCTAAATCGTTGCGTTTGCATGTATTTCAAGTTCCAAGGACAATAGGTGCATATGTGCTCTTTAGATTTTTTACTGCTGCAGGAGTAGTTTAAGTCATATTTGTACGAATGTTTTAGCTAAGTTTTTAATACCGCGCGAGAAATACGGGTCAATTTCTATTCGAATACTGTGAATCACAAGGACAAGCAAAGCGTTTCGTTGGGAAATTATAGGAAAAGGCGTTAACGAAGCGGCCATAAACATTTATGGACAGCTGTAGACAGCTAGTCATAACTAATGCGAGGAACACAAATTATATATCCAAGAATTTCAAAGTGTAATATAATGCATTTATGTTTGTAAGACTATTCTCTTTTTATTGCAAAGCAGAACGCCAAATTCCACATTCACCTTCGAACTCCACTCGCTCGAAATTCTATCATAATTTATTCTAAAGAAAAGGAAAGAAAAGAATCTATTCTTACGGTGAACCTTGCAATTATTATATCGAGAACAATCCACATCCCTTCACATATTTTATAAATGTGTGATCAAAACGATTTGTCGAGTGTGCTATCGATACTTTAATGTGCGCGTTGTTCCGCCAGCTGTGGTATGCAGACATTGATCTCTATTGAGCGTCGAGGAAAATGAATAAATTGTATAAACAGATCGAAGACATTCCTCTTCTTAGCGTGGGTATATTATTTATAATACTTCCAATTGTGATGACGCAAGCCAAAAGTTAATTGCCGATTGAAGTAACAGTGTCTATAATGTGCAGTGCGAAACGCAAAGCATCGCGTACTGGTTTTTGTCTATTTGTATTTAGTAATATGCGCGGGGAAACGATAAGTGTGTAGTCGCTACAAAGGAATTACTTGCGAGTACTAGTGCAATCTCTGAGATGAAAGTTTATGATTGTTATTACGTTTTACGAAACTACCTACTGTATAGAACAACGGACACCGAAGAGTATGAGGCAGCGACCATCGCCTGACTGTGTAAATAATAAAGGAAAGTACTAATAATATTTTTCGCCCACATTTACTTGATCTCGATCGAAGATAGATAAACCGGTGGTAGTAAATATAGTTGTAATAAATGGGGGGAAGCATCAGTTTTCAAACACATATTACATTTATTTGAAGGATATGTATACACATATAAATACATAAATATTTATAATAAAATCGCTGAAGCTGATTCCACAAAAGTACTTCTTTCACATGCACATCCGTTTGGCAGTTGATTCTGTAAAATTCGTAAAATCGACTCCATAAAGAGCCCCTAATGTGGTACCAGCTTCGGGTCCACGGATTATTGTTTTCTCCTCGAAAATTGGATCATAAATACAACAGATAATATCTCCAAAGATATCGCCCTTCCTGTACGACACTAATTAATATTCCTTATTTACATAGCAAATTATAAAAAATCGAAAACTCGCCCACTCCTCTTCGACAACATCTTCGTATGCCTAGGTTGCAGTCAAGAATTAAACGGTAGTCTACCTACTTCTCACTTACCAGACAGAGAAGGAGTAAACAAAGTCAGAAACTTTACTCCAAAAAGCTGACAAAATCGAAGTTAGAAAATACTATTGTATTTTGGCTGATTCATTTCGAAAGTAGTAGCTTAAAGTGCATGGCAGTATATGATCCGTACAAGCGTACAGATCAATGGTGCAACGAATGCCGATGAACTGTGGAAACTTGATTTCACACTTCCTAGTTTTTGATTCAGTAATCGCGCTCCCAAAAAGACCTATGCTAGGAAGTGATAAACTCTTGCCGAGAAATAGGTACGCGACCAGATCTAAGTGTAAGTTAGATCTAGATTTGGCAGTCATACGTTGATCGATAAATTACTTTATACAATAATAGCCAGCGTCGTTCCTATATGTATTATATACTTCATAGAATTACACTGCGACTTTCTTCTGCCCCGATGGCAGCTATTCTCTATCTGTATGTATATATATAATATATTCTATAAAATTTCTCGAGTCTCCAACAATACACGCGCGACCAGGTAAAGCCATTTCACTCTTGGATTATCGGCCATAATCCAATCGATTGTAACATTTAGGATACGCTAGTGATGACGACGATAATCATTATAAGAGTCGTAAATTAATCGTAACACTACGAATGATAATAATAATAATATATATTACTCTGAGTCGTATTTTACAATCCATCTAATAACAACGAACGTACCTATGTGTAGTTGCAACAGCCTCTTTGAAATATCAATCGATTCTTGGTCTTGCGGGAACACAACTTCCTCTCTTAAAAGAGTCGCAACCGCTTCTAGAAAGGGACCCCGTTCACTACGAACTTCAGATACGTAACCCGATAGTTAACGAATCGCCGAGATCGCCTCCTAATTATTGATAGCCTATGGGTCTAAGAACTATCGTAGAAGTGCGGCGACGCGGGAAAAGGAAATCACAGTAAGACAAAAATCCACAAAGTGTCGGCTTCCAATCCCTTACATGCTTCGCTTCGGCTCCATCAAAATATTTTGTTACTCTAGATGCCTCTTATGGCTAAAAATTGTGGCGGCTCGCCCGGCTCGACACACTTTTCGTGCTAAAGCTACATTTAGATATCTTCCACTATTCTGCCTCGTTCTTATCGATACTCTCTAGTTTCTTCAGGCCATCCGTTTCACCGGATCCCCGGGAACGCCACGCAAACATTTTTCATTTACTCTTCCCTCCGTCAATGGATTTCCCATGACAAGATGAAAAAGAAATTTACTTTTCTCGAGCAGCCAATAGTTGTTTCGAGACTGCTCACTTCTTCTTGCTCTTATTATTCTTCTGGATCTTGGTGATCTTGAGTCTACAGTGGGAACCCCCTGTATAAACGACTTCCGCTCTGCCGCCGGTTTCCGCCGCGGCTACCAAGGCTTTTACAGATTTAACATGGATGTCCTTCGCACTGATTTCCAAGGATGTGCCGGGATAGCGATCCCTGACACACTTTCCAATACTGGCCGCTTGCATTTCGGTAAGATCGACACCGTCCAAGCAAAGCCAAGTGAGGTACTGCAGGTGGGTCAAGATCGTTTGCACAAAGATGTGCTCCATCTGGACCTTTTTCGCGCTGTCGGTCACGATCAGACCATTCGCCTTGAGGAAGCTTAAGTTGCAGAGCTTGAGGTACTTAGCGATCTGTCGCATCGACTTCTCGCTATCCTCCAGAGTGATGCGCCAAAAGTTGATCCTGAGGGACTGTAGATTCTTGAAATGAGCGGCCAGACAGCCGAAGAACTGTTGGAGGATCTTATCGTCAATGAATAGGAGGGAGCCGCTGCTTCCTCCTATGGTAGACTTGTCTAGGGAGAGGTCCAGCTCACTTAGCGCTGTAAAACCTGCCAGGAAAGGCAGCAACAGTGGTCCACGCAGTGCTAGGCGATCGTTCACTGTCACCTGGAATCAGAAATAATGCTCGTTCGTGACAATTTTTTTCCACCACCCTCACAGACAGAGAATGGACCGTCCGTCTAAGTCTAAGGCTATAACGAAGACAAATGCGATTTTGGCCGGTGTCGAGGGAGACTCCGATTGTCGATGGACTCACCGGATGGTCGGGATACTTCGCGGTTTACTGAAACCCACCGTTTATAGCCGGCTCAGCCGGTCGTTCGCTATTGTATTTCACAGCCATGGCGTTTGCTCGCCGTATTATCGATTACGCATTAGGATTCACCTTTATCGCTATTTTATGCCTCCGATCCCGATGAATCACCGCGCGTATAACAGATTACACATCACTTGCGATCTTTAATAATATTCGCGTCCGCTATTCCAAACATTCTTGTACTTCAACTGATACGAGAAGTATCTTATTCTTCCAGGCGGTGTTAATCAAGAATGAAAAACTGTGAGGCAACCATTTAAATGGTTTTCCGTGCGACCTAAAGTGGAACAATGCGTGAAGGACGCCGACTAGCAATTAGTCGGCCGTGCAAAGTGTGTGTGTACGCGCGCACGTGTCAACCCAAATGGAAGGGAGCAGTCTGCATCAACGGTACGTTGTGTTCTAACTTTTCACGCAAGCGAGTATAAAGCTGCGAGAGCAAGCATCCGTTTAAACGTATGCACGTGCACACGTATCGCCGACATACACGGGCCAGGTAACTGTGGATGCCAGTGAAATTCATACCTGCATCACACGGCATACCTGTTATGGGGCTGGAAACATGGTCTGGCCAGACGTACAGCTCTCACGTGTCTACTCGGAATGTGGAAAGCTATCATAGAGCGAATTGCCGTGCGTGTTCAGGGTGTCTAGAGTGTGTATGTGTAGTCGGGCTAGAGTCCGGAGAGCCCGATACGCGAGGAAGCACACGTGCCCGAGGATTTGCATGTTTCGGCAATGCTTCTACTCACTCGTCACCGGTTATCTTTGTTGCGACCTAATTCTCAAGCCCTCCTACTATACCATCGCGCAATTACACGCCCGTATTCTAGCAGGCGGTAAAGCACTCTTCTTCTCTAACGTCCTTTACCACCACTTTCACTCCCGAATCCCGAAGAATTTATGATTCCTCGCGAGATGAATTCTTCGAGCTCACTCATCCCTTTTAATGACTTTCTATCTGCTCCTTCCGCATCTAAAGATTAAGACTCTGATCGACGCTTTGAGCACGAATATCCCATGTTATGGAGTTTTATCCATAATTTATGGTTTAAGATGGAAGAGTATGCTCGATACTTCATGGGTCTCGATATAATACTGCCTTTGAAGGCGCTCGATCGATCGGCGATACAGTCGGTGCTTTCGTGATGCGTACTACTTACTTGAAAGCCGGCTAGCCTCAGGAATACAATCGCAGGACAAGCGGGGGGCGGTGCAGCCCTTAGGAGCTCAGCTCCAGCATCATCTCTGCGGCCCAACCTCGATAAAGGACCTTCATGCACTGCCAGATGTAATCTCGCATTGCAAAGACTTAATTCCCGCACACTGGTGAACCTCAACAGCTCGGAGAATACTGCCAAGCTGTCCGATTCCTGAAAGAGCGGAAGTACATCAAAGATTACTAGATATCTTACATGGATTCGAGGAAATTCGTTGCGTGTCTGAAGTGGATTTATATCTACGTTCGCTGGCAACGCGGTTACCGTAGAATACAGAATTCAACCGGAATCTACATCGATAGTCCTTCAGTTGGCACGATTAATTCTGAGTGGAAGGTCGAATCCAATTGGAATCTACTAAGGGTCTTTATAGGATTTCTCGCGTTACTGCTTCTCGTATACAAGTCAATTTGGATTTAGTGCCCGCCGCGAAACCCGAAACCTTCTTGCAATCGTGCTTCGGATTCAAGCCCCCCATCTCTCATTATCACCCACAAAGCACATGCTGATACCCTCTGTGCTTTAATCCAAGAGATCAATGTCACTTGAAGACAGAGGGGGTATTGAGCTAGTCTCACATGAAGATGCGAGAAAGAGGAGTAGGATTGCAAGGCAGTCGGTATCATGGGGCAAAGCAAGTTGCTCGAGGATCAAAGTGTTCCATTAATCTCTGGATCCTGAGTGTTTGCTTGAAAGAAGACACGAGTTTCCTGATGTTGCAAGCTTGGCAAAATTGCAAGGTGACACTGCAATTAAATCGGACAGGAACAGTGGGTGGGTAAGAGGATCGTCGCTGAAACGTTCGGGCTTCTGAGATAGTTTGTTATCAGAATGCACTAGTTGGGAATAGTGCGACCCAATTAGCAGGCACAGTTCCCAGTGTCGTGTAAGTCCCGTATCAGTGGCTGTCTGCTGATACTCGGTAGTCGAGTAGTTCCAATTGATTGGGGGGGTTGGGCCGAAAGTCGTCGATCGTCTGGTGAGCCAACTGTTTCGGTTTCAGTGAGACTTCGCCTGGCAGTTGCATGTCGTGCTGGCAAGACACGCTCCAGCTTATGATGCAACATGCGCTGCCAGGAAAGTCACTGTAATATTCCGCAGCCGCTGATTCCCCAGGAGAATCTCGTTGCGGTCTCGAACCCTCGTCGCGCTCCGACGACAAAGCGAAACTTTGACAAGAGCGCTTTCCCAGCCCTCTCGTTTCAGCCGCGTACTACCTGAACAGCCGGAAAGACTGTGCCATTGCATCCACAAAGAATACCGCGCACACCATTGACGATCCTTAATTAGCCCTTTAAATATTTATGCGCGTCGCGGCCATCTGGCAATGGAAGGATGGAGGCGCGCACGCGAGGTGCAGCAATTCTCCGGAGGTCGAACTTGATTGTGGGCTTGAAAAATGTTTAACCGGTAGTCAATGCAACAAGTGTGTTGCCCGTGGGATTAATTATCAATCGTACGCAATTACTTTCAAATATGATATCACCCCGGGGAGTTGCTCAATCCCTTCGAATGAAACTTTCTGATGCCAGTTAATTGAAGTAATATCTGGGGAATAACATCAAGTATGCCGAGAAATAATTTACTTTCAAATCACCGCGTGGGGTGATTGACAGGGATTGTAATTAACGATGTCAACGGACCGACGGGAATGTCAAGGGTCAAAGGACCTTCAGTACTGTATAACGCAGCAGTAGCGACTTTCATTCTTGGCCACTGTAACGAACCACCGCTGGTGGTTGACATCGGGCAACGTTGGCGCAATGCAATTTTCCAACTCGACTCTCCTTTTTGCACAGCTCCCCTTTCAGCCGGTGCCAGCAACATTTAATGAAACGCGTTGTTAATATCGCGGTATTTATGGTTAATGTTTTCCACGAGCGCACTTGACACATAACGCGCTGCCGATATTACGATATAAATATGGAGAAGAGGAGTGCGGACGCCCCGCTTTTCTTTTGCGGCCCGGTACGCGGTCGTCTGGCAAGGAGGACGGGAATTTGAAATAGTTCCAAGTGGGGCGAAGTCATGTCGGTGTCAGCAAAAAGCTCGAACGTGGATCAAGAGCGTGATCGTCTTTGCCTAGTGTCTCGTTAGGTGGAACACTAGGCCACCAATCTTGCATGAGCCCCAGCAGTTCAAACATTCCTCTTCCCACGTGCAGCCAGCTTCGACAAATCAGTCCTAGCATCTACCGTTTCCCATTCAAATTATTAATGACGCTGGCTTCGGCGTGCCACCACTGAAAGGGGAGCTAAAGTTCCGTCAAAGTATCAAAGAGTTGCCAGGTTCAAATATGCCCCCGAAACGATCGAACTACCTGACTTCTCTAGCAACGATATTATCTCAAGAAATAATGAGCCAGTCGAAATACTGCTTCAAGTGGCTGCGCCATTTTTCATGGGACGTACTAAAGCCGCCGCGGTCAATATTAACGTCCAATAACCGGGACATTATACTTCCTTTTTAAAGTGCACGTCCGCGTTATCCGTGACATGCGGCGGCGCGGCGGTGGGGAAAGCAAGCATTGGTAAACACCAGAGCCGAACCCCCGAAAAGCCTCGGCGGAGGGCATTGTTTAGGTATAATCGGCTTGGCGCGTTAAATGAAATCCTCACTATTGTTTTCACGCGTGATATCAGCACGCCCCCACAAGGATTTCACGGTTGCGCAATTTATTGCTCGCGGGATATGCCGCGAATTATGCGATTTTCCGGCATGCCAATATAATCAGCCGCATATCCGGCAGCATCCCCCTCCGCGCCCCGCCTCGGCCAGCCCCGCCCTGCCCATCCATCTGCAGCACGCCCTCATTACAAGGAGATTAAGCGTGTTGTTCGTGATTTTATTGCTCCCACTAATACCATCGCCGATTTTGCCTCCCGTTCGCTCCTACCCTCCACGCTCTCCTCCGGCATTCCTCTTTCCCCCTTTTCGGTCATTGAAAACCAATAACTAGTTCATATTCCATATCAAAGCCCGATTCATCGGATGCGTGCTTGTTACTCCGAGCTTACAATGGAGTTAGCCGGAGCGCGCGCCCACCAACTTTCAACACGCGATAAAGCTTGTCGCCCCAGAAATTCGTAGCTATCTCCGTGCGTATGCAATGCAACCAGATGTGTGTGTGTGTGTTGGTCGCTCCTGTTGGTGGAAACTTTCTCTCGTACGAAATAGTGAGAAAAAGGAGGAAGAGGGGAATAGAGGAGGAGGATGCGGTTGGAGGGAGGATGTGCGCCGCATTCTCATGGAAATTTTCGTCGAGCGTTTGCGCCGGCCAACGTCCCTGAGGATACTTTCGCACATAGAGAGGGAGTGAGAGAGGGATAGAAAAGAGTATGAGGACCAGGAGCAATTTATTGCTCGCAATATTACCGAGGACGTGGAACGGGATCGAGAGAAACCGTCGCGTCGGCCGTCCCCGAACGATGTGTGTTTTATGACTCTCCAAAAATCGCTTTCGGTGCACCTATCCGCCGAATCCTTTCAAC
Source organism: Ectemnius continuus (assembly GCA_910591665.1). NCBI lineage: Eukaryota > Metazoa > Arthropoda > Insecta > Hymenoptera > Crabronidae > Ectemnius > Ectemnius continuus. The sequence continues at coordinate 2,166,099 of OU342868.1, read as the reverse complement.
AGCGCTTTAAAGCGAAAGGCTGATTAAGGCGGGATACGTCCCGTTGAGGGGAAGCGATACGACATCTGAGAACGATCTCCTAGGCCGCGTCTCATATTTTAGCTCTTTCCCTTTCCCTCACTCTTTCTCTCTTAGATATTTTATTGGCCAGGGTTTTATTACCGAGAGGAGTTCGCGCGCGTGTATGTGTGTGTCCTAGATGCTACCGGCTTTGACATAACTCTGCTCTGATTTATATGGGATATACATGTGTGCCGCTTACGTAAGTCTTTGCCGCGCGACACATAGCTGTACACTGTATACGGTTCGAGTAGATAAGGCAAGCTCTCAGAACGTACTTGGGATTATGATGCATCCAGGTCCTTTCAGGGCAGAGAGAAACTTGGACCACTCACTCTCTCTCTCTCTCCGTCCGATTAACGCGAGTATTCTCGAAGCACGTAAAAGGCGAGGCCATAAATCGTTCCCACGAGGATTGCGTAAAGGCGGCGACAAATTCGAGGGATAGCCCTGCGAGTAATAGTCCGGTCGTTACACTCCCGATGATCGATTCCCCAGCTTAATGCACCACTTAGCCTGCCACTCCATTTTCCGGGGAAAACTGCTCGGCCACCAGTGCGTATCCGCATTGGTGTTTACGGCGAGCTGTCTCCCGCGCTCCCGGGAGCATTTTTAATAATGGAAAACCCATTTGGCCGCGTACTCGAGATGTATCTTGTTTGTCGACACTAGCTCGCCAGCCCTCCCGATTCCACGTTTTCTGTCATATCTCATAGCCGAGCCAGTTTCACCAATTTTCTGCTTTAGAAAAACACGAGCGCAGGTTATTAAGCAAGATTGAGTAAAATATGTCGCAGTGCATTGCGAGGGAATTTTATCCCCGCACTTGCGCTCAGGCCAGGATTTGACTTTTATGCGAATGCCTGGTGTGCCGTTCTGCTCTATCCCGGTATTGCGTATAAAGAAGTAATCTCGGTGTGGGTGAATCACCCCCGGCGATTCACGGCTTCCTCTCTCCCTCTCCCTCCCTCTCTCTCGTGGTGTCTGTGCTCGCGTACGTCCGTGCGAATGGTTATCACGAAGCGATTTCCCGAGGCTCGGGAAAGGATCGCGGCCGGAGAATTGCCTCTTCGAATTCCGTCCTCGGATTTGAATAATTTCGCTGAGACGAGCTGGTGGAGGAGGCGCCAGACTGCCGCTCTCGGTAACGTACATACAAACAGGCCTCCCCCATGATAAAATTCCATGTACCCATCCTTCCTCCCTTGCTATACCATATTCCCTCCTATTTGCCAAGCTTGGTGAAATAAACTCTCTGTACTATCGATCGCTATCTCGATAGGAAAATAGCTATGCAACAAGAAAATTCAGCTATACGTATACTTGGAATCCCTCACTGCCTAGCTATAACGCAGCTAGCAGTAACTGCTCGTTAATTAGTATAACAATGCACCGCAGTATCCGAGCTCCTAGCGTTTCCTCGTCTCCGTGGCAGGGGACGCTTGATAATTATCGTCTAGTAATTTCCAGCCGCTACTCTCTCTCTCTCCCTCCGCTTTCTCTAACTCTGTTATTTAAGGGGATACGGCTATAATAAGCGTAAATGTCGGCTCCTGTCTGCTTCCACTGACGAGGGTTGAAACGAAGGGTTGAAAACGTGCGCAGAGGCGGCGGCCAATGCCGAAGAATGGAGGCTCTCGCATTTAAGAGAATGGCTGGGCCTTAAAAATTGGCAAAGTCCATCGCTGTATTTCAGAAGCATCCCAGGAGAAGAGAGAGGAAGCTTTCTCCCTGACTCCTCGACAATTAGTGAGCCCGAGCTAAACAATGCCGGGAGTTACTTCGCTCTCATCTCCCATTCTCCTCGAGTGGTGTGCCCGGGCGCGAGAGGTGCACTGAAACCTGGGCCGCCGCACGAATCGCTGGCAATTAATTACCCACTAGCACGGCAATTCGGCCCTGCACCTGCTGGGGTTATTCGTGGTAACGGTAGAACTCGTTCACCCTCTGCGTGCTTTCGCTCTTTCTTTCGGGGGTGGGAAAGGGTCGGTCCTTGAAAGGGGGGATAATGGCTCGTCGCCAACAATCCTCATTTCAAGATTCCCCACTCGGGGGGGAGAGAAGGTTAAACGATTCAATGAAAGAAACCATGGGATATATTCGCTTTATTTGCCTGTTGGACCCTCGCACAGCCGCTCCTCGCTGCCAGCATCTCGTCAAATGTAACCTCATAAATCAGCAGGGCTCGTGACTCCACACTTAAAGCTTTTTATGTCATTTTATCTTACGCCTTGATCGTTGGATTGGAAAGCGAAATTATTATTTTAATGATACTTATTCAGGGTTTCCCTCCATAAATTCAGGCCGAATTTTATCGCGCCCGAGATTGCGAAACGAGTTTCGTGCTTCGACGCTTTTTTGCAGCATAGTCTTCAGTATTTCGATGAGCGCGCGCCTCAAGTGCACGCTGGCGTGCTGATGTGTGTCAACCTCGTAACTTCCTGCTCCCAGTGGGGAGAAGCGCAAACTTTCCCAGCGATTCTTTTTACGAGTGGCGGAGTTGCGCTTTAGTGGAGAGTGCGGATACCGCATCAGCTCCTTTTACGAATCGTCCGCCCGACTGTAACTTTACTTAAACCAACCGAGGAAGCTCGAGTCTCTTGCGAATTTCAAGCACATACAGGCGGGATCAACCAAATAATGCTCCTACTAAAATTTCACGACAGTAACATATTTCAACTTTCTCGCCATTCGTAGTTCTCCCTTTTATATTATATGCGTTCATCAGAATTCCTATTATCAACTTCGTACTGTCTGATTCCACCTGTCAGTATGTTACTTTACGTAATTCTAAGTAGACCCTACGGAACTAGACGAAGCGTGGAGGTATCCACTACTTGAGGAAATTCCATCTCGTTATGGGGAGCTCGCTTTATGCACGGCTTCGACGTTGCCAACTATAATATACCCTGCGGAAGGTCGGAGGAGCTTTCCGCGCGCGAGAAGCCCCAAGCACGTGTGCACGTGTTACGGGAAGATTTTACGCGTACGCTCCCGAGCGATGAGACTGCACACTTGCCAGTATCATCAGGGTGTGCAGCCTCGCTTCATTCGTATCGGCTCGAACTCCATTATCTTAAAGATTATTATAACCATCCACTCCATCGGGGATGATATCCAGTTAATTCTATTCATCCCATGCGCCATCGCTATCGCGGCGAATGCGCCTTAAGTCAGGTGGAAAATTTTTAGAATCGACGCACATTGAATACGAGTGGTGCGAGCATCGGACGAGGTAGTAATGGAAGAATTAAGAAGTCTGGAGAATTGGATTCTAGGATGCGAATACACGTGTGGTACGAGGTTTCAGGAGTGGCACATCACCAACACCGATGTACACAGAGAGGAACTTTTCGGACATTATTATCGAAACGGGCTAGTTGGAATTCTATTCCCTTCTGCCGGTTGGCGTGGTCGGAGCGCGTTATGCAACTCCCTGCTAGAGAGAGTCTCGCAGTCGCGGGGAGTTCCTCTAGGACATTACTGGGAAGCACTTTCGGAATTGCGAGCCACCGAGCAGAAGGGAACGGAGATGTCCGAGCGATTCCAACCTCCCCGACTACCTTTATTTTTCTACCCACTCTCTCCCCTTTACGTTGCTCGCGACTTGCTTACTCGTTGAATATAAACTAGGAAATACGCCACGCAAGATTTACGATTCGCGAGACTCACCACTGAGTGATTCAGTGTATACTTGTTACTGTATTCTTGATATAAGAAAAGAAGGAAGAAAGATGAGGAATTAAGAATGAAAGTCGGGACTCACCTCTATTCTGAAGGTCCACCCTTCGAGGCTGAGCAGTCTCAATGTCGAATTCCTGGCGAGAGCGTGACAAAGGAGCCGGGAGGGATGATCGTCAAGGGCGAGCCGCGGACTGGCGAGATCCAAGAGCTGGAGACAAGGTGCCTCGGTGAGTGCTAGTACTAGTGGCATCACATCCGTTGGTCTCGATGCTCCAGCAGCTCGGAGGGCGTCCAAGTTACGCGCTCGCCTGATGGTCTCACCGAGACAGCCCGCGTCCAATCCGCCTAGCAGGCACTTGGACACGTTCAGAGACCTCAGCTTGCAGTTCGGCTCCCTAAAGCATTCAGGAAAACGGAATCGATCAGTTAGATTACTACGCAGTCGAGAATGCGATGTAGGACTTCCTCTGAGAGAGAGTTCCCTCTCCCACTCCTATTCTTGGTGGCCACGCATTCAAGGCAAGACCTACTGCTATTACTGTCTCGCTCGACAAAGCTTTCTTTGGAGAAGAAAATACGAGAAAGTAAGGAAACGTCATTCTACGATCATACGATTGGAACCTCAAGGCGTTCCTTTAATAGACTGAGAGTATATGGTATCAGTGCGTCCTGGCAAGAGTGTTACCTTTATCCGTCGATGTTTCACTAGCTCCTTTTGTTATGGAAAGCTTTTCTCTATCCGTGTACTCTTCCTGATTACTTTTCTTGCGGTATCATGCGATGGTGTTGCGGCTAATTCACGAGGCCGCAAAAAGCCTGATAAGCATAGAGGCTTATGAGGCAAGTTCAAGGAACAACGCGAAATAATGGGCAACGCTCCTCTCCCACGGGATAATGGAATCGATCTCATATCGCGGTGGCGCAACTTTCACGAAAACTTTTTAATGGAGCTCTCGCGCGCTTCGACTTCGAGACTCCGGAGAATAGGAGAGCAAGGGAGAAAGTGAGATAGGGAAAAATAAGCGACAGCCAGTCAACGGGGAACGGGAAAAATTGAATCCGGACCACTGGCAGGTTTGGAATTACGAGGGATCGATGATTATACGTTTTCTTCGGACTTCCTTCGAGTTGGCTCCTTTATTCGTTTAACAGGAAACCTTCTAATTAAGACACTTTCCCCGCTAATCTAGTCACGACGAAACGATCGAACTGATGTGATCAGCCTTCCTGCAGAAATGAACTTAGCCATTGGAGCGATTAATAATTGGACGATCAAATTATCTGATTGGATGCCCGCCGGATTTTTCTATTAATTTCGGGCTCCAATTAATTTTTCCTCAGCCTTCTTTGGCTTGGAGATTTGGGTCAGCCTAGCTAATCCGATGTTAAGTCGCTACGAATTCACGTAGATAACACTCTTCCTAAAGGTTCAAGTTGGTTGAGTGTGTTCGGAGCACTGGACCGGTATATCTAGCTTTAATAGGGCTGATTTAAGAAGGCCACTTGCCTTGGCAAGGTGGATAGTAGCCGGATTTAATGCTATCTATTTGGAGGATATTTACCCGGGGTAATACTAGTGCACGCCTGGCCAATGGTACAGTAGAGCAGTAGCCAGCCGTGGCGTACGTCTAATGGCGAGTGTTTAACGGTATCCAATAGTACTAAATTCACCCTGCAACCTCCACGCGTTTCTACAGTAGCCAAAAGCATACAGCACAGGCGTGCCCGGAATCAGGAGTCTATGAAATGGTGCTCAAATAAAATGCTGCCTCACAAAGAAAAGCGAGAGACCAAGCTTACGAGGAACTATTTTTGGGATCCCGACCGACGGGAGAACCAAAGCCATTGCTCACGGAGTGTTTATGTGCTCGAGGCTTTCGACAGTTGACGAATGAAATATTCGACATTGCTTTGAATACCGCGGGTAGAGAATGGACGGGAGAGTTGGAGCGACTAGATGTAGAGGAGATAAGCCTGAGCACAATAAAATTGGGATCGTAAGTCAGGCGATCGCGCGCGTACAATCGGGCTTAAGTTTCGACAGGTTTAGTGCTGGAGATTCCGCCTAGAGCGATTCTTCTCAGTGCTGGTACGGGAAAGCACTGGCTTCAGCGAAATAGGTCGAACTGTTTTAGTGGTCCTCCGCCCTGTGACTAGGTTCTCGTCAATCTCGATGTGTTTCCACCGCTTCGACTTGCTCCCTCCTCTCTTTTTTCTCACTGGCAGAGTCTAATGGTTTTCACTAAGTGGATGGTGTACATGAAGACAGTGTACAGTGTACAGATTCTTCCTCATTAACCCGTATACTAGTTGGACAGCACATTTCCTACTGTCTCAAGCAGGAGACAAAAAAAGCCGGTGAAGAGTTGACTCTCCGGCTTGTGGACACGCGCGACCTCACACGATTCTGCCGGAATATAGCCCCGTGCACTGTATTTTTTCAACAGAGCTTTAACTTTTTTATGAGAGGAAGAAGAACCTCTCTAAACCCGGCAACTTCAATCCCCGCGGGGTCAATTTCCGTTTCACTGTACGATGCTTTACGCAGCACGCTTGCTGGCAAGACCAAGATGCTAAGATGAGGAACGTCCCATAACGCGGCCAAAACCGATGAGAGCTCTAAAATAACCGGCCGGCATTTTCATCCGCCAACTTTTGCCTTTATGCGCGCAATATTAAATCGTCAAGGGGTTTCTCGGTACCCACAATCCCGCAAGTGACCAGCAAATAATTCGACTTCCAAAGTTCTCCTACTCTCTTTTCCCTCTCAGCGGACGTAAACTTTGGAAGTGGTAGTTGGCCGGGGGTGACTTTTATTGTCGAGCGAGCTGCGCCCTCGAAGGGAGACAGGGAAACTCAAAACCTCGCCAGAGCTGAACTGGATCTCACTCTAGCTACACCGAGAAGTGTGAGTGTTCCTTGGTTTTCCTGCATGATAGCAAGCTCACCACCGCACCGGTGCGGTGGTAGTGCTGCCGGCTGGGATTGCGCCGGTGGCCTGGACCATTTGTTTCCACGCCCGCGCTGATGAAAAGGTGGAAAGAAAGAAAGCACTCGAGGCCTTTATGAATCCATTTACCAGAAAGAGGGAAAGAGAGGGCTGTGGCTTGCTTGCACTCGAGCGCTCGAGCCACGTGGATGCAGAGTGTGTTGCCCACTGAGAGATCCTAAAGCGACTGGTCGTTCAGCTCGAAGCCGGCTGTCACCAAACCTTTGACCTATTGTTTCTACCCTTACACCCCACTGAACCTTTCAGTGCTTAGCTAGAAGCCTTGCCCACTACAGATTCCCTCCGTCTTCCTAATGTTTATCTGACATTTTTCGAACTTTCCTGAATTGTTCATAAATCGATTGTTTTGGTATTAAGACAGATAGAAAACATGAAACCAATGGCAGAAATGCCAGAATTGTACTGAAAACACTTAGAAACAGCCTCCGGAATAATCGAGTTCACCTAATTCTGACGGTTTTCCTCATGTTTTTTAAACTTCCCGACCTTTTCCGGGGCTGAAATTTTGTAGAAAGTGTTTTTTGACATCGAGGAAGAAGTAGAAAAAATTCCAGAGCCCTAGCTCAAAATTAATTTTTTCGCAAATTTTTTAAGGCATACCCCTTCAAAAATTTTCGATTTTTCGAAGGTTCTGGGACCGGGACGAACGCTTGATTTTTCGATTGCTCGTGTCTCAAAACGGATAAAAAACATAAATGTTGTGGGGGAAATGCCGGAATTCGACCTAAAACAGGTGGAAAACCGATCTTGAATATTTCATTTCAACGGTTTTCCCTATGTTTTTTTATCTTCCCGACCTTTCCCGGGGCTGAAACTTTGTAGAAAGTGTTTTTTTGCATCGAGGAAAACGTAGAAAAAATTGCAGAGCTCTAGCTCAAAATTCATTTTTTCGCAAATTTTTTAAGGCATACCCCTTCAAAAATTTTCGATTTTTCGAAGGTTCTGGGACCGGGACGAAAGCTTGATTTTTCGATTCCTCATGTCTCTAAACGGAAAAAAAACATAAATGTTGTGGGGGAAATGCCGGAATTCTACCTAAAACACGTGGAAAACCGATCTTGAATATTTCATTTTAGCGGTTTTCCTCATGTTTTCATCACTTCCCGATCTTTTCCGGGGCTGAAATTTGGTGGGGAATGTTTTTTTGCATCGAGGAAGAAGTAGAAAAAATTCCAGAGCCCTAGCTCAAAATTCATTTTTTCGCAAATTTTTTAAGGCATACCCCTTCAAAAATTTTCGATTTTTCGAAGGTTCTGGGACCGGGACGAACGCTTGATTTTTCGATTTCTCGTGTCTCAAAACGGATAAAAAACATAAAACCAATGGGCAAAGTGCCGGATTTGTACCGGAAACAGGGGAAAACAGCCTTCTGAATAATAGAATTCTATGGATTTAGGCGGTTTTTTCACCTTTTCCAAGCTTCCCGATGGTTTCAGAGGCTGAAATTTGTCATATAAAGTCTGTATTCACAGAGGAAGCGATGGGATGAAAATCAGAGCTCTAGGTGAAAATTTTTGAAGGGGAATTTTTGGAATCAATGTCGATGGTTTACGCACAAAGCAATGGCTCTGTATACGGAAAATAATCACAGAAATATTTTTCGCACGCTCTGTTTCCAATTTGTTTCCATCAGGGCGGAGCGTAGCTTCCTGGGTGGTATGCTTTTAATTAAAAACATCGTTCCTCTGCTATCCATGTGGCCCAGCGAACGTGCTTGCCCTCTGGGGATATTGCGCGCACCCGCCACCCACTCATCCACTATTTTCGATTTTCTGAAGTCGACGTCCTTCCATTTGGAAGCCAAGATCGATCAGCCTCGACAAATTAATCTGTACGACTGGGCGGACGTAAAAGTCGGATGGCTTTCGATTCGCCAGATTTTCACGAGCGATTTCAATCTTACGATAAGTGTGTGCGCGGTACGAGGAGCTTAAAAGCCGAAGAATGCAAGATGCAATTATGCGGGGAACGCTCGTTTTACGCTCGGCCTCATTGCCGCGAGTGAAGTATAATCGCCAACTCAAAGCGAGCCGGTGTTGGTGTAGGTTCATCTCGAGTATCCCTCGGGCGGACGTGAAATGAAATTATTGGAATACAAGCAAAGGTTGGTGCCGGCGCCGACAGTAAAGTCGGACGTAAAATTAAAATGTACAATGGCCTGTCGCTTCTCGACGAAGCCTTCGCCTGAATAACAAACGGTACCGGTTAGTCGGGAAGCCACATATCACCATCTGAAATCCCCTCGAGTCGCCGAGCAGGAAAACACGAATTACGTTATAATTCGTCGAAATGAAAAGTCTCGCTTATAAAACGTATTTGGAATTATTATATAAATGGCATGGCGAGCCTTAGATGGCAGGGAATTAAATGAAAGTGGGGTTCTCCTTCTTCTGACGCACATATGCTCAATGCGCCGGAAAACTGAATGGGGTATCGGAACAAAAGCTGGCAAATTTTTCAGGTCCGTGTGTTCCGGAACAAAAGAGGTTTCCGCTCGAATGCCAGTTGGCTTTATCCAAGGATGCTTATTATGTGCTGAAATCAACACCTTCGCATGCCCTTGAGTTAGCGCGGAATAAACGATGAATAACGGACAGGTGTCGGAGCCTCTCCCCTTTCTCATATCTATTTCCGTTGAAAGCAAATATTATGCACAAATTTTTCAAGGTCTCTGTCATAATTATATAACAAGGTCAGTGAAATATCTACGGACTACGGACAAAGAGAAGGATTTGCTTGAGGAAGGGCAAACGGTTGATGACAACTGGGGCTGTTTTTGATCTGTAATCCTTGGAATATGAGAGACAGGGGAATTCCTTTGGGGAATTAGGGAGGAGCTTAGCTCTCCGTTGAATATGCGAAAGAGACGTGGCTAGGTAATTCTAGGGGTGAAATGCGAATGTCTCCAGCTCCGGAGGGTAGAGGGCTGAACGGGGTTGCGCGGCCGGAAGTTCGCGCGGGGTAAGTCCGCATAATTTCCTGAACGGCCACTCTCCCGCTCGTGGCCGTCATTTCCATAACTCATTTAGCAGGCATTCAGGAATCAAAACTCCGGCCGGGCAACTTAGACCACTGAGATATCGTCGCTGGGCGAAAGTTAGCCGGCAACGGGCAAACATTGTTACGGGATCGGCGTATACACTCATGAATGAAATTCCGCCGACGCTCCAGCATCTCTCTTAAATATTAATGTCCGGCAATAATTTGCCCGCCGCAACTCACAACTTGGAGGCGCACCCCGACCGCTCTTCTTTCATCTCATTAAAACTTCTCGGGAATAATGTTAGCGGTATGCGAGCCACTCACCTGATGGCAGCGAAGATCTCGTGGAAGCCGGTTCCCTGATGGCTGGCGACGTCACAGGTTGGCAGAGGATGAAGCAGGGGCAGCCGGTGGCACAAGACGCTGTCACTGTTCCGCTTGCTGCTACCATTACTGTCCCGGTCGCGATCGTTCTGCGGCAGTGGCCCATTGCCGGATCCAGGAGCTGGTCCCAGACCAAGACCGAGTGGTAGTCTTGGAAGAGTGGCCGGCCTCGTCAAGCTCCCATAAGCTGCCAAGGCACCACGAGGAAGAGAGGAGTAACAACGATTTAAGGGTAGTGTGCCTAGAGTGCTGGATGCGCATCCACTACTGCCAGACCCCGAGCCAGAACCTGCATGAAACACTCCAATAAGTATCCGGCCTGATAGTACAAGTCTGCCTATCTGGAAAACTTGTCACAATCCAACAGAACCGAAAGCCAAACGCGACTCTACTTTATCTCTTCTAATGGTACGCGACCGCTTATCTCCATTTTCGCGCAGCCACAATTCTCATTGGAGTAGGCGCTCCCGTCCCGGGGACACTAACCCCTAATTAAATCGTGTCTGAAGTAGGTTGAAAAGCTTTTTCATAGTGCGATGAACGCTTCGGGTAGAGGTGTTTCCGTGTGACAAATAGTCGAGCTCTAGTTACACGATTAGGGTGACTGTTCTCGCGGTGGTTAGCCTTCAAAAGCGGGAAGCGGGAAGCGGGAAGCGGGAAGCGGCCTCCTGGGAAAGTTCCCAAGTCGAGCCTATTTCAGCAGGTAAAAGCTCGCGAGCTTTTGCCACGAGAAAAGCTAGCATTAGACGCGGAGTCGTGAACCCTGAAGCGCGTTCAGCCTGGAGTTTACGAGTCGCGAAGGCTTTGCCGCTTGGACTTAAAATAAACCAAGTGTACGAGCAATGCCGCCTGTGTGACTTCTTTGCGAAACGACTCGTAAAATGAGTGACGGCGCTTGATAGCGTTGGAGAAGTGACTGCCAAGGGAACTCTATTAAGGACACCTTCTCTCCTCGACACTCGATCCATCCCCTTCCAATCTAAATGGATAATGCTGTTCTATGAAGGCCCATCTACATAGTCGTGCATTCCATTCCTCGGTACTACCATAAACGAACCGATCCAAAGCCGGCTGGGGAGCAATCCAAATAGAGAACGAAGAAATACAACGCGGAACCACGTAGTACTGTGTAAATGAACCTGCTCGCCGAGAGTCGAACGAGTTTGCTGCTGCTGCCTATGGAATCTCTCTCTCTCTCTCCATCTTTTTGGACTTGTCATGATGTCGAGTATAAAAGACTTTATTGACTCTCCATCTATGAAATCTACACATGAAACGACAGTTCTACAGAAAAATCTCTGATGACCATTCGACGGACTTTCCATTGAATTAATGAGGACCGACAGCATCTGTTCCAGTTGGAATTCAACCAAAGGTGATATCTACGATCTGGCAGGAGAATTTTATTCCCAGGTGTCGTTAGTATTTGGATCAGAAAATATTAGGATTCACGTGGACGGTAATCTCGTTATCGCAACGGACGTGTCGGAGCTCGGGGTAAACCGGTGTGTCCGGGAGGGAGTTTAATTCGAAAGCTTGGCATGCGTCGCAATCGACGGGGAGTTAACAAACTCCTTTTTGAACGTGATCTCGTATACACACTCATAGAGGAATTGGGGAACACGTGGTTCCCTCCCTCTTTCTCTCTCTCCTGCAAACGTGTGCCCGAGAAAATTATACGTATCACAGGGATTAACGAAAATTCGGGTGAAAGCCGATGCGAGAGAGCCGTTGTCAGGTAGACAGTATAAATTTCAATCTGAATATTAATCCGCATGGAAGATTTTTGTTATACACTCTTTAATGCCAGTATCATGGGCCTCGGATTCTCGCAATATGGAAATATATACAGGCGATGGCTATGCCCGATTTTTCCTGGCCACAGTGCAGAATTTCCCTGCAGTTAAAAGCATGCGCACCAGCCGTCCACTCATTATAGAGCAGTGTGCTGTGAAAAGTACACGCCGGATTACAATCCCGTCGATGTTATTCGAGCTGTCACACTGATTGGGACAAATGCACTTCCATAGGGAAGCAAAAGCGATCCTCATTGGAAGTAGTTACCGATGCTAGCGTAGCAACTCGCCCGAGCTCCTGCATCCATTCATTTTTGATACACAACAATCAATATTTAAAATTCTTTCCGGCTCGAGCAAACAAAACCGGACAAAAACGCACGGCCGATACACATACATACATATGTATAGGCGTATACTATTTGTGGAATCGGGGACATGCGAAATCTTCGTTCGCTATTCGCTGACGACTGGTTTTATCGCGTTACGCTATCGTATACGGGCGATCGCATTGACTTGGCAGTTTTTATTGCACCGTCGACGACGAATTTACGATTGTTACCCTCTGGACGGTACTCCCGGTAAAAACCATTACCAGTACGGGAGGGCGCGCCGGTAATGGCGCGCAGTCGTTCCCATCGTTCTCGCAACGTTGAATGCGAATGTCCGGCGAGACAGCTTTCCCTTAAACTCGATTTAATCTCGAGTCCAGCGTCCAGCTTCGCCCGAGCAACGTAAATTCCCGATCTCGAGAAGAGATTATTTCGCGACTGCCCGGCTTTCATTGAATTCGAAGGAAATTCACTGGTCCGAGAGTCGGTTCGATTTCTTTGCACCTGCGAGCCCCGTCTATGTGTATGCGTCAGGGAGTGCGTACGACGTGGCGCGGCGCTCGCTTGGCCGTGCAAACGAGTTTCGCGGTCGGCTAAGTTTCACCATGGCCACAATTCCATCTTATTCATGGAACAGTCATTCTCCTTGGGCGGATCTCCTATTACGTCGGCGGGCGATGCAAGGTAAGCCTGCTGCTCGGGACAGAAGGCGGCAGCGGCGGCGGCGAGCGCGCACTCCCGTTGCGGTGCTACTGATACATCCAACTCTCTCGGAGCCCGGATTAATTACGTATCGCCGTGGCAGTCTGGAAATCCAGTAAGTCTGCGCTCGTAGATTTCCGCGGTTACCGATCGACCGGTGGCGAGCCGCGAGTGCGGCTCCCTGCGGAAAAAACAGTCTCACTCGCTATTGAAAGTGCACTGGCCAGCGAATCGTAGGAGAGGGAGGGTGTGGGTGGCCAGTTGGCTGGAAGGTTCGCTCAAGCGAAATGCAAGCCTGTAATTTATGAAGGCGAACGTGCTCCCGGCCGGGAAATGCGTTAACCTTCCTAGCTATACGTGGCCCTTTCGGGCCCTTTAAATCGATCTCCGATTTATCCCACCCTTCCACTCGAGAGTACAGATTCGTTATTCGGAATCACTCGCTAGCAGAAGCGAGCCACTGCTCGCTCAGCTCGCACAGTCTCGGCCTTTCTATAAAGAGCGAGATTATTGCCGAGAGTCGAGGCAAAGCGAACTATTGATGGCGAACTCGAGAGAAGTGCGCCTGGCAAATTCTTAGGACGCCTTTCCTAGAATCGAATGTACATTACGAACTGAGAAGAGGTAGCTGCGCGCGCCAGCAGGTCATCCCGCGAGAGCCACTAAAGTTCTCGGCCACTAATAACGCGAACTTCCACTAGCAAGTTCGCTGGAGAGTCAGCCGCTTTTGCGGGTAAACGGCGGACGATCTTGGCCACCAGCGAATGAGAAGGCTGGTTGCAGCAAACGAACATGGTACTCGGTAAGCTGGTCCAACAGCCGGCAACTCCGTGGTCCCGGCTGGATCGCTAAAACTTGCTTCGCGGAGTTACTAGTTGTTTGTGGATCTCGAACTAATTGGATCGATTAGCTATTTGCTGGGCGCCATTGCTTGGCAGTGGGCTGACGGTGCGTCATTAATTCGGGACGAAACGGCGCGTCAAACTCTCCACTTGCTCTCGATAGACCAAACTGGCTGGCGGAAGTTTGACAGCCGTCCTGCTAAAATACATATCGACGCAATTGGAGACAGAGAAGAGAACGTTCGACTGACGAGCCGGATAACATTTGCGAGTTCCGATGCTTCGAGCTGCCTTTGTGCGTGATGAGGTTCAATGGTAAATAGCAGTTAGCCGCCGCCGTTCCAGGATAATGGGCCGTTCTACTTTTCAAGGAATGCTTGACCCAAATTATCAAGGAACATTACGAATGCGCTTCATCTAAATTCTAAATTCATTCTCCAGCGTCACTGGGCGGTAATGCGCCAGGCGTGACAAAGAGAATAGCAAACGGAAGAGAGCATCTTCCTTGGCCGTTTAATTCCTTTTGGTTCGTAAACCGCCAAGCTCTGGAAGGGGCACATACCGTATACTGCCTGCGAGGGAGTAATTGCGCTTAGTTCTATTTTTCCTCTCTCGCAAATTCCTTCTCTTTCTGGTACGCGCGCGCCCGCGCGCGCCGACTAAGTTGAATATAATTTACGCTCTACGGTGTATCCGTGGATGCGAGGAGGAAATAATTATTGGAAAGGGAGGATTCAGAGAGGGAAATTGCCTGTGTATAGCGATGTATCGCGGTAGGGGGGAGGCGGGGCGCAATTGTACAGCGCAATAGATCGTACTTCGAGGTCCAATTTACATTTCATATACCTCGGTAGGAAGCCGGTAACGATAAGATAGCAGGCGCGGGCGCGCGCGCGCGCGAGCACGAAAGTAGCTTCGTTCTTGCTCTCAGCTCGTAAGGGGAGCACAAGTGAAACACAACCCCGCCCCGCCCCGTCCCGTTCCCCGTTCGCAATTCTCTGCTGGCACAGCTTCAAAGTAAGGATCGTTATCGTTATGTCGCCCGCTCGAGGCAGAGAATTTATGTCGCTATGTTTTCCTCGTTAATTACCAGGGCTCTGCAAATCGATTTCACTGTGGGAGTGTAAGGCGCTTTATCGTGATTGGATGGCGGTTTTGAGGGGCCGAATTCAAGTACCTACCAAATGAACGTACCTATGTGAACTGGAGTGATGGAAACTATTGAGTGAAGAGGGATCCTTCAGAAAGTCAACGGAAGGCATCACGGGATTGCAACAACCTTTCGCAGGGACCACTAACTACCACTTTTTTAATCACTTCAATCTATTTCTGTACTCTGCCGTGTCTAAATTTCGTTGACATGATTTAGCTTCCGAACCAAATTAAAAATTATTTATAACTGAATACTTTCGAACTCATGTTCGCCGATATTATACACTGGGAATTCTGGTCTGCAATATTTCCGGCAGTCACGCGAAAGCTATAGCTTGAAGAATTGATTAGAACTCCGGCGGAAAGTGAGTGTGAGATGGTAGAGGGAACGGGGGGGAAGCGTTATTGAAGCTGAAAGGACGGGAATTCGAAGAGGTTCGTGGATTTGAGCGCAGACATTTAGCGAGCGTTATATTGGGGCCTTATCAAGCAACCGGCGTTAGACTCGTACAAAGGGAGAAGAAAAACACGATCAAAACGAGAGCACAGAGTAGCAGAGGAAGCCTTCTATTTCAATGAAGCAATTTCATGAGAGAGATACGGAGAAGAGTCGGTTCTCCTTCCGACAAATAAGCTTAGTTCGCTCTTTGAGAATACCAGCGAACATTTACACGGACTTGGAATTATCGGGTGAAATTCTGCGACCGGAATATTAATTGAAATTATTCTGACTCAGTACATTGAAGCTCTGAACGAGCTAAATTCAATGTCTCTGTATCTGCAAGTTTCATTTTTGTCGATATACTTGGCGTGCGAATGCTACTACTTGGAGGAGTTCGAGTAGTATAGGTCTGTCACTAGTCAGACATGCGTCGCGCACTCGATGCCTAAGGCTCGCAGTTGGAAGATAGCAGTACAGCCTTTTACTGTTCTTTTACTCCACTTTCACGGGTTTCACGCGAATATATGTATCGTGGGAAGAAGCTGAACACAACAAGCACTTCTTGGGAAAGCGTGAAGCTGGGAGATTCGATTTGCTGGTGGCCCGCTGGGCTCAACAACATCCCATTGATTCGGGCTTCGAACTCCACTGCGAGAGTGGAGTCAAAGCCACTTTCTTCGGCGACAATAAACTCCACTTCTCAGATATCTGTCCAAAGAAAAGATTAGCCCAGAAACGGTTATCGGGATTTTGATTTGAGAATATGTAACGTGCCTTTTTGATAAGGCAACGGTAGCTCGGGGTCATACAAGAATCTCTTTGCAAGTGTAAAATGGCTAAAATTGCGAGAGGCGTCTGTAATTGGCTTTCCCTGAGTCGGCTGCCGAGCGGAGAATGAGAATAGGTATACATATATCGGTGCTCGACTCGACGTGCTCCGGAGATACACATTTACCAACACTCGGCGGCGACGATAACATCAACCGCGGGACGAGGACCGTTTGTTTAAGCGAACGAGACAGGAGATAGGTCGTTCAGCTCGTGTAGGTCGTCGTCGACGTTGGGAGAGAATCGCTGGGAATACTTGCTGCTCGGAGCAAGGTGGAAGGTTGGCGGAGGCTGTGCACAGAGGAGACATCTTCCTCTTTATGTTCTATATACGTAAGGTTATCCGTACATGCGTAATCCTATGCCGGGGAAATCACGAGTAACGCTCGCTTGGAAATTAAAATTGCTGCTTCACATGGTTGGCCGAGATACTGGCAAAAATATATCTTTACTTATTTATACGGCCGTGTAACCCGGGGATATTTTATCCGGGACCTGGCAGGAAACGGAAACACTCTTAGCGATGATAAGAGGAGCTGCGGGATTCAGGAGGACGCGTAACAAAGGATTGCTGAGACGACTCCCCACCGCGGATGATTAATACGTTACTTGCGAGGCGGAAATTCAGTTGGAAAGTGTCGTTTGCACGGCGGCACTGGAAGGTATGTGTGCGAACCGCCCTCCACGATCTTGTTCATCTTCCTCGACGAGAGAAAGCCCAGCTATTATTACAGTCAACTTTACCGACGCCGCCAGTTCTGGGGAAATTGCCTTTACGATTTACCTTTCTATCCGGGGTGATGCAACGACAAGTACGCTTTTCTAACTTCATCCTAGCGATCTTTCAATGCTTCTCTAGAAATAGAATTTTGTACCTAACGAGAACTCCACAACGATCTTTATCCCTGTGAGAAAGTAGAAGAGAGCGAGAGGAGTGGGGTCGGGCAGTAGGAAACGCAAGGTTTGCCCTGGCAATTTTCCCATCGCAATTAGTCGCGACGGGCGAATGCGTACACAGCTTTCAATAATACTGGGGCACAAGGTTATTAGAGAGATTAATGGCGAACAGTGGGAGTATAATGACGGCTGACGGACGGACCGGGATGCTGGAGAAAGGCGAGGGTGGCCCATTTGACACAACGACGCGGCACGCTCTATTTCACAGTAATATCAAATGGAACCCCGGGGAAGGTCGGGCATCGCTGAAGTCGTTTGTCATACATTTAGTATGGTAGCGGGCGCGCTTGTTTTTCCCTGCGTATGGAAATTCAAAGCTCGCGAGATCAGAGAGGCGAATCTGGCGCGCGGCGTACAAGGGATATAAAACGGGAAAGGTCGTTTCACCGCAAATCGGCGGAGTACACCCGGGGCATCCGTTATCTGCGACAAATCGTCGTATTAGACACTTCGCTCCCGGAATCGCAATTTCGTCCGGTGCGCTGCTGCTGCCAGCGGCGGAAGCTATCCTCTCACTTCATAAATTGAATGCCCGGCCCCCGCGGCCTTCCATGTTCAAGGTATCTTTCGCTGGCCGCGCTATTGGGCCGGTAACTATCGGGGCAAATACTACTGCGCCAAGTTCGAAAGGGTCGAACTTCCGTTTGCCGGGTGCACCATGTAAAACGGCCCGGAAAACTTTCGCGCTCCCGATTTGCACGTTCCCTGTTAGGAAGGGGCTTTAATTCCGAGTTTCTAATCCCGAGCTCATGCCCGAGTTAATGATTCTCTCGAGCTATCGCAAACCCTCTCCCAGCTAGTGTGTGTACACGATCGAGTTGCGTGCTTAACATGCAATTTGTTTAATGATCAACTTCGAGCAAGGTCTAACAATACTCCTGGCATACATTGCGCGTTGTCAGTATTGCCGGCAGCTGCTAAACGATTTTTCAATGCCCATGTATCTGGCGGAAAGTCCCTCTTTTTTTATCTCCGTACTGTCGCTGTCCTCGGGCTACCATAAATCCGATTGCGCAAGCTGCGCTCTCTGCTCCCACGCAAATTGACCTTAATAGCTCTTGGGCAGCAGCGCATATTGGTCAAGTGGCAGGGGTGAAAAATTAAAACATCCCTAGTTTCATAGTTCCCTCTTTCCACGATTAAATCTCTCATTGGGATGACTACAGTTTCGGTTGAGTTAGACGGACTGGTTCTCGGTGTAGCTAACTTTTCGAATAAACTGGTTGATCGCAGCCTTGAGAAAGCGCGGAGGAGCGGAAGTACCTTGGCCAAGATGAACGTGCATCTGGCCCGTGATGGATAATCCGGGGGAATTTTTCGCCAGGAGGAAAAACGAGCGGAATCGCGCGTTTGGTTATGCTGTCAGAGAAGGTTGGGAGGGGAACGAACGAGTTATGTGGCTGGTACACGCGTGCCGACTGATGGAGAATAACGGCGCGCGTCCGAAATAATGATCTGTGGCCGGCCGGCTATTACCAGAGCGCTCGGTAGATCATGCATCATCTGAACTAGTGAACTAGACTGGCCGGGGGATCGTGGCCTCTAAAGACGATCGATTACGAGAAGCAAAGGAGAAAGCAACAAAAGATTAAAAAGGCAAAGTTTTACCCATACTGATTCCGGAGCTGGAGGGATCCTCGTTCTTGGCGCCCCAACTGCCGGCCAGGTTGAGTGCCAGCAGTGGTCTCTCCTTGAGGAGCTCGGCGACTGAGGCCAAGCCCTCGCAGCCGCATCCCAAATGGGGCAAGTGCAGTGCCTGCACTTGAACGCAGCCTCGGAGCGCCTCGCAGACACGGGACACTTGTTCGCCGGACAGATTCATGTCGAGGACCAGCCGCGCCAGGCTGCTGGAGGCGTGACTTAAGCCACGGCACAGGGCGTTCACCACGCATTCCAGCCTAAAACAGACAGCAAACATTTCTCTCGTTAGTTCTCTCGACACCATCCAGTGATACTTCTGCCCCTCTCGAGCCCACCTCGCAGCAACGAGTTTAACCCTTAGCGGCTCCCACTGCTACCACTCCGAACACCACCTTTTTCATATTACTTTCACTCCCGCTTCTTCTAGCATTCGGCCTCGCAGCTTTAACGAGCCACCTTCCTATGCCGCGCATTACTTCCCGGAGATTTTTCGACAAGCCCACTCTCTCCATTAGGATGCAAGGAGCGTGCACACATTTGTTCGGAAGAATATTCCGGGGTGTAGTGGTGGGTCTGGGAGGTGAGTTAGTTCGCTGATGTGGATTCCGACTGGTATATTTATGCATGTATAATGCACCGGGCTCTCTGTCTATTCCCTGTTATTTCACGGAGCGCCAGCGCTTCAGAACGTAGCAGGTGCACACACGCGCGCATACGTTTATGCAAAAGGTATCCTATCCTCTCTTCCGCCCGCTCTCCCGGCCAAGTCCCCGCGGAGAATTGCAAACGAGAGCGAGCGGATTCGGCTCGTGTTATAATATTCCAGGCGGAATACTTGCTCAGGATTTCCGCCATAAACGACACAGACTATCCTGTCGAGTAAAGCTTGACGGAATCGAAAGAAGTGTCGCGAAATTCGCTTGCCAACGGAATCCAAATGAACAAGTGTACAGGGTGATTCACTTGCCTTTGAATCAGAACTCTCCTAGCCCTTATTTTTTTGGTGGACTTCCCGACCTTCTCCGGGACTGAAATTTGGTGGGTAATATTTTTTTGCATCAAGGAAGATACCATAAAAATTCTAGAGCCCTAGCTCAAAATTCATTTTTTCGCAAATTTTTTAAGGCATACCCCTTCAAAAATTTTCGATTTTTCGAAGGTTCTGGGACTGGAACGAACGCTTGATTTTTCGATTGCTCGTGCCTCAAAACGGATAAAAAACATAAATGTTGTGGGGGAAATGCCGGAATTCCACCTAAAACACGTGGAAAACCGATCTGGAATATTTCATTTCGACGGTTTTTCATATGTTTTCATGACTTCCCGATCTTTCCCGGGGCTGAAACTTGGTGGGGAATGTTTTTTTGCATCGAGGAGAGAGTAGAAAAAATTCCAGGCCCCTAGCTCAAAATTCATTTTTTCGCAAATTTTTTAAGGCATACCCCTTCAAAAATTTTCGATTTTTCGAAGGTTCTGGGACTGCAACGAACGCTTGATTTTTCGATTGCTCGTGTCTCAAAACGGATAAAAAACATAAATGTTGTGGGGGAAATGCCGGAATTCTACCTAAAACACGTGGAAAACCGATCTGGAATATTTCATTTCGATGGTTTTCCCTATGTTTTTTTATCTTCCCGACCTTTCCCGGGGCTGAAATTTGGTAGAAAGTGTTTTTTTGCATCGAGGAAGAAGTAGAAAAAATTCCAGAGCCCTAGCTCAAAATTCATTTTTTCGCAAATTTTTTAAGGCATACCCCTTCAAAAATTTTCGATTTTTCGAAGGTTCTGGGACCCGGACGAACGCTTGATTTTTCAATTGCTCGTGTCTGAAAACGGATAAAAAACATAAATGTTGTGGGGGAAATGCCGGAATTCTGCCTAAAACACAAAGAAAACCGATCGTAAATAATGAATTTCGCCTAATTCCGATTGTTTTTTGCATGTTTTCATGACTTCCTGACCTTTTCCGGGGTTGAAATTTGGCGGGCAGTCTGCCCTTGCATCAAGGAAGATGTGATATAAATTTCAGAACCCCAGCG
This sequence comes from Ectemnius continuus, assembly GCA_910591665.1. Lineage (NCBI taxonomy): Eukaryota > Metazoa > Arthropoda > Insecta > Hymenoptera > Crabronidae > Ectemnius > Ectemnius continuus. The sequence continues at coordinate 2,145,249 of OU342868.1, read as the reverse complement.
CAAAATTTTTTTTTCCCATATTTTTGGCCACCGAAAATATCCCATTTTTGGTGGTGATTCAAAGGCAAGTGACTCACCCTGTACAGTTTACAGGCGCCAGGAAAACTCATCCGATTAGCCAGGCACAATCAGGCGAGAGAAATGCCTCATTATACTGAAATTGTTTGACCGTAGTATACAATATAGATGCAGCATCCGAATTTAGCTAATGCATGCGGTAATCTCGGTCTTAGCAGTGGTGAGCGCTATTCACAGTACAGTCTATTTCGGGCTGAAGAGCTTGTCTGACCAGGCACGTCGATTACCACTTGCGCGCTTCAACCTGGAAATATCCGCTGGTCCGTCACTCATCGCTTTCGGCCTTTCTCTCCCATTCCAACTCCCACCAGCCCTGTTAATTCCGCAGGCATTTCACGAAACGTCACGAATTCTTATGTTCCAACCAATCCTGTCACCTGAATTAATCTGGCACTGATCTAACCGGCTGCTACCGAAATATTTCAAGCATTCATGGCACGACTCGGTGGTGCACTGATAATAGCCGTTACGAAATTACCCTCGGCATTGCCGGGTAATTCGGATTAATGGTCCACTGAATTAATTGAGTGGCGAGAGGCGGAAACCGCTCGCGCAAAAGTACCCGGAAAGAATTCCTTATTATTTAACCGCCACGTTAGCGTGCTCGGCTGCACGGCATGCTAAGGAGGAGCATCCACCACCGCAATGTTACTCGAGGACGTAACAAAAAATTTATTTTCCTAGACAGTACTCTCGGAGAATATCTTGGTGGTGCTGGCTGGCACACAACTCAAAGCGGCAAGCATTTCAGTGGAGTGCGCCCTGTGTATTCCGCCTACAGGAACAACAGGAATATCATTCCGCTCGTTCGTTACCTCAAAGCAAACTCTACTTCCCTGCCGGCGTGTTATAATCTTGCCAGCGAATTAAGCGTGTAGACTGATGTAGATACATATGAGTCAGCTATGTCGATATTAACCTTCCGCATATACATTCTGCTTAAGTAGTCTGATCTCGCGTATAATGCGTTTTGCTCGGGGCAAGATAAAAGCCACCGCAATCAGGAAGTTAATCAATTAACGAGGAGTATGGAAATGGACGGATGCATATTTCAGGGCCACAGTAATATCGACACACACGATTAAACAGGTAGTGCGCCCATCTTTTCGCCCAGAGTTTTCTCCAGTTGTACGCCGTTCTTTTTTGGAAGCGAAGAGTGATTTGGGGCGCGAGCGGAACAGTTCGAAAAATAGGAAAGCAATCGGGAGGCGCGCTGGTTTGCTGCACATTGCGGTTGCCGAGGCCGTGTTTCATTTTCTCCTCTTTTCGCGGAGCAGGCTGCCGACGCGAGTTCTCCTTGTCGGGCGAGAGTACGTCGAGGCAGGTGTAGCCGGCGTCTATTCGATCAGAGGATCGATCCTATCCTATCCCATCCTTCCTCTGCTTCACTCTCATCACGCAGAATATGACGGTGGCGTGGCGAAGGCGCAGCAGTAAATAGGAGGATCGGGTAGAATCGGTGGTGGGGCGGCGGATGCTAAAGGAAGGAAGGGGGAACGAAGGAGAAGAGCGGCACGATGTGCAACAATGAGTTGCGGGGTCGAGAATGCGCTCTCTGCCTCGAGGCGAATGGTAGTTAGATGTCCCCTCCTTCTCTTTTCAGTAGCACGCGCCGCGCCGCGCCGCGCCGGAGAGACTTTTCTTTCCCCTCATTCTCTCAGGAGGTGAAAGAGAGCGAGGCGAAAGGGTCGAGGAGGAAGTGGGCTCCTCCCGCCAAGGAGGAAGCCAAGGAATACAGGAAGAAGAGAGCAGTAGCTGAGGATAGGGTGGCGCGCACGCAGGGTGAAAAGTGCGCACCAAGGGAGAGAGAGCCGTCAGATATGGGGAGAACATTCTAGCACGGTGGTATAACTGGATCGGAGCTCGGCAAGGAGGAAATGAAAAATGGAACGCGGCAGTAGGGATTACGAGTAGTTACAGCAAGACTCGCGCGAACATCGGCGCCAGCGAGAGAGAACGAGAAACAAGCCTTCGCGCCAGCCGTTCCCTCGCGGGAGGTGCCGAGAAAAAAGTGAGCCGCGCGCGAGGGAACATTAAAAACTGCCAGATCTTCGAGTGGAAAAGAGAGAATAGAGAGAGGGAGAGGGAGAGAGAGAAAGGGTGCATGGTAAGGAAAGTGGAGGAAGGGGATAAGGAGAAACGCTCTCCTGGAGAGATGGTATCTGCAGGACGGAGAGTGGAAGGGCACACTATCTTGCTGGAATGGGTACGTGCGAACGGGGAGACCATATTCTTTCTTAATCTTTTCCTACGGCTACTGAGCCTCGAGGCTCACGAGCTGCCTCCTGAAAGAAGAGGAACACCCCGGAGACTGGCGCACCGTTCGTTCTCGCGGCGGCTATTGTTCCAGCACTTTTAGCTCGCCTTTCCTGTGGCCCATGACTTTATGCAATCGCGGTGTTCAGCCCTGCACGAACCACCGCGAAAGCTCCCTGCTCTTTTGGCGGGTGCAGTTGGTGGGTGAGCAGGTTCGTGGTCGAGTCGCATCGTGGTTGGAATAGCAAGGAGACCGGGCTTCTCGCCTCGTCACGTGTACCGGGAATATAAGGCTGCGAAGCCCGCCGCCAGAGGAAAGCCGCAAAAGTTTCCGGGGGTATTTTCGAGGGCGGATATTGCGAACTTGGTTCAATCGCATGTGACCTCGCGTCAATGGCAATCGTAAATTCTGTCCTCATTTTTTCCACCGTCTGCCGATTCTATTATTGAGTGTAAATATTGACGGTGCTCGGAGAATACTAATAGACTAGCTGCCCTTTAACTCTGTTTATGTATTCGAGTCACTCATGCATTCCTACATTTCTACTTGGGTCAATGGGATTGCTTTCACGAGGGACGTTCGTCCTCTGCGCGTCTTAATTTGTATAAATACTCATCGCGGAAAATATAATGGCTTATTGATGTAAATTGGCTCTCTGTTTTACTAACTTTTCGCTCTGCCAGAACAAAGAGGAGGAATATCGTGTCGGTTGGAATTATGTGAAGTTTTCCGCGGAAAAAAGCTGCAGCTACTTTTCATTTTTCCCCGCAAGTATCTTGCGCCGGGGGCTATTTTAAAAGCAGGGAAGAAAAATTGGCAGACTAAAATCGAGAACACAATACTCTGATGTATTTTCCGCCTTCCCAGTTTTATCCCGGCGAATGAATGCCCCGCTGGTAATGAATTCTGGTATTAAAATTTGTTGCGAAATTCATCTGCTCGCTGATTTAATTCTTCCTGCACAAGGCGGCTCCATTTTTCATTAGCTTTTTCCGCTACTGTAAATCCAAGATTCATGACACCGAGGAATTACAAAACCGCGTAAGAGGACCCGAGGCGTTTATGCAAATGATAGGTGCGGCTGGCGCACATTCATTCGGCACGGCCCGGCCCGGCCAGGCTAAATCCGCTTTTTCCACGCTCCACCCTACGTTTCGAGTGAAAGCAAACTTCTCTCCTCGGTGTCGAGCGGGAGCGCGAGCGCGCACGAGTGGAAGGTAAAGTTTTTAATTTACCGGCTGATTCGTGGGACTTCATTGGATCGTCGGTAGATTCACCGAGATAATTAAAAGTTGAGAATGGCAAGCAAGTCAACTCACCGATCATGGGCGGATTCCTCCAGGCAGGTAATGACCAACTCGAAGTCGTTGAGCTTCTTCTTGCTGAGAACACTCTTCAGGTGTCCCGAGAGTCTTTGAGCCTCGTCCGCTGGGAACTCTTGGCCGAGAAGCGATGTGATCCTCACGAGTTTCACACTCTCGTTCCCGGCGAGGGCATCGAAGAAGTCGTTGAGATATTTAGGATCCGCGCCTCTTTCCAACTGGAACACTACTTCAATTGCTTCCAAGCTGCAAGCTGGACTCTCGAGAATTCTGGCCCAGCCTTCGAGCTCCAACGGTGAAGTATGGACTAGAGGAGCTGGCGGCCTTTCATTTGGTGCCGGACCAAAGCCAGGTCCAGCGCCAACTAAACGACACACTGCCGAAATATTTCCGTCGGAGGCACCGGCTGCCTTCAGCAAGGAGAACACAGCTCTTGGTGGCACTTCCAGTGGACACAGTTGGTTCAGGATCAAGTGTGTTTTCGGACCGAGCAGGTCGGCCAGATGGCTGATAATTCCCGACGGCAAACCTTCCAGTTCTCGTCTCAGGATATTTGCATATTGTGCGACGGATGTCAAGTAATAAGCAGCGAGAAACTCGGCCACTGCCATGTGTATCGGCGTGTAGATATCAGGCTTTCTTCTCTGGCCGAAGGTGAGTCCTCTCGTTAAGAATCCTAGCCTCGTGACCTCGATTCCGCCGCCCCGCGCTCTCAACTCGGCCTCCGTGTAGCAGCATCTGCCTTCCCTTAATGCGGCCAGTGATACTTTGCCAAAGTCCTCGAGACGCTTTCTGCAATGACTGGGGATCTCCTCGTTGTGTGGAATCGCCGGATCCAAACTCCTTTTGACGATGCACTTCACCGCAGCTTGGACCAGTGCGCTAGTCTCCGTTGGTAAACTGCCCGAGTCCTGAAAACACACCAACATACACGATTCCAAATGCAGAGAGTTTCAAACAAAGTTCTCCTTGCTTTAATTAGGAGTGTACTTGATTTATAAGAAGGATAAGTACCCGATAAAGACAGCAGAGCATTATCCAGCCGAGGGGATGTTGGCCGAGTTGCTTGACGGTCGGTGGTTGGACGTTCAATGCCTCAAGGAACTCGCAGGCTTTCTCAGCGATGTCATTGTGGATGAAATATGCGACGCAGAGTCTCTCGACATGAGGCCACTCCAACCCAGCGAGGTGAATCCTCCTCTGGACCAAGGGTGACAGTGCACTGGCATTACTTGGGGAACAGGTCACCAAGATTCTCGCGTCCGGAAAGAGTCTGCCTTCAAGCAGGTCGACGACATCACCGAGGGAAGCCCTGCCGCCGACGCACTCGTCGTACCCATCGAGAACGAAGAGGACCCGATCCTCCATCAAGTGCAGAGTGCGCCAGACTTGAACGACGGCATCCGCGAGGGCGGCCGTTCTCGGGAACAATTCCCTGGCGAGGTAGTTCAAGAGCATGCTTCCTCGCAGCTCTCGAAGAGGAACAATGAAGGCTAAGGCAGGACCATCGCCCTGGGTCGCCCACTGATGGAGCAATCGAAGGCAGAGTGTGGTCCGTCCACTTCCTGGACCACCCTCCACGGCCACACGACGCGGCGCTTCCGAAACCGTACCATCGCTTAGCTGCAATCAGAATAAAATTCCCTTCCTTCAAGATCCCATCCCATTACGTCTACCCTACGCTTTCGATCGCCGAGCTCTCAATGATCTTTGGACCCTGAGGGCAGGGGGCAGGGCAGAGATTGCCAGGGAAAGAGGCGGGGAGGGCTTGAAGGAGCACCGATGCCAGAACGAATTACGTGCTATTTTCTTGTGTACTGGAACTCCTTCGCTCGAGATGGACAAGCCTCCAAGTAACAAGAGGAAAAAGTTAGACGCTTCGTGACTAGCTTCCCGGATACTTCTCGGTTTCCTGATCCCAGCCCGGCAACCAATTAGAACTTAAAACCTCCCGCGTGAACCACTAATCCCATTCGATGGATCAGCCGTTTCGCCGGCCGACGAACACTCCGGAGACCTTATTTACTCTTGCACGCGATATTGCTATCCGATACTTCTTTCTTGAGCTTATAGAAAGCTCCTTTAACTCGACTCCGAAGGAGCAAGAAAATGCTCCCTGCCGATAACAGATGGATGGCTCCAGTTCGATTTCAGACTTTGGCTTACGGGCTAGCGAAATGATCGAACTTCTTGGAGCGCGGCTTTTCATCACCGGCACTTTCGTGGCTTTAACTCATGAATAGTCCGACGTTCCGTGGAAAACTTGAGGGCCCGGAGAAAGGGCATTATAATTCTGCCATTCAATTTCCTCGCGCGATATGTTGCGCAGTCACATCCATCCTGCTTCCCGTGGAAGGAGAGGGAGGGAGAGAGAGAAGGTTTCCCGTTGATTCAGTTAACGAGGGCCGGCCGCGAAAACCAGTACGATAATTATCGCGCTAACAATTAATCGCGTTAAACAATGTCGACTCCTGACTTCGTCCACACTTTCTCTGGCCTATGCTTTCTCTTTGATTCGCTACGTCTGGCCAAGTTCTACCGCGGCCGGCATTCAAATGTCCAATGAATTTCGCCAGCGGGACTTGGCGACTTTTAATTGCTAGGACGACGATTTTCAGCGTCGACGCTTCGAGCGCCGCGCACCCGACACGCAAAAACCCTTGTCGCGTCCCAGAGGCTTTTGTTTGCTGGCTGTTGTCAGTCCTGTCTGTTGGAACGAGTCAGCCTCCCGTGAAGTGTATTGGCGAGCTTCTGCCATTGTTCTCCGAAAATGTATCAGGCCGAATCGAATTTGTATTTGTTCATAACCCTGGAGGCGAGCGAGGTGTGGAGAGGGCTGGCGATTGAATCGTCTCGGATGAGATACGTCTTCCTTAGCAGACAGATTATAACTGACAGAATCATGTCGCAGGTGTAGCATGTATAGTCGGCTAGCAGGCTGCTATGTGGATTAGGATCAGCGACTGGAACATCTCGATTCTCTGCCGATAGCAGGCCTATCATCCATCACGAGCTTCGAGCAAGGATGCTGATCGTGCCTTCCGATTTCCAAGGTCCTCTCCGGTCAACCAACCAACCCCCATCCTCGGCTTTCCACCGATCAATAAATCAATTGACGCACAATTAATTTTCGGACAGTCTGAACTGTCCCTCCATCACGGTGCAACCCTCTCCCACCAATCCCATTTGTTTCGCCATTTCCTCGGCAAATGGAAAATGGATGGTTCGATACAGGAAATCGTAGGGATATCTTTCACGAGAGATCCTGCCGATGGATGATAGCCTCCGAGTGCTATCGAAGGCCCAGTTTATTCGACCAGTGCCAGAAGAACAGTTTTTCTTCCGCTTTCGAAAAAATAAATCCTTCGAGGGAGAAAGGTGAACGATGGCTATCCGTATGAAGGATTGTAAGCTCGTTATGGGATAAGCTTCCTCCTACCGTTGGCATACCACACTGGATTTACCTATCGATTTTGGGATCGTTCGAGAGAATCGCACTTGTTCCACCCACTTCTCCACGAATCCGATTTTAATTATTTCGAGAACGGAAGTGTGAGAGAGAAAGAGTGAGAGAGAGAGAGAGAGGGGGGAAAGTGAGCGAGAGGCAAATCCACTCGGGAGAAGGAAGAACCCTCGGTGAAAAGGCTGTGACCCCCTAAGAGGCCGAATGCCGAGTGAAAGAAGCTCGTTATGAAAAAGGTTTCAACAGTGAGTTAAGTAGACTTCCTCTTTTTCGCGAAGAGTGCTTTTCAAATATCTCTTTCCCTCTCCCTCGACAATGGAGCTCGATGATAAGAAACGAGCAGGGCTGATTTAAGGCAGCGGGCAGATCCGCAGAGCGATGCTCTCTTAGCTGCGGCATCGTACTTCTTCAGGAACCATTAACGTTCCCCAAGATAGTAAGGCGTTCTTGCGTATCGCTATAGACTGGATCGTGTTTAATGCCCGAAGCACACTGAAAACAGGATCACGAACACTATCTGAGATATTGCGCTTTTCGGCCAAGACTAAGCAGGATCAAGCAATCGGCGCAATGGACCGATGGATTCCCTTTGCTCTTCAGAATATCCGCGCTGCATTTATCGAGCATCTAGCAACATCCCAGCAAGTACGCCACCAAAGATCGAGCAGTAATATCCTTCTAGGAAGGAGAGGGGGAGAAGAAATGAGAAGAAAAGAACAATATCTACGTCTCGGTCTATGAACCGAGAAGAAGCAACGCACCACTGGCAGAAGAGGGAGCGCAGAAAAACACACATCTCTTTGGGAGAAAACATCTGCGTGGAGAAAGACAAAGAAATGATTTCCAGATCGCTTGGTCGAAGAGCACTCTTCTCTGCCAGTATTTGTCCCGCAAAAGAGGAGAGTGGAAATAATATTCGAGACGGGAATCGACCGCGCTGGTCTGGAAAACTGTTTTGCGACGCACGTTCTTCGACTATTTTCCATCCACCACTTTGAACGTACTCTCAGGAAGACCAGCGCGAGCTATCGGAGACAATAGCCTTTGATATTTGATCTCGTTATGACATTAGCTGAAATGAACCTCTTCCAATTCATAGGCATGATTCAACTCTCGGTTCAATAGACTCAATAGGTACCGTCATTAGTTATGACAGGTTTAAACTGGAAATGAGAGAGCATTCGGAGTAGGTTTAAAATAGTCTTGACTAATGCGCGACTATTGAAGCGATGAATTAAGCCATAAATTAGACCGCGCTGACCTCCGATCGAATTGTAAGAGAGGCATTTGAAAAAGTCAAGCTTTATGTTGGATGTTCCGCTTTAGAGGGCTGACCTTTCAGGGCAGAGTTCACTGCCAAGGAGAATCACGTTTCTACCTTTGACCCTAGGGCCCCTTGTGTATCCCAGGTTAATCCAGTTCACATGATATACTCTTAGAGGAACGGTATTCGGAGTTTGCCGAATCGCGTTTCGCGAATAGTAAATAGAAACGTGGCAACTCTGACAAGTCGATACGCCAATTTATCTGGCCTCCCTCCAAGACGGATAGCTATGCGGATAGGCATTTTTAAGTTATGCCCCGATACCAGTTTCTCGGAGAAAAGAGGATTGAGCCTTTCCCAGGAGGAAGACGGATTTATTGGGGGGCTCGCTATGGATTGGCATTGGCGAAGTGAAGCTAGGAAGAACGCTCGGAAGCAGACTGGCCGTTTCGGGGATGTTTAGTAAGTATTTATATGGGGCCACTGGGAAATGGGATATGCCGGGAGCGTGACAGTACTCCGAAAGGGGAGTGCCGCAGTGGAATGACGTATGAGTCGCAGGCAATGCCTGCATTTGGGCGTTGTCCGTGAAAAAACTGCTTCATCGAACGCATTCGAGCTTTGGAGGTGGGGGAGGGAGTGAGGATGGGGTCAATGCACCCGGAATAGTGGGTGTTTTAAACGATAAAAGTTATTTAAAGTAGCCAGGGTAATAGGACGAGTTGGCTGCATCATTGATTGTAAGAAAGGTGTGAGTAAAAGTGATGGAAAAATGTCGCTAGAAGACAGGAGCACCTCGGAGATGCAGGCTTTCTCGAGAAACGTTAACGAAGCGAAGCTATTCGGCTTATCGCGAGGAGACAGAACAATGCCTCGTTAAATCGCGAAGAGAAACTCGGTTCTCTTGACCAGCGAGTGCGATTGAAAGGTTCTTTGGTCGGGCGGGGAAGCCGAAGCCGGGCAGCACCACTCGAATGGAAGATATCATTGAGAAATGTGAATTGTCGGGGCCGGATAGATGTCTTTTCTTTCAGCAGTGCTTGAACCAGGTACCTTTCACCATGATCGATGTCAGTGCGGCCTCTTCCTCAATTGCTCCTGGTTTTATCGTCTGCCGGCAGCACGCCACCCCACTTGCGGCCCCCAGTGTGGCATGACTTTTTTTGGCAGACTAGAGATCGGACGAGAGGTGAAACCCTGCCAGATAGGGCATACGCGATTTAAGACAACGAGGCAACTTGGAGCGATATGTGCTCTCTTGGATTTACAGGATGCAGGGCTGGCTCTTCTGGACCGAGGGAATTTACGAGGAACGGCTTGTCTCACGAACTCTGTCGAAAGTAGACTGAAATATTAAGCGAGACGCAGGCCAATTCGTTCCTTCCGCTCTCTGCTTTGCGCGGCCGATTTTCTAAGGAAACTCCGCTCTGCTTTTCTTCTTCTCGGCGCCGTGCCGCCCCTCCTTCGCAGTCTCGTTTATTTCGCGAAAGAGCACCATTAAGGTAATGCGTTTCGGTTATGGTCTCTCACCGATTCTCGCTCTCTCGCTCTCTCCAGTCGTCACCTTTCTTCTCTTAAGCCTGCTACGAGCCGCCGTTGTCCAATGTCTTTTCGATTCCCGATCTTCCAAGCGCTAAATTTCCACATCCCGAGAAGTAGAGACAATTTCACCGAGCAGTCCAATTTATCTGACGATAAGTGTTCTGGCTCGGCTGTGTTCGCCTCTGATAAGTTCCACGCTTCGTTACTTTTTCATTATACGTGTGCCGGCGTTCCTCGTTATCCAATTACATTAGCCAAACGTCTGCTCTCTCCAGGCATCTGCCCTATTGCTCCAACAAGGATTCCTGATTTAAATTCCGCGCTCGCTTTGTTAATTAAGTACCCGCAGCGTAACATGTGATATCTCATTGTGATAGTCTCTGTTGCTGTTTCGACCGCAGCCAGCATATTACGCTTTGTACCTGAAATTGCTTTTGCCTTTCTAGTCAATTTAGATCACCGCCGGATCCGACATTCTCCATATTCCACCACATACTCTATTTAACTCTGCGCGAGTTCTTATGTTTAATGTGTCTTGCGGTGGATTGGAATGGCCCGTAGGAAGAGAGGAGCAGTTTGCATGGAACTAGCTAGGAAGAATTCGAGATTGCGGGAAAGTTTCGAGTAAAATCTGTCGACAAATGCCAAGTGGAGAGTCGTCCCTTCGACTCAGGAGGCACCTCGGGCAACTTGGCTTTTACATCGTCGTGAAAAGTTTCGTGGCACGCGAGTCGAGTTCCACCCTCTCGCCAGAGTGAAATCCTGTCAGGCCGAAAGTCTCACCTCCGGCCTTCTCGCGAGCGAGGAGACGTTCTACTTTGCGCAATTACGTAGTCGATATCATGCAAATCCATGGCAGGGCCGCCGCTCGGCGAGTTGCCCCCTTACCAGTACAATTGATAAAGAACGACTTGGAGCTGCCGAATCCCGGAAAAAGTTGGTCACCGAGCAGGGAATCGTGTATTCCCTCTCCCTCTCCATCCTATTCCAAAGACTGTTCCCATTTCACAGGGGGAGAAGCTGCCAGCGACTCGAATCCTTGAATCGTGTCTACATGGAAAAATTGGAGTACTCGCTCCTCTATATCAATCCGACTTTTTTCCCCCGTGAGCTTCGTCCGCCATCCGGCTCGTAACTCGACTATACTCCTCATCGGTCGACGCGAGCTTTTTTCACGGTCCTATATATCTGAGGCTTATCGCTGGAAGCGGACCGGCGAGAAGAAAAAAGCAGCTCACTGCCGAGAGAAGAGTAAAAAGCTCCTTGGTCGAAGATTACGGCCGCGAGTTAAAACTGTAAGCCGGTCTTATGAAAATTCTTCGTGTCGCCGGCCTGCTGGTCGAATGTGTGAGGACTAGAGGAGGGGGCGCATTTATGAAAGGAAGACTTTGCGGAAGTTGCACGAGTCTGCTTGACGACTTGCCCGGCGAGCGACGAGTTGGCGACGCGCGCTCCTACATACAGGATGATTTATGAGACTCACCCTGACAGGGGCGAAGATCTGGTCGGGCTTGATGTTCTCGAGCCTGTGTTCCTGTTCGCTTTTGTGGAGCAGCTGCAGGTGTGGCTGGAAGTGTGCCGGACAAAGGGTGCCAAGTGGAAGCGGCGACGCCCACGCTGGCAAATGGGGTGGATCGCGGGTGCCGAGCTCCCTGTAGAAGGTCTTCAGGAATCTGCAAGTAGTAAGTATCCCCAGTTTAGACGAGACACCAGCAACACCAACAGCACCAGCACCAGCAGCAACGGCCGCCAGTTCCAACGAATAAATTTCCTTAATTGTCTAAGCTCTCGATAATGACCCTGGCTAAATCTGCACTCGCATTAGCGAAACACCCGTCTTCCACGAGAATGAATTTGCCCCCGGTGCAATTAATAGCCGAGCATCCCGGAGAGATATTAAGACCTATACATATATCTACTCCACTCTAGAGTGTCCCCGTGAATTCGTGGACTATTACGATCCTGGAATGTTCCAAAGCGAGACATTTATCAGTTAAGATTTTCTGTGCCACTGGTCCGGATAAAAGAGTGGGGAGTCAGAATGAAAGGAGGTAACAAGTAATATTGCAGGCTGGATTGCCGGGTACGAATCGAGCTTGCTTTTGAGCAATTAAGATGGTTCGCGAAGTATGTGTGGCTCTGTGCGAGCCAGGTCATGCGTGTAAGTGGAATTTCTTGACGGACCGAAGTGAGTGGAAATGTAGTTTGGCACGTAGTGGAAAAATGGCGCACGTCAAAGGGCGAGCGGCTGACACCCTCGGCGAAATGGGCAAGCTAGAGGGAAATAAGGGCGACATGCACAAGGGAAGAAAATTGCGAGACAAAGGAAATTGCTGCTAGCATTGGGAAAATCATTCGGATGCAATGGCCTTTTGATCAAGTCCCCTTGCGAATTCCGTATTCCTCGGCATGGCTGATCCTGCATGTATGCGAGGAGAAATTGGCTGGGATGGGATGCCTGCAATGCTGAGTAAGTGTGGGAAGCAAGATGATGCGCGACTTGGTACATGGCTGAACGCGAAGATTAATGATGCCTAAACGAATTCCGTGGGGGGTTGGGAAGAAGGTGATGAGGAATCACGAGCCGTGGAGCAGGAGAGCTTGGTACTGGAGCTACTTAAGGTTTGACGGCTTCTGGCCGATCGCCCGCAAAGGGTGTTCTGATTTTATGGGCATCGTTAGACGCGATGTCTGTCAGAGACACAGGCCTCCTTCGCGTCTGCCTCTGACAAATGTTCTTCTCGGTGAGCAGCAACAAAAGCCAATCTTCCGATTGCCAACCTCCTGAATTATTCCTCGCGCGTTCACGATATTCCCTCCAGGCTTTTCCCAACACCTTGCCAGCGACACCAAAGAGTTGGAATTAATCTCTGCGAGGTCGCGATATCGACGAGCGTCCTCCAAATGATCGTCAAGCAGAGGCGAGTGGAAAGTGTTGGGAAAAGGCCGAATAGAATGGCGTAAGCCGGGCCAACGAAAACGTTTCTCACACGACTTGACAAAGAGATGAAATCCATCTATCGTGGAAGGGTAGGGATGATCGCTCGGAGATGGGACAATTTTTATTGGGTTCGGGGTTTGAAGCGTAGCGGTGTGATAAAAGCGCGCTCGGCGCGGCGGAGAGATGCGATTTCTTTTGGCGCAGGTATCGAGTTGGCCCGCTTTGGTGGTCTCGCTCGGCGATGGGGTGGGCTTACCTTAATAATCTTCCCAGAGGACCCTTTTCCGGGGATGGTGGGCCGGCGAGTGCACTTCCGGCGCCGAGTCTCCATGAGGACGCACGTGCGCTCGATATGTATGCGGCTGGTGCAGGTAGTGGGCTGCACGGTGGGCAGCAGACCGGGCTACTACCCCCTGTGGTTGAGAGTGTGTTACTCCTCTCCAACTCCTGTAACATTTCAAATAAGAAGAGAACTTTAGTACACACATATACACCTGCATACACTTGTACCTAGAGCGCGCACTGCGCCTCCAGTGCCTCTACACTCCCTCTCGAGGGTGCGCTATCACTGCATTATTCCGGATCTCCCATTACGTCAAGTACCTACCTACCTACAAGTCCAACGGAACACAATTTACTTTCTCGAGTGACCCTCGAGTGTATAATAAGACTGATGCGTACACCAACGGGCAATGGAACTGGTAATTTTTTAGGCCCACTCCAACCACCCATAGAACATCACCACTTTTACAAGGATAGATGCTCGAATCTTCGATTATTCTCTATGGCAGTTGTTCGGCTGATACTGATATCGGGGTTATTATTTGCTCGCGCGACCTGATAGCGGCCAAAGTGGTTTTCCCGATAAGGCAATTGCGAGCCGAGAGGGAATTGATGATTATCGCTGGTGTTTCTTGGCTGTAGCTTCGAACTAGCAGCGAGGGAGAGATCCAAACGTTTTTCAGCTCCAATACGCCTCGTTTCCCGGCGAGAGCCGGCGAGAAATCGTGCGGTCACGTCGGTAATCACGATAAGGGGGAAAGAAAGGGCTTACGGTCAACGATAGCCAGAAGCCTTTTCAATCGTAACACTTTCCAGTCTGTTCTCTTCCACCCTCCAACAACAGACCAACAGCCATCAACTCGACAACTTGATGAACAGTCGAGGAAACAAAAGCTTCTTGTTCCTCTGATCAGTTTTATTACACCTCCGCATCTACCCTCCATTTCCTTACGTGCCACGAATTCTCACGATCGTTAATGCTTGGAACATTAACATTCTCAACGTTACCGAGCGTCTTTAAGGTGCAATCTCCTATCTGGCAACGTGAAACTCCATTCTCAAGTTGGCCAGTGGTTGATCCTGATTTTTGAACTCTTTGCTTCTCTCCTTCTGTCTTTGGCGCGTGTAAGACAAGACACGGCTTAGTTCGAGACGGTTCTCTTTGAGATATAGCTGACTCCTCGAGCGGCAGACGGCCCGACTTATCAGAATTAGTCCGGCAAGCTGGGATGAATAGTCGAGGCAAGGACTCCCGGACGAATTTCAATGAGCCAGCACATTGTATTCATTGCGAGAAAATTGATATGAGATATTCCGGGGCGCGAGCGACTGTCCAAGAGAAATGCGAACGATGTGGATTCTTATCGGCAACTCCTCCAATACGATTCGCATTGGCCCGGGTTGCTCAAGATTACTACAGTATTTCCTTCTCTCTTCTCTACGAGGTTTTAACAGTTATTCAATTTTCATGGATACGAATTTTTAAATCTACCATCCGTTCTGGTAGTTTATCGGGGAGAAGGCTGGCTCTCCTTTCATTAGAAGTGGGTGCGAGCGATGCAAGCAGGAGTCTACGCGAGGTATTGTATCGATTCGAAGCTGTGGACCGAGACGAATGACCGTTTAAGGCGGAGGGAGTAGAAAGGGGCGGCTAGGAAAAGACAGTGAACAAAAGGTAGTCCGACGAAGAAAGATGTTTACGGGAGGCCGAAGCGACTGTTGCAGCCTTCCAGGATCAACCTAGACAACAGACAGGGATATGGCATTCGAATTGCTCGTCGTATTGTCTTTACACCACGTTCAACTTCGCATCTCGTCCTTTCACCGACACGCTTCTCCCTTCCCCAGTTTGCCCCCATAAGATTCCCCTTCTCCCGGAGATAATGAAGGCCGGATGTGCTGGTGAACTGAAGTGATAACTCCAGTGTGTTATAAGGGCTGACCGGTAATCGACATGAACCGAATGGATCTGAAAGCCAGTTCACCCTTTTATAGGAGAGAATGAAAAGCAGCCGGCGAAAAGAGGACGAGTTATCGAATCGACGTGACACCGTGAACGAATCCCTCTTTCCGGGGAACTAGGAATGCGTGTGCCTCCCTCGAAAAAGGATTAACTGTTTCCTCTCGGATTTCAGTGGCACTGAATTGCAGATGAGTCTGCCGGATAAGCGAGTGCTCGGCCATAAATTCATTCGCTCGGGTATAAAGGGCCAACGTGGATTACCCGGTGATAATGGACGAGGACCATTCCTTCCTCAGCTAATAATGTAATATCTTCGAGGACACGAGTGGCATTAACGAATCATCCGCTATTATCCTTGGAGTGAACTTTCTCGGACTGTCTAGTAGTCCGGCTGTGCGGAGTGGTGAAATCGCTCAGCCGAGGAAGCGAACAATGCTGTCGCCGCGGTACAATGCGTTGAAAATTGGGCGAAACAGCTTAGTGCGAGAGTAGCGTGCTTTTGGAGGTCGAGTGGAAAGGGGCCGAGTAGTGGTGGGGAGGAGGCGTAGGCTGAGAGTGGATTTCGTGAAGAAGTGGCATTAATTCAGGGTAATCGCCAAGACAGACGACAAAGGGCTGCGTCACCCGTTCAAGATAGACACGCACCGTTTTATTATAAAGGGGAGAAAGGGCTTCTTGGTATGGATTAAAGGGACATTGTGTGTATGTTCGCGCCTTGACGCCATGAAGTTTCGACGGTGCATTTTAAAGAGAAGTAAATAGGTAGCATGGCATAACATCCTTTGCAAGAGACCTGGATGGTGCAAATTTATGAGGAAGAGGGAGGGGAGGGCTTGGTGATTTTTCACAGGGTAGTTGGGGCCGCACTTTCCGGCCGAACCGTACGTCACGCGCCGGCGGTTCCCTCGTTAACGTCCGAAAATTGAATTATGCGGCTAATTGTAGTTTCAGCCTGCAATTTCCAGGACCGCCACGAAATGAGCCCCCAGCTGTGACTGCTTGCACGCGGATTTCGCGATTAATGACGCGCGAAAATGGTAATAATTGTGCTTGGATGACGTGCCGAATGCAAAAACACTTCTCGCTCCGCTCGACCATGAACCATTTGTGAGTGACGCACCAGGCATGTGGCTTGTATTTCTAGGATTGCCATGTTGAATAGTCATTAATGGTGGGCTGAAAGCTTCACAATTCGGGGGAGGGGGGCAAGGGCCGAGTTAAAGTATCATCAGAGCCGGAAGTTAATTTAATCCCGATCCAATTAAACCGGATATAACGCTAAGCCTCTCGCGGTGACCGCCCAGTCGGAGGCGGACCGGCAGAGTTAACGTAGCGGCGGCGAGCGACGGCTTCAGCCGCGGTAGTTAACCACTGCGTAAATTGGAAATTGGCTGCGCGTGTCCAATAAATATGGGATTACCCGATGAATCGGCCGGAAAACGCCCGCTGCGTTATATCATTCGGCCAATGCCGGACGCCCTGAATTAATGCCTGTCGAACGTTCCTCTGTGTTTGAGGCCCGGCGCGGCTCGGCGCGGCGCGGCGGCAGCCTTTCGCCTCGAGTGTCACTCGTGTCGACAACGAATCTCCACCCCTCCGCCAGTGGAACGAGATCGCGCGGCTCAGACAAAGGCTTTTCACCGCGAACCCACCGACAAATTTTACATTTCCACCTGTGGGTACGCTCGCTAATCTACCTAATAAAGTTTAGTAATAAAAGGCATGTGCGGAATATAAACCCTTGAATTCTATGTTATTAATTCCACCTATTAAGGTTGAAACAGATGGTGGTGCGGCGCACAAGCTCGAGCCACGCCAGTTCATGTATATTTACGTACCGAGGAGACGTTGACCCGACTCACTCTCCGCTTCTCGGCAAGGAGGACGTTTTTCAACGTCCATAAAACAAATTACACGCGATACGCGTCCACCCACGCTCCGCTTGGTCAGAGGACGATCCCCGTGAACCTCAAAAAGCACCATCTTTCGTCTCTCGTGTCGAACCGCCACTCTATCAAGCGACACACTCTGAAGCACCTTCTGTCATCTAGTTACAGCGATACATCCACTTTCTTCTTTCAGCTGCTTTCCAATCTGGCCGCTCTTTTCCCTCACAGAGAGCCGGCCGAGTACTTTCAACGTTTAACGAGGGATTACCTTACGATAGAGGACAGTATCACACAGCTAGTTCACATAGAGGTTTATTGTGTGTGCCCGAAACCTCATTAGGGAAACGAGAGCGCACGCGTTAGGCCGTCTAGGATACTTGGATCTAATAGACAAGCCATTTTGTGCTGAAATACATGGAGCGCCAGGAGGTACTATTCGGCTAAAACGTTACAGAAATTTCTGGGATTCGTGCGTCAGCTAGAATCTCGAATTTAAAAATCTGACAAAATTCCATAACGTGCATCTTGTCAATAAACAAGTCCAGAATTTTTTTTAGAATCATACATGCACTGGTACAAAAGATATTGAGTAAAAAGAAAATCTCTTTCAATAGGTGCGCGCTCACATTTTTTCGGGGCTCCGATTCAGCCGCCGTAAGATCCTTAATTACGATCGGCCGTCCAGTTATTCGGTAAACAGGCACGACAGTGACAAATGGGTATTGCCTGGTATTAGCTGGATGTTCGCGATCGTTTTTCCCCTGGAAAATTCTATTGTTTGCCCGTTGGGAGAGGGCGGGCGGGAGGGAGGAGGCTTGAAAGTTGGAGTTGGCTTATTCCTTCGTCGGGAAATAAATACCGATTGGAGTTCGAGTGAGGAAGGAAGAGGGGCTGAGAAATTGGCTTGGGGGGTGGCGTGACTGCTCGGTGAAAATGAGGCAGCAGGCAAAATGGGATGATAAAGCCCGGCCATATTTTATCGCGTTCTCGTAACAAGCGTAACGCGTATACATGGCCCAGCGAGCGACTTCGCTTACTTATAACCCCACACTGCTATTCGCGAATTCTCGCGTTTCCTGGCCATAATTCCGCCAGAGCCGGAGTTTGCCCTCCGAAACCCGGGGCTCTGCTTTAAAATGGAGCATAAATCTGCTCGCCAGTCCTTGGCTACTTTCGAATGTAATTCCGGCCGCGGGCCAATCCACCTCCGGATTACAGCCCCTTTTCCTGCTGACCTAATCTTCACAATTTCAAGGACCCCTCCCCTAACCAAATTGCGCTTCGCTTAATGAGGCAGTGCTGTTTACATGCGGCTATGCAATCCGATCGTATACGTACGCTCGAGATCGTCGGGGAAATAGTTCGAGAGTACTTCCGAAATTCGCGGGCGTACTCTCGCTTGAGATAGAAGTGGTGGGGAGGTCTAACTTCATTAGAGCGTCGAGCTACAGGGGCAAGGAACGATTAAAGAAAGATCGGCAACGTGGATTATTAGGCGGTTGTTTGATTACGAGAGAAGAGAGCTCTCATCGTAGCCTCATCCGCAGAAAGCTCTAACGAGTGTGACAATAAGACGATCTCAAATGCGTCTAGACTAAGGGTGACCCTGCCAACTTTCTTATTATCCTGCCATCCTATTACCGTCCATAGTTGAAGCAGCCCCAACCACTTGCTTTAAAGCCGACCTGACATCGTTGACAGAAAGCAGGTTACTCGCGCCGGCGACATATTCCTTAATTAATACCACCGATCGATAAGTCTCATTTATTCCAGGTATAATCGGGCGGCCCTCGTAAACAGGGTTAATACTAGCATGGCAAACTTTTATGGCCCCGTTACACAGACTGGCTGAGAGGACTTGCGAATATCGGGAAGCAAGGAACCGCCGAAATCATGGTGAATTGTTCCCTGCAATCCACTGATAAAGAATGAATCGTGTTAAATGCTCGCTGGCCATTGACTGAGGCCGAGTTTACTGTGTTTGGGGTAGTAAAAATATCCCCGATAAGGAATGAATGTGTTGTCGGGCCTCTTGGGACTGGGATAATGTATTGTGATGTCGCCGGATAATAAATAACAAGGGATTACAATCGCGTTTCATTGTCATTAGGGTGAAGCAATCTGTATCCGAAAGGGTGTGTTCACTGCTGACTTTTCCCTCGTTTTAACTGGGCGTTCACACCGATCAGATTTCGGCTTCAGTCAAGCAAGCACGTTTGATATGGATTTTATGACTCACCGGCGAATGAAGCGTTATCGGCGGATCGTGCGTAGGGCGCGCGTGTTGTCGGAAGGTCGTCGACGAGGCCAATGGAAAAGGTGAGGGTGCGGTAAGAGACGCGGTCGGGGAATGGTGGTCGACGGGTTTCGGTCAGCGAGCATTCGACTGGTCGCCGGAGCATCGTTTACCGAGCATTTAACCCCGTCATCCGAGCCCCTCCTATCCCTTTGTTCGTCACGTCGCAGCGCATCAGCCCCCTAAATATTCATGAACGATCCTGCCCGCTTCGGAAATCCGCCTCCTTCGGGCACATACGCACGCATTTGGAGCGGGAAATGCCAGAAGGCGCGCGCGCGTCCTCTAACTCACACACGCCCCCCCTTCCCCGCTCCTTTCCCCGCGCGTGCCCCCACCCGTCAAAGGCAATTATCGATAAGCTACGACTCAGAGATCAAAAGTTCCCCTTCAACCCTCTCTCGCGAGCTTTGCTGCCACCGCCACTGATGCCACCCTCTCACTTTTTTTCCCCGTCAACACGTCAGCATGTTACCCTCTGTGGGCGGCAAAGCGCACCGACTTCGAGTGCTTCCAGTTGCCTGGACGCTACCAGGAATGCAGAAATGCTTGGAATCGGGTGCTGATATTTCCCAAGATAATTTATGCGAATGACAAAGATTACCGAATATCGGTGGGCTATCGCCAAATTCCAATCGGCTTCCAGTTAAATTAGGGAATCGTCGACGATCGCCTAGAATCTAATTCCACTTCCAATTTAATAGTACAGCAGCTGGTTCTCTTTCCCAATCTCTTTATATATCTCTTTCGCGTTACTAGGGCAATAAAATTCCACAGAGACTTGTCTATGGGCCACTCTCACAAATTTCTTGTAGGAAATTCTAGTGTAGAAAACTATTGGGAGACCGAAATTGGGAAAAGAAAATGTATGTATAAAGGAGAATTCTTTCCAAGGACAATTATAGACATAGTTGGAGTGATCGTTCGCCTACAAGGTGGATACTAGCTTAGGCGATCCTTCGAAGGAAGCAGACGCTCGAATTTCCCCGAAGATTCCTGGAGTTACGAGTTCCAGCGGGGAGCTTAATCCCCAGTGGCACTTGGAAAGCTGGAAGGACAGTAAATGCTCGGAGTGCCGGTGCCTTTTTCGTTTGAGAATCTTGAAGAGAGGAAGACTACACGGGTAAAAGTAACACGACATCTCCCGGCTGAAAGCACCCACTTACAAGTTCTTATTGCTCCGGGCGTCCGTCTCTACTCTCAGCTACGTCGAACGCATTTAGTAATGGCCAGCCTCGTTTCTAATGCACGAAACTCGTTGCGAGATCGCCGAAAGGCTTTTCTCCACCCATTCCCCTTTCGCGTTTATCGAGATCACAGTATTTTCGAAAGCTACTAATGCTGTTTGCCTGGAATTAGTCTCTGTAGAAAAGCCGGACCCTACGCTCTCACTTTAAAGCGTATACTGCGAAAAACACTTCGATCGAAGCCTCTTACCAAGAGATACTAAAAAGCACTGACGATAGAAAAATAAATTTTAGAACAACTCGGAGATCGAACGTATAGGCAACACGCCTTGCTTCTAAAATGTTCAAGGTAGTTGTATCAAAAAACAGTTTTCTATAGATTTTGTTCAAACGTTGACAGAATAATCTTGAGTATTAAAATGGACAGAAAACATGAAACCAGTGGCAGAAATGCCGGAATTGTACCGAAAACACTTAGAGACAGCCTCCGGAATAATCGAGTTCACCTAATTCTGACGGTTTTTCTTATGTTTTCATCACTTCCCGACCTTTTCTGGGGCTGAAATTTTGTAGAAAATGTTTTTTTGCATCGAGGAAGAAGTAGAAAAAATTCCAGAGCCCTAGCTCAAAATTCATTTTTTCGCAATTTTTTTAAGGCATACCCCTTCAAAAATTTTCGATTTTTCGAAGGTTCTCGGACCGGAACGAACGCTTGATTTTTCGATTGCTCGTGTCTCAAAACGGATAAAAAACATAAATGTTGTGGGGGAAATGCCGGAATTCTACCTAAAACACGTGGAAAACCGATCTTGAATATTTCATTTCAACGGTTTTCCCCATGTTTTTTTATCTTCCCGACCTTTCCCGGGGCTGAAACTTGGTGGGGAATGTTTTTTTGCATCGAGGAAGAAGTAGAAAAAATTCCAGGCCCCTAGCTCAAAATTCATTTTTTCGCAAATTTTTTAAGGTATACCCCTTCAAAAATTTTCGATTTTTCGAAGGTTCTGGGACCGGGACGAACGCTTGATTTTTCGATTGTCCATGTCTCAAAACGGAAAAAAAACATAAATGTTGTGGGGGAAATGCCGGAATTCGACCTAAAACACGTGGAAAACCGATCTTGAATATTTCATTTCAACGGTTTTGGCCATGTTTTTTATCTTCCCGACCTTTCCCGGGGCTGAAACTTGGTAGAAAGTGTTTTTTTGCATCAAGGAAGAAGTAGTAAAAATTCCAGAGCCCTAGCTCAAAATTCATTTTTTCGCAAATTTTTGGACGTGACAGACAGTGACAAAAGAAGTCAACAACGGTTGGCTTTTGAACGTTCTATCTTAAAAATGATGGAATAAGTGAATGGATAAATGATTGGAGTGTCCTAAGTGCTCGGGGTAGAAAGCGTAGCGAACTGAAGAGTGAGTACGCCAATCGGCCACTTCCTAACCATCGACTAGAAAAGCATCCGAGACAAAGGAGCCCAAGGATCCGACCAAACAGGGTGAGTGCAGTTTGCGGGAACTGAGAGTCAACTAGCTGGAAACCAAATCTCCCCGATACTTGCTTTTCGCCGGTGAGTTGGCCAGTGTTTACAACGAAGTTGCTCATCAGACTCCTTGAAGTCTGGCCGATGCGTTCCTCGCCGCTGACAATCAACACGTTTACGTAATGTTGGATGGGATTGGTTTCGCGGTCGGTATACTTAAGGAGCGACATCGCGGAAAATACGAGCGGCCCGGAGCTCCGGCGATATCTGGTGTCAATCTATCGGGCGGTGGCGTATCGAAACCGTAGCCAATAGTCCACGGTCAACTTTGCCCAGTCTCTCGCGCGTATCGTTGTTGCGAAAAACCGCCAGCCTTTTTCTCCATTTCCTATTTAGAGCATCTTGCCGTTTCTCCCTTGGTAGAAGTGGAAACAAGCGAAGGATAGAAACTTGGTCCAGGTGGCAGCGAGGATGCTCGTCGATCAGTGACAAAGGATCGCAACTACTAGGGCACTTTGTACGTTGGCCGGCATCTAACGAGCTACCCGATATTGATGGCTAGCCTCCTCTCTCTGCAAACTTGCCGCGAATAGTGTGTACACGTGTGCGTGTCCGCGCATCAGAGAGGGCCAAGCGAGAATGACGCGTCAACTTTCGTAACATCATGATTACCTTGATTCAATATTGTGGCGGCCGGAGGCTGATGTTGCGCGGAGGAGGGCGGTTCGGTGAGCAGAATGAGCTAACTCCAATTTGCCGGGTGCTCCGGTACACCTAAGCTCTCGGTGCTCTCGGCTCGGGCCGAGTCGAGCTAATGAAGGACACGAGTCGAGGCTGGATTGCGTTTCCAAGGAAGTTCTCGCCGGTGAATCCATGTATATGTATATTGTACTTACATGCTAGTCGCCAAGGCACTTTACGCCGATGGAATTTCCCGATCTTCCGATCAGCCTGACTCAGAGCCGGCGAACGCGTGACTGCGCATTTATGCGGCGAGCCAACAACAACGTTCGTTCCTTGTCCAGCATCGCGCGCGTCCAGCATCCTGTCATTCAAGCTCACGGAACGCGCGACGCTAAGTGCATTCCAGCGTAGCACAATGCCAAATTAGATTCTTACGTTCTCTCCGGTGAGGAAGGCTCCGCCGTCTCTCGGCATTTGCCAAGGTAAACCTATCTGGCGCTTCATCCCATCCTGCCCACCTCCAGCTGCACGCGAACCAACCACCCCGACAGAACAAACAAGCATGTATATGCATTATTTATCGCGCACGGCTCCTGTTGCACGCGAAGACGGTGTTAAATATCTTCGAGGATTCCCTGCCGATCTTTTTCTACCAATTTGCATGATGCCGTGACTTCCAACGATACTTTGTGTTAAAACCGACCGCCGCTTAAGTACTTCCACTAAATCAGTTAACTCAATTAAGTATTACTTGGAGAGTTCCCTTCCATTTCGACTGGGGTTCTATCTAGGGGGGGAAAAAACGATCGGCTCTGGATTGCTATCGTCCGACCAGTTTTTAATTTACGCCCGTCGACACCTCGGCGCTCTCCCTTTCTCTCTGCTATGCTACACTCTCCCTCATTCTTCTCTTTCGGTTGTCTCTCCCACTCTGCCTCGCTTTTGGACCCTCATCCCACGGATTTCATTTCAGATAACGAAACTTTCCGTTCGCCGACTGCCGCTTAACGAACTCGAGGACATTCACGAACTCGAATCTCCATGGGGAGTTGCCCCGAGGAGTCGGAAAAACTTCTCCACTCCTCTCTCTCCTCCCAGAGGGGCTGGAATCGCTCGGTGAAAATCCTGCTACTACCAGCAGCCCTCATCCCCGCTTACTGGAACCTGGACTTTTAAGAGACTCTTTCCTAATCGGCCACTGGCATCTCGGCATTTTTCAACTTGTCCTGTTCCATTATCACACAGCAGGTGAAAAAAAAAGTCATCGCATTCCACCTTTAGCCAATGATTTGGGTGCAAATTCATGGATACAAGTACGAACTGTGATGCACTGCCGGAATCTAGGAGGATTGAATGGAGGGTTGACTTCGACGGCGGGCCCCCCGAAATTAAATCGACTTCCTGGCGGCTGGAGACGCCGCGTCGCGCCGTGCCGCGCCGGCGGCAAGCACCCATTTCCACTTGCGAAATCGAATATATTACGATAACGAAAAATACCGTGGCGCGCTCTGTGCTACCGTGAATCGGCCGGATGGGGATTGAAATTTCCTGATGGGAGAATACTCCCTACGATAAAAGGGTTCTCAAGAACTACCGTGAAAAAAAAGGGACGCGTGGGGTTCGTAATACTTTCAACCCTTCAGCGAGCAAGCAAAGTCTTGGCGATGCATTCTCGGAGAAGGCGAGGTTCAAAAGTTAAAAGAGCACAGGGAAAACAAGGGTGGAAACGGGAGCCGACTTGCTCGCTGGAGAATTAACGGAATAATTCACCCACCCTAACGTTAAAAGGGAATGCAGCTGGTGCTGGGAACGTTGATGTGATTTACGCGCAGCCTCCTAACTTACGTTGCACTGCACTCGCGCCCTTCGACCCAATTTTCCCGAGCTTCGTTCCTCCCCAGTCTCACCTGCTATCCAAGCTTTCTCTCCCAAAAGCTTTCCACCTAATCATTTATCGGCCTCTTCAAAGCATCTCAATACCTTACATCTTTCCCTATAGCCTCGGGCAATCGAGGCAATTTCGGTAGCAGCCACGTGGCTCCCATGATTCAAGAATAATTGAAAACCGGTGGGAAGTAGCACAGCGCTGGGATTATTTCTCAACGAGGCAGGGACATATCGAGCAGTTAATAACAGAAGCTGCACCAGGTGCACGGATGGAGTCAGGTTGAAGGAGAACGAGAAAGAGAGGTAGAGTCCGATGTCAATATTCGTAACTCCAAGGGGTAGAGAACAAACTACGAAGCTCTCCGTTCGAGAGGGATTCTAATGTACCGCGGTGAATCCAGCCAGTTCACGAAGCGTGCACTGATGCAGCGAATGAAAGCGGATGGCAGAGTGCATTTTAGCCCGAGCAGTGTAATTCTTCACGGTGAAACTCGATACGAATCGACTGCCGGTGCCGAATTGCATTTTGCCAGGGAGCGGAAAGAGGTGGCGCGAGGTGCGGAAAAGGGGGAAGGGGGTGCTGGGGGATGGAAAATGGGATGAAGTGATTGCCGCGCGAGTTACCAGGGAACTGGCATTGGCGAGCCCTCGGGCAAACAGTTTCGATGGAGTTATGCACTCGGCCGATCGCAGGTGAAATGAAGCGGTCTGTCAGGAGTCAGCCGAGTGCATACTCGACATACTCCTGCCGCTGCAGGTGACTATTGTAATCCGAGTAAACGCTTTGGCATTCCCGAGGCTTATTCCAAGGGAGCCAACCGTAGAAGGCCCAGTGTTCTTCGCTCTCAGAGTATCACCCTTGGATCATCTGGCATCGAGTCTGGCCACGCCACCTTGCCATCTAGTACCCTCTACTCCTCGCTTTTCACTGCAATGGGATCAACTGGCCTGCGGCTGCTACTTGGCCGCCAGTACAGTTTGTAATGCGAGTTGCTCGTCCTCGCGCTGCTAATGTGTCAATGAGCTTAGCCAACGACGATATCGCTGGGAGCGAGCTCGATGATCCCTCCGCAAGAGTAGGGAGGTAGGTGGGTAGGGGCCGAGAGGGGGGTGTCTTCTTACCTTGAGCTCGTCGTGGGTCTTCTCAGTTGTAGCCACTTCCTCCACGCTGCTCGCACGCGAGCCTTTCTCCTCCGGTGTTCTCTTCACGAGACCGTTTAAGCTTCTGTAGGACAAGAGGCGACACATGTCGCTGGTCAGGTCGGGCAGACGATTCCTGCGCTCGCCGCATTCGTACCTCTGCTGCGGCATCTCGCACCAGAGCTCTCGCTCTCTACACCAGACCACCCTCTGTCCTCTGTGCGTGCCACTCCCGCCCGCCACTACTCTGCCCTCTCGTTGCTAAAAGGACGAAAGCACTCTCTAGTTCGCCGCATTTCACGTACACCGCCTCCCCACCCACCCCTCACTCTTCACTTTCCCTCACGAGACATCGGCATTGTTTCGAGTCCATCAAGCCTCCCTCCAGAAATCCTCGGTGGACCAGTAGCACGAAAGGGTTTCTCTCTCGAGCACTTGGTTGAACCGAGCAGTCTTGATGGAGATTCTCTTATCGTAGAGCAGAGAAGTCAGTGGTACAGCAACCGGCACTTTATTCAGCGAACTATTCCTCGTGAATGGATTTCGTAGTTCTTGTTGAAGCAGACATGTATTAAGGGATTAAGGGCGGATGACGAATCAGCGTGATGAGGAAGGCGCGAGTACCGAATCCGAGGAATTGGGGCGATCGAAAGAAGCTGCTCGTCTTGGGGCTCCTCCTTGGCACCATTTCGTGAGATGGTGAAGACAGTTTCTGCTTTGCTCGCAGTGGTCCACACACCTCTCACCGCTCGTCGTCTTCCCTTCTCCCTTTTTTTTGCTCTTCCTTTATTTTAAGCACTCGCCGGCCGGCCACATTTTTTAGAAAGGCACACTTTGACGAAACGATAAAGGAGCACTTCTGTTTTCTAGAATCCCACTTTCCGCCGAATCCAAAGATGCCAGAAGTATTCTGTCAGAAACTAAGACGTCAGGGAATCGCTTTGCAGGAGCGTGGCAGTGTAAGTAGATAAAGTATGTTATAAGTCAGACGGTGATGGGGAAGATTGGTCGATGATTTTCGAGGCAGCGGTGAGCTCCGTGGACTGGCTGGTCCATCGGAGTTCTGCTTGAAAGGTTTAAAAATACTCTCGGGAAGGTGGAACAGACACAGAGAGTACAAGGCGAATCTCTCGATGGTTGGAATGTGAAAAACGCGCGCTCGCTAGTTCCTGTGTCTAAAGATACATGCACGCCTACACGAAAGCCCCGCATCCGTGACAGTGAAACTTGTGTCACCGAGTCTATTAAGTTCGCCGAGTAAACGGAAGGTGTTACGCACTGTGCCAGGAATAATTCACGAACAACTCCAATTTCTCTGCAAGTATCGACCAAGTTCATCGAGGATTCGAAGCTCGGGCGAATTCGACGATTAATCTTTCACGACTGACGCGTTTCACGAAGATCGCTTCGTTAAGCGTATTCCGTAGTCTCTCTACGCTCCCGTTCTGCACGAGCGGCCAAGTTCGCTAAGGGGTAATATTTCGTATCACCGTAAAATCCAGCATCGCGTTTTATAGTTCCGAAACTTTATACCAGGTCCGAGAACGTGCTAGAGAAAGAGAAGGAGCGAGAGGGTGCTCGGTGGCCCGAACGCGTTTCAGTTCGTAAACGAAATCCGATATGGCGGCGGCATCACCTCGTCACGTTATTTAATACGAAACTTCGTTCGACAGGGTTGCCTCCTTCTTTTTGCAGGTCCCCGGGTTCCGCGAGGACGCCTATCGATTGGATCTTTCGAGCCACGGCTATCCGATTATCCTCCGCTACCCTCCTCCTGCCCCTCTCTCGCCGTCAACCTCCAGGCAATCGGTCCTCCTCCCAATGAAACGCTTCCAGCCAATTCACGAGAGCGAATTAATTAAGGCAACATCGTTACACAACTTCCATCAAAGGCGGATTTAAGATTGAAGCCCGGAAGAGACCGAGAGGGAGAGAGGGATGGAGTAATTCTATCCCGCTCTCTTCACCAAAGGCCAACTCTGATACGTGAGCCCGTATCAATCGAATTTCATCGAGGAGCGGTCGAAAGACTTTTGGAAAAGCTCGAAGCACAGATTCTTACTGATTACCGGCAAAGTAGGACTTTGACTGGAGGTCTAATTGCAGGTCGTTAGGGATCTCGGGAACACTGTACCGGCGAGCTCTCAGCTGGGAAAATGGCCATTCAGAGAGTGCACTCTCCAAACCACTCCTACTTCTCCTCGTCTCGGCTGAACTTCCCCCGAAAACTTGCCGCCTCTTTAAATCTCGAATTTTCCACTCGCCCGGAATTGTCATTAAGTCTGAGTGCACCCTGTAATTGATTGTCTGAATGGGCGGAAGAAAAAACTGGGATCCGCTGGAATATCAGTCTATGCAACGAGGATATTGTTATACAATCTTTCGAGGCCGGCTCGTTCCTCGGAATTTGTCCCGGCGCGGCGTGGCGCGGCGGCGCGAAGCCGGCTTAAGTGTTGCTCGAGCTGCTCCCAGCGATTATCGTGGCGATGCTCTTGGCAATAAAGTGCAGCCTTTATAGTTATTACCGGGGATATGGCGTGTACAGGTCGTAACACGAAGCGAGAGCGAAAGAAGAGAGGCCTGGGCACATTGCAGATAGCAGGTACCACCGGGACGCAGTCGATACTAATTAGTCGACGCTTGCCAGCTAATCGAATACATTGCCCCGCTGATTTCGCCAATGCCCTCTTTCCCTCCCCACACGCCCTGCCCTCCTCTTCTCTCTTCCCTCGGCCCTTTTCCCTTCTTTCGCTCGGGGGCTTCCGAGCTTTGCCGTAATTGAATTGGCCGCAATCAAGTGGCGCGCGCGCCACTGCTGGCGTGATGTCGGTTTATACTTTATAACAATGCCACCCACGCCACCCGCAAAATTCCTCCAATTAACATCAGGCAACTCTTTACCCGACCGATCTACCCCCTTTGAGTTTGCCCCTCTCTTTTTTTTCTAGCACACTCCCTATGTTCTTTCTCAAGCGTGACGAGAGACCGTTCCCTCGATTTATAAAATGCGTCACTCGTTCCTCGACGATTATTAACACTTGGCGAATGTCGTGCTAAATGGAACTGCAATCCATTGTGGCAGTATGCAACGCGCCACCACTGGACAAGTAGTTCAACGCTATTTGGTACTCGCCGAGTGAGGAAAGGTGCGAGAACCACTTGGAAGTTGGCTCGCACACATCACGCTCGAAAGCGAGACCGAGAGCAGAGACTCTCTAATATCCAATGTAATCTAGCGACATTTCTCAAGAACTCGAGAAACTACACATGCATCCCACTTATATGTTCTACATTGAGAATAGGAAATAAAATTCTCCGAGCAGTGGAAGGCTGCCGTCTGACCTAATAGCGGAGTGCCCGAAACAATGAAGAAAGCTGGTCTCCGCGTGTTCCGGAATCATTAGCATTTCAATACGAAAGTAAAACTCCTTGGCCGCACGGGAGTCCGCTCGCCGACGTGTGTACGAGTGCATTTACTCTGGTAAACACAGGACTTCCAGGAACAATGGCTAGCGAATAAATAATAGCCGGGTGAAAATCGCGCGAGCACTCGCCCGACTTACTCGGAAAGCGTGTTACAACTCGGGGTGTACTCCAACGGAATGCTTTCCCCGGGAGGGAGTTCGCCGGAGTTTGCAATAAACCGCCTGCTAAAGTCTGTAAAAAGAGCATTCGAGTACAAAGTAGAATAGTGCGTGCGAACGAGGAAGAGAAACGGAATGTTTGCGTGTGGGGACCGCGGCCGAAGTAAACTCGTAATAATAATTGTTGGAAAGGTGAAACACTAGGAGGATGGCTGGTCGTGTCTTGGCCGAAACTTTGTCCTTGGGACAAGGCAATCGGCGAAGTGTCTTCATAAAGGATGACGAAGCTTCAGAAGGGCGCATACCTGATAATGGGATTGGCGATCGCGCGGCATGGGTCCAAGGTATACATAGACACGCTACATAACTACATGAACGCAGGCCATAACCGCAGCTGGGCGAAATCGCGTCGTAAACAGGAAACATAAAGGCCTCTCGCAGCTCGTGTACACTCTCCTGCCGAATGAGCCTGCAACTTATTGCTCCCGGGGCTCTGCTATTCTCCTCCCATCCCCACCCTGCCTCCTCGCCCTCTCCTCTCCTCTCCACCCCACCCCCCTCCGCGATTGCGGACCATTAATTGCTAATTATCTGCCGCGACATGCTTTGAATTTCGCTGTGTCCCGATATCGAACTCAATTAGCTACGAAAATTCAATTTAATCTCCAACACTGACGCGCTGCCACTTTCAGTGGCGCTTGAAATTTTCCCACTCAACGAGCAACAGCGAGATGCCTCGGATTGGATGGCTGATAGACAAAGAGAAAGAGAGAGAGAGGGAGAGAAACCAGTGATTCTAAATTATTTAATACTCGGTGGGTAATAGCTGGTGATCGTAAAAGCGAGTGGATGCTAAAGTCTAAATCTAAAGTTGGCAAAGAGTAGCGTCAACGTCCTGATAACGGCCAGTTGCAGGCACAGAAGCTGGCAACGGCAACGTGTCCAGGATTCTCTCGTTTCTTTGAGTTTAATTAGGCGTTGCCAGCTGAGCTCGCTGTTAAGTTTGGAGGAGGAGGTGTGCGTACATTCAGGAACGAGGAGCGAGGAGCGTGTGCGCTGCCTGCCGCGAAGAGAGCACACTTCGTGAGCATCGCCCTGGGGAGAATCACGAAAGCGTGAACGGCCACTCCTAACACACCATGGGAGAGAGAAAGAGCTGTGGCAAAACGACTTGGTTCTAACGGTTCAACATCGCTGGATCGAGCTAACTACCACCGTGGCCAGATGTACAAACGACTGCACGGCCAATTTTCCAGCGCACGCCTTTCCACCTCTCTCTCTTTCTTTCTCTCTGGCAACGATCTCTCACTCTTTCGCAATCTTACTTCTGTCTGGCAAATGCCGAGCAAATAAACGATTAATGATTCGAAGGGCGACCCGTCACGGCGCCGCAAACTATTCGTTGAGAATATCAGGGCCACGCTTCATCTATTAAAAGGCAAACTGGACATTCACTCGGCTGGTGCTACGTGTCGAAGTGCCCTATGCCTTGAACGCTTAAGGTATCGGGAAAATAGAGTGGCTGGATTTAAGAGGGAGATTGGCTACGTAGATGTAGAACAGGTGAAGGTTCCACCTTCAAAGGGCTCGCGTCGAAATTCTTAAGATACGACCCAGTTTGGCATAATAGCCTGACCCCAAACCCTCGAACTTTGCTTTACGAGCGAATGCGAGAAGGTGCATGCACTCTTACCAGGTGCAGGTAGTCATTTCTAAAGTTGCATAGCCCCGCAACGTTGTAACTCCCTCCACAAAAAATAAATTTCGTGTTATGTTCAATCAATAGAAAATCCTTTGTTTTACGATTCAATTTTACCAACTCTTTTAATTATAATCTTAACTTTAAACGAATGTCAACAAGGAACCTCAACTGGGTCATTAAATCTCTGCTTTAAAAACTGACTAAATGGAGCGTAAACTATTTTCCGGTAGTGGGCCGAGTGTACCGACTCGAGGAGAGATCATCCACGTAATTGGCAGGAAAATGCTCGATTACACGCACCGTATACGTCATAGGCTGGTGCGCGAGCGTACCGAGCGCCTTTTGAAAGTAGGAGGAGTTGCTCTTCCTCTAGAACCATTCAGATAATGAGCCGATAATCTCGCCTGCAAGTTGAACTTTACGAAGAACGAACGATCACTGACTGACTGACTGCTTTCTAACTAGAGGAGAGATAGCATTGCTGCAAGTCCATTTTACAAGCTCACCGGTGAAGGTGACACGTAACAGGGCGGGAACGAGATGTGCAAGCAACGGTGGAGTTTGTGCTGGGAGAGAAGTTTAAACAGGACCTGTGATATTTTACGCGCCAGCAAGAAGAGGTATGACTGCATTCCTAACAAAACGACGAGAAACCGGCTCGACACGTGCGTGCCGGCCTCACTGGTCGCTTTAATGCCGGACAACGACCGTTTAATACTACTTCATTTAACATTACGAAAGGCAGAGCCTTTCGAAAATATTGAACCTTCCCTGAAAAGCTCATAATTGCCGCGTGTTCCACACTCTCGTAAGCATATGCCGACGAATTAGCGAAGCGAACGAAAGGTTCTCGCAGGAAGCACTATTAAAAGACCGCAGATATTTAATCACACCTATTCAGCCAGGCTGTGCAGCGAGAGAAGCGGGCGTGTCGGGCAACACTGAGAAATAGAGGGACCACGCGCGCGAATACCAATTGCCGTGCTCCCGAGATGAGACCACCTTCCTCTCCTGAATAATTAATATTTTCAGAGTGGATGCAGGAGTTAGCGCCGCTGCAAAATTCGCAACTCGACGTCCTCGTTGCCGCGCTGCTCCACCAGCCACGGCACACCAGTCACATTAGCCGTTCCACGTGTCGCACTCGCACTATTGGCCACATTAAAACGAATCATTCGCTCGCTCGTAGATAGATAGATAGAGAGAGACCGGCGAATTATCAAAAGCTGTCACCTTGCTGGCTTTGGAGAATCGGTAATAGCCAGCAGGTTCACTGAACTCCTTCAATTGTCGATCGCGAGAGCAGGGCACTCTCTCGCTCTCCTATCCCGTTCTCCATGGAAACGATCACTGATCACTCGAGAGTTCGTCGGCTGGTCTGTCGCTCGGGCAGCGCGAAATCCGTCGAAAGCCGCTCGACTGCCGGTCGGCCACGAGTGGGACTTGTCTTCAGGGTTTTTCCATGGCGCGCCGATGGATCCGGAGTGGTACGCGTACAAGTATGTACGCCAGAGTGGCACGCGGGCCCCTCGACTCGCGCGCGCGCGGCCTCCTCGATACAATCTATTTACGAGTAAAGCCACTGGCACGTTGCATGGCAATGCACCCGACTCGAGAGAACTCCGCCAGCACCGAGTACCGAGTGCTCGGACAGAGAACAGGAGAGCGGAAAGCAGAGAAAGGGAGAGAGCAAAAGAGAGACTGGCTGCTCGGCTATCCCGGGACCCGACAAGTTTTCACGGCCCGCGCACTTCGCCAGACGATGACACATCGCTGATTCATTTGGCGGCACCTTCGCCAACTTGGATCGCCCGAGATGAACTTCTCTCGAAAGAGGAGTGCACCCGACACGCAAGAGATTAGCGCGTCGCGTGATAATGCTGTTAGATGGAAAAATCAACGAGGTGAATAGTAGTACAAGCCGAGCAAGGTGCGCATAGCGGTGCGAGCAAGCAAATAAGTGTCTGCGATACACTCCAGATATCACGGGGGCCGAGCTCTGGAATCACACTTATTCCTCCGTACGAGTTCTGCCACTATTCCGGCCGAGAGCCAGACTCTCTCCAGACACTGCGTGTACACACGCACGCACGTACACATGCCTCCTCGAGACACTGCATTCACCTGGTTACATTTGGTGACTAATAGCCAGCGATGATAATGCCGGCTGTCTTGTCATTGGGTAGACTGTTTGTATTAGAGGATGTTGTGGTTATGGCTCGAAGGGGATTTAGGTAGGTCAGGGAGCCGGAGCGGTCGGCGGCGTACACGGCGCGACGTGGCCGATGGACGGCCGCGAGGAGACTTGGAGCGGAAAACTTGCGCGCTCCGCCCGGTGAAGTTCAGAGCTATGGAAACGTGGGCGAGTATAATATGTACGTGGCCAAGCGGCGCGCACGACTCCTCTACCTACATACATATATATGAGTGTACCGGCCACGATTTCTCACTAACCTTACCCAACCTCCCGAGTACCGTGGAGTGCATGCTTGTGGAGGGCCAGCACCGTCACCGGAGCGGAATGTCAACGTCGCGGTTCAAGGGGACCGCTTACCTCCCCGAGAGCAAGAAAGAGAGAAAGCATCATTCTAAGCCTTGGTCCTTGTAATGGACCACGCCTTACCGCTGCCCGCTATTTATCCACTAATGCAAATCACCAAGAGAAACCCAACAGATCCGATCCTATTGACGGCCTAACGATTACCATTCGACCTCGCACATTCAATAGGATGGTTCAATGATCTTTTGAATCTCCTTCCGGTACCGATACTCTACTCTTCCCTTCCGCAATTCTATTGTCATTACTACGTCGTGTACCGCATCATAAAAATTCTATGATTTCTTGGGATGTTTCTTCGTTGAAATTCCGAGGATTTTCAATCGAGTTAATGTCTATGGAAGAGTCAGTCTGGCTTGGACTTCCAAGACACGCTGTGCTTCGTGCAAGATGATGGGGGACATTCTAGTTATTCCTGTAAGTCGCGCTAATCTAGCAGCAGCAGCAGCAGCGGCAGCAGCCCTCGTGCTTTTGCAGAGACGCCGACGGAGAGCGGGTAAATTTATCTTGACACGTTCGTGCGACATTTATGTGCCTTTGACTTGTTCCCGGCATTCCCCCCCTTCTCCCCCACACGCTTGGCGAGTCAAGTGCAAAGGCAGATTCGCTGTCTTTGTCGCCACGGGTAAACAGTAATAAGGAGAGACACGATACGTATGTCCCATGCTGTGAGTTGGTCTTTTTGCCGGGCGCGAAACACGAAGAAGAAAGGCGCGCTGCTGCGCTGCTCGTGCTGTTTGCCCGAGGGAGGCAACACTCGAAAACGTTCCTCCATTCTCGGGATTCGAGCTCTCGCAAATATAGAGGCGTCACTCGTGCTGGACTTGTCCCTCGCTCGCTCAGATTTGTCTCTCGATCCTCGCCCCCAAGTAGATTTAGCCTGAGATGGTCAGCCACGTCCGCCCTACACTTTCTACCAGGCTCTCTCCCCCACTCTCTCTCTCTCCCACTCACTTTGTTCTGCCTCTGTCTCTCCTCGTGGATTTTTGGCGAGATTTTCGAGGATCCTCGAAATCACGTTGTGTCACATAGCACACACACGTATAGACACATAGAGGCCGCCCCGGGGGAATGAAATCTCGTTCATGTGCCCGAGTGCAATCTGACCGATGATAAAATCTCTCCTTTGACAGCATGCACGCTCGCGAGAGGGTTTAATATCACGAGCCAGAATCGCTCCAGCCGCGAAAAAAAGTATCTGTCGAAATATGAAAATTTCATGAAAATCCAAAAAATTCGCATTGTTATTCTCGCGCGCCCCGAATTGTTATTCCCGCGTGCGGGTGAGTGTAATTGTGTTCTACTTTCTTTTTTCTCTCTCTCTCTCTCTCCCTTTCTCTCCCTCTTGTAAACACGAGCGTTTCGTTAAGTCCCGGGGAAATAGGATGCAGTGCTGGTATGGAGAAATAGAGAAGGGAAAAATTAAAAATGCAAAGGCAAATAGTATTCCTGGCAGATCTCGGAATTAGCAGACTCCGTTCGTGCTCTTCCTCTCTCTCTCTCCCTCTCTCTCTGTGTCTTGCTCTACGTTTATTTTGCAGAGTGTTTACTCGATTGCAAGCGGAGAGAACCTATCTTGGAATTTCTCGAAAAATTGTAGGAGAAGGAAGTACAGAATGGTCGGCAGTAGTATCTACCTGGAGAGCGAGGGACGACGAGTCGGAGAAATAAGAAAAGAAGAGGCTAATAATTCCACTTAATTTGCACGCGGAACGAAGTCTCCTGTAATGACGAGTAATGCCGTCCATCAGAAAGGGAAATTAAAAAAAGGAAATAACGGGTAATAATTCCCAGCAATTTTCCAGGGGGATTTCAAGCAAATGATAGTGTCTCCCGGTGGACTCTGTCTTTCCTGGTGGAGTGGGCCGGTAGCATCATAACGATTTAATCTTAAATTAAGCCTGGTTACGGCATAATTCGAGATTCGCCTTTACTCGGGAGTGGCTCGCTCTAAAGAGAGAAAGAACGGCGGACCGTAAAGAAGAAGAGACGTTAATTGCGCCCGGTATCTCTGCATTCGCGTAGTGGATGCTTTCAACGAGTATCTCCCGCGAGAAATTTGTCTTCCACTTTTTTCCCGGAGATCGAGTATCCCTCGTACTTCTTCCCAGGACGAGATTTCCTACGACGAAACACGAAGCACCAGGCCGGCTGAAAAATCCCTGGTAAATCCTGCCTGATTTCGTCTACTATTCCAGTCGAAGATTTGCATCGCAGTCTCTCGACTACTTGATGCCGGCTGGACGTGGCCTCTTGGGGAAAAGGATGCCAGTACGAATAGAGATGCATACGCGCTAGCGTTGATAGCAAAGCACGTGGCTCGAACTCTCACGGGAGAGGAGATCCATGGATTTGTTCTTTGGCTCCGGGAAGCAGTCGCAGGGAGTAGCAAGAGGCGGAAGGAGAGTGAGGACAGACGCAGTCAGCCACGGGCGGTGAACTTAACTCGGAGAGGTTGGTAAGCGATACCGACGTTTCGGCGCCATCCGATCGCTTCGGCTTGCCAATCCAATCGCTTAAAACAAATTCGCGCTCATCCGCCGCGACGTCGAGGTCGGATCGCATACGTCGATACGATTCGCATGCCAGGAGGAAAGGCGCGCTTCTGTCAGTGTGCGTGTGTGGTCGAAAGGAGGATCCTCTTGCACGTCCGAGCAGATCTTATCCAATGGAACAGCCTGTTCTTGGACAGGATACTCCCTTGTGGCGGCTGCTCCTGCTGCCGGTGCTAGTGCTGCTGCCTTGTCCCACTGAATTCCCGTGGAAAATCAGCTCTGACTGATACCCGGCGAAAGGGATCATCCTCTCCTCTTACGTATGTATGCCTGCCTGCCTGCCCGCCTGGCTGCCTGCCGTCTCATTGGGATTTAGTATGATTCCTATGCCACAATACCCGAGATAGACTATAAAAGACTTCCCGAGAGCCATAAATGCCGAGGAAGTTGAACGCTACCTTCGAGATGCTTCGAGTTCCATCGCGCATTCCATGGATACTGTGTGTCGAGAGTATTCTCCATTCGGTACTATGATGCAAAAGGTATAGGTTATAAAAAAGAAGGGTATAATAATACTTTTGTATTCCCCAGATGTTTAGCTTTGGAGATTCGCTTTAGAATTTGCTCGCCAGACTCTCGGAAATGGTAATGCAAGAGAAATCCTGAAGCACAACATGTTTCCAATTAAGCATAGATCAATTTCGAAGCTGGCCTATGTTCAATTGATAGAACGCGCCGGAAGCTCCTATTGGACAGTATTGTTCGCTGCCAATCAACCTGTCCGTCCAGGCCTATCAACTCTTCAGCTTTGATCCTGTCCCGGGATTGCGGATAATTCCGACGAGTTCAACTTGAATACAGCGACAAAGCGACGAACGCCGGGCAATTCAGTATTTCCCGTTCGATATTCACCTTTAGAATGGGAGGTTCTCTTTAAGCCGCAATTCAGCTTAATCAGGGCAGAGAGACTGAGTAGCTTCGAGGAGAGACAGCTTCCGCGAGAAGAAGCTAATTTCTCGGAGAAGCAGTTAGTGGAAAGAGACGAGGAGCCGAGTGACAGGCAGATGAACAGTTAGTGTAGTTGGCGGTAATGGAGCTGTTGCGCCCCGAAGATGTAGACGCGTGTGCAGCCCGTTTCCCGTGGTATATGCGATCGAGTACAATTAACAGGGGGACGGCTAATTTGCGGAGTCCGTTTCGGTCAGTGATAACATATTATCATTGCCATCGAGAGCCAGTGTTCCCGACTAGCGGCGGAGCTCCGCCCAAGATCATACAACAGGTGGTTCTAAGTGCCAGTGGGCCACTTAATCGAAGGAAACCGTAATCACGGCTGCCTTGTCTTGAGCCATCCATTAATTGATACTAGACGCGAGGTGACTTCCGATGTGATTCGAGACGTGTTAGGAGACGGGAGAAACATGGCCAGTGGTGGTAGTCTCCGCCTCCCAGCCAAGAATCCATTCGCTGCTGGGTAAACAAATTTATCTCGCTCCCTTGGGAAGGTTTCTTTGAGGTCTCACGCGCTCGTCAAGAGGGCGGAAAGGGACGGCGGGATTCCATAAAGGAGCCGAAAATTCTCAAACGACTTGGAAGAGATTCGTATCCAGCGTGCACGGGGATCGGGTAAACCGCGGCAAATCGATTCCTCTACCTCGGAGAAATCGAGTTAGCCGGCCGGCATCTCCGAAAACGAGTGACACGAGTCCCACACACTCGTGGAAGCCTGGTTCGCCCGAACAGCCATCCACCTATCCGAGAACAGGAATTGGAATTCTGGCTGGATGGCTCGTTGCGTGTGCACGGCGAAAAGCGAGGGAAAATTACGGAGAATCGAGCCATTGCCGAAGGAAACGATGTCTCCACAAAGGAAATCTATAACACCAAACCTCCAAAAGAACCAACAACCAGTCGAATTGATCGTCACGTACATGTGTAACTTGATTTCTCACTTAGCAAAGTTTGTCCCTTCGCCTGTCGGCATGGTGGCATTAAAAGAATACTGTGTGTGAGCTGCTTTCCAAAGTAGACAAAAGGATAAGTAGATTTCGTGAAAAGTTCTGACAGCAAGAGAATGATACGATTATTGGCGCGGCTCCGGTGGTGACTGGTCTTTAATAGCGTCTGGCGTTAAGGGACAGAGCTTGGAAAAACAAGTAAAGGGCATTCTGGAATGGGGGAAAGGACGAGACGCAGTCGACAGAGGATATTGTCGAGAGGGTGGTCTCCTGTATATCCCGATCCCAGAGAAAGCTACACGAGCGAGTCGGAGGTTCACGTGATAAATGGGTTTTAATCAAACGCGTTCCTACCGACACACACACACCCGGCTGGCTATTGCGCTCAAGGACCAAACGGGGGAGAACTCACCTTCCAGCTTGTATCTGCTTCATTAGATCAAAGTGTGTCCCTTATATCCACATGCACAATCACGTACGTACATACACTGCTTTCCAAGATCAATACTTAATTAATCTATTTCACTCAATATCTCCTCTGGCAAAGTACCCACCATCAATCAGCGGGTTAGACGACTTTGAAAACTCTTCTCGCCGGCTCGCAATTACCAAGTACTGCAGGATAAATATTTATAGGGAATAAATATTGAAACCTCGAAATGCCTGGCGGGTCGATGCTTATAATTCACGATAATACACATCTTAGGAATTCAGTAGTTGCCGGTGGCATTAATTACGCGTGACTTACGAACGCCTGGCACTAGCTTTGTTTGCATTCGCAGCGTGCCACAATGGTCGTGAGTCTATTGTATTGTTCACACTGTTTGATTTACTCCACCTCTCTATAGCGAATGCGCGCTCCTGCGCCGGAGGTTCGTGGCAGAGCTTCAAAACCGTGCTCGAGAATTATAACAATCCAATCGGTCAGTGACTGGTTCCATTACTCACTAGTTTGCCGAGCGACGCCGCAATAACGAAAACAGTCCTCGCGTGAAGTTACACAAAGCTTTGGCGCTATTTTCTTTATGTTTCCTCTTTGTAAATCCGTCGTTTGTAAATCTGTTGAAAAAAGGGCCGTTTGGATTTGTTAGCCGGCCCGGCGAGAATATTAACGAAGCCGCCGGCAGAGGTGTTAATTAGTGCTGGCTGATTCTTTGCTAGGAAGCGCGAGCACGGCCGGCAAAATTTATTTGCCGAGATCCGCCGGACACATTTTGCACTGGTGAACGTGTGCTTGGTGGCGTATGTGCGCGCGCGAGCCCACTGTAGCTTCCCGAGCGGCACAGACGCTTGCTGCCGCCGGCTTTAATCCGTGTTTACGCTAATCCTCGCATAAACGAGCTTAACGCAGGCAGCCTTGTTTGCACAGCGAAGACACGAAACTGCCTCGCGCGAAATAACAAGAACCGTCGGCTGGGACCCGTCTGCGTGCCGAGCACTCGTACGCGCGATTACTCGATGCCGACCAACCACCGAACATCATTTCCCACCGGCATCCCAGAAGAAACTCTCGTAAAATAGAAATCAACGAAAATTCAAGGATTCGCTAACAAAGAGAGTCGAAGGAACGGAGAGTCTTTCATAATCAATAAAGTATTGAATTCTTTCCGGCATTATTAAATTCAACCTTCAAAGTGTCATTCTGCGAAATTTAATCGTCGGCCCGGGACAATGGGCTGCGAAAGGAAGATGCGGAGAAAAGTTATGGTAGAAGGAGTTGGTAGGCGGAGAGAGGGATAGGAGGCTGAAAGATAATTAAGAAGGGTGTCCCAGCGGAGCTGTTCCGTCCTTTTTTACTCCGCTTCTGGGAAGCCGACGAGGTACGCGGAGCATATCAGGTTAATGTAATCAGTACGCCGGATAGCGGAAAGTGGGCTTCGCGCGAAATAAAGGCAGGAGAATGGTAACACAGCCGCGCACCCCGGAGAAAAGGAGAAGCTGCTCTCGAGGCACCGAAGGCCAAACGCAAGAAGCTACCACTTCACTGAACTACTTGAAACTTTCATGCCCTTTCCAAGCGTGTTCTCCTATTTTCCGAATTTCCCACTGCATTCGACCTCCTCCGAGCAGTGAAACAGCGCGCCAGAGCCTTTTTACGCCGATACTATCGTCCCGTTTTATCTTTGCAAAATTCAATTAAAGCCTCCGCTCCGCCGCGCCGGAGCAATGGCAACGAAATGTCAGGGGAAGTTTAATGAGATTTCTTTTGGGTGGTCCAGCATTATCCCCGGCGATACTGCATACGCAACGGCTATAAATAATAGAAGTGCAGGGGGCACCCTATGCCAGGAATATTCTAGCTTCAGCGGAGCAATGGGACAACACGACTCTACTCTGGCAAAGGGGATTCCATTCCGTACTGAAAGTGCGGAAACACTCGCTGCTGGAAACGTGGTGGCTTGCCTCGCTGCCGGCTGGCTTGCTTTCTCTCCTACACAGTTTTCCCAGAGAGAGTTTTTCTCCAGCGAAAAGCTTCCGGCAATGCTGATAAGGGATGGTGAGGAAGAAGCGTGCCGCTTTTACGAGACCGTCCTTCCGCCCCGTACAAGTTCGCCGGCTGACACTCGCACGTACCGAACACCTGTCGACCTGTCCTCCCACTTTTCTACCTCCGGCCAACTCGACAATTACATGTCGATTCAAGCT
The DNA here is from genome assembly GCA_910591665.1 of Ectemnius continuus. Classification (NCBI taxonomy): domain Eukaryota; kingdom Metazoa; phylum Arthropoda; class Insecta; order Hymenoptera; family Crabronidae; genus Ectemnius; species Ectemnius continuus. The sequence continues at coordinate 2,104,632 of OU342868.1, read as the reverse complement.
TTGTCCTGCGCAATGCAGCCGCGTACCTACCATCTCTCCGACTTCATCGATTCCTTTCTTTCACTGACGCTCAATTTTGCAATTTAAACAACACTGCCTGCCGACACAACAGCCCATAAATATTTACACTACACCCGGACGAAACTCGGCCGGCAGTACACCCATTCGTGAACAGCTCCCGCCTGCAACTCGTAATTAATGAGCGCAATTATTCGCCGGAGCGGACGCGTGCCAATGATTACGGTGTTCCAGGGGAACGAGGGCGTTTTATATTAATAGGGGAAGAAACAAGCGGATCGAGGGATCGTCCAGCCTGATTATACCACCATCGAATACCCATTACCCTCTTTGTACTTGGTGCTCGAGGGCACCTAAAGCTAAAGCGTCGGTCGGTCCAGTTTCGCTAACACATTTAGCCGGGAGAGAAGAGATGCGAAGAGAGGAGATGAGAGAGAGAGAGAACGTGGGCAAACACATGGTGGTTCCGGATGTTCTTAAGGGGTTCGCGCTTTGCATAGAGGCTAGCTCAGCGTTACTTGAGCATCCCATTCCGTCGAAGGAGCTAGTAATTAGCATAATTGCGGAACAGACTCGGTGAGCTTGCAGCTTGCCGCTGCCTATCTCCTCGTATAAATACGGGGATGCGCCAAGAACGCGCCAATTAGCCTGGGAGCCTTTCAATTCGAGATGCGGTCCATCTCTTTACCGTCTTAACCTTCGAGCACCTGGATGACAAGCTACTTTCTACCCCTTTCTCCCTCCCTCTCTCTCTCTCTCTCTCTCGTCAACTGTACACTTTCTCAAAGAAAGTTGGAATTTCGACAGGAAGCTTGTAAGACGTTCCCGCTGCATTGGAGACTGTGCGCCTCGAGTGGGGCAGATGCAATTAGGGAGATTCAGGGCTAAATGAGAGCGGTCCTCGCCGAGGCGAAATTCATGTGGAGCGATAATTCCAGGCAACAGGTTGGTTACATTGATTTCTCGCGGCGTGGCTCCAAGCGCCCGTAATTCTTCTTGCTCGACTTGACTGGCTGACAATGAGAGGGAGAAAGAGAGAAGACGGGAGGTTCTGGAGTGAGCAAACGAGAGATAGAAAGAAAGACAGGTGAACACGATTCTTCGCCGACGAGAACTCGAGAGGCAGTGACACTCGAGCGATTCCGATTTCAAGGCGGATATATCGAGGACGCGTTCCCCTCAATTGCGAGCGAACGACCTTCGCGTTAATGCTAACTTCGTCCTCGATACACTCCGCCGACACTCGCTCCCGATACTCCTCGCCTCTTTCCTCACCTTGATTCCCGGTAAATGGACTGTGTGCCACCGCCACCACTCACCAGAAGAGCGATGCCGCCGTCGCCGCCTTTCTACCTACGAATTCAGTGCACCCCGTTATCGCAACACGCCTCTCCAAACGAATACCCAACTACAAGCGATGAAATTTCCAACGCTCCGCTCGACGATGGAATTCATAATCGCGCCCGAGCGTACGTGTGAGCGAACGCGAGCGTACATGGAAAATTCGTGGCGGAGGAGCCGGAAATACATTGCTTTCTGGAGGTAATAGCGCGAATTCCGTAATTTTGCGCGGCTTGCCAGAGGTTCGATCGCTCGGGCCGCCTGGCTCGATGAGTGGAAGCAAGCGTGTATTCCAATCGGGATCCGCTTTCATTCGCACATGTTAATAGGCGAGGATTATATGGGCCGTAACGCCTACTCAAATAATTGGAACAGGGCGCGAGAGCACGCTCCAAGGGATATTAGAAAACGTGTCGAATCAATAGGCTAGCCCTCTCTCTGCTGGCTTCTCCCTCTGTGTGCTGCTCGCCTGTTAGTACATCCATTGTGTTTGCCAATCGTGAGGGGGGGCGAGGAGAGCGAGGGAGTGAGAGCCTGACAGCGACTATGCTTCGAATGTATTAGGCGAAACCGAGCTGATTCCAACAGAGGATCTAATGGATTTCTATCAAGCCACCTGATTCCTGGATATTCGTTTAATGGCCCTCGATATATCCGTTAAATTGCACTATCCCGTTTATATCCACGACAAACTCCCTGGAAAATATATATCCTTGTCCGTGGTCCACTCGACTATCCCACTATCCTTGAGAGGGGGATCATCGACCGAGAGGGCATTTTTCCATTGGGCCAAGTTTCATCATTACCAAGCGGGAATTGAAGTGACCACTTTCGTTCTGTTAACCGGGCAAGTACAGCTCATTGAGAGGAGGTTTCGCTCAATTCTAGACTCCCGGCAATTGATTGCAAGATGATGGGATATATCACGTGAGGGCTGGTTGAGTAGGATGAGCCGACGACCACTGAACATCGTTGACGCCTAATCGAGCCATTCCACTGACAATGGCTAGCTATTTTTGTTGGCGAATTAACGATTCCCATTGGACTCACTCTCTCGCACTTACTACTCGGGACAGTTGGGACTGGAAATGATGGTACTTCCAGCCGGGAATTCGTTAAGGGGACTTGCGGGGTAAGCTGGTACCCGGGACTGATTCCAAGACAAATTTTCGACAGGGCCTGGATGAAACTATGCTTGAAACTATGCCCCTATCTGCTGGAGGATCATCTCTCCGGCTCCTGGAATTCCGTTCCTCTAATCATTCGGGAGGTTGGCCGGATATACGAGTTCTTAGGATTACGAGACAATTTGCGTCGAAAATAATTAGAACTTGGGGAGCGCTTTATTAAAAGCGTACAGCGAACAATCCACTTTCACCCTTTGTGTTTCATGAATGAGCGAAGCCGATTTCTTTCGCATGGTGGAACGCTTCCTGCTAAATGGTCAGGATTATCATGCAATCGCTCTTGGCTCTCGAGTAACCGAGAGTGTAGACTGGCTGGGAAAGTCCCGGTAACCTTGGCAAATTTTGAGCCAACCGAGCGGCTACCAGACCACACTGTAATCCCGCGTCCACCGCAAGGAGTCACCGAGTTAAATCAATTTTCCACGAAGTAAATACCGGGCTTAAGAGAGACTGTCTTTTACGAAGCCGCTGGCTTCATTCCGAATGCTTCGGCTATCGTCGTAATAAACGGTTGTATGCCACGAGAAAGCGGATAATTTCTACTGTCCTTTGTACTGCCCACTTTCATGGGAATCCATCATGCAGGCATCACGAATTATAACATGGAAAAAATTACATCCCACTGTCCTAAGAGAATGAATGGTCATTCATAAAACATTAAAGGGTGCGCCTATGATCTACGAGACAACATCAAAAATAGGATGAAGGGAGTTGAGTGGTTCGAAGAGACTCACCAAGAATTCTCCGCTGCCAAGGCTCTGTTGGGATCCGTCCGATGCGACTGCAAGGTCAGCAACAATCGAAGTGGAGAAACTTCTTCTGGCCTGATGGTGACACTTGTGCGGTCCGAGGATCCTCTGAGTCGCGAAGCCAGAGATGTTGCTCTCGTCCAATTTCGAGGTCCAGATCTCCTCCTCCTTCCTCTGCGGTGAGCGACTGATCGTCCGATGTTTGCTGAACCTCGAAATGCCCTCGGTCTTCACCCAATCGTGATTCGGTCTTGGTTGCCGCGTGATGGTCTGCGCGGATTTCATGGCATTGTATCTGGAGAAGCCATCCTCCATGGCGGCGGCCCATAGGTGATCGGAGAGATCTCTCGAGCCACGCTGCGTCTCGAGAGACTGTCGATCCGACGAGGAGCCAAGGCCGGAGGTTGTCGGCGTATTGGGATAATATCTCCTGTAGGTGTCCTTGGAATCCTCGATATCCGTCGAGTAGAAATCACCCTCGCGTGACTCGAGAGAGCGGTTATTTTCGTGAAGGTTGATCGAGGATCCAATGCCGGTGGAGGTGGTCGATGTCCGGTAGAACTTGCGCTCGTTCGCTGACGTCCAGATCTCATCGGTGATGGAGGAATCAATTCCGGCGGAGGTCGGAGTCCTGTAGGTGTGGTTCCGTTCTCGCCAGAGGTCCTCCGGATTTACTGAAGTGTGTGGCGTGACGGAGTTCGGGATGGCGGTGTGATGATTGGCGTAGGAGCATCTCTGAGGGAAGCCCATGCCGTCGTCAAGGCCAGCGGCCCAAAGGGACTCGAGCGGAAGGTCTTGGGTGCCTGACGGGGTACCAGCACCCCTGCTGCTCCCTCCTGCCCCGTGTTTCCCCCCAGCGGTCGAGGGGAACACTCTCTCGGCACCCTGAAGGACGCAGCACATAATCGTGCCACCCCCTCCACTACTCCCGGTACCCCCAGCCTCCTCCTCCGCCTCCGACCCCCTGGAACTCGAGCTTTGCAGGCAACCTATTGTGACCCGAGCTTTGAACCTGGTACCAGGCCACCTTCAACCCGCGAGCCGCCTGCGTTAACACTGGCCTATCAGGCCCAACAAACTCAAGGCCCACTCTTCATCCTCCCCAACTCAACTTCCCCCTTCCCCCCTTTTTTTTCACTCCTCCCTCACGCTGCACCTTCCAGCACCTTGATATTCCTCACGAGATTCCCTTCTCCGAACTTCTGATACTTGTCCCTTGTCAGACTCAGCTTGTTGACAGTCTTAATATTGGAGGGGTCTTGCACCAACTTGAAGTTTCAACAGTTGCCGGCTGCTGTTGGATTAATCCTCCAGTCTGAGCGTGTTGGTACACTCAGGTATTCCAGTTGATTGTTAGCATGCGGAACAGCTTTGCCTACCTATTACCCCAAGGGATTTACCTATGAGTCTAGTTCCGCGAGCATACCCAGAAGTCGTTGCAGAGTTCCTCGTGTGATAGTTGTGTAACATATGAGGGAGTAGAGATTAAATGGATCTGTCAGTAGCAATGATGCCCGTTTCATTATAACCACCAATCAATTTCTTGATTAGCGGATTAATCCGAGAATTCTGCGGGCGTATTAACGGATTGGTAATATATTTCCAGGATTCATTTTATACCCTGTAATCCGTATATAGGATTGAATATAGGTTTATGCTTTCAGATGTGCCATTAACAGCTAATTTACCAATAAATTATCATCCAGCTAATCAATGTTCCAGCACGTGTACCGCCCTCATTATGGCTTTTGAACTTATTCCGTAATTGTCACATCCTGTCCCATAAATACTTGTACGCGCGCCTCTGTAATCCGCGTATACTTGTGCTTAAACTATGTTTTATGCGCGTCAATGATTTTTCCCGATGTGCAGCGTGCGAAGAGCCGATATTTGCATTCGGGATTGGTCAGTTCCATTGAATTTGCACGCTTCTCAGCATTATCTACGGCCCCTCGACCGAGATCGCGCATTTTTGCATGTTAAGCCGATTCACCCATACTGGTGTAGCAAGATAATTAGCGAATTATCGGGGCATGTATCGAGTTCGGGCGACGATCGACGTGATTTGCATGAGGGCCGCGAATGTAAATTAGCTTTTTCGCGAGTCGGAGCAAAAAAGCGACCGGGCTTTAAAGCACTCTCCTCTCTCGCTCACTCTCACGCCCCTTCATTCTCGATTTCTCCTTCCCTCTCTCTTCCCTCGAGAAAGCCACCCGTGCAGAATTAATGTGCTGCCCCATTCAGTGAACGAGAGATATCGAGGGAGAAAGCACAAGGACTGATCCAAACATTTTATCCTCCAAGATTCGACCATGTCTCGATTATGGCGTGACCCAGTTTCCCAGGGCTTTCATCCTTTATCCACTATCCCCGAGCATAATGGACGTCCACCTGTGATACTATTAAAGCCCTCTTGGCATCAGTCCCTATCATACTCCGAATATAGCCTGCCTAGCATTTTCCTTGCGAATTTCTCGAGAAATTGCACTAAGAATCAATAGAGGCTGGCGCGGAGTGAGATTGCCGCCGACAAAGTAATTTAGGTGATTCCCCTTCCTATTAATACCATTAACAGCAGTTATGTTTTACGAGAGTTGTTGGTATTTCCGGTACTAATTCGAACAGTCCAGTAGTAGAGCTATAATTCCTAATTTCTGCATCCGCGATAAGTGGACGCTACTAGTTTAAAGCATCGATGGCAGCAGGTTTGCCTGCTTCTTAGGAAAAGTTGCCGCTTATGGGAATTATGGGAATAAAGTCAAGCGGGAGATCAGAGGCAAGGAGGTAAAGGAGGCAAAGGAGGGAAGTACTGCGTGTGTGTCAGGTAGTGAATATGCTAAAAGACGAACCCCCTATTAAATATTTATAAAACGGTCGCGGGGCTATGAGTAAAGCGGCATATCGGGTAACTCGCTTCCGCGAGTATCTCACGGAGTAAAGCCGTGATTTCCATTTAATGTCCCATGAATATCGTGCCACATACTAGCTCCACTGAAAGAATCACTCCTGTTGGTTCGTCCAAGCCACCAAGAATCCAGCAAAGGAAACCCCCAACGATTTCCTCCTATTTCCCAAGTATTAGCCCTCTGACCTTATCTACTGACGAAATACTTTTCTCATAAATCGAACTGCCGGCGTACAAGCGAAACGCGGCCGTATAGATTACGCCGGAAAGTTTTGGCATGTTTTGCCATCGCTCCTGCGCACAGATATTACGTTAAATTTGCTGGGGGGGACGGGACACGCGGCCCAGTCGGCAGTCGTGATTAATTTTCCTTTCTAATAATTCCTCGCATTGAGTGACTAGTTTGTGAATACCCCGGGCGTATTTTATCACCGCTCAGTAGTACCGACATCGCAAACCCACACTGGTACCAATGGCCAGTCGGGGATATTTTCGATTTTGGACAAGCCACTAGCCATTTATTTTTACTGCCAATCTTTAATCGCTCGTACCATTGCCTACCACCCCCTCTGATCGATGCACCACCTTTTGCAAAATATTGCCGTCGCTCCACGGATTCGTGAATTATTTTCGCGCGTGTTATCTCTCCCTTTCTGGCCCTCTCTCTCTCTCTTGCACTCGTGCGCTCTTGCGCCTGCCATCTAAATCATTCTTTTCAATTTTGTCGCCGCGCTATATCATCCCGAAGCCAGGTCACTGGGAGCCATAGTTCGGGCAGAAAACAGCTTTCCGATAAGTAGAACACAGAAGCTCCGATTTTCTAGGGATATTCCTATGTATGTATAAGCCAGCCGTAAGTAGTACAGAAAGTTGGGAGTAGCAGGTGCTCAAAATTACGAGAGGGAATGAAGAACAGAGTGGTCCGACGATTAGAAAGTAGTGATAGGATGCTGGCGATAGAGGCAATTTCCATAGCATTCCGTGGAGACGCGGACGGAGCATCTCCGGGTAATTTCAATCCCAGGGGTGCGCAGCTTCCATGCATAATATTTCAAGCCAAGGAAAAACGTCTTATGCAGATATTCTTGAGACTCTCGGCAGACTGGAAGGAGGCTCGTGACCTCTGCCGCGCGCTTCCTCCATTACTTCTCCATGATTTCCTCTTTCTTAATAGCAATGGAGACATTTATTTTCGCTTTGCGCGTGATACATTTCATGGCCCTCCACCTTCCCGACAGTTCTAATATATATCCAGCTGGTGTTTCCAGGAGTCTGCCGAGAGTGCATCCGTGACGAGCGACTTCACTAATGATCGGGGACACCGTGTCCCTCAAATTAGAGCGGGTGAAATTAATGAACATTACTTCGGTTGCTGGCCAAATAATAGGGGATGGTTTTTCGCTGATGCGCGTGCACGGCTGTTGAAATAATGAAGTCATTGATGCCCTGGGACTACTAGGAAGGAAAAGTTTACGCCCGGAAGAGTTGCTCGGAGAGGTGCATCCCCGATTGCATTATGCAGAGTACATTTTAACGGTAGAAGGAAAGCAGCGGCAGCTTTCTGTGAAGGCTGGGGGTAATCCTACGTTTTTGCATCCGTGGATACGCTTCATTTTTAATTAAGTCTAATAACCGTCGCGTTAGAGGAGCTTTCATTAAGTCTCTTGGTGGCCCGACGACGCTGTCGCTGCCGTTTCTTAGACCGACTGTAATTATGGTCCGGGCACTTTCGTAATTTTGCTAGGGAACTGCATTCCAGATAGTGAACCGTTCTGTGACAACGTTTTCCTTGATGCGTTTGAGCCCTCGTAGATCACACTGAGACAACTCCTTTTCCATTACGTGTTCTCAATATAAGATTACTTCAGTCTTCCTTAATGTGAAAAAATGAATTTTGAGCTAGGGCTCTGGAATTTTTGCTACTTCTTCCTCGATGCAAAAAAACACTTTCTACAAAGTTTCAGCCCCGGGAAAGGTCGGGAAGATAAAAAAACATAGGGAAAACCGTTGAAATGAAATATTCAAGATCGGTTTTCCAGGTGTTTTAGGTAGAATTCCGGCATTTCCCCCACAACATTTATGTTTTTTATCCGTTTTGAGAGACGAGCAATCGAAAAATCAAGCGTTCGTCCCGGTCCCAGAACCTTCGAAAAATCGAAAATTTTTGAAGGGGTATGCCTTAAAAAATTTGCGAAAAAATGAATTTTGAGCTAGGGCTCTGGAATTTTTTCTACTTTCTCCTCGATGCAAAAAAACACTTTCCACAAAGTTTCAGCCCCGGGAAAGGTCAGGAAGATAAAAAAACATAGCATAAACCATGAAAATGAAATATTCCAGATCGGTTTTCCATATGTTTTAGGTCGAATTCCGGCATTTGCCCCACAACATTTATGTTTTTTATCCGTTTTGAGACACGAGCAATCGAAAAATCAAGCGTTCGTCCCGGTCCCAGAACCTTCGAAAAATCGAAAATTTTTGAAGGGGTATGCCTTAAAAAATTTGCGAAAAAATGAATTTTGAGCTAGGGCTCTGGAATTTTTTCTACTTTCTCCTCGATGCAAAAAAACACTTTCCACAAAGTTTCAGCCCCGGGAAAGGTCAGGAAGATAAAAAAACATAGCATAAACCATGAAAATGAAATATTCCAGATCGGTTTTCCATATGTTTTAGGTCGAATTCCGGCATTTGCCCCACAACATTTATGTTTTTTATCCGTTTTGAGACACGAGCAATCGAAAAATCAAGCGTTCGTCCCGGTCCCAGAACCTTCGAAAAATCGAAAATTTTTGAAGGGGTATGCCTTAAAAAATTTGCGAAAAAATGAATTTTGAGCTAGGGGCCTGGAATTTTTTCTACTTCTTCCTCGATGCAAAAAAACATTCCCCGCCAAGTTTCAGCCCCGGGAAAGGTCGGGAAGATAAAAAAACATAGGGAAAACCGTTGAAATGAAATATTCAAGATCGGTTTTCCACGTGTTTTAGGTAGAATTCCGGCATTTCCCCCACAACATTTATGTTTTTTATCCGTTTTGAGACACGAGCAATCGAAAAATCAAGTGTTCGTCCCGGTCCCAGAACCTTCGAAAAATCGAAAATTTTTGAAGGGGTATGCCTTAAAAAATTTGCGAAAAAATGAATTTTGAGCTAGGGCTCTGGAATTTTTACTACTTCTTCCTCGATGCAAAAAAACACTTTCTACCAAATTTCAGCCCCGGGAAAGGTCGGGAAGACTTGAAAACATGGAAGAAACTGTCAGAATGACATGAAATTAATTATTTAGGAGACTGTTTCTATGTGTTTTCGATGCAATTCCGGCATTTCTGCCACTTGTTTCATGTTTTCTATCCGTTTTGAGACTCAAACAATCGATTTATAAAAAATCAAGAGGAGTTGGAAAAAGTCGAAAAATTGGAGATTAAAAACTGATGTCTAACGGATCGAAATCTTTAATTTGCATTAGACACCGCATCCTTTTATTCAGCAATCAACATATCTGTCCACAAACTTGGAGAGTGTCACTATACAAATACTTGGTTGCCAGGGAAAAGCGTGCGTAAACAGAACTGGGATTTGCAGAGTGAGCATAAATAAGGGTGGGACGATTGCGGCGTCGACGGGACAGCTTCACGACTGCCGGGATGATATGTGCCTTTCTGCGCGGTAAATACATGCAGATTCCGAAGGCGAGAACCATGAGAATAGACGCCGAAACGCCAGGCAATGATATATATCAGAGCGGTAATAAGAAACGTTCATGCAAATTTGCGGAGAAGGTACAATTGAAGTCATGGAAGGATTTGGTTAAAGGAAAAATAGCATCTTGGTACTTGATGGAAATATTCCTACACGAATAGGGTTTGCTCTGTTGGCGAGCAGCTACTTCCTCTTAAAAGAAGTGGTTCTTTATCTCGTGAAAAATTGAAGTTAATCGTGGCCGCTATCGGTATCGCTGTCGGACGTGGCTTCACGGTTCTTCGGAGATCGGTTCTCCCTGTCGGGCGAGGATTCATCGGAGCATGGGAGGGAGTACGTACTCCACACCCTCGTCGATCCGACTCGATAAAAGTTTCAGGAACACCCTGGCTCACCTTTCTTCGGAGAAAACCATTGGGATACATTACCAGGATAATCGTCGCTGAGCCAGACGAATAAATGATAGCCGAACTTTCCGCCAAAAAATTCCTAGCCGAACTAGTGATGAATTGTTTTCACTGTTAGGTTCACTCGATGAAACTCGATGAAACTCGATGATCCAACGCACTTTGCGCTAACCGATGTGCAGAGTTTATTCGATAAATCGAATCGAGCCGTTGTTACAAAGATGCGTCTAATTCACGTGGCGCGATTGATGCTGGAGCGAGTGAGGCGAATGCAGCCGATTGAGTGGCGGCTAATCTAGAGCAAACGGGATGATCGTTTCACGGGATTTTTGTTTAATATGCAGCTCCCGCTCGAATCCGGTTGAACGATCAAATAACGTTGGTTAATTCCTTCCAGTCCAAACACCAGGCGTTCGTTCTCTCTCCCTCGATTATTCGCCCCTTTCTGCGTGCAAACGCATTTGGAAAATTCGTGCACCCCGAAATGTTTGCGAAACACTCGATGGCTACTCGGTGTGGATTCAGGTTATTCTCTGCTGTACATTCACATTGGGCCACTGTAATTTTTACATTCTCTTGTTGAGACTCTCTTCTGTGTTGCTTGGCTTTTACCAGCACTTAAAAGCATAGACGCGTGAAATATTCATTTACCAACAAACATCGAAAGAAACTCTCGGATCGCTTTGTGCGGCTGACTGGAGAAGAGGACATATCACTGGCGAGCTCATCAAATTCCCAGGGAATATTGGACCACATTTGGAAGCGGTCGCTAGCTCGAACAAAGAAACGGGGGGATTGCTGGTGGTGCGTACAATTTTCAACGGCTTAATGCATCACCAATAAATAATCAGGAGTGGAGGGAGGGGACTATCCGGTACGGTGGTAGTCCGGTTACTTCCGGACCATCCAGCCACTGCATCTGCAGCACTCTCTAAATCCCGTGTACGGCTGTGGGCATCAGTTCATGTGCAATTTTCCCGCTTTTCGCTTCGGCCAAAGCTTTTACTCGCTACATTCACGCGACTTTGTGAAAGGGTTAAAGCGGATAGACGACAGAGGCACAAATGTTTGAATAAAAGGAATAAATCCGGACATTCCGCTTTTCCAATTTCCACCACAATACTATTTTTATTGTTTCAACATGACTTATAGTTAGTAGCGCGGTTGAAGTTTCCCCGGCGGAGGGACTGTGATAATACGGCTGGCCGTTGGATGCTAATCCCAGCCGTCTCGGGGGTAATTAGGCCCGAGCAATTACTAATTTCTTGAGGAGCAATCAGACTTTTAACGATCCCTTGTGATTCGCTTTAGCCAGTGCTTTCTCCCTCTCTCGTTGTCGAAAGCACATAATCGTCCGGCCTTGCGTAGATATCGCCGTGAATCGGGCTCGGTCTCTCGTAAGTAGATCAAAGTAGTTTCAGTGCCGGCGAGGCGGCGGCATCGGCGACTTCGGCCTCTCTCACCGCCGGTAACTAGTTAGGATCTTATTTGCGAAGCGACCACCGGGAAACTCGATGGAGGATTACGCGGTCCCTCTGTAACCGCAGAGGATTCTCGCTGAAAGGCGCTGAATTAAAATCACGATGGTGAAGCGTGGTGAAGGCGCCCCGCCCGCCAACCCGCGCGCGCGCTACCCTTGCAACCTCGTAACGAGTTCACTTTACCGCCCCAGGGAAACTTGAGGCTTGACGGATTTCTTTCACTCCTCTGTTAATGAAATCAGCCGAGTGGTGGTGAGCGAGCTTCGATGCAAAGTTCGATAAGCTCTCGAGGGAGCTTGAAGAGCTCGAATTCTAATGGCTGGACAGATCACCGAGGTGATTATCGTTAGAGGACTTTTTGTGCCAGGTTGCCCCTTTGTCGGCCTGAACAAACGAGCGTAACACTCCGGACTCGCGCAGCTTGCGCGAGGCAGAACGGTGTTCGCCGCTACGTGTTCATTTGGCGAGAGAGTAGACAGGTCGTTAATCAGCGTCCGTCACGGCTCACGGAAACATTCTGTCAATTGCACCCTTGCAACGAAAGCTCTCGTCCTAGCGACCATGTCAGCCTGGCCAGCGTCCTCCCATAATTCAATCGAGCCACCAATCATAAAGTACTTGCTCCCATCCAACTCCGATCGACGTGCCAAAATCCTTAAGAAAGCCTGATCGTTCAAAGATTTAACTTCTCAGATAAACGATAGCTTCTACTTTCTAATGGCGATGTGGCAATGTTCTCTTAATCGTTGGTTTAATTAGAGCGCAATGTGGGGTCTACTTGCGGGCAGATCGAGCCACTGTCCACTGCCAATTATCGTAGAAGAACAGAGTGCGGACTGATAGAGGTTTGGAAGGTGTGCGAGGGAGATAGAAAGGGAGAGGTGGACACCTCGTTAATATCGCTCATCGACGCCAGGCCAAACAAGCCCTGCGAGAGAAGGACAGATTCTCTGGTACTTCGGGGGTTAGTTAACGTCCTGCGAAATCTCGCCGGCACAATAAAGCACCTCATTACCGCTGCTAGTTAGTATCGCTCAGGAATCGCCATGAAAACCTCCTCACGGTGAACGTAATTAGCTCGATTAACGTGCCGAACAAAGATCGAGTCCTGATTCAATCAGGCTCTGCTTGCTCAATACCACTATCTTTCAGTTCCATTGAATTCCCCAAGCGAGCCAAGCAACGTTCCTGCTTTTTCACCATGAAATCCGCTTGAGCGATGCTACACTCGCGAAATCCTGCTATTTGGGGCTTTCGAGCAGACCGCGCCAATGATTCCTCCCGATGAAATCACAGAGAAACAAAGTCGGGCCCGGCTATTGTGATATCCTCTTCTCGTTCCCGGCGAGAGAAGCCAATCGCTCGTATACTGGCAATCTCTTTTTATTCCGGCAAACAGGAGGAATCGCGGCCAATTTGACTGGGATCACTTGGAAATCAAAAAGGCATCATTGGCCCGATGTTTAACGGCTGATTCATGGGATTTAATGCTCGCATTTAGTGCGTCGCTTTCTTACCGTTATTGCGGCCTGCTAAAAGCGGAATGATCCCCTTTGGAAAGCGACGCATGCACAGAAGCCGATTGATTAACCAACGCGGTGCACATTAGCCAGCCGTCATTGCTATTCCAGCGACGATCCCAGGCGATATCGCTCGTCACCGGGCGCGCAGGTGGTGTGCACTGAGTGGCAGCCACTCTGCCAGGGCTGTAAATGAAATCGCGCACTGGCTCGAGTTCACCGAGCGCGTTTGTTGCCACCAGCGGTGAATGGGCACTTTGCGCGAATGAGTGCCAGTACATCCACATCCATACGCGCACGCTTATCTACTTCCAACAGAAATCTGATGTACACGGTGGCCTGCTGCTGCTGCTGTTGCTGCTCCCTCACCTTCTGAAACCGACCGAGCATGTACTCCGACCGGTCGTGTCGCATAAACAAAAATAGAGGCTCGGCGCCGCCGCGCCGTTTCACTTGACACCGACAGAGATACATGGAGATAATACTGGTGCCCAATGAAAAACGAGAGGTTCTGCTGGCCCGGCGAGTCGTGGTTCACAGAACGGCAAGGATAATAGGGCACATAGCGGGATAATCCTATTGATAGAAGTACCAAGCGTAGCCCAGTTTCTGCTCAGCCTCCTCGAAGCGCACTAGCAAAAGCGATCGTGTAATCGAATCTCACCGTCCGACCGACCGATCGACCGACGTCTAAGAGAGGGAGAGAAGTGGGGAGGCTTTGCGTGCGGTATTTTCCGTCGATAAATTCGAGCGAGGTTGGCCCGAAAGGAATAATCGGATCGTTCGATAGTGGAGGCCGGACCGAATAGTTGAAGTAATCCGTCATTAGGTTTTCGGCCGGTCATCCGATTAAACAGGCGCGTGAAAGGTATCGCGATGATGAATAAGGTAGGGATGGGGGCGCGGAAAGAGAGGCACGTAGAGAGTGGTATAGCCGCATCCAAACACGGCGTAGAAGGGTACTCAGTGTTCCCCGGCTAATCCTGGAAAGCGTCGTTTATCCCGGCAAGCCTCTGAGTAATGGTGGCCACGTAGACCGAGTTAGATTAGATGGAATACATATAGACCGAACGAGGTTCCATCTCCTTAGTGGATCATTTGTCCGAACTCGAAACTCTCCGAAATTCCTCGTCACTGGGACTCGAGAGGACCGGCAGCAGGCCTCGCTCTCCTACTCCCTTTGCTATTGCTCCGTTTACTCGGCTTCTCGTCGTTAATTTTAATTGGCCGATTCCCGCTGGGCGTTAGCTCCGCCAAGTGAAATTGCTAGCCTTGAGAATCTCTGGCGTGCGTACTCTCGATTACATACGTGGAGAGTACTATTGATACCATTAATACACTCTCGAGGCCATTGGGAAGAAAGTCAATTTGAGTTTGGACGAGTCTCGAGACGATCTAGTGTTAAAGGAAGATCGGTCCCTCGGCTTGGTTGGAGCCCGGGTGTCTGGCTTGGGCCATTAATCCTAATCGAGCGATCACCCGCAGTGAATACCAACCGCTCGCCCCGTCCTTTCGTCTCGTCTCGTCTCGTCCCGATAGACACACAGAGAGACACGCCGGGGAATTACTTACGGCCGGGATGCTGGGGAAAAGCCCGGGCGCACCGTCGGCCGTTTAATTCGCTTTCGGCGTTCCTAGCTACACGACAGAATCCGCAATAAAAGCCGGCCACGCTACTGAAATGCTTGCTTGCTTGCTTCCCTGCTTGCCCGATCGTTTCTGCGCTCTCTCATTTAATTCACAGCCTCTTCTCGCCACCCTGAATCCTTCGAACCGGTTAAAATCACGGCTTAATTATTACCGCAATTCGTTGATTGCCTCGCACACGTTCGCGCATACATTCAGTCCGGGGGAATTATTCAAACGAACGTACCGACAAATCCTATCTAGCCAGGTCGCCTGTTATCACCAACCGAGACAATTAACTAAACCGTGTGCATGGCTACCTATTTGCTAAGTGCATTCTACACCTGTTCTCATTTACTTGCATGGCTTTGCCATGCGCCTCTCTCTCTCACTCTCTCCTCGTACATATATATACACTATGCAGGGATCTTCCCTGTATTACAATGTTATGCAAACCGAAAAGCCTCGAAATGAATGCCATTCCAGAAGAACGAAACATTAGCAGAAGAATTAATTAGCGAGAAAATGTATTGTACCATGGAAAACAAGGGCAAGAAAGATAGGAATAGTCTGCTGGGAAAGGGAGAGAGGGAGAGAAGGCAAGATTCCGGGCAGTAGAATGGGTTTCCGATGTTATCGTGAGATAGAGGAAGAGCACCAGCGGAATTTACGAGATGTATCCGAGGGTGGTGAAAATGCTAAAGCAACAGTTATCCGACGCCCGAGGAAGCTGGTGCAACTCTCCCCGCTGGATTACAGCGCGGTCTGCGCTTCTTTCGCTCATCGTGCAACTTGAAGCAGAGAGTATAAGACGGCCAGGGATTATGGTAAAGCCAGGATTGTTCTTGCGCGGAGCTCGCAAGAATAGTACCAGTCGACTACCCAAATAGCTTCGCGGCCCAATTTTTCCAACTTTATCCGATCCTCCTTATCCTGCTTTATTTCATGCTCGAAATGGGACTTAGGCGGCTGGCGCTCCAATCAGCCTTTAAATACAGGAGTGAAGGCATCCATGATGTAGCAGCGGGGAAGATGCTTGCTCGGCAGGAATTCTCCCGTTAAAAGCAGTGGAATCATCGATAATATCTGGAGCAACGACGAGGATGAGAGCGCTCGTCGGTGGGTGTAGGTGTGTGTGTGTGTGTACGTGTGCGCGCGCGTGCAATGCGACGTCTCTTGGAAATTGTGGATTTAAATGATCAAGGAACGAAGACGAATTGTGCGAGCACGCTGCGAAGGGAGTCGTCGTCGTCGTCGTCAGCCCGATTATTATCAGGCCGATATCCCGAGCAAGACAATTTGAATTGCAAAGGGCCGATACGCCGAGCTACTTGTTCGCACAGCCTCCACTGGATTCACATAAATTTGCAAATTGCTCTTGCCCGGCATGGATCTACGAAAAGATTTACTCTGCCTCGAGATTCCGGCGGGCGGTGGTATGCGCTCCTCCTTGGCAGACACTTGCTTCTCGGATAACACTCTCTGCCAGCGAACGTCAGCCATACTTTGTTCCAGGCAGATAGATAGTGCGAGGATAACTATTCAGATTGAGTTTCCGCGAGCTAATAAGTATCCCAGGGTGAGAAACTGCACCGTGCAATTGCGGCCAACAGGATTAACGTATCATTGTCCCGCGGCACTGCCTCAGAAATAGTTTGCAACTACAAGTTCGCGCGATGCTCCGTTAGAGATAGTTTCAAAGCAGGTATCAGCAAGGGGTTGTCGCTGGAGCCTCCAGTGGCTGATATCGTGTTCTAAGGTTCGTCAAAAATCATGTCGGTTCATTAACCGTTAAAGGCAAATCACTGTGAAATAAACAGTTTCGTATTACTTTCGCTGATGGGGTAGTTTCCGTTCAATAATTCAGATATTGTGGGAAAGTTGAGGCTGAAGAGTACTCTCGCCGGATAGACAGACTAGTATTTTCGGCCGAGTGAGTTTTCCTGCGGTGGTGAAAGCGGTGGTGAGCCGGCTGCAGAGAGAATGACGAAATGTATACACGAACTGAGTGGATATAAGGTAAGCGTGGGCTCCCTTACGCCGGAGTTGGCGTGCGAAACTCAGATAGTCGGAGGGGTGGTTGGCGGCGTATCGAGAAAGTGGGTGGAAATAAATTTTCAACTATGTATGCTCCCCGAAGCCAGCAGAAGCAGCAGCAGCAGCAGCAGCAGCAGCCTGCTGGCGGTTTTCCATTCGGTTTGCCTGACTAACTTTCCACTCGGCTGCGGTGATTTCGTGCGCTTCGCTCGCTCGATCGCACGAGCGCGAAGCCTAAAGTGGTCTCTTGCGGAAAAGATAAAGGGTTCGCAGTGTGCAAGTGTCGTCTTCTGGCAGATAGACGAACCAACGGGCTAAAGTCGAGGGCAGCTAACAAGAGCGCCAACCACCCAACTCCATTTTCCCACTGCATTCTTCCCAGACTTCTTTTCTTCGGCCGGCGCCTTCCATCCACCTTCTTCCCATTTATGCGCCAGACGCTCCTCACACATGATCCCCGAATACCAAAGAGAACCAATGCCAAGCCGCCGTTTTCCTCAAGACTAATTTTCCTTGGATTCCAGCACGGAAGGAAGTCGAGCCATGCTGGAAGGATCCTGTATTCCAGGGTTGCAGCAACTGCTAAGAATATACGTGGACGTATAGTGCTTCCTTTTTCTCCTTTGACTTTATTTGCTGCAAAGTGAAGTCTCGCTCTCCTTTACCAAGGGCAAACTTTCTCTTGCCTCCCTGCGAGCCCGCTTCAACTTCCTTCCTTCCGCGTTGCTCTCCGGGCATTTGTGCCAGTTCGTTAAATCACGGAGTTATTACAGGAGCTGGGAGACGGGCCGCCTTCTCTCTGTGTATCGTTACCTTTCTCTAGGTTAATGGCGTGTGAGAGAGCGCTTCGTATTCCTCAACAATTTTCGATATTACCTATCGACAGCCTCTGATCGAGACCCGCTCGAGTTATTCGAGATTCCTAGCTGCCACTCGTCCTCCAATTACGCCAGCGAATAAATCATCGGACCAATGACTAAAAGTTAAAAGTCGCCAGCGAGCAAAATATCTCTCTCTTTCTCTCGCGTGATATCACCCCGATGAATATATTCATGAGGGGCGAAAGTGTGTGTAAAATTTCCATTGCGCCCCTGTGAATGGCAGTGCTAGTGATGCAGCTAGGAAGAGTTACATCTCGGCAGAGTTCACCCACTGTAGAGCAAGCGAGAGGGAGAGATAGTATGCTTGGATAAAATTCGTCGGATACGTAGCGTATAAGTAAAGCCTTCTTGGAGGAGGAGTGGGAGTGTGCGAGATGTTCGGTGCACCTGGCTATTGACTGGCTGTTGAGTTTATGCGCCCCGGGGCCCCTCGCTCTATGTACCTTGTGACGTAAACCTTTATTAACTCTAGGATCGACTGTGCACCAGCTACCACACGGAAGCCTCCTATAAACTGAATTCATCGAGCAAGTATACAAACAGGATATCTCCGCTGGGATGAACTCGGAGGTCAGAGGATATCGAAGGTTCGAGGGAACACTGATTTAATCGCTCTCTGATATCGCCACTTGGTAGGTTGTTTGGATTGAAAATCGTGGTCGGTAAATTCGACAAGAGGGAAAAAGAGGAGGAAATAAATGGAGCGGTTGGTTTGGGGCGCAGTCCTCTTCCCTATTCCCGACACGTCGCCGCCCCGATATGACTATTTTCTCGCATATGTACGTGAGGAAGATAGGTACACAGTGGCCGGAGTATCCGAGCTGAAAAATATATCCGCGCGACAGAGCCACTCTTATCTTTCCATTTACTGACACGCCCGATGCATTCGTCTCGCTATTTCGACGCGGCCTTGCTTAGTTTTCGTCAAGGCAAGCCTCTCTCGCGCGCGCACTACTCCAATCAGGAGGCAGAAAAAAAGGATCTCTCGTGCGGAAGACTGCAGTCGAGCGATAGTAACGGGGCCACTGAATCTCCGGAGGCTTCTTCCTTCTTTGTTCGTGTCCGCAATCGCAAGGCGAGAATTGATTCCCCGGCGGTGATTCCATGCGCCAAGACAATGAGCGAGCTAGGGCCAACCTCGGCAAAGTTTGACCCCTCGGCGAACTTTCGGCATTCGCTAATCGCCGGTACGCGCGAAATGGTGCTTTCCAGAAAATCGCCGGCGATTTTATGCGCTAAAAGGGAAAGAGGGAAGTTGCGGCCGAAGAATCGTCCTTCGGATGGAAAAAGCCCGCGGGAAAGTTGGCCGGCTAATCTTTCTAATTGAATTTCTTTGACCGACTTGGCCACATTCAGCGCCACAGAAAACGAACCTTCTCAATACTTATAATTCCACAGTTTAAAAGAGACTTTTGAAAAATGGCTCTGGGGGAATTTATTCAATCGTTAAAAGGAGAGCAGAGGGCTGCAATTGGAGGAGAGACACTGGTAGGGGGGGGGGCAGAGTTGAAATAACTCGTTGATCGGCGGGTGGCTGGGAATTTAGAGGGCGGCACTCGAAGCTGATCGCAAATACCGCTGCCAAATACAGGCGCGCGCCGAATATTCCAAGACGTCGGAAGAACCCTCGAAATCCTCTCATAATGCCACAAAGCGCACTCTTCTTCTTCTCTTCGTAGCTCCGCCAACACCCCAAATGTCCTTTCGAGCCAGTCGGAAGAAGGTTCCTTTCGATCGGCGAGGCCGAGCCCACGAAATAACCTGTGTACACCGAGCGTCAATGGGACGAACGAGGAGTCTCGAGAAAATTGAGATCCTGCAATGAAAGAAGGACTTTCCACCGGGAAGATCGCTCTTGTCACTCACAATAAGAGAGAGGAAAAAGATTTTCCCCGAATAATAGTATGCGAAAAATGTCAAACGGGCGAATCATCGTGCGTTTAAAGTACGTCGCAAATATGAGTAGCAAATGGGAAAATAGGCTGTTTCCCGGAGGGCGAACAAAAAGTGAGGAGGCCCGGGTACTTTTCGTCGGTGGCGGCGGCAGCGGCAAGAGGAACACCTTTCAGGCGGGCGGCGTAACAAGGAGAATCCTCCTAGCCGTGAAATCCCATTTTAACTCTCGGAGGTTATTCAACGGGCCGGCGGCGGTGGAATAGCACTTTTAAGCTGCTCTGTAACTGGGCGCGTTTTATTGCCACTTGAAGCTCTTGACGCTTTCGTTGAGCGAAGGAGAGCCAGCTTCCAAACGCTCGCTTCAATCTCGCAAGCAAAAATATATCACGCTCGCCCTGACTGCCGGCTATCGGGAGTCCATCGTTTCGACTCGTAAATCCCATAGTTCTCTGCTTCATGTAAATCACCCGGCGAAACTTGGACGCTAGTATCGCGCTCGCATGCCCGTGAAATATGTGCCAGTTGTAAGCTCGCATCCGAGGCGAGCGTTCGATTGTAAAGTATCACGAGTTACAGAGACGGACGGTCCGCGGCAAATAAATCCCGGCGATTGCGCACTAGCCGATCGAATTTGGAAATCCGGTCACGTATTAGGCATATTTTCCAGTGGTCGGCCGATAATCAGGTTTGCCATGCGACGAGCAGCTCGGCAACCCTCTGGTTTCCACGATCGCCGATACAGCTTGCCTCGAAATCGGCACGTGTTGCTTCGCCCGATGAAACCACTGTATAATACCTTTCCATGACCGAGATGAGCGACAGGAATCGAAGGGGATTAACTGGCTCTGCGTATTGCGCTCTCCCTTTGGATCTAAACACTGCAGAACTACATTTTGACCGACCCACATTTGCCAATTCAACCAGTAATAATACTCGATCTTCAATATAATGATATTCGAGTGCTGACTTCGCTGCTGATCTCCCAATTAATGTGAACCTTTTTCCTTGTCCAAGTCCCCATTGTAATGGCAACCTATACCAATGATAAATGGCATCCCATCGGCTATCAATTAAATTCGATACTTGTGTTCTGAACGCGCAACCGAATTATAGTCGCATGATAAATTGCTTGTTGCCCCTGTGTTACGATCGCACTCGGTTCGAGAGTGTTGCTTTGATTTTTTCAAACGCGCTAATTGTTCCAGCAATTGGAGAGGATTAGCAATTAAAATCGACGATTATACGGAAGTGTCGCATGGATTTTGAGTGGGGAGACTTGCAGCATAAGCTGCCACGTCCGAGTTCCGAAAACAGGGATAACGAAAGCCCCAATTCGTCGATCGGACAATAAAATCGTGTTGGAACAACAAGGGAAGAATAAAAAAAAATGGCTCCACAATTAATCCCATCGAGATTCTCGAGCAATTTCGCACGGCCAGGGCATTATTGATTACCGTGAGAGAGAGAAATTTATTTACGGGTGAGGAATATGTGCCGAGCGTCCAGCAGCGCGCAATACACGCACCAGAGAGGCTCCAGCTACACGCACGAAATATCCGCTCTGATTATGGATTTTCATTTGTTCAGGGCCATTTCTATTTTCGGAATACGGCAATCCTTCCGCTGGCAGCCGGCTCGTTTGTTGGCTGCCCAGGCTATGTCCTGATGATCATAATTTTCCTTCGCGTCCTATCCAATTACCAGTGATATTTCCAACACAAACCCTCCTCCTGCTCTTTCTCGCTATTGCTTTTACGACGTAATTCATTTATACGTCCGCCAATGCGTTAATCCGCGGATGCTGCGTGTATCACCGGCAACGCTTTAAAGCTCATAGCTTTCGGAGTGGCATATTATAGTGAGAAAGTCGGCATTGAATCGGTACATGCCACGAAACAGATGTGACAACGCGCGGGCAATACAGTGCTCCCCCGAATTGGAATATTCAATGGTCGACCTTTCGATCACGCCTCTTTACGATTATTCCAGATTTCCTGATGAAATTCCAGCTAGCCTTCTGGCGGTCGTCGAACATTCGCGTGTAATTTAGTTGCCGCAACATCTTGCTACCAATTCCAGCGAATAATTCCCCATAAAATTCGATCTAAAGTTGCGCAGCGTTCCTCGGCTATTTGCGGCGATACACAGAACACGTGGAACTTTGTTGAAATAGTGTTGGCACGGTCCAGCCCTTTCATTGCCGATAAAAAGGTGGGTAGGCGCGTGCGAGTGACAAGGTAGTTACAGGGAAAAAGGGCGAAGCGGAAGGGCTAACTAAAAATTCATTTTCCCATAATTCTAGCAGGCAAATTGAACGGCCCAGAGGCACAGCACGCCGCGCCAGCCAGAAATTGCTGGCAGCCCGAGTCGTTAGAATCTCGTTTCCCTCGACAATAGCAGTTCGTCAGTGGGTCTCGCAAAGAGAGTGCTAGAATGAAATCCAGGGAAAAAGAATGGGAAGTGAGTGCATTATACCCTGCAGATGTCTCTGGCTCTCGCAGTATTTATTTTAGCTCTGGCTATAACCGAATTCTATTATAATTGGTCCTGCGAAAAAGTGGGTTTTCAGAGCCGGTCTACTAATCTGCAGCAGTTTCACATAGAGCAATGACAAAAGATGCGCGGTGCGCGGTGCTGTTGTGAAGGGGCTAGCCGACTAGGAGAAATAAATTTCGTCACGTCCGAGTTTCTAGGCCATATATCGGTATGTCACTAGCTTTTTGGACGATAGCGTGTATCTATTGCGGATGGAAAAACGGCTCGGTTTTGCTGGGAAGGCAAAATGCAGGGGACATTGACGGATATGGCTTCGCTCGGGCATCGTGCATTCGGCTCCGGATGCTCCGCTCCTTTCGGGAGATTTTAATGGAATTGTTAATTCAATCGACTGCCGGGAGAACTTCGGTCAATATTTGCCGAGCCCGAGTGACTCCGCCTCGTCCTTTTCTGCTCTTCCGCTCGGCACTCTAAGTGCTCTTCCCCAAAATCTACCCTTTTGCCTTTCTACGATATTCACGCGCTCCACCCTTCACTCCCTTCGCCACTTTCTCGACGATGCGCGCTTACATATGCGAACAAACTCTTAATTTTCATTAGTTGCACTTCTTTATCCTTCTGCGTTTCGGTTCGACCAATTCACTGTGCCAGTGAAAAGGGGAGGATGGACAACGGACGATCTTTCAAGGCAGAAGGGTGCTGTCGCTCGCAGGATCCAGGACAATTTTATCGACTGACTGTCCAGCCTCTTTTTATCTGGACCCTTGGCCCGCGTCGACACCCCAACGCCAAGGGTGATCCTTACGCGCCTGAAAAACAAGCCCCCGCGGTATTGTCAACCGCCGCACATCCATTCTTCCCGACAAGACCATTCTCAATCCAGCAAGCACCGCCACTATCTCCCTCCTATGATTTCCCTCTCATCACCAACCTTTCAAGAGATCACGGCAGCAACACTCGCAGACGTGTCAAAGGGATCCCTCGATGATGTACCGCGCTTCCATTATCGACGATGGTAATAAATTCTTTCTAATTGCGACGGAGGATTATCGAACGGCTCGAAACCGGAGATGGATGTGTCGAGTCGACTGCAAGAAGGGATATTACTCGTCGCGTTTCTCGGGAAACGATAAGAAGGATTTAAGGAGGAATCAATATCACGCTCGAGCTACACGAAGAAAGAGAGAAAGAGGTGGAGGTGGAGGTGGTGGTGGGGGGGACACGTATATATATGTCTGGCAGTGTAAGAAGTAATTTCAAATTTCCGTTCGCGATATTGGAGATCGATGATTGCCGTGTCTCTAGGTGTGCGCGTGTCCGTGTGTGTATGCGGGAGCGAAGAAAAACCAGGTCGGATATATGGGAACGGGCACCTAAGAATTCCGGAAGACGTACCATTCGCTCTCCCTCCCCGCGGAGATATCGAAGTCTGTCGGCCGAGAGATGCCCGGGGAAAACGCAGCCGCAGCTCCTTTTTGTCTCATCCGCCACGGAATGCCGCGCCGAGAAAGGGGAAAACTCTGGACTTTCCAGGGCCGGAATATCAGCCAGTAGGAATTCAGAGTCCGAGAATTATTCGGACGACTAGGAACCGTGCCATTGCAGCCTTTAGGAAATCCAACGTTTTTCTAACGATTTTCCACCGAGCTCACCGCTAGTTCTATGGTAAGTCAGGCACAAATTAAGCGGGCGGTCTTGAGTAGGATTAATGCATTTATTCATTAATGCCAATTATTCAGCCTCTGCCGTGCACAGAACAAACTAAGCCAAGGTAGTCCCGGAGGACGCGACTTATTCAAGGATTCGATGTTAAGCCGATTCGGAGATTTCTGATCTCCAAAGCATCTCTAACGCTCAAAGCCATAACCCCGGATGATCTAATTTCGAAGTCTGCCTTTGCGTAATCGTTATGAATGGTTGTGGAATCTTTCGGATACCACGGTAACGAGACCCTTTGTGTAAACTCTGATAAGATGCTTATTCCCAGATTACCTTGATGTGGGTCGACTACATAACATTGCTCCGATTCTAATCCTGAGCAGAAATGATTCCTTCGAACGATTCTGTTTAAGTTCCCTTAACAGAAGCAATTGACCCCGCTTCGAGGTACTGCTTGCTCTTTGTTGAGGCCAGAGATCATTATTATCAAGAATACTGGCCATCTACCACTGTCTTATCACGTCATTTCGAATGGTGTCATTAACTCATTGTCTATCTCGACGATCCTAATACGTTCTTCACTCTTACGTCATTGAATATCAGCTGTCTAGTGGATGCTGACTATCGTATATCGAAGGAAAGCAGAGGCTGGGAAAATCAAAGTTTTCTTGCTTATCTTGAGCTCACGGACCATCGAGCCGGCACGCAACCACCTTCAGAAATATTCCTTGCTCTTCGAGGAACTTTCTCATTCCGCCCTTGTCGTTATATACAATGTGAGATACGGATTTCGCCTCCGGGCTTTCGAAAACACCCGTTTTCGTTGCTCGACTCCTTCCTGGAACAGTGCTGTTCCTCATTATATTATGCTTTAATATTAACTCGTGATTTCCATCCATCAGTGACTGTTGTGAATTCTTCATAAATCGATTGTATTAGTATCAAAACGGATAGAAAACAAAGAATCAGTGACGAAAGTGCCGGAATTGTACTGGAAACATGCCACAAAGTCATCCTGAATAATTAATTTCGTCTAATTCTGACGGTTTTCCTCATGTTTTTTTATCTTCCCGACCTTTCCCGGGGCTGAAACTTTGTAGAAAGTGTTTTTTTGCATCGAGGAAGAAATAGAAAAAATTCCAAGACCCTAGCTCAAAATTCATTTTTTCGCAAATTTTTTAAGGCATACCCCTTCAAAAATTTTCGATTTTTCGAAGGTTCTGGGACCGGGACGAACGCTTGATTTTTCGATTGCTCGTGTCTCAAAACGGATAAAAAACATAAATGTTGTGGGGGAAATGCCGGAATTCTACCTAAAACAGGTGGAAAACCGATCTTGAATATTTCATTTCAACGGTTTTCCTCATGTTTTTTTATCTTCCCGACCTTTCCCGGGGCTGAAACTTGGTAGAAAGTGTTTTTTTGCATCGAGGAAGAAGTAGTAAAAATTCCAGAGCCCTAGCTCAAAATTCATTTTTTCGCAAATTTTTTAAGGCATACCCCTTCAAAAATTTTCGATTTTTCGAAGGTTCTGGGACCGGGACGAAAGCTTGATTTTTCGATTCCTCGTGTCTCAAAACGGAAAAAAAACATAAATGTTGTGGGGGAAATGCCGGAATTCTACCTAAAACACATGGAAAACCGATCTTGAATATTTCATTTTAACGGTTTTCCTCATGTTTTTTTATCTTCCCGACCTTTCCCGGGGCTGAAACTTTGTAGAAAGTGTTTTTTTGCATCGAGGAAGAAGTAGTAAAAATTCCAGAGCCCTAGCTCAAAATTCATTTTTTCGCAAATTTTTTAAGGCATACCCCTTCAAAAATTTTCGATTTTTCGAAGGTTCTGGGACCGGGACGAACGCTTGATTTTTCGATTGCTCGTGTCTCAAAACGGATAAAAAACATAAATGTTGTGGGGGAAATGCCGGAATTCTGCCTAAAACACATGGAAAACCGATCTGGAATATTTGATTTCAATAGTTTTCCCTATGTTTTCATCACTTTCCGACCTTTTCCGGGGCTGAAACTTGGTGGGGAATGTTTTTTTGCATCGAGGAAGAAGTAGTAAAAATTCCAGACCCCTAGCACAAAATTTATTTTTTCGCATTTTTTTTAAGGAGTTGAGATTACTTTCCTGTTTCGAAAGTTCCCTAACTTTCCCAAATGGTTCATTAATAAATTATTTAGATATTCAAACAATCATTCAGCAAAGAACCAATGATGTAAAAGCCAGAATTGTACCGAAAATGATTCCCTTTCTTATTTACTAAAGAAAAACGAGGCAGCCTTTCGCCTCCGGAACACGTTCTTCCATATTCCGCGACGGACGGCTGACGAAGGACTCTGGCAAGTCAGTAAGATTAGTCGAGAAGATGGAGCGGAACTCTCCATCGCAGGCATTCCTGCGTCCTTTTAAAAGTCACATTACGTCGCCCGCTTCAGAACCCGCCCTTGTTTATGATTGATTGCCTGATTCAAGCACTTAAGCCTGCAAGCACCGATTTCTCCAGACCCCCGCGTATACTCTACACCAAGTTTCAAATGCACACTGAAATCTTTAGTTGAGAAACTCGGGCTTTGGTCTGGAAACTCTGTCTGTTGTTAGGCGAGTGTTGTGATGATCTTTTGGAGGAGCAACAGCACTGGCACTGATAGGGCAAGCAGAGAGAACCACCACTGAAACAGTGACTCTTTTACCGAAGAACGATCCCATGGGCCGTACAGCCGGCTTAATTCGTGGTTAATCACGTGCAATTAACTCGTTACTTGGCCCCTTTTAATCAAATTTCCCGTCGCGTCACCGCCACTACAGCTGGGTATCACCAGACTGACCAAGCCCCGAAACGGGATTCAACCACCGATAAATCCCAGCCTGGGAAATCCCTGTAGTACGTCGATGATTGATCGACATTTCCAATCATGTTTTTGTAAAATCTGCCCTGTTATCCATCGGAGCCATTTTCCCTGCTGCCTCCCTAGAGGCAGCTATACTGGATTAGAGATTATTTTATTCCCAGTTTCCCAGCTACCACCCGCGCCGCAATTAATTTCGTCAACGAACTTTGAAGTTTCTCGAGATTAAAGGGATCTGTGATTTACGGACCGCCCGATGGAAAGTAAGAAGGAGATGGAGACTTGGGACTACTAAATCTTCGAACGAGAGGAACTCCTGACCCCAGGCCGAAGATTTAACAAGTTTTCAACTAGTTGTCGGTGAGTGTGTAAGATAGAGAGAGGGAGAGGAAGAGGGGGTGCGGGGGAGAGGAATAGAGTATTGCGGAAACAGCGGGTTGGTCGGTCGAGTGAATCATTATGAGCTGATTTAATTTATGGCCGGGAACTTCACCGGCCGCTTGCCTCGCTCATCTCACGAGAATGAAGGAAGATATGGCTACATCGATAGAACGTTTCCCTCCGATCATCTCGGTGTATGCGAATGTCTGAGTATGTGTCTACCTCGGGCGCAAACAATTACTCGCGAGGTTGTCCACGGTTGTCCGGTTCCTGTGGGCATCGATGCGTTCAACTGATACACACACGTCTACACTTCGCCTCACCACGGATTTAATTAGTTCGAAACTACAGAACGCCTAATATCCTGGATGCCAGGCGCATCCCGAAAATCAGGAACCTGGTTCACCGGGATACATGCTTGGTTAATATTTGGATTTGGTTACTCATAAAAATTTCTCGGGTTTTCATTGGAGCGATTGATCATCGTCAATATATACTATAATAGCTGCGTAATAAATTCGTATAGAACCTTCCAACCCACCCTAAAATTCTGTAGAAAGATGAGATTGTATTGACGTTCGTGTAAACCTGTGGAACTCTGCAACGACTTACTGTTTCTACTGATTTTAAAATGGGGATATCGACGTATAGTTGATATCCTACCTCCGCTCTCTGACAAGGCTTGTTTTTCTTGATCGTCGATCGTTTGGCAATCGAAGGGACGACGATGCAGATGATGGATGACGGCTCGCTTACACGACGTATAATGTCACCAGCAACGTTTCTTCTGGAGGACGACCACAGACTTTAATTAGAGACACGCACTAAAACGCGACTTTAATTGCGCGGTGGAAAAAAAGGTCGTACACACTCCTGGGCAGTGTTAGTGTCACTGACGTTGAAATTCCTGGGCGCAATTTAAGATCATTAATCGACGACGGAGCTTCCCGTGGAATTACGTCTGTCCAAGAAATTGGAGCCGGTAATTTCTCCTCGGGGTTGCCGGCTGATAGGGTTAAATTAACGATTAACTTTACTCGGGATTCACTGTGCAGCACTGCGCGCAGCCGGATGAGATCTGCGGCTCTGTGTTTTGCGAGGAGCGATTCGCCAGGCCCCGCAGCACAATTCGCCTCGGGTTAATTAAGGTTGCGCGGACTAATTAATTCGGCCCGGGCGACGACTCTTTAAGGGGTTGTCTTTCGTCCCACGCTTTCGTCGAAAAATGTGCACTCAATTTGAAAGGCTCTTCTTGCACCGCTGCCAGCGATAGAGCTCTATCTCTGCCTCGGTGGAAAGTGTCACGGCGAATCTGCTCCAATTAGTACGCCGCAGTGAAACGTGTCAAAGGAATCTCTTCCCGTTGGAGTGACCCTTAAATTGTTACGATTGCTTTTACTTTGCCCGGTTTAAGAAAAATCCCAGTGCTTTCTAATGGTGCGTCCCGTGGTGCGACGTCGCCGAAGAATAGTCACGTTGTCACGTTGCTTCTCGGAGAATTGAGCCAGCCGCGTTATCGGCCCAGCATCCCCCACGGTTCCACAGTTATTCTCTATCACGGCACCTTGGCACAGACCCGAGGCAGAAGGGTATATCTCGTCGCGACGTTTGCACGCAGATGGTCACTGTTGTTTCACGCTTCAAAGATAAATGGAGTGTCGGTGGTGGGGGGAGATACTTGCGTCTCCACGGAGAATCACGCTGTTACTTTCGTTGGCAATGAGTTCGTGGACGAAGGGGGTTGGCTATCTGAAGTTCGGCAACGGCGACGGGGTTGATCGCAGTCGCGTTGTACGTGGTCAGTTCGGCGTCGTGGAGCGCACTGACTGTAACACACAGCCCCACCCGCTACGAGGGAACGCGACGCCGGGCGTCGCGTAGATTCATCCCCATCGGTTGCCCGGAGCAACGCCGGCATACGGGGTAGCCGTCGCGACGCAAGCGTCCCAGACAAGCCCGGAGACCCAGACGACGCGCCGCAACCGGTGCGTACTAGTCGATCCTGAATCGAGGAGCCGGCCGATCTCTTGACTCCTCTAAATTGATCTTCCTCTATACAGTTCTCCCCTAACAATCTCCCCGACACTTCCATCCCCTTCCCTTCCCCTTCCCTGCCCTTCCTCCCCCACGTTCCCAGGCCAAGTCATTTCCGATCTACCGCTCTTTGGAATGTCCCCTGCATCCGCGAGAATGGCCCGATTTGCACCAGTAAGTGCTCATGTTCTCTAGCAATATCAAGAACTAAAAGGAACACTAGGATTTAATAGGATTTTCTAGCATCCTCGCAAAGCTGATCAACGGTTTCAGCGGTGCAAAATTTATAGAGAGAACAGCGCAGACCAATCGGCCTGCCCCTCCGATAATATTCAATTGATGTAACAACGCGCGCTGTGTTTGCCGAACGCTATCGTAAACCAGAAAATTAATTTACACTGTAATCAATAGGGCTGCTGGCTGGTTGGTTGGTTGGATCCCGAGAGTTCGACGAGGCTCGCCACGACTAATGCCTAAGTGTGTTCTAGCAGGGCGTATTAATTTGCAGTTCAAAGTTGGACAATATTAGACGCATTGATTATTCAAAGTCGCGCAGGGAAAGCACGTTCGATGCACTCGTATTCCAATGGCTCATGTATTGGTAACAAGAAATATATTGAATTATTAATGAACGAGCGTAACGATCGGAGCGAGTGATTCTGATTTCCAGGCAGGAAGGTGCTCGCAGCTTCTTTTGCGAATCCCGCTAATACACTCGCCACTGGCGAATGCAGTTCCCGATCTCGCCCGACTATTCTGCCGCTTCCCTTATGGGGAGGAACTCGTACGATTTCCACAAGCATCTATGGTTTTTGTACGCGCCTCTCTCGCAGCCAGCAACCACTCTGGCCTTTCTCACGATCAAGCAGGAATTCGGAATGCACTGCTAAATTTTCAAGTAGCAATAGCTGGCTCGGAGAGTGTCGCGTGTAAGATTATTCGAGACGGGGAGTCTTTCAGACTGGGCTTGAAATTCGCTCGGTGAGCCCTCTGGATTTGAGTTTGAAGGATTCAGGGTGAAAGCCCCAAGTCCCGGCTTCGTAGTAGCGCGTTGTCTCCTGGAATTCAACTGGCGCGTGTGCTTGTGCTTTATGGGCCTCGTATGGGAGACGCATTAATAGTGGCGTGAGTGGTGGCGATCTGCGAATGAGGCATGGCTCTGCTTGCACGGCATTGCAGAGGACAGCAAGCTCTCCCGGCATGTTTTGATACATGGCCAGCCTCAGTTCAATTATTGATTCCCTGACTCTGTATACGCCCGATTCGATTTGATCCGGTGGGATTGGATCTGGCGGTGGTCTCTACCGATATCCATGCTAGCAGATGCTCGAATTCGAGATCGATCGCTCGTTTCCCATCTCTGTTATTCTTGCGCTTTCACCTGCCCCTCCCGTTGCATTATCGAACTTTACCTGTTTGGATATTAATCCCCTTCCAAATATCGGTTGGTCTCTGCCGCCCGTCATAGCAGTCTCCCTCGAGCGAACAGTCTTTCGTTTCTCCATCGAGATTCCATTATGGAACGAGGGAAAGTGGACTCGATTTCCGCGCGATTTAATTTAATCCCGACCGTGAACCACTGGATTTGCGATACTCCTCTATATAACTTGCTCCTATAACGGGACCAGTCGAAGTTCAATATATCTCGATCGATATCTTCCAAGTCCTAGGTCTTCCAGCTTTAATAAGCATCCGAATCGCTCCGGTGAACTTTGTTTATTGACTAAAGTTCTACTGACAGTGTCGGTCAAGTTCTCGCGGAGTTGAAGATTCCGGGAGAATTCCAGAGGAGGATGACACAATTGACTAATACCGGATATAATAAAGGAGACGTCGAAACTCTCGCACCAAAAATAGGTTGAGAGAAAGTACTGCTCATTAAGGTGGCGTCCAATTTTCCTGGCCGCGCGCGAGCTAGACTTCTTTCAGTTACAATTTAGCCTAATTAAATGTAGTGCGCCGCTGTGCCAGTTGGTAGCTACAGAGAGAAATTTGTGTTGTGTGTGTATACCTGGCGGGAGAGCATCCTCCTTCCTTATCGTGCTTGTGTCCGCGAGTAAAGCTTGCTTGGCGGGAGAAATTTATTGTCACCTCGACGGGAACGGGACGGGACACTTGGCGACGAGCTGCGTTAAGCAGCTGAGGCTCACACTCTACCTACTCTAGCTTCCGAGGACTTTTGACACATCTGCATCGCTCTCTCGACGATACAAGCAGTGCCCACTCTCTCACTTTCAATCTCTCTCCCTCTCTCTCTCTATCCCGAGCAGCTTCCAACAGGATTTTCCTGCGGGCATTGCTAATTAAAAGTTTCGCCCATATTGTCGACGAGTACGAACGAACAAGGAGTTAATTAACGTCACGATTTCCGGCCTCTTTACTGCCTCTTTACTGATCCTCCTCCCCCTTCGCCCGACTCACTGACTGACTGGCTAACGCGAGCGTGGAGAGTTGTGATTTTCAACAGCGCGAAATGTTTGAGAGCCGTTCCGTGTTAATGCCCGCTATTTATCGAAGGTGTACACGGGAAACATTGGAATTCAATACGGGAGGAACGTGCGCGCGCGCGCGTACACACAGACGTTCCGCGTTACAGATAGCACACTCGTCGATTCACGGAATATCCAATACTATAACTGGGTTAATTAATC
The DNA here is from genome assembly GCA_910591665.1 of Ectemnius continuus. Lineage (NCBI taxonomy): Eukaryota > Metazoa > Arthropoda > Insecta > Hymenoptera > Crabronidae > Ectemnius > Ectemnius continuus. The sequence goes on along the minus strand of OU342868.1, from coordinate 2,072,819 downwards.
CATTGGCACACTGACAGTACCGAAACCTCGCCCGATCCCACCCACATTTTCCAATCGACTCTCATTCGAACAGATTCTTTTTTTCCCCCCCGGAGAATTATCGAAGGAAATCGCGACTAATTATTGCTGAATCGAACACCGGAATGCTGATGATGTGGCGGTGCGTGCCGCACTCGCAGATCCATACTCGGCTAGCACGAAATTACCGGCGAAATCACGCGAGCAGGATGTACATAATGAGTAGCACAATAATACACACTCTCCGATGTATTCCGCACTGGGTACTCCCATCATTTCATCATTACATCGTTGTCCTGATTCCCGGGAGGATAAAACGGCGTCACTCGATTTGCAACGATTCCCGACGTCACTTGGTGCAATGATTTTCTTCCACTAATGGACTATGTTCCATTTCTTTTGTTGCAGCGGATGAAAGGAGTCGGAGTTATTATTAGTTGCAGGGCTGTCAGGGTTCGTCAAGGTAATTGTTCTCAAAGTAAAGATTAAAATAAGCCTCATTCTCTAATGGCCCAAATAACTGTAAGCTCATAGTGCGAGTAACTTAATAGAGTTGCCTCGGCGTCATACAGCTTCGTTTCATAGTGAGGTATAGAGTAGGCTATCTGGCTGGTTGGAACGCAGCTGGAGGGACGGCTTTATGATGCCAGTACTCTCCTAAGCCCGCTGAAGCTCTCGCTAGACGTGGACTGCGGTAAACTGCATGGTACATACGAGCACTATCCAGAGCAGCGCTTTGCCCCTGCGAAGTCTATGCCACGCATCCTGTAATTACCCACGTGTATCCATGGATGCTGCAGCTGCTGCTGCTGCTGCCGCCTCACCGCCATGCCACGTCGGCTCGTTTAGTCTCTTCAGGTTTTCCGCGACATCCGATGGCAATCTCGGGCATCCGGGATGCTCGCATCCATCGTCTTCTATCTCCGCGTTCTTTTACGAACCCGCCTCGCGGCTATTAGGCGATTACTCAGTTTTTTGCCCCGCCCCATCGTCACCGATACCAGCACGCAATTGCGTGTGTTTGCGCCGCCTTCCACAACTCGAGTATTTCCAGGAACGTTTTTCCAGTTTCGACTTCAAAGAACGACCGCTACATCGCTTCCAGAGGAATTGTTTAGTTAGGAATTAATGAGCGGGTTTCATGTGGAGTTTATGTTTCTATAAGAAGAGGCCGCGCGCGCGCTTCTCTTTAGTGTTGCGCTTGCCCAGCGGCCGATTGCCAAACAAGAGCGATTCTTTTTAGCAAGCAAGCAAGCAACGGCTCAAAGAGCCATCCCTCCCTCGTAATTACAGAGTCCAGGCCCCGGGATAGTTTAATTACTAGCTGTCAGACCGCCGTGGTCTCCACTCGAACTCCTTGATATTCTAATTAGCATTGTTTATTCGCCGCTTCCTCTCGGGCCAATCTGACGCGGTTAGCGAGGTGGTTCCCTCCTCTTTCTCGACGAGGATCCTTGCTGCGGTCGTTGGGTAGAAACTTTAGTGGGGATTTTATGAAAATAATTCAAGCTAGACTCTGGAGACGATCGATGAACCAATGAAAGTAACATTGGATCGAGGTCGGCTTCTGTTTATTGATGTGCAAGTGAACCATTCATGGATAGAGAGGGGAATTCACCCTTCGAAAGTGAAAGCAACGTCGCGTCCGGTCCGAGTGGTTCGGGCGATTCTTCAATTTCACGGAGAGCCGACTCTTCTACTGGCGACGCAGGCACACCGCGCGTCCATTTTTCGCCGGAGACGTCTTCTCTCCCATCGTGACATCCGACGAAAGTACGGTAATAGAAGGTAATGGTTCCCCGTAAAAGAAGTAAACCGCAAGTGTGCAGTAAAGTTTTTGCCGCGCCGCGCCGCCTTTCCTCAGTCGTCGGCGTGGTTCCCCTTCGATCTTACCAACGCACGTCTACTCTGCCAACTCCAAGTGCCTCTTGGATCAGTAGTCGAAAAAAAAGAATATCCAATTTCAATTCGAACTCCCTCTCGAATTATTCTTCTCAACGTTCGATTTACCTCGTCGATTTTACCGCTTCTTTTTATGAGGGATGGTAAAATTATCAGCGGGCAAACGCGAACGTTCGCTTTAATTAAGAGAAGTAGATCGGCGGGGCGAGCGGGCGCGAGAGCGGTTCGAGCGGCATTGCGAATGATTTCGGAATAATAAACGAGATTCCAAATTCGAGTCGGCATAATTGCATGGATTTTCAATGGGCCCGTTGTCAATGGGGTGTGGAATTTCCGCGATTCATCATGCGAGAGCGCGTGCGCTCGCAATTTCGTTGTATAACACGCCAGTAGAATAGGGATGCCGTAGCCAGGCAGGGGAGGATGCTGCGTTTCTGGGAGAAACAGGATGTTCGCGGCGAAAATGGACGTATTTCGCGGGAGAGTCGAGAGTAAATGACGATGGGGGAATAAGTCTGAAGCTGATTCTAGCCGTGCAAGCCTCGACTAGTCTCTCACTGGAAAGGAGGGCCCAGGGACAGATACCCACAGGCTTTACGACACCCTCTCGAGCACTTTTCCCCCGGCAGAGCGTTGCCCCTCTCTTCGAGAATAGCTCGCTTTCTACGCAAATCGTTTCTCTCCATTCTCAACTCTCCTTATGATATACGAGCAAGAGTGTCACAATACCAAATCGTCCTTAAATGGGAAAAAATTCGAGCGAGCCACTTGCCGAGAGGCTAAATCCCAATGGCGACATTATTATTTGGTGAGTGGCGGGATGAAAAAGTGTGTCAGCCGTCGTCGGCGCGCGATAACCGCGGCAAATAATCAATTACAAATGAGAGCTGTGTAGGCGTCCGCCCAGTGACCGATATCTTTCGCAAATGTTTGACGCACCGGCCAATTGCCAGACGGGCCCACCGTAGTATGTGCGAACAATCAGGGCACAAGTGGCAGCGGGGAGGGAAACAACATGGAAATCGGAAATGTTTGCATAATATGGCGACGATCGGGCGTCGATATGTGAAACGATATAGGCCGGGACACACTGACTGACAGCTGTGTTGGTCGACGTCGGAGCAAATGTTTGGCCGTTACATTCGGCACTTTTTCGACAGACACGCCCGACTGTGTTACATTTTTACACGAGGCTTGCACCACCGTTCTCTCGCCACTAGAAATTCTGCTGTAGACGTCAGAGACAAAGCAACCGAGCATATGACTTCGGCGTACCCCGGGGGCTACGCTGCTGAAAACAGAGCTGTAATAGAGTTTGCAGGAAAAACGCCACGATACTCGGAAAAGCGAGCATTCCGCTGCACTCACTACAACCGTTTTTTCGGCAGCTAGCGAACATAGTCCCACAATTGGAGCAATGATCTCATGTAGATGGGAAAGAGAGAGAACGCCGGTGTCTTCAAGGGCCCAAATGCAGGTACACCAGTCTCTTTTTTTCAAGCTATTATTACCGCTCCAAATGCGAATTTCAACGCCTCGCAAAATTCAAAAGAATAAACACAGTCAGAGTTGAACTGAGAGATGAAGAGACTACTGAAAATACTGTGGCATCGATGGATTCACAAATTCAAGCCTGCTTTATTAAATCATTAAATATATCTCAGGACAAACTCATTGCTGCTATAAACTGGATTAATTTAACATGAAGCGTGTCAGCAATTACACATTACGCCTGCTGGTTCGGCGTGATCATGAGTAAACAGTATCAGCGATCGTTCGCAGTCAAGCGGGACTCTGCCTGTCCTCACTTTGACAGTAGGTAAACAGTCTCATCTCCCAATCGACAGGCATGGGAATCTCGCGCGAAATTCGGGCCGATTGATCAATTAGTTAAACGTGGGGGATATGCGAGCGACATGTACAAACTGTCGGACTGCAAGAAAATAGAGATTGTTCGAGAGGATTTGGTGTTGGTGTTCCGGGCCTTTTTCATCGGGCTTCAGACTTATATAAAGCGCTCATTACACGTCGCTCTGGAGGAGAAGGGCGGGTGGGCGGGTAGCATTCGAGTTCCGTTGCACGTGACACGGACATATTATCACCGGTGCACACACGTAATTCTGCATCTCCTCTGGATGGAGGTTGGAGCGAGAGGGGGCGATAGGATGCGGCAGCTTTTACCGGAAATTCCAGTAGGTACAAGCCCGGTACAGATAAGCGCACGATAACTCACCACCGCTGGCTGGCTGGCTGGCCGCTACTCTGGCGGAATTTCAGTCCTTCTCACTCTTTCACCCTTTTTTGTTTAACCGGCTGCCTGGCTGGCAGAGAGCGCGCGCGTTTGGTCACGTTTTTTACTTTCCCCCCACTTTTTTTTCGGGCGCGCCTGACGAAACCAGAAATTGCACGTAAACCGTGAATATTGCGGCGGCCCGACCGCGGCATAAATGACATTCGCCGGCGAAATCCTTTTTTTCCCACACCTCCCTGACTGCACCAGCGGTGGTGGCGGCGGCGGCGGCGGCGCCACCCACCATGTGCGCGTTCCTTCGCTCGAGAGCCACAGTAACGGGCCGCCGCGGCGCGGCGCGGCGCCGGGAAATTCTCGTCTCGAGTTGCATTAGCCCCGGTAGCTTTTTCCTAGGGTAATTTGCCGGCGGCCATAATTCGCCAATTGCCGGGCGCAAATTAGCGGGAATATTCCCGGCGATCGGTGGGTTATTAAATTCCGATCGGTTCTTTTTTTCGGGGGGAATGAGAGGTGGGGCTCGTGACCAATCATATTAATTCGTCGATCTCGCCGAACAATTCGCTGCCTCTGTTGGGCTTTAATATCGAGCCGACCGACGTCTGGCGGCCCTTCAAACTTTTCCGCCCCGACGCTCGAGCCTGCCTGCCTGCCTGCCTGCCTACCTGCCACCCTGCTTGCCTGACTGCCTGACTGGCCGCTCGGCTTACTCCCACTAGCAGAGAAAAAGCTCCACGCTTGGATTCCTCAAGTTGGCGGAGTGCGCAAATCTTTTGGTTGCGCGTGCCGTGTTAAGTTATTTTTATTTTCAGTTAGTCCTGAATGGTGGCGGGCATTATGCCAAGCCGGTAGAATACGCGCGGTATATCGCAGGCCCAACGTATATAACATAAAATGAACGGACAAACGGCCCTGGATGCCTGGATATTACGGCGATGCCGGGCCGACATTAATATTATTATGGAAATGAGCGCTTCGCGTGGAGCCCTGATGAGCTCCGATGGACAGCCGCACACACGCATACCGGCACACTCCTCTCGGCACGTTCGCCCGACCAACTAAAATATGACCCGCTCCGCACGATCGGCTCTCGCATTTCCAGTTCGAATAAATAAGCTTGCACACGTCCACCCATTCCCCGAATAACAGAAACTGATAAAATCATAATCAGCAAGAAATTTCGTAGGGAATTCTTGGAACTATACTTGTACACTGAACCTTTTCAGGTAGAACTCGGAAACGTTGACAAGGGTAAATAAGATTAATTAGGGAGAGAGGAAAATTGTAAAGATCGCGCGAGTAAATACTCGTAATTATCGGGTTTACTATCGCGTTAGATGACCCGGGCATTTCCAAGGGCATTCCCTCAATCTCATCAGCCAGCAGCCCTTCATCCTTCATCCCCAATATCATCGTACCCATCCACCTTTCCTGATCTACGATACATTGGTTCTTGACATCTGATTGATAGCAGGTCTCATAAAATTTCTCGAGAAATTACTTTCGCCGGCAACGTCGAAACAGAAGCTGCCCCGCGGGGGCGAAAAGTTTTTGATGTCGAAAAGCTTCTTAAAGCCTCTGGACCCTTTTGCCATGCGCTCGTCGGCTGACGAGCGTCTCTAATTGACTTCCAGAGTAATCGTGTGTATTTTAGCGGATCTCTTTAATTGATGTTGGCTCTCATGGAGTGCTTCTACCGGAGAAGGTTCACTACTCTTTCGGAAGTAGGAAGTTTCGCGAGGCAGGAGAGAACTGTCTAGCTGGGGGGACGAGGTCGGGCTGGGTTCGCCAAAGTTATTTGTGGGATGCGCCGGATCGTGCCATAACAATCCCCAGGAAGCTTCTACCTGTCGACATCCTATGCTGGCGGCTTAACGAGAAGACTTCCGTTATAAGAGAAGCACCTCACACTACGCGTGCCAATATGTATAAGGCTTCGACTTTCGAGCTTAATTCGATCGGCGCCGTCCGAGCATCGACTTCAATCTTTCCCCTTAAAATCCTCATCTCTTCTTCTATAGAAAAAGGAAATAATTAGGTCGGGGAATGAGCTTCGGGGAATTCGGAATCGCTCCATTGTGAAGTGGAGAACGCGGTGGGAAAGACTGGCGTAGCAATTGCGAATTCAATTTCACGTTGTTCCGCTCCATAACAAGGGAGACTGTGTCCAGGAGGTTGCGGTCACTCCGCTTCCAGATGGTAATTAATTCCCCTCGAAACCACTCGCTGCACTGTTCACCACGCGTCTCTCCTCATACTGCACTCTCTGCCCACTCAAGGCGAGCCGCTTGCCAATCAATATCTTCTCGCCTAAATCTCACACTAGTTTTCTTAAGCGTTCACTATAAACAAAGAACCAGGCTGCCAACATTTCACAAGTATCGTCTTAGTAAATTCCTGGCTGGACTGGAATCTTCAATTGGAAGGGAAAAGGGAGAGGAGTCGACGTGACTCAACAGGAAAGTACCAAGTGACGTAAACCCTTGCCGGTTCTCGACTAAATGAAAGAGAAAGGGGGAGAGAAGGGCAAGAAGGGGGGAGACAAAGAAAGGTAGTGCGAGAGGAGAGAGGTTGCGGGTAGCACGGCTAGCAAGGACCTAATTAAGTCCGGTGGAAACCCCTGCCGCGGGAGCTTTATTAAGCTGACTCCAGATGCTCGTCCGTACATTCTCAGCGAGCAAGCCACAATCTCCCAATTGGCTTGGCCCAGCCGGTCGCGACACGGCCACGGAAATCTTCAAGCCGGAAATGCAACTGGTGAAAAGGTCTTCTTCATTAGAGCAAAACTCCCTTCTTCCGAGAGTAGAAACAGCAGGAAAGAAGAGCAGCCACCTGGAGGCACATCGAATTCCAACAGTGTCACCGCTGACTTTTATTCCTCGACAGTGGTGATCCGTCCTGCTGCTACTGCTGTCTTGAAAGAAACTTTGATGACGACCCACAGACACTGCTCAGACTTTCCTTCCTGGCATTTCTGTCCTCGAGTTGGGAAAAATCCGGCAAGCCGTTCAGCCGCAATACCTGCCGAGGGCGGCGATGCAACGAAAGTAGTTCGTAGCTCGCATGGAAGTTCCAGGACGAATGTGCATTCGTGGGAATGCTTTTGGATCGAGCAAGTCCAGCGTTGGACTTGTTATCTCTCGCTCTCTCTCGGTTCTGGTTGAGGGATACTCGGCCACAGCGAATATTGGCAAAGTCCTCCTTTAGTTCGCTAGCAGCACGCTCCATCTATCCATGTTTGTCCAAGGGATATTTGGATTTTCTGCGCTCCCTTCGCCACACGCTCTTCGAATACTTTCACCTTCCTTTCTCCTCCTCTTTCTCCCTCTCTCCATCTCTATCTCTTAGAAACCTTTTCTTAACGGAATTTAAGGCGGACACGAGTCACTAGGGGAGCACCAGCTGCATCGGGGTGAAATGACTTGTCGAGGTGAGGGTGGTCAGCAGCAGGCTCTCCCTTTTATTCCATGCTTCTCGACGAACTATGAAGATTAATGACGGCCATTGTTTGCACCGGGAACAACCCCTCCGCACTGTCCTCTCTGGCTCTCCGTAGCGAGAGGACACTGCTCGTCCAAGCAGAGGGCAAGGAAGCTGGCGGGAGGGAGCGGTTGGTGAGCGAGGGTGAAAGATAGGCTGTTAAGCTTTAGCTAACTCACTCCTCTTCTCTGCCCTCGCCGACGATATATACCGAGCACGGCCTTCTAAGCACTTTCGCGGATATTTCACGTGCCCGGAGATTAAGGGACCCTCGAAACTCTCGCGAAGACGATTTCGATGACGAATGAGCCATCGCCCTCGCTTTCCATGAATCCCAGAGATCACGCCAAGATCGGAACGACGACAAATTTCTCCGCTAGCTACTTCCATCCGTATCGATCAGCTTCAACAAACAGCACGGACTTTAATTAGAGGCTGGAAATGAATTGTTCCGGACTCATTGGTTCCTCGTTATAATATTAAGTAGATTGTGGTCTTTCTCGGTCGGGCAAGCTTTCCCTGAGAAAAGGTGGGCGGGCAGTTCGATAAACTTCGGCGAAGTGTGCCAGCAGCACGTAGCTGGCTACTCACACAAAGTCGCTGAAAAACGGAGGGGCCGATGGCAGGGGTGGGAGCGGGCAGGAGCGGGTACGAGCGGGTACGAGCGGCACTTCAGGAAATTGCGAGCCCTTTTTAAACAGGGCTCGCTCTCTCTCTCTCTCTCGTCCATCGTCCTCCACGGGCCTTCTTCGCTCCTTCCGCTCTATTATCCCGCATGCATTATTCATTATTAAACAACTGCTTATGGTGCGCGCGCAATCCTTCTGTCGGCTTGCGCTCGCGCGGCCAGCGGGAAAAGCTTCTGGGAAAAAGGCGGCGGCGGCGGATACACCGACAAACACGCGCCACCACGTTCGTTTTCACGGAGGTCTCTTGTAACTCTTCCGGTCTAGTGGCGACCGCTTTTGTTTTGCCTGCCAGATCCATCGAAATTCTATTGGTTTCGCCGAGTGTAGAACAAGCAAGGCGTAACGTATGTTCACTTAGCTCGATCTACTCCCTGAGGCGAATTTCGTGAGATAAAGGAAGACGCGGGGAAGCTTGAGCCGAGGGAAAGGAAGAGAACCCTCAGTGTAAACTATCAAGGGAAGTCCTTTCGCCCTTTTAGCCCTCTTTGCAAACAAGCAGGTTTCCCTTGGCGCGCAAGTCCGGCCAAGGAAATGTTTATCCATCCTGCCGCCTACTCTTGATCATAGCCCTCTGGGTTACTCCAGTTCAACGGAGGGTTTCGCTTTTAAAGAGAAGGATGTACTACTTTATGTACTCGGTGCGATCGGCCCTAGTTTCTTCGCTTCGACAGGGAAAGGGTGGCTAGTTTCACTGGTGCATACATATGGCGAGAACGGCAAAGTGCAGCGACAGATGTTCGACAACACGTCACTCCTCCATTGGTGTGCAACCCGACCGCTAATCGATCCCGCCCGCTTCCTTAATTCTCCACCCTCGTACATGAGTCAATTTGGCCCGCACTCGCGCGGCTACGCCTTCCAAATTACGCAATTAACGCCCCGACCTCCTTTTTTGTCTTTGAGCACTCCTTACAAGCGAGCACGTCTCGCTTAGTAATTTCACCCGCTCAGTCAACAGCTTTTCCTCCTTCTGAGATAGAGAAAAGCTTTCCGAATCTCAGATGGGAAAAGTCCTTGATGTTCGGGGTGTAATCAGACGCTCAAGTTCAATAAAGGCAAGTCCATGCAAAACGGCTCGTCATCTCGACCGCTGGAAACCCCATCGTTGGGAAACACCATATGGCCTTCCGGGGAAATTTCAGCCGTCTCTCTTGAACGGCGAATACACACGCACGCATTCACACACCCTCTCCCTTTCCCTCTCCCATATTCGGAACACGAACTCCCGGCGTTGTGGAAAATTTCATTTTCCGGAGGAGCGAAGTCTTCCGCGCTCGTTCGCCACTTGGCTCCTTATCGTGGACGAGCCATGCGAGAGCACGCCGGAACCAGTCTCCTTTCGCTTAAGAATAGAAAGAGGTTATAGAAGACAGCCTTGCCTTTCCTACTAACCGATAATTCATCCCCGCTATTCCACAGATATCAGTGCGACGTCGGCGGACAACGGCAACCCAGTGCGAAAACTACGCGTCTGGAAGTCGTCGATTCAAAACTAAACTGGTGCCGTGACAGCAGAAGAAACTTCCGCCGGCTGCAGAGAAAACTTCCAACGGCATTGCTGTTTCCTGATTGTAGCTTGGGGAAACCAGGTTGCATGTAAACTTGGAGGGAACAGAGTGAGGAATCATCAGTCCGCGAAAATAAATGACAGCAACAGGAATGAAGTAGAAGGGAGAATTGTTTCGGTGGGTCAGTTCGACGGGCGAGGGAAGCATCCACTCACAAGATTGATTCCCTCGATCAACTATTGGGAAAAGAGCCCGGCACCATATGGCAATTTGCACCCCGTACACATCCCCTTCTCTAGCACCCCCGAGGCCAACAGTTTTTCGGCGTCGAAACGTTTCGGAATCGATTCCTTCCGGGACACGTGTTAATAATCTCGTTATTGCTAGTCAACAAGCTCCTCAACTTTATTGAATTTAGCCATGTCGAATCTGCTCCTGTCCCTTTCCTCCTATCATTTAATCAACCTCGGAAGATTACATTCTCGAATGTCGCCACCGTTTATTACGTGTTTTCTCCTTTCGTTATATTTCGTGTGAACTTTCAACACACTGGGATTTTTTGTCTCTAGCCGAGGTGAGTTATAGCCAGCCAGGCTGCATGCTACTCACGACAGAAGGTATCCCGATTTTTTTCCACGCGTATCTCCGCCGCTTTGATCTCTGACCCAGGCACCGTAATTGGCTTTAATAAAAATGCTAATTCCGCAGGGCAGCGCTAGTCCGCGCGCCTTGTACCACCTTCTTCTCCCTTTCGCTCGGAAGATTATTATCTTGGAAATTAAGGATCTTAAAGTGGACTCTCGGTGTCCGCTCGCAACTATTATCCCTCGGCTCCTTATCTATACTTTAGCTCTCCTCCTAGCCGGAACTCTTAAGGCGTGCTCCAATTCTAATGCGAGTTGAAGCCGCTCGATCTACCATGAAGATAGAGCGGGGATTGCTGGCAGTCGGGTTGGTGTGGTGGTGGTGCCGAATCGTAAGAGAATTCCACGAATGCTTGGAACTCCCAGCACAGGCATACACGCAAACGCCTGAAAAGAGCGGCAAGGAATCCGCTCGAACAGCGTGACTTACAGGAACCAAGACAGGATTCCTAAATGATAATCACCGCCCCACCAGGCAAAAAGCCACCGACGAACGCGTATCCCTGCGCTCGGCTTATTGGCATAACGGCGAAACTTTAATTCGACCTCGTAAAAACCAGTGAATGGGCGTGATAAAGTTTTCCGGGTTTTCCACACTTTCGTGCCAGTTGTAATCAAGGCTTTTCGTCAGTTTCGCGCGTAATGACCATCCCGGAGAATTGGCCGTTCACCGAGAAATGCTTGTTCTTCCGGTCAAATTGGAGCAATATACGGGTGTTTTGAATGGGCTCTCTTTGCGAGAGAGAACTCTCGCTCAGCCAGTTTGTAAAGAACATTCGTTTATAAGGCTACGCTTTCAAATCGTGACCTATGAGTCACTCAAGTTAGAGTAGACAAATAAAAAGAGGTTCAAATTTTTGCAAAAAAATGAATTTTGAGCTAGGGCTCTGGAATTTTTACCACTTCTTCTTCGATGCAAAAAAACATTCCCCACCAATTTTCAGCCCCGGAAAAGGCCGGGAAGTGATGAAAACATGAGGAAAACCGCTAAAATGAAATATTCAAGATCGGTTTTCCACGTGTTTTAGGTAGAATTCCGGCATTTCCCCCACAACATTTATGTTTTTTTTCCGTTTTGAGACACGAGCAATCGAAAAATCAAGCTTTCGTTCCGGTCCCAGAACCTTCGAAAAATCGAAAATTTTTGAAGGGGTATGCCTTAAAAAATTTGCGAAAAAATGAATTTTGAGCTAGGGCTCTGGAATTTTTTCTACTTCTTCCTCGATGCAAAAAAACACTTTCTACAAAGTTTCAGCCCCGGGAAAGGTCGGGAAGATAAAAAAACATGAGGAAAACCGCTAAAATGAAATATTCAAGATCGGTTTTCCAGGTGTTTTAGGTAGAATTCTGGCATTTCCCCCACAATATTTATGTTTTTTATCCGTTTTGAGACACGCGCAATCGAAAAATCAAGCGTTCGTCCCGGTCCCAGAACCTTCGAAAAATCGAAAATTTTTGAAGGGGTATGCCTTAAAAAATTTGCGAAAAAATGAATTTTGAGCTAGGGCTCTGGAATTTTTTCTACTTCTTCCTCGATGTAAAAAAACACTTTCTACAAAGTTTCAGCCCCGGGAAAGGTCGGGAAGATAAAAAAACATAGGGAAAACCGTCGAAATGAAATATCCAAGATCGGTTTTCCAGGTGTTTTAGGTAGAATTCTGGCATTTCCCCCACAACATTTATGTTTTTTTTCCGTTTTGAGACACGAGCAATCGAAAAATCAAGCTTTCGTTCCAGTCCCAGAACCTTCGAAAAATCGAAAATTTTTGAAGGGGTATGCCTTAAAAAATTTGCGAAAAAATGAATTTTGGGCTAGGGCTCTGGAATTTTTTCTACTTCTTCCTCGATGCAAGAAAACACTTTCTACAAAATTTCAGCCCCGGGAGAGGTCAGGAAGACTTGAAAACATGAGAAAAACCGTCAGAATTAGACGAAATTAATTATTCAGGATGGCTTTTCGACTTGTTTTCGCTATAATTCCGACACTTACGGCACTGATTCTTTGTTTTCTATCCGATTTAATACTAAACCAATGGATTTATAAAGAATTTCAAAAAGTCTGAAAAAGTTGAAAAAATGAAGATCACATAATAATTTGTTAAATATATGCTTTTACATCATTCTAAAATATAGAGTACTAAAGTATTCAACAATTTTCTCACGAGCAGCAGCGTGACAGACGGAGAGAAATCCGGGCTATAAAGGCATATAGTAAATAGTGCTCGCGGTCTAAGTCCGATGCAAAGGCACCGCTCTAGGTCGAACTGGTTTTTGAAGGATACGCCGTCCATCTTCCTGCGCAGGCAGAGAGGCTGAGTTCAGGCTACAAAGCGGCCGGAAAACCGCAGGTACCCGCTGCGAGATGCTGGCACGGGGAGAGGAGAACTCTGGGGAAGAGGCACGGGGACAGAACCTCTCAAGAGAACGAGGAAGATGCTGAACAGAGAGGATCAGTGGCGTTTGATCGGCTGAGAGAAAGATAGAAGAGGAGAAGCGAGACTGGCCGTGAGCCGATCAAAAGGGAAAGAATGTATCCCACCACAAAAACAGAGGATCGATCAAGCCGAAGAGAGATCGGGGCAAAAATCGAAGCAGAGCCGGACGAGAGCCGAAGGGAAAAGCAGTACTCTGCATTCCAGACCAAGCTATCCCCGCCTCCGTTCATCTTCCACGCATCTACTTTCGGTCACTTTTTATTCGGCTTCTTATCTGCTCGGTCTCGCTCTCGCAGTCCTTTAAGCATTACATTCCAAGCGGAATTCGGAAGGTCGCCGTGCCGGAGCCGGAGCCAGCCAGTGCTGACCATTTACCCAGGCTGAATAAAAGGCTGGCAGTACGTTTCATCGGGAACGCTTTCGAAACTTTATTCGGAGGGAAGTTTGAGCAGTCCACTGAAGTCGCTTGCTCGAAAGGCGGTGCTGCAGCGTATAGCGGGCAAAGTACGGCGGAGGGAAATATGCCGAAGTTTCTGGGAGCCGATCGCAGGCTTTATAAGCCACTGGCGAATGCGGCATTGAAGGTAGGAGAGCGTAGCAGTTAATCGGGGCGAGGAGGGGAGAGGATGAACGCAATGTTGGTTGGCTGGCTGGAAAAATCTCGATTTTCGGGGAGGGCCATTAGCGGGCCTTTCGCTTTCCACTTAATAGGACGGTATCTGGGTTAAAGGCGTGCCATCGGGCCTGCGGCTCGCAATCCGCTCCAACGATTGCGGAATCGCTTCGGATAGCTAGCTAGCTAGCCGGGCATCGATAGGAGCGCGATCCCATCAAAGCGCTAAAACGATAGCCGAGAGCGCACTTAACGATATGCCAGGCCGATGCGCACCTACCTACGCTCACTGCTCACAAGAGAGATATCGGTCGGTCAGTGAGCTAGCAGCCCTGAGTTAGTGAGGATCGCGAAACACTTTCAGCAGCATCCCACTTGGCAAGTGCCGTGAGGAGAGTGCCTTGCCTAGCCTAGCCTAGCTCCGTCGGCTTTCTCGGACGCTTCCGGATGAAGCAGAGCATGTGGGCAGCGTCGCTTGGACACGAGCACCCACCACACATACATCCCATCAGCGTATGTACCACGATCGCACCTATACACGTGTGTCAAGGAAGCTTCGTTCAGCTTGGCAGTAAACACGGATGTTCCCGGAGGGCTGGCCCTCCTAGAAAATACATGTACATAGGTGCGACGGCTTCCAAGCCTCGCAGGAACTCAGAGAGAAAGAGAGAGAGAGAGGAGGGGAGGAGGGAAGGAGAAGCTAGGAGCTAGATGGAGATGGAAAGCAGAGGTGGCAGAACGTAGGCGGAGAGATCACTGGAGAAGTTAGCAGACAGAATGTAATATCCTCGCACCTAGCCTGGCCCTTCTCTCGGGCTAAGTTTGGTGCTGGTGACCGAGAGCGGCCTACCAACTCCCGCAGGCTACATAATATCCTCCCAAGGATTCCACGGGAAAATACCTCGGCGGAAAGAGCGATAAGCTGTCGAGCAGCATGGGGGATATTATGTGCGGCTTGGTCTTCAAATCAAAGGAGCCAGAAAATGTTAGGACCTAAACATCTCCTCGTCATACGGTCTTGTTAACAGGGAGGGAATATTTCGTGGCCCTGCCAGCCAACTGCCTAGCGAAATTTGGGGGGTCCTGGCCAGGCGAGACGTCTAGAAGCGAAGTGCGTGCCACTTGGTGCGCACTCGAAGCCTTCTACAGAGGTTGGTCCATTGTCTAGACGAGTGGAGTTCTTCATAATGCTTGCGTGCAACTTGGGGAGTCCCTCATCGGCGAGACTTCACTCGAGCGCCCGTGAAAGAAGCATCCGATAAGGGATAAGGGAGTGGCTGTTTAAAAGTCCGGCGACGAAGGGCTAGCACCCCTTCGAGGACACTTCGCCAAATCGAACTTTGATACGAGAAGTTGCAGCCAGTTTTTCCTAACGGAATCTCCATGGAATATGCACTAAAAGCTTTAGCGTCTTCTTCGTATTGGTTAATTGGTAGCATTCAACGGAATTTTTCATCAATATCGCAGCTGTCAGGCGCACACGGACTGTGAGGACGTTAACACGAGCCGCTCGATCGCCCGCAGACACTCGTCACTGGAAACGTGCGCGAAGGCACAGGCCAGCATTAATTACCGCTCGATTGAATTATCCTGTAGCATACATCCTCGTAAAATCCAGGCGCCCCGTTGTTACGTGCTCCTACCACCTGTCGACGGATATTCCTCTGTGTTGGTAGTCCACGACACCAGGCAAATAGAGCAATTGATATTCTTCTCGAATTAGAAGTGCTCAGCCCTCCCGAAAACGACGGGGCTAATGAATATTCACGAGGTAGAAACTATGCGAAAACCGTTGCCCAGTGAAACTGGTATAAACGAAGATAGGAAAGGAGCACGCGTCCTCGAATATCTCGAGGTGGCACACACCAGGTGACTTTCTACACCCGAGAGACGCGGCCGTGAATTCTTTCACGCCTCCTCAAGATCCCACTTGGACTCGCTGGAATGTCCTTCCACCTCTATCCTCTTTGTAATAGCTAGCTGCATAAGTGCGCTTGTGCAATTTCGATGCACCGCCGCCGCCACTTTCTACTCGATGGTTACATGCGCGATGCTGCATTTTCCGCTTCTCTGGCAGTCTCTGTTATAATCAGAGAGAAAGCATAGAAGGGGAGGAGGGCGGGCGGGCAACGGTTTAAAGGGATTCCGGTGGATGTATTTGCAAGTGCGTGCGCCGTGTTCCTCACACCTGCGACTACCATTCAACATTCGTTGAGCGGTGTACGTGAGAGCATTCGGTGAGTGCGTTGCATACGTACGTGTTCGTAGGTGGGGAGACGTGCAGAAATGTACGGTCACATAGAGAACAGCGAAAGAGGGTGGCGCGAGCATACACCGGCGGCGGCGGCGGCGGCGTTCCCCGTTCCCTGCTTTCGAGCTCTCCTCGAACACGAGAATTTACGATAACTTCCTGCTTCCCGTGCCGCCTGAATTTTCGCCCGCCAGCATAGCCATTATTTCCGGAGTGTTAAAGGGCCGCCGGCCTTCGCGAGCCATTACTCTCGTCCAGAAGTACGTCATTAGCTGGTGAATATGGTCGCGCTTTACAGGGGAGAACTCTTCTTTTCGCAGAAGGGTAACAGAGCCGGGTTGGTCGCTTAATTCCTCGGGACAGCGCTCATCCCCGGGAATTCCTGGAGGTGGATTCACTTGCCCGATAGAATAACGCGCGCCACCCGGACTCTCCCTGCCATAGAATATCCGTCTAATAATCTTTTTATGAAAGCCTCGAAAGCCTCTCTTTTCACGCGCAGCCATTGTTCACGTGATCCGCGGCCGAAAAAAAAGCGAGTCGGCCGCAGAGCCCGGGCATCCCTGGTTTTGCCGAGATCATGCTTGGTTTTCATCGTGTGGTCATTGTGGAAAAAGGTTCGATCGCACTCCAAATGCTGATACAGAGCGCACTCGTTCTCCTCCCTCTGTTGGCGCGTATATTCCCCCGGGGGAAACGATGAAACAGGGAGAAAGTGTGGGTGGGAATGGGAGATGCTTCGAGAGAGGGAAAGAATGCGGGAGAGCAGAGGCGCGTTCTATCGGCGCGATTGGGGCTGACAGCTCACTCGAACTTAATTGAGCCCGAGGTGGTTCTACGCCGTGTTCGTTCGTTCTTGTGTCCGTCCATACGTTCATTTCGCCTCGCGGCTTCCACCGTGAAAGAGCTTTTATTAATCTGTCCCATTATCGCGCCCTCCGCCTACCCGCGCCACGCACTCGCCGCCGCCGCGCCGTACATATACCTCCTCCACCTTACTCGTTCGTCATTGGAAAAAAGGGCGTTCATTGCCATTGCATTAAGAATGACGTGGGATGAGTGCGCCGCTGAAAAGAGATGAAATACCACAGTTTTCCTGTTGGGCGTTAAGGATCCCCAGTCCTGGCTTTGCGATTCCATTTAGATGCGACACGATAAGAACATGTTGCACCAAGCATCTCATGAGAGAGAGAGAGAGAGAAGAGGAAGCCTGAAGTGTAGTAGCAGAGGAGAGGAGGACTATTAGCAGATATTCAGAGCGCAAACCGCTCTAATCTCCAGTAGGACGAGTCGCATATTTCATCGTTACTCGACATTAAAGTTTCTTTACTGGCCTGGCCTTACTCCTGGTATAACGAATCCGTGAGATAAACCGACGGCGGATCGGCGCGGCGTGGTGCGGCGCGGCAACTGCATAGCTCGCTGGTAGACGGTACGTGAGAGGTATGTCTCTGCTTCTACTATGCGCTACTACTCGAGAGGCTGGTGAAGAGCGGCGGCGAAAGAAAATTCATTTAGTAAATCCAGTCTCGAAGCCCTGCCGAGAAAAAGGGGGTCGGCCCCGGCAGAAACCTCGTTAAGGGTGCATCTCTCACGCTTTCCCGATGCCGGCAAGCCACGGTTGCGATGTACGCGTGCTACAATTTATAGCGTCTTTCTTGAGCGCGCGTTAAAGCGCGCACTATGAACCGCATACCTAATGCTCGCTTTGCCAGCTCAGCCGAGGCATAAATCTGCCGAGCGGCGCGGCGGCCGCTCGGTTTCCCTGCTACTCCTCGCTTTCGCCTCCCTCTTTCCCACGTGTATGCACGACCCTGACACCCTCGACTAATGTACTTGGACAATATTGTACCTCTACCGCCCGCCGATTTACTCATTCACTCTTGCCATTTACTCATTTACTGAATTACCACCCCATTGAGAATTTATTCATTAGCGGCCGGTAACATTGGCCATCGTTGGCCAGACACGTGTGTGCCACTCTTCCGTTGACACGGAGATTTTAATGCATTAGTTGACCGATTCCTACATTTCGCAAGAACTAATGCTTGCCAGCTGGTATTTGGCAAATTTCACTGGCAGTTGGTGGATTCATTTTGAACTTCGACAACTTAAAATTGGCAGGGTGTTTCTATGAATTCCAATTGGCCGAAGCTTGCCAGGTAGAAGTGGCAGAGAAACAACGAAACGAAAACCCAAGCGGAACTGCGAGTGGCACGCGCGCGCGCGCGAGCGCTTTGTTGTAATGGCGATTCCGTGTATATGCTCGATCGAGATAAAGCGCAGGCTGGAGTGAATCGTGGTCCAGCCAGCCAGCATCGCTGGTTAATTCGGACTTGTAATTACCGGAGGAAGCGGCAACTCGAAGAGCTGCGGAGTACAATATATATATATATATATATATAAATACATGCGGACTACGCGCACGGATATTACACCGAATGTAATTATTGCCTGCCTGCCAGCCATATCTTTCCGATGAAGTTTATCTGCAATCGAATTAAAACGGGACTGCTAATACCGGGAACTCGCGCTCGCTCCATTCCTAGTCTGGACTCCTCATTGAATCGTTCCCTGACAACCCACACGTACAAACACCGCGCGGTATTCCTCGCTATTTTATTTCAAAGCTCGAACGCACAGTGCAGTTTCAGCGGAATCCACTTTTCATCGGCGCTTGAGTATTATGATTATATCGCTTAATGCAATCCGAGAGAGATTTACAGTATCTATCATCTATGGTATCCAATTAACCCGCTATTAAATCGCAGCGAGGCATCCTCAAGTCCCTTGATCTTCGAAGCTTGTGCTTCTCAAGGTAGAGGATCCCCATGCGCTATCATAGATTAAAGCAGCTGTATCAAATAGAGTGAGCCGGTTTTGGTCGAGCGCAATTAACGAGTCGTAAAGTCTTGGGGCCTGGCCGCTAGTATATCATAGAAGGGCCAATGCCAACGAAGATATGTCATAGTAAATAAAGAGAGGGGAGAAGCAGCTGGTATAAAAGTGTAATTTTCTTGTCACTCACCGCTTTCACGGCCTCGTAGTCGCCCTTCCTCAGCAGGTCCATCAACCTCTGCCGCTCCATTTCTTCCTTCGTCACGTAGAGCTTGCTCTCCTTGAGCCTGAGCTCCTCCTGCGCTTGAACGCTCGCATAATCGTCGCACAGCACATTGTGGAAGTTCACTGGCCGCAGCAGCGGTTGCATCGGCACTAGCGCTTGAATCATTTTAACCGAATCACCCGGCACTTCGATCACCGGCGATGATTTCGGAAGGTCCTGCTTGAACTGAAGATTTCTCAGAAGCACTTCGTTCACCACCGAACAACCGCGATCTTCCGCACAATCTTTCGAAGGCACTTTCTCACTCTGAACAGTCATTGGATCGAACCGCTTGGTATTAATGACTTCTGGCATGCCACTCCCGAGTCTGGACTCGTTGCTTTGATCGTTAATGTCATTCGAATGAACACGAGAACACTCCTGATCGGTCTTGATCTTTGAAGAAGCCTGCCTCTCACTTTCCAAATCATCCAGAGGAATTGTGGCGCTCGACAAATTACTATTCTCCCGCGAGTGGTTCACATCGCTTGTCGAGCCTTCAATCCCATAGTTGTTGACGTAGTCCTCAAGGACGAGGATCGGCTCGGAGGAATCGTGCATTTTCTCATCGCGCCTCGATTCTTTGGACTCGAGCGTAGAGGTTGCGATTGGACGTGGCATGACTTTGTGATGCTGGGGAGAAGCTGACGATTGAAAAGTGGCGAAGGTACGAGTTGGCTCGTTTAGAATCTGTTGCTGGTCCCACTTGGAAGTGATCAAGGGCTCCTTCTTCTTGTCGAGGGATGGCTTGGACCTACCATTGGAGAGGCTCTGCTGGATCTTCAAGCACTGGCTCAAACCAATCTCAGGGTACCTGCGGAGCGAGGCCTCGCTCCTCCGATCGTCTTCCTCGATAGTCTCCAGGTGTTCATAGCGCGTCTCTCCCGCTCTCTCGTAAGCCTCCTCCTCGTGCCCTTCGAGAGTAGCCACTTCTTTAGCGGGCGACTTTTGATCGGATCTCCCTGTGACTCTCTCGCCGTAAGCGGAGACCTGCAAGGAAGGTCGCAGGATCGACTCGAGGTCGTCCGCGTGAATCACTTGGGGTTGCAAACTCCGTTCGTAAATCTTCTCAACATGATTCGAAGAGGCGTAGTGCGATGACCTGACATTGCTCTCGAGGCACGTGGCCTTCGATCTCGCCGCGTTCTGCTCGTTCAACTGTTGCAGGGTGGCGTACACGCGATTATTCGGCTTGAAGCTCGAGTGCATCTGGGAGGAGGCTTTGCTCCGATCGTTCTTCGAGTCTTGCGATAGGACGGTTTGATCCTTTCTCGGGAGGACAGGAGGCTTCCTCGCCTCCGCTGGTACATTGGCTATCTGAGCAGAGCGAGTTTTAAGAGGACGTGATTCGGGCTGACCTTGAAGAGCACGTATCCTGGCACCCACCGCACCGTAAAGGCTATTCTCCTGTCTAGTCTGATCCAATTTCTCGTCCCTCTTGGTGGTATCGGGATCGGGATGCTGAGCCTCCGAGTCCGCGGGCTCATCGGTGATCCTGGAGGATGCATCGCGCGCGTATCTTGAGGGCTCCATCGATTTACAGGCGGCATCGGCTGGTTTATCGCTGGCTGGCGGTGGATCGCCCGTGAGAGCAGCAGCAGCGGCAGCAGCGGCAGCAGCAGCAGCAGCAGCAGGAGCAGTAAGCGGGCGCCTACTTTCTCCGTCCTTATTTGGTGAGATCGGCTCGCCTTGGTCACCAAGGTTGCTTGGGCCCTTCGCGCTGCTGCTCTCTCCGCCGCTAACTCCAACGACTCTCGAGCGCTGTCGACTCGCCTCTTCCTTAACGAGCACTCGAGCCGCAACGCTGCTGCTCTGATCGTGGTTCTGCGATCGCTTGAAAGACGACCTTCTGCAAGCCCCCGCCGACGTCGGCGTCGTGCCCGTCGTGGCGCTGATGTTCCCGGCACTAGTGTAGTTTCCACCGGCAGATATCCTGACGAGCTCCGACTCGTTCCTCGACTTTACCAAATTCGTCGCTCTACTCTCGAGCACCAGCCTACCCCGGCAATTCTTCTCCACTTGGTAAATCGGAGCAGCTGCGGCCTCGGCAATGTTATCCGGCAACTCCTCGCTCCCACTGCTTTCCACTCGCCTCGATCTGAAGCTCGAACTCAACGCTCCTCTCTGAGGAATCCTCGAAGCAATGCCTGGACTGATGTCCCTCGACCTGCCAATCCCACTCCCGCTTGACGTACAACTGAACCCATAATCGTGTTGCTTGTTCTTATTCTTGATGGCCAGGTACTCCTTGTAAGTGCCACGGCTAGTGTTCACTCCGACGTTCACCTTGTCGACCTTCCTCTCGACCTTCTTGTCCGCGCGGCTGAGGTCGTCGTAACTCGACGAGGTACCGTTCAGTTTTTCTCTCGCCTCGTCTATCGACCTGGACCTCGAGTCCTGACGATATCTTCGCTGGCTTTTCTGCTCTGCACTACTATTCGACCTGGTCAGTGGCTTCTCCCTCGAACCGGAGAAATGCTGGTTCTGAGTCTGACTTAACCACTCGTCCACCCTTTTTTGTACCTCTCCCTTGCGGAAGAGGATCTCCGGCACCTTCGAGCGTGAACTGTCAGCCACCGAGGTGACACGGCAGGGAGTCTCGGCATCCGGAGAAGGCGAGACGTGTCTCTTTGCAGACTCCTTTTGCCTCTCCCGCGATCGTTGTCGTACTTGGGTCTGTTGGTTCACTTTTAGAACGGGTTGGGCTTTCTCTCGTTGTTGCTGTTGATGCTGTGGCGAACTGTGAGTTTGTTGAGCCTTGGCATTGCTGGCTCTCGATCTCTCTTGTTGCTGTTGCTGCTGCTTCTTCTGCTGATCCATCATGACAGCCTCGAAATTCGACACACTAATACTCCCCACGTCGCTGAGGTCCGAGGACATCCTGTAGTCCAAGTCCTCGTATTCGTCGAGGATATTGTTTACCGACTGCGTGTCGATTGAACTGGTGCTCTTAGATTTATTTCGAACAACGCTCTCGTCGCTGCTAGAATAACCATGGCTCCCCTGGGTCTGCTGGCGATCACGGCTAACTTGTCTCCTAGGTCGTACTCTTGGCTTCTGGTATCTTAGGAGCGCGTTCTCATAGCGTTGCAGCGGATTCCCCGCTTCCATTTCCGGCGCAATCTTCACACTTCTGTTAAGGCTCGGCGAGTCCCGTGCGGCTCGTTGCGATTCGCGCTGATTGAACATCGCACGCCATCAACGGAACAGCGTTCTGTCCTCGAATTGGCCTGAATTTTCGGATGCACCAGGAGGCCAGTGTCCCTGGCGCTCTCTGCACATTCCTTGCGTGCTTCTCTTTAGGGGCGCGGCTTGTTCAGCTTGTACGAGTTAACTCTCTCTCGTCGGAACAGTGCTCGATCGAGCACGACGGGCATCAACGACGCCTGTTGGGCCATCCTCGACGTGGAATGGAATGCTGCCCGCACTGGGCCCTCTCTTTAGCGCAACGCCGCACTCCGTCTCTCAGTTTGACCTCCATCGATCCACCGGTACCCACCGCTCCCCTCCAAAAGGACCAGCACTCCTCGACGTATCTGAAAATACAATTCGGACATCCCCTAATTCACGAGGAATGTTTCTCCCGACTAAAAACAACAATATGTCAAGTATTTCGATATTAATGATTATTAAAAATTCGCAATTGGATACGCAACAATTTTACATTATAGTCTATCGCGTGTCGAGACAGTGTCCGGGCTTCCCTTGCCTTAAATGTCCCGGGCGCTTTGACGGCGCCGAGACATCCGGTGCCTGGGCGAATATCCGGCAGGAATTCATTGAACTTTCGGCGGCCGGTAAACGTTAGGCATCGTAATGCTCGGTTACAAGTAACACGCATCGAATTGTCAAGGGCCCTGCATCATTCTGTATTCCGTGTGGAAGTCATTGGGTGCGCTGACCCCATAGAAATACTCTGACACCTCGTCGAAGATATATGTGCGCTCCCCTTTGGCGCCCCATCAATCCTGATTAATTGCTAAGACATTGCCGTATGTCCCTGAAATAGGAATAATCCGGCAGGCTAGCACGCTCGAGTGATCCTTCTCTGCGCAAAGGATCGTTGGTGTCCCGACCTTCGTTAAGTAAACTAGCATCGCGCCAGTGCTGGTACGTCCACGATAAACATTGAAACAGCGTCCGAGCTCTCGGCCAACACGAACCGGCGAACTTTTAATTCAAGCCGTTCAAGAAAGGAAGACAGGGAGAGGCAGAGACGGAGAGAGGCAGAGGAGAGCGTAAATTGAATTAAAGCGGCGTCGTGGCTCCCAGGAGCCAAGGAGCCGTAGCTCTCGCCCGGCTAACGATTCTCACGCGAGCTCCTAGCCGCGCGGCCAGCAGCCAACGATCCCCTGGCTGGAATTCTACTTTTAGATGCTTCCCCCCTGATATCTCTCCGATGTCTACCGAGCGCCGTTGTCCGAGAGATTCCTGCGTGAATCTGGCTTCCCCCGAGTTGACCTACAATTGCCAGTTTAGCCCGGCGCACTCTAGAAAGTGCAACCGTGTACCCACTACCTACACCGGTAGAAGTTGACTCGGCCGCTCGGGGCCACTCTCTGTGGGATACGGGTTTGTAAACGCTCGACAATGAGGTTTCCTTCGAGACAATACAGGTGCTGCGAGCAGCACAATAGTCTGCCCCTCTCTCGCACACCTTCTCCTTCGTTTGGCCTCTCCTTCTTTCTATCTATCTATCTATCTATCTAGCTGGATATGGATGCTGGCCGTGCATCTCGCGGGATGGTGCGACCAAAAGAAGGAAGAGGCCGGCTGCGATTTTCAATGGCAGCCTTTCACAGCCGACGCCCAAACACAGAGGCTCGGGATCCACATGCAGAGAGGATAGGCGACGAGCCAACCAAGACGACGAGTAGTCGAGCGCGCTTATCCTCGATTTTCCAGCCGCACTGACCCGAATCGATCCGCTCGTGCAAGGATTATCATGATATCGGGGGCTTGCCATACCCGGAGAAGATCGTGCAATCATTAGATCGTGCACCACGGCGGACTAGGATTGCGCGAACGATCGTAATTAAGGTGGCAACGAGGGGCGGCATAGAGGTGTGGATGCGCGGCGACGCTGGCCTAGATTCGAGTTCGGGCTACACTCGTCAGGATGACTTCTCCGCTTGTGGCGTGGCGGTCCCTTTAATTTAAAGTGCGCCACGCCGCGTGGAGATCGCGTGTCCCCCCTATCAGGGCCATCAAGCGTTCCGACGGCAAACGCAACGTGTAACGTGTAATGCGCGGCTGACCCTCCCGGACAGAGCGGTGTAACTCATGCCGGTGATTAACGGTACCGCGAATTTCAGTTGCAGCTCGTGAACCACTCACCCGAAACGCCGCCGCGTGTCCCCCTGATGGCGTGGTAACGTGTATTTCCCGGCGTTAACGGCACCAGCCCTAATATAGCTCGGTCGCGCGTCCAATCATTCCCGCGTTCATCCTCCCTCGAATAACCAAGAGCATCCTCCGGCTGAACAAGGATTTTTTCAACAACAGCAAAAAGCTACAACCCACACCACTCACCAGCAGAATGTTACACACTCTCGACAGTCATTTAGAGATGGTTGCTTCTTTGAAAAATACTCTTCGTAACTGTACGATATCTTCATCGACGTTCATTCGCGCGAATCATGTGTCAGCCACTTGGTTGGACCACACAGGCAATCTCATCCTTGAAAGATCTCTTTCTCCCATGGAAATGGGCGAGCGCCCGCATAAATGCATACATGCATACATAGGAGGGCGGCCTCCAATTACCCGTGCATCATCCACTCTAGCCACTCGATCGCCAGCGGATGATCCGCGAGCACGCGATATTCACCATCCGAGCGGCGGGCCACTTGTCGCTCGCGAGCGCGAGAGATGCGTCTCGAAGATCGCCCACTCTCTTTCTTTTTATTTCTCTCCTCGTGTTGCATCCATAAGTTGCTGCGTGGGCCGACGATGCCCACGAGCTGTCAGACCCTCGCGACGCTGACTTACGGCGAGGTTCTTGCAAAAATAGACGCGCCAGATTATCTCCGGAAAGACACAAACACCAGTACATTTGCGATCCCTTGGTCCGCTGGTATAAGTACGAGTTCGCAACTTGCATCCTCCGACGGTTCGCGGCGATGCACTTCGTTCATCACTCACTATCATGATCACGTGTTCATTGGTATGTCGCCAGCTTTTTTCTCCGGCTGCTATGATGCCTGACAGATGTTTCAGGATGGGGGCGTCCTTTATTTAAGACCCGCGTAGTAATCCAGACGCCCCGGAAGCTAGTAAATCGAGAGGACTCCATTCCCCACTTATTCTCCCCCCCACATTCTTCATACTATTTAATTCCACGTTCAACAACATTGAACATTATCGTTTCGGAGAAGTTAGAATGATGTGGAGAGTTAATTTCTCTGGTATAAATTTATAGAAAGTTTTATTGGCTGTTCTGTCTGGGTGGAGGGTATGGTATAAGTAATAGGAAATGAACGGTAGAGCGTCAGTTGGTGTCTCGACGTGGTGCCGAGCGTAACTCCAAGGGCCGGGCAATCGTTTCGGGCTTCAAATAAATAATTACGTATTAAGGGGGCCATTCTTCACGCATTATGTGTCTTGGACTCCGTCTGGAGTCCTTAAACGCAGCTGCCGCGCTCTGGAGAGTTGCCAAATATCGGCAGGAGCTCCCTCTCTCCTCCTTTCTTTCACTGTCTCTCAAGGGAAGCGGGCGCAAAATTCTCCTCTCCCCCGAATAATGCATTATTCAACGCGAAGCGAATATATCGCGCGGAATACCGTAATTAACCCCTTTCCAACCCACGTCCTCCCTCCGAAAGCCGTCGGCTCTCTGCTTTCCTAGTTGGGAAGCGTGATTCGAAGATATTGTCTTTCTCCACTGGCTTCATGTAAATGCGATTATCCCCAATATCATTTCTAATGACTCAGTTGATATTCAGCCGCGATCCCGCGACTCCGCGATTATATCTGAAA
Organism: Ectemnius continuus; assembly: GCA_910591665.1. Lineage (NCBI taxonomy): Eukaryota > Metazoa > Arthropoda > Insecta > Hymenoptera > Crabronidae > Ectemnius > Ectemnius continuus. The sequence goes on along the minus strand of OU342868.1, from coordinate 2,046,950 downwards.
TAATAATTACAGGGAGAAAGACGCGAATGACGATTGCCTGCTCGTAAAAGTATGTAAATGAAGGAGTGGTCGATGCTGGTGCTCCAGATAGTGGGAAACTACTGCGGAAGCCGTGGAGCGTGGGCCACGCTTTTGTAACGGGGGAATCGTGCGCAATAATCATCGCACGCATCACCCGTGAAAATTCCCTCCTACTTACATGCCACTGGTTAACGCCTCTTTCGAGTGGCTGCGCCGCTTAAGCCTTTTAACCCGTCAATTGATCGCGAGACCTTTAATCTCATTTCTGACTTTATTCGCTCGCCCGGCTCACCGACAGCTCCAGCTTGATGACCCTCCAGTAAAGATTCGATCTCGAACCATTACAAAGAATCGATTGAACCAACCTTACAAATGTCACAGCCGCGCATGCACCCAATCCAACGTGCTGCACTCACTTTCCGATGGTGTAATTTAATTGGAGCACTGATATTCTGTCTGCACGAGTCAAGTGGCTCGCGCAGGAAAAACGAGTGTGTCACACACCACAATACAAAAGGATATCGCCGCGATGATGATGATAAATGAAGCTCGCGGGCGAGAAATCAAGACGAAAATGCTTGCGCACGTCGTACTTTCTTGGGAAAAAGAGCCTCCCCGCTTGACTTTCCTGTATCGGCTCCGATAATGCCGAACCATTAATCCTCCTAACGGATCTGCTCGCCTACATATCTCTCGAGATAATATTCCTCCAAAGACGTCGCTTAATCACGCCAGTACAGTGTGAGTATTCATCAAGAGCTGCACACGTATCCCAGCATCCGATTGGATTATTCCATGTAACACGCTAGGTTTGTAACGTTCCAACGTCATTGAAAATCGTTCTACACTAAAGGAGACTAGCCGAACGCGCCAGGGCTTTTGCTACGAGTTTATTGTTATTCCATGGGATTGCAATAGTACAATTGGACACTAGTTTACATAGATGTTCCAGATTGACAAGAGACCCATTGAGAAAACAGTGTCTGTCTATTTCGGCAAGCAACTTTTTTTTCCAACAGATGTATCGGCTGTGTCCGGCATTCGCCCCTCGAGAATAGTCCATCCCTATTCTTCTCGATGGTACCCCGCTAGCCGAAGAGTGCCCTCTGAAAACACTCGGTGCCCTTTCTTTCAGAGCCAGGCTGGCTGCTTCTCTCTCCCCTAGCTTCCGAGCATAAGCCGATGGGCTATTCACAGCCTAGTGACAGCCACCTCCCTTTCGAGGTTCATGACCCATGCAACTGCGCCACCACTCTCCAATCTCCTATCAAGCGCCGTCATTGCTAGACGTTAATATCGCTCTCTCAAATGTGGTGTTCGGTTTCCTCTCGTTATTAGATATGTTTTCGTGATGTCCCGTTTCCAATCGGAGCGCTCCTCGGCGGTGGCTTTGAGGCTAGTATATCCCCTCGGCCTCTTTTTGCCCATCGCAACAGACAACCTCCGCCACGTGGGGCCTTCTCTTCTCGGTCCACATGTGTTCCCCATGAGCGCACAACTTTACGTTTCCTTAGGCCGAAGCAGCCTCCTCCTCCACCAACTCACCAACTTGTCTCGTTCTGGCGAACTCGGTTCCGCCAAAAGCAGCATGCCGCACGTCCTCACCAACTAAGAGGAGCACTCGGTTTTTTCCGCAAATAAACCTCGAGATCTCCGCGGCTGACAGAGCACAGTGTGCCGGCCGAGATATTGTACCACCGCGATGCCAGATGAGCTTTTTCAACGGGCTACTCCTTTTTTCGGAGCTATCCCTCTCTCGCCCTTTCCTGACCTCCTTATTTATGGTTCTGGTTATTGCCTCGAATTCGTGCACTCCGCTCTATTGCGACCGCCAGACGGCGAGGCAGCTCGAGCAAAAAAATGTCACCTGCCGCTCGATACCTACAGGAGAGAGAGAGAGCCGCGGCGCTCTAGCGTGCACTTGACAGCCGATACTACCGGGCCGGAAAATCATTTTCCAAAAACGCTCGCACGCGTTCAATCAAGGCCAGGAGCAGCCACCAACGTCGAGAGGCTCAAGTACGTTGGACACCTCTTAATTCCTAGTAATACTGGGGATCCAAGGGAGGGGGAATTGGTCCCCGGTTGTCTTTGATCTCCGTTTAGAACCGGATACACTCGTTACGAGCAGCACACACCGCTATCTTTCTCCCGGCAATGCACCGCCTATCTCTACGACCGAGCTCTCTCCTTCCTCTTGCGTGGCCGCAAGAGCAAGTGCATTCACACGAAGATAACTGACACCCAAGCCAACACACACCGAACCCAACTGGGCATCGCACATTGTCCGACTCATTCAACGGCCGATAATCACCGCCGCCGCGGAGAATATGAATCGGCCGCTCGGAATGTTTGCGCCTCTTATCACTCACGCTCACGCCGAAGAGAGCACACATGATATCGCGCTACCGGTCCCTCGCTTCGTTTCCAACTATCCCGCCCTATACCTTCTTTTTTTCATGGGATCCAATTTTCCCAATGCGATTCTTTGGTCTCTTTTCGCCTTGTCAATTCAGCGAGGGATGCTGGAGAGACTGCCAGTTGACCGAGGGAGAGTGATCGGTTATTGCTCGCCCACGAACCTCCTCTCTTTCCCGTTTTCATGGACCACCGCGCGCTCTCCTCGTAGTACGCACACCCACGTCTGTCTCTCGTCTCGTCATTCGATCCGCGTATTACGAGGCTCGAGAGGCCTCACTCTGACCTCAGTTTCTCTGAATGATTTCGCCGAGCCCTTCCCCGAACACAACCCACCGCGCACCCTACAATTTGTACTTCTCTCGTTCGACCTCTTGCGCTGCGCCGCGCCGCGCCGTCCGTTCCACCTCTAATTGTCTTCGGAGAAAAGGCCCGGCGAGACGCGACTATCCTATCGAGAGGCCGAGTCAACTGTCGACTCGGCCACAACTGGTTTTCTCACTCTCGGCCAGACAAATCCACTCCCATCGCTGTATACGGATTAGAATCGCTATCTCGAAATTCCATAGTGCAATATACATACCTGGTGCTTCGCGTATCCTTTGGGAGCGACTCGGCCAGCAATCGGGAACACGGCTACGTTATCCCACCACCACTTCCGCACGTAATTTCACACTGGCCAGAGTTGCTCCCAGAATTTCTGGATCCTAGAGACGTTGCCCGGCATCGATTATTCCCGATTACGACGAGGGAGGCGTGGATTCAGGTTGCATCGGGCCCCACCGACTCTCTCCCAGCGGACCCACCAGCTGCACTTAATCGGCTTTCTTTCTTCCGTAACTCAATATTTCCACGCAACCATTCACTGTGTCTTGGCGATTTTTTTTACACTCGTGAAAATAGTGTGCGTCACAGAGAATAATCGAAAAAGACCCGAACGTTCCGTTGAAGATTCACTCCCAACAGGGAGTTGAACTTTCCGTAGCGAGAGCGATGATTATCCCGAGACGCGCACTATAATTTTCGAGAGACGCATCCACATGGAAGATTACATTCTTTCCAAGCGGCTACGTGCCGGACAATTCCACTGATTTCCGAATCAATCACTGGCTTTCTATTTCTTAACGACCTGCTCTCTCTCGCTCTCTCGTTCGCCAGGCGCTTCCCGACAGTCGAGAGGACTGCGGTACTAGCACTGGCACTGCTTTCCCGCAACACACTGTTTAACCACTGTTATTTATCAGCACTGACTTTTCCCAACTGGGCCCGAGCCACTTCATCGTATATCGTCGATCAGTAGCACCTAGCAATCCACTGTGAAAGAAAAAGGGGAGCGAGAGAGCTCCGTGAGAGTTGGCTGACGATCTGCGAACTGTCTTCCCGCAATATCAATCTCGATCGAGCGGGGATTACTAGTTCGTTCGTGGTGTGCGGATGATCTTAATCTATCTGGGGAACTAGTTGGCTAGAGACGAATAGAGGCTGCTCCCTGTCACAGGATTAATCGAGAGATCGTACTGGGAGGGGTTTTTACTCGGTGAAATCAGCTTACTAATTGGCCCGAGTGATGACCGGGTCGCTCTTATCACCGACTCGGTTGCTTATCTTGCCAGGCTGCTCGGGTGAAATGATGCGGCTGCTTTAACGCGATCAGCCGACATTAATCATCGGTCTTACCAGTGATTCCAACTTCCGGTTTTCGCGGACCTACGTTGCAATCGAGGGCTGTGTACGCGTGTCCCTGCACTGGAAGATCGACACGGATCAATGCTCGAACGCGGCTCCGGCGGAACCTGTATTTCGATCTCCAGCATCACCACTGGCCGAGAGGCAGAGGGAGAAGAGTGCGCGGCGAGAGAGAGAGCGTGAGCAATCAGTTTACTGCCAAGGTGAATTAAAAGGAGCAAGAAGGCACAGCCGGCATGCCAATTAGGCATACATCATCCCGCGGCAGCCTGAATGGAGAGGAGAGAACCGGCATCAAGCTTGAAAGGAGGAAGCAGCATTCTCCGGGAGCAGGAGAGATCCACGCAAAGAGGATCTTCTCTCTTGTGGCCGCGGCGCGCGGCGCGCGGCCCACTCCTCGCAAGAGGAAAACACGCAGCCGCAATTTGTCTTGCGGGCTGATGTCTTGGAAGCAAGAAATTCGGATGTCGGCTGAGAAAATGGAATTAATCGTGAAGGATGAAACGAGGAGGGAAGAAACCAGCGAGAAAACAATTGTTCCTCGCAAGATAGAAGCAGCTGGGAGTCTTGACACCGAGAGTCGCGAGAGAAAAGGGATCATGAGTAAAGAGGCGAGCTGCGACATAATGAATTTTGGATTACATCGGGCACCGCTGAGAGACGAGAGGAAAGGATTAAGCCAGCTTAAGTGAAGCCGCACCGCGCCGCGCCACGCCGCGCTGCTCCTTTTAAGAAATGAACACGTCCGTCTCACGAGAACTACGCCTCCGATCTTAAGCACATTAGGATAATTGTCAACGCCAGTATCTTCCTCGCCTAACCTAGCAAAGATCCCTCTAACGCCCGACTCTCCGGCGTCCCGCTTGATCTATCGTTCCTTGGACGAGGAACACGGGAACGCAAAGAAAGAGGTTAAGAAACGAATCCCAATGCTCGATGTAAACAGCGCGCGATGGACAGGGAGAAATGAGACTGCCATAATCGTGAATCATGTCGAGCTAGTGATCATTGGGAGAAAAAGTCACCTAGTTTTCAGTAGTAGTCCTCTCACCAACCTTGAACAAATTCAGCACGTTCGAACACAGCAATCCCGGCTCACACTCGGCGAACTCTCTTTCTCGGTCTGGCGTCTCCTCCTCTTTGTTTGGAAGGATCGGCCTAGAATAACTCGGACGCACTTTATTCCAGTGATGCGTGGTTGGCGGGCACGCGGCGCGTCGGGACGCACGACGTAAACAGCATCGATCCTTTCGATCTCGCTGGCGCGGCAAGACTGGCCCGCGTGGATCGGGATCGTGATCGAGGAGCGAGTGTCAGGAGCGGAAGAGTCGGGCGCCGGTTTCTCTCCGCTCGGGGGCCCCACACACTCAGCCTAGACCGGCTTTAATAATGTAAGCCAGTGCAGCCGCACTCACGACTCAGCCAGGGCTAGCGTGACACTCCAGACTTCCAGCACATTTTCGTAGCCCGCACCACTTTGCCTTAATGTTTCATATACCCATACGCCTCTGACTCCGCTCCGCTGCCTTTCCATTCCACCAACTTGGACTGTAGCAGTGCCGCTCGCTCGCTCGCTCGCGTGGAAGCACGCAATTGCAACCGGGCAGCGATCCGATCTTCCATGAACACGCGAGAGATCCGAGATAAGTACGAGCGATGCACACTACTTCCTCCTCCACCCTCTTTCATCTATCTCGCAATTTATGTCCCAACACATCCCTCATACTGACCTACGACTTTACTATACTCGAGTTGGATGTATCGATAGTTGGATGAAATGGAAGTTACTAGGAAGAATCGAAGGAATCGGAGATGATCACTCTCGATGATCCCTCAGCCGTGTATCCCGAATACCTTTAAAGGAATGCGAGTTTGCTAAGTGTGCAGTCTTGAGAAGGAAGGGAAGAGAGACTGAATCCGTAAGGCTCCAGCTGCATGGCACGTGGTACTCGCAGGTATAAGCGTAGTATAGGCGCGCACACAAGCCCAGCATCCCTGGGAAGCGAGGGAGAGATGACGAGAACGATGCATAGAAGCCGGCCGGCCGGCCGACCGGCGTACCTACAAACATCTCCCTCATTAAGGCACGCTCGTGGTCCAGCCGACAGCAGTGTTTTTCGCGCTCACAGCGCTCGTTCATTCGAGGAACTGGAGGCCCCGCCGGGTACTAAAGACGCTGTGTATTAACCCTTTCACGCTGATAAGAAGGGCGAGCCGAGGGCTTTCCTGCCGAATTGAATAGTGCTCGGCTTTAATATCTTTAAGCAGAGCTGAACGCACCAGCAGCTCGCTCTCCCGCATCTCTCTCTTTCTCTTGCTTCACGCGCGATAATCGAGAATGGGACTTTCGCTTTTGCATAGAAATGGAAAGATTAATACCGCTCGCACACTCGCACTCCTCCGCCTCGCGGTTTTTCATGCCACGATTCTAAACGAGAGTGCAAAAGGTGCAAAAAAACGAAGGAGAGGAAGGAGAGGGGTTGGGGCGAGCTGCGATCTCTCCCCTAAGGCTGGTGCGCGCTCTCCCGTGCAAAGGGCATGGAAAATGTGTGGAGGCAGCCGCCCGCCGCGTCTTCGCGCAAATTTATTAACGCGCCTATCGCGATCCCAGCCTTCTTTCTCCCCAAAGCCTGCCTGAATGAACCAACCTCCAGAGGGAGAAAGAGGGAAAGCACCGTCCTCGTGTACCTACCAACCCAGCACTCCACTATGGCGGCACGCCGCGCCGCGCCGCGCCGTCCTGAATCCGGATTGATTTACACGCACGTGTTTTTCACAAGCCACCGCTGGAGCCAACCCAGGCTTCGGGCGGCGGCGCGTGCTCTCCTCCACTAGCACAGCAACACCCGTCGAGCCCTCTTTCAAATACCCATGACGAACACACCCGGCTACGTCTAATTGAGCTCGCGCAAATGTACCAGAAATTTAATCTGCACTCCTCTCTTCTACCCTCCTCCGGTTTATGGGGCTTCTTTCGGGCCTTGGATATTTTTAGTTGGCTGAACGTCGGAGGATGAGGGCGAAGAACGGGGTCGACTTTGGAATTCTGTGTCGACGGCAGAATTGTTTAGAGGGATGCTAAAGGGCGACGTGTTGGCGCGGCTAGCGCATTATCCTCAGCCTCGGCTACTAACCACTAGCTGGAACTTTCGGTTACAACCCTCACTCACTAGATTTCTCTCACTCTTGCTCTAGCTTCTGCTAGTACAAGTACCCCACCTCCTCCTCTCCCTCCTCCTTTTCTCTTAAGTGTTCCCTTTTGCTCCAAAGCTCGTCCGACCATCCTGCGCACAATGACTATTATCCTCCTGTCTCCCAACAGCAACCCCACGGCAAACTACACTTAATCCTTCACTCCATTCTTTTGATAAACTTGCCAAACTGTTTTTCTGCCACTCTCAACCATTATCGCGAATGTTTACCAATTTTCCAAGCCCCGCAAGAACTTGTACAATCCCAAGGCTAATCGCCGAATCGAATTCTGATGCGCCTGAATACTGCAGGATGAGCTTGTCATCGTCGTGCATTTTCTGCGACCGCTTCCAATCCCATGAATCCATTCCTCTAACAGTTGGAGATCCAATCCACCGACTGGCATTGCAGTGCTACTGCGAATCAGTATTCACCAATGAACCAATGCACTATCACCGCTAGCAATGAAATCCCACTGATTTTTCTAATGGTCCTGAACCGTTATGAGCGGATGCGCGGTTTATAGCTCGATGCAAAGCGAGAGCGATTCAAGTAGGCTATCTTTATGAGAGGATCGAGAAGATGTTAGGCCCGTTATGTCATTCCGGCGGCAATTATGCCTCTAAATACTCTTCCTAGTAGCATACTAATCGTCCCTGGATTGCGCCAAGCTGGGCATCGGCTGCCTCATTACTGAGAAGTGCGCTCGGCAGATATAGAGTTCTGTTAGGAGCAGTATACTTAATCCAGTGGGAATGGGGTGAAAACAGAGCTCTTTAAAAGTCAAATGTCAGATCTACTCTCAGATAGCCTAGATTCATTATTGCACATCGCCTTCGAATCGCCAGTTTTCCTGAAGATGATCGCACGATTGATTTCCGGATTATAATAGCTGCTCCCCACCCTCGGCGCCAGGTGAAAAATCGTCGCTGGAGAGGGGAGAGGGCACGCCCGACGCCGACGGGAAAGTAAGACAAAGGAGCATAGGGGGTGGGATATATATTCATGGTGTTTGGGGCTTTGTTCGGGTAATCACCATTGTGCCCATGGATTCCAAAGCGAACTACTACCAAGAACTCCACGGTCGCCAGATGTGCTCCAACACGCGGCCCAACCACCACTTCGTTTCACCTTTGATTTCACACATTTCTTATGAGTTACATATTTTAATTAATACCCAGTGTTTATCAAATTACCATTGTCGACTTTTGCAATTCGCACTTGATTTTTAAAGAGATTGAAATAATTGTTAGAGGAGGGTGGAAAAATTTGGATGAGTATTTGTCATTTGAATGCTGTGACGAGGAATTTACTGCGGGGCTCGAGTTGGTACAGCACTGGGACGCCATCCGCGTGTACTCGTAGTATTTATCATTTGAACGTGACTTACCTCAAGCGGCCTGCTCGAGAAGGACGAGGAGGCAACAGCCTCCATGCCTCTTCGCAACATGTTTCCGGGAGAAACGACTGCGAGCTTGGTCTCATTGGTTACAGACACTATCGTCAGACACCCTTAATGTCCTTACATAGGAGCTATAGAAAGCAGAGACTGCTGTCGCTCTAAATTCTACATTTAAGCTACCCTTATATCGAAACAATAGATGGAATCTTCCTGTAAAGTTAGGACGGAGCTTCCCTGCTGTTTCTAACAAAACAGGCAACCCTTTCGGAAGCTCCCCTGGATACGAATGAATTCGGATATTATCAGGCATCGCCCTTCCCGAAATATCAACATCCGTCTCTCCGAACAGCATCTGGAACTAAGACCTTTCGAGATTCCCCACATTCGTATATTTTGGCCGGTTCAGCTGGTTTCATGTTGCCCGAGGCAACTGCCATGCCGGTTTGCTGCTGGTTATATGTATAAGCAGTGCGATAAATATTTGGAGCGTGCGGGATTCTCGAGTGCATTTACCGGGCAGCAAGTTGGACGGATGCTACCGTGAAAGTCCTTGATCCCTCGTTATCAGGTAACCTTGAGCAGAGAGTAAGGAGAGCGGGTGGAAAGCAGCCGGGAGCGGCAAAGTACCGCATTAATCATCGCGTTCCTCCAGGAGTTGCTCGTAATGACGCCTGTTAAATATATCGCTCGGCGCCACTTGCAATTGCGACTCGACAGTAAACAGCAAGCAACAGCCAGCGAAATATTTTCATCAGACACACACGGCTCTCGACGTTTCCCTCTATTCCCGGGAGATCCAGTTTTCACCACCAGAAGTATGGGCCAACTTTAATTAAAGGGACTTTTCTTTATTTCAGATGCACCCTCGCCTCTCGGCCGCCCTTCAACGCCTGAGATATACATTTACAGTCATATAACACGTAGAAGTATCTGCCCACTGATGGAAAACATGAAACCAGTGGCAGAAATGCCGGGATTGTCCCGAAAATGTAAGGAAATGCCATCCTGAATAGTTAATTTCGTCTAATTCTGACGGTTTTTCTCATGTTTTCAAGTCTTTCCGACCTATCCCGGGGCTGAAATTTGGTAGAAAGTGTTTTTTTGCATCGAGGAGAAAGTAGAAAAAATTCCAGAGCCCTAGCTCAAAATTCATTTTTTCGCAAATTTTTTAAGGCATACCCCTTCAAAAATTTTCGATTTTTCGAAGGTTCTGGGACCGGGACGAACGCTTAATTTTTCGATTGCTCGTGTCTCAAAACGGATAAAAAACATAAATGTTGTGGGGCAAATGCCGGAATTCTACCTAAAACACATGGAAAACCGATCTTGAATACTTCATTTCAACCGTTTATGCCATGTTTTTTTATCTTCCCGACCTTTGCCGGGGCTGAAAATTGGTGGGGAATGTTTTTTTGCATTGAGGAAAAAGTAGAAAAAATTCCAGAGCCCTAGCTCAAAATTCATTTTTTCGCAAATTTTTTAAGGCATACCCCTTCAAAAATTTTCGATTTTTCGAAGGTTCTGGGACCGGGACGAACGCTTGATTTTTCGATTGCTCGTGTCTCAAAACGGATAAAAAACATAAATGTTGTGGGGGAAATGCCGGAATTCTACCTAAAACACCTGGAAAACCGATCTTGAATATTTCATTTCGACGGTTTTCCCTATGTTTTTTTATCTTCCCGGCCTTTCCCGGGGCTGAAACTTTGTGGAAAGTGTTTTTTTGCATCGAGGAGAAAGTAGAAAAAATTCCAGAGCCCTAGCTCAAAATTCATTTTTTCGCAAATTTTTTAAGGCATACCCCTTCAAAAATTTTCGATTTTTCGAAGGTTCTGGGACCGGGACGAACGCTTGATTTTTCAATTGCTCGTGTCTCAAAACGGATAAAAAACATAAATGTTGTGGGGGAAATGCCGGAATTCTGCCTAAAACATGTGGAAAACCGATCTTGAATATTTCATTTCATCGGTTTTCCTCATGTTTTTTTATCTTCCCGACCTTTCCCGGGGCTGAAACTTTGTAGAAAGTGTTTTTTTACATCGAGGAAGAAGTAGAAAAAATTCCAGAGCCCTAGCTCAAAATTCATTTTTTCGCAAATTTTTTAAGGCATACCCCTTCAAAAATTTTCGATTTTTCGAAGGTTCTGGGACCGGGACGAACGCTTGATTTTTCAATTGCTCGTGTCTCAAAACGGATAAAAAACATAAATGTTGTGGGGGAAATGCCGGAATTGTACCTAAAACACGTGGAAACAGCCTTTGGAATGACCGATTTGACCTAATTTTGGCAGAATTTCCCATGTTTTCCACCCTATCCAACGTTTTCTGGGGCTGAAATTTGGTGGAGAATGTTTTCTTACATCAAGGAAGAAGTGATAAAAATTCCAGAGCCCTAGCCCAAAATTCAATTTTGTTCCAGTCTCTTTCTCACTCTCGTCAGTTGAATTGGGGCGTGAGCATGCTCCAAAAATGAATACCAATAGAGGAAAAGAGGAAGGGAAATAATACTGAATGAACTGTTAGCAGGACAAAAGCGTAAATGAAGTTTTCCTTTCGCAATCTGTGCCAGTATGGCGGAAATACAGTGTTTTGCGGTTAGCCGTGTTAAAAGGTAGCAGCGCAGTATCGGTAATGCGATTGCCGGCGCATAATAACGTGCCAGCTAATTTGCACTGTAAAAAAAAAGCGAATTAAAAGCTCGTTAGTTCGGAGAGCAGCCTGTGAAAGCGAGTAATTGGCGCGGCCTAGTACAAGAGGGGTTTTACCCCTTTTTTAAAAAAATTACATTAACGATTTCAAATTGCGTGGACATACTGATGATTCTATGTAATACAAAAGAGTGAATTTACTTTTTGAAATAGTAATATTCTGGAAATGGCTTTTGTTGGCCAGGCTATCTTCTCCGAGGGTGTTCTTCAGATGATAAAGTCCATTTAATTACATGTAAAGGTTAAGGGGATAAAGTCTCATGAAAAGGTGGGTTTCTGAGCCGGAGACTATCCCGCCGGCAGATTTTGTCCGCGAGGATAACGATGACAAAGATGCGGTGCTTCGTAACAATGTGTCCACCTGAAGTACGGTGTCGGCGAGCCTCGAGGATAAAGCTCGCTGACAGAAACAAAGATCGTTCTCGCAGTAGGCTCTGACTCTTCTGTGGGAGAGGACGTGATAAGTTGTCGGTTGGTACGGTGTCCGTGGAACTGCAAGAAATTGCATGTTTATGCAGGCAAGCGTTGAGTATATGCGATGAGAAAGCTCGCTCTCGATCGATTTACTACGATACGCCAGTCCTCAAAGAAGGTCCCACCAACAGCAAGGACCGAGGACGAAAATATTCTGTCTCGGGAAGAAAACAGCCGGTTATCGGGGGCCGCTCATCCCCTTCAGCCTAGCCTTCCGTAAACATCGGAGAATTTTCCTCCCGATCGACAAGTCCTCCGCCTCCACCGGATGCACAAATGTTTTCGCGGGAATAACGCTATCTCTCCAGGGGATGTACGGATTCTCCTCTGTCATTTCATTGTCCTCCCAAACCTATCTTGTTTATCTCACTACGCTTTAATATCGCATCAAGCCATCATTTCATTTAGAATTTCATCGTTGAGTTTGTTTTATCCAACACTTTTTTTAAATATCGTGATTTTTAATGGGTTAAATTGAAGCTTCTGCTGGCGGAGGATCTGGCACTCGATCACCAGGATAGTTTGGCCTTCGAATGGCCAGCTCTCTTGGTATGTATCATGTCGGGATTGGAAGGGGCAGTACGCGAAAATTGACAACACGTAACGCGGTCAAGTGCTCACCCGTCGCTCGTCGAGTCCAAAGGGGGCCAGCCGTTTATTTTTATCCGCACGCCTCGGCAAGCGACATGCATGGCGAGTATACTGTACGCGGCGCTCTGTGTCTAGCAGCGCTGCCCCTATGAATATTTACATTCTGGTTCCAGCCATAAATAGCACTCAGGGAAAAAATAGATTAAAGGGTAGCAGGCGCGGTGAGACACACCCGCACCACCCTCCACGATAGAACTAGCCGAGTACACCAACCGGATATCCAGCGAAAGCTTCCACAAATTTTCCCGTTCTCAGCGAGCGATTCTACGCTTTCCTCGTGCCGGCGGCATTCGCGTAACCGCATTGCGTATAACTCTCGTTGATCCTTCCACTAAATTGCTCTCTCTTGCTTTTAATCCGCGCGGCGCGCCCGCCCGCGTTTTTCTGTCAGTTCAAAGTGGAATGGACCCTCCAGCGTGATTCCTCTTCCTCGAATGAACCACTTCTAATATGAAAAATCAACGTTAACCGGGAATCCAGTTAGTTCTGAATCGACCACTGCCCGAGAGAATGGCCATTCAAAGGCCTCTTTGATTTCTGACAACACATTTTACTTCGTGGTATATAAAGCTGCAGTTTCTTTGATCTTCGAGTGTATTCATGTTTCTGCTTTAAGCTCATTAGCTCGTGCGGTAATGCAACAGTGTAGCATTCAACTGAAATTGTCTGTAATCTTCATGAAAAGTCCCGGGGCTACGCGCGGTATCGTTTCAGTAGTGCAGGTCAACGCTTGGTCAGCCAGTTGCGCGAACGTTCCGGCGGCGTGGCGGTATTATCGACGGCTGCTCGAATCCGATCGGGCCAAATAGAAAAACAGCATTGACCAGAGCAGTGGAAATGTGAGATTTGACAGGCGGCGGCGGCGGTGGCGATGCCGGAATCGCTCCTCGAAATCCGGCGGGTGGCGCGATAATTTCCCACTGACATCCCTTGACAATCCATTTCGCCAGCACACCGACACCGACAGCCCCACTACCATTACCCATCTGTGTGCATGCTGCCCCGCTCGTTTTCATGTCCTGATTGTCCTCCTGCCCGGCACGTATCTCTGAGCATTCGCTCGTTCAACTAATGAGGCAAGCATAAGTATAGGAGAGCAAGTTTCGAGGGTATTCCAGTGGAATATGCTCGCCAAGCGGCGCAATGAAATGCTCCTGAAGGAAGCTTGCCCCTTGTTTAAGGGTCATCCCGGGATCCTTGTGGCTTAATATCGTCTTTCATGAAACATAGGATACGCTCCAGGATTATTAGGCGATCGGCTAAGCACTGGCTATCGCAGGATGCCATAAATCTTAATATTACGAGTCTCCCACAGACGCTTTATTTTAATTCAAGTTATAATTTTGAAGTTTCGGGGGAAAGGAAAATAGGAATTTGTATGAAATTGTTTCCATCATGTTTATAAAAATTGGATGAAGGATCAGGCAGCATGAGGAGTATTTCTAGGAATGGTCTTGAGGAATAAGGGTCGAGGCCGAATCATCGGAGGGTTGCGTTCTGCTCCTGTTGGTTCTGAGTTCGGCGACGATCGTAGACACGTGCGCAGAATGGTACTCGAGGCCGAGGAACGTCGTGGCTTCCGCTTCCGTTTGTACTACCACTGTACTTGATGGCACTATTCGCCAGACTCACCGAAATTGCTCAAGAACTAGCAACCAGAGTGAGCAGACCGTCCTGCTTCCTGCCGAGGACGACGATAACGAGAATACGTTAATCCTGAGGGACAAGGCACACGATAACAAATTTTCACGAGGCCAAAAAAATATGTGGCTGCCCTATTGACCTCGTTAATATTCTCTGCTAGCCTTAAACAATGTCGACGTAAACAATAATTCCCAGGGAAAATGAAACTGGAGAAAACATCGACAGATACATGGTCCCAGTGTGGAACGAGAGAAATAACAGAGGTTCACCCTATCGTGGAAAGTGGATTTCTACATTCAAATTGGTAGATCAAATATTTAGGAGGATGTATCCCCCAGCAAACACTGGGAAAATGTCGACAGATTCTTCCGGTGCTTCCGAGCGAAGTGTATACATACAAAGTTCAACTCGATACATCGAAGAAGGGGAGCGGAAGTTGGCTCGAAAATTTCTAAGGTCTTCCAGTTTGCAGTGAGTCTTTCCCGAAAGAGATGAGTTGAGTGGCAGCGGGACATTTCGCTGCTCGGCTGGTCACGTATAGTGATTTATATGCAATGGCTCCAATCATGTTTATTTAGACGGAGTTACGCTTATTTGGTATTCAATTCGGAGCACGGAAGGACGCAGCTCACGTAGACCTCGCCCCGGATCTCCCAGCCTGTACAATACTTTGCACGAGGCCGCATATTACATTCCTGACTAATAAATCATTCCCCGAACCTCGACAGATCGACATCCGCCACATATGCTACGAATATCTTAGCGGCCGGCGAGTGCAAACTGGTCAAGTGCCGTGAGATCAAATTCAGCGCTATCCATCTTTAACGCATTACCTTTTGCTCGATAGCGATTCGCATCTCATGCATCGACTATGTAAAAAGGACGGCAGCTCTTCTTCTTTTTAAAGCTGAACCAGAATTCTGATAATCCCAGTCGATCCTTGAATTCTATTGGTCTTGAAATCTGGTAGCACGAGGGATTCGTCATTCGCCTTGATTTGATACGGTTTCGTAACTCGTTCACTTCGCCAGAGTTCCCTCTCGACTTTTCCGCCGAGTGCCGGCGGTTGTTTGTTGTTTTGCCGATGCAATCTCCGCGAGAAGCACTTTTCAAGAAAGTGTTCACCGGGTCTTATCTCCGTCGCCGAGCAATCCAATAAATCCGACCTGGTTACTTTATTGAACTTCTCGCTCGATTCGTCATATCAGGAAAGCGCTCGCTGGCTGGCCCATCATTTCGATCGCTCCTCGTTTCGCCAAAATTCGCATTCGCTCCGATACCTTCGGCCCTCCTCAACCCCCATACAGTTCCCACTAGGTTTCTAGGACCCCAAGCGTACTCGATCGGAAGAATCTCTTCCTGATATTGTTGCCCCGTCTGCGGGATTTTGGTCAAGGGATGCAACGATCCTCGACAGGAGATGCGGCTTACCAGATCACCTCGGATCCTGTTTCTCCCAGTGAACTAGAGCGGAAACATTTTCAAATGCGTCCCAAAAATGTGCAGTGTCTCACTGGAATTGAACCCAATGATTTACCGGTGTAGTTCGCGCTCTTTTTTTGCTCCAGTAACTGTCATTTCATAACTGAAACGTTCCTCGAGCTTCGATATTCTTCCCTCTCGGATGGATGATGATTATTGAAGCGCGAAAAATCGGATTCTTTCTTTGCCTCCTTTTTATCAATATCCGAGATACGGCACCGGGATTACTCGACCCATAACTCCTTCGTAATTCTGAAATATGTCCTTCGGATTATTGACACTGTCAAATGCCTTTACCTCGAGAGGAACATTGTTCCATCGCCGTCTCTTTTCCTCCCTCTCTCAGGAGTTCTTCCATGCTTCCCCTGTAATCCCCAGAATGCCTTCTTTAACCAGGGAAACTTTTTCATTCGATCTTCCTTTTCTCCTGGCTTCGATTGAAGTCAGACTTCACATGAATGTTTCTCGTTCCAATCGTTATACAGTTGCACAATATTGAATCGTATCGATAATCCTCTTTACAGACGATATTCTAATAATTGGTATTTTTCTTCGGCTTTAGTCCGTCGCTGAATATTTTCTCCCTTTTTCTTGATAGATTCCCCATCAGTCCCTCGTTGTTTTTCTCTGGAAGGATAATAGCCTTTCCTGAAGATCGCCTAGCTATTCTAGTTTCCATCGGCAAATATCCATTTCCGAGTATTCCGGCCCCGTTCGCCAAGGATCCACTTTTATTCCTTACAAAAGACTCGACGCCCCACTCTTTCCTAATAGCAAACCGCCATCGTTCTCTTGAAAAGGACTAGTTTCTGCTCCATTGCGACCCAGTTTCGCTAGAGAACCTACCATTTTCCAGGATAACATTCCAACATATTTTTCTGATTGCATTCGTCAAACTATCATCAAGATATAATGGAACTGTCGAAATTTCCGCCACTCCAAGAACCATTTGAGTAAGTCCGAAGAGGAAATTCGTAAAGTTGAAGGAACTCTCCTTATTTCACGGTTCCTCGAGTAGCAGCGATCTTCCCATTAAGTCACACTCCCAATAAGTGTGAGTTAGTTCTTTAATTGCCCCGTTAATTAGACTCTAAGTGGTCTGGTTCGGCATAACTGTGCGTATCCAGCCATCCAGCGTTCCAGAATACTCGGTCGATCCACACGCCACGAAGAATTCCCGGCGTGCACGGAATTCAGCGGCAGATTTGCAATGGAAATGCCGGTGATCCTCTTATTTATAGAAATAGCGTCGCTCTTATTTTCCCTTGATTTATATCCCTCCAGGTCCAACCACAGCAGCGTGAAGAAGCTTGGCGGCTCTATAAATACGTGGCTTTCGCCGCTGGAATTCGCACAGGGCACCAAATGCAAATTTCCACCACCTTAATTTATATTTCCGTCCTTTCGCTCTTGGATCCCTGAATTCGCCACCATTCTTTCTACACCTCCGAAGATTCACTTCTCGCCGATGTAGATTTCTCGTGTGTAAAGAGAGACATTTTTGCAAAGGCTCCTTTAAATGCATGAAAGCTCCCGAGCTTGGAGAAAGAGGAATCAATTCTCCAAGTAGTAGAGAGTAGTTTAATGTTCTACTTGTTTGATATTAAAAAGCAAATGCGGAAGTAACTCCCTGTCCAATGCAGCTTGCCCTCGATTTTCCTTTCCGCTCGATGCGAAAACAATCTTGTGACATCTTCCTCTCAAGTAATTTCTCCTCTGACATTCGGCCCTTCGATGGCGCAGCGCACGCGATCGAGTTATTCTTCAGGATTGGCTTCAATGGAGTGCCTTAGATTTTTTAACCGGGTCACGTATACCATACCCTCTCCGGAGAGTTCTTGAAGCCGCCCTTTAATCCGATCAACTGGAACGCCCTATTAGTGGCCGATTTCATTTTTATTCTGTTCGCGCGCACACTTCTTCTCCTTCCTCCGCTTTCTCACGATAATTACTCGCACAACTTATGATAGAGTTTTTTATACACACGTCATTTTACTGGCACCCATTTAACTGCCAGTTTTATTCGACTTGGATTATTCTCGCCATTGGCAAAAATCCAAGGAATGTCGCGGAGAAAACAGCGATTTCGTGGAACAATTTTGCTGAGACTGCGAATATTTTTCGTCCGACTTTCACAGCCTGAGAACATTTAAATTTCGTGCCAACTACATCTTCTTGAATCACGGCCTGAATTTTTCTGTGGAATTGGACGGTTGTTTATCGCTCCTTTGAGTTCTATTTCTTCCAAGGAAACAGTATTTATGCGCTTCACAAAAGAAACAAGTCGACACAGACCAGATTTTCAAAATACCTTGGTACGATAATAGATAACTTGACTTGCAACCCTTATTCGATATATTTCCGACCAACGAGGGTAGATTACCAGTAGAGGGTAGTTTACCCCAGTGCGGTACACGTACCATTAGCTGGTTCTCAATCCCCAACCATCTGTTGAACTCATCGATATTAACTTTACCTGTACATGATATGAGGACTGCAATAATTTCAGTGGAAGGTACAGTGAACAAAATTTGGATTGAGTCCCGAAAAAAATTGCCAAATCATTTTGTATATAATACGCGTTGAATGAATCACTGATATAAATTTAGAAAAATCTGACAAAGGCAATAGAAATTTAATCTGGGCAGTGTGTATATAAATGATATTTATTTGCCATGAGTTACCACCAGCCGTTTACATTTACAACAGTGTTTAAATAACGTGACTTTATGCTTTCGATTTGACGAGGGCTGCCGCCACTCCCTTTCGACGACGTTCCTTCCTTTCGTTATCTCTCAGCCAGATCTAATGGCAATTTCCAACTGGTTTTGTCCCGAACAACTAGGTGGATGGGATTGAACACATTGTCGTCGATGGGGTTTAGCCGCTCTCCCTTTGATTGCTTTTGAGTACTGCTTATAGAATATCACAGATCGCGATTCTTGCGTGAACGAGCGAGCACTAATTGTTTTGGAACGACGCTCGCTAGCCGACGACGATGAAAGGAATCTCCGGCGTGTTTACTTCGCTGGTAATTAGCATTGTTAATCGTGCGCTATCTGCTCTGGTCGCGCTGCCATTCTACAGGCAGCCGACCCGAACGCAGTGTTCTATTGGAGTTCAATGAACCGAAGTCGAAATCCGAACGGAGAACCAGAGTGAGAGTGGATAGTAAACGCGATGAGACATCTCTGACAAATGGTACGGCAAGTGAAATCGGTGAATCCAAGTACGCGCTAATTAGAGTCGCTGCTAAGCGCTCGATTAAATGATCCTCCGAGGGAAACGATTAAGGATAGTTGGCAGACGATCGAAGGACACCTCCAGAAGAGGTAAGAATCCATGAGACGTAAAGCAAAGTTCGAGTGATGCGCGCCAGAATTGCATTAGTATAACACGTAAAAGCAGTTGGCAGCGCGCTGCCTTAACTAAACTAGAACGTAACGAGAAATATACATAGGTATTTATTAGGCGAAGGGCGATGCGCCCGATGGCTGTAATCTCCACTATTTACACATTCGTAGACTACCAAGAGAGTGTGAGACTTGTGTGTGTGATAGAGAAAGAGATAGAGACAGAAAGAGAGAGAGAGAGCTGGGGGAGAGCGAAGAAGACAATCGGTGCACGAGAGAAAACTAAATCACATTGTCTTTTATTAACGCACTTTTCCCTCAAAACATCTCCCCTCAGTGGACTGGCTACGATTCGCATTAGGTCTTCTTAGTACCGAACTACTTGCTGCGAGTTTGCATTCGCATGGTGTCCTCTTGATTATCAATCGTGCTCTCCGGGTTTATTGGTTACGATCGGCCTCCTATTGATCCGAGATCGGTCGATTCGAAGCACCCTATGAGCGTTTCCCCGGTGTATTATTGCGTGTAGAATTGGTGAATTAGGCATAGGCTGCACGTATGCAAAAGATCGAAGGGCAGAGAACCAGGCAAAGCGAACTTTTCCTTTCGAAACGACTAGGAGAATCTTGCAGACATTTGTTCCCCCCTCACTTTTCACCCTTCTTCACTCTTGCACACATTGCATTACATTATTGCTGTCCCTATATCGTAATATGTATCTAAGAAAGTCCTCTAGAAACGCCGTTGGAGAGACAACGCGTGCGTTGTATTTACGTAGTGTGTAATGCTCGTGTAGCCACGCGGTTTCATTAGACTCTGAAAACACTATAACAAAGCTTATCTAGTCGCGATCGGCCCACTGTCACATCGACAGCCGGTGATCCCTGCGTTATCCTTCCACTTCCTTCGCCAGCGATTGCAGCAATTCCTACTAGTAGTATTTCAGACCGAACTTCCTTCGATTTTATGTGACACCTGTGGCGAGAAGATTTTTCATTAAAATCTGTGTGACAGTTGGCTGCCAAGTTACATTACTCACCCGAATCAATCCCTCGATGCGGAACGCCCCGATAATCCAAAGACTAGATTCAGCAAGCAGATTTCCCCCACGCTATCTCTTACACCGAGCGAAAATCCGGCGAATGGACTTTCCCGGGGCATCGGTGAAGCTCAACTTGACAATTGACAACTAATTGCTTTCGCTTAATTGAGCGAATTCATCACCAAGTGGTGCATTTGTTAGGCGGATTCATCTTCGAGCCGACCGGGCAGCGGAATGCGTCGGCGAATGCTTGAGAGTTCATCATTATACCGTTGACTCTGTAAGATCATTATTTCTCATAAACGTACTCACGAATCTGGGTTGAACCGATAATCTTCTGAAATTCATTACCTTTCTGGCTGAGGAGTATGATAATCGAGCTCAACGGAGAGGATGTAGGCCTCGGCAGTCATGTTGGAACAATAAGTCTGTCAAATCAAGAATAAATATTTAAAAAATAAGCGAGGGAAAATTTTATTTTATAACAGTGGACCTCTAATAACCTGGGCTGCGCTAATGAAGAAAATTTGGCTGGGTCGAAGTCCTTCCAAACCAGGCAGACTTCGATCCTTCCCATTGGTTAAAGTATGCCAGGTCTTGTGGGCAATCTGCAAAGCCCCAATGTCTGCGACGTTCTCGTTCCTCGTCACATTCCAATCAAACTATACAAAAATTTTCCTCAGATTTTAATCCAGTTATATCTAATTTTTACAAATAAAATATATAATATTAGAATGTTAGTTTCACCTGAACGGCCACGTCATTCCCATAGAACTGAACTTTCCTCCAGAAACTCCTCGCATAAAGCCTCGCAACACATTCGATCCTCGACTCCAGCCTCTTCCAGGACTCGGGAGTAATCCAGAGAAATTGATCTGCATTTAATTCTGGGTCCAGGGGAAGCTGGCGTCGATGGAGATCAAATGCGTGAAGAATCTCATGACCTATAACCGATCCCAGGGTAGCGTGGGCGGCGAAAGCCGGTCCACCTTCCCAGGACCATGCCCACGCATTCATCATTGCTAAGGGAATACCTAAAAGGGTTCATTAAAATCAACCTCCTTTTGTTCCCTCGAAATATTTACTGATGAATATTTAATTTTACCAATTGTGTTTGAAGAGGATTCATAGTAAGCGTTCACAGTGAAAGGATGCCTTCTTCTGCAACAATTACTATCGATTAGAGAATAAAGAATTTAAAATAACGCTTCCAATAATTGGACATTTTTTTAACAATCCGATAACGATCGAACCAAGAGATCAACTCACTTTTCGGTAACATTTCTCCGCAGTACTTTATCATCCACGGTACGAATCTGTCGGAATCGCTTGAGAATGGTCGCGAAGAAGTCATCGGGATCGATGACCACCTGTAAAAAGCAATCATGTAGGAGAGATTGAGAGAATAGTTGGGTGGATGGAGTGACAGGTGGATTTACTTCGGCCATCTCTTGGACGAGGAGAGTCTGATTGTGGAAACCAGGCCAGACGTGAAATCTTCCGCGCAACGAGTTAAGCTTGAGTAAAGCTTGGGTCCTGGTCTCTTCGTCGAGCCAGGACTTTACGAGTATCCTCTCGGCCACGGTCTCTTTCACACGCTCAAATAATCCTGCTACCTGTTCCGAGCAGTGTGAATATTAAAGTAACATCAACGCCAGATGAGATCTCCGGAACAATCAAGACTACAAAGTTCCCTTGCTTCTTGATATCGTTGTGCATGAAATGTTAGATACTTTAAAGTGTTATTCGAGGAAAAGCCAACTTTCGTATGCAACAATTAAATATATCTAGAATGGGGTCAGGAAATTGCGAGGGCACACACAGTTGAAATAACTCGTCTGAAGTGGGAGGTGGAACTTGTGCTGAATTAGTGCGTAGTTGCTCGCTGATCCTTACCCTGTTTGCTAAAGTCTCGAGGTAGTGCGGGCTGAACTGTTGCACATAGAGTGCGCCGACGACCTCGCTGAAGACGTCCTTCGTTAATTTGAAGCAAGAAAGATCCCAATCTTTACTGGCGGTCACGTTCACAACGTCGTGCAAGGTGTCCGCCGCGTACAGTAATAACAATCCATTATGGATGATCCTTTACGATAAAAGCGGCACATAAATTACACGAGAAATTACTCGGCTCGGCCCTCGTGCCCACACACACACACACACACAACAGATATACCTATGTACACACAATTTAAAAGCGCCTGCCAGCAGAAACAATTGACCTCGCCAGTGGAACCAGCGGGCTTTTCATTTCAGCCGATTTCGAGATATGTTATAATACCCGGGCCGAACTTTCCCTCCTCAATTAGCATTCTTTTTTGCAAGGGAAATTGATTTAAGCACGCTCGTTTAACTTTCCTTTGAATTTCGAATAAAGGATGCCGGGAGTTTATAGAAAACATATAGACAGACGCCCTATTTTATAGGCAAACTTTTCTCCGAGCAAAAATCGCTCGCACCGCCTCTACCAGTTGGACTAACAGCTTCGACATTATATAGTAATGAACTAACTGCCTTCGACAGCCGAATGAATTAGTGCGATCGATTAAATTCTTCGGAGGATTGCCGCCTCGCGCGGCGCGATTGCCTGGCCGTGCGGTGGACTGCGTCTGACCATACACTGACCCAGACTACTGATACGCGTTTAAAATCTATAAATCAGTGATGGCTCGAAGAGGAAAGTTCGGATCGCGACGATTCACAACGTTTCGGCGAGGCATCTCTTGGTATATCATAATCAAGTCCAGAGGGAGCATAAATTCCCGTGGGAAGACTTAATGGGTTCATTAAGAGTCAGTAGGGACAGGAGCGCGCTCTCTCTCTGCAGCGCGTCTTATGAAGATTCAGTGGCTGCCTGCATTTATCAATTAACCGCAATACCACGACATACTGCTCGAACCCTCTGCGGTCAGACTGCGAATACTCGGCTAATTAATCCACTCATTATTCAAAAATTCGAATTAATTAATACCGCTCGTATAGATTCGGAGGCTGCATGTATCCAGTGCGCGGTCGGGCTGGTTACACGGCTCGGGCTAATTACGACGAGCGATTTCAAGCGCGTACATGTGATTACGGAACACGGAATACCGGGCTCTGGGTTTGCGGAAACCCCCTTTTGTCCTCCCGATATGATATAATGCGGAGGCCTCCCGGTAATCGGATGCATCGATTGCATCATATATCAACTGGCCGTTCTGCTTAGTCCGCAGGCTTATAGTCCCTTCCACCTGTTAATTATAGGTTGCCCCAACTATTTTCTCACAACAAAGTTCCATCGATAAATTCTTTGAATACTACACGTGACGAACAGACATTGTTTTAAGAAATCCAGGGTAATTTAAGTGACTCGGATAGAATCATTTATTAGGAAATTTATTTTACGTGAATTTCGAGTGTTCCTCTGTGCGGTCAGTCAGGAGAAAAGCCAGTTTTGTTAAAGGCCAGCTCATAGGAGGTTCAGAATTGAAACTGTGAAAGAAAATCTCCTACTGTACGATCCCTTTTGGCACATTAGTCTGGCTTCCCTCGGCGAGATCGTTTCTCTCCTGAATAAGCATGGATAAACGGCAAATTTGTCGGCGGTATCACTGCTGGCAACTAATGAATGACCTCTCGCTGTTGAAAGGCCGACATTCTCGCCGCAGCCGCAGACGCATTATGCAAATGTCCGACGTCATAGTACTCTCTCGGCCAGAAGATCCTCGAGTACGTGTATCGTGAGGTATAGCTTGCGGTCGACGCTTGAAATGCGAGCTTCCAGACGGCAATACAATCGAGCCCAGCTTGCTAGAGAGAATCCCCTCGGTGCAAGCAGCAAGCAGCTTTTCCTCCGGTGCAATTCCGCGCGAGTGTGCCACGCGCGCGATTTCCCGGCACTAGGAACCGCCCAAATTGCAACTGGGAATCTGGGCAGGGTCGTTCTAGCACCATTACGCCTTTCATTCCCTCCGGAAAGATACTCTTCACGCTTCCTCCTCCATTCTCCCAGCTTTTTCTTCCTCAGTCAGCTGCAACTTGGAAGAACCACCACCACCACCACCCCAGAAAAATACCGCATCGCGTGCTAATACTCCTCTCCTCGAATTATTTCCAGTAAAGACGCCCGGCTATTAATATTTCTGGGGAAGAGCGCTACCCTCAAAAGGAAGGGCTTTGCAATTTGATTGCCGAAAGGTCAGTTTATGAAGCAATCTCCATAGTAATCTAAATACATATTAATAATTCATCTCTAGCAATAGTAATTTTGCCGCTCAGCCTGTGGGAATTGCGTGAGATCGAGGTAATGATGATGAATAGCATCGAAACAGAGGAAAACTCTTTAGTTGGTGGGTAGTGGCGGGCCATTAATATTCATTTATTAATCGACGCCATTGCGCCTCTCTATGACGCCAGAGGTGCTGGAGAAATCGACAGATGTTTTAGAATTCAGGCAGTAAAAACAAACAGTCATCTGAGAACTCGTAATGTTGCGGAGGCAACGGAGGATCGTAGAATTGCAGCTTGAGTTTCAAGGAATCGTCGATTCCGCATAGTAAATTCCACTTTGCGCATTAAATTTGCAGCGGGACATTCGCGCTGAATACTCTTTCCCGGCTGTGTAGAAGTCGTTTCGAGCTGTTAAACGGACCGTGACCCGAGAACCTATTAAAAAGGATGTCATAGTCTGGAATTTTATTAAGCCGAGCTTCCTCGGTAAAACCTGTTTCCTCTTGCTCGAATGGCAATTGATATCTTTATTGGAGTCTGGCGAGCAGCTCCGACTACTGGAATGCATTTTGGAAAGGCAATCGTTTGGCTCTATCAAGGCCGTTTCAGGCAGGAGTATGTTGAATCCTAGTCTCGAATAATCTGTTGGAGTGGGAATAGTCGGGCGTTCATAAGTGCTCTCGCATTTTGGCACTCAGGCTCACCTCGATTACCGAGCTGCCGGAGATGCATTCCAGACGTGCTTATTCGTAGGGTGCGACGCGACGCCTCGGGTTTCTCGGGCTTGATCCCGTTTCCCTGTACCGTTGATAGTGCTTCGCACGCGAAATTTGTCACCCCTGGTTAATTCTGGCTGCCGCGCCAAAAGCAATAAACCGGTGCCCTCTCTCTCCCTCACTCTACCTACTAATTCACTCGCCCAGCTATCAGCAACATCGCCGCGGCTTACGTAAAAGGCAGCCTAATTCCGTGGGTTTCCAACACCGAGTACCAATGATAATCTGTCTCTCCTGAACTCATGTTTAAATGATAGCCGAGGGAAAAGTTCGACTTCTAACAATCCTTATCATTTGTTTCTGCATACAGTGATTGGCTCAGTTGGATGAAAACAGAATACTTACCGCCTGGAGAAGCGATTTAGCAGTTTACCAAGATTACGAAAATAACGAGGGGCTGTGACGTAAACGTAGACCAATTGGTCGTCGAAGCCGTGGGGTGATCGCTCGTGATCTCGGCCGCGGCTTTGATTGTAGAGATCGGCAGTGACAGCACCCAGAGTAGCATTCAGCAGCGTCCCCCACCTTATCTAACCGAGGATCAAAGAAACTCATCCTCTTCCCCTTTCTTGAATAATGACGATTTTTCGAGGCGGTGAAAATTCCCTCTAGCATTGGAGTAAGTTTACTCACATAACCAAAGCTCTCCTGGAGGTAGGACATGTTGTAAGGGACGTACACCCTCTGGTCGACGTCCACCCAATTGTAGAGGTCCTTGTGCTTCGGGTAAATCTGGCGTGGGTCAGAATAGAATGGGGCTTAGTGGTAAGCAGGTTAACTTTACCATAAAGTAATTCTGGGTCGAGGAGATACCTTGCTGAGCGATAAACAGAACTGTAAGAGGAGCTCGATCTCGGACGAGCGTTCCTTTTGGCTCATTGACTTTGGTAAAAGCCCTTGTAAGATCTTGTAGATCTTCCGCGATCGTTGTTCCGCCATTTTGTTCTGTAAATAATATAATATTTTCACTACCCTGCATTCTTCGTCAACCTTTGTGTATTGTGATGGATTAACAGATCACTAAACAACTCCACACTGTCCAGTAACAAAGTCGCCCACGTCCCTACAGTTATCCGCCTACCAATTTATCAGGAAAACTTGGCCAGCAGCCAGTTGACCTGATACAACCGAACCACAAAAAGGATCAGCCCCGTGAAATCACACCACAGGTGGTAGTCTCCTAGATTGCCGGAGGTAGAAAGAGGGAGATTGCTCGCAAATTCCACGCCTTTTTTTTCTCCCCACGACGAAGTTTCGCGTGATGCGTATTTCCATCGTAACGATAAACAAGAAACGAACGGAAGATTCGTCGAGATTAAATTCACCTGTCCGATTTTCGAGGAAGCCCGAGGGAATTCAGTGGGTTTTAATTTCGACGTTTTTCGCCGGGAGGCAAAACTCGTCGAGTCTCGTCGGGGAATCTCCCGTCAGGCCAATTTCTCAGGGGAGATTTGCGAAGCGAGCCATTCGTATTTTGATACTGGCGCTGCCGCAATATTTAATTATTCCACACGACTAGCTCTTAAAGGAAAAGCCGCAATATTCGTTTATCCAGAGAAGAGGCCGGAAGAGTTGTGGGTTTAGGCCGGGATGAACGTATCGGCGTGCATCGAAAGCGGAAGAATCAAAAAGTGGCCAAAGTCCCACCTGATCCAAGCGGAATCGACAGGATAGCCCGAGGAAATCCTGCAAGCTCCTCACGTCTTCGAAAGCGCGATGCCCGCAATTCATGGTACACACTTCCCTCCGAGCGAGAAACTTTTCTTGCGGCTACGAGAAACCCTCCGAACCAACCAGACGGAGGGAATCTCCGTGGACAAACTTCCGGCAAGCATTCTTGCATGCCCGCCAACAGCCGACGTTATCGAGGCTACTGCTTTTTAACCCATCGCAGCAACTTTCCTGTCCGTCTGGATTCCGCTCTCGGATTGCCGAGCAACTTGGAGAAAAGTCTACGTAAACTCAGGCCTCGAACCAACCGAACTCGAGCATTACCTCCATTTTTAAAACGGTCGAAAAACAGTAGTCTCTACTATAAGAATACGAGGAACAACTAACTAGTACCAACGGAGTTGGTGGGAATTTTTTTTAACTAATGTATTCTCCTTGTATTATTACTCTTACCCAATACTGTACTCTGCCCTAATTTCCCAAGTAATCGGAGACTTCTCCGATGTTATCCGACGAGGTTCTCCTGTATTTAGTCGAAAACATAATAGGCAGTCAGGCACCACTAACTTTCAGGGCTGCCGACAGTGGCCTTAACAAATAAAGGGAGCTCGACGTCATCTCGGAAAGCAGAGAGGATGCCTGTTAGAATGGTATGGTAACTAAAGCAATATCCGATCGGTCGTGTTTCACTGTGGGCCTCGGCGAAGCCTCACCAATGCCTCGAAGGTGTTAAACTTCACGGTAGGGGGATGAGGAGGGTGGAAGATCGGTTCGATGATAAAGAGAAAACAAGGAAGCGGATCACCGAGGAAAAGCAGCAGCTGTCTCCCTCGTCCACGATGAATTCCCAATCGCTTCCGGAGAGCTCTCCAACAGAAAAGAAAAGAGATAGGAAAGCAGGCAGAGTTTCGAAAGCACTCGGCCAGTTGATCCTAACGAACGAAGCGAAATCGGATCGTGTGGAAGATAGCCGCACCAGTGGCAACGAATTAATGAGTCGCATCAGTTCGCTCGGACTCATCGGAATTCCGTACTCTTCTCGGCTGCGATCTCAATCGATTTACTCTCAATCGGCCAGATTCATTATTAAGAGAAACTGTTACCGCTGAAGAGGAAGGAAGTACAGTGAATACTCGTCGTACAAGTTGGATCAGGAACACGTACTCTTTACGAGTGATAATTAATAATGCGAATCCATTTATGAGCTTAGACGCTCAGCTTCTTTCTGCTCGCAACTTGCGAAACGTTCTCGGAATTCCTGGCTACGCCGTCGCCAGGATTGCCATTATTCAACCTGCTGGCACGAGGAATTAGAGTGACTCGGATCGTGGCGCCACTTCTGCGATCACGATAAATCGGATTAAGTGAAATGAGTCGTTGGGGAGCAAGCCGACAGTGAGGGAAGTATTCGCTGCTAATTAGAGAACGACTATTCTGTCTCACTGAAAATTTCCTACGATCCAATCTCATGCGAGATAGGCAGAGAGTGCGACGAACAGTAGAAGTAGTTTTGGAGAAGAAAGAAACAATGTGGCAAAAGGGGTGGAAACGAGAAACCGTAAAATGACTTTTACCGATCGGAGAGCCGCCTATGTGCGAGGCCAGAGGTTACGGCCAACCGTTACATAAAACGCTCGCCGTTACATCCCCAAGCCCCTCGACTATAAATAGATTCTACCGGACTGGTGACGGAAGAAATCACTAATATTGAATTAATCTATTAGTCTATTCGCACTGTTATCCTGACTCGTTCTACACCAAGGAGATTTACTGTCCGACGTCGAGCCAAGGCCAATTAATTATCACCCTACTAAAGCCAGTCATCAAAATAACAAACACTCGATAATGGGGATCATGGAGAGTAATAGTTGCTTGTTAAAGAATGCCACGAATTCCCTCACAGAAAGCATATTACCTAAGAAATCAGTGCATTCGAACTTTCCCGTTTCCAATCGCGAAAGACCTAATCTACTTGGCAGACCGAGTGGGATTCTACCCGCGCCACATTTCTCTTCGGAATTCGGGTAACTTGGGTTAGTTCTGACGGGCACGTGATCGACTTAATAACTCGGAGCGTGTTTGCGAAGTTGGGAGGGAGGATGGACGACTTAGAAACTAAGGGATGCTCTTGCCAAAAATCAAGTAACGCATTAGTCCGGAGGCCCCTTCCAATTGATGGATGGTGCAACTGAGTGGCGAGCTCCAATTAATTCGTGTTGATGGAATCCTATTGATATTGATCCCTCGCATGCCTATTGTGAGAGAATGGAATACAATCCCGTGAAAAAAAAAACGGCGAGGCAGAATTAATTCCTACGATTCGGCAAAAATTCTGGTGGGAAGCAAGGTAGCCCTGCAATTCGGCAGCACTCCTGTACGAAGTAGGGCAGTCTGTGTCTATTTATTTCATGGCCATCTCTACAACGTGAAAGAGAACTCGGCCTGACCAACTACAGCAGCCCTCTCTCCCTCTCGGCGGCCCGAAAAAATTCCAAATTCAATTTGGCATGTCCTACTTCCTAATAAACTTGCACACAGTGCTTTCACCTAATCCCAAATGAAAGCATCCCTCTTTCAGCTCGCAGAGGAAGCGGCATTACTTCTGGACGGCTGACACTTGGAGGAGCGTGTTAAATGATGCGTTGAGAAAGCAGTGGCTGTCGAGTGCCGTGCCAATTCACTCGGGGGCGTGAACAAAGGAGGAAATTCAACGGCACTGAATCGGACAAGTCAGCGAGTCACGGGTGCTGCTTGCCAAATCAGGAGTAGCACGTCTAAAGTCGTTTATAACACCGCCAGTGGATTAATGGTAGATTCAATGCGTGATTAATGATCGGCTGGGAAAGACGCTCGACGAGACGTGTTCCCGATACCTCGGATGACCGTTCTGTCTTTTTAGCAGCGTCGCTGCTTTAGTAAATGCCTCATCCTTTCTTGGCATTCCTTCCTCTGCTCCATATTGGCAAGAGGCGCCGCTCTATCTAGGCCATATTCAACCTACATCGAAGGATCACGTATCTTTCATGTGCCTAACGCATCACACGTGTTACAATTCGTACGGTCCATCAAACTATCCGGTTGCAAACACAATGTCACTAGAGTGTGCCTTTACACCGCTGAATTCATGGTTAAAGCCTGGAAATGTCTCCGAAATGAATTGATCTCACTCGCTCGGCGCGCAAGCCCCCTGATAAAAATCTGCCTTTCAAACAGACTCATTAACATCCTCGTTCAGAATTCGCGAAATCACTTTTCGGCCTGGCGCGAGAGCGCACTTTTATAACCAGCCCATCCCCATCTCCCTAATGACGATGTCGCAGTCGAATTTCCGTAATTATTTGCTGTGTTAATTTCATACAGTTCCGCTGGCCCGAAAAAGCCTCGCTACGTTTGAACATTTCGCGAATCGCACTCTATATTGCACAGCTCGACTCAATGTAAATCGTACTAACTAAGCTTCATTGTTATCGGACTGTAGAAATTTAATTGCTTTTAATGTCACAGTGTAATAGTAGGATAAATAAATTATCTGTACTGTTGAAATTCAACTACTGCTTATTCATCGAAAATTAACATGTTGCTTGTATGGATAATAATTGAAAAGTGGGCTTTTCCCCTCTCCTGCGAAAGAGGATATTTTGCAGAATGTCAGTTCCACTTTAAGGTGGTCCTCTTTAAAGTCACCACGGAGACATGTTCACGGGGTGTCTCGGGAAACTAATTATTCCCGCGATTATCCTTTGGAAAAGTTTGCTCTCCCAGCAATGTAGCCCTCGCACTATCGGCAAAAAGTTTATACACGCGCGGTCAGCGGATATACATTAGAGATAAATGGAAGTTTTCGAATTCTTTTCCAAGATTTCCTTGGCATGGTTCGTCCGAGCATTTCTTTTTTATGGCCGTTGTTATTCAGTAAATTTTATACCCCAGAGAAGTGCTTGTTTGTCCGCACTGAAATGTGTCAGAGATCTATGACTTTATTTATTTATCTTGGTGAAATTTTACGCGACCAGTGAATTCGTATTTCCGGCGCAGGTCGCGCACCTTTATCGTATTGGCTGCACAGTGGTGCAATGCCTTTTATTTATGTTTTCTGTCGCGCTATATTGGCAGCGAGGCTTGATCTCCCGATTCGATTTTTCGAGACGAATGCCTCTTTCCATCAAGATTACAGTGGCCATTCCGGCATCCACACATCCGCCTCTCAAAATACATATTTTAGTCTCACCTTTTCGCTCCATACAAACTATACACACGGGCCCAACACCCTCTGACTTTGCCGTCTATTTTTCATGAAAACGGTGCGCCATAATTCTCGACGATATTTATCCCCCATCATTTTCGATGGCTCTAAACAAGGCCAGCATTTGAATAGTGGTAGCGTCCATCGTTCATTCGCTCACCCGCATCTACCTTTTCACGATTTCGTTTTATCATGAAAGAGGCGCAGTGAATATAGATCCGGATTGCCATGTATTTACGAGAAAGGGGATGAAATTATCAGGTGCACCGCTCATACATATCCAATTCTCTTGATCACTACTTTTACACTTACGATGTTAAAGACATCGGCAACACAATTTACTTTAATCGTAAAATGAAACGTGCCTTATTGTACTCTTTCCTCGATACCGGGCTAGTTTCCAATTCGAGGCGAGTTGCCACTCGCACACATATACTCGCACACGAGAAAGATCGAGCCGCGAAAATATGTCAAGAAGCGTGCTGCGAATATGTGCTAGTCAGGCACAATAGTATCGCGGCACATGTTTCCGCCGGGCTTTATTGTCATTGCTCTTTCTTTTTCCGCGGGCCACATACAACCAACGAGGAGAACTATTAACGACACATGTGTGCCGGGAGGCGGCAGGAGAGCTTAACAATGAAAGGGTGTAATTAAAGTTGGCTCGTGAAAAGTGTTCCCATGTCCATCCGCCCGTTATAGTTTCTCTCTACCGATTAACGCACCGATTGCTCATAAATCTCCCGCGTAATTGATGGTTATCGCTAATGACGCGCTTATTTATTGCTGCTAGCGCAATCTAATTAAACGGCGACGAGCAATCCCACTGGCTGTTGGCATCGATCATGCAGTAGAGGACGCGCGTGCCAGAAATATTTCCGTGTCTGATTTGCTCCCGTGTCCAGAATGGCGGAGAGTGCAAGGGGGGAAGAAGCCAAGTTAATATGGCAGCCCCAATTTCGATATAAAATAACACGCCGCGGGTCAAATGCACCTGACACGACACATATACCAATATTTTTGACTAGACTTTTCGTTCGATGCACTACTTTTTTCTCGGGGGAATTTTGTCTCTGATTCCTGTTCAACAATTTTAAAGGGAATCCACGAATCCAACATCAAGCGAAAGGAGAGCGAGAGAATGTGAGGGCGATCGCTCGCAAGAGAATGTGGTCAATCGTGCTTTCGTGAAATACGTTCTGCCAAGATGGGAGGACAGATATCCACAAATAGGAACGCGGCGACTGCTAGAATATCGTGTACCGATATCATAGATTTATTGCCAGCCACCGAAACTGGCACTGCCGATATCTCGGATATACTCGAAGACACACAGCACCCCCGGGGAAACTCTGCGCCAGGATATTTATGGGAAGGCCTATAATCCGAGAATTTATACAGTTCTGAGGAATAAATCGATCGTTCGTCAATGAATTCGAGTTCGGTACTTGATCCCTCTAATAGTGTATGTTCATTCGAATGGATCCTCTCCCGTGATAACGCGTGGCTGGAAAAGGAGGCACGACGCGTGTAATGCCAGGGAACCGTAACACGTAGGCAGAACCACAAGTGTTCTCGAGCCAAGACCAACACTGGCGAACACGCGTATGTGCAAACAGGGGTGCACCGACACGCCGCTCTTGGCATTCTATGTCGATCTATATTGCAACTGCGAAGCGTTACAAGCTCTCGAGGATGTCGACTGTATTACGTCGGCTGACAGTAAATACCAGCCAACTCCCGCCAAGCGAGAATTGCTGATGTACCGAATTAAAGCACCCTGATTTCATCATCTTTCCGGCAGAATGAAAGGAAGTAGACATTTTTTTTAGATTGGCTTACCTTGAGCACCGTATAGGCGCGACTCTCCTCGTGGATGAATCTCTTGTGCCGGCTCTCGAGCATCGAGTATGTCCTTTGCCATCTCGGTCCGTCGTACTGCCAATCAAACAAGCCATTAGGTATCCTCCATTTCGCTCAACGTTAAAATCTGACCAGGCTAGTAAAGTGAAGCTGTCAGTAAAGTTCGACAGGCAGAATTCCAGTCACGCGTACAGAAAATCCAGCCGATATGCAAATCCCCTTGAAAGAAGGCCGCCCGATTTCGTGCTAGCAGTCTAACGGAAGCGTGTCCACGCCAGGGGGGCGAAAAAAAAACACAGAATGATGGTAGAAAAGAAAGAGAGTCGAAGAAATGAATGACCGGTTCTGCAGGGGTTCGCGTTTTCTAGTAACGACTTGGCAAACAAGCCGAGGGAATGTTAAGTATCGAGCTGCGTTGCATAACGCACACTGTGCGCAGAGGGGAAAGGGTTGCTTCATCCATTGGCAAAAGTGAGCGTGTGCCACGAAAGTCCAGATATTCCACTCTAAGTGCGACATGCCCGCTCGCTTACGTAGCTACTTTAAATGGAACAGATTTCGCATTGCAGAGGACATACGACGATTAATACCACCTTCCTGCCCGGCCAGAAATACACACGCGTTACGACCATTATCATTGACTAATTTCTTCCGAGATAAAAAGCAGCGAGCGAGACTCACAATTCACCGTATTCCCTTGAGCTTTTCATTCGCCGGGAAAGAGAGGGAAACAGTAGAATAATAGGATCACTGAGCAACAAAGCAGTCGTTCCAGAAAATGTTTTGTTCCTACGGACTCTCGACGTAAATAATATCGTTCGATTATCTCCGACGACTGTGTTTACTTTCAATATCGGAAGGCTATTAATCAAAGAAGAGAACGAGACTGAATGATCGAAAGCAAGCAGTCGGTGAAGGGTGGAACGGACAGTTAGTTTATCCTTATAGGGAAACTCTTCATTACAGGGGACATTTTCACAACATAAATTCGCCTATCGGGAGGCATCGGGTGTGCTCGCTGGTCATGCGGTATATAACGCGCCGTTGAACTTCTCGTCCAAGTAAACACGATTATATCGCAGCCGGAACAATGGTATTTGCGCCTCTTAATGATAAACCATCGAGCAAGCCAGCATTATCCTGGTGTTAGAATAAACGTGCTGTTAACGTAACTGAGCGGGAGAAGTGTGTACTTGTTTTTGATCGAGGATGAAAGTGAGAAGTGAGAACGAACGGAGCAATCACGCGGGACTATCTTTAAGGAGAGTAAGATCAGCGGGTCAAACGGCGAGTTTGAGAACTAGAAAATTAGGAGGGTAGCGACTGGTTGTCGCCTGGCGATTTTGGAGCGCAGCCAAGTAAGTCTGGGCTACCTCCAGACAGGCTTTCGAGCCTCGAAATTCGTGGCTCCAGTCTGACCTAGCCCCTCTGCATCCTACGCAGACACTATATCTACTGTCTTTAGAGTACCCTCCTCCTTCTCGACTTCCTCACCATTCGCGCGCGGCCTTCTCGATCGCCCGAATTTCTGGCACACTCTCCTCGCATCCCGCCGCCGCCATCGCCGCCGCCACTCTACTTCTCCCCGAGCACATACGTATATTTTATTTGCCAGCATTCCCCAAAGCCATTTGCAATGAAATCGCTGAGAGCTATTTCAATGATAGCCGATGCCTATTCAATGACTTGTATGAAAAGTTCCCTCTCGCCAAGAGGGGGTATCTTTCGGGATAGAAACTACGCTGGTGAGTAGGTATACGCGAGATTCACGCTGAGTTGTAATACGTGTTTCTGTCGGCTCGAAGCCGATATCGAATTCGAGCGAGCGAGCCAGACACACATTATCGAACATGTGCCCCTCTCACGCAACTCTCCAACAGCCAACTCCGATCAGCCTCCGATCTACCTGCCATTCAGAGATCCATACACACACACACACACAAATGCACTGTCCGCTGGTTTTGCCACATTATTACTGCCGCTTGGTAATCCGATCAGCGTAATAAGATCGCCGGCGTAACGAGAGATCGACCAAGAATTTCCATCGCCTATTTCCGCGCCATTTTCCATCGCGGCAACCAAGCGACCGCGTTCGGTAATGAATGTACGTTTGTTCATCAAGCCAGCGATAATTCCTCGAATCCCCCCGCCGCACGCGGCATCGATCCCTCGCGCAATTAGCTAGTCTGATTTATCGCGAACGCATTATTTGTTGGCCGAGCTCGCGCTCCACGATTATTCGATGTCACTGGATATCATGATTGCTGTCGAACTTTGGGAAAGGCGTGTCCCGCGGATAAATGAGCCGTGAAACGAGTCGATTCGGATTATTAGCATACACGGAACACGATAATATCTTGTTTACCGGAATCAGGCCGGATTGCTGGCACGGATACAATGCTCGCGATGACCCCACTACTCAGGAAACCGAGCTTTGGCCAGTTAACTACATGAAAAGCCACAATAGCAAGCTTCTGGCATTGGCAGTTTTTCTCTGGCATGCCAACTGTTTGCCAGACTCTTTGTATATGTGTGTTAAAGGTTGCCAGGTGATTAACGCTTTTATTTCTCGGGCATAATGCAGTGCGTGTCGACGATAGCGTTTGCTCACCGACGTATTGGGTTTAATTGGCGCAACTCTCGCGAGAGGAGTGCCGAGAACAAAGGGTATCACGTGAAAAAGCTGTGATAAGGAGGCTTCGATGCTTCTGCTAATGGGCAGTGCTCGAGCCCTCTCGTCAGAGCTTAAGTATTAAAATCCTCTCGTGTTTTGTAGCACGGCGCACTCTTATCACCATCGCGATGAGGGCCCCGGCGAACAAAGAAGCCTCGCATGTTAAGATCCGACGATGTGTACTCGTGCCGCCCGTACCTTTCAGTGCCTCGGCTCCCCTTCTGCTCCCAGCAATTCTTTCAACCAGTATTTCCTTGGTTTCATCTAACCCACACACACTAACAATCCTATTTCACAGTCTCATGCCTTCATCCACAGCCAGAAATAGAGTTGCTCCTTCAAATACAATTCTGATTGATTTCCAATGATCGGATCAACGCGTCCAACAGAGATCTTGGTGACCCGAACATGTGACTGCTAGATAGATCTAGCCTCATAAAAATTCCGAAACAGGTAGCTCGAGATATCGAGTGTACTCGACAATGGATCGAGGCCACTTAAGCCTGGGCCCAGCAGCGCTGATTGACTGCACCGGAATCGCCTTTGGCAATTTTCCACTTGTCAGTTTGATAAGATTAAAGCATTACGTGAAATCTCACGAAATCGTCCATGTAAAACGCTCGGCCTACTATCTCCAGGATTACCTATTTTTACTATGTTAGATGTTTTAATTCTACTGCCGATAGGAGGATCTTTAAGATTTTAGTAAAATATTTAGAAACGCGAAGGTGGTACACTTTTTCTGGTAAGGTACTTTAGATAACACCTTCGGGATAAAGTCCAAAGGATCGCGTGGCTTTGCAATTAGCATTTGGAATCCCCGAAATAGTTCCAGTTACCAGAAGTATTTCTCCGCGAGAAAAGAAAGCACGGAGAAGAATTCGACTGGCGGGCTAAAGTTTCAAATAGCTTTCGAACCCGAAGGATTTACTCATTCCCTCGATTCCACCAGTATTTCTGTTCAGAATAGTTCTTCCTCTATTCATCGGGCTAAATTCGTGCTGCACTGCGAAATCACAATGCGGTCAGAGGAGATCTGCCTCGCACAGGAATCACCGAAGTTCAACTACTCCCGTTTAGACCAGGATTACATTACATGTGCTTGGTTACGCCGAGAACAGGGAATCTACACGTTGGATACAAGGCGCTCTTCTCCCGCAGTTGTTCCTCCAAGGTGGAAAGGAATTTATACGGCTTTTCTACACTTAAACATTTCTATCTATCTCAAGCTACACCTCCGCCATTCCCATCGCTTACTGGCTGGATGGTCCACGCCGTTCCAGGCAGCTAGTCAACAACCGGTGCACGGCTGCTAATTAATTCTCGGCATCGCGACGCGGGCGTAAACATCAACAGACCGACCGACGCTTCCAGTCTACGTGTTCAATTAATCTAACACACACATACACGCGCGCGCCCCTGGAAAGCGAACCTTCTCTTCTATTAAATTCAAGCCCGTAACCGGTTGTATTTTGAATTCGAACCTTTTTCATTTGGAAATCTCTCACGTACGCGTGTTTCTAATTATAAGAAATAATACTCACCAGATCGCTACCGAAGAATGCATTGTCCTGGCGTCTGATAGGTAAATCGAGAAAGACAGAGGATCGCGATCGGTCGTAGAGGTCGACGTCCACGTAGAAATCGAAGAGAGGAGCACCGTTCACCCTGAGCAGAGCCGATACCAACGGTGTTATGTCCACTGGCGCTATACTCTTCGGCGGCAAGTAACCACCGAGTTCTCTCAGCATTTGGTAAACTGCAATAAAGAATCACAGAGATTTCAATGGCCTGTTCACTCACGTTAATTAGCTGTCGATCGGTTGATTCTTTTTCGAGCGTCGACGCCTGCTAAAAGGGCACTCGTGCGAGAAAGCAGCTGCGGGAAGAAAGAGGGAGCGAGGAGGTTTCGATGAGGTATCGACGCGATTTACAGGGTGCTTTTTAATCAACGACCTGGTTTATTCGGCTGGATTGCCGATTGGGAGGCAGGGCGCGATAGACTATAAATAAAAGGGCTGCCCGTTCCCTCTGCACAATGGATTTCGGGGATCAACAACTAGGCTATCTGGGCTTGCACTCTCTTGTTTAATCTGTCCCTGCGGCGACGAATAGCAGTGACCTTCGGCTTTCAATAGGACGCATCGATACCATCCGCGACCTCTCCCGCACTACCCCTCGCCAGTCTCTTTTCTCCCTCGCGAAACTAGCTCCAATCCATCCGCTTCCGGCTCAATTCGTCCATGCAGACCTGAGACACGCTACTTTAAGCCACGCTGCTCCTCTACTTTCCAAGTTTCCTCCGCTTTCCGTGGATTAGCAGCAGCTCCGAGGGATTCCCCGGCTAAGAGAAGATTGTTCCCAGGTAGAGTCGGTGTGTCGCAGCTCCCGGCGAAACCTTAGATCGAAGTTAATGAAAAAGTCATAGCTCGCTTTGCCGTGCCGCGCGCGATACCCATCGTAATATAATACGGCGAGTACCTCGCGTTATTAGTCGCCCGCTTTATCAACGTTTGCGATCGCCTGCAATCCACACGCCGCGCCGCGCCGCGCCGGCCACTCGCAGCTCGCCATCCCGTAAAGATCAAGAAGGCGTACCAAGCAAATTTCATTCTCTTTTCATAAGAAAACCACGAAATTTCAATGAACACTTTCCTCGAATTGGTACTCGTATCTACGAGTACTGTCGAGTGCGAAGTTAAAGCTTTCAAAATAAACCTAAATTCGTTGGCAAATTAACCGCACTCCACCTTTTAATTGGCAGGGGGTGGAAAAAACCATGTTTTTAACCTGAGTTAATGTTGCGCCAACTTGGCGAGCGTGTTGGAAGAAATTATCGGAGATGCGGCGGGCTTCAAAGGAAGAGTAGTTGGCCGAGTAAATAGGGGTAACGAGAGTGGGATGTCAAAGTTATAAGGGTCTCGTGGACCCGCAGACTTTTTGAAGCGAGACAAAATCGAACTCCACTTTTTAATGTTGGAGCGGACATGAAAGTTTCAAAGACAAGCCATTCGATCGCTTTACCCTTCGTCTAACAATGGAACTAAAAATGATAGTCATGCTTGAAGTCATCTATAACTATGGTAGGCTGAAGAAAAGGGGCTTGGATGTCTGCTACTGAAAGTACGGCTAGTCCGACGTGTCCGCATCGATTCTCTAATGATCCTAAGTACCCATCTGGTGGGCGCACCCTCCCACAGACTTGCTATCAACCTATCCTTCCCTCCCCTATTCCTTTCTGCCCCTCGCCAGCCACACAAAGTCACGGAAATCCTGTACGATTTCGGCCCGGCCTTGACATCTTTTCGAGGCGAGCCTATACTGATATCCTTCGGATCACCAAAACTTGGGTGGCGCCAGCTCTACACCAAGATTCTTGATAGGGGAGTGCATTTCCAGAGAAAGACGTCAGACGTACTAAAGTGGCGCGAACGTTGCCATAATCGCGTGTGTACGATCAAACGCTAGGGTCACC
This sequence comes from Ectemnius continuus, assembly GCA_910591665.1. NCBI lineage: Eukaryota > Metazoa > Arthropoda > Insecta > Hymenoptera > Crabronidae > Ectemnius > Ectemnius continuus. The sequence goes on along the minus strand of OU342868.1, from coordinate 2,007,970 downwards.
CTGAATTTATCCAAGGAAGATCGGAGTTGGAGCAGCACGAAACAATCGGAAGTAAGTCATCAGATGGCAGGGAACCCTTGACACTGTTGGGAAGGTATGCCGAAGGTTGGCAACGATCGGATGTACATCGGAGTAGCAATTATAGCTTCGGTTAATTGACACCGCCGTGCCGGTTGGAAAGGGCAAGAGGACTTAATCGGTCCAGATTTGGACTTATGTGTTATCCGCTCTTGTTATCCGCGCGGCCGGGCGCGCGGTTAACACGAATGCCACGACCTTCGGGCTGGTTCTGCCCCGAGAGAAAGAAGCTCGATCGAAAGCCTGGGGACGTTACTGGCTCGCTCGCGATCTCGAAAAACTGGGTCAGATCGTAGCCGGCGACGCACGCGAACCCTTACTTTACTCCCTTTACTTTGCACACACTCCGCTCGACTTGGAGCGGAATCTCGTGTGGCTATTCTCGCACAGTATGCGTGCCGCACTCGAGCGCTCTTTCTTCTGACGATATCGCACGCGCCGGCTATCGCGCACGCACGCAAACTTTCGCCGGCGGGCGCGGCATCTTTCAAGGGGTAGAAAAAAGAAATCGACGCTGACTCTCAAGGACTAGCCAAGGTGGAATGAGAATCGATTACCCGATGGCTCTTCATGCGAATCATTTGCATAATTGAGAACTTGAGGTACGTGGCTGTTAAAGGGCAGACTGCCTAACACGTGGATCGTTAGATAGTGAAGCATGCGAAGCCCCTCTAACCAATGGATTGGTGTCTCCTCGTTAGTTCACCTCTCCAAATGTATCAGCGAGCGAGTTAACTCCACGGATGAGCAGCAATGTCCACTAATTGTCGAGCGATTAATTGTCCGGACGTCCGCCAAGCCAACCACGCTAGTAATCCGCCCGTGACATTATTATCCACCTGATTGTCCGACCTATCACTCGGTTTGTTGGTCTTCTTCGACTGGAATCAATTCCAATGTCAGGGTAACGTCTGTCGACGTATTCTCTCAAGTGAATGATTCCCGACTGAGTCAGCGAGGCGCGAACTGGTGCCAGGCGAATAGCAAATATTTCTGTGAGCATCGAGTCGCAAGAGTGGTTGAAGCAACCGCGCTGAAATTCGACAAAGTGACTAGTGCACCGAGAGCGAGGAGGCATACAAGCAGAGAAAAGGCCATCCATAGATCCACCTGGCGCGAAATGCCCTCTGGTTCGAACCGACAGAGATGGAAAGACTAAGCCTCGAGGAAAAACCTTTTCAGGGATCGGATATGGATGCGCGATTTTCCCGTACGTCACCGAATGCAAATCCGAGCAATAAAAAGGCACGCGCCACCGCTGGCACCTGCTGGACCACAACGCAATTCAATTTCTACTTTATAGCTGGTGTACTCCTCGGACCAGAAAAAAAAACAAGCCGTCTCGCCTGACGTATGCCAATCAATTCCGGCGAGATCGTATTTACCCACGAAATATTGCGAGGCCCCCCCCCACTCATTCCACCACAGGAGAAATATCGTCGGGCGCAATTTCTCTTGATCGCACGTTGCACAATGGTAATCAAGCAACAATAATTGATCGACGAGCTAGTCACCAGCAGAAGAGAGGGCTGTATAAGGTGGAACATAGATGGAGAGAGTTAGAGTAGGGCAGAGAAGGCTGCAGAAATAGAGCTTGCACCCTCGCGCACAAAGGCTATCGATCTCTCGGGCCTGGTTTTAGCCGGCGGACGGCCACAACAAAGTTCCAAGGTCCCTGATATCGCGTGGCACCGTGATAACGGCCTTGAAGTGCACTTCCCTCTTCTCTACCGGGCGAAAGCTAGCCTCCCTTCAAACCTACTACAGAATCCTTCGCAAAAGAACCTTCTCCACCTTCGCCGGCGAACGAGCACCGAATCTCTTCGATGCCGAATAAGATTTCGTGAGTTACAACAAGCACGAGCAACCCGAAAGTAAGACTTTTTCAGCCCTGGGGACAGTTTCGCCGAGGATTTCAAGTTCCTCTTCTTCCGGGAGAGGCTTTTACTTCGGCTTCGCGGATGCACACTCGCGCAAACTTTCGACGATGGAAAAACGCTAGGAGACGATCGATCTTGCTTCCGGATTAATGCGAAATTGAACGATGGCTTTTCTCTAAAGGCTTGGTGGCAAACCTTGGGAAAACCGAGATCTTTCTATGTTCAGAGTTCTCCAATAAAATATATCAAAGTCATTTATTCAATAGTATTAGAAGAAAAGATTTTATTAGTCCAAACATTCCCATCTATCATTCTAACCATCACTGATTTAATATTGAATATTATATTAATATTTAAAGTGTATAAAAATTCTATTGGGACACTCTATATATAACTGTAACATTGTCGATCTGTGCTTTTAATAACGAACGAGCCGATTCGCCGATATCTAAATCGCGTGTACATAATCTCGGCGGATCGAAGGGTTCAGGGGTAAGCTAACATTCCGGAATGGAATCTCTCGCATTTATTCCGAATGAATGAGAGAGCGGAAACATTGATAGGATAGGGACTGCATTCACTCTGTTTGGGATTAAATCACGGCATAGCTTTTGCCCTGACATCGATACTGATTGATGGCTCCCGTAATATCGCTCTTTTCGATGTTGGCTCCGCTCTGTCTAGGATCGACATTGGTCTATTCTTAGAGCAGCGCATACATTGACTTTCTGGGTTGCACTGTGATATTAGAGCGAAAGAGTTGTCCTCTTCTAGCCTGGGAAAGAGTTCAGAATTCTTTTCAGGGTCGTAAGTAGTTTAAACCATCGATGTCACGCCAGCTATAAATAACTGATTCGACGTTGGTTCCCTTTTACTTTGAAAAGGCTTTGCCTGAGCCTAGAAAGGTTCGAGCGCCGCGCCGCGCCGGGTAAAAATACGGGGCTTTATTATTCCAGGAGACCTTGTAATTTTCGTTACGTATGGATAAATGGTCTGTCGTTGACCGGCCGGCTAACAATGCTCGTTCTCTGCGGAGCAACGGAAAATGCCGGGAACACGAAGCACCGCGCGAACTCTGCATGCATGAATGAACGCCGCTATGACATAGAACTTATCGCTGTCCCATATGCTCAGCTATAACTTTTGCGTGCTTCTATCACGTGCAACACGTGTACCCGCGCAGCCCTCACCAATTTCCCTCCTGCAGAACACATCAGTCTTGCTCAGAAACTCATCACAGTAGAAAATTGTTTAGAGAAAGAGTGCAATTTGTATAGAGCCGTGTTATTCATCCCTTTTACGGGCTGAAAGTTTGATATCAAACTTGTTTATTAGCAGGTAAAACTCACCGGGAGCGAAATTAACGGGCTTCGCCTTAAACTCGAGGCAGCTAGCGTAGAACCAACCCAGCTTCTGGAACGGTCCGACCATTTGACCAGTTTTATTGGCTAGTAATTCTGCAAAGACAAAGTATTCATATCGTTATACTAATTAAATACATAGAACAGATAAAAACAAGTAGATAAATTGCGAATGCATCATCGGTGTTTTCGATATTCGAATGTCGCCAGGTTGCAAGTTCTTAAAAGTCCATTTACATTACTACGATCGTAAAACTTTCCGTTAGACGGGACATTGGCGACAGTGGCTGCTCGTAAACGAAAGGACGACATGGTCCTCCAGCGAGAATGGCAAGAGCCAATTCTCCCTTGGCCTTAACGAGAGAAACTCGAGTAGAGTGTAAAAATCGGTAGAGAAAAAAAGCTGCTCCTGAGAGGATGAAATGTTTCAAGAGTGATCTCACATTTGGCGCATGCCGCGTGTTCATAAATATTTCTGCGGCATCATCCGTTATTGAAGAGAATGGAATGCATGCTTATCTCGAAATAAGTTTCAGACGACGACGTCCGTACGCGTTACACGAACAATTCAGCAAGGCTGCCTTGATATATGATGTTGGCTGACTGGGTGGGTTTAACGAAAATTTCATGAGAACCGCCGAGATAAATTGGAGAGCTGATCTTTCTCGATGGAGATGTAGATTGCGAGACAAAGTAGATCACTTTGTGGCGGGAAAATGGGGGATGCATTTGAGATTCACAGGGTTGCCAGAACTTTCCGGATCCTTCTTAAAACGAAGAGGTAAAGTCTATGTGGAGCAGACTGTCGAGTGATGGAACAGCGTGCATGACATACTTCCGTGTGCACGTATATCGATTAACGTGAATTATTTATAGTGCGACCAGCTCGACCGGTTGATATCCGGCCTTCCCAGGAGCTCCCCGGCGACTGACCTCCTGCGGGACGTCTTCCCTCCCTTCTATTTTTAAACATCCTTATTCTTTCACAATTTACGTCTTTCTCTCGTCACACCTCGTAAACCGTATGCTCCAGTCGATATCAATCATTGCCGACTGGAATCTGATTCCATTTTTACTCATTCCATCATCGGTCGAACTGTTTCTGTTGGAAGACGCTTAAGCTGTGAGGTTTCAAGTAATTAAAGCTGGACAAATGGGAGAAGTGGGACGGGGAATCGAATGAAGGATTGTCAGTTAAAGTGAAGGCGAGAAAAATGTAGCTCATTCATCATAAGTGAGGCAGCACTGGTACACTTGAGAGATAGGACGGTGGGATGCGCGCCGCCCGGGGAAATAAAGGGAGGCCAGATGGACGCGAACGAACCCTTTGTCTGGACGCTCGTTAAGATGTTTTCAGTCGCGTTCAGGCACCTAAAGCTCCCGCGAATGATAACGGAAATGTCGTAGCGTTGGATGACGACCAACCCTTGGCCATCTGGCTTCCCTTCGTCCCTCCCTCTTTCTTCCATCCCTTTCATTGCTGGTTCCTCGCGCCCGCTTCTAGTGCTAGCAGGGCTAAATGGGGACTCGAAATTTCGGCAGTGAGAAGAGTGTGCAGCCTTTGTTTCATACTGGAGTGTAAGCACTGCCGTACTCTTCTCCTTCCATTTCGAGGAAAAATAATGCAAAATATCAAGGGAGGCATAGTTGAAAAAGTCATTCTTACGAGCTAACCCTCATCCATTATTATGCTCCTTCCGCCTGAGTGGCACTCTCCCAAGTGAGACACCCAAATTTCAGGAAAACATGCAAGGCGTTCGTTAACTGCTTGAATTTACGAACGATTTAGCAAGCGGTAGAAAGTTCGCGCGGGTAATCGTTTAAAAGTGCATTTAAAAAGAAGCGGAGGGCGAGCGGTTCAATTGAATTCGCAAGAAAAGCTTGGCCCAGCGCACCGCGCTGCTCCGCTCTAAATGAAGAAGAATCTCTCCCTTTTCACGCGATAAAATTGTAGGAAAATTGCGAGTCAGTTGCGCGGTAATGTCAGTTTTGCTGGATGTCGGCGGAAACTTCCCTGGGAAGAGTATGAAAAGCTCTGCCAAGATTGATTGAAGTGCAAAACTTGCAGAAATACTTATGCTGGTGAAGCGCGGTGTCTCTTGTCCTTGGAATGCAGTTGGATTGTCTCTCGATAAGGACAAATCTTTCCAACGTGTGGAATCCTTAAGAAATTCCCTGGAACTTTCATCTGGAAAAATGTTCCTCGGCACATTTGACATGCAAATATTCTGCTCGCTAGTATAAACCAAGATGGTATAATGCGAGAGATTTATTTTTACGAGCAACCTCGTTAGGATCGGCCCCATACTTTATTTTTGAACAACGTGACGCTGATGTTAGTGATCGTAATAAGCACGGCATTACGAGTTTTATGGAAGCGGCGATGGTTTCGCGTTTGGAAAGGTCGATCACGAGTTCCTTGAAACTTCGTGATCACTCCTTCAACTTCCTTGAGTAACTATCAGTCGACCCACGCCAGCTAATCTATCATTCATTCGAATGAGATCGAAAAATAAAGCCCCCGGACTCGAGGTCACTGGGAATCGAAAGCCACGCCTTACTAAGTAATTCCTGTTATTTCTCAGTGGAAAGCTTGCGTGGCAAGTCAAGAATACATCGAGACAAGCTGACCAAATGTAGAAATTTCAACTGGACCCTCATTCAACGTGATGTAGGTACTGTCCCGCTGAGACAGCTTTCAGAAACAAATCGACACAAAATGAATTCCCGTCTTGCGTAAACTCGCCCAAACCTTCCCCCCCGAGAAAGCCGTTTCTTTTCCTGACATGCTCCCAGCTAGAAATATCTTGAAGGTAGATGATAGAAAACTATAAATTCCAAGTGTCGTGGTAGGATTGAGGGAAAGAGAAAAAGCCAAGCTTTACTAGAGAAAGTCTCGGGGTTATTGGACGAAGGATAGAGCAGGTTGGCTGAATTTCATTTGGTGGATTTGAAAGGAAATCTAGAGCACAAAGAGGAATTCCCTGATATTCTCAATGGGAAGTCTCTCGCACTCTTGGGGCAAGCGTGTGCCGAGGGGCTGCTTCGATTGGGACAGCCGATAATTAGAGAGTTCCCTTAATTACTCGAACACGCGAGCAAGTGAATCTTATTGGCGCAACGCGGCCCTATCTATTCATCGGCTAGATATCGTCAATATACTCTCCTCGTCCGACTTCTAGTGCGGCAAAAGTATCTCTGCCACTCGAGTTCACAGTGGGAACTCCGGGCCGCGGAACTCGTGGCCTAATTTTATTGCTTGTAGCGAGGAAGTGCGAGCAATCCCATTTCTCTTCTTCGCTCGCTAGCGCACGAAAGCGTACATCAACTATATTCTCACAAATTCGTTAGAGCCAAAGGCGAACGGAACTGTGGAGCGTACACCGTTGAGAGTCCGATTGTGAAAAACATGCTGAATTCTGGGATTCAACCTCGATTCAGTAGGCGACGCGTTACTCTGGGTTAATGAAGGTCAGGCGACCGTGAAAAATCGGTTACACTCCAGTTACTAACGAATGGCAGCCAACACGTTCCAGAGGATTCTTTTAGAGCGTAACAGTACTCGTTCTGCGGATCTGCTTGGTTGAAAGAATGGAAGGGAGAATATCAGTGTCATCCGAGCGGAATTTAGGAGTTCCAGTTATGAGGGTGGATGAAATACAGGTGGGAAAAGTTCGACTTGACGGTGACGGGCTGCTAACGAACCGACTTCAGACAGGGCCTCGAGGGAAAAGAGTTCCTGCCGCGGAGAGTAGCCTCGAAAGTCACGGAATATTAAACTTCTTGAATGCTACCTGGACGAACACGTCGCGGTATCGCACTTTAAAGTCGCGGGGAGAAAAAAAACGACGATGGGAGGAAGCTGCGCAATCTGACGGAAAGGGCAGATCTCATTAACAGATAGGGGTTGCGCGGGAGGAAAGTTAATCGGGGCGAGATATATTGAGGTTCGTTCGAGCGGGAGGAAAGCGCCAGTGGATTTGAGAGGCAATATGTTAATCAATTTCCGGCTGATCTGGAAATCGGATAGAGCGGACTCGGGCGAATTCATTCGACCTGGCTCCGGGGACCTGTCGACGCCACTGGATACGGCCGGGGCTTACGACGATGAACTTGACCCATTAAATACGATAGATTAATCAGGTTTGCACACTCCTAACGCGCAACTCCTCCTCTCTTTCCTTACGTAAATTCCCCAACTGCCTAAGGCTTCGTCACACTCTCTGCCTATCTGTTCCTCTTATTAAAAATAAATAGACTACCAATTTCAAACCGATTTCCATTGTCGACGGATGTCTCATAGCTAATATTTTGGCATAAATAGTCAGCGATGGAATAGCTGTTCGGAGAATGTATGTGACCGACGCGTCCAATAAAAGACTTCTCCGACGAACCCGGTAAATGGCAGGGACTTAAATCGATCGGGCGATAGGGAAGCCTTATAACGTGATGTAGGTACAAGTAGGCGATAACTTTGCAAAGATTATGATCGTTCCTTCAACGAACCCTCGCGAGATTTATTTAATTTATGACCCGGTCATATCGAGCATTCAGTTCCAACGACTTTTTCTCTGGCAAGGATGATGCCAGGAAAATCCTTTCTTCGTTTCCTATCCGCTGGCAGCGCTGCCAATACTAAGTGGTTAAGAATTGTTGCGATGGTTATCCAGCCGGACTAAGTGTGTCAATGGCATCATAAAGCCTCGACACCAGCAACAAGAAATGGTAGACCGATCGCGCGGAACAATAGAGAAGTTAGGTAAGGCGAGGAATGGAAATGGTCAAGCTGCTTCCGAGAACAGTGACGGGCAAAATCCGCTAAATGGATAACGCGCGGGAAAAAGACGAGTCTCTATTCTCGGGGTGCATTGTGCATCCAGCATTCGTTTCACTCGGCGCTCCCTGGACATAAAAGAACCGGCGCCGCTACGACGACGGCCTGTCTCGCAAGAGCCCAGAGGAAGTATATGTGCATCTCTCGCTTTTCATCCGCGCGCCAACTAATGCGAGTGATGATCGTACCAGCCCACCGACCGACCGACCCACCCACCCGTCCACCTTTTCTTCCTCTCTTTGACCCGTATTCCAACGCGACACTCTACTTCTTCCCCTGTCTCCTTACTGTCGGATAATAAAACATTGAGACACCCATCCGCCAGCGCAAACCGCCTGCCAACCAACTTGAAGCAATAACCACTGAAGAAACTACCATTTCATTCAAATTTCATGCAGCCCTAAATCCCGATATTTCAGGCCCTGAAATTTTCAAGAGTTAATATCGAAAAAATATGTTCGACTTTCCCGGAGGAATCGATGATAGTTTCCTCGGGAATAAAAGGGGTTGAATAAGAGGGGGGATGAGTTATGGGTAAAAATGCTTGGTTCCGCTGCAGGAGGGAGAACTGTTCCTCGACCAGTCGCGCCTGTAAATCTTCATCCTCTCGGAGCTTCCTTTCGGCGAACATTCGTCCATCATGGAATCAGCTTGAAAGCTTGCTCGCTCTGGTGTTAACGAAAGCTGGCACGCATTAGCAGAGGAGAGTTGCGTCGGCAGACGCATCTATTAAATTTCTCTGGAGAAGGTCGAAAGGACGAAGCGTTGAAACAGAGGGAGAAAGGGAGAGGAAGAGTTGTTTTTCATTCTGGTGCCAACTCTTCGTAATGTATGTACGCCCATACCCCTCTCCTCTAATCGCGCGTGACCCAGATACACCACCCACTCCCACAGCTTCCACTCGGCCCTGAGACTTCGATGTAATGACAATACTATAACAATATCGACATCCCATTAACATCGAGCGAACTGTCACTGCCAATGATTTAAGAAACGTCTTGTATTTGCCGATGGCTACTTTGTCGGTGATATTAATGAAGCCGACAGGAATTTTGGCGGCTATTGAAAGTCGTTCGTGATCAGAAGGTTAGTTGACTTTCGCGACACGTTGTAAGAGAGGAGCTCGAATTGATTAACAGTATCGTCGCCGGGCTCTCTCATGGATAATCCATCGGCCTGATAGCACCTAATGATCTAACTTCGCGAGGGAATGATAAAAGTGACGTCGAGCTAATCTACTTGGATGTTGCCGTGAGTATACTCCGGAAAGACGGCGCCCACCATCCACCGAGACACGAACTCTTCCTAATGAGATCGGCACGGTAGATCAGCCTCCCTTCATCCACTTTTCCATCACCCTCGGGAGCTCCGAGTTTCAAGATGTTTCCCAGCAGATGATTCCCACTACTACTTGGGGATTTATATTTTTCGCATCATTTAAATTTGAATATTTTAAATTCTGAACTATTTTCAGATGATTTTTCGAAGGTAGGAGATGTGTTTCAAACGGATGTTGGATCGTATTTCGAAGGTGATTGGTCTAGTTATCGGGAGAAAGGTGCATCGTTGGTGGAAGAGATCGAAATCACTCACTGTGGATGTGCTCGTCGACCTGACTCTGAAGCATATTGAAGCTCGAGCTAGGCTGATAGGGGTGCCGATCGCGGAAGCCACCGCAAGCGAACTGATAGAAGTCCTTGCAAGGGTCCACGCCTCTCTTCATGAATGCCAGCATCCTCCTCGACGCTTCCTCGCAGGCCTTCGATTCGCAAACACCCTCGGGGCCGTCGCGCTCCCGGATGCATGCTTCGTCCTGAAACCGACACCAATTTTATCCCCGTTAATTCCCATCGCTAGTCCATTCGTCTTTCCGGCAGCAGGAAAACTTGGAATCTTCTTGAAGAATCTTGCACTTCCTTGTAAGGAAGCATGGATTATTCGTCGGACATGCGTTCCAAGCTTTCATGAAAATATATTGCCCTCTTTTCCCGCAGACTTGAGATCTCGTGTAAGAGAAGCTAGTGAAATCAGAGCCATCGTACATCTCCTTTGAAAGATACACACAGCTTCCTACTTTTGCTCCTTACCATCGAGCAAGAACTCCATCTCTATCAGGAAGAGCAATTGATCTCTAAGAACAATTCAGAAAAGATCGAAAACCTTCGAAAAATCGAAAATTTTTGAAGGGGTATGCCTTAAAAAATTTGCGAAAAAATGAATTTTGAGCTAGGGCTCTGAAATTTTTTCTACTTCTTCCTCGATGCAAAAAAACACTTTCTACAAAGTTTCAGCCCCGGGAAAGGTCGGGAAGATAAAAAAACATGAGGAAAACCGCTAAAATGAAATATTCAAGATCGGTTTTCCACGTGTTTTAGGTAGAATTCCGGCATTTCCCCCACAACATTTATGTTTTTTATCCGTTTTGAGACACGAGCAATCGAAAAATCAAGCGTTCGTCCCGGTCCCAGAACCTTCGAAAAATCGAAAATTTTTGAAGGGGTATGCCTTAAAAAATTTGCGAAAAAATGAATTTTGAGCTAGGGCTCTGGAATTTTTTCTACTTCTTCCTCGATGCAAAAAAACACTTTCTACAAAGTTTCAGCCCCGGGAAAGATCGGGAAGATAAAAAAACATAGGGAAAACCGTTGAAATGAAATATTCCAGATCGGTTTTCCACGTATTTTAGATAGAATTCCGGCATTTCCCCCACAACATTGATGTTTTTTATCCGTTTTGAGGCACGAGCAATCGAAAAATCAAGCGTTCGTCCCGGTCCCAGAACCTTCGAAAAATCGAAAATTTTTGAAGGGGTATGCCTTAAAAAATTTGCGAAAAAATGAATTTTGAGCTAGGGCTCTGGAATTTTTACCACTTCTTCCTCGATGGAAAAAAACACTTTCTACAAAGTTTCAGCCCCGGGAAAGGTCGGGAAGATAAAAAAACATAGGGAAAACCGTTGAAATGAAATATTCCAGATCGGTTTTCCACGTATTTTAGATAGAATTCCGGCATTTCCCCCACAACATTGATGTTTTTTATCCGTTTTGAGGCACGAGCAATCGAAAAATCAAGCGTTCGTCCCGGTCCCAGAACCTTCGAAAAATCGAAAATTTTTGAAGGGGTATGCCTTAAAAAATTTGCGAAAAAATGAATTTTGAGCTAGGGCTCTGGAATTTTTACCACTTCTTCCTCGATGGAAAAAAACACTTTCTACAAAGTTTCAGCCCCGGGAAAGGTCGGGAAGATAAAAAAACATAGGGAAAACCGTTGAAATGAAATATTCAAGATCGGTTTTCCACGTGTTTTAGGTAGAATTCCGGCATTTCCCCCACAACATTTATGTTTTTTTTCCGTTTTGAGACACGAGCAATCGAAAAATCAAGCGTTCATCCCGGTCCCAGAACCTTCGAAAAATCGAAAATTTTTGAAGGGGTATACCTTAAAAAATTTGCGAAAAAATGAATTTTGAGCTAGGGCTCTGGAATTTTTTCTACTTCTTCCTCGATGCAAAAAAACACTTTCTACCAAATTTCAGCCCCGGGAAAGGTCGCGAAGATTGGAAAACAAGAAGAAACATGCCTAAATCAGGTGCAATCAGTTAATCAGGAGGCAATTTCCAGCTGCTTTCGATGCAATTCCGGCTTTTACGCCAATGATTTCTTGAAGAATGTTGGTTTGTATGCTCAAACTGTGGATCTGGGAAGAGACAGGGAGATTAATCGCGCCCGATATACAGGCCAATCAAAGTTTATCACTGGAAAGCGGACAAACTTGGCAAACCTTGCAGAAGGAACGCTATCGACGTACTCCAGTTTGGCCCAGATTAACCGGATAATGTCTCGCAGTGGTCATGCTGAGATGAAGGCTCTTGAATCAGCGATCTTTCCCAAGCTCCCACCCCTCACTTAATGGCGAACGGATAAGCGTAAGAAATTCCCAACTTCTACGACTTCTGCTTTACTGGCATTTGTTATTTTTAAAGCGAATCTTCGATACCCGTAAACTTTCAATTTATATTCCATCCACGCGATCCCCTATCGAAATCAGATTGTCGGGGGTTCGCCGAATACCCTTCAAAAATGATGTCCGCCGGTTTGTCGCATACATAAACAGGGGGACACCCTTCTTAGAGATACATCTATTCGACAAGTCCTCGTACAGGGAAAGGTGACATTGGAAAAATGCATCATGAAGAAAATTGGGTCAGCAGGAATGAAAACTTGGAATGATTCTCTGGAAACACTGATCGAAATTAAAGCCGAACAGTGGACAAAATGAGAGTGTGAGGAAGAGAAAGGTTGTGTTCTATCAAGCGTCAATGAAAGGCAGCCGCTGCAAGATAAAGGTCAGGATGAAGGGCAAAGCCCTGACCCCACGTAAGGTTGACATTTGCCTCGAAACCTTACCTCGGGTGTACGGCTTCCCGGCGCGCTTTTCTGCACGTGGCTCTTCCATCCTATACTGTCTCTTTCTCTCCTCCTCCTCCTCCTCATCTCCCTCGTTCAATCGTCCAACTCATTCGAAAGCAAACAGAGTCGAACAAGAGGGAGAAGCGAGGAGACGAGAGAGAAAGGCCGGCAAAACTTTCATTTGAAATCCATCAGCTCGCTGTCGAGCGCTGATATTGAATAAGTCATTGGGATGCCCTTAGATATTCCCGATATTCACAGCCCGATAGCAGTTAAACGCTTCTTCGTGTCCTTGATGGTTTTGTTGCATCTTCGAAAAGCAAGCTCGCAGAAAAACAGAGGGAAAGAGGTGTGGAGAGAGCGAGAAAATACAGGGATGGCGAGACATTATTTACAGAGGATATTTCGAAGGCACGTTACAGAAAGCCAGTAACTAATATTGTAGACGAAGGACGCAGTTATCTCGTGGAGGGAAAGCACTCACTGGAATCACTCGGCAAAAATCAACTTTCCCTAGCCAGCTCCTCTCTATCTATCTCTCCGGCGCGGCGTTCGCCCCTATTCCTCTCAGTGTCACGGAACCTTGAGATTATATCTAGCGGACTTTAATAGCCATGTAATTGCAGCCGCGGTTACCTCTTGCGCCAATTGACTTTTAATTACCGTAGACTTATTCAACGGACTGGAGCGCTAAGCCCCAGCAAGCAACAAGCTCCGCGCAAAAGGGAAGGGAGGTAGGGAGAAAAAAAGGAGGAAATGTGGATTAATTAATCTCGCGCACCTCGAGGAAACTCGGGCGTCCTAAGGAGGAGGCTGCTTTCAGCCTGCCGGATCTTGGACAATGAGAGTTTAAACATTTGCTGGGACACGGGGAGCATTGTGCCGGCGAGACGACTCTTGGTAAAGGGCGTTCGAGCCTTTCCGCACGATCGACCCGTTCATTATGTTCCCGGGAATCAAGGCAGTCGCCGTTTATTTGGAAGGACGCCGCGCAGTATTGGCTAATGAGATCGGAATTGTACTTGTAGATTTAAGCTGGTGAATGTGTCTCACGAACAATTAGAGGGAAAGGGAGAGATGGCGGAGAGATAGTCTGGGACGACGGTGGCGAGGAGGCCCTGTGTTTGCCCGAGCACCTTCGACAAACGGTGGTATCGATGTCGCTTAATAGAACCTCGTTTTAGCACTCCGACGTGTCGGACTAATTGCGATTCAGTAATTGAATACGCGCCGTTCTATTATTGACCGGCTCCATTATTGACCGGCTGTCTTATACGAAGTCCAACGTGTGTGTTGCATCAAGAATTTCTTTAATCGACTAAAAAAAATATTCAAATAGAATATTAAAGCTTGTACTGCAATGAGTCAACAGTGTGTTAATGAATAAAGCGGAAAAATCCACCTGCCATCCATCGACTATAACAGACCTCGTACTTTTCCATCGCTTCGCGTTACGTTTCGTTGATTTTCGGGCGTAGTGGCACTTTTCCAGGCCGGAATTCGATATTAAGCCAGAGCCATCCAGTGAAATATCCATTTTGATATACAACACCGACATACGCAGCAAAAAAGCTAGGACGCGCTGAATTTCGCAGCCTCGTTATTGCGAAAAGGGCTGCTGAGTGAACAAATGCTGGGAGCATATTATTGTACGTTTACCGAGGCCTTTTAAGTCTCATAAATCCCCTGTAATTGGCCGCATCGCGCCGTCAGGCTACATGGCCGGCAGGGATTTCAATTGGAGAATAGGCCGTGCATTCATCGCGAATATAAACGAAGCCTGGCAGAGTGTGCGCGCGCGCGCGCGCTCCGAACTACCGGAGTGAATTCTTTCAGTATGCACTCGACAACGAAGAAACGATCTCGAGGCTGATCTTGGAAGTGAAGGTTTGGGATTTCTTAAGATGAGTAGTTGCCGGCTCGTTAGGTTCGATTGCCCGGCACAGAGAACTCTATTGAATTAAGAGCTCCTCCCAAGGACTTTTAACTGAATTATAACTTGCTTAATGTTGATTGAGAAGCCTCGCAACGGTAACTGCGAGCCTGATACCAATTACAGGGCCATTACTCGTGCAGGTACACAAGGCGCGCGGACAACAGCGCGTCGAAAGCGGCGTTGAAGGCTTTCATCAAGCAGGCTTTTCCCCGTTAAGCCTCCTCGGAATCATCGAGTTCCCGGTGCATTAAACGTTCATAACTGTGTCGTAGACACACATCGCGTGTCTTTATTCTGGCTGGCAAAGCCTCTGCAAAGTGGCGTGCGCCCGAGCGGGAAAAGAGAGGCCGGATAAAGTGGAAGAGGAGGATGGACAATGGCGAATTCACGAGAGAGAGGGAAGCAATCGGTCTTGCCTCGCTTGTCCAACTTGCTCCTCGTGAAGAGAGCCTGATGTACACCAGCAAAACCTGTTACGCCGCTGGTATTCCAGCCGGACAGCTTACAAATCGTTTCACTCCGCTTATGCGACGTTGGCCATCGCGCTCCCGCCACGGCACAACTTTCATCTCCCGGGATGTTCAGCATCCCAATTCGTCCGACTCCCACCAGCCGTGATACCCTGCGGTCTTTTTGGTCTTTCGGCGAAAACCAGTAGATGGAATAGAGTTGTTTTAGTGGAAGTTGGAATTTCCAGTGGACAACAGATTTTACGGCGGGATTCGCGATAAAGATATATGTGTTTGGAGAGCGCGATGGGGTGGGAAGGGAAAAGAGGACTGGACCAGGTGTACTATCCAAGAGCAATGCTGCAGCGAGTATCTCTCGACGTACGTGAGACTTTATATGTTATTTTATGGACCTTTTGCTTTATGAGCTTCTTGAAAGTGTCGGCCAACTGCCGAGATTTCGATTACGTTTTTAACTGCGTCCCAGTACCCATTCAAGTCTCGCGTCGAATTCCAGTAAATCTTAAAACTTTGCCTCGCTTCTCCAGGCATCCTTTTACACGCTTGGTATCCTTCCGGCGAGGCAAAGAACTCGGGGAAACTTCTCGATATTCCTTGGAATACATTGCAAAGCTCATAGAAATGATAACTCTTTGTAGAGTAGTTCAGAAACGGCCAGCTTACCAACGAGCAACAAATCTTATGTAATGATTGAAACGAGTGACACGAGTCCCTTATATAACACAATCCCACAGCCAACAGAATCCTCTGATGGGAGAAACAAAGGCTAATGCGACGGGCAAGGTGAAACTGAGCTTTCACGCTCCTTAATTAATCCCAACGATTTCCAGCAAAGATACAAATTCATCTCTCGAAATAATATCCAACCATCAAGTGGCTGCACATAGAACATTCAGGCTAATTAGCTAGCAAGCCGCACAAAGTACTTCGTTTCAAAGATCAATTGAGAGAGAGCTTTAACTTTATACTAACTGTACAACTATGGCTAGGTTTAAACTAACTTACCAGGGGTGCGCATTCGCGTGGTTGTTCTCCCTCGGGGAGGGTGGTGATGAGGAATAGAACGGGGCTGGTAACGAGGAGGCTGGTGACCAAAAGCATGGCGAATGTGAGTAATGCCTTGTGCACTGCCTTGCTGCGTCTGAGCCAATAACAGGGTACACAACATATCCAAGTGCCCTGGTGAGGATTCCTTTCGAGATGGACCATAGGCTCATCAGGGAGTCCGGTGGATGCGTCCTCGTTCGATGCTGGCGTCCCGCTCGAACCCGGACCGGGAGGCCCCGTTCCAGGGCCCGTCGACTGCGCATGCCCACTGTGAATGCCGTGCGCTGCGCCAGCTCCTGCGCCCGGTGCGCAAAGGGTCCGCGGACTCAACGGCAGACGGACGCTTGCTTCCCGTCGTGCGGCACCACCTCGGGCCCCACGGCCCCCGTAACCCCGGCTCACCGTACACAGAGCCACATTTGCCGGCTTCCCCAGTACCCCAGGTCCCTAATCTGCCGCCCCGGACAACTCCTCCCCGATCGCAAAATCTTCCGCCGCGCCCACAACACGCGGCTCCACCGCTCCGTTATGACAGCCACCTGACACCCGCGACCACTGATGCCATTCGGACATCCGCTCCTTCAACTACCTTGTCCCTTCCTCCTCCCTCTCCTCACTCTGCTTCCTCGCACTCTCTCCCTGTAAACAGATTTTTGGTAGAATTAAGGGGGATCCAAGTTAGCTCGAGTGGAGCGTGGGCGCACATGTGTATTATATTTATTGGCCCTAAGGGAACAAATTGGGATACTTCAGGGGATTAAGGACACTCGAACAGACGTGCTCAGGCATCGGGATAAGAAGCGAGGGCCGATTTTTTTATAGTAAATACAGAATTGGGGGAATCTAGAATCGTTTGTCATTGGCACACACTTGCAACGAATTGTTTTTTGAATTTGAATGAACCTGGGATACTCTGATATGAGTGTTAGGCACTTGGAACGTTGGTGAGATAATTGCCGAAGCGTCCGATGCGAAAGTAATAACGCTGGAGGGTGGACGATGGCTCCCGGAGACTTTTGTCTCAATTCTACGCTTGTTTCGAGGCCCGAAACTTTTTCTATAGGGCAAAGTGGCGGGCGGTCGGCCTCCTTTTGTCCGGTGGCCTCGAAAGCCGGTACAAAGGAGTCGAATTATGTATAGTGAATATTTAACGCGTTTCCAGCGGAAATACGCGGTAATGGTCGCGAGCAGAGCCACCCTTGCGATACACCCTAGCCCCGCGAGCAATCTGTCATTGTCAAGTCGGCCAGCCGAGCCTCTAGCGATGAATGCGAGAACACTGCTATTATTAGGGAGCCTTGCCTCCCGGTAATTAAAGGGATGCCCATTTCAGACAAGGAATCGTCACAACTCACAGCGAGACTATCGATTCTCTTCGATCAAGAAGCCTCCAATGAACACAAAGATACTATCGTCCGGTATAATTGAGAATTGAGAGTCTCATTCAGTGGGAGATGACGAAATTTCCGTGTCATCTTCTAATTCCCTCGAACTGAAAGTAGAATGGTAAAGGCAAGTTAAAACGACAAACAGGCGTTCCAGAGTTCATCCGCTGGCAGCTGCTCCAAATAGTAGCTTAATCTGCACGTCAAACGATCCAGCAATTTTCCCCCTTGGCTATATTACCTCATGAAAGATTAATATTTGTCTTTTAATACGGCAACCTGAAGCTGTTTCGTTACTGCTGACCACGTGGCTCCTTTACAAAGTTATTGATAAGATATCACCTCGAAGGTATGAAAAGAGAGTACCAGATGCCTGGGACGAGAATAATTATGCCCTGCGAAATGGCGGAGTGTGAACTTGGTGATGGTATCGCTAATTTCCTGACAAACTGTTCCAAGTTCGAATTACTTGAATTGTTCTCGCCAAAGAATTTGAAACGATCGAACAGTACAATTGGAGTAAATTATTATCTTACTGGTTTAATTTTTAAAGGAGCATTAATCTGTTTTCCAAAAATATCGCGCGAGGATTTACACAGGCTGTCGCGCATTGAGATATTTATAAAGCGGAAGAGCGCGCAGCGGGTTCCGTATTCCTATCGATAGAATGACGCATTCCGTGCGATACAAGCCTGCATTCTTCCGTTCCGGCCTCGAAAAATAAGCGACGCGGCGGTTTTACATTTTCCAGTCAATGGAGTGCGGGATTGCGGTATCGGAAGAGAAAGGCGAGATGAGAGGGAGAGAGAGGACGACCAACAATGAGCGATCAAGCATGAAATATAGTAAGTAGAACGCGTTTCCGACCGGCGGACGTTCGTGTCTCTTCGACTGGAGGTTCCTCATCCTCAAAGAAGAAGAAGAAATCCTTGAAATAAAAAGGCAGCTGCGGAAGGAAGGCGTTCAACAACATTAGTGCGGCAAAACAAACGGAAACTTGGTGTCCCAGTAAAGAAAGACTTTGTAATCAAGTTACAAGCTCCCTAATATTATCGGCAATGGAATATCTTCCCGGGGGAAGTGGAGAAGACCCGAAAGAACTTCCGTTCGCGAGCGGGAAGTGCCAGGCTTACGAGAGCCGCCGATTAAGATCCCTGCGGAAGCCGAAACACTGGACAACTAAAGCTGGGAAATGTTTGGCACTGCAAGTGCTTCGCTTTTCTTTCAAGGCTAAGCTGGCTATCTATAACGAGGATCATAAACCCAAATAGTTGGGTGCGATTAGTCTGTCGCACCGGGCACTGCCAGTCCTCTCGAGGCCGGAGCGGTCCACGATTAAAGAGTGCCGAAATTAAAGGAGAAACGCGCACGCAATTAGACTCGCCCTTCAATTCTACGTGTGTGCCGGGCAAATGTGTAGGATTCCGGTTTGAAAATTAGCTGGAGCAAAGGGAAGAGGCTTATCTTACCCGAAATCGCTTGGGTACCGTGCGCCGCAGTAGTACAAGTCCGTATACGCTCAGACACGGCAAACCCGGGATCTCCACCGATAGTTTCTCCCGGAGTAACGTCACTCCCGGCTCACAAAGCTCTCGCGAACACTCTCCGCTAGAATGGTGAAAGACACTCGTTGCAATTTCTCCGTGGAATCCGGCGGTTTACGGGCTTAACCGGAAGTCGAGAAAACGCGGCCCTGTTTTACGGCTGGGGGTAACACGCGGACTGCCGGACCAGACTCAACCACCGTGCGCCCCTTCTCTCTTTCTCCCTTTCTCCCTCTCGGTCTCTCTCAGCACTGCTGCCTCTCGGAGGCTCTCTCGCTCGCGTCCTCTCGCTTCCACCTCCGACGAGCTTCTCTTACTAGCCACCACTACCAAAGCCCCGTAAGTTCGTGCTTGCAACGCGCAAGCCCTCGATATTCAAACGCTCGCGAGTCCCTCCTGCCTCTCCCCTTCTGCCCTTCTCTCACTCACACTCTCCCACCTCTCCATTTCCCTCTCTCGCCAGAGCACCGCCAAGTGCGTGCCCCTCGAGCCAGAGAGCGAGTCCATCTGTGCCCTACCCCCTTCTCCTACTGGAAAAAGAGCCTCTCGCTTTCTATCTTTAACTCCTTACCAACCTCAAAGAAACTTAGATCCTATCGCACCCAAGATTTACACTCTTTCCTCCCAGACTGCTCGGCTCACCACTAAATCAGATTGCAGTACAAGATTTTAGGGTACCCGCCGCTAGGTGAAATACGAGGGTGCCGCATTTCGCCTTGAAACTTTCGACTGCTCGCATGCTCTTGACATTCAAAGAGTAACTAGAGGGGAATTGGCTGTCTAAACGATTCGGGGACGAACGACGACCGACTGAAAGAGGTTGGTCATTAATAACGCGCTCAGACTAAAAACTAGAACTCCTCTAACTGCATCTCCTTGGCAATGCGAAAGTAACATCCCGCCAGACTGTCGGGCAGACCGCGATTTCTCTCTGACGTCAACTCATTACGACGAATTCTCTGCTGCCGAGAGATAAGTAAACATCGGCCAACTGAACTGTCCTCGTCCATTAATAGTCGACAATCGGGAACGAAACTCCCTCGCGACCTTCGCCCACTGATGAAATTGCTTGTTTCGAGTTGATGCCATCCTGTTTTCGGCGCATGAACACGCGTACGGATCGGAAGTTTATGCGGGAGCATGCGTTCCTCGGCGGGTTGCGCGGGGCCGATGTTTACACGCGTCGCGTCTCACGGCTTTCCTGTTGTCCTCGGCTTAAAAAGCGGTGGTATAATTCTGAAATCGATAAGCGAACGACTGGCCGAATCCGTAGGCGAGCGGAGCACGGAATCGCCGCCGTATGTGTCTGCCCAAGCAGGGAAGTCCGGTTTGCGGAAACGAAAGCTCTCTTCACTCTCTCAGCGCCAGACCATTCTATCCCAGTTCCCCCAATTACAATAGATAGTCTGGCTGCTCTCCTTTTCTTTCCACAGGAAATCTGGGTCGACTAAATGAAATGTCATGAAATGTTATTTTTCTTAATAACACTCGCGCAACCTTCTACCATCGCATCCCCTTTAAATCACAGCAGAATATCTCCAAAGCAGAAGTGAATTCTAGCTTAAATTATGTATCACTGACGATAGCGAGATTTGTTTTTGGAACAAGGAGGATTTTAAGTTTTAGGTAGGTGTTATCATACGATTTTGCCACTCCTCCGCACACAGATATCGATCAATGGACCTTCCTCTTTTGGCGACGTTGGTGGAAGCTCTGCAAGTTCCTTCGATGTTTGCCAGCCATCCGGAAAGATCGTATTCATGGATTTTCTATATTAGGAGCGCGAGACTGATGGACCAGGGAATAAGTAGACTATAATTGCGCGAGCGAGTGGCGCCACGATCCGCCCGAAATTTACGAAGCCCCGCAAATACCGCCGGAACAACGGCGACCCAATTATGCAAATCGACGAGCCTCACGATCCGTTCTCCGGGCAGTTTGTAACGCGGATCGATACCAATCTGTCAACCCGGCTCGCTCGACTTCGCCACGGGATCACGAAAACATGTTCCTCTCGATTCGCCAATCGAACAATCACATGTCCGTCGTTCGCTTCAACTAAGATCGCACCGCGATGATTTCAATGACAGACGTAGCAGTGTAAAGGTCAGAATTCTCAAGAGACCGATGTTTAAAAATAAACTGTCATTATTCGCAACTGCGGACTCCTTCACGAAATAAAAGCAGTGCAAAAAAACACCCGTGAAATATTTGTATTATTCGTAATACATTTTTTAGTCGCTAACTAGTAGAAGAGTGAATTCCGAAAGACAACCGAGCTCGTTTCCACTTATCACATTCAGCGAGATTATCCGCTGCGACTCTCTGAGTCCTCTCCCATTAACGTGAGAATACGAGCTCCGCGTTATTATAAACCAGCACGTGTTTGCACTGCGCGCTGTTGTTTTTACCCCTCCCTTCTTTTAGCAGGCGTCTATCCAGGGTAATGCGGCCTCTCGCATACTACCTACTCTTTTTTTTTCGGGGTGGTTTTATTAGATAGCCGGTTCTGCTGCCGCTGCTTTATGGTTGGTTTTATTGCGTAGCCAAAATTAAGGACGGCCGCACGCCGCATGAATATTTTCAGCTTATTAGTCTGAATGCGTGCGCGTTCTTATACGAGCTTTGCTAATGGAAGAGCGAGTTCTGTCAATATGGAATTTAATACATTTCCTTCCCGTACATTTCTCACCTTAATCTAGGAATAACAGAGCCGAGCACCGCGGATTATTTATTCAGGATTGCTATGACATATCAAGAATCTTAAACTCTCAATTCGTAAGTGGTATATAGATTTTTATTTCGACACGGGATTCTGTAGACCTGCTACATTATGACTCCCTGCACTTGTATCCTTCGAATTTCACTTAATTAATTCGATCGTTAGAACGTCCTCTGTGATAAATGGTAGATGAATGTTAGAACTTCGTCTCGCGAAATAAAAACACTGGCTTGCGTGTAGAAAGAACGGGTGAGAGGAGTTTAGAAATACTGCGGAAGTAGATCAATGTGGATCAGGAAGCCGTACGTGAGAAATAAAATAATTCGATGTCGCTGGTGTTGAAGGCTTGGCCGTCCTAAGTCGGCGCCAAATATCTACTTACAGTTAGTTCTAATACAGTTAGAGCGGAGGAGCAGAGTCTCTCTTACTCAGTCAACCTTATTTTGTAATCTGGTCGCGTCCGCCCGGCAAGAACTGGCGCGCACGAAAATGTTCAACCGGCAGATTCAATTATTTCTCTTTGAAGAGATAGAACTCGGTTGACGGTAGCGGATCTGGGGCGTTGAAGAAGAATGAAAAACTGGGCGAGAGGTAGAGCAGACAGAAAAACGATGCAGGCCAAAAAATAAAGACTTTATTCATCCACGTACATCACGTACAGAATAAGGTTGATTAAATCCACTTCAACTAGAATATGTGTATCATCTGCTTTATACGTATTCGTCAAACTCTCTTCTACGACTCTACGGTATATCTATACACACAGATTTCATCCTCCAATTTCTCTCTTTCTCTCTCTCTCTCTCTGTCATAGTCACTCACACACGCACAGCGCGCGCGCGCATCTTGCTTGTTAAAGCTCTTTCGTTCTTTCTCTGGATCCCGCTTGTTTTCACGATCGTCCACTCTGACTTTGCCCCGAATGCTGGGGAGCAGGAGCGAAAATATAGATATACATAGTTTTTGCTTGACTTTAGAATGTCTAACGAGTAGTCGTCAGGCGAAGTTCGTGCGGCGAGCACTGGCTAAGTTTTGCCCCTGGATCGACAAGTAAAATTCGTGCATAGCTTCAATTTTTCCCTTGCTCTTTTTCCCTCT
Organism: Ectemnius continuus; assembly: GCA_910591665.1. Lineage (NCBI taxonomy): Eukaryota > Metazoa > Arthropoda > Insecta > Hymenoptera > Crabronidae > Ectemnius > Ectemnius continuus. The sequence continues at coordinate 1,985,206 of OU342868.1, read as the reverse complement.
CGCTCGTTTTACGAGAGTAAAAGGGGCACCGTTTTGGTGCCTGGTCGCACTCTAGACTATCTGGACATCGTGTAAACATATGAAATAGGTAAAATCATCATCGAAGAAGACCCTCGCGAAATCAGGAACCCAACCCCGTGTCCAGAGAGGAACACGCGAACCTGAATTTCCCGTTGGATCTTCCTTAGCCTCTCTCATTCTTGGATCGTTCGATCCACCTGCTTTTCTATCCTCTCGTCCAATGAGGCACCCCCAGACGCAACGAGATCGATCGATCTAATACTGATTCACACTGTCAACCGTGTGAAGGAAGCTGCGTGGTATCTCGAGCCCTCGGCGACGATTCTCAAGATTTACTCTAAGAAAAGTTCCATTATGTTTATAGAGGTAAAATTCGCATAAATAGGATCGGGTTTGGATAAAGACCGCCTGATCGCCGCTGGAGCTCGTGCCACCCCACTCTAATACATTGATTTCTCTTTGGAATTCTATTAGGATAGAGTAGAGGAAAGCTCTTAATTACGATAACTAAGGGGTTCTCGCGCTAAAAGTGACTGGATAGAATTATTTCTCTTTAAGACTGTTAGTCGAGCTGGTCCATGCGTGCAAACGTCGAGGAAACTAGGCTACGGAGTCTTCGACCCCGGATATAATGACGATCACATCTGACACGGGACCGCCCGATCTCCCTCCTCGTTCTTCATCAATGAATTTCGGTAGAAAATTAGATCTCATTTGAGGTCGCGGCTTGTGCGTAGCGAGGGGAGGTTCAAAGTTCGTGGATATGTATTCTGATATAGATGGTGCTCGCACCCAGGGTGCCGCACCGCGCGCAGATGGAAATCTCAGGCGGTCGATTGGTCTACGGAATTAGAAGTCAAAGGGACGCGTAAAAATCTCCTGAAAATCGCACTGGCATTCCTCGTCGGCTCGGAAGGAACGTTCGACAAGGGGTTCATATAAAAAATAGCTGACTTGAAAACTAGGACTCTGCTTTTCTCGAAGGTAACTCGGTGCCTGAATAAGTCCGTCATAATTCTCCTGGACCGTCTTGTATATTGATCGAGTGACTCTGTGTAGCTCGCACTTTTCCGGACTTCCTCTCACCGAAAGAAACACGAACGTTAGCACGCGTGGACCGCGGTCCCTCTTCACGAATGTGCTCGATCTCAAATCCACTGATTACTCAGGGAATTCGATTGTGATTGCTCCCGGAAATGAGACTGTGCTTCACCTGGCGCCGGCATTCAATCACGCGGTTATGCCTTATCAGGAGTTCGGGTTCGCCTTACATTTAACTTCATTAGGTTCATCTATCTCTTTGGTATCGTAACCAGCGGTACAGCTAAGTCCCTCCACACCGGTAGTGGCCAGGACTTGACACGACACATAAGAACAATTATTTCTAACGAATACCACTCGCTCGCCGCTGTCCTCTGCGAGCACCGACTCCTTACTCTCACTTTCTCCTCTCTGCTTTTCTCCCTCGATTTACTTGCCGCCTGAGATCATACCGGAAAAATAGCTGAAAGAATCGCCGAACAATTGCGCTCGAGGGTGAACGAATGTGCTAAACCGAATCGCGTAGATATAAGAACAATGCAAGGAAGCCTGCGCGATTAATAATCGCGAACGAATCCGGAAAAGGCGCTGGAAGGAACCAAGAAAGCCGGGGATAAAACCTCGGCCTCGAAAGAACTCGATTACACCGTACTCGAACCTGTCGCGAGTATACAAATGATTTCTCAACTGATCAGACTGGATGCTGCGCAAGTTTAGTTCCGAGATTGAACGTCCTAGTGTGCCTCTTATTGTTTTCTTCGTTACATTGCGCTTAACCTTTCCTCGTGAGCTTTCTTCACGATGGCAAGCTTCGAGTGGGGATCTGCCGCTGGTAGACCCGTGTACGGTGGCTCCCTGGTGCCATGCAGCATCAGGGTCCATTCCCTCAACCATCCATGCTGCGGTGTTTCGGTGTTGAAGCTCACCTGAAAGTTTATTCCTCATTCCATCTATTCCTAATACATTTTTTACATTAACTACCTGAATAAATATTTTTTTTCCACTCACCTCTAACGTCCATGTGCCTTGGGGATACTCTCCCCAAGTGTGCGTGGTCATGAACGGCCATTTCGTGAATCCATCCCTATGATCATCGTCGTTGACACGTCGACTAAGGATCATTGACCTAAAAACAATCAATCCCCCTCATTCGACGGACTGTTCGACCTTGTAGAAGGAAACGAATCCTTTGACAAATTAGATATGAAGTCGGCGAGGTACCTGGTGCCCATTGGTGATGTCAAGAAGAGTTCGAGATCGCCGCGTCGTGTCGCGTTTATGGAAATAACCGCCTGCACGTGCTCCAAATAATTCACAGCGTACTCAGTCCCGGCACAGGCGTCTGTCTCAATCTTCAGCAGGATCGATCTCTCGCTCGTGACTTCTCTGCAAGTAAATTGCCACTGTGAACGAGGCATTCCCTCCTGAATAATCGAGTCCGTGAAATTATAGTCTTCCCGAGTCCCAGGTCGCTTTGATTCCGCTGGCCTACATGCTATTCCCTTCAATTTTTTTTTTCCCCCACGCATTACAAATTCTCTGAATTCGCAATTCCCAAAGGCAGCCGCGGACGAGATTGCGTCTCAATATATACTCACTGCATCTTTAAAATGGATCCAGCCTCGCAATGGTATCTTGGCGGCACAGTTTTCCACTTCTTGGCAAGAGCGACCATCGCACCGGCGTCCAATACTCCGTAACCGAAGAGGTGATTGAACTCGAGACCCACGCCATTCATAGTCCAGTGAAATCTACCCTTCGCGTCGAACAATGAATTCCTCTTGGACGTTAGTACCGTCAGATGTTGGATGTCGCGCCAAGTTAACTGAGGACTGAATCGCACAACATATGATTTTCTATCTTGTAATTCCTGTCTTGAATACGAGGAAACTAAGAGAGGAGATTTCAATACAAATATTCATGGGATTCGCATTGGCACGTGAGGGAGATAGTTAAAGGGTAAAGTCAAACATGACGTAGACCTCGTTAGTGCCGCAGTATCTGTCAGGATTTGCTGGTGGATGGGCGGGGAAAGCGGCTGGGAATGTAATGTAATTAAAACACTTCTCCATCGAGAGGGAAAGAGCGTCGGGCTCTCGAGCGTTACGTCACCCGTTGATTTAATCTCGCGGCCCGACTGTGGGCGATGCCGTCGGGATAGGCGTTTTTACGACGAAATCCCAACGCTCGTCCCAGCGATTTCATCCTCGCCGACCCGTTTATTGGCGGTGGTTATTGTGCCAGCCTAGTAGCAGTTAATCCGTACAAAAACCGAACACGCCAATTGGACGTTTGCGTGCCAATTGGAAATGACGACCTTATTCGATACAGTACGCGATTAAAGCGTCGAATCTAACTAACAGGCTCGCATAAATTTCTACGGAAAAAACGTAAAACACAACCTGTAATTTATTTCCTTTCACTAAGCGCAGTTGAGAAGGCGAGATAGCAGCGTGATAACAAAGGGTGTAATACGAAGCTTTTATGAAACCCATCTATCCTTTTCGAAGCTAAGTTCTATGCCACTTTTATGGAGAACAGGTGATGCTAGTGTGTCCTGGGAGACAGATATCTGACGATATCCTTTATCGGAGGTATAAGCCAGGACAATATTAAAAATTCCTTAGCAAACTCACTTGGCCTCGAGAGCGAGGGCAAACACGCCCGCAGCCTCAGGCGCTGCTGCCGATGTTCCACTATGCATGGTCGTACACTTCCCATACAAATCAGTAGTAGCCTGGAAAAAAAAGAGGGACACGTATTATACAAGAATTCCACGAAATTTGCCAATCTTGTTAATGTTCATAACCAACTGGGCAGATCTTCGTTCGCAAGCTCCATTTACATGGATGGGCGAGTATTCAGTAAAGCTCTCTCGGAGCTTGTGCAACGTGGGGCCTTACGTAAAACAGTAAGATGTAATCCCCGGGGGCCATCGATACATAGAATAGCAGTAGCTTATGCAAGCAATGACGACAACCAGCCTTCCATAAATGCTGGCGATATCCGAGCTGAACGTTCGGCGTGCTCGGATTTCCGGACAAGTTTTCACATTAAAAGTTTGTAATCCACGGGAGAAGTGTGCACGAACGCTTCTAGTCAAATCAGCGATAAATGATGCGGTTAGAATTCGTTTTAACTTTTGCCAAGCACCACTTACATTAGAATCGAGGAACAATTGCCACATGAAATGTGCGTCCCAGGTACAGGAGTGGGCGAATAAAAATTCATTGGTTAGTATGATAAAGCACCAGCGAGCGATTCATCATAAATCAGTGGAGAAGGCCCAAGTCGACTTGGTAAATGAATGTTCAGTGGAAAAGGGGCGGGGATGTCGGGGGTGGAGTCGGAGCCTGCCAGCTGAAAGAGAAGCGGGTATCCAGTGCCATCAATTATTCACGTGGAAAGCAGATTTACGCGACCGCAGTTGGACCAAAGCCTCGGTAAACAAAAGCGGCAGCTTCGATGGAGATCCTGAAATAGCTGTGCATTGATTCCACTGTTAACAGTGAATTATAGTGTCGCACTAACATCTTCCTGAAAGCATACTCAGCAAATTTATCGTCCCATCTGGTTATTCCTGCTATTTCTGCGCACTGTAAACGTGCCCGCGCGTGAAATTCTCCTGATCAGAAAGGAAACGTAGCACCTGGTGAAAATCCACGTGTAAATATAGGAAAGTGAACACTTCGGCTCACACCTTATTCACTCGGATTTTCCATGGGAATATTGTCCTGGCAGTTTCGGGCTGATTCAACATGCCACTATCATCCTAGATTATTCCTCTTATTTCCCAAGGTATTCGAGGAACTGTTCGACACTGCTCGCACGATAATATTGTGGAGTGACGGTAGGCAATTTAAGGTAGATATATGAAAAGGCTGATAAGGGTAGAGGGCATGTGAAAGGAAAGGCAAATATCGAGAAGAGCAATGTAAGAAAGTAGCAGTGCTCCAGTGCTCTGGGAGGGAAGAGCAGCAGGGCAGTATCACAGGATCGATCTGGGAAGGCGCGTCCATAAAGTCGTGGCATAAACTTTACGAGGGTCTAGTAAGCTCCCGTGGGTTAAAGCTGGAGATAGCAGAATAATCCTTAAGACCGAGCCAGAGCTAGCTTGGCCGCTACAAGCGAAACTGCAGCCCCAACCATTTAAAACTATTGCTCGGATAAACGAGCTGGAAGAACCCTCGCTACTTCAGCTTCCAAACGTATTTTCTTCCAGCAGCTGCGTTTGCAGCCTCGGCAATCGCCAATTTTCAACTAGTTGAATCAACGAGGTAACTTTCCAACGGTGTAAAAGAAGGTTAAATCAAGTGCGACCCTTATGGCCTGCTCGACACCGATTGCTATACGAGTTTCATCTGGCCATCCTGAATAATAAAAGCACCTTCACGATTGGATTTAATTTCAACGCTCCTCTGATATACCACATCTCCTGCAATCCCTTTCTACAACCCCACTTTGCCAAGATCCTCCTCTCCTTCTCCTCTCTTGATCTTGCCCAATGCAAAATGAATACGAAATTAAATCCACCCTCCTGCGAACCTCCGACAGAGCAACTCCCCACCCACTGGATCTCAAAGGTTCAAACGCTTTCTCCAAGTTTCTGGTCCCTGATTTCTCAGGGATTAAACACGCTTTAATTAAAATCTTGAATTCTTTATGACTTCGGCAAACTTGGGAGTCCGGTGAGTCCGGTGAATAGGAAACTACCATTCTTCTCACCTTAGTGGATTCTGTTTCAACTGGAAAGTATGGGCAAGCGCGCTCTCTCCGAGCTCAAAAATCACGATTAAGTTAACTTGACACTGGCATTCAGTGCGTTCCTTTATCTAACACAATCTCCAGTTACTCCAACGCTTTTCCTTCTCCGTCGTTCTCCGAGCCCCTTTATTTTCTTCGTTAAGGGTGACCTTCCGTACATGGTGAGCATTAATTGGGAGACGTGCAATTTATGGGCATCAGCTGACAAAGTACAAGATAATTGTTGTTCATCAGTTGATCTACACGTGTTCTATCCCTGTGGAGGTCAATAAAGGACAGGGATGGCTAAGTCGAAGGGCAAACTAACCGGGACCCTGGTAATAATTTATTGCTGGGCCTCCTTCCCATCTTTCAGGAATGGATAGAATGCTAATCCGTTCTAGGTCAAGCTGGAGAACTTGTCCTTGAAACACGGAGAGTTCCCTTTAAAGTATCAACTTGTTTCTCGTAGAGACAGCCACGATTGATTTCTTCCATTAGATTCACTGGACTCTCCACTAATTGCCCCAGATTAATTAAGGTAGACTTTACATCAGTATTCACAGAGGTGCCAGCGAAATAGACTTTATTTTCTATCCTTTCCCTCTTTGCCCAGCAATCCTATTTTTGCCGAGTTTGCCTCCTCTAATTTAGAGGCAAGTTTCTCAGTGACTAATTCTGTTATCGTTCGACCACAAAAGGGCCGCAAATGAAAACCAATTTGGGCCTAAAAGGTCAGCGTTTAAAATATTCATTAACGGGAACAGCACAGGCCGGCTAATTAACTGCTGGCGGCTCGGCATTCAAGAGATGCCTTCGAAAACACGCGTGCAGAATTTTACAACGATGCGATCGGTATTCAAATTGAAGATTCCCAGAGTGTGCCGTCCGAGGCGTGTTCGTGTAACGAGATTCCCCGCCTCTATCTGAACGCACTTAATTTATTTTCGCACGCCCACCGCCCACGCGGCGAGATACTCCTTTTCTATCTCCTCTTCACTCCGCGCCACTGGGTTGCTTTCCATGTTTTAGAATTTAAATGAGCCGCGTGCTCCAAATACTGTCATACTCGCCGAACTTTCAGCAGCACACAATTCAACAAACATTGAAAAACAGAACAAAGCATTTCCATTCCTGTTCTGCGATTCCAGTGGATTTCTCTCGTGAAATACGTCAGTCAATACTGCTTTAAGTAGTATAGGTCAAGCGTGGGTCAGACGCGCTCGGTAGTCAGTTACGCAGCGCAGTTGAATGATTGTGTTTCCAATGTTCATTCAGAAGTAGAACTTACCACTCCGATATTGGGATCCTTCGCGCCATTACTGAAAGTCGAAGCCAGAGTGCTGGAACAACTCTCATCATAATGGGCATTCTGGCCATCGTTTATCGCGCTGTTGATGCTGACCGTCCACATGCTGGCAGCGTAACCATCGCAGTTGCAATCGTCTTCCTGTCCACCGTCACCCGACGCCCACACGTAGATGTTGCCAAGGCCGCGTCTCCCCTGCGTACAATAAAATCATCTCCAAAAACTGATCGGGACGCAGAGTATCGATCCCAAGGAAACCGTATACGCACGGATCCCCGTGGGAAGAGCGTGGAAAAAGTATTAACGATCTGTCAGAAAACGGTGGCACGTAACGAGGGTCTGCTTGTTAAATGGGAATCCGAGGCGATAGGTAATTTCACGGTGAACATTCGCCCGTGAAACTTTCTGACAGTTTCTCCTGATCTACTCGAACTGTCCAGCGAGCAGCTGTCTCTCTTCTCTCCAGTGGAAATTGGAGTATCGCGAGCGAGCCACGTTGAATATTGATTCGATCAGAAGCTGATAAATTGTTTGAAGCTGAAATTGGTCCGATAGCGAGCGAGTGCGGAGAAAGAGGGAGAAACCGACAAGCTCGCAAATAGTGTTATTAGCAATTTGAGTGAAGGTGAAACTTAGTGAACTATAGATGCAGATTGTTGGCTGTACGCGGCCGACGACGGCTGATGAGATTTTCAAAATGAACTCTCGATATTGAATTCCCTGGGAAAATCACCAGAAACTCTCCTGGCAACGGACGGACGTCACTCCCAATTCTTTGTTAGTCTTTTTCCGCTCCACTGTGCCCGACTCAATTTTCCTCCGGCATTATAGCAGATTGGCAAAGGTTTTTCAGTGGCCATCCCGCAGTTAATTCACAGGGGCAATTAGCAATAACTGCCTATTTCCCTGAGCCACGGAAATTTCACGGAAAATCGTTCGGCCAGCCATTGCATTTGGAAATTATATTCCGAGCTTTCGAATGGAGAGGCAACCAGATGTTTCCGCAAATCATGATGAACTAGTTAGAACCACCTGACAATTGCAGCTTTCCATCATCCGTTTGTTGAACGAAGCGAGAGTTCACTATAAATACACGGAGCGAGTAATAAAGCGAGCAAAAAGTGCGGTGAATTTTTTTCGTCGCCAGTGAAAGAGGGAGTAAAAGCGGGAAATTAATTAGCCTACGTCATCGATGCGTCTGACGCACGTGAATCTACCCTAAGCTTTCAGCAACTGACTCTCTCGCTCTGTCTGTCGCGTGGGTGCCTCGTCAGAGATCACGTTAAAGAAAGGCGGGCGAGTAGAGACGCGAGGGAGAGAGAAGCAGGAGAGTAGTCGATCGAGTTAGGGAAGCCCTTAGGAAAAAGTCCCCGTCGAAAATCAATATGACGATGACAGTCGGTTTGTTTACTCGTGGTCCACTGACTTGGGTTACGCCGACCTCGGCACATCCCTCAGGACGCAAATTCTAACATGGGAAATTCATTTTCAAGCCCCGCCTAATGCCAAAGAGGAAAAACAGCTTTGCAGAGTAGTACCAGGAAGAAAAATAGATCTTCGTGCATTACCCATGTCGGCAAGAAAGTTGTAGTACGTCAGAGTGCGCAAAACGAAGAAAACTTCAAAGAGATACTTTAAGAATCCTTCGTTCGCTTGCGCTGGTAGCAAGGTAAACTTTTCATTATCAACAAAGATATTATTCTTTGTTAAAAAAATTCCATTATAAATGCGATTGTACAAGTAATGAAAATTAAACCTTAAGAAAAATCAAACTGTTCCTACGGCGCAGAATTCTCATTGTGAAGGTCAATGCAAGCATTCACGTCAAAGCCGGAATAAAGCAGCGGCACTCACGCATTGTATTTCACAACTCGCACTGGCCGTCGGAGATTTATTCCCCTGGTTGCCAGCGAACAATAGTTCATCGGGTGTCTCTTGCAGAATAGTACAGCTCTACCTCTACCTAACTTATTCTGTTCCAGTCAGCGCAAACTGACGCCAGTTATTCCAGGTAAAAACCCTCTGATATTTACATCGGCCATATCAAATCGATTACTGATTTGATCCCTTTGAAGGATATTTGCTTTTACTGAATGAAAACGTCAGTGTAAACACGCACCTCATTAACTCCGCGAACGATAGCTCTCATGGTAGCGTTGCGCGGTCCATCCACAGTTTTCCCATCATCAGTTGGGCCCCAGCTTGCACTGTAAATATCTATAAGGTCGAGCTCGTGGCCCATGCTGTTCGCCTCGATCAGATCAGTCATGTACGGCTGGTCCAACATCCGAATTCCAGCCACTTTCGAATCATAGGCCACTCCGACACCACAGACGTCGTTGTCACGTGCTGCCGCCACTTCGCCCGCACATCTGGTACCATGGCTGTACAGAATATTTATTTATTTATTAGCACACCGTCCAGGATAAAAAGGAATCTAATAGAAAAATACAATAAGTGGTCCAGTCGTTTATTCATTTTATTAGCTCCGCAAAATCATTACGCAGAGTGCTGTCAGTAGCTGGGAGTGCAGATACGGGTCAGCAGAGTCGCAACCAACTCTAACAAGCGCCGCAAATGGTCCACAATAAACTCGAGTTTATTACGCAAGCTTCTCTCCGTTAAGACGTGAATCAAGCCACGTAACAATGGGTTAACTGCTTCGTGGAAACCATTCCACGGAGGAAATCTTTGCAGATTCTTTTCCCTCTGCCTCCCATAGAACCCTTCCCACGCGGATTTCTCCAGGGTCGCTCGAAGGGCAGAAATAACCGTTCTAATAATTGGAAATTATTAATTGCCACGCGATCGAAATTAGCGAGCTCTCTGGCGCATGACTTGGTTATAATTAGGAGCACTCAGCGAGTGGATCAGAGGATTAACATAGGAGAGAAAATTATAACGCCCAGCGGTGCTCGACGTGTGCCAGAATTAGATGGGTGGCAAAATCGAGTGGGAGGGACGGCAAACAATTTGATGAAATTAATCACGCCACACTGTAATTATCCCACGTGAGCTAATCTCCAATTATGTGGATACTTGTATTATTCCTATGTCCAACAATAGTCTCCAAGTTTACTTATCTCATTTTGGTGCCCACGTTTTTATGGTGTTGATGTATTTGGCAGAATGACACACTTAGGCGCAAAGTAGTTCGTTCCGTGAATTTCGTACGGTGGGGACAATGAGGAAGTAGTTCGCGTTCGATGTCCATTATGTTTTGGGGAACTCATGACTCGATAATGGTATTGCGTTGACATTGGAAGGCACTATGCATACATTCATCAACATCAACACTTATCGGTGCTCAAACAGTCGGATCCTTATCGAAATTTTGCATTAAAGATTAAAGTTCCTTAAGCAAGTTCCTCGCTCGCAGAGTGGTCGATTTAGTTAAGGGAATATAATCGAAGAGCTTTTTAAAGAGACACAGCGCTCCCATTCTATTAGTGAAGTTAAATTCAATTACCGACCGTTGCGCCAAGAGACTAGGCAATACGATTAACGATCGAAGAGAAAAAGCGATTAAACTACACTTTAGATCGCGTGGAATGCGTTAATCCGAGATATTGGGCTTGCGAGGGCCGAGACCTTAATGATACGATTTACGGGACAAGAGTTGCCGGGATTATGGGAGTCGCAATAATCCTGAGCGTGACATCAATACATTTTCTGGAAGCCGCTGGAACCTCCTTGCAAGAGACTGGCCACCCTATTTTATGGTGGCAATCGCAGCTTTCCGCCGGAAATAGGGTGGACGCTGATTATAGCAGCGTCGTGATTCCAGGCAATCCGGTCAAGAAAATGAAACGATTCGACCAAACGCTCCAATATTAGGAACGGTATCAATCTTTGAAAATAGTATTTGGAAATCATTAGGAATACGATTGTTTGAGTATCACAATGGATAGAAAGCAAAGAATCCATGGCCAAAATACCGGAATTGTACCGAAAACACCTGAAAACAGCATCCTGATCAATTGATTTCATCTAATTTACGTGGTTTTTGCCATGTTTTTCATACTTCCTGACCTTCCCCGGGCCTGAAATTTTGTAGAAAGTGTTTTTTTGTATCGAGGAAGAAGCAGTAAAAATTCCAGAGCCCTAGCTCAAAATTCATTTTTTCGCAAATTTTTTAAGGTATACCCCTTCAAAAATTTTCGATTTTTCGAAGGTTCTGGGACCGGGACGAAAGCTTGATTTTTCGATTGCTCGTGTCTCAAAACGGGAAAAAAACATAAATGTTGTGGGGGAAATGCCGGAATTCTACCTAAAACATGTGGAAACAGCATCCTGATTAACTGATTTTATCTGATTTAGGCAGGTTTTTCCATGTTTTCCGGCCTTCCCGACTATTTCCGGTCCTGAAATTTGGTGGAGAATATCCTCTTGCATCAAGGAACAAGTGATATAAAAACCAGAGCCCTGACGGAAAATTTATTTTTTCGTCATCTTTGCTCTTCGATTCTAAGATCTTGCAGGACGAATATTATCAAGCCTAATAGCCATCCTGCATTTTCTTCTTCCCTTACTGCATTAATGTGATCGCAGTAATTGGCGAGGACGTGGGAAAGGACGGAGCAGTCAATACAGGAGCGACAGGCTTTCCCCCGCATTATTTCTTGAGCTAAGCCGGGTTTCCGCAAGAAGCGATGAGACAGAGAAGAGCGAGTTTGCGTCCTGACTGGGACTAATTGATTCGCTTACCTGTTAAACCAGTCGTCAGTGTATCTTGGATAGGGATACGGGTCGTTGCTGCTAAAGTCGTAGGAAGCCTTCGCATTCTGAAACAGAAGACATGTATAGAGCCAACTCCGAGTGAGCGGGACAAGATTATTTTCAGAATAAATGCTAGCAGAGCCCGATAAAAGAGTGTGTAATCGTGCGCCCTCGGCGAGACCCCTGCCAAAATACCAAGGGCGGAAACTTTTTTATTAGCCCGGCAATTGTCAGGCGAGAGCGATGGTATTTCGTGAGCTACTCCACTCGCGTGTGAAAGAACCACCATTCAGAGCAGAATTCGTGGTGGAAGGCTACCTGAAATCATTATCTCCAGAGATACCCTCGAGTTCTTTTAGTAGATAACAGCAGAGTACGGTCAAATCCTACGTGGTCTTTAATGAATAACTCTGGGCGAGGTCGGAAACTTTCGCACTAATTTCGTTTAGTTTACTTTTCCAGAAGTATGATGGGAGAAATACATTCTGGGAATAATAGATCGTGGAAGTCATCAATTAATCAGACGTAGAGTTTGGATGAGAGTGGTTTTCAAGATACTCGTCTATTAATTTGGTAACCAGTAATTCCTCTCTGGAGAAACGAATTCCTAGCGATTAATCTTACTCTCCTTGAAAATCATCCCCCTCAGGCTGACTTTCTTTTCGCGAACTTCCACTTCGCTCCTATTCTCTCGAAGACGAAACGTGGATCGTTTATTTAATCCGGAATTTAAAGTCACGTCGCTCGCAGGAATTTCACGAATCTCAAGATTTCTTTCGTTCTGTCTGAACGAAAAACAAGGCAGACGTGAATATAAATTAGTCCGTCAGCAGAAGCCTTTTTTAATTCGTTGATAAGAAAGTAATTTTTACTGGGAGCTGGATAGAAAATGTCTCGCAACTGAATATTCAGCAGGGTCACATGTTAATTATACAATTACAGGAACGTTCATCAGGAAAACCGATATTCCGTGAGCAGGGCGTCAGAGCGAGGAAGGTAATTCCGGGCGAGAATATGCGGGGCTCTGATCCATTCCAATTACCTTTAATCATCAAAATTAATGGTACACTCGAATCCAGGCCAAAGACCGTCAAAGTTAAACAAGTTACCCTAATCAACCTACAGTTTCGTGCAACCCTCTCGTTCCCTCTCCACCTATCAGATAGAAATTCCATTTTCTCTTCTTTTCCTCGAGGTGCACTCGGACAGTTAAATTCTAGCATTCGATAGGAAATTCTCGGCACGTTCACCCTCCTTGAACTCCCTGGTAGCTAGTGATCCCCGTTTAACGTATTGCTCTCCGGTTACTCCTATGCTCGAGGAGAGTTCTGCATTCCAATCAACAACTCCCGATTCAAACAATCCCATTGAAAATTCCAAGCGTCCGTTGAAAATCTATTCTTCAAATCGAATGTAATTCCATTTCTACATCGGATATCTAAATATTTCAATGGAATTTGAATGGAACTTTGCCGATACAGGTGTTGTTCTTGTCAAGTGGCTCTCGGGGATGACACATAGTAGTCGGGGACGTCGCGTCGCGAGGACGGGCATTCACGAGCGAAAAGGTCGTGCTCGCAGAAGGCTGTGGTCGATTTGAAATTCAAGTCGTCGTCAGTGTTATGCTAATGCACTTTATGGAACCCAATAGGACCGTGGAGAGAAGCCCCACCTCCTCCTGCGCCGTTTACCACCGAGAACAACCCCACTGAGTCCCAGTTAGGATCACGACAATACACAATCGGCTTCTTACAAATTCGTTGATCGAAAATTTACTCTCCACCGTCTTTCTACCGTCTAAATGAAATCCCGCTCGATTTCGAGGTACGAGTTGGAGTGACGCGGCGAGTAAATTAGGCCAGAGGATTTGTCCTCCCTGCGTAAAGGGAACAAGACAAGAGGACACTGGATAGATTGCAGTACTCACGTAATTATACTTGAGGTCCGGATGCATGTAGTCGACACCTGCAACACAGAGAAGAGAGGTCCATCTCACAAATACTGTTTGCTACACAGTTTGTCAGCTGCAATATAGCTTTACATGCGATCGCGTTCAAAGAGCCAGGCTTGCGGTATCATTAATTGCGATTGAAGATTATGCCTAGGCATTCCCTTTAAGGTCCCTCGATTACCAGATAAATTGGGGAGAACTGGCGAGCTCCGCTTTTAATGCTGATCCCCTTTCACGCGGAGCAAACTTCACCCACGCGCATCAAAGCTTCAATCGTTAATCGGGTAATCGGCTCTGGAATTTCAGTCGATCCTCTGAATGTTGTTTATCAGTCTGGCTGGTGAATCGCATTAGTATCGAGCGCCACGTGGCGACAGCTAACCCGTGGGAAAGAATAATAGCTTAACGAGTTCGGACATAAATGTCAGTAGTGATGTCCGGAGCAGGGTGAGTTCTCACCAGGCTCCACTGAATCCCACACGTTTCCCAAACTTATCTAATCTCCCCTTGCGCCCGAGAATCCGACCATCCACCCACAATCAATTTCTATCTTCTGCCTTCCGAGAAGAATTTCATGAATTTCTTTACTGCCAGTTACTTCCTTCGGGACAGATTTAGTAAATTGTGCTTTTATGAAAATTCGCCGCAGGGATTTCACAGATCTTTATTCGAGCTTTAAATGTTTTAATCCTGCGTTGCTTTCCATTCGAATAAATGGGATTTTCATTTGGCAAAGAGTATCGAGAGGAGGAAGATTGAAGCTAGAGCAATTGCTGGTAAGGTTAAAGGTAATTGGCATTCGTAATCGACTTGAGCTATCAGGCGGCTGCATCCACAAGTGATTTCCTTCCTCCACCTGCTTCCAATTAATTCGCGTAACCTCAGCAATTCTGTTGCCGCGATAATCGCATCCCAACCACATCCTCTTAGTGATCTCAACGGAGCAATCACTTCGCCGTGCACGAAACGACGCATTAAGAACTCTGTGGAATAATTTAAGAATTTTTCTCAAGTCCACTTACCGTCGTCCATGATAGCAGTTGTGACATTCTTTCCAGTCACGCCTTGAGCCCAAGCTGCCTTCACGTTCAAATCCAATTTCGGCTTTCCACCATTCTGGCCTGTATTCTTGAGGTACCATTGGAATTGGAAGTACGGATCTGTGGGGTCTCTGTTGCCAGGGTTCGCCGGATTCTTCATTTGATTCAAGGGCACCAAGTTGTCGACGCTGAGTGGCTTATAGCCACGCTTCACCCTCTTGAAACCTTGCTGCTGCACCGCTGTGTGAATCTGCGTTTATATCAATTGCCGTTTTTCACCTTTCCATACAAGTGACACTTAACTTCTCAGCAGTTAAGCTCCGCTAAATATTCTACGAATGGCAGGAGAATTGCAGAAATGAAATCAAGAGCAGAGAATTGCTTGTTGGAGCGTTCAGGATAAAAAGCCAATTGCCCGGCGGGGTGGCCGATTTATTCATGATTACTTTCCCCAAGATGGAAACAGCAATTTTCAGCAGCGTTCGCTCTAAAAGTCTAATGGCACGAAACACAGTTTATCGATGGCGAACCTTGAATAAATGACAAGGTCGGCGCGACTAGCACCCACAGGAGTCTATGGCCCGGCAAAATTGGATTTACGGAGAATTCGCGAAACAATGTAGCGTGAAAAGCGAAATACGAATTGGCAAGGTTGTTCCTCGTCGCTCAGAGTGTCACTTACCAGAGGGTCCACCTTCAATTTTCGCATGTGCGGCACAGATCTTTTGGTCCTGGCATGTGGCAACGCCCGGTGCACAAAATGGTATTCGGTCTGACTTCCCAGCACCTGCGACACATCATATTCATCGTATACTTACTTAAAATACTATAATTCTTTGGGAAAAAAAATCTTTCCACTAAATTCTGACTTATTATATTATAATTCCAACTCAAACAAGGTGGAAGGAAGATTTGTAATTCTGTCATGAATTCAAGACATTGTTAGTTTAGCTTCGGCGCTAAACCAACAAGACGCTTTGCGTTGTCAGGCTCTATGCAGGGCTGCCTCAAGGGCGCTATCCAAATCTAAGCTGATATACGGCTGCTTGATATCACAACACCAAATCTTGTTAGCAGACTGGCGAAAATCTAGGTTTAGAGGTCGATAAAACTGATCCAGGCTTCACTTGTGTACACATAATGTGTACTTGAACTGGCAGGGCATTACCAAGAAAATGTAGAACAAGCAGGGTGCCTGGGAAACATTGGGTAGAATGCATTCCCCTTTCGGCATTGGGTCATTCCCCTGAATTAGGGGGAGTCAGTGCTCGGAACAGGTCAGAGGGGCTGTGATCGATCTGGCAATATGCTTGGCTAGTTTCCCTTGAGCAAGGAAGCAGTCTCAACGTGGACAAAACATTGTTGCTTTATCATCGTACTCGTACCTCTTACATATTGAATTTCCACACGCCTAACTCATAGCAGCCCTTCCCAATCACCACTAACTCGATCGACCACCCTTCAATCCGAATGCCAGCCGTCCCAATTGGATAATAGTCTACTCGTCCTCATTCACGGCTTAAAGCTTCTATAGTTGATATTATCGAAAGGAATTTCACTAATCAATAAAACACCCTTACGCCACGAATTTTCCTCCTCAAGTGAGCAAAGCTGTTTTCGTCCGAGAGTTCCTGCTAGAATGCTTAACGTTACTCGCCGAAGCGTAAAGGAATTTTATCTCATCCCGGTTGGCACGCGTTATACGCTCTACCCTTTAAAATGGAATGTCAGCCCAGCATTTTCCAATAGACACTTCACACTGGCATTGCACACGCAATCCAAAAGGTAGTGCGATACTTGTAGAAGCCAGGAACACCCTGTCTATTTTTCCTAGATGCTCTTTACGAAGGCGCAGAAATTTTTGCCAATATGAAACCGACAGGGTGAGAATAGTGACGTAGTTGGAAGGGGAGGGTGAGTCTGATAGGGCAGTGGGAGTTCTCATGTGGGCTGTGACATTGAAAGGCGATAGCAGTGGTCCAGATCGAATTCAGCCTTGTCAGTTGACGGTGATCGCGGGGATGAAATGATCTCGCTTATAAAAATATCCTACCCACGGTGGAGCGGACTCATTTTTACACGGTTCTCAAGTTCCTCTCTCACCGGTGGGAATATCGCTGAGGGCGACAAGTTGAATTCGTGTATGGTCAGCAAATAAGTCGGGCAATCTCTATTTCGCCATAGTCGTAAAGCCGGGCAGCACAGTTAGAGTGCTGACGAAAATAGAAGACAGTGGACTTTCTACTGGTGGCGGTGAGTAGAGTGGCCGGAGGCGCACTGCAAGGGAGAATTGTCCGGCGAGATAGCCACTAAAGTAGAATGAGGTCTACTGGTCCGTCGTCGTTAAAATGTCATGCACCGCCAAGCGAAAGTAATTTCCTGCCTCTTGGAAATCCGCAGGAGCAGGGCATCCGGTACGACGGGAGTACCACCTGAGCGGCACGTATTAAAAATGGAGAAAATATTTCTTGGCACGCCTGAGTAAATAAGCGAGCAACAGCCAGCAGCGGCAGGGTCGAGAGAAACAATAAGAGAGTTCAATTCGAGAGCTCAACGATCGCCG
Source organism: Ectemnius continuus (assembly GCA_910591665.1). Classification (NCBI taxonomy): domain Eukaryota; kingdom Metazoa; phylum Arthropoda; class Insecta; order Hymenoptera; family Crabronidae; genus Ectemnius; species Ectemnius continuus. The sequence goes on along the minus strand of OU342868.1, from coordinate 1,967,819 downwards.
CTTTGTATTAACCAGCCTGGGAAAGGATAGCGAGTGAACGCGCCCTGGAAATGAAAGCCATTCTCCTGACATTTCCCTTCTCGCACCGATAAATTCAATATTTTCTTTGCCCCGGCCGATGGAAGCCCGGCCGTATCCACTCGACGAGTAGAAGTCATTAAAGAACAATCACTCCGCTCTCGTCGATTGGTGCCTTCTCCCTCAGAGATAGCAATTTCCCGTGCGGGCGGCCCTCAGTCAAGTGCTCGCTTCTTTTTGCAAGTGCCATAGATTTCATTTTATCGCCATTTCTTCACGGGCCATTAGCTAGTGGCCTATTATCGAATTCCTGGAAAGCCGGATTTGTCAATGAACATTACGAACCCAGCAATGCCTGTGGTTGAGATCGTCGAGCATCGCGAATTCGAAGAATCCTGTTGTTGATTGTTCTGCCCTGCGAGCCGCCCACCTCCCCCCCCTATTAAATCCGTTTGGCTTCCTGTACACGTGTCGAATAATCCAATTAGCGAACGTACGCCAAGTGCGTAACACCGACCGCAACATACCAACGACCTTGTCAGGGTAAAACGTCGTCACGCGTTTCAGCACGACCACCACTTGAGTTTAGTGTCCTTTGCGCCTTTGACAGAGCTAGAGCGGACCGGCTAATATTCCCGGCAAAGTTTAACAGTGCGAACCACCGCAAAATCCATTGAAAGTCCAGCTGGACTTCCAGTCAATAGAGTACAACTCCCGCATCCCGGAAAGTTATATCGAAGGCAAAGCACACGCTCGGAAAATGTCGGAAATTCACTTGTCGTCGATGCCAGCGGTTAGTTCACCGATTGCATGCGAGCGCAGAGTTAAAGTGGTGTTCGTACCGCAGCACATTCGAGCATGGCTATTACAGTAGAATAGGGATAGTTAGCTGGCGAGCTAATGCAAAGTCAATTTAGTTGGTGCACTGGTAACATTTCTCGCTGGTGTATTAAACATGAGCGCTATTCCATGCAGAACCATAACGATAGCGCAAAAATCCCGAGTATCTCGAATGAAATCCTCATACACGAGTTTGCTTCTACCGCATTCTCTGGGATTCGCTCGCCTACGAGTAAAGTTGCCGTCGCTCACACACAACTTCCAAGCGAGAGCAGCTTCTCCAGTGAATGGCAAGGATGAGCCAGCCGACTACTTTGTAGTTGGATTATTAATTGTCAGTATAAGTTCAGCGTTAAGTAACGAGAGCAGTTGCGAACGCCACGTTACAAGAGAGCTTTCCGAAAGTTCGGCTGGAATCAGGGTTGAACTACACTTATCTCGCAGCCGTAAAAGCCTCCCAAAAGGATCGATGCGCGCCAGCTGTTCTCTATTTATGCGGGTGGCGGTTGCCTTTTGACTTAGAAAAAGTTGATTGAACCACCGCGATAATATTAATCCCCGAGCACGTCAGAGCCCGTATGTTACCGTTGCTCTCGCTAGCCAGTTGAAATATCAAAGGACTCTTGATTCAATTAGCCTCGATAGAGCCACTGGATAATTATTGCTGATCAAGAAGTTCGGCGTGTGAGCGATATCGATTGAATTAGTCATTGGCAACTGGTAGTTTCGCACAAATATAGGATGGACTGTTCGATTAAATGACAAACACATCGCTGATTTCAAGCGAGCCGAGTATGTTACGCAATGAAGCTCCTCTCATCATCAAGGTAAGATAATTAGCTGTTGAAGCCAGGATGATTTCAAGTGTACCAGTCATAAATTTCGATAATTGGAATGACGAGTCTCTCGGGTACTTTTCTCACCAGGCAGGAACTTGGGCTAACTTTTTGTCTTAGCGTTCTTCTTGTTTCAGTAGTCGCGCAAACTTTCTTAACGGGGTCGCCGTAATCCCGAGCGAAAATTCTCTCGACTTTGTAGCGCGGCGTTTATTAGAACTGCCGGAAAGTTGAGCAACATGTATTTTCGCAGGATTGCTCATGTTTGCCCTGTTTGCGTAAGCGCGATTTCCCCCTCATTCCAAGTGGAATTAATTGTCAAATTTAATGAAACGGCCACTCGAGCTTCTGCCGCCGGTCAATAGTATCACCGGCATTACGCAATCCCGCACTTGTAATACTGAATTGACACGTTTCCACGAGCACATCAATCGATCGGCCTATTTAACATGAATGCCCGTAGCGGCTTCCCACATTGTCGAGCAGCGCATTTTTCCCGATAGCCTTTCTCTCATCGTCCGCCGCGGCGCGCCGCGACGGCAGCTCTCCACTTACCTTCCTCGGACACGCTCTCTTTTCCTTCTCCGAGACCAGTATTGGAAATATCCAAAGAGTTCCCATAGTATTGGATTGCAGTGCTGTCCCCTGATAAAGGAGCGCATTCTCGCGAATCCCATTCCTTCGAGCACATCCTTTTACTCGGACGAGCATCCTGACAGAGGTAATCGTCTCCTCGCTATGAGAGACACCACTATCGATCTTAGTAATCCGAAGCTTACATCACCGGGTAATTAATCGTACGGCAGGCAATTGTAGCAAGCGTCAGTGATGACACCTTCAGGAAGGTGAACTCTATCGATTAGCCTCAATACATTATTAATCAGCCACGAATGTATGTGTCCTGGCACATGTTAAGACAGTGAATCTGCAAGTTGAATACGTCGCTTTCCGGGGATGGAACAACTATTGCGATCTATAAGTGATTTTGCATCGTTGTAATTAGGGGCATGTAATTATTCGAACGCAGTACGTGGGACGCGTTAAATCAGCATCTTTGGAGTTTAACGAACGTCTGATGCGATGATAGATGAACTGGACCCGGATGTGCGTAGGATTACAACGACTTTGATGGAAGCACGCCAAGCATAACTGCGGGAAAGTGCATTATCAGATGAGATATTGAAAGAGTGTAGTAAAACCAGCGCCCACGCTGGACCAAATTCTTCGTAAGATGTATCCCAAGATATTAGGTTTGTTCAGCAAGTTTTCGGGCGGATGGGCCGAACATAGTTGAAGTGGAAATCCCACAGATCTTATTAAAATTGTAGCAAGTCCTCGCCACGGGACCAGCGACGTCCTCCGAACTTTTCGAAATTCATGAATCCTTTATGGGCCACTTTTTCCTCGAGTGTATACGTGATGGAAATGTCTCGCGGGGTGACAAGAAGAGATGAGTACGGGGGAGGCTCATATTCCATCGAGCGAACAAAAAAAAAGAAGCGCCTTCGTCGTTCCTTGCGGCAACGAGAGTGAGAAATAAGACAGCTAGCTCAGTGAAGAGGGTGAAAGAGGAGAAGAGGCCACCCGGAAGTCTACCTCGGTTGAATCTAATAAAAGGAGAACGGCTCCTGACATCGCGGTGGGCTAAGTAGCGACGCAATTTGTTCGGGATATTCCTCTACCTTGGAAAGATCACGACCCTCCGAGAACCATTCGTACTTGTGAAACTGGATCCCAGGATTCCCTGTCTCTCGGAGAAAGTCTCGGAACAACCCGACACCATCAAATCCACCACGCTCCCCATTTCCTACGAATTTGCAGATAGGGAATACTGTCGGAATAAATTCTAATTCCCGTATGGCCCGTGCTACATTGTTTAGAGAAGCTTCCACAGGGAAATGTGGAGGGTTGATCGAATTAAAAAGCACATGTAGTGCACTCCAGGTTTGCCGAGCTATTTCCTACGTGTTGTTTGATATGTGGGCGGCTGGATGTGCCATGCCATTTCCACTGACGCCTGACCACATCACGATATAGCTAAATCGTCGACTAATTCCACTTAGCCTATCAACAAAGTCATTGTTAATTGTCCCTTAATAAAGAATGATTTTTATTTACCATACCTGCATCATTTTAACAGAATTACTGTTTAATTGAATACAAAATATACAAGTATTTTTCTGATGGTGTATGATCGACGTCTACGTAACACATAAGGAGTTACTTTCGCGCCAGCTGTTTAGTAATTTGTAATGCCAGTAGTTCTGATAGCTATTCTACATATTTATGACGGGCGACCGTGGTGTGCGCGTTTGCACGATAATGCTGGTGCTCGTGACAAGAGCCATGAAATCGATGGTCCGAGTAAATCTTACAACACATGCCCCTACGCTGAATACATATATCGGCCGTGCAGTCGCCGCGTTGATAACACACCAGTGACTTCGTATAAATCAGTGATAAAACGGAAAAGACTACCTACAAACTGATTATATATCTTGCGAAGAAAGGACTCATTCTCTCTAATCCCTTTTAAATTGGGGATGGAGAGATGTAGATGTAAATTATCGCTTTCATTTCAAGATCAACTTAATCCGAGGAAAACTTTAATCCGCGACGCCGGTGGGTCATGTTTCAGAGAGTGGTATTTATAAATACGGCTGTTACTGCCGCTGACACTTGCTCGGTATCAGGATCGATCGGTCAAGAGAAATTTCATTTTGGTCCTAGCGTATTCACCCCATCCATCCGCTGTCGCCAAGCCTCATGCTTCGTTTCACCATCGATAAGTAATTTCCATCGTGTGCCTACGAGACTGCCACGTTCAGGGAAAACGTGTCAGCCTCGGAATTAAAAGTACAGTATGTTTTGCGAGAAAATCAGTTTTACCAGCCTGAAAAAATACACCCTTCTACAAAACTTCCTGTACCATCAATATTGCTCACCGAGCAACCTTTGTAGGTAGAACTTCCCACGTAAGTCTCTCGGTAAATAATTACAAAAATAGTTGCACACAGCTGTGTAGCACAAAAGGAATATACATTGGGGACTTATGACTTTACGGGGTAAAAGGGTTGATCCCAGGACACGGCGTGAACTTAATGATCCCCCGAGGCAGCCCACTGTAACTCGAGTGTTTTCTTTGCTCGAACTTTTTATCGACCAAGCCTCCCTCTCCGCGGCAGTTCGCGCGAAGAGTGTGGTCATATAGGTGGTATGGGGTACCGTATAAAATGTGAAAAATTCGAGGCAGGATCTCGGTGTGTCTGACCGGCAGACTTCGAAGGGTTCGAGGACCTTTTCCACTTACCGATCCGAGGTTGACGAAACCGTTTCTGGCGGCCACGCGATCGGCCACATGCCTCTCGGCGGGCTGCCTCATCCTCACGAGGAAGGAATTGGTGAATACCTCGGCGTTGCCGCCGGCGACGAGTAGCACGATCACCGTGAGTAGCATCGTGATGGAGCGCCGGCGTGCTCTGGTGTCGTATCTCGCATTCGCGGGCACTGTACTCGGGGTACGCGAGGGTACTGCGCGATTTTTGAGCTGACCAGCTCGACTCTCGAGAGGGGAAGAAGCCTCTGTCGGACAGCCCTCTCTCCCTCTCTACCGGGCGATATTGGTGGTGGCGTTGCCGACGGCGACTACCCTCCGACGGCGGTGGTGGTGATGGTGGTGGCGGCAGCGGCAATGACGCTCCTCGCTTCGAAGGCGGCGATGCTCGTGATGGTCCACCGAAGCTGCTGGATGATAGACCCGCGAAAACGGCGCACCACCCAACCGAGACACCGTAGACGCGCGCAACAACGTAAACGACACGTGCTGGCTCACCCCCCTTACCATCCCCCGACGGCGACTACCCTCTTGGCTCCTCGGGCTCCTCGGGCGATTACTCGCTCCAGCCAATCGAGAGATCTCGAGGCTCTATCTTGCCAGTGGAGCGCTTGCGTGTCCAAGGGCCGCCTAAGTAACTGCGATCATTAGCCCCTGAGACGAACCGATCGCAGGAGGACGCCTCCTTGCAACTGGGCTCCGATTAAAGGGACGCCAGTCTACTCCACTCGATCCGAAAGACTGCCGATCTCTCCCAGTCCCTCTCACTATCGGGCAATGAAAACGGCCGAATACCCTAGCTGACGTCATGCGGACCTATCGATCACAGGGTGCGCGTTCAACGTGGCTGCAAAGGGGAACATGCGCCGTGGATGCCGCCCGCTACGTTCTCCACGCGATACTCTGTAACCTTCTGCTTTTCCGACTGCTTTCCCGGTGTCTTTCGCACGCTTACTGGCCAAGGTACAAGGTCCCCCGTATGATTCAGTCCTCCTTACAACCGGCTACTCCGAGTAGATACGACAGAACTGCACAAGCCCGTAAAACAGTAGTTTTCCAGTGCTAGTAGTGTAGGTCCGGCAGTGGTCAGCCGTCGCTGACGTACTAGCAAAGGCGGTGCGCGGCTTATACCTCGACCTTATTACAGGCTTTTATAGTAACTCGTGTTTTCTGTCCATCTGTCATGCTGCAACTGGTGGGGAGATTCCTCGGCATTTCAATATGCTATATTTTAGTATAATATATGAGCATGTTTCAAGAAAATCCTTGTTTTATCTTTCCATTTTTTTTACTTTTCTCAATTTTCCGGAATTGTTTATAAATCGATTGTTCTAGTATCGCAACGGATGGAAAACATAAAACCAGTGGCCAAAGTCTCGGAATTGCACCGAAAACACATGGAAAACCGATCAAAAATTTTCGATTTTTCGAAGGTTCTGGGACCGGGACGAACGCTTGATTTTTCGATTGTCCATGTCTCAAAACGAAAAAAAAACATAAATGTTGTGGAGGAAATGCCGGAATTCTACCTAAAACACGTGGAAAACCGATTTGGAATATTTCATTTTAGCGGTTTTCCTCAAGTTTTTTTATCTTCCCGACCTTTCCCGGGGCTGAAACTTTGTGGAAAGTGTTTTTTTGCATCGAGGAGAAAGTAGAAAAAATTCCAGAGCCCTAGCTCAAAATTCATTTTTTCGCAAATTTTTTAAGGCATACCCCTTCAAAAATTTTCGATTTTTCGAAGGTTCTGGGACCGGGACGAACGCTTGATTTTTCGATTACTCGTGTCTCAAAACGGAAAAAAAACATAAATGTTGTGGGGGAAATGCCGGAATTCTACCTAAAACACGTGGAAAACCGATCTTGAATATTCCATTTCAACAGTTTATGCCATGTTTTTTTATCTTCCCGACCTTTCCCGGGGCTGAAACTTTGTAGAAAGTGTTTTCTTGCATCGGGGAGAAAGTAGAAAAAATTCCAGAGCCCTAGCTCAAAATTCATTTTTTCGCAAATTTTTTAAGGCATACCCCTTCAAAAATTTTCGATTTTTCGAAGGTTCTGGGACCGGGACGAACGCTTGATTTTTCGATTGCTCGTGTCTCAAAACGGAAAAAAAACATAAATGTTGTGGGGGAAATGCCGGAATTCTACCTAAAACACGTGGAAAACCGATCTGGAATATTTCATTTTAGCGGTTTTCCTCATGTTTTTTTATCTTCCCGACCTTTCCCGGGGCTGAAACTTTGTAGAAAGTGTTTTTTTGCATCGAGGAAGAAGTAGAAAAAATTCCAGAGCCCTTGCTCAAAATTCATTTTTTCGCAAATTTTTGAAGGGGTATTTTATTATTGTTAGTATTAAATACTAACTTGTAATGACAATTATAGTCGCGACTAAGGTCACCCTATTATAAGGGCATTACCGTGCTGCACGTAGCTCTTAAAAAGAACCATTATCCCGCGAGAAATTAAAGTATACGGAGCAGCTGATGCAAACGGATTATACTCGTTCAACGTGAGGAGTATGTAGGTACTCCGCAAAGAGATATTTTTAGCAATAATTGCGCAGATATTATTCTGACCCTTTGGCGTTGATATAAAAGGTAATGTCGCGAAGGAGCAGAAAGCAGTATGTCGCCCCTCATCAAAGGGGCAGCCTATATAATAGGTTTTCTTAGAACTAGAGAATATTCCCCTCATCTACATTTAAATTCATATGCACGTGTCGCGCAATTTGAATTTATTATTCATCTTCCGCACAAAGATTGATTCTCCCTATATCAAAATGCTTGGTTCAAGAAAAAAGTGTAATCGAAAAAATAAATACAGAACAGGTCGTATGAAAATTAATGGCTATATTTAGAGTCCGAAATTCGTACAAATGGTCAATATATGTTTTAAAAAAACTGTCAATACAAACTTGTTAATTCATCTGGATAATTTACTGTAGAGATTCGGAGTATTCTATGTGGAACTCACTTAATGATTAGCGTCATAATAGCTCCACAATAATTACAAAATTAGTAAGTGCTTCGTGTAAACAAGATCGGAATCAGGAAGCCCTCAGTAACAACTCTACGGAAGTACTTCATGGTTACAATAAAATTTTACAGCCTGTAACCTCGTGAAGGACAACTATTTCAGAGTGCATTTTATACAATCTTATTTAATTATTTATTTATTTTTAACGGAGACATAACTTCGATATACTCATTTCATAATAAGTTAAATAACGTTTCTCGAAAATATATATGTATAGTCATGCGGAATATTATGCCGCCGCCAAACACACCGTATTGTAAGACTAGCTCACATAATTTTCGATTTCACCTTTTCACTGGTCTTTTTAAAGGTATTTCTAATTGATCATTAACTGATGGTACACTCTGCTGTAACTTTCGTTTCGCTTCCTTTGTAGTTAGTCGCATTTTAGCCTCCATTCGTTTACGTTCGATTTCTTCACGTGTGTATGTTACCGACTGAATGTCTTTGGAAGACTCTTTTGTATAACTTAAGTTACTGGTGGACTTGTACTTCGTAAAACGACTATTAGTTTCTTTTTCATTGACATTACTCGTAAATGTACTAGCAGAATGTGTGGTAGCTACAGATGAACTTGCGTGTAACGAATCGCGATTATTTGAATAGGAACTCTTTGGCACGGAAGTCGTTTTCGAAAAATTCTGATCCGATAAACTTTTCGTTTTAAAAAATTTTCTATTCTCCATTGGAACAATAATGGACGATCTTCTTCTTGCAGTCGAGATTTGACATTCATTTCTTGGCTTATTGCTGGAACCTTGGTTGCTATTCGTTTTTAAGCACTTTAAATCAGATGACATTTCCTTGTTACAGCTGACAGTAGAATTTCCTCTATTAATTGTATCTAAATTACTCATATTAATGTTTAAAAAAATATCATCAAAATCTGATGTTTTCACCAATAATTTCTCAGTCTCAATACATGTTGCTAAACAATCATCAAATGAATCATCTGGTATAGAAAATAGATCAGACTTCATCTCAGCTGATAACTTATTTTCATTAGTCATTTTTTCTAGTTGAACTTCTGTACTATTATCTCTCAATGGATAGTTAGATGAGTGCCTCTCTATTGCAGTGGCATTGCTAGTACTGGTATTACCTTTGATGGACACTTTTGAATAAGTTCTTAAGCAATTGCTCACATTCATTCTAGGTGAGTTTTTGGAGTAACTAGAACTATTAGAACTTTCTGTAGAGTTCTTGGATGATTGAATGTTTCCTTGCACAATCTTACTCTCATCACCAGATAGCAAATCTGAACTCTTCTTTAAATCCAGACTAAGTCTCTCTTCAATTGCCTGGCTACACTTTACCATGGAGTCATCAATTGAGTCATCAAATAACTCATCATAACTTCCAGTTTCCTTGTCCTTATCATTCCCACTAACCACACTGGTGGTACCTTCATTCACCTTATTGTTATTCAATGGCACATTCAATAATGTACTGTTTTTCACTGTATCCAATAAAACTAACAACTGTGTATCACTGTCTGCATTCTTTGTGGTTCCTTCCTCTTGACAACATTGGGCCTCTTTATTATCCTTTACACTATATATACCTTCAGTCAAAGCTTTCAATTCTGCAGCTAACTCTTCAATGTTATCTGTCCTCAATTTTCTCTTCAGCCTCTTCTGAAGCAAGGGTGAATTGGTACTCCTTTTTGTGTGCAATAGCTTGCTTCTTTTTGGAGTCTCCGCAAGATTATTTTTATTTGAAGATTCCTTACCCTTAATGCTATTGTTCTGCCAATCCCAGGCAATTTCGTTAGAGTCTTGAGTACACGGCAATAAAATTGGACTGCAACCATAATCAACTTCTGGGGAAGCTTCAGCGGTGGAACAATTCCCTTTGTATCTAAGGGGAGTACTGTGTCCAGATACTTGCACTTCATTCTCGCGTTCGAATCTTGGGCTCTTCACTGCTACTTCTGTAAGCCGAAAGAAGAGTGATGTTAAAGTAACAATGCTTGCCAAAGTAGCCTAGATGTGACTTGTCACGTAAACACGATTGCTCCGAAATGAATCCCTACCGCTGTCTATGGTTATGCCATTCGCGCTACGATTCTCATTGCCTCCTTTCTTAAGGAAGTTTTTATCTTTATTCATTGTTGACTTTGTTGTCAACTGAAGCACAGTACAACACATGAAACACCACTTCTCGCTGCTTCTCACTTTTCAGCCCTCTTAGCCCTCAATGTTGTGTGACATAGTGTTATGACGTGTGACCCAGTGTGACCCACTTGTGGTTACGTTACCCAATTTTCTAAGTAAATATAAAATCGACTTCTCTGCATGCGCGTTAACCATTCACATAGTTCACCCGTCCAAGATCAAAAAATAATGCATTAAGTTTGATTAGGATATTAACTCGAATGCTAAAACCATTTAGTGCAAGCAGGCCGGCTCGATTTAAAAGGAGACTGAATTTCTCGGGCGTCTAAACTAACGAAACCAGAATCATGAAGCTCGATGTGTACAACGATATTGTCACAACAATCAAAAACTTTCGAGGCTTATCCAAGGAATGTGCGACTTTGCTGAAGGAAAAATATAAAAAGTAAGGCGATGTTCATGAGGCAAATTCATTTTAATGTCTGGGAAAAAGTGACGAATTTTACTTTAATACATTTAGCATCCCGGCAAATACGCTGTACAGTATATTATCGTTAGAAATCCAGCGCAAAATGAAAGTCATGCATGGTACACTATTTGGTAGCAACAAGAGTTATTATAATAGTTACTTAGAGGCTGTAGAAAATGGGAGCCCCGTTGGAATTTTATTGCAAATGGCAACAGCCATTAATGCACCCCCAGCATTGTTGGCAAGAAATGTTCTTGAAAGTCATTATGGACATGATGATTCTAATGGTAACACAACTATTCTGCCCACGGTGGAAGTAGAAATATGTAGGGTATTTCACAAAGGTCTCTGCTATTTCAGTGTCAAAAAATAAAATTGGTAAATACCTAAAGGATACTACACTCATAGAAGACAAAGATCTAGCATATGAAGTTCACCTGGTAATAGTTTAATAATTTTTTAAATTATATAATTTAATAGAATACATAAACTTTAATCACACTTTTCAGTGCATATTGTATGATAATCTATATGGACCCATAGCAGATGCTATAGGATTGTAGGTACTTTTTTTCTAGAATCATAGTAGTCTAATACTTCATGTGCATGATTGAGTTTTGTGTCTGCAGTTCCATAGGTCAAGAGTACGAACTAAAACTACAGAATTACTTGACAGAGAGAAATCTTGCATTTAGAAATGAGGAATATCTGCGGTCAAGAGGATATGACAAGACGCCAGATATCAAATTAGAAGTTCCTATAGCTGTAAATGGTTTTGTGATCAATTGGATAGAATCCAAAGCCAGATTTGGCAATGCAGAAATTCATCAGAAATATATTAAGGAGCAATTCTTTAGTTACTGGAACCGATTTGGTCCAGGACTGGTGATCTATTGGTTCGGATTCCTGGACAATTTGAGTCGCCCACGAGAAAAAAAATTTATTATCATGGACCATTTTCCAGAGAACATAACATACATGGATCCTAATAGTGTACAGTCTGCTACATTGTGATTTTAGCTTAAGTAATATTTAGAATATTTTTTCAATTTATTGTAATAAAACAACTCTGGACAGACAGAGGACGATGTATTTTTATAAACAGATACGCACACCGCAAAATTATATTTGTAATCTAAATCTGCACATGGGTGACTGTGCTCATATTGTGCATGTACCTGGGCAGTGTAATACATATCGGATTTTTGGATACCGCTATTTATTTTCAACCCTAAACCCTGTTCTCAGAGATCTAAAAGAGAAAATTAAGACACGTAGAACATTCGTAGTATCTAAAGCACATGGTCGACGGCGCAGGCGGGATAGGTCGTTTTTATTTATATATCCAGCTACATCGGCAAGGCAAGCGTCACTGCCGTCGCGGCTTCGGAGCAGTGAGCAGAGTTAGTTTCCTCGTACACCAGCGTGCGTGCTCATGTGTACAGTGGTCCAATGTATCTTTCAAATATACGTGTCACTCTTTCTGCGGACGGTCAACTAACAAAAGAATCGTTGAACGTTTGATAATAGTCACGCTTCGCTGTGCCCTTTGCCGAATCCTTTAGAACTACGACTTCATCAAGCAGTACGCATTATGAACTAAACTAGTTTGAAAAATTAGAAACGCAGTCCTGCGTTTCAAGAATGGTGCTAATCGAATGCTTCATATTCCTAAAAGATATTCCAATAGTTCTACTTGAATATTAAAAACACTAAAATTCACCGCAGTTTCGGAAAACCACAGTGAATTATTGAAATCGATTCTACCATCATCTGTCTAAAAACTTCGCAGTGAAAAAAAATTAGAATTTATTATAACTCTCCTGCAGGTAAATCATGCTCCCGTACACATGGATTATGACGGAGATTATTACTAGTCCGTGGTTTAGCTTAAAGATATTAATCTCTGTATGAATCAGTATATAATCATAAGTCATGTATCCTTGAGCTTAGCTAACAGTGATAACATATCGAAAGCAATAATTTATGTATCACCAGCTTCAAATTATCACGATATTCCTGAAATTATTGTAATCTTACGCACCGTGAAACTTCATAGTAGCTTCTGACCCTGACCTACATTGGCCTTGTCCCAGATTCTGGAAGTTCAAGGTCTTCCCCCTGGTGAATCGATCGAGTGATGAAAAGAGCGCGAATTCCCATGGATTCCTTAGCAATTAATTTTCCCCCGGGAGTTTTGAATCTCATCTATCACTCTTAATTAAAATCATGGATAGAAATTTCGTGACTGATGTCGACTGCATTAGTGCGTTGTAAATGGACGATTATCACTGACTACTAACTATTCGGTTTGATGATAGGATGGCTAATAAAACGTTGATAAACGATAAACCCGACCGATTGGACCCATTTTCCATGACTGCCTTGCAGTCTCAACTAGCACGAATTAAGAAAGAGGTGAGTGTTTATCAACAAAGTCCGAACAGAATCTGCACACACACGCATATAATTTATATGGATCGTTATCGCCTGTTCATTGAACAGGAGGAAGAAGACATCCTAATATCAGAGGAAGAATTGTACACGGAAGGAAGCAGTGATGAAGAAATATGTGAGGTTGACTCACGACCTCGACGGAAATTGAACAAAAATAAAAAATCACGTGCCACATCAAGCAATCGGAATATAGTGATTATTACGGATACCTCAAAAACATCGGAGAACTCAACAAATGCCGGATACAATCAGGATAAAGGAAACTCAGGAGTAGCCAAAGAAGAGACAATTGCGCAGAAAGAATGCCTATCAAAAATAGGGCCGCAACAAGAACCACCAGCCCCTCCACCAACACCTACGCAAAACTCAACTTCGAAGGAGAGTGTAGAACAAAATGCCACACATTCATCCGACGAAGAGGACGACGAACCAGTTGGATTCTCATGGAAAGCCAAGAGAGGCACAATTGTATTGCCCAACTGTACTAATTTGCTCGCGGAAGAACCAGATAAATGCTGACACAATTCGAATATAAGACTTTTGGGATCCCGCATGTAATTATGGCAAGATACACTTACTCGAGAGATGGAATCTCCCTTAGGCTTGGATCCGGCACTTAATGTTTTAAAAAACGTGCTTGTACGCTACTTGGCCTGGAGTTCGAATTTCACCTGTACTAGTCAATGTTATACGTGAAGTGTTATTCTTTTAAAAAATGTGATTTCTCAGTCAAGCCTCATTCCAAATGTCGCTGGTGAATGCGCTTGTGAGGTTATTGCTTTTTTAAGGCACGCAAATATTGAATAACCAAATTGTTCAAGAAATGAACAAAATCTCGCTTGTGATCTGTCGCTCTTCGCGTAGATTTCTACGTTTACCATAAGCTGTAGCTAATAAACTGACCACATGTTTCGATAGAACTGTGTATGATAAGACGACAATGTTGTAGTACAACTGATGGAAAGAAGATGATGTACTTGTTGCACCAAAATGATATGAAAGTGCAAATGAAATGTATTTTTGGATTGTCTCTCTGATTTAAAAAATTAATATCACTCGCAATTTACAGCTACGTCGATGAGCAATAACATTACTAATGTCAGTATATTGAACATATCAAAAGCAAAAAAAAAGAAGTTTTAAATTAATATATATTCTCGTCAATTTAAAGAAATATCAATTGATTCCTGTATTAGTAACTGGGCTAAACAGAGACTTTGAATTTTTTTAAACTATTATTTACAGTACAGATATATTTTTTTATAAAATACCTGATCTGCACATACACTATGCAGATACAGAAGTGGTGTGAATGCAATCAGTCCTCCATTACTTCAATAGGGCTTGACTGCTTTCGATAATTATGTCTGTATTCAGTGCATTCATTGAAGAAAAAAAGAGAAAAAAAATAGAACACAGCCGTAGTACCATTGATCCTTTGAAATATCTGCCTCCATCAGTGAATGGAACTCCTTTCCATAATCCCTATACAATTTTAATTCGAAATAACTATGCTTCTTCATTATATTTTATCTTTCTTCTTATTTTTGTCTGATACTGTGTATTTGTCATAACTCTTGGTGGGATCAAATGGTTCCCACCTACTGGCAGGGAATATATGCTTGTTCCTTTCATACCAAGATCTTAGTAATACTTTCCCTGCATGTGATTCTTCTGTTTCTACAGATGCATCATGCATCACCCTAATGTCGTCATGAACATCAAATGTGAAGAGCGGCCCACTTTTTCCTCTTGCCTAAAATGAATTTCTATCATATAATAATGCTGAATAAAATAGCCCTGTAGCAATATGAAATATTATCCTTGCCTTTGTCACAATGAAATCATAGAATGTATAATGGTGAGGCAAAATCAGATCTTCTTTAACATACATCAGCTGATCTGCCATGACTGTCTTGAGCTCACTGAATTCTCTCCTCAATACTTCCAAGCATCTTTGGAGAAGTTGATAAATGGAATTACCTAACAACAGTACAAACTAGTACCAATTAATATGAAATCCTTAATATAAGCTGCAGTTTAATGAATATCAAAAGTGAATTGAATCACTCCAGTAATCATTAGACCTATACCTTTCTTCATTATCACACTTCTTCTATGTCCAGAACCATCCCAATAGCTGAAAGTGATTTCAATTTCTTCTTCCTTTAATGCATTCTGTTTCTTAGCCCATTCTTGCCTCAATTCTTCTCTTAATCTATTTTCTTCTTCCTCCCTTTCTCTGTCAGGTAAAAAGCTGGTATCAACATCAGGATTCTTTTTAATTTTCTTCACTGCAGAAGGCTGACAATCTAATTCCTTGATTTTCTCTTCACTTGCTTCACTATCTTCATCAGAGACTTCTGTTTCATCTTCATCCAGATTAAAGGACAGTGCTTGAATTTGTTTCTTTTGTTTATTTTTCTCGGCTTGTTTTGCAGCTAATGCCCTCTCCTTCTCCTGTTCCTTCTCACGCTCTTTCTGTGCAAGCTTTCTCTCCCTTTCTTTTACTATATTTTCCTGCTTTGCTTTCATCTCATTCAATGTGACCAAGCCTATGGTGGAAGTTTTCAGCTGTTGTTCTACGGCATTGTAGTGGGTGGCAAATTTATTCTCTATGTTGTGGATCTTAAGGTCATCCTCGATTTTCTTCTTCCGTAGCTCTATCTCTTGTTGAGCGATCTCACGTTTCTTCATAAGCTGCATTGCTCTACCAGCCTCACTGGCAGCTCCCTTGTAATGTGCCATAATGTGCCTCTTATGCTTCACACTGATTAGACGTAATAGAAAATATTAGATAAGTCTCATGTAAAATAATGCCGAAGCTTTGAAATTACTAGATAGGTTACTGCGAACGCTTGCACTTGATAAAAAGGGAATCCGACAGTAAACATACCAGCACACCAATGAGTAAATATAAAATTGCTTCCACGAAGGTGTAAACAATCCTTGTTAACTCCTGTGGAACGGCGATATAATATTACTCGATGTCAACAACAATCTCAATGACAACTGTGCATGTGCATTGATGTGCATCAACGTACGATCCCTTAGACACTTCGTTCACAATTCGGTAACGTTCGGCTGCGCTCGTAAGCACTACATATACGCTACAGAAATACTACAGGTACCTTTCCACAACAGTATTCTATCGCTACATGAAGAGATATCTTTATTGTAGCTATGAATAGAAGAAATATACGTTGTATGATGTAGCTTTATTTGACAGTTCGTAGTACATGAACGATTTTGGTTTGTGCAAGAAGAGAAAAGAATATTAACAATGCCAGCGGTACTAGTAGGTCCTCCTCAACGTAGCGAGCAGATGTGGCAAGCATTAAAAACCCACATCACCAGAGAACGACAGCGAAAAAAACAGGGTAACCTAGCACCTGCCAGATTGACATTGTCAAGCTTCCCTTTAGTTTATAGTGACGTACAATTGTTGGTCTTGTTCGAATCGAATGTTCGATTAAAAGGGACACGTAAAACTGCGCAATTATATGTTGCAAGAAAATTGATCATTGAAGCTGATGTAGTTTATTATGTATATGATTCTTATACTGCAATTATCGCAATTTAGAACAAGAGGCCGATGCAGAAGAGGAACGACAACGAAAAGAACGTGAACGACAACAGAAACAGGATGTCATGACTTTAGGTGAAACTAGAGAACAAATATCCAATTTAGAAAATGAACTTTCTCAGCTGAAAGATGAGAAGCATCAGTTGTTCTTACAATTAAAGAAAGTCTTAAACGAGGATGACAATAGGAGGAGACAATTAATCAAAGAAACAAGGTTTAGTTCTCAATGATAATTAAATATTTCAAAAGCAAAATAATGAGGCAAACACTAAATGAGATTTCCTATATGATAGTGTGTGCTCTGATGTACTAACTGCAGTGGGTGGATACCCCGGGGCAGGTCCTAGAGTTGTTCATCCACAACTCTTCCTGCCACCAGGAAGCAATAGTCCTCTTTACAAAGTTGCTGTTGGCACACCACCACATACATTGCCAAGTGTAAGAAAATATTGATATTTAATAGGCACATTCTGTGTCAATATTGTGTATAGTGTAGGAATGGATTTAATTTTATTTCTTGCCATAGGGGCCATTGAAAAGAACACGTAGTCCATCACCACCACCCCCAGCATCACCATATCATACTGTTTATGGATATAAGCCACCTCCTTCCATACCCAGCTATAATCCACCACCTCCCAGTAAGTACATGGCAGTGGGATAATCATCATCTAATTCTTAAAATATACTCTTATGGGAACAGTATTAAAGTAGCTATTTGTGCCTCTATAGAATCTGAGGAAGCTGCTAGGAGATCTGGCGATTCCCGAGCTGTTCTCTGGAACAGTGAGTGAATAATCTTTCATTTATTTCCATGTTTTTGCATTTTTCAATCATTGTTTAAATCTCCCGATTGAATCTTCATTTAAATATGCTTTTCTTGTTGATTCACAGAAAACAATCAGTATTCCGCATCCAATTTCTATTCTACACCAGCGGGTCAAAGCGTTTACAGTTATTCTGCCCCTACGTCGCAACCATCTCGGGAACCTGAACCAGCTAAGCCTGTATACTTATCGGGAAGCAGAGCAGCGTTATCAACACACCAAACCGGTATTCATCTTTTCTTTCCCTTAATCTGTTGCAATTCATAGGTCATTATTTAACACAAGGATTCTTACAGCCTATGTAACAAGTCTTCATTCGTTGGACCACAAAGGAGCTTATGCGGAAGATAAATTTTATTTGCGGCCAAGTAGTCACGTTACTGTTCATGGTGGAGCTATACCAATTCAACAACCACCTCAGGTTTTCCCAGTTTAGCTTTTCTCTTGAATAATTTTGTCGTTTGGGAATAATTTTGCATTGATATTTTAAATGGTAATATGTTATTAAAGGGGGCAAAGACAGGTGGTATTACATCAGGGTATCCAGTCAGAGCACCGCAACCACCACCTGGGCCATATCCACCACCACCTCCTGGTACATATGTTAGTGCACCCGCTGCTAGTGTTCCCGGCCGTTTATTATACACTCAACCTGGTGCACGGTATCTTCAACGGGAAGTATAAAACGTTAACATGAATTTGAACTTGAAGTATTCAAGTTTAATGTCTGTACATAAACGCTGTCATATTTTATATATATAGCATTTATTTCTTCAAAAGTCACAGCTCAACTTAGAAATACAGTATAACAACTGTTACGTCAATCGTAAAAAAAATATTTCTCTTTAGTCTTTAGAAAACACGATAATCTGGAACAATCTACATAAAAATGTATATTAAAAAATATATGTTGGACACAACAAAAATATATGAATTTCGTCAATATCTATCACCAAAAGAATTTAATACTGCAGAGACGATAGATAAAAATGAGTCCGGAACTATGCGTCTAATATAATTGAATTCCCAACTTCTCTTCTTTTTGCCTGTGTGCTAGTGTATACAGATGAGTTCGCAACTCAGGAATACTGAATAACGTGGCCTTGCATAAATTGCAGTCTATCTGGTCCTCGGGATTGTCCAATTTGTCTCTGAAACACAAAATATTGTGTATAGTTCAGCTTAGGGAATGGTATTAAGTTAAACACTTACTGGTTTGCGATTTCTCGTAATTCCATTACGTGGTCCTTCAAATCAGTATTCTCATCCCGTTCTTCCAAAGCCAAGGCGGCATGTAATTTATAAACGTTCTGTTTTGACATCTCGGCAAGACCAGATGCAAGGAATAAATTATCATCATACAGGTGCCACTTATCGAAATTAGGAACTATTTCAGACTTTTGTGATTTTCTTCTTTTGTTAATAAGTCCCAGGAATGTATTTTTTACTTTATTTTGACAGTTAATCATATGTTCCATACTTTGATGATTCTCTGGTGTAGATTTACACTGCATTCCGATACTCATCCAGTAACGCAATCGGTTGATCTAAAGAGTCAATAGAAAATTGTGAAATCGATACCAGTAAAAATAACTTTCAGATACTTACATTAGTTAAATCTTCCATGGTTATTTCGCAATCAAACTTTAGTTGAATGTCGTGATCCGGAAAAATATAATCGTCAGTTTCTGAATCATACCCGAGACCACACAATGCCCCTATATAACGAGTGCCAAAGACATTCCTACGTAGTTCCATGTGGGGTGTGAAAGTTAACACACTTAATGCTATGATTCCCCGTATATCTGGCATTAAAGTTGTGTTATATAATGTTAAATTTCTCCCTGATGCACTCTGAGACACAGAGCCAGCTACCACCAAGTGTTCATATGTTTCTTCTGGTCGAACATCAAGTAACACTGAATTTGCCGAATTTTGAGTTATGCGTACTCGTTTTCCCCTTCCAGCCTCAACCATTTGTATTAATTCAGTTTCTAGAGGTGAGAATGGTCCTCTTAAGGTCACTGTAGTATAGCAATCAGAGATTGCAGGTGGGTCAGGATATGACTCTACTGTGTCTTGTCCATATTGTAGTTCTTCATAGTATAGGCATTGCTCTTTGGTCATTTCTGAATGCTTGGATCTCAATTTATGATTATGACGTGAGAAATAATCTTCATCCTTTCTGATCGCAAAATTATTTTCGACTAAGTAGTCATTGATATTAATCACACCATCAGTATCACTTTCGTGAATTAATTCCAATGCCATAACACTATTAACGATCGAGTATATTTCGCCGTAAAGTTTTCCTGGCTTACTAATAAATGCATAAAACGTATCAAAAGCAGCCCGCGTCCAGCGCTCGCTCAGGGCATGTGCAATAGATGGTCGTATATTTGCAAGTACACACTCATAGCTCAATGCGGGGTAAGTAACAAGTTCATCTTCTGGATCTACTGCTCTCAAATCAGACACTCGAACAGCTGAAGTACCCCCATAATCGAGAAATGCGACTACAACTAAAGACTCCGATTCTTCTGAATAATTTTGCACCACAGCTCGCATGTACCTCACGTTTTTGTCACATTCTATCTTCACATTCATTCTTAGATCAAGCTTCTTTTGGTGAGGAGCAATTACTAGCGATCCAATTTCTGGCAAAGCAGTAAGCTTTGGAAACGAATTGAAACATGTTTCTATTCTACTTTTAATACTTTCTCGCATTTTATGAGGTTCAGAACCGCGTCTTTCTACCCAAAAGTGTCCAGGATCAGTCACCTAAACATAAAACATGATAGCTGAAAAGAATAAATGTGATTATATTAAAATTTAGACCATTCAACTTACGTGACGAACAAATACTAGAATTTGCGATTCATTTAACTTTGGTAGCTGTGGTCTTAGCTTAGCACGTTTTGTGGGAACCACTGATCTTGTTAACATTTCGCTAATTGCAAAATGTTCTGCATCATTTTTCAGTAAATTCAGTTCCTGTGCCCTTATTTTAGCTTCTTTTTCCTTCAATACTGGTATCTCAATGCTGGTATTGGTCTGCTTTAATTTCAAAGCTTTGTAAACTGGGAGGCATATCTTTCTCCTCACAATATTTTTACTTGTTATGTTTTCATTTTTACTGAACTGAATGCACACGCGAGAAGAATTGTCAAACATAACTTTGATGTTTCTATAACAGTTTGCTGCGGATGTCAGACAGTCTTTGAAAGCCTCTTGAAATCGTTGAGCATATAACAAGCCTGGCTGATTCAAGGGCCATCCTTGCAGGTACACAGTTGTGTAAGGTTCTAACCCTCCCAACAGCTTTACTGCTGCTTGCTCGTTTAATGATATCGCATTTGATTGAGTGACAAAATAATTTGGATAGAACGCACCAGCAATTACAAACTTAAGTACAAAAGGTCGTTCTCTTTCCTCCCATACAACCTTGTTAACACCAACAGTTTCAACAATTCCCATTTGTTCTAATCTAGCAGTTAGTTCAGTAACAAGCGCTTTTACTTCACGCAACACTCTTATTTGCAGGCAATTTCTGCGTGCCCATTTCTGCTCTATATCATTATTCCCCATTCTGTTGCTTGCCTTCTCTGTCATCCATACCTTATACACATTCAAGAATGCTATACAATCACTACTCTCTTCATTCGACCAATGAAGCTTGAGGGTGTATGCTAAAAGCTTCTGTTGGTATGGATTATTAAATACATCTTTTACAGACATACTTGCAGCCATGATTATTGCATCTTTCAGCATACTAAAAACATGGCCCAAAACAATTAATTTTGACATACGTATGTCCAATGGGAGTTGAGCCATCACACGACCTAGATCTGTTAGGTCTCCATCCCAGATTTTAAAGTCATCACTGTGGTTATATAAAGCTCCAACTTCTTTCAGTGACAGAATAGTTCTTTCAAGATTACTGAGATCTGGTGGGTCAAGTGCAAGAGCTAATAAAGCTTTTGGTTCTCCTAAATCTAATAGCTTGGTCTTTAGGACAACATTCTCCAATGGTGCCTGTAGCATTTCAGGCGTTGATTCTGCTGGCAATACAGTCTGAAAACATTACAAATTTGTTTTCTTGTTTCTTTTACATACTCTCTACTTTCATAACATGTGTATGATTACATCATAAAACAGCTTTGGAATCAATCTGTAAACACGACCATCCATCACACGACCGGCACGACCTGCTCGTTGATCGCAGCTTGCTTTACTTGCCCAGGAAAGTTGAAGACATTGAAAATTTGTATTTTGGTCCGTAACAAGTTGCTTTGTCAAACAAAAGTCAATTACTAAAATTCAAGAAAATTTTATCACAAATAACTCATAAACATTACAAGTGGAAGAGCTATACACACATACCGTATTTTACATCCGGTAAAGTAATACTACTTTCGGCAATGTTTGTTGATAAAATAATTCGGCGAAAGCCTCTTGGTGGTCTTATGAAAATTTTCTGCTGTTCTTCATTTGTAATAGAGGAATGAAGTATCAATATATCCCATTTACGCTTGTCATGCTTTGGCAATGATAGCAAGCTATGTAGTTCTTCTATTTCATGTATTCCTGGTAAAAATATGAGAATGACATGCCTATCAAAGTAGCCAGTTTCCTCATCATAATTTGAATCATCAGCCTTCATATCAAGTTCATCAAGAACTACAGCAATGCTAACACAAAACTCCATCATTTTTCTTGAGGCCTGTGGTTCATGTATGGACACTTCAGGTAGCTGCAATCAAACAAATTTTCATAGTCCCTTCATTTCCCAAGTTAAATTTGAAAATAGAAAGAATTAAATATTTACTGGTCCCAATGTTCCTATTTGACAGAGGTAGTATATTGTCTTATTAAAATAGTTCCGTTTTATAATATCAACAACTGGTGCAGGAGCTAATTTGTTTGCAACAGGTGATGAGAAATAGTTTGCAAACTTATTTACTTCAAATGTAGCAGACATTAGAATTATTTTTACATTCCTTGAATTCATCCTCCACAATTTTCTGACTACAAGTAAGAGAAAGTCCATATCCTGATCTCTTTCATGGACCTCATCAATTATGATGTGGGTGTAATCTTGCATATGTTTCTTATTAATCAGCTTGTGTAAAAGCACCCCAGTTGTACAATAAGTTAATCTTGTGTCCTGGCTAGTACTATTGATTAAACCAACATGATATCCAACAAGGGTACCTATAGGCCAGTCTCTTTCTTGACAAACCCTCTTGGCTATACTCATTGCAGCAATACGTCTGGGTTGTGTGACTATAATGTTACAATGCAATCTTTTTTTATAAGAAGCATCTAGAATATATTGTGGCACTTGAGTGGTTTTTCCACAGCCAGTTGGTCCTTGAATAATAACAACAGAGTTCGTCTCAACCATTGATATTATATTGTCCTTCTGAGAGGCAATAGTCAAATTTGACTTTGCTCTATGGGCAAAGTTGTAAGTTTTATATAACTTTGTTAACTGTGTATCTGTTATTTCAGTTAATAGACCGACTGTCCCTTGAGATACTTCATCCAATTTATGATTGTTGTCTGTATAATACTGGGCTGACTAAAATATATACAAAGAAACAAGTCAATCATTACAATTTGCACCACCTCTTCAAAAACATACCTTTAAAACCTCTTTTTCCTCTTTGTCTACATATTCTGCCACGTAATCAGTTCCACTCTGTAGTTTTTTCATAGATCTGCAGAGTTCCATGTCCAACATGGACATATCTGTGGGAACATGCTGCCTACTAGCAGGACAAGGTAATTGTATCCTTTCAAACTTCCCCATAGGGGTAAAGATACTTAATGCTTCCATATTATTGTCTAGAGTATAACAAATTGACATATTAAGTCTAATACTGGCAACAACCTGGGTTTATAATACAATAATAATGCAGCACAAAGATACTATAGTAGAATCGAACAATGGATCATCGCGTTAGACAAAAGAATATGAAATTACAACGCGCCACTATCCAATTCAAAAATAATCACGTTATTCGAATGAACTTACAGGATTATGTTAAAATTATTATGTTGTTTCTTCTGACCGAATTTTCTCATGTAATCTTATTTCTAAAATTATGTAACGTGCTTGACTCGTCCTGAAAGCCGGCATTTAAGACAATCCTTTGTTTAGGTGAGGAATACACTTTTTGCAAAACTTTTTTCGATTATTTTTAATAATATACAGCGGTTGTACGTATTCAACTAATAGCTACTAACTTGAACTATTGTCTACATTGTTTCGAGTTTCAACTACATATTGTTTCTTTACTTACCTCATAAGTTCCTACTGCGCTTACACCAATTACACCGTTTCACACCATACAGATCACAACACCATTGTTTGAATTGGATACTGTTTTTGCATTTGTAAGATGCCTAACTTCCATCTGTAGATGTCACTACCAAACTTTGCTGTTAAAAATGGCGACTGTTAAACTCATTAATGAGGACCAATCAAAACGCACTGATGTCTGTAATTATAATTATATGTATACGTATCATGATCGTCATTAAATCTTTTCCCGGGCTACTGTAATAGGGTGAAATTATAAACATTACAAGTAAGGATTCATATTGATTTTTTTATTCAGTTTAATTATGAAGCTCGCATACAAATTATAAATTCTCCCAATAATTGCCTGTAAGTAGTACATGAAATTATGCAAAAGACATTAAAAATGCAAGTCAACTTAATGTAACGCAGTTATCGTGAATATCAGGAATGAAAAGAGGGGTGAGATGCTATAATCATCTACATCATCTACAATGTATTTGTAGCTCTATTACTGCGTTACTGACCACTCAACTGACGACGCACTCCTGTTCAATTGAGCGAATCCGAATTACAGTTGATCATCAATTGTTCCAATTGATCAGAAGCTGACTACAGCATTCAACTGGATGTGGTGGGAAAGTAGATGTATAATCATTGAAATATATAAATTATATATTTCATACAAATGGTTCTAAACTCATCGATGTTCTGGTTCAAAAAGTCGCGTTATAGCTAGGATAAAAAGTTTCCATTTAAATTTGTATTGGACGCGTTACGGTATCTAATCCCATCTAATCTAGCACTCACGTTAAAGATCAGTGCTTTATGAAGTTTTGACTATAACGAAGCAGTGTTGATGGAATATGTCAAACAGTATGGAGAGAAATAAGAATGAATCCATAGCAGCTAAAGAGATGGAGCAGGAAGAAGAAGAAATGAAACGTGAACTTCTCGGTAACCTATCTAGTAAAAATTATGCATGCTTTTTACCATAGTTGTTTATATCTTCGTATTAACCTTCGCATCGATTACATATCCTCTATACTACGGTTGTTAAAAAGTGTGAGATATGGAAATTATAGGAAGTGCAAAATATATTTCGTTAAAATGTAAATAGGAAGCAATAGTTTATCCGAAGGGATAATAAAAATATTGGTACCTTGATTTAAGACTGATAAGGAATTAAGTAAACATAGTACAGAGGCAAAGCTTTTAGAAAATCAAACAAATTTAATAACCACAGAGTTGTGATTTTCCAGATATGGGAATGTATGAGTCAGGTTACACATACAAAGAAATGAAAGACATCCTGGGTTTCATTAGTGAATCTAAGAATATGGCAAACCTGAATAATGAAAGTAAAAATGTACAAAAGGTTTGTTTACTGACTCAGTGGATCACTTCTTATGTTTTATCAAAAATAAACATAAAGCATATAGAAATTCCTCTTAAGTGCGAAAGTTTTGCAAAAGATTTACATATTATATATGAGAATGCTTTTCAGGATTCACTACATTCCTCTAATGAGTGTGCTCCAGAGGCAGTGCATAAAACAAATTTAATGCAGGAGCTGGATGCTCAGGAACATAGCAACACAAATAGGTCCACTCATTCATATAGACCTAATCGTACTTCACCAATACTGGATCGGATATCAACACATGAATTAAGTAGTCCAGAGACAACATCAATTTTTGTGTCCAAAAGTTTGACGCACAGGCGCAAAAGTTCAGACAGTGATGATGTGTTTGATAGAATACACAATAATCAATTGATAAGGGATACATGTCCCAACAGTACAAATAGATATTCCTTGAGGTCAAGAAACTCTTTACACGAATCACAAAGTACACATTTGGCAGAGTTGAAAATGGATGCCCAGTCTGAACAAAGCATGAAATTTGACAGATGGAGAATTAATCCATTGGATTGTTGCATCAATGAAAACGATGTGCCTTTGCATCAGCCTGACCGGCCAGTAGCAGAAGATCGGGAACCCTTTAAATTTTGCAAAGACACACAATCTTCAGAAGTGCTTGAAAAAATATTGATAGCATTGAATCTTCATTTAAAAGAAACAGCAGATTTGTGGCACAGTTGGCATCCTACTACTGATTATAAATTTCAGTGGGGGTCACCCATTCAGGTGGGTACCTCCATTCAATCCATTTCGTATAGAACATATCGCTAAGACTCTTTCAGTTGAATCTTGACCTTATAAGTGTTAGATTTAACTTATGTGATGTGCCATGGAAACTTCATATTTATGTTCTATGCACATGTTACCATGAAGTACACCTTTATCATTCAATTACTATGTGAAAAATGCTATTTCACAAGAATAGCTTAAGTGATTCTTGAACTCCATAAACATTTGCACAGCCTCCTTTGCTGTGCTGTAATTTCTTATGAAGTTTACACACTATATATATCTCTTAGACGTTTTCTATATCAACAGCTACTTTTGGTAAACAATGAGCATCAAATTTGTGATAATAGCTCATAATTTGTGTAATCCGATACTGCCATAAGTTCTTGAATGATTGAGAATTACATCCCTTGTAAGAACAAAGTGTATAAAACCATTCACTAATAGTAGTATTTTTTACAACTGAGGCCCGCAATTATTTCTTATTACAAATCTTAGAATTGCATTTATACAAGTAAATATGTATACAGGTGTTTATAGGGAAGCAGTAGCTAAAACTGTACACCACAAACAACTTTAAATAAATCGTATTTCTTTACAAAAAATATTTGTCTATTTCATTTTTACTACTCTATAATCTAATCCTTCAAACATTGCTGTAGGTGGGGACTACTAATGACAGTTTGGATAAGAAACAGATATCGCACGCTAAAACAGATTCTACGGCCAAATCTTCTGATGAACGGCCTCATAAACGAAAATTTTTATCATCTATATCTGCTCACCTGCTGCTATCCAGTGATGAAGAAGAGGATGAAACAGAGTTTGTCAGTCTAAAGAAAAAAAAAGTACAATCACATGAGAAACAGAGCTCAAACTTTCATCGTAAAAAAAGGCAAACTGTAAATGATGGTACAGTTCAACTTAACAAATCGCAGAGCAAAGACCAGTCTATGGAAAATAAGACTTGGGAAACTTTTATTGATGATAAAAGCGCCCAAGGATTAGGTCTTAAGGAACAGGAACGAGAAGCATCAAATACTGAAAAAAAATCTGCAAGTCATGTTAAAAATTTGTGCTTCAGTACTCTAGACAGTTCAAAAGAGACGGAGCACAAGAAAACAGATTCTCTGCGCAATTACGGGGATGATGAAAATGTTGATATCCGGCGAGTCCAAGAAAAGAAAAAAAATACGCCTCGCGATGATGAAATTCTGTTGGAACTCGATAAAGATACTGATGAAGAAAATATTAAATCTGTCGGAAAACAAGAAATCAAGCCATTAGCTTTAAAGCGCTTATCGGTTAGATTGGAAAGAGGCTGTGCAATGTTAAGGAAATATCAAATTGACGAACAGAAAAAGAAAGAAATGGAAAAGGAAGAGGCTCGAAGAAGAGAAGAAGAAGAACGGAAAAAAATGCAAGATGCTATTAAGGAGCGTGTGGAAGAAATGCAAAAAATACACAGACAACGAGAGAAGGCTGAAAAATTGGAAAAGGAAAAAAGCATGAAGTGGAACAATGTTTTGCAAGGAAAAAATAAGGAAAATAGAGAAAGATTAAGGGCTACGCATGAACAAGATGTCAGACAGTTGAAAATCGCGGAGGGCGATCTTGCACAATCAGTTAGTATAGTCATTTTTCTTTAGTATATTAATTTTCTATTCTGAAGTGACAATTTAAGTATTATTTTATATACTCTGCACTTTTCTATACAGCATCTTTCTGGTACAATAAATGAACAAGATGAAGACACAGAAGATTTAATAGAATGTGTGTCCTGTCCAATATGCAGCAGACCATTTCCTACTACAGTGATAGAAATGCATGCTGCGTCATGTGAGCAATACAATGTAGACGATGATAATATTACTAATATCGGACCAACAAGGGTAGGATATTCAAGAAAATGCAAAACAAATGCTGACACATTGGAATGCAACATATGTTCAAAGTTCAAAACGTCTAATGGTATTGAGTATGAAGACCATGTTAACAATTGTTTACAAAGGAAACAAAGAGAAGGAGAATCTCAGTCATATGGTATGGTTTTAAAGTATTCCCCAAACATATGTACTTCTATTACACATCAAAATTTTCAGGGTGCACAAACATTGATGTACGGCAAATTCCAGATTCGCCTATTCGGTGCTTTCGACCGATTAGCGAACAAACTGATAGTGAAATAGATTATAAAGGACAGTTTGCTTCTACTAGCAGGGGGCAACCTACTCGCGGTAGGAAAAGAAAACGTTAAAATGGTAATTGTTAATATCAATGGCACAATAGTGTGAGAAACATTGATCTTTCAAAAAACAATTCAACGCGTATTTTACATTTGAATAGCATTCCACAGATTTTATACCTTTGTTAAATTCCCATGTGATAAGTTTTCAAAATATTGAAGAAACACTCAAGGGAGATAATGGCTCTAATCTAGCATATCGAATATCACAGATATAAGTTGCCCTACTTTTCATACAAAGATAGAAGTATTATTAATGATACAACATATGTATGAAAGATATAAAAGGAAGATATAATATACCAAAGTTACTTCAGAGTGTACCACATTCAAGAAGCATAAACACATACTCTTCCTTTATAAAGGGAGATGATACAAAAATGTATATAAATCAAAATATTTTTATACATATACAGTTGTTGTTTGCAAATAAACTGAATTAAAAATTACATACTAGTTGCACATTGTTTTACTATTTTTAATCAAATTCCAGTCTATATGAATATTATTAAAGTGAAGAAAATAGAGGTAGGCAAAAAGACATCATAATCTATTCTGATTATCATGTCTGGTATTTAAGTTCATCTATCTTAATTGATGCACTTCTGATAAATCAGATAAGAAATACAGTTTTCGCACTTATTGCAAGCAGATAGAATTTAGAATGCCGGTTTTCTTCAATGCTCGAACAACTAAAGTCGAGTAAAATATCGGTTCCTAGAAATAAAATATAATTCTTTTACATTAACATTCTTCAACATAATGGATAAGTGTTCGATTTTTTTTATTATATTTTCATTAATAAGCACTAATGTGCTATCCATAACCTTAGACGGGATATGGAATGGGATTCTCACACACAATGGTAAGTTTTATAAGTTATTTCCTTCCCGAATGACCCAACATAAATTTAAATATTTCCATCGACAAATATTTTAAATCAATAACAGTTTTCTTATAACAACTATAATATTCTTTCCTTAGAATTACAATTTACTGCAACTGTGCCTGGCGGTATTTATACAGATCTCGCAAGAACTAACATAATACCCAATAATTTATTTGGGGATAATGATATAAAAAATCGATGGGTGGGAAACCAGTCTGTTGTTTATTCTACTACCTTAAATGGTAATCCATCCTAATGCTTTAAACTTCCATCTTTATACTTACTAATTTCTTATACCAATAGTCATATATTTTTCTATAGCTGATAAAGTATTGCTTGAAGCACCAAGAATCCTGTTGATTTTTCATGGAGTTGATACATTTTCAACAATTTTCTTAAATGATGAAGAAATAGGAAAAACTTCGAATATGTTCGTGCGGTATACATTCGATGTAAAAGAATACGTAAAGGTAAATTGTTTACCTTTATTGTTTTCCTTATACTTACTAATTTTTTGTGGAAACCCTAGCCAGGGAACAATATTTTAAAAGTTGCTCTCACTTCTGCTGTAAAAACAGCAGAAGGATTATTTGACGAACAAGCAATAAAATATGTAGTGCCACCAGTGTGTGTTCCCAGAGAATATAATGGGGAATGTCATGTTAATCACATACGAAAAATGCAAGCAAGTTTTTCTTGGGATTGGGGCCCAGCTTTCCCATCAATTGGAATTTGGTACTTTTTATCCTTGGAAACCACCATAAAAAATTTCAGTTGGTAGTAACAGTAGATATTGTAGGAAAAGTGTGGAACTGATACCGATATATGATGTTGAAATTATGGAAATCTCAACAACAATTCAAAAAGAAGGTGAAAATTGGAAACTTAAGGCTGACATTTCTTTACAAATAGCACTTCCCAGTTTAACACAAGTTGAAGTATTAACAGAACTTGACATTTCTGGTTCATCAATAATTAGTGATAATAAAAAAATAAATCTTCATATAGAAGAGATGAAGTCATCAATTTCAACTGTATTAATTATACCAAAAGTATGTATTCATTAGAACAGTTAGTGGAAAAATTTGAAAGCCTTTTGAACAGTATTTTTATATTTCCAAACAGGATCTTATAAATTTGTGGTGGCCAAATGGATATGGTGAACAAACACTTTACACTTTGAGAATAATGGTGAAGTCTTTAAATTCTGTAGTTCAGAAAACAGTACGAGTTGGCTTCAGAGAAGTTGAACTTGTGGAAGAGCCTCTTAAAGAAGGATGTAGTTTTTACTTTCGTATAAATGGGATACCAATATTTGCAAAGGGTAGCAATTTTATCCCTGCAAGCATTTTTCCTGAACTTGGAGCAAACTATGATACCATTAAACATTTATTATTATCGAGCAAACAAGCTCATATGAATATGTTGAGAGTCTGGGGTGGTGGTATTTATGAATCAGATCTATTTTATGATCTGGCTGATGAATATGGAATTATGATTTGGCAAGATTTTATGTTTGCTTGTGGAATGTATCCCACGAGTGAAGAATTTTTAGCTTCTGTGAAAACAGAAGTTATACAAAATGTACAAAGGCTAAAGAATCATCCTAGTGTCATTCTGTGGGCTGGAAACAATGAAAATGAAGCGGCCTTGTATGGTGATTGGTATGGGACTAATGCTAAAACAATATACAGAACAGACTATGTAAAACTTTACATTGATCTCATTAAAAATGAAGTTGAGCAATTAGACACTACAAGGCCTTTTCTAGCGTCTAGTCCCAGTAATGGGGTATATAACACTGCTGAATATAATTACACAGGAAAAAATCCATACTCAAATTTATATGGTGATGGTATGATATCCAAAAAATTACTTGCTATATGATATAATTTCTATTATACTAATATTTTGTAATTGCAGTTCATTACTACAATTACATTAAAAATGCATGGGATATAAACCAATATCCTCGGGCAAGATTTTCATCGGAATACGGTTTTCAATCGCTGCCTTCGATATATACTATAGCAGAAGCTGCAGAGAGTATAACTGATTTAAATGAAAATAGCAACTTCATGAAACATCGACAGCATTTGCCATTCGGAAATGTTTTTATGCGCAACCTCATTTCAAGAAATCTCAAGCTTCCAAGTAGTAATAATACTTTGCAGAATTTTGTTGATTATATTTATCTAAGTCAAGTCAATCAAGCAGTTGCCCAAAGGATCCAAACAGAATTTTACCGACAAGCAAGATCCGATTTAAATAACATAGGGGAAGGAATGACAATGGGTGCCCTTTATTGGCAATTAAATGATGTTTGGCAAGCACCTTCATGGTCATCTATAGACATTAGTGGTAGATGGAAAATGCTTCAATATTATGCCGCAGATTTCTTTGCTCCTGTTATTGTAACATCTCACTTGTCCCAAGCCAATGATCTTTCGCTCTTTGTGGTTTCTGATTTATTATATTCAATACCGAGTTGCACAGTAGAAGTTAGCGTATTTCGTTGGAATAGAACTACACCCATCCATGTAAAGCAGCTCACAAATATTGAACTGGTATGTAATAGCGAAACACACGTTTTAGTACCACTGCTCTATAAGTGATATAATATGACTATGCATTTTAGGAATCTAATAGGGCAAAATTAATTGATAAATTCTGGCTCGATAAATTTCTGGAACAACTAGGATGCGGCTCCTTAAAAAATGCAAAAGAACATTGTATCATAACACTCACCCTTAAAAATGCAGAGGGGTCTCTCATAGCACCCACTAATTATGTGTATCCTGCCGAATTGAAGTCCATTGATTTACCCCTTGCAAATATTACTGTAAGTACAGGGAAGAAATTGAAAAATAAGAAAATATTGCTATAATTAATAATTTTTAGATGCGAGTAGAAGAGTTGCAAATACCTGGTAAATATGAGAATTATCCCGACTTTTCCATTGAGTTGACCAGTGATAATATTTCGTTGTTCGTTTGGCTTGAAACTGGTGCCATTCGTGGACATTTCTCAGAGAATGGTTTTCACATGTTCGAAAGTACAAAACGTATAATTTTTCACACCAAAGAAGTTACAACACCAGCAGCTCTACGCGAAAGTATTCAAATCATAACACTCTCTGATATTGATAACGTAAACAGAAAAAATTTTCCAAGTGACATAATAGCTTGGTAAAAAATTGCTGTACAAAATACTCATTTAGTTGATGGTGAATTCTTCACGATGGAAAATAAATATCATAGTGCAGATACACCTCAAATCCAATGAGGAATAACAGCACAATCAGTGACAATCCAAAAATCAAACATGTCAGCTCTGTCATGCCTTTTCAGACGAAAAGTTTATAAGTCGATTTCAGCATTTTTTACTTTCTCTTCATTTGTTCTGATTAAATATTTAAGAAATCGATAAGATTATCGTTCCCATGAACAAAATATACACATACAAAATGTACGTACAATGTTAAATAAAGTTCTATTTTCAACATTTATACATAATAACATATATTACTCTCTTTGCGCAATTGACTCTTCGATTTAACAAAATACAACATTATATTTTTAAAAGTCGACCAAGCCGTACAGGGTGATTCACTTGCCTTTGAATCAGAACTCTCCTAGCCCTTATTTTTTTTGGTGGACTTCCCGACCTTCTCCGGGACTGAAATTTGGTGGGTAATATTTTTTTGCATCAAGGAAGCTACTATAAAAATTCTAGAGCCCTAGCTCAAAATTTTTTTTTCGGCAAATTTTTTAAGGCATACCCCTTCAAAAATTTTCGATTTTTCGAAGGTTCTGGGACCGGGACGAAAGCTTGATTTTTCGATTACTCGTGTCTCAAAACAGATAAAAAACATAAATGTTGTGGGGGAAATGCCGGAATTCTACCTAAAACACGTGGAAAACCGATCTTGAATATTTCATTTCAACGGTTTTCCCTATGTTTTTTTATCTTCCCGACCTTTCCCGGGGCTGAAACTTTGTAGAAAGTGTTTTTTTGCATCGAGGAAAAGGTAGAAAAAATTCCAGAGCCCTAGCTCAAAATTCATTTTTTCGCAAATTTTTTAAGGCATACCCCTTCAAAAATTTTCGATTTTTCGAAGGTTCTGGGACCGGGACGAACGCTTGATTTTTCGATTGCTCGTGTCTCAAAACGGATAAAAAACATAAATGTTGTGGGGGAAATGCCGGAATTCTACCTAAAACACGTGGAAAACCAATCTTGAATATTTCACTTCAACAGTTTTTGCCATGTTTTTTTATCTTCCCGACCTTTCCCGGAGCTGAAACTTGGTGGGGAATGTTTTTTTGCATCGAGGAAGAAGTAGTAAAAATTCCAGAGCCCTAGCTCAAAATTCATTTTTTCGCAAATTTTTTAAGGCATACCCCTTCAAAAATTTTCGATTTTTCGAAGGTTCTGGGACCGCAACGAACGCTTGATTTTTCGATTGCTCATGTCTCAAAACGGATAAAAAACATAAATGTTGTGGGGGAAATGCCGGAATTCTGCCTAAAACATGTGGAAAACCGATCTTGAAAAATTGATTTTGATGGTTTTCCCCGTGTTTTTGGTACTTCCCGACCTTTCCCGGGGCTGAAATTTGGTAGGTAATGTTTTTTTGCGCCAAGGAAGATACTATAAAAATTCCAGAGCCCTAACTCCAAATTTTTTTTCCCCATATTTTTGGCCACCGAAAATATCCCATTTTTGGTCGTGATTCAAAGGCAAGTGACTCACCCTGTACATTAATGTTCACTAATATTGTATAATACTCAGTGAGTTCTAAAGTTAATAAGCGTAAGTGGAGATTCTTCATTGCTTTATATCACTTGTTCATTTAGATCACATTATTAGTAAAACGCAGTTAGAAAAATATTTTAAGGCAACAAGAAAATTATACGAAAATCTATCGACAAGCTATAAAGCAATTCGTTTGCCGTTTTGTTCGTCCTTCGTGATCCGTCATCAATTTCGAACTCTAAAAATACTTTCGAATTAATATTCTTTGCCAATTTTAAAGTACTATAATCTTATATCCTCTGACGGTGATTGAAGATATCGTCGGCTTAAATTAATAGCGACCATAATACAACATAGCAGTAAAGGTCCAAATATCGCCCCCTCAACACCTAAGCAAAATATTCCACCGGCTATAGACAAACCGGTTAAATACGGATGTCCGCCACTAAAAGAAAAAAGTGTCTTAATTTTTTGCTGCATGAAATCTATTTGCTCGTAGAAGAAAAGCAACAATACCCTCTGATTTCTGCGTAAAATTCAGTGACAACGATGTTGCATGGAAGAAAATGAAACAGGAAGAAAAGAATAGCCATCATTGGACCTCGCGTAACCCACAACTCCACAGTTGCTGGGATACAAGCGAAATATGCGTCCAAAAAGGGTACCGCTCCAAGTATGGTCGCAAACGTAGCTGGTAAATAAACCAGTTTCACTTGGAACATATTGTGCACGAACCATGTCCACATGCCAAAAAATGATGCAAGCTTAAATGTCGCTGCGAAGACACCAATTACTGCTTCTTGCAACGCAACAGCAAACCTGATAATATAAAAAAAAATCATTCACATTTTTAAAAGATGTAACATTATTTCTACTTTCTATATATAGTTAACCATATTTATCGAATCACATACCCTTCCATCAGTAATGCGCTTAAGTATACATACCCTGTATTACTATTTACATCAATACAATAGATTAATATGAAAAATAGATTTTAGAAGACATACCTATGGCAACTGATTGGGCTAAACATTGTAGTCAATTCAACTGGTTTGTAAGTTTTATTACTTGAATTAAGTAAATAAAACAGCGTCGTAAAGAAAACCACCTAAAGGGAGAAAGTACTATTACTTTCATATTTTTAAAAGATATTTCCTGATTAGGATATGCAAAAATTTAATTACCATACTGAGCGCAAAATTGAAAACTGCAGTCCCACTCATTAAGACAATATAAAATAATTCGGAAAACAGATTCAGAATGACTGACATATTTCCTTTCACAATACCCCAAATAGAATCCAAGACAGACATAAATGTCCCAATATTATCTTTAACAAAATTTTGAAGGCTGGTCATATTGAATAGCTCTGTTAAAAAAAATAATGATTTTTATACAAATGTAACTGGATATAATTATGGCAATTCTTGGGGTATTCTTACGCAAAGGAGTTTTTCCATAACTATCTGTGAAGCTTTCCCAAACAGAGTATGCTGCAGCAACATCTACAGTTGGTCCAATTAGATCAGGACTTGAATTAGACATCATCCATGCCTGATAAAGTCTATCCCACAGTTCCAAAACTTTCTTTTCCATCTGTTCTGCCTTAATAGGATCTAAGTCCTTCACTAAACCTTTTACCTGAAAGTAAAATATTAATTCATAGCACATTGTTTACTGCCAAAACAGTTCATGCATATCTTACCCCATCAGAAATTGCACTTCTACCATATGTATAAGCATTGTCTAGTACACTGTTAACAGAATCTTCCCATTGCTCTGGTAACCAATCAATATCTGGATTATTTACAAGCGTAGAATTCACTATTTCACCAATTACGTGAATCAGATGCATACTCTCTGTATATGCCTGTAAGGATATATTTTTGTTTATCAAATGTATCACAACCTTAATATATAGAGGCTTGTGGTAGTACCTGTATTGTTATAAATATTGAAGTACAGGTAGTAAAAACAATTAATCCCAAAATCACAGATGTAGTTGCCACTGCATTGACTGAACCTTTTAATACTTTAGTTAATTTTTTGTCAGCAATAATGCTGACTCTATATAAACCTCTAATATTAGCTGGTAGTAATGCTTGGTGCCTCTCTGAACACCAAGATTTAAAAATGTCGAATATTAAGTAAAGCTGCTGAAGTATTACTGTCCAAATCCCAAAATAACTTCCAAGCTTCTTTAGAGTGTAAATTGCTATTGGAATAGTTAATATAAATATTGCCCATCTATGATTCCATATGAGCATACCAATGCAAGCATACAATGCTCCATACATATATTTGTCTGTATCAACCTTTGCATTGTCCATATCAATTGACTTTCCAAGTTCTTTTCTCAGCCTTCCCAAAAGATAGCGATTACGCAACATTACGCCAGCATCTAATGACATAGATTTTTTTGATAGTTTGGCATTGCTACTTGTATTTTCCACCTTCAAAGTATCCATTTCTTCTTTAGGATTAACAGTTTGTACATCTTGCTTTGGAGTTTCTGGTACATTCAAAACATTTCTCACAGATTTCTCTGATGGTAATGGTTGAAGTGTGTCTTGTTGTTGTGGCACTACTATATTGTTAGTTAGAGCAAACCTAATTGCTTCTATCATTGTCATCTGTCTACCCTCTAATTCTTGATCTTCCATGATCAGTATCACTTCATAGATGAATCCAAGTAAACACAAGCCTTGGAGTGTCATGAAGACAAGCATTTGGTATATACCCACTAGATTGGATACATAAAGACTTATCATGAACCATATCACAAATGATGGATATCGAAAATGAATGGAGGTCTTTGGTGTCCAGTATACAAGCAGTACTGAGAGATATCCAATAAGTACAATGGCAATCTGCAATAAAAATATATGTAGAAATATATAATTCAACAGATTTCATTCTCATGTATAAAATCATGAGGAATAATAGGGATTATACCATACCATGTAAATGTTACATGTTGATATGAAGAAGTTGAATATAGCATTAAAGAGCATAAATATTCTCCATAAAAAGCTTGTTAATAAAATAGGAGTGTAATGATATACACCCAAAATTACAGCACATGTTACTGCGATCGCAGCAATGTATTTAACATACTTCCATAAAAATGATCCAAGGCCCTCAGAAACCTGATCAACTATTTGGACAGGCAGTAATGTCAAACTGACAACCAATGGTTGATTTGACGTTTCAACATTGTCAAACCAAGATTCGACAGCTGTCGCTAAAGAGTACTTAAACGGAAAAAGAACTGAGCCGCATAAAAGTGCCCAGATCAGAGGTTTGATGAAACAGCTCAAAATAATGTAAAGGCCGTAGCTAGCAGCTGAGACCAGGCACAGAAGAAGAAGAGCTACGGCATTATAAATGCCTTGTTTTAAGGCTTTTTCATGCCCCGTGCTAAAGCGTGACAACATATTTGAAAGGTTATCCATCGGCGATCGTATATTTTCCATTATGTATATATGTTTCTTCCTCCGATCAGCGTTTTGCATTCAATTTCAAATTTACTTCGAACGTCAACTAAATGCTGTAGCGTTTAAGTAATGCAAAAACGGATTGTAACAGGACAAACCCGAAACATGTTTATGCCGGTGAACAGCACCAGTGTGCAGAGCAATCCGTGTACCAATTGATAGAGATAGATGCTGGATCACTCTTCCCGCATTACTCCGTATCACTCCGCATTGTCCCGCATTGCGTTGGGGATGGGATAGGACTGGATAAGACCAGATAGGACTCTGTCTGATTTTGCCTTTGCGTAAAAAAGAGATAACTGGAGAATGTTATATACTAACACGCTACAATACAGTACATATACGTATTTTCCAATAAAAATTGGTGCCATTATTTGATGATAAGCTCACAAACTATGAGAACGTGTGCTCATGTATCAGCACATGTATCAATATTTAGCAGGAATGTAAATAGAATTTTTTTGTTTTGATGCTCCTGTAGAATAGAGGTCGCGATGAGAATGTTACTGCATTTTTCCTGCAATACCGTGCCAATACATTTTGAAAAATTGCACATTTGTTCATTTGTGATGTGAGATATCTTTATTTTTTCGATTTATAAAAAAGAGAGCCGAGTATTATTTTTTAAACATTGGAAATATTAAACATTATATTTTACCTTTATATATTTGAAGAATTTCAGCGACAAAGAACTAAAAGTTGAACCAAAAGTTCATGATCTCTCATTGTACGTTCCATTCTCGTACAATTCAAGTGCAAAACTGTCATCGTTAATGAACTGCTGTATACCGATATCGTTGCAAACACATGCGTATCAGAATAAATTCTTATCCTAAAGTGTCGCATAAAATATAAATAAATAGCCCAGAAAATGTTTCATCTCAGGATCCCAGTCTTTTATTTCAGAGAATGATCTGCCAAGCTCCTTGTATTTGCTTCACTAGAAAGCTAAATTATATTTACCATATGAAATTTAAATCTACCAAGATCAATCTTTCTACCTAATCAAAAAATAAATAAAATGTTCATGATTAATATTTACCTAAATATGAGAAAGAGAAGTAACACAATGTACATCCTATATTTATATTAGTTGTAGAAAGTGCACTATCCAATATGAAAGATCACTTATGAAGGAACTACTTGATTAATTCTTCCAAAAGATTTTAAAAGAATATGAAGTATCGCAATTTACAATAATGGACTTCTCTTGCTTATAAAAACAATATCGAAGCAATATTCAAACATTTATAGCTCACAAGTAGCTTGAAAAAATACTACTCACATTTGACTTTTGAAAATTTAAAAAACCCTGTGATACCTCTCTGAATCGAGATGAGCATAAAAATGATTACATTGTTAACAAAGCATTCACAGTAATACCCCCTAAACTACCTCAAGGCTTTCCACAATTCCTGTTAATGAATACTGGGCGGCTTAATATTATCCTGCACCATAAAGTGCATGTAATTTGGCCAAGAGATAGGTAATCTCACAGCACTAACGAACATGTATCGGTTCACATGAAAAACATTGAATTCCAATTTATGATCCAAAGTGTTTCCCGTTTTTTTTTCTATTAAACGCTTTAATATAACTTAAGTTGTAATGCAAATGTCTTAATCACCTATATTTGGAAAGTAAATCGCAGCCAAGGCATATACATAAACATATGTACCTTTCGTATAAAGAACACAGACACACTAAGAATCTCTCACATCGTTCGCAGGCGTATAACTGATTTTTCATCCTGTTACAGCAAAAAACCACACAGTTATACGCAAAGATAGTCCTGTATTGTATGCTTCCAAGATAAGCACCGTAAGAAAGAACATGTACAGAGTTAGGTATTCTTTGTTTGCAATTGCACAATCATTTGCAGATCAATAATAGTCTTCTCTAACATTTCGACCCAAGAGACATTGTTCAAAGAGCATCGCATCTGGTTAGTTGTCGTAGATTCCGTTAAACTTGGGGGTATTGCAGCAATACTTGTAGACATATCTTCTGCTTGAGTATTACTCTTATGTCTTGAAGTACTTTTGTCGTCCCCAGATTCTGATGATGCTGTGTCGTTTATCTCTGGTTTATCCTTCTCTTCAACGTCTATATCCTCAACATTTTTGTCATCCATTTCGGTGATTTGCAAATGCAACTCTTTATCCACTGTATCGTTGTCTTCATTTATGGTGAATTTACGTTTCTTCGAAGGCGCTTCAGTTTCTGATTGACTTGATTCCTTCATCTTAATTGTTCTTGTTCTCGATAACAATGTCTCCAGTGCTGAATGCAAACTCCCTGGCGGCTTCAATCTTGTGCTACTGCTATAAACCAACGTCAATGCACGTAGATCACCGGTCAGTCTGTGCGCGGATGCTTGAATATCAACAGCTTCAACCATCGCCGTCAACGAACTAACTAGATTGTCAATAAGTAAGCAAGTTTGCTCAGTCAACACGTGATTTGCTAGCTTGGGAAAGAAAGTTTTAAGAAATGCGTGTATTGCTGGTACCCCGAGTGAGGATCTTTCATCTAGCAATACAGCGTCTACATAATCCACTGTGTAAGAGGAACAAAGCAGGGCTGTTATATGTTTCCGATCGATGTGTGTAGCTGCATGAACGTCTAGCCACAATCTTGGAAATAAGGCCAAGTGCAATGGTACACCTGAAATAAAGTTTTGCATTAATAAGACAAATTCATATAGAAAATTAAAACGTAAAATATAACAGGTTTTCAAATGAAAGAAGCCTACCTTCGAATCCAAGCATAGCGCTTAAATTGACAAGGGTATCTGTCATGCAATCATTATTAATGGCCAACCTACACATTACATCAATCAACTCATGATATGGCAAATAAAATTCAAGTAGCGCATTATCGTATTCTGGATCAACGCCCTTTGATGCTTCGAGTTGCGAATGAGGTACTGCCATTTGCACCATTGGACGTGCAGGTCGTGTAGGCATTTTTCCTGGTGGTGTTGAACGTCTTGGTAGGTAGGGACCAGGTGGAACAGCAGCATGAGATTCTTGAAGAGCAGCGTGGCAGTGTGAAAGCAATGGTGCCAAATTTAATATAGCTTCTGCAGGCACAAGCATGACAAGCTCTTTCAAGAGATCTATTGCTAAGTTCCGCATATCAGGAGGATTGTACGTGTTCAGAAGTGTGGCCAATTTTCGAAGAATATCAGGCCACTCTTTACAATTTGCCAGTATATTTCTTGCATCTGGTCCATCTCGTGCTGTCCTGATACATCGTACAAGTTCCACAATGATCGCTATGAGTTCTGCAAGATCGCCTGCCACATGACAAGCGGTCGCTTCATGATACATGATATGTAGCATATGAAATGCTTCAAGGGCCATGCTCAGTCCACCGTTATATACAACGTACAAGCGGTCATCATCTGATTCGATTAGGATGCTGAAAATAATAAATAAGCAATTATTTTTTAGCATATACAGAATTCTGCTAGTGAGTAAAAAATGTACCGGAATGCAGAGATGAGAGTTGCCCAACATGAGCGACCATCTAAACCTTGCAGGTAAGATGATAGCGTTCCCCTTCTAAACGATGCTATCTCAGCTTCTTCCTGTTCTGTTTGATCAGGATGTCGTGCAACAAGTAACTGCATTAGTTTGAACAGCTCGTCCACTGCCTGTACGTATAAAATAAATCAATGAAATTGTCATGTTTTAAGAAAGTAGACAAAAGACTTTAACAAAACCTACTGTAGAGTACTGCGTGGGATGAGGAGTTATATTCTTAAATGCCCATTGGATATTTTGGTGTGCAGCCAATTGTCTTGTAAATGTTCGTGATTGTTGGCAGCAAAGTCGAAGTAAACCATAATAAGCAGGTAGCATTACTCGATTAAATAGTACCACATCTTGATCTTCGTGATCCGCACTAAAATGATCCAAATGACAGAAAAACCTTTTCTAAAAAGAACTCCATAAAATATAGACACACGATATACATTTATATACATGTGAC
The DNA here is from genome assembly GCA_910591665.1 of Ectemnius continuus. Taxonomy (NCBI): domain Eukaryota; kingdom Metazoa; phylum Arthropoda; class Insecta; order Hymenoptera; family Crabronidae; genus Ectemnius; species Ectemnius continuus. The sequence goes on along the minus strand of OU342868.1, from coordinate 1,926,447 downwards.
TTACAGTATGTAATTAAATGCAATATTCTTTGTAATATGTGGATTGTGCAATATCATGGCTACATTTTCAGGGCAATCGGAACAAACATGATACCAAAACAGTAGAACAGCTTGTTTGTTATGATGTACAGGAATGCTAGGCTCAGAAAGTTTCGGATGAAAGAGTGTCCATAAGTCATTCAGATACTGTCCAAACTAAAATCAGATTTCACAATCATTGATCCATTGCACTTCATACTATTATGTACTGTATCATATTCCAAATAATTATTTACCATTAGTTTCTCTGTTTTAGATACAACACAATATGTGAGCAAAGCGAAGTAGGCAGTGAGTTTCATTGTACCATGGGTTTGAATATCAATGTAATGTCTTGCAGGTTGCAGCAATCTTAGAAGTGCCGTGTATATTTCATGTAATATCAAAGTAGCTTCTGGCGATAGTTGGAGTTCTCTAGACGAGTTGCATCCCAATCCTAATCGGTGGGCACTACGATAGCCCTGTCTAAAGTGCGTTGATGGTACTAGTGATACGAGTAAGAAAGCCGCGGCTGAACGAACTCTTTGATTTGAGTGTTCCAACAAAAAGTGTTGCAGCCAGGTGTCTAAACCTTGCAAGACCCAAGCATGTGCAAGCTTACTTCTTGTAACTGCTAGAGCTAGCCATTCAAGTGCACCATGGGGTGCTACACGCGCTGCTTCCCACACTCTGCCCAAAATTAATTGTGTCATACAAGGCAGTCCAGTAGGCCCCGAATTCTCCGTTAATAAAGTTAGCAGCTTAAAAAACGGTTGGCATACATCTGTGTGTTTCGTTATAGCCTGAAATATCATTGTCACGATGTGTATGGCCAATCTATCATTCCACCGACACAGCGATTGAATTAAATTTCGTGTTTGATTCAAATTTATAGCATCTCGAGTCTGCTGGTATAGAAAGGGAAACCCTTTACCACCCGCAACTGCACTGAGGTCTGCCGGTGACAGTGCTAATCTATTGAAGGAAAAATATTGTTTTACCATTATATCATCCCGAAATATACTTTAAATATTACCTGTGATCTGGTCCTCTACTACGCTCAACTAGTGTTGCTATTAATGTAATCATCTTGTCTAAAGAAGCAGGCCTCAATTTGTCTGTCGGCATTGCTACGATTTCTTCTTCTTCTTCTTCCTCGCTAACGGCATCAACGAACTCATGCGTCTTATGTCCAAGATAAAAGTTCACCATAGTGGAAATGGCTTGTACTCGTATTAAAAACAACGTTTCCTCCTCTCCCATTTTACTAAACTCATATAAGAAACTGAAATACTCTGTCAGATGCTTTAAATGTTGTTTAGCGTGTTCCATCAACGAAAGTAACATCCTCACAAATTTTGTTACACAAGATCGTGTGCCAACAGTACTTAAATCATTTTCCTCATCACAGAGGAGATACAAAGGTGCTTGAGTAGCGCGCAATCGTTGTATCACATGAATGCATAGCCTTTGAAACATTTGCCTCACCATTTGATTAGGGCATTTGACTAGAATTTGAATTGGCCACCATGAATCACCAGCCATCCTCTCAAGAAATCTAGCACATGCTCCAGGAGAACCATTGAATTGTTTAGTCAACAGTTCCACCCATTGAACCATCGTTGGCTTCTCTTTTGCGTGAATGAATGTCTCCATAAAGAAGGAAGTCGAGAGATCTGCCGACATTTCGGTAATATCCGGTTGTAGAGAAAGCAGAGTTTGAGGTATGTAGCCACATATCTGCCACATAAATGTGAAATATGTATGCTCAAATATGTTTTTATCTTGCAAGAAATGCATGTTGTCTTGCCATATCCAATCCTCAAGCTCTTTATTCAGTTCTAAAGGTGGCAATTTGTTTGTATTTTTGTGAATTAATAAAGACGACTGTTTTTCATTGGGGCTCGAGACTGTGGCCTCATCTTCCTTGGCCTGATCGCCTGGATCAGCACACCACTCATAAAATAACATGTATGCAGAATTGGTTTTTTCGAAACTGAAGTCCATAAACTTATCCGTCACAGAATCATAAGTTTTGCTGGTCATTTCGCCGCCAAAACACTCAGCAGCAATTTGATTAGGGTCAAATGGTTTAACTTCCGCATCGTTAAACAGAAACCATTTATCTTTATTAGGACTGGTTCGATCTCTAATGAAGCTGTAATAGTGTCCACCATCAGCTGTGCCAGTATGTACTGTTACGCCTATTAAATCATAGAAGTAATGTTCCATTTCCTCTTCTTCAATACTTTCGCCCAAAATATTTTGACATTCCCCCTCAGACTTTCTTTTTTCAGATGCTTTTTTCTCCTCTTGGTAATGTTGTGGCATTAGTTTCTTCTCTACGTATCCTGACATATCAAGTCTTAATGGAAAACTGAAATGTGTGTTCACTTTCTCCTTCAACATAGTTCCCATATTGAAAGTATATCGCATGGTATTAAAACACAATATATGCGGCAGTTTCTTGAAGCAAGCTCTTTTCTCTGCTCTAGCTTTTTTACCACATTGAGAACAAGTGTACATGTTGTCTCCTTCAAGTGTGTCTTTAACTGTAACTTCGTCCAAGCTTTCGTAAAGATTTCGCATATCAGCAACCTGACAACGAACTGTGTAGAACTCTTCCAGTGTTCGACTAACGTGCTCACAATCCAATGATACAACATTATTCGATATGACGCCACAGAATAATGTTTTGACCAGGTTTTTTAAATCATTAGTCATTTCTTCTAGTTTTGATACAAGATCGATAAAGAACTCGGCCATATCTTTCTGCTCTCCTGTATTAAGTGGTTCGTGATTCATCGTGTAAACTCTACAAAAGCTTCGTGGATTATATGCTTTCCTTTCAGACTCCAAAAGATAAGCAAACATTCTTTGAAGCTCCCGTAGTGTAAGTTGATGTTTATTTGCTCTATTGCAATCAGCACCAAGTATTGAAACACGTGCTTGTGGCATCATATATAAGTGTTGCATACAACTTGCCATATAACAAGTCGCACCTAAGTTTGTTAGACCAACATATCCACAATCTGATCTTCCATCTTCGTGTGGCCAATAATCCCATGGATAAGGTGAATGAGGTCCAGGTTTATGTTGCGTTAATAATTTTTCATGGAGTATTTTGTAATTCTCGGGTGCTGATTTTACCAGTTCAACCAAAAGATCAAAAGCTGCAGATCTTGAAACTTGACTCTTGCACTTTGGTACATGCTTCGACCGTGGATTAGGTAATGCGAACAAGAAGTCGAAGACTTCGTGTAATAAATTTTGGCCAACTTTTCCCTGTTTACACGGTGGATTATGAGTCATGATGTTACATGTAAGATTTAATAATCCTACCAAGCCGTCGTCCTCTACAGTATTGTGTCGCGTTTCTAAATGTTCTCTATTTAAAACGGAATCAATGACTCGTATAGCCAATCCCTCGAGATCTATACTTAAATTCGAGGAGTCATCACAACCATCCTTGATTGCATCCTCTGGTAGAGAGTCAACTAATCGACACACCAACCAGAAATAATCCCTACATGCAGGTCCATATGGCTCTTTTCCGTCATCGAGTACAGAATGTAGGTGTAATGGTAAGTCAGGTTTTCTATGACATGGTTGCATTGCTTCGGCTATCATGAGATGCTCCAGCAACGTATTCAACATAGGTACGATAAGTCCAGAAATATCGGCATTCTCATCGTCAGATCCTGTAGTTCCCAGACATAATCTGTACAAGGCAGTGCAGACCTCTCTCCTGACAGCAGGTTCGGGATCTTCAAGTACCAATCTGCGTAACCATGTTTTACCAAAAGGCTCGGGCGAAGAGAAAAGATATTGCCTCACAGACTGATCGCTGTGCACCCAACAAACCAATAACGCCATTGTATAATGTATCACTTGCGATCTTCCGAACAAGCCTGTTTTATAATGGTTCGGGTCACGCGGCAACGATGCTTCATTTAGTATGCTGGTTATTCTCGGCATAACAGTGTCCACATTCATCATTGACAGCATTGCGTCACTAAGTTTAGGTACAAGTAATTTATCTGTTTTGCTACGTTTTTTTTCTTCCTTCACAACTCCTAAGTAGCACAACTGTTTTAACAAACTAGCAAGGCAGTCCTGCTGCCACTCACTACCGTCGCCCTGCTCCAAGCACCCAGACATAAAGATATCAAACAAATGTCGTAGACCACCATGATTTACGAACAATGTTGACCACATAGTATCCCTTTCTTTGTCCTCATGATTCTCATCGCTATCCCCATTTCCTTCAACGCTTGTCAATGCAGCAGTTACAGAGGAGTGTTGATTTGTAGTACTTCTTCTACTTAGTGATTCTACTATATATAACGAGTACATTAACTTTTGGGGGCTTGCAGGATCCAGCAATTCTGGAAGCGTTTTCTCATCTAATTTTTGAAAGCCACGTAATAACGTTGGACTTGTTGGTAACAGAGTGAGTGTGTCCCAGACTCTTCTTGAAAGTACTTGTGCCTTTGTATGAGGAATTTCCTGTCCACCTTTGACTGTAGTTTTCATAGCACTAAGTGTCCTCATCAAAGTAAATAGCTGTTCAAAGTATTGGGGCCGTAGTAATAGTAACGTGGGTAAAGATTCTCGAGGGGGTGGTGGCAACAAGGATGGTGAATCCATATCTCGCTTATTACATCTACCAGCGCCACTACTTCGTCCAGCACCCGGAGATATAAAGACCAGCTGCCCATCCTTAAAACCCATTTCTTGTAATGTCTTTTCATCGAAGTCAATAGTTAATTCCTGGCCTTGTGTAATCATCCTGATTGGACCATCCGTAAGCAAAGACCCCAGCACTGATCCGTTATTCTGTGTACAATTCGAAGAGGATGAAGTTTTTTCTTGACTATTTTGAGTGTCATCCCACCATTTAGCAACTTCCGCTCGTAAATCAGCAACATAATCGGTATTAAGTAAAGTAAAGTTTGTCTTCTCAGGTATGCCAGCAGGTTGGACGAATATTCTTAGTTGTTGTCCTTTTTCTGAAGTATTCATGGCTACATGACTACCAGCTCCCCTGCCTTCCAATACCCAGCGGCGCAAGTGATAGGCATATCGTTTTCGAAAAGCTTCCAGATGGGTTCGTAGTAATAATAAAGCTCGTTGAATACAACGTAAGCTTGCCTCTTCGTTCACTTCTAAATCAGCACTTGCTGCCGCAAGATGTGTCATACATTGAGATACAAACTCTGCTTCTTGTGTCAATTGTCTGGACATATAGTAACCATTTAAGTATTGAATAGCTGCCATGCTAACATCGGTGCTTTTTGCTTTCAAAGCGATCCTCCATAAAAAGTCCATGCCAACAGAATCGACATCCCTTAATGGTCTATCCAAGTGCGCTGCTGCTAGCCGTGCCAAATTACACAATTGTTGGAAAAGGCTAAGGCCTGTCATGCTGATTGTTTCAGGTGGCAAACTGGGTAATTTGCGCATACACAAATGTTTAAGGGTATCCATTCCTAGAGCATGTTGTTCAGTTGATTTGGCTTGACTTAAGAGCCAACTAAAGAGTTCATCAGCGCAGGTCGGATCTTGTGCTAAGCATTGCCATAGAATATCCACTTGTTCCAGGCTTAGACGAAAACAATCAGGAGATCCCAATGGTGAGAAAATTGACGAAAGGAATTGTAGTCTAACTTGCACCTCGGTTTGATGAGAATATAGGCTAGTTTTCGGACCAGTGCCCGTGTACGTTTTCAGATTATTGAAGAAGTGTTTCATCATTCCTCGTTCTCGGTCAGCCCAAGTTGTAATTGTATGTGCATCCATGGCACCAAATTGTTGAAAACTGGCTAGTAGTTTGGGCAAAAGTCTCAATGATACCACAACAGAACGATTATTCGCTAGATTGTCTAAACAGCCTTCTATAAATTTCATAGGTATTAATCTATCAACATTAAAACAGAGAAGATTGCATAATGCTTTTTCAGCTTCCAGCGCGAGACCTTCGCCCAATTGACCAATTTTGTCATCTTGCAAAAGGTCCCATAGTAAGGTATTTCCAGGTTTGCATACAGTATCCAGATTAAATTGTGAATTAACTCTTGTTACTGTTTGACGAATGCTTCTTACTTGTGGCGCACGACATACAGATCGTCTAATCGTCATTGTAGGATGTGCATGATGAGGATGATAAGCCTGCATCTGAATTGCAGTCAAATGTCGTGCAGCCAACTGTGCTAACTCTTCTTCGCAGCCACTCTCTTCTCCATCAAAATCAGCCATGTTTTTTTCACTTTTATTAGAAATCCTACTGCTATAAGATCCTTCCTCATCGGAAAGCATTTCATCTAGGCCGGAAGGCAGGAAAGTTGGTCCTGTGGCATGAACTAAGCCAGCGAGTTCCGATATGACTGCGCCCGGTCCATCAGCAGCTGTTAAAACACCTGCGACATCGCTATCATCTTCATCATGGGAAGTATCTACTGAATCAGGTGCCCGGTCTACATTATGACCTACTAATGATATATATTTATTCTTATTTGTTCTTCTTAATAATGAAGCAGTGGCTGAAACTTGTTGATCATTTGGATCTAAAGCCATTGCTTGCTGCTTAACACGATCTAATGCATCCACAGTTTTAGAATCGTCTAGAGCAGGAAGGCTCCCAGTGTCCAAAGTACTATTTAATATATCGTCTGTCCTATTTTTCATATCTAGTACCAAGTCCTTTGACTTCATGCTCGTATCTTGATTAGCCATATCGCCCAAAGTTTTATATAGATTAACTAGTGATGGTTTAAGTGGCTTTTTCCTTTTTCTTAATACTTTTCTCTTTTTCTTTTCTGTTGCAACAGTTTCTTCAGCATTAGATTTTTCCGTATCTGCTTCCGCATCTGAACCACTTCCCTTTCCCTTAATATCATCCTGTATGCTGTGAGAACTTGTACTTTTAATTGATTCGGCAATACGCTTCGATTTCTCGGACGCAGGAGCTTCAGTGTCATTTATTCCAGAATCCACAGAGGTCATTTCCAAACTTTTTGTTTTAAACAAGCCTGTAAATATTTAAATTGTACATAATGTTAAAATTAAAGTATAGCTTTTTATCATACCTTCGCCGTCGCTACTATCACCTCTCGCTTGTTTTCTTGGCGAAGGTCCTTCAGATGGTGCTGGACTTGGTTCTTCCTCATCTTCATCCGGGCTGCTTCCATCCATCCCACTTGGTTCACTACTGCTACTACCGCCAACACCGCTCGTACTTCTGAACATTTCCCTGTTTTTTATTGTTAAACCTCTTGGATAAGCGGACCCACCAGATGTCCAAATAAATTTTGTCAAAGCCGAGGCTAGAAACAAACTTTGCTCTGTGTGGTCCTTTGGTTCTAGCTTTCCCAAAAGGGAATATAAATGAAGAACAGGACTGGGTGCCAAGTGCTTTACAAGCGGTGCCAACAGATCGTAAACTGGGCGGCCACAATGTTTTAATTGTGCTGCCTGCCACATTGTATCCATGTCAGATGAAGTTATCCTGCCTTCCATAGCTAAGAAACTCAGTACAATGTGACTTTGTTTAATAACTTCTACATGTAAATTTGGTCCAAATATATGAGCTATTATGTTGTTCTCTGTCAACCAAGCTGCAAGTGCATGGCCCACTTGCTCAACTTCAGCCACAGTTTCACTGTTACAAAGTTCATTAAATGCAGTAATATGAGCATTGATCTGTGCTATTCCTGCTAATCTCATAGTTAAGGTTGTACTCGTAAAGTATTTAAATGCTAGATCTAATCCATCACGATCAAAGCTTGGTAAAACAGCATCAATGGGGTCTTTTACGGCACTCCACATGAAATCTACATATGAAATAAGAGAAATACTTTCCATCAGAAATTTGGAGATAAAAAACAGTGCTGTGATAATTAAATGAAAGAACTTATTTACCTGCCATTGTTCTAACAGCTGGTGTGCGTAATTCTTTATCTCCTAAACGGCACATATATTTCATGACCCGACTACGCAAAGGTATAAAGAGTTGAATGACACTACCATAATTTAACCACAGTTTTAAATTGCAAATTACTGCGACCATAGAATGCGCAAGACTAACTGGCAATGTGCTTTCCATATCAAAACAAGCAGACATCAAACTGAAACCACCTTGATGACAAAAAATGGATACTGCTCGAATCAATGGTGCTGGTACTTCTGGATCATGTGGCTCACAGTAGCCTCCTTCATCTTTTACTGGTGCTAAAGGATTAATTGCACCACCATGTTTCATTGCAATATATAGGGGGAAGTTGAGCAGAAAGATTTTTGATAATAGATGAAATAATTTTTCTCTATCTTGTTGAGTCCAATTCTGTTCTGTTTGTGTCTGTGATTGGTGTGCAGCCAGAGCACTTGTGGTTTCTTTATCCCTTTCCTCTTTATCTTCTTTCGCATCTTTAGATTGCATCTCATCAGTACTTCCATGGTGTTCATTTTGTTGAATTAGTTGTAACTGATGCAATGTACAGAGAACTATACTCTGTGTTAATCTGATAAATCTATCAAAATTCTTAATCTCTCGGTAGCAACACATGCATTGCCTAAGGAGAAAGAGTATATTTAGATACACACAAATAGTTATATGTGCAACCCAATACTTAAGCACATGCAAATATATGGAGCACAAATTATAAGACATACCTTTGTACCCATTGATTGACATAATGCAATGTTGTGTCAACATCTGAAGTACAAAGTGAGGCCAGTGCATCTGGCACTTTTGACGATCGTTCATCGTCTAAAAAAATATATCTTAATTATGTCTGATGCAGATTTCCATCAGTTCTTCATTAGAAAATGTAACAAATAGTGCAATGATCCCATGTGTCTTAACAGTACACATTGAATATCAATAAGAACAGCCATTAATTTCTAATAAAGAATGCAAGCAATAAATAAATTATTGTCGTCTTTATTTCACTGATTGTAAACGTTTTAGATAGACATATCGTTATTAAGGTTACGTGTAAGCAAAACGCGAGAACGCTTTCGAACCAATTTTGAAACAAGGGCTGCATGCAGTTTCTCAACTGATATTTAATAGACTCCTTTGATCTCTGTTACATTGCATGTACAAACGCTGTGCAATGTATTCGACATGCAACAAAGTACAGCAGGTTAAGATGAAAGATATTGTATACATTTCCCTTACAAGAAAGTAAAAGGTCGTGGAAGTCAGCGCACACATCGCACATGTTTCCCACGCTGTAGCCTATTAAAGGCTTTTAATCATGTCAAGTTCATCACTCGTCTTCACCACCGTCCATTCCCGAAGTTGGTAATATTATTAAACATTTGTGTTCTTGATTATCTTCAACAGTTGATTAATTCGTTAGTCACCATATTGCTTTTTACACTGAGTAGCTCCATTCGCTGCTTACTTCAAGAGTGGGATGATTTTTTTACATTATTCACCCATGCAAAGTGTTCGCACACGGAGTTCGCTTTCACTGAGAGTGATTACTAGGAATTACCTAGGCTCATACTAGCCAGCACTTGGAAAAACATTTGCAAAATTTATTGTATAGTGTTTCCCGATATGAATGTCATTATGACAGAAGACAGCTGATCGCCGCCATTATACAGAGGTGTAGAGTTTAAAAAATCCTCGCTTCTTCTCTGCAGGATTAAGAATATCTAAATGAAAACCTTCAGTAGTATGGTAAATAAATTTCTCTCGAAAATAATTCATCTATTCTTCACTCTTCTCATCTACAATAATTCACTGGTTTCTGCTGTGTTTGCACGCAATAATGTCTCAGAACTTTTTGACTTTATCGCAAAAAGATTCATATATAGATAATCTATTTTCTCTTTGGTACTTGAATGTCTTTTGATTCCGGCAAATCTAAATCTTAATTTATCAGAATCTGCTATTTTGGCGAATTCCTTTTCCTGTTAGAATATATTATTAAATATAAATGAATGCGAAATCACACTTTATGGGTAAAATAAAGGGGCTATTGTATGAATGCGGCCCTGAAGTAGTATACACTGGTGTACAACATATAAGAGTAGGAATAGTTGCACTCGCACTCGCAGCGCCAGTTATACAAAGCCCCGATAAACAAACTCGAGAATCTTAAAGAAAACACAACATCTTGCAGATTTTTATAGGGTAGCAGTATTAAAAGTTATTGACGTATACCAAGAAGATTCGAGTGTCTAAAGTGCCATATCAAAAGGAGAAATCCTGAGCCCAAATCAAAATGGGAAGCACAGATAAGGCCATGATCACGGGGTTCATATGCAGACTGTGCAGTAAGATGAACCGTTTTGTGATCCACATATACGGTGAAGAAGGGGAACGAATGAAGCTTGCTGAAAAAATTAATGCTTATCTTCCTATTAGGGTATGTATTCTTCTTAAAAATTTTCTGTTTCGTGAGAACCCGACACAGAAGGTCGTCTGTACCATGTATTCATTAGAAGCGTTTTCGACCTACCAAATTTTTTGTTAAACGGTACATTTTTCGCAATTGTACATTGTTATACTAATAGAGAGACAATATTTATGGCACAGTGCCATGGTCTATTCTCCTGTAGAAGTTGAACTAGTTTTTTTACTTAATATAAGTTTGAAAAACAAGCATAAGTAAGATACAGTTTAGACTGAGTAAGAACTCATTAGAACCCCTAAGGTTCTTTGGCAAACTATTAGTACAAGTTTACTACAAGCAAAAAGACCAATTTCACATTGTTCCTTATTTGCTGAATTCCTTATAGAGATGTGTACCATGTTTTGTGCAGGTAGATATGAATGATGCTTTGCCAAAAACTGCATGTTTGCATTGCATTGAACGGCTAGAAGTACATCATGAACTAATGGAACAGCTCATGTTCATGGAGCAAAGGTTAACTACTGAAAATAAGCCATCGACTGTATCATCATCATCTACACCAACTGTTGATGCAGCACCTGCATCTAGTCCACCTCCCTGTTGACACTCACAATTGAAAACATAAGATCTTCTCGCTCAATGCCACTAAACATCTGTATTTACTTTGTTATATTTCATTAATAATTTATTATAAAATATCAGAAAATGGATAGCACGACGCACTAAGAATTAGTCAGATCTATACCTTATTTACAAATATCGAAGTCCTTGGTATCTTGGATATCTTGGATAGTCCTATAACTTCTCTGGTTTAAGATTTATTTTATATAAATCGGTACTGATCCTTCCTTATATTTCTTTAAATCTATAAGTACAGATAAGAATTTCTAATCTGACTTACATAGATAATAACAATAATTATTATTTTCTTTCGATGTATATGTTAAAGAATAGTCATAAGAAAGCACCACTTGAATCTTGACTGTGGTCAATATAGGTGACAATGATATTGATATTGATTCTGTGAAGCTTTTGACCCAAATTCTTATGGGCATATGCAATAATTATCAAAATACTTGATATATGTATTACCGCATTTTTTGATAATCAATGATACTATTGTACCTAAGATACATCCATGCCGCTGGTGTACAAAGATAATTGAAGTAGATAGACTTAAAAAGGTGATTTACTAGAATATTATAGAATGTTATATGAAATAATTAAACTACAATTAATTTGCAATCCATACATACAACAAAGATCAGTGTATTCATAGTTAGTAGCTTTTCTCCTAGCAACATGACAAACTTACTTATATACAAACACACATGAAAGATACACAAGAACCATAACAAAATATATTGCAATCATTTATATAAATTATGCATGAATTTTTAATTGCGTATTATGTTTCGTATTATAATTCCCCAACTAGGGCTGTTATTCACGAGTCTTCAGTGATCTTTCGTGATTTCCCGATCACAGTGATTTTTCATAGTGACTCCTGATACTGTGATTGGGTTCTGATTGGTGAAGAGCAGGAGATAATCTGAAATCACCATCGATTACCAGTGAAATGCGGTATGAAATAACGCATGCCGTGGCTAATCGCGAAAGCCATGACTCTGATGGCTTTAAGCACCCAAATATTTGATGGATGCTCAAAATTCATGCAAGTTATGATGCAAAAATAGGCAATATGCGTTAAAGTGAAGTATACATTTTCTAGGCATTCTACAGGGGCTTCAGGAGGCTCCATTTCATCACATATACAATGAAATGGTAAGAAAATTATTCATTTAATTACCTAAAGTCATCGTTTTAGGTTTGAAATTGCTTGACTATTTGTTGCAGTAATAAAATTATGTTGATAACAAGATAATGTAAAACAGTTGGATAGAAGATTGCTAAAGCTTTAATATTTGCATTACTTCTAGACAGCAATATAATAAAAAATTTATAAAAACCAGCATAAACATCTTAATGTATAAAAATTCGTAACATTTTCGTTTTGGAAAGCATTGAACTGTGATACAATGAATTGTGATATAAAGGTGATTAATGCTACGACAGTAATTTTGTTAAGATAAGATTTATTTCTTAACAATATTCACTAACACAATTAAATGTTATGTGGAGCAATATTACTGGCTGCTGGCACAATTCATATTGTGCCTACTATATGTATTATGTTCACATATAATGTATGATGTACAGGGAGGGCAATTTTTTTCAGCAAGTGAGGATGTGTTCATTATATGAGTGTTCAAGTTCCAAATAGTGCAATAGCAAACTGCAACAAACATCTATTAGAATTTAAACGATTGCGCGAGACAAATATCTGCATTATCCAATCAATTCAAAGGTGAACAATGAACTTTTATCTAGTATTACTGACGAAACATATATATGAATGAGTAGAAGTTACAGTTAAACGATGACGATATTCCGGGATTTATGAATTTCACACTCGCTGCACAATTTTGTAACTTGAAGTTCTTCAAAATGTGAACAGGTCCGAAAAACTATATTGGAAGTTATGTTATAACTTATTGTACACACAATTATTTGGTGTCGCACATATTAAGTTCAGTTTCTCCGATAAATTAAATTTTTGCTCACAATATCACACATCCTCAAATCTTCCTAAGGACAATTGTATAGCATGTGCTACTGCAAGATTTCTGAAATCGTTATACAGCAATATGCTCAGCTGTATTTCTGTGCGATAAACAACTACTAAATCTTCACATGTAAGTGTCTTCAACACGCGCAATGTAAATTATGTACAAAGATTCCAGGGCTCTCTGGTTCGTTCCATATCTCGCCATTAATGTGTGATCATGTTGTCTGATATAAAGCATATTTACCACTGACCTCTTATAAAAAATATATCGTATATTTCTATATAAAATTTCATTCTCTTTTCAGCCAACATGTCTTCATACAAATTTAGTATTCCATTCAGGGGCATTTGATTTTGTTCTTCTGCCACTTGTTGCTTACGTTTATCTTTTGTTTAATTGTTTAATAATACCTGAGCGGTTCACCGCTCAAATACAAATATAAATGCATCTTTGACCAATCATGACACACAATGATGAACGCCTAATACCTATGTAATGTTTAAAGCACAAAGGCAGCAACTTTTTTCATGTAATGCAAAAGGTTGTAATTGATAAACCTGTTGAGCTGCATTCATGACAATTACACGACCCAATAACTCAAAACATACACTTGACTAAAGTTTCTAAATCTTTCTAATTTACTATATGTCTATGATTCTTAATCCTGCAAATCTGTTTGCATAGTTACACTAGAGTATTAAACCAATTATTATTATGTACATAAGATAAACTTTTTGCTGGATTTAGAATTGTGCTATGATTAAGTTAATATACAATAACTTGTTCGATTACACTTTGCAGTAGAGTTTACACGAACATTTTGAGTATGATCGTCCTCGTATTAAATGAGAAGTTACATAAAACGGTAAAGTTTTATCTAAATTAAACATTTTCATTACAAAATTGCTACAATTCTATTTACGTACAAGCATACATTTCGATCCAATATTCACGATACTAATCATTATATATACACAGTTCTCTACTCTAAAGAAAAGACGCTTCCTGTTCTTGTGTGATTAATGGCATTCTTCACATCGTCGTGAAAACAGCTCAACTACCCACGGGGGTTATACCCTATTACTTGAAAACAGAAGTAACAGACTGCTTAGATAATTATTTGTTCCCAAGATGTCTTTATAATAACATACTATCGGTAACCTTTTTTTCGCAGCCTTTTCGTAAAAAAAAGAATGAACGATGAAATGATCACCAGGACTGATAATTTGTACTTTGCATCTGAGCAGGTGAAATGACAAATCGAGGATAATTTTTTTTTAACAGTCACATTACGTTCTTGACAAAACAATATACAACACAAAGCATATATGAATATATATTTTCGTTCTGATAAGTGTTCCTCCATTATCCTAAATCTTACGTCTATATCTACAGTGTACATTAGTGAGGGGAGGAGGGTGTTACCTAAACGATGTTAGGTATGTAAAAATTGTCATGAAATCTGCCGTGATTTCAGGACACCCTTAGGATGATGCTACTTTGCTTCCCCAAATATCATATATAAAATTCTCATTAGTGCAGACAGAGTAAACGGGGATACTTCAAGGCAACTCATCACGAGCAGGCCTGTTGCATTTCTGCTTTAGCTGCCTTGATAGCTGTAAACATAAAAATTGAATAAATGTCTGTTACTACACTAACAGAACATTTGAAGCCTTAGTAGCCCCTACAATCGCCCTAGTGAATTCTTCACTTACCTTCTCGTTCTCTTCTCCTTAACTTTTTCCTGCGCCTTTCAATCGTAGCAAGTTCTACTTTCACTGCATTGTAGGTTTTCCGCAATTCGGCAAGCTTCTGCTGCAATACAGCTATCCTTTGGCTTCCATCCAATTCAGGATCTTAAATACGATTTAAAAGGAGAATAAGAACCTGTTATGTATGCTACAATATGTTAGAAACTATAATGAAAATGCTATTAGTCTCACCTAATTCAACATAGAAATTGTACTTTGTTGGTCTAGGTGATCTTGATGAATAACTACTGAGATCAGTCACACTTGTTATGTTCATGTGATTTGTAGATGTTGCATTGACGGTACAAAGATTGGATCCTTCACTTGTGTCATCGCTATCGCTTCCAGCACCATGTCTACCATGTCTACCACTTTGCCGGCCTGTTTTTTTCGGAGGATTATTTCCACATTCCGAATGCTTTCTGTTTCTTTTGCGTTTTTTAGGTGATTGTCCATCTTCAATAACTCTTTTCGCCGGGGGCTTTAAAATTCTCTCTGCAGAATTTCCTTCTGAATTTGGTAGGGTGTCATCTTCACTAAAACCAGGCCCTTTTCCACCACTATCGTTATCCGCTTCAGAGCTGTCCCGATTCAATTTCAAATTATCTTCTGAAGTCGGTGAGGACCCGCCAGTTCTTTCTTCTCTAGGAGAACCGGAGATATTTGATATACTGGAATCGGGGGTTGTCGGTGGTGTGTTGTCCATTACAGGAGCTGCTTCATTACTTTCCCGCCTTTGTGTCGGCATCATAGCTGGTATATGTTGATGATGAGGCTGGTGAGGCCTTATATTCAGTGATGGACTCTGTTGCATAGGCAAAGAGGCTGGTACCGATGTGTCGATAGTTTTCGGGAGTGCCATACTTAGAGTAGCAACTGTGCTACTCGTTGTACTTTGTCCAGAAGTAGGTGCACTCGCAAAAGGCATTTCCATTAGAACAATATTATTATCCATGGACTCAGCTTTCGGAGGTGTAGTCGATGGACCAGCACTAACTTCTTCAACATTTTCTGTTGCTGGAGCTGGTGAACCTGGTATTTCTTCTTCACATAATAAAGAATTGATGGTTTCCCCTTCCTCATCTGTTTTGGCGGCTATCGTATTCTCCAACTTGTATTCAACAATACACTCATGCTCTTGACTTTGCAAATGCTGAGCAGGTTTTTGTTGTGATACTTTTGGATACCTTTCAGGTGTGTCTTGCAATCGATCCAGTTCTGCTCGCAACTTAATATCGAAATTCGAAGCTGCTGGCTTGATATCTTGTAATTCTTCATTATCAATTATAAGTCTTTGTTCAGAATCACTACTATCAGCTGAGTCCATTACTTCTGCATTGCTCTTTTTTCGCTTTTCTTTTTCTTTGCCTTTTTCTTTCGACTCATGGTCTTTGAAAACATCTTCGATCTTGTTAGTCTCCTCCAATTCTGTACTCTTCCAGTGTTCTTGCCTAATCTCCTGTATTTTTTTATGTTCGAGATTTGTTTCAACAGATTTCTTAACATCCGTCTCCACTTTAAGTTTTAATTGTTGCACATCGTCCTCTTTATGTTTGCTTACCGAACGAGCCACATCTTTATCTTTACACGACTGTTCATTAATTGCTATCTGTTTATCATCATCTCGTTTTTTAATTTCCACTTCTGGTTTAGATACGTTTAGTTCTTCTTTATTTCTTTGAACATTAATGCTTTCGAATTTCTTCGGAGCATCCTTCGCAGATTTACGTACTATGTCTGATGCATCTTCGTCTTTCTTTACATCTTTTATTTTATTACGGAATGCCATCGCAGCTGATAGCTTCTCTTCTATCGTCGACGTCGCCGGTAATCTTGTACTAATTGGAGCTGGAGGTGTTACAACTGGTGATATCGCCGGTGCAATATCCAAAAGTTTCGTCTCCTGCGATTTTAATTCGGGGGATTGCCTATGCGACGGCGATGACTTAACGCTTGGTTTTTGGTCTAGGGGTGCCTCAGACTTATTTGGTACTACAGGAATTGTCTCTTCTTTTACTGGTTCACTGCGTAAATGTAGGTCCTCCGTGTTAGGACCCACAGAATCATGCGTGTCTGCAGCGGGAAACATTTCTTGTTGATAAGTAAACAAATTTTCTTGGTCAGTTTCTGATACTTCTGCTTCTGATATTATTAATCTATCTTCCGAATCGTCGTGAGTAACGTCATCATCTCCGGGCAAGTCAGTAAACAGAAGGTCTATCGTGGAGGATACTTTTTCTGTGTCTTCTGAAATGGATGCAGGCTTAAGTTGATTATACGAAGGTGCTTCACAAAGTTTGTCAAATGCTTCTTCACAGGCAGTCGTTGTGGATTGTGATAGCTTTTGAATAACTGGACTTTCTGTACTCTCGTCAGATCTTTTCCCAAATGATTTCTTTACTTTCTTTCGCATTTCGTTATCACTTTCTAACTTAGTATCTTTGATGACAGGTGATGTAACAACTTTTTGTTTCTTTTTGGGGCTTTTCGGTTCCTCCTCGAAAACTCGTTTCTTTACCTTATCCTTCTCACCACTACTATCTCTCTTATTTCTCACTTCAAATTCGAAAGGTTCAGGTTCTTTAAATTCATATATGTCTTCAGTATTATCTACAACTTTGGCCTCTGGCACTGACTCCATTTTCACAGGTTCCAAATTTTTTTCGAGCTTCGGTGAACTTAAAACAGCCAAATTTTCTTTTTCTTCAGTCTTTATCTCTTCCTCAGGATCAGGTTCTACACGAACAAGTTCTAATTTTACAGCCTTATCAAAGCCTTTTAATTCGGATCGGATTTGATTTAGATCAAAGTCTCGACCTTTTGGTTGTTCTTCATCGCTATCTGGTTCAGACTTGATACCTTGCGTTTTCGCAGGTGTTCTTCTGATTCGTTTACCCTTCCGGGGCTCATCGATATTATCCTTCTCATCATCCCCTTCGCTGGTTTCATCAAGTTTAATTCTATCTTCTGTTTTGCTCTTCCCATCGCTTTTTCGTTTTCGGTCTTCCATACCCTTCGACCTCGTTTTAGTTTGTTCAGGTTCTGTCGTATCCGAATCGTATACATCACTGTCGTCTGATTCCGATGCTAAAGAGATGTCTGTATGACCAGACATTCTTCTAGTACGCCTTCGATGTTCTACACCAGCGGCTTCCGAATTTCTTGACGTCCGCGTTTGTCGATTGTTAGCAGGCGTTGCTGGACTTTTCGTCCTTGAACTTGTGCTTGCAACAGACAATGGTGTAGTGGATCTTGCTGGTTGTGATGATTCCTTATCTTTATCTTTGTCTTCTTTCTTGACTTCTTTAACAGGTGTTGATGAAGCTGTATTGGAAGTAGGCGCAACACTTTGTGCTCTCCGCCTGCTCTGAGATGTACTTGAAGTCACACTTGTAGTAACCTTAGAAGGCTTGTTACCACTATTAGATAAATTTGTACTAGGAGTTTGTGGTCGTGGTGTTGCTTTGATGCGCTTTACTCTACCTTGAGCTTGAGTAAAGTTTTGCGCTATTCTCGACGGCTTAATCCATTCATCGTACCGAGTATTCCACCCCGTGTAATGCACGAGATACATGGGTTCCGAAGCATCTTTCTCTATATCAATAACTTTCGCCTCATAAGTTACTTTTGATTCATGCGTCGGCCCATAATACACTTTCAGTCTATCACCGAGTTCCACTGGACCTTTATAGCATGGTGCAGGTTCCGTTAATTGTTCGTCAGAACGCGTTTTCTCAGCCTCGTATTCTTTTCGTTTTCGGACACGTTTTTTTAATTCTTCCTCGGTTAATCGTCTTTGTTTTGCTACAGCTTTTCGATCAGATTCTCTTGATGGTGTCCTAGTTTCTCTTGTTTCAGAAGATCCCTTAGTTTTACCTGTATCATCCTTAGATTTAGATCTTGTCTTTGTTGCATCCTCTTCTTTTGGTTTCTCATCTTTCCTTTCTTGTTTTTTGGGCTCATTCTTTTTCTTCTCAACAGTTTTCTTTTTAGGATCATCTTTAATTTTAGATTTTCCTTTATTTGCCAGGGATGTGGGAATTTGAGAAGGAATTTTTTGTGATTTTTCGCTACTAGAGGATTCTGCTTCTGCCTCCACATTCACATCACTTTCATGCCCACTACCACTTTCTTCAAAATCTTCTTTCTTCTTGATTTTTATGACTTCCTCTTCTTTCACCTGTTCTTTCTTAGTTTCTTTCTTATCTTTCTTTTCTTCTTCTGTAACTTTCTTCTCTTCTTCTTCCTTCTCAGGTTTTGTTACTGGTATTTGTGGAGGGACAGGTGTGTTTCTGTCTTTATCTCTAATCAGACTTCTACCCGGACGTTGTTTACGTGTAGAACCTCGTGGATGATTCACCATAGTACAGCCTAGTTTCCTATAAAAGTCTTCAAAAGAGTGTAAGAATTTCTTGTAGGCCTGCTTAACCAAATTGTGCGTGGATGATGAATTCTGCATTGTGAAGCTCAACCGCCGTGTTATTAATTTCCATTGGTTTTGGTTTGTTACCCGGTTATAACCACCTAACTTATAGACAGCTCTAAACAATCTGTACAAATCTATATCCTCAGATCCAATCATTGGACAATTATTTATAGGTGTTCCACGATCATCCATGAATTTATACAACTGTGCAACAAAATGATCTTTTTCTTCACGAGGTTCATCATCCGAACTCTGGAATGTCAAAAACATTCAATGAGTAATTTGACTCTATTCTCAATTAGGGAACAGCAACAAAAAAAAATTAAATCTTACATCTGAATCTAACTCTCCATCTGATTCACTATTTCCACTTTCTACTGAATTTCCAAAGAGAGAGTCTCTATCCCAATGGGGAGGCAACTCATTCTTCTCCAAAAACAATAATGCTTTCTCAACAGCCACTTTTAAAGTGCTGTTTTCAACTTTATTCACAAGGTCTTTTGTGAATTCAGTAGCTTCCTTTTTTGGCACAGTATAACTATGTAAACAGAAATAAAATCTAAGTGACGTATTTTTCCAAGCACCAATCATTATGAATACTTTACAAGAAAGTGATTAAACTTACTATCTTGCATCTTTGAAAGATCTAACAAGATAATCATCTCTCACTCTAATCCTTACTGTATCCTGGGCAGTTGGTGCTACCACTAACCCAGGAAACCAATTGTCTTTCTTCTTTTTGTCTCCCAATTCCACACAAACAACACGTCCAATTTCAGGCTCTGTTTCCACCCCTTCTTTTCCTGAACCACTGGACCCTGAGTCCCGTGTGCCATGTGGAGGGCAGTCTTCATCATCACTACTATCATCCCTGTAACATGATTGTTATGAGGAACTTGTGGTTTGAACAGACGGTCTATTGTGAACAGCTTGTCAAGGGATTAACCAAGCCCTTACTGTGCTTGTCTAGACCTTCTTCCCCTTCTGCCTCCAATCACTGGATTCCCAAAATGCTCTGGATGGGTTAAAGGAAGCTGGTCCAAAGTTTCACTTTCTGCAAAATGCCTTCCACTCTTTAGGCATAATGCAGTCCTCCTTAATGTTGTAATGTCTCCATCGTCAAAAACTACAGTATATTGACTACAATCCTGGATTTTAGTGATAGTGGCTTCCACAAATTCTTTTTTATCCCCATGCCTAGCTTCTACTGAAGCACCTACTCTCAAAGTTCCTCTTATCTGATCATCAGCAACAGTAGCTGTTCCCAGACCTTGTTTATATGTTATACGACATTTTACAGATCGCACTACTTTTCTGATTTTTGCTTCACAAAAGGCACCCTTATATTTAGCGCTAACCTCTGTACCCACTGATAGGTACGGCGGATCGTCACCCTGTAACAGAAACATGCCTATCTAGGGTTAATGAACTTTTATGAGAAACATTTTTAACAAAAAAACAACAACAAAAAACGAGTCTCTATGTAATTAAAATACACACAGTACATTAGTTAAAGACACGAGCTTGCAAGAACGTAGTTTGAATGACACGAATTCGAAATTATTCTTTGATAAAACCGCGACAATGAGAGAAAAAGGAAAATGTGCTTGTAAATGAAATGCTGTTCTATCTCGTGGCTGTTTCTATTGGTTTTTATAAGCGGCAGCGATGTAGGATCGAAGTAGAGAAAAAATAGAGATAAATTGGTAAAAAGAACTGATTAAGTAGGAGAAAAATAGCAGCTGTCTTTCTTGGAAACATTGTGTGGAAGAGCAGTTGTAATTTACGAATTGCAGGGGGCTATTCTCGAGATTCCTATGTGCTTTGAGAGGCTAGATCTTCTAAGCCACCGAGATTCGTTAATGTAAAGCTCATACTTTGACATTTTAACCAGTTTTTCTAAAGGGAGTCCAATACGTTCGTGACAGGCTGCCGATTTGCGAGACATCAGGTAATAGTGGTAACCTCGGTGGTACCAAGAGAGGAGACTCTCATCCGGAAGAAAAAACCTGCGAAAGCATCGTCACCACGTAACAAAAGCGCGGATTTCTTCCTGCTGGAAGTTACACGCGAGAAAAAAGACCGAAGTATACAATCTTTGCGCACTTGCTTCTACGTCAACTTTTCTCCCGCCTGTTTGCTTACCAGCATCTTCTAACGCTCCACGATCCCCATATAAATGATCTTAAAAGACTGGCACTCGTGGGACATTAAAAACAAATTTCGATTACTCTCCCGACGATAATAACACGAAAAGAATCACGTAGAAGTAGAAGCTGACCCCCTTCGAGAGAAACCAACACTTCTCGGCACGAATGCGTACAAGCTCCTGTTCCCTGCCCATTTCCACCCCGACGCAACTTGTCAGCTAGCCACTTGCTTCCCATTGGATGCTACCTTACCACTCTCTCAAAACAACCGACCAAATCTACGAAATTAAAGCTCCTTTATTATCGGGACATTAGCCCCATTTCTAACAGATCTAGCTTCACGAAAATCAAAAATGATTTTTCAAAGCCCTTGCGAAACAAATGAATATGCGAACTGTGAGAAATTCAACAATCTCGAGTGACTGCACTGCGCATTCGGCAGGGACGTAGCGATGGAACAGCATCATTGCACTTGCCTCTTCTAGGACATTCACAGAGAGAAAAGTGCACTCGCCTCATTTCGCTTTGATCGCCAGCGGGGTTACGAATCTTGTGTACTTTCATTCTGTTTCGTTGCATAGTCGACGTGAACGTATCTCGTGTTTCGTCAGAGGGCGAATCTGCGTGAACGCATCTTCAGGAACAGAAATAGCTTCCAAATTTGCTATTTCGCAGAACCTACTACCTTTCTCCTTCGCCGTGTTTTAACGTACCGAGAGTTATATAATTTCTTGCTGGTAATACTTTCATTGCTAGGAACATACTATTTGAGACCTAAAAATGACGATCAAACATATGTATAGGCCTAAAAGTATCGTAGTATTATAATAGTTATATAGTATCGGAGACCCAGTGACTTTTGTCACAACCTTCTACTCTGTTTTAATGCATTTACGATTTGTACACATATTTTGCAGCAAATTAAAGGATTTAAAGTAGTAGATCGAATGAAAATTTCATATTACAATTCCCAAAGAAATATATGGGGTACATTCATGATTTTATATAGATAAGAAATTTTTAGCAATATTCAATTTCTAGAATTTGTATTCGTTATATTAACCGTGTTGAATGTCCACGTGGTGCTTTGGTATATTAAAATATTGTCCATGAATACTTGATTCCATACTGAACAAGATTTATCTGTTATATTATTCACTCAAAAAAGTTATGCCTATAAAATTTAATGGTTCCTTGCACCACTCATTGACAGAAATGATTTTGTGATGCGTTTGTCCGCCCCTGTCCATGGTCGTCTGCTGTGACGCGGAACAAAATGGCGACGAGTAATGAAGTGCCGGTAGAAATCAACCAGAGTGGCATATGCACTACAGAAAATTCGGTGAGTTTTACAGAAATATTGGAAGTACAGAATTAATGGGACTCAGCATATATAGCTCCAATTGCATTATTTGACTGAGTAGCAGGGGACACGTGTTGCTATGATCGGTGGAAGCAAGTACGGCATTTGTCAGAACTGTTTTCACGCTGAGCACTATCGAAGCGGGGATAGTTTGATCGGAAGAAGTAGTCTTTTCTCGAATTCCACTGTGCCGAAGACGCGACGGTGTGATACTAACAGTGCAGAATAATCTACGCGTACTATCGGGCAATAGAAAATATATTCTCTACCCTATATATGTATTATTCTTAATTTGGCCGCATTTGAAGACATGTGTGTGTGCTAGAACATTGACTGCTCATCCGATCTTAAAGAGACGCCATTCATTTTGGCGGGCACGTGTACGATCATCTCTTGCCGATGTTCATAGTGATTTTACTAAATTTGACACAGGCAGATTCTGAATTTCACATTACTCATGAATAACATTGTAAATAATTATTCCTCACAATTAATTCTTATAATTATATACACGAAACTACCTTAGGTTCTTTGTTATAATAGGCCGCATCACGTGCTTATAGTGAATCACATTTACTTTTCTCTGTTATTTTTCAAATAACTTCTTAAAGAACGATATTCCATCCGATATAATTTCAGTGATAATGCATTAGCTGCTTGAAAAACAGTATTTCATTCCATTAATTGAAAATAAATATCTGTTCATCGTGGTCAAACCCACGCTGCCGAAATGGCTATTGAACATGTACAAAAGGCTTGTTTTACGCCAGATATTTGTGAATAATTATTAAATTTTTTAAGCAGTTTACGCATAAATAATGTGGCGCATTGTAACTCTTTTTAATATTTTTTTTGTATGTGTTATAGACATCAAAAATGGAGTCCATGGAAGTAACAGAAACATCTACTGCACCAAACAAGAATGTCAGCCCTCCGCCTTTGAAAGAAACCATTTCTGTTGATGATATGACATCAAGAGATTACTACTTTGATTCATATGCTCATTATGGGATACATGAGGAGATGCTTAAGGATGAAGTGCGTACAGTGACCTATCGTAACTCGATGTATCACAATAAGCATCTCTTCAAAGGAAAAACAGTCCTCGACATTGGCTGTGGTACTGGCATTCTCTCTATGTTTGCTGCAAAAGCTGGAGCAGCAAGAGTAATTGGAATAGAATGTTCAAACATTGTGGAATATGCTGAGAAGATAGTAGAAGCAAATCAACTGTCCAATGTTATAACAATACTCAAAGGAAAAGTGGAAGAAGTATCATTACCAGATGGCATAGAGAAAGTTGATATCATTATTTCAGAATGGATGGGTTATTGTCTATTCTATGAATCCATGTTAGACACTGTTCTCTTTGCCAGAGACAAATGGCTCCGTGAAGATGGAATGCTTTTCCCTGACAAAGCTACTCTCTTCATTTGTGGCATTGAAGATAGACAATACAAAGATGAAAAGATCAATTGGTGGGATGATGTTTATGGATTTGATATGAGTAGCATAAGGAAAGTTGCCATTAGTGAACCACTGGTAGATGTTGTAGATCCCAAACAAGTAGTTACAAATGCTTGTCTTATTAAGGAAGTTGATCTGTATACAGTAACAAAGGCTGATCTGGAATTTTCCTCACCATTTACTTTGCAAGTCAGAAGAAATGATTATGTACAAGCTTTAGTTACATTCTTCAATATTGAATTCACTAAGTGCCATAAACGCATTGGCTTCAGTACAGCCCCAGAAGTACAGTATACTCACTGGAAGCAAACTGTGTTTTACTTCGATGAGTATATGACAGTCAAAAAGGGGGAAGAAATATATGGTGTATTTTCAATGAAGCCAAATGCGAGGAACTATCGGGATCTGGACTTCAGTATTGAGTTGGACTTTAAAGGGGAATTGTGCCAAGTACATGAAACAAACACCTATCGTATGCGCTGATATTGCTAACAAGAACTCGCATCTTCCTACTCTTATTATCATAGTTTACTGAGCTCTTTCTTACAAATAGGTCAGTCAATGTTTTTTTTCCACCTGGATTCCATTATGCAGTGAATATATTTAATAATATGGTACAATAAACAATTTAATATCAAAATGAAGACACCCTGTTATAGATTACTTGTTGCAGTAATATCTGTTTCTCAGTTGCTTTCTTTATGATTTACAGTATTTCCTGTGTTCTCAATTTATTTTTCTTTGTGTTAATGTCTGTTCCTTGTAAAGTTCTTCTGGCTCACTCCAGATGTATCATTATTTACAGTACAGTTGTACCATATTTTTAAAGCATTGCTTGTTCAAAATAAATCTAGTACCACAATACATCGAAAACAAAAAACCCATTCAGTTTACAATAATTGAAGTAGCCTAATTAGAGCAAGATAATACTTTACCCAACAATGCTGCACTGTAATCCCATTTCCTTTACTCGCATGTTCTAATAGATATACGAGTGTAAAATTATTAATATTTATACCACCTTGCAACATATACGAAACATCGCAGAATTAGAAAATTCATTTTTCTGATGGGTTTATTAAAGTACACTAATCAATACAATATTGTTAGTATTTCATTAAAAAGAAAAAATACATTTGACAAAGACAGTATAAATTGCCGAAATAAACTATACAGTTTCAGCGAAAAGATATTCGACGCGATATTTGACATGTCCTAAATATAGAATGGCTGTTTTTTCCAATGACTGCAGCGACAAATAAAAGCGTAAAATTAACAGAAATACTCGATTTAGTAGAATGGCTTCTCAATGTTAAATGTTGAAGCCCGTGCGTGTGAGGTGAAGAAATCCTGTGGTCTACTTTAAGCATGCATGTAAATAACAAACACTTAGAGGTGGTGTTATAATATTCGTATGTTCACTCTTGATTTAACTTAGTTGGGATAGTGTCATTCAGATGAATCTTCATTTTTACTTGCGTAAGGGCGTTTTATTTGTGAGACGACATATGCAGTCATGGTACAGACATTTTTAGTCGTTAATATCGATTTATGCGAAAAAAACTGTGCGCTCCCCTAATAATGTGATGATTCAATTGTCAGACATCACTGCGCGACAAAGGATTTTTCCTCTAAAATTATTCAGCATTAGATTTTGCAGGAAGAACATTTGTATTCTATGAACACGGTGAAAAAAGGCAGGTTTCCCTCGTGATGAATGGTGCAAAACATTTTACACGACAGACTATACTTAGTTACTACCTGTATATAGTGTTTACCGTGAAAAAAAGCGGGAGCCCTTTACATTCTTATATATCAATAAAAATTAGTACGTTTGCTATAATGTTTAGGCTTTTATTACATTTTTACAAAAGTAATCTTTACTCATCCTTCCATTCCGAAAAATGTTACAGAGTATATTTGAGAAGTATCCTAATAAGATCATAAATTACTAGCGACTACATTCCAGAATTCTATACAATAGTACGTACTACACAACTATGTAAATGGCGGATTGTTGCAAATGGTGCCACTGGGATCACATCTTGCCTTGGATATGTACAGGGTGATTCACTTGCCTTTGAATCAGAAGTCTCTCTCCTAGCCCTTATTTTTTTGGTGGACTTCCCGACCTTCTCCGGGACTGAAATTTGGTGGGTAATATTTTTTTGCATCAAGGAAGGTACCATAAAAATTCTAGAGCCCTAGCTCAAAATTCATTTTTTCGCAAATTTTTTAAGGCATACCCCTTCAAAAATTTTCGATTTTTCGAAGGTTCTGGGACCGGGACGAAAGCTTGATTTTTCGATTACTCGTGTCTCAAAACGGATAAAAAACATAAATGTTGTGGGGGAAATGCCGGAATTCTACCTAAAACACGTGGAAAACCGATCTTGAATATTTCATTTCAACGGTTTTCCCCATGTTTTTTCATCTTCCCGACCTTTCCCAGGGCTGAAATTTTGTAGAAAGTGTTTTTTTGCATCGAGGAAAATGTAGAAAAAATTCCAGGCCCCTAGCTCAAAATTCATTTTTTCGCAAATTTTTTAAGGCATACCCCTTCAAAAATTTTCGATTTTTCGAAGGTTCTGGGACCGGGACGAAAGCTTGATTTTTCGATTACTCGTGTCTCAAAACGGAAAAAAAACATAAATGTTGTGGGGGAAATGCCGGAATTCTACCTAAAACACGTCGAAAACCGATCTTGAATATTTCATTTCAACGGTTTTCCTTATGTTTTTTTATCTTCCCGACCTTTCCCAGGGCTGAAATTTTGTAGAAAGTGTTTTTTTGCATCGAGGAGAAAGTAAAAAAAATTCCAGACCCCTAGCTCAAAATTCATTTTTTCGCAAATTTTTTAAGGCATACCCCTTCAAAAATTTTCGATTTTTCGAAGGTTCTGGGACCGCAACGAACGCTTGATTTTTCGATTGCTCGTGTCTCAAAACGGATAAAAAACATAAATGTTGTGGGGGAAATGCCGGAATTCTACCTAAAACACGTCGAAAACCGATCTTGAATATTTCATTTCAACGGTTTTCCTTATGTTTTTTTATCTTCCCGACCTTTCCCAGGGCTGAAATTTTGTAGAAAGTGTTTTTTTGCATCGAGGAGAAAGTAAAAAAAATTCCAGACCCCTAGCTCAAAATTCATTTTTTCGCAAATTTTTTAAGGCATACCCCTTCAAAAATTTTCGATTTTTCGAAGGTTCTGGGACCGCAACGAACGCTTGATTTTTCGATTGCTCATGTCTCAAAACGGATAAAAAACATAAATGTTGTGGGGAAAATGCCCGAATTGTACCTAAAACACGTGGAAAACCGATCTTGAAAAATTGATTTCGATGGTTTTCCCCGTGTTTTTGGTACTTCCCGACCTTTCCCGGGGCTGAAATTTGGTAGGTAATGTTTTTTTGCGCCAAGGAAGATACCATAAAAATTCCAGAGTCCTAGCCCAAAATTTTTTTTTTCCCATATTTTTGGCCACCGAAAATATCCCATTTTTGGTGGTGATTCAAAGGCAAGTGACTCACCCTGTACTTTCATCCCAGAAATATTAATTTGACCATTTATGTATCTTGTGCTGCTTCTGTAATACGAGCTAGTATCAAGTTGCTAAACCTTTCAAACAATTTGCCAATTTCTGCGTTTTATAATCCGTTCTGAGTTGAATGAAATTGACCAGAACATTTCGATCCAGTTTTGCCTAAACAAAGAGGTACAAATGTAATAGAAAATCGGGAATTTTCGAATATGCAATGTTTAGAAGCTATCAGTTTTTTACAACTTACCAATTGATCTCCTGTACAAACTTGTTTTAAATTCTCTGGCTTCACAAGCAGTAAATTGCATAAAGCATGCAATGTATCAAACAACGAGGTGACGAGCTCAACTTCCAATTCTTTTACACACTTTCGATATTCATTCATATCACAAATCGCACACATAGCGCCTGCAGAATTAAATTGAAATTGCTGCAAATGATCATAAATCACTTTATGGAATCGAACACCTAGTTCCGTAAGAACAGTATCTAAGTTTTTGCCATCCAGAGTATTTCGAATATGTCGTATCATGTTTGTAACATATTGTACCACTGTTATACAAGCGGGTGTGCTTAATGTATCAACATCACTATCAGGTTTGAAATCAGTCTTGCGTTGTTCACTTTGAAGATAAACTTTCACCCAGCCTACAATAGCATTAATACTTCTATCCAGACCTTGTTCTAATTTTGCATCAATTTGATCAAGCACAATTTTTTTCTTTAACATACAATCACCGTGTCTCGGTGTCGATCTGCAAAATAAAATACAGTAGTCAATAACAGAATGTTTGATACTTCAATATTAAAAAAGCTATCACACTTGTTATAAATATCTTACAGGACAAGTGGTACAACACTATCGTTAAATTGCTCTTCTAAAAGGCGAACTATTGCATTGCATTGCCGTACGACATTAAAAAAGTGTATTTCAGGTTGAGTTCTACTTTCTGGTATCGGCACGCTTTGCAAGCCCAATTCCAAAGCGTAGTCAACGTGTTCATTTATTAAGCATTGTAATAATATTTCTAAAATTTGCACTGTGTTGGAAGATATCTCATTAGGTTGTGACAATAACTGGCATCGTTGGAACGCCGTTTTGCTTCTTTGAAGAAGCGCAATTGCTAATTCTTCGGAGAGGAACGTTTCACCGCCGTAATCTTCTATCTGAGCAATATTTATATTAGTCTTTGCACCTAAGACTGCTTGTAAATCTCTGCGTAATTCTTGAAAACTTCCCGTTTGTATCTGCTTTTTCTGATGATTTTTTGATTCATAATATTCTATGAGAAGGGCTGCAGACTTTTCTCTGAATGCTTTGATTTCTATTCTAAAAGAATCAGAATTCTTATTTTATTGTCAAGCAATAATGGACATTGTGTTATAAATATACTAAGCTTTAAAACTTACGTTATATAAGTATCCAAATACTTTTGGAATATATTTCTTGTAAGTTTAGGAAGGTAAGTATCATCAGTGCCCATATTAAATGCTTTCAACTCAACTGACAATTTGACTGTTCTTGTATATAAGTCATAGAGATTCCCCAAATACTTTTCAGAATCACTTCTGTCTGCTAGTTTGGCAACAGCATATTTTTGAAGTCTCAAATGATATATATTTAAAACAAACTTTGCCATTACTTGCTCAGGATTTGCAAATACTTGTTGCATAAGCTTATTATACTTCACACACATAGGTATTACATCCTGAAAAACATCCTTTCCACCAAATGAACCCATTTGGCTTTGCTCTATAAATGCATCCATGCATTGAGAATATCCTTTGAATTGAGACAAAATAGATGCCAATTCCCTCATTCTATTGGCATCATCTCTATTGTGTGCTCTCACAAACTCTTCTATAAGGTTCCTTTCTATTTCATCATACTTAGCAGCTATTTTTTTCTTAGCATGCTCAAACTTCTCTGAAGGTAGTTCCTGAGCTATCAAATGAAGTTTCTGTATTACATCAGCTGCTTCATCTAACTGCAATAAAAAATGTAAACTATATTAATTCTTCTATTATAATTACTTTAATTTAGTATCAAAGTCAAGATTCTACCAAGGATTTGTCAGTAAAAATTGGATCTGTCAAAGGGCCTGGGCTCAAAAAGTCAGAAAAGTGCCTCATAAGTTTTTGTGCTTCTACTGCTCTTGCCCGTGGTGTATTAACATTCTCTAGTTGGTCTCCCAAGTGTAGAACTTTAGTAGCAACAAGATTTATTCTTTCATCCAACTGATGGAAAAGATCAATTGAATTTCTGTTCCGTTCCTGCAGATCTAAAATCTCAAGCATGTGTCTTCCTTCCTCTTCTTTAAGAGCAGCTTCCAGTTTGTCACATTTCTTCTGTTGGCGTTCTTGCAAAATCTGCAAGTCCTTGATGGCTTGCAAAAATGTTTCATGGACTATTACAGGGTCAAAAGATGTTTTTCCACCATCTTTCACTGTGTCATTGACAGTCCTCCAGGCAAGTCTTTCAACAAACTCCTCAGGATCGAATGGGTCCTGAAATAAGCAATGGAACTTGTTCAACTGTAATTCATTAGTGTATTTTTAATCATTTTTTATATTTACCTGCTCCAACTCCTTCATATATTGTTGCATCATTTTGATGATAATAATTTACGTGGCAGTCACGAGGTTATAAACGGAATGCAATTGATTCACTGATTTGCAATCAAGTTTTGAGTTGTCGAGATGTAAAATTCATAGCGACACAATTACACTTTGAAAATATCAATCTGACCGATACACTGCTCTGCCCACTGCTCATAATATTCGTGGAAATTCGGGGTGCGTCTTTCTTGTTTATTGTAATTCATAAGTCTCGTTGTTAACAATATACAAATAGCGGCTATGAACAGCTTCGGAGTGCTAAGGAATTCTCCCCCACCCTAGTCCAGAGACTAATACTAAGAATGTTTTTGACAGAAAGTAATATTATGTTGTGCCAAGCAACGGTATAGAGTCACCCACCCACTGTGATGACGAACAGTATCTGCATACTCTTTAGAAATCATTTATTAAACATTTCCGTAATTGTACAGTTTATAGAAACCATAATACAGTCGTTCTTGACAGTTATTAAAGCGGTACTTATCTCCTTTCCTCTCACTCTAATGGAAAGATATCGAACCGCACTGTTCTATGAATTACATGTATGCGTATACGTACTACATATATATATATATATGCATGATGTTTGAAAGTGTGCTACTGCGTAGCTACGTATCAGTGCGTAGCTATCGTTGCCCTTCTCGCCCTTCTCTTCCGTCCTTCGAAAAGTGAGCACACAATTATTTTTAATGTTTGGATATATCTATATTTATCCTAAAGACTGGCAAATTATTGTTTAACGTACACATTTTTATTTCACTGTGAATTAAAAACTACAACTGCTATATGTATCCTCATTATGAAGAATTCTATATACCTCGATTGATTACCCATACAATTAGACTACACACGCTTACGGTAAAAATTTCGCGTAATCCTTGGCTATTTTTCACCGCACACGAGACAAATCATTTTTCACCACTTCAATCTGCGGTTAATCGCAGCTATGTTACTTACTACGTACAAAATATTTCTTTCCTTTTAATAAAAAAATCAGAATAGTACGATGTACAAAAACGTTCATCTGGTACCACCATTATATATTATAAAGTCTCGCTGAAAGGATGCGAGTTTATCAAGTCTTCCACGATCGAGTCTTGCAATATCCAACAGCAGAAACATCTGAACGACACGCACGAGAATTTATTATAAAATTGTTAATTGGCGATTCATGAAGCGTGAAATTGCGGCAGCAAAACTCCTGTTGCTCATAAACTTCATACTTAGACGGCGGAAGTTTCACTGAATTTCTTTAGGCAGCAACTTTAACAAAAGTGTTACGAACTTGGTGTAATGGTTAGCAACATGTTTAGCGACAGTTCGTTAGAATATATCATAAGCCGACACAGTCGTACGCACACATAGTACCATTCGAATTTCGCAGATAGCTAACTTGCAAATCGTTCCATAAGAACTGCTTGTTAGAACACAATTATGTGCGAGATGTTTGTCATTTTTTTCCCCCGAACACGTAGGTAAACTATTGCGCTTTGGATATGTGTTGAAGAATTTATTAATATAACGATATTAAATTACACTAATGAGCAGCAAGAAGGGAGGAAGGCGGTTCCGGTAATGCGTTTTAGTATAGTATCGATATAATTCTTGTTTGCCAGATGTAAAAGTTTTGGAAAAATTGGAAATGTAGTTGCACAATATGCAGGATGGAAACGGCACCCGGTTGGGAGTAAAACATTCAATTATACATATTACAATTATGCTAAAAAATAAAAGTGCTTATGTTCATAATCACGATACACAATTATTTTTTAATTTACTTTGTAAACTCGAGTTGCCATTACGCGCATTCCACTGCGTAAAATCGATGTTTTTAAATCTAAGTTGACATTCTTCCCTAACTTCCATCTTCATACTATATAGTAGCAAGTGAGTAATTATGATCTTTTCCTTTGACAAAAAAAATATAGATGGAACAGAACAATTTTATTCAACTCCTTGTAAGGAGTTGGTGGTCCTTAAGTAATGCTTCACTTTTCCTTTTTGTTAATAGAAACTGAAACTTCTGTATCCGTTTGTGTTTTCTCTTGGAATAATTTTTTTTTCAAGCAGCAAAAAGCTGCTGCACATGATGTCATTCTGTAATTAAATACAACATTTTTAAACAGATACAATTCTAATCTGGTTAGCTATACAATGAAATCCATTTTCCAAGACTTATGGCAGAACACAACTTACTTTGGTTAAAGAGTCATAAACTTATATTTCTCAGCAGCACCCGGACTTAGAAGACTCAATTGGACGTCCATGTTCTATTTTCACCTTATTTGCTGGGTCGCTATTGCCACTGGATGGAGGTCCTACTCTAAGCTTGATTTCTGAAGCCATTGTCATGAAAGCTTGTTCTACATTCATGGCATTCTTTGCTGATGTTTCAAGGAATGGTATACCAAGCTGATCTGCATATTCCTATATAAATACCAATGATTCTTCACAACTGTACATGACCTCTGTATAATAAATGAGGAATGGATCAAACTTACCTTGGCTGTTGTATAATCAACAACCTTCTTAGTGTGGAGATCACATTTGTTGCCGACCAGCAGCTTATTGACATTATCACAGGCATAGCGATCAATTTCTTCCAGCCACTGTTTAACATTATTAAAGGTTTCCTGATCTGTGCAGTCATATACAACAATGATACCATGTGCGCCTCGGTAATAAGAACTAGTAATGGTTCTGAATCGTTCCTGGCCTGCTGTATCCCAGATTTGTAGCTTAATTGTTTTACCATCTAAATCAATTGTTCGTATTTTGAAGTCTACACCAATTGTACTGATGTAACTTTCTGTGTATGTGTCATCGGCAAAGCGCAACAGTAGACATGATTTCCCAACGCCGGAATCACCAATTAAAAGTAACTTAAACAAGTAGTCACTGAAAAAAATGTTAACAATGTATTAGTACTAGTAAATTAATGGATATTCCTTTAAAAGAATAAAGGATCCTCATTAGGAATCCATAATCAGACATTTTATTAGACTCAGTGCTTTTAATAAGATGTAAATTGCAGGAAGTATTGCACACACATTTTTTACAGTTAGTGAAACCATGTGATGACTACTTAATATTCAACATATGTGGAAAATGTAGCAAACATTTGTACCCTGGTATACACCCAGGATAGAATAGATGGACTTTTGCAACTTTGTAATACATTTACATGCTACTAACACATTGGAATTTCTTATTTGTTTCCAGGTATCTTAGTCAATAGACACATTGGACTCTGACAAATCATGTATATAGAAAGCAGGAGGGACAATGCATTTCTATAATATAGGCAACGAACAGGGATGCAGGGTGGGGGGGAGTTGCATCTGTCAGATAGTTCGAGTTGAACAATTCTTACGCTGGTAAGATCGCAAGAATAATAAGAAAGGTAGTGAACAAATATCCGAATTATTCCGCGCCCACTATCACTACTATAAGTGGTTTGATACGCATTCCGTCATATGAACCCTCATAGATACACTTATGTCTGCGCAAAAATGTACGTGTACTCACTACTCGGGATTCATTGTGGACATACTACGCCACGGAAGCGTTCACTAATATCGTGCACTTTTCCTGCAAGAATCTAAAAACGCGCCGCGATCTGTGAACTCCAGCAACTGCGAACGAACGGATTTACTGATCACGTTCTGTAATATGAAGAAGCTGTAACAATGGCGGTCACGGTAACTCCTCCCAAACCAGCGAATGAGACGTCCACCATTGACGTAATGCCAGAATGGCAGCAGGTGCTATTTCGCTCTCTCCACAACAGCGACGGTACTCTAGCGATTTCAGAATCAGCAACGGAGTCAGTGCAAAATCTGCGAAACAGGAATCTGACTCACCGTCCTAAAGTTACATATTCAATATGCGATATCTCCAATTGATCTCAATACGATCTCAAAGATGTTCCAATCACGAATCCCTGAAACTTGTATTACATGGACCGCGAACCGAGTATTGAAAAAGCGACATAGTAGCCATTGAATTATACATATGTATATAATTAATATAACTAACAAGTGAATCTAAATACAATTGAGTGCATAAATATCTCATCTGTTTGGACAATACATTATTGTTTTTTGATAAATTGTCACGTTTCGGTTAAAGGGACAAGCTTGGCTATACTGCCTCTTTAAACGTGACTAACTCCCTTCATTGTGTTTTGAAGTTCGAAATTCACTCTATATCTCGTGCGACAAGGTTTTAAATGCTTTAATATAAAGTGTTTTAGACAAATGCGCAATATTACATCAATACTTGTTATAGGTTTACACTGAGTAGGCATAGACCTCTGGATGAAATGGCTTACATACTAGAATATGACATTCTGACATGCAAGACTGCATTATACTACATGTATAAATAACAAGTATTATATATGTTGTTACGAGTGAAATCTACGCGTCAGTTGTTCAACGAAATTTTGTGGTTTAAAGCTTCCACTGCTTTTGAATTCACAAACATTTGACCCCATCGGATTACTGTACTTGTCAATGAGTTCCATCACATTCAGTGTCAATGTGTTCATGTGTTAGTAGCATTTAAAGAGTAAATTTATTTAGTATTACAAAAGAAAGATTAGTTTTGTGATTATTCTCTTTTCATTTAAGGCAGTGCATTGATGCTCCATAATCTTATTGTGGCAGAGGTGTGACAACTTTGTATTAATGTCGCCCATATTACCTACTGATGAAGGTGTACCACACTTATTCTTTCGAAATGTGAATGGGAATCAACTAATATTATACCAGAGCAGCAGTGACTCTTCTGATAATAAAACAAGAAACGTGATACAATTTGTTATATGCAGGAACGAAAGATTTAGTGTCAAAAGAAACATATCTTTGTTATGTGTGACATTACTTCTATGGACAGCACTGCAATATGTAGTGCCTTTATATCTGTATTCATTAATTCTGATACTGTATTACAGTTCCTTTGTGACATCTTCATATAAAGGCTCGTTCTATATGTGTATACATATGTATATATTTTGTAAGCTTTGCTTTAAATTTATTTAGTTGATTTTCATTGCTCTTACAGATACTTTGCTGGTGGTAGAATCAGTAGGTGTGTATATAGAGGATCAAAAACGGTTGTATGGGCTTAACACTAGTAAGTTTTTGCCATGGGATAGTGTAGCAGATATATTTATCAATGAAGTCATAACAGAGGTAAGTCCATAAAATATTCAACAATTTATCATAATCAA
Source organism: Ectemnius continuus (assembly GCA_910591665.1). Taxonomy (NCBI): domain Eukaryota; kingdom Metazoa; phylum Arthropoda; class Insecta; order Hymenoptera; family Crabronidae; genus Ectemnius; species Ectemnius continuus. The sequence goes on along the minus strand of OU342868.1, from coordinate 1,890,871 downwards.
GACTAGTTTTTCATTGTCTTAGCAAAGGGTATTGTATTATCTGACAATACTGGTAAAGGAAACAATACACGGAGAAGATAAGGTCAAGCTGGTTCCACTGTTTAAAGATTTAAAACCAGAAAGAAAATGCCAGGAATACATGTACGAACGATTAAAAATGTTGATTGGCCAGAACAAGAAACATCCTCTGTCATAACAGTGCCTGGCTCATATTGGTTGTGTTATAAGAAACATATATACAAATTTATTTTCAAATATCATCCTTTACACAGGTATGATACTTCATGATTATAAATGTTTTACCACAAAATACACACATAATATTTCAGGAGTACTGAACGGTTTACTTATGAAAAAGAGCTAATAAATGTAATTCGAAGAATTATAAAATCTAATCCTGGTCAGGGGCAGCACTTTATGACAAGAAATCTTTTAATTACGTGCAGTATCCTTTTACAATGTATTATTTACTGTATATTATAAACATCCAGGGCAGTGAATATTAATAGTACATTTGGCAGAAATTCAGGAAAAATGACTTCCTTAACTGTTATTTATATTAACATAGATCATACATCATGGACTCGAAAAGACAAGTTATATGCAGTATTGAAATTTAAAAACAGACCAGATGCATTGACATTTCCTCATGCATTTCTGCTCACAGTTACACTTACGACTCCCCCAGGGAAAAGTTCACTTACTAATTTAAGAACTGTTAATAATGAAGTAAGAGAATCTGATACCAGTGAAGCAAGATTCCCTATTCAAAATGAGAAACACACTGATTCTCCAGAAGAAACATCCTTGCCTAGTTCAGTATGTGAAGAAACAACTTTAGGAATTGCACCAATAGATACTAATCTAACAGATGTTGTTAGTGGAATTAGTTCATCACACAGTGAACACTTGGATGGATGTTTAGAAACTGCAGAAATAGCTGAATCTCCTAAAAATTGTAATCCACGATTTAGTACACAAATACATGACACGTCACAGGCAAGATACACTACTAGATCAAGAAAGGAACATTCTGTTATAGAAAGTGAAGGAGAATTGCTTTCAATAGATAATAAAATTTGTGAAGACAATACAGAACATGACAAAGTAGAATCTTGCTCTATTTCTGAGAAACAAGCGTGTTCTGATCATGTTCCAACTGTATCATTTTCACATAGCAATAGTGTTGATGAAAGTGAAAGATCTCTTGACACAGGAAAACCAATTTTTCCAGTTTCCAATTTTGCCACTAATTCTAGAAGTGAAGAAAGGTCTGATTGTCATGAAAATCAAGATGTGCAAAACTCAGAGAATGCATTACAAGATAGTACTCCTGTAAACGAAGAACTTGTTACTGATTCATTGAATTTGCCCTATCAGTACTTTATTGAGAAAGATATACAAGAAACAAAGCCTGATATTTTGACAGATAAAGTTCCAGCATGTGATGATATCCAATGGACATCCAGCACAGAGGCCTCTTCAGAAAATGAAACAGGCAACGAAGTATTACATTCAAGCAAAATTGAAAAAGAAAAGTCAAGTAATGATGTTGAAGTAAAAAATATATCTAATGGAATGAAGTCCCGTTCTTCTGATATTACTGATTTAGTTATGGAAGGGCTAATGTTTACAATACGTGAAGATAAAGATAGTGTGGCAGTGATTGAGGCAAAAACTAAATTTGAGGTAGACGAAGTTTTAGAAAATTCTGAAAAGGCAGAAACAAAAGAGGGTGAGAAATGCTTAAAAAATTCAAGCTTATTGGGTTTGGAAAATTTAATTACAATGATTGAAGAACCTAGCCAAAGAAATAAAATGTATAAAAATTATAATACCACTCAACCAGAAAGTACTTCTTCACATTTTGCATCGTTTAGTAATGATACTTTATATAAATCCTCAAACGACAAGCTACTATATGAATCATTTAATTGGGAAAATCGTGAGAACAATTCTCCAGAGCCAAGCACAAGTTTTGCACAGAATTCCATTAACTTTTCTAGCCCATGCTCCCACTTTGGTATGAGACAAAATGAGCCTAGAATGATTTCCAGTAATTATGCAAATACGAAAATGGAATGTAGTGAGGATGAAGAAGAAGATGAACATCAAGATGACATAGAGGATGAAGAAGAAGATATCATTCCAGAAGCATTGTTAAAGAATGATACAGCTAAAGGCGAATGTAATACTGAATATTTGCAATCAACTCGCAGATCTCATCTTCCAAGGATAGTTTCAGATGAAATAATTACTACTGACCAAATACCACTTGCAATACAAATTGTATTAAAAAACAAACTCTCAAAGCAGAATATACAAAAAGTGACCAAAGATCGATCAAATGAATTGAAAATTGAAAGTCAGTCTGAAGACTTCTCTATTAACAGTAATGAGTCGAGATTAACTGAGGGGATTCATGAAAACCTAGAAAATCAACCTAAACTGGAATTAACAATGGAACCCTCTGTAAATAATAAAATTATAGTAGCAAATAAAAAAGACAAGTTGTCTCTCAAATCACATAAAGAAAAGAGTGGAACAGATAAAACGGGCTCTCGCACCAATACGAGAAGGAAAGAACTGGAATTGCATAGGGTTAGTATAAAAGAATTAAAACGTTTGGCACCCAAGGGTTTGCAAGATATCACACAAGATTTCTATCGTGATGTACTACAAATGCAGAAACGAAGTAATGTCATGGAACATAGAAGTCTTAGACAACGAAAGAGGTCCACTGACAAAGATAGTGAAATTCGTGTAGAAATGTTGAAATTTGTACGTGATATTACAATGGGTGCTAAGGTCGTTATAAAACGCCTGAGTACTGAGACGATATCGAACATACTAAAAAAAAACACTCCTGTACATGCTTAAGTTAAGTAAACTAAGAAAGTTTTAAACATATGACATATTATATATGTTTTTAAATCATTGTCTTCGTGCTTTTGCTTTAGGGGGTTAGAAGTAACTTGCAAGTAACCTGTATTTCGATAATAAACATACTGAATTTTTTATTTGTCAAATTGAATTTAATTTTAAGGTAGGAGAAATATAGCACTGTCTTAAGAGGCAAGTTGCTGATCATTCAACAACTTGTTGATTTCTATATTTTTTTCTTGCCGAATTTGTTCCATTACAGCCTTTAAGTTATCAAGCCTGTCAGTAATTGCATGAAATTTATTATCCAGACGTTCATAAGAACTATGGTCTGTTACTGTATAACTATTTAAAATAGCTTTTTGTTGATCGCTTATTATAGTTCCGAGTGATTTTGACGCCTTATTAGTCACTCTCATCATCTAGAAAATTAATTCATTAATTACCAGACAGAAGGAACAAATATTTTATCATGAATTAACATTGGAAAACACATTACATTAATTTCTTTGTTAAATTTAATACATTTTTGAAGTTCTTCGGCGGATCTGTGTGAAAATCTTTCGCGGGCATCACACACAACAAATAGAGCATCTTCGCATTGTTTTTCTAAGTTCTCTGTTAAATAACAAGAAAACAATAGTTAGTGATTGTGCTGGTGCACACGTTCACCTCGGGATACGTACCCATTATGCAAAATCTGTTAGAGCATCAGATATTCACGATTGTGTTATGGGAAAACAAAAATTTAAATAGTTTAATATGTATTACTTGGTTATGTCACGAATGTCATGCGCAGACTATCTTTGAAACTAAATAACGGCCGAATGCAGGTGTGCGTAAAAGCAAAAGCTGAATATATTACAATTAAAATTACAAATCACAACAAATCATTATTATCAGGCATATGAATAGAGTACATAATACAAAACAAGAAATTTAGAACGTATACACATTTATGATACATATAATAATATTGAAAAATATATGTAATAACAAATGTCTCATCCAATATAAAAATATTACTGTATATTTTGTCAGGGGGCCTTTCTCTTTATATTGCATTGTTCCCTTTTTTGAATAAACGATTTGTTCTATTATTGGTATGCAGTTTAAATATATATATATATATAGAGCTCGTGTTTACTATATACTCATTTAGTAATTATGACTGCATCAGATATTTATAAAATGTATAAAACAAATTATGCAGGCACTTTTATCGTGAGCCTCCCTTTTATATCAGCGTTATCTAAATAATTCTCTCGCCTTTGGATCTCGAATTTTTATCGCTACTATCTATATTAGATATAGATATAATATTGGGTGATGGCCATGCTGTAAATTAAATAAACAAAATAATTTGGAAAAGCGAAGCCGGTGACGTCGACTCTTTCTGTCCGCGTGGCATTTATTCCGTTCTCCTAACTGACACTTGCACTACATGAGCCACATACATACGGTTGGGTTCTATCACTCGTATGACCCACCGCCATCATTAACATCGCGAATGCCGTTATCTTTGCCGGCAAGGAACAGTTATACAGATAGTCAGTTTTCGTCTCTTTTCTTACATAGCATTTCTTTACATCGCTATCTGTTTGGTACCCGCAGCAATTCGGACAGTACACATCATGATTGCGCATTAAACGCTAAGGAGCTATCCAAGGTCCAAGGCGTTACAGGATTTATTGTTGACTCATTGCTTAACGTCTTGTCTCGCCTGCTGGACTTGTGAGAGTTTAAAAATATGGCTTTCATAAAGTCTGTGGGAACTGTCATCATATATATCGGGCTTTTCTTAGCCGTCATTACATTTATACCAGGATTACCTCCGGAAGCGGAATTTTCCGAATATAGGTATTATCTACATTTTGAAAAATATATACCCAAATCAAGTGTTTATGCATGCCTCACATTTTTAACGATTATTACAGTATAATAACAGCAGGCGATGTAAAACAACCTTTCGAACTGCAAAATAATCTTCGAGGAGCCGAAGTATTATTCTCTGGCGAACTGAAAGGGCCAGAAAGTTTCGATTCGTATGGTGGTGAACTTTATACTAGCTTGCAAGGCGGTTACGTTGCAAAGATAGACGAAAAACATATTATACCGATCGCAAAGTTTGGAAAACAGTGCGGTACGTTCTTGAAAAGTGTTCATTAAATATCATGCTACCTCATTCTTGATCCACATGTCTTCATTTTATAAAAATAAAACCATTTTCCATTCATGGCAGATGGTATCTGGCAAGAAGATAAATGTGGCAGGCCTTTGGGCTTGAAGTTCAATGACAAAGGAGACTTATTTGTAATAGATACATACTATGGTATCTTTAAACTCGATATTAAAACTGGACAGTACAAATTGGTAATCAATACCTCAGAACCTATTAATGGAAAAATTCCCAAAATTCCTAATTCAATAGATATTGCTAAGAATGGAGATATTTATTGGACAGATTCTAGTACAGAGTTCCATTTATATGATGGAATTTATACTGCCTTGACCAATCCATCAGGAAGGTAAGAAAATAACTTTGTCCGTTGTGTAGTTATGGGTCTTAGATATAAATATGATACATCGATATATTTCAGACTTATCAAATACAATGCTGCTACCAAAAAGAATGAAGTACTGTTGGATAAATTGGATTTTGCAAATGGTGTCAAGTTAAGCGAGGACGAAAGTTTTGTTATAGTCCTAGAAACTTGGGCTTCAAGAGTTATTAAATATAATCTGAAAGGTCCTAAGGCTGGTCAACATGAGATTTTTGCTGAAGCATTGCCAGGTTTACCAGATAATGTCCACAGTGATAACCAAGGAGGATTTTTAGTGACATTGATTTCATATGTTGATGCTGATCATCCTATGTTAGCACAGTCACTTATGCCTCACCCACATGTCAGAAAAATGTTGGCCAGGCTGATGTATTTAATGGAGGCACCATTAAAGATGCTGCACGAAGTTTATCCAAATACCTATGCAGAAAGACTTATCCACTCTATTGGCTCATTTGAGGGATTTGGTAGCTTAGATACAGCAAAACAATCTGTGATACTCAGGATGGATGTAAATGGTAAAGTTTTGGATGCTGTATACTCAAATGATGGAACTGTAGACATGGTTTGCTCTGCTTACATCCATAATGGCTACTTATGGTTGGGTTCACCATTCGCGGAGCGTTTATTACGAGTGCCATTGGAAAAAGCTTTGCCCAATCTAGATAAGAGTAAACAACATTCAGTACATATAAGAGAAAAACGCGATGCTGAATCCATTGCGAAAAAGACAGAAGGAGTTAAAGTTGAGTCTACTACAAAGGAACAAAAGATTCGTAGTAACTCTGCTTCACAAAAGGCCACTCCTACACCAGCACCAACCACAACCACCCCTAAACCTTCATCTGCAATTCCAAAGCCAAAAGCAGTGCCAATACAGAAGCCAGCAGCAACTACAACAGGTAGTAAACCTGCTTCACAAGGAGGCGCTTCTACACAAGCACCAACCACAACCACTCCTAAGCCAACATCAACAATTCCAAAGCAAAAAGCAGTACCAGTGCAAAAGCCTGTAACAACAGGTACAGCATCAGGTAGTAAACCTGCTTCACAAGCGGGCTCTCCTACACCAGCACCAGCCACAACCACTCCTAAGCCATCTACAAATTCAAATCCAAAAGTAGTGCCAAAGCAAAAGCCAGTAGCAGCCACCAAACCTGCTACAGAGAAACCAGTCTCTGAGAAACCAACTCCAACACGAGACTCCAATGAACAAAGAGGTTCTTCAAAAGACACTCCAAAGAAATCAATTCCTTCAACACCACCACCATCACCATCTACTCAAAAATCAGCCCAAATTAAAAAAGATACATCAAAGATTTCATCTAATGAAAAGATAAAATCTAAAACTGAGACACCAAAATCTAAGCCTGAGCAACCCACTGTAGCTAAAAGCACAGAGGGAAACTCAAAGATGAAGAAAGCTAGTGAAGAAAATGTTCGAGAGGTTGACGCAGGAAAAGTGAAGGTGACAGATAAAAACCGTCCAAAAGACACTTCCAAGACAAAGTAGAAATTATATGTACGTAGTAAGTTTCTTGTATGAAACATATCCTTTTTTTTGATGCAACAGACAGATCCAGTCCAGCAAATTATAGAAATTGATTTCTATTTAACATTCCATAGATCAAGTAGAAGTGATATAAAAGTGAATAAATATATTTTATTTTTGTGATGTTCATTGAACTCTAAGAGATGAAAGATTAGAAGGGAATACATTAGTGACTGTGATTTATATCTGTACATAATGTTGAGAGTATTCTTGTTTTTCAGACTTTTCTACATTATAATATAGTATGTATATCATGGGCAAGCTTAGTATGTATACATACATATTTTGTACATTTTGATTTTAGTTGTTCTTAAGCCTCTGGGAGGGTAAATAATGATAACAATAATAAAAAATAGCTTGTTAATAATATTCTTGTTCTAGTATTTACATAAAGCACCTATAAAAACAAAATATGCCATTTCACTAGCAGCCAATGGATAAGTTTAAATCATTTATAACAAGCAGCTTCCTAAGTAACACAAATCTTCCACTCTTTATGTTTTAGTTCTCATTCCTGTATATCACTTATTTTTTACTTGTGATACTATAAGTCTTACATTATATAACGTGGGAGGGAGTGGGCAATTGGGCGAATAAATAGCGGTCTTCTTTTGATTGTATAACAGACACAAGAGATTTTATTGTAATGTACTCCTGTTTTGATTCCAATAAGATGTTATTTGGAAGTTGTACATTTTTCTTGGTTAAAATAAGAAAATAAAAAGATAATTTCCGAAATATCTAACATATTCTTATTATACTACTTTATATTAAGGCATTCAGTAAGTACAGCATACTTAACATTGACTTGTAAAACTTTCAAAAAAATATGTGTTCTGGAGTGTTTAATATTTTTAATGCAAGAAACTTACCTAAGAAGCAGATAGATATTTGCATTTCATTTTGCAATAAAATTGGTTGATACATTATTGAAAAACATCATCTTTAACTTATCAAGAAGGGATGGTGGAATTGCAAACTGCCAGAGACCATTTCTTTTGTACCTTGCTTGCTTTTCAGCAGCTTGTAATGACCTTTGGTATGCCAATATTCGTTTGCTCCTTGTTTCTTCCGATGGAAGGCCACTCACAGTGGCAAATCCAAGTCTTGTAATTTCTTCCCCAATGTTCATTTCCTTTACATATATGTATATTCAGTCTTACTATTCAAATATACATTTTTAATAAGTTGATCTTACTATACCTCATTGTTTTCATTTTGTATTGATACTATGCAGGTTAAAAATTCTTTTTTCCTACTCAAGGGAACACATGTTACTTGTTTCCCACAAGCAACAGATTGTAACCAACTGATTCCTAGAATTGTAATCAATTATACATACTCATTGAATTAGGAAGTCCTATAAAATTTACCATTTGCTGTTACATCTACTCCAGCTAATTTAACTGGCAAGCATTGCTGTTTGTGCAAAAGTGGAAGTTCTACAAAAGGCTTGTGATCCATCATAAGTAATATTTCTGAACTTGGTTCTACATGCTTTACAACACCACGCAAAGGAACATTTTTCTTAACAAGTTTTGCTGGTACATCAAGTGGTTTTGTGAACTTTGCAAACTGTAACAGACATGATAAGTAATAACTGTAAGGAACTAATGAAAGGGAACTGATGGTTTTAGGCAACGTACTGTTTTACTTCTGTATATTGTAACACATAAGCCGGTAATAGCAACACCGTATGCGCCGTATACTACAGGCTAAATTGGTCAGGAGAGCAAAGTATTTAATATAATACAAATATTAATATAGCGCATCTGTGTAATTATACATACGTTCGGAAGGCCAATATTATCTTCTAGGAACAATCTGAATTGTTCAATGATGTTTCTAATATCTTTTCGTTCCATTATTACACTTTCACCGGTATCCACACTACAGACTCTATTTACGATCTATGTATAGGTATGTGTATAATTGCATAAGCTGTCAAGAACTGTCAATCCAGATTCGGCTCTCTGTGGTGCTGTTAGGAACTGCTTAACAAGCGTAACTTCATATTGCTGGGTCGAAAATAAATGATAAAACTGATATGGGATGATTTCTTCGGTTAGGGATTATGATATTTTCGCAGGCTGTCACCAGACAGGCGTTCTTGCTGGTTGCCGGCTGCTGATGACAACGTACCGATGCTCGGTCATGCGTACGCATAGTTGGCCTCGCAAAAAAATTGCCAATGTTCCAATTCTCGCAAATTCCTGGAATGCTTCTGAAGTGCGGTATCCACTTTCAATAAACCTCTTCCAGGAATAACTCTTACTCGTATGTTATACGTGTGTTCTTATTTGAAAGGGCGAAACAATTCGAGAATTCAGATTGAGGAAAATTTTATTAGCATTAATACACAAAGTATTATTAACCGAAGATTCAGGTATATTTTTGGAGTGCCGTTGTTGTGCCAGAAGGTGCACAATCAGGATGACCACTATTCTGCCACATGATTAAGATTCCGCTGTTTTGTATAGGACGAAAATATACGGTGGATTTATTGGGTAACTTGAACGGAATGAAATGTATCAAGTTAAAGTTAAGTAGGGAAGCGCACACAAAAATAAAAGTTCAGAGTATGCCAATATTCGCAAGTTTGTTGGCGTCACATTGCTCTTTCAACACCTTGGCTCTGATTTTTACATCACTCGACGGATATTGACTTTCTATCTCAAATTTCAGCCTCGGAAAAGGTGAGGAAATTTGAAAAACGTGGAAACACCGCCTAAATTAGATGAAATCAATCATTCAGAAGGCTATTTCCATGTGTTTTCGGTACAATTCCGGCACTTTGACTACTGGTTTCATGTTTTCTATCCGCTTTGAGACACGAGCAATTGAAAAATCAAGCGTTCGTCCCGGTCCCAGAACCTTCGAAAAATCGAAAATTTTTGAAGGGGTATGCCTTAAAAAATTTGCGAAAAAATGAATTTTGAGCTAGGGCTCTGGAATTTTTTCTACTTCTTCCTCGATGCAAAAAAACACTTTCTACAAAGTTTCAGCCCCGGGAAAGGTCGGGAAGATAAAAAAACATGAGGAAAACCGTTGAAATGAAATATTCAAGATCGGTTTTCCACGTGTTTTAGGCAGAATTCCGGCATTTCCCCCACAACATTTATGTTTTTTATCCGTTTTGAGACACGAGCAATCAAAAAATCAAGCGTTCGTTCCAGTCCCAGAACCTTCGAAAAATCGAAAATTTTTGAAGGGGTATGCCTTAAAAAATTTGCGAAAAAATGAATTTTGAGCTAGGGTCTTGGAATTTTTACCACTTCTTCCTCGATGCAAAAAAACACTTTCTACAAAGTTTCAGCCCCGGGAAAGGTCGGGAAGATAAAAAAACATGAGGAAAACCGTTGAAATGAAATATTCAAGATCGGTTTTCCACGTGTTTTAGGTAGAATTCCGGCATTTCCCCCACAACATTTATGGTTTTTATCCGTTTTGAGACACGAGCAATCGAAAAATCAAGCGTTCGTTCCAGTCCCAGAACCTTCGAAAAATCGAAAATTTTTGAAGGGGTATGCCTTAAAAAATTTGCGAAAAAATGAATTTTGAGCTAGGGCTCTGGAATTTTTTCTACTTCTTCCTCGATGCAAAAAAACACTTTCTACCAAATTTCAGCCCCGGGAAAGGTCGGGAAGATAAAAAAACGTGGAAAATACCGCCCAAATTAGGTGAACTCGGTTATTCGGGAGACTGTTTCCAAGTGTTTTCGGTACTATTCCGGTACTTTAACGACTGGTTCCATGTTTTCTATCCGTTTTAACAGTCAAACAATGATTTTATAAACCATTCGGGAAACTTGGAAAATCTTCAAAAAATCGAGATTAAATATAGTTGAAATAAAATCACCCCCCAACAGCATGCGTATAATGAGTGGAGCTCGCTTCCAAAAATACGGTGGCTAAAAATCAAGAATACTTTGGAAAGCATGGCAACAACAAATGAAAATAAAAATCACGGAACTGAACGCGAATATTTAAGGAACACTCTCGATTAATTGACGGATCCAAGGAGGTGGGAAGAAAGTGTTGAATTTTAAGAGTCATGACAAACTGAGATGATGAAAAAGTATGACGTGGTCGGGAGATGAGAAATCAAGTCCAATCTCAAGGGTGTTGATGGATGTTGAGCGGGCAAGGAGAAGGTTGCTAAGTTTTCCTGAGAATCAGAGGGTAAGCACGCGAGGCCGTGGGTGGACGTGGGCAGGAGCCGGTGTGTTCGGCGACGTTGTAGGTGGAGGTCAGGACGGAAAGAGGAAAAATGGCAAGAAGATGGGAGGGCGAAGGGCGGGGGTGTGCGGGTGTGCGGAGGCGGGCGGGCAAGTACTGGGGCGGCTTTTCTGGGTGGAAAGCGCGAGGGAGGGCGGCGGGGGAGTAAAATCGGATGCAACCTTAACACGATTCTATTTCTTTCGATGCATCAGGCCGTACGAGCGGTGGCGGCCCGTGTGCCGCGTGCCGGTGCGCCCGTGCGCCTCTACCAGTGACGCAATTCGAACAGCAACCCAAAGCATCTTGCTGCCTCGCTTCTTCTTCTGGTGCTTCCGGGCCGAGGGAACGAAGAAAGCGAGAAGGCAGACTAAAAGCAAGAGGGAGGAAAGGGAGGGTGGGCGGGAGGAGTTTCTGCCGGGGTAATCGGGGTGATCGGGGTGGCCGAGAGGAGGACGGGCGAGGTGTGCGTGAGAGCGTGGTGAGAAAAGTAGGAGAAAAGGAGGAGAGGCCGAGAGGGTGCGAGGAGGGCGTAGGTAGGAGAATCTTGGTGGAAGATTTTGGCCGGGAAAACAGAATCGTACGAACCTCGAGTGAGGTCGCATCGAGCGTGTGTCTCTTCTTATACTTGTTTGCCAAAGGGAGCGAAGCTGATTTTGGCACTGTTAGTATCGGCTGGAAATTGCGCCTCGATTGCGGCTCGAGTCACCACGAGAGAAAGAGAGAGACTCGAGAGGAAGGAAACGAAAGAGTTTCAACGAACGAGCGAACACTGATAGGAGTTGGGGAAACTCGAGAAGCGAGCTGCTAAAGAGACAGAGAGAGAGAGCAGGGAAAAGAGAACTCAAGATGGTTTACGAGAGTGACTTCTACACGACCCGACGACCCTATTCGCGGCCACTTGCCTCCTCGTACAGCGTCACGGTCAGTATTCCCATGGACTTGAGAGAGAAGAGAATTGGAATGTCTTCGTAATGTTTTTCTGAATGCAACTAACCCAATGATTCCTCGAGTCATCGAAATCCCCTCCGTCGTGACACGGAACTGGTTAACCGAGTTAAGTCAAGTCCCTTTTACGATTGCAGATCGAGTCGCGCCAGTCAATGTTTCCCTCGTTGTATTCCTTGCACTTCTGCACCTTTCAATCTTTTAGCTTTAAGTAGCACTCGATTGACTCCCGATTTGTGATGAAAACCTTGACTCTGCAGTGCCGTTGACTAACTTGCAAGAGTACTTCTCACTCGAATTGCCAAGTCTCAAATGGCGATCGATAGATTTCGAAGATCTAGTCGATTCGTCGCCGTTCTCCTGACGAGTCGGGCCTGACGCATACCGTCCGAGTCTCAACTTCCACACTGTACTCTCTCCGGATATCACCATGTCATTCTCTTACTATCACTATGCATTACTATCACTGTTACTTTTGCTAATAATGCCACTGCTGTTAGCATTACTCTCAATTCAACACAACTACAGTTTAAGCGGACTGGACAAATGCTCGGTGTGTCTCGGTGTCTCGGTGTCTCGATCCTAGCGAGATGCATGGCCCTTCCGTCAAACTGGAGCTCGCTCTCCATTTACTTTCGAGCAATGTGTTACATCCAAACAATTACAGACCAACTTGATACTTAACTCTCAGCTCACGAGCTATCCGTCAGATGCAACTGACGGATAGGAAAGTATCTCCTAAAATTGAATGAAGGTTTCGTGTATCAAAAGCGATAGCGATCCTCAAAGGATCTCGCATCACCGTATCATACTGGACTTGTCTTACGTGTTCACCCCGAAGCTCTGTTTGTCTCTCTGTTTAATCTCTACATGTCATTTGTCACCCAGACTTGTGTGTAAGTGTTGGCAAAAAGGAGTGCGCCTAGTGGTATCCAATAGTGATTCGACTTTTAACTGATTACTCATCACCAACATAGAGGGGTGGGGCTAATCCTCTCTTGGCAAATATCTGGTGGATGATTATTCCGCAATTCCGCGCATAAATAAGCTTCATACTGGCAGCAACAAAATTGCAAGTGAACATTGAGAAGAGTAAGCCTCATATTTATAACTCTAATGGCGCAAGCGAGGCATACTGTATGAGGGGGCAACAGATGGACTAAATAACTTATATTTAAAGCGATGAGAGGGAAAGGGGGAAGAGGGAGGGCGCGCGATTGAAGATCTAGTCGAGCCAACGCGCTCGCTTCTCAAATTTATCTGCTCGACTCGCTGTTACTCCCTGTCTTACATCAGGATCGCCGCTCGCCACATCGTTTGCTAGCGGTGCGGCGACGCCGACGGCGACGGCGACGGCCAGCGGCGAGAGAAGGATACGAATATCGGTATAAATACTGAGATTTCGGAACATGGGAGTCAGGGGGAGAGCTATTCATAGCGTTGCAGCCATTTTCCGGGCCTGCCTCGTTTTATACTTAGAGACAACGGTGCACGAGCGATCTTATTGCGAATCAGCGAATCTCCCTCTTCGGCCTATCCCCGAGAAAGCTCGTTTCTTCTCTGGCAGAATGCCGCCGAATCACCGGCAAATATGCGCGTCCTCGTCGAATCATTCAATTACCACTGACAGCTCTTCCGAGGGGTGGCTGGCCCTCCTACACCAATGTCAGGCTCAATTAGAGGAGGACGAAAGCACAATGTTTACTTGGACGATCGAAGATCAATGGGTACTGGCACGATTGACCTAAATGTTTGAGCGCTTGGCGAGTCTAACTGTTCTCTCCTCGATCTTGATAGTCAGGCAGCTTTTCATTGAGTCGCTTCTACTGATGAACGATGCGTGTATCTGTGTATGTGTGGAAAGGAAGGGAGGCGGGGGTTCGAGGGGGTTGAAGGGGTGTTAGAGAAGAGGATCCGAAGAGTTTGACTGGGAAATGGTTGGGACTGGCGAGGGGGTTGTGCCCATTGATCAAGAGGCTTCCTTTTCCAGTTGCTTGCTTTTCGTGGAGGGGATCTGGGAGTCGGTGTTGCGTTACTCTGCCCTAATTTAGTCGCACGTCCTACCGACGACACCGACGTCCACCAGGCCGACTCCCACCACGAGGGTGTCGTGTCGAGTTCCTCACTGAAATTCATACCTGCCGACGATCTCATCTCTCGTTGTACTTATGTTTACCGTTCTCCTCGTTACAACAGAAGGCAAACTTAGCCTTTCCAATCAATCGAGCAGATGCCATCAAGCAATGAGAGCCGGCGCGGCGCGGCGGTTGCGCGCCGCGCGCCATGAATAACAGGCAGAAAAGCACTTGGCATTCCGATGCGAGGGCTTCCGTCTATTTTTACAGGCGAGAGGAAAGATATTCCTCGGAGTCGGAACTCGGGCGTAGCTATTCTATTCCTCGGATAGAGCCAGTCTCATTTTCCGAGCTTCACCATAGGCAGCTCGCTGGCGCGCGGTCTTACAATTTAGACTGATTAGATAGTACGATAGCTATTAGAGGCATAGTCGAATTGCGAGAGCTCCGAGAGTTGTAAGCTCAAGTACCAGTGGTGGTGGATGATCGAGCAGAGAAACAAAAAAAGTGAATGGCCCGCGCTCTTGTTTGGAGGTAGATTGTTGTCCCGAGACTAAGAGGGTGAGCAAGAGAACGGTGTGGAAGTGAGGGGAGCTCGGAATCGAAAGGAACAGCGACAAATCGAGAATCGAGAATCGAGAATCAAGAATGACTGGAAGGATGAGGAGTGAGAGGGAGTTGACCGGGTACGATTTACAGAAACGAGAGATGTTTCCATGGGAGAAGGTACCATTCGTACCTCGACCATCCCTGGTACCCGAGCCGTTCACAGTTTGGGGTCGGAAAAAGATGGATCCGAAAAAGGAGTTCTATCAGTATGTCACACTGAAGGAGAAGGAGGGTGAGGTGCGAGGGAAGAACGTCGCAAAGGAAGATCATAGCCGTCAACTGATACAAGGAGGTGCAGTCTCCAAAGTTGGCTTGGATGCTGCCACTGAACTAGCAGCGAAAGGACATGTTTTCGAGAAGGGCATCCTCTCGAGGCAATCGACGCCTACTAGACACGCTCACACGCCTTATACCGGACGTACCAAGATACTAATGGCCCTCCATACACCATCTTGGTACCGATTCTAGAGCCCATTGTCAGATTCTACCGAAACGGCTGAGTAGCGATCAGCAAACATTCGTAACAATGTTCACCGAGTTCCTTCCTTCATTTATTCGACAGTATTCTCTACTGGGCTACTCGTCCAAGTACAAGCTCTCTTCGCTTCTAATTCCAAGCCAGTGTTGCTCATGCACTGTGCCATATTCGAGATCGCCTAACAAATCGGCCGAACGCCAGTGAGCTTCCGAAAGAACCAATGTTGTACCTTTAGCCGGCGCTAAGCTCTGCAGCCTCGATTTCTTACTGATGTCTTTGTACATACTTCCGATAATAAATACATCTCCGTGAAAGAAAGTGTTATTGCATTGAGAAATGAAAGAAGGGCAGAGTCCTGCGTGATTCGGGGGGGTGAGAATCATATTTAGGAGATAGGAATTACTGTTGAATGCGGAAATGAAGGAGAGACGGAAGCGAGACACCGAGTTATAATCTTGAGCAGAAGGACGTGCACGTATACAACCGAACAGCAACATAACAACATACATATACTATAACCGAGACTTCCACGTAACGTTGTTCATGTGTTTGTTGGCAAGGGCTAGATCGGTTTCTCAATGCTGCATCGCGAGTGTCCTGAATATCTCAGCAAGGAGATATTATTAATGCATACGTGTACAGCTCTTCGTTTATAATTGGCCCGCACGTTGTGTGTCTACGGATAGATCGGTTTCATCTGGCGATCGTACTTATTATCGGCTCCCCTACTTTTTCTTCTACTTCTACTTCTTCTTCCTTCCTTCTTGCGCGCCTGGATAACGCGTAACTTTGGATCAATGTGATGAACTTTCCAATTAACGGATTAACCAACAACTCCTAGATTTAGCTGATAACACTCATTATCTTCTCTATCTCTATGCTACCAATCGAGTCGAGTGCACGGTCCCTGGTAGCCTGCCCCGATAACACCGGTAGAATTCTCCTTTCGCGCGCACCTCCTCCTTTCATCCCTTTATGTTGATCTGACACGGAGAACAGAGAACAGAGTGTCAGCTGGTGACTTTGCTTCGAGTGATTTCACTCCTCTCTCTCTTTCTCTCTCTCGCTCTGACTTTCTGCAGTAGAAAAGTCCTCTAGACTGGATGCTAGAGAGGCTAGAGCTACTAGGTAGGCTAGGATGAACTCTGTTCTCCGGGTAGGCTGTTGGTCTCTCCAGGATGTTGACCAGACCATCTCTAACCCGAATCTATAGACACCTCGGCACTACGTGGTCCGTGACTATCCGGAAGTCGGGATGAGGTCGGCACAAGAGCATTACAGCTATGCCTACACGAACACCAGCGGCTCGAGCAGCTCGTCGTCGTTGGATCCATACGTCCGGAGGCCTCAAAGAACAACTTTCAGCGAGGAGAGCGTGCTGAAACGGGAGAGCGGACCGTACGGATCATACTCGACCGAGAGATCTAGCAGGAGCACCAGTGGCGGAGGTCCTGGAGGCTATCACTCCTCGTACGAGACTCATACTTCCGGTCGCTTACCCGGCGGTACCACTTACCGCCACTTCTCCTATCGTGTCTAGTCGTCTCCGGCCGTTTTCTCCTCCTCTCCAACCATTACTAATCGCGAACTATCTCTTGCCATCCATTGACAAATCTTACCCTCTCTTCTCTACAAATAAGATCTAAGTTATACTTGTCTTATTGTTAGTAGTTCGCGATCCTCCCTCGAACTATCCAATCTCGAATCGGCTCAGGGGATAAAACATGCTACATATGTATTTAGCCAACACTATGTATCTAGATGTTTTTTAGTCATTAACCAAGGATAGGCGTGTTCTACTCTTCTGTTGATTTCAATGTCTACTAACTTCATAGGCTTCTTGGTTAATGGTTTAAGTAACAACAGAATGGCCCTCTGAGCTGGCCCCCTGGAACTAACTTATTCAACACTACTTAAGTAAGAATATGTAGTCATCGTGTTTCGATAATATACCATGTTACCCACAATGATGTTCCTTATTGTTCTGCGTAGGCATCTGATTGCCATTTCGATACCTTCTCCTTATTTTTCTACCGATCCTTGGGGGTGGGTGGGGCTTGTTTTGCGTTTGCGAGTGATTGTTAGTTTTAAATCGTTCTCGAATATGCCAGTGCGAATTCCGTGGGTGCGCACAGCGTACGATGGAGAGTACAACAGAAGACGAGGTATTCTAGGTGGAAAAGGTCAGCATAACCAAGCCTGTTATGCTGGTTTTCCGCTTTCAACGGAAGCGAGGAACAGGTCGACGTCCAGCTAATAGTGTCCTACTAACTGCGAGTTTATCGTTATCTACTTAGACACACAACGCGGCAATTGGCCATTTCAATTCATAGTTCTTCCTGCATCGTCGTATCAAATCTACCAATTGTCCCCCCTCGGAAAATTGGATCTCTTCGATCTCTTCTGCCGGGTGTATTAGGAGTATAAAGAGAGACACGACTAGCTCGGGGAATGCCAAAGAAGGAGTGGGAGAGAGTGCGAGTGCGAGTGCGTGTGAGAGTGCGAGAGTGTTTGCGAAGGAGAGGACGAGAGAGCACGAGCAATGAGAGGAACTACTGACCAAGTCAGAGTGTCAAGCAGTGATGGCAGATATTCTCAAGTAACTAACTGGCTGTTGTTCTTCTTTCTATTTATTCGGGCCCCACGTGACTCCTCGTCCCCTGACACCGACGCCACACAACCGGCACCGCCGCCGTGATTTGCCATCGTCGGTCGTCCAACCCGGCCCCGATCCACCGTCGAAATCAAATATGTATATTTCTATACACCTCCATTGTTTCCTCAAACAATTGGACCGCAGCCCCGACCCATTACCGTACCGCTCTCCAGTATTATCCAGGTAAGTCTCACTCACTCTCACACTCACCACACCCGACTTCAATTAATCAACATAATATGCCGAATTTTACAAAGAAGTCTGCGGGAAGTACAATAACAAGATCAATTCGTACTAGGTCAAGTTCAAATTAGACCTATCCTGTTCTTCTATTTTCCAATTCCGACTTGTCGAGCTTCGCACGCTCGCTCTTTGGATAGCCCGCATTCTTCTTAGACGATTAACGTCTACGTATCCACTGGATCACTGTGACCCACTATGGGATTGTTCTAGCTAGCAGCTGCGCCACGTATTCCACCTGTGATTCCTAACTAACCAATGTCTAATAAAACTAACGTCACACGAGTACAACGAGCAGGCGTCGATGTACTTACTAACGAAGCTATGGAAATTCGTGTACCTCGAGATCTGCTTGGCTAACTTTGAGAATGTCGCTTGAAAGAAGGAAAAGAAAGCCGCTGCTGAAAGAGCCGCTGAAATGCGAAAGTACAGTATATATGCAAGCAAGCCGGTGGGCGGTGGGCCGTTAGTTAGTAAAGCACTCTTGGTACTTGATACGTCCCCAGTGGAGGAGCGTACCTCATATGCCTTATGTGGCTCACAAGAGGCTCGTCACGATAATCCATACACCGATTCATAATGTGTACTACTCTGGTGCGGTGATACCCGTAAGAGTACACGCTCGCGTGCGACCCAGCGTGCTAGCCGCCGAGCTCAAGAGGATTCGCGACCGCCTCAGGCCCTCCACTTACTCTTACCTCGAGAACTATCTCAACTCCAGGGATAACATCGTAAGTCCACTCTCTTCTTCCGGAACGTAGCCGCAATCAAAGCATACGACATTGCTTTTGCTCGCATCACCAGAAATAATCAACATCATACGCATCTAGTTCATTCTAAGACTAACTGTAAGTATCATCGTTATTGGTATCGTCCTTTTATAGCGCCATCATCATCGTCAACGTCATCAACATCGTCGCAGCACTCTCATCTCTCTTACTATTCACCCTATTCTTCGATGTTTCATATGTTTAATATGTTTTCCAACTTCCAATCATGTAGACATTGTATATCAGCGCATTATAATATTCACAGGCACATTGCTACTAAGCGCAAATTCATAAGAAAAGCTTAGCAGTCCGTGAAAAGGTGGATTAAGTGGGTTTGTTTATATTTTGGTGAATTTCTTCGCAGTACTTCGACGATGAGGCGAGGGAAATACGGGCACGAGTGGATTCTCTTCTACGACGCGTCCACGTCTTTGTGCCAAGGGCAGTAGCGAGGTAATGCTAATGTGGTCTTGGTCTCTTTTCTTTCACGGTCGAACGACCCTAAACTCAAACAAAGGGGGTCTGGCTAGTTTTGATGAGAATTAGAGGGAAAGGAGGGCTTTGGGATCGTGCATTTTAAATGTGCTAGACAGTGGGATATGTTCCAGTGACTTCGCGGAAGAGATTATTCCGGAGCGCATGCGAAGCGGAGACTATGTTCGCCGCCTGATATCCGGCAAGCAGAATGCAAAGAAAGAAGTGGAGCCAATCTCTTGGTACGAGGTACCGGAACGAAGCAACATGGGCAATTTGTCATGTGTTAAGTACGTCGGCGGGAAACCACAGTCAGTGAGGAGACCGTACTTCAAGGTCGCCGATCTTCGCTCCTCCGACATCAGGAACGACGTAAACATGCTGAGCTATTACAGCAAGAACCGAGAGGCTGCTGCCAATGCTTGTGAGTAGATTCGCGCCGCTCCCACCCAAACGATATACTGTTCGACTTGACTATTCAACACGATATCTCGACTATCCGACAGTAGGAAAACGAGGACGAAAGTGACCAACACCTTTCACTCTCAACTATCGCTGAAGAAATGACGATGCACTTTTTTTGAAAGAACAGCCACGATGTTTCTGCGATATCTGTAGATAAATCCTTGACCCTCTAGGAGGACTGTAAATCGAGCGACTCATTTTTTTTTCTTGCCGGGAATCCTCCATTTAATTGACAGATTTTTTTTTCGAAATATCGTACTAGCTGTCGCTCGGGTATTCATCTTCCTCGAGGGTGATAGAAGTTTGGCAAATAAAAGCGGCCATGTGACGCCGTTTGTGTGCATCTCTTTTTGATTTTTTTCTCCCCCGCTCGTAGTATTTCTCGTGTTTTTTCTCCCCCCCACTTTTTTGGAATTGGTTGCCACTGCCACTGATTCACACTCTGTCTGAGAACTTGTGTTGTGCTGTGTTGGCTGCCAGGTGTGCTCCTTCACCCTTTTTCTAGTCTGATTATTGTTAGTACATTTTGTCTCTTTCACCCTCGTCTCACTATATTTGACTTCCCCGTTTCCCTTTCTTTCTTGTTTCTTTTTTCTCGTTTTTCTCGTTTTCTTTCCCTCCCTTTCTCTGTCTCTACTCGTTTTGTGATCCTCTTTATTTCTTTTATGTCTCCCTCATTGCTGTTTTACTTTTTTGTTTGACACTGTGCCTAATTGTGCGTGTAGCGAGCGAAAACGAAAGCGGTGTGCGAAAGTTCCGTTGGATAGAGTTGTATGCGAGAGGCGCGCGACCTTTCCTCGCGAGATGCTCGTTGATCGGTGATGATCGGTTAGGCGCAACGCGAAACCTAAGATCCAGCTGCGGGGAGAAATGGAGAGGAAAGAAAAGAATGAATGAAGGGAAGTGTCAAGGAGAGCCGATCTCGAAGTGGGAAAAGGAAGGAAGGAAAGAAGGGGGTGGTGGGTGGGTCTATGAGGTTGTACATTCTGATATGACGGAAGTCCTGAAGGATCGTTTAAAGTCCTTGTGGGGTGGCGTGTTCCGTGAAGATCGGAGAAAAAGTCTGGCAGAGGAAGCAGTTCGGCTTTTTTGAACGTTTCAGGCAAAGACAAGGGATGGCGGGATCGCGTCCCTGAGCTGTACGAGGAGCCAGCAAAATCCAAAGAGAAAAAGAAGGAGGAGGATGCTGACGAGGAGTAACATCACAGTGTTTACTTCCTTCCGGCATCGCTCGTTAATTGAACCGTGTAGCTCCTCTCGTAGCCTGTATCTTGAGATTCTCCTCTCTCGCTCTCTCTGTATTCAGCCCTCCTCACTTTCCACTCTCCAGATACGGGCTACGCGCTACCGGTCTCGACCGAACCACCCAATTTTCCTAGAGGCGCACTCAAACTCTTCTTCTTACTTGCAACGATAGACACTTCACTTTCATCAGTCTGATACATTCAATCATACGACAAGAAATGTTCTAGTTGTAGCCGGTGCAATTCAATCTGATGGAATCGCTTGAAATCAATCGGTTACAGGATTCTTACTATTAGATACACTTTGACATGTACTTAATACTTGAAATTAACGACATTTTTCCGCGTTTTCGACTTAAACCGATGAGAATAAATGAATACTCGATATACTGGTCAGATCTCGTCAATTATTTCCCGTGCACGAAAGTTGGCGTGTTAGAGAAGAACCTGGCTAGTGAGTGAATGCATTTTTGGGAGGTAAGCTTCTCGACGTGCTTCTTAATCGTAGTGAGTAGACCTGCGAGCTGGAGCGCAAGCGCTTTCTCTTAAACCGTGCTTTCCTCGATCTGGGCTCGATTGTTCAGCTTGTAATAAAGCGTGCTCATGTCAATTATGGTTCCAATTACGGAAAGAGGACAGCTGGAGACAGACTGGAGTCTCTGGTCGAAGCTTTGGCGTGTGTTACTTCTTACTTCTCTTCATATTTTACTGTGTACAGGGTGAGTCACTTGCCTTTGAATCACCACTAAAAATTGGATATTTTCGATGGCCAAAAATATGGGGAAAAAAAAATTTTGAGCTGGGGCTCTGAAATTTATATCACATCTTCCTTGATGCAAGGGCAGACTGCCCGCCAAATTTCAACCCCGGAAAAGGTCGGGAAGTCATGAAAACATGCAAGAAACAATCGGAATTAGGCGAAATTCATTATTTAGGATCGGTTTTCTTTGTGTTTTAGGCAGAATTCCGGCATTTCCCCCACAACATTTATGTTTTTTATCCGTTTTGAGACACGAGCAATCGAAAAATCAAGCGTTCGTCCTGGTCCCAGAACCTTCGAAAAATCGAAAATTTTTGAAGGGGTATACCTTAAAAAATATGCGAAAAAATGAATTTTGAGCTAGGGCTCTGGAATTTTTTCTACTTCTTCCTCGATATAAAAAAACACTTTCTACAAAATTTCAGCCCCGGAAAAGGTCGGGAAGATAAAAAAACATGGCATAAGCCATGAAAATGAAATATTCCAGATCGGTTTTCCATGTGTTTTAGGTCGAAATCCGGCGTTTCCCCCACAACGTTTATGTTTTTTATCCGTTTTGAGAGACGAGCAATCGAAAAATCAAGCGTTCGTCCCGGTCCCAGAACCTTCGAAAAATCGAAAATTTTTGAAGGGCCTTAAGAAAAATTTGTCGAAAAAAATGTTGAGCTAGGGCTCTGGAATTTTTATCGTATTTTCCTTGATGCAAAAAAACATTACCCACCAAATTTCAGCCCCGGGGAAGGTCGGGAAGTGCACCAAAAAAAATAAGAGCTAGGAGAGTTCTGATTCAAAGGCAAGTGAATCACCCTGTACATACATTTCCAGAGGAATGGAATTGTCTGAGTTGACAGTTCACAGCACTAATAATTCTGCGATCATCTACTTGCTCGCAGTCCAAGCGAATTATACTGTCAACCGAGTATATCTTCGATAGAAAATAATTGGGCCTCGACTCGTCCAATATTTGACTACTAATTTAGAAAGGGCCAGCGCTCTCGCACATGCAAACAATTGTGAGATTCTGATCTCGTCCTTAGGCCCATTCTCAACATCTGTGCCGTTTGATTGTGTTCCTTTTGCTTTCTTGTCACACAATAATTGTGTCCAGCTTTTGAACCGCATAATACCGAGAGGCATAGCAGCGTCTTTTTTGCTTAATTGCTTTCCATTTTTGGACTAGCTGGTACGTGATATGTAGAAGGTTCATTTGTTCAAAGAAAGCTTTTTGTTTCATGTATCCCTGTTATAGCCCCGGAGCTACCGATGACCGAGCGAGAAATGCGAAAGGGTCAGTAGGAATGTCTCTCTCACTTGGTTTCCCATAAATAACAGCGAGCATATTTCCCTCCTTCCCGTTTAATCCATGTCTTACATGATCTGACGTGAAATTTTAGCACGCGCGTTACAGCCCGAATGGACCGAGCCACCTCAGAAGAAAGGTAGACTTCATAGACATTTCCTCTGTCTCTGTCGATCTCTTCCACTTGTCCAAATGTATCTCCTCCCGTATTCCTCTGTCTCTAATAGAAGCCAAAAAGAAGGAGAATGAGAGCAAAGCAGAATCGAAACCCGAGAAGAGCCGGGCATCTAGGCGAGAATCGAAACGTGCACCGAAGGAAGACTCGATTAAGAAAGCGACGCCGCCGGTACCCGTGAAACAAGTAGAGCCGGAACCAGAACCGCCAAAGGAAGTCGAAGTAAAAGTAGAAGTAGAATCAAAGCCCGAACCAGTTTTGGCACCGGTTGTTGAACCTCAACCTCAAGTTGAGCCTGAACCGGAACCAGAACCAGAACCCAAGCCTATCGTTGAGCCAGTGGTTGAAACGGTACCGGAACCGGAACCCGAGCCTAAAGTTGAGCCAGTGGTTGAAACAGTACCAGAACCAGAACCCGAACCTAAAGTTGAGCCAGTGGTTGAACCAGTACCAGAACCGGAACCGGAACCTGTATTACCAGCCCAAGTAGAGCCAGAAGTACAACCAGAAGTTCAACCTGAAGTTCAGCCTGAAGTTGAACCAGTGGTTGAAGAAGCAAAAGTAGAAGAAAGTGAGGTAAAGGAAGTGGAAGTGACAAGTCCAGAGATCCAAGCAGAAGATGAGCAGGTAAAGATAGAGGAAGTGTCTGTTTCTGAAGTGTCGGAAGCAAAGGAAGAAGTTACGATAGAAGAACAGATTTCGGAGGCTCAGCCTTCCGAAGAGACAAAAGCTGTAAGTGAAGGAGAAGATGAAGAGAGTGAGAAGGGTAGGTTGACAGTGCTACTTGAAGTTTCTTCGCTAAATAGAACAATAGCGGGCGGAATGAGAAATAGAGCAAGTAACTTATACTTGATGAATCCAATTGTAATGGGAATGTGCGTGTCGGTGTCCGTTTGCACGAGATGTCACGTCTCTGAAACGTATCCACTTGTGAACCCTCTCTTACTAATACCAACTCAATCCAGTCATTCATCAGCCGGTTAATTCGAGAAGTCGAAGTCGAAGATGAGGTTGAAATGAAAGTTGAAAGTTTCTAACACTTGTCCGCGGAGATCCAATTGGATTTTTATGTTACAGTGAAGCAGGATAAGGAGGATGCTATTAAGAAGATCGAGAACTATCTTATCAAGGCCGCCGAAGAATCCAGGTGAGGAAGAATGGTGTCGCGTGTTAGAATATATGTACCGGTGATTTTTAGGTCGCGCCGCGCTGCTCTTCACACTTTGATACTGACACGCTTTGCTCAATGAGTCTATATGTCAATCAATGACATGCCAACAGTTCCAAAATAAATCGGCGCTAATTGATTCATCGGCATGCCAACAAGATGATCATAGACTAAATAGTTATTTTGACAAGAGTGTATTTTCTCTGCAGAACTCAAGAAGAAAAGAAGAGGATCGCTGAAGAGCAGCGACTAACATTGGAACTGGAGGAGCAAAAGGCATGGGAAGCACTGCAAGCTGCTCAGGAGCGTGCAATGCACATAGATGAAATCTTAGAGCAAGAGAAAGCCGAAGCGGAAAGAAAGCAAGAGGAGGCAAGAATAGAAACTCAACGGCAGGAGGCAGAAATGCAGTTACAAGCTGAAAAGTAAGAAATAAAATATCTGATTGATGCAAACATAAATTGCAGGTGATAAAATATGAATGATTTTGTGTGTGCGAAAAGGGAGCTAGCGGAAGCACACGTGAGGCAATTGGTGGAACAGGAGCAGAGAATGCTTATCGAGGAGCAGTTGGATGAAAAGCGACAAATGGAGGAACGTGACGAGAGGCTAGACGACGTAATCTCGCCGGACGGGAGGGATGAGGCTGAAATAGAGCATGCGTCTCAAATAGAGCATTCGTGCGGTGAGCCGTTGGTAAGCGATAACACTGATCAGGAAAGGGAAGTGAGGCCGTACGAACTCATAGCCGAGGACGACGCGACGAGGGTACGCTGCTCCCTCCCCCTTTCGAATTAATCCCTTCTACCTCCAGTGGCCACTTTAATTAATTGCACTTGCTCTCTCTCTCTCTCTCTTATTCCTCATCGCAAAGATCGAGGAGGAGCCAATGGAACAAGAACACTTTGACGGAGAGGATCCTTTCAATGAAGAGGGAGGGGACGCCGGCGAGCAGAGCAGGCACGAGACAACCCTTTCGCAAGCTGACCATGGCGAAACCAAAATCGAGGAAGTCCTCTCAGGTGGAGAAGAGACCTTTGAATGGCCCGATGAAGAGTGATCATCACAATTCAAATTCAACTCATATCACAGCTTTCCTTCAATTATCATTCAACATTCTACTCATCACACTAGACTAGAGACCCACCACCCACAAGCACACACCTTCCTTATCCCATTTTTATCACTTTCGTACTTCCGTAACCAACAACTGGCAACCCGCTGATCGAGACCCTTTATCGATTGTCGAAAGTCTGCCGCTTTGATAACTCTTACTTTCTTTATACGTCCTTGGACTATAGTATGTATCTGCTATGTATAAGCTCTGATTCCTCGTGTTAACACAGCTTCAAGACACTGATTAGCAAAAGTTAATCCTGATCAGCTGTGAACGAGGGCGGTACTAGAATTTTCTTGTTCTTTTGCTAAAAGGTCTCGTTGTCAACTTAGATCGAAAGACGTATAGTTATATCGCTGAGAGTATAAGAAGACATCTGCTTGGATGATAAATGAACGCTATCCCAACAACAAGTATTATACGTCGACACGTAGTTGCATGTATGGATATGTACATACATAACATAGGCAAGACGCTGCCAGCACAAATGAGGAATCGCTGAAAAAGCAGAGGGATTCGCCAACTGGCAATTCCGCAACCGCTCAAATTACTTGCCTCAAAGCTGCGAGATCAACGTCTCTGCCTTTAATTTATGACTAAGTTTAATCTATACACTTTCTAAGTATAATACTTTTAGGGAGATGATACAATTACTGAACATCTTCCGCGTTCGAAGCCCAGTTCGTTCGACGAACGAGGCTAGTTGAAATGTGCATCGTCTATTTATTAATTGTTATGGACGTTGTTTCTCTTTGTTATATCTTAACGAAAAGCACTGCAAGTCTCACATTTCTAGCACGCATTGTATATTCGACATAACACACCACCTTATTCTCTATACTTGCACGACAATAAAGACTAGCTTTAAAAATAGAAGAGGACCTTTTCAGTACATTGCGCACAATTGGCGCGCTCGATCTAGAATCTGGATGAGTGTGTGTCTCTGTGTGTGTGTGTGCTCGACAACAATGAATGAGCCAAAGCATAGGTGCAGGTCGGGTTCTACTAAAACCGGGTGTGTGCACATAGAACGCAGATGGATGTGCCATCCGAACTGTGATTTTCGAAATTAGAGCGCAATTGACGAGGTAAAATTGGTTGAAAAAAAAAGGCTGGGAGGGTCGTAATCAGGAAACGGACGATCGGCTGAAAGGTCCGCGTCGGCGTCGGCGTCGGCGTCGCGTCATATGTCAGGTCGTGTGTCGTGACTCGTGACGCATCGACTACGAAGTCAACTGGAGGACGGAGGGCTGGCTCGTGCGTCGTCCTCGCATCGAGCAGTATCATCGTTTTCGGAAATGAGCACCAAGATTAGAGAGCATTGACGTCATCCCATCTAATCTGATGTCGTGACAATATAAAAGAGGGGGTGGGATGGCCTGGGGTGTGCTCGGATAGGACATTCAAGCGCATGGCCGTCGAGCCGCGTCTCCCTAACAATGCATCTATCATTTAGCAATGAGACTTGCTTCTACTTCACGGACAACTGCCTCCAAGACTCGACCAATCGTTAATCTTCCTCCATTAAACCCTTAAGCCTTCAATAGAATCTTCCTCTCGCTGCTTACTAACCAGTAGTACTAATAAAAACAACAACAACAACAAAGAACATAAGAGAAGAAACCTTGCCCAGTTCGATACGTCATTCTGCCCGATCTGGATTTGTGGCGAGGAGCGAGGAATCAACCCTCCACTCTCGGTCATCGGCCAATGACGTAAATCGTGTCAAACACGAGGGGAGGAGAGAACGCTGGCCATAACTATGATTTCACTTATCACTCTAACTGTGCTAGTGATTGTCATATCGAAGGGAAAATCGAATATTGGAGGAAATGTAAGAGAGAGAGATTGGGGAAGATTTAGATCTAGGAGGATAGAAAGGGAAACGGATGAACAAACTGAAAGAAATTGTGATAGATAGCTGTATTACGAGTAGATGACAATGCATGAGGCGATTCTATGCCGATGCATGTTGGGCGGTGTAAGTGTGAGAGAGGAAGGAAAGGCTTGGGTCAGCAAGAGCGGAGAATCGATCGGGAAATACATAGATACATAGATATAGAATAGACATGGCGCGGAGGGTTGTGTGGAAGCGGCTCGAGCTCGAGCTCGAGACATTAAAATCGGGAGGGCTAAGGCCTTTAGCTGCTAAAATGAGCCTGCCTGGCGAATGTTCGACGATGACGTCAATGCAGGCTTTTTGGCGCCACTGTCCGATGACGTCATAGGGGGCTTGGGGGTGGGACTTGGGTGGCGAAGGAAGTCGAAGTTGCCGGGGCGAGGGTGCTCAGCTTCGCGATGCTCTCGACGCTCCGCTTCGGAGTTCGGGGACCGAATTTCCAATAGCACACCACGACAACCCTTCTTTCTTTCTCACTCACACAAGCAGATATTAACCAACCAATTTTTCATTTAATATTTCTCATCTATGATAGCACTGTTTTTCGTTACCGAGCTTTCTAAGAAGCAGTAGGACACTTATCGACCTCACAATTAGCGAGTAATAAAAGTGGAATGCTTGTCCGAGACGTGTCTTCCGCTTAATAAACTAGAGCACGTCGGACAGGCTTTAAATACACTTCCTCCGCGAGAAGGAACACAATCAATCAGTCACAGTAAACGTTTCACGCGAAACATAGTCGAGTCGTAAAGTTCATTAGTATTTTCTTGGCTTGCGCGTAGAGGACTAATACTTCCGTCCTTCTATTTTGCCAGTGTTTTTCTTTAGTCGGGCCTATTTCATCGTCTCAAGGGAGATGTTGACCGTGACTGGACCCTGACTGCTAGCCACCGAGCTACCTCAACAGCACAACGGTTCACTCGAACGGGCAAAACTCTGGCTAAAATCGATCGAGGCTTATAAGTTCTTCCAAGTTTTTCCCGTGCCAAAAAATCACCCAACGAACATTCATACCGAAAGAATGCTGGGGTCGTGGAACCATGAATCACCAGTTCAAATGCAGGATATATTGCGAAGGGGTGGCTCATCAGAATATAACGCACAAGTCATTTCTCTTAGAAAAGCCAACTATAGATTGTCCACTGATTACTCCAACTCAGGGTATACTTTAAAACTTGAGCAACCCGGTAGGTGATCGTGCACCGAGACAAAATTAGCGCTCTCTCCCGCATAGCTGTGACCGTGAAATCCTTCCTATTCAGTTCCACCAACCCCATCGCTCCGAAATAAACGAAACGTACGTTATTAGCTTCTTTCTGATAGTTGGCATTTCGAAGGGAGCAGCACCCTTTGTCATGGCTTGAGATTCTAGATAAAACGTGGGTGTTCTGTAATAAAAAGCAAGCATAGGCAAGTGGAAAAGGAGAAGGTGGCGGCGGCGGCGGGGGTGGAGGAAGGGGAGTAGTCCGAGAACTTGAGAAGAGTAGCGGTGGTATGTGCATGAGTTGCGAGGCAAACTCGGCTAGCAAGCACGGCACGGCGCGGCGCGGCGCGGCGCGTCGCGGCGCGTGAGGACGGAGCGACGGAGCTGCGAGCTGGCTAGATATGAGAGAGCAACCAAACCAGTCACAGTCTGCGCGAAACCCCCGTCGAGAGAGCTTCGTTCCTTACCGTTCAATTATAGTTTGACGTCCACCTCGACCCCTCTCGGCTGCTCTCGCCCACCCAAAGATACACCCACGTTCTTTCTCCTACCAATTTCAGTTTTCCCTCATCCCCAGCCGTGAACGTGAACACACACGTGCCTACACGCATAATACTTGACACCCGACAGACGCCTAAAGCGCCGCCTCCTCAAAGGAAATCAAGAAATTCCGCAAGCTTAAATACACACTGTGTACTCCCGGAAATTTGGTTGGAACCTCGCAAATCTGAGACTTGTTGTCCGCCTGGAACTCTACCTTGATTTACACCCATGGTTAGAGGTAGGTATCTAAGTAATAGAATTATTGTTTCATTAGGATCCCACCGAGTAATTGTCACAGGTGTGTGCGAGTGTAATAAATATGTTTGGATAAATGAGTCTGTGGTTGGAGTGAACTTGATAGAAAAGCAGAGAGGAGATGGTGTGCCCTGTGACTATAGTAACGATCGGATGCTGCTGGAGCAGTCTGCCGGCCTGCCCGCTCCCGCTCCCGCTCGCCTTGCCCGTCCGTTCATTGCTCGCTCGATCCATCAGCTTAATTCCTAATTCTTTTCCCTTTTCGCATACCATCCTCCGTACTAATACTACTTATCAGCCTGGTTATGAATGTGCCTATACCTATTTAGAGTTCTCGCTTCAATTTCAACCTAAGAGTTTGAAATTCGAAGAGCGCCAAGCATAAGATGAGTCAGGATTACTCATCTGGAAAAACAGTCTAAGAGGATATTTTCGTTTTTACGAGTCAGTCTGTGACATCCCATGTTTATTGCTAATAAAATTCCAGAAGAGATTTCGCGTATGATGCACCCAATTATTTCAAGGACATTGCTCGTTAGGATCTCGATAATTGAATGGGCAGAGATTGCACGTGACATTTAATTAAGAGTTTCATTAATGAATCGGGCATCAGCTCTAATCTATGAGGCCAAGGTTTCGATTGGCTTGAAGAGCTGCCCGTGATTCTATTTCCATGAGAGATCTGAATCCGAAGAGACGCGCCACTGCTGCCGCGCCACGCGCCTACCTATACCGCCCGATCTACCCCGTCGATTAATAAATAACTACAACATGTACAACCGACTTTCGCCACTTATCAGCTAACTCCAATTATAACTACCCATTTGCCACACCACTGATTTTCTAGTCCTCTTTCCCAAAAGGTGCCGAGCCAATTGGAAAACGCCGGCAGAACAGGAATATCTGTTGTTTTGTTTTAATTTAATGACAGAAATAGGACTAAAATAAATTATAAAGGCTGATGCAAAATAGAACAGAATGACTTGCCATGTCGCCTTTAACACTTGAAAGGTGGAACTATAGTAGAATGACGTCCGACCGGACACGTGCTTGTTGTCTCGAAATAAGTGATACATATCCTCTAGATCCCTAAAGATCTCTATCAGTAAGAATCTTCTATAGATGAAAAGATCTAAATGTGGATAATGCGCTGAGCACAATAATGCTTGGATTGTTGGATATTTTCGTATAAGTCATACTAATTCAAAGTTGAAAGAATGCTTTTTATAATATGGTCATTAGTCGGCCAGACATTGGGACGTCCTCGTAAACAGCTGTTACATTCCGACGGTTCGTTAAAGCTCTACTCAATGGAAGGAAGGAGCGTCGCCGCCGCCAATAAGACTGATTCGATCGAGGGGCGATCGTGCGCAATCGCGATACCAGAGAGAATAGAGACGATCACTGAGAGAAACTTCCACCTCAAAGGGCCTCTTCCTTTATTGTTTCAGGATCGCTACCACATATTGCTGTGACAATGGCATCGGGCAAAGAAATTCACGGCTCGTTCAGGTAAGGGAATGATCTCGCAGACACGCACACAGAAAGCAATTAAATTACCAATAACGGCAGAAGTGTAAGAAAGAAATATTGAGGGGAGAAAAAAATGGGCAGAGCAATGCTCGAGACGCAAGCGTCGTCGCTTGCAACATAGAGAGAAGGTCGAATGCATACGCGCGTAAATCCCTATGGCATCGTATGTCCGAGGAACGCACGTGCATGCGCCCGCTCCCAGATGTACATAGTACATATATAGAGGAGAGCTGGGCTTTGTTATTTCCGGAATTTTCTTGGGAGTCGATCTTACATAGACTATAGCGGCTTTCTATGTATAATCAAGCCGGTGCAAAAAGGTTGGTCGAGCGACTGGTTGGCCGTTCCATATTCTATCAATCCGACCAGGCCACCAGCAGCAGCAGCGCGGAAATCATGAATTTATACTGGCCTCTCGAGCCTTTCAAAAGGATTCCATCAAGTTCCGAGTAAAGGTGCTTTACGCCAAATCGATACATACTTCTTGAAAGACCGGCTGGCATTTCTTCCTGGGAAAGTTCGGGTGCCTTTCGATCCTCGCATCCCCCGCGCGCGCCTTTTCATTCTCTCAATGTAAATATTCACAGGCTCCTTATCGACGTGGAGCTCTTATAGTAGGAAGCGAGCAGCCGAGTAAAACGCCGCTAGTTATTCTTATAGACACTGACGTAAGCAACCCGAGTCTTCAATTCCTTTCTTTCTTCGATCCAATCGCAATTTTTTCTAGTTTCTACTCCTCCTCTTATCCTCTCCTCCCTCCCCGCACTCTCCACCGCCGCCGCTTGCAGATTTCTCCTCCTCAATACCTGTACCTCGCGCACTATGTTTTGATCATCATGATAGCCTCTATAATTTTCCTCCTGGTATTCCCCGTTTGGTATCTCGGGAGTCTCGGTAGCACCGGTGTATTATCCGTTTCGCATAAAATCAATCACCCCCATTGCCCGGTCTACGTACTTCTCAACCAGTGACGTAACATTGACGCAAGCGACGATTGTTGCCAGTATAATGCCGTAGATTACAGCCTTGGAAGCTTGAGATCTTAGAACCCTTCAGTTTAAACGAAGCCAGCAATCTCGCAAGCGCATATTTCATCTATTTACCCATCTTTTCTCTAATAAATTCAACTTATTTTTACTCCCACTCTGTATTTCACTTGTTTGCTCGCGGGCTAGCCCAACTTGGAGCCGCCGATCGATCGGGACCCTCTCCATTTCTGCGCTCTATGTATATACATATGTATAATAGATATATGTTACAGCTAGAATCAGCAGTTTCCCTTTCCTCCCTCAAAAAGTGGACACTACTATCCCACCAATGAAATTAACTTGAACATTTCCTTAAAGGGAAACTGCAGCTAACGTATTCTGCTGTGCGTGGTGTGCAAATGTTGCGAATGAAGGGGAAAAGGAAAGGAAAGTGACTTACCGGAGGGATGTCTTACAATAGAATTTTTTTCAGTTTGATCGTCGATGACGTAGATTCGCCGGCGGTTGTCAATGAAAATCGCGAAGTGGACGCGAGGCCATTGAACAACAGCAGCAGCACTCAGGACTCCTCGTCGCAGCCTCCCCTCGACAGCCTGAGCGGTCCACAAGAAAGAATCAAGCAAATGCAAGTCGAAGCTGAAACAAGAAGGAATGAGTTTGCCCTATTACTAGAGGAGCACGCTCAAGTAGTGCGAAAGCTGAAAATGATGGAAGCTGAAGAAGAGCTTTCCTCGGCCAGCGGCAATGTCATTGCCGCCACTCACGCGTGATTTAAAGGAGTCCATCTTAAAGAAGATTGTGGCTTGGGACCACCGCGACTTTACGATCTGCGCCGGTTATTTCAACCGACCAGCAGGCCTAAATTATTACAATATTTTTGGAAAAATTTCGCTGCTGTGAGTTCGAGCAGTTCTCTGCCCTCGAAGCGCGTATCATTTCTTTGATTTTACCTCGCTTACACCATTAATACCGGCCCATACTACCCATAGTTTCGCCATGGTTAATTTTGAGAGACTACAAGTTACCTCGACATCAGCGAGTGTTGATTAATGGACAGCAAGCAAGTTCGCCGCACGAAGTCCACGGGAACTTCTAGTTACGACAATAATGATGAACGCTTGTCGTGTTTTAACTAGAGCAAGCAGAAGGTTATTTAATTGAATGTGACTCGACGAGAGTAGCCGGCCTAAGCTTATTGTTAGTACAAATTCTTCCCAGGTTTGCGATTCATGGGGAATAAACCAAGTGGGGGGATATGCAAAGAAGTATGAGGTTTTCGGCCGACTATAGCACGGGGATCGAGGGAGCGAGAGCGCGAGAGAAAGGCAACTATTCTCAGTCTGTATACCTAACTAAATCGTAAATGATAGGAGCTCGCTCTCGATCGAGGAAAAGCTTCTAACTTTTATAGAATTGTATAGTTGCGTGTTCCATATGTATAAAATAGTTTTGTATACCATTAAAGTACGTGAATAGATTGTGGTGGAATGTAAACCTGTCGAATTGTGCCACCGCCACATTTTTGTAAGTAGAGTCCCCCAGCTGATTACAGACATATACTCTTGCAGTTAAATCATGGGAGATTTCATTAGTGGAATGTCCAATGACAACGAGATTGATTTGTAAAGACTTCCTTTGGCAGATTTCGATAGGTCTCCATTCCAATCTATTATACATATATTCTATCCTAGGCATTTATATAGATATGTGAATACAACTGCAATTATAAATAAATAAATGAATGTTGCTGCATTTATTTATTTATTTATTTATTTGTTCATTTACCCGCGGGTGTGTAGTCATGGGTGGAACGAATCAATACACCTTGAATGTATCAATTAGATTTGATAACCACCTCACCCTGATCATTTCTCTCACGCACAGAATCATCCCAATAATTCTACTGTAGCTCGAGATACATATAATAAATTGCAAGTTATTTAGTCATATTAAAAGAAGACTGCAGTGTCGCATCTGATGACGTCCCTGTTATTAAATGTTGTTAAGTTTTAAGACTCCTGCCATACGCGTTAGATTCGTGATCGATGCCGAACGGTATGTATTATGTAAAACGATAATTGTCAGTCTAAATTGAAAAAAATATATATTTCATTTCGTTGACAATGCGTATATACATTTGCTGTCACAGAAACCAGTTTGATTATTGGTTCAGCTCTGGTATGTGCCTATATTAAATTTACAGTATGAACTAAGAGAGTAAAGAGTGTTGCTATAATGATGGAGAGCGATTGAAAGAGCCTCAGTAATTTTTTTATTAATTCTGTTAAGGATCTATGGTACCATTTCAACACTCCTTTGTATTATAAAATCACTGTACACAGTACACTCACGATATGAAGATCAATTCTTACTTTTAGATTCTCTTCAAATAAATACTTTTGAATCGTCTCTCATTGATTATACAAGATTAAGATGAGCCAACATCAGTTACATGAAACAACTATCTCAATATTATAGAATGGCTTTATGGGATTGGCATTCTTCTCTGTGCTACCAATACCATCATTCTGTGACTTAACTTAACATTATGGTCTTTCAAATATCTGATCAGATCAGCCTGTTTCTCCAAAAGTTCCTCCAAATTCATGCCTCTGTGATGATAACCCACTTCCCCACTACCAGCGTATGTATCCTGGGTAAACGAAGACAACCATTCCTCTCTTACCACATCGGGTGGCTGATGCATTCTATTAAATATCAGTACCCTCTCTATAAAGAATACATTGGTTAGGCATACTGTCGAAGAGTTTGGCAAGTTGATGGTTCACAATTACTTACTCAAATAATTTATATAAACTCGGTAAATAATCGTAAATTCCACTGTACTCAAGAGCACAGTATAATTAATTGGCGTAAGCCACTCGGAGGCTCTACAGTATTCCTCATAATTAAGCTTATGTGTCTGGTGTATAATAGCAGCCAAAAGTAAGTAACCAGTATTCCATAAGGAAGCAATAAAAAGAGGTGCTCTTATCAGCTGGTAGGTTGACTGATAGAACTCAAGATACCCACAAATGCGCAATTTGTGGTGTTTCGCTTTGACAAGATGATCTGTCACCACTACTGCCAACCAATAAGCACAATGAACGTATAAATATATGAAATACGTATCACAGTTCTGCTGTTCTTGCAGCCACATACACACAAGCCCTACTCCAACCACTTCTACTGCCAACTGAAAGATATATGTTTCATGAGCATCTCCAGCAAGATAGGAATTGCTACCGTGATGCAGTGTGTCAAGTAAAGCATAGCACTTACTGCAAGTATAAGAGAAGTAACTATTATGGGCACTGTTTCAAGCTTATAAAATTGCTCTTGCTCCTGAGACGTTAAGACAGGCTGAAGATATTCTTCGTCGTCCATATTTAGAGATGCATCAAAGAATACTGCTCCCTATAGAAAATGCTCGTCAAAGGCTGGAGCACGACAAAGCATTGACAATACTCGAAACAACAATCCTACATCGAGATCATTCCCCTATAAAAACTCGGATGTACCACGAGAAACGTAACGAGAAGGTTATGGCCCTGTTGTGCTTATGTTTACGTTTGAGAAAGACTGACAGTTTCGGGGCAATTGAGATTAGGACTGGCCTCTCGACGAGGTAATTAAGGTGCGACTTATTTATCTAGATTCTAGATACATCGATATGTCAGCGTACTCACACTACCCGAGGTATTTAAATCCCGTCTAAGACTGACCATTCCTCAGGTCAAGGCAAGCATTGACAACAACAACAACAACAGAGATGCTGAACGATAGTCAGGCCTTTAACAAGTCCGATCTAACTTTATATTTTCCATTGTTCTTCCTAACAAACGATAGTGGACTTGTCGAATGATCGCACTTGCACAGTCCAATCGCGACCAACCACGAGTTCATTAGCTACGCAACAGTGGGAGCGACGCATTCTACGATTTATCTCCACTCTCCCACTATACCGCTGCAATTTCCCTCGAGCTTACTCACCACTGCTCACCACTCACTTATACATATCGAAACTGATCAGCAGTTCTGACATGTGTTTATATGTAGTACAAATATTGTGGTGGGCACAAGTATAGAGAACAATTACTTATGATAATCGCAGCACGCACCATACACTATTCGAAGGATGATCCTTCGTTATTGTGGATTATATGAAGTAGGTTCATCGATGAAAATAGGAAAAGTAGCAAGAAAATGTTTGCTGTAAGTTGAATGTTGAGAGAGATGAGAGAAAAGTAGTTGCAAGCTATTATATGCAGGTATAACGTAGAAGAACGCGTGCGCGGCAAACACGTGGTGAAGAAATAAGCTTTTCGCCGTGTGTTCGATTTCGACAAGAACTTGCAGTCTTGCGTGCTTCCCCTGTCGGACGGTGCTCGCCACCGATCATACGCCTTCCTTTCACGAACTACTACCCCTCGACGTCGCGGCAAGTACAAATTCCCATCGACTTCGAACCTACCAACGGCCGCCAATTAATTACGATTAATCCCGATTAATTAATTTCTCATTTCGCGATTGCAGTGTTCATTTGAAAAGTACCGGCGAATCGTGCAGAAAGATAGACAATTCCAACGGGAGTTATCGTCACCTGAGAAAAGTGGCAAATCATGTCCACCAGACGAAGAATCTTGTGTAACAATGATACATCTAAAAAATATCAGGACTATGATTGAAAAATAACTGAAGAGAAGAGTAAATCTTTGGCTGGGGCAGATCGTGCCGATTTGAAACTTTGCACTCAGCTGATTTGACCGATCTTTAATAGTTGCAGTAGAAGCAGCATTCGGGGCTGAACAGATTATAAAGAGGGATGGCCAAAGACGAGAACAATGCTCAGGGAGGACAGGAGGGTGGCGATGGTGGGAAAAATGATCCAAATTCAGATCTGTACGAAGGCGAACCCAAGAAAATACTGCGTTTATTTACCGTGGTCGCTTATATGTTCTCTGTAAGCTTCATGGGTATAGTGCTAAGCGCGTACTATCTATTTCTCTGGGAGCCTCCGAATCCGAGGCTCATTCAGAGAACACATCACTTAAGTGCGGAACCCCAGGCGGAATCTTTAATTGGTGAGCCGCGGTTGGATTCAAATAATTCTGCCAATCAGTTCGCATCAGATACTTATTCCGGATATGTTCCGAGCAACTTGCTTGGTGATAGTGTATATCTACAGAATGCTGGAAGCAATTCTCAAATCGGGGGATGGAATGCCGGTGAACAATTTTCCGAAGGCGGAACTATGAATAATAATCACACAAAAATGAACGCATCCCTTGTTCTTTCGCGGAATTCCTTAATTGACTTTTTAATGCATAACAAAACTGACAATAATGATATAAACGCTAATTATGAGAAACCGATCGCGGCATTCGCGAAAGTCAACAAAGATGCGTCTGCGATAGTAGATGTCCCCTTGAAAACTATTTCTGGAAGTGAATCGGGTAAAGATCGCCTTGCGAACGGTAGAAGTGAATGGGAATCTTCTTCAAGAATGAATCCCCTGGGCGATAATTTAATAGTGGCTACAGATTTGACGGACGGTACAGTGGAAGGACAGGCAAGTACTACCATGCCACCAAAAAAACGAAAGAGGAAGTTTCGGAGGAGAGAAGCTCCTGACAATAAAAACCCACGCAAGGAAATTGACAGTATCTCGTTAAGTGACAAGAAAATATTGCTTCATACCAAGAAAGACCAAGTTCAAGAAGCAAACCAATCGGAAGTTTCTCCGGGATGGCAAACATCATCACCTAAACTAATAAACATCGCGATAACTGATGGAGGTAAGGGAACTGTTTGGAATGCAGGCCCAACTTCCAACCATTATCTGATAAAATACACATTCTGCCCAGAAATAACTGTCGTCACTCGACATATCACAAATCCATTTGACCAATTGGTAGGTACAGGGTGATTCACTTGCCTTTGAATCAGAACTCTCCTAGCCCTTATTTTTTTGGTGGACTTCCCGACCTTCAAAAATTTTCGATTTTTCGAAGGTTCTGGGACCGGGACGAACGCTTGATTTTTCGATTGCTCGTGTCTCAAAACGGATAAAAAACATAAATGTTGTGGGGGAAATGCCGGAATTCTACCTAAAACACCTGGAAAACCGATCTTGAATATTTCATTTCAACGGTTTCTCCTATGTTTTTTCATCTTCCCGACCTTTCCCGGGGCTGAAACTTTGTAGAAAGTGTTTTTTTGCATCGAGGAAGAAGTAGAAAAAATTCCAGAGCCCTACCTCAAAATTCATTTTTTCGCAAATTTTTTAAGGCATACCCCTTCAAAAATTTTCGATTTTTCGAAGGTTCTGGGACCGGGACGAACGCTTGATTTTTCGATTGCTCGTGTCTCAAAATGGAAAAAAAACATAAATGTTGTGGGGGAAATGCCGGAATTCTGCCTAAAACATGTGGAAAACCGATCTTGAATATTTCATTTCGATGGTTTTCCTCATGTTTTTTTATCTTCCCGACCTTTCCCGGGGCTGAAACTTTGTAGAAAGTGTTTTTTTGCATCGAGGAG
This sequence comes from Ectemnius continuus, assembly GCA_910591665.1. Taxonomy (NCBI): domain Eukaryota; kingdom Metazoa; phylum Arthropoda; class Insecta; order Hymenoptera; family Crabronidae; genus Ectemnius; species Ectemnius continuus. The sequence goes on along the minus strand of OU342868.1, from coordinate 1,852,209 downwards.
AAAGTAGAAAAAATTCCAGAGCCCTAGCTCAAAATTCATTTTTTCGCAAATTTTTTAAGGCATACCCCTTCAAAAATTTTCGATTTTTCGAAGGTTCTGGGACCGGGACGAACGCTTGATTTTTCGATTGCTCGTGTCTCAAAATGGAAAAAAAACATAAATGTTGTGGGGGAAATGCCGGAATTCTGCCTAAAACATGTGGAAAACCGATCTTGAATATTTCATTTCAACGGTTTTTCCTATGTTTTTTTATCTTCCCGATCTTTCCCGGGGCTGAAATTTTGTAGAAAGTGTTTTTTTGCGCCAAGGAAGATACCATAAAAATTCCAGAGCCCTAGCTCAAAATTTTTTTTTCCCCATATTTTTGACCACCGAAAATATCCCATTTTTGGTGGTGATTCAAAGGCAGGTGACTCACCCTGTACATATCAATTCAATTTAGTATATGATTCGAGGAAACTGCCTCTTTACCGCAGGTAGAGGAATTGCGCGAGGAGAAACGGGAGGCTCATGATTAAAGCCCTAGAAATAAGTTAGTCGATGGATCGACGCGTGATGATTATCCGTATTGTCCGACTAATAACTGAAACTAGGTCAAGTCGATCCGTTATGGCTTCTTTACAGTTGCATCATTAGACCAATTCTTCCATTCTACCGAAACATGGTTGAATTGGTAGAAAAAGTTTAATAAGGAAATTCATTTGCTTCTTCCAGTCGGAAGCTTGTACTCGTTGAAGTTTATCATGTTACTGTCACATCTACCACTAATTCAACCATATCTTTTATGTAGAACAAAAGCCGGGGTGAAATCGCAAAAGAGTTGGAACGCTCGGAAGTTCAGGATCATGTGATTTCACTTACGTAAACGACTTGTGCAATATATTAATCGCGTATTTGCCAGTTATCGGGAAACAGCTAAATAGATATAAGTTAAGGACACGATTTATTTTGAAGGCTGATTGGGAAAGTGTTCTGTTTCCTTAAGAGATAGCTGACCTTATCGAGTTGCCTGAGTCTGGAGTGGGAATGATCAACAGGGGTAAGGTGAGGTCGCAGCTTCTTATGGCTTCTTTCTTCTTTCCCTTGACACTTGAAAAGGTCGCGAGGCAAAGGCAAAAGAATTGCATAATAATTGGCAGCTGTATCTGTATCGAGTATTCTAAGGCATCAAGGGAATCGGCCTCGCGGAATCCTATAAAGTCCGGCAGCATTTGAAAATGGACGCGTGCACGTGGCGTTAGGGTAGTTGGTATACACGGGCCGGGTAGAAATGGGAAATCAAACATGAAACCAATCGAAAGCAATCCTGGCAGACTGTTCATGTTCATCTAGCGGCCAACGGAGGAAGGGGTCAAGGTTTCCGGGCTTGCGCACTCAAGGCTCCCTTCTATCTCGGGTAGGTTCCAAGTTCCGAGCAAGCGTTCCGAAGTGGTGGGTGTGTTTTTAGTTGGCAGCCGAACATCCGGAGCCACCGAAACGAACATCCAGGCTTCTGGATAACGATTACCGACAAGCAATGTTCCGAGGTGTTTCGTTAGGGGCTAAAAATAACTGTGAAATCGCGCCAGCTATCGTAGCATCGTCGAGAAGTAAATGACGTACTTGTCAGTTTTCCTCGATTGATGCGGGTTTCCCCAGTTTTTTTCTGTGAGGACGACATCTCGCTGAAAGGATACCCACCCAGTTATAGATCAACATTCTCTTTCGACCGCTACCCAGACTGGTCTCTCTTTCCACGAATATGAATTCCTTCTAATGGAGGGGGTGGCAAACTCTTTCGGTTTTCTATTGTTGTTCTTTACAAGTTTTCGATGAGTGATGTTATAATCTAAAGACGTCAGACTTACTCTTAGCAGTCGATAGCTTAAGAATGCAACTTCCGCGCAAAATGAGTGCCCAAAACGTAATGGCAAGTATCAGCCGTTCACTTGGGAATCGTGAGCATAAAGCTGCTGCCGGTAACGAAGTCCGTTTCGCCGGTGACGAGAGAAAGGACAAATTGTACGAGCCGAAGCACAAGCAGAAATTAGTACGCGTTTTAACAGTGGTTGCTTACGTGATATTTGTCAGTATGGCCGCAATACTACTTTCCCTATATTACACTTTTATCTGGGATCCAAAAGATCCTTCAGTAAAAGTGAGGATCAGGCCGGAATGTGCCAATGTGAAAATGCCACCTTCTACCACCAGCTCTGCGATCACTAATGGTAATCAAAGGAGAGGCATGCATTCGACTCAATGCCTGTGTTTGTTTACATTCAGCTATGGAACAGTCTACTCTGGGGGAATTGAAAGTTTTGTTGTCTTTTACAGATACGCAGATAGATACTATGACGACACCGTCCATGACGGATGACGAGCAGCCCGGAGAATTGGGAACGGGCGGCACCCTTACTGAAACCGATGTCCTCACGACACTAACAGAGAGCGTGCTCTTTGGCAGGATATATTCCACCAATACGACGTGGAGTGATTTCGACTACACGCAATCAAGTCCCACCCCTGATACAATAGAAAACAATTCTACTAATCAGAGCATAGTCTTTTCTATGGACTAGATGCTTTCCATCGAAACTTAGACATACAGGCCTACATTCTACTGCAGATTTTGAATCTGCAATTATTACTACACTTAGTCCTTTATTTTATTCATTGACATACTGTTCGCGAGCAGTAGATTTCATCACTGTTTTATAGTACAATTGCACCTTTGTTCGAGGATTGACTCCTATCGATTACCGAATGCCACGCGATTACATGCGATTGATTATTATTATCGTGGCTTATCGAAGTCCAATGCAAAGACTTTAGTTTTGATACTGTATAAACTTCGAATATAAGTACAGAGTAGGAAGGGTGAGTAGGGGGAAGACGAAGGGCTAGTACGTAGCAAATTTCGGGATTCTATCTGGTCCAAATAATTCTGAATCGGTGTAGTAAAGAACCAATCGCTTTATTCAGAGTCCTGAAGAAAGTCAGCCGATTTCTAGGTATTTACAAGTTGCTCTATATTGTTACACAGTTTCGTAACAAACGAACATTTTTATTAAAAAATAAAATTGTCCTTATTGGCAAGTATGAAGCCGGAATACTTTGTTACCTGTCTCCTGTCATTAACATATGAACAGTTTTTTCAGAGGAGAGCATTTTACTTGCTCTCTCGGTGCCAACAATTGCAGAGAGCTGCATCATGTCATACTTGCAATAAAGGACGGTAACGGTCATATTACTATCTGATCCTGCACGGGGATTTTGATTTGCCTCCTGCATTAAATTGCATATCTCACTGTAAAAGTGCGGTAAAGTTGGTGGGCCGTAAAATATGACGTGTCTTATACCTTTCAATCGAATTCTACGGAAGAAGTGGAAACGCTCCGAATAAAGAAGAAAGTGTGCATCGCTATGGAAGAACATATCTCTTGCCCTAGCTATTTTAGCGTCTTTCGAATATTCACAAATTTGAACAAAACTAAGTTCTTCCTTTTTCAAGTAATTTCTCACTCTTACAAATTCAAAGTAGGAGGGAACATATATCAAAGTATGGTTCATAATTTTCTCCTTGTACTGAGGTAATATTTTTTCGATAAAAAAATCGAATCTAGCCTCCAATGCTTGAGAGTGGCTAGAACTCTCAAATTTATGGAAGACTTGTGGGACTTGTGTAATTACTTGGCAAATGGAACCAGAGGTTATAGGATTTACAACTTTTACTTTGCCCGCATAATTGAAACATTTCTTAGTAAAAATCCCATGGATTTCTGGCACTTGAATACTTGAGAATATAAGTGTCTGTCTGTAATATTTTGCCCACCCGTTAACACACCAGCTTCTGACTCTTGAAAAATCAGTACCATGAAATTCTTTCGGTTGTAAGTGCAGGTGATTTAAGACATGAATTAAATGGTCCCAATTTTGCATTAAGAACAATTCAGTCTGATCTAATATCAATAATTCTAAAGATGCCAAGAAATCATAATCCCTCTCCTCTTCACCTTCCGCACCGACTAACATTCTTAGACCCAACACTGAAGAAATTATTATATCCGAAGAATAGAATTCTGTATAAAGTTTAAGGGTTTTTTTAGTGACTGCAAGTCCTATTTTGAAGGTGTCATCTGTATTCCCTTGGAAGGTTTGTTCATAATCCTCAGGCTTTGGATTCTTTTTTGGCATACCTAACTCATTGCCACTGAAATCTTCCATAAATCTCTTTTTATTGACTACCGAGCCACCTTTATCTTCTCCAATTAGAATGGCTATGAGTGTCTCAACAATCTTCAGGCAAGAATGCCTGAAGGGAACTATAATTAAAATTTTTGGCCTAACTAAACCCTGATCTCTATACTCATCGGGTAAGTCAGCAATATTTACAGACTTGGACTTGCTGATTTTTGCATTGTGATGTAATATTTTAGTTCTAGTTTTTAATATGTGATTAATAACATGCAGACAGTATACGAATCTTATTTGGTCTGCATTAGCAAAACTCCTTTCTGGATAATACAAATCTTGGTAGTTGTTTATCACAGAAAACAGTTCTTTTTGCAAAGCAGTTAAGGTTACATTTTTACCCGAGCTCTCCTGTATATTGGCAAGGTTAGCTCTACTAAGGTTTGGCTGAATTTGGTTCTTCACATATAATTTACTCCAGTCAACAGTCTCTATTAATGTAGGTAAGTTGGCAGGTTTCGCAAACTTCCTTTGATCAAGAATAGCAGTTTCAGTCTTTTCCATTATACTATCACTCGCACATTTTGGAATCTGACACACTACATTTCCTAACGTTGGCCAAGAAAACTTTTGAGTTTCTACTATTTGGGGCACACTTGAAACTGCTTCATAAAGTTTATCATCCAAATCGTCAAGAAGATGAATGGAAAACGGATCTCTCACATTGCCCGCGTCCTCTTGAGCAGTTTCCGGGTCTTCCTCGTCATCTTCCTTCGTCCGCAAAATGATTTCTTCTTCCTCCTTGGCGTCATCCTCTTCATCAGGTTCCCCCTCATCAGAAGAATCTTGATTTTCACTTAATTCAGGTTTATTCTCTTGATCTTCGTCTTCCTCACAATCGGACTCGTCCTCCGAACTAGAAACCACGGCTACTTTTCGCTGCACATTACTGTTGGTGAAAGTGGAGAGCAAAGTTTGCAAATTATCTGGCTGCTCTTCTTCGGAACTTTCAGATTCGAGCTCTTGCTGTTGTGCTCTCTCCTCTTCCAGCATTCGTCTGTGCCGTTCAATCTCTTCGTTCTTAGCATCACGTTCCTTGATATACGGTGCATGCCTCAAGCTAAACTTTGCCTTCTTCGGTTTTGGTCGCCGCTCATTGTGCCGCCCGGCTTTCCTTTTTCCTCCTCGAACCGGCCTCTTGCCACGTGCCATCGTAATCACAACACTAGCTTAAATCCGATCGCATAACATACTTCCGAACTTGCGTGCTAAATTGGCCACGTGCTCCCGCAACATGTATACCAGCATTCAGTTTACAATGCAAGTATGCGTGACGCTGCTTGACATCAAGGTTCCGATAATCCTACAGGCACAACAATTGCGCCACTGGATCGATATGTTTTGTTCCGCTTAGAGGCACACAATGACAATTACTTAAAGGAAACAGTGGCACGAGGCGGATTAGTATTTGTTTTACATGGTTGATGGCGCGTCGGCCCCGTCCATCCCCACCAATACTAACTAGGAATACTTGTGTTTAGGAAAGGGATTTTGTTCCGGCGTCTGGCGGTTGCGCAGCTTATCACTATCGCCTAGATATCACGCACTAGCTGCTACATTCCTCATTGCACGTCTGACTGCTCTACAATATGTGGTCAGAGCTACTCTATACTACATTTATAGCCCGCTATTTAGATCGCACGCACCTGCACTAACTGGCACACCAACACTTTAAGAAAATTTGAAGGGAAACCTGTGCTTGCCGGAAATCGACAGTGGCGCTACATAACTACGACGCAAGCTCCCCGTTTAAATGCTCGTGAATTATGTAAACTATATGTTAATTATTTAAGTGTTACGTGCATTTTAATCAGTGATTATGTAACGAATATTACTAGCGAATTTTAAAAAACAACAAAGTGGCAATGCTGACGAGTTAGTTAAAGCACGAAAGGCTCGGTGCATCGAGCCATTCGCGCCTCATGGTTTGAATGCAATATGCATTCTCTTTGCAATTGTAAAGAGACACTACATCGTTTTTATATCTGTCGTAAATTTTATGCACTCTCCAAGTGAACGCATTCGTGTCTGTGCTCTACTTAAATGGATGAGTGTGCTTTCTGAACTCTCTATATCTATATACTGATTATGACACTAAACAAATATTGCTCACACGTTATGTATGTGTGGGCATATATGCTCTATGTATATGATGAGCACATCTAATATCTAAACAAGCACCAAGCGGATTCACATCGACGTATACATCATCAGTTGTTGAGTGACGAAAGGGGTCGACTTGCCGGATGGATATCATCGAAAGATTAGTAGATATAGATCGAGTGCGGGACAGCCTAGAAAAGGGAACTAGTGGAGAAGGGAAAGATAATTAGAAGCAGAGACAAGAAGAGACAGAGTGCGAGGAAACTAGAGAAGACTGCACAGGTGAAAAAGAGCTAGAGCTGGAGAGGAATAGTGGTAGTAGAGGATGGAGGTAATGAGGGAGAGGAAGATAGAGTGTAGGTGCATACAAGTGTGTATCCATGAGATATATGCGTAGTATGTGCATGAGATGGAATCAGATGGAATGAAAGGTGAATGAGAAGTGAAGAGTGAAGAGATGCGATCAGGACTAGCGGTAAAGAGTGGCAGAGGTTTGGGAGTGGAAGAGAGTGGAAGAGTGTGGAAGAGCTATCTACATTCTACGTTTCTACGGGTGGCTAGGAGACACGGGTGGAAAGTGGCAATCAGTGGCAAGTGCAGGATCGGACGAGAGGCGACAGTGCGAGCAGTTTAGGAAGCAGTACGATACGTGCAGGAGAGTGTGTACAGAAATTGAAAGGAGGGAAAGAGTTGAAGAAGGCGAAAGGAGCAAGTGTGCGAACGGTCTTAATAGTGGTCGTCGCGTGTCGCGCATGTATGTATCTAGGAGTATCTAGAAGAGAAATAGACGGAGAAGGAGAAGGAGAAGCAGAGGATAGAGGCCGGGGCCGGGGCGTACAATCGCATTGGATGGTATTGGATGGTATAGAAGAGTTGAAGTGGTCGTGTAGTTGGAGTTGGAGTGGCGGGTCGCGGAATCACCGAGACCGAGAGGAGCAGGGGACCGAGAGAGCAAGAGAGCTAGATAGGGTGATACGGGAGGGAGAGCGTGTCGTGTCGAGCCGGTAAGCGGTGATTACTTGCGAGTTTCGGAGGTGGAGAAACTGGCGAGCAGGTGTTCGAGAGTCCGGTGAAGTCACCGGCGAAGGATCGATCCGGAGACGCGAAAGGGAAGAGGGACGAATCTTCAGGATTTCCTCGTGTCTGATGAGCTCCTCCGTCTCCGTCGTACCGCTGGTGGTAAGATGGCTGTGCAGCTGGACGGAGGAGGGAAGGAGGACTTGAAAACACAGTTTGTCACGCGGGAAGGAACATACAAGCTAATAACCCAGGCGGACTACGCAAGAACGAACAGGGTCGGTTACACGAACAGCCAAGGAAGTACATCCGTCAGGGTGTCTTTCGTCACGTTGCCGAACCCAGCGGATCCCACGGGCACGCAAGCCCTCGGTGACCGAATGTGTTTCAACTTCGGCAAAGAGCTCTTCGTTTACGTCTACCAGGGCGTTCAGACGGTAAAGCCGGATTCCTCGCCGGAACCACCGTTTCACGATGTGTCCGCGTCTTTAATACTCCGATCTCGTCGCTGCCTAACCTCCAAACCGTTCAGCGAGACTCCATCTTTGCAAAGCATCACCACACCTTGCACATACAATCTTTGCCTTCGTGAACTCTTCCACAATGTATATACTCTTTGCTGTCATTTCATTTTCACCCCTACTCATCCACCCAAGTCTCACTCTTTCTCCTCCTATCCCTATCCCTCTTCACCACTCAATCCTTCTTCTTGGCAATATACTTGTCTGCACTAGCTCACTGTTATTTCACTACTTCACTGGGTTCAAGCAACCCTACTGATTCAATCAGAGTCCTTTCTAAATATTTAGCCATGTAGAACCTTTACTACTTTGTCTCACAAAATAATTCAGCTGAATCAACCATCCAGGCAATTGCTAGAACAGAACATGTGTCATTGCTCAAATAGCAGATTATAGGATAAGGCTGAACAACCCTATTGGCTTCAACAGAATTTATAAAATGACATGGCTCTCAAATGTTACAGGTATTGGATTTAACCAAACCTGTGGATAAAAAATTATATAAGGGAACTAATCCAACATGCCACAATTTTAATCAAGCATCGGCAACTGCAGATAGTGCTCCATTATTGGTTGGATTCTCTACTGGACAAATTCAATTAATAGATCCAATAAAGAAGGAACTCAGCAAATTATACAATGAAGATGTATGTATTAATTTGGTTATAACAAACATTCATATCATCTTTACACTTGGCTATTGCATTACTAGTTCTGGGAAGAAAGTTGATAAGGGTATATTCCTTCCATGCAGTTACCATTAGACTAGGAAAGATACTTTGGTTCTATGTGTACCAAAGCAGTGAAGACTAATCCATCCTCTGTGATACCAATGTGTTATCTTGTTGACACTTGAAAAGCAAGAAAATTAATAATAGTTCATCAGTTTAGAATGTTCCTTAATCTTTACTAATACCTAATTGTTTGAAGTAGTTGTTATTACTATCTTGGAATTTTTGCATTGGCAGCTAGTGTTAGAGTTATTACATGTTTATAAAATAGTTTAGTGTTTGTAAGAGGAGAGATTATATAACTTGCAGCTATCTTTCCAGTGCTGTCAGTGTGAAAGATGAATGATGTTATTCCTGATTGTGCTGGAAGAAAAATTGATGATAAAAATCTACTATATGTTTCAGAGATTGATAGATAAGAGCAAAGTAACTTGCATAAAATGGGTGCCTGGTTCAAGCAACCTGTTTTTGGTATCACACAGCTCAGGGCAACTTTATGTGTATAATGAAGAGCTCCTTTGTGGCACAACAGCTCCTCATTACCAATCATTCAAGTCAGGAGAGGGTTATGCGATCTATACATGCAAAGCAAAATCAACAAGGAATCCATTGTATCGATGGGTGATAGGACCGGATGGCTGTTGCATAAATGAGTTTGCATTTAGTCCATGCGGTTCAAACTTAGCTGTAGTCTCCCAAGATGGATTTCTTCGAGTGTTTCAATATGATACAATGGAACTAGTAGGATCAGCGCGAAGTTACTTCGGGGGATTTTTGTGTGTGTGTTGGTCTCCGGATGGAAGGTATGTCGTGGTTGGAGGTGAAGACGATCTTGTGACAATCTGGAGTTTTCACGAGAAGAGGGTAGTAGCACGTGGCCAAGGACATCACAGTTGGGTCAGCGTGGTAGCTTTCGATCCGTATACAACGTCTTATGGAAATGCCGACCCGGACTTCAGTGGCTCGGACGATGAAACGTTACCTCACAATAATCACAATCATTTCCACGAGAAAGCAAATCGTTTGTCAACGACTTCCCAAGGAATGCATTCCAATAGAAACTCTTGCAGTTCCGAAGTGAGAGTGTCAGGTGGAACATGCTACAGGCTCGGTAGTGTGTCGCAAGACACACAGCTCTGCCTGTGGGATATAACTGAGGACGTGCTTCGGCAGCCTGTGTGCGCGAAACAGAGGCCTTCCGTTGCTGGCTCGACATCAAACAATAGTGGAAACGGCTCGACCGCGAATCATAATTCGAACAATTCGAAACACATGAACTCGAATAATGTTAATTACAAGCATACCGCGAGTGGTAACAATGAAAGTAGTAATCACTGCACCAATACAAACACTGCAGTGTCGACGGTGAATTCATTGACACAGAGGCTAGCAGGCTTTGGCTTCGGTGAGCGGAAAGGTGATAATCATAAGAGGAACTTCAGTCTGACTATGAGGAGCAGTGGTGCATCAAATAGCTCACTATTCCATAATAGCCAGAAGGGCAGTACTAATTCGAATTTAAACAGTGTCAGTGGAAGTTTAGGTGCAAGTAAAAAGGTGATGGATGATCCAATGAGGTTGATAGGAACAGCCTGGTGCCCTAGGTTCGATGAGTGCCCTGTATTAGAGCCATTGGTGTGCAAGAAGTTGGCGCACGAGAGACTGACTGAATTAGTCTTTAGAGAAGATTGCTTCGTTACAGCGTGTCAAGACGGATATGTCTACACATGGGCGAGACCCGGTCATGTGGTAGGTCCTCTCACCGTCAACAGCACCTTGCACAGGCCACATCATCATAGCAATCCTTATTCCAATATCAATTCCCTACGATCTAACGATCTCTGATGTACACCTACCGCTGATCGTAATTCCAATTCGGTCGAGTAGTGTTTACTAGATACGAATTCGACATGTATATACATCGAGGTAGACCACTTAGAATTGTTCGTCATTACGAACGAAAAGAGCATAATTTGAATTACGTATAAGGGGATCTCAAATGCTTCCAGTAATCTTCTCTTCCGCTTCTCTTTCACCCGGGAAGAGTTTGCATAAACAAACTACACGAAAACCTATTGGAATAAGGAAAACACGCGAAATATTTGGAAGCATTGCAGATCTTCTAGTATTCTTAGTAATTCTGTATCTTGTAGAGAGTACAGAATAGACAAACGCGAGGATGAAAAGTACTATGAGTGGACGAGAATTGTGTCGGCTCTCGTATAACTACTTCCTCTTAGACGCTTCTGCATTTCAACTTGAATCGGGATATAAAGGAACGAATTCAAGTTTGCAAGTATTAACCATTTATTGCCTCTCGAGTATTTTCCACTGACGGAATTAGTTAAAGTTGAACCAATTTGTTAGGTGAATGAGGATGTGCGGCTTTTCACCTGTACGATAGCATAATGTTGAAATTAGGGACGATAATAAGGAGACAAGGTTTGCGTACGATGTACGACATAGGTTCATTCATAGTATAAGCGCCTCAATTTGTATGTCTGTGCCTAATGATCGTCTGGTCAAGATTTATTCAGTATGAATATCGATGAAACGCATTAGGATACAATTATAAATAGATTATATTTATGTTTGGTTTGCATCTCTAAGAGCAACGTTGTTGCGTCTCATAGATTTTGTAATAGGGCAGGCCCCTTAAACCATTCTTCCCTCCCCTATCCTGGCCCCTCCTTTCCCCATTCCCCTCCTAGGCCCTCCTCCTCCACTCCCACCTCTCTAAAGTGTTATTAGCTTAGCAGCTTAGCGAACCTTAGAGGATGAATCAATTATTTAGCCAATCTATTGCCCCAAACTATAATAATGTGACGGTTAATCCTTTGTTGAAAACAATGAATTGCCTTGTTGTATAATAAAGCGAAAGTTTGAATGAAACACCTCTGCTTGCTTCCCGCTTGAATTCATCATCAAGTGCCGTGCAATCCTTCGCAGGAAAAAATCCGGTCACTTATATCTCTTCATATGGCGATTCTTAATTGATTGTATTTTGGCATACTGTGTTACGCATGGTTCTGTCGTTGTATAACTGCAGTCAACTGGAAATCTAGGACAACCATTAGTCCTTTCCTCGATTTTTCAATCGTGCCCGATTGTCCAGTTCAATTCTGATGACTTTCAAATAGCAGCGTGCATTGCTTTTTCTCTAGCGAGTATCGTACCGTAGGGTATCGTGCTGTACTGTGCAGTATCGTACTTTTATCGGGATATGCTTGTGCTTGTAACGTGAACCGGCGTGCTATTAATTTTGTCCTCTGATCGTCCGATCCTCGGAAGATGAATGTTCCGTGCCATGCTTTGGCTGACCAGAGAGGCGAGTGGTTCACGAATGAAACTTATCTCATTTTCTAGCATGGTACGTATCACGCATCATTTTTTCATTTCCTTAGTGCTTTACTATAGTGTCATGAGTAAGTAGACCAGCATTGCTCGATCGTGCCACGCGAAAGGATTCTTAATAACATATTTTGATGAGAGGCCTTCTCTACTGACATTGCATTCTCGAATGCACATTAACGATCGAATTGATAGAGCAACCGCAAGATCGCTGATGTTCATCGAGCTCTCTCAACACGATACGATTATTTCTGACAGTGAACGTTTGTTCGTTTTTAATTACAGCCGGAAATAGCACCGGTTGGGCCCCCTAGTCTACATGTTGTTAGTCCTGCAGAGGGTCGAGGCACTATAGTATAGCCAGAACCAGATAGCGAGACATCTAATCTTCAAGAAAAAAAATACGTCCCATCGCCGCATGCACTATTACCATCAGACACGCAGTTTCAACTTCAACCCTCTACTCATTACCATCATTTCTATTATGTATGGACAAGTGAGAATTCTTACGATACCTTTTAACATTTCATAATCACACACACGCCTCTCATTATTCATCCACATACATTTTTACCGAACCCTTATTGTATGTCTACACATCTATTATTTATCTTAAATTTCTCGTCTTGCCCCTTTACCTTTGAGTATAACCTGATGATTTAGTCAGATTGTAAAATTACAAGAAACTATAGTTTTCAGCAAGAGAGAGGCCGCGAGTTGCATTGTAACCGCCTATAATTATATACCTCATTCAATATAACATATATGCACCTATCCGATTCGCGTACACGTACACGATTACTTATTATGAGTGTACTATGCACTGTATCATTCCAATAAAGATTCTCAATTCGCGTAATAGAGACTAGAATCGATTCTATGTATTTTCGATGGGTTGTTCAATATTTTTGCGTATCACGACTGGTTCTCCTTTTTTTCCTATGGTTTAGTCGCTGTTCTGTAGAAGTATGATTTTAGGAGAAATTTCATGCTAAGTCTAATTAACGTGAAAGTTCATATCTAAGCAATTCTATTATAGTCACATAATATGTATAGCTTGTACATACCAGGCGTATGTATCAGGATGTTAGCATTATGCGCATATTTCTTTTCTACTCATTGTCAGAAAAGGAAGTTAAGCTGTTGCGAAGCTAATCAACACGAGTTGAGCCACCGGAGTCTCAATTAAGAAAACAGCAAGTCCACAATTGATACACTAATAAGAGTGCAAGGAGCACACCTGATTTGACCGATTGTAACATATATAGTTACGCTAGCATGTTTCCAAGGGTCTTGTTCACTTTATTGGAAATATATAACAAGTGCATCTTTGATGCGCTCACAGTTGACAACTTTATACCAAGACGAATTTGTGTCTAAGAAAAATGTACCGCCTATTTGTTTCTTGTCTTGTGTAGTTATGTATACTGCAAGCGTTGCCAGAATGTCCCCAGGGAAATGAAACGGGCGAAAATGTAATAAAGGAATTTCGTTGACTTGAAACGGCGCTACACACTTCTCAGACACAAGAGTGTATCATAAAGAGAAGTATATATATATATATAATGATAGGCAGTATTTCGAAGGGATATTATTCCACAAGGCGATACTATTTATTAATTTATACGAATAAGTGTAGCGGAATACGTTGAGTGAGAGTGAGCTGGGTGTGCTTGGGAAAGACTTGGAGTAAGAGGTGCAAACTGATTATTAATTTATGGTATTGTTCGAAGTCTAAATTATTGTCAGGTCTCATTATCGTCAAGAAGAATGCATAGCAACAGATCCAGTTAACCCCATTGTAACCAGAAGAATTTTTGTTGTAAAATTTATCGTAAGAAGAAATGGCAAAAATGGAGTATCTTCACTGAGTTTAATAGATATGGTGTTGCGGATACTGCTTCCCGACGAGAATCTGTAATTTATACTAGGCGGTGCAGGTAAACGGAGTTTTACCTATGCAAGATAGCTACTGAGTAGCGTCGAGTTCGACCAACTCAAGTAAAACAATAAACATGCAATATTGCGATCATGAAATTTCATCAATTCCAAAGAAGGCATAATGTATGATGTTCCTACTTTGTAAGCTGAGCCATATGAGTTCATAATAAAAAATGTACATTTTCTTTCTCAAATGTTTGCACCTTATCTGAAGAGTGAAAGAAACCCATTTTTGTCTGGTCAACTCACTCGTCGCTTAAATGACATCCCTATCTTTGCTTATAAATACAGCCGATTCGTTGGACAATTTGGTTGGGAGTTTCTTACCCGATTCTGTCCAAAATGACCATTTGTATTTATCAATGATAGCGATAGCTAATATTTCGATTTTATGTGAAAAATTTTATATACGTTTATTGTATAAAAGATCGATCGACTTGGCAAAGTTTTTACGAAACTTTTTCACTTGAGACGAGCTTTAATAGCATCTGCCGCGATCACTTAATTGTGTACGTGACAGCCCAAGTATTTGAACTTCACTCAGAGTAAATAAAATTTATTGAAGCATTATTACTGCCATATACTATATTATATTACTATCCCCATTAAAACGTCGGTATATAACATCCGGAAAACGAGGGAAATGCCGACTTGACTGTCGGTAATCGTTTATCTGATATTATATATTTTTCTAATACCGTCTTTTGTTGAGACTCTATGCTAAACAGAACCTTACTATATATTTGACAGTTTAAAACGTCTCAATATCTCGGCCTTGAAAAAGAATTTCAGGGAAAATTTTGTATTCAACGTGACAATGTTGCAAATCATACGATTGGATAATGACCTCATAGAAAAAGTTAATTTACATTTAGGAAATAACATTATTGGCCGTGGGGTTGCTACAGGGGTGAGTACGATTCCATTCATCGAATCTTAATTATAATTCGCAATTAAGTGCTTTAGAAATTTTACAAAAGCTAGGATTATTATTTTTCTTTTGGCTGATATCTTTCGAATTCTTTATAGTACCGGATGTTTTGTATTAGCATATGGACGCATATGACATCATAAGACTTTAGCTCTAATATTTACCATCTTAAAACACTTTTACCACTGACCCACTGATGAGAGAGTAGGTTACACCATTTACACCACTATTCGATTTACGTCGCAATTCACCAGTTCACATTTAATATGATATAAAAGTTATTGCGTCTCAAGATCAAAGTGTATTCAGTCGGGATCAAACTATATTTGTCAACATCATGCCAACACTCACCGCTTGGTTGGTTTCTTCATTCTAGAGTGACGATGAGTCAGTTGTTAAACCCGCTTTTACGATTAATTTGGCGCCCAACGATGAAATGACAATAACGCCGGTAAGATTCATTCTTTATCACTAATTTCATCATGAGTATAAATGTTCGACGGCCGAGTTCTTTTTCTCAGTGTAATTTTTTCTAGTTGTAGGCATTGCCCTGTTATATGAAATCGAGGGAATCATCTCGATGGCAATTATTAAAGTCAGGTGTTACTGTACCAATTAAACCTGGCGACATTTGTTCTCTGTTGCCACGTAAATGTTGGTTTAAGATTATATCCATGGCTGATGATATGAACTCCCCATCTTCCCCGTTACAAGCAGGGATAAAAAGAAAAGTATTGCTTATGTTACTTAGGTATTGTGATGTTAACTTGTTGGTATTATAATGCATGTGTTAAAGTATAGGCTAATGAGGAATTGGCTGATCCAAATACGGACACAGCAGACAAGAAATCCCGCATTGAGTCACAAGCAGATGTTGATCATAACAGCAATGAGTCAATGGTTGAATCTTCTATGAATAATGAAACAGAACAGAGTGGATCTGAAGGTCAAACAGAAAGGTCTGGTTGGACTTATAAAAAATTATTGAATATTTCCCCTATTAGGATTTGTACAATGTATTGGTTGCTTTTCTTGTATAGCAATCCTAAAAAAGAAGAGGAAATAATTCCAGTAGTAGAACCTGGCCAAGAGTCAGTGCATGATATTACAAGTGGGAATGAGTCTATCAGTACTGTGTTAGTGCAACAAGAAAATACAGAAGTATCTGAGAATCCAGATCCAGAATGTAATGAAGGAGCCCAAGGTGATTCACAGGCAGGCCAGCAATCACTATCTTTGAATAGTGTTCCTTCTGCAACAACAGGATCAGGGGAAGTTCCTAAAAAGATCTGGAGGGAAAAATGCAAATACAAGGAGAAATGCTACAGGTATTTCAGATTAGAGTAATTTAGTTTCTATATAAGAAATTTCTGTCATTTGGATTGTTTTATAGGAAACATCCATCACATAAGACCAAGTACAGTCATCCTGGTGATGCTGATTATGATATACCTGATGATAGAGAAGAATGCCGTTATGGAAAAAGATGCTATCGTAAGAATGCACAACATAG
Source organism: Ectemnius continuus (assembly GCA_910591665.1). Lineage (NCBI taxonomy): Eukaryota > Metazoa > Arthropoda > Insecta > Hymenoptera > Crabronidae > Ectemnius > Ectemnius continuus. The sequence continues at coordinate 1,835,871 of OU342868.1, read as the reverse complement.
AGCCGAATTTAAACATACCTCAAAGAAAACTGGGGGGGTTTCTTTGCGCAAAAGGTCAAATGTTAGATCCTATCAGGGCAATTTATTACAAGGGGATGATTTTTCTGAGGACTCTGCAGACGAATCTGTTGACGAATCAGACTATGAGCCTTCAAGTGAGAGCAAAGACAATTCAGAAGATGAACAATACAGCAGTGGAATTGAGTGGGAGGATGAGACTGTTGTGTAGTTGAGGCAATCTTTGTTTTTCACATAACGCAATTTGTATCACATGTAGTGATGAAAATTAACACAAAGCAATATTTTTTTGAACAAAACATTTATTAGTTAATTTTATGACTTTATAAAAAATTGAGAACTTGTGTGTTTTAATTTGAAATGGACAACTGTTGAGTTAACATATTTCATATGCATCCTCATCATCTTCAACATCATTAACAGCTACATCTACAAGTATATGCTTGGGAACTTCAGATCCCCTTACTTTAATAGTGTAGCATACATTTTCAATTTTACGTAAACTCTGTTTTAGAATGCATAGTTTTCTATTGATCTCTCGGTTAAATGTGTGAGAACATACCAAGAAACCTTTATACATATCTCTCACAATTGCACATGTTTGGTAACAACTGGCTGTGTCACCAATGGCCAAGTTATTGACACACCTGCGCATTAACTCTCCTGTCAGATCCCCCAATCCTAAGATATACTCGTGCGGAGTAACTAATGATGTGGTAGTTTCTTTTGAATGGCTGGTGACATCAGAATTTGTATCAGATTCATCCACAAGGCTGTATGTTAGCTCTTTCTGTAATGAAGTCCAATGTCGTATACTCCCAAACTCCAAGTACTGGTAGAATGTGATTGCTTCCACAAATTCTTCAATAGCAGGTTTGTAGGCCTTTAGATACTGGTAGAGATCTTCATTCTTCAATTCATGAGCTATAGCTTTAAATAAGACAAATTTCACACGATCCAATCTTTGTTTGGCTTCACTCAAGACACTCTCGTGTTTGGTTTCTGTGTCAATTGTATGTAACAGAAGAATCACTCGTTTACTCTCAATGGTAATGTCACGACACAGTTTCGTGATCCTCTCAGTGCGGTCCTGTTTTTCTAACAACTCTTGCGAGTACGATAGGAACTGCTGAATGACAGGATTGTTTTTGTCTGTCTTCGTCACTATTTCTCTCCCCTTATCCCCAATGTTGACTTTGATTCTACTGCGGGATTGGTGAGCACGCTTTTCTCCTGTATACATCAACGAAATTCTAATATCTATCAGTCATTCTATAAAAGTCTTTATACGAAATATGTTGTTCATAGTGTGACAGATCCTGTGTACCTCTTCTGTAAGGCATCGTAATTTCTTCAAAGTCGACGGTTTATATTCGCGTAGTTATTGACATTTGGGCAACGTACACAAATACTACGTTCACCGTGGTTGACTTGATTTATTCCATTGATTCGAAGAATAATAAAACCCAATGGACTGTCAAGACTGTCACGTTCGTGATCCGAGGGAAATATTAAATATGATTTGCGCATGTCCGAATAATAAGAAACTTCGCAGGGGGCAGGCGTGGAGTGAGGTAGAAGAAGTAGACAGCGCCCTCGTTCCCAAGCAGTTTCTACCGGGCCGCGAAAATGAAAACGTTTGTGATTTGTGATAAAGTGCCAATTACTCTTTGTCAAGTGCTCCAAACCTTCTCAGATTTGCCAGTCAATATAAGAAAGAGCATGCACGTAAGTTTTGATGAAAATGAAACATAATCTGTTGTATATCAGGATCGAAAAGGTAACGCCACCGGTGCGTAGGTTACACAATAGCGTTGTGGTAGCCATCATAGCTATATGTCTATGGTAGCCATAACATAAAACCGTTACAGATGATCACAGTTGATCTTTCGGGAGCGTAGGGAATGTGAAACATGTTAGATAGGAAGGTAACACGAAATTGGTGTGTTTTATTTATATACAATATTTACAAAGGCATATCGAATCGTTTGGCTATAAATGTTTGGTACGCTTAAACGTGTACACAACGTTCGTTTAAGCATGCTCCATCTTTTGATCTCATTGTTTGTAAAGTTTCATACATACATATTCTCGCCAGGGAGCTTTAATACCCTGTTGATGTAGCCTCCAAAGTGTTAATCAATATAATATCAACACACACCAAGAGTGAGGCTTCCTCCTCCACTGTACGTTATCACTTTCGTCAAAGTTGTTTGCAATACTTCAATACTTTTGTCTAAATGCTACTCTCTTGGATGGTAGCACTTCTTATGATCGTTTCCGAATCACGGCGTCTCTGCAGACTGTAAAATGTCTGGAAAGGGCCAAAATCACACTTATTTTTATTTTTTTCGTCTATTTAATATTCGCTATATATGTTTTCGAGACATCAGGTTAGCATTGATTTTATTACTTACATTTGGGTGTACTCTAGGATAACTGGAATCTCCAAGGACATCGTGGATCATCTCGGTAGATCCTTCCAATTGACGTGGTCCATACAGAAGGGGTTTCCTGTCTGAAAAAAGTTTCACTTGGTGAGGTTTGAAATAGTTTCTTCAAACATTGTCCATGCTTTCTCTTTAAAGCATTGAACAAAGCATTTAAATCATAACAAACAAATTTGTCATGCAATTTCTGTGAATGAATGTTTACCTGCTAAATGGTTAGTGAGGATTGTGGTGGGTATCAGATCTGGATTTCCATCTTCTTCGTCAGGCTTTCCGGCAAAAGTAGCGATATTAGGTTGCTGTGTTGGTTTGGGCTTAGTCGGTGTAGCTGCGTGTCTCCTCCAAAGTGCCATTAGTACCCCAGTCACGATTAGGCCCAAACCAGTTGCAGTTCCTCCAAGTCCAATCAAGATCGGCGACATGTCGATCGAGGATGCCGATTCGTCTGCAAAACGAAATCTCTACGAATCCTTTTCTTGAGTAAATAATGCATTTAAGGAGCTACGTGCTTGGTGCCCACTTCCTATCCAACGGCCGTACCCCTTGTGTCTCAACGCTGATTCGTGTTCGAGCCTTTTTACCTTCCTTCAATCTTTTTTCCCCTCTTTCTTACTCTCTACCTGATTTTTTTCGCGCGTCCCTCTGCGTTGCTTCGTTAGCAGCAGATCAGTAGATGCCTAACTTTGCTGAATTCGTTAGCCCCGGGATAGCAATCTTTCGTTGCAACAGCCGAACTGCCCTGGTTAATGAAGTCGCCGGTGCATTGCGACAAGCTGTTGTTTGATCAGCAAATCAAATAAAATATTTCCAGGCCAGTGTCGGCTAAACTAGCTGGATTCAACTGGGCTAGTGATTCACACAATATTTTTTTGCGATGTGTCTGACGAAATATAGAAGGCGGAATTGTGTAATATGATCAGACCCATAGACCTATAGACCGGGTGAAGGGAAAAGTTAGCTTTGCTTTGTTTCGTACCGGTGTATTTGGCCGATCCTTTCCAGGCTACTCCTTCCATAATAACAGGATCGCTTTGACCCTTTGGGTTGACCGCGTACAGAGTTACAGTTGTTGGTCTATGCAGTTCCAATTCCCAGTAAGGATTCATTGATTTTAAATATTGATTGTCAACAACTGCAAGAAAGGTCTGCGGCAAACCTCCGTCGTAGCCTTCGATACAGGATATCCTTATCGTAGAGCCGTTTTGGTTATAGGCCGTGCAGTTCTGCAAGGGGTGAGGTCTGCCTGCGTACAAAACAGAACAGAAGTACTGTATTTCGAAATATCTTTTCATCTACATAATCTGCACTAGTCTGTATCCCAAAAACCAGGCGGAAAGGTCTCATAAAAATTTGCGAAAAAATGAATTTTGAGCTAGGGCTCTGGAATTTTTTCTACTTTCTCCTCGATGCAAAAAAACACTTTCTACAAAGTTTCAGCCCCGGGAAAGGTCGGGAAGATAAAAAAACATAGGGAAAACCGTTGAAATTAAATATTCAAGATCGGTTTTCCACGTGTTTTAGGTCGAATTCCGGCATTTCCCCCCCAACATTTATGTTTTTTATCCGTTTTGAGACACGAGCAATCGAAAAATCAAGCGTTCGTCCCGGTCCCAGAACCTTCGAAAAATCGAAAATTTTTGAAGGGGTATGCCTTAAAAAATTTGCGAAAAAATGAATTTTGAGCTAGGGCTCTGGAATTTTTTCTACTTTCTCCTCGATGCAAAAAAACACTTTCTACAAAGTTTCAGCCCCGGGAAAGGTCGGGAAGATAAAAAAACATAGGGAAAACCGTTGAAATGAAATATTCAAGATCGGTTTTCCACGTGTTTTAGGTCGAATTCCGGCATTTCCCCCACAACATTTATGTTTTTTTTCCGTTTTGAGACATGGACAATCGAAAAATCAAGCGTTCGTCCCGGTCCCAGAACCTTCGAAAAATCGAAATTTTTTGAAGGGGTATGCCTTAAAAAATTTGCGAAAAAATGAATTTTGAGCTAGGGCTCTGGCATTTTTTCTACTTCTTCCTCGATGCAAAAAAACATTCCCCATCAAATTTCAGCCCCGAGAAAGGTCGGGAAGATTGGAAAACATGGGAAATACGACAGAAATTAGGAGGATTCGGTTATTCGGGAGGCTGTTTCCACCTGTTTTCGATACAATTCCGGTATTTCTGGGACTGGTTTCATGGTTTCTATCCATTTTGATAGAAAAACAAACGATTTATGAACCATCCTAGAAAGTTCAAACACTTTCGAAAAATTGGTATGATTAAAATGTACCAAAACGTTGAAAAATCCACTAGCAGCAGCGTGACAGCCGGGCAGAAAACAGGAGTTAATATAAAGGGAGAAGCATATAAATAGGAAGAATCCAATTGGTTAAGAGAGTACGCAAATGGAGCTCCTTTCCTTGCAATTTAAAAAAGCAACGAGCGTCTGAGGACGACTGGCACTCGGTGGAAAAGTAACGGGCCGCCTCCTGCTCGGCACTCGAGTGGCTAGTTGCCCTATTTGCTGCGGTTCTTTCGGGTTTGTTTAGTGTCAAGAGCCGCGCCCTAGTCGGCCAACGTGCCGCTCAGCCCAGCAAGTCATACAACGTTTTTCGGAAGAATCTTTATAAAGATGAAAGAATGGCCTTGTCTCGTGAGGAGGGATTTTATTTTCCTTTTACGCATAGCGCGAAACGCGGACGCAATGTAAAAAGGAGGAGACAAAGAAAGCTCGGATGTACTGCTTGTACTCGTGTTGTTACTGGGTCGAGTATCAGACAACGGATTTCTTTCTTTGTATTCACTACTCCAGTTGGAGAAGAAGGAGGGCGCGATGCACCTTAGAAAGGCATTATTGACAAGACTGTCTGTAGTATGCAAATAAAATAGTGTGGCAACCAACGACACTGATACTATTTACTTTTCGATAGCATAAAGTTATAATCGATTAAAGAGAGAATGGATAATCTCACGAAGGTTCTATGTGACGTGAGACTAACCTGCGGCGATAAGCTGATGGAGGCAGGGCTGTTTCGAAAGGCCGACAGTGTTGTTAGCCCAGCAAGCTAGTGTTCCGTAATCCATGTTGGATGAGGGCGAATAATTAAGTCTGCTCAAAGTTCCTTCACTAGTGTACTTGGTGGACGGAATGTCGGTCAGATCACCGCTACTATTGAAGGTCCAGTAAAAAGTGACTGTAGTAGGATTGGCTTCGACCTCACAAACCAAAGTTATGCCCTCGTGCCTAGTTTGGCCACGAATATGATTCTCCTCGGCTCGGTTTAACTGCATTGCCGGCGGTCCCGTATTGTTCTGCTGCCTCGGCCTTGGCCCGCTCGGCTTCACGATGTGTTTACAAATCGGGGCAACTGTAATCAAGGCAAATTTGTAGCCACGTAGATTCATGAAACAGAATTACATCGGCATTTACCCTATTTTTACGGTCGTGCATTCTGCTTTTTTAGCTTTGCCAGATTGGCAAGGGGAATAGATGGTAAAACGAAAGTATGCTATATGTAAATGAAGAGGCGGTGGTAAAGTGCGTCAGCTCGACAAAGTGAGAGCATAAAATTCGTCAGAGATTTATCTCTGCCTCTGCGATTTTGCTGGAATATTCAGCAATAAACGAGATCGATAATATAAATAATTGGGAAAAAATTAAGAGAGGCTTCCATGAAATACGTAATAAGGAAAATAAGAGAGTTAATGTTGAGCTAGGGATAGAACGTTGGAGGGGTAGCAATTGGAATGGTACTCACACATAACGTCGAGGTTCACTATGTTTGAGGTAGAACGTCCCTCGACATTGACGGCCATACAGGTGTACCTTCCAGCGGATTCTCGAGTTATACTCTGAAGTACCAGCGAGTGGTCCGAGAGCACTATGCCCGCGGTGCCATTGTAATGGAGCTCTTCCTCCTGAATAAACAAAGCCCCGGAGATACCGCGTCAAAGAATTGCTCGGAATTCCACGTGGAGATTTCGCGACTTTACTGCCGCTCCTAGTACTAGAGAACAAAGTCTAGACCTTCCCCGAAAAAGAAGCTACTCCGCGTTCAGATCCTAATACGTATACTGACGTTCTGTTGTCTTGGCATGAAAATAGTCTGCGGGCTTGCCATGATTAGAGCGAGCAGAAATAAAAGCTTCTTATTTGTGTGTTTCCTCGCCATTTGTTGAATTCGGTACTGGTCTCGCGTCCTAGCGCGACGTAGCCTTATTTGTTTTCCTTCTTCTTTCCATTGGGCCTTCCCCTCTGACACTTGTTCTCCGCGCGTTCATCTACGTCTGCACTTTCCCTTGGCTTTCAAGCACACGCGCTCCCTGGCGTGCCTCGAGCGTTAACATTCATCGAGGAGATGGAAGTCTCTACGCACATTGTACTGTACTAGTCTGAAGTAGAGTAGCGTGGTTGTTGGGTACGGCCTCGGCCTGACAGAGGCCGAGCTTGACGGGCGTTCTCTGCCATCTGCAATCTATGAATGGCGGTCGAAGGTGGATGGAATTCGTTGGATAGGAAATGTTCAACGCACGGCGCACCGGCGTTTTTACGCTCGAGCATTTTTACGGGTTAGTAAAGCTGGCCTGCTCGGTGATTCGTGGGCAATTTATTGGTTTGGTTGAGGGAGGTTAGTTGGGACGTTGGGGAAGGGTTGGGAGGGGAGCGGGGTGGAAGCGGCAAGCCAGGCATCGAATGGACGGGAAGTGGGAACTGGGAATGCCATCTCGTAAATTTACAATAATTTCGACAGAGTGCACATCGCCGCTTTCGGCGAACTGCAGCCCCGGTGTCCCATTGATGTTGGGATCGCGCGGACCTATCTCTGTTCGGCAACGGTTGACATTACCCCGTCCGCCCGCCCACTCCCTTACGATATATCCCGCCTCGCTAACGAATTCCGGAAAAAGCTTGTTTCATCTTCGAATATTGGCAGTGCCGATATGTGTGCTAGAGAACATTAAGCGTTACCCGTATCACTGTGTGTCGATACGAGCATTAATTAATTCCGAACGCGCATTAATTAATAACCGCTGCTGCTTAAACCCGCCAACACAATTTTCCAGGGAAATCACATTGCGCACAGCCGATCAAATGGTAAATATTTGCGGGGCCAACGTTCGGTGGGATTCAAAAGTAGCGCGGCTTCAATTTCACGTTTGACTAAATTCCTCGTACAATTGAAGGCCTCTAACTGCTCTGATATTTGAAAATATTTTGGAGGGTAAGTTCGATGAGCCAACACTCGACCCAAAACATCGAGCTACGCTTAACAAGGGAAAGATTTTACTATCTAGCGGTGGTTAGTTTACCACACGAAAAATATCCTTCCTATCATTATCTTCCCTTGCCTGCGTCCTCCTAATATTAAACTGCCCAAACTCGAGTTTCTATTACAAGTGTATTCCATACAATTTCCTTTTAAGCTTTTGAAAACGTCAGGAATAAAACATACTTTGCTGGACGAAAGTGATGCAGGCGAGTGAGCGCAATACAGGAGTAGATACGTATCGTCTTTCTATGTATATATATCTATCGATGCATATATATGCATTGTATGCCGTGCGTTGCTAGCTCTTGGCTTTAGCCGGGATTAGCGCCAACTGTCCACCCGACACAGTTCTGCTATTTAAGCTTATTTCGCTACATTCGCGTTCGATGGACGATCAGGTTGCCTCGTGTTCACGAGATTGGCAGAAAGCTACTGAAAAAAGTGCGAGCTCGAGGGAGAGAGAGCGAGGGAGGGATAGGACAGGAATGAGAGAGGGCTAAAGCTGGGAGAATGGGACAGATAGGTTTTGTTCCACGTGCTTGCTTCTGGAAGCTTGGCAGTTGGACATTAGGAAGCACAAGGCTTCTGAATTCTACTTCCGTTGAGAAGAGCGGCCTGGCAGATTTGCAGCTTCGTGTGCTTGTACGTTCCTAGCAGGGTTTGCACCTTACTCTCTCGCTCTCTCAGCCTTTCCCTTCTGTCCCTCCTCGGTACAGATACTCTGAATTTCTGTCTCTCTTGGATGACTGGTGGTCGGCGTGGAAAATGATGGAAAGCATAATCCCCCTTAAGAGGCTTACGTTAGCTCGGCGATCCTCGGCTGGCCGAAGATAACGCTTGAGCTTTTCTGATGCGCCACTGACTTTTTCGGCGTACCTTTGCATCGCGTCCAAAAGCAGAAAGATCCCCATTGCTTTTCGAAAGGGTCCCAATTTTACCGCGAGCACACATTATTCCCGAGTACCATTACGTCAAATTTAGGAAAGAGGGACAAGTATACAGAGATAAAAAAAATGGTGCCATACCTCGTGAAACCACTTAAGTTGAAAAGCTCTTGGATTCGATTTAACGCTGCACTCGAAGTATACGTCATCCCCTTCCTTAATATCCTTGGAGTTCTGCGAAGACACCATTTTTAGAGTGACGATTGGTATGACTGCAACAGAAACGATAAGAGATCACTGTAAAACGCGTTAAAACAAATCGTCAGTCGCTTAAAAAGTTAGTCCTCGAATTACTGGCAGTAGTAGAGGTAAACGTGAGGTCAGACATAGAGATTTCACTTTTATCTGGTATAGCCGGTCTACTTGGATGGAGGATGTAAGAAACGTCAGGGGTAAAATGGCAAAGAAAGTTTCCTGAACGCGACAATGATTGTCGGCGGCGGAGGGGAAAAAGGTGGGAGGAAAGAGTGTGAGAGCGAAAGAGGGTGGATAAAGGAGAGAGAGAGACCTGGCGTGGCAGTGGAGCAAGTGAGAGAGGGAAGCAGTGGGTCTAGCTTCAGCGGCAATTTTCCCTAATCTCGGGTCTCTGCTTCTGCCGTGTAGGCTTCATCGTGGCAGCCATTCCCGGAAGCCGTTGTTAAGTTCCTCTATCCTAACTCCTAACACGAGTAGCTGCACGCACCGCTGGTACTCGTGTACCTTTGACGGGAGTAGTCCTAGTCCTCCGTCTAGTTGGGGACGGGAAGCGCGCGACGCGACGCTGCCGCTCCCGGAGCGAGCGAACCCCGCCGGCTTCTCCGACATTTCGCGTGCAATGAGAGAAAAAGCAGTGTGCAATTTATTCGCTCGTTTCCTCGCGAAGAGAACTGCTCGCTCGCTCAGCCCGCCTATCCCTTTCTCTTCCGTCTTCGCTTTTACGAGCACTCGGAACAACTAAGTGCACCTCGGCACAAGCCACCACCACTATTTCCCTAGAGTCACGCTGTTTTCATTCGAGTCGAGTCGAGTCCCGACTGGAGTCAAGGTGACTCCTGCTGAGTCGATCGTCATTCGCTTCTTGGCTAACAGAGCTTTTTTCCCTAATGGCAGAGTCAACTTTCATAAGAGATCTTGAAGTAAAGTGGACAAACTTGTTGGGAATTATGTTTATATTAATGTGAACAAGGTGAAAAGAGGTCGGTGAAAGGGGAAATATTGCTTGCTTTCGTGAGAGTTTTCTAGCTGACACGCAGGGTCGTTGGATGTGTTGCGAATGATGCGGCGGCCTGTTCAAAACCTCATAGTGTCGATGGCAGGGCTGAAAATTGATAGCGGTCGGTCTCCAGCACCGCCCCGCCCCTCTCACTATGTCGATGTAGAGAACCTTCCCATAGACATCACTTGCGCCAGAGGAATTAATTACTTGCGATTGACAAGCCGTTGCCGCGCGTTATCAGCACGTTTTCAAGTTTCTCTCGATTGAGCTGAAAGTGAACTAGTGTTCCCTCGGGTTGCGCGGTGACGAGCTATCGATATCTCGTCGCCGGCACCGCGATACGTGCCGGTTCGTTAAAGTCTCTCGTTAATTGATTGCGGAGTTGGTTGGCCCTATCAAAAGACCGAGGAAAAATAAAAGGGAGGCCAAGCGAATCTTGGTAGAAATAATTCCCAGGAAAGACAGTTATTATATTCATGAATTGACTATTTATGTTTCCTCCGTTTTTCCACTCTCCACTTCAGTCCTCGCAAGAAAAAGTCAAGCTGGCATCCTTTCATAAATATTCATAAACCTTGTTCCTCAAAGTTGAGAGGACTTGCCCGGATAGGATGTCTGGATGTGTAATCTGGCCGGAGTGGGTAATTAAAGTGGTTAGCATGCGGACTAGCAAGAAAGGCACAAGCGACTTGCGCACCCGGTCTACTTATGAACAGCTGTAGATGCCTACAAGTATATTTGGCTAGTGCATTTCTGAAATACTTAACCACAATTTTTTTCCTCTCACGGAAATCGTTTGGAGTGTTGATTAACATAAGATAGGGTTGCGGTATACGCCGAAGTAGCCGAATAATGCCAGGAGAGGGTGGGAGAAGTTGGAGAATGAGTGTGGGTGTCGAGGAATTGCTCGTAAAAGAATTTGATGAGCGTCGATGGTTGAAGCAGTTTTGATCCACGTGGCGCGTATAAAAAGAATGCGGAGAAAAGCGGTGGTGGCGTCGAAGTCGGAGTCGAGATGGGTACACAGTTGTTTACATACACAGAGAGGGAGAAGAGGTGGGGAGAAAGGGAAGCGCGTCGGGTGGACGGCTGTGCAGAGGCGTATAAAATGTAAATAGTGTCTCGTAAAAGGAGAAACACGTCGTTCTTATTCCTTATACTCTCCGACTGGATCGAAAATCTCAAACGCTTGCTTTCCCTTTTGATCCTACGATAAATTCTCTATTCCTCTTTCCCTTCTCCGTGTTCCCCCGGCCCGCCGCCCTTCTCCGAAAGTTTCAAGCCCTCATACAGTTGAGGCTCCTTCTTTGTCGATGCGTAATGGTCCTACCTTTTAACGGCTGTCGATATTCGAGATTGTTCGAACTAATGCTTCCCCTCAGACGAAAGAGTTTGAATGGGCCCAGTAAATTCCTGACAAAGGATCGAGATACTAGCCAGTCGCTTTCTTACAATCTACCATGAATGCACTAGGTCGTCTGGATATCCCGATTTCATCGGCCATCGAATACCAACCGCATTCTCTTTCCAATCAGTCTTCACTGCCCTTTCAGTAAGGCACAACTTTCTCAATTTTATATTTCCCCTGCTTTCCCTCTTCTCCATTGCTATCTCCTCCGCTCCAATTGCACCCTCCACCACTATTTTCACTTTTCTCTCGCGACATACGACCGAGAGTTGCTGTCATCTTGACTAAAGCCCGCCCTGCACAGAGTTCGATTACCTTGGAAGGGAATCGATCGTGAGTTATCATTGACCAAAGCAGGAAATGGTGGTTGGACAGCTGGAAAGCTCTCCGCTGACAGTGAGAAACTCGGAAGGAAGGAACTAGGAAGGATTCCACCGCGGATGAGTAAAGTGAGCCTTTGACGCGATAGCTCTGTTCTGGAAGCAGAAGCGGAGGATGCAGAGAGTGGGAGAGTGGCTGTCAGACTCTTGAAGATGTTCTATATTTCGCGGAGGATACAAGTATACGACACACAAGCTACACAAAGAGCATTCTATCTAACAGGAATACTAGCCTTGTGATTGTCTAACCCTCTTACTTTAGTCCGCCTGCTTCTCACTACTACTATCAAGATCTACGTGCTCCGTCTATTAAGATACGCTTTGAGTGTACATTGTACACGATTTTCTCTTGTAGCCTATCTTCTGCCATCTATCACTTCTCAAATTTCCCCTATCCTTCTCTCCCTTTCACGAAGAGAGTCATACAAGTGAAGCAAATAAGCATGAAATTAAGTTGTCCTTCTCTTCTGACTTCATCATAACCCTCGAATATCGAAGCGGTTATTGCTCCAGATTGTAGACAGATTGTACATCGATGAGCTCTTGTTTATTGGGAAGACCAAGCGCGGAGGAATGTCGAGGTGGGAGAGGGTGCGAGGGACAGTTTGGGATTGTGAGGGAGAAATCTATTAATATTGGCAGGAAGCAGAGCGCGAATCGTCGGAATAATAATCGAAACTGGCGTTTGTACCGGAGAGCCCCTTTTTATTTACAGATTGACATGCGGCGACGCACTCGGGATTGGGCCGATTAATTTTGCTGACGCGTCCCGTTATTAAATTGACGCGTGCTTAAACGAATTAAATTTAATTTATTTATGTCAATCTACAGGGGATAATGGTCCACTTCATAAATGGGTGCGTATGGGTGCTCGATTGAAAATCCACTTGAGACTTTGATTGCAATAACATTGCCAGGGGGGGAATAATTAATTCAGCAGAAGCGTCACAGACTGAATATTGCCACACAAACAATTGTCGCGAAGCATTCTGTCCTTTTCTGCTCATCCTTTCATACCTCCCGGAGGCTATCCGAGCCGGACGTTTTGAATTTGCATTTATGATCGATCAATTAGTGATTTCGCGGTAAGGCTGAGAGGTGTTCTAGCGGGGTACAGAGGCGATATTCCAGGCTCGTTACGTTCCAATGCATAAATGAGGGAGGATCTCCATTAAACTGGAAGCGTTTAACCCTTTTTTCGTCGGGCTTCATACATTCGACGAGCCACGCGGAACTACAGCAGCGGAATGTCCCACGCCTAGCTATCCTATCAACGCCAGCAGTAGCGTTAATTGGGATCTCTCTCACGTTTCAGCCGTGTCTCCATCTCTGGCCTCGCTCTCACCAGATTTTCACCCTTTCCTCCCATAACTATCTACTTGAGCCCTCTTTCTCTCTCTCTCTCCTTCCTTCCCCTCCTATGAAATGTGACAATCCCCGCAGAAAATCTTTCGGAGAACGGCCAATGTACGTGGCGACTAGGTGGAGAGGGGGTGATGCGGAGGGGGTAGCGATGTACGTGACTGGGGAAATGGATATTTTTGTTGGATATGGGAAGCGTAGAATTAAGCTCGATCGGAGGGGATTGTCGACGGTAAATCGTCGGAGGCGTGCAGTCGACGCGAAGCAGCATTTAAGCCGAGCTTAATTCGGTGCGATGGCCAGAGGGCTGGGGCCGATGCGATGATGCATTAGCTGCTGCACTGAATAATTACTTCGGACGAGTATGATAATAGCATTGGCCTTCCTCTCATAAATCTGGCGCTGACGCTCTCTCGAAAAATGAGAGTATGTCATTGCGCGGATCGGGAGGCGCGCGCGCGCGCGCACCCATCCACTTTATTATTCCGATCGAATTAGAAGGACGCGGTGCGCTCTTTGCAATATGACACGTGGTAGCGCATAGCCTGAAAGGAGGGTGTGGTTTCTGAAAGCGTCGTTATCCAAACAAGCAGCGAGTGCCGCTGCTAGTTTCTTGTTGCGCGCAAGTTGCCTGTTGGATATGAATTAGACGCGCTCCCGAGACAGATCGCTCCCCTCTCCTGCTGACTAGCTGTCGCGATTCATCCAGTTTTCCATGCGTCGGTGTCGGTGGCATGCGCGCCTCCACGCCAACTGAAAGCCGAATGTCAAATTTATGAGGAAACGCCTCACCAAAGTTGGGCTAGTTGGCGCGAATGGTAACAGGAAATCGTAGGAAATAGTTCCTAGTACTGGAGAAACGAACAAGCTCTATAGAGGCCATAGAGCTTGACTCAGTGTTATAGCTCCTCGTGCGAAGCAAGATAAAGTGTGTTGAGGCCGAGGCCGAGGTCGTGCACTGTGACACATATTACGCCCACTCATACGGCTCAACAGATCGTTTCTCGCATGAGTGGAGTCCTGCTATTTACTCATACTCGTCCATCTCGCTTTTCTGTAATTATTTAATTTAATTATGTCCTTGTTATTAAGCGCAATCCGTGCCTCCGAAATTGCAAAGCTCTCTGGGAAAGCACAAGTGCAAAGAGGAGGAACGCATTTAATTGTCCTAATCGGTATAATTGTCACCGATTAATTTTCGCTTGAGAAAAGTAAAAGGAAAGAGTCGTTGGTGACAGCAGCTGCAGTTGCTAGCCGGTCTGTTAATCTAATTTGGCTGTGTGATTATTGAGGAATGAGTTAGCGAGGAGTGGCAGAGGATGTAACCTGTAATGGTAACCGGTAGGATCCTGGTAAGCAGATAGGATGAGCGGAGGGGCGTGAGCGAGAGTGTCGAGCGTGTCTGATTGAGTAGGTACCGTTACCACTGACAGAGGAGGGTTGACGGCTGACGTTGATAGATATAATACGTCTTCGTATCGTTAACTGCGCTTAACTGCATAGTTATGAGGCACTTTGTAACGATAATAGCCGGCCATTTCAGCAGCACAGCACTCAATTTTTCCGCGGCACTCCCACCGCTGCCGCTGCCGGCTACTTTTCTACCGCGCGGACCATGTTTAGAAACATGAAAAGCATTTACGTGACAACGTTTTCAGCGAAAGCTCCCGGTAACGATGTTTCGTTGCTTATGCATGCGAATGGCAGTGCGCACGCCCTTTTTTACCGCTCGCTTCCTTCGTTCGTCTTTCTTGCAGCACATTCAATTTTATTAGGGAGTTTACGCCCTTTATAAGAAAGGAGCGGGCTTCCCTCCGCCGGAATACTGGCTGAGCTATGCGGCAGGCCACGCGCTCTCCTTCCTCCTCCCGCGGCATGCAAATAACTAGAAAGCTATTTACGGCGGACCGCTTGCTCGCAGATGCATTGTATAAACTACTCTTAGGTAAAACGTAGCGGTCTTGGTGACCATCGGTGCTTAGAATTTAGTTGGAATTATTATCTGGATTCCTCGTGCGTTTCCTCCCATTTGCCGGACTTCCTCTATAGAATGGCATTGCGCATTTGTGCATATGTATGTAGATACTCCGCTGTCTCTGCGTTCAGCTCGACTTAATGAGAGCTATTTGAATTTTCGTCCACGTCGGCATTCGACTCTATTAGTCGAGTGTTTGTCCGAGTCACGCTGGAGAGATTTAGATTGGCAATTAGAAACTAGGAAGGATCGATTACCGACTCTTAGGTGGTGGTGGTGGTGTTGGTGGTGCTGTTGGCGGAGGGTGGTTCTGCTCGTTTAGGAGGATGCGATTGACCGTCGGGGAGCAGGTTGGCCCAAGCCGGAGTATGTCGGACTAATGCCAAATTCCCGCATATATACACCGGAAACGGGGATAATACCGGATGCATCGAGTGGCCGATCAGACAGGGAGTCGTAAATAAACGGATAACGATAGGACGTATCTACAGGAACGCGGAGTTTCTGGCCTATGTTATGCAGGTAAACGTAACAGGATAGATTGGAAACCTACATACGTAATTTCATATAAGGCCTTGTATATGTATACATATGCCTATAACAGCCGTCTATGGGATACATGCGACGCAGATGTTGCTTTGGCTCGGTTTAGAGTTTAGATTTAGATGGGGAGCTCTATTCCCCAATCAAGGTTCGTCATCACTCCAACCAATATACCACTGGTTACATATTGAACTGTTTTAAAATAAATTCAAGCGTGTACTCCAATGAATAACAATCGTATGTATCAAATAAATATACTACGTGAAAATACCCCGCAAACCAGTTGCGCTGGTTCACTGAATCAGTCAATAAACACTTGGCCCCGCTGGATCAAAACATACATAGCCTCGAGTGCTCCTGCCTTCTCAGTGTTGTGCTTGTTATTGTACTCGCTCGGATGCTTCTTCGACATCTATTGAGATTTCACGCGATCAAACCAGTGTAGGTCTTGAATTTATATATTCTAATACAGCGAAATAGTAGGATCTTTCTTATACTCTGTTTAAAGTCCTGCCAAGGCAACGTGCGAGTATCCAAGCTTAGTGGGATTCTTACTCTAATGAAAGAATATGGGGATAATACCGCTATTAGCTTTTCCTTTTACGGGAAGGTGAAAGTACTCTCTCGCGTAAGAATCTCAACTATACGGCCATTGTTTCTCCTTTCCCTTCTTCGCAGCGAGAGGATTTAACATTGGCAGCGATATGCCAATTAGTTGGAGCGAGTAGCCGCGGGCAAGATACTGCCAGCGCCAATTTGTTCGACACGTGCAATTAAACGACGATGATAAATAACGCGATGGTAAATAATGGCAACGCGCTCCGAACTCTGAATGTCCAAGTGGGGGATCAATGTTGGACTGCGAGCGATCCAATTGGCTCTTAGCAGAGTTCTCTCTTTAAACAAGAGAGGGGCGAGGCAGGCATATTGCCGAGTGAGCAAGAGAGCATGGAGAGGTAGAAATGGAAGCATTAAATTGAACTTGCTTCCTTTTGTTGGAGAGGAAGACGCACAAGTGGATAGCATTTTCCTTTAAAGACGCTTTGGACTTACGGCAACCACTCTCTAATGTGCATCCTACGGTTTTACCGTATTTGGAAGGTTCACAATGAAATTCCAACCCTTTGTAATTCGCCCTCCTTTTCTTCAGATGTCTTAATACTAGATTGCCGCATTTATTAAAATTATCGAATCCGTCATGCGATCAGAAAATGGAGTTTATAATTAGAGGAGGGCTACTCACAGTATACTTTCAATTTCCGGCGTGCTTCGATACTAGCTTCAGGAAGCTTCGGGTTGGTTGCACGGCAGACGAGAAACTTGCCCTCGTCCTCGACCGATGGCCTCCATTGCAATACACTCACGCTCATCCCGTCCTCCTGAAACTAATTATTATAAATTCTTCGATTTAGCATCAAAAAATCCGCTAGCTAACAGATAAACGGATTACGGAGAGCGCTCGTGCAATTACTGCATGATAAATTGATGGAATGCAAATTTGCGCTGGAATCCCGTGGAATTTCATAACTAAACGTCGAAAGCGTCGATGCCGATTTCAACGGGAAGGCTGGCGACGGGCGCGAACGCCGACGTCGACACCGACACGCTCAAGCCAACCCTGACACCACCCCCGGGGATTAACCGAGCCTCCGCATTACCATGACAATTGACATTGCCCTGGGGAAAGCCGACTAATGCTAATTCTTTTTCTCTCTCCTTCCCTGCCCCATGCACGCCCTTTCTCCCTCTCTCTCCCACACGCTAGCCACCGTGGCTTTCCAGTTTCCAGCGCTTGCCTTTTGCGCGGAGAGGTGTTTCGCGAAATTGCACCATCCAATTGAGAATCGCGAATAGTAAACCGCATTTCAGAACGCGGCGTTATCCAATCTGATAGTCCAAAATAGCCCCATCTACAACAAGAGGCATTTGATCCATTTCGCTCTGCCAGCTGGATTTGAATCTCTCCATTTTTGCCAAATATACCTCGGTATCAGTTCCTTTAACAAGGACACACTCGGGAATATCCTGAGAAAGAGGTAAAGTGCGTCTCTGTCAAATGTATGTTTGACAGAGTAAAATGTCGAGATCGTTATTCATGGAGATTCGGTGGTTTGATGTTGGCGTGAGTATAGGTTGATCTGATTCAAACTAGTGCGTACAGGTTGAAGAGAGGAAGGACGTCGCTTATTTTTGCCTGATACTGGGTCTCTTTGAGTCAGCTTTCAGGTCCACTCCAAGTCTCTCCGCTTTCACCTAACTCCTGTGTCTGGCGTGTTTCGGTTTCAGTTGGATTGCTGCGCACGATTCAAGTCTGTTTTTCAAATGCTGCTGCTCCTCTTGCTCGACTGCACGCACGCACACCCATACGCTTCGCTCTCGCCGCTTGTCATTGGATGCGCCAGTGAAAGAACGAGCCGCGTTCGTAATAGAAAAAGCGCGTGGATGCAGTAGCGCGAAATTAAAGTGAAATCGCCGGCGGGTAGTCAGTCAGTCAGTCAGTCAGTTTGTCAATGTCTCCGATTGCCCGTATGCTTCTGAAATTCATGCGAGCCAGCGCGGCGAGGAGGATGCGTTTAATATTGTGTGCGATGTGTCGATTTCCAATTGAGTCTCGAAAAATGGCGTTGGTAACGCACCGGTGACCAATGCGGCTTAGTCGCGCTCGCCGAATGCCCAGCACAAAGCAAACGTAATCTGTTTGGCCGATACGGGAAAAAGCATTGAACTCCGGCCGATAAAAAAAGTGTGCATCGAGTGAATTAAGTGGGAGATAAAGAAAGAGCGAGCTTATGAGATATATAATGCAATCAATTCAATCCTGATATATAATTCAATTCAATACACAGAGAGCTTATAATCTCGTTGAGATTCCGCTCGAATGTAATCGAGGTCGATTTAACGAGAGTCTCGACACTCCGAACCGTTTCGCACTCTTGCTGGCTGTGCTTCACCCCCGCTCCTTTCTCTGCTTCTCCTTTACATTCTAAAAAGCATTTTAATCGGCAATCGATCGACTTCCAAGTGTTTCAAGATTAACACCGGTAAAGACTCTGAACGAGAACGGCGGGCGTTCCCTTTTCCTTTCAGTAGTGGTGGGGTGGCGCGGCCGGCCGGCCAGCGTTTCATCAATTCTCAAGAGGAATTCGTGCTCGAAGCCCGAAGAATTCCTGCACTCTATCCTGCGTCGGTGCATCCCAGTAACATATTCGTACTATCGCGCTCAAGCGCTACTTTTAGCCTACCAAGCAGACTAGTGAGCAGACTACGATATCTGTGGTCTTGCCTTGGCCACTGTGTACTTTCCTACACTTTCCGTCTACTCATTCGCCTCCTCCTCCAGTAACGCCGAGTGAAGAGAGTTGCCACTTGAAGTAGTACCTTCTAGTTTCTATTTTCTATCCGTTTAGTTTGGACTATCCCGCACGGGAAAGGTAAACTTCTCTGGTCCCTCTTGTTTTTCTCTCTTTTCACTCCAGTCAAATCTAGGCTAGGACGCCCCGAGTGTTTCAATCTTGCATCATTCCGTAAATAGGGCTGTTTCGCCTTGGACGATGTCAATACACCGTCAACACAATGCTCTCCCATCTTCTTTTCTATTATTCTCCGCAATTTTCAGCCTGACGATATATCGTTATTACAAGACGCTGATAGCTGCGAGGTCATTGTAAAATAATAGAGCGTAGAGAATAGTTAGGCGTAGATGGGTGGGAAGCTGCATTTATTTAGAACGGCTTGAAAATGCCTGGAGCGCCAGGACGGAGAAAAGTTGAGTTGGCGTATTCTGGCGGCCGATCCCCGGGGCATCCACTTCGAGAATCCTTACGATAAAGCTCTCTGCGAGGCTAATAACTCCCGGCGATAAAACGCCCCGGTGAATAATAGTTCGAGCAACTACCATGCGCTCAATACTTTTGTTCGTTCAAAACATATCTCTGTATGTGTTGGATATACCAACTGCGAGGTGGAATATTAATCGAATATTCTCTCGCCTAGATAAATATGTTGTACGAAAAAATAGAGTCACTCTTCTGGTTTTATGAATGCCTCTGATTCTTCCTAGTTGTTACAGATATATCTGTATACAGTTTTTCGAGTG
Organism: Ectemnius continuus; assembly: GCA_910591665.1. NCBI lineage: Eukaryota > Metazoa > Arthropoda > Insecta > Hymenoptera > Crabronidae > Ectemnius > Ectemnius continuus. The sequence continues at coordinate 1,816,241 of OU342868.1, read as the reverse complement.
GTAAATGCACCAGTGGTAATACCTGCTTCTCTTGTGCATCTCTTAGGACGAGTCGCACTCCGGGGTGCGCGTTGCGCTGTCTTTTTCAAGAGGGTAACCACTGCCCTCGAGTGTATAAGTACTTGGAGCTACTCCAACGCGCCATTTACATCGGAAGATTTGCCGGAAACAAATTTGCCATGCCACTAGGATCCGCCGATTTAGCGGCTTTAGCCGGACAACTCCAATCGATCCAGAGGGTCTAATAGTCGACGACCTATTTCTAATAGAGAGCTATCCCACTGTAGAACAAAATCCAGCAGGTCCACCTTTCGGACAGGCAAAGCGAAACCATTGTTTACGATTCATTGATTCGATGGATTGTTCGGGATTGGTGGGCCCTTTTTGCGAGAGATGCCTGGATGGAATACGCAATATGCATCGGGCGGGCACCAGACTAGGAGCGTTTAGCTAAGAGCCCTTTCAAACAACACGAAAATCGTCCCACGCTATTCCTGTTACTATGGAATTCCGACGTGCGCGTTAATTCCGCGTTATTCAACACTTTGATACGCGATTGTTTCGCGCTTTTCACGATGGCAGAGAATAGCTGAAGAGAGTGAGAGGACATCTCCGATTGCACTTTGTTTGTATAAATGTAGCTACGCTTGAAAGGCTGCATAGGAGAATGTTGTCATTCATGTAAACAGTCTTTACGCCCGTTTTATCATTCGCTAACAGTGCCACCGAACTTCTTATGTTTCTACGGCAAGCATTATTATCGGGCTTTAATACCGACGAAATTATCGTTCATGCAGTTGGAAACTAGCAGTTGATTTTGTGCTCCCACTTGATCAAACATCGTTATCCATTGAACGATGGTTAGTCATGCTCGTGTTACTAATCCAGGCTCTCGCAGATCATTTAATGGCAATGTATACGATCGTAGTTTATATTTCGCATTAACATATTAGCAAGCAAGGAGCGGATGCTGAGCGAACAAGGGCCCAATTAGAGGTCTTTGTCTGCCGAAACGAGAGGACAAGCTCATTAAACTTTTTGAGAGGAATCCATTTACTCGGACGAGCGATCCGCTTTCGCACGATGAGCAGTGCGACACCGATACCGTGGTTAATTTGATCGGCATAATGTTAACGTGGAAGCCTAATCTTTCCCTTGGCATCCTATGAATACCGGAGGAGCTTTTCTCCTGTCGCTCATTATGCTCCTGATCCTCTGATCTCACCGAGCTTCCTGTTACCTTCTTTCTTTTTCTCGCCGGTTACTCTTCTTTCCATTTCTTATCTCTGCTTTTACTTTTTCCTCCGCTACACGAAGAGAATAAGCCGCGGGAATAATTTCGGTCCAAGGAACCGACAGCAGCTGGAAGCTCAAGTCTTGTAGACTCGAAAGGATTATAGTATACTTGAGTGAAAGTCTGACAATATCGTCCGTTTTCTCTTACCTCTCGATAAAGAGATACTTTTCCCCCGAGCGATTCTAAACCACTAACCGCTTTAATTCAGAGAATGGCAGGCAAGAGGCAAAGTATAGTGGAGTGAAGTTGAAAGTTGAAATAAAGGCTTTGGTTGTAAGGTGGGAGAAGTTGGGGAGCGACAAAGGTCAGGGAAAGAAAGGAGTGAGAGGAAGGGGTCTCGAGAGATACAGAAAGAGGGAGGGAGAGATTCGGATGGTTGGTTAGTAGTTATCAATGGCGTGGCGCAGCGCGGCGAGGCGGATGGAATTTAATTAAGGAAGAAGCTTGGCTTGGCTTGGCTCGAGCATAGTCCGAGCCGAGGGCGAACTGGCGCACACAGGATTTCAACGGCGATCTGCGCGATGATTACAATCCGGTCTTACTCACGTTTTTCGTCGTATTCTTCAGCTGCTTCGAAGCTTTCCACCAGGTTAGAACCGCCGGTGGCTTCGAACCTGCACTCTGACATCTGACCTCGTACATCTTACCAGCTGATAGGATCTCATCCCTCCCGAGGATTTCGACTTTCAGCGGTTTCACTGAAATCCCCAAGAACCAGACTTGTTAATTGAGACAATCATTTCAATTCACTAAATCTTACAAACTGAAACTCTTATTGCTAAAGTTCGACTGATTCATACTGGCTATCAAGCGTTGGCTATCGTCCAAATGGCTCTGCCAATTACAGCCTCATTTCCGAATAATTATTTAAGTAGCCTACTGGCTGCCTAACCAAATTTCACTCTCATAATTGAGGCCCGGTAAATCTGAACTGTCCATAATTACTCTGCCTCTTTTGCAGTATTGTGGCCGGTGATGAATTTGTTATAAATGGAAAGTGGGAATCGGTAATGAAGCAGCACCTTAGTTACGAAAATAACGGACTGTTAATTAAACGTTCTGTCCCTTTCGTTGGGAAACTGACGCTCGATGGAAACTGCTCGTTCAGCTATTCCAGTTTCCCGGCCTGTAATCACATTTCATTGTTTCTACCGTGAAAGCCCCCGTCACCTACGTACATACAGATCGATATGGACACCCAACTTCCTGCCACTGACTTTCTCACTTACCTACGACTTTTATAATAGTTAGGCATTTTTTCTCGCCAGCTTTGTTTTCTTACACTGGTTCTAATTTTTCTTTAATAATAATGTTTGGAATTAAAGAGTCAGTTGCGTGATAAGTAGAAACTAGAAACAGAGAAAGAGCTTGGTGCTCGGGAGACTAATTTCGTTGGCACTTGACGAAAAGTATGTCAGAGCCAGCCAGGTGGACTGGCAGGCTGGCCACGAGCTGGGAACTTTTTCGCTGGGATCTCTCCACAATTTTGATGCGCCTGCTGACCCTGACAGTTTCCCGAGTTTCGCTAGAGCAGACCCATTCGCGCCATAAACAAAAAGTTTCGTAGTTCACGCTGTCGGCTTCGCCGCCGGATATGAAAGTTAGGTCCTCCGCGATTGCGTCCATGCTTTTATGTACCAGTGACACTGACTCTATCTCTCGCTTTGTCTGCCAGGATTTCACCGAAAAATCAAGTCAACACTTATAAACATCATGTGTGTATCCCTAGATATTAGACTTTGATCACTCTAATAGGCTGAATTTGGTCATTCCCTTCATTATATATCAGACGAGTGTGTGCATCATCCGTGTAGGTGCTGTTACGGGGTGGTGGTAGAAGAAAAGTTTGATGCTCTTAGCCGATTTTACTTTAATGGAGTGACGAGTTTGCAGCACCTTTCCTGCCTCACGTTTCGCCGGACTTTTCATTGATTTGAAAACTTTCTACTACCAAAGGTGGACGAGGAAAGTGGAGATCGATGAAAAGCGGTAGGGAGTAACTTGTAAAAAAAAGTAGATTTGAGAACGAATGGCGACGATGGCCTGGAAAAAAAGGAACCGGTTGTATAATAAGAAAAGATACCCTTCAAAAATGGGCAAAAAAATTAATTTTGGGCTAGAGCTCTGGAATTTTTTCTACTTCTTTCTCGATGCAAAAAAACATTCCCCACCAAGTTTCAGCCCCAGAAAAGGTCGGGAAGTCATGAAAACATAGCAAAAACCATCGAAACTAAGTATTCAAGATCGGTTTTCCATGTGTTTTAGGTACAAATCCGGCATTTCCCCCACAACATTTATGTTTTCTATCCGTTTTGAGATATAAACAATCGAAAAATCAAGCGTTCGTCCCGGTCCTAGAACCTTCGAAAAATCGAAAATTTTTGAAGGGGTATGCCTTAAAAAATTTGCGAAAAAATGAATTTTGAGCTAGGGCTCTGGAATTTTTTCTACTTCTTCCTTGATGCAAAAAAACACTTTCTACAAAGTTTCAGCCCCGGGAAAGGTCGGGAAGATAAAAAAACATAGAGAAAACCGTTGAAATGAAATATTCAAGATCGGTTTTCCATGTGTTTTAGGCAGAATTCCGGCATTTCCCCCACAACATTTATGTTTTTTATCCGTTTTGAGACACGAGCAATCGAAAAATCAAGCGTTCGTCCCGGTCCTAGAACCTTCGAAAAATCGAAAATTTTTGAAGGGGTATGCCTTAAAAAATTTGCGAAAAAATGAATTTTGAGCTAGGGCTCTGGAATTTTTTCTACTTTCTCCTCGATGCAAAAAAACACTTTCTACAAAGTTTCAGCCCCGGGAAAGGTCGGGAAGATAAAAAAACATAGGGAAAACCGTTAAAATGAAATATTCAAGATCGGTTTTCCACGTGTTTTAGGTGCAAATCCGGCATTTCCCCCACAACATTTATGTTTTTTATCCGTTTTGAGGCACGAGCAATCGAAAAATCAAGCGTTCGTTCCAGTCCCAGAACCTTCGAAAAATCGAAAATTTTTGAAGGGGTATGCCTTAAAAAATTTGCGAAAAAATGAATTTTGAGCTAGGGCTCTGGAATTTTTTCTACTTTCTCCTCGATGCAAAAAAACACTTTCTACAAAGTTTCAGCCCCGGGAAAGGTCGGGAAGATAAAAAAACATGGGAAAAACCTGCCTAAATCAAGAGAAGTTGACTATTCAGGAGGACCTTTTCGCCTATTTCCGGTACAATTCCGGCTTTTCTGCCACTGCTTCTATATTTTCTATCCATTTTCATACTCAAACAATGGAAAGACGACCTTTGTATCCGACTTTGAGGAAGTTGGGATTTTAGTACCTCCATTTCCGCCTAGCTTTTGGGTATTCCAGCGTATGTAACTCATTAAGCACATACGTATTACGTATGTTACTGGCACTCCTTAGTGAGGAACACTTGAGAGAAAGGAGAGTCGTATGAAGGGGAAGGGTGGCAGTGGCAGAGGGAGCAGAGAAAGAAAAAGAGTAAACGGCTGGCTGGAAGTGTGGAGGCGGCGACTCAGGCTAAGTGGCCCCTTTCTAGATTAAGTCGATTTCTTCCGGAACTAGCTTCCAGTAGAAAATCGTTGGTATGGGAATTCTCGATTTAAGTGAAATTGCGCCAAGAGCTAACTCGATCCTAAGTGATATAATTGGCATAATTTGGCATAATTTGGTATAATTTGGCAAAGCTGCACCACGGTTATATCCACTTGTCACGAACACTATGGCACAATTCTCCACTTATTCTTACGTGCATTAAACCAGACGACATTAAAAGTAATTTTACGAGATGCTGCATAATCACAATTAAGCATAAACAGCGGTCTTGTTATTTTTATTATAGTTTTTTTGGCCGGAGGAAAAAGCATTCATAAGGAAGGACATTTAGTGAGAAAAGTGTTGGTATACTCGTTGGCTTGAAGGCCCCGTTGATTGAGGGCCTGCGGTTTCAAGGAGTTTTGATGGTAAAGCGATAAAGTGTAGCGTTGGAGGTACTTGCACTCCGAGGAATAGACACTGAATTCGCAGTGATTTGGGAAATTCACGAGCGAGGAGTGAGGAATGAGTAGCCGAGGAAAATTATTAGCGGCCGATGGTTAGAGTTATCTGGGAAGGGAAGAGAAGGGAGGAAGGCGTGAGTTACGTTCGGCAAGTTCAATCGGCTCAATCTCAAGAGTGGTTCGAGGCTTTCCGTCCTCGGCTCTCGCTTGTCCTTCCACCTTCCTACCTCGCATTCCCACCACTTGCGATGCTCGTTACGCCGTTTGTAACTCCGCCCGCTCCGCAAATGTCTTTAAATCCCATTTCGCCACTAAATTAGCTGACCTATGCGTTTTTAAAGTCGTAGGATCGCGTTATCCCGACCGCCGAGGACTCTTATGTGTCTAGCTGGAGTCTGTCTGTGAGATCCAACTAACTTGGAATCTTAAGAATCCTCGTTAATGTCGGGAGAGGAAGATTCAGTGGAAACGGAAAGCCGTGTCGCCAGCGCTGAAATTCTTCTCGGGGAGAAATTCTAGCTAGGCATCGTATAGCCTTTTCTTCGGTTAGTCGGAGAAAGCGGCGCGGCGGGGATATCAGTTGAATATTGGTTGTTCGATTCGCAGACGGAACCTTTCCTCTTACTGCTCCCCTTACTTCTAACATTACTACTTGCTCTCGCCGAATGAAGAGAGCTCTGAAAGACTAATGAGCTTCGACTACTAATTACCGGAAACTCAGAATGCTACAAGTGAGTGCCCGAGGTTCTTGCCGGGAGGATTCCCTTTGTCGGTGCGGGGCGCGGCCAAGATTCCAACTTGTTATCGGAGCGGAGCGAGTAGTCGCGACGCCCGCGGCGCACCACTGCGCGTTCTGACACTGCGATAGGATTTCTGGGAAAAAATGTCTGATGGCGCATTCTTGGGATAGGTGCTTTGAAAATTGGATTAATGTAGAAGGGGCTCTTATTAGCGCACGATGCCCCTCGGCATTCCGCGTGCCGCTCGGAACAGCGCAGCGCGCTCGTCGCCGCCCGGAACGATCTTATTAAAGAGGCCACCCTATGAATTATGGATCGCTCGGAAAAAGAAGCAGCGTGCAGATGAAAATACTGCTCTATGTCGACAGGTATCCGTATGCACGTCCCCGGCAAACAAATATGCAGATGTATTCGATGCAAATACTAAAAGTCACCGCAGACAGTCGCTCTCGCCCTTACCAGCTGGAATTCGCTCTCCCGATCCCGAACTCGATCCCGATTCGTATTCCATCTGGCGACTTCCACGATATAAGCTAGTATTCACTTGGTTAGATTTTTCCTTTCCCTCTCGAGTACTACCTCCAAGAAATCTGCAATTATTCAACGTGCAGGGCCGCCTGCTCGCACGCCCGCACCTTCTTCACCGAGCGGAGCTACTTCCAATTAGTCGGAGATTAATACAAGCAGCCGGGCTTTACCTCTATCGTGAGCATCTTATATGCGAGCAACAAAAATCCCTCCCGATTTACATGGAAAACAGGCAATCTCTCTTGGGCTTCCGAGTCTTCTCTATACATATACATACACCGTTAGCTTGCTTGACCGAATCGCTTCCTTTCCTTCCTTCTCATACTCTTCGGCTTTAGCTTCAAACTCCCAACTTCCAGCAGACTTATAATGCACCGCTCGGTCGGTTTGAGTATACGCGCCAAACATTTATCGGAATACTTGGATGTTATAACAGATTCGTGCGTTCATCGTCCAGCCAGCTTTGAAACTCGTTAGATTCTCAAGCTGTTGACGGAGAAGTGCTTCGATTATCCGCGAGGCGGCGCCTTCCAATTAACGAGGAGTCTTGGAACCCGCCGGCCAAAGTTCCATCGGGCAGCTTCGATCACTATTATCGCGTGCAGACGGCGCAAGTTCGAATTAATAAGTCTCCTTCATCGCGAGAAGAAAAATATAACTGGCCTCGGGGCTGAGGCAGTCCCGGCGGCGGGGGAAGTACGCTTCGCGATTCCGACTGAACGAACTTGCCTTTTCGATTAGATCGAATGAGTTGCCGGCTACTACCGGAAAAGGATAAGTTCTAGGAAAGGCAGGATGTTTGTCTTTCATTATTATGATTTCGATTTTCGAGAGTAACCCAAGCGGGATGATAAACCAGACCGATGCTACTTCCTTTTCTTTCATTTATCTTGTTCATGCAAGTTCCCTGAGGGACTGGACTACTGGTGCTCTGTAAGTTCCAAGAGCATAATGGATAGGAGAGGAGGAGGGGAGGAAAATGTCAGCCGACCAAGTTCCGGCGGATTTAGTGGCTCGCCCGTTGGATCCGGATGACGCGATGGGTAGAAGTTAGTTGAGTGGAAGGACGTTATGCTAGAGAGCCTGCCTAATGAGAAGGAAAACTTCTTAAGATATTCCCGGACTTTCCCACTCTAATTGCCAGTAATTGTTTCCTTCTGATTTCTTTCAATATCAGCCCTTTATCCCTTTTAATTTCGGCGGCCCTCCTATCCAATCTACACTCTCCCTTCTACCTTTTCCTACGAGTAATTTCTTTCAACTTCCACCCGTCTTAATCAAACCTAGTAAAATACTGTTATTAACTACGCCGAGATATGTTTGCTTTGTCATGCGTTGATAGGGTATTTACTTCGACAGTTGAAACAAGTTGGGCCACATTTCTCGAGCTGACTAGACGACTAATTGGGTTGTCGGGGAAATTAGTGTGCATTAGTAGGTGCAAGTGAAGCTTGAGAAGTGGAACGTTAACTCACTGTGTAGTTCTATGACGACGGTGGTGGTAGGTGGTGGTGCTAGATGCGTATTGCTCGCTTTGCAGGACAACTTGGCGTGGTAGTGACTTCTCCTGAGACCCTTCAGCGTGACCTTACTTATGGTTACGATGTTGCTCTCAGCTCCGGGGCCCCGGCTCTCCCGAATCTCCGAGGAGGCATTGATTATCTCCGAGTTCAGGAACCACGCTACTCGTGGTCTTGGCTTACCTGAACCGATCAACGTACATAGCCACGCTGACACAACTTACAATTACAATTACAAGCTACATCACTCGCATTCAAATTCAAACTCATAGTCACACCCCTCTTACTTCCTAACTGCCTAACTTAAGGACTTTAACGCTCCTTTCTTGCACCTGCTTTTTGCAGGGTGCAAACTTACGAAAGTCGAATGCTCTCATAAAAATCAATGGCTGACAGACAGAGTGCAGGCATCCAGAATCATAGGGATGCTGGCTCTCCCAATGTATCTCACTCAGATTCGTCTAATTGACAGATGGATCGACTATCGAATTAACACTCGAGTCTTCCCTAATTGGCAGCAGGTAGCAATAACAGTTTCAACCTTCACCAGCCGGTGACTTTAAGTGGAATGCAGTGGAGCGTAATTCACTAGCAGCAAGCGATCCTCTTCTCATACAATTCTCACACTTTATCTGTGATCGATATTGTTCCGCGTTCCTCGTTTCCCCTTCTCACGATCTCTTTGTACGGTATAGTTTGCCTTCAAGCCCGCTGAGCCACATTCACGCGTTCTCTTGGAATCTGAATCTTAGTGAAGCAACCGCAGTGCGTAGTGCGTCATCCCCTTTTCATTCGAGCGGCGTCGGCGTTTGCACAAGTGCGCGAGCGTGGGATGAATTAATTTCTCCCGGTGTCGCTGAATATTTGAATGCAAAGGATCTCTCCTTAATGCCGCCGCTCTATCTTGTAAGTGTGAATTGCGTGTCACTAGATACACTTGGCAGTGGTGTATCGGTAAGATAGTAGTTAGCAGCAGCGCTTTCATTCTTGATCTTGTCAGTTCTCTGTTGGGAGCTGGAAGAGAACTCGTTCGTTTCGAAAGCGAATTATGTTATGTAGATAGTCGACTTTCCTGGCAGCGTGGAATCGCGTTGCGTGTCGCCTGGCTTCGTTTGGCTCGTCGCAGGGAATTATTTCACTAGGGAAACGGAAGAGGAAAAGGTGGAAGTAAGGGCAGTGCAACGCCCGCCCGGAGAAGCAAGAGGAGAGGGAGAGTCTTTATTGCCTCGGCTTTCCCCACCTGCTATCAAGAAATCCAGGAGCAGTACGCTACTCTACTAAATCAAGAGATTTGTGGGCCAACTACCATTCGCAAATTCCACCGCTGCGTATCTGGCAATGTTAACCGTTTGTGGCACTCCTGCAACAAGTAACGAGACTTTTCTTCCCTCTTCTTCTTAAGCCTCGTCCCGAGGGAGAGTCAGTACATGATACTTAAAGAAATTCCAATGTTCCCACAACTTTAGAACTCTCTCCTTTATCTTTATCTTGATTCCCTTTGTTTCCTCTCGCACAAATCTTCCTCCAATGATCCTCTTCTCTTGTTTTCCCAATGAAACCTTTCTGTCAGAATCTGACGGGTTGTTTGTACGCGCGTGAATGTGCGTGAGGAGGCAAGAGTGTGTCTCAAAATAAAAGATGAGGAAAACAGGCGAATGTCCGAAGATCTCACATGTGTATACTGTCGGGAAAACAGACAGCCGACAGGAGAGTGCCGCGATGCCGGCAGATCATGCTAACAATAAAACGTAAAACACAAACATAATACTGGAATGCGGACTGCTGGAAAAAGGCGTGAGAAGGGACGTCCAAACAATGGCCGGCCGCAGAGCTTGTCAGAGGAAGGTGACGCCTGGAAAAGCTGCGAAATAGAATCTATTGTGCGGCAACAATAGGATACTGTCATAGAATATAGTAGGAAAGGCGATCCTCCGGCTTTGGATAGGCGAATGATTATTTCATTAATTATCCATCTTCTCTAAAGGAGCATGGCGGTCTTTCTTAACTGAGATTGACAGATGGGATAGAATAATGGCGTCTTGGGTGAGAGGGGATGAAAAGGCGCGCCGAGACGAGCGATAGAATACGGCACGGCACGGCACGGCACGGCAGCGTGACGTGGCGCGCGGTCTGCTCTCATTCCGAGTCTGAGCGTGCCTTGACGCCAGTGGTTTGGATCTTGATATCCCATGACACTCGAGCAACTTATTCGGGCAGTTAGCCCAAATTCGTGCATGCTTCCTGAATACCCACCATCCTATCTCCAGCACAAGAGATCTACGCGTACCTCTTGCAAACGATCTCGACGATGTCGACCATGCCGACGATGCCAACGATCTTGAGGACGCATCCACTATTGGAACGTCGTCTCTCTCCTCAGATCACTTCAACTACCTCTAATTTTATTTCATCACATCTTCCAACTTCGACTTATCCAGTATTTTCAATTCTCATTATCGCATTGCTATATAAAAATATTTTAGAAACGTTCAACCTTTATGCTCGCAGGTTTCCTTTTATCCTGATGGATTCAGTAATCTCGTTGACATTCTCTCCTGGCTCGCAAATGTTCACGCCTTCTCACAAGTATCGGCGCAAAGTACTTTGGCGCATTTACTTGGGAAATGGGGCTCGAGATTGAGAGTTGAGGCGAATTGGGGCGAAGCAAGGTGAGGCGCGGATAAGCAGAGGCCAAAGCGATTCGGGATACCATCAGAAAGATTCGGAATCGAGTGAGGATCTTAGACGGTTTCAAGCTGAAAATCAGTAGTATGTGGTGGAAGTAGAGGACGGTGGAGAGAGTAACGTTCCACCTCGGCGAGAAGGTGTCGTGGCTGCCTGCGAAGGCGGAAGCGAGAATTGGCGGTGCTCCAAGAGGATTGGTGGTGGTCCGCGATGCGCGATACGTCCTCTATAAGTCGTAGTGCGCAGCCTGCTAAAGTGGATGAAAAGTGTCTTTCCCCACCTTTTCCCCACTTTCTCTTTCAGGAGAAAAGGGTTTATCCCTTGACGTGTAACACGCAACATTTCGTTCTAGCAATCCGCAGGGATTCCCCCGATCGATACCCCATTCGAGAGATATTTGTACCCAGGAAATATTTCAAAGCTTTCCGTTAATAAATAATTGGGCTGGGTAAGATGGAAGAGACATGATATCTCGCAATTGATATCGCAAGGTTTCCCACTATTGCTGTGAGAATAGCATTTCTGTACTTTGGAGGATTGAAGCTGGCATGACTCCAAAGGATTCATCGTACCTCGCGACATCCAGCGCCACGAGGAGTCCTCGAAAAAACCTAACTCCCTATTTCTTCTTCCACTTGCTCTTTACGTTGGCTCCCACCCGCTCTCTCTCTCTCTCTTCTTCCTTCTTTCTTGTTTACCTTTCTTCCTGATCCTCTGCTTGACCCGGTTCCTCTTACTCGAGTGTGCTCCAGTTGCCGAGGTTCCTAGATCGGCGTTGCCCGCGATTGCTTCCTTGCGATCACAGGCCCCTCACTTCCCGAGGAGAGAACTCTAAATGGAATTGGAGTCAAGCCAGAGGGTGGTCATGCTTTAGGAAATGGGATTCTTCTCAGTTCTCAGTTGCGTTTCGGACGCAACATCCGAAATGCGTTTATCTCTTTCCTAGCGTGTGTAGTTTTATATGATTTACGCACGATTATACGTGCAGGGATTTTCTATTATTCGTTGTCTGCTCTTCCATATGTTGAGGACATTTTTACTCTGACAGTTCCATCAGATTTCCTTAAGCTTTCTGTCAAGGCAAATTGATTGCAGTGTCAGAGCCTGTTAGAGTAAATCCATCGGCGTGAAAACATTGTGGTGATCCTTTCGCAGAAAGAGACTGCCTCTTCAGGGCCATCTAAATCCAGTGGCGAGTGCTCTCGTATCCAACTTTGATCGAGTGTGACGGATCCTTGGATACTGTCTACGAGTTTTTTTCTAAGTGATGTACAGTCACTTATGCTAATCTCCGCTTTCCCTCTATCATCTATTATCCTGCCTTGTTCAGGTATATTCGGGTGAGATTCCTTTCACACCGGCATTATCATTATTATCACTAAGTTGATTATTCAATGAGCGATGGTCAATACTTACCGCCGTGTACCTCGCAGACCAGAGAGAGATCAGTTCCTTCGGGATAAGCTTCCAACAGTTTGCTCATATCTCTCCTCTTGGCGTCATAGATTATTGGAGGTGCTGGTGGCACTGCGGACAGAAAGAATGGTCGGACTCATTGAATGAATAGGGTGCGGCAGCCAATTGAAAATAAAAGGCGAGATTCGCCGAGGTTCGAGCTTCCGTCGGAGCGGAACGCGTGGCATTTTCAAGCGGGCAGCCCTCGCTTCGAAACGCTCGAGAGAAGTTGGAGTGGAGCCGGAATATTGTGGACGGGAAAAGATCGTGATTGGTGATTCGTGACTCGTGACATTCTGCTCTTCCGGAGCGCAACGGCGTTACGGTAGTCAGTGCAGGGAGAATAGAAGGCCGCTGGTGTTAAAACGAAAACGCTAGCCTAGGAAATGCGTGTGTGTGTGTGTGTGTGTGTGTGTGTGTGTGTTGGGTTAAATTGGATGAGCCCAGTTTGGATGGAGGGCATAATATTCCGCGTGCACGATTTTCCTGAATTTCTAGCGAGTTGGAAACACATGTACATTCATGTATACATATGTAACAGCCGTGGCAGGTGTCGGTTGCATCCACCTGCACTCGCGAACGCAACTTTATTCCCCAGTGCTTTTATTACACTTGACAAGGACGAAGATAGTTAACCGATCATTTTCAACGACACTGATACGCCAATTCTTTTTCCCCTCGATGGATATTTCTGTGGGAGAACAATCACGATTTTCAGTAGAATAGAATATTCCGTATCAGCGAGAAAGAACAAAGAGGGAATAAAGAGAGAATGGAGGCTGAACGGGGAAGATTGTTGTCGCGAAGTTTGGGCTTCGGGCTCCCGAAGGCACAAGAACGTTGTTCGAAGTCCTCGTAATCTCCGTCGAGATTACACGCAAGAGCCCCGAATGTCCGTTTAGTGCAGCTAATGCTGACATTCAAGGCTTTTATAGCACGTTTATCCGACGCTATGTGACATCTCTGGACTTCCTCTCTTTTCTTTTCCCCTCGGGGAGCGTGGGCGAGCGCGCGCGCGCGCCCCTTTTTCCAATGGTCATTATTGTTCCACCAGCGATCTAAACCCTCACTCCCCGTAAAACGAAAAAACCACTCGTGTTCTCTCCCTGGAGCATAAAATCCAATTTTACAGGGAGCATCTGCTGCCTTTCGGGTAAACACTTATTTAACATCACATCCACTCTGTTAAAAGATTTCGATACACTTCTCCAGACTCGCAATCACCCTCAATATCAATTTTACCCGCTCGAATTTAATCAGCCTCGAACTTTCTTATTCCCATTTCTTTTACTCGCGCATTCGATCGTTCGCTACTATCGCGACTTCCGTCGCGAAGCTCTGCGAGAGTATAAATAATAGGAGGAGCAACTCTACAAAGGCAGCCAACGATTTCTCTTCTCTCCGCCAGATATGATTTACTCCCTCTGCCTTTCGAAAGACGATCCAGAAGAAGCAGCTAGAGCTCTTTTTCCTCTATCGCAATGCTTCTCTCCGCTTGCTTCTATTCAATCCTGCCGCCTATTCAACGTCTGGCGGAATCTTGCTTCGGTTCTTCAATTGAGCCTGGCTCGTTTTCTGCGTCGTGTTGCCATCGTCTGGCCATAAGGAATCTAGCCGACATAATGCAGATCACTTTTCCTTTCATTCTTCACTGTATCGTAGAAGGTACGAGACACCCTCGGAGAGAACGGCACAGAGAAACTAGTAATAATAGAGAGAGAGAGTTTCAGTAAAGCTCTTGTTACCGCAAGCGGGCCAGAAAACTTTCGCAGAAATTCCGGGGTTGGCGGTGCCGTCTGCCGATTCTCTGGCAGTGCCGGGAAGCCATGAACTACGACACGTACATTTTAGTCCTGCTCGATCCTAGCTCGCCTTTCGTTATAAATAACGAATGAGAGCGGAGACTGGAATTGCAAGGAAGGACTTTGCTCTCGCAACTCAGACTGGCTTGCATTGCGCCATGAGGGACTACATCACCGTACCTCTACCCTTTATGTCTCGATATTGCTTTTTGCCCGAGACTCTTGCGAGCTTTGTGTCTATAAAGATTAAACAAGAGAGCCTTCCTTTTTCTATCGGCGATGCAGAGAGAGGTCTCAATGAAGTACCGATCAATGAAGGGGGAATTTTGAAAGGGTGGAAAGAACGGCAGGAGATTAAAAATTGGATAGAACGAAGAGCGTTGGTCCATCAGGGACCGAACGTCCACTCGACAAGGTGTAAACCTCTCTTTCGGTAAGGTGAAGTTTCCTGGGAAGCCTGTGGCTTCACTGAAGCAAGGAAAATATATTGCTAATAGGGTTCGCAACACGGCCCGTTACTCGAGAGTAATACCTTGCAGCGGAAGCACACGTTAAGCTCGTTTAACGAACTTCCGGTTCGCTACATTCACCTTCCAGTTAGAGTTGGCTCTCGTTTCCTTGTCTTTTTCCGCATCCTAACCAACCTGACCGCACACCCTGCGATGTCGATCAGATTTATCGTCTCCTGCTAGACTCTACAATGCATTTATTCCCATTACCGGGCATTCGTTTCTTCGAGAAGCGAAAGTACTGATTTGCGGACTCAGCTGGAAGTTGAGAAGACTCGCAGGAGACGCGAGATATTGTTATACGCTGGATGTCGAGATACATTCAAAGCACATTGAAGGGGAGATAGGAAAATTAGGTAGGAACAGGTTGAAATCGTATGCGCGTAGTTTCGCATCACGTTACAGCTTCCTCGGATAAGTTCGTGGGCCTCTCAAGTTTCAAGCGCGAGGTGGAAAATGTACGTCGATTTCAGGCTCTCAGCCGAAATAATAGGAAGCATCGAAATAATGAGAAAATGGAATGGAACGCCGGTATAATCGAAGATGCAATCACTCGACTTTCGCGCAAGTTCTACTGGGAAGGGTGCGCGTTGGGGTTGGCTGGTTGGCTGGTCGGTTGGCTGGTTGATGAGGTTGCACGTCCTCACCCGATGCGATGTATGTAGCAATGTAGCTACATTTGTTTGAGGGTGAGCGCGGTTGCTGCTCTCAGCTTCGAACCAAACCGAATCGAATCGAATTGAACCGAACCGTACCGAACGCACCGAAGGTATATCCGCGCTCTAGGTGTATATGCATGTATAATAGGAGATAGATAGAATAGGATAGGATAGGACATGTACGTCGGGGTGGTTGGCGATGGCGAGAGAGGAGAGGAGAGTGGAGAGTGTTAGCTGGGAGTGGAGTAGGGTGGCTGTCGGTGGGGTTGCGGCGCGCGCGAATATAGCGGCGAACGAACGGAGCCGATACATGTCATGTATAGGTATAGGGTGGGATGGCAGGCGGCAGCTATCTCTTGCCCGCGACGATCCGGATGCACCATTTGCGGGATATTCTCCGATGCTATCGGCTCAGCACGTGCTCGAGCGTACACCTACCCCTTGCCCCCCCGAGCCTCCAGCTCAACCCTTTATATCATCACTGTCCGTCGCAATTCGATGGATCGACAGATTCGAACATTTCCAACCTATATAGATTGTCAGGCTCCTCCTCCTTATCCTACTCGTCGCGCTTATCTTCCATGACAATTACTAGCCTTCCATATCCACTCACACACGCACAGATATCCTGCTATACCTTCCATTTTTCATTCCATTCGTCCGGCCGGCGCTTTCCGTTGAGCAGAGAGCGCCACCATTATTATTATGAGGTGTGGGCTGACTGGTTGGTCTATTCGTCAAAGAGGAGGGATTTACTCGCGATGATAAAAGAGGTCGCCGTCGACGAGAAATGTGGCCTGATTTGGAAAGGCGATTGCGTGGCTGGTGGCGCGCAGATAGCCCACCCAAAATGTTTCGCTTGCCTGATGGAAGTGTGCCCGATGAAAAATCATGTAAAGCCTTGTCTGTATTAGCACATTACTAATGGTATTATCCGGGGAAAGTTATCGCCGCTGCAACGTAATGTCCTCGATACGCACATATCAGGCATTACGAATATCGCTATGTCCTGTCGTTACCGTATTTCAGCGCTGCTATTTTTATCGTTGCCGCTTTGAAGTGTGATAGCCATTCGGGCCAACCATCTCCTTTCTATTGGTGTATATTGATTAAATATTCGGATAGGGGCTATCGGTGCGCATCCCCTTTCGCATAACCATATCCGATAGTTCTTCCTTCCTACGGTAATCGATGCGTTCACTCAATCTCATCGAAAGCCGTACCAAGAAATATTCAATGCCTAAGAATTCCCTTGTTTACTTTTTAAAGAAACTGTGCTGCCTCAATGCTATCTAATTGTTGGTAAACAAACTTGACAGAATGTCACGCGAGGTCCTGCGAAGATTGCGAATTACTATTTGAGTTTGGCGAGTGGACAGTAGACAATTCGGTTTACTGAGTAAATCGTTGTCCCGTTGGCGAGGCAAGTGTGAAGGGAAAAGGGTTGGGAAGGGATGAGTGTGCGGGGGTGTCAGCAAAGAGTAAAGTAAGCGGAAGTGCCACAAAAGTCCGGGCTATTCGGGATGCGGTTCGGTGCACCGGAGACGGCCACGTTCGTGGAAAATATTCGGGCGATTCGAATTTATTGAATTCCTGGGGCGGTTGCGTTTGCCTTTTTGTGCTTGGTACGCGGCTAGAACGCCTCCGCCCGTAACACGCACACCTTTACCAATGTGTGGGCGTCGGCGGATCGCGGGGCGTCGCGTCGCGTCGCGTCACTCAGCTGGCTTGTGTTGTACGCGTTCACCTATGTAGAGAGCTAGATAACTGTGAGGGGAGGCAGGCTGAGTTATAGCCGTTGCTTGTTACAGGTTACAGGGCAGAGCAGCCCTCTCTTCCAGAGCAACGTGTTGGCGACCGACTGCGTGACTTGGGTATTCGACTAGGCCCGCCTAACGATTACCGTTAAAAATTTACGAAAATTCTTTTCCCCTTTGGAAGAACCAATGTTATTTTCATATGAACGCTCGCCCTCTTCCCTCTTCCCCCCCGACCCTCCTGGAGAGTGCTTGCTGCATGGAAAGCCTGGCATGTTTTCACGCTGCACACGTATTTCTTTGTGTATTCTCCTGGACTTCTGGCTCGGCCGGCATAGCGCGCCCGTTCTACCTCTGCTTCTACCTCTCACTCTCGGCGCTTCTACTCTTCTATCCTCTGGCTCGACCACTGCTTTTCCCCCAGCACCGACCTCTCCCTTACCCCACCCACCCCCCATCAGCCCCAACATCTCATCCCTTCTGTCAGATTATTTTAACAATAACGCGCTACCTCCCCCTCCTAACATTCTATCCCCGCAAGAACAAAGCTCCTCGAAATCACGGCGATGTTTCCAGACTTTTTGTTTCTTCTTTCTGAATTTCTGCGCAACACACTTGTATCGTAGTGCTGGCAGTGCTCCTATTCAGTCAATTGGATGATCACGAGGGAAAAGATATTGGCAGGCTACCTGGTTTCCTTTACCTAAAATAGCACCTCTATCACTCGACAGCATAGCCTGCCGGCAGAGTTTTTCATTCATCAACGAGGCTAGTTCACTGGAATAATTAACGCCACGGGACGGGATATGCACGGCAGACTTTCATCAGTGCTTCGATAGTTTGTCGATGGCGATGTTACTGTTAAACCCTCGCTCACCCACCTAATTACTTAACGCACCTATACCACTGCCGCCTCTCTTCCCTCGCCCTCATACATATACAACTCGTTATCATCGATTCACCAGCACTCGTCTCTTCGTCTCGATCAAGCTTTTCCCTACCCTTTCCAGCTCAATCTAACCCCAAGAAATCTCTCAAGCATTATTCAGGGGAAAGATTGTTGCTCACCTGGCAGACACGCTCGTTTCGTTTACTATTCTTGGATATATTGGCTTTATTTATATCTGAGTTCCTTAAGACGCGACTTATCCAGTATTCTTGGTTGATGTGGGAGCGTATAAAAGTGGGAAAAGAGAAGTGTATGCGTGGTCGATCGAGTAGATCGGTCAGATGAGGATTGGCTATTGCGAAATAGCGCGGGCGTCCTTCCCATTCTGTCGGGATAGGAAGAGTGTAGCATTTTATGAGCTAGGTGTTTGCACCTTTCGCGGAAATTGGATGTTTTACGAACACCGTCGACATGAGGGAAACGTGACCCGAGAACAACTATATCCCGCTTGCCGAGTTCGCTTCTTCTTTCCCAGGTTAACTCGCCCCTTTTGAAAAAAAGGCATTATTCCCCTTCGCTCGCGCTTCGCTTCCTTCCTACCTTTCTCCGTCGTTCTTTATTTCCATTCTGGCGCACTTGCGCTGACCGAACGTCGTACCGATTTTTCCAGTTGCGACGAGGATTGTTTGCGTTTGACAAGCAATCCTCGACAGGATCCCTGAACGAAAGAAGAGAGACATGCCCCGTTAACTCACATTCACCCTTCTCAAACGGCAAGCGCGCACCCTCATCTTGGCCTTTCTTGTCCCTCTGCAAAATGCAGCAGGCTGCATCTTCCTAGTCGGATATAGTCCGACCGAGGTAATTTCCGGGCTTAAAGTGCAATCAGTTTCGCGTGTCCTCCTATCACGCCAGTTCACTTTCCTTCTTCCCCCATCATACTCTTTCCCACCGCTGCTGGTGAATGCCTCGTTTTCGAAACATGCTTCTCAAATATTTGCACCGACTGTCTCTTTGGAGTATTAAAAAGAGGCAGGAAATGATGGTGGTGGGAAAAAATCGGAAGGAGTTGGCCAAGTTGAAGGAACAGTTGAATATGGTACAGGGGACGGGCAAACTGTGATATCGAATGGCAGCGTGTAACTGGGAGGGATTTTCGATTGAATCCGTGTGTTCGTCACAAGAAAACGATCTCAGTTAGGGGCGCTGCTTCTTCCCCTATAAATCTTTATATCCTACTGGAGATATCGCCCCCACTCTCTACTCGCCACTTACTGATAAATCTTATCGTTTTAGGCATCGTCTACTTCTCTTTCCTTCCGCTCTCCATTCTTCTCACTCTCTGCCTCCCACACTCCGTCGCTTTCAATTTATCTCGATAGCGGCTCGAACTGTCGGGAAATAGTTTACGTTCCTCGCATATCAATTTATATTATTGTATAACAATTCAACACTCGAATCTGCGTGTTCGATCGTGTAAAAAAAATGGGGGAACGGTATGATACGTTTCTGAAATCGAGCTTTCCATTCATAGTTTCACCGATGCTTTTACGATTTGGCTTTAATCTTGCGGAAAAGTCTTGCTGCTGGCTTTCAGTTATGGCATACACCACTTCTGAAATCATGCATCCAAAGTGAAGAAAGATGGAGGAGGGGAATGATGTTGGCTGCAAAAGTATTTCCTCATGTTTTGCACGTCTAACAAGACGGCAACCGGTTATATCTGAATAATTCAGCGTGGAAACGGATGGAATGCTGAGATTTCCAGCGCACTCTCCCGGTAGTCTTGTAAAATTGCCGACTATCATGTAGGCACTCTCTTTTTGTGTGCTCTCAAGTGCGTGAAAGATACCATCAACTTGAGTGAAGAGAACGACAACGGTGTATCATAAAGGTACAAGAGTAACGATACGAGGACAGTCTCTGAGTGTGGTAGGAGGCCTAGGAAGCTAAGTACGAAAAGTAGGGAAATGCTTGGGTGTCGTTGACAGCACAGTGCACCGTTTCAGGACAACCGCTACTGTCATATTTCCCTATGTCGTTCGCGAAATACAAAGCCCTTTTATTTTCCCCACGCGTTCCTCTCGCTTCACGATTATGCTCCTGCAAGACCTGCACTTCTGGTTCTGCGGTCACATTCCAAACCATATTTTGCGCCGAGCATTTTCATTCTCGTGTAATAAATGGAACCATGAGTGAAAGGGTTCAACCTTCCAGGAACAAGGTGTATAGCAGTATACTGCTGTGCACAGTTACGCTTTCTAGGAAATGACAAAACCCTATTGTCAAGCCAGCTACGCGTTCTCTCATCATTTTGCAATACCAAGCTGAGAATTGTTCCGTATTAAGAACTTATACTGAATAGAATCGATTAAAAAATTTGCGAAAAAATGAATTTTGAGCTAGGGCTCTGGAATTTTTACCACGTCTTCCTCGATGCAAAAAAACACTTTCTACAAAGTTTCAGCCCCGGAAAAGGTCGGGAAGATAAAAAAACATGGCAAAAACCATCGAAACTAAATATTCAAGATCGGTTTTCCACGTGTTTTAGGTAGAATTCCGGCATTTCCCCCACAACATTTATGTTTTTTATCCGTTTTGAGAAACGAGCAATCGAAAAATCAAGCGTTCGTCCCGGTCCCAGAACCTTCGAAAAATCGAAAATTTTTGAAGGGGTATGCCTTAAAAAATTTGCGAAAAAATGAATTTTGAGCTAGGGCTCTGGAATTTTTTCTACTTCTTCCTCGATGCAAAAAAACACTTTCTACAAAGTTTCAGCCCCGGGAAAGGTCGGGAAGATAAAAAAACATGGGGAAAACCGTCGAAATGAAATATTCCAGATCGGTTTTCCATGTGTTTTAGGTAGAATTCCGGCATTTCCCCCACAACATTTATGTTTTTTATCCGTTTTGAGACACGAGCAATCGAAAAATCAAGCGTTCGTCCCGGTCCCAGAACCTTCGAAAAATCGAAAATTTTTGAAGGGGTATGCCTTAAAAAATTTGCGAAAAAATGAATTTTGAGCTAGGGCTTTGGAATTTTTTCTACTTCTTCCTCGATGCAAAAAAACACTTTCTACCAAGTTTCAGCCCCGGGAAAGGTCGGGAAGATAAAAAAACATAGGGAAAACCGTTGAAATGAAATATTCAAGATCGGTTTTCCACGTGTTTTAGGTCGAAATCCGGCATTTCCCCCACAACATTTATGTTTTTTATCCGTTTTGAGACACGAGCAATCGAAAAATCAAGCGTTCGTCCCAGTCCCAGAACCTTCGAAAAATCGAAAATTTTTGAAGGGGTATGCCTTAAAAAATTTGCGAAAAAATGAATTTTGAGCTAGGGCTCTGGAATTTTTTCTACTTCTTTCTCGATGCAAAAAAACACTTTCTATAAAGTTTCAGCCCCGGGAAAGGTCGGGAAGATAAAAAAACATGGGAAAAACCACGTAAATCAGCTCGTTTCTGACCATTTTCGGTACAATTCCGGCTCTTGTACCACTGATTCTTTGCTTGCTCCTCATTTTAATGTTCAAACAATGAAGTTAACAATTCAGTAAAATTGTAAAAAGTTCAGAATGAAGAAAGATTAAAAAAGTGTAAATAAATGGACCAAAAGGGAAGATATCCCATTCGATTTCAATTGTATCTCGTGCAAATACGAGGTATGAAGGTAGTATGCGAGGCGCGAGAGCAGATATCGGGTAAAGGCTCAACGTCTGCTTGAGGCGACTTTTGTCAGTGCTCAAACATCTTTTGTGATTCATGGTGCTTCTAAGAAAGAATCGATCGTCCATTTTCAGAGATCTCTCTGGGTTCTGGGAGAGCTATCTTCGACTCGTAAATATGCACAGCTGTTGCGGTGTCCGGCTGTTCTTATCCTGGGGTAAGTCGCATAACAGCAGTGACACGTTTTCTTATGTCATCCAGACAAGATGGATGAGGCTTTGCTTATTTACGAAGTTATGTTTCCCAAGTGCTGGCAAATCCCATGCTCTCTCCTTATTCTTCCTTCGTACTCTTTACAAGTACTACCTGCTAAGTTTGCTGGTACGTGTCCTTTCCTTCTGGGAAAGTAGAGATTCTAGTTGCTTCGGCGATGCAAATTTCCATTAGCTGACCCGGAAAGCATAGCCTGGTCAGAGGGTTCTTAGAGGGATGTTACATTATTCGTCGCACTACATATAAATTATTCCAATGCCAGGCGGAGTTCGGTTCTTGGTTGGGAAGCTCGTGAAAACAGGTGGAGGAACGGGCAAGGATCTTACTATCTAGCTTTGCACACTCTTGCACTCGTGCTCGACGCGAACGCTTCGGCGAAAGCAGTTTAAATTTCGTCAAGGGGAATCTTCCTTTATCGCGGCAGCGCAAAATGGCTTTCCGCCCTAAGGAAGTTTCGTTCGATTCAATTTTGACGTGAACCCGCTGGATCTGAAAAAGGAGCATTTCAATTTCACGAAATAGACCGCGCACGCTTTTCTCTGAAAAGGCCAGTGCAAAAGCACTAGCTCCCACCTCTCCAGAAACACTTATATTTATCGTGAATGGTTAAGACCTTCAAAGGCAATCGGTTTGAAATCGATGATTTCAGCATTTTCGAACCACGAGTAGCAGTACTCGTTATCGTTAAAGATTAAATTAAATCCTAATCGGGTTAGTACTCTTTGATTCGACCCATAAGTTCCGGGGGAGCAACAAGAACCAGCAGTAGTTCCTTCGGGAGTCAAATCCTAGTTGAATCCCGAGTGTTTCTCATGTAGTTCTTCTTCTCGAGTTGGCAAGCATGGCTGTGACATGAGAAAGGTGGGATTGAACGTTGAGATTTAAGAAATCCAAGAAGGGTGGTTGGTGTCAGGGGATAACTGGAATATCTCCGAGTAAGACTGTAGAAGACTGAGAACTGTGCGAAACATGAAATGAAGGATTCTGTCGGAACTCTCGAAAGGGAAGCAGCTTGATGAACCAGTACACTCACGCATTGTTCTCTGACTGAACTGTGCCCTGTTTCGTAGAATTAGAGTTGGGAGAGTGTCTGTCGGTGAGTTTGCTAGGAACATCGGGACTGAATTTAATACGATTCTTCCCAGTGTGCCTCGCACCGTCGCACAGGACTTTAATGCATACGATTTTGAATGTATGCCTCACCAAGACATTTGGAGATTACTTCTGCGTTCTGCTTTCGTCTCTTCTCCTTGAGCGAGTACATTATCGGCGGGGAGAATCACATTTGCCGCGAGTCTACTGCTACTTCTAGATATTATTCACACGCGAAACCAACCAGAATTTTCATTTGGAATTTCCGCCACAAGATTAAATTAATACTCTATTTTATACTATTAATATGCCAGCATATCATTTAATTCAACGATAATAGCCTCGAATCAAATATCATTTAACAATAGAGAAGGCGAAATTTCTCCGAGTTTCTCCTGCTCCTTTCTCATTCTAGAGGAAGCAGCTCGTTGCAGGGGTTGGACTTTAACTCGTGCTCTAATAGCCGATCGATGAGTAAATTGGGTTAGGGGTCAGGTGTTAGTAGTTGGGGGTCATGAGTCAGGTGTCAGGAGTTAGAGGTTTCCTGAAAGGAGTTTGGCTTTCTACGTGGTGGAAGAAGGACTCTATTGGATATATCTGCTCGCACTTGCTTGGCGCGTGACCGTCCACTCGAGATGGAGAGCTCGTTGACCCCAAAGCTTACTCTTGAACTTTCAGTAATATGTCAATCTTGAGACTTAAGACTTTTGAAAGGAAAGCAATGTCAATACGTCTGGCACTAATGTGCAATAAACAGCTCATGCAAAATCCCTGAAGGGAATAAAGCAAAGTTGATTCTTCGCTGACTGTGTGATTTCGGATTAACGAGGAGCGTTGTAACTGGCCGGATGACCAGCAATTATCAAGTTAGAGAAAGGCAGATCCCCTGTCTCTCATCGGTTTCTCTTAGTTCGTTCGGACGTGAGATGCAACCGATCTAGGAGAGCGCGCCGTTCGAGGAGGGGCGGCCTCCTGAAACTTTGATAAGTTTCCAAGTAGTTCTGCGCGAAACTGAGAAACTTTGTCGTGGCTGGGGTGTCAGCACCGTGGCTGGTCAGTATAGTATCGCGGAATTTAAATGTTAACGAGCCGGCAGTTTCGCAGCTGAGCCTTTTTGAAAAATCGTCGCACTTTAACATGCAAGTGGAGAAGGCGGAATTTGTCAGTGATTAAGGATCGCGTTCTTTCTAACCGGCGGCATGCTACTCCTACCTTTACTCACCAATGACCGTGAAATTGACTTTGACGTTCCTTGTCGGCGAGTTGCGGAAGTCGACCCTGCATCTGTAGATGCTCTCGTCGCTCTCCCGGAGATCCCGTATAGTCAGCTGGGCCGGTGCGTTCGCTCGAAAGGATGCACGGTTGCCCCAAACACTGGGCGCACTCCATAGCTTTGCCTTGGTAACCTGACGATTTCTGGCATCGAAACTGCACAGACAGACAGAGACACAGAGAACGGTTAGAGGATTAACATTCGGAAATGAGAGGAGGGGATGATCGACGTTGAAGTTTTATCCGGTTATTCTATCGAGCCAGGAAGGTTTATAAGCGTTGGGTGTCCACTTCATTTCATAGTCGGTGGGGCTTTGCTCAAAGTGGACTGGAGACTTCGCTTACTCCCCTTGGCCGAAGGAAGCTTAAAACTCAATACAGACTGGAAAGTGCACTCGACCGAGAGAGTCAGATAACCTTTTGCTCCGGAGGTTGAGCTTTACGAGCCGGTATTAGACGTAGCCCCGGAGAATCGAGCCTCCGAGACTTGGAGGTCGAGTCACTCCCTCTTCCTCTGCCACTCTTCTATTATGCCACAGAGCCACGTGGATATTCCCTTTCATACCAGGACAGTTCATGCCAGGACAATGCTCGCCGGCTTTTTCCCAATCTGATTAATATCACACCTCCTATCCGTACCGTCCTCATTAATTTTAATCTCCAAGGATACTCGGCTATCCTATTGCCACGCTGATAGATGTTACCATTCATAGAAGTGGCCACCACTTCTCTATTGTATTACTGTTTGTACGCTTTCTATTCAAGGATTGCTTCGTTTGTTCTAATCTTTTCCGACTGATTTAATTCAAGCCCTGATAATAGGATTATCAGGCTCAGCGAGGTTGAAACGGCTCCCCTTTGAGGGCTTCAATTATCAGGTTGGTTCGCTCGGCTAGCTGCACTACTCAAATGAGTTGGTAAGTCTAATCGGGCGAGCCAACTTTTCCTAGCTCGGACGATAAGACGTTTCAGGGAGCTGTCAGACAAAAAGACGAATGGACGCGGGCTAGTATGGTGCGGAGAAGGGAGGGCGAACGGGTTATATGGCCAGGACGGGTGCGATGCAAACTCCCTGAAACTTTTGACAGGCCTCCTTCGTCGAACCTCCCTCTCCACTATTACTCTACCATCCCCTTCTCTTTCCCTTCTGCAGGCTCGCAGTGTAAATTCATGGGGAACTTTCAGCAAATTCGATTGGTTTTTAATGAGCGGGATGGCCCGAAAGAGTTTTCGTTGGAAGAAGAGTCATCGAAGCAGCAGCAGCAGAGGCAGAGGCAGAGGCAGAGGTAGCAGTAGAGGCAGGGAGGATCGATGCCGAGATTGCATCGAGCAGTCGCGGCAATTATTCCTCGGATTGGGAGAGCGATTTGTAGTGAACGCGGAAACGAGCAGTTATAGGTGGAATCTCATTAGTCGGTGGAGCGAGAAGTGGTAGGAATATTTGGCGCAAACGAGAAAAGGACCTTCCCAATTAGATAGAGAAAAATTGGTATTCTGCTGAACGGTTGGCTGTGTTCAAGATGCATGTGCCATTTGTCGGCGTAGACATTACGTAAGCTGTGCAATCGACACTGGCGGGTGGTGCTAAGGGCGCGCGATGCCACTGCAAGGGAAAGGTGATAATTCTTGTAGCTGTCTCGGGAGGAAAGCTCATCGCGAGCACTGGAAAACGAGCATTTAAAGAGCGTGGAATCACGGCGGAATGGCGCGAGAAACTAGAAAGAGAAAAAGGTACGGGCTGTGTCTGTATGTGTGTGTGTGTGTGCAAAAAGTATGGGAGAAACGAGATCCGACAAATGGATGGACGCTCGGGAGAGGAAGGGAGAGAAAGGGCGAGAAGGGGAAGGAAGGTGCTTTTAGCTCTAGGCGGCAGGACAAGAAGGAAATTGTCGGAGTGTCGGTAGGAACTAGAGATGGAAGCACTGGAAAAGATGAAGATGGCGATGCTAGATGGAAATGGCGATGAATGGTTGGCCCTAAACAAATTAAAATAATTGCCATCGCTCCCCGGAAGCTCTACCTCACCGAACAGCCACTAGGAGCCTCGGTCTGCCTCTTTCTCACTCCGTCTATCTCAGGACTTAAAGAAGGTTTTCCATGAATAGGCTAGTGTGAGTAAAACGGCTGTTGGGGGTTGAGACCTCAACAGCACGGTGGGAAAGGGAAGGGTCGGAGGGAGAGTTGAAGGAGTTGAAACTAGTGGTAAAGGTTGGGTGAACGGGGGCCAGTGGGCAGCAAGGGAGTCTCAACAACTCTTGGGACTCTTAAAAGGAGCTTAACTTGGCGCATAAAATTAAGGCATTGTAATTGCAGACGGCGCGGCGCGCCCCGACGACGTACGTCTCTCTTTCTCGCTCCCTCTTTAATCCAGGATACTCTTATTCTGCCGTTAGTAGGACTAGAACGACCTTCCTTCGTCACCCGCCTCATCCCCTCCACTTTGCCACCGGGCACTATCCTTCCACCAGGAAATATAATTTGTCGAGCTAACTTTCGGCTATCTCCAGATATTAAAGCTGAACCATCAGCCACTGATTTCTCATTCTTCCTCTCCCAAGAATTACCAGCACAATTAGCCCCTGATAATTGTCCAATATCCTTTAGATTTTCATTGATATCTGCTTTCTTATTGTCGGTTGGGTTGGTCCTGTCTAGAGTGGCGATGACAAACTGATTTTGAATTGCCGAGAATATGCACGGCACTCCAGGTATTCCGTAAAAGCAGGAGCTCTTAACCGACATTACATTCGGCCAGATAATGCATCCGGGCTGGATCGATAGCAAGCTTTCAGTGGCATTGTACATAACTTCTTTCTCTCGAGAAAGGAACTTTTTTTCCTTTTACTCTGCTTCAACTCTAAGTTATTTCCGCGGTCTTTTTTAAGGGGGAATAAGGAACGGTAGCTTTGTCGCGCGATATTATATAATATTACATAGTTTTGGGGAGTTGTAAGTTCATTTTAGTGGAAGAGGTCAGTAATTAGTTGAAAGGAATTCTCTGTCCATATCACCCTGGTTCATTCGCGTGCCCGGGAATCCTAGGATTCCTCCGATCTACCTAATTCTCTTGCTCTCTTGTGTAGTTGACGCTAGCAATCTTGGGCCTAGTAACACTCGGGAGAGATAGCCAAGCAGAGGGAAAGCCACTATAACCTAGCCATCAGCGTTCCCGGAATACTTGCCGCTGGCTCTCCTATTCAAATATCAGTTTGAAATCTCTCTCTCTCGGCATTCCTCAAAATGGGATTCATGCCGCGGCATAATGGGACAGAGATATCAATTCGATCGGTGAATATAATATCGGATTACACAGCTGTCGGCCGGTCTGTCGGTCTGGGGATTCGCCAATGTGGAAGCTGCCTCTCTTCGATTCTCTATCGGGAACATTAAACGTCTGTCGGCGCATGCATCCTCACATCCTCTCACCCTCCCGATATTGCTCCGCTCTGCTAAACCTTCAAGATTCGCGCCTATCTTCTCCCTCCCTCGGACTACTTTCTCCATTCAAATAACATTTCTCCTTCAACTTTATCCCAGATTGCAATAGTAACCTTATGCACTCCTAAGATTTAGCCAAGAGGTGCTTATCCTCGATCCAATCTGTTTCAAACTCGCAAATGTTACGAATTGGATAGACACGCGCGCCGTAGAATATTGCCAGAGTGTACGCTGGGGAGGGAGGGAGGGAAAGGGCCGTGGGAATCTCCGAGTTTTCGCCAAGATTGCGTCAGCTATGCCAGACAATTGGTTCCTTTATTTACGAGTCCCAGGAATACGGAATCAGCCGGCGGAATTATAGTATTACGTTGGCCTCCTTCCTCCTTTCCTTCTTTTCCCTGACACGATTCGGCAAGTCCGAACATCGAACCCCAACCATCCACGATCCCGAGTTTCGCTTCACGAGATCCTCTCTCAGCTTTCCTAGCTTGCCAAATTATTAGCCCCTTTACCTCCAACTTATATCTTGTATCTCGTGAGGCAGCAATCCCTTCTCCGCCGTTCTTTCCACGAATATTTTTGCCAACTTCTATTGGCATGGCATTACACCGATTTGATTTTAGCGTTTAAGTAGCAGACTGGCCGTCCTCGCTCTTCCGTTTTATGTTTCTTTTGGACGATCAGCCTCTCCCGGGAGAAACGGAAATTGAATGAATTTCTCCCGTAGGCAAATAGCGTTAAAGTAATGAATTACCGGGGAAGGCGAGAGGCGAGAGGCGAGAGGAACTTCCGCTTGAGGCCACATAAGGCCACGCCGGATGAAGGAAGAGGAGAGTGAGAGAGAGGACGGTGAAAGGTGAAAGCGATGGGTTGCTGGGTAAATCGAAGTGCTGCTAGCTCAGAAGGACCCAAGTCTGGGGAGGTTGAAAGGACACTAGGGCTTGGATAGAAGCTAGTCTAAGTGCACGCTAATTAATTAACTATCCGGGAAAGCGGCCGTTTAAAGGGGAAAAAAGTCAATAATATATAGGAAAGGTACTCGGGCTGGAAGATTAGCCCGGCGGTCTCACACTTTTAAACAATTCCCTATGAGAAAGAAAGTCAAGTACACTCGGCCACAATGGCCCCTTTTCCTAACCGATTTCGAGGTAAGCCGATCGAGCTACCTCTTATTTCTCATGGAAACGCATCTGCCATCTCGTGAAAAGCCCCACTGAGAAAACAGCCGTCTGGCAGGAAATGCTGTCGATCGGACAAGTGGAATGGAAGACGGGAGTAAACGCGTCCTTGCTCTCTGTTGTCGAGAAAAATATCAGTTCGTTTCCTTCGATCGTTTTTCTGGGTTATCGCGAGGATCTTGACCGCTATCGAAGACAAACGACCGACACCCATGGGAAATCAAAATAGAACAAAACCTTACGTTAGACTTGACTTTGAGAACTGACAACTACCAACAGGGACATGTTTCGGGAGCTCTTTGAACCGACAGAGGATTCCTCGGAACCTGAAACACCAGGGAACATGTCGTGCCTTTCCCTGATAATACTTGCAAAACGAAAATATCCAGCCAAAGATATCCACGCGTTGAGAGCAGTGCGGTAAAGTATCAATTTTCCGGAATTGAAATCCTGCAGGGACATTTGCAGCCTGTCGCATCGTGTGTCATTTCAAGCTGTTGTTGTGTGTTTTTTTTTTTCACTTCTGATAGACTGCGTCCTCGGACAAGTGGAAATGGCATGCGGACGCGCCAGTGGTATTACCAGCCTAGTACTAGATAAACGCGTTTGAATTCATGCCAGCTTTTTTTTATTGAACCCCTACACGGCTAACATTTCCAGGAAGCATTGACAGTGCGCGAGAGCCGCTCGATATTCTCCCCAAAAGAATTTATTATTAACAAGAACTTCCATTAATAAATTCACCTATCATTCGTTGACATAATACGTGTTACTAGCGCGAGGCGATCATATTGCATGGTTAATCCTAGTTCTCGTAAATTCCGTGATACTGGAATCTAATCGGGCTCAAGTTCCGTTGGTGATAAGTATCGTCAAGGTAGTGTGTGGTCCAGGAAATTGGGGGAAGTGGTCTGGCGCGGAGGCTGTTATTAATCTAACCAGTTAATTACAAAGATGCTGGTATTTGCTGGCTGGAATTCGAGCGCGCAACAGCGGGTTTCGGCTGGCATTGCCAGGATACACGCCAAGGCAAACACATCAGTAGCAGCGACGCGTCATGGAACATTAGATTTAACCGACCACTATTAACAACAATAATTCCCTCTTCACTCGAACTAGCGTTGCCGTCATAATACTCACTGAACTTCAACACGAAACTGATTGATACTGCAATAGATACCCATCTACATCAAAGCTACGTATATACATACAGCAAACCATACAGGTATTCTGCATACCGTTTGCTTTAATTTGGAGCATCGACTCCTCAGTAGTGCTGATTGGCTCATAAACATAGCTTAGTACTGGAGTAACTGGTATCGGCTGAAGTGTGAACGAGTCGATTATACGGATCAGTGTAGACATTCAGAATGGCTTCGAGGGAGAAAGGGATAGTTTTATTGTGAAAAGTCTAATGACAGTTAATCGGAGAGGAGAGAGGGGAATAAAATGGTGTAATAATGGAGAGTGGATGACGCAGTGCTAGGTTGAATCGGACTGATGGAGGCTGGCAGAGCAAGTTCGCGATTATATTGTGTAACGGCGCGGACAATGGGACGATAATTTGGAGGGAACGAAACGGACGTCCAACTGGGCAAGCGTGGCTGACTGGTCCATGGCTATTACTACTGGGAGTAGGTGTGGACTGTCGGCTCTGTCAGGCTTGGAAACTAAAACTGTCGAACAGCTGTGTATGTAGGTGTGTATTTAGCGATGCGACACCGAGGCAGGTAAGTCGCACTGGCTTACTGGTACGCTCGGCTTAGCGGTTACCTGTGACTGTATCAATGCCAGGCGGATTGACTTCTCGATCGAGACCATTTCCACCGCGAATGTATCATCACACTACGCACTGGCATCCTGTTCGTCCTAGTAGCCCAATCTATCAAATGCTAGCAGCTTCGCTCGCAGCTTTGCGTCCCTGACAATGCTTGAATGACAATGGTCCATTCAGACAGATCGCTAACAAGCCAGGGGAGAATTGTTGCACGCCCGAGGAAGAGATGGAGGGTCACTCTGCCTTGAGCCATTGATGCCTAGAATTGATGACTCCCTTGACATTGTTCGACACGTTTTGTATCAGCCAAGAGTCCGGCAAATGGAAAACACTAGTTGGGCGATGGAAAGAGAGAGGCGTGGTTGGACGCGATGTGGTGCAGCGCGGTGGAACGCGGAGCGGAAGGCCGGAGCGAAACGTTAGCGTAGCCGGGAACTTAATCAAAAGTTGGTGCCGGGACAATTGACTCGTCAAACCAGGTGATTCGAGGATCCGGTTTAATTACGGTTGGCAATACTCCGGGGGCTGAAAGCGTGGAGAGTGCGGCTGAAGCTGACGTTGGTACGATCAGCATTTCCGAGCAAGAGCTGCCGGAAGGTGCCACCCACACCCACCGACAACCCCCAACCAGTTTCGCCGGCCTCTTATTCCTCGAGTTTACCGCACAATCAAGCAATTCTCCCTGGTTTCGCAAGTAGCTAAACTTTCTTCCCTTTTTTCTTCCCTTATCAAACCTTCTCTTCATCCCGGCGCAAGTGTATCACGATCAGTTATTACGTCCAGCATCACCGGCCTCATTACGCGCGCGCCCTAAAGTTTCAGCCTTCGGGCACATTCCTACTCTCGATTCTAGTTCAGCACTAGTAGTACCCACTCGTTTTATGAAGGAACCACTCACTGAAAATTAGACAGACTCTTGGAGGAAATCGCGGTAAATAATTTCCATCGACTCAGGAAGTTGCGAACTTGTAGGGTAGCGAGTAATTGCTGGAATGTGAAAATTGAGAAATAATTGAAGACCTGTTTATCAAAATTAAACAAGTTCCCGGGGAACTATAATTTATATAAGCGAGTTCCGCGGAATACATTTAGATGCTGGTGGAAATGTGTGGCAAGAGGACGAACTTAGTCCGGAGACTTGTAAGACCTACTCTAGCTAGAACTTGAAGAATACTGTAGACGATATTTATTTCGTAGTACTCTCTGAATTGCGGGAGGCGAGAGGCAAAAGGTTCCGCGGCATCCATACCAGGCCAAATGAAATATTAATATAAAATTCCTCAACGGCTTGCACGAATATCTCTGGCACCCCGAGAGAAAGGTGTTTGGAAAGTTTTTATCGTTGGTAGGAGAGGCCGCGAACTGGCAGAGAGGCGGAGTCGGTACGCTCGAGCAGAGCAAAGGTTCTACGGGGGTGGGGAAGAAATAAAAGGAACTTTCAGTCAGTTTCATGCATTTCTCGGGGAAGCCACTGTAGCGTTTACGCTTGTCGATAATGCGCTGCCGCGTATGTACATAGATATACATGTGGAGTGTATGGGATGCGGTGGAAGGTAGCATTTCTCTGGGATAGCTTTGGGTAATTGCAATGTTCCTCGGACAAAGCGAGATTCTCTTGCAAGGAGCGATTCAATTCGCCATTGGTAAAAGAATCTAATTCTAAATGAGAACATTCCACTAGGCGTTTGTATTAGTTCTAGAATGCGCATGGAAATTTAATGGGAATTGGCTGGGTCAATGGGAAAGGGCTTGTCTTAAGTAAAATATCCAATGTTTTTACCTGTAAAGGGGCTCGCCGCTGTCTTCTTTGAACCAGAGCACCATGGAGACAGTGTCGTTCGGCTCACGGGGTTGTATATTACAGGGTAAAGTTGCACTCTGGCCTGCCACCCCCTGTATCGATTCCATCGGTACTGCAAAGAGATGGATGCCACTGTAGTTCCCAACTTTTCATCGAGTTTATGAGTTCCGTGGGAAGTGCAAATCGGGAGTTACGATGCCATTGCCGACTCATCAAATTTTCGCAGGGGTGAAATAGATGAAATAAAAGAATTGCAATGGTCGCATTCACCTTCAAGCTGACCTAGTTCTCGCGTTTCGCGTACTTCATTCAAGTATTTGCTCGCTTTTTACATAATCGAAAAATCATCGATGGATTGGAGGAGTGGTTAGGCTCGAGGGATTCTTGGAGGGTAGAAACCACCATCTATTCGTCATCCAGAGCTTTGTCAAGCACCAGCGGCAATAATGCAGATTTTTATCGAACAACTTGCTTGCCGGCCTATCTGCTCGAGAGCCTCATGAATAATACTCCGAGGACAGCCAAGTGCGCCACGGCGTTTCGCTTTTCCTGCCACCGCAAGCGTCTCCCGTCCCTCTACCCTCCAAATCCCCTAATCGATATGCTCCCCAGCACGCACTTGACGCATTCTCCATGCTAGACATGCCACGCGAATATTAGAATAGTTTTTTTCCGCTCTGACCACGCTTGATGGGCTAGATAGAAGAGTTTCGGGATCATCGCTCCCAATCGAAACCAACTGGAATCGTGGGGAGGGCCACTATCACCAGGGTTATTAACCCCGCAAGTATTACAGATAGATACGAACACAATTCAACTGAAGAAATAAATGATTGCAATGAGTTAGACTGAAATCTAAAAGAATCCCGAGGATAGTTCTAATGTAACGGGAATCAGACTTTAAGCTTCGGTGGAGCATGAGTTGCTGGGGCTGGTAGAAACTTTCACGCAAGCCCTCACGCTTTATTTGTTGTGCTCGCAAAGCCGTAAAATGAGTTTGGCGAGAAAATAACGGTGCGCTCGGAGAATTCGCCGACGGAATTCGCTTAAGTCGACGTCATCTTGCCGCTAGCCGAGGACGCCGCCGTCCGCCTCTACGTCGAGCTCGACAGGAGGACGTCTCAGCGTTCTGTGCATTTTAGCGCGTAGAAACACGTATTGCATTTACGTCCACGTTACAATGACTTTATGGGAGTACGTGCTCGGCGAGAGTGCGAGGGGCGCCGCGCCGCGCCGCGCCGCGGTCTGGCGCGGCTGAAATTCGTTGGCCTGCGGCGCAAGTGCGCACACCGCCGCCATCACGTCTCCCTGATCGGTCAAACTATCCTCCCAACGCGAAACCAACAACTATATTTTTTACGGCCAAGCATTATGCTGCAGGAGAAGGAAGGAAATTGGATAAAGATTTAAGAATAGGTTGAAAGCATTTTCTTAAGACGCGGCTTAAATGAAATTCGCCAAAAGAGCGCGGGAGATTGCGCAATCGGCAATGCAGAGGTACTCTCATTGCAGCAAAGACCGAGAAGTCTGTTTGTGACACTTCCCTTGATGAGCACAATTATCGTTACGGGCACGCGCGAGCTCCAAGATAGAGTTCCTAGTTCCGAGGAACTTTTGTTCGCCAGCTGGCTACGGCCAGCTCACTCCATCACTCTCGGACCGGATCATTCTTGCTTCGAGGAAAGAATCCTATGGAATACCGATTTTCCCCAGTCTCCCTTCTATCCTTCACTCGCCTCTCACTGCTAAATCTTCCTTTCGCTCTCCCCACTAGCAACAACATTCTTCCTTTAATACATTCAATCACTGCTAATGTTCTCTCTGTAAAAACAACTCCATTCTTCAAAGAGTGCATTCGACTGTGCGTCGATCAAAGCAGCGGAATAATCCAGTGTTGATTTCTACTCTTGAACAATGAGTTTTCCCTTTCACGAGCCTCGGGGAAAAACTAAGTACTCGTGTACTTTGGAAATGAGTTTGAGAGTAGTCAACATTATTGCATAGTGCAGGGGTATTCGTGATTTCCTAGCAGGGAAATGCCGAGCATATGAAAGGTGTCGGGGAAGCAGGTAAATCGTGGGGGCGTAGTGAAGAACGGAGATTGAGGCGAATTCAGGCCTCGAAATGCTGATTCGGATCCTGGTACCCCGACAAAGAGCGAAACTTTCAACGACGTTGCTGGCCATGGTAAAAGGAAACCCTGACTGGGCAGACTCGTTACTCTTTCTCCCTCCTCTCCTCTCCTCTCTCACCGTACCTTCTTTCATTTGCCCTTCCTCTCTCTACCTAGCCTATTTCCTATCGCGATAGCTATAGCAGGACACAAAGGACCGCCCAGTAAATAAGCGGCACGAACCGCCGAATTGCCAGCTTCCCCTTCAACGATTCTATGTTTAAATATTGGACATTGCGAGTTGTGCTACCATTAACAACTGTAATCGTAAAATTCGTTATACTTCGTGGCAGGTTTTCCATTGGCAAGCTAGAATAGCGGCGCGCGGCGCGCTCCTGTGAAACAGATCTAGGTCGCGGACGTAAATTTTCTGCCCGATGATTACCATTGAAGAAGGGGGAAATAATTGTATAGGCCAGCAGCTGATATAAATTGGTGGATAGGGGGCATAATCTTGATTTGTTCGCGATGAAAATTCTGCCATGGAGATTCGCGCCGGGAAATATTTCACGGGCGCAAGCCGAATCCGGTGAGAAACGAGATCCTGGCTGTCGGCCAATGAGCGGCCCACTATCCTAGCGTTTCTACCCCCATTCGCTGTTTACTAACTGACCAGTTTGCCGGACAAAGATGCCCGAGCGCCACTTCCGGTCTCGCGCTCCCATCCTCCTCTCGCACTTCCACTCCTCTGTCGCCACTGCCACCATCATCTCTCTCCCTCTCTCTTCCTCTCTTGAGTGTAGTTATCCACTGGCAGATAAAACGGGAATTTTCACAACAGCCTCGCTTCGCATTATACCCTTCCTCGCAACTACTTTTAACGAGGCAGTGTTCGCGAAACTACAATCACTCGAGGACCAGCCTGCAACTCTCCAACCATTTTCTCTATACCACTCGCTCTCTCTCCCCATCTCTCTCCCTCTCTCCCTCCCTCTCTCTACGACTCTATCTGCAGGGCGTTGCAAGTTCGAGGATCCATCTCGTTTTTCTCAATCGCCTGATACGCTCAAATTCAAATGAAAGCCGCCCTGTGCTATTCGATCTTGTTTCCGGGCCCGGCTCTGCGGGGAGAATCGATGGACTCGCCTTCTCTTTGTTGCCCGTACTTTTATTTCTTGTGTCGAACCCTTCTCCCCCGTCCCCCAGCGTTTTCGCCCACCCCTCCCTCTCGACGCCAGTTTCATCTCTTTGTAGCTTTTTCACAGCAGCGCACCGCACCGCCGTGCTTTGGATTTGGATGCGCTCGCCGGTTCCTGGTTTACTTGAGAGTTCAGAGAGAGAAAGTCAGACCAGGAGAAAGAGCGGCGAGCCACCACCGACGAACGGCGGCGGCGGCGGTGGCGGCGGCGACGCGCGTCGCACTGCAGAGAGAAAGGCAAGAAGTATGCATTTCAGAGATTGCTTATAAAGGACAAACAGAAACGAACCGATGTAATTGATGTTCGGTGGTAGAGCTTGCCGGATGCGTGCTCCTCCGGGAATCCCTCGGAAATTTCTCAGGGAGATTTCGTCCGAGCAAATGTACGGGATTATACCTTCTCGAAATTGCCAATATTTATTGTCGAATGACAACAGATTTTCATTCGTTTCCAATGTCATGTCGAGTCGCGTCAACCAATCGTTCCCACTTGGAACATATCAATCAGCACTCAGCGATGTTGTGTAACCTTTCGTGTGCAGCTCTCCTTCACTCGCGTCGTGTTTGATGCCCTTTTACTAAAATGTAAATTACCTCGGGGCGATAAAACACGGCCAGCTATAATTACCCGAACATAATAAATGCGATTAATTATTCGCGCCCACTAATTAAAAGGAGGTCCGAATTTTCGTGATTTTGTGTGCTCGTGCCCGTGGAAATCAGAGTATCTCGATATGTTGAATGCAGGCGGTGGCCCGCTCTTGTTCAAATAGTTTAATTGTTCGAAATATAATGGTAATGTATACTCTATCTGAGGTATTATTGTCTGCCCATCCGGCTACACGTACACCATGAAATGCACCTTGCTCCTCTGAAACACTCTATTACAATGGCCGGGCGTATATCGACGCCCGCCCATTAGTCATTCTTCCGAATAAATTCTCTCGTTTAGCAAATACTCCAACAGTGCATTGTACTATCTCGGTCATTTCGGCAGATATTCCAGAAGGAGATACATCGAGTAGGTACATAC
The DNA here is from genome assembly GCA_910591665.1 of Ectemnius continuus. Lineage (NCBI taxonomy): Eukaryota > Metazoa > Arthropoda > Insecta > Hymenoptera > Crabronidae > Ectemnius > Ectemnius continuus. The sequence goes on along the minus strand of OU342868.1, from coordinate 1,779,558 downwards.
TACCACCAGAGTCATCCATTCTGTCGACACTATATTTTCCCTCTGATCCAAATAGCACAAGCATCTCCTCACATGCGTATTCAAGATGTTATGTAAATATGTGTCATGTTGCGAACGTTAAACCCCCGCTAGGAAAATATTACGAATTTCTGTGTATACGCACTACGGAGGAAATGTGAGTTTTCAACTGGTTACTGTGTTAATTCATCAGCGATTGCTCCAACTAGTGATGTGTGACGCTTCAATGTAGACTACATATAGTAAATGCCTTTCGGTTAACGAGGCTGTCATAGAACGCCACCGTGAACGCATCTAATTACCAGTTACTCTTTGGAAAGCTTACACTCTACGGTGCGGGAGCCAAGTATACTGTTGGTGAGGATCAGAAGATCAAAAGACGATGGAAAGAAGAGTTCATTAAAGGAAGGATGTCCGAGCTTTTAGTATTTTCCAGCCAGTTAATTCTCAATCCCCAAGTTAATACGGGAAAGCAATCAATCCTTAAGGGAATTATGCTTCTCCCGCCAAAGATCCGTTTCTCGAATTCAAAGGAAGCGATGCTTTGAGCAGATGCAGCAAATACATTCCGAAGTAGGAAAGCAGCCGGAGATAAACGTAATCAGCTACCGGTACAAGCCAAAGCGTTTAAACTTTGCTGCAATTATCGTTTGCGTTCCAGAAGGCTATTAGGGTCAAGCTGATTTTGCAAAGGTTGGGTTTCGCGGCGCGGCGAGGTGCGGCGCCGGCGTGTGTGTCCCTCATATACCACTAGCTAGGAAAAGGGAAAATTAATAAAAATACCACAGGATCCGTGGCTCGTGACCTATGTTTTATGCTCTACTGATTAATTACAAGCTCACTACCCTCAGCAATCTATCGCCTATTTTATACCATTTCTACCGACCACTGCCTTCCTCGCCCTATTATTCCCTATCGCTTTTTTCCCGCCTGCTTTTGCATTCGTGAATTTTGCACAGGGCCGAGGAATTTAAATTTCCACCAGAATTTTCCCCCACCCATTCGGAAGATCATTCTGTAACAAGAACGGTGTGCGCGCGGCAGGCGCGCCTCTGCTAAATCTACCAACCAGTCTGTTTATACGATGAGCTAACATTTCCATATTTGTTTATCTGCTCTTCAATTTATTCGGTTCCTAATTTTTTGCTGCTGGCACGGCGGCGGGGCTCGCGATTAAAAAGTAAACGGTGGTCGACTATGCATGTGTTGCACTGCTGGCGAGTTCTCCTATCTTCCCGTTGGAACTTCCCACCTCGCAGACAGGAAAAATTTTTTATCGGCAAAATGATATACCACACGTGTACCAGTTTCGCGGAGCAAGTACACGTCTCGGCGAATAGAAGGCAAATCGTATATCATCTACAAGTGATTAAAACTTTCGATAAGGAAATCAATTTAGCTGCGATCCAGGCTGAATCTGGTGATTCGAACGGTTGCGGGGGGCCTTCGAGCGGGCTGTGGTGTGCTCCTTCCAAAGCGACATAGTATAAATCACGGGGTGCAATTAATCATGCAGCGTCTTCTAGTGCGCAGCTTGGCGTATTCACGAACGAGTACATAATTCTCTCCCCTCCCCCCGCTACCCCTCACCACTCCATCTTCATACTTGCCCAAAAGTTTCGTACATTTCTTTTTGTCGAGATAAAGCTTGAAAAATGAGCAGGCATGATTTAAGAGCTATTTGTGGCATTCCAGGGGAATACAAGTTGTATCGGGGATCAGACTATTAAACGAGGAGGATGTTTATGACGTCGATCAAGCGATTGCCGGGGAATTTGTCTGCAGAAACGAGATCATTATGCCATTCTATGAAACAAGCTGACCATCCTTTAATAACGACGCTTCATTAACTAGGAAATTCGGTGACATTCATCGCAAATGTACGGTGCCCATTGGGAAGCTCCAGTAGCACCATCTATTTTTTGCCACGTCGAAACCAGCCATGCACGTCGCGAGAGAAATATCGAGCGCACTGTTGAAAAATTGAGGTAGGAATGCCGACGTGGACGAAATGTGGAACAATGCATGCCAGGGGAGAAGAAATTTGACTGATTGTGAGATTAACAGCCATCGAGACGAGCTCTCTACCTCATTTCACCCTGACGAAATGTTCCCCAATTCTAGTTTCGCGTCCGTGCGTCCGCGTCCGCGTCCGCGTCCGCTCTGCGCGCGCTCCACCAATTTGACAGACAGTTATTGTGTCGGATGAGTTTGCTTTGCCGGGGCAAGTTTGACGAGGAGGGTTAGTTTATTGCTTATTACTTGCTTTAGGATATTAGAGGGGAATGTCTTTACAAACACGTGGTGGAAGATCAAAGGGAAATGGAAAGGCGAGGAGAGAGTGAAATGGTTGGCGATTGCGGGCTTCGGTCTCGGGACGAGAGGAAAACGAGAACTAGGTGGCAGGTGGAAGAAGAAGAGAGGGGTAGTCTCGTTCGATCGCGCGCTTGCGGATTACAACCGCGGGCGGCCGCCTGCCGAGAGAGCAAGCGAGCGACAAATTTCCTGAGAAATCAGGTCAAAACCTCCCGTTGTTCTCTGCTTAAATGCTTGACATTTTTTGCGCAAACTTATGAAGGCGCACTTCTTCTAAACGTTATTTACCCCCTCAGCCATCCTCAACGACATCGACGTGCCCGACTTACACTACTCCTCCCCTTTCTTTATTATCCTTCCTGCCCTACCCTGCCCCTCCCCTCTCTCCCTCCTACACTTCGATCCCCATTCAAATGAGCCACGCACTCCCAAACTGACCGACCTGTTTACCCAATCTATTTACAAATACGAATCACGTCGACACAAGGCCCATTATAATATTTATATGGAGACGCGTATCGCGCTTATTGAATATGCAATCAGCATCTGGATCATGCAGATTTGCATCAAATACTGCATTGTGAAATAGGCGAGAATGACCGGATAATAAATTAGCATCATTAAGGAAGGCGCGGTTTAAAATGTGGACAAAGGCTGGGAGGGAAACTTGCTGAAAGACGGATGGGCGTGGAAGGCTGAACGGAAAGGAAAGGAGAGAGGAGTATTGTCGCTGCTATGATATTTCGTTGGATGCAGAATGGCTGGCCCTACATATGAAGGCTGGTGGGCTATGCTCCGGCTGGTTAACAAGCTTAGTTTAAACACTCGTTAGAGTGGTTTGATCGTTGTTTCGAGCGACCGGCCGAGTTTCCCACTGACGTTGCAAGAAGGGATGCTCGAGGATGAAAGCAGCTTATATCGAAAACGAGTACAGGAGCGAGCCGAGCAAGCGGTCTTGCCTGCCGTATAACGAATTTCATTGGGCAGTACTGCCGAATGGGGAGAACTCGCCCGGACTAATATTAAACGCGTTAGATACCAGCTAGGAAGTTCCATTTTTCTCAAATGTTTGATAAGGTAACTGGGTTGATCGGTCATTCGGTGGGAATTCAGTTGGGGGGGAATCTTGAGAGGCAGCGCAGCGAGCGCGGCTAAGCGCAGAGTCGACAGATCGATTTCCTCGGGTCGGCCGCGAAATTGGGAGCATCAATCTCGAGGTCTTTAATTAGGGGGAACGCCGTGACAAAGGTAGGAAATTTTTATCTAAAGCGTCTCTATTCGAGGAGTTCTCCTCGGGGGGATAATTCCGCTGCGATATTTCACTGGCTCCTTTTACCGGCGCGGCGGGCGCTAACCTTTCGCCCTCCTCACAATCACCAGGAAAGAAGACAGCCGAGAAACACGCCTCTCATCCTGGCCGTTCTCTTCCATCTTTGTCTTGGGCGAGCAGGGCAGCCAGTGGGCACTTCGCTAGCCATCTATGTACTTTCTATTTACTTGAGTTAAGCCGGAATTCCATAGCTGCGATATAGAATCCGTGGGCCGTTTCGAGTATTCCATTCTGGTTGCGCTCTCGGTTATTGGCGAGCCGCCTTAAGGCGAGGCGTTAAGTCTCGAGCCGTTTATTCCCACCCTGGGAACTTTCCTCGTTCGCTTAAGATTATTCGGCAATTTGTCCACGACGGCGAGCGCCCGGCTTATCCCCCTGACACTTGGTGGCGAGAGAGCTTTAATCTACCAACTATCGCTAGGCGCATTCATCTTATTTCTCCGTGGGACTCGAAGCTTCCCAGGCAGGCGCACCGCGTTATCGTGTCTCCTGCTCGTCTCCGTCTTCGACTCGAGCTAGCACTCGTCGATAAATGAACGATTCACCTAGATCTACCAAGGACCACTTTCAAATTTCTCTTTAAAAGACTATTCTATCGACGATCCTTTGAAAAATATCTCTTGAATAGACGACACAAATGCCAATAACGATCAAGCTAGGCTTTCTTCCTCTTTTCCCTCATTCTCATTCTCTTTGTTTCTCTTCTCTTGGCGCGGCAAGACTAGAATCCAATAACCGTGAAAGTAGATTGTAGCCTTTCCTAGAACACGACCCTCGGTCAGCTAAAGAGCCCGTTGCCGCTTCCCTCGCAGCGACGCTACCAACTCTCAAGACCCACTCTTTTTCCATTTGAGAACCAAGAACTCTCCAAGTCGTTAGTAGTTGGAGAGTAATCCCCGTCTCTCGAATTTATCAGCTTTCTTCCAATGTACCGCAACGTAGGACTATCAATAATAAATGATCTTTGGCGAGGTTTAAACTTGAGTTTTAACTGGTAGAGATTTGTAGTATTTGGACAGTTGGTAGTAGCAGGTGTCTCGCCGATTAGATGGCCAGATCCTTTAAAAGCACGTTTGGCACGTTCCTTTATCCCGAAAAAAGGGGCCGAAGGTGTGAGGCGTATCTCGCGCTTGGAAGTGCGAGGCCTCGCGAGAGTTGGGTCCAGATTCATATCATAATTAATTTTGCATTTCGTCGGCGCGTTATAATAATTATATGTCCCGGGGCGATGCTCGAGCAATTTGTACACATCTAATTAGTTGCTTTCGTCCGAGGATGAAGTGAAGTGCGGGTATCGCAACGAGCGCAATCACTGTGTTGCAACGAGGGCAAACTCACAGATCCCAGCGGGCTTTCAGAAGCGCCAAACCTTCCACAAATTCCCGCTCGCGAAAGTACACACCGTTAATGATCGCTAAGTAGAATTTCGACCCTACTTAGTCAGTGCGATTCGTTAATTAGCGGCACGCAACATTAAGGCCAGGTGATTTCATTCCTGCCAGCTTTTCACTCTCACGTTTCTTTGGCCGGCGTCGCGTCCTTGCAAGCTTTGGCCGTCGATGCTGCTGACGCCGTCAGCAAAAAGTTCTCGGGAAAGTACTCTTACCGCAAACACCAAGCCGCACCTGCCCTCTACAATTTAGTACTGTGGAACACCAGCGCCACAATATCCGACAGTAGTTTCCTCGGCAAAAATAGCGGGCTTCCCTGCTTCGAGGAAAGCAGTATTAAACAAAGGTCCTCCGCGCTTTCTGCTTTTCATGTGCTAGCGTCTGACGCTTAGACCTTAGACTTGTATGTGTACTTCCACTTCCAGCCTCTATCTCACCCTGTTCTCCGCCTCGAGTCCTCCGGCCATCTGCCGTCCTCTCAACGTCTTAAGCCAGACTAGTTTCAAAAACATACGTCCAGTCATCTACTTAGTAATTCCATATACATTGGATTCATGGCGAAGCAAGTTTGCCGAGCGGCGCGCATATACTTTCATGGAAATCACATCTTGGTTGAAAGGATGTGAAAGATAGGTGCATGGAAATATAAGGTTGCGCGATTGAAATTTAATACAGTAAATCATGGTAAAGTGGAGAGAGTATCGCACTGGAGATTGTTCAAAGTTAAAGTGGCTTATCGGTATGGGGCGGCCAGGTAAACCGGAAAAGGACGAAAAGAATGGGCCTGGCTAGCCATTAAACTAAACATTCATTTTGATATCAAGCATTGGGAGTGGGGGGATGGCACACGGCTGATATAAATTAGTGAAAGAGTAGCACTCTGCAATTTATCAGTGGGGTTTTTCCTCTATTTTCGTGATAACCCCTTGCCGCGGCGGCAGGCTGGCTGCCTCGTTTGCACAATATCACGAGCAAAAGAGACCATCCTTGCGCGGGAGCACGTTCCTCCCGCTATTTTAACAAATTATTTTGCATGCTGCAGTCAGTCGATATACTCGCCGCCAACGGCGGTGCCTGTCTATGGCCTGAAAAAAACTTGCGAGGATAACCCCTGTTAATCTCGATAAATTGGGTGAGCGGATTTTCGTGCCAGCCTGCTCGCATTTACTGCCATTCATCAGTGGCATCGACAATCCTCTATACCTTTTTAATTAAAACGGACTTTTCTCTTTGTGCCGCTCGGTTTGTTCTCAGCGTACGTGGCCGCGGCGACGGCGCGCTCGTTCCTCTACTCTCCAATGAGAGAAATCCTATCTCGATATGTCTGGTTTATAATCATTCGCCGAGCCAAGTACACGCTGCACTCAATGGTCGGCTCATTATGAAATGGTAGCGGCGAGCGACGCGCGGTGCTTTGCGCCGCGTTCTGATTTTCCTCTGCCGCTTTGTCCGACAAAGTAGAAATGACGAGGTTCTGGCGCGCTTGATTCTTTTAGTTAAGGAGAAAGTACGCCGGGCACTGGCGAAGGTTAAAAAGACTGGGGATCGGCATAGAATGGCAGGGGCAAGGCCATTGTTAATGAATGAGTGTGTCTGTGTCTGTGTATACTTACTCGGATGATCAGGCTCGGTGTTGTTGGCATCTTCGTCAAGGGAAGTGGTTCTTCTAGATTGCGCGCTCACGAGAGTCGATATCTGAATGCTCACGACCACGATCAATATCCACAGCATACTGGCTAAGGTTTCTTGACAGTTTCACCCTCGAATCATCCTAACAAGCTGTCCGTCTTCTCCTCCAGGCTTGGACCGATATACTGGCCACGATCACGAGGACGGCTAGAGCACACCGCACCACCGCACCACCGCGCAGCACGCCGGACACACCGCACTGGGAATCCGATAGTACGGCGGTACGATACCAGATCGGCCTGGATCCACTGTCACAAGACATAGTAAGCTTTTAGAAAATTTTATCCCTCACTAATTACCAAGCTCTGCGTGTCAATGCTTAAGTAAAACAGAAGGTCTTTCCCGGCAAATCCATTCGTTAGCTTTGCAATTAGCAGTCTCTTTTAACGAGAAACTTTTCCTTGACATAAAATACAAGTTTATTGCCCGGGGAAATAGAGCAGTCGCGTTAAACAGGCGAAAAACCTTCTGGGAAAGCTGGCTACTTCCATAGCCAACTCTGATTAATCAAGAACAGTCTGCCTGGTTCTTCGATACTCGATATTAGCACTAAAGAGGTTGTTGGTGAGTGTATACTCATTGAATAAGGGTACGAAAGTCAGGAGGGATCTGGAGAGCCGGCCGGATAAATTGATAAAGAGCGTGGTTAATGCTGCTTTCTTGAGATCGAATTATTGTCAATTGAAAGTGATCCGCGGGCCTGAAAGAGAAGAGGAGGGAATTGAATTTTATACGCTCAATTTGGCCGACGACTGCTCACCATATCCTCACCCTCGCCTTAGTCTTATTGTTAGAAGATTTCATTCAGCATCTTTCTGCGGCCCTTGATTTTCTCCCGTCTGTATCTCATCTGACCCCATTCCTACCCCTTTTCTTTTACTCCCCAACGCTCAATTACATGCCCCTGCCCTGCCCACGCTCTCCCTCGCCCTCCCTCGCCCGCCGCCTCACCTCTTCATTGCATCAGGTCCATTTCTAGTGAAATGAAAGTCTACAGGCTACATCAAGTTCGCTTCCATCGGACGTGATTTACGTCAAAAATTTTCGATTTTTCGAAGGTTCTGGGACCGGGACGAAAGCTTGATTTTTCGATTGCTCGTCTCTCAAAACGGATAAAAAACATAAATGTTGTGGGGGAAATGCCGGAATTCAACCTAAAACACATGGAAAACCGATCTTGAATATTTCATTTCAACGGTTTTGGCCATGTTTTTTTATCTTCCCGACCTTTCCCGGGGCTGAAACTTTGTAGAAAGTGTTTTTTTGCATCGAGGAAAACATAGAAAAAATTCCAGAGCCCTAGCTCAAAATTCATTTTTTCGCAAATTTTTTAAGGCATACCCCTTCAAAAATTTTCGATTTTTCGAAGGTTCTGGGACCGGGACGAACGCTTGATTTTTCGATTGCTCATGTCTCAAAACGGATAAAAAACATAAATGTTGTGGGGGAAATGCCGGAATTCTGCCTAAAACACATGGAAAACCGATCTTGAATATTTCATTTCAACGGTTTTGGCCATGTTTTTTTATCTTCCCGATCTTTCCCGGGGCTGAAACTTTGTAGAAAGTGTTTTTTTGCATCGAGGAAAACGTAGAAAAAATTCCAGAGCCCTAGCTCAAAATTCATTTTTTCGCAAATTTTTTAAGGCATACCCCTTCAAAAATTTTCGATTTTTCGAAGGTTCTGGGACCGGGACGAACGCTTGATTTTTCGATTGCTCGTGTCTCAAAACGGATAAAAAACATAAATGTTGTGGGGGAAATGCCGGAATTCTACCTAAAACACATGGAAAACCGATCTTGAATGTTTCATTTTAGCGGTTTTCCTCATGTTTTTTTATCTTCCCGACCTTTTCCGGGGCTGAAACTTTGTAGAAAGTGTTTTTTTGCATCGAGGAAAACGTAGAAAAAATTCCAGAGCCCTAGCCCAAAATTCATTTTTTCGCAAATTTTTTAAGGCATACCAACATAAAGTCCTGGCTCGCTTTCTCCCGATACAGATGAGTAGTTCCGAACGACACGGTTAACTACTGCGCAAACAGCAGGAGTTTTTAATTGCATTTATCCAATAACAAGTTGATTGGAAGGAATCCATTCCCAGTTACCGATTGAGTTGATTGGGCTTTGTTTATGTTTAATTGTGAATTGAATTCTCGTTTAAATCAGATATATATATTGCTTGGCTGTGTGAAAGTATTCGCGATTCAGAACACGGAGCTCCACTATAAATCTTTATTGCACATTCCAAAAGGAGCATTTTCATTAGACGTAATCTGAGATTGGAAGTCGCGAGATATTGCTTTGAAAAATTACATGTGCTTGAAGTACGTCGATATGAAAAGAAGTTTCCGTGCCAATAGTATCTAGTATCGCTCTCTTTCGTCGGGAACGTGAGAGTTGTGATAATTCATTGAGCACCACTTCTCCTAGTTTGCTAGTGCCTCTCGACTCGATTGTTATCACAGCACAGTGATCTCCTTCGATAGGATTATCCGCAGAAGTGTATAGTATTGTCTTGCCCGGTTGCATTCATCCGCTTCCTTGATGCTCTTGTTCGCTAGCAGCGAATCCATTTGCAAATGAGACTTGACACGCTATTCTTTCACTGTTACTTGTATCGGAGTGCCACACTCGCGTGTAATTTTACATTTCATCTTTGGTTTGGTCCGCGCTCCAATTGGTATAATGTTGCAGGCATCTAGATGTCTTACAGCATTATTAATTCGTCCTAGAATCTTTCTATGCAAGCAACCCCACCCACCCACCCACTCATCCACCCGCCCCATTTCAACTTCCTTCTTTCCTCGACTCGACTTCATTTAGTTCGATGTTGCGAATTCTTTCTCGCGCTCCCGTTTTCCAATATTTCCGTAACCAACTATGTACCACGTTTTGTATATACTTCTTTTATTATACTGCTAAGTACTTTCCATTTGTATCTACTCCATTTCTGAAGAGAACACGTTGCTTCAGATGCAACGTTGTCTCGGCGAACGGATGGGAAACACGTTCGAAATACGAAGGTACTGTTCGCAACTTCCAAGCTGAATACTCCGCTATATTCATAGTGTAATGCTTACGTGACTCGAGTCCTGCTCATTCCGACTTCGTAACCATCAAAATCAAGTTATCGAAAGATTGATTGGATGTCTTTCATCGAAAAACCGTGGATGGAAAAGTATGAACAACGAGAATTTATTCAATTTATTATAAATTAACAGGTTTTCCACATTCATATATTTTAATTGAACAAATGACAAGACAGGCTCCATCGATTATTATTTTCTGCCTTCCATAAAAGCATCGAGTAAAAAAGTTAAACTTTGCATATCCAATAATGAAAATGGGAATTATTATAAAACTGATTGCCATTGGTTTCGCACAGAAAACTGACCACTGCTATCAGGCTTTTTTCAACTTTAGAAGGTGCGATTTCGCGCAACATTGTTTCGCAAGTCCGATTAGTATTCGCAAGGGAGATGCACTTTGGTCGGGACTTTGCTTACCCACCTCAAACCGAGCTTCACTTTCCCACGACACAGTCTCCGCGATCTCGCTTGCGTATCTTTCACGTGCGATTACACAATTAGTCGAGTACACTCGACAAGTCGAGCCTAGCCCTTTTAATGAGAACACATCATTACCTGAATCCTGCTAATCTTGGGAACGACGCGTGACGCTCGACTAGCAAGAAGCTCTCAGTTCCTATTCAGGGCAAATGCAGGCTGGTTGACTGGCTGTCAGAGTTAGCACTGGCAGGGGATCCGGCTCATCAGGCTCGGATAGGAACCCCTTCCGTGGCGCTATCGCGTACCAGGAATCGGTAATCAGATGCAGGCCGACTATTCAATCCGGCGAGAACACGTGCTGTCATGTCTTATCATCCTCCCCTCCTCCCTTACGATCCACCCTTCGCACTCCCTCCGATGCTTACTTCGAAATCCCCGCCGGCTTCCGTTTCCATTGGCATTCTCAGGCACACTCTGTCTTTCCAAGATGCTGGACGCTCACTTTTTATTATCACTCGCCTTTTCTACTTAGAGCGCTATTTTAAAAGATCCAACTCCCATCACTTTGCAATCGCAGGACGAACAACTCGCAATTATGGCTCATCAGACACCTTCGAGCTATTATTTAATAATTCACTGGGTCAGGAGTTCACACGCGATATGGCAGTTGTCGGTGAAACTAGCCGATCAATCGGTTCGGTTGTGCACTTGGCGGTTCCGGATGGGAAAGTGTGGGGGATCGCGTGGAAGGTGATAGAAACGGTGATGAGGACTTCTCTCGATTGTCCCTCGAATGTGGCGCTGGCAGTGAAAAAGTGAGTGAGTGAGTCGCGTGGCCCCTTGGCTGGGGAACCTTGCGCGCCGAGGTTCGCGATATCACTGAGGTATGCCGACCAGCTTTGGCACGCGCGTACCATCCCTTGCTTCCAGCGGGCAGCGGGCTCTTTCACCCCTTTCCGCCCCAACCCTCATCTCGCCGGCGCGAGCTCACTCGCTCGCCCGCTCGCTCGCGCACGCCCGGTAATCTTCCTGCCTGCCAGCCAGCGCCACACAGATGAGAACTGCTCGAGCGATGCTAACAGTACCAGCAAGAATAATGCCAAGAGGACAGAGGCATCGATGGAACCCAGCAAAAGTAAACTGTAATGCATATTTCTACGCAATGGTACACTTGCCACGAATAGTACTGTAGAAACCTTGACGAAGGATACTGCGTTCATCCAGTTGACCAGCTGGAAAAAATCTATGCCCTTTCGCAATATGCATCTGATGTGCCACGAGATTAATGAGCCTGGAATTTTCTCTAGAGATGAACAGAAAGAGAGAGAGGGAGAGAGAGTGTGTGTATATTGGAATATGTGCGAGGGATGAAGAAAAAGAGAGATTGGTGCCTCGAAAAATAGTTAACCGATATTGATGACATATCGCTGATCGAAATTAATGGAGGCCAGGATTACGTTTGCTGTAGCCACTCTTCGAGATAGGTATAGGCCTGACGTGCAAGCAGCCGCGCGCATAATCCATTGGTTATAACAGGAAACTCGGGCAGCTCGTATATTCCGGGTTCCTGCTACTCGAAGATAATCGAGGCTCGAGCTTCGCAAGACGCACCGCTAAATACGAAAGTTGGGCGGAAACATTTAGAGAAGAGGAACTGGTATCCAATCTATTCTCAATTCTCCTTGTGCATGCCACTCGATTGAATTAGATTTTCAGTCACCCTGCTATTTGCGCAAGATTGTTCGAGCAGGAGGATTACGCACTTAGGGATGTCAATTTGACTGATAATTAGCAAGCATTACGTGATAATAGGAATAGAAAGTATTGTAAAATCGATTGTATCCTTTTCTGCAGTGATCGCGTTGCAGGCATTATTATTGCGTAATCGGCATAATGCACGGGGAGAGAGAGAGGGAGAGAGAGAGAGAGGAAGCTATAACGATATTAATCCATTACGATAGAGAACGAACTGGTGTCTCGCTAATTAGGTTCAAAAATAGCCGTTCTAGGATAAACTTCGCGCGGGTGGATTTGGATCATTACGTGCCAACGAATGGAATTTCGAGTACTATCCAGACTAGTTGCTGTGCGCACGACCGATTCATACAGTTACGCCACTGTATGTGTGATATGCGCATATTAAGTGCACCGGGATTATCATAAACGAGCAAGCGCGGTGCATCGAGCGTGGTGAGAGTTACACGCACAGAGGAATAACGTCGGCCCCATCAGGAGGAATTTTACGTTTCAAACGCGGAGGGTTAATTGCTCAGGATAAAATATATGTGTGTATTGTCTCATCTCGGTTTCCGCCCACGGCTCTCCCCCTCTCGGCGGCGCAAAAAAAACAGACACACACACACACACACATGCTCCGCTAGTCGCTTCCCCCCTCTGGCTAACACTCTCGCGTTGCCTACATTTCTTGTCATTGTACGAGATCACTCTGATAAGAGTGCTCGCCCATTCTGTACTCTGCTCGCTGCTTGCGCCTGCTATCTCTGGTAAATACACACTTTATGCTGAACACGATGAGAATCATGTGGAAAGTCTCTGGCAGAAACTTGTTGGGGCGCTGGAGGACTTCTGATGAAGTACACGGTGGAGTATTAAAAAGGCGGAGGCGGAGGGGGGGAAAATTGATTAGGATTGCGATAGTTATCGAGAAGGAATCAGGATAAATTGGAGTTTGCGTGTGGTAGGTAGGTTGGTAATGAGAATGCCGAGTCGAGGAGGGTTGTAGGTCACATAGGTGTGATCGAACGGAAAGTACTAGCCGTAGGCAAGCAGATCTCTATGAGCACGGCCTCTAATTAGACCACTATCTCTCTGGCCATTTGTACAGCAGGTTTCGAAGACACGGTTCGTTGAATGCTATACGCCAGAAGCAGGGCGAATCGGCGCGGCTCGGAGAACGTGTCAACGATCTCTGTTTCCCGATCGGGAATCAAGTGCGCACTATCATCGCAATGTCCTCTATGCAGCCGCTCGCTCGTCCTTCTCTCCTATCGTCGCCAGGGGAGCTGCTCTGCGGCCTCTCATTCCAGATAACTCCAACTTCATTAGCTTGGTTATCTGCTCTCTTTGATTCCCCAATTGCTAGTGGCCTACCTGCCACTGTGCGCGCGTTTCCGCCGAGCCTACCAACCCAACAATATCATCCTCCCCTCCAAATATGCCGGGCCGCATTTATTTTTCATCAGGCTCTCCTACTCTTGCTAAATGAAAGCCAATGTTTGCGCAGTGCCAAAGCTCTGTCAAAGGTGGAAGGCAATATACACCGTGATGGGTATTAGCTTGTTTCTCATGGTAGTTGGGCGGGTGTAATTATGCGTACAATATTCAACTAAGTTTACGAAGGAGATCCCATGCCAGCCTCTCGAGAGTACTCGCAAAACAGATTCAGGTGCGCTCTCGCGATGTCACTGCGTGTACATTAACGTTAACCCGGCCGACATTATTGTGCGATCATCTTTCCATCCGGCATTCATGGCACTAGAATAAAGCAAACTCGAATTAAGATGCACAGAGTGCCTCTCACATTTTCCTGTCACAGCCTGATGAGAACACAGGATGACCGTCCATTTCCTTGGAGTATCCAAGATGCATATGCATCTGCATTGTATTATTGCCATCTGCATAATAGGGTATCGCATTTGCGCGGTAGTTGGGAGAAGTTGGTTTGGAGTAGAGAGTGAAGAAAGCTTTCGACGCGCGCGTGCTCGAAAGGAAAGAATTTGGGAGTGAGTGTCAGGGAGAAATAGATAGTGAGTAGTCTGTGTTTGTTGGTCGTTGAGACTGGGAGACCGATAGCTGTTTTCCCTGAAGCTACCGAGTGGGTAAACGTCCCCCCAAGTCCTCGTAAGACGGAAAACGATTGGAACCTGGAAAAGAGTAAAATCAACGAATCGGAAACGCTCGATACGGCATTGCAACCCTGCTTTCAGTTTCGGGATCAGGCAAGGCACGGACAATAATACGAGAGAGAGAGAGAGAGAGAGAGAGAGAGGAGAAAGACACGCTCCTTCAGGAAAAACGGATTAATTCGATGGCAAAAAAAGAGCGTTGGCAATTTATTGACAGTCATCACTTGTTTTATTTACACAGCAGAGTTCAGTGAACGGACAGTTGTAGTGAATGCCATGGTCGTTGGCGACAGGTCGCAGTCAAGTTCATCGATCGCACTGGAGCGAAGCCCCAAAAGACAATCGATAGTCTCAAAGTAGGTTGGGAGGTTCGACGGATCAGTAGAATAGTACCAGTCGATGTGTGCCGAGCAGACTACCGAGGATTAAATAAGCATTCGATTGTATCAAGTGTGAAATGAAGTATAGAGTTGTTGGGAGTTGTACAAGTTGCAGGCGAGTGCATCGAATATTTAACAAACCTACCGATTGAACGAAGAAGTGTGTAACTTCAGTCTGGATTTGATGAGAGTGCTTTCGAAGTAGTTGAATCGAAAACTTGCTGGCATTATCGTGGAACGTACATGGCACGCAATGCTGCTTGCCATTTGCACGCAAAATTTCTAAGACGCTTATTACGTCCCCTTTCGGCGTAGAATGGGTTGATTCCTCTTACTAGTTCGGGCTGGCAAATATGAACTTTGCGAGACAACGGGATACATACTTGAAGTTCTTCAACTGGGAGCGAGGAACCTATGATTAGAAGAGGGATGTTCCTACAATTTCTCGGAGAATGCCGGGGGAACACGAAGAAACTGTAGCTTCCAATGGGAATTGCTGATGAGCGCTTGTCGCGAACTTAGAAATTTTCCAGTTCCACTAGTTGTTACGAAGAGCACTTACCTCTTGGTCATACTACAATACCTAGATCGAAATCTCTCGAGCCTTCTTACCGTTGGCGCGTCGCTGCCACTGTCGCGAATGGGAACTTTACTCCGACCGATTTCGGTACAGCGCGTCACCATTAGTCTGGGGGATGGGCAAAAAATTTAGGGGAATTGTTTAGTTTCCGGCATCAAGAAGGACTAGTGGTGCAGCAGGTCCTCGGTAAATTTCTTTTTCATTGCGAAGGCGGACTGTTAAGTAAGGGTACTCCAAGTTGAACTGCCGAAGGAAACATACTAGCGACGCTAAGGAGAACTGGAATGACCGAGCGATTATCATAATACTTCGATTCGACTGCATTCGATGATTTCCGGGGGAAAAGGTCGTACTCGCCCGGCCGATCATCCCTATCTTTAAAAGGAATGCGCGCGCTATCTTAGCTGCTTGTTATTTCGGTGATGGCAATTTTAAGAGGGAAGTTGCCGCTACTTCCGCTTCAAGCAGCGCGTTATTCCCTTTTTATGCGCTCAAAGAGAATCGCCAGTGTAACTTTCCTATCTGCGAGCGGGTTGGATCTGATGAGCGCGGCTCTCCGCGCTTGGTGCTTTGTTCAAATGATTGTAAGCAATTATCATCGCAGATGGCGATAACTCGTCAAGCGGATGGCGGCAGATGGATCCAAAGGCGGTGCGCCAGGAAGCGAATGGCCGATGTATTATCATAATACTGCGATTTCGGGCCATTCTGCGGCGCGCGCTGCCGCGTAAAACGCGAATTCATGTGCAATCGAGCGCGATTTAATCCGCCGGGGTATTTACGTTCGGTCACTCGTATCAGTAAACCGGCTCGGCGCTCAAGGTGCGACAGAGTGGAATTCATGCCCGACAGAAACACACCCGTGCCTGGGTCAACCTTTTATTAAGATAATACCTACAACCAAATCCCTCAACAGTGAAATACTTTCCTTTCAGCTATCGTCAACTCTAGAAATATTATAGATAAAATCAGAACTTGCAATTATTATGGAATATTCAACGAAATCATTTCACAAAGGGGAACAATGAATTTCATAAATTAGATCTTGTATTTTTCATTCTTGAAATATGACAAATTCTTGATACTTGTGTATTCTTCTGGGGGACATTGATATAAATAGTGATGATTATTGACAAATGGTGGAATATCATTTTGAAGGGCGTTAGCTGTACTCTGGCCTTTCTTTAGGATGCCGATGGGAGAGGGCACTAGCCCGAGAAAGCTCCATCCCGTTCAGTATGGCTTGGAGAGTACATAGTAAATAGCTCGAGGCTCGAGCCGCTCCTTCCGCAGGATCTCCGGCGACATTTCTCATTGTCGCTCGCGAGCGCGAGCCCTCTTCGCTCCATCGAATCCAAGACTTGCGTTACGCTTCTTCCAACTTCTATCATCTTCTCCCCGCACTGTTCTATCAGCCACCACTTTTCCATTCCTCTCTTCGTTTCTTCTTTGAGTCGCTCAACCCTCGTCTTTCCAGACGTTCAAGAGGGAGCGAGAGGGACCGGAGAAGGAGATGGAGGAGTCTGGTAGCTTTTCTTGGAGGTCCTTTAGCGCTCTAAGGTCGGGTCATTTCTCTCTAGCTTCGGCTCCCTTTACCCTTAGCCGCGTGGCAGTGCGGTCCACGTCCTCCTACCTTCCTCTGACACCCGCATTCATCCTCGCCCTTCCTATTACGTTGCCCGGATGAATCAATTTTCAGCCGGTGGTCATGAATCAAATTTATCGAGCTCGCCACCACGCTCTTCTTCAGCGGAGCGCGAGAGACAAGCGGGAAAACCGCAAACTCTAACGAAAGCAGAGATCGATAGTGAAATAGAGTGGACGTCCTTCATCAGTTCTAGCTTGAGTGATTCTCCGAAGAAGAAGGAAACATTGTACATCAGTGGTACATCTTTTACAATGCCCCGAACTTAACTTGAACTTCAGAAGTGCCGCTTGAATTAGCCTCGCCGGAGTTCAACTGAATCCAGTCGAAGCTGGTGCAGGTTCGATATTCGATTGGCCAATCGGTCAGCTTGAATTATTGTGTTTGGCCACGGTTTACTCCTCTGGCAAGAGCGAATTGATACAGTGAAAACCAGGGAAATACAAACACTAATTCATGAATGACATCGCGATTGGAATCGAGAGTATGCTGTAGTTGGAAAACTAGAACGTGGCTGTCTATGACTGTAGTTCTTTGCGAGAGGTATGTTCCCAGTAGTTCAGCAACATTCCAGTTACAACCCAGCCATCGTTTTTCGAATTGACCCACTTGTTTTAATTACTCGTCCGTGGATAAATGCTACTTGCATTGACGAGTTTTCAAAAATTAAATGTTTTCTATATACACACATATCTGCGTCATGGGATCAGTGGAACTGCGGTTGTTTATGGATCCTCCTATATGGAGCACTTTCAATTTCGTTGCTTGGTCAATCGGTTTTAGTACCATCAGTATTTTCCATCGTTCTTCAGTGGTGATGCTGCTCTTCCGCCATTTTCGCAATCAGTTTTTTTCCACCTCCCACTTCTTTAACGATTGATTAATTCATTGAACTTTCGGGCCATCTCTTCTTTTGCTTCGCTCCCACAGCAAGCATCATCCCTCTATCCATCTCCGCTCCCGTCCCTTTCTACCCCTTTCTGCCCTCGATCGTCCTACCATTTCGTTGTGCACGCGAAATTTCCTCTCGGCCATCCTACCTGTCGGATACTCAATTTTCCGCAAAACTTTCAATGCTTCGAACGACGCTACCGGCGAATTGGTTGCCGTAACTCTTCTTCTTGCTCACTTGGCTCCGAGAGTTCGGCCAACTGCTTACTGTACAGGCGGATATTTTTTTTACCACCGCCGCGCCGACCGAGAGAAACCCAGGTGTTGGTGGAGGCATCGGTTCTCTGCAAGCAAAAGAACATACCGCATGGACATACATACAAGGGATTTCTTCGGCATACGCTTTTCCTTTGGAATATAACAGGAAGACTGTGTAGCGAGGTACAAATTGTAAACACTGAAGAAAGTAAGGGTGTTTGTCGAGGCGGGTGAATGGAGGGGCGGTTCCCTCGCCGTGGAATATTTTCGTGGTGCGAATGTTGAGATGCTGGCATCGCGGGGACTTGGTTCTTCTTAGTGAAATATTAATGAATCGGAGAAGAGGGAAATGAGAGGCAGGGAAGAAGGATATTCAAGAGGTTACTAGATGCTTTTGGCAAGACGGTCGGTTGCGCCGGAAAGTTTGGCCCTTAATCGTGCCGTATCTCGGCGAACTTGCTCCGAGCGAGTAACAAATCGGTTTTAGGATGTACGCTATTATAAAAGAGATTTCATGCTGTACCCTCATTGCGTACACTTAGTTCACCTAGCTGGGAGCGCACGAAACTGCATTCAACTTACTGAATTCATACAAGGAAGTAATGCAGTCTACGATCCCATTTTAAATATACATGGAGGCTGCCTTATTTTGCACATACCTATCCAGCCAGCAATGAGTAGCGAGTGAGTAAGGCCAGCTGAGGCTAGTTTCCAAAGTGAAATTATTCTTTAATTTGAAGAAGCGTATATCCTGACAGGCGCACAGAAGGAGCTGCGATGCGCAAAGGAAAAGAATGTAGAGGAAGAGCCAGGCAAGAGAAATTAAATCACTTTCCAACTTTGTTCCTTTCCTTTTTGCCTGGGCCGACCTCGCTCTCTTGGGTTGAAGGCTAATGCGCGCGACAAGAATGAAATTCACGCTTCGCCGAAGGCTTTTCGACAACGGTTGCGCCCTGCCGTTTCGTACGGCCATTGAGTGGCTGAAATATGAATTAATAACGTGCACATTCCCGTTCGGCATGCGTTAGCAATTGGTAGATATTCTCCGATTTATCGATTAATGGTCGATTCACTGGGAAGCCCTCCCCTACATTCCACTGCTATTATTCCACTGGAATTGGAGGCTCGCAGTTTTTTGTCGAATTTCCAGCCAATACATATATGAATCTAGATGGACGCAGCCGCTTGCCACGCAAATGGGCACGTTTCACTCGTTCCCGGAGAAACAATATAGCTTTGCCCGGCTTTGAAAAGGTCTGCTCGTAAAGAATAGAAGAGCAGATCGACTGTCATGTCGTTCGAGGGGAATATAGTCCGGGGAAATATTGAAATGATGCACCGAAAAGTGAAGGAGGATCGGGCGCGTGACTTGGCGCAGACTGACGCGGTTCAAGGTGTTCCTTCTCAAGACGTTCCTACGTCCTACCATGAACAGGAATAAGCTGGCTGAGTGTCTCAAGGAAATCGTGCTAACTTTGCTAACTTGGGCAGGGCAAGGCAGGGCAGGGCAGGCTGAGGTGGAGAGGATATGAAAGTCGAGGCAAGAGCTTCTAGTCATAAATCGTGCGCCTTACTGCACGGACGTACAGATAAGAATGCACTTCCCGGACACGTGGACACCTTATCCACCAAATCTTAAGCCGTTAAAACGACTTTTCCCATTAGCAATCCTCTTCCTCCTCCTCCCTCCCTTCAGACTGATTGCTTAATTAGAACTGCTACCCCGTGTAATACAGCAGAAGTTCATTCGGCCATTCAGAACGTTGGGAATGCTGAAACTTCAACTTATTGCTTGGGATGTGGTGGCGGTTCACTTATTTTCAAGGAGCCCTTCGGACTCGGCCTAACTTGAAGCATGCTTTGCAAGTCACTGGCTGGCCGCTCCAAGTCCACGAGTGGAACTATTGTAGCCCCCGCTATTCAACCTTGCTAACTTCGAAATTGAGTTTGCATAACTCTTCCAGATTCCGTGGCTAACGATGAGCTATTGCCTTCCCGGTAATCAACACAATAATAACATTTCGAGGCTTAATTGGCCAGAGAAACCTTAAATGGTAGTCGTCCGGTGGGAGGCGATAGAGCAGAAATAGTATAAGTTGACTACTTGACTTTCAAGGTTCCGCAATGTCGAAAAGACTAACTTCTCTCGAGCAGTTGGTGCTAATGGATATAGCAAGGAGGAAGTGGCCCGGCTTGGACGATAAAGAAAAGTAAACGGACCCTAGGGGAAAACCTCCCCATTCAACCAACTCTATAAATTCGAGCGCTCCTCTAGAATGAAAAGATTAGCCAACTTTCTTTATTATTTGTCCGTGTCTAGTATATATTTTTTTTTAAATATTCTCATGGTGCGAAGTTTCGATCGGGAGAATATCTAATTCTCCGATAATTGCCGGTGGCTCCCGATGAAACCATCAGATTTGGTCTTCGTTTTAATCCGTCCCCGGACCGTCCACTCTTCTCCCGTGACAGTCTCGCAGAATAAAAGCGACGCTTCTAGTTAACTGATCAGGAGCATAAAGTACATAGTTTTTATTCGCGCCCGGGCGAGCAGCACGCTTGTCACTTGAAGAAAAACTGCGATACATTAATCAGCTTTCTGTCCTCCTCCGATTCCCTTCTTGCCGGGCAGCCTATCCTATTAATCAAAGTATGTTTGCCCTGCCGGCTCAAGCTACGAGAATAGCTAATGAGCTAGGATACGCGATGTTAGCGTTTAAACGTTCAAAATTGGGTGGAAATTCTCAAATATTGCCATCGCGACTTTGCTTTCCTTCAGCATAGTCGGCTTATGCTGAGAAGGTAAGCATCACTGCATTCGTATGTACTCGAGTATAAACTCTGCCAGCTGATGATGAGTCACGATATCCTTTCACAGAGAAAGTTCTGGCATCGCTACATTTCAGAATTTGCTTTACTACAGAATTTGCATATGAAGCAGGATAACTTATTAGTGCACGTGGAGAAGCATTCACTCTAATCGAATACTGGAACTTTGGTTGGGCAAGTCCGAGATGAGAAAACACGAGGGAGGGTTCGATGAAATAAAGGAGGATAGGAGGAGGAGGAGAATTGGAAAGATGAGTATTGTACATGAGGTCTGAACTATAGCTAGGTTTCGGGGAGGTGTTGCCTTGGCACTCGGAGCTGCGTTTCGAGGATCTCTGCGGAATGAGCCGGAGGAGCCGGGAATTCCTGAGGGAACCGCGGGCCTCCTGGAGGTACTGCTGCGGTGAACCACGAGTCCGATCCTGGAATACAGTTCAAACCGAACGAGCTACTACCCTTGTACCAGGTAGAACAGTTTCGTGGTGACTATGGCGGTGCTGCGAGTCCACTCACTCCCTCACCGATGCTTCGCTATCCAATATTCTGCCGATATTATCTTCGAATCCTCCTCCTACTCTAACTTTTATTATCCCTCCCTTTCACCAGTGGATTCGGCAGAAAAAACTAGCTGGCAGTATTAGCCAATCGTCGTTTGAAAGGCAAATTTCTGATTGGAAATTAGAAGATAGTCCGGGTTGGCTGTCAAACAGCCGGATTAAGCGTGTAGATAGATCGAGTGGGAAATTGGTTGGGTTAGAGGGGAGCGCGAGTGCATCGCGGCAAGTATCAGCCGGACAAAGCTCTCACCTCTTTCTAGGTTGCGTCGCGCACACTTCCTTTAAACGGTCCGGGATTACATGGCCCGTGAACAAATCGATTTTCCGCCTCCATACGCTATCAGCCTAACGCAGCACGGCTCCGGCCTCAAGAATATCGAGTTCGTCCTCTCCTATGAAGTATAGTCCTTCCGCGTTCCGCCTTTCCTCACCAGACTAACTTTCCCCAGTATCTCGTCTGTCAGTGCATTAACTTATTGTCCGAGCTACCAGGGCAAACACATTTCCCGAGGATTGCATTCTTTTCGAAATCTTATTCCCCCCAGGATACCTTCTGATGAACTTTGTGCTTTGGATATAAAGATCGAGAATTCAATCAGCCCAATAGCAGGGGAGAACGCAAACTGAAAAGTGTATGATAGTGTTGGTTCGAAATCTTGATGGAAAGCTATTGAACTGCACTATTTCCTAGTTCGTATTATAAAGTAAGAGTGCTAGCGTGGCTGTGTTGGGAGGGAGAAGTCGGGGTTTAGTAGAGAGGGGCGATAGTAGCGCAACACCCGGAAGGGGAATCATAGAAGCAGGAAGTGGCCGGAAATGCAAACCAAAAGTTTAACAAACCTCCGAGGGTTTGCCATTGACGGTGGCAAACTCACGCGTTCCAAACTGCCACGGGGGTTTTATTAGTGCGGCCCCTGCAAAGCCTAGCTCGGTCCCAAGCAGAGATGATGGCATAGCATAGTACCCCAGCGAATAAGAAGATTTCAGCAATGTATATTTGACTTTCCTCGCGCACTGTTTTCCTCATCCAACTGACCTCGACTAACCTTCGACATATACTTCTCATGGCAGTGATACTTTTGCTTATTACCAACTAAGATTTCAGGTTGGTAAACATTGAGTACGTGCGCGTGTTTTCAATGAATATCTGCCAATATTTCCCGTATTATTCTTGTAGGGAGTGGTACGGTTTATGCAGACCTTAATATAGAGTAACCATCCCCCGCAGCGTGCTTTGCCCGCTCGAGATTTACAGGGGAAGTTTTACCCTCGGTGCCTCACCGAGTCTGCTTCCGGCTTCCGGCTTTCCTGTTTTCCACCAGTAGCTGCTAGTCTTGCACTGCTTGGCGCACGTGCTACCTGACGAGCGTCCCGGCACGAACATCGCCCTTCTACTTCCCTCTTCGAAGGTCTTAAGACAGACGCAATAAGCCTGCATTTTCGCATGGCGAACTGTTTGGATTAAGCGACGCCGTTTAATCTGGATAAAGCATAATTGTTACTTGAAGCGTAAATCTAGAAATGGACGCCAGGCTAGTATCAGTTTGTCGGGCGGGATGCATTCGTTGCTATATCTCGAGATTAGATATGCCTGTCTTGGTTTTCGGGTAAGCTCGGATAGGTTCGATGGAAGTAAGAGATGAGGAGTTAGTTAATAGGTGAGGTATACCGCGCATGGGAGTCTGGAGTCGCCTTCGTTCGTCTTAAATGTGGAGCCGCTTTCAGTTGGGGCTTTCTCGTTTCCTGTACAATCACTGAATATGGATGAAGCGCTCGTCTATTCGGCTAAGGAGAAGCGCGCACCGAAAGCTTAAGATATCCTTCCTAGTGAAACGAAACCTTATTCCGAACCCCTGCCCTCCTACGAAACAATTGTGCCTCCCATCACAGTGCGCCCTCTTTCTTCTCCCTTTTTTCATCCGTCTCCTCTCTGGAGCCGCCTGGCCGCCCGTCCTTCCCTTCCCGTACCGCCACCGCCCGTCCGACTTCTTTCGTGCCTGGTTCTCGGCTCTTCTTTAAAGAAGAGCTCTTAATCCTTTCTTAATGTCCGAATAGCCTATTAAAGACTCGCCGCCGCGCTCCGGACAGTGCGCGCCGTGCCAGATCGTACTCTCTACCCTTTCTGCTATGCCTATCGCAAGTTTATTCACCATTAACGGAGTCCGCCTTTCTTATTTTTCCCGACTAACAAGGACTCCCAAGTGGACCATGCGGAAATTTCGAATCAAAAGAAAAATTGCACCGAGAACAGATGAGAGACCGCCGACCATCTTATCTACCCCTCCTACCAACCGAAACTCCTTGGCTTAGCGAGCAGCTGCCCTATTATTAGCTCCCTGCCTTTCTCCTCTAATCGAGTATAAAAGTTCCTTGAAGGAGATCGCTGTCGGGCTCAGTCTGCCGCCCCTCCTGATACACCTTCCCACTGTTCTCAACAAGAAAGCCACCAGGATCCTCTCTTAAGATTGCAATCACTTATTGATCTTCATGGGCTATTCAAAATTTGTTTAAGATCAATCCGGTTGATTCTAGTAATTAATATTGAACCTTCCTCTCGTCGAATTTGTTTCTTTTACCTTTGCCAAGCCGTTCGTTATCCGGTTAGTCTGGTTGTTCCTTTACTGAGGCGGGCAATTTCGTCGGGGCGAACACTGGCAGATTAAATAAGAAAGAGAAAAGGCCAGCTTGCAGACTTGCCGGGAGATGTATTTGCGAAATAGAAAGAAGGAAGGAATTATACGGTCAGTTCTCGCATGCAAGCAACTTCCAGTGTTATACCGGTTCTAGAGAGAGAGTAGCTCTTTACTTTGGCAACACTCAACAACGCTATCTCCGTGTCACGCGCTCTCAACCAACTTCCTTTCAGAATTTATTTACCTCCCAGTCCTTTCTCACTTTTTGATCCTCTTCACTTTCCCCACTGACCGGTGCACGCCGCGCCATACATGAACAATAAGTCTCTTGTGCATTGTATATTACACGGATCTAGGATTAATGTTCTCCCCGGCAAAAAGGAAGCTATTTCATTTGGCTCGTTAGCGCGGTTAGCCGTACTTATGTTAATTTATCTGGCGGCCCTTGGGGGACTTGTGTCGCAGATAAATAAAGTTTTTACTTGCTCAGGAGCAGCTCGCACTCGAGTAGTCGGCTCGGTTAACTGTGGAGGAAAGAGACGGTAACAGTAGCAGTAACAGTAGCGGTAACAGCTAGAATTCCGCTCACTTCCAATTCGCCGTGTTTCCCGGAGAAAATGTCCTGCCGGTAGCGCTCCCACTAGTCGACTAGTCCCGCTTGTCCGCCTGCGCGCTATCAAATTGGAAGCACGCGCTCTACTTTTAATTAATGCGCCGGAGACGCGACGTCTGCCTCGTTTTTCTCTAGTTTCCGCTACTCCGGCTTTTGCTCGCGACCTTCCTCCTCCTCCACCTCGTTCTCGTTCTGATTCTCCTTCTGCGAGGCCCCCTTCAACGCATGACAGCTTTCATTCCTACGCATAGAATTAACCGAAATCCGCATGGCGAAATTAATGAGAGAGACATACACCAACTTTTGATAAAGTACTGTTTGCAGCCCTCTACGACTAGCTAGCTTCGTGTTAGTCTTGCCAGTTGACGCGCAGCTACAAATATTTGCTTTCGATATCCGCCCTTCGATATAGGCTGTCCCCCGAAGCTCTCTCTGTGCCCAAATCTGATCAAACTCGAGCGTCATCATCCCCCAGGACAACTATGCCCGAGTAGCTTTGTGTACGTTCACTGGTCGGTCTTGCTTGAATTGTTTGTTGTCTAGGAAAATATGGATTTGAATCTTTTTTCGGCCAGAGGTCGAAACTGACTCAAGGTGGAAGGATGCAAAAAGTTGGCTGGATGTTTCGTCGTTGCCGATATCAATAAAGAAGGCAGTGAACGAAAAGAGAGGAAGGCGGTTAGATAAGTTGGTGGTGGCTGCATGGCGAAGATACGAAAAATACCTATAGATATGTGGGCGCGAGTATAGCGGTAGACCGTTTGCCGGAGAGAAGTATTTGCCGGTATTTGCGGTGCAGTTACCTGCTCGAAAACCTAGACCACCGCTATAAGTCAGGCCGGCTGTACCAGCGATAAGCGTTCCTTTCGCACTGTGAAATGCACGCGGCACGGCACGGCACACTCTCCAACCGCTCTCTCCCTCCTTCTTTTTCCCCTCGCCAATTATAAGGGAATCGTGCGCGAAAAGCTTTATTTCTCTGTGGTTGGCCGCCGTTGGATCCTCTCTTTGGTCTCGGTGCCCGATTCGAACAACAACGCCTTCCATTTTCTCAAGCAAAAATGTCGTCAGCGCTCGCGCGACGAGGCCGCTTTATCGACTCGACGCTAATCCACAAAACTGGCGGCACACCTCCTTATAAATTCCAGGCATAGCGGAGCGGCGGCGGAGGCAGCTTTCAAAGGCGCTGGCTTGAAAATCAATCGAAGCCCGGGAACGGGAGGGTTCTCGCGATACTATAGCGTAGTCTCGGCAACGGACTCTCCGAGGCCGACATAGCTTCGCGCTCGGTTCGCAGAACTTTCTCGAAAAGTCTATCGTCTCGAAAGTTTGTCGCAGGCGTTTCCGTGATCGCGCGGCCCAGCTATTGGAGGAATAAGAGGATAAAGAGAGCTCCGCTCTCGATGGGCGATGGCGACGGCAGGAGTGGCATGCGCCTCCAGCAAGAGGAGCAAACGAAACCACAGGCAGAAGCGGCGCGGCGCGGCGGCCGCCGCCGCCACTGAAACGGACAAGGGTTTCAGTTTGCATTAACCGAATGTAACTTCGGCTAGACTCAAGACCGCCGTTGATACTGAAAACTCCATGGAGGAGCATCGACTTCCACCAATATAATAAATATGTATGCGTCGCGCGCGACCTTCCACCGAATCTAAGATAGTTTCGCCGCAACATACGCAAGCGTAATACCTGCTTTCCAATCAAGAAAGACTTAATATCAATGCCGGTTGGTTTCATTGATCGAGAATGTTCGAACATGAACTTTAATTCCAATTAGCGTCGTTGATTTATCGCTATTGAGTTGATCGGCATAGGCGCGGAGGGCTGGCTGGCGTGCAATTACGGCATTGCCGGGTGTCGCGCACGGCCGCTAAAATGGTCCAGTTATAAACAGCAGCGACCACCACTAAAATCGATACTCCGCATGCTCCGGATGCGTCCTCAGTAAAAACAGTAGGCGAGCTTTTTTCGAATCGTCGTCGTCGTTTCGTCCTGCTAGCCCCCGTAGCGATCCTTTGAATTTCCTCGATGGTAACCGTGCTCGCCGGACGATCACTACCACCACTACCACGAACACTATCGCCACCAGATACTGACGGCTGCTATTTCTTTCGCCAACAGAAATGCAGATTACTATTCAGCAGGCACAGGATGAGCTCTGATTTAATCCTGCCGGATTATACGATATTGTCGCAGCATTAACATTTCCCGTTCTCGTGCAAGCAAAAGCTCCTGCTGTGCTAGCAGGAAAAAAGTCCGAGTGAATAATATTCCCACTCTCTTTTGCCGGCCCGGCCTTTCCGTTGTGGCTCAAAAATATATGGCAAGCGTTAATGCCGACAAACAATATGGACAGTTTGCAGCTGAGCGCTCCAATCTAAAGGAGTGGGAGAGGTGGGCGTAGAGAGAGAAGGGGCCAGTAAACGAAATAGAGGCAGCAGGGAATTAAAGTCGCTCTACTGGGGAATGCCCGATCCAGGAAAAAGCGGCGAACAATAGAGGGAGATTGAGAGATTGGGAAAGAGAGGGAAGGTCGTGGTGAACCATAACTGATGACACATCCAAATGAAAACACATCGAGACACCCAGCCTCTCATTATAGATGAAAAGTTTTAATTGTTCCGGCGACCTGTAACTCCTATTATTTATTCAGAACTTGGCAAATTCAATCGGAAATCTGGCTCAATTATTGGCGAGCATTGTTTCGCCTGACATTTGATAGGATACAATTATAAACTATAAAGCTAGATATATATATGCGAATGCTCTATATTCCGTCGAGAGAAAGACAAAGGATTGATTTTCTAATTCAACGTGCTCGAAAAAGAATGTTATGCGCAGCAAACATAAGATGTAACTAGGTTGGTTACAGGTTACGCGTTGCCGCGGGCAGCAAGTGTATATTTTAGTAGGAAGCAGAAAGCAGAGTGATGCAGTGGCGCGCGGCTTGCCAAAGAGTGAGCGAGGCAAGCTGACTCTAGTTGCGTCGCGTTGCGTCAGGTTGAGTGCGCATATGAATCTGAGATCCAACAGGCCGAAACGAAAAAGCCTGAAAATTTAACGAAAGACTGACGGATAGGGTGGTTGTGGCTGGTCAGCTGGCAGCTGGAGTTGGTAATGGAGGCTTTCCCCATCACCGCGCTCCATTCGTCCGCTTGTTCTTGGTCCCTCTGCTTGGTTAGCTCTTCTAGGAACGCTGCCTGAATCGCTCCTGGCACACCGCTTGCTTGCATTTCTCCTCCCACGTCTCTTGACGTGTTTCATGTCGAGGGCGCTGAAATAGACACTCCTACTTGACAGTAACATTATCCCCTTATCTTTAATATCCTTCGTTTTGAACGATTTCACCATCTTCCTTTTTTTCCCAGCTGTGTAATCATTCCTTATATGTTGTATAATTGTAATTAATATTTGCCCGAGGCAAGTAAAATATTAGGAGGGAGGAGAAGCGGCTGATATACGCTTGGCAATTTCCAACAGTTCCTTCCTAGCAATCTTGCCGGTGGTCGTGAGAGGCATTTTTTCTAAGAATTGAATTCCGGCTCGTACCATACAGTACCAGGGCAAAGTGTCTTTTACTAATTTCATTAATTCCTCCTCCGTCACCTGAAAGATATAATTCCTAGTGAAGTACTTGCCGAGCAGTTTCACCTGGCGGAGAAGCGGGAATAAAGTAGGCCGAGGAAGAAGAAGCGCGGCTTCTCCCCTGGTGGATTCTGATTTGACGAAACGACTTTAATTAATGGAGATTTAAGTACCTTTTTACCAGGCACTTTAGTGATGAAGGCCATCGGGTGTTCGCTGTCGGTTTCGTGGGGCACCGGTACCACCGCCGCTTTCATCACCGACGGGTGACTTTCCAGGACGGATTCGATTTCCGTGGCAGAAAGATTAATAGATCTGTAGTTTATGTTTTCAGAAGTGCGAGTAATAAAGAAAATCTCCCCGTCTTCGTCGTAGTACATCAAATCGTAGGTGCGCAGCCACCCTGTTACCCATTCGACTATGATTATTTCGTTTTAGTTTGAAATTTTTTAGCCGAAAGTACTTGAAGAAGTCTCTACCGTCTTTAGTGAGTGTTTGCTTTGTCACTTCTGGATTCTTGTAGTAGCTTTTCATTATGTAAGGGGACTTTATGTATAATTCGCCAATCTGGTTGGCTCCGAGCGTAACACCCGTCTTCGTGTCAACTATTTTAATTCTTTGACCTCTGCAAATGAAGCCGCACGAGCCCACTTTGTGCTTTTCTGCTTGGGATATCACCAGGCCACCAGACTCAGTCATTCCTGAAAAATGCTTGACACATGTAATTGACAATAAACTTTCAATTAGCACTGTCAACTGGTTTTCCAATACGGTAATTACCATAACATTGCAACACCTTTACGTGAGGATAAGCTTGAGCAAGAATTTGTTCTTTGCGGGCGTCGAAATGAGATCCGCTGATAACCAGTTTCCTCAGACTCTTCAGATGATATTGCTCGTGATATCTTTGCTTCACCCATCGCAACGGGACACAAGGATCGCTTCCAAAGTACGTTACCTGAAGTAAACTTCGTGAAGTTTCCCCATAGACTCTTACTATCTTTCATCGTTGAATTTCCTTACCCCGTATTTATCAATGAGCTCGAAGTATGAGAGGTCTTCGTTGCCGGTGGATATCATTATAACTCTAGTCTCAGAGAGGATACCTTCAATTATCAAAACCAGACCGAAGTGCCAGCGGATAGTTGGCATCCAGATTGCGACCTCGCCAATGATATTAACCGCCTCAGTAGTGAAACAAGAATGGTAGAGGGAACGATAGGATAGTTCTACTCCTTTAGGCATTCCCGTTGAACCGGAGGAGCAACATATTACTGCTGTGTCCTCTGGATCCTTTACAGAGCAGCACTCGAACTCTCGGACCTCCGAATCATTGACACTCGCGATTACCTCATCCAGGGATTCGAATCCCTCCGCTTCTCCTATTGTCACGATCTTAATATCTTTATTTTCCTTTGCTGCAGCCTCTTTCACTCTTACTGCAGCTTCCGCAGTGACAAGTACTAATTTCGGAGATACAAGCTGTAGATAATAGCGCGCTGATCCTGTGGGAGTCAGTTATTCTCAATACTCGCACCATTAGTCGACCATAAGTAGATATAGCATTATGACGCACTCGTGGACAAATTATGATCCCATGTGCTAATTATAGCAGCGAGGTAGAGTGTTGCGAATACCGGTAAACAGACTTCCAAGCAGTTGTGCACACAAATGCCAAGAACGTCGCCGGGTTCTATACCCTGCCTTTTCAGCCAGATCGCACACTTCACGCTTTTCTCGAGTACCTCTTCGAATGTGTTGTACTTTCCGCTGGCTGCATCAACCTACCAGGCATAACGCATTATTCAGATCCGGACGTAGCCTGATCTATGGCCGATCCTCTAAACAAAGATGCGACTGACAGCAGATTACCTGTGCCATAAATTTCGGTTTGCTCCTCAACTTTTCAAGTACCGCCTTTCCAAGATCCCAGCGGTCATTGGCTACCTCCTCGCCTATCAGCATATTATTCTCGATTCTGAACTTTGGTTTATCCTTTTAGAGAATATGCGAATGAAGAATAATGACTAACATTGAAAATCTTGATTAACATTGAGGAAATGACAGAAGCAGACTTTCCAGTTTTTCGAAGGTTTAAAAACTTTTCCCAATTGTTCATAAATTGATTGTTTTAGTATTATAACGGACAGAAAACAAAGAATCAGTGGCAAAAGTGCCGCAATTGTGCCGAAAACACATTGAAAACTGATCTTGAATGTTTCATTTTAGCGGTTTTCCTCATGTTTTTTTATCTTCCCGACCTTTCCCGGGGCTGAAACTTTGTAGAAAGTGTTTTTTTGCATCGAGGAAGAAGTAGAAAAAATTCCAGAGCCCTAGCTCAAAATTCATTTTTTCGCAAATTTTTTAAGGCATACCCCTTCAAAAATTTTCGATTTTTCGAAGGTTCTGGGACCGGGACGAACGCTTGATTTTTCGAATGCTCGTGTCTCAAAACGGATAAAAAACATAAATGTTGTGGGGGAAATGCCGGAATTCAACCTAAAACACATGGAAAACCGATCTTGAATATTTCATTTCAACGGTTTTGGCCATGTTTTTTTATCTTCCCGACCTTTCCCGGGGCTGAAACTTTGTAGAAAGTGTTTTTTTGCATCGAGGAAGAAGTAGAAAAAATTCCAGAGCCCTAGCTCAAAATTCATTTTTTCGCAAATTTTTTAAGGCATACCCCTTCAAAAATTTTCGATTTTTCGAAGGTTCTGGGACCGGGACGAACGCTTGATTTTTCGATTGCTCGTGTCTCAAAACGGATAAAAAACATAAATGTTGTGGGGGAAATGCCGGAATTCTACCTAAAACACATGGAAAACCGATCTTGAATGTTTCATTTTAGCGGTTTTCCTCATGTTTTTTTATCTTCCCGACCGTTCCCGGGGCTGAAACTTTGTAGAAAGTGTTTTTTTGCATCGAGGAGAAAGTAGAAAAAATTCCAGAGCCCTAGCTCAAAATTCATTTTTTCGCAAATTTTTTAAGGCATACCCCTTCAAAAATTTTCGATTTTTCGAAGGTTCTGGGACCGGGACGAACGCTTGATTTTTCGATTGCTCGTGTCTCAAAACGGAAAAAAAACACAAATGTTGTGGGGGAAATGCCGGAATTCAACCTAAAACACGTAGAAAACCGATCTTGAATGTTTCATTTTAGCGGTTTTCCTCATGTTTTTTTATCTTACCGACCTTTCCCGGGGCTGAAACTTTGTAGAAAGTGTTTTTTTGCATCGAGGAAAACGTAGAAAAAATTCCAGAGCCCTAGCTCAAAATTCATTTTTTCGCAAATTTTTTAAGGTATCTCTTTCTTAAACGACCTTCTTATTCATATTTTATCTGAATTCCGTCATCATTTGTTGATCTCCTATTGTATGGTGATGGGATTTCCTGAGATTCTGTGGTCTGTGATGATCGCGAGAGTGGCAATCGTGTAGGATATGTCGCATGTTGCGGTTAATCGAAGCCGCATGAATTAACAAGAGGCTTGGCGAGGCATTGCTTTGAGGGTGAGAGACCAGGGCAGGCTCGCCTCCTCCCCTCGGGACTCGACTAGCGAATTAGCAGACCACGTTAGCCGCCGCTTGTATCGTGTTGTGCTGCAGCTGTTGGATATGTATAGTGCCTCTACGATTTTCAGTATTATCGTGTGAAATCTCATGTAGGAAAGTTCTATGAACAGTGAGAGCATTTGGTACGCTCCGGAAAGCATAGTATTGTCGGAGTTATAGCTTGACAGTCGGGTCAAAGTGTACACGAACGAGAAGGAAGCAGGGTCAACGATCAATGGGCGTTTTAGGGACTCATTCAGCTAATTGCTCGCCTCGCGTTCCCTCCGTTGCCGCTACTATCGTAAATCGCTATTGGAGAGCATTTTTCAAAGTTGACAGAATGCAAATCTAACGGCGAAAGGAGAATGGCCGAGCACACTCGGATGCAGACTGGCATCGATCTCGCACTACTGCAGCTCGTTGATGCATATTTTGTTCTTCACTGCTCCTGCTAGCCCGTAAAATATCACCGGACGGCGCGGCGTCGCCTTCCTTATTTCTAAGGGATATCATCGTAAAGCTTTTCGTCGATTACTCTTCCCATCAGATTCACCAATGATAGTTTCTTTTATTAGAGGCTCGCGTAAATCCTGATTATCTTTATCGAAATAAGTCAAGTTCACCCCCAAATGACACTCACCTGATTCATTGCTGCTGATTTCCTTGAGTCAGCTGCTTCAAAGGTACTTGGATTTAATTTGAATTCGAGCTATGCACCGCAGATGAAAGGAATCGTTGCACAGTGTGCAAGCAGATTCGAAATACTGCTCACTCTTTTGCGAAGCACATTGTTATGCACTCTCGAGCCACCCCACTAACTATATTTACATTTCGCGATAAGTTGCTTATGTAAATGATAAACAAACGGGAGTGCCCGCTATCCCGTTATGACTATATGAGTATGACTATCGCACCAGTCGATACTTAATCCTTTATTATTTCTTGCGACTGATGCTTATTAGTATTATATTTCCGCAAGTAGGAGGAAAACATAGGTTGAGTAGAGAGGAGTGATCGATATCTTAGAAATGCAAGCCGGTATGAATAAATGGCCAGTGGTGAGGAGGACGTCAAAATTTCATATCGCCAAGTTTAAATCGAATTTGACATTTGGCTGCACCACGCACGCTTACTATCACGCTTAGCTGGCTGCGTCATGAATTTCCTGGGTGATTGCAAAGAGTGGATTTCATGAGAAAAGCTCCCACCGACGTGAAATAGACGCAACTTCCAGCCAATGTGTGCCAGCGACGTCGTGAAATTTCATATTTCTCGCACTTCCGACCGCATATCCCTTTCTCCACCTTTCCTTCCTTCTTCATCTCCCAAACCCACACATTCGCACTTACATACATTCCTTCTTTACGACAGGCCAACTTTTCACCTCCAATACGCAAGTAATATTCGATTAGGACAAAATTAAATTAACAGAAAAGTACGTGTAGATTTGCACGCAAGTTAAGAACAATATGAAACTTTTATTGCTTCCACAAAACTTGAGCTATTTCCTTAAGCTTCTTCCTCGAAAGTTTGCCAGTGGCTGTTCGTGGAAAATCGTTGACGAATACGAGACCGCCACGTAACTTACTGTAATATTCCAAGTTTTTATCCACCAAGTCTATCAATTCTTGTTGCGTTACCTAAAATAAAGTGGCCCGTGGAATTAGCAGAGAGGATGTAAACAATGATTCATTGGCCAGCTTGTGTTGTCTCTCACTTCTTTTCCTGGTATTCGGCGGACAAAAGCAATTGGTAGTTCGTCGTCGATTTCATGAGGCACACCAACCACAGCCGCCTCGAGGACCGCAGGGTGTTTTTCCAAAAAGGCTTCGATCGGGGCCGGCGGAACATTGATTGACTTGTATATAACGAAATCGGATATTCGTCCAACAATGAATAATTCACCGTTTTCATCGTAATATCCCACATCACCACTGTGAACATAGCCTGAAACAAACGAGATCAAATTCTCGCTCTATTGTCTTTGCTATTTAAAAGACCAGGCACATTAATAGATTACCATCCCGATCAATCAGTTCTTTGCAAGCTTCCCGGTTATTATAATAGCCTTTCATCACGTATGGAGATTTAATGCAGATTTCAGCGGTTTCGTTGGGTCCGACCAACTTTCCAGTCTGGCGATCGATCAATTTCAGATTGACGCCTTTAACTACTGGGCCGCAGGAGCCAGCCTTTCCGTCTCCTCTCTGATGAGTGGAAATCCCTCCGACGTCAGTCATGCCTGAATGAGATTTCCATGATTGGTTGCCATTTGTCATACTGACTGGTCAAGTGTCGCAGTTCCAAGTAAACAATCGGAGGTTACCGTAAGTCTGGACGATGGTAGTGTGGGGCAACTGTTTACGTAGAGCGGTCTGGTGTGCCGCTTTGAGGGGGGAACCACCCGAAAGGCAAACTTTCAAGGAAAGCATTGGATATTTAGAAAGGAGATTATACTTGAGCATACGCATTAAGACCCCAGGCCCGGCACCAAGCCAGGATACCTAAGCAGTTATTATTATCAGAACTATAGAGAAATCCACTTGAGACAGAAAGATAGCACTCGACTCACCTTGTACTTCTCGATAACTTGGCAAAGTCTCTCGGTCTCGAGATAGTGATCAATTACAATTCTAGGCGCATTATCCAGAACTGCTTTTACTATAACCGAGAGACCATAATGCCAGCGAATTGGTGGTAAGCAGACGACGATGTGATTTCTCATACTCATCGCGTCTATGAGATTCATATAATTGGTGAGGGAGAAATGGGATATCTCGGTGCCTTTCGGAAGGCCCGTAGTACCGGAGGAACAGCATATCATGCAGGTATCCTCTGGGCTTGCAATTCTCGTGCACTCGAACTTTTCGAGCTCGGCATTCTCCTCGCTTCGGAGAACGTCCATCAAAGACTCCGATTCGGCCAACTCCTCGAAGACCACCAACTTCACCCTGAGATCCTCCTGCTTCGCGGCTTCCCTTAAGCTTCCCACTGAATGCGCATTCACGAAAACTATTTTCGGTCTCGTCAGCGATAGGAAATACCTGGCCGTAGCTGCAAATGGAACACCGGAATTTCTACGTCGAACTAAACCACCATTGCTCTCGATCAATGGAAATGTTTAGCGATGGCTATTCTATATTAAATTGGCACTGCTAGAAATCTAAGTAGCTCACTTATAGTCAGGTCATCGTCCCAGGTGTTTACTATCCCGTTTACGTAGAATGTTGCAAACACTGGAATGTACATATCCATGGTATTTCCTACACAGACACCGACAATGTCGCCAGGCTGAATTCCTTGTTTCTTCAACCAATAAGCGCATTTCACGCTCTTCTCCGTCATCTCGCTGTATGTGCATTTTGCCTCAGTGATACCATCCACCTGAGGTTAGTCAAAATAAATGACCTCCAATTCTGCTTATGGTAGAACCGGTTGGAAAGTTGTTGTGCTTTTACCAGTCCAATATGATGAGGGTTCGATTTGAGTGCTCGGTGAATCCGCTCCCCGACACTGATAGCATCATAGCAAAGAGGCAAGTCATCTCCAATCAATTCATTCTCCACTATTCTAAAGCCTTCTCCCACCTTGCACCAGGATAAAACAATACACGCGTAAATATTAGGTTTTCTCGACTTTCATTCCTTCACTTTTCCAGCTAAATACACTTGGTCTTGAATGAGTTTGCCAGCTGTGTTCTATACCTTGTTGAACATTCTCCGGAGCACAGGTTGGCTCTCTTGCACTTGTGCTATTGTCTGACTATCGCAAAACTTCCTTGCCGGCTTATTCTCCTCGATGCATTCTTAATGGCAGCGAGTCGCACAAGAGAATTCTTCGAATCTTCTTGGGAATTCTCTTTTATTTGGTGCCGGCAGATTCCGTGGATAGTTTGTTTCTCGACTGCCATCTGTGAAAACTTGGTGGACACGAGTCTCTTTGCCAGTAGCCAGATCAACATTAGTTTTTGCAGAAAATATTGTGAGAGAAATATGTCTCCGGGATTCGCGCACAATGTTTGCGGGAGTGTTATACCGCTGATAAACATATGTGTAAGCGGGAAAGTCTCGGTCGCAACTGTTTTCAAAGTGTAGCAATCTGTTCCTCTTCTTGCATTCAAGTATTACTTGTTTTCAGATTTTTTCCTCTTGCCCGATTGGTCGAAGGAGGAAAAGGTAAACATTGTGCAAACATGCTCTGACGAACAGCCGGCTCTTTATTGATTCACGTGTTAATTGACCGTGGAATAGTCTCTCGGTGATACTCTTTTATTTTCAGAATAAATGGCGCATCCGAGAAAGCATCATCAATACTTTCCGGTTAGGAGAATGCATTCTGTGCGTGAAAGCCACGCATTCGACAGGGATTTATGAAGTTGCCCGGCGGTAACGAACTTTTTCAGCCGTGAGAGTTAAACGATTGTTTATGTGATCGTGGGACACCTTATGTCAGGAAAAATTGTGGCCGCGAGCGAATTGGGTTCAGCAATGCGTGAATTAAATCAAATGCGATAAACTAGAAATACAGTGGAGATATTTATTTGTCAGTTTTCCACTTGCAACTATATACTATTACAACAAATAGTCAACATGTACATATAGATATATCTAATAATTTTTTAATACAAGCTTTTTTAAACAGAGTTTCATTTTGTCATTGGACTGCTAATTTCTTCAGCTCTAATTTAGCGACCTTGCCAGTAGATGTACGTGGCAATTTTTCTAAGAACTTGAGTCCCGCGTGCAGTCTCGAAAACCATGGAAGACTGTTAGCAACCAAATCAACAAGCTCCTCCTCTGTCACCTGAAAATACCAAAGAATATTAATTATATTTCGAGTGCCATATTAAATCGCGATATTCACTTCTGTTCCAGGCATTTTCACGGCAAAGCCCAATGCGTGTTCCTCTTCGATTTCGTGGGGCACTCCAATAACTGCAGCTTCAAGAACTCCCGGGTGACTTTGCAGAACGGCTTCAATCTCCGCCGGCGAGACATTGATTCCCCTGTGGTTGATGAAGTCTGACAGCCTTTCGACAAGGAAAATCTCACCATTCTTATCGTAATAGCCGATGTCTCCCGTATGCAGCCAACCTGCAATGGTAAATCATTCTTTCACTTATCAATCGCATAATAATTGCTGAGTGAGAATACCTTCGGAGTCCAAAGCTTTTGCGGTCGCTTCGGGATTATTATGATAACAATTCATCATATAGGAAGATTTCGTTAAGATTTCCCCAGTCTGGTTTGCCCCCAGGATTTCTCCTGTCGTTCGATCGACGACCTTCACTCTTACAGTAGAACCAACAAATCCGCAAGAGCCGGGCTCGCTTATTTTTGCCTGACACGTGCACTGTCCGCCGAGGTCAGTCAGCCCTGAAACAAGAGGCACCGGTTTCCTCTTATGGAAGTTCAATCGTGTTTGTAGTCCTCTTTATTGGAGTGTGAACCAACCATAACATTGCAATACATAAGTGTGAGGTAACAGCTTCTGGAGAGCCAGTTGCATGTGCCCTGGGAAGTGCGATCCGCCATAGAGAAGGACTTTCAAACTCGGGAGAGTGTAGTTCTTCAGTTCATGGAATTTAACCAATCGGATGGGAAAACAAGCGTCAGATCTCATCCACGATACCTGTTGTTACATATTCCTTTAGACTGCTATTACTTTTCCTCCAACAATATTCTTTCATATTTTACCTTGTATTTTTCAATGTACTGGCATAGTAGATCATCATCATCGTAATCCGGCACGACTACCCTTTTTGAATACTGTAAAACTGCTAGAACTACTACGAA
Organism: Ectemnius continuus; assembly: GCA_910591665.1. Lineage (NCBI taxonomy): Eukaryota > Metazoa > Arthropoda > Insecta > Hymenoptera > Crabronidae > Ectemnius > Ectemnius continuus. Next base: position 1,742,121 of record OU342868.1, on the reverse strand, counting down.
AAGACCACAGTACCATCGCAAGGTGGGCGTCCACATTGAAATGTGACCTTCGAGATTGTGAACATCAGTATGAAACATGTAATTGATCATTGCCGAGTGAGAAAGTTCCGTCCCTTTTGGAAAACCAGTTGTACCAGAGGATGAAACTATTATTGCAGTAGAATCGGGTCGACATATTTCCTCGCATTCGAAGTCTTCCATCTCTTGTTTCGAGCAATCTATTTTCAGGATGTCGTCCAATGATTGGTAACCTTCTAATTGGCCATAAGTTACGATCTTCACATTCTTTTTCAATTGTTTAGCCGCCTCTGCTAGATTCTTCGCCGATGCTGCATTTATTAATACGATTTTCGGACTCGTCAGCGACAAGTAATTTTTTGCAGATGCTAGAATTATATATGTGCCAATTGGAGTAGTTGCAAATTGGTCCCAGTTCAATATTTAATCAATTAATTGTTATACCTATCGAAAGTTCGTAGTCCCAGGTATTTGCAATTGCAGCCACATACATAGTACCAAATAAAGGGATGTACGAGTCCAAGTGATTATCGGTGCAAATCCCAATAATATCACCTCGAAGCACTCCCTCTTTTTTCAACCACATAGCCCACTTGACACTTTTCTCCATCATCTCCGCGTAACACGTCTCTTTTCCTGTCAAGGCATCCACCTGCAAAATTGCAAAATTACTATCAGCAATTTTGCCAGGCAATGCCGAACTATTCACTGATTTACCTGTCCTATGAAGTCCGGTTTACTTCTCAATTTGTCCAGAACTAATTTCCCTACATTTGTCCGATCTTTGTACACTGGTCTTTCATCGCCGATCAAAATATTATTTTCGATTCTGAACTTGTTTCCGTTCTACGGAATTAAGAAGTAATATACACACACACTGTTTTTCTAGGCAGAAAGTTTAAATCCTACCTTGAGGGAGTTCTCAACTGTCGCTGAATTAGCCATCTTGCTAGAAATTTGCACAGCACTGTTCTTCAGGCCGGCGAATTGACACAGTTTCAGTTTAGCCTTAGACTAAGACCAGCCTTTCTTATAACCTCTGCTTTTATCGAAGATTGAACGGAACGCTATGAAAATTATGCATTTGTTTTAAGCCGTAGTTCTGATAAGCTATCAGACCATCTAAGACGAGGACAGATGGGAGAAGAGCAAATATATTTTTTGCCTGACAATGAGAAATAAGACTCAATTGTCCTTAACGCGAGGAAGAAAACATCCACGCTTCTGTCTTGACTGTAGTTTAGACAAGAAAGGTGTGCGTTTTATCAGCTGCTAGCTTTTAAACTACTTACTATCTTCTCTTAAGATAAAATGGCAATTACTGCTTCCGCGTGCAATTAGATGACTCGCAGCAGTCATTGTATTCCTTGAGGAAGCAATAAATAGTAACAGGCTATAATAAGTATGTTTACAAAAACCACTGAGAAACCTTGAGGACTTCTGTCAAATCATGATGAAACGGAAGGCCAACTTTTCCGTTGTCCACTTGTTCTAAGACTTTGAGGTCCTAAGATTTCGAGTCGATGCGCTCGGCTGGGTCCTAATTACGCGTTCTCGAGAGTTTTCCTCGTCCAAGAACTAACTATTGGTGACCTTTCTATCTATTGAATTGGGCCCAGTCAATTCTTTTCCTCTCTTCCCGGTAAAGCAAACATCTAGTTCTTCCGAAACCGCTTTCTCCTTCTTCTGCTTGGAGGAATAATCTTCGCTATTTGCCCTGACTTTCTTGCTTCGTTTCGTCCTTTCTTCCATTCCTGAAAGTTTCTTCGAGGCAGGAATAAATGGTGAGCAGGAGAAATGCCTGTTCCGCTTCTTCATCAGACAGTACTATTCACCTTCCGGTCGAATTGCCGGCCAGCAGCTTGGCCATTAATCTGCGGGCAATACGGTCTCTTCCGCTGCGAATGGCGAGGAGAAAATGAGAAGGGCGCATCCTTCCCTTATTTTCCTAATGATAGATCAATTAAAGAGAAATATGCAAATTCCCAGCTGAATTGGTTGCCGGATCGTTCGTTTATTGGCCAGTGGGAAAAGTGTCCTTGTCTGGCAAGTGGAGTTTTTCGAAGAGCATTCGTTCAAGAGACAATTGGAGTGGTAGCGATTTTCAAATTGGCTAGGTTCTCTCTGTCTCTTGGGAAATGGGTGGAGCCACTATTTTCGGTGCAAGTCTCCCGGTATCGTGTTTCTCTAGTTCTACGCTCGGGGGCTATCGTTCCGCATTGCGAGCAGTGTGGCTGGAAAAGGAAATGTTTAATTACGAGGGTCAATTAATGGTCCTTTGCCGGAACAGTGGAAGTTGGTGTGTTCGGGGGATCCGGGGAATCCTGGATAATATCCGTTCGATCGGCTTAAGCCAGGCAGCTATAATTCGATCGGTTTCTTGATTACAGATCACTTCGAACCTTCTTTCGATGGACTTTTAAGCTTTCCCCTCACAGTCTTTGATTACGGTTAGTCATTTGAGAGGGTCTAAGTTTGCCAATTGACGATATTGGTCTGTAATCTGTAGCAGCTTTATTATCGAGAGCACTTGGGAGGGATGATATTAATTAGAAGCGGCATCGGTGCCAATTGCATTCCCCCTGAGCAAACTTTTTTACTCTGGCGTGCGGAGTTCGATATAAAGCAGAATATCAACGTCCTCTTTCGATTCACCTTCTCTTTCTAGCCCGTTCCTCCCCTCCCCGGCTTCCTCCCCCAGTTTCGTCACAGTCGGCGAGCATTCTGCCTCATTCTCACCGCGTCTCTTGCATCGATGGGGTCTCGCTCGCTTCATTAAAGCTCCGAGTGTTTCTGCCGCTCAATTCCGTTTAAAACTCTATATCGATCTTCCCTATGAGCTTTGCCCAATCGTGAAAGGACCACCGGTCTCCTCTTAATAAACTTTATTTTCTCGAAATTTCACCGGCACCCTCGCCAACCAATTTAGCCAAGCGTTATGCCTTGTTATTTTCGAGGCGGAGCTCGTTCACTCTGAAATCGGCCAATGACCCACACTTATTTCTTCATTTTTCAAGAGGACCATTCGCTCCCGTAATTCCCGAGATGTTAATATTCATGGAATGGGACTGTTCTTCTCAAGTTCGAGTGCAGTAATATCGGAGTGAAGAGGCTCCAGAGGGCCTTTCTCCCACAACTCACATTTTCCTCTGCACGCGAATGTAAATGATGACCTCTACCGGCGGCTCTACTGTCCTCTATGACTTTCGACTACATACGAGGGCTTCAATTCAGCAGGCTTGAGAATTCCGTTCTTGGTAGCTCGCCTGTTAGATGGCTGCCTCGAGTACTCGATTCCTTCCTCTCACTGAGATAGATCAAGCCAAGTGCTGCTGCACTGCACTGCACTGCACTGCCAGCAGAATATACCAGCAAGGAATAATCGAATTCATAAAGTCAGCAGTCCGGCTCGCTTTATGTCTACCGGCTATCCGATAATGTTCTTAGATCTAGAACCCTCGCTCGAGCCTCTTAACGCTCTATCTCCACTCGTATCCTCCACCTTTAGCGTTCGAGTCGGAGCAATCTTCCTCCAGAGAGTATAGGCTCGATCGCTTTCAAACAGGAAGCTCCGCAACAACTCCAAACTTCGTTTACTACCAGCGCCGCAGGAGTTTGCTGCGCTTTGTGCTGTAACCAATCAGAAACTTTGCAAAGCTCTCCTTCCTGATACTTCGTCTACTTCAACCTCATTCGATTCTCGCGCAACCAGTTATTTCTCTCGGCTGCCAATCAGTACAACCTATTTCCAGCAACCATTACTAACTCATGCAAAACTAGCTATGTATTCTTTTCAATAAGCTTTTGTTTAATACAGCTGGCAATTTTCCCTGTTACCGGGCAAACCGCTTTAAGGAAATTCATAATGTTCCTAGTTAGTTCATTAATGCGCATTTCCCTCGGCCCCGATATTACGTAAGGCTCGCGCCACTTTAACAGGATTCTTCGATGTTGTAATAAAGCAGTGGAGAAAAGACTTAATATAATAGTTACGTAAGGCAAGGGTATTGGGAAATTGTAGTGTGGCGAAGCTTTTGAAAAGCACGCTAGTGTTCGGTGAATTTAAATCGAAAAGGGCACAAACGCGGAAGGCAACATCAAACGGTTTTACCGAGACTGGTATAAAGTTATTGAAAAACTTGGCTTGTTGAATAATTGATGAATGAAAATGACAAGTTACGCGAGTAAAGGAGCGCTCGGTCTTAACTAAAATGTAAGTAGAACCGCTGGAAAAGTCTAAACATAATTTTCCAAGATTGCCAGAGGTTCAGAACCATGACAACTTGCAATGGTGTCCCAACCAGTGAAAAGTCTGCTCCGCTTAATTGTACCATGCTAAATGCATTAGAATTCCTTCTTTTCCACATCAGTACACTTTAATACTCTAATTGCCAGTAGTAAAAGCGTCGCCCGTTACTTGTACGGTTACTTCTATTTAGCCAGCAAATAATTCACTGGCAGCCGGAACCGTTTCACGTAACAAGCCAAACGTATATTTTCTCGCGGCAAATATTTGACCCTCGTTGTACAGATACGGACGTTTGCAGAATCTCTGTCGATAGCTTCAGTTTGGAGTTATTGATGGTATTCCAGTATGATTCCACCCGCGATTAACAACTGGCGGACAAACTATCGAGAAGTTCTTACTTAACCAACAGCGCCTACAAATTCTGCAAGTGTAATTAGTTACATAGAACGGGTGGTTCTTGTAAAATGCGAGGGCGCATGTAAGAGTTTGTAAGATCGCGCTTATAATGAGAAAGTGGGCAATACGGGAAAGTGCACATTCCCAGGCGGAGCGTTGAAGTGAGTACTGTCGAGTTGTCTCGAGCGGATGAAAGCTCGACTTCCGTCGCACGCCGGTAGAAGGAATTTCTCCATATTAATCTATGGGACTTACGTTACCGCGGAAACTTCCGAGCTAAATAAGTCCTCCCTCTAATTCGAAGAAGTGCTCATTAGCCTTCCCTTTCCTAGCTCTGCCTCTCCTTCCCACCACTTGCGCCCTTACTCCCTCAGTTCCCCCTCTCCCTCCCACTTCGACTTCTTGCCCCACTAATGGCTTATCTTTCCCGCTCGTTAGTTGGCATTAGTAATCTGGATAATTATTCCCTGTGTTTCGATCCACACCTTGAATAGTAAATGCCTCACCCATAAATGCTCGTTTAGTAATTAAACTGTCAGGAGATAGGACTAAAAGTTCTTATGTCTTGGGTGTGATGCCTCGTTCGAAATTGGAGAGCATTGGGCACTGGTTTACCTGGGGCTAAAGGAGTTTTTATTTAGGGAAGGTTAAAGCCCGGCAGTCTGCGATGCGGAAAAAGGGCTAGAAAGGGCTGGGAAGGGAAGGGAATTAGGCGGAGGGTATATCGGATAGATAGTGGTGCGGGCGAGGGTAGGGAGAAGGGGAGAAGGGGTGATTAGGTGTGCGGCTGGGTGTTTGGATGATATATGCCTGGGGAAAAGCTCGCTGGCACATAGGGTTGCTGCTGAACTGTATGAGAACGAATGAAAACCGCACGGCCTGGAAGACTGCTCGTTATGGCGGCTTAAAGTGTTCACACTCCGCACGAGCGGAGCTCATTAACGATCGAAGAAGAGGGAATGTGGAGTAATTAATTTCTATCTCTAGCTCGCTCTCGCCCGGGCACGCGCGACCCCACTCTCTCTCTCTCTCTCTCCGACACCGTTACCCTCTCTCGCTCGGGGGCTCTGCTGGCGTTATAGTCTGCCAAGAATAATTCAGCCAGCTCATCGGAAGTGCCGCCAAGACATCGCGACGCCTCGATACTTTATTTGCTTTCGGCTTTAAGGCCCCCTCGTAAATTCGCATGGGGAACTGATCATAAAATCATGCTTCCTCCCCATTAAATTCACCACTGGCAAAAGCCAGTTGGTAGTATTCGACGCGTATGATCTTTGTCGGAATCGGGGACACCGTGTACTAAATAATCCTTTCTCATTAAAGTAAATTATCAAGCACTCTCGCTTGTTTATTAAATCGTGATGATATTTTGGAAGTAGATGCAATAGAAATGAATAGTTAGGGAACTGGGGCAAAATCAGGATTTTACTTTGCATTGAATCAGCGGCATCCCCAATTACGTTTAATCTAGCAGTAAATGGGGGTAGAGGATGAATCGGGGGACCACGGCTTAGCAAGCGAATAACGAGCTAGATGATTGCATCAGGTGGCATATTCAGCAGAAGGGTCGAGGAGGGCTTGTGAGAGGAAACGAGGGGATGGGAGGAGCGAAAGATGCAGGGAAGGCGTGTGAGAATGTAAGCTTTGACAGGTGACATTGGTGGGGCGAGCGCATCCGATCCATAAACGCTAGTTAAGGATAGTAAGGCCGAGATGGTTGACACGCTCGTTAGGTGTGGCGAAACACACACCGGCGTACTAATGAAGAGGTGCTCTTCCCACCGTTGAATTGCGATTTCATGCAGTCACTGGCGATGAAACGACACGGGTCTAGCTGCCCCTTTGACCAGATTTTTGAATCTCTCACCAATCAGCATCACGCAAAAAAAGAGCGCCAGTTCGTTTATATGTTGAGGGACGATTGGTGTTCCGGATGATGCAACCACAGAAGTTGCGAGATCTTTTTATAAATTATGAAGAGAACGGGCAACCGAGGATATCCGCTCTAAAGAAATGGAAGAAACGATCGTCTCCGTTGGATTACGAGCTAAATTTTCGTGGAGTATGAGAATTTCTTCGGTGAAAGAAAGAGCGAGGAGGGGGAAGAATAGACGATGGTTTCTGCCGCCATTTATGAAAAACGGTTTCTGCCTTTCGCGTGAAAAGTTTTGTCATGCCTTCCGGGCCGCTCTTCTTTCGTTCGTTCGGGTCGAACAGAGGAATGGATTAGGGGAACGAGGTGAATTTACGGATCTCCTTTTTTCCTACGCTCCTGTTCCTGCCTCTGCTAGGCCGGCTCGGCTCGCCGTCGCGTCTCGACGTCGCGAAGTTTTCTTGGCTGTCGCTTTAAAAGTGCCGGCTAAGAAGAAAAGCTTTGGAATTATGGTAATCCTCTAGGTTGTCACGGCTCTCTCTCTGGGCGTACCAGTAGGTGGCTACCGGATACGCGCCAACCTCCTCAACCTTGTCCAGCTTTAAATCGAAATCCTCCAACATGAATGCTTCGCCAATCACTAGTCCACTTCAGATTTTCAATCGATAATACACGCCTTAATTATTCGTATTTTTTCTTCGTGAAATCCCATAGTATTTTAATTTTCATTCATACTCGAACCTTGCCTTTCGCACCAGTATTCCTGCGAACAGTTGATGACTTGGCAATTCCGCCCAGTTTTCGCAAGATTTCATCAATGTTTTCCTCAACTATACATAGAATGTTCTCATTCGTATGTATCGAGGTTATTTGTCGACGATGCTAGAATGGTCGTAGTGATGGCAGGCGAGTCGCTCTCTACGTCAGCGAAATTCTGTTTTGTCCAAGTTTTTCCCGAGGAAAGCTTCCCAAGAAGCTGCGGCATCGACTAGTACGTAGTTCAATCGGGGACGATGTCGAATTCTAGTGTCACTGCAGTTTCATGCAAGTTCTCTCTATTCCAAGTGTTACACTTCTTCTCTTCTAACATTAGCGACCTCTCTTTAAGTCACCTTGATGAAATTTGCCAAAAACCCGAGGCGCCAGGTTGTTAGTTCTCTGTGGGAATGTCCGGCGAAATTTTCTAATTCTCATTTTGGAGGTGGGTGTGTTTGAGTCGCATCTTTTCAGGGGTATGATGGAAAAATTGGGGGTTGGGTGAGTAGGGCGTAGTGGGTAAAGGAGGGTGGGAATGAAAAGTGTTGCAGGCGTCCAGCGCAATGAAAGTGTTCAAAGGTTCGCCGCAGCAGAGAAAAGATGGAAATGCGGTCGTTTTGTCGTCCGGCAGAAATGCTATTTTATTCGCCGTTCAAAGTGCTAGCGGACTCCCTTGTCATATCCGTTTCACTTTGCGCCAGGACGTTCCAGATCTTGCTTCGTGACACCCTTTGCGAGAGGGAAGCGGCCGAGGCTGCTTCAAAATAGAAACAAAATTCCCGCTGCTCATTCTTATCGGGCTTTATCCCAGCTTTTCCCCTCTGGACGCGGACGCGCGCAAGCGTAATTCTCTCAAGGCCGGGGGTAACCACCGAGCCATCTCACCAACCTCTTCGCCAATCTTTCCCTTCCCACGCTCTCAAACTCACTTCCTTTTTATCCGGAGGACTTTTTTCTTAGCGAATTCCTCGTACTCCACTATGGGGAACATCCGGCGTCACGAATACTTCAAGCAGCAGCTTTCACATTCTTTAAGGACGATCGTTTACGCAAGCTGCGTCTGCCTGCCTGCCTGACTCCCCACCAATAAAAGGGAACAGATTGAATTCGTGCCAGCCAAACCCTTCGTTACTGGCTCACGAAATTTCGCAAATCAGTACTCCAATGAAATCACACAGAATATAAAAGTAACGCTCATTTCAGTGAGATAAATTATCAAAGTGTTTCCGGCAGCATCGTTGAGAGCAGCGTAGCGTACTTGTTTGAACAGCACCATTCATAGATTATCGAGATTGGATATTTAATAAAATTCCATTAACATCGACTGCCGACGGCACTTTGCAGTTTCGACGCGTTTGCGAATGCGAATACATCACGAGTTGTTTGTACGAGTAGCATCGAGTCGCTCTCGCTGGCCATAAATAGCAACGTGTATACAATTCTGTTAACGCTCTACCATTAAGCATAAAATATTGGCCTGGACAGCTGTTGCGTTCGCAAGTGATGCGTCTTCGCGATAACATTTCCTTCCTTATCTCTTGTCGTCATCGCTCCCAGCTGATTCTCCAGCCAACTTCGAGCACCGTCTTCGCATCAGTGGAATCGGATTAATCATATCATTACTTTGAATCACACCAGTGCTAGTCTGCACTGTTTGCCTTGCAGATTATACGAGTTTCAAAATCGATACAGGTATTCTCTCGAGCGGATCACTGTTGTTATTTCCTTGTTATACGTTGGCAGACTCGCCAGATATTTGCGAAATCGACGTCCCTTCTTTGTCGATGCTTCTCTCTGTCTTGGGGGGAGGGGAAAAAAAATCCCAACAAATCAAGCGTCCTTAAATTTGTGAGATAACGGAGAGTAGACGGGAGAATGATTGGGGAGGGTGGGTGGTAGTTGCTGATGGAAACGGGAGAGGCAGCCTGCCAGAAACGATATCGATCTCTCAGCGATCGGAAAGCATCATAAAGAGGAGGGCGGGTTCCGAGGGGAAAGGAGGTAACGACGAATAGATTAGTGCCGAATTCCGGGTTGCTGCAATTTGTCAAACGGCGGGACGTTTTATCGTGGCATGCATATACGTGGATGACATATCCTGACTCTGGTGGAGGCCGGCGGCGGTGGCAGTGGCGGCTGGCGGCTGGCGGCTGGCGGCTGCTGCTGCTGGTGGTGGTGGTGGTGCTGCTACGCGTTGACGGCTTGCCTCATTCGAGGTATTTACTCGGGAAAAGCTTCCCGGGGCTTCTACCGATGTGGAAGCGTGCGGAGCGTAGAGTGTGTAGAGGTGGACAAGTTGCTGCGCCGTGTAGGCGGCTATGTCCTCGATGTGGCATGGCCAGGCGAAGGGAAAGCCTGCGAACACCCAGACTACTCGGACCTATCCGGCCTGCCTGCCTGCCTTGCTGTTATTGAATTCCAAATTTATGACTTTAATAGAGACTAACTTTACGCGATCATAATTCAGAGAAGGTTGCGTGTCCGGCAGGCGTAACTGGCAGGAATCCTCCTACCGAGCCGGCCAGCCCTTCCCGCATTACTTCCTTCCGCGCACTTTCCTTCCAGTTTCCCGCCCTCTTTCTACTTTCCTTTAGATCTCCTACCTTCATTCTACCAGTGCAAAAATTCTGCCTTATGGCAAGCGAGTCTTCGGATGATTTAAGATCTGCCTCTCTTGTAGAACGAGAAAGTGACCACGGGGCTTTTAGCTGATGTTTCAAACAAAACAAAAAAAGAATCGTGTGAAGTATTTTGTTCGTTTTATTCGCGTGAAAGGTTCGCCCGCTAGTTTCTTTGGGTTTGCCGGGTACTTGATTCGGAATGGCAAATTGGTACGCCGTTGGCAATTCGTCGGGACTGGGTGGGGAAAAATCGGGAAAACAGAGAGGACGATCGACAATCCAATTGGATTGGCATTCGTAGCAAAAGGGGGCCGATGAAGTGTACGAGGTAACACGGGCGCGCAAGGTAACTCGATTATCATCCGCAGTGTAATTTCAGTGGCCCGGTGTCGCGTTCATTACCGGCATCGTTCTCGTTCCTATTGTCACAGCCCTTGTTGCTGCTGCGTATTTCCACCAATTCTCCGGCGATTATTTAGTCATGGCTATCGCTGCCCTCCGCATAAGTTACTCTGCCCGTTTCTACTGTACTTTGCGATACCCAAACCCACTAATAGTCGACCACTAATGTCTCCAAGCTGATTCATTTGGCAAACTGGCGCATCGCGAATGAAATATACGAGCCCACCTAAGATTTAATAGTATCCACCCAATTACAACGTCTAACAAACGCTGGCAATATATTTACATCGATTAAGTATCTGTTAAAAGATTGGGGATTCCATCGTCGACCAATAACTCCCGCATAGATAATCGTTTATTAATTGAGGGAATCACTTACCGAATCAGTTTCCAATAAAGCATTATTCCGAGTACGTGCAGATACTCCTGCTTTACTTTAATCTAACTACTGGGCGATTTTAATAATGTACGCTACCTTTTGCGATAGCCCCTTTAACCGCTTTAAGGCGCGGAAACTTCCACTGCAGCCGGCACCTACTAATCATCCTTCCACTTTTTATAAAAATTCGTTCGCTGTTTGATCGATGTTTGATCTTTATTCTTCGCGCGCGCGCGCTTGTTTTTTTTCACTCGCGCGTTCATTTATCTAGCCATTCATCATTCCACCCTTTATTGTTTATATTTTATTCCAGCGGGCTCTTAGCTAACTTAAAAGTACTCTTTAGGCTTGCTTCTCTACCTTTTATATTTCACGCTAAATGAGGGTGCTACCCGCGGCGAGTTGTGCTGTGAGTTATTTAAATGCTGCCTTGAATAATAAGGCGGGCTACTTGGCTATAAGGCTAATAATGCTCCACAAAGAAATGTACATTGCGCGAAGAGCCGCGCCACGGTACGATGTGGCACTAATTAATTAACTGATTTATGCTGCTGTCCGGAGAGCACAATGGCCAGGCTCTTTCGACGATTCTGGCCACCGCAAACTTTCAGGCACCTGTCGAACTTTGCTGAGTAGTCTCGCAAACCGCTAACTTTTCAACAGTTACTCTTCACATTCACATTCGCCTGCGGTTGGGTTTCTCTTAGGCGCCGGATGATTGGAAATTGGCAGCAGGTTGTAACTTACTTCACATAAGACAAAAGAAGCAGGAAGCAGTTAAGTGGTGTGTGTGTGAGAGAGAGAAATTTTGGTTAGATAATTAAAAGGAAAGGGGAAGTGGATGAGCGGGAAGAAGCATTTGCCAGGAATGAGCTGAGTCCTCGTGGGCCGCAATAACAAGCGGTTTGCTTTTGGATAAATTGTCATTTAATGCTCGCTGTGGTAGCAAACAGAGGACTAGCTGCCCTCCTGTTATTACCCGGTCAACGTGAATTACAACTGCTAATTAATTTACGAAGGTAGCTCTGGCGAACCGCGGCTTGGTCAACGCTCGTTACAACCCACGATGGATTGGGGTCCCGGGAATATCCTGCCGACACTCGACTCACCCGAGGCCACTGCCGTTTCTCCACCAAACGGACAAGTCACACTTCTCTTTACCAACACACCACTTTCCCTCCAGCAGCACGACTTTATTTAGTTCTACAAGTCCTATTGGCAAAAGCCCTTTCTTCTTTTAAGGAAACAATGTTGACATTTTTTGCCGAGGCTTACACGAATAACGCAACTGCTGGGAAAGAAAAAGAAGGTCGTTAATAGTCTCGGCAGTGACGGTGTACTTCTTGAGGACGTAACTACCGTGTAATTTAATTTTAATTGCACATTCTTTATGAGAATTGGGGCAGAGTAGTTTTGTGTTGCGACTGAAAGAGTTCCCAGTAATTGCATAATTCACCTGTAAGACCGTGATGGTATCGGATCGATTAATGGCCGGATTAATGCAGGCACCTCCGGTCGAGCAACGGAGGATTTCTTTAACTTTGAAGTTTCTCTGGTCTTTGTTCTGAAATTTATTATGCAGGTGATTCCGGACGTAAAAGTCTTGCCTGTTAGTAGGCGGCGTCTCAAAGCCGGCGCGGAGGCCAAAGAGGAGAAAAAACTGAGAAAATAAGTATGTGGAAAGGTAAATGGAGGAAGGGAGCAGCTCTCGCTGTTTTTCTAGGAGTGGAAGGAGGTCAAGATAAAAGAAAATAAGTGTGCTTGTCTAGGAGCTTGGAGAGTAAGCCTGTAGGTGACGGTGTGATCTTCTGTTATTAGAAGATGTTCTCCTCTAGCACACCTATTTCTCTTCTTTCAATATCTTCTTTTACTTTCTCACTCCTAGCCTTATCCCTCTTTTTCTCCTCGATCACCACCACTAGACTCACTTCCTTCTTCAGCATTCCATCTTGTTTCTATTGGCCTTCCTTCAAAACCTTTCTCGTTTTAGAAGTCATTCTCTACCGTTAAGATTCAATTACTAGGTCCCCGGAGATCTCGAATTATTATTCGCTCTTACTTGCATTAGTGAAAAAGGTTTCCATTAACTTCTCGGCTTTAAAGGAAGATCTTTCCCCGATAGGCAATCTCGCGGAATGTTTACTGGCGCTCTCGGTTAAAAGGAAGTACAGCATAAATTTTTATTCGAGAAACTGGGCCCCCCGCCCGTGGCCTGCCTCGTTCACAGCTTTCAACATAAACATGCAGAGAAACTGCATCCCAAATCGATTACCGTGACTCTTCAATAGAAAACACTTGCTATAAACATTATCGATCGGCCACTGTTTACACGCCAAGTGTTCGGGCCGACACGCGACGAGCTAACATTTGGTGACATGACATTAGTTGAACCAACAGTACTTTTCCCTCGATTTTTGCGCTACAACCAATAGCGCGCGAGACCATCGACGTCACTTCTGCTAATAGTCGTTAAACTGTGGCACACGGTATAAACGCATGATGAGAACGAGGTCGATTCAGAATAATAAAAAGCAATTAGTCGCTTGAAATTCGTGTAGAAAAGGAAGACATTGCGATAGATGCGCGTTCGGGATTAAGGATTCGAAGAGAGAGAGATTGATAGATCAGGGTCGGCTGTCTGAATAAGCTTGTCGACCCGATTGTCGGATATCAGATATCAGACAACGCCTCGCGTCTAATCAGACAAGCAGTAGACCCACCTGCATTGGTATTGCTCGTCTCACACCGAGATTAAAAGCTTTAAAAGCTCTCCGGCGGAATGTTCAATTGGCGGAGCGTCGAAATCCCAAAGAGGAGAAAGCATTGGTTGTTGTGCAAGTAGTTTGGGGATGGCGGGAAGTTTGGAAAGTGGTTGTCGAGGGGTTTGGCCTATGGGAGAGAGAGGATTGAAGCGGTGGCGGAGGGAGTTCGCGCTCACTCAATTGTTATGAAATGTGGTTTTCCATTTTGAAGGACGTTTATTTGGCTAGCAGTCTGTCGCGCGGCGGCGTTGAGTGAAGTGTCGGGTGTCGGAAGAAGTGGCCGGCCCTCCAGTGGAAAAACTGTTGTGGGGAGGAAGGACGCGTTTGTATGCGCTTACCGCACACTTTATTCAGGCGCATTACTCTGCCGGCGCGTATGTAGCTGCTTTCGACAGGTGCACGTACGACAGCGGTTTATCCAGGCGGGAATGCGCTCCGCCGGTTACATAAGTGTGACATGTAGAGTTTGCCAAGCGTATGGGGTGGCGGCGGCGGCGACGGCGGCGGCGGCATTGGCGGTGGTGATGGTGGTGCTGGTACGAGTGGAGTGGCGTTGCTCCGAGGCAAGAAAGCTTTTTCAACGATAGGTTCCTGCGAGAAGAAAACCGTTTGGCGACGATGTGTTCCCCCCCGCCCCTCCCTCCTCGACAAGGAGCGAACCCCTCGAGTAAACCCAGGTTACGATAGTTCCCCCACTTATTTAACCCATCATTCACGATCAGGTGTCGCTCAACAGACTAAAGTGCTCCACTTTAATATACCAACACGTACATCCACTTTACAGTTCGTCTTTCTTTTTCACCAGCTTTACTTCGGTATATATATATATGTGTGTACACGAAGTGTAAGAAATGTTGGTGTCGTTTGACACTCATAGAAATGGACACTCGTGTTTGATTGCTCACGTGGTACTCTCTTGACAGGCGAGCTCGCCCTTTCAGTTGGGCGTGTGTATTCAAGTGTCGGCGTCGGACACAACTGAGCCAATTTCTCTTTGTTTCTTCACCTATTAACACCACCGCTGCGTGATGTCCTCACTGCACTGACTGCAGTTGCAGCAGCAGCAGCAGCGAATGATGAAAAAATGGACAATGCCAGCAAGTTCGTGCAGCCCTCCTTTGTCCACATGACAACTGCCCTGAAATGGACGTCCACTACCTCACTCGACAAGCGCGCGCGCCCGCGCGCGCCATCCACTAAATTAATATTTCAAGTCCCGGTCTCAATTTATGACCCCTCCGAATATCAGCTCTTCTCCGAGAGAAATGTCTTTCTCGCAGAAACATGATGGACTAATATTCGATATTCAATCAAACGCTTTGATACATTAAACTGGTTTTCCGTTGAGGCATCTGGGAAAGTTGTGAGTTATAACCGAGGCGGAGAGAGGTCGGCGATAAGGATTGGGAGTAAGGAATGGGCGAGATAGGGTAGAGCGAGGCTTCCTAATTCCAGGTATTACACCTGTAGAGCAATTGGGTTCTCTGGCGAGAAGTGAGAACAGTAGCAGATGAAGCGGTCGGGCAGGGTCGGCGTTGGTGGTAGGAAAGCCGAGGGGAAGAATCGGTGGTTGGTAGAGAAAGGAGAGGAACAGAGGGTTCGGAAGTCCAAGTCTATTAACTTCGAGACTGCATAATGGGATAGGGGCCTCTCGGGAGTAATGTACACGTGGAAACCGAGACGTTCCTCCGGGTTATACCTTCGCTGTGTTAGCTGAGTACGTAGCGTTGCGGTGACTCGGTATACAAGCTGCCTCCTCGTCATATTCCTCCACATCCATTTCCGCTCACACGTACGTCTGTTTGCTCTTATCCATACACAAACCCAACCCGCACCTCTGACAGTTCTCTTGATACTCCTGATTTTCTCCTACTCGCTCTTCATCCCTCGATTCCCATTTTCTCCCTCCGATACAGATCTCGTAACTATTCGCATCCCACTTCCCCACTACTTCCCTCTTCTATTTTATATCCTGCTTCTGTTTCTTATTAAGAAACCCATCCCTGGTTTGTCTAAATTTCAATTTTAACGAGCCCTCTTGTCTCTTTACACCTAGATGATAAGAGCTCCTCGTTATCCGGTTAAACTTTATTTTTATACACTTGATGCCTCAATTTCTTCCGCGTGATCGCCCTTGCGTCCTTGATAAATCCACGCTGTACATTGTTACACTTGATGCACACTCGAACCTTGTGTTTTGTCACCTATGAATGTTAGCTTTATTCATGCGCAGAAAATCCCTGCTTTTGTCATCTGTTAGAGAGTTCGGAATATAGATTCAAATGGATTCGTCGGGACGGGGATTGATTCCCCCTTGCACTAACGGTTTAGTGTCGGCCAGGTGAAACTGTGTCGGGTCAACCCGGTGAGGAATTTTCATTTTCGCCTGGAATTCACATGGTTGAAGCCATTGCAAATTTATTACCAAGAGGAGAGCGGCATCGAGCCGTCGTTTGATCCACGTACACATAACAGCCGGCCGACCAGGCTACACACTTGTCAACTATAATCTTGCAGCAGGTCATAATCGGATCATCCTGGATCGGAAGCGAAAGCAAAACTATGTGTCATTTTGGGGAAATCTCCGAGACAAATTCTAGCCAGTGGCAGATCGGTCGCGCCACTTGACTTCGAACGGCCATTCGACTCTGCACTGTAACTGTGCAGTACACTTTGAAATTGAGCCCTAATAACTCGCACACCAGCTTCCTGGGAAGCGTTCAGCTCATGCAAATCCGTAACTCCTACAGTCCGAAGTGCCGCACTCTCAAATCAAAGGGTAATATTTGCTTTTGAACGTACGTGCCAGTTAGTGTGCCATTTGAAACGGTCTTACGCCATTGGGACGCCAGCAAATTGTCGGCATGCCGTTTGTTTATCATGCTAGAGCCACGGCTAACATACATCCTCTACGATTTATTGCTCCGGGAATCCTACTTTTTTACTGCCATGTTTTTTTTATAACCGTCGGCTTTGCACCCTGACACTCAAAGCGTTATGCGAGCGCAGAAGTAGCGTAGAGTCGATCGCTTTTCGGATTTGAATATCAGAGAGGATCGAGGATTTAAAATGAAAGAACTTTTTTCCAAATGATTGTCAAATAATCCAGATAAATAGAAGATGTCGAATGGTTTGCGGGAGCAAAGGCTTGAAATGTTGGTAGGAGGAGTAATCGGTGGGAGTACAGACATAGATGGAACTGGGCTTGGGAAGGCCAGGAGGTTAATTGGCCGTTGGTGATGGTGGTAGATCGGAACTGGCTCTGGCTTCGGCTCCTGCACCGGCAGACATTCCTGGCCAGTCTCCTAGATGTTCCTGTGGTCGTGGTGCGAATTCCCGCACGTGGTTAGCTAGGCTTTATTTTATTTGGCTGGCGTGCGTGGCTTCATGCCCTGGCTAACGTACTTCACACGCCAATTCTACATCCAACCCTTCCAGACTACATTCCCTCCAATTGAGGTCTCCTCAATTACTCTCGGCTTCCCTCCACCCTCATCCCGAGATAGATGATAAATGATTATGCTCGGATACACAAATTTCTCACTGTTTCTCCTTCTCTTTTTCTCCCCTTTTCACAATTAGGATTTATCATTGAGAATCACATGAATAAGAGTGTACGTTGACTGATGCAAGAGGCAAAAATTAATTCGTAGAACTTTGTTACGATGCTGAAGGTTCTTCCGTGTTCGTAAGTAGACCCTTTCAAACCCTTGGAAATCCGGGATAGTGCGAAGTAATGTAAGTACGTCGGCAAAAGCCCGCCTAAGTCCCCCCAAATCACCACTTTCTACCGGCTTAATAGCTTCGCGTCGTCTGAGAGGCCTTTTCGATTCTCCGAAGCGAGACAAAGTACTTTGAAAAATATTCCAGCGTGCTTCATATAAACAATTAAGTTTTAAGAGGATCGGTAGTCTGCGCCAACAGCAGTGTCTGCCTTCAAGCTTCACTCGACTGATTAATTATTGGAGTATGTGAAGAAGGGTGAAATCCAAAGATGACGGCTGCACTCGGCAAGCATTTTATATGGTAATTTTATCGATGATTTGTCTCGAGCTTCCTCGCTCACAGTTGTGTTGTATTCGTTTTATTATTCAAGTCCACTCTGCATTAACGAGCCAATCCCCATGCGCGGCCGTTTCACCTGTCATAGTAATATCCGGCAGATCGACCGCACCACTCCAAAGAAATGGTCGTATTTTCGAGGACTGGATCACCTTTCAACTACGAAAGAATCCAATTCTGCCGAGCTCGAGGGCCACTTTAATTGTCTCTCGATCGTGCGAGAGGAACAAAGGGATGATAATCGTATTTCCTATTAAACCAGAGAAAATGGTATTCGCCCGTTGTATCTGGCAGATGTGCCTTCGCTGTAATATTCTTCAAAATCGACTAGTCCCTGAAGTGAGTACTCATGTCGGGCTTGCGCTACATGCATTGCACCAGTACTGTCTCTCGCGCCGATTAAACCAGCAGGAGAAACGTGTGCGACATTGTCCGAGATATATCCTTTATGATTACACAGTTTGACTCAAGTTTCATGAGCGGCCTTCATCTACTATAAACGTCAGGTATCTCCTCTGCAAGTCGGTGTGAGCCCAGCTTTTGGTAGTTTAGCTGTCAGCGATAAAACTTTACGCGCCTCTTCGACAGAGATAACAGATCTCGATATATTCTTCAAAGCCTGTCCAATCGAATGACATACATTTTCTCCTGCTTCTACCCGCTTCATCATGAATCCTCTCCCACCCCGCCAGATTCTTTTTTATGAAAATGTTACTTGTAGAAGACAATTCCGCCTTTTATACTACTGATTCTTTGTTATCTGTCCGTTTTCATTCCCAAACAACCCCTTAAAAAATTGCGAAAAAATGAATTTTGAGCTAGGGCTCTGGAATTTTTTCTACGTTTTCCTCGATGCAAAAAAACACTTTCTACAAAGTTTCAGCCCCGGGAACGGTCGGGAAGATAAAAAAACATAGGGAAAACCGTTGAAATGAAATATTCAAGATCGGTTTTCCACGTGTTTTAGGTAGAATTCCGGCATTTCCCCCACAACATTTATGTTTTTTTTCCGTTTTGAGACACGAGCAATCGAAAAATCAAGCGTTCGTCCCGGTCCCAGAACCTTCGAAAAATCGAAAATTTTTGAAGGGGTATGCCTTAAAAAATTTGCGAAAAAATGAATTTTGAGCTAGGGCTCTGGAATTTTTACCACTTCTGCCTCGATGCAAAAAAACACTTTCTACAAAGTTTCAGCCCCGGGAAAGGTCGGGAAGATAAAAAAACATAGGGAAAACCGTTGAAATGGAATATTCAAGATCGGTTTTCCACCGGTTTTAGGTAGAATTCCAGCACTTCCCCCACAACATTTATGTTTTTTATCCGTTTTGAGACACGAGCAATTGAAAAATCAAGCGTTCGTCCCGGTCCCAGAACCTTCGAAAAATCGAAAATTTTTGAAGGGGTATGCCTTAAAAAATTTGCGAAAAAATGAATTTTGAGCTAGGGCTTTGGAATTTTTTCTACTTCTTCCTCGATGCAAAAAAATACTTTCTACAAAGTTTCAGCCCCGGGAACGGTCGGGAAGATAAAAAAACATGGAGGAAACCGTTGAAATGAAATATTCAAGATCGGTTTTCCACGTGTTTTAGGTTGAATTCCGGCATTTCCCCCACAACATTTATGTTTTTTTTCCGTTTTGAGACACGCGCAATCGAAAAATCAAGCGTTCGTCCCGGTCCCAGAACCTTCGAAAAATCGAAAATTTTTGAAGGGGTATGCCTTAAAAAATTTGCGAAAAAATGAATTTTGAGCTAGGGCTCTGGAATTTTTTCTACTTCTTCCTCGATGCAAAAAAACACTTTCTACAAAATTTCAGCCCCGGGAAAGGTCGGGAAGATAAAAAAACATGAGACAAACCGTCAGAATTGGATGAAATTAATCACTCTGGAGGCTGTTTCCAGGTGTTTTCAGTACAATTTCGGCGCTTTGGCTACTGGTTTTATGTTTTCTATCCGTTTTGATACTTAAACAATGGATTTATCAAGTGTACAATAGAAGAGTATGGCAAGTGAATCTCTTCTCGAATAAGATTATGCCTCTAAGTGGAAGCATTCTGTTCAGCATATTTGTTAGAGGGAATATCGGCCAAATAATTGATGATTAATATAATGCTGCGGCAGGAGAGCTCTAAATTTCGGGAAAATTGAGGGTGAGGTAAGCAGCATTCCCTCGAAATTTGTAGCTATCGGCATCGTATTATCGAGCGCCTCGCATCGTTGCCATGAAAATCAGGAACCGATATTTTGCTGGTACATCCAACCATGCACGCATTTCCTTTTTTCGAGAGGGCCACAGATTGATTGAATTCATTTCCGTCATACGATCTGGCAAAAATGTTCTGCAGAATTCACAAAAATATTATTGGAATGCTTTTCCGCACCAGTATTGGATGGGTGGGTGATACAAGCAGATTTACAAACAGTCAACATTCAGCCGGCTATCATTCGGAAGCAGGCTAATTCCGCGGGAATTACAGCGCGCCAGGTGAAAATTAATCGATCTATTATTTGCCGAGTGTCCGGCAATTTGGCCGTTTCTATGTGAGGTAGTGGCCTGAGAAATGTTGGTTTAATGAAATTTAGATGCAATTCGCAACTATAATAGAGGCTCTCGGAGTATGTACAGTTCTGATTGCGCTGCTTTATATTCATTGAATATGTGCATAGAGTACCAGATAGCTAAAGCCGGATGTGGAAAGCCAAATGCCTAGCTTGCTGCTCGGCGAACAATACTCAATATTATGTTTACTTGTTAATGAACAGTAGCATCCAATGGGCAATTCTTAAGTGAAGCTGGCTGCATTGGAAAGTTTTGCCGGAACAGTGTGTAACATTATGCTGGAAACCAGTAATAGGATCATGACGTAGGTTGACTCGATCTTCCGTGAAGCGCACCACCCGCCGATAATTGGAAATCGTACTCCACTTGATTACTGGCCTAATAATTGACGATTCGTGATCGCGTGCATCGCGTTGCGCAGCAGCAGTCCGCCCCGAGCTTTAATTCGCTTCCCGTAATTCCCTTGTTTTTGCGCTCGGTTTGCTTCGAGTTCCTGTAGCGCGCGCGCGCGCGCGCTCTCTCACACGCTACCCAACCAGTGTCAGAAAATAACTCGTCCCAGTGTCCAGTATCGCAGTGAATGATGGCCGCGTATCTTCTAGCTCTTCCTCCATTCGCTCTTTCGCTAATCGAATGCCGTTAGCATCCTCTGAACTTTTTAATCGGTTAGTCTGATTGCAGCGCTATCGATTAAATAGATTCGTCTGGCGCCACTTGATTCCCCAGCTACCACTCTTTAATAAATAAATCGGCCGGACTGCACGCTCTTCCTAGACTCGCAAGAAATCAATGTTGTTAAAACATTGCGCTACGCATACGGAATATCGCGAGAATGTTTCAAGCTCCAATGCGCGGTTTGTCCAAGCTTGTCGCTACTTTAATTACGAGGATATCATTCCCAGGAAAGTTTTCTCATTTTAGCTTGTGCAATGTAAGCTCCGTTCTTTCATCCGGTAAGCGGTAGGAAAAAGAGGGAGACATTGGCGAATATGTTTTTCATAAACGCTGTCCTCCCAGTGGAAAACAATGAATGGACGAAAGTGCTACAAAAGCGCCCGGAAAGCATCCCTGCTCCGCGTTTTATCACATTCGGTAAACAGATAAAACTCCCTTTGACTGCGCAGCTGTTTTTCTACGCATTTGCAGGTAGCATCCGAGGGTATTTATTCAATGCGGTCAATGTGTTGTTATCGTTTACCAATCCAGTTCCGCTCAGTCTACGAGCCTTTAATTTAAAATGATACTACCCTTCAGCGTGCTTACTGCTGGGACGTGTGTGCGTCCTCTCGAAACAGTCATACAACTGGAACATTAATAATTACCGGGAATTTCTAGATTCTACTATTCCCAGTAGCGGCGCAGGCCAGGCATTCCCAGGATAGTGTTTACATTTTTATGTTAATGTTATGGAACGCGTTCTCTTTCAGTGAATCTGAGCGATGCGTCCCGCGGACGTTTGGTGACAGTTTTAACATGCTATTTCACGGACATTAAGTGCGTATTAACAGTGCGTGAATTATATGGACTAGTTGTACGCATGTCGCCTGTCCGAACTGCCTTGGGCAATAGTTATAGCGAGTGTGATGCTGTGCAATTAATTGATCGCAGTGAGGATAGTGTGTGTGTGTGAGCCTGGCCGGCAAATAAACAGCCGTATCTACTTGGCATAGTACATTTAGCGAAACGAGCGAGTTTCCTTAATTAAGATAGGGGCCGGAGTAATGAAAATATTAATCACAGTTGAATGCGCTTAAGCGAGAGCATTGTCCAAGAGAAGAGGAAGAGCAACAGTGGTGAACGCGCCGCGCCAGCACGAACCCACTGGCCTCAGTGTCGAAAGTGTTTAAACAGGCTTGGTTCGCGTTACACCAATTTGCAAGCTGATTTGCTCCGGATTCTATGGGCGAAAAGCGGCAGTGCCATCGATTAGGCTTGCCGGCACTCCAATAGCCAAACGATCCTGTCGAATGTTCGTTCTGTTATCCTTGATTCGATAACAGACCGACTCCGCTGAATCGGCCGCTTTTTCTCTAGCTCCGATTCTCCCGTTACTATAGCTACCAGTGGTAAGTCCGCCTTGAAGCTGTTGTCCGCGATTCAAGATGGAATTCATGCCAATTAGAAAAGCCCTTGGCCACTTCCGCCGCCACTCGATTTCAATATGAATGAGAATAAATGAATGAATGCGCCAATCGCTTTATTCATCCCTAAGGAGAAGATAGTGCGCTGATACTTAGGATTCTTGCGGTCGGCGGCTAATTTTAAAGTTTCTCGCTGGGAAAATCTCGGCCTTGTCCGCGCTGTTTCATTTGAATTTCAATACTGCCGCGAAACAATTATGCGACATTTTGGCTCGCCGCGATTCAGCGGTATGATGCTTTCTACCGTGAAAGAACTTCCTGTCTTCCAGAGAATCTTAATTGCCAGTCTTTTCAATTGCAGTCTCTCGCTGGCCGCTATTGTCCTTGTGGACGATTGTTGCTCGAAGGGAGTATCGATTGTTAGAAGCGGGGCTAAGATGACGGAAATGTATTGACATGTTAGTTAATGTTCAGCGGGGCTTGTAAGCCCCAAGGAAGCAGCATCATGTAGAAAAGCCGGCTTCTTCCTCTATTTCCGAGATGATTGTAAGAGCCGCGCTGCGGCAATTTCCGCTTTTTCCCTAAACGACGTAAAGCCGACGGTGGCCTGGTACAGGAACACGTTTCCCTCCGTCACCGCGAGGCTAAAGGTGGAAAATGGGAAACGGGTAGATGGACGCCCGCTGAACAGCCAGAAGAAAGGAGCTACGCGACCCGAAATCTTTCAAGCTTCTCCTCTACTTTTTCTCCACAGTCTTTCCTCTCCCTTTTCTACCCCCCCTCTCTCTCGCACCTAACTCTCTATCTCTTTTGGGCGTATCGCGCGAATCCTACTTCCCCAGTCGAGCTCTCACGGTCGTCGAGTGCTGTCTCTTTTTTCGGAGTACCAGCAGCTCCTTTCCTGTTCTCTGACCCTTCCGCCCAGTTCACTACAGCTCCCTACGACGTCCCAGATTTCAGCCTTAACAATAACTAAAAGAAAAGCAGCCCTCGGAAATTCTGGCGCCGCGAGATCCTCAGGGGCTTTTCTCTCCCTTGGCATTGTACAACCGACTGATGCATCAGTCCTCGATTAAAAGATAGCACCGCTATCATCCTCTCCTCCCCTTCCGGGCATCAAGATCCGCAGGATTCAGAGGAAGTGAAATCCAGCGGAATGCTGAATAGATATTGCCGCAGGCCGAGGAGCTTCTGCTCTCCTCTCGTAATAATGGATGGTTGAACGAGAGGAGAACGGGCGCGATCAAGCTTCATTTCCTTGCTGGGTTGGCTCGGTGTGCTCGATGATGTATGGTTTAACGAAGCTGTGCTTGGGGCCACGGCCGTGGCCAGACTCGGTGGTCAGTGATACGTGGTCGGTGGTACGGCCCGAAAGTCGATATAATTTGTGGGCCGAGCTGGTACACGAGATCGTTGTATCGGAGAAGCCGACTGCTCGGTGATAATAATTCTTCGAATTTCGAGTGGCCCCGAACGTTCGGAGCTTTTGCGACGCAAAGTGCTTTTGAGCGGGCGTTAGTAGCGATACGATTTTCCAGTGATTTATTCAACGACACTCTACTCCTCTCTCTCCCTCGACCAGCCTCGCCTTTATAGGCTACGTCATTATTTTATTTGGCCTGCCGTCGATTTGATAGCAGGAATCGCGTCGATACATCCTCCCAGGGATTTTCCTTTCCGCCGCATGCTTCTTTATGCCGCAGCAACTCTGCTACTTCAGACGGAAATGCGAAACTGATACCTTCTCTCCTACGCCCCCGAGAACCCGAGACTCCACGCTTTTATCGGCCGACCATTATTTTTGCTCGCTGATAGAATTTCCATTCGTTTATACATCCTCTCTTATTACACGATTTGTCTAGAGAAATCAAAGAATCGTATTATCATCTTTTCCAGCCAGGAGATACTCATTTATGGAATGGCAAAAAGGATAAGGATCGACTGATCTGTAAACGATTTGTTGATTGGAAAGGAATCGCTGGAAGCAATAGTTTAATGTATCGACCATCTTGGAACGGTTGCTGGGTAGATTGTGCCAAGTCCAGAGGTAGGAATCATTAATATCCCAATTTGGGTAGATCCCTAATTGTTGCGAGTGGCCATTAATTTATGGGGACTCGCAGGTGGTCCTTATGCGATCCCTTTATCTCGATCTACAGCCAGTCGTACATTTACAGCTCGGGCTAAAGGGACTGCTCGTTATTTAAAAGGCGACCCTCGGATTATTTTCGTAGCATTGTTCTCCGGTGCTGCTGGCTCGATTCAATAGTCTGAAAAATGCTTAGCCCCTTAATAGCCGTGAACGATAAACTGGCCATATCCCAGCCTGTGAGCGTAGCACGTTGCTCCCGTTTCAAAGAGGTCGGTCAGAAGGTAACACTAGTGAGAAGTGAGGAGAGACACCTGCCGGCGGATATCGCCGAATAACTTGTCATTGCCCAGCTTAGGATTTCAACCGAATTCTCCACGCGATACGACTTCTATTGGATTGCTAGGAGAGTGAGTTTCTTCAACTTATTCGATTAACCTCTTTTTCTTTTCCCCTCACTGTAGACTTTGAATCTAAAGTGTAGACTCCTCTACTCGAGATCAAAATCCCCTTTTTCATGTCTCCGGCAATATCGATGGAAGCACAGTTTGCTGGTTGAATAAGTAAGTGCGACGCGAAAAGCTTTACTATCCCGTTTTACTATCCCAGAGTGATTTCGCTCACGCGGATCACTCGACGTACTGTCATTGGAATATCAAACGGAACACTGGATGTGCTCTCTCGGAAAATAAACAGCCAAGGATTATTGGCTTCGCACGGATCGTTTGGTGGTCTCGTAGAAAATTCTATAAAGGCGGATAATTATTAATTGGGGATGAAAAGGGTCTCGGATAATAAGTTGGGTCGGCTTGGCTGGTGGTTGTTGTTGGCTGAAATTTTAATGGCAGCGGCAACTTTGCTCCCTAAGCCCATTGTGTTTGCTCTGAACAAGTGCCGGAGCGTATTGCGATTTCAGGGAAATCGATCGGCGAACCGGCGGATGCAATAATTCATTTAACGGCGGATCCATAGGTGGTGATAGGTCCGGGGGCGGCTGCGAGGGTGGTCGACGTGAAAGTACGCCGCGCCGCGCCGTGCCGCAGCAGCAGCAGCAGCAGCCGGGCGTTCTGAAAATTGGAGCGCACGCTAGCGAATTTGTCACGTGCACGTTAAAACGAGAAAATCAGCAGGAGTGGGTGCAGACCGGCTGAAAATTTGATACAACTCGGGATGCGCGAGGACTCCGCCTCTGATCACATCGATGCATATTTAATCGCTCAGTCATAAACTATGTTGGTTCGTGCTTTGGAATGCGGCTTTTTCTCCCGGAAAGAGGGACATTTGGAATATGAATTTACATTCCACAAACAGACACAATACTGAGCCACGCAAAAAAAATCAATAGTAAACTTTGACCTGTTTATGGACAAATTAGACAACACTTGTTCCCCGAAATAGCAGTCAAATAATGTCTCTGCCAATACGATTGTTAGGCAACTATCAGTATGGGTATGGCTTGAAAGCTGAACACCTGTTGGTATCGTGGGTTCCAGATGCAAGGAATATCAATTAGTGAGTTAAGGATCATCTGGGCTTATGAATATTTCAAAGGGTTAGGGAGGGTGGCGCGGCGCGGCTCGGCTCGGCGCGGCCCGACGCCAGCGGCGGCCGTAAGGCGGCTTGTATCCCAGCTGAATTTCACATGAATTTACAATCGAGCATCCTCCTGGGCCCGTGCACCGTTTCCTTCAGATTTCATATTGGAGAGCCGTGTGCCTCGCTTTTCCACCTATCATTTGCTGAGAGGATAGATCTTGATACGAGTGAAAGAGGGAGTGTAACAAGTTGTCAAACGGAAGCCGGAATGGTTCGGCTGTCAATTGAATTGGGGGAAGCAGAGGGTGAAGGATTGCCCAATGAGAAAAAGAGGATGCGTCAAGAATAAGGGTGGGAAAGGGGAAGAAACTGTTAGTAGAGGGAAATGCGCGGTGGCAGCGGACTATAGGAAAAAGGATGAGGAGGATGGGCGCTGGTTTACATGGGCTGGGCCGGTCCAGCTGATGTGGCGTCAGGAGTTCGCTATTCCTAGATTCTCTCGATGGGAAGGAAGGCCCGTGAGTCGGTGAGAGCGGGGCCTCGCCAGACAAGCGTATTTCACGAGAGCACGCCCGCCCGCCTCCAAGCTTCCCTCTGCCGGCGCTTTTTTAGCCCGGCACTCCGCTGCCCGAAACGGAAAGAAAATACTCGCCGGCGGGCCGAAAAATAAGAGAGGAGGCGCATCGCAGCGCCGGCGCCGCGCCGCGCCGCACGGCGTGCTCAAGAGACTCGTGCATCTGTTTCCCACTTTGCATAATACTCTCCCGGGGGCTACCAACACGGTTTTCCCTCTTACTGCCTCGATTTTCCCTCTCACCCTCATCTACCTCTGCTTGCTTGCTTGCTCGCCCTCTCCCTTTCGTTCGCTCCCTTTCTCCCTGAGCTTCTTCCGTTTCTTTCTCTCATTCAGCCAAAGTAGCGCAAGGGTGCGCGGTCCGCGACTGTTTCAGGACAGCGGCGCACCGGCCTGCATCACCTAAGCGATCATTCCCCGCCCTCCCTTCCACTCCCCGCATAATCTACACTCCGGATGACCGACCACTTGGTACATAGTTGGGGTGAGTTTGTATTTACTAGAACTCTCCGCTCCTCTCTGTTTTCTTTTGTCTACCCCACTCGTTTTCTTTCGGGGGAGTAGCTTGAATATAACTCTGTGCAGTGTAAGTGTTTTCGTTTAATTAAACTTGCCGGGGAGGAACGTGGTTGCGCAGCCGACCGTCAAATCTGAATGGGTTCCTCTGGAAAAAAAGTCCCTGCCATGCACAGAGAGAGGGAGTGCACTGGTTTCATTTAATAGGTTAACAAGAAAAGTAAGACACGAAGTAATAGAGTACCGAATGACAAACCGGAGAATGCTAGTGCTGCAATCGATAGTCGAAAGGAAGTTTCAAAGGGGCTGGAATTTACTCGCATAGGAAGACGAGATTGGCCGAGAGTGGATTTGGTCCATATTTCATATCGGAACTTTCCCTCCCGAGAAAGCAGTCGCGTTCCCAGCTTATTTCCCGTTTTCTTGCACGTCTGTTCACATTATTTTTCACATGCTGCATTATTTAAGGATATCTCGTTTCGGAAATTTAATTTTCTCGAGGAGCCCGGTAACGAACGAAACCCACCTGCACGTTGCGAAAACTGGGAAAGCCGATTTTCCTAGGAGTCCTCTTACCGGCAACTCCTGAAGTCAAAACAGTGCGCTACTTCACTTTAGAGAAAGGGAAATTCTGTCCTTAACTTTTCTTACTGCTGTTTTCAACAACTTTCACGGTGCGCGCCTTACGTTGGCTGGCTTTAGCCAGCCCGGCAAGCACTCGTTGCATACTTTCCCTCTCTTCCCCACTCTCTTCTAATGCTATGCCTCGCTGTTTCTCCGCTAATACTGGAGGGCGTCTTTCCATTTTCTTGGTAGCTCGGAGCAAGAGAGCCTCCGAGATTGATCGGAGCGAAGTTTTGGAAGCGCTTGTTGCAAACAATGCCCGTCGGAGGAAAGTTTGCCGGGCTACTTTCCGTTTCCAGAGACGTGGGTTTCGGTTGTCGATAGTTTGCCGGCAGTGTCTGCAAGTCAGCACCAATGGCGAAGGGGTTAATTAAACATGTAATAGCCAGCACGATAGTTCCATTAGAAATTCCATTGGAATTGGACGCATGGACATTGGACTGGCCGAGACAGATGGCCTGGCAGGTTGTCACGTCCTAAGATACCGATCTCTCGCCTAATTAACCGATACGGCTAAATTGGGTCAGCGGCCGACGTACGCGATGCATTGCCGGGGTTGATTAAAAAAGTGTTTTGCTGAATTTTAAAGGCCACTTTCGGCTGGCATACCGCGTGACAAACTTTCCCGTTCCGCCCCTAAAATATTCATGGATCAGAACTACAAAGTTAGTCACTCTGCTCCACGGACTCTGTTAAACCAGCACTGGATAACACTCTCGCCTCCTCTACTACTACCAACAACTTTCAATCACCAGACATCCCACTGATTGTTTACGTAAATTCCTAAACTGCCCGCTTCCGGACTCCCGGTGATCACCCTCTACCCTTTCCGAATATCAAAGACTCCCTCTACTTTAGTTTATGCAAGAAATAACAGCGGCAAGAGATCCAATGACGGGGAATTTGAAATCAGTCTAATTTGGCACTGCCTTCCGGAGAATATTACCCTGTCAACATTGTGTGGACGTGCTTGACTCGGACTTGTCGGAAATTGGCTTGGACCAGCGGGATTCACAGTCATCTTAAACTCGTCGCTTTTATCTGACACCTGCTCCCTCTCCGCCAAGGACGCATAGTAACTTGGCTGACAGTCATCATCAGTCAGCCGTGTGTATAGAGAAAAATAGTAGCGGCTGGTGGGAACTTTAGTAGGACATTGAGAGTAACGGGGATTACTTGAAAGCATGAGTATGTTGGCTAGTAGTTTGCGGACTGGCAAGGACGTCGTATTGTGCGCAGCATCACTTTTTAAAGACCCCTCATAAAGGCGCAGACTCGTAGTCGATATTTCCTCTTAAAGGGAAGGTTACGCACACTGAACCGTGAGTGCCACGCACGGCTAGCCAGCAATAACAATAGTCCAAAGGCTTACAGTCTAGAATACGTCCGATCGAAAATTCATTGTTCTTCCCTGAGTGCTTTTCAATATAGTTCCTCTTTACCTTTTGGTCGCGATGCATTTGGGAGGTCATTGTGTTTACCGTGGCTCGTTTCGCTTAACAATTTCCTGCCGACCAATATTCACAACTCACCCCCGCAGATTTGACAGCTTGCTTTTTCGAGCTTTCACAATAATGTTTGATGCACGCATTCAATATTTGATGTTCCTATCGTCAATCAGTTTGAGAATTATTTGAATTTAGTTAAACTTACGGAAAGGAATCCTTTTTTTTCGCCCCCCTTGAAGGGAGGGAGGATTTTCCTGATAGTTGATAGTAGGTACTTGGACGATTTGATGGCTGTTACTAGTAACAGTTGGTTGAACAGTGCGCTGGTAAAAGTTGGAGCGTTCACTTGGAGTTAGAGGGACGCAGTGTTGGAGAGCAAGTCTATTGTAGTATACAACTCGGTCTAGATAGTACTGTGCGCATGGAGAGTCCGCAGAACCGCATGACGATGCAAATGGAAAAGTTCTTCTTCCTATCCTATGAAAATCATCTCTGATTTCGTTAGCTGGAATCCGCGACTGATGCGAGAATCACATTCCCCTGGGACTGCCGGGGAATTTGATTTCGAGAGAACGCTACCCGGAACCAAACCCTCCAACCTCCCAGGCCAGCCCCTTCCACAGATATTTTTCCTATTTCCAACCCTTGTATCGGTGTAGTTCGATTTGATTGAAAGAGAAATTCTTTCCAACCGGTTCTCTCTTTTTCAATAACATAATCATAAATATGCTTTGAATCATCTTTCGCTTCTCTCTGCCTCTGCCTTTTTTAAACAAATGTGACGTTTAAATTGGTCATGGCTTCTATTGGAGTAAGGAATTTTTCCATAGCCGGGCTTATCGATTTTCTCTTTGGTCTTCTCTGTGTTCGAATATCAGTGAAAGGAGGAAAAGCTATCTTTGAAAGTGAAGACCTCCCAGTGGGGCGGCTGCAGCCGTTCAAGAACTTGGCGCCACATTTGCAGGACAGTATTTCTATGTCGCCATTCTCCCTCCACTTCTCACAGTTTCCTCTTAATAGTCGTTAAAGTTTAATGAATTTAATTAAAGAGAAAGGGAGAGCGGGCCGCCTGCCGGCCAATCGAGCGCGCGGTTCGCTTCCATGTAAATACGAGACGTATTTAACGCAATCTATCCAGTGCGACACTGAATAGCTTTTATCCTAGAAGCTGGCCGAACCGCCGCCGCCGCCGCCGCGCTAATTACGCTCGGGGAGAATATCCAACGGCAAATGGACGCATTCTGGAATCTAGAGTTATCATAAACGGGAGCTATTGTGCCATGGCTAATTGTTTGGCGAGCGTCTCTCCAATTGAACCATTGGATTAATTTTGAGCGAACTAATGAAAGCTATACCAAACTGTTTTCTCTCCCCGAAAAAAGGTCTAAGCTTCATAAGTGATCGTTGAATAATGAACTAAAAGTTTTTCAACATTTCACACGCCCGACAGATTGTTATTAATGATATGATCGCACGCCTGACTATTGCATGGTTATTTACAGCGTAGGAACTGTTCCAAAACCCACCGGGCACGTAGATACATGCTAGCATTAATTCAGCACGGATGTTTCTCTCCGGTGAAATTCGGCCAGATTTACTGCGGCATCGCGCGTGATTTTAATTAATGTAAGAGAAATTATGAGCCACTATTATACATGCAAATGCTATGCAGTTCTGGGGGAGGGGACAGTCCCGTATTGGCGGGGTAGCCTCGTATTCTCTCGTATGACTCCTGTAAACTGGGCTTATTTATTTTTTCCGGTCGAAGGGAACCTTTCAATCTCGAGGAAAAATTGTCCTGAATCATAAGTTACTAGACACCGCTGAACCAGACCATAAGCAGTTAAATCTGTTTAATGGGGGGTGTTGAAAATGACGAGTAATTCGATCGAGTAATTCCATCAATGACCTAATTCCAGTTTCCAGGTTGCCGAGATTTACTGAGACTTAATCCACCTGTTGGAGAAATAAATCTGTCGGAACTGTTCAATCGTAGTCCAGCGATAGATCTTTCGCCTTTTTGGGCCCGCACTCGATAAGAAAAAGGGAAGGAACCTTAAATCTTAGATCTAACCGTGTTCGAATCTGTTCGGTCTTCGCATTAAAAAGTTTTCCCTCGCATCAATGCACGGATATATGAAAATTCTATCACAATCGGCTGATACCATAAAGAAATCAGCAGATGCTGTAAAGTACCGTCTGACTGAGATTGTTCCATCTGCAAGAATCATGTAGGATATCGAAGTATAACATACTTGGTCTATGTGAGAGGTAATAAGAGTGTGTTGGTCAGGTAGGGTGAAGGAATATCAAGAATAGAGAGAGGTGTGTGCTGTCTTAATTGTAGCAGGAGCTTCAGACGGGTGGTTAACAGGGTAGAGGGGTCAGTGTATGTATAAGGGCAGGCATTACGGTTCGTAAACGTTTTACATCCAAAGCGAGAGGATTCCTCTGACTCTGGCGCATTGTTGAAGCCAGCTCCTACTCAGCAAGCTGGTATGGAGAATGGGGCGTTTGCACGGCCAGCAAATTTGTTTCGTAACGCCGACGTAGGACGCGCTACATTGCTCGGCAGCTCGCCCTCACTAATTATTTTCCGTAATAAGCATGAAATATTCTCGCGGGAAGCGCGCCGACGACGTGCCAGTGCGGAGATATTATGTAGTCATCTTCCGCAGGCTCTTTTGCCTTATCCTATTTCCTTTGCCTTCCTCTTTTGTTCTATCTTCCCAGTTCTGACATTCTCCCTTACACTCTCCCGCATATTACCACACCGCTTCCACTCTCCGAGCCATCTTTCGCGAGGTGTTACAGCCTCCCGCTTCTGCAAGCATGCGATCTCGAAATTTCAAGAGTCTCCGGCCGAATGATGCTTTCAACAGGGAAGGATTCACTAAAATCTCCGGCGCTTCCAGCAAGGCTTTGGGATGCTCGAGGAAGCGGCCGACTCTAACTCTAAAATAGAGTTGAATTCGTATCTACGTCTAGATAGTGCTCCTTTCAATCGGAACTCCGGCGGGCTCTTGAAGGATCTGCGATAATCTACCGACTACTCAGACTTGATCGGGCTATCAGCCTAGCTATGCGTCTCCTTTACCTCGGAGGCCCAACCTTTCTACCTTAACGATCGTGTTCTCAGGAAAGGAGAGTATGTGAAACATTTAATCGTCTTGGGATCAAATCTGATTTACTAGACTGCATTACAAACCATGCATTTCCTATTACAATTCTTAGTTAATAATATATAGAATTCAAAGGAAAAATGTAATGCGTTTATTCTCTTATTGTTCTTAGTAGAATTGCCCCTCTTTCCTCCGAATCTTCAAGGATACATCAACCTCCCACTCTCGCTTATTCAGCTGTACTCGAGTTTCTTTGAAGAATCACTCGATCGGTCGAGGGACGAGGGTGCGCGCCACTGAAAGATAGGCTGCCGCTGGCTCTGTGATCTTTCCATTAAAATTTCGATCAAGGACAGGCGAGGACAGAGAATGCCAGAGGGCCTGAGATTGTTAGTCCGGTTTGGTATTCGATAGACGATATCGATGATACTTGATTCGCGCGCCCGAAAAATCCACTGGTAATTTTCGCACTTGGGAGAATTGGACTATCGAATTCCCACTGTATACGTGGCTACGAAAATCGGGAAGGTTTCCGAGAGCAAGTAGGAATTGGGTATTAACTTGTTTGAGTGGTGGGTGTTGTGTAGTTGTAGTGTTGGTAGTATTGACAACGCGGCAGGCACTGCTGAAAATAACATGAATTCCTGGGAACATGTAGGACCACCACATTGTTTCCCATGACGATAACGATAATACCGCGCTTACTTCTCTTGAAAGTGTAACCTAATTATCTGTTGGAAACAGAGGCCACTGGCAGCTTTGTGCTTTGCTTCGCTGTAGTTTCCCGATTGCATTGAACTGAACGCTTGCAGGTCCACTCGCATCTTCATTATAAACTCGAAAGCATACCGCATTCTCTCTCTCTCTCTCTCCTTCCCTCCGTCTCTCCTACGCCGTTCTCTTTGCATTCTCGATGCCGCTTAGCTCTGTAGTCCTTTTAACATAGTTAACAGCCTATACGATAGTTATCGTTAGAATGTATTAACGAGCTTTGAATTTTCCAGAGATAGAGCATCTGGAATTAAGTATGAGTGGTAGTTTGCACGAGCAGGGTACAAATTGCGACGCGAGAGAGCAAGCAAGCAAGCAGTTGGATGCTCGGGAAAATCTCGGACGAGTTGTAGGACATAATTTAACGACAAATTCCAGCCTGATGCGTAGCAGTAAGCTTTTGTAATTAGACGCCTAATTATGGTGAAATTAAAAGCCTGGCCTGCTGGCCCGGGCGCGGCGCGGCAGGAAGTCTGCAGGAGCTTTCATGGCTGCGGGTTGTGGCTGTTTGGCGGGCGTCTAATTATTTTCGAAATCCGTTTTTATTTATTGCGCGAGGGAAACCGCGATGCGGGAGAGTAGCAGCGGTGGCGGCGGCGGGGGCAGTGGCAGCGGCGGTGGTAGTGGCGCAGGAGCAGCAACGCGTTCCTATTAGCGGTGCTAATTGGATTTTTCCTTTAATTGATAAGCGTAGGTCGGTAACTAATTCAAGCGAAATAGAATATCTGTCGTTGCCCGGGTGAAATGATTATCGTGACGTTGATGAAGTTTTCATTAATCGAGCTTGATGCCCAGCACGCGAGCCAAGCGCTGCATCATGCTCTGCCAATGAATGCAGAGTAGGATTGATCGCGAGATTTGTCAAAATGTTTTAATATTTCAGCCGGCGAACAACCGGCTGAAACTATTTCCCTCCCGATATTCACTGGATTATTTTATTTAGATGCCTTGTTCAACTCGGCAAACTGAAAAAACACTAATTCCCCCGGCGGAATAATACTAATTGCCGGGCACGTTGTACCTTAATCAAAGTTCCCGCGCAATTTTGTTAGCTCGGCTTTGTAAGTTTTGATTGCAGTGCGGTGCGTTGCTTTGCGCCGCTGCTGCGTTATGAGCGGCTCACCCCCGACACACCCCTTCAACTGTAATTCTCATTATTGCATATTATGTTTGTGCACAGTCAATATTTAAATAATAAATGAATGCATACCGGGACTGGTGTGTGCGTACTGCAACTGGGAGCGCGTCAAAGCGAACACGGCCGCACAGGTAAACACAGTCACACATCCAGCAGCTGGATTGTCGAGCCGATAACGGCCCACTAAAATTTCCATCAAAAAGCTGTCTCTAATTGCATTCGCAATTTGTCCCACCCCCCCATCGTTTTTTGCATACTGGCCCAGTGTGTGCGACGCACCGACATCTGTATATTGAACCTGCCAATATCGAAATTTATTGCTGCCTTCCACAAACAAACTACGACCAACGCGCACCGAAATTGATCCTGTTGATTGTCATAAACGAAAGTCGGAATTGCATTTTAATGCCACTGATCACACCCCTCAAACACCAGTGCCAGAAGCGCTACTCTAACAGCATAAGTGATTTTTTCTCTCCGATTTTCCATGTCCTTTGTGTTTTTCATGTTGACCCGAAATTTTTCAATACGACAAAATTCAATGCAACAACGCGGGGGTGGAAATACAATGTTTGCCAGCTAAAGAATATCAGGCTATATGTATATTGTATATATACGGGTATTATGAAAGCCTGCCTGTTTATTTAGCATTCTGCTAACTGTTCCGCGATAACGAGGAATAATTTGAATGTGTATCGCGTACATTAGTGCGGGGAATATACCTTTTCCATTTCACACTCGCCCCATTGTCGTGAAAGAACGCATATTGAACGTCCTCGATTCCAATTTCCTTGGGATATTGGAGTCTCGATGTCGACGATACCTTTCCAGACAAGAAGCTGCTTCAGCTGTTGCACTCAATAGCTAGGATACACAGTCGAAAACAATATCGATCATTGCAAGCCGGGCCCGAATAATGTCTATATGAACGCGCATGGCTTCGATCAAATGATTTGGTCATTTAGTCACTGGAAGCCTTCGCATTTCCAAAGGAACGCTATTATCATATTGGCAATCTGGGTAGATAGAGCGAAAACGTGAGATAGCAATACATTCGAAAATGTGCCAGGGCGCGCATGTCACCATGATTGCAATTGGGAAACTGTCAGTTCAACTAGACGGATAGAGAATCTGCAATGAAATTTATTTGTCACTTAATCGCTAATAATACAGGCCACCACTGTTCCGCGCGATCGATCCCCTTACTAAAAGCACGTGTAACATATTTGTCCGTTTAACGGAACAGCCTATTTACATAGTACGACGTGGGAACAGCTTTTAAAAGACTGTTCCTTTAATCAGATCGGTCACTATTCTTATTAATACTCGCAGTACTAGGCTAAATATAAGGCATACGGGAAATATACAAAGCCGCCCAATACTTTTTATCGTGTAAGCCATAGAGATAAAACTGTACAATCTTAAATCGTAGCGAGGATATTTCTTAAAGTGGCCGTTACTCCAGTTGATGCGCTCCGTGCTGTATAATGGTATGTGGCTTTAATATCTATGATATACGCGAGAGTTAGATCATGCAACAAGTAGTACCTAGTGGTACTTCTGCTGCTCTCTAGGAACGAATATGACGCGCAGCTTTCTGTAATACCTTCGGACGTATTTCACTTATAGAAAGTATTTCTATCGCTATCTTATTCAGAGTATCATAAATAAAGCTCTGCTAATAGTAACCGACGACGATTTCGGCGAAGTCGATTGCCACTTGCCCAGAGACATTTCTTTCCCCTTAAAAATAGATAATCGCAGGCAGGTACAGGAATAGTCGAGTAGAGTATGTCAATTGCTTGAAGAATTGACATATCTTCGGTCATCAGCATTTATCTCTCTATAAGATCGTAGAAGCGTATATTACATGAGTTCGACGAATTATAACTACCTGTACAAAGAAGCGTGAAGCGAAGACTATCATGATTAATTATGGTGATCGATCTCCGCCCTCTGCAAGAGATCGGGCTCTGAAAATATGTAAATATGAAGGATTATTTTACGGAACGACTGGATGGAATAATCAGATAAAGACCGTTGTTCAGAATGGCTTACCGTTTCGATTCTCCTCGACGTAGAGGCTGTTCCTTTGAGAGCGCCTGCTGTCATTGGAATATCTTACCCGTGGCTCGATTCTCTGGGCGGAGACATAGGTGGGAATTGTGAAGTCGTCCGGCCCTACACTCGGAGGTGAACTGCTCCGCTTCCTACAGACTGCTACGCCAATTACCACACCGATGCCAATCAAAACGAGGGCAGCACCACCTATCATAACAACATATCACTCCTAGTACAATTGAAATTATTATTCGATCAATATTTTATGCCTGTATCGGTTGAATGTGTACCTGCCAAGGCGATGACGATGATCATATTTTCGGAGGCAGCGATTGGTAGAGCCTTTTTCAAATCATCGAGAAAGATACCAGTTCGCTCCAATTTTCCACCGATTGGTTGTACGACACTGACGTGTTTGAGGAGCGCAGCTTCGCTTCGACCGCGGCCATTGACCGCGTACACATAGAGCGTGTAATCGAAGCCTGGTTCAAGGTCGTGGAGTTCGAAGGTAGGCCTTTGATTTCGCTCCTGATATATTGGTGGCACTTCGCCCTCGCCCACAGTGCCCTGGTCGCTTTGGGTCGAGTGTACCAATGGTGAATTGAGCTGAATCACGCTCGGATTCCTAGGAGAGGCTCGGACCTCGAGCAAAAAGTGCTGGGCCGAGCCGCGGTCCGAGCCCGGTAAACAATTCACCTCCAACGAACTGCTCTGATTACGCAGAGAACAGCTGGATGGCGCTTCCGGTGGTTCTATTGGTGCCAGCAAAATGGGAATTTCAATTAGTCCTCTGGCACATTCAACTCAGCTATTAATTATCTTCTTTATTCGACTCTCATAGAATTCCACAAGTTTTCTACGTACTGCCTGGTACTATGTTGAATATGCACGGTGCTCTTTGTCTGCCAACACTGTTGCTAGCCCAGCAGGCCAAAGTCCCGAAATCAGTATCAGAATTCGGAATGTATTCCAGCACACTGACCAATCCCTTGCTTTGGACCCTCGTAGCTGGCATTGGCAGTACGTCTCCGCGTGTGTTGTTGTACGTCCAAGAAAATCGAACAATTTCCTCGGGGCTCGCCTCAACTTCGCACTTGACGGAGATACTTTCGTGTCGGCCAGCGATGATCTCTTGTCGTTCGTAACCCGCTCTGCATCTTGGCGCATCTTTTCCCAGAACATTCGATCGAATGAAACAACAATTTCCCCCGACGGATAATTTATTTGACGCAACAACTTACATTTCATATAAATGAATATTGGTGCACTGCGCACTTCACCGACAGGATTGGTTGCCTCGCAAGAATACTCGCCAACGTAATCGAGGGTGAGTGACCTTAGTGTTAAAGTATTGGAAGCCACTAATATTCCAGCAGTAACATCATGTTCCAATCGATTCTCCTACGGGTCAAGTTCAAGATAAAGATGTTGACTCTTCTTCTGCCCGTCTTACAAAAATCTAGGAGTTAGCCTTTCTGTTGACAAACTTACATCGTGATACCAAGTTATTTTCATTGGGGGCGGGTTACTATGGACGTTGCAAACAAGTTTCAAATCATCTTCCTCTCGGAGGTTGTCCAGCATGTATCCGGTAGCCAGTTGAATGGTAACAACTGGAGCATCTGAAGAAAAATAGTTATGGTAGAAGGGATAGCCCTGTAGGTAGAGGGAATATCTTAGAAGGAAGGCGACGCGATGCGACGCGGGCGTAACTTGGCGAGGCAAGTAGAATACATATACGGGGACTTACAGGAGACACGAAGATGTCGGGTTTGCTCGAGAACCCCTCCGGGAAATCTGGGATTTTCGGCTCTACAAGTGAGCTCCTTGCCGTCGTCGTCCTTGCCAAGGGCTAAGGCCAGTTTGCTGACGGTGGAATTACTTCTCTGCGTGGTGGACACGTTCGAATCGCCGATCACCTGTCCTCCTAATCTCCAAATGATCCTTGCCGCAGGAGAACTTCCCCAAGTCTCGCATCTAGTCGCGATTGGCCGACCGGCGTAAATCTGATCCTCTGGCAAAAGGATCTTTACTACAGCCGGTTTAACTGCGAACACATCCAGTCGACGCTTAAACGACAAGCATTTCTCACTCTCTCGAGTCTATAAAATCCATAGCTAATTCGAGCAGACAGCCTCCGCTCTCCACTATTCTCTCTTTTACCACAAATGACAATTTAACAACGTCTCCTTAAATTTCCGAGTGTGCTCAAGGTAAGAGTATGTCGAATAATTTTTTGGCCCAATGACTAAAGTTTGAATTGGACGGGTGGAAGAGAGCGGGCTGGTTAGATTTGCAAAAAATCCTTGGAAGGCCGAAGGCAGGAAGGGAGGGCAAAAATAGAGATCTGGTAGAAGGCAGATGGCTGTGCGCGCCACCCTAGTCGCGTATTTTTACTTTCGGCGACAATTCCGCGAAATCCTGCCGTCAAAGGAGTTAAGAAGGAGCCTAGCCGAATCGTTGAAATTCATTTCGCTTCCGCCGCGGGTCAGTTGCGTGCTCTATATTTAAATTTCTTTCTTCATCCGCGCTTACGCGGAGTAAGTGAGGGCCGACAGACCGACAGATATTCGCGCAGAGGCAGCGCACTATTTAGATGAATAAGAAGTGGACGATATTTCTCTCGAAGGAGGATCTACGCCGTTTTCTAGTCAGAGCAAGCCAA
The DNA here is from genome assembly GCA_910591665.1 of Ectemnius continuus. Lineage (NCBI taxonomy): Eukaryota > Metazoa > Arthropoda > Insecta > Hymenoptera > Crabronidae > Ectemnius > Ectemnius continuus. The sequence goes on along the minus strand of OU342868.1, from coordinate 1,703,419 downwards.
CTAGGTATGCTTTATTTCGGAGAGCACGCCTGGATAAAGGATATAAGTGTGCATAAATTAGCTTAATCCCCGGAAATATGAGAGCATCTTATGGGGGATTTAAAATCTCGTGGGAGTACGTGCGCAAAAGGTAGCAGGGAGGGTAGAGAAGCCTTCTTCGGAAAACCTATAACGGCAGTGGCGCTCTCGAGCGGAAGTAAGATGTCGGTGAAATAAAAGGAGAGGTGGAATCGGCAACGACACAGCCTATTTCAAGTAAATGCCTTTTACTTGTGGCGTTTAGGATCGGTTTTAGCACGTGCTAAGAATCAAAAGGGCAGGGCAGAGACGGGCGGCCTTGGCGAGCACGCGCGTCATCGTGCCTTTTTATTTCTGGTTGATTTTAGAATCGGATTGCTCCTAGTGGACCGCACAGTGGACCACCTCTAGATTTTTATTTGCCAGAGCAGCTGCCCGTACGAAGACCGCCAGCTCATAGAAGAAGGTGCATTCAATAGCGATAAATGGGAAGTACTTACGATAAATGTCGAGCGGTACCTCGCGAACCAGCAGCTTACTCATACCTCCCGACTGCGCCCTGCACTCCAATTTGCTGCCCCATAGGGCCCGGCTGACTTTACCGATGAAGAGATGGTTAACCGTGAATTTGCTCGGTGAGCTTTCCGCCCCGGTATCAACCACTCCGTCGAGAAGTTCCCCGTCTTTCCACCAAGTCACCGAAGGCCGAGGTCTTCCTGTTAAACCAATCGTTCCTCTCTATACCAATCGCCTTCATTCACTTTGTCCTCTTATTCCTCCGAACCAAATTCAATCGAGCAATCCGCATTCGAGCAATATTCCAACCATACAAAGAAAAGCTGATTATTTACCTCCTGACACTTGACAAGTCAAGGCGAGATTATATCCCTCGAGAAATGGGCCACCAACTCCTGTCACTTCTCGGCCTTGCGCATCGTATATCACAGGTTTCGTAGGATCCTCTGAACAGAGAATATCCCACATTTCATCCCACTGCTATTCTCTACATTATCACACACCCGTTTCACTCACCAATCAGCGTTAGGTTGACACGGAAATTTCTTGTTGGCGAATCTATAAAGTCAACTCGACAACGGAATACACCCTGATCGTGAATGGTCACATTGGTGATTTTTAATTTCGCTCGTTGTCCATCGCCAATTTTGAAATAACTTCTCCCACCAAGATCACTGCCGACTGCCCAATGAAGTGCCGTTGCTAGATTGCCATTCCTTGCATCAAGGCTGTGGAAATATAATTTCGAGATATCAGGTGAACTGATTTATTAGCTCTTCAATTGCTTGATTGAAGGGAAGCTTTGTCTTTGAAGGATTATTTCGACGAGAGAGCTTCGTGACTGGAGGAAAGAGCAAATAACCAAGAGCAGAAGTTGAAGCAGCGAGCCACCTGCTTTCTGCTCATTCCAACGTGCGGTTCTCTACTTCTTCTTGTGAGAACATCTCTTAACACGCCACTCCGGCATCGTCTGCCACGCTCTTCCTTCAGCCACATTCTCTCCATCGACACCGTTCGATCATTTCTTCCCGTTCGATCACCGCGAACCAAGAATTTCCATTTCTCATTCTCATCGTAGCCGCCCTCCATCAACCATACGAAATAAACGACAAAGATAGATCTCGTTTTACGATAAGAGTTATTCGCTCGAAACATAAATATACAAACTCGGAAGGCACATCCTCCTACCGCGATTAAGTTCAATCGATTCTATTTTTAGGGATTCCTGCCTATTAAGAAGTCTCGTGATCCAATGCTTTGGATCGAATAACGAGGCTCATTTTGTTTATTGATTCAGGCCTGATCTGGCGCAAACTGCTTCGGAACTCCAGAAGAGAGTGATGCCTCGACGAGATCCGGCCTTAAGTTTTCATGTTAGATAACGCTCTGTTAGTTTAGTTGCAATTACAAGTTAATAGAGGGAAGAAGGGTTTGATGGATGTGTGGTGGAGGGCATAGAAACTGCTAGGCAGAGATATCCGGAGGTTCTATTCCCGAGGCTGGTGGCTAGTGCTCACGTATGTATTTTGAGATGCACTTTCAGAACAATGGCATTTGCGAGTAACACGTGTCGCCTGCATTTGGGAGCATCAGAGGCCCAAGAGACGTTTCTGCATTTCTGGTGCACTGGTGAGTCATGTGCACCGTGACCAGGTGAATAGAAACAGTGGGCCGTCCACCGATGCCAAGAGAGTTAGCGCTTTACGTCTCCGCGGAGATTTCCACGGCCCTTATTTCGCCAATTTAACGTTGCCAACATGCAAGACAATGGCCTGGCCCTACCTGTAAAAGGGTATTCCATCGGAATCCTTGAACCACAGCACCATGTTAACCGAATCCGAGGGTGTCGGTGGAGTTATGTCGCATGGTAGCTCCACATCTTTCCCCTCGGTTCCCCAGATTAATCTTGCTGGAACTGTTTTGACAGAAAAGCCAAATAATCATTAATCCTTCAGGAATATTTGACTCTCGAGTAGTATTGGAAGACTACGTAAGAATGGGAACGCGAACATTATTTAACAGGGACAGGTGCGAAGATAATACAGAACATCTGCGATAACGCATACATTAAAGATGGAGTGTATTTCATTTGCCATTATTAAGCTATAGTCTACAAAGAGTTTTATTACATTTTTCGTGGCAGATCAGAAAGAATTAACCACCGAGTTGGCGTCCTCTATTGTGGTGATTTCAATCAAGCGTGCTAGGGATAATACTTCGACGTACTCCGGAATTCTCATATTCGGCGACTAGCTAATACCGTGGCAGTTTCCGAGCGGCTTGGTAATCTCGATCGGCTGACAAGCGATGCCACAAAAGGGTTGGTATTTTTAGCTCGTCCTCTGTCATGGGCGAAAGCCAATAGCCAAAGTATCAAGGAAAGTCGAATCTCTTCTTTACGCGAGGGAAAGTGGCGGATGCTTCTCGTTGGATGCGCTGGCTTTCGCCTTGGTGAGGCGGTTCTTGCTGAACGCGCGCAGCAGAGCTTGCATTTGCAGGCAGCGCGCGTTCGCCGGTGTCAGATTGTAAGTTGAGATTTTTTGGCAAGGAAGCTTCTCTTCTCGGATAGATTGGCGGGGTGGGTGGGAAGAGGATCGAGAGAAGAGAGATACGTGCCGGTGCCAGGAAGGAAGGGCTATTGTCCCTCCACTTCACAATGACTGACCGAGTTATCAATGGCATACCGCGCTGTGCATTAGCACTAGTTCTTACGCACGTGTGCTTTCGCTGCTCGCGCCTCCGCTCATTCTACCGTTTCTATTTTCACCGCGGCATCCTCCACGCTCCAACTTCTCACTATCCTGACCGGTCCAACTTCGAATAGGTTGGCAAGTGCCAAATAATATTGTACAGTGGCACGAAACTTTCGAGTGCTAACTCATTGGCAGATTGCTTCTACTAGTAGGAGAAGTCTCCCTTTTTAGGCGAAGGGCAAACCCAGAAGAATAGGTCTACTATCCAATTTCCTAGCAGCTGGCAACACATTCTAGCAGGAGTTGCTTGTAGATTGCGTGGGTAAGACAGGGACACGTGGTTGGTGTTTTTCTAAGCTAAAAGGATGTCACGAAATGGTGCTAGAATATTTCGATTTGACATACTCTACAGCTTTTTCCTCGTTGGCCCTCCTCGCTACATGTTGCTGAAAGGCAAATGACCCGGGGAGCTAGTTCGTCTTCGGGACAGGGCGTTTCATCGCTCCAACTTATACTGCAATGTATACATGTACCTTCGTGTATGCTCTCTACAAATATCAGACCCTGCTAAGTGTTGCTCTTGCGCTTACAAGCATTTCGCGTAACCGCCAACGAGATCTTTTTGGGAAATGCATAAAATGTGTACAACGAGACTCGAAGAGTTCTCGACAAGGAATTTATTTGACGAACCAAGTTGAGGTAGGCGGCGATGTTATTCTTTTAACAGATAAGAGAGAGTATCATTGAACTTGCCTAAGAAGGATTGTAGGCTGAGCGTGGCGTTATGTAAATAATGCTTGGCCGCGGGCAATAGTGCTATTTTCGGTTCAGGTTCGTTGGGAAACCGCGCTTCCGCCGACTCATCTATTTTTGTATCCAGGGGCTCGACCTCTTTCTTTAACCTTTCTCCCAACGATCAACTTTCCATCATCCATCCGCAAAAGTCCATCCGCTAACACCACTTGAGAACAGCTCGTGACTTCCGTCAACGCTAACCAGAAGATTAACTGTAGCAATAGAGGGAATCCTGGCTCGAGCAGGAAGTTCTTTCGCTTGCCAATAATGAAGATAATGTCGGATTCATCAAATACTGGCAGGATTATCGTAGGTGTTTTTTTTTTTTTTTCTTGCAGAGAACCGTCGAGTGGATTGATTCGCTTCGTATAATTCTCGGGATCTCATTTCGTTGACCGAACCGCTCGCAAATCATATTACACGGAATTTATTTCAGCCGTTCCCTCTTTACCCTTTTCTAATCCATCCCTTCAAGGCACGTTCTAGTCAATTTCATTCTCTCGTAATTCCAGCAGCTCGCCCGGCACCTGTTGCTAGCCGCAACCCCCGAAGAAGTTCGCTTTTCCAATAAAATTCCAACTGTCACCAGCTGTAGGGCTATACGATGCTTGTTCCCAATTCTTTATAACTGGCTGCCCCGGTTGTTTCGAAATTTATAACATTTCCAAGATCGAATCGACTCGGAGCAAATCCGAGCTTCCCATCGACACCAATTATAGAACGGATCCGAAAAGTCTTAGATCCTTTTAAAAGTGACAAGTGATTCTTGAAGTATAGCAATCTTTAGAAGAGGAGGAAATATGCGATCGATTAAAGGAGTTTGAAGCAGCGTTGAGCAGCCTTAGGCACTTCTGGCCCTTTGTGTCTCAGACAAGGTTTGTCGGAGAGATAAAAGCCATCGTTTCATCGCTCTATATGGTAATTTTATCAATGCCCGCTTCGTATCCCTGTCGCTCGAACTATCCTCCTAGCTCATCCACTGTTTATCCCTTCCAGAACGACCCATTTCACTTGACGTTTAGTATTAAACCAACATCAGCCGCTTACCAAGCCTCAATGATGCTGGCAGTGAGGATTAGTCAGGCAGCGAGTGCGACGCTTGTATATAAATTTAGCTGATTGCGAAATTGTAACAGCACAAGCCTTGCTTCCGGGAGTCACGTACTGTAATGCGAGGTAGAATGCCGACTATTTCGGTGGATTCACTCTAATTTTAAATTCCTTGGAACGAAAGATATTTAGGAAGCGTTTCAATTCTCCGAAAGGAATACCAGGCTAGGTGCTCATGCCTTCCTTCGATCATGAACTTGTGCGAACCCTCTTCGTCCTATTTTCAACTTTGAAATATCTCCCAGCGATCCTTGACCTTACAGTATCCAACGTACTATCAGAATTCTCCCATGAAATCGTGGAAATGCCAACGATTCGTGAATTCGTTGAAAGCTAAAAAAAGAATGGGTCGCCATCTTTTTGCATTCCAGAAAATAAATCGTTGTAGTTCCGGCGGTTTGAAGTCGACGAAGTATGCGAGTTCGGTTGGCTGGCACGAAGGATTGCCGACGAAAATATCTAGTTGCCGATCAGGCGAGATGCGAGCCTCCTATTTTCGATTGGCTTCTTTTTCTCGGATGACTGGTAAACCCGAGCGAAGAGAAATATCTACCCACGTGTTATGTATATGTGCGTGTATGTATTTGTTAGCTCTTCATCATATTTCGCGAAGCTTCCGCTCTCTCGGCTGTTACTGCTGGCTGATGCGCATCGTCGGATTAAGCCTGGCGCCAAAGATTAATATCACAATTATACGGTGGCACTTCTTTCCTCCTCTCCCCACTATCCTCGCTTCTCCCACTTCCCATACTAATCCTTCGAGATTAAACCAGCGACTATTTCCACGACAGATCCTATTTTTATCTGATTAATTTTAATCGGCACGGCTTTCCAGTTTGTGCTCTTGCTAGAATCTTCCCTCATCCCCAACAAATTGCGAACGGTTTTCCTATTTGCCCGGTTCAAACCTAGTTGCCTCATTACTCCAGTGCCAGAAGCAACTGCACTCCTCGGTGCGTGACTATTTTCATAAGTTGCTGACTAGGAGGGGAGACGCTAATTACTTGAGTGATGGGTAGCATCTGTCAGTCAACAGAAGCTGCAGGGTCATGTTTAGCGGATCCTCTTTCTAATTATAAAGACAATCGCGTCAGGTTAGGTGAAGGAGAACCAAGTTCATGAATTCCCATATCACGTGCGGTAGGGTGAAATCGATAGGAAATCTGGAACGTGAGTACGATGATGCTGGCGGTTGGGACGATTTGGAAGGAGGGTAGAGTCATTTCTCTGCTGCGAAGAGGACGATGCCCGCTGAAAATTTCCGGGAGAGAGGGACATACCTTTGTTCTGAAATTCGGGCAGTTCCTCGGGTGCGGCGGTTGTTCGCCAGGAGCAGAGCAGTATCAGAAAACTCGTCAGGAACACGTGTCCCGACGTGCAGCGCATCTCGAAGCGCGAATCGAGAATGGCCCGTGTCCCAGTTGACGCGCGAAACACCGCCACGTCCTCCAATGGAGCCTCTCCTAAGGAGGGACATTCGATCGGGCGCCGATCGAGTGTAGTCGACTCGAGTCCTTCTGCGAACCTTTCCAATTCACGCGACTCGGCACTCCTACTCGCAGGGATCAGCCAGTACTCGGCCGGATGTATTTTAAATCAGGCTGCATCCAAGTCTTCCACACACACTCGCGCGCAAACCGATCCTGACCAACCGATCACCCCGGAAGATTGGACCATCCTCTCTCCTTCCACTATATCCGCTCGCCCACTTCCTCCCCCTCCTCTTCTTTCCGCTTCACTCCGATATATCGCTTCACCGACCTCTTCACCACGCCTTACTCTTCTCTCCTCACGTATTATTGCTTGCCGGCCGTCTACGCTGTCGCGGCCACTGCTGACTTCGTGTCATTCGTCTTTTTCTCTTTTACCCGTCGATGCCTCTCCTCCTCCTCCTTCTTTTCTTCCTCTCTTCTGTCGGGCTCCGCTCAATTGTCCTGGCGCCTGATCGTACCAAAGTACTCTTCTACCAGACGCGACGCGACATGACGCCCTCGCCACTCCGCGCCTTTCTATGCCAGGCCTTTTTTTTTATCCCCGTCTCGATAGTGTCTTTCTATCTACACATATGCTTGTTATTAGGCGGGACACGTCGGAACCGAGCGAAATCCTTTGATTAACAAAACGAGCCGACCGCTGTTTTTCTCATCTCCGAACGAGACGCGCCGGTACTTCTTTGTCCCCCTACCAGTGGCTTCGTTATTTCGTTCCACGTTCGTGTCCTTTGAATTCCGCTCGCTTTGTCAGGATTTTTGTCGCCTTGCTGATCACAGTTTTCGCTTCACGCCTTCGCCACCTTCCTTCCTTGTACTCGTCCTTCCTTACATTCGCACCGCACCGCACCGGCCTCCCCTCCTTCTCGAAATCTCAACTTTGATCTTGCACGCCTTCGCCACCCGTTCCCGCCTCGATACACGCCGCTTTTCCTTTTGCGTTCTTTGTCTCTCTATTCTTAGCTGGCCTCTTGTTTTTTTCGAATGTTACTGCGTTTAAATTGGGATCTCGATCAGGTGGCACTATCGTAGGCCGAGCTCTTCATTCTTTTCTTAGGCCTCGCATGACTTCCTCTAGGAATACGACAGACGTTTATAGCCGTGCCAAACTTACCCGGCACTTGGAATTCAATTGGACGTTCAATTCGTTACTCGATTAAAAAGCACTCCGCACGGAATTTCGAGGATGAGGAAAGTGAATCGGTAAGCGTCAATATACTTTGCTGGAATATGAAATTCCGAGTGGTCGTGTTGGGGTCGCGTACGCGCGCGTATATAGTTCTCTGAAAGTGGGAACTAGTCGGGTCGGCAGAGTTCGAGATCGTCGTCGTCGGCAACGACTGCCACGAAACTAAAACCAAAACCGAAGACACGCGTGTAGTTACCCCCACTTGGGTGCACGTGCACCCTCTTCGCGCGCGGCACACGCACGTGTTTAACTTGGGAGCAGCGCGTACCGAACACACACACCAACACGTTCCCCTCGACTTCTCGATATACACGCGCCTCTAATGCCTGTCCCGTGCTCACTAATCCACGCCTACGTGCACATGCACATGCACACGCGCATCCGCACTTTAAAAGCGAGCAAACTCATCGCGCGCGAAAGCTTCTTTCGCCCTGGCGCTCATGTATTCTAACGAGCCGCGAATTTTCCTTTCCTTTCAATTTGTTTATCTTAAACGTCAAGTGCCCTCTACTTTCTCCTTGACCAGGGACCCCCCAACGTTTTTTTCTCTTTTACCATTTCGTGGAATGGAACTTCTGGCAAAAGTTCTCGCTCCTCTTTTTCCACATACACAGAAGCCTGTCCCTCTGGAGGATATAAAAAAAGGCGCTCGTCAAAATTCGTCAGTGGGCTTTCGCAAAAACTGGGAAAAAGTTGTGAATACTGGCTTTACGCTCGGCCGCGTTGCTAGGAGTTAGTGAGTGTGTCTCGGTGGCTGTGGAGGGTGATAGGTGGTAGAGCGTCGAGTACTGTTTGCTGCGCTGGAATAAATGCGGGGTGAGTTTCTGGCATATCACCGTACAGTCGATTACGTGGAGTCTGGAGGACGGCTGATGGGATGGGATGGGTTGGGATGGGATAGGGTGGGAGGGCAGCTGGAAATGCTGCTGGACTGCTGGGGCATGTTCGACGAGGGTGGAAGCCGTTCTCGCAGAATGGAGCCAACCGAGGGTCAGGAATGCACACTGAAAGGACAAACGTCCCGGATCGTTGCCCCCCGAAACTCTGACGGATCCTTCCTAAGGCCTTGTTCGTCGGCGTGATTCATTCGCTTTCGGGATTGAAAGGTTTTTCGCAAGCTCTATCTCTTACACCGAGATGCTCTTCACGGCGAATAGTTGGGAAGGAGTGGATTTGTCTGTCAGCTTGATTCCCAATAGCGAAAGCACTGAAATTCCGGATCAATTTCGGTCCCTTCCAAAGCTAACTGTTGGCAGGTGCGAATCGGCCGAGCTTCCAACGGTAAAAAGTTTGTCCGAGAGCGGGAATGAGGGGGTGGGAGGGGGGCAGATATGATATTAGAGTGGGTAAAGCGGCATTTTACGCGCGGTACACTACAGTCGTCGTTGGGTTGGCAGAGTAGTGTCTATTTTTGGAATCGCCTCGCATTTCCCTCGCTGGATACCGACATCCTCTTTTTGAGCAGGGCCGCCCAAGTGCACCGGCACTCCCAGCGTTCCAGCGTTCCAGCGTTCCAGCGTCCCAGCATCTCACCAGCACACCGGCATCCTCGATCCTCTTTTCTTCGATTTCGCGTAGGATATGTATTCGCGAGCTGGCGCGCTCGCCCGCCGCTGGCTAAACAAGCACAACAGTGAAAGCTATCGGCATTCGGGCGCTTACTTGCAACGAAAGCAAACCTAGCCTCGTCCTGTAGCCCGAGGGGTAAAAACTAGCCGTGTTGAAGCGCGCTCGACCTCCTCTCACTCTTTTCCCTTCTCGGCTATACACCGAGTTGCGTTCCATTGATTGGTTTTCCCGTCGATCGTTGCAAGCGGCGTGTCGCTACCATTTCGATATTTACTGGATAACAGCCATCCCCACGCAGCCCATCCAATCGGTTAGATACAATTGAATTGCGAGCTGGCTATGTTGGTGGAACACTTGGTGCCCCGCCACTTCAAATTTCTTCTCACCTTTTGTTCTTCGCACAAAAGGCCGCCGCGCCGCGGCAACACAACACACCGCTGCAATCCTCTCTACATAAAGCTTCCCAACAGCGCGGAGAGAGCGCTACCTTCTTTTCGAAGAAGCCCACTTCTCCATCGTTCCTCCTTTTCCTTCTCGTTCTGGCAAAGTGCTTCAAATATACTTGTGTCACCTGCAGTTTCCTGCCAGTTATTAGTAGGCTGCACACTGCCAGCGCCACTCGCTCACTCGCACTCCTATCAATTCTCCTGGCAACGCTACGAGCGTACATAATCGGTCTATCTGATCGGCACTCGGCACTAATTCAATTCTAGCGACGGAAGGGCAAGCGTTCCAATTAGCGACAGAGAGAACTGCCTGGAAAAGGCAGAAGTCACGTGCTACTTATCTCGGAGATCCCAATGATAGATTCGTGCCACGCGCGTTCACCGTTACGGCTCCAAATTTCCATTGATCGCAACTATTCCGAGTATCCCCGAATATTTCTCTCCTCGGAGCTGTGCTATTAAATGAGTGGGTAGCTATAATGCGCGGCTCGCAAGGCATGAGGGTCGCTCTATCTGACATATCCTGAATTCGGCGTCAACAAATGTGCCGGAGAAAAGGCAGATCGATATCTAGCATTCCCCCCGGGCGGATAAAGTGCGTCAGCCTCAGCCCTTGTCCGGGCATAAATAATAGAATTATAGAAGAGACGTAATTGTCGTGAATTGCCAGGGAATTTATGGCCGGCCCTAGGTGGTCCTTAGACGGCCATTTTATCACGCTGCCGCACGTTCCACCTTTATCAAATCAGATTAAGTTATTATTAAAATCGTTTAACCCGCCAGAACCCCCACCAGCCTAATAATTTCCCGTACGTGTGACGGGAAAACTCCCGTCATGTGCATATTTCAGCCTCCCCGGCCGTACCATCTCATTTTCATTATCACTCGCATTTATTAATGACATCCTTGGCCAGTTTTACGAGCAGTGTGCATTCTTCATTCTACCGGGTGATAGATCTTGAAGGCATGCGGGCACCAAAAGTGATACTTCCGTTGTGAGTGAGAAAGATCGTAAAAATCAAAAGGTGGGGGGCAGGATTTCCAACTGGACGAATCCCTGGAAGAGGTCTCCGGGACTGAGAAAGCTATTATGCGTTAGTTTAATTAGTGGGAGTCGCGACACGTAGTTAGAAACATTATTGGTCAGCCGGAACGGCTGTCTGGAAGTGTTGGCCGGTTGATTAGTGAGTCAGAGGAAAGGCAGACGTATCCATTGGTGTTGTGTGTCTGACAAGGCAACACAAGGGCATGGCAAGTCAGAAAGGGGCAGCCTGAAGTCAGCCGGAGAAACAGGGATGACTAACGTTAATTCAAAACGGTCGATATTAATCCGAATGCAGCAGTGGGTGGTGTAGTGTGCCCAGGGGGCTGCTCCCTGTCCATTAATATTTATAGACACAACAATTTTTTTATCTCAGCTCCATCCACCCGCATTATCTGCATAAATATTCCGTCCCCAGGACTCTCTCTCTCTCTCTCCCACCCTCTCTCTTCACAATCGTTCCTTCCCTTTCACTCGGAACATGGAACAATATATTAGCCCGGGGTGTCGAGGCTGAAATTTGCAATTTGCTTTTACGAGCGATATTTCCCCCGTCCCCGTTTTTCGACATCCCTATGTCCAGCTGATATATTCGAAATCCGTCCTCGCCCGGGGCACTTTTACTTTGATTGAATTATTTTAATAATTCCCCTGAAACGGCATGACGTGACAGCGCTGTGAATCAATGGCAGCGAGGAATAAAAAGTCAGGGCAGCCGATCATAAAGTATAGAAACACTTGACAGAGGGAGAGGGAAGTGAGAGAATAGGAAGAGGAAGCTGGAGATGAGAGGTTGGTCGAAGGTGATGGGCTCCGGCGCTATTACTTTTATGAGGCGAGAAGGCACCCCTCGAGTCAGTGAGCCCCATGCAGCATATCGATCGGTCACATTCAGAAGTAAGATCGGCATGTCTACAGTACTCTCCTGCCAAGGGAGGGATGAGTCACGAACCGGCTATCGTGACAGAGCCGTATTATTTTTATGGTGTTTTCGCGTGGGTACTATGATTCAGAAGGCCCGAGGCTTTTCCGGCACCCTCCCTTAGTAAGCAGTGCACTCCCCTCCGCAGACCCATTACGCCCCTCTCGCGAATGAATCGTCAGAAATCCCACAACGATTCCCGTATGGAATCGTAGTGGCCACACGTACTAATTGGTTGGCTTCGTTCGGCCAGACAGTTGTTGGTATTCCTGCGCGCCACACAGCACAAGCTGTGGCTCAGCTATAGAAAGCAACCACTCGCTACTAATTCTTTTCCCGGAGAATATTATGCCTACTCATCGTGTTAGTTCTAGTAGAAGCGGTCTTAATCAATTCTCGAGATTCATTATTCTTCTGCCACTCATGGAATTATCTTGAAGGGCTTTCAATGAGAGATACATGCGTGGCGCATTAAGGAGAGGACGCGTGCGAGAGTGGTGCGCGAGCATTCACTCCCGATAAATTAGAAAGTTATACGAAAAACATTATGTTCCTCGATCTCACGGAGTCGCCCGGGCGGCTCCTAATGCATCGATAAATCTCTCCGTGACATCCGGCATCCATTCGACATATGCCAGAGAGTCGAGTAGAATCCGAGAGCGAGTGTGTAGAGGCGCGTGCACGTGTCTTGATCCCGTCACGTTTTCTGCTTGGCAGCTCGAGCTTTTTCGCCTCGCACTTAACACCGTGCCGCCGCCACCGCCGCTGCCGGCGTCGTCTCTTTTTTCTCCGAATATTCGTAAATAAGCGAGGAGGCCTTGTGAAACGGGAGCACGCACTACTCGGCGCGCTGCTGCGCCTTCCATGAATCTAATGGGAAAAGAGCCGCCGGCCGGCCGGCCTGCCTGGCGGTCCCACTAATTTATTGGCCAGCAAACGGATTCCCGGGCGCAAAAAAGCCAAAGGGAAGGAAGCGACTTTTAATGAGGAAAGCACACTGGCATATCTGTAGGAGATCATCCCGGTAATAAGAGCACAAAGTGGCCGGCTAATTGATCCCGATTATTATTACTAGAGGAAGAAGCCGAGTATCCACGGGAAGTAAATTCGAGGAGCGAGTACTTTGCAGGAGGTGGTCATCGCTCACCTTAATTTAGAAGTGTTACGCTAAGATTATACGAAATGAAATAGAAAATAGAGCTGGCGAAAGAGAAGAGCAGTGGTCCAAATATAAGGTGGGGGTAGAGGGAGGCTGGTAGGGAGGGCGAGAGGAGGGAAGGGGAGAGAAGAGAGAAATCGCCTTGCGCTCTGGCGCCAAGAATTCGGCAGAGCCGAATTCCTCAAGTTTTTTCGCATCGGGTATTGGCATTCTTTTCGCTCTTTCTCGTGAGGTATCTCATTACGGGGGAAAAATAGAATTAATGAGGAAGGTGTTAAGGGGATGAGAGTTGGTTGTCTGGTGTTATGAGGGAAGCGAAGACTATGAGGGAAATGGATGCCCCTTTGCTCGGCTTGAAGGCTGGAGTGCCGGCACTCCCTGCTAAATGAGAGATATAGCGAGGCCTGAACGTTACTGTATAAGGATATTAAATGGAATATTATACAATTGCCGGTGGCTGGAGCCCGACAATTAAAGGAGACATCGCGAAGGCAGCTTTCATCGAGGAGGAAGCTCCCAAGAAAAGCCGAGCTAAAGAGGGAAAGGAAGAGAGTAAAAGGAATAAATTGAGCGCGAGGCAGCGTCTTTGGAGCGGCGGAATGTCGTGATTTTGCTGTGAGCTTGGACAAAACATTTGCGAGCGAGGAGCAAGTCCGCCAAAATAGAGGCGTGCACCTGTCCCGTAGAAAAGGAGGATTCCTCCTTGTATCTGGCTGGCTCGATCACGCGAATCTGCAAGCCTTCTAACTATCTCATTCCATTCCTCGAGCGTCCGTCTACTCTTTCTTTTCACTGCTTGCTTCTTTCTTGTCTTGCGCCTCTCTCCATCGGCATTCGCCATCTGCTTGCCATTTTCCTTTATGCTCGCGCATTTTGCAGCACCAGAATACCAAAGACGGCCAGCATTTCTCCAGCATTTTTCCTTATTCTTTCACCCCATATTGCTTCCGCCTCGTTATTTCAGGCCCCGGCTTCCTTTCGCTCGCGCTCCATTACCCCTTTTCCATGATCCTCCCCGAAAATAGTTGAGAACGAATGGACATTTTCATAATCTCAATCTTTCCCCCTTGACAATCGCTAATGTATTCCTCTTTTCTTTTACAGAGCTCGAGGCGGGGGTGACGGCTCTTTTAGCCCACTGGATTCTTCGCTCACTTATCCCGCCATGGAACATCGCGTAGTAGTTGCAAGGTGAGATGCTCATCCGACAAGAAGCTAAAAGTCCTGCAATATCGGTAGACCTCAAGCCCCACATATACACATGAGCACACAATGGGGCTCTAAGTTCCTAATGGGGATGAAGTCCAAACGCGCGTGCCCCGCAATAGCAGCTCCACACCACCTTCATTACCGAGTATAATGCGATCCCAGGAATTTACCCTAAACGGCTATTCTCGAGTGGAGGAAAATCCGTAATACCTGTGACAAGACCGTAACGCCAAACAGGCCGACGTACAACCCTCCCTCCTTCCCTCTCGTTGAGTACATCATTGAAACTTCATGCATTTTGCTCAAATTCCCGTTGTACACACGGCAATTCCCCTGTGGTAATTCGGGCTTCATCTAAAACTTTAATCAAGGATAATCATTTCCCGTTTCATACTGTTATTAGTGACTCGGGGAGCACAAAGCCTCGAGGGCCGGCTAGCCTCTATTGACTTTAATTTCGTAGCTAAAGGCGACCACGGCGAAACGCGCCCCCCGATAAGGACTCCTCACTTAACAATAGCTAAAGCCCCGTTTGCGGTCCTTCGATATTTCGAGAAACAAAAGCCGCTCGAGCAGCGGCAACCGCAGGAAGAACGGCACTCTGTCTTGCGAGTGCAAACATGCCCGGAACTCGTAGGGAAGTCGTAAATATGGGTGTCACGCTAGGGGCAATCTTGTATCGATTTCAGCCCGCTCGAATCTACAACGAGGAATCCTTGACTTTATAAATCCGAGCATCGCTATCTTATTTCTAAACTAAAACATCGCTCTCTCCTGGTGGAAGATGGCTCTCGGCGAGCGTGTGAGCACCAGCCGGGCTAGTAGGGAGCTTGAAAAACGACATACAGCAGGAGAATTTAAGGGGATAAACATCTCGCATACGTCGCGGACCGGAAAGGAACAAATTTCCTCGCTTCCAACCGGGACAAGCTAATATATGAGCGTATAATAAGCCATTGTTTGACAGGAGAGCCTTGAAGCATTTTAAGGAAGCTCCAGCAGTGCTGCGCTCGCTCCCGTGGGAGAGAGCATCCCTCCCAAGCCCCAACATCCAATTCCCCTGCTGTTCTTGGCATTTGGAGAGAGTGCCGTGAAGAGAGCGAGTGGGAAGTATATCTGTGCGTGTACCCTTTCCCTTAGGGAGTCACTCTCTCCGATGAGGAGTATCAGTCAAAGGAGTATCACGTGACAGAAATCTGTCCATTCTGTCATGGGAAATTCGTTTGGCGCCAAGGTCTTGGTTCCGAGAGCTTTGTCAAGTCTGGCAAGTGGCAAGTGGCAAGGGATCGTCGACACGGACCGACCAAGGAGTAAATGGAAAAAAGCTGAAGGGCGATCCCGATACGCCTGGGAAGCGGCTGGGCGACCTTCTTTCCCAAACTCGGTGAAGTAGGTGATTTCGAAATAGGCAAATATTCCTTGCAATGTTCGCTAAGGGCAGCCAAAGCCGCACTCCCGCCCGCTTTTGCAAGTCTGCTCGAGCACTCTCACAGTTTTAATCGTTTCTGGGGCAAAATGCGCGGCATTTAGGTCGGATCCTCCGTATCCAACTTTTCCTCGAAGCTCTTAGTCTCGAAAGTCCGCGGTGCTCGCAGAAGTTTCATCAAATAATGTGGTGCTGGGCTTTGCCATGCCTAAGTATTTCCCAGATATCGTGCCAGAAAAAGGAGCAACGAGTATTTCTGCCTTCCTTTTCTCGCTCAGGCTCGCTCTCACCTTCTCCCATGCACTCTGGCCCCCAAACTCTTTCTCTCTCATTCTCTGAGAGGTGTTGCAATATGTCGCGTGTCAGTGGGGAACATGCCTTCCTGTGTTGGCGGCGACTAAAGGAGGAAGGGGCCGCCTGACGCTGCTTGGAAGGCAGCCCGTTGTAATCGGAAGGTGTTATAAAATATTAATAACGCGTGACGGACCGGTGCACATTGTACGAGGTCGCGCTGATGCGTCGAGACATTGCCATCCAAATATACATGTGTAAATAGAACGGTCTACGAGCCGTCTGCTTTTATTATTTATTCCGCCTTCCGAGATCCAACACCCTAAGAACTCTCAGCCAACTGTACCATTCATCTTGCGTAGTCTAATGATTTTGCAATCCGTTATTTACCGAACTTCGAAATGTCCGAGTTGTCAAATTAGTACGGATGGAGGAGATTAGGTCAACTGTCCTGCAACTCGCTAGAGCAGAGCATCATCAAGTTTCAGTCAATGAAACCGCAGCAACTTGTTGAAGTAATCTTATGCAATCGGCCGCGATCATTGGAATTTGCTTCAGTGATTACTTTCTAAATTAAATATGGTTTATGTGAAGCGGTTGGAAGCTTTTGAGGAGTAATCGTATTTGCTAATCCAGTTTTACTTCCAAAGTCCAAAACCGACCATTCTCACTAAGCCTTGAATAATACGGTAATGCGCCCGAAAGGAGTGAGTTGATGCCAGTACCATTTATGTGGATGCTTGTTTCTACTTCGGTCCAGGAAAGGTAAGGTTGGTTATAAATACAGCCTCCTCAAAAATAGATCGCGGCCTGGCGCACTCCGCAAACCGCAAATCGTTCGAAGCACACTGGACGCCGCAATAATACTTCGGCTACCATCGAATACGTAATTACTTATCCAATTACCAATATAATTCAATTCGGAGTCGAACCGCTGTAAAATAACTGCTCGCAACCCGAGCAGCATTCGACTTCAATTTTTTTAATTGCTCTTCAACTCTTCAATTGGACGATAAATATCTTTTTACCGAGTTTAAAACATTTTTTTTAATCACCACTGCAGTAAGCAGTTTTTAGAGAGGCACTTTTGTTATTCTCTCACCACTAAAAAATTTGCGAAAAAATGAATTATGAGCTAGAGCTCTGGAATTTTTTCTACTTTTTCCTCGATGCAAAAAAACACTTTCTACAAAATTTCAGCCCCGGGAAAGGTCGGGAAGATAAAAAAACATAGGGAAAACCGTCGAAATGAAATATTCCAGATCGGTTTTCCACGTGTTTTAGGTAGAATTCCGGCATTTCCCCCACAACATTTATGTTTTTTATCCGTTTTGAGACACGAGCAATTGAAAAATCAAGCGTTCGTCCCGGTCCCAGAACCTTCGAAAAATCGAAAATTTTTGAAGGGGTATGCCTTAAAAAATTTGCGAAAAAATGAATTTTGAGCTAGGGCTCTGGAATTTTTACCACTTCTTCCTCGATGCAAAAAAACATTCCCCACCAAGTTTCAGCCCCGGGAAAGGTCGGGAAGTATGAAAAACATTAGGAAAACCGTTAAAATGAAATATTCATGATCGGTTTTCCACGTGTTTTCGGTCGAATTCCGGCATTTCCCCCACAACATTTATGTTTTTTATCCGTTTTGAGACACGAGCAATCGAAAAATCAAGCGTTCGTCCCGGTCCCAGAACCTTCGAAAAATCGAAAATTTTTGAAGGGGTATGCCTTAAAAAATTTGCGAAAAAATGAATTTTGAGCTAGGGCTCTGGAATTTTTTCTACTTTTTCCTCGATGTAAAAAAACACTTTCTACAAAGTTTCAGCCCTGGGAAATGTCGGGAAGATAAAAAAACATGGCATAAACTGTTGAAATGAAATATTCCAGATCGGTTTTCCATGTGTTTTAGGTAGAATTCGGGCATTTCCCCCACAACATTTATGTTTTTTATCCGTTTTGAGACACGAGCAATTGAAAAATCAAGCGTTCGTCCCGGTCCCAGAACCTTCGAAAAATCGAAAATTTTTGAAGGGGTATGCCTTAAAAAATTTGCGAAAAAATGAATTTTGAGCTAGGGCTCTGGAATTTTTTCTACTTTTTCCTCGATGCAAAAAAACATTCCCCACCAAATTTCAGCCCCGGAAAATGTCGGGAAGTATAAAAAACATGGGAAAAACCGTTGAATTTAAATATTCAAGATCGGTTTTCCATGTGTTTTGGGTACAAATCCGGGACTTTGGCTACTGGTTTCATGTTTTCTTTCCGTTTTAAGACATGGGCAATCGAAATATCAAGCGTTCGTCCCAGTCCGAGAACTTTCGAAAAATCGAAAAAATTTGACTTTGTTGAGTGCATCAAAGATTCCTGAATCGCGTCTAAGGCACTTTGATCAGTGTTATAATGTGTTAGATCGGATAGCAGAAACTTCAATAAGAATGTATTGCAAGTTTTGCAATAGATCCTTTGACGTTTCAATGGATTTTTAAAGCTGTTGCTGATGCAGTGTGAGATTGGGGAAAAAACATTAATCTGGATTTGCTTTTTATTGATCGTTTCAGTGAAGTTTCAAGATTTTTTAGAGATTGCACTCCACAGTGAATTCATGGCGCCATCTCATCGTTTCAAAGTGCTGAGTCGATAAAGTTCCCATCGGGTTCGTGTGGAGACACAAACTTCACATAATTTATACTGTCCTAAATTATAATATTCTGACTGACTTTCACCGCGGAGATGATGTATTTCAATACTGATGAAATTCATAAAACACCAGAAGATTCTACCAGTTACCAACATCGCATAACGGGAGACCATCCTTACTTTTTGATGGATATTCAGTGTATCAGTCGGATGCAGCGACAGTTACGCTTCGTTGGCTTGGAAAACAATATTTTCCTTGCTAAACCCAAATGGAAGTTCTATCAGGAAGTTTTCCAGGTCGAACGAGATGCCGTCGTGAAACTTTGCTAATCGCTCGCACAAACATGAATGTTGAAAGCGATGTTCCCAGTAGTTAGAGGAACAACTTCAACACCACAGTGATTAATACTTTTTCTTTACGCGTTGAATTGCGTAAACGACGTGTCTAATTGGCTAGTTGAAACTTTAACGCTTACCAATGCTTTTTGCTTGAGCATAATCGCATTGAAAAGATCAAAGTTCCAGTGAAAAGTATAGATGTATTCAGTGTTGACGCAAGCGCGACGACAAGATTTGCAGTCGATAAGCCTGTCTGATTAGTCAGCGTGTAATAATTGTTTGCGGTGGAGTGGACTCTCTGAAAAAGGGGCCATATCCTGCGGCAGTCATTAGTACCAAGGTGTACGAAACCATAAACAACGATGAAGAGATTTCATATCTGCTTCAGCTACTTCCTTTTAAGAATCGAGAGGAAAATGAGTGGTACACAATTGGATATGTCTCTCCTAGAGTGACAAATATTATATTATATGAATACCAATGGAATACGTACAAATTTGACGCGGAAGTATACGCAAACCCAATGATAATGCTGTACGCGCGCCGAATGCTTAAACGATTGACCTTCTGTCCTTTAAAATTCTGTATCCGAGATCTCCGGTATAGTTAAATACATTTTACGTTTATCCACACTACGATACCGTTCAATTACAATCTAGATTATTGACACCTGACAATTTCATTTGAATGCAAGATTATAATGCCTGTTATTGGAATAGTTGAATAATAGAGGGCTGTCGAGGTGTGTGGCCTCTATGTTTCTCTTCACGTGCCGAAGTGAGTCTCCAAGGGCATTAGTGTATCGCGGAGAAGGCACGCGATTGCTTGGAGAAGACATCATGACTACAGACTAACGCTCATTATAAATTCTTCCTTATTCCATCCTTGTTCGCTCAAGGTTACTCCTCTGAGGCGATGAAGCGTTTCTAGTTTATATTCCAGTTGGCTTTCCTCAGACTGAGACGCATTCGACTTCGAGACCATCAGCGGTAGCATATGCGTGCCGTTAGGATGCACGAATGATACGGGACTCGAGCCGCCGATGTATGCCAGCCAAGAGAGAGAGCGTCAATTTACCTATCGCGGTTGAGAGTAACAATAAATCGGGACAAAAGTGAAATGGCATTTGCCCCATGCAACAGTTCATGCATCTGTGCCCACTTTGTTTATCAACGGAACTACGCTGGTGTGCACCCGAGAAATTTGCTAGCAATTTTTCCGGCGCAATTTCGCGCGAGACTGTTATATTTACCCCGCGGCTCACGGCGGCCAACTATATTCAATTATAAACTTTCGACTCTCTCCGAAGGCGGGGGTGGTACTGAATTTCTGCGGATTTAATAACTCTTGAAGAACGAGCCGCTTTATGCCGGCTAATCGCTGCTCTCTCCCTCTCTCTGCTAACTAGAAAACAAGGGATTTCATTTGTAGGAGAAGCCGGCTGGGAGATAGTGCTCTTAATTTCCGGCGCTTTGTTCTCCCGGCAAAAGTGGTAGTCCGCTTCATTTCCGTTTGACGCTTACTCCTTTGGATGAGAGGAAGAGCGCAGTGAGAAAGAAATTAAAATGCTTGGCTGACACTACGGGCTCGTCGACCTCCGAAAACTACAGCATGAGATGTTCCTGTCACTATAGGCACTTAGATCACTTTGCACGCGCGAATAATCGTCCTACTTATTCCAGATCCCAAGTAAATATTTATAATACTACTAGGATATGATTAACCGAGAATCTTACAAATGTCAAATGCTGTGCAATACAAAATGAATTTATGTATTGTTTTATTAGCACGTGGTTACTTAGAAAGTAGTTAGTATGTGGACAATAATTGAATGGTATTTCTTTGGATGAGTAACCGAGTCAGTCTCGCAGCCACTTTTTTCCTGTGGAGTTATGGAATCCCTTCCACCGTGATCAGGTTCTGCTCCAGGCTCCCCACCTAGAAGCGAGCGTGTCCGCTGGTACTCCAGGTCGCTCTCCACTATCTATTTAAGAAGGACTTTGTACGAATAGGTGCCGGCTACGCGTTGTATCCCGTGGCTCGTCTCACAGCAGTCGAAAGCCGGACTCGGACCTGATTGGAAGTAGCGCCAGCGTGATCGTTCATCTGGCGAGTCTCCCCTTCGAGAAGAAACAAGAAACTCGAGTCTACCGAGCTACGTTACGAGAACGTCGCAGAAGCCTAAGAGGAAAGAGCTACTTTCACTAAGATTCACCGACATGCTGAGGGAAACGATTCTTGTTTTCGCGGCGCTTCTCGTGCTTGCCAGCGCGACCGAAGTCAATCCCTGTGAGAATGGTGCGTACAAAGGATTTTTCTACTTTCAGCGTAACATTCACATTTCCACTTGATTTCGAATGTAAAATTACCTTTCCCCATGCTGGTCGAGCAAGTGAAATGACTCGGCAATCGCGTGTTCGTGAAATGCGGGCGCCTTACATTGCTATGCCCTCCGGGAAATTTCCTTTACCTTTGCTACATACACTGTTTTGCGCAAAGAACAAGTCTGCGATTTAATATTCCACTTTTCAGAACTATGACTAATCGCTGAAGAAGTTGTTCAATATTTATTCGGTATCTTTACAATTTCAATGATTAAAGGAACATGTCGAAGATTTATTCTTCAACTATTTTTGCTACAAATATAGCAGTGACTTTGAGCAATCGCGAAGGAGGGCAATCGAGTCAAGGTGATCTACCTTGGTAAAAGAAAAACTCCCGCATACTTCGTCTTTAAGACCTATAAGTTTCGAGTCGCCGCCGCTACGTATTCAAGGTTGCCCAGAAATATTTACTCGTTTTATATTATAGTCATCATTATATATTCAGGCATGAAGAATAATTTTTAATCCTATAGTAATATATTCGTCATAAATGCATATGGATGTTATAGGTTTTAATGAAGAAAGAGGTATAAGAGAAATGATTTATTTTTCCAGCAAGGGCAGACCAGCAGGCAGGTCAGGTTCAGATATCCGGTTGCGAGACTGCACCGTGCAAATTAAAGCGTAAAACACGGGTTTCGATCGAACAAGTTTTCACGCCTTCAAGAGACATTCAGAGCTTAACGAACACGGTACATGCCAAAGTTTTTGGTGTACCATTACCGTTCATCGGTGTCGATGGGACCGATGCATGCCAGCAGATCTACAATTCCGATGGTAGTAAGGCTGAATGTCCATTGAAGAAAGGACAACAATATCTTTATAAAAATTCCTTCCCCGTTTTACCCATTTATCCATTGGTAAGTGACCACCAGAATTCCAATATCGAATGCTCTGAATTAGCAACTGCAAATTTTTACTAATGGAATCTATTCTTTCAGCTTTCGGTAAATGTGATTTACTCCCTTACTGAGGGCGGAAAAGACACTGTCACGTGTTTTGAAATTCCGTCGAGGATTACAAACTGAGCGACTGATCCCAACGTCAAGAATCGAGCTTGTAAACACCGTTAGACGATAGTCAAAACGCTGTGACTTACAGTTAGACTGTATGATAACGTTATACATATATCATAGAGCTGGAGAATTTCGTGAGAGAATATTTTTCAGTACGAAAAAGTTCTCATGTGGTTTCTCGACACACTTAATGTACATAAACACACTTGTAAACAATCGTGATTTTTAGTACTTTGAATACACTTCTACCAGAAATATATTTCATTGTTTTCCTTCACTTGCCTGAGTGCAGACGTCAACAAGCTCTGCTCTTTAGCACGACTTCTTCAGACATTTGTGTACATGACATTGTATCTTAGTGACTCCTTGTAGACAGGATGAATTTAACATGATCCGAAACAAAACCGTGAAGTTCAAAGAACCAGTCTAACATCGGCCGGTAAGACAGATAGAACCAAGTTTTCGGCAGCTCCTGCCGCGAGTGGTTTATTGAGGAAACTCTCCTCTGCTCACTTCTCTTACCGTTTGTAGCGCATGATTTCGAAACGCCAACACTGTTGTTGGATTGTAATATTGCCAAATCAATTAACGTAATGATTCATAGTTCTTGCTTTTCACTGAACTGATTCATGGATGGTTGCCACATATCATAATCTCTCTGTAAACAAACATTGGCATTTAATTTATTGACTGACTGTGAGATACTGATAATTGATTGTATGTATGTTTTGATATTATATTTACCCATTGATTTGTAATAGTATTTCGTCAACTGCAACCACAAAATACTGGCTGCAATATAGCTCGTTCAGCACTATTATTATTGGTGTGATATCGAAACAATTCTTGAGCGTCTGGGATTCCTGGCGGAGATGTTCGTGGGCCCAACACGATAAAGCTTGCCACGTTCGTGCCTTTCGCGCTGTCACGTAATCCCAAACCCAGTAATTAAGTATGATTTATACCGGAACAGTATGACGTGTGCTCTGTAAGATTAATAAAGTCTGTAGCCTTCCTCCTCCCGCACTTGCCCTCTATAATGTCCCCCCTTTCTTTTCTGATGCGTGTCGGAATAACATGGTCAGTTGAATCAAATCGAGTCGACCGTCGCTGTTGGTTCCGTGTCTTTATCTTTGGAACTTACGCTACAGCTGTGACTGTTATTAGTAGCCGAAAGTCATTAGTCCAGTATTCCCCATTTATTCGTTTTGAGAACCCTTTCCACGTTTTTCCATGGACACACACTCATATAGATGGGAGGGACATGGGCGCGCACCCTCGAGTGAGTCATTCCCTTACCGAAAAGATAGCTTTCAGAAGGCGCCAGTGGGATTGCTGGCTTTCAGAAGCTTTTAAGATGACCATGATCCCTGACACCAGTCAGCGAGCATCTGCTTCCTCATCCGCCTCTTTCGCCCGAGGCTCCCTCACCCTATTTCGATCTACCCTTCCGCCTACTACCTGGATCTTCTCTCGCACCTCTCTCCACCCTTTTTCACGTATGACGCCATAATATCGAAGGCCAGGCGGGCACGAGTAATGCAGCGAAATACGGTAGGAACAAAAGTCTTTCCGTTCGTATAACAGGCAATCATATACATCATACACATGTATATGATTTAGTAATTATAGTGGGGCAAGGGGAAAAGGGCAAACGATAATGGTTGGATAACGAGGATCACCACCCTCTCATTGCTCTAACTGTGGAGGGCTGCTTCCTCCAATCGTAAGGGACAGGTAGATAAGAGATAACAACAGGCTCGTGCCTTTATTTACGCGTATTCCCTGGGGCTATCAGATCCGCGACTCCTTGCGTACGGGCTATCGGCAAGCCACACGTTTCTTGGGAGTATCTGGCATAGGGCTGGAGGCAAAAGGGAAGAGGAAAGGTAGGCAAAGGCAAGCGGGGGAGGGTTAGGGCGAGGAGGTGGGTGTATAAGGTGGTGTGCAAGGGTGTGAAAAGGGCAGAGGGGGCTTATAGAGGGTGTTCGGTGTTTACGGGAGTGAGTGGTACCTGCTCGAGGTTCGAGGTTCGAGGTTCGAGGCTGCGAGGGCTGCGAGGGCTGCGACGGCTGCGTGCTCTTCCTCTGGCAAACAGCAGCGGGAGCACCACCTCCTCGGAGGGTGGTTTTGCAGGCTGGCTGGCTGCGCGTCCGCCGGCGCGCCGTTTCCTTGCTTTTGCCGTCAGTGTGCCGTCCGCCCTCGCTCGAGGACCACGTGTCGTTCTCGTGCTCTTTCTACCGCGCACGCTTCCACCGAATAACCGGCCTTTTCCAAACACCAACAGAAAAATCCGAGCACCACTCTCCACAATATTCTCACTAGTCTTCGCAATTCCTCGCAATTCTCCGATTGCAAACACTCGAGCCAGGAGGACAACCACCACCACCACCACCCTCCCTTCCCGCTTTGAGAGCCACAAGATAATCGAGGGACGATCAAGGATTCTTTGAAAGGTTAGCCGGTAAACGCGACACGTGCCATGCGTGACAGGATTACGGGTATGAATTAAGGAAGGGAGGCGGCCTTTTTTTGAAAGGGGAAACCCAGCAGCAGGTGTAAGCACCAGACACGACAAGTCGGGGAACAAGCAGTCCTTAAAATAGTCGCGACGCACACATAGCCTAATAAAAAAGCGCGAGGGCTGACACGCACGGTATGGAGGCCTTTCGCAGGTGACATTGCGAGTGAATGAGACACGAGGAGAAGTGAATATTCGTTACCAGACTTCCAGGGCATTTGCCCAACACTTGGCCCGGCAATTCGAACACGCGAAACCAAGCCACTCTGCCACACAATTGAACGGAGAGCACTCGTGAAGATGGTGGTTTTTCCCGCTTGGTATTGGGCCATGACTAACCTAATGCTAATAGATGGATGATCGAGTGTATCGTCGGAAGTTGGTTAGTCTGCCCGGGTCGATATCGATGTCATCTCATTCGCAAGCATTACCGAGCGAACGTGATTGGTGGCTGTGAATGCGGCCCAAGTTCCTCACTTGGACCTAGTCCAGGCAAAACGAAAATCTGTGACGAGCCAGCGTGATTGAAGATCTCCGTAGGCCGTCGCTTCTTTACTATCTACTTTTACGACTAAGCTTGACGAACCTGACCACTTCCACTTGATTGATTAATTACCACCCCTATCGCGTTCGAGCGATTGGCATGTTCCATTACCGACTGGAAATCTCCTTATGCTGAGTGGTAGGTGGTAGCCCATCTAACTGTCACGCAGCTTCGATCTTCTCATTGGCCGATCGGTAATATCTCTTTATATTGAGCGGGAAACTCGGGTAACGAAGAATTGCGCGACGCCATTCGGACGTTCATAAGTTTCGGTGTCGTCGGGATCGCCGTTGGCCTCTCTAACAAGCAACGAAGCGACGCGATACGCGATATTCGCGACGGCGCCGAGCGCCGCGCCGCCCGACTAAATCATTCCCGTGTGGATTGGCGCCGCCACTTCTGCCGCTTCTCTAATCCACTTGGATTAAGTAGCTACACCGCTTACGTTACAGTGCTCTCTTCCGGCGAGCAAGTCTATCGAGAGTCATCGGCACCATAGACGAAACTTGAACCAGATCAGGCAAGAAAACGCTTTTCCGTGAACGTCAGCCACTTGACGCCAGACTGTTTGCTGTTTGCTGGCTCCGTGAAATTGGTGGTATTAACGGGCATCGTGCTCGAGCGGAAAGAAGAGCGGACTCGTGGGAGGAGAGAAAGACCAAGCAAGGCAAGGCAGGGCAAGGCAAGAAAGCAGGGAGGATATTGCAGTGCGCGTACATTGGGTTGCTACATAGATACGTGAGTAGTGGTTGAGTGCGGTGTAGTCTGTGGTGCGGGCCGAGTTAGCCGGTTGTCGGGGAAAAGAGCGAGTCTCGGCGGTGGCCACGCGGTAATCATGCTCGTCTTTGTACATTATCGGTGGCAAGGGGACTCGGTGGCTGGAATCGGTGCAGCAATGTCGGGTAGTTTTCGCGGCGAGGCTGCCGGTGGCCATTACTGGCGGGCGCGTCTTTAATAAGAAAGCGTGGCGTGGTGTGGATGGGTGGCAAGAGGAAAAGGAAGAGCAGGAGGAACTCAACTGTGTGCTAGCGGCAGGGGACAGGCTCCCACCGGCTTCGCTGGCGGCAGCGTTTATTTCTGTTCAATTAACGGTGGAGAGTATCGTTTCGACGCCGATTAAGCAGGCCCGATCATGGCTGGCCAGGCGTGAAAGTGGTCGCTAATCTTTCCAAGCAGTTCGGTGAGCAAGGCGTGAAAGGATCGCATCGTCATTACTTGCCAAGTTTGCCCGCCACAGAAGAAGAGACAGGGCGACGCGACAAAACGCGACAAAACGCGACGGGAACGCGCGATGCCGGCATCGGGATTAGATTGAGGTTAAAGAATATTCGTTGCGTTTCGTGCGATCGGTAAAGTGCCCGGCAAAAAAACCTACTCTTCTTCGCTGCTGTGCTTATCGACGAGCAGCACTGTGCCCTACGATTTGTGACAAGCATCATCAAGAATAACGAGAGAACATGTGGTGTGTATTGTTGTTCCTGGGACTAACGAGGACCGCTCGCTACGTCGGCGTCGCTGGGATCCCGAATATCGACGAGAAATCAGGTAAGTCATTCCTCTCTTTCTCTAGTTATACCTTTGTCTACTCCCACACTGATCTTACCTCATGAATATACTATGTTCCGCATTTCCCCGGAACTATCACTCTTCTTATGTCAGTTAAAATTTATCGGAGTGCCCCTATGGCAATCTCGGCGAGTATTGCATTGGCGAGTCAGAGAGAGAGCCAGTTGAACTCATGGAATTAACATGATATTGCATTCTTGCGTACCTTACATACGTGGCATGCCTCTGGCGAAACTCACAATCAGTGGAGAGGCAAGTATGTATTAGCTACAATTTTTCTGCACCTTTTTCATCCATCTGACCTGTCAGATGGAAGGAGGAGAAAGGTGGTCCATTCATAACGAGTGGAAATTCTTTAGAATAAGGGTAGGGAAATCTTTAGGAAATAAGTTAAAGCTTCCGTGTCTCTTTTAAGAATGAAATCTCGCTTCGATCGCGACTTGTAATCAGGCATTCACTGCTAGCTCTTTGACCCGTTCCTCCTATCAATTGTCTCGGGGACAAGGAAGTCCTGTCTTTAAGTGACTGAACGCGATAGTGTTCTGCAATTCGATTAAAGTCGGACTATCGAATAACCGGGGGCATTGCCAATGTGTCTAAGATCGAATTGCTGAGACGCAGCAGAACTGAGGGGATTCTCGTTTATCCCTGTATCAATGTACATACAACTGACTGGATACATTCGGGTGATTTGATTGAATTCAATCTTCCCTGATATCCCTGTTCTATTCAAAGTGTGTCAGAAAATTTTCTCCGCGTTAATCATTATTACATTGAGCTAACTGGAATGAGGAAGATGAATGTAAAAGAAGTCAAAGTAAAAGAAGAAGAGTGGGGGGGGAGTGGTCTTGTGTGGGAAGGGTATGCAATGGATAGTGCACGCATGGGACTTAGGTTCTGTTATGGGCAAAGCGCGCTTACGGAGTTTGGTAAGTTAACGGTTGGGAGTGCGAGTGTGCCAAAGGGTTGAAGATCGGTTACCGAGAAGTTCGGACGCGTTCGCCAATTCTGGTGGAGCCTCGTGCTCTCTCCCGGTACGGGACATCTCATAGCCAACACTTTGCTAAACTTCGCTTTACTCGAGCAGCCTCGCCCTTCTTCTCCGTGTACGCTTTGACCTCTCTCTGGCTTGCTTTATCTCTCGGCGGAGCCCTCTGTAGAGAGCTGCAGCTGCGTGCCACTGCCAAGTTCTACCGCATTCCGGGCTGCCGCGAACACGCGCGCGCTTCGATCGGGATCGTTATTAATCATTGATGCCCCGGTGGTAACTCGGCGCGCGCCGCGCGCAATAATCGTCGAAAATATGATCGAAGGGAGATTGCATCGACGAGGGTAGGAGGAGCGTGAGTGCGTGCCTGGCTTGCCTCACTGCATGCACCTATATTCCCGGAATGCGAGCATCGTCAATAGCAGTGTTTACGAGTGTTAAGTGCCGGCAAGAGAAATTACATACAGTAGATATAAATTGTAATGATACGTAAGAGCGGGCAACACTGTCGACGATATATTGGAATGAAAGCTGGGGAAAAAAGGGAAGGCGAGAGGAACGCGTCTAGGTGAAAAGTCGCGGGAGCTTAGGAACACATCGTCCTCGTGGACTTTTCTTTCTTGCGAAAGGTTTAACGAACCGATCCACCACAGTTTCCTCTTCACGGCTCAGCTGCTAGCTCGTTCTTCTTCCTCGGGCCAAACAGGCCGGCCCTTACCACTCTTCTATCCGAGATATCTCCCTCTTGCAAGTGGAGGCCTGCCAGAGAAGATACATTGGTTCATAGACAGAGATGTGCGCGGATACAGAGATAGGAAAATATATGGGGAGGGGGTTCGGTATTTGAGCGGACTCCCAGTCTGCTCAGTTATTCAAGTGGGCACCTTGCTTGTTTCTACCAAGTCCCACTCCTGCTCGTCTGGCCCCTTATTCTATTTCATAATTTGCCCGCAACTCGAGCCACTCGTTGCCCCCCTGCGCGGGATATTTTTCTCACCAACCAAACCCACTGAGAAGAAGTCCCTCTCCACCTCGCCTGGTCCTCCTGCTCGGAAGGCAGCCGACCGTCAATGCAGATAAGAGCTTTCTTTTTGCGTTCTCCCTGTCGAAGAAAGCAAAGGAAGGACTCTCGTTCGTGCCTTCGATGCTTCCCGCTTGATAAATATGAAATTCAAGGAGAAACGGAAGAAAGGAGAAGGTGCGTGGGGGGGAGGGGGGCAGGGAAAACTTGCTGGCTGAGTTGAGTGCTTTTATGGGGTAACCGTGGTTCGCGATGAGTCTTTGCAATTCACCTGACCCCGCTCGCTAACACCATTCCATTCCGAAGTTCCATGGAATATTGATTTCTGCCAACGATTCCAGAGCGTCGCGCCTCCTTTCTTCTCGTTTCGTTCCGTCACGTCTCCTTCTCCGTCTCGCCTCATCCCATGATCCACCCGACAGCCAAGAGAACAGCTTGACACTCTCGTGGGCTTTCCCTTTCTGCTTCTTTTAATGTTGCGCTCCTCTTTCGCGCGATATTTGATAGGGCGCCGGAACCGATCGTCACAATACTCCTTCGTTTCTCTCACTCACTCCCCGTAGAAGCCGCATAAAAACTCTTCGAGTTTCTTGCTCTTTGTGCCAGTCCGTTGACCGGGACCGTCGGCAACACAGCTGTTGTGAATAGCGTATTGAATTTTTCATAGGAATTTTTAGAAAAGATTTAATAAGCACCGGTTGAACAGCCCTGATAATTTAATCATCTTTCATTCTGGAAGGATTTATGACTGTCAAGCAATTTGTCACATGACTCCCGAAATAAACTTGGGCTGGTAATACGGTGTGATTGAAATATTCGCTTTGCTGTATTTTCGTATCTCTTTTTTCAGCAGTCAGCGAGAGTGGTCAGAGTCACGTTTCGCTTGGGTCAAGTCAATTCCAATATTTCTCCGCGTGTCTTGCTTGCCGCGCTTGCCCGTACCACGACACCTTGCGCGCTCTATTCCTCTCTCGGAGGATTACCAGGGCAGCAGCAGCAGCATCTACCCTTCTAGCCCCTTCGCCCCCGCCCAGCATCTGTTCTCCCTTCTCGATATTCACAAGATGCATCTCCGGGGTTTAAGCTCGATCCCGTCGTGTCGACAGTTACAAACGAGACGTCCTATAACTGTCAGCTGCTAGGGACTCCTCGGCAAAGGCGCCTTCTTTCCGCAAAATTGCGCGCGTATCTCTCGATTGTATACCTGTCTCGTGGAAAATCGTGTTTACGTAATCGTAATCGTACTACTTGATCATCCGTCCTTTCTCGAGGAAAGCATCGACGTCGCTTTCTAGACTCGCACGAGAGCTGGCGAGGCCGTCCTTTCCATTTGCGCTCTTGGCAAGGTTCGCGAGCCTTGAGTCGAGACATTATTAAAGCTCTTAGAGAAATGGCAGGTGGCAGAAGAGCTAAAGAGCGCTATAGCACCGCTCGTTTAGCCGTCGAACGGTTAGAGAGAAGCTACTAGTAGAGGAAGCGCTTGCTCGCAATTCTAAGATTGTATTGGCGACACATGAAATCTTCACACTCGACTCCTAAGACTCAACTCCTCCGGCTCTCTTGGAGAGGAGTAGTTGTCGCAGTCGCGGCGATCGAGCACCATCCAAGAAAGTGTCTGTTGCATCGAATAATCCCGATGGAACGAACTCGCAATCGAACTTGTTGGAGCGAAGTCCAATTATTTTAAGTGCGTGGATCAGTGGAGATCTTGATTTGAGGGGCTTCGACCTCATCAAATCCCGGCTATCTTTTTCGTCTTCTTATCTTTCATCTCGGCTGTGTGTTTCCATCGACTTGGACTTTTTGTTCGTTAGACTACCAACTTCCAATATCCTTTAGATATTGAGGGGAGCCAGCTCTTCGATCTCGTTTTAAAGTAGTGGCGAAGATTTTCCGGGCCACTTCGAGAGCTCGTTTTCCCGGAAAGTCGTAGTAACAATACCAACGATGTACATCATAGATTCGCAGCCGGCTCTAAATAGAGAATAAAAAAAGAACCCACTGAGAATAGCAATATTTTCCAATTCCAGTGCTCGTCACGTTAACACGGAACTAATAATAGAATGCTTGCGTCGTCGTGTTATTCAATATGAACTGACGGCCGTTTACTTCAGCGAGGAATGACGATTTCACGCGGCAGAAATAGCCGCATTTATCTTAAAAATGGTGGTTGAAAGTTGAAAGCTGGCGGGTTACACGCGCCAATGGACTTCTCTGGATTTCATGAGTCCACATTTCTCTAAAGAGATACTAGCTGGTTAGGGGCAGTGAAGGCAAAGGGAGAGAAGATAGCCGGATGGCCGAGGAGAATGTTGCAGCAAAACTATGGAACGACAGGGACAATCTATTCGGAGTGCGCGTCGCTTAGGAAATCCAAGGGAGTGAAAGAAAGATTCCGAGCGAAGCGGAGCAAGCCAGACCAGACGCTTCCCGGGGGGTGGAAGAGAGAGTTGCTCTCTCAGAGATGCGAATAATCTGGCGCGCAGAACTAGACGCTCGTAAGCCTTGCGCGCAAGTCTTTTGATGTCTGACGATGCAAGAGGGAAGGGAGCACGGGAGCTCCTAATTGAAAAACAGCCTGTTTCTTTTCCTTTTTTTGATTAAGTGCTGTAGACCGAGCGCGATCTATCATTCTACCCTTTGCTTGTTTGCGCTTCGCTAATGCGATTTCCAATGCAGAAAAAAAAGCGAGTCTACGGGAACACAGTCCAGATAGACTAAGTTAATCCCATACGATATAAAGAAGCTAATTAGGAAGTATCGTGGAAAGGTTTCGATCGCGGAAAACAGCAGGGTCTCAAGATAATTCTGTCAGAACTCTGCTGTGACGAGGAGCGGCTCGCGTCTTACGTCTCCTCGCGCACCGATCTTCTAGGTCCTCGGGGAAATTGAGTAGCGCGTACAATGACAGAATGTTGCAGACCAATGGCGAAAGTGTCACTCAATGCTAGCATGAACGATACGTCAATGTCAGGCATAAAAGTGCAGAGGAACGAAAGGATAAGTGATCCCAGCGTGCTCTGCTACTCTTCCGGCTAATGGATGGTGGCTTATAAAAATAATGATCCAGTAGGGGGGATGTCACCTGCGTTTCCCCGACATACTTGCTAGCTATTCAAGTCGAGGCGACGCGTAGTTATTAATAATTTGCCGGCTGGCTAAAGGGTCAAAGTACACATTCCAGCCGGGGGATACCGTATTAGCAACTTAGCGTACATACTTTTCGCCCTGACTCGAATCGCGAGGTCTATTTTTTCTGGGCTTTATTGTCGCCAGTCTTGTTCTCCCGAGAACAATAAACTTTTAATGTCCTCTTTCACTTATCGTCCTAATAACTGCTTTCGTGCGAGAATACGTAGTTGGCCTCTGAGCGAGCCGCGACCCCCCCATGTAGGAACTTGGTCACGACTTCTCGCTTTTTTTCTCCCTGACATTTGACACCTTTTCGCCAAGGCTATAATCGACTAAGCCCATCCACGCGAGGCCTGCTTGAGCACGAGTGCCCACTGGCCATTGCTAGGATAGCTTTTAGCGCGTCGACTTACTCAATGTCAGCAATGACGGAGTGCGAGTTACAGTAATTTTTGGCTTAGCCAGTCTAGCCAAGTGAGACGAGAATTTGATGACGTGAGACGCGTGACGCGTGACGCGTGACTGGGAAACACAGAGCGAGAAGGGGCGAGTGCGGGTGGCGTCGAGTTCGGCTGTACTTTCAATCCGGGCGATGCGTTATCGCGCGTGTTCTACAACGATTAACACGTGTTTTTCCTGGTGTTCTGTGCAATCTTCCTCTCCCACCTCCTCCGGCTGGATATCGATCGCGTTTGCGGGGGGTTGAAGGGAGGGAGCGGGGCGAGAGAAGCGCACACGTACACACGAACGAGCTCCTCGGATACACATACATATCTGATTACAGTTGGCGGGATAGTCACGAACCGAACGTAGCTCTGCGAATACCGAAGACGTAATACGAATCCCAACGACTTGATATCTCCATCGCGAGACACCACTGTCTCTCTTATCTGAATTAATAAGTTGATTGTCAGCCAAACCCATCGGGAATCTCGACCATCTTCCTCACTACTGTTACGCTCTCGTTTTCTGTCAACGCGCATCGCTCTATAGAAATATTCTACAGCCCAGTGCGCATACCTTGCCTGTAGGGACAAATTTAATCGGAGAATTTACGCGCTGCAAAAAAATGCAGTTACGCGACGAACGACGCGTGTAGCGAAAAATGGGGTATGAAGTGGCGCGATAGGTAAAGCATTGTTAAAGCTGATAACAGGCCTAGTGGGTGTTTGAGACTATGCCTATGTATATCCCCGGTAGGATTCTTGCGCGTCGGCCACTTGGTTGTGCAGCGTGCCTGCCTCGTCCATTTAGCAAACAGATTACTCCTCGGGGAGCGACGCTTTTGCTGCTGCCTCCTGATTGCGGACAGCGGCGTTAAGCGTTAAAGGTTTTCATTGGCTTCTCGAGCAACTTTCGCCGGATTTCTTTGGGCCGTGTCGGTGCCCGCTACCTTTCCCTCGCCGATCGATTAATACTATTCTTAGTGAACACTCAAATCTTCTCGCCGCTGCCAGAGCTCCTCCTTTCCTGGCGAGGGTGGGGTGGGGGTGAATGGAACCCCATGGCCGATTACACCCTCATTTCGGTAAATTCTTTCCGAGCGAATGGAGAAAGGCGTTTCAGCCGGCTCTACTCCAACCGCATCCAACAGGCCAATCCTCCCGGCTGGACCCTCCAAAGAATCGCATTAAAGTTTTAATCCTGCTTCACGACTCGTTACCCTCGCCTATATCCTGAATTCGACAGAGCCTTCGCTTCATTCGTCCTCCTCGGCGTTCGAACCAGCACTCCTCCTTCCAACTTACTATTTCCTTCCAGTTCTTCCTTTTATTTGGCCGTACTTCAACGCGATGCCTTCCAGTCCGCATAGTGTTGAGTGAAGATTAATATGATTTCACCGTTAGTGAACTAGTGTAAACCTTGAGAAATGTTTTCTCTTGGCGAACAGTGCAACTGAATGACTTAGTGGGGAGGGTTTTTAAGAGTTAATATCGCGGTAGGTTCGAGTTGGTTCGAGTAGGAAGCCTCTGAGATTGGAGGCCGATATTGCCAGCATCGGCCTATAGAAAGGCATGCATGACGGAGAATTCTTTTCTTCGTAAGAGGATGCAGATTGTCCCCGGTGAATACATATATGTATTGCGAGTCGAAAGGTTCCTCCGACACAGCTGGCGAAATTTCTTTTTTAACCTGGCACCATAGAGATGGGCGGCAGCGTCGGCCGATCGCAATTCGGTGCGGTCCGCGTCCCCTTTTCAGCAATGCAATCGTGTTCCGAGCATTTTTCGCGGTACCCCTATTCCCCGAACACTTTGCTTACGAATAGAGTCGCAGCCGAGGAAAAAAACCAACTCGCCGGGCGAACCAAGCGCTAGAAAAGTAAGTAAAGTATCTCCATGAGCTTCTTTTTCGTCACGTACGCACTATATCTACTCTCCAACATCAATTCAAAACGCACTATCGAATTATAATAAAGCTGCTGGAATGGAAAAGACTGCCGGCACATATGGCGAAAGATATTTTGCCTGGATTGATATTGAGAAGGAGAGAGCAGGGCTTTATGAGAGGATGGATCTTGTTGGTTGAAGGTATCGCGATGGGAAACGATCGATTAGAGCGTAGGAATCGCGTTTCCAAAGTGGCGTTTTATAGGCGTGAATTGTTTACGGGGCTTGGAGCTTCGGTTGGCTCTGCACGGTGGAGCAGCTCGACGCTGCAGAGCGAGCGCGGCGCTCGCTCTCATCAGATCGATGTTAATAGTAGCACTCAAAGCAGACGTAATATCAATCCCATAATTTCGAAGTAGGTAGTAGCTGGCGCCCGCTGAATCGGAATATGGCATTGACGTTTCCGTAGTTTGGCTCGCGATAACCAGCGTGCTGATTGATATTGTACGGATACGATAATATTGGAAATTGCGGTGCCACCTAATACCGGCCGCGGATCACGACTGGCCCGACCTCCGCTTCCCACTTCCCACTTCCCACTTCCTACTTCCCACCTCCGACTAGCTGCCCTCTCCTTCCAGTCGCTTACTAAACGAGCATATTCTCTCTGTCAAGTAGCAGCAGTACGCTCGCCAGCTTGCCCATTCTACCTTTGGCCAGATCATATACTTGGAGGTTCGATCGAGATTGGGATCGCGATTGAATACGAGGGTTCGCACTTGCCTTCCTTCCAGTTCCATCTGTGGGCTGCGATCGAATTGGCGCGGCGCGACGCCACTCGTCTCGTTCTCGGTGGGTCGGTCGCGGCCGACGGTCGACGAATCAAAGGATATACAGTATAGACATGCAGTGTAGAGCATAAACGGTATTGCACTCCGGCGAGGCGAAGTTGCAGCTCCATTGAACGAACCAGCAGCGAGCGGCATAAACGGGAGGATAGATGCTGTGTGCATTATCGAGTGAATCGGCCGATTCCCAGCGCCAGTTCCGACGAGTGTAGACTGCTCGTTATAGGCATAAGCTGACGCGGTACCCGCCAGGTTTTGTTGACAAGCACGCATCGCTGAACATATGTAACCGCTGGTAAACGCGAAATTAGGATCGATTTTGAGAAAGAGGATGCTCTCGAGTCGATAAGCAAACATAAATCTAGCCGGGCAAAATGGGCTGTGTGTGCTGCTGCTGCTGCTGCTGCTGGTGGTGGTGGGTTCGGGCTTCGGTTAAATCGTGTGTCTTGGAGCGGTAGGAGCAGTAATGGAACAACACCGTAAGCGTGGTGCGAGGGTGGATCGAGGGGTTGGCGAGTTGGCCGGGCCGTGCCGGGCCGGGCCGAGCAGGGCGCGGTGCGGTGCAGCGCGGCGTATCCGTCTACATTACGCTGCATAATTCATAGGGGGTTGTCATAGGCGCGAGAGGCGGATAATGGTGGCATGCTAGCATCGTGCTGGCATTGTCCGCGTGTAGGGGGCCGTCAGCCAACTCGAATCCGTAGGATGACGATTACGATGACGATGGCGATCAGCTCGTCGCATCGCGAACCAGGGCGAAAAGGATGGGTTTCCGACTCCTCAAGTAAATCCTCGGTGGACTTGTGTTTGGCCGGAGCGGTGCGCGCCAGCCCAACAGAGCCAGCAGCCAGCTACAGTCAGGAAACTCGACACTAGCCAGATACCCGTACTCCATCCACCCTGATCACTCGCCGGTAGCTCGTTCTCGGCAACTGGAAACTGCGAATCCACGATTCATGCCGCTTGCTTTCCGCAGATTGCCCCACCCCCCCTCTCTCTCTCTCTCTCTCTCTCTCGCTAGCTGTGTACACAATGCGTTATTCCCGCATTGTCATGCGAAAATTCACGGATATTCCGAGTCTGTATTCGAATTCGCCGTGACAGTGTCACTCGGCCGACATTTCGGTTAGACGAGCAAGCGGCCTCCCATCCGCCCGTTTACCCACACCGCGCCGCGCCGCGCCGCTCACCTCTCGCCTCTCGCCTCTCGCCTGGCCAAATAAACGAGCGGCGGGGCTTTAGAGATTCATCGTGAAAAGTGCATTGCCAGGCGGGAGGTGGTATTAACGACATATGGCATTTCACACCAGCGACGAAAACATAAACGCTCCGTCCTTTTCCTCTCCCTCTCCGGCCTCTGATGATCCGCACGCCCCTTTATAAACGCGAGCCAGGAGACACGGCAAATCGCTGCGTTTTTGTCCGTGTCGATAAAACCTCCCGGTGGAACTTGCCACTGGTATTCTGTTACTTGGTTGGTTCGTTCGAGCTCACTTGTTCCGCCAGTATCGAGTGAAAGGGCCGCGCTCGGAATAAGAGAAATATCGATGGAACGATCGGTCGAATTTGATGAGAGTAAAGCGGGCCGAACGCATGATTATAGACCGCTTGTATCGGGAAATTCGTGGAGGGAAATGTGCCGGGGGAACTATAAGCGATTGTATGGAAGGCGATCGCGCGCGTCGCGCGCGTACCAGCCGTCAGCGAAATATAATTGGTAGACAATCGGCCGAAAATTAAAGCAGACACTAGGTTGGTTGAAGCCAGGGGAAATTGAGCGGCACCAAGAGAAACTGGCGCGTCGCTGTCGGTGTGGTTGTCGACGCCCGGAGACTGGGAGACGGGTGAGCATTTCCGTTTCAATGCGGTTTAATGTATGCTTTTTCCGAGGAAGCGCAGTTAATTGCGATTTGTTCGTCGAATTGCGAGATATCCGTCCAACTAATTTCAACTTTGCCGCATTTAATGAGCCAGCTGTTTCTCCCCCACTCGGCCCACTCACCGCCCCGCTCCACCACTACCATCACCCGAGTCCACTCCACTCTCCCGGTCCCGTTCGGCCAGCTTATCCATTTTTTCATTCTCCCTCCTCTTATTTACCTCCATTAATTATAACCGTTTGTTGCGACCGAGTCGTTAATTGTTGGATTTTAACTGGCACCATCTTCCGTAATGGCAGTTGCCAAGTAAGACACTCGCTTTAGAATCGGAATATACTACCGGCAATAAAATTAGTTTCAATTTAAGTCTCGGCCCTAATTCTGCTTGGCATTCGGGATCCGGAAAACATTCGGAATGCGGAACAGTGAGCATAGTTTGACCACGGTAATATCTAATACAAAGTTTCGTCGAGCCCGGAGCCCCGAGCCCCGAGCTTCCACTCCTCGTGCTTCCGTGTTCTCGCACATTAATAGCTTGATGAAGTCCGCTTACCCTCTATATTCCATGGAAGAGAATCGAGTCCAATTGAATTCCAATCGAAACCGGGTGTGCGAAATCGACGCTAATCCAGGAGGCATCGGCACGCCCGAAAACTGAAACAAAAATTGCGTAATCTAATCTTTCCGCCGAGAATCAATGGAGTCAAATTGAATTGCACTTCAAACCAAGCTGGCTGAAATCGAGTCCCGCAAGCCGCACGCAACAAAAACCAGAAAATCGGATACACTCCCAAT
This sequence comes from Ectemnius continuus, assembly GCA_910591665.1. Lineage (NCBI taxonomy): Eukaryota > Metazoa > Arthropoda > Insecta > Hymenoptera > Crabronidae > Ectemnius > Ectemnius continuus. The sequence goes on along the minus strand of OU342868.1, from coordinate 1,665,546 downwards.
GCGCGCGCCCAATCCGCCTCCACGATTTTCTATTCACTCGTTCTCTACAATTACACAAATAATTTGCACTTACAAAAGACTGCGCTTCGCTACGCTTCAGTCGAATTTCCGAGGAATCCCGATCCTGGCCGCGGCAAAGAGCTCCTCTTTATTTTTACTAGCTTTCTTTTCATACATCTCTTTCCGGCCACCGATTGAAGCCGGCCATGTCAATGGAATTCAATGGAATGCCAAAACGATCTGACGAGGGTAAATCCAATTTTCCCCGGCACCGCCCTCAAAACGCACTCGTCAAATACTTCCCGCTCCCATGTTCCTCCTTCTTTCTTGTATCAGCGATTGCGTGCCTCGCGCACACCGAATTACAAAAAGCGCAACGCATTTACCCCTATTATTCCGCTATCTCTAATTACTAATCCGACTCTGAGAATGCTGTTCTGCTTAAGCTCTACAAGAATTAAGGGTTGGGGTGGCCTGGCAGAAAGAACGAGGAAAGTAGGACGAGGAATTACGTTGTAAAACACGCGAGAAACACGTGCAGACAATACTCGTGGTGCGAGTAGACAAGTTCCTATTCTTTCTATACATCTACCGAAGCATAGCCTCGCGCCAGCGGTCCAAAGGGACGCGCGCGCCGCTTGAAATTTATGAAAAATGATTGTCGATTATGCCCACTGGAGTGGAAAGAAAATTCTCATTGTTCGCTGCCTGGCCGCGAGGTAGAGAGGCTGAGAGGAAGGGAGGAAAGGCGGCGTAGGAAAAAGAGGGGAGGAGGACAAGGTTGGCCGAGATACACGGAGCAGTAATGTTGACAGGCGTTCGATGTTAAAGGATCACTGTTGAAGGCAAGGGCGAGAACATGAGAGGGAAGCAGTGACGTTGCAATGCTTCCTTTCAGCTCCACCGACCTCTGCCCGCCTTACTCCGCCTTACTCTCTCACTCTCTCATCCTATCAGCAGCCTATTCTACTTCCGGCCCCTTTGCTCCACATTATCCGAAGATTTCGGCGGAGCCGCGGTAAAAAGTCGGAAGCCTGTCAGAGCCCATTGCCAAAGGTTTTCGTCATGCTTCGACACTGGTAATTAGGAGCAGGAGCAGGAGCAGCTTTCTTCATCAAAGGCAATAGGACGCGCGGCTCTCTTTTTAAAAGGGGGTCGCTCTGCTTTTATGCCACTCAGCAATGCTGCTTCCGCAATAATTCTCCGACTCGGAAAGATATATATCCTTTTGCGACCTCTTTTTAACGAGCCGGCCAATTCTAATTTGGCCAAGCCACCGATAAATAATCGAATGGGCGGCCATTCTTCGAAAGCTTGACAACACCTTCTTCATAAATCATGTCGTTTGATGGCTGGAAGAAAATGTAATGGGGTAGAAAGGGAAGGGAAGGGGGAAAGGGAAAGGGGAGGGTATCATATAAATTGGGAGAGTCGGCTGCGAGGCCGCTTACGCATTCTTGTTTTCCACTTTCTGTCGAGAGCGTACGCGCTGACTGGTTGCAAACAATATAGGCAATCTTCTGTTTGCCTGCCAGGATTCCCTTGTTTTTTGGCGATAGCTCCACTGAATCCGGAATCAGGCAGCGACTGCTTCCTCTTGTTGGCTCCTGGTGCCCATTCCTCCTGCCTCATCCCACTGAACCAGCAAGCACATGCTTCAATCCGATAGCTATTCATCTCGTTCTCCCACTCTCTCTCTTGCGATCCAACAGCCTGGCTGCTGCCTGCCGTCTTTGTGCTTTGTGCAGCGGCTGCGCTGCTGATATTAATTTCTCCCATACATATAACGACATTCCTAATGCCCGCAATCGACAGCTACTTCTGATTAATTCCGGAGGGGAGCCGGCGAAGAAATCAGTGTAAACAGGCCATATTGAGAAGTGTAATTAATTCCGTAGCACAGGTAGCGGAACAAATATTTCAATTTCATTGGCAAAGGGGAGAATTTACGTCGGTGTACATATCCGATTATGAGTGTTAAGGCGAAGTTATGCGTGCGTACACACCGATGTGTGTTTACCGGGGTAAATATGTGCGCAAGCAGCTGGGGTAAGCTTCTGTGGACGGACCAAATATTGCATTGGTTCTTCTCCGCTCGTCAAATGTTGAATCTCCACTGGCCTATCCGCGCTTCCTATGAAAGTCTCGTTTGTTTGCCAAAGAACTTCTTATCCTGGTTAAAGGAAACGAGAGCTCTCTCTCTCTCGTCTACCGGGCGAGAAGAAAAAGAGGCCCGTAACGCTTCGAGTTCTCCGCGGTGATCCGTTGAATTTCGGAAAGAGGGAACTAGAAACTGGGGAAAATTGAAGGAAGTGTGCAGACGCATTCGCTTATTCAAAGTGAAAAGAAGCTCCGCCGGTAGCTCTTGTTGGCGAAAGTCGTTTGCCCTTGGCTAATGCGAAAACACTTAAAAGCACTTTTGAGAGGAGCCAGTAAGCGGTACGCTAAATATTGGTTAACGTCCGACGAATTAGAGAAACGGAGCCCGATCAAGCATTCGGTTCGGGGGGAGTCGAGCAGACTTGGAAGACGGACCGCCTCTACGCGGAGATAATTCGCTTAACGGAAGTACGTAACGGCCTCGTAAACGGACTTGCCGTCGGGCGAGCACTCGCCTTTACGACGTAATCGAGAAAAGTAGCGCACCCGAAGAGAATGCTCTCCGCATTCCGAGTGAATTAAGGCTCTTGCTCACTTTGTCCGATCGGAGCATTCGACATATAAGCCCTTTAACTAAAGATCGAGTGGGCTGGCAAAGTAGTCGCCCAGTCTGCCGAGAAAGTCACCAGACAAACATACAGTTAGACTGCGGCCAACTTTAGGATGGTAAATAGAAACTTGTTCCCTAAGTCTGCCGTTCCCGCAAAATCACAGCACCCACCGGCACCGCTCCCAATTTACATTCCTCAATTATGCGATCCTCCACTCCCTACTTCTGTCACGCTTAATCCATGATTTTCGTCTGGCCGACTTTTACTCCATGTTTTCTCAATAAGCCACTAGGAAAGCTGAGACAGGGTTCTGCCAGAAATGGGGAGGAGCCAGTAGAGAAAAGTAGGCTCGCATGTGTGATTCCTGAGGTTACGTGTTGAGCCACTTTCTAACGAGGAGCCCCTTCCTTCCGCTAAAACAGCAGTTCGGCTTGATCGACCCACGGAGTAACCTCGTGCTATCCAAACTCCTGCTACTAGCCACTTTTCTTCTTCCTCCTATCCTCTCCATATACATATACTTGCCTTCCCCAATTGTATTATTGTACACAATTATCACGCACCGAGAACAGGAAAACCATTACCCACTCATTATTTTCAATCCATCGATTCTGTTCTCTCTCCTTTCCTCTCATTCTCAAACACACGCGCACACTTGGCCCGCGAGGATGATGTTTGCTTACTGTTGATAAACATTTAACGCTCACCGAAAACAATCCCATTTTCATAGCCGCGTAGTGTATCGCGAGTTAATTACTATTTTGCGCCTCTTCGAATTTGAAATGCGCCGGGGTTTTAATGAAGCATCGCAAACACGGGAACGACGCAACGGTAAATACGGAATCGCATTATTTCAGGCCCCTCCTGAATTCGTTGATCCGCCACGTGGGATCGGCTTGACTCTCTCGGAATTTCTCCCTGTTATAGCGAGCACCGGCGACCCCCTCCAGACTATACCGAGACCAACCTTTCTTTCTCACGAACTGCTAACAACTGTCGATGTTCGCGAGGGCCGCAAAAAATTCCCCATCAATCTGCCGGGGGAAAAATGTCCGATTTTTCCTCAATAATATTTTCTCATCGATAACTAAAATATTGGGCATTCGCAGGAGCTTCCCGCCGATTTCCACCTATCACTTTTGTATTATTATATGCTTCTGTATTAGCTCGCGTTTCCTGTGCGTTTGTTATGCCACTGCCAGTCGAGAGATTTTTTAATAATCCAGTACGCTCTATTTTAGTATGATATAAAAGCATATTATTAAAAAATTATTTTCCCGACTGTTTCAAATTTTTCGGAACAGTTCATAAATCAATTGTTTGAGTATCAACACGGATAGAAAATATAAAACCAGTGGCAGAAAAGCCGGAATTGCATCGAAAACCCTTGGAAAGGTCCTCCTGAATAATTAATTTCGTCTGATTTGGACGGTTTTTCCCATGTTTTTCATACTTCCCGACCTTTCCCGGGGCCGAAATTTTGTAGAAAGTGTTTTTTTGCATCGAGGAAGAAGTAGAAAAAATTCCAGAGCCCTAGCTCAAAATTCATTTTTTCGCAAATTTTTTAAGGCATACCCCTTCAAAAATTTTCGATTTTTCGAAGGTTCTGGGACTGGAACGAAAGCTTGATTTTTCGATTGCTCGTGTCTCAAAACGGATAAAAAACATAAATGTTGTGGGGGAAATGCCGGAATTCTACCTAAAACACGTAGAAAACCGATCTTGAATATTTCATTTCAACGGTTTTCCCCATGTTTTTTTATCTTCCCGACCGTTCCCGGGGCTGAAACTTTGTAGAAAGTGTTTTTTTGCATCGAGGAAGAAGTAGAAAAAATTCCAGAGCCCTAGCCCAAAATTCATTTTTTCGCAAATTTTTTAAGGCATACCCCTTCAAAAATTTTCGATTTTTCGAAGGTTCTGGGACTGGAACGAAAGCTTGATTTTTCGATTGCTCGTGTCTCAAAACGGATAAAAAACATAAATGTTGTGGGGGAAATGCCGGAATTCTACCTAAAACACATGGAAAACCAATCTTGAATATTTCATTTCAACGGTTTTTCCCATGTTTTTTTATCTTCCCGACCTTTCCCGGGGCTGAAACTTTGTAGAAAGTGTTTTTTTGCATCGAGGAAGAAGTAGAAAAAATTCCAGAGCCCTAGCCCAAAATTCATTTTTTCGCAAATTTTTTAAGGCATACCCCTTCAAAAATTTTCGATTTTTCGAAGGTTCTGGGACCGGGACGAACGCTTGATTTTTCGATTGCTCGTGTCTGAAAACGGAAAAAAAACACAAATGTTGTGGGGGAAATGTCGGAATTCAACCTAAAACACGTAGAAAACCGATCTTGAATATTTCATTTCAACGGTTTTCCCCATGTTTTTTTATCTTCCCGACCGTTCCCGGGGCTGAAACTTTGTAGAAAGTGTTTTTTTGCATCGAGGAAGAAGTAGAAAAAATTCCAGAGCCCTAGCCCAAAATTCATTTTTTCGCAAATTTTTTAAGGCATACCCCTTCAAAAATTTTCGATTTTTCGAAGGTTCTGGGACCGGAACGAACGCTTGATTTTTCGATTGCTCGTGTCTCAAAACGGATAAAAAACATAAATGTTGTGGGGGAAATGCCGGAATTCTGCCTAAAACACATGGAAAACCGATCTTGAATATTTCATTTTAACGGTTTTCCTAATGTTTTTCATACTTCCCGACCTTTCCCGGGGCTGAAACTTTGTAGAAAGTGTTTTTTTGCATCGAGGAAGAAGTAGAAAAAATTCCAGAACCCTAGCTCAAAATTCATTTTTTCGCAATTTTTTAAGGCATACTTTTTCATACTTCCCGGCATTTTCCGGGCGGAAATTTGGTGGAGAATGTTTTGTTGCGTCAAGGAATGTTGTAATTTTATTATCCTTTAGCCGCAGCCACCTTTCCAGTAGCGAGAACAAAGCTTTCGCGTGGAATTCGACATAAGCAAATGGAATAGTTGGCCAAGTGTATTCTTATAATTAATCCCAGACCGGCTGAACTCCGCGCGCGGCAGAGTAAATTACTCTCAATCCGGAAGTTCCAATGCGGCCGCGTCGAAATCGGATGAAGGTAGGAAATAGTTGATGTAATTATGGGTTTGGGGAAATGGTTGCTTTATCGCGCGTACCTTTCACGTCAGAAGGAAAGGGTAGATTAATAGGGGTAGCGGTGAAGGGATGCAGTGGGAAAAGAAATAGTTTGGATGAGGATGTTCGCAGTTCACTGACTGGGTCGGATTCCAATACTCGCTAGCAACTGCTGGCCGGCTTGCCTGCCCAGGCGATTCCGAATTTCCGACATACGTCCGCGAGCAATTCCCTGTCATCGAAATCCCCGTGAATATCGACGCACCGAAAAAATACAGCGCGATAAATTCGCTGGACGGCCGGCTGCTTCCTGTCGGTTACATGCTTTTAATTAACTATTGCATTTTGCCCGGCCGAGCAAATACAAACTTTCACACCCCTCGAAAATTTCTGCTTCCGACAAAAATCGTACCCTCTCTTTACCGCTTACTGTCCATACCGCTTTACCAGAGAGTATCAACTATACGGTCATTCAACTTCCATTTGCTCGTCAGCTCTTGCTCGTACTGCACAGTTGCAGCTACTGCGGGAGTTGGCAAGGATTTTTACAAATATCTGTATTGCAAAGCAGGTCGAAAGCGTGTTATAAAGTAGTTGGTTGGTTCATAGAGTGTGCGTCTGTGGGGGAGTGTACGTGTCTCGGTGGGCGGGAGGGAGTGTTGTAAGCCCGAGCGTGAAATTAGCCGATACGTTATCAAGGAACGCGCGGCTCGGTAATGCGAGCGACTTTAATGAAAGCCGCTCTTTTTATTCCCCGACTTCATTACCGGCCCCACCGCTGTTTTATAATACTCATAATAGTAATCATAATCATTATGATTTTTATTATTATTAGTAGTCCTGGTGGTAGTAGGGCGAATACTCGAGAGCGGCTCTCTCGCTCGCTTGGCGTATTCACCGGGTGTTCATTAATTAAAAAGCCAAGAACCGGCGGTGGCTTGACGCCGCGGTATGTGGATGTGCGTGCACTGACTCCGTCTCCCGCTATAAAAGTGCAAGGCGCCCACTTCTTCTACCTCTTTTTTCCCGCTTGTTTCAACGGTTTTTATTAAAGTACGTGTGCCGCTCCGAATTAAAAAGTAAACTGCCTCCAGCCACCACTAGCGTACGTTTGTGCGCTCTTCTCACCGGCTGCATATTCCGCAACAGCAGCCCTCGCTCCCATCCACCCTTTCCCCGCCATTCACCCTGCCCACCACGGCTTCCTTATTCGCCCCTTACCAATTCAGATCTTACATCGCCCACACCGGCCCCAACACTTTCGCAGCTAGGAAAATAAAAGACATTTAAGAATAGGGTCGCCCTTCCACGAATTTCTTTGGGCCTCCGCCGAGCAGAAACGATATCCAGTGAGCCGCGCGGATTCAGGGATCCTATTGGTTTTATAACCGTAATTTGCGGCGTGATCCGTTCCGATTTGACAATAATTACGAATTTGAAATTACAAATTTGCGCGAATCAGCGTGTTTGGCCAATCCGATAATTCAGGATACTGCGGCCAGTTGTGTTGCGATCTGGCTCTCGTTTGTCATCCAGATATGCATACATCCAGCGTCACTGGTACACACCGCATTCGGCCGATTCGCATTGCGTCTTTCCTGCCGCCGCGCCGCATGCTCCATTTCCACCCTCTCGGTGGCCAGGTGGGACAAAGCGTCCCCACCATTGAGCAAAGGTGCTTGATAACGAGGAAGCAAACAACCGGCCCTCGTTACTCATTTATCCCGGTCAGCCTCCATTCGTCCATTCTTGGTCCTTCGCCTTTTCAGTTAGAGTACTTCTCTCAAGGATGCTGGCCAACCAGTGGAGGATAATTAGCAGCGGTTATATCGGAGCAGGCCGAGTAACATCGGTCAATACGGCGTGGTCAAATGATCGCGAGGAGAATTGTCGACTGAGGTGAGTGAAAGAGTGATCGCAAAAGGGAAGGGGTCATCATGGGATGGTTGGATAGATCCTCTAGGACAGGGTTTTATCCTGTGGAAAAGCGGGGGGTAGGGGGAATTGCGAGCTCGACAGAGAGAACGAATGTTGTGAGCGTTGAGCAGTGGCAGGATGGTTCGAGGCCGGGATGGCAGAAGTGTAACTTGTAGCAGTGCGAGCGCAAGCCACTGTCCGCTCCAATTAACTTTTCACCACTAATTTATGCGCAAGCTACTACCTCTATGCCTTCCTCTTCCTCACTGGCTCTCTTGCCATCTCTTTCGCTACTGCTAACCCCCCCTCTCTTTCTCATTCTCACCCGGGCATTCCGGATGACACACACGTATAGCCAGATGCCAGTAGCCCTGGTTGGGGCTCGCGGCGCGCACACGTTACAGCCCCGTCGCGGCGCCGCACACGCTCTGTCTCCTGGTGGTGCTTTCACAAATTTTCCAAGCGCGCACCAACTTCTCACCAGCCGGCAGCCAGTCCACCTTATTTTCAGGATACACCTCACGTCCACTGGCATCGCCCCTTCCAACCCCTTGCCTTCCCTCTATACACCAGCTCGTTCTTGCTTGTTGTTGTTGCAACTTTTTCTAAGCTCCCTCAATCCTTGTATGCCACTCTATGGCATTTCGCCATCCACCTTTCCACTAAATGCACTCACGTGCTTCAAAGCGTTATCGCCAAGAGTTCTTCTTCAATCCGGTCTTCTCCCCCTCCCTCTCTCTCTCTCTGTCGTCAATTCTCGAGAGAGCAACCATTGAAACTTACGTCATTCGAAAAAGATCGCCTCGGGCGAACATCGCGACCAACGGAATCTGCGGATGAGTTGGTCGTGCTTTCCCAGCGGACAGGGGAATGATTAACGCGCCGGAAATTGACTGGCTGATTATGGCCTGCGGATCATTTGCAGAGGATGGTGGGTAATGCGTACGACGTATTTGATCTGAGCTCTAATCGATCTTGGTAGTGTTAACGCGGCGACGTTCATCAGGATGAGCGACGAGTTGTCGTCGGTGGGCCTATGTCGGAATTGAAAGGGAGAGAGAATGGGTCGAGCGATGCTCGGCCGGGAGGAGAGAAAACAACGAGTACCGAGTGTTGGTTGTACGAGTCCTCGATGGAGGAAGAGAGAAGGAGAGCGAGGAGGAGCGTTCGATACAACGACGTCGGCTCGTTCACAGTGGTCAGACATTTCGGTACTTGTTTCCCTATTAATATGCATGTCCCCGTCCCTTAGTCCTTGCTTCCCGCTTCTAGCATGGGCTAGTCCTTGTCTCTCACCACGCCACGCCATGCTTCCCTTTCCTCCTGACAGGGAGTGACAGTGGCAGGGTTGCTTCTCTCTTTCTCTCGGGGTATCTCGGCCCGACGCGACGGTGGGAGCGGCATCCATGAAATCCGCGGCCCTCTCGCCTCGCTGCGGTGTGGTGCGGTGCGGTGGAGCGACGGTGTTTCCTGTCCGAGCAAATAAATCCACGACTACTGTGTCCGCTGTGCAGCGAGCACCGAGCACCGAGCCACCGGCCCTCAACCCGCCCAGCCTGTCCGCCCGTACAACGCCCGTTACTACTCCAATACCGGACGATTGATTGAAAGTTTGCCCAGCGCTTTTTCCTCCCGTCGTATCTATTATAGCCGGCGCGACGCGACGATACGCGACCTACCCCGCGATGCCTACGCCGCTTTCTTCCTTGGCCCTTCATCCCAATCTCTCTCCCACTCTCCCACTCTCGGTGCACCGCCACCCAATTATTCTCCCTTCAATCTCACTCTTGTTTGTTCGGAAACAGCCTGATACAGTTCCATTTGTATCCTCTTCTCTCGAGGGCAATAAACGCTATCAATTTTCTTACCAGCCCTTCACTTTTTCCCTTTCACCTGCTTGCACAAGAATTGACACGACCCGTGGAAAGTTGGACGGCTGTGTTTCTCTCCCCCTCCCTAGTTTTTCCACTCTCTTTCCTCGGGGAATATTGGAAAGACGATGCTCCGGTGAAAGTGACGCCGATGCGTGTTTGAAATGTAGACGGAAATAGTATCGAATGGCGGAGAGCTAGCAAGTAAAAAGCGTGGTTCGGCCGTGCTATAGGATAGTAATAGGGAACAGTGGCGATCCGCCGTGCCAGCCGTCTTGCTGAGACAATAGCTAACGCTTCAGAGTTTGTAGTTGAGCCTCCGGCTCTCTATTGCCCTTATCGATTTATGTTCGCTATGGGGATCGCAGTGCGAGGAAGCAACGGGAGGCGACGGTGGCGGCTTGCCCGTTCGTTTGAATTTCTTTTCAGCTTCATGTGTAACGAGCGAGCGAGTTAGCGCGAGCGTTAGTCCGTTGGTGTATCGCCGGGAATGCGAACGATTCCGTTTACCAGGGACGCTGAGCTCGTGCTGATGTTTAATCGTATTTGATAGTCAGGTCACGAGGCGAGCGAGAAGTCCCTTCGGGTGCGATCGGACAATTTTTCTTGTCGCTCGTAAAGTCAGCCGTGCCGACGCTCCTATGATCAATTGAGAGCGGCCTATACCAATCCTGTACACGCCCAGTTAGCAGAAGAGCCTTTCGAGAGGATAAAGTTTGTTCGGCCAAGTTAGCGAAAAACAAATTCTAACCCGTTTATAGAGCGTAATAAACGCTTCTGGCCGAAGAGCGAGTGAAGCATATAATATGCAGCAATATGCTTGCTCGAGAGTTGTGTCGATACATTTCGGGAAGCGTATGCAGTGGGGCGTTACAGCCGAATTGGAAACTCCGAAATTCTGAGCGGCTTGAAATGAAAATGTTAGCCAAACAGGCTCCGGTATGGCTAGCCGGCATCACCAACACTATTCAGGCACCGGCGAGATTACTCATTTATTTGAAGATGAAATTATTTTTCAGCCATTTAGAAGTTGCCAACTCTATCCACCTGCGAAAGGCAGGTGGCTGGAGAGGCGGATCGGGTGTGGGCGGGGAGGAGCGGGCGGGCTTTTCCACAAATCAGTTTGTAATGCAATGTAAGTTACCGCGGAGCCAGTTGAATTTCGGTGTTATCGGTTTACAAGCAGCGCTTCACTTGGAGTTGCGTGTGTTTGCCGAAATAATTTGTGAGCTTTGAGAGTGACTCTCGAAGTTGGCAGTTTCGGGCGCGGGAGTTACCTATTTCGCTTCCATTTAACAGTGTTAATTTAAAGCGGCCAGTTGGAGCAGCAGAGGGAGAAGTGGAGCTAGCCAGGTTGTCAGGGCTCCAGTCCGACGTGACCCGGGAGGAAATAATCTCGACTATTCGCTCTTTTCCGGCATGGGGCAGAGCTGGCGGCGGCAACGGCAGCGGGGGGGAATTTTTGCTCGTTTCGCTGGTTGTCACGAAGCGTCGATCGGCGAGGATCGATCGGGAGCGATCGATCGCGAGCGCGCGCGCGCGCGTACCAGCAGCAACCTTCTATTTCATTCTTATGCGCTTATTTGATCCTGCCAGGGCTTCGAACGAATCAGGATCTGGCCCGGAAAATACTCTCCTCCCTCCCTTCCCTGGCGCTGGTAGGAGCGAGCGATCGCTCGATTCTCTCTTGGCGTACGTCTACTCGATTTCGGATCTATGTGGAGAGGGAGCGAGAGGCCTAGAGAGAGGAGGTGGATGGGTGGGCGGCCACGTACATGGGAACGTGTCCCTAATTTCTAAACGCGGCCCGCTCCAGTATCGAGCGGGCCTCCTCCAATGCGCCCGATGCCCCAGGATCACGTACTCGTAACTCTTCCTTAACCGGCCTCTCTCAGTGTAAACCCGTCCTTATCGCGAACCGCTTGCCCAGCCCCTGGAAACTTGCATTAACGGCAGAACGTGCTGACATGTCAACCCATCGATGCCCGCAATAACACCCCAACCCTATTGGCGGCTACTAGACAATCGAATCTAGATGTTACATATCAGTCAACACCCTCTCCAACGGCCAATCTCGCCTTTTCCGCCACATTTCCCTCCCCAGTACACAACCATCACCACCACAGAGAATCACTGCTACACTTCTAATTAATAAGCGACTGGAAATCCAGTTGGAAAAGCAGTCGATATGAATCCACAGCCGTTCCGCTAGTTACTCAGCCAGATAGCTTTTATATTATGTAAACAGGCTGCCGCGGCCGCATTTGGATATTGATCAGAGCTGATTCCAGTGCTCGATGAGTCTCCAAAGTGAAGCCCCGCGATTTAACATCTGTACAGACGTGTACGCTGCTGAGCTCTCCGGCATCCTGTGATTACAGTCAGCAAAAACGCTAACGCAACCGGCGCCGCGGCCCAGCAATACCGGTATGAAATCAGACTTCTCTATTCCCGATAATGGCGCCCGGCCAATTGAAAATAGCATTGCGTCGACGAATTCAACGAATTCCGCGGAATTGAAGACTCAGCTTACTTACAGCTCTCGCGATCGATTCTCAATTCGATCCTAGTTTCACTTTGCGCGCTGTTATCATCGATCATTAGCGGGCTTTGTTAATTGGCACGCAACGTGGCAGGCAGAGAGCTCACCGCTCGAGGAATAATTAGCAACCGACGCGCCGGAGACTCCAATCGGATGTAAGGGAATGAGAAGTATGCGCTATTGGATGGGAATGATGAGATAGACGATTTATATTGGCGGTGATAAGGAGGAACTGGGTTGTATGGTGCGCGGAGTGTTATTTAACGAGAGTTGGAAGCACCGAGTGAACGTGTCGGGAGAGGACAGCCGTCAGTAACGGTGGGACAGGTGAACAGTGAGCACGGCTGAAGGGATAAACGGGGCTTGAACGGGAGGGCCGGTCACCGCGTATTTACGTCCCGGTGCGGTGCTGGCGGCGCCGCGCGGCGCCCTTCTCATTTCTGGCGTCGTTACTCCATTGTTTAGTACGTTGTTCATCGAGGAGACTAATCAGCTTCTCATATCTTGGTTGTGGCTTTCCAATCAAGGGGACAATCCCTTGCCAGGCTGATGACAGGCTTGGTATTTAGCCCTAGCAGGGATAGAGTCCGCAGCTCGAAGGAACGCCAAGGCTGGTGGTGGTATGCGAGGCTCGAAGGTGGTAGCTCTGGTATTTGCTCGGCTAGGAAGTGACTCGAGCAAGAATAGCTCGGAGATTCAACGATATCATCCAATATGGGCTGTCGCACTCGTTTAATGCTACAAGCCTTCGATACTCGTAAGTTCGGTTCGACCAGGGATCGTTAATAAACGTCGCCCTTTTTACCCCTTTTTTCTCTGCCCCACGGATTCGGCCCGCTCTATCCACTCTCTCACCGGCAAGCCAACTTTACGATAGCATAAATCTCTCTCTCTTGCTCTCTCGCTCGCGTGCAACGCCTCGATAGGGAAAGAGGTTAGGGATTCCGCCAGCTAATATGAAAGGGATCGAGAGAGGTAGAAGGGCGCGCGCTGCTCGTTGCTCCACTTACGGAGAATACGAACTCGGTGTCGAGGAGAGGCGCGATTTCAAAGTCCAATTAGGAAATATCTTGTTATTAGTGCCGGTGAGGTTATAATCAAAGAAGGGACACATTGATAGAGGGAGGGCGCGAGGGAGAGATGGAGAGAGAGAGAGAGGGAGGAGGGTGGGGATTGGTATGGACGTGTATTGTGTGGATGAGGCGAGGCGAGGCGAGGCGAGGCGGGTCGGGGGTAGCAGTGGTTAGTGAAATACCGATGGTATTGAGCTGGCATGACCCCCCCGGCGACACCGGGAGATCAACGATGATGCGGTTCGTTGATAAACTCGTATTACAGTTGAATTTCAACTTGTTACGCTGATTTGGGGATTAAACATCGACGGCTGGGATTCGCACTTTGTTCGTGGTGACCATCGGCAGTCGTATTAGCCTGGGATTTGCGGGAATTCGTGATTGCTATTGAATGATCAGTCTTTTGCTTCGCTAATACGTGTCAGCTAGCAATAAGCCTGTCAAGTACACATTGCGGCCTGCTGATCAATTGTAACTCTGCTTTCTTTAACTTCGGTGTATATTTGTCGGAACACTTGTTCATTAATCTGATCGAAATACTGTCGAGGTACAACTGTTTACATTATTTTCTTACAGTAGATCGCGCAGGGGCGAGCGCTCGCATGACAAGCCGCTATTACTTGCTTTACTTAATTCATTGCATTTTCACGTGTATTCCCCGGTGGGGAAGTAGTGGCGGCGGGAAATCAGAGAGTTTAAAGGCATAAACGATTCGCGGGCCGGACGGTTGTACGCGTCGTTATAATCCCAGAACACTGATTAATTGCCGTACGTAATCGCCTGGATGGGGAAAACACGATACGGCCACTCGGCCTGATTTGGCCCCGCTCTCTTTAAATAGTACGTCAAGCGTGAAGAGGAGATCCTGCAATTCCAACTTCAATTCTATGTCGCCGAATAATTTGGCAATTAGCGAAGGCAAAAGTGGGCTAGTGCTCGGCCGAGCGAGCTCGTAAGCCTTTTTGGCACGGATGCAGTACATGAAACTTTAAGTAGGCAAACGCCGACGAAAGAGGCAAAGGAGGATATTGCCAGAAATAAGTAGTTGGCAATAACCCTCGACAAGCGGAGCCTTACTGGATGAAGAAGATCAGGCGCATTGTTTCGGTATAACGGCACAGTGGCGAATAAAGAGACCGGCCGTTAAAGAGCTACTCCTATTTGTGTAGAACAGTGGCTCTACTTTTTTCCTGAAGGTTCGCAAGTGCCGCTTGCCTGTGTATTGCTCACACATTTCTACGATCCGCGGCCGGGGAGATATTAGTGGGCGATACTTGTGCCAGGGGAGGAGGAAGGTAACATTAATCGGGACACCAATTACGTTTCCTTCGGGAGTGCTCCCAGGAAAAATCCCGCGGCCTCCAAAGAGGACTGGCAGTAAGTAAGTGAGGGTAGGAAGGTGGTTGGCGCGAGGGCGGGAGCACATGATTCGAAAGAGAGGTAAGAGAAGTTTCTTTCCGGAAAATGGGGATTGGCGAGAGAAATTCGAAAGTGGAACTCTCGTTCCGCTCGCCTCCCGCTCTCTTCTAAATTAGTTAGTGAAGTACTCGGGGCGCACAAGTGCATCGCAGCGAAACATAACTACGTGCGGCGGCGGCGGCGGCGCGCCCGGAGTATACGCGGCCCAATGGCTATTAACAATTTACTAGAATGATTGATGAATTGAGTTGGGGAATGGATATAGAGACTTTAAAGGAGCAGGCTCGAGGAGGAGGAAGAGGGGAAAGCAATGATAGGGAAAGAGGAAGGGGTGAAATCGTAGGTACAAGTAAGAGGCAGGCTGGTTGGCAGAGAGGATAGCGGAGAAAAGTTAAGAAAGTTGAGAATTCAGCAAGATGGCAAAAGGAAAAGGGGGTGGTTGGTTGGTGGGAATAGGTGTGCGACAGGACATAAGTTGGGGCGCATATTGGTGGAGGGGGAACGGGTGGGCCGAGGGTAAAGGAGCAGGTGGAATGCTCGATTGAGGCGGGTAGATGGCTGGTTCAGTTGAAGGTGGCATAGTCCATATCGAATATTGCCGAACGGAGTTGGAGAGTGACGGTGTGTATGGGCCTTTCGGAGTGCGGGCTATCCTGGCTGGATGAAGGGGCGGAGGCGAAGCTGAGCAGGAGTCGGAGGCAACGGGATAGCGCTCCCCGTGCAATCTCGCGGCTTCATTCGGCCTGTGCGCGTCATGTTTAAGCGACAATTTCGGCGTCCCGCTGCCAAGCCAGCCAGCCAGCCAGCCAACCAGCCACCCGCCTCCCCTGATCGCGTTCTCCGCCTCGTTCGTCCTTCATCCTTCCTTTTGAATGGAATGGGGCCTCGACTCGCTCGCCGAAAGCAAAGCGTCGCGTCGCCAGTACCACCCATCCCGAAGCCCTATGTCTCCGAGGGTGCCTCGCCTGCTCCTGACAGATAGGACTAAACTAGCTTCAGTGCTACCTTCGTAAGCAATGCATCGGAACTCAAGTTCCACGTCCTCCAAATATATCGCCGTACGTAGAGGCGTGTTCCGACTCATGCAGTGTTGTGTAAAAGCCAATCCGACAAATCGATTTATAGAAGAAAAAGCTGTTTTAAGTAGCAATGTTCCGATGCGCCTCTTAATCCCAAGGACTATGCTTTTCATTACTATGCAAAGGATGGCCGGCCGATTCCTTGTAATTGGATCGTTGGTGAGGGTGTAATAAAGGATTTGCCTAATGGTAAGTTGGTTTATATCTGGCGGTTCGAGTGCCGGTGCCGCCGCCGCCGCCGCCGTCAATGCAAGCCTTAACGCGCACAGCCTTTGGCGGCGGCAGCGGTGGTGGCGGTGGTGCTGCAGGTCATTATCCTAAACAACCCTTTCGTCGATTACCACTTAAGCCATTTAAAGCCCGGCGGACTGTAGCCCCTGCGGATTAAAACTCCGACCGGTAAAGGTTAATTTTCTTTAAGCACCCTGTTAACACTGCAATAACATTGAGGAGAGGGAGCCGGTGCGATAAAATTGTCGCAAGGTCAGGGAAACTGGCTTCCATTTGTGGAGGAAAAAGAAGTGGGAGGGTCGGTGGTCGAGAGGGCGAGGGAGAGCGAGAGAAAAAAAAAGGGAAGAGGGGCTGAGGCAAAAACAACGATGTCGCCAGCACGTCCGGGCGCCACTGATCGCCATGAAATATATTTCGCCGAGTCAGCCAACCCCGCGATCGTTTTCCTCGAGGAACGAATCGAAAGAATCGTTTGCCCAGGCTGGAGACACAGATTCACACTCGACATATCCGTGCGAGGGCGGGATGGAAAGGAGGAGGCATCTCTCGAGGGTTCGGCCAGGAGTGGTGCTCTCCGAACTCTGGCGGATCGAGCCAGAACGAAATCGGCAGGAGCGTGCATGATGCTCGCACTCGCTTCCCTCCTACGTGGCTAAGGAACTCTCCCAACAACAAGATAAGACAGCCGTCGGACGCGCTTCAGGGGATACTCATTGGTAATTGCAGGCTAACGCCGTTCCAACTGTACCAGCGGCGGTGGCAGTGGCAGTGGGAGTTGGGCTTGGAGGAGTTGAGGGAGGCCGATTGGTTTCGGGGGCAAAAAGTAGTTGTCGGGAAAAAGAAGTATTGGTCGTCCGTGTTGATGGCTCTCGGCGGAATGAGGGAGATGCGTCAGAGTCATCGGCACGCGCACCTTTTCTCAAGGAGGAGTCGATTTCCTCGTGGCTAAGAGGAACCGTGAGAGTTCGTTGATCATAGCCGAAGAATATTTAGCCTCGTATATCAGCGAAATGGCCTCCAGACGCGTCGGCAGCTGGCAGGCTTTTTGTTGGAGCCGCGCTAGTACCTACCGCGCGAGAACACGCCAAGATCTAATCGCCGCTGAACTTTATTAATGCTGGAAGCCTGATTAACGACTTTCAACCTAATTGCTGGGTTTAATGCACCGGTTGCCCGCGCCGTTGTACCCGTGGAACTTGTCTGGCGCATTTCCCTTTCTTCTTTTTCTTTCATCCGAGCTCGAACTCCCGTCGCGCTTCTCTATCACCGGGAGCGCAGTCCTTAACTGCCTTTATTCATCAACAACGGGCTTTACTCGACGGGGAACCGTTGTGTTTCTAGCTAGGAAAAGGTAGTGTAAGCAAAATGAATGGCATAGAGGTAGCCGGTGATATTTGACGGGCGTAACGATCGTTTGGCCGAATGCAGTTGCCACGAGAATAGGATATGAGGGAGGGACAATGTACTGGGAGGCAGGATTGTGAGGTTACTTGTTAGATGAGGCGCATATGGGCTTCCGGAAGCGGTCGCTGCTACTCTCTGACTATTGTCAGTCGTCTGCCAGCCCTATATAGAGTATACCGCGGCCCATACAAATACAGCCGAATAAATAGAATAATATTTTCTTGCCGGCTGATTGAACATGCGTCCGCACTCGATACCCACCGAGTCAAAACAAGCTGAGAGTTTCATGCGCTATATTCCAATTCGCTGGGGTGGGGTCAATGCACTTCCGTTGAACGGCAAATGCACTTCCATTGACTTGTTGGTGAAAATGAGTATTGAAGTATCGACCTTGGCGCTGCTATGACTTGTGCGGGGATTCGTGCCATCAAATAATAACTCATGGACTTGGGAATTAACTGGATCATCCTCAGCGGAGGTAGGTATGCGCGATCGCGGTGCCAACAGGTTATTCCCAGTGAAATCCTTTGCTATGCACCGTCTTGTTTGGAGTTCGGATGTATGTGTTTTAGCCTGCAAGATCTCAGCCCTTTTCCTAGCCTCGCTCGCTCCCCGACATTTCACTTGCTAATGCCGTATTCGTTGTATATTCATCGGCGAATGTCGGCCCGCCCTCGCGCTCCTATCCTCAGGTAACTCGTGTTTAGTATGCCTACCTGAGCGAACGAGCTCTGCCGTTAATACCACCGGAAGAACCCTCGAAAAACTCCCCTTAAAACAGTCTGCCTGGCGTGCCCGAGCCCTCTGGCATCTAGCGAAACTCGTCGAGTGAACTCCACGGAATCCTCTGACCAAGCCCCAAGTCCCTCGTGTGCTTGTTTACGCTGCTAGCTCAGCCGGGGAAATTAGTAGCACGACGTTCTCAGTTCTCAGTTCTCTCCCTCTCTCCCTCTCACTGCGAGCAATCGATTTAACGGCCGCGGATATTAGCACGTCAAAAGCGCGGTGTGTTTCAGTCGCAAGTTCATTAAGTTAGTTCGTCAAACGAAAGGGGAAGTATGGCAAAGTGGCCTGCCTCGTTCAAGCATCAAGGCTCGTTCCATTTTTATTGCGCCTACCTTTTGCTCGAGAGCGAGTGAGCGACCGGCGGCGGCCAGGCGGCTGGAACGAGGCTGGAGCGTCCAAGCGTTGCTTTTTGCCGGAAGTTCGGCAAACTCGGCCTAGACCGGGACAAGCCGGGAGAGACTGGGCACTGCCAGCGGCAGCGGGCGAAAGGCTAGAAAATTAGATAGGGGCAACTACTCGAAATGGGGGTGATAAAGCTCGATTATGGCAGGTTGGCAGCAGCGAGTACGTTGGACGGCGAAAAGAGAGCGATATAGTCACCAGAGTTAGAGACATAAGAGGGACAGGGAGAAGGAGAGACAGAGAGAGAGAGAGAGAGAGTAGGGTGTGTACCGTGCAGAATTCTGTTTAAGCTCACTTTAGTTCCGAGCCCGTGTACGTGCTAGCGAGTAGTAGTACATATTCCGCTTATTTCCAGCAGTCCCGCCACTCTCTTCCACCCTTTTCCACCCCGTTCACCAACAGGCGTGTCCAACCCTCTGTGCAACGTGCCTCGCACGTTCGTTCGCTCACTGGCGGACTGGACCTTAATTAGAGAGGAATATCAAATTCCGGCTCTGGCCGACGTAGCCCTCGTTATTTTCCGTTTCGAGCACGCTTATTGAATCACTTATCCTCTATTTGCCATTAATTCCGCCTGGCCGCGATAACTCGATGCTAGATCGGTCTCGGCTGACGTGTCGACGATCGGCACTCACTTCCCAACCATTCGCTCATCCCAGACCAATCGAGCTAGCTCGCCCTCCTTCATCTCTAGTCACTATAGAAGATCGGAGAATCTTTTCAACGATGCAACCTCCAAGCCACGCACTCGCAAATTTCATTTATCATTCTGATTGGCATTGACATCGCATTGGAAGCATCCATTTTGCCCAGCATGCATGGATGAGAGTTGTCACGAATCACTCTCAACAGCTTCTGATCCACACTGCTTCATATCGCGAGCCTGAGAATTTAATTTCCCATCAGCCGACATCGAACTGTTGCACCAACTGTTTCTGGTAATTGATTCGATAGATTCGCCGAGCCACCAAGACGCGAGCCACCATATCCGAGTAAATAGTTGCGACACCATGAGGTGAATGCTAGACGAAGAGGAAATTAGATAGGGGAGGAAAGGAGCGCGAGAGAGAGGGTTCGGAGAAGGGCTAGTGAACTGCTAGTGAAACGAGACGAAATGAGAGGAAATGAACCGAAGCGCCGAGGCGGAGAGACGGCTGGGAAAAGGGAAAGGAGAGATTGCGCGAGGCAAAATTATCGGGGAAGCTGATCGGTCGGAGTGAGAGAGAGCAGGAGAAATTACGGACGGTCAATGACAGAGTTTCCTGCGGTTTTCTCCGCTCGTCCGGCTGCATTTACGGCTCAGTAACCTGGCAATAAATCCACTCTCTCTCTCGTTTGGCCGCTCAACCCCTCCCACATCCTCTCTTCCACCCCGCTTCTTCCTCCTCCTCTTCTGTTACTCGTGTTTTCGAACCTCCAACCTATTGTCTATCTACTTGATAGGAATCTTTGGAATTCGATCTTTCAACTCCTCCTATGTCCGAATACCAACTCTGCCATATTTTTGATTAGATCTCTCTTGCTAGTAACACGATCGTGACTTAGTGGGTCATAACACGATCATAACTCTTGATCCACTAATACAGCGATCCAATATTTATCCTTATGTATCGATCGTAAAGCTTGAGTACACGCGCCGGTTGATTCGATGTACAGGGTGATTCACTTGCCTTTGAATCAGAACTCTCCTAGCCCTTATTTTTTTTGGTGGACTTCCCGACCTTCTCCGGGACTGAAATTTGGTGGGTAATATTTTTTTGCATCAAGGAAGATACCATAAAAATTCCAGAGCCCTAGCTCAAAATTTTTTAAGGCATACCCCTTCAAAATTTTTCGATTTTTCGAAGGTTCTGGGACCGCAACGAACGCTTGATTTTTCGATTGCTCGTGTCTCAAAACGGATAAAAAACATAAATGTTATGGGGGAAATGCCGGATTTCGACCTAAAACACATGGAAAACCGATCTGGAATATTTCATTTTCATGGTTTATGCCATGTTTTTTTATCTTCCCGACCTTTTCCGGGGCTGAAATTTTGTAGAAAGTGTTTTTTTATATCAAGGAAGAAGTAGAAAAAATTCCAGAGCCCTAGCTCAAAATTCATTTTTTCGCAAATTTTTTAAGGCATACCCCTTCAAAAATTTTCGATTTTTCGAAGGTTCTGGGACCGGGACGAACGCTTGATTTTTCGATTGCTCGTGTCTCAAAACGGATAAAAAACATAAATGTTGTGGGGGAAATGCCGGAATTCTACCTAAAACAGGTGGAAAACCGATCTGGAATATTTCATTTCAACGGTTTTTCCCATGTTTTTTTATCTTGCCGACCTTTCCCGGGGCTGAAACTTTGTAGAAAGTGTTTTTTTGCATCGAGGAAGAAGTAGAAAAAATTCCAGAGCCCTAGCCCAAAATTCATTTTTTCGCAAATTTTTTAAGGCATACCCCTTCAAAAATTTTCGATTTTTCGAAGGTCCTGGGACCGGGACGAAAGCTTGATTTTTCAATTACTTGTGTCTCAAAACGGATAAAAAACGTAAATGTTGTAGGGGAAATGCCGAAATTCTGCCTAAAACACATGGAAAACCGATCTTGAATATTTCATTTCAACGGTTTTTCCCATGTTTTTTTATCTTGCCGACCTTTCCCGGGGCTGAAACTTTGTAGAAAGTGTTTTTTTGCATCGAGGAAGAAGTAGAAAAAATTCCAGAGCCCTAGCTCAAAATTCATTTTTTCGCAAATTTTTTAAGGCATACCCCTTCAAAAATTTTCGATTTTTCGAAGGTCCTGGGACCGGGACGAAAGCTTGATTTTTCAATTACTTGTGTCTCAAAACGGATAAAAAACGTAAATGTTGTAGGGGAAATGCCGAAATTCTGCCTAAAACACATGGAAAACCGATCTTGAATATTTCATTTTCGCAGTTTTCCTCATGTTTTTGGTACTTCCCGACCTTTCCCGGGGCTGAAATTTGGTAGGTAATGTTTTTTTGCGCCAAGGAAGATACCATAAAAATTCCAGAGCCCTAGCTCAAAATTTTTTTTTCCCCATATTTTTGACCACCGAAAATAGCCCCTTTTTTTGGTGGTGATTCAAAGGCAAGTGACTCACCCTGTACACTGCTTCCTTATCAGGCAGGTGTAGATAGTTGGGAGGTAGTCGTATCGGTCGGAGCAGAGATAGATCTATACTACTGCCGGACTGCCAAGTGGTAAGGCGCTCAGAATCCCTTGATCCCAATTGCAAAACACTCACAGGTCACTTCCGCGGTGACCTGGACTCGTTTCGAACTGTGGTCGCCCTATGCTTAGCTCGCCCGAGCAGTCAAAGACTCCAGTTGCTTCGACATTTCCCCGTGGATACAGCCAATGCTGTCCTTCCGCTCGCCCGCGACTCAGCTAACCTCCTTCTCCTCCTCCTCCCCCTCCCTCTCATTTCCTCGCTTTCCCTCCCCTTCTAATCGTTCTCCTGCAACTTGTAGTTCCTCTCCGAGCTGTCAGCATGAAATCCAATTCCAGTAGAGACTACTCGGCATAACGGAAGTTAATTATCGTTTCGTCTCCAATACATCGAGATCCTCCTGCCCAACTGGATCACGTTCCGCTTGCCTTACAAGTTTCCCGTTTGCCACGCGTCTCCCACCACTCTTGACAGTTCTATCATACTGTTTGAAAGAACTTTCAGATCTTCATCTATCTTAAAGTGAACACTGTGATTTTTAAGGAAGTTGTATCGAAGCCGAGTAAATCTTCCTGGAGGGGAAGATTTTAAACACATAGTAGATGCAGTGAGTGTAGTCGGATGAAATGGTGGGAGGATGCTGAGAAGGGGATCCGCACTGGAATCAGCTTCCCCTAATTACCGGTCAGATCGCAATAATTACGCTGTGCAATTCAACGTATTCCCAGGGGTTAAGCTTTTTTCCCACTTAATAATGCTTAACCGCGCCTCTGAACTCACTCTCCGGCTGGTGTGCCCCCGGAAATAACATTGTTCGCTGGAGAATTTCGCGCAACTCCGCAGTTTGCAGGCCATTAATAAAGCCGCATGGACTTTGAGTGGTCACTCGCCTCGGCAATCGGCTGTTCCGCGTTGTTTCCACCCAGTATCCTGAAAGTAATGTGCACGAGCAATCCACTCGCGCATACTCTCTTAATCCTTTGGAGATTAGTAAGAAACGAGAGGCGGATATGGTGAAATCAAGTGGTAAGGAGTGCATTTCTCCCGCCGCACCGGGGCAATATAGGTGCGCGCGAACCGCAGGATTTTTTCCGGCTCGTAAATATTTCGCGCCAACTCCAGGGCGACAGGCTATCCGATTATACGTCCACAGTCCGTTCAGAGGGCGCGCTCTTTGCATAAATATTCCGGGGGTCGCCCGGTAATACTCTCCTCGAAAGCATTAGTATCCGTGGTGGCGCGGATTTACTCCCCGACTTGTTTTCACCGGCGAAGGCTTTCCCAGAGTAATGCAAGTAGAGGAGTCCCGCTCCTTTTAAAACCCAACTCCTTCACTTCCTTTATTTCATCCAGCACCATAAGAAAAACTTTACATCCTACAAATTTCTCGCTATTTATCCAACCTCGTTGGACTGTGTTGTCTCCCTTTTGAGTCGTCGGTCGATACTTGTACGAATCATTTGCTCGGAAAACTCGAGGAGATCCACGTGGTTCATCGGTGAAAGGTAGCCTGGTGGCGCAATTAAGATCGTACCCGGTGGGTTAATTAAACGTAACGAACAAACAAAAGCGTGCCGCTGCTAAGCCCGTCAAGTTCAAAGAATCGCGTGCGCCAAGCAAGAGCTTTCGCCTTTAATCGACTTAATCACGAGAGAGTAAATTCAGGGATACAACGTTTTCTTTCTCCCTTCGTTTCAGCCGGGCTGAAGTAGATGCGGCAAAGAAGATAGCCGAATCAGCAAAGTATCAGAGCGTAATGATTAATAAAGGGTGGGCGAGTGGCATTAATGTGAAGTGAAGATGGTGTATCGGGCTGCGTTTACACCGGTAAATTGAGGCTTGCACGAAATTCGACATGGTTCCGCTCTTACAATTAGCTGTAGCGCGCGAGCAAGCGAAGTATAGCAGTGGCGGTAGCCGTTGGAGGTTCTGCTGGCCGCGGTCGAATGCCGGCTCAACCCAGAGTAGAGCTAGTCGAAGCAAGCAGAAATGCAATGGGAGCGGTGGTAATTTGCGCGAGCGCTCGTGCAAAGCAAGAACGGCGCGGTGCGGCGTCAAGCAGGAAAGAGGACTCCGCAGTGGAAAGAGGGAGGGTGAGGGAGAGGGAGTGAGTTGGCAAAATAGAGGTAGTGGCAAGATCATAGTATATCGAGATACTGTGGCGGCGGCGGTGTGTTGGTCGGAAAGGGCAGCCGTAATTATAAGCGTCGGTCGACTTATTAGGTTGTTGGAGGTCGGCTTGTTTTGCGCTCGAGAATAACATAGAACTGGGAGTGCGCGGCGGCGGCGGCTTGCGCCACCACGGCGAAGCGAAGGGGAGAAGGTTACTTGGAAGAGGGATGGGAGCAAAAATAGGCCGGCGGAATCAGCCGATCGTATTAATCTGGCCAGAAGAGGAGCATGCAGCGGCTATTACGAGAACTTGTCCCAGAAAAAAGTGGGCGCCCTGAGACACCGGTGTACGTCAACCCTCGGCAATAACAAGGAAGTGAATATCGAGGCGAAGAAAAGAGGGGAAAAAAGAAGAGGATGTACGGCAGCGGTAGTGCGAGGCGAGAGTTTTCTCGAGGGGCATAGAGACGAGCGCACACGCGCGCGCTCTGCTCTCGCACAGCAATAAGCCAATAGGATTGAAGTGTGTCTAAGCAAACGAGTCGGGTTTCGATAAAAGGATATTCATGAGGCGCAGTGTAGCGGGCCACTCGCCGGGCTAGAATTGGCGGCACAATTGTCACTCTATTAGTAGCAACTACCAATTAACGAAGCGCCGCCCAAGGAATAGGAGTGAAAGGAACGAAAAGCGGTGAGACGCAGTTCATTAAATTCTGGCGCGAGCGAAGCATAATAGTAACGCGGGGCGTGCAAGAGAGCGCCGAGAGGATGAATACACTAATCGATTGTTCGCGCTCGGCCGGTGGAATAATCGCGATTTCCAGCGGGCGAATGAAGCAGTCAGATGGCGGGGCGAGGGGAAGCGGGAGGGGCGACGGGGAAGCGGTGGGAAGGCTCGAAAAGAGGGCGAAAAGAGGGCGAGCCGAGAGAGCCTGGCGCTCAGTCGCCGAGCATTTCGCTTATTCAAAAGTAGATATCGCACTCGCTGCTTTCCCAGAAAGCCGATAGCAATCTCGCCCGGCTGAAACCACCACTTACTAACCGCTGGGCTAATCTCATAGATAACGCACGGTCAACTTGACGAACGAATAACTCCTGCCGCACGCGCCAGCCCTATCACCATCAATTAAAGAATGAACCAACTAACAGCGCTGCATTATACACTCCCTAATGTTCGAACACCTTAATGGCCGGCAAACACGTGTAAGAACAACGCGACGACAAGTACTTTCAGAGAGTTGCAAAGTGGTGCGAGTATGTCAGTAGCGCGGTCCTCCCTGCGTGCGGGTAAACACACCATTTCTACTTGTGAATCTCACTCTAGTGGGGATGAAAGTCACTCTGCCAAAGCGAAGTGTCTATCGTAGGGAAAGGACAGATGAATCTAATTAAAACAGTCGTCGACGGAAGCTCGAATTGAGTGGATCGAATCTACTCGGGTTGAGGGATGCCCGAGCGGAGAGATCGGTGTTCTCAGTGAGCGAGGGCTTAAGACCGACTGGTATAGCAAGGAGAGAATAGGAGTAGCGGAGGGAGGAGGGAGAGGAGGCAGGTTTAAGAGTAGGTATTGTTAGGGTGGGATGAGGTAGTCGAAAGGGGTGTCAGCTGTACTGGCGGCGAGTAGAAGCAAGTCGGCCTTTAGTAGGTTGGCTGAAACGAGGAGATTTGGTGGGCTGGTTCAGGTGGGGCGCCGGCGGTAGTGATATAGTTTGGTCGGACATGCAATTAGTAGTGCTAGCGTGACTATGGGCCGCGGCGAGCCTCGGCATAGGGGAATATCGTGGACAGCCAACTGAGGATCGGTTGCGAGCAAGGCCACGATCCCGCCTCGGTTCCACTCGGTTCGGCGGCTTAGCCAATCTTCACTCGATCACTCTACTCTCTTTTGCCACGGCAAACATTGCCAAAATCGTGTCACGCTTCTCCCGCCCTCCAACTAACTTGTTCCATTCCACATTTTCAGCATTTATTTTGGGTCAAGTTGGAGAGCGCGCAACAGCGGCATGAAAAAGCGTAAACATTGCCGGTGGAAACTCGGACAGATTGGATAGTAGTGAATATATCGGGACAGAGGGGAGAAAAATCGGGCGATTGGGTGCATTAATCAGCGATGGCTTTTGAGGCGGCTGAGCTAGGGGACGTGTAAGGTCAACGCCAATAATTCACGGTGCTCCCCGATAAAACGGGCAAACGGGTCGGAGGACGCCTAATAGTATTCGACTATAATTTATAATAGAATAGCCCCGGCCCGCCGCCAGACAGCCAAACAAGCCGAGAAATATGGCCCGGCCATTAAAAGCTAACGATTAATTAAACACGAAATAAATATTTGACCAACGAATTACGGCGATATTAATCTCCGTTTTGTGCGAGCCCTCGGTTCACGCGTATAGTGCACACCCTCTCTCTCCCACTCTCTCTCTCTCTCTGCTGCTGCTCCCCCTTTGCACGCACGTTTTACACCCCGGCTTTTTCGAGTACTCTACCCTATTTTCCCTTCCAACAAAATGAACTGTTAGTTGATTGAGCCTTTTACAGGCAATATCAGCCGATTCCCAAAAATGCCAGTCTTATTAAAACAGCGAGAGTAGCCCATGAATTGAGAATTCATTAATTGGCAGAGAGCTGGAGCGTGAAATATTACTCTTGACATTGATATACGAGTCAACAACAATTCATTACCACATCCACTTGTCCCGCCTTTCTTTTTCACTCTCCCGGTTGCCTGACGAGAATTCAGTATGAGCCACTTGGTGTCTCGGCTGTTTGGGGAAAAATAAGAATCGAATATAGGAAACAGCAGGCGCGTCCCATCACGCGGCGCGGCGAGAGTGGGAGAGAGCGAGCGAGGGCTGTGCGAGAGAGTTGCGAGTCATTCAATCACAATTAGTCCACTCTGTTCCCCCAAGGGGATGTTCCATGTTAGTCCCAATTAAAAGTAATGTGATAGCTGACTATAATTAATCCTGTCGACATTAGTTCACTCTGGTTATTGATCAACGGCAACTAAGATTAGCTACGATTTTCCCTCTCTCATTCTCCCTCGACAAATTACACTTTCCCTGCAAATCTATATTGGTTCTGGTTCTTTCTGTTTCAGGTATGCACCGCAGACTTGGCAAATTCCTGGCGCCAGGCAGTTTCGGTGCAAGCGCACCGTTTGTAAGTCCAGCCAAAATTTGCATGTTGGTATTACATGTTGGTGAAGGCCCCTGGGAGTTTTCTTAAGTAAAGGGCTAAAGGAATCCTCGGGTGCGGAAGGCAGGCAGGCAGGCAGGCAGTCGAGCCAGCCGGACCAAAGGCGTGGAGTTGGAAAATTTGCAAAATCAAATTTCCACCGGCCGCTGGCAAGCGGAAAGGGAAAGGGAAAGGGAGAAGGGGGAAGGGCGAAGGGCGAAGGGAGCGAGGCTCGAAAAGTTGCTCGCTAAAGTACTTACATAAAGCTTCTTCTCGTGAGCAATTTGCATTAAGTCTTCTTGGCGGTAGTCGCGTTAGCCGACATCGGCCTCGTGACTAATTACTTATTTCAAGGATCGTTAGGTGCAATTATGTATTTCTCATTCTTTTCCGGAGTCGCTGGTCGGCCGGCTGTCGACAAGTGTGCCAGGAGCGGCGAGCTAGTAGGTCAAGTCTTTTTCTCTGCTGAATTCAGGAAATCCTTTGACTGGCCCAAGAAACGATGAAAAAATATGGCTTCGGAGAAGAAGTCCCTAATTCCCGTCCCTAAATTCTGCGTGTGCACTCTCGTGCTCTTTTGCTTGGCACCTCTCCTCTATTCTCTTCTCTTGGCCCTCCATTCTTAGAAATATCCAGCATGGCTTCCAGGCACTTGTGGCGGAGAAAAAAGAGCGGACAAAACTCATTATCCCAAGTGAAGCTTGCCGAGGTAATTATAGTTGAAGCATGTACAAATAGGGCTGGAAGTTCGGGGTTTCAGAGAAAAGCAAGGTAATACTCGTAACTAGGTAGAAGGTGTACTGGGTCCTAGTACGTGACTGGCGGCTGCTGTGCACGCGTGCACGCTCGACAGAAGAGTGCGGCTGTTTTCAAGTGAGTAAACTAACTGCGCAAACGGAAATCTGGAAATAAGGAGAGGGAGAGAGGAGTGAGTGCTTTGGTTGTCGTTGGGTGGCGGCGGAGGGAGCGTTGGGTTTGGTAAGAAATAACCGGTCGTTCGTTCGGTCGAACTTATAATGGGCTGTTCGGCGGGCTGGCGCACCGTCTGCGCGCAACTTCTACTTGGAATTCATGAAGCGGCTTAGGAGCTCCAAAATAGTCGATTTTCCTTCGACGACTCGAGAAGCACGCGAATCCCGGCTCGACACTGAAGCCGGTACGATGTCCTGACGTCACGCACATCTCTAATCTGCAGAATCCCTCTACGCCCTTGTTACACCATAACCCTCTCCAATCCTTCCACTCTTCTATCTTCCATCCTTCTATGGAAACTAGAGTCGGATGATGCGCGATGCGGCCAGAGGGAGAAGGGATGCTGCACGCCGCGCGGCATTCGCGTCCTTTCACCCTTTATTTCTCTTCAAAGTGTCCCTTTGTGACATTTCTCTCTCTCTCTCTCGCCTGGCTTTCATAAATCGACTCTACGTACATTCGTATGTATGTATATCGTGGCGTGCGAGTAGCGCTTGTTAAGCACCGAGGACAATTCCTGTAAGCGCGCATACACTCTATTGTGCCGAAACGAAGAGAGTAAGAGCGAGAGAAAGAGAGGAGTAGAGTTCTCGTTGGGAGAGTGCATTACTCGGGAAAATGAATGCACTCGTGGATGCTGGGTGCACGCGATAACGCGACAACTAATTTAATAGTTGCTCGTGGAATGTCCGATGTTCCCTAGTTTCTTTGAGGAAGAAGCCCTCTCAAAGATAGGCAAGAGATGCAAGTGTGGTGGGAAGGTGGGAAATGTTGGTGTGTCTGAGAGAGACTAAAGCTACTTGGTGGGCAGTGGAAGAGGGCTTGCCGGGGCGGTTGTAGAAGTTTGCGGTGTAAGAAGCGATCGCTGGCTCGTTTCCATGCTCTTTCGGTGTCGAGCGGTTGGGCGCATTATGAGATCTAAAGAAAAGCGGCTCGTTACTTTGGCACGTCTGGTGAGTGGATGGTGTGCGGTGTAGCTCGGGGAAGCGAATAAAACCGGGCGAGGAAAGCCGCGGAAACGTGGAGCTGCTGGTGAACACAAAACTCGAACGGTGCGACGTGGTGGCGCGATGCCGGCAGACTTTTTTCTTCGCTTCCTTTTCCCCCCCGCGCCTCATCCCACCATCCACCCCATTCCAACCACCTTCCTCCGGTTTCCCTTTCCCGACAACCGGTGAAACTTGCGCCTTGTTCGGAGGAACAGTCGCGGACGCCGGGAATACGGGCCGGCTGTCTTGGCGTGGCGAGTCGGCGAGTAGGCGAGCTCGTCATCTCGAGTAATTGCGACTGCATGGAGCTCGAGTGTAAAGTACGAATGTTCTTTCCGCGCGTAATTCGGCCCGCTCGAGTCTTCTCCAAGTAACGGCTTTAATACCGTTTCAAGCTTCACTGAAACAAGGAGAGCCCGGCCCCTCCTCTGCCCCTCCGCGCCGCTCCGCTCCTCAGGCATGCGCGACTAATTATAATCGTTCCTTCTTTTTACCGCGTTAATTAGGTCGACGATCAGCCGGCTCATTTCACTAACACGAGCACCGGAAACCAGAACGCGGCCGAGTTACCGATCTCACCAGCTCGCGCGGCCCATATCTTCTTCTTTCTTTCTCGCTTTCATACTACTCCCATTAATGCAGAGATACTTCGGCGATGCCGAGAGGGCAAGTGTGTTGCGTTACCAATTTACATAGCGAATCATCCTCCCGGCACTTTTGCTTCCATACGAATTACAAGTTTGGTGCATTGAAAGGCCAACTAATATTACACTAAACCAGACGTCTCATCGTCAACTTTGCGTACCAACAGTACGTGCCCTCTTTAAAAATCACTCAATTCTCCTTTGTCTTTAAATGAATAGCCTCTTGGATTCCGCGTATGTTGCTACTAGACTGGAAGCGCCGTGGGTAATTAACCCCGTTGCGTAAACTGAAACGTGTCAATGGTTCTTGCCGATTTTCTTAGCCAGAAACCTGCCACCGATCACAGAGAGATGTGGTATCGGGATCGCGAAATTATTCCGTGCTGGTAAATAGAAGAGAGTGCGAGAGACAGAGAGGCTCTGGCTATTACTGACGGTAGCTCCTCGCTAGGGAATGCCTTTCCTGCCTCTCGCCTTAATAATGCAAAGCCATGTAAGCCGTGGGGTATAAGCAGCCTCGTAAATATTGCGCGACGTCGCTGATGGCCGCGGAAACCGCCCTAGTAAAACCAGCGGAAGGACCAGCTACCCAACAGATATGGAGTGTTGAACTGAGAGGAGAAAAGAGTCAGCCAGCAAAAAAAGAGGGAGAGAAAGATGTAGAAAAGAGTAAAAGTGAAAGGTAGAGTGAAAACATGCGTGACACATATGTCGAGAGTAAAAGATATGGATTGGAAATGATGTCTGAAATAACGAGGGGAATCGGCCCTCATTCGAACCATTAGGCGGCTATGTCTCGAGCAGTACTGATGCACCTGTAACAAGGGGAGGCTGGCGTCGAGCCGAAAACGTCGTAAGATCGGGAGTGCCGTCAATTCTTTCGCAGGAAATACGTTTGTCGGCTGGCGGAAGATGGTAATCGGAGCCAATGCATTGGAAGTCTTTTCCGAAGAAGGTTGCAACGGGGCCAGACATCGGGAAAAGCGAGTGCTTCCTTCTGAGGAAAGCTCTGGGATGCGATCGATATCGTAGTCGAAGAAGAGAGCGAAGTTTTTCCGGAGCGACACGCTCTCCTATCCTTGCCGGAAGGAAGGTAATTTTATCAACGGCGCTTTGTGCCGTCAGTTCGTAGCGGGGCATTAAAGAATTCTTAAGGCACGCCGGCCGTAATGCCGCTTATTAAGAATAATGATCGCTCGCCGGAAGGGTAAAGACTGGCAAGTGAATACATATTCATGAGAATAAGTGAATCGGCCTATGTCTTGCTGTAGCTGGAGGGTAACGTCTCCGTTACCGCGAAAACGGATGAAAACGAGCCCCGCGTATGGAAATGGAACAGCCACTCCACTATTCTTAACATCGCTGTCGCACTGCGTCCCTACGAATATACAGATATATTTGTTGGATCGGGCTAGAAGTCCAGGTAAAGCAAGATGATTTAATTCCATCTTTTTTTCCGGCAGGCCAGAGAGAAAGCGAATGAGAAAAAGGGGGGTAGTTGAGAGGGCGAGGGCGAGGGCAATGATATGGATAGAGACCGAAGAAGTGAATGGTCCACTCAGGGCCACTTACTTATGCTCGACGTTGATTCGCAACGGGATGAAACGCAACGCTCCCTAATCTCATTACCGTTTCCCCGTGAAACGCGTCATCGATATTCCACGGATAACGCTTAGGCAGTCTGCAGAGTAAAATGCACTCAATACAGATGAGTGGAATTCAAGGAATTAAAGGGATCGGAAAAAGGTTCGATTCGATTTCTCGAACCTCGTAAATTCGTCGGGCAGTTCAATTGGCCTCGCTCAATCATAAAAGTCGACGGGAGATCAAATAAAATGTGATAGGTGAGGACGCATGGGCCACAATGTGTGCGAGTTCCCGTTACACTCGCAATTTCAGAGGGCAAGACTGATGCGAAAGATGCGAACGAACGACTCGGAAATCACGCGTTTCCATCCACTCGATTAACCCGCGCAATGATCGTGATTGAATCTAGCAGGGGGAGGAGGAAGGACTGTAGGCAAGTAAGCAGGGATGAGGCAGCCAGGCAGGCAGGCAGGAAACAAGGAAGGAAGGAATCAATTATCCCTCGGAGATCCCGGGATTCTCCTTGACGCTAGATTCGATGAGGACAGATCAAGATCGGTCAGTGATCCTCTTGCTGGAACGGCATCGGGTTACTAGGCTCCAATGCGATTCTTTCCACGAATCCGCCGAGTATTGCGAGAGCTCACAAAGCACGCGTAACTCCCGATAAAAAGAATTGTGCGCGATCATGATTAAGACCTTGAGATTTCGGCTTTTATCCCACTTAGAATTAGTCTCGCTGGTCTTCTTTCTGCTCTTGATTCAGGGACGCTCGGTTTTTTTAAGCGGCGAGATTTACGCCTTCAGCTTTATTTATTCACGCTTTAATTACCTCGCGTGCTCTTCTCACCCTACCACTCTCGAGCTCTCTACTGTCTGTATGAGTGGGCGAGCGAGGCACGTGGCTGCACTCCGAAACGAGAAAGTTCACGGTGGCAGGGAGATTAATGGGCTTGGTTAACGGTGGCTCGCGTACGCCAGGTGAGAAATTTGCGTTATGTGTGTGGCTGCGTATGAGCTGGTAGCCGGTAGTCGGCGTGGCGGCGCGGCGGCGCGGCGTCCAGGTTCAAGGGGGAAAAAAGGATGGCGAGCCGAGAGAAACGACGAAAGTACCGCCGAGGTCGAAGTAATGTGGGCATTCATCGGAAGAGGGCGCACAGTGTTTCCTCGGCTGTCTCGAAATGACGTTGGCCGAGGCTCCTCACTTTCTTCCTCTTTGTTCCAGAAACAAACGGTCGACCCGTGAAATACTTGACTCCATTTCATCCCTCTTTACGACCTCGATTTCAAGCTCCGTGCAAGTCGCTTTGAGAAATTCCCTCCAAAATTTTATTGTTCAACGAGATTGCTTTTCGGAGCCTCGTACTCCGTGGCAGCTCCATACTTCTGCGAGGATTCCCTCTGCCCTCGAGGCTCTTCTCGATACACGTCTTTCCCTCTTTCCACTTCCATTATCCCACCACTCCTCCTACCTTTCTACGCCTACCCACTTCCCCAATATGCACCACTTATTTATTACTATCTTTACATCCCCTTACTATCCATCTACACTTAAGTATCAATCGCTGCGAAAAATGGATCCAATCAAAACGGTCCTCGAACAACTAGTCAACCTAATTCGAGTCTACTTGCACTGACAAGTCGGTACAAATAAGCCCTGACTGGAACAAGTCAAATAAGGTGTGGGCGAAAAAGTGAAGAACGTTGAAGGGAGCGAGAGGAAAGCTAGTGTAGGCGGTGGCCGGCTGAGTTGAGCTTGCTGGAAGAGGGAGAAGGGTTGGGAGGAGGGAAGGGGCAGCCGGCATTCATCTGAGCAGATAAGATCGCTTGTTAAATCCAGGCTCGGGAGCGCGTTTACCTGGAGGGTGCTGCTGCCATGCCGGCAACATCCTACTGACACGAGATAGCGAGGCTAGTCGCTCGCTCGTCTACAACCCCTTCCTTCCAAAGGCTTCCGTCCTCACTCCACCGCTCCACCGATCCTCCTTTCCCTCCTCGGCGCGGCGTATTCTCCTTGATAGCGTATGGCCGCAATCACTACATCCAGTAGCTTCAACGTCATCGGTTTAACCGAGTGGCCGTGGCTCTCAGTCATCTCGAATCTCGAGCGAGTCCCGTTGTTTGTCCCTTCGTCACGGCGGCTTTCGTGATTACTCCCTCCTCGATAGCATCTCTTGGTAGAATCCTCCTCCTCTGCCGAAGCTACTCGCCGAGTAGATTCTTAGCCTCGAGTTGTACGACAGCTTGAAGTATCGGGTGAGCGTGTCGATGGTAATCGCTCTCTGGAATTGCGAGTACTCTCACTATTATCCCTCGAAAGGAGAGGTGGGGGCGAGTCGTATTTCCGCGTTAACACCCTCCTCTTCTAGTGGACTAGTCCTAGGAGGAGAGCCAGCCAGTCAGAGTTTCGCAATCGAGAGTGTTGCCGAGTGTGTTGGCGAGAGATAATCAGCGTCACTTTATGAGAGGAAGATTTTCATTGGCGTTCTTTTGGCTGAGCGGGCGAGCGAGAGTTGGCTATCAGTAAAACGGGGGCTTGATCGACGCCGGCTAAGTGGCTGGTACCCCTATTGATCCTTGTCAGTTTCAGTCAGTGCCAGAAAGCAGGCCGCGTAACTCGGTTAACTGTCGCATCCCGCCGTCAATATTGATTTACTTTTTTCGTTAGAGCACGCTATCGATAACGAGGCAGGCCCCAATGCCGCTCGTGCTCCAGAGCAACCCAGACCAGGAACTTGCCAGTGCTGTAGGATCCGTACCCTCTACACCAGCATGCTTCCGGCAACGAGAGCCTCCAGGATTACCGGTGCAACTAGCACCCTGTAACGCAATTAATTCGAGCGAATGGCCCTGGCTTCCAAGCACGCTCTCGTAATTCTTGCCGCGAACGGCTTACTCCACCGTCAACGAGAACACCGACGTCGACGCTACTAGCGACACCGACATCGAATGCGGCCCATTAGGAAAGAGCTGCCTTGAAAATCATAGGAAAAATTTACGACCACTCTCAGCCTATCGCTTGAGAATGTTAAGTCGCCGCTCTTAACAGTACGACAAGAATAAAACTGCTAATAATAATAAATCATCTTTATTACGACTATATAATGATCTCGAAGGAGATGTTGTCGGTTGGGTATACCCTTGTAAAATAAGGTGAATGGAAGACCTTTAAGATTCTAGCTTTCCCTCGGCAAAGGATCTTAGCACAACCCAATAAAAGTCAATGAAGCGTACGTTGGTCGCGCATAATGATGGGTGGTTAGAAAAATGATATTTTATCGGGTATCGTTTGTTTTGCCGAATTGCACACGTAAACGTTGGCATCCCCTTTACGTGACCATCCGTTCGAGTAGAATGATGCGTTCTATTTGTCATGCTCCCGAGAGTGTCCTGTTAGGAGATGGCTATCGCTGCGTTGGCTTGCCTTTGCCTTTGGGTCAACCTAAGAAAAATAAGGAATGGGGACGAATGGAATGTGTCATCGGGTAAGGGCAGAGAAGAGTCGGAGGTGGGAGGGTTGAAAGAAGGATCGGTAGGTGGCGGAGCGTGGTGTCACCGTGCTCTTGTAGGACTGGAGAAACAATTCACGTATCGTAACGGCACCGATTTGTCGAATGACAAAGACGCCTCTTCGCTGGTGAGATGCTCTGGCAGGATAGGAAGGCTGCCTTTGGCCGAAGGGCATCCGGAGGGATGAAATGTTGGCAAAATAAATAAAGCGTGCCTCCACTCCATCCGTGGCGGGTCACCCTCGAGAAATCCTCGTGAAAGAGCTGTATCCCCCTTGGCGAGGGCGAACGAAGGAAGGAAGGAAGCTGCGGCGTGACGAGGTTGGCGAGGTGGGCGGAGCGGGGACGCGCGCGGATTCTGCTCGGCGCGACGGAATTAAACGAGCGGCAAAATTTGTGAAAAGGCTCCTTCTCTTCAAACGAACGGAACGATTCGGAAGCCCTTCTCGGATCCCCTCATAATTCTCCGTCACGCCGCGGTTCTTCTGGTGTTGGGTTTAATGCCTTTGAAATATATATACCGACGTGTAAATTATAACGACTTTTAGCGAAGTAGATTTATCGTGCGCCGGCACAACTCTAAGGATGATGGCGCGGAAAGATGGAATTCGTGAGGTGAACTCCTTGGAGTATATTGTCAGATTTCCAGGATAATGCGCTTTAATTGTAAGGAGTACGTGTCTCTGAAATTGGAGGCATTGTTCGGCATTAGGGCAGCGAGGAGGAGGTGGAGAGGAGCTATTTTAAGGGTAGGGTGGCGCGGCGCGGCGCGGCGTCAAGGACACCGAAGCGGAGCGCGCGCTCGTTCGAGGTATCAAAGCGACCGAGGAATTAAGCGAGTGAGAAAATTCGCGAAAATCCCACCCCTCGGGTTGAAAAGGCCCGCGCACGCGTGCACCGGCTGCCTCGCCTGCCTCGCCTGGCCTCGCCTGGCCCGTCGACCAAGATCCTCTTTGTCGAAATTCCCTCTCTCGACAATCCGATCCCCGGCGTCGGAATGTAGAGCAGAACAGTCCGCTAGTTACACGCGATATTCATAGTTGGCAAGCTTTCCGGCACAACGATCCCTGAGTATTTTCGACGTGTTGCTCGTGCCGGGTGCCGCTGAGAGCACCGACCGACGCGACGCCTCACGCGGAAAGTACATACCCTCTGAATACTCCCCTTTGTACCAGCGGATCTCCCCAATTCGCGCTCGAATGATGAAGTGCAATATAATGAAAACTGGCTTCGCCTCCACAAAGTCCTAGATATTTACTGAACTGGAATCCGGGCATTTTTTACCCAGCGCGGAATTGCAACTTTAAGGCTTGGGGCACGCAAGTCCATTTTGCAATGTTCGTATACCTGAAATCCTCCTTCAATCAGAATTGCCTTTTCTAATTTTAATCTTGGTCCAATGTCGCAAAGGAATCTACAATATTTATTCGAACGCAATACTGCGTTAGGATAAACGAGAAGGAAACGCCCGGCAGGTTCTGCCAGTGGGTAAATCCTTCATTGGGTCGACGATCGCGGTTTCTGCTACTTACAAAGTGCGACAACATTTGCGTATTTGTCCCATTGGATTGCTGATTCTGCTGACAAACTGTTCCCGTTTAAACTCACCACTCGGCATTCCCGAGCGACATTAATTAACTAGTCATAAGGTGAAATTAGATTGGCAGGGCGTTGAGTGCCGATACGTGCGCGGCAAAGAAGCCGGGCTAGTTTAAAAATGCACCGAGTAAATTGCAGTTCTCGCCCTGTATTAATGAGTGAAAAACTGCCGGGAAATTTCGTTCGGTGCCCGATTCCCGATAACTGATTTCAAATTAGCGGAGGCTAATTGCTGCCCGGAAAATTGTGTAACTGGTTAATTTAATGAACAGCAGTATTCCTTATAGCCAGCCAATTCTGCGGTGCGGCACAGTTCTGCGGTCTGCTATTTTTCCACGAAATAGTCGCAATAACGATCAGCGCAGACACCGAGCGCTGCCGGCGCGCCGCGCCGCTCCGCGCCACCCAAACCGCACGACTTCCATAATGAAAAATGCGGTCACACCAAAGTTGATCAACTCACCCGAGGATTATAGTTCCCTCTACAGCAAATTGCCAGAATAGATCAGCTCCAACTAAGCAGATCTCATCACTTTTGTTTTAGCGAGTAACCTCTCATTCAAGATTCTGTCAATTACGACATTAATTATGTTCCAGTTGGAGTTAATCATCGCGACGGCTTTAATTTTTCCCAGTACTTTCGCGTTGGCGCTATTATGATTTAGTGCATGTGACAGAGATATGACACGAAATTTGCCCTTTTTGTTGTTACCAATTTAAACATATCCTGAGATCAGTATGAACATAATTACGGCCAGTAATGACTTGCAGGATAATTGGCTACCGTGCAAATCGGTTTTCGATAATCCGTCAAAGAGGAACCCTCCATTCGATAACATTGTCGGGGCACGCGCGCTCGATACGCGCTCGGAATTGGATCAAGCTTCATCCGCTTTATTCCTTCGCTCGCGTAACACACGCGGGTGCGCGCTCTCTGGTGCGTCCTCCATTTCCTGCTTAATGTATCCAAGGCGCTTAGTGCACAAAGCTGAATCCAGTGGAGTACGCGCTGGCAGAAAGATTCCTCAGACATAAAGTTTCGCGAAGCTGAGCGATCGGTTTTCAGTCGGAATTCTGGCACAACTTGGAAGTGGAGAGTGGCCATTCGAAATAATCGAAACGGTTCTCTGCTGCTGCCGCCGCTACTACTGCTGGAGGGTAACGATCGCGTGGTCAAAGAAGCAGTTTGAAATAGTGGGGGCGGAGGGCGTGGATTTCTCGATGGTTGGGATCGCGATCGAATTGCCATTCCAGTTTGCAATGAGCGTAATTCCCGCGCGGCAGGCGTAATAACGCTCGCGCACTCCGCTTTGTGCGACAAGCGGGCGCGCCCTGTCTCCCTTTTCCACCCTCTCGATCTTCGAGTTCCTCTCACTTCCAACTGCGAGCCGTCATTCCTGCGTACGCGTGCCTTCCATCCGGTCCACAGCTCCACACATTACTTTCCTCTTGTGTCCCCTTCATCCGATCGCATTCTCTCCCTCCACTCTCTTCTCTTACCCTCGTGGAGCTTTAATTCGCGAGCGGCACCATAATTGGAAAAAAATGCAATAACGCGTGCCCTCCACCTCAAGTGTAGGCGAACGCGTCGATTCTCCATGCGTTTCCCTATTGCACTTGGAATGGTAAATCGTTCGTCTCCCCCATCTGGCCTAGCCATGCAACACCAAGAAGTTGCAGTAATATCCAGAGTTCCCAACGTTCCCCCCCTCGGGAATCGAGGCAGATCTGGCGAATACTCTGGGCGGAGATCGGAGTATCCAAGCCGGCGCTGCTAACGGTACTTGCCTATTAATTATCGTAGATCATTTATCGTTCTTGCTCGACGATTTGCCGGGCCGCCTCTAGCTTGCCGCTTTCGTTATTGGAAGCATAAGTCATAAGAGAGGAAGGTTACCAGGACGGCCGCGACACTTGAAAAAAAGGACGCTCTCCCAACGATCGATCCAAGTATTCTTGATGAAAACTTGTTATTGTAACATGAAACGTACAATTTTGCCTCGCGAACCGTCTGGCAATAAATGCCCTCTTTATTTCATTCGCGTTGTAAACTTAGCCGTGTAACAGGATTAATTATAGAACGGGTTCTATTGGTGTCGAATCCAGTAGATTCGATCGCACATACGGATTAAGTATATCAGTTATTTTCGCCGTCATCGGATCTCTAATATCCTCTGAGGAATCGCTCGGCTCAGGTTAATTTCACGTATACTGGAAAAAGTTGGGGCTTAATTGGACTGATCTGGCGCAATTGATAGC
The DNA here is from genome assembly GCA_910591665.1 of Ectemnius continuus. NCBI lineage: Eukaryota > Metazoa > Arthropoda > Insecta > Hymenoptera > Crabronidae > Ectemnius > Ectemnius continuus. Next base: position 1,626,981 of record OU342868.1, on the reverse strand, counting down.
CGAATAAAACAACAGAGAAGGAGCTCGGATTATATCGGGTTCAATTGGCACGCTTCGAAATGTAAATGGACGCCGGGCCAGCTGCAGTTTGCAATTTTAGTCTTTGAGTTGCGACGTGCGAGCCGCCGCAGTATCGATCAAAATGAAACGTTAATCCCCGGGCAGCGCGGTAGTTACATATTTACCTCGGCCACCGCCCGCCGCTCGGGTAATGTTATGACGTTCCATTAACATTGCATTAATGACGCGGCGAGTTATAAATTTGCCTCTCGAAACACTCTGCTCCAACAGGGCGACTCTCTCTTGTTGTAACGCACTAATGTCAAACGCGCGCTACGCCTTCATTCCACTCACATAGACAAATCATAAAAGGTAGCCTCTTAAAGATCCATCGAGGCAGACGAAACGGATCAAGAGAAATTTCGCTCCAGATTTTCGCTAGTCTGGATCATAATGGGACATTGCTTGGTAAGAGAGGTGTAGTTAGCTGGTTCTTGGAAAGTGGGATGGTGCTCGTACGGCAACAGCCGCTTGTTATTATTTTCGGAATCGCACTTCGACACTAGTGTAGTAGTAGTGGAGGAGAGAGAAAGAGAGAGAGGGCATTTCTCTCTCTGTCTCGGGAGCGAGGCCGGCGGCGTCGGGGGCGTCGGGGGCGTCGGGGGGTGGCGGGGCGTCGGGGGAGGTGTTTGAAGTCGTCGAGTCTCCGGGGTAAACCGCGCCATCCCACTATGAATTCATTCGCACCCTCATGAAATTCAAAGCAGTCGTTACGCTTCTGGCACGACGACAACGAGTACGACGAGGAGTACGACGAGAACGAGGATTGGGGATGGCAAGGAGGAGGAAGACCAGTAGTAGGAGAGAGCGGTCCTATAGGAGGACCAGAAGCAACGAGAACCTGACCACCTAACGCCTCCTATACTACTGTATTCTGCCTAGTCGGCACCCTTGCGCTCTTCGATGTTTTATTTATCATTTGTTTATCTCATCATCTACTACCGTCCTCCCTCCTCGTCTGTTTTCTTCCTCGAGATCCAAACAGACAGAGCAATAATCCTGCCGTCCCTACTTACTCTATCGGTTAAATGGCTGGCTCTCTTCCCCTGCCCGCTACTCCCAAAGTATTATTATCTCATTGCCAGAGTTTGACAGATGATTACCGGCCTGTCGCAATGCAGCAGTATGCGCTAAATGAATTTCATGGTGGCGTGGCGGGGCGGCTCTGTGTGAGTGTGTGCGCTAGAGTAGGTTTGAAATTGGTCGGTAATTGAAAAGCAGGAGAAGTCGAACGGGCGCACCCTCGCGCACTCGCGTTGGAAATTGCCCTCGAGCAATTTGCGATCTAGTAGGCCAGAAATTAGAACTCGGCCCGGCCATTTTATTCTTTTTCACTTGAATTTGGGAATCGTTGCCGAGCGATGAAGCAGCGGCGCGGCGGGAGCAGCAACAGGAACAGCAGCAGCGTCGGCGTCGGCGTCGGCAGTGCTTGGACTGGCCAGGGGCAGAGCGGATTTTTAACGGTTCGGGCGAGCGTGAACGACCTTTGAATGAAGATCGAATCAGGAAAGCGTTTAAGTACTGCTCCACCGGCTCGTTCCAATTCAATTAAACCTCCGGCAAATACCAGCTCGGCGCGCACCATCCTGCACCATCGGAATGTTTGGTATTTCACAGGCTCGGTGATTTAGCGAAAACTAATAAACAGAGAAATCTTTACATTCCCCAAGTCTCTCTCGAGGAGGAGGTGGCTTCCATCGCGCGAGCCGATCGAATTATCAGGCTATTAACAACCCTGTCGTTTTTCCCGCCTCGTTGCTGCCGCTGCCGGTGCCGGTGCTTTAGTGCTACCAGAGAAATTCCCAGTCGGAGCTGATAGATAATTTTCTATTTAGCGCGACACACTGCTCGTTCCATAATTGCGCGATTTGCTCCCCGAATTACTGTAAATCCCGAGGAAATCAGTATCAGTGGCCGGGCTGAAAAGCGCTTAAGCTCCTCCTGACTCTCTCGCTTACGATTTGATTAAGCCTGTGCATCGAGCCCGCGGCGCGTGTCGACCACTCCAATGAGATAATGCCGCCTCTATTATTCAGCGAAACAATTTGCCTCTGCACCACGAAACCGCGTTTTAACACCTAGATATCAGATTATACCGCTCACGATATGAAGAGCAACTTTCACGCGATGCCTCCCACTTCGAGCTTTATATGTTGACGAACCATAGCTCATTTATTCCTAAATAAGCTCATTATTCCAGTTAACTTATTCCTATAGATAGTTAGATCGCGTGGATGCGATGGGAAAGTATCGAAGGCGAGTGATTCGAGAGCGAGAGTTGGCAAGTGAGTAGAATGAGTCGGCTGACATTGAAAGTACGCTGGCATTAGCGATGTGTGTACGTGACATTCCGCGCCGGAGTCGGAATGACCCGAGTGAACGTAAAAGTATGCGGCAGCCGGCGACCCAGTGCACGCGCATTCAAGGCCGACCTTAAGCAGGATGCTAAACAGAACCAGCGTCATTAATTCCACGTCATACCTCTTATCAGGATTGTTTCGTTAAGAAGTAATACGCAAAGTCGCCCGATCAAGCACGTGGTTCCGTTTACAGTCGCCGGTTGAGCCTCAAGCACGTTTTCGAGCAGGCATCCTGACAGTTTTGCTCGGCCAGCTCGATAATCGGCTACGTGAGGCAAATTATCCAAGTCCGAACTCGATAAAGTGGAGAAGATTCCCGAGGACACGTACCAGCTATTGTCGAGCTAACACTTGTTGGCTAATGTGACTCGATCATCACTGGGAATTATTCGATCGGCAAGATCCGCCGAGTAGAATCGCCTGGCGAAGTTAGCTGACAATCTTCATCGGATTGGCTGATGGTAGATTCTAATGAACACTTCAAGTTCGACAGTGGGGCTATCTGACCTCGAAAAAAGTTTAAACGGATGAATAGCTACTGAGGTCAGACTGGAGGGAGGAGGAGGGTTGAGGGTAGGGGAGGAGGGGAGGAGGGGTCGCTCGGGAAAATCGGTGTGGCGTATAAGCGCGGGGAAGTCTAAGGAGGTCGAGTGGAGCTCTCTCCATGCTCTTCCAGCTTCTACCACTCTCGTGCCAGCTGCTCGCGGTTGCTCTCTTTCTCCCTTCATCTTGCAGAATTTCACCCTTCCGGCCTGGCTTTCTAGTTTTCCTCCTGACCTCCTCACCAGTCCATTCCTCCCGCAGTCGGCGCGGCGCTCTGTTTTTATCTTAATAATCCTAGCCGACAATATTATAAGCCGAGCTCTAGCGCCGAGCATTTTTCAGGCTCGAATGCTCCACGAAGAGAAGTTATTAATTTTTCCCTTGGGAAGGGAGCCTGATAATTAAGCTGGACGGCCGTACGAAACCTTTATTAAGCAGTCTCGCGTCTGGTCGCGTCGGCGTCGTAATAAGCGCCTTTAGCCTTGCTAAGAAATTCAGAGTGGTGCAATCAAAGTGGCTTTTTCATTTTCGCACTGGCGTGCCCTGCGCCACTCGCTATTACCGTAGATATGTATTCCCCTCCGTGGCTCCTTCCCACCACCACCACCACCACCACCACCCTCTTCCTTCAAACTTCTCGAGTTTGACGCAATTTCGGGCGACTTACGACCCCGAGCGGCCAGCCGCACCCCTCCCACCACCACCCAACCCCACAACCATCCGATAACCAAGCCGCAACTTAACTGTCTCGGGGAAAGTCGCCGTAGGATTAAAGCGAGTTTAACTTTATATCACAACCGGGCTCTATTGGCCGCCCCTGTTTACAGAATAACTTTCCCCGCCAGTTAAACGTATTCCCGATAAACCTCTCGCGGCACACAACTTCTCCAATTTCACACAAATCACACATCTCTTCTTCTTCAACAATTCATCATTTATTGCATCCTCCTTCGACTATCCTTAACAATTATTCATAAGATAAAGCTTCGTATCAGTCTGATTCGGCACCTCCACCCACTCCCAAGAGTTAAGTCGTCTCAGGGTTCATCATATCTTGATTCCATAGTCCTCGGCAATAAAGTGGCCAGCTCGCAAACCGATCATGTGAATTGTAGCCACTGGATTACCAGATACCACCTGAAGGACAGTGTAAGAATCATTTCCCGTGAAACCTGTGTGTATTATACCTTTCTTCTTGTGTTTATAATTCGAAATGTGAGTAAACAAACCCGTGGCATGATCGACGCGTCGGCAACTCTTAATCCTTTCACTCCATAAACTCGCAATCGAGAATCCACCACTGCCATTGGATCAGAACTGTTACCCATTTTGCAACTACCAGCCTGATGATTCTCCGGTCGCGTATACCATCGAATCATACATTTCCAATAGTCGTCACTATACTGGATGTGTTGAGAACATTCGGGAGCTGATTTTTCAATAAGCCTTAGTCCGTATTGTTGCATCGCGGAAGAGTTAGCTAGTTTGAAAAGGACATGGATTCCTTCTACCACAACATCTACGTCTCTAGGATGGGATAGGTCGTTACTCCAGATAACAGGTGGAGTCATGGGATCCTTGTTCTTTAAGGATACACGACCTGAACACGCGAATAAAAAATATTTCTTTCCCGTAACATTTATACAAATATTAGTAATTTTTAAAATTATTATATTATGATTATGTTAGGAATATTATTCGTACCTCTGCTCTGAGTGTGTAAATTCACCGAAGTGAATCTAACAGTTTCCATATTGTTGTAACTGGCGAGGTCTTCGATTCTGCCGTTAGTTGGACACGTAGCTTGGTAGCCAGCGAAAAAGATTTGGATATCCGGGTCGTCCTTTGTTGTGTATTTCGAGGCAATGATGCCCGTCATTTGAGCCAGTCCCGTACTAGACATTGGCCCCGTTTGATTGTAGAGATAGGTTCGTGCATTCTCGTCAGTGAATGTGCTCTCCTCCGTCCTGTTCATCACGAAATCCACACCGTACGACACGTGATTATGAAGGTTCTCGCCGACCCCGGGCAGATCGTGTTCCGTGTGAATTCCGACCGATTCCAAGTGCTCCTTCGGGCCGATTCCCGAGAGTAACAACAGTTGCGGCGAATTAATCGCTCCACCTGACACAATCACTTCCTTCTTTACTCGGACAGTACCGCTCTTGCCGTTCTGGGTATTAAGTAACCTAGTTAAATCAACTCCGAATCTACAGACGCGTAATCTATTGCCGGGAAAATGCTCACACTTATATATCTCACGCCAACGACTCTCTTTTGCTTCATCTGGAGTTTGACAGCTGTCGTATTCAGCATTACACTTAAATTCGGCCTGTCTCGGAACGGTTCGAGGTACGCATCGGAACTACTCAGTCTTACTCCGTTTTTGCTGATTGTCTGGGCCCTTACGAATCCTAGAATATTATCTCCTACCATGTCCTCAGTGACTCCGTAGCCAGTCTCGTTGGCGGCCTCGAGGATGGACTCCCCGAATTTCGGTACATACGGGAATCTTTCGACAGTAAGCAATCCGCCGGTTCCATGGTACTTGTTGCCAACACGGTGGGTTTCCCTATTGTCCTCCGCTTCTTTAAAGTACTTCAACACCTGCCGATTGCACGGTTGGTATCAGGATTTTGTGAGGAGTTGATTGTCTCTTTGGATTTTACCTCTTCGTAAGACCAGCCTTCGACACCCATCTCTCCCCATCTGCTGTAATCCTTCGCGTGTCCTCTGTGATAAGCCATTCCGTGATGCGATGTGCATCCTCCGAGATTCTTACCTCTGGGCCAACTACATTTGCCGCCTCTCTTAAGGCAAGCGTGTGACTCGTTGGTGGTCTCGTACCGCCAATCGAGCTCGGTATCTGCGCGTCAAAATAAAGCCGTGAGAAAGCTGGCTACTCAAGCATGAAATCAACTAGTGAAAAGAGTGACTGTTACTCAGATAGAGTTGGAGATTGCTTGGTACGTCAATGGGGGCAGGCGTGTCCGGACCCGCTTCCATTAACAGTACGTTAACATCACACGATCTGCTCAAATATTCGGCTACCGCCGGACCTGCTGCACCACCTACGTCACACCCAATAAAATTACAATCTATCACACTCTCACTACCACGCACCATTTTTCGACTTTCCAATTTTACCTCCGATCACTATGAAATCGTAAGCTCGATCAGGTTTTTGTACTGGATTGACTCGGCCGCAAGGTTTACCGATTTTCGGATTGAGCGCGAGTAGAAGATTGAAGAAGTATAAGAGAGTGGTATTGCCAGTACTGGCACAAATATTGCTGAGATTCGGCCCTCCAATGAATGGTTGAGGGCATTGATTGTCTTGTAAGAGCGCGCCAAAGTCAGCCTGGAGTCAGGTTGCATGTAAGATGAAAAGATGCCAGTTGTGAAATTGCATCGAATAGAAGGGTCGAGAAATAAAAGGGAGTAAGAGGGAGAGTAGCAAAAAATCCGATCATACCATGGTTGGGTTGGCTTGATTGTTGCTCGGTGAAATATGGTAAACAACTGGCGGCGAGTAAAACAATTGCGGTTCGAGCTCTGACTGCGCATGGTATTTTCTCGTCTCTTTCCTTTTATAGTCGTACTTTTATGCACATGCCTGTTCCCCGAAACGGACGTCTGATACTGATTACACGGGCGCAACGCCACTGCGTCAAGCACGTAGCCATAATCACCGATGTATGCGCCACTTGTAAATTACCGGGTGCTCATTATCTCCGGCGGAGCACAATATTGACGAATAGTCCTGGTAGTGAAATAATTGAATTTGAGCGCTCCTTGCGTCATTCCGGAAGTGGTCTGTGACAAGCGCCAACGGAATGAGCGATGCTCGATGTCCGGTCTCGTTTTTAGTGTAAGAATAATTTATTTACAACACCTTTTGATTTACACAGGCATACGAGTCTGTCTGCCATAACACGCAATGCTCAGTCCTCATTCTCGCATATTGTTACTTGGCAACAAGTCACAATATATTATACAGTTTTACAGACTGGTTTTCACGACCTACTAAATGTATATCGGATGTCGTATTTCTTTGGCAGGTGCTACAAAAGTGTAGAAAGGCACCAGGAATCCGGAGGCAACAACTTGCCTCGTACTAACGCGTTAAATTCCGGTCGAACGACCCAGTTTCTAGTAAGATTAGAAGACTATCTTGGAACTACAATTATGGCTGTCAATGAGAAGTGAACCGTAGACACTGGGAATCGGCGGTATGTCCATGTCGAGGAAGCTCGGTGGAAATGAAGCTGGAGAAAATAGGATGGACTGGGGGATAAAGGTCAGGATTCCGCGTAAGAATGTGAAGTGAGATCTTGTCTGGCCGCATCCATAGTTCCTCGTCAGCATTGAAACGCGGAAAACCTGTGATATCGAGGACTAGAAGGAAGAAGGATGATGGCTACCAGACTGCCTGGTCCCAGTCGACGAATTTGATTCCCCAGAGCAAGAGGTCCAGTGAGTTCTCGATCGACGAGCGGTAACTAGCAAAAGATTGCAAATTGCTGATGACTAAAGGCCCTTCCGCGGCACGTTTTTCCATAAGGCCTGACCTTTCCCGTACCATTGTGTCGCGGCAGCGCCCCAATCCGCCTTGATGAAGGCAGCTGCCCTCTCACCGATCATGATAGCCGGAGCGGCCGTATTTCCCGAAATCACCTAGAAAAAAAGATCAACCCAAATCAGTCCGCCACTCAATTTCGCCAATCCGCCGGAATCTAGCCTTTCGATCTGATAGTTACTTGTGGCATAATCGAGGTGTCCGCTACCCGAAGTCCCTTAATGCCGTGGACCCTCAACTTAGGATCGACTACGGCCATCGGATCAGAACTTGGCCCCATTTTGCAGGATCCGGCTTGATGATTCTCGGGGCCGGTGTCCTGGCGCACCGCGCAGGACCAATAATCGTCGCTTAGGAACGGATATTGAGAGCAGGCTGCCACTGGTGGATTACTAAGAGTCATATTGTACTTTGCCATGGCGGAGCTATTGGCCAGCGAGAGAGCGACATGGATCCCTTCCACGAGGATCGCAACGTCCAAGGGATCGCTGAGGTAGTTTCCCCAAATTATCGGCTTGGCCAGTGGATCGTTACTAGCTAGACGCAGGTTTCCTGTGGTAGACGCGACTCAAAATTAGCTATCCCTCTCGAAACTACCAAGGCTTCCGATGGCTTTCACCAATTTCTACTCACCCCTGCTTCGTGGCTGGATGTTTGTCGGCGAGATGCTAATGCTCCTTCCCTCATTATCCATGAGAGCACCGATCTCCCCAGTAGTGGCACAGGACGCCTGGTAACCACCGAAGAACAATTGTAGGTCAGGATGATCGGGTGTTGTATACCGAGACGGCAAGATACCGCTCATTTGTGCCAGACCAGTAGATGACATTGGTCCTCTCTGGAAGCCTATGTATTCGGTAGCCGCGGCCCAATTCAAATCGAATTCGTTAGGCTGGTCAATCCTAAATGATAGAGTGTAAGACACGTGGTTCTGAAGGTTCTCGCCGACTCCTAGAAAAAAGAGAACGTATTATACGCGCCAACTAGCCAATCCTCCATGTAATCAAGGTTGAACACTCGCTGTAGTTCTCATTAACGTGGCTAGTAAAGATCGCGATTCCTTACCTGGAAGGTCTTTCACAAGACTGACGTTTACGGCAGCGAGATGCTCCTTCGGCCCGATTCCCGAAAGCAGTAGCAATTGCGGTGAGTTTACCGCACCACCGGAAACAATTACTTCCCGGGATGCTCTCGCCACTCGTACTTCACCATTCTGCAAATTCGTAAGTAGCTTCATGTATTCCGGCATTATCATTTCAATTATACGGAAAAAGTCCGGCGTAAGTAAATCAACAGTTGTCTTAGTTCCTAGAGAAAGTTCCGCGAATATATTCCCGCAGCTGTTGAGGGCATCATAAAGTTTCCTGTAATTTTCATGCGCTTTTGAAAGCCGCCACTTTGCGGCAAGCTAGCCTTTCTCTGCGATAGCCGTATTAAACTCGGCATATTAAAAATAAATAGCGATATCCGCGATAGTTCTGCTGATTAAAGATGATGAACAACTGGCGATTAGTCACCCGGCGTTACGCGTTACGTTCGAATCACGGCTTTCGAAAAAGTTCGCGCAATTTTCGGTGGAGCACGACGAATCGCGAGTTATTTCCTCAATTCTATGGATCAATAGCAAGAGAGAGAAAGTGATCGAGCCGATAGCAATACTGACTTGGATGTACTGTACTCCGGTAGCCTTCGAGTTCTGGATCAGAATGTTGGTGACTGTCGCATTCAAGGCAACATGGAGATTTCGTCTTTGACGGTATGGTCGAAGGAAAGCAGCGGCGCTGCTTTGTCTCACACCATTTTTACTCATAGTTTGTGCAACAGTGAATCCTACGAATTGGTCGCCGTTTAGATCCTCGGTGATGGGATAGCCTCTCTCTCTCGCCGCAGCGAGAATGTCACCGGCAATCTGGGGTTGCCACGGGAATCTCTCGACATTTAATAATCCATCGGTAGAATGATACTTCCAGCCAACCCTGTTGATCTCCGTGTTATTCTCCGAGCACATAAAATAGGGCAATACCTGCGATCAGTAGACCTTGGTCATTTAGTCAATTTCTTGCCAGTTGTCGGTTTATAGATTCTGAGAAAATATTCTCTCAAGACTGTACCTCTCCCCAAGACCAGCCTTCATTGCCCATCCTCGCCCAGTCATCGTAGTCTCTTGGATGACCGCGTATATACATCATTCCGTTGTGGACGGACGTTCCACCAAGATTCTTACCTCTTGGCCAACTACAGGATCCACCGGTAGATAAACAAGCGTTCCTCTCATTTACCGTTCGATATTGCCAATCAATCTCGGAGCCTATTAAATCGAAGAAGTTGTTGGATGGATCTTGTGGGAATAAAGTTTGGCCCGAGAAAGTTGAAATAACGGTGGGATGGGGTGAGGGAGGAAGGAAACGTACCTAGAAACATGGCTACCATGCTGGGAACATCGGCGCCCGGTGGCTCGTCAGGTCCAGCTTCGAGAAGTAGAACTTTCCATTCGGGTAGATCGCTCAGCCTCGATGCCACCACCGAGCCAGCTGTTCCTCCTACGGCAGAGATTAAGAAAAATAGATGGTGCTCCCCGGACGGAGAAAGGGGATGTGATTAGGACTACTTTCATTTAGTCCCATTAGACGATTTGACAAGCAATTTGCAACAATTCGAAGCCCATTACGAGCCTCGATGGAAACCGGTGGAACCGAAGCTCGGCCCAGTTCTCATTTCCACGTTGAAGCATTTTTATCGAGCGGCTCGTTACCGCTCTCTTCCTCTTCCTCTTCCTCCTCTCCCTCTCTCCCTCTCTCTCTCTCTCTCTACCTCTCTCACCGAGGCTTCGAAAAGATCGTGAGCGCATTAATTAGTGGATTAGAAGAAAGGGCTTCCCAGGGAAATTATCGTAACGCCCGCGTCGTTACGAGCAAGTGTAGAGACCCAGCGAGGCACCGCGGGCAATTGCGTGCACCGACCATTGTCTGCGGTAAGCATTACTGACTGCTCATAATTATTCGAGATTACGAGTAGCGTGGCTAGTGTGGCGCTATTATTATTAGCAAGCACGGTCTTCCCACGCGAAAAGTCATCCGCGTGAGGCAGACTGCTCCGAGAAGCGAGTCCGTCAAGGCTCGTTGCTGCTCTGTCAACGGCCGCTATACTCGACCAAACGTGTTTCTCCTCTTAAGGCAGTTGTTGACATGCTCTACCATCCCATCTGCCCATTATAGCGAGAGCCACTTAACGGTTATACCCGTGAATTGCGAACAAGCTATCCCAGATTCTGAAGAGAAGCGAGTCTCCCTTCAAAGGACATCGAAAGGAGAAGTTGCCTCTTTTCCGTTTCCGGCTGGCAAGCTCAGCCGGTTAATGAATTCCGAAAAGGCGATATAAATCGTTCACCAATGGTAATTTTACTAACGGCTTCGGGGCCGTAATTTATTTCCGTGTTTGCAATTATGACGATAACAAGTCTTCGGACGAGTCGAACGACTAGCTGTATCAGGTAAAATGTTGTGCTTTCCTTGGACAGTGTCTGCCTCATTAGTGGCATATCGGGCACGAGGTTTTTGCAATCGTTACTGCATTTCATTCGTGGTTTTCTTGCTATAAGGTTAATAACCGGTAAACAATTTTTCCATTGAGGGAATCCACCGGAGGAGACCTACTTCCGTCAGTCATAGCTTGCCTATCAGACTAGCCATCGTATTTAGAAACGCGAGTAGTCCGCGGGACTTTTCTGGATGTTTACTTGGAATGCGAGTCGGCCGTTATCTTTCGCGGAAAGGTTACTTTCGCGGAAAAGCAGTCTCACTGCTTTTATTATTATTCATTGGCACAGAGTGAGCCTGGTAAACAGCAAGTGGCGATGCATATCTCGAGCGATACTAGTCCTTAGAAAAAATAGTGCCCCATTAGTGAAGCAATCGTGCTATCTGGCTGAGATGCAAAGTGACCAGAAGTTGCACTGTAATTCGGTGAGGTAGCTCTTCCTCGTCGTGGTGCGGCCAGCCACTTTCCTTTCCCTCGGTAACTCTCAAAAGTACGCTGCTGCCCAAAAGCAGGGGAACAGTTATAGCGAGCGCGCCTGCTCACACAAAATGGGAAAATGAGTGGCATATTAGCCCGCGGTAATTAGTGGCCAACCTAATACGAACTGCAAGCGGAACTGCAGACTCGCAATGTTCGAAGTGTCTAATAATCCGCAGACTACTCCTTCCCCACTCGTTCGCCAGATGATTGCAGCATGGATAATAAGCGGCGCCGATCGCGCATCTTCCTTGTTATGCCTTATTCTTTTCTCTGTAATTATCCACCTATTATGTATTACGCCACCCATCGAGCAATCGCAGCGCCAGAGGTTTTTCAACTTTTCACTGTAGGTTTTTTTCTGCCTCTTCTCTTTTTCCCTCCGAGCGGGTTTCCTTCCTTTCAGCAAGTATTCGCGTGACATACTCATCCTCGAGAAGATGCAACATAGACTGGGATAGCTTGACACCTCGAAGCAGGCAAGTGGTTCGCGACGTCAGCCGAATTTTTTTGTCTGATACATTAGCATCGGCGCGGCAGTGCGGTGTCTGCGGCAGGGCGATGAAATATCGGGGAAAGAGGCCTCGTCGGCCTGGCGAGCCTATTTTCTATTTTTTTCCTCCCAGCCACTTGGCCAGGGCAGCGTTAGCCGAGAGTGGCGGCTAAGCGAGGCTAGCGAGCGGTGGGAGGGAGAGGAGCCAGGAGCCAGGAGGCCTTCCAGCGCACGGTATTCCCCTCACAAGATCACCAGGTGAAAACGGTTCTGCACCAGCAAAAACGGCCGACTTGCATAACTGCCGCGGCAAACTATTATGTGCACCTGCTGAAAGGAACTATAGCTCGTGGAGATCGTAGCACGGTGCATCGACACTTTTCCTCTCAAGCGGCGGCGGCAGCGGCGGCGGCGCACCGGCTGCTCCGCTACTACGAGACCGACTTATCGAGGGCAATGATCGAAACCAGTCGATCAATTGAGTTTATTTCATGCTCCTTATACGAGCCTTCCCTCCTAGCTCTAATAATATTATTGCGCGATACCGATACACTAGTGCTCAATAGAGATCTCAGATTTCTGATCTCCTATTAAAATGTCAGGGCAGTAAGGTTGTTTCTATTCGGAGCAAGGTCAAATCGACTACTATTTAGCGTGCCTGCTACCGCTACGCACTACTTATTCCGTTAGTTGATTCATATCTTTGTCACTGGACTTCCAGCCGACTCGTTCACACTTGACGCCGCGAGTGGGAAAAAGAGAGTATAGCTGGTGTTTGAAGACATTGTTACGTCGAGCACATAGTTCCTCATACTACTCGTCCCGATGAACACTCGATTCATCGATTTATTCAAATCTCCTTTCAGTGAGAATCGGTGTGCGGTTGTATGTATGTATACTGGATCATAGCTTTCACGATCAGCAGATTCCAATTGGAGTGGGATGGCTGTCGGCGCGATATGGCACCGGGGGCGGGATTTTTGCCCGAAAAAATATTTGATCGCTGGAGAAGCGTTGGCGGCTAGCATTTTCCAGCGAGTGCTCCGGTACGAAATTATGCAAATTAGGATTCGCCGAGTGGACTATAGCGAGCAGGCGCATGTTACACTGCATAATGAATTTTATATTTCGATATCGCGCTCCCGAGCGGCCCCATCACGTAAATTACATCTTTGAGGACCGATTGCACATTACTCCCTATACTTTTCCCATATGCATACTGTTGTGGCCGAACCAGCACTTCCGCTTATATAATTTATTTACCTCCGAGAAAACTTGTGTCACCGATAGCTCAGTCACTCGTAATCAGCAGACATTCTACTTGTCCCGCAAGATAAAACTCTTGGCGCTGACTTCCAATTGCGAAAGCCCCTGATAACATGTCATTCCGTTATATCCTGAATGACGCAGGAAAGAGAAGTTTGCTAATCACGAGGATATACATAATAAACATAAGTGGAGTACTAATACGTTCTAGAATAAGCTGCTGAGCAGATAGGGCAAAGAGGAAACCGAGAATTGTACACATAATATGCAGTTATACGCAACGTGTGTTATGGGGTGGGTTGCTGCCAGAGGTAGAGCGATAGTATTCGAGGTGGAAATTAAATTAATGGCGCAATAATCAGCCGGCGCGACTGAATAAATAACAGTCGGTATTAATATCACATCTAAACAGAGCGGACGGCCCCGACCACCCACCCGCCGCGCCCGTCTCTGTCCGATTGCATTTTCGGTGGCGAACTCGGCGCGATAATCGACGAATAACAATCGAGCCGGCACCATTGGCCCTCGCTGTCCCACCTCTCTCTCTCTCTCTCTCTCTGCCACCCCAACCATCCCAGCCACCCCAGCTACCCGAACCACCCACTCTCCCATCCAGCACCGCTTTTGCATCCCCTTTGGACACCGCGGGGCCTCGCTTCCGCCCCGATTTCGCGATAATTCTGTTTGACCCTGGCAAACGCGTAAGCGCCACTCACGGAGATCGAGAATGCTTTTCGCCCAGTCCAATGGACCACCGCGACACGCTGATAAATTTTGCACACAATTTTCGCTCGACAAATATTGAATATCAGCCCGCAATCCTCGCAATCCTGGAGCCCACTCAACGCCAGATCCACGGTTACTCGATGCCGATCACTCTTTCCGCTTCGATGTTATTCCCTTCGATTCTCCCCGGTTCAGTGCAATGCATCAAGAAGCTCTGCTTCCACTTCATTATGTTATGCATATGCTTTTATATTAACACGCTTCCTGTCCATCTGTAGTGCTGCTGCTGATGGAAGAGATTTTTCAACATCTTTCTTCGCTATATTTTAGTACAATATAGAAGAATTTTTGAAACTGTTCCAAATTGTTTATACATCAAATCTCTCGGTATTAGAATGGATAGAAAATAAGAAATCAATGGCCAAAGTACCGGAATTGTACTCAAAACACTTGGAAACAGCCACCCGATTAATAGATTTCATTTAATTTTGACGGTATTTCCCACGTTTTTTTATCTTCCCGACCTTTCCCGGGGCTGAAACTTGGTAGAAAGTGTTTTTTTGCATCGAGGAAGAAGTAGAAAAAATTCCAGAGCCCTAGCTCAAAATTCATTTTTTCGCAAATTTTTTAAGGCATACCCCTTCAAAAATTTTCGATTTTTCGAAGGTTCTGGGACCGGGACGAACGCTTGATTTTTCGATTGCTCGTGTCTCAAAACGGAAAAAAAACACAAATGTTGTGGGGGAAATGCCGGAATTCTACCTAAAACACATGGAAAACCGATCTTGAATATTTCATTTTAACGGTTTTCCCTATGTTTTTCATACTTCCCGACCTTTCCCGGGGCTGAAACTTGGTGGGGAATGTTTTTTTGCATCGAGGAAAAAGTAGAAAAAATTCCAGGCCCCTAGCTCAAAATTCATTTTTTCGCAAATTTTTTAAGGCATACCCCTTCAAAAATTTTCGATTTTTCGAAGGTTCTGGGACCGGGACGAACGGTTGATTTTTCGATTGCTCGTCTCTCAAAACGGATAAAAAACATAAATGTTGTGGGGGAAATGCCGGAATTCTACCTAAAACAGGTGGAAAACCGATCTTGAATATTTCATTTTAACGGTTTTCCCTATGTTTTTTTATCTTCCCGACCTTTCCCGGGGCTGAAACTTTGTACAAAGTGTTTTTTTGCATCGAGGAAGAAGTAGAAAAAATTCCAGAGCCCTAGCTCAAAATTCATTTTTTCGCAAATTTTTTAAGGCATACCCCTTCAAAAATTTTCGATTTTTCGAAGGTTCTGGGACCGGGATGAACGCTTGATTTTTCGATTGCTCGTGTCTCAAAACGGAAAAAAAACATAAATGTTGTGGGGGAAATGCCGGAATTCAACCTAAAACACGTGGAAAACCGATCTTGAATATTTCATTTCAACGGTTTTCCCCATGTTTTTTTATCTTCCCGAGCTTTCCCGGGGCTGAAACTTTGTAGAAAGTGTTTTTTTGCATCGAGGAAGAAGTAGAAAAAATTCCAGAGCCCTAGCTCAAAATTCATTTTTTCGCAAATTTTTTAAGAGGACTCCTTCAAACTGTTTCCATTTTTCGAAGGTTTCCGAACTTTTCCGAACGTTTTATAAATCGATTGTGTGAGCATTGAAACCAAGAACCTTTCGGCTTGACCATTATGGATTAGAGAGCTAAGAACAACGCGTTTCTTGCCAGGATTCCGTGACGTCGACAGCGCGCGGTGAACGGAGCAAAAATAGAAGCATTGCGGCTTCGTTAGAAAGAATGGCCGAAAGCAAGTGAAAAAGAATTGCTTTTGATCTGCGAAAGGGACAAGGGCTTTCCCTGCTGGGTTGCAATTTTCAGTTCAGTTCAGTTCAGCCTTCTTCTTTTTCCCCTTTTTACTCTGGACCAGTCAGTGTTTTTTTTATCTCCTTTTGCCGGCTCGGCCAGGAATTATTTTAGTCGTTTCTCTGGTCGATGCAGCGGACGAGAGAAGCAGACTCGCTTAATTCACTCGGTGGGCTTCTCCTGCAACGAAAGATCCGACACCACGGCGCGGCGCGGCGCGGCGCGGCGCGATGCGGTAGTTCGGACTCTGCGAGAAAAATCGAGAGCAATTAAGTCACGAGCAAGATTAGTCGTTACCCGATTAGAGAGCGTATCTAGCTTCGACATAGGCCCCGAATATTATACCAATGCCGAATAGCTTCCGCTCCTTTACAGAAGTATTCTTTGGAACACTGACGAGCGAAAGTCAACGGTTGTTGAGCGAAACAGCTAACTTATAAGGTCAAATGATTTCCCGGGAACCAATTATCGTCGTTGCATAGTGAGTGTCAAGGGTAAGTGGCCAGTGTACCGAGGAACTACGCGATTCAGCAGTAACGAGAGCGTAAATAGCTCTAGAATCGAGTTCCCGATTTGAAAGCCCCGATGGTGCCCCTCTCTGACCACTATCCCACACTATAGTAGCAATCAGAGGCTTTTTCTCTTGAGCACAAAATAGATAATGAATTGCGAAATGTTGCAACTGCCATCTAAAAACCTTCTACTGCTTCTAGCATTCTTTCACCGTCGGTGCTTTAAGTAATGAAGTTAATTGTATGTTTGACTCGAGACAGACTCTACACGCTTATCAGTCTAGCTATTTGTCAGAGCTCTGTCTACGCCTGTTATTATCGCGCTAGGCTAACAATAAGTTAGTACAGATGTATCTCAATTGCGCATCGTACTTACCGCCTACGACGATGAAATCATAATAAAACTCCGGTGGATTGACTGGCCTGACACGTTCGCACAATTGCGATATCTCGTCTTTGGCACGGATGAAGGAGTCCAAAATCGTCATGAACATGAGGAACTGTGAACCGGGGCATGTTTGCGCGAGGCTCGGCCCCAGGTACGGTTCCGAACAGGAGGAGCTCACTGACACGTTGTAGGACATGCTGTTGATATTGAAGTACTGCTGAATTTTTGCGAGAAGGAAGCCAAATAAAGTAGGATATTTATATGGGTGTCGAGGAAATACACGGGGCTTTATCAGTCAATATGAATATGGATGTTGCCAAGTGTGCAAGTGAAATTATACACTTGGCAGTGTTTACAACATCAAACGTTGCTTCACGGAACACGGAAGAAAGGAAAGGAAAAATACTTTCCTAAAGATCGCTATCGAATACTTCATTGAATACGTTTTGCATTCCCATTTTTCTTGTATTTAATTTGCATATACTAGTATGTCAATAATAACTATCATGAAAATGATGAGACGCGCTCAAGAAAGGAAGAAAGTTTTGATAAAGGGTGTTAAATCTCTCAGTAACAAAGCTAAAGTATTTCGAGGAGAATGCCACCCTCGTTATCGGGGCAATAGCTTGCTGCCTTTTTTTCTCGGGGCGCGAGTGTCCCCATTGAAATGGTAACGAGATACATACCCATACCAATTAGCGTAACGAGTAAATTAATACGTCTCTGACTAACCGGGCGTGTTAATTAATCTACCTTTAATTAACTCCATACTCAACCATTGCTGCGGTAACCGGGGTCAATTAATATTCCAAGAAGTACACCAGAATACCCAGCAATATGAGTGCACCAATTATTAATCGAAAATCCCCAACTGTCCTTTCGGTATGTTCTTCGAAAAACCCTCTCTAGTTATTTTTTACAGCTTCCTCCCAAGGGACATGCGATCATTTTCAATGTTTTATAATTGTATGACAGCGATCTTTTTGTAGGTAGGGATATTTTTCTCTGCTCGCTGGAGGATTAGAGGAAGACGCGTCGAGTGGTACTTACTTTCGCGCACGATAACAACACTTAATCCTTGTAAGAGGGTAGTGTGAACTTGGCGAACGGGGATCCTCGAACTTTGAAGGGGACGGGAGGGTTGGAATTGAAAGAGGGATGCGGAGCGGCGCTAGTTTCGGTAAGGAGGAGCCGCGTGGCAGGACGATTGTTCTCGCGAGCGGCACAACCACGTAGAGTAAGAAGGCAAGTTGTAACTGTAGAACCTCTCACCGTACAACGTGATTTTATAATTCATCTCCCACCTTGAATATTCCTTTCCCCGCGGCAACTGGCAACCCGGACGCCCCTCGAGTTGAGTGGTCCTCGCTCCGTCACTGGGTTATCGCCACGGTTTCCCCGGACTTCCACCCATCGGATTTCCATTTCGAAGGTCAGGATTCGAGTTCCGCGATTTTTATCTCTTATCTCACTCGCTGGCCAAGAAATCCTAGTCGGATCTGCCAAAGAGATGTTCGACTCTCTATGCGTTAGTCATTGACGATTCCCGCGCAGTCTTACTCACCCAGTGTCCACTCGCCCTTCTCTATTCTTGTGAAAATTGCCACGGGAAATATGCGTCGATTGTCACCGTGTCCGCTGCGATGAACAAAGCTCCGTTTCTTCACTAGAAACAGTAACTGGCTAACGATTCGGCTGGGAGAGCGCGCTAACACCCAAGTTATCAACAATTCAATCGTCACACTTAAATCTTTATTAGCCGGACGGCAGTATAGTTGGGAAAATGCCCGGTCTATTGAGGTTCGCACCGGTAATGCGTCCTCTATGTTAATAAAGCGTGAAACCCCCTCTTATTTCGTCTCGGAATTTTATGATGAAAAAATGCCAGTGCCGGGCTTTTATGCTTACTGTTAAAATATCACTTTTAAAGCTATGTGTTAGTCGTGTGATTGTTGATTGACCGAAGAGGAGGCGTAATTAGTTATCGATTTATGGGGCAAAAAGGAAAAATAAGGAGGAAAGTGGCTATTACTGAAATTACGCCTCGATATCGGATTAGGGGCTGCTTCTTATTACGTCATCGGGGATGTGTATGCGCCTTGGTGAGTATCGGTAATCGGTATATTCGGAAATAGAGAGCATTAGGTGCGTTGAACGACGAGGATCGAGGATTGGGCTGCTCGCCCGATGGATTCCCCGAGATCAAAGACTCCCTGCCCGCTCGAGACTCCGTATTCGCTTACTTCCATTCCCGCTAGCGTTTTCCCATTCCTACTGTGCGCTCTATCAGAGTCAGGATTTCAGCACGCGCTTCTGAATACCGGCCAAGCTCAATCTCGAAAATTAATATTTAATATTGTTCGAGCGTCGAACCTTCGGGCAACTTGGACTAATTAAGGGAATGCATGTACCTTTGGAAGGACTTTCTGCTTCTTCGGTCCTTCCAAGACTTGGAGTGATAAGTAACGCAAGCCCTTTTGCAACTCTTCCAACTGCAGAACTTTCCTGTCGTGAGTTGAATTAATTGGGATCGCGTCGATATACTATGTATAAATCATTTCGGCGATATCATGAATTTATTTGTAATATCAGAATCGATAAAGGGAGGAAAGGTATTTTGAAGTATCGTGGAAACACAGCGAGCGTGTTTTGCACGATGGTGGATTAAGCGGGCGTCTAGTCGAGTTACGAATCGCGGACGGGCGAGCACATAGAAGTGAAAAGTTCGCTCTAGTGGCGCTAATCGCCGAACAGTTTTTCTAGTCTAACGATCCGAGGAATTCGTGGAGCGTTATGAATCCGTGAACGTGAATCGGCATTGTTCGCGGCCACGTTGCGTAGAGAGTCGGTTGAGCAAAAATCATATTTCGCGGGAAGCCCGCTGCGCTCGCCGACAATGGGACTTCCGGCTTTTTTCCGGTTGTCACGGGTCCTACAGCGCGAGCCAGGGACGAAGGCCCCTCCAATAAATTCTCCGTTACACATTACCAACGAGAGTGCACACAGAGAATCCAGTGAGTGAGTGCGCTCTTCTCTTCTCCTCCCACTAACCCGTAGCTTCTTGCTCTCCGTGTAAGTAGCTACATCCGTCTCTCTTGTCCTCCCAGCATCCCCCGATCCTTCCTGTCCCTAATAACTTTGCTACTTGTTCGCAAGCTATCGAGCTCACCTACCAGCAGAAAGCACGCGTCTCGCCTCGCTAGAACGAGCAATGGCCAACTTTCATGAGTATTGCTACAATCGGAGCAATGCGCCGTGCCGCGCCGTGCCGCGCCGTGGCGTGGCATGCAGCCTCCGGTGAAATTCGCCGGTAGCTTTATCACTGCGTGTTACACACATTCTACGCTCTCTTTCTTGCACGCGGCATTCATGAATCGTGAGACGATTGCAGCCATGAAGTCCTAGAGAGACTAAATAAAATGCGAGCGCTTTCGGTACTTCATCATCCTCTTCGTTCGGAGAGGCTGGCCGCGCTTCCGCTCCTGGTAATCGATGATTTATACGCTGTTGGGAGAGTAGTGATCATTTTATTAGGGCACCGTCTCGCAATTTGCCGGCTCGTCTCGCACCTTTCGCTCCCATGAATATTTCATTTCCATTCCGCAAGTCTAAGTCTTCCAGTTTATTTTGCCCTTCATCATCTATTGTCTTCCAGCACGGCGAACCTCCCTCTGCTTTCTTTTTCATCTGTTTTCGTCTTTTTCCACGCGGCGCCGCGCCGGCCAGCCACTGCTCTCTGGTGACAACGGAGCCCGGGATTCCCGCAGAACTCTTTTCATCTCCTCCGCTTGCCTTGTCTTTCATAATTCTTCTCTTTTGCGGTGGACACATTCTCGGCTTGACTATTTGTTGAGTAGTGGACGCGTCCACTGCATTTCCGTCCTCTTCTTCCTACTGGCTAAAGAATTCCTTGGCAGCTGGTCCACTAACGCGCCCATTAATCTCAATCTCCGAGATGGATAATGAGCGGCCTCGCTCCCCCATAAACGTAGACCCTATTTCGCATCCGTCATCTATATCTATGTAGATTTAGCTAGAGCCACTATCTACACTATCGCCAAGAGTTACTGTTAGTGTTTGTCTTGCCAGAGGTATTCCCGTTTCGCCAAGCTTTTCCCACTTCGTTTTTTCCAAGTTGCCGGATGACTCGGACATGCTAACTTGGAATCCGCTTCGGGCGAATGGCTAACGCGTGATTTTGCATCTCGGCGACGATAATCATCTATCGATAGACCGCACTCGCCTCTGACGTAACATGCCATTCCCGCCAAATGATAATTTATTGTCGAGCCTGGCGAAGAGAACAATTAAAGAAGCACAATACTGTGGGTTTCTCTGCTGAATAACGAAGAATCGACTACGAAGAAAATGTGGAGGTGTCCGGAAATAATAATCGATTTATTGCGATGAAGGGATAATTGTCGGAGCACACGACTCATACCGCAGCTAGTGAACCGCGTGATGTCGGGGGATATGAAAGGATGAGGCTTGAAATAAGCGTGATGATCGTATGTTTAATATCCCATAAATCACAGCCATCCTCCCGGAGATGGTTTGACGAGAGCAGGTGTAGGCGCGCGAGCGCGCATTGCAGTGGTATCAGTTTTTCCGAGTTTGCGGCAAATGCGCAGGTTGATAAGCGTAGTATGTAAATCCACAAGTATGTCAGATGAATCTCGGCGCATACTGGAGCAGGCATTCGTCTCTGCCAATTGACAAGGATCCCCGGGGCTCCATGGAATCCGGCTTTCTCATTTATTGCACCAGACTATTTTACATTGAAATAGCATCCGACAAGCATGCGAAGGAAAGGCGTGCACGATCAACCCAGTTGAATTCCTTGGTTCGGTAGGTAATCATCTGTTATCGGGCTGGTAATGCTTTGGTACTCGTCAGTGCGCAAAGGGTTATCAAACTCGAAATCGGAGCGCGTCCAAGCGAGGGAGGAAGCGAGCGCGAGAACGGTGTGTTTCAATATTGACTTAATCACGTATGGTAACGCAAACAGTGGCGCGCGATTAATGCATCTCAATTCGATAATCAAATATGCAAATGGCTCGGTAAGATCAGGACCGGCGATACCGCCTACCCTCCATTTCCCCAGTCGCCTTTTTCACGGTGAAAGCTCACGCTTTTTTCCCTCTTGTTTCACCTGGAAACTCTCTCTCTTTTCCCGGCTTTCCTTCTCTCTCCTCCTTTCTCTTTCTGGCGCGGCGCGGCGGTAGGTTACGTCGCGTTGCGTCGACTCGACTGGCGTCGTCGCCGCAGCTTGTAATGCACGCTTTAGAAAAAAAATTCTCTAGAAATGCACATGATACGGCGCGCAGAGACGACTGGCAAATGTAGAGGCGTGCTAACGGGAAAATCTTGTATGTGAGTTGGTCGGAGGGCGGAGAGGGAAAAAATCTGGCTCCGTAGCCGGTGTAGCGAGGCGGAGAACAGGAGAGTAGAGCAGAGCAGAGCAGAGCAGGGCAGAGCAGGGCAGAGGAGCGGAGAGGAGAGAAGAGAGCGCAGCCTGTCCGCGGCTTAGTTCGTAGATCGTGTGCATATATTAGCAAAGTTCTTTTCTCCTCCCTGCGTTCATTTGTTCGCTCTCTCCCCGGAGCGTACACCGAAAGCTGCTCCCGAGTATCCGAGAGTAAATGTTTCGAGCAAGTTCCCAAGTGGAGGAAACCGAGCCGAATTACTGCGTTTCCCGTATACTACCGCCGCTGCCACCGCCGCCGCCACCACCACTAGCACCACCATCCCCAGAAAACTTGCACACGGCCATGATGGCACCGTGCGCGGCGAACATCGAAGTCCCAAAGTTTTACCACATGCGTAGCTATGCTGGCGGAGCCTAACCGAAATCTTTCTTCCACCGAGGCGAGTAACAAAGCTTCTCTCAGTGGGAGCGAGGCGGAACGATCCGGTAAAGAAAAAGGGGAGATTGCGGTTCCTGGTTTGGCGGAGGGTGTTAATCGTGGCGAGTTAATTATGTAAAGCGCCTATCGCTAATAGGAAAGTAAAAGAGAGGGGAGGCAGTGGAATAGGACAGATAGTCGGTGGCGGCGCGCCCCTGAACAGCCGGACGTTCCAGCGTATTTGAGAAGGGCGCCTTCTCTCGCTTTAGTGGAGCACGCTATGAGCATTAGGGGAAGTTTGTCGCGAGTGTGCCAGTAGTGGGCCGGTGGTGTTGCTAGCCGGTGGCCACGGCCGTTACAAATAGCCTGTCTTTTTTAGCGAGCATCGTACAGGCTCTGCACGATGCTTGGGTAATATCCCGAGCTTTTACATGCGTGCAAGCTCTCCCACCTTTAGCGGCTGTGGCTGTTGCGGCGGTGGCGCTCCCGGAAAAATGGCGATGACATCACATAAAAACGTGTAGCTCTCTGCGCGCACGATGCACACTGCACACGCGCTCGATACACCGCGCGAGATCGCGTATCTCTCCCTCTCGCTCTCTCTCTTGAATAATCCGTCATCCCAACAGTAGAGCGAGCGCCCGCAAAGTGGAAGACGCGAGCGGCTGGTCCGGGCCGAGCGAGAGTTCCTCCTCTTTTTTCGCGAGGCTGATTGCGCGAGCAATTTGCGAGGGTTGCGCGCTCACGCGTGCATACGCTACCAGGATTTAATACGAATTCGTTACTTAATGAGACGTGTAATGAGACTAAATAATTATGCGGATACGCCGCCCATTAATTATTAGGGGCTCGCATCAATTATCTAGGATTATTCCTGGACAATATTGTCGGCGGGCTGGTACTTTGTAATTTAAAAGTTTCGCCCGCCGCCAATACGCGCTGCGAATATCGCACGCCTCACCCATCCCGCCATCCCGCCAGCCCGCTTCCACCCTCCGCATCAGAGTAATTGTCAATTGCGCCTCACTCGTTGATTGCGCGTCCCATTGGACGCCCAGGGATACAAATGGCAGGGTAAAAGTCGCGCAAATGAATCAGTTCATTTGCATCGAAGACACGTACCTAAGCTAGGGCAAACGCGAACCCGAGCAATTAACTACCATTTTCCGGCCACACATTAGCCGAGATTTAATCCACCGGCAGCCCACCGAAAGAATCAAGGAATAATGATACTCTCTGCCCTGAATTCAAGAGATCCAGTTTCCCAGTTCGCTTGGTAATGAAGGAAAGCGTAGAAATAATCGGCAGTGTAGAATTCAGCGGGGAGAATGGCGCGGGTCGAGTCGGGGCGCTTGGATGCACAAAGTCCGACTCTTCTTTCGCCTTTGAGACGAGCGCGGTTTCCTGGTTTCTTTGAGGCCGCAAAAGGAGATTACGCCCGATGTCCAATGCGCCAAGTTTCGAGCGAGCTAATAAAAAGGTCTGCGAACTTTCCCGGATCAAACTTTCACGAAATGCGTTTTGCTCTTTCGCTACGGAGTCGCGCGCCCGCCCGCCCGTCCGCCCGCCCGCACTCCCGGCCAATCATTGTTTGCCGCGAGTTTTCTTACTCTCGAGTTGCGATCTCCATCAAACGAACAAACGCTCATGCAGATGTAAACGCCGGGCAAGGAGCGTATCCTTTCGTTTTCATGGTTGTTCCGGGGGCATTCGTTCGAGGAGAGAGACTAGCTGGGCGTTGCGCGGCCCGTCGAGAGCCAGGGGCGTTTTAATCGCGGGGTCGTAAAATTAATTCAGACCATTAGTCGATGCGGGGAAAATGAATATTTTCGGGGGGCGGAAAGGGGACAGGCAGGGCGGGGGTGGGTGGTTAGTGGGTGGGTCTTTCGTGCAGCCGATGGGAAAATCGATGCCAGTGCGATGTAATTGCACACTCCTATAGCCCGCTATCCGGTATTCGTGGCGAGGGCGATGGCGATGGCGATGTCGAGGTCTCGAGGGTGAGGGGGCGCGAGGGGTCAGCTTATAGCAGGAGCGGCGGCGGAGGGGCGGGGGCGGATATGGAGTCGCACGCACACGTAAGCTGAAGATTGCGGTAGTTAGCACAGGGCGCGCAAGCTGAAGTGGGAAGTTCGATCTTTCGATTGGCAAACTACGACACTCGGTTGGAGAAGGCTCTCGCGAAAGGGGAGGAATGGGAAGATGGTGCAGATGGAGAGAGGTACGTTCCTCCTCTGCCGGCTGATCCTCATCCTGCTGCTTTCCTTTCGTACTCCCTTACTCATTTCGGAAAGTCGGGAAGCTTTGCTTAAGCCGAGCTTAAATAAGCAAACTGTCGCGTAGGTAGCTCTCAGAGTAACGTTTCTCCGTCGGCCTGTTCATCAAGCCCGTCTGCGCCCGGAAACTTTTTAGTGCCTGCTACCCTCTATCAAGCGGATCTCAAGACGCACTCTGGCAAACCGAAACCTTCTGCTGGCCCTGTCCCCCGTTGCTGCCCAAATACCTCCTCTCTCCTCCAGTCCCTTCCAGTCGAGCCCCCAGACTCCACTTCCTTCATCTAGAAAAAACATCCAACAAGAGAGCCTGCCGTGCTGCTCCAAAGTCCGAAGTACCCCGAAAGCTCCAGTCCCCTCCTCTCCCCTCTCACTATGAAAAGCAGCGACAAATCCTCCTACTCTCGCAACTTTTAACCCGGTGATTAGCGTCGTCCGACTTGGCCCGAAAAGCGGAATTATTTCTGCCGGGATGGCCGATCGGATGTCAATCATCCTCGGAATAATAAGTAGCCTGTCAGCGATGAGAGGGATCCGATGCGGCAACGGAAGGGTTGGTCGATGTCAGCGAGGGTGGAGAGGATTATTCAACAGTCAGTAGCGATTAGTACATGCTCTACTAGAGGAGCGGCGAGAGGAGGGTCGCTTGTCGCGAGGAGGATCGAAGGTAAACAGAAAAATGAGAGGATTCTCCGCGTAATACCCATGGGGAACTAGCTAGCTGTTGGAATGGTGGTGGCAACTCGCGGCTAGTGGCTCGCGGGCAAATTCTGATCCAATGATTCTGGAGTGGAGTGGCTGGCTCCCGCTGGGAGCGTGCGGGGGCTTTTCCTTCGCGACATTGTTCGGCCATTGTGCCGGAGCTATTTCCGTGCGCGCGAAAGAGAGAGAGTGAGAGAGTGAGAGAGTGAGAGAGCGGAGGCCGAGGCCCTGCGGTAAGATTTGTACGATACTTGTGCGTGGTCCTCGGCTCTAAGTGTTCTTCCTTGTATACCGCGGAGCTCAGCTCACCAGCTGAGGCATCAAGTCGCTTTCGCTGCACTCCTGCATTCGCCCTCACTCCTACCCACTTCTTCCTCCTCCTCCTCCTCCTCCTCCTCCGCCCCGGCAACCCACTCCACCACACTCTCAACTCAACTCTCATCTATATTCGACGAATGCGCGCACTTCGGGTTACGGCGGTTACGCCTTCCCCGAATTATTTCCCTCTTCTTCCGCGCTTCAAATATTCAACCCAGTCGTCTTCGACTATTTAACCGTCGAGTGCCGCGTGCAAACATGACAATAGAGGCACACTTCCTCTGCGACCACGTCGTCATTCAATTATTTGCCCGTCGCGCCCCTCCCATCTCATCGGCCCAGGCTGCAAGTCATACGTAATGATTTGGGGAAAACAGAAAGACGGGAATTGCTGTACGCATCGTGGTAGTCCCCTCGACAAAGCCTCTGCCAGAAGTGATAAATTATCGAGCGGGTCTTGTCACGTTACTGGGAAGAGATCAGATCGTTAAGGATCCGAGGCGGAGAGTGCCCTTGCTTGCCAAGAGCCTGAAGGTAATGATGCTGGCCGAGGGAAAAGAGTAATCAGCTGGGAACTCTTTCAGTGAATCGATCCTCTGCTCGGTTACATTGTGTGTCCGCGTGCTGGACTGATAACGGTATCCAGTTGCCGTTTCTCGGCATTGTCGAGACGTTGCGATGCGGTGCGGTGCGGTGCGGTGCGGTGGCCAGGAGAGTTGATCTGGTTTATTCGGGGCCGAGGGGACTCGGCTGAAGGCGCGATAACGGGAGAAGCTTGTCGGTGCTAAAGAAGCACAAGGTCTCCGGGAAAAGGAAGAAGTAAAAAAGCATCGGATCCCCGAATGTATAGCGAGAGGACTCTCGGTTAGAATGGAGGGGAAACTTTGGCCGTGAAAATATTATCGTTGCGACCCTTATCGCGCTCCCTCCTGGCAGTGACTTCGATGCCAGTCTTAACGTACCAACGCCAACGGATGTACGCCGGTAACCACACACAGCTCAATGTTTCCAACCGCAATATTTGGACTCGCTCGAACCTCCGGGACGGGCCTCGGCGCTCGAGCGGCTTACAGACCGATTCTCCGCTTCTCATGAACCGCCAATACCTATGAACCGAGCGGCAGACCTATTCACTGAGCGAAGAGTTCGCCAAGTCCCTTTTGGCAAAGTTGAACGACGGTAATTATTGTCGAAGCTAGAGCGAGTGAGGAGTCAGTGGGATTTGACGCGGACGACGCGCGTTAAAGGTTTCTGCGTGGCTGGGAAGCTCTCTGTTCGTCGAGTGGGCGATTAAATGCAAGCACAAAATTCGAAACGAAGTGCGCCGTCGAGATGACTTAAAACTCCTTTAATGACGGCTCAAGAGAAATCCCGTGCTCCACATTTCGCTAATGTGGGTTAACGAGCGTAAGACCCTCCGCTGCTGCCAGTATCGCACTTCGAATCTGAAGAGTGGAAAAGAGCAATTCGAAGCGAGAACTTCTGGCTTACCCTCGTCCTTTCCCTCTCCGACTCGCACTCTCCTTGATGCTCTTCCGTGGATTTTCGGGATCAACGATGTGCCGCCTCCAGAACTCTCGGCGAGTCTTCTGACTTCTTTAAGCCCCGGCGAACATCGTCCAGCTCCCGGCTCCTTCCGCATAAGAACTCCTCTAACAACCATCTCTCTTCGCCAGGATAGATTCCTAATGATAATGCGCCCACTTTTTCTCTCGGCACTGGCATTCTTCATTGTTCATATGGCCTCGCATCGTTCGCTGCATCATTTCGAGCGGCGAGGGAATCGGGTGGACAGAGTGTGAGAGAAAGATGCGCCGGTGCCACCTGCAGAAATCAGCCGCTTGGAAATAATTGTCGATTTCACGGTGCAGGGCCACTGCCGCCGCCGCCGCCGCCGCAGTTCGACTATTTCCGGCGGGGACTCGCGAGTCCTCGCACCGTTGCCGAAACTCAGTAATCCACGCAACGTATCCACCGAGAGTGGACGCGCGAGCCTAGCGTATTTTCGGTTCAAGCGGATATTAATTAAAACGGATTGATACCTTCGACGAGGCCGAGCAGCCACTCTCGAGGCTGACGCACGCGCTATACCGGATCAATTAATTTCTATCAGCCGGGCGTATTTTTCTAATGTGCCTCTCCCCTCTTGATTGCAACCTCTCAGCCGTATAAATGACAGGCAAAGCACCGTGAAAATCCACCAGCGGCGCCCCGTTTCGGCGAACAATCGCTCCGGCAAGCAAATTGCCGGCGAACAATCAACGTCGAGTCCTTTTCACGCGTTTCCTGCGCCCGATACACCACCGCCCGACAAACCAGCCTCACGCGCCGAGAAAAAAAGCTTCTCTGCCACCGGCACTCCATCCTCCATCCCTTCGTTCGTCTAGACTCGTAAACGAGTTCTAATCCAAACCTGGGTAATTGGCTCGCTCAAGGAATAGACTGAATCGATATGGATGTACCAACACACGTTCTCTCTCTCTCTCTCTGTGCCACCAGTTTTTCGCAGAGAGAAGATTTCTCCAGCCGAGAGAAGCACAGCAAGCACGCAGCTCCTTCAGCGCTTTTCCTCTGTGCTCATAAAGCAGAAACGGCCTCGTATACGAGGCTGCTACTGTCGGGAGCTCCTAGTATAACAGGTCAAAGTACATACGTCGTTGCTAGATGTTCATAGCACGCCTCTATGAGGCACCAAAGTCTTGATGACCGAAAAGTTCACCATGTATTTCGTACTTGTTCCACTCGTATACTTCCGCCCCGCAAGCATTTTCAATGAATACTATCGAACATTCAATTTCATGAAGTGGAAAAGGGTTTGAAGAATGTGGAGAGACGGTTTAAGTCGCAGTGGGAATGCGTACTAGGAATTAGCAAGATTACGCGATTCTTTTGGCTAAGCAGGAGGCGGAGAAAATGCTCTGCTTCCGTGCGAGTCCAAGTTCAAGCTGACAGAAGAGGTCGAAGTAGAGGAAAGTCGAGGAGGTCGGAGCGCGGCAAGGTAAAGAAGAGGCGGTGAGTTCTCAGCTTTCTTTCTGGACGAGCGACAATAATGGTACAGTTGGCGGGACACGTACGCGCAAAGTAGATCCCTCGAAAGTTTTCCTTGGCATGCGCCAGCTGGAAAACGCGGGAGAGAGAGAAAAAAAAGGAGAGAGGAGTGGCCGGGGCAGCCCGATCCCAAGGAGATTAGACCATTAGGAGCGCGCGGGAGAGAGAAGAGCGGAGGGAAGTAAGTGGAGGGAAAAAAAAATTACAAACGAGCCACTAGTGTCTGGCTGGTAGATGCGCGGGAGCGAATAAATGGTGGCGGACGTCAAAAGAGCTTTCTTTTCGCTTTTGATATACTGGCCTATGATCAAAAGTCTCGCTGCCGGCAGTGACGCCGGCCTAAAGGAAATTCAAGAATGTCTCTTTCAACTTCTCGCACCTTTCTCTACTCTTTTTAGTTAGACAGTGCTTTAGAGTTACATTCGCGATGGTGGCCCACTGCGAATGCCTGGCTAGAGCCCGCGGAAGAATACTTAATAGTAAAAGTCGAAGTCAGTCAGACGACGACGCTAACCCAGACGCCGGCCCGCATAGCTATACGTTCCTGTAATTAGAGCATTCGTGCTCCATGGCAAGTTCCTTCCGCTCCTGCCTTCTGCTGCCTCCTACCTCTTCCTGCCCCTCCCTTACCATTCACTCTTTGACCCATTCACGCCACACCGTCCTATTTTTTCCCTTCAACCGCTCGCTCCCCATTTCGTCCTCCTTTTCTTCCCTTCCCTCTCTCATTCAATTGACACCCTCCTACCCCCCGCTCTTTCTCGCTTCGCTTGCCTTTCCGCTAGGCTCATATTCTACAGGGAGACTCGCTAGACAATTTCGCGACAATGTTAACTCAATCTAGAATCCATCCCACTTCGTAAATCCTTTGTACATTTATGACATAATATTTTCTATATATAAAAATTGCCTCTCGGCGAATGATAATAGTGAAGACGTACTAATTGCTCAATGGGGCCTGAAATGCTGGGGTGGAAAAAGGTCGAATCCTCTTTCGCAGTGGTTGAAAGTCGCAGTATCAATGTTGCGCTTGGGCGAGGGGGTGGGGGGTGGACGGGAGGTTGTTCGGAGCCAATTAGATTTGGCTTGGTTACGGGAGGAGAGCACTCTCAAGTTCAATGTGGGCTGGGCGGTGGAAGGAGGCCGGGGAAATTCAGTTAAAAAGCGTGGATGGTGTCGTTGCATTCGGTCCCTTAACACGCCGCTTGCTCGTTCGTGTTTCCCGACGTCCCTCGAGGGAGTCCCGCTCCATGATTCCGGCAAACAATTTTCTCGGTGGGCACTCCTCGCTCTCCACCACCAGCAGCCCTTTCCTTTGCCATCCTTTCCTCGCCTGCCACTTCTTCCCCCCCACTGCTGTCCGCCCCGATAGAGGGACGCGTGGCCCGCGCGCAATCTTCCTCACTCCTCTTTCTCGCGTACGCTCAAGCTCCCATTCAAAGTCGAGCGGCAAAACGGTTACTGGAATCGTACTTGTTGAGCCGCTTAATGGGTCCGAGAGCATCGCGAAAGTTGCTCCTGCAATTTTTCACTCGGCTAAGTCTCCGAAACTCCATTCGATTCCAGATTGCTCGACTTGTTCGAAGTTTGTCGCGCTGGTACTCGCCTCCTCCTCTCTTCTCGGCCCTATCGCTTTGCCTGCCTTCCTCTACTTCGTAATACTGCTACCTCTTGCTCCCTTCCTTCCTTCCTTCCTTCCTCGCCACACTTCTCTTCTTTTCTCTTCCCGCCCGACACTCACTTGCTATGCTAGCCCTAGTCTCCCTACAGTTCATTCCCGTTTCTTGCTCCACCTGCTGTTCAACGCACTCGCGTCCCATTTCTCGAGTTCTGTCAGCGCATCTCCATCTACAACCACTCTTCCCTTCACACTCCGACTACCATCAAGATTACTCGTCTCGCGTACTCTCTCACACGGCTGACCGACCTTCCTTTCCTTCTTCCTTCTCAAATCTCTTATTCCTCTTTGGTGTCCTTTAAACCGGACACCTTATTAATATCTTAACGCCACGTCCGCCCGAGCATTATCCAAGTTACGAAGTACAGGTTGAGAGGAAGGGCTGATTCTTTGTGCCTTACTTCGCAGAAAGGAAGCACTGGCATGGTACGCCAGGATATGAACTGGCCGGGTGAACCTCCAGAAAAAAGCTTGGCAAACGCTCCCTCGAATTGTCTCGAGAAATTGCGTCCCCTCTCGTATTTCCATGCGGAGCCCCGTCCAGTTTAATTTCGTCGGTTCGGCTTTACATAAAATCACAGAGACAGAGATCTCGGCAACTCACAGACCTCGAACGAAGAAGCCTGATCTGACTTCAAAGGAGTCGAGCCATAAAAGTAAAATCATATCCGATTTATTATATACAGCAAGCGGAACTCGCAGTTCGATCCAAGTGGGTGAATCGCTCGAACTTGTAATTGCATGCTCAGTTACTGGTAAAGACGCTGGTGCGCAGTCCACTTGTGTTTCGTTTTGAAGCGCTTGGTAACTCGCTCGAAATGGGCAAGCATCTCCGATTGGCCTCTCGGCTAGCCTCGAACTTCGAGACTGGATGTTCCTCCTGAGTAGTTCTGGCTGTGGGATATGGTTTCGGGTATTACGAGGTCTGGGGCAAAAAGCAGCTACTGCGAGAGGTCTCGCTGATACCAGCTAGCAGGGAGCATGTTGAAAGCATTAGGAAGTTTCTTGCGTCCCTGCACCAGAGAAATTAGAGGCAATCATTCTCGGCTTAACCGATGCACGATTCGAACGGTTTTGCTTTCCTGCCACCGAGTTCGCCCCCTCCTTCGAGAGCGAGCGAGCGAGTGAGCCAGCAATCCTTCTAATAACAGCAGCCTTCTAGCATCGTTTATCGGCTTTCTCACGTGTGATCCGAAATCGATGCCTCCTCCTCCCCTCGTATCGAGCCCTCCGAGGATATATTGCGAACGCGAGCCACTCGCGCAAATTGCTGGCTAGCGAGTTTGCGAAATTAAATCGCAGTCAAGTTACGTCCGGCCTTTTTACGAGCAACCTCTCTAATTATTCGTCATGCCTAAACTGGTAAAGAACGGCCAGTATACCAACACTCCACCACTCCTCCATGATAAGAAATGATAAATTGAGCAGGGGTACTGCTGGCGAGTGTTCCAAGAATGAGCGGAGCCGGCTCTGCCGTCCCGATAAGTAGAGTGAATGAGCGTGCGTAGTGCCACTGACACGTCACTAATCATAACTTCGTAACAAGCTGAGCATCGCCACGGATGCATGACTAGCGTAACGTGCATGCTTGTCGGAGTACGTGGCAACGTCATAAGTAAGGTGAAAGATTCTAGAAGGAACGACTCGGAAATAAAAGGGAAGCCGCGCCGAGCGAGGCACTAGTTGGTAGTCGGTATTGAGTTGTGGTCAGGTGGCATCATCGCTACGCGGATGGAGAGACAGGGACTGCTGTTTGCTCGCTTCTAGAAACGTGGAAAGCGTGAAAGATCACTTTCCTAGGCGAAAGTACTTTCCATTTAATCATGAAACGCTGAGGGAAACCCCCTCTCCGCGGCGTGCGAGAGAGCTCGGCTCGAGTTGCTAGAGTGGCTCGCCCGGTATCGGGACCACTGGCCTGCCTCGCTCACTCGCTACCTGCCCAGTTCATTCAATTAGAAAATGAAATTTACTTGGCTAGTTTCCCCTTGCGCCCGCAACCCCCGACAACCTCGCACAACCCCGCCCATCTTCCACACTGAGCCTAATTACGCGTGAGCAAGTCGCCGGGCGACGCATCGCCACTTGTAAACACCGTGTTTTTCCTATCCGTATTAGTGAATGGGTGTTTTGATAAAAGGCTTTCATGCTGGAGCGCATCGGGGCGCCGCGCCGCGCCGAGCGCGCCGGCCGTGTGGTTATCCATTCGCAGACAGGTGAGAAGAACGACTCTCGACTCGCGCAAACTTTGCTTATGGCGGAGGCGCGCTCGCTAGGGTAATTATAAAAAATAAGTGGCTATCATTCTTCCCGTTATACTTTCATAGTTCCGGCCTGAGAGCGCATATCCTATATATTCGTGGTGAGGGATTGCACAGCTGGCGTAATGACTCCTCTCGCTGGGTTGGCGTAATTGCGCGAAGAATTTTAACCGGGATTCCAAAGTTTCACAAGGCATGCAATCGTCCGCGGTGATCTTAACTCTCGGCGGCAGGTAGCGAAAACACTTCTCCTCGGATATATCTCATCCCCCCGCTGCCGGCGCGGCGCCGCCAGCTCACTCTCGCAATTGTTGGCGAGTTACCTCGCGCCACCCACCCTCCTACTTATCTCCCGTTCTCATAACGACTTTATTTACTTTTAATTACGATGATTCGTATAATATTCCCGGAGACCAAGGAGCTCGGCCAACAATCGCTCCGATTTCGAAATGTCTCTTGGCCCGACTTCCTTCTCCATCTCTATCTTTCTCTCCGCTTCGCCCTCCTCTCCTATCATTGATATAATAAAATCTTCTCTCCATCCTGCGACGTCTCTCAATTAGGAGTCGTGCTAATAATTGCTCCGCTCTTTCCCAACTCAGCCCTGTCACAACCGTACCGGCTTCTCCTTCCAATCTTTCGAGGTTTGTCCAGTGCGCACTGCACTGCTCGCTCGCACCGCTTTTATGGATGTCGAATCTACCGGCGGGGAAATTTGGTAACGAACATTGTTTCAGAGGTGTATTTTCAAAAAATAGCTCACTCCCTGCTCGCCAACATTTTGGCCAGTCAGAAATAGCCAGTGGATCGTAAATTGTATGTGTGCGTGTGCGTGTGTGTGACTGTAGGCTCGAGGGAGTGCTGCCGCGGAAAGAGTGCAAGAGAGAAAGTGTGTGCGCGAGTGCGCGAGAGGGAGGGCGAGAGAGAGAGGCAGAGTGCAGTGGACCGGGGTAGTTTTTCAGAGTTATTCGTAATACATACATCGACATCCGGTCTATAACTTTATATTTTTGCGAGCGAACACCATATCTCTGCCTACTGATTCTTTGATGGGGCGTAGCGGGGCGAAGCGGGGGTCCCCCGGCGCAATTGTGAGTGCCAGGCTCCCCCGTGGCGGGTTTGAAGTATCAGCTTTCACTTTTACGATGTTTCGCTCGCATGTTGGTATTTATCGATAGCCGACTACCGCTCCCGTAAATAACATGCCACCTATATTTTTAGCGGCTTCATCGACGTGCTCTTTGCACGCCCGGACCGCGCGGCCTCGAAGCCATATCGAAATTCGCTTCATCCTATCAAAATTAAAACTTGTTTATGAACCGCGAGATCAATAATAATTTCTCCTTCCACGGCGGCCGGATATCATTCGTTATGGTATACCTTTTTATCCGGCAGAATGGACCTTTTCATACAAATAACCGAATGAGGAGGTTACGTGGCGGCGATCAATGCTAGACTTGCCTCCACTAACTGGCAAGCGGCGGAAGACTTGTGTTTTATGAATCCCCCGATGTTTTACCGGTAAAAGAGCGCAATACAAAAGGCGCACACCGATGCCTTTAGTCGTTACTAATTAGCAGTAAGTAACAAGCCAGCCGCGCAGCCAGTGGGAAGGATGAAGCACAGTGGGAAAGAGAGCGACGGCGCTGACAATAAAAGCAGAACGCGATCCAAGAGAAAGCTGAGAGATGCAGGATTCAGAATTGTAAATATGGGAGCCGGCGCGGCGGTAGAGGAATGGCGAGCACAGCAGGGAAGCCTGGCAGTTGTTTAGGTGTGCGTTCACTCGAGAGAGTCAATGATGATCGGTGATCATTGGTAAGATTTTTTTCCAGGAGGGCAGACACTCGTAGATCTAAGGAGGCGGAAAGAGTGGTGGATTGTCTGTGCTAGATATAGGAGGGAGAGCATGGACACTAGGCATTCTTCATTAAGCGTTGGAAGAGGCAGAGTTTATGGGAATGGCAAGTCGAGCGAGCCAAAAGAAAGAGAAATCGATGCGGAAGGAGGATACTGGCAGCATCAGCGGAGCACGTGTCAGGAATATCAGGATGCGAATGAGAAATAGGTGGATGTGTGGAGAGGTAGGTAGCGGTGGAGGAGTGCTGGTGCTGCTGGTGCTGGTGCTCTTCCTCTTTCTGGCGATGTGTTCTGCTCGGTTGGTGTAAACTGTAGACAGTGTAGAGGGAACAGTGGCTGGTGTGTCGAGTGTACATGCCTATAGAGAAGGCAGTAGGTTGCCACTGCTGCGATGTATCTATCGGACGGCCGTTCGCGTTACCCCTACACGCAGAATGAATGGTTGCGTTATCCGCAGCAATGGAATTAATTATTGGAAAGCGGGCGGACAGTCAATTATTCACGGTTTTAATTAGCACGCCAGTCCGAGGGAACGCTCTTGTGTTCCGTCGCCGAATGTTGTCGTTTCCATACGTACTGCAATGTCATCTGTGCACAGCACAGTACAGCACAGCACACAGTCTCTATCGCAGAGGGAAATCACACTTTCATTCTGCAAGGTTACACATGTACCATTGCGTCCAGAGAGTTCTAGGCCCGATTGGATCAATGTTAATAACATAATCCCCAACAATGTTCATAACGCGATAATCATTTTGAAAGAAAGACCGCCGCCGCCACCGACGCCGACGCCGCACCACTGGTTCCATCAATAATGATCGTGAAGCGCGAGAACTAACGGAAGAGTGAGCGTGAAACGTGTTCGTATTTGACGTTTTTCATCGGTGAAAAGCGGAAATATCGGCATACCGGCGGAATAGGACAAAGGCCGGGCTGTTTCAATTGAGGCGACGCCCAACAGGGAAGCATTCTTTGATTCAGATCCGGTTCAAATAGTCCGTGAAACAATGTTCTCGGTCAAACCTTTCGCTCGGTGGTAACACGATTGTGAACTCGGAGCTGTGAGCTCTCGCTCTCCTTTATTCGGATGATGTACTTTTCACGTTTCAGAGAAATTAATTTTTCAACGCTAAAGAGAGCGTCGGCCGATCGAGCTGCTGGAATTCGGCTATGGAATAGAGATGGAGACTTGTCAGTCGAGTTCATGGATCCTTGGCGTGTGCTAGTCTCGCTGGCCGTTGCCCGTTGCCCGTTCGCTCATGGTAGACTCGCTGGCTTATCTGGCCCGCTTCAGCCCGCTTCGTGTCGGTTTGTGTCTGTTTGCCAGTTAAGTGACAGTATTGACGCGTACGACAAGCAAATACCAATATGTCGGGCGGCTACCGTATATGCTATATGTATGTATGCACGTACCTGCTAATGGAGGGTCGGGTAATCACATTTGTTCCGGTGCGAACGAAGTCCCAGCCGCTACGCGACTAGATTCATGACGAGCGATCAAACGATATCGCTCGTTGGCACACATCGAGCAGAACGCAATTAACCACCGCCTCAGGGACACTTACTAGATCTCCGTGGAGACCGAGGCAGGAAGTGGCGTGTTTTGCGCTTACTTGCGCCAACTACTTAAGTATTATCGGAGGCGAGCAAGAAGACGCCTGAGCGTTTTTCGAGGAGAGCGGAACCATTAAAAGTCGTGGCCGTAACGCGCTTAATAAGGTCTTAGCTGAAGGAAGATGCGATGGCGAACGGAATGAAAGAGAAGCCAAGCTACTTCTGCACAGCCGACGTTAATACCTGACGCATGCGTTAAAACTTTCCTAACAAGCCCACTCATAAGATACACTTTACCAATCTCCTGGAAAACTTCAAGCTGGCTACCGTAGAAACGCATTATTCTAACTGACTGGGACATGTGTTCCCCGATGGAACTATAATTGACGAAGGAGCGACGACCCTCGCAATCGGCCAACATCCCTCAAGAAGCCTTGATCCAATAGACCCCGGGGGAAAGAAGCCAGCAAATACTCCCGATGATTAGCTGCCCGAAAATCTATCGAATATAATCTTATTTCCACCGGGGAAGATTCCCCTCGTTCGAGACTTTGATTCACTTGTTGTTATTTCACATTTAACGCTATGACAGCGGAGAAAAAGGCGAGGCGAACATTTAATTATTTTGCTGGATATAATCGTCCGCAACGGGCAAGTATCATTTTCTGCGAATCCAAAAGTCGTTGGCTTCCTTATGCGAACTACTTAGCCCGAACTTTCCAAACATTATTTAAACTTCTCAAAGAATGTTCCTCGGATTAGTCTATCCCTCTTTGCCGCTCTCTCGACAGCAGTCTGTCCTCGACTATTCCTCCGGCAGTTTGTCGTGCTCTGCTATTCTAGTGGCAGGGTGCGCGCAGGCAGCATTTCTTAATTCGGGATTAATTCAATTTCACGCTGTCGGCCAGCATCCGTGCTCGTTTCAGCATCGATTCCGTGAACGGCTTGGACCCCGGGGATCCCGACGAACAAAACAGCACGCGGTACCGAACCTCCGTCTCTCCCTCCCTCCCTCCTCCCTGTCTCTATTTTCCTTTTCCCCGGCAAACTGAGAAACTTCGAAGACGACTTCTTTTCGTTCCTAGCCCCGGGGAGACGATTTGAAGCCAATTTCCCTGTCCGGCCAAAGAAACGGGATGACAGCTCACCGAAAAACGTCTTTAATAGTCTCTAACTAACAAAGTACTGGCATTTAGTATATTTATTCGAAACAAGGCGGCAGCCTTGGACTCGTTTGAAATTCCGATCAGAGAAGCCTCCACTATTTATACAGTTGACTTCATGCATCTTTTTCCCCGGCTACTCGCTCGGAGAGGGAGCTGAAAAAATTGCCCGACTCCCCGTTTAACCGTAGGCGACTTCATCCCCCTGAAATCCGAGATACCATTCCAGCTATTTTTCTTCGCCTGTTTCAGTGGCGCGAGCAAAACAGTCGCTCCTCCGCTCCCAATAATATCGGGTTTTGAGCTTGCGTTTTGAAATTGTTTTCACGAGTAAAACTGCCATCCCGTGCTTGTTACAATTCCAGGAGAAATCTCAATGCAAATATGCATCTGCTTTGAATCTTCCAATTAACAATCCATTTATGCCAATTACGCTGACGTTGTCGGGAGAGTGAATTAAATTTACATAAACAACCATTGAGAAGTCATTAACAATAATGTAGGTGGGTCATTAATTGGCATGGAAGATGAGCGAATAAAAGCAATGCTGGTACGGTAAAAGAGGCATGTTTTGTACGCTATTGGGCAGTAGGAGATGGAGTTACGTAGATGCTTGTAATGTTATTGAATACAATAACAAAGGAACGAGTAACCTTTCAAAAATTTTCGACTTTTCGAAGATTTTCGGAGTTTGGCGGATGCTTGATAAATCCATTGTTTTGGTATAAAAACGGATAGAAAACATGAAACCAGTGGCAGAAATGCCGGAATTGTACTCAAAACACGTGGAAACAGCCTCCTGAATAATCGAATTCTCCTAATTCTGACGGTTTTTCCCATGTTTCCCATACTTCCCGACCTTTTCTGGGGCTGAAATTTGGTGGGGAATGCTCTGTTGCACCGAGGAAGAAGTAGAAAAAATTCCAGAGCCCTAGCCCAAAATTCATTTTTTCGCAAATTTTTTAAGGCATACCCCTTCAAAAATTTTCGATTTTTCGAAGGTTCTGGGACCGGGACGAACGCTTGATTTTTCGATTGCTCGTGTCTCAAAACGGATAAAAAACACAAATGTTGTGGGGGAAATGCCGGAATTCAACCTAAAACACGTAGAAAACCGATCTTGAATATTTCATTTCAACGGTTTTCCCCATGTTTTTTTATCTTCCCGACCGTTCCCGGGGCTGAAACTTTGTAGAAAGTGTTTTTTTACATCGAGGAAGAAGTAGAAAAAATTCCAGAGCCCTAGCCCAAAATTCATTTTTTCGCAAATTTTTTAAGGCATACCCCTTCAAAAATTTTCGATTTTTCGAAGGTTCTGGGACCGGGACGAACGCTTGATTTTTCGATTGCTCGTGTCTCAAAACGGATAAAAAACACAAATGTTGTGGGGGAAATGCCGGAATTCAACCTAAAACACGTAGAAAACCGATCTTGAATATTTCATTTCAACGGTTTTCCCCATGTTTTTTTATCTTCCCGACCGTTCCCGGGGCTGAAACTTTGTAGAAAGTGTTTTTTTACATCGAGGAAGAAGTAGAAAAAATTCCAGAGCCCTAGCCCAAAATTCATTTTTTCGCAAATTTTTTAAGGCATACCCCTTCAAAAATTTTCGATTTTTCGAAGGTTCTGGGACCGGGACGAACGCTTGATTTTTCGATTGCTCGTGTCTCAAAACGAAAAAAAAACACAAATGTTGTGGGGGAAATGCCGGAATTCAACCTAAAACACGTGGAAAACCGATCTTGAATATTTCATTTCAACGGTTTTCCCTATGTTTTTTTATCTTCCCGACCGTTCCCGGGGCTGAAACTTTGTAGAAAGTGTTTTTTTGCATCGAGGAAGAAGTAGAAAAAATTCCAGAGCCCTAGCCCAAAATTCATTTTTTCGCAAATTTTTTAAGGCATACCCCTTCAAAAATTTTCGATTTTTCGAAGGTTCTGGGACCGGGACGAACGCTTGATTTTTCGATTGCTCGTGTCTCAAAACGGATAAAAAACACAAATGTTGTGGGGGAAATGCCGGAATTCAACCTAAAACACGTAGAAAACCGATCTTGAATATTTCATTTCAACGGTTTTCCCCATGTTTTTTTATCTTCCCGACCGTTCCCGGGGCTGAAACTTTGTAGAAAGTGTTTTTTTACATCGAGGAAGAAGTAGAAAAAGTTCCAGAGCCCTAGCCCAAAATTCATTTTTTCGCAAATTTTTTAAGGCATACCCCTTCAAAAATTTTCGATTTTTCGAAGGTTCTGGGACCGGGACGAACGCTTGATTTTTCGATTGCTCGTGTCTCAAAACGGAAAAAAAACACAAATGTTGTGGGGGAAATGCCGGAATTCAACCTAAAACACGTAGAAAACCGATCTTGAATATTTCATTTCAACGGTTTTTCCTATGTTTTCATGACTTCCCGACCTTTCCCGGGGCTGGAATTTGGTAGAAAGTGTTTTCTTGCATCGAGGAAGAAGTGATAAAAATTCCGGACCCCCAGCTGAAAGTTCATTTTTTCGCAAATTTTGCAGATGCTGTAAGAGTAGGTTTCTCCACTCTATTTCATTAACGGTGAGCTTCAGACGATTGGAGTGGTCTTTGTGGAGAGGGTGATGTGTTGAGTGAGTAGGAAGTAGCCAAATAGGAAACGTGTGGGCAGGCAAACAGGCGAGGCGAGCAGGAGGTAAGCAGGCCAGGCAGTCGGACAGTCAGGAAGGCAGGAACGGGAGTCAGGTAGGCGAAGGTGGTGCCGAGCCGAGGAGAGTATATGCAGGATAATGCGAGGGAGGTCGGACGTTCGAGGGGGTGTAGCGCTTTGATCCTCGGTCAAAGGCCAACGTCTCCGAAGGGAGGGAGTAACGTTACGTGGCTCCCTTGGCCTATTGTGGCTCCCATTGTTGCGCAAACTGCATTACAACCGGAAGTGGTCGCGACCTCCCTTCCGCCGCTCGTAACTCAGTGTCTCGCGGCCTGCTGCCGGCTTAGCACAATGCAACAGCAACGGGCCACAGCCTGCAACACCGTCCTCTACCTCTAACCTCGGACCCATCCACTCTGCGAGGCCGGCCGATCCGCCACCTCACCTTATCCTCTATTGCGCGACATCTCCTCTGTCCTTTTAACCTTTCCATCGCTACCTCTGCAAACCCTAAACGTTATTTTCTCACACACTCCTCTCCTCTTTTCCCTCGTCCGCCTTCCAACAAGAAAAAG
This sequence comes from Ectemnius continuus, assembly GCA_910591665.1. Lineage (NCBI taxonomy): Eukaryota > Metazoa > Arthropoda > Insecta > Hymenoptera > Crabronidae > Ectemnius > Ectemnius continuus. The sequence goes on along the minus strand of OU342868.1, from coordinate 1,586,290 downwards.
TCCGGTCACTGTTCGCTTCTTCGGATCATTGACTCTGTGCTAAGTAAGCTAGCTTGACACAGATAAAGTTCGGTCTGGCTTCGATATCGACCCATCGCTGTTTATCGGTCAGTGTAATTCGGATGTAATTGTGCGAGGCAATTACCAGATTGCGATTATACGCGTTTAATCAGGGGACAAAGCAACCCTGTCATTATCCGTAAATTTGGGATGAGAATGCAGGGAGGACTGTGAGAAAGGGGTTGCGCTCGTACGGGTTGGAGGTGAGTGGCTTTGCAAAGGTGGAGAGAGAAGTGGGAGGGCGGCGCGGCGCGGCGTCTCGTAGCGTTGAGGGAGTCGACGGCGGCGTCGGCGTCGGCGTCGGCAGTCGTCACCCACTAGAAGAAGCTGAGAGGGACTAGACCTCGGGCAACAATGGGGCTCCCCCAGGATAAGACTCTATTAATAATTTCAAGTCGACGTCGTTACGCTTTAAGGACACCACTGCTGCCCGTCGAGGGAGCTTCCAGGGGAGGGAAATGCGGAAGCACACCGGGGTAGCTAAGCGATTCGTTCTTCTCTCGGGGGGACGACCTCTCAATTAGCAGACTTTTCTGCAAACTACCACTACCACCCCCTCCCCCTCCCTCGTCATACATCAACCATTACCACCATCCAACATTCCGACCTTCGCTATGTTTTTCCAGTTGTATCAGTCTTCGCAGCCTAGTTCTTCTCCTCTCTCTCCCTCCACACATAGATATCATGCGGATTAACCGGCTTATTCTTCGCTCGGGCAAATTCAGTTTGTTTTGGCAAGTGCCATAAATTGCAATTTTAATACAGTGCCGGGTGGAATTTTCGTGTGAGGAGAGAATGGCCATCAAGGGAGTTAATAATCAGAGGGATTTCGGGCGAGCCAGCTCGCCGCTATAATATTTTTCCTCGTTAATCCGGAGACTGTAACAAGGCCGGACGGGGTCAGTTAATCTACTCTTTCGTCGAATTTTACGAGATTCTCGTCGCACACCGGAGGCGGAGCAAGCATCGGAATGGAAGGTCCGTAAACGTCCTAATTAATTTTACGCGGTTCAGCTTTATGGAGGTTTAGCGCCCGCTTACCCGACGCGCGATCTCGCCTCTCCGTGCTCTCTCGAGGCTCCCTTCGCCAGCACCACCACCAGCAGAAGCAGCAGCAGCTTTTCTGCCAGATCCCGGCCTCTTCCCATTCCCGAGGATCTTCCTCGGGGTATCGTCCTGAGTAGCGAGTTTAATCCCTGCGGTCTCGAGCCGGCACGAACTTTACTCTCTCTCTGCTGCTGCTGCTGCTGCTGCTTCCTTCCTACCGATTTCGATGCCGATCGAGACAAAGCGCAAACCTATCCTCTGAATTCCCTTGGTTCCGCACTCCTCGCCGCGCTCACGTTCTTCCCCAGTCGCAGATGCCGGAAACGGCGCATCAATCGCATCATTTCGCGATAGCATGGAAAATTCTCGAGTTCGTGCCCTTCTTCCAAATGCTACTAGCTGTCCTCTCGAGCTCGAGGAAATCTCATCGGGTGTCGAAGCCTTTCAAAGGGATATCCGGCTCGGGCTGGCGGGCCAGAAAATAAAACGATTTTTTAGGAGGCGCGCAACTATGTGGAGGACTAGGGAGAAAGAAGGGGCGAGGCGGGCGAGGCGGTCGGGAAGGGGTGGCGAGAGAGCTAGAAATCTTTGTCGTGGAAATTCAAAAGCATAAAGTGTCGACGAGGCGTCCTGGGGAAGGCATCGCGCTCACGCGGGCGCGGCGACCCTTGTAAAGACGTTGAATTTTATGAAACGTCGGGGGATTCGGTGAAAATATGTAAATACGCAATAAAGCGTAAGCCCTCAGTACCACCTTCGCCAGCCCCGGCAACTCCACCCTTCTCTACTATGCTCTATAGCACTCTCCGCCCGCCACTTGCATTCGCCGATCCTATGCTTCTCTCTGCTTCCACGACGAATCTCAGGGAATCCCGTCGCGCCGTCGAAAGCGAGACCAGAGTGTACTAGCTTTCCAGCAAATCCACCACGAATTCGAAGACAAAGACCGTCGTCAGACTTTATGGACTAGCTCGCTCTTCCCCATCTTCTGTCTCGCCGCCCCTTTCCGCTAACGTAGATAAACTCCAAGATTAGGAGTACACCTCACTTATCTTACCAAGCACATCAATAGCAATAGGAAGCACCGCTTGTTAGAGAGTGTGTCCCCACTCTAAAGTGCAATGGTGCAAAAGACAGAATAAGATGGAGCTCGCGATTGGAACGCAATTGAATACGGTCCATTTAGTTGCATACTCATTCCTAAGCGATTAAGGACTAATCGCCGCTGGGATCTCCCGGATAACGATCAATCTGCGTCGTCGCGGGCAGATCTGTGAAAGTACTTGCTCGCAGCGCGCGCGGGCGCGCGCGCGCGAGTGTCATGCTTCGACAGCGTCACGGGACAAGAACTTTCGGAGAACTTGAACGCAGGAAACTCGGGCAGCGAAGAACTTAACCGAGTTCGGCGTCCCCATTCAAGTTTCCCTTCCTTTTTCCCTGGGAAACTTTTGACTGGTCTTCCATATGGCGGCGTGGTTGCTCATCGCTAATGGAAAAAGGAGGCAGGCGCACCAGGCTGGTTACGAGTTGGCGGTGGAGCGCGTCGCACCCACCTTGTAATTACTGTTATTTCCATAGGTTGCGGCGACGGTGTGATCTTGCTCGCTCTATTGGCGAAGCCTGTGATCATCCGATGATCCGGTTGGATTTGGGAAGGGTGAGAAGTGGCGCGGGAACGAAAGGGATGGAGCGCGCGCGCGCGCGCTCCACTGCAGTGGATTGTGGATCGTGCTCGATCAAACAGTCGACTTTTCAGGTGCGACGCGACGCGGCGCGGCGCGGCGCAATGTCGGGACTTCTGAATTTTCATGGAGAGTGCAGGAGCAGTGTGCTGCTGCTGCTGTCTTTGTCGGTGATGGTAGGGTATGGCAGAGGGTATCGCCCGGCTGAATGTTGATTTCGGTCGATAGTGAATTCATTAAATGCGTTTCGAATGCGACACGGGGCCTCGGCCGCGCCATTAGCACGCCGCTGGACATTTCGGCCAGCGCCTCGGGTCTTTGAGGGTTAATTGCGGGCGTGTTGCGGAATTCCATTAATCGAAACGGCTTTCAAGGCCTCTTCTCCTCTGGTATTTAAACTACACGCGTGTGCACGTGCTAGTCCACGGCTGATCGATGGTCCTGTCAGTGGTCCGTGCTTCCCTCTCGTGCACTCTTCGTCGAACAGCACGGTCCCGCAAAAACTTCCTCGTAAATAAGTAAAATCGACATACTAATTCGTGGTTCCAGTGGTGGCCGTGTTCGTTCGCTCGTTCGATCTGTTCCCTTTCAACTGGTTCTCGGCGAGGCCGTTCGCGGAAATAAAATCGAGTAATATGCAAATGGGGAGAAAGGATGGCCGCGGCCTCCCTTTCATCGGAAGAGTCGGGCGAACTCTGGAGAAGTTGCAGAGGGCGCCCCTTCCAATAGGGAAATGGTAAAAGCTGGTCTCGGCTCGGCCCGCCAGCTAACTTACAAATACTAGCTGCGCGCGTCAAGCAGCAGGGCGCATTACATATTTATCTTGGATGGTGGTGCCGCCGCCGGCGGTTCCAAACAACAGACCACCGTTTCAATCCAATTATGGAAGCGTTCAGAAAAGAAGCAGAGAAACCAGGAAGAATTGCAATAAACTCGCCTAGGAATCCGGTGCATTTATTCTTATCCAGTGAAAATAGTATGTAAAATGGATGGATGCCAGGGCGAAACTCTTGGAGGATAGATCTGGTGGTCTAGGCAAGAAATAAGTAGATTTTCGGAGTTGCTCTCGGTGGAGATCGTTTGTGGCTAGAGGAAGAGTACATGTAGGTATGTAGCTATCGTTTGCTTTCACGAGTGGCGCGATGGTCGATGGTGATAGTTTGGCTCCGGGGAAGTCCGCAGTGGGAAGGTAGTGGCAGTGGCGGTGTTGGCGGTGGGGGGAAAGGGTAGCGCGCGAGAATACGGAAAAATGTTGCATCCTCATCGGATGTGTCATGGTCAATAAAGGATAGAAAGGGTCGCTCGTATCGGTAGGACAAATCAGATCCGTCGAGGCGAAACCCCGAGTCCTTTTCGTCCTCGGATAGGTCAGCGCAGCGACAAAAACTCGTAGGAGTCTCTCTCGCTCAGCTAGAGCCTCCCGATGTCCCGATACTTGTTTCGCCAGTCGACCGCGGGGAAAACGAAAGCAGCGGACCGAATCGAATGGAAAGCCGTTCCTTCGAAATAGCCGAGCGGAAATTTACGAAGGAATTGCCCTTTCCGTGCGATCAGACCCTCGAGCTTTCCACTTACTCAAGAGATCGGCCACGAATCGCCGGCATCCTCTATTCCCATACTCCTCTATTCTGCCCTGATCCCACCAGAGGCCAAACGAAATTTCATAAGCTCCATCTCTTAATCCCATCGCGGCTTCGCTCCCTATACATATCTCGCTTTTGCATATACCCCCACCCAAATTGCAACTCTATCTCGCTGCTGCTACTGCTGCTGCCCACCCTCGCCCACTCCTTTCCTCTCCCAATTCCACTAGATTCAATTCACTCCACTCTTGGAATATCTCCTCTACCCTTAACTATTTAATATGTATATTTCCAAATCCGAATCAATCTAACGACGACTCCCTTCTTTTTTCTTGCAGTTCCATTGGTGAACATAAGCGTCGTGGAAGGGAAACCAGCCGAACTGCCATGTGACATCACACCACCGGGCGAGGATACCTTGCACATGGTCTTCTGGTTCAAGGACGAAGCCGGCGTGCCGCTATACACGTGAGTAGTCTATTAACTCTTTTATTCTCGGAATGGATCGTGCCATTGGAGCGCAAGCTTCTCCGGGGGAGACTTGCTTCCGGCCGATTGGGAAAATGGATAGCCCGACACTTATTAGATTCGAGCGGCATCCCTTGAGTTCTCCTCTCGCTGAAAAATGCGGAGCACTCGAGGAATCCCTGCCGGTAGGCAGCTAATATGCAGTAAAACTCGCGCTGCAAGTAGGTGTGCTCGGGCACTACTCTCTTTTCCATTAAGTTGAGCGTTCAGGATCGCATTATTAAACGTACGTCAGTGCTGGCCGTTGTCGCGCCAGCAGTGCCACTTGAACTAAAATCTCCTTGCGGCATCTCGGCCATCCCGCCCAAGAATCTCCATGTTTTTCACTCGGCCCGAACAATGAGATTCGGCTCACTTATAAAGAGATTCTTCCTTCTATCCGATTTTCCTCCGCTCCCTCGCTTTCCTCCTTGGTTAACTAACACAATTGGCAAATATTTCCGAGAATTAAAGCTCTCCTACTGTTTCTTTATTTGGGGCTTTATTAATTGAGTACGGTCGCAACATGGCATTGGGGGGCGGGTGGGCGCTCGGTCCCGGGGCAAATCGATCAGGCAGAAGTGACCGTAACCAACTGACAATTATTCCGCTTAATTGGTCCGCGTAATTCCACCTAATGAACCTACAGGAAACGCGGATCAAACTGAATTTACGCCCTCGCTAATAATTTCTTTCCTTTGGTTGGTAGCGGGCATGGCTGGATGCCTTTTTCGAAAAGCGATGCCAGACTCGACTGGAATCGTTGGGAACTGGTTGGCTTTCTTTGTATCTCGATGGTAGGAGCAGGTGGGGAGGCCGAATGATTAAATAACCAGACCATTTGGCTAGCGATTAATCGAACGCGTGGAGCCCACTCGATACTGCTCGTACAGGACAAACAGTGGCTTCCGGGAGTAAGCAAATAAAAGTAGAAAAGGCTTGTCCAGTTGGCAATAGCGAATGCGGCCGTAGAGAGTATAGCCGACGCGTGCACTTTTTCCAACGGGGATAGCTAGCTCCTCTTCCCTCGGAGCCCTCCGGGGAATTCACGGAGGGTGCTGCTGCCGGCCTCCTCCGCCTCCATCACCGGATGAATGGCTACTCGAATTAAAGTAGACTCGCCGCCGGGAATCTGGCCGTGCCTCCGATATTACCGGTGCTTTTGCGATATTTTCCGTAATTCGCAATCGCCGCCCAAGTCTCCCAATTAAACTTGGATAGCCCGCGCCCGACCACCCAAGTTTCGTTGTTTCAGACTCGAATTAGCTAGGGGATACATCCACCATCCCCTCCAAAGCATCGCATACATCCTCACCAATCAGACTAATACTCCACTCCGCCAGTATAAATCCTTCTTTCAGTTCGACGCTTCCGATCCCCTCTCGTAATTATCTCCTCTTTCCAGGGGGGAAACTTGTCGCGGCATAGATAGCAGATAGTCTGAATGAATAGACCGAGTTCTTTAAGAATGACGGTTTATCTCCGCCTGAAATCTTGCCGCTCATTGAAAGTCAGCGCGCCTGTCCTACGAGATTGGCCGTCCTCCACATATACGCTGATACACGGCCACGTGAGAGAAACTGCTCTTCCAAAATGTTCTCCTCTGCCTAAAGTTTCGGCTAATAATTTTGCCCCCAAAGAGAAAGCTCTCGCGAAATGAAAGGTCTCTGAAATCCGAGGATTTTTGTTGGTACATCGAATGAAATTGGCAGGAATTTCGCGTGATGATTTAAAGGAGCAATGCAACACAATCATCGGGAATGTCAGGAATCTCGACAGCGCCAGAGCGTACAGGCCTAATGAGGATCAGAGGGACGCGCACAATCAACTTGGCTGGCATGTAATTATAGCGTGTCAATAAATTTCAATCGGCGGCCGGTGCTCCCCGGGATATATGTAGGCGAGTGCGAGTGTGGGTGTGGATGTGGATGTGGCGCGGGGTTGCGGGTTACGCGGGGGGACGCGATGCTTCCGAGATTCAAGCTGGCAGCTTTATCGCCGGATAATTGATAACCGCCGTGACGCCAGCCTGTTGTTCCAGCGACGTCGTAACTGCACCGTCAGAGGATCACCCCCCCCGGAATATCGTTCGACGTTTCGGTAATCGTTCCACTCGCTCGTCTGGCAGTGTCACACACCTCGTGATTAATTGGCACGCGATCTCTTGGCATCCTCGGTCGCCGATATTAGTTTCTACAAGGAACAAGCAGCCGAGGGAAAAAGAGCAGCCCTCGTTGTCGAAGTAAAGTAAGAGCAGCGGCGCATCGGACTAGACGAGGCAAAGTTGTCGATACAATTCTCTATCTGGTTTGGCAGGCTGGCATTATGGCGTAAGTGAAAAAGAAGGGTAACCGTTCGGATAGGGAGCCATAGTGGCGAGTGGAGACATACGCGTATACCTATTGAACGAGACCCTTCTGCCTGCTAGAGGCGCGCCTTGGCTTACCTCGTCGGCCATCCAAAGTAACGGTTACTGCGAAAAGAAGCTGCTGTGAAAGAGCTCGCTCGCTCGCTCGCCTCCTCGCCTCCTCTTCCAGGCCAACCAGCCCTCCTCTCTTTTCCCTCTATTCATTCGTCGACAGGGCGCAATCACAGCGGACGTCGTCGCACTCCCACCTATCTCCCTCTGCATCGCGATAGCCTTCACCGCTTCCTGCCTACCACCGTGACGTTTGTCACCCGGCAAATGAGACTAGATTTTCCTGCTAGCCAAACACTCGGCCTTTGCCCTCCACACTTCCACCAGCTGTGCTGCCCACCCCAAACCTCATTCGTTCTCGTGGCGTTCGCTTCGAAAACTGATGCGCAACTTTCGCCGCTCTCCAGAGGCCTTGTTACTACCATCTCCTGAACCGGCCGATGATTAATCGACCCTACGTGCACTCGAAATTTAGCCGAATTTCGTGCTGGCGCGTGTGATAGCCTCGCGGCCCGCATACCACCACCGAGGGCCACTATCGACGCGAATAGTTTGGCTCGGTAAAGAATTCGCAAGCAGGGTCGATGGGCTTGAAGAAGGGGGATGCTGAATTGCCGAGAGATGAAGCGACCAAGGGGGAAAAGGCTAGTTGGTCAGAGGTGGAAGGCCGGTTAACCAGAGAGGGAAACGAGCGGATGTCGCGTACTAGCCATTCGCTGGAGGGGCAAGCGCGACCACTTAACCCGTTGTTTATCGGGCCTATCTCATTAGAGAAGTATTCGGAAGCCTGTGGACACATCAATGTTGGGTGCGTGCGGAGGAGTACTAATTATAACATACCATGCGAGGAAGGCTCGGTATGCCTGGTATGCGAGCACCGACAACCCTGTCTACCTCCACTTTGGTAAGCAACACATGCGTACTGGCACGTACGCCGCCCAGCCACACTTACACAGATGTGGTATATCAGCGACCAACGTTTCGTTCCACGGCCCACTATCGGAGCGATGGTCCTTTCTATCGGAACATGTTATCAAACATTTATGCCTATCCTCTGGACAGAGCGCGCGACTCGCCACCACCACCGGCTTTCACCTAGCCTAGCTTTCCTAGTTTCGCCAACGAACGCGTCACTTGAATTAGCTTGTGCCGGATACTCGCGAGAGCTCGGCTAACATGCCCCGCACCAAAACGGAAGAGAGGAGAGTCGGCCATGTGCGAGCTTGTTAACAGCAACTCCTACGCCGAACCCAGTCTGACATTCCCCTTCTTCCCTTTCAGCCGGTGCCTCTTCTCTTTTACGTAAAAGCCTGGACGATATTAATGCGCAGAATTATAAGGAGTCCGATAATGCGAAATGGGGCTGGCTGGTTGGCTTGTTGGCTGGTTGGCTGGCTGGGTGGTGCAGCGTACGTGGAAAACGTGAGCACAGTGAGAAGGCTATAGAGTGTCCTCGGCACATTGCTGGAGATTCGTTTGTGTTACTCGTCGAGTAATTAAGGGGATTCGCAAAGGTGACGCCGGTGCCGCCGCTGGCAAAGGCATTGCCAGAGGTATTTCGAGAGGAGAACATAGTACATACTATATGTATAGTATCAGGGGCGAGGTGGATGCGGCGGGGGCGCATTAATTTGTGTCAACGGTCGCTCGACGCATTTTGCTTATATACATTTACAAGTGATGCACGTCCCCCTCGAGCGGAACGTTGGCGATGGGGACAGGAACGTTCAGGCTATAATCCTCGCAGGCAGATATTACCTCGAGCGAATAGCGGGCACGCATCGCACGTAATCGAACGATATCATAAATTCGATGGGGCATCGTAACCCCCCGCCCTATACTTTCTTGCAACGAGCGACGCCCGTATGTTACCCTTATGTAGCGCCAACTACTTCCTTCCTTCCCCCCGTATAAGATATAAGAATGAAAATCTTCCGGCCAAGTGTTTCTCAGTTTCCGGCGGGGCCGTTAAATCACGGATGCTGGTGGTTCTCGCGGAGATTACTGGTAATTTCGAAGTAATTATCGGCGGGAGCGAGAAAGTTTTTCCTGGCTTGTGGCAGTGAGCGATACTCTTTACTCGAGAGTAGTTAGAGTTAGCCAACTGATCCACCTCGAGCGAGGTCTATCCTAGCCGGCCACGTCCTCGCTAATCTAGCCGATTATCACGCGGTTACTCTAAAGGCGAACTGTATTTAGACGGACATAATTTATTGGTCAACTATATAGAGGTAGTGTGCGGCCTTCGCAAGGAGCTCCACTGCCCCGTGGAGATCCTAATCTGCATCTTGACCCGAGAACACCTTCCTGACCCCATTTGCCAGCCAGCGGCGGCGTCCTAACCGAGCGAGCGAGCGAGCGAGCCCCGCCGAGCTTTCGATCCTGCCAACCGTCCACCACTCAGAGTATAGGCTTCACTGGGAGCACCGATTCCAAAATCTAATCTCCCCGCTCCCATCTCACCCTCTTATTTATCGCGGCGTATTATTCCCTGAATAGTTATCCGCCCTTAACGAGCTGTCCATCTTCTCTTGAACGATTGGTTAACCGTAATTAAGACCGACCGCACCCACTCTCCCACCCCGGTAATCTATACTCGACTTGGGAACTCTCAATTAATTGGATAATGCGGCAGATTGAGCAGTTTAAAAACGGAAGTGGAGAATTGGGGAAAGGGAAGGTGGTGTGGTGTGGTGTGTATGTATGTGTATAGATGTGTTACGGTGGAGTCGGCATCGAAGGACTCGCGGGAAGAGAGCAAGCCGTTGATCGTGGGGATTGGTCAGAGGATTAGGGGCCTCGGCCAGGTTGGAGCTCGCCGAGACCGAGAGTTTCTGTCGGGGGTCGCGACCCCGGATTCATAGGTCAGAACCTATTGCTCGCTAGGTACGCCGCGCCACCGGAAACTCCATTTTAGGAGCTTGATCGGGAAGTTACGGATACGAGGCGATAGGAAACTCCTCCCTCGCTCCGGTCCTGCAACGCTTTGCACCCCATTACGACTTAACTTTTGACCTCGCTAATGGAATCGAACGGTTTCGTTCGATTATTGCTGGCCGCGATTTTCAGCGACTTGGCAACTCGACCAATCACACCCTTCGCCCCTATATTGTGACAAACTAAAACGAGCCGCTGCGAGAGCTCGTCATATTTTCGAATTCCCACCACGAATGAACTGCCCGCTGACCCCTGACCAGGTCAGAGGTCGAGAGGAGCAAGTTTTACTCCGCTCGCACTTGTTCCACGGACACATCTGCCGCGCGCACGAGAGGGAGAGAGAAGGAGAAAGAGAAAAAGAGAGTAGGAACCGTCCTCCAGAGGGAAATGGAACATTCGTCTCTGCTTTGCAAATAAAGATTTCTACCTGTGCTTTAGATCTAGTCTGCCAGCTTTTCCACTCTCTTTCACTCGTCCCACTCTCCTAGTGGATATAATCTATTTTGTTCGATGTTTTTATACGCTCGTTAAAGCCGAAATTTCAATAGCCTCGCGGCAACCATTACCTCCGCATCGAGTTACATCAACAATACCGACTGTCAGGGATACGTTTGCGCTGCGCTAGCACAATAATTTGCGCACCGACCAGAATCGCCTATCGCCTAGTGCGTTTACAGAGATTTAACCATTATCATAGCCGCACTAGCCCGGGATCTAATCAGATTTATAGTTTACACGCGCCAATCTGATTAATTGTAATTACTGTAATTATCGGTATTCCCTACTTCATATACCGATAAATCATATCAGTTTCCAATACCGGGTTAAACTTCCACCGGCGGAAATACAGTAGCGCGATCAGAGGAAAAATTATTTAATAATCCTCGATGGAAATTGAGCCGGTCACTCGGAGACCTGAGCAAATTACATATTCACTTAGCAGACAGCCGGTGAAAGATCTGAAATAGATGTTTCACGAGGACTCTGACGAAAGGCGACCTTTCTGCCATGGAAAAAGAATACGAGTGGAGGGAAGGTGAGCCACAAATCGAACAACACGTGTCGCAGAGGCGCCCGGTTATTCAACATCCCTTTCCATCTCACTGCTTTCCAAGACCATAAATCAGGTGTTTCCTGGCTTCGTTTAGCAAAGTTCCCTCTTGCTCGGAGCTAAGCAGGAACCAAGGTAAATAAGAATTTCCAGCCAGTGTCCGCGAGACACAGGTTCGAAAGTGTTCAATAGTTAAATTGGCTGCTTGTATTCAGCGCCTTTTTAACCAGCGAAGACGTCGGAGAGTGATGTAAACATGATCGAGCTCAGCCGGAGTAGAATTGAGTTCGTGCAACGATTGGGTAAGGCTCGGGAGGGTGACCCGCTTATTGGCGAGGGTTACGTGTCAGTTAAATGGGGTCTAGAGTCGACATGCAAGCAGAGCTAACAGGCATCGCCGACGCTATCGCCCTTCGAAAAGGATTATGGAATTATTTTGAGATCTCCTTCGGATAACAATGCCTTCTCATACGCCGCTTGAACGAATGACGTTAAATCTGCAGGGCTGATTGTATAATTCAATAGTATTATAGGGGATCGTGAAAGATTGGTGTAAGATTTATAATAAACGGCCTTTCGATTTCCCGAAAGATGGAAATATGGAAATTGGGGGGGGGGTGATAAAGGGAGATAGAGAAAGAGCGATCCGAACCAGGAAACATTTCATTTGGAACCGCAGGATTATCCGGGCGAGCGGAATAGGCTGATAATCGTTGGTATTACGAATTTAACGGAACACCGACAACATCTGCATAGTGGGGTCGGGGACGTAAATCAGTGATATGTACACCGATGTGACGCTGGGTGTAACAATGCTTGTATCCGTAGAATCCGCGACAGCGATTCCGTCCTCGGGCTTGTAATTGCAACTGCAGCCCAGGCAGGCAGGCAGGCAGGCAGGCAGGCTAGCAGGAGGGAGGGATTGTTTTAGTCCGGTATTCGCCGTACACGGGTTGTATGGCCGGCTCATAAAACGTTCTAATGCCCCTCTTGTTTCCTGTTAACCGCGAAACAGTGTAAAAGATAGTTGTCCCGACGCGTAAGCTGCTGTTAGTGCTGGGATAACAATGCGTAAGGGATACTCCCCGGCTGTTTCGCCTTCAAACATACGGAACATGCAAGCCCCGACCACATCGCATCCTCTTCTTCTCTCCATTTATTCTTTAATTCGTGCACCTCTTTCCCATTTTCTCAACATCCTTTCTATGTTTGCAGTTTCAATTTGTAAAAGGTGGAACGTTTAGCTCCTTTAAAATGAATTTAGGGGATTAGTAGCGCCCGACCAGCCGGCCGGCCGGCGCGCGAAGCCGAGTGTTCCCTAATAAAAAGAGAGGCGCGCGTACATGTATTTTCTACATGGCATTCTTTGGGAAAGAATGATGGTCGAGAGCGGGATTCATTCGCCACGTATTAAATTCAGTGAATACGTACTATTTAATCTACGCTTTTCGATTTCACGCGCCGATTGTGTAATATTTCCAGAGCTCATGCACCTGCGGATTATTGCGTCTCTTTTAGAAACATCTGTCCAATGGTACGATGGCGAAATATTCGGAGCCGCTAAAAATCATAATCTGCGGGAGCGCATACTCCGCCGCTATACCTATACGCGGATCAAACTTTCAGTGGGATAGTGAAAAAGCACCGATATATATCCAGCCCGCTGTGTATGGAACATAGACGCGGTTTACCACTTTCAATTCTGAGAGCCATTCAGGGCTTCCTTTGACGTAATTTCTCGCAATCCCTAACTAGTTTTAAGCCTCCCCTCACTTTTTCCCTCGATACTGATCGCAACGATCGATTGTATAAATCCACCAGTCAAAAGCAACAACCTCGAAAAATGGGTGAAATTGCGGGAGGGGGAAAAAATAGAAATACTGGGGTTGAATTGAGTATCTTCTGTTTGTCGAAGTGAGTAAAAATGAAGCAACGGCAGGTGTCATTCAGAATATTTGAAGGGAAACATTGGATGCATGCAGTCATGCGATGAATGCTTTTTACTCGACATCATTTATTCCCTCGGCTGGCTCTCATTGATTGCGTGCCTTCAACACTTGTTGGCCGATATGTCGACGCAGTCGAAATACGAGTAGTCCTGGGCGGGATTGCTAGTGCGATCTCGAATCCCTGCATAGTTAACCTTAAAAGCGGTGAGCCCGCTCGGGCAATCGGTGTCGATCTATTGCATTTCGCGCACAGTTTGCAATTGGCCGATACGTCCGGGGAGAAAGGTAGACGGCGACGGAGAGTTCCCAGCAGTGCTGTTCCATTTTCGCAAATAGCTTTGTACAAGCCGATCTCGTAATATTTGCCTCGACATAGTAAGCGAGTAGTGTTTTGCCAGTTGAATGTTTTCCGGGAAAGAGCTGTGTAGGCTGGAAGCGTAGAGTGCCACCAGCCCCAGTGAGAGGGAGAGGGAGAGAGAGAGAGGGAGAGAGGAAGGCTGTATACTTGATGCCCGTATGTACACGAGGACGCGTGTGCACTCGCTATCGAGCTGCCTGTAACCCCTTGACGCTCCGTAAATAATTATAGCGAGGGCGGTGCGAGTATGGTGGTACTCGTACGCGGCCCGACTTCCAAGACCGTCAAACGAGCCACAGCACAGCCTTGTCCACCGTCCGTTTCAACCCTTTTCTCTGCTCTGCTTCTGCAGCTTCACCAAAAGGAGTTTGCGCCTCTGCTCTGCTCTCCTCTGCTTCTAGCATACCCGCCGGCCTGCCGGCCGACAGGCCGACCCCTCCCTCCTCCACTGTCCTCCACTGTCCAGCTCGCTCCTCTGTAAAAGCCCCTCGCATCGTTACCTGTTACAAGGTCTCAGCGACCATTAGTCCTGTAACGTACACCGCTTCCAGTTTCATTCAATCTCGATCCGCTTCAAGCCGGCAAACCATTTGCGATAATAAATGCACTGAAAGCCAACGATTTATTAAACGTCAATTTATTATTTTGTAATCAGCCGGCAGTTGCTGTGTAATTACATTTCGTTCAGTGGCATTACGGATCAAAAGGATAGGCTAAGCAAGTCGAAATTGGATGCGGTCTCACTGAGATTGGCAATCGATGGACCGCAGCTGCCCCCTCACTCAATGGACGAATTCTTCCCAGCGAATGTTTCGCTTTTAATTAATTTTTGCACCGGTGGCGCAGCTGTAACGTACGAAAAATCGCTGTGGTCGGCCTGGGGCCGCGTTATTAGTATTAAATCGGGGCCAGTAATATAAGGGCGGGATTCGAGTTTGCTTCCGCGGATGATTGCTTCGTTACCGGGTGTAATAAACATATCGAAGGATTCCTACCGATACGCAAATGCAAAGAGATGAGCGGGTTGGGGCGGGGTGCGGAAGGGGGGGAAGAGCGGAGAGGCCACGCAGTGTCATAACCGTGGCATTATTTTGCCGCAATTTTATTGGCCCGGTTTCGCGACGTCAATCATTGGGATCGCAGCCGAGCGCAATAACACCGACGGCTCTCCGGCGGCTCCCTGTTCCGCCCTCTGGGTTCCAGCTGCAGATATATATCCAGTAACAATAACAGCTGCGCAACATCGAATCAAATATCAAATTCCTCTCTCGGCCGGCGGTGAGCAGAACGATGACTGCCAGATGAAAATACATATCAGAATACTGTGAAACTATTGAAATTAGCGTACGTCCGAGCGAGCAGAAGTTCAACTGTGCTCTGCGCGCTCAGCGGATACGCGCTGCTACGCGCCTAGTCCTTTTTCACGCTTTGCGCCCCCCTCGCGATAAGTTCAACTCTAATAGCGGCCTGCCAATCGGCCGACAATGATCGTTTAACAGCCATTCTTCGGGCAACCGAATGAAAAGCGCCGGCATGATTATCAGCGTGCCGCCGATAATAACTCTCATTATAAACGAGAGGTGGGTCAGTTGATGCCCGGGCAGTTTGCGCGATGCATGTACCCCGATTAATAAAATCAGATTCCAATCAAAGTTATGCCCGGCGCTGTTATGGCATCGATGCTAACGCTGTTAAGCTGGCCGTGTGAATTCGGCAATAGTTTGAGCCGCCACTGCCAGCCACAATGGCCATGAAAATGGCGATTTCATCGGGAAATATTGGTTCGAAGCTTTTCGAACAATCGCTTTCGATCCAACGGAGAGTCCGCCTCGATTTTTCGATGTCCCCATCAAGCTGCAAGTAGAAGCCTCAGCTGGGATGACCAGTGAGGAAGCATCCAGTGGAGATTCTCGCTATTGCCGAAGCTCCGGCCCGTATTACGGACGTGCCACGTAATTCATAGAGACTCCTACCTCCTATAGCCAAGTGCACTTCATATCCGTCGTATATTTCGCCGAGCGATACACCCTTTAACACATGGCCGCTACTCCCTCGCGAGTGTATAAATTATATTTTCCATTAGAATGTCAGCTGGACATCGGTATTTAACGGTCACTTGGAATGGAGGGCCAACCGGCCGCCCACTTATTCATACGAATATGTACATTTCGCCGGGGAGCAATGTTAAAACGAGAGCAGCTCTCAATCTATCTCGCGCGAGAGCGGACGTTTCCCCGGCAGTCTTGTTTTTCCATTTATTCCACGCATTGAAAGCTTTGTAAACCTTTGGTTTAATAATTTGCGCATCGTTGCTTTTCGACGGCGGCAGCGGCGACGGCATTCAATTGCAGCGTTAACCGGTCTTTTAAATACAGCAGGCGGATTGGTGTCCATAATGGGCTGTAAGCCTCCGGCGACCGGTGACAGACAGGTTTAAAATTGAGCTGCGGTAAATCTTAGCGTACCTCTCTCGCACAGCTTAGCCGCTAGAACGTGAATTAATTATATGCTCTGACACCGTTGCGGTCTCTTGGTCGGCGTCATCGCGATTGCTCCTGATGCCGAATCGGAAGCTTTGCTCCAACGATTGCGGTTACGTGACGGACGCGCCACCATCAGGACTCGCTTCCGTTCTGCCAATTCCGAAATAAAACACTTCCGAGCCGTGGAAAGATAAATCCGTTGGGGTGGAAAGGAATCAGAGTTTCGATAGCGTTCATATCAAATAATAACCTAGCGATTTCGAGAGTCATGCGGCAAATGGGCGGTCGGCAATAATTAGGGCTTGGACGCTGATACCATAATTAAGAGGCGATTCACTGGCCAGTAAATAATAATAAACGTTTATGCTGTCGTGGACGGGCTATCGGCCGGGGGAGTATCGGGGCTCCGGGTGAAGTGTTTGATTTGAATACCAAAGGCGACCCACCCCTATCGATTTTACTATCTCGCCGTTCATTCACGCGTATAACGTTGCTCCGTCATGCGCGCGATAATATATGTATGCATCCAACTACACGCCAGCCTTCACATAAGCATCATTAATGAACGACATAAACCGACGGGACGACGGTGTGAATTGTACTAATAATTCGCTGACTGAAATTCCGTAATACAGCAGAGATACGAGCATCGGCCGGCCCTCTCTCTCTCCCCCGGAATAATGAGCTACTCGGCATATCATTATTTAATATAATAGATAACATATTCGTCACGAGTACTCGGAGGCATTTCGATTGGTCGATTGCAGCGGTATACATCGCCATCATAAGAGTTTCTCCCTCGTAAAATCACCGACCCGAACTTAACATGATTTATAGTTGTCGAAAGGGCACCGCCTGCCTGCTTTTTTTCTCTCCCGCGTTAAAGCCGGGTTGTTTTAGTTCCGGATTCAAGACTAAATCCTATCGCTCAGTCGCCGTTGAAGGGTTTGGGGTTGTTAGGTCCGAGTGGACTGGACGAGTGTCCTTGCAGCGTAGAGTGGGGAATGCCGACTCTCGGAATACAAGAAGCCCAAGGAAGATAGAGCGAGCTGAAGGAAGAGGAGAAGGGTGGTGGTCTGGGAAGGGTGAAGTTGTGATACGAAGGGCCTGGGTGTCGGAGGGGTGAGTGTAAGACCGAGGGTGGAAGGAAGCCACTAAAAGGAAGAGAGGACGTGGTGGCCGGAGCGTGCCGGCGAGGCAAGGCGAGGCGGAGCAGGACGCGACTGGTGGGACAAGCTGGACAAAAACCAGGCGAGAAAAGAGTAACACGTAGGAGGCGTAAAAGAGAACAGGGTGCGGCTAAAGTAAGGCCGGCACTGGAGTGCGGCAATGGGCCCTCGTCCATCTCCATTTAAATCGCGTTGCTTGGCGATACTTAACTTTAAAAATGGTCCCTGTATATTACCAGCTCGAACTACCCTCCCTCTCTCTTTCTTTCTCTCGGGCGCGCTCTGTCGCCCACTCTCTGCCGCGACCCACCCCCTCTCTTGCGTGCGCCGCGCTCAAGCAAGCCCTTAAACTCTCTCTCGGCTTGCGGCCCCATTGCGCCCGGAGTACGCCGCGCCGGGCCGCGCCGGGCCACGCCACGCCGCGGTGCGCAGCCACCGAGTACATCGTTTACGCGGCAATAAGGGAAACTTATTGCCGGCCAGCTAATAACGAACGATTCCCACGCGGGATATCCGCAGACTTTATTTTCCAGCCCCGGCAGCTTTACGGCCAAGCTCCCACTCTCGACACGACCATGGCCCGGCTCGCTCCTTCCCTTCTTCCATCTCCTCCTTCTCGTCTCTCTAGTCCTGGACCCTCTCCGACTCCTCGCCTTGCTTGCCTGCCTGCCTGCCTTCTCGTAGCTCGCTCTCTCCTTATTCTTGGGCAGAAGCCAGGCTACAAGCCGGCCACTAGCACTGTTCATTGAGCATCCATCTTTCATGAGGCTAGCCCACGAGTGGTGTACCAGCCGACACAGATATCCAGCTGTCCTCGGCTTCGGATGCACCGCCAGCCCAAGAGTTATACTCTGATCTGATCTAGCTCGATCCCTCTGCCACCGACCGCTTCGGATTTACCATCAATCCCTAATAGTACTTGGCCTATTAATCGAAGCGAGGATGTGGTTAGGCTCGGCAATTATAATTGCGAAAGTTTATGACATAGACCATCCGTTGGAATTAGCGGAGCAGTGCCAGTTGAGTCAGTGTAACGGTAGAATTCTACATTGGCGAATACGTGATTCGTTGGCCGCGCGAAAGCGTGAAACAGAGAAGCAGCCAATGTGGATAGCTAGTATAGCTGCCGACTGCTAATAGCAAGCAATTCCCTTGTGGAATCTCGGTCTTTATACGCTCATAACGCTATATTTACTGAGCTCACTGGCCCCGAACACACCTACTCACAGTTATTAGCGCCCTATCTAGATCTCTTTGAATAGGGATTCCTTCCCTTAGCCGAGCATTTAGCGATCGCAAGAACTCTCCTGGCCTTCATCTAGCATGTATGTTTGCGAGATCGAGATCTGGAAAAAGAGCGTATCGAGGGGTTGGCTGAATGCTGGCGCGGAGGCGCAGAGGGTTCAGGAATCGTTCGGAATTCAGTGGTTCCGATCGGCAATTCTTCGCGAGTAGCGCGTACACAGAGGGTCGAGTAGCGACAGAGCAGAGCGATTCCCCCGTGGAATCCCGATCTTTACACGCTCGTAACCCGATATTTACGAAGCTCTCGAGCCCGCCCGACATACGCTCTCGCCAGTCGCTCGGCCACCAGCCGCTCGCTTCCTCGCTCGCTCGCTCGCTCGGCCAGCCATACAGCACACCACCACCACCACCACCACCACCACCACCACCGACAGCAGCCCGTACTTCTAATGCCGCGCGATACGAGTTGCCCTTTGTCAAAGAGCACTCGACACCTTCGTCGAGTCGAAACCCTCCTCGAGTCTGGCCTCCATCCTCCACCTATCCTAGCCGCCCTCATCCTCTCGCCACCTCTCTTTATCTATCTCCTTCTCACTCTCCCTCAGCCTTCGTCTCGACGTTTTCGAGCTTCGCAATTACTGATGAGTTCGCAGCCTCTCCGCCAGGAATACGCCGGCCAGTTATCATTATTTCAATGACCGGTCTACCACTTGCCACGCTGTTTAAGCACCGAGTCTCGCTGTCTGCGATTCACTACAACACCCGGAACCCAACTCACCTCGCCTCGCCTCCCCTTCCCCACCAGCCCCTCATTTAGCCGAGTCAATAAGCCGAGCTTAGTAAGCGGGTTTACCTGGCAATCCTCGGAAATTTTTAATAAGCTTGCATTCTCAATGCGAGAGCCATTGCTACTCATACAGGCGGAATTAATTAAAGGCTAAAGAAACTGAAGGGTGAGTTAATGAAAGAGCAATAGAGAAAGAATTTTGCACGTGGCATTCATTAGGCTCTGGTTTGCTAGTAATGTTTAAAGGGTCCCAATCTGTCTTTGGCCGCAGCACTCTCGCTCCATTAGGAAATCTTTGCGAGTTGGAGCGGTGAGGATATCTGCTATTTGGGAATATGAGGGCACCGGGGATATCGGAGCCGACACCCTGCGATGTAATATCGATAATAGATCGAGCACTGGCGGAGGAATATGGGAAAGGCCAGGAGCGATGTGATAGGAGGAGGGAGAGGGCGCGCGAGAGTGCGCCACGGGCCGAAGAAAGAGAGGAAGTAAGGGTAGGGTGGTGGGCCGGGGAAAGGAAGAGGCAATTACGTATTCAGAGAATCGACCGAATTGCGCTCGTGCGAGGAGTTATGGATCTCTGCATTGCCGAGAGATGCAGGTGCGAAGAGGGCCATTTCGTCGTCGGGAAGGGACGCCGAGGCGTAGGGAGGGAACGGGAACGGGAACGGGAACGGCGGCGGGTTACATTCTCCATTGGTACTGACGATAAAAAAAAATACGGGGAGCGGAACGACGGCGGAGGCAGAGGCCGCCGCCCACGGTAGGGCAGAGGCCGAAATAAACGGGGCTATGCGAACGAAATTAAATGAGTCCGAGGAATGTATCTGCAGTGCACGACTAGCAGTTCCGAGTACGTCAGAAAGAAATATTGCGGCTCCGTGCCCGCGATAAACGTCTTTTCGAGTCGAGTGCAAAGTGAGAACAGGCCGTTCCGAGAGTCGCGATCTTCCTCCGAAGAATCATTAAGAGCCCAGTAGTCGGGTGGACCGATCTGATTAGAAATCGAGGCCGCTCCACTTTGAAATTGCTTGGAAGGGCGGAAGGGCGGAGGGCCGGCGCTAGTTTTTACCGGTGTCAGGGGGGAACGTACGAGTCCGCGATAAATTTGCTCTCTCATAATTAATAGTCGAGGATATTCATGGTGGAGGTATGAGGCGTGGGCGGAGCTGGCAGCTCAAGCCTGCAGCGTGCAGTTCTCGACGAGGGCAATCCGTATCCGTGTCAACGCGATAGAGCGACCAGGAATAACAGCGATTTATCTTGGCGCAGCGGGATAATTTTCGGCCCGCCGAGCGTGCACTGCTAACCTGTCAGGTGGACTCCCTCTCTCTCACACTCTCTCGCTCTTGTCAGCCCTTTTCACATCTCGCAGCTGCTAATCCGACTGGCAGAGATTCGGCGGCCTGGCCACGTTTCAGAGCGCGCTAACGTCAAATTCCAAGTGACCGGTATTCCCATTACAAATGATATAGACTTACATTTGGACGCATTGAGTCTTATCGGGGAGTACGCTTCCTATGGCGGATCCTCGATATAAAGCATAGGATAACGGGGCATCGCGATAGGTTTAGAGTAGAGGAAGCCATGGGGGACGTTGTCAGACGTCGATTATTATATCGTTCGGTTTTCGCTCTGACGCTGCGTTGCAACCTCCCTCGAAAGCCGAAACACTCGGCCCTCGTCGGAGGACCGCGCTCTATCGGACCGCAGATAATTATTTCCAATAGCTATGGTCAGTATAATGGATCCCCTGGTGATGGTGTATCGTCGCTTTTTCCCGGGGCATTCGATCACGCAAGCCCCTTCCTCCTCTCCGTTCTCGTTCTCGCTCTCGTTCTCATTCTCGTTCGCGTTTATTGCAGGATATCTCGAGTACCAATAGCTGCCCAACGACCGCCGATGGCTGGCTTTAACCCTTGTTCGTCCACTTAACGAACTTCACTCCTCGAGCCCGTATCCGTAAACCATCCCCGACGGGGATTGGTATTGTTACACCTATAGCGAGTGGCCTCAAGTTTCCGGAACGTCTCGCGGCCGCTCGCTGCCTCCCGAGCAGATCCAGCGGACACGCGATTATTCGCCAGGCTTGCCCTTAATTGTTTCCTATCACGTTTCCTCTGAATGTCGGGGGACATCCATTGTTCCCACTAATAATGAGGACACGGATATACAGAATGTAGAAGCTCGAATTGGGAAAGGTTGGTTCGCGTATATCGTGGGAGCTTTAGTAAGAGAGGAGTCTGACTGAAGCGAGCAGAGATACGAGATATCACCGATAGAGGAAAGACAGGGCGACGCAAGACAAGTCGTGTAAGTATTAGGAAGGTTGTTTCCGGGCGAAAGCACCCGGGCGTACTTTCCCTGTAGGGATAAATCGCCGCGGGCTCTTGCAAATTTACGTATAAACTTTTTTGTTAGACAAACTCGGCAGATTACTTTTTTATTCTCGAAGCGATAACGCCAGGATCCCCTGGCAAACAATGGCCAACGACGTTTCTTTACTTAGCAGTCGGGAAGAAGATCGATGGAACGGGAGAGCGTTGCCGGGGTACCGAAAAGGCTCGATCCCGAAGCAAAAGCGTCGGTAGGGAACCTTCCAAGTTTTCGGAGGGGGTGTATTTTAAGGGTTGCTCGCTCGGTGGGACGAGGAACTCCGGCTAGCCAAGGGTGCCCGGCTCTCTTGGCCGAGGCCCTACCTACGGCTCACTCTCTCTCCCCTAGAACTCCTCTACATTCAATCCTTGCATTCGCGTGGTAACCGGGAACGAGAGAACCTGTAAAGGTTCTTCGATCCCGCTCCCATCCACTCGGCTTGGCCTGCCTGTTCGCCCGAGTTTTCCCAATGTCCGCGGTAAAAGGCTGGACTGCCTCGCTTTTCAAGCGTCCTCTCAATGTCAAAGAAGTATCCGCGTTCTGCCAATGGAATCGACAGTTCTCCTATCTAATGATATTTTCCCTTAAATATGTTTCCAACTGCCAGGTCACTCGGTACAATGCCTGGCCATGCAAAATCAACTGTCCTGCCATTCGAACTCATATAATTGAGCGGGATAGAGAAGGGCCAACTTCATTAAGCCAATTAGACTGCTTTTTTCTCGGAAGGAGGGAGACAAAGCGACTAAATAGGAGTGGAGGTTGGAAGATTTTTGGGAAGTCAACAGAACGGAATGGGCGGTTAGTTGAGAACGAGGCTTACCAGGAGAGAGCGGAAGGTCAGTCTGCTGCGCTAAGAGAAGACCCGATGCGTGTCAGCTCGTTAGCTCGAGTCAGTGAACAGGAGCTAAGCAGATTCGTTTCTCCCTTGGCGCGTTGTTTTGGCAAACGTTGCGTAGAGAATGGGGCTTGCTTTGCTCGGCTGGTGCCCCTTTTCAAGGTGCCCTTATTCATCAGCGCGTCCACCCTCGGACACTACTCCTACGGCCGGCAGCAGCCCCGGAGCCCTCCAGAGCTGCTTCGAGCCACTTCCTTTGATCTTAACCTCGTCGAGACCGCGCGCGCAGGCCTCTTTTCAAGCGTTTCACTCAGCCGCCTGGTAATAGGTACCCTTCGCGAAAAACCGACCCACCAAGAGAATAATCATCCGGAAATCGTCGCGCCGCCGCCCTGAAACAGCCAACCTCGAGAGCGTCTTCGCCTTCTCTTCCCTTTTCGCTATCCTTCTCCCTAAGCCTTTTCTCCTTCCTCCACTACTCTTTGCCGCTACGGCCTTCCGCTTATTTCTTCGCGCCCCATCCCCGCCTACCGTCTTCCCCGCTTTTTGCTCCGATTCCCCTTTGACCCTCCAACCTTCCCACTCGCTCTCTCTCTCACCACCACCCCCTTTCCCTGCCTCCTTCTTTTTTCAACGCGCTTTGCCGGCGACAAGCGACAAACGGCGCGGCTCCACGCGCGCCTCCTTCATCCTCCTCCTCCTCCTCCTCCACAACTAGAGAATATTCGAGCCGCAAAAGCTATTGCGAGTCCTCTCGTTCCTTCATCCCTTCCAAATTCCAGCGGTCTTCCTCCCAAGAGTGGCTAGTGGACGAAGAGCAACCGCCAGCCAAAGATCTTGCCAATTTAAAATCCCAAAATTATTATCACAGGTTCATGGTACGAGAACGGTACTATGTACCGCGTTGTTTCCCAAGTCACGTTTCACTAGCCGCTTCTGCCGGTGGTCGCCGGTAATCTCGTCATAATTGTGCAGAGACTATCTGCTCAAACGCAGATTCTCCGAACGCGGGATTACTGTGGTCACTCTCTCTTGAATGCGTAAGCTTCTAATCCCATTATCGGTCTGGTGTTGCCGCTGGTAAGTCAGCATATTGACTGGACGATGAGCAGACGGTGCAAAAGTAGAGATTTGTTGTCGGGGGGACGGGAGAAGGGGGACGACAGCTTTCGCAATTGTAATAGAAGAAAGTCCAACGAGAGGAGAGGTGTTCGGCTGTCCCGCTTATTTCGACGACGGTAGCGAGCATTTGTCACGATTTACGAGGATAGCGGCAAGTTTCGTTAGGAATAATGGCTGCGGTAACCGCGTTTCACGATTCAGCGACTCCTCGAACAGCAGCACCAGCACCAGCACCAGCACCAGCAGTAACACTGGCAGGAACCATGGAGAGAGCGAGTCCGATATTCGGAACAATGTCAAAATACGGAATGCGGGGGAGTTGCATCCGCGGCTCGGCCGTGTATGCACCTATGCGCTCCCGTGTGTGTGTGTGCGCGCGCACGAGTGTGTGAGTGGCTGAGCGGAGAGAACACGCTTGAGAGAGTAAATGAACAGCCAAGTGGGAGACAGTAGTGATCTCTCGACGATATTCACGCAACAGCGATTTCCAAGCAGAACCCTCTCACGCGGACAGATTTACCTTGCTGGGTAGGTCCGAGCGACGAGGAGCGTTTCCTCCGGATTTATGGGCTTCCCCTGAATTCCAATATAAAAGTATTATATCGACGCAGCGTCCTGAAGTTTCTGCTTCCTCTGTGCCGCGTGCGGGAGTGCCTGCCTCCGAGCAGTAGCAGTAGCGGCAGTAGTAGCAGCTTCGATCACGAGGGGAAAAAAGGCCGGGACGCCTTGGGCCAGAGTGAAAAAGTGGACAGCATGACGGACGAGCGTGTCGCTCGATCGTGATCTGTCCACTGCGGGCGTCCCGACGTTCGTCAAGATCCCCCCTGCCGACGCCGCCGCCGCCGTCGTACCGAAAGATCGCCAGACGAGCACCAGGAATTATGAGCGGCGCTCCTCCCCCTCACACTCCCCACTCAGCGAACATGGAACTTTTTCCGTCCATCGGATAAAAAGGAGAAGTCGACGTTTCGTCCAGATGGGCGAAACAGATGTCCTAACTCTTCGATCCTCACTACCGGTCAAACTAGATTTGTTTAAGCCAGCTAAATAGTGTGAAACTCCCGTCTGACTTATGGCCGGGCTATACTACTTATGATTTGAGTAGTATCGTCCGTAGCCAGACGTCTACCATGTGTATTTATATACGTATCCATCTGGTTAGCCAGTATAACTGGCAAGGGAGCTTTTTAAGAGGACGCGTTCCGAATTTCAATGGGCGAAGCTTTAACGAGTTGTCCATTAAAGGATAAATCTCGGAGCGTGTTACATGAGCGAGAATGTGAATGCAATATTAAAAGCAGAGCTGTATTCAGGCCCGGCGTAGCATCGCGCCGCGCGGTGATTCGGGATTTCGCGGACTCTCAGCGGGGCTTGAAATTTTCTCGCACAAATAAAAGATTTGGGCTGAAGCACCTTCTTTTCGAGAGAGCGAGAGTGAGCGCGCCAGACCTAACCCAGCCAGAAAGAGTGCGGCAAAAGAGAGAGTGGGGAGAGATTGTTTCGCGTAACGGAACTGGAGCATCTTGGTGCGCAGTGTGTACTGGGCAACGTGAAATACACTTCTACCACGAGAAGAAGTTGGAATCCAGTATTTACGCTGGCACTATAAGCCCGCGCCACTTCGGACAGATTATATTCCAGAGATGTGCATTCTCAAGCATGGTCGAACGGGAATTACAAAGAATTTTCTAATTCTCCCATCCGCAAACGGTAGATGATGAAAATGTAGAATTCCGAGGAATGCGAGGATTCGTGTTCACGAACAAAATGTTTCCTCATTGAAATGCTGCATTTAGACAGAGGCGATCGTATAGTCGGAGAGAATGGCATCCTCGCTAATTGCACAAGCCAGTGGAAATAAGAGAAACACACTGACTTATTAGCCGACTTACTTAAAATAACTCGAAGTAATGAATAGTCTCGCATTACCAGTGTATATCGGATTAGCGCGTAGTACTCTCGTTCGCACCGCTGAAAAGCACAAGCAGGATTAAGTTGCACATCTTCTAATGAGTATGTAGAAATTGCCTGTTCGCCGGGACAGAGCTGCGTTGCTAGCTGCGATATATTAAATTGGTCGAGTCGGCAATTCCCACGCAATTAGTAAAAGAAGCATATCATAAATTGGCGGCGGCTGGTACCGAATATTACTGGACCAGCGAGAAATGCACGCGTCTCCATTGTCACATTTTTGCGATTTTTCAAAGGTTTCCGTACTTTCGCGAACGCTTTATAAATTCATTGTTTTAGTATTAAAACGGATAGAAAACAAGAAATAAGTGGCAAAAGTTCCGGATTTATACCATAAACAGATGGATACAGCCTTCTGAATAATCGAGATGTCCTAATTTAGACGGCTTTTTCTATGTTTTTTTATCTTCCCGACCTTTGCCGGGGCTGAAACTTTGTAGAAAATGTTTTTTTGCATCGAGGAAGAAGTAGAAAAAATTCCAGAGCCCTAGCCCAAAATTCATTTTTTCGCAAATTTTTTAAGGCATACCCCTTCAAAAATTTTCGATTTTTCGAAGGTTCTGGGACCGGGACGAACGCTTGATTTTTCGATTGCTCGTGTCTCAAAACGGATAAAAAACATAAATGTTGTGGGGGAAATGCCGGAATTCTACCTAAAACAGGTGGAAAACCGATCTTGAATATTTCATTTTAACGGTTTTCCCTATGTTTTTTTATCTTCCCGACCTTTCCCGGGGCTGAAACTTTGGAGAAAGTGTTTTTTTGCATCGAGGAAGAAGTGGTAAAAATTCCAGAGCCCTAGCTCAAAATTCATTTTTTCGCAAATTTTTTAAGGCATACCCCTTCAAAAATTTTCGATTTTTCGAAGGTTCTGGGACCGGGATGAACGCTTGATTTTTCGATTGCTCGTGTCTCAAAACGGAAAAAAAACATAAATGTTGTGGGGGAAATGCCGGAATTCAACCTAAAACACGTGGAAAACCGATCTTGAATATTTCATTTCAACGGTTTTCCCCATGTTTTTTTATCTTCCCGACCGTTCCCGGGGCTGAAACTTTGTAGAAAGTGTTTTTTTGCATCGAGGAAGAAGTAGAAAAAATTCCAGAGCCCTAGCCCAAAATTCATTTTTTCGCAAATTTTTTAAGGCATACCCCTTCAATAATTTTCGATTTTTCGAAGGTTCTTGGACTTGAACCGACGCTTGATAACTCAATTGTTTGAGTATCAAAGCGGAAAGAAAATGATGAATCAGTAGTGGAAAAGGCAGCATTCTAACATAAAAGTACGATTTTCGACCCTTCTTGATGGGTTATTCCTGCAACTCGAACAAGCAGACGGAATGAGACAGCTCACGCACTGAAGGTTAACAATAGATATGGTTTTCCAAGGCTTGGCTTGGGAAAACGGAGAGGCAGAGGCCGCAGTGGAGGCCGAGGCCTGTGGTAGAGGCGAGTTCGCGGCGTTTATGCAAATTCGAGCATGTGCTCGCGGGAAGTTCCTAATTCAATTTGCCTTCGCGTATACGCTCGCTACTTAAGCGTCCTCTTGGCATTGTCCTGTAGCAAATTTCCTTTGCCCATGGCTCTCTTCACCCTTACGCATTTGGTCATACCATTTTCTTTTCCTACTACGCTTGTCCATGCTATGTGGCAGTCGATTTAAAAGAGCATTTTTCCTCTTCCTCGACCAGGCAGCAGTACTAACTTTACAGGAACGATCCAGCGTCTCTTATGAAGAAGACAAATTAGAAAGCAACGAAATCAAACGGTTGGTTTAGCTGAGGGATTATGGCGGGCAATAATGAAGAGGTTATCTTCCCGAAATCTGAATCGATGTGTTGTAGAGGAACGGGCAGCTTGGAAAGCACCGTTAGTGAAGTCATTCGAACTGTTGGGCAAACTTGGTGCACGCATCGCGGCCTTCTCGCACTCAAGTTAAATCCAGCTTGCAGTCGGATGGGTGAATGGAGCCGCAATTTCCTGCGTGTTGGTGGGCCAGCCAGCCAGCCTGCCAGCCAGCCAGTCAGCCAGCTAGCTAGATAGGGAATAGATTCTAGCGAGGCGATCAGCCTGGATCGAAAAGCTGTAAGGTGAATGCTCGGACAGGGAGTGCTGGCACGGTATTGCAGAAGGCTCCGCGATATTGAGTGACGTTTAATCGATATCATCGTCTGGCACGGAGGCGGCCTTTTGACGCGGCGACTACGACGACGACGAAGACTCATAAATATGCATTGGCAGTATAGGAAGCCCGCTCTCCTAAGTAAAGCTGGCTTTAACGCCCCGCCAGGCACGCCTGACTGGAACCGACCGAATCTACTGAACTCACCTGACGCGCCGCTGTTCGCTCTGTCACTACCAAATCATCTCCTCTGGAAGCTCCAATACCGGTGAGCCTGGGTTATCTCTGGTAAGCCAGCTCTCTCTCTTCGACGATGGAGATTCCGAGTACTCGGCCCCTCCTTCTATATCCGTGATAACTAAGGAAATACTGCCGTTTAAAATAGGCTCTATTGAATATCCCTGGCACTGATCGATACTTTTACGAGACAGGCCGACAATACGAATGTATATCTTTTTTATCGTTCCTCTGGAATGAGCCGAGGGGAACGATGGGGGAATTGTGTCTCCCCTTTCGCGCCAAGTGATCGAGTTAGAAGGAGACGCGTGGGACATAAAAATGTAAAGACGCCTCTGGAATAAAGAGATGAAGAAATCACTAGGAAGGCGGGGGGCATCGGAGTGGGGCGTGATAAAGGGGTAGAGTGTGTATGGCACATATGCATGTATACTGTAAAAGGAGATAGCGCGAGGGGTTGAGGGAATGCTAGCTCGTGAATATTTGCAGCTGTGTGCCCGCTTCAGGCTCTGGCACACGTACGCGCGAAATTCCGAGAGAATGGTAGACATGCTCGAGGAATATCGGGACGTCCGGTGGAAAGCGATAATGGCACTCCGACCTACTTACTTTTCAGCGAAGAAAGTCGAATGATATATTTTCCCAGCGTGCTCCCGCGGAGCCGGAAGGGATAGCTTGACGAAGGCTCGAAGCAATAGGAGAGCTAGTAGTGCAGCCTTCCCCCAGTAAGGTTAAAGCGATAACAGTGAGACGGAACCGACAGTGCGCTGCGCGGATAAACGATCTCGCTTTCTCGTGAAAATTGTCTCTCCTCGCCTCGACGCACCGGCTCGCCTCGCCACGGCGCTCTTCGGCCTCCTCGAGCACCGGCGAATTTCTCTTGACACCCTCTCATACACCGTCTGACTCTTTCCCCCCTCTATTCTTTCTCGGTTCGGCGTTCGCATTCGCGCGTGAATCGAGCGTGAAACTGCCGGCTATCGCGAAGGAAATGCAACCAGCCGCCGCGCCGCGCCGCCCCACCAGTCTGTTCCAGGATAGCTCGCATCGGTTGGGATTCGTTGGACATCGGTTCAATCGTGATCGAACCGATGCACCGCCAGTCGCTCGACACGGCCACTGGTCAATTGTTTTCTCGCCCGGTACACCTACGCACATCTGCGCTAATAAATTCTGCCCTTTTAGTACAATCGGCCGATTAATGGGATCGATGCTGGCCGTCAATTTGCGAAAGGTCGTCGCCCGTGAAACATCCCGCTCCCGCTCCCGCTCCCGCCCCCCACGCCTTTTTTTCCTGCTCGCGGCCGGTTTCGATGAATGGCCGTCGAAATCAAACACTCGGAAGGGTAAAGCCCCAGATTGTTGCGGCCCGGTTGCGGGCCACGCGAGGCTTGTTGGCAAGAGTTATCCGTGGGATTGGTCACGCATTTGTAATTGCCAATTTCCACCCTTCCGAAACCGACGTAAACTGCTGCTCTGTTGTACCAAGGGAATAGGCTTCGCAGGACAGGGCCGCTCTCCGCCGCTTGCTCCGGATAAACACGTGGAATTCGATTGGAGGAATTCAACGCCAATGAATTCAATTCCTCCCGCATTATTCCCCGTCGATAAAGAAAGATGACGGTAGCATTGTGCCGCGATAACCCCGATAATCCTCCCCCACTAATTTAACTTACTTGGTACACCTTGGGAATTTCATTCGATCGATCCATTGTTTCTTGTTCATTATCTCCAAGCACTCTCTGCAATTAAAGTCTATCGTTAAATGGGATGAGCAACCTGGGAGGAAACACACTCACCAATCTCCTACTAATTGTAAGTCCACCGGCTCCTCTCAATTGTAGTTTCCTTTTTGGTCCAATTCAAATCTAACATTTAGTATGTACTAAACTTTCAGAGTGGCCGGCCCCTTTGTTTCGGGAATAATTAAGCCAAGTAAAGACTTGGAAACATACACTCTTATCGTTGGGATGGCTCTCCAACATGGTTCAATCAATTTTGGCGGTGTTTGCGCCGAGCGGCAGCTCTAATCTCGGAGGTGCATCGACAAATCGATCCTCGTAATTCTCCGACCGATTTACGGAATTCCGATTAACTCGACCTGAACGACTCGTGGAGCAGAAAGCGATGTCCATTGTCGCTCGAACGGCACGAAAATGCGTACAAATGGATTGGATAATTCCGCTTGCCCTGATCGAGTGGAACGAAGCCGAGGGCAGGAGAGGGCTGCGGTGTGCTGCGATAGGAGGAGCGAGCGCGATCGCACCCGTTCCCCTGGCGGAACGACAATTAAAATTAATTTACTTTTAAAGCAATATACTTGGCAGAATAAAGTTTAGGACCTAGGAGCGATCCAGCCATTCTAGAAGGACCTCTTTGTCCCTGTGTTCTTTTAGATTCTCGATCGCGGGGCTTCGTCGCCCAGGAATTCCTTCCATTACCGAGGCCATAAATAAAAGCTCGCGCGAATAAGAAGTAGTGCTACTCGAGAGCGACCGAGATCGAGGAGCTTCATTTATCCAGTGGAACGAACCTTCGAGAGTCTCATTGGAGAAGGGAATTTTTTTTGTCGAGGCTTCCGATGGCTAGGTGTGCCTGGATGATGGTGGGCTTCGCTGTTAGCCTGCTATATATCCAGTGGTTTCGATGCTGGAGAAGCGTGGGCGCGGGAGGTGTGGCAGCACGTATGTTAGGTTTTCAGGCGTAGCAGTGAATCTCGGAAGGCGGGCGGGCGGCGCGTGGCGGGGCAGCGCGGCGCTCGGATAGAAAGCGGCGCATCCTAGAAATGATCGTGGATAAGCGTGGAACAGCGCAACCCCCGGCACAATACCTCGCCCAGTTACATTCATCCATCGCACACGCCGGCATTCGCGAGCGTGTTGCCTTGCCACTTTGCTAATTGCAAAAAACCGGCCCTCTCTCTGGCTCGATGTGCCGGGCGAACTCGGCCGAGGCCCAAATTCCCTCCTCATGGACCAGGATACCGAGCTGCAATCAGTAGGAAGATATGGGAGAGGCATCGATGTGTTCCTTTCTCATCGGCGCGAGCCTGCCAACAGCCTCCATTCGCCTTTTAGCTCGGCTATTCCTCCCAATTTTTCTCGCAGATAGCTAGATTCTGCTGGCGGTGGTGGTGGTGCTCGCGCGCGCGCGCGCGGTTTCGCCGAGGTGGAAGCACCCCGCGGTATTATCTAGTTTTCGCGCGATAAAAGCTTGGCGTATAACAGTTGACCCGTCAGTTGGCAGCCGATGGTGCTATGATGGTCCATAGAGATTGATGGTAGTGGCTGCTGGCGTCGAAAGTCGAGGTTGGCGCGCCTATTGGACCGGCAGCGGTGTGCCGGTGCTATTATCGAAAATTCACAAACGTCTGACAAAGTAGTCGCAGCCTCGAATAACCGGCTAATGGTCACGGAGGCTGAGAGTGTGCAGGACGATACAGAATCGCGGGCGTGCACGAGCGAGCGTGCGCGCGCCAGCATTTCGGAATGGTATCGCCGCCAACAAAGGGGAAACCCTTTTTCACTAATGAACCACGAAACGCGGCGGCGGCGGCGGCGGCGGCAGCGGCGGCGGCGTCATAGAAATACCTTGAAAGGGGAGCCACGTTCCTCGCTCTTTTGTTGCATCACTCCCTCTGCCTCACTTCTGCCCAGTGCGCCCACCACCGCCACCACCATCTTCATCTTCTCCTCCTTTTTTCGCCCGGCCACCTTCCTGCCTACCTGCCTACCAGCCAGCCACCCATCAACCTGCAACCTGCAACCTGCAACCTTCTCCTCTCCTATAGGATTGCCGCGTCCCTCCTCAAGAGCAGCCTTCGGGCACCGCATACCACCACTGCCGCCTCTCTCTTCCCATTCTTACAAGGCCAGATCTTCTTCCTTTCGATCGCCCCTTAGACCTAGTCGACTATCCAAGACTTTTTCTAAGAATCCACTCGATTGCGCCTGAGAATCCTTTGAATTCCTCGCAACTCGAGCGAGTCCGGCTTTTCCCCTTGGATCTGGTAAACCCACGAGGAACTTCGGAATTTTGTCTGCCCCCACCCGCCGCCAGTCGCCCGTCCTAATCGACGGACAGTTCCATTTGTCCGGGAACGACTCTCTTTCCGCTGGCCGGTAGGGTTAACGACTAGTTGGACCGGACCTATCCACACGAAAACCGATAGGAACCTTCCAAGAAATCCTCCGGCCAGTAGGCATTATTGCCATTATTTGTCGATAATAAGGGCCTTCTCGCTAAATAGAAGCTACCCTGGGTAAAGCAAGCGTCTTGAACAGGAACGAAAGACTGAGGGAGTGGGAGATCAAATACAATTCTAATGGCCGACGAAACGATTGAGCCGGCACTCAGTGAAATGTATCGTAAAATAGAGCCTGCCAACGTCTTCTTGGCTCTTAGATCCTTCTCGGCCTCTTCTTCGCCCAGGAAAGGGTTCGTCGGCTCTAATTCCCGCGAGTGTCGAATCCACCAGGATGAAAGTCAACGACCTGCCCCTTTTCCCCGCCCCATCCACAACCCACACTTCTGCCCTTTTCCAGTCTCCATCTATTGATGAATGATGCATTATCCATATCCCCTGTGAAAGCTGTCATTCACCGTGGGTGGATTCTCCTTTTCAACAAGCCCCGCTTTCCATCCTTGAGTAGAGCAGTTTCGCCGTTCTTTCACACCCTTCCCCAATTATCCTATGCCATGTGCTCTGCTCTGCTCTGCTCTGCTCTGCTCTGCTCTGCGACCCCTTACCGGCCCGACCCTCGTTAGGATACTGGAACTACGTGCTCGTTAAAGATCTATTAATACGTCCGGATTAATCAGCCTGAAAGCGAAAGAATAGTTCTACAGTTCTCTACTTTGGAAAGTCACGTGCCATCCGTCTGAAATAGATCTAACTATCAGTAAAGTTTCATTAGCAACCTTGCGAAGAAGATCTCGATTCATCACCAGGATTTCTGGTGCACTAATCACTTCTCTATCTTGCATTTCATTATCGGGAGTAAACATAGCGAGCGGTGAAGAAAGTTTGTAGAAAAAAGTTGGCCAGTGAGAATGAGTTTGTAACGATTGTGGAACAGTGCGGAATAGGGGATGAGACATCCCAATGAATTCCATGATTTCGGGCTGCACGTTCACGAAGGTACATCATGAATATGTAAAGCGATTGTGGCCCGTCACGTCAGTTCATCCTGTATATCCCTTGGTACAAAGTGACCCCGATTAACCCATCTCATAGAAGCAACGGGATTCTCCTCCAGTCGCTAGACAAATTATCATCTTGCCGTCCTTATTATCAACGAATTCTCTCTGCCGTCTCTCTGATATACGATGAAATCAGCTGTCCGCGACATGTACACATCCAGTTTTTCGTTGGAGCAGCTTCAAAACATAGCGTTCTAAATCAACTTGGCAAAGTTCAAGTGAGCGAGCGAGCTCGATTCTGAAAATGATAGCTGCTGCAACATCCTCGAGGCAATAACGTCTAGCCAGTGTCTGCCAAAGGATAAAGTACCCCCTCACTGAGCTGTCGGGACGATATATAATATCCGGATATGTTAGTGCATTTGGTTCCCGGGGAAAGTTGCCACATAAATTTCGGGACTTGCTTGGCCGTTATGCGGGCCGACTAGGCCGCGGAAAAATCGTAACTCTCAGTTCGCACCTGCCACCTTTTTCTACCAGCAACCTTGCACGATGCCTTTCCCAAGCAAAACTTCTACTGCGAAGACGCTTTCTCTCAGCGCGCAACCCTCCTTGCATTTTCTCCGCACCAATTTCTTGACCTCTTTCGAAAAATCGCCGAATAAAATCTTGCGAGGGGACAACGAAGATCGCATTCTCGTTACCCAGTGCAATAATCGTTCTCGCGTTGCTTTACATTCGAAGACGGCTGAATTTCTTTCTATCTTCCTCGACCTTAATGCGTCCTTTACTTCGAAGGAGAAGCATGTTCTACTCTCGCTCTCGTAAGAGAATGGCATCGTAAGCAGAATTCCAACTGTTCCTTTCTGCAAATGATTTCATCAGGGGAGCTATGTTTCTGGCAGGTGTGTAACAAGCGATAATCAACAGATGCGCTCCTGTTATTCCCTCGTGCGCTGTAATCCTCTTAATGTTCCGGTCATATCAGACTCTGTACATAGATTGCTCCTCGCACAGTGACTTTACCTATCTCCCTTTATCCTTGGTGCGCACATACTTACTTTTCTCATGTATTTTCCATCAAGATGAAAAAAGCTTTTCCTCTACGTATGAGGGAAATTAATTTCAAATAAATATTTCAATACTCAGCCGACGGCTGATCTGGCCCCAATCCTGTGAGAGACTAGCTGGTGATGTGTTGGGTGAAGGCCGAGATTGAGTTTGCACATGCCGCAAATTAATACTTCAGAGGAGCTCCGAGCGCTGCCGAGACTGGCTGCCGCCCGAGAGATTAGCGAATGCAAGCGAATCGAATGATTGATTTCACGTCGGCTCCGCTAGCTACGGCTTCAATAACTACGACGGGAGGAAAGGCGAAACTCGAAACTGGAAACAATAGGCGTCTCGCATAAACACACAAGAGGAAAGATACTCCTAGCGGTGCGGTGCTAGCAGACCTTGCTTTATGATCGTTGACGGAGCGTGCAGGTTCAGTGCACATTTGCACCTCGCGTGATTCGAGATAGAGGGAGATCGAGGGAGATCGAGGGGGCAGAGGAGTTGCAGTAGAGCAAAGGCGTGGTCCTTTGACCTTGAATAATTATTTCCTAGTGGTTTGAGCGCTCGGGGTGTACTCTCCCTTGCTCCCGCTGCATCTCCCTCTCTCGGTATCGCACCTTCCAATTAGGATGGCTGATCAAAGCGGCCATCAAGTCTATCGCTCGGTACACCTGTAGGCGAGTGGCGAGATTAATTTCGCCCGAGACAATCGATTTCCGTCCCGTTCTCTCACGCAAGCTCCAATGCTCACAAATTCAAGCCCGGTCACCGCCTCGCCGCCGGCCTCAACGGCATCCTAGCATGCGCGCACCACCACCACCACCGTCCGCCGATGCTTTCAATCTTGAGGCATCGGCCTTCGTCGGGGATATCGAATTCGTGCATCTCATAAAGCTTCCCGAATCCCAGGCTAATCGCGAATTAATTAGAAAGCATCGATCGTGGGAGCGCGCGGGCGCCGAGGCGCGCGCGAACTTCCGGGAGTTTTTCTGACGAGGCCCACTCAGAAGCAGTCGATTTCCGTTCGGACTGTTCTCATTATCAGGTCGTTCGGTGGTCCCGGAGACAGCAGGTGGACCGTTGGGGATGCTATCTCTTCTCGTTTTTCCTTCCCTTAGCAGGCCGTAATATTGCTCCTGGGGGAAGCACGGATAGGTCGATACTTGGAGGAAGCCAGGGTATTATTGCCATTCCTGTTTACCACGACTAAACAGGAAGGACGATTCCGTAGGTACGTTCTGTCCCCTCGTATGTACACGGCACAGCATGGCACACGGCAAACGAGAGACGGTACATGGTGCACGGTACACCGAGAGACAGAGCTTCTTTAAACGTCAAACGTTCGAGTAATTTCAACGGCGGATACCGCCAGCGTACACAGCTCACGATTCCCCACTCGCTGCTGGCCCCTTTTCCAAATGCTAGAGAGAAGCATTCCCCCATTTAAAATTAAACCTCGATTCATGCATCCTGCTTCCCAACTAAATGTAACTCTCTCTCGCGCGCAGACTTTGCCAAGTAGAGAAGTAATTTTTTCCCGTGTAAAATTACTTTATTCGACCGCCGCGCGTATAGGATGGCTGGGGAAACTTGGGAGGGGAGAAGAGTTGACAGGGTTCAATATTACCAAGCAACATTGGCCCGCAGAGAGACACAAAGTAGAAATCGGCGAGACTATACTATGCAGCAAGCGGTACACGGCACACGGCCGAGTAATGCGTTTTGCCGGCGTGGAAAATCAGAATATAAAATAAAAGTGGTGTACGGCGAAACGCATTACCCATAAAATAAGCGCTAGCTGGCTCTGAGCTATGGCTCGTTTTGAATATGGCGACTCGTTCCTGCACTACTACCGCTTCTGTTACTGCTCCTGCTGATGCCGTGGTCCACCCTCTGCTTTCACTTCCGTCCATCCACTCGCCCCTTTCCCAACTACCTACTACTTCCGTTACCAACATCACCACCACCGGCAATCGCCGCGATACTCTACCACTGGAACGGGCTTCTCTAAAACATTCGCAGGGAAATAAATACGCACTCGTAAAGCCAACCATTTGCAACGTGTACGATGTCTTGTCATATGAGGGAAACGTGCGCTGCCCGTAAAAACTAGCCTCTGCTTCCTAGTGGCGAAGTAGTAGAAAAAGAAATCGTCTGGAAGGAAGTTTCAGTCATTCGTCGAAATGAAATGTCGTGAGGACATATTGGACAGCGAACAAGTTGCTCGGGCTTTCTGCTGGTTGGCGGTCGGTCGAGCAACAGCACTTCGATTAATTTACTCGGCTCTGTTAGTCTATCCGCGTAATTATTTAGTCATTCGAGCATGCCACTCGTGGCCAGGCAGGGTGAAACGCGCGGCGCGGCGCGGCGGGAGGATAATTTCAGTAATCGTGGACAGCCAGCGAGTGGGTGGTAGCGAGAACAGCTGCAATGGAATTAGTTCTTTAATTACGTTTCGCAGCGCTATAAGCGCAACGTTCCCTTAAAAGGGGCATCCAGCCTATGCCGAAGCTTCAATTATTCTTAAGTTTCCTTACACTTTATTACTCGACCGACCGTTACTCCTCATTACAGGCTCCGGCTCTTTATATCGTGGAAAGGATAGAAGTGGGCCAGCGCGAGAGCGAGCGGCTTCTTTAGCATTTCGCTTCACGATTTATTCCCCCATTAGCGCTGAGAATTAAAAGTCCGGTGGGATCGGGCGTCGTTTAGCCGGGAGATAATCGGGGATAGGTAAAAAGCGGCAGACCGACAGAGCATTTTCGTGAGGGCGTGCGAAAACTGGGATGATGGCGTTGAACTCTTGGGAGGGTGGGGCGCCGCGCCGCCGTGTAGCGGAGGGACGCATACTCTTCTGGAGGAGTTGGTATGGCGGTGGTAGCCTAGATACGACTTCCGCTACCATCAAACAATGTCGACGCGCTGGCTGGTAGCTCGGCTAGCCAGTGGAATAGGGACAGGCGGCCGGTCGGCCGGCCGGCGATTCCGTTGCTTACGGCTGACCCATTTCACATTCGTAACACTTGCCACAGCAAACGGTCACGGGTGTTGGTGCACCGACTGGCTGGTTGGCGATGCATCGTCCGGCCAGCCAGCTAGCTAGCCAGCCAGAAGACAGAGGCAGAGAGAAAGAGAGGGAGTGAAGGAGGGTGAGCCAAATGCAGAGCCGGATAGGAAAAGGTTCGAATGCCAGAAAGGGCAAATGGTCGGGAGAAACGGAAGAGACAGGCTCGCGACTCCGTGCTCGAAGCTGGAACGGCCTCGAGAACGGCGCGGACCACACACCACTCCACCTCTCCACTGTGGATTATATCCAGGTCAATTCTACTGGAACGTATCTCTCCCAGGGCGAGCCTCTGTCTGTCTGGGCTGGAGTACACGTGCGTGCATCTCACCCAGTTGTGTACAGCCGAGTGATCGTACTATGAAATGCTCTCGGAATTTCGAGAGGGAGCAAGACCACCGCTAGTTATCAGTATCAGTAGAATGATAATCCTTTGGTACACTGGGAGAGTGTCAGGAGATTGCGGAAGTTTGAACGATAGGCAAAGTGGGGCCAATAGGGGAAGTGGATAGCTGCGAAATTTTCCTCTTCGACTCCGGGACTCGGCAAGCACTCGGTCGGAGGGCCATGAATATTTCAAAGTTCTTCGATACTGGGAATACGAATGACCGGGTGCGTTCGCTTCTCTTCCTAACTGGAAGTTTGCTCGCATCATGAGATCAAAGTGTGTTTTAACAGCAACAGGAAGCCCCATCGAGGCCGGGCGTTAAACTGATAGAAAACAACTGTTTCAGAGTGATCAGCTTAAGTGAGGCTTTGTACCCCCCTCATGGCGGAGGGAAGTTCCAAGCATATTTAATCGGCAGAGAGTATTCTAGGCTCTTGTCTTTTATTGGGGAGCATGTTGTGTCTAGGGACAAATTATAGGTCAGTCACACGGAATCTTTTTTACTCGCGCGGCATCGCGTGTAGTATTCCCTTACGTGAATCGTATATTTTCATAGGGCTCTCTCGCGTATGACGTAAACACGTGCGGCCAATCCCACCACGGTCGACTTAAATATTCATCGGTACGCTCTCTTGTTCACCTTTCTCTTCCCTCTCCTCTGTCGTCTGTCACCTATCGATCCCACTCCCGGCCCAAGAGAGAAAGAGACAGTTTTGCCTCGGTGCACGGCCTGCCACTTTCCATGTACCTCCATAATTCCTTCACGCAGCGTTGCATGTTAAATTGATAGCTCCGCCTTCAGAAGAAGACAGTCTCGCGAAGAATTCGTGGCAGGCAAGATTGCCAAGTTGGGCAAGAGAAGAGAAGAGACGAGAAGAGACGAGGGTGCCCGGAGAAGATAACGTTCTAAGGTTGTCGCGGCCGGCAACCGAGTGGCCCGGGCATAGAAATTCCTTGGGTGCACACATACATAATGCATACGAGGGGTCGATATTATTTTTCCGCGAGTAGTATATCACGCAAGGAAATTACAGGAGAGCGCTTCAATAAGTAATAAATAACAGGAGGGAACAAAGTGGTGGGTGTGGAGGAGGCCATCGTGCAACACGGACGCGCGACCCCGGCCCATGCCCATCTTTCTCCTCCTGTATCCTCCAGTCACCCTACTTTGCGCCCCCTCCGCCACCGCCAACCACCTCCAACTCGAGCACACCTCCTACAGCATCCTTCGATTCTTCACCCCTGTTTCTCACTGGTATTGTTAGTGCGATGATACATTGGATTCCCTGGCGGTCGCGAGCGGTCCCCGTCGATATAGCACAGGCTACCAACCTCCACACCAATCTTCTCAAAAGAGGGAACTTCCTCCATCCTCCTTCATACCCCGCCGCACGCCGCACGCTGCGCCGCGCCGCGCCGTTCTCTGCACCTTAACGACTTCTGATAGTCCTTCATTCCTTCGAATTCTCTCCTCGAGACAGAATACCCTGACTCTCCCACCCCTCCCACCTCTTCCACCTCTCCCACCTATCCCCATTCATTCCATCGACCGTCCTTCCTTACTTCCTTCCCAGTTGCCAGAAGTGCTGCTATAATTCGCTTAGTGGCCTTTTTGTAATCAAAGTTATAGTTTCTAGTTCGAACCGATGGCATAATCGGCTTATTGGTTTGATCAATTTAAGAAGGATAGTTTGTTAGAGGCATGGAGAAAAAGTGTAGTCAGCCAGTTGGGGTATCGGGAGATTGGCCTCGTGATTTATTGTAAATGGTGGATGTAACAATAGAACGGGGGCGCCGTGCCATGCCAGGGAGATTAAGTTCGCTTTTCCTCGTCCTGGTCTTGTGCGGTAAGGAACTTGATATAACTGCACCATCCTCGAAACTGGAGGTGTTGCGGACAGCCAGTCCAATTTGGCGGTTCGCAATGTTGGAGGATCCACGGGAGGCAAGAGTAGGTACACCATCTTCTTCTCTTCTGCCGGCTTTTTTTTCCCCCGTGAGCGGCGAGGCTAGGCTCTCTCCTCCACCCTTTGAAAACTTTTCTACTCGGCGGTGAAGGCGGTGGTGAGGCGTCCCCGAAACTTTCAAATCACTCTGCTGCCTCTCCCTCGAGGGTTTAAAAATTCATCCTCCGGCTGCTCATCATGGAGGGCGGCTCGCACGCTAGATATCGGCCTTGCAGCCGATGGGATCCACCGGGAAGGGGTGAACACTTAATTTGTAATTGAAATGCCAAGGAATCGCTTAAACCGAACTCGGCCAACCCCAGCCGAAACGAGCTTGACGAAAGGCGAGTCCTGCCGCCCGGAAGTAATTAATATTTCCCCGGCAGAAAAAAGTGGGGAAGGTCGGATATAATGGATTCCCCCATCGGGAGAAGAATGCACGTGGTCACTCTGACCTCTCTTTCTCGCGGCGCGGCGGTGCTTCAACTTTCCTCGAGAGCTATCGATCCGATTCATCCGAGACATCTAATTGCATCTTGAGAAACGAAATGGTGACCGTGAGTTATGGCTAGCGCGATTAACCCTTCTCAACAGGAAGCTCTCCGGCGCACTCTCGACGCTGCCTGAAACGAAGTGTTTCACGCGTCATTTTGCCAAGAGCTCTCATTCTCACTCTCCTCCTCTATAGAGAGAGGTTCCTCGAGTCTATATCTCCTTAAATGATAACCGTGTCTGCGCCCTATTGCCTTCCCGATTTATATCCATCTAACCAGCCGTTTATTACCACCTCTTGTTGCACCGCAGCTCTTGAGTGGATGCAATGGACTTTCATAGTTTGAGCGGCCGTGTCTCGGCGTCGCTCCTGCAATACGATTCCCTCGATTTACGATCAGCCGCGCGGCTATACCCATCGAACGAGCGACCATTTCAAATTATAACGGGCCGAGCACCAGGAATCGGCATGTAACATCTGATATCTTGGCTGGATCCGTTGGGATCGAGGCTGAGTGGGGCTCCCAATCGAGAGTAGTTGTCGCGATCGATTTCCAATAGGTCCGGCTTGTCTAAACCGTCGACGAAATCCTCTCTTCGAACCTGCTCCTCCTTTTTCCCTACTTCTTGCGCTTCAATTAACTTCGCCGCAAGATACATGGAAAGTGGGCCACCTAAAATTACTTTGAACCCGCAACCTGTATCTCAGAGCTACGGCCTCTTTCCAGGCCCATCACTTCCAATTGGCAACGATTCTATTTTTTTCTCCTCTCCTTTTCAACGCCTATCTTTTTATATCTCTCCTCATATTCGTACATTTTCCACGGAGTATTATTTCGAATTGGAATTGGTAAAAATGGCTCTTTAGCTAATACCCGCAGTAGTATGGTTAATGGAAGTGCATTTGGGTGGCAGGGCAGGACAGAACAGGCCAGGGCAGGGCAGGATAATTATTTGAAAAATGTAATAAACTCGTACCATCCGCGTATTCATATGCTTGATGCAGAGGCGTTGGGGGGGTCAGTTCGCTGGCTGCTCGCGTTTCCATGGAAATGGAACGCGCGGAAGATATTTTTTCCTTGCATCCGTTCGTCGAGCTGAATCTGGCACGGCGCGGCGGCGGCGTGGCGTATTAAAGCGGCTGGTGAAATGAGAGAGGACTAGAGAACCGTCGGATTGCCGTGCTCACGTAGGCAATACTGCTTCGAAAGACGTGGAATAATGGAGACTGATCAGGAATAGGAAGCTTATAACCGATTGACATTGTTAATCAAGGATAAGTGAAACGGTGGGGAGAGCTACGTGGCTAAATGTTGTAGCGTCAAGTAAGTCATTCTCCGGCAGAACGGCACGGTTTAACCAGCTGGATTCGAATCGAGCCATACCGAGGGCAAACTCTAATCAGACGAAACTGGGAAACGTGAAACGGGCTTTGGGTACTTATCCCTATTACGAATTGCTTCGAAACCGTCCGCGGATCGAATTAATACCGTACTCGGCCCCGTAAACCTAGTTGGTAGGAGCGCGCCCGACAAAACGGAATATCAAGCTCTATCGGGTTTCATTCCCAGATTTCGTTATATCAAGGGCATAGCTGCCCCGTTCGTTTGAGAGTTCATGTCCCCCGTATAATATTGGTGTGCTTGGTAACGCGTGTGTGTGCGTGTGTGTCGCACCTGGGTAGATTTCGCTTAGCAAACTCATTCTCCCTTAGGCAGATTTGCACGGTCAATGGCCCGGGAACAATCTACCTTCCTGGAAAAGTATGCGCCGCGCCGGCCCGCTTCGCGGTTTATAGTGGAAACGATCCTATTAAAACGTCTAAAATTAAGGCTCGGAGCGAACAGACCTTGATAGACTGTAAGCGAATCATATTACCGGGCGTTTTCGGTCAATGTAATCTAGTATGCGGCTATTCGGAGACTCATCTCCGCTCGGTCGAGGGACGTAGGTCAGTTTCGATTTAATCCGAGGGCGTGAGTATGCGAGGAGGGCTAGGAGCCGCGGGAGATCCCTCGTGGAATCTGGGATACGGCGGCTTAGGAGCGGAGTGTGCCGGGAGGCACCGCGACAACCTCACTCTGGCAAAGCCCCTGTTTAGTAGGAGAGTAGGGCTCGTTTCCTTCCTAGCAAGTGAGCGCGAGCTATTGGGCGAGGGAGCTCCGCTTCGAAGGTAGAGATTCGGGGATCCGTGAATATCGGAAGAGTCAAGGCTCGGCTTAAAGGTAAAATCGATCCCCCTGCGTCCGTCTCGCGACTCTACCCCAATACCAGATCCCAGTGTCCTTTGCTTCGGACTTAATGACGCCTGAAGTGAAGTTTAATCGCGGATTAGGCACGAGCCAGCGGACTTTCGAAGAGATTAGGAAAAAATCCACTAACCCAGAGCAGCCGATCCGTTTTTGAGGTTGCTAGATCCAGCACCGTTTGCTTTCTATGCCTCTATTTGACTAAATTCAGTTTCTCGCGTCACTTCTCGCGGGCACCAAAGTCAGCCGTATAGTTGGGAAGAAAAATAAGGGAGCCAGTAGAGGAAGGAGTGCGCGGAGGTAGAGAGAAGTCGTCCTGACAAATAATAATACCGGCCAACCTGATCTCGTTCGTCCGTTTCTTATTGTTAGCATATCTGACTGTGCGCGGCTTAGGTCGGCACTGAATTAATATGCCTCGTTCGTTCGTACCAACCAGGGCACGTCTTCTTTGAGGGATTTTCAAAAGAACATGAATTCCAGGTAGTGAGAGAAAGAGAGGGAAAGAGAGAGGGAAAGAGGGCTTGCTTACAATTACGCGGAATTCAGTGCGCCTCCGAGTTTGCCGTTCTTCTACAATATTCTCTCCCTTTCCCTGTGGCGCGCCCGCACACGCACTCACAGCAAATGTATA
Organism: Ectemnius continuus; assembly: GCA_910591665.1. Lineage (NCBI taxonomy): Eukaryota > Metazoa > Arthropoda > Insecta > Hymenoptera > Crabronidae > Ectemnius > Ectemnius continuus. The sequence continues at coordinate 1,543,371 of OU342868.1, read as the reverse complement.
AGCAAGTCAGAAAATATGTTCCCCTTCTCTACTCCGTTTAACAGCGGGAATAATAACTCTATTGGAAAAAGTACGCGGAGCCAGTCGCGTCGCTAGAATGTCAAGAGAATTTCAGTCTCTCACAACAAGCAGAATGATCGGAGAGCGAGTTAACAGTAGAGCAGTCGAACCGATGAGTTCTTTCATAAACAATTTGTGAGTCTGTAGAAACATGTGGAGCAATATGAATGGTTCATTGGGAAATCTAACCGAGTAGCTATAGAATGTAATCGATAGTGGAATAACGCTGGTGTTCGAAGAGCGTTAAAGTTTAGCGAGTCTAATGGAAGGCACGATATCGAGTTGCACGTTAGAAAAGCAAGCCGAGGATAAATCACCTATTTTATATGCGCGTCTACTCTTCGCACTGCTCATTCCCTATCTCATTCTCTCGGCGTGGACACGCACGCACACACTGGAACTTTCAGTAATCGATAGACGCACCCTGGCTAAGTTGGCGCGCGCTCCTCCCGACATTATGTCCTCGGAAATTTATTAAAACACTTACACATTTTATGGCTCCGCTGCTAAAACAAAAAGCCTTTTTTCCATGAATCAGTGATCATATTTTTCCGCGCGCGCGCGCCCGCGATTCCAATTTATTACGTATACCCGACGAATGGATTTCCCTCACTCGGCTGTTCCCAGTACAGTTCCTTTTTGTCCCTCTTGTTTTCTCTCGCTCGCTACTCCCGCCGCCGCGCTCTGTCCTTCTTCCAGGGCGCTTTGAATCGCAAACTTTCTTCTAGCGTTGGTCGTGCGCGCCGTTTAGCTACTCCCTAATTATTTCAGGCTCTCCCACCTAGCCGCGCATTATTCGGCGAGCAAGCAAGTGGAAGCGAGAACAGCTCGACTAGTGAACATTTGCAAATTAGTTTTCAGCGTAGCTGGTCCATAAACTATTAGGGGGTTAGCGAGCAAAGTTGGGAGGGAAGCAGGCTTCAGTAGTGCAGACCGCGCATTAGTCGGACATCGGCCGATTCAGCTGGCTCGAGCTCAGCGTGCGAGCGAGCGAGCGGCGGCACCAGCGGCGCCGGCAGTAGCGGCCTCGCGCTAGACTCGTCGATTAAATATTGAATTAATACCAAGCGGACTACTAGCGTCACCAGCCACCCTGTTTAGACACGGTTGACCCACTTCCCTGCTAAACTTATCGTGAAATCCCTTTATAGATTTCACGCGTTCACGCGAGAATTCGATTTTCAGGAAAGCCTGCCCACCGGATCATTCAGAGAGAGAGAGAGCGAAAGCCGCTACCGGCACATTCTACTTTACGATTCTCCTTCCTTGAAATAATTTTGCACTCCACTTTTCTCCCGAAAGTCATTGACAATGCTTTTACCAAGTAGCGAGGAGACTCGTCGAGTTTGCCAAAGCAATCACGCACGGGCCATCTATATCTTTTCCTGGTAGAGTATCGAGCAATTGGTTATTCTCGAGGAAGGCCACGTACCAATGAAATCCCTGATTTGCCAGGCTCACTATTCTTGAGAAATCATGACCAGCGCACAGTGTACTAGAGAATAATATGTGTGCCGTTCAGTTCGGCTGGAGCCTACATTGTAGCCGCTGCTACATTTCCATTGGGCGCGCGTGCACGTCCGTGAAAATGCGCGGAAGCTCGTGCCGTTTGTCAGCCGGTACGTAGGGTACAAGTACACGCTTACTCCTAAGTAAGGGGTGGCACGCAGCAACGGAGAACACCGACATACTCTTCTATTCGTGTGGGTACTCGACGTATTTCCCGCACGCGGTCACAGCAATTCGCTCGACGCTCTTGTATTCAGGCCGTTGTTTACGCGCATTCCTCTAACTGTGGAGTGGGCCGCGCATGTATACGCGTACATGGAAAGCAGAGGAACACGAGGAAGGTAGGACAGAGGGAGCGACGCAAGGCTGGGTTGGGTTAAAAGAGGAGGTGAGGTAGCAGTGGTTGCCGATGGGCACGTAAGCCCAAGTTCATGCGTGGCCAGGTGTGGTCAAGAAGCAGAACTCACGCGCAGTCGGAGAGCGACAGAGCTCTCCTCGCTCCGGAACACTGCCACTTTGAGGGGGTGTGAGCACGTAATATCATTTACACTGCTGGAAATCCTCAAACAACGGGGGATGTAGCTTGCCCAGCAGTGGCTCAGCATTCGAGGATTATTGCGTTAATATCGAGACCCCACGGATTAATCGGTCGGCCTTTCGTGGCGGATTTTTTTTTTTGTTGCCGGCCGGTTCCAGGCCGTGCGAAGCTACACACTCGATATCGGTGTCGGTCTACGTGACGGGATGCGAGGAGATTAAGGCTCCAGGAATTCCCAGTGGGGCGTGGAATCTCCGGGAAGCTGGCACTGCGAGTAATTTATTTCCAGTTCGGGCAGACGTGCTTGCGCGAAAAAAAAGCGCGCCCGCGCACACCATTGCATGCTCTCGAGAGCAAAGAGAAAGAGAGTGCGCGAGAGTGAGAGCGAGAGAATGAGTCGAGAGGAGAAGAGAGGCGGTGGATGCTGGGCGCGCCATGCTCACTTTTCATTTGCACCATCCGTGTCACGCCGTTTACTGCTTAAATTTCGCAAAACACCGACGCTTCGGACAAACGGACAGACGAACTCGCGTTCCTCCGACATCCAGTCGTCTCCATCGCACTGTGCCAGCCTCCCTCTTTCTCTCACTTCATCCAATAAAAATGCCTGATTCAAAGTCGAGGCATTGTCGCCACTTCTCCAGGGTGTAATGGCCTGCCTGCCTGCCTTTCCTACCTCCTACCTTCTTTCTTTTTCGTTAGCTCCTACTTCTCCTGGCTTCCACATCGCTTCTCCTCTCGGTCCCTCCATATCTCTCCTATCTCCGACTCGTTCAACCCTCTTCACTCTCGCCTTCCTCCACCTTCAAGCATCCAGCCGCCTGCCTATTGCCACCTTCTTTCCCATTCTCAAGATCGGCTCGAGTGTCTCCACGTTTTGCGTGCCCCGGCAATTATCCCTTGCACACGTTAATCCCCCGGTTCCCTTCGCCTCCCCTTCGGCAGTTGGGATCGCCTCATAAAGGCACACGCGTACCGGCCACCTCGTTGTCCCTCTGCCAAGAGGACTTGGAGTATCCTCACCTCGTGAATCTTTTCTTCCCACCCTCCCTCCACCTCCCTTTTTCACCCTCCGCGCATTTTAACTCACTGCCCACTCTTCCAGGCAGCTGCAGCAGCAGCCAAATATTTAAAGTATATTAATCGTCCTTTTCGCCGGGTAGTTTTAGGGAAAATAATTCAGGAATAATAGGAGTTAAGGATGCAACACTGTTTCGGGATGCAGCGATTACGGAGCGGGGTTGTTAAGGCGGTTACTAACCTCGAGGAGTTGCATGATGAAAGAGGCCGATGTTGCTCGTGTTGCTCGTCATAATAGAGTGGCCCAAGCCATTGGTTAAATAGCACGTGCTATTAGTTCCTCCCCGAATACGAACATTAGCTTCCACTCGCCGGAGAAAAACTCCCCTGCCCTATGATCCAGCTGCCCTAGTGCTTTTCTTAATTACAGAAATCAACGAGAATTTCATCACGCTGTATTACCGAACCGTCATTAATTCCCGTTTTCGTGGAACACCTGTCGATCATGTAACTGCCAGCAGGGGATAAAATCGCGAGCTTCGAGAAATCCGGGGGAAGTAAAAGAAAACGAGAAGGAAAGAGTGCTTTAGGCTTCTTCTCGACATAATTTCAAAGTACTGTGTTGCTCGGGTTATCGCTTAAGGGTAGCTGACTGGTGTCATGCCAAGTTTTGGTAGGGCGGCGTGTCAGGAGGTATGAAAAAGGGAGCGGCGGTGTTTTTAGAAAATCAGATTTATCGCCGGCGCGCGACACCAATGTATCGGGCGATGTTAATTTCATAGGACAGAAATTTTATCGAGGCTGAGCTTGGAGCAAGTGGAAAAGGAGGAGGAGGAGGAAGAGGACGAGGACATAGCGTGGCAGGTCACCGTTGAATATCGAGCGATTCCTCAACTCCCACGCGGCTGACGTAATCAATCTTATCAAACTTCGGGAAGACGTCCCGCTTCAGGAGAACTTGCCTCTCCGGAACTCCTTCTTTCCACTTGTTTCTCTCTTTCCCTTTCACTCGTCCTGCCTCCACCTATGTATTTGAGCGGATCATCTTTCTGTTTCGTAGCTCCTTGAAGCAGGAACAGAGTCGATCCTGTTTTGTCATGACGGCGCTCGTTTTCGGGTTCTGATCTTCCAGTTTCACGATATTGTTTTAGTAATTTTTTTTAACGTTTTAGTACACATTAAAACTCGTAGCAAACAAGAAATCAGTGGTACAAAGGCCAGAATCGTACGGAAAACACTTGGAAACAGCCTCCTGAATGATCGAGTTTATCTAATTCTGACGGTTTTTGCCATGTTTTTTTATCTTCCCGACCGTTCCCGGGGCTGAAATTTTGTAGAAAGTGTTTTTTTGCATCGAGAAAGAAGTCGTAAAAATTCCAGGCCCCTAGCTCAAAATTCATTTTTTCGCAAATTTTTTAAGGCATACCCCTTCAAAAATTTTCGATTTTTCGAAGGTTCTAGGACCGGGACGAACGCTTGATTTTTCGATTGCTCGTGTCTCAAAACGGAAAAAAAACATGATACTTGTGGGGGAAATGCCGGAATTCGACCGAAAACATATGGAAAACCGATCTTGAATATTTAGTTTCAATGGTTTTTCCTATGTTTTTCATACTTCCCGACCTTTCCCGGGGCTGAAACTTGGTGGGGAATGTTTTTTTGCATCGAGGAAGAAGTAGTAAAAATTCCAGAGCCCTAGCTGAAAATTCATTTTTTCGCAAATTTTTTAAGGCATACCCCTTCAAAAATTTTCGATTTTTCGAAGGTTCTGGGACCGGGACGAACGCTTGATTTTTCGATTGCTCGTGTCTCAAAACGGATAAAAAACATAAATGTTGTGGGGGAAATGCCGGATTTCAACCGAAAACACATTGAAAACCGATCTTGAATATTTAGTTTCAATGGTTTTTCCCATGTTTTTCATACTTCCCGACCTTTCCCGGGGCTGAAACTTGGTGGGGAATGTTTTTTTGCATCGAGGAAGAAGTAGTAAAAATTCCAGAGCCCTAGCTGAAAATTCATTTTTTCGCAAATTTTTTAAGGCATACCCCTTCAAAAATCTTCGATTTTTCGAAGGTTCTGGGACCGGGACGAACGCTTGATTTTTCGATTGCTCGTGTCTCAAAACGGATAAAAAACATAAATGTTGTGGGGGAAATGCCGGAATTCAACCTAAAACACGTGGAAAACCGATCTTGAATATTTCATTTCAACGGTTTTCCCCATGTTTTTTTATCTTCCCGACCGTTCCCGGGGCTGAAACTTTGTAGAAAGTGTTTGTTTGCATCGAGGAAAACGTAGAAAAAATTCCAGAGCCCTAGCTCAAAATTCATTTTTTCGCAAATTTTTTAAGGCATACCCCTTCAAAAATTTTCGATTTTTCGAAGGTTCTGGGACTGGAACGAACGCTTGATTTTTCGATTGCTCGTGTCTCAAAACGGATAAAAAACATAAATGTTGTGGGGGAAATGCCGGAATTTTACCTAAAACACATGGAAAACCGATCTTGAATGTTTCATTTTAGCGGTTTTCCTCATGTTTTTTTATCTTCCCGACCTTTTCCGGGGCTGAAACTTTGTAGAAAGTGTTTTTTTGCATCGAGGAAAACGTAGAAAAAATTCCAGAGCCCTAGCTCAAAATTAATTTTTTCGCAAATTTTTGAAGGTCTATTCTGGGAAGGACTTTGCCGAACGATGCATAAATCGATTGTTTTAACATCTCTCTTTCCCTTTCACTCGTCCTGCCTCCGCCTATATATTTCAGCGGATCATCTTTCTGTTTGGTAGCTCCTTGAAGCAGGAACAGAGTCGATCCTGTTTTGTCGTGACGGCGCTCGTTTTCGGGTTCTGCCCCTTCGGGATCCAATGCTTTGCACACGCAGCACGTTTCCCGGTTTCCCGAATTCAAAGCCCAGCGGCGCGGCAGTGCTCGCGCCGCCACCACCACCACCGTCGCGCCGCCCCTTTACCATCCGTGCATCTGTCTCTTTATACTTATACATCTTTCCTTTCTCATTCCTATTTCACCTATCCCTTCCGCCAAGCCAGTCCTCTCTTGTGCTTGGAATCGAACTCCCTGATGTATTGTCCAGCGACGCTCGGTGCAGGAGCTCCCGTGAATCAGTGGGGGGATAGTAACACCGAGGTCTAAGTGAGGACGATACTCCCCAGGGAGAAGCAGCGGCGGGAACATTCTTTCGATATGTGTGTTAGCCACTTTCATCGGTGTCGAGGAATTCAGCGATAAATGCAATTGAGATATAGTAGAGAGGTGGCTGTGTACAGGTGGAACGGGACTGAATGGGAGTCGCTCGCGGATGGCCAACGCTCTCCTCCCTTTCAAGGAGGTGTGTGGAAGTGCACCTTTTTTGAGTAGCCCCTCGAAATGGCCCCCGCATCAATAATTCAGGAGTGAATGCCACCCTTTCTGGGAGCAGTCGTTTCTCAAGAATACCCAGCACATTGCTTTTCAATGCCGAATTTCGAGCTCGACTACGTGCTCGCTCGTCCGCTTCGCTCGTAGCGCGTTGCGCGTCGCCAACTCCTCCAGCTGGACTCCTGCCTGGATCCGTTTCTCGCCTGTTTCCTGATTAAATTCTCGTCACTTTATCATCCCGCCTCCGGAAGCCTCCTTATTACCAGGGACTGAACGATTTCTATTCTCCGGACGAGTGATTTCCCCCCATTAGCATTCAAGGATTCAAATTTCCTGGCCGCGCTTCCCTTTTTAAAGGCAGCACTCATTCTCTCCAAGAGTTCTCTTTGCTTGGAAGTGAACGAGGAATACGACCAAGTTGCCTTACAATTAGAATCAAGTGGTGAATATCTCGAAGTCAATGGTACCTTAAACTGTGTGCTTGCTCGGGCGGGGAAAGGGGAGGTGGTGGAGAGGAGTGGAGAGGAGGCGTCAATGTAGAACAGAATAGTCGCGCATGGTGCGTCGCCGGTCGTAATGTGCGAGGGTTGACGTTGGCTTGTGCACGAAAGCTCCCTTTAATTAGAAATTAACGGCTTTAATCAGGAAACTTGGCAGCCCGAGTGGCCTCGTATTTTCGCTCTAGGCAACAACAACAGGGGCCATTTCCCGCAATATTATCATCGCACCAGCGCTCCCTTATATACGGCCGGGACGTTCATCGCCGCCTTATTGACCGAACTTGCTAACTAATTTTATGAAAACGCTCCTCTCCTCCTGAAATTTTGTGCAGGAGCTGTGTTCCCTTCTTCTTCTTCTTGCCGCTTCTAAGTCCCCGCCAGTTTCTTCGAGACGCCTCCCGTAATCCTGAGGGTGGAATATTAACGCTCCTCATAGCGAATTGTTTGCGGGACAGGGGCTTCGTGGTGGAGATCCCTAAAAATCACGGGAAGCCTGTAAGCGTAGAGATTCCCCGAGTATTTTTAGGGAGAAGTCCGTAAATACGAAAAGTTTTTGCGCGAATACAGCGCAAAAGGAACACCGTGAGGAGCGGAGGAGCGGGGGAGGGGCGGGAGAAGTTGCCGTTAGGAAAAAGTCTACCAACTAAAATACTAGCTGAATGTTTATTTAGCTCAGCTGCTTTCTTGGGCTATCTCAACTTTCGATTGAACTTGGCTCCCGCAGCCACTATGTAATAACACTCCTCTGCTCGGATGTAACATAGGAAATTACAGTGTTCGGAGGGACGTGTATGCTTTTATTGTTCTCCGTTCGCCGATAATCAGGACGACTCGGTGTAATACACATTCAGTGGGGTTTATCGATCCTGCGGAATGCTCAGTAGCGCTCGGCATTCTAAATATATATGTAAACAGAAGCGGGCTTGGCCAGGTTGTCGAGCAGCAGCAGCTCGTCGAATGTGCCAGGAAGGCCGCGCCGTCACCCCTCTTTCACTCGCGCATGACCATCACAGTCTGCCGGCGACTAATTCTTCTGTGTCATTGTAGCGAGCATTTAGCGGGCTATAATGATTCGGGGCAATATCGGGACGAGCCATTAGTAGACGCGCGCTCAATTCGACTGGGCCGAGCCACTTTTATTGAAACCGTCATTTATGGAGCAAACACGTCCGCGTAATAAAGAGCGAGTCATTAATTTTTTGTGCGTGCCAGAGGTCGTTAGTGGAATGGGAATAATATTTTCGCGCGCATTTTACCCACTGCTAGTAGCGGCGGCGTCGGCAGCGGCGGCACCGCCTCGGGTAAGCTAGCATTCAACATACACTGCCACTTAATGCATCCACCGAGCTTTGAGAAACATTTAAATTATGGATGACTTTGGCACTCTTTTAGCCACCGTTCAACTAACTTCTCCTCCCACCGCTGCCCTCCCCTATTCCCTTTCATTGAAATAACCCTTTAATGTCTCATTTCTCGAGCAAAAACTTTCTGCCCTCGCGAGATCCCAAGCACACCGAGTTCATCACTGTGGAGGCCACAGTCCGATTGAGTGCCTCCCAATTTCAATGTTACTATTCCCGTCGAATCCTAAATCCACCAACCAGAATCGCTTCTCACCTCCTCGCATCCAAGCGCTTCCCGTGCCTTTTATACTCTTCAAGCCATAAATGACTGCAATATTTGCAGTGCTGGAAAACGGCCTGAAAAGCCAGTTAACGTGGCTGCATAAGTAGCACATTCTCTCTTTCTCTTGCTCGTAAAGTAGCAAGTCGTCGGTGGGGAAAACTGGCTTGCGGGACGCGAACGTTTTACAGGGATTGCGATGTGTGTGTGAGGGAGATCCAAAACGATTTAAGTGTTGGGGGCAAGAACCTCTCGAGGAGGTATCGTGCACGTAAACGACCGACCATTGATTTTGGAACGTGCTCTGTGTGTATGCATTAGCCGGCCGGTCAAGCATTGATTGCTCGTTGGCTTCATTTGGCTTTCTCGAATTAGCTGGCAGAAGTACTTTAAAGAAAGGCGAAGAAAGGAGAATTGAAAACCTGCGAGGGGGACGGGGTGGGGACAAGGCTATAAAGCTGATTGGATTAGCCGCACTTTACAAGAACGACGCTCGACATAGCTCTCCTTGTCGCGGGCCGATTGTGGTTTTTAGCGGGCCGATTCAAATTGCAAATCTGCATTTTTCCGGAGTGCTACAATCGTATTACGTGGAATCAATTTCTGAAATGGCGACACACGAGCGGAGTGGAGAGTGGGGCTGGCCGAGCGACGATCGCAGCTCGGCAATTAAGCTATCGATGGAAAAACAATCGAGTCACTTTGCAAATGGAATCCTGTCATAAAGTCCCGAGTCCCGCTATAAAACTAATTATGTAACTAACAGCGAGCATTTCCAGCTTATCAATACGCTAAACGCGTTTTGCTCTCGAGAGCATCGGACGTTAATATGACCACTCGCATTCCCCACCACTCCCACCTGCCACGTTCTCATACACAGCCAATAATTACGGTCCATCAAAGTTATAATCGAATTCCGCGCGGGCACGCGGCACGAAAACACTCCGCGATCTGCGATTTCCTATGTTCGGCCGCGATAGCATGCAAATTTTATATCCCTCCGCTCGCCCTCGTATTAAAAGAATACTAACGGCCAACTATGAAATGGAGAGGACAGGGAACGTGACGAAAAATTAAGGAAGAGGAAATCCAATATTACGTATCGAAACGAAGTTTCATACCGGTGGTATGCTAATATAATCATAATATAACATATCGCGAGAACTCCGATATTACATGCCCGCCGAGTTAATATTTACCGGATAAATATTAATTATTTCCACGTTCAATTAAAAAAGATACGCGTGTGCCGAGCGCGCTCAACCTCTGCCAGTTTGCTCTCTCTCTCTCTCTTTCTCCCTTTCCCACTCTCCCATTCACTTCACTCAGCAAACTCGTTCGCGTTAATATTTTCAACAGCTTTCCCGAGTTCAGCCAAATGCACAAAACGCTCCCATCGAGAAACCAGTCATTGAGACATCTAACCAAATTTTTTCCTTGCTAATCCAGGAGGATTTTCGCGGGCAAGTAGGAGAGCTCGGTGCTGTTGGTGCGTGGAAGTAAGCCGAGGCTTGGAAAGGGAGGGGACACATCGTGTCGCCGGCAGACGACTCACCTTTTTGCGAGCATAGTGCCAGCGAACAAAACGTGCCGGGATCGTACGTTCGTTCCTGTCTTTGTCTGGATTGTGGAAACGCTGGTCGACTGACCATTGACCAGCCTGATTTACCAGCTCCCCCCGCTAATGAACTCCATTGAAATGAACCGTCGAACCGATAATAATTAGTGCTCTAGCGACTTTCTGCTGGGCGGGGCGTATCTGGCGAAGGAGCGAGCTTGGCTGGCTGGCTGACTGGCTGGCTGGCTGGCTGGCAGAGGAGACACAAAAGCGCGAGAGAGAGGGAGAGAGGAAGGCTCGTGTCATTACGAGGGCGGCAAGTCCGCAAGCTAGAATCGCCCTGGCCGAGAAACATAGGTGCGCTCTCGCTTTTCGGGAAGGCCGGCCCGAAGTCTCGGCAGGCTTTGCGGGTGACAGGTAGATGAAAAGCCTCGTTAAAATGCCTGCGATTCTCGAGCGGTGCTCGTTCGGGCTCGCGGCCGTACTTGGGCGACCCGGTTAGGTACACGATAGAACTTATGTCTCGGAGGGGTTCAAGCGCCGCTCCTGCTCCAAGCATCAGGAGTGACTTACTGCCCCGCAGAAGAGCTTGATGCACGAACTAATTAAACAGAAATTTAATACGCTGGATTTATCCGGCCGATATTCCCCGGCAACTCCACCGCAACCATTCCCACTTAAGTAGGTGCATACGTACTGCATATCTTCGCTCCTTCACATCGAGAGTGATTCATGCAAAGCATCTAGATTGTCATTCTGCAAAATTTATCCCGATATGAAACGTAATACTTGCGCCGAGAGTAACATACATAAGGGGAGATTTAAAAAGAGATAACGCCCTCCACACGAAACCTCTACAACCCCCCGGGTTTTTGCATTTACACTGGTTTTTCAGCAGCGTTAATTACAGGAATATAGAATCGGCCGGATTAATGTGGTTTTTGCATGCTGCTTCATTGGAAAAATACTTGCAGCTGCGTGCGAAGCGCGAAGTTTAATCACAGGAGCATCCCACCCTCGTTATATCAATTACGTATAGTATTGGCAATATTTATATAAGCTCCCTCCCACCACTGCCGCTGCTCGCCCACTAAATGACCGATTGGCTTCGCTAAATGCGTCGTTTATATCCTCCCATTTAACGATAATTATTTGGCCACCAGCCCGAACGTTCATCTTACGCAATTAATTTTTCCATGCCCCATTAATTGCTTGTTTGCCAATGAAGTGGAGCGCAATTCACACCCACCTTCATTTAACACTTTTCACTGCTGAGGAAAGTGTGTAACTTAGAATTCCAATAGTTTTCTTGGGAGACACGACACCGAAATGCTCTCTCCAGTGACTAGGAAGTTGTTGGCAGTTGGGAGACATCACTCTCGTAAGCTCGAAACAAGTTTTTCTGTCGCCTGTAATTATGGAGCAGCCGGCAGCAGGTTGACATTCGCATTTCTCGGCGGGCGCCGAGAAATTTAATAGCTGGCAGCGTGAACGCGCGAACACGACGAGAGCAGAAGGGGATTCCAAATAGGAGACACAGTAGAAGTGGAAGGAGGGGAGGGCAGCCCGGGAATATGGCCGGCTGTAATTCACTCTTAAATCCAATTATAGTGGGAACGGCCTTTAGTCTCGAGAAACCATTCCCTTTGAAATAAAGTACATCATCTTTCCGGTGTGGGGAGGAGTCACTTCCGTAGCTTTAACGGCTACAAACTCAGAGCTCTTCCTGTCGTATGGCAAGGCAGCCTCCTCGTCCTCCAGTTCTCCTTCCAAACGCTATACACACACTTTTCCTACAATTTTCTTATCATCCACAAAGTTTGCCCTATATCTGACCCAGATAATAGAATATTTAAACTACCAATTCAGCTCCGTGCCGGATACATTTGGCAAAGCAGAAGGAGGCATGCCTGGTCAGGAAAGGATGTGGCATGAATTAAAACCAGCTGGAAGAAGGAGCGTGCAAGTCTGACTCGCACAATCAGAGGAGTCGTATTATGTCTGTCTTTTTGCTGAAATTACACAGATAACAAACGAGTCGGCGTTGACAGAGACGAAGGTGGGGGTGGCCGAGGCATGAAAAGCTTTCAGCAGTCAGCTTTAACGGTTCATTACAACGAGTTCATGTTTCGCTTGGGCGGTCGCAAGTGCAGCCGCCGAGGCTTTGGAAAGGTCAGGTCCCGCGCGCGTTTATACAAAGACAGACATGTCCCTCGCTGAGACACATGCATGCGGCAGCCAGCCGGCCGCTCGCTCGCTCACGTATAAACGATGGCAAAACGTCCGCGACAGCCAAAACCCGCGAGCGTTTTAATCTACCGTCCACCGGAGCCATTACTCGCTGCCCGCCCAACCTGCCCACCTACCCACTTGCCCACTTGTCCACCTGCCCACCTGCCCGCTTCCCTGCCAGCCAGCCGGCCGCTCTACTGCTGCAAGTCATTTCGAGAAGACTGAACCTACATCCGCGTATGCTCTCGCTTCCTATGCGCTTCCGCTCCCAGAAACAATGGAAATTAGGGCTCTCTCTCCCGTCTCCCTTCCCGCACGGGTTTGCTACGTGGTGCTGGTGGTGGTGGTGGTGGCCGCCTTTAAGCGAGGAGCATACTTTATAACTTCATTCGCGATAATTATCCCTGCTGCTTCCCTTCTACCCATTCTACGCTACTCTGCATTCTACCTTCCACCTACACCGCTCTACTCCACCGTACTAACATCCTTGCCCGCCCGCCCCCACTGCCCTGCCCCCACCCCCCATCTAGTTTATCGCGCGTAAAGAAGCCGCTGATGAAAATTCTCCTCCCCTATTCCTCCAAGCCCGAAATTTCACGTGGACACCTGTCTCCGATAGAGGCAAAGAAATGAAAGGGAAGCTATCACGCGACGGATGTCGAGGGTTAAGGGAACATCGAAGGACGCCTGTTCCCACTTATAAGGGCGGACCCTCGACATGATTTCCAAAGGGCGTCGCACCGTGTCAGGAGCGACCAGCTGTTTCCCCGATCGTATGTCGAAGCTTCCACTGATAAGGTTCTTATCGGTCAGTGAGTAATTAACGACTTGACGGCGAGCACCGTCCCGTTTGGATCGTACATTTTTCCAGCTGGTTTCAGTCCCTCCCGTCCATCCAAGAACGTGTTAATCCGCGGGGGCCCTTCTTCAGTATCGAGGAACGAGCCCAGCCCCAAATCCCCTAACCATTAAGCACCGCACCACCTCCTTTCCCTGTCATTTATTTCCTTAGTTCTGACGGCTTATGCGCCGCCGGCTTAACGAGGCCTCATTCTAATATATAGTGATGGTTATATTAAAAGCGGATTTACCTTCGGCATACGAAGCCGCTCGTTAATTCTGGGCCGATCCTTTTATCGGTATCCTGGTCGGCAGGCTAGAGGCGAGAACTTTTTGGCCAATTGGAATTTGCGAAAGCCCCGGCAACCCTCGTCTGATCACTTTCAGTTGGAAGTCTCTATTATTGGATTTGTATCGCTTTATTTAAAGCCTGCTTGACACGTCCACTTTTCCGGCCCGAGAACAATATAGTGCGAAGGGGGCTTGCTTGCACGCTAGTCTGCGCTAGGGTGGCAAAGGGAGAAGCGGGCGCGCGCGCGCGCGCGTACCACACCTCTTCCCATGAGTTATCATCCTTTGAAAACCGCTGTGCATCCTGCGAAGCATTAATCTTAGCTGGAATCCGTGCACCTTGTGAACCGGCGGCTGGTACATGAGAACGGTGAATGGAGCCGCTCGTATTTGTAAACGACGCGTATCTCGTTAAAGTCCCTCGGTACACAGCCACCCGCACACACCACAGCTATACAGACACACCCACAGGCACACACACACTGGCCACTTTGAGCCGCGTTAAAATATCGGCGTCGATTAAACGCGTGCCGTGTTTCGCCCCTGATATCAAGGGTCATTAATGTTGCATTCTCAGCCGAGCTAAATGAGAACACGATCGATGCAAGTCAATGGAAGGGAGTGAAAAATCTGCGGGGTGCCGTGTGCCAGGCAACTTTTAAATTTTCAAGCAGTTGGGGAAAGTGAAAAACAGCATTCGCTCTAGCCGAATGCCTCCAGTTTCTGCAGTGGAGAAAAGGCTTTTCCACGACAGCGCAGCTGGAGCATTGGCGCACCTGGCTCGATCGAATTACAAGGAGCCAGCCAGATATCCTGGATTCTCTCGGACTCTTTCCTAATGAATATAACGATTTTTGCAGTACATTGAGCCAGCCCTCCTCCGCGTAAAACTCGCTTCATTTCGTTCCTCTTTTCCTCGCGCGCGCGCGCCCACCCTCCAAGCCCGCGAGCAGGCCTTCTCTCCTCTCCTCCTGCAAAACGGATTACCCGGCGTGAAACTATTTACTGATTTAAACGTCGCATAAATCTCCACTTCTAGTTGAACGGAGATTTTACTTAAGGGCCAAAGGGTCGGCCCGTGCTGCGCTTCGTCGCTCGGCCTCTCTCTTTCTCTCCCAGTAAATTTATCGCTTTATTTAAAGCACCACACAAACTAACGGACTACGACGCGTACCCAGTTTCGCGCCTTCCCAGCTATTTACCGTCCTTACGCACGCCACTTCTATTCGCCCTCCTCTTTCTCTCTCTCTCTCCCACCGCCTCTTATCCGACCCCTAATAGTCCGAGAGAAGTCTCTCCTCTCCTCAAACGCCCTTTCAGCTAATCAAATATTTACGGCAACGATTCGCCGATACTGAAACGAGCGCCGGCTAATGCTTCGAGTTATCGATGTGACTACCTTCTCGTGGGAAGAGAGTATATGAAAGGCCCAATGAAAAAGGTAGGGTTATCCGCCGATCAGATAGGAGTGCAACCCATTTCCAACGAAATGACATGTAGCTTCAAGCGCTGATTAATAAACTTATGATATCCCGGAGATATGGCAACTCGGAAGCCTAGCTCAACACGCCCGGCGCGGCGCACGCTGGCGTGGAACTGGAGTATAAAGCGGGAATAGCGAAAAGAATTAATTTCACGGGAATTACGTTTAATACCCCAGTCACACACTACTCACTGGTCACGCGATTCAACTTTACTAGTGGCTCTGTTCATTATTGCGAGATATCCAACATTTTGCCCTCACCGTCTGCCCTTCTGGCAACATTCTTGAGAGATCAGGCTGCTGATTGCGAGTCTCACTACCACGGGACTTTCGTCTTTCACAGTGGAAGAGGGAAAGGGTGGGGGCTTGAGGGCCGCTGCAAAGCCGAAGGAGTCTTTTACGAGCTCGTGTGTACGGCAGTAAAAAATAGTGGAAGCATTTTGAAGGCCCACTCGTAAGTACGGATGAAGAGAGGCCCTCGACTGTAAAAGCGCCTTTAACGTCCGGCGACTTGGACCATTGCACGAATCCCGCTATTATTACTATCAACAAATCGTTGCGCCACCGCTCGCTCCTCACTCACTCACTCGCTCGCTCGCGGGAGTATTTTTAGAAACGATCGTAAAGGCACCGCGAAATGCCGAGCTCATCCTGAACCTTGAGCCCAGGAGAGCACTCCGTTTCTCCGTAACATCCTCGAATCAAGGCTGCAGTCTACGGAATGAACTGCGAGAGATACTCCCGTCTGCGAAAACATCTTTCTTTATCAATTACAGTGAGAAAGATTGGCTGGGAAGAAGTTCTTTTGTCGAGCGTAAGGGGTAATCCGTTGTTTTGAAATTCTCCTCGACTAAATGTCAGGTTTCATCGGAGTTTCAGTGGGATCGTTAGTGGAAGTAGAGTAGGGTCGCGAAAGGGGGGTGGCGTGGGGGTGAGCGAGACAAAGGTAAATCGACGGGGCGTCCGTTTTTCGTTTGGTAGTATGAGAGGGCGTATTGAAATAAAATTCGCATTAAGGGATCCTGTAACTAGAGACAAGCCGTGCTTCACCGGTTACTCCGTGCTGGAATCGCGTTGTCAGGTGGAATTAAAGCCGGCGTCCCTCAACTTTTACTGCGGTCGTTAACAGAGCCGCGAACATCCCGTACCTTCGTTCCCTTTAATCCGAGCAAGCCCAGCCGAACAGCAAGTAACTCGGCAATAAAACAACAGCTGGCAAAAGAGTCGTGAAACTACTTTATTGAAAAGAGATGGCAGCTAAGTGACGTCGTAAGTAAATACATTTCGATGGCAGTGGAGAAAAGGGCAAACTACGGATGTACACATGTGTACCGAGACTCCACTCGTGCGGAGAGCGGAAAACAATAGGCGGTGTCGCTTCCTATCCCACTTATGGCTTTGGTCCATCCGTAACATCACTCCAATCCTAGATACTACCTGGACTCTTGGCTTTTCAAGTTGAATAAGAACACGTGGCTCTTCTTACTGAATAACCAACCAGAATTCTCCAAGATTCATATTTTTCTTACTAAATTCCATTAAAAATTGACGAAACCAAAACCAACTGATCTTGAGTGTAACTGTGGTTTCCTTTCGATTTTTGCTGATCAAGATGTGAGCAAGTATCCCTTATTTTATGTCGGTCGTTGGTGGTAGGTATGCCTCGTGTGACACCTTTGCAGGCATAATAAAACCTCCTTTATCCGTGCTCGATCCTGCGAGGCCACTTTGCGCTCTCCATTACCACACCCGCAGCGCCCAGATGGGTTTCGTTCTAATGCCCTTCGTCCTCGAGAACCCACTCTTCATCCTTCATTCCTCCTGTCTTGTCTGAGGCGAACGTGCGCTCCGCTCGTTCTTGACCAAGCTGATTGCTCCAAGAGTCCGGGCACGGCACGCCTATGTCACCCAACACACAACAAGCTCGCGTGACCATTCTCTCGAAGCAGACTCTTTTGCAGCCACGCGTTTCCAATTGTCATTGGTACGTGCAAGTTCTGGTAAAAGGTTCGGCAACGTGCGCACACGCTGGAGATTTAGTCGGAGGTGCGAGCTCGAGTTGGTGTGGTGTGTCCGGCAGTGTAAGTTCGTTCAAGCCGAATGGCAACGATGAATTATTTGTGACGCTCGGAGGGAAAAGGTTAAACGGCATGAGGCAGTGGCTCGTGAATTCTCTGGACGGCTCTCGACTAACATGTTTTAAAGTTTTTCTGGCGCGCCCGCGCGCGCCCGGCGGTTGATCGGCAAGAAAGAGGACTCGCTAGACGAAATTCCTTCGTCAAGAGTTTCGCCATTACTTTCGGAGGTGCACCTGACCCCGGCTCAGCGAGCAATTTTCCAACCTCAACGGTCACCCCGACTGGAGCCCCGGAATCGACTTGGCTCGAGACGAAGCAATGGAGCGCAAAATCGATATCGACGTCCGGCATGCCGAGGAAAGGCAGCTCCTCTCGGGAAAAGTAGTGCGGAAGGAAATTAATTCGAACTTAACTAGTAGCGTTGCGGAAAAATCATTCATAATTGACGGGAAATTACGGTAACAGGGGCCGCGTCGATATTGGTACGTAGCTGGAATCGTTAATAAAAAGTGGAAGTCTCCTTTGTAACATTAAGGCCATGGCGAGAGCGAGCGGCGCGCGGCGCGTCGTTTCTTTTCGAGAGTTTGGTCCGCTCGGCTTGCCTCCCTGTAGTTCCGTAAAACCCCGATAATAATGTTATACTTGCTCGACAAACGCGAGCGTAGTTGGCTCGTTACTGTTATGATCACTGCCGGTACAACGATTATTGGGTGCACGAGTACCCTTGCTGCACCAGCTCTACGGATCTCCAGCCTCCTTTTTCTCCTGATCCTTGCTCTGCACTTTCCCCCACTCCACCTGCCCTTTATTCGAATTCAGTTCTACGGTAGTTACAGCCACGCCAACCGAGATACTCTCCCCGGGAGATTTCCATTACAGTATTCTTCGAACTCTCCTCCCTTCTAATTTCACAAGCGATACAGTTGTGTGTACTCGACATCACTGCTTTGGCCTCTACTTGGGTAAAATTGCCGTATGAGCGCGCTGCGCTCCATGAGAAAGTAAGACAGCTTCTATGATAAAGGGTGACTGTTGCAGATAGGATGATAGAAAGCAGCGTGCATGGAAGGAGTAACGCGTCCTGAATGAGAACTTATTAGGGAACTGTGCTTTCTGCCGAACTGTAAACAGGGCGTTTCGAAGCTCGGGAAGTTGGCCTGGCACCCTAAATCTAGCGACGCTAACTGCTAACTAGGGTCAGTAGAGGAGGCAGGAGGCAGGAGGGAGGAGGCAGTGCGATGGCAATTCCAGGCTAACGGGGATAATGGATACTTTGTCAGTAGTACTACTGGCACTTGATGTCCACCTATTATACACTCTTGCTGTCGTCGCCATCGGCGTGCCACAAGCACCGTTTCCTACTTGAACTACTCTCGCGGCATTCGAATCCGCTTATTCGATTCACTCGAATGAATACGTTGTTACAACACGGAAACCGAGTCGCAAAGCTTTCGGGATGAACCGGCTAGTAAGACAATACGAGTGCCACCAAGCTCCCTCGTATTATTCTCCTATAAAGCCCTCTCCTCGGCGCTCTGCATTAGTTTGTCTTGGCAAGAACAAATCGCTCAACTACACCCTTCCTCCCCTAAGCTAACTATTCTATTTCGCCAAGAGTGCGTCTACGTAAGAAGACAGATTAGAAAGTTCTCCGAGCAATGACAGCTGCGCGACATTAAAGTTGTATGTGCCTTTGCCCGAGCTAGCTACGCGAAGAACACGCCTTATACTGTCATCGGTTGAATCCCACCGTTCCCTCCGTTCGCAACCTTCGCCCTCGCCGCCGCTCTCCTCCCTTGTCGTAAGAAACTTTAATAGCTGGCAGTATATACGATGCCCCGAGTAAATGTTGTTTAGCTCGACGAGAGAGGGAATATATTGGAGGATGCGTATGTATGTATACGTATTGGCGGGCAAGGCAGTCAATCTTACGGCAGACATCAGGATAGTTCAATATTGGTTGGCGAGCGAGGGGGAGAAATTGAAAATGCGCAAAGATTCGACGACATAGAGGGCCATAAGGGCAGATCCTTCACACGTCCTGGAGGGTCCCCCAATTTTCTGGTATTCACGGATCGACAGTTACGACCCTCCTATCCACGTGCTCGCCGACGCTTTCGTATTTTCAATTCATTTCTCTCGCTCTCTCACTCTCCCACTTACCCCGGTGAAAATTTCCGGGTCAGCGAGAAAAACGGGAATAATTTCCTCCTATTATTAGAACTAAATGTCGAAGGTCGTAGATTGATGGCAGATTATTTCTAGTGGGTGGAAGCATGCGAGCAGGTGGACAGAAGCGAGCGCGCATTACTCTGTAAAACATGGAGGAAGGATCTTGTTGTGTTCCCAGTGCATTAACGTAGCTTTTGAATAAATCCGAGTGTTTCCTGGGAATGGCATTCGGCCGTTCGAGTGCCGGCAGCTTCGAGAGCGACGCTATTGTAGTGTACACACGCCCGAGAACGTGGTTATACATGAAGATTCACATTCTCCCGATGTATCATCCTTCGTGACTCTTTCCTCTTCTTCCCTCTTCTTTGACCATTGACACTAGACACACACCAATAGACACTTACACAGGCTCTCCTCCTGCGCGATCGTTGCCTCCGGTCTTCCATGTCTTCTCACACACGAGCAAGTTTTTCTTTCGGCTCTGTCTTTTCTCTTGGGACATTTCCGCCCACCGCAGCGGACATCGGCTGCTACGAGTGAAAATATTGGCACTCCACTCCCTCGACCCTCTCTAAACCAGTCTTTATCCAGTGAGCGGTGAGAAAACACGATTATATACAGGTGTAGAAATAATAACGAGAAGAATTCTCGGATGCGATCGACGCGTTCCACCACCTATTTTTCAAGGCTTCGATTTTTAGATTCCTACCCGAAAGGACGTGGGAAGTTTTTCATCTCTCCATGATTTTCTTTTGTCAAATAAGTCAACTGGGTTAACCGAATTTAAGCCGGTTGAAAAAACTGCTCGATTGCAAGCATAACTTTCTTAGGAAAGTACGATACTGTGGTTCGCGGTTCCGTTACAATGCGCGGCTAGGAAAACATGGAACACCCAATGCTGGTGCGCTCTTGGGAAATACAAATAACGCTTGCTTCACTACATTTCCAATGGTTGGACGAACTGGACCGTAAAAGATTGGTCGCGCGATATCGCATTGGCGAATTGAAGGATCATCGAGGCAAACTCTCGCCGTGTCTCGGCCAGTGCTTTCCATCATCTCGGTAAAGTACTCGTTATACATCGGGATTTATACGTCGTTACACTTTACACCCAGCAAGCCCGGCAAGCACTTCTCATGATTATGTTGCCTCACCGCTGGATAATCAGTGCCGACGAGTTCTCTCCGCTTCAACCCAATAACAAGGTCTCACTTGCCTGCTTGACAGTTGTCTCCGTTGGTTAGTTAAAAAGTTCTCCCCACTCAACATAAACGAGCGCGATAAGCGAAAAGCTGTTGTGTAATGGCGTGTGCCCCTCGACGATATAATTATTGAACTAATTGAGAGCAGTAATTAATTCGCGCACGGCCAGAAGTGTGCTTGATTGCTTGTGTCTCCTCCACTTAACAGAGGAGCGAGCACTTGAAACTTGGCCCTCTCGAAATCCAGCCGAAACTGCACACTTTCAGTTTCGAGGTGCGTAAGACTGAATCGTGCGAGGCCTTTGTCGAGTCTCGCCCCATCTGCTCCTCTCCTCTCCTCTCCAGTCCGAGCTTCCACGTAGGCGATAAACTCGTTTGTCGGCTTGCATTCAAGAACTCGGCTTCATCGAGCTCGCGAAAACGCTTTCCCAGCTGAATCGAGTTATGTAAAGGACGCCGAGAATTCTGTAGCCGCGAGCTTGTGGGTACGCCTGCGAGAATAACCTGGAATCAAGACTACCTACCTCGTACTGCTAGCCTTCGAGCATCTGAATAACTTTCTAACGATTCGACAATAACTTCTCCTCTGCTAAGGAATGACATCCTTATATTTTCCTAGTGGCAAAACTATCAGCTAGAAAATCGTTCCTCTTTCCATTAAAATAAACTAGAGCTCGAGATTGTTGGGTAAGAAGTGTCTGGTGAATTCAGAACAAGCAGAGTTTTAGGAAAATTGATGAAATCGATAGACGACGAGCTATCCACGACATAGCTTCTCTGTGGCTGCCAGGCCAGGCAGTACAGTATGTGCCAGATGCCAGATCGTAGAACCTGAGAGCTTTATGACGCTTCCGGTTTATAGCCGAGAGCCACTCAGGTGACATTTGTATATTTACAACTTGTGCTACCTTACTCCGGATGCCCGCCACTTTTTTCTACGTAATTTCGACATCATCACCATTTCAAATATCGCCCCTTTATGCGCTGTTCGGCCAGAAGAAAAAGTCCCGGTTGCATATTCCCCAGAGACTCAACTACTTATTGTACGATTCAAAGGATCACTAATTACCGTTCATTAGCTCGGTGGTATTAGAATCGAACTACAATTGTCACTCTAATGGTATCTGAGAGAAAGGGATCTGAAAGTTCGCAAAGCTCTTTAGTGGAGTTTCAGGCGGAAAGGAAGGAGAATTGGCGTGATCAATACCGCTCGACAGAACAGATGTTTGACCGATGAAAATCCAGGTAGTTGGTTGGCATAGCTGGTGGATAGAGTGTGAGAGGCGTTGCGAGAATTCGAGAGCAGCCCTCCCAGCGATTTATATAGAACGACTGTGCGGGATATCGTCGATTCCTGCCCAGATTACTGCTGCACGCGGAGAGCACGTGGAGAACGGTCACCGAGGACTAATGAAATTCTACGGAGATGGTTATTGGTCGAAATGGCTCGGAGCAAGATTCGATCTATGCGTTCGGAGTGGCCAGTTGGCGAATGGAGCGAGGTGTCGCCGAAAAATTCGTCGGTTATAATTAGAGAATTGTACGAGGTGAGAATACATGGGCAAGCAGCCATCTGCTGGCTTGGAAGCGACAGAATCAACATTACTGGACGAGCGGCACCTGAATCTCGATTATCGTCGGTCAATTTGCCGATGACTCGCGTCTTCGGTTTGGCCTGAGAGAGCACAGCGCTTAATTAACGTTCCATTTGGGCTGGTGTGAGGCGCGCAAACGACTGTGGTATCCTGGAATTCGTGTTAGTAGGTTGGTCGCATCTCCGTGGAGGACAAGGTGGATGCAAATGCGCGTCGGGGCTTAGCGCCACCAATTGGATTGCAACGATGTCCGAGAATCATCCGACGAACGATTGCTTCCCTTGTACCAACCAGACAATCCACAGAGCAAAGGTAGACGAGGTGGGCCGCGCGCACCTTGAACTGTTTCACTGTGAGGAGCGAGCAACCTACACTTAAACAACGGAAATGTGAGCCTCACGAGCGCTTCCCCAAGCGTTTAACGAAATTACTTTGAAACGTGAAGAAGTACGCTCGCTTGATGTTCCGGGCGCTTCCGCAGATGGCCCATCTCCCTCCTTCCTCCTTCCGGTTCCTTCTTTCCTCGACTTTCACCTGATCTCGCAAACTCCTCTCCACCTTTTCTCCTACTCCCGCCCTTCGGCCCTCTCTGCCTTCTACCCTCGGCCATTCTCTCGCTCGACGAGCTTTAAAAACGGCTCTCTTAAACCCGTTAGAATTACACTTGTCCTATCTCTCTCGTTCGCCTCCGCCTTCATTTCCTTCTCTTTTCCTTCAACCAGCCAGCGTAGCAGCGCCAACCTCCGCCGGAGTAAACAGAGCTCGACTGGTATGCTCTGATGCTACGTAATTATCACTACGTGGGTGGAGAGAGCTTATCAGGCTCGCCAGTGCCTCTTCCCCCCTTCCTTTCTTTCTTATACACTCTATCCCCTGCAGGCGGCAAAATCTTTTCCGAGGGATTTCTTTCCAGGAACATTTCGAAGCTTGTTCCCGAGACAAGCCGGATAAAACTATTGCTAGCATGGAATTGATATGCTTACTGTATTTCATAGTGGATAGACTGATTCTCAGGGTAAATCGAAGAGTTGTTTCCTCGTGGCTCTGTATCTGTTGGGTCCACTTGGGCGAGGATGCACGGGGGATGAAAATTCACGCGAGCGACCGTTTTCCGAACGTTCTAGGATCGATAGCCTGTTATATGTCAGCGTATACATAAATAGCGGGCGAGGCCTGCAGCATTCGCTCGGGCCTTTTAAAATATTCACGAGCAATTCGAAAAGCGCGTTCGATGTTTCTGGCACATGATGGGATGTGCGTCGGTGGATAGTGGAGGGGGGTGGGTGTGTGGGTGTGCGGGGCTGTTTGATTTTACAGGAAAAATGCTTTACTTAGTGCGAGCTGGTCCGTCGAAGCAGCGGGAGCTTACAGTACGGGTGGTTGCGATCGATGAGTAAAGCGAGCGCGTGGTAGGACTGGCGCGATAAGAGATAGGTCGAGTAAAAAATTACGAACAAACGTCGCGTCGCCCGACCGGAATCGGGGGGCAATTAGTCTTTGGCAGTGGCTGCTGGCTACACGAATTAATATTTATTCCGCGGTAGAGAGCACCACCGCCAGCGTCGGTGTCATGAGCGAGCCTCATGAATCAAAATCACAAAAGCGACGCCCACAGCAGCGCCGGCGAGAATAATGCGCACAGTACAAGCGCCATTCATTTTTTCTCGCGCGATCGCGCGCCCCCCGGCTCTTTAAGTACAAGCAGCCGCTTACACTCCCACCATCAGCGCAATAGAATCTTTCAAGCCCGGCAAGAATGCGCGCCAGCGAACTCGCGTATTAGAGTTGCCGGTTGCAAGTTCACGCGAACTTGTTGCGTGTCACATGCGATTAGAATGCCGGAGGGCTTAAGCCTCACACCCAGCCGAACCGAGAGTCATCGGTTTACCACGGAAATATATCACATCACAGGTCATTCTGAGACTCTTAGCGTCACATCAAACTGCTGATTAAAGAATCTCTCGCGAAAGTGCCGGAATTGTACTGGAAACACTCGAAAACAGTCTTCTGAGTAACAAAATCCTCCCGATTTAGACGTATTTTCCCATGTTTTTCATACTTCCCGACCTTGCCCTGGGCTGAAACTTTGTAGAAAGTGTTTTTTTGCATCGAGGAAAACGTAGAAAAAATTCCAGAGCCCTAGCTCAAAATTCATTTTTTCGCAAATTTTTTAAGGCATACCCCTTCAAAAATTTTCGATTTTTCGAAGGTTCTGGGACCGGGACGAACGCTTGATTTTTCGATTGCTCGTGTCTCAAAACGGATAAAAAACATCAATGTTGTGGGGGAAATGCCGGAATTCTACCTAAAACAGGTGGAAAACCGATCTTGAATATTTCATTTTAACGGTTTTCCCTATGTTTTTTTATCTTCCCGACCTTTCCCGGGGCTGAAACTTTGTACAAAGTGTTTTTTTGCATCGAGGAAGAAGTAGAAAAAATTCCAGAGCCCTAGCTCAAAATTCATTTGTTCGCAAATTTTTTAAGGCATACCCCTTCAAAAATTTTCGATTTTTCGAAGGTTCTGGGACCGGGATGAACGCTTGATTTTTCGATTGCTCGTGTCTCAAAACGGAAAAAAAACATAAATGTTGTGGGGGAAATGCCGGAATTCAACCTAAAACACGTGGAAAACCGAACTTGAATATTTCATTTCAACGGTTTTCCCCATGTTTTTTTATCTTCCCGACCGTTCCCGGGGCTGAAACTTTGTAGAAAGTGTTTTTTTGCATCGAGGAAGAAGTGGTAAAAATTCCAGAGCCCTAGCTCAAAATTCATTTTTTCGCAAATTTTTTAAGGCATACCCCTTCAAAAATTTTCGATTTTTCGAAGGTTCTGGGACCGGGACGAACGCTTGATTTTTCGATTGCTCGTGTCTCAAAACGGATAAAAAACATAAATGTTGTGGGGGAAATGCCGGAATTGTACCGAAAACATTTGGAAAACCAATCCTAAATCATTGATCTCAACTAATTCTGGCGGTATTTCCCATGTTTTCATGACTTCCCGACTTTTTCTGGGGCTGAAATTTCACGGAGAATGTTATCTTGTATCAAGGAAGTAGTAACAAAAATTCCAGACCCGTGGCTCAAAATTTATTTTTTCCACCGGACTCAATGTACATAGTAGACTAGCATAGATCGAATTTCTTCATCGAGTTCGAAGAGTCTACTTCTCCTTTTCTCTGTGGAGGTGAGAGCGGGTCAAGGGAAGAGATTCGATCGAAGGAAATCGGAAATAGAGTGTCCAGTGTCCAGTGTCGAGCGTGGAGTGTCGAGTGGCGAAGTAGGAAGTGAAGCGGCGGGCCGGCGGAGCGTAGTAAACTCGAAATGTTTCGCCACAATGATCTGGAAGGAGAGAGGATCCTTTGGTGGGGCATAGCGCGGTGGTAGCCTGCGGGGTCGGCGGCGATAAATTCGGGGCTGGCCGCACGGGAGCACCGTCCTGCGGCGCCGATATTATTAGTTTACGAGAACAGTGACTAAACTATAGACGGCCACTGAAATGGACGGCGATAGTTGGTCGAGTAAAAGGGGCCGTGGGAGGTGGAGGAACCAGCGGCGGCGGTGACGAGGGGTCGCGAGGAGTCGGGGGTGTTCCGGGATGGTGGTTAGGACGGGGCTCGGAGCCACCAGCACCCTGGTTGTTTATGCCTCATTAGCCGCACTAGTTACGTCAGTGCCCTTAACTACCCTACGCGAATTGAACAGCGCCCATTCGCTGCTCGTTGCAGGCCGAGCCTCCTCCTCCTCCTCCACATCCACCTCCTCCTCCCCCCCGAGCACCCACCGCGCAATACACTCTCTTTGCGATCTACATCCCATCGCATTTACACCCACTGTTCTCATCGGCCGCTCATCATAGCATATCTAGTGGAGTCGAGGTCGATCGTTTCGCCGATAGCCCCGGGCCGCTCTCCCTTTGCACTCTCGTTTTCCGCGGATCATCGAGCCCATCCGAGGCCCGTTAACTCTCCGATCAGCCGCTCCCGTCACTGCATGCAGATGAGCCAGAGAAAAATAGCAGTGCGCGTTAATCCGTGATCGACGAGATATACATAGGAGAGAAACGCGCGCTCTCCCCGGCGGCTTTACAATTGCCTGGCTAGGATGTACAGATCGAAAGGAGGATGGCTTAGCTCGGGGTGAAGTGGGTGGCGGGTGTCCTTATCCAAATTTCAGTGTCCAATAACAATAAACGAGAGAACTCAGGGGCAAGAGCAATAAAGGCGTGGTTATGCCGCGGTGGACTGAGGAGAGCGTGTACGTGTAACGAAGGCATAATAGCCAGCAGTGCTCGACGGGATCGCCCGAGCACTCGAGCCCGCGTACAGAAACGTTTGCGTACTTCCGGTAAGACCGCGTATAAATGGAGTGCCTGTTAACGGGACGCGGTATAGTTATCTGTTGGCGCACATACACGCCGAGTAACGAGCTAGCCCCGCCCTTCCACTCCCACCCCCCTCGCGGCGGCGGCGGCGGCGGCGGCGAAGGCACTTTTCGAAAATGGTATGGTCGACAAGAAACTTCCCCCTCGACATCCAGGCCAGGTCCAGTCGGCTGTCGAGTCCTGTTCAACCCTCGGCGTCCTGTTCGACGCGACACTGCCACGCTTCCTCGCCCATTCCCTCACTCGACGACACGTTCTCCTCCTCTCCTGCTAGGAGACGCGACGCGACGCGACGCGACCAAGCGCACTTTCCAACTCGAACAAAGCGAGCGAGCTAATAACAGCTTCTATTATGCACGCTCCCGAAGAAGTATCCATTGTTTCTGCGAGAGGAACAACAGCATTGATATCAGACTTTAACCTACTTCGGTTAGAAGTAGGAGAGAGAGAGAGTGGAAGGAGGCGGGTGCGGGAGGGAAGAAGTGGTTGGTTGGGGACGCGTGGTTGGGATTCGAAAAAACATTGGGACGTGTCGGGAAGGGGCGCGTCGCTGAGAATGGGAAATATAGAACGACACATATTCTATGAAGTTCCGAGACTTTGGAAAACTCGCGGCGTCTGTGGCGCGCATACTTTTCTCTCCCAGTCTACTTCTCTTCCGGTCGCACTTTCGCCACCCTGTTGTTTGCCAGCGGCGGGGAGTCATAGTAGTCGAGCGCGCGCGCGCGCGCGCGCCCACCCGCGCATCGTTGGATCTGGAAAAGCTCGGAGCTTTCGCTCCAAAGCTTTCACCCGCTTGTAAAGCGAACTGTCGGCGTTTTACGGCCGCTTCGTACTAATGGAGTTTTAGCTTGACGCCCACCTACATGCCTCCTGGCTCGGTCTCTCGTTGAAAAGCCACCCGCCGGATGGTTTCAATGACGATGCCTGATTCGATCGCATCTGCCGCGACCCTCCACCCCGGCCCAAGCATTCCTCTCTCTATCTCGGGAATGATTCATCCGTTGGAATGTTGCAACTAATCTCTGAGCGACGTTCGCGGCCATCGTTCGACGAAAGAATTATGGCGGCTGGACGCGAGAGGGCTCGCCCGGATATTTTGTAATTAAAGGGGGAATGGAGTCCCCAAACCGTTGATTCATCGTTTCCTATTATGGCGGAAATGTTTCGCAATTAAACGCGGTTGCGTCAGCGCTACAACGCCAAGAGAGAGACGCCTCTCTCTCGGCAGGTACGCTTGCTAGCTGGCGGCCGCCGCGAGAGAGTTGGGAGGGCATCGAAAAAAAGAGGGAGTGAGCCGCTGGTCTCAACGCCCGATCTCGCCCTCCCGCGGGACGTTGTTACGCGACCACCGATTATTAATGGTAACGACCGATAATGACTCTGCGTGCAAACAAAATTTGTAATCACGCTGCCTGCCCGCAGACCGCCGAGCTCCTCTCCTAGCTCGCCCCGAAAAAGAGCCCGGCAAAAAGCACGTCACTCGTGTTAACGACCACCACCTGAAAACTGTACGTTGATAGGTTCGAACTCCTTCTTAAAATGTGTTAAGATGGTTAAACGTATCGGGCAGAATGCGGCAGGTCCGCCTGGCATTTCGAGGGCCGCACACGTACACCAGAATTCCGCATGTTCCACACACACACAGACACACACATACACACCGCTTATTTAAAAAAGCATCCTTGTGCGTTTGGCTAGCGTGCCTATCGTGCAAGTATGCTTTCGTGCCAAGCTGGCGATTGCGGCCAAGAACGGCATGGGGGAAAAAAATCCGACATCAACCTGGAAACTCGTAAGTTTCACATTTTTACGTGTACGCCAGGAGAAAGTAGGTCTGTAGTGGCAGCGCGTGGCGCGCCGCGTCGCGCCGCTGATATAGGGTGGACGCAAAACGTGAGAATATGCAAAAAATAATGGACAAGAGTATAAAAAAGGGGAGTTTAACACAGCGCGTTGCTTTCCCTCATTGTCAGTTGAAAAGTCTAAACTCATGAAGATCGAGTGGGGGCGGCGGGAAAAAGCATCGGGGAAAGAGATGCAAGAGAATAATAAGCGGAAACTGGGAAATGAACGTAGGTGAAAGCTCAATGAGCTAAACTCAAGAGTTCGCAGCAGCCTCGAGCGGACTTTCTTAGAAAGTCTCTTTCCTTTAGGCGGCGGCGAGAGCCACGTGCCACCTAGAAAGAAGAAGTACACAGGAGGAAGCTGACATCGCCGGTCGGAAAATTCTCGGAGGAAGGAGGAATTAGGCGGCTGTTAGGAGGCCGCTCAAAGAAATGTCGTAAAACAGCAGGCGGAATGGCGCGCGGAAAGAATCCGAAATTATCTCGGGCTTTATCGCGCAAGTTCAAAGGAGTGCTTCGTGACTCTCCTGCCCTGCTTCGCCCCCCTCCTCTTTCTCTCTCTTGTAACCAGAAGTGACGATATACTGGAGTACGAGGGTTGGCAAGGCGACTTCGCGAGCGAAGCTTCCTTCCTCTGTGTGAATCCATGAGAGAGAAGCAATGGCCTTTCCCGTGCTTCCAGCGGAAGTATTTAGCAGTGCTCTAAGTGTAATGGATATGCCCTGATATAATCGTTAGACTACCTATTTTTACCGTCCTGTAAAAACAGCTCGAGCTACCGCGCGATGCTCCGCTACAATAACTTTTCTGCCGCTTGAAAGTGAGCCTCGCTGGCCAAGGGGAGAAAAAATGTGCGATATCGGCTTGCGCCATGGAGCCCACCTGTCTCCTACCCTCTCTTTCACCCGAGAGAGATCCTGCACCTCTCCCTCTCTCCCACACTCTGTTGTTCTCTGTTTGACTTACCACCGTGAATTTAGCATTCCGAGTGGTGGCGCTGTTTCGATAAACCGATGCCGTAGCCGAGGCCGCGGCGCGTAATGAGTTTTCAAGCCGATATTAGTTGCGGCTCTCTTTGCATAGGAAACTTTCGTAATCGATCAATCTCTCATCCAGCTACGTATTCCACTCGAAGTCCCTCTCGCTCCCTAGCTCCAGTCGCCACACCGCGCCACACCACACTGGCTCGCTCCTACTTCCCTTGGCTGAATAATATTTCTCCGGGCACGGCAACAACTTTTCACAATGTTTTCCTTCGATCCCACCACTCTTCCGTGACATTGAGAAACACTCGACTAATTGCGAGCAGTGAAACATTGCGGGAGAAATGAATTGCAGCACTACTCGGCCAGTGTGTCCGACGATTAAGCTGATTAGAATTTGACAGAGGAGTAAAACGGCTGTACGTATCAGTCGGTACGTCCTCGAATTTAACCTCTTAATACCTTAATCCGCTTACGTCGCGAGCAGATTTTACGTGCCCAGTAGGATTAGCCGGTATACGTCGCCTTAATCGTATCTTTTTATTCAACGGCCACGGCTGCTCCTTAATTTCATCTTCGATAATCCCTTCGTTATCTCTCTTTCTCTCGGGGCTGGCTTCCCCAGTCGTCCAGTGCGCCAGCCGGCAGCGCGCACGGATCAGCCCTAGATATTGCGTGGCTGGTTCTTCATATATCTGCGCGCATCCTTTGCCTCCTCTGGGGCGCGCGCGCGCCGCACGCCCTCATATTCATCGGGATTCAGCCGGCAAATAGGCGGAAATTGTGCGAGGCTTTCGGGCGCGGTAAGTGAGTCAGCCGAATTAACGTACCAAATGAAGTGAAATAGGGGAATGCTCGAAACGGCTGGAAAGTATGCGACGATTACAGAACTCCTGCTGGAGGGCTGCCGTAAAAGAGGAGACGGAAATATATTATCGTTCTCTTAAATAAGATGCTCGACGCTAGGCAACTGGGAATTCCTATGGCGACTCACTGCGCATTATGTCGCAACATTGAAGTTAACAAGAAACATAGTCAGCAGGCCTGGCAGGATAATCCTCTTTTCCCCGACTACTATCTTACTTAAAGGAGCGAAACTATAAGGTTGCCGTGGTTCATTTATGCGAGAGCAGTATAATATTTTTGAACTGCCTCCTCAATTTTTGTATAGCTTTGCCCGATGGTACCGGCTGTATCGGACAGCAGCAGCAGGCGCATTGGACGCCCGTGGCGGAGTACAGTTAATTACGCAAAAGGTACTTTGTTTTCGAGCGTGTGCTCTGTGTCGCGGAAAAAATTAGTAACGGCCGCCCGGGGAAAATAGTGGTGATTAAAGTAATAGTAATTAATTAACGAGGCCGATCGGTGAGGCGAGAGGAGTATGAAAAAATGATGTCGTGCGAGGGTGAATGGAGGTGGGAATATTTCTGGATGCGCGCGCCACCACGATTTATGAATAAGAGCGTCGCCGGTGAATCCGGTGGAATGAAAATCGTAGGTTCGGGGTGCGTGAAGCGTGGAAACTAGTATGTATTTGGCATCGGTTGGATAGGATGACAGGCGAGGGCGCGCACAAACACACAGGCCATTTCGCCGCATGCCGCGGCAGCGGGGACGGACGGCTGTTTAGTTTACTCGAAATCGAGGCAGAGTGTGCATTGCTCCTCTCTCGCTCGCTTAGCTGGAAGCACTTAACTCTATGATACACGCGAAACGTGTGCGTAATAGCTGGTTGCATCGGCAACGTTAGCCCCGGAAGTAACCGGGTGCCACAGCGCTATTACTGTAAATATACGGAGATGCAGAGGGAGTGAGTGAGTGAGTGAGAGAGAGGGAGAGGGAGAGAGAGTTGGCGGCGGAGGAAGTGGAGGAGAAAGAGGGGCGAGGAGAGCAAGGGATGCTTGAGTCCCGCGGGTCACCGAAGGCCAGAACTTCACGTGATGCATTTGCGATGGAGAGTGCACGGGCTTTACGGAATCAGCGGTGATGCATTTTAATAAATTGTAAATTCAGCCCGGCAAACTCGAGGGATCGTTAGGCTCCTGCCGTGCCGTATCGTGCCCTGCGATACTCTCCCGTCACCGGGAAAAAGATGTTGGATATATCTCGGCTGGCTTGGGGAGCTGGCTGCTTCCTCCCAGGTTCGCTAATTAAGGATTCCCTTAACTATGCGCCGCCGCCGCCGTCGCCGCCACGCCGAAACCTTCGACCGGAGCTTTATTGGCATTCGGATAAATGCAAACCGCCGAAACTCCCGAGATTTCTTCCTGTCAGTTAAGGTTACAACTTCGAATCAGATATAATCGTCGATGGATTTTCCTCGATCGATTCTGCGAATATCGTGACAGGAATAAATATCTGGCTGACAACATGCCTGAGAAAGTCGACTGATATCTTCGTAGCTAGAAACGTCGGAGATCCGTCGTCTTATTATGCCTTACGTTCTCCCTTTGGCCTGGCGCGTGATGCAGGAAA
This sequence comes from Ectemnius continuus, assembly GCA_910591665.1. Classification (NCBI taxonomy): domain Eukaryota; kingdom Metazoa; phylum Arthropoda; class Insecta; order Hymenoptera; family Crabronidae; genus Ectemnius; species Ectemnius continuus. The sequence goes on along the minus strand of OU342868.1, from coordinate 1,511,602 downwards.
TGAACCAGGCTACCTAGACGTCGAACGACAATGTCTCCTCCTCCTCCTGGAAGTCGCATTCCTCGCGGAAACAGACTGGGGTGGTTCTCGTTTCACTAACAATAAGTGTGGAGACGCTGGAAACACAGGAGGGGAGACTCAGAAAGAATTCACGTGTTTGCCAGTAAAGGCGAAATAACAGCTCGTCTCCCCCTGACTTTGCCACTGCCTCGCTGAGCGAGGTGTTCCAGTCAGGATCCTCCTGCGACTCCAAACCATCATTTCACAGCGGGCTTTCTCTTCCCTGCGCTTGCAAATGCCAGACAACCGTGACTCACTGTTTCACGGACTAAATCAAGAACCCGAATCGACCCAAAGGCCACTGCAAAAACAATGAACCCAGTTTCGAGTACTAAGCTCTTCCACGTTCCACCTGAGAGCGCAACGTCATGTATTATCCCGCGCGGCACTCACTTTATCAGTTGTATCATTGTATCATCATACGACAGGCCATTTCTGAAATTTGTTCGGTAGTGCACGACTTCCGAGTGGGATTCGTGGAAAACTCCTGGTAGAGAGTAGGAATCGCGAGAGGGAAATCTAAAGGAGAGTAACGGGAGCATCGAGGAAATCGATATTATTGAAAAGATGGATTGGTGAAGGTGGATAGGAGGGAGTGAGGAGAGCGAGGCGCGAGAGGGGGGTTGGTGGGGAAAGATGTAGAAGGAGGGTAGGGCAGAGGGACAAAGCAGGATAGAAGCAGTGTGTATAGCGGGTTATGTCTGGAAAGCGGTGCGTCAGCTGAAGTCTTGGCTGGCTTTACGAGGCACCATAGCCGCGAGTGTATTTGCTCGTCGAAATCCGCAGGACGCTGGTTTACGGGTGATGTAAACGGGCTCTGGTAAGGCAGGCCTGGCAACCTCGACTCTCGACTCTGGACTCTCGACTCTCGAGCCGTCCACGGCCACATTCACGTCCATCCTCCCCGTAGAGCTTGGCCCCCGGTGGTTTATGGTCTGATTATTCGGTTGACGCTAGCCCTCGCCACTTTGCAGGATCTGTGCAAATCGTGGAGTTCCTCTGAGACGCATAATAAGGATTCCCTATGCCCGAGAGCAGCAGCTCGCACACGGCTCGGATCACCCGTTGGGATCTCATCTGCGACCTCCAACTACTGGATCGGCCGACCCCCGATGACCGGCACGTTCCTTCCTCACCCAAGGATCCTCCTGCCTCTCTACGCTCCCACACTCTCACTCTCCACTAACGACTGAATAATTGAACAATGCCCCAATAACCAACATCCTCCAGACAGATTGCGCACTATACATCTAAATTTATTCTCTGCCATTGTGCAGCTTGCATTCTCAGTTTGACCTCCAAACTATATTGGAATCGGACTTGAGATTAGTTTCTAGAAGAAACATCCCGGCGAATTGTAGAGGAGTGGAGTGGAGTGGGTCCGAAGGATCCTCGAGGACAGGAAAAGCAGAGGGGCGTAATTATTACTCAGGTGCGATTTCGCCACTCACCCTTACATGCCCAATTTGCAAGTTTCCAAAGAGTAAGAAGAGAAGCACTGGAGAAAGGGATGTATATAGATATATATGTATGTATATGAGTGTGTATGGGTGGGAGGGAATATGGGTGTGCGCCCGAATCGCAGCAGCAAATACGCGGAACTTGGCGTAAGTTCGCCTGTTCCTCTATTTCCTTAATGCGAAACTCTGCCTCCCGTCATTGTTCGATATCCTTAGCACTCTCCGCGCGAGTTAAGAAACAACTGGGAACCGTCGCGTCGCCCGTCGTCTCCCTTAACCGAACGAACTGTCAAAGAGATCCCCGTCGGGGGAAGGAACTTTAGCTCGCGATTAAGGTCTTAGAACAAGAAACCGGATATTCCTAGGCTCCAGCATTTATTTTTCGCTAATGATCAGCAGCCGCGCTCGTCTCCCTTCATGACGGAGGAACTCGGCAGAAAGTTAGAGTGATTCCGCGGGCGAAATAATTAGTGCCTCGTTAGGGACTTATGCGTTTCCCTGGCGGCACGGTGAATAGGTATTCGTGCACTCGGGGACGCTTGGCTGGTGGTGGGTGCTGTTGCTGCTGCTGCTGCTGGTTCCGATGCAGCTAAGAGGAAACTGGCTGCGACAAGCTAAAGGGTAGGACATGCTTCGTTGTCCAAAAAGCAATGTGTACGTGCACCAGTTTATAACGGTGGATTATTTCGTTGCTTCCCTAAGAAAATTTGGATAGTTGAGTATCGCCGGCAGGCTGCCGCCTACCCTCGAAGCAAGAGAGCAACTTTCGCAGTAAGAAGTTGCCAGGGCTTCGACTTACAATTCAAGCTACTTCACTCTCTCTCCCTCGCTCGAGTCTTCGCGGAGGAATCGACGGAAGCATCGCGCACCATCCCTGTGGCTGCGCTCGTTTTGGAAGCATTCCGCCAAGTTCCAACCACCGTTATACACATCCTAGTTCACTCGAGGGACCAAGCAATTCACCGCGCTCGCTATCTCCCGCTAAACCAGCACTCGAGTTCGAAGCCAGTTTCAGGCCTTACTCAGATAAGCTATATTTGCAAACCTCTACTCACAACTGAAATAAGAACAATAATCTCCCATTCGCCGGAGCAACACGCCGACTAACACCATTAGCCTTCCAAGTATTTCTCACTCTTCGAGTGTAATTCTAATGTGCCGGGAGCTGGCAGAGCCGAAAGAACCAACCAGCATCCGCTCGGACTTCCACGAGAATGAGAAGAGATGGCCGCGAAAAGCACAATCGGAAGGGAGCATAGTTCGTGCTCGCGGAGACGTGATCAGCTGAGGTTCGCCAGGACCATTTATTGTCCAGCCGGAGATCAACGGCAGCTTGTCAGCCGGCTGGACAATATCTCTGCCTCTCAGCTCTTTATCGACTGTTCGCTCGTACCATCATGATTGCAACACCATCACTGTCGAACGTGACACGTTCAACTTCTTCTCCTTCTTCTACCGGCAGGCTGAGCATCAGCGAAATCAACTAAGCGTGCTCTCGGACCAAAGCCAGAGGAAAGTCGTATTACCCGCGGTTCAATCGATCGCCTCTACGCCATCAGAGTTGATCTATTTATCGTTCTCGTCTTAGCGAACAAGTTAAAAAGGTTCGATGAAAGGATTGATCTCCCATCAATCCATGCGACATGGGACTCTGGAAAATATCAGTGATAAGAGTCGTCCCGTCGAACACCAAAGCCAGGAAGGATGGATTAAGTGAAAGGTGACGACTTCCTATCGAACAAATAAAATCAAGATCCACATACGAGGAGGTTCTAATACAGTCCAAGAAAGATTGCGCATAAGAACGAGGAAGTCCCGCGAAGTAGAAGGTGGATATCGTCGAGGCTTGAAAGAGGAAAAGGGGGAATGAAGAGGAGAGGAGAAGGGAAGCAGGGGCGACCAGGGGCGGACGTGCCTCGCCGTAATTCAAGTGGATAAGAGAGAAGGTGGTGTCCCAGCTCGGTCCACGCTCCAAAGTCCACAAGGAGCCGAGTACACAGTGGATGCGAATGAGAAAGCCGTGTAAAAAGGATCCCGAGGATTAAGATGACAGGGGCCGCAATGGAGCACGGCCGTCTGGCTGGGCGAACGTGATTTCTACAAGCAGCCGGCGAAAGCATCCCCGTACCCTTAAACCATCACTATGCCCTTTGCTCCTTGCCAGAAAGATAGAACGGCCAGCTCTAGACGTCGCAACCACTTAACTCCTTCGAGATCGATCCTCCTCAAGACAAACTGTATGCCGGACGTGACGTATTTCCCCGAAGCCCACTTTTCATCGGAGGCTCTGCCGCTCGCCCGTTATCTTTCCCCCAGCCCTCCGGATGAAGGCAAGCCAATCGAAATTCAAACTTCAATTCACCGCTTCCGACGCCGCCCGCCGCCAGAAACAGAGGGATAATATCCTCGAGGCATTCCGAGAAATTGGTGGAAAAGCAGCCAAATATTTTCAATGGAAGACCTCTCGCCCATTGAATCCCCGCTCGAATTACAAGCTGCCAAGGGAAACATTGCATTGTTAGAGCCAACTGTCACGATTTAGCAGGAAAGCCTCCTAATGTCCCGTTCATCAGAGCTATCGCCTGGGTGGAAATGGCGCGGGAACCGACATAGATTTCGAGCGCACGCATAATCCGGGAAAACAGAGGCTGCTAGCGGTGCTCTGCTGTCGAGGAAGAAGCGACGAATGAATCGATTGGAGAACGGCCTGTAGCCGATAAGCGAACTCGTTGAATTTCGAGGGGTAACGCGAGTAGTGCGGGAGAAGGAGGAGGATGGAAAGCAAGCAAGCAGGGAAGCAGGGAAGCAGGGAAGCAGGCAGCCGGGCAAGCAGGGTCGGAATGGCTGCTGGCAATTATAACATTGCGCAGGACTGAGCAGTAAATAATGGGTTCCGGGCTCGTACGGCATTCAGGCAGGGCGTCAATCAGCCTCAATCAGTTAGCGGGGCCGTTTCGACCTAAATCAGAGCGGGCGAGAGAGCGGATCACTCTCCAGCATGGATGCGGAACACGGGAGATCACGATAAACCGAGAAAAAGAGAGACAGCCAGCTAGCTAGCCAGCCGGCCGGCACCGTATCGCGGTGACTGAGTGTCAGCTGATAGACTGGAGATGACAAACAGAGAAGGAGAGCCCGATTAACGAGCCAAAAGTGAGAGAGCCAACACAATCAGGCTCGGGTGTTCCCCGACATCGATACCCAATGTTTCCAATATACATACATGCATGCATAGGTGCCAGTAGTATAGCCCAGTTAGAGTCAGCCGTGCATACAGCCAGAGCCTGTATTACAAGAGAGCAAACTAGCGGGAGACACCCTGTATGAGCGTGAGAGAACATTTCGAGAGGTGGGAGGGGCGAGTGAAGCCGTCACGATTTTCAAGCTCGCAGCTTCAAACAGCGCTGCGTGAAATATCGGCGGACGTTACGGGCCAATCGCCGAATTAATGAATCCGATGCACTGGGAATTTAACGATGGTGTCGGGCGCCGGGCATCGGGCATCCCCGAAATAAATACAGCACCGCCTAATTAATGGGAGGAGGACGAGGAGAACGAGGAGGAGGCGACACACTGCTCGGGATTCATTATAGTTGCCGGGAGTTGGAACAATTGAGCCGATCAGGAGAGGCGCCCCCATGATTTGGTCACTTCTGGCGAGCGCGCCCTCCCAGATTGGCAGGCCGCGAACAAGCCCCAATGAATGCTATGTTATCAGTTGGTCTGCCCTCCCTAACTTCCCACTTCCAGCCAGTCTTTCCACAAAGCGGCCGCCGAAACGTCCAGCACGCCGCGCCGGGCCATTTCAATAAGTCCGCTTTATCACCCGTCAGACAATCGGAGAAGTTGCTTGCCGTGCCACCAATTGGCATTGGGGTGACACGGCTGTTGTTATCAGAGGACACAGAAACACAGCCAAGCATAGATAGAGGAGCCTCGAAGGATCGAAGGATACATCGTAGGACATTGTAGAGAAACTCGCGCTTCAATTTACGCTAGGGAAACTTTGCGTCGATCAGATGTTCGGCCTGTCGTTATTAGTGCCGAACAGATTCGACGTAGCCTTCCGCGAGGAGATAGTTTGAAATTCGCAGAAATCACGCTGTAAGTGTATCGGTAGAGTTTACGGGAGGAAAGCGGGGAGATGGTTACTTTGCGGGGAAATTGAGAGATGCATCGGGCGATTTGACTAAACGCAGAACAAGACGAATGGGCGCTTTGTGCCGTTTGTACTGGAATCCGCCACAAGGGGCAGTCTGTTTATATCGGTCCTTGGAGAATAGTTGGCCTGGTAGATTGCCAGAACTTCCTTCGCCGCTCTTTGAACCGCAGCTACTCTTTTGTGATCGAATCACTTGATTCCCTGTACACCGCCGCTGTTAAACCACTCGGGACCACCTCAGAGATTTCATCCCCTCCCCCTCCTCCCTTTCCACTGGCGAAAGGCGCAAATGCTACTTCTTCCAACCACTGACAACCTACTCTCGATGAATCTAATCAATTTTCCTGTGATTTCCCTATCGCCAACTTTTTCATCTCCCGATGGTATAGGCTTAAGTTACGATGATGAAGAAAGTTCTTCGGCATGATTGCATCGCGATCGGATGCTCGGGGAGAATTTAAAAATTCAACCGTGCGGAAGCACTCTCCCAAAGGACTACTCGAAAAGCAACACTAGTCGGGGAGGTGGAAGGCCTTGGAAAAGTCGCCCTCACAGGCTGACCCAAATAATAAAATTCAAAGTGACAGCCACTACACAACATACGTCCCTTGAAGCAGCCGCATTATCGATTCTCGTTAAAGTATTCGTTCCGTGCACTTGTTTCCTTTTTATCACAAGCCTCCATCAAATCTTTTTCAGGAGAACTCCCTCCCTCTCCCTCTCCCTCTCTCTCACACTATCTCGCCTTTTCCACTTTATCCTATCGCCTTTTCCACATCCCGCACTCTCTCGCCAACTCCTAGCAAGAATGCGCAGTGTAGCCGGTGCCATTTTTACATTTACATATAAATAAGCTGAGAAAGTCGTGTGTGTCCCTTGAAATCTATGCATCAGCTAATAGTGCGCAAAGCCATTTGACTAGGAATCGGCGACTCTGCGCTCTCGACGGTCAAATATCTCTGTTATCAGGCTCGCAAGCTTTCAGTTGCTGGCAGTAGTATGTCTGTAGTACAGACTGAGGGAGAATCCTTCGGCTGCAACCCTTTAATCGCGAGTCTACAAACTCCCGACAACTTTCGAACAGCCTATTGTCACTGCAATCGCAATTTGCTCAGTGCAAGCAGTTGCACTTGTAGCATTCAGCGTCTCTCTATTCTTCTCCTCGAGTTGCAGAGAGTGCGTGTCTTCAGGAGAAAGAGGAACTTGCAAAATAATTGGAAGCTGAAGTAACAAGAAGTTAATTTTCCTTAGGGAATAAGGAGGATTATATAGCGTATGCTATATTAATAGAGAGAATGCTCTAGAGTAAGACACGTGCTCTCTCTCTCTCCCTCGAATTTAGCATCCACGCTATCGCGAGGAGGATACCTCGTTCTTCCTGAGTTACGGCAAAGCCCCTTTAATCGAGGCCGAAGGAAACTCAGATCGTACCCTTGCCCGCTCTCTCTCTCTCCCTCTCTCTCTCCTCTTGGCTGTATGTGCAGCATTCCCCTCGAAGATGTCGGGTCTGCATTAAATTCTTGGCCGTTTGTTTGCAGATAGGAATCGGCCTGACGCGAAATTAAACTGCTCGACTGCTACCTTCTCCAAAGCCTGTGTCGCCTTGCATAGTTATGACAGTTAACATTGAACGATGATTTTTGTAAGTGTTGGCCGTGCATTCAATCGGACTGATTTATTCCTGAAAGAGTTCAATTGAATTGCGAGGCGTGGCGCAATTGGTCGAGTTGCGCGAGGGAGAAATTGTAGTTGGGTGTGTGGGCGAGAGAAGCTGCCAGCGTGCGGGGTATAGTAACTCGAGGTGGATTGGAGGAACACAATTTAAGCGAATTGGTACGTGCAACCCTCTTCCGCCCGCATGTAAATAGGTTTTAATATTCCAACACGTCGTACTTGTGTACTAACACTCCCCGCACTCGACGCCAGTAATTTCTGGCGTTTAGTCTGCGAGAGGGTGTTTCATCCGGTGAATAGGGTTGCCGCTGGATGAGGGGGAAACGGTGGCTGTGAGCTTGTCAAATTTAAGGTCTTTAGAAACAAAACGCGCACTCGGAGTCCATTACTCGCGTTAATCAAAGTGACGTGACTCTTGCTCTCCCCTATCGACAAACTCAGAGAATAGCACTGCCCGCCGCGGCGTTCATTCCCTTTTCAGATTAAAAGTATTTGCACTTTCATGTACCACTGGCATTTCGCAGTCCTCGGATGGGGATGGGGATGGGGATAGGGTGTGGTTCTGAATTATCTTTCAGGTTGGCTCACTCACTCACTCACTCGCTCCCGCTCGCTCGGCGACGAGTTGTGATTTAACCGAAATGCTAATGAACATAAGGCAGTTTGTAGCAAGTAAATTAAGCGAGCTGAGCCGCCAGAGACACGTCGGGGGCGAAGAAAGGTGGAGAGAGGAAGACAACAAGGCTACGGCAGAGAGGCCGGTAGTTTTTTTTTGGTAAAGAGAATGCTGAAACAGTGAAAGGGATGCCGAACGTATTCCATGAGAAATTACGAAAAATAATCCCCGAAAATTATCATGAGAATAGCGGGATGCCCGGGGATGGAGGTCCACCCGAACAACAATGCCGTCTGGTCCCATCTGCATAACAATGTTTAGCCGTGAAAACAAAGCTCGGTGACGTACCGCGGGCAAGGCTCCCGGGGAAAAAAACGAGTGATATATTAACTGTGCCGGACATTTCGACAGGCCAGTCGAATTTAAGCGGCGAGTCAGTGTTAATTGCTCGAGACTCGAGCAGAGAGAGAGAGGGCGCAGGAAGCACCGTTGGTCGGTTTAAACTGGATCCTCACCAGGAAAATCGTGCTTCGTTCATTCGCCCGGTCAAACAAAGCATTGAAAAATCAGAATCAATGCATGGAAGTCAAATCCAACCAGTCGATCGTTTCAGTAGTGGCTCGGCCAGAAATTCACTCGAACAAAACTTTAGGAAATCGAGCACTTGGAGCACTTGGGATCTTGGAGGAGTAGTTGTCGAATAAGGGGTGGTAGGGCCGAGTTACCGTAATCGTTGGGTGTTCAATAATTTCGGGCGCCGATGAGCCACGAAAAAGCGGGGAAAGGCGACGGTAACACCGGGGGAAAAGGGGTCGGCCAAGAGTTGCACGAAAGTGCGTGATGCACTCTGATGGCGTGCTCGCGGGCAGTAACCCTAAATATTAACACGGGCCCCCCCCCACCCCCACCCCTATCCCGGGCGAAGTGCGCCGCATTACCATCGCCAGCAAGCTCGGCCATTACCGTAGAAATATTGAATTTCGTTATCGAGCCGAAATTATCAGGGCGCCCGCCGGCTGCCTCTAAGGACAAGCATTAGCCAGCCATAAAACTTCTAGAACACCTGGAACTATTGCTCTTCTGACCCATGGAAATCAGTCGACTTCCGTTGATGCAATCGAGCCTCCTTACAAACTCTAACGAACACTAAAAAGACCGATGATTTCTCTTCACATAGATTCAAAATCATTTTTCACCTAATAGAAACTCAGCCAGCGAGTTATCTAAGAGCGAAACGCGGGAGAATCCGGCACTTGGTACAAGCAGTGTGCTAGGAAGAACGGAAGCCAAGAGAAAGCTCTGATGAGCTACACAGGAAGACACAGTCGCTATCGCGCTGCTCAACCGCAGCCCTACATCGCGATATCGTCAGCCACAACTCCGTTCAGCTGACACTGAGAAAGCATATTATTATTATTTCTAGCCTACCCTGCCAGAAACTGCTGAGCCAGCCGAATAAATCTTGCCACTAGATCCTCCGCTACACTCGACATTATATCTTGTTAGAACAAGAGAAAGACGTCAAGTTAAACAGTCCGTATTATCTATAATTTGTATTTTCACTATCTGAGTTTTGTCGGAGTTGATAAAAGTTGGTGTCATTAAAAATTCGCGGGGGGGAAGAGTCAAGAAGTTGAAGAATGGAGAGAGGATAGGGAAATAGAGGAGATTCGAGTGGAGGAATAGGTGGATCGGATAGGCTGGACGGTCTAGTGATGCGGATCAACGTGGAGAGCACTCGCTCGAGCAGTAGTAGTACCTCACGATAGCGTCAGCCGCAACAGTACGTGCTCCCGCTGGTGCTCCGCTGGCGCTCGCTCCCCCACTACTGCGCCCGGCCCGCTCCGATATGTCTGACTACATGTCGTTATTTCTACTGAAATCCGTCGTGCCATCGACGCACGCTTCTAGCATGTGTACCGGACTCTCCGTTCCTCGTTCGGCCCAGCATGTTCGCCGCGGCCCACCAGCCCAGCGAATATTCAGCGAGACCAACTCCCATTTCAACGGAACTCATTGTCGCCGACAGTCCCGACGCGAAAACAAATAGCAATCGTTGGGATTCGAGTTAGCCTGGACAAACGCTCTCGTCATTCCTGACTCGAGAGAGAGAGAGAGAGAGAGGAAGGGCGAAACGCACTTTCTCCTCCCTCGACAGATGCGAAATGTACTTACACGGCCGTTTGCCCCCAGGAAATACGCGAGTTTAAAGTTCCTACCGAATTCTACTTAGCGTTAATGTTAATGTTGATAGAGCCGAACTATCCACGTACACAGAAGTTTGTTTTGCCTGATTTCACAAATTAGGGACTTTGTAAAGGATCCCTCGGATTCATTAACAGACGTTCTCCATTGGAGAATGGTGCTAGCAGGATGAGGGAAAGCTGGCTTACCTTCTGGTGATATATCGTATCTAGGAAGGATCCACTGCTTTGCTGCGTCAGATACTAAAGCCGAGAAGTTGGAGTTTAAAGTTGCTTGAAGAGCCATGACTTTACGACTGTTCTTTAATCTGTGACAACTCGGCTAGAAGTTCCGCGGCTCTCCGGGAGCTGCCGGCACACCTCCATATCGTTTTATTAAAATTAATTTCGCTCCCGTAAAATCTCGACTCGGCTGAATTCGCGTGGTGTTTCGGCCGTTTTATGTTTCCCGGGATACAACCCTATGCATGGAAAGGGGGCCGCGCTCCGTGCTCTCCATGCTAGACGTAAATTCATCTTTCTTCCGCGTGAATGGCAGCTCATGTCGCGTTAATGTTCAACTTTCACGAGTGAACTTTAACCCTGTTCCGTGCTATCGGCACACTTAAATCTGCGCACTCAATTTCCAAGCTCGTAATCCTCGACTGTAAGTTTCTAGTTCGCTCGAACACGACGAACACAACTTGCCATTTCGAAACTCGAGCGATTCTTAACGAGAGAGACTTCAAGTATAGGCATTCAATTTCTGTTATTAGGATATTCAATGTTCTCGAAATAAAAGAGAGCAGGCGATGGAAACAAACCCTTTTTTTTTCCAAAGTGGCTCAGTTTCAGCGGTATTACTTTGCGGTGGCACTCGCAGCCGCTGCACGGGAACAATGATAGGGAGATACAGAGCTGGATGATGCGTGGGTGTCCGTGTGCCGAGGGGAGTCTGCATACGTGACCGTCGACCTATGTATATCCCGTTGTTATTTACCCTTTGCCCGCGGAGCATGTGTCATTTTTACGAGGAGAATTTGAGGGTAAAAAATTCAGCCGGTCCAAACGCCGCGCTCCCACATCCACGCAGAGAGAGAGACAGAAAGAGAGAAACAGTGAAAGAAAGATGGAGAAACGTGTCGGTGCAGAGTTAACGGACTGGAAATCGCTCCTACTATTTAAATCGTCGAGCCGTTATCATTTTCGAATTGTTCTCCGAAGAAAAACGCAGTGTCAGAACATATACGAAAGAAAGGGACAGAAATGTAAAGCGATTGCCTTATTCTCGGGCATTCCGGAACTGGCATTTTTATGATAGTGGCTGCACTGCCATTCCACAGTTTACATTTAAATCTTTGCCACTTGCTCTGGCTCCGATGTGCTGTTCGTTATATGTGGTACGGGTTCGTCGCACTGGAACGGAAAGTGAGAAAGACAAGAAATGAGAAAATACACGCACGACCGGCAGCAAGAGCGAACGAAAATAGAGTGAAACCTGAAAGACAGCCGAGAGTGCCCGCTCGGCATTCAACAGATTCGCGAGTTTTGCTCGGCGCACTCTCATCGTCTCCTCTGGTTCGTTCTCTAGTCTGGCGCGATGCAAAAATCCATAGAGTCCGCGAGGAGAGGGAGCGGTCGTGGTAAAATGTAAAACATACTTTCCATAATGTCTCAAAGCCCGTGAAATCTCGGAAAGCTGCGGCGCGCACCTCTGCCGCGCAACCATCCTAATATTAGCGTTGCAATAAATAAAGATGTATCATTTTCTTGGCGGCAATGTAAGGTAAACACTGCTTGCCGTCTCTCCATTTATTCTGCCGCTGTTTATGCTTCGCCCGGTCACAGGATGTATATACATCATATTTACGAGAGTTGCCGCGGCGGCGAACCACGAAAAAGTATGAGGAAAAGGTAGAGACCATCCCAAAAGAGGAGGTTCGTGTTGACTGTCGTCGGGAAACGTTAATTCTTTATGCTCTGACATTTTCATAAATTCCTGAAAATTATCTTTATTATGTCTTTGCAACTAGAACATCCTTTCGTGGGTTTCAAGCTGGAAAAAATGGGAAACCTAAAAAAAACATCAATTTTCCTCGATATTTCTTATCCTAGTACGAGTACAATGTTGGTAAAAAAAATCAGAGACATGTCTGTTAATGAGGCAGATGTTATAGCATTCTTTTAAATTTTTTAATTCAAAATCCATACTATAAAAATTGAAAACAACTCGCAATTATCTTCCTTGTTTTATAAAAGCTAGCTTTACAGATATATCTTTATTCCATATAAACCAGGAAGGAAGAGTGAAGTAGGGATGAGTGAGTGAGTGGGTGTGTGTATAAATTGCAAAGGGTAAGTGGCTGGTGAGCAGAAGGCTAGGATGAAAGGGAAGAAGCTAGTGTGTGTGTTGGGGGCGAAAAGGCAGGGCGGTCGAGGTGACAAAGAGAGAGGGAGAAGGAGAACGCGGTCGAGTTGCAGTGAGAATGGGGCAAAATATTGGAGAGCTGCGCGACGAGATAAAACGTTTCATAAAACAGACATCGATTCCATATTACCGTCTGGCATGAGAACGTCGATCGAACAGCGACGCCTCTATCCGATCTCCCCGCCGCCGCCGTCGCCGCCGTCGCCGCCGCCGCCTATGAAGCCCTTGGATTTGGATGCCGTCGAGACGACCGCATCTCAGGGGAAGAAGCACGACCGACGCAAATGGCTAGGATCGCCAAGCCCGGCACAAGCGTACTGGGATTCGGAGAAAAGCAAAGAAAGCCCATGAGAGAGATAAAACTATATGCATCCCGTTATTGCGCCGGCCAATATTCTTCTCCATTCGCTCGATACTCTCTTTCTCTCTATTCTCCCGTGGCGATCTTAGCACTTATCAGCCTCTTTCCTTGCATCCAACCCTCTCCGATCAGCTAGCCAACTCTCCCTCTCCCTCTCTCTCACTCGCAATTCCCTCCTGGTATTCCGCGACTACTTTCCACTCTCCACGGCTTTATCTCTCATCGCCGTCCTCTCTCCTCTCCTGTCTCGTCGCATCGGTCCGCAACGTCTGCTGTCAGGAGAATAGCCGGGGAAAAATATTGACCGAGCCGGGGCAAAGTGTTGCCTCTCGCTCTAGGAGGCATTCTACGGGAAGAATGGTATTTCCGGGCATCCGGGTACACCAGGAGGAAGCCGGCTCGGTTTACAGAGAGGCTCGCAGTTCCCTCGTGCGTGAACGGACACGAGCTATCGAGGCGGCAACTACGCCGCGCCGCGCCGCGCCAGGGGCAGAGAGAGGTGAGCTCTACGTCTACGTGTTTGGCGTGCGGTAACGCTCGGACGGCCCTGTCACCGGGACATTTGATATTCGCCGCATGAACATTGCTCATAATTAAATGCGCCCGAGTACAATGCATCTTTATTACGCCGACCCGATGATTTATCGGGCGCACCTCGACGCGACGCCCCCAATGGCGATTTCATCGAGTGGTAGCAAGGACCGAGCGCGCACCGAGCACTCCCAATGCGTTTATTCCCCGTGTATGTTTTGGCAAATCATCGGCCATCCTACAAATCGATCGGATAACGCGATACAGGAATGAGCAATCGGCCTGAAATCGTTGTCCACATGATACAGTCGTCATTACGATAGCAGCTCCATATCTGCCCGTTGTCAATATTAGGCGGTCATAATAGAGAGATAGGAATGGCCATTCAATGGGCGGGGATCGTTTTAAGTAGGTTGTCCGGGATAAATCTTTCAAGGTAATCCATTAATTTCTCACGTCATCAAGAGGCGTATCTCATAAATAGGGAAAGAATCGCCGCCCGCCATAATTACGACGTGAGACCATTACAGTAGCCTCGCTAGTGGCTCCCATAATTATGGTGCATTAACCCTCTCTTCCATAACAATATTTCAGCCGACTTTTTTATCGCCCTCGCTACCTTTCTCCACGACTAAATACACCGCAGCAATTTCACTATTTCAGACGGCTAATTTATTAATGGCTGTCCGGCATAGTTCGGCTTGCTTGAAAATTTCATTCAGCCCCCACCCGCCCATCCCCCGTCCCGACAAACCTGACATTACATTACAAACTGGACATCATAAGCATTCCCGCTCCCTCATAATTGGCCGGTTTCAACCGGCAAATGAAACGAACTGAAAGATTATTAATGCAATCGGATATGAAATTCCCGAGTTCGATCGAAATAGCGGAGTGCACGCAACGAACATTTACATTCCCAGTTGATTCACTTTAATTGAAGGTGCGCGCAAACGTTGTGGCAGCTAGTTCGCGGAGTAATTAGATCGCGGCCGCTCTCCTAGAGTGTATCTTATCATCGAGGATATAGCCTAGCATCGCCGACACTTTCTAGAAAAGGCACTTCTTTTCTCGACAATTAAGAGTCACTAAAAGCACTTGGGAGGAAGAATAATTGCAGATGCTGGCCGTTTCTTGCCACACCGCTGGCTTGGATGGCGATTCTCTCGGCGTTTTCCCGAATTTTTTAATCCTCCCTCAACGATACACCCTACCTCCGAACCTCATCAATTTCACCTCGTTTTAGTTCATTCTTTCATTCCAACCAGCGGTGTCTGCCTTGCTTCTTCTCCATTTCACGCACCCTCATTTATTACGCGATTTACTCTCTCCCTGACTCATTCTTAGAAACGCTGGGCGCACATGCGCGAAAAACATGTCTGGCTCCAGGGGATGAGGCTTTTTGATTCATAACTAAATGCAGTAATTACGATCCCTTGCATACGTCTTTTTTTTCGCCCGCCCCTTTCGTTGAATCTTTTTCATCACGTTTTGCTCTGCCCTCCCATTTCACCGAAATCTGTACGCGCGACTCGTGTTTTATTAACCGAAATTGGAAATTGCGATCGTTTCCTACATACATAGCCCATTCCGCCTTCCATTCCTCGCATTCCCAGCATTCCCTCGGGGGAATGCTGGGTGGTCAGCTCTAAAAAAAAGAGTAGTCGAGCTACAGCGGGAGGAAAGGGTGAACGTGTGGAAAAGCGGCGAGTTCATCCGAAGATGGGAGAAGCAATATTCTAAATCCTCTTTACTATTTAATCTGGTGTAGATTGTGCGGCGTCGGCGGCGTCGGCGGCCGCTTACTAAATTGGCGAATCTCTCCCTTGACAAAAGGATTTTATTTTCTCGTTGCAGGATAGACGCCCGAGAGAAGCCGGTGACGAAAGCTCAGCACTCCTCCGATCCAGGAGGGTTTGGCCCGCGAGCCTATTTCCGCACCGCTTTCCCGAGCCCTGCGGTTTTAGTGATCGACGACATCAAGAGACACGATGCTGCCACGTACAGGTGCAGGGTCGACTTCAGGAAAGGTCAAACCCGCAGCTTCCGATACAATCTCACCGTCATCGGTAAGTTTAAAAGCCCGCTAATTCCGACAATAGAATTTTGTAGTACAGTATACTTAGAGTACAATCTCGTGGATAGAAAAGAGTGTGTTCTACTTAAATAAAAGCTGTTGGCCCGTTTGACAATGGGGCTTCGACGAGAGGTAGACCGATCTGGAGTAATGTATGATCGAACTAAACTCCCTGGTAGAATGGTTACTGCAGCAAATCCAGTCCCAGTGGCGAAGCCACCTGGAGAAGAGTAGGGCGAGGCACAGGGACAACTTAGCAACGGAGGAAAAGTGCAGCTCTCAGCGAGGTCTTAGTCTGATCAAACAAATGGTAGCTGTTGAAAAATGCATGAGCCAATCCTAGACGTAGCAAGGCTTCTCTCTACTCTCTTACCACGACACTGTGCTTCCCACGCCACGTGGATGCGAAATTGCGATTCCCCTTAAAGCTCTGCACCCTTTCACTTACTAGGTTCGCGTGATCTCGCGTGCCGCGCATTACTTTCTCCGGCTGATTCCACCACACTTCCAAACACTTTCGCGCGTCCCCTTTACCAAATGCCGGCTCGTTGCTCCTTCCCAATCATTTCGGCACTCCGATAAAACTCATAAAATTCGATTCCCCGGTTAGATTGCGATAGCGATCGCTCAGAGCTCGAGTCGATCGGCAACTCTCCGAGAAACGAAGGGTGCAACTTGGAAAGGGGTGCGGGCCTTCCTCAAAGCCGTCGGCAGTTATGTGTATTCAGCAAGCGCACGTACACAGCTACACTTGAATCCGGAGATGCATCGCGTATTGCTCGCGGCAGGAATATAGCCTAGAAAATCCTCGCCGATATCCTTCGATACCGGTATCCATCTTTCGCGGCATTGCCGCGCTTTCTTCCGGTGCTCGTAACCCATCGGTTGAAGGTTAACGGCAGAGAGAGAAAAAGTCTGTCTATGAGGTTCGCGAAGTAAGAGCGAGAGAATAAGGAAAAGGAAGGGAAGGGAAAGAATTGGATGGGCTAGGAAGGAGAGATCGAAGGGTGCAGGAGGGAGGGAGGGAAGCAGGAAAAGCCGGGTGCGAGAGCAAGCAAAGGGTGAGAATGCCGAGGGCGCGTGTGTATGTAAGTGTGTCGCAGTGCAGATTCCAGGAAGAGCTCGGGGCTAACGCGGAATTGCGCGACCTTTATCTCTCCGGCTTTCTCACCCGTCTCGCTACAGAGCTCTCACATCCACGCACTTTTCGATCTAGCCGCTTATTGCAACTTCCGAGCGCTCGCATATGTGTCGCAGAGAGACCTCGACCTCGCAGCTTCGGTCTACATTGAAAGATTGAACAGCGATCGCGATAACTCCCGACGGACAAGCACGTCAGCCCGATACGACAATATTCGCGTACTTTTAAATATTCCCCGTGGAATCCCCGTGAGATTCCGATGGAACGAGGCACACACACACACAGACACACAGAGAAATAGAGTATGCCAAGTGGGGAGTGGAAGGTTTCGCATGGCGTTACCGGTATTCCAAAAAGTAACGAACGAAATTGGCCCTCTCGCGGCGGGAGCTCCCACGGCCACGAGGGACAAGGTATTTTCATCAGGGCAGATTGGTTCCCGGAAGTTGCCGGTTTACGTCGGCCCGACTGGCTCTCCCTTGAATTTTCCTTGGTAACCAGTGTTCTCCTGTTACCGATGCAACGCCACTCCTCGTCTTTTTATCGGATATTTCCCTTGGCCCGCTCTCGAACCATACAACGCGCGCGCGCTCTCTGTCAAAGCTCCGAGGCATCCACTCAAATAGGGATGCTTCTGCTTTGGCCTCGCGCAAGACAGGGAATTTTTGGTAGGCCTCTCTCCCCGCTCCATGGAAAAACGCGAAGCTTTCAGAAAATTTTCCCGGCGAAAAATCCCCTTCCTTCAAAAGAACAGGATGCAAACGATCCGGAATCAAGGATCTCGCTCTCTGGCTATACTATCGCTTCTCTATGTGTATCTACCTACCGGTAAGTTAATATTTAGCGGGGTTTCAGTAATATCGGCGAAATGGATTTCCGCTGGCGAATCACGCAGGATATTAGCATGCGGAGAAGTGCATCACGTTCCTCGTTGGCTCGCGTGATATAAAGATATACATAGGCGGGTGGTGGATTTAGATGGCTGTGTGGGTGGCAGTGTGTCACACCTGCTTTCGCGCAATCATGTCGACGTGCTAGGGAACGGCTGCCTAACGGGCGCTCGTGCAGGAAAGGTGTCTCTGTGGAAGGGGCCGCGCGACAATGATATATTAATGCAGAATCAGAGCGTCGGTGAGGCGAAACCTATTTAGAGATTGGCTCGGTGTTCGGCTCGAGTAGGCCTGTTATTATATTATCGTATTACCATTACACGATACTTGCGCGAGTTGCGCGCTACGGTAACGTCATTACACAGCACCATCGTGCCACGGCAATGCCGAGCGGAGAGCCGCAGACGGATACTGAGACCTCCGAGGAGCTAGCTACGGGCGCGTGTAAGGCTATTGCATTACGCGAGCACTTTGACACGAAGGACGAGCCCAGACATACAGCAGGTTTACGTTGGACGAGCCCGGCAATCTCCTTCCTCTGCGGAGTCAACCCTTCTTGTCCCCTCAACCAAACTTATTCTCTCAAGCGAGGGAAAAAATGCAGTTTATTCCGGCTCGAGCGGACCATCGTACCAAGGAAATTTATCGAGATGCAAGATCCCACAAGCGACATTTATCTAGCAGTGCTTGTCGCCACAATGAATGTTCGTCTTTCCAGAGAAACATTGTACTTTCTTTTACATTAAGCTTCGAAGGGATTAAAGGGTCCCTTAAAGCGGAGGAACTCGCTAGCTGGGTCATAAATGTTAATTAGGCGAAGGAATTAAAGTGTGCGCGGTGCGCTGGCGTCTAGGTAAACGGCCGTAATAACGATAGGAGGAGGTGGCGGTGGGTGGGGGATCGGACATCAAGGTAAACGATCGGAGCAGCCGCTTAGGATGCTCGGAGTCTCCGGGATCATTTAGCAGGGTGTGTAGTCTCGAGAGCACGGTGCGGTAGATATCGCGAGACAGAGGGAGAGCGCGTATATAGAACGACCGGAGGGAAAAACAGCCCCGGTGAAATGCGAGGGCGTCACGTGCGCCGGAAGTTTCCGCGGAAGGCGTTGACACCCATCGCGCGCGCGGAGAGGGTTGTTTTTGTTGGGCTGGAAGGGCGAGAACAGACAACGGCAGGCACACACACGTACACAGTTGTGTCCTGGTGTGTAGGAATATGACGAGGAGGAACTGACTGCTTTACCCAGTCGGAACTCTCTCAGCATCCTCCCATGCATGGTCTTCGGAGATGTCGGGCGAGGGAGAGAATCGTGCAGGCTACGGACCAAGTGGCAGGACGAAGAATGGAGATCCAGCCTCGTTAAGGAAATAATCCGCGGCTTAATTAAATACAGCGCAATTAGTTCGGGTTTCACTGGGTCCTCTCCCTCTCTTTCCATCCTCCTCCTCTGCCTCTCTCGCACTTCCTCCTCAATGTACATGCGCCCTAGTAGATGATCCGCGCGCCTGCTAGCTCTCCTTGTAGAGGCTGCGCTGCGGAAGATGATACCGTGTGTAGTCGAGGAACGAATCCAGAGAGTTATCGGAGAAAGGGAGACCTCTCCTCTCTTATATCGTTAGTATTCGCATTGCTCTGGCCTCGACTGATCTCAGTTATTCCGGCGGATAAATCTTTATGCACGAGGATTCGACTTGTGCCGGCTGGTGAAATTCAGGCCGACTTTACTGGATAGGAACGGTGGAGGAGAGGATGGGGAGAAGGACAGATTAGAGGGCGAATTAGAATTTCAAAAATCCCAGGTAAAACTTTAGGCGTTAACTCGAGTCGAAGTTGGTCGCGAGCTATCTAGTACAGAGAGTGGAAGAATCTCTGAGGTGGAGAGAAAAAGGCATGGACGTGAACATGGAGTGTCGTTAAGTTTTCCCTTAATTAACCTCCTTCTTCCCCCCGCCACTTCTCGCCGGCTATCCATGTCGCGCGTTCGCGTTCGCGGCAGAGAAAGGAAAGCCAGCTGGCTGACTAGCTGTTTCCACTGTCTGTTTTATTCCTAGTGGCGATATTTCACCGGTTCCTCTTTCCGGTCGCATTAGCGCTTCCCCGTGGAAAATCTCGGTGTCTGCGCGCGCTTTTCTCGCGCGGAAAATCTCTCCTCCGGCTTCGGCTCCGGCCTCTCTCTCTCTCAGGGCTCACGGATCGATTTCCCTTTCTCTCTGTGAGTGGCGCGAGCCAAAGAGAAAGAGAGAAAGTAAGTCGCCGCTAGGAGCCAAGGAGCGTAAGGGTAGGTAATCGAGTCACGCAATTTTTCTGCACGACCCGCTTCCCCCGGTAATTCGGGTGAGCCAGCCGTCTTAACATCGCCTCCCAATTAAGCTGTTTCCCCTTTCAACTTTATCATGGCATTAAAGCCCGTACGTGTAATCCCCGGCGAGATGCGAGAGGCAGATAAGGGGCCTGTCCGTTCTACTGCCTCCAGATCGATCGGCCACTCTGGCACCCCGCGAGCGCTAATGTAACCTCGAATTATGGTTACCTGCCATAGCAATAGGTCCTATGTTCCCTCTACACAGAGTACTAGAGTGGCTATTCCAGTCAAACTTGAGATCACGCGGAGTTGCCAGTGGGTGTTGAAGGCTTCCTGCCGTTGGCAGATTGCGAATCCCAAAATACAGGAGATGGAGGCGTCGACGGACGGCGAGCGTTATCGCGATCCGCGATGTTAAATGACCCTTCTTTATTTCAACAAGCAGCATTTTCCCTTGAAAAAAAGGAGAGTGCGGAGCGCCAATGTTTTCCAGGCTTTTACGCGTGCGCACACGCTCCCATGCACACACGTGCGCGCCCACCTAGAGAAGAATGCGAGTGAGAGGCAGTGAGCCGGGGTCGGCAACCCCTTTCCCAAGTGCGCCCTCCTCTGCAGGTGTGCGCACGTTTATGCCGGACTCGCGTTCTCGCGCGCCCCCCTCTAATGGGGAAAAATAGAGGGAGTATATGTATATGTATGCCCAGGGATAATGGAGAAAAGAGAGCAGCTGAAGGAAAATGTGGTCCACCGCCGGCTATTGGCCAGCCTCCTCTCTCGCCAAGGCTAGTTGTACATAATCGAGCCCCTCTGTGGCCAGGATAATTAACTCCAACACTGCTCTCTTGTGCCAGCTGTACAAATTCAATTGGCAGCCCTCCTCCCAACCCCTATCAACTTCCCACTGCCCCTCCTTCGCTTCCCGCCGTCGTCTTTACCTTCTCGATGTAGCCGCTCGCTCTCTTAACCCTCCGTAACTTCGCTAATCCTCCGGCAAATCGACCACGATCGCTCCAATTGAAAGAGATATTCGCCATTTGGATAGAAAATATAAAACCACCGGCGAAAATGCCGGGATTGTACCGAAAACACAACAACAGGCCGTCCTGCATAATTAATTTCGTTTAATTTCGACGGTTTTCCGTATGTTTTTTTATCTTCCCGACCTTTCCCGGGGCTGAAACTTTGTAGAAAGTGTTTTTTTGCATCGAGGAAGAAGTAGAAAAAATTCCAGAGCCCTAGCTCAAAATTCATTTTTTCGCAAATTTTTTAAGGTATACCCCTTCAAAAATTTTCGATTTTTCGAAGGTTCTGGGACCGGGACGAACGCTTGATTTTTCGATTGCTCGTGTCTCAAAACGGAAAAAAAACATAAATGTTGTGGGGGAAATGCCGGAATTCTACCTAAAACACATGGAAAACCGATCTTGAATATTTCATTTTAACGGTTTTCCTAATGTTTTTCATACTTCCCGACCTTTCCCGGGGCTGAAACTTGGTGGGGAATGTTTTTTTGCATCGAGGAAGAAGTAGAAAAAATTCCAGAGCCCTAGCCCAAAATTCATTTTTTCGCAAATTTTTTAAGGTATACCCCTTCAAAAATTTTCGATTTTTCGAAGGTTCTGGGACCGGGACGAACGCTTGATTTTTCGATTGCTCGTGTCTCAAAACGGAAAAAAAACATAAATGTTGTGGGGGAAATGCCGGAATTCTACCTAAAACACATGGAAAACCGATCTTGAATATTTCATTTTAACGGTTTTCCTAATGTTTTTCATACTTCCCGACCTTTCCCGGGGCTGAAACTTGGTGGGGAATGTTTTTTTGCATCGAGGAAGAAGTAGAAAAAATTCCAGAGCCCTAGCCCAAAATTCATTTTTTCGCAAATTTTTTAAGGTATACCCCTTCAAAAATTTTCGATTTTTCGAAGGTTCTGGGACCGGGACGAACGCTTGATTTTTCGATTGCTCGTGTCTCAAAACGGAAAAAAAACATAAATGTTGTGGGGGAAATGCCGGAATTCTACCTAAAACACCTGGAAAACCGATCTTGAATATTTCATTTCAACCGTTTATGCCATGTTTTTTTATCTTCCCGACCTTTTCCGGGGCTGAAACTTGGTGGGGAATGTTTTTTTGCATCGAGGAAGAAGTGGTAAAAATTCCAGAGCCCTGGCTTAAAATTTATTTTTTCACAAATTTCTGGAGGGGCTGGCGGA
Organism: Ectemnius continuus; assembly: GCA_910591665.1. Classification (NCBI taxonomy): domain Eukaryota; kingdom Metazoa; phylum Arthropoda; class Insecta; order Hymenoptera; family Crabronidae; genus Ectemnius; species Ectemnius continuus. Next base: position 1,489,502 of record OU342868.1, on the reverse strand, counting down.
CACTGACAAAAGTTTGGCCGCCCGGCAATAGTCAAAACGAAGTTAAAAGTTCCTTCTCGAGCAACAGTTGACTTTTGGATGGTACAGTACTGATAAAACTACCTTAACCAAGTCGAGCGAATGATGAAACTAGCCGTGAAAATGGAAAGGCTGAGTAGACTCGCAGGTAGAATTAGATAGGGCGGAATGCTGGCAGTAGATAGGAAGAGTGGGCGTGCAAGAATAGCCTTGCGGTTGCACCTCGGACTAGAGAAGAAAGCGGCGGGGAAGAGGAATGAAACGGGGCTTGGGGGATTTCTGGGGCGGTGGTGGGTTGGGTCGGAGCGGGGCGGAGCGGGTGTGGGCAGTAGGCGAGAAAGACCGAAATCGGAAAAACGATCCGCGGCGTCGCATGAATTTATGGCGGTCATAAATCCGAACCGCGCGATTTTCGGACGCCTTTGCGGCCGGCCAGACCGAGCCACTGAGCCACTATCATAATGTACGAAATTGGAAAGAGCCGTCTACGTGCCGGACATAAAGTCCGACTGGAAAGAGAAATAAGATCTGTTATCGCTAATAGGAAGGCGTTAGATCGACAGGATTAGAATTAGCAGCGGGCGAGGTAAGGCAATCGGTTAGATGGTAAAGGCACACCAGTGACACTCTCTTGCGAGAGTAGGGGCAACTTTAATGGTTAGTGGTGGTTTCTCTGCCAGTTACGTTGCTTCGCAGAGTCGGACTTGCTCTCACGAACGCTGCCATTGCTTTACTTGTTTGCCTCGCATCGTGGACGATCTTGGCTCGGCTTACTGAACTATGCGTGTGCCGACGACAACAAGCGCGAAAAGGAGGAAGGAGCGAGGGAGAGAGCCGGCGCGGCGAGAGAAACTGGGCTTGTGTCACAGGGCGGCTCGTGATAAACTGCCGAGCGCTAACTACGCGAATTATTCCAAGTAAATGCCGGCGATGCCTAAGCCGGCTCGCGAGCTTACTTGCCCCCGAAGAAGTTTCACCCTTTGCTCTGATCGTCTCCACTTCTCCCCGCTTCTCACCACCCGAGTCCCACTCTCTAGCTAGCTGTTGTAAGCGGGGAAGCGGACGCGGGCGGGTCCAGGATGGGTTGGATGCTGAGATAGGTCGGGCATTCCTTACAGCGGTCTCCGGAGCTTACGTGGCAAGCCAAAAACGAGCGGTAATCACGTCGCCCGCCGGAAAACGGAGACGCTGCCGACGCCAGGGGAATATCGGCCACAGCTTTCGACTACTACGACCGCTTAAAGATCGATCCCACCTTCCTCTCGGTGTTCCCCTCTCCTCCACGAAGCCGGTTAGAGTTGGCCCGCTCTCATTGTGACCGTGGAACCGGCCGCTCGCCGTAACGCCTACATAATTAAGAATCTTACCGCGAACTTTCCAAGTATCGATCCGAAATTGGCTAATTGCAATGGTCTGGCCAGCTGGCTTTGGCTCGGGCCAGCTCGGCGCGATTCGGTTCGGGAAGAGGGCGACAGAGCGGGAGAATGGGAGAGCGGGAGAGCGGGAGAGCGGCGGGGCGGCGGTCTCGCGATACGCTTAACTGCATAAGTACTTTAATCCGAGAGCCGTTAAGCCAAAGAAAGCCGAGCATCCGCGCGAAGCCCCCTAAGTGAGATATCTGCAGCGAGTCCGCCCACTAGAATGGAGTTAACTAACCGAATTAAATGAATGAGTCTCTCGAGGTAATTGCTTTTCGATTCTAATTTACACGAGCCCCTTTTTCAAAGAGCCATTAAGCCTCCGCGGCGCGGCGCGGCGCGGAGCACCGGCCACCGGCAGCGTGAATAAGGGCGCCAACGATTGCTAAAGTAGAACTGACTCGCGATGAAATTACGGGGAGGCGTCGCGCGTCGTCGGCCTCGTCGATTGAGTTTCACTGGCTTGTCGGCCAGATTGAAGGAAGCCCGACTAGCTCTCGATATTGTCATACCATACACGTACTAGCCGGTTATGTCGATCAGAGCTATTTTACGTAATCGCTCGAAGGAGTTTAACGGGTGGTATAGCAACGGAGAGAGAAAGGGTGGGCAAGGAAGGGGGAGCGGCTCCATTCGGCATTCCATGCATCGGTTTCTCCGGGACGTACGCGGCTAGCCAAAAACGAGCGGTAATCACGTTAGTTCTCCGCGAGAGAAGACCCGTGAGACCCTGAACGAGTATTGCCACCTGTTTGGTCGTACTTGCCGAGAGCAGCAGTCCTCGCGTTCCTCCTCCACTCTCCTTCTGTCTCCCTCTTTCGGGCCGCCCTCTGTAACACCGGCACGCCACAACCAGTTCCGCTCCCGAATACGAATGTAATTAGTGGGAAATTGAACGAGAGAACGGTTCCGACGTGGTTAAATGAATGTCACGGAGATTAATGGCCCACATTGATCATTCCGGGTGCCGATCAACCGCTTTCTTTATTTCGTCGACACTCCATCCACCGGCGGTGCGACTCGGCGCGACGGCGCAACCTTCAATCTGACTGATTGTGAGACTGGCTCGCCACTACAGCAATGCCAATCCCTGCGGGCGAGCTTGTCCCATGCCTCTCGCTCGGGAATCAAACTTTCCCGACTCGACGATCCGCCTCCGATAAACGATATTAAAGAAGTTGCCACTCCTCGAATATGCGAGCCGCCAGAATCATTCTTTCTCCTCCCGCCCCGTGCCCACCTCCGCCTCTCTCTCTTTCTCCTCCCCTTTCACCTCCAGCATCGCGAAGTAATTTAGAACTCGGTGACGGCGGCCCCCAAGTTATTTCAACGAGTTCCACGAGCTTATTGAGTGATCTTTCGGCGGCGGCGGCGGCGATAAGATCCTGGGTAGGAGGTCGCTTCCACCAAGGTGGAAAGCGAGACCGAGTTATCTAGGAAATCTTACTTGAATCACCAGCTAACCGGGTTATGTTCCGATGGTAGGAAAAGAGCACGATTCCAAGGATAGCCGGTGATTCCTGGTGTAGGTTATCGGCTCTATTCAAATGCAGATTGCACCTAAACGAACACCCGGAGCGAGAGAGCACTGCCACGGCACGGCACACGGCTTCTACTTCTAGAATTCGCTTGTCCCACGGCAAAGCCCGGAAAGCATCGAAATACCAGGAGGCAGAGCGAACTATTGCTTTCGAAGGCAGCCTAGCACGTTTACTTCACCGGATATGTGCCTTCCAGTCCCGGCATAATGTTTCGCAAATATTGGCGTTGAAATCGGCATGGTGCTTCCCGGCACGGCGCGGCACGGCGCGGCACGGCACGGCGTGGCGCGTAGAGCGCGCTGCAACGCTCGCAAGACGAGGAGAAGTTGCGCCGATCTGGCTGCAGACACCTAAATTGGCTCGATACATCCGACGAACGTGGAGCGAGTACATAACTCAATAAGTACACAAAATTTCCCTCGTCCGCCCGTTCGTCCGCCTTGCTAGATACTACTAGCGAGGCGAATATTTCAGTGGGGATAGGCGCCGCCTAGAACGATATTCAGTTGATCCTTTGGCCCGGCTTATCCCACCCCCCTCCAATAGCCCATCCGTCAGAGACTACTTCGAACTTGCTACTTCACCGCGCCACCCCCTTTTCTATCTCATTCTCGGCCGAGATCTTTTCATCTTTGAATTATCATACCGTCTCTTAAAAGGAACTCCCAGCGAGGGGATAAAGGATTGCTTTTACGAACTGCCGCTACACCAACATAAAAGCTGGCAAGTTTGAAAAAAGTTGGTGCGATTCGTAATAGAATCTCTTACTGTTTAGAAGCGATGATGCCGATAAAGTAATTAATGCTTTGGAATAAACAATTAATACTTAGTTAATTAGAAGCCGTGTGTTTCGTGGTGTGTTGGCGATAATTAGGCGGGAGCCGCTGCACGAAGCAGCTAATTAATCGTGAAGAGTATATTGATGGATTGAAATGTAGTCACGCGTCTCTTGCGCGAATGTTCAAAATTAATTAAATTAATTCGAAATTAATTAAGTACCTCAACGAGGCGGTCTGTATTCGCGCGCGCTGTCGCAAAGCTCGCGCGACCCGCTAAATAGGATGGCATAATTCCCGAGGAAATGTTCGAGCGGCTGTGTTTGGTGACACTTGGATCTCGAATGTTGGAATAAAGGAGAACCGATTGCACTCTCGGCCGCGCGAACGCGAACACGCTCTTTCGCAATACTATGTCTTCAATCCTACTAATACGTTTGACCTAACAAGTTTCTTAGTGCGAGAACTGCTTGGCCATTCTTCCTGTCGTCCACTTTGCCAAGCTTCTCCCGGCATCGTCCGCCAACTTTTCCACCAGTGGCTTTCAATTCAATAGTCCTCCTCTCACGCCTCCCATTCGCACCATTCATACTACGAGCTCGAAATCTTCCCTCTCCTTTCGGAGAATCTTCTCCTCACTTTCCCAAAGTATTCGCACGACGAATTTCTCGGAATGCATTAGAACTAGGATGGTTGGTCCTCTCCCGTGAAATAAACTGCTCGCCCTCCTATCGCTGCCACCGCCAGCGTGGACCTCACTCTTCATAGGAGTAGAATCTCATGGCGATTCAAAGAAAATAGAATGGCTCGGCTGGCGAGAAGTAATCGCTGGAATAAAGTGCAGCAAGCCAGAAAAGAGAAGATGTAGAGCGAGGAGAAGGATGGTTGCTATTGGATGGGATGGAATGAAAACCACTGATTTGGAAGCGGCAGTGGGTGGAGTGCCGCCACCCGGTAACCAGTAAGGGTGACGACCGGCCAGCAGATTTTAATATTTGCAGCCATATCTCAACGGGGCGAACTTTCGCCTCGAGAAATGGTCGGCGGGTGCCGCCCGCCCTCTCTCACCCTCTCTCACCCTCTCTCCCTTACACACTTGAAATCACTTTATACGAATCGCGGCCACTTTTTAGCCCGTCGTTTTGTATCCCGAGGCCCGAGCTTCAGTCCTTCTCAACCTCGTCCCTTTTGCAGGCCCATAATCTATATATATCCCGTGGAAAACTCGCGAAAAATCCATTTCGCTTGCTGTCAACGACTTTTGAAAACGGCCACATTATTCTTACGTACCCTCAGCCACTCAACTATCCCTACTCTCCCGCTCTCCCACTCTCTCTTTGCGTTATCCCTACGATGTATGGGCTTGGATCACATTTTTCTTTGAAAAAATATCGGTCGCGCCAACACTTCTCCAATGCCAGACTTAAACTAGAGACGTCTTGATGATTCGTAATTGGCCTGGATTTTAACAGGAGTTTAATCGGGGAATTATTAAAATAGAAGTTTGATAATGAAATAAAGAGCTGCCGCGAATTGTCTGGTTCATAAATATAGAAGGACAATGAGTTTACAGGTTCGAATTAGACTAGTTAGATCTAAACGACTCCGACGACTGCTCGTGAACCTCGAGGCCGGGAACTTTTGCACCGGAGGAACGCGAATGCACGCCAGTCTAATTAGATCGCGATATCGGCCAAATGAGATTATCACCGCGCCGTGGAAGAAAAAGGGCGCCGGCCAAGTTTCCAACTAGAATGGGCGGTGAAAGGGGCCGTGGCACCTATGAGAAACAAAGGTGTGACTTTTTCGGGTGGCGCGCAGCCTTCCTAGCTGGCGAACATTAATTATTCCAGCAAGTTACTTTCCCGGAATTCGGGCCACGATGACTGGCACGCCAAGGCCCCGAAGAAAGGGGTGGGAAACCGATCATATTTTACGATTCTTTCTACTCCCTCGCACGTCCCCTAATGACCAAATCCCTCGCGATAATCGAAGATTAATCGGCCGGCCGATAGCTCGCTGATCATAATTCAAATCTCCAACTGCGATAAAAACAAAAGGATCCTCCCGCGTTTCCCTGCTTTTCTCCAAGCAGTGGGAAAAGATGGTAGTAGGAGGCGGAGTGAGAGAAAGTGAGAAGAGGGTGGCGAATGCACGGAGTATTATAGAGACGGGTGCAGAAAGCGACATTCTAGGAAGATGTAAGATGCGCAGCGAGTAGAACAGTGAGACCATGAGAGAAACTGGAAGACGGCGGCGGCCAGATAGAGAGATAATTAACGAGGATCGCTGGTATTACCTTCGTTTCCGTGTACCTTGCAATTTCCGGGTTGGCCATAATTAAAATGTCCGCCGCTTTGACTTATCGACTCGCAAGTAAGGAGCTCTCTTCCCCTTCTTCTACGAGAAAAAGGACGCATGGAAGCTTCTCGCAGGCGGCGCCGGAAAATTCCCGTGCAAAGCCCGGCGCTCTTGCGATCGCTTCCTCTTTTCTTTACTTTCCTTTCCGTTTCATGCCTTGCCTCGCCTTGCCTCGCCTTGCCTTGCCTTGCCTTTCAGTAAGATCTAGCCAATCAAGGTTATTTTGAACCCCCTGCCCTGGAACATGCAAGTGCCAGAAGGACAAGCATGCAGAGATGAAAGCCGTCGGCCCGAAGAGATGGATACCTTTTCATCATCGAGAAACTCCGAGGCAACGTGTGTCTACGCCCAGCTTCCCTCCTCCACACGCTGACTCGATGCCTGCTTGATCCTTGTGCAATCTTTTCTCGTAATTCATTTCTTCTTTCCTCCACGATTTTTCCTTCGCTGTCAGTATCAGTAAAATTCCAAGAAACAGCATTACATGAACCGAGTTAAAAATATGTTTGGACCTTCTGCGATTGGTGCCCATTCATCGATAGATTCGCAGAGCACATCTTAGGTAGATAATATGCCGCAGGATGGTGGGATCGTTCGGAGAAGGCAGAGAGGATGACACAGATTTCGTTGGAGGCAGGAGTGGCGCGAGCGAGCGAGCGAGCGAGCCGCGCACCGATAAAAACTGGTGGCCGTAAAAATTTAACAAGCTGAGTCCGACCTCGCTCTACAGAACGGGAAACGGCGATGGAGCGGAGGGAAGAGGAAGAGATGGAAGAGATGGACGCGGATACCAGTAGAGATAACAAAAGGCGCACCCTCCCAACTATACTGCCGCGAAATAGAACATGTCTCAAGAGTCCTGGATTTACTAGTTCTCTATATAGAAATTTCTATATACATATATACACGACGATAACACCTGCATTTGTCGATCGTCAATCCTCGCAACATTTCATTAGCATCTTAGGAAGTAGTAGGGCAACGACTTTATCAAATGATCCCTCTTTGAAGAGAGTATATATCCGCCAGTCTAGACGCGGACCTAGTCCCCTCTTGCCAACTCGAGACGTTCGTTCATTTAATTTCCGCGAAAAGAGATAGACTCGAGGAATAGTAGTTTCTCCCGGTGTACTCCGGATAGAGAAGTGCTCATTCAAAATTCTCCTTTAGCCCGGGCTTTGCCCGCCACGTTTCCCCAAGTCCCGGCCAAAACAAAACAGACAACAATGTTCGTTGGCTAAGGCACATGCATATCCCTATGAAAATGAGTGGCTAGAGAAGAGAGAGGAGAGAGAGCGTGGTTGCGGGCGAGAAGAGACGCCGCGCGGCTCGGGAGAAAATGCTCACGTGCTGAAAAACGTTGGTCTCGCGTTCCTGGCATACAAAGTGGCATTGGGGCAAACACCGCGTGGCTTTTCAGCTGGCGGGGCTCAGCAGGCTTATTCAAACTGGCTGGCCACACTGCTCCGACGACTCGAGGAGACGATGGGAGCAGAGGAGACACCAGTAGGCAAAGAGATAGAGTAGACGAGGGCTAAGAGCCAGTCCCGTCTTGCGGTGCATCCAGCAGCTTCCTTCGCTGAGTAGCATACTCCAGCCACTGGGAGGAAGTCGACCACCAGACGGAACGGAGACGATTACCCCGGGCTAGAATGACGCTCGTAAAATGCCTCGTCTGATTTCCGCCACTCCCTCACCCTCCCACTCACCCTTCCAGCACTCTCGACAACACACACTACCGGTATCACCAGCGAGCAACCTACAACTCCGTATCTGCCCAACTATTCGATCTTCCTGTAGCTACTTATCCCGAGAGAGTAGCAGCAAGTACCAAGGGGAAGAAGAAAATTCGTAGCACGCGTCTAAGAAGTAGTGTGAGATCGAAGGGTCGAAAGTGAGGTTGGGGAGTAGGCTTTCAGGGTGGTGGTCCATTATTGTTTCCCTGACTACTTGGAGGAAAGAGGGGGCGAGCGAGCGCTTTCTCCTGGTTACGCTCGGCGACTTTATGCTTCCTTTTATTTCGCCGCTCTCCTACTTCTCGGGCTTGGAGGCATCCCTCAGGAATTTCGCCAGGGAGTCGACTTAGCCGGCTGGTGCACTGTGCCAGTATGAGCGGCAGCTTCTTCTCTCCTTCTCGCGCTTGGAGTATTTTAAAACCGCGGCGCGACCCCGGCGATCGAGTGGCGTGTGGCCCGGTATGCGCCAGCCTGGCTGGTGCGGTGCTCGTTTGAATTTTAGAACGATAGTGGAAACTCGTGTAGCCTCGCGCGACTCGTGAATTTAACTTTCCGGCACGGGCCTCGCCAGCTCAGAGGAGGAGACGAGCTTGTGGTGCTAGTGGTAGTGGTGGTGGTGGTGGTGGTGGTGCCAACCTTTGGATACAGCTAGTGCTGCTGGTGCCAGTGGTGGTGGTGGTGGTGCTGCTGCTGCTGTCGCGAATTAATTCACGACCTTCTGACAAACCGTTTTTCAGCCTAGTCCCCTTTGCTCCATTTTGCCACCTCGCGTCTCGACGCCACTCTATCCTGCCACCCCTTTCTCATTCCACGTTTTCCTACCTGTGTCTATGCAGCGAGAAAAAACGTGTCACCCGGGAACAGAACTCGGTGCGTGCACGTAGAGATCAGTTGAACGGGAACGTATTCGGATATCTGGGTCAGGAACGGTTCATTGATCCTTTCGCCGGAGGTTTTTTTTAAATCGGTTCGAGTCGGAGCTAGCACTAAATCGATCGGCAGGAAAAAAAGGTCTTGCTTCGGCAGAAAGGTAGAAGTAGAAGTAGAAGAAGAAGTAGAAGAAGTCGGGCAGCAGGGAAAGCAGAGGTATTTCTCGAGGTTGCAAGGATTTGCGCTTGTTTTATTTGAAGAGGCGTGAGCCGCGATCACGTCGCCCGTTGGGGGTGCTCGTTATTCTTACCACTCGTCTCCGAAGAAAGTGGGAAGTGGGAACACCTGGGTCTGGTTGGACACGTGTTATCGCGAGTCGCCGAGAGAAGAGACTCGCTCTCGGGTTTTCATAGGAGGAGAGCCTCCTCCTCGTGCTGGGTTCTGCTGTAAAGGCGCAAGAACGGAACTCGAGGAAATAAAGGGACGCACAGCGACGGAAAGGAGAAGGAAGTATACGAGCGGTGGAGGACGTGCTCCGCGCGCGCGTCCCCGTCGCCGTCGCCGCCGCCGCCTGACAAGGAGCATGAGCGATGAGATGACTTCGCCGTCAGGGAATTTGAAAATAAAATTTGACATTTTTATTGAAATCCGAGAGGAGAAGAAGCATCGCGTACCAACCCACCTTGCTGCCTTTCCAAGCAACGCGACATGACGCCCCTCTCGCCGCCGCCCTCACCCCACCTCTTCCTCACCTCACTTTACCTTCCTTTACCATTGAACTAGTTGCCTGGTGTGTACCCACCCTTTACACATGTATGTGTAATCCTTCAAGGCAGCGAGTCTCGAGAGTTTAATAGCGGCCAACGATGATGGATTTTAACTCGAACGTCGCTCTCCGTAAATGCCCTAATCCATTAAACCGTAATTTTCTTCGTCCCCGCGCTTATTCTTATATCTATCACGCCTGCCAAATGGCTCCCTCGCTCTCACAACTTTATTCCCACATGTTCGATTAGCAACTAGTCATCATGCTATAATCCTTTCCATTCAGCGGAGTCCCAAGTCACGTCAAAGGAATACTGACTAACCAAGGTAGAAATAGCGTGAAGGAAAGGAAAGCGGAGATCCTGGGCTCTTGACCCCAGTAGAACTTTCTCAACTTTCGACTTAGTGGCGCGCGCGCGCGCGCACATTCTCCCCGACATTGGTATATATTAAGTTAAAGCTGAGGGCGAGATATAGAATTAGAAGACGTGATGAGTTTGCCGTGGTAATGAGCGAGGAATAAACAGGGAGAGAAACTTTTCTCTCGGTGCCGAGTGTCCCTTTAATAGAGAAGCCGCCATCAGGAGTTTGGCCTCTTGACCCGATAATCCCGTGACGGGACTGAACCGGGACGGACCGAATCCGGCCGCCCTAGTAATTCCACCCTCCAGTCTGATCCACTTTTCACTTAACGTCCCGAGCGACGCGTGACATTCATACCAACACATCCACTAGCCTCGTTACTGCTCGCGGCCGCGCCAAGGCCCTTGCAATTAACATCGAGTAGAGGCTCGAAGGTCGCGCAAGATTTATTGCGGCCAGCAGCAGCAGGAGGAGGAGGAGAAGAGTGCGACAATGGGAGAGCAAGAGATAGGGAATCCCACTCTTTCTTTGGGCGGTGGTGGCCGCTCATAAATATTTATGGGGGTGCGCGGACTGCCGCCGCACGATTTCCATGATATTCTCGCAGACGCTCATTGCCGGCCCCAGTGGCAGGAGGTAGACGAACCGTGCGGTGACGCCGCCGCCGACGCCGACGTCGACGTCTAGGATGGGGGCGGGGGGTAGAGGACTTGCTTCTTTTGGAGACGCTTGCTGGATAATCCAAGATTGGCGCAGATGGAAAAGGGAATAAAAGGCGGAGGGATGCGCGTGGGAAGACGGTGTATGCTCGTCGGATATATGCGAGTCCGACATAGCTGGAAAGTGAGACGCTTTCACACTGTGTACGGGAGAGTGCGAATGAATAAAGCTGCCGAGGAGGAAGGTACGGAAGGAGAGCAGACTGATCCGGAAGCGATGCCAGAACGGTGTGGCTTCTGCCGGCGTCGTCGTAGCCTGGTTAGAGACGCCTGTATTACCAGGGCGGTAATTGTTCGGGAATCGATTTATCTCCTTGCAGCGAGCCGCGCGCCAACGTCGTCTTAACCGACGCGGAACGCCACGGACAATGATATTGCTGTCGATAACAATTTAGCTTTTGTAGCAAGCCTCTGAAATACACGCCCAGCTCACTTCTAACCGATGCCGGAAGGATCGGATATACCGGCCGAGCCTTTTACTGGTAATCAAGCTAGATCCCCCATCGACTTCTATCTCACGTGGAATATCAGCTTATACCCTTTATAATCTAGCTGAGCGTCGATCAAACTGTCATACCGGGAATTACGTCGGTGGTTTAGTGAAAATATTTCAGGAACGCGACGTCCTTGTCCGCACACTTCTTTCAAGCTGGATATTTATTAAAACGTTTATTCGTCCGCACGCATTTATTCCTTGGCGAGGAGGAATCGCTACCACGGCCAACGGGTACAATAAAAATGCAAATAAAGAATTGTTCGCTCGAGAGGAACCCATAGCTAGGGAGGCCGCAAGGGAGAAAGAGAGAGTGAATCGATGGGGAAGAAATAATTATTGCAAGCGGAAGTGTGGCCCATAAATCAGACGTCGCACCTGCCACCGCGAATTTATTAAATGGTGCGTAATGAGCGCACAGGAAGGCATCTCTTGCCGGATGCTGTACACTCCCCGCTCCTCTCCAGCCAATATTCGAGCGGGCCTGATGACAATTTCAAAAGAACCTTCCTAGAGACATGCGAGACAAATATTTTCGAGAGATCAGTCTTTCTTTCTCCGACGTTGAGGCTCTGGTTACGAAGGAAGATAAATAATCTCCGGTAAAAATGTGGCGATATCGCTCCTCGGGCGCTACGAGCGGAATAATAAGCAAATTTTTTCGTGACATGCAATTTCGTTTTGCGGATGCCATCTCGGCGTGCGATCTTGCCTGTGGGGAGTAAACCGGAATATCTCAATAACCACGCGGGCGGGTGAGCGCGCGGGCGCGCGCCCCCACACCGCCCACCCACTCGCCCGCCGACCAATCTGCTGGAGAATCTCGGCTAGGCCACTAGGTCATTTGCATACAACTATTTCCCATGCTCCTGCGAAATCAATTTCACTCCCGAGGAGATTCCCACCCACGCCGCCCAGATAATCGTGCCCTTCGATCGGTGATTCGGCTTCGATTCGCCCCGAGAAAGAGATGGTTTTGAGGGAAAGGCAGCGAGCACCTCCTCTCTCGATGCTGACCGCAATGCCTTTATCTGAATAGTGCATCTTCTTCTATTCAACTAACTCTATCCAATCTGTCACGATCAGCTGATGCTCCTCTCTAGTTGAGGCCGCGCCCTCCACTTATCATCGCAATTATATCGGTCAAGTGGATGCGAAATCCTCGGGATTTTGCATTATTCCAGCAGGCGTGTATTCCGCAAATCCTGGCTGAACGCGGCCCACGACGAAACACCGCCAGGAAAATAGTAAAGCGGGGCTAACGAAATTGCAGTTCCCAGCGAGATCGATGAATATTAATTCGGACGACTCGACTCGCGCGTCAAGCAAACGCGAGCGCCCACGCGGACACGATTCCAACCGATTCCATTTCCGTGGAGTGCTTAAATATTGAAAAAATTGGCCGCAGGACATAGTGTTTGAGTCGCGAGATCAAAAGCACAAGGATCAACGAATCGGGACTAGCATGTTGTCGATAGAGGAAGGTTGAAGAGCGAATGGTAAGGATAGAACTGTGGCTGCCGGCTAGTAGGCTAGCGTAGAGTGTCTGCGTGTCGATGAAGCGAACATCAGTGAGCGGGAGAGTGGAAGAGAGAGGGAGAGGGAGAGGAAGGTAGAGAGAGTCTAGTCCAATTTCTACTTGAGTAGAGAACACGGAGGTCTTAAAGCTACCGACCCACTGACGCCGCCGGCCTGTCTGACCACGGCGGCTCTCTCACCACTTACGATAATGTTTCTGCTCGTCTGACGCGCTGCCGCCGCCGCCGCCGCCGACGCCGGCGTCGCTACTATTGGGCCGGGCGATTCCCTTGAAATTTAACACGCTTCCACCCACTTGTCTGACTTAATAGTAGCCTCCGCCATCAACGTATTTCTCTCAATAGGAGCGGGCAATTGACGCGAATGCTTCCATCACGCGAGCGCATACTGCCACAAGTCGGCTATGCTAATCTCACCAATCGCCTCCGCTGCGCTGCATTCCTCCTATCTGTGAGGGGCGCAGATTGTGTGCTCCAGTTATACACATTAATTCGCTTGATGGCGAGGCTCGTGAAAAGCGGCGGCATCCGAGGAAAGAATGGAGGCGGACGGTGAGCATTGTCAAATATGTAGAGAGCAATCGGACGGTATCGATCTGGAGAACGTATGTGCATACGTGAAGGCACGGCAGGGCGTAGCGGCGCTTCGCCGAGCGGAATGTAATAACTCTCGAGGAATTATTTAAATGCTCAGGGTACTTAAGCGAATCTCTGCTGTATTTAACGTGTAATCCTTCATCGGTGAGCCGACGCCTGGCTCACAGGCCACCTGGCAAATTGTAATCCTCCCTCGAAACAACCCAGGTATCACTTCGCGCTGCCGATCGCGTTCCCCAAATAGAATCGTGCTGCAAATATCGAAGTAGCCCCTCAATTGTGCTCGCTTTCAGCCGACGTGTATTTTTAATTATTACGAAATGCTTTGCGAATTGGAAATTCGATGGGAATTACAGAGAGAGAGGGAGAGAGAAGGATGGCTCATCCTCTCATGCGCGCCCTTTTACTCCTTTATCCCAATCTCATTAATATCGAAGCCATCCGCGTGAATTCATGAACATCTGCACTTTTTAGCCCGGCCCGGCCTCAATTCGAGTGATCAGTCTTCCGGTACGAATTTAATTGAGGATCGCGCATGACCTTTATCCGTCCTCGACATTGCCGTTTAAAAGGTAACTAACGTTCCTTTCGCCGAGTGTTTTTTTTTTTGAGAGAGAGAGAATATGCATCGAGATTTGGTGAGAGGACTCGTACAATTTTTTATTTTAATAATTGCCCGAGTTGATGCATGCACAAGTGGTAGGAGTATACTCGTAGTTGGTCGACAGTGTGTTAATATCGTAGAAGGAGGGTGGCTTAAGCAGAGCCAGGCGAAATGCACAGTAGGGGAGCTTGTTGTAATACTGCTTGGGGCTTGTGGATTCCTGGATACACGTGAGACGATATTGCCTTGGCGCGTGTCCGATGCGCGCGTCAAATGCGTGTTGGTGTACCAACTGAAAAAGAGCCGGAAGCTTGGGGATCGATCGAGCAGTTTCGGTCTGCATTTCGGAAAAATGTTTCTCGTGGCGGAAGTGTGCGGCACTCGGGTGTGCGTACATGCGGGGATGGAAGCTTAAAATTAACTCAATTAAAATTGCGGTGAACGAAGAGGCTTTATCTCTGTGATGCACGTCGAGCGAGCAACACTCGGAGTAGCAGCAGCAGTAGCAGCAGCAGCAGCAACTCCATAGAGAGATGGGTAGGAGAGATCTGTCGGTGTGCCGGGTCACATATGCTGCAGAGGGCCGGCTATTTTCCAGGCAGCCCTGAAATTATCGGCGCGGTCTGAGCGAGGTCCATTGATTACCACTGGTAATTGCTATTACAACCCCCATCTCCCGCTTCCTCTCACGGCAAGCCCTGACCAACACCAGTTCGATCCGGCCTGAGCTCTTCCGGTGAGAGTTCTCTCTCTCCTGGGGGATCCTTCTATCCTCTGTGTATCGGCATTCGAAGTCACGCGCTTTATCAAAAATCCAACAGTGCTTTTCAGACTCCTCCCTGAAAAGGCACACGCTCATACCAGCCCACGAATTCCTCGTGACTTTTGCCCCCTCACCGACTCCCTCAATATTTCATTCGATACTCTCTGATAATATTCAAAGTATCGTTGGCTCGTGCAGTTTGTCAAGATATCTAGTGCACAGTCTGGGATACTGGCCATCCCGTTTTCCACTTAATTGACAGTGATCTGATTGGGAGCGTGCACACGATAATTCGCGGCTTCCAGCCAATTCGACGGAAATTAATTCGCGCTGGATTACGCCGGCAGCGAAACAAATTCGAGCGTGGAGCTTTCGATATTTTAGGTACACTTTTATTGAAATTCCAACGGCGATAGCACTCGAATAATTTGTCATCTTTACCGGTATTATGAATCCACTTGGAGGCTGTATATTATTTCTCAACAAGAGGGTGTTGGCTCGATCCTCCTGCTTTATGGGATTGTCAGAGTAACGATCGATTGGATTGGCAGGTCAATGGGATAGATCAAGAGGATAGCCTTTCCGGTCCAGTCGGACACTAGGGAACAATCTTTTGTAGGAGAGGAAGCCTGTCATAACTCCTGCTATTCCTCCGGAATAGCTGTTCACTATGCAATAGCACAGTTCATAGTTAGTTCGTGTCGGCTGGAAACTTTGGAGCCGGGAGCATCGACAGTAGCTTGAAACACATGCTGCACAATATGCGACATTGTAATCGTGCGACGTGACCCATTTTTCGCACGAATAAACGCCGAGCGAGCAATGTGTAAGCGATTAAACTAGCTTTCGCCTGGCCGCCGGTAATAATCAAGCACTTTTGTGATTGACACGCTATTGAGCGAAAGAGCACTGCTATCATTATTCCCGCTTGGTTGTTACGAGTGAGAGGAACGGAATCACCATGAAGGGAGCGTGAAAAAAGAGTCGGTAAAAAGGACTGATTGATTGAGAGGTTGATCTGGAACCGATTATATATTGAAAAACGGCTATCAATCCTGAGTAGCCTGCAGAATAGAGAATGTATTAATGTATTTTATAGAGAAAAGACTGACGCAGTCAAGTATGATTAGTAAGTGTCGCATTCGATTTACTGTTAGCTGGCGTTACAATATCTATTTTGAAACACGTTCAGGCAAGCTTAAAAGAGCGTCCGTTGGTACGTGTCAGGCTACTTTCTATTTTTGCTGGTTCTCCTCGCATGGCATCCGGCACGGCCATATCCATATAAGTCCCGAATGATCCTGCGAGTACTCAGAGAAATGGCAGAATTCTGCCAGGCGAAATCCACACTCCACGCTGGCCAGATATCGGTGGATATTTTTTTCTGGTGGATTGACGAACCGAACGATGTTCCGGTAAAAAAAAAAGCGAGTCGGGGAGCATGGCGCCTCGATGTCCTCCTGAAATCGTGTATCGCCAATAAATGCAGCTCACTGTATCGGCTAACAGGAGGGCCAAAAATTCGTGGAAACTCTTGCTATCGGAGGCCATTCAATACTCTCTCGAGCGACTTTGATCTTTCTATAAAGATCGAGTCAACCAAGTCCGAAATGGGCATGGCTTGATATTAGAATGTTACTGGGTCAACTCGTTTTTCATAAAATGGAGCGGGCTAACCTTTGGAGATGCTGGGCAGGAATAGGAAGTGAAACGAGAGTAAGGCAAAAAGGAAGAAAGGGATATGGGTGCTGATAAAATATCGGCCACTGCGGACGTATGTATAGGGAAGTCGGTGGAAATAACGAAAAAGCAAGGCTGCGATATCCAGAGGCCGGCTTATCCGGTGGGCGCGATTTTCCAAGAGGGGAATATTCCGAAAAAATATCGGGCCCAGGTTAATCCGCAAACGATCGCGCAACAACTCCAGCAGTACTCGATAGCCCGATTCAACGCTGCCGAGAATTTGTTCGAGGAAGCTGTCCAAGGTATTCCAATCTATTTCTGATTCTGGCCTCGACGAATGGCAGCAAATCGCTTAGGGCTAGCTATCTGTCGGAGGCGCCGCTCGGCGCGCGGCCCCTCACATTTTTTCGATGGACGCCACCCCCTTCGTCGCCCCCTTTGCTTCCCCTGAATCAAAAGGTCGTCGAAGGGAGAGAGCTGTTGTGTGCTTTGAAGTTTAATCGCTTAACAAACGACACGGCTAGCGAACACCGACCGTCGAAATCGATACGCTCGACACCGAGCCGTTGACGCGTTGTAATTCGATTCTTCTTTCTCTGTTGCAGTGCCGCCGGAACAGCCAACCATTTTGGACCGTTGGGGCCGGATATTGAACGGGACGGCCGGTCCCTACGAGGAGGGCGACACTCCTTACCTAACCTGCCGCGTCACCGGTGGTATGTCTCTCTTCTTCTTCTTCTTTTTTTTTCATTTCACTCTGCCAATGTCCATTGCATCCTTTTCACCCGCTTTAACCACCTTCCTCTTACCTTTTCTCGAACGGGCCGACTTTGAATCCTCCAGAAATAACTCGTCCTAAGTCGAGAAACTTCGAACCCGTTAAGCGTCCCCGAGTTCTTCAAGTTTCCGACGATGCCATACGCCACCGCTTCGAATCTTAGCCCAGTAAACAGAACCAGCAAGCAGTTCTTCCTGTCTTCCTGCGACTGAATAAAACTCGTGCTTTTTCTTCGGCTCTCGGAGTGGACCGTGTCCTTTCCGCCAGCCAGACAGTGCATTCCTGGCCTAACACTCTTTAGGTCATAACGAAATTGTTAGAAAAGTTTGATGAGCGAGAGTGTAACTGGGATTTGCCAGAGTAGCCAAGTGAGAGATCGCATTTGTTAGGATCCGGGCGGAAGTGGGGTGGGATTGGGTTGGGTGTGAGAAGAATCAGCGGTGTCGTCTGTTATTAGATCAGGTAACTTTTTATCGGTCGACGAGGGACTAAGTGAAAAGTTCCACGGCGAGTCAGCCATGGTGCGGGTACGACTTTCCAGTATGAAGTAGTTGATATCCTGAGATATGGGGAGAGAGAACTATAGAATGAGAATAGGAAACGCAGGATCAAGCGGTGAGAGCTCTCTGAACGAAGGACTCGGCAGAAACGAGACTGTTTGCCTTGGCAACTGGATCTAAATTTCTGTTTATAACTGCGGTAACTTCTTCGGCCGCCTTAAAAGATTATTTCCTTCCCCTGGGCCCTCGAAAGCGGAGGAGATCGGTCTCGTTGGCCCTCCCGCCTTCAAACCGCTCCACGACCCTTTCCTACTTCCTAAGCGTCCTTCTGATTTCCGTCGTGATTAAACATTCCACGTTCCTCTCAAAGTCAACTAAAAAGCTTTGCTTTCCCTTCCTCCTCCCTCTCTTACTCATTTCAATCATCTTTCATCGTCCACCCCAATCATTCTATCTCGACAGCGATGCATATATGTATATTCAACGAGAATAAGAAGAGGTATCCTATCAGATTTTTACAAAACTATGACTTTCTCAATATAATTCCGGTTTTTAAATACTGATCATTCATTTTCTAGCCATCGAAAATTTGCGAAAAAATGAATTTTGAGCTAGGGCTTTGGAATTTTTACTACATCTTCCTCGATGCAAAAAAACATTCCCCACCAAGTTTCAGCCCCGGGAAAGGTCGGGAAGTATAAAAAACATAAGAAAAACCGTTAAAATGAAATATTCAAGATCGGTTTTCCATGTGTTTTAGGTAGAATTCCGGCATTTCCTCCACAACATTTATGTTTTTTATCCGTTTTGAGACACGAGCAATCGAAAAATCAAGCGTTCGTTGCGGTCCCGAGACCTTCGAAAAATCGAAAATTTTTGAAGGGGTATGCCTTAAAAAATTTGCGAAAAAATGAATTTTGAGCTAGGGCTCTGGAATTTTTTCTACTTCTTCCTCGATGCAAAAAAACACTTTCTACAAAGTTTCAGCCCCGGGAAAGGTCGGGAAGATAAAAAAACATGGGAAAAACCGTTGAAATGAAATATTCAAGATTGGTTTTCCACCTGTTTTAGGTAGAATTCCGGCATTTCCCCCACAACATTTATGTTTTTTATCCGTTTTGAGACACGAGCAATCGAAAAATCAAGCGTTCGTCCCGGTCCCAGAACCTTCGAAAAATCGAAAATTTTTGAAGGGGTATACCTTAAAAAATTTGCGAAAAAATGAATTTTGAGCTAGGGCTCTGGAATTTTTTCTACTTCTTCCTCGATGCAAACAAACACTTTCTACAAAGTTTCAGCCCCGGGAAAGGTCGGGAAGATAAAAAAACATAGGGAAAACCGTTGAAATGAAATATTCCAGATCGGTTTTCCATGTGTTTTAGGTAGAATTCCGGCATTTCCCCCACAACATTTATGTTTTTTATCCGTTTTGAGACACGAGCAATCGAAAAATCAAGCGTTCATTGCGGTCCCAGAACTTTCGAAAAATCGAAAATTTTCGGCCTACGAAAAAGTCAGGAAGGCTGGTAAAAGTGGAAAAATATCCTTTCCAGGATAGGATACCTCTTCGAACCATTGTAAAAATCAGATATTTACGACATACTAACACTCTTTACACTACCCAATTGGAGAAACGTTAGTTAATATAAAATATAAAAGCATATAATAACTCAAAAGCTCTTGGAAAAGCGATTGCACTTAAACTGTGAAAATTTGGCTGGGTGAATGAAAATATAGGAAACATTGAAGCCGAATATAACCGTGGGAAAACTCTTTATTACGAGGAAGCGCGGCCGACCGGTCGGCCCAGAGTACAATGGCCCACTACTGTGTTGTGCAAACAGAGGAACGTACGACGATTGAATACCCCTGCTCATCTCGCGAGCGGTGGTGGCGATGAATATATCGAAATAGTAGGGGGAGGGTGATAGGAGGGAGGGCGGGAGGGAGGGAGGGAGGTGTAGGAGACCAGGAGAATATTGCCGCATGCAGATTCGACGGGAATTGCATCGACGGTGCGCGCATCGATCATACGCACTGCGGCGTATAAATTGAATATCGAGGAGATCGGCTTATCCTTAACAATACGCCAGCCGACGACCTCTCCATCCGACGATATATCTCCTGCTTCGCGGCGAATCTACAATTTTCATTTAATTGTAAATTATCCTCACTACGAGCACCAACCACTGGTTCAAATTTCCCCTTTTCGACGATCCCACTGTCGCCTCTTACAATCTTCCTTCGAATCTTCCTCTGACCAGCACTTTTAAAAACACTATTCAGTCGGGTGAAACTGCACAAGTAAACAGTTAGCAAGTCCCTGCTACCCCCGAGAACCTTCGGCCAACTTTTTCTCCCGTTTGCTCGACCGGTGAATCATTGAAGGCGCTTTTCAACCAAGTTCCCTCACTCCAAAGGCAAGGCGAGCCAGAGCATCTATGCTCGATCCCGTTCCCATTGCTGTTTCTACTTGTACAACGTCGCTCCTGTTGGGGACCAGCGCGACGGCCGTTTCTACTTCGGGGGGAATTTGCATATTTGCAATTCAATTGGCCCGGCTTGCTGGACCCGGCCAATCCTACCAAATTACGGGGGAATCAGCCGCGGTTATTAAATGTTAATGCCGGCCTGCAATTTTTCCATCTAAGTTTAAGAGAGCCACCTCTTCGGCTTCGGATTGGTATTGGCTGCGGGGAGGAGAGATGTATATATTTTATCGGCATGGGAGCATACCGCGTGTTAGATCCGCTTATATTCAAACGAGCGCGACGAGTCAGGGAAAGGACAAATTTTATGCCCGGCCCTCGTGCGGATCGGGCGCCGGAAAAAGTTGAGATCGCACGTTTTATTGGCGGCGGCCGCGCCGCTCGCGCGCACCACGACCTTGCTGGATTCGTATTTCGCCGGTGGCTGCCTCCTCGAGAATTTAATATTGGCATAAATAGAGGCTTGTGTAACTGTCTGCGTATTTTACTGTATCAGGCCGTTCGTGCAGTTTCACTTGCTCTCTGATTTGAGCAGCTATGCGCGCCAGGACACGCTCGCTACGAGAATTGAAGGGCGGGAAAAATGGGAGAAATTAATAAAGGGCTGGAATATTATTCGCTGCTCGAATTGCAGGTTAGAGGGGCAAGCGTTGCGGCTACGATTTCGTGATTCCTACGAGAGAGGGAGAGAGAGGGAGAGAGGGCACAGTGGTACAGGGTTAGAGAGGGAGTCGGGGGGAGTTTGATACTCAAGCCCGGCGAGAGGGCGAAAAAGGCGCAGCGTCGCCGGCCAGTCTAATCTTCATAAAGTGGATGAAACGCTGGCGCAACAGCATGAAATTTGAAAACGGAAACCGCGATCCTCCTCGTGATTTCTCCACTCGCCGGCTTTACCGCTCTGCGCTTCCGTGCAAGCGGTGACATAATAAAAACCTACATACCCCTGCAGAGTGTCGCACACATATTCCCGGTTAACGACGTCGGAGCCGCTGCTCCTATCCCGGACATCCTTTTAACCCGTTGCTCTCTGTTACCAAGGCCGGAGAGAGCCAGAGGCGAGCCAGGAGCGAGCCAAGAGCGCGCCAGGAGCGAACCAGGAGCAGTCTGGCGAGAAAGAATTAATGCCATGCAGGGGCCAGGCGTTAATTGCATCGCCGCGTCGACGAATACAAACATGCGCATTTCTGCACTTGACTCTCGGATATAAGGCCTGGGATTTCTTGGGGAGCAGCCTCGAGCAAATGCTCGTGAGAGATTATGATCGCTGGAATTACAGGGCGGCCCTTCGATCGAAAGGGCCCTTCCTACGTAACGGCCTAGACGTACCGGCAAACCTTTCTCTCAACCGCTCTATTATCCGCGATTTACAGCTAAGCCTACGCCCACCCCGACCCTCCTCAACCCGCCACCACCCCTCCACCCCTCCACCCCACTTCACGATATATTCGGTGTTATCTATAATTTATGGGAATAGCGGCGAGAAAATTTTACGACTCGGCTTCCGAGTCGGCAGAATTTATTGCCAATTACACGACTTCGTGCCCGGAAAGAAAGCTCGGTCCTACCTCCGAGGAGCAGATGTATACGCACGTGAACACACACGAGCCCCTTGCCACCACTCCCCAAAAAGAGCGCTGCTCAGAATTTACTCTCCCACCCTCACAGCCTCTCCTTCTCTTCTCCCTCTTCTCTCGACTTCCCTATATGTATGAATTCTTGTGCCTCCTGGCCAAGCCACTAGTGCCCGCCGACGAGTCCTTGAATTTGAGGGTGCAACCTCGTAGCCGTTAACTCCTTAAGCTTTTCTCTTGGATCATCAAGCCCCCGAATGCCCTCGAGCCCTTCTCATCGAGTGGGGGACTGGAACGATTAAGAAACGCTCGAGTACTGAGTAAATCTTGAGACCATGAAAATCTACCCCTCGATACTCCTTCAATATTGGGTCAATCCCCCCTTTCGAATTCATTGCTCTTTATGCCCGAGACTATTTTCCAAGCACATTTCTCCATAACTACTTGCTGAATAGTCAGGCTTTTATAAGATCTCCTAGAATTTCGGGAGTATTCAAGAGTACCATCTGGATCGAGCGAATGAAAGAGAAGAACAAGAAACATTGGGATTACACGGCCGCCGGAGAAAGGTAGTACGGCGAGTGTGCCGGCCGATTTCCTCGAGGAAACGAAGCACGAAACGAGCGCCGGTAAAGCTTTTGCGGTGGTCAGGGAAGGAGCCTGACGAAGTAGATAGGTGGTCCGGATGAAGATGCGGGAGGAAGGCTGAGAAGAAAGAGAATCAAGAAGCAAAAGTCGCCGGAAGGAGAGGGGCGGCGGGGAGGTACGGGGAAGGGAAGGGAAGTCAAGGGAAGTCAAGGCATGGAAGCCAAAGAAGCAGCCAAGGAAGGCTCAGAAGTATGAAAGCCAGCCAGCCAACCAGTCAGTCAGCCAGCCAGCCAGCCAACAAGCGAGTCGCCCGGCAAAGGGAAGTGGGTGCTCGAAGGAGAAGGAAATCTGTGGAGGGTTCGGAATCCTCCGGTGAGGAGCGAGGAGCAGAGCGGGTATTTGCCTTGAGCGGAGTTCGAAGCGACGGTAAACTTGTTAGATGTGGGTGGATACCTTGCGGACGAGCCTTAATCCCGGAAGATATCGTCCGGTATCCGCGGATTAAAATCCGCACTCTAGTGCTCCCTGCCGCGTAGATAGCTGGCTTGTCGCCGTTTTAGGTAGTTAGAGGAAGAGGAAGTGGAAGTGGGAGGGGGGCAAGTCTGTGCCTCTCTGAGAGACTTCTCGAATATAGTCCCCTCCCGGTTAAAGCTAACGCCGCGGGCATTCTCAAGCCGCCAACCCCTCAATTCGCCAACTACGCATCCACCATCGACCACCTTGAACACCCTTCGCACTGCCAAGCCCCTTCTAAGCACTTGGGCAAACGATCCCCCTTTGTTTATAAGCGTGCCAATTATGCGTGCCGGGTCAGTTTCACTGGTAACCACCAACATAAACAAGATTAACGTAGCCGTGCAAGAGGAAGGGTGAAGGGAAATGGTGGGAAGGAAAAATCTTATTGTTAGTGGAAGAAAAGGGAAGGAGCGAGTGATGCAAGTGACGAGAATCGGAGGCAACGAGACGGTTAAAACGCAATCAGGATCAGGAAGCAGTGTGAATAGCAATGACAGGAGCCTAATCCAAGTAGAAGAGGAAGGGACTCGATGGTAGTCAGAGTGCACTTCCTCTCGGAGATCAGGTTGCAATTTTAAGTGTCGCGGCCCGCTGTGTTGTATGCGGCCTGATTAAATTGCGATTCCAGACTCACCGGGCACCGTGAATAACAATGAAAGCCGGGGAGCACGTGCTCGACACTTTCAGCGATTTCCAAGCATTTTTCCATTCCGCCGCCCGATGCAAGCCACCGTCGCCGCGCCGCACCACGCCGCGCCTTTCCCCTTTTACGATTTCTGACCCATTACGCTACATCCGCCAGCGCGCGCGCGCACACACAGACAGATCCATATACATAGAGAGAGAGGAGAGCTATTCCTCCGTATAATGCGGATATTCCCACCAGCTGTTTTATCGCCTTAAGCGTGCGAGCTTCCTAACAAAAATATGTACGAGCGCGCATCGGTGGCGCTCGGGCATTATTGGAAAGATATGTAAATTCGAGATATCACATGCTCGCGCGCGCGCGCTCCTCTGCTCCTTCTATCCGCGGAGATTTCGGGCGAAATGGTGGGAACGGGTGGATGCAGTAGCTGGTGGAATCCTTTTTAAATTATTTACCATCGATAAATGTCGCTTGGATGGCGGTAGAGGATGGCGGATCGAAGAGAGGAGGGTTGCATTGAGTGGGAAGGTGAGCTTGGTCGAGCGTAACATCGGATCGACGGGCGCTCGCGGATACGAGGAAAGTCGTGAAATGTTTTACAAACGATCACCGGGCAGGCAGGCAGCGGCGGCGGGCGGTGTACTCGGTAGTTTCGTCACGATTTAAATCACATCCGAGGCCGAGAGAAGAACGAGTGGCTCTCGAGAGCAGCGAGAGGTCGCACAGGACCGCCGCCGTCGCAACCTACACGTATTTCATTTTGATAGCAAGAAGTAAATGCACCGCGCATTGCGATCTTCCTTTTAATAATTCAATCAACCCGATCGCCGAGACGAGAATCTCAATCCCCTCCCTTTTATAATTGATATTAATTGACCTCTTACACTCCTTTCTCACTGGGTCAGGCTATGAATTATAACTGGGAATTATCGAAAAGCTAGCAGTGCAACAGCCAGACTGTGAAAGGGAAGTCGGTAGGTTTTGTTTGGAGGGCCGAAAAAACACGAGGCTATCGGCTAATTTAAAAGTTCCAGAGGGAACTCATCTACCGTTTAGTAGCTCCTCTGAAACTCGGCATCCACTTCTCTGCGAAGCGTGTGCCGCTCGTGTCCACTACCTTGCTCGCATCGACATCCTCCGCATCCCCTCTTTCACCTGTCACTCCCCTCCCCTTTATCACGCAACTTTCGTCGAGCTTCTCTTAACGCTCCTCGTTATCCCAGTCGACCTTCCTCAATCCAGCTTTCCTCGCTCTCTCAGTTTTCCCTTTCCAACTATCACTAGTGGATGCGTCTTTGAAAAAACATCTCTTGCTCGGCTGACACACACTAATGTGCCTGCCAGAAGGGACGTTCTCAAAGGAATCGTCCAGCAGCATATCAGTCTTCTTAAGCGTAATTGGTTGGCTCCAGTAAGTAGTACAGCTCAACGATATTTCAGACGCGCTCCTTTCTGCTTACAGGCAAACCGGAGCCAATGGTTTCGTGGCTGATAAACGGTCATGTCAAGGACGAGGAGTACGAGAACAATGCTGGTGACGTGATCGAGAACAGGTATGTTTGGGTAGAGTGGTGGAGTGGTGGGGGGAGGGTAGGTAGAAAGAGGGAAAGGTAGGTATTAACGAGTGGCATTTTGATTTTGTCGGTAGGATGACCCTGCGGCCCATTAGCCGGTCGGACCTCGGTGCTAACTTCACTTGTCGAGCACGGAACACAGACCTCGTCGAGCCGAAGGAGTCCTCCATTATCCTGGATCTCAATCGTAAGTAAACGGGTGCTCCCGTATCTTCTAATATCCCTTAAGCACGCTTAAATGGAGGTCGGGCCAGCTCGTGGAACGAGCAGCCTTAGAAATGGTAGAGTGGGGTTAATTTGGACGATTTTCGGGCAGAGAGGCAGAAATCCGGTAACCGGTGACGGAAATCCTAGAGCGGCTGCGAGGGTGGGGTGGAATAAAGACAAAAAGTAGATACAAATTCTTATCGCGCAGCTAACAAATCAGAAGCCTCACCCCCGAGCCTATCTTGTCTCGCATTAACGATAAGATCTACGAGACACCAAAAGTGGGCCAACATCCTTTGCTCCCTCGCCGCTGCGAATCGCCTTTAAGGGAAGATAAGGCGAGATAAGACGAGAAATATATTAAATCCACCCTCGAGCCCCGCCCGGCTTGCTCATCCATCCCGCCGCCCGTGCACACTACTACCATCCAAAGAAGCATGAAAGCGAGCTTACCTCCAGCTTTCTCAAAATTAGAATTCTTCGTTAACTCGCACAAGCGAGCAGCAAGCCTGCCCGACGACCCTTCCTTCTCTAAAGCTCTAGGGATGACAAAACGCCCATTTCCAGAGTAAACTGAAAAATTTGCCGACCAATTATCATCCCTTTTCACTGTGGTTTAACTCGACTGCCATCATCAACCAAATAACATTACCTACTTGAAAGCGTTGATTCTTTTGTTGCGTCGTCATAATTATTTTTGAATGTTCAATCGCGTTTATACAGTGTAGAGAAATATTAGCGGGTAACGAGGTAGGTCTGCACGGCACCGGATAATCCGAATGATCGTAAAGCCGAGAGGGGTTTGTTTTGGCCTTGGCTGTTTCGAGGCAGGAGAATGAGAATGGGAACGAACGCATGGGTAAGAGTGTACGGGTTCGGCCAGAGGACGAACGGCGCTGCTGTGATTGATCCAGGCCGAATTATCGGCTCTTCCGAAAGTCACGAAATTTTTGCCGGGACGAGCGACGAAATTGAAGAGCCGTTATTGGGCGAACGAGAGCGCACGTCCGCGATAGTGGGTGAATGAAAAAAATCGGGGCTTGAGCCGATGCTAAAGGGTGAGAGGGGGTGAGAGGGTGAGAGGGTGAGAGGGTGAGAGCGGCGGCGCCAGATGAGAGAGCAGGAAGCCAGGAGGAGCCGGGCAACAGGGGTATATCGATGGAAATGTGGGTGGCGACGAGGGAGATTGATCGACGCCCGCTCTTTGATTTTCGCGAGCTGGACCAAGTGGCCAAGCATCCATTCCGCGTAGTCATCTCCCGCCCGCGCGCCCGCGCGCGCGCTGCTCTCACTCCTGCCGGCTGCAAAAAACGACAGAGGAAATTTTCACCCACACCCTCGTCCTCGTCCTCGTCCTCGGCCATAGCGCGCTTCGTCCGAAAACCGAGTTGTTGAGGAGAGAGACGTGGGTGCTGGTCTGGAAGGCTGTGAGGGGTCAGCAACGAAACGTGATCGGCGAGATGAAGAAGAGTGGAGCGGCGCGGCGCGGCGCGGTGCGGCGGCGGGGAGGAGAGGGGGCCCGGCGGGGAATAGAGAGAAATTGCGGAAAATCGACGAGCCCCCGCTATCCAAAAAATCAAATATTTGCTGGAACAGATTGCCACTGGCTGTTAAAGATTTATAATGTTTAACGTTTTGCGTAATTTCCGGCGGGCTCGGGCTCGCCCCCGTCGCCGAATGCATGTATCACATACCATGTATCACATTCTCGCATGCTCCACTGGAACGCAGCATCCCTTCCTGCTGGTGGGCCGCGCGATTCCCGGCATCAAGAATTAAATATCGCGGGAATACCGAGGAGAGAGAGTGAGAAAGAAGGTTAACGGGCTGCCGACGAGGCGAAAGAAAAAAAAAAAAGCAGAGCGCTGGAAGAGGAGCGAGCGATAGGAGAAAATGACGAAACTCATTATTACTGTCAGTTTAGTCAACGGCTAAAATGCGAGGAATGCTAGGCGCGAACGTATCCTCATAGTTTTCATATTTCACGCGTGAACGGAGCGTATCTGGCGCGCCTGCCGCCACCACTGGCCAATTGGAAAGCGGAATTTATCGTCCGCTGACGTGTTCGTCACCAAGCCAGTAAAACCGGCCGAACAATATCGTTTCGCGCGTTTACACGCACCGAGAGAAATCAATGTTTGCCTCGAGTAATAATTATTATTTTTGAAAGGGACGGTAGAGCGAGAGAATCGGCGAACAAGAGCACTCGCTGCCCCTGGAAAAACAGTTTGCGCAAGCATCGAGTGCACTCGCCATTCCTCTGGGGCCATCGACATTTTTGCAAATTCGGATTATCGTGCACAGCCATCGTATCTCCGTTACAACCAGATGGGAGTGAGTGAGAGAGAGAGAGAGAGAAAGGGTGGGGGAAGCATTCAACTACAATAATCGCCTGGCCACTGATCGAGCCTGCATCCACACACCATTCGCCAAGCGTATTCCATGTCCGCTCTCTCTCTCTCTCATCTCCACCGCCGCCTCTTAACCCCTTCCCCTCTCAATGACAAATGACTGGCAATTGAGCTTTCACGGTTTTACAACGGCGAAGCTTTTTATCGCTACCGCGATTTCCATCGCCCGTATTCTGGCTCGCCGGCTTGCTCGCCTTAATTATCCCAGGCCGCCTTAATTATCGCGAGTGATTAGCGTCCGCCTCAGATTCCACTGATTACGAGCCTCCTCCCTCGGGACAGTGGGAGAAAAAAAGGAACACGCCACTTACTCGCTCCGATTCGATAATTGTTGGCGGATCGTTCTTCCGGACTATTTGGTTGAATTGCGTGGATGGGAATGGGGGTTGGGTGACTGGTGAGATGTTGGGTGAGGCGAGGTGAATAAAGAAAAAGGCGAGGGAGTTTAGCAGAAGACGAGAGAAAATGATTAATATCTCCCTGTTGCAGTGAAACCTTTGACAGTGACCATCAGGAGGCCAGGTAAAAAGGGAATCGGAGGAGAGTCCCTGTTGGCTGGGAAACGGTACGAGGTGGAATGTGAGACCACCGGCTCAAGGCCACCAGCAGTGATAACCTGGTACAAGGGACGAAGAAGACAACTGAAGCACACCACGGTGAGCGGAGAAAATAAGAAATAATAATAAGTAGAACCCTTGCCCTCGCTCTTTATCCTCTTTGAAACGTCCCGCGAGATCCCGCGTATCTTTTGTCCCGGACACAAAAGCCGCTTTTTCCCTTTTCTTCCATGGAACGCCGCCGCCGTTGCCGCCGCTACCGCCATCGCCATCGCTCCCATTTCTGGTGCCGCCTTGCGTAAAACAATAAGGGTAGCTTTCCCGTGTGCGCATCTCGCGCGCCCCTTTCCCGATAGCGTGAAATTTCTCGGCGCGAGTCCCCTTAATTACGACGGACGGGACGTCTCGGATGTGCAATTTCGACGCGAAATTCGCTGAGAGCGAAAAAACTATTTCGAGTGCGAACTGATTGGCGAGCCAAAATTAAGACCGATAATAATCAAAGCTGTGTTTGAAGGACACGGAAAAAGAACAGACGATAAAGATAGCGCGCAATATTTGTTAAGGCGGTAACGGCGATTCCCTGATATTTCCAGGTAATTATTAGTACATTGCCTTAATGAGATTTTCCGGTCTCGCGGCGGACAAAAGGTACTCCAGCATTTAATTAACAGCTAAGCTGCTTATTATAGCCGCCGCGGGCTCAACGTTGTTAATTAACCTGCCTCATCCTCTGGCGGGCAGGGGTGAGGTGGGACCAAACCACTTGGCGCCGAGCTGCGATGAATTACCGGGCGAAGAACGTGTGACACTGAGGCATTTCAATTTCCCTACCTTCGAATTTAAGTCACTCACCGACGTATTTCTGCTGAGATAGCCAGGGCTCAGAAAATTCCCTCTGCCGCCGACTTGTTCCAAGAAATCGGATAGCCGTGCATTTTTAATTTGCAAGTCCAACGAACTCTCCTCTAAGAAACTTGTTCTCATTGCCGGATTCCAAGGTGGAAAAATGTCTTAATTGGCGTTATTAGGAGAAAACACGCGGAGAAGTGGTTTTCCCAGCGTGATAAAGAGTGTACCCAGTTAAATCGCTACGGCGGCGCTACTTCCCCGTAGAATTAGAACGCTTGCCACGGGCGAGAAGAAGCAGTGGGAGGGAGGGAAGGGGAGGGTAGGAGGGATGGCGGGGGTAAGCTAGAAAGATAAAAGAGGTGGAAACGCTCGAGGGTACCGATAACTATACTCCCCGACGCAGCAGGGAATTTCTCCCACGGGAGCGGTAGCTGTCGAAGGAAGAGAAGCGTGATTCCACTAGGAGGAGTACGACAGGGCCAGTACCAGGACGAAGACGAAAGAGGAACCCTCCCTTAACGGTGAAGGAGAGTTGGAAAAAAATAGAGATTCGGGAAAGCAGGAAAAAGAGGTAGATGAGAGGCAGAGATTGGTGGGCTGCCGTTGAACCGATTGGATTGGTCGGGTTCAGCAAGCAACCTATTTCGAAGGAAGTCGAAAGAGGTGGTTGGCATGGCCAGGAGGAACGAAGGAAGCCACGAAGGAACAGGCAGCCAGGCAGGCAGGCAGGCAGGCAGGCAAGCAGGCAGGCAGCGAACGAACGGGATTACAGGGCACGAGAGGTACATTCGCGGCCCGGCACTTTCGAGACGCGCCGATTGAATTAAGCAGCCACACCTGTCGACTGCAGATATTTTCATTGGCAGCATGCTAATTGCCAATTAAGCTATACGGGCTCAATCGATCCCTGAAATGCATTCACCTGCAGGCTGCTGCCTCCTCCTCCTCCTCCTCCTCCTCCTCCTCCTCCTCCTCCTCCTCCTCCTCCTCCTCCTCCTCCTCTCGCCTCTCTCCTCACCCTTTACTCTCGATGACCTGAAATATGCTTGGCCGACGTGCGAGACAAGTGAAACTGAGACACCAGCTTTTGCGGAATACAGATGAATGCTCTCGAGTATTCAGCGCTGGAATCGCTGATGAGTACCCACTGGTTCGCAGTGTAGCAATTAGGACGTAAACGCCAGGCCAGAACGAATTTCGAGCCAGTCGGCTTGCAATCGATCCCTGCGAGAACCATTCCATAACCGCTACCATCCCCACAGCGAGCCGCCTAATTTATTCAAAGTGAGCTGCCTTCTCTTCGGTAATAAAAGAAATCGACCTCCCGAAATCACGTTACATAAAGTACTCGAAAAGCTCTGGAACCCGGGACCATGAATTTCTGGAATTCTTCCCGTGGCCATGACCAGGGAGAGAGGAGAGGAGGGGGAAGGAGTGGAGGATCTTGCAGGATCACCGTATAGGAACGATCGTCCCACTGAAGGACACTCAATTCGAAATAGCAGCATTCGACGTTTCCAATAATGCTACCACCGAGAGAGCATTACCGCCGACTCTCGACCAAGGCCCTGTCAAGATGCATTCGCAAGCCTGAGGACTGCTGTTGGCCTTTGACCCGAAAGCACCAGCCACTGCTTACCAAGTTCCCTTACTTCTCGAACGCCGCGCCGGCCGGGAGAATGTTGCCAGCGTAGCACAGCTCGTGGAAACTTGGGCTATGAACGGCACGCGATCATGAATTCCCTTCTTCTGTTTGTCTGGCTCAATATCAAGAAAGAAGCAAGTACCAGTCGTACTCCAACCGCCAATCCCATCCACTATTTCAAGAGCCAACTCGAAGAATACATCGAAAGGGTCCGGCGAAACAATATCAGAGTTAGTGCGAGAATCAGTGGACCTGGCAATCTCTGAGAATTTGCAGATTTTTAAATCAGGGGATTATCTTAAAGATCCATGGACGTTTGTAGTACGATTGTCGCGACGGCAATGTCTGCCTCGCGATGACGCGCAGGCCCAATTAATTTCGCGTAGTTCATTAACAACCTCTAGCCGCGCACTGCTTAATAACGTTTTGGCGTCTGCGTACAACTGGTTGCTCACGACATTCCACATGTAGGTTAGCCCTGAAACCCTGGCATGCGCACTGATTACAGGAACAAAAGCTCAAGCGAAACAGCCAGGAGAAAATGATTACGTGGCGTAGCATACCAAGTATATGAACGTCATGGTTGCTCTTTAATTTTGAGCAGATTGAAGCGTCGTCGAAATTATTTGAATACGAAGAATATGAAGAATGTTAATAAATGCTGATGGAAGAGGACATGAATGTCTTGGAGGCATCAGCCGGTGATTACCTTCACATCCTGTTAACCTACTCCTCAACGGAATTCCCAATAAAAGACTATAAATGATAAACGATGCCGTTCGATCAGGGAGCTTTCCGAGGAAAGGAATATCATCAGTGACGGGACCTTAAGCATTGAAAAAAGGGGATCGCTGTCGTGGTAAGCGGCGGATCTTAGGTAAATCGGGACGTGATCGATTACGGTTGCTGCCAGCTCGCCGGAAAAAATCCCGTTGCCCTGTTGGTCGGCAATATTTCAGTGACATACGCCCTGCCGAGTTAATTTAGCGTGTTGAATGATAAAAAGAGGTTGAAAGGCCGCGCGATAAATACCTGCCTGCCGACGCGAGATTCACAATCGCGCATTCACCCGCTTTTCTCTCTGGCTCCACCCCTCCCCGCCAATTTCACTGATCCACCAATGATTCAATGATAATCCTCGCGAATATACCAAGAAATCTGGCCGTGAATAAGAAGACACTTGTGAATTGTCGGCGAGGAAGAATCTTGGAGTGAATTTGGTTGGATTGAAGGACGTACGCGGCGCAGCGTGTGCCGCATGAGAGACTCTCGGCATCTTAACTATATGCAGGCGGACGAGCTTCGAGATAAGGATACGTCACGGCTCGTTTGCAGCGACGAAAGGAGGAACGAAGGTGGCGACGTGCTGCCATTAAATTCCCGGCGGTGCGCGCCACCTAAGCACAGGATAATAAAATATAAGCCCCGTCGCGAGCGTTGCATGTTCACGGGAACGGGAGGAAGGCGGATTCGCGAGGGAAGCTAGAAGGGAAGAAGGAGAAGAAGGAGGCGAATGTGCCTCCTTGTTGGATCTCGAAGGAAAGAAAACGGGAGGTGGGAAAAGCTGGGGATGGCGGAGAGGTGGCTGGAATTGAGGAAAAAGAGGTTCGCCAGGCCGAGGACAGATATTAACATAAGCAGATCTTATAAGCGACGGAACACGTAGGCCACTTGAGCCGCATTACCATCCTGATTATCCTATAGCGATCCAGCTCGTTTCCTCCAGGCTGTACCGGCCTGCATATTACCTCGCTGCAGCCGCAACTCTCCTCGCTCTCGCCCAGCCTCGCCCAGCCCTCGCGTCTTCATATCCCAGCTAGAAAGATGCAGACATTCGCGGATAATCGAGCCATTCCTTCTGAAATAAGAGCCTGCAAGCCTCAGAGGTGACGCTCCAATCATAGTGGACTTAAACCTCATTCGCATTGTAACTGGAGAAGAGGGGATGTAGATGGATTTTGTTGAAGAGCGCGAAATGCGGTGGACAGCGACTCTTCTCAATGAAGTGTTGCTTAACGGGTTTAGAGATTTAACGAGTGGGAGAGTTGGCAACTTCACTTTATCGAACCGGCCGTTCTGGCGACGACATGTGAAGTGTCCTCGTGGCTGCTAGGCATATCACGGGAGAGAAGGAGAGAGGGAGATAGAGAGGTGGTAACGTGTCGCGACTTCTGGCTCGAACGGCTCGATGCCCGCTCAACCCCCGGCAAGTATCAGTTGACACGCTTTGAAACGAAATACAAGCCCTCGAAGTGGCAGCTCTTTTTTCTCCTCTCCTCGCTGCCTTCTCTATCTCTCTCCCTCTTACTCACTTCGTCCCGCATGGCATGGCATGACGGAAAATAAATTAAAAAAGGGAGAAATAGAAAATCTGGCGTCAGAAGTTGCCGGTAAAATTCACGCTCGGCAGCGGCCGCGCTACACCGCGCCTCGCGTCGCGCCAGTCGCTCTCCTCCCGCTCTTTAGAAAGGACTCAGAGCAAAGCTGCCTGGACTTGAATCCTTTCGGATCCGAGATAGCAGGAACGAATTTCCAGCAGCAGATGTTACCAGCCGTTGCTTACGACCCGCCTCTCGACCTTAATATAACCAAAATTAACCGTGGCGAGTAACGTCGAACTCCTTTTCCCCCTTTTCCATTTGGTCTCGTTTCTCGCCACCTTGCGCCGCAGAATTAGACCGAGCGACAGCGTTCCATCCCTCGCTCCTTTCATCCTTGAACCATCCCCCCCCCCCCCCTCCTCACACGCGATGCACCGGCAAATTATTATTTTAGAAATTACCTCTCTCTAGCAACGGCCAACGACCAAAAACAGAAGCGTAAAGTTATGAAAAGAGCTGAATATCTCCTTCCTGCGGGATGCCCTTTCGAATTCCGGCGTGGCAAGTTGATCGTGTACCCCGACGTGGTCGCGGGACGAACAAGTTTTACTTGGAGAAGTGGAAAACGGGTTGCCGCGAATAGGGAACTCCCAGATGTAAGTGGTCAGGTGCGTTCCTTAACGAGATATACCTCTTGGAAGTTGAAAGTGGATCTTCCGCTCGAGTGAAAGGGCACACATTCCCCGTCAACCTCGACGCCACACTGGCGCACATCCTGAACTTCCAGCTCCCTTTCCCCTCCAGCCAATCCCAATTCAAGCTTTGCGCTTACATAGACTGTACACATGCAGTCCAAGAGGAACTATCCATTCTCGGACGGGCAACATTTTTAGCTGGTAGCGTGTGAACGAAATGGAAGCAGCCAGCGGACATTATTAGCGTCGGCGCTCCAGGCAGTACGTCAGCAGTGAGATGGTTGTTTTTCAACGGAAGCAATTTACATTCTGTGCAGGAGGAGAGATCGGAGAACAGGACAGTGAGCATGGTGGAGTTCGAGCCGGGAGTGGAGGATCACGGCAAGTCGATCACCTGCAGGGCGGAGAATCCGAACGTGACGGGTCTCTTCGTCGAGAAGTCCTGGAAGATCGACGTCGTCTGTAAGTATATCCTATATTCTTCGTTCTTCTCTGCTGGCCCCTTCACCACCACTTAATGCAACCTTCGGGATAACTCGGATCAAAGCATATTTCCCCGATAATACTGAGATCATCCGAAACTTTTCGCCCAAGCAGCGACATATCGGGCGCAAATCTCATGAAAAACTAAAGCTCCGCCGGCCTGATTCCCGATAGGGTGCCGCCTTAATTCCGGGCGTACCGCCAAATCGGACGACTTTACGAGACCCTCCGTTCCGCGCCCTTCGACTACGCGAGCTTTTTACAACGACAATAAAAGGCCCTCCGCGAGATTTCCAGCGAATTACAGCTGAAAGTGAACGAGACCGATCGCCCTATATCTTGGAGTGAGGCGCTCCCGGGCCATCTCGTTCCTCATAAAAGCCAGGGGGGAAAAAAAGGAGAGCATGCGAGTGGGGAGGGAGGGAGCTAGCTCGTAAAGTGAAAGAGAAACCAGCTGATGCGATGAATTCGGACGTAACGCCTGCTATTTTTTTGTCGGCCTTTTACTATTCCGTTCTCCTGGCTTCCGGACGCCAGTGCAATATCCTTCCTTATCACTTTATTACACGTCGCTCTCGCGATGCGTCCTTCCACCGTTACATTCATTGCTGCACGTCGATTCTCCCGTCTCCAGCAGCCGCTTGTTGCCAGTACGTGGATACTGGACACTGGTATATAGGCACACAACTAGTTCATCCCCTGGCAGGCGCCTCCGGGAAGGGAGAACGGTGTACTATAATCGTCAGCTGGGCCGTTGGTACATGTGCAATGTGCATACACCCGACGACTGATGTCCTCTTTTTACGAGTTCGGCCCTTATTTATTACACGAGCTGCCGGCGAGAGATCCGTTGTGCGTAGTGGCTTGGCCTCCATGCATTTACGTAGAGGGGAAGGTAATGCTGAACGCGGACCAGTTCGCTCATATCTACGATACGGACAGCTCCACCGGCCCGTACTGGAATTTATCACCTAACTGCATTCATCCGGTCTCGTAAACTTTATGCTCAGCTTGTCGAGAGTTATGGCCTAGCTGCCAAAGCATATTAAAATCGCCTAGATAGACCTGCGCTCCTGGAGAACGACCAGACAGAGAGAGAGGAAGCGCGAGCAGCCGCGCGACCCAACAATCGCTCGCATACAAGTGTCGCTTTTTCTATGAGAATTTCGTTGGAGAAGAATAAAGTCGCATTGGAAGCAGACGACTGCTGAGGGAAGGTTTCCAGCGGGATATCCTCGATTTATATAGCAGTCAGCCCACCCTTCGCGTGTTCCTAGCGCCAGCATTCGCCTCTGTCGCACCGCCCTATCTTACGATACTTCCTTGAGCAAGCAACAACCGTGACCGTGTAAGGGAATGCAAGCCCCTTTCGCTTCAGGATACTTGCACCAGCGAAAAAAGGATCGCTGAATGTAGGAAATGACGTCACGTCACGTATTCAATTACGAGCGACTGTCCTGGAATATCCTCGAAATTACGCTTCGCCATCGAAAGTCCAAGATCTTCTCTGCCCCACTCTCTCTCTCTCTCTTCTTCTTCTTTTCCTCTCCTTTCATGTCCCGATGGTTCGTTCTCCTGTCGTTCCATCGTCACCGTCCTCCATACGTAGAATGGGGAAGTCTGGCCGATTCCGGCGGAGGAACCAGCCGGAAAATGAAGCGGCGGCAGCCATGGAATTTATTGTGATCCCGGACAGTGATCTTTCTCTCTCTCTCTCTCTCACTCTGTCACTCGTTGCAACGAAAAATAAGAAACGAGCCAGCCAGCGGAGAAGCGACGGAAGTAAGCCCGAACTTTCACGGTTCAAGCTTTACTTCGAAGCATTCCCGCTCTCTCCGTCACTCTTGGCTGAAGACGCTAGCGTAGAAAGGAGCGCCAGCACGAGAAGAAGAACCGGAAGACTAGTACCTACCCTACCGAGGGAAAAACGCGATTGAGATAATTAATACTATCTCCTGGAAAAGAGTACGAGGAACGCTCCCAAGGTAAAAGAGAAGTATAGCAGGGAAGAGAATTTACCGTGTTGCCCGATAAAGTCTTGCGACGTAACCAAAGAATAAACTGCGGCAACCCGCTCGAGGTCTGCTATGATTAAGCTAATGAGAAGATACGAAGAAACGAGAGCATAGAGAGCACGTTCTTTGCTTAGAAGAAGGAGGAAAATTCATTACAAAGATCCTAGAGCACACTTCCGCTAACGTCCTACCAACCCTATGCTTCATGGATATATTCTCCGGCAATATTTTAGAGACATTGGATTAAGATAATTCCCTGTTATCAAATAGATCGTATATCACAAACTAGAAGACTCGGACGAGACAAAGAAAGTGGAGAAGGAAATAAAGGAAAGAATGTACCGAGTGCCAGATATCCGAGGGAGATAAAGCTATGCGTCTTATCGAAGGGTAGACAGGTCAGTGCTTCTTCAAAGAGCAGACAGGCCGGACGTGCCTTAAGCCAGCATCAAGTTGATGAAATTCTACGAGGACGATGCCTACTGCGACGATAAAACGTATCTAAGCCCTTCATCCCATTCCCTCGCTATGAGAAAAACTAGTGGCAGACGTCAGGAGAAGCAGCAGTGGTCACAATGTTTCCCATGTTCGCTTACGTGTCCCGTAAGGGAACTTGCAGGATCAGCAACCGTCAAACCATGCCACCCTTTATTCCCTTGCTCCTCTTACTCGTGAACCACATTTTCTTATAATGCCGATTACTTCTGCATTTATATCCTCCTCTCGGAAAGACATTACACGCTTTAGTCGGATCTAGTAATCGAGCATTAGGGCGTGGCTACTAATGCCTGTGATTGTTCTTTATGATTACAGATCCTCCAATCGTATCGCTTAACCTTGGATCCACCCTTAGTCCTGAGGACATCAAGGAGGGCGACGATGTCTACTTCGAGTGCCACATCAGAGCCAATCCACCTTGGTCCAAGCTCACGTGGATCCACGATGTAAGTACCTTACACATTTTATTATTATTGAGGCTTTTGGGCTGTCTCGAATGCTTCATAAATCGATTGGTTTTGTATCAAAATGGATAGAAAACGCAAGACCAGTGCCAGAAATGGCAGAATTGTACCGAAAATACTTGGAAACAGCCTCCTGATTAATAGATTTCATTTAATTTCGACGGTTTTTCTCATGTTTTTTTATCTTCCCGACCTTTCCCGGGGCTGAAATTTTGTAGAAAGTGTTTTTTTGCATCGAGGAAGAAGTAGAAAAAATTCCAGAGCCCTAGCTCAAAATTCATTTTTTCGCAAATTTTTTAAGGCATACCCCTTCAAAAATTTTCGATTTTTCGAAGGTTCTGGGACCGGGACGAACGCTTGATTTTTCGATTGCTCGTGTCTCAAAACGGATAAAAAACATAAATGTTGTGGGGGAAATGCCGGAATTCTACCTAAAACACGTGGAAAACCGATCTTGAATATTTCATTTCAACGGTTTTCCCTATGTTTTTTTATCTTCCCGACCTTTCCCGGGGCTGAAACTTTGTAGAAAGTGTTTTTTTGCATCGAGGAAGAAGTAGAAAAAATTCCAGAGCCCTAGCTCAAAATTCATTTTTTCGCAAATTTTTTAAGGCATACCCCTTCAAAAATTTTCGATTTTTCGAAGGTTCTGGGACCGCAACGAACGCTTGATTTTTCGATTGCTCGTCTCTCAAAACGGATAAAAAACATAAATGTTGTGGGGGAAATGCCGGAATTCTATCTAAAACACATGGAAAACCAATCTTGAATATTTCATTTCAACAGTTTTCCCCATGTTTTTTTATCTTCCCGACCTTTCCCGGGGCTGAAACTTGGTGGGGAATGTTTTTTTGCATCGAGGAAGAAGTAGAAAAAATTCCAAAGCCCTAGCTCAAAATTTATTTTTTCGGAAAAAATCTGGAGTACTTTTCTTACTTTATCTTCGTAACTCTAACACTGTCTTTGTATTTCGAACAACTGCAGCGACTTATTAAGGGAAGTGGGTATTTTTTACGAGGGATCGTGCAACTTGAATGTTAAATATGCAAAATCGTAGCGTCTCAGAAATGGGAAGAGCGGTGGCGATAGGTGGCATGTGATACGGCAGGTTTAACGCAGCAGAGTACCTTCTGGACAAAAGCCACAAAAATGCTCTCGTCCTTTTTATGGCGTCACGGCTGCTCCTTAAATTTACAAGGGTGCCCTGGCTCCTAGCGAATTTACGTGACAACATCCGCGAACGTAAAGGGAAGGAAGGGCAAGCAATGTGGGTCGCTCGAAGGCTCAGAACTGCCCGGCCGACACTCTTACCCGCGTGTAATACCTCCTGCATCGAGCACTAGCTAAAACTTTAAATTCTATATTTGCATAATATATAGGCTCGTCCGCCCGCAGTTGATCTTACAGCTTCCGCTAGGAAGATCTCCCAGGAAGCGGTGTACCACAGAAAACCAGCATGTTAGCGCGGAGAGTACAGGCCAATCATGAATTCGGTCGGAAAACTAATGTAGCATTTATGATTATCTGGTATAATTAGTTTCATAAGCGTAACGGACAACGATTTAGCTCCACCGGGAGTGGCGAGGCTTTGCATCCGTCTAATCCTAATTGCGTTCAGCAGAGTGAGAGACTTTGTGCGGGGCGCGCTTGCCAGAATTGCATAGGTGTCGGACGGGGCGGCAAAGGTGGAGAAGGTGGAGGTGGAGAAGGAGGAGGAGAGGACCCTCCCCATTTCAGCGGCTTCCTCGGCTCGCTCCGAGACCATCAGAGACAAAGTTTACAGGGTACACCGGTTGAAGTATATAGCGTCTGCTCCTCGCCGTTGAATTCTAATCATCCCCAATCACTCGCTTTGTAACACGGAACTTTGGCCGGATGCTGCAGAGGCCTTGCGGACCCTTAAATGTTTCATCGAAACGTGCATCCCACTTATCTTCGTCGGGCCTGGGGCAAGACATAAATTTTTCAGGGAAACCTGGAATCTTCGCGACTCCATAAACGGGAAAGGTTATTGCCACGCAGCTAGAATACACGATCGGAAGTCGAAAGTAGCCTGGAGGGAGGGATGAAGGCAGAGCCCTATCCGGTAGCATTGTGTCTCGGCAATAAGGTGACCAAAGATACGATGAAACCGGCGCCTTTGCAAGCACCCAACTTATATTCTCTTCTTATTCCTCTCTCTCCTCCCTCGACTCTGCTATGCGTTCATTCGTTCTCCTGCTTTACCTGTGGGCCAGCACGATCTCCCGGCAAGATGCATATACGTGCGCTGGCTCGCGGTGCGGTGCGGCGCGGCGCGCCTCGCCGACTGCCACCTCGCCAGGAGTATAGCACGGGTAGCAGCTGCTACCGCGTAAGAGATTTTCGTCCAAATTGCATCTTAAAAATATGATCCGACTTCATTCTGCGAGAGCAGCCGACCTCCCATAAGCCAACGACCTTCTCCCGAGCCTCTCTCCTTCTCGGCTGCTCTATTTTCGCCTGACCCTCTCTTCATCCTTGCGCCATCGCCACCGCGCCGACATCGTCCTTTGAATCTTCCTTGCCAGGAGTGCACGAGTCGAATCTCGCTCCCTCAACTCGAGCCACTTTTGATCCACTGCCATCTGGACCACCGTCTTTTGGTCTAGTTGGCCTCTCCCAGCCAAGCGCATAGACTTGCGAACTGATTTGCAAAGGCGATAAGATTTGTCGGATGACTTGTCGTATCTTAAACTCGGGTCGGGTACAACGTGGCAGAAAGTTTAAAGGGTAAAGGAGGCGGCGGCGGCGAGCTCTTTGAAATAGTAAGAGCGTGTTTGCCCGAGTTAGAAACACGCTTTTCACTCGGGCGAAGGGGGTGGTCTGCCGGTTTGCTGTAGGAATTACAAAAGCCATCGGCACGTTCTATCTGCCAATCAATCCGGAGGTAGCAATCGGGGCTACGATTCCGAAGTGGCGGTCTTAAAAAAACGCTTCGGCCGAGCCCCCGGGCGGCAGTAACCTTTCGAATGGCAGTCGTAAAGAGGAAGAAGGAATCATGAAGGAAAGAGGAAAGGGGTTGCTAAGTGGGAGAGAAAAAAGCGGTGTTGAAGGATGCTTGCGGAATGGAAGCCAGCTTGGGAAAAAAGACATGACGATAAAAAGGGGAAGGGCTCGCGCTCCCCGAGAAGTATAGAAGGGGGGAATGGTAGAGGGAGAGCAATCGAGAAGACACGGGATAACTGAAGGGAGTGGATGGCCTACCGATAATGGGGTGCAGTGATTAAACTGGCTCTACTATTCACCGGGACAATAGAGATGTTCCGTAACCAGGTGGAGTATTGACGAGGCAATCGGGAGACTCGGCTCAGAGGAGAGACGACACTGTTGAAGGACTCGTCGCCCCAACTCTTCATCTTTCCTGGCAAAGTGGATTGACCGGCTAGACAACCGGAAGAACCCCATTAATGCTGGCTTGTCCCTCTGCCCTAACAGATACCTCTCTCTCTCTCCCTCTCTCTCTTTCCTAATCCCTAATCTTCCGAGTGTTACATTTATTAACTCGGCAGCGCACTTTATATTTCCCCGATGGTATTACCAGTCGCCAGGATGAAAGACAGATTAATAGGAAAAATTGAGAGTAAAAGCCGAGGAAGGATTCCAGTGGAAATGCTAGAATTTCCCGACAGCCGGATAAGTGTAAGGATTCGAAGGAGTCTCGTCCGAGGCTGACGGAAGTTTCAAGATCGACGGTTCGTTCGATGGCAAGAAGAGTGAGTGAAGCACTAGCGAGGTTCTCTCCGCGGGAGAATCAAAAACGTAATCAAAGGTAATGAGGGAACTTTTGCTGAGGCCGCCGCTCCAGGATTTACAGCGTTTACGAGGCGGCAGATCGGACTTGGTCGGTATGAAGAAGAGTGGAGAGAGTGGAGAGAGTGGAAAGTAAAAAACAGGTGGGAGGAACGGGTGAAAAGGAAGCTGGTGCTCCTTCGCAACATCCACGCAACTCGGTGCTCGCTTTCCCACCTTCGGGATTCTCCTGCTCTCCTTCGGCGAACTTTCTTCGGGATCGTCCTTCCGCATTCCAAGCCGCAATGCATCATCGTTTCGCCCCGAATACGGGCCTAGCGGAGCAAGCCTTCCTCCTAAGTGAGAGAGAGGAAGAGAGGGAGCGGGAGAGAGAGGGCGCGCTTACTTTAAAGCTGCAAACTCTGCTGCCGATATATTTCACTCAAGGAGTTTCGTCGATCAGTCGCACGAAGTACATAGTATGCCGCAACCAGCCGCGTACCCAACCCATCACAGGAAATGCTTGCGAGTCTTCGGAATCCGTTACATCAACTTGCAGGTACATACAGCCGCTCCTATGCACATCGCACATATATCGAAGTCCCGGGCAAAGAGGGATCTCGAGTGGCAGGGATTCGCCATGAGGAATCCGGCCGCCAGCTCTCCCAGCTATGGAGAGATCGCTCGGGATGCCGCAAGCTCATGGAAATAATACGAAAAGTTTGATTGACCGCCGTGCTAATAGATTATACATAGAACGAAAGCCCCTGGCGCATCGCTCGAAGATCAGTAAGCGGTAAACGATGTAGTTTTCCGAAGACGGGCCGCGTGCGGGCGAACGGGCGAACGGGCGAGCAGATAATTGCTGCAACGAAGTTCGAAGTTAATAACGCCTGCTGCGAGCGCAAGTACACGCGATCCTCTTTTGTCAGCGATAAATCACTTAAACGGCCCGGGAAGCAGAGTAGAAGCGTGTCTGAGGTATGAAACGGTGGGAAGGGTGAGGTGAGGTGCGCCAAGGGCGAAGAAAGGCCTCGGCGAGAAAGGAAGGCGGCGATTTTTCTGCTTAAAATGCCCGAGACAATAAGAGCGATATAATCGCGATGAAAAATTCGAGGATGATTTTCGTGTGGCAGGCCACATAATCCTTGCCACAAATCTTGTGGAGAGTCAGCGTGGAGGGAACCGAAAGTATTTCTTTTTTCTCGGCGTAGCCGAAGCTTTCGCTGCGGAGAACAAATAGGCTCGGAACGAACAGACGCTCGGCAGGTTTAAAGGCGTGCAATAATTTAGGAGGCTTCGTTATGAAGATGCGAAAAGGGAGGTGGGGTGGTGGCTGGGTGGGTGGGTGGGTTTAAAAGCCGGGGAGGTTCAGACGGAGTTTAATAAGAAGGAAGACTTTGGGAGAGGAAGTGCTGGCACGTGCGGCCGAATTTATCCGAGGCAAGGCGATTTCTCCATCCGATTGGCCAGCAGCCCCGAAAAGCGAAGCTCTCGAAAAGCCTCGGGTATAAACCACTTGTCGCGTATAACTTCGCAACGATCCTCCAGTAATCTCCATGAGGTAGTGCTCCGAAGAAAGCGCAGACTGTATTAAAATATTTTCTTCGCCCCCGAGATCGTTGGAACGGATAAATCTCACTTTATCGGTAGCGAAGCGCGCGTCGCCCCATGCTTCTCAAACTGTCCACCGAAAAGACGAAGAGTCCAGAAAGAATCATGGATAGAAAAGGAATGGGAGAAAAAGTCGGTGAAAGTAGAGGAAGAGAGCAGTGGCAGCCCGCTTCCCGAGATGTGCGCATCCCAGCGAGCAACTTCTTACAGACTCGTACTTCCGAGAAGTTCTCTTTTGCAGGCGAACTTGGACGAAACTTTAGTGTCACTTGGCACAACGATATGCAGAGGAAAGCATTGATTAAAATGGGAATGCAATCTGGAAGGGTAGGAGCTATAGGAGATTGCCGAATGCAGGGATAAGTGGAATGGGGAGCGGGCGGGCAGGGTTTGTTGGCAATTTC
This sequence comes from Ectemnius continuus, assembly GCA_910591665.1. Taxonomy (NCBI): domain Eukaryota; kingdom Metazoa; phylum Arthropoda; class Insecta; order Hymenoptera; family Crabronidae; genus Ectemnius; species Ectemnius continuus. The sequence goes on along the minus strand of OU342868.1, from coordinate 1,446,679 downwards.
TCAAGGAATCAGTGCACCGTCTGAGCGGAATGAACGGCCGCCAGCGTTTCCTTCTTTACTCTTGCGGAGCGGTGGTGGTGGTGGTGGTGGCGGCGGCGGTGTCGTCTGGTTTTTTCGTGGCACGAGCGGGCGTACCGCGAAGAAGTGGTGACTTGGAGCAGCTCGCATTCCCAAAGGAGAATTCGGAGCTTGCGAGATCCCTCTACGGTCACGGGGCGGGCTTCCTCTGGCGGAAGCGAGAGAGAAGGATGCCGAGGAAAAGAGAGCGAGCGAACGAAGGAACGAAGTCGCGACGCGCCATGTCGGATGGCCGGAGGATCGAAATGCGAGAAGAAATTCGATGGATCTTTCGAATGGCTCGGGTGGGGATCGGTGACCTCCGGGTCTAGATTGAACGGGCTAGATATTCGGAGGTTTTGTCCTCCCTCGCTCGAACGGGAGGACGATCAGGCTCCAAAGAATTCCTGGTAATCGAGCGACCTCGATAGCATCTCGTTCGCTCGACGAAGAAAGGAAGCTTAACGGCGTAAAGAACAATGCAGGACACTGCCTCTCTGGACCAGCGTGCTTTTCTCCCGCGATGCCTCCCGGGAATACAGAGAGAGAGAGAGAAAGAGAAAGATCCTGTCCTACCGCGTGACGCGACCACTAAAATCATGGCTCTTTCCTAGCCGCACCAAGCCTCCAATCAGTTTCACTCCACAGCAAGAGAATACCACTAGACTTTTGAGCAACCAACAATTAGAATGCTTCCGGAATGCTAGTACCTTGCTACTTCGGCCAGAGTACACGATATATAACGCGCTCTTTGCAATGAACTCGGGCAAAAATTAATTCATTCTCCGAGAGAGAAAGAGAAAGAGAAAGAGAGAGGAAGTGTGGTGCGTAGAGGGAATTTCGCAGAGGCTTGCAGAAGAGGACGGTTAACACCTACTTTATGTAACGACGACGTACAAGACAATGCCACCAGCCCCATTCTAGCCTTCTCTCGGCTTGGCTGTACCACGTGCTAGAAACTAGGAGTAATTTCAGCCTCACTCCAGATTCGGAATATTCTCAAAATGGAAGTCCGGGCTTTTGGGCTACCTTCCAAGGCTCACTTCTCTCAGCTACAACTACACTCCCAGCAGCCGTGTCCCCGGAGTCCTGACACTCTCCTCTCGCCCTTCAACTTCACCGAGAAAGCATCTACCCAGTGATAATTCCTGCTCGGAAGAATCAACGCGCATTGAACTCTCCTCGTAGTTGATTAGCACTGCTAGGAAACATGATGATACAACGAGAAAGGTGCTGGGTCTACGTGAAGATCCAACGATCAAATATCGCGCACACAATTAGAGGAGCAGCCGCGCAAGAAATAAGATATAAAGAAAGCAGGATAGCCAAGAACAAAGGAGCAAATAAAATTACGGGCGGAGGTGATCCCAATTGTTTTAGTCCGGTGATGAAATTAGGAAGTGGCCGCCGCCGCCGCCGCTGCCGGGTGGTAAGAGTTTCCCTCGAAGAAGCAAAGCCGGTGTCAATAGAGAAGAAGGGAAGTCGGGAAGGAAGTAGTAAGAAAGGCATCCGAAGAAGTATCGCCCAGCGAAGAATGGGCAAAGCAAGGAAATTAGTTGATTCTCATTTACGGCGCCAACCCTATAAAACCTAATTAAGAGAAGCGGGGGGGTTGGGCAAAGTACTCGGCGGGCCACTCCTCCCTAGCTTTTCTCAAGCTCGACGAGTGATCAAAGGGGATGGAGCGCAAGTCTGTCGAACAAAAAGAGAAGGGCGTACGTAAGAAAGAGTCGAGTTAATAACGGCAATCGAGAGTCAGCGACGTACTCTTGAAGGAATTCTAATTAGTATTTGCCTCGATGGTATCGCAGTGCGTGTGCGCGCAGTAAACGTGGTCGGGCGGAAGTGGAAGGATGGAAGGGAGAAAGGGAGGAGGGGCCAGTGTTGTCCTAGCAGACAATGAATGTAGCTTTATTTCACTATGAAACATTAACGGGTGCATCTCGGCAGGCTCATCGGCGTCGCTCCACTTTCATGGCACGTAGCTGGCGCGTGCTCGCATTCCGTGGTCTGTCTGGCTCCTCCTCTCCTCCTCTCCCCTCCTCCCCTGCCCTATGCAGAGCAGGACTAGGTAAAGGTACTCGGGGAATCGTAGCGCATAATTTGCCCGGGCTATAATTCCGGCGGAACTTGAAGAAACGAGGCTGTTTGCCCTGGAAAGGAGGAGGCTGGGCGCGCGGCCGAGAGAGCAAGCAAGCAAGCAAGCAAGCAACCAAGTCGAAGACACGGACGGAGTCAAGGGGAGGATTAGGTAACCGAGGGATGGCGGCGTCCTAGGACGAATAGCAGCTCTCTCGGCAGAAGTAGTGCTGCTCGCCGGAAAAGACAAACGAAAGTCGAGACTAAGGCGGACAGAGAAAGTCGGCCTACACTCAGCACCGGAGAGAAGCAAGTTCCCCGTATCGTTCTTTCGCTCCCACTTGCCAGACGACGAGGAGGTTGAGGAGGGTGGGAGGAGCGGGGCAAAGTCGTGTCCGTGGAAGAAGCGAGAAGAGAAGATAGCGGTATTAAAGTTTGCAGCCCGTTCGCCGACGAGTCTCCTTATGAGTATCGACTGGAGATCAGGCTGTTCTGGCATAACAGGGCTTTGCTTTCTGGAGTCGTGGCACCCTCCGGCCCTGTCGGGCCAAGAGACCTTCACCTTTCACGGAGAAATCCTTTGGAGGGAAAGTAGAGCCGGTGCGGAGGCTCCGTAAAAAAGGGCCGCGTGGAAAATTGCTTTATGAGCGGCCGGAAGGTTTACCGAGCGCCTTAAGCGCGGAGTATAATGTAGTTTTGCTGTTTACATTAGGGCCACGAATAAAACTCGCGCTCGAATGAACCGCTACCGCTGCCGCCGCCGGGAGAGAATGTGGGAAGAGCAGCGAGCAGCAGCAGCTACGCGCTCATGGTATTCCTTTTAATTTTTCTGTCCGCTTTAACGAAGTATAACGCCTAACGAGTCCTTTTCGGACTCGGCGTCTCTCCGGTGCGCGCGGGGGTGCCTGGCGAACTAAATCGAAAGTAAACCCTCGGCTTTAACCGGGGCTTAACCTATGCTAAGTAAGTTAAACCCTTCGGCAGAGGCGGCGAGCTGCAACCGAACCCGCCAAGCGGCAAGATTACATAGATTACAATGTAGTTTAATTGAGTTGCAGCGTTAATCGTCGGAAACAACATGTCCGTCCGTTCTTTCTTCCTTCGGAAAATCCTTTTCCCCTCTCCTGAATCTCTGCCATTTTCGCACCACTCCCGTTAAACGTTATCGACACCTTCGCTCGGAAATTATAAACTAAATAAGCCAATCCTGCGAGGATCGCTCAGAATAAAGCACACACGAATAAAGATATGATGACTGATTAGAGTGAAAGAGTGAGTTAAAGGAAGTGACAGGGGCTGTAGTGATAGGAGCAGGATCGGATAGGAAGTCCGGAAACTATCTCGCGACGTCTCTGCTGCAAGATCCAAATAGCCTTCTCTCAAATCGATTTCAAATTATCTCGGAGGAACGGATCCCTTGGCAGAATGTGAACGGAAAGAAGCGGCAGCGGCAGCAGAAGGATATAGCGGAAGGACCAGCCGAAGAGAGAACGGTGAAGCAGCGAGGAAGAAGAGGAGGGAAAAAAATGAAGGAGCTCGCTGCGACCGAGAAAATGGCTGGCAAGAGACAAAGAATGTCCTTCGGACGTCGAGCGTCTGATTAAACAGACGGCTCTGCATTTGGCAAGGTCTTGGCGAATGGCAGTGCCTCGGCTCTACCAACTTGTTGGCTTTAATCTTTCCTTACTTTACTCTCCAGTCCTCCTCGAAAAGCACGAAGTGCACAGGACTCCCTTTGTCTTTCGTCTCTCCACTCGGTCTCTATCTCTCGTCGCCTCGTCCCTCCTCGCCTTGCCTCGCCCCGCTTCGCCTCGCGACGAGTCGGTGCGGTGCGCTGGGTACTCGTCTTTGCGTAATTGAAACTCAATCGTGCATCGAAAGGGCGAACGAGTGTCGACTCCGAGCAGACAACTCCAAGGAAGCATCCCCTCCCATTTGGAGGCGGCGCGGAGCGACGCTGCCTTCTCAGGCATCGTCGTCCTATGAAGCCAGCCAGGAGTCACAATCAGCCGGGTGACAAAACGCACTGAGATCTTGGATGGGCTTGTTTACCAGCCGGATACTACGGCGCTTCGCCGAGTGAAGCTCATTCCCTTCTCACTAGGAGAGTGAGCTTCTGCAATAACAGAGGACTGGCGTTTGTCCCGTTGCTCATTTTGCGGTGAACAGGCAGACGAGCCTGCTTCTACTCACTTCCCCCCGAAAGGGAGAAAAAGCTCTGCCCTCCCCTCTCTTACCTCCTCTACCTCCGCACCGCCACCCACTCTCTTCCTCGCTCCGGCAGAGTATGAGACAAACAAGCGCGGAATAAGATATAATGAAACTTGCTTCTGCAAGTGGTCGTCCCAGGTTGGCCTAATTAGACGTAGCCCAGGTGTACTTTGAAAAGGTGGGCCCGGCGACGCGAGACGTTTGATCAATGATAAGTTTGCTCTCTGCCCGATGATGTCTCGTGGCCTCCTTTCTTTGGCACGGCTCTAATCCTGGACGTATTCGCTCCGAGTCCATTCTTTTTTCAATGGGGGGGCAGCGCGAGGGCCAGCCAACCTAGTCGCTATTATAGTCCCGTGGCGCCGCTACGGAAGCAAGGATTTTTTTAACCAAACGTATTCGTTTTGTCTGCTCGTTAATCGGGACAAAGAGAAGTGGTACAAAGGATAGCGCGGACGGCACCGCGCTACTCTTTTCATCCGGCTTGATTAAACAGCCACCTACAGGCTAGACGTATCGCTCTTCCTCGGTCGTACTTACTTAGCTGCTGGCCTCCGGAAACTGATAAGCCATCCGTATTATTTCTCCCTCCTCCCTTCACCTCCTACACTTTTCCTACCACCACCACCACCACCGCCAGCAGTAGCAGCTGGCTTCTCCATCTTTTGTCCAGGTATAATGAGACTAAGAGATCCGAAGCAATAAAGAAGAATGCGGGCCACTGCGACACTACAATCGAGTGACAGAGAAGGAGCAGCGAGGGGTAGGAAAGTACTTGGTATCTGCCGCCAGAAATACAAGACGCTGAATGATACCCTCGCGCTCCCTCACCCGCAGCCAGCCAGATCCACTCGCTGCTGCTGGGATTGCGCTTCTTTCTCTTCTTACCTTTATGTTTCTCTCCCTTATCTTTTTTATACTCGTCACGCTGCCATCGCGGGCGGCCGCTCTGACAGATAAGTTCGTAATAAAGACAAGAAGCGCGACATCCTTCCTCGTAAAAGTTATCGAGCCACCTATACTACTCGGCTGACTGAAGCCTGAAAGCCTTCTTTCGAGCGGCTGCTTACGCGCACGCAATAAACGCAGCCCCTCCTCCCCCTGCTTGCCTTCAGCTCCATTCCCCAGCAGGCAACGATACTTCTTCATTACCCCCCGGAATTAATAATAGCAGATGTACCGCTAGTGAAAAAGCTTCGGGCTATGCTCGACCGACCATCATTATAAGACTTTATGTTTCAGTAGTCAATGCCGGCAAATCTTGCCTCTTGATTTTAATAAAATATACAAGTGATATCTCGAGTTCCTTAATCTTTATTGTTTCAGAATCAAATACTCGCCCATAACACTTCTGCGAGGATCATCTGGTCGAATCAAAGTTTAGTCCTGCAGAGTGTTACTAGAAGCAGCGCGGGCAAATACGTCTGCGCGGCAACAAACGCCCTGAACGAGACTCGCAGTGAACCGCTACATTTTCGAGTGAAGTGTAAGTAGCAATTATCGATTCATATCTCGAGGGACACCGAGAATCGTATATGTACATGAGTATCTTCTCACCTTCTCGGAGAAAAGGATCCACTCTGCGGTTTATGGGTTCCCCCCATTTATCCGGAAGGTGCTAGACCAAAGGATTTCTGAATATTTGATATCCAATCCTGAGGTTATACCCTGCGGTATTACTTGCTTTGGGAAGAATAGTCTCGAGTATCCCAGCAAAGGAGCTTATTCTTCTAGACCGCAGTGCTTTCACCAGTTAATCAGAGCGTTGGTTAGTTGTCGTCTCGTGTTCAATGGTATCAACGAAGCTTTTAAAATCACCCGGAAACAATAACATCGAAACATATCCCTGCGAATGTAGGTGCCAGGCTTTTCACCGATTATGGTTGGCTCGGAGAGGAGGGAGGAAGCAAAATCGTTCGATCGAAAGACTCGGATGAATTTAGCGAGCGCGGTAAAAAGCAAAGTAAAAAGGCGGCAGCGGCAGCGGCAGCGGCAGCAGCAGCGGCAGTCTCCCACTCGGCACTCGATGAACGAGGAGGACAAACAAAAAGCGTTACAGCGAGGAAGAATGAAATCGGGAACGCTATTAATTAACGTCTGTAAGCGGCCACTGTTTTTCCATTACTGCCGACGCGGATAATAATTGAAGTTCATATGCGCTAATTAAAAGCGCACGTAAACTGAGCGCGCGTTACTGGCAATCGCGCCAGCATTCAGTCGAGCGACACATCCGTTTAATAATTCTCACGGCTTCAATTGGAAGGGGGCGGGGCCGCCGGGGACTCTAGGGATAAAACTATCAAGCGGCGGATACCGGACGGTACATACAAACTGACGCATTAATTACCGGCCAAAAAAGAGTCGGAGCCCTCTCTCTCTCTTGCTCACTCTCTCTTTCTCTCTCTTTCTCTCTCTCGATCTGTCGTTCTGGCTTGTTGGCGGCGGGAGTCTGATGCGCCTGTCTCTGCCGGCAGCACGAGTGAGATCGATTTAATGCTAACGCCAGCCGACAAACCGGTACACGCGCCCGCGACGAGCCATGCATGATATAATAGCAATAATTAATTCGACCTTTTACTTTTCTCGTATTGACACCGACGACGGCCGGATGGAAATACAGTTTATAATTGCATTCTTCATGCTCGCCCACCAATTTGTTCGGCTCGCTTGCTATCTCCCGCTTACTCTTCCCACCCTCTCTCTCTCTCCCTCCGCCAATGGAGAATATGTGCGCTAATTGATTCTTTTGTAGGCTCCACTGTCAATTGGCGATTCCACGAGCGCGCGCGCGCGCCTTGGACATTGCACGCCTCTGAACTCTCAAGCATTCCTGACCTAATTAAGCCGCGCAATCGAGCGCACCCGAGATATTAATGAGCCGGGCAAAAAATTGGAAATCGTGTCGGCGCCGGCGAACACGCCTGCCAACAATACGCATTGTGCAGGAATTAATGGCTTAGCGAGGGAAACGATGCAAGCGAGAGGGAGGGAGGGGGGGGGACGGGGACGGCGGCCCTCTCTCCCGTACACACATTGCGGCCACTGACACCGACCTATGTAGCTATTGGACGCCAAGAGTACTCGAATTGCAGCCTCGTTTCATGCCTGAATTCGTCAAACAGCCGGATTATCCCGCCGGCAATCGTTCGCCAGCCGCGAAAATACCCTCCTCCTATCAATGACTCACCGCTGCGGTCACCGGACCATTAAAAATGCATGATAGACATTTGTTCGATACAAGTAAACAACCTGGCTGAGAGATAAATATTCCTGCCGGATTAGATTACTGATAGTTCTCGGCTAACACGTCGGATTGGCTGGACAAAAAAATGACACCCCCTTACAAGGAGCGAGACCGTTTGTTTTCGAGGCACGATTCCATCTCTTTCCGCCGGTGACACTTTCTCTCCCCTCTGAACGACCAGATCTTAATCCTCCTCTTTCATTTCAACTCGCGCCCAGGATCTACTTTCATTTTTTCACTCTTATTGAAGAACAGAGCGTTCGATTATGCATCTGTCTCTTTATCCGCTCGACGATATTAATCTTGTCCCGAGGAAGTCAAGGCTGCTGCCAGCACTCTCCTCGCGGATGATAAGGGCGAGCTATCTATCTCTTCGTTATCTTTTCACGGGAGAAGAGCTTCCTTTAGATAAAGGGGCAGAGATAGACTGGGATAAATTGGGCGCAATAAATATCGGGGATGAAGGAGCGCTCCGAATGAAGGAAGAGAGTGGGCTAATAAAGGTGAAAATTTTATTGGCAGTCAGTAACCAATACAGCCAGTTTGAGTGCGGAGCGACGCTTGATGGGGGAGGGCGTGGCTTGATTAAGACAGGCTAGCAATATAGGGGGTAGTCCTTGCCCTTGGGCAAGCTTCTCCTTTCGATAATCGCGAGGACGTTCAAGGGAGATTATGCCGAGTAATTAATGCTTCCGTGGCTTAATGAACGCCAGACCCTCGCTAGTGCTGCTGCTCCTCCTGCTGCCGACGTAGTCGACCTACCGTAAAAACTTATCTTTCACGCGACAATGGTAATTTCCGGTTGGCCTAACAAACCGGAGTTCCAGGGGGAGGGAGAGAGAGAGAGAGAGAGAGATACGACGACGACGCGACTCCCAGCTACGGTTGGAGAAAGAAGCTTACAGACGACCATGAAAAAAAGCTTTCGCCAACTCGCGGCTAGCATTAATAACGTTTATCGCTCTAGATTAATAGGCGTCTTATACCTGCGGGATGCCAGGCTAACCAGCACCCTTTTTCATATTACTTTCACTTGACTAGTGCTCCTGGTTTTCTTGGCCGCGGAGAACTCCGAGGGTTAAATGGGAGGAACCGCAAGGGAATTTCACGCTTGTCCTTTCCGCTATTGTAAAGGTTGGAGGAGGCTAATAGAATTGGATGGCTATCTTTCTGATTGCAGTCGCACCAGTCTGCAAAGAGGACCGGGTCGTCTTGGTCGGGGCATCGAGAGGCGAGTCATTAGACATCGCGTGCCGAGTGGACGCCGATCCGCCGGCGCACAATTTTCGCTGGAAATTCAACAACAGCGGGGAGACCCTCGAGGTAGCCGCGGGCAGATTCTCCGTGGAGAAGTCGAGCGGGGTGAGCGTGCTGAGGTACACGCCGACCACAGAGCTGGATTACGGGACGCTCTCGTGCTGGGCGGACAATCTCGTCGGTACCCAGTCGAGGCCGTGTCTCTTCCAGCTGGTGGCCGCTGGTGAGTATTTACCCTATCCTCTATCCAGTAAACGCTACTCCCCTCTATACTGACCGCCCGAGTACCGGCCTCGCCCCGGAAATCCAGTTAAAATCTCTTCTCCCACTGGATCAACCAGCTAGACCAGTCGCGCCCCATCATCCCCGCTGACCTTACCCAACATTTTCTCACAATACTTGTCTACCTACATACCACTATTTTCTATCTTCCCCTACTACTCGATCCCTTTTCAACCTCCACTACCCTCGCCAGCTGATTCCCCCCCATTCCCATTTTAGTCGCTTATCGGAGATGTATCCCTTGTTGCACGGAAAGAGAACGCGTTCCACCATTTCTCTCCGTCTCTCGACTTTTCTCTCGGTCGCTTCGCAAAAGTGTTGAAGCGCGGAAAGGGCGAAACGAGGACGAGCAAGCCGGCCAACTGGGCTAGCTGGGCGCGCGGGCGCGCGCGCGCTTGGCTGACTGCTTCGCTGAGAGATCAAGCCGTGATTTCCGGCGAACATATTAGCTGAAAGGAAAAGTTGTGCCATCCCCGATGCTCCCCCGCGGCGTACCCGCTGCCGACCAGGGAAATCAAACTAAAAGCAGACTCGCAACCACCCCGAGGAACTGCCAGAGAGAGAGAGAGCGAGCGAGAGAGAGAGAAAGGGATGGGAGAGAATTCTCTCGCTCATCTGGACACTGATATGTACTTCCTCCCAACCATCGCTAAGATGTATCCGGTGCGAATGACTCGCATTCTCGATTGCTTGATCATTGACAATCGCGAATGACAAATCCCCCGTCAAGAGCACTGAGATCGGATCGATCCTTGGCTCGGAGTTGGAAATTTCGCCGGAGATCGTGCAAGGGAAAGGAGCAAGCGAGCGACCCGCAATCCCAGTCTGCGAGATACCTTCGTCGGAATCGATATATGCACTGCCAAGAGGAAATAGAGGATATACACACTTCGACAAATTTATAAAGTGCGATAGTCCCATCCTATTCCCCCGGGAATTCAATATCCAGTGATCGAACATTTGATTCTCGTTAGGGGTAGTGCTTTTTTTCGTTGGAAGGATGAGTGGCGCGCGCCCACTCTCCTCCGAACATCAACTAATGAAGCCGCGAGTTATGGTCTCGGCTTTCGAGCGAAGAAAATTCAAATATTTTCGCCCGCGGCCCTTGCGGCGGCTGGAACAATGGTATCTTAATGCAATCACATTAGATCCTGTTTGGGAAGGAGGCTGATTTAGCCTCGCAAGCGAAGCCAACCGAGAGAGCAACCACAAGCCGGTGTGTCTCGCTTACAAAATCACGATTGTTCCACGGCAACCTAATTACAAGGTGGTAGTAGAAGCGTCTTAGCCTCAGTTTAACAGGATTGCAAGTTCTTCTGGCACTAGCTCTAGCTCTAACGCAATTTGCAACTTCTTACCCTCATAAAGGGAAGGTGAGCCCCCGCCGCCAGTGCAACAGGGTGGTGGTGGTGGTGGTGCTGCTGCTTCGAGATATATCCAACCCACCTGATATCTACCAAACCCAACACACACACACACGCACACACACACCCTCACAATCAACGAATACTATGCGATTAAGGCCGATCGGCAATCGAATCCGTTTTGTCCTGCAAAAAGTGCGCCCGGCAAAATTTCTCGGTCAGGATGATGGCTTCCAGCGAAATCACAATGCCGTGTTCCCGCTGATTCTGCGAGACATCGAGCCATCATCGACGGCAGCCTGGGAGCCGATGCAACCAATCATCCGGCGGTAAACCGACGTTAATCCGCTCGCGGATTTTGCTCGCCAGTTTCGGCGACGCTACACCACCATCGACGCGTCTTTTTTCAACCCCTTCTCTCTCTCCCTCTCTCTCACACTCTCACTCTCCCCCTTTCTCCATCTCCTCCATCTGTGTGATGGGGAATGACGTTGACGTGACGATCTGCCGATGACGTGTTGACATTGACGAATAAGCCGCGCGTAGGTGCAAATCCCCCCAACATGTCCCGGCCGAATAAATCCTCGGGCATTCATTTCCCCGGAAGCCGAAGGGGCGAGGACCATACGCTTACTGCTTACCCTAATTAATGGCGGGTGCTAGCAGTCATTTCGGGAAAAGATTCACCTCATTCAACGCGGAATCAATAAGGCCTGTCGCTGTCAGTCCCTCTCGCTTTCTCTCCTTAGCAGGTTTTCTTCTCCGCAAGCTCTTCTCGGTTGGTTTCATCCGTCAATAGATATCACGCTCAAAAGCAGCAGCAGCAGCAGCAGCAGCAGCAGCAGCAGCAGCACTAGCGGACGAACGAACGAGCGAAGCCTTTTCCAAGAGCAGTGACCCGAAAACGCAGCCGCGTTAAATTGTTTTCAGGCCCCTTTCCCATTCGATGCCCGATCGCGCATTCGAAGTCGAGAAAGCGATGGAATTACAATACGCGTCAGGAAATTAGGATGTTACGAGGACTGTTACGGCTTCGCCCTTTATCAATGTTCAATGAATATTGTTCGAGTATTGTTTGAGCCTGAGCAATTGGACTTTTGTATGTGTAATGAGAGGATCCATGCGAGTGGTCGTATCGTTTAGAGTCGTGCAGTCGTTGAATCGTGTTCTATTTTTAATAAACACATGAAAACAAGCCTGAAAGGGAATACGAGGATGGCGGTTGGATGGCGAATAAAATTTTCAATCGGCATGCCAGCCAAGAAAGAAAGACTCAGACGTTCCTGCTCGACCAGCCAGCCAAGATACTCGCATTGTGGTATCATAAAGCGAACGATATTATGTAACGCTGGCAAATAAATTGAACGAGCAGGCGGGCGCGCGCACTTGCACGTCGTCCCCGGATAAAAGGGAGAAAGCAAAGGCGAGCGAAGCATTTAAAAAATTCAATATACCTTTAAAAGAGGGAACGCGGCAACGGGTCACCTCAGCATCGTGGTTCTTTGCATGGAAAGAACACCGTACTTCTCGTTCGCTTTGTCATTAATCCGAAACAAATGAAATCCCCGGGATAAGGAGGAGAAGCGCGCGCCAGCCTGCAAAAAGAGTCGCGCTCCTATCGGACTCACTCCCCGGAGCAACAACGTTTCTTTTCTCGCACCCCCTCTGTCTTTCTCGATTCGCAATTGAGCGGAACATTTGTCCGACGGAGCCAGCCTGGTTGCGTAGTCCATTTAAAAAAAAGAACGACCTTTTATTCAGTGATAAGACTGGCGAGAACATTGCTTCGAATGAAACCAGGCTGAAAGCGCGGGGGTAGCTGACTCGATATACATATAAAGTTTTGTAGGTAGGCAACGCACTCATTTCGTCGTAGGCAGTAGCTTCCACTGTGGTAGACTCTTTTCATGGTGCTTCCCCTCACTCTCTCACCCTCTCGCACAACATACCGCGAGAAAGGAAGCTGCTATCCATTTCGCCCAGAGCCAGAATCTCCTCCATGCTCAAAGAGAGGGTTAGAGAACGGCACAGCACGGAACGGCACGGGGGGGTAGGGAAAAAAGCGCGGTACCCAGCGAGGGAGAGAGAATAAGGAGGAGAAAAAGATGCACTAGTCGAAGCGAGCGGTAGTAGGAAAAAAGAAAGTAGGAGAGGACGACGTAGGCGGGTGAATATTTCGCGGAGCGAATATCGGCGCGTCGTCGTCGCTAAGTAGCAGGAAACACAGAGCGGGGCTAAAGAGGAACAAGAGCTAGGTTGGCAGCAGGCAGGGTGGAAAAAAGTCATTTGTCGAAGAGAGGAAGAAGGCTCTCCTCCTCCTCCCTGGTTGCAGGGCACACACACACACACACACACACACACACACAGCCGGTTGGTTAGTCGAGTTGTGCAAAAACCGGCGAGCATAATTACGCGTAAGCACGTAGACATTTATCTCGCGCGTCAAGCCCTCTCTGGGGCTTTGCGACGAGACTACCACCACCGGCGAACTTGGTCCGTAGCAAAGTAGCCGAGAAAACAGCTGGCAAGAGAGAAAGGATGCGCGTGGGAGGGAGAGCGGAAAGAGTTAAAACGACAATCAAGTTGAGTGCTCGAAATAGTGGAACGCGTAGGTGGCAGCCTCCGGGGATGCGTCTTAAAATGTTAATGCCTCGCGCGATATCTCCATATCAGAGAATTGCGTGTGTGTCCCTCTGTCTGTCTGTCTGTCTGTCTGTCTGTCATGTGTTTGTATGTGTCAGCCTCTCATCGAGCCCGCTCTCTTTTCTCCTGTGTTGCAGGCAAGCCATTCCCCGTGCGAAATTGCAGCCTCGCCAATCAAACGTACACAAGCGTGGAGGTGAAGTGCGTGGCAGGTTACGACGGCGGCCTACCACAGAGATTCATGCTGGAGGTGTACCACGGTGACGCAGACTTCCTCTCGAGCAGTCAGCCCCTCTACAACGTATCCAACGCGGAGGAGCCCAGTTTCGCCCTGGCTGGTCTGGAAGCGTCGGTCGAGGCCGGCGTACACGTGGCGGTCTATGCGGTGAACGCCAAGGGTCGCAGCCAGCCAGTAATCCTCAGCGAGGTCACCTATCGGGACGCCGAGAAACGCACCGGTGAGATAGAGCCTTCCTCCCTTTCAGCAACCCATCTACCCGCTGTCATAAATATTCCGACACAATGGCCCGTCGAGTAGCATGCCAAGCGAGATGTGCTAGCCGCGTTTAAATAAGCGAGACTCTTGGTAGAATAGAATCTTTAATGGGATCGCTCGACGAGAAAGGCTATCAGTATTAGAGAGTGTCATGGGGAGAGGGGAGTCCCTTAAGAAAAGGTCGAAGATGTCGCCGATAGAGTAAGGACAGTGAGGTGGCAGATTGAAAAATCGCCTGTCACAGTGCAAGTAAGCCTAATCGAATAAGAAACGTGCTCGAGGAAAAAGGTGGCGGCTTGGCTTCGCTTGGCTTGGCTTGGCTCCGCTCCGCTCGGCTCGGCTCGACACCCGCTTGACCCTGATCAATTTAGAGAAGGGCGGCGATTGCCGAGAGATTAACAAAGGTGGCGGGTTGCTCGACGCGCACGAATCGCGGCAAGGTCGCCAAGATTCTGGTGCGGCTTGTGTGTGCTCGAAACGGATGGTTGCTGTTCCCCAGTGGGTGGTGTCAACGGCGGCCTCGCTAAGCAAGACGGATCGCCACCCTCGAGACACAACGCGCGCCAACGACGAATGCACCACACCCATTACGTGTTTGTAGGTATGCGCATAGCACAATGCTGCTGCTCCCTGAGAGAAGAAACCCCTGCAAAATCAGTGGAAAAAAACAATCAGGCCCCCCCGATCTCTCCCAGTGACTGTTGCTCGCAGCACGGCCCAAGTAGTATAGACCCGTCACTGGCCAGACAGTAGCTGCGCGATAGAATTCTCCCTTTCCAGTCTATGTACAGGGTGAGTCACTTGCCTTTGAATCACCACCAAAAATGGGATATTTTCGGTGACCAAAAATATGGGGAAAAAAAAATTTTGAGCTAGGGCTCTGCAATTTTTATGGTATCTTCCTTGGCGCAAAAAAACATTACCTACCAAATTTCAGCCCCGGGAAAGGTCGGGAAGATAAAAAAACATGGCATAAACGGTTGAAATGAAATATTCAAGATCGGTTTTCCACATGTTTTAGGCAGAATTCCGGCATTTCCCCCACAACATTTATGTTTTTTATCCGTTTTGAGACACGAGCAATCGAAAAATCAAGCGTTCGTCCCGGTCCCGAGACCTTCGAAAAATCGAAAATTTTTGAAGGGGTATGCCTTAAAAAATTTGCGAAAAAATGAATTTTGAGCTAGGGCTCTGGAATTTTTTCTACTTCTTCCTCGATGTAAAAAAACACTTTCTACAGAATTTCAGCCCCGGGAAAGGTCAGGAAGATAAAAAAACATAGGAAAAACCGTTGAAATGAAATATTCAAGATCGGTTTTCCACATGTTTTAGGTAGAATTCCGGCATTTCCCCCACAACATTTATGTTTTTTATCCGTTTTGAGACACGAGGAATCGAAAAATCAAGCGTTCGTCCCGGTCCCAGAACCTTCGAAAAATCGAAAATTTTTGAAGGGGTATGCCTTAAAAAAATTGCGAAAAAATGAATTTTGAGCTGGGGCTCTGGAATTTTTTCTACTTTCTCCTCGATGCAAAAAAACACTTTCTACAAAATTTCAGCCCCGGGAAAGGTCGGGAAGATAAAAAACATGGCAAAAACCATTGAAATCAATTCTTCAAGATCGGTTTTCCATGTGTTTTAGGTAGAATTCCGGCATTTCCCCCACAACATTTATGTTTTTTATCCGTTTTGAGACACGAGCAATCGAAAAATCAAGCGTTCGTCCCGGTCCCAGAACCTTCGAAAAATCGAAAATTTTTGAAGGGGTATGCCTTAAAAAATTTGCGAAAAAATGAATTTTGAGCTAGGGCTCTGGAATTTTTTCTACTTCTTCCTCGATGTAAAAAAACACTTTCTACAAAGTTTCAGCCCCGGGAAAGGTCGGGAAGATAAAAAAACATGAGGAAAACCGATGAAATGAAATATTCAAGATCGGTTTTCCACATGTTTTAGGCAGAATTCCGGCATTTCCCCCACAACATTTATGTTTTTTATCCGTTTTGAGACACGAGCAATCGAAAAATCAAGCGTTCGTCCCGGTCCCGAGACCTTCGAAAAATCGAAAATTTTTGAAGGGGTATGCCTTAAAAAATTTTGGGCTAGGGCTCTGGAATTTTTATGGTATCTTCCTTGATGCAAAAAAGTATTACCCGCCAAATTTCAGTCCCGGAGAAGGTCGGGAAGTCCACCAAAAAAATAAGGGCTAGGAGAGTTCTGATTCAAAGGCAAGTGAATCACCCTGTACAGTGACGCACGGCGAGTGGCGCGTTTCGCAAAAAAAGAAGAGAGTGGGAAAGAGCGAGTTGGAAAAACCGAAGTGGGGTTTATTCTGTAAAATGTCGCGCGAGAAATTGTTGACGAGTGCGGAGAGCGGAGCGGCGGGCGAGCGCGCTTTGGCCGCGCGCGAGACAAAGGTATGGGAAAAAAAAGCAGCGGTGTCAGTCCCTCCTCTTGGGCTCCTCCGGGCTGGCTGTGTGTCAGTGGGCTGACGGCGCGGCCGGTGCTAGCCGATCGTAAATATCGGCGGAGTGCGCACTATGCAGCCCGACTAACGCGATGCCAAGAGTGGGAGAGGGAGAGTGAGAGAGAGAGAGAGGGAACACGATGCACGAAATCAATTGTCAGTAAAGTGATTTACAGCCGTCCCGGCGTCTATCAATTCGCCGGCTGCACTATCCGGACGAACGCTCGACGATTCCCCAAGCCCTTTGCTATCCCTAGATTCATAGGCTTTCTCCTTGGTTCCTTGCTTCCTAGCATTCTGCCTTCGCCTCGAAAACAAACGAGCTCTCTCACCCTCCCTCCACTTACTTAACGCTATTCCTATTTCATTATCCAACACAACCCCTGGCAGCACCCTAACTGCGCCACCCTTCGCGTCACCGACAATCAGCCACTCTGTCCACCGCTTTTAGAGGACCCTCCTCCTTTCGACAAACCACCGCCGCCGCCGCCCCTCACACCACCACACCCCCGCACATCCTTCTAGCTACCACTCTTATTTGCACCGTTTAACGCGAACACCGGCAAACCACGTCAACCAGTAATCGGTACAAGGTGCTCTCTTCCCCTCCCCCACCCCCTCCCTTAATTCGATACAACGCGATATCCCTACTCTAAGGGACTGGTTCTAGCCAGTAGTCCCTCGTGCTCAATGCGGTGGAAGGATTTTTTCTTGGCGGCACGCAAGCCAGTGAGCATCGAATTAAGGAAAGCAATTACAGATAATGGTCCAGGCAGCACCTAGAAGCCCCCCGGAACCATAGTGAAGTTAGACGAAGAGATAGGAAAGAGCGGCGAAGCGAAAAGAAGAAAAGGGGCCTCGAAGGGGTGTGAGAGGAGAAGACCATCCGAGAGAGATACGAATGTACAGGGTGGTCATTAAGCTCGACTGCACCTTCTCCCTCGGCCTTCCTTTCCCTTCGGCCCTCCTGGCTCCCTCCTCTTTTAGGACATTAAGCCGTTTCGCGTGCGGTAATTTTCCCGGGGTCATTTTTGCCGCTCTTCTTGCCCCGTCGTTAACTTCACTTAGCTCTGTTTACCCCTCGCTCGTCATTTTTCTCCCTCTTACACTCCACCCCTTCCTTGTCCGCGTTCGCCTTTCCTCCGCCGCCGACGCCGCCACCGCCGCCGCCGAGAGAGGATAGAATCCTTCCTCTCTTCCAAAACGCCCTGTCAGGCGGCGTGGAAAGCTAGCGCATTTGCTGTCTCCGCACTTTACTTTCTCTCCCTCTCGTACACCTACTACACTTCGTAGACCTTTTCTCCTCCCCGCCGCCCTTTTTAGTCCTTTCTTTATTAGCCTCTCCCACAAAGTTATTCCGTCGTCAAGCGGAGAAACGCCCTTTTTATGCGTCGGTACACCGCCTATAATTACCCTGGCTTATCTCCTCCCTTCTGCTTTCGGACCGCTGCCTCCTTCTTGCTTGGCCTGCCGGCCCTCGTCAACCTGCTGCCGCCGCCGCCGCCTCATAACACTGCGAACTCTGAACCATTGGCCCTTCAGTTCAGAAGGTAGCAGCCTCGCTCCCAGAACATGACCTACTTCCAGCCTGATTCCCACCCGATTTCTCCGGATCAAATCAGTTTGGGCCTATTGTTCGCAGCGGCAAAATTGCGCAGAGGGGTGGCGGGGCAGTTTGATCGGCCTGATATTACTCGCCCCCTTTAATAGAACCGAGGGATGAAGGGATGGGGCCCGTTCACTAAACCCGACGAGCATAGAACGTCCAACACACCGTTCTCCTGATGAAAGCGGCCAATACACCACCAACACCCGGCATCGAACCGCTACATGTATGTATGTATCGCGCGTTTGACTTGGATAATGGAGGCGGCCGTTGTGCTTGTTGGACGGCGGATCGGTTTATGCATCGCGTGTTTACGCGTGTCGTTAGCGTAATCACACCGGCGAATAAACGTCGCCGAACATCGATATAATGCATGGCCGGAGAGCCGTGCACGCTGACACTACAACTTGTACCACTGTGCATTACGTCAATTAAAGCTCTCGCGGCTCTCCAACTGGAAAGGAGATGCCGCCACTATCGAAAACGTGGGAGGGATGGAAGGGTGTAGATTTCCGAAGCATCGGTCAAAAACAACGCAGCTCGTTTTTAGCCGCAACTCACGCACAGCGTCCCTCGCTACTGCTGGTGCTGCTAGGTTGGTGAAATCCGAGGCGAAATCACTGCTAACCAGTTGGGGTTTCGCGGCCGGGCTCTCTCTATTTCTCGTAATCGCGGTTACCGCTTGCATAAAACCGTCCGGGTAACATTGAATCCAGTGATGAAATCCTCTTTCAGATTTCACTTGGTTCTCTGATGAATAGCACTCGCTAGGGGGGATGATACAGCTCGTAATTCTAGCGAGTGAAAAACCTTGGGAGTAGTAAAAGCTGGATAAGTCTCGGGGAGAGGAGGGTGGAGATGCGCGCGTGCTTGAACCGCAAATACATTGGTCGGGTCTCCGCAGGCTTGTCTTAAAGCCAGATCGGTATCGATCTGGCTCGATTCGCGCGGAGATCTCCGGCCTTCCCGGCTATTAGAACATTTAGAACTGCTGGCTCCGTGGGGACATCGCTATTACTTCTCAAATCCATTAACGAACCGCCGTACTCTGCCGGTTATGGGCTTGGGGGCTTCGCTCGGAGGATCTCGAGGCCCGCAATATCTAATTACGCCGAAATATACAGGGATTAACGGCAATCTCGGTCGCGCGGAGTGGACATTGAGATTGACGCGCTCCTCGTTCATCCTAGTCGAGCGATATTATTATTAGTGACACCTAATCGCAATGCGAGGCTTTGTGTCTTCAAGAACTATTCCCTCGTGAGAAATATAGGCGGAGGGATCCCCGAGCCGAGAGAGAGACTCCCGGGAATTAGGGGTTTCAGTGCGGATCCCTCAAACGATTTGGTTGGAGCGGAGGATATCCTCGGCGACCTGCGCAATTCGTAACGGGGTAATGTCGCGGCGAGTATCATAACCGGCCATTCCCAAGTCCTAAGCCCGTCTCTAAATATTCGCCAGAGTTAAGCGGAAGCAGCCACGGTGATTATACAAGCTGGTTGCTTTTGGCGTATAATCTTGGTGGTGAGACAGCAAGTGGTGGTGGTGGCGGCCGCGTTGCCCTTGTAATACCGTGTCCGCGCCTCGTTCGTTAGTTGCTCGGCCAAACTGGGTCTTTGTTTATGTAATACCGGGCGAAGAATGCTTTGCAAATAAGACGGGTCAGCGGAGCTTTTATTACAAACGGTCGTCGTCGGTGAGGTGACACAGTGACAGCGCTCCGCTTTCACAGAGAGCAAGGAGGAGCCACGTCCCATGTAAACAGGTAGACACTGGATCTTTGTTCTCCTGACAAGGCCTACTACCTCTTTCGTTCGACCAATTATTTCGCCAGCGGTGAAATAACTCTCCTGTCAATATAACCAGGTAGAAGCAGCCCTCTTCCTCGAGAAGCGACCCGATTTGCAAAGAAACTCCTGTCGATAATGATGCGCGGTGAATAATGCGCCCCCCGCCTCCAATGGAACTCGAGTCGACTGAAGAAACAGCGTCGCGATTTTCGAAGTGGGTACGCGAAAGATCGCGAGAATAATTCTCCTCTCTCTCTCTCCGCCTCTCTGCCTCGGCTCGGATTGAAGTTACTTTTAAATTCGATGTCTACCGAGTTCCTCGTAATACGACTCTGCAATTCAGATCAGTAGTTGCGGCTATAGGGAGAGCGCGCCATCGGAGGAGAAGTTCGAGCCATAATTAAAGTGCAATAACTAATTTGAACCCAGGAGTCCAGTTGATCAATTAATTAGTCACGCGCCCCCGTCAGCCATTACCCGTAATTACAATGAATTCGGGGATGGAAAAAAAACACACACAGAGGGGCAGAGGAGCGCAGGTAACACATTGTCACAGGGTGGGAATTTCGAGAGGAATTTCCTGGTGTTTAAAGGCCACGTCATCGGGTGGCAGTAGCGGCCGCTCCCGTGTATAGCAGGATCGAATTAAACTGCATGAATACACAGTTGCAATTCGCAACTGCTATCCATTACCGTGGACGAGACATCGTTGCTCCTGACATATCCCGTTGTCGTGTACTAATGATCCAGTCGACCAAATTCCGCTTAATTCCACGCGAGCCCTACACTGCTCCAACTCCAGCACTCTCTCAAGCGCGCACACACACACCACCACCCTCTCGTTCTCCCTCTTACACGCAATACACTTGCTGAACGAAAATACAGATGAATCAATTCAGCGGCAACTTAGCTCGAGAAGTGAATTTCTCGCATGCATTCCTCCACGATGAGAATCACGTCGTCGCCATGTGAAAGACGTCAAGTGCACTGCATTCCGAATGAGATTCCCGTAAGAAGGAGAGCCACATACCATCCACTTGCCTTCTTCATCTGGTATTAAGTACAGCTTACAGATCTTAAGTACCGATCGATGCGACCTCCTTCCAAGCCATCCGATTATTATGATTATAGTAAAGCGAGGCTCCCATTCCGGACAAGCGCTAGCATATTCCACTCTCGCACGCTTCTCTCCTGCCAGCAGATTCAGCCAACTTGGTTTGCAAAGTACATTGGCTGCCAGGTCGATCGGATATGCTAGATCTCAAGTGGAAAAGACATTGCTAGCTGGCTATCGATCGATCCAGGCAAACGGAAGTGATAGCTCCTGCGATCCTCCAGTATTCGGCAACCACCCAGAGCATAGATAAAGTGTAGCAGCATAATTCGGTGGGCCCGGAGCAAATGTCGCTCGAGGATAAACCAAGAAAGAAGAAGCTAGGAAGGAGAATAATTTGGGCGGACTGAGAGAGTTGCCCGCGGCTCTTGGAATTAAAGCGACGAGATCGCATTGAACCTCGAGAGAGGGAGAGGGAGATAAGAGAGTTGCAGGTTGGATAAAGGGTTCCATCGACAGTAGTGCGCTCGCACCTTGGATGGCACGATAACCGAGATTAGGCCAGTTGGCCCTGAGCCCTGCCTGCCTGCCTCGCTTCGTTTATTATGGATGAGCTTGTCAGGGCCCACCACTTCCTTACTCTCTCACTCTTGGCTTAAAGCTCGCTGCTCTCTTAGGTACTCGTTCACCTTCAAGGTTCACGCAATGACACAATCCTCCAGACTCAACCGTCAAACAATCCTCGAGAGCTTGCCGGATTCCGTTGGTAATTGCCCTCACAGCTTCATCCACGCTTCCACTCACCAATCGGCACACGCCTACGTCTGCCTCTTAGCTCTCCCCCCCTTCCTCTTCGATTCCCTGGTAACACCCTCACGACTTCCGACACCCGACACCTTCCTGTTAAGGGAATCTCTCGCGGGGTACTACATTGGGAGTAGTTGGCGGTGAATGGTCTCGCGTTAATTCCGCGCAGAGGATCGATCTCGCGGCAAGCTGCTCGCTCTAGCGTTATACTTGCCAAAGGGGTAGACGTGGTTCACGTCGCTCCGATTCACCCCTGATCACAACTATCTCTCTCTCTCGCTCTCCCCTGCTTTCCCTCGTCTTACTATTAAGCTACATCCGCTTGTAATCGCGTCAGGCCACAGCTTCCCGCGGACGGAAGCGTCCCGGAAAATCCTCCGGGAACAATTCGTCACGGCTAGGAATAGGACGGTGGTGGTGCCGAGGAGGAAGGAAGGAAGGAGGGAAGGAGGGAGGGAGGAGAGTGGGATTTGGCGGGGAGGGTAGTCGTCACCGACGAATTTCCGTAATTGAAAAAGGAAGGGTGGGCGAAGTGCGACCTAAGTCGCCTTAGCCGTAGGAAAGACGATGCGACGTCGATTTGGCGTTGACCTTACGTTGGAATTAATCCAGGCTAGCCGAAGTCAGCCGAACTTAGGTCTGGCTTCGGCTAAGCCCCAGGTTTCTCCCTGCCTCCCTCTCTGACTTTCTCGACCGCACCGCTTTGCCACACCGAATCTATCTCTCCTCCTGTTCTCCGATGGGAAAGCCTCCCGACACGTGGTCCTAAAATGACCGTCCTTCCCGGCCTCGCTCCTGATACATGGATCCAGATATGTACACACCTATACCATCGCGACTTTGCTCATCCTGCCTGAGTTTCTCCCTAATATTTTTCGGATGCCTCGAGGATTAACGGGGCTTGCCGGCAAGTCCATTACAGGGAGATCTTGGGGCGAACTCTGCTGGAACTCTCGAGGAGAGAGAGATGTACTTGGGTTTCGGGGGACATTTTTCCTCTGTACCGGGGGGAACGCGCGAGTGGTCAAACTCGAGATCCTATGGAGCCGAAGCCGAAGACCAGCCTCGCTGAGAGCACGATTAGTGATCTAAACTTCGATGAACTTGGGATTCGGCTACCCGCTGGGATATGCGATCCTCGAGGCCCGTTCTCTTCGGGGATCCCGTTAGACCTTCCTCTAGGATCGCCGCTCTAAGGACCGGTTTATCTTTACTACCACGCCGCCAGACGTTTCTTCGCGTGGAACTCGATTAAACTTCCATTGCAACTTTTACGAGACATTGTCAAGGGCTTAGGAGGGTATACGATCACAAACTGCTCCCGCCATCCGCCATCTTATCCTCCCACCTTCGGGAACAGCTAAACCTGCTCGAACAACCCCCGCGCAATCTGATAGTTGATTGAAAAATCGTATATCCTCCAGGGCACCGGGCTTTGCGTAATAAGCCCAGCCCCACAGACCAAGATATCCCTCGATTCTCTTAACATCTATCTTCCCTAGTTATTATTCTTATATACTTTTACATACGACTTCTTTTCTTATATTAGTTCGTGTTATATAATTTTTTCTGATTTTTAAATTCAGAAACCTAGCTGTAAAAAATAAAAGAACCTGATGGATAAGGATAAAATTGTATAGGGTCGTAAGTGTTGCTTGTCTGGAAATTACCAAAAGCTCTGAACTCGAGTTCCTTCTCTCCAACAGGTCGGATGAATTTACGAGAGTTTCTTAAGCTCGCTGCAATAGGACACACCAAGTGTCGTCGGTTATCTACGCTCAAACGTGACAGATTCACTATACGTGGGGCGCGTACCGCCCATAAATCTCCCTTCATGTCTTTCCATGCCGAGAGTAGTTGAGCAGATCAGAAGAAAAAAAAGAACGTTCTTGCTAGTATTCCAAGTATTTTATTCTGATGCAATGCCGTCTTCGTATCAGATCCCATTAACTGGGTCTAGTTGGCAGTGATTCCCTTTAAATTCGAGGAGGAATGGTGGTGGTGGCTGGTTATGGTAAAAGGAGGGAGAAATCCGACAGGAAGGATCGGTTGGCATATAACTCCGGCGGGAGACAAAAGGAGAGAAGCGCGTCCAAGTAGACGAAATAAAAACAAGTAGCTGGCAAGCTGGCGCGGGCGGACTTTTTACGGGCGGACGTCGAGCGAAAGACAGGAGGGAAACGGCTCGCGAATTTTATGGAAAGCAATGATATGCTGATCCGTCTCGTTCGCTGAAATGTCTGGCCATGTTTTCTTTTGCGGTGTGCGCGCTGCATGGCCCGAGAGATCCCAGCACGCGGATCATATCCATTTACGGTCGATCGTGTCGGCAGATAGACATGGTTCGCTGCCACCTCCGCCACCGCCACCGCCAGCGTCGCGACCAAAGGTGTTGGCACTGAGAAGAGCGAAGGGCCAAGTGGACGGAATATAATAGGGATGCGCGAAAGCGGGGCTGTTCTAGGGTTATATCGCAGTTGCATCGTTGGAGGATAGGGTGGTGGCTGATTAAACCACCAGGTTTTACGGGCATCGCGTATCCTCGCCCGAAATGACTCTTGCACGCAAGTGCACGCACACACTGCGACCTCATTCTTTTTCCACTTACAAACAAGCCCCCTTTAAACTTGACGAGAACTCCAGCTTGCGAAGGGCAAACATTTCTCAGACAGGGAGGAATGGGAATGAGGGGAATCGGGAAGGTGGATGAGAGTAGGCTTGATCTACTTATTAATCAGGAGCGGGAATGAAATATTTAAAAGATCAATGGAGCGAAATATGGGCTGGCGAATTGACGCAGTGCTGCATGAAAGGGTGCTTACTTCAGGAATTAAGAATTAAAGAGGTTCACCGCGCAGTACTAACGAGGGACGAGGAGGAACTACGCGGCGTGGCATGGCACGGTGCTGTTCTGTCCCACTTAAAGCCAGGCTCTCTCCCTCTCTTTCCCTCGCGCTCGCACGCGCGCGCATTCGCCCTCTCAGGTGTGCAAGCCGCACGCTCGAGAAGAAAGCAGTTTCGTTAATTATCCGAGAAAAACAGCAGGCACGCTCCCACGCTAATACTATCAACGTCATGTTCAGGAGGAAGGAGGAGCGGGCGGGTGGGCGGGTGGAGCTAGGACGGCACTTGGCCTGGGTGCGTCTGCATGGTGTGTACCCAAGGAAAAACAAGCTTGGAATGCAAAGGTTCTACAAAAGGGTTTTAGCCGGCATACATTATACATATCCCTACACAGAGTATTACTGAAATTCCCCGCAAGATTTTCATTAGGGGAGTAAACGCGGCTCACCAATCATTCCAAAACTTATCGCAATTTAGCGCTTGGAGGCTCGGTTACTCCTTTTTTGCGGGTGACTTTCAAGCGGCGCGTGTAATTCCGGGGAAACACGTCGCAACCTAATTCCTCGAGTGCGTTGGCAACGACTGCACTCGACTCTCCAGTCGGGAGCTGCGACATCTTAACCCAGCAGAGGTGTGTACACCTGCCCTCTGCGTCCGCAGAACGCGAGCGAGCGAGCGCGCGCGCGGGCCAGCCAGCCCTCGAGTGTTTTCATCACCGACGTTCTTTCGGAGTTGCGTA
Organism: Ectemnius continuus; assembly: GCA_910591665.1. Lineage (NCBI taxonomy): Eukaryota > Metazoa > Arthropoda > Insecta > Hymenoptera > Crabronidae > Ectemnius > Ectemnius continuus. The sequence continues at coordinate 1,421,742 of OU342868.1, read as the reverse complement.
ATGATTGCGCAAACACCTCGCGAAAGCCGCGCGGCTATATGTGTGTTTACACGTATGTATGCAGAGACGGCGGTACGAAAAATAGGGCGGTACGTAATCCCGGCACTGAAGAATGCAAAACGCTTCCTCCTCCTGAGGCCGCGCCGCGCCGCGCCTCGCCGCTCGGCCTCTCTGCATGCGCCCGCTTCCAATCCCTCGGTGGTATTTGTGCACATATTGCACAGACACCGAGAGCTTGCTTGCTTCGCTCCCCTCTTTCTCCGCCTCTTCCTCCTCTGTTTTTCCTCGTCCACCCTTTCTCGCAGCCTCGTCTACTGCGAACCCTGGTACCAGAGGGTTCAGAGGGAAAAAATGAAGGGCGGTAAATAGCCATGAAGGGCGGTAAAGCAGTCGTTTTCCGCTCGCTGTGACACACTGTGGTTAATTCTCGGCCTCGCTTCGTCTTTCTCCGGGCAAGGACTTAACGACCAGGCTAAACGTGCACTCTGATAGGGGTGGCAGGGGCGCCGGGGGGCCAGAGGGATAGGGAACGAGGGAAAGAGGGAGAGAAGTAGAAGTAGAAGAAGGTGGATAAACCAAAGTGATTGGAATACTTTTATTCCCTTGGCTATATTGGCCGTGGCTCGCGGGACAGCCCTCGAGGAACGATCAGCCAAGGAAATTGACGATGGACTGGTGGTGGTAAGCGTCCGTAACGAAGGAATTTGCAAGGCTAATCTTGCCTCCACCCCACCAACCTTAGAAGAGATACGCGAACACTCAAATAGCCGGAACAAGTTCGTAGTTGGTTGTTTTAACAGATTGCCAAGGAGAATGGATATATCGCGAAGTATAGGATGGTAATAGTTGCCCCTCTTTAGAAGCAACTATTCGTAAACAGCAATTTAGCTCAAGTGGGAGGATCGATCAGGTTCGACGGTTAACTCTCGCCGAACTAAGCAAGGTCTCTGTATCCTTGTGTTCAAGGCCAAGACGCGGGCATCGTCCTGTCACCACTAATAGGGGTGGTCGTTGGTGCTCTGGTTACCCTCATTCTCATCATCCTGGTGGTGGTGGTGAGAGCGCGTCGAGAAAGAGTCTCGAAACCACGCCACGAGAAGCCCGCCGAGCTCAGTGAGTTACCGCCTCAGCAGTATCCTCTGCAGAATCCTCAGCAGACCATGGAGACCGACCCCGATGTCATCCCGAATAAATTCGGTAAGTTTGCCAGCTCGAAACTCAACTACCCCTATCCCTATCCCTATCCCTATCCCTATCCGGATATACATCGCACTTCTACCTCAGTCTACACACTCCTCTCTCACCTCTTTAAACATATACACATAGTAGACTCTACAGGGTGATTCACTTGCCTTTGAATCAGAACTCTCCTAGCCCTTAGATTTTTTTGGTCGACTTCTTTCTAGCTCAAAATTCATTTTTTCGCAAATTTTTTAAGGCATACCCCTTCAAAAATTTTCGATTTTTCGAAGGTTCTGGGACCGGGACGAACGCTTGATTTTTCGATTGCTTATGTCTCAAAACGGATAAAAAACATAAATGTTGTGGGGGAAATGCCGGAATTCTGCCTAAAACAGGTGGAAAACCGATCTGGAATATTTCATTTCAATGGTTTTTGCCATGTTTTTTTATCTTCCCGACCTTTCCCGGGGCTGAAATTTTGTAGAAAGTGTTTTTTTGCATCGAGGAGAAAGTAGAAAAAATTCCAGAGCCCTAGCTCAAAATTCATTTTTTCGCAAATTTTTTAAGGTATACCCCTTCAAAAATTTTCGATTTTTCGAAGGTTCTGGGACCGGGACGAACGCTTGATTTTTCGATTGCTCGTGTCTCAAAACGGATAAAAAACATAAATGTTGTCGGGGAAATGCCGGAATTCTGCCTAAAACACAAAGAAAACCGATCCTAAATAATGAATTTCGCCCAATTCCGATTGTTTTTTGCATGTTTTCATGACTTCCCGACCTTTTCCGGGGTTGAAATTTGGCGGGCAGTCTGCCCTTGCATCAAGGAAGATGTGATATAAATTTCAGAGCCCCAGCACAAAATTTTTTTTTCCCCATATTTTTGGCCATCGAAAATATCCAATTTTTGGTGGTGATTCAAACGCAAGTGACTCACCCTGTACACTCTCCAGAGAGAGATTAAACAGCCTCTAAACCTTCATATGTTATTTACCTGGGGCAACAATTTTTTGCTTGATTCTTGCAGAAGGGAACCTGGTGGAGGTGAGCCCGCCGAGCTACCCCGGCGGTTATCCCCCGGGACACTGGGTGACGCCAGGTCCAACGCCAAGCATAGACGAGCTCTGCCATAAGTTCAGCGGAAGGCCAACCGAGCTGAGGTTACCGTCGAGGAGCACGATACCTAATCTACAGAGCATGCCCAGTATGACGGGGATGATGGTCGCTGGTGGTCAAGGTGTCGTGATCAGCGGGAGTCAAGGAATGATGGTCGGCGCTTCTCAAGGGCTTGTAGTCGGGGCTGGGCAGGGCGTAGTCGTCGCGGGGGAGTGCCTTGACGGAGAGGCGATCAAGCGGCGTCTCATGGCCAATAGACTACCAGAGAGCTGTGTCTAGGCCTTGAATCTCCTTCTCTAAACATTCCGAGAAAATCTCCAAAGAAATCTCCAGTCAGCTCGACTGGGAGATGGCCGGAAACCTAAGAGACATGGCTGCACGAGAGACTAGCCCTTCTCAAGTAATATCTTGGACTGCCCTCACGAACACTCGACGATATACTTTCCGAAATTCTAGCAATCCGCAGAGACAGCTATCATGACGGTCAGGTCGGCGAGGAGGAACGTGACCTCTCTGGGAGCAGAAGGTCCTGCACTCGAGGCTCGCGTGACTAAAGAAATCGCAGAGACAGAGACGTATGTTCGGTCCACGTTATCAAATCTGTCACGGGGCGGAGTAGTGAATTGAAACTGAAACGGAGCGTTCCCGGCGATTGTTTTCAAAACGCCGGCGCCGCCGCCGCCGCGACTTGCTCGTGAGAGATTTATTCCGCGAGGGGGGAAGTAAGAGAATAGAGTCGCCGGAGAGTTAGTAGGTGGAAAGTTGCTGGATGCGAAGTTCTCCAGGGCGCGAGACGCACTGGAGTTCTTCTCTCTCGTCTGACTTTGCAGGAACTTCCTTTCGCTGTCTCTCGCCGAACTAGCAGCTCGAGTTGCAATGATCTGTGACAGTGGCTCTCGCATATTTCTTTGGATCCTTACGTGCACAGCTCGTCTATGACAAGTTCTCGCGGAAATTGCGACGAGGAAGCGTACAAGCCGATTTCTACCATCAGTTTGGGGTAAAAGAAAAGGGAACCCGATACTTAGTGAAGTCGAGCTGAATTCGGCAGGGAGTTTCGAGCGAGGAAGCAGAGCCAGTCCACGAGCAGTGAGCTATACGATTCCCGCGATGCTATTTGTAGCTCTCATCGAATCAGCAATCACTGGATCGGAACAGACGTATATAAAGCCACCACGGAGTCTAGCAATCGTATCCTACGCGGTGTGCTCTGTACTGTGTGCTCCGAGCCACGAGGCCGCGAAATGCGAGAAAAGATAAAAGGTCTTGGAGCGACTGGGTACGCTCACCCTTTCCTTTCCTCCGCGACTCCTACCCTTAACTTCCCTTCCGCTAGCGTGAACGAAGATGGATGAAGGAAATATACGATGGAACGGTAAAGACAGTAGACGAAGAGAGGGAATGTAGTGCTGAGAGAGGAAAGGAAAGAGTCAGGACAGGAAGGTGCGAAGAAAAAGATAACGCGATGCCTCCTTCGGTCCTCGGTGGGTTCCTTAAAGGCGTGAAACGCGATTTCGAGGCCGATCAATCAGCCGGCGATGGCAGAAAAAGTGTCACTGGGCTGCTAGTGTATCAAGTAAAGATCCACCGAGCAACTTTGATTATTTGGGGCGCGTTGCTAACCTAATAGGACTTCCGGACCGATCCAACTTTCACCGCGTTCCGACTCATCGATCATTGATGGACGTTTCAGGGGCGTTTCAAGTACGATCTGTCAGTTTCAAATTGTTCCGCGATTAGATTCATTGATCCAGGGGGTGTGGTGTAGCGGTGCTTCTGTTATTATAGAAAAAAATTGACAATAAGGGATGCAGCTGATAATTGAGGCCAGGATGACTTCGGATCCAGCATTTCTGTCAGAAGTAGATCAACATATCATAATACCTATTAGCAATCATTGTCAAAAAAAAAAAACACGTGTTGCAATTATCTGACCGCATGATAGCTGTAGCACTGACTATTTCCAAGCGTTTTCTACTATCACGAGATTCCATATCACTTTTCTGAGAGCCCGGACGTCCAGCAGCCAACAGCTAAACTAACTTGACCATTAAATGTACATAATATACATGTGAATAGTAAAGTGATTTATGAGAGCGTCGAATTTGGGAAGGAGTCATTCTCCAATATCACTGGTATACTCGTCGGTTTCACTGTAAGCGCGGCATGGAGACCTCACCGTGCGATTGCCCATGTAACTCTACTCAATTTTCCTTGGGGGGAACGTAGGTGAAGAAAAAGAGGAGCGCGGAAATGCGGCGGCGGGAGGGCCTTTATAGTCCTGTGAAATATTCAACTTATACGGTCACAAAAACTGGGCTTCCACGTGACACACGGAGACAGAGACACAGGTACACCTCGAGCAGGAGTCGTGAAGCTCGACGGCACCAAGGAAGTAAAAAGAAAGTTTGACGCAAGTGTATTCCTAGGGGGAAGCAAGCGGTGCGAAGTCCATTCGAGTATCTCTCGCTCAAGGTGACACATTATTTTAAATGTAAAAATGAATTTAGGAAACGAGAGCGTGAACGCCGACTGATCGTAGGTCTGACTTAAAAGGTACTCACTGTAACTATCGAGGCGAGCAAGTCGAGCGTTCCTTTCGATGTAAAAAATAAAAGGACTCCAAAAAAAGGATATTCAAATCGTTGCTCGTTAGCTAATGTCGTATCGTTGTACATATCATATGATGTATCGTCGAAGGAATTTCGCGGCGTCTAAAGGTCGCACTTGAATCGTGAACAGGACACGAAACGCACTCTATTTCTTCCGCTACCTTCCGCTTTCAGTTTCGCACTGATCAAAGGATCGTGAACACGCGAAAGCATTGGCGTAGTTGGTTGAAGAAGGTTGGAAGGAGGGGGTGGAAAGAGAGCAGCGTTCCGGTTTGTGGTTTTTCCGACACGATGATAGCCCGAGATCTCGCCCCATCTGGTTACCCTTTTTATTGATCGTCGGACACTGATACTCCTGTACATTTCTTCATTCTAACTTGACGAAAGGACATTCAGTGCTTGAGCACAGTGTTTCTCTATGTCCTCACGCACAAAACCGTGAGAATCTCCGCAAGTTCTCCCGTTAGCTCAAAGTTCACAGTTCAAAGTTCACTATCGAAAGAGAGAGGGGCTCGGCCCTCTCGAGCGATCAATGGCTACATCGGGAAAGGAAAGGGCGAAGGGAATGGGATCACTGGATTCCGGCACTAGATTCTCAAAGGTACGCGACAATTGAATAGGAAAGGAAGACCGATCGACGGAAGTGCTGGCCGAGAGATCGAGGACGAAGTTAGAGATTAATAAGTGTGTACATAAGCAGAGCCGAGGGCGCAGTGCAGTAAATGGAGAGTGCGTGTAAATGGAGAAGCGTAATTTAAGTTCACTGTATAGGTGATTTCATATCAGAACCTCCATATCGTCTATTAACTCGTATGTATATACTACATAATGTTTCGAATTCGAATAAACTGTTTAACTGTCCAATCCGACTAATGCCTCAACTAACTTTACCATCCCGGAAAACTGTTCCCGAGCCTAGCACGGCGCATCGCCCTCATTCCCGATCATAAGTCTCCATTGCGTGCTTTTTATTCCGACATCATCCGTTGAAAACACCCTGCCCGGCAAATACGCTGGAATAATGCACAGTTTATAATCCCTAAAAACGGATATTTATGTTGGTATCAATGCGTGGCCGGCGCGAGTGCGATTAATAAAAGTCTCGGGACAATGGGCCATTCGGGACGTAAAATGTGCTCATAGAGAATGCACGCATTCACTGACAAACGGTAAAAGGGACAATTCAGCTTTAAGAATGGCTTTGTCCGACGAATGCTTGTTGCACCGCGTTTATGCCTATTCTCTTTCACTGGCGAAACATATTGAAAAACAGCGGGGCAACAGTAATCCCGAATCAAACTCGATTCGCCGGAGTATCTTCCAGCGGCAGGTGAAATTCGAGAAGTCGCACGGCGTTATAAATCATCGGGGCTAGTGATTAATCGACATTAATCGACTCTAAATAGGAGTACGGGCTTGGTCGTTAGAGCGGCTACCGAAACTATCGCTCTCGGTAACGACTCAACGGTCATGGCACGCCTAACCAATGGACCGTAATAAAGCGAAGATTAACTAACACGATAAATTGTCCAGTAGACGTCGCAGAAATCTTTTTTCATTCCCGGTAAATTTTTGAATTACCTACCTAAGGGTAGAAAGTTGTGGAAGAGTCTCTCTTCCAGCGGGGAGAAGAGAGTGCGGAGCGTATGCACGGCAGTCGAGAGCGGATCATTCTGACAGGATACTCCGGGCCCTGTTAAACTGTCGTTTGGGATAAGGCGAAATTCATAAAAAATGGCTCGCCAGGTATCTCACGTAGGGAAATCCAGAGGGAAAGTTGGGCGGCCAAGGGATCGGGGGGGTGGTTAGCAGGAGGATCGAGTGGATTAGATTTGCCAAAATTCTCGAGGGCTGATCCGCCTCAATTACTGGAATCCAGCGATCCGCTTACGAGATCCGTAACGAGGAAAATCTCCGGGAAAGAGGAGTCATTTTTATCCGATGTAATCGAGGTTTCCCAGTATCAGGAGGTGGCGGTGGCGGTGGTGGTGGTGGTGGCGTCGGGCGGGGCGGGGCGGGGAGGGTTCAAGGTTTTGTCACGAGTCGAGTGCCATTAATCGACAAGCCGGCGTGAAGCGATAGCTCTCCGAAACGGATGTGCCCAGCGCGAGAAATAAATTCGCGGTGGCGCGTTGAAATATCGCGCGGGCCTCCAAGTTTTACAGCGATGGAAAGACGCACGCCATAAAAATCGCTTAAGATGCGAGGCGCCTCGGGCGCCGCGTCGTGAGAAATCCCTGGTGTGCCCTCGGGCGTATGCTGTGGCTGAAAAAAATGAAAGGGGAGCACGCGAGGAATTTTAATACCCAGCGTGCGCGCGACACGCCGATCGGCTTATATATTTCGCATGGTGCAACGCCTCGACCTACCAGCCACCGCCGTGCCGCGCCGTGCCGCAGCCACCAGACAAACACCCTCCAACTATCTTTAGCTAGAGCGAGGCAATTGCCATCGATCGATTCCACTGTAAACACGATTAACCTCAGGCACGTTTGTCTACACTTTGTCCCCGGGCTTTCATTTACCCTTAATAAAGGAGAAGGGACCGTCAGCCGGCTACTGAAAGGACTGAATGTCAAGCGCCTTTTATTGCTTCATCAGGATGGATTTCTGACTGGACTATGTTTACGTCGCCGCACTCTCTCCACGCTCCACTACATCAGGTTCCGACGACCGGCTTGTTTTCCTTCTGCCCTCCGTTCTTCCGCGAAAGAGATTACGAAGCTCCTTATCTAATTTCAAAGGTAGCGCGGCTACCAAACCCATAGTATTAAGGACCGCTCGATTGTAAGCCCGGATCACTCTCTCCTTCAAATTCATCACCTGCGAATGGTCAGTGCTATGGCGCAAGCTGAAAGAAAGAACTATCTCCTCTAAGATTATAATTGACATGTTTATTCACATTATTGGAATCCGGTTGATCGGTGGCGGGTGGTACCGTCACGTTCGTTGCTTGATAGTATATTTCGTAGATGCTACCCTCTCTCCATAGGAGACTGGACTTGATGGTGCAGAGAGCAGCTAACATCATACCGCCCTTGAAGGTAAGAAATAGAAGAGCCTTGATTCTATCTGCCATAGTCTTCGGGCGAACAGGTGGTTCCCAGTTGCAGGGCTGAAACAGAAATAAATTAGCTAGTTAGATATGAAAAAAGTTAATTGGTCCCCAAAAGGGTAGTGTATGATAGACATGGAATTCCCATTGACTATCGGCAGTCCATCGAATCTGTAGGATCCCGAGACTCACTAGAGGCATAGCAAGAGATCGAGAGGTCACGTACATACGTGTCCCTAACAAGTACAGGAACTCGGAACTGTCCTCCTCCATTAGAGAGCTATCGACGTCGCTATGTCCTGTGTACACGAACTGTCAAGCTAATTCCAGGTAAACGCAGCTACATATCGACTAACCAATTCCGTACAGGTGCTAGAATACCATCATCCACTTGTCCACCTTGTCAATATCGCGCAAAGACAAGTGGAAGCTTAAGCCTTGGTTGGTTTGACCCGCCAAGGAAGGCTAGCTTCGCTAAACCTGTGGTAAACATGCACCTCTTCTTTGCACCTCGCTGCCACCAAGATTCCTCAACAAAAGGTAGCAACATGCAGGTAGGAACTTGGCCGAAACTTTGCTTACCCTACGAGGACAAACCCTCTGCACGTCCTTCCACGTGCAAACCTTGACGGCAACTGGTCGGGGACTCACGTACGGTGAGTGCACCGCCGCTTGGAATTTCGGACAAGGCTCCTTCACGTTGAGCTTTACAAACTTCTGGATAGCTTTTGGTCTGCTGCAAGTCCATGGATCTGTGAGGTTGATCGTCCGGATGATACAGTTCGATCCTCGCTTCATTTTGCTCTTGCCGACTGGTTGCCTCTCGCGATGCGTCCACCTCCGAGCATCAAAAGCCCGCAGATGTGTCCCCGCCGCGTCCACCAGCCACCCTTCCTTTTTTCCTCCCCGATATTTCAGCCAGATGAGGAATTATCCCGGGGAAGATGGGAAGTTAAACATCAAACGGTTTTCGATAAGGCTTCGTTCCTCTATCAAGCACGAAAATTAAATGCTGGATCAGCCCCGATCTCTCCTCCTCCCTCCGCCTCAGCCTCCACCACCCTTTTTCCCCTGGTCGCGCAATCTTCTGGGAGGTCTGAATTTTTCACGAGTCACGGGCCACCGATACTCCCAGACTCTAGCCAGCCGCCAGGCCCTTGCACTTTCAATTTGGCCCTTTTATTATTTCTTCTTCTTTCCTATTCGATAACCTGTCACTCGTGTAATCGGAACTCGTCCCAGACTGCGTGCGTTCTAGACGAAGAAATTTATGCAATATTCGATCAACCTCCTACGTGGCACTCTCTCGGTGCCTCGAAATCCCAATTATTGAACGGGTGTCTCGCCACTCTTGCCACTAGAATTTTTCTTTTCCATCGCAAATGGATACTGCATCGAAACAGCACGAATTTCAAGTGTGAATCGAAGTCAGCAATGAATCACCTGTCTTTTATTCACCATGTAAGCCTACTTCGCACGTTCACATTATTGTCATTCATGAGTGGTTCACTGAGAACACTTGTACAAGAGATTCGCGAGTAGCGATCCATCGTAGATCTCGGCGGCGCGCCGGTTGTATGCGGGTGGTGCACGGAAAAGCCAAGAGAAGAATAACATATGGCGAGCACTCCGTCAAGTTTCGCCGGCGAAATCCACGTGCACCGGACGATTTCAAGTCGACCTCTGATAAGGAGAAAGATATAAAGGAGTCGAGATTACGCGGCCGGCGTACAAGGATAGCTTGAAGACTCGAAGAGCGAGGGTAGAAAGTAGGAGAGAGAGAGAGAGTGGGAAAGAGATTGCTGGGGTTGGTGGAAGAGTGAAAGAGAGCTTGATGAAACGAAGCGAGTTTCCAACGAGGCCTGCTCTCCTACGAGCGAGAGTTGCAACCACTGGCGCGAGCGCGCCTGGCTTTCCTTATTCATCAACGCCATTGGAAAAACTCGTAAAATTTGCATCCGACACGCTCGTACATGCTTCATGCGGATAGCCCTGGTCCCTCGCTAAATGCCCGTCGAGGCCGCGCCGCCCTCTTCACTCACCTTCCTCGCCAGATAGATAGAGAGACTACTTCACCGCTTGACCATTGCTCTATTTAATTTTCATCGCAAACTTTCCCGTCGCTCTTCCAATGCTTTCATGCTTTCATCACCAACTGAAACTACATCTCATAAAACTAGAGGAGTCCAGTACTCGGGGCAAAAGTCCTTGAAACATGTAAGTTCCCTGAGGGCTGGAATTTCCGAAGGTGCAACTGCACAGCTATAAGCTGCCTCGCAAGTTTTACGAGGCGAGAAATAATTGGGCCGATCAAAAGTCGCCGCTCGGTAATAAATATCAGCTGGTGAGATTTATCGTGGGGTTCGCGCAATGAATAAGGCTAATCAAAAAATCGACGAGGCGGCGCGGCGGTGGTGAGTGTTGGCTCGATCGGTGGTACTGGTTGGTAGGCGGTAAATGGCTGGCTATGGAATTTAGGGGAGGAAAAGGGTGTAGAAGTGGGTGGCGGTGGTCGCAAGTGAGTATCGAACGGTGGAGAAGCTCGATCCGTGAGGCATACATCATTTTTATCGCGAGATGCCAGTACTCCGATACGTATGCTTATTAATAGACACCCGGTGCCCTTAGAACCCAGCGAGAAATATGACTGGGACGAAGGCAGGAGCAGCAGGCGTGGCGGCCCTCGGAAAAGCGAGCGAGCGAACGAGCAGAGGGAATCTGGCGGGCGAGATAAAAAAGATGCTTGCACGATCTACGACAATGGGGCTGAAACCAAAGAACCGAAACGGCTCGTCGAACGGTTCGTAATGTATCTGTAGCCGCTTATCGGCTATGAGTAAATGTAGATATTCCTCGAGATCGATAACGCGATACAGCACGCCCTAATAAATCAAGCCGGCCGAACACGCCTCGTCGTCCTAGCTGCGGATCCGCTCGGTTAACGCAAAAACCGATCGACATTTTGTCGGTATATAGGTTTGATGAATAACACGCCGAATTTGCCCGACTCTCGCTACCGCACCCGCTCCCTCTGCCGCAGTCCTGTTACCTTTCGGCCGTGGGAAAAATCTGCTCGGCTCAAATTTACCCTCGCTTTCACGTGGAAATTTTCCCTTCATACAGAGCTAGCTCTCCTGCCTAGCGTGACGAAGCCTCTGCCTCTGCCTCTGCCTATCTCTCTCGAAAGGATCTAGTGCACGGGGCGGCGCGAGAAGACGCTGTAATATGCGAGGAGTAGTAGGAAGAGGGATGACGGAATGAAGGCGAGAAGAGGGTGAGAAGGCGGGGTGAGGGTTGGGCTTGGGCTTGGGATTTCCAGGCTCCTGAAGACACGGTAATTACAGACGGAAAGGGGGTCCCCGACAATCGGGGCCATAACTCGCGGAATAATTAATTTATAATTAAGAGGCGTCGTAAGTCAAGCAATATCGTTTGCAACGGAGCCTCCGGGGAAAAATTGAGAACGCTCCCTCGGAGCCCATCTTTTTACTAGCCCTTCCTCCCCTTTCTCTCTCACTGCATCTCGCTCTCTTTCCCTGCCGAATAACCCGGCCAGGTGGTGTGCCTCGCCCTTCTAGCAGATCTCCCGACGGCGCGGCGTGGCTGAAAATGAATGGCTAATTGATGGGCGAATGCACGGGAGAAAGCCACGCGGTGGTGGCGGCGGCGGCGGCGGCGGCGGGTTGCGAATCTACCGGGACCTACTCTCCGCTCGCAGCCGGAATCGCTCGCTCGCCCCTCTTTTTCGAGTCTCTCGAGCAAGAAAATTGAATCGCACCGGGCTAATTGAAATGATTCGAGGTGTTCGAGGCCGCGAGCATCGCCCCTCCTCCTCCTCCTCCTCCTCCTGGCCCCTGCTCGAACCGGAGCAGCCGAGCCCCGCAGATAAAGGCACTCGCGCGCGCACACCGGCAAAAATTCTGCGGCTCCCGAGAAGAGAGACCAGCGGCCCTCGCTGCCAGCCAACCCACCGGAAGATAAATTCGAGTAAATGCGCCGGCAGCTACTACCAGATAGCTAAGCCAGTGTATCACCGGGAATTTGTTTTAATTAGAGATCCAGGGTGTAGCGGAGCTCGCTCTCCGAATGGAATTAAGTGGGCCAGCAGTCCCGAAAGGAAAGGAATTGCTCGACTCAGCCTCGAGAAAGGATTCAATGTTCCCGTTCCAGCCGGACTGACGATCTACCAGGCTGAGACAGAGGCTTTTATTGGAGATTGTGAGCAGAAGGAAAAGCAAAGGCAAGGATCAGGAGAATGCGGCGCAGCGGTCGTATTAGCCGGAGAAATCTGGGCAAGGCGCGGATTAAAATTTATATTATCGGGGGGAGCTTCGGGTAGGGTGGTGGTGGTGGTGGTGGTGGTGGTGGTGGTAGGTCCGTACGATAAAAAAGGAAAATACTCGACGAAACGACTATTGCGCGACGATAAAAGGAGATTCACGATCGTTTCCGTTCGATAGGTGGACATTAAGAAAAGCGAAGGCGGAGATGGTGGCAGAGCCAGAGCCCTGAGTGGGTCGTAGACCTTTTAACGAAGGTGTAGCTAGTAAGGAAGGAAGGATGAGGGAAAAGGGACCTCAGGAAACTAATTTTCGCGATATTAGTCTTACGAAATTGGTTATTGATGTTCCATTCGTCCGCCGATAATGGCGGACGGAAGCGATTCCCCCGCTGAAAGGTCGTAAGTCCGGGAAGGTCGAGGATCCCTGGCCGAACGCCGGCGTCCGCGTCCTCCCACACCCGCAACCCGCTCCTGCCCCTCCTTCTTAAAGGAATTGCTTCCTTAACGGGCGTTAAATCGACTTTCCCGAGCGATCTTCCTGGCCTTGCGATTGACAAATATTTCGTGCTATTCCTCTAACGCTATATACTAGTAGTATACCGCCAGACTTCTACACCCACACACTTCTATTGGCTCCTCCTGCATCCCCTGCAGCCTCTCGGCTGCTGCTCCAGCTAGCCTCTCTCCATTTTTCCTTCTTTCCTTCCTTCCTTCCTTCCTCCTTCCTTCCTTCTTCCTTCCTTCTTCCTTCCTTCTTCTTTGCACCAAGCGTTTTTTCGACGAACTACCTCGGGGCCCTCCTTGCAACACTCCCGTTCCACCTGGACGAATGGTTGGCCTTCTGGCTTCATTCCAGGAATCCGCAGTTTCCCACTAGCGCCCGGAATTTCATGAGAAAGGAGCCACGAATCGATAAATTCGCGGAACACTAGTCACTGATGAGGAGGCCTTTTTCCCTCGCATAGCCCGCCGCCAAATTATATCGTAATTGATTCGCGTTCCCCCTTTCATGCGCCACTGGATGCCAAAAAGAGCGTTGGCCCACTGCAGGAATCGGCTCGCTCGCTCGCTCGCTGATACATATCCATTCTATATTCGATATTGAATAGTATCCTCCACTGGATATCCACAATTTCGAAATCCATGCTGTATTCCAGCGAGATAAATATATGAGGAACATTGCTAGCCTTGTTTCCGCGTAGTATTCCAGAGGTTCTGGAGTGTAGGAGGCTGGGATAGATGGATCGCGGTATGGTTAGCCCATAAAATTCGAACGAGGATCAATTCGTCGTGGAGTAGGCGGAAAGCGGCCGATGTCGAATGGGTTATAGTATAGGTACGCCAGGGAGAAGAGGAGCGCGAGTTCTGCCGCGCGCGCTCACCGGCCTCGGAGTACGGCTAATGCCGCACTTCGGTCCAACCCAGTAATCCAGGGATCGAACCAGTCGATGCCGAGGCAATAAGTTGCACGCGGAGAGGCCTCCCTGACAAGCCTATGATTTGCAGCGATCCCGTAAATTTGGATTACCGGAATATCCCCAGGCTCCTCATACCCACCCCGCCGCCGCCACCGCCGCCGTCGACTTCCTACCGCGCACCCCCTCCTCCAATCTAGATTCATTCTTGCAATCCTTCTCAGATCGCTCATTCCATCGCTCGAGTGACCATGTCTTCCTTAGCAAGTCTATCACTGGCCTCGAGACTATATCGTGCCCGCCAACTCAATGCCAGATATCGGAAAACCATGTTCTCCCAATAGGGTAGACGGCTAACTAAAGAGCTGGATAGTGTCGAGTGTTGACGACAGTACGCGTGAGTTGGAAACTCGAATTTAACCCGGGTCAGAGAGGGAGAATGGTGCTACCCTTTAAGGCAATATTCGAGACAAAGTACACGCTTGTAGGCCATTACAAAGTTATAATAGTGGAGCAACCCTCTTAGGATGTTCTGGCTAGACAACGTTTTGACTTCAAAATGAAATAGTCCTCGGATACCCATCCCTTTATATACCTTCAACTTCCCACGCTCAGGTATCTAAAGAAAATCAATCCGTTTGAGTCGTAACTTTTCGGAACAGTTTATGATTAATTTCCCTACCTAATAAAAGTCGTAATTATACAAAGGTTCGTACTGTCGAAAAAAGAGGTATGGTGTGCGACCATCATCCGTGGAAATCTACCGCAATTCAGGCGACGGCAATGCAGGGAGATAAAAGTAGACGGTTGGCAGCGAGATAATTTCTGTAATAGCCGGTGTTCCCGGTGCGCGCGCGCCTCGCTGAAAGAAGCTATGCAGCAGCATCCACGGCGGGCGGTCCAGCCGCGACGATTACCATGCTAAGAAAGCGCGAGAATAATTAACAAAGAAATCAAGGGAGAGCTGCCGCGGCATTGTTAGTCGTCCCAGCTCCAGTTTCAGGTTGGCCGGTTTCAGGGCGACATTAAAATCTTGTAGCTCACGCTTCTACGGTGCGGCCCGATCTCCCTCGGCAGCCGTCACGGACTTCTCCCCAAAGGCATTCGTTTCATAAAGTACTTGTATCACTACTGTACCATTCAAAAGTCAGCCTTTGGCTGAAGGAACTGTTAACTTGACTTTGCATACTACCGGTCGACTAAACTTTTGTCAGTACCAGCCCGTCAGAAATATGGGAAAAAATTATTTTTATGCTAGGGCTCTGGAATTTTTATCACTTCTTCCTCGATGCAAGAAAACATTCCCCACCAAATTTCAGCCCCGGAAAATGTCGGGAAATATGGAAAACGTGGGAAAAACCGTCAGAATTAAACGAAATTAATTATTCAGGATGGCCTTTCCGAGTGTTTTCAGTGTAATTCCAGCACTTTGGCTACTGGTTTCATGTTTTCTATCCGTTTTGAGATATAAGCAATCGAAAAATCAAGCGTTCGTCCCGGTCCCAGAACCTTCGAAAAATCGAAATTTTTTGAAGGGGTATGCCTTAAAAAATTTGCGAAAAAATGAATTTTGAGCTAGGGCTCTGGAATTTTTACTACTTCTTCCTTGATGTAAAAAAACACTTTCTACAAAGTTTCAGCCCCGGGAAAGGTCGGGAAGATATAAAAACATAGTGAAAACCGTTAAAATGAAATATTCAAGATCGGTTTTCCATGTGTTTTAGGCAGAATTCCGGCATTTCCCCCACAACATTTATGTTTTTTTTCCGTTTTGAGACACGAGCGATCGAAAAATCCAGCGTTCGTCCCGGTCCCAGAACCTTCGAAAAATCGAAAATTTTTGAAGGGGTATGCCTTAAAAAATTTGCGAAAAAATGAATTTTGAGCTAGGGCTCTGGAATTTTTTCTACTTCTTCCTCGATGCAAACAAACACTTTCTACCAAGTTTCAGTCCCGGGAAAGGTCGGGAAGATAAAAAAACATAGGGAAAACCGTTGAAATGAAATATTCCAGATCGGTTTTCCACGTGTTTTAGGTAGAATTCCGGCATTTCCCCCACAACATTTATGTTTTTTATCCGTTTTGAGACATAAGCAATCGAAAAATCAAGCGTTCGTCCCGGTCCCAGAACCTTCGAAAAATCGAAAATTTTTGAAGGGGTATGCCTTAAAAAATTTGCGAAAAAATGAATTTTGAGCTAGGGCTCTGGAATTTTTACTACTTCTTCCTCGATGCAAAAAAACACTTTCTACAAAGTTTCAGCCCCGGAAAAGGTCGGGAAGATAAAAAAACATAGGGAAAACCGTTGAAATGAAATATTCAAGATCGGTTTTCCATGTGTTTTAGGTAGAATTCCGGCATTTCCCCCACAACATTTATGTTTTTTTTCCGTTTTGAGAGACGGGCAGTCGAAAAATCAAGCGTTCGTCCCGGTCCCGAGACCTTCGAAAAATCGAAAATTTTTGAAGGGGTATGCCTTAAAAAATTTGCGAAAAAATGAATTTTGAGCTAGGGCTCTGGAATTTTTACTACTTCTTCCTCGATGCAAAAAAACACTTTCTACAAAGTTTCAGCCCCGGGAAAGGTCGGGAAGATAAAAAAACATAGGGAAAACCGTCAGAATTAGATGAGATTAATTATTCAGGAGGCTGTTTCCAAGTGTTTTAGGTACAATTTCGACATTTCTGCCACTGGTTTCATGTTTTCTATCTATTCTAATACTCAAGATTGTTCTGTGAAAGTTTAAACAAAATCTATAGAAAGCTGTTTTTTGACACAGCTACCTTAAGCCAGCCAGGCAACCACCACTGCAGAAAGCCCCACTGAATCTCTGCTTTCCGCCTCATCCGCAGAAACAAACAAACATACCGCCGTACCAAATAGATCTCTTTACGATCGTCGCGATGCCCCGGGTAGTTTCACTCGTTCCCAGATAAATTTAACGACCCCGCGTTACGCTAGAGCCCATAGTCATTCCGGAGATCCGTGGGTGGGTGCGGGGGCAGACGGGGGGCAGCTGTTCCTATATCCCAGAAGCTATTATACTGAGAGCAGGAGAGGGTTGCGAGGGGATCGGCTGGGAATATTCAATAGGGAATTTGGAAGACCACTTGAAAATGGGAAATCGGTCCGACTGTTTAATAGAGGCGTGGTTGTTTCATGCGAGGTTTTTGGTGCGCACCGTTAAATTGTCCGACGGTTCATTTTGATTGGGGCATTTATAAGACAGGCAATAAAAGAAACTGCGTAAGAGACACGCAGGGTAATGCGGATGAAAATGAGCCGGGGCTATAAAAGTCGGGATCGTTAAGCGGCGCGGCGGTAGAGCGGAAGGCAAGGGCGTCGAGAAACTCACCGGTATAAAATGGCTGGTAATGATAAAGCGAGAAATAAATGCTCTCGGGCTGCGGAACACTTAGGCGAGAAACCATGCGAGAGCGCGCGCGGCGAAACTCGCGGCCCGTATAACGACGTTCAAGGGACCAGCAAATTCATGTCGTTGTTGCGAAACTCGGGCGCGTTTCAGGCGCGTTAGTCTCGCCGGCGGCGAAACCAGATTTAAAAGTTCTAATGAACTGCACCCGGGACACGACCTACCTGTGCGTAAGTGTTTCAAGGCCGGCCCATTATTTTCGTCGCAGTTCCGCCATGGAGCAGCCAACACAGCCACCCAATTAATACGTAAAAAGCCCCGGCTAAAATAACACGAGCCGTCCTATCATTTTGACCAGCGCGCCACCAACCACCAGCTGCCTGCCGCTGGGCCTTCCTCCCCAACAGGCAAGAGTGACCTTCTACTTTTGTTGGCGAATAAGCTAATTAATGAACTCTGCCCTTTGTGGGTGTCAGCGACTGCTCACTTGCTCCTATAGAAATCCAGTTAGCCAGGAGGGCGGCCAGTGTGAGTGGATAGTAGCACATCAAGCTTATTCCCGGACAAAGTGGGAGAGCGGCGCCGGTCTCTCGCATATCCAGAAGGGCGGCGCGGCGTCGGGGCATCCCTTCGAAATCAAGTCGACTCTCGCTACGGGAATAATGATATCGCCGTGAAATATCTGCGCGTCCGCGGTGGCTGGTACACGAGGTAGAAGATATTCATTTCACGCGTGCCTGCGTGTAAATGCGAAGGCAGAGTCGGAGCGCCGTATATCATCCCATTGGAAGGACTTTAAATCGGGATATAGGGGCTGAATAACCTGGAGGCTCCTCCCCGGGGAGGGGATCGCCTCGGCCGCTGCCGAATTTCAAACGAAAATGTGCTTCTCAATCTATCGCTCGAGTCGCCCGTCCCACACCACCACCCTTCATAGTCTTATTCACTCTTTCCTTTCAAAGCCCATCCCTGTTAGATCTCTCGACCATTGATCTACCAATGCCTGTCAGAAGTAGGCCCGCAATTTTCCCTCCCATCATCCCATCAGAAAACATAGGAAAAGCTGGTGCTTCCACCCTGGCGAGTAAATATGTTGAAATACGAGGAAAGAAGGATGTGGGGCAAAGAGATTGCGGGAGGGCAAGAGTAGATGTGCGAGGCTGGAAACCTAGAAGGCCAAAGTAGCCGGCTTTCGTCGCGCGGCCCGGGAGTTGCATTAATTACAGGGAACGAATCCAATTAAATCCAAAGCATCGTGAGTGGCGCGAAGACAGAGGGCGAGCTAGGGCATTTTGTGGTCGAGCATGAATCGAGGGGACAGCTCTTGTGCCTGGCTGCTGGCCGGAGAGTGGAGCGCTCTGGAGCTCGGGGCCAGCTCTTCTCTCACTCTCTCTCTCTGGCTCTCTGGCTCTCTCTTTCGTCCCCGAGAGCCAGAGGATGGAGAGCTTAAAAATATGATTTTAATACCAGTGGCCCCGGACTCCGCCGTATATCACGCTTTTGTCCGCCTACTATTGTCTCTACGCCGGACTCACACCCTTCCCGAAAGCACTGGACCCCTTCCCTTACTCTGGCTGGTGCCTGCAGCAAGCTGCGCCCACTGCTCTTGGCCACTCTCGCCCTCTCGCCCTCTGACAGCATCCCCCGCGAACGCGCACACACACACACACACACACAGACAGAGGCCACCCTATGTCCACCTACAGCCAGTTTGGCCGGACCTTCGCCTCACTGGCGATGCCGAGCGACCAAAACTGGCCTGGCCAGCTCTCGCTTGGTACAGCCAGCATCCACACACTCCGCACGTACCATCCACCATACCCTAAATCGAGAGAGGTGTCACGCGTCGGTTAACGCCGGCTGCACCGGCCAAAACGGGCGTAATTGAAAATTTTCGTAGGCGCGGCCCCCGATCGCCCGTTCTAGTAGGCCCCCGAGAGAGGAAAAAGAGATCGGGATAATTAATCCAATGGCCAGACTGCGGAGGTGGGGTTCGCGCAAACGCCGGCTAATTAGAAGCGAAAGTGTGCCGCTGCTAATACGCCCTACGATAATTGACTCCCTCGTTAATTGTCCACTGTTTCAGTATTTTTTTTCCCCCTCGGAACTTTCAACCTTTATTGCCAGGTGTGTTGGAGAGGGTTTGGCAAAAGGATGGGACACGCTGGTTCGGGGATATTTAATTACAGTGTATCTTGTTACCGCGGAAATCTGGAGACGTCCAGTCTTCCGGTAGGCGTCGAGCGGATATTTCTCTCTCAAGTAATTCCTTGGAATGCGCCCACTCGAATTCCCGAAATTCAGCGGAGGTCATGGGTCGGGCGATGCTGGGATACGAACGTTAGCGGCCGCGCTCTTCTTCAACCCATTCATTTCCCGAGTTCCATACTGCTTTGACCACACTCTCGGATGCTACCTGACTAATTGCAGCCGTAGCCGCGCACCCTCCCTCCCGCCCAAGTATTCTCTATCACTTTTGATCGTAATTCCTCGAGTGACTGGGCATTGCAATTATTCAACACAAACTTTCCCGCTGCTGCCAGGCAATCGGCAGCGAGAGAAAGAGAAAGAGAGAGAAAGAGAGAGAGAGTAACTGTATTGAAATAATTACTGGGAGCTACAGTGAAATCGAAATAGATTTCTAATAATACCTCGGTGAATTTCATGGACGCTTTTCACTCCTCGGTGAGAGACTACAACGAGGCGTGAACGCGCTCTCGTTCCCTCTCGGCAATATCTGTCGCGAACCCACTGAATATTCAGCTTTAAATATAAGTCGATAATAATGATTAAATTCGGCTTAACTGGAGGATGGCCCCGCGCGGAACAACGGGCGAGGAAGTTACCGCGCGCAATTAAGAGGAACGAATTAATAGAGTGGGCGGAGTGCGCGAGGGAGCGCGAGTGCCGAGGCGAGAAAAGAAAGTCTGGATAGAACGGGGCCAGTAGTCATGCTCGACGTTTAGTCAGCCGCGCGGGCGGCCGGCCGTCTATTACCGAGAGCTGGGAGAGCATTTGCTTCGCTCTGATTAACTGAAGCCGCGCTTCTTTTTTTACTTTATCACCGTGGCTGGTGGACGACGCGCACCATCACTCTCGCACTCGGCTCTCCTCCCTTTAGGAATGTCAGTGTCACTCCTGAAAATAGCGGCGAATTGCCCGTAGCCGATTATTATATTTGTGGGTAGAATTTATCCATGCGTGAGGGAGGATCGGGGACGGCAGGTATGTTCTATGGTAGAAAGAGGGTGGGGGCTTCGATATGCGCGACTATATATATATATACACATACATATATATATATATATCCAGATGCGCGCTATGGCCGAACAGATATACAGCCGATATATCATTGAGCCGTTTATTCAGCGTCGACGGGCACTACTCGAATTTGCGGACGATTGGCTGCACCGCGTGCGTGTAAGCCGCGCTTAAAAGTCAGAGAACACACGCTCGAGCGACGCGACGATCCGACGCCACGGTGACGATCCTCCCAGAGATTTTTCCCAACGAACGACACTCTCCTTCTCTCTCACCCTCTCCCGGCCTCTCTCGATAATGAATCCGCTTTTAAAGGGCAGGTAACCGCGTCGCTTTCCATTCGTTTAAGAGTTACGGTTAATAGCCAGAACGAGAGAGCGCTCGTTCCCTCTCTCAGTGGTGGTGGTGGTGGTGGTGGCGCATTCGAGGCGCGGCCGATTTCCATCTCGTCAAGGTGGAGTAGGAGAGCTCGGTACAAGCGAACCCGCTAACGACACGCTCCCTCTATAATATGCGATGAAAATCAACGGGAGAAAAAGAAACAACAGTGTCAGAAAGAGTGGAGAGGGATGGTGGAATTGTGGCGAAAAGGGAAAAAAAGAAATTAAAAGTAGAATCGAGCGCGTCCCGCGCGCTAGCTGGCTGGCCGGCCAGCCTCGGAGATTGCGGAACGAGATTTATGCGACTGCCTTTGTTTTCGCGAGGTAAGAACCGCGCGGATTACGCCCATTAACCGAAATAAAAGGACCGGACGAGGTACACTCGAGTGTAATATAACAAAAGCCCGCCTCCTCCCTCCCATCCGCCTCCACCCGCCGGTCGCGGTGGCGGCAGTCCCTCCTCGCGAAGAAGCGCGCACAGTCGAACAGGCACAAAACCTTTGGAATCCCGTCGTCGGAACTTGGCCCGTTCGCTCGCCCGCTAAGCTCCTCCAGTACTGACGTTGCGAGAGTGAATAAAAATTTCATATCCGCCCGTCTCGAGATATATCCTTGGATGGGGGAGCGCGAACGCAACTATACCGGGTGCTAATATCTTGAGTGGGCTTTGTCCTTGTATCGCATTGTATCGGCGGTGCGGCGCGGCGCGGCGGTGGTGGTGGTGGTCCAACCCCTCACTAACACTGTGTCGCGAAAATTGTAAGTAGGCGCTTCTTCCCCAGCAATGCTTCGCGTGCATCTTGCATTCACTGTATTGCTTGCCTCGCTACTTTGAGAATCGCCAAGGCGAAAGTATCTCCACTTAGCATCCCAGGAGAAGGATTGCTATTAATTAAAAGAGGAGGCCGAGTTGGCGATGCATGCGAATAACAGAACAAGGAAGCAGAGGATGAGACAACCCCTTTGCCCGTTTGTTGCATCCTTTTTTTCTTTCGCCAGCGAGAGATCGTTAAGTACTGGCGGGGCTCTAAATTCGCTTGCTCCTCGTCCGAGGAGCGGAAAACGTAGCGCCTAGCAGGCCTCCCACGGGTACGAGAACCCAGAGAATAAGGAGAGTGGCGGACGCGCGCGCGCGCACTGCTCCTGCAATCTCTTTAAGGCGACATTCGCATTTATATCGTTCGGGATATTAAGCAACGCTCTCAATCGGCGAGCGGCGCGTTGAAAGAAAAGGGCGCAAGGGATTGGCATGGACTCTCTCCCCTTCACTCGCTCACTCGCTCGCCAGTGCAGAGAGACGAATACAAAGGGTTGGCATCGTCAAAGGAATCCATCTCGTTCGTGTTTACCTTCTACCTTTTAAGGATTTCCTTACCGCTGATCCAACGGATGAGATAGAGGAAGGAGTGGGCCATAGAGAGAGCAGAGGAGAAAGAGAGGGTGAGAGACTTCAGTTTCCTTGAGGCGCGGCCGCTAAGTGCAACAGCCCCTTTTCACAGGGGCACAACGGCAAGTCAGACCGAAAATATTAAAGTAGGCGGAGACACCCGGCCATTAGTTTGAAATTGGATTGTCAAGGAGCAAAGCAGTACCCGGCAGCATCGCCTGATATTTGAAATGCATTCCTTCTAATAGGAATGCGCTCGCGGCCGCATCCAAGAGATATGAAGCGGGTACTCGTGTCTGGATTATTAAGCGTTATCAAAAGAGAAAGTGGCGTGAAAATCCGACCACACGCAGTTGACACCGCGCACTGGCGATAAGTGGAAAACAAGCAGAGGGGCCAGAAAAAGTTGGACCATCCTCTCGTGGCTCGTAGCATCCAACATCCGTGGGAGGTAGCGGCGCTCGCTCTGCGCCGGGCGAATCTCCCCGAGTGGATTTCCCGAAGTCAATAGCGGTCTAATTAGAGGCAAAAGAGCTCGTCGACTTTACACTCCTCTAATTCGCTGAGCAAATGCAGGCGAGTGCGAACGCATACGGGTAGAAAAGGGCTGAGCCTCTCCCTCTCGTGTAACCCATCCCGTAGAGTAGAGTAGAGAACGTACTGGCGACCCGACGCGCCACGCCGCGCCGCGCCACGCCGTTTCCTCGTCGACCCTTGAATTACAGTCGCAGCCGATTCTCTCATGTCACTGACACACTCGCCCCACTCGACGACGTGTTTTTCCTCGCGGATGGAAACAGACTGGCTAAAAAGGCCAACCTCCACCACCGAGCCACGAGAGGACTAATTTTCCTAGCACGAATCACTGCGCGCTACCGCTCCACAATCGAGCGGTTAACTCTCCACTCGAGCAGACCTTCTGATTGGAACAGCTACAATTCCCACTCGACGAGAGACAAAGTATTATTTCTATAATTAGCTTAGCTACATGGAATATTCAACTCTCCCTCACTGGGATTAGTTTAAAAAAGCCTAGCAGCTGTCCAGTTGGCAAGAATAATCATAATGAGACAAAGCCAAGTTGTAATTTGCAAAGTGCTTTTTGCACACTCGATACTTTCACATAGTCTCTCTAGAGAAGATGAAGGCGGGGATCACCCGTTCCGAATCCGTTGCGCTCGATTGGGATGAACTTTCGGAATGGACCTGCAAGCCGATAATGGACTCCGACGAAATGTAATGAAACGGAAGAAGGCTAAAGAGCCGATAAGAATAGCCCACTGAAAACTCCCACTGATCGATACCTTCTATTCTTCGATCAGAGAAATCCCGGCTGTTTCATTCAGTTGTTACACTTAGCCGTCTGACTTTACGCTAATTCAGGAATTCATTGACTCCCACGTGCAAAAAAGGACGGTGCACATATTTAGAAAGAGTTTCTATATTAGGAAATTATCGGGGAAGCATATCGCGGCCATCGGAAGGATAATATTTTGGAGTCACGTAGATCGATAAGAAAGCAGGGATCGGCGAGGCGGTAGTCTCGTCACCTTCGCGATATTGGCTTTGCCTAGAAAATCAAGGAAGCAGCAAGTCTGGCGCGCGCCACCCTGCTTAATCATCGACGGCAGCATCGACGCCAGCATCGACAGGAGGGAAGGAAGGAAGAAGCCGATAATTCCCCGGCAAGAGTTTCTCGGTGCGCGAAGGATATACATGGGGGAGGGTTGAGCTGCTGTCGCGGCAAAGATTCGCGAAAGAAAATTATTGGGTGGTTCCCTCTACTCCTCCTCCACCTCCTCCACCTCCTCCTCTCCATCCGCCCCAAATTACCAGAGCCCCGCCGTCTAACATACCCGATAAAGACAACTTTCAGCAGTGATCTTTCCCCGGTCAATCGCTCCTCCACCTTTTTCTTTAAAGTTTGCCGCTCCACTCCAAGTGAAGTGCAAGTGTGCACGCCGCGATAAATATCCCGACATAATATGCTTGGCTGCTTATAACGACACTCTTTATCGGCGAGCGGGCGAGCGAGCAGCATCCTCCTTCTATTGTCGACATATACTGGCAACGCCCAGCGCGCGACACTCGAGATGGTAGGGATCGCGCGCGCGGCCAACTTCTTAAAACGCGCTAAATGAGTTTCCTCCTAAATTAAAGTAATTATGGCTGCTGTTATTTGGCAAGCCGCGTGCGCGCGCGCGCGCGCTCGCTCGCCCCGGATTTCATGGGGTCGGCGCCCTCTCCATTTAATTTCCTCTGAAAACGTCACGTTCGTATTTGCACGGAGATCCTATCTGTAGCTCCACAGCCGCGCGAACCCGTCCCCTGCTCGCCAGCCACGCTAAAACTAGTCCGAGTAAAATGCATATGATGCTATCCGGAGAGAGAGAGAGAGAGAGAGAGAGAGAGAGTATCAGAGTATACCCCATCCAGGTTTTGCTCCGACTGCTCGCTCACTCTCCTTCTCTCTTTCCCCCCATTAAATTTTCCACGGAATTGGTTTCTACAAACGGTCCGATAGTAATTACTGGCATCATATTCGCCAGCATATTCCTAGAGTTTGTATGATGAGAGAGTGAGTTTTCCACTGGCCTGGAAGGAGGAATCCTCCCTTGTAACCAAATAGAAGCCGGCGCGCGGCGGATCGGAATAAGAAAGCAGGTAAAAATGCTGATGCTATCGTAGCAGGGACTTCTTATTCACTTGATTGGAGCGTAGCGTGGCCGGCTGATCGTCGCCCATAAGAGTATCTCGAGTTCCGTGCGGTGCAAAATACGAAAGTAGCGTCTATTCAGATGCACAGGGGTACTCTCTGTACCAATTACGAGTGCGGGGCCAAACGGCTGTACGGCTGGGCGTCAGAATGTTTCCCATTCAATTTTACGAGCTCACCGCGTTAGCAGCATCTTCTCGCGGCCGAGAGAGAACGAAATCGATAATTCCCAGCATCGAGAGCTATCAGTGATGCTGGGCGGAAAGATGCTCCGAGCTTTTACCTTATGATTTCATGCCCTATCAGCTGAAAAGCGAAGATCCGTGGAAAGAAGGAGTGTACGCAGCCGAGTTCCATATGAAAAGTTAGTGTTTAGGGTGGGTAAGAATGCGTATCGGATGGAAAAGCAGCACTCGTTGCTGGTAAGAGCCGAGCTGACAGCCACCTTTTCTGGTGGCGAGGTCAGGTGGAGCGAGCGCAAAAGGGTGATCCTGCCACTAGTGGGACTATAATTCTGCGTTATCGGTGAGTTCACGGACGAACGCATCCCTTCCTGGAAGAGTTGCTGATCCCACCTAGCCCAGCATCCACGCCCGCATCTCGCGCACCCCTCGAGCAACCCTCCGACACGCCAGCCGTCCACGCTCGATCAGACTAGCAGCTAGCCGACCACCTATCCTATCCTATATCCAAGCGAACAGGTTTTCTCATCTCGCTCTCTTGTTGCGAGAGATTCGTCGAGCTGTGAGTAAGATCGAGGGAGGACTAGTATCGAGAGGAGAGAAAAATCTCGGGGAAAGAGGGCCACCACCACCGCGCCAGCCACCGCTCCATTTCACGGTGGGTTTCATTGGCCAGCCGACGTAAAAAGGGTGTACCGCTCGACTATAATGACGCGTCTCTCCACCGAGAACGATTTGGCGAGTGGCGCGCGACTCCCAACTGCCCCCTTTCGCAATGATTTAAGGGCTGTTATCGGTAAACGGGGCTGCGGGTCCGCGTCAGCGAGAATGTCCGTATCAATTCGGAGGTGGTTCATGGGGGAAGTTGTGTCCCGAGGCGACCTTAAGCCCAGTCAGCCTCCTTCTTCAAGCGAGGCGGACGGCTTTCGTTTTCCCCGAGCGCAACTGTACGCTGGCTTTTCGAGGGAAGCCCCAACAGTGTTCCGTCCGAAATCCGAAGCACTGGTCGACTGGAGGCAGAGGGCTCTCACGATCTATGTATCGTCTATCTGGTTACATTCACGCGCGATTGCCTCTCGAGGCAATGGCGAGTGATGAATCGGTGATTAAGATGAGCCCGGGCTACACTGAGCCCGCCGCGCGCCGCGCCACGCCGCGCCGTCACTCTAGCCAGTCTATATCCTTCCGATCGATCGCTCCACTTCAATGGAGATTCTCTCCGCTCGCCACAACCTCCTCGCTCGCTCCTCCTATTACCGCTGCTTCCTTCCCGCTGCTGCGGACCTTTCTCACGAACGCGGTATAATTAATTCCGCGCATTTCCCGCCGGGAATTAGCGCCCAATTTTCGGCACGTAGCCGGGGCCGCCCCCGTCCGCCGCAAAGAATATCCAGCGGCGTATGTAGCGGAGAAGAGGCGAGTGTTGCCGGAGCCCGCCAGCCCGAGGAGTACCAAGTACCCAAGAGCTAATCACCGGGGCCCCAGGATTAGGAGAATCGTTAATTAAGGGCGTGGAGCTCGAGAGACGACTAGCACGAGCTCGCCCACTGAATCGAAATGACCCGCTGTTCTCGTGTTCTCGCACAGGTGAAGCCGCCAGCCACCGCTCTCTCAACGACGCCGCGCGGCGCGGCGCATCGCACTCCGCCACAGGAAGACATACTAGCAAGATGCATCCACTCCAAGTTCGCTAGCGGGGAAAGCAGGAAGGCTAAACTCTCGGGTGCAGAGGAGAGATCGGCAGGCTCTCGTCTGTCTGGCCATGTCTAAATGTAGGGCTTGCTTCTCCGGCGCAGCTATCGCTATGCAAATCAAGCGGCAAAGCGTTTCGAATAGTTGGAAGTTACTATGTAATGTCGCGCGCGCTCTCGGCATCGAGCAGAGAGGCGAGAGAGGCGAGAGAGCATGCCGCTCTAAGGCGTGATGCTAAGAGAACTCTCGCTAGTCCTGCACTCCCTCCAATTACACCGACGGCAATAATCATCCTTACTATCTCTCGGAACTACGCCAATAACCCTTGATTTATCTGGCGTCTTTACCAGCGGAATCTCGCTGCCACGCCAGCCGGCACGGCGGAGCTACGAAAAAGCAGGCCGCTTATGGCCAACCTTACCCTTTATCCTTCCAAGCCAACTAAAAAGCACTCGTTGCAGCTTAAATTTATAGATCGACCGAGAAAAATTCGGCAATGGGAAGATGCTGGCGGAGAACAAGGTGTCGGGGGCTATGAAATCGTTATGTCTGCCACAAGTGAAGGGAGAAAAAACATTGTCGGGGGAGGGGGGGGGGGCGGGGGTGGTCGGCGAATCGTTGTAACGAACGAGGCGATAAAAATTCCTTTTGTTTTACGAGACTATTATACCGCGGCGGGTAAGCGGTCGGGCGCGAACAGCTCCTCCTTTTTACATTTCCGGCGCGCGCTCCCCGTAAATTACGAGGGCGGAAAGTAGGTTTTCGTTAGGAGGCGACAACTGCTCGGCACGCATCTATGTATGTACTATGTACCTTGCACAGAGGCTGCCTGCCTGCCTGCCTGCCTGCCTGAACACACTGGCCTCTCTCAAGCCCGGAGAACTTCGGGGGAAAAAAGAAGCTCTGCAATGGGAAACCACCGCCAGCAGACTCGATCACCGGACCAACCAACCAAACCGAGCGAGCGAGCGAGCATCGCATCCCCCGTCGTCCTACGTGCTACGGCTACTTCCACACTGGACACATCGCCACGTCTTCTCCACCTCATTTTCACCGCTGGAATAAATGTCACAGTTCTCTCGCCAGGCTAATTTCCGCGAGGGTGATGCGCCGCGCCCGTCGGAATAAAAAGGGGTGAAACTCCGACGGGGATGAGAGAGTAGTGAAGGTGATGGTGGTCGTAGCGAGTGAGAAGCGTGAGAATGAAACCCGATTCGCATTAAAGGTACACTGGCGCGCGGGACTTGAGAAAAGAAATGATTGCATTCACTTAAACCGGAACACGTTCTCACCGTGGAAGGAAGGGAGAAGGAGGGAGAGGGAGGGCAGTGTGAGAAGCGGGGGAGTAAGGGCAGTGCAATTTCAAGAAGGCGTCCTCGGGAGTAAGGGGTCGCGAAGTTTGGGACTGCTTCCAATTAACCAGGCACTAGGTCGTTCCCCGAGCAGAGAGTGCGATGGAAGGGCTCGCACCCTGAAGGAGTCAGGTAACTCTCAGGACGAAGTGAGGCGAAGCCATCGAGCAGCAGTGGGGAGAACGAGCAAGTGCAGTTACGGACCAAAGAGCCGGAGAGTGTGGCAGAGAGGGAGAGAGGGTGGATGCGGTAGGGTGAGAGAAGGGTGGAGGAAATTGTTTTGTAACCCGCGAGCGTCGTTAACCCGAAGACATCAATTTCTCGCTTAAATAATGACATCGAGGAAGATTAATTCGTTCGCCGGGCGAGGAAACTCGACCATTTATAATCGTTCCTCGCGAGGCTCGTGACACCAGCCGCGCGGCAGCGGCGGTGGCACTGGGAGCGCGCATCGCTGGAGAATCGCCTGCAAATTTCTGCTCGCGCATCGTCTCACCTCACCTCGCCCGGCCTCGCCTCGCCTCGCCTCGCTTACAACAGCGCGCAGCAGCATCAACCGCGTACATACAGCGCACACTTCGCCGCCACCTCACCTTAATTACATTTCCCACGAGGGCGAGCGCGCGCGCCATGCCGCGCGCCAACGAGCGAGAGGGAGCGAACACTGAGAACTCGAACTCGAAAGGGAACGTGCAAACAAGACGAATGCAACTCGGCCGGAGTTTGAGTGGCCCAGAAGCGACGCGTCGAGACCGAGCGCGCCAGAGGACTAGGGAATTTCCCGAGTGCGGGCGTAAACGCGCGCCGCGGCGCGCCGCGCCGCGTGCCTCTCATCCCCCGAGTGCGCCTCTGATAATCTGGAGCGAGGCTACGATCGCCAGCTCTGCCTCTTCTTCCCCGAGAAATTACAATGAATCCGAGCGATGAAAGATGATTATAACCACGCGAAAGCCCCACCAACAATTTCACACGCATATCCCCCCACCCTCCCTGATATTCTTACTCTTCCGTTCTAGTTTGAGAGAAGTTCTCGGAAGAGCAGCAAGCTGCTGCTGCTTCCTTGGGAGTTGGGAGCGAGCTGGTACTATCTCTGCTTGTGTGTCAAGGGGGATCGGCTTGTGGGAGAGGGCGAGCGCGCAGTACGGTGCTTTTCAGCCAAGCGCAAAAATAGGGGGACAAAGAGGCAATTCCAGTGTCGGGAGCATCTTTAATCCTTGAACTGGCTAACTGCCATAAAGGGCAGTGGGCTTGGGGCTCAAGCAAGGACCTACGGTTTGGCGAGAGATTTTTATTGTTGCGAAGCATGTTGCCGCGCACAAAAGGCCACCCCCCCCCCCCTGCCTATTTACGGCGTCTCTCTTCTCTTCTTGCGCCGCGCACTGGATGTGGTATTATTTTATTTCGCAATAATTCAAGCCTTCCTTTCTCTCTCCCGCTCTCTCTCTCGCTCTCTGCTTTCTCTAGCGATCCGCTTCTCAGAGCCGAGGACGGGAATTCGCTGTTACCAGCTAAGCCACTGTATTGTCGCTTTAACAGCTCTGCCCTCTCCTAGTTACTCTACTTCTCGCGAAATGCCATTTCGCATTCTGTCTCTTTAGCCGCGATACACCAGAAACGGGGACAAGATCATTCGGCGAGTGATTAAAAGCCTTTTTCCCATTAACGAACTTTCCATCTAGCAGGGAAAGTATTCAAGCGGTGGAAAAGTTGTGAGTTGGGAAGCGGCGGCGCTCAAAGTCGACGGGACCGATACAAGCCTAGAGTGAGTTAACGGTAGAATCAGAAGGGCAAGGAAGCAGAAGTGAAATCACGACGGCGCGGCTGGGATTGTAGAGGGCGATGAAAGGGCAGCGTGCAAAGATAATTGAAAGACGATAGGGCAAGGGCCCGTGAAGAAGACGATGCAAGCAAGGGATTGGGAGACGGGAGACTCCTAATTAATGGGTAGCAGCATCCACGGGAATGGAGTCCGCGAGAGGAAGAAAGGACAAGGAGTAATCGAGGCCCGGAGGCGAGCGCCTCCGAGGAAAGGAAGTAACCACTGCAGGTGAATGAAATGAGAGTAATGCAACCAATTAGTAAGAATTAGCATCGAGCCCCACTGCAATGGGACATGCTCGAAAGGCAAAGAGAGAGCGCTCGCGAGCAAGAGAGCAGGAGAGAAAGAGAGTCAGTTGCATTCCCCCGGGCTCCCCCCCTCTTTCCTCCGCCGTCTCTAAAATAATTACCGAGCTCCTCTCTTCAGCCAGGCCGAAGCCCCTTGCCTAGCTAAATGATTTCCGTGAGCTTTCTGCTGCCGCCGAAGCTACTCGTGTTCCCCTACTCCTTAGCACGCTTTCCCTTCTTCTTCTTCTTCTTCCTCCAAGGACACTGTTGCTACTTGCTTCCTCGCGCTGGATTCGCCACCCTCTTCGCTCTCGAGGTTGAGAGGGCCGAGGTAATCCTGACGAACGGTCAGGCAAGTAAGGATTGCCAACACGAGGTAGTTGGAAGTGCGAGGGATAGCAGCGTGTACCCGAGGAATCTCTCCCAGCCACCCCCCAACTGGCGTCTCGGTGAAGCAGGTAATTTGTTTGAGGGCCACGGCCGAGAAAGGGTGTACGACTAATCCGGCGAGCCCGGCAATTACAGAGATATGATAAGTAACGCTCTCGAATTTATCTGCAACATTTCTTCCCTACTTTTACACATTCTCCTCGCGCGGCCCTCGATCCCCTTTCCGGATTTGAGGCCACGCAATGTGTACAGGAGAGGATTTCGGCGTCAAGTTGCGGGGGTGTGTTGGAGTGTCTGTCAGGGGTCCACTAGTGGGCGCGAGAGGGCTGGGATATTTTTCCCAAGCAAAGGGAAATCTTAAATCACGATTGCAGGCCCGCAATCCCTTCGAGGGTGGCGTCTCTCCTGGCACGAGGAGATAGCGGGTTAAAAAGAGTGCGAGTTCATGGTAATTAATGTAAATGCGGATGTTCCGTCAAAGGGTGCGAGAGGCTCGGAGGAGCGCGACGAAGTGGACGTGAGAAATGGGGGAGGGTGGTGTGTGTGCGAGGGAGGGAGAACGGCGCCCTCAACGCCTGGGCAGCTCTCTCCACGCTGAAGCAGCAGTGCGCGCGTCTTGGCGAAGCGGGTAATTTGTTTCCTTACGAGGAGAGCGATGTACCACTAATCCGTTCCGCAGCGAGCGGAATTGTTGACTCGAATAAATGCCCGGCGCTTTGTTACGGATACTCGGGTCAGAGGATACTCCGCCCCCCACGTCCTCCCTGCCGCCCTCCTCCTCCTCCTCCTGCCGCCGTCTTCACCGCCAGCACTAGCACTAGCACCCTTCAATTCTAAAGTACACCCGTACATCGCCCAAGCCGCGAAAACAAAGCGCCAGGACTACCGCAACCCGCCTCCGCAGAACTGATCACTTTGTCGGAAAGTACTCCTATCTAATCTGAGAACTTCATCTCCAAACTTTTCACCGCTCGATTCGCACCCCCTCTCTCTCTCTCTCTCTCCACTATCTTCTACAAGTCTTTTTTACGAGTTGGTTGCATGCGAATATTTTTGTAAAAATGTATTGCGATAAAAATCGAATTAAAATGCGGAAGAGTGTGAAATCGACACTTCGATCTTCACTAATTAGTGGCTTAATTGCAAAAGTCAGTTAAGAAAGATGTATATGGCATTGAGGGCGAGGGGTACGAGCCACCTGGACTACTCGTGAAAGAGCACGAGAAAACCACTGCAGAGGACAGAATCGCTCCTAATTATATGCTAAGGAGCGATCTCTGGAAGTCAGATAAGGTGTTGACTCGACGATCCGCTGAAGGAGGAACTTTCGGCAGCCGCGGATTTGAATTACAGAGGGATCTTTAATTAATTTCTATTATTAGCCGTAGCAGCGGCACGGAACTCGTGTTCCTTCCGCGACGATGCCATTGTTGGAAAAACAATGAGCCGTCTGGAACGAAGGAAGCCCGGAACGAGCTGCCGAAGACTATCAACGCTTGACCGATTCAACAGGCAAACAAACACGAAATCTACTTCTTGGAAATAAATAATACGACAATATTTATTATTGACTCCTTTGGAATTCGAGGTTCCCCATAGATTTGCCGAGGGTTTCTGGGCTCATAAGCAGATCGTAAAGAAGGGTAAGGTAGGAGAGGTGAGCGCGGCTGTGAGCACGCCAGAATAATAAGGCGATTCGTTTGCGACCTCTCGTAAAGTATGAACGCCGTGCTGGACCGGCTGCGAACCTCGTAAATATCCGTCAGTACGCGCCGGCTATGAATTTATGAACTGGCTGGCGATATGTCCGATAAGAATCGCCAAATACCCGGTGTGTTGCCGCCCCGTATTCGCTAGTTCCGATATCAGAGTTAATTTCAGATACTTATGCGTACCACGATCACAGCCGCTTCATCATCGATCTACCAGAACTCTAGCTGCAACAGGGCACATCCTTCCTCCCAGCTCCGCAACCTCCTTCCTTCTCACTTTTTGGTAAAAGCTCATTGCTGAAACATAAAAACCCATAACGTGTATTATTGGAAATTATTGATGGGTGAACTGTTTATAAATGGTACGCTTACTCGAGGCCAATTCCTCGATCGGGATTATAAAACCAGCGGAAAATCTTTTGCGCATTGCTGTTTAAGCTGGCGTGTGTTGCGGAAGTGGTATCATCCCCCCGGAGTACGGTAACTTGCTCCCCTCGGCCGGAAGCGGAAAGTGGCCCGATAGATGCTAAAGTGGCCGGAGATACCACTCTCTTTGGAATCAGGACGTAGTTCCAAAATTCGTTCATTCCCGGTGGTGGCTTTCTCGATATCTGCGCTCCTCGCATTTTCTCCATTGGATCACGATAAGAAGTGGCGATCTTCGAAGTTCCCTCGGGGAATATAGAAGATTCCAAATCCTCTTGTTTCTCCGCCAGTGTTACGTTTGACTTCTTCCACGCAATCTGACCAAGTCCACTCAATGGATATTCTTTCTTCGTTAGTACGATATTTTTCGCGTTGCTCTTGATATGCTTTGCTTCATGTTCTTCAATACTCTCGTACGGATTTTCAGTAAAATTCTTTGATACTACGCGATCGAAAACAATGTCAAACTTCTCTTCCATCTGGTAATATGCCACTGCCAAAATTCTAAACAACCGATCTAATTTCGGCCGAAGAGTGGACTCTTCCGGCTGTGCTTCCTGCAGTAGCAGGAGTCTGGCCCAATCAGATTTAAGAGCACCAAAAGGCAGGGCATTTACAGGACATTTGAAACCACCGGTCATCGACCTTGCACTAGGAATATCGCGCAAGTTCAACCGGCTTAAATAGCTTTCCAATTTTAAGGCATCGAAATCCGCGCAGTTCTCCAAGGTGACTGACGAAAGCACTTCTACAAAAAGTAATGAATGAAGACACTCAACTATTTCTAGATCTACCAACTGACTTACGATGAGCGATGCAGAGGACTAACACTTGGAGGAAGAAGGAACACACCACGCGAGACATGATTATAAATACCAACTGACTAAGTGCGAACAGTCTTAGATTTAATTTCGCAGGAATCGGCAGATTCCCCAGTGCGAATGTTAGCGAATTCTTTCGACTCGCTGGTGGTGGGAGGATAGGTGGTTCTCGGGATGGGAACGCACTCCAACCAAAGACAGCAAGGCAAAGAATTTTATAGAATTTCGTACAACGATCTCTCGTTTATTCCTGACAATTGCAACGGACACCTCATCGTCTAACAACACCACCCTTCTTCACATTCGGACTCCATTTCCCAATGTCAACCACACGACCATGTGCCTGCTTCCTCGACTAATCAGTATTCGATACAATCTTCCTTCTTCTCGTGTGTACGCGTACATATAAAAATTATACATAGAGCCTACTATGATACAGATACAAAGTGGCTACGTACAGTATGTATAATCATCGTCACAGAAGCATCCGTTCTCCTTTCCGAGCGGGCGCAATTCCGGGAGGCGAGCTCGGCCGCTGATATTCTATTAGTGAGGTCTTACTAAAAAATCTTTCTAGATCAAAAGGAACAATGTTCTCGAGGTTTAGCGGTTGCCGAACAGGCCTCGATGGAGAGTGCATGCTGCGGTAAACAAGTGTCAAAACCACCGCGATCCTCACGTCGCTTGCACTTTGGTAACACGCGCCCATTTTTGTGTTTTGTTTTTTTTTCGGGATAGAGCTCGCCCACAGGGGGTTGGTCTGGACCGGTAACAAAAGTTTCTCCAAATTTTTTCCCGGACTGGACCGGCAAAGAAATTCGCCGCTCAATGGTAACTCTTTGCGAGAGAGAGCGCTTGTCCTCGCCAGGCGACGCAATCTCGACTTTTTTGATTGAACGATAAATCGCTTCGCTTCACCGGCATGGCTCGCCTTTGAGGAAGAAATATGCGCGGCCCATTATCAATATAGTTTGTTCAGTGGACTGAATGTAGATGAAAAGTAGTTCAGTGCGTCACCACGTCGTAAAATCAAAAAAGTCGAGGCAAGCCTCCGAGAGAGAGGAAAATCGACCGGTACACATTGCTGCTCTACTAGATAGAGACTGACTGTTGTCATTGATCACGTTTATCCCTGAAGCCCGTATGACAGACTAAATACCTACGGGTAACAGGTAACCACGCCTCCCTGCCCTGCCCTCTTCTGCCCTGTTTTGCCCTGCCCTGCCCTACCCAACCCTTTCGTCATCGATGTCCCCCCTCATCGCCATGGCCATTATCATCGTCAATGCAGCAGCGTCAATGTTACAATTACAATTAATGTTATTACTCTGTAATGGTATTTATCATGTGTTATTAATGTTAATAGTAATATTATTGTTATTTCTATTATTATTACTGTTACTTGCGTATTATCATCGTCGTCGTTATCAGTATTACTCCTATTACAACGTTTGCTCCACAAATATAGTCGCGCTCTTAGTTACTCGTATGTCTCTAGACTCTTTGTATTGTGTACTCTTATATCCTGGCTTCTCTATTCTTGTGTTATGTTTTTATTTTTATCTATACATGTATCTCGCTTGTTCCTTTTATTTGTTTGCAACCCTGAGACTACGATTCTACCGCCACGGCGAATCGATGAGTACGTATGTGTATGCGTCTATGTACGAAGTTAATGCTCGCGGGAACCCGAGGGATCCGTATGGACACGACAACTTTTAATTTCACAAAAATATCTGGTCTCTTGCACGGTTAAAGGACGTGAGAGTTTTTCCTTGAACACCAGAGATCAGCCAAGAAATGAGCCAAGATAATGGAGGGCGACGGTCTACGGTATGCTCCCTAAACGAAAGTTCATATTGAGGCGTCGCTTGTACGCGAGGGATATATCCGGCAAGATTGGCCGGGCGAAAACAGCGACTTGCCGAATGACGCGCGCGCGGGTCTGGGCCAAGCATGGGTGAACGGAACGTGTGCTACAAGTGAATTCAAGTAAAAGGACGATAAGGTGTGTAGACTTGGTGCGCCGAGTAACGCGTATATCACAGTTCGATGGAGAAGCCTTGCGGCCTCGTGCGTGCTGAAAGAAAAAGAAAAGAATAGCGGAGCCCGTGATTTTGACATTGTACATTGTAATCCAAGCTCTTATATCCCTTTTCCAAGACCTCTCCTCTCTCTTTCTCCCTAGGGTACACTCCAACATTCAATCAAATTGCAACGTTCAATACATTCGCATACTATACATCCGAACAAGTTAGGAGTCTCGATAAATTTCTCGAAAACAATCACTCTCTCGCTCTCTCACCAACATTCTAAAATTCTTCGACGGATCGCTACCGACCACACAATCTCCTGCACAAATCCCGCTCCGATGGGCAGTAAGAGAAAAAACATGATCGCGGTCGAGCACAGTGCTAACACGTACATATATGCTCCAGGACCGAAACGAAAAGCTCGATAAACTCATTAACGAAACATTCACCGTGGCACAATAGTCGCCCTATTAGTTTACTTCGTTACGCCGCATACTCTGCAGTGAGGTATGAATCATGAAACATAATGGAGAGAACCTAATGAACATGTTATACGTCAGGTGCTCTACGCTACTCGCTGTATCATGTATAAATGCAGGAGAATTTAACGAAATTTCCCTTGGACTGTAAGAAAGACAAATAAAAGGGCCTCGAAAGCACAGCGCGAACTTTCTGTCGAAAAAACCTATAATCGCCTGTCCTGACTTTATTGCACTTTAAAAAAGCCACTCGTACTTCCGAACCTCAGAACTTCCAACATTTATCAATAATTATATCTTCGTCAAAAATTTCTTTAAACAATTGCCTTTTCCCTACATTCGACTGCATAATGAAAATACATAATGGATCGTAGAAATAAAGTCATCTCTAAATCAGCTCAAACCCCACAGCTCGTCGCGAAACACAATAACGAAAAGATAATGAAATCATAGTACCGTGCTGTTTCTCTGCTGAAATAAATATTCACGTGTGCCTGATAATATTGAAGGAGGCGTTAAGAATTCGCTTCCAGAAAAGCGGTATTATGCGTGGCATCGCGCACGGGCCGCGTAACAGTAATAACTAGATAATAAAGATCCCTGAATACATACAATACAATATAATATAATAGAATATTATATAATATATATATTCTCCTACTCTGTGTGTGTGGCACGCGCGAATAACATGTCGCAGTCACTTTAACAACCGATTAAATCTGTCTGCTCACTCCCTCGTTCGTGAACTTGGCAACCTGGCCAAAGGTTCGTCCTCGAAACATACTCTCCACTCGGCGCCTCGTGAACAACAGCATGGCCTTAATTGGAGAACGATCCAGCCATTCTTTTGTTTTCTTTCCCATTTTATACTGGCCAGCTCTAGTTGCATAACTGGTTCCTTTTGTACGACAACTCATACCAGAGTTCAAAGGACTATAACTATGGATGTTCAATGCAGTACGTCACATCGATTTACGTCATCGACCCCTCTTTTAAAGTTACTTTAGAGTTACGACAACTTTAAAATGTGCTGTTAGTCTATATAAAATAACACGCACCTTGTACAGGCTATGAAAAATATAGTGTTTACGTTTATCTAGACGAATTGACTGAACTCCCGAGGAAATGCGCGAGTAAAACAACATTCGGACTGCATGTGTGTGTCTGTGTGTGTGTATGTGTGGTGTGTGTATATACGCAATTTTGATTCACTTAGTAACAGTGGTAACACGATGCTAACTATACTTACAACGTCAAACACCCACAGTTAGAACATTTGTATTTGATTTCTATAATCACCTGGCTTGGTATCGCGAGCATTCACGATCACTGTGTAAACGAAAACACTCGATTTATTTGGTAAACCTCCTGCCCATCGACAGGCCTTCGAACACTAGCCTAAAGTGAGAGCTCCGGGAAAAGCTTCTCCTACCTTGTACTGCGTGTTCTATCCTCAAAGAACGCATCTCTTGTACCTGTAAAAGGGGTACCTTAAAAGGAAAGTTCGGATACTTTGAACAAAGAGTGTGCCTGCTATCCTAAGATATTCCTCGAGTTTTTTCACGATTGTTGGTATCACTGGCCAAAGCTCCACACTTAAGTGCTCTTATATTTTCGAAGTCGAAGACCTTTCACTCACAAGCTTATAAAAAAAAACTGAAAAATACAAGTGCACTGTCTTACATTCTTTCTGTCTTGCGTTCTCTCCTACAATCCTTTTTTCGTCCATTCTCCTTATCTCTCAGTCTATCGTTCATTCTGGCTATCACGCACTATCGTTTGTTACCACTCCCCGAGGACGCGACATGGTGCGTCCTACCTACTGTCAATGTGCAACAGCTATCACACTGATATATTGCAGCAAATAACGGCGATTCTAACGTGCTTTCGGTCCCGATTTTGACAGAAGCAAGTTTAAAGTATCTCATCGGTAATAAGCAGCTTCTAACATTTCTACAAAGAGCTTATTCATCGGTACTTTCCCCGTTCGATAGATACTAGACCAAAATCGCCTGACAATTCCATCGACCTGCCTCAGACTGGGTAACACTAGGAACATGTTCTGAGTAGCTCGAAGCGCCTGTCCTGGTCTTACCGCCGCGACACAGTCCGACAACGAGTTTAAGATTGAATCTCGAAAACGATAAAGTGCTTGTGGTTCGTCCGATCTAGCATCACTGTTCGCCAGGATCAAGGCCTTCAATATGTAATATTCCTCCCGCGTCAAACCCAACCGTTGAAGCCTCTCAACGATCTGGATGCACTGTGGAACAAAACATCATACACCTTAGTATTCGACCAAGAATGGATAACAATAGAGGCTGTCACGGTAGATACCTACATGTGTATACAATTCTGTACAATGACACTCCCTCGCAAGCCGCTCATCTAAAATGAAATCCTGAGCGAACCTTAATCTACCATTATTTAGCATGCTTCTCCATGCTAGACTAAACGTTAAAATTTCTGCCCACGTGCTCTGCAGGAGTCGCATTTGGTCATTTAGTGCCAGACTACTGAATCCCGGAATTTGCTTGGCCCACCCTGTAAAATGACAAGTAATATTACATTATAATAACTGTTCCTAATTTTTTTAAATACCTGTGTCCATACAAAAAAAATTAATTACCAATTATTCCGACCAATTCTCGATCATATAGATCCGACAGCTGTCCAAGCACTCTCTGGTCTGTATCCAGAGTGTGGGAAAGGTTGGATACCTGCAGCATATCAGGCTCACAGGCGGCGAGGGCTTCGAGCATTTTATTATCTAATGACAAAAGGTTCAAGTTTCATTATTTGACGTGTTCGGTTGTACCTTTAGAGTTTTAGACTAA
Organism: Ectemnius continuus; assembly: GCA_910591665.1. NCBI lineage: Eukaryota > Metazoa > Arthropoda > Insecta > Hymenoptera > Crabronidae > Ectemnius > Ectemnius continuus. Next base: position 1,382,934 of record OU342868.1, on the reverse strand, counting down.
GAATCAAAACAATGTGAATGAAAGCAATAACATTTTTTTGCTACAAACATTCCCTGTTCCCAATGATCAAGTATAAATTAATTTTCGAATCTATAGAAGCTTACTTATTATTTCAGTAGAGCCTCCTGGTGCTACGTTTGCTTGAAACATTGAAACATTCCTATATAGCCTGGCATGTCGATTTGACAAATGTTTGCTGATAAGAATTTCGCGCGGCAATACATTTATAAAAGGTAATTGTGTCTCACCTTCTAGTGGGGCTGGTTTTACAGGTGTGTATGGATCGGTAGATCTCCTGTATTTTTGACGGCCACCTCGGACGCGGTCTAGCCGTACTCCTTCTTTGAGCATGCCTTGGCGTAGGCATTTTTGAAACCTACACGCCTGGCAGGCTTTTCTTCTACGTTTGTTTATCTCGCACTCCCCATTCGCAGGGCAGGTATACTCAATATTGCCTGTGAAATTACTCGCTATTTTATCGTAATATGTATGATCTTAATCCAGGTAGCACCAATGGAATTTTAATAGAAATAAGAATAACTGGATGTGTATAGGTCGTCGTACGGTTGAGATTTGATGCTACCTGGCAAAGCCTGTTTGAAACAGAATTCACAAATAGCGGGAAGTTCCTGTTACCTTGTATCGTTCTTTTGAAAAAAGCCTTGCATGCCTCGCAGGACGCGACACCGTAATGAAATCCGCTGGCTACGTCTCCACAAACGAGACATAGTCTTCTGGGTATCATATCCTCCTCTTTGACACCTTCCTGAATCCGAAAGTGAAATTTATAGTACACTGGCAGTTCTTTAGTTTTGCTGGAATATATCTAAGAGACCAATAGACAAGCAAATGTACCTCTGGTGTTCCTAGAGGCTGTGTGGTTGAGGAACAATGATGCATTTCTGGACTGCCAGGACTTCCCCCACCACCTCCACCATAATCTGGCGGTATATCCATCTTCGTGCAAATCGCCTAAAGGGACGTGTAATCGTGAACGCTTAAAGCAGGAATATAGTACGATCCTGCCCGTTTATCGCTTATGTTTAATCCCTTTGATATCGCGAGTCTCTCATTATCGTACAAGAAAGTGAAGTTTTCTTTCTACGACCGCGAGTGTTTTACGTGGGGTACCTCCTGATGCTGGAGAGTCGTAGTGGGTGAACAGACTTGGTAATTCTGCGTTGGCGTGCTGGGATTCTCGACTTCCTGCTTAATGTTTGCCATAGTCCTATTGTTTCCGATCATATTTTCTGTGGCGCCACCAGACATCATGCAAACCTAAAAGAAGCATATAAAAAAACTTTGTCAGCGAAAGAAATTCGATCATCCAAGATTTGCGGGAGGTTCGCCATTGCTCCGCGGGTTCTCCTTGAGAATTTAGACCTAGCTCAAGATGTACTTTAGTGTACGCATCCTCGAGCAGTGCCGACTGAGGCCGAAAAAACAGAGCGGCACGACGCACCACCCACCATCCGCTTTGCACTCGGTTGCATTTTTTTCGGAACTCTATTTTTAAGCGGGACCAACGCCGAGAACATTTTTAGATTTGACTTCAGAGGATTCGCGGTACATGCCTCTCGTCCACGTTCTTTCAGCGCGAATAATGCGAATAATGCCGATGCGTTAAATTGATGATTGCAGCAATGTCTTCGCGTCACGTCTAATCTACCAGGTATAATCTAGTCGTAGACAGAGAAATTGATGAGCCACTGTGAACAAGACTGGGGAATCACAGAATTTTACAGCTGCCTTTCTAACGTGGAAGGGAGGATAGAGAAGCAGCGCTGGGTATTACATTACAATATACGGTTCGAATAGTGAATGAAGACAGGATGCACACGCGGTGAGTCCGCGGTTGCCGGCAATGCCACCACCAGTGAATTTGTTTTGCGTTTATCCTGTCCCAGCGAGGGGGCTCTCTATTGTCGCTTTGACGATCGACGAGGAGTATGCTAAGTCAAACTTTCCAAAAATATCCTGCCGACTTTGTTCGCCGGCGTTGCTATGAAGCTCACTTTCAAGCATACACCAACCATTTCATCTCTCTTTTCTTTTGCTACGCCAGCTTTCGCTTAAAGCTGCCGAAGCGAAGATCGATTTTCCAACGGTGATAAAGAAAATGCCGGGTGGAATCGAGGAAAACCACTAGAGTGGTCAGGCTGCTTCCAACGAGCGTCATAAAATCGGAAAAAAGACGAAGAGTCTATGAAGCGGTCGACCTCGAGCTTTAATTTTTCTTAATACCTTGCGAACGGATTCTCGCGGCGCTGTTCGCCTATGAAAAAGTGTTTCCGCGTTGGGAGCTCTTGGAAGAACCTTCGAGCGAGCCCTAAATAGGTAGGGCGAAGCTGAACAAAGCAACGGTGAAAGGATTGCGTAAGCCTCTCCCTCTCGGTCCTCCTCTTCACGAGATCGTATGTTAAATACGATCGGGCGGAAGAGAGACGGAGCAAACTGGAGAAGGGATCCAGTGAACGAAGGAACAGGAAAGAAGGAGAGAAGAGAGAAGAAGTTGAAGCTGAGTGTGCTGAGCTGAGCAGCAAGGGGACAGATAGACGAGGAGAGGAGGGAAGAGGACAGGCCGCGGAATGTCTGGCTGGCCTTGAACTTGACTTTTCTCAGATGTGGTCGAGCGACGATTCACTCGTGTGACACTGAAAAGTCTTGAATCGACTGCCTCAATTTATAGAATTTATCCCACCCTGTAAATTCCTTTACAGCTCATTTGTACATCAGCCCCCCACCATTTCCTAGCATTACGCCCTCCCATCGTTAACATTCTTCCCATTTCATGTCTATTAGAACCAACCGCGAAAAAAGAACTAGACCCTCACCAACGATACTAAAGTCGATTCAGTGCGACAAGTTCCTTCTAGCAACTAGACCGAGCTAACGCATCCTCCAATTACCGGTATAACTTCTTGGGTATGCAAGCAAGCAGTTACGTAAGAGGGTACCTGTACTTACAGCTGTAGCGAAGTCTAATTGATTCATCGTATATGTAAATATTGCGATGGTTAAATCGGCCGTGCAGCCACGCGACGTACAAGAAACTCGCTCTACAAGAATGAAGATTCAAAGTGAAAGAGAGTGAAGGAAAAAAGGAAGGCAGAGAATGGTGAGTTGCATAAGCTCGCATCCCTTATCGAGTATCGGCTATGGAATAGGCGAGAGACTAGTGTTTGCCCTCGGACAAACTAAGTCAACGGCAGAAAGAAGCACGCCAGCGGAGCCTCTTCTCTCTATCTAGCTGTCCTCGAACTTGATCGTGAATTCCCTGGTGCGACAGCGCCGCGTGCATATATACAGAGCGGCAGAGCAAACAGAGTGCGCCGGCGTCCGATAAACCCGTGTCATCGAGATGAAAGTAATAACGAAGCGGCGGCGGCGGCTGCGGCGGTGGCGGCCACCACGCAGCCGAACACATCTGTTTATTCTGATTTTGGGCGATAGTGGCCTCGTTAGCAAGAAGAGGTGTTGGCATCGAATCGCGCGTCACCTGCTCGCTAAAGGAATAATACGAGAGGAGACGAAAGGGAACGAAATGCAGCTCAACTGCGGCTAGTTGCAGTCGGGCAGGACGCGGCAAGACGAGAAAGAAAAAAGGAGAGAACGATCAGCGCCACGTCAGTCTCTATCTGGTTAGCCTCGAACTTGACCACTCGTGCGAAATGCTTGCCACATTAGTCTCCCACGTTCGACCTGCCACAATGAAAAAAAAGCGAAGAAACCAACGCTCCCGAATGAGATTGTAATGTCGCCGTTACCGCCGCGCCACCGACACTCTGCTCCACCAACTTCGTCCAAATCTTTAGCCAAACAGAGTATAAGATCGATCTCAAGGACCCGGGAGGAAAGTAAAAGCGAAGAGAGCGAAAGCATATAGTATAGCGAGAGGGAGAGAGAGAGGAGTGTTGCATAAGCGAGATCGTTAATTCCTCGATTCGGGTATCCCCGATAGTCCTCCTTCCTGGCCCGGTTAGGATCGCCAAGAGCGAGAGAGGGAGAGAAGCTCGATGAGACAGACAATGAGAGAAGGAGAGGCATACATATCGGACTATCCGGTTAGCCTTGAACTTGACTTTTCTGCGGGAGAGGCGGCCGCGTTCGTGAAGGCCGCACCGGAGAGCTGCCGCCACCGCCGCCGCCACCGCCGCCGTCGACACTACCGCCACGCCATATCACAATTTTAGACGCCGAATGCCGCCGGAAAGAGCCGACGCCGACGACCTTGGCTCCCTCCGTCACTGATTCCGTCCCTCATCCACAATTCGCCTCATCTCACTTCCACCGACTCTCTCGGTTTGCACGCCCGACCACCTGCCTCTTTCTTTCGCACCCTCTTCTGCTCGCACGCACTCTCGCACTCATTCCATCTCTCTCTCCCTTCAACATACACACGCACACGCAGACTCACACTCCCCGCCCTGACGTTTATCTTTTTCCATCAAGTTCACTTGCACTCCCATCACCTAGCGATCGCACAGCCACCACGGGTTCTCTGCCGTAAATCCTGGTAACATCGCTTCTGATAGCGGCAGCGTTGTTTTCGCGAGCAACGGAAGAGGAAGTGAGGACCCGGCTCTGTCTGGATGGAACAGGTTCGAATGGTAGGAACGAGCGCGATTCGATGGAAATGTTGCGCGCGTACCGGGCATAGATTTGCCCCGAGAGTCCAAGTATCGCCGAGTGGCACAAAGGTGAGAATCGAAACTGGAAAGAGACAGAGTGCGGAGCGCCGGTTATTTACTTTCTATAAATGTATCCGGCAATCGGCAGACTGCGACCCAAATATCGATTGCATCGCTCTCACACGTAATCGTATTTATACAGCGATAACGTACGCAACGGCTAATTATTATCGCGATGTGCGTCTTAACGATTTTCCTGGGTGAAAAAGCACTCGATGCTTCGGCGAATATTCGATCCGAGGCCAGCTGAGTGTTTACTCGTATTTTTCTGATAGCAGACACGCTCTCCTCGGCTTTTCGCCGGCGAGCGGGCGGGCGGGGCGTGCTCTCAATTTTTCCCCCTCGGTGAACTTGGCAGTATGACGTGGAGGACTATGCTCGGATACAGATATAACTAAACCGGTAGAGGGGCTTGAATTATTTCACCTAGCAGCCGAATTGTACGGCATTTTACTTTTCTTTTCATCGGAGCCAATTACATGCTAATCCTTGTGCGAAAAGGGGATCGGCAAAATTAATCTCTCGAGGAATGCGGGTAAGGGTAAAGTTGGCGAGGAACATCCAAGCGGGAAACACAGCTACTGGTACTAGCAGCGCGGAGCAGTGGGAAGTCCAAATTAACGTACACATTCGAGGCGCTAACGAATTGCGGGAGTCAGAGTGCAAAAAATGTCGGTGTATCGTGAATCGCAGGAGCGTGCAACTCTCGTTATCTGTTGCCAGTTGCCAGGCGCGATATCACGAAATAATGCACAACTCGTGTAATTCGATGGATCACCCTTTGGAAGTAGGTACAACCTCGTCAATTGAAAGTACGCTCGGCTAATGATTCACCCTCGGCTAATGATTCACCCTCGGCTGAACGTATACAAACCGTATACCAAACGTATAAAGAGGGAAACGGGCGGAAAGTTCGTACAGGTATAAAAATACCTTTGGTGAGGCGTAAGGGCTCATTATACAACGGGCCAAAATCGTGACGCAGTGTAGCCCGAATGAAAAAATGGGAGAATCCCGGTGTATCTGACGTGTGAGGAAGAGGGTATAATTCTGCCGAAAGACAAAGAGGTACGGAGACGGTACGAGCTGGTCGATACGTTCCCTCCAACTGCGTTGCTGCGAATGCGTATATCCACGGCGAGAGGAGAGTGCGTACGCGCGTATACGTGCGTAGAGGGTAGATAGGGGTGACTTCGTGATAAGCATCCATCGATTTTTCTAGAATTTAGAAGCACCGTGGTCTTCAATAAATGAGGAAAAATGTAAAAGTCATCCAAATTAAAATAATCAATATTGGGATCGGCCACACGCCAATGAATTGAAACCCTTGAGAATTCTCGAGTGCGGAGTGGACTCTTTCGCAACAAGTCCAACTAGCTATCACCTAGGCTAGCACCCTCTTTCTCTCCCTTTCTCTCTTGCTCTTGGAATTATTATAAGCGGCAAAGTTAGAAGACAGTAGTGGGTATAGGTGGGCGGCTACGGAATTAGAAGTAGGTGGAATAAATCGATTCCCCGAGGATGAAGACCCTGGGTCGCGGTCAAGGCCGCATTGGCTGCCGCCACTGCCACTGCCGCCGGCCGCCCCCATCCGCTCAAGTCTCCGAGAGAAGCGCGCTCCGATTTCGCATCAGGTTTATCCAATAAAAATAGCGTGATAACCAGCCGATGTATGTAATACGCGACGTAACACCAGGCCAAGCTTGGTAAGGAATGCACTTTCGTCGTCGCGCGACCACCGCCCGTTTTCTTTATCTCCAATCTCCTTTCGAAAGGAAAGCAAATTGACGCTCTCGAGAGATAACACTATTTTTGCCACCTGACGCCTCATATGTCTGAATGTCTGCACGTCTTGTTCAAGAACAGGCCGAGCCACACTTTCCTTAATTCCTTGAATAATTTAGGAAATCTGAAGGGAGGGAAACCTTCAAAAATATGCGAAAAAATGAATTTTGAGCTAGGGCTCTGGAATTTTTTCTACTTCTTCCTTGATGTAAAAAAACACTTTCTACCAAGTTTCAGCCCCGGGAAAGATCGGGAAGATAAAAAAACATAGGGAAAACCGTTGAAATGAAATATTCAAGATCGGTTTTCCACATGTTTTAGGTAGAATTCCGGCATTTCCCCCACAACATTTATGTTTTTTATCCGTTTTGAGACACGAGCAATTGAAAAATCAAGCGTTCGTCCCGGTCCCAGAACCTTCGAAAAATCGAAAATTTTTGAAGGGGTATGCCTTAAAAAATTTGCGAAAAAATGAATTTTGAGCTAGGGCTCTGGAATTTTTTCTACTTTCTCCTCGATGCAAAAAAACACTTTCTACAAAGTTTCAGCCCCGGGAAAGGTCGGGAAGATAAAAAAACATAGGGAAAACCGTTAAAATGAAATATTCAAGATCGGTTTTCCACCTGTTTTAGGCAGAATTCCGGCATTTCCCCCACAACATTTATGTTTTTTATCCGTTTTGAGACACGAGCAATCGAAAAATCAAGCGTTCGTCCCGGTCCCAGAACCTTCGAAAAATCGAAAATTTTTGAAGGGGTATGCCTTAAAAAATTTGCGAAAAAATGAATTTTGAGCTAGGGCTCTGGAATTTTTTCTACTTTCTCCTCGATGCAAAAAAACACTTTCTACAAAGTTTCAGCCCCGGGAAAGGTCGGGAAGATAAAAAAACATAGGGAAAACCGTTAAAATGAAATATTCAAGATCGGTTTTCCACCTGTTTTAGGTAGAATTCCGGCATTTCCCCCACAACATTTATGTTTTTTATCCGTTTTGAGACACGAGCAATCGAAAAATCAAGCGTTCGTCCCGGTCCCAGAACCTTCGAAAAATCGAAAATTTTTGAAGGGGTATGCCTTAAAAAATTTGTGAAAAAATGAATTTTGAGCTAGGGGTCTGGAATTTTTTCTACGTTTTCCTCGATGCAAAAAAACACTTTCTACAAAGTTTCAGCCCCGGGAAAGGTCGGGAAGATAAAAAAACATAGGGAAAACCGTTAAAATGAAATATTCAAGATCGGTTTTCCACCTGTTTTAGGTAGAATTCCGGCATTTCCCCCACAACATTTATGTTTTTTATCCGTTTTGAGACACGAGCAATCGAAAAATCAAGCGTTCGTCCCGGTCCCAGAACCTTCGAAAAATCGAAAATTTTTGAAGGGGTATGCCTTAAAAAATTTGCGAAAAAATGAATTTTGAGCTAGGGCTCTGGAATTTTTTCTACTTCTTCCTTGATGTAAAAAAACACTTTCTACCAAGTTTCAGCCCCGGGAAAGATCGGGAAGATAAAAAAACATAGGGAAAACCGTTGAAATGAAATATTCAAGATCGGTTTTCCACATGTTTTAGGTAGAATTCCGGCATTTCCCCCACAACATTTATGTTTTTTATCCGTTTTGAGACACGAGCAATTGAAAAATCAAGCGTTCGTCCCGGTCCCAGAACCTTCGAAAAATCGAAAATTTTTGAAGGGGTATGCCTTAAAAAATTTGCGAAAAAATGAATTTTGAGCTAGGGCTCTGGAATTTTTTCTACTTTCTCCTCGATGCAAAAAAACACTTTCTACAAAGTTTCAGCCCCGGGAAAGGTCGGGAAGATAAAAAAACATAGGGAAAACCGTTAAAATGAAATATTCAAGATCGGTTTTCCACCTGTTTTAGGCAGAATTCCGGCATTTCCCCCACAACATTTATGTTTTTTATCCGTTTTGAGACACGAGCAATCGAAAAATCAAGCGTTCGTCCCGGTCCCAGAACCTTCGAAAAATCGAAAATTTTTGAAGGGGTATGCCTTAAAAAATTTGCGAAAAAATGAATTTTGAGCTAGGGCTCTGGAATTTTTTCTACTTTCTCCTCGATGCAAAAAAACACTTTCTACAAAGTTTCAGCCCCGGGAAAGGTCGGGAAGATAAAAAAACATAGGGAAAACCGTTAAAATGAAATATTCAAGATCGGTTTTCCACCTGTTTTAGGTAGAATTCCGGCATTTCCCCCACAACATTTATGTTTTTTATCCGTTTTGAGAGACGAGCAATCGAAAAATCAAGCGTTCGTTGCGGTCCCAGAACCTTCGAAAAATCGAAAATTTTTGAAGGGGTATGCCTTAAAAAATTTGCGAAAAAATGAATTTTGAGCTAGGGCTCTGGAATTTTTTCTACTTCTTCCTCGATGCAAAAAAACACTTTCTACAAAGTTTCAGCCCCGGGAAAGGTCGGGAAGATAAAAAAACATAGGGAAAACCGTTGAAATGAAATATTCAAGATCGGTTTTCCACGTGTTTTAGGTAGAATTCCGGCATTTCCCCCACAACATTTATGTTTTTTATCCGTTTTGAGACACGAGCAATCGAAAAATCAAGCGTTCGTCCCGGTCCCAGAACCTTCGAAAAATCGAAAATTTTTGAAGGGGTATGCCTTAAAAAATTTGCGAAAAAATGAATTTTGAGCTAGGGCTCTGGAATTTTTTCTACTTTCTCCTCGATGCAAAAAAACACTTTCTACAAAGTTTCAGCCCCGGGAAAGGTCGGGAAGATAAAAAAACATAGGGAAAACCGTTAAAATGAAATATTCAAGATCGGTTTTCCACCTGTTTTAGGTAGAATTCCGGCATTTCCCCCACAACATTTATGTTTTTTATCCGTTTTGAGACACGAGCAATCGAAAAATCAAGCGTTCGTCCCGGTCCCAGAACCTTCGAAAAATCGAAAATTTTTGAAGGGGTATGCCTTAAAAAATTTGCGAAAAAATGAATTTTGAGCTAGGGCTCTGGAATTTTTTCTACTTCTTCCTCGATGCAAAAAAACACTTTCTACCAAATTTCAGCCCCGGGAAAGATCGGGAAGATGAAAAAACATAGGAAAAACCGTCAGAATGAGGTGAATTCCATTATTCTGGAGGCTATTTCCAGTTGTTTTCGATACAAATCCGGCACTTTGGCTACTGATACTATGTTTTCTATCCGTTTTGATACTAAAACAATTAATTTATGACCGATTCAGAAAAGTTGGAAAAGTGTCGGAAAAATATAATGTATTAACGGACGGAAAATACGCGTTAATATATAAAAGCATATAATAAAAGTGAGGATCGAATAGAGGAGAAGCTGCCAGGAGAGGAGTAATCCATCGTGAAAGAGATGTTATTTCGCGCGCGCTCGATACGGCGCAGCAAAAATTCCTATGTAAGAGGATTTGGCCTGTTTCACGTATTGTCCAAGGTTAGGGCTGGCCCGGCACTCCACTGACGTCACCGACGTCTCGTGGCCTCAAACTTGACTCCCCACTCGATTCCACCGAAAGCCGATGATTACCGTGGTCCCCACCAGGAGTGCTCACGCAGCCAGACGCACGAGACGCACAGCGAGACAACCCTCTTGCCCTCCTTCCTACCTCACCCTCCGGAAAGTGAACCGTTCTATCACATCATCGAGCAGCAGTACCCCACTGCTCCTCTTCGATAAGAAGCTGACCAACCTTCTTGACAGCTAATTATTACAGGCTGACATACCATCGTCGTTCGATATCGATGGCCACCTAATCAACACTGCAATTTTTCCGTGCAGAACCATGACCAAGCTCTCATAGACTCCAACAGCCTTTAGACATTTCTATGTCAATTGGAAATATCAGAGGCTAGGTGATGTCCAAGATGCTGGAGGAGCCGGGGACGCGAGAGATATGTCAAGAGGGGATTAAAGAGGAGTGAGACCTTCGCTCCAAGTGTACGCACTTACACGTTGAGCAGAGCAGAGCAAAGCAGAGCTAAGTGCACACACGGCCTTCCGTCGAGATTTCATCGGGCGTAAAGCCTGCGGAAGTTCGGGGGACCAGAGTGAAAAATCGGTGCTCCAGAAATACAGCCTGACGCGGCGTAGTCGGTCGATAAATATTTTTCTATCGGCCTCCTCCCCCAGCATTCTCGCCCTCGCTTTCTCTCATTGTCAGTCCTTTAGCTAAGTCAACAACAGTTTTATATGCCGGCGAGGCCGATGCATACGAGCCACCTCGAATTCGCAGCGGTTCATTCAATGCGCGCATGCTGCGAACTTCGGCGGGAGCCGATCAGATGATGATGTATGTAGCACGCCGACGAAGAAGTCGAGTTGTGCTGGATTTGTCGAAGCAAGAAGGGAGAGTATCGTCGGTGGCATCGACAGAGTTCAAGCGTGCCAATAAAATTCTTTCTTCCACTCTTCCAGCGAGAAAAAACGAGAGCGAGGAGGAGGAGGAGGTGGAGGAGGAGAAGGAGCGCGCGCGCAGACGGGCGCAGGCCCAGGGCGTCGCGCGCGTTGAATAATACTGGCCGATATCGTGGACGCGATTCCACGTTCCTCTGCGCCGTACGCACGTGGAATTGCGTAAGGTCCCGATTGCGTAGGCGTAGCAGTACGTATGTAGATGCGTGTGGCTAACTGGCCGGCGAGTACTGAGGACTGGAGAGGCTGGGAGAAAAAGAGATCGCACCAATGCGACATTCCATGTAGCCACTTTACGCACACACGGGCGCCCTCGCAACTCACCAGCGAGACGAGACGACGGGAGCATCGTTTACCAGCAATCTCAAGGTGGAGGGTTATCTAATTTTAAAATATACCCGAACGGGCCGGCCTCAATGAAAAAACGTAGCCGCTGCCGAGAAACTCCGCGGCCTCACTTAATAATTAAGCGCATTGCTTTGCACGCTCGTCGAATCCTTATCAGCCCCCAACTGTGCTCTTTCTCTCGGCAGGCAAATCATCGAATCAAGTGGGAAAATCTCTAGAGGAACTCTTCTCCAACTTGGAGCAAAGATCAGGATTACCGCAATATCGCCGCCGTTATCGCTCGGCCGCGTGTTAACCCTTTGTGGTCCTATGGCAAGGCCGACTCGCCGAAACTATATTCAATTGGCAAAGTAGAGGAATGCCACGGGAAGCCTGCATCTTTTGAGTCACGCGATATGAAAAAATCAGCTTATCAAGAGGGCCACTTGAAATTATTACAGATGGGCCGTAGATAACCGACCTACACTCTCGCGTATCGCAGCTGGCGTGCAAATCGAGCCACCATCTCTTTTCGTTTTCTTTCGCCGAGTTACACCATGCGAAAGAGGGTGTGCGTAATCGATGTGGTAGCTTCGAACCGAGTGGGATAAAGGCGATCCCGATTCTCCGCCAATTCTGCTTAGCCCAACGAGCATTAAAAGAGCAAATGGGAAAAAAGTATTTGCCGAAAGATCTTTGACGTGGGCTCAGACGCAGTTAGCTACCGCGCTGCTATAAAAACCCGCACCTTCTTCATAACACGCCACCGCCAACAGTACTAGATGTAAACATAAAATATTTCAATCATCCAGTTTCGCGTGCCCGGCCAACTATTACAATGCACCCGAAACCTTCATCAAAGTATGTAGAGAGAAAAATATATCGACGCGGGCCAATTTTTCCTTTTGACCGGTAAAGGAAAAATTGTCGGCAGCGTCTAGAATGGATTACCTAACAGTCAGACATGAGGTAACGTAATAATACCGAGGTATCGTTAAAAGTGACTGCCACTACTGGCAACGATGATACATATCTACATGTAATGCTTCCCTACACAGCCACCAGCTGAAGCCAGACATCCTACCATCGAGACAAACGATTCCTAGCCAGGTTACGGAAGCTTTACAAAAATACAATAGCGGAGAAAAGCACGTCCGCCCTGATAAACGCTTGAAAAGGTAATTGCACGATGAAAAGGCCGCACTTGATAAACAGCAATAGGGCGACACAAAAAATTGGAATGGTACCACTCTAAAATACTAGCAGTGGCCAGTTTAAAGAGGGAAGCATTTGAGAGAAGATTGAGGGATTGGTGGGCAAAGTGGATTGAAAAGTATGCGGAGAGCGTTGGTCAATAATATCAGCTGGAGAAGCGTGCGGGGGCGGCAGACTGGGCGGACGTAAACAAAGCCACGAGATCGTGATGGAAAGAGCGAGGTTATGGCGATCAGACGTACCACATCATACATCCAGGCATCCATGATCGTATTCCGTGTTTCTGGGGGACACCGTGTCACTGTGCCCGAGAGCAGTTCAAACACTTTTTCGCGGGAAACCAACTTATGGGTGTGATTGGAGGATCGGTGCGGATGAAGGCAGAGAAGCGTGGCTGCGCGATAGCCCGAACCTGAGTGAAGAGAGTATACGACCTTTGCGGCGCGGCGGGCCGTGCGCGACTGCCTCTTCGCCGACGGCGACGACCACGGCCAACGGGCGCACCACTCTACGACACACCGCCTGCTTTGCCTTGCCTTGCCTTGCCCTGCCTCACCCGCCACCCGCCAACGCCACACAACCACCGCCACGGCCACCACAGCCCCCGCGCCTCGCACCAACACCCAAACGTCCGGCCCCGGCTCCGGCTTCGGCTCCGGCTACGGCCCCGGCCCTACTCTCCTCAATCTCAACACACTCAGCACGCGCCGAGCAACCAGCAACGCTCAGCCACCGATACACCGCGATGCGGTAATACAACAGCCAAACCCGATAGCCAATACAACTACTCCCTTTCTCTTTACTTATAACTATATCAACATACCATGCCAAACTCTTCATCAGTTCCATGTTTTTTTTTACTTCACCAAATACACACTGTTCTATATATTAATTCAAGTTCGCGCACATTTTTAAATATTATTGACTACGACTGGCGGGAATCGCAACATTTCCTAATTTAAACAAGTCACGAATACAATCGACGAGATAACGATATTAATCATTCCTAGACAGTCTGGTCGAGGAGTAAACGAGATTATCCCGAAAAGCCAGGGAGTAAATAAACTTTCCTGGTATTTTGCTGTGGTACCACTCCGCGCTGGGCCTCTAGTAGGCCCATAATGGGCGCGACCAATGCGGGCGCAATATATAGTATGTATTTTCGCATACGTTTTTCCAAAATATTTTGCACCGCGGTGCATTAAAAGCCGCCGCCGGTCTACGTTAGGCTTTATCGGTGAATGAGGAGCGAAGAGAAAGAAAGCTATCGCTGATAAAATCAACAGCGATCCCAATCTAACAACACAAATGTTGCCCCTTGGTACAAATAAAAAGTGAAATATCATTTCGGATAAGATCGGGAGTACGGCAAATCGGTCATTAACACCGGCCAACAATCACCTTGAAATTAACCGAGGCTTTATCAGTCCTGCCACAATTGGAGTTTTCGCAGCTAGTATTCCGCCTTTTGCGCCAGATCCAACTGTTTTGCATATGACTAATCTCGTATACTATGAGGCAAGAACGGTGTACTTGGTGGCTGCCCGAATTTTTACTGCGAATGAGCGAATAAAATGTTACATCGTCATCGCTACTCGACGCAATACCGGCGAGGAGAATCCCTATTGATTTGGGGAAAAACGACGACGACATCCTCGTTGTCCTTTGAGCAGCAAGCCCATGTAAGGGCTCGCGTGCTAGATAGTCTCCTTCGGAAGAAGGTAATCCTTCCACAAAGTAGACGGTCACGACGCGCCTTGTCGCCGGCGCATAATATCGAAAATCCTCGAACAAACCGGTGGTGGAAGGGTTCGTGTAAAACGCGAGGGAGCAACGGTTCGCCGGGGACGAAGTGAGGCCCGAGGGGTTGCTACGCCGATTACGCAGTATCAGCTACGTACGCAGAAGAACCAATTGAATTTTCGGCCATAGGTAGGACTGCTAGATCGATCGAGGCAAACTCCCTTCACCCCTGCCTCTCGCGACCGCTTTCGTTGCGAACCTTCACCTATCCAACACTAAACCACGACTCTTCTAATGCATATTCTCTCAGTATATGGACAATGAAATCATGAATAGATGACCGGCGAAGGCATCCGCCCCAGAAACGGATGTGCCTTCATTGCGCATAACACGGTCAGGGTCATACTGTTCCTTGTGGAAATGCTAGTTAAGAAAATATTAGTAACAAAGAGAGAAAATATGGGAAACGAGGGGCGAAAGTGAAGCGGAGGGCTGCGCTGGTAGGCTGTGACGGCGACGATGACGATGACGACGGCGGCGGCGGCGGCAACAAGGCTATACTGGAGGTGGAAGAACAAGGACTGGCGGGCGGTAGGCAGAGCGAGGAGGAGGAGGAGTACAAGAGTAGGAGGCAACCGATGGCCTTGAACTTGACTGCCGCCGTTTTTGCGCACAGCCGTCGCCCGCCCAAAACAGCCCACCGGCGTAGAGACGGAGAACTTTTCGTTTAGCATCGATGCTCGCAATGCTGAGCCAGGCCCGAGCATCTCTGGCAGCGAAATTTCATTCAGACTTTTCTAAACCGAGCCCCCTACATTGAAAATTAGTGGTCATTTCCTATTACAGTGAGCAGCGACTTCTCACTGCAATTGGCAGATGGTCTGCCAGAGACCAGCACTGAAGTACGCTTCTGGCCGCACTGTGCAAACACAATTAGTGTTCATTCACGTATGGCAATCAATCGCATAGTGCACTATACGCGGACAGAGATAGACCCGACACGTGCCACTTCTTACTGCAGCACCAGTAATCCATGCATGCATGCTGATTCATCTCCGAGCAGATGTAGCACTGCACCGTTCAAATATAAGCGTTCATTTGAAAACGGTTGTGACAATCTCTACGAGGAATATCTCGTGTTCTGAATGGATAAACAGATACGTGTGAATCCCCACCAGCAAGATTTGCCCACGGCTCTGTTTCCTTTAGTAATTAAAAATGCGAACGGTTTGTGAAGAGCCTGCCACGTCCACCGATGAAGTTTGCGCGCACCGATATATTGATCGGTGGTTAAAGTAAA
Source organism: Ectemnius continuus (assembly GCA_910591665.1). Lineage (NCBI taxonomy): Eukaryota > Metazoa > Arthropoda > Insecta > Hymenoptera > Crabronidae > Ectemnius > Ectemnius continuus. The sequence continues at coordinate 1,367,465 of OU342868.1, read as the reverse complement.
GATAAAATATTAAACTCTATCCTATAGAGGGGCGGGGTATAAAGAGTTGGAGTTTTCTTGGGCAAGGCGTATGAGAGGAAAATGGAAAGAAGCTGCTGCTAATTTAAGAAAAAGGATGTGTACCGACAACAGAGTCGCGGCCTCGAAAGCTCGCCGACGAAAAAAACCACAGGCCATGCCAGTGGGATCATCCGGCAAATGTATAGCCCGGGTTGAGGTAGGCAGACTACGAGCGAACACCGGATCGATATAGCACTCTCGCTTTCTCATGCTCCCAATATACGTATATACATATCTAGAACTGTGCTGTATCTATATGCCATGGAAGACACAGCAGCACGCGCAAAACAACGTCGACCCCCTCCGTGAATTGGCCATCTCTCTCTCTGCTTAGAATTGCGAGTGCGCGCCGTACATACATATTTACATTTTGCACATACTGCCCGATACGTCACCAAGAAGCCAAACATGACGCTGCACTCGCAACTTATAATCCCCACTGCACGGAAATGCAATACTGGCGCACCCATTAAGTGCCCACATTAAATCTTTCATAGTATTCGATAGTAAGAGTGAATGGCTAATCGAGCAAGTAATACCAATGTTACTTGGATTTATGATGCTCGAATGGCAATTGTAATACCTATCATTGAAAATGTTAGCAAAGAAAGAAAACTTAACATAATACTTGTTATCGCCATCAAAACGTAACCTGTCATAATTGCGATAAACAAAATGTTTACGACAGAAGAGATCTGAATCATAATTTAAGTGGTTTGAGTTTCAAGTGGGAGAAGCAGTCGGTAAGTGCGAATAAATTCCTTCGCTATCCGCCGGTATCACATGAAAATCATACCAATGAATGGCTCGAATAAATTTTTAAAGTTTACTATGATGAATAACACAAGTGCATATTAATGCAAGTTTTCATCGATAGAACCGGTTACATGCTTCACTGATTGAGGCAGGTACTCCAACTTGGTAGATAATATGTATTTAAAAATAAGAGAGCACGCAGTACACAAATCCGGCCTGAGTCAAGAGAATGGCGATAAAGGAGGCGGGAGAGCGTGCAAGACAATTCCGTATTTATCGCGGCTGCTTCACCCCCTGATTTCATAACGCGTGTTTTTCTGACCGAAAAAAATCAAGGCCGTCGCAGCAGCAGTTGTGAAACCAGCGCGGCGAATTTCAAGGTTGAAAAGTGGATGGAGCCCAAATGGAACCACGAAATCTCGACTGTCACGTAAGCCGTTCGGCTGGCACACGAGGGAGGCAAGTGGAAAGCGCGTGGTTGGAGCCGAGATAATCACAGGAATTACAGTAGTGTACACAGTAAAATGTAAACGAAATCGTAACAAAGATGGCGGAAGGAGATTTGGCAGATTGTCGATGCCGTAGCCTCGAAAGCGGCATGGGATGGCGCGCGCGAGCACATCGCAACGTAACAATGGACAACAGATAAATAATCTTACCCGAACCGTCCTGGGTTCCTTTGTTTCTCCATGGCGTGTCGGGTCTCGTCGTTTACGGATGAAATATTGGAGTAATGGCCGATTCCACGACACACGAGAAGCAGAAAACCCGAGGATGGCGCGGCTTATTGTGCGCCTGGCGCCATCGCACGTCTACGACGCAGACGTGAGTTACAGATTCAAATTCAGCCGGTGCTACTCTCTGCCGGATGAGAAAAAACTTGTTGAAGTCTCAGCCGTTAGGATCACCATCTCCCTGCTATCGACAAGTGTACATTTTTAGAGATGGCCAAAAACACAAAATATCATACACCTACAAAAAGAATCTCACTCTTTATTCAGATGACAAATTCCGCAACAACGTACAATTGAAGTATAAACTACAAAAACTTTTCTATTTCGCAAATAATCTGGTCTCCATTCCATACTCCTTTCTCGACGACTGGTACCTCCAGTTTGGAGAATATTCCCTTAAATAATCTCCCTGGATTCAACACGAGACAGCCATTGATTACCTTCGAGAATTGTTTTATATCTGAAGGCAAGATTAGCATATGCGGCTGTGTCTGGAGCGAGGTATACTTGCGCCAATTAGTAGTATCAATGTTTAAAGAACCAGCAGGTGCAGGGTAGACTGGGTAGAAAGTACATTGCGATAACACATGGTTTGCTAAACGACCCAGTCTATCCTTGGGAGTCATGTTTCTGTAAAATTCAAATTTTTATTCAATCATATTATCGATCAACTTTTGCACGACACAAGTACTGCAAAAGTACATACGTTATTTCGGAATGGGAAAGATCTTTAATGACATCTACAGCAGTTATTCCTATAAGCAATTCTTCCACTGTAAATATGCAGGGATCTGGCAATGCACAAAAGTTGGTGCTAGTGTTCAATTTGTTGCCTTCAGGCATAATGTATTCTATTGTTGGATAAACCGGTTCATGGTGTGCATCGCGATGCGAAGGCACAAAAACAAGTTTCGTCGGGATACTGTACAGGCGAAAATATTTATATCGATTAATTACCTTGCTGTTCATAGTTAAAATTAATCTCATCAAGGAAACAATAGCTTACCCCTCTAATTCTTTTATGACCCGTGTTACAGTTCGATCAAAAACTTCTTGGAAAGTGTGTTCAAAATTTTTAAGAAACCCAGAATGCTTAGCATCAACCATGGGCCCAATTAAAATCAGTATATCGGGAATTTCTCTTTTTACACAGTCTATAAGATTCCACAATGGTTGATAATCTGGCGAATGGTATGTTGTGTACGGGCCAGCCGCTACATACACTCTTAGTCCCTTAGTCAAAGTTAAACTTTTTGGTATAGCAGGATACCCATGACAAAATAATGCATTTGCAACGAGAACATTGTCATTATACATAATGCCTTCAACTCCAACTATTTGCCCAGGGAATATCGAGTACTGTTTCACTTGGCTTAAATCCAAGGTGACTATAGCAGCACTTCGACTACCCTTCATTCTCTTTGTACCCTCCAATAGTACCGTTTTTGCATTAGTCTTTTTAGATTTTATTATGGAGATTTTGCCAAAAGTGCGGTACTTGCTTTTGCCCACACATCTCACATTCCTAAGATACAAGAGTGAACTATTCTCCTTGGTGTGCCATATCTCGCAGAGTTTCTCTCCAAACGTTTGACACGAGAGTGTTAGAAGGCGACCTTGTTTGGATAATGTTTCGAACATGTACAATACATCTTTGGGAACGTGCGGTGTGTCGTACTTATTAACTTCTAAGCTAGTCATGGTCACTTCACCCCGTGAATTTGTAGATCGTGATGTGAATTGCGAGACTTTTTTTTCAACAGTGGCGGGAACACGACTCGGTTTATTTCTATGGATTAATCAAGGAATCAGATGTTTATGTCTGACTTATCTCGAATTTTAAATAACTTACAGGGCAAAGCCACTAGTTGAAGGTATAGCAGCAGGTTCAATCGCACGCACCTTGGAACTTTTCTGCTCCAACTCGGCTTCCGGACTTCTCGGCCTCTTGCCCTATTTTCAAGTGAAAAAGAAATGGAGGACACGCCTGATTCAATCGCGAATGGAGTGGGATCATTTCTTTATGGTCGTGCATGTTACATTACCAAAACAGATTACCGTAGACGAGTATGTATCTAGTCACGACGTATCGGAAACGTGCACCACATTCATACTCGTCTATAGTATCGTTTTGAATAGCCCTAGTAGCGTTGATTTATTCTATCGTGAATATCAAACCTTCCGAATTGCTAAACAATCCTATCTACAGATTTCCTGGCGTATTAAATACTGTAGGCTATCCGAAAGGCTATCCAACACAATATATATTTGTAGTCTTTCTTGATATTTCGATGATTTCACCTGAACGTGCTTAATGAGTGTGGATCTAGTCACATTTAGATCACCTGTGCACTAGACCATCACCCATTCGGCAAATCCAGGCTGCTTTTCACAGGAGCCAACTATTATTTCAGTCAAGCACAGTGAGAATATTGCGCTCTCAGTTCCGCAGCACTCAACTGGTTCGAGGTAGTTGTCTGGAAGAACTAGTATACGTGCGATCTTCAGTGTTCCAGATCATGAAAAGCTGTGGGTCGCTCTCCCTGTTGCTCCCCTTCCTCCAAGAGCCGATGGACCATGCCCGATCGTCCTTCCCTCTCGGGACCGGTGAATACACACGAGTGCCGAGACTAGACCATCTTTCTCTTTCTATCCCTCTCGCCACAAACTATTCTGCCCCTGGCAATCTTTCGCCCCACTCTCTCTCTATTCACACCGGAATACCGTGGGAAATAACATACAACTTTTACCAGCGGCTCTTGTATCGCCGCGCCGCGGCCGGGATACGACTGGCTGCTATTCAATTCTGTTATGGATGGCTATTGATTTTTTCTTGATGGATTACCAAGCACGGCTCGACGGATGCAAAAGTTGAAGGAAGAACGTCGCCGCCGGTCAGCAACACGCGAGAACGGAGAGAAAGAGATTGGGCAGTCAGTTGTTGGTCAATTGCACTTAATTGGTGGATGCTACCCGAGAGTCCCTAAGGAACCAGCCTTCCAAGCATCTCCCAAGAAAATCGAAATAAAGGCAGAATGCACGAAACCACTTCTACAGAGATTGCTCGCCGATTTTCCTGTTTTCAAATTATCTCCTTCTACACGTCCATAGGGAAGTTCCACACGCAACAAGGGCAAACGATACGCTCTCCAATTGCATTCCACACTTTCGTGCAGTACTACGAATCCGAGGTACAACACTGTGCGAAACAATGGGCCAATAATGAGGCACTGCAACACATGTCGCAGAACCGAGCATCATACCACTTCCGTTGTTTCGTACGCAGAATGCATTTGCCATTTGCAACACATAAAATCTGGGAATGCGCTACACTCGAATTACAAGATCAAACAGAAGATGGTCAAAGTGTACGTGGGTCGGTGAACAAGTCTCAGCTACGCACTATGATCCAGTCATTCGTAATTCACAGGTGTATCGCAGACGTAACATTTAAACAAAAAAATAATGAGGAGAAAATCACGGAGCTGGATAGAGAGAGTTCAAGAAGATCGAATATGATGGACATTTATCCGATTCATCTAGAATAATGGCTTTACTTACTAGATCCCGGGGACTGCATTGGAAGTGTTACTTTACGAGGTATTGGGAAAGTTGGAGCGAAAAGCACGCGATATCGTCGCAGCAACAGGTTGTACCGACGCGACGCTCAGAGCTCGGACTCGTCGAACGGTCGACGACATTCGCATGCGCGCACACAAATACGCGTGGCTTGTTTCTCCCTCTCTCTCTCTCTCTCCCTCTCACACATACACTCTCTCTTGCTCCCTCGCGCGCACTCTTACACACACATAACTACATTCCTTCCTTTTCTTTCCTCTCTCTCCCCTTTCTCTGGGCGCTACCTCCCCTACATTGCGTGCGACGCGCGCGTACGTTCCACTAGGGTACGGAGGAGAATATACTACGCAGAGGCGAGTACGGTAAGAAAAGACGCGCGCAAGAGACAGGCACTCATACATCCTCACACGGACGCGTATTCAAGAAAGCAAGGTTATCCGCAAGTTGCTAATAGTACGAATCGATAGGTTTATCGCATGCTCTCTTTTAGAGCAACGGCTGATGACTGATAACTCGTGCGTGAGTGAGAGCCAGTCGCCGGCCATGCCGCGAAGCTCGTGAATCCCATGTGAATTAAGAGAACTCAGCCAAGCCAGGCGTCTGTCCTTCCGAGATGCAATTCCCTACAATTCCTTCCAGCCGATAGAGATCTAATTAGAAATGGAATGAGGCTCAACTGTGGGAAAAAGCGATGGTGGAAAGGCATAGCGGTAGAACGCAAATAAAACCGAGGAAGCAACAGGTCTCCGTGACGCGGGGCGCTATGCGATTGGCGAAACGACTTTCGTGTATGAATTTCACTGCGACCGAATTCCATGATGGCCGACACGCGGGGCCCCAACCGTTTTCCGATGTAATGCACTATCCGCACTCTCGCTCGCTTCGCTACAAAGCGGTGGAACTCACCGGGGCCGCTTGTATGCAACACTCGAATAAAATATCACCGGCAACCAAGCACGGCTTGGGAACTGGATGCCGGCTTCACTCGCGTTCCCACGTTTCTCGGTGAGACGCGCAATGTCAGACGCTCTCGATGGCGTCGAATGGACACGACGCCATCGACACACATTTGACCGGCGATACCGATTTTTCTGAAAAAGCGGCCGATTGCAAGAAACGCGCTGGCGAGAGGAACGCTCACTGCTCGAATCCCAGCGCGCTCCGATGATATCGCGTTGGAAATCGCAACGGCCAACAGCTTGTACGACTGCGCGAGGAGAAAGAAAGACGAGGCTTTGTCCCGGAGAAGCGCGCGCGTCAGGACGATGATGGAGTCTGGGTCCTTGAAAACTGAAATCGTGCCCTTTGAAGAAATCTGGCCAGCGCGCTCGGATGGAGAGAGGACCCCTCCTCCAGCCACAATGCCAAGTCTTCCCTCTTTCTTTTTCACCCAGGTATAAAGCCCGACCAACCGATCTCTCCTGCTCCTGCCCCTCTTCTCTTCCGCGTCTCTTCGCCCGAACCGCCCCTCCCCTCGCCTCCCACCCGAGCAGCTCGCGCTCCTTTGTGGGAGACGGTAAGCTCGGCAGGGATAATGGCGGCAATCTACCTGGCCGATTTTTCTGGCGGGAATTACGGTCCCTCCGCACAAGACCTTGTAACGATGACTTGCCTCGATACAGCTTGGAACTCGGAACGAGAAACCACCTGCCGGGAAATCGGCTCGAATATTTTACTCGCTACCCCCTGAATCAGCGCTGCTCTCATTGTCAGCCAACCAACGCTTCGCCTAACGGAAAATGTTCGATCCTTCACTCTGCCCTGACAGTAACCCTAGCTTATCGCTTTCGAAATGTCCAAACAAAGCAGGAAGCCACAGAATCACACTTCAACAATATACAACGCTACTATTTTTAGATTACGCATCGACCATAAAGAAAATCGTTTTATGTAACGTCGTATCAAAATCACACATTTTGTCGACATTGATTGATAGCAATTCTTCACTCCTGAATTTATCTCTCTCAGTACTAATGGAAGATTAAACGGACACAGGGCCATAAAAATGTCTGTAAATGACTTACCGTTGATGTGCTTGGTCTGACAGCATCGAAATCGTCCAAAAGATCTTCTACATCATCTAGATTAAGTTCACACACGTGTCGTGGAGTGGCTGCAGTCTTTTCTTTGAACGGTTTCCTTTTCTTGTTCTTGAGCTTAGCATTTTCCATTTGTGTAAGAGTCTCTACAGTAGGCTCAAACACTAGGAAATTGGGTACACTATATGACACCCATAACTCGACGAATATTTCTTCGTCCATCCCATAGGTTTCACATAACTCAAGAGCTGTAAGATACCGAAAATTGCAAAGGCTCAAAATCCCCCTCATAAAATGGAGGTTATCCAGCAAGAAAATAAAGCATATCATTTCCAAAAGCAAGCAGTCAAATCTGAATTAGGGATGATCAACACATTTGTCAATACACTACGATCGGACTGTTTAACATATACAATTGACAATAATCTACAACTTTCCACGCTCATCTTTTGTGACAGGCTCGACATTGCATGGGAAACACTTGTTGCACAGATACCAAAGAGCACAAGACTTTCAACACTCCAATAAGTTATATGATAATGTAACGAGTACGTACATTTTTTAATGACACCTTCATCTTGAAAAACACAACCGATATTTACGAAATAGGACACCAAAGTTTCCCTGGACACCATCTTGCTGCCAACAACACTGTCTTCGCGCCAAAACTCCGAGGGGAAATGATGTACTATACATATTTTCAATATGGCGGTCGATATTCATTTTTCGCGGTTTTTTCACAATATTTGAATTATGAAAACAGCAAAAATACTTTCATATACATTTGTGTAAATGTTGCCACAGTTTATTGAAATTAAGCAGTATAAACAATTCTCGGTATGTATAAAAGGAACTTTGGCATTACTGAGGAGGCCTTATTTTCACGTACATTTATAAAAAGTGGAAATACTCTTTTAATAATGATGGCTAAAGCCACAGTGTTATACAGTTAATTATAAACGAAATATTTTATTAATTCCATCACAGAGAAAAATGCTGCTTGTCCCTCTCATATAGATCCACAAGCGTTTGTGAAGTTTCAGCAGATGGGAATCTTTCGATCCATGATTGAATGAATCCCGAAAATGTTGCTTCATAATTTGTTACTTTTACGGTTTGACCTATCGAAAAAGAGGAATTAATTAGACTTACATAACTATTGAAGAAATCATGAGGGATTCAAATACGAACCGTCAACAGCAGTATTCGACTGTACAAAAAGTTTCTGAGGTTGCTTGTGAGCAAGTACTATGTCCCTCCAACGAGCCCAAGGATGTGATCCTGACTCCGAAACTTCACTGTACTTATCATACATAGTTTTCATACTTTCGAAATCACCCGTACTCTTATACACTTGCAATTTGGTTAAAAAGTCTCCAATCGCTTTTTTACCAACTGTTTCAATCTTAGTTCTGTCGACTGTAAGTCGCAAATTTTTAGATGGCTCGGTTTCAACAACTTTTACAAAATCTTCACCAGCCTCCAAACAGACTTGAAGGAGAACAAAGCGTGCCTGAGCATGAGCTTGCAGCCACTTCTTTGTCGATGGTTCATACATTTCTAAAGCTTTACCACACCCATACCAAAGAAGGGACAACCAATTTACATAAATGATATCATCAGCTTTAGGGCCACTGTGGCCAAATATACTGACGATATCCTTATGTAAACACAAGTAAAGGCCAACTGCTTCTGCTCGACATTCCTCACATGACGAACCCATTGATCCAAACTTCGAATCATAGGTTTCACCAGGCAAGAAAAACTTCTCTATTGGACCGCCAGTCAACGGATTTTTTACAGTCTCTCGATCAAAATTATATGAGTCAGGACCTGTTTGTCTCAGTAGTTTTCCTGTGCCATGACCAAGGAGTTCATGTAAACCAACTTGCACATCAAAGCTAAGAATGCGATAATTATGCATTAATTCTTGATCCTTGTCAGACAGGAATGGAATTGCATCCTGCTTCATATTTGCAGGGATCACGTTTCCCAAGGAAACGTTCTTAAAGCCTTCTGTCTCTCGAATCTCATCGTAGTTTGGAATATTAATTCCATGAGGGATCATTGATCCCGAGAAAGTTAAAACATCTAGTGAGGTAAAATCGGGTCTAAGGAAACTATCCTTCTCGAAATCGCTACCCCAAGGCAGCCTGGAAATGAACTTCTCAGCATTTTCAACTAAAGTTGCAAACTTTTTAGATACCTCTTTGTTCACCATAGCAACAAAGCCTTCAAATTCTCCCCTTTGTCCTGCAGGATCTCTATAGGTCTCAATAAATCCTATGTATGTTTCAATTACAGGACCTTTGTCTTTAATCCAAAAACGAGAGCCATCTTTATGGGCTTCTAGAGAGCCCGTAGAAAAATGTTCAATATATTTACTGAGCATATTCTTTTCTGTCTCATTAGCAGCATATTCCTTTGCTTTCTTAAGATTCTCAACAACAGGAAGCAAAAGTTCGCGATAATCGCCGCGTGTTACTTTAAAAGTTGCACCTTTAAAACTCTGCTCTGGCAATGTTACATTAGTAGCATCACCTGTTTCAATTGATGCTAATCTGATTTCATAGCTATCTACATCTCCATTCCGAGTTTTAAAACATCTTGCATTATATTGTTCTAAACCTTTTGACTGCATAAATTCATTGACAAGTGCTGCATCTTGCTCAGAACAGTTGGCAGAAAAGTATGTAGTAATACCTTTCTCCCCAAAGCCCAAAGACTTTAAGTTTCCTTCTATGGAAAAGATTATATTCTTGATTTTGTCCCAGATCTTATCAATGTACTCTGCATTTTCTGTGTGTGCCTTTGAAACCTTTACTATTGTCTCAAATTTATCTTGTGGTAACTTTGGAATGAATTTGCTGTCTCCAAGTGCTTTATAGTTACCAGCATTTCCAAGTACTCCACAGGAATACACTAAGAATGCCTATAAGAGTATTAGTTCATTTTATAAAAGATTTGTATTGCTATCAAAAGAATTAGCTTCAAAGGAAATGTTTATCACTTACAGTAAACTCATCTTCTGTAACACCAGCATCTAAAGCAGATTGTTTCAACTGGTCTAGTCCCTCGGATAAAAAGATTTTATGTAAAAGAGCAAATATTAAGGGAGACTCTGGTGAAGTCTGTATGAAGACTATTAGTCCACCATTCCATGCAGCTTTACTCAGATAATGGGCATATAGCTTTTCATTGTCAGTTAAAGCACTGAATGCTGTTTCACATTCCAATGCTACAACTGGCTGAGTGTTTGGTAATGTATACCGGGAATTGTCGTCACTCATTTTTGTAGAGAACAATTTCAGACTGAAAATCAGAAAATTACTTGCATTGGGGTACTTGCAATATGGTGCTTGGAATCACTCATGCAGCAATGAAGTACATAAAAGGGAAATGAAAGAGTTGACAACTGATACGAATCAGGATATAAACTGTGCAAAGGTTAACAATACTGCAATAATCGAGTGTTCACGACAAGCAGTTAATATTGGGCTGTTATCGTGGCAAACGGAGTACATGTATCAAAAAAAACGTATAACCCACCCATGAGCAAAATTGTTTTCAATTTTTCGAGTCAGTGGTAGTACAAGCGTTTCGACACTCTTTTCTCGAGAAATTCTTTGGAAGGAAAGTGCACGAGAATAATGCCGCAAAAGTTTCTTTGAGCGAAATGTCCTTTGACAGAAAACGGTCGAGTATAATTTGAACATCCTACGCCGATGATTAGTCAATTGGCCTAATCTAGAATACCGTAAGTTCCTTCACTAAGCATTAATATGTAGATTTCAATTGCGAGAAAAGAACTTTGCCGAAAACACTTGTTCTTGCTAGACGAATCGAAATCTTACCGTGTTATTTAGGAGGCAGTGGCACGACTTAACCGTTTGCCGGAGTTTCCTGCTGATTTGCTGACTGACTTGCGCGCGCAAACGTGACTGAGCATGTCATGTCAGATTTCATTTATTTTAACCACTTCCCTTATCTCGCTATTTTAGCTTATCTTATTCAAATTGCGATTATCAAGAATTCGACTGCAATTAAGTGCTCTGCACTGACTATCAAAAATATAACACTTTATTCTGCACATACATGTCGCAAAAAAACCAGTACAAAATCACTGCATACATACTTCTCTTTTGGTATGATACATTCATATAATACACGAGTACTCTCTTAAATTATTTTTAACTTATTGTCGACTGCTATTTTCTTAACTTAGTTAGGAACACAAAATGTGTACAATATCATGTATAGAAAAAATATAATACATAGATCATTCATAGCATAAGGCACTCCTCCACAGATGCGTGTTTTCATATATATATATATTATTGCAAAGGAACATTAGTACTAATTTTTTTATTCTTTAACATCACCAATTCCATCTGCATTGATAGCAAACATAGCCTCTGCCTCTGGTAAACAGGGAGAGTCGTATATCTTACATATTCTAGTCTCACCCCTACCCTTTCTCAAATACAATCTTGTAGTACTGGAATGTGCAAGGATGTGACCACCAATTGGTTTCTTCTGATCTCCTCCAAACATACTAGCTGCCCCATCAACCTGAGCAACCACTTGATTTGTTATAACCACAGCTATACCAAACTCATCTGCAAGTCTCAATAGCATCCTAAGAAATTTGCCAAGGTGCCTTTGCCTATCACTTAATTCACCTCTGCCATTATAGTCGGTTCTATATAAGCTTGTTGCACTGTCAACAATCAACAATGCATATCTACACTCTGTCATCATGGCACCTGCATGTACCAGCAATTGAGTCTGATGATCAGTATTAAATGCTCTGGCACAAGCAACATTATTTAAGACAGAATCACCACTAATTTTATATCTTTCTGCAACTGCTATTAATCTCTCCGGTCTAAAGCTGTTCTCTGTATCTATGTATAAACATTTCCCTTCTGCTCCACCCATATCTATTGGTAATTGACAATTGACAGCAAGTGTATGGCATAACTGACTCTTCCCTGTTCTGAATTCCCCAAATATTTCTGTGATGGAACCTGTCTCTATTCCACCACCCAGCAGTCTATCTAATTCTGCTGAGCCTGTGGTAACATAAACTATGTTGGTTCTTGTTTGATGAATTTCAGTGGCACTCTTAAAACCCATCACAACTAGTTTTGATGCTTCCATTAATATTTTCTCCACTTTTGCTTCGCTCAAACCCTTTATAGCTACTAGGTGTTTCTTTGGCGTATATGCCACTGATTCCACTGTGTAGTATCCTGCATCTTGTAGTTTTTTTATGTCTCCAGCAGTAATACCATTACGCTATGGAAGAAATTGAGATATTCATCAGATCTTCTCAATACACTGTGATAATTCCAGGGGCCAACTTACTTCAATAATATTTATCAATTTCGCTTGGGGTGTGTACTCTTCAAAATCTTCGTCGCCCTGTATAGAAGCTGTTGTAGCTGTCTCAGCCATTTCGGGTATTATCCCACCAATTAATCGCATAAAATCCGTATAGGAAAAAGCGCAAAACCAATCTCCCCGAAATAATCACCGTGTTCTTCGTGTCAGAGGAAACCAACGGTAAACAACAAAAGTCGAACAAAGACGCTACCTAGTTCGTGTCATAATTGGTTATAATTCGTAAATAGTCGTACACATATTTCCTACATCAAAACGACGTATACCTCGTGCACTACAGTCGAATAAGACAATACATTTCAACACAAAAATTCTGTTGCCTTTTTGCGGTAGGATTTTGAGGATTTTTATGAAAATTCAAACTGCACGCGACACATGCCGATGTTCGCCGTATCATCTAACTTCTAACAAGAGCAGCTGTGTGTGTCAGGCCTAATGCTACACGCAGATTTCCTCTGGAAACGGACTTTCGATTGACAGGGATTTATCAACGAGGGATATGATGTGATGAGTTAGCCAGGATGGCGATAGATGCCCCTAGGTGGTTAGATCGAGAAAGAGCAGAAGAAGGAAAAGGTGCGGCAGAGGAGGGTAGAGATGAAGCATACGGAACATGTAAAGGAACAAAGAAACAAGAAAAGTAAACGAAACGAATTGAGTGATTGAGAGTCCACTGGGGGGAAATTGGATCGAAGAGTGGAGAGCGTGTTGGTCCGACGGTGCCCAACAGCCCACGATGCCCACCACCTCCTGAGCTTCACCGGGTCCATACCACGGTGACGTCTCGGTTGACCCGATAATTGCTTTCCCCTACCCGAAGTGAGCAGAGCGTGGCCCACCGATTGCATGAACATCGGATATTTACATGCGCGTTTGTCCAATTGAGTCTGTCGTCCGTGTGCCTGTTCTGACGGAAGCACACATTCCTCTCCTCGTATAAATACCCTTCTAACGACAATGGCTACTTGCAATGCGTATTGCACCTGTCCGCTGGGTAAATCTATACGTGCTATCTTTTTCGATCTGGACAACACGCTCATCGAGACGAGAAGAGCCGACAGTCAGGCATGCAGCAAGGTACGACCATGTCCATTTATTAAATTTCTCCCTCTATCCCCCTCCTCTGCCCCCCCACCTGCTCCTCCCCCATGCCACTGCCTCTATCTTTTCCTCTCTTTGTGAATGTTCCATGAGAGATTGCGATTTTCATTTATCCGATAGAGCAAAGTACACGCTTGCGTTCTGAATTCTACGAAGGCGCATCACATGTATTAACAGGTGCAAATCTGATAGTGGGCTGATAGAATTTTGGAAAACTGCCGAGCGCAATAGAGCTCGTAATTGTCGGTTCATGCCAGTGCATGGGCGGGCTGTGTTTTGTCGTTGTTGCGGTGGTAGAAAACGCGCGCGAACGAAGCTCCTAAGAAACACTTCTAACTTGTAAGCGTTCGCCGTTTTCCGTTCTGCACGCGTGTGTACAACTCGACGTTTCTCTATCCCTCTGGACTCACGGATCGTACGAAAATAGATGCGTCACTGTAACTCGAGCCGCATCACCCGATATAGCGCTTTCTCTCCGGTAGCTATTTTCGAGCGATGCTACGTCCTGCGTCCAGGCCCAGGCTGTAGCCCTGCCTGTGTGGCACGACGTAGAAAAAGCATGCGGCCACGTATCTCACGCTTTTCAAAAGCCTAAGATACCAGTCGCTTAAACTATCCGCTGCTCCGACGACAAACATGGAGAACCATAACCAAGCCAAAACTACTTCCGTGAAGGAGAGTAAAATGACTAGATCGTTTCCCCAGCGCCTCACTGAATTTGAGAAAAGACGCATGTTAGAAACTCTAAGATAGTTTCGCACCCTTAATGACCTGTAAACCAAGTGGAAGTTAAGCTACTTAAGACAGTTTTTGTTATTCGTTGCTTTATCTCAAAAACGCGGGAACCTTCTAATCAATCACAGTCGCCTAGGTTAATTCGTACGCGTTGCTTCATCTCGTGGCTCGCAACGATAAATATTTCATTTGATTTTGATGTAACGTTGGAATTTGAAGGACAGTGCTTTACACAGTGCGTACTCACATTGTGTGAATGTATGATTAATGCATCCGATTTTAACCGAAGTACGATATTATTGACTTGCCAATGCTAGCGAAAGGCAGTGCGTCATGCCAGTTCTTATAGATTTAAATCCTAATATACTTGAAACTCGGTTTATTCCCGAAGTAATGTATACCGTTAGTTAGTGGTATAGAGCTTGTAGTAGTCAAAAGTTATTTTCGGCACTTCCAAGTGAGTGTGTCAAAGGGCAAGGCTAGTACCGTGGGACTTGACTTGCCTCCGGGAGCATTGCCAGTTGGCTTCTTAGAGAGCGGGGTAGAAGACGCGATCGTCTGCGAGTCTTCCGCAAACGTTCGAAGAAGATTTCCTTCGCGACAGCCGTAGACCGCCGCGCGGAATAGACAGTAATAGAAATTGTACAACAAGAACTAATCAACTGCAATCATGAGCATCCCAGAGGGTGTGAAAAAATGTGTGGCTATTCTGAGATCTGTGAATACAGATTCAGAAAAGTTTGCTGCTTTGTTTATGGTCACCAAACTGGTGGATGGAAAGGATTGCAATACAGCAGCAAAAAAGTTGCTGTTCGAAGCAATTGGAGCCAAATTCATGAAGAAACTATTATCCAGCCAATCACTTGATTGTCCTCAACAAGTCTACAAGTCTGTGGCACTTTCAATATTGTCTGCCTTTTGCGGAGATCCTGAACTTGCAGCTCATCCTGATATGGTTGGACATGTACCTGCATTGTTGGAGATTGTTTCTGAGGTAGATGAGGATGCACCAGATGATATGTTAATTATTGTCAGTGAAGCATACAGATGCCTGCAAAGTATCTCACAATATCCACCTGGCCAAAAAGCTCTGTTAGAACAAAAGGCCATTTCACAGATGTGTGAAATATATGCAGAAAAAAATTTTCAAACTGATGAAGCCCTGAATATCCTGGTCACATTGGCAAGCAGATTTGGTCCTGAAGCTTGGGACCCCTCTGACACTATTCCTTTCCATACAATTCTGTCAAAAATTGCTCTTGATTTTGAAACAGATCACACAGAAAGAAAGTTTGAACTGTGCTCTATATTGCAAGCACTAATAATGTCTTGCAGGAAGGACATGGTAGGTGAAACTGCAAAAGATGAATCTTGGCCTACAAGTATCCACAAAGGATTGTCTGACATATTGGGTTCAAAAATTGGCAAGAACCAAAGAGATCCTGCATTGAAACTTGCATCTGCAATGATGGAACTGCTTGGAGCAGAATGGGCTCTGACTGATACAGAAAAGCCAAAGCAATTTTTCCTTCTACTGATTCAGTTAGCATCTATCGAGGTCAGAATGCAACTAGAAGGCAAACAGTTAAAGGCAGTGATTCCCAATGCAGAGTTAATTACATCCTGCTTCATGATTCTGGAAATCTCATTGGAATATATAGCAAGTGATCAGTTGGATTTGGAACAAAAGGAGAAACAGTCCCTGTACACTGCATTAAAGGGTGCTTTTGCAGCAACAATAGGATTAATATCCTTAGTCTCCAAGATGAAGGAAGTGACAGACATTAAAGAACGTGTTTTTATATGTGCAGTGGTGAGAGTTCTAGCAGCATGGTTTGCACAGGAAACAAGTGCCATGAGAACCCAAGTATATGCTATATTGCCATATGTGCTGACAGTGGCCAATGACACATTTTATGCACATAGAAATAGAAAACTAGCAGAAAGAGCTAAGGCCAATGCCAAAGGAAAATCTGATGATGGAATGTCTGTAGCAGAACCAGCAGCCCATGATCCATTAACTGAAGTAGATATATTGAGGCTTATGCTACCAGGTCTTTGTCACTTGGCAGTGGAAGAGGATGCACGGAAAATCTTACTTCAGCACAAGCAAGAGGAAGTATTATTTGAATGCCTATCTTATCACTGGACTATTGTACACTACAAAAAGCCACCAGTCCCAAGAGCAGAACGATTGAAGGTTCTGCAGGAGGGAGATAAGGCAGAAGAATTGGATCAACACATCTTGGATGCAATGAAAGATTCTAGAACAGCCATGGTATCAGTCTGTAATGTATTAATGAATATCACAGTCTTAGAAGCTAAGTTGGTGGCAGAGTCACCCACATTTATTTCATTGCTGAAGTTCATCTTTAGCAATCTCCCAGAACTCAAACAAATTCCAGAGAACCTAGTGTTACATGGGCATTTGGCAATACTGGGTCTCTTACTAATGAAACAACAAGCAAAGAGAATCAAGAAGAATGACTTCTCTATATGCAGATATATACAGGCTACTATAAGATTTTTATGGGATGCATATATAATAGATGAAAGTAATGATCCTACAGAGATGGTTGTTTCCATTGCGTACAAGGAAAGATGGATGGAACTTATGGAGCTCTGGTTCCTTGGAATGCAAACTATGGCTGGGGTATTACAAGTGATACCGTGGCTCTCGCAATTCACCATAGAATCGGGATGGGCAGAAGAAATCATTGAAACACTGAAGAAAGTCAAGATAGGGGGATTGCAACCAAATGTAAAATCCGCTTTCGAAGATTTACTGTGCCATCTGGTCAAAGCCGATCAGGCCGTCGGTGATGTTTTAAAGAAAGCCGGGGCATTGACTGTATGCAGGAATCACCGTATGATGGAACTGGGGAAACATCTTTTTGGCGACTAAAACCGGCAATACGACTCATTGTTTTGTTGATTTACACTCTTAATTGCTTAATTAAAATATACACGCGCCTTCGTATAATTACAGTATGCGAATAAACTTGTTTATTTTTCGACAGTCAGCAGCCAGGAAATGTAGATTGCTATAGGTCAAATGATTATTAAATATTGTACAGTAAATTTGCAAAGGATTCCCACGATCGTGTCTTAATGCGCAATCTGTGAAATTGTGGCTCAGTGGAATAATGTAGGAGTGTAGGCAAATTGTAAATTTAGGTGGCATCACGACTGCAAATAGTTTTCTGGCAGCGGAAATCGTTGAGAAACATACATCGAACATATATTTTTAAAAGTATAAATGCTCGAGTATCGTACTCGTCTCGGTTTTATGCCGAATTTGTTTCCAGCGCCTGTTTGTCTGTCTGTAGTGGTACATATTGAAATGTCTGTTTATACGTATCCGCTAATCTTTTGTAAAGTAGCGAATCGTCTTTCTATTAAATCGATCCATTTTCTAAGACAACTTCTTTTCTCATCACTGCCCACTTCATTTTTCTATCGTTCTATTATGAACTCATTGCTATGACTGAATACAGGAAGATTGCTGGATATGAGCCCGCGTCCTATTACGTCTGCGCAAATGTTCAACATTACGTGAAATATGTAGACTGTATCATGTACGGTTAAAGTTATTAATATCCAGGAATCTTTCGACTCAAGTTTGTAGGGTTGAAGTGAGTTTAGTCTGTTGTTGGCACAACTCATTTTGTTGTGATTGCAGCAGCGTCCGCGGGTGCCACTCGAAGTGTCCACTAATCGGCTCGAGCCGATACTGCATTTTCTAGGTAATCATTAAAATGAGTAAAGTGAGAATTACATTTCCACTGTGATCGTTCCAAAGCCTTGGCGAAGCGGCTGGGGTCGACATTCACTAGCGGCTGTCTCTCATTTCAAGAAGTACTTTTTATTTGACTCAGCTTTAGCATATCCCTCACAATTTCTTTATCAATTATTCATGCGCAACAGAGATTACCTATCGCTACATTTATGTCGAGATACGTTTCATTATACTTCTGTACTATCGATCCTCTAATCATTATTTTTCAGTATCCCCTTATAGTCATACAGGCACAGAAAACTAATAGTATCTTTCTGTTGCACCTTTACCACAGTTAACCGATGAAATAACGCAAGAATATGGAATACCCGAGGATCAATCTGCAAAGATAACTTCATCCTACTTGAAGCACTTCAGAAAGTGTCCTGGCAATGATACCTGCACATTGGATGCTTGGCGTATCTTACTTTGGAGTAAAGCTCTAGGCTCCAAGTATTCCTATTTAGCAAAATGTATTTATCGGCGCTGGTTGAGCCTAAGATACCAATATCTATCGCTTCCGGATGATGTAGAATTTGTACTCCGCGAACTCAGAGGGAAATATGTGTTGGGCTTAATTACAAACGGTCCATCGGATGCGCAATGGGAGAAGGTGGAAAAATTGTCTCTGAAAGATTATTTTGACATTATACTCGTGTCCGGCGATTTACGTTGGGAGAAACCAGACAAGAGAATATTTTGGGAGGCGTGCCAATATCTGAACGTCAAGCCGGATAATTGTATAATGGTCGGTGACAAGCTGGAAACCGATATTTTGGGTACTACAATTTTTAAAGACGATGTATTCATTTAATAATAGGTTTGCCCTATTGATTCGGAGGAAAGAACTAAATGAATACTACTTTTATACAGGTGGCATAGAAGCTGGTCTGCATGCAACGGTGTGGATGCCGACCGCAGAAAAACCCAGCTTATCAAAAAATGATCCGCAACCAAAATTCACCATAAAACGTATAACTGATCTTCGACACATTTTACATAGATCTCATGATCCAGAACTCGAAGATTCTTGCTCGAATGCGTCCGATGGAAGTTGATCAGAAAGGAAACTGAATCTACTTTTGTCTTTGTTCTGTCATCCAAACTGCACGCTAATCAATATCAATTTTTTCTCAATCTTGCAGGCTAATAAGCATGCTTTATAGAACATAATTCAACAACTAGAGTGTAATACTTCTGTGATTCTATGTAGAGAATTAGCAGCACTTCAGGAGTGCTTACAAAGAAACGGCAATTACTGATGCCTCTAATGAAAACTATCCCGTCTTCCTGGGCGCTTTAGTTGTTGCTCTGTAAAATGTGACTTTTACGTAGAAATATGGTGTGAGAAGCAAGAGTTATATTTGGGAACTTGCGGAGGGAAAGCTGTGTGCCTCGGGAGGGAATGGTTCAAATGTACAAAATATTCGAAGCCTGTACAGCGCATATATATGTAAGAACTGGTCTCAATAGCACACAAAAAAGGTTAATGTTTTCTTTTTATCACTTATTAAGAGTTTAAGTTAGTGCGGGAATACTGGGAGTATATCTTATGTTGTACACATGTACAAATATATATATTTGTATACACCGAGGAATGTACAGATACCACATATGCAATGTATTTACACATGTGAGTGTATGGCATATATATTTTTCCACTCCAGCTATATTCTCTCTGTTGAAATTCAATGAACTATCGCGATGGATACGAATGAAACATATGTAAAAAAGAGCAACTTATTTCGATTAATAAATCGTTCAAGCTATATATTGGGTTAACAAAAAACTTCTGTACCAACCCTTAACTCAATAATAAAATTCAACGCCGTGATTGTATGTAGAACAGGTAGATGTTCACTATACAATCATTACTGTCCTTATTATATGCCTCATTTTGATGTTAACCAATTAATTTGCGTATCTTTATTTTCTTTCGATATAGACTCACGCGTGGTGTCGAATCCATAAGGGGTTGACTCCTCGTTTAAATAATGGCACTTGGATGATTGTATTTCTTGTGCCTCTACAGCTACATGATCAATGTCCAATGGACCCTATAATTTAGTGCCATTAATTAAAATTTATTGTTAGCTATGAAGTGTTAGTCAGTGGTCATTCATATTCCTACCGAGTCAGCCAAAGATGGGCATCGACTTTTGCAATACAGACTCTTGCAAATTTTTTGTGCCACTTTTGGCTCGATGCCAGCATCCATTAATGAGAGGAGAATATCTTTTTCAGTGACGAGCAATTCTGAATTCAAGTTCATTGGAACAAGAGCTTTCTCGCCGAAATGTTTGTGCTGCACGTTTGGCAATGCCCTGTAAGACACTAGCTTCTGCGATACTTTATTTTCCGTCACCTTCGGTGAAGGGGATCGGATGTCTGGCATGTTTACTAATTGTTGTTTACGTGCGAAATCCTCGAGGTCCTGAGTCAACTCGGAGTCATCGACCATGTTTAAAGAAACTTTCAATTGATAGACCTCAAAGAGCATTTTGCACTGTTAAAAAAGGCAGAATTATCACTCCTATTCCTAATGTTACTATAATCATGTATTAACTATAGTATTCTTCGTCTGACCATATTTAGTTTTCCCTTATTTTGGTTGATATGCTTCTTAAACACTTCGTGAAGATCTGCATCACTGAAGCGGCCATTCTCCATTATGTCCCGAGTGATATCGTATACAAATTTAGCATACTGTTCTTTCTCATCTTTATCAAATCCTGCCCTTGTTGCAATCATTCTCTGCCCTTTCTGATTTGATTCATAATTCTGTTGCCATTTTGTAAGACCGGACAGCACAGACAAATGATTACATGAGCGTGTTGGAATCTCAACATTGGAAACTGATGGGGATGATAATGTGTCGTCTTCGAATCTATACCGAGCAGAGATCCTTATTCAAAGATAGCCCGAATTCCTAATACTTTTTCACCAATCATTTAACTATTCTCACCGCTGATTAAAGAATGTGTAGCCTCCTTTCGAAAAAGCTTTCCCGACTACCAATTTACTCCCGGTTGTTTTTATATTGATTTCCAATAGCGGGTTTCTCTGTTTCATCCGAGTACTCGGTGATTGCAGTCGCGATCTCGCGCTTGATGATGACGCTCGACTTCGACTTTCAACGGAAGTTGCATTATCTTCAAAACCGGAGGACTGACAATTTTTGTAACATTCGGTACAATATTTCCAAGGACTCGAGTCTTGGTTGACATTGTACTCTACTTTTCTCTGGATCATCTGCTAGGTTTTCACATTGAAAATGTTATAACCGAAGTTATAACGTAGTTAAAACGTGGATTTTATATGTTTACCGTAGGATATTGATAGACGCCAACCGCCAATCTATCAATCGTAGAATCACTCAGGTCTTCCCTCATGAATCGGGGCTTATAATCATTTGGTTTATGATTCCGTTGATTCTTTTTGGCCATGTAATTTGTATTCTTGGTGTCGACAACGTGCTTCGCAAGCAACAATCGACGAAGATGTGTGCACATCGAATTGTATGCTGATACTTGTTCAAAGTAGTTTTCTCCATTTTGGTTGTAAACTATTGTAGGTGGAGATTAGTTTTTACTGACTCTTATTCACTTTCGCAATTTATAATATTTATACTAGCAAATTATAGATTGAATTTTTGACATACCGGTGCTTTTGCGATTACCCTCACTTTTACTACATTTTGTCATGTCGCAAGTGATTAGATTTATCCCGTGTTGTTCGTAAACTTGTTTGTGCTCAATGAAATAATGATGACCCGGGTCGGCTCAGTATAATACGAAATGAATAAGGGACATATTGTCCACTAAGAATTTCGGATCAGAATTATAGTGACTGCAACCACGAACGGGATTTTCTACCCCTCGATTGAATGGAGGTTAGCCATTTTTCTTAACGAAAAACCATTGAGTTTTTGTGTTTTCGTAAAGCGTTGCTAAGCGATAGATCGCCATTGAATCATTATACATACTTAGGAGCCTGTCTGTGTATGTACAGTATATATATATAATGGGTACAAATTCGCATTCACATTCCGCAATTGGGAGAGTCGAGAACCTTCGAAAAATCGAAAATTTTTGAAGGGGTATGCCTTAAAAAATTTGCGAAAAAATGAATTTTGAGCTAGGGCTCTGGAATTTTTTCTACTTCTTCCTCGATGTAAAAAAACACTTTCTACAAAGTTTCAGCCCCGGAAAAGGTCGGGAAGATAAAAAAACATAGGGAAAACCGTTGAAATGAAATATTCAAGATCGGTTTTCCACGTGTTTTAGGTAGAATTCCGGCATTTCCCCCACAACATTTATGTTTTTTATCCGTTTTGAGACACGAGCAATCGAAAAATCAAGCGTTCGTCCCGGTCCCAGAACCTTCGAAAAATCGAAAATTTTTGAAGGGGTATGCCTTAAAAAATTTGCGAAAAAATGAATTTTGAGCTAGGGCTCTGGAATTTTTACCACTTCTTCCTCGATGCAAAAAAACATTCCCCACCAAGTTTCAGCCCCGGGAAAGATCGGGAAGTATGAAAAACATAGGGAAAACCGTTGAAATGAAATATTTAAGATCGGTTTTCCACATGTTTTAGGCAGAATTCCGGCATTTCCCCCACAACATTTATGTTTTTTATCCGTTTTGAGGCACGAGCAATCGAAAAATCAAGCGTTCGTCCCGGTCCCAGAACCTTCGAAAAATCGAAAATTTTTGAAGGGGTATGCCTTAAAAAATTTGCGAAAAAATGAATTTTGAGCTAGGGCTTTGGAATTTTTTCTACTTCTTCCTCGATGTAAAAAAACACTTTCTACCAAGTTTCAGCCTCGGAAAAGGTCGGGAAGATAAAAAAACATAGGGAAAACCGTTGAAATGAAATATTCAAGATCGGTTTTCCACGTGTTTTAGGTAGAATTCCGGCATTTCCCCCACAACATTTATGTTTTTTATCCGTTTTGAGACACGAGCAATCGAAAAATCAAGCGTTCGTCCCGGTCCCGGAACCTTCGAAAAATCGAAAATTTTTGAAGGGGTATGCCTTAAAAAATTTGCGAAAAAATGAATTTTGAGCTAGGGCTCTGGAATTTTTTCTACTTCTTTCTCGATGCAAAAAAACACTTTCTACGAAATTTCAGCCCTGGGAAAGGTCGGGAAGATAAAAAAACACGAGAAAAACCTGCCTGAATCAGATGAAATCAGTTAATCCGGAGGCTTTTCTCACATGTTTCCAATATAGTTTTGGCACTTACGTCACTGATTCTATATATTCTATCTGTTTTAATGTTCAAACAATGGATTTACAAGCGATTCAAGAAAGTTGGAAGAACGTCGAAAAAATATTAAGATTTTAACTAACGTTGGCTGGATTGTTGCTAGAGGACAATAGTCATTTTCCCAGCTGAGTGAGTGGGAGGCAGAGAAGTTGTCCTCGTAATCAGCTGCTTCCGTGCGCGCAATGTATTCCAATGAATCTGAATACAGAACGTCTTTGTCACTGCGAGTCTGCGGGTTTGTTTAATGAACGTGAATCACTGGCGATACGATGATCAAATACAATCGCGGGGATATAACCTAGAGTGAAGTAGTTGCGTTCAATTTGGCAAAAGAACGCGTGTTATAACGAGGCTAGGTGCGGGTGATATGAGGCCTAGAAATCTTGCTTACAATGAGCGATTTCGACGAACAGCTGACTATAAAAGATATCGCGAACTGGGCTGCCGCTGGAGCTATAATATTCGGCGGAATAATTCCATATGTACCACAATATAGGGAAATTAAAAAAAAGGAAGATGCCGAAGGCTTCTCCCTTTATGTTTGCCTGGCACTTCTCATAGCCAATACATTGCGCATTTTATTTTGGTTCGTAAAACATATCGTAAGTCTGATATACATGCCTGTTATTTCACTAGAAAAATCCAGCATCTCTACTTTCCCTCTGTAGGTTTGGCAAACACTACGAAATTCCTCTCTTACTGCAGAGTATTTGCATGATACTGACCATGTTCATGATGATCAATCTTTGTGTTAAAATAAAAAATCAAAATCAAATAATTAAAGCCAAAGATAGAGCCTTTACCGGTAAGTCTACCTTCCCTGGGAGGAAACATGAATCTGAGTTACACGGTAAAGTTCAACCTCAAAGACTTGCCGCTGTTAAGCCAGCCCATTTAGAAAGTATGGCCATACTAATGTACAATCTACGTATTCATTTGAATCTTTAAGTACATGTTAATGTTGCATTTGAACGCAGACTTGGATACCAGCTTTTTCTGGAAATGGACAAACTTTCGATCTTACTTGGGCTTTATGATCTTATTTGCCAGCATTGGGGGACTGCTCACATATATTCTAGTGGACATACCGATATTTGTGGAGGTAATAGGATTGCTAGCAGTTCTCACAGAAGCCATGTTAGGAGTGCCCCAATTCTTCCGTAATTTTTATAACAAATCTACCAGTGGCATGAGGTAGAGGGAATTACTACACTATGAGATATTAACAAAATATCAATCTATTAAATGATCTCCAATGAAAAATACTTTGTTATTCTATTTTAGCATAGCGATGGTTGCTATGTGGACACTAGGGGATGCATTTAAAACATGTTATTTTATTCTGAGGGAGGCTCCTATACAATTCCAGATATGTGGAATTTTACAGGTCTTGATTGACGTTGCCATTCTGGCACAAGTTTATATCTATCAAAGTACCTCTGGTGCCAGAGTACCACCAAGGGCCGATTAAATCCTGATTAGATACTTTTTAGCATACAAGATTTTTTACTCTTTGACACTGTTGGTGCAAAGTGTCACCTGGTATATATATGTCAGTCATTCAAAATATTTTTCTATGAGTATACAGTCTATTATATGAATGAGTGATCGATATCGCGCAAAATGTAAACACGGACAATTTTCAAAATGTGTATGTATGGTTGTTCCTTCGATTGTTTCAGTGTTCCATGTAAAATTTGTACAAAAAGTATTTTCCGAAGTCTAATTAATCTTCGTTGATCTTTCTAACTTTTCATGTACATACTGATACTTCGCAATAATACCTCTTGTAATCTAATAATTTATATGTGTGTGGTTCTTTTTTCGTATTCCCTTCTTGGACATTCCTTAATAAAAGATTGATATTCTATTATAAAATAAATTACGTACATTTCAACGGACCGCAGGCACTACTAACGTTGTGTTGGCCATGTCTAAGCATGTATACTACGTAGATGTGCTTCGATGTGAATGTGTTTCGCGACTCACACATTATAGTCCCGACAATTGGCATTTTCAGCTTGGCGTTCCCTTACAAATGAATTACTTTCGATGAAATAAAATGCGATTCTCATAGTCGCAATTTATTCATACTGTTGCAACATAAATCCATAGTGTATCTGTGGATTCACTGGTAATACTTCCAATGTAAACTAGTACTGACTGTAATAGGGCTGAAAACGCCGATCATATTAATTGCGGTACGAAAATATCGTATGGTGTGCTCGCAGAAAGAAGCAAGCACGTGCAGATAGCGTAGATCTGTGACGAATGGCTTTAAAATTATTTATCGAGTAAGACTTTAGTGCAAGTGCCGATAAAGTGTTAACCTTTACGTTATACTATCGTAGTTTTTTTCGTACGCTTATCTTTTGCGAATTCAGTCGGCAAAAGAACTATGTAACAACTGATCCCACTCACGTGCCAGTGATTAGAGTCTCAGCTAATTTTTCCGATTTAGACGGAACTTTCTGCACATTAATAACTGAAGGTGGTAATGGGAGAAAGAAATTGGAGGGACTGGCGACCCTTTGTGTACGGAGGCCTAGCTTCAATTGTTGCGGAATTAGGTAAGTGTTTATTCCGATAAAAACAAACAAGTGCAGACCTGACTGCCTTTAGGAAAGAATAGGTGTTATTGCCAATTTGCGAAAATAAGTTGCTCGCATTAGATCGTTCGTTCGGTTTTACTTTAAGCGTACTCATGATTTTTTGTCAGGCACTTTTCCGTTGGATACTACGAAAACTAGATTACAAATTCAGGGTCAAAAACTGGACTTGAAATATGCCCACCTAAAATATTCTGGTATGACAGACGCTCTGGTTCAGATATCGAAACAAGAAGGGTTTAGAGCTTTGTATTCTGGGTAAATTACATAAAAATATTAACGAGAATAACATCTTTCAATAACTGATGCAACACTGGTATTTTATGGCCTAACTTTTTATGAATTAGGATTAGTTCGGCTATCCTGAGACAGGCTACCTATGGAACAATTAAATTTGGGACTTACTACTCTCTCAAACAAGCAGCCACTGACAAGTGGGGCACGGATGACTTGGTGGCTATCAATATTGTGTGTGCTGTATTGGCTGGAGCTATCTCAAGTGCAATAGCTAATCCTACTGATGTGGTGAAAGTCAGAATGCAAGTGACTGGTGGGGATTCAAATGTTTCCCTCTTTCAATATTTCCAAGAAGTGTACAAGTACGAAGGCATAAGAGGCTTATGGAAGGTAAGCTTTTATTATGTTATTTGAGAGTTTTTATTACTAAGAACTGGTTGATATTTCAATTTATTTTTGTGCAGGGTGTCGGGCCCACTGCTCAAAGAGCAGCAATTATTGCTGCTGTTGAGCTACCAATATATGATTATAGTAAGAGTAGTTTAATGCCTTTATTGGGAAACAGTGTTAGTAATCATTTTTTGTAAGTACCATTTATTCAGCTGCCAACAAGGCATATCGTATTGCAAATCGCACATATTAAACATTATTGGCGTATCATTATTTAGTAGACATTAACCCTTATCTAGGCAAGATATATTTTTACGTTTATTTTTTTTACCATAAAACTGTGATGTCATGTAAAGGCTCTAACTTTGTTTCCATGTAATCAATCACACTATGCCACTAACAAAAATGTAGATATGTGTTTATGTGATATTTTTTTAATTTAATAATTTAATGCATTTTTGTAATATTGCAATTAATTGTGATATTAGAATCACATTGTATTATGACTATATTATAATGGCATGTATTAATGTTTCTTATGAAGGTGTTTTTAAACATTTTATTTCCAGGTCCAATGACACTCTTGTGTATCTGGACACATGTACCACTTGGGAATTGAGATGACTACAGAGATTTAAGAGAGAGAATCACCTCATGAATATTTGTTGGTCAGCATTCATGCATCTTAGACTTCCTTAAGTTTCAAAATCATTGAGAATTTTCATATCCGCTTTATGGATTCCAATCCATTTGCTTTGTTTTGCATATTATAAACGCTTTCATTATTTTATCCTTGTATGTTTTCTTGTGTGGGTGTTCCATAAATCATTGCAGACATCACAAAAACCTATGCATTAAATGCTGTTCAAAATGCCTGGATAAGGGTTCCAATTATGATACTTCAAAAAACTTGCTTCATATTTTTTATGACCTTCTCAAACGCGAATATCTTGTTTACATATTTTCTGGACATATTACACATACATAGTTATGTGTGCATTTCAGATCCAGCTTTATTGCTAGCATGGGAAGTGCAATTGCTTCCACACCGATAGATGTGATAAGAGTAAGTATATTGTTGTGACTATCTTATAAATAAGACATGTTGTAAATACCAATTATATTCCTCATAGACACGCTTAATGAATCAAAGAACAGTCCGAGTTATGCCTGGTACAATCCAGCCACATATATACAATGGCAGTGTTGACTGCCTCCTTCAGGTATTTCGCTAATTCACTTATTGAAACATGCTACTAATATTCAGGGAATAATTTATTTAATGTTAATTAACAGACTTTTAAGAACGAGGGATTCTTTGCACTGTACAAAGGTTTTGTACCAACGTGGTTCAGAATGGGTCCATGGAACATTATTTTCTTTATCACATATGAACAGTTGAAGCAGCTGAATCACCTGTGACTGCTGTCAAAGGAAATATGAAAGTATTCAAGTGAGTGGCGTGAAAGCCTTGCAGTATGTATCTGCGTGTATGTGAAAAAATACGCGTGCAAGACTATAGTCGATAGAGAATAATCTCGATTGTGCAGAAGTTATGATTCGTCCGCTTATGAGATCTGAATGTTTCGGAGAATGTTCATTGCAAAAGAAGCTGTATAGAAACTCAGGTACTGTATCTCATTAAGTTGTAGTAATGCCATGCAATGGTCATTGAAAGTATTGACGCTTATGAACACAAAGTATCGAATGAAAGTTTAGCAATTAAGAAGTTATTTGCGGAACTTTAAACAAAACTAGTCAGAACTAAGATTTTATTGCACAGAGCCAGCGCGGTCACCCCACCATGTTCGCGGTTCTGATAACATTAAACTTACCTCGTATCCTCCTACTTTATTTTTTATCTCCATGGGATCTTTAACATGTAGTATTTAAAACTTGATTCGTCCTATACAGAGTTCTTCATTTACTATGTTAAGTATTGAAATCATTCATCTATTCTCCCTACCGCGTAGGTATTATTCCTGGAGAATATTTCGTACAAAAAATGAATGATTACAAAAATTAGATAGCATTTGGTGAGGGACGAAATTTCAGTTATTAACAGACATGATTGGAACACGTTTTATTAAAATAGCGATAAAGTTCGCATACAAACCAGTGAACGCAGTATTAGGCCAAATTCCCCTTTACAACATTGACGAAATAACGAAATGTTTAATATTTTATTCATCACCCGTTTGAATACTTCGATTTCTATGTTAATTTATTTCCTCAGTTCATGAGTTGAAGTGCTACAGCGATGTCACATATTATCACAGTTCTTCGCAATTCCATACAAGTATTTTTCTATCTTTCCCACCACTTATAACAATCTTATTTTCTAAAGACACAGCTAGTGCATTGATTGCCCCTAGAAACGATCATTTGTTACTTTATCAATTACCAGAGTAAAGCTGCAAAATCAACCTTGCATATACTTTACCATCGTGACAATGAACTTGCGAAACGAAAGTGGCACCCCTCCAATTCCATACAATAATGTTTCCATTGGCATCCCCTATGAGTAATAATGATTTCCACCATGCTAGTGTAAGAGGCTCATGTTCAACAGCTGTAGAATAGATCTGCGTACTAGTATGGATATCGGTAACATTTAAGACTTTGTCTTCCGCGCACGAAATTATACTCTTGCTTTCGTCGTCAAAAATGACAGCGTTTACTTTGGACAAGTGACCTGTAAGTTAAAAGCTCTTGATGTATTAAATGGACGAATTATAAAATGAAGTAAGGCTCGTATTTCTTTAGGTACTTTTTACAGTAAGGAGGAGATTATATGTCTCCATATTCCACAAAAAAAGTTCACCATCCTCTGTTCCTGATACTAATAACGTATCATCATTCCTGAAAAGCATAGAATATCGTAAATACCAATGCTATACCACTTTGTAAATATTATTGAACTGAATTTGGATGTTGTACTTTGATATATCGATGCAAGTTACTTTAGAATCATGGTCCAACTGCGCGACAAGGCACTTGACAGGCTTAATTTTCGGTCCTGAGATATAACTTCGCCAGATTTTTGCAGTACAATCCCATGAACCGGATATTATCATTTGTCTTGAGGGACACCATGCCAAACAAGAGATAGCATCTTCATGCCCATTCAAAGTATCTATTATTCTGCCGAATTCGACATCATAGAAAATTCTAAAATATTTGATTTTATTTCAATCAACTTTGATCAAGTATTGCCTGTAGTGGAAAATTAAAATTCAATGGCATTTACAACGAATTGTCCCAGGAACCTGCCACTAGAATATTTCGATTTTCCGCAGTGCGGTATGATATGCAGGAAGAAAGTGGTAGCGGTGATAAAGATACACTGCGCATTAATTTCTGATCCTTTATACTATACAGCTTAAGCATACCATCTTGGCCTACCGATATTACTTCATCAAGTTTCTCTTTATTCATTATTGCAATGCTACACACTGCCTCCTTATGCGATTGAAAGGAGACTCCTTTTTCTATTCTCAATGACTTTACGTCAATGGTTTCTTCACCTACAATTTGATTTCCTCGATTTGAAAAAGCCATAATTGACGAAGTATATGAACCACAAAAATTCCTAACTTACGTGAAGTCTGTGTAGAAAAAGATAAAGAACATTCGGCCCGACATTTATCCAACGTTGCAACTGATCGTCGTGGATGAGGAAGTGTAAAAACTTGTTTCGGTATTTGCCCGAATTCCATGATTTGCACTTCCAAACCATGTCTATCATTTATATCCCGAATAGTATCTAAATCTATTGCTCCTTCATAACACAGATGGAAAAACACTGAAACAAAATATTTACTCCTATCCACTGTTGTCGTAAACACGTAGCGACCTTAACAAATTCTTTTAAGGTGGGAAGTGAGGTTTACCATTATCAGCCTTTTCTGCTTCTATTCCCCTTTGTTTATATCCAAAAATTAAATCAATCCAGTTGTGGAGATTTTGCGAGACGTAATCGCTTTCTAAAGCCAATCTTAATATTCGAACGAAATCGGCGGGTCCTGATGTAGTGTGTGTTGTTATTGGTAGTTATTAGAGAGCTTTTGTTTGTATACAATTTTAAATACAAACTAAATGACTAACCCTTTGCCCATGGTGGTAATTGGACGTCACCTATTTTCGTCCCATCATGCCGGTATCCAAAATCGATACCGTAACTATTCACTAAAAAATCGCCACCGTTCTTTGTGTCATAAAATTCCGGGACCAGTTCTTTAAAGTCTGACATGTTCACCAAAACATTTTTCCATACGTCAGCTACACTGTTAGGTGTATGTGTTGATAAGAGACAAACAAAAAATCGATTCTGCAGGATTCACAGAGTAACCATGTACTTTTTAACAAGAAATACTAGGGAGTCCTGGCTGTAAGCTATATTTACATGCCTTTCGCAAAATCATGCTATATATCAAAGTTCTTCCATTGTCATCAACCATTAAATATTGCAACGTGGTGATATGTACCTGTTGAACATGCGATCTGGATGATCGAACCTTCCATTTTGCAAGCAGAGCATATACTGAGGATATTTTCTAACTAGATAAAATAATACGAATCCCGGGGCACTGTAATGTGAACCATATAAAAATTTCGGTTCTGACATTTCAGTATGTCGTTCCTGAAAAAATAAATTATTATTATACATAGCTCCAAAGACTTTCGTAAAATTATTCTCGCATACTTTTAATCGCTCTAATCTCGTTGGTTCAAGAGCGCCTATGGGTTTCGATAGATCTCTATAAATATTACAATCATTTAAATCTATTGTATCTGACGTGTAATCTTGTATTACCCAAGGCATTACCGGATACTGCGTTAAATCGTGAAATGTTCTATCCGCCAAACTGCAATATGAAATTTATTCTTAACAATATTAAACGTTGTTGAATATTCACTCTATTTATCTGGGCGTTACCTATTGATATATAAAAGATAATCGTAATTCGATAAAGATCCATTTTGCCATCTCATCGTCATTTGATTTTGTGGCACTTGTTCCAATGAGATAGCTGATTGGCTTAAAAGGCTCTTGTAGAGTTCATCCCTAGCATTTTCATTTTTTAAAGAAATAAATAAGTGCTCGATTTTATTCTCTGACCCTCGTTCACATTTAATTTCCAGACCCTGTAGTGTTCAGAATTAATTATAATACTTCTAAAATTTATCAATATGCTAATCATATTGACTCACCACTTGTCTAAGAAGGAACCTTCGTTTAATAATATTGACAATATCTTTCAACTGGATTTTTAAAACTGGGTGCTAAGAATAAGAAAATAGAAAATGAATTTTCCATTCAATGATATACTACATTGAAACTGAACAGTCTACACATACTTGATCCATATTATTATATGGTTGAAAATAAAGTCTAGATGTTGTTAACAATATTCTTCCTGGATTTATAACAAGAGGTAGTACTTTATGTGCTTGAGTTTCTAACACTACTTGCTCGTACAAATCTTCCAACCAAGAGGTATCAAATGATACCCTTGATTGTCTTGAATGAACAATAGCTGTGATCTAAAAGTGATGTAAACAAACTGTTGACATATTATTTGACTAGAGTCTACAAGTTATTTCTCAATTGAAATACCATTGCATTCTGTTCAGCAGTTGGCAAAGTTGTGGCTCTGTGCAACTGCAAAATCTGAAGGAGACAGTCCTCAATCTTTGCATAATAGAAGTAGAAATAAAAAGTGGCCTGTTCATGTTTAAACTTGTATGGAGCAAGTATATTTTTCTCCAACATTTCAACATATTGCTTGCACTTAATGCAAAGTGTATTTTCACGTCTGGGAAATGAATAATCTTGTCAATTTTTCCATAAGCATAAGCTAATTTCTATATAAATTTGTTTATTCTGCAGAATGGAAATACTGACTGGTTCAGATCAACAGTAGAATCACATTGCTCTACAGAGATTGTTTCTTTCAGCTGAAGCTTGATTAATGGTTGATTAATATCTTTATTTACAAATACTAATGATTTTGAGCACAACTTTAATCTACCATCTACCCACTGTTGCTCCTCTGAAATAGAAGGAGCAAGTAGTCTCATCTGAACGCTGTAATCCTCAAAAAATATCTCTCCTGGTTCCAAAAGGAGCATTGTAAATCTGACAGAACAAGCGGAAAAAATATTAAAATATCGGTTTGCCATTTGTAGATAAGAAAATGAGTATTTTTCGAGATAGGGCCTCGCGAGTCAAACGGCTGTTTTCATTGGATTTATGAGTAAATAAAAAAAAATCATAATATCGAGATAGTTATGTGAAAACGCGTCGAATGAACAATCTGTACGAATTTTGCGGTACGTACCTTTCTTTCTCCATCTTTGCAACATTAGATCACTACACTACACCGATTCCGAGAACCAGGTATTTAATGACACATATCCTTGTGTGATTAAATCAACCCGCTTCAATAATCATTTTTTAAACACTCCGTTCAATTCTGTTTTCATCGTGTTAGGTTAATGACACTTGTCAATAATTGGTCTCTTTAATATAATTACTCTTTGGATCTTTTCCTATTGTCTTATGCACTGTCTACTGTTAGACATTCTTAGGTTAATAAATGAACATTTACTTGAAGTTGTTAACAAAAGATTCAATCGTGTACACAAGTGAAACTCCGTAGGATTTGTGTATATATGTATGCTAGTCATACAATACATATAGATATGGTCGCGGTTGAAACCTTGAGGAATATAACTCCTCAGGATCATTTTGATATTACTGGGGTACTATAATTTAAAAACAAAGAGGTGGTAATCATGAGTGTGGGTTACTTTTATATTAAGAACAATTAACCATTTGCTCAATATTTAAAATATTTACAAACATTTAATTTCATTATTCTTAAACATAGTACTAGAATTACAATTTGAGTCTTTTAATGTCCTCTGGCCGGATGTCAATTCTTAACGAAGCAATACGTCGTACTTCAGCAGGTGTTAATCGCCAGGCGATCGCATCCGCCCCGCAATAATCAGCCAGTTCCTCGACTTTTTCTATACTGAGTATTGTTGCGATTTGCGTTAATCGTGCGAACTTATCACGCACAGACCATGATGTGGCTGCAGCCAAATAACTTGCTAATGATCTGACTTCTTTATCCAGAATAAGCCCCCCAGCCTAAACCACCCATAAAGTTACCTGATCAATAGTTTATGGATTGCTGTATTATATCGAATTATACATACCCTATTAAAAGTAGATTTTAACACTACTTTTTCTAGACGAGCCGTAACTTCAGCTGTAAGAAGGCCGATGAGTGCGTCATAATTAGATGTTGTTAAACTGCCTTTAAAACTTTGAAGTAAACCCTCCAAATTCGTAACCAATGTTTGTACAAATGGTTCATCAGTTTCGTAACGTAACAAGTCATCCTGAGAAAATGTGTATTGAAAACGTATTGTTTTGCTCGAGGAGAATTGACAACAACTCGCGCAGTGTATTCACCTCATTGACATGGTGATCTATTGACAAGAAGGCATCCACCCAGGGAGTCACTCTTGGCTTAACAGCACTCACGCGTAACTGCTCAAGGCCATAATCTGTGACTGCGCGCAAAATTGACATGACGCCTTTCAGGCCTGATAAACAACTGTCAATTTTACCCCTATCTTTACTTTGCATATTAGGGAATGTTGCATCAATTTCTGCATTCAGACTTTTACAAAGTGTTTCCACGTATTCGATGCTTACATCGGTATTATTTAGATATGCCTAAGAGAAGAGTTTAATCTTCTAACTTTTGCTGTATGAAGGCATAATGTATGGAATCAAAAATTTAAAACCTTACTAGGAACATGAGGCGGGCAAGTTCAGTGTCCGAGGTCTGTAAACGACCATGTTGAATGCTTGTTTGCAATGCATTGTAAGCTTGTGCCAAATCCAAGTATCCTGCAGGATATCCTTGGCGAAGACGATTTCTTAGTCTATTGGCAAACTCTCCTTCCAATATGCCACATGCCATATTAACTACAGCACATACACCATCTACACTCCAACTCGACATTGCCCGTCTATTATAGAAAAAATGTACGATATATTTTACGGACGTATCCAATATTTACCATGTCGATGTCACGTACCT
This sequence comes from Ectemnius continuus, assembly GCA_910591665.1. Taxonomy (NCBI): domain Eukaryota; kingdom Metazoa; phylum Arthropoda; class Insecta; order Hymenoptera; family Crabronidae; genus Ectemnius; species Ectemnius continuus. Next base: position 1,332,642 of record OU342868.1, on the reverse strand, counting down.
AATACATTTTTGTACAATGAAAAAGACATCGTCAACCATACTCGAAGTTTGCTGATCGTGATCGAGCGTGTCCATTCCAATTGCTTTATTTACGCTCTCTTCAAGGAAGTATCTTTCCAATGCCAGATAAGAGCTCAAAAGCTCTTGCATGCCATGTGATAATTCAGATTGATTAATCATGGTTTCAAATTTATTTAATAAATCTTTGCAGTATTTATCGTCCGTTGAGCTAATTTCTATGTCGTTCTAAAAATAGATGTATTAAAATTCTATATAACATCGAAAGTAAAAGATTAAACACAATTTATATACTTTAACGCGCCGTCTTAGAAAACGAATATACAATTCGGCACGGGAGTGCATTATTGTTATTTCTCCGAGTAGCAAATCATATTCTTTTGGATCTGCTCTTTCAGTACTTGGTTTTCGTTGATGATCATTGGTCATTTGTATTTTTTTGGAAATTGATCTATGTTTCATGAACTCAACAATAATTTTCTTAGTCTGTCTAGAAACCAGAATAATAAATTAGACACTAGACCAATGCATTTAGCTTTTAGTGTCTTACTATAATCTGATGCTATCTCACCTATCACATTCTTGTTGTAAAATTGAAATAGTCATAAGCAATTTTCCAGGACCATAATATGTTTCTATTATGGGTTGATGTATCTCAACAATTCGAGCAATTCCTTCAAATAATAATGTAATAGTATCAGCAAAAATGACTGATGTCCTTTTGTCATTATTTTTAATTTCCAGTGCTGCTTTCAAATTTTTTTGTGCTGTTTCTTGAAGCTAGTAATTAAACCATATAAAATTAATAGTCATTTATGAAGAATGTATTCATATGAAGAAAATCTATGTACTTATTTTATATACCTTTGTACAGAGATAAGTACAGAATTTTTTTAGACCCTCTGAGTGCATACCAAGCAAAGGGAATATTTTAAAGAATCTTTCCACAGATGCCAGATCTTCAGATTTCACTGCTTCATCAAACTTATGAGTAACTACTGTTCTAAGCTGTAATGCTGCTTGCTGTAGTGTAATCAGAGAACTACTGATACTGGTATGATCCAATGATATATCCTCTGCAGTCCTTTCTAATAATTGCTGATCCATTGATAAATATCGATGAACATGAGCAGCACCCTGCTCATAGTCCTCATTTCTGAGTGCAGTGGCTACACCCTCACTGCATAATTGCAGATCAAGGATATCATTTACACGCCTTTGGCATTCGCATACTCTGCTCTAAGAGTTTATAATATGCTTGATTTGTATGCCTGAATTATGAATAGAATATTATTGGAATAATCACGTACCCTTGCAAGATCCAGTTGCCTAACTTTTGCGCTCACATTCTCAGCTAATTCATTAGTGTGAGCTATCATATCACGAAACTTTTCTCCGTCTGCCCTGAGTAGAATTACATTCGGCAGTACTTTGCTTATATTCTGTAACTTTGCTTCTACGTGACATTGTCGTGAAAAAATATTTTCTAAATTCTTTTGGACCTTTATCTGCGAAATGAATTCAGTTATATTGAATTCATGTTTCTTCAATATGAAAATATATTTAAATCATCAAACCTCGTCCTCTGAGAGTTTGTCAATTATGTGTTGCAAATTTTGCTCATTGACGGACGAATCCATGGTATGCATTTGTGTTTGCAAAGGTGGAACTAAGAATTACACATTTGGAAAAAACTTTTGTGGAGTGTTTAGCAAAGTGAAATTGACAGATAGAAAGACGTGTAGCAGAACGAGCGTATGGTTCACTGATTTACTACAGTTTGCCAGATACTGTAGTACCTTAAGGTATCTTTTCATTAAGTATTCGGTTGTCAGCGTTGTCGGTGCGCCACAGTTTCCCCGGTAATATGAAAAGATAGCTTTAAGTAGTAGATAATGGTAGATAGTGCATAGGACCGCTCTAATTGGCTCTAATATCTCTCTCTATGAATTTCTAAATCTATGGCTATGTCCTAACCGACGCAACCTGTGGCACTTCAAAGGAAAAGGTCGAAAAACAATGTCAGTATTATCCATGTATTATCCGCAGTCGGTTGCCCTGCTTCGTCACACAGCATCTAATAGAACCTATTCGTATGAGTAGAGTGCGCCACTTTAACCGATAATTTGAATAGTAGATTACAGAACTTAAAGAATATAAGGAAGATTGTGATTGTGATTTCTAAAGAGTACAGTGCCATAGCTGAGATAAAGCAGAACAGGAGCATTACTCTCGTATTCTGGTTCCAGCACGATTGTGAGCGTTACATTTTTATTATTAAAAGTCTTCTGATACATATCATTGGTATAAAACAGTCACATCATTAGAACAAAATACGTACAAGCGGTGAGTGTTTAACTTCTTACGATATAGCATATTTATTTATAAACTATAAATATAACAAATTCGATTTGCATCTCGTAAGATATAACGAAATCAATGGAACTGAAGTGTATCATTAGAGAAATATAGTACATCACACATTTTTTGAGTCCAGGTATGAGATCTGATTCGTTGAGCTCAACCTGTTAGGTACCTACAACTTCTCATGCACTCTTATACAGTCAATTGTTCCCCTCGTCCACGGGATTTGTCGGTTTGAACGACTGTGGTTTGTCCTTCCTTCCTCCTTAGTCCTTACGTCATGGTTATACATATTACAGTAAGAGACATTCCCGATCTCGGTACCGTGTTCCACGCCGATAGGCGGCTTCAATTTGCATCATTAGAGTCCTGTCTCCATTTTTGAGCTGCCTCTCTTCTTGCATCTGGCACTAACTGGGAACGCATGCCACCTAACACATTGCTTGTAGCTTCGGTAGCAAGGATAATTGGTTTCACAACAGTCGGTGGTATCTGTCTCAGTACTCCTCCAACCGCTCCTGACACACCTTTCTGTTCGTGCTCTTCACTGGCCACTCGTACCAATTGATTTGCAGTCTCGCCGATCCCCTAAATCATACCTCGTTTTTCATATCGTCCTTTAATTAAGAGCTACAGTACAATATCGACGACATTACCTCTTTAACTAACATATATGCATTTGCCATCCCTTCACGAATATCGAGAGGCTGGCTATATCGTTTTCGACGTCCCTTTTGCCCTTTATTTTGACATCTGACACTTGGACCAGGGCTAACCATGTCATAAGCTGTTTCTGCTGTACTTTGGATGGCGTGTACCAGTCTGGATGTTAATTCTAAAGTTGCCATCGCAGTGGATGTTGTAAAGCTATTCGCGCCACGTTGTAATCCTCGAACTATTCGTCCGTCTTTTTGATATTGCTCAATTGGAAGCCAGAACAGATCACGAATCCCTTGGACTGCAAACGCCAGACATGTTAAATCTCTTATAAATAAAAGTGACCAAGCGGGAGAATATTACAGCGTCATAATTTGGCGTATTTAAGATACTGAAGATGCTTACATAGTTGAACCAATGAATGCATAGGACCGACACCTCCAAGGAGACTCGGAAGTTGATTTTTCTTTATGTCTTGCAACCACTCAGAAAGTAAAAAGGCGACGAGTTTATCGAACCCCAGGAGCCCATGTCGATGCGTCAATCTTTTCAGTCTTAGTTCGGAACAGTTTAATTGTGCCAAACCCATCAGCACCCCTGCCAATGGTCCATGTGTAAGATCTACACGTTTCCCATGATAATCTAGTTTAACCAGAACCTCTGGTGAAAATGTTACACACCTGATACAGATAAAGCAATATGTTAATTTAATGCAACACTGTATTCGTATCTCGACAACTAGTTTTTGTGTAAGTTTACCTAAAATATATTGGTTGACAATCGTCGTGAACCTCGTATGGTATTTTCACCTTTGTCTTGCTTTCTTTTATCATCAATTCATCTTCCAAGAGAATTAATAAATTTTGATCTATTGTGTTCGGTGATGTATTCTTTGATGAATGAATACTTGTTGTTAATGGAGGATCATTTACACTCATAACTGGGGGATGGTGCGTTGGCGTTCCTTGTTTCGAAACTGGCGAAGATTGGGGATTGCTGGGCGTGTTACAATTTTCTTGACTCTGCTTTGAACAACCCCCCAATTCGTTAAAAAATTCTATCAAGAACAGTAGGCTGTCTTGGTCAATGTTGAGTCGCAGCGGCAGTAGGCTAAGCTTCAGACAGCATTCTTGAGCACTTAATTTGGGGTCAGCTCTTACATGCACTGCTTTCATAGCGAACATATTTGCGTAAGATTGCCTTGGCCTCGCTTCACTACTATATTGATAAAGGAATTTATTGATGTGCGATGACGCCAATCTATCCCTAATTTCTATTTCATTTACTAGCAGAATCTGTCTTGACGCCTCTATGGTATTTTCCGGATAAACTTCGTGTCGAAAACGCACTTTGTTTAACTGCAGTTCCATTAATACATCGTGTCGCCGGCCAGGCCCACCCTGTGTTTTCCAGTCAGTTGCTTCACGTGATTTTGCTTGTGGAGAATTTGGAACACTTCCGAAATGTACTTCGTTTGCGTTAGCTTTACTGTAACCCACACCATCGCACCAAGGAGAATGACTTCTACGAATTATAGTGCATAAGTATTACTGCAGCATAATTCTAGGTTTACCAGGTTCAAAAAATACTCACCTCTCTTGATAGTTAGCGTTCGAACGGGACGCGTTATCGTTGATAGTAACATGCTTTTTATTAGTCGATGGTGTTCCTTCAAAATCTTTTCCCCCATACAAATGCCAAATTAATGTCATTTCACAAAGTGTATATCGCAAAACCGCTGGGGGGAAGTGCGAGGGAGCTTTTAGTAAGTCCGTTTTTCCGAGAGGAACGGCAAAGTGATTGTCTACTATCCTCAAAGACTCCTGGCACAGCCATCGAACTTCCGGTACACCGTGCCTCGGCATAATTCCTGTGCCCGCTTCTTCTCCCAATATGCAGAAATCTTCATCAGGGTCTTCCATTTCAACAGTCTCTTTAGTAGTTTGTTCAGGTGTTTTACACATTTCTGGTGCATTCTGTGCAATTGGCCGAGACTCATCAGGGAAAAAAAATACTTCCACTTTATTTTCGGGTACGGGTACCTTCCCATCCACTTTTGGTGCTGCGCATTCCGAAATAAAACAATATACAGTCTCAAAAAAATCACACAACAAAATAATATTTTTACACGAGTAATTCCTGATTGAATGTACTTTTTAATGCTTAAATGATCGCCTTATGAAAAGTTTGCGGGAGTTAAAGAACCTTAAAAAATTTGCGAAAAAATGAATTTTGAGCTAGGGCTCTGGAATTTTTTCTACGTTTTCCTCGATGCAAAAAAACACTTTCTACAAAGTTTCAGCCCCGGGAAAGGTCGGGAAGATAAAAAAACATGGGAAAAACCGTTGAAATGAAATATTCAAGATCGGTTTTCCATGTGTTTTAGGCAGAATTCCGGCATTTCCCCCACAACATTTATGTTTTTTATCCGTTTTGAGACACGAGCAATCGAAAAATCAAGCGTTCGTCCCGGTCCCAGAACCTTCGAAAAATCGAAAATTTTTGAAGGGGTATGCCTTAAAAAATTTGCGAAAAAATGAATTTTGAGCTAGGGCTCTGGAATTTTTACTACTTCTTCCTCGATGCAAAAAAACACTTTCTACAAAGTTTCAGCCCCGGGAAAGGTCGGGAAGATAAAAAAACATGAGGAAAACCGTTAAAATGAAATATGCAAGATCGGTTTTCCACATGTTTTAGGTAGAATTCCGGCATTTCCCCCACAACATTTATGTTTTTTATCCGTTTTGAGACACGAGCAATTGAAAAATCAAGCGTTCGTCCCGGTCCCAGAACCTTCGAAAAATCGAAAATTTTTGAAGGGGTATGCCTTAAAAAATTTGCGAAAAAATGAATTTTGGGCTAGGGCTCTGGAATTTTTTCTACTTCTTCCTCGATGCAAAAAAACACTTTCTACCAAATTTCAGCCCCGGGAAAGATCGGGAAGATGAAAAAACATAGGGAAAACCGTTAAAATGAAATATTCAAGATCGGTTTTCCACATGTTTTAGGTAGAATTCCGGCATTTCCCCCACAACATTTATGTTTTTTATCCGTTTTGAGACACGAGCAATCGAAAAATCAAGCGTTCGTCCCGGTCCCAGAACCTTCGAAAAATCGAAAATTTTTGAAGGGGTATGCCTTAAAAAATTTGCGAAAAAATGAATTTTGAGCTAGGGCTCTGGAATTTTTTCTACGTTTTCCTCGATGCAAAAAAACACTTTCTACAAAGTTTCAGCCCCGGGAAAGGTTGGGAAGATAAAAAAACATGGCCAAAACCGTTGAAATGAAATATTCAAGATCGGTTTTCCATGTGTTTTAGGCAGAATTCCGGCATTTCCCCCACAACATTTATGTTTTTTATCCGTTTTGAGACACGAGTAATCGAAAAATCAAGCTTTCGTTGCGGTCGCAGAGCCTTTGAAAAATCGAAAATTTTTGACTGGGTGGGCTCTGATTTTGTGGACAGACGGACAGAAAACATGGGTTAAATACAAAAGTATATAAATATAAAGAAGCTGATCATGAAATCTTTAAACTCTGCTAGCTGCTAACCTAGGCAAATTGAAAGTAAAACTGTTCTTTACATTTCACCGTTTCTTCCATGGCCTCCTCCATAAGACTATTTACACGTTCAACTTGGCTCTTGCTCAAAGTATTGATGCTTTTATCATCCAGAAGGCTTTCTTCATCCGCCGAACTTGGAACCGCGATACTCTCAGTACTGTCAGTAGGTGTTAAATCACCATCATTTGCGAAATATGTAAGTAGCTGCATTAACGCACTTCCAGAGTCTGAGCACGTGCGAATATGCAGCACATTATTGCTTGCTCTTAAATCCACTCTTGGTGCACCACCGCACATTTTCTCATTCAGCCGCAATGACAATTCAAATAATCCCAAGTCCATTACATTTACATAGTCGCGTTTTAAATCAATATTTTTGCTTGACTTGTTCGATATGAACAGTGCAATATCTTCCGCTATAAAGCGTAATGTCGAGGTATTCGTTTGCGCTGCAATATTGCTAGAAACGCTGAAATTTCCGAGTGTTACCATCGATCTCAAAGGCAGATAAATAGGCCTGAAAATTTGAAGATTTAGCTGTTTTGGCCCCAGAATAAATAATGTAGAGTCACTATTAAAGGAACCTGTAATCAACGGCGCAATCCCAAAGATGTAAGTGCAGTTCTGTCAATACGCCCGGCGGTGAGTATCCTGATACCGGATGATCGGCTACATCCAAACAATCTGTAAGTTGCGTAAACCATGACGTAGCAGCAGAGCACATTCTATGTTGCAATGTCGCATTTGAAATCCCGACTGCCACTCGGAAAGTCTAATGAAGAATGTTAATTAGAAAAATTGCAGTCACATTATTGTACATATCAATACATAATGAATTTTGAATACCTTGATACGATGTGTTTGGTGGGCAGCTTGAATTCGAATAGCAAGCATCACCATATCTTTATCGCTTGTATTACCGGTAGATGAATTCACATCGGGTCCCGTTCTATATAATGCACGCTGACAGTGTTTCGGCTTAACACTATTGATAGGTCTTAAAGGGGGAGTTTGCGAAGGAGTTGTCATTAATCCACAATGATCCAATGACATATCCTTTATCATGGCACACACATATCCTAGGTTCGAATTTCCCCTATAGGCAGTTACTGAGAATATCGTAGCATCTTCCAATCGAATAAACAATTCTCCTTGCTGTCCAGGAATTACATTCCGCATACTATCTCGCACCGGGGTATACATTGTTAATAGACCTTGCTCTACATTCAATATCACAGCCAATCTGCTTTGCCCGTTTGTCGATATTTGATTCTGGTGTTGTCTGTAACTCTTTTCTGCGGCAGAGCGGAATATACCATCTTCATCTGAATCTGAATCCGAATCATATTGAATTCCACTTTTACACATGCTGAACCTAATAAGTACCATTTGAATGAAACTAGGAAACAAACTCTAATTGGCTACATTATAAAAAAAATCTATTACTCAATGTACCTCGGATAAATCGATTCTTGTAGAAGGGTAGATCCAAGATCAAGACCTATATGATTCTCCATGTACGTCGAGTATTTTGGTCTTGGGGCAGATGGTTCCCATAAGAAGAGATCAGTATTGAATCTATTGTACAATAACTCATACATGTGTTTTGACGGTATTTGAACGGAAGCACTTGGTAAACTAATCTCCAATTGTATCCGAGAGCCGCTAATACCTTCGTCTATGAATTCTAACATTTCGTCACGTGTTCCCGGTATGATTAATTCTTCGCCATCCCTGTTAAATTAAGCCGTTTAAGAATGCTATGGTCTATTAAATGTTCAATCACCGAATAATACTTACCTTTGTTCCGCTGTATCTCGATCGCCTTGCGCATGGGGTCGAGAATGAGGTGTGTCAGATTCGTGAATGACCCTCTTTGAACTGAACGGGGATGGCTGATGCCTTGGTGCGCTTTCTAAAGGTTCGTCTAAACTAGAATCTGCTTCTCCTTCTGAGCTATCCTCCAATTGACCACCTAAACGCTCTGGATAAATTGTTATAACAATTCTCGCCCATCCGAATCCTTCGTTCATTTGTTGACACGATCCATTATTTCTTTCATCAGCTGCAGCTATGCCAATATCGATTGGCAGATCCGTGTCGGTTTCCACATATGATAATAACAATTTTCGGAATTGGATTTCATGCTTCGATAGATAGTGTGGCCGACTTTTTGTCGTAGAATGAATTTGTGCATCTGTCAATTTTAAAATCATGTAATCCGGTCGCACCGACCTTTTCCACCACGGAGCTCGATTCATGTCATGCAAGGGCCGCAAATCTGGTATAGGAAACCTATCATGGCATATATGTAGTTAGACGGAAAATAAAGTATGCAATAGTTACATGGCATATCGGAACTGATATTATACCTTAGCTTTACTACACATAATGGGGAGGATATGCTTGTAACAACTCCAAAGTGTGGTAATGTTGGGCTTTCCACAGCTTGGTAAAAGAGTGTTTGTTGATTCTGAAAGAAAACTAGCCAAATCAGTCCCTTAACTTTTATACAAAAATTATAAATACTTACCACATCGCGTGTTCTAGTAGATGTGTGACAAACACATATGGGTTGAGGATTTAATAATGCAGATATTCTATCAACGATAGTTATATCTATTTCACTTTTACAAGGCTCCATTTCAATACTTGAAAAGATAGTAGAATATTAGAAATCGCACCTCCATCACTTCAATCTTTGCAATTCATAAAAACTTACTCGATCTGTGTGCGTGGATCTGCACGTTTTTGAATCTGGGTATGTCGAACAGTATTAGCATACTCTGTGTATTTGAATTTCATCCTAAAATCTGTAGTATTGGTAAATCCACAATTTCCTGTACTTTCCCTTAAAAAAACAAGTAATTCAACATATTCGGTGGGCGGCGTTCCACCGCTCGTCGAATGATTTGTGTCAACAAGGCATTCTACTATCTCTAAGCTAGCTAAAGTTAAAGTTCCGGATATTGTCGAAGAAACAGCGGTTGTCCTTTCTCTTCCTTCAACCACCAATGGAGCAGCTAACAATCTAGAATCGAATATATTGTTAGATACATTTGCAACGGAAACTTTAAAATGCTATAACATACCTAATGTGACTGAGACGGCAAGCATCTAACAGCTGTTTGGACGCCTTAGAAAAATCTTTATTGCCGTAACCCCCCGGCTCGAACAGCGTCAGCTGTTTAAAGAATTCCTCTGCAGCATTCTTCATTTGTGCTAAACTTGTGGCAGTTAGGCCTGCTCCTTCCACACTCGTTATCAGAATATCCTCGTGTAGGAGAACAATTGCCACAGAAGATACCCTGATATGAAATTGAGAAGTTTCGGCAGATGGTCCATTGTCTGCACTATGCCTGTGCTTATTTTGCTTTGGTTGATTTGTAGTACAACTTTTTGAACTGATACTGCTGGCTGATATACTTTCATCCATGCTAACATTGTTACTCATAATTGAGTCACTCATCACCGTCGATCCCGGCAAACGCATTGGCAAAAATTCATCTTCGTTGTCTGATTCATCGAGAGAAGCGGTTGACCAACCTTGCGTGTGTCTCAAATCCTAGTATTTGAAATGTATCACTTTTATCTTATAACTGTCAGGTGAAAATTATTATCTTTTCTTACCATGGTTCTTAAGCCTTGTGTTGGATCTATCTGATGAATAAGTTCCCGCTCGACGCGATTAAAATCGCTACCCGCCATGGGTTTTTCAAGACAAGGTCTTGGTGCTACATTGCTCATATCTTCAAGGTCTGGAGATGCAAGACCATGTGCCAATTCCAATAAAACATGTACTTGCCGTGGGCTTAAAAATGATGTAACAGACCCCAATGTTACTTCTAACTCAACCTGCAGGTTTTAATTACTAGTTAGATTACTATTAAATATTTCTAATTCAAAATAAAACATAAAATATGCTTTGAAGTTTGCACAGACACAAATTAGACAGAACTTTGTTTTAGTCTTACTTTTGGTCCAGAAACCCCTTCTCCTTGTTTTATTTTTAAACGGATCTCTTGCCTACCAGCTAATTTCCCAAACATTATGGGATTGGATTCGCTCAAATTATTAATAATATTTCCTTCTGGTGGTGTGTTTGTTGTCTGGGTTGGGGAAATTTGTGCTGAAGAAAATTGGCCATCGGAATTCTTTGAATCTGGTGTGGATCCCCTGCTTGTTGTCATTATGCTTCTTGAAAATGTCCTTGCTCTAGATGGAAATTCATCAGTGTGGAAGGTGACACCTTCCATATAGAATCGCTTGGTTGTGAATGCAGATACAACATAGCCTTTTGTAGCTTGACTAGGATCTAACGATGTACTACTAGGATCCATTCCAGCCTCATCCGAATATTCCAAGTTCTTTATACACATTTCCACTGCTACTCCAGTAGGAGAATTCAATGGTACATGTTCCAATCTTATTACAGTGTCTATAAATCTTACTTTAACCCTGCATAAAACTGAAATCAAGATTCCATTATGACAAAAGGTATTGACAATCCAATGTATTTGAGACAAAGGAAATCTTACTTGAATCTATGGTTTGGGCAAATAATTCGATGCCTTCGAGCGGTTGTGAATTGCCAGTACCATTGGCATCTTGCTGTAAGCACTCTTGGGCAAGTTGCATACTGGAAGTCATAGAACTCCACATGGATTCGAACATAGAAGTTCCAGTCTCTGTCCTTTGTCTGGGCTGAACTGTCAGTTTTAAACTGGTTACTTCTACATAACTGGCCTCGCTCAGTAATGCGGACCAAGGAATGCTTACAGACATCTCTGCCACAAATCCATCAACAAACTCTAGTGGAAGATGTTGTTGTTCCCCCATTTCATTAAGTGCCTTTAACAAAACTTGCATTCAGAGCAGAATCTGTACAGAGTGAGATCTCTCCCGATCACCGAGCTCAATTTCTCCACATTTATAAAGCAAGAGGATCATTTTGACGGATGTATCGCGAGTCTATTGAGACAAAGAATCTGTCAGTACCTGCACATCAAGGCTGACATTAGTAACACGACCAGTTCCATTGTAAAGATCGACCGTGAGTTGATCTAGTGTTAATTTTTCCTCCAAGAATTGGCCGAGATATCGTTGTAGGAGGTACCTGCAGGCCCTTTTTTTAATCCCTTGGGACGAGGGTAGGTATCCCAACCAAGACATATTAGCCCCACGCTTGATACTCTAATCTGAGAAAGACATGAAATCCTCGGACATACAGCACTCCTAGTACGTTTTACGTTAGGCCTATTATTCTGGCACAATTAGCGAAGAGCGATGTATTCGAGGAAATCCCATTTTCTCGACACGTGTCCTCTTTGACAAGGCGATCCTGACCATAATACGACACGATCGGGATATAACGCAGCTCTAGCTGCGTAATGTTTTCCCTCTGCTTCGCTGCAGCACACACAAGCACAGCTGATGAGATGGTACAAGCACAAGCAAACACTTAGAAAACAGACAGGCGGCTCATTGACTGAAATCAGCTGACTTCGGAGCGAGAAAAGCCCAGCACTCCCGAGCCCTCTCCTTCATTCCTGATTGCAGCAATCCAAAATCGTTTTCATATATATCCTCTATGATCCTATACACACACTCCACACTAATATATCACTTTCCTTTATGTTCCTTTCCTTTATCAGTGCCCCGCGTGTTTGTTCACTTTTCTTTCAGCGACAACTCACCAAGTTCCACTTTATTCATCACATTAGGATTATTAATATATATAGCTTTGTTTCTTCTTTCCACACTCTCCCTTCGCCAGCCTCTCTATTAGATATATATTTGATCGTAGTCACTCTCTTAGTACTTGGACACTTTTTCTCTACTATCTACTCTACTATAATTATTCCTAAATATATTTCTTGATCCATTGTTTAATATCTACTTCTACTCCAACCGACTACATTTTATTTGGCGAGGATATAGTCATCGCTGTATGCGATGCAACTGTGTGCAACTAGAACAGAGGAGAGATCGCTGGATAGCATATATATGATATATATATAGTTATTGCAACAAAGCTGAAAGATCTCGCGCGATCCTATCTCTTACGATCGATCGATAGTGCGCTCAGATTGACCTTCGTCTTTTGTCCACTTGCTGTGCTGTACCGTTGCACGCACGATTTCTATGAAGATCGTAAATTACAAAACAAATCAAGCAGAAAACAATGTCTATAGAGTGCTTGCGATTTGGACGTGACCGTGCAAATGAAATTCATACATCGACGTAATCAGGATGCAGGAATATTGCACTGTCAGAGCTATAGCACGCGCATGTAGCATATTAAAAATGTTCTATCTCCTGCTGTGCTGTGGCTGATGCGAATACACACACATATATATATATGGATGTAGTAGCAATTTGAAAAATACAAGTACAAAAGCGCCGCACTTTATCATGTTTTAATGCTCACTTTTTCGATTGATTTTTTATACTAGCGAGCTTGATTTATCGTGAGCATAAGCTTTTGAAAGGTCTTCGTTGAAACTTTTTCGCCGCAGTTGGATAGATTGTGTATGATTTATGCGATGCATCGCGAATGCATGCACTGCCAGAGTGTGGGATCCATGCGATCATAACATCGTCAAATTGCAAGTTTACAGCACTGGTAGATTCGTGCACTCGTTTCTGGGGGCTATTTTCTTCGGGGCGTCGGGGACGTCCGCCAAGATTGTTTTATAGACGGGAATCAAATCTCATACGTAAATGGGAGAATTGTCAGCAAGGTTTAACCCGGATCGAGGCAATTAATTGGATTTTCTGAGGAACACTTGGCGGACTGTGTGAAAGTGACAGTGCCCAGGATGGCTCTAACCAATATTTTGCTGCTGAATCAAATAACTGGGCATGTCGTGGCTTTGATACAATCATTGTGTATCATTGTGCCGATGAGCTTACACCAAGATGAATTTAGGTAATACCCGAGGATAGGATTGCATATAAATCGAGATGCGGTATCTTTCCTACGAGATAACTGAGCCTACATTCTTTCTTCCTTTGTTTTGTACAGGGGACATTGCCTGCTATTTTCGACGGGAACGTGGCAAGAAACCGATGGCCAATTTGTCGCGAACTGGGCTTCCCAAGCTTACTGCAACTACACAATATTTGTAGGACTATTGATATTCCTCACATCTGCTGTTCAGATTTACAGGCTCTCAGTATTGATGTACCGTGGGGAGGATAGCTCTTTTCTCTCTGCGTTCGTTGATGTGATTTGGTCTATATTTCTTACAATTATTACACTAATTGCTGCAATAATTGTAACATTAGGATTCATGACCTGGTGCGACTGTATGACAAAGAGATTCCCCTCGTGTGGGTTAGCAGCAGGAAATGACATTGACAAAGCCGATGGTATTGACACTTCCGGTTTTGATATTGAACTTGGCACTGCACAATTTGGAACTTGGACTAGCTTATCCATTTGGGTAGCTTTGTCAGTTTTTGCTGTTCTCAAATTATTGAAGTACCATCAATTGGAAAACATGAGGGTATCAATGTACAGAGAAAGGCAGAGGGTAATAGAGGGTGTAGGCAGTAGTAATCAGTCTCAGGAATCAAACTAAAAGCATTTGATGTCATTGAGATTCCAAATGAATCTGATCTATTATCCAATTTGAGGCAATATTATATGGTATTAAATAATCGGTCGGATGTATAAGTAACTTCCATTAAGCTCAACTTTCCAAATCCGACCGCTTCTTAGATTTCAAAAGTGCAAATCTGAATGACTCAATATTTATCAACTTGCCTCTTTACCTCGTGCACCTTTTAATGCTAATGAGCAACAGTAATAAACATTCAATTATTTCTGAAGCAGAGCAATCCTGTTTATTCTGTGATGGGAAATGAAGTGGGTCCTATGGTAATTCGCTATAAAAACTAATGGCACTTTGTAAATCTACATATCAAGACTGTGTATATATTTAAATTATAATCTATAAAAAGGCATAATTAGTGTTAGTCAAATCATATTATGATAAAACTACTGTTTTGTATGTGTCTGATGCAATCTTGCATAACCAGGGGAACGTTGTATATATTGGGTAGAAGGGCAATGCTAATATGTTAGTTAGTAGAGTTTAATGTAAATAGTTCAAAGTCAAAGATAAATCAGCATTTTTGTAATTGTCTAAACTATAATATCTAAACTAACATGAACACTATATATTTTGTAAATATACGTAGTAGGTATTGAAAGAATAAATTCATAGTATAACAAACACTAAGTTATAGCTTTATTTGTTCTATTGATTGTCTTGTTTTCTTTAAATTTGAGTTCTGCACATACCAAGAGCATTTCTCCTGCTACCTACAGGACAGTCCCTCTTAGGAGCTTGAATTATAATAAATGGTGCAACATCTGTAGAGATGCATTCAACTTGAAAAGTTGTTTCATTGACACCCAAAACACCGTCAGGTGCACATGGTCCACCAGTGGTTCTTAATGGATAACATGTCTTATTATATTGTACCAAACCATCCTTGGAACAAGGATTTTTTATGCATTTTGGCACAGGTTCATCACCCACAAGTGCAACATAATGCTGAGGTTGGCACGGCCCTTGTCTGTATGCTTCGTGACAAGTATCATTTAAAGGAAAGTACAAAAATCGAGGCCTGCAATCGCATACCCATGTACTGGTATTTCCTTCTCCAGGATATAGAAGCATATTGGTCGGGCAACGGTCCGGAATAGATACCGGAATTCGCTCAGTTATCTATCATAAAAAATTTATTAGCGAAGGGACAAAGATTTGCGTTGGTTTTCTGCATTTGAAAAAAATTCAAGTATTACCGTAACATTGCCGCTAATATGAGACGTTTCTTCATCATCCGGAAATACGATATCCTGACATTGTATCAATTCTTGGTACGCTAATGATACAAGGAAAATCAGTAACCAATTCATTTCCTATTATTGATACTTGTCTCTTTGAAAAATTCCTATATTCGATTGCGTTAGACTTAAAGAAAGAGTTGATGAAATTGCACTCACGAATATGCAATTATTCGTTATAAAAATTTGAGTATTCGAGCCAGTTCGGACAACGGAGAGTACTTGCCGTGGACCCTCACTGTTTGTTGATCGTCTACTCATGACGCTCATGACCCTCACGATCCTCCTCCTCAGAAACAGATATATATCTATGGTACCGCTTCTCAGCATCCTATGACCGTGAGCTTTCAAGGACAAATCAGATTCGAATGGAGGAAAGGGTCAACGTTGATGATACTACATAGTTCGCGAGATTTGCAGTGGGAAGCACAACGATCTATGCATGCGGAATACGATAGCAAATTTCCGGTAACGCGGCAAGCGTAGCCGATTATGAAAAGTTCCTCCTCTACTTCGAAGCTAGAATGTAATTCGACACAATTCAATGGAATCTCTAAATATTTGAATCGTTGCGTATTAATTATCGCTAAATAGAAATAGCGTCACTATTTTTTACATCGTGTTAGGCATATTATTTGAGGTGTGTCGTAGGGGTAGTGAATCGTAGTGGCGCCGAAATGAAACGAAGTTAGCCGATCAACAAGTGCATTCGGAAGAAAAGAAACCCTTTTCAGAAATATAAATAATTGTGCAATGAAAAGAAATCATTGCATTCGAACAACTGTAAGGAGAGACGGCTGAATATCCACATCTGTGAATCATCGGCATCAGCATTCTCAGTGTAGATTGAACTTGCATCGAAAGTCGATATGCCTCCGAAAAATAACGGCGAAATGGATATTAGTGTGCAACTGGACGAACCACTCACAACTGACTCTTGCGTACAAATTGTGACTGAAGTTTTGAAGTATATACTATATCAAAAGCAACAGATACCTTTTACGTATGAATCGTTGATTCATCTCCAATCAAAGATTAAACATACCAACATAAACTCAATGCCAATAAGAACTTTATTGGATACTTTGAAGAATACATCAAAACAGCTATCGTCGCAATTCCATCTAAATGGATGCAAAATAAAAGAGATTGCAATAATAGTGGGTGCTACTGTTATATCACCAAAATTTTGTATTAGCCTAGAGCTTCCCCCAAATGTTCTTAGTAGCCAAGAACATTTCCAATGTAAACATGCACCCAGGAAGCCCTTATTAAATCTTATGCGGTTTGTATAAAATATAGTTTTAACTTCATGCTGTTGGAAATATTCTAGTATACATATGCATTTTATTTATGATGCGGGGAAATATATAAAGACGTATTTAATTTAGATCAATGGTGGAATGTAAAGAATTTCAAGATGCAGTCACCCTACCCTTGGGCCCTACAAACACATTTGTATTGGTTCGAAAAAGCGACAGCAATTGCATCTCAGACTTTTTTCTGCCAAAACCACAATATACCCCACTGGCCCATGCATCGTGTTTCAAGATTAAGTTGCAACATACTAATGATATGAAATGCAATTGTGCAAACCTAGTAAAGGTTTATGATGAGATACCAGAGGTCGAAAGTACAATTAGTCACACTACCTTTACACTTGACACTAGCCAAATGCCTCCACCTATTTGGTATCAGTCTAAGGAAATAATTAAAGGTTTCAAATATGTGAGATGACTAGAATTTCTTAATAGACTGATTATCATATTAAGGAGTTTCATCCATTTTTACTCCATTATTCATTATATCACTTTTTACCTTAGTTTTATAAATGCCTTATTGGAACTGCCAATTTTCGACAAAGCTCTAGTGCTGAATTTCATATTTTTGACACGCTAAAGGCAAGAAGTTAGTGTAATTTGTAAACTAGTGTAATATGATTATACATCAATGAAGTTGTATAATGTACATAAGAGACAATATTAAATAGTGTTATGCAATACAGATATTTTGTGGTGTTCTGCCGCATTACTTACATCAATATACAGAGGTCATCGTAGAAATTTCCACTTATCGGTACTTGCTGAACTCTATTTGTGATGTACATTTTAATTTAGACTTTTAGGAAGATTAAATATTGTTATGCAAGCAATACGAAGCAGATTGATCACGGATTCATTACTGGCTTTGTCTTATCAGAGTCAGATAATTATGTGCATGTGGATGTGGGATACTGAACCATCAATATCACCCCTTAGTGGGAGAATATGTATATTAACTTATTGGTACAGCTAGTAAGATCAGTTTAGAACAATCTGTCGAGTAGTGCTTTGCTTATTCAAGAGTTATGGCCCCTTTGAAGTGTTTAACACCTCAAGAAAAGCAGTTCTGGGTGGATAATGGTTACATAAAGTTGTCAGGCATACTGACAGGCAAGGAATTTCAAGAAATATCTGATGCATATGATGAGTTATTTCAAAGAAAAGAAAGAGAAAGTAATGGACTGGAGGCAGCATGGTCCGGAGAAGAGATGAAGAAAGCAGCTGGCTATAAAGAGTATAGTGTAAGTTGAATAATTATTTATTTTACAACTATATCTCACATTCAATTAAGAAGAAATTTAAAATTTTAACAGGTCAAGTCTATACATAATCTCCAAATGCATAGCGCAGTTTTCACAAAATTAATCACGCATCCAAAACTTTTGGATGCATTGGAAGATATAATGGATACTCAAGATATTCTTTTGCACCATACTAAGGCTCATATTAAACCGCCAGAGAAAGGGGCACCATATTTAATGCATCAAGATTATCATTATTTTCCATTCAAAAAACACACTATGTTAGCTGTGTTTTTGCACTTGGATGATACTACCCCTGAAAATGGAGGCCTGGCAGTGTACCCAGGAAGCCACAAATTGGGGCCCTTGGAAGATCATGGTCTAACGGATGAAAAGGGTGACCAGTTTCATTATGCTGACCCAAAGAAATATCCGATATCCAATGCAACGCCTGTTTATGCTTCAAAAGGGGATATTGTAGTGTTCTCTTATTTACTTCTTCACGGATCTTATTTGAATGAATCAACCAAATGTAGGCGCATGTTCCTAATGCAGTTGAGAGCTGCTAATGATGAGCCAACAAAAGATACCCATAAATCACCATGCCAAGAACTAGTTTTACGAGGAAGAAATGTTAGAAGGGATGCTAGTATGTCTAACAGATTTTCCCATTGATTGCAATATAATCATAGACATATATCAATACAAGAATGTTACATCACCTTAAAACCGAGTGACTTTATTTCGATATAATAATTGTTATATCAAGCAGCTAATTTTACTACGCGTCTTTTTCTTTCTGCGAATGTTTATGGTCTGGGATTGATGTCATATCCATACCACGGTTCGGGATGCTGTATATTTTCACCGTTAAAAGACGAAAGTCGGTAAAAGTTATAATACGTAGAATCAGCGTGACAACATTTCCAATCCAGCCCCACATCATTATCCACGACCAAAGCTTGAACATATAATTAAAATTTTTAATAATGCAATCTAGTATATTGTAGAAGAAATAACTCGGTATGGAAGAACCTGTAATGTAGAAAGTAAACCACAAGCACTGTGTCCATGGCGATTATACATTTCCAGATAAGTTTCTAGAATTTCGCAGCGTCTATTAATAGTACTTTATAAATTAAAATGGACATCATTCTTATTAGCTTTACAGTTATGTGCTGAATACTGTACCGCAATTTTTGATCAAAAGTATGTGTTGTAACCGTAAGTAGTTCCCTGATTTCCGATCGAAAAGTCTGGTATCCGGTTTCCAGATCGGAACTTGCATATGTCGTTATAATTGCGAAAATAGAGTTGAAAGTTAACGATGGGAGTACGATTCTCCACGGTGCAGCATATCTGGATGAATGTCGCGTATTGGTTCTAGTCTTTGAACTTTCATATTACTATAATCAGAATAGTTTTCTGAATTCCGAGTACTTGCAGCCCTATATCATATCCTCCTTTTCCACACATAAAGGAGAAGACTAGCCATATAATTCCAAACATGCAGGAAGCGAAACATGTTATTAAGAATATTGTGCAGCGGTTTTCGTATTCGTAATTAATTATAATGTACTGCTTCCAATCATCAATTCTCGGCATCTCACTTTTATCGATAACATCACTTTCGAGTGGATCCATCTTTCCAGATATTATTGGCGAGTATTCGATCTTTGCCCAAAGCGGACAATTCCCGCCGAATACATCTTGCTTGAAAGAACATCAATTGGGTGATAGAATTTTGTCTGGTCAATTAATTACTTTCTAATCCATAATTCGCGAAATATAGTAGCTGGCATAACGGTAACTGTAAGTACTTGTACCCAAAGCATATAAAAAATAATACTACAAACATATCCGGCTGTTGCACACAGGAAGTATAAAACCATTTGCGTAGCTTTCCACCAAACCGAGATTTCTCTTGAATCGCGCTCGATCAGTTCTCTGTATTCTTCTAGGCGCTCCATCCGATTTTTTCTATGTCCATTTCATACGAGCACAATCACATGGAAAATCGATCTAGCCGATTTGATACTGCTGAGGGTGCTCCAACTTATGAATACCTTTTTCGTACACATATATTACATAATATATACAGCAATAACCGCAGCAGAATCAGCACTATATATTAGTGGAACTTGGGCATTAATTATAGTCCCTTATTTGACATGGTATGCAAATTGTATTAGATGTATGGCGAATTCGATTAGTTTGCCCAACTGCAAACAAAATCCCGTTGATAGAGTATATATATATATAATTAGTGAAAGATTCTCTTAACCGCGCCATCAGTGTTTTTGACATCTTTAACAAAAATTAATCTGCACCATATGCCTATTGACTATATATGCTGAAGCGTGCGTGAATGTGAGGATGTGTGGGTTTGTGCGCGCGGGTACGTCAGTATTGTACGTTTGTATTCGCATGTGCAAATCTATATAGATCCAAAGATACAGATATATGTATGTATGTAAGTGCGCGCGTGCCTGCGTGTGTGTGTATATACAGAAGATGAATACGTAGCGGGTAGATAAAAGTAAGAATTGACGTCCGATTGACGTTGATTGAAGGGTGAAAATAACGAATGAATTTATTATGTGAAATGGACTGATTCAAACGAGAGTAGAATTGCGAGAAGCAGGACTCGATTGTGGGAGTTGGACTCAGGAACGTGCGGAACGTGCGGAAAAGGAACCGCCACAGTGTTGTCGACGAGAAGGATACACGGAGGCGAGAATTTCTTGTTTTTTTACATTGAGAGAACGAAAATCACGAGGAAAGCGATGGTGGATGCACGTTCGAAAGAGCCCCTAAAGAAATAAGTTTGATTGTACTGAAGACGTAAACCTTTCGTGGGTGAAGTGAAACACATGTGTCGGCCGAGCCGTGTTTTCTACAAGAGAGTGCCCGACCCGTGTTTGGTCCGTGTAAATCTTGCGCTGAGAAGGGCCGAATTCCACGTTACTTGCATTAATAGGGAGAAAAGCAACGTGTTCGCTTGAAAACATACTGTGCGGAGGCATGTATCGTTTCCTTAATGGAAGCTACAGCTTCTTACAGAAGGCGGCAGTGCGTGGGTGGGTGGGTGTCTAGCGACTGCCACTCATGTATATCAGATTCGTCTTAAAACTCTGTGCAGTGATATTTCTGACGATCTAATGATACCAGAGCTCTTGCTGAACGATACCACGTTCGGTCAATATGCATTATTTACTGGCCACGCCAAAGGATTTTTTGTGCATGTAAAAAAAATCTGCCAAGTTCCAAGGAGTTGTACAAGCCACCGTCAACATTTTACCTATGTCACTTACATAGTGTTAAGCAACTGTGTTTCCCCGCAATTTCCTTTTCTACCAGTTAAAGAAGTATAACATATTCATTGGAGAGATCCTCCCAACTATTGCGGAGTACTCCATAATCTTTTTGCTTATGAAGCTGGGGATATTATGGCATTCTTCAAAACAGAGGAATAGTCGGTTTTAACATTTTATGCAAAACATTTTGGAATCATGCTCTTCTTGGTATTCGGAGCAAGCACTTTCTAGTAAGCGGCTGCCCGTAGCCTGAGAAGTATTGTTTAAGAAGAGGACCTAACTAGGGTCTTGTCTCTCGTTGTTATCCAAAATCCAGGGGCAGTCATGAGAAGTCAAGCGGAGAAAAATGGGTATCGGTAAAGTGTCAGCATGCGTGAAAAGTCGGCAGAATGTCATGCTCACACAGGTCACGTGAGGAGCACAACAGAAATGTGCTCACGTGATCCTCCCACATTACACCCGAACCTTACCAAAACAAATGGTAAAAATACAAGTCCCCAGCCAATTCATAATGCAGAAACGAGGATTGAGAATAATGTTCTTCCGACACCTGGTGGACGTCTGAAATTTTTTAAAGATGGGAAATTTATTTTGGAGCTGTCTCATCGTAGAGACGGCGAGAGAACTACATGGTTTCCAGTCCCAAAGAAAACTTTTTGGCCACCCGCTAGTACTACACCCAATAGGCAAGAGAGCTCTACTTCTCTCAGTGGTAAGATAAAAGCCAGAGTTTCTTTAATTCCTTCACTGTCGCGCTTAAGCAAAGCTTTACTACATTATTCATTTTCCAGTATCCGATGATAATTCATCGGTACAGTCAAGCCCATGGCAAAGAGATCATTGTTGGAAGCAAACAAATCCACAACGCAGGATAACCACAGAGTTTAATTTCTACTATCATAGAAATCCCAAAAACCAGCCTTGCGCGCATCCTCGCCTAGTAGCAATAAAACGCAGACGCCCCCTAGATTCCACAAGATTTTCACCAACTTCGGAAGCAGTAACAAATTATTCCAAGCCATCTCGCAAATTGAATGGAACGCCAACTGGGAAGGTTTTAAATGTGATTATCGAGAAATTATCACGTCTTCTAGATCCAAATGTAGTTTCACCACGAAAGCGCATATTACGAGAATTAGAAAGAGTTTCTTTAGAAGACCAAGCATCTAAACGCCGTGCTACGCCACAACCAGTGTGTACAACCAGTGCTCCTACGCCGTCCCCGAAACAGTTGTCCTCGTACAGTATAACAAGTATTCTCGGGGAGGATAAGCCAAGTTCCGAGCAAGGTTTCTTAAGAAATTTACTAAAGCCTGATGATAGGCAAATTGTGAAATACTCGTCGAGTAACTCGTATCCAAGAGTGCGAATGGACCCGTACATCGGCAATGCGACCACGACCGTTCACCACCCACTTTATGGTGTTCAGATGCTGCCCCCCGGACCATACAGAGCACCTCTATGGATGCACTATCCTTCACCCATTCATTACCCACCTCCAATGCCATTGTACGCACCTCCACCACCCCATCCTGCATCACCCCCAGTTCATCACTATAAAGATTATCGGGAACAAACTCTCACACCTCCCTCAGGTATGCTTTCCAACTCCAATAATGGAACCACATCAACATGATATATGTCGCACTGATATATATCGAGAATGTTTCTATGTTTAGACATGCCTCTGAATCTGTCGAAACATGCGGGTTGAATCTCAGGATCCCAAAAGCTGGTGCCTTATCAATGGACAAAACTATAAAAACACTGCCCGTGCAACGACAATGCGATATATTAGTATTTTTTTATCTATAAAGATCAGTATCATAGTAAGTAGAAATAAGCAGCCAGAGGAAATAAGTCTGGGTGCTACACACTTGTACATAGAACTCTGCGTAAACTGTCGACGTTCGCGTAGGTATTTTATACTAATATCGTAAAATTGAAACATGAGTAGTATTCATAAATGTCATAAAGTTAATATCAAAAGTATGTATATGTTATACATAATATTTATCGCGAATCTGTTCATTATTCATCACCGGGCAACACGAATTATTTATCTCAATGTGTTTATTAACGCGCAACATCTTCACCATCTAGGAATAAATCCATCATCTTTCGTATTAGGTCACTTTCTTTACTACTCATGATTTTAATACTGAAATCGACAAGAAAAGCGCACTCTCGCCTTGTGCATCCCATTTATTCATTATCTTGTTATCCTTATTACTGTTACTGTCATTATTATCATTAATAAATGATATGACTATCCATTTTAAAAGATTCTTAAGAAAGACATAGAATTATGTACAGAACAGATTATTGCCTATATTTAGCATGAATGATTATTCCTACAAATAGTAAACCAATAATAAATTTAAGCTAGGTATATCCACAGCAGTGCACATTTATTTATCTCATGTTACTGAAGAGAACAGAAATTGCTTAAAAAAGACCGTGGAGTGTGCCTTAAACTATTACCTAAATTACACAAAGCTAAATTATGAACATTTTCACGGAGCTGAGCTGTATTATTACTATAATTACTACATTCTTACGAGTACTACTATCATTACCTGTACTATGATGATGTACATATGAATATAAGACGGTATTATGTATTTGCATCAAATCGACATATTCGTCACTCTATTTATTGTTAGCCAGGCGCATTACCAAACGTTTAGAGAACAAGGCAAGTCCACAAAAATTCTACAAATTAGCGACTAATTTTAGTTACACATTTACACAATCTTTTTATCAAATGAACCAAGGAGCATATGACTGCATATAAACAATTGTATAGAAAGACTAATTTCTTAAATATAAATATTTCATATACTACACAAAGGAACCGTTCATTTGCCATAGTCGCTGCATTTTAAAAATTCCCTCGTACCAAATCTTCTATGTCCAGCGTACATTCTATATCTTTATAATCATGATCCCTTCATTAATTTTCTTGCCGCAGAGGTAATTACGGTGAATGCCGCCCTCGTATTTGCAATATTTCGATTTATCTCCGGTGCAAACCGCACCAGGCTGAAAGTGCGGCTAACTGGATTTAAAGTTGGCGGCGAGATTGCCGAGTGCGCCAAAAACTTGGCAGATTGCATTTGACTGCTGTCCGGCTAGATAGCAGAAGCTCCCCCCTCTTGGTAAGGGGAACGCAGACGCTCTCTGGAAGGCGCAAACGTCGGTCGGCTCTTAGGTACTAGTCGACCCGCGGCCTTGTTTTTCATTATTCGTCGGCCGGGATCTAGTGCTGGTGGCTACTACACGCTCCTCTGGGACCGCGAGAGCGCACGCTTTCCGCGAAAAAATTTGTCGGAAGTTAGTTTCTCGAGTAAGTAGCGTTAGTCCGAGGGAGACGATTATCCAAGGGATTGGGATTGTCCAGTGGGTTTCGAATGTACGCGGGTCTGAAGGGCCGAGTGATTTTCGTCCCGACAGAGGGGAGCAGGCAACCTTGTCTTGGTCTAGTCCGGTGGTCTGGTCTGGTCTGGTGTCTGGTCGTGTATGTAGCCGTAGCCGCCGTAGCCCGCTCGCCAAAATGAAAATGGCGGTGTTCCTGTGTGCACGGAGCTACGGCCACTGACGATGCTCCTTGCCCTAACGGACACGTGAGCCCGAACGTGTGTGCGAATTTTGTACGTTCTGTGCGCGCAGTTGCACGCCGGCACTTCTCTACTGCATTCGAGCGGGAAGCGATCAGTGGCGGAGGCTCGAGAAGCAGCGCGATTTTACTTGTCGGGAAGGACAAACAAACACGATGGAGTGACACCGCGAAGTGTTAACTTCGTGGACGAGTGGGAAGTGTCGGCTAGTACATTTGCGTGGTTGGAGGAAAAAAGCCTTCATGCCGATGCCGGCCGAATACCACGAGAACCACGGTAACCACGAGAACGCTAATTTCGCTCTCGGGGCCACACAGGACGCCAGCAACATGACGGCCAACATGTACCGGGTGGGAGGTAAAGTAACCGCACGCATTCCGCCGGTCCTCAACCGATAGCCTACTCTTAGTCGTAAGCTCCTTCTGACTCCGTCTTTTTACCGCGCGTCTCCTCTTCCTTCGGCGTCGATTTCATTAATCCGAGAAATTAATGTTTGCAAATGGCATCGTGATGGCGTCCCTTAGCCCCGTTCTTTACCCCGCGCGATCCCCCTCACTCTCTCCCTCTCTCTCCCTCCCTTCCTCTCGCGCTCCCGCTCGGCCTCTCTCGCACCCCGCCTCCCCCCTCGCTCTCCTCTCTTTCCTCTCTTCATCTGGATCTCCCTTCTTCCTCCCCGCTGCTTCGTAGCGTCCTGTATCTATGTCTGCTTTCCTTCTGCCCCCTGCCCTCCATACTTCGCGGCTCTCGTCCCCCGATCCTCTCTATGCTTCAAGCTTTTCCACCGGATCGCGCTAATTGCTCCTGCGAAGAAACGAATCATTAGAATTCAATGCCATTTTCATTGCTCCCTTGAATTTTCACTCACTTTCGGCGATTGCCTCTCTAGTAGCTGCAACTTCTTTAACGGTGCAGTAATTATGATTTCTTTCGTCCACGCACGAGTTGTCTTGTTCCGCTATATTCTACTTTGTCGGGGACTCATCTCCTGAATTGTACATGCATTCAATAGCTGGGTGCAGATCTTGCCGAATATTTAATACTCTTATTCTGTATTCTATGAAAGTACAAATCAATCTTCTGTCTCATTTGTACCCTTCTCGTATCGTGCAGCTTCATTCCTCTTCTATTTCACTAATCAATGCACTTTTTTTCTTATGGTATCTGCAGTTTTGCACTTGCAACTAGTTGTAATACTGCCACAGGTGCTTGCGGTTTTATTAATTATTTTAGAATGTAACGTTGCGGTAATATTCGTCGGGCTGCTCAGACGCCGCTCTATTGTTAACTGCATACAATTAGTACTGGATCCTCTTGCACGTGTGCGTAGTGTTTATCATTAAGAATTCGCGAATTACATCGTGGGACTTATGAAAAATGCATGTCTTTTAAACGCAGCTTTTTGTCTGCAGTATTCTAGTGTAAAAAATTTGCGAACGCGACGGTTTCAACAATGGTCATATCAAATGCCATGTCTCCAAATGTTCTTGCCCATTTTAATGGGCAATTTTTATGGGACTGACCTTTTTTCTATAAACATTACAGACTATGTATATTTCGAAACATCATCCACATCTCCCTATCAAATAAGAAGGATAGAAGAATTAATCAAGGTAAGGAATATACGCGGTCCGACGACCCAATCAAAAGTATACACTTTAGTTAAACATTCTTAAATATAGAAAATGTCCAATTTCTAAGATTCATATTTCGTATACGTGTCGTCTCAAATTCATACTACAGGCAAATCCAAATATTTCCTGCCAATCTCATTTTTCAGACTGCAAATGGGAGCGTCGATGCAAAAGTTATGTGCTTCTTCAGGCGGCGAGATCTACCTCCTACTTTAATCGTGCTTGCAGATAAACATCAATGTAAGTAATGTTTTATCTAACGTTCAGTTTGATAGAAAAAAGAAAAACATTAGTGTTATCCTCATTGTAGGCAGTAAAAACAAAATTTGAAAGGCGAAAGCAAACACGATTTTTTTCTAATGTACAACGAAACACGAATGCGAAAATAATTTCAACTTCCATCAAGAAAATAGGTTCTTATGGAAACCCATTATTCACGAGTAAACATTATATACTGTACAAACAGTATTTATTTCATTAGATTATGTATCTCACATTTTTTCAAGAACTGAAATACCATGAATATGCAAAGTTAAAATATTTTTCGGCAGAATGAACTAGGAATTATTCTTCTATCATGTTTAGTCTGTATGAAAGAATTGGCTAAATGCATACCGTAGTTTTCTCATACATTCAGTGTCGTTTCTGATAGATTGTATGATAGTACTACAACTATATCTTCATAATTGTTCGAAAAATGTACGTTCCACGATGTCCAGGCTCATTCATGTTTTCGTGTATGCATATTTAAAACTTGCTCGATTTTTCCTTTGCAATGGCAAAGATAATGAGACGCGGGGTTTCGGGGGTGGGAATGTATAATAAGTAAAGTTGGGCGGGCGGCCGGGGGGTGGCAGAGGGGTGGAAATGGGGGGTTGTATCGATCTGTCGGGGGTGGGTTGGGGTGGAGAACACCCGCTAGCCTATACCACACCACCCCATCTCCCGTCCCCGCCCCCTCCCGCCTGCCTCCCTCTCACCCAAGCCTCACACCATCCTCCATCTCCATCCCCCCCCCCCCCACCTACCGCCACCCTCAACTAAATGAATGACTGACGCAGGGGTTGCTTGGGTATGTGTTACGTATACTCGACACGGCCCCCACGGGACACAGACGGAACATACGCGGTTAAAAGGTGCACACACATAGCCAATGCCAATGGACAGAGAGGAACGGAACATACACATACGCGCGTATGCCTGGGCGAGAATGGTGGACCCCACTAGCTATCTTCGTTTTAAGCATTTGCTTTCGCGGTTTCATCCTCTCAGTTTCGCGCTCACCCTCACCCTCGTCCTTCTCCTCTTCCTCCTCCTCCTCCTCCTCATCTTCATCCTCCTCATCCTCATCCTCATCCTCATCCTCATCCTCGCCGCTTGTCCTCGCCTCTCTTTCCTTTTACGTCCCTACCGTGGCTGCCTCCTCCCTTCTCCACCCCTCTCTTCTTTACTTTCGCGCGTATGTATTGGGATGCGAATACACGCGCCTTCATTCTCCACCCCAGCCTCTATTTTACCCTCCTAGCCAGCTGGCCTTCTCTATCTTTCTCTTTCTGGCTCTCTGTGTACCCGTCTGCCGGTATTTGCCTCGAATCGGCTTCTCCCTTCCCACCCTTTCCTATACCTTGCGGGCAGTTCTGTGCCTCGAATTTCGCGAAAAAAGGATATATACCTTTATGTTGCCGGAAGTCGATATTTTTGTATGTTGCATGTATGAGAAAGTCAAGGCAAGGACATTTGGTGGGATCTAACATTTTCCCAAAGATTCATACTCATTTTCAAGTGTTGATTTTGAACCGAATCCGGTCTAGTTATCCAATGGAAGACGCGTCAATTTGCGCCAATTTCCTACAGGATGCACCTATGCATTAAAATTAAAGTTCTTTTGGATATCACGCGAGTAACTGATCTATACCTCTGTGATCAGAAGTTGAATATATTGTGTAAATAGAAACGCATTTGGAATTGGCTGACAGAATCAAGATGATAATAGATATAAGTCTAGATTGTTGGATACAAACCACTCTTCTTGAGTGGTGCTATTATTAGAGCTTTTCTTTAATGGGTTTCTTAGGATATAAACAAATTGTAAAAGCATGCATTAAACTAAACTGTTTTAACAAGGAGTGAGAGAAATAGTAGAGTGGGTTCTATGGTCCAAATTGCAGTGGCAAGTGCGGAGCAGCAGAGGTCAGATTCCCCTGCAAGTACGCAGAGTCAGAAACACGAGAATCCAGATACTACTAAGGAAATGACTAGTAAAGATGGGATTGGGCCCAAAGTGATGAGCAAAGGGGGCGGGAAGGGGGGCTGGCTGAAGGCCCCACTATCGGAGGCTCAAGAGCCCCATGGTGAGTGAGCGGTCAATCAAAAGGTGACCTTTACAGATGAAGTTCTCTAAGCTGTAGAGTACAGTTTAGAACTTAAACTTATTGACCTATTCTCTCTCGAAAATTCATCAGTAAGTGGTATAAATCAAACACCTTTTGATTGTCATATAAGTCTCATAGAAGCCAGTGATGATACAAGGCTAATGATCTTCGCGGCGGGATTTATAAAATTCTTTGTAATCTTGGTGTACGTTGTAAAAGAAGGCTAGATACACTGTAAGGCCAAAGAGATACTAAATTGGGCTTCAACTATGACCTCTGCTTTGTAGTTTTACGGTCAGAGGTTTAATAGTTACTCCTCTGTAAGTCTTTACAGAATATCCCATACATCTCATGCTTCATTCTCATGTCATCCGAGTAGACTTCATTATTCTCATCTTCATCATCATTACTATACATGTACTCATCGTCATCTTCATCGTCGCCATCGTCATCATCGTCACCATCGTCATTCTCATCATCACTATCACCATCACAATCATCATCATCATCTTCACCATCATTTGAATGATAGGTCATACTCTGCCTGTCTTAACTTATCATTCTATGCATTCACATAACCTATAGTAATCATCAATTGACATGTAAAAGTCATGGTCAGACAGTGATTCATTAAATTCATGAAAAAATCATTGAAAAAATCCCGCCGCATACAGTGATAATTCTTTAGTAATCTGAGGCTTCTCTATACCATTCATGCTCTTGCGAGAATTAATTTTTTTCTGTTACTAGTACCTAGACGCTATATGGACTAAGACTACTTTGATTTCCTTTTTTTTGTTGCCCGCTCTTGCTGATATTTTAAGTTCAATAATTGTTCATTTCAAATGATTCTGCCACGTCCCTGCGTTTTATTTACACTTATGTTACATACCTGGATATTGCGGCGAATATTGAGAGATTATACCATTCTTCCTTCGTTTCTTGCGTTTCTATAGTCAGGCATCTTTCCGAATATCTTGTTACTCGCTGCATTCCATAACATATCATTTTATATCATGTTCGCGTTGAAGAAGATTTTCTCCGAAAACTCAACTCTAATTCTTCCAAATTATTTTGACGCGAACAAGAATTCACTTCATATTAGAAAAGACTACAATCGTGCAACATAAATATGTTGTAATTACTTGTCTTGTTTACGTTCTCTTGATTTCCAGTGGACTTAGTTACCATTGTCTGCTTTTCTATATTCTGGCTTGCCGTTCAAATCCATAACTTGTCTATGCTACTTCTCGCAGGGATGGAGGAAAGTGTAGTTGGAGCGGGAGGGGTGACGGAATTAAGCTCTAAACAGCGGCATCAAATGAAGCACAGAGAATTGTTTCTATCACGCCAGGTGGAAACAATACCTGCCACACACATTAGGGGCAAATGCTGTGTAACCTTATTAAATGAAACCGAATCTTTATTAAGCTATCTAAATAAAGAGGATTCATTCTTCTATTGCTTAGTATTCGACCCTGCTCAGCGTACTTTGCTGGCAGATAAAGGTATTTAATAATATTAGTGCGATGGTTACCAAACTGGGAGCCTATGAATTTTGCTAATCTTATAATGTGTTAGGTGAAATCAGAGTGGGTAGTAGATACCAAGCAGATGGTATTGCGCCGGCACCATTAACACCTGCAGAACGGGAGGCAGATCCTCGTAGACTCCAAGATTTAGAAACACTGGTATGGACACCTCGCCATTCACTAACAGATCGCCAAATCGATCAGTTCTTGGTCGTTAGCAGATCCGTGGGTACCTTTGCAAGAGCTTTAGACTGTTCGTCTTCGGTTAAACAACCTTCCTTACACATGTCAGCAGCAGCTGCTTCTAGAGATATAACACTTGTGAGTCTCGTTAATTCGTCTCTCCTGTATATTGTGTCTGTCTAAGAAATTGACAAAATTATCGAACTTGATTCAGTTTCACGCCATGGACACTCTACATCGGCATACGTATGACGTGGCGAAAGCTATGTCTTCTCTAGTGCCCAGTTCTGGCCCAGTATTATGTAGAGATGAAATGGAAGAATGGAGTGCTTCGGAAGCCAATCTCTTTGAAGAAGCTCTCGATAAGTATGGCAAAGATTTTTCCGACATACGCCAAGACTTTGTGAGTATCGTGCGCAGATTGCAAATGTATCTCTATTGCAAGTTGAGATCATACCTATTATAAATATATAATATATATTTATTTTATTGCCTCAACATTTCAGTTACCATGGAAGACACTTAAAAATGTGATCGAATACTACTACATGTGGAAAACCACAGATCGATATGTCCAACAAAAGAGAGTAAAGGCTGTAGAAGCAGAGAGTAAATTAAAGCAAGTTTATATACCAAATTACAACAAGACTACACCGTCTGTGGCTGCCGCACCTTCAGCAGCAACTATCGTACCTTTGGGCAATAGCAACAATAGCAGCAATGGCAAGCCTGCAGGTGTTCTGAATGGCAATAGTAATGGCAGCATGACAACAGATAATAGTGGAATTCTTATGGTGGGTGTCGGCGGTAAACCGTGTGAGAGTTGTCAAGTAATGCAAAGTCCACAATGGTATGCATGGGGGCCGTCGCACATGCAGTGCCGACTTTGCCAATCCTGTTGGTCGTACTGGAAGAAATATGGAGGACTCAAGGTACACCAAACGAATGTCTGTTGATTTAGTTGCAATGCAATGATTTCACGACATAATTCATTAGGTCCCTTCACGCATTGACGATGTCGATTTGGAAAGGAAGCGTGGAGGTGGTGGCTCAGATGAAGAGGGCAAGGGGATTGGTGGTGCTCACAGACCTCATCGATGCAGCATTCCATCTTGTGGTAAAGAGTTTAAATTAAAAGCTCACCTCAGCCGTCACTATGCAAGTGCCCATGGAGTGGATTTGCGTGGAGGCGGGGCGAGTGCAGGAGGTGGTGGTGGATCTCCAAGGCCCGTTATGAAAACACGATCCGCGTTTTATTTGCGAACTTCGGCACTAGCCCGGGCAGCGCGACGGCTTTGCGCTGCCCAGTTACGTACGCGTCATGCAGCGCGTGCTCCCCATCAGCCCGTTAATGCTACACCTTTACGGCATCTTTGCGCTTCTCCACAACTTACGTCTAAATCGCCAGCAGAATTACGAATGTTAGCCAAGGCGGTACGGCCCCGACCACGTCCCCGTGTCACAGATATAGCTACACGACTTGGAGATCATCCAACACCACGGCAACAGGGTGATTGGGATTGGCTTGCGTTAACTGCACCTGCACAACGTAAACAACCTGATCGGGTCTCGTTTCCCAGGCCACCGAAAGCTCCTGGTATGTTTTCCAACAATCTCCTTACATTTTACATTCGGCTTTTCCTTACGATAACAATACTCCATTCTTATTATAGATGGAAGTCTTTTGTATGAGAGAGTACCGAATAAACCAGAAGTGGATAGGTTGACAGTAACGCCACCCCAATCACAGCCTCCTATGCAAGCACAACAAACCATTCTTAAGCGCACAAGGCCTCCATTCGATGAAATAAATGGGTCCGATGGTAAGATTCTGAAATGCGATTTACTAATATTTCATCGGTAATCCAGTCTTAGCACCGGTACTGATTGTTGTCTCTGTTTACTGGCTTCTACTCTGATGCGGATTGGGATGAAGGTAAAATAATGTTTAGGGAAAGTTTGCCTTGCCATATGTGTTCTCTATTGAATTAGTGCCTTTTTGGCACAAGTTACCTTCTTGTAATTTTGAGTCAACGAATACGAATTCGACTGATATGTCTTGTTAAGGGGTTGTGTAATCAAGGTAGCCTCTTTCCAACAGGCATTGCCCTAAGTGCAGGGCTCCCTGGCGGACCACCTGCAAAAAGGGCTCATCATTCCCAGCAGCTACATCCCAAGCACTCGATGGAGCATGCAGCGCCTGCAGTACTTCCATTAGCTCCACCATTGAATGGAAGGGCGGCCCATCCTCATGCACTACCGCATGGGCCCCCACTCTCTCGAAGCAACGCACGAAAGCAAGTGATTTCGTGGATGGATGCGCCGGACGACGTTTACTTTCGTGCTTCGGATCAAACAAAGTTAATATCATTTGTGTATTTATCTTGGCTAAATAATGTCGATCGGACCGTGTACAAACCATTCAGAGTCTTTGTGTTTCTAATGAAATTTATAGGAGGCTGAGGAGAACTTTATCATCGGTGGAACTTCGAAGAGCAGCGCGTAAACCCTGGCGCAGATTACCAGCTCCGCTGCATCCTCCTCATCCACAACGAGCGGTGCGCGGTGATGACATGGTCGTCATCCTCGACTGAATTAGTAAAACAATCAATTGTGCAGACAGGTGCTATTCAGTCTGCCATGAGGGAATCATGCTGTTATCGTAATTTTAATGCCAGAGTGATCGCAGTGAAGATATCCCAGCTTTATGTATTGTCATTGGCAGCTCTGACGTTGAGCAAGGACAAATCGCTGTTTAGACAATCTTCGAAACAGCAATTCGCCGAAACCGAAGGCCTCGCTTAACCGAATTCGCATTGTTGCACTGACAGCGCTGAAACAACACTTCACACATATGGACAAAAATTATACTCTGGAAACAACACTCATCCAAGTTAAATGGAAAAAGAAGAAATCAGTCAGTCATTCACCGTGAAACATGATTTTTTATTCGTATTAATTAATTATTGTTGTTATTAATAATAATTATTAATAATTGAATGTACATATACATCATACCACACATTCATACATGCATAACCAGACAACATAAGTGTCCAACAGTGCTGGACGTGACTTTCTACGTCGATAAAGAATGGCCCATACCATGCATCAGCTCACGAATGTGTTACGGCCGTGCGCGTAACCAAAACGAATGTGAGAGAGGGAGAGAAAGGATACGAACGTACGGGAGAAAGAAAGAATGCTCATTGTGAATATTTTTATTAAATTTTCAAGTTTGATGACTTCCGTCGCAACAATTAATAAATAAACGTAAGCATAAGTGGAAAAATATAACTAGTCCTTTTCCGCTTAATCCATTCTCCTTTTTGAGCTGATTATTGTAGGAACTACTGTCAATACTAATGAAACGAGATGGAAATGTATCTATGTACATTAACGATATTCTTTATACGAAGAGAATGTGTGTATTACGCGTGTATCGATTTACCTTCTTTTGAACGGTCAGAGAAATGAAGAACTTTGGTTGTATTGTAAAAATGTACATTCATTAAATTTATTATTTCTTTTGTTCGTATGGAAATTGCTCTAGGGTCATCAAATAAAATTTGGAAAGAAACAACGTGATAGTAGTGTGTATGAAGATTCCATAAAATACATACGTCTTGATACCGAAGACACATTGTAAGCTTTAGAATACTTGAATCACAAGTCTAGCGCTGTAGAACTGTGTAACTGGTCTTTTGAAATCTTTACATAGAATTGTTGGTATATATACAATTTGTACATTTCTAATACTTATATGATTTAGAATACTAACATTATTGTGTTTTGTGAATGGAATTTAATATAATTTTACTATTTTCTATTATTAGTTCTTGTTATGACATAACAAGAAGAAGCAAGATTACTTTACTGAACTTGCTAGAAAGTAAATGAAAAAATTGTGATAAATCGGAATACTCGTACTAAACAATAAAACACCTACGTCGGAAATGTACAATTTTTTACTTGTTTAATAATACAAAATTATCGAATAATTAATCAACTTCAAATCCTGTACATACATACATTGCGGTTTCGGTGTTATATCCAGTTACAACGTGCGTTAGGCCCTCGTTCTCTCTCTTCAATAGTATTACAACATTCTATTTCAGATGCAGGGAAAATTAGCGGTCATTCCACCTATTCGATCCCTGGCTATATGTGTATTAAGTATGCGCATATGTAAACACGTAAACGCTACTAATACTTATGCAGTCTGCTTTTGGGCATTCCTGCATAGATGGCATTGCCCTATAGTTCCCCAGCGCAGAGGGCGGACTCCCTTCTTAGTACCATCAAACCAGTGGTTGAAAAGTTTCGTTCCTTGAAATGCGAACCAATGCGAACCAATGTGAACCACCACCGAATGAAATGGAAATGGTGGAAATCGGAACAGCGCATCTCCGTTGGCCTGCGTTGGCCGTGCGTACATACTCGTAAACAGTGAATGTATGTTAAGAAACGGAGAAACCGACGATCCTATCCGGTATCTTTTTGTCCAATTTGAAGAAGGAAGAAATGGAAAGTGTACCAGGTACCGAGGTTAGTGCTGCAAGCGTTTTTCATCTCACGTTCTAAAAGCTCCGATATCTCGATGCGGTTCAAACTCTATTTCATACATAACTCTTACATATTAAGCTAAGCCTTCCCATCATTGAACCTTATGCATTCGTATTTTTAATACATATCGTTCATACTTATTTTGGATGCAGAACGCGCTACAATCCCTTAGGATGGATGCTCATCAAATACCTCATCCAGTGACTCCTATGATGAACATGCCACCAAATGGTAATCATCCGGCATCTATAATGGATACTTCAACAACTTTACCTAGCTTATTAAGCCTCAAAGTAGCACCACCAACTGAGCTGCAAAATCAAGTGTCTAGCGAAGATCCAGCCAGACAAGATGATGATGAGCCTGTCAAGTTACCAGCAGCTTTGGAACAAGTACTTGCTTTTAAAACCGAAAGAGCTAAAGAATTAGGGGAAGACCCTAACTTTATAGGGGCCCTGGGAAAATCTGCCAATCATGAGACCACAAGCGAAGATGTTCCACAAGTGGAAGATATCATTGCAGAAGCAGATGCGGGAGCGGAAAAGTCAGAGTCAAAATCAAGCAAACTGAAGAAGAAGAAAAAGAGGAAGAGGAAGAAGCATGTGATAGACAGAAAAGAAGATGGGAGTAAGAAAGACACACCCGAGGGTGGTAAAAACAAAGAAGAGATCGAAGTGGAATATGTTCAAGAAGTTCCCAGTGTTAATGAGTTGGAGCCAATGTACCGCCAGTTTGCAAGAATCTTTGAGGCATTTAAACTGACTGAACCTGAACCAAGGCAAAATGATGCCAGTGATAAAGGTGAACCAATTGGACAATACCCACCAATAACTGCACTACAAACAACTGGAACTGTCCCCAGCAAAGTTCCACCCTTGGATGATTTTGATGACGAAGTCAATCAACAGCAACTACAACAAGGTTCTGGTGAAAATGGAGCACCAAGGCTGTCAAAAAGGAAATTGAAAAGACTGACAAGGCTTAGTGTCGCAGAATTGAAACAATTAGTGGGAAGACCGGATGTAGTTGAAATGCATGATGTTACAGCAAGAGATCCTAAACTTCTTGTGCAATTAAAGGCACATAGGAATACTGTACCAGTTCCAAGACACTGGTGCTTCAAGAGAAAGTATCTTCAGGGAAAACGGGGAATTGAAAAACCACCCTTTGATTTGCCAGATTTTATAAAGCGGACAGGTATCACTGAAATGAGAGCAAGCCTGCAAGAGCGGGATGACACCAGAACACTGAAAGCTAAAATGCGCGAAAGAGCGAGACCGAAATTGGGCAAAATTGATATCGATTATCAGAAATTGCATGATGCATTTTTCAAGTGGCAGACTAAGCCACGTATGACAATACATGGTGATCTTTATTACGAAGGTAAAGAATTTGAAACGAGACTGAAGGAAAAAAAACCTGGCGAACTATCAGATGAATTGCGTACCGCACTCGGTATGCCGGTCGGCCCGAATTGTCACAAAGTCCCACCCCCCTGGCTTATTGCTATGCAAAGGTATGGTCCACCACCCAGTTACCCCAATTTAAAAATACCTGGATTAAATGCTCCAATCCCAGAAGGATGTGCATTTGGTTACCACGCTGGTGGTTGGGGTAAGCCTCCCGTGGATGAAACAGGGCGACCTTTGTACGGTGATGTATTTGGAATATCCCGTGCTCCCGGTAGCGATGCATTGGATGAAGATGTTGATAGAGGAATGTGGGGTGAGCCCGAATCAGAATCATCAGGGGAAGAGGATGAAGATGAAGAAGGGGAAGAAGGTGGCGAAGGGGATGGTGATGGGAAGGATGGAGAAGGCGATACAAGCGGATTAGTCACACCTGGTGCAGAAGGCTTGATAACACCGAGCGGTATCACATCCATTCCTGCTGGTTTAGAAACGCCAGAAACTATCGAATTAAGGAAGAAAAAGATTGAAAGTGAAATGGAAGGGGGAGATACACCTGCCCTGTACACAGTTTTGCAAGAACGTCGTGCGGAAGGACTTGGTGCTAGCATGATGGGTAGTACACATGTGTATGACATGACGGGTGCTGCAGGCGGTCAAGCACCTCCTTCGGTAATTGCTGCACGACGTGGTGTAAGTGGAACAGCGTCGGATGGCCGAGCAGAGAAAGATGGCTCTGTTGAATTGGCTTTGGATCCAAGTGAATTGGACTTAGACTCCGAGGCGATGGCGTCACGATATGAAGAAACAATGAGATCCCGACAAGCACATTTGCGCAGAGAAGATTTATCGGACATGCTGCAGGATCATGTCCAAAGGCAAAAGGTAGTTAAAACTACAAGTAAATTGATACAATACCATTAACAAAATGATATGATCTTTCATTTTCTGTTTCCAGAGTAAACGTAAGCGACAGCAAACGCAGGAGACAAAATCATCCAAGAAGTATAAGGAGTTTAAGTTTTAATTATATAATGATAATGGACTACGTGTATCATAGATAATGAAATCTGTTTTTCATATTTGTAGTCTAGGTTTGTTCCTAAGCAGATACTTCTCACACAGTGGATGGTCAGTTTGCTTTGTCTTTTTCACGGTCAAGTTCAAAGGAAAGTTCATTTATTGTATGACAAAACACGTGAAGTTTTCTATGTCCGTATCATTTGTAACGAATGAGTCATGTGTCGATGATTACAAGTACAAGCTAAATGCGTATTATAAATCAATAGACATGCGTAAGATTAATAAACCCAGAAAACTTCTAGGATAAGGTCAAGACATTCATTTTAGATAAATATAAAAACAGTATTTTATTCACAACACTTCTCTAAATGGTCATCTTTTTATCAATGTGCTTCTTTTCTGGGGCTTGCAGCAACATTTTTGAAGGGATATGCCTTAAAAAATTTGCGAAAAAATGAATTTTGAGCTAGGGCTCTGGAATTTTTAGTACTTCCTCCTCGATGCAAAAAAACACTTTCTACAAAGTTTCAGCCTCGGGAAAGGTCGGGAAGATAAAAAAACATGGGAAAAACCGTTGAAATGAAATATTCAAGATCGGTTTTCCATATGTTTTAGGTAGAATTCCGGCATTTCCCCCACAACATTTATGTTTTTTATCCGTTTTGAGACACGAGCAATCGAAAAATCAAGCGTTCGTCCCGGTCCTAGAACCTTCGAAAAATCGAAAATTTTTGAAGGGGTATGCCTTAAAAAATTTGCGAAAAAATGAATTTTGAGCTAGGGCTCTGGAATTTTTTCTACTTCTTCCTCGATGCAAAAAAACACTTTCTACAAAGTTTCAGCCCCGGGAAAGGTCGGGAAGATAAAAAAACATAGGGAAAACCGCTAAAATGAAATATTCAAGATCGGTTTTCCACGTGTTTTAGGTAGAATTCCGGCATTTCCCCCACAACATTTATGTTTTTTATCCGTTTTGAGACACGAGCAATCGAAAAATCAAGCGTTCGTCCCGGTCCCAGAACCTTCGAAAAATCGAAAATTTTTGAAGGGGTATGCCTTAAAAAATTTGCGAAAAAATGAATTTTGAGCTAGGGGCCTGGAATTTTTTCTACTTCTTCCTCGATGCAAAAAAACATTCCCCACCAAGTTTCAGCCCCGGGAAAGGTCGGGAAGATAAAAAAACATGGCCAAAACCGTTGAAATGAAATATTCAAGATCGGTTTTCCACGTGTTTTAGGTAGAATTCCGGCATTTCCCCCACAACATTTATGTTTTTTATCCGTTTTGAGACACGAGCAATCGAAAAATCAAGCGTTCGTCCCGGTCCCAGAACCTTCGAAAAATCGAAAATTTTTGAAGGGGTATGCCTTAAAAAATTTGCGAAAAAATGAATTTTGAGCTAGGGGCCTGGAATTTTTTCTACTTCTTCCTCGATACAAAAAAACACTTTCTACAAAGTTTCAGCCCCGGGAAAGGTCGGGAAGATAAAAAAACATGGCATAAACTGTTGAAATGAAATATTCAAGATCGGTTTTCCACCTGTTTTAGGTAGAATTCCGGCATTTCCCCCACAACATTTATGTTTTTTATCCGTTTTGAGACACGAGTAATTGAAAAATCAAGCTTTCGTCCCGGTCCCAGAACCTTCGAAAAATCGAAATTTTTTGAAAGGAAGAAAATATTATAAACGGATAGCGTTATGCGTAAGATTAATAAACCTAGACAGGTTCTAGGATAAGGTCAAGAAGTTCATATTAGATAAATATAAAAACAGTATTTTATTCATAACACTTCTCTGAATGGTCATCTTTTTATACAATGTGCTTCTTTTCTAAATTGAAGCGTAAGGGAAATTTGTTCAAGTTAAATAACATCACGGGATACGATAAGTAATGTAACAGAAGTAGCAAACAAGGTAATGCAATCGCTATAGTGAACCTACTGATTGCACTTCCTATATCAAGCCAACTTCCGTACGGTGTTACGCGGTATATCAACGGTAGTGCCATGCAATCGCCAAGAAGAAGTGTAACTAGGAAAATTACTGGTGATCGTAGTATGTGGCTAATGCAGCCAACCAACAACATTGGTATACTAATTTTGAAGAGTATCAGAGAGAACATGAGGAATGGAGAGAATACAGTAACAAAATGTCGTGTCCAAGAAGGATCAAATGAACTAATACTTGCCATGTTTCCAGTCCCAAAGAAGCATAATAGGGTGTACAGCATCTGAGATTTGTTTAGGAAAATAAGAAACTATCGCAGTGGCATACATTGGTATAGCCAAATAGTGCTTGAGACAAAGGATACAAAGAATGCTGCTTTTAGTAACTTTCCTGTAGTCAATGCTTCTTTGCTGTAGTTTCGAAGAGTAAAAGAATCCATTTCTACCCAGCACAACAAATGCAACGCAAGCGTCATATAAAAAAATGGCTCGTACGATGCTGAGAGAAGAGCAAGTGGACAAAATAGCCCGAATATAATCCCTTGCATTCTTTCTTCTACTCTGCT
This sequence comes from Ectemnius continuus, assembly GCA_910591665.1. Lineage (NCBI taxonomy): Eukaryota > Metazoa > Arthropoda > Insecta > Hymenoptera > Crabronidae > Ectemnius > Ectemnius continuus. The sequence goes on along the minus strand of OU342868.1, from coordinate 1,292,450 downwards.
CGAATACATCACTATGCTGATTGGCGTAGTAAGCAGTATTATCCACGATAGCCATGCACGACCATCAATAATTCCTACATAAACAACTCCTGTGACTGTTATCCGTATCACTTCCATAATTTTTAGATGTTTTGAACGAAGGCGAAATAATGCCGCAACAGCCATGACACACATACTGAGTATTCTGTAAAAATTCCAAAATTATTTAAGGCCACTAATCCCCGTTATAGTCTTTATGTGTATGTACAGCTTAAAAAACATTCCAACTCACACAACATATACACGCGGTTGTGGTTCGACAACCGGCAACAGAGGGAATATTGCCAAACACACACCAGTTACAAATAGCATATGATGTGCACCCTTGCAAAGAGTAACTTCTATGAAAGCACTGCTAACCATCCCAATGCTCAATGCAGACCGATATGTTAATCCAGTGTACATCGTAACGAGCAAAAATATTGTTCCAGCTATTTCTAATTTCGACCTTTTATCCCAGCGAATTATAAGTTTTGGCGTGTAAAACACCGCAGTCCGCGAAGCTAGCCATATCGAAAATACAGCAAGAAAGATATAGCATGGCAACCTCCAATTAATACAATCTGAAACTTCACAATACCAAATGTTACAAACAAGCATTTCGCATCTTCGTTTCTGCATTCTCAAAAATATGAAAGAATTAACTTACTTTGATGTTTCATGAATATGGTAAACAGTGCGATAATAAAACCGATATCTATTACTATTAACAAAGATGCTTGTACATTTTCTCGGTTCGTGTTTCCCATTTTTAGAAATAAAACTACTATCCACCCGAGCCACATCACAGACAAACAAATTAAGAAACGGGATCTTTGGTATTGTCGAAAATACAGCAAGGAGTCCTTGCTAAATTTCAAAGCTTCTAAAGTTTCTCTAATACCCCTTTCTATGTAGCCTAGTCTTAAATACTGTTCAATCTTTGAAATTCGATTATTCAATTTTAGTTCATTTCGGAATGTGCTATCTCCATTATCTCCACAACTCAAATCTCTCGTTCCTCTTACTTGATATGTTAATTGCTTCAAATTATTCAACAGTGACTGACTACCATATTCTCGAAGTTCATTATTGAAATACTGCCATGGTAATACACCCTGAAATCATACAATTGAAATATTTAGATCTTGAAATATTTCTGTTTTTGCTCCAAGCACAGAAACTTACTTCATTATTAACAGGAATGGGAATCCCTATTAAGGATGATATTAAGGGTGTAATATCTACTTGCTCTATATCCTGACGGGTATTAACTATATTTGTGCCAGCACCCCAAACAACAATGGGTGTTTCAGTCTCATCAGTGGATCCACTACCATGAGAACCCCAATTTGTCATTCCATGATCTGCTGTGAAAACATATGCTGTTCTATTGTCTTGAAAGAAGTCTTCTGTCATCTGCACTAATTCCTTTATTCTCTTATCAACATAATTCATATTGTTGATATAGTCCCTGTATTTAAATGTAATTCTTTTTATGTAAAGTTCACAGATTAAGTCATGGTTTTTAATGCATGAGATCTATGAATACCTGGAGTATGGTTTAGCAGTATGACCAGTGGTATCACAACCCAGTAAATGAAGAAATAAGATAATGCCATCCTCATTTTGGACTTTTTTAGCATCTTGTTCAAGCCACTTTGTATATTTATCAAATACCCATGAGTCCAGGCGCCAGATTTCCCCTTGAATGATATCAAAGTTTTCCCACTCAGGGGGATAACTTTCTCCAAATATGTTCATTTTTTCACCTAATAAAAATAGCTTCCATAAATACAAAGAGCAGGCAAAAATATGTATTTTCCATAACAATCAATAACCTCTTGTAAAAATAGGAATAATGTCAGGACTGCCCCATGCCCATGTATAATGGCTTTGATTAAAAATTGAATCAAAATCAACTGGATTTTCTTTCCAGCCTTTAAATAAAGCACTTGGATCCTCGTATAAACCAGCACATATTGCTACCATTCCTGGCCTTGATTCGGTAGGCATTCTTGTATGAGAAACTCCCCAAGCACCTGTGTTTTCCATGACATATCTAGAATTCAAAAACATAATAAGAACAAACTCGATCAATGATTAGATACAGAACTAATACATTAGTAGAATGTGATGATGTTACTTGAGGTACTTTGGAGGTTCTTCCATAAATGTTCTAAACCTGAGACCGTCAGCCACTAATAAAATAACTCTCTTTGCTGGGGCAGGTTTTGGTGCTGGGATATTGGATATCCCTTCTATGATTGGTGAATGAAAGTTTACGTCTAATACACCCCATAGTAATATCAAATGGACCGCAATACCCCACAAGCCAAATAGATTCTTATGGTTGATACGGATGTGCTTTTCATAAAGAGTCTTTAAACATTTCTTTACACGTCCTGGAACACTCCATTCATGATGTTCAATCATATTTGAAATCTGGCTTGTGTGTCCTTTGTTTTTTGTCCATCTCATTTTAACTTGTTATATACCCACAGCAAGACCAACAATGTTGCATTGCGGGGTGAAAGTTCATTTTATAAGTGGGTAAAAAGCAGCAGGTATGGGTGTGTTACTATCTACACCTACACGAATATATATCGCGTATCCACAAATAATTGATACTGACCGAAGAACCCATCTTTCATTCTCAAGATAAATCTCACTCCATTGGGACAATTATACAGCTATTACATTATTTTGGTAATTGCTGTCCATTCAGTAACTGCAAACTTTCATATTGTGCACATTTTCATTTTCCTCCTTGCTGTTCATCGTTGCACTTCGGCCAACTTCACACTGCTTCACACTGTTTTCCAGCTATCGTAGTCTATGAGAAAGGGTTCGCGCGATTCGATCCAGTATTATATATATATGTATTATATAAAAAAGCGTGCTGATTTTCCCTTCTTTTTTTTGAGATACAACTAGCACGATCGCCGTATATTTATAGATGTTATTTCATTGTCAATGAGCATTATTGCGAATTAACTACTTTGTTGAATAACATATTATCCTATATTAGATAGGCATTGCAGTTTAGCAGTAAGAGGGATGAGGTTCGTGCCAAAACTGGCAAGTGCCATGTGTGCCTCTACTGCTGGCTACAATAGTTTTTGTCGTGACTGATCGTGACCATCGTGACAGCATGGTCATCAGCTGTGCAGCACTGTAGAGGCTGAAGAGCACAGTAATTTTGGGGGTGAGGTAATGCTTGACAATGTCAAACTCAGAAACTTTCCTCAAATGCCTCGTGGTGTTTTATGAATGATTTATTCTTACTTGATGTCCTCTTGAACTTTGCGTATTCATCGCGAGAATCATTCTTATTCTTTCATGAATGAAACAATGAATAATTTCCGATTGTAGGAATTGCATGCCGATCGGCCGAACATCGTCTGTATAAAATTCGGATATAAACATGGCAATCGGTGTTTTCCCAGCGCTCAAACTAGGAGTGTTATTTGTCAAACAAATCAGTAAACCTTTAGCTAAATTCATTGTTAATCAAGCAAAAAATCATCCAGTATTTAGGACATACTTTATTATACCACCAGCTCAATGTAAGTATGGCCCACATTATACCTTGAATAGACAAGTATCCAACACTAATTAAAGTATTATTCTTTCGTTCAATTTCCAGTTTACCATTGGGCCGAAGTAAAAACCAAGATGTACATAATGAATTTGGGGAAGCCTACTAAAGTTGCAAAATTAAATGAGACTATGGCAATAGAGTTAGGTGCAAGTTTAATGGGTGAAGTCATTATTTTTAGCGTAGCTGGTGGCTGTTTGATATTAGAATATAATAGACAACAAACTAAAGAAACAAAGAAAGAAGAAGCGCGTCTTCAGCAAATACAAAAATTTACTGATGACATAGAACATTTACATAAAGTGACATCCCAACAAGAGACTGAAATTATGTATCTTAAAAATGCTGTATCTGGTCTCGCAAAACACACAAGTCATAAATTACCACCAGCACCACAAGTAATCGAATCCCACAGTGCGAACAACGTAGTGGTAAAGAGTAACGTGCAGAAACCTTCTTTGGTGGAACGAGCAATAGAATATTACAATAGGGATGTAAGAGAAAGGGAGAGTTAAGCAAACCTCAATAAGAATACATATGATATGATAAAATGTATATAAATAGGATACTATTAAGCTTGTATATAATACAGAATTCAGGTACTGCAATGTTGTCTACTCACAGACTGTTTGCTACACAATAATGTCTATACCTTTGCTTTGATTGGGATAATAAATACTACATCTATCCAGTATTTCTTTAATCCAGTAAATCCCTTAATGAAATAAATGTTTATTATATTGCGCAGTTTTTCCCGACTTCCAATAACCTGAGAACAGTCTAGTAATTCTTCCGACATCTTTGTAGCGAGTATAATCGATTAGGGAAAAACAGAAGATAATCACTTATTCAACAAAGACATCAATTTATTTTGTTTGAAAGGCGCGTATTATTATATCGCCGAATGATTTTAGAAGTTGGAACGCACTGGAGCTCATCGCAATTCTGGTGAATCCTCAGTACTGGCTGTGTTCTGTGTTCTGTCAGTAGGTCTTCTAACAGCTCGAATTTCGGTTCGGGAAAAGAGTGAGTGAAAAGCCTTCAAAGGCTTTTGTTCAACCTACATTTTTCAGAATGCATATTCAAAAGTGTGTATTAGAAACGAATCGTTTAGAGGAACAAGATCGCCTTGCACACGCAAAACATCTCGAAGTATCAGCAGCCCTGATATAGTTTTGTGTGGAGCTGTCAATGACATCATGATGCACAACATTTAATCGCAGAATGAGTTTTATGGAAAAAGTTAGCAGTGACTATTAACGAAAATGTGGTCATTCTTTTCGAGAGATCCTACCAAGGATTTTCCATATGAAATCGGGGATCCCGTACTAGGACTAGAGGATAAATGCATTTGGACGCTACATAAAGCTAAAAGAAAGGTGATTATAACCTTGTGACGTGTCTTTCTTTCCAATATATAATTATGTTATTGTACGATTTTAACGAAATCTTGTCAGAACTACTAGAATGTCAAATGTTAATAAAAGAAATGTACTCTCAGTAATAAAGAAAATTAAAATGGAAGATCTTAATTCGCAGGGTTCTACCACAGGGGAAGAAGTGTCAGTATTTATCTTTGAAGTAAAAAATGGCAGTGAACATCTCTTGGATGTTGCCCGGTCAGCAGTTAAGAGGCTTAAAACACTTAGACATCCTAGTGTTCTTGCCTACTTGGACAGCTTGGAAGTAAATCTATTTTTTCATTACCAGCAATATCTACCAATGACTAAACTTTGATAGCAGCATGAAATGAGTTCTTTATCTTCTCTTAGACCGAGAGAGTAGTTTATTTGGCTACCGAACATGTAGAACCATTACAAAATCGTTTGAAGAGGATGTCAGGCAAGGAAGAGGATCCAAAAACTGAAATTTATTTCTCTTGGGGAATTTTTCAAATCACGGTATACCAAATTGTAATGGCAGAATTTATTTAGCTATAGCCATAACAAAATATTTGTCTTTCAGAGAGCTCTTAATTTTTTAAATAATGATGGAAACCTAAGGCACAATAATGTCAGCATGTGGACCATATTTGTAAATGAAGAAAGTGGAGAATGGAAACTTGGGGGAGTCGAATACATGAGTGCTGTTGATGCAGCTTATGTCCCATTGCCAGGAACATTTCAAAATTATCATCCATTACAGGCAAAGGAAGGTGTGAAACCCGCGAGCAAGTGGTAATATTTATGCACTTTTTTACATTCTCAAATATGGGAATTTTATTAAAATGTCATTGAACAGCTCTGTAGATATGTGGGGCCTTGGCTGCCTAATTTGGGAAGCATTTAATGGGCCACTCACTGATAATTCAGATTTGATAAACATTGACAAGGTATATGTGTTGTCTACTCAAGAGTTTCACATTTTTATAAATTGTAGCTTAATATTATAATTTTTCTTGAAGATTCCAAAACAATTGAGGGTTGTATACAGAGAATTGACAAGTGCCAATGCCGAGAGTAGACCAAATCCTGCTGATGTTATTGCACGATGTCGTAGTAATGGAGGATTCTTCAAGAATGACCTTGTAGATGCTGTCTTATTTTTAGAGGAAATTCAAGTAAAAGAAAGGGGTGAGAAGGGAAGATTTTTCGCCCAGCTAGCGAGTCAGTTAGAGTCATTCCCCGATGGCGTAGGTAGATACAAAATTTTACCGCAACTGCTGGCTGCTTTCGAATTTGGTGATGCCGGTAGCGCGGTGTTACCACCACTTTTGCAACTTGGTTGCCAGCTACCTGATGCTGACTACCAACGTAGGGTCGTTCCATGCGTTGTTAAATTATTTGCATCGAACGATAGAACGACGCGCTTACGATTACTACAGCAAATGGAGAGATTTATCAATCATCTGCAGCCTGCTACAGTGAATGAAGTTATATTTCCACAGGTATTATAATTTACGACGAAACTTAACTAAGAATTTCTCAGGACTGTACAATTTTAAATACAATTCGCAGGTTGTCAGAGGTTTTTTAGATACAAATCCAGCGATCAGAGATCACACTATAAAATCAATGCTGTATTTGGCACCTAAGTTAGATTATAATAATCTTAATGTTGAAACATTAAGGTATTTTGCTAAACTACAGTCAATGGATGAACATGGATATATACGCGCTAATACTACGAGCTACTTGGCGCAAATTGCTCAGTATTTACATCCTCGAATAAGACAAAAGGTTGATAAACAACGCAGCATTCACAAGATTATTTCTTCTATTATAAAGTCATCTTCTATTATTTCTATTTCAGGTATTAATTGGTGCATTTGTTCGTGGTACCAGGGATCCTTATCCACCGGCGCGATCTGCAGGTATTCTTGCATTGGCCGCGACTCAACAATATTTCCTACTGCAAGAAGTTGCAGGCCGCATTTTACCAGCTTTATGTCCTTTAACTAGAGATGTAGATAAGGGAGTACGGGATTATGCATTTCAAACTATCCGTGAGTTCCTGTCGAAACTTGAAAAGGTATCCGAAGATCCGAATCTTCGTGAATCAATGGGTAAGTAATAATTTTTTCTCGATAAGATGATCGACGCTTAGTACTTATTTGTAATATCTTTTTGCAGAGGCTGATGTAAACACAGCTACTCCAAGCCTGAGTAATGCTGCAGCAACCTGGGCTGGTTGGGCTGTAACTGCTGTCACTTCAAAATTATATCGTAGTCAATCCGATACACCAAAGTCTGCAAATCCTCACAATACTTCGCTTTTAAATAAACCAGCTTCACTAGGTGTGTTTATTATCCGACTGATTATTTTTCGGGTCGTAGCTCTATTTATACTGCCAACTATCTGTTTACTTTCGTGTGCGTAGAGCAAGCCAGCAGTTCTCAGAGTAGCCCCAGTACAACAGCAACAACTAGCAGTGCAACAAGCATGACATCTCTTGAACATGATCACGAACACGAGCCACAGAACGTTGGAACAGCAAACTCGGATTCTGATTGGAACTGTTGGGATTACTGGGATGCTGACAGCAACTGGGGCGAGATGGAACAACAACCTAGCACTACCACAGGGCCATCACATTCCACAAGCAATGTACCACCACCTTCTCACTCTTCCAAGCCAAATGACCAATGGACCAGTCTGCAAGAAGAACCGGTTTGTGCTCTTTGATATTATCTATCAGCTATATCCCACTGTTACTTGTGTCCTTGGATTTTCTATTTTATTTTCATTTTTTTAAGGAGGAAGAAGCAGCTCAAGGCGCGGAAGAAAAAACTGAAACCTCCGACGTAGGCTGGGAGGATTCGGAGTTTCAGCCCCTCGATGAAGTTCAACCTACAGACTCTTCGGGTATGATCTTTTCCTGCCCTACCATAACATTTTTACATTAATCAATCGTCAATCTGATGTCTCTCTTTTTGTTAAAGAGAATGCCGGTGAAACGTCAAACGAAACTAATGTTACTAATAAATTTGAAGAAGCTCGAAGAAAGAGAGAAGAGCGTAAATTAGCAAGGCAGAAGCAAGTCGAAGCTAAAAGGGCTGTAAAATTACGGACTGCTACTGGAACGAAATTGACATAGCGATAATAACAATTTGGAGCCATATACCCGGTCGATCATTCGGTTGCTCCTGTGACATATTCGGATTATTATAAATATTGTTCTAAACCAATATAATAATAAGACAAGGATGTATTACCCTGATACCCTTTCACATTTTTATTTCTGATATACGTTTCCACTATTAGTCATACATTAGATAATTCCACCATTTATGCTTTTAGGATAAGTACGCAGGATCCATACTTTCAAACCACTGTGTGATTATCACAAGTGTGATTGCTCAACAGTATTGACACTAGGAAACCTCATATTAAGAACATTAGCATTATTAGGCTCCCGCTTAAAACCTAAGCTTTCATAAAATGGTATGAGTTTATCTTGACAATCTAATGACATTTTATAACAACGGAAGTAACGAGCTAACTGCAATACAACTGTAACAACTAACTTTCCCAAATGTTTGCCACGGTAAGTTTTGTTTACAACCACATCCTCTAAACGTCCCCTCTGTAATAAAATAGAAGTTTTATGCTAATTCACTAAGCAAACTCCACAAAAGGAATTGAAAAGTAAGTAAAGCTCTAAGTACGTTTATACACCAATGAAAAGTAGAGTAATGAACTTACCAGTCCACAGTTATGTATAAATTTCTGTTCTACAACTAATGTGGCACTTGCAACTACTTTTCCAGAGTTTAAATCTTCAATGACAACCACATAGTACCCACCAGCATTTTTCATCTCTTGAAATCTGTCTATGAATTTGTACCATAGTTATATGTTAGACTTTAGAATTCAGTTATGATTTATTATATATATTTTGATACAACTTACGAAGAAATTGTTCTTTGGTGACATTTCCTACATCAGTGAGTTGAGCCAGTAACTGGGTGAAGCCTAGAGAAGAGGTGCATCATTATATTATAACATCCTAACACCCATAATTGAAATATTACCTTTATCATAGTCGTTGCTCTTTAATGGTCTAATTTGTAGACCTTCCACACGAGCTAATGATAATCTTTCTAGTATGTTTGGATTAAACAAATCTAGCTCCTCGTTCATAATACTTGTATTCTAGAAATAGAAATTTATTAAAAGTGTTTGGGATCTTAATAACTATTTACTTACAAAAGACTGTTATGTTCTATTCTATAACAGGTAATAATACCATGAGCCTTGCCTTTATAAAGTAATGTGTAACAATTGTTATACAAAATATCATGATTATCAACTCAAGTCCATAATATCGTAAGATATGTGTACCGATCGGCTTAATATTAGTAAGAAAAGCTTAACATATTGTGCGCATGAATCTCTACGGTCAAAAAATATGCACCACGCGCCAAGTATTTCCGTAATTGAAAATAAGCTTGCAAACGTTCAATTGTAAAATCTTTTAAAATCTAGCTCCGAAACGTATGTAACTAATCTATGGAAAGTAAGAGACAAATATATGTAATGAATGGAGGGGAATTTAAACTTCCAAATCGGAAGGTGACCGCAACCACACTTTAACACTTTGGAAAATACTGTTGTAGAAGATCACACCTTTCCGGAATTCATTGTCCACGAAGAAGAAGAAGTCCAGTTACACAGGTAAGAATACTATAGCCTTTCCCGATTATAAACTCCTTTATATCCAGAAAAGACAGCAGCGAATTAGGTACGTGGAGGTGTGCGTGGAATGCAACAAGACGGCATAGGCGTATATATGTCAAAATACTGACAGAAACCTGCCGGGCAGCTTTGTCGTGGCGCGCGGTGGTGATACTTTCACGTTCTTGCTACAGCGCCGGCTATCTCATCTTCATTTTTATGTTCCACTGTGATATGTCCCACCCCACACCCCCACTTTATTCAAGGCCTTAGTTCTCATTATAAAAGCTCGTGGAAAAAAAAGTATTACTATAATATTTACTATATAGTACTGTAAGAAAATATATATATATTATATGCAACAACCATACGTAGTATTATTGTTCGATCTATTAAATTTCATCCTAGAAATATATAATGTCTATATGAATAATGTGAATTGAATTTTTCATACTTTCAAGTTTATGTATCGGAATTGGTAAAGCTGCGCAGAGCCTCTACTAATTCAGATCAATTCAGACAACGGAGAGTTGCAGAAGTGTGAGCCGAGCCGAGTGGAACCGACGGAATCGACCACTACGCTCTGCGTTGCCAAAGGGGAATTATATAATATTGTTCAATAGTCCTGTCGTGTCACATTTAAACAATTGTCGTGTAACCAACTAACTTTGAATAAGAGAAGCTTATTCACGATGGAGTCAGGTATTATAACATTTCCCATATTATCTATGAAACTTATATTTGTGCAATTGGGAAGGCCTCCGGACTTGGCGTATTACGATGCAAATTAATTAAGTTACGATAAATAAAGTGCACTAGTATTATTTATTGCACCCATTCGGCTGAAATATGCTTCTGACGGAGATTAGATATTGGATGTGTTATACCAGCCTTTGTAATTAGTTCTTAGAAAATTTGAGAGACATTTTCATAACCTAACGTTTTGAGGCTTCCACATCGCATTAGCCAATTCGGCAGCCTGGACTCTTTTTTATATTCAGTTGAGTCTTATAGTTTTTGTACTATCGATCATGAATGCATAATTAATAAAAAGCGAATTATCTTGATTGCAGAAAAGATTTTCACTCAGCATAGCGAACGGCGTATGGTTTATCCATATACGATGGCCGCAAAAATGGTTCAATTCCCACACAAATACTATTGGGAAAAAGTTTGGGGATTTAAATATTTCACTATTGCTATGGTCTTGTGTCTTCCCATCTTTTATAAAATTCAAACCTTGGGTAAGCCGAAGAACTTAATCAAGGCCTATGTGGAAGTTATTTTTTGGGAAATTGGCAACCTTATCTATGTGAACTCTTTTATGCTTTAGCACGCACACCAGAGAATATAAAGAAGTGGGAGGAGATCAGGAGGAAACAATTCTCAGGAGAACCACAGCATTAAACTGCATTACAGAATACATTGAGAGTATCATGTACGATAGAAATAGAGGATAGGAAATACATATGGCAATCCTGAAATTCAAAGATGTTTCTTTCTCTCACTGATGCTTCTAGATCATAACAAATATATTTTAAAGATTTATTAGCAAAAGTAATTGTATAAAAGGTACATGTTTACAAAGAGCTATTGTGATTGCTGTACAACATTATGAGTAATGATAATTTGTACCATTGATTCTGTATAGGCCCAGCCTGAAATGTTTCAACTAATTTTTTAAACAATACTAATTTGCAAGGAGAATAAGTACCACAGATCATACACTGGCAATATAGCAAAATTTGAAACAAAAGATCATTAAATAATAAAATCTTTAATTGCCAATAGTCTGTGCTGTGCTGATGTATAACAATGTATTCTAAGTTTAATAAAATCTACTCTTCTTATAGATAGAAATTCAGGCGTAAATATTATATGCATTAAATATCGATTAAAAGTGTCATGTAATGTTCTCTGTTTGCAAAGAGAAAAAGGCTTCACTTCTCTCGAACGCACAATACTTGACGAGCTATGAAAATATCTCAAACAGTACTGTTCACTTCAAACTTGAAGTCCTTCAAAGTATAGAATACGCTAAACAAAATTTAACACGCGCTCGTGAAAACAGTAGTGCAAATGTAGTTCTGCAAAGTACCATTAACCGAATAAATAACTTTCAACGCGAGAGTATCTGCTTGCTAATTATAATGCTTCTATAGAATATTCGTAACTCGAAGGAAATAATAGTACCACAGTTTTACTAGCTCAGGCACGCGACGTAATCGATTTATACCTTGACGCAGGCTCGCGTACCGCTACCGCACACAGAGATAGAGTTTTGAAAACGTATATGAGAGCAACTACGCCTTACATAATACTGAATGCTGTTTATTTTAATAAGCCTCAAGTAGAAAATTTTTCAGCACGTTTAGTAATGAACAGGCGTGAAAAGTCTCTTGTTTCATACAATCCAATAGCTTTATACTCTACCTTACTCAACTAGAATGATTCTGAAAAAGTGAATCAGTATACATTAGCAAACGAAGTCTTAGAGTTTAAACTTCACAAAATATGTTTTGTCTAATGGTTGCTCTATACACTGCCCGATGCTGAGTATGAAGTTGACTGCAATTTTACAATATAATGAATTTCTGTATCGGGACTATTGGTTAATATGCATCAAAGTATGTCTATCTTGTCTTTTGAAGTTCCATATCTTCATCTTCACTACCTGAGAGGTCATTTTCTTTCAGTTTCATTTTTTTTACCTCAGGTGGTTTAAATGAGTCCTCATCATGAACCAAGCTTAGATCCTTGCACCGCTTTTCGAAGTATTTCAGCAACCTTGTACCTGCTCTGTAGACGTAACTAATTTTAAAAGGACATAGCCTTACTTCTTGAACACAATTAACTTCCAATGTTCGGAGGCCAAAGATTTTAATCAAATGCCAACGATTAATGCTGCTGTATGTAATGCGATGAGCCTCTTGCTTTGCCAAGAACTCAACTGCAAGTGGGAGTAGCACTTTGAAATTAATATCTGATTAGTGCTTTCAAGACTATTTGTTGTCTACCATATTGAACAAAATAATTTCTAATAGATTGAAAATATGTAATGCTAAGAAAGTTGCAATACCACACAGTATAGTACCCATCGATCATATATCTAACTTTGTGTACTGAAATAAAAACTTAAATACTATTATTTCCATACGAAAGGATTGCCCAGTACTAACAAAAACATGACCAGCATTATACTCGCATAGACAGTTGGGATATCGACGCACAATACTCAACAGCATTTAAATCGATGTTAAAACGTGTTGACAATCTCTGGCATCCGAACTGAAACACTATTACTTTTAGAGAAGTACTCACTTATATACTTGACTGTGTTCCTCATTGTATGCTTGGCAATTGACGAATACTAATTTGGAATCGTCAAAAAATTGCTCAAGTGTTTCGTATTCGCCGTTGTTTAGCTTGTATTTAATGGTTCCAAAATCCATGGGCTGTTTTATAATTTCGTGATAATCTGGTACTTCATCTTTTGTAACGGGTGAGAGAAATGGCCACGAATCCCTATGGCTTCTGATGTCTGCCAGTAATTCTTGTAATTTTGCCATACAGCCTTTGATCGTTCTCTTGTCCTCTTCCTGCACGATTTTTAAAGCTCTCTTTGTAGCACGCCGTGTTTGCCGTGGTTCAGCATCGTCCGATGTGCTACTGTCTATATGATCAACAAAAAACAATTTGTCACTAATAAAGGAGAAAATGCAAGGATTTGCAGGTATTCGCGGATATAGTACAGGGGTTAATCATAGGTGCGAAGCGTTATTTAAATTGCAAACAAAGTACTACAAGACATTTTCTTTTGCAATTCCGACAGATCATAATGCGTGTGTGTGCGGGTCAGTCAAAATAATTTCGTTAGTTCAGCCCTGTGTAACATGTAGCAAAATGTGGTCTTGTGAAGAGGAAGATGTAAGTATAAAAAATGTCTACTATAAAAAACGAAATTGGAAATTTGAAGTAAATGGTTGCATCTAAACAACGAAGCCATCACTTAACTGATTCACTACAATTTGCACACGCACAAATTGGATAAGAAATTGGCATATTTATCTATGGGGTTGACACAAATAATATTGTATCAAGACAGCAAGGTAATAGTTACAATACATGACTATGGTACACACAACAGCAGAATATGCTAGGCGTACGAATAGAAGAGAATTATAATACAGACCGTCCCAGTCTGTAGATTCTGTAGTGAGGAGGCTCTTGGCAAAGCCATGGATGCGAGAGCGTGCTGCTGCTGCGCAGAGCCGCTCCTTGTCTCTTTCCCTTTCTCGCCCCCTCACTAACAACATAGTAACAACTAAGAAACTACCGTGTAATATTAAGACCTAAAATAAGCTACCGAATTTTGCTCCGTTTGTTTGGAAAAGCACCTTTGCCGTGCTTACGTCAAAACTAATTAAATGTCGGTAACAAATGGGCTGTCATTCAAAAAAGGGTTGTCCCGCTTAGATTCCACTTTACTTACTCAGTTTTACAGTGTTCTTTCTTCTATCCCTACAATCCAGGCATGACCACTTTCGTGGGTTCTTCGCTAATAGAGGTTCGTCGCATTCATAGTGATACATATTCGAACATGAATCACACTTTATTAGCCTCCCTCCAGTGCCACAAACTGTGCATAAAGCCAATCTATGGCTACTTCTGGAGAAAGATAGAGTTGCGTTAATTGATAGTAGATTAGTTAATTGTGCCTTTGCACTATTATAAACAGACATACTTATTCTCGTCAATCTCTTGTTCCTCATACTCATCCACTTCATCTTCTTCATCGCGATGAGGAAATCGTTTTGCACGATTATGCCGAGTTTCTTTGGTCAACAGAATTTCCTCTTCCAATTCATCTTCAAATTTTATTCTCTTTTTCTTCTCCTTTGTTTTCACTGATGGTTTACACGTTTGACAGAACCAATCGCCTTCTGGCACCGCCTGAGAATAGGATAAATACATTGGATAAGAGATATAATCATAACAAATCTAGGAAGTTTGCCTCCACAACTTACATTCAGTTTTGGCTTCAAGCAATAAAGGTGATGACCTTTATTGCATCCATCACAGAGCAGCATGTTTTCAGCGTCCCTGCGCCGTCTGCAGATGCGACATTGAGCATTGAGCGCACTCCTGCTCCAGGCAACGCTATTGTCTAAGGTACTTAAATGTAAAAATAACTGCGACCAACTAGTTGAAGCCATAAGAGATTGTTCCCATCTTTCTCTGGCATCCTCACTCGACCATTTTTTGTCTTTTTCGTCGGAACCCAATGGTTTTTGTAAGTACTTTTGCTCTACAGCATGAGACAATTGCAAAATAGCACAAGCCATTTGTTTCATAGTAACTTGTTGCTTAGGATCTTGCAATATCTCATTTTCCCCAGGTGAACCTAAATGTCTTCCTGGGTCTCTATAGCTTTTCATACTAATGCTACCAATTTCAGAATCCGGAGTATTTGGCCGACTATGCTTAGATTCACTCTTAACTTTTTCCAGTGCTGTATTTGATGCAACATCTGCATCAATTTCATTTATACCATAGACTAATCTATCGCACTGCTTATCGTAGCGCCTGGAATTAATTGCATTTCTCCATGCTTCCCGATCGATTACTTTCAAACTGCCCAAGCAACCAGCTTTCAGTTTGTCTTCAAATTCTAAGATATAGTCTCTTAAAGTTAATTCCATCACCTCCGCAACAGGAAAGTCATTCGGAAAGTTCAAGTTCGCATTTTCATATTTGTTTTTCTTTGAGACCTTACTGGTCTGTGTTTTAATCGGGGCTGTGAACTAGAAATAAGAATGTTTGTATTCCATTATATCACTTAATATGTGTTACACTACTAGAGATAGAGAACTTACAACATCAGCGTTTAGTTTATGCCTTGGACATTCTTCTATTAGAGATACCAAACTTGTCATATCTTGAGTGATATTATTTTTAAGTTCTCCCTCTCTAATTCCACGCTTGCTCAAAGCTTTTTCTAAAGCTTCAATATCTTCTAGCCGTCCATAGAAGCTCCATTTTGGTCCTGGCCTTTTACAATGGACTGGACACTGTTTATCACCAGTACAAGCTGTTAAACTTTTCCTTATTTCAAATAACTCTTGCTTCGAATTTTTTCTTGGAGGCTTCAGCCCATTCTTCTCATTATTTTTTTTAGGAGACTTTTTGGACTTCTTGAAGTTATTCTCCTTGTCACTGAATTCATCCTCGAACTTACTCCTTAAGTATGAATACGCCGTATCGCTATTTTGCAATTCTGGTTGATATGGCGTACCTTCAGGAAGGCACGAACCAGGCCACCATTCATCATCTTCGACAAATATTCCTGCATTATAAATAAACATAAGTACTTTTTGAACGTTATGTCGTCAGACCCTTGTAGCCCCCATTACTGTTAATGCTACCTGGAATAGACGTAAATCTCCAATATCTTCGATGAGCTCTATCTGAACCTAAATAAACCATCATTCGTTCATTCCTACAAGCTTCTTGAAGTTCTTTAAGCTTGTTCTCGTACTCTTCTTTCCTTTTCTCTTCTTCCCGATTTCCACGTGTCACTTTCTTTTGTTGCTTGTCTTCCTCTTCCTTTTCTTTCTCTCTGTCTTTTTCCCGTTCACGCATTTTTTCCTTCTCCTCCTTCTCCTTTTTCTGTTCAGCTACTAATAAAGACTTTAGCTCCTTCCTTGCTTGGTGAACTTTATCATGCTTTTCTTCAATCACATCCCGTATGGATGCGAATGTAAGCAACTGATTTATAAGACACACCACCACTTTTAATTTGTCATCTAAATCAAATTCACAAACACTATGATGACCAAGAATTCTTAAAATATGGGTCTCGTTTATCCTTAGAAGGAGCGCGGGGTCGTCAAGATTTGAGTAGCCACCTAATAATTAATATGAATGTTTAGCAACTTCCTCCAATATTTTGAATATACATCTTGAGCCACCAACCTCTTTGAGAGTATCTCCATTTAGATGCAGCTTCACCTATTCGTCCCCCTGAGCTTAATAAATGTTGCCGCAAAATCTCACTTAACGTTAAGTGATCTAGTCCAAGTTCTGACAGCTTACTACCATGGTAAATTTGGCACCAGGCAGAAGCTACAGTTGCAAGTTTCACAGCCTTTGCCATTGACGAGACATCCTCGTAAGTATCCATATAATCGACTCTTTCTTGTGGATACGCGTGTATCTCGTCTTCCTCGTCAGCTTGAAATCTGAAGATACTCAATAATAGCATCTGTAATAGATCGCTCCATGGACCTGATACTTCTTTTGCAAATAATGCTTTTTCTAATAGATCCAAAGTAAAACCGCCTGGAAAATGTGCATTGACTTCTAATTCTTCACTGAAGAATTCTAGAAACTCCAGAATCATTGCACAATCGCCGAACTTTTCATTTGGTATATTTAAATTCACCGGGACTGGTGAAGGTAATGGAGAAAGGTCTTCGCATTCCAAATCTTCCCTTGGCTTATTCCATTGTCTCACATATGCAGCCAGTGCAGCTAATTTTTGCTTTTCCTCTTTCTTACGTTCACTCTTCTGTGCCCGTTCTTCTTTACGCTTTGCCTTCTCTTCAAGAGCCTTAGCTTTCATATCCTCTTTAATTTTTCCATTTGCTCTATTTATAAAGTCTTAATATTAATGCATTGGATAACTTATGGGTTGTTCTATATGTATGTGCATATCAATTATACTATACAACGCACCTTGGTTTCTTAAATTTCTTTATGTCAATGGTGCCACTATCATTTACTTTCTTAAGGGGGTCTGGCTTCTCTAGTGGTTTAGGTTTTGATGCAAATGACGTAATATATTTATCCATTGATTCTTGTTTATGCTTGATAATCTTTTTAATACGCATTGTAAAATCTGGTTGTGGACCAGCAAATATAGTATCAAAGCGAACTTTGCTAATTCCATATTTTTGTAACACATTTTCCTACAATTCAAATAAAAAAAATGTAACTTCCATAAGCTATTTATTGAATGTAAAAAAAGAGATCTACTCATACAAACTTTTACAACCCATATCCCACTTTCGTTTTGTTCACACAGTTGTCTCAAAAATATCTTGTTGCGTTCCCTGCTGTAGTGTTGTTTTCTCCTTCTGACTTGTGAAGCCTCCACTATCATAAGTTGACTCACATCGGATTCACCACAATCCAATTGTTCTACCTCATAACGAAATAATTTTGCTGGTGGGTGATACTGTTGCTCTTGTGGACTTCTAATATAATAACAGCACTGGTAAAGATACAAGTATAATCCACATGGTTAAAGATACAAGAAATAGAAGTGAATTATGGGCATGCCTGTTATTTTCTTTGTTGTAGGCATTAATCTGCTGTTCCGTTGGTTCAATGACTTGGAGAACATGACATTCATACCAAGAGTCTTCAGTGAAGCTAGCTTCTACCATTTCTCCTACAAAATACCTATCCCTTGCAAACTGATAAACATCTTCTATCATTTCATTGAAAGAAGATCTATGTGTTTTACTGGCAAGATAAAGTATAGGCATTCTGAGCTGCAATTAACAGTATGTCCAAATTAATATATCATTGTTAACATCATGGAAACATCAAGTTCTGAGTTTCCTTAGAACATACTTCCATAGGAAATTCCTTAAGACTCTTCTTTGCATTTTCTTCGCAATGCAGGGCTTCTTCATATGTCATATTAGAGCGGCCCGTAATGCTGCATGACCATATGAGTGAGTTACACAATATAATCCTCTCGCAGAACTCACTGCAATATTTCATAGTGTTAAACAAACTCCACAAATCCAAAGATCCATTAGATAAAATATCAAATTACATCCTATATACAATGAAGTGCATAACTTCGCATGGCAATTAATCGGCTTAAAGATCACAATGAAATTATTAGAAAAGCAGATATGAATCAGAGACACCGATACAAACTATGAAATTGCGCGGTACGATCCAACAGTTTTTTTTAAAAGTCTTGAACTTATTAGGATGTAAGGGCGATAAAGTACTTTTGACAACATCTCGACTGTCATGATCTTACTTGTAGTCCTTGAAGATCTCATTCGTAACCTCGCAGTGGAAAACTTCGTCGTCATCCTTAAAGTCTGAGGATACGTGAAGACGTTGAAACGGTTGTTTACGAAGTAACGGCATGACAGTGCCTGTCGAACTCGCGCTATTTTAGCGCAAGTTTCCCACGCGCTTTCCTGAGGTTGTCTAGCAAAATCAGTTTAATGTCAAGAGCAGAACGATGTTGTTTCTTTCGGAACGATGTGGTACTTGGCACATGCGATGGGTATCTACGCCAAGTAGTAAGTTACACGGCTTCGGCGCTTCACTCTGACGCCAGCAGTTGCCGTCTTCGAGATCTAATACGTACGTTCAGTTCTAACATCACGTCCTCTTGATTTCGTGAGAAAACTTACTCTTTCACGACAAAGCACAACTTATTAACGGTCATTAACGGTGCTCGCGGTGCTCGTGAAAGCGCGCACTCACACCTGGCATCTTCAAGCCGGAAGCCGATTAAAGGGTCTACGGCAGGATACAGCAGCAGCCGACACTACCAACTTAATGGACGATCCATTCCTTCCAGGAAGGAACAATATATTAAATAAACGAAGCGCGGTTCCCTCCTTGCCAATAGTACGTATATCAGTAGTTGCAATTTTGTTTAGCCTCACGCTTCCAATACCGGCAATTTTAGAACCTCTTAGTATTCTCCATGGCCCGACGATAATATTTCGTTTTTGAAAATACACCCGCTATCATTCACTTATGGTTGGTATTTATGCTATGTCCGGAAAATCAGTTATTCGCATGTGTCCATAGCCGATACAGGCTTCCTAAATTTGGCGGGAAGTATTTCCCATAATCTCAAGAAAAGGAACATCCTATATTGTCCTATATCCTATCTTCTTCTGAATTCAACCGTTCTGAACTAATGTACAGGGTGATTCACTTGCCTTTGAATCAGAACTCTCCTAGCCCTTATTTTTTTTATGGACTTCCCGACCTTCTCCGGGACGGAAATTTGGTAATATTCTTTTGCATCAAGAAAGATACCATAAAAATTCCAGAACCCTAGCTCAGAATTCATTTTTTCGCAAATTTTTGAAGGCATACCCCTTCAAAAATTTTCGATTTTTCAAAGGTTCTGGGACCGGGACGAACGCTTGATTTTTCGATTGCTCGTGTCTCAAAACGGATAAAAAACATAAATGTTGTGGGGGAAATGCCGGAATTCTACCTAAAACACGTGGAAAACCGATCTTGAATATTTCATTTTAACGGTTTTCCCTATGTTTTTTTATCTTCCCGACCTTTCCCGGGGCTGAAACTTTGTAGAAAGTGTTTTTTTGCATCGAGGAAGAAGTAGAAAAAATTCCAGAGCCCTAGCTCAAAATTCATTTTTTCGCAAATTTTTTAAGGCATACCCCTTCAAAAATTTTCGATTTTTCGAAGGTTCTGGGACCGGGACGAACGCTTGATTTTTCGATTGCTCGTGTCTCAAAACGCATAAAAAACATAAATGTTGTGGGGGAAATGCCGGAATTCTACCTAAAACACATGGAAAACCGATCTGGAATATTTCATTTTAACGGTTTTCCCTATGTTTTTTTATCTTCCCGACCTTTCCCGGGGCTGAAACTTTGTAGAAAGTGTTTTTTTGCATCGAGGAAGAAGTAGAAAAAATTCCAGAGCCCTAGCTCAAAATTCATTTTTTCGCAAATTTTTTAAGGCATACCCCTTCAAAAATTTTCGATTTTTCGAAGGTTCTGGGACCGGGACGAACGCTTGATTTCTCGATTGCTCGTGTCTCAAAACGGATAAAAAACATAAATGTTGTGGGGGAAATGCCGGAATTCTACCTAAAACAGCTGGAAAACCGATCTTGAATATTTCATTTCAACGGTTTTCCCTATGTTTTTTTATCTTCCCGACCTTTCCCGGGGCTGAAACTTTGTAGAAAGTGTTTTTTTGCATCGAGGAAGAAGTAGAAAAAATTCCAGAGCCCTAGCTCAAAATTTTTTTTTCCCCATATTTTTGACCACCGAAAATATCCCGTTTTTGGTGGTGATTCAAAGGCAAGTCTCACCCTGTACATATGCTACTGAATAATCATAGACTCTCGACTCTTTATTTTTTGCTTTTCTTTTATTTCAAATACAAAAATCAGGTAATAATTACAAAACAAATGGTAATACAATAATTGTTGACATTATTATTCCAGCCATTCCGTGATGTACTGGCATTTGGTAGGTGTAACATCACCAACATCACAACAATTTTTACGTACCTGAAGTAAATTTATACAATTAATATTAAAATAATGTTGTTAATACAACTCAAAAAGTTTTGTCCTTACCGGGCAAATACCACATGGAGATTTTATTAATCCTGGAGGGTGTAACAAAGGCTGTATAGCTCTATACAAATTGCTTCCATCTCCTGAAAGTGTGCGCTCTACTTTTCCATCATAAACTAATGTATTCAGTATCATTTCTAAATCTTCCACAGACAACTTGACCTATGGTGAAAATAACACCAACATATTAATGCTGGAACTTAGGGAGTCCATTAATTTTCATTCATTATTACCTTGCTTATGCCCAAATCTGAAATAAATTTCCAAACTTCTTTGGAAGAGGCAAATGTAATATTTCTAGCTGCAATTGGCCCACCCCTGCATGTGTTAGTATCCTCAGTCTTTTGCTCTAGAAATCTATAGCATTGCTGATTAAGTACATCAACAAATTCAGCTTCAAAGTCTTGGTCTTGATACCAGGCCCCACCAGTTACAGATCTATCCGGTTCCAAATTGTATAACATGTATACTTTCTTTTTACTAGCTGCCACTGATTTAACAGCTTTAATGAATTTTTTTGTTTCTAAGCTTTTCAGGATTTTATTTAATTGGGTGGGCATTAAATTGGACTTAAATCTGATATCACGTATCCAGATGCCTTTGTTTCCTGCCTCTTCAATGATGGTGTAAACAATTTTCTCCTCATTGTCCGCACCTTTGGCAATTTTAGCCTTAGTTGGATCTTTTAATCGATACAATAAAGTTCCCCCTTGTTTGAATAAATCAAAGAAGCCTTGGGATAGCAGTTTATTTATAATTTGTGCTCTTTGTACTGGTTGTAAATCAGGCATCTCAGCCATTAAATCTTTGTCAGAGATGCCTTTTGGATGCAACTGAGCAAGTGCCACTATCCTGCAATAAAGTACAGAAATTATATTGTTTGAAATATAGTGTTATAAATTTATTAAGAGAGGATGCCATCGATGACATTCAGTTTCAATTTTATCAAATTGGCATTGATGTCAGAAAGCAGTATAACCTATTGCTGTGTAAGGCATCAATTTTAAATAGAGGGTATTTTGAAAATGTGATCCATACTTCTGCTCTATCGCCTCAGGTAAACCAGTATCTCCTGCGGTTGCATCGCGATTTTCAGAGGTGTCCTGATCCGCTTCCACTCTTTTCTCCATTGCAGCGGTATTAATTCATCTGTCTTTATCAATGCACGTTCTGGAGGTTACCTTTATCTCAGTATATACATTCCCAAGTTTTCTTTCCGATTGTTCCTAACAAGAATTACAACGTAGTAGAATAATGTTTACAAATACAAGTATGTCAAACGCTGAAGATCATTCGGCGGAATCGTCAGAAACTGAAGATACCCTATACGTAGCTGCGAGAGGCTGGGACCGCGTAATAAGTGCTGCAAACAAGGTCTTATTATCTCCATCCCGAAGGCACTGAAAAATCAATTTTTCACTAAGTTGTTCAATAATTTGTCCGACAGGCGGGATATAGAGAAGGTATCGTAGACGGATCGGAATCAGTGTCGCAAGAGGGTTTCGATGAAGGATATGCTGATGGTTTCAAGGTGGCTTTTGCTTTAGGGAAGTTCAAAAGCTTGCTGAACGTAGTTCCGAATAACGAAGAAAATTGGCAATATATAAATCAGATTCTGGATACAACAAGAAGGGGTGCATGCTACATATGTGAAGTAGAAAATAAGGGGATGAGCGAGGTCTCTGAGAATAAATCTTTTGCTGAAATTGTGCAGGAACAAAGAAGTCATTCCGAAAGAATTATTGAAGAATTAGATACATATTTTAAATCAATTACTGATGGATTGTCTTTGGATGGGCTAAAGATTGAATAAAATCTACTTCGTAATTTGTCAGAGTTTTATTACCATATACTAAGTTTATGGATGCATTACAAATAAAGAATTTCAGTTGTGTTTCATTTATAAATATAATCCTTCTGGAGAGCCTTCCTTCTTCCGATACAAAACACTTTCCTTGGATTTTTTGAAATCCTCATTGGTGACCTTCATACGGCGCTCGCGCAATGCCATTAATCCCCCCTCTGTACATATTGCCTATAAACAACAAATACTGTTAAACAAAAGTCCACATTTTTTCTGTGCATATGCATGTTGATGTCTGACCTTTATATCAGCCCCTGACAGATCATCCTTTGCCATAATTAACTCAGAAAGATTAACATCTTGTGCCAAGGTCATTCTGCTGGTATGAATATTGAAAATTCTTCTCTTTGTTTTCTCATCTGGTAAAGGAAATTCTATTTTTCTGTCAATTCGACCAGGCCTGATCAGTGCAGGGTCTAAAGTTTCAATTCTGTTTGTGGCCATCACAACCTTGACATCTCCTCTGCTATCAAATCCTATTTGAAGAAATAAATTATTGAAGCAATGAACTATTATCACACAACTCAAATTAATGCTGAACACTCATATTTACCATCAAGCTGATTTAATAATTCTAACATAGTTCTCTGAATTTCGCGCTCTCCACCACTATTGCTATCATATCTTTTAGTTCCAACAGCATCAATTTCATCAATGAAAACAATGGATGGTGCATGCTCTTCGGCAACTCTAAATAATTCTCTGACAAGTTTAGGTCCATCACCCAAATACTTTTGAATGAGTTCTGATCCAACTACTCTTAGGAAAGTTGCTGATGTCTGATTAGCCACAGCTTTTGCCAAGAGTGTCTTTCCAGTACCTGGTGGTCCATATAGGATAACACCTTTTGGAGGTTTAATACCCATTTCTTCATAGTACTCTGGATGAGTCAATGGAAGTTCAACGGATTCCTTGATTTCTTGAATCTGTGTATCAAGGCCTAAATACAAGATATTTCATTTATATAAGCATAAAAGACATATTATAACATTCTTGTAACTGATAAATATTCTTATACAATTGTACTTACCACCAATATCAGCATATGTTTCCTGAGGGGCCTTTTCCAACTTCATGACTGTCACCATTGGATCAGTATCATCACCCAGTACTCCAACAACTGCATGAACCTTATGATTTAAAAGAACAGAGCATCCAGGTTCCAACTGATCTTTGTCTACAAAAGACAAGATGGATACATAGTGTTCGGAACCAACTGATGTAGAAACAATGGCATGATTATCATCAATTATTTCTTCTAATGTTCCAACAGACATAGGAGTCCCACGTAAATCATCGACTTTAGATCTTTCTTCTTCATTTTTCTCTTCCTGTGGCTTCAATCTTTCCTGATTTGTAATGAACTCTTCCTCCATCAATAAGTAGTCCTTTATGCGCTCCAACTTGAGTAACTTTAACCGGCATCTTGTATGGGGTGTTACTTGTGGCAATTTTAAAGCAGCATCAGGCCCTTTGACACGTCGTTTCTTTTTGCCTACCCTTGTCGCGATAGTTGGCTCGTACTTCTTCTTTTTATCCTTGTCATCCTTCTTGTCTCCACCAGTCCCACCATTGTCTGACTGATTCTGCCCCTAAATACATAATTGTATACATTTTCAATAAATTTAGCCGTCGTCAAACCTAAGTGTAATTAGATCAAGGGAATGTTCAAAAGCAAATGAAGAGTTTAGAATTTTCAAACCACTGGTCAAACGTTAACCTATTGTGTCAAATCGGACAATCCAAACAATCAATTCAACTGGACGAAGTATATTTTGCAAACATTAGTCTAGAGTCTTGGCTAAATACATTATCGTGACAAAATATAATTGAAACGGTGTAGAAGTAATTTAAAGGGCTTGAATTACTTACCATTGAGCGTTACTGTTTAAGCTTCAATCGAAACAGCGAAGTCATTCATTCCTGGCCAGACTCGAATCGACCAGGAAGCCAACCATATTCCGCAAATTCGATACATGCGAGTTTCACTTTAATCGAAATCTTAAACTCGATCGTTTGCTTTTGTAAGACCAAAATCATCCAAATCTAATGCTTGTGAATAATAAGTAGCGTATA
This sequence comes from Ectemnius continuus, assembly GCA_910591665.1. NCBI lineage: Eukaryota > Metazoa > Arthropoda > Insecta > Hymenoptera > Crabronidae > Ectemnius > Ectemnius continuus. Next base: position 1,267,382 of record OU342868.1, on the reverse strand, counting down.
ATGTTAGCTGCGAGCTCTAGATAGCCACAATAATCATAATATGTGGGCAATTCTATGTATCGAATACATTTTGCGATATCAACGGCTGTATAATTTATTATAATAAATACAAAAGAATTTACAAGATTATTCCTGAAAATACCACTATAACTGTAATATGTAGAAATGTGGCCTAGAGCTCAGTTTTTGCACTAGCATCCATAATTCAACAATATTAACTGCAGTAAGGACTCAAGATTGATGATATTTTATTTCTTTACTTAGATACATCTATTCGCCGTGAAATACGTTCTAGCCTTTTATCTATCGCTCCTCTATGTCGCCCCATTGTTAGAGTCAATCGGGTCAAGTCGAATGCAATCGTTCGGGTAAAGTAAAATGGCAAACAAAACAGTATCTTCCGTTACCATTCACAAAAAATATCTAGATAAGTTACACTGCCGTAGTACTACAAGTGCAACGGGACCAGGGGAAAAAATCGTCTAAAAATTTAAGTTATCAATATGTGTGCCATTTAAAAGGACTAGGAGACCACATTCAACGTAGAGGAAAGTAATAATTAGGAATTTACAAATAGCTTCTTGTTTGCATTTGAAACAAGAATTACGAAACGGATGTTTCTTGGATTATATATACAGCGACCATTCCATGCGAGACGTTCCCTTCAATAATGTTGTGCTCAAATCTGCTCTTCATAGTTATATGAATATCCCACAATCTACCATGCAATATTTGAAAATACATTTACTTTCAGAGTTGTTACTCTTTCCTTCACGAATTATTGCCAGTAAAAGCAATGTACCCACTTTTTTGCAACAACTGATATATGTAACAGAATACTGCGATCAAAGTAATCAGGTCGTACTGTATACAAGAAGATAGGATAGATTAACTAATAAAAAAGTTGACCGCCAGTTCGAACGTTTAACTGTGTTCTTATTAGCGCTCATCACAGAAAATCGTTAAGTTTTAAAAGTATTTTGAAATTTGAAGTAAAAATTCAATAAACGGAATATAACGTGACATATGTAAAATGTTTTGGATGCAAGGGGAGGCGTGATTGAAGCGATTCCGTATGAATGTTTAGAGCACTTAAAGGCCGGCTAAGATAATTTTTGGATCTTCCACAGCTTCCTTAATTTTCTTCAAGAATAGAACAGCTTCACGTCCATCAATTAATCGATGGTCGTATGTTAATGCTACATACATCATTGGTCGAATAACCACCTGGAAATGAATAACATGTTATCGAAATCTCATCAATCGATGAAAAACCAACGATGAGATATGTGTGAGCGGGAAATAATTGTCACCTGGCCCTTTATCGCAATTGGTCTATCAAAGACTCCATGCATACCCAAGATTGCACTTTGTGGTGGATTGATAATGGGTGTACCCATTAGGGATCCAAATACTCCTCCGTTACTTATCGTAAATGTACCACCATCCATGTCTTCAACTGATATTTTACCTTTGCGTGCTTTATCGCTCAGTGCTGCTAAAGCTATTTCAATTTCGGCAAAGTTTTTGTTCTCGATACTTCTGAGAACAGGAACCACTAACCCTTTAGGTGTTGCTACTGCAACACTGATATCGACATAATCTCTATAAATAATTTCAGCGCCATCAATTACTGCATTTACTACAGGTTGATCCTTTAAGGCATAGGCGCTTGCTGCTATAAATGGACTCATAAATCCGAGTTTCAAACCATATTTCTTTGTAAAACCTTCTTGGTGCTGTTTTCGGAATTCCATGATATAACTGTAAAGAAGAGATTGCAATAAATCTTTATTTTCGGGATTAGTCTCAGTTAAAATGAAACTCCAATAACCTCATGTCAATCTCATTAAATGTTGTTAACATTGCGTTCGTATTTTGCGCATCCTTCAGTCTCTCGGCGATGCGTAGGCGCATTCTGTTCATTTTTACCCGTTGCTCTGTTCTGGTGCCAATAATTTCGCGAGTATAGTCTGTAGGTGGCAGCTGAACTTTTGCACCTTCCAGCAACTATAGCATTAATGATTCCAGAAAAACATATAGAACATTATGGTATTGTGTATAAATGCAAAATATATGTGGCATTGTTACCTGTGCATGTTTGATGGCAGCAACTGGCATGGATGCTGTTGGTGCTTGAGGAGGTGGAGGTCTAGCAGCTGGGGGTGGTACTGGTGTTGGTGAAGGAGGTGTAGGAGCAGCAGGTTTAGGCTGTGGAGGCGGAGGGGGTGGTGGTGCTGCAGCAGCAGGGGTAGGAGGTGGCTGTGGTGCAGCTTTTGGTGCCTCTGCTGCTGCTGCAGCAGGTGCAGCACCACCAGTTGCACCAATATCAATAGTACATAACTTTTGTCCTGGCTTTACTGTCGATCCATCTTGTGCAAAAATTTCTTTTATGATGCCAGGACCTGGGGATGGTACAGGAACAGAAGTCTGTAAATATTATATCACATCTGTCAGTTCAATAAATTTAATAGCATATAACATTTGGCTATTGGTGTACTTACTTTGTCCGTTTCAATTTCACATAGTACATCATCTTCCTTTACCTGGTCACCAATTTTCTTATCCCATCTTACATCTCCCTCACTTACGCTCTCAGCAAAGGCTGGCACCACAACTTCTTTTATCTCCCCTGCTCAACAGGAATATAAAATGTTTCAAAATTAGTGTGCCTATTTTTAGAAGCCTATACTTCTGAATGCCATCTTACATAATGTTGATGAAGAATGAATACGGCTCCGGGCAGTAATAAAGCGATGGGACTTCCTGGACTTTGTACATCTGTGTCAATAGTATATCCGTAAGAATATTATTTTGCAATAATATCTAATGCAAATTCCAGATTAAGCGTTGGCATATTGCTCTTAGAATTCACTAGAATTCTCTTACACTTACAAGTCAATATTCTTGTCAACCAAATGATGACTATGGATAAATAATAGCTGCCCTACAAAAATGATTTGATACAATTAGTAGTTTACGTTGATCATATCTCCAACGTTGAAATGCCTCTCTACAAAGATAATAATCTTTATGCAGAATTCTTAGTACATCCTACCACTCGTTATAGTAATAATCTCAATAATGAATCATCTTACCTTGGGTAAATAAGGACCTTACAACCTGCAAACAAAAGTTGTGCAAATATCTCAGTAAAGAAGTAGGTACAATATTAAGAAATCAAATGAGTGACAAAAACCAGAGATGATAAGTGAAAGGAGTGGTTGCAGTGCTGGTTATAGTCTTGTTGAGCAATTTAGCGAGTTTCTTGGAAGGAGAGCACAAGAAACTGTTCGAATTATCAGTGACAGATAGGATTTGGTGCCGATTAAAAGAATGATAGTACCGTAGTATTATATAATCGGAAAGGAAAGCAAGGGGTGGTCCACGGATAACCGTGATGAGCACCTCAAAAGAAGATTCTCTTCAAAAGGGCGTTCGGGTTACTAAAGTGTAAATCTATATGTCACAGCACTCCTCCGATTTATCAAGTTAAGTTGAATAAGAATATGTCTGAATTACCTTCGTTTGCAAAATGTTAACGCGTGTTACAACGCGAGGCGCGAGCCGCGAACAGTTGGATAGCATCGCGGCCATCCTCGAGCAGAAAATTACACTCAGGTTTTAGGTGTCGGTTCGCGACTCGCGTGACGGTAAAGAAGCAGAACGGAACACAGGGCCGTCTACGCAGGGTATGCTGGGCCTACATCAAATCTCTGAGCATACATACCTACACCAATACCAACGTAGTACGTAGTAATTAATGGCGCGGTACCGCGCATACGGCCAACTAGTTGGTTTGGCTGGTATTTAGCCTGATTTGGCCCACTTTAGTCGTTTCCCTCACTCTTTACCGCCACTGTGAAGTTTGCAACACCCTTCATGAAATTCGAATGACAAAATTTCGAAATCCAAAGTGGAGATCGTCTTTGTCACGATGTACATACACAGGAACACAACTACACGGTTTGAAACAGGTTGAAAAAGAGGTGGTAATATTTTTATAATTTTCAAAATGTATATTTCAATCCTTTTACTGAATGCAACCGTGTATATGGATAGAGTTTATTGACAAATGTTGTGATAGGCAATAAAGTATGTATTTTAATATATATAAAATATTTATAATTGGAAACAAAAAAGTGAAAATCAGTCAAATGACGATTTTCCGTTGTGCTGCACATGCTGCGCGGTTAGAAGCAAGATGAGTTCCAGGTCATCTTACAAAAACTGTACTAATGTTCGATCAATTTTTTAATGGGCGAACGAACAATTTCAATTGTATGTAGTGGTAACTCTAACTGCGGCTGATACTGCTCTGTGTTACGTCTCGATGTGTTTATTGTGGATCTTGGGGATACACCAACACCGCGCGAACGCCTGCTTGCGCTTGAGAACTTTTGCGAATTTAAGTTATATTGTTGAGCTGCGGCAGATAATCATTCACTAATGGATCAGAGCAGTACGCAGATACTGGATGAATTCAAAAGATACAGTTGTGTGACAATGCAATGAGTGCATTTTCTGTCGAATTCAGGTCGAGGGATGAAACATGGCGAATAAGCCCGAAGAATCAGTGCGTTTAGTTTTCGGTGTTTATCGTTTTCCTCAACATGCTGCTCCTATGCATACTGGATCGGTGTGACCTGAACTCTTTTATGGCTTGTGTGAATTGATTTGCAAAGGTGAACTTAATACAGCGAGAGTACAAGTGTCTGATATGAGATAAGTAAGGAGGAAGGTTAAGGATAGCACATCACTTTTTTTGCGTTCGCATTGGTCACGAAGGTGTATACATAAGAAGAGTGCATTATATACAAGCTTAGTGATGTTTTTAAGACTAGCTTGATATGCAATAGACTCATAATTCTTGCACTATTTTGATAGGAGTTCTGCTGGAATAAAAACTGTCGAATAATGTGCGTGAAGTGCAGTCTTATGTGCGGCTACACATCTGGGGTTGCGGTATACGATTACTGGAACGATTGTGTGCTGAAAGCTGTAACTGTAATTGAAGTGTCAGAATCAGGGAAGGTGTGATGAGTACCTGTGGGTTTCGAGGAAGGGGCTTCGTACGACGAAGTTCTCGTCCTAATGGGCCAGTTGGTGGTTTCGCTGGTCCCAGATTTCCACACCCAAACTTTAATCACACCGGACCACCACCAAAGAGATTAACAGGGCCTGAAAAATGGGGAGAGCGACCGGGTGGATTTCTACCATGGCAAGCCAACACCAACTATCAGCACCGACCACAATTTAGAGGCAACATACATTTTAGGCCAAATGGAAGAGGACGTATGCCAAATGGACGTGGGATGGTTAGGTTTTCAGGCCCTGGAAGACCACCAGGCCCACAGTTCCCAGTGGGTTCGGTCAGACTGCCCATGAGGCCCAGAGCACCTTTCTTAAATGAAGGAAATACTCAAGAGAAAATCATCCTCTCACCCCTTCCTGGCTCTCAAGAAGAAAGGCAGCAAAAAATATGCGAAACTGCTGATAAACTAAAACAAAAACTATCATCAATAACACAGGAAGAAATGATGCACTTTTGGGATGAAGATTTGACTGGTGAACTGCCCGATTGTGCTAGTGAACAAAAAGAGCAAAAAGGTAATAAAGTTGTTGCTGGACTTAGACACGGACCACCAGAACTAGATTTAACCTTTACAGATCTAAGGGATATTGGAAGGGTAGACTCAAATAAATTAGAAAGTGAAAGGTGTCCAGAGGTGATTGAACTCATAGATCATATTGATAATGATGCTGGCAGATTTGAAAGTACAAAAGATGAAATATCCATTACCTATTCAAATGACACTGATGTTATGGTAATTCCAAGTACGGATATACAGAGTATAAGTCCTAATGCAACTATTAGTTCTCCTGAGACAAACAATCTTAGCAAAGGAACAACTTGTGAAAAATCTGATGGTCCGAACACACTACAGAAGATATATTTAAGTTCAGGAATTAAACAGTCAAATCTGGTGGCTTCATCTTATTTGGATGAGAGTAAAGAAAATCTATCTTGCCCAAACACAAATGCAAGTAAAACAGTTGGGTCATTCTCGCATGTGGTAAATGCAGAAAAAGATGCCTCTGTGGCTTCTAGAAGTGCAACATATACAGATGTACCTGAAACTGTTGTGCGTGGCCAACAATTAAAACAAACAAACATTCTTGATGAAAGACAACAGGATAGTTCAATTAAAAAACTGACATCCAAGTCTCCAGTATTACAAAAACTGCCTTTACAAAAGCAGAAATGTATATTTCTCAATGATGTGCCTACTGAAAACACTTTGAGCGATTCTTTGCCCAGCCCTTCATCCAACAATGAAGGTGCAACCCAGGATTCGAATAGTACAAGTGGTGGTACATTAACTGCCACATATGCTTGTCAACCATTTTCAAGTTCAAATTATTCAGAAGCACAAATATCAAGTAGAAGTGGATTTCCTTCAAAAGTTCACAATGAATTATCAAGTTTTGCTTCTCATGGTCCGAATCAAAAATATCATTGGCAACAGAAAGGAAGTAATTGCTTCCCCATTAGCTCCCAAAATACATCTGAGCACAGTCATCAAAAATCTGTATCAAGTAGGCCAAGAATGACATCCCACCAAGTACATTCTGCCTCCTCTACATTTTCTCCACATTCACTCTCCAGTTCGCTTCTATCAAATTCAGTTGTCAGCCATAATGACACCCAACAGCCACTAATGCCTCTATCCTCCACGGATTTACCACTGAATTTTGATCCTGCTAAACCTCCTCCTAACATAATACCTCAGCTAAGGTCAAATAAAGTAAATCTGGTGGATGCACCTGTTACTTTTAATACAAGTTTATCAGGTTTCAATCATCAGGATTCTCCATCAAATATATACAATCATGATGAGAGTCTCCGACCACAACAAATATTTAGTCCACATGGTTTCTTAACAGAAAGATCAAACTTGATAACTATTACCCCAACTGAAAGCATGTCAAAAAATTTGATGGATATGACACCAGTGACAGAGTTTAAATTAGATCAAATGGCAGGAGGCTGTGTACAGTTGCCATCAGTACCACCTTCTCCACACCAACCATTTATGCCGAACATGCAAATGAATTTTTCACCAATAATTCCACTCAGGAATGTGGAGCAACTGTCACACAATTTACTACCACCAGTTCATCCACCAATTGAAGTACCTCAGATACAAGCCTCACCAACTTTACCAAAAGAAACTTTGGAGAACACAGAGAACATAGGTGATCCTTGTGAAGGTACAATAAATGATGGTCTGGAAGATATGCAAGAAGCAATGAAATTTGCAAAGCAAATAATGAACATGTCTGACCAAATGGAGGATACTGTTAATTCTGAAATACCACACCAACCTTCACCAAAAGCATCACCATCAAGCAATAAGAATGTAGAACAACCAAGTTTGAAGACAGCACTGGCACTGGATGAAGATGAAAGCACTCCTGGAGAACCTAAGACATTAAAGCCACAGAATGTAGAGAAGATTGATGGCAATGAGGACACTAATCCACGAGATTTATCGCTAATAGATGAATTAATGCGGCCGAAAGTTATTTTCAATTTGAATTCAAAGTTGAAAAGAATTAGTAAAGTGGAAGACTGGCATCATCATAATGAGGAAGCAAGACAGCGGAAGATCAAAGCTGCAAATCAAACTTCTCTTCAAACCGATAATACAGGCAATAGTAAGGAAGGTGATCTAAAAAAAAAATATCTTAGTAAGACGTGCAAATTTAAGGAAAAGGAGAGTAATAAACAAAATAACAATGGCAGTGAGACGAGAAAAAAAATTGGACCTAGAATATTGGAAGAACTGGTTGTGAGCAAATCATTGGAAAAATCACATCGTCGGGTGTCAGCAATAAATACGAAGAATGTTAATAACATGATTCCGCAAAAACCGGCAAAGTTAAAACATGGTCAGAATGCTGATGCTGTAACTGCTGAATTCTCTTGGAAAAATAGGGTCATCAACCGTTTCTTGAAAATGAGTAAAAATGATATACGGAACATGGTAAATAATTCTAGTCTTCGCAAATTCGATATTGCTATGAAGCATTTGGTGAAGGAAAAACGATCATCTTTGTCTTTAGAACTGAGGAATACAGAGGATGAAAAAATAAAGGGATATGATCAAGAAGAATTTATGAACCAATTAACTGCTATGTTGGACCCTAGTGCTACAGTTGACATATCTAATTTACCTACAGAATTTATACATCATTTAAGCGAAGTATTACAACTTGACCCTATGCCCCTCGAAACTAATACTTGTTTACCGCCAAGTATTGAAACTAAGGAGTCAGATAGCAATACACACGGGAGGAGCCATACTGCTTCAAGTAACATAATTCTAGAGGAACCATCGTCTACCTTTAGTGATGTACAGCTTGAAAGTATAAATGCTAAAGTAGTTTTGGATACAAAGAAGGATGAAAGACAAGCCGCGTCGCTTGAAAGTACTTCGTCTGCATCGGATATGCCAAAAGGGGTTTCACAGCAGCCATCACTATTTGTGGAAGAAATCGCAAATGTTGCGCCTATGCAATCGGAGGTCAATAATCCATCTCTGCTCGCAGCTAAAACGCATAAAACGCAGCGACTGTTATTCAACGCTGCAGATTTTGATGATATATTGTCGGTCGTAACGGATAAACCAAAAAACTGTACAACTGAGACGGAGGAGTCAACTGCAGGTCCTTTGAGAGATAATACAACTGTACAAAATCAAGAAAGCGTTGATGACGAACCAGACAGATTTTCTCAGACGAATGATTGCTATGAAACAATTCCAATGAAAAAAGTTGTTAACCAAACTTTAAGTATAAGCAACATCAGACCTCGGAAAAGTACCTCGGAAGATCGTTTTACATTCAAAGTGGAAAGATGTCAAAGATGGAGTAGAAAAGAAAGGGAAGATCTAGATGCATTTCGAAATCTCACAAAAGAAGAGTGGGAAGCAAAATATGGAAATCCGACATGCAGTGGAACATCAACTGGATCACGCCGAAGTTTCTCGAATACTAGGGCTGATACGTATAGGATTAATCGTCAATATCATAATCCAGAACGGCAATACTTATTGGAGACTTCTGCAAGGAATCGAAGTCTAAGTCCTGTGGCATACGAGACTATTAGAAATAATCTTAATCGGATTCCTAATCGTCATAATGGATTTGTAGAATCTCCGAGAGCTAAACGGTCCCGTAGTATGAGTACTTCGAGCTCTAGTAGTTCCAGCAATAATGAAAGGGATCCTATTAATTCTGACGTAACGAAATTATTAAAAGTTATTAAAGAAAAGGAAAAAATAGCAAAGAATAAATCCATAAGTGAAACAATTCGTGATGAAGTTACAGCAGAAATTGAGAAAAAGCGAAAGGAAAAGAGCAAATACAAGGAGAAAAGGGGTTCTTCTAAACATTCAAAGAGAAGAAATGAGAGACGAGGCAAGCATAAGAAACGAGTAAAGGGTAAAAAAAGAAAGAGAGGTTTAAAGAACAGCTCAACGGAAACTGAAGACGAATCGAGTGAGCATCGCTTATTGGGAGAAGATGAAATAAAGAAAGAAATTGTTGTGAAAAAAGAGGTTCTGACATCGCCGGAAAGAAGTCTTTCCCTTAACGAGATTAGCATAAACAGTGGAACTGCCGATGCAGAGACCCATAATATTATGAAACCTACCAATATCCCGCAAATTTCTGAACACATCACACAGTTGCAATCGACAGCCGTATTATCTGTTGGGGTAAGTAGTAACGGGCAACAGGGATCGAGAAATTCTTCCCCATGCGCGATGCTTTCCTTGCAACCAAAAACCAAAGCGCAATTGAAACAAATGCCTGAATCCGCTAATGCGGATCAGGCATGTCTACCTGATGAATCTATTAGAGATGAAGCACCAATAAATTATGAAGCAAATACAGGTATCGAAAGGACGATCGAAGAGACACAAGTTGCAGCCGATGGACAAAAATCAGGAAAAGTTGAACAGCTCATAGATTCTGGTTCGGTTAGTTACAGTGACATTGCTTTAGACGAAGCAGAGACACCATCGACTACTTTCAATATTGACAAATCTGTGAATCCAGAAGGTGACAAAATTGGTGAAATTCCAGATTCTAGTCCCATCGCTCCAAATCCAAATCCATCGCAAAAATCAGATTTTCGACAATCTGCGACCGAACTTGAAAAATCCATTGAACTGCCCAATAGTAGCACGCAGCAAAAGCATCTTGATTCTTCATCATCTACAATTACACAGAATATATCAAAGAATACAGCAACAAAATCTAAAAAAATTGATATCAAAGTTTATAAAGAACGCGCACTCCAGCGACGCCTGAAGGAGCAGGCGTCATCGGGTAGATCCATCTCTGACACAATGGTACATATGGGAATCGGGAACCCATTGACTATGGAGGAAAATTCTGAAGTCACATTACCTGGAACACGCAACAACGATCTGACAAATGCAGTTGGATTAAATGTTGATGCCTCTCATGAAGACTCCCACGTTCCGAAAATACTTGCATCATGTTCGACGTTTCCCAGAAAAAATGGTTCATGCAGATACACTAAGAACGCCAATACTACTGACAATACTTTGTCAAATTTAACGAAAACACTCGCAGAAAATAATAAACCTCGATCTAAAGTTTTAACGTTAACTACACATGGAATGCAAAAATCAAGCACCAAAGACAAATTGACATCAAACAGTGAAACGAAACAAATCCCCGTATTTGTGGGAGCAGAAAAAGCTAAAAATGCGATATTTAAAAGAAATGAAAGGAAACGCCAAGAAGGTAGGACGAAACCTTCTAATAAAAGCCAGGAAAAAGATCCAAAGTTATCAGTTTCAAGAAAAAGAGACACATCAAAAAAAGATGCCAACAAAAAACTCGTGAGACGAGAGTCTGTCAGTCAAATTGATAATAAGTTTAATCGTGTGCCATGTGAAGCAAGTGGAGTAAAGAGAAACTATTCAAATAACACTCCTACTTTAAATTTAGAGGGGGCAAAGAACGTAAACATCATAAGTAATTCTAAATCTGAATCTTTTGATATAACCGACAGCGCCAACTTCTCGCATCAGTTTGACTCGACCACCGAAAGCACATTACATGCCCTAACTCCGATTCAACTTAACGAAGAACATGCTAAATACTCTGAAGTTTTAAGTCAAAATGTTAAAGAAGAAATCCGTCCGATTAATGATGTCATCCACCCTGATGACCGTGTACAAGTATCTGAAGAGCTACATTCTAATACGCATGGGAACCAGGAATTGGTAGCTTCTTGTACCGAAACAGTGCGAAAGTTACCAACTTCGCCAAGAAAAAATTGTGAAATTGAAGCATCTCCTGAGGCACTCTTAATATCTGAAGAAGTACAAACCAAAGAAAGCTTCCTCAATCAATTATTACCTTTAGAAACTAATGCTATAAGAGAGGAGGACACATTACAATGTAAGATTCATGAAGCTAATATTAAAAATAATGTTATCGTATCTAATGAAGGGCAGCCTGGGGATAGAAACGATCATACTAAAAATAATTTGGAGGAAGTAAAAGAAAATTTAGTTTCCCACACCAACAACACCAAAGAATCTACAAATAAAGATGAAGAACTATGTAATGCGATGTCAGCAGAAAGTTCAAGCAGTCCATTTGCAGGATTTGGTCAGGAATGGAACCAAGATTACATGTACAACGAGAAGATTGCATGTTTAAGATATGGTAATGCGGGCACCCAACAATCTTCATATGGTAGACTTAATCCAAACTTAACAGACAATCTATTTTCCGAACAACCAATATTGTTACCAGGAGTAACTTCTGAAGTTACTGTAAAAACTTCATTAACTATGGGTGGTATCAACAATAGAAAGATATTAAACGATGAAACGGTGGATAGAACATCTCCAAATTCCAAAGACATGAATGACAATTCAAACGTAAAAATGTCATTCGCAAAGCCATGTACTGATCGTGAACATGATCTTATGTTAACAAGTGAAGTGCCAACGGACCCATTAGCTCGGAACACTGATTCATGCATTGTTCCGAGTGAATACACAAATATGGAAGACGATAACATAGAAGAAGATCTGAAGATATCTACATTTAAGACTGATGGCTATACTGATACGGATAAAAATTCGGGTGATGGTGACGAACCATCGAAATTGCATCCAAGAGATTGCAACCAAGTATGCATTGGGTCTCCAAAAGATCATAATTATTCAAGCAAGCATCAACATGCGGCAAACGTAATCGTAAATGTAGAAAATCAATGTTTCTCCAAGCCTTTGTCAAGTATGTGTGCTACAAGCGTTGACACGTCAATATCCGAAAATGTGTTGACTTCATTGAAAGCTAAATCTACAAACATTGTATATAATGGCGATAAGTCTGAGAAAAATATGAATTATAGAAGTTCTTTGCAAGAGGAGCAAAACAAACTGAACGATTCAAATGAAGTTGATACTGTAGAATGTGCAACTGCACCATTGAAGATATTGTCAAGCAACCACGATAATAGTGCATTAAACAATATGACTCAGGAGGATAAACAGGAAGCATTTAAAGCATCACCCCTTCATTCTTCATGTTCCTCAGTGGATGTAGCAAAAAAATTAAACGTTCCTACCAAAGCAGCTCTGAAAGCATCAAGCAATAAAAATATAATTGCGTCACCAATAACTACATCTTCAAAAGATCCAAAGGATGCAGAATCATCGATGGAAAATTTGGGCGACGATACACTTAACAACTTTCAAAGAAATTTTGTATCTATTGAGGCTGATGAGCTTTCAAGAGGAAATAAAGAGAAAGGAATCGGTTCGGAAGCAGAAAATGATTCTGTCTTACGTACGAATCCTGATAATCCCACTGAATCTTTTGAGTTTTCAACTGTTGTTGATCCAAATGATGACCTTTCCCCAGCAACTGATAGAAGTGTGAGTATTTTATGTCAAAATAAAAGTAATATGACTAATTTGCCGTTTGTTAGACATTCGCGAGATATTATCAAAGAAACATCTGAGCACACGCACAAAGCTGTGGGCAAAAATTCAAAACAAAGTAAAGCAGAGCAAGTAGATGAGTTACACAAAATAAAGAGTAAACCTGACATGAAACGAAAGCACAGCAAAAAGCCAAATACTACAGAAAAAACAGTAACGGATGCTTTGCAGTCTGGTTTGGTGCAACTTGGAGAGCCTAATACAAAAGAATCTGTAATGGCTAGAATGATTGAGATTGATCTGCAAGTTCACAAGTTGATGACTGAGAAAATGAAGCTGTATGAACTGCTGAAAAGCAATGCTGTACCATCTGAAGCTACCTTGAATAGTGCCACACCAATGCCAATTAGTGACGTCCAATCTACTTCGGGCCCATCTGTAGTAGCGACTCAGTTGGTTCAAAAAATTGATATGAGTTCTGTATTACATCAATCAGTATGTACGACTAATGAAATGATTGCACAGCGTAATACGCATTCAACATCACCTGTTAAACGTAAGTCGTCAACAAGGAGGGAACATGGTCATCGAAAAAGGATTGCATTATTCTATAGTTCAGATGAAGAGGACACCAGGACTGTTGCAAATAAACACATAAGTTCTAAAGATGATGATGCAGGCAGTGATGCTGAAGAAGTACATTCCGATAAAAAGTCGACCAAGGGACACAAACCACAGTTTCCAGATGATGCAAAACGTAAAGCTCCATCAACATGTGCGGACAAGAAAATTTCAAAAAGGGGACACAAAGATAAACCAAATACTGTCAAAAGTTCAGTTTTAAATCCGGACACAAATGCAGCCAGGCGCAAGAGTGAAACTAAATCCAATGATAATGATCAAACTTTGATACCTTCAAAAGAATCCAAAAGCGATAAACGTAGTACAGATACGAGTACGGCAACGCAGAGTAAAGGTGAAAACTCAAATGCGAAATCCCAGGAAACGAAAACACAATCAACAAAAGTTACCAACGACAATTCACAGAGCCAGGCACAAAATGTGAAATCATGTGAGGATGTTTCTGGAAATGAGTATGATATTAAGAAGCCGCTACTTAGTGATATGTCACTGGAAGATAAACCGACTAGTTCAAATCGGTCTATAAGAGAAGCGAGAATATCAGAAGGGTTATCTATATACTCTGATGATAGCACCTGGGAATCTTTCCCACAGAATGCACCTGTCGAGTCCAATGACCAGAAGAAGCCAAACACAGGACTTGCTTTATTAGAGATGAGCTACAAAAAAGAAATGGCCAAATCTCGTAAAACAAAAGCTATGGCTCGGAAAAAGAAAAAAAAGCAATCAGAGAGTGCGCAAAGTGTAAACTCTTTAGCCTCCGATGAAGAAGAGCTATCACTTTCCGCATTGTATATGAGAAAGCATCAGCAAAGAAAGAATTTACTGGATTCCGAGGATTCAAACGGAGAAGACTCGAGTAATTTAAATAATCAGAAGAATTCTCAAAATCTGGATGATATTATCAATGCTGTAGCAGAAGATAGAGTTCAAGATCTGTACGCGAAGCAGCAACCTGTTCTTCAGGAGGAATCTACTTCGCAGGAAACACAATTTCACACCGAAGGTTCACAGCAGAATTGCGATATACTAGAAATCCAAAACGATAGTAAATTGAAGTTGCACATTCCTGCTGGTGAAACAGAAAAACTAGAATATAATGCACATACTTTAGTAGGTGATGATAACTCTAAAGTGAAGCTGGCAGAAAATGCTGCGCATAAATATCCAGTGCGAATACAAGAGACTATTGATCTCCCTACATTACAAAAGTCTGCAGATTTAAGCGACAATATTGTTAATGTAAACATGCATGGCATGGTTGATGAGCACAACCATAGAATAGAAAACCAACTCGATATTGAGATGCCGCGGTTGCATTCATCGAATGAATCAAGTATTGAGAAGAGTGAGCCGGTCACGAAGTCAGATAGTTTCCTTATGGGGAATTTAGAGGAGGAATGTAATTTCATATCAGTCGAGGAGTTACCTAAGAATACTAATACTTCACGACAATCTGTGACTAGTTGTCACGAAAAAGTTCAAGTTAATAGTGAACCCGAATCAGTACTAGAAGAATCTAGTTCTGCGATGGGAGCAGACTCAAAAATGAACGACGAGAATAAATTAGAGATACTTTGCCGGAAAAAGAAGAGTGAGTCTACTGTAATGGAAGAATTGTTTAAACCAGAGCGATTCAGGAGGGACTCTGCTCAATCAACTGACACCATGACAACAGATAGTAATAGTGGCACTAATCAGGAATTACCAAGACGTAAATGTATGAAACGAAAAAGAAAAGACAATAAGTTTTTTGTCCGGAAAAGTTCAAGACTAACAGATGAAAATGTAAAACGAGTTCGGCTTGATAAAAATACAAGTGTTTACTCAAATCCTGATACTGATACAGAGGGAAAGATTCAAGGTCTAACAGCAAAACCTGTTGGAAGCAAGTCTTCTGAAAAAATACCATCTCCTAAACAGATTGCTTTTGTCCCATCGGCTAGTAGAAGAAGAAGTAGTAGTACGTCCAAAGTGCAAAATTCTAGGAAGCGTACTTCTAATGCCGGGGATGAGGATATGTGCACGGAGAAACATATTGATATGTACAACAAGCAATGTGAATTTCAGATGTTTGTGCGACAACTTAAGAATTGTGAAGTGAGGCTCGTAGACAGTAAATATACACTTCTAAAGCCAAATATAAACCCCGGTGTTTTACGAAGATATGGAATTTCAAAAATAAATCCATACTCGGAACATTCTCAAAATATAGGAGAAAATCGAATACTCACTGTGCAACCCTCACTTGCTGACAATGTACCTAGCACATGTACAAAGCAAAATACTTGTGTAACTGAAAAGAACCTACATCAAATTCGAGAGGTAATTAACGATTCCAGTGAAATTCAAGTAATGAAAAATATTATCAAGCAAGAAGAGCCTTCAAAAATGAAGCAGCAGGACTTTGCAAACGACATTGCAGTTATAAACGAAAGACGAGAAAGTAGTGGGGATGAAATTTCAGTTATACCTACAAGCAATTTGCAGATAGCAAATACCTCACAGGAGAGTGAAGTTCCTGATATTGAAATTGTAGAGGAAGTCAATCCTATTAAAGTTCATAGCCAGGATGGCCCTGAAACGACTTTATCTGTGATAGAAACGAACGACGATGAGGATCCGGCAAGGACACAATACACGGTGCATAAAGGTCCTATTTTAGATATTAAGGTAAAGGACCCGATACGCCGTAATCGGAAGAGAAAATGTGCAAGAACCTCTACTTACGCACACTAACTCTGTCCACGTTATAATCAACTTCGTGATACATGTATTGGTGTCTTTAACTATCCTTTATAGTTTCTTCGAAATTTTAAATGAGCAGCACAGCCAAACGGATAGAGTATATATTTTTATTAGGACATAACTGATAATATAAAAGAGTTATATAGTGTTACTAGCTGACATTCTTATATGAGGTACTCAGAAAAAATGAGTATAAATTGTTATGTTTTTTTTTTCATTTATTTATGTTCACTAATTACGTTCTGTATTGCTGCACGAAGAAACACTTTACAAACCAAAATAAGTGTGTACTTACACAATAGTAGTGTTAATAAAGTCACTCTACGTTATAGTTTTAAACATTTCTATTCATTGTTGCCCTTTACCCCACCCATTGCTTTTAACACACCTATTTGTTCTCAATGACAATGTTTCTTGCTCCTTTGAATTGAGCTTTATTTAGTTGATAGTGCTTTAAGAATAATCGTGAAGTTCCACACACAAGACTAACTGTTGCGATTTTGATCAAACTTTTATGATGAACATGACTACATCTTTTAGGTTTTTGGCAATACATTTCTAGCTGCAAGTGAAGATGGTACAATATACAGATACAGCCAAACGACTCCTGGAATACTAAACATTTATAAGGGTCACAAAGCAGCTGTAACTTGCTTATACGTTTATACCGTGGGATTGCCCGATTCTACTAAAGCTTGGATGTTTTCTGGTTCTTTGGATGGAACTTTACGTTGCTACAATATAACGGTAAGTGATCTCTCTAAGCCTAGTAGGAATGGAACTGTGTGTTACACTTCAAAATCCCATATTATTAGACAGGGACGCATATCAGAGACGCTGTAGATATAGGAAGCCCAATACAATGTTTGGATGAAGCTTGGGGTATTATTTTCGTTGGCACGAAATCCGGCCACGTTTCTCGTTATCATATAAAGGTTTGTTGCATAATGTTAAAACTTACAGTTATTAGACATCAATTATGATTTAAATCCATGTTTCAGACTGGCGTCATAAAGGGTGAAAGTATTCAATTTTCTGACAAATCAGTGCTTGCCTTAAAAGCCACGAATGAGGGGTCTCGCAGAGTGTTAATTGTTGCATCTCGTAATCAACCGATTACAATAAGAGACGCTCAGAATGGTCTTTTTTTACGCACCGTTTCTGGTCAGAAAAGCCATACAGTCTACAGTTTAATGCGGCATAACAACCTCATTTACTGCGGTACAAGTAGCACGTCTATCCCAGTTTTCGATTTCACGGTTTGTTAAGATAATTTAAGAGTATATTTATATAAATAGCATATAGATTTTACTTTTATCTCATTCGTATGTCGTACTTTGCAGGATGGTGAAGAAATCGTTCAATATAATGCTGGTGTAGGGATTGTTTGTATGCGACTGTACTTGAATTTACTTTTTGCTGGTTGTTATGACGGAAACATTTATATATTTAATACCAAGGTCAGTTTAGAAAGTTTGAAGTCAGTAATAGACATGATATTGCTACAATAAGATTTTCTAATTTTTTTTTATTATTAAAAGGATCACAGACTGATTTGTAGCACACCAGGACCAGGGAATATGCTACTAAGCATGGAAATAGTAGACAATAAGGTATTTAGAATGTACATTCTATAACTGTATGTTCAATCCATTAGTTCAGTGGAAATATATGGTCTGCATGTACAGGGTGAGTCACTTGCCTTTGAATCACCACCAAAAATCGGATATTTTCGGTGGTCAAAAATATGGTGAAAAAAAAATTTTGAGCTAGGGCTCTAGAATTTTTATGGTATCTTCCTTGGCGCAAAAAAACATTACCTACCAAATTTCAGCCCCGGGAAAGGTCGGGAAGTACCAAAAACACGGGGAAAACCATCGAAATCAATTTTTCAAGATCGGTTTTCCACCTGTTTTAGGCAGAATTCCGGCATTTCCCCCACAACATTTATGTTTTTTTTCCGTTTTGAGACACGAGCAATCGAAAAATCAAGCGTTCGTCCCGGTCCCAGAACCTTCGAAAAATCGAAAATTTTTGAAGGGGTATGCCTTAAAAAATTTGCGAAAAAATGAATTTTCAGCTAGGGCTCTGGAATTTTTTCTACGTTTTCCTCGATGCAAAAAAACACTTTCTACAAAGTTTCAGCCCCGGGAAAGGTCGGGAAGATAAAAAAACATGGCCAAAACCGTTGAAATGAAATATTCAAGATCGGTTTTCCAGGTGTTTTCGGTCGAATTCCGGCATTTCCCCCACAACATTTATGTTTTTTATCCGTTTTGAGACACGAGTAATCGAAAAATCAAGCGTTCGTCCCGGTCCCAGAACCTTCGAAAAATCGAAAATTTTTGAAGGGGTATGCCTTAAAAAATTTGCGAAAAAATGAATTTTCAGCTAGGGCTCTGGAATTTTTTCTACATTTTCCTCGATGCAAAAAAACACTTTCTACAAAGTTTCAGCCCCGGGAAAGGTCGGGAAGATAAAAAAACATGGCCAAAACCGTTGAAATGAAATATTCAAGATCGGTTTTCCAGGTGTTTTCGGTCGAATTCCGGCATTTTCCCCACAACATTTATGTTTTTTATCCGTTTTGAGACACGAGTAATCGAAAAAT
Source organism: Ectemnius continuus (assembly GCA_910591665.1). NCBI lineage: Eukaryota > Metazoa > Arthropoda > Insecta > Hymenoptera > Crabronidae > Ectemnius > Ectemnius continuus. The sequence continues at coordinate 1,248,374 of OU342868.1, read as the reverse complement.
CAAGCGTTCGTCCCGGTCCCAGAACCTTCGAAAAATCGAAAATTTTTGAAGGGGTATGCCTTAAAAAATTTGCGAAAAAATGAATTTTGAGCTAGGGCTCTGGAATTTTTTCTACGTTTTCCTCGATGCAAAAAAACACTTTCTACAAAGTTTCAGCCCCGGGAAAGGTCGGGAAGATAAAAAAACATGGCCAAAACCGTTGAAATGAAATATTCAAGATCGGTTTTCCATGTGTTTTCGGTCGAATTCGGACATTTCCCCCACAACATTTATGTTTTTTATCCGTTTTGAGGCACGCGCAATCGAAAAATCAAGCGTTCGTCCCGGTCCGAGAACCTTCGAAAAATCGAAAATTTTTGAAGGGGTATGCCTTAAAAAATTTGCGAAAAAATGAATTTTGAGCTAGGGCTCTGGAATTTTTATGGTATCTTCGTTGATGCAAAAAAATTACTCACCAAATTTCAGTCCCGGGGAAGGTCGGGAAGTTCACCAAAAAAATAAGGGCTAGGAGAGTTCTGATTCAAAAGCAAGTGAATCACCCTGTACATGGTATTAAAGAGCAAGACAATATAATTGAAGTATCGACAATACTTTTAGATTATAGCTGGAAGTAAAGATAGACGTCTGCAATTGTGGCAAATGCCGAAACAAGTAAGAAGTTTATTGCTCCGGGAGACATAGCACTCCTACATGATGAAATTATCTAGTCGAACTAGAACAAATGTACAGAGTAGGGAATGCTGAAACGAATTTGTAATATACATACAGAGAAGTTACAAAGTGCGTGCACATGATTAATATAAATACATTTGTACATTAGGGCTAGATGAATTATACATCGCGGTGATATTAACTTATTCTGAATGTAAAAGAGAATTTATGTAGTTTCTCGATGCATTGAATTCTCAGGATAACGATATGATTTAGTTAACACTTTGTGATCTGCGTTTTTGTGAGCAAATTTCCTGTGCCTTTTTCATGACACCAATTTGCTTTAAACAATCTGCTCCGAAAACGCAGATATTAAATTGTGACTGCTCATTATTTCGGACAAAAGTATGTTACATAATGACGTACGAAACGTATATGAGAGTATTTCAACCGCTAGTTGTTGTTTGTTTTGTGAAATACTTTAATCGAGACAATTTTCCTTCATACATACACGGGGGTGTGTTACTACATACAAGCATATTGCAGTCTGCTAAACAGTACTAAAGGTGGAGACTCGATATTCAGTATGCCAGAGGTTAAAAGAGTACATGCTTCTTTAAAATCTTTCACATTTCACAAAACAGGTAGTTGTTTGATAAGTATTGCGTTTATCTTATATTGCTCATTTAACATGCTGGTTGTATCGGATTTCGACTCCTAGGTGAAACCATCTCTGAATAGATGTATGTACAATTTTTATGTTTATGTACATACTGCACAGTACTTTGTTACCAGTAAGAGTGAAGAAAATGCCGATTGAAAGGACGTGTCAATCGATACACTCACCAATCAGGGTATGTCCATACAAACCGTCACTGTGAGTCTTTAGTGTAGATAAATGATGTGCAAAATTCATAATAGCGTCAAATAGATTCATACGTTAAATAAATGCAATTGATTTGGCAATTGTATACAGTGTGGGCTTACTGTCTTGCGATATCTTCTATGTATATATCAATGTTTAACGCACTGTGTACTTACCAAGTTTCTCATTGTTCCAATTATAAGTAACGCCAATGTATTATAATTTTATATATGTTCATTATGTATCTAGTATTTGTCACGAACAATAAAATTAATAAGGTTCTCACGATATTTTAACGTTTAATGTAGGCAATTGCAGTATTAAAGTAAAATCATTCATGCTAGCAGAATTAAGTAGATGCAGAAGTTACTGTGGAAACACATCTATTAAATCAATAAACACCCCGTATAAGTTCTTACACGCAACTATTACTTTTAACTGTAATTCACGCATATATCAAGAAGTACTAGATTCCGGAGACGTTTTGTAAAGAAATAATAGTAAAACATGTGCCTTTGCCTTGGCCCTATTAAGTCGGGAAAAACGCTACTACTGAAACGTTTGCAAGGTGACGATATAGACGATGCAACAAACGCTGTTCCAACCAATGGGACAAATCTATTTACTGTAAGAAATAACTCAGGCCAGTTTGACATGGTAATTCGAGAGGTAGGAGGCAGTATGGGAGTGATATGGAAGCATTACTTTGATAAGGTAATTTCAGCTAACACAGTTGGGGGTAAACAGCAATTTCCCTTTGTATTCGTAATTTTATACAGGTGCGAAAAATAATTTATGTCGTTGACACCAGTAACTTGTGCCAAATAAGTGCAGCCGGCGTATTATTCTATTCTCTTTTGGTGGATCCAAAACTGCAAAATACACAAATTGCATTAATATTGAACAAAATGGATGTATCCTACCGTCAAATGCGGAATGAAGCGTTACTTATCTTGCAACATTTGCGTTTGCAAAAAGAAGTAACTCAAGAATTAATTGTACTAGAAGCTAGTGGTATGACAGGCCAAGGTATCGAGAATCTACGAGATTGGTTATTCGATCCAATTACCTTGCAAGCTGCGGTCAATGCTAATCAATAAAAATAATAGCATATGTGGATTAAAAGTATCCCGACAACATCAAGTCTTTTTTATTAACACTGGTTTTTACAAAGATGTACTAATAATGCATGACTGCTACAAAACTGATTGTTCACTAATCTGAACCATTTGTATAATAACAGACGTCAGTCACTTTTCATTATCAAACTGGTCGCGTAACTGTCTGAGGCACAACACGATTTCAAATTGTTGTTTCATGCACCACATACATTCGCACAATTTTATGATTTCCATATTAATGTCGTTCCTCAAAAAGTTTTGCCATTACAAACATGATTTAATTTGGTTGATTTGTTTGGCTGTGGAAATATGTAATCTTTAACAAAATTTATGAGGACCATTGAGTGAAAGAAGTACAGTATCTCAATGCTATATTTTATACATAGATCACGTTTTATATCTTAATGCTTACAAAATAATATATCCTAATAGTTGTTATATATTTATTATATACTTAAGATAGAAATATCAAACGTAATAAAACTTTCCCTTCTTACAATATATGTCAATATTCATCGATTTTTTTAAAGGAAATACACAAAAATCTGACAGTGAACAATCCATGGCAATAGAACATTTTTTGAAGAATAAAATATCTGCTTTCATGGACTATTACTAATTAAATAAATGTATTTTTGTATGTTCACAATGATAAGACTCTCTGCAAATCATTGTCTGGTATAAGAGCGAGTGTTAATCAGTACATTTGAAGTATCAAGGTACCTGTACTTAATGTATTCTTGTTAAATCTTCAACTATTTTTACAAGATCATCAACAGTAGCTTCTCTCTTCATTCCGCTACCATCATCAATCTGTCGAGAGAAATAATGTATGTTAAAATATGAAGCTTAATAAGAAACGTGAAATGGAAATGAAATGCATTAGTGTCTTACTGTTAAACCCACTGCAACTTCTGCCATCTTATCATGACTCAGGTCGAGGAAGCTTTCAATTAGATCACCATCTATGAAACCTTCACACTGCTCGATTTTTAATTCTGTGTGAAAGCTTCTCCAAAAGCTGTGTTCAATTTTGCCCACGCTCTTTATCACGCTAGTAAGATGATCTTCCAAATTCCGCAGGAAATCATAGAAGGCAGCCGGGATTTGCGTAACTAGCCCAATCGCGCCACTAATAGTCCCAAACAGTACACAACCTTGCGTAGGTATACTGGATTCTCCGAGATTTTGCATTACTAAGGAACCATGACGAAAAACGTTCACCATATCTCCCAAATGAAATAGATTAACTTCTTGCATTTGTTGCCGCTCGTCTTCGGAAGTTGCAGCGCTGATATGGATTATTATATTAATTATTACTTAATTAATGAATACACTTAAAGCTCCGCTATCTGATGTAATATCCATTTTCATAGAATGCTTACCTATCTTTTTGGCATACGAATAAATTGAAGCAGTTTTCCGCACCCAAGAACGTATCGTCATCTAAAATTTCTACAGCGGTCATCCAATTTGGATTATAATCCCTTGCAATTTCTTCAAAACTACCTTCCATTGTTTTATATTGTAACAGTGTTAATGATCTCATAAGATCGCCAACTAAAACAAAGTCTCCTTTTGTTTTTAAATAAAGTGCAATTATGTTATTGAAGTGGCTACATTCCAATCTGAGTTCTTTCTCTTCGGTCCATTCAAATAAACGTACAGTGCTATTAATACCAGCAAGTAATTTCCCATTAAATTCTACTAAAGAGTAACAAGATCCTTTAATCTCTTTCTCTGCCACTTGAGTTAGTTTGCCCTCGTTCCAATGATACAAAAGTATTCTGCCTGTTCTAGGCTCAACCTCATCTGGATTAATTACGGCAGTTCCCACTACGAAATAGGAAGTGGGATCTTCGCCTAATTTTGTTGATATTAACGATAATGCATATTCGGTGGGCATAAACGCATGTGCATGCAAAACTTCGAAAGTATGTTGGTCTATGACAAGTAAATTGTGAATTTCTATTTCTTGGCCAACATCACTAGAGGTGTGTCCTGTGGGTTTATTATGCAAAGCGATGTGACTACTACTTGATGTGGACGCAGCTTGAGTAGATGCAGATGGTCTAACAATGGTACCACCGCTGCTATCTTGAATGTCTATACGCATTGTAGTTACTCCAAAGGTCTTGGAACTCTCTTGATATGCAATCCGTCTCGGTGATTCTCCAAGAGGAACGGTGCGAATATGCAGTTTTTGTATTTCGTCGATCGTTCCTATTGTTACAGTTCCATCAGTTGCTAAAGCTAAACTGTCTGGATATGACTCTGCATTTAAAGAGCACATATGATTGACTTCTTTTAAATTGACATTGCTGAATACGAGTTTGTGATTTGAAGAATAAATAACTGTAGGCCGATCCGAGCACGCAAAGACATTGGTGGTGAAGAGCGATCTAAAAGTTCTCAAAACAGTTGGTTGCGTGCCCAAGGTAACTTTCTTTTTATCCGAGAGCATCCCAGTTTGCTTGTGTAATGTGAAATAATACATCCGGCCATCGCCAAGAGCACACAGAAGGTAGGTATTTCCTTCAAAGCATGTCATTAGAATTGATCTTGGTATTATTTCACCACCTAATAACTCTTTATTAATTTCTTCAAGATTAGGAAGTGTCAATATCCGAACAGAGATATCAGTCCATAGACCTATTGCAGCAATACGTGCTTCTGTAACCCCGTCCAAAGGGGATATATCCAAGCAAGCTACTTCATGCTGTAATGTGGCAAAGCCTTTTGGTACAATTTGTCCACCAGCGATCTCCATGTAAAATAGATCATTTCCAGTAGCACAGAGTACTTGTGTTCCATTACAAGCAACAACACTAATTGTTCTTTTATTATCTGGTTCCCATTTTGAAACTACTGCCTGTGTTTCAGATGAAATCAGTCTAGCTGATGTTGGTGTTATTTGAATGAATAGATCATTCGTAACATTTCCAGTATGAAATGTTTGTTCATCTGTTGCAAAGCCAGGTATATCTGTCTCTTCAACTTCCTCACCATTCAATGTCAGAATTCTGGTTTGTCCAACAAATGATAACACCAAGGTATTATCAAAATTCCCACCACCTACTTTCAAGGCCCACATTCCTTTAATCCCTGGCAAATCAATACTTGCATGTTCCTCAATTCCAATTCCATTTCTAATAATTCTTAAAGAGCCTTCTTTAAATCCTCCAGAACATGTTACCATCTGTCCCTGGCCCTGTCTTTCAAGATCCACCACAGCCATATCCACAATAGGTGCAAGATTAGTAAACGTTTCCATTGGTACACAATATGAACCATTCTCATCAGCCTTGGTGATCAACTTTATCAGTTGAGAATCACCCATGCGACTGCCAACAAATATGACTCCATTGTCTAGATAAGTGATACATTCTGGTATACTAATTTCCCCGAGTAGTTCTACTTTTAGATCCTTTACAACTTGAGATCCATCTGCCTTTTTCTCTACTTCTAAGAATAACATAAATAAATGTCCGGCCATATCCCCCAATAAATACCTAAGTCCTTGGTTATCCACTTTCGCGTAACATGTGATTGTACTTTGCTTAATAATTGGTGGTACAACAGCTACATATGTTGTTCCATCATGGTACAGTATACTCTCTTGACCAATAATGATAGCACCACAAATAGGGGATGGTACAGGAATTATCATCATTGCTTCACGCTCCACATTATCTTGCCTCCAAGGCATCCTGACAAACTCCCTGTCTCTTATGGAAATTTCAAGTGTCTTCACATGCCTTCCATGTATGTCTTGATGAATCAAAATTAAAGTTGGATTTACACAGCCATGTAAGAAATTAACATCTTGCACTTGTTGTTCATCCATCCGTATTGATGATGCTTTTAACTCAGGATTGTCCCTATCAAGTGGTATAATTTTGAAAAGCCCATCGTATAATCTTAGACCAATTACACGTGCTCTTGGATCAATGACTGCTTTAATCCCACTTTCTGAAGCTTTTCCTATACGGTCCGCCACATTTCCATGTGCCTTTGTTATGATTTCAATATCTTCGCCTTCTCCAATACACTCCAGTATCATAGCATTATAACGTGTGGTTAAAAGGAATAACAGATCCTTCTTTTCATTCTGTTTAAACATGAAAAAAGGGTGATACCTAAATTTCAATCTATCTCAATTGGTAATTATGCTGATTAGAGCAAGAAAACAATAGTTCTCTGATATTGAGAGTTGACAAAAGTTGAGGGTGTATAACCTTACCGGAGGTCGGAAAAACTTAACAACAGCGATTTTTCCATAAATGCCGACTTCCTTAAGTGGTCTCAAGCCCTCAGGTGTGACAAGGTAAATCTCCAGGCGCATATTCTTTGCCAAAATCAAATTTAAATCCGTCGGCGAAGTAAAATTACCTTTGCAAACACAGAACCCATGATAGACACTGTCGAAACTATTGTTACCTCCACTATTAACTTTCACTCACCTGTCACACAAGCAGTGACAGCGGTCGGCTTGTGTGCGGTAACTACATAATGATGAGACATTGCTTTCATAATATTTTACACTACGTTCCTTGAAGATCTGCAACGATCGATTCGAGCACAGATTTAAGTGTTGGTCTTGTGTCTTTTTCCAACTTGCACGCACACCGAAGTTGGCGGCGTTCACGTTTCGCATTCGATCAAGTCAAATCAAGTTACATTATTCTCGAAAAATAAATACAAACGAACCGGTGATTTCTTAATACAAAGTCGAATATACACAAAAGAAATTCAGTACGTAGTGCTTTAGACACTTTAGACTAGATTTTACTGGCATATGCTATCGAAGAACATTTTATCTTAATAGTGCGAAATGTGTAGTACTCACTCGCATAGGCACTTGAATGTACTATACATAACCGCTGTCTTTAAAACACGTAGAGCCACAAGCATAATTTATCAATTTCTTATATTCACGTTTTCAATAAATTTCAAAAACAGTAATATATTAAAAGTGTTATTTGTTTGCATTAGAATGGTTACGTTTCGCACATATATTGTACAGGCGTTTTATAATGGGATGCAAATCTCGTCAACTATTTAAATATTGAGCGATCTTTTTCAATTTTCTGATAAAGTTCTACTGTCGAGTGGGTTAATTAGAGTGCGTACGTTAGGAAGCAAAAAATGAGTGGTTGAGTCTTTTTTGAAAGAAAAATATTTAAATTTCGTTCATGCGTACAATTTGATATTATGCAAAGGGGAATAAGTTTGTGGCTTAAAAACTGGGGGCATAAATCTGGAATTTATTAAAAATTTAAAGTGAGAAATACTTTGATACATTGTACATTCAGACCATAAACTAACATACATAATCTTACTTTCTAACTCTATGCAATTGTACAAATACTTTTATCCCTTACTTTATAAATGATCACAATGTTAGCATTATATATAAAATACAATACTTTATATTTCGAATCTGTTTGTAAAATTCACATTTGTCACTTTACTTTGTCTCCACTGTTTTGCAACTTTGCGTTAGTTGATGGTCTGTGGACCTTAAATTTGTACAATCAATTTTTATGATCGGCAGTACATGACAAATGAAACAAAGAATACAATTCAAATGATGTTATACTAAGCAAAAAAGAAGTAATCGTCGAACAGTCGGTATATACAGTTCGCTATTTACATAAACACATACATACATAGACGTAGTATGTATGTATATATGTGTATAGCGACTCTAGATCTTCAATAGACTGTCAAATTAGTAACAAAATCGTGCGTACAGATATAAGATTTGTCTCAATAGGATTAATTATATGTGTACATCTTATTATTTTATTACACATTTATGTTGCATACAGAAAACAGTCTCAAATGAAACAAGAGGGTGATTTATGAGAGTATATCGAAGGATGGTTGGAATATTTGTCCGATGTGAGGAAAGAGATAATTTCGCGTTAGTGTAATTACTCAGCCTATTACAGTTTGCATTCCCATTTAGGCTTGAATTGCAACTATCACTTTTAGTATCGCTACTTGAAATGGCTCTGTCTTTTCTCTAGTTGCAATTATATTTCGAAGTGTACCCCGGATGTTCCAGAGAAGAACTACCACTCACAACAAAGGGGACAGCTGCACCTACTTCTGCGACTATTACTGCTACTATCGCTATCGCTTTCGCTATCGCTTTCGCTATTGCTTTCGCTATCAACGCTCGATACGGTACTACCGTTCCTTTCAGCACGTAAAGTTTCGTTTTCCCGCCTTAACTGTTCATTCTGCTGTATTAAATCGTCGATTCGTTGCTGGCACATTTTCAATTTTTTTGCCGACTCGCTATCTGTAGCGTTACCATTTTTGTTTTCAAATTCTACATCTTCCATTTGATGAAAATTCTTCGTCCTTAACCGTTTTGTCAGAACATCTACTGTGGCTTCTAACTGTATGTATTCTTGTATCAATTCTGACTTAGATAATGTGCTCAACCTCTCTGCATGAAGGTCTTCATAGGCGCTAAAGAATTCTTTGGCCAAAAATTCTTCCTCATCTTCTGGTGACGAATAAAAGTAATCTTCATCAGAGTCAACGCTAAAGCTAGAATCACGAGTACGTGCTGGTGCTGATTTTTGGGCTGTAGTTGAGATTTCAGAAGCTGCAGCTTCGGATATCTTTTGCTCAAGATCAGGAAGATCATTATGATCATTCATCAGAAATTGTGTGGTATTGTATGGGGCAGGAGGTTGCCTGCCAGTCTTTGGTAACCTGCCCCTACATTTCGATCTCATTTGCTGTTGATAACAGAGCTGTTGCTTGGAATATGGCTTCAGTTTTCTATGTTTAGATTTACCTCTGCGAGTCTTTCGTTTTTTAGCTGCAATATCTGTGCAATCTTCTGGTTGACCAGCTTCTTGGTCACAGCTCCCACTTCCACTTTCTGCCTTCCCACTGCTTCTGGTTAATGCTTTAGGACACTGCAATCAAGTATAATCCATGTTATGATATGTTATATTCAGTCAATCTCTATATAACTGTTATTTCATAAATTTCAATGTTGTCATATCTAAAACAAAATTGTACCAATTGGAACTCAAACAGTATTTAAATATATATGGCATTCGAATGTGAATATTAGTGTGATTTCAATAAAGTCAAAATACAAGGGATAATCACACTTTTCTTAACAATATTCATGCAATTTGCTGGTTGCACCATATAGAAATGTGAATTAACAGTTCAACGCAAGAAATCCTTACAGTTTTCCCATTCAAGCAGTCGATACTGTTGATATTTTTGCCGGCAGATCGCGATAGCTGCTCGGAAGCAGGCAATGATGACGCCGCAGGCGTCGGCTCCGCTTTTCTGTCCTTCATGTCACATATTCCATCAATGCCGTTCAACACTTTTTCTACCGATGCCTTGTCATCGAGATCCTCCATATTCGTAATATTAAATGAGATTTCGACAATTCTATGTGGCACAAACACTCATCACAATCAAAAACACCACCTCATATGCTAATACTCAACACTCCTTCTCTACGATCCGTGCGCCTTCGCCATAAACAGCGACTGAATCGCCATGTTTGATTTGTCCGTGATTCTGTACGATAGCGAACCGCGACGTGCAACATTTGACGGGGTGGGGCGGGGGAAGGCAACCGTGGAGGGGAAGGGTGGAGAAATGCATCAAGTCCTGCTTGGTGGGGCAGGTGCATTTAGCCCTGCTGTATCTCCCTGTCCCTACCAGTTCCTACTACGTCCCTTCTCATCCTGGTCCTTGATGCTCTCTGCCAGCGTAGACCTCGCTCTTTCTCTTCAGCATCTTTTATCATTTACCTGCGGGTTCACACATCTTCTGGACACCAAATCCGTCCTCTAAGTTCTACTGCTCTCACTTTGGCACTTTTAGGATAAATGTGTGTGCGAATGCTCTATTAATATTATGTGTACACACTGATACAGGCGCGCTTTTCTTTATTCCTTATTTCCTTCACGCATAGTGAGCCCAGCTCAGCATGAGGTCCTGTTACTCTTGAACATCATTTATAAACGTATTCGATCGCTGCAAATGGGATTGCTTTCAATGGATCAATCTTATAGAGAACACTATAAAACATATTGTTAAACAATACGATAGAGGCGATCATTCTCTCTTTTGAATAAACTTTCACGATCTGAATTAGATAACCGCGCGTAACTGTTATAGCGGCAGATGATCACCCGAAAGATTGGGCCGCGTGTTTCGCGCGGGTCTGATCTGAAAGACTAAGTTTTGATATAAATATATAATGTATATTATTCTCAGTCAGTACCGATTATTCACGAATCGTTTGCTGTATCTGGTGGACATTAGATAGATATCTGGTGGTTTCGTATTTATGGAACAGCCAGGTAGAGTAAGTACGCGCAGTTGGTTACGGTCGCAGTGTTTTGATAGACGTAATACGAAAATTACCTGTGCTTTAGTCTTTGCATCGTTTTGAAACCCGCACCAACATGGTAAGTGTTTTTTGGATTTATCGGAAAAACAGCCTGATGGAACATATCTACCATAAAATACATTAAAAATGTGTAAATAATACTGCGCATTTTCAAATATATCTTGGAATTTATATAACCAAATAGTGACATTGACGTTGAATAAAGCACGTGTATGTTACAAGAAATTTAGAGTTTATTCTTATATACTTTCACTTTAACCACTGTATTATTCTCTGTAAGAATGTGATACATATCAATGTAATCATTATGCTCTATGAGTGCCTTGCCAAATATTGGGAAACATGTGTAGGAAGAGGTTAACTTTTTCAAATCTTATGCATTTTGAGTTTTCATTTTATTTCTTACATTTAAATTGATTTTCTGGATTACAGGGTTACCTTGTAGCAATAGGACTAGGGCTTGCTGCTGTAGGACTTACTGGACGATATATAGTTAAATCAGCTCCAGCATTATCTCAAAAAATGGGAAATGTTCTGAAAAATATGTCGAAACTAGATTCCCAAGTAAGCTTAAAATTTGTAAGATTAAGTGTTCCATGATCTAACTTATCCATAATTTCAGTCACTCGCTAATAGCAGATATTATAAAGGTGGATTTGAACCACAGATGAGCAAAAGGGAAGCATTACTTATATTGGGTTTATCACCAACTGCTAACAAAGTAAAGGTAAAGGAGCAGTTTAAGAAAATTATGGCTGTAAATCATCCTGATCGTGGTGGGTCTCCCTATATAGCAGCAAAAATTAATGAAGCAAAGGATTTCCTTGATAAATAGTTTCTGTACATATAGAAAATTATATGTAGGATAGGCAAACTTTTCAACCTTATACCTGATTGAAGTTTGTAAATTATTATAGTAAATAAATTTTAATGTATATAGACTTAATGTATAAAACCTATATCACCCATGCAAGAGAATAGTCCATTCCTATTATCAAGATCCTAGTTAAATAGCATAATTCAATCAATTCTGTTCAAGAATTGTTATAGAAAAACATTTATGAGAAACCAGAAGTTGGTGAAGTAGTGCAAGCAAAAGAATAACAAAAAATATAAAGGTTAAAACATTGTAAGACAACAACAGGAACCTTTCAAAAAATGGAAAAAATGAATTTTGAGCTAGGGCTCTGGAATTTTTTCTACTTCTTCCTCGATGCAAAAAAACACTTTCTACAAAGTTTCAGCCCCGGAAAAGGTCGGGAAGATAAAAAAACATAGGGAAAACCGTTAAAATCAAATATTCAAGATCGGTTTTCCACCTGTTTTAGGCAGAATTCCGGCATTTCCCCCACAACATTTATGTTTTTTATCCGTTTTGAGACACGAGCAATCGAAAAATCAAGCGTTCGTTCCAGTCCCAGAACCTTCGAAAAATCGAAAATTTTTGAAGGGGTATACCTTAAAAAATTTGCGAAAAAATGAATTTTGAGCTAGGGCTCTGGAATTTTTTCTACTTCTTCCTCGATGTAAAAAAACACTTTCTACCAAATTTCAGCCCCGGGAAAAGTCGGGAAGATAAAAAAACATGGGCAAAACCGTTGAGATGAAATATTCCAGATCGGTTTTCCACGTGTTTTAGGTACAATTCGGGCATTTCCCCCACAACATTTATGTTTTTTATCCGTTTTGAGACACGAGTAATCGAAAAATCAAGCTTTCGTCCCGGTCCCAGAACCTTCGAAAAATCGAAAATTTTTGAAGGGGTATGCCTTAAAAAATTTGCGAAAAAATGAATTTTGAGCTAGGGCTCTGGAATTTTTTCTACGTTTTCCTCGATGAAAAAAAACACTTTCTACAAAGTTTCAGCCCCGGGAAAGGTCGGGAAGATAAAAAAACATAGGGAAAACCGTTAAAATGAAATATTCAAGATCGGTTTTCCACCTGTTTTAGGCAGAATTCCGGCATTTCCCCCACGACATTTATGTTTTTTATCCGTTTTGAGACACGAGCAATCGAAAAATCAAGCGTTCGTCCCGGTCCCAGAACCTTCGAAAAATCGAAAATTTTTGAAGGGGTATGCCTTAAAAAATTTGCGAAAAAATGAATTTTGAGCTAGGGCTCTGGAATTTTTTCTACTTCTTCCTCGATGTAAAAAAACACTTTCTACAAAGTTTCAGCCCCGGGAAAGGTCGGGAAGTATGAAAAACATGGGGAATACCGCCCGAATTAGAAGGATTTGATTATTCCGGAGGCTGTTTTCAAGTATTTTCGGTACAAATTCGAAACTTTGACCTTTGGTTTCACGTTTTCTATTCGTTTTGATAGTAAAGCAATGGATTTATCAAGCGTTTGCCAAAATTCAAGAACTTTCAGGTAATTTCTTTACAGCAGGTCAAATTTAGTTTCACTTTCAAGTGCTCATTTTATTAATTAAAGAAACTTTGACAAATGAAACTGGTGTTTAAAACATTCTTCTTTACAATTGGCAATACTTCAGTGACTTATATATACACAAAATATTTTATTGTACCATGCTGCTTATATACACCTTGCTGTAGTAGTTAACAGGCAGTAACATGACTAGAACAATTTGATCCAAGGCTAAGGCAGCTAACTGCTAGTATTATCATCCTAATTTATTCTGCTTTTGATCATTTTGTTGTTGCGCCAGTGTTGTCCTTAATTTTACAATTGTGTTACCAGGCAGTGAACCGGGTACTTTAAAAATGCCCTATTGAAAATGTTTGAATCATTATGGCAAAAGAGAGATGCACATGCTTATAAGATGGTAAATAGTAATGAATGTACCTGCATAAATTCATGGCACCTTAAAACAATACTGTCTTTTGTAATTTCTTTAAAACATTCAGCTAATGTGGTAAAATCTTGACAAGCAAGTAAATTAGATTTGTTCCTTTTGATTAAAGTTAATGCTACCCTAAATATAATCTTGCTGCCTTCATAAAAAAGACAATCCCATATCCTTAATGTCGTCTGTTGACAAATCAGTTTAGTTGTCTTATGTTTATACATTCTATATGAACATATCCATGGTATTGAGTGAAAAGATTGTGAATACCTCGATTGGTAAAACTTCAGCGAATAAACACACAAACCACTTTGTTGTTATTACTGCCCATGGTAATCCTAACTTAGTAACATGTTGATAGATGTCTGGTACTTTTTGTCTGAAAGAGTAGTTAAAATGTAATCAAACCTTCGGTCCAATATCAGAAAATAATTTCACATTAAAATATTTTACTTCACTAATTCTGCCAGAACATCAATATCTACAAGCAAACCATCCATTGTTGGTGTATAATAATCTGGCAAAATTTTCTCTATTAATACTTTCAGTAACCAAAAAGCGGTTTCTTCATTCTTGGTAACTAATAGCAATAAACCTGCTATATAGTTTAGGCCCTAAGGAATAGTGAATAGCACTTATTAGTCTAAATCATATGTAGAAATTTTTCTGACAGCAACACTCACTTGACAATATCCTACTGCTTTATTTTGATAAGCAAAAGCTAACAAAATATTGTACAACTGATGTTGCTGATTTTCGGTATTATTAAAAAAGATATTATCAGGGAAAGTCCTTGGAAGATCAGTTTTGATTATATCTACAACTTCCTTGTTATGTGGACAATGTAGCAACTGTTGATAAAGATCTGGAGATGCATTCTTCATTTCTTCCCCTCCACTCACAGATAACCATACCTGTGCAAGCAACATTCATTATAGAAACAACATTTTATTGGCATAAGGGAAAAACATATTCATTGCAATAACAACATACCAGACCTCTGTGCTCTCCTGGTATACCTTTTCTGACATATCTTTTTATTGTAAAATTACGTTGCAAGGACTTGCCATCACCAATAATCTCTGCCCACTTCCTGGCTCTCTTTGCAAGAACCTTAAGGTATTCCGACATAAATTCTTCATATGTTTCATAATCAAAGTCTTGGGGACGTTCAAAACCATATTCATCGACATTACTGAAAATTTACAATTAACAAGCATCCTACAACTAACATCTAATGCAAGAATTTATGGTAATAATTGTACAAATTTTCAAAGATTGGCTTGACAAGAAGGTTGTACAGTAAACATAGTTTACATTAGAAATGTGTATGAAAATTAAGATTTCCCTATTTGAATTATTGTTTCGACACGAGGAAGAGCCTTAAACTAATATTGCACAGCCAATTCAATAGTTCTTGCTGAGCTGTCACATTGTTTAACAGTTGAAAGTCGCGCTTTGATATAACCTCTTGTCTCTCATGAATAAAAACAAAGAGTACACGGAATAAATCTTCAATTGTCGTTATTTCGTAGCGTTGTCGCTTTTTGTTCCAGTGACAAGAATGCGTCTTTGCGAAATGATTCGTGCACTACCACTTAATTTGTTAAACAATAAAAATCGAGTGCTCTCACCTAAAGTATGAGCTTGCCATACCCTATGGAAGAGCCGCGAGAAGCTGACAAATGTCAGAAGGACGACAATAAAAACTCAACATTCCATACCCTAAAAAAATGTGGGGCTCAAAATGGAGCTATGTATTTTTCACACTGCGAGACGAAATTAATTATCTAAGTATATATTAATGTGCCTAATTTATCGTCTACCGCAATTCATATGCGTTTATATATATACACAGATATGTTATATTATAAATGCGTAATATATATATTTACATGTATTATAGTTAAATCTTTCTTATCATTATTCTATTTGTAGCGCCGATTTTGCATTATAAAAATATGATATATCTTTTCGACGTCTTGATGTACACATTTTCCAATAAAATATATATTAGAATTAGAAGATGTATGCGTGTAATTTGCACTTTGCAGCCCCGTTGGTACGGGTTTTGGAACTATTACAATAAGGTCCCCTAATTACAGCCTTTCACACAACAGTTAGTATGCGCTTACATACTTCATTACTGTTCTGTATGGCTATAGTGCGTAGCGATGAAAAGCCTTATGCTGTAGCATCACACTCGAATTTCAAAAAAACTTGCCACGACAACTGAAATATATCGATTTTGAAAGTCAGTGGCGGCTATTTTGACTTCACTTTTTTTCAATAATGTTCGTTTCTCCCAAGTTATAACATTCCGAGTACTTGGACTTTTCTGGTATCTTGTTCACATATTTGAGATTGGATAGAGATTATTTAGAATTTAGAAAATTGATAAATCGATTCTTAACGCAATCGTTTGCAAGATTGTAGAGTAGGATAGTCTCGATATTCGATACTGAAGTGTACCACATGGTAACGGAGGTAAAATGGCGTTAACCATTCCTTGCGTTGCTGGTAAGCATTTTCATTTTGCATTTTATATACTCACACGCTCAATCACATTATTTAATATAAATTTATTTATTTACTCAAATATTTCCACTTATCGTGTTATGAAATTGTACTCGCAAGACGATTTTATAGCATCGTTCATGTGGTGTTAGTTCATCATACAATAATGTGTCATGTGGCATCAGATTATCGAAGCATGTTTTCCGATAGATGTATCATTTCATTTTTTTTAAATAACAATATTATACAGCTTTCTTCTTGCGATGCGTATCATTTAAGAAATCACTTTTTGGAGCAGTACTTTTTATTTTGGAGCAACTGTTCATTCTTCCAGTAATGACAGGAATTGAGATGTAATTTCTTAAGACAATGTCACTTGGTAGCATACGTTTCCAATATACCTAGCATAAATCTGTCCTGATGTCTCCCAAGAATGCAAGGAGACACTTGCCACATTTTACAAAGATCAGAAAACCGTGAAAGTCATTGCAAACTATATTTCTCTATACCACAGTGAGGGGTTCCATCGGAATTAGCTTGGGTCAAGGCCCACCTTCTTATGAACCAGTCAGCAAATTCCCTAAGGATGACAGTAAAACGTGCAGGGCGATGGTTTTTAGTCCAGAAGGACAATACTTCGCATGGACTAATGGAACTAGTGTTAAGATACTCCTTTGTAGTAGCTGGAAGGTCATTGCAGAACTTAAAAAACCTAAAACAACTGCCCTGAGATTCTCATCTAATGGGACTTACCTGATGACAAAGGAACCATTTATTGGTATTATATTTATTGGCATTTATAGATCTTTATGTTAATGAATATTTTATATATATACATATATTCATACATGTATATATTTGGCCCAAATAATACTTGATTACAGCAACACCGTCCAATCCCCAGGGATCACCAAACCTGCATATATGGAAATCAGAAAGTGGTGAATTAGTAAAAAGTTTTATACAGAAGAAACAAATCGACTGGTATGATAACTTACAGTTTATTAATGGTATTGTTCAGGGTATAACATTTATTTGAAATGTTGGTAAATATATTCCAATATATTGTCAAAGTAACAAAACCTAAATCATTTGGCTTGTCAATTTATTGTCCGAATGCAGAGACTTACACATTAAATGTATGTAAATGTGTATGCTCTGCAAGGGCATACACAGCTCATAACAGATTATTAGCGTATATTTGGTCATCATAATGCTCTAGGGAACCACAATGGACAAGTGACGAAAAAGTTTGTGGAATATTACTTGGTACAGATGTTGTTCTGTATGAGGATGCAAATTTTGAAAAAATTGCACATAAAATAAATGTGGATAAGATAGCCACATATAGTATATCACCATGTATCACTCCATACTATGTTCTGTGCTATAGGCCTGGTAATTAAGTATTTAATTGTTTTGTTAACACTATGTTGACATTTCTGCATTGATATGCTAAAATGTGGGGACTTTGCACTAGAAACTTTTCAATTAAAACCAACATTCTGTTCATGATTGCTACTTACAATATTTCCTCTATGTTCCTTATATTTCTTAGTTAACTTGAATGGAATTGTGGTACATAGTAGTTGACAGACTTTTATAAGATGCTTTTTTATTTCAGTTTCACTCATTACCAAGCAAACATGTGAGGCAAGTACGCAATCACACAATGGAATGAAGAACTTAAGACAATTATCTATATAGTGCATTTTAATCTTGACACGAAGTACATCAGAGTATTTATTCATATTGGCACATTTCAATAAATGTACTATTATGCATATACACTAAGAGGATCATCAGTATGGAAAATTTACCTGATAGTAGCATATACATTTTCATATGTAAGTACTCCTTTGGAGATGATTTGCCTTAGCAGAAGAACAGAAGAAATATAAAGTATTTCATTAATAGATTGCCTGTGTATATGAATTTTCAGTATTATATCATGTCTCTATATCGGTATGATCAGTATCTGTGCTATATAAGTAAATACTGCTGTTCAAAAGTTATAAGATATCCCCGTTTTAGCATATTAAATGTTACATGTTATAGAACTATGCCCATTACACTATTACAACAGCAATTGTATTTCAGGAAAATCTGGTCAACCATCATTTGGAAGATTGTTTCAATATCCAAAATTTGAAGCTACCCAATCACTAGCGAATAAAAGTTTCTTCCAGGTAGTTACTTTAATTACCATATGTAGAATCATAATTATAATATGCATTATAATGTAAAACATTTATTTCGATCTCAGGCAGATACGGTAAACATTTATTGGAATCAACGGGGAACGAGTGCTTTATTAATGGCCAGTACCGATATCGATAAGACTGGTACCACATATTATGGAAAACAGACTCTGCATTATTTGAGTACGAAAGGAGAAACTGCCATGGTGATGTTAAGTAAGTTACATTTTTATCTAGTCAAATTGTTATTGTGCAAGTATGCTATTAAATTTCCTTGCAGATAAGGAGGGTCCTATACACAGTGTACAGTGGTCTCCAAAGAACACAGAATTCTGCGTGGTTTATGGCTTGATGCCTGCTAAAGCTACATTGTTCAATTCCAAGTGTGAAGCAATATTTGAATTTGGTGCTCTGCATCGGAACAGCATTTACTATAATCCGCAGGGGAACAATATCCTTTTTTAACTTGTACTATTTTTTGGTCTCCCTACAAAATTTTACATACAAAAATGTTATGCATGTCATTTGAAAATTCCTTAACCGCGGTGCACTTCTTATTTTGACTGGATTTGGCAATCTTCGCGGTGGAGTCGAGTTGTGGGACGTTGGTAATAGGAAACTGATTGCTAAATGCGAAGCACCCGATTCAACTTTATTACAATGGTCACCGGACGGAGAACATTTTATGACGGCAACTACAGCTCCCAGATTACGTATGGGCAACGGGTACGAACTAAAATCGAAGCCCTCTGCAGTACGCAGCTATTTAAAAGTATTAAAATTATGTACGAACTACGTATTTTGTAGATTTAAAATCTGGCACTATACTGGAACCTTGTTATACGAACGACCATGGAACGAACAAGAAGAACTTTGGGAAGTACTTTGGCAAACGTTTCCGCCAGATGCATTCCCGGAAAAAAAAATTAGTTATAAAGCAGTCGAAGGAATTGCGCCTAGGCAACCACAAGCATCAAAGCAAGCGTACAGACCGCCTTCTGCGAGAGGTGAAAAAATAACGTTCAAATTGCACGACGATGAAGAATTTGGAATAAAGCCATCATCGGAGAGTAAGGAAAAATTCATACGAATTAAACTTTGAAACGCATCTTTATAAATCTTGCATAAAATTACTTTCAGCAAATCCTTCAAAAGCTGCAGTGAAAGCAAAGAAGAAGCGAGAAGCAAAGAAAGCCAAAAAGGAGTCTGAAGCAGTTACTACTTCGCAACCAGCAGCAGATACGTCCACTGCATCTATCAGCAATGGACAAGCAACAGCTGTAGCAAATCAAACTGCCACAAATCTGTCCGCTACCGACTTGACTGATGACCCAGAAAAAAAGAAGAAAATTAAAAAAATCAAAAGCGTAAGACATACAAGTTTTTATGTAAAACACTATGAGAAATTGAAGGCGCAGCATTTTAACATTGATCATGCTCCTTTGTATTACAGAAATTGACGCAGATAACGAAGCTGAAGAAGGAGCAATCCGAAGGGAAACAATTAGAAATCAATCAGCTAGATAAAATCAAAAAGGAAGCTGAATTACTGAAGGAACTAGAAGAGCTCACATTATGATAAATATGGAGAACCAGCCCATTTGCGACTAAGAAAAATAATGAAGTGTGTCCCGACGTTACTGCTAAACAGACAGTGATCTCGAACCTTTGTTTACAGTCTGGTTGTATATCAGTTTCGCCTTTTACAGGGCAGTGGGAACAAATTAAACTTCTGACTGTATTTTTTAATGTTTCCACGCTATCGAGGTTCCGAATACCTATGACTCGAGAATAATACTTGGCAGCGAATGATATGTTTGGACGATGTAACCACATCGATTTTGTAACTGGAAATGAATGACTATTGCGTTTTTCGTAGCAGGCAAGTCGTGTTAATAACGTCGAAAGACGAAAAGTAAGAGTGACAGCTGGTCATGACCAAACTTCCTGTATACATTTTATGCGGCCTCACGCACAGAGCACATAAACGTGATAATGGTAAAATACTTAATGCAAATATACCTTTGCTACTATATACAATAAGTAGAAGAATACGAAAAATGTATAATTGCATGGGAAGTGGGAGAAGAAAGAAGAATTTACTTACAAAATTAAGAGCACACAAAATTGTTCCTTGTGGTAGGTGCTATCATTTAAGATGAACTGCAAAGATCTTAAGCTCCATCGAACGTACTGATATTTTTACTGACTTTTTGTTACTTGCATTCATGATGATGTTTCTCTGAAATCTCTGATTATTTGCAATGGAGAAAGAAATATCAATGGATGCAACTTAATTGTGTGGCACTCCCTCTTTCAGCTGTTCTTTCTTTTCCCATTAAGGTGTAATGTTTTATTAAAATTCTTCCAGATTCAGATGGAAAATTTTTATAAGATAATGTCTATGTCTTGTATTACTCAGGCTCAGTACCGCTCAGTTTGCTAACAACTGCCGACGCATTGCCGATAATGTTCCAACAACTATAAATGCACGTTCCAGTAATAAGGGTTCAGGGTTCATTTATATTCAATTGTTTTGTTCTTAGGATCTCCGTATCAACACCTAATTTTTCGTCTCCGTTCATGTAGAATGTCTCAACTACGAAACTTTATAAGTGTATCGCGATATGAAAACTGTATGATTTATAGGAAAGTGTAAACGAAGAAACCAGTTCCGATAACGTTAATTATTTAAAAGTGAGACACTTGTTATTTGCATCGTATATGTATGCTATGAAAATCTTGGAGCGGTTATCTGCGAGAAAAGCAAAACGCATAACTTATCGTCTTATATGATCGATATACTACAAAAAGTGAACTAACATGCAACAGCAATCGCCAATGTTATGTACAGTCATACGGAATTCATGAAATAAATTAATACGAATGCTCAACCCTGGTGTTTCTACTTGAATCGTTCCTTCAGCCCTCCTTGACTCAGTGGTACCTTAGTTTGATGATGCTGTGGAAAAAAGCAAAGTATAAAGAATTTTTCAAAGGGACTAACGACAGTTTGCCAGCAACGAGGGGGTTTCCTGTTCTGTTAATTTCAAAGCCTTCGAGGAATTAATAGTATTTGAACGAGAAGTGAAATGGTGTTGCACTTTCGTTAGTAAGGGGCGAGTTTCAGAGGAGTGGAAAATTCAAATACGTACGTACGTAGAGAAGATAGACACATACCAGAGAGAGAGATATACTTACTGTCAGCGAGCTCGAAAAGCGAAAGAATAGAAAGAAGATCAGAGTGGAGGTGAGATAGCTGGGAAGAGGATGGTAGCGGGTGATTGTTACAACAAGTGGAAGAACGGGCTTAAGTGAGGTGAATAAGAAAGAGTGGAGATGGAATTAAAAATATATAGTATAGGGATGAGGAGAGGGTGCAGAAAGCACATCGTGAATGTAGTGTCAATGGCGCGATGAAGTTCGCTTCTTTGCACGATGATCGCGCCCTCGCAACCGTGTTTACAGATTCGCCAGTGAGTTCCATAACGTCACATCAAAAACTGCAACATAAATTTCTACCACCATTTACTATGTAAAGGTGGGTTTCACGGTGAAGGCTCTATGCGATAATTGTTGAGTGAACGAGGCTCGTATGGACGGCGCGTGGTTGCACACTCGGCTTGGCCTCCGCAAAGAAATAAAGTCTTTTCTTAATACAGCAGTGCTAATCGTTAGGATGGTCGCCATTTTGTCCGGAGGTGGCCCGGTCGAGTGAACGGGGCGAAAATAGGTGCTCCCTGGACTTCGAGGATCCTTGAATTCGCGTAGGTACCGGTCGCGGCACTTACATTTATCCACCGCACGCTCGCGTTACTTCGCCAACGACTCGAGATAGAGTTACGACCGCTAATCTCGATGAAACAAGTCTTTCCTTTCCTGGTAATTCGGTGTTACTCCTTCTTTGTAAGCACGCCGTGAACAAGATTTCATGCAGACGCAGCCTAGTCCCAGGACACAGTCCCGTCAAATCGTGCACTATGCTAATGAGTCGCGCGATCCAAAGGCAACCGGTCTAATTTCTTATTGCTTGTACATTTTGACGGTTGACAGTTCTCTCTGTTTGACGGTAGACCCGATAACGGATAAGAGAAAGGGAGAGGGTCCGATATTGAGAAAGTCGAAGTGAGTGCGAGGGAGACAGAGAGGGACCATCGTTGCGAGAGGGAGGGAGAATGAACGAGAAAGAGGAGGACGGAACATTAATTCGCGACACGGCACTGTGTTTTCTGTGGTCTGCGAAATTCCAGTGGAACAGTGACTTTTAACGCGCACTCGGCCCCCTTTAAACCTCCTTCCCAGAGAGGCGTTATTAACGTCTCCCGTCGACATACTAGCCATCCACTTCTATGTTGATGGACCGAAAGAACTTATCGAACTCATTCACTGAAACCTTACCAAGATTGTGCGCTCATGCGATTTCCTCGATTCACGGACCTCTATTATTATCTATGCTTTTTCTTCCATTTGCTAGATCCTCCTTTCATTAGTCGCTAATGAAAAACACTCTTATCAACCTCCGGTCGGCTCTACCTTCTTCCGAATTTCTATTGCATAAGGATTCACTACTCTCCACGTTAGTTTTATTGCTGCAGTTCTTCGCGTGTCTCTCTCTTGTTTACAACGAATTGTTGCATACAATCAAGTTACATACTGGCCAGCTTGATACCAAGATTCAACATATTCTCTGGTTCCATTCTTCTACGATACCTTACTCTATATTCTTGTTCTATTAATAGAATAATATTGACAGATGTTTTCTCTCTAAAACATTAAAAACCTCCTGGTTTCCTTCCAGATAATGTAGGTATAGTTTATTCGAACAAGGCCTTTAAGGTACAGATATATTTAATGTCATTGAAAAAGCTGGATGCTTGTACTTGCTGGTGTGGTTATTGGACCAAGAGGTATTGAAACAATAAGGGTATAGCAAGGTGGAAGCAAGATGACAATTGCCACAAGGGGTCAAGGTGTTGGCATAGATCCGCCCGACAGCCAACAAAATACACAGGTATATTCAACCCAAATTTCTAAGAATCTTCTTTTTTTTTAATCAATAATCTAATGAGACATGGCTATGTGACAGATTCATAGTCCACCGGGCCCTCAACAGCTAGCTGACACAATGTCTGGGCTGCAGCTCTCAGAAAGTCTGGTACAGAGTGAATGCACCAATGACTCTATGGCTTCAGTGGAAGATAACAATCAGCTTCACGAGGAGCCAGATTTTCCTGTTGCAAAGCTAAACATGCTGCATGAAAAAATATCTAGTCCACGTTGGGTTGTACCAGTTCTGCCAGAGCAAGAATTAGAGTGCCTGTTACAAGCCAGTATCGATCTTTGTAAAAAAGGTTATTTATTTAAAAAATATTCTTTGTACGTACCACTCAAATCCTATAACTGAATTATTCAATTTGAGGTCCATGTTTTAGGAATTGATGTACAAAGCGAAGCGTGTCAGCGCTTTTTTCGCGAGGGGCTCAGAATTTCTTTTACCAAAATACTGACGGATGATGCTGTAAGTAGTTGGAAGCTCAATATTCATAACTGTATTAATGCGAACTGTGAACGGTTGGTGGAGCTATGCGTCCTGAAGTTGGATGAGGACTGGTTTCCTCTTCTTGATTTGTTGGCCATGGTTTTTAATCCTAGTAATAAGTAAGTTCTCTTCCAATGAATTCTCATAAGAGTGCAGGATTTTATACCAAGTTCAATTATTTTGAACAAATCATTTCTCTCCAGATTTCATACATTTAACGCCGCTAGAGTTTCCGAAACTGTTCCTCCTGGTAGTGATATCCCTGATGAGGAACTTTATGCAAGGCCACCTCCAGATTCGAGAAGTCCTCGCGGATGGCTGGTGGATTTGATAAATAGGCAAGAGATAATAACATCGATCACTAATCAGTTTGCCTGTGATATAAAATTTGTTCTATATTGATTTTTGCATATATTTCTGCTTCAGGTTTGGAGGTCTCAATGGGTTTGAAATTTTGCTCTCCCGATTTCAGAGCGGTCGTAATTTAACAGTGCCAGTTATTTATGCTTTAATCAGACCATTTGGATTATGTTATGAATTATTAACAGTACACACGATTATTAAGTACCTAATGCCTATTGTGGTAAATATAATATTGTTCTTCCTTTTCAAGTTCTTGGGTGTCCTGATACTTGCATTATAACAACTACTGATTTCGTCTATTATAGGAAATGGTACCTCATATTTTGAATAATTTGACTGATGATGAGTTGAAGAAAGAAGCGAAGAACGAGTCGAAGAATGGTGCAATTTCAGCGATAATCAAAGCAGCGAAATGTTTAGTATCTCGTGTACCACACCAAGACGAGATGAGTAAAAATTTGGAAATGCTAAGGTTGAAGATGATTCTGAGACTCCTTCAAATTTCTTCTTTCAATGGAAAGATGAATGCCCTAAATGAAGTAAATAAAGTGATATCTAATGTTACTTATTATCAACTTCGAAATATGATCGTGGAAGAAGAAGAAGAGTGGCTCACTTCAGAGCGTATGGCTGTAAGTCATATAATCATCATACTAGTATTTGGTGCTTTTTGCGCAAATTGTTTCTAACGACCGTTACATTTTGCAATGAAATGATTTAGCAATGGATAAAGGAAAATGGAGTTTTGGAGATTGTCCTAAGAGATTCGTTACATCAACCACAGTATGTGGAAAAATTGGAAAAAATTTTGCGCTTTATAATAAAGGAGCGAGCTCTCAGCTTGGAAGATCTCGATGCTGTTTGGGCAGCTCAAGCCGGAAAACATGAAGCGATTGTAAAGAATGTTCATGACTTACTAGCAAAATTGGCTTGGGACTTCAGTCCCGAGCAACTCGATCATCTATTCGAATGTTTTCAGGTGGTTATCATTCTATATTTAGGGAGACATACGTCTATTAATTTCTATATAATTTTATCTTCTTGTAGTCGAGTTGGAAGACTGCTAATAAGAGGCAAAGGGAGAAGCTGTTGGAATTAATAAGGAGGCTTGCAGAGGATGACAAAGACGGCGTGATGGCGCACAAGGTGTTAACGCTTTTCTGGAATTTGGCACACTCTGATGAGGTTCCCACCGAAATAATGGATCAAGCCTTGACTGCACATGTAAAGATCCTTGATTATTCGTGTTCTCAAGAGCGTGATGCGCAAAAAACAATATGGTTAGACAAATGTGTAGAGGAACTAAAAAGTGGGGATAAATGGGTACTACCCGCCTTAAAGCAAATTCGTGAGATTTGTTGCCTTTATGAGCCAAATCCTTGTATTAGTCATAGCCAACGTAGCCATCACTTACCATATAGGTCAGTTTCATTGTTTAGGAGCTGCAGTAATGTATAATAGCAATTATTCCTCGATTGTAGACCATCCTGTATTTTTAGGCAAGATGTTATTCAACGACTTCAAGGTGAACATTCAGCTGTAATTTTAGTGACAAACAGTTTAACGAATTACATGGACAAAGTGCGGCAACTAGTGAAAGAGAATCCAGACATTGATGCTAATACATACATGTCCGATGGACGTTACAATCATATCATGCAAGTGCAAGAACGCCTAAACTTCATGCGCTTTTTATTAAAAGTATACATTTTATGACGTATTCACTAATCACTGGTGCTATGTAGAAAAATTGTCCAAGACTACTAACAATACACAATGTTTCTGTTTAGGATGGACAATTGTGGCTCTGTGCCAAACAAGCGGAGCAAATTTGGCAGTGTTTAGCGGAACAAGGTGTATTTGTTTCCGATCGGGAGGCTTGTTTCAAATGGTTTTTTAAGCTCATGGGAGATGAACCGGATCTTGATCCATCGATAAACAAAGATTTTTTCCAAAATAATATATTACAGTTGGATCCAGCACTGCTTACTGAAAGTGGTATTAAATGCTATGAAAGATTTTTCAAAGCCGTCAATTTCAAGGAAGGAAAATTAAAGTTGAAAAGGAGAACCTTTCTTATGGATGACGTAGACCTTATTGGAACGGATTATTTGTGGAGAGTGAGTGTTTTATCGCTTTGTACAAACATATTAATTTATATAAATATCTTACACAATTTCTTAACCCAATGACTATATTTAGGTGGTAACTAACAGTCCCGAAGAAATTGCAAATCGTGCAATAGAACTTATGAAAGAAGTTAACACTAATTTAGGACCGCGCCTTCAATCTCCAGTTTTGCATTTTCACGAGACATATATAGCGGAATGCATGGATCGATTAAAAGCTCACTACGATACCCTTTCGGTATTGAGAAAATTTTATTTTGATGGAAAGGAAGAGCGCGAAGAGCAAATGTCAAATAAGATTAAAGTGGAGGCCATGAAAATGTGTCGGGTAATGAAAGTGTTGCAGGAATATATAAATGAATGTGACACCGCATTTCCTGGGGAGCGAAAGATTTTACCTCTACATAGGTATGTACAATTTATTTCACTTGCGTCTCCTATACTTCGAAGAAAACTTACTTTACCACACTTTCGATCGCAGAGCGGCACGTGGGAAACACCTTTCCCTTGTTATACGTTTTGCAAACCCCGGGCGCAATGTAGACGACATTGATATATTTACGCATAGTAATGATACCTTAGCATCTCTAAGACGGCAGATATTGCGCAGAATTAAGGCAAATGGCACGAACGTGAAGCTTGATTTATTTATCAACGGCGAATCATTGGAACAAGCAGATGATAGAAAACTTCTTTCCCAAATTCCATTAAGGGACAAAATGGTAAGTGTAGTATTTATTATCCAAAGTCGGTTTGTGATTTACAATAGTAAACATTCTATCTTTAGTTGCTGTCTGCAAAACTGAGTCAAGTTAATAGTAACATACCAAGTTCGCCAGATAGTAGTTCGGATAGTTCCACCAGTTCACCACATCATCCGTATGACGGCCCCAATGTAGAAGCAGAAAATAGTTTGCCGGGTGTGGTATGTATGCGTGTCGTAAATCTGTGTAAAATGATAGTCAAGTATAAAAAAATATTAACTGTCCTCTTTTGGAATTCTTTCAGGTCATGTCGCAGAGATTCCAATATGCCACTTTCTTCTTTCAACTCGCAGATCTTGGTTGCACTCTTCCACACCCACAATTACGTGATGGTGCACGGAATCTGTTGCAGTTGGTGCCACCAGACACACAAACTGTAACGCAATTACAGTCGGTATTTGGTCATCATAAAGATGACGAGGCATCACAAAATCCACAGAGCAATGAACAAAGCCCTACCGTAGATTCATTATTTTTTACTGCTAGCCCTAGCCAAGTTTTATACAATTTAGAGGTGAATAATATTTCTAAACTAACATTTTCCTAGATTTAAGTGAAGTTTCTCCTGTGCTACGTTCAAGTAATTTGCTTGTTCCAGGTTTTGTATACTTTGCTAATGCCAGCTCTCGATCCAATGTCAGAAAGAGCATTTGAGTTTCAATACAACTTTATAAAGAGTGGCGAGGCAGGAGTCATTCTCGATATGCTAACGAAAAACAAGTTTTTACCAAATGCCGATGAATCTACTAAAAGATCAGCATACCTGACTGTGTTGAAGTTGTGCAAACTCTTGCTAACTGTGGTGGGCAATGTTATTGCTTATGTGATGGATGAGCTGCAACAGGCAGGAATTCCTGAGAATCACGATAATCACATTCACAACAATCGTGGCCCAGTGGCCGTGTTGAAACAGGCTCTCCAGAGTGTACCAAACCAAAGTACTGAGTACATGCTTAGAAGCGTTGCAGTGAAATTAGCACAACATTTAGCAAACCGGATGTTGTCCGAGGGCATAGAGTCTGACAAATGTCGACAACTTTTCGTACAAGCTCTCGCTTGGGACTTGCCCGATGTGGTCACTATTCGTGCCATAATTAGACTAGCTTGGGCAGCATCCACCGGCAGTTTAAATAATGTCAATGCCTCAGCGGAAGTTCTTCATGCTATGCATGAGTCAAGTCAAAAGGATCAAAATAATCCTGATAATAATGATGTATTAGTCTGCAAGGAGGCTTTAGAAGTTCTGACTATTGCTTTGGTATTGAATCCGCGAGCACTGGAATTGTTGTCAAAGGATAAAATGTGGCATACATTTTTGATTGATCTAGTGTTACTCAGTACGTCAAGAGCTGTGAGAATGGCTGCCGCGGAACAATTTTTTCTCATTTCCACGTGGTGCAGCAGTGGTCATCAGACTCTACTGTCTGCAATAACACTACTCTTTACCGTCTTGATTAACACTGTGATGGAAAATGCCAAGCATAGCCACGAGTACTTTCAGGTAAAATCATGCACCGGAGGTATAATTATAATATTGAGTGGAGGGTAATGTCCTGAACAAAATTCCAATTTCTCTTACAGCTGCTGTGCAGATTATTAAACTTTGCACATATGTCCGGCTGCCCTCTCCTTACAGCGGAGACCTTACTCAATATTGAGATAGCATGGTTGAAGAAAGTTCGGGATAATGTGAAGGAAACTGGAGAAAGTCAAGTGGATGAAGCTGTTCTCGAAGGCCACTTGGGTCTTACTAAAGAATTGCTTGCCTTTCTTCCACCAAGCAAAAAGTACGAGTTGGGCTCTGATGAAAAGTATGGGGTGAATCTAATAAAGGTACAGGAATGAAGTATAGATAGCAATGCAGTACACGCTCAGCTTTACACATGACAATATTTTTAATTTTAGGAATTGGTAGAGGACTTCGTATTCCCTGCGTCGCGCCTTATGTTGCAATTACGAAGCACTGGGGAGCTAAGTGCCTCACAAGCATGTCCAGTATGCTCGACTCCCCAGTCGACTAGCGCAGCGTTTGACTTACTTGTAGGTCTATGCGTAGGCTGTGTACCGAACATGAAACTTCTAGTCACAATGCTCACTGACATGTTTTATTCGGAGCGAGACGAGCCATTAATTGAATGGGATTACTTGCCACCTGTTGGACTTAGGCCGTTTAAAGGCTTCGTTGGCCTTAAAAATGCGGGCGCTACGTGCTACATGAATTCAGTATTACAACAGCTATATATGGTGGAAAGTATCAGAGTAGGGCTTCTAGTTGCGGAAGGAGCAGCGACTGATTTAAATGAAGATTTTTCTGGAGAAGAGAGAATAGAAGCCGAGCAAACGATAGAAACAAACGATAATGAATTAAATGAAGAAAAGTGTATTGTGGATGAGTCGCGAAAAGATTATAATATTGGTATTTTGAAACAAGTGCAAGCAATATTCGGTCATTTGGCATATAGCAAACTACAATATTATATACCCAGGGGTCTTTGGAAGCACTTTAAGTAAGTTTTTGTTCCCTCTTACACGATATAAAAATAATAGTACATGTTGAATGAATCTCTAGTTACAAAACGCATATTAATTGATGAAATATTACTTCTTTCAGACTACAAGGTGAACCCGTAAATCTCCGGGAACAGCAAGATGCAGTAGAATTTTTCATGAGTCTAGTAGAGAGTCTAGATGAAGCATTAAAAGCTTTGGGCCATGAGCAAATAATGGGCAAGATACTTGGTGGCTCATATAGTGATCAGAAAATCTGCAAAGGTTGCCCGCATAGGTACCTTTCTAATTCTTATGTTCTGTTTTAATCGGTTAAACTGTAACACGACAATGTGCTCTCTTCAGATATTCCAAAGAGGAGCCCTTTAGTGTAATAAGTGTGGATATACGCAATCATAGTAACTTGCTAGACTCTTTGGAACAATATGTCAAGGGGGAATTGCTGGAAGGCGCGGATGCATACCATTGTGATAAGTGTAACAAAAAGGTATATCGGTGAAATTGTAGTAATGTTTTATATTTTTTAAATCTAATCACTCAATCAAACGCATTGCATGCTGCCAGGTGGTGACAGTTAAAAGATTGTGTGTGAAAAAGCTGCCACCAATACTTGCAATTCAATTGAAGAGATTCGAATACGACTACGAAAGGCTTTGTGCCATAAAGTTCAATGATTACTTCGAATTCCCACGGGATTTGGACATGGAACCTTATACAGTATCTGGACTTGCTAAGCTCGAGGGGGAAGTAATTGACTGCGACTACGAGGGATCTGTGAAAGACACTTGTACAAAATACCAACTTACTGGAATTGTAGTACACAGTGGTCAGGCCAGTGGCGGTCATTACTATTCATACATCCTGCATAGGTATGTAGAGGAACGACGCGTAAGTTTTATGCTTTCGCAAATTAATTGACAACCCTTCCGATAGACAAAATGATGGCATCGCGAAGTGGTACAAATTTGACGACGGAGATGTGACAGAGTGCAAGATGGAGGAAGAAGAGGAAATGAAGTCCCAGTGTTTTGGTGGGGATTACTTAGGAGAGGTATTTGATCAAATGCTTAAGAGAATGAGTTACCGCAAGCAGAAGCGATGGTGGAATGCCTACATGTTATTTTATACCAGACAAGATGTAGAGGAGAATGCTCTGATGAAGAGTGTTAATGAACTATCATTGTGTAGGTAGCGACGTTTCATGTAAACTGAAATGACTCAAAGAGTATTTGTGAATAACGGATCATAAACGGTTTGCTCTTCAGATACGAAATTAGGAGTTATGAAGATGCCTCCAGCGATTGAATATAGCGTGAGGAAACAGAATATAAAGTTCATGCATAACCGAAACCAGTTCAGTGCGGAATACTTTCAATTTATTAAGAAACTAGTATCCTGCAATGCACATAATATAAATAGACAAAACATAAATGAAAAAGTTGTAAGTTCTCCAAAGATCTATTGACGATAGGGCACATTAACAAATATGTGATTGATAATAACGCTCATCTTTATGTATTATTTTAGAATCCTGACATGGAAGAACTGGCTATGCTATCAGTGCAGTTAGCATCGCGATTTCTGTTTTATACAGGTTTTCATACCAAGAAAACTTTACGCGGCACAGCAACGGATTGGTACGAAATCGTATCGCACCACTTGCGCATTAGCAAATCAGTGCGTTCCTGGTTTGCCCATAATGTTCTCTTTAATCACCCACATAGGTATCACTTTTTCTTCTGTACAAACGCATGCGTAATAGAAATCTTGATATTTAATGTAAATCATTCATTACCTTTAGATTTTGCGAGTATCTTTTGAGCTGTCCCAGTACAGAAGTTCGAACAGTTTTTGTGAAAATTGTGGTATTTCTTGCACACGTTTCGCTGCAGGATGGTCCGTGCGTGCCACCTAGTCTAAATGCACCAAGTAAGCCAATACAACTTATGTCGTACAAATTTCAGTATAATGTGAACGTTAGAAAACTCTGTAATGTTTCATTAATATTTCCAGCCATACTCTTAGATCCGACAGCGACTCTTAGCGATCACCTACTGCACGCTGTTCTATCTTTGCTTCATCGTGAAATCTCCGACCATGGACGTCACCTGCCACACTATTTTTCTCTATTTCACGCGTATGCACTACTCGGTCTTTCAGAGAGAGCACAGTTGCTTAAGGTAATATCCCACATTGTTTTATTACATGCAAAGTAACAACTTTTTTTTTGTACCAAGTCTTTTAATTTTGCAATTATAGTTGAATGTTCCAGTAACGTTTATGTTGGTTGCAATCGATGAGGGACCAGGTCCAACGATAAAGTATCAATATCTTGAACTAACGAAGCTGCACCAAGTTGTTAGTATGCTGATCCGTTGTTGCGATGTATCTTCGAAAGTACATTCGAGTTTCGCACAGTCTGGTGTTGCACCTCTACCAAATCCATACGGGGATCCGGGCTGCCATTCGGAATACATAATGCCTATTCAACCGCAGGCAGCAGAACTTATTTTCGTTAAGAACAAGTAAGATCTGAATTACATTTATTCTATATTGACAATATGTTAAGATGTTCTAAAGCCTTGTGTTCCTAACAGTTATATAAAAAAAGTGATAGAGGATGCTAATGTCACCGATGATGCAGTGAAATTATTGCAATATTGTTGTTGGGAAAATCCGCACCTATCACGAACAGTGCTCAGTGAATTGCTGTGGCAAATTGGATTTGCCTATACGCATGAGTTAAGACATCACACAGATTTGTTGCTCGCCATGCTCCTTATGGAGGACTCCTGGCAGACGCATCGCGTTAATAATGCATTGAAAGGTTAGTGTATTGTATTATTACACCTTTATTTTTTATAAAGATAAGAGCTAGAAATATTTTATTTCCTTGGGCGCAGGTGTTCCTGATGAAAGGGATGGCTTGTTTGAAACTATACAAAGAAGTAAGATTCACTACCAAAAACGAGCATATCAATGCATCAAGTGCATGGTACAGCTCTTTAGTAAGTGTAGACCAGCCCATCAGCTTTTACATAGTAGTCCTGAATTGAAGAGGAAATGGATTCATGCGATAGATTGGCTTCACGAGGAGCTTGACAAGGTATTATTATACAACCAACCAGTTCTGGTGCTGGTAATAACATTAACATAAGACTTATACAATGGATTGGATTTGCAGAGACCATATGCAACAACTTCATACACTCATGCGTATAACTGGTCGCCCCCAGCACAGTCAAATGATTCTACGAATGGTTATGTGCTAGAACGCAGTAACAGCGCTAAGAAAACATTAGAAAGAGCTTGTGAATTATGCCCGGATGAGGAGCAAGAGGTTGAGGATACGAGCGAAGATTGTACCGAAGAGCCCGAAAAGTATCAAGCTCAACACAAGGAGATGTCACGAACCTCACAGATTGCGTTCTGGGAATCGATAGAGTAAGATGAAGAGACTTTCTTACAATTTAGAACTAATCCATAATCTTCTTCTATATTCTCTCCTAATATTTTGTCTAGTTTTCCTTTGGACATATCCCTTATTCCACAATTACGAAGTGATGAAACACACAGAGATGAACAACCACAAGCTGGACCATCTCCGGTTCACACGCCACTACTAGCTCACGAATTGCCACCGCAGAACTGTGGACCGTCACAAAGTACCAATCCGGATCCATAATGAACACTAAATGTTAATGTTCAACTAAGTTGCTGTCTGAATAGCGTCAGGTCAGAAGACATAGCAATCAATGGTTCAGCAGCTTGTTGCCGAACGGTAGGGCCAAGTGTACAGATCTAACGAACTTACAGATGTGTTTTATTATAATTGGACTATGCGAACTTTCGATTAACCCGTCGGTTTTCTGTGGGCAGTTACTTTGATAATGATACCAAGCGATAGCCATTTGCACCATTATAGTAAGAACAAAGTAATAGACAAACAGGAGATTATGACTAAGAAAACAAATTTTTACATGTTGGTTGAGGCAACCAATTCTCATTACGGTTTTTTCCTCACATCCTCAAACGTTCACTTATCGCTCGTTTACGCATTCGTGATCGTTTCGCTTTCGAACGTAGAGGACACACTATGGAAGGAATATATCTCCCGCCGCGATTGACGATATAAACGATTTAGATAAAAATTTGATTTGCCTCGATTAATGCATGTGAACTCAAGCTTAGGGAATACGATAAGATTGTATAAATGTATAGCGAATAGTGTTATGGGGTCCCGTCTCTGCCGAGTAGGAAAGAAGCTATAAATCATAATTTTTCCGTATGCCTATGTAAATTTGTTACTAATAAAATGTTTAAATGAAACTTTCTAATGATGAAAGAATAGGGCAAAACAAAACAATAGAACTTTACGATCCGAGTAAGCACAGTTACGAGCTATGCTTGTGGACATTTGACTATTTAGTCTTTCAAGACAATTGTGACGAGTTTCCTTGTACTTAATCACGGGCATCGTGAAAAGAATTATTTTTGCGTAAGCATAAGCATACACCAATGATGCCTCCCATTGAACTTTCTTTCAGTTCAGCCCACTTGAGGAAAGAGTTGTGTGCCTTCGACACTGTGCGGCTCACCGTATTTTTAGGTAGATGTTCAACGGTCGAGTTGTTGCTCCAAATTCAATTGCTTCTGTGTTGCATATTAAGTTGAGTTATACGATTAATTGGATGTACCGGATGACGAGAGAGAGAGCGAGAGAGAGAGAGAGAGCGCACGAATATTACTGGGCGAGCATTTGCCGCGTTCACTCTCCAAAGAACTGTAGGGAAATACTGCGTATAGGTATTGGATAAGAGTCATTCTCGAAGTGAATGACGCGTGCGACGTTAATAATGTCAGAGAACTAAAGCAGTGTGGGCTCTAACTTTATATCACCACAAATTATGATACGTCGGCAGAAGCAACTGTGAATTTCTCGCAGTATTCTAATGCAGTTCTTGCTTTAAAAGAAAGCAGTTTTCTTACGAGAAGAAACGAATTGATTGGAAGTTCGGACTGATGTACACCGTACTACTTGTTCGGTGCGTGTATTGAAAATTATGAGACAGAAGGATACATATGAGTAGGACTAGTGGATATATCACAATCGAACAATACTTAAATTTCAAAACTGGCCATAGCTCTAATTTATCAAAATAACGTATGTTATATAGATATTATGTAAAAATCACGAGGAGAGTCAAGAAGAGAAATAAACACAGGCACGATAGGGATGTGGATAAGGACGAAACGTGTGTGTGTATACATAGGAATTCGCGCGGGAAAATCAACGACTATGTCAAGACACCAGAAACTAATGACATATTGACTATTGTTCGTATTTATCAAATATCCACGTTAAACCGTGTACCAAATTATATAATAGCTTTTATCGGTTAAATGATACTGGTACCTAATCTTACTCTGACATGTACATATACAACTGCTTTTTATATGTGATAAAAATTATATTCCTATTATACATTGAGGTTTAGAATGCTGTTGTAAATCCTGGTTTTTGTACACAGACTGTATGCTAAGTTTTTTTTGTTAACACGAGTGTAGTCTATAATTATTTAATATTTAATTGTTCCGCTGGACAAGCGCAATGTCGTGTATGATAACTTGATTTTTCAAATTACTATCGGATAAGTAACCGAAGCTACAAGTTGTGTCGTAATATATGTACATACATACATATGTATGTATGCATCTGTACATGTATGTATGTATGTATGTATGTGTGTGTGGGCGCGTGAGGGTATGCATGTGCGTATGTATGTATGTATGTATGTATGTATACAGGTACACCCAGGCACGTATAACAGTGTCGTTTCTCTTCCTCTTTTAACGAGCGAGATAGAGGTAATAAGGTGACATAAGGCGCGAGAGTCCGGTAAATGGTTCTAATTAATGATAACCGCTCTCAAGCTCTACCATCATTTGATTAATGTATTCTTAACGATCGTCGCTTGGTGCGAATGACCGATCTAGAATAGAAGGCCAATTGAGATTGGCGATACACTCTCATGCTCTTTTTATAAAAGAATATTGAATTCATGTACTCGCATGAGTAAGTGCGATTAATAGATTGGAATGCAGCCGATGTGAATTTTATCGTTTCCTCAGTACACGAAAGGCATCGGAAATCAAAATCGGAAGCAGGCATAGGTACATGTGTACTGAGATTTAATGAATCGTGCCAACCATACGCTCCATGCTAGCCGACTTATACTTGGCCCGAAAGATTCATGAAGCTTCGAAAGTTTCGCGGCAACTTTCTTAAATTGTAACAATCTGCTACTACTGTCTTTTTAGTTCTAGCTGTAAAGGTATACTTTATGTATTAATACGATCGACGCTCTAGTCAGTAAAATTAAATAAACAGAAGGAGATTAATAGGTGCGTTCATTTAGTAGCGAAGAGATACATATTTCCGAAGCTTTTTAAATTCAGGAGAATCAAATTATTTTATAAGTACACGAAAACAATGAACTTGCCCATGTGCCTGTATTGTAAGATTACGCATCTTTGACACTTCATCGTACGAAACATAATTTCCTTGTTGGTTTACTGCGGCCATGCGTCACGAGTGTTGTTCTGTACAACTACACGGTTGTCTTGTCTTTCATCACTTTCATGATATTGCATTTGATGGAGAACTAATTGTACAGCAACTATTCCTAACCTTGTCCATTATTAGACCTTACCACTTTTCTTTTAACAACATTCTACTCGACATACCTTATCCTCTACGGTTCCCTTTCCCATTTCTCCGACATACCTATATCGTGTAGCTGTGACTGCAACACAGCTGACTCGATCGCAAAGGGATAAAGGGCCTACATGCTTGATCCTTAGTTCGACTTAAGTGTCAATCGTATTATTAAAATAAATTTTATTTATCACCAAAGAGTTCTTTTGCGTACAACTGCAGAAACACCCTTTCCCAGGATACTGGGAGAGATAAGAAACCGTGCTGATTTTCTTTACGATCTTAAGATTCATTATACGTCGGCCTTGATGGGAAAATCACCGCGTTTACCAAGACTTCGGTACTTTAATATTTCACGAGAACGGTTGTGCGTCTTTAGTGAAAACTTGTTGATCTTGTCATAGTTGGAGATAAGTTAAAAGCTACCATCCGATAAAGAAGATATGGGCGTCGACGGAGACTGGTCTACCGAATATCGATATTCAATAGAAATTTCCCAATTTATTTGGTCGAGCGATTGGAAGAAGCACTTTGGGCCAGTTAGTTGACCGAACGTATACACAACAATGATTCCTTTTATGCGGTGACTTTGGAACTGGCAGTAATACTGTGAAAGAGACATATAATAAAGAGCGATTCATTACCCCTCCAATAATCCCGAATCGTGATTGTGGTGGTCAGCGTCTACGCGTAGATAAATATAATCACTATTATAAGGTTTAAGTAAGCAGTCTTATCAACTGCGTATGAATTTCTGATGAACCAACTTCTGTCTCCCGGGTTATCTTCCTGAGTTTGTGACAGGCATCAGTCGCCTGCAGGCTTTCGAGACAAGGAGTCAGGAAAAACACAAATCTTCCTTAGTGGGTCGACCAGTCACCGAATTCACATATCAACATGAATTCAATAACTAGTAAGATCTCAACGCATATTTAGCAATTACGAGTGATTGTTATCCTTCGAGTACCGCCTGTCATAATCTCAATAACTCTTGCAATCTGATAATGCTTTCTCCACTTAACGATACCGCGAGATTCGATTCATTCCACTTCCGTAACGTTGCTCACGTAAACCAACGACAGTAGTTCTATTGCGGGAGGAAAACACGCAGTTCAAATTGATAACATCTAATTCCCAGCAAGTTACATAAAATCATAACAACGCTGCCGCAGATAACTGCCGGTTATAAAATAGAAACTAATGATCGCTCTACGTTTCTTTTTCTTCTTTCCGCGTAGAAAATGCAGCACGGTTTGTTTGCATCGAAGACTACGAAAATTATGCCCTTCAACAGTTAAACCCACCTGCGAGGGATTATTATAAAAGTGGGGCAGGCGCTGAGTATAGCTTGACATTGAATAGGCAAGCGTTTAGGAAGTAAGTAGGATATTCTGGGGACGTCAATAATGAATGATTTACAAATTGCTCTCGGGAATGGTACACTTTTACCAGGTACAGAATACGTCCACGATTCTTGAGGGACGTTTCCAAGAGGGACATAAGTACAACGATCCTAGGAAACAAGATATCCATGCCAGTTGGGGTGGCACCAACTGCGATGCAACGAATGGCACATCCTGATGGAGAGTGTGCAAATGCTCGTGGTAAGTCGCACATCTAGATAAAGACAGACGTCTGGTACACTTGGGATTCTTCAGCTGTTTTCATAAAAAATGTTTATTAAATCAGATAAGGGCTTTACAAAAATAGTTATAACAGTGGAAAGACGCCGCAAGGGTGTCCGTTTAGTCTGTATCAATCACAGCCAGTGTAGAATGTCTGTGTGATATAATGTTATGTATTTGCTCCCGACAATCGTATCACTTTACACATGTCTTTCATTTTCTATCATAAACGGTATACCACTTAATTACACGTCGCCTTACTGACAACCCTGCGAAATACGTTTCAATGATGAAGCTATGCACGAGCTGTGTACATGAAACTTGACAATTCCAGAGCTACGAATAGGAGAAGTAGACTTGGAAACCTCAGCTATATTTGTAAGGCACAACAGAGGGTGGATTTCTGTGTTATTTACATTGATCGGCTTCCCGCTAGAAATCTATGCTGGGATAATCTCGATAGCGCAAACAATCGAAATGACTGCCGGTTGCTTTTTGCAAAAGACACTTTAGGGATGGATTTATTAAATTTAGGATAGTTTGATTGAATCGTAGCTAATCGTGACTAGTTGTTGCGTTCGGCGAGTAAGTAAAAGTATATAATAAAAGAGAATGTTAACGAGTGGGCTGGGCAATCTATGGCTAGAAAATTACATGGATTAATTCACTTTCGATCCGACGTTATCCCAGTCGTTAATCGCCTTCATATTAACAGTCTCTATTCTCCACTTTTGTGTGGCAGAGGAAGGATCGCAGGCAGTGATAAAGACTTTCTTGCGACTGGGATCAGTGTCCAAGCAACGCATGGAATATCCATGCATCAACCATTGCTTCTCGACGTCGTACCTCCATAGTTGATTGCCTTGTTTCCCGTGACACGGGTACAAGCACACCGGTGCTTTCTGGTCTCCACGAGAGACGTCCAGGCATTCGGTACGATCCTTAGGTCTAATATCCTTGTGCCAAGTCAATCTGAACTCTTGTTCTCCCGATATGTGAGGATTGTCCTTAATGCAATTGTCCACGGTTACCAGTTCATCCCTTTTTCGTTTTTTCGCGTCTAAGCACAATTCCGGTACTCCCATATTTCTTATCTCACCATACGCAAAATCATCCGGCTCGATAGGTGGATATACCTCAACTAGATCGAACGCTATATTTTCTATGAACCACTTGAACGATTTGCAATGAAGCTTCTTTCTTAAATTTCGTTGTTCCGTCAAATCTCCCGGATCTAGAGCCCGCATATGCGGCCTTCTCAGGTAAATATATTCCGCGTATTCGTCCATCCAAACTTCGGCGACGCGCTTATAATTTCTACCTAGGAAGTCACCGCGGCCAGGATTCGGGAAAGGTGGGAATTTCCGGTAAATGTGACCCACCCTCGAACAGGGGGCATCGTACATTTCACCGCCGCACTGCCAAATCTTAAACGACAACTCGTACTGCTCCCCACCCCATATGTCTAAGCCAGGGTCGTATCCACCAAGCTCCCAGAAAAATCTTGCACTTATGGCAAAGAGGCCCCCTGCCATTATGGGACTTTTAAATGGCTCCGCTGGTCGCTTGAGATCATCCGGCAATAATGGCAAACGTTTATAGTAGAGTTCCCAGTCGAATGCTCCTCTTGCACCTTCGTCTTGGGCTTTGTATTGAAATGTCTCATAGGCTATGACATCAATGAAAGGGCAGACACAAGTCTTATAGTCTTGCGCTATAGGTTCCAGCAGAGGTGGAAGCCAGTTCACATTGGCTTCGCTGTGCGAATCTAGGAATACCAATACTTTTGCCTTGGCAGCTTTCGCTCCAGCCAACCGACCTCTAATTAAGCCAGACCGCTTTGGCAATCTTATGATCTTTACTTTGGGCAAATTTTCAGCCACATACTCATCTAACTTCTTTTTCAATTCTACCTTGGTACTAGCATCATCAACTAGTATGATTTCTTCAAGGAGAGATGGTGGAGATCGATTCACTACGCTCCAGCATGTTCTCATCAAGGTACTAAAGTGCTCATTATGAAAGGAGACTATCACCGAGACCGAGTCTAGCTTTCTCAAGTATTTTTTCCTCTTGCAATCAGGATGTCTAATGTCAGGTATAGAACGATTCAATGAGATTTCATCGCTAAGTGCTGCATTGAAACCATTGACCTGATACAATTTTTCTTTGAGAACATTGAGAGACGGTGACAAGAATGCTGGTGCTCCCTGCTCACCCATGCCGCGTCGCTTAGCCTCTTCGTCGATTCTCTTATAATCGTGCCAATCAATCCTTTCAGACTCATCCTGTTAAAGATTGATTGATAGATTGATTGACCGGTTAAACAGAGAGACATATCGTGGCTCTATGAGGAAGGCGTTTAGCGAATCAACAATAGAAGCGGCAGAGAGTTGGCGAGACATATATCTATATAGCGAAAAATAGCGAAGAGCGTTTCTCTGGGTGCAAGCAGGGAATTGTACGGCACTGCCTGCCGGAATGTAGAAGGTTAAGGCGCCCAAAGATAATCCGGATTCGTAACCTTTCCAATGAGAGAAGGGCCTTGGCTTAATTATTCTCTTACCTGATTAAGATGCTCGGCAATGTCTGACTGAGACTTCACCGAGTATTTGATGTCAGCTGGATCGAGAGCTATGAACGGTGCCGGCGGCGTCAGCTGCTCCGAATAAGGCGCAGCCCTGATATACCGGAACACAACTACCGTCAACAATACGGCCAAAGCCGCTAATAGGCAGAACTTGACCAAACTTATCACATTTCTCTTCATCATCGTGAAAGGGTCATGACGCGCGGCAAACACTCCCGAGGAACCGTTCCGGGAAGCCGGTTTCCCAAGCTACCCTTTCCACGCTAACCTCATCTGTCTCGAGGCCACTACACACCTCAGAAGCCCCTTATCCTTATCAGATATTATCAGAACCCCGCCAACTATACGAATCGCCCGCTTACCCATCTATTTACTTTCTCATCTATGTATACCTATGCTTCATCTATACTTGATTAGGCACACACGCGCACTCGCGCACTCGCATCTCATTACGTCTCGCACTAATGTCGAACCGGTTCAATAATCGATCGACCGTTCCATCGATCTAATTCCAATTTCGATGAAACGGTTATTTTGCTGCACGCACGCACAACCACCAACCAGTTGCACAGCTGACAACATTTCTTATCAAATGTTTCAATGCAGCCGCTGCGGCAGCCGGAACTATCTTTACACTCTCGACAATATCAACGAGCAGCATCGAAGAAGTGGCTCAGGCGGCACCAAATGCAATCAAGTGGTTCCAATTATATGTTTATACGGACCGGGATGTTACCTTGAATTTGGTACGGCGTGCCGAAGCCGCTGGTTTCAAGGCACTTGTTTTGACAGTGGATGCACCTATGTTCGGCGACAGGCGGGCAGATCAAAGAAATAAGTTTGCACTACCCACTCACTTGAGGTATCAGTACATCTTGAGCGGCTTCTTTCGTCAGTCAAATTCACCTTCTAATATTTATGTTAATCTTGTGCACTATGATAGGCTAGCGAACTTCGAAGGAGAGTTGGCAAATAATGTGACAAACGCAAAGCTTGGATCGGGACTGAATGAGTACGTAACGGCCCTTTTCGACCCCTCTCTATCCTGGGAAGACGTCAAGTGGCTCAAAAGGTAGGAACCTCTCCCGTTATACATTTTTCTACCTGCTTTTACATTAACTCGTGCCTTCTATCTGCTTTCCCAACATTTTCCGAGGTTAACAGTTGGTGGAGAATGTTTTCTTGCATTCAAAAATTTTCGATTTTTCGAAGGTTCTGGGACTGGGACGAACGCTTGATTTTTCGATTGCTCGTGTCTCAAAACGCATAAAAAACATAAATGTTGTGGGGGAAATGCCGGAATTCTACCTAAAACAGCTGGAAAACCGATCTTGAATATTTCATTTCAACGGTTTTCCGTATGTTTTTTTATCTTCCCGACCTTTCCCGGGGCTGAAACTTTGTAGAAAGTGTTTTTTTACATCGAGGAAGAAGTAGAAAAAATTCCAAGACCCTAGCTCAAAATTCATTTTTTCGCAAATTTTTTAAGGCATACCCCTTCAAAAATTTTCGATTTTTCGAAGGTTCTGGGACCGGGACGAACGCTTGATTTTTCGATTGCTCGTGTCTCAAAACGGATAAAAAACATAAATGTTGTGGGGGAAATGCCGGAATTCTACCTAAAACAGGTGGAAAACCGATCTTGAATATTTCATTTCAACGGTTTTCCGTATGTTTTTTTATCTTCCCGACCTTTCCCGGGGCTGAAACTTTGTAGAAAGTGTTTTTTTACATCGAGGAAGAAGTAGAAAAAATTCCAGAGCCCTAGCTCAAAATTCATTTTTTCGCAAATTTTTTAAGGCATACCCCTTCAAAAATTTTCGATTTTTCGAAGGTTCTGGGACCGGGACGAACGCTTGATTTTTCGATTGCTCGTGTCTCAAAACGGATAAAAAACATAAATGTTGTGGGGGAAATGCCGGAATTCTACCTAAAACACATGGAAAACCGATCTTGAATATTTCATTTCAACGGTTTTCCCTATGTTTTTTTATCTTCCCGACCTTTCCCGGGGCTGAAATTTTGTAGAAAGTGTTTTTTTACATCGAGGAAGAAGTGGTAAAAATTCCAGAGCCCTAGCTCAAAATTCATTTTTTCGCAATTTTTTTAAGGCATACCCCTTCAAAAATTTTCGATTTTTCGAAGGTTCTGGGACCGGGACGAACGCTTGATTTTTCGATTGCTCGTGTCTCAAAACGGATAAAAAACATAAATGTTGTAGGGGAAATGCCGGAATTCTACCTAAAACACGTGAAAACAGACTCCTGAATAATTGATTTCATCTAATTTAGGCGGTATTTCCCACGTTTTTCGTACTTCCCGGCATTTTCTGGGGTTGAAATTTGGTGAAGAATGTTTTTTTGCATCAAGGAAGAAGTGATATAAATTCCAAAGCTCTAATTGAAAAAATCAGATGATGGTCAGGTGGACACTACTGA
Organism: Ectemnius continuus; assembly: GCA_910591665.1. Lineage (NCBI taxonomy): Eukaryota > Metazoa > Arthropoda > Insecta > Hymenoptera > Crabronidae > Ectemnius > Ectemnius continuus. Next base: position 1,205,123 of record OU342868.1, on the reverse strand, counting down.
ATTTGTTCAGATTTTTACATTAAAAATCGGGTTTTTTATTCTGTGTAGAGTGACGAAGCTACCAATAATTTTGAAAGGAATTTTAACTGCCGAGGATGCAATCTTAGCGGTAAAGAGTGGAGCAAGTGGCATTATTGTCTCGAATCACGGTGCTCGCCAAGTGGATTGTGTGCCAGCATCGGTTGGTACAGTTTTATTCTGGTTTTTTCCTGTCTTGTAACTGCAATGCCAAAATGATCTTTCTGTAGATTGAAGCTTTACCGGAAATAGTAAAAGCAGTCGGAGGTCAAATCGAGATTTATATGGATGGTGGAGTTACGCAAGGGATCGACGTTTTTAGGGCACTTGCGTTGGGTGCAAAAATGGTGTTTATAGGTCGTCCTATGCTGTGGGGTTTGACTTATAGCGGTGAACAAGGTGCTCGAAATATTCTCGAAATTATGCGGAAAGAGGTGGATCAAACATTTGCGCTTACAGGTACAGGATTTTGACGTACATAGAGGCAACCAGTTGGTTGAATTAGTTACATGAAAAAAAGCGTAATCGGGTTCTTTCATTTAGGATGCAAATCTGTGGAAGACGTGACGAGGGACATGGTGATCCACGAGTCTTATTACAGTCGTCTATGACCTGATATGCACTATGTAAAAAATAATACTGACTTGTATGCAGTGACGTAGAAATAAATGTTTCGTTCAAACAATTAGAAGGGTGGTGATCTTGTTTAGGAATCCAGCCTTCTCCTTCACAATACGGTTGGCGCTTTATTGATTATACATATATATACAACATATGTATATATCTTGCCCATCGTATAGGTACATGCATATGTGCGAGATAATATTCACAGACATACATTCGCACACACGCAGCTAAAATCATTCTTAGTTTGTAGTATTCGCAAATGGAACAGATTGACTATTAATATCGATACAGATGCATGGAACATGCAGCAGAGTTATCACTTGCCTATTCGAATCATAAAATAGTCCTCTTTTCTGCTATACATTTCTGATAGCGCGCGCTCCCGTTATACTCGGATGCCAGCGAGGCCGACATTGACAAAAAAATAAATTGTCCATTTCGATATGCTAGTCGGATAGTAACTCTCTTTTCTTTAACTGACAGCTTTACAACATTAGAGATTACGGTTTTTGGTATGTATGTATATGACCGGCCAGATACCTATGATCAGCCAATCCGCGCGAAATAGGATCTTCCAAGTGTGTCACTTCTCTCTCAGCATCCCAGTGCGTAATTTGCAAATTTGGCAAGCGAACGATACCGAAACGCTCCTTAAAAATAGTCAATTCAGCAGATTCTCCGGGGTGCTTTACAACATATTTCTGCCAGCATCATCAGCGAATCATAAAGTACCCGGCACTGTACGTGGTATTTATGTATAGTGGTTTCATCACGCTACTAGTTTCCTTGCGTATGCACGCGACACAACTAATTATTTATAATATGTATACGCAATATACATTCGTGCGGTGGCTGTGTGTAGTTTCTTATGTACCTTATATATACATGCATACAGACATATGCCTTGCTGCCCGTTGCACCAGGGCCACTGAGGGCAAGCGTACATATTTTACACAAAATTTGAATTCAAAGGGGACACGTTTGCGTAGCGACTCTAAACCAAGTGGAACCGAAAAGGTTCCTCGCGTACCACCATGATCATAATCATCATCATCAGGAGCAGCAGCAGCAGCAGCAGCAAGAGCAGCAGCTGTACGATAATTATACATTATGGCACAATAAACGCCTAAATAGCCTTTCGCCAAGGGAGTCGATTGGAAGCTTACAGGGATAATTTCTCTAATTTGCCAGGGTTCCTCGTGTTGTTCTCGAGAAACCAGCGCAAACGTCCTCCCCGGATGAAAGTTGGCTGTGTACATTCATAGTATAACCGGTATACGTTTGGCTAATACAGAAAGTAACGATAGACACAGAGTGTATATACTGGGATTAGTTGTCTTCCGTGTGAGATCGGTCTAATCGAGTGTGTAACTGTGTCTTGAAGGGCCAGCCAGAGTTAGGAGAGCACTAGCGCACAAGCAGCGTTTTCCTCCCCTGGCCGATAGTAGAATAATAGTAGTGTAAAATTCATTGGTCCAGAGGTTTGTGACTGTCTGAAAGGGTATGGCTCTCGTAGACTGTCGAGATCGCCAAATGAGAGGGTCCAAATTCTCAATGACTACAAGATATGTAATACGCAGAGTGTTATTACCCCTTTACCAAAAAGTGTTCAACCTTCCGAGTGGATCGAGTGGAAGAATGGAAAAGTTGTCCTACTTGACAAATCTTTCGGGCCTCTCGATGTAAAAATGTGATGATCAGAGAACAACAGGCTTGTTGATTGGCGATGGTGATCGAGTCTTTCTCGGGTAGCGAACCACTTGTCACTCTATCCTAATATTGATGAACCTAACAAGATGAGGAAGGGCCTCAACTACTTGCCACTGGAATTCCTATGGTGAGCCGTGTTCCATTCTGACTGGATCTCAATGATGGATCGATCGTGTCAAGTGTCTCATCGGACTTGGCTTCGTTCCGAATATATTGCAAGTGTAAAAACATGTTTAGAATATTGGTTTACAGTCTGTATGGAACAGGTATGAGTCTTGTAAGTATCTCATGTGTACGAGTAATAGTTGTGCCTTTCTCAGCTAGCTATGAATGGTTGCCTCATTCATTGAATCTTTTTCTACACATGGTTACACACAACTAACGTTAAACTTTCAGGAACTATGTGAGACAATGCGTGTTTTCTCTACTATGCAATCACTGCCATCTACCTCTTATGAGTTCTTCTTGCCATAAAAAGGTCAAATGAGTAAGGAGCGACCTGGACTTGACACGCATTTGGAAGGTCGATTAATTTTATGAGCTCGAATAATGCTCCCATAAGCACCCTTCTCACCGGTAGGATTGCATCGACCGATGCAAGTTCCCTAGTGATTTTGATCGTTCGACACCGATAGATTGTTGTCTTTGGGCAATCATCAACAACGACGACAACAATGACAACGACGACGACAATACTTAGCTAAACATCAAAGAACATCGAACAGTTTATGCGCGTGCTCAATCCCTGCGATCAGTCTGAATCTAATTGACACGATGTATGTATACAGAAGGTTTCCGCTTTACCTGCCCTGCGCGTTAATTGCTGCCTTGTCACCTCGTTTATGTTATATTTACCACCACTAAAAAATTTGGAGCTATTTAACTAGCGTATTCCCGTGCAACCACCTTCGCCAATATGTTTGACACCGCGCACAATTACGGAAAGCTACAGACGGCAATGCATCCATCAGATTTTAAGTTTAATCGCTGCTCTACTCGTTGGAACTCGATGAAAACCATCTCCCTCTACCAGTTACCGCGCGCTTACCTTTAAAGACAGGTTTCCTAAAATGTCTCGTCGATCTTAATTTAACTATCTACGTAGATGATATGGAAACATTTGCCAACTTGGGTTGTGCGACAGGGCATTCTGCGCGTTCTATCTTGTCGCATCTCGGCAGAGAATGAATCAGAAAAGCTTTCGGTAGAAACAATTTGTATAATTGAACGCGAAAACTAATAAATCCTAAGAAAATAATCATAATGCAAAACTGTGTGTCCCGAGTCATAAGAATCCGCGCATCAACTAAGAAAATGTACGAAAAAAATCAACAAAAAGTTCCATCTTCAGACACACTTCAGTTTTTATTTCGTTATATTATACACTTAGATATATCTGGATCATTTGACATGAAAGGCGAGGCTCGTGAGTCCCTGTCTCGAATGAAACAAAAAATAATTGCCATTCAAGAACTTCGCTTTCCTATTCCCTTTTTGTAGTATATAGATGTATTGTCCTGGCTGTTGGTACGTGAAATATCAGTATATTGCATACGTTCCCGCAAGATTATTAATCGATCGAGTTGCAGCGAAAAAGAAAATCTGCCCTAGAGCTTGCTCGCACTAGTCTCATGGCCAAGGCTGAATGGTCAGCCAGCTCATCAAGGAGCAGCTTCCCTCTTCCTTTGTTCTTTTTTGACTTAGTATCACAAGAGTGTACCTACACTCTAATTTACATCCTAGACAATGCTATTTACAATACTTATTATGCATCGCGTGGGTTTAGCATGGTATATGTATATTCGGTACTACTCTAAGAAGCTGGTAGCTACATTAATACGTTTGTGCTGCCATTCCTCTTTGCAATGCTCCATCGAATTTGTCGGTAGTGTGTCAGGGAACGTTCTTTCATCTAAGTGCGTTTTATAACTGGTGCACGGACTTTCTCCCGTCAACAGCGTCTCGATTCTACCATTCTCCTCACTGATACTGCCAGTTCTCAGTCTTTCGAGAATTCGAAAATCCGCTGATACTAGCGGCCACTATGAAAACTTCACTAGCTTTGATTGATTGGTTGGCTTGCCTGGCGCTCGCGCTATCAAGCACACTTGCTGCCACGCAGAGCCTCACGAATCGATTATAACGACAACAGTCGGACGTTATTAGAAAAAGCGGTTCCAAGAGTATGAAGATCGAAAATCGTAGAAATGATCCAAGTTACAAGTTGTATCTAGTAATATGGAGAGAATGATAACAGTTCGACTATGTCTGTATAAAAGGGTCAAGTTTTTAACAGTACTTTAAATTGGGATATTGTTAGAAACGGCATTATCCAATAGCGAAATTTTGTCTAATGTTGTTAGGTCATAAACACTGTCACGCACTGGTCGGGCTGTCGTGTGACCAGCGTAACCGAATAGTGTTTCAAGGGGAATTCAATTTATAAAATCGATTATCAAAACGTCTTCTGGAGTTTTGAGCTTTTTGCTAGCATCGTCGCTCTGTGATTTTCTTTTTCTAAAAAACAAATGGTCATTGAGAATGGCATGTGCTAACTATGCACCAATCGCACTTTCCGGCCAAAGAAAATCAATGCTTATAAAAGAATGCAATAGAAACGGTGGGATTTTCGACATTTGTTTGACTACTTGGAGTGGAAACTCTATCGAGTCTCCTGATAATTGCGCAACGCGACATCAAGCTCGTATAGTTTCATGGTCTTGGTGATAATCGACTAATGTCGAAGGAGCATGTAAGTTGAGCATCTAGTATTGACTGTTGACGAAATTTGCGACCCTTGCCAGAGCTGTACACATTCATTGAATTATATGAGATATGCGAGCAGTTTTAATATTATATGAAATCACGTATTTCTACCAATAGAAACAGGAATGATCTGAAACATAAGAAGTGTTGTTAAAATAACGTTCCCAGCATTTCAGAAATATGCTTCCACTGTGTTATGCCAGACTGCTCGAGTTCGTGTAACCGATTAATATGAAAAATGTGTCATTGGCACAAGGTAGTAGGTATCCTTGGTTGCTGTTCGCGAGAACTTTGTACATCTCTGTAGAATCGCAAGATTTTCAAAGCGTCAAAGTGGTGAGTGTACACGATAGGTCAGATAGTACTGCTTGCACTTTACAAGTTCGAGCAAATACATATGCAGTATATTAATAGAGGGAGAGAAAGAGAGCGAAGCGAGGCACCGGCGTGAGTTCGTTGTGGGCAATTGAGATTGAAAGCATGTTTCCTCTTCAACATTGGTAGGGTGACAGACACTCTGATCTTGCACACAGTGAACATTAAACGCGCTGCTTCCACGTGATTAATCTCACCATCTGAATTTACAAATCAACAAATCGGCACGAACTTTTCCTGATTACTTGTTCTCAGATCCTAGATCATTACATCGGGCGTATGAGCGTGGGAACGCTCTGTTGTAGTGTCTGACCGAAGGCAGACTCTTCTGTACTTGCGTGTGTGTCGTCCATGGCGCGCGGATGTGTGTCTCGTTAGGATATAGGTGTATGTATGTACGTATGTACGTAGCTCGCTACACAGTGCTCTGCAACATTCTCAGGAGTGCTGCGTTAAAATTAATCATCGTAACACGATTGTAATATATATATTTACATTTACTATCTACATTATCTACACATCAACAAACACGGTTAGTTTAGATTTTCATCGTAGTGTCGTGTTCCATAATATTATTATCCTTCGAATGAAATTTTTAAGCCTTTTCTCTTTCTCTCTCTGGTTCACCTTCTCGATACGCGTCCAATAGCGGCCATTCACTCAAACACACATCATTTCTTACCACTGACAATCATCGGCACCATAATCTCTTTAAAACTTAGCGTCGTCTTATTCTCGCGCGACTAGTTCGAAGCAACGATTATCAGTAAACGAATATTCCTGTCGTTAGATTCCTCGAGCCTCGATGCACGCTCAATATTCGGATGAGCGTGCGCGACTACTTCTCCAACGGGATATAAAAAATCAAATAAATACGCCAACTTAAAAACATGGGTCGGGAAGTAATTAGCGATGAAAGCGGTGCAGCTATTATAGACCGTAAGTCAACGCTCGGCTGCAACGGTTGATTTTGACGCCACTATCCGCTATTTCGTAAATATCTCCAGTCTCTCGTATTTCTTTTCGAAGAGCCGTGCTCCGAAAAATGCCATTGAAAAAGCCTTCGTCGCGTATGTGCAACACGATCCCTCTTTCAGATTTCAGAACAGTGTTCTCAATCTAACGCGCGTATATTTCGGCAATCGTTCGAATCTCCTGTGGTAACGTCCCTTAGAACGGTTCAACTTCCTCGGATGCGACCCCGGGGTACGATATCGCCACGAAGCATCCGAGTTCAAGTGAGATTAGGCTGTGCTGACGGCGAAGCTGCGGACAGTGAGTACAAGGCCGAATCCTATATGAACGCCCAGCATTCAAGTGTCTTTACCACGAAGTCTTCGCGAGGTGCAAGTGGCTCATTCCCATATGTACTGCAGGATTGCGTTCTACCTTGATACAGGTCCCCGTCTAACCATAGCCCAAACTTTCCACTGTAACAAACAATTCACATGTTCTTTTTTCAAAGATCCAGCTCATACAACCAAAATTTGTCCCGAACCAGTTTCTTCCGAATGAAAGCTAAACAATGAGAACTGTATACTATGCATTCTTTCGGTAGATTGGCTAAAAAGTAATACTCACTCTCCCGCTCCGATGGCTAGGCTCTCGTTGTTTCCTTTGATAAAATACATATTGTCCCCTGTCCAGTTGAAAGCCTGGAACCTCGGCGTAAACCTGAAGAGCAGGGACTCGCCCGTACCATAGAAGTGGTCGCTCACGTGAAGAGAGCAGGAGGTCAATGCACCAAACACCTGTGAGCAAGCAAAATAATTGATGTGCGGAGTCACAAGTGTATTTGATTAATGAAAAGAGTTGACACCGCGCGCGAGCCGACAGTTCGAGCTACTTTCCACCGATCAACTCTCACACTTGGACTTTGTTTCTACAGTTGGCGGAGCAGCTCTCAATGTCCAACGACGAGCATATCCACCAACCAGAAATAAGAGATATATCCCACTTTTTCTCGAGAAATTCTCTTTTTTTTTATTAAGACTTCCAGTATGCAAAGTAGGTCAAGAAAGTGAACTTACATTGCCTTCGGTATCTTCGATCACAAGTAGAATTGGACTTTCAACCTTTGCCATCTTCCTGTACATGCTGTTCAGGCTGAAACCATGCTGACTGGTACTGAAGACCAGGGTCCAGAGGTAGCCTTCTGCCCTTGCTGGCAAGTGGCGGCACAGCTGCTCTCTGTGCTCGTCGCTCAGAATTTCTGTCGTCCCAACTAAATCAGGCACGATCACTTCGTTGTCTATGGAGGCCGCGCTGTTTGCGTACAGTGCCCGTCGGAGCTCCTCGCTCATAGACAGTACCTGTGAATATTAATGTAATACGTGTCAATGGATCTCGATGGAATATGAATAAAATCTGGGCAGGGATTAGGATCAGGATTAGGATCAGGATCGGTTTGCCCGAGAGACGCATACGACACGTGGCACGACACATCATTCCAAAGAAATCATCGTCGTACATTTGCGAGCAGCGATCCTCATCGGTCGACGTCAACAATTAGAGGAAAACTTGGATTCTTTGCTAAGTAAAGTCGGGTGACTGCTAAGTACTTGGACGATGAATTCTTTTCAATGATATGAGATCACGTAATAGTGAGTTCCAGCAGACATCCAACTCTGGAGAGACCGTTGGCTGTCTGTTGCTCGCCGTCTGCTACCTCAGGGCATCACACACATGACACTTTATACATTCAAGGGTAACATCATTAGACGGGCTGACAGCAAAAGGATACATACATATATCCAATCATCTCTAATCCTAGGCTCTAAGGGCTAATACAATTGGGAGACGTACACACTACGATGCATTCAAGTGTTATGTTGTCATAACTATCGCAGTGTTTTCATACAGCTGGCTACTGACTCGTTCAGATAAGCGGCTTTACAGTTCATCCTCGAGTATTACGAAATCTACATAAGACAGGTGCAATCCAGAGGAGAGTATTACGTCTATGCCAGCTGGAGGAGTTCAACGTTGAAATGATGACCCGGGGAAGGCGCGCGCAAATCATCGAGGAAACCCACTTCAAGTTTTCCATGTTGCGGATCTGCATTTTGCCGAGAATAGCGCAACCTCTCGCCTAACAAATATTCATACACAGAAGACACAATGAATACTATAACAGTTGCAAGGATAGCAACTTGCCGAAGGCATGACGACATCCTTTGACTTCGTTACGCTAGTCGATCGAGCCGAGGGTGCAATTTATTCTCGGCAAGTTCCACCTACTATCGCCAACCACTCCAAACAGTTGCACTATGTCATTTAACTATTCCGCCTCAATCAATCAATCCCTCAAAGTATCAACTATCCAGTAATTCATCGTGGCAAAAAAAAATGCTTGCCCGCTCATCACAGCCAATAACAACAGCATATCGGTTAATTAGTGGCAATGTAAATACAGAGAGTGGCTGAGAGGAAGAGAGCGAGCAGTAAGAGTTATCAGCTGGCCGGAAAAAACTGATGGATTGCTAGCAAAGAGTGCATGCTTGCTGTTATTCCGTCGTATCAACAATTAGACAAGATCGTCAGTGTCTTGTTTATTAAAAGGGTGAGGGAGAGAGGGAGAAGGGGTTGATAGGTTGACGGGAGATGACCCTGTGACACAAGCCGAGCGATTACGAGCCCCGAGCGCTTTGTGCCTCTGTCAGTCTGTCTCACCGTAAGCGGCTTTATCGTTCTTGACCCGCGACACCTTTATCCCGACAATCGCCGAAAGGAAAACCTTACCAAGCCTATCTCTGCACCGAGAGAAAAACAGAGCAACTTATCCGCTTGGTGGGAGATACTGGTAAGAAAGCTAGGAGAAGAGACACCGGGACAATAACACCAAGTGGAGAGCTGAATCATCTTAGAATTAGGAGGCGGGGGGAGAGGGCCATCTGCGAGGAAAGGATCTTGCCGATTTCTTAATGGGCAATAGAGCGAGCCAACTGGAATCCGTTGGAATAGTGGTGAAACCCTGCCTATCTACTAGGACGGTGAGAATATCGAGTAACAAAAACGAGTCGGCCACTCTGTGAACGAGTCCGTAGGAAAGGAAAGGATTGCAACTGGAGAACAGTTATCTGTCCATGTGTGCATGTGTGCTGCTGTTGGTGCTTGCTAACGAAAAAGTGGGAAAGGTCAACCTGCTCGGACATTCTGCAATGGGAGTGTGCGTAGCGCGGAATTATTCGCAATATCGGCGGCCTTCTCGCCGGAACTGGCCTCGGCAACAACTTCTATTGCCAGCCAGCCAGCCAGACAGCAATAGTTCTGCTAGGCGGGATCGATCGGGATATCGCGGAGCCTGGCATTGAATATGATTCTAATGAATATAGTTATCTATCGATAGGGAAAGCTTGCTCCGCCTCACCGAGAGCATCCTCGAGGAATGTTGAAAGACGTAGCTCAAGATCGAGCGGTCCGTGTCTGCCGTCATTTCGGAGGAGATGGTCGCCGTCGAGAACACCGGTCACTGCTCCCACCAACTTTTTTCACAGACTTCCAACCAGCCAGGATAATCAGTGGCAAGTGCCCAGGTTTATTGCTACTCTTTCTGTTGATACATGCGCCCTGAAGAATAGCTTGTGTGAGGAGCGATGCGCGGCGACGCGACGCGACGTTTAATAAACAAATATCGGAGTTTATCCGAGGTTGGTTGCTCCGTGCAGCGGCGCCAGCTCCAGACTGAACACCGAAGGAGAGCGCGTCCAATCTTTTTCTTCGCTTCAAATGGCCGTCGTCGCGGCGGCCGTTCGAGAACTGCAGATACGCAAGAAACTTTTCGTCCGCCTCTTATTTCCGCCCTGCCCCTTTCTCCCTCCGATCCTAACTGTCAAGTACATACCCATACAGGTAAGTACAGCAGCGAATTCTCTTCTGGCGAGAGTGGCCAGAGTGGCCCGAGTGACTCGATCCGACGACCTCGAAGGTATTATTCCCAATCGTCCTTCGATGAACCGCTGCTGTCGCGGCCGATCACAATGACGAGATGATAGTGGCCACTGCCACTGCCACTGCCACTGCCAACCGAACCACGCACGCCCAAAACACTTGGCTCATCTTGATCTTACCGACAAACAAGTCGATCGCACAATGCCTATCTGATCTTTTCTTCTCAGAAATAGCTATCTGACCGGTCCCAAGTGGGAACTGGCAGCGAGATTGTTGGATTATCGCTGCCGAATCAATCGGTCATCTGCACTGATAAATCCGCAGCTTTCGAAAAACTACTACATCCACATCAACTCTGATGGACAGCTCGAGATAGGTTTTAATCTCGCGTGATCTCCTTTCCGCGAACAACAGATTAATCCTCGAGTGATTCCTCATGGCAGACGCTGGCTCATGCCTCTCGTACTTGGTACAAATCATTCGGCCTAGATCAATCTTGCAACAAACAAGCCACACAGCGACTTTCTTGCCTCCTCAAATTACATAATTTGCCAAAGCCAGTCATTTAAAGGAATCGTTTTGGTTGGATGGGGGGAGGCGAGGATCGGATGATTGATGAGCCCTTGCACGCTGAAACTGGCGCAAGCTAATAATCGGGTGGGATACTGAAATTAGAACGCTTCCGTGGATTCTCGGATGAACATAGGTTGTCGGACCTTTATACTAACTTCCTGGTTCGCTTGAATCGCATTACGCGCTGCAGAGCTAAAAGCTGCCTGTCTCATTATCGACACTCATAAATGTCTGTTAAGATTGTGTTGGGCGAGGGTAGGCTTTCGTGCAGGAAACTGTTCCGGTTGACCGTCGATTTCTGGGAAATTGATAGTTGGACGCTTCGGGGGCTTCGCAAAAGGCATTAAAGCCAGTGAAAGTGAACTCTTAAAATTCAAGGAGATCAGGAAACAGTTGGCAAAAGTGTTTGTTTTACGGAGGGTGCAAGAAATAACTGGTTCTCGGCCTGTTAATAAGGGTGGCCGCCGTCTAATTAAGCCATAATTAAGCCGAGGCATTTAAGGGCCAGTCAGAATTCAGTTTCTTACTTGCATGCCGTGCGTCTCACACATACCATCCAAGAAACCGACAAACTTATAAATTAACGCTAATTATGACGCGAACTCAGAATCGTGTTGTGCCATTTCTGCCGGTTAACTAGGATATTGAACTTTCCTCAACCAGGAACGATATCAGAAATCTATCGCTCGCTCGACTTGGATCGGAAATAAACTATAGACTGTCATCATTTAAAACGGAAAGCTTCATTTCGTGCTCTCTTATCGTCCTCGATGTCGTGTCAACACGGATGGGTCAAATGTGATTTATTAATTTCAACATATTCCTCGCCCTATCTGCCTTTCATGCTTTCACCAACATTGGGCTAATCATCGTCTTTAAGCTTTCGCAAAAGCAGACAACTTTAATTAGCCGAGATGACCAATCTCTCACTGGGGTGGACCTTTTAACTCCAAGCATACAGACTCACTGTCAGTGAGACGCTTACACGTTGAAGCGGGGCTAAATTCAGATTGAATTCCTGACAAGACAACATTAACGCCTAGGCCAAAGTTAGTACGGTAAGAGTGGGCTGTTGGAAAGTACGAAATGCAACAAGTTGACTAAGTAGATGCGAGAGAGAGTGTGTGTGTGTGTTGCGGGGACAGGAAGAGTGGCGCAGCGTCGAAAATTGATTTGTTCCATTGGCTTAAGATTATAGATAGAAGGGGGTGAGAGCTGAGGAGGGCGGCTAATGTCCGTGGATTGCCGTTGCATAATTCCACGAGTCAAACAGCCTGGTACACGAAGCAACTTGTTTCAATTAGACCTGCTGCTGACCGGTTCGGTGAAAGGAGAGCTTTGCTCCAGTCAGCCAGCGATCATAATATCGCTTGAAATCATTCGTATCCAGAATCATGGGAGAAATAATTCATACTTATTTCATCTAATAATTTTTCTAACTAATTTTTCTCATAAAAATTTGGACAAGTACTGATTCTTTTGCGCATACGAGAACTCGGAAGTAACATTAAAGAGACGCCGGCCGGCCGGCGCGGCGCTTGCTCGTTCAAGGTTCGTCCTCGTTATGCGTGGATTCAAATGAGACGTCAGAGGTATTTACGCGCCGCTGAATTAACACTGCATTCTTTCGACGGGAATCCGGTAAACAGTGAAAAAGTCGGGACACGTTCGCTAATAAATTTGGCTTACGCGACACCACTAAAACTAAATGTATGCCGACTAGAAGGGAATTGGCCTTCCGATCGACTCAATTGGTTAAAGGTGAACAGGTTTATGTACCGAGATCTGGATAGAGCGCGTCCAGATGAACCTGCCGCTAGTATTTACCTTCGTCTTTTGCTTGAGGAACTTTGAGATTTTCGTGATAGGATTCGGAATCTTTGGCTTCGGCATCTTGAAATTGTGCAGCTTGCTCGCGCTATTTGATCAGACTGCTACCACCTTCCACTAGTTTATTGCAATTTCTCTATCACTTGCGCGCTTCTAGGACCAACTTGATTTTCGTTCACATCATGTCCGTTCCACTTGCAATTTGCCACTGCACACTAGTCTTCTGGTACGTGCCAAACACAAGCTGGCTCAATCTTGGGAGAAACTCTCGAAAGGTTCTCTTCGTTCCCGACGGCACACGGCAGCCTGCGCCACTCGTCCAAATCCTTTTCCCTTTACTCTCCGAGTCTATCGACTTTCTTTCTCTCCGCCTTTATCTTCCCTGGGCCGCTCCACTGCCGAGGATCCCTTCCTCCGTCCCTTTTACAACCTTTTTCCCTTCTTGCCTAGGTGGCTCTTCACACATTCGTCATCCGCCTCACAATGTCATAGCCACGTGTATTCAACGAGGACGCCAAGAATTAAGAACGAAATCTATCGAAATTGCACCCTTTGCTCTCGAACATTCGGGTAGAACGCGGTACCTATCGATGCAACTCACTGGCGTGGTTCTAAATCGCTTCACTTCCCGGGGACTGAAGCGGTAGTGATGCGCGCACTGCTTTCGGGGTGAGTCTAATACTGGTGTGTGCGGCGTGCTGCACAGCGAAAGGATTGACCGAGGCAACGGGAAGGGGTCGAGCGTCGAGGCGTCGAGGCGTCGAGCACCACTCTCTTCTGCGCACTTGAGCGCGCGCAGCACGTGCTGAGCGCGGCTCGCTTCATTTTCCCCCCAAGATACATGTTGTTATTTATTGTTGACGCTTCGGCGAATCATCTGGACGATTGGGTAGCCGAGCCAATTCCCCGAAAGAGTGGCGATCGGCGACCGTCGCCCGTAAGCTTGATCCACTTGAGATTCGAGAGGACGGGATTAAGTCAGCTAGCATTAAAGTGCAATCGAGCCTATCGACTTTCACGGGCAGTTGATTTGGTGGCTCTAACTCTTGCCCGGTGGCATTCCAGCGATGCCTGTCGGCGGCATGCTCTCTTACTTTAGTTAGAATTCTCTCCAAGTTTCAGGAGTAAGTTGGAAACTAACATTTCCACGGGACTTTCACTTTAGAGAAGTACGTGACTACCGAGGCTACAGTCTCCGTTGCATCCTGCGGCTGGTACGTGCAACCGGACACGTCCGGCCTCTAAAAGCGTTCGAGGCGGCGCAATATCTAATTAATGAAGCTTTCTATCAGGATTACCAATAGAAAAAAGAGTATTTTGTGTGGGGGGTCGAGGGGCATCGGTAGTGCTCATCCGGTATTGCTGATAGGAGTAATAATGCGTGCGGATGTGTGCGTAGGTTGAGGTGCGCGATAGGCGAAAGCACCGGGAACAGATATGCAGAGCAGAGAGTAGGATAGTCTTGCTGAGGTTCGCAGTTCGTGTAAATATTGTCTTATCAGGATTTCGGCTCAACGATAAAGTTGCAGCAGCATCCTCCGGCTTAGATATTTCGTTAAATGGGATGCATAGTTAAATTGAACATTCGAGATTGAGAGAAATAAGCCGAGTTCCGGCGGTAAAAGGTGTGGGCGGGCGCGGTCATCGATGCAGAATGTTTGGATGCTAAAAGCGTGCTGATCGCACAGATGGAAAAGAACGAAAGGAATGTACTGTTTACCCTGGCGGTGTCCACTAAGGCGGGCGCTAAAGCCTGCCGCCACACTTTTCATTCTCGGCTGAGGGGCCGAGCAATTTTAGCAAAGCGTGCTCTCTGCTTCCTCCCGCTCTCTCTCTGCTTCCTCTGCGACGATCCGGGCCAATCTTGGCATCGCCTCAAAATTCCGCCTCAAGGAAGGTTAAACATTTCGAAGAATCTCGTCCGTCGCCCTCTGCCTAATATAAAGCAACCGGTGGATGTAGAATTCGGAGAGGACTGTTCCCGTTGACCTTGCGTTGTTAGACTACTCATTTCGTTCTACCCTAGCTTCGTCAACCAGCAGTGTTTCAAAGCTTGCTTGCTCGCTTGATAATAACGGCGAGGGGATTGATTGGATTATCAGTAGAGAAAGTGAGTGGGAGGAATGGCGAAAATAATATCGAGATAACGAAATTGTGAATTCCTCGAGGTCACTCATCTCTCGGTGAGATTCTGTTTAGCAGTGACGTTCATTCATAGCCGGCCTGATAAACTAACCAGGGGAACTTTGCGTGGCCAGCCGTTGCGG
This sequence comes from Ectemnius continuus, assembly GCA_910591665.1. NCBI lineage: Eukaryota > Metazoa > Arthropoda > Insecta > Hymenoptera > Crabronidae > Ectemnius > Ectemnius continuus. The sequence goes on along the minus strand of OU342868.1, from coordinate 1,190,067 downwards.
TGCATCGGCCTCGACAAGGTCCATATGACACACCGAATTGGCTCGAACCACGATTTTTACTGCCTCTGGCTACGATGGATTCCGCAGTAATTCGACTATTTTCAATGTCAATGACGTCAGGAGCGCGAGAAAACCGACGACCTTCCGGAAATAAATCGGACACGGTCCGCCCGATATTCAGCCCTCATTAAGTAAGAGCGACTCTGACGAAAGTTGCATCTTTATTCTCGCCGCGATCCCAGTCCTGCTCGATTTGCGAGAGCTGCTGGGATTGCCGGGCAGCAGGTTCGCCCGGCATACATCATTTCATCTGAGAAGCACGCTCTACTTGACGAGAGTCGTGTGGAAAGGCGCTGTCTCTGAGTCATGCGGTACAATTGGTTCGAGTGGTAGTCTATATATCGAAAAGGAGGTGGGCTGGGCTGCTGGGGGGCCAACAGGATGCCAATTGGTGCCAAAGCCATACGTACAGACATACATGCACATCTAATTAGGGAAACCGGAGATTCTAGAAAGAGAGAGATACTTGTCGGGCAACGGATCTCGTTTATAATAAATCTGGATTATTGTAACGGGGCAAAACCTACGATCTCCTCGAGTCAAATATGATATTGAATTAAGAGACGAGAATGATTCTCTTGGAATTGGAAAGAAAAATGATTTTACACGTGAAAAATGAGTTGTTCTGGAATGCTGTTAAAAATGCGAAAGGCTGGGTGGTTAGTTGCAAGAAATGGAAGAGGCCGTCGTGTCGGACGGCGCCGAGTAAGGTAGAGAGGGTGCGGTGCGTGTGTAGAGATCGAGTTACAAGTCTATGGTGCGCCAGTGAACATCGAGGAATTAGAGGGGGTGCTTCCCAGAGATACTGGTCTATATAAACTGATTAAAGGAAGTAAGAGGGGGTGTCGAGGGTGGAGAGTGAGTGGGTACCTCCGGGTCCTGGATCTGCTCGGAATCCGCCGATGCGCTCGACGTCTTCAGGACGAAGCTGTACAGCTTTACGTACGGTGCCTTGATCAGCTGTTAGCCAATATAATCGGCCACTTTTAGCCATTTCCTTACTAACTCTTATCCTCTTTTGCTCGACCCCCGCATCCGCCTTTATCCTCCTCACTCTTAATTATTCCGCGACCTTTTCCCACCCTTTCTCAGTTGGATGAATTTGAGGAATTAGATCGGATGCGAGGGCCGTCGCTTACTATAAGTCATAGCTCTAGAGAAAAATGGGAAATGTTGGCCGAAAAACTAAAGCTTGCGGAAAGATGCGAAGAACGATGAAAGAACTCGGTGCAGTGGCAGGCAGAAGAAACAATGAAGAAAAGTAGTCGTGGAAGCCTGAGTGTGAAAAAAAGTAGTGCGACCTGGAGAGCGAGAAAAATGACGAGGCAGATAATGAATGGAAGCGCGATCGATCCGATACTCTGACTGCATGTGCTTAATGAACGAGAGAAATAAACAATGCGGATGGTCGTTCAGGAACAATCTTCGCGCCCATGATGATCAAAGAAAACTAGTGCTAACGAACAAATGGCAGACGATCCTGTGATGCTTTCGAGTACGAGGTGCTCCGAACGATGAAAAGAACGATAAACAAGGGTTGATGATGATTCGGAATAATTCGGAAAATTCGAAAGCACGCTATATGAAAATGTAGACGCTACAATGCTGAATGGCAGACTGGGCGAAGACAAAGGCTGGGACAAAGAATTGCCAGTATCAGGAAATGCATAAGACACGTGGCAAGAGATCAGAATACATAATTGTCCGCATGAAAGAGTGCTATTCAGCATATGAAATGGGCTTGGCGAGATTTCACCAATGACAGTAGAAGAAAGAATGGGCGATTCAATGGAGAAAGTAAGAACTAGTTAAAAAGGCAAAGATAGACTCACCTCCCAGGATTCTCTGGTGAGGTCGGAGATTTCGTCGCCATCCTGAGTGCGTGTTTTACCCTCTTCGCCGGCTTCGCCACCCTCGCCGGCCTCCTGGGGCGACAATTCCGGTGAGAGGTCGGTGTCAGTGTCGGAGAGAATGTAGCCACGCTCCCGCCAATAATTCTCGTCCAACTCCCCGTACAACGAGGGCACCCACGCATTGAGAAACCTGTACAGGTCATCGACCCTGCAACCAGACAAAATCAAGAAATTCACATTAATCATCCTACCCTCTGTTAACCATCCTCCGCCTCTGTCTAATTAATTATTAGCCGCAGTGGACCTTTCAGCCAATTATGTTGGCCTTTGACTGGCGGACTTTATCTTTAACAGAGTTAGCTATTTACCTACGATGGACGAAGGGCACGACAGTATTCACAGTGTCCCTCACGCGCTCATTGTACACGAAGCCGAGCACATTGCTCATACTATTCAAAGTCCAATTCATTGTCCTGGTTTCGATTAGAACCTCGTCCAAATATACATATATCCCGAGGAATAATTGAGCCCAAGTTTACAAATCTCCACTTTCTCTTAGGAGAGTCAATGATCCTGCAAGGACGTGTTCTACCACTTTACCAATCTGTCTCCAACAGGTCGCAAGGGGTGTCGCACTCGGAATAAAAGCTACGCGTCTCAAAGATATCGCAGAAAAAATTCTCGATCCGTCCGGCACTTCTAATTGACTGTACCACGTGAGAAACGATAGGGAAATAAAATATATTTCTATAAAGTAACATGGGAGACAGGCACTCTCTATTACGAACGAGTTACAATCGACACCGATTCTGATTGTACAGTACCGGGCTTGTGATACCGTCCTGATAACTTATGTGAGTACAATGGAATTTTTCCGTTACGGTCGGCCTGATGCGCACCGGTTGCCAAGATAAGATTGTAGCCTAAGGTCGAAAAGTGGGTTAATACAAATTTCCTAGAACTGTCATTCGTTGGCCCCACAAAAATTTAAAACATATGCTCCATTTAAATCAGCACGAAATCAGTCGAATCTAAGAATTGCGAAGAGTGGCAATATTTGTAGATTGGCATTATCTATTGGTGTATCGCGGCGATGTTGTCTATGCCGAGTTCTAAGATATAGGTCGTCGGTTTGGTTGAAGGCTGCGTGGAATGAGATGATGAGATGCAAGCAGCCCCTGACACGGATCCATTAACTGGGTGCGTGTTGGGCGGCTGGCAAGAAGAGCATCAGGTAGCTGTCGCGACTAAGTGAGGTAGGTACGGGAGAGCACTCGGCTTTAACCAGCCTCGCAGACCTCCTTCTCTATCTATCTAAGCACAGTGACCGATTCAAACTACGTCGCACTCGGTATTCTTCACTCGCGCGCCCTTCACTGCCGATCACGTGGCGACGAGCTTCTGCGAATCACCGATAAATGTCCTAGCTCACCCGACGCCCCATAGAAAGCATCAATACACAACAAACACACAATTTCAGAGGCTGACTTGGATGCGCTTGCTAGAATACGCGTTCGATCGAAAAAGAAGCTCGTAGAATTATGACACACGCGACACGTATGTATGCCCAATTGCCTTGATTGAGAGACTCGTCAGAGGTCACGTGATGCACAGCTGATCCGGCTCGCTTGGGTTGGGTTGGGTTGGGTTCGGTGCACGAGTACCGGTGGCCAGCCACTCACTTCAACTGACCGCGATTACTGCTGCTGTGCTTTCCTTATTCTCGACTATTTAATTTCTGGAGATCTGTGCAAAGGATCGATTGGGCTCGAAGGAAATATGCGAAAGCCTGTTGGAGAATGTTGGCGGGTAGAACAGTCGGCAAGAAACTGGAGAATCAGCGAGCAACGTCCAACACGGCCAAGGTTTCGCGCGATACTGCGATATCCTGGCCACTTAACGCCTGTACTTAACGTCCAGTCGATTTTAACATTTGTTTGCCACTCCGGGCACGTGACTAGTCGAGTATCGACAGCTCTACTGATACCTCGAGTAGCTTGAAAATTATGCCCTGTTTAGTGAAGGTGGGCAACATCGCGAGCAATGCTCTCCAAGTCGAAGGACGCGATAGACTATATTTGTGATGAATTATAGTTCGCGGATCATTGGCTTTTGAATTAGTTGAAGGGGAGCTGAGAGAAAGTCGACGCAGTATCCCGATAATCGGTGATCTGGTGTCAAAAGATTCTATAAATAGAATAGTTGTTTGCTCCCGCCGAAATCTATTTTGCGACTCTTGCAGCGGCGCACGTGCCCCGACCACCGGCCACTTCTTCGTGACATGTGCTACTTCTCGCTCGCATTTACAAAAATAACACGATCCCAGATCCACCGCTACGGACTGAGGGACTTTGCCCTGGACAACACGAACAACACGATATTTATTTCGATATCGAGTCACCATCGGCCTGTAATTTTACTTGCCCATTTCATGGAAGCGAGGTGTTTGTCGAAATAACTAGAACAAGGCCGGCGAATCTTTATAGATAGGCCGGTTTACGAGAACTTTGGTTCACAAGAATTGTAAATTTGCGCCATTAATTTAAATTTGAGCAGTTTGTCATACCCGCGGTGCATCGTTGGCGATTGGCAAATAAATCTCGGAAATATGAACTCACCTATTGCGGGGCACGCTGAACCAATATTCGGGGCGTAGCTTTTTCTTTCCGTAGCTCATAATCGGAGTGGAACGTGGTATCTTCTTGTCCTTGGGTCTTCCCGTTCGTAGTCTCAGGTAGAGCGGTGGGTCTTCACAGGAACGTGCTGGTCGGGGTATCAACTCTACGTAACACCAAAGAACACCGTCAAATCTGTGACTGGCAGCACGTAGTCCACAGTCTCATCTCAATTTCTGTACAGAATGCCAGCGGCACACGCGGCTTCTTCCGGTCGCGCTTCGAGAACCGGAAGAACGGCAAAGGAGATCGCCCAAGCGAGGACTTCCCGAAGAAGTCTGTGCGGTAGAAGCAGAGCACGAATATCGCAGCATCACGACACTCAAATATATCCATAGGTCACCATAGATACATAGTAGAGACAGTGAGAGGGAAGTATAGGAAATTTCATCACACAGTTGGGGATGCGCGAAAGTATAAGTAGAGAGAAGTAAGGGGAGTGAGTGTATTAAGAATAGAAGATAGATCGTGTGTATCGATATCAGAGAGAATAGTCAGAGTAATCAGAGTGGCGATACGAATATTAGCACGATTACAACAGGGACAGTAATACGATATTAATGCAGAGTGTGTGCAAGTGCAATGGCAAACTCAGGATATGGCTCAGTACCAGAATTGATAGATACAAGGGATGGGGTGGATTGGGAGAGTCAGAGAATCTGACTGCATGGTACAGTAGAGAAACACAAAAGCGAGTGGATCGATAAATAATCAAAATCAATGGCAAACCGATAAAAGGAAGACTGTGACACAAGGGAAGAAGCGAGCTAATACAGTATGAACCTACCGAGGCCTTCGAGTTCGGGAAAATTAGGTGCTTGGACTAGAGGGACAACAAAACATGACATTACTACATTAGTATGAATTCTAATAGAGATAGTAATGAAACCCGTTGTGTTACGACCATTACTTCTATAAACGGCCAAATCTGTGTGCCAATTGAATTACAACATTAATTTGAAACCTGCCTTTGGGTGTAATGAACGTGACGCAAAGGGTTTCAATATCCTGGAGTTGTAATAATGTTTAATTTATCAAAGGGCATGAATGTAATAATGAAACTGTACGACAAGTAGAACCTGTACCATAACTCTGCTTCGTTAATTACTGTATCATGGTTCAGTGTCGATTTTTGCAGTGTCAGGTTTAGGTTTTTGTTAAGTCTGAAGCATTTTCTCCGAATCGTGTGACTGAATGTACAGTATAGAAATTTTCCCAGACTCTTGAAGACCGAACACGCGTACACTGATTCGGAGCAATGCACATGAATGGTGAGGCATATATATTATATAGATATATAGTATATGTCCAGTATATTAATATATAAAATTATTTAGTAATGACAAACGAGTAAAATATCGATATCTAGACGAAAATCTGTCAACTACTTGGGCGTGTAGTAAGAATGTAAGCGCATTTGGTTATCGGTCGGACTAGTGACCTGACAATTAGTTAATTAGTGAGTAATGCACACTAGAATGCATCCTCTACAGAATCAAGAGACATAAGAGAGTTGAAAAGGTGACAGTGAAAGCCAAAGGCGCTCGATAATCAGAATAGGAATGATAATGCATTAGCAAAGTAATGGCATTTAAAAAGCTGACTAGACATACGAGCGAGTGCAGTGCGTAATATGAAATATCCCGTTTGCCATTGTTATTACCATATACCGTAGTTCGATAGGTGGTGGTCGACACATACCGGCCTAAGTCTTATTAGAACGTTCGGTGGGAAAGAAATAAACCACCAGCGGGAGCATAAACACTTACTGTCGAAGCTGACAAACAGTTCCGGCATGTCTGCCACTGAGACCATGCTACGATAATCAAGACGGGGAGCCGCACCAGAGGTTTTACTGCCCCTACTGCTGTCCACACTGCTACTGCCAGAGGAAGTGAGTGGTTGCTGCCTTATAAACGTGCCCACCGATGAACGTCTGCGAGGACATGTAACAGAATCGAAAGGACATTAGTTTCTACCGTTCTCTGCTATCGTTGAACCACCTATTTCGAAATTACGAGTACTGCGAGGAACATCGGATGTTACTACCGTCACATTGTTGTGAATTTCAATTCTAGTTCACGTAATTTCGAAGCAGGGACACACTCAGTAACATTGACAGTGGGAAGTGACATTCAATGGTGGATACTGTAGTCCAGTACAGTACGGCCAAATAAATCAAGCAGCTGCTGGAGAATGCTAAACAGTGTAATCAGTTGATGGTGTGCTGTTGTTTGTAAGCGTATCATTCGAGAGCAGTATCAGCGATGTCTGTATCTTGAAGGGTTCTGTAAAGTTGTTAAATTTACCTGAAAGCAGCACCTGTCTGGGATGGCGTCTCACCCCCAGAGAGGCGTAAAATGATATGAATGAAGAGCAAACCAATGAAAGTGTGTCAGGGTAAGAAGCGGAAATACAAGGTAATCCACAGAGTTTACGAATACCGAACTAGCATTAGATTTTATGATGAATTCATAAATAATATCTTGGGTAATGTAAACAATTTCTTTCATTATAAATATACAACGAAATCTATGTACACATTTCTACTGCGCGAAAACGCAATCCTACTATTAAACGACAAGATTCAGTAACAGGGTGAATAAAACAGATAGAATGGAGGAACAGAAGGAGGAAAAAGATGCAGGAGCCCGCCACACGTACCCCATAGAATAAGTCTAAAAACTTTCGCAGAAACTGCTGAAAAATAATATCCAATTGATTGAGAATGTTGGATTTGAGAGATAAAATGTGGATTGGGGTGGAGTGTGTGTGGTATGTTTGAGCGGGAGTGGATACAACAATGTTGGCTGATGGTCGGACCCAACTCACCCCATAAGGCCTCCTGGACCAGGTGAAAACTGGGGATAGCTGGAGTCCTGGGAGAGAGAGGAGGCGGTAAGTGGAGGTGTTCCTCCGGTCCTACCGCCCCCACCGCTCTCTTCGCTGGGGGTTTTAGCAAACAGGCCCGAGCTAAAGTCACTCACCAGGTTGATCGGCGAGCTTTTTCCACCACCATTACATATTTTTTGTTAGTTACATGAGAAAAGTTATATAAGCTTTAGTTAGACACAGGAGTACCATCGCTGTCAACATTCAGACACGCGCGAAGATGTTGTACCAGTCACACTTTACAAAAAATCCAGGAATCATAGTCGACTACGATGGTAGGGAAAACAATGTGGATAGAAGGTGGTTTTGCCGTCCGAATATTCCCTCCAAGAGAACGCCAGTGCTTTTCCCAAAACGCAATAAGCCACTCTTTCTATGCAATAGTAACTAGTAAGAGATCTATGTCAGACAATATGGAGGTATTCATAATAAAATTTATCGCATTTCCACAAATGGCACTAGAGAGCAATTTTATTATGAATACCCTCAAGTATGTACTAAAGATCTAGAAAAACGCAGCAGAAAAGCAATCACACGTAATTAAAAACGAATTATATGCCATACAAAAAATCCCAGCTGTCCTGTACGAATGCTTAGTTTTTTCTAAGCCGGGCAAACGGAAAGAGTAGTCAAATGAGCGGATAATGTTAGTATTATAAAAAATATGAAAGAACTGAGGAACAAAATAGATTTTTTTTGAAGATAGAAATGAGAGAGATTATCACCTTGAGAAGACTTTGCTGAAGACTGACGAGTGATGGGAATCCGCACTATTCGGCAAACTAGCAACTTTATCAGAGCCGGACTTGTCATCATCCTTCTCACCGGTCAATCCTTCCATCCAGGATAGTGGATATGATAATCTTTTAAACATCTATAATTGAAGTTGGGATGTTAATTTTTAACAAGGGTAAAAATACTGGCGAGTGGAGTGTTCACTGAGAAATAAATACCTTATTCCTACGAGTTTCTTGTTTGTCATCTTCTTTATGTTCCTCATCTTTTTCGGGTTCTTCCGCATTGCTTTCTAAACTAAATGAAACCGAACTGGCTTTTTTTCTGCCGTTTAAAGTAGGCTCGGTTTCGAGCGTGTTACCAGAAATGTTGGTCGGGGCAATGGTAATGGGAGGAACCCAATCTGAGGACAAGACAATATCTGCGTCTGAGTATTTTTTTTTAGCTGGGATAGGCTGAACTACTGGAAGAGGGGGATTGGGATCACGAATGTCGATACCAGAGTCGTGGCATGACAATTTGACTAGAGATCCTTCTTCATCCTCGGCAATTGCATTTGCTTTGGGGGGGTCGGCCTGTAAAGATAAACTCCCATTAATACTATCGAAATAATTATTCTTAGAGTGAAAAGAATTGAGTGATTAGGTCTACCCACTTTATCAGAGTGTAAAGAATCTTGTTGTTCATCATCCACTGAGAACGTACATCGATCCTTGCTAGGAACTGCCCAATGATGGTCTAACAGAGAACGCCTTCGCTCCTCCAAGGTCCTACTAGACTGTCCACCGCTAAGGCTATCTTTTTCAGTGGTCTCCTTCTCCTGCTCCTCCCTCTCTTTGGTTGCTGACGCTTCCACCTCCTGTTAAGTAAAAGTTGAATGGTTATTAAAATTCGAGGAGGCGTAGAAATGTATTTACTATATGCAGAAGAGAGTGAAGCAAACATACATTCTTTAAGTCGGTGGGCGTGATGAGATCTCTTTCGAAAGCTTTCGGAAAGGCGTCGCCTTCTCTCTCGGGACAGCTGCAGACACTCTCACTGTCATCTGCTGTCAACTCCGGAAAGTGTTCCTCCTTTCCGGGTGACTCGCATTTCGTCTCCTCGCTCTGCGAGGGTTTCTTCATGTAGTAGATCTCCGGCTTCTTGTCGACATTACCGGATTCCGTGTGGGAGACGCGCATATGAGCGATGTCGTAGTAGATTGCCGCGTTCACCACAAATTCCATGGGTGCGATTAGACCGTAAGCTTCTGCTCCGTGCTCGATCACCAGGGGATCGGAGACATTCGGATCGAACATTACTGCATTTGGTGTTACCAACAGCACCCCAGAAACTACACCCTATTATCAAATGTCGAATAGTTTTTTTAAAGAGGCCAGGATTCAAGAGGAAGCTGATATTCAAAGAATTGCGACAGGCTACATACTTGACCGTCAGTGATGTGGCGCACATTAATCTTTAGAAATCGTTCTCTGAATGGTTGATCATCCTCGACTGCAGATGCCTTCGCAGTGCCGACGGGTGTCTTCACTCTTTCCATGTGACCCGGCTTTGGCGAGACTGGCCTTAGACTGTCCAGCAGCTCTGTAACAATTGCCACATCTCCACTTACATCACCAGTAAAATTAATCATCCCTTATTAGAAACTTTACGATGTCCGAAGACTACATAACTGGCCTCTACTGCAAATAAATGGCGACTGCATAAAATTAGCATCGCGATACTTTACGAGATTGAGAAGCAAAGATTAGCAACGGTTTTCCCAGAGTCAAATCATTAATGACCCGGTTAACTCTGTTTAAAGCCCGTAGCTCACTGTTATTAATCATCTACGATGCGCGAGGTAAGTTTGCCTGGCATTGTTGCTGCAACACCAGTGTGCCATTCTGCCGAATCTTATCTATCTGAGGCACGCAAAAGGTATGCTATGCATTAATATTCATCGGCAGACTTTGTACATTCGAGATTGAATCGGGGCCGAACTCCTCGCGATATTTGGCCAGGTGAGTCAATCCAATATAGTCTTCTGGACGAACTGCTTCAAATCCTGTTACATTATTCATGGGGCCCGACCGCATTACTAAATCCAGTTGCACGTCACCATGATTCGCGGTAGAACCTTTCAATTATTACCTCTCGGACTTGGCCAAGTTTCACTGGAACGCTAACAAATTGAACATTCCAGTTATTTTATCGACCACCTAGCTCAAACACTGAAACGCCCTTATGGATTCGAGTCACGATACAAAACTACTATATCGGTCACGCCTATTTCTCGACTTTGACGGAATTGGGATAGTTAATGTGAGCAGAGGAGAACTAGCCAACCTTTTTCCTCGGGTGGTAGCTCATCTTGGGACTCCTGCTCGTGGCAGGGATCTTCACTGGGCGGCGCCGCTGCCGTGTTTGCTTCGCTGCCTGCTCGAGCTTCTCCTTTCGCCGGCACCCATAATTGTTGGCCGGGATAAATGAAAGTACTTCCGAGCCTGTTCAACTTGCTCAGCTCGGACGGAGTTGTGTCGAACCTCGCCGCCACTGAGGTGAGAGTATCCCTGTCGCCCACCTGGAATAACAGAGCCTCGATTAGACAAGCACCGATAAATACTATACTATACTGGCTGATCGATCGGGGATCGTCGATTTCAACGAGGAGTCCCGTTGCCAGTGGCAGCTCGACCGATGCCAAATATCGGTGAAACGCAATTTCACGGGCCGATGCTAATGCACCGTCATAAGCCGTATCTCGCTTGCAATTTTGCGCAGCTCACAATCATCCGGTTCAACGTGAATTTCTGTCACCCGGCGCATTCCACCGCAGAAAGCCTTCTATAGGATGAGTGCTTAAATAAACTTTTGTACAGATTTGTGGAATGATCTTTGAAATCAAGTGATTCTTCTTCAGAAGGAAACAATACAATTCTTGCATCACTCTTCCTAATTATGTAAGCGCACAAGTGTAGAAAGGCCCTGGCGCAACTGGCAGGTAAGAAAGGCACGGCAAGCGAGAGCAAGTAGCTCTAGTCGCTCTTTAATTGGACATTCTAGCGGCGTTGAGAAAGGACTATTGTGCCGGAGAGCGGTTCGCCTGAAATGTTCCATTTTCCCCGAGGACGCGGTCGTCCAACGGGTTTTGCCATGCTTAGCGCAATCTAATTTCTCCCCTTGCCAAATTCATTAATTGCACCCCAACGCTTCATTTCGCTTCCGTTTCCGTTTCTGAAAATCTCCTCTCCTTCATAACCGTTCCATTAAACTTTCCTCTTAAACGGTTCCTCTTGCACCAGATTAGTTCCAGCCAGGTATCGATTATCAATGATTATCGAGTATCCATTGTTCGAGCGCAATGTGAAAGGGATTCGCTCCGATCCGAGCGAAGGCAAGCACGTGTCGATGCAACCCTGACCACACTCGTGAATATCGATTCCCGGAGAACTCGACGGAACGATCGATATTCTAAAAATAGTTAGGAACGCTCTCAACCTGCTCATTGGCTCACGTAGCGATGAAGATCACTTTACAGATTAGAATAGAGAATGCATGGCCGTCAATGTCGCTACTTATCTTTTCTCAAAGACCCAATTTCATATCTATGGGAAATGTTCGAATAATGCCTAAGTACATTACGGAGAGTCATTACAAATCTCGAGCTAGGATCCTGCTTTTCACCTTATTCATTTCTGTATCAATACTGACTTTGTACATCAAATTACAGCCCCAGAAAATGTTGGGAAGTATGGGAAACATAGCTGTAACCCGTCCAAATCACATAAAATGCCCTTAAAAAAATTGCGAAAAAATTAATTTTGAGCTAGGGCTCTGGAATTTTTTCTACTTCTTCCTCGATGCAAAAAAACATTCCCCACCAAGTTTCAGCCCCGGGAAAGGTCGGGAAGATAAAAAAACATAGGAAAAACCGTTGAAATGAAATATTCAAGATCGGTTTTCCACCTGTTTTAGGTACAATTCCGGCATTTCCCCCACAACATTGATGTTTTTTACCCGTTTTGAGACACGAGCAATCGAAAAATCAAGCGTTCGTCCCGGTCCCAGAACCTTCGAAAAATCGAAAATTTTTGAAGGGGTATGCCTTAAAAAATTTGCGAAAAAATGAATTTTGAGCTAGGGCTCTGGAATTTTTACCACTTCTTCCTCGATGCAAAAAAACACTTTCTACAAAGTTTCAGCCCCGGGAAAGGTCGGGAAGATAAAAAAACATAGGAAAAACCGTTGAAATGAAATATTCAAGATCGGTTTTCCACCTGTTTTAGGTACAATTCCGGCATTTCCCCCACAACATTGATGTTTTTTACCCGTTTTGAGACACGAGCAATCGAAAAATCAAGCGTTCGTCCCGGTCCCAGAACCTTCGAAAAATCGAAAATTTTTGAAGGGGTATGCCTTAAAAAATTTGCGAAAAAATGAATTTTGGGCTAGGGCTCTGGAATTTTTTCTACTTCTTCCTCGATGCAAAAAAACACTTTCTACAAAATTTCAGCCCCGGGAAAGGTCGGGAAGATAAAAAAAACATAGGGAAAACCATCGAAATGAAATGTTCCAGATCGGTTTTCCACATGTTTTAGGTACAATTCCGGCATTTCCCCCACAACATTGATGTTTTTTATCCGTTTTGAGACACGAGCAATCGAAAAATCAAGCGTTCGTCCCGGTCCCAGAACCTTCGAAAAATCGAAAATTTTTGAAGGGGTATGCCTTAAAAAATTTGCGAAAAAATGAATTTTGGGCTAGGGCTCTGGAATTTTTTCTACTTCTTCCTCGATGCAAAAAAACACTTTCTACAAAATTTCAGCCCCGGGAAAGGTCGGGAAGATAAAAAAAACATAGGGAAAACCATCGAAATGAAATGTTCCAGATCGGTTTTCCACATGTTTTAGGTACAATTCCGGCATTTCCCCCACAACATTGATGTTTTTTATCCGTTTTGAGACACGAGCAATCGAAAAATCAAGCGTTCGTCCCGGTCCCAGAACCTTCGAAAAATCGAAAATTTTTGAAGGGGTATGCCTTAAAAAATTTGCGAAAAAATGAATTTTGGGCTAGGGCTCTGGAATTTTTTCTACTTCTTCCTCGATGCAAAAAAACACTTTCTACAAAGTTTCAGCCCCGGGAAAGGTCGGGAAGATAAAAAAACATGAGGAAAACTGCGAAAATGAAATATTCAAGATCGGTTTTCCACCTGTTTTAGGTAGAATTCCGGCATTTCCCCCACAACATTTATGTTTTTTATCCGTTTTGAGACACGAGCAATCGAAATATCAAGCGTTCGTCCCAGTCCCAGAACCTTCGAAAAATCGAAAATTTTTGAAGGGGTATGCCTTAAAAAATTTGCGAAAAAATGAATTTTGAGCTAGGGCTCTGGAATTTTTTCTACTTCTTCCTCGATGCAAAAAAACACTTTCTACAAAGTTTCAGCCCCGGGAAAGGTCGGGAAGATAAAAAAACATGAGGAAAACTGCGAAAATGAAATATTCAAGATCGGTTTTCCACCTGTTTTAGGTAGAATTCCGGCATTTCCCCCACAACATTGATGTTTTTTATCCGTTTTGAGACACGAGCAATCGAAAAATCAAGCGTTCGTCCCGGTCCCAGAACCTTCGAAAAATCGAAAATTTTTGAAGGGTGCTCGGGCAAAGTTTCCAAGCACAAGTGACCAATGCGGCAAACTCTTGCTATAGATACTTTTCTTGAGGCTGATTAGCCGGGCCAAGTACGGATTGGACGGACAGAGAGAGTGCTAAGTTCACCGAAGAGAATGGTGGTGGGTGAGAAGTCCGGGAAAAGCCGCTCTCCATGTGGAGTTAAGAAGAGGGTCAGAAGAAGCTGGCAGAAGAATCGAGGATGATGAAGGTGCAGGCTGCTGAAAGCGCTACCTTGTTGTTTACTTGCATAGCGTAATGAAAAGCTCGCCGTGAACGGACAGTTGTCTGAAATGGTCCGAGGCGGAGGATGTGCGGTGTGCGACGGTATTGTTTCGGTATCCGCATCTTTTGGCCGGTGCGGCCCTTTCCGCGGCAAGCTCTCTCAGATCTCGAGAGAGTCGAGAGGGAATATATATGGCATAATATTTCGGGACAAAAGATCTCCTCGGAGAGAAAGCACCCGTTGGCCCGGTTTTTTCCCCCGGCTCTTTTCCTTCCAGAGAGTTAAACCCAGGCCACATCCTTACTTGAGCTAACGCACGATTATTTCTCATTATAAACGCTTGCGAAATTGTTCCCCGAAGCATAGCAGGTTTTCTTTGTAGCAGAGGCGGCAGGCACACACTTTTAGGGGGATGAATTTTATTCCTGGCATTGCTCCAATTAGCTCGGGCAGGGTGAGAGAGCACTTAATTAGGTTTGATTTAGGACGGGATTTCATCAAGCATGCCGTCGAGCATGCATCAATGCGTGCGTCGAGCGGAACCTGATTTATAAAGGGCACTTGGATACGAGAAGAGTTTTAGGTGCGTTCAGGTGGGTACACGTGCTGCCTCTTGAGAGATTCATGCTCGAATAATAAGTTCCAGCGGTGACTCCTTCCTTTCCTGCTCTGACGCAATTATAGCCGCTCGCTTTATTTCTCGCCTTTAAATTAGGGAGGCGTCTTTAATGATAAAGTCGAGAGATGCCTCGAGATATTCAAGGTGCTTGAAATACCGCATTCTTAATCTGGAGAATGTCTTGAGACTGGTTTTCGGCGAAGCGTTAACTCACAGGAGCAGAAGGAGCAAGGATGCTTTGAACTATTCTCTATTTAACTGTTGTGAGACGAGCCGAGAAATAGGTCAGGTCAGTTTATAGGTCTGCGCAGTCCTGTCGTTGTAATCGATGCAACCCGATGCTGGATATTGCAAGGGAGCGGAGGCGGAGGCGGAGGCGGTGGTGGAGGCGGAGATAAGAGGGATTGCTGGATTAGAGAGATTGATCGATCAGCTGTGTCTACGTAGCTGGAGCGAAACCGACGACATAAGCTTGCTCTAATCAGCAAGGGAACGCACCAACCACCTCCGATTATAGTCTGGCAGATGATAGCATTATAGGATAGAGTGATGCTCGTTCCCTTGTTAGTGGAATAATAGGGGCTGGCGATTGTCAACATGAAATCTCGACATTTCCAGGAGAACAAGAATGGGAATCTGGCAAGAGGATTTCCTCTTTGGAAGACTCGATGATTTTCGAGGTCGATGTTGCGCTCGACGCGCATCTCGGATTGCTTAATAAACGAATTGTTGGAGGTCTTTGGATGCGTTGTCGGTGGCGCGCAAGAAGGATAATAGATATTTATGCATTCGGGCAAAGGTCAGGCTTGCTCGCCTTGGCTTCTAATCGTCCTCTTGACTCTGGAAGCGGCGCGCCATGTGGCAACGTGCATTTTGTTTTCCTCCTGGTTTAACGCACCACTTAATCGCAATTGTTTTTCTCGCTAGGAGGGAGGCGGGTGGAGAAGAGAAAGAAAAAGAACTTACCGTGTAGGCGATGGTGTTGATAGGCTGGGAGACACGAGCGTGCTTCTTCTCCTGCGCCGCGGAGCCATCCTTGCCCTCGCTGTCCGAGTCTGGAACAGGTCGAACGAATCAAGTCAAGTTGAAGAAAGCGAGAGAGTTCCTTAGAGTACTAGTTTACTAGTCGGGGGAGTTGTTTAGGAGTTTTCTTATCCGGACAGCGGACAACAAGTAAATCGAGTCCACGTGACCCCGTAGCAAAAGTCATTCGTCAGGCTGAACTCGGCGGATATGCTAGATGAGCGCGGTTAATCGCCGCCAATTTAGGCATTAGCGCTTGTTGCGCGCCCGAATGGAGAAGAAGAGACGTCGCTTGCTTTGATGGGATCATACTCGATTGCTCCACTCTTTCTCATACAAATTTAACCAGTGTTTTTTCCAAACTAGCCATATATCTTCTATATTATTCTAGTATTTCACGCTAGTCTTAATAAAACCTCTCAAAGCTTTCCTCATTCTTGCACTGAACCAAAGAAAAATCAAGTGGTGGGTCTGCCCGGTGACACTCGCTTACTAAACTGTTTGTTCCACTGAGTTTACGTAAGGGGGAATTTCTATAAATTATGAAAGGATCAGTGACAAAGTGGCTAAGATGCGTTACGCGATGAGAGAAGGATGTTGTCGCGCAACCCTGGCAATGATTCGCTCAATAAGATTAAGCGGAGTAAAAGAGCGGTTCTGAGAGGTTTGTTTTCCCCAGGCGTCCTTCGAGCAGCGATTCAAACGGTTCTCTCAATTTCAGAGGACAGCCGATTCGCCCGGCTTCCACAACGTCTTTAGATTCGACCTCCCACTTTTTCCTCCTCACTCTCTTTCGCGCTCTGGCTCCTGCTCCTTCTTATCTAACACACGTGGCACGTGGGCACGTGGCGATGGCTATATTTCGGCTGTAAATCAGCCAACCATCCGGGAGGACGACGCCCCGACAGATTCGAGTGCTCCTGCGCGCTCGGTATTTTCCTGTCAGTCTGAGTTTACATGGCGTCATCGCCATCAGGATACATGGCAAGGTAATGAACGCGTAACGATCCCCAACGGATCAACCAGATGATCCTCGATAGTCGGTGGAATGTTTTCCGGTTTCTTTCATCCGATAGATTGGAAGTCTAGCCTTTTTATATGAGCTGTAGGATCGAGCAGTGATTGGAAGTGAGTTTTACCTGTCCTCTTGTTGATAATCTTCCGCAAGGATCTCAGGGAACTGGGAACGTCACCGTACACCACGTAGTATACAACATAGTCGCGCACTTCCGTCTCCAAGATGTGTACATTGTTCGGTTCGTACTCGCTCCAGTCGCGCGCCGGCCTCGTCGTCGTCACCGAATAGCACTGCATTACGAACTACTAACTACTTTCGAGTTCCTTGCCGCTTTCACCATTCGGATCTAACCACTCTAATTGAATGTTTCAATGGGCCAAACTCGCGCCAATGGAAAATCCACGGGTCTGATGTGTGCACGCCTATTGGTCGCCGAGAAAAGAACAGAATAAGCTTTACATATTTATAAGGAGTTGTCAGTTGATCTGGCAACGGCTTATAAATTCAAGAGGGGCCTCTCCAAATGTATACTATATTAAAACGGATGATGATTAAGGCTCCTTAAGAAGAACGAGTGCCTTCTGCCTCGTCTCTCCTACATTCAAAGAGTGTACGATATCTTAGAGAAAAGTTTCAACGGACATTTGTTTGTACGCCAAGGCTGTGTATTGTCAAGAGCGAGAAATCAGGGTGAGAATTGTCAAGTAAATTCCCGGAGATATATTTCCTCAAGTAGGAGTGGATTGCGTGGAATGCAGAAGAGCGAGAATAAGCATGGCTCGTGTCTAAATATGACGCGAACCGGCTAGCAATACTTTCTCGCAGTAACCGGCCGACCTTGCCACCTTTGGCCCCGCAGCACTTTTGCCAATAATAATCACAAGCCCATCAGCAGCTCTGTAGGAGCTCTCTATCCTATTTCGAGGAGTGTTCGACCGGCAGACTTTTTGTCAGCGTCCAGTCTGCTCGAGTAGGAAGGCTACGACGAATTTGCAAGACTGGCACTTGAAAAGCTAGCTAGCTATTCCAGCACAAGATAGCACCTTATCCTTCTTGGTAAGGCGAGCCTTCTCGGAATGAGACGCGCACCAATCCAAGCCGGCTTCCTATCCGTATCCGCCGCTGCCTTCCACTTCCTAATCCTTAGTCAAACTAGATTCTGCACACATTTTTGAAATCTTATTCCATCCGAGTGGCACTCTCTCCTTCTCCTTCTTCGCCCTCTCTCCCTCCCTCTTGGTGACTGTTGGTCAGCGTAAGGCGAACACAGTAGGACGCGGCGGCGGCGACGGCGGTCACTGTCGGTGAGTCAACGTCGACAACATTATCATCGGTGCATCCTTGTCTAGGAGAGACGACGCCTACCGTGCACGCTTTCACGCTGCTCTCGCAATCGTGGGAAATCCTTGCGAGAATGAACCACTGGCAATGACTGCCAATGACTGCCAATGACTGCCAATGCATGGCATGCGCCTCCTAAATATTCCATGAGGCGTCTCCGAGTATAACGCTTTAGCTGATAAATAGAATGCTGCGGCAAGTTAACCTGCATCGTAGCTAAGATAGCAGGGGAACAACAATTCCAATTGGAACAACTCTACTAACGGAAACTACAAACGAGAGGTTCTAGTTGAAGATTGGCGAAATTTGGAGGAATTGGCAGATAGAAAATTGAAGGGCTTAAGTTCGAAGAAGAGGGAGAATGGAGAAGAAGTGAACGGTGACGAGGATGGCAGCACCAGACTCTCCAAGTCCAAGTCCTCGTCATCCATCGAAGAAGTAGAGAGTAGGATTCCCCTCACCTGGCAGCCGCGAGAACACGACTGACGTAATTCACAATCACATGCCACGTGGGAATCACTCGAGCATCAAAACACTCTTTCCGAACACTCAATCTCGAAATGCCGAGAGCAATACTTGATCAATTGTCGAGATGGAGGTGTCAAAAGTCTCTCGAGAGTAGAATTAACCGGTGGCGCAGGAGGCCAAACGCGGATGTGAAAACGCGTCCGTTTCTCACGCGAGCGTGCAAGTGCGCTCGTCCTTGCCCACCGCCACGCTTCCTCTCTCACTCTCTCGCGCTCCCTGACAGCAGCTCGATTGCCAAGTTACTTCCAGTTGGCTCGAACGAGAAGGGAGAGAGAGAGAGGGGGGATGGCAGAAGGTGCGTAAAATTAATGAGAGAGAAGGAAAGAGCAGGAGATTACGAGTGGCGGTGTGTCGGCCGCCTGTAGTAGAGTAGGTGAGATTCTCTACGAGATTGGAGTGGCTCTCACTGGAGTAGAAGGAGTCCTTGCTTATAGTTCTGGAGTTCGAAATGATGTGCGGCAGCGGCGGCGACGGCGGCGGCGGGCGCGGACGCGAGCGCCGAGATGGAGTACTCGCGGACGACTGACCATGACTGCCATATTCCACTGACGCGTCACTGCTGGCGCGACTATTTAATTTCAATGCACACGTTCTCTTTTATCGCCACTCGCGCGAGCTCTCTTTTACTCGCTTGCTTATCGTAAACTCCTCTCTGTTATCGGCTGCTAACCGACGCCGATGCCGACGCCGCTCTTCTTTGCATAAGCAGCTATCGCCGATGGATCACACCGATACACACCATTCGATCAGCAGGAGTTCCTATCTGTATGCCTCTCAATCACTCTCACCACTATTAATCGAGATTATTATTTCGCCCGGTCTAATTAACTTGCCGGCGTTGATGGAGCCTCGTCAAAATGGAATGCTCGAATTCTACTGGCCGCAATAACTTCTCTTCTACGTGGGGACTGGTATTCCCCGATTAATCCTTCCCGGACTGACGTCGAATCTCAGCGCGTAATGAAGTATTTTCCGAGAGATATCCCGACAGCTGAAATTTCCCCCGTCGCAATTTCCAGCGGTAAACTGCGCGTATTAATTTTAATGAAAATCCTCGGAAAGTTAATGCTAATATCGGAGGCGATCCAATCACTGGCCGATCGGTGTATCGAACTTTGCGTCGAAATATTCAGGTGTAATGACAAATTTCGGTGTTCCAGGAAAATATGATATCCTCACTTAGTGATTATGGCTGAACCTATCATTTCTCTGTCAGAGAAAGTATTCTATCGGTTTGAAGATAATGTAACAGGTAATCTATTGAGAAGGGGGTGCTCGAGTGAAGGTAAGAGTTGGTGATTAAAGTGGAATGAATGTAGCTGCGATAGAATGAATCCTAGGTATCGGCGCGAGACGATCGATCACGCGTTTGGCGTTTGTGCCACTTTAAGAAAGTAAGTCAATGAAATTCGCCCGTGTAAGGCTGGCTCGCTCGGACGCTAAACATGCCTGGGAGGTGTGGGCAGGCAGCGCACGGCCTTCGACAGATCGCGCTCTTGCAGATGCTGGCCTTCAATTAGCTCTCTTTCCGAAGACACCGCGCGGCCAACTTCCGCCTGCCGCCTGCCACCGCTTTACCTTTCCTGCCATCTAATGGCAGCCATGCGCTACAGCTCCAATTACACCAACCAGAAAGAAGACACACTCTTTCTCTCCTATGAGACACCGAAAGTCTTACCTTTCGAGAGCTTGTCCACCGACTCGAACCGTCCTTCAACCTTGTTCCGCAGAGAATCCAAGTCGAAAGACTTGGAAGGTGGGAATCCATGGTCGACGCTGAGGCTCTTACTCCTGCGAACCAATTAACACATTCGTCAATAAAGATCACAACAATTTCACTGAGTAAAATACGATTAGCCACCGAGAAAGACACCTTATTCGGAAAAGTTCCCTTGTCAGGAAAGGGAATCAATAATTATTTGCGAGATCGCGTCATTTCACTTTGCATCGTTCGGCGAGGGTAGGAAAAATATTAGAAAAATAAAATTAGAAAATGAAAAGATACGAATCCGATGGATAAATAAGGTTCTATTATTTCCGGGGTCTTTTCGCAAGTCGGGAATGAAAAATGGCAATACTTGTGCAATTTCCCCTTGAAGGGGAAGACAATGTCATTGAGAGGAAGCGCGTTCCCCTTTTGTTGGAATCGCGGCCACACGTATCTGTACTTATTGTTAGAGGAAATGCCGAAATAGCGTGTGGCGAGAAAGAGGGATAGAGAATGTGGCTAGGAGAGTAACTGCTAGCACTAGAAATCGATATCTGCACTACATTCATCAAGCTGTCGATGCGAGTAGGTATTATGCTGTCAAGTTGGCGGACGAGCATAGAGAAATTGACAATATAACCAGGGAGACTAGCTCCGGTGATCCGGGCTGCCTCGAAACCTACTGTTTTCGCTTTCGTTCTCTTAACTATCCTCGAGATAGAGAATTGGCACCTACCTGAAATAAGTGGCCGTGAGGTTCTCGGTGGATCGGGAGTGCGTGACATCTTGAGACATTCGTCTGGACCTAATGTGCAACAAACAATCGAAAAGAAGGCAGGTGAGATTACATGCAGCTACGTGCAGGGTCAGCTTAAACACAACTCAAAAATGTCAACTATGAATTAAAGGGGAAAGGGTTCGAGCAAAAAAGGGCTTCGGTCGTTCCTTAGTAGAAATAATGTTAAAAGAACTCGGCGAGTCAAGAAGCAATGAACTGGCATGAGGAAAATTAATATCGAGCCAATCATTACTAGGCATAGCGATACTCTTGGGAAAGAAACACCCGTGCACTCTTCGAGCTCGCATTCCTATACCTTTCAGCGTCTCTCAAGAGACGTAGAGTCCTCCTCCCTTCCGGCCCACTTCCACTTACCCATCATGGCAAATAGCTGGCTTCTTCCTTCCTCACATTTAAAAAACTAATGAAGATACTACTAGTTAAAACATCGACTATAGATTCTAGCATGCAGAATTGGTAGAGGGTTTCGATCGCTGCTTCTACTTTCTCTCAAATGGAACGGCCCTCCTCGCTTCCAAGGAGAAGCGATTTCCGTCCCCTCGAATTACGCCTCCAAGTTGGCTGATTAACTATTAATTCCAGTCGAAGATTCCACTTGCCTCCCTCGATTGAGATTAATCACCGCAGACAAATTGATACGATTGGATCATCCTCAAACAATGTCGCTTCCGTATGTTCAAGTTGGTTTCAGGAATTATTGCGCGTGGGAGAGTGTTTGTTTAATTTACAGAGGAATGAGGAGTGCTCGCCCTTCGCGAGTTCCGCGATAATGCCAGCTGTTGCAAAGAAACAACTAGGGATAGATGGAAGTGGGAGGTAAGTGGGAAATGTCGGTGTCGCCAGGGGAAGACCTACCTATATTTTTGAGGGCGAAAATAAGATCGCACTTGGCAAGCTGCCCTCTAAGTGAGTAACTCTGACAATAGTGTCACCGATTAACGATGTGTTAAAGGAAGACAAAGAGAGAGAGAGGGAAAGAGCTCCGCCTCCAATGTACGAGGCCACTAGGAAAATACTTGGGATTATTGTTTACGCGTGGCCTGTTTCATTTGGGAGTGTTATGGAAGGTGGGTTCCTCGTGGAAAATCAATCAAGGAGTGGAATGGCTGAGAATGGCAATGACACGTAGAGAGAGACGTAGTAGGTGAAGTAAGCGAGGGCAGTTGGAGAGAGTTAGGTGGGCGCGGGTAAGGTGATACTGGGCTCTCTTTCTATAGTAGGTGCAAAAGCTCTCTCACGCAGGCTCGCGCGCTCAACGCCCACCGTAATAACGCCGCCGCCGCCGCCACCGCTCTGTCGTAACCAACTCCTTACGTCGACGCCAGTTCTGCCCTGCCCGCTCCACCAATCAATAACCCACTCTTGCAAATTTCCCCTCGTTGCCAAATAAATAAATAATCAAATAGCAGGAGAGCGTCCTCGCAGATATCAGTGTTTTTAGCTCCCCCCGGAGAGGGCACGTCATCAAAACAAAACAATCAGTATAAGTTGCGAAGGTGGCTTCTTGTTAGTTGGATCGATTTTCCATTGGCAATCGTGGGGAGCAGTACGCGGCCGGATTGAGAGTTGCGCGGCAAATTGTAAGAGGTGGGAGAGCCCGCGTGGAGCAGTCGAGTCCATTCGAAAGTGGTCTTTTCTCGTCGGCCCCGAGACGTACTGGCGGCAATTCCTCTCCCCCTATTTATCTATATCGGAATCCGTTGCCAGTCCAATCGCTTCAGCTATCAAAGAGTAAAGTGTCCTGAGCAACGCGCACCGCTCTCTCATTTTAGCGCCCTACAGCCAAACCTAATCGAACCTAACCCTCCTCGAACAAAGAAGCTCCTTTGCCACCCTTCCAATCTTCGTCCGAATCAGACATTAAAAAGGCAAAGCGCATTAAAAAGAGATCCTCCTCGGATAGGATACAATATTCGTAGATGTAACAGTTGAGGCATCATGCCTTATTTTAAGGAGAGTTACGAAAGTGCGTGAAAGCCCCGGACGTAATTCGAGCGGGTGTAAGGAGCAGCCGAGTGAAATCTGCCTTTGAGGCGAATGAATTAATGAGCGTTAGGGCAACGCGGCTTCCTCGAGGAATGCATCGGCGCGTGGTAGGAGACTTGATGAATGCTCGCGCGATTAGCATCTAATGGAGGCTCGAGGATCCGCTCGAAATTTCAGCCAACTAGCGAGTAATCGTGCGCAGCGCACCGAGTGCATCTGTTATCGGTGCGATCTCGATCGTTCCTGTATTTTTCCGCCCCCTCCCTCACCTCCCCCTCGGCTCCACAAGCCTACCCAATATTATTCCTCTTCGAGCATCGAAGCTCTTATTATTCGAGGCGTGCCTTATTACTTCCAGCGAGCGCACGCGCTCCGCAAGATTTATCGACCGCCAGGAGGAATATTGCTCGACCAGTTAGCCTGAACTCGGAACAGTTGGCATGCACTGAGACTTGCCAGTATTAATAACGCAGGTATTTCCATGAGCATCCTGTAGGAATCTAAAGATCTGATGACCCTGTGGAATTAGTGTTGGCAGGGATACCAGAAATCCGGAGTAAACCAGAGAGAGAGAGAGAGAAACTTGTCCAATTGAAATCTAATTTGATTCGAGGGCGAATGAATGATTGGCCCTCGATTTAAACAGTAGAAGTATCCGCCGATCTTTTATTGATATCTGGCAGCTGTTGCAGGTTGCATTAAAGCAGTTGGAGAAAGGGGTTCTCTCCTCGAAAGCGAGACTTCCGTTTCCAGGTGCGGCCTCGAACGAGGCTAGTGACCTTCTCTCTGTGTCGATGGTCGATCGCGCAAACTCCAACCCAATTAGTCCCCCAGGAAGAAACCTTGAGCGTTAACGAAGACTTCTACGGTCCAAAGTTGCCAGCGAAGGTTGGACGCTAATTAAACAGCGAGTAACAGTGAGCAGAACCGTTGGAATTCTATCCCGTCAAGTTCAACTCGCCGTTAATCCATATTCCGCCCGATCATTTCCGGCTGGGAGTGTTTCGACCGAGCCCTCCTTCATCCAGTATTCTTTTTCCGTAGAAGAAATACTGATCTGATTGATGAGGAGGAGGATCGGGCCAAGTTTTGACGACAGGTGTGTTTAGTCGCAGGAGGCAGACTTCCAAAAGAAAGATATAAAATTTGGGGTTGCTGGTAGTTGGTAGGTGGTAGCGATATTGATAGGGAAGGGGCGGAAGGGTTCAAATTTTGATCTCTCTTGAATTCGCTCTTGAATTCGCTCTTGAATTCGGTCATGTGTTGTGCGACGAAGGAATATTAAAGGAGGGTCTGGAGGTAGGAAGGTGGTAGGTATGAGGAGGTTCGTTGGGATTTTTCAGGCCAGCAATGTCACCGAGTTCGAAGGACGAGAGGAGGAGGAGGAGGAGAGGAGCAGTGCGCAGGGGCTGCCTCAAGTATTCACGACGACAGCTTCTAGCTAGTCTGGATGGAATCTCAATGAGACCCGTTATACAATCGATGCGCCCTCTAAAGCTGATCTGTAACGCCATCCACGGTAAACAATGGCCCATAAGCGGATAGCCGAACGACCCGCGACATATTAGGCTCTCCGACTTCCGGCGGTCCGATGTCCTTTTTCATGTTTCGATTCGATTGTCCTCGCCGCACTCGCTAATACCTACTTAGTACTACTTTCAGGTCTGCTTTACAACCAACATTCCATCAAATATCCCCCCAAGAGAAATTCAATCGTAACAAAGAGCTGCAGATTCTCGTCTTTGCAATAGAGAAGTATCCTTAAACTGAAAGCGAGCAGAATATCAAGCATTATCCTCGACTAGACGAATACCGCTCGATCGTCTAGCATTATCCTCGAAGATGCGCTGGCTTTTATCCAGAGAAGGCGTCTCTGCCGGAAATTCCTGGCGGATGATAGCCTTGCCAAAAGAGCACTGGCATTCGGTTTGAGAAAGAGGCGGAGGAGGGCTTGAACGCCATTCGAGTAATTAAAGGCTCTTATTAAAAGCGAGCGGTTGTTAAGAATCCACTGGTTAGACGCTCGGAACAACCTTTGACTAATTGATTAATCTCATCTTTGAATCAGCCGGTTGAAAGTTGCTGTGATGTCTCGAGGCGAAAGTAACTTTCTGGCACAATGTAGAATTGGCTTTGGCCGGCCGCGGTTCCGGCGCCAAAACGGTCCTAACCCGTTGAAAGTCAAGCGCACTGCTCTGTCGCAACAGAGAGTTTGTTTGTCAACAGAAAGGTTCCGTCGCTTATTCTCCGCATCTAACTATCTATGCCCATAAACTGGCAAAGTTCAACTTGTGTCGTTTCTCAAGATACGTCCTTAGATAACCATTGCAATATTACTGCTTGGATTGAATTGCGTATATTATTAACTGGCAGTAGGGTGCAGGAATCGGTAAAGAAGCTCTGGATTATTAATGTATTAGAGTGGCGAAGGAAGAGGATCTTGAGCGCGAGAACCATTAGCGATTTCTTTAGTAATAGAGAAAGTGGTTGGAGCCGCCCGGGCAAACTTTGTTAAGTCGTAAGTCGGTCTGCTCTATCCAGCAAAAATTGCCCAGCCACTCTCTCGACACTATCCCGCGCGATTATTAGGAAAGAGCGAGCAAGCGAGTGGCGAAGTTTGTGTGTCGTCGTCGGCGTCGGCGTCGGCGAGTGTTTGGCAGCTAGTCAGGCGCACTACGGCTACCACTAGAGAGATATGTATATAGAGTGCAATCTCGTGGTTAAGCGGGCCCGAAATATAAACTCGAGCGACAACTACTTGCCAAAGTTGAGCGAACGTCTGTTCGAGCGCGCGGCCATGTGAACGATCTCAAAACAGAGTGTTTCGCCTAAAGAATTCCCAAGAATATTATTAATTTTTCATCGAGATTCCGCGATCATCCTGATGCAATGAATAATCATCTTCGGCGACATTTTCGAGGATGATGGCTCCTCGCGCAATCCCAGAGATAGCCTCAATTATTCTCAGTACGTTGTGCGCGATTCTTGGCGGGCCAAAAGCCGAGGATGACGACAGATGGGAAGAGAGAGAGGGAGAGGTACTCTTTAGCGAGAGCAAGCAAGTTTCTAATAGAGCCAGGCGAGTTTGCAACACCGGCGAGCCAGCCAGCCAGCCGCCCGACCCACTCGTTTCCCTCTGAGAGCACTCGGAAAAGCCGCGCCACTTTCCTTTTCGGCCTTAAAAACACCTATGTACTTGGAGAGTGCCGCACCGAGCACCGAGCACCGACACACGCTCGATGCGGATGAAATTCCTGGTAAACCAGAATGAGCAGCTTGAACGGATTGAGGGCAGTGCCGCGCGCGCCGATTTCAGCACGTAAAAGGTGCCTCGCGAATTCAATTCATTTGAACACGCCTCTCACACATTCTCGATGAGTCTTAATGAGGTCCGATTACCCAAATTTCTGTCGAGGCGATAAAATCGATCTGCGCCGTAGGAACTTGGATCGAATTGCCGATAAACAAATCTGGGAATTGTGACAGAGGAGTAGATAAGAATGATAGTTGGAGGAGGGACTTTGTTATCGTCTGTCTAACGTTTCCTCGGCGTAGTGAGCATCTGTTTGGCAGATGGAATATCGAAAGGAAGATCGCGAGGGTTGGCCGAACGATTGGCATGAATGATGTTCGGGTTCGGATTCGGATTCGGAGCCGGATTAGGTCGTAAAAGGTGGCTGTCCGCTCGGTGGCGCGGGAATTAGAGCGTGAAGAGCTGCGATCCGTCTTTTACTCGCCACGCACGCACTCGCCAACAGCTGTTTAACTTAACCGAGGAGAGCTCTCGATAAATTGAGAATCACGGCTGAAAGCAGGGCAGCATTAAGCCCGCCGGGAATTTCTCCCCGAACCTGCTCCGCTTTAATCTACACTCAGTCAAAAAGACACAAGTTCTACCGGCCGCCACTTCTTTCATACTCGATACAATGTGACTCTTATCTCGGAAGCGGCCGATAAAACCTCGCATTCAAGATGCCAAGATATTGACGAACTGCCAAAGAAACCCCCGCCGCGCGCTACTCAGAACAGAACTTTCCAGGCAATTGTGGAACCTTGGAATGAAATGGTTGCACTGCTGGGAAGCACAGGTGGGAATCTCCAAGGCTCGCCAATTCGTGTTTACGCGCTGGCTCTTCCTCGCATTCGAGGCTAATTCCTCTTTCACTGAGAAATGTGCCAGTCGCCGCGGCGCACCGCGCCGCACCGCGTGCCACGGCTCGCTTATCATCCTTATTATTTAAGTCCCTATCTCCGACTGCACTTCACCAATTGCGTTTCTCTCGCCGCTACTCTCTTGACGTCAGCTTCTCTTCAATGTTGTGCGCGTCAGCCTCGCCAGAATTCGACACGAGTTCGTTCTCCTGGGTATCGTGAGATTTCTCGAAATTGCGACTATCTTTCTGTCGATCGCGATCCATTGATCCGTGGCAAGTATTTCTCGCTTCGATTACAAACTGGCGTCCGTCTGCCAATAGAGAGTTGTCGTAAGTAGATTGAGCCCTCGCTACTCGGGCATAAAAACCGGTTCGGAATTCATGTCAGATACTCAGCCGAGGAAGAAGGAAAGAAAGAGAGGGCGTGAGTCAGTGAGAGGGAGAGAGAGAGAAAAAATTGCTTTAGTGGACAATGACTTCTATAAGAACGCACGCGTTGTTCTTGCTGATAAGGCTGATTGCGATTGACAGTCTGGTGAATATGGATCGGTTTACGGAAGGTTAGCCGTGTAAAAGGTGAGAGACGCAGTTCCTTGTTGTGGATAGTGACAATCAGTCGGATGGAATAAAGCGTGTCGTGCGGCGGGGCACGTCTAGTAATTTCTCGTCTCGATTGATAGAATAGCGTCGTCAGCGGCGGCGGTGGCGGCGGCGACGGCGTCGTCAGCCTCGGCAATTACATAAGGATTCGCGATCATCTATATCTATGTATAGAGCTGGCGCTCTCCAAGTTCCAGGTGTGTGGCACGGCACATCTGCCTTCAAGGCAGCTTGCGACTTTTGTCGATGCAAGCATAGCGTAACGGGCCTCGGCGCGACGTTGCGAAATATGCGATGCATTTGTCGGCGCTCATTAATATTTCATGTCACGTAAAGCCCGTCGCCGTCGAATGTGCTTTCCTGTATCTCGCCCATTAAAAAATTAACAGCCTTCCTATCGGCGAGACCGGCCCGTTCCCCTCCTCCCCGAGAATTGGGCGTGCGCAGTTAATTAAGTCTCGAATGACAATAAGTTTCTATCGTCATGGGAAAAAAAGAATCCTCGGAATTGTGGCGTTTCGAGTGACGCGTTGGAAAAGTCGTCGGGGAAATCGGGAAGAGGAGAAGCGGTTTAGCAGGCGGAGGAATGGTCGTCGGGGAAACTCCGGTACCTCGGTGTGCGAGGGACGCCTCTCGGCGCAGCGGACTAACGGGACAGAAACTCTCGCGAGATGCTGGCCTTACGTAAGCTAGCTGAGGTAACGTAATACGAGTGCGAGAGCAAAGTTGCTGAACTTACTCTCGTCTATTTTTCAACGCGATCTTCCTCGTGCCAGGCTAGCATTGGCAGGGAAAGACTTCCAGATCCACTCTGATAGACTTCTCCACTTGGATCAGAGTGTAAGAAGCGGCCCGAAACTGTTACTGTTTATCGTCAAAGCTAACTTTCTTAGGATAGAGCGATGATCGAAAAGTGACGAGGATGTCGGCGCCCGGCGCCCGGCGCCCGAGAACCGCACCGCCAGCCGCATCCAGTGCGGAAAGAGTCTCACGTGGAAGAAGGGCAGCAACGCGATTCGCTATTTTAAGACGTTCGACCGGTTTGCAGGCCTTACAACAAGTTCCACTGGATTCCGTCGTTGCTGTTAGTGTCCCCCTTGGTCAGCTCCGTCTCCCTTTTCCCGAGCCTCGCTCAATCGACATACCTGCCACTTGGACTTCGATTTCGACTTCCAGTCTGATTCCGAGGAGGAATTCGCGAATTTAGCGGTAAGAAAATATTGCCGCCGCGTCCTTTCCTTCTTGAATAACTCAGAGCCGGGCATTATCAATCTTCACTTTTCTCTCCGACTCCCCCGCTCCGCCGCTCTCTTCAATTCGCGACTGTTCAGCCTCGATGGAATCCGACGGAAAAATATTTTGACCGCTGTGCCGCGCGTTAAGTCAAACAAAATTTCGTCGAGATAAAATGTGTCTGTGCGAGGAGCGTGGTATATGGCAAAGAGACGTGTTTGACAGGCTCTCGACGAGTCATGCGTCCTCGGCGAAAACTTATATCTGCTGATTACAATTGCAGAAGTAACGCGAGATCCACCAAGAATACTAATGGGATCGAGGGAAGCGTGGAACCAACACTGACTGATGCTGGACCTGAGAGATTACTGGAGTTGGAGGAGGAGCGGGGTAAAAAAAGGCCCATAGATTCATGCGGGAAGCCGATATCTTGAAAGGAGTCGACATCCGTGAGAAGGAAGGAAGAGACTAGGAAAAAGCGAAAAGCTGCCAGAGCAGGGAAACTTGGCCAATGAATGACTCAGAATGGGAGTGGCTGAAAACAGCTGACAAGAGAATGCTGGAGAAGAAAGAGATGAGAAGCGAGGCAGCCGGGGAAAAAGAGACGCGCTGCCGGATTAGTAGATGGGAGAGAGGAGGCCACAATTTTTCAGGGAGAAGAAGAGTGAAAGGTTGAGGATATGTTCCGGGATCGACCTAATTTCTTCGGTAAATTCTCCAGCTCAGCAGAAAGAAGTCCAGCCTGACTGGGCTCTGACTCTGACTGTGAAGCCGACCGCCGAATCTTTTCCACGAAGGCAGACACATACACACAGACATAGAGATATAGCTGGGGCAGCCGTCAGGGAGATAAAAGCGGTCGATTTGAAGATAGAGCACGAACTGGATGGGGAATTCGCCAAGATATAGCTAGAGCCGTCAGGAATGATTAAAAGGGTTTGCGACGCTGTCCCGAGAGATCCAAATCAAGGAGATCCCGATCGGACAGCAGTCCTCTTTCATAATTGGAATGGCGTAGTTAGCAATTGCAGCTGGAACCCTGCCCCAACAAGATTAAACTCCCTCCCAACATTATATACCTTTAATATTAAATGTAAATTACGTGAACATTGATTGCACTAATGGAGAAGAAAATTATACTTTGGAATTTGCAATCGATCTATAGGAAGCAGAAAGTCTCTGGTATCAGAGGAGAAGTAAGTAATCGCGAAAGTTGTGCGCGAGTGGTGGGACTGGTGCGACAATGAGGAGAGCAAACATCGGTATCAGATGATGTCAATAGCCGAGAAGGCGTTTCGCCCGAGGAAACAGTGATCGCGTATTAATGCGTTCAGCCTCTGCTCTGAGTCATACACGAGCTGGCAGTGCAAATGAAAACAGGTAAGCCCACCGCGATTAACCCAGTTCCCTCTGCCAGTGGAGTCTAGTGTGTACTCGTTGTTAAAGGGCCGGCTTTTTCACGGCAGTAAATCGTGCGGATCGCGGTAATCTCGACGGGCGAAAGGCATCGAGAGCCAGCCACTCGATAAATCGACAAACATGTCTGTTCTGTTGACATATTTATTCGGCCTTGCTTTTCCATGAAACGAATTTTCCGATTTAATTCAACAAGAGTGAATGCGCCCGACCGGGAGGATTTGCGGCCGTCGCCGCAGCTTCTCGATACTTGGAGAAAGAAATCTTGAGATTGCCAGGAGGCGGAGATCGACGCTGAATTTCTCGCTCTCGTATTTCTTGGACGCATATTCACGTCGATATCGGAGTCACGAGAAATCTCTGAGCCTCTCCGAATCCACGAGCTAGCACAGATCAGAGTTACTCAATCGCGTTAGCTGGCAGATCTGAAATTATTCTTGACAAAGGCATGTCGCGACCACAACTCAAAGGAATATGGGTATGAGAGTCCCGGATCGCGTACAATGTTTACTTCCAAGCGGAATTCCCTTTCTGACGCGCACTTCTCTCTCCCGGTACAAACAGAAGAGGTCACAGTTCATCGGGAATCGGGGATAATGTATGTAAATAAATACGTGCATCGCAAGAAACGATAATTCGACTGCGCAGATTGGACTGCCTTGAAATTTCGAGCGCAGCGCACGATAAACTTTCCAAATATTGATCAGTAATAATTGTGGTGGTTTATCGGTGCTTCTGTAAATCCATATTAATAAGAAAAATATTTGATCGCTGGTTAGAACGACTGAACTATCCCACTGGACTATCTCCGGATCCAAAAATAAATCTCCCTTGCAAACTGAATATCTCCAATCTCCAATTGCATATCCGAGCAGCAAGTCGACCGGTGCTCGATTGGCCTAATAGGTTGCTTCGCCAGGCACTCGCCAATCCAACTAACCACTAATAAATAAGATTCAAGAGAGCTTGAGAGTGCAAGAGCACCCAGCGCAAATCCAGTGCCAGGTAGTGAATATCAAGCGAGTGTTAGCCGAACCAAGCCGATTCGGCTTGACTCAGCATCGAGAGAATTCGAGTCACGTGAACCGGTGTCGCGAGATCGATGACATAGAGCCGAATAAGCAGATTAGATATAAACAGAGTAGTAGAGGAAAGAGTGGTGGTTGCCAAGAACGCGAGAATTCGGCAAGGAGACCACTGGGAAACCAGACAGAAAGGTAAAACTATCTTTCTTGGGCTCGGCCAAGAAGACGCAGTGAAATAGTTCCTATTAGATCAGACAGGTGAGTTCAACTGGGGGATTTCGGTGAGAGTTGGTAATATAATGGGGCAGGACAGGCGAGAATAGGAAGAGTGACTGTACCTGGCGACGGAATCAGGCACGAATATATTCCACCAGGAGGGTCTCTTCTGCCTGGCTTGAGAGAGGCCCTCGGTACTGCCAGCTTGTGCTGGCGCGCCGGTTACACCTTTTCTCCTCTTGCGATCAAGTTTCGGTGGCTTGATCAGCGGATGCCACGACTTTCGTCGTCCTTTCTTCGCCTCGAGTTCGGCTTGCATGCGATCCTCGCGTTCCAGGACCTCCTGATTCTCTTCGAGCAAATCCTCTGACACGTAGAAGACCGAGCCTCTTCTGCCATTCCCGCTCCCGCTTCCGCTACCGCTACCGCCGACGCTGCCACACTCACTACTCCTTCTCTTCTCTTTGTGCAAATTCGGTTGTTGTTGCTGTTGTCCGGAATTCTCCTTTTCGTCAAGGGTGGCGGTGGTGACGGCGACGCTGCTGCGCCGGGCGCGCTGGAAGAGGCTATCCCTTCTCGCTTTGAGGTCCTCGAGCACGCTGTGCCTGCGGCCTTTGTTATCGCGCAGGATCGTGCTCGAATCTCTGCGAGCGACCGCGCTGAGAACTCTCGCGAACGATGACTCCTCTTCCATCATCGAGGGGATAGAGTTCGTCGAAGCGAACTTGGTGGTCGAATGACCATTGCTCTGCGGCTGCTCGTTGATATACATCCTCGTTGTCTCCATGCCAGACGCTCGCTCTCGCTATCTCCACTCGAGGATATGCTGCAAAGTCCTCGCTCGAGAGCGATGCTCTCCACTCCCCGATAGATCACTCCGGCGAACAACACTGGGTAAATTCTTCTTGGTCGAAGGAATATGCGAAGGAACACAAGATGTAAGTAGGTTGGGCCGGGCCGGACAGGGCCGGACAGGGCCGCCGGCTGGCTGGCTCAGCCTCGTAACAAGCCGTCAATGATAACCGAAGCAGAGAGCGTAGGAAATCGCGCTCGTAATGAAAAGAACTGGCGAGGCGAGGCGAGGCGAGGCGGGGTCAACCGTGGCCGACGATCATTTCATTTCCCTGGCGCTCCAGAGGGAAATAAAGAGAGCGAGAGAGTGAGCGGGACTGAGCCAACTAAAGGCGAACACGAACGCGAATCGCCGAACCGTTAAGGCACGATCGGCATTATTCGAGTGGCGCGCCGGTGAAAGCAGCCGCGGTGAACAGAGCCAGCGAGGCAGGTAGCGAGCGAGTGACCGACCGCCTTTTCACTCCCGACGATGTCGCGACACGACGCCACTCCACACCACTCGGCTCGGCTCGACTCGACTTCAACTCCTCGTGAAACCAGCTGCCGGCGACCAGATCCTCGGAACTGCTGCTGCTGCTGCTGCTGCTGCTGCTGCTGCTGCTGCTGCTGCTGCTGCTGCTGCTGCTGCTGCTGCTGCTGCTGCTGCTGCTGCTGCTGCTGCTGCTGCTGCTGCTGCTGCTGCTGCTGCTGCTGCTGCTGCTGCTGCTGCTGCTGCTGCTGCTGCTGCTGCTGCTGCTGCTGCTGCTGCTGCTGCTGCTGCTGCTGCTGCTGCTGCTGCTGCTGCTGCTGCTGCTGCTGCTGCTGCTGCTGCTGCTGCTGCTGCTGCTGCTGCTGCTGCTGCTGCTGCTGCTGCTGCTGCTGCTGCTGCTGCTGCTGCTGCTGCTGCTGCTGCTGCTGCTGCTGCTGCTGCTGCTGCTGCTGCTGCTGCTGCTGCTGCTGCTGCTGCTGCTGCTGCTGCTGCTGCTGCTGCTGCTGCTGCTGCTGCTGCTGCTGCTGCTGCTGCTGCTGCTGCTGCTGCTGCTGCTGCTGCTGCTGCTGCTGCTGCTGCTGCTGCTGCTGCTGCTGCTGCTGCTGCTGCTGCTGCTGCTGCTGCTGCTGCTGCTGCTGCTGCTGCTGCTGCTGCTGCTGCTGCTGCTGCTGCTGCTGCTGCTGCTGCTGCTGCTGCTGCTGCTGCTGCTGCTGCTGCTGCTGCTGCTGCTGCTGCTGCTGCTGCTGCTGCTGCTGCTGCTGCTGCTGCTGCTGCTGCTGCTGGCTCGAGCGCCAAGCGTACTCTGGGCCTGAGAGCGACCTCACCGTTTCTCAGGGGGCCTACCGCCTCTCTTCCTGCCTCTCTCGCGCACCGTACACTCAAGCGAGTACACACACTCTCCGCGTCCGCTGGCAACTGGGCCCACCACACCGCCGCGCACCTACGAGATCCAGAGGCCTCGATCGTTGACCCAGCGAGGATCGACCAACTCCTCAGTAGGAGCTATCGACCCTGAGAGCACGCGAAACGCGCGCGCTTCTCGCCTCCGATTCCCTTTTCCTCGCTGCTACTCGCTGCTCCTGCTAGCACTGCCTTTCTCTCCTCCTTATGAAGGAAGGGAGCCCTAGTCGCTAGTAGGTCCGAATGGAGGTCGTTGCTCGACCTTCGTCTCCTTGGTAGGAAGCACGGTCCGGCCCGGTCCGGCCTCGATATCCAAGCACAATCCGTAGGGTACGCGAGCACCACTGGCTAAGGGCACAATGACACCGAGGTCACTCCAAGGACTTCTCCCGAACCCGTCGTCACACTCTCCCTCAATCCTCGAGATTCTTACAATTTTCCCTCGACGATTCGAGTGGTCAGCAAAGAAGTAAATCAGGCAAGATCGACCCTCGCCCAATGAGGGCAGTCCTCAGACTCTGCGCACTGCTTTCCTCTCATCGCGACTCTTTCTTCCTCATGGAGAACGCTCGCGATGCTTACAAATTTGTAGAGTAGTGTCGATTTGGAGAATTGATTGGTTCGAACGAGTATAGAGCTCGGATTGGGCTGTTGGGCGCGCTCTCCTTTCCTCAAAAGAGGCAGTAAGCGCTCGATCGGGGACCAAGAGACACTTGATCGACGGCCGTCACGAGAATCGGGTATCGCAGCGACTAAGCGAGAACGGCGCCGACCGCTTGTATTTATACGTCGAGCCACCGAGCCGACTCGACTCTCGACTCTCGACTCTCCACTGTCTCTCTGCCACTGCCACACTCCCCACCAGCCACAGATATTGCCAGCAGGAGTACACGACACGCGTTCATACTACTCACACCATCTTCCAGTCCCTTCCGATTTTAGTCCCCAATATTCTCCCTTCCTCCCTTCCTCATGCCCTTCCACTTCCCAAGGACATGCACTCCAACAAATTGGGCCAACTCTCCCTTTTTTTTACTCCTCATCTCCTTCGAATCATCATTCATACTACATACAGGATCATGCATGCGTATATATACCTAACGAATAACCAAGCTGGCTCCAACTTCTTCTGCCGATAGATTTCGATCTATGCCTGTCCAACTAAATCATCAAGATACCGGCTGGCACGCCGCGCCGGCCGGTTCAATAAAAGACTGAGAGCACAGGAGGCCGATCTGCCGCCAAGTTAAACGCAATCACCACGTGTAACAGGCGACTGTATAAACATCCGCTCTAACCCTCCTGGCCTGCTCGCTACAGTACGCTACGGTAACCCTCGCGTCCGCATTAAAACGTCTCTTTAGTTCTCCCACCCAAAAATCTTAGCAATATTTGCCCGAGTTTCCGCACTGTTTGTTTTGACAAAATCGCGAGAACAGATAGAGGACGATCCTGAGAAATTTCTCTATTTCAGCACCGCTATCGTCTTGTCCTTACACTTTTCGTTATCCCCGCCAATCCAAAGAGGCACGCGGAATTGACGGAGCGCGCACATGCGCGAAATAAATAATTCTCATTACTGGCGACGATTCATCAAGATCCCCCAGGTGTATATCTCGAGTACTGATAAGACGCGCTCATTGATAATGCCGATAACTCTTTCGAGTCTACCGCTTCAAACTAACCGACAGGGAGCTGCATTGAGTAAACATGAGTCGCTCTCCCATTATCCTCCCGAGCAGATCATCAATCCTATTTGGGAAATCCGATCTAATATCAAACATCGCCAACACCCCTACTCCCTCGACAGTAATCATCGCTCTTTCCAAGGCTTCCGAATTACTAATCAAGAGTGAGATTGCGCCGACACGTGACAGGATAATCAAAAGAGGAACCGTTCGCACCAACTCCCTCTTTTCTGCTGTACTCTTCCCTGTCCCACCTCACCCAACCCGCCTACCCTCGCTCTTTCTCTCTTTCTCTCTATCTATCTCCATGTCGCGCGCGCAATCAGCGAGTTCCAGTTAACAGAGTCTGCTCTGATTATGTAAAACATACCGACGATATCAGCACGACGACTTTGATTCACGAGCGAGTCACGAGATATTTTTCGTAGTGCGCAGCGCAGCACGTTCCCCCGACTTTGACCCCATTCACCAAGAATAACAGAGATCACTGAGATGGCAATCGACTGATATACATGTTATGCAGCCCGCAGCTAGTCCAATCGCAAAGACAGAATTTTATGGATGCACTCACGTCTCTTAGGAACCAGGCGGAATCCTACTTTACGATACAATTCCGGCAAAAATTGGTGAAAAAAAAAATTTTGAGCTAGGGCTCTGGAATTTTTTCTACTTTTTCCTCGATGCAAAAGAACATTCCTCACCAAGTTCCAGCCCCGGGAAAGGTCGGGAAGATAAAAAAACATGGGGAAAACCGTTGAAATGAAATATTCAAGATCGGTTTTCCACCTGTTTTAGGTAGAATTCCGGCATTTCCCCCACAACATTTATGTTTTTTATCCCTTTTGAGACATGGGCAATCGAAAAATCAAGCGTTCGTTGCGGTCCCAGAACCTTCGAAAAATCGAAAATTTTTGAAGGGGTATGCCTTAAAAAATTTGCGAAAAAATGAATTTTGAGCTAGGGCTCTGGAATTTTTTCTACTTCTTCCTCGATGCAAAAAAACATTCCCCACCAAGTTCCAGCCCCGGGAAAGGTCGGGAAGATAAAAAAACATGGGGAAAACCGTTGAAATGAAATATTCAAGATCGGTTTTCCACCTGTTTTAGGTAGAATTCCGGCATTTCCCCCACAACATTGATGTTTTTTATCCGTTTTGAGACACGAGCAATCGAAAAATCAAGCATTCGTCCCGGTCCCAGAACCTTCGAAAAATCGAAAATTTTTGAAGGGGTATGCCTTAAAAAATTTGCGAAAAAATGAATTTTGAGCTAGGGTCTTGGAATTTTTTCTACTTCTTCCTCGATGTAAAAAAACACTTTCTACAAAGTTTCAGCCCCGGGAAAGGTCGGGAAGATAAAAAAACATACGGAAAACCGTTGAAATGAAATATTCAAGATCGGTTTTCCAGCTGTTTTAGGTAGAATTCCGGCATTTCCCCCACAACATTTATGTTTTTTTTCCGTTTTGAGACACGAGCAATCGAAAAATCAAGCGTTCGTCCCGGTCCCAGAACCTTCGAAAAATCGAAAATTTTTGAAGGGGTATGCCTTAAAAAATTTGCGAAAAAATGAATTTTGAGCTAGGGCTCTGGAATTTTTACCACTTCTTCCTCGATGCAAAAAAACACTTTCTACAAAGTTTCAGCCCCGGGAAAGGTCGGGAAGATAAAAAAACATAGGGAAAACCATTGAAATGAAATATTCAAGATCGGTTTTCCACGTGTTTTAGGTAGAATTCCGGCATTTCCCCCACAACATTGATGTTTTTTATCCGTTTTGAGACACGAGCAATCGAAAAATCAAGCATTCGTCCCGGTCCCAGAACCTTCGAAAAATCGAAAATTTTTGAAGGGGTATGCCTTAAAAAATTTGCGAAAAAATGAATTTTGAGCTAGGGCTCTGGAATTTTTACCACTTCTTCCTCGATGCAAAAAAACACTTTCTACAAAGTTTCAGCCCCGGGAAAGGTCGGGAAGATAAAAAAACATAGGGAAAACCATTGAAATGAAATATTCAAGATCGGTTTTCCACGTGTTTTAGGTAGAATTCCGGCATTTCCCCCACAACATTTATGTTTTTTATCCGTTTTGAGACACGAGCAATCGAAAAATCAAGCGTTCGTCCCGGTCCCAGAACCTTCGAAAAATCGAAAATTTTTGAAGGGGTATGCCTTAAAAAATTTGCGAAAAAATGAATTTTGAGCTAGGGCTCTGGAATTTTTTCTACTTCTTCCTCGATGCAAAAAAACACTTTCTACAAAGTTTCAGCCCCGGGAAAGGTCGGGAAGATAAAAAAATATGGCAAAAACCTGCCTGAATCAGACGAAATTGGTTAATGACGAGGCTATTTCCACCTGTTTTCAATATAATTCCGGCACTTTCGCCCGTGATTCTTTGTTTTCTATTGGTTTTAATACTAAATGAATGGATTTATAAAGAATTGAAGAAAGTTGGAACAGCCGCGAGAAAATATCATAGTGAAACGTGGCGTGTTAGAGTGTTAAAGAACCTTTCTAGTGAGAGAAGTAGGATGGTGAGTGGCGGAGAGGAAGCACGAGTTAATATAAAAGCAACAAAAGCATAGAATGGAGGCCGGTGGAGACGAAACTAGATGGACATTGAAGGTAGGCTGGGAAGGAAGTGAGGAGGACGCGGTAGGTGGACGATCAAGCAAAAGAACGAGCTAATTGGCTGAATCGAATTAAGAGCTGGGCCGGTATTTTCATCGCGACAATTCTGTAATTGGGCGCGGAAGAGCCGAGCAATTGGCTCGATCGCTTTGCACGTCCGGCTTGTCTTTTCTTCTTAAATTCGGAGGGTCCGGCCGTGTGGGGAGGAATGCGGTGGCCGGTGGTGGCTGGTACGGACTCTCCGGTGGATGAAATTCAAGGTGTATAAAGGAGTTTGAGAGGCGGGCGTGTAACATCTCGGGCGGAGGCTTTATCAGAACGGCGTGTTTATCGTCGGGCTGGCGTACACGGGACAGGTTTACGACATGGCTACTGGAATGGCAACGAGTCTGTCTGTGCCGAGCCGAGATTGCTTCCTTCTTTCCGCGCTACCCTCTTCCACCGGTGCGCGGCACGATCGTGCATCGAATACCATCGAATGCGGAACTCAAATTTCTCAAAACAATGAATGCTGACGTCTGAAAAACACTGCTCGAGCAGTGAGTCAGTGGGCGAATCCACCATTTCCAGGCACATGAAATATTTACAGGATGCCAATTGGTTGTAGGGCAGTTGACGTTCATCTACAGTTGGACAAAAAATGCATGGCCTTCGATATTACCTAGCGCAGTTTTAACGGGCAGTGAAAAATCGGGCTTCTAGAAAGCTCGCGTTATCAGTGCCATTGTCCAAGTTATCGCTGCTCTATTGTCCACTGGCACTCTAATATAAAAAGCATCAACCAGTTGGATCCACACCGATTGATTGCGGCTGATTGCTGCTTAAAGATTATTGCGAGCTTTCGTAGAGGAAAATTTCGACTTGGAACGAGAAGAACGTTTGGAAGAGCAGTCGGATGGATTGATTGGGAGCGGCGGCATAGCCTCGCTCGAATAGTTATTTAATCGCAACTAATCTGACGTCAACTGCACATGCAATT
This sequence comes from Ectemnius continuus, assembly GCA_910591665.1. NCBI lineage: Eukaryota > Metazoa > Arthropoda > Insecta > Hymenoptera > Crabronidae > Ectemnius > Ectemnius continuus. Next base: position 1,150,787 of record OU342868.1, on the reverse strand, counting down.
GGTGCTTGAGGAGTGACACGTGTCCAGAGAAGCGCTGTCGATTCACTCGCAAGGCAATAACAATTCCTATCGCTATTGATAGGGTTCCTCGCTATTGGCGAAAAAGGAAAGCACGCTTTCCACTTTATAGCTCACGAAACACGGAAGTAATAATTACTGGCAAATCTATCTGGTGATAAAAGAAAAAGTAGATAGTTATGTCGTAGGTGATTTGTAGTAGGAGCTTTATAATGTGCATTGGAGGGAGTGTTAAGAATGATGATGCCAGAGGCTAGACTGCAACATCCGCGGCGGCGGCGAGTAAATGATGCAGCTAGCTGTCGATCAGCTTGAGAAGAAGAGCAATCGGAAAAGGGTGGAGGGAGGGCAGGCGAGGATAAATGAGAAGAGCTCGTGCCAAATGGAAAAAGTAATTAGAGAGTCCGCGAGGATCGAGTGCTGTTTGGCATTCGAGGTGTAAGACGCGGTGCGGTACGGCGTGGCGCGGCGCGGCGCGGCGCGGCCTCCTGTCGAATGCTAATGAGAGGATCGTGTCAGAAGAGCCAAGCGGATCGAAAGAGATAGAAAGACACGTGCAGCTTGTCTTGGTTGCGCAGTAAATACATAATATATCAGTCGCCCAAAAAGATCTCGCAATCATTTCCGTGACGATTCTGATGAATTGCAATCCTTTGAAAAATAGTTCACCAATCTTATCTCCAGCAATCTGGTGGGAGTCCACCTTCCCCCGTCGTTCCGCCTTTTCACCAATCCCATTTAACTCGAGTGTCATCGTCAAAAGAACATTTCACTAAACTGCGCGGCTAATTTTGGGGCTTGAATCATAATTTATCGTTGATTAGTCCCGATATTTTATCGGCCCCTTCAGCAATACAAGCAGCACTCGGAGCCGCGCCGCACCGCGCCGCGCCGCGGTGGGCCATCGAGGAGAATTAGCGGCCGATTGAGATTACTCTTGAAATACAGTAGTGTTATTGGGCCGCGCACTGTCAATCACTGAAATCAGTGAAATCGCAGAGATATCTGAACCAAGTGGTAAGCAGGCTACTAATATCGTCTGGCTCCAATCATTCCCAATTCCTGTCCTCCCTCTACTCTATCCCAGCACTCTCATCATTCGGTCAAGTACTTCAAATGTCAAACTAATGATTGAGCAGTGTGTTCTGTTCATTAGGAAGTTCTAATCCATGAAGGAATCGGGACTCCCTTCTGGAGACTTGCGCTCTTGCCTGGGTATCGGCCTCGAATTGAGGAAAACAACTTCATGTCGTGATAGCGTGCACCCACGCATTATCAGAGTGACTGGTTGGCGGCTGGCGGGCGCGATTCCCCGGTAAATAAACAGAAATGATAAAGTGCACGCGGCCGCGCGGGCGCACGGTCGCGCTATCGCACCAGCAAGTAAATTGCGCCCACGAGAACTGACCCCTGCGACCAAGGTGATTCACGAAGCGTTTTGCGTGCCTCTCGTCTCGTCTTTCCCACTTAAATTGCAGCCAGCCACGCTATTACGTTTCACACCTTCTCCCTCGAAACCGGATATAAAACCGGTGCTAACTGAGAATTCGGTTCTCCACTCGAGTCCCGATGAACGCAACAGATCCCCAAGCATCCCTTCTTCCAGCACTTACTTGGAATGTCATTTGCAGCGAAAAGTCGTCGCGGAGAACGTGCGAGAGAGAATTCTCTTCGAATGGGATAATATGAGTGAGTTTGCGCTTCCGGCAGACGGGGACGAAATGGCAGTAAATCATGAGGCTCTTAACGCATTTAACGTACGATCAAGATAGATACTTTACGGAACTGTTTAGCCTCGGAAGCAGTTCTTTCTGTAAGAAGAAAAGGTGCGCGGAAAAGATGGGGCAAGTCGAAGGGATGGGAGAATTATCCCCCGGTACTTGTGTACTTGTGAATCAGAGAGATTTCTTATCTTGACCAGATGCCTAAAGTATTCCTCTTGAGATTCCTGGTAAAGATAGATAGATAGATATTAAGAGAGTTGAGTGAGGGCAGTCGACTCCATATCAGTCAGAAGGAAAGCGGAAAGTTCGAACGAGTGGGTGGTGGATGGGACGGGAAAATATTTAAGCGCGAATTAAATACCGGTCAATTAATCGTCATCGCGTAACGAACGCTCATTCTACACATAAGAGATTTTCGGGTCAAGGCCCCGCTTATCGTACAACCACGCTCGCCGCATCAATTCTCCCTGCCGCGCCGTTCCTCCTGCTGTTACTTTTCCACTGGGGCCACTCACAAATCTGCTATCGGTCTACACGAAATCAGGACTGCCACTGCTTCGATCCACGTAAACAGAAGGAACCGTGACAACTGCACTTTCCGCAAGAGGGCATTTACATTTTCCCTTCTACCAAATACTGCCATTGTCAAATGCTCCAATAATCACGCAACCGAAAATACTCGAACACTACAACTTTGCTAGAAATTGCTAAATTCCGCCATGATTTCTAGCTATTGAATTCCATTCTTTCCACGGAAATCACGATAAAGCTGCTGATGGTCGGTAGGATTGGCTGCGGGCGCTATTGAATTCTCGCTTAATAAATAGGTTCGACAAAAGGAGTCATAGTGGCCGAGTGGGGGGAATGAAAAAGCGAGTATATTGTTCGGGGTTTTCATCTTTGATAGAATGCTCGGAGAGGAAGCGACGCGATGCGACATCAGAGGAGCTTGCTGTTTCTCGAGATTCCAATTATGTCGGCATCGAGCAGCAACGGCTAATCCGCTAATTCATTCTGACGGCCCTCTGAAGAGTTCGGCCAAGCCCAGCCCAGCATGCCTGATCCACGAATAAAAAGGGTTTAATCGCAAAGAGCGCTTACTCGTTGGATTAAGGTCAGCGAGCGCATCTTCCGAGCGAAAGACTGCCTTCCCGACAGTTATCCCCCACCTCTTTCTTTTCCTCTCCACCAACAGACGCTTTCCCGATGGAAAATAATCCGTGAGGCCCCCGCCGACCGGCCACTTCTTCAAAACAACTCAAATAAATAAACATTCAAATAGGAATGGTCCGAAGTGCTGGAATATGTTCATATTCCAGCACTCCCAGGAGAGCACAAATGATAATTTAATCAGTACTCGGCTCTAGTTTGCCGAATTAGAATTGAATTATATTATCGGCGAGAACAAAGTTCAATCAGCGATTTGGAAGCATTGCTGTTAATTGGGAAAGCGGTGAAATGGAGTAAATAGAAAATTCGCGAGCTATGAAAAGCGGGTGAGCGAGCAGAGGGATGATGACTATTGGTGCGATTCAATCGGATCTGTTAGAGTTCAGCTAGCTCGGCACACCTTTCTTCTGTTGATAAACATTGTTGGCCAATCCTCCCTTTGGCCAACTCAATTCCCACCAGCATCCTATAATCCTCTGAATTTCCCCTTTCGCTTCTAATTGCCAGCTTCCAACTTGATTCGCGCCAGTTTTCCTTTGAATTACCTGGAGCGCTCTGTGCGAAAACGTACTCTCTCTCGTTTTTTTTTTCTAACCATGCGCACTGATGAGAGTTTCCCGGGAGAGAAGCCAATTTCCCTCGAAATTCACGAGCCTTTCAAACGAACCTTCGGGACTCGCTTGATTCGCCGGAACGTAAGCCATCGGGCTTATTAATATCTCGATTGCTTACTTGATTCGGCTGCTCTGCAGAAGCAAGGCTAGACTGACTACGAATTTGTGTCGGGCCGAAAAAATCGTATAACGTCTACGTTCGAGGAATGTATGTTCCAGGGCGAGAACTGCACGAGATTTATCCGCAGGAATGTTTCTCTGTCGATTTAACGTCGCTCGTATGTCTTCTTCAGTTTTATCGATGCCAGCCAGCCAGCCAGCCAGCCACCGCTCTCTTTGTTGCGATAACTGAACGCGCGATCGCCCGACGATTGTTATTTCTCGTATAACACGCTGCTGCACATCCGGCGACTTGACGCTGCACCGACGGCATTCCGAAAACAGCCAGCCAGTATCGTTTTAACATTTGAGAGAAAGCAGATCACCCACTGCCGCTTAATCTATCCAGGCTGACAATCAGTTGGAAACCAGTGGAGCAAGTAGTGCAACTCAATAACTGGTCGGACCGATCGCACCACCTTTCCCCATTCTATATCCGCTGAGAATACTTTTTCAGGGCTACTTACATTGTTAGGGTCAGCTTAACACGACTGAGACCGAAGGGAGAAAAGTTCTACTCACCTGAAAATGAAAAAACACTGTATTAATAAAGGTTCGTGTGCTCAATTCGAAATGTAGAAAATGTACAATGAAATTCGAGTAAGGCGAAGGAAAGCTGTGTGATTGGGGGGAAAACTGAATCTGGCCAATCTGCTTGGCGATAGGAAGTTGTAACGATAAGCATGGACAAAAGGCGACGGTTGACCGAGCAGCGTTCGAGTAGGCGCTCTCTCGCATGCATGATTAGTGTTGCGCGGTGTGTTGGCAAAGGCGCGCGGATACCTGCTGCTTCGAACACGGCAGCAGACGTAGCCAGCAAAGCTTGGCTCATTCATTCAGGTCTGCAAGGCTATAAATAGCCTTCCCGGAAGCCAATCGCGGAAAGTCGATCGCTCTCCTAGTAATGGCAATCGAGTGGTCAATCTGATTACCATCTCACCATCTCACCATCTCTCCCTTTCTCCCTCTGGCAGCCGTACAGCTGCCAGTTCGGCTCTCAGAAAATCAAGCTAACTCTTCCATCATCCATACATTGTAATTAATTGGAATATCCAGCGGCGTTTATTGTAGAGCAAGTATCTGTGAATTGCGAGGAGTTGGATGGGAGAGCTGCAGTGGCCGAGTCATTCGGAACCTGACTTTGAAGTGTTGGTCACGTAAGTATGTTGGGAGCGTGGAGGTTCGAGCGTCGTTCCTCGAGGACGTTAGGAACATTAAGGATGTCACGTCCGTGGAAGCGGAGGGGCCGGCTCGCTCACGCTGCTCGCACAGCCGCGCTGATACCGATCCCCAAAAGAACACCTTATCGAAATAAAGCGGCAATAAAAGCACAAAGCGTTTCCGAACATTAGCTAGTTCCTTTATGCTGCCTGATGCCTCAAGTCTTTCTCGATCGACTCGAAAATTGACGCATCCATGAATTCACGTGTTGAATATCAATGGGATGAATGAATGGTGGAAGAAAGGTAAGTGGCGAGAGAAGGGAATAAGATGGGGCCCGATCGGAACAAAGAGGTGGATCGAAAGTGACGCGTGGCGCGTGGCGCGTGGCGCACGCGGCACGAAGGGGAGAAAAGGGAGCGAAGCAAAAAGTGGGAAACCTCTGGCGTAGGACTATCGAACCGGTCAAACCGCTCAAGAGCAACCGCATTCCCATGGATTTCTACGCGTTTGCCTCGCCAGACAACCCCATCGAGATCCAGGATCTTGCTCGAACGTTCTTGGATTAAAATCAGCTGTCTCCGGCGCGCTCAACTCTTGGCGAATTCCAAGCAGAGCCTTTGTTCTATTGGTCGAGGGAAGAAATAGCAGCCTGCCGACTAAGGATTCGCGGCGGTTGCGGTAGAAACTAGCCGAGAGAATGGTAAAAATTAGCCGAGCTGCTTGGGAGGCTATCACGAGGTTCTTTTCTCTGGAAAAAGAGCGGCTCGTTAAGAGCGGCGCGCACGGAGAGACGAGCGTAATTAAGCAGTCGCACAGATAACAACAAAACCTCTTTTCCGAGGCAACGGACTCTAACGCGGTATCTTGCAAGATATGGTAATTTCCATTACGAGCACTCGGTCTACCCCTCCCTTGCCACTCTCTTACGAGATGTTTGTCTTAGAGCAGAGCTGGTATCAGCCGCCCAGTTGCAGAGAGCCAATGCTCTCCAACAACACTATTAAATATAGCTTATCAATGCTTAAGGTAGCACTGATCCTGTAAATGGAAAGCTTTGGTCGAATGGAAAATACTAGCATCGAGAGGATTGAAATGAGGACGAGTTAGGAATGAGCGTAGATTCTGAAAGGAGAAAAGTGTCCGCGGCAAGGACGGCACACCGTTAACAAGAGTGCTCGACGGTTTCGACGGCAGGGATGGCAGATGTATATACAAGATGCAGAGGGAGAGACAGAGAGTCTGACACACTTTTCGAGCGGGTAACTGGAGCACGTCTGGCAGGCATACGTGTGCCCGCGCGTTCGCCAGTCCCCTCACGTTTATACAGGATGGATTACCTCTTTGAAAAGGAGCAGAAAAAAGGCTGCAGGACAAAGAGTGGGAAGGCGGGGCCCGACCGGCCGGTCGGCCCATGTGCTCTCTCGCGACGTTTCGCAAGCTTGCACTCGCTCGCCTCGCCGCAAACCTTCCTTTCCACCTGCCTAACTCTCCGATTCACCATACCATCCAACACTTTTCCCTCAATCTCCCTCTCTTATACGAAATACACGAATCCTCTACAATAAGGAGACTTTATTATTATTATGTCCCGTGGAGCGTAATCCCCTCAAGTGTTGTTATGCCAGTCACACTCGAGCAGCGGCACGCCGAACTTTGTGATCGGCCGAGATCGAGTCAGCGTATGTACGCATTCTTCGAACTACTCTAAATCACCCAGTGAAAATCGCCAGTGTGGCAATCAAGATGCGGTAATTACAGGCCCGAGCCTGTAATTACGTGTTACAGGCTGTGACTTTCGTTTTCAGGGGCCGGTAAGTAGGCTACAAGATGCGTGCACCAACTCAAGATCACGTTCTCCACCACAGTGTGTGTGTGTGTGTGTGTGTGTCTCTCTCCAGCAGAGAGAGAAATAAATGGAAACTGCGAGAAGGTTGCGGGGGTGCAGGTCTTTGACAGCTGTGCGAACATGAACGTTTGCAAGAGCGGCTTCTTTTCTCGGTCTGGTGACAGCCCTCTCTTCTCCTCTCCGGCTCGCCCATTGTCTCCCTCTAATTATCAGCCATTCAATTCTGTCTCTTTGTGGCAATCATCATTTCGCGTCGTTTAATGGGCGGCCTCGCTCGCTCGCTCGTCGTCGTCGCTGCTGCCGCCGCGCCGTGCCGCCTTAATATTCCGCGTAGCAAGTGTTCTACATCTCTCTCCTCCCTCCTGACAGATGGATTCCAATGAAAATGAAGGAGAGGAACATCTCTCGCAGAGGCTACCACCTAATCCGTTGGAGTGAAGATATAATTGTCGAACGAATACTCTCGTTTCCCTGCACAAATGGAGATGCCTGCTGCCATCGTCCGGTCCTCGCAAAACTTCACTGCCACTTGTATTTCTCGGCAGTTTTGAATCGCACAGACCGCGAAGAAGAGACGTCCCAATTTCGCAATGTACTCGAAGAAGTCTGGTGTCTAAGAGGCCGCCGTCTAATTACGCATAGGGAAGAAATAGTTGCGTGCAGAAACAATAGCGGCACATTACGCGTGTCTGCAACAGCTGCGACGGCGACAGTGGGTTCTGGTGGTACACGTGAGAGGTTCAACAGTTGTCGTCTGTGCGATTGAGGCCTCGATGCAGAGGGCGGCGGGCGGCGCGGCGGGCGACGAGCAGGCGTCGAGTCAAGTGTTATCGCAAGCCTGGATTCGCAGAAGCTTCTTGCCAAGTGATAAGAAGATTAGCCAACTGTCGGCGGGCCCGAGTTTTCGACTCTTAATTTGCTAGGATTTTAGGGCGATGTGGGCCGCGGTTCAACGGAGAAATTAGTTGGGAGTAAGAATGCGTAATGGTGGAAGGTGGGCTTTAAAGAGTGGCAAAGTAGATTAATGATAGTGTCTGGCTTGACGGATGGAAATTGTGGAAGGTTGGATTTGGAGGTAGGCGCGGTCTCCGGGATCGATCGACTACCGCAACAGAGTAATTCAGCCAGGAGGCTGAAACTGGGCTAATTATCCTCGTTAAACGATTAGGCAGCCGTAATTGGTGGATCGGTAGGAGCTAGCCGGTAGATAGGCTTTAAATGCTTCCGACGCATTGGTGCCACTCGCATCTCCTCGGACTCTCTTACATAAGAGAAGAGGTTCTTTCGAGCGGCGGCGAACACCTGCTAAGCTGGTAAACCCAGACTGCTTTTGGAGCGAGTCCGGCTAACAATCTTACTGTAGATTTAATTGGATCAGCAAGTTCCGAAGGAAGGAGGGAGTAGGGGTCGGCTCAAGGGCGCGTTGCACACACCGATTTCGAGTTGAAGAGCCGTGGAATGAAGACCGGCTAGAAATTAAGGGCGTCCTGAATGTGTCGGCTGAGAAAAACGAGAAGAGAGAATAGCGGAGGGGACTACGTGACTTCCCTTTAATTCCTCTCGATTGCAATGAAGCGCGATGCCAACCAGCCAGCCAGCCAGCCAGCGAGGGCGTCGCCTTTTTCCTTATAAAGAATGCAATACCGCTTGCTCATCCGTCGGGAATTTCTCTCTTTCTTCTTAGTTCCGAACGATTATTCCCGAGAAATTCTCGCCTTGAAATCTCCCTCTTTCACGATTGTTCCCTGAGCCGAGCAAGCAACGCCGGAAAAAGGTTAGTGGCTCGTCCACGAATTTCGATGCAATTCTCCCGCAAAGACGAGAGACTCTAGAATTAAGAGGGACGTTACGCGAGCGCGGCACCTACCTAGCACTTAGCAAGCTATAATTTTATGCAGATGTATGTACGGCAATAACATGCCACTGACCCATATTTCTCACGGTCGTAGTTAGCCGCGGGATACCACGAGTTCTTGCTCCTTTTAGCGTCCCAGCTAGGCGGCGCATCAAACTGCGAAAAAGTGAGAGAGGGCGATAAGGGACGCAGCCCAGAAAGAGCGGAAATCCCAACGGGCAGCGTTTTTATAGAGGCTTATAAAATAAACCGGGAAATACGAAATAGCCGGATAATGTCTGGCAACACCTGGAGCGTCCAGCTATTCTGAATAATTCAATCTTGTAGAATAACCCTTCTTTCGAGAAGTGTCGAGCGATGTTAAACAGCGCCGCCCTCAAAGACAAGTTTAGACGAGCTCGAGACGGATGCGAATTAATTGAGTCATCGACAAGATAAGAATTGACATAACGGTCTACTCATACTGGTGCCAGTCATGACAACAAAAAACAAACGCTCTAGACTGAGAGGCACCTAGTAGGAAGTGGATCGGCCATTCCTCTACTATTTATTCATCCTCATTTGAGACCATTCAATTTCCTTGACCGCTAAATCAATCATTGAAATAAAAATCAATAAATAGCGCGGTGCTAAATGAATTGGTGACTGTTTACTCTGAAATGAGCGAACGTCCCTCTATTCGAGCGGGCAATCCTCGGAATCCTAAGTGGGCAAATGGTAATTCCAAACAGTGACTGGTTGGTTAGCTATAGGAGAGGAGAGGAGGTAGGCAGCCAGCCACGTCCACTGACTCACCGTTTCGAGCCTGAGGAATTGAATTGTTGAGTGAATTCCCGTAGTAGCGCGAGGAGGAGAGCGGTGCTCGCCGCTGGCACGCTATTACCATCTAAAAACGTCGCATCATCTCAACTCATTAGATCGAACACGCTTGCCCCGCGACTCACACGCGACTCACTATTCATAAACGGGGAGTCGCTGATTGCGTTACAATTCGTAGCGGCTCTTCCTTGCGCCGATAAAAACGTGCGAATGCACTTAACATAACCGGTTGGCAGGTGCAATTAGTGGGACGCTCGCACTTGTGAGACGCGTCGTTGCCAATGGGAGAGGCCAGACAGTCTAGTGTTCCAAGAGGAAAAATTCGGCCGATCCAATTTGTCGCTGGTTATTCTGGCTGGCGAGTGCGTCTCGCAGCAACACCAGACACGCGTCTGATACCTTTGTAGGCATACACGAGCAATGTTTACCATGGTTTCGCGCCGATTCTCGACCTTGGCACCTTTCGCAGCTGCCCCAGGCACTTTCGCTCACAATCAGCCCGGCTCGCCTCACGCACCATTGCACCCACTTTTTCGGCGAACCGGCAACACCAGCCACGCGCACGCCATCCGATAAATTTCTTAAATTGGATAATCTTATTTATTGAATTGCGCCCGCTCCATCCCGCCCTTATAACAAAGTGCGAATTAAATCGAGCGAGCGTATCTTTTGATATCCTTGAACGAACCAATTCAATTTACAATTAACTCAACCGGAGACTGAGAAGAACTTGTATTACTGGATATTTAATGAATTATGGATGGTAGGCTTCACCTAACACGCGGATTTCAAGATCCCTCATATAACTGTGATCTGAATAGATTTTTCAATTGGAAAATAATCGGAGAATCATTGTTTCCCGATAATAGAAGCGTGGACTGGTCGTTTTCTCGGGTAGTGACTTGTACGGTACAATTGCTGCCGAGCAAAAAAAGCCTCCGGCTTGTGCATGCATTAACATATTGATGTCGAGCATTAACACTTGTCCCGAGGTGCATAATTATCCTCGATCGCGACTCCGCTCCGGCGATTTCATCGGCATAATGAGAAACTGCATATTAGCAAAAGTGGCCAAAATATATGGGCCTCTGATTTGCATACTGTAATTTAACACCGTTCTTAGTTACATGGGTTAATTGGATGAGGGAATAAAGAACGCCCATGGATCGCCCCTGATAATTGACGGTTATTACCAGGGGATTTTATGAACTCCGAATGAGAGAGCGAGAGTGTCGGCATTTCATTCGACAATTTGCCACTTTTGGGAATGCTCCCACTCGTTACAAGGCGAATGTTCAATCAAGTGGGATGATAATGGCTCATAAAGTCATACCAATAGAGATAACAAGAGTAGTTGCTAGTTGTATTAATACGAAATTAATTCGGCATCCGTAAACTTACTAATAAGAAAATATAATAAGAAAATTCTATAAAAATGAGACTACTGGATCCTGATTTTTGCGGATCCACTCGTCGAGAGGATCTCGGAAATATTGTTGGCCCATTTAAAATTGCCACACGGCTTGCCACAGATATCTGACGAAATTCTCTTTCCGACTGAAATGACATTTCATCTTTATGGCAGAGGATCCATCCTGAATCTCAATTGTTCTATCCGGCGTGTACCGGATGTACCGGCTCTCTTTCTAGTCCGAGGCCTCGCACTATGCACACGATATGCGAGGTCTAATCTAATAAAATTTGGAGCAGCGTCCTCGTTCTCCTGAGGCCCGTGCCGTAAAATTCCTCCTCGCCTTTTGTCAGAAAGCAGAGCGCTCTATGCGATAAGGTAGTGGTGGCCGTGGCTCTGCGGCGGCACATATCGATAGGGCCAGGAAAGCGTGTTAACCAGTAATATCTCTGCTAGGCTTGAATCCATTAGCATCGTCCACGTTCTTTTTCTCTTTCTATTATCACAGATCAGTCATCGTTTTATGCATAACGGTGCTTATCTGCGTCGATCCACTCTCTATCTTAATGACACCAGTCCCGATCTCGATTGCGATCGATATCGTCCAGCCGTTTATTTTTACTCCCATTTTCCTCCACAAGCATCTTTTCGCGCGGCACATTTTTTTTAATTGCAATTGGTAGCTTTGCACAGACTTCTGCTCTAATTCTTTCGGTTGGCTAAAAGGTAGTGAAAAATTGCAGATGTTATCCCATTGGCTGGGCTCGGACTTGCGTAATGTGTGAATGATCCCAGGAGAACCCATAACTGCGCGCGACGTGCACGTGCACGCGCGGCTTTACGATCGCGGATTATGCGAGCAAACTCCGCGAGAGCCTGGAGAAACGTTCGGGAATAGGATCTAAACTAGTTTAATGCGTCCAATTAATCTAATCGTGGCTGATCGTTATTTCTATCGTGCGCGTGCGAGCCAGGATTACGTAATGCAGATCGCAGTTTCCAGCGAAACTATTGGTTCGCTTGTAAACAGTGCGGATGATAGCGTTAAATTGGCCGCGCAGCCTATCGAAAAATCCAATTTCTCTCTGATCGGTATTATACATATATCTGGGCGTAAAGTCATTTATTTGTCTGGCGTGACTAGGGAAGAGCTCTCGACAAGCGCGACTGGCTGGCTGGCAATTAGAGTGATAAACTTGTCATCTTTTGAGTGCGAGTTACAAGGCCCAGTTGGCATACACTGTTTTTCTTTGCCGGGCTGGCAGCCATCGTGACAAGTAGAACTTTAAAGAGAGGAAGGGACGTCGGTGAGGCTGCTGCTGATCAAAGGGACAGGAAGCGCTGATTCTTCTGTCATTGACCTAGATTACCAGGCAGAGGGACCGCCTGCCACCCAATCTTGACATTGAACTGGCGGGCTTTGCTTCGCTAAGAATTCGCCGCAGGCTCCACTTCGACATCGAAGGAGGTACGTGTCGACAATTGTACTCGGATACAATTCATTAGCGAGGGAGGAAAATAGAGGCTAAAGGCTAAATGGTACATCGTGCGTGCGTGCGTGCGTCGATCCAGGAGGTGACAACCGGTGTACGGAGAGAGTACAAGCACACCTACTTGACCCATTTACCCGATGACCTCGCGTCGAGACATGTTTCAAGAAAGTATCCAGCTAAAGCAGAAACCGAACTTGTTTCCCGAGTCCACCTATATTTCAGTATCGATATATCCCTGAAAGCACCCTTTCGAGTCAGTGTCGAGCCTGCGGAAACAATTCGACCGCGGTCCAATAAAAGATGTTATATTATTTGTAAAGGCTGTAAGTTACGTAAGGACCAGCGAGCCAGTCAGCGAGCCTCGCACAACTCTTCCAAGTGTCCTGAATTCCATGGCAGAATTATCTGGATGGGCATTTGGGGGAGGAGCCGTGGATGCTTTCGACATTGAGTTCGGCTTAAATACCGCTCGACTCAAGAACTTTTAAGTGGGGAGAGCTCGAGGAAGCGCCATTCCTGTCCAACAAATCGCTCGGCATCGATCAATTCCTTCGCGGATGCACCGCCAACTCAACCCAGCAAGTACCAGGCGAATGTGCTTCCGATAATTTAATCAAGAAACTTGTTGGCTAACGTGCTATCGTGTTCCACGTCTGGGATAGTGTTCCTCCGATAGCAGAGAGGAGAGAAAGACGGATGGAGAACTTTCCGTTGCAGGGATCCTCGATTTCTGCTCGTTCGGGCCAACAGCATCTTTTCCTAATCCTTGCCAAGGCGCATTCCCCAAGGGCCCAACTTTTTCCCCTTCAAATTACCAACTGTTCTTCTTTCTAATCCCGACTAACTCGGATCCAATTATGAGGCAACGACAGTTTGGAAAAACGATCCAATTACATCGATCAATTCCTGAGGAAAAGTTGCTTTAATAACGGACGACAAGTTTTTCATATGCCGCGAGAGGGGCGAATGAAATGGGGAGTCGGTTACTGGCCAGCTGTAGACCGGTTGCGTAAAAATGATAAAAGGCTCGTGTTTCGGCCGGAAGTAAAAGAATTCTTCATGTTTCTTCCTGGAGAAGAATGGAGCCGCCGGCCGTATCCTTGAATCGCGCGTGTCCCCGAACGTACGATCTGATCCAAGTGAGTGGCTGGCTCCAAGTTTAATAAGATTCCTTTTTAGCTCTCGCGGAAGTGAGATTTCCAGTCGTACTGCATTCCGCGTTAAAGAGTGCTGGGGAACTTTCTAAGTATACACCGAGAGCGAGACGAAAGTATGATGTTGCACGGACTGTTCGAACCCGGCAGGAAAGTTCCATGATTACGTGGGACGCGGTGTGGCATGCGGACAGGTGAAATCAATCACGTTCTGGCCCTGAGGATAGCTGCTCGATCGAGTGTAGTGGTCGCAGATTGGTTAGAGGGCCAAAGGGAGCTAGCTAATTCAGCCAACTATAGCCACTCGTTCCACTTTCAGCTTGAAGAGAGGAAAGAGGGCTTCTCCGATCGGGCATACTAGAGTGGCAAGCCGCGCGCGCTCTGCCTATTGATCTCTGCTATGTTTCGACGGGACGGCTGGACCGTTCGACATCGATACATCGGCCACACTGAATATGGAGCACCGAGCTCAACATACGTTCGCCGCGTCACACCACTGCAAGTTTCACGAATTGTGGCAGAGCTATGCCTACGCCGAACCTCTCTCTATGTATATCGGCGACGATTCGATAGCCGCCGCTAATTCCAGCGCAGCCACTCCTAGCCGACCTGCATGTTCTCCTTGGTAATGCGTCCGAAAGGATGCGCGCCGCCTACCCTCGCCCTATCCGCTTCCGCTTACCCCGCCGATCCCCACTAATTGTCCAATGTCCTAGTTTCACATTTCGACGCAGCTCCCTACTTGCCCCGATTCCCCGCGAAAAACATCCTCCCGCCAGCCCTACATTTCTCAACAGTTGAAATACCGAAGCAACTGTATTCTGTGAATTCAAAGGGAATTTCACTCTTTCGATATACGCGGATCCACTGGAATGCTTATGGGATGCCAGTGCTGGCTGGAATTGCCTCGCGAACTAGATAGTTGTAGATGAAGAGAGATATTCGATGGTGTATTCCACAGCAGACGCACGAACAAACATCGATGCGCCCGGAATATCCGACCGCCCGCGTGCGATGATGGATGCATTCACACCACGTCGTACTGATCGAATCTAATACCGAAATTCAATGCTAATTGGATCGACGATGCTTGGAGAAGCGCTGCTGGTGGCTCAGAGGTATTTCCCACTCGGTTCGGCAAAAGTTCATTAGAGTCTCCCGGAGAGTTTTTGCGATTCGTTTAAGAGCGTTCTATGGATTCTCGGGGAATGATGCAGCTAGCAGTGGTCGCTGCTCAACCGGCAGGAAATTAAACTTCCTCATCTTCGTTCATCTTTCCCTCTCTCTTTCCCGCCTTCGTTCGCCGTGGCGCCCTTAGCGAGACGGTTCTAACTGTCGCAAAGAAAAATCGGAGGTGTTTACGTTGCCGGGGAGATGTTTAACGAACGGCAGGAGTACGCGCGGTGATCGCTTGGACGGAAATTAATTGAAAGTTGAGTGGTGGCCAACTGGCACGGACTCATTTTGCCGAGTAAAATCATTGCCGATTTAAATAGCGACAAGAACCGTCAATTTTCACTGATATCGGAGGATCAACAAACGGAAGAAGTAAGTGAGCAGTTTTAGTGGTTCGATTTAATGGGCTGGTCGGACGATGATTCACTTTGCTGTCTTCGGAATAGTGAATGGCTGGCAGGCAGCATGTATAAAGGTAGATGGAGGTGTTTAAGATGGCATTATCTTGACTTGCCGCGACACGCAAACCAAGCCACACTGCAACTGCCATCTATTGTCAGGTCTCGGGACTGCGGCGCGATTGGTTCGAGATAATGATTGAATGAATGATGAGTGGGGAAAATGTAATTTCCCAGTAAGGCTGGTAAGACAGGCCGGGCCGGCGCAGCGCGGCGGGTACGCTCCAGAGAGAGGAGATAGAATTGAAATTCAGTGTGTAGAGTGTAGTAGAGAGTGAGGGGGTAAAAGGGAGAGGGCTTGAATTGAAAAGAGGACGGGGAGAGATTAGATTTGCTAATCGGGCTGGAAGTCCAACTTTCACGGGGAACTGGCGCACTATCGACTTCCGACTCAGTCAATATCAGGAGATCCAATAGCTACGGATAGGAGATTTCAAAAGACTACTTCTACGTGTAGGAATGAGGAAGTAGTAAGACGTGGATCATCCACCCTCTTTCGGGAGTGCTATGCATTCTTTAATGCCCTGACTAGAATATTCGACCGATTAGAATAATCGTTTATTTGCCAGGACAATCGGCACAATTGGAAGATATGGTGTTGGAGAGGTGGTGATTGCGATAATTGGAGGAGTTTGATGGTAGAAGGGTGAGAGGGTGGATTGGCGGGAGGTCCGAGGGGAAGATACTCACTGCCAAGTGAAGCCACCGGTAATGCCTTCGCGGAGTCGATCCTTGAGGCTTCTCTGACGAGAGGGTAGCGAGCTTCCCGGCGAGCCTTCCTGGCCGCTTCCTGGCGGCGGTCCATTTCCACTGGGTGCACCTCCTCCCGAGAACATGGCCATTCTCGCGGCTCTCTCCTAGCACTCGGCTGGCCTCGGCTGGCAAATGGTCGGGAGGCTAGCAATGCTCGTAGCACTGGTCACCGCGATCTAGCAGCGACCGAGACTGCTCTATGCTTTGAATGAGGAAGGGAGCGCGGGCATGTTCGATCACTCTGATCTTCCCTTAGCCCGAGATCGGCCCGGCCTGATCTCACGATCAGCGCGTCCGATCGGAACACCGGCACTGATATCTCACTGCTTCCCGGTGACAAGTCCGTAGCAACTATCGGCGCGCACTCTCCACTGCTGAAAGTAGAAGCCGCTCCGTTACGTGCCGGGTTCACTAGCTAACAGCATGCCGAGTGGCCGACATCGGCAACCTTCTTATCAATGACACGGACTTAGCAATGAACCTGCCGCTGATCCCCGACACTCGCCAATCGTCCAACCTCCGGAAGTCTCCGCCGTTACGGGAATAGACCGAGGTCGAGGAGAAGATGCTCGCTCACTGACAACCACTAGAATTCAACTTGATCGAATCCTCCCGAGAGAATCGATTAAACTAGTAGTAGCGATCGTTGTTGAACTAGGAAAGGAACGCCCGAGACCAAGAGAGACCGGGCACAATTTATTGCCGATCAAATTCGATTCCTGTTACTACGTTGCTACTGGCATTCGCCGAGCTCCACTTAATTCCTACTGATTTATTTACTGACCCCGAATGCTCCCGAGGAAGAATCACTCTAACAACAAGATCCTCTTCTCTTCCTCAAGAAGCATTTTTAACTTATCGGCCACTATTATCACAATCTCTTCAACTATTAATATTACTCTGAAGAAGGGATTGCGCACTGATTCAGTGGTTGCTAGCTCTCAAATTAGCACGGCCTATTTTCCCCGATGTGATGTAACAACGAGGATGCTGGTCACACAGGGGAAGGATAAAAAAATGCTCGATTCCGCGGAAAAATGTGGTTGTTTACGTGGATGGGAGGGTATTTTGAGCGAAGATCGATCGGGGAGTGCTCGAGGAGGCGTGGAGGAAAAGCTGGCGAAAGGCAAAGGGCGGGGGTCGAGGGTCGAGGGTCGAGGCTCGAGAGAAAGAGGCGGACACAAGATTTCCTCGTAGCTCGGAGCTCTCTATCAGCCGAGCCACCGATAGAATCGACCTCGACCATCTCAGTTAAGTTTCATTAGAGTAGACCGCGACCAACGCTTAGCTTCCTTTGCCGCACGCCCACTCAACTCACTCAACACCATCAGGCAGCCTCGGGACCACCAGCGAGTCAAGAAAATCATTGCGTGCTTTATGAAGAAATTGACGCGGCCTCTGGGCCCGATCGCCACCTTAGCCAACGAACCCACAAGAAGGTAAGAGTGGGACTGGAGATACTCGCTCTTTCATTGGGAGGAAGGGAGAACGCGAGCGGTGATATCTCGGAGAGCTCATCGGGTAATCGGTCGGCCGAATTTCGTATTTGGGGCAAGGTCGTGTCGCCAGGGTTAAGGTCACTAGGAAGGTCGGCCTGCTCTCACAGCTGTTCATCCCGATCCTCGTCGAGTGGAGAATGCCAGCAGCAGCAGCGGCGGCGGCGGCGGCCTACGCGCCTCCATGTCGAAAGCCTCCCGGTATTGATCCCCTTTTCAGCCCCCAAACTCGACCAATCCCAGCTGGCAGCCACCGCACGGTAACACCGACATAGCCACGGACGCGCGCCTACTCTGCCCTCCCTCCGCGCGAGCGCGAGCCGCCGCGCCGCGCCGCGCCGCTCCCTTTCGCCCCGAGCAACACCGATAAGGTCGCCACGACCTTATCCAAGGGACCTGCTGCTCGGCCCGCTGGACGCCGCACGACGCAGGACAGAGAGAGCAGAGAGCCAATTAACATCGAGAGATTTTCAGCCGAATATCTTGGCGCATTCACCAGACGAAGGCCGCCCTACACCGCGCTCTCCAATATTGGCGGACATAGCCAATGAGAATATCGATGATAATCGGCCGACGACTGTTCGATACTAAAGAATTCAATATTTCATATGTCGGAATCGAATGAAAGCATGGGCTAAGAGGGAGAATAATATTTGGGAGCGAGCAGTCGGAAAGTTGTTGGTGAGAGAGGCAAGTGAGGCGGCGCGCAACTACAGAATGGAAAGGTCGGTCTGGCTCCACGTGTTTGCGCGAAAGGGAACCTAATCACACGCGCTGAATGAATAATAGACTCGGTGGCAGTAAAGGGGCGGCGCGCACGGCGGCCCTGCGCGATTTGCAAAGCCAGGGGAAGCCTGTCACTCCGGCAGAAATCTCATTTCCAAGCTATTAAAGGAGCCTCCACGCCCTGCTCTGTCCTGCCCTGCCCTCCCTTTCTCCCTCTGCACTACCTTTCTCACCCGGCGAGTAAATCTTGTTACGATCTCTTCCCGGCAATGAATGCAACCACTTGCACATTGTCGCGATGCACCGCCGACGCAACTGGCACAGAAGAAGCCCCGTTCGAAATATTTACGAGCCAATGCTCGCGACCTCTCTCGCATCTCGTATCTCACCTCGCTCCTCCCTCCCCATGCAAATCTAACTGAAATAAAGTTCTCCACCGCCAACTTGCCATTTCGCCCGAGGCACAAGATTTCTCCGAGAAGCTAACAGTTGGCGGAATTCGCTTAGCTTCCTGACGAATAGCTTCCAGCTTGTTTCACGAGATCCATGGGAAAAAAGGGCTCTTCTAAAGCTATAGTTATAGTAAATCCGGTTAAATAGGTGAGTGGCGTGGAAATCGCCGGAGAAGAACTCGCCAGATTATTCTGCAGAGTGTCTCCGAGGTTCGAGAGGGAATTTCCAGGAGTTGAGTGGGAGGGAAGAAAATCTGGGTAGCCAGTCGGCAAAGATAGTGCATTAAAATTGCAAAGAGAACGAGCCGGTGGAGAGTAGTAAGCGCTCGATTCTCCCAGCCACAAGTTGTTGCTACCCATTCCACGAGAGACTTTCAAATTTAACGAACCCTTAGCTAAATGATGGACACTTAGCCGAGTGTCTTTATGTCAGTCACTTAAAAGCGAGGCTTAGTTAGACCAAAGAAAGCTATTAGTCTGCACTGTTACCTCTCCCTCTCTCCGAGTAACAAAATCTCGTAGATCCAAAAGCCCAGCATGTCGCCTCGGCCAACCTTCCACTTTTCACTCGAGAGAAGAGCCAATTAGTTTTCCAACACACGTATAGTACGCCAGGAGACGCAACTATCGAATAACTAGTTGCACAGAAGCTCAACTCCAACTAAAGGGAAGAGAACCAGGCTGGAGGTCGCGATTGGAGGAAATTGTTTTGATGTTTCCAACAAAGTTTTTCCAGTCGCTCATCTTTCGCTCCCCTCCATCTCTCTCGCTCTCTCACTCGCAGCGAAATGTAAACAGCTGATAGGAGAACAGCAAGAGTGCACATATCCCCGATAACCCCTCGCGATCACCAAGAAAGCTGCTCGATCAAGCGCGGCCAGTATCGCGTCGGCTAATTTCGCAAAGACGCGAAAATAAACAGAGCAACGAAAAATGCATGGCAGATACGTTGCGAAAATAGCTGTGCTTCCTTCGACGTTACGCAAGTTGGGCTTTCGGTTCTGCGTGAGAATAGCGTGCAATGCTTCGATTGAACGGGTTGGAACAATGCGATGACCATCGGTTTGTTGGGGAGAAATCAGGAAAAGCGAGGGAGAGAAAGGGAAAGGGAAAGGGAAATGGAGGTGGAGAGTGAGAGTGAGAGTGAGAGCGGCGGGGAATGGAGGTTTTGTGATTGTGGGAGGCTGATTGTGGCGGCCTAGTTCCCGAAACAATTGTGGAACGGTGAGGGCCGAGAGCGGACGGTGGGCAGGGTGGCCTCGAAGGATGGGGTGGCGGCCGAGCGGCAAAGAGAACGACTGAGCTGCTTTTCAACTCTACTTTCGCTGCCCCGGCCGACAACGACGCCAAGGTCGAGCTGCTTGCTTGTGCTACTTGTCTCCCGTGGCTCTCCACCTTTTTAGCCTGGCCTTCCTTCCTTCCTTCCTTCCGCCGCCTTCCACCTCGCCATCTCCAATTCCAGCCAGGCACACGGTAATATCATGCTGCTCCATCTTCCGCTGCGGATCCACTTTCAAACAGCAGGGCCAGCCAACTTCAATTGGATACGGTATACTTGGAGGGAAGTTGCGCCGGTAAACAAGCAGGTGAATAATTAGGGCCTCTTGTTTGGGGAGGTGGCTCGAGGGGAGCGGCCTTCTCACGCCAGTCAGCCATACTCTTTCAGTAGCCGCATCCCATATCTCTTTCTCTTCGAGTGTGGCTTGCTCGACGCTGATTGATTCGATACCTTGCCTCTCTAGGCCTACCTTGAGGGAAAACTCGGGATCAATACCACCCGAGAGATATACACCTCCCGAGGCAGAGCTCCTATCACCACTCGCTCAAGTGCAAACAAGTCTAGCTTTATCAAAATACTTAAAGGTAGGTCGAATCTAGTCGGTGTTTGAAGGATGGGCCGAGTGCTTTCCCTGGGAAAGCAACTATTCGTCAGGAACGCGCGCTCCACATGTTGACCTATCGCGAACGACGAGTGAAAAGAAGGAGGGAAGTCTGTGCGCAAACATACTGTCAGTATTATCGGGAGTGAGTATAGGAGCGCGTGGCCCATATTGGATTACAAGGAATCCTCTTACGGCACGCAATCTCCAAGGTTGTTTCGCGACCTTTACGCCATTACAGAGCCCCGCCGAAACAGAGCAGGTTAAGCTTGCCGCGCGCAATTTCACCTCCTCTCTTCCTAAGCGAGTAAGAAGAAGGAAAAAAGCAAAAGTCGCCAAGTTTCCCAATTGAAAAGGGGTCAAGAGTAACTCTGGTCCACGCTCGCTCACCATCCCACTGTTTATCTCTATTTTATACAACGCTTAGATTTAATGGGTGCATGCGCGACTATGTCTGCGTAGACGACGAAACTTCTCAGCCAAAGCCAGTCCTATTCTTGCAAAGTAGGCCGCTCTACTGCCTGGCCCTACCCACACACCCACACACACAGAGTCCAGACTACAATTGCGACGTCAAAGGTTTACGACAGACCGAGAACTACGTAGCTTTTGTACTTGCTTCTACGATTGCATCGTAGAACCAAGTGCGTCTAATTGCAAGGATCGCGATCCTATCGCCATGCCGTGCTACTGCGGTCTCTTTAAAGGTTCGTGCAGGTGGGAAATGGGCGAAATAACGAGAGTCGCTGATAATACTGGAGAGAGGAAATCCAGTGTGGCATAGTCCAAAAAATGATTTGGTCACCAGGATAAACTAGGACGCGTTAATGAATTTCCTTATCAAGTTGTGGCCCCGTCCTGCCACCGCTCGCTATTATTATCTCTCTCATCGATCAATACGACCGACAGCTGTATATTGCAAGACGACCACTTGCAAATAACGTTGAAAAGCTTTCTGCGCAGGACACGCCATTCGAGAATGTCTTGGGGTTTATGTGGCCCCGTAATTCCCTGCTAACCGGCACGCCTAATTCAGCAGGAAAGAAAACAGGCGTGAAATAGTGCCGGTTATCCGATTGGAAATGAAAAAAAGGCAGGCTTCGCGAGGATCCTCGTTAAGGTGCCACGCCCTGATTCACCCAACGAGCATTGGCCAACCCCCGTAACTTCAACCTTTCAGCCAAGTCAGCCAATGTCAAACTACATTCACGCTACGAGAAATTCAAGTCTGAACTCTTTTGGTCAGGCCCGGAAAGGAAGTGGCCTCCCACGAGTATCGAATAATTACGGGCGAGAGAGTACTCCGCCGTCAATTGGCAGAGAACTTCTCGAGTGCTGGTTAAATCTTTGCTTTCTTGTCAGAGAGAGAACTTTAAAAGACTTCGTTGATTGTCTTTTTTGACTGGAATGCTTGAATCGCCCGGTAAAAAGAAGATGGATCGAGTTCTGGTTGGTCTCTGTGTATCGGCCGATATTAATCCTAGCGATAGTTGGTCGCCGTTGCCAGGAGAGGTTGCCATTAATTGCGGTAATCTGACAAACGACCTTTGCAACACGGCACCGCACGATTGGCAGCCGCCCACGCAAGCCGAAAATTTCATTAACGCGGGGTCACTCGACATGCATCACGTGCGAGCTCTGACCTAACTGCGCGGCACAAATTCCCCCAACGAATCAACTCGTTACACTATTACTAACTGCTGCCTGCCTGCCTACCTGCGTATCACTTTATCGCCATTTAATTACCACCGAGCGAAAATCAGGCGGAGTAATTCTAGCGGCGAATTTCCGAGGGCTTTCCTGTCGCGGTCCAATCAGGATATTCAAAGTGTTTCCCGGAGAGTGGGAACTGGTAAATTCTCAGCATTGGCTAGTACCAAATAGATCATCCCACTAATGCGCAACACGTAGAGGGCGATCCTAATAAATCCTGGGGATGAACACGGCATCCTTTACTCAGTGACAGAGCAGGACTGAAGTCTCATTTATCACGGGACGAAGAAACCATGAAAGATTTCATTCATTCACCGTGGAGAGTGAAGGTGAGAGTGAGAGTCTCCTCGTTCCCGGTGAGAGAAGTTTCTTCATCGAGGAGAAGAGGATCGGGAAATGGAGGGGCGTCGGAGATTTTAATTCGACGCTAATGCAAAGTGCTCGATCGAGGGTGAAGGTTATTATCCAGTACTGGCAGGATTCCAGAGTGCAAGAGGCTCCCTCGGAAGAGCAGAGGAAGTGAGCACGGAGAAGGGCTTGAGGAGGAATACCCTCTTCCCGACGCACTTAACTCAACGCTAAATTGAAAAGCGATAAGGACATCCCACCCTCTAGTTACGTCTACAATCCCGACGACGCGACGCGACGCGACGCGATGCGACGTCTCGTGCGGATCCCATTATTTCATCCCGCCATTCACAATCGCTCGTCTCTTTTCTATCATCGCCAGTACGAATTATCGAATTAGAAAAGGCAAGAATTCATAAATGGCAAAATTAAAACGCCCCCGCTCCTCTACCTTAATCAGCGTTGAATTCCCTCGCCGGGAATTCGAATAACAAATGGAAAATTGGATAGTATCCTGGCGGTAGCACACTATTCAATTCTCCAGTGGAATTGGACGAAAGGAAAAACAACCAACCGAGATAACTCTGCCTGTCCTAGTTCCCCGCCCGACAGGCTAATCGTAATATTTCTGCGTATATCTCCCTTAGACGATGAATCATCTCGTTTATTGGTGCCTGCGTGGCCGTCCGAAAGCCAGAATAATTGTGACTAATAAATCGCTGGCGAAAAACTTATGAAATCCATGAGTCAGAACCAACCAACGGGACGCCCTTCGCACTCCCGCATATATATATAAGTATACGAACTTCTTTGTCAGCGAATTTCAAGGGAAGGCGAGAATAATTCATAAATAATTCATAAATCTACCAAAGAATATCGGTTGGCCGAAGACAGTTGAATTAAAAAATGTCGCGGCAGCAATGAAGCGAGCATATTCTCGTGGATGAGCGAGCAGCAGAGGATCAGTCGGAGGATGCCAGTCCAAGTCCAAGGGACAACAAAGTCCACTTGTGCTTACCGTATGCACACCGGTGTGTGAGTCGTCCTGATCACCGTCGGAACGTACGCACAAGAAGAATCGGCGTGTTACGAAGAGTTGACTTGTGAGAAGGCGGAATTCGCAAAGACAGTGGAAAGGTGTGTAGGTGTATGTGGAGTTGATGTAACGGGGGGCTGGGTGGGTGTGCTAGAGGAAGAGTAGAAGAACAGGGGATGTGGTGTGGTGCGTGCGTGCGTGCGTGCGTGCGCGCGCGCGCGCGTTTATAACCCGACGGCAAAGTCCTCGCGGAAGGATCGTCGCGAGGTAACTGGCGTTTCACCGGCGTTCATAGTTGAACAGAAGCGCGCACCCTCCGCGACCCTCCCTCTCAACGAGCAGCCGCCAGCCTCTCCTCTCCACTCCGCTCCACTCTTCTCCGCTCCACTCCCTCGAGCCTAGCACCTAGCCAGAGCGATAGGGGGAGTGATGGACAGAGGGAGCGAGGAAGGACCGGGCGGTGGAAGGTATACCAGCCGAACCTAGCCCCTCGCGACCCCAGGAGACAGTTGCTACCCCTACGAGATAGTCCATCCCCCCCGACACCCCGACACGTCCTCCCTCCTGTCAGCATTCCTCTTGGATGAGCCACCCTCTCCCATCCCCGACACCACGCGCACTGCCATTCTCACGGTGCGAGGACACGCTCTCGTCCTCTTTGACACAGATCCACCATGTCCTAGAGTCCAACTACGACGAATGGACTCCTCCAAACGCACTGTCTCGCGCCGCTCCCCATTCAACAAGGTGCCACACAATCGGAACCGGATAATCATCAGTTAGCAGTCAGTTGGGAAACATCCCAGTCCCGGGAGCCGGGAGCCAGGGAAACACAGCTGGCTGTATTGGATTGAGTGCTGGTGCACTCGGCGAGCACCGCTCCAGACAAAGATAAGGAGGAACGATAAGCGCACGTGCGGTGCAACGCAGTCTGTGGAAAGGCAGATTTCCTCCTAGTTGCTGTTAACAGTGGTATCAGTCGGGGAGGAAGATTGGTAGGGAGGTATGGAGTTGAGTTGAAAACGGAAAGGGGTAGTGGTGGCGACAGGGGCAGGGGGCAGGGGGCGAGGGAGGGGACGGGGGCTTGGTCGATGGCACAAGGTCGTTCGGTATCGACGGCCTTTCCAATCCCCTTCTACGGGGTGTTTCGACCCAGTGCCGAGTTTCGCTCGACTCGATACGATTCATTAAGACTCGAGTGTGCCTGACATTCATATTCCATCGCATAAATCAGGGCGTCCGCACCGAAGGTGGATGCTTTCAAGGACACGCGCGCCTTTGCACGCTCCTCCTCCCTCCACTCTCCTACTTTCGGTTCCGGATCCGTCCGTCTTCCTCCTGACCCACTTCAAGTGCCCTGTCCTTCCAGTCCACCCAATTTATAAGCCACCCTCTCTCATACTTGATATTTTTCCATGTAAATCGATATGTTTTCGAGACAACTGTTTCCTGAATTTGAGTCAGAAAGTAGATAGGTGGGCAGTTTGGTGCTCTCTGATAAGGATGAGTCCTGTTATCTCCCCTACAATTAGCACATCACCTGCCTTTTTATTTAGGCGCACCAATATCTCCCCGCCGACAGGCCTTTATTATTGATACACAATCGGAAAGTACACGAACGCTTGGCGGACACATCCAGGTTAGCTGACGTGCCATCACGGTAAATATCGGCCTTTCCAATCGGACGACTCCAAGGGAAAACCACTGAGCGCGATCCTATCGATCGGCAATTGGACCTCCGCCGTTTTCCGAGGTAAAACGGCTCCGGGGCATCCCTCCGATTATTACGTGAACGACAACTTGGTTAAAGAGGGCTGGAACAGCTCCGGTTTTCAATGGGTCCCGTCTCCGAGCTAGGCAATTCGAGCTAGCAGCTCTGATTAAATAGTATCGTCGTTGTCATGAGCAAAAGCGAACGCAGAAACGAAAAAAGAAGGCTGCCTGTGGGCCTCTCGGCGCTGAACTGGTGGGCGCACGATAGCCAGAGAGGGGGGTGGAAAGAGAAGGGGAGGCAGAGCGGGAAAAAAGGAAACGACGACGACGACAAGGCCGCCCCTAATGAGAACTCGAGCGATTTTCCATCGGTTTTCCAGGCCGGCGAAGGTCGCGCGCCAGCGAGCGACCGAAACTCGTAAAATGAGGGTGCGCTTTTCTTTTAGCCCGCCTCGCTGTTTAGTGCTGCTCGCCTAACCAGAAGGATCCGTTCCAAATAGCTAATGAGCACAAGCGCGCACTGCACTGAGATCGGCCTCTACAATAATGACGCACGAGTGTCACCGTGCTATTTCGTACGTGTCGTGCGCAGTTTGTGCAACACATATACATACAATCGGCACACACCACACCACACTCACTACCAATTACCAACCGCGTTCAAGGGCAATGCAAAACAAAAGATCGGACTTCGATTTCTGCTCCTTCATCCTCCTGCCTGCTGCCCTCTTCTGCCATCACACAGTTACATACTCTCCTCCTAGCTTCGAGCCAACACTTCTCACGACTCGCGCACAACCTGTAATCTCGTGAATGCCATCTTTTGGTCTTCGCCGATTTCTGTTCTGTCCCTGAGAAGAGACGCTGTGTCTTTTTGCGCAGTAAAATGTCGCCGTACGAAAATAACGAATGAGCGGTAATCAGCGTGGTGGCTGTGCACGCTGGGGGTTTAGTCGTCGAGTATGTCAGGCTTACGTAACTGACGTGGGACGCGAGAGTTCCAGCGAGTAGGTCGAGTAGACGGGGCCGTATAATGGCCTAAAGAGTAAGAAGCGAGGGGGTGGCACTAACCCAACCAATCCAATATATCTATATCTATGTATACATAGAAAGGGCCACCGGCGCGGCGTCCCAACTAAGTCTATTCCACACCTATCCCATATCCCAAATTAACCGGCCGTGCGTTATCCCGCCAACTAAGCTTCCCAGTCCCCATCATCTTAACCGTTCAACCCTTCCTTTCTTCAAGTCCTTTCGTCGATCAAGGGCCTAATTAGTGGGGCGATAGGTGTGTCGTCGCGTCACCAGCTCAACAAACACTTTTTTGCCTATCCCGTCAATGCGATGCGGTGGCCGAGGCGACTCTCCTCGGCATTGTCAATCAATAGTGTTGACAAAACATCCTACAGCGACGACCTATGAATAAGACTCTTGGAGGACGATCAACTTTGACTCGAACAAGAAAAAATCCGACGAGATACCCCTTAAAAAATTTGCGAAAAAATGAATTTTGAGCTAGGGCTCTGGAATTTTTTCTACTTCTTCCTCGACGCAAAAAAACACTTTCTACAAAGTTTCAGCCCCGGGAAAGGTCGGGAAGATAAAAAAACATACGGAAAACCGTTGAAATGAAATATTCAAGATCGGTTTTCCATGTGTTTTAGGTAGAATTCCGGCATTTCCCCCACAACATTTATGTTTTTTTTCCGTTTTGAGACACGAGCAATCGAAAAATCAAGCGTTCGTCCCGGTCCCAGAACCTTCGAAAAATCGAAAATTTTTGAAGGGGTATGCCTTAAAAAATTTGCGAAAAAATGAATTTTGAGCTAGGGCTCTGGAATTTTTTCTACTTCTTCCTCGACGCAAAAAAACACTTTCTACAAAGTTTCAGCCCCGGGAAAGGTCGGGAAGATAAAAAAACATACGGAAAACCGTTGAAATGAAATATTCAAGATCGGTTTTCCATGTGTTTTAGGTAGAATTCCGGCATTTCCCCCACAACATTTATGTTTTTTTTCCGTTTTGAGACACGAGCAATCGAAAAATCAAGCGTTCGTCCCGGTCCCAGAACCTTCGAAAAATCGAAAATTTTTGAAGGGGTATGCCTTAAAAAATTTGCGAAAAAATGAATTTTGAGCTAGGGCTCTGGAATTTTTTCTACTTCTTCCTCGATGCAAAAAAACACTTTCTACAAAGTTTCAGCCCCGGGAAAGGTCGGGAAGATAAAAAAACATAGGAGAAACCGTTGAAATGAAATATTCAAGATCGGTTTTCCATGTGTTTTAGGTAGAATTCCGGCATTTCCCCCACAACATTTATGTTTTTTATCCGTTTTGAGACACGAGCAATCGAAAAATCAAGCGTTCGTCCCGGTCCCAGAACCTTCGAAAAATCGAAAATTTTTGAAGGGGTATGCCTTAAAAAATTTGCGAAAAAATGAATTTTGAGCTAGGGGCCTGGAATTTTTTCTACTTCTTCCTCGATGCAAAAAAACACTTTCTACAAAGTTTCAGCCCCGGGAAAGGTCGGGAAGATAAAAAAACATGGCATAAACCGTCGAAATGAAATATTCAAGATCGGTTTTCCATGTGTTTTAGGTAGAATTCCGGCATTTCCCCCACAACATTGATGTTTTTTATCCGTTTTGAGACACGAGCAATCGAAAAATCAAGCGTTCGTCCCGGTCCCAGAACCTTCGAAAAATCGAAAATTTTTTAAGGGACGCCACAAGATGTGGCGACGAAAAAACGGTGATTGCAGTAAGTGGGGAGTGGATTCAGGTGTAATGAGTATGCGAAAGGTCCTTGTCCACGGCGGAGAATTTCGACATGTTAAGATAAGGAGAGCGCAAGTCAAACAGGCGCGATACATACATATTAGGCAGCCGGGTGGCTCTGCTTCCCAGCTCAAACAAGCGCATTAACGAGGCGCGAGATAAGAACAGTGGTGGGAAGGCGAATTTGTACAATTGTATCAGCGGGCGCCTACTTCATACGCACTTTGACTCTTTTACTGGCAATCTACTAGGGCGATATCGTGCGCCCAAGTTGTACCATTCAACTAGAATACTTATGCCACGGGGAGACACGACATGTGTCTCCGATTGTTCAAAGTTCTCTTGAGCAGAGGCTCGTAACAATGCGTGGGCTGCTGACTCGCCTATAATCTCGCCATATATCGACCGGGTCAGACTGGCAGTCCCGCAAGTGCTCGGCCCGGAATAATACGATTCCAGGGCGAGCGTTACGAAAGTCGGCAAACAGCAGGCTGGCACGTAGCGCGCGACCAAGCGAGTGCGACGTATCACGAAATAATTCGTTGATGCGCACATCCCGTGGAACCAGCCCAATTTCCCTGGACTTGGTGTCGGCCAGCTTGAAACGCCGCCTGTTTCCTCGGCTTCTTGGTTCAGCCTCCGTCTTGACTATGGCGACTATATTTAGGAAGTACCGTCTCGCCACGGGAAACCAAAGGCGGTCGTTAATCGTGCGCGCGCGATGTCGTAATTCCCGTTGACCGAGGCGCGCTCGCTTGGCAAAACATATGCATATACATGCTATAGGTAGGCAGTGGGTAGACGCGCTCTTTCGCTCATGCTGACCGAGCTCGAGCTCGTCGAACGTATGCACACTCTCCTCCGTACCCATAATTTACCGGTTGTTAAGCGAGCGAGCGAGCGAATCTCTCCAAGCCTTGAAGCCTTGAGCCTCCATGTACTCTAACCAAGTATTGTCGCCACCGTTCGAGTACTTGGACTCCGGGCGCCCGACCTACACTCACCTGACACGGGGGGTGACTGTGACATGCAAAAATATTGACCGACACTCGTCGACACTCGTCGACACTTCTCGAATCGCGCTCCAATGACTACTGCTGGACTACTGGACTACTATCGATGCCGACTAACATACTTAAAATGATGTTAGCAATCGAAAAGAGAAGCGGAAAGTCCAATGTAATGCCGGAGGCTCGGTATGCTCGAGGGATTGGGGGTGGCAGGGTGAAGGTTAGACTGAATTCTCCAGTGTGGCGGATGATTCCAGAAGAATGAAGAGAGGAATGCATGGATACTGAATGAGACTCACATTTTCGCCTGTTCCGCCATCGGGTGTCTGGTGTCAACGGGGCAGAGATCGACGTCCCGAGTCCCAACTCCAGTTGCTCCAGTGGACGTGGCCGTTGCGCGGCCAGCTCGTACTTCTTCCTCACTCCGCACACTCTCTCTCGCTCTCTCTTTCGCTCTTGCTCTCTTTGGCCCTGGATCACGATCGACGCGACTCTCTCGCACTACCGTCCTCCTGCTTTTTCGTGGCTCACTCGGTTTGGCTTTAGTATCAGGTGGCGAGCATGAAGAGCGGCATAGGGCCGGTTGTTCACCGCGACAAAACAGCTAAGAGACCTTGCGCCAGTGAGATTTTCGCTCGTTTTCACAGCGCTCACTCTCTGCTACACACGCAGCACCCGCTCTGTCTCTCTTCCTCCTTGGTTCTCCTCTCTCTCTGGCACTCGCGCTCGCCCTCGCGGCCTCTCTCTCTCTCTCGCCCTTGTTCCGCCTGCGGCGCTCCCCGAAAAACAGGCGGCCTCCTGCCACAGCCACGATCGATTTGCTTGGCCGACGAGAAAGCCGACACGCACTGACTCCCGCGTACCGAACCGCGTCTTTGTCGCGAGCGCATCGGCCGCACAACTCACCCGCACCACAACACACTTTTCGAAATGGAAAGCCGATCGCAAACACTCCGAAAGAACGCGGCTTGGACTGTCATCGATCGTAAACGAGCGTGCTCCTGCCTGACCGGTTCCTTCAACGGCTTCATCTCCACGCCCTCTCGCGCCATCATTTCTTCCACATACACTTCCACCCTGCCTTACCTACTTGCCTAGTTAACTGCCGTATCGGCTGCAGCTCTGAAAAAGAAATCACATTTCTGATATTTCTCCTCCCACCAGATGGCGACTTTGCCAAGAACGCCTGATCGGCGAAAGTCTTTCAAATTCAATCTCTATGCCTAACCTTTTACCAATGTTATTTCTCATTTTATTTCACATAATTGCTTAGTACATTTTTATTGGGGAATAATCTACTAAATCCAGTCGACGTATCGTGGTCGTATAAGTCTTACCGCAGAAATATTCCAAGTGTATTCTCGACACACTATCTCTCATAATGTAGTACGTGTACCAAATGCATAACAAGCTGCTGTTGATGGTAGAGGGATCGCAGGCAAATATTCTATGCGGTTAGAGCGGGCGTTGTTTTGAAAGTGGTTGTCTATTATCGCACAATATATCTAGGAGAAATAGACATTGGGATGCAGAAGCTTATCACTGGCTTATTTAAGTTTCGGAGGGATGGCGTCTACTACACAAAGCCCTCCGAGACATTTCCTGCATGCTTGAATCTTAGTCACTCCCGATAGTGACATGACTAATTGCAGTGTGCAGCGATAACCACTATATAAACGCCGGAATGAATTCTCTTTGTTCAATTAATGCAGTCAGCTGCTGCGCAGAGCTGCTAATCAATGTGTGAACATGCGAATTGCTGAAAACGATATCTGCCATTCAGTGACCCACGGTTGGAGTTACATTTGATCGGAACGATGCTCTTTTTTCGTTCTACCGCATTGACTCCTTTTATTCCTAGTACATACATGAGTTTTGGCGAGAACAAAGCTACGTCCCCTACATGGGAATATTATTGCTGGGATCTGCTTTGCATACAATGCTTTGTTGGACTAGGCGTTTCACTGTGGCGCGGCGCTTTCTCATTGTTTCCCTACCCTCGGCCTGCTGCGCATGAATACCAAAAGAGATTAACGAAATTTAGACTTGCCACCTTAGATTTATAATTCCCTGCTGGCGCCCGATTGTTACGCCCACGTTCGATCCCCCAGGCATAAAAGCACAAGTCTAACCAAAATCCACTTTAACTCCAGCGACACGATTTCACTGCTGACATTTTTCTCCAATGAAATTCGTCCACTCGGATCTATTGATTTATTGTTAGGTGGCTCAACATTAAGCAAGCGTAGAGAGTTAATCGTAGCAGCCTTGAAAGAAAAACTGCATTCCACCGAAGGAGGCGTTCAAAGAAATCATTTTCTCAGGCACAAACAAAGCCTTTGTTCCCCTTTTTCCGTCTCGGATATACTCCAGTCGGCTGCCGTCGGTCAGCGGATGGCCGACCTTGGCCAGATATACAAAAGAGGATAATACGATGTACTAATAACAGCATAACCTAAGATGCGAGCGCTACCGTGCGAACACGGTGGCACAAGTTGCAGAAAAATTCATTTCATCCCCCTCTCCGACGGCTGGACTGCCGACTCTACTAGAGTTCGAAAGGCTAAGCGTGTCGACACAATCGACGCTTAAGTGTGGATCAGTGTATTACGGTATTCTAGTTGGGTTGGCCGGATTAGGAACTTATGCGTGTTCGCCCGATTAAGCAACGGCGCGCGAGACTCGCATTTGCCAGTACGAGGACCGTGGAAAATTTCCCTTCTCGATCAATCCGCTGGCTGGTGCGCTGGCTGCTTGCTTGCACATCGCCTTTGTCTCGGCAAAGCAGCGAGGCTTTGCAAACTCTGTGCCGAGCAAGCAACGAAAACGCACGTGCGTTTCCCCGATGGTATTATAAGAGGCGGGATGGGGAGCGGGCCGGGAACGCTTGAGGTTGACTCACATCGCGCAAGAGTTTGAGCAGTCGGGCATGCCCGTTATGTTGTATTATGCTTGCTCTTGTCTCCGGTGGCGCAGCTGCGAGAGCAGAGTCCAGCTTCGATTCAGTTTCGCTTTGGTATTATTCGCAAATCGTTCTCCACCAACTACACCTCCGTCTGTCTCTCCTATTACGACCTTTCCTTCTTTGTTCGAGAAAATCCCGCGAACTCAGCGGCCACGTGATATTATCGTGCCGCCGAGCCGGGCTGAGCCGAGTCCAGCCGAGGAAAATACGTATTCGTGCGTAAACGAATGGCACACACAGCGGGGAGCAGCCGACGGGGAAATGCCGCGCGTGCAGGTCTCTGCGTGTTAGGACAGAGTCGCTCGAGGAATGGAAATGCACGTGTGCCATGGCCTGCCTGCCCTGCCTTCTTGTTTTGGTACTGAACTCCTTCGCGGAGAGATAAAAGTCGATAGCCGTCCCGTCGCGCCTGCCCAACCGATCGCATCCGATCGATAACTTATCGCGACACCTCTATTTGCACACTCTCTCCATAGGATCCTCTTCATTCCGCGCTCCTCTTCCTAGCGGCAAAGGCCTTGAAGTATGCCAGAAGGATATTATAAAGGTCGATGTTAAAAGCAGCATGCGGGAGTTTGGATCGGCCGGAGCCATCAGGCTTTGTTAGCCACTTTCGGACTGTTGTTATTGGCGAAGCGACTGAAATGGCAGTCGCGTTTACCGGCATCACTCGCCGATAAGATAAGAAGGGACAAACGTTGAGCAGCTCTGCATGCGTTGCGCCATAAAAACACTCGTTACGCCAACAACTGTGTGCAGCATTGGCATTGCGTCCACGTTGTCGTCCCCTCGTATAGAGAACCGGGCAACAAGTGCCCGCTCTCCACGGATTCCGCTGCTTTTTGCCGCCAAGATCAATGTGTACTGCGGAGTCCTCGAAAACTTGGAGGAACAAGGTCTAATCTCTGTCGAGAGAGCCGCTTGAGTAGACTCTCTTCGCGATCGAGGTGCCTGTTCGCTCATTCGCTCATTCGCTGGCTCGCGGCACGATTAACGAGGCGGCAATGACATTCCGTAGCGTCGTCATTTTTCCAATCGGGTAACGTTCAAATGTGGTGGCACTGGTGGCTAAGGCTCCGAGGCCTTGGCTACAGGCAGAAGTTAGCTCAAGGACGACCACGGCCAGCCACCATCGTCTATTCGAATTTCATCATGTGCGCTGCTCGATCCTCTAAGCAGGTGAATGTCAGCCCCCCTTGCGCCCTCACTCTCCGTAATGTAATGAGACGTGGCTACATGTATCTTCCCGACATAATCGCCAACTACCTATGCTGGCTCGACTTTATTTTTACGTGCACACACCACTAGTCACTAACTTCTTTCAATAAATTCTTCTCGTCGAGAGCTATCAATCGTTCGAGTGCATTACTAACCTCACTCTTGAGGTATTGCCGCCCGAAATCCTCACTGACCCAGTTAGCAAACTGGTTGTTGGACTCTTTGAGTAACGGACGTTTAAAAAAGCCAAACTGGATTTGGGTGGGCTGCGGGGAGGTCACCACCAACAGGCGGAAACCTGACGATGAGAGAAGAGGTCGTGGCACGATCTCTGATAACCCTAGCTTTTATTATCAATTGCTACAGATGTCTCAACATATCGACATCCATCGAAACTGTCATCATCAACTTTTTCAATTGCATCAAACTACGCATTATAATCAATCGGTCGATTACTTTTAGAATTTGCTGACGAAAGACATGGAATAAAAAGCTGACTACTGATTATGCTCGGTATTCATTCTCTTAATTTAAAGCCTGTGAATTTCGAGGAAATAACATGGTAGGTAGTGTGTAAAAAATGGAGCTGGTTTAATTCTGTTAATACAGATCGGAAGAGCATGGCTCAGCGGGAAATAAGGAGGATGGGTTCGCCTGATCGTGTATCCCGGCAACTGAATTGCAGCTGCCACCTGTAAAGTGTGAATCGACGACTGGAGCAGGTCGAGGAACGTCTGGCGATCCGGAGGCGGCAGGTTAAGGCGCGAATATCTCGCATAACAGATTGGTGAGTCAGAGGTTTTGTTCGATATGTTCCGGCTACCCCATTCGCCGCCCGCGCGACCTACGCTCTGACTCATCCAAGATTCTTGGAAGAGATGCGCGCGGCTCTCATTTGAAAATTTCGTTGCACCGGGATGCGGCCACGAGCGCGCCCGCCTCCCGCCACAACGGTGGACCAGATAAATTCCACTAACCTTTTTCCAACTTCGATTGGGCCTGCTACTCGGGCTTGAATAATTTCTCAAGATCCACTGCGATAACGGGCGCCGATTACGCAAGCAGGAGTGTTTGCCAATAGCGACAAGAGTCTATGCAGAAAGGGATCAGCACATTAGGCAGTGCAGCCAGTCGCAGGTAAAGGAGGACGCGAGTTTAATCTACCTAAATTTAAGCTGCTCACCTCGGTGGCTCGGTGGAGTGACAACAACTTGTTTTCGACTGTCAAGTGTTGTGGGATTAGCTCGCCGAACGTGAATTACAACCCTTGGGCAGGCCAGTGCGTGCACCGACCTGCAAGGAAACGCAGGCCTCGAACGTAAACAAGAGTAATCGCGGGAGTTGCGAGACAAACAAGTTAGGGAAGAAGATGGCCCCCAGGAGAGAGAGCACCCATCGAATCGGTGCTTGATTCGTCCCTGGATCAAGCGGCGCGAGCAAGCGGTTGCTTGGGCCGCGATTGGTGGGCCTGGAATAACCGGTGACGTCATACGTGCCTTCGCGACGAACGCTCGTGCGCGAGCCGAATGAGCCGAATGGAGTGCCGAACGTGCGCGAACCCCGAGGTATTCCCCCACGGTATGAGTCATCGGGCGCAGTTTCACAGAGTTTCGAGCAAAGGAACCCGCGGTGGTCGGTGCGTGCTGCGAGAGCCGAGTTCTGCGTGCCGAGGCTCTTGATCCCATCCGAGCAGCCGGTGAGATCGGCTGCTGCGAGAAGAGAGCGCCTACCAAGAGGAGGTTATAAGCGCGAAGGCGGCTCCATTGCCAGGCCGATTTCGCCCGAGCGAGCAACGCACACCAGCCAGCCACTTAGCCTAACCATCGAGCCAGCAGGCAGCCAGCCGCCTCTGCCAGTCGCCCCTTCCCGCATCTAAACATGAAGCTCGAGGTTTCTGACGTCCTATACGATAGCTCGAGCGTGTCCAGCGACAGTGGAACTTCTCAGAGCTCCCGCGTCAGCCATGATTTTCTCTCCAGCATCGCCAACTCCACTGTACTCCCCAACAACGTAAGTACTCTCATGCACCCACAATTGCAGCCCACTAGTATCGAGAACAATCCGTCTCGACGGCACCTTTTCTGCCCGCCGCGGCGCCGCGGGGGAGGGCAGCGCGGTATCGCACGTGAGATATATATCTCCCTTTCCACACGTGCAACTTGGCCATACGCGATTGCGCGCCCTCTCCTCCCCCTGCCCCTGCACATGCCCCTCCGCATTCACCTCCTCACCCTCAACTACATTCCTCTATGCAGATTCTCTTACATGGCTCGCTGATATCGCCCGATTAGGACTGACCGCGCAATCCGTTACGTAATAGGGTTTCGCGGAGTGACAGTGCATTATTATAAAGTCTGTCTCTACAAACTTATCGGCACTGAGGAGATGGTTGGAGACGACAGTGCGAAACACTGTCTCTCAGGTTCATTGAATTCCTAACGCAATGCAAACTTTTTAAATAACATTGTGTATTGGGAGAATTCCTTGCGAAGAGAAATTATTGTTTACTCAGCTTAGCAGACTCGATTGGTTGACGCGAGAATGGGAAGATCAGTAGTGATCAGAGTGCGTCCAGTTATCGAATTCTTAATTCGGCCGTTGCTCGATAAGTCTTTTATCGAGATCCGATAATGAAGTGGTAAACTTTTGAGGAACGTATCACTAAGTAGGAATAGGCAGTTGACATTAGAGGAGTCGATGTGAGGCGCCGCGAGAATGACTGGGCTCCCTCCAACTGTTCCGTTATTCCTCTGCAGTGAAGATACTCGGCTCTAAATTTACGAATCGAGCGGTGTCATCGCTATAAACTGTCGGACGCGCCGAGGATGCCTAGAGGAGCGTGAATTTCAATTTTCGTGTCTCTCTCTCGCTGGTTGCGTGGGATTGCGATAAGAGCTAAATCGCATAACGAGGAATAAACGAGCGGCAGTTGGCGCAGGACTACAATCCCGCTACGTGTAATGCACGCGCGCCACGCGAACATAGATAAACAACTTTCATTCGGCTCGGGTACCAGTTGCCTATCCATTTAAGGCACAACGTGTGTGCGCCCGTGTCTCTCTGTGAGCGTAGCGTGTCGAGTGAGCGAGCACAACCTATCGCTAATAAACCGGCGCGACGGCTACACTACCTATCCACCTATCCAAGAAGACATTAACATTCATTCACCGAGGCCAGCCAATCAGTGCTGCACCCTTTGTGAAAGAAAATTTCTCACTAGAGATGCTGCCAGCAGTGACAATTACGGCGGCCGAAAGTTGATCGGCCCAGTACAGGCATCGTGCCCCCCGAGAGCAACCGATCTTATTAAAACCAGTTTATCGAATCTCGAACTCATCGGCCGACCAGCGGAACGACGTGAATCGCTGCTTCCTTTTCTTGCGGCATTGACATTGGCCCAGCCGGACAGAATTCACGGTTGCGCCCTTATTGGAAAATCAATATGACAACAGCTCGATATGGCGGAAGTAGCGAAATTGTGTGTATTTGGTATGCGTGCATCGAAGAGAGTTTCTTATTGGTCGGTGAGAAGGGTGGCGGCTGGCGGTTCTGTCTCTCTGGCGACAGGGGGTCTATTCGCCTGTCTGGTTGGCCCGGTGGCGCGTGTCCCCCACGCGTAAAACTGTTCCGGTAATGGTATTGATCTAGCATTTCGACTGGCACACGCGGCTCTCCTTCTCCAGTCCCAAGTCCCATCAGCTGTTTCGTCGGGAACACCGCCAGCACGCAGTGGCGCGAGACTCTGGTCATTTAAAAACACTCACCGAGAGACACCTACACACTCCCATGAATTGTCATGGCAGGAAGCAGAGGGAGGATGGCTGGATGTGTTGCCGCTGTAAAGAGAGAAAAAGGCAAGGAATAGAGGGCGAACGCGCGAGCGAGAGGACGCGTGCCTCGTCGCGCAAAGGTCGCTCAGAGGGAAGAGTATACTGCGCAGCATTAGCAGAGCCAGCAGCAGCAGATACCCGTTCGAGCCAGCCAGCTGTTGTCACCTAATTATCTCCCTGCCCCCCCCCCTCTCTCTCTCTCTCTCTCTCTCTCTCCCTCGTCGGCCATTAGATACCGCGCAGTAAAGAAAAGAAGGAATCGGGCGATAAAATGCAAATAGCGCATGAGTAGCGGCTGAAGCTTACGTCGCTGAGCAAGGGTTGCCTCGTCGCTCGTAAAGAAAGCTCTTTTCTTGAAGACATCACAATAAGGCAGCTGTATGCGGATTTCCAAGAAAATCAGCCATTATTCTTTCTCTCTGGCGCCGCACTCTCCGAGGCCAGAGTGTGAGTGCGCACTACTTTTTTCCCTTCTCTTCTTGGCGTCCCACTCGGGCTTCTCTTTCACTGTCCGTTTTGAGGGAGCCAACACGAGATAATTGAGTAGAGCCACTAATAAAATGTAAAGTCATTTGAAGGGTGTATAAGGGCGGTCCGAAGTGCGTGTGCTCGGAGTGGCCGGCGCGAGCCTTCGATCGGTAGCAAAGTCACGAAGCGGTAATCTTGTTGCTTGCGGGGGCCTTTTCCTTTATCTGGGCCTCTTTATGCCCGGCGGAACGTGCCTCCGTGTTTTATCCGCTCGTGTCCGTCGCTTCTCCGTTAAAACGCATAAAGGAACACTGATTCACGGAGGTAGGTTCATCTTATTACTTATTCTCCATTGTCCGCTTGAATATTCCGAAAAGCAGCACCCTATCAGGCTTTCCCCCAAGGCTCTTGTTGCGCGCGCGAGCGAGCGAGCGAGCGAGCGAGCCTCCTTCTCAACCTTCCGCCTTTCTCCCGTACGATTTTCGAAGCGATTGCTATGCCGCACTCGTGCCCGCGCCCGTGCCCGCGCCCTCGCCCATCCTCCGCGCGCCTCCTCTCCTCTCCACTTTTACCCAGAAACATTCGATTAACCCCGACACGCGTGCTCATTAAAATATCTCATTGTCAGGAGGGAACAAAAGCCAGGCGATTTTTTTTACACCGCCGCGGCGGCTTCGATCCTTTTGTCGCTTGCTGTCCGTTAGGACATGTGCGCCCTCCTCCTCGCCATCCCCCGACCGACCACTCTCGTCCAGTCTGTCCCCGATTTTTCTTGGGACGTGACTCCACAAGCATTGTCTCCTCGTTACTTGCTCGTAAACGACTCCCCTGGCCAGCTTCGCTTGCCTCATGATATTTGGCCAACTAGCTCCCTTGCTAATTAGTGTCATTATCCGGCTCGTCTTCTTCTAGCGAAGTGGCAATTAAATTGCTATTGAGAAAAGTGAAGGTTTACGTGGGCCCTTGTAATGAGCAGCCCATTTCCAATGCACTCACTTAATCTTAATGCTTATCAGACCTTCCTGCGCCCTATCATTCCTTCCCGGCAAGACTTTTATCAAGTACACTCGTACCTAGAGAATCCCAGATGTCTTTTTATTGGAGAAAACTTATGGGGCATGAATCAGCAGTGCACGCACTGTTGACGCTTGCCTTCTCCTTCCAGCACACAATCAGAGCTTTCCGACAAAACAGCCTCGTAAATCTGCCTGCCGCTGGTGGACGGATATTTTTCTCGAATCGAAAGGTAGCGTGTTGCATTTCCTTCGGCTGCCATGCACCCTCAATATCAATTTCCCCTCATAAGATTTTTCCGGCTGGCATAGCCTACCACAAACAAGATCGTAAATCAGTGGTGCGTCCGCTCACGGGGATCCTGCTCGGGCAGGCATGAACTTGCAAGCAAAACTAGCCTCTGGCCGCGTCAACCTTCCTTGGCACTCGAACCCTTTTGCCCTGCCGTGTCGGGGCGGGGCCAATTTTGCCAAACAAATTGCCGTGTTATTCATACCTGTTGCTTCCTATCCACGCTAATTGATCACCGATACAACTAACACGTGCGGGAAAAGGAGGGACGCGAACGCGCGAGAAGAATTCAAGCCTGCAAGAACCACGAACAAAGAATCGCTCGCGGAGGATATTTAAGAAGGCAAGGGGAAGGGAAGTGTGTCCGCGTGTTTCGCAAATGGCGAGGAATGGGCATTGTGTAACTCGAGTAAGTTTGCCTCCGGGATCGGCTCCTTAATTTGCCATTGCCAACAGACACAATCGGCCAGGACAGTGATGACTCTCTACTCCATTTCTCTCTCCCTCTCGTTTTTCTTTATTGCCGGCCAAAGTACATTCACACGTACGTTGCACCGGAGTTCGTTGCACGTAGATCCGCGCGTATGCGAAATAAGAACAAAGAGGTGCGCGCAAGAACCAGGAGGGAATCCCCGCTACTGAAATAGCTAGGGAAACTCCATCCTTTCGGCTGACAGATGCAGTTTTAGTTTCAACTAGCCTCCGATCTGATACATCTAAATAAAACCCGCAAAATTTGCCCTTTTTTTTAGCAACAGCTTTCAGATTCGTGCGAGAGGGAGATGTCGGTGAGGTTATGAGATGTCGCGTGGCAGAAAATGCGAGCTCCAACTCTTTATGTCCGCGTTTAGCGCACGTGGTAGTAAAAAGCGCGTGCCAAAGAAGAAAGAGTAGTTGAGAGAACGTTCGGATGGCAACACAGGGAGAGAGAGAGTGAGAGAGCAGTGTAGTCCGCGGTCCAAATCCGCTCGCATAATGCCTTGACATATTTCAGCTGTCGCGCGTATCGGGCTCCGCCGTGATATATTTAGCATATTCTCATCAGCCGCATTTCATTTCATCCGTATAAAGAACCTGGCCCGTTCGATTGTCCACATCTGTTGTTCACTCCCTCCATCTCCCTCCTTGAGCCTCTGCTAACTCTCGGATTTGTTTGCTGAGAAAAGACCTCCTCGATATCGCGGTGGAAGAGAGCAGTCGACTTCTAGCTGAACATGGAGTGTTGCAAGCCAATTCAATTGAGCGTAACAGTAGCGCGTTATGAGTTCGTTATGGTTTAACTGAAAGCCTCAATATCATTGAATGCGAGAGTGAATTTTCTTTGATAGCGAAGGTAACCAATGCTTGAGAGTCGATTGGCAATCTCAGTCTGTAACGATGGGCGCATGAAAAATTCTTGGTTGGATTTTCAAGTATAATATTGAGATATAATTGTTTTGCAAGTAAAAGATTGTACAAGTTAGTGGGGTTCAGGTTCCCCATGAGTTCCGCGATTCCGTGAAACGCTGGCAAAAGAGCAAAGAGCGGTTACGGCGGGAGCTTGAACAGAACGGGGACCACGTTGATTGGGCGCGTACTATCGCGCGAATCAGCAATCAAGATGGCGATGACGTCAGGCGCAACTAGCGCGCTCGAGTGGGGGGAGCTTGCAGCTCTTTCTATATAGTTTCGGAGTCACGTTGTCGGCCTCAGTTGGGATACGTAAGCACGCGCGCTCGCATTGGATCGGCTCGCACTCGGCTATCGGACAGCAGCAGCTCTACTTGTCTTCTCTTGTCGTGACAGTGCCCAGTGTCGGCACGCAATACCAACCGACGAACGAACGCGCACTCGCGTTCATTATTCTCGCTTTTTCTCATCGTCACTCGCACTTTTCATCCAACTACACTAGTGCGAGGAACTCTTGTGACGCAAGCGTGATTGTTGGAGGCCGGAATCGTGCCGCTTCTCTTTGAAAGAGGTTAAACTCATCCCGGGATTGGCCAGACGGACCAGCAGGCATCCGAGCGACTTTTTAAACTCAGTGAAGTTACTTACTTTTCGCTTGGAGGAATCGCGCGCACACTCAGATGACGCAGCGTGTGCCCAGTGCCGGTCTCTACGACAACATCGTCGAGGATCACGGCTACACCATGTTCTCCATGTATCCTACCACCACCATGAATGACCCCTGGCTCTTTACCAAAGAAGAGAAGGCCATGGTAAGCCGATCACCACTTTAATTCAATGGGGTTTTACGCGCCACCAGATTACTCGCATCGAGGAAACGGGTTATCGATTCGACGCGACTTAGACGTCGATTCCGAACACGCAGTTCTAGCCTCATGGTCGAAGGTCGGCCCGCTCTGTCCCTCTCACCAAAAGGGAGAGAGAGACCTCGGGCGAAAAAGTTTCTCCTCACTCGGGACCGTCATTCTTTCGTTGCTCCCACTTGTCCCTACTATCACGATTCTTCTTTCCTCGTGCATTTTAAGTGTTTGTTAGTTTTCAAGCGAGTTTCGCAACAGGCAACTGTAGAAAGCGGAAGGGGGATCGAATACCGGCGACACACGCTCAATTGGGTTAATAATTGGGCTTGGCTCTCTCGTGGCGCGGCGCGGCGCGGCGGTGACGTCTCCATTTTAAATTTCCGAGA
Organism: Ectemnius continuus; assembly: GCA_910591665.1. Lineage (NCBI taxonomy): Eukaryota > Metazoa > Arthropoda > Insecta > Hymenoptera > Crabronidae > Ectemnius > Ectemnius continuus. The sequence goes on along the minus strand of OU342868.1, from coordinate 1,109,402 downwards.
AACCGTCTCTTATCGCTCGCTTGTGTCGGCTTCCTCCCCTCGCTCACCTTGCTGAGAGCATTCTGCGAATACTGATTATATCATTTTATGCATGATTACCTCCCATCTTTTTCATCGAGTTCGTTTATGCACGACGCACAGAGTCGCTTCAACCTGGAGAAAACTCATCCTCTATTCAGTTTAAGCTGCGTTGAAATGTTAATGCGCAACTGAGCATTTTGATTTATTGCGCCGCTGCGCCCGGCCACGACCCAGCCTTTTTACGATAATTGCATTTCCTATGAATTTCAAGGGTCTTCCTCCAAGCCGATGTTTATCGTAAGCACTTATGTAAGTGGCTTTATGCGGTTTCAAAAGCTGTCCTCATCTTTTCCACTCCACTAATGTCACTATTAACCCTCCCGACATATCTTTCTGGCGCGCTGCTTGCCTTTTGCGCCACCATCAGATAAGAATCGCATTTGGAAGTATCGACTAACTGAGCATCGTCTCGCCGCTCAATTAGAGTAAAGCGATGTGCCTGCATTAGTTGCTCCTTGCTAGGCAAACAAGCCCTGGCAATATTCGTTGAGAGGATTTCCGCCAAAATGTGTGCGCGCACTCGCTCGCCGAAGGAATACCGAAGGAAAACAGTTAAATCTGACAGGAAGCTCGGAGTTAACGCTCGTTAACCCGTCAATTAGAGGGTTTAGTTGAAGGAAGGCGCAGGGTTAAGTTTAGCGGGAGGAATACGCATCACGGGTCATAAGGCAAAAGGTGTCATCCTGCCGCTTGCACTCCTCAGGAGAAAGATCATTTCTCTCATGGGGACTATTATTTGTTCGACTCGACTCGACTCGCTCGCTCTGAGAACCTGCCCTGCCTACTGAATTAGTCTCTCGTTGCTGGCGCGCAACTTTACTACCTCTCCGCGTTATTGCCATTGATAGCTTTATCGTATTCGCGCAGCGCACTACTAACTACTGCATAACCAACCCGTATTTCCTAGGCTCGAGTCATCAATCACGATCGACGTATTATTTCCGGTTTGCCCCGGCAACTTGTCCACGCGAGGAGAACGGAACAAGCGGATAAATCCAGGAATATGACTGACTCGGGGAATTGCGGGCGACGGCGATGCGTAATGGCCGTAAACTGTAATCGCTTTTTATTCCGAAGGAGCTTAGCTCAGTTTCGAGATGCCGTCGGAGATCGATGAGTCAGCGACGCGCATCGGGCGTAGTTACGGGGAGGACGGGCGGTGACGGCAATTTATGAATGAAAATCTCTCTCTCCACGCACGTGTCGCGTGCACGTTGCGCCGTCGCGAGTCGCGACTCGCGACACACGCGAGATCGCACGCTCCTCTTACACGCCGAGCTCACTCGCGCTTACTCATACCTCCCAGCGAGCACCTTCCTTCCCTCTCAGCCATTATTATATGCAACGCGCCTCGTAAACACCTCAATTATTCTCTCTTTTCCTGTCTCTCTCTCCCTCGGCGGAGGAGTGACGCTCTCACTGAGAAATGGAAGATTTAGTGGGGCAGAGGAGCGCGAATGGGGCCCAGGTAGACTGGATTGTTGGAGGAAAGTGCTAGCCGAGATGGCCCATTACCAGAAACGATAAGGCCCTCGGTGTAATGTCTGCTGTATAATCGGCTTAAAATAGTCGTCGTTATCTTGGACTTAAAAACGCGCGTACAATCGAAAACGGTGCGCTACTCGGAAGAGGTGGGACTTATCTCCGACACGCGGCTTTGGCTTGCCGTGCTTTCGTGGAAGTACTCGGTTACGCTCGCTATTCGCTGGAAACGTTAAGTTTTCCTCGCGAGAGCCAGCTAGCCAGTCGGCCAGCCAAAAGAGAGTATGCATTATGTAGGCTTGCGTAAGCTAGAGATATATCGGCTATTGGGAAAGGGTAGCGGGCACGTTCTCGGGGCCGAAATTATTTCACAACCACTCGTTACTACGAATTATCGCAACGGTCTAGCGAAGGCTCGCTGGCTCCCACTTGCCAGAGAGTGCCAGTCGAATCGAGTCGGGCCTTGTCTTTCGGCCAGCAGTAGTAGTCCTCCTACTGCTCGAGCAGAATTATAGGATTCGTTCTTTTCCCGGGGCGCGCGCGGATAGGCTAACTGATCCGGTGATCCGGTGTAGTCGACCTCGAAAGGAGGTCGATTCCACGGAAAGATATCTTGCGTACGAGTGACGTCAATACGCTTAACACTTTCCCCTGGGGAATGCCTCCTCTCCTGGCCGCTGCCGTCACCGCCACCGCCACCGCCACCAAAGCCACCGCGGTTAACACGGCACGCTACGTGACTTCGCACTATCTTCTCTGGACCGCTCACTTCCTCGCCGGTTTCGACGCGATCGGCGCAGTATACCCGCCGGAATTGCGTCTCACCTTTCCGAATCCGTGGAAAGTTAGAGTCAGTCACATGGTCGATATGTTTTCCTCCATCCAGCAGTCGGCCACCACGATTATCTTCCCCACTCTCTTAGCAAACGGCCAGGCGGCCGCGTGCTTTCTCTCTCGCTCTCTCTCCCTCTCTCCCTCCCTCCCCCGCCCTACCTACCTACGCCTCACATCTCCGCATTCAGAATCTCGACAAACTCCACTTGCAAACAACGCATTTCGTGAGACGCTTTAAAAGAGAGGCGTAACTCTTTCCCTTTGATTGCCGGCTGTAATCAAGGTCACCGGATTGACTGGGAGGTGAGTGGGAAGTCGACTTTGACTCTCCACCACCGGCGTGAGAAAACTTAGACTTCGATCTTACAATTAACTCGTCTTTCCCTTTCCCGACACTTGCGCTTCTCTCTCATCACGGTACAACACTCGACTTGGCTTAAAGACAGCAGTGCCCTTCAAGCATACTCCTCGCATATCCACTTACAATTAGACAGCCGCCGGCGCGCCGTACAAACAACTCTCTGATCCCTTTAACCTATTTCCCCCTTTCTCCACTGTTTGTATTCTCGGCGTGCCGATGTTTACAAGAGCAGAAGCAAACAACGAGGAGAAATCTCGCGCGACCGGAAACTGACGGAGATCCTGCAGAGAAGAGTGACGGAGAGGGAGAGCGCGAGATACATACGTAGATTTTATATCGTGTTAGTTGGGCATATATGGGTTTTGACTGGGACGAGGAATTATCGTGGCAACAACGAAGCGAATTTCCGCGGCTGAAGGTCGCACTCTCCTGATAATGGGCGCATGTTACACACGCCCGTAAAGTGTCGCGATAATAACCGCCGGCTCTGGAAACGCTCGGAATCCTTCTCCGAGAATGTGACACACGTCGCTGATAATTCTCGCGGCCTCCTTCTCGCGATCTCCTCTCCTAACCTTATCAATCCGAATCCTTAGGAATTTCACACACGGTGGACGCAATCAGAAGTGCGTCATCAGACCTTTACTTTATTTTTGGGAGGAATTTTGAAAGGAGTAGCCAGCTGTATCAAAGTAAACTGGTATTACTGAGTTACAGGCGCGCATTTGATAACACCGCGCCTTTTCCGCCGAGCAGTTGACACGTGTTTTTAAAGGAATCTCGATGGAAGATTGATCCGATCCTATATTAATATACCAGTTGAAAAGGAGTGGATATAGAAGGGATAACGTTATGTCGGTTGTGTGGCAAAGAAAGAGGGAAGGAGAAGTATTATGCTAGATTGATTCTCCGTGAGAGTGGCAGCGGGAGTAATGTGTATTCTGCTTATTCAGGCGCGCGCATTCTTGAGGCGGAGGTGGTCAAAAAGTCGGTGGAGGTAGGCAGGCGGGCGGGCGGGCGTTCTCGGGGTAGAGTGTATAAGCTGACGGCTGTAATTCAAAGGGCTCGTTGCCCTTGGCATGGCTCAAGCATGATGGAATGATAAAGTGTGTCCCGGCTATTCAGTAAAAGGCAGAGGGAGAGCGCGCTCGTTTAAGAGGTCATGGAACCCTCACCTCAGTCAGCCCTTTTCGGTACCACCAGCAGTACCACGATAGGTGGCATCCAAACGTATCCAATTTCGTACAAGTATTGTCTGTTGGGAAGCCGAGCCAGAGAAAGCAGAGCCTCCTCCCCCCTCACAATATTAAACATTAAACGGGACATTATGGCACAATGCGGCCGGGATTACCGTGCGAGAAGAATCGGCCGGACATTCACGTTCAGCCACTACCAATCTCATTGCTCGATATAAACGCGTGCGTGTGCCGTTGCATCCGGGCCGACGTGGATTGTTGAAGTTTCTTTTTGAAAGCCGATCCTTACCACGGAGCGCGACACAATCGCATTCGTTCACCGGGGTCATTACGACGCACTCGTAATTAGAGAGTTCTTAAACTTGGAGAGGATAGAGTGGGGGGCCCAGAGAATCGAGGGTGCTTTAGTGAAGCAAGCATTGCCGGTAATAAAATATCGTGCGGAAAGCGGAGAAACTGTAGAAGAGCGCGAGAGGAGGAGAAAGGAGAGTGGAGCGATGTAGTGGTCGTGTGGCTGAGAAAAGAGGATGGGACGACGGGTCTGGCGAGGGTCGCATTAAGCGTGCGCGATTATGTAGGTATTCCCGTGGCGGGGTGAGTGCCGAAGTGCAACCAGTCGGAAATGCCTTCGTGATTGCGTCACTCACCAGGAATTCACAGGCCGTTCTGCCCCCGGAGGGCGTTTTCTTCTAGACGTCTCCTCTCCTCTCCTCTCCTTCTCTTTATTGACCCGTCGCGTCGGGATGCCCATCGCCACCGGGCCCTTCTCCGCCACGTGCAACTCCCTTTCTAGCTCAGGGAGATTAATCTTCCCACTTTGCTCGCCACCGTCCGACAATTTACTTATTAACTACACACTACCTTAAATACTAGCGGTCATTTAGGAGGTATAATCCGAGCTAATAACCAGTAACCGTCACGGATAATATGTTCGACAATAAATGGATGTATCCTGTGGAAAAAGCATGCGACTAATTAAGAATGTGCAAGCATGGTTGAAATTGATCGTGCAGCCAACTGCGGAAGGTATTATTTTCACTTTGACATATCGCAGACTCTGAACTCCCGTCTAGCAGCCGTGGCTCAAACGCAAATTACACCAACGGCGGATCAATTCTTGATATCGATTTACATGATTGCAGCAGGCCAGGGCATAGTCGTAGTGAAAGCCATCAATTACCCTGCGAGGGACACGGAGGCCCCGTCAGTAAATCCGAGCTAATCGATCATCCTCCGTGAAAAGTAGGCGATTAGACGCCCTTGAAGTCAGGCCTCGCTTTCGTAAGAGACTCACGGCACACCGTGTCACGAAAGATCGATTATCTGATCGGTATTGCCGCGCGCAAAAATCTCTCCTTCCCTGCCAGATAAATGGTCGAGATTTTTCTCTCGCTTTCGCCATTTCCCGGCGAGGTAGGTACGCGCGCCTCTCTAGAAACCGTAGCCGAGTTTTGCAATTGAAGCAGCTCCTCCGTGAAGCTTGCTTGCTTGCACAAGGGAGAACGTTCCGGCCATGAGAGGTTTCGCGTGCTCCGCGCCGGAGGACAAGGTCGTGACGCGTGTCGCTGGAATTCCCAAAATCAGTTGGTGAGGGAACTCGTGTGATTAGTTTTCGGGTCGTTCACCTCCGGTCATGCGTGCGCCAGAGCAAGCACGTCCAAGGTATTCTCTCCTCGGAGTTTGCAGCTAAAAAGGCGTAGGCTCACCACCTCGTCCTCCCTTATCTCGCACTCTATCGAGCACTGTCAGCCCACCACGGCATCCTATACTAACTACTTTCCTCGATATTCTCGAGAGTGGCGCGTACACCGTCTCTCTTTAAGAGCCCCCCTCATAAAGAGTGCTTTAAACACTAGCGAGAAACTCACGATTGCCAGCGCACCCGGCCATGCCAGCAGCTTCTTGCTTGCCTTTATCGGCTGGGCTGGGGCAATTTTTTCAACGGAGAAATCCTCGGCGCTAGCCCGCTTGACTTACCAGCGAATTCCGGGTCTCGTTCCCGAGAAGGCCACTCGGCTCCACTGCTCCACCAAGCAAGCTCGAGAGCTCGACAATTGCTGCTAGTGTGTTTGTTTAAAGCGCGTCGCGGAACACTAGTAGGTTGGAAGGCCGGCGTGCGACCGACAACGGACCACTGTTCTCAATGATAATCGTTAATCGGCGCTCGGGAAAGGCCAGACTTCAATTAAGAGCCCTAGATGCGCTCTAAAGAGGCTGCTGCTCTCCCGAGACAATCTAAACGAGACATGAAAGACTGCTCTCCCTCCTCCTACTGCTGCTGCTGCTCCATCATTTGTCCTGTAAGATTTGCCGAATTTACAAATTCCCACAGCACTCGGCCCTCTCAGGATCTCACTCTTATTACGCCACGTCTGCTCGGTGTACAAGTGCAATTAGAATCCGAACGCCAAACAGGAAGGAAGCAAGACAGAGCGCGCGTGATGCAACAACACGTGCTCCATTTCAAATTTCCTAGTACGATGATTCGGTCTCTCCCGGCGAAGTAAGCGCGTATGACTCATCATGCGGCGCCTACTCCAATCAGATCCCACTGCAGGACATGATCTAGCAATGAATTTTACATTTGCACACAGGCTCAGACCTCTTGGCCGAGAGTGCGCCAGTTGTACATAGAAATAAATCGATTTTCCGTGTCCGAGTGACATTGGACGCAGGTTTCATTATGCGCCAATGCTAATAACGCCCCTCTGTGCTCGCGGCCGGAAATACCAAAGGATCTTTCAGCAATTCTAGGAATGTAGTTCCATGGTCGCGTTCCCTCCCGTCGGGATATACTAGGTCGACCCAAATTCAGGGGCCGCTGCTCAACGCACGTAGGAACACGTTGCTTCTTAACCTTCCACTCAACTCATCCTCTTTATTATGTGCCTTTTATATGCCTTTGCTTTTATATTCTCTTAATACTCGTCTTTTCTCTTCCTTTCTCACGCTGTGCTGGTGTGCGGTCAGACGATTTTTTCAACTTTTTCCAACTTTCCGGAATTATTCATAAATCAATTGTTTTACTATTAAAACGAATAGAAAACAAGGAATCAGTAGCCAAAGTGCCGGAATTGTACCGAAAACACTTGGAAACGGCCTCCCAAATAATTGATCTCATCTTGTTTTCACGGTTTTTCTCATGTTTTCAAGTCTTCCCGAGCTTTCCCGAGGCTGAAATTTTGTAGAAAGTGTTTTTTTGCATCGAGGAAAACGTAGAAAAAATTCCAGGCCCCTAGCTCAAAATTCATTTTTTCGCAAATTTTTTAAGGCATACCCCTTCAAAAATTTTCGATTTTTCGAAGGTTCTGGGACCGGGACGAACGCTTGATTTTTCGATTGCTCGTGTCTCAAAACGGATAAAAAACATAAATGTTGTGGGGGAAATGCCGGAATTCTGCCTAAAACACGCGGAAAACCGATCTGGAATATTTCATTTCAACGGTTTCTCCTATGTTTTTTTATCTTCCCGACCTTTCCCGGGGCTGAAACTTTGTAGAAAGTGTTTTTTTGCATCGAGGAAGAAGTAAAAAAAATTCCAGAGCCCTAGCTCAAAATTCATTTTTTCGCAAATTTTTTAAGGCATACCCCTTCAAAAATTTTCGATTTTTCGAAGGTTCTGGGACCGGGACGAACGCTTGATTTTTCGATTGCTCGTGTCTCAAAACGGATAAAAAACATAAATGTTGTGGGGGAATGCCGGAATTCTACCTAAAACACATGGAAAACCGATCTTGAATATTTCATTTCAACGGTTTTGGCCATGTTTTTTTATCTTCCCGACCTTTCCCGGTGCTGAAACTTTGTAGAAAGTGTTTTTTTGCATCGAGGAAAACGTAGAAAAAATTCCAGGCCCCTAGCTCAAAATTCATTTTTTCGCAAATTTTTTAAGGCATACCCCTTCAAAAATTTTCGATTTTTCGAAGGTTCTGGGACCGGGACGAACGCTTGATTTTTCAATTGCTCGTGTCTCAAAACGGATAAAAAACATAAATGTTGTGGGGGAAATGCCGGAATTCTACCTAAAACATGTGGAAAACCGATCTTGAATATTTCATTTCAACGGTTTTCCTTATGTTTTTTTATCTTCCCGACCTTTCCCGGGGCTGAAACTTGGTAGAAAGTGTTTGTTTGCATCGAGGAAGAAGTAGAAAAAATTCCAGAGCCCTAGCTCAAAATTCATTTTTTCGCAAATTTTTTAAGGCATACCCCTTCAAAAATTTTCGATTTTTCGAAGGTTCTGGGACCGGGACGAACGCTTGATTTTTCGATTGCTCGTGTCTCAAAACGGAAAAAAAACATAAATGTTGGGGGGGAAATGCCGGAATTCTACCTAAAACACGTGGAAAACCGATCTTGAATATTTCATTTCAACGGTTTTCCGTATGTTTTTTTATCTTCCCGACCTTTCCCGGGGCTGAAACTTTGTAGAAAGTGTTTTTTTACATCGAGGAAGAAGTAGAAAAAATTCCAGACCCCTAGCCCAAAATTCATTTTTTCGCAAATTTTTTAAGGCATACCCCTTCAAAAATTTTCGATTTTTCGAAGGTTCCGGGACCGGGACGAACGCTTGATTTTTTGATTGCTCGAGTCTCAAAACGGATAAAAAACATAAATGTTGGGGGGGAAATGCCGGAATTCTACCTAAAACCGGTGGAAAACCGATCTTGAATATTTGATTTTAACGGTTTTCCCTATGTTCTTTATCTTCCCGACCTTTCCCGGGACTGAAACTTTGTAGAAAGTGTTTTTTTGCATCGAGGAAGAAGTAGAAAAAATTCCAGAGCCCTAGCTCAAATTTTTTTTTTCGTATTATACTAGCCAGCATTGCAACGTAAAAGTCGGACTTTCGTCATTTTTTGAAGGTTTATTAATTCATTTCGAACGTAGTTGAGATATTTATTTCCTTCTACTAACCATACAGTGACTGTTGGCTCCTCGCTTCCACTCGAGCGAGCGAGCAAGCGAGCGAGCGCGCACTCTTGGCCCATTCTCTAGATTTTTTTTCCGAGTTCGCGCGCCGCAAGCGCGAGAGGATTGCCGTCTCTCGTCTCTAGAGGCTCGAGTCTCGATGCTCCCGCACCATCCCGCACACAAAGTCCTCTCGAGAAAGGCGTCGAACACTTCCGAAGTGAGCCGAAGCGGCTGGAGCGGCGAGGCCGAGGCCGGACTGCCATGTGGTGATAGCGGCGATGACAGAAGCACTGTCAGTGTCACTAGGACTGCCAGCGAGCGCGGTTCAGCAAGCGGCTGTGCCGGCGGCTGCTCCTCCATATCCTATCGCCGGTGTATTTATTTCTCCTAGCTTTCCTTTAGGAGGCAATTGTTTGTTTGGTCATCCGGGTAATTGGAGAAGTATCGCGCGACCGTTCTCAATCTACTCTACGGCTAAAAAAGGGTGCGCAACGTGAAAGGAAGGCTGAGCCCGGCCAAAAAGTCGTCGGTGGGTCGCTGGTCTCTCTGGACGCACGCACGCACGAACGCACGCACGCACGTACACACACAGACACGCACACTCGCGTTTGCTTGGCGAACAAGCACGAGGTCGCGTGGCTCGAGGTGAGTCCAGGCTTCAAAATCATTTCCATTTTTGGAGCTCGCGCAAAGATCAGCTACGAACGTCGCCGCGAGGGAAGACCTATACGATCGGCGGTTGAATGTGTGTTGTTCTCTTACTCTTGTTCCCTCGTTCACGCTACTTCTCGGCGATCTTTGACAAACGTGACGCAGTAATGCCAACGATTGCATATTTCGTATAGTGTGTTGTGTGCCGTCAGTCGATGGCGCATTCAGTGGACACGCGAGCGATAAGGACTACATATTGCGATTCCTCGATTCCTAAGCGCGCATCCGAAAGCTAAGTCCCTCGGTGAACAGTGCTCCCTCTGTATTTTTCCAACTTATCTCCCCTTCGCTCCCGCCGCCGCGCCCTCCCACCGTCAGCCTCCAATTTCTGTTTTCAATTTCTAACTGCACTTTAGACTCGTTGATTTCGAACTGGCCCACTCGATGCAAGTCACTCGCGGCACGCCGCGCCGTCTAAGTATGTACGTGAGCTTTCGGAAATTGTTCGGCGGCGGCGGCGACGGCGACGGCGACGGCGGCAGTGACGGCTGTGTGTGGCGGCGACCAGTCGGAGAGAATACATACCTAGCGGTGTCAGGACTTTAAACCTTGACGCTCGAGAATTGATAGTGTTCCGGGAAAAACCGCGCGCGATATAGGCGCATCCACAATCCACAACGCGGCGTGCAAGCGCGCTCGCTCGCTTCCACTACTAAACGGACGAGTTGGCTTCTTTTTATTATTTTTCTCATTCCGCTCGCTTCTTCTTTCTCTCTCTCTCTGACTCTGTCAGCTTATTCTTCAACGGACTTCCCCGCAATGTCTCCCGCTTCCGAGAGATATATCGCTGGCGAAAAAGCATGTTGAACTTGCTCACTCGCTCGTTAAACCAAATCCACAAAGAGATAGACGCGTTGTCATCATTTTTGGAGGATTGCTGGCTTGGCAGGAGAGTGTGCCGGCGGCGGTGCTGTTTAGTGTAAGCGAGTCATATCGGAATCACAGCCGAGATTTCCTATCTTTTGGACTGAAAGGGGCTATCGGGAATGCTGAGCGCGGAAAACGTAGTCGGTCGCTGGTTACGTAAGGGAACGCATGGAGGAAGGATGCGCGCGTGGATATGCGGCAGAGCGGTGCTAGGGACATATGCAAAGGGATATCGCTCTCTCTCTCTCTCTCTGTCGCTTTGTCTCGCTCATCCGACTGGAAAACACCCGCCAATAGGGAAAGTCGTGCGCTTTATCATCGTGTTTACACTCTCCTTTGTTCGCCGCTCGGGGCAAGCAGTTACCCACCGCGCGCGTATCCACACAGAGAGCTTTCCTTCTCTCTCTCTTTCTCTGGCGCAACTCTGGACCAATTGATTTCGCCCTCGAGATGCAAACCGCCCCAAGTTTATTCTCCTTCTTTCCTAACGCGGAGATTCAAGAAGCATTCCTTTCCGATAGTAGTCTATACCGAGAAAAGCTTGATTAGTAAAAGAAATCACGGAATAAACGCGCCTCGGCCTATCCCCACAACACATTATCCTGTTGACAATGTTAATGGGGTTCGCCGCCGGTTCTAACAAGGAGCGCGATCCTTCCTTTGTTGCTCAAGGTTATCTCCTCGTGCTGGCGCGAGCGAGCGCGCACTCGCGCGCGTTGTTCATATATACATATAGTCATCGACGGTGGCAATCTGCCTCTCATTTTTTCCAGATCGCGCTCACACTGTCGATTCGCTCGACGCTATATAATCGCAGCGGCTTTTTTCCTCTCGCAGAATCATTCGGCGCAGCTCGCCACACAAAAGAATGGATGGCGGAAGGTCATTTCTGCGCGATATGACAATTCCAATGTAGACCTCTTCCTTCGAGTAGTGCGCAGTATTGTCGGCAAATGATTTTTACCGAGAGAGAATTTGTTTGCCGTGCGCGTAGTCCTCCGGGAAAACTGGTAGCGCGCGTACCACCAGACTCTGATCGTTCCTCTGACATTTCGAGAGCGGGGATCGCCAGAGGCTTTCGAGGAAAAGTAGTGATTCCCCTGGCAAACTCTGTCTCGCTCGCTCACTCACTCACCGCCACTGCTACTATCCTCAATTGGCCCCGTTGATCAACGATTGGCGCTCGGGGGGAGAAAAAATCCGAGGAGAATTTAGAACGGATTCCTCGCGGACTCGGCTCTCGGGAGGAGGTGCCTTCAATCGTGCTATGCTAACCTTGTACCGATTCTTCTTTGATAATATTTCGTTACGTAAATCGAAGCATGTGCACCTTTACTCGGAAATGTTTAATTAATCCTGGCTGGGAAAAGGAGCGAGAGATTTGATAGTTGGAAGAGAATGGAGATGCGAGTGGAGAGAGTGTACTCGACTGGATTGGTTCCCCTTGCTTTGTTAAAGTCAATCGAGCGGGAGACGTGTTCTTATCGTGGGCTCAGGAAATGCGCCCGGTGTTCCCCGAATTCGAGATTGAGGATTGCGTGGGAGATGAGGGCCGGCATTGAGATATCCGGATTGATAGGGATGTCGGCAGCCGGTGCTAGATTGATGGGAATAGTAGAGTAGAGAAGAGGTGGCGCGGCGTACGATGGATTTCGTGGAAAGGCTTAATTTCCATGCGAATAGGCCTGCTGCCTCCTCTCTTGGAGGGCTATCGCGCCGCGCCGCGCCACTAGCAGCTGAAAGCACGCTCTTGCTTGCCACGCCAGACTGCTTCTACACACAGCCGGAGACTGTCTGATCTAGGCTAGTTATCGATGCTCTACGAGGACAGTGACGCACAATGGAATTCCACGAAAGTGTTTTCCTGCATCCTACACTGCGTCTTTGTCTAGGCATCTTGGCTCGCGCGGCATTGAGCACTGCGGGAAATTATTTTTCAAGTTGGGGCTAAAGGAACTCTCGGTTATTAATGTTTGGGGGAAGCGCGCCTCCCCCAGTTATCTCGTTATCGAGAGCGTGTCAAGCGTTAAAGCCGGCCTTTATTTACCCGTAACTTAATAAGGATGGTAGGCCTTCTCGAGTGGTAGCGAGTCCGGTAGTAGTTGGTAGCGGCGCGCTCGGTGTTTTCTGTTTGAGAATTCCGCGAGCGGCACTCACTGGCGACAGAGCGCGGATTGGTTATTGCAATCTGGCTGGCACATGTTTTCATTTCGAAGCGAGGAGATAAGCTGGTTTTGAATGTCCATCTCGTGTTCGCCGGTGCCAGCCGCGCGCTCCTTCCTTCAATGACGCAAAACAGAACAGGTTTTTCGCCACGTGGTCGCCGCCGCCGCACTGCCTCCTACTATTATCATCCTCGATGTTTCCCGCGTTCGTTCGTGTTGCGTCAAGTTACTACTCCGCTTGAATAATTAATCGGATGCTCTGCGAACATGCCGATAGTCCCGGACTCTCGGATCCCCTCGGCTCACTTATTTCCAGCTGGCGAATCATTGCCCAGTGAAATAACCTAGTGTCGTCAGACTGCTCGGGCATCGCATGGCTTTAAGTTGCTGGTCCAGTTTGGACTTGCTGGTGTTTTAAGCACGCCTTCCAAAAGACTTGAGCGATACAGCCGGCCGACACCACATCCAGGAAGTGTCAAAGCGATAATCAGTGACCCCTCCCCGAGACTCCAATCTATCAAAGACTCTCTTCCGACTGCAACTTTATTCTCTTGGTGTATCGCGTCCTTGGAAATTGTATCCTCGATCCCCTCACCGATTCCTCCTTTTCAAATGAGACTTTGATCGAGCCAGGCCAAACCATGGCACACCCACTTTCCAACTCTCCACTCTGGAGGAGTTCGGTGTGTGGTGTTGTTTGGCCGAGTGCCAACCAAGCGGAGTCACGAGTGCCAGTCGTCGCCGCCGCTCCACAGGTGTTAAACTTAGAACTCGGACTAATTAAGAGGCTCCAGCCGGCCGCTGCCTCGCAATCGGGATTTCGGTCGATCTTGGGAAAACCACTGATCCTTCTTCTCGACTTATCCTCCTCCTCTTCCCTTCTTTTTCTTCCCTCGACGGAGAACACATTGTTCTCTTTAACAGAAAGCAGTTATCTCTTCTCCCTCTTCTTCTCCCTTCTTTTCGGTATCAAGTGCGCATTACCCTCATCTGTTTGCATATTACAAACCTACATATTGCGAGCGCAAGGGCTACGCTTCCAGAAATAGTAACTCATCCGCTTTTCGCGGTCCCTGGAAGCTGCAACGAGGAGCAACACTTGGTCTCTCCGCGGCTAATAAAGAACTCGGCGCATTATCATAAATCTTAGGGCGAGTGGTACGAATAGATCCTCCTGGTAGGAGTTGGCGAGGCGAGCCGAGGCGAGGCGAGGCGAGGCGAGTGTTGGCTCAGTGCGGACAGGGCCATTACGCCATTCCAGAGGAATCCACCCTTTCTGGAGCAAACAATGCTCGACAGCCACGAGGACACTTTGCCTTATCTACTTAACGTACTCTCCGATCCTCCTAACTTCCATGCCACTCCTTTCCAACTCAGCTGACTTGTTTGTTCGGCAGAACTGACACTAGAGTACCTCGTTGATATGCCAGCGACAGCTATAATTGGCCAGCGGAAGTTTATGAAAAATAAGACATATCTGGCTGTTTGCTACTTGGAAAATAATCCGGCAGTCTAGACGTAATTCATTGGAGGCTACAATTTCTCAAGGATAATGAAAGGAGGAGTAGTTTGGTTGAAGAGGCAGGAACGAAAGGAGAACAAAGGAGAGGAAGGTTGGAGTGAATGGCTGTGGCGGCGGATTATTGGGAGGGAAAACGGAGGAAAGAAAGGGTCGGGGGCGCGGAAATCTGGTGGTTCGCGGTTCTCCATCCCACCCTTGGCCGAATGTCCGGCGCGGCGCTGTGTGGCGCGGCTGTAGCTCTGGCGATCTCTCGGTTTCTCGCGCGCGTGTCTGCCGCGGCACGGCACATACTCGAAATTCGATGGTTATTTTTAGGATGGCTTTCCTCGCGCGTCGCGTATGGCCACGAGCTACGAGCTACGAGAGCTACGAGAGCTACGAGCTACGAGGAGCTACGAGATCGAGCAGCGGCGCGCCGTGCCAGCAAGCTCTCAGTGTAAGAGAGGCGTCGGTGCCGGACGCAGCGGCGGTGTGTTACGATCTCTCATCGAAAGTGAGAAGAACCGACGAACGAGTGAGAGCGAGCGTGCGAATCGCCGAGAGAGAGAGAGAGGAAATAGGAGAGCCGCGAGAGCGAGAGAAGAGCACAAGAGAGAAAGAAAGAGGGAGAGAGAGAGAGAGAAGGCCACACCGACGACCAAACGATCACCGCTCGAACGAACGATCGACCAGAGTCACTTTTTAGTGTATACCCAATCCAACCAACCCTCCCATCCACCCGCCTTATTCTACCCCCCTGTGCCACCGCCACCTTTCTGCAACTTCCTCAACGGTCCCCCTCCTTTCTTCCCACCCTCAATCCCTCCGTCCATCCCTCGCACACACACCACACCCGTATCCTACTCTTCGAGAGACGACGAAACGAACGTTGAACGAATAAAGCGATACCCACGAAGCTATGGCAGCCACCGCCATGGACCCCGTCGACATTGCTAATATCCTCGCGCAGGAACTGCTTTATCAGCAGGTAATCCCTCCCTCGCTCGCACCATTCTCTTCGTCACATTGATATATCTAATCGTCTCCTTCTTGCTTCCTTCCTCTGTGTCTGAGTGTATTTGCCAGTAGTTTTCTTGAGCGGAATCGATCATTTGCTTGACCTCGAATCCTCGTGGATGCGCCACGCGATCATTGAAATGTTCTCGTAGCAACTTTGCTCTTCGGCGGCGCATCATTCACCGAGGAATCTCGAATGATCTCTAATTTTGGCGTTGTCAGGCAGAACCGAGAGATTCGCGAAGAGTGAGAGAGAGTGAGAGTAGGGATCGAGTCACGAGTGTTGAACTTGAAAACGATGCAATGGGCCGGCGCGCTTGTTGTCGCGCACGTTTCTCCCGTGCGAGGAACATAGAGCGGTTGAGAGGCGGCGAGCAGTGGTGGCAATTGTGCAACATTGTGCAATTCCTTGGAAGTTCCAAGCCGTGCGCGTCGAGCCACAAACAGATCGCAAACGTCTCGGGTTACACCTGTAGCCCACTGTCAAAAGCATGAAACTCAGAGAAAGAAGGAGAGATTTGAGAGAGTGCTTTATGTTGGCCTGTCTGTCATCTGGCCGAGGAAACTCGGAGCAGCACTCCTCGAGGGACATTGAGTCGGTGGTCCAGTGGGGATCTCGAGGAAAAACGCTTATCAGTGGCGCGAGCGCGCGCGCGCGCGGTCTGTGCTTTCGCAACGAATTCGTGCGCCCGTCGATATCGCCCTTTGTCTCTCTGTGGGTAGCGCGGGCCCAAGGCAGATTAGAGAACGGCAAACGCATTTATTTATAGAAACGCGGAGCGCGTGCGCTCGCTCGCCTGTGGATACGTGTTCTGCATACGTGTGACCCCCGTCTATGCGCGCTGCTGGCCGCTCGCTCTCTCAACTTGCTGCTGCTGCTGCTGCTGCTGCTGCTCTTGCCGCCGCCGTCGACGCCGCGCCGCTTGCGCTCTGCTGATGCATGCCTCCTCTCCACTTGTGTGCGTGCGTGCGTCTGTCTGTCTCTCTCTATGTTCTCCTCGTGTGCGAGTGTGTAGTGTCGGGCACAACTGCATCGCAAAACGGAAGACACGCGTGCATGCCAACGGCGATCTCGTGAAAAAAAGAGTCGCCACGCTCTTTCTCTCCCCTTTTTCCCTCACTCCACATCTGTGATCGCGCGCGAAGAAATATTTTCGAGCTCCTCCTCTCGTTGCTAGGCCAAAGGGTTGCGAGTGTCTGCTCCTCGCTTCATCGAGAGAGCATCCCACTCAACAAGAACACTGCGCGTTCTCCTTCACTCGCTTTCTTATCCTATCTTCTTTTGCCCCTGCCTCTCCATGTCGCCCCGACTCTTTTAATACTCATTACTACCTCTTTTCCACCCTCCAGATTATTCACCACCACCGAAATACATTAGACCTAATAGTTTAGGCATTTTGGCTTTGTTCCTCGCTGACCAAGTTGACATTACCGTCAGCCTGCCTGCCTTCCTAATGATGAAATTATGCATACACATTGTCTCGCTGGGATTGAAATGCGAATGCAGCTAGATAGTAGCGTGCACCGATAACCGATTATCGTAAGGAGGGATCGTTGCCGGGAGAGTAGTTGCGCGCTTGGAATCGCGTGCGGCGCGCTCTCCTCGTCGATGACGCAGGGCGTCGCGCCGGCCGTCGTCCGCCAGCCGCCTGACGGGCGACGGTTCTTTGGACGCGCCTGTCCAAACTTGTTGGAGCCTGCTATCCGAGCAGGAGAAGAAGAGAAGAGAGGAGAGAGCTAGCAGAAAGTCTGTGTCTACTGATGGCTGGGAGTCGCGCGACATATCTACATACGACGTCCGTAAAAAGAGGAGCAAGGTGAACGGCCCGGACGCGTCGAAAGCGCTCGCTAATCTCCGGCCCACGAACCGCCCCCCAAAAAACTCCTCCGTTCTCTGTATTCTTTAGCCTCTTTTTCCCCTTCTCGCATCTACCTTCCGCGTGCATCTGTGTACGTCTTTGCCTTGGCTTTGGTTTTGGCTGCCCTCTCTCTTGTTCAGGACAGATAAAAGCCGGATTATTCTGGATAGTCGGGCATCGATACTTCTCGGAAGTGTTTTCGACGATCGGCGAATTGAAAGCTCGAGGAACTCGCCCCGAAAACGAGCGGACGCCAGTCTCGGCGGCCAAGTTTCGGAAAGGAGGGAATAGATCGAAGGGGAAGGCACGCCCCGATGAATTTGGCCAGCAGAGCGACACGTACAGTAAACCGGATGACTCGTAATCTCTCCGGGTGTAAATAGACGATCGTTCGTATTACGCCGATAAGAGAAATCGAGTTCACGGGATTTCCAAAGGACCGGCAGAAACGATCGCCACACCTTTGTCGTGCTACACGTTTTTTCCTTTGGGCGGTGGATGCCGGACGGCGGACGCTCGGAGAAAGCAAATAGCTAGCGATAACCCTTCGGCGGTTCGCCGGGCCTCATCGAGTTTGTCCCTCGTAAGACTTGGAGTGTATATAGCAGCGATGCTCGCCCTGGCATAATAATAACGGAATCGGCTTCCCGGCATGGCGATGCCCATAAATTTTGGAGCGTGCCAAATCGTCGGAAGCCCGTGTCGGAAAGAGTCGGTAGATGTGCGCGCACGTATTCGCCAAGGCTGCAATAAACGCCCCTGGCTGCCGCGTCAATCTGTATCACAAGTTTCGGCCTTTAGCTCTGCGGAGCACTGCACCAGCTCGAACACAGCCGTTGATTGATGCTTGGCATTAAGCACTCCTCGCCTATAGTTGGCCATGAATTCGCGCGCTTCGAAAACCTATGAGTATCAGGGATGAGGGAGGCTTGCTTACTCTCGAGATTCGAGAAAAGGTGAGGCGCGAAAATGATTCGGTAACGCCTAAGTTTACCGCTCCAGACATTCCTGACGATTGGCTCGAGCGCTTTCGAGAGGAGGAACGGAGCAGTAGCGAGCAAGCGTCTGCTTCTCGGCGAGTAGTTGGCGGCGGGTGGGTGGTCACGCTTATTGAAGCCGCCGCGCCGCGCCGTTTCGGAGCGTACCCCTGTAATTTTAGCGATGACACTTAAGCTCCCACGGCTTAAGTTTCGCGGCCTTACACCGCTCGCATCCTGGGTCAATGAAGTTTATGTGGAGTAACCTCTTTATGGATCCAGCACGCACCGCTCCTCCCATCTCATCCACGTGCTCGCACCGCGTTCGCCTTCCACGACTAAACCCACTTTCCTCCGCCACCAAAGACAATCCTTTCTCTCACTAGTTAATCCGGATCTTATTCGGCTTAGATTATTTCATAGGATTTCCACATTCTGGGAAAGGTGGATCGCGAATAAGTTACCTAGGACTTGCTCTCTCTGAGGAAGGCAGGCAGGCAGGCAGGCAGGCAGGCAGGCACTTGTTGGGTCGGGTTGAGTGTGTGGAGTGTGTTGATCGGCTGGTACGATAATGGTGAGGAGAGGAAGGAGCGCGCCGGGCAGTCGCTACGTGAGCTGCCATTCGAGACCGTCATTAATATCCTCCTAGTTAGATGCGGACTCTCCATATGATTACCGACGCGATCAAGCGTAGCTGCGCGTCGACTTGGGTTCATATCAGCAATGCGCGGGCCGGTCCAGCCGAGCGGCACGTGGCGACACGTGTCGCCACGTGTACTCTATGTTTTCCAGGTATTTATTGACATTTGGTCGGAGCGAGTTGTTTGCACTGTGCAAGAGATGGTATGGCCAGGCTTAGTCGAGAGGAAAGTGCGTGGAGAGCTGGGAGAGGTGAAGTAAGAAGGCGATAGGCCGAGATTCGCTGTAATTTTAGCGATGATGCGCGAGGATCGAAACGCTGCCCTAAGTATCTATCTGGCTGGCGCGATACCTTATCGGCTGGTGGATCATGGATATTTTTATCGAGTGGTTTTCTTGGATTAGGTATCTGATATCGTCGGGTAGAAAGAGAGCGATAACAAGACTGGCAGGTTTCTCTATACTTGAATTCCTTCCCCGGCAACTATGTGTACTTGATCCCCGCAATGAGAGAGAGGAGGATTGGCTGGCGATGATCGATCTATCGGTACTTTGGAAATTCATTGAGTAGTAGTTGAATTGGTTTTTCATGGGAGCAACAGTGACGGAGGTGTAGAAGACGCGACGTCACTGGATTGCGCAAAGCGTGCTTGTCCTGGAATGTGATGGGAAAAAAATGTTGGTTGTATAGTGGCGTGATCGGCGACTGGTGGCGAGGTTGTCGGCGAATCTCGCGCGATTTGTTTGCCGTTGCTTGATCGGCAGTGGCGAGTGGTGTTTGGTGTTACGAGTGGCGGCGCGGCAAGAGTTGCTAATCTAGTGGTGCTTTGGATGTTTCAGCTGGTGTCTCTGGACGGACTACATAGCGGAGTGCCAACGAGGACGACGCCGACGTTGACGCCGACGACGCTCCGCAGTATCGAGCAGACTTTCTTGGAGCTGACGAGCGAGTCAGCGTCACACAGTCGGGAGGCCGGTTTCGTGCCGCCTTTGGTGGAGCCGTCGCAACCGACCCCGGCACAGACGCAAAACACGACGGCGCACCACCCTGTCGCCGTCACGTCTATCGCCACCACCACCGGCATACCGAATAGCACCCTCATTGAGAGCCAGCAGCAGACACAAGCGCAGCTACAGCCGCAACCAGCAAGACGCAACATGGGTGGTAGGAGGCCCACCAGAACGATCGGCATGACCCCCGAGGAAGAGGAACGAAGACAAATCCGAAGAGAGAGAAATAAAATGGCAGCAGCGAGGTGCCGCAAGCGACGAATGGATCACACCAATGCCCTGCTAGAAGTAAGTTTTAATTGAATATCTCGATTCTGAGATGGATCGGGCCGACTAATTGCTATGGAATTTCTTGATGCCAGGAGACTGAGGGTTTGGAACAAAAGAAGCAGAGCTTGCAAGAAGAAATTCATGAACTTCAGCGCGCTAAAGACGAGCTTGAGTTCATACTGGAAGCACACCGGCCGGTTTGTCGGTTACGTTCCTCTTCACCGCCGGACATCAAGCCTGTGATAAAGGCCGATCTTCCAGTCGAGGATCAGTTTGTCGACCCCACGAAGCACGAAACAGTGAATACCACGAGACCCAACAGACCGAACTCCCTACCGGTTGGTTTTGACAATAATAACAGACCCACCTCCCTTTCGATCTTTGTGGAACCAAAGGAACGGCCGGACACACTCGCCTTCAAAACGGTCGAGACACCATCCTTCATGAAACCATCGTTGGATATTGCTGGAATGCCAATCACAACACCGACGAGTGGAATACCATTCAACTTCGAGTCCCTTATGGAGGGTGGCACCGGTCTCACGCCAGTTTCAACGCCCCTAATACCGTCTTGCTCAACGCAGCAAAGGAACAATCTTTCTGCAGTCGATCTTAGCTCTCCAGATGCAAATCCCCCGAAGCTTGTGAGTTTGTGACGCCAAGACGACCTCGATTACGGATCAAACGAGGACGATCCCGAATGAAATGGCTCTATCATTTCACAAATTGTTGTAAAATACAAGTTGGAGAACCATGACGCGCGAGGGAAGCCTCAACTTTTTCTACATCACGAGTTGCCATAAATCGATCTTTATCTTGCTGGGCAGTATTACGCGAGACCCTTTGCAATGAATTTCTCGAACTATCGCACTCATCCATCCAGTATCTGATCGGTGGGATATACAAGTTCCATGCATTTCTCAGATTCTGGACATTTGTTGACACGGCCGGTCTTACAAGATTCGAAGTTGGACCCTCTCGACTTGTCTGTAACGGTAATTTTGCGAAAACTTCTACTGTTGTCTCATTGATTGTCAAATACAGTTGTTTCCATAGGAAGCCTAAAGGCCTTGGAGTTGATTGATGATTGTTCTTCTATACATAGGATCGCGGTAACTATTCAGTATTGCGCCTTGAATTAGGAAAGTTTGCCCATTGTCTTTTTAGAGGCGTAAACTCACGGTGGAAAGACGCGTAACTTTTAACGAGCAGGCGTGAAATTTGTCGCGCTCTGTCGAGAGACTGCGGATAAAGGGAAGCATCTGCGAGCAAGTGATACGTATTTAAGCTGTAATACAAAGAAATTAAGGAACGAGGATGAAATTGTCGTTTTTTAAAGCTTTCAGATGACGAAGGAATTTTATACTATTATTATACACTGAGCGGGTACTTAGGATTTAAGGCAATCAAGATTAGCTCAAAACTTTAAGTAGATGTTAAGAGAAGGAGTCGTCGCCTTTGAATTGCGCTTAAATTTCGATCGGTCGCATTTGTGCACAATTCAAAGCCTACTGTTACAGAGCGGCTGGATTGCGATGAATTATAATGTCGAACGACATACAAGGTTTCCGTATGTCCAGCGAAGAACCTTAACGAATAATCGCTCCCCAGTCGTACAGATGCGCATTATCTCTACGATCAGGGACACCTGCAACTCAGAGCGTTGCAAATCTCGATACCGCATAACATTAATCCCTCCATACATATAATATATACACATACATATATTTTACTATGTATGACATTTTTGCATGATCTTAAGCAATATTAATATATTTATGCACGGCTGGTAAAAGTTGGTGTTGGCAATTTTGTACCAGATGTTTTTTTTATTGGCAATCGGACGATTTGCTTCCAGTGCCTGCCGGATTCGATAAATTCTCAGCATCCTCTTTAACAGCCGTGACCGACGAAACGTATAAGAAAATTGTAACGCACCATTGATAATGTTGCAATATATTTTGATTAGATTGAATCAATAAACAACGTGAAATTGTAATAATGGGAAGAGTTAAGGCGACTTTTATTTCTGTCTTTGCGTGAAGGTATGGAAAATCACTAGTCACTCTCTTTTTCAATTATTAACAGAAATTCTTGACTTTTATTAAAATCCAGTAATTGCTCTAATTGTTTTAGCCTCCTCGGTTGGATCCATTTTCCTGTAGTGACTGAATTCCTGAGAAAACGATCCTTGTCCTGAAGTAATTGTCCTTAACGTGGTCGAGTAACCCAACAGCTCCGCCAAGGGTACATACACCACGAACAGCTGTTAAATTAATATAGTTTTGGTATAAGTTTCCACAATAATTACTCTTTTATCTTTCTCGTGGGATTGTCAGAATTATACTTTATTATTGTCCCGTATCGCGTCGACCAAGTGGATTTCTGCCCTCCTCTTAGAAAGGTCTGCGAGCACAGCTGAGCCGTAGTTCTCAGGTGCTCTGATCTCCAAATACATTATTGGCTCTAATAGCACGGACGTAGAATTCTTGAGTAACTGCAAAGAAAAGACAAACACCACTGACTTTCTGACATATAGACAGAAGACAGGTTCACACAATATGTCTTGCCGTGTTAACGTGAAAATTTGAAAGTGAAATGGGTCCAAAATATTTATCCTTGCTTTATAGCATCAGTGAGAAACCGTTGGAGTATTGGGGCAAACATGCAACCCGTTCAGGTCGCATCCGAAAAGTCGTCGATGTGGACTTGCTTGAAAATGTAAGTGTCAAAACCACGTTTATTGCATGTTGACAAATTTTAATTATTTATTTCAACTGTAAGGTCATTGAAATTCAAGATTTAGAAATGCCTAATGCCTGTAATACATCCATAACATGCCCCCGTGAAACATTCCAGTTGCTTCACATTGAATTACCAATTTTAGTAATAATCATGAAGAATCTTGACGTTAATTTTCGACTTCAGTTACAAGTGAGTCATTAGAAGGGATATCAGATCTGTTGCTGCACGTTTTAAATGCGACAGAATTTTTCTTTGCACAGTTAATAGATACAGCGGACTGTGCCCATCGTTTTCTTTTCACCAATGTCGATTTTGAGAAGAATACAAATCCAAACCGCATTGTATATTCACGCGTAAAGCTCAAGCTGGAGCCTAACTGGAACAAGCTCGAGTTTGATCTAGTTAGTATAATGAAAAACACGCTCCATCGGGATTATAAAGCAACGCAACGTTTGGAAATATGTGCGAACTGTCGTGTCCGAAAGGTTTACTTCATCGATAAGCATTACGACACGGACGAAGTAAGTTCGGAGTTGTACGACGGCTTTCTCGATACTTATATGTTAAAATGGGGCATCAATTTGGCTGATATGTCAGTTCAAACCGAAAGCAAAAAGCGTAAAAATGGTACCGCGGAGAATAATGAAAAAAATTGCCAAAAGGATGCGCAATGTAATTTCGAAGCTTTGGCAGAAAATAACGACTTCCTAAAGAAACTCCGTAACACATGCGATAAAGTAATAGACGAATTTTTTGCGAATCAATGGGCAAGACTACCCGGATTAGAAGAATTTAAAAGCCACGCGAAGATCAAATCGTATGTCATTCCAAAAGTAAATTTGAAGCAAGGTCAAGCTTCGAATTTCTTCGCGACAGATCTTTTCGAAAAGGCTGACGTGCTACGAAGATTTACGGAGATGCATATACCCTCGAATCAGAAGTGCAATGAAAGTCATGGCACATCTTCAAAGTTACAAGATCATTACGGAGTGAATTTGAAATCTATGCTGCAATTTAAACCACGATCAGCATTCTACTATGTCAATCGAGATAGTCAGGAAGCTAATTCAAGCAACGAAGAGAGAAAAAAAATAATTGAAGAAGAACCCAACGATTAGGCACTAAACATTAGACTCACCTTCCTTATACAGTGTGAGGCGGCTGCTGTGATTAAATAATTCATGTCACAACGGTGCTTAATTGAGTGTAAAACAGCGGTTACGTCCACCACGGGATAACACAATTTTGGTCCACTGCGAAAAGCACTTTCGACACCAGCTTTAATGCATTGCAACAGCTGAACATTTAGATTGCTATTTTGGGACACGTATTCTTTACTGGTATCCACATGAAAGATCTTCCCTTTCTTGTAATTCGGTATCAAAGACATTTCTATCGTAACCTGGTGTTTCTTCGATCCGACCATCTGCTCCAAGTGAAAAGTATCTTTAACTTGGTCTTCTATAGTCTCTTTGTAACTAATTTGTAAGGAGCTCAAATCGGCATTGACTTTGTACTGCGTTCGAATTCTATCTTTTATTATTTCCAAGTGTAGTTCCCCCATCCCAGCAAGAATGATTTGGGCGTTCTCCTCATCGTATGTAACTTGTAGTCCTGGGTCTTCTCGTTGTAGTTGCTTTAATGCAGTGTCAAGTCGCCCTTGTTCCGAGAGGGAGCCAGGCTCTATTGTGCAAAAAAAGACAGGACTCAACGAGCTCGAACGAACTGCGAAGAATTCTTCTGCTTCGTCTCTTGAAACACCACTATTCAGGAGAGTCTCCTTCGCGCACTTAGCTGCTCCAGCATTTGTTGTGATCAGATCCCCAGTGACTGTATTTTTTAATCCCGTTATTGCAGCTATGTTCCCTTGAGAAATCACGGTGACTTCCTCGTACTCATTTGCAAAGGGAATATACAATCTTCCAATCGTGTCGGTCGACTCGTCCCGCACATTGTATACCTTCTGACCTTTCTTTATTTCGCCAGAATATATTCTGAGAAATGTTATTGCACCCTTTTGTGGATCGTGAACGATTTTAAAGACTCGCGCTGAGAAGGTGTCCTTGAATGACTGATAGAAGGAAATATTTGGATTTGTATTGGGACTTGGAAGAAAGAATATAATAGCATCCATTAGTGACTGAACACCTATATTCTTATAAGAGCTTCCCAAAAGGACAGGCACTGCTTCTCTCCTGGTTGTTACCCTTCTCAAGGAGTCCACCAGTGCCTGAGCACTAATATTATCCAAAGATTCTTCTTCTATGATTATATTAGCAAGCTTGTCATCAATACCAGACAATTTATCAGTTAAATCTCTTCTTTTTTCACATGCTTTTTCCCATAAAGCTCCATCCTTCTCTTCACTTAATTTCCTCTTAATTAAGGAAGAGTCATGGTTTCTTTCATTGAACATTATCTTCTCCAGAAATAAGACATCAATAATACCTTCTAGTTCTCCCCCATTTTTAATGGGAAATTGTAGTGGTAATGTTTCAACATCAAGTCTAGACTTAATGGACTTTAAGTTCATGTCAAAATCTGCCTTTGGCCTATCCATTTTGTTTACATAAATAATCCTGGGTATGTTATACTTGTCTGCTTGACTGCAGACAGTCAAGGTCTGTGCTTCAACACCTGCAGTGCCATCAAGAATAATTATACCACCATCCAGTACTTTCAGACTCTCTTCTACTTCCATTGTGAAGTCAATATGTCCTGGGGTGTCTATTAAATTAACACGGTGCTTCTTCCAATTAAATGTTACTGCGGCGGACGTAATTGTTATTCCCCGTTGACGCTCCTGTTCCATGTAGTCTGTCACGGTATTCCCATGATGAACTTCTCCCATAGTATTAATCAAGCCAGAATAATACAGCATCCTTTCAGTGGTAGTGGTCTTGCCTAAAGATTTTTAAAGCATGACAACATCCTTTTCTATAATAAATATCAAATTTGGTGTGTCGGAAAATGGAATAGGTTAGCAGCTAAAGTGCTTCCCATACCGGCATCGATGTGGGCGATGATCCCAATATTTCGTATTTTCGAAGTCTCCGATATCTCATTTCGTGACTTGGTGTTATTGGCAATTTTATGAGTTGCACGCGTTTGCAAGTAAGACCACGAACTTTTTACAAGCTTATGCCTCGACATGACGAAGAACCTATGTAACTACATATCTAAATCTAACCTACCAACTAGGCTCATTAATCTATATCAGTCTACAACTCACACATGCTACAATGAATGAAAACAACCCTTGACATGTTTAGATTGATAATTTATTAAACGTATTTACAGTTGTATATATATTTTAACGTAATCTGTAAGGAATAGTAGTTTCATCGTAATAAGTATTAAACTTCTTATGGTCACGTCGCTTTGAGGGATCCGATATTCTATTGCCTGGGACCAGATTAGGCATCAGTCCTGAAAAACAGGATGATTAAGTTGTTAAAAATATAGTATTAAGCTCAAAGATGCCTGCAACTTTTTTCTTCAAACAAACCTGCTTTCTGTGCCATTGTCACCATGAAAGAAACTCTTTTCTGTTGAGTATTGCATAGACCGGTGATCCTACGTGGTAGCACACAACCATCAGGCCTCATGAATTGTTTCAATATGAGTACATCCTATAGAAATGGTGATAAAGTATTGATACTCAGTAAATTGCGGCAAAAAAAGGGATTCTCCAGGACTACTATCTTACAGTGTGTTTTAAATCAACATCCAATGCACAAAGTGGACATGCATGAGTCTCATTCTTCAGCAGAAGTGGATCTTTTGAGAAATCAACCTTTATACCTTCGATAACTAGATCTTTTCCCTCTTGTCGCTCCACAACTACGAAATAGAAACAAATCCCACTAAAATTAATCGTAACTTACTGAGCTAAGGAGGTTCTTGGTTATAATGTAAAGCCGAACTAATTTTCGCTCAACTATCATGTCTCCTAAGCCTATATTTAAAACAGAGTATTTCAGCTCACTCTTGATCTTTTGCAACCCTGCATGTTGCGACGAATTTCTGCTACTTGGTAGCAATAGGATTTGTTTTCCCACATTTCTCACAACACGACAAATCGTGGCCATGTTTACGCATTCTGCGAGTGCCACAATTCCCCAAGTGTTGGCAGAAATGTTACATTCTCAATTTATTCTTCTTCGCTGATAACGAAGAGTTATCAGGGAAAAGAATCGCTACGGGTTATTAGGGACTAAACATTTAGAAACAAATATAGAAACAAAGGTATAGGAATTATGCATTTATTTGAATGTTGTTTGCCGGAAATTGATGGTGACGCCACGACGTAAATGTCGCGTACTCGGACTGTATCGTGCATTGTAGCACCGCATCGCACTATCGGATAGTGTCAGACTGTCAGACGACGTGGCCGATAAAATGGAAGCTCCTCTCTAGTGTAAACTCCCCAACGATCGCGATATGTTATGGGCCAAATAAGCGAACAACAACTGCATTGAATCTTCCCTACACTCAAGATCGTTTCCGGATGGTGTGAGCGTGCCAACTCGTCTCGACATGGGTCTCTGCAAGTGTCCAAAACGCCGTGTTACCAATCAGTTTTGTTTTGAACATCGTGTCAATGTTTGCGAACATTGTATGGTCACGAATCACCCTAAGGTATATTTATATTCCTCATAAATTTGCAAATATCTAGAGTTCTTTCTACGAGAAGCTTTTTACAAGAGTTTGTAAGGACTATAGGTCGCAACTGTCAGAGCAACCTTAGCTGGTATTGCTATTGAGGTTGGCTACCACCTCTTCTCCTGTCAAAACAAACAATTCCCTTTTGACCTAGAGTGTGGATTCCCATACTTCTATTACCGTTCTTTTTAATTTACCATTGTAATTAAAACACTAAAAGTTATTCTTATGTTGCAGTGCATAGTACAGTCGTATTTACTATGGCTACATGACCATGATTATACTCCAGTCTGTACATTGTGTTCTTCAAATTTGAGCGACAGTGATTGTGTTCGGTTGACATGCTATCATATGTATCACTGGGCTTGCTTGGATAGATATGCCCGAGAACTACCAGTGACTACAGCACCTGCTGGATATACTTGCCCTGCCTGCAAAGTATGCATCTTTCCTCAACCAAAATTGGTCTCACCAGTGGCTGATGTTTTAAGAGAGAAACTGGCTGGTGTGAATTGGGCAAGAGCTGGACTTGGATTACCTTTAGTATGTATATGTTTCTTACAACTGCTGTTATTAGTATCTGTGTGGCTCTTTATTTATAATATGTTGTTGTTGCAGTTGAGCGAAGATAGGGAACAAAAGTTGGAGCCTGAGAGGCCTTCATTGGGATTGGAGACATCATCCTATCAGAATCACAGTGCAACTACATCCACACCTAGTGTAGCCACATCACGGTCGTCAAGTAGTAGTGTGAATTCAGTACACGCAAACATAAATAATGTACATTTGAACAGTCAGAAATTAGGCCCACCATATTCCATTGTAAATATTGACTCATCATTAGGGATGTCAAATCCGACATCAAGAAAAGTATGCGAAGCATACGATGATCCAAAGGACATATCCTATGATCATGATGAGAATAAGTATCAAAGAAAATCTGCCATTGAATGGTTTATGCGATGGTGGAAATTAATAGCCAGCCCACCAGCAAGACGTAGAAATGTACCAGGCTCGATTTACAAGAGATACGCAATGATAGGTGTAACTGCAATACTAGTTTTTATTGGAATTTTAATACTATTTTCGTGGCTGGGAAGAATGGCCACGGATGGAGATCCAAGTTACGAGGTGTTGGCGAATCCCAATGTCAAAGTCGACGATAAAGCCGCTCACATTTAATACACTCTCCCAACTTGGAATACTGATTGTGAGTTGACAGTGAGTTCAGGAGACAGTGTGAAGAAGAATGGACAAACAGTTGCTGAAAGGTCGGTGGGTCCTTGTAAAAATGTGAGCGGAGAACAAGTCTCTGCCGGAGCCACGATACCCATTGATTGAAATCGGCGACTCGTAACGCGGATGTAATTAAACACGCGACGAGAACAGTGTACCACTAGCCTTAACATTTGTTAATTTTTATCTTGAACTACGCCTTATTATTAAGATGTATATTTCAGTCTGTAAAAGCTTGTGAATTTATAAATGATATTGCGCATTAATTGCATAACTGTTGCTTCTTTTTAGACTACCATGCATTAGAACTACAAGTGGAACCAATCCTGCAACCTCTCCTGAATCAACAATCATCTCTCTTAGTTCTATGTCATTTTAACTTTGGTTTCAAACAATCCCTTGAAGTAAATTTAATCTATTCGAATCTTTCGATAAAGAAAAGACGTGGAAAAGTAGTTGCTTCACCGCAAACGTGGTGAGAAATGTAGGGTTTCTACATTTATTCAGGCACGACGACAGAATGTTTGAAATTCAAATGAGTCTCTGGAAACTTGGTCCAGGAAGCGGTGTGCCATGAAATATTAAAAGACTCTTAGCAAATCAAGCCGACGCCACACGAAACTATCTTGTATAGGGCCGAATATGTACCAGAAGTTTAAGACATGAAACATGCTTTGATTGATTTATGCTCTAGTGAGGGAAGAGAGTAGTCCCAAATTCCTGAAGAATTTTTTATGAAGAAGGAGGTAAGATCTCCGCAAAGTATCTTAAAAATGAACCATGTATGTACGTGGTTCAACCTCCGGTTGCTCAAATTCCTCTGAAATCCAGCGGTAGGCATTGTGTGATGTGCTGAATGCATTTTAAAAAAGGCATGCTACAACCGCGATAGTGGGGAGGCTGGGTTTTCTCTCTTTCCTTTAGTCACAGCAGCCATTTGGGAGCCGAATGGTCGAAGGATCGTCTCGTTGAATGTCAGTGGTCCAGTCAGTAAACTTCAAACGTTCACTTTTAAAATTGTTTACGTCGCCCATTGCCAGTAAAGAGCAGTATCAATTGAACGGTAAATGCTACTCTATTTCTTAACTAATAATTTGAAATTCGATCCACCTGTTGAAATGCATTAATATAGATTGTCTTACATGTTTTTTTCCCTGGACTACACTGATTTTAAAATTGATTAATAAAGATGTAATAATTGCTGATATTTAAGAGTTGCATACTTTCCCTGGAAATAGCTGGGGAGGAAGAAGCTGAAGTACTGAAGATGTGGCCGATAAAATCAGTCTTTAACGGTGATTTTCGAACGTGGGTTCAGAGGCATCCCTTGATGTTTACTACGAATGTAGTGTCGTCGATTGGAGCTGCTTATTGGTGGCACAGTGGACACAAAGATACAGCACCAGTTTTAGTGTCCCTGTGTTGTTTGGGTAAGTAACCAGTAATAACAATTAAAAATACAACTATTATTTATTATACTTAATGGATTATTTCAGGTGCGAGTTATCTGCAGGCTCGCTTATACGCCCGAGACGAACTATCTTTGAACGATGCCGTTGTGATAACAGGTTGCGATTCAGGACTTGGTTTCAGCTACGCGATGCATTGTCGAAAGCTCGGAGTAGTTGTGATCGCAGGTGTACTGCATTATGATGGTCTAGGTGCCCAAAAATTACGGGACACTGGCGTTTACGTTAACCAGCTGGACGTGACCAATAAGGAGAGTGTGCACTCATTTGTACAGTTTGTGAAGTCGGTTTTAGTGCAGCACAATTTAGGTAACACTGCCTTATTTTTACTGATTATACAGGTTGTAGTACTATGTCGATAATATTCTTTAGCTTTACGTGCTCTAATTAACAATGCTGGTATGATGATATTTGGTGAGTTCGAATGGCAAACGGATGATCAGATGAAGGCTCAAATAGAAGTGAATGTAATTGGTACCCTGAGGGTCACGCGCGAACTCATGCCAATAATTCGAGCTCATAAGAGTCGTATCATCTCGCTCTCGAGCCACTGCACTGCCGAACCACTTCCAGGAGTATCGGCTTATTGTGCGACCAAGGCTGCAATCGATGCGTGGAGCACCGGGATTAGGGTAGAATTTAAGAAATACGGGATTAAAGTTATTTGTTTGGTTCCGGGTGAGCGATTCACCTCTTCTAACTCCAGTTGTGTTTATAATGGACTTCTGCTTACAGTCACTTTATCCTTGTAGGGTCGTTTACGAATGAAAGTAATATTTTAGCTAAACAAGACCAACACTTCTCGATTATGAAAGCTGCAATGTCCGAAGAGGCACAGAATTTTTATGGAGACTATTTTACACGATACTGCAAATATTTTTCGGCGCTGTCGGGGGAAAAAGAGCCGATAATGCTCTCGAATATTCGGGTTTACAGGATTCTGGAAAGTGCTCTGCTGGACAAGCATCCCGCAGCAATTTACAAGTATATTAAGATAGTCTTTTAAAACATATTTGGTCAACTACATTATTTACAAAGGTTTTCAATCCCAATGTTTTTAGATGTGAGCCCGTGAGATATTTTTTTTATCATACATTCTTCAAGTTTGTACCGACCATAGTTCGCGATGTGTTTATCCTGAAATTCGTAAGGACCCCACCTTGGTTTGGACCTGGACAATGCGACAGTGAGCCCACTAGCCCAAATTCCCTTTAAATATACTCCTAAGGACTACTATACTGTAAGGAAAAATTATAACTATGTTTTATACAATCACAACCGTATGATTACGGTGACGATTGCGTCTCAAGAAACAAATAAAGAAACATACCGTACATCATACTTTTGAAATGACATAGATATACACTTTGGAACACCTATCTAAATATCCCAGATAATCCAATTGAATCAACGTGTAGACAAATATGTTTATCGCGCGGCAATCTACAGCGCCCGTTTGGTCACCAAGCCATGAAGTGATTGGAAATCCGTTATAAAATTTATCTCAATGACTAATCACTTGCATGCGCAATTCACAAGAGCCAGGTGTTCGAATTCAAGTGTTTCCGATATCTTAACTTTTATCATTCCATGTGACTCTTCAATTTAGATTAAATAATGAAGATTAGATAGTAAAAAGTAATAAATAGCAAGTTCGTGAATGGGTTTTCAGTTTTTCTCTATCCTGTGCTTTAGAACAATGGCTCGCCTTGCCTACGGTAAAGCATACTTCGTCTTGGAAAGTTTCCTTTTTCCAAGCCCCCGTTTTCATTAATATTCCTGCAAATTTCAGTGTACATCATTGCCGCCTTCCTGGTCGCGGATTCTCTTCAGGCCACGGACTTCAAGCCTTGCGAGACTGCACCTGCACCAGTTGAATTGAGAATTGAAGGATGCACCAACTTCCCGTGCCTGTTCCATCGTGGAAAGAAGGTCATCGCCCAATGGGACTTCAACGCCTGTAAGTTCGTTAGAGGGCTTACAATAGGGGAAATCAATTTGTTCTCGATTTATACTTGATTTATTGCAGTGGATGATACGGAAACCCTTAAGCCCCGTGCTAGGGCATTCGTTTCTGGCTCAACCGTCGAATACCCCTTGCCCGAGAAGGATGCTTGCCGTGGTCTTTTGAACGGAAGGTGCCCCATTGACGAAGGCGAACTACTCACCTATGGCATGGAGATGGAAATCCTCAAGATCTTCCCCAAGATTCCACTGACCATTGAATTTTCGCTGATTGACGAGAACAACCAAATTCAGGTCTGCTTCATGGTCGATGCTAAAGTTGTCTAATTGCCTTTATAATATGTACATACAGTGATTACATCCCATGAGAAACGGGCTTGTGCAGTATTAGATAATAAATAGTATTTTGACCAAGAAGAGTATATTGGGTTTAAAGACATTTTAAGCAAGTTGTTCCTATCGCGTTTACCTCATTTTGGACACGGCAACTTTCTTATCTCAAAGATGTTTTCAATTGCGATGTGATAAATGGAGCGTGTCCGATATATCTATATTACGTACATTTTTTATAAAACCGTGATATGATTTACGAGTACCAATTCTACTGTAGTCTACACGCCAATAATGATTGGTGTGACGTGCCAGCTGTGGTTGGCGTATAAATTTTCCGCGAGCGCGACTTTACCGAAAGAAATACAAGACGCAACGTGCCATACGAGACGCTGGCAGTGCATGTTTATCGTAATGTAAACGCTAGCTGGATCCATTTTTGCATAGCTCCACCTCTCGCGAGTGAGGCTCCGATGCGCTTGATCATTCTGGCAGCAACAATTGCCTCTGATTAATGACGCTTGTCTAAATTAATTAAGGGCTCACCAATCACAATTTAGAATCGTATGCAGGAGTTCACTCGTTTGCCGAGTGGCAGCGAGTTCTGTTTATGTCCGCTGGTATCTCCTATATCAGAGCTGGAGAAGAGGGTGTAGAGTGTAGAGTGTACTTCGACAGGAGGGACATAGAATTTTCCACCCTTTTCATCAGATATTAGTAGGTCAGGCTGTGCTTGCCGATGATGTCTCCCAGAGAAATCATCCCTTTTTTCCTGCTTTCGTTTGAATGAGCACGTAATGCAGTGCAGTGCCATTGCGCCGAACTCGAGTGCGGAGCGTGTAATGAGTGCATGTAAAAATGCGTCTGAATAACGTGGAAATAACGAAGGAAATGCCGGATACATAACAGATAAAACCGACTCACTGCTCGATCGAATTGGAATCAACATATTGGTACGATAAAAGCATTGAGAGCACTTCTTCAATTGCTCTTTATTATTTTAATTATTAATGGAAGATTAAAGAGGAGCTGGAAATAGCATCCGAAAATAGCGCGCACGCGCCCAGCCGCGCCAGACATCGGTCGGTGATTGGCGATGAGCGGGATCGATATAATCGATAGAGATCGATCTCTTTCAAACGGGGGTGTGAGCCAGTCGGGGCGAGTTCGCGCGCGGGTCACTCCTCTCCTCTCTCAATCTTCTCGTTGTGTGCACGAGTGCGGAAAAAGATGCGAGATGACCAAGTTAGTTCAAGTGGTAATAAAGTTCAACAGGGGCAGAAGTGTTCGAGAAGGTTAATTCGTCCCGAATTAAGCCGGATCCCTTCCCTATCCCTCCCTGCGGACGGCTCAAGCTAGCATGACTGTCACCGGTCGACTGCCTCCAGACTTCGAGCTCGTAAGTCTGCTTTTAGTTTTCTTAGTATGTGTAGAACGCGTCACTGCAAGACAATCTGCCAATGATCTTTATTGATCTCGATACACTTATTCATCACACGTAACCTTTACCCATCAATTTACGATAGTCCATAATGGCGGCCACCATAAACTCCCGGCCAATTGAGTATTCATCGACTTGTAACTAGAAACTCTGACAACGTTACTTGTCATTGCTTTCTTCGCCTTTTCAAAGTCTGCAATTATTCTAGCAAGTCATTTTCGATGCTTGGAACATCGAGCATAGATTAAAAACGGGATTTACCGAAGGTAACATAAAAGTGGCTGAACCGACAATAAGATAATAGTTAGAACGGGGACTGGTATTTCGAGTTTGGGTGAGGTAGAGTAGAAAACGGGTGGGAAAAACTAGGGGGAGCGTCAGGCAGAGAAGAAAGCAGGCAAGGCTAGGAAGCATCGAGTAAAATCGTATCGAGCGAATTATAATTATCGAGCGAGCGAGCGAGCGAGTAAGCTAGTGAGTGAAAGGGACCGACACTCGGATCGGGCTCGCCCGATCAGTGGTGGGGGGCCCGTGCGAAGAGCCGGCCGCCTCGGTGTCGCTTGTAAACTCGTACTCCTCGTAGTACGTGAAGGAACTCGGCGGCGTGACGTCAGCACGTGAGTTTCGGAGCGGTCGTTCGGTCGTTCGGTCGTTCGCTAGCGCGAGTTATTAAGTACACAAAGAGAGAGAGCGGGAGAGAGGGAGAAAGGGAGGGAGCGAGTGGAAGACGGACGGTAAGGAGTAATCAGAGTAAGTGAGGCGTGCATATTGCTCTCTGGACTCGCGGGCCAGCCGGAAGTGAAGGTGTTTTGCGAGTGTTTGCGGGCGGCGAGAAGGGCCTGAGCTCTAGTGTCTGGTGTACTTGGAAGATCGGCCACTGCCAGAGGAAGATAGAGACGGAGGAGGAGTGAGAGCGCGGGAGCGTGAGCAAGAGAAAGAGAGTGAGGAGAGCGCGTCGCGGCGCGGCGTGTGCAGCAGGTAGTCGGGACGTCGGCCGGCAGCCATCATTGTTGTCAAGATGGCGTCGAAAGGGAAGCTAGCAACCGAGGTCAGTAACATTCCTTCCCTTTTCTTTATTAGCTCACTCTTGGCATCAGTTGGATGACGATACGACTGCCAGTGGAATGGACTTGTCGGTTCGACAAAGCAGCGGCCCTCCGCTCGCCTTCTTCCCGCCGATATTGATCCTAGGATCGAGTTGACCGTTCGATCACTCGTGGTTCGCGCGCTTCGCAAGCGGCCACGCGTAGCGTCCACGCAGGAACGTCATGATCTCCGGTAAACCACGCCCTTGACTCCACTGGCTTTTCCTCTTCACTCGTTTTTAGCTGACTTGACCGACCTTTATCTCTGCGTACTCGCGCACAACTTTCTCCGCCACGATACCGGCACTCCTCCGAGCAGTGTGCCCTCTCCCCCGTCCCTTCTTCTCCTATCTGTCTACCTAAACATTTCCACTAATATGACTAATTCTCCAACGTTGAATCGCACCAGTCGGGCCATTCCACCTTTTGTCGAACGCTCCTGAGGCAAGTTCGCGGAAATTCTTATCGCGCAATAATAGCTCGGCTGCCAGAGTCTCCTTTTGCGAGCTCGAGGCTGAGACTGTTTTGGGCCGAGTCCCCGCACTATCGATCTTTATTATGCTTGCGCTTTGCCGATATGGCAAGCCAGCCAGCAAGCCAGCCAGTTCAGTTATGGCTCTTTGACATTTTCTCAAATCACTGAGTCAAGGTTATTCGGAGGATATACTTGTATCCTATTGATGGCAGTGTACGACTACACTCGACGTTGTCATCACAACATCAATCTGACTTTATACTGGATCAGAATTATTCCTATCCCACTCACCAATCCCTACCAGTTGAATAATTATTCAATTACGAAGTTGGAGTTAGCTCGGGCAATATTAGTCGATCCGAGCCGATAAATGGCTAGTGGACGAACACGAGCTGGTCAAATTAAAGCCGGCCAGGTAGCAGCTTCGTTATGAATGAAGCAATAATACGCAATCTTATCGCTGCCGCGACACTGGGCGCACGCTCACACGCATAAACTCTACCGATTAGGTTTGTAAGATATGTGCGAATGGGGAAAAACTAGTGTTCGAGTTGAAGCTGGTAGTCGTAGCTTGGCAGCTCGGCTTCAAGGATTCGCTTTAACCGAGAAATATGCGGTTTCAGCAATGCACCACACGTTTTCGCATTGTCGCGAAGTGCTGAGCTAGCTGCGGCTTGCAATGCGCGTAGACGTTAAGATACCCGTGTCTCTCTTACGTTCTGATCTGTTTTTTCAACGTCGTTTCTCAAGCGCCTTTCTTTGTCTGGCGTCGAGAACCTTCCGTGACACAGGATACTCGTTGCTTTCAATTAGTCAGGAGGAAATCGGAGCTGGAGAACTTGTCATTGGGAGTGTCTCGATGATCAGTCAGTCCTTGATAGATTGTCGTTGCTTATGTCTCTGGGAGTGAGTCCCCTCGCGTCCCCATCTCCGGAGGCATCGAGGGCTTTTAATTATTCGGGTTTCGTAGGAAGCCCACGAGGAACCTCGTGCAGGTGGGGTATTAACGAGTTCAGAAGCGAAAGTTGTCGAAGGTTGCTTGCTTATTTACACAGTTGGTTTGTCGCGACATGGGGCAGGCGAGCGCGCGCCGCGTATACACACTTTCTCGCCGATGAGAGCCCATAAACCGATTCTGCTCATCGGCCATTCCACTCATTCTCTCTGCCATCTCCTCCTCCTCTCTCTCTCTCTCTCCTCCTGACACGTCATCACTGCACTGCTGATTATCAGATCCAAAAATAAAGTCCGTTTACCGCTACCTAAGAATTGTGTGTTCGCCTTCGATCACAACCTCGCCGAATCATCCATCTGATTTGTAGTCGCGATCACTTTGGAAGAGTGAAGTCATTGTCGAGCCTCTTTTGCAATTTGCCCGGAGCTCTTGACCGTAATAGCGGGAATAGTTAATACATTTGGCACGGCTGACGTGTCCGCGTCCTTCGATCCGAAATCGTTGGAATTAATGCAGCGATTAGTGGCGTATCGTTAAAGCCGAGGGGGAATTCGCGACGAGTGAATTCGATAATCGATGACGCAGCGAATCCAATCGTGTTCATAAGAGTTTCTCTGTAATTGCTTGTTAGTTGCTACTAATTTTGCTGAGCGTGTTCATCGCGTGTCAGGCAAATGTCAGTTGTGCTGGACAAGTTTCAATTATTTGAATTTCGGTGAGGTCCAGCTCGATTCGGGTTAATGGGATATTTGTATGGACTGTCGGTCCAAATGGAATGTCAAGTGGGAAATACCTGGGAAACGATTGGAAACGTTCGCCCAATCTCTCTCTCTCTCTCTCTGCCTCTCTTTTTTCTTTTGCCCTCACAGTGCATTCGTATTCCCGGCTGTCTCGCGCAGCACCGTTTCAGCTTCGCTCGCACTTTTCAGCAGCAGAGGCCCTCTCTGCAGGAAAGTGCGTCCAGACTTGTTATCTCGATGTTTGCATTCAATCGCCAATTTTATTCTCCCCTTTGGCCACTGTCCTGCAACTTGGCGCAACTACCCAATTCAATTCGTGTCTATGCTTGAACCAAAGCCAGACCAGACCTATCCATCCGTGAGAATTTCACTTTCCGTGGAAGGTTCTTTTTTTTTTGCTTTCGCACCGATCGGGAATAGAAATCGTAAACCGGTTTCGCAGCGTAAACACGGACGCATGCTCCTCGGGATGAGAGGAGAGGCTAGTCGGGCATCGGGCTTGGGGCCTGCCGATCGAGAGCGACCAGTCTCTGACGTAAAACTCGAGAAGACAAGAGATAGTGCGAACGCCCGAGATAAATTGACCGATAAATTTCGCCGAGCGTATATCTGTGTCAAGGTCGCCATCCACTGCTAATGCCAGCGGCATCCTGCAGGAATAGGCTGCACTCTCAGCCATCCTTAAACTTTTCCTTCCTCGACTTACAAATGAGCGCATTCCTCTTTGCTTTGATTCACCCTGTCTGTGATTCATCGGAGGACAGACAGCTTCTGGCCCCACCGAACCTTCGATTCTTTTTCCCCCAGGAAAGTCCCATTAAGCCAGCCTCGCAATTACCGGACAAGCTTTCTTCCACCGTTTAACATCGGCACTCGGCCATTTCCGCTCGGCTTACATTTTCTTTTGCATGTTTGTGTAGTCAATCATAATTATCGAGAGATTGGCCAGAGCGATCTCGATACAGCTAAAGGCAAATTCTTAACTCTCGCAGTTTCTTGTGCGATCAAGTGTATTATCCAAATGAGACTAAGTTTGCCATCGGTTTTTCACTTGGCAGAGTGCCAGTGGCCGGCTAGGCTGCTCGCGGCTTTATTTTTGCTGAGCGGAAGCGCCGACCCGAATTTCCAACCTCTCACCGCGAACTCTCTGTATAAGGAATCTTAAACATATCCCCGATTACCACTGGCGCTACGCTTTTCTCATCCTTTTTGTCAGGAGTCATTGACCCTCCCGCAATGACCACTCCTTTCCCCTATCTCAGTTCGAGCAACCTGTTATTTTTCACTCTTCCACTCATTCAACTTTTCCGGAGGGCGGAGTCTATGTAATTTCGCTTGGAATGTAACCGCAATACTGGAATTCCTGCTTGCCGAGATTTTTTTCCATAGCTACCTCATACAGAATGATGCCTTTGCGAGGGCAAGATGAAAATAGAGTTCTTTTTGCGCAATTTGCCGTCGAAATGAATAACGAAAGCTCGAGCGAGGGAAGACGGCAATGGCTGGGAGCGCGAGCGCGGGCGCGGGCGCGCGCTTGCTCCTAAAAGCTTAGGCTTAATTGGCTGAACAGAAGGCTATTATCCGGATATATCCAAGGGAGAGCGCGGGGATTTAAATTCTTTATGAATGGATCTAGGTACGCTCCTGGCTAAAGGGAAGGAGGCTTCTGAACAAAGTCACGAGATGGCAGGAGAAGTGCAACAAAAGTGCGCCGTAGCACAAGTTCAGGCATGGTCGTCGGTCGTTGGAGCCATATGGAGAGCTCCTCACTCCCTCCCTCCCTACGACACTTACTCACTCACTCGTTCGTTCGCCCTTCCGCCCTTCAGCCCACCGGCTCTCATTCTCTCACTCTCTTACCCTGCACCACTAACGGCAGCCTCTCTCGCTCTCTCGGATTCTCGTCTCACCTTCGACGCTAATTTGAACGATACGGTTCGCGCTTATTATCGCTAAATTAGCCATTATGTCGTTATTTTAACGAGTCGATGTGTGTCAGGGGGCCGTGCACACGCTTCCACTGTGTTCCACTGTATTTCCTCGTGCAATTTGTCTCTTACGCTCGCGCTAGCATTGCCGTGGAATCATCCCTCTCACGTAACCACGGATATCTCACAGCCTCCCTACTAATCTCATCTCGAGTGACCTTTTTTCGAATTCCGATCTTAGCGATACCGGGAATTCTCTCATTCCTATCTATAACTAGGAAGAGAGAAGCGAAGATAATGTAGCCTCGGTTGGCCAGCCTTTAACCCATGCCCCATGACCCGGCACTCAATTACACTTTCACACTTGTGCGGAGAAGTAGCTCTACCTTCCGGAATTCTAAGGAGCGTTTCGCCCAGCTAGGATATCACGGGCGTCCTTCTGCAGGGGGGCTTTCTCTTAGGTTCGCAGTGATTCGAGATCGTGGCCAGCGTACGCGAGAAGGCCGAGAGAGCCAATAAAGAAGAGTATGTAAGACTGTGAGAAGGGGAAAGAGGAAGAGAGAGGAGGGCAGTTTAAAGAGTTAGTGGGCGAGACGAGGTGTAAATTTGCGTTAGTCCTGTCTCTGGAGGACAATAGGGGATTGCGCGGGGACAATTGGGGAATGCATCGATCGTGAAAGTCTGACGAGAAGCTCAGGCTGTGTTACTCCTCGGCACTCGGCAGCAGCAGCAGCAGCGCTCTCGAGAAAGAAGCTCAATCCTGGACAAAGGATATTGAAGGTTCTCTCCTCGTTCTGCTGGAGTAGATAGGTACCGTCTGCCACGCCTTCTCGCGCACATTCTTATCGCGAGGCTAGCTGACCGATTGCCGCCGAGCTATGTGCCGACTCGACGTGTTTCTGGGGTTACGAGTCATGAGGCTTGATTGGACTCGAGACTGGAGAACTGGAGAGACTCGAGACCGCGGCAATCAGAGATGCTCGGCTCGCGTTCCGCATAATCTTTGAGGTCAGCTAGAGTGAAGCCTCGTGCCAGTGGCAAGGCGAGATTCCTCTTTCATTGTTGGTCTCGCTCGCGGCAAGAGCGAGCTGATCGGGCCGGGTCGCGCCGAGCCGGGCCATTTAATGGTGAACTTCCGCGAGACGACGACGACGCCGCCGCCGCCGCGTCGCGTTGCCTGTCATCCGCCGTAGATGGCATCTAACAACAGTGGCAAGTGCGGGGCCTCAACCCACACGCATAATACATCGAGGCATTGGCCATTCCAGCCTGGGAAACGAAGGCGTTCTCAAATTCTCTGGCCCTTCAACTTCATCCACCTCTAATTCTCTTTCGCTCTTGCTCTCTTAATGATCCTCTCCTACTCAGTCCTTCTTCCGCCTCTGCCTCCACTCCCTCCCTCTCTCTCTCTCGGTCTCACTCTTTCTCACTCGGGCCAGGCATTAAGCAAATTTAAAAATC
The DNA here is from genome assembly GCA_910591665.1 of Ectemnius continuus. Taxonomy (NCBI): domain Eukaryota; kingdom Metazoa; phylum Arthropoda; class Insecta; order Hymenoptera; family Crabronidae; genus Ectemnius; species Ectemnius continuus. The sequence continues at coordinate 1,069,022 of OU342868.1, read as the reverse complement.
GTCCAAGTGAACTTCCGCGTAGCAATTGGAGGCCGCCTATCTGGCCGGCTGCTGTGCTCGCCGTGGTTGGACGGACTTGAGCACTGCCAGCAGGATGACTTAATTAGACATTTCAGAAAATTGGATTCGTTTTAGTGGCAGCGGCCACCGCTAGTAGTAGTAGTAGTAGTTGGTGCTCTGGTGAATAGCCTTTAATATTCGGAGGTAGAGTTCCTCCGGATATTATTATTCCAGCGAGCAAACGTCAATAGTATGTAATTAGATGAGTATGTATGTGGAGGGGTGTTCGATGCACATTCTCTCCCTTTATAATCGGCTCACGTGGACGCGTGCGCAGCACGTTTTCACGATGGATTTCAGGAGGAGAGGACGGAATATCCCAGATATAAGGACTTATCCGCCGATAAAATTACGTAACGCCGACACGCGAGACATAGCTGCATGGGGAGCGCATGTCTGCCTGCCTGCTTGCCTCTACGAGAGAGTTGGCTGGCGCGTGTATATGTGAATATATAGGCGGTGCGTTAATGGGTTTAACTTTAATTAGGAGCGGCGTGGAAATTGTGTCCATATAACGATCCTCCTGGCGGCCTCGGGAAGAGGAGGAGGCCTGCCTGCTCTCTTGTCCTCCTTATCAGCCGCCATGAATCCCAAAGCTGGTTAGGATCGCATGAATATTTTCCTCGGCTTGCCGGAGCCCGTGGAACTTGGCCCCGGCCGGCACTGGCGCCTCCCGCGGGGATAAAAAATTCCGTTGCTTGACGTTCGACATGAATAGCAGCCGAAAGCAATCGAATCGGCCCCGAGGGAGCCTCGCCACTCCAAGCATAATTCTCGATTACAGCAAAGTTCGCAGGCGACGCCGGCCACATTACGAAACAGGCCAAATTCGAGATGCCGAATTGTCAGATCGATCGAAAGCGGGTCGCGGTTATTGGGGCGGACTTGGGGCGGTGCTGCTGCTGCTGCTGCTGCTGCTGCTGCTACTGCTGCTACTGCTGCGACAGAAAATCATTCCTCTTGAGTCGAGTGGCGCCGCTGCAATATCATTTCCCACGACTCCCCATTCTACCAATTCTCTACCCTCCAGACATTAATTATTCCAGCCTTTTTATTCACTTCCATTGACCAGGAAAGATTGGTTTGTATATTGCGAGCAAAATAGATGAAAGATATTTTGAGTGGCAGGGATCAGGAGGAATTCCCCCGCGCTTACCATCTCTCCCTCGTCGCAATAAATTCTTTGAGTCAGCTCGCTTCCCTAATTGGTCAAATTGTTCTTTTCATACCGGAAATAATGGTGCGCCGGGGCCGGCAGTGGTGCCACCATTCGGCGCCCACTCCTGCCCGTATCAAAGGGGCGAAGGTCGGTGGAAAATAACGCGCTTGCTCATGGAATGCTATCCCGCGAGGATTAGACATTCAAGTCCGAGCGGAGCGTTATTCGGCCGTATTAAGGGTCACCAGTTGGCCCTACTCTCCATTATATTATATCTCCTCTCTCTGGCTAACAGTGAAAGTCGTTGGATATTTTCGGAAGAGCGATAAGTGTCACTTGTATTTCCGGCCCAAGCTCCTTTGACACGAGAGTGCTTGTTAGGCGGAATAACAATGTCGATGAAAGCACCATTTATCGAACAAAGAGGCCAGTCCTTTCTAATAGTTGGCCGTTTTAGCACCCCTGGTGGTCGCCTAATCGCACAGATGCACCGTGTCGAGGAGGGCAGCCCTCCCGTTGCTACTTTGACTGCTCTGCTCGCCGGGCCGTCATCCTCTGCGTCGAGTATGTACGCGCGATTCGCTTTGCGCCCACCGCACTCGAGAACCCACTTCCACTTGCTCGTCGACGACCTTTCAAGGCTCTGCCCTGCCCTGCCCTGCCCTGCCCTGCCTCCCATTTTCCCACACTTCTCCACTTATCAACTTTCCGCCCTCTCGCCTCCGATTATCATTCCACAACAAAATAGGTCCAGCAACTTGCTCCTTGCGCCGCGCTCCAACCATTAACTCCTCTCACGAGAATCAAAACTTTAATTTTCTTTGTCCAACACCAATGAGGCTCGTGTATTTCGATCTCTACTTGATACAGTTAATTAGGTTCTATTTTGGAGTGGCGGACGGACGGCCGTACGACCTCGCAGGATATTTCTCCACGGCCGGTTCCCGAATAGCTCAGGATGAATAATTGAGTAGGAGCCGGATGGACATTTGTACGCGGGGACTGGCGTGGCATCGATCGCAATTGCTTCGTTATTCCGGGGAAAGATCGTCCCGATATCCTTTAGCTTCATCGAATAAAGGACATAGCTGAAAGGGTGGGAGGGCAGAGCTTGCGCATTAATTACCGCATAATTGGGAAGCTACTTACCAGGGCATTGGTTAGGATGCGCGCGAACCGATGAATTCCGGCTGATCGATCCGGAAGTAGTTACCGCGGACTCCTACTGAGTTGCCAGTTGAAACGGAATAAGTGACAATGACTTAATTGGGTCTGACCGATCACTATTTTCGCGTGTTTTCGATACAATATCAGACTCTATACCATTAATTCTTTGTTTTTTATGCCGTTTGATATTAAAACAGTGGATTTACCAAGCGCCCGGGGAGTCCGAGAATTTGCGAAAAAATGAATTTTGAGCTAGGGCTCTGGAATTTTTTTTACGTCTTCCTCGATACAAAAAAACACTTTCTACAAAGTTTCAGCCCCGGGAAAGGTCGGGAAGATAAAAAACATGGTGAAAACCATTGAAATGAAATATTCCAGATCGGTTTTCCACCGGTTTTCGGTCGAATTCCGGCATTTCCCCCACAACATTTATGTTTTTTATCCGTTTTGAGACACGAGCAATCGAAAAATCAAGCGTTCGTTCCAGTCCCAGAACCTTCGAAAAATCGAAAATTTTTGAAGGGGTAGGCCTTAAAAAATTTGCGAAAAAATGAATTTTGAGCTAGGGCTCTGGAATTTTTTCTACTTCTTCCTCGATGTAAAAAAAACACTTTCTACCAAGTTTCAGCCCCGGGAAAGGTCGGGAAGATAAAAAAACATGGCATAAACTGTTGAAATGGAATATTCAAGATCGGTTTTCCACGTGTTTTAGGTAGAATTCCGGCATTTCCCCCACAACATTGATGTTTTTTATCCGTTTTGAGACACGAGCAATCGAAAAATCAAGCGTTCGTCCCGGTCCCAGAACCTTCGAAAAATCGAAAATTTTTGAAGGGGTATGCCTTAAAAAATTTGCGAAAAAATGAATTTTGAGCTAGGGCTCTGGAATTTTTTCTACTTCTTCCTCGATGTAAAAAAACACTTTCTACAAAGTTTCAGCCCCGGGAAAGGTCGGGAAGATAAAAAAACATGGCATAAACTGTTGAAATGGAATATTCAAGATCGGTTTTCCACGTGTTTTAGGTAGAATTCCGGCATTTCCCCCACAACATTGATGTTTTTTATCCGTTTTGAGACACGAGCAATCGAAAAATCAAGCGTTCGTCCCGGTCCCAGAACCTTCGAAAAATCGAAAATTTTTGAAGGGGTATGGAATTTATATCACTTGTTCCTTGATGCAAGAAGATATTCCTCATCAAATTTCGGCCGGAGAAAATATCGGGAAGTCTGGAAAAGGTGGAAAAAGCCGGCGAAGCTTCACAGACATAAATAGGATGGGCAGGATAGGATAGGATAGGGTAAGATAGGAGTTTGCATCTGGCGAAGACGTGCTTAAGCTTGTTTACGGAAGTTGGAGGGATATTGAAGAGACGCGACGTGGAAAAAGCATGAGCGTGCGGCGTAGGAGTTGGGGGAACTGAAGAGGCTAGTGTTCGATGAACGCTGCTTAACGCCTGCTTTGCAATTAGGGGACAAAAAACTTGTCGCGTCTCTTGGTAAGATGGAATATTCACGGTTCCAAGAGATATTAGAAAATTTCATGGATACATAAACTCAGCGACAGTCGGTGTACTTGATTATAATTCTCGATAGAATTGGCCCCATTTCCCTGCGGTTCGTTACGCAGCCAGCCAACACACTCTGTATGTTTAGATATTTGAGGCGATTCACTCGAGGCGTACCGGGCATTCCGGAGCACAATGTCGCCTGATTGGAACGCGGGCGGTGAGAGAAAAAAATCATTGCAACTGAATTCAGTGCGATTTCATTGTTCACCGACTATGCCGGAAATAATAGTCAGAGTTCCTTTCATCCTCTCTGCCTCTCTGCTTCTCACCCCTTTGCCCCACAGGGATACAGTTCATTCGTGAATCGAATGGCCGAAAAAAACACCAGGTACATATAGATATACCTTTTTCCGATCGGACTTGGTGGAGGTGCCGAATAATTTTTCTCTCCGGAGGTTTCCTATGTTCGAATCAGACAGGATCAGCGGAGAATTGAATTGGGTGGACGCGAGCCGTATTAATTGATTGCTAGGTTGGAGTGACGGGCGGTAGATGGGTGGGTAGTAGAGTGGTGGCTTAACAAAGTCTAAAGAGAGGTAGACGTATCTACGCTGGAATATTCAACTGGCAATTCGATCCGGGTTATAGGGATGAACAGGAGCGGTTCCTCTTATTACAGACCTGCTGGCATAGTATTCTCTAATTAATACCAGAATCAAACTGCTACTATTTGTTTTGGTAGATTTTTATGTCAGCGTTCTCCTTCCCCTCTGGCTCTCCTTGGGAAGGGCACTTCCCCTTCCTCGCAATTACGTGACAAATGAGAAGCCTTATTATATCACTGGTTACATGTTTACCGTGGGCAGACATTCTCCGGTTCTCGGGACGAGCGAGAATCGCGCGCGGATCGTGGGACTTTAACTTAATTAGAGTGATCGGAATGCTAAGCGCAGCTAACTGGTAGGCGCGCATTGGAGGCTGTGCGAGCGTTGGGCGAACAACAAATAGCCTGGGCCGTTAGTTTCACGGTGGGTAAGCGTGTGGAGAGGCTATTAAAACAGATTTTTAACCCAATTGAAATGGAAAGCCCCGGCACTCGTCTCTCGTTTTCTAGCCAACTCCATCCACTTTTCATTACTCAGTTTCCCCGATCGGATGAAATCGAGTAATGGCTGGCTATTTGTTATCCAGCCAACCTATCGACGGAAAATAAAATTTCTCCTGAAGAAAATTCCTGTGCAATGATCTTCATTGAAATTCAAGCTGTCGCAGCTGCAATTCCAACAGGCTACGAAACTCGGCAACTCGGTAATTATGCGCACCGATTAAAGGCTTAACGCCGGGTGAGCGAGCCTGCTTGGAATACTCCGAAATTCAGAGCATACTCTTCAGCCCATTGTCGTCCCCGAAGAAAGTCATTAAAAAGGAGGCATTCCGGACGCGATAAAAATGAAATAGGAAAATCTTCAGTCTATAGAAGGTAGCACTTTTTCGGCAGTGGGACTCGTTCATTCGGAATTTAATTATCCCATACACGTGCGACATAATCGTGTGATGTACACCTCATAGTCCGAGACCAGCAGCTTAATCGTTTACACTTGCAGCATCCACCGTCGTCTCTGGCATCGTTCCAATGTTCACTCCTCGGAAAGGAATAAATCGGGGGTTTCGACAGGCTGTAGTAGTAGTAGTAGTAGTAATAGTAGTAGGAGGAGGAGGAGTGGCGATGTTCCTAGATGCATCAGCCATTTCTCCATCGTGTAATTGCGGTGGCAAGGGAAACGTGATGTTGCAAGGGTAATCTAGAAAGGGTGTCTTGGAACATCCTGTCTTTCCCCGTAGCTTTCTTCAAAGCTTCGCTTCCGAGGAGACAAATATTAGCTCGCATCCTCATCCTGACGGTGAACTCGCCCTTCTACATTTTCCTTGCTAGAAAGAATATCGCGAAAGTACGTGGCACGTCTCGCATGATTTCAACGCCCGTCTCTCCCTCCATTCACTAATGCCGCTGGCAATTTATTGGCGCAATATACTCGCCACCGAGCGTAATATCGGCACACAGCACACTGGAAGTGCGGGGGCGTTTCTGTTGGGAGGGAGGAGGTGAAAAGGGAAAGAAAAGCGAGGGAGGAGAGCGAGGGTGTTGGTTCTCCCTGTAGATGAAGGGTTGCTGCCGCGTTAAGCGACAGATGTAAGGCGAGCTTAAATGGATCAGCTGATCCAGGCTGACACACGCGAGTCTAACGCGCGCGCACACATTCTCCATCCAGTGCTCTTCAAGCTACGAGCGTTCCCCTTGACTTTCCCTTTAATCGCTCGGTACACCAGCCTCGCACCACCATCGCACCAGCATCGAGCGCCGCTTTTTCCGCTTTCCTTGCATCGCCTTTTTCCAGCCTGCATTTATAGACTCTGTTGACGGGGATCGATGGGTTAGCTCGTCGTGTACATGGACGGTCCGATGCATAAATGCGTTCGGGCACTGTGGACCTCTTGGGCCGCTTTGCAATTTAAACGGCCGGCAGAAATGTCACATGCAAATTCATCCCCCTTTTCACCCGTTGACATAGAGGAGCCCCTCTCGCGGAACTCTGTGCGTTCTTTTTTCTCTCTTGCCGAGAACGATACACTAGCTTCTGCGTGACTGGTGGAAGGAAAAAGTTGGGCAAGCGAGACTCATTAGTGACTCGGCGAGAGGAGCGAGTCTGGCGCCTATTGAATTCTCATTTTTCCGACAAATCGAGCACGACCCCGCGAATCCAGAGTGCCACTCGACATAACGAGCCTTACTTATCAGCGCCGTACCAGCACATCCATTGCGTCCTTCCATCCCATTCATCTCTGGCTGCGCTATCAGTGGTCCAGTCTGGCGTCGATGTTGCTCTAGCAATGCACAAAGGGGCAGGCAGGCAGACGGGAGGGATTATGCGGCGACACGTAGCTAAAGAAGGCCGGTAGAAAGGAGAGAAAGGAGAGAAAGGAAAAGGGAGAAAAGGGATGGAAGGAAGGAAGGAAGGACAGGCAGCCGGGCGAAGCCCCGAAGAGTTGGTGGCCCCGTTGGCGGGCATCCGATCTCTGGAACCTGCTTTCCACTGGGTTACTGACCGACACCGGGTGCGCGGCTGGTACGGCGCTTGACATGGCTTACCTCGAGGAAAGGCAGCAGCATCCTAGCAGGAGGAAGCAGAAGCAGAGTGCAGACGAGGATGGAGGTGCCATGGACTGGAGAACTGGGTGGAAAGAGGAGGAAGGGCGCGGAGCCGAGGCTTGGAACCGTGGGAGAAAGGGAGGGAGAAGATCTCTGAAAGGATGATAAAAGATGGGACGCGTTCCTCTGGCAGGAGTAGTAGACTGTTGGCTCTCTCTGGCAGAGGGTGCCAGGGGCTGCGGGGCTCGACGAGAAAAGCTCTCGGCCGCGAGAGGGGATAAAGCCCCGCAGTGCGGCGCGGTCGATACAACCCCTACCCGCCCCATCTCTTCCACCACTGCCGCCGCCGCCGCCGCCGCCGCCGTCCTCGCCCTTTCTCGCGCCTTCCGCCCGTCCTTCCTTCCTTCCTTCCTTCCAGCCTGGCTCTACTCCTGGCCAGCGCGGCGCCTACCGACATCCAGAGTGTAGGCTTTTCTGCCTGATCACTCGCAGCAGCCTCTCCTATCCACTTCGCTGAAAGGAACCTCCGGTGTGCGCATAACTCGTTGCGCTCGCCTCCTCGCCTGCTCGTTCCTCTTGACTCAACTGGGGCTGCTGCCACCCCTTCTCCCTGACACCTACGCGCACGCAAATCCCTATGACCGATAAAGCAGGGCCTACTTGCCTAGATATTCCCCTTCCACCCCCGCCTCTCGCCCAATTTACGACCCTCTTCCACCAACACTCCACCCACCCACCACCGGACTATCAACTCTACTCGACGTAGTTCCCTTCCTCCAGAAGGACATAGGGCGATTGGGATTCCTCGCTGGAGAGGGGAAAGAAATAGTAGTTGTTGAAGGTGTGCCGTGGAAAATCGGTGAACACTGGCAGTATGCAGATTGTGCTAGGATCGGAGGAGCGCTCGCTCGGTAGGGAGGCGCGGCGTGACGCGGCGCGCACGCTTATAGGGCATCGATTTGTCGGGCTTCTTTTTTGAATTTAAACGAGCACCGCTTGGCCACATGCTCTTTACCAGCTGGCACGGCGACCCAGTAAGGGCCGACCAGCATTCCTTCCCGTTTACCTAGAGAGTCCTACATTTCCCGGTCAATTTCGCCAGGAGAAAGAGAATAGAAAGTAGGGAGAAACCGTGTGAGAGAGGGAGTGGGAGTGGGAGTTGGCGAGGTGGTGGGGAGGACGAGGGAAATGGGTCTCGTGATCCGAAAGGAGGTCGAAGGGTTTTCGCGCATGGAAAGGACTCTGCTTGGAGGGTGGAAGGTACGGGATTTTCCGGGGCTTGGGGAAAAGGGGTGCGTGGGTGGGTGGCGGCTTCACAGCCTTAACTCGTCGGAGACGACAACGGACTATTGGATTCCAATGTAATATCCGAAATCGACATTTATCTCGGACGAGTGGGATTGCGGCGGCCTGATATCCGTTTGCTTGCCTGTTGGCACGCGATTTTAAAGATCTCTCTTCCTCTTCCTCTTCCTCTCCCAGACTGGTCCAGCCAGCCAGCCAGCCAGCCCTTTACCAGCGTACCTTCAATTTCCCGAGTGCAGCTGACAGAACTCTGAGCGAGAGAAAGAGGGAGAAGGGGAGAAAGATCAGGGGAAAAAACCAGACGCAACAAAGCGGTCCATTTGTCTCGCGTAAAGGCGCGCGGCTGACATTTCGACTACTTATGTATCGTACAGACTTTTCCCGAGCGTTGCATGTCGATAAAGGCGTGTGCCTGAAGTCTCCTCGCGAGGAAAACACAGAGAAGTAATAAGATAGATGTGTATGTGCGCGGATTTTAAGGGAATACTGCACTTGGCAGGCCGACACACCTATCTCTCAAGCGACATATCATTCCCGAGGATGGCGAGCTCTTTTTAAGGAGTCTACGACAGCTCTCGGAGCCTCTCCCAGTTTTCCTCGCCACGAGAATTCATCGTGAAATTAACGAGGACGTTCCTCCGGCTTAATTAGTTATCCGAGGCAAGTTTAAAGGGGAGGAGTACGGGATAATTAAGGGAGGACGGGCTTGCTAACCAGATGGAAGAAATCAGGTGGAATTCATCGTAATCTATAAAGATGCTCTCTGCATTAGGAATTCTCCGCGGAGCACTCTGCTCCTGACAGTACTAGAATCGGTGTACGTCCCAAGAATGATCGATGCCAATCCAAGGCTCAATTGGCCCACTTCTCGATCCTATAATTTAATCCTTTCGAATCGGTGTTCGGCTGATGGACATTCATTAGCTGGTGGACACTCCTCCTGGGTATGGATGACGAGGATATGTGGGATTGGCCGGTTGCAAAAACTAGTGTCCCTTTGGGATCGATCGGTAATGGGTTGAGCGTGCGAGATAGTAAGGGAAAATATACATGGAGCCAACTGGTGGTGAGGGGTCGATAGCAGTGAATTTAGCAGAGAGTCAAGCAAATAAAGGATCCCCTTAATTATTCTTGGGGATGGAGAGGGGTCGTCCCGGAGAAGGAGAACTCAGGAAATTCCCAAAGGGTCGCATTAACGCTTCTATCTCTCCAGCTGGCAGAGCTGGCTGATATCGAGATCAGCAGCTCGCCAGAGCCTCGATCTCTCATCCTTTCGCTATTATAATCCGAGCAGCAGAACCCACCAGAGAATATCCTATCAACGAGGTCAACAATCGCTCGATCATACGGATTTTAATTGAGTCGAACTTGCCCGATCGCGAGAACATCGATTGGATTCGATCGGGCGACGAAAAGTTGAGGGAATCTGGGCCGCTCCTGTCGCCTCGCCCTCTCCTCATCCACCCCCCGACCGCACTAAACTCGCCATTAATGAGAGAAGCACTAATTGCGGAGCGAGCAACGCCGCGCCGGCTGGCTTTCTCGCAAGCCGGGCACGCGTATCGTGGCGCGTTCCGGACGCGGAGGCGCACAGTCTACCAGTAGATTGCATTACGGCTTTAATTAGAAGACGACGACGCCGATCCTAGCGCCCGCCGAGACTCTCCCTCGGAAACTTTGCGACTGCGCTCTTCTAAATCGATGAAAGCATTCTTTTGGATCGAACCTAGTCTCTTCGACTAGAAATCTACAAGGAATATACGATTAGAAGTCCCTTGGCAATGAGTAGCGAGGGAGAAACAGAAGGATCGCGTGTTGAAGGGTTTCCTTTTGAAAATCATCTGGAGCCTCTCGCTCGAGAGTACCCTTCAGCTTTTTCTTCTAATTCCACTTTAACTCCCTTTGATAATTCATACACGCCTACCCCGCGCTCCGAGGGACCTTGTGCCAAGAGCCCACGGTAATCCCTCCCGGCAAACCTGCGGGATATTACCACCGCCACTTTTTCTTCCTCCCTCTCGTTTTCCTGGCATTGCGTACACAGGATCCCAGAATAATTACTATGGAAGTGCTCGAGTTGCCGGCTGCGATTATAAGTGTCACGTTTTCAGACTGGAATCATCAACTCGTCACATCGAATTAAAGTAATTTAAGCAACCCTTGGCACTCTTTTTGCGAATTTCCCGTGGCTTTTCGGTGGTCGGCAGTTAATGTTGAGTAACAGTCGAGGCAGACTTGACTCGTTTAAGGGAGCGGCGGAATTTCATTTGTCGCAGTCTCGTGGAAGAGCGAACTTTGCTCCTGTTGAGCGGAGCCCGGAGATTCCGGCCGAGCCGATAGGATAAGCGAACGCCGCGCCGCGCCGTTGAAAGCGTTCCATGGAAAGAGTGCTGGCCAAGTTGTTCCGGAGAATGCCGAACGTCGTTCGCCAGCTTATAAGCTTCGGAAAAGTTTACCCGCGCTAACAATGGCAGCCAGCAACTTTTCCTAAAAGGCTCCCCGATCGACTCCCTCTTTCCTCCTTAATATATTTGAACTTGCGACAACTAAAGCTCATTCTCCAACACACCAGCCAACCCAGAGCAAAATTCTAAATGATTTATTGCCAGAATTCCCCTTGCCAGTTGACCCCTTTAATAATTCCTCGTTGCACTTTTCACTTGGAAAATGATGGCCGGGCTGGCTCGGCAAAGATTGAAATGCAAATAGATTTTCTGGGGTCATTTGGGTGGGGGAAGCGGGTGCGATGCGAGACCGGCTTGATGGGAGTGTAATCGTTTTAGTCGAAAGCCGCGTCCTCTAGTTTTGCGGAGGGCAGTGTGGGAGAGAGAGAGGGAGAGCATTGCGTTTCCTCGTACACCTGACCTTAGCTATCGAGGAAGCCGCCACGCTTAACGTGCTTTAATGGCTGCATAATAACGAGGAGAATAATATCTCTCTCAGTGTTGTGCAGGTGGAGGCTTGAACCAGCTCTACTTCACTCCTCTTGCCACGCGACCTCTTCCTCCTCCTCTTTGGAGGCTGGCTCCTCTCTTCGAGCAACGTTTGCCAGGCCAATGTTGCCTCTAACGTTGCCATACACTCTGACTGCGGCAGCGAACACTCAACTAGTTAACTGCTTGTTCCTGTGTCGAAAGCAGACGCCCACTACCTGATCAGGCCTTGGTCCACGCGTCTCTTTACCCTTGATAACGCTTACCCACTCTCCCATCGATGCATCAGAGAGTCTAGCTTACTCTCCCGGGAGAGAGTAACGCCAGCGTTAATTCAATCTGCCTCACCGATCTATCGATCGGCTTCCCTCTTCCACTTGTACTCTTTTCCCTCTCTTTTCTATCTATCCAACTGCCAGAGTGCGAGCGTGCCAATATCCAGTAATGTCAGTGTCGAGATTTTCTATGTGCCGGTCGACTGGAGTTCGAGAAAGGGGGATCACGGTCTAACGCCTGGCTAAGTGGAGCTTTAAGTAGAAGTAGTCACGGCAGTGGTGTCGGCTGCTCTGACCCTGAGAGAACCAGTCGAAAGGGGAAGTCTAGTTAGCATGGACTCATTCACCGACATAGTTTTCGTGGATGAGTAGAGGATCGGATCGGATCGGTTCGGATCGGGTTGGCTGGTTGTTCTGGTAGTTGTGTAAAAGCGCGTACCGGAAGATTAGATGGGGTGGGTGAGTCAGTGGTCCGCGCTCTCGTTTTTCTCTGACTGGCGGCGGCTGCGGCGGCGGCGGATCGGAGTGACGAACGCGAACGCGAACCACGAAGAGTACGAGTCGAGCGGAGCAGAGAGGCTAGAGAGGTAGATTGAGCGTAATGTGTCTCTTCCTCCGACGCAGATACAGTCACGGTCACCACAGAGAGAAGCGCGTGCTAGTACGCGCCTACGTGCCTCAACTGACCACCGCGCCACTCCTCTCAACGAATATCTACCACCAAGCCAACCTAAGAACAAATCGACCAGTTCGCTCTCCACCGAATTAACCATAACAGGAAGTCCTTCCTTCCCACAAACCCGTCGCGCATTCTCACTCGCGAGCCACCAACCACATCAACTCTCACACACAATTCCCCCTATAAATTTCCGGGATTTTCTCAATGGCACACTTGCCAGTCAAGAGAGATCTACTGACACGCCACGGAAGCCTACACCTCTAAGATCGAACGTTCTAGCATATTGCGAGAACGATTAGGGTCATTGGTTTTCCACTCTCCGCCTCTTGCCAGGAATCTTTCCCCGCCATTGATCGGCCTTTCGATTCGCTCATCTTCCCAGTTAACTCCCATGAAAGTTCTCCCTGGCAAGCTTGCCGGTGCCAAGTCCGAGACAAAGGCTCCATTTGAGAAGCGATCTATTTGGAGGGAAGGCTATCCGATTGGACGAGTAGATCGGGCACGTAAAGGATCGTCTGGGAAGATCGATTGGTTAGAGATTAATAATTGAAAGTATCGTGGCCGATAGGAGCAAAGAGGAGGGCCCGCAAGTAGTATGGCTCGGTGATAAGTCAGACGCTCGGCCGCCCGAACAACCAAGAGCCGCCCAACGTTTCTCCTACGTAGCCATGCATCTCTTTTCCTCTTGCAATTTTATCAAATCAGACAATGCCCTTCCCAATTCATTGCCAATCATATTCGCGAGCCGATCATCCCGAGAATAGAACTGAACGTTTAAAGGCAGAAGATTATTCGATGGGATTGAAGAGAGAAAGGCTGTTTGGCGGCGTGGTACATCAGAGTGGAGAAAGCTTGCTAATGTTTATTGGCTCGTTTATCTGACACGGCACTTGACGGTTATCGGGTGAAGTCAAGGTGAGGTCGATCAACCTGCAATCAAAGCTCGTCTGGTGGAAGTTGCGCGAACACTCGGCTGAAACGATAAAGAACGTTGCTGCGGCGAGTGGGAGAGGAGGAAGAGGGGCCGAGAGAAAGAGCGCGCCGTTCGATAGTCGAGAATCCAATAACTGGTGGACTACACTATCGAGTTCTCGCTCGAGACCGCACGTCACCGATTTTCTGGTTCAAGCTGGATCTCACGTGTCTTCTCCGCCAATGACTAACCGTTCTTGTCCTTGATCATTATGGTAGAGCGCACAGCTCCCGATCCACGAATTCCAAGTAAATAATTTGCAAAGCGTCGCGCGAGAATCCGAGGATTTCGCGTCCGTTTTTACGGGCGCTTTGAATGAGAAACTCCGGTAACTAGTTGGTGCGGGCCGAGTGACATAAGCCAAGCGTGAAATTAAACTTTGACCGGAGCGAGTGCTGGCCCGGAGTGAATAGTTGACTCGGGGAAAAGCATTTAAAGTAGCATCGCATTCAAGATATCACTGCTCCGCACTCTGCTTGCCGCCTTCCTGACAGCCGCGTCGCGTAGCGTCGCGTCCTCTCCTCTCTACGCACGGAAAATGATTATTTGTTGGATAAGCAGCTGGTTGACAGTTTTCATTGGCGGTAAACCCTGACGCAGAGTGTGCCCCGAGCAAACGAGCGCCGGCGGTGCAGGAGGCGGAGGCAGCAGCGGTGTTCTGATGACGAGCGAGTACTCGGTAAACTCGTCAAGAGCTGTGTACGTATGTACATCGAGAGCGCCGATCTTTGGTGATTCTGTCATTTATTCCTCTGCTCGGAATTGCCAGCTGCACCACTTTCGCGTCGAGGAGCGATCAATCAATCTTCGGAATTTATTAGCATTCATTAATTCTCACGTCCGCGCCTTTTTTTAATGTCCATACTTCCTCCTGTTGTTTCCAACAACTTTAGCAGGTTGCCAGTGAATTTTTGTGAAAAGAGAAGTTTTTACGATTGGGGACTTGCCATTTGTAATGGGAGAAGAAATTGGCGAGATAATTAAAAGAAGGGAAATGGGGATACTGTAAGTGGAAAGTGTTAAGCTAGCCGGTTCAGACTGCCGGTCGCCGGCTTACCGGTTATAACCGGACGGGTTGTGTCTACGTAGTGGCCGATTCGGTGAACGGCTGCTCAAACCAGAACGAACCGACACACATACGCTTGTGTCATTGAAGAGGAATGCCTGCTGGCATACCTCTATGCATTTGCGGCTGCAGACGCGTCTACCATACCTCTTGCCTGCCCTGCCGCCTTCCTCTTTAGTTTCTATCGGCCTCGACAGAATGTTGATAAACATTTCGCCCCTCGAACCTCCAAATTCCTCCTTCTAACGGACCAACCGCCACCACCGACCACTCACCACTCACCACCGACCGTCAACTTCAGACATACTTTAACAACTCCCTTGGAAGCAACATGAAATTTTCAAGGCTCTCGGAATCCGCGGACGTGTTAATCTATCGGGATATCGTGCGTCCGCAATATTATTCTTCGAGTTACCAGCTTCTCTCGCGAGTATTTACCTTGCGTACAGTCATACTTTTATCTGGCGTATGTAATTGCACCTGTTATCTCATACGGTATCAAGTTCGATTGGCGTCTTCTTTGGATCGGGAAAGCAGAGCGCGTTAGTCCCGGGATCCTCTCGAGAATCACTTAAACCTCCATTATATCTCGGGGCTTTCCGAACTCTTGGAAAGCAATTTGATAAGCGCCCAGATTCCGGAGCACGCATCTCATCTCTCCCTCTTATCAGACAAGTACCGCCCGACTTCTAGCTATGACAAATCTCCAGTCTGCTTTTTTGCCGAGCAATCCGAGGAAAATGTTCAATTGGCAAGGTACTCCTTGCTAAATTACGTCAGTATGCACAGCTGCTCTCCAGCCTCCGTGAGCCAAAGATAACTTACTTATCTAAAGGGGGGAGTCGGATTTAAAGCGCGAGCACTGTTTACGAGTCTCGGCTAATGCTAATCATTGATTTCCCTGGAAATCCCCGAGGAGCAACTGATCTACTCAAGGCAGCATACTTTCAGACGATTTTCTCCTCGCGATATAATCAAATAGTTTGAAACAAACTGGACGAGTTGCAGTTTAGTCATTGAAGCGTCGCACGTTCCAGTCTTGGCAAGCTGGCAACCGATCATCGCGGTTCGTTGACACAATCTCTCAAGGATCTGCAACCAATTCTCTCTGGACGATCATTTTAGATGCTCGTCCGGCAGAAGGAGGATGAAATAGTGGGACGTGTCCAACTGACTAGGAAGAGCACTGGCACGCCATTAGCCTTTGAAAATGATTACCTTTTTCTTCGATCTCTTGTACCTCTTTCATCTCTCAAGTGCTTACTTCCGCACCCCCCCTAATTCCCCATCTTCTGGCCACCGTTCATTCTTCTTCCTTTCATAGCACTCGCGAAATCCACTAGCCCCAAATTAAAGATGGCAGGTCAGGGCCACCGATCGTTTCACTAGCGACTTGCTACTCTCGGCTCAACTTGAGATTACATTTCTTTGCAGACCGATTCGCCCTTGCATCCCACTCACTCCCTCACTATCCCTTCTATTACTCATATCGATTCCAGGCCGAATATCGGCTGCATCGATCTCTGCACGTGCCAGAAGCGCGTGTCCCACACCTGGACCAATAAACCTCATTCTTTTGCCACTCGATCGGGCTCCAGGTATTACAGGTATTACAGGTATTAGAGCGAGGCTCGTTCAAACTTTAAACGCTTCGTCTGGGACGTGCGCTACGTCCTCGAGCGCTAACGATTTCCTGTGGCTATAAAATAAAGTAAAGAAGCGTTTACCATCGCCGGCAATCAGTGTTCCTGCCGGCAACACGTGTCTCGCCCGCCGCGCCGCACCGCACCGACTGCTGTATTTGCCTGGCTGTCTGTCCCCTTGCCAAATTGGCCGCACAGGAAGACTCCTTGTCAGGCTCTAACTCGGCTGAGCTGTAATAATTTGCGATTGACACACACCGGCCCCTTAAATGAACAGCTATTCCCAATATTGAACTCTCACTAGTTATATTTCTCCCCTCGAATATTCAATGGGTATTTTATCGTCGGCATCGATAGATGTGCGAAATTTTTGTGGTGCGCGAGAATCCCGACGACGAGAATCCCTCACGTGGATGCTGATGATAAGATCGTGGTACGGCCACGTACGGGAAAGATCGCCAATGCAGGAGTGTGTATGTGGGAAGTGCGGTCTCTCTGTCTCTATGTGTATGACTCTCGTACCACGCACCAGCGGGATCACACATCTGCCCACCTTCCGCGATTTACCACTGGAATCACGACTTCGCGGAACAGCCAAGGATCTTTTTTCTCGTTAAATATCTCCGTTTAACAGTCTCGCTTGGATACAGCCCATTAATGTTCCTGAATTTCCTCTTTTTATATGCAGTTTTTATATTAACACGTCGTTTCTCCTCGTCTATCATGCTGTCGCTGGTCGGCAGTATGACGTAAAAGCATATTTTTAAACAATTACTCATCAATCCTTTTTTTTTATTGTTAAGAAGGATAGGAAACAAGGAATCAGTGGCCAAAGTGCCGGAATTATATCGGAAACAGGTGGAAACAGCCCTCTGATTAATTAATTTCATCTAATTTCGGCGGTTTTTCCCATGTTTTTTTATCTTCCCGACCTTTGCCGGGGCTGAAATTTTGTAGAAAGTGTTTTTTTGCATCGAGGAAGAAGTAGAAAAAATTCCAGAGTCCTAGCTCAAAATTCATTTCTTCGCAAATTTTTTAAGGCATACCCCTTCAAAAATTTTCGATTTTTCGAAGGTTCTGGGACCGGGACGAACGCTTGATTTTTCGATTGCTCGTGTCTCAAAACGGATAAAAAACATAAATGTTGTGGGGGAAATGCCGGAATTCTACCTAAAACACCTGGAAAACCGATCTTGAATATTTCATTTCAACGGTTTTCCCTATGTTTTTTTATCTTCCCGACCTTTCCCGGGGCTGAAACTTTGCAGAAAGTGTTTTTTTGCATCGAGGAAAAGGTAGAAAAAATTCCAGGCCCCTAGCTCAAAATTCATTTTTTCGCAAATTTTTTAAGGCATACCCCTTCAAAAATTTTCGATTTTTCGAAGGTTCTGGGACCGGGACGAACGCTTGATTTTTCGATTGCTCGTGTCTCAAAACGGATAAAAAACATAAATGTTGTGGGGGAAATGCCGGAATTCTACCTAAAACACCTGGAAAACCGATCTTGAATATTTCATTTCAACGGTTTTCCCTATGTTTTTTTATCTTCCCGACCTTTCCCGGGGCTGAAACTTTGCAGAAAGTGTTTTTTTGCATCGAGGAAAACGTAGAAAAAATTCCAAAGCCCTAGCTCAAAATTCATTTTTTCGCAAATTTTTTAAGGCATACCCCTTCAAAAAATTTCGATTTTTCGAAGGTTCTGGGACCGGGACGAACGCTTGATTTTTCGATTGCTCGTGTCTCAAAACGGATAAAAAACATCAATGTTGTGGGGGAAATGCCGGAATTCTACCTAAAACAGGTGGAAAACCGATCTTGAATATTTCATTTCAACGGTTTTGGCCATGTTTTTTTATCTTCCCGACCTTTCCCGGGGCTGAAACTTTGTAGAAAGTGTTTTTTTGCATCGAGGAAAACGTAGAAAAAATTCCAGAGCCCTAGCTCAAAATTCATTTTTTCGCAAATTTTTTAAGGCATACCCCTTCAAAAATTTTCGATTTTTCGAAGGTTCTGGGACCGGGACGAACGCTTGATTTTTCGATTGCTCGTGTCTCAAAACGGATAAAAAACATAAATGGTGTGGGGGAAATGCCGGAATTCTACCTAAAACACTTGAAAACACCCTCCAGAATAACCGAATTCTCCTAATTTTGGCGGTATTTCCCATGTTTTTTTATCTTTCCGACCTTTTCTAGGGCTGAAATTTGGAGGAGAATATCCTTTTATATCAAGGAAGAAGTAACATAAATTCCAGAGTCCTAGCTCAAACTTGATTTTTCATCTATTTGAAAATCCACGAATACAGGGAACTGTTAGTTGAGAGAGTTGCGTTAGGAAGCTGCGGACGTCATCATCGTGGCAGAATCATCAGTAGAAAAGATGCCGGCGTACTTGGCGGGCATGCACACGGCGCGGAGCAGCGCGGCGGTGCGTGGTTCTGCCCCTCTCTTTTACTCTCACGTCGATCGCGTTCTCAGGATACTCGTAAAAACGTGTTGGGAGTCGGGAGGGCAAATGTGCGCGCGTTCGCTCGCTCGCTCGCTCGCTCGTCGTTTCGTAACTCGCGTCACACGCAGAACCGTGCGCACCGGCGACGACAACGACAACGTCGACGACGACGACAAGAACGACGACGACACAACGACGGTAGGGACGGACGGCATGCGGCTGCAAGCGGCTGCGCTTCCGTCCTTCCCGTGGTCCGAGCGAGTAGTTTGTCTTCCTGCCGCGATCGCCCTCTCCTCGCACTCTTTCTCTCTCACACAATACACACACACACAGAGAGAGAGACACAGGCTCTTTGTGGGACGAGCTCGCGAGTGATACGCGAGATTGGCGCAAGGCCAGCCAGCGATTGCATAACTCGCGTCGCTGCGAATCGCTCGCTTGCTCGCTCGCTCGTTCGCCACCAGTGGCGTACGTACAATTTTTCTTGCAGGACTTAGGACGTTAAAGAGAACGATGTGTCTATGATGGAGCTGACATTAACAGGTCGAGCGATTGCGAACATCCATTCCCATTCCCATGAGGCATCCTCTCATCCAATCTGTAGGCCAGGTTACGCCAGTGCTTGCCAGTGCTTGCCACTGTTTTCGATCATAGGTGAATGAATGGACCGTTCGAAAGAGGAGTCCCTCGGGACTACTGTGGGACGATGTACTCTGGGAAAAGAGGAGGTGCGCATGTATAGAAAGGTTTCCGTCGCGAAGGTGGTGTAGTGGGAAAGTAGAGCGGAGTTGGGCTTGAAATTAGAGCGAGGACTAGGCGAACATTGGAGGAGAGTCCTTAGTGGAGGTCGAGGCTCGCGGTTGCATAACCCTTGCCGCAGTCGCTCGACCGACTCTTCCCTGAATTATGACTGCGAGTTTCGAGGAAGTTTTCTTTTGCTCTGGCTTCCCTCTTCGAGGACGCATTCACTCTTTCTCCTTCTGGTTCTCTTTCTCTTTGGCGGCTTCTCTCTGAGTTGAGCCGGCGACAAGAGAAAAGCGATAAGTTCTGAGAAGGCTCCTCTCTCGATATCTGCTATGCCTGGGGACTCGGGACTCGGGAGGGGTAGACTGTAGAGCGGCGCACCACTCGAATGTCTGAGCGAACGATTATCCAGGTCTGTCGGCGTGTGAGAACCGAGGAGTCTCTCGTCGTAGGTGAATGAATCGTCGGGGATTTCCAATGGAAAAGAGGGCGCGCACACGAAAGATCGAATGGACTGTAGTTCCATCGGTGCGGTGGTGTTCTGGCCCTGGAGGGCTCTCGCATACGGGAACGATGGGACGATGGGACGACGCGAGACGTTTTCGAGGAGCCTTTTCCCCAACAGAAGGAGAAGCGTCCTGGTGCTTTGGCCCGCGGCGCACTTCTATGCTGGAAGAGGGATCTCTCGAAGAGGAGAGACAGTGGTGTAAAAGGCAGGCTGTAACGCGAAGCCTCGAAGCGTAAAAAGCCGCGATAAGGTTGCGTTGGGAAGCTTTCGGCGGGCGAGCGGACGGGTGCTCTCACGATTGAACGATTTTTCCACGATACACGCTCGACATCTCTTGGGAGCGGTGTGTGCGGAGCACGTGCGTGCACGTCCCTCTACGCAGCTATCGGCCTCGGCACTCGCGAGACCGCCCCGCCAGCCCAGAAAAACTAGGGTAGCGATTGGAAAACAGAGACTTATCTAATCGATATTATCGAGGCGCAAATTTCTATAAGACTAATAACAAAAGTAAGCGAGCTGCTATTAAGTAAGTAAGCCGGCGATGATTGCCCGATATCGGGATTTGAGCTGGTTATCTGCTTTCGAGAGTGGACTTATCGCGATGTGGGAGCGAGAGCGAGTGCGCTCCCAGTGAAATAGTCCCCGTCCCGCCCAGCCTCGCAATTCACTCTCTCATTGATCAATTTCTCGGACCATTCGATTCAGACGCTTCGACTACTATTGACGTCTTTGGCCGCTCGACATTTTTTTTCCTTTCCTTCATTTATCACAGCTAAACTCTTGTCAGTTAAAATTATCATTCTTTTTTTGAAGAAACATGCCAGGTAATAATTGGAATAAGTTGGCAATGGAGGATCGATCTCTGGCGCGAATGGACGTGTTGTTATCGGGCGGCAGAAGCCGTCGCGGCGCCGGGGCATTTTTCCCGAGCAGCTCCAACGCAATTAGGGCTTGACCCATTTCGGGCCTGGGTTGCACCGGGCCGATTGACGTATCGCCGTCCTGTCCTGCAATGCGAGACGAGTTGTCGTGTATAGATCGATTGGCGAAGCCTGTACGCGCTCGGAGCATTCGCACGAGGATTCTACCGGCTCTTTTCTCTTGTTGTTACATCCTTTTTTCTCCACTTGGTACAACAGTGAATCGAAACTTTGCCTGGTTAATCCCTGAACTTGCCAGTCAGTGAACCCTTCGGAAAAGATCGGTGGATTTACATAATCTTCTTTAAAATAAAGTTCAAGTTGGACTGAAATCATAATGGGCATTCGATCTGGCTTCTTCGTAGTTGTTGTGCAAGTTGTTGGGTAAATTGAATATTTGGGTGGGAGGATGGCGGAGGAGGATCGTTCTGATTTAATGGAGATTCATTGGTGAAAGGCGAGTATAAGTCGGGAGAAGAGGGTGCCGTTGAGCCGAGACTCGAAACTCTTTTGCGAGATGACCCCTTTTCCCCGGACTAGCCCACTTAAAGTAGAGCTGCTGCGGGAAGGTCTGCTTCTCGATTCGGGAAACCGGTCGGCAAGCAGCCGGAAGCCAAGCCAGCTGCGTCCAATGGGAGATAATAAAGGCTCGCGTATCTTGGAAATATTTCTACTGTCTGTCAGTTGGAGGGGGAATTCGCCAAATTGGCTGTACTTCAGCTCTCGGAGGGCTGGAGACCTTATTTAATACACACACTCACACACACACAAAACTGTAGTCAACTTAGTGTTGGTAAAATTTGAATACAACAGCTTTAGAGGCGAAAGATACCTGGCACACCACTTTTTCTCCGGAAGGCAATCTTAGTGCAACTCGCAGCCAATTGCGGAGCCCATTTTCCAAAAGTAGCCATCCTCTAGAGCAACTTGGCTCTATCCTCGAGTTCCACTGACTTCTCCGTCACGCCGCGCCGCGCCGCGCCGCGCCGGGGGAATGAGAATAAATTGTCATGCTGTCATACAATTCCCGAGAATTTCTTTTTCATGAAAACTCCCTTGACAGACCAACCGTTTGCGCGAGTAAACTCTAATCAACCAAGCGAGTAAAGGACACCCGCCCTATTAAAATGCCAGGCTCTTTTATTACCAGAAAATACATCATTCCCGATACTACGAGTTTGACAGTTGACGCGAAACTTTGGCGGATCGGTAAAAGTCGGCGAGGGAGTTCCGGAAAGTGATTGCAGGCCGACATGACGGCAACTTTGAAAATAGTAGTGTGCAGGCTGCGAGTAACTAGCGGGAAGTAGTTTGTCCGGCAGTCATTGAGAAGGAAGCTTGGAAAAGAGGTAGTGGAAGGCTCGGGCCGAAGCGGGCCAAAAGAATCGGTTGTTCGGAGGGTGCAAAGAGGCAGAAGGCAAGGATAGGCGGTGGAGGAGGGAGGTGGAGAAGAGGGCGGTGTCGTCTGTCGTCTGTAGAGTGTGTAGACTGTAGACACACGGCACGAGACTCGAGGAGAACGCAGCCCCGCCGTCGCCGGAATTTCATTGACGCACTCTACTCGCCAGCGTTTCGCGTTCTCCTATCCTCGCGCCACCGCGCCACCGCGCCCCAGACGATGTCGTCGTCGTCGCCGACTTCCACGCACACCACTCGCCCGTCCGCCGCGCCGCTCCGCTTATCCTCCTTCAATCTCTATTTATAAAGATTTCCACTCTAACGAGGAGAACTACCAGCAACAACGACGCCGATGCCGCTCGACTATCTAGTGCTTCCTCGCGATCGCCACTGCTTTTTCTGACGTTACTCTGACGCTCTCTAAATGGAACGAATGTCCTGACGTCCACAATCTGCCCCTCTGCGCCTCTATTACGCCAACATTCTTAACTCTCTAACTACAGAGTCGAGCCTCCCAACATCAACTGATCGCTCCACAAAAATCTTCCCTCTTTCTTGTCCAGCGCCGAGACAAGATAAACATAGCAAGAACCTTTCTGGCCTATCTTTTGAGAGAGTCTCTCTGACTCATTGAATTTTTGTCAGTGATTCAGAATAGCCTGTATTATTATTATGGCCAGGCAGAATACAGCTGGCAGGAGACGCAGTCGAACGACACGGTTGCTTTAGCCACAGTTTTTCAATGAATCATTCAGTCTTATCAATGAGTTATTTGGAGTATTTAAAACTCGCGGATTAAACGAGCTGCTCGAGTCACGGCTGAGCGAGCCTCTAATCAACGGAGTGCCACTTATGCAAATTCGTTTTCCACGTTAAAGAGTAAATCACCCGGCTCGGTAAAGTCGAGTCAAGGTCGGCTCGCACATTTTTTTACCACCGTCCTTATTTTATTATTGCTCTGCTTGATATTGATTCGCGATCTTTGGGGTGTCAGTGGTCTGAAATTGTTCGGGGTCACATTTCTATCGATAAAGGACGGCAGAAACTCTGACATCATTTCCGACTGGATGATTTCTCTGTGGGGAGGGAGGGGCTTGTCCAAATTGCAGAGGGTATGACGTGACGTCCGGGCTTGTAACCGAGATTCACGGACAGCCGTTTCTGATAAAGGCGATATCAGGATGAGGGAGAGAATGAGGGAGAGTGAGATAGAGCAGGTGAGTTAGGGAGAGTTCGTGCCATCAGCCCCTTTGCTTGGCCTCGCATCGAGGAGTCTGTCAACCGCCGCGCGCCCATCCAGTTACGTAACCAGCCATTCCTCCAGCCCCGTTCCAGTTTATCCCCCTTTTTCGACAAACTTCCTTGCCTTGCCGCCACAAGTCCTACTTCCTTCGACTTCTCTCCTGTCATATCCACCATCTTGCAGCTTGTTTCTTCCTCATAAGTTCCCATTCCGGAATTCGTCGGCTTTGATAATTTGAAAGATACGCTTCTTCCCTCATCTTAATCTCAGTTTTTTTTTCATGGGACCTTTTGAGAAGGGATTGAATTGAATGGGAGGAGGGGCCTCGATTTGAAAGGCGATCTAGGTTGGTGGAATAATGTGTTGCGCTAAGGGACTGCATTGTCGGTGGTTGCTGCTTCGACGCAGCTTACGTAACCGATCGTTCCAGGGGCTGTGTCTGGCTGGCAGTGCCGCGCCGCGCCACGCCGCGCCGCGGCCAAGCAGCCTCCTCTCGGTGCGCTTCCAACCCCGAAATCTCTCCTGCCAACTCACTGCCGTCTCGGCAATCTTCAACAGGATAATGTTATCGCACACCTCTTCCTTTTTACATGCTCACGCTATTTCTCCCCTGGCATTCCCTACGCTTTTGCCAGCTCGAATTTCCCTCTCCCCTTTCTCTCTTTCTTCTTTGACGCAAGTCTCTCTGATGTCTGCTCTGTAGATAGCGAGTGACTTTCGCTGAAAAGGCAGAGGCGCGCGTAGATAGCCGATAATAATTCTCAGGAATATTGACGTCGAGCGGATCGCGGAGCGTTGTCACGTGAAGATGCAATTATCGAATAATTCCGGTAATGACCTGACTCACCGCAAAGGGGCGTCTGACTACCAGACAACCGAAACCACTAGTCGACACATGTATATTATATGTTAGGCGAGGCATCATCCCGCCTCCTGGCCTCTTCAGTTCGCCCAGTTCGATTTCACTTATTTCAAGCTCCCCGCTAAAGTCTGCCGAGAGTTTTCCCTTTGTCGATGCCTCGAGAGAGAAACATTCTGGCAAAGAGGAAAGCGGAGCCCCAATGGAAATGGGAGCGCGGCTCCGATTTCGTTTCCAGCCGTCGAATATTCCGCGCCCCGCGGAAATAGCGACTGCTCTCCGGCAAATATCCAATTTGTTTATTCGAATGCAGGTACTCGTAGGAGAATTACTTGGCTTGAAAGGCGCTCTTGGAAGGCCGATACGCCGACACCTCGACCACCTCGAGCGCCCACTCCGCCCAGTTCAACCCTGAGAAGGCAGCAGCATCCTCCCTTAAAAGCAATCCATTAGGCCGATCGCGCCATCCTCCTAACCCCATAATACCAAACTGCCAATTCCCATTTCATCTTTAATCGGGGATTTTCTTAAAGCATACATACAATTCTCATCCCTACTTGGCCTTACTTGGATAAGCGAATGCCTTATTGCTTGCACCGTCGATCGAAGATTTCCACTGGCGTCTCCCAGTAGTCGAGCGAATTCAGCTAGAGAACGAAACCGAGCAGAGAGAGAATGAGAGTGGCAGACTCCCTCTGATGGAGAAAGGTTCTTTAGGAAGTAGTTGGTCTAGGAATCGGTCTGGAGGTACGCGTACACAGAGAGTGTACAGAATGCAGAATGCAGTTAGAGGAGGCGGTGGTAAAGGAAGGATGTAATGTTAGAGGGAGCGAGAAGAGTCGGTCGGTCGGTCGGTCGGTCGGGCAAAGCGTCGTGTCGTGCCGCGCCACGCCGTGTGGCGCGTAGCCCAGTAGCACAGATCGCCCAGCCCAGTGATTCTCAATGTTGGCGAGAAACAACCCTTCCACTCGAGCAACCAACAATTCAGTTATACGTAAAAATGATTACGACCAGGCTTGATTATGCCAAATTCTGTCGGTTGGCCAGCCAAATTTCTTGGATATTTCAAAGTAGCGGAGATGGTGGTTACCGGATGCGATTGTCGCAGTGAGAGTGGAGCACCGTCTCCGGGCCGGGCCAATTGTTAGCTCCCTTCTCTCTCTCTCTCCGCGGCAGGATTACCCTGACGGTTTCTTTGAATGAGAGCCTAGCCGAGGGTAAGCGCAGGGTTCGATCGGGCGAGTGTGTCGCCTCTCCGGAAAGCAGCGAGGCGATTCAGCAATACTCGACGACCCCGTTTCGGGGCGCGGATATATGCGCTAACGCTCCTAGCCCGATCTTCCCGTCAACTATCCTCTCTCACTCTCTCTCTCCATCTACTTCTTGTTACCCTGACCGCTGCCTCGTGAATCCTTTGCCTTATTGAACTAGCTCTGACGGGAGGTTTGCTTCCCGGCGAGATATTTCCCTGGAGAGAGTGCGAGTGAGCGAGCGAGCGAACCGACAGGAAAGATCCGGGAGAGCACAAGTCCCGTCTGCTATGTGGCACATATCTCTGGGAGCTTCCGTTCGGGCTGCTACTATTTGCCCTGGCTGGTTGGCCTGGCTGGCTCCTGTAGGAGCTCGCGGTCCTTTCGGAGGGAGCAGTCGATCCATCTGAGAATCCCTGTCACTCGTCGTGCGGAGAGGAGCTGAGCTTGCGCGTTGCGCTCTGCGCTTCGAGCTACGGGGGCGCGGACTGGCGCGCTCGCGCGCTCCCACCGACGGGGGTTGCCGCCTGCCAGCTTCCAGCGATCTGCTCTGGGTGCAAGCGAACGGGTGGGTGGGCCAGCGAGCGAGCGGGGCGGCCAGGGGGTGCTCGGTGCTCTGGGCAGAGGGCGAATTCGTAGGTGGCGCGCGGGGGTGGCCGACGGGGGTGGGTGGCAAGCAGAGAGAGAGAGAGAGTAAGACGAGCGACTGGAGCGTGGAAAGAGGAGGGCAGGTGGGAGGAAGGAGGAGAGGCGACATAGTCGATGAGCTTTCTCAGGTGGGAGGGAGGGAGGATCGGGGGTGGCATAGATGCGGGGTTCTAGCGGCGAGGTCTCGTTGGACGGTGGCGCTCTAGGTAGGCCGGCGGAAGGGGGATTGAATCGGACAGAAGCTGGAGAGAGGAAGGCTGGTGGTGAGGCCTCGGCGAGAGGAAGAGGCGACTGGCGAGAGGCGGCGGCGATGCGCGGGGCAGGAGGCGCGAGAGGCGAGTAGCGGCGCGGCGCGGCGGATCGGCTCGGTGCTCGGTGCGCGGTGCGCGGTGCCGAGCGTAGCCGAGCGGGTCGACGGGGGGGCACGGCGAGGCGCGGCGCGGTGGGTACGGCAGCACGATGTTGTGGACGTCGTCGGGGGAGGGCGGGTTGCGGGGGTGTGGTGGTAGCGACGGCGGCGGCGTCGGCGGCTGTGGCTGTAGAAGTGGGGGTAGCCGTCGGGTACCGGTGGTGGGGTCGGACGGGTCGATGATGCCGGCGGTCCTCGACGACACGAAACGCCAGTCAGTCTCTGGTCCACCCGAAGCCGCGCTGTTAACCTTCTATCTCATCGAACACCGCTCGCCGCAGCCATGGGTGACAAGGTTTGTGAGATCGCTTAGACAACTGCCTCTCCTGCCTCTCTACGAGCCTCCGCGTAGAGTATCGCCATCAGCTTTCCCTGCTTTTCGCCATCGACCATCCCCAACCAAAAGGGTGTGTGTGTGCTCTGCCTGTGTGCCTGTGTGTGTGAGAGAGCGAGCGAGCGAGCGAGCGAGAGAACATGAGAGCGAAGGGTGAAGAAGGAGCGCGAGAAAGAGATAGAATGTGAGAATGTAAGAGCGTGAGAGAGCGAGAGCGAGAGCGAGAGCGAGAGCGAGAGAGGATGAGGGCGAGAACGAGGCCAGGCTGCAAGGGTTGAAAATGGTGCGAGGATTGAAAATCCGGGGCGAGTCTCGAGTAATCGACTAGTGGTGTCAGCTTGGCCGACACACGGTGGATCGTGGAACTCGTGGGTGTTTTCTCATTGTGCTGGCTGCCTTAGAGAGCTTTCCTTTCTGTGACAGAAAAACGGTAGGATTCGATCTCGATCGCGGGAAGTGTCGTTGCCGGGAGTACGATCGAATTCGAGTTGGAAAAATCGGACGGGCGGACGGGAAAAATCGCGAAAGAGGGTGAAAGGGGGTGAGAGACGGCGAAGGAGGGAGAGAGACGAGAAATCGTGGTGTAACCACTGCTAAAGAGGAGCTTCGATCGCGGGTGGACGGAGGGAGAGGGAGGAGGGTGGGACGCGCAGGGCGAGAGAGAGAGAGCGGGTGAGAGAGTGGGGGGAGAGGAGAGGAGAGGAGAGAGGAGAGCGGAGAGGGACAAGGAAGGGTAGTGCCTCGAAAAGCTCCGGTGTCTCTCCCTCTCTCCGCCTCACTTCCTCCGGCACCCCTGGTGGCTCTCCTTTCTCCCTTGCTCTCCTCTCTCTCCTCTCTCTCCTTCAGTCACTCACTCACTCTCTCTCTCTCTCTCCAGCCACCTTTCTCTTACTCCCCCTTTCTTTTTGCGTCGGGCTCTCGCGGAATCCGCTCGAAGCAGTTCTTCCCAGTGATCCGTGCTGTCAGTGTCGTTTCCAGGAACGCGAGGAGCTTCCTCGATTCGGAAAGGCTCTCCCTCCCTCTCTCTTTCTTTTTCTTTCTTCTTCTTGGACCCAACGGCGTGAAGGAACATGGTAAAGTTGATCATCCGTATCACTCTCATCTGCCATTCTCTCTGTGCGCTGCGATCATTTTTTCTTTCAGTGTGACAGCTCGGTGCCAACACCCCCCGCGGGCCCTCCCGCCTCGCCTTGCCTCGCCTTGCCTCGCCTTGCCCTGCCTTGGCTTGCCCTGCCTTGGCTTGGCTTGGCTCGGCTTGGCTCGGCTCGGTCAAGCCTCGCGGCATTTCTCTAGTTTTCCTAGGAATTTTCCGGTCAGCTGGTAGGGCGCACGGTGGGCAAGTGGCCGGGTTTTAGCCATCCAGTGTGACCTCGATCGGCCGCGACACAGTGTGAATATTAGCGTGAAGATAGCGCCGCGCCGGATTCTAGAGGAAAAGGGAGCGCGACGTACGAACAGCTAAAACAGGCCGCGATGATGCCTCTCACGGGCCAGTGCTCCAATATCGCGAGGCGTGCATTTTTCAGCGGTGAGTGCTTTTGTTCGATGGCGCGCGTCGCGCTTCCCTCCTCGCTCGAGCTAACTCACCGTTGCCTCCGTGTGCCTGCCTCCCTGACCCAATTGTGCCACTGACGTACTTTCGAGGCGTCCTCGCGTGTGCGGGAAAAACGGATGGGGCTAAGAAAAATCTTCTCCCGGATGATTTTTCTCTCCATCTGTCTTTCCCTCTCAATCTCTCCATTTCTCTCTCGGTTTTTGGCACGCCGATCTTTTCGGGCCTGGAAGCTGACTCGAGGGGTGTTGGTGCGAGTGAGCAGTTGGCGGTGGTGTCGATGCGCACGCGCCTACACCAGCTGCGGACTTTCGACGATGGGAAATCCTTATGATTTTTCGCGTAAAAGCTCAATCGGCACCATTGCTAATTCGTGTTGGGCCAGCCTGGTTTTGTGCGCTAGCTAGCTTAGCGAGCGAGCACTTGTCATTATCGCGGAAGTGCTCCTCCGGGTCATTCGGCGGTGACGAGGGCGCCTTGTCAGTATGATCGGTTGGGAAGTCTGCGCCAATTGCGGACATAGGATCGCCCGATGGCAGAGCCGTTGCCAAAACTTTTCCTTGGCTCTTTTCCGCGGATCGCCGCTGGCAATCGCCGTTGGCCAGGAGGTCGCTTCTGCGCAGGCTGCTGCCTAGCGCGATATTTGCCATCCCGAAATCTCGTAACTTCTCTCTGTCTCAGAGAGAATCCAACCCATTCTATTTGACAATTCAGTAGAATGGCCCATTGATAGTCAGCCCAGCCAGGAAAACGCCTTTTCCTCCTGGCATTGTTAGTTATTTCCATTAAGTGGTGGCATTTCTAGTCGATCGATCGAAGATACTCGAGGAGGAACTAGCGGAAGGATAGGGCTCGATATTTTTAGAAGGCTATTAAAGTTTCGTGCTCCGCGAAGCTCCTCTTGCGCTCTCTCGCTGGAGACCGAGATGAATCTTCGATATATTAAGATGACAAAGGTTCCAGGCTCTCATTCTCCAGTATAGTTAGCTTTTCACCTATTATCACAATCAGCCCCTCACGAATTTCACTAGCTCTTGGAAATATCGAGCGCTCTATGGAATTCCAAGGTTCCCAATCTCGGGAGGAATATAATCGGAAGGTGGAGGCATTCGTGACACACCCACGCTCCCAACCTCCGCCATAGCTATATTCTTTCGTGCCTTCTCCTCCTATCACTTCGATCCTTTCATCGATGACACTCGATTACCAGGAAGTTGGCTTGAAACCCACCCGAAATAGAAGCAGGCCAATTGCACCGGTAATCTAAGAAGCAATCATTTCTGCGGCAAGAAAATCGTTAAAGGGGTCAGCGACGAGGCTTCTCGTATCGTGTGTGGATCAATGATGCAGCTATGAAATCGAGTGTGTCGCGAATGCTCGAGCTTTCCTCCTGTCGACTTTAACGAAGAGGCGCGCGTAAGGTGCTTTCACGCTCGCCGCGGGCAAATCGTGTATCGCTCGCGGCTCGCGCGGTGCACGCGAGTTGGTTGGCGGCCGGTCGTCCAAGGACGCCGCGCCGCCGTCAATTGAAAAGGTCGATCCTTTTAAGAGGCCCTTACCGACGTTTTCCATCCATTGAAATTTCTTCGCTCGCTTGCCTAACTTCCGCCTCCCCGATTATCACTGCCAGCCCATTCACTAACGCGTCCACCGTCCGCCTCCTCACCTTTTCCGAAGCCTCTTTCAACTTTATTGATTTCACAGTTTATTTGGCCAATGCTATTTTCTTTGGGTGTGATGGTGGCGCAAATGAGATCTCGGGGGATCTTTAAGTCGCGATTAATTTCTGAGATTCGTAAAGTGTGCGGGAATTGGGTGGCTGGAAAGGCAGGGAGGGACTTGCGCCCTTTGCCGCTTCTCCTGCTCAGTTACATAATAGGTGTGACGCTACTTCATTGAATAGTTTGTCCCTCTTTCTCTCTCGGGCTCTGATTGGACGCGTGTGTAGAGAATCGATACGATTACAATACGATAATCGGGGAGAATAGAGTGACTGAGTGTACAAATGGGCAGCGCTAGCAGCGGCCTTCGGGATCTCAGCCTCTAATGGAATAACAATCCCGGACAGCACTTCCTGGAGTTGCGCTCGCGCGAATTCCACTCGTTCAATAAGAGAGCCGGCGAGTGATTTCGGTGTGGAGGAGGACAGAGAGAGAAAGAGAAAGAGAGCTGGCACGAGCGTGTGAACATCTGCAGGAGGAGTGTTACGAGAGCGAGCGCGTCGCGTCTTATCACGCTTCCGCGAGGCGCGTCGAAAATTCATTTGAGCCTTCGTCTGGCAAGCAATTGTGCGAGCCTCTCTTATCGCCGTTATCTCACTTAATCTGGCGAAGTGGTAACTTCCTCACGTGTCAGCCTTAATCGGAACCAGTCGGCCGTTCATCCAGACTCTCGAAAACATTAACCCACATGCATTCCCCATCCAACTTTCCTCCAACTTATACTTTTCTCCCTCTGATAGAGAAAGTTCTCGGGTTTGACTCTCGGCAGTCTTAAACTTCCCTTTGCTCCCAGTGGCGCAAAACGCTCATTTCCCCGAGAAGTGGCCCTAACGAGCCGCGTGAGATCGTTACGAGGTTGACTAACAGAGGCCAAAGGATCGGCCAGTAGAAACGTGCTAAAAACGACATGCGCACCTCTTCCTTTTTTCACAAGTGCCTTTAGCAGAGATTGTCTGTGTTTCGCGAGCTCGAACGTGCCGAGAGGGTGGCCGACTCCAGTCAGAGAACTAGGACAAGACCGAGCCTCTCCAACCTCCATTCTCACCGATCACCTCTTTACCGTTGACAGCCGCGAAAATACCCATCTCACCCAAAACCATTCGATTGAAAGGCTGACAGGACCTTCCAAAGTATTATTTTTGGAAGCGGCATGCGTGTAAAAAAGGGACTGCGGGTGGTTGGTCCAAGAGTGGAGGATAGAGAGGAGAGGGGTGGGATATATCGGGGGTTGATAGAAGCAAGGGCTGTCTGACTAGATGGCGCACAAGGCAGGTAACCTGCCTTCTGGGGCGCCTATCGATCCCAACCTATTTATAATTCATCTGACATTTCGATTCGTACGATAAGCCAGTCGCCACCCTCTCTCTCTCTCTCCCCCCTCTCTTTTAACATTTCTGTACCAGTTCTCGAATTCGACATTCGACTGCTTCTTTATCTCCTCCTGCTGGAGGGATGGGAATCCTGTTTTCGGAGTTGTTGGAAGAGTGAGCGGTTGCTCGAGAGTGGGAAGTCGGTGCCGCCCTAGTGTTTGCATCCGCACGCTTAACTCTCGACTTTAAAGTATGTGTTTTCAAGCGATGCAAGTCTTCTCTCTCGCTCTCGGTCTCGCGACCGTCAGTGAGCGATCGATGCGGCTACTATATTTAAAGGCTTTTATTTCCGACACGACTTCTCCTCCGTTCCCCAGGCCTCTCGCTCTCTTCCTCTCGAAATAACGTCCCTTACTTCGGTATTGAGCGTCGCACCCGACACGCTTACCATCATCCCCTCTTCCTATGCCTCGGTTGGTGTAGCCGCGTGAAAAGGGTCAGCTCTCCTCTCTTCCTCTTTGCAAGCCGCGTACGCCCTTCGGACGCATATAAATCTCATAGGATCGGATACTCTTACCTATCGTCCATCACATTTCCCAATAATCTCAGCGCAGACCGCTTTTTATCTCCTCCCTGCGAAAACCCTCTCGATCGCTATTTCTTCTTACTCCTTATCGGCATCCATCCACCTTCCCAGAGCAGCACAAGCAGCCAGAACGCCCACACCTTGAAAAATCCTGCGCACACAGCTCGCTCGAGTTTCCGCACGCACTCAATACCACTGTGGAAATATAATTTTCCAGTGAAGTTGGCTGGAAATTCTCGTTAACGCTACTCGGCACGTAGTCAATCCTATTTTTGGCACTCGGTGGTCCATTAAATTTTTAATCAGCGACATAACCAGCTGAAGAGTCCATGCTGCTAGAAACTGATTTTGAATTAGCTTACGTTCGAGCCGAGTGATTCTAGTTTCAAGATATGTGGATTAAAAATTCTTGTCGCAATAGTTACGAGTGGGGTTTAAATTGCGGTTGGGGGTGAGTTTGGTTTGTAGGGGAGAAAGCAGGCAGGCAGGCAGGCAGGCGAGTGGAAAACCAGGCGAAAATCCGTACCTTAATGGGCCCTTCAAAGACTTCTGCTTAGGGCGTTTGTGGGTCTTCGGTTAAAGCAATGTTTCGCTCTAACCGAGTAAGAGCATAATCGTCGGTCGTTGACCGAGAAGGATTCGACTCCGATTGCGCGTTCTGTTTCGCGATCAAGGCTGCGAGGCTGCTCTCCTCCTTACGCAACTATCTGCTGGAGGAGATTTGATTGGCAGGGTGGGGGAAAAAAGATGTGTCGACGTCAGGAAACCGGTGTGTATTTCCCGTGAATTATCGCTCGCTCGAGAGAGCACGTCACGTTCCTGGTAACGTGGTCGATCGACATCGAGCTCCCTCGCCTCCTACTTAGCTCCGCGATGTCGTTACTCGAGAAGCCGGCAATAAACGATTTTAATGTTGAGCCAGCATCCATCGAGATCATTCTCGGCTTTGCCTTGTTTTCTTACGGCTTGTCAATAGAATTCTTATCGCTCCGGTTGCCGACCATTCAAAAATACAGCCACCTCTTTCGACACTAGACTTTCTGGCAACGGTTGCCAATTCCAACAGCGATTTTCCACTGCCAATCCTCATCAGTTTCTATCGGATTATCACAGCGAATAAAAGCGCGAGCGTTTGATTCTCTCTCGATGGAAAAAGAATGGAAGAGAAGAATAAGTGACGACACGGTGACCTCGAGTGGCATGCGAGGAACACTCTATCAATTCTGATAATTACTCGATGCCCTGTACATTCTAGAAGATAATTGCGTGAAGTGTAAGCTCCGCGAATTTCAGCATAACAATCCTGTTGTGCGTGAGCGAGTTCCCCTCAGAAAATAAACATTCACTCTCCATGGGAAGATCTAATGAGAAAGATTAGTAGTCGCGCGCGGCTGTCAAGTCCGAGGAGCGACGTTCTAATCAATCGTAGAACAAGAGAGCTCCGAGGCATTGTGCCTATCGGGATCAACCACTAACAGATATAAGGACGCGAGCAATTATAAGCTCCCTATTAGAACCGATTAGAATCAATTAAATTGCGCATGAGACACCGCCACTAATCGATCAATCTGCTTTGCACGTCAAGTGCTCGAGTCATTCCTATCATCTTCGATCCCACTAGAATCATTCTACTTGCATCTTTCTAACGCGTATAATAAGAAAAGATATGTTAGTTAGGTTGGTGACGTGGAGCTAGTTAATTCGCCGAACGTTTCACTTTATCCGGCGTGTGGGCCCTTTTGTCAGCCGATTTATTATGCAATTGTGGCCGCACCGGCGGCCCCCCTTTCATTGCTTCGAGGGGACAAAGGGAAGACCGTGAACTAGCTACAGCACTCTCACATCCATAACAGGGAATTCTGCCCTCCTCGCTCAACTACTTCTTTTCCTCGACAATTAAGATCTAATCAAATCTCAGAGATCTGCCAGGGTTTCAGTATTAAGTCGGGCCTGTTTCAATGCTTATTAGGAGAAGAGTAGAAGTAATGAGCTCGTTGTTATTACAATGAGGCAGAAAGCCTTTAAATTCCATGTGGAACGAGCGAGGTTTAACTAAGAATGTCAAGGCAGCAGAGCCACGAAAGCTGATTGGCATGCCACTGACTAGACCGATGGTTTTACCAACTGGATTGGTTACCTCTTCTTTACAGGCAGACAGTTAATTCCGAATCTTTGTCTTCCCGTTTCTTCTATGATAATTGTGTTAAATTTGAGGAGAATAGTCCCGGGGACTGACTAAGCAGTCAGGCGTACGCTCATTTACCCAATCGAGTGTTGTTCTCGGACGCACGATAACTTATCATTTGGAATTTAGTGACGTAGAGGCAATCACTGAGAATTTTAATCTGCAATGTCGTGTCGCGCCTTCTTCATTCGTGGAAGGCGGCTTCCCTCGCGGAATGAGTTCCAGTCTATTGTCCAGCGTGCACCAGCAGAGCGCCTCGCTCTCCTCGCTGAACAATCGTGCTTGTAATTGCACCGGCTAATTTATGCGGTGCTTCAACGTAGGCGCAATCAGCGGTGCACCGCCGCACAAGCACACGCGGCAATCTATGCCGCGCCGCTACCAATTCCCAATACCGAATGAACGTTGAAAGAAGAGGACGATGCGCGTATCGATCGCGAACATCACAAAGAACCTCTACACCGAATTTCCGTGGCAGAGCTCGATGACGTACGCTTCGAAGAAACTTAGCAACCGGCACGAACTTTATCTTCTCCCAGTTCGTAGTTCACTCTTCCGCGAACTGCGATTAATCCAATTTTACCTGATATTCCAGTCAGTGGTTAGGCACTGCGCGATTCTCGCTGGTGATCTTTTTATTATCCAGCCAAGACCTACTCCAAGAGAGTTGCTATTTCCCACTGGATGACCTCGTGATTTGAACTCATGTTGTAGGATTTTCTGCGCGTGTGTTTTGGCGGTGAGAGGAGTGAGAGTGATGATAGAGAAATAGTATTGTCTAGAGAGGAAGGAAGAAGTAGTAGTTTGTTGGTCGGAGAGAAGAAGTATGCCGTGGCGGAGTGGCGACCCACTGGGTGTGACATAAATACACTCAATGTCTCGAAGACTTTCAGGGACGGCCGGACGGGAATAGACGAAAATCCAATTTTAATCGCGGAACCTCGACCCGCAACTGTTTGCGCGCGCCTCCTGCCTCCTCTTCTCAAACTTCTCTCTGCCGCGCGGCGCGCGTTCTATCTCTTTGAACTCGAGCCGTCTCCTCGTGGTAGGGGCAACAACAAAAACAGACGATTTTCCGCCCGCTGCCTCCGCTCGAATGCGCCGCGCCGCCTCCAGATGTTTCCCTCTGCGAACTGTCGTCGAGAGGAATTGATAGGTTATCATTAGGGCGATAGGCCTGATAGAGCCGCCCAACTCAGCTGTGCTCGGATCTCTCTGATTATCCGAAGGAAGAAAGAGAAGAGCGAGAACGAGAGCGAGACAGAGAGAAAGATTTAAATCACGCGAAGAGCAAGTGATCGCGCGGTCGCGCGTCTCTCCAGTCTCGAGAGTGGCCGCTCTTTAAGCCGCGGAATGCTGGACTCGCACGCGAGAACGAGAGCACTCTCGCCCGCACGGAGAGAAGTACACGCGATCCAATTCCACCAAGGTGAAGCGCATTAACAACTTTTCCTCGGCAATTCTCAATTCAAGCTATGCAACTTTGACCCCAATCAATCTAGAGGAATTTGCCAGGCATTCTTCCATCTCTAGAAATACAATTTCTTTCGAGATATATTTGAGATATAATGAGAATGATGGGGCGAGAGGTGGTCCGCGTGTTGGGGCGAGTGTTGGCTCGGAAGGAACGGCAGAGTCTACCGGTAGCATCAGTAGTAGCAGAGCAGCAGTAGTCAGACATGAGCGCGTGGAGCAGAGTGCGCTCGCAGTTAAACGACCAATCTCTCCCTCTTGACCCAATTCGTAAAACGTCCTGTGCCACGCACGTGTGACGTCACAGGTCTCCTCTATCAGTGAGTAGTAGTACGTGAGGGTGCGTGCAAGGCCAGCAGCCAAGCGCGCACACACGCGCACACAGGCAGAGAGAGAGATTCTGTCGGTGTTGTTAGGGCCGGCGGTGGCGGCGGTGGCGGCGGCGGCGGTCTGCCAGGCTGTCAGAAGCGGCGAACAGCTGCCGCCACTGCCGCAACTGCCGCTAATACTACTGTCCGCTACTACACCGACCCAATCTACTTGCGAGCAGCCGCGCCCTCCCTTTACCACTTGTAGTGTTTCCCTCCAATTCGTAGAACGCGCGATGCGTACTGGTATGCGTGCCGAACACTCCACGGCTTGCTTTCTAATAGGTTTACAGTCTTAGGTATTAGATAGCAGCCACTCCCTTCCAGACCTCGCAACCCTACTTTTTCGCTGGCCTGGAATTACTCACCAGCCATCAACTGTTTACCTCTCACGAGAGAAATAGTTGGTTCTTTGCAATTGCGAGTTCTCCAAGTTGAGCGATGATAGGAAATATCGGGAGAGATTATCTTTGGCTTGAAAGTGTAAAGAAGAGGATAGGTTGGTTGAGTTTGATCGAGAAGGGGCTAGCGTAATCATCGAGTTAATCCGCAAGAAACTTGTTGTGAAGAAGGAGCAGAGAGGTGGGCTCCGCATTAGCGAGTGATCTCGACGCGGTGCGCTGGCAGGAAGTTGCCGTGACGGCAACCTTGAAAGCGGCGAGAGAAGATCAAGTTCTATTGATGTTCACGCTCGCGCTCGCGCTCGCACTCGCTCGTTTGCTCCGGGGAATTAAAGAACCGTCACGTTTCCGCCGGCGATTTGTCCCGCGGGATTCTCGAGTCAAGTAGTTAGCCGAGCGACCCCGACCTCCGCAAAACCACAACGAATCTAATCCTCGCCTCGCCTCGCCTCGCATTCCTCGAGAGAAGGACTCCGCCCGAAATTCACTCGGAGAGCTGCTCCTCCCACTGGCGGAACATCTGTCTCTTTTATTTCCTCAACGATAAGCTAGCGGCACACACTCGACACACTTGGAGATGTCCCGCGAATATTTACGCGACGTGGAACGCGTGCTGAAAATATTGACAAATATTTGCCAGCCAGAGGCAGAATCGCGCTGATACAGTAGACCAGAGAGCTAGACCAAGTGGAATAAGACCTCCTACATCTAGCACACATCCAACAGCTTTATCGATCAAACTTGATCGGTGGCGCATCCATTATTCCAATTCTACTGCAATGTTGAGAAGGCCCCTTGATCGATGAAGGAACCTAGTCGAGACAACTCTTTCTCAAAGTCATAACAAGTCGAGAGCACATACTCCAATAACACGGATTCGCTCGAGGAGAAACTCGAGTTCGCATCGATCATGCCAAAGCAAGACGCCCACGAGAACATTCTGCCGAGTTCCAGCTAGAGTTATAAGGGAGAGTTACTCCATCGTAATTTCCATTCGCCGCCAATTGAAAGAACGAGTTCGAGGGAATTGGGATTCTCCCTTCCAGAGAAGCGATTCATTCTCAAGAGAGTTTTCCTCCCAGGAGATTTCTCTGGTGATTTCCCTGCTCGTTCTCATCGGGTTTTGTCGTCGCACTCTCAATAAACACGGTTGACGTAGAGTTCAACGAATTTGACGAGCGGGAGAGTTGTTGGGCAAGGAGTATCGAGGATCCAGTTGGTCGAAGCGTTCGATGAATAAGCAGTCCGGCGAGCTGCTCGGTTTTGCCAAGACTTGCTATTTTTGGATCGCTCTTTCGCCGTGTTACACTATTTCATGAATATATGGTAGGTTGCGCGCGTCGTTCCAACACGATTCGACAAACGTGCTTGAAAAACACGGCCAACTCACCAAGCGATTATTCCCTGTTCGCGTTTATATACAACGTGCACTTGGTACGTTCCTTCGGCTGATAATGAAACAGGTTCTCAGCGTTCCACCGATAATTCCTCGACAATTCCAGTCAGCCTGACATTTTACTCGGCTCGATTTTTCAAAAGAAAAATGATCCTTCACTTCTAAATGACGAGTTGCGATACTGCTCTGCATCCGTAATAACTCAAAGACACACAAGTGCCGACAAGTAGACTCGCACACTTTTCAATGGCGAGTTAGGAATGGCGAGAGATGACAGTTAGAGTTTCAGATGATTCAATTTAATCCCTCGGGTATCAGGAGACGCGCGCTATCTCGTCGTCGTGACCTCCAAACGATTCTGCGGAATTAGGGTGGATTAGCGAATTACCGGTGGCGAAATTAACGCGGACGAACGTCATTGTTTCTGCTCGCCGGACTCCGAGATGGATCAAGAGAATATCAGCAGTGGCAAGTGCACCGGAAAGAGAGACAAAAAGAATCAAATATGATATTTCGAGGACTGGTGCGCGAATGATAAAATATAAGCCCTTTCAAAAAGAAGCTATTGACGCTGAGCGGTGAAAAATGTCAGCGAAACTGAATTGTCCCCGTTACGACGTTTCTAAGAGCGTGAGAAGAGTGTGAGAAGAGATAAAAGTGACGGGGGTGCGGGGTGCGCACGTGTGCAGGCAGCCCTGCCGTGAATTCAGCAGACAACGACCACCAAAGTACCTGGTGACCTGATTGACTACAGACTCTTTCTCGAGCAGGTGCCAGCAGGCCGGCTGGCAGAGAGGCTTGAAAGAAACGGGGATCAGAAAAGAGTACAATAGCATTCGCAGCCGAGGGACTAAAGTGGAGCGTTAATGACATCGGTGTACCCCAGAGAGACAGAGAGATGAAGAGGGAGATAGAGATACAGGAGAGAAGCTCCAACTACACATATAATATATATGTATACGAAAGTAGAAAAAGGGCGAGGTTGGCTCTCTTATTTCCTGGTGGGAGAAGCAGAGCGGCCCTTCCTTCCCCTTAAATCAGTCTCATTGTCAGGGAGTTTGCTGGAAGGCTGAGCGCTTCCAGCCGATTGGCCCTCGCGTCCGTACATTTCCATCATTCTCCAGGCATAGTTTGGCATAGATATCGGCTGGGCATATGCGTATGTGTGGGTATTCTGCAAGCAGCGAGAACGTCGTGGCCGCCATCGGCGACGACGACGACGATGACGACGACGACGACGTCGAGGAGAGTAGTGGGTGCCCTGGTTGCGTATTGATCCGTGATAGTGGGGCGGATGGGCGTTCAGGGGGCTTGTTGGGGTGGTCGAGTGTTAGGTCGCATGCGCGTTTCTACCGCGGCGGTGGCGGCGGTCGTTCCGTTTCTCTCATCGACCCGAGCGGCGGGCGGGGGTGGCGAGAGAGGGAGAGGAAAAGCGGAACGGGCAGCCCCCGATCTAGGGGAGGGCGCTCTGCAGAACTCACGATCCAATTCCGAATGGTACCGTACCAGCAGCGAGGATTATTCCTCTAAGATAAGCTTTCGAAAGTTCTCTCCTCCTCTAAATCATCGCGCGCCAGAGCAAATTGTGGCCGAGATTGTTGTTGTAGAATAGGAGGGCTGTAACCGTTCTGATAGTATTATACACCCTCGGCACGCGAGGAACACCTGCTCACTCTGGCTCGCTCGGTGAGCCAGTACTCGTTTCGAGCTAACACAATTTACGAGCTCGAACCCGAGGGTTCAATTGCATCGGCTCGCGGGTTCTCTCTAATCGATTCTCGAATTGGGAGCGGCCTTCGCGTTCCATCGCCGATACCGAAGACGCGCATCCTCCAATTTCCAGCGGTGGAAATGCTCTTTTTCAGGATGACCTGATCGAGTTACATAAGTCGCTCGCCGCTGGCTTGTCGTCGATGGGAGGTGGCGGCACAAGGGGAGGGAACTAGGGAAAGTATAACGAGGTCTCCGCCACTTTCATTTGACTAGCGGTAATCTCGAAGCGAGTAGGCACTGCTGCTGGCTCGGCGAGTTGGAGGAGGAGGAGGAGGACACGCTTCGTGGAAGCTTGAATTGGGTTAAGCGGGCTGACTTTGTTAGAATTTCCAGTTGGCCCGTCTGGGCGGCCGCGCCGCCGCCGCCACCACCCTTCGCCGATCACCCTCGCCCTCACTCTCACACTCCCACCGTTCCATCCCCATCCAAGCCAGACGCGCCATATCCTAACGAAGGGGTTTGTGTTACGCAACTCAATTAAACTCGGTTTGCCGCGTATATCATGCCGGCATTCTTAGTTGCGAGCGACACTCGAAAACTGAGATGAAGGGGGGCGGCGGGGGCGGGGAAGGGCTTGGAACTATCGCTGGCAAAGTTCCACCGGAGGAGGAACGCAGGGAGGGGATGGGTTTGTTACGTTAATGAGCTCGGTAAGAGGAGCCTCCTCATATCACTCGCGTACCACCACCGCCACCCTCCTCCCCTCCGCCGGAAAACCTATCCAACTACGGCGCACAACTTTTCATCTTATATAGATAGAAACGTGTAGACCGCCGGCGGAAAGTTGGGACGTAACTCGTTACTTGTTTGTTGCTTCAGGAATTGCCCCAGTTTCCAGAGAACCGAGATATTTTTTCATCCGGTCTCGAGCCATCTTCTACCTTCTTCCCTTCTGGGTTGGGTTGAGGCGAGGCAAGGCGAGGCGAGGCAAGCTCGCTTCCTCTTTTTGCTGGGGGGAAACACGGCTCATCCATCTTCCCGGGCGTTCTCTAATCTCAATGCCGCTTTCTTGCCGGCAATGTTCGCTCCAATATCTCTCAGGCTTTTCCCTCCCCTCCCTCCCTCCTCGCCAACTGTTATTATACCCTGGGATCGGCCTCCCAGCACACCCCATGCATTTTCAAGTAGTTCCGAGGAAGAAGTTCTTGCCGAGTATTATCCATGCCAATTTATCGCACATTTCTGGCTAACTTTAATCCTCTTCGTCGAGATCCATTACATCTTCCGGTTCAATGAATTTTCCATTACCCAACGAATTCTCCTTTCATCGTAATAACCCAGTCTGGCTGACGATGCTTTCTTCTACTCGGACTGGTTCCGTTATCAGTGTGCTTTCCTGCACGCTGACCACTTCCTGCCGTTGCACTCTCCACCGTTACAAATGAGTTTGACGCTGGTGTTCTAGTATTGCGGCATCTCGCAATTAGCCTGGAGGACGAAATCCGTTCTAAATATTTGATTTGGACGCACAGAGGGTTACTAGGTAGCAGTTGGTGTAAGGAGGCGGAAGGCGTTGTTTCCGCGTCCGATTAGATAGCGGAGTTTAAGAGATTGGGGAATATTTAAGCGAGGAGAAGAAAAGTCTCGGGTTTCTCTGGATCGAAAGGACAAACAAGTGTTCCGTGGAAGAAGTTGGAATAGTTGGAGCTCCGAGAGAAACGAGTAATTCGATCGAGGAGTGCTCCATTAAACCCCGGCATTCCCATTCGAGTTAATCGAGCGATGCCCACGTTCGCCAGCGGCCAATGTGAATGCGCCGCTATGCAGAATCGGATGATTAGATAAAAGTGGAGGAATCGCTGATGGAGGGAGCGCGTCTTGGCTGTCGGGAGCGAGCGAGGAGTACACATGCACTTCATTAGGCCCAGTTGACGTGTCTGCCTGCCTCCCTGCTCGCCTGCCTGCTCGCTCCTCGCATACGTACGTGCGTACGTAAACGACAATTCCGCGGTGCATTATTATCTCTCGTTGATCGTCGCACGGTATGCATGTGCCTGGCTGCCGGTGCTGCTGCTCCTCCTCGTGTCATTGAGGAAGCACGATTATGCAATTTCATCACGTACGCACCTCTCCCAATGTTCTCTCGACTCGCTACTCCACCAGTATACTCACTGTCACGCCGCGCCGCGCTCCTTCCATCTCCACCATGTTACATACATATACATCATACACATCGATCACCAGTTCTCCACTGCTCCAGCAGCGATACCAGCATCGCCCGAATCATCATTGATTTCGAGCACAACTCCTGGGATTACCATGTTACCTCGTCGATCAAAACTGTCGCGAATCTATTAAACCCTTCGGGAACAATTGCACTCACTCACCTTCATAATTATTGTCAGGGTTGATCATAGCCAGAGAAGAGTGATATTGCCATTTTAATGAATAAGTGGCGCTTGTCACCGACAGTTTTTATAATCGAATTAAAAAATGACAAACTCTTGGTGGTCGATGAGAAATCCTATTAATTATAATGGGGTGGTGTGCGATAGGAGCGGGAACATCGATGGCCTGATTCGATCAGGTTGCTTCTGGTCGGTGTAAGCAAGTTTGGCTGGAAGGGCGTCGCGTCAATCAAGTATTCAGCTGGGTACATTAGGAGTGGTGAATACAGTCTTGCTAATCCACACCGCGCCGGTTCAATGCGGTGTCGACGTCAATATAGCTGGCTTGTTAAAATTGTCGGCGAATAGGAGGTGCACACCTCGTTCTCTCACTCGCTCTCGCACTCGCTCTCTCTCGCTCT
Source organism: Ectemnius continuus (assembly GCA_910591665.1). Lineage (NCBI taxonomy): Eukaryota > Metazoa > Arthropoda > Insecta > Hymenoptera > Crabronidae > Ectemnius > Ectemnius continuus. The sequence continues at coordinate 1,026,831 of OU342868.1, read as the reverse complement.
GCCCGTATAATTTGGATCAATAGAGAGGCCAGCGAGCGAACGAACATTCGTTACAGCGTTACGTACGCTCGGTTCGATTCGAGCCTTTTCGGAGAGGCCGGATTTAGCGGCCTTTACACACCTTTCCGCCCTCTCATCGCTCCGTCTTCCAACCAAGTTAACCGCGCGCTTCCATCCATCCACCTTCCATTCGGATCCACCCACCAGAAACTAGATCACTTCTTTCTCGGGATTAGTCGCATTCCCGAGAATAGACAGTTGATTCCACTTCTTATTGGCTTGCCTCTCCAGTCGAGTCATCCCTCAACTTTTTAGTAATTGGACGCGCTTCATTTGAGAAAAAGAGTTTCCGAGTGCCGAGCGCGATAAATTGAACTTTCAATCGGAGGCTGGCACAATTGGTATTTGCAGGAGAGATTCCGCTAGCCGCACTGCGGTAGATTGTGCCGGTGGGTTGGCAGCTCGCGTGGAAACTCTCAGATCCGAGGAAAGAATTGGAATCGATTGATGAGCCTCGAATAGTTCTCCCTGCGGATGGAAATGAGTGGGAAGAGGTGCGCGCGCGCGCGCTTTCTCTTGCCGAGAATAGGGGTGGAATTATTAATAGAGATTGCGAGGAAGTGGAAGTTCAAATTGGGGGAGGTGCAGCACCGAATATTTCGAGGGTCTGTTAGTCTCAGTTTGCTTGGTCACTGTGTATAATGTTGCGGTGACAACGACTTCCGGCAAACATCGGTGACTAATGCTCGCTGAATCAATGAATCCAGTCGATCCATCTTCCCTCGAGAATTGGAAGGGTGCGCGGTTCCCCTAGTCTAATTCCATGGCCTGTCGTCCTGATCTTGTCGACACTCCCTTCCTTCCTTCCCTCCAACTCTCATCACTTTCATCCCCAAGTTGATTTCAAGCACTCGCGAAGATTGTATGGGAATAAATGTGGCGAAATCGCGATGTCCCTTCTCTCCGAGCGAGGCAATGAGCATAAGCGAGGAAGGGGGCTGTGGCTCCATTGATGGATCCTGCCGATTGCCGGATACTATTGGGCATTCAGCGACATGCCGGCCGGGACCATTGAATCGGCACAGGAAGCACTCGTTATCCAAACACGAGCGAGCCTCGAGGTCGAGCTCTTGAAAATTAGGCTTCTGCCTGGCCGCGCTGCCTGCCTACGCGCTCTTCTCTCTCTTTCCCTATATATATACATCTATAGAATGTCTGTGTGTGTGTGTATATAAATCGAGAAGGTCGCCGGAATCCGCGCCGCAAGCAGATAACACACCCCAGTTTCCTGTAAATTGCGTACAGCAAATCCGTGGAAGCGGCAGTTCGGCGAATGATCCATTGCAGATGATCTTAGCAGGAGAAAAGCCTGAGGGGATTAGGTCTGTTCCTAGTCAGCCGTATCGTCATCGACAGTCCTTTGCGTTCCACTGTATTTGCCTCATCTCGTCACGAGATTTTATTTGTATTTTTTTTTGTAGCACACCTCATCTCACGATTTTTTTTCTCACACATTTTTTTACAGCATGGCCGCTCAGATTCGTACAGGGTCGCCACGTTACCCAACATTCGCGACGACAACAAAACAGCCGATGGGATGTATAAGGTACACTCGCAGCGGAGGACTTCCCTTTCAATTGAGAGAAGTTTCTTCGTACTTCGCCTTTCGGGTTTCGGTGTCTTTGCTTATGTCGATCTCGCCAGATCCCAGTCTCTTCTCTTCGTCTTCTTTCACAGCATCTCTCGATCTCATTAATTTCTCTCGATCTGTCTCTTCAGCTTCGAAGACTAACACTTTCTCGTAACATTTCTCTTCCGCAGAGTCTTCTTCTGTCTTGGTCTTCTGTCCCTCCAGCAGTTCTCTCTTCACTATTATAACGATATTTGGCTATCTTCTTCGAACAGCTGATCACATGTCTTTCGAATTGCTTCTTCTCACGCCTCTCAAGAGTAATTTAACACTAGTCTCCCGCAACAGCGAATTTCAACAGACGCACGCTAACATACTATTAACACTCACACAAGGCTTATAAGGTTTATAAATAATTGAACTCTTCTGCCTAGTTTTACGGTGATGGTGCAGCAGTAGGTTATTTCACTAATGGGAAAGAATGAAGGGATGCTAGTTTACTATATAGATATACTTTGGAGTCAACTATTTCTAAAGAAACATTCGTTGACAAATCTAATAAAGCCGAATACCCCCTAAAAAATTTACGAAAAAATAAATTTTGAGCTAGGGCTCTGGAATTTTTACCACTTCTTTCTCGATGTAAAAAAACACTTTCTACCAAGTTTCAGCCCCGGGAAAGGTCGGGAAGATAAAAAAACATGGTCAAAACCGTTGAAATGAAATATTCCAGATCGGTTTTCCGCGTGTTTTAGGCAGAATTCCGGTATTTCCCCCACAACATTGATGTTTTTTATCCGTTTTGAGACACGAGCAATCGAAAAATCAAGCGTTCGTCCCGGTCCCAGAACCTTCGAAAAATCGAAAATTTTTGAAGGGGTATGCCTTAAAAAATTTGCGAAAAAATGAATTTTGAGCTAGGGCTTTGGAATTTTTTCTACTTCTTCCTCGATATAAAAAAACACTTTCTACCAAGTTTCAGCCCCGGGAAAGGTCGGGAAGATAAAAAAACATGGCATAAACCGTTGAAATGAAATATTCCAGATCGGTTTTCCGCGTGTTTTAGGCAGAATTCCGGCATTTCCCCCACAACATTGATGTTTTTTATCCGTTTTGAGACACGAGCAATCGAAAAATCAAGCGTTCGTCCCGGTCCCAGAACCTTCGAAAAATCGAAAATTTTTGAAGGGGTATGCCTTAAAAAATTTGCGAAAAAATGAATTTTGAGCTAGGGCTCTGGAATTTTTTCTACTTCTTCCTCGATGTAAAAAAACACTTTCTACCAAGTTTCAGCCCCGGGAAAGGTCGGGAAGATAAAAAAACATGGCATAAACCGTCGAAATGAAATATTCCAGATCGGTTTTCCACGTGTTTTAGGTAGAATTCCGGCATTTCCCCCACAACATTTATGTTTTTTTTCCGTTTTGAGACACGAGGAATTGAAAAATCAAGCGTTCGTCCCGGTCCCAGAACCTTCGAAAAATCGAAAATTTTTGAAGGGGTATACCTTAAAAAATTTGCGAAAAAATGAATTTTGAGCTAGGGCTCTGGAATTTTTACCACTTCTTCCTCGATGCAAAAAAACATTCCCCACCAAGTTTCAGCCCCGGGAAAGGTCGGGAAGCTAAAAAAATATGGCAAAAACCGTCAGAATTAGACGAAATTAATCATTCAAGGAGCTGTTTCCACCTGTTTTCAATAGAATTCCGGCTTTTTCACGACTGATAGCTATTGAATCGATTTGCTTCTAACATCACAATGGTCTGTTTATAATTCACAGTCGCGGCGAAAGACTCCAAAGCGGAGGGGGGACAACTTAGATGACTTGAAGCAAGAGTTGGACATCGACTTCCACAAAATCTCACCTGAGGAACTGTATCAGAGATTTAACACGCACCCCGAAAACGTGAGTACTAATTGTTAAAGATAAAGAGTAGCTCTCTCTCTCTCTGCCTGAGTGAGCTAAATCGGTAAGTGCTAATTCTAGAGCGTGTGTATTAATCGCAAGTCTGGCGCGTCGAAGCGCATCGACCTATATCGATAAAAATAAGCATGTCGAGGTGTTGCGAGCTGGCGGATTAACGGTAGATAAGATAAATATAAGAAGAGTCGGTGATATTTGAATAAATTGATTTGGTGGGATGCTCGCAGGGCCTCAGCCATGCGAAGGCAAAGGAGAATCTCGAGAGGGATGGTCCGAACGCCCTGACACCGCCGAAACAGACACCAGAATGGGTGAAGTTCTGCAAGAATCTGTTTGGCGGTTTCGCCTTGCTATTGTGGATCGGTGCGATCCTCTGCTTCATCGCGTACTCGATCCAAGCAACGACGAGCGAGGACCCGAACGACGACAATCTTTACCTGGGTATCGTGTTGGCCGCGGTGGTGATAGTGACGGGTATATTCTCGTACTACCAGGAGAGCAAGTCGAGCAAGATCATGGAGTCCTTCAAGAACATGGTGCCCCAGTTCGCAACTGCGATTAGGGAGGGCGAAAAGGTCAACTTGAGGGCGGAGGACTTAGTGCTGGGCGACGTGGTCGAGGTGAAATTCGGCGATCGTATTCCAGCCGACATCAGGATCATCGAATCACGAGGATTCAAAGTTGACAACAGCTCTCTGACGGGAGAGTCCGAGCCCCAATCGAGGTCACCCGAATTCACGCACGAGAACCCATTGGAAACGAAGAATCTTGCCTTCTTTTCGACAAACGCCGTTGAGGGAACCGCGAAAGGTGTAGTGATCTGCTGTGGTGATCAGACGGTAATGGGAAGGATTGCTGGTTTGGCATCCGGCCTCGACACTGGAGAGACCCCGATCGCCAAGGAGATTCATCATTTTATACACCTGATTACTGGCGTAGCCGTATTCCTCGGAGTTACTTTCTTCGTTATTGCTTTCATCCTCGGTTACCATTGGTTGGACGCCGTCATTTTCCTGATTGGTATTATTGTCGCTAACGTACCGGAGGGTCTGCTCGCTACAGTAACTGTATGCTTGACCTTAACCGCCAAGAGGATGGCATCGAAGAATTGCCTGGTTAAGAATCTGGAGGCCGTAGAAACTTTGGGCTCAACTTCCACTATCTGTTCGGATAAGACTGGAACCCTCACACAGAACAGGATGACCGTCGCCCATATGTGGTTCGACAATCAGATCATCGAGGCTGATACCACCGAGGATCAATCTGGACTTCAATACGACCGTACTAGCCCCGGATTCAAAGCACTCGCCAAGATCGCTACCCTCTGCAACCGCGCTGAATTCAAGACCGGACAAGATCGTCTTCCCATTCTCCAGAGAGAAGTCAATGGTGATGCATCCGAGGCTGCCCTTCTCAAATGTATGGAACTCGCTCTTGGTGACGTGATGGGCTATAGAAGACGCAACAAGAAAGTCTGCGAGATCCCCTTCAACTCGACCAACAAATATCAAGTCTCAGTTCACGAATCCGAGGACCCCAATGATCCCAGGCACTTGCTCGTAATGAAGGGAGCTCCCGAGAGGATCCTGGACCGATGCTCGACCATCTTCATCGGCGGCAAGGAGAAGGTGCTCGACGAGGAAATGAAGGAGGCATTCAATAACGCTTATCTCGAATTGGGCGGTCTCGGCGAACGTGTCCTCGGTTTCTGCGACTTCGTGCTGCCGTCCGACAAATTCCCGATCGGCTACAAGTTCAATTCCGATGACCCCAACTTCCCGTGCGAAGGACTCCGCTTTGTTGGCCTGATGTCTATGATTGACCCGCCCAGGGCTGCGGTGCCCGACGCGGTAGCCAAGTGCCGTTCTGCCGGCATCAAAGTCATCATGGTAACCGGTGACCATCCGATCACTGCCAAAGCCATTGCCAAATCCGTCGGCATCATCTCTGAGGGTTAGTACCATCTTTTATTCTATTGGCTACAGGCTATTCTCAAGTTTCTCTGAATTTTTAATGAAAAGTATAACATGTGAATTTGCTTGTTCAGGTAACGAGACCGTCGAGGATATCGCTCAGCGGTTGAACATCCCAGTATCCGAAGTAAATCCTCGCGAAGCCAAGGCTGCTGTCATCCACGGATCCGATCTCAGGGAACTGAACTCCGACCAACTGGACGAGATCCTCAGGTACCACACCGAAATTGTGTTCGCCCGTACCTCCCCCCAGCAAAAGCTCATCATCGTTGAAGGCTGCCAGCGTATGGGTGCCATTGTCGCAGTAACTGGTAAGACTTTGGCCTTCTTTAAAAAAATACTGCCAGCCAAGATGGTTCAAGGAATTTTTACAAAATAATGATGGGTTACAGGTGACGGTGTAAATGATTCCCCGGCGTTGAAGAAGGCTGATATCGGTGTCGCCATGGGTATCGCTGGCTCTGATGTATCCAAACAAGCAGCTGACATGATCCTGCTCGATGACAACTTTGCCTCTATTGTAACTGGTGTCGAGGAGGGTCGCCTGATCTTCGATAACTTGAAGAAATCCATCGCGTACACTCTCACCTCGAACATCCCCGAGATCTCACCTTTCCTAGCGTTCATCCTTTGCGACATACCTCTGCCTCTCGGTACCGTCACTATTCTCTGCATCGATCTCGGAACTGACATGGTAAGTGCCGTTCATCATCTACCCTTTCGAGCATTTCCATCTGGAAGTGCTGGAAAATTATTTTCATCCACGCAACGACTATTCGACGGTATCTACCAGGCACACGCAATTGGTTCCTTCGGAAAGTCGTTGTTCGATCCTCCTTATAATGTGCCAGTTTTTCAGCGATTATTCTTCTTCGTGTTTTCCCTAGCGTTACCACTTTTATTATTATGTGCACCTTCCCAAATTTTCTCTGCGACGGCGATCGAACGATTGCCAAGCAGGTGAATTCTATCGAAGGTCCTAAATCTTAACTGATAATTGTCAGGTACCAGCTATATCACTGGCGTATGAAACTGCGGAGTCTGATATTATGAAGAGAAGACCCCGTGATCCTTATCGGGACAACTTGGTCAACGAAAGGTCTTTTTTCTTACAGACAGACTAGATCCAATTCCGATATCGCTCATGACCTACCGTAATAATTACTAGATTTTGGCAGCCTCTTTGATGCAGCTAGACCTCCACTATACGGCTTGTTCGTCGAAATCCCACGTAGCAGTCTCACTATGGCTAGAAACTTACTCGGATAATATCTAACATTTTTCTCATCTAGGTTCTCTCTTTCAGGATAAGATATTTATAAGATTTAACAATATCATAGCCTTTCTTATTCAGCTGCAACAATCTGCAACTCACTTTCTCTCGAGGATACATTATTCTTTTGGAGGTACAGGTTTTTGCGGCTGGATACAATTATTTTCCAGCAGTGTGACCCTCGTGGAAGGTCTGCAGAACAAATTTTAGGGACTTACTCAATGACTACGATCTGGCCATTGACAAACCTAAACTTATCTTTCCCAATTCTTCCCCCCCTCCAAAAGCCGATGTGCTCCCACCCAATTGTCTTAATGAATTTGGTTTTTCTCAGTTGATTTTTGCTTATCTTCTACGCTTCATCTTAAGACACCCGCAAGAATACTGACTGTCATAGGTGATCCTGAAATCGCTCGTCCTCGGAAGTGCGATCAGGACATCAATTGACGAGAGTCAGTATCTTGGCGGGTCAAGAGTATCGAAAGATATCCATGATTTAATTGTTAGCGTTGTTACTGAGCTTGTTGATAATGTGACGTCAGGTGCCAGCCATCTCACTTGCCTACGAGGAGGCAGAGAGCGATATTATGAAGCGACAGCCACGAAACCCCTTCACTGACAAGCTAGTTAATGAAAGGTAACACATCAACAACATAACAGAGCCTTGACAAAACTCTACACAAAATTCTCTTTGCTCCGGAAAGAGTCATCGGTGACATTGATCCATTGGGTTCTCGAAGCTCGCATTTTCCAATTGGAAACGCGTTGAACCTTGATGTGTTTAACGTCAAACAGCCTACTAAGTTCCCTTTAATTGCTTGATTTTGTAAACAACAACACTTAGAGCTTCGGGAACCCGATCACACGGTCGCGATCGCTCTCTTTTTTGCCAAGTTTCTCAAGACTATTACGATTCTCATTTTTCTCCTATGGTTACTCTAGTAGTTAGTTCGCTCTATCTCGTAAGACACTGTGTATTCCTCTCGAATACCGAGAAAGACAAATGACTCGAAAGACACACACTTCTTCCTCGGACACACTGTCAATCGTCCAACAGGCCTGTCTGTCTTGGGTGGCGCGTGAGCAAATTAATCCCTGGCGGTACTCGGGCTTCTTTCGATTGACAATCCTCTTGTCTGATAATATCCACGTCCGATTAACACTTGTACAGTCGTCTCTTGAGTTCAGGATGGTTGTGTGCACTATAAGAGGAAATCTTAACAGGCTCGACCAGTGTTGAAAGTCGGGTCGGGTCGGGCCGGGTGAATGTTGATCCGTGGTGAGAGGGGGTGTGCCACCTGCCAAATCGCCTGGGGGGCTTGGTATATAACGCTGGTCATACGCTACCAACCTATCTTTTCCTTTGTTTATTTTATTCCTAACGTGCTTCAAGCTGAGTTTGGTCTTTGGGGGTGCAGTCTTCTGGCACGGTGCACACTTCCTCTCGGGCTGGTGGCCGAGGCGCGGGCCGAGGCACGGCCCACGGGACCGGGGCTAATTTGCTCGACGTCTCTCCGCTGCGATGAGCTCGTCAAGTGCGCTAGGACAAATGTGTGGCAAGGTAACAGGCTCGTGCACGCAGGTGTAACACACTCCAGGGCTGTTTTTGGTGACTGGGTATCTAGCTAAGAGCTTTATTATCCGACTTTTTCAATCTAAACACTCTGCCTCCCTACTCGAAAAGACACAGTCGACGCTCGCCTCTTCAACTCGATTATTTCTTGTACAGTTACCCTTGCTCGTCCAGACTGACCACATCACAGACAAGTTCTTGCTCCATGAAATTAGTCTCGGTCATACTATCGTCCACTTATCCATCTAAGAGAAAGTTCTCATAGAAAAAGATTGAATATTTCACTGGTGGTCGCTGACAGGACGAGCAATCGTAATAATGACTATCTCTCGAAGGTTTTCTCCCTTCCTCTTAAAGTCGACAGTCAAGCAATCGCGCGTCAGTGACGATGAAGCTCGATTGTGTTAGTGTTGTTTCATTGACGCCAAAGGTAAGCCGATCTGCCTCTCTGAACCACTCTCTTTCTCTCTACTCTACTCTACTCTTCTCTTTCTCACTATCTATCTATCTACTTTGCTCTATCTCTATCTTTCAATCTACTTTCTACACCTGGCTATCTATGATTTCTCGTTAATTTACCACTTCTTAAGCTGAACTTTCCTCAGTGGTATACATGTATACCAGGGATCCAACAGTGGTGTGTGTCGTGATCGATGATGCCCAACACCTGCCGTCGGCTTGAGGTATAAGGGTCGTGCTCGCTATCAAGGAAATTCTCCTTTTTCAAACAACTCGCATGATCGTTGGGTATCGAGAATCTCTCTCAGCATTTTATTTCTACGCCTGATTCCATCTCTATATCTATCTATCTATCTATCTCTTCTGCCCACTCTCTCTCTCTCCCTCCCTTTCGAGGGAGAGTTTGGTACTCTCGAATAGTAGGCAACAGCATATATCAATTCTTCAGCTTGAGGTACACAAACTGACACACAGACATAGACGGGTAGTTTTCGGGAATTAAGTAGTCGTTGATTTTTATTGCGAGATTTTGAAGCGCTGCTTTATTTCCACGAAGAACCGAAGAGCAGATAAGTCAGCAATAATTTTGATCATTAGTTCTGCTATAACAGACAGTCTGTGCCTTCGATAATTTTTTGGGCCTCTTTTCTTTACTCTCTTTCTCTCGCTCTCTCTCTCTATCTCTCTCCGAGTCACATTCTTCTCCTATTTCTCACTCTTTCTCAGCTATTTCTACTTCTCTTCTCCACTACTATTCCTTGGCTGCCTCTCACGCCGCCGGCCAAATTTTTCTCCCCTTATTACACCTCGCTCTCGACAATACGTGAATGCGACAACAAGTCGTCGTGCGCCTCAAAACGGCGAGGATTAAGTAGATGTGTCCAGTAATGCCAAGACCACAGAAATCGGTGGTGAGCCACTGGCTGCCCCGAAACTTTGCAAAATTGTTGATTAGCGCGATGATGGAAAGTCGATTTTTTTCTTACTTTTTCATTGTACGAACGAGAGACACGATATCAACAATTTTGCGCAAGGATAACTTTGGGAAAAGGGTGGAAAATCAAACTGATCCAATTCTGCGCTACTTTTCTGATTGCTCAAACTCTCCAGCCTGAATTTCAATCTCAACATCGAACCAGCTATTCTATCGCCATCTTCCGCCATCGTTCGGGCTAGAATCTTGTTTTGCCAGCTGACAGTTTAATGAAAATTGCGACTAGAAGTTTTGTACGAGCGGGTGACACAACACGTTGCCCAACCTGGCTACGTCTAGGCGTATATGTATAGTTGACAATGCCATTGTTATCGCATTGTACACTGTCTCACTAGTATTACGATTATCTTGATTACCTTTGTCGTAATTAGATTAATTGCCAGCATTAGCTCATCAACCTATATATGGTAATCGGTATTATTAGAACTATTATTAGCATTAGTCGAGCTGATCGGCTGATTCGCGCTACCGGTCGCCGCTCTTCGATCTCATTATTACCACTCTCACCACTCTCACCACTTACTTACCTCTGCCACTGTCAGCCTGACCATTACGAGATTGCCAGAGCAGTGATCTCCTCTGACATCCACCAAAGCATCGCAACCAATCACAGTTCCAGCAACTGTATACTGGCATTTCGATCTTACTTTTATATCTACTCTGATCACAGCTGCCGCTGCCGCATACTTCTGTATTACTACTGTTACTACTATTTACCTTATGTATACTACTTATCTACTGTTTTTTATCGCCACGACATCACCGCAACCTTCCCCAGTAACGACGAGACAGGCACAGCTCTGTACTGTTTTGGGCCTCACATCAACTTTCTTCCAGTTTTTTGACTTTCTTTACAGTCCTATCACATTTTGTATTCTATATATATATATATCTGCGCTGCCTAGCCCGCCGCTGTGCCTCTTCTACAACTCTGCGACGCTGTGGCAACTTTCTAAAGGGTGCTGAACGACTGCGAGCGTACACAAAACACGATTGTGCCATTTTTAAAGAGTCGAGTGCTAAATGCCAAATGCGCAAGGGCGCGGTCCATGCATATTCTCTACCGTATTAGACCATCGCAACGGTTTATCGCTATTTTAACAGCTCATTGTGCACGGAAACACACCATGCCATATTTTCCTCCCTTGAGAGTTTAACCCTTGACTTATTGTTCGGAAAAGAATTATTGGTGGTGGTGTAACGCTTCTGGTACGCTTGGTTTAGTGGAATGGGGTTGTCTCCGTGCACGAGGGGCCTCATATTTATAAAGGTACTAACAGAGAGATGAAGCTTGATTTCTATGGAAAGTGCACGAAAGAGAAGGGGGAAGTTGGCGACGCTCGGGGGATGCTCACTGCCATTCAATAGTCTCGCTAGAGTATTCATGAACCCTTCGTGTGTAGGGATGTATTATCGAGTAAATCGATTATCGGGTGATCCAATAAATTGATATGAAGGAGCATCGCCCAAGCGTGAAGCCAGCGAAGCAAGGCGATGAGGTAACGCATTCTTGAAGAAGCCGTGATAGATTATGAGCACGAGCTGGAAGGGGACCACATCGCTGTAACGTTCCTTATTTTTCACGCTGCTTCGGCAATCGTCAGCGACGATTTTTCCTTCGCCTCAACCAAAAACAAACAAACAATCGACCAGTTCTCCGGCTCTCGGACGACGACACCGCACGCTTGAAACCTCCCTCGACAAGTGTAGTGTCCGGGAGCACTTCCACCGGGCGCCCTCGATTCTCCAGGGCTTTTCTTTCCTCCCGACAGGAAGATAAACACGGGAGAGTTAGCGGTCTGGCATTAATCACACTAGAGTCGTCCGAGAAGATAACTGGTCGGAGCTATCACTTTTCTCGAGCAGAGAGCACGTTGCACGGCGTATGGCCGATCGATCTTTCCTCCGAGGGTGTGGTTCCCTCGCCACCTCCTGCACAACTCCCTCCTCCTCCTCCTACCAACTTCTCTATCAGGAGGAGGAGGGCCAGGAGGAAAAACCGGCGGAAAAGCGAAGCCCTGTCAAAATCAGGATTACATAGTATGTCTCTTGAATGAGCGCGCTCTCGAAGGGCGCGGGAGATGGGCTGCTCGTTCTACCTCTTCACTTTTTTACCTTCACTCGCGCGATATCTCCTTGCCTCTGTTTCGCTTTTTCACGCCCACTCGCTCTCTTCTTATCACAGACACTCGCTCTTTCTCTTCCTCTTTCTCTCAATCAATCAATCAATCAGTCAGTCGATCAATCGATCTCTCTTTATCTCTCGCTCAATTTCTCTCGCTCAATTTCTCTCTCTCCTTCCATCTCTCTCTCTTTCGCTCGCACTTTATGAACACATATATCATGTTTTTTGGCGCCCTGTATATAGTACTTTATTATACCATACGCATATGACCTGTATGACCAAATCGAGTGTATATACTACTATTGTCTATGGCATTTTTTATGGTATCTACTTTTGTACTTGCTGGGGGCACTTGGTTCACACTTTTCTAATCAATGGTGGATGGCAGGTGCCGGCCATCTCGCTAGCCTACGAGGCACCGGAGTCGGACATTATGAAACGGCAGCCCCGCGATCCTTACAGAGACAATCTTGTCAACCGAAGGTGGGTTTCCAAACTACCCACCCACCACACCCACATCCACACAGAACCTACGCCAACACAAAGAATTCAGAAAACCTTGCGAATATTTGCACTCCCAACAGTGGGCAGTACATACACAGAAACATACACACACATAGATATTTATACATGCACACAGGGCAACTGAAACTCGCCCTTCTCGTCTAACAAAAATCACAAACATCCATTCGTTCTCGTTATGTGCCAAACACACACAGAGACACAGACACAGACCCAACTGTTTCCCGGGGGTGGCCAAACCCAGCCGTGTTTTTCTTTGTTAATGTTCGCGCTATAGATCGCCAGACAACTTTCTTTCTCTCCGACTTTGATTTCTCCACTTGTCTGCAAGGCGGCTTCTTTCACTTTTCCTGCCGGGGCTTTTGGCCACTCTTACACCACCACACCACCACAAGCGTACATCATTAAATGTGTGCACGCATATGTATGCGCACCACTGATTGTTATACGGCAGAACAGAGTGTCTACTGATGTTGGGCTCGAATCAGTAAAAAATGACCAAAGAAAAAAAGAGAATAAAAGACAGAATCCACAGTGGAAGAGGAGAGAGGCGTCTCGGTGGACACTCTGCACTATCAGACAATAATTACACAAGGCTCTAGGAAGCTAGTTGATTAGTATAGCACAGCAAGTACTTAATAGGAAAGTTACGATGTTGGGAATGCCGAATGCTTTAGCCACACTTAGAGACTGTTCACTTGATCGGCGACTAATACGCTCTGCGACCTAATCGTTTAGCTTGAACTCTACGTGTCTAGCCGTTGCACTCTTCTGTGTGCGCGCAAACCGAAAGGCTCGGTTTCCTTTCTTCTTCTTGTTCTTCTGTTTGTTTGTTTTCTTTTTCTTAACAACAACCAACCACTGAAAAGAGGAGGAACGAAACATAGGAACCTAGAGGGAAGATAGCGTGTACAGATTTAGAGGAGCAGCAACACACAGAGAGCCGAGCCGAGCCAAGCCAAGCCGAGCTTGCGCTCGAAAATTGCACGGCCTGAGCAGCGTTCAGCAATTAACAAACCGCTACAGAACTATCGACTGAACCCTGACTCTATCAATTACTAACTGCTTCATTCGACCAATTACTCATCGAACCATCCAACCAATTCCGCCTCTCTATTTCTATCACTCTCTCTCTCTCTTTCTAGCTATCTCTTACTCTGTTACTCTCTAACTCTCTTGGCCTTTCTATCCTCTATCCTTTATTTTCTTCCCATTGATCCCGATACTTACTAATGCGCTCGCGTGCCTCATCTCTATTACTGGTCTCTTGCTCTCTCTCTCTGCTTATATCTATGCCTTCTACCCTCTTATTCTGCGAGACGCTCGGCGAGCTACAAGACTGATATCTAACACGTGAAATAATCGCATGCAACCATCATCTTAGTCGATTCTGCTTAGCTCTTATTTCTGAAGAACTGAGAGAAGTGAGGATAAAAATTAAAGTTTGCGATAGGGGTTCAGTTCCTGCATGCTGGTTGATTTAGATCAGAATCTAGGGCAACACCCACCCGCGGAATCGACTGCGTGCTGGTTCATATCTATGGGGGACTAAAAACAATTCAAGCAGCTTCTTATCTTGGTCATCGCCGAGTCTCACGGTTCGACAAAGTCGAGCTTGGGTGCATGCGAGGTGGGAAGCTCGATCGAAAGGGAAAGAAAGAGTGCACCGTGAGATTTGGCGGAGGGCAAAGCGTGTGTGTCGTCTCGTACGTGTGTGCGCGTGTATGTCGTATGCTGTGTGTGGCATGTCTAGGTGTGAAGAACCGATTGTTACCGTCTTCGTATCAGATCGGTAAGTAATTTGCATTTTGGCCTTAACGGGTACCTACGGCTTCCGTACTAACACCACCAACTGGGCTACTAGAAGTAAACCAATTTAGGCAATTAGAGACACACACAACAGCTTCCTCCGACCTCCAACGAAAGCCCCGAGAATCCTGTGAATGTTTGGGTTCGTAAATTTTTGGGACAGGTTGCTAGACCTCGGATTAATCCAAGTTAATGATACGTGACGGGAATTACGGGTCGGTTCCTTGGAGGCCAGAGTAAATTAGCAGAGCCTCCTCCCCTCCATTATCGGCTTGGAGGTCATGGGGTTAATATATTTCTCTGTCTCTAGGCTTATTTCGATGGCATACGGTCAGATCGGTATGATCCAAGCAGCAGCAGGCTTCTTTGTCTACTTCGTAATCATGGCTGAGAACGGATTCCTGCCCCTACATCTTTTCGGCATCCGAAAGCAGTGGGACTCGAAGGCTATCAATGATCTTACTGACAGCTACGGCCAAGAATGGGTAATTGGAGATTGCGCATGATTGAGTGCTTCTTTTAGGATTGGATGATGGATAGGGTGGTTGATGATGATCCTACTATTTGTTGGAACAGACATTCCGGGACCGCAAGACACTCGAGTTCACCTGCCACACGGCCTTCTTCGTATCTATCGTGATTGTACAGTGGGCCGATCTGATCGTCTGTAAGACACGACGTAATTCCATCATCCATCAAGGAATGAACAACTGGGCCCTCAACTTCGGTCTGGTATTCGAGACCGCCCTCGCCGCGTTCCTAAGCTACACGCCCGGCATGGACAAGGGTCTTCGCATGTTCCCTCTCAAGTACGATCGAGCATAATTTTTATCAGGGCTAGTCACCATAGGGATGGACAGGTGATTAACCGATGAAATGTGATTGATTGCAGATTCGTTTGGTGGCTGCCAGCCATTCCCTTCATGTTCGCCATCTTCATCTACGACGAGACGAGACGATTCTACCTCCGCCGAAACCCAGGCGGCTGGCTCGAGCAAGAAACTTACTATTAGACACAGAGAAGAATAATCACACACGCAGAGCGCGCGCGCAAGAGAAAGAGCGAGAGGAAGCGAGAGAATGATGAGAGCGAGAGAGAGAGTGAGACGCATACCCACGCAGAAATACACCGAAACTAAAAAAGTAAATCACTCACGTAAACACACACATTTTACATGGGGCGTGCTACTGAGTCTATCCGTACTGTCGCGAAAAGCCTGGGTAATGGCGGAGGCGAAGATGAGTGAGAAGAGGATGGGATGACATTTGGAATGATTGGTTGAGCCGATTCGTCGAACGACTACGATAATGGAGTGCCATGCAACGTGGAGGAATCTGACGCGCGGAGAAGACTTGCATGCACTCTCGTTACAGTGTGAAGTACAAAAGAAAAACGTTCGTCATTTTGGCTCTGCAGCTTGCTTGCACGCGCGTGCCGGTGTAGTATTAACGATCATCGTTCGAAGATACCGAAGGATCGACGAGGAGGGTTCTACGAGCAACGTCGTCGGGAAGCACGAGCTTCCAGGTACACACCTACACAGTCCTGAGTGTTACAAGATTGGTGCTGCCATTGGTTTGTCGACGGAATATACTGCGAGCATCGCTGGACGATCGAATGGAAACTAAAGTAGGGCCTAAATGAGAGAGAGAGAGTGTCGACGTATGAGGAGGGCCAAGATCCTCGGGTACTTCGTATCTTGAACAACAACATCTACGAAGCATTCGACGAGAGAGGCCTGGAAGAGTGAAAATAGATCAAGAATCGCGAAAAGGGCGCACGCTAGATAAGGGAGGAGCGACAGATCGACGGACCACGCGCACGTCCGTACGAACGTCGAAGGGGGACGCGAAATCCGTCACACGGAAATAATTATCGATAGCACATTACGTAGACGTCTTGTGATATCGAAAATCTTCATAGACATCCCGTTCAATGTCGCTTAACGAAACAAGCTACGTAAGTCAGTACGCTGGATTGGCACGCCCTTATTAAGATTTCCGAGAAATATACGACTCATGAAAGAAGAGATGGAGCCAGGATAATAAGTAAGAGCGTATACAAAACGGCATAAGCATTAAACTGAGAAACAAAAGCTACAAAAAAAAGAGGAATTCGGGATGGTAAGATTACAAGCACTGGAGTAAGAAGAGCATATTAAATAGACGTCTCGTGACACCAAGAATCTTGATAGAAGCTAATTAAATATTAATTAACGATGAAACCAGTACGCTAGATTGGCACGCCCTAGTTATCCATGATGAGATGAGGAGTTATAATAAATACCTAAGTGAAATAAAAAAGTAAAAGCGCGTTCGCAGTATTCATTATTATTATAAATAATATCGTTCGGTTTGAGTAGCTGTCAAGGTCAGAAATCGCATCGCGTAGATTCAGTAGTTGAGTCTCCGTACGAGGATTGCTGCGCGAAGGCTGGGCTGGCCAAATGCTGTCGATAAAAAGAGATGGTCAAAGCAACGGAGAGCAGAGGAACGCCCGAGACAGGACGAAGGGAAGAAGAAGGCAGGATACACGTGAACGGGAAAGGAGCGTGCAGGGTAGATGGATGATGGATGACGAAGTTAGTTCCACGGGGTGTGTGTACGCCTCGGATCCACGAGCGAGATGAGACGCGCGTGGACGAACACGGGGGAACTATGCCGGCGAATGGACAGTATATAAATAATTACAACTTAAATCACTACCAGCTGACAAAGATACATAAACTAATAAAGAATACGTTATTTAATTACACGAGCGAATAGTAAGGCGGTGGTCGCGGCAATTGAATGCCGTTGGACCGGAGCAACGGCGGCGTGCCGCGATCTGCCGAAAGGAACAAATGAATTATGAAAATGTTGTTGATTAAAAGAGGTAATAGAGAAATACGAGAGTTTAACGAAAACTAAATAACGAGCTCCTAGACCTGTTCTTGGAGGCGACAGATAGTCGAGATAACAGGATATACGCTAGTAGAGGATGATAACGACATAGGTGAGCAGGCGAGGAAATGGGAAACGAGAGATAAAAGTAAAACATTCTTACTTAGGCGAGACTAAAAATATAAAAAAAAGGTATAAATTCATTCTCTTAGTTTTTCATAGGTTTAAACGCCAGCGAGACAGCTCGCTATAAATCATTGACCCCCGAACGCAGAACGCCCTGTACTACCAACCTGCGGTCAATCGTGTGTATGTGTGTGTCAGTGTCGAACAACGTCCCTTCGAAACAGAAAAACCGAAGGACTTAAAATGCCTGCCACGCGATTTTCGGGCCAGATCGATTCGAGCCGTGTCCTCATATGTCGGTCCGTGTTCAAACGTGCTTTATCCTGGGCTTCTCCTGCACGAAACGTTGTCATTAAATGCTGACGCTCCGAGCATTCGTTCGACTAGGAGCCTTTCGGTGAAAAATCCCCGATTTTGCCCGAAGGGAACTGTACCTTGGCATAAATGGGGAGTCGCCCTCGATCCATTAAGGTGGGATGAAGAAAGCCCCCCTCCCATTTCTGTCCGAGGCTCCTCCTCGGCCTCCGAGACAGCGGGCCCCGAAAGAATGCCCGAGGCTCGCGGTAGATGCTTGTGAGGCTCGCGTTCGACGACTCTGGTCCTAAAACTACCCTAAGTGTTCAATAATCGAGGTGTTCTCGAGGTGCCGTACACGCGTAACATGTTCTTCCTTCGCCAATCCCCCTGATGCCTCCGACGACTCGGTATATCCGATAAGATCCACCGGGATACAAACTTCCTTAGCCCCTCCGGTGAATTTTCTCTGTTGCGCGCGCGAGGGGCTCTGCGAAGCTGCTTTCTGGGGTAATCTCTCCAGGTAAGGAAATGAGTGAGACGCGATATTAAAAATTACGCAACCGTGCAATTCTCCGAGCATCGGGGGGATCGGTGAGGATAAGCTTTCCGAATTCTTTTCGTGACATGTGGATCGCCATTGAATTTCAACAAAGTCTTTGCGCATGGAGGAGAAACTGCACATGAAAGATAGCAAGTGTACCGTCGTCGCGTTGCTCGTCGAACTCGGATGTCGGCCAGGCCCCGGCCTGTCGTAAACTGGTATCCTTCGTTTAACCACTTATCTGCTCTTCTCCACCCAAAGGGAAGTAAGGGGAGAGACGTAGGCCTCCTCAGCTAAAAATCGACTGCTAGAATTGCTCACGTTGGTCCAGAGAGAAGGGCTATTTCGTTTTCATGGTGTTTCTTGGTTCGTATTACGAGACAATACGATGACTCCGCGCGTTTCAGATCGATCATTCCTGTCACAACGAAAAGAAGCTCGCCCGGAAGCGTTGATAATCGTGCTTGGAGAGTCGGAGCTTTTCTCAGGTGGATTCCCCCTGTTTCTCAAGATCGAGCCCTACCAGGAAAGAAGAAGGAATGGGTGCGGACGGAGAGGAGAGGAGAGGAGCCAGCAGTCCTCTCGATCATTGCAGAGTAGGTTTAGCGAAAGGATGGAGTAATCTGGTATTGGATCCGTGGTTGTCGACAGGGTGTTCCGTGCCCGGGGGGCGTAGGAGCCCAAAAATGCTTTGCCGTCGTGCGCCGCCTCTTTACTTTAGGCTAATAATTTAAATATTAATAATATAATAATAATAATTATAATATAATACATGTTACAATAAGATATTATTAGATGTAATTATTATATATGGTTTAGTCTAGATCGTGTTGTTGAAGAAAAAACAAAGTACGTATAAGCGAACAAAAAAATATGAAGTATGACGACGACGAGAGAAAGAAAGAGTAAAAATCAAGGAAAGTGGCGGTGAGAAGAAATTTCGGTCTAAGACCACAATTTTGCGGCGGACTGAGCGGGATACAGACGAGAATCCGCTTATGCTTTCGTGCGTGGTAATCTAATGTTTTTCAGGCAGCAGCTTCACCGTGACTTTCGGCACGATGCCCACACTTTCGACCGCTGCACCATCGAATCCCCCTTCTCGATCGTGTCACATCAACAACTTAGAGACCTCCCTTCGAAACCATGAGCTTACCACCCTTTCATTTAACTCTTCTCTGCGTTTCCGGCTACGCGAACAGATTTGCGGCTGGTCACAAGCTTTTCGCCTTCTACTTCGCATCCTCTTACATGCAAAGCCCTCCGCCTTCTACTCCCGTTTAACTTGTTAGACTCCTGGGGGGAGAAGTCGCAAATCAGTTCATGTTCTGCAAACGGCCACTTCCTTCCTCTTCGATCGGTGAGATAAAATATCGCGCGACACATAGTTCGTATGAATCAGTGCGTACGAGCGGGAAGCGGGAGCAAGAGAAACGCATGAATGTGGGGGAGAGAACGAGATCTTCTTAGTTTTCCGCTTTCAGTTGCTACGACCGGGCACAATAATTGACAAGAACTCTTATCAATCGAGAACAATTGGCGGACGAGATACTGCGGCAGACACATGGGATAAAACGGAGAACGAGATCCATTACGAGTACATTTCCAAAAACCGAAAAAAAACACAATATCGCATAACGGTGTCACGAGAATTCTGTGAAACGTCGCCCCTGCACAGCCCGCCACATCACGACAGAATCATTGAATGATTAAAATATGAACAAAAAATGAATGATGTTTTATTAATATTGTACATATTTTAAATAATTGAAGACGGACAAACAGATCGTGCGTGAATGGTGACCCACGGAAAGGCGCTCCACTTGTCAGGACCGCCTTTTGAGTACGGGTCCCTTGTACTCTTTTCTGTTTTTCCTTTTAGCGCCGCATACACACTCCAAACATACACACACACACACACACACACACACACACACACCCCTAAAACACCAGGCAAATCGGCACACATACGCATACACACGCCAAGAACATAGACACACACGTACACGCTCAGAAATAAAACGTACACCGCTCTACCAACTATCTCTTCTAATTGACGATTCCTTTCATATTAATTATTCTATAAGTTCTGTTTTCACACATGAAATACATTAAGGAAGAAACGAGAGACATTGTCCAACCCAAGTGTCATTACTTTTGATGTTAAATAAAAAATACATAATTAATAAAGCACTCTTTGTCCTACCTCCCCGATCGACGACTACGAAATGTGCGCGCATAGGTGTGAGCTTAGGGATAGAAAGAACTCACAATAACTGTCGTAATATTTATTACGCTTATGTACACTTGTAATTATTCCAGCCATGTTTAATTCCTATAAATTTTAATTTCACTTACATCCATGTTGTTTCATTCTACATCCGATGTCTCCAGCTTCTCTCTGTCCTTGCGAAGATTTTTCTTTCGCAGTCTTTGTATATGCTTCTTCAGTTTACCAGAATTCTTCAGATTCTCATATTGAGATACCAAGTCCAGGACCTTCTTCTCAGCTGTAACAAAAAGCAATCCTTATAGCAACTAGACATACATTACTTTGTGCAAAATACAAAGAAACTATCTTTTACATTTCTTCTTGAATTTAGGCTTTTCTCCATGCTTTATGGATTCTACTATCTGCCTCTTCTCTTCACTCTTCTGCTCCTCTTTCTGTTTATGCCTCCTTTCTTCGCGCAATTGATTCTCAAGCCTTTGAATTAAATACTTTATTTTCTTTATGAGTTTGGGATCCTTTGCCTCCTTCAGCTCCATCTTCAGCTTCTTCAGATCATTCTCCTTGAGATCATTGATAAAACTGTAGGCATTCTTAAATGCTTTCTCATTGAATGTCCCACACAAGCTGTCAAATCGTGGATCTCGTGCTATCCGCTTCTTTACTTGAATTATTTCCTTGAAACGTGACACTGGCTTTTTCGCGGACATCTCTCGTGGTCGATTCTTATTTTCCCGCTTAAACTCAACCTTCTTGACTTTTCGTGGCCCGAACATCGCTTCATTGTAGACCTTCGTTCCGAGCTTCTCCTTCAGTTTCTGAAGGTCCTCGAAACTCATCTGAGAAAGCTCAGATCTAATTTGATCCTGGAATGTAAGGAAACAATATAATTATTAATAATCAAGTCATGTTTCTAAGCGAATCTTAACCTGTCGGTCAATTAAATAGTGTACAGATTGTATGTGAGTGAAACTATCAATAAATACTTCTTGATAAGCAAGCTTACTTTATCCTTGTCCTCGGTAAGTAACGCATCCTCCTCATCGCTCATGTTGGATAACGATAAATAATGATAATACCAGTTGTTATTTCTCCCTCTCTTGCCTCTATCCTGTAGGCAGCCATAGCTTCTTTATTAGTTCATCCTGAGGGCATCAGAGGGCCAAGGAGGATTCACCAATTCCTATCTTCGATTTACAGTATTACTGCCCGGCGGTTACATGTATAAGCCGATATCAGATGGGTTTGCTTGGTAAGTGCTACAGATCGACCGCAAATTGCGTAACGTTCCCAATGCATTGACTTTACATAACGAATCCTAGTCGCATAAGTGCTCTTATATCGAGAATCATCGTTTAACATGCATGTGTGCATACCCCCCGAGCTGCGTAAAAAGGATAATTGTGTTGCGTAAAAAAGAGGAGGCTGCATTGTGGCTCCCTCTCATCGTTCAATCGTAACTTATACACGAGAGACTCAAGGTTACACCAGGTTACAGGTGTAATCCAATAAACATCATTACTTCCTAATTGCATTGATGCTCTAAGACGAGCTTGAAAGTGGGAGGCACCGCTTTTTTCTCTTGTACTTCGTCGCCATGTAAATGCCTAACATGAATCATTTCCCCATCGGATACATCAACATTGAAACATGCGCAGTCCAAATATTGTTCCATTTTCGGATGCCTAACGTTCCTTGTGCTTTAGATTTATGGACGAACAGTTAACAGTATAATATTTACAATTACAATAAGAAATATATATTTAAATTTGTAGTGCTCAGGTGGCTTCATCTGGCGGGGAATTGGCAAAGATTTATCCGGCCAGTGGACGCCAGGGGGAGCTTTGGTAGTGCTCAGTAGCAAACACCTAAAATGGCGGGCGTGCTGTTCGAGGATATTTTCAACGTAAAAGACATCGATCCGGAAGGAAAGAAGTTCGACAGAGGTGAGTTCGAATCATAGTTTGTATCTTAATCCGTCCATTGTCTCGTACGCGTGGAAAATCTTTGCGGGGCTGCCGAGATTTCTCGCATTGAATGTGTACACAGCGCGGCTGTGCCACTCAGGGACAAGTTGCCGGGAAGCACATGGTGTGACAGTTGTATCTACGATGTTTTCACTTCTTCGTCGTCGTGAATGCAAGGTGCACGCGTACCAAGCCCATTATTAGAGCGCATGTCACAGCCAGCTTTCTGGTGAGTGACTGAATTATGATTATTTGCCAAATTGCTGCAAGTGCGTTTGCATTTGTTTGGTTGACGATGGCTGCCATGGCGCCTTATTTAAATACGTCGTACCTGATTCTTTAAGTAGGGACACAGGTGCAAAAAGAACTTTTCTCATAGCAAAATTAACCGACACGTACTTCTTAGCACGTATTGTATGCTTTTAAACAAGAGCGTTGAAAATGATTTATTATTCTCAATGGCAGATACATAAAAAGTATACAGAAGCACATACTGATGATAAAACACAATAATACCAGTGGAGTTTCTAGTGCTCCACTTTATCTCGGTCTCCGTTTACATTTTAATCAGGAACGCTAGGAGCGTACGTTATTTACGCCACTTCCGTATGCAGGGTGCATATAGCTATTCGGCTTGATAGATAGAGTTGGGTAGGGTAAGAGGAGAGGGAGGCGAGCCCTCGTGCCAAGGTCGCGCCAAACAAGGAAGCATTGGCGAACAGTGTAAAAGCCATTCCCAGGCAATCCATCGAGGCCTCTGCTAGCAGAGAATATTATAGCTGGGCAGGCGCCCCGCTGCTCCGAGCCCATGTTGTCATTAAAACTCATTCTCATTAGGAAGCATATCACGCTGACATTCCTCCCGGGGCGCCCGCGGAGAAAGCCGCAATAGAGAATCCAGTGAAAAAGTCGGGGGCCAATCTCGCGTCACCCGGTGTATTTTCACCTACATTATCTCCGTGGCCGGGGTAGGGCTTTCGGTGGGGGGTGGGTGGGCGAGCGTGCGAGGGTGAGGGTGTTACGCTCCGATGGGTGTTAGTGGTGCCATGAGCGCGCGCGCACTTTCGTCTAGAATCGCGCGGTCGGAGTATGGATCGGATTGTTAGGGGGCGAGAGGGATGCGCGGGAGGTGGCCGGAGGCGGCAGGGTTGGAGGGCGGGAGGAAGGGAGCAGTGAGAGTTAGAGCCACGGGCGAGAGGACAATTTCGGTTAGCGGGCTAGAGCAAGAGGGTAGGAGCGGGAGGGTGATCCCGGCATCGAAGGGGTAAGGCGCGGTGCGCCGGAGTTGAACTCTCCCTCTGCGCCTCTCTTTCTCTCAGTGTCTCTGGCTGTGGTATCGAGGGAAATAAAGGACGGTGCGGCAGGGTCGTAGGATGGTTGAGGGGTCGGCGGGGCCGGCGAGGCTGACAATCTGCTGCGGCCGGTCGATGCAGCAACGGTGCCCGCAGCCGCAGCAGCAGCAGCAGCAGAGCGGAGCATAGGAGAGTAGTGGAGAGGAGCGGAGAGGCGAGGAGTGGGGCGTAGTGTAGAGGCAGGAGCTGCGATCGGAGCACATCGCATTTCGCGTAATAGAAGAGAGTACGAGGGATTGCGGGGCGTGATGTCGGTGAGCGGTAGCAGCCGAGGGGGAAGCGAGCGCAACGCGAGCGAGCCAGGACGCAGCTCGCTCGAGATCTCGAGGCTGGTGGGGGTTGACACGGTCAAGGTCAGCCCCCGTTCCAAGGTCGCGGGAGATGTCATCTCAGGAGGG
Organism: Ectemnius continuus; assembly: GCA_910591665.1. Classification (NCBI taxonomy): domain Eukaryota; kingdom Metazoa; phylum Arthropoda; class Insecta; order Hymenoptera; family Crabronidae; genus Ectemnius; species Ectemnius continuus. The sequence continues at coordinate 1,002,755 of OU342868.1, read as the reverse complement.
AGCCGTGTCGTCGTGTGCGCGGCTCCCTCTCCTTTTCTCTTTGGCACCTTCTCTCCCTTGGACCGAGAGCTCCGCCTGTCTCCCTCGATTTTCCTCTGCCACTCGCAACACACACCCTTCTCCTTCCTCCTCCCTCGACTCTTCTTTACCTTCCCTTCACTGCCCAAGTTCTGCCTCTTCATCGACAGACTCCTCCGTTGGATTGATCTTCTCCCGATATCTCACTCTATGACCACGGATATTCTTTTATTTCTTTGGCCCTTTCGTTCTAATGGCATACCAGTAGAGGACGTGTTCGCTAGTCGAACGGTATGCAATTTTTGGAGCGGAGCGTCGGACTTGGGCTAAAGATAGCCAAGTACGTGCATTCCAGCTGGTGTAATTTTGTACTGCACCCATGCAGCCTTCTCGGTAAAATGTATTTTTGCCTCGCGCTCACTTTTAGCGTCGTGAATTTTGTATTTAAAGCCATGAAGACACCAACCGATGCACCGCTCGTGCATCGCTTCGGAACGTGACTTTCTTTGGATGATATTGCCAGTCCTTGGAATAACGTGCACTTGGAAATTCCAAGCATCCTCATAAAAAACGATTAACGTGGAAATTGTGTTTCGTTTTCCTTTGCCAAATCATACTTGTCAGCAGGAGCCGACTGTGCTTTTGGAACGATTCGAAAAGACAGGGATTCATTTAACTTGGCTCGGGCACAAAGTACATTCAGCATTTTGCCCACTTGACTCTGTCACACCTTCTACCTCGAGTGCTCTCACTCGTCGATACAGACATCAGGCTACTTTGAGAAAGTTGAAATCCTGTCGCGCTAGGATATATAGGTCAGGAGCCCAATTTGCTATTAAGGTCACAACCTTGGCCAACAACTGCGCCAGCAGAGGAGGCTCCCACCCTCCCTCCCTTCTCCTGCCTTTCCAGGATTCCTATAAATTTACTCTAATAACATCACCAACTCCACTCAGCCAACTGCCTTCCCAACCTTGTCCTTTTAATAACTTTTACTTGGTTATTTCCTGGTGAAATGCATGTCTCTTTGGCAGGTGGAATGGTTCGGCTGGAAATCGATAAAGTTGCCGGGATAGTTTTCCTATATTCACGAAACATAAATATCCCGTTGGGCCTCCGCCGCTGGGCAGAGAAAAACTTTAGAATTAGGTCTCTCTCTCTCGCTCTCGTCCGAAGAAGCTTAAAGTTTCATCCGGATCTACACTGGTTAGAGATCGGTTCTCGCGCACTAGGTCACCTTCCGCTCGCCGGGTGGCCGAGGTAATACGAGCAATTTACCCGGACAACCTTTAGCGGATCGCGCGCGCACCAGCTTACAATTTCCTCTTTGCATCCGACTGTCGAAGCCATCTTCTTTACCACGACTTACCTATAAAGCATTCCCTTCTTTTATCTTCCCACTTCCTCCCGTTACACACAAATTGATAGACATCGGCCAGGAAACATTTCCATTCCCGTAACTGTTCCCGCGAGTAACATCCTGCAAACTTCCTCCTTCGCTTTCTACAGACCTGTGGATGTTAGATGTATATCGGGAGGATAGATACGCGTTACTTTGAAATTTATCGCGTAAATAAATTTAATGTAAGTCTCTCTCAATTTATCTGGATCGCAGTATTTTTAATATATTTATAAAAATAGTAGGTGCAATAATTTTTGTAAGAACAGGCTATTGAATAGCGCGGGAATATCTGAGAATTGGAGGAGAGCAGATATATAAGTGGCGAGGTAATAAAGAGAATCCCTCAGCGCGTGCACATTATGTCAGACGTTCAAGGGAGATTATCCGTTTAATCTGATAAATGATGTCGGACTAATCAGACGGCGGCGGCGGCGGCGGCGACGTGCAGCATGAATCTTGAAGAATCCGAGGAAGACGTAGGACCTCTTGACGTCCTATCTTCCTCGGCTGTCTTTTGCCAGTCCTCGCTCACCGCTCGCCTACTCTCCTTCTGCCCATTCCTTTTCACCGTGACCCACTTCGAGCAATCGGAAGAAAGGAGGAAGTGTACTTGCACCAGGCCATAAGACCAAATGAAACTGCTCGAGTCTGCAAAAGGTCAGGGCTCTTTCCCACTTAAATAATCCTGCCTTTTTCCAACACCAAGAACAACCATGATTTTTGAGTGAATCTAATTTACTGGGGAATTGAACGATGCCTGAATTATAATTGGCCCGAGTCCCGAAGCACTCGGTGTAATTTGAATCCGAAGAGAGTGCGTCTCGGCAAGAGACGCACGTGTCCAAAGCGCAGTCTGATAATCGATACGCCACATTCCCTGTTGAGTTGAGTCATAAGTGTAACGGCGGAGAGTCTAGTCTCGGCTGAAAACGAGAGACCGCAATGGTCGCGCGCTGCATTTGCGTTGGCGCGCTCCACGATTGCTCGAGCTGCACCGAAGAATGCAGCAATGCGTCAGAAGATTCGATACGCGAGACAACATGTAGATATAGCTGGGAGAGCAGGGGCCGCCGGGAATTGCACGTGTACAGGTCGCTATAAATCTAGAAGCTTCTCGCACACAGAGAGCACAAAGGCGAACTTATTTTGCCACGAAACAGCGTATATTTCGAGCGACGCCGAGCGTTCCCCGCCTCGGATTATACGCCGCGTTATTATCAAGAATAAGAGCTCTCTCAGCAAGAGAAAGATATTCAACTAGTCCCACGGCTTTTTCTAATATCTCTTCAAGTGCTCTATTAATGAAATCCCATCTCGAGAAGAGTCTCTAATGCCTCGAGCACTTGGACTCCCCAGAGTGTTCAAGTCGATCTCTGGGAGTGAGGAGCGCCGAGTTCTCCTGCGTACCGGATGTGCCGGTGGCATTGGTGGCTGATCGGCGGGAAAAAGTCGTCCCAGCTGCGGGAAGATGCGTCGCAAAATCGCGAGTGTTGTGCGTAACACGGCGAGTGGAGCGGCTGAAGCAGGAGGAGGAGGAGGAGGAGGAGGAGGCGAAGGGAGTCGGGAGTCGGGACAAGAAAGAAGCCGGCCGGCGTACGCATAGAAAGAGCAACGAGGATAAACTCGAGCGAGGAGGAAGCAAGCAAGCGAGCAAGAGAGCCGGCTGGCAAGCATTGGCGGCCGAGCCAGCGAGAGGACAGAGGGGCCGAGCGACGCGGCATCAGGAGGAACGAGGAGGGCGAGAATTGGCGCGTTTGAGAGAGTGAGAGCGCAGGAGAGAGCGGCGGGAGGAGGGGTGGGAGTGAGAGGAAGAGAGAGAGAGTGAGTGAGCGCAGGTTGGCGAGATAAAGAGAAGCGAAGAGAAGCAAAGAGAAGTGAAGAGAAGAGAAGAGAAGCGGCTAGAGGGGCGCGGTGGCTGTTGCCGGCTGGCTTCGGCTCGTCGACAGTTTGGCGTTCGGTGTTGCTAGGCGCGAGGGCCACTGTCAGTGCCAGTGCCAGTGCCAAGGCAGCAGCCGGCAACCTTCTTCCGCGACGCCGACGCCGACGCCGACGCCGACACCACGCCGATATCTACGTGTCCTAAGTACGTTGGTCCGCTGCGCGCTCTCAACCCTACTACCTTCACCCCTTCGCCATTCCACCTATATCTCCCAATTGACAACTTTCCCAAATGCCGCCGCGCTGCCTTTTCCACATGGAACGCGATGCATTTTCGAGACTGTTCCGGCGCGCGCGCCACCGAGCCGTCTCCTGCGGCTGCGTGCGTGTGTGCGTGAAGTCGTCTCGTGAGAGCAACCAGGGAACATGGAATCCCGCGAATACGTGGACGGAACTGGACCACCCTTTTGCCGGCCGGTAGATCCTTCGCTGGAGACATTTCCATATGCTGAATCCAGTTGCCGCTGGCTGGAGTCGTCGCGATCTCGAAAGGTAATGGATTTAAGGCCCGGCTTTCTCAAATGCCAGAGCGAATAAAGTTCGCACCTTGCTGCGCGCGGCACTCTCCTATTTTCAAGGGGTGCCGCTCAACGTTTAGCGCGCCAGACTTTGCGCTTTCTGTCCTTGGAACTACACAAAGTGGTTCCTCCTAATTTATAGTCTCTGTGTGTGTATACATTGTTGCGCAATTTATTAAGTCAAGGATGATGCATAGATGTGATGGCGGGCCAGCCGATAAATCATACGGACTTTATTCATAGTCTTATCTCAGGTGGCCGAAGGGCCGCGCTATTGGAACGATTATTCACTCCAACGGAAACACTAAACGATACTCGAAATTAGCCGATGTCTCTTCAATAATGCAGTCCGCTATTTCAAGAGCAAGCCCCCTTAATCGAAAACCAATAGGGTATCGGACAGCGAGCGGGAAGGAACACAATTAGCCGTACTTAGGGCACTTAGGTTAGTCAGAGTCGCACACATCGGTATATTACAGGCGCAGCTGTATAAATTTGCTCAACAATTCACCTCGGTCAAATAGGACATTGCTACGAGTTGTTGGCGGGGATGAGTGGATTCGACCTTTACAATCGAGACTCATTCTCGGAAATTTTACTCTCTGCAAAGTTAGACTGCTGGCCACCGGCGCGGCGTCATTCCCAACACAGAGAATTGCCAGAGCAATTCCCCTGTGAATCCCGGAGTCAAAGGGTACTTACATTCCCCGACGCGAAGCGGTCAGTTATTCCAGGTCCCTTTTTGCAACGAAAATCGAGCGTAGCCAGGGAGAACAATGGGAAGCGGGAGCGGCGCGCGGTGCGGCGCCACGCCGCACCGGGAGCGTGCAGATTAAACAACGGGCTCGTCGAAGGTCACGCGGACTCCGAGAGCGAAGGGAAGAGAACGCGCGGGGAGTGTGCTCTATTTTCCGTGGCTTTTAATCAAAGTCTAGAGACAACGCTTGCGTGCGCACACACCTCTCCCTATGTGTGTGTGTGTGTCTCTCTGCCATTGAGTAGCACAATTGCGCGAAGGCCGCCGCCGAATCACCGCTCGAAAACCACTCAATCCGATTTCACCCTCCTGCAACTGGGCTCCAGTATAACGCCGCCGCCGCCGCCGCGTCTCTATCGCATTGCTCTCCCGCCTCTCGCTCTCACTCCAAGCCGCTGCGCTGGCCGCGTCCGAAAGCCGATGCTGCCTCCCTGCCTGCCTCCCTGCCTGCCCTCCTGTTTACCAGCAGCTACCATTTGACAACGACGTAGAAGCCTCGTCAAGGGAGAGCGCAGAAAGTGCGTAGTTACGTTATATTCGTCGATTGCGCTTCGAATACACTCATGCTTTTCGGACACCTTCCTTCCTAGCCTTCCTTAACCTTTAACGAGTTGTACTCTCAGGCAGGCTAACATGAATATGGAACATTCGACCTAATAAAATAGTAGCTCTCTCCTATCAAAACATCAAAACATCCCGGCACCGTTTTTAGACCTTCCACGTTCCATTCAATGCAATCGAGCTTTGGAATAGAGAATACGTAATGCAAGTAGAGTTTCGGCTTTGTTTCGCGGATGAATCCCGGAAGGCCTAATTGGTCGATGCTGGGCATATACCCACTGGCGGGCTATGTATAGCTTATAAAGGATGGTTTATGTAGCTGTGTGTCGATAACAGAGTATCGGCTGCATCAAAGGCGGGCGTGTCAGTTAGTACTGGTGGAGGGCTTTGTTCGGGCTGGTAACGTTACCGGGGAAATGGGGAAATTCGCTGGGCGATAAATCAGATAGGGGAGGATCGAGGATGACGGAAGGATTCGGAGACAGGCTGGTAGACTCGTTATCGAGCGGCCGTCCCACTGGCTACACATGTTTTCCCTGGCTCTCCGCGCGAGGAATGTCAATTGCAGCACTCTCGGGACCTCTGCGCTTTCCAACCATCGCACACTTATCGCAACAACTGCGATTTGTATGACCGCGGCATTTTTTCCCCTTCAAAAATTTTCGATTTTTCGAAGGTTCTGGGACCGGGACGAACGCTTGATTTTTCGATTGCTCGTGGCTCAAAACGGAAAAAAAACATAAATATTGTGGGGGAAATGCCGGAATTCTACCTAAAACACCTGGAAAACCGATCTTGAATATTTCATTTCAACGGTTTTCCGTATGTTTTTTTATCTTCCCGACCTTTCCCGGGGCTGAAACTTTGTAGAAAGTGTTTTTTTGCATCGAGGAAAACGTAGAAAAAATTCCAGAGCCCTAGCTCAAAATTCATTTTTTCGCAAATTTTTTAAGGCATACCCCTTCAAAAATTTTCGATTTTTCGAAGGTTCTGGGACCGGGACGAACGCTTGATTTTTCGATTGCTCGTCTCTCAAAACGGATAAAAAACATAAATGTTGTGGGGGAAATGCCGGAATTCTACCTAAAACACCTGGAAAACCGATCTTGAATATTTCATTTCAACGGTTTTGGCCATGTTTTTTTATCTTCCCGACCTTTCCCGGGGCTGAAACTTTGTAGAAAGTGTTTTTTTACATCGAGAAAGAAGTAGAAAAAATTCCAGAGCCCTAGCCCAAAATTCATTTTTTCGCAAATTTTTTAAGGCATACCCCTTCAAAAATTTTCGATTTTTCGAAGGTTCTGGGACCGGGATGAACGCTTGATTTTTCGATTGCTCGTCTCTCAAAACGGATAAAAAACATAAATGTTGTGGGGGAAATGCCGGAATTCTACCTAAAACACCTGGAAAACCGATCTTGAATATTTGATTTTAACGGTTTTCCCTATGTTTTTTTATCTTCCCGACCTTTCCCGGGGCTGAAACTTTGTAGAAAGTGTTTTTTTACATCGAGAAAGAAGTAGAAAAAATTCCAGAGCCCTAGCCCAAAATTCATTTTTTCGCAAATTTTTTAAGGCATACCCCTTCAAAAATTTTCGATTTTTCGAAGGTTCTCGGACCGGAACGAACGCTTGATTTTTCGATTGCTGGTGTCTCAAAACGGATAAAAAACATAAATGTTGTGGGGGAAATGCCGGAATTGTACCTAAAACACCTGGAAAACCGATCTTGAATATTTCATTTCAACGGTTTTGGCCATGTTTTTTTATCTTCCCGACCTTTCCCGGGGCTGAAACTTTGTAGAAAGTGTTTTTTTACGTCGAGGAAGAAGTAGAAAAAATTCCAAGCCCCTAGCTTAAAATTCATTTTTTCGCAAATTTTTGAAGGAGCATCTCGAAACATCTTTGCTATTTTTCAAAGGTTCTTGGACTAACGCTTCATAAATCAATTGTTTAACTATTAAAGAGCGGTTGGTTAGTTGCGTGACAGTACTTGTGACATCCAAACAACTAATTTTCCTGGTTTAAACCTGACTGAAAAGGAGGGACTAATAATTTCTGAGTGTACCGTTAAGTTCGCATGGTCGGGCAATAAAACTTCGCGTCATTTCGGCCGGCGTGAAAGAAGAGGAGAGGTTGAAAAAGGTAGGAGAAAAGTTTGCGGCATTTCTTGATCGTTCGGTTGAAAGTTTGGCGAGCAGCAGAGCAGTTGGCGTTCCCAATATCGGATAGTTATTCCGGTGACGGGAACGGGGACGTAAGCAGAGTGGTGGAAGACACAGAGAGAGAGTGTGTTGGATAGAGTGCGTCCGGGAGAGGCCAGAATTCGCATGAAAGAGCAGAGAGCGACCGGTCTGCTTTCTCCCTCCCTCTTGGCACTCGACTGGAGAATCGTGTTTCCTTGGCCGGTCGACCTTGAGACCAGCTGACAAACCGAGGAAGAAGAAGAGGCTGTGCTCGCCGCGGACGGAGGGATTGCGCAACGCTTCGAAATACCATGGTTTCGGAACGCCCAGCCAGCCCACCCGTCTGCTCGCCAGTCACCCTCATCCATCCGCGCCTCTTTCTTTCTCTCTGCTCGCCAGGCCGACCATAGCAAGATATCCTCTGCATCGCTTCAACTTCATAAGCATGAGGAAAAAACACTGTGAAAAGTGTGCAGCCAATATGGTCGTCCCAATTTTTTTTCCCTCTCGCTGTCTTTCTCGGCATATCCCTCTCCAGCTTTTACGTCAAACGCCGCATGTCCACTCAGTTTATTTTCGTCTCTACATTTCGTTCCCTTGCCAAAGAGCGCATTAATATCATCCTAGGTTTGGGAAGTGCGGATGTACGGCTCGATTGAAAGGTTGGCAGAGACAAAGTGAGAGACAAAGATGGGCGGAGTGATCAATGAAGTTTTACGCTCTTGTATGAACTCTTATAATGGCGGGAGGAAACTTTATTAAAAGCTAAAATGACGGCCTCCAGCTGCGCCTGCCAGCCGGGGAGTTCCAGGCCTTTTTTTACGAGGTGCCGACGTCTCGGATTTTTTTCCATTAACGTTTTAATTACCGCCGCTTCATCGTTGGGAGGGACTTTTAATTGGGCGGACTGGGAGCGTGTTTCCCCTGTAGCGAAAGTCGTACTCGATTTCCAGTCGCACGGCTGAATATGCGATTGGGATAATTCGCCGCGTCCTTCGACTCATCGAGTGGCTTCACTGACAGCCAGCCAGCCAGCCAACCAGCCAGCCAGTTTGGCCGATGTGATTTGGCCGCAGTGAAAACTAGATTATGGAGAGTCGACAGAGTACGTACCCCTCATCGTAGAACAGGATCGCGGCGTACCCTCTCCCCAGTGAAACTTGGCGAATTTCAAGCTCAATTGATTATCAGTTCGACGAATCAAGAGTGCCTTTTAATGGAACATGGGAGAGGGAGCCTGCTGGGGTAACGCTATTCCGAGAAGAATATTTCCTCTAATTCACTCCGCCGCATTCATCCTGCTGGCTTTCTGTGAACCTCCCATCGAAATGAACATTCCTCTATTACACGACTAAAAGGGAATATAAGAGAGAAGTGGCGGATGCGCAACAGCGGCAATGGCGAAAAACTGGGAATCGATCAGGTCTGTTAAAAGGAGTAGCACCGAGAACACTGTGCGCCAGTGTAAGCTTGCAGCATTCGGCTAGATTTAAAAGGTGCTCGGGGGAAGAAGGGAGGAAAAGTCGAGAAGAAAGAAAGGCAGTAGAAAGCAGCATCGACAGAGAAAGTGCAATCTCTGGAGCGCGGAGTTGGCGTGGCGTGGCGTGGCGTGGAGCAGGGCGAGAAGCAGAGATAAAGGAGCGAGAGAGCTTATAACACGAGCTAACTCGGTGGCGCGCGAGATGCGTCACACCGGGCGAGGGGGTGGCGGCCACCACCACCACCGCCACCAACACTGCCACCACCCGTGGCCTCCACCGTCGCTCTTTTGAAGGTCAAGGTTTCCCGCCCCTCGCACTGCCGCCACCGCCGTCGCCGCCGCACCCTACACACGCGCACGCATTCAAACACACCGAGCAGCCACACGAGGAGACCCACACACTCTTTGGTTCACAAGGGTGTGTGTATGTGCGCGTCGATCGAAAGAGCACGGTGGGCGCAACGAGATCGAGTGAGAGAGGGTGGAGGCATAGGGGCAAGAGGGAGAGAGGGTTCGATATATAGGTATATGGATAGGAGCTAGATAGGAGCGCGAGGGGGTTGGCGGGAGCGAGGAGTCCTAGAGAGGGTCAGGAGGGAGTTGGCAGTGGGCGACGTGGATAGCGTAAGCAGGATGGGGCGGGGGAGGGAGGATTGTCGGCTCGGAGAAAGGTATATCGATGGGAGGAAGGTGGTAAGGAGGGTGTGGGTGAGGGTGTAGTGGGGTGGTGGTGCTGTCGATGTGTCGGCAGTGTGAGGTGAGGTACGCGTGGGTGGCCGGGGGTGTGTGCCAGGGTGGCGAGACCCGGTGCCCAGTATTTATAGCGCTTGCGAACCGGTCGATAGTGGATAGCGACACTGCGCAGTTGGGAAGCCGTCGCGCCAAAGCCTATCTACCACCCTCTCGCTCCCTCCCGCCAATGCCACCCCTTTCTCTCTCTCCCTCAAGCCCCAAGCCCCCCAACAGCTCCAACTTGTGCCACGCGCGACCTCTTACTCGCTCGACTACCCCTTTCCTCTTGGCCCACCATTTCAATGTTCTTTTTTGCTGAACGGCCGCACCGCACCGCACAGCGCCGCACCGCGCCTTTAAACTTAATTCCTCTACTTTTTTTTTGCCTCTACCGGTCAACGAAGAAATACGAGGGCTGCCACCGCCGCGGGCAACTGGGGGCCCCGGTATATTGGTTATGGATATTTCGGAAGGGAAATGTCGATATTGGTATTGACCGGCGATTTGTTGAAGCGATTTTCTTGGAAGTACGGCAGGAGGGAGGCATGCGGTGTGTCCTTTCGCTGGTAACATTAAAGACTCGTGCGAAAGGTTACGAAAGTGAGAGTGGAGAAGGCAAATCCTCTTGCAGGCATAGCGCGTAAGGTCTCTATTGAAAAGTATAATAGAATCGGCAAGTATTGAGGCGACCAGCACTCCTATCAAGAGAACAATCGTAAGAGAGATCGAGAAGATAAGGGGAGAAGTCCTGTCACACTGAATAAATAAGCAAAGCCGAGGATCGTCAAGAGGAAAAGGGAATATCAGCGGTTAAACGAAGTAATACTCAAAGGAGTAACGTTAACGAAGAAAAAGGATGTATGTACGCGTGCACTTGCTGCGCGTAGAAGAGGGTCGAAAGTGCGGGATGGATTGAAGGGAGAGGGCACGTGAGGGGGCGAGAGAGATGGCAGATATAAAATAGGAAGGAGGGTGAAGAGTGTGGTGGTTCGCCAAGGGTGGTGTGTCGGTCCCGCCCCCGGCCCGGTGGGGGCCAAGTTTCCGTCCCTCACCGAGAGCGGAGGGTTGCTCGCCCCTTCCACAGCGCGGCGTGGCGCGGCGCGGCAAGGCGACGTCGCGCGCGCCAGGGGTTCCGGGAGGGAGGGAAAAGGAGAGTGGAATCCAGTGGGGATTTTCGCGATATCAGTGGAAGGGTAGTTCGCTAGTGAGACAAAGTTAGCCGAGGGAAGGTGGTAGTAGTCGGCCAGCCAGCAAGGCTACCAGAGAAGAGGGAAAGAGAGGAGGCAGAGGGGTGGAGAACGGAACGGAAGGGAAGAGGGCGAAGAGCAAGCAGGGTGGTGAAGGAATCAAGTGGAGAACGCAAGTAGCCGGCGAGCTTGAAGGTTGTTGTTGTTGCCTTGGCTGACTGGCTGGCTGGCTGGCTGGCGATTACCACGCACGAGCACACACCCGCAGACACACTCACACTGCCGGGACGACCAGCTGTTAGCAACGTCAGCAGAGCCGCCGCCACCATCGTGCACACACACGCTGCATCGTCCTCCCCGCACTCTCGAGGTACACGCTAAACGACTTTGCTACTCTGATTGATATGCCAGATAACCCTTAATCTCCGAGAAAGAGAGAGAGAGCTTGGCACTGCTCGGCGGAGGCAATTCTCCGGGAAATTACGGCAAAGAAAAAGGATCGGGCTTTGATATCTGAGGCCGAAGGGAAAATTGGAAGGGAATAAGAGATGAGAGTGAGGGGGGATCCGGTGTACCTAGGAGAGAAGGTGGTGGAATCATTAAGCGGATCTAGAATAACGCCGAGTAGTTTCTCGTGGAAGAGGATCGCTCGAGACCGACTGAGAAGAGTGGTCCAAGTGCTCTACCCACTTGACGTACTCTCTGCCAGCCCTATCCTCACCGGCAACCCTCTCTCCTTCTCTAGGAGGGCGATCTTACCAGTGAAAACGATCGTCGAGAATTCTCGATTCACCACAGCAGATCAACGGGATCCTCTCGAGGCCTCCAGTGGCCTGCATACTCGAGAAAGCTCCGAGATAACGATCACACCTTCACCTTGGCGAATCTGCGCAAACGTAAGAGAGGCCGGCGAAAGAAGGGGATGAACGGAGGAAGATAGAGTACGAGGAGAGCCCGAGAGAGAGTGGAGTCAAGCTCCGCAAATCTTCTTCGAGTGTCGGCGGCGAGTAGTACTGCCGAGGCATTAGCTTGGAGAGGACCGCTGCTTCTTAGCCTTCCCTCTCACCTTTCCGCCCACTTCCATCCCACATGCTACTCAGACTCCCTCTGCCAAGAGGGTGAAACCAGTTGATTTTCAAAGAAGAGGAGAAAACATGCACGAGCCAGGCAAAAAATGGTCAGAGAGAGAGAAAGCTTGGAGAGGGTGATGAAGATTTCATCGAAGGTTTGAAGATATCGGCTGGCGGCGGCAGAGTCGGGAGGAACCAAAGTCAAAACGCACGCCACCCCCTGCTCAGAATGGGCAGTGCGAGGGAAATGGAGAGTGCGCAGAAGGAGAGAGAAAGTAGGAGTGGGTTGAAGGGAAAACAGCAAGTGGCTGGCGAACAGGTGGAGAGAGCGAGTGAGAGAGAGGGATGGGATAGGGATGGGGTCGCGGTTGCGGCGGGTGGGAGAGGGGTGGGGTGTGTTTCGGGGAGTCAGATGAGTAGAAAGACGCGGAGAGAGAGGGCCCGATAAAGAAGACACAGAGGAGAGAGAGATATAGTGGGCGCGCTCGTGGGAGAGGGCGAAGGGGAAAGTGGGTGGGTGGTGAAGCGGCGGAGAGAGTAGGTCTGAGGGGTGGTTGGGAGGAGAGGCTGACGGGCAGGCAGGTCCCGTGCGCGTTTCGTTTCGCTGGAGAGCTCGAATCGCCGGACGAGCGTAAAGGTTGCCGCGTCCTCTCTTCACGGCTCTCCACTTCCCGGCGTGCTCTCCTCCAGGTGCAGCTGGAAGCATCCGACTATCAGTCGATCGTTCGCCATGGTAGATTGGTACTCGGATGGGGAAGAGCCAACAGCAGTGAACACTTGGAGAGAAGAGCGCTCCCGGCACTTGCGAGATGATGAAATCACTGGGACCGGACTTCTCCGGGTGGAAGAGGAGGAGGCACCTCTCCTCACCGCGCTCGGAAGACGTTCATTGAAAAGGAGGGAGGGCGGGAGGGGTGGTGAGGGTTCGAGGAAGAAGGTAGAACCCGAAGAGAAGCTGGAAGGCAGCAATTAAGCAGGAGGGATCGAGTGTTCCGAGCTCTTCTCCGGATACACTTGAGTCGAGAACTGGGAGCGCGATGGGAGAAACCAGCGTGAGTAATCGGAGCCAGTAGATATAGCATATGGATTGTTATTTAGCTGATTACAGCCAACTCGAATAATAGTAAACGCGTTCGAACCGAAGGAATTCTCGCATTGTTCGAAGCGAGATCGAGCACGCTCGCGTTTATCGTCTTTGCTCGTTATCGGGTACTCGTATTTTTTCAAGGTCAACTCCTTGCAAGTGCTCAGAGCCGCACTGTAATCGATAGCGATGCTTTCGATGAGCACGTTGTGCCGCGCGCTTGAGCGGTTCCAATCTTGATTAGAATTCCCAATTTCCGTGGGAGTGCGTGGTTCCTTCCTCTTCCTCCAGCTTTACCTCCACCTCCTCCTCCTCCTCCTCTGGATCTTGGTTCCACCTCGTTCGTGTTTATGGTTTACAAGTCGGTGAGTCATATGCCACTTATCGGCAGACAGGAGTCTGCCACTGCCGCTTCGCCATATGCCTCGCGCTGTGTCGGTGTGTCGGTGTGCCTCGGGCCGTTTGTGTTGTCGCGAGCGTAGTTGTGCTTTGATACGCGTGAAATCCACGCGTTATGCAATGAGAAAAACGAGAGTTAAAGTGTAAATATGCGAGCGGCCTGTCTAGTCTCGCTGACGCATTATTGCGCCTGACATAGTCCGCCGCGGCGGCGGCGGCAGCGGCAGCGGCGATCTTCTCGATAGCCCAATTCCGATTTCTCTTATTCCTATTCCTTCCTAATCTGAAGGGGATCCCTGTCGAAGCGGCTCGCATTCCCGGAATTTCGGCCCTCTCCAAATGATAACCGCACTTGGCCGGAGTGTACCGCCATTCGCGGATACTCACTTGGCGGTTATCGCCGGCCGGAGAGTTCGCCAATCGATGGAATCAATATCGGCTGGACCTTGATACAATACCGCATGTAGATTTCACCAATCCAATTTGGCCGGCGCTATTACTTGCCCCGGGCATCTTCAATAATTCTTGCTTTATTATTTAATAATAATTTTTACTCAGTTGCCAGTGGTCGAGGGAAGTATTTATAATAGGAAATTGACGCGCGGTCAAAGTCACGAGGAGACCTAGAGAATGCAATCAGTCACGTTGGCGAAAGAAACCTCATTAATTCTAGCACTGTTCTCGGTGCTTCGGTTAGTCTCCAGGCGAGTGACGCTTCTACAATGACTAGGAAATTTGCCACTGTTTTCCGTATACAATGACTCATCAAGGAGTCGTACTATTTTCAGATTTTTTGAGTCTATGAAATTGTAGTATAGAAGTCGAAATTTTTCCACCACGCACAGGTGAACTGAGTTCGAAGTGGTGCGAGGGGTGAAACTTGTTCGCACTTTTCTCCTCATTTGGAAGCAGGTACTTTGGAGGTATAAGCGGCTTATGCTTGCCGAGTGAGCGCGAACTCTCTTTAAACCGAGGAAATCCGGCGGCTTTTGAGCGGTAAAACTGCCGTGCGCCTGAATTTTCCTTTCATTTCAGTAGCGCTCACCTACATCAAGCTCTTCTTTACCTTTCATTACCCTCCACTTGGTTATACCGTTTCACTCCTCTGGCAATGGGCGGAGCACGCGGATTTTTACACTTTGTCTTCTTTCTTACCCTTCGGCATTTAACCAGATGCAACAGACCGAACAGCCACGGAGAGAAGTGTCGTGTCAGCAGTCGATTGCAATGATGCGATAAATATCTCTCGCCTCATGTTTACTGAACTCGAATATAATTTAAAGATTTAAAGTTAAAGACTAGATTTCATCGAGAACATTCACGTTCAGTGGCAAGTGACAAGGAGAACTTGATGAAAATTGAGTTTTCCTGCGTGGTGCGAAGTAGGATGGGAGGAGGCAGGCTTCGGGTCGCCTCGCCGCTATGAGTCACTCTTAATTATCATCAGGTCGGGTGATAATGTCGCGCGAGATATTCTCGTGGGCGAGCATCGGATACGACGCCGCTAGTCAACCAGCCTTCACCATCTCTAATCATGATTGTTTACTGCTTTTTTGTTCCCGATCCTGGTGGCGGTTCTTGTGGCGATCGATGATGCTTCACAGTGAGCAGACTCCACTGCGAGTCCGAGTCCTTCAAGATGGATCTCATCCTGGACATCAATAGCTGGCTCTACCCGATGGAGTTGGGTGAGTAACTTTACCCTGCCCTATTTTTTTAGACTAGGACACAAATTTCTGCATCGTCATTCGTTCGCAAAAATTTCCAACGTAATTTTAAAGCAACAGAACCCTATACGAAATGAGTAGAATAGCCTGGTCTGGCCAGAATCGTCCTATACTACTTAAGAGAACATTCCTCTGAATCCACGGCTGAAAATACATGTTTCGCTGTTCGGAAATGCACTTGGCAGTCGGAGCTTGTTTTGCCAATTCACTGGGGGAATTTCGAGAGTCTCGTTTCCGGTCTTGTGACGCACGCCAGAAAGACAGTACGTGCCAGAAGTCGGCGGGAATGTCGCTGGCGTTGTGGCACGATACATTTTCCTGCAGTCCGGGGGAAAGTGCGACCCTTTTGCGCGTCCACATTTAAGGAGGTTGATCGACATATTCTCGGGGATCGATGCCTCTAACGATGCTTAACAGGATGGAAGCGTGACACGTGTCTCGCTGCCTAAGGCACACGTGCTTCTTCATTCCTTCTTTTTTTGCGAGAGTTGCCCTTTGGACGGCTGCCCTAATAGACATTCGTTATAGCCCCACACTCTTTCAATGATGCTTGTCGATACACCTGTCTCAAGGTGACCCGTCTCACACGTGAACTCTCCCAAAACGTTTGACAATTTTTTTCCCAATGTTAAAAAAATTAATTTAATAATTCGATAAGCAATAGGGATTTCGGTGGATAAATATTTGTCTTTGAGAAACTGGCGCTCTCAGATGGTGGACGGGTTTACTGTGTTATTAGTGGCTCTTACAATTAAAGGGTTAAGAAGGGAAGAGGGTGGGTGGGAGTGGTGTTGGCGGAAGGTTGCACAGCCTAGAGAGTGCGCCCAAGGCCACGTCACGCTGCAGCAAACCTCCCCGGCCTGGTCCCCCATGCCATCCATCCCTCTCCCCCCCCCATCTTTCTCTATCTCTCGCTCGCTCTCCTCCTCGCTGGCGGTCAACCCTTAAATATCGTCATTTTGACTGGTTCCACGGCCGGTCCTGGATGTTCCCAGTGGTTTGTACGGAGAAGAGGGGGATTGGTGCGTCACACCCACCAGTGGCCAGGCTGGGAGGATTCGAGGGGCTCGCAATATACCGTGCAGTCGATTCCTCCACCCCCGTTCGGCTCCCTCCGTGTTTACAGATTCATATCCGCCTCCCCGCTGAGTTCTCCGGAGCCAGCACTTCCTCCTCCACGATATTCCATCCATGTCCCAGTCAACTTTTCTTGACTCCCGCAACCCTTTTCCTGCCGAGTGAAAGCCGGAGAAAAATGCGCTTCGAAAATCATGAAAATTAACCGAGGGCCGCCGTGGAAAGTGGGCTGTGGGCAGTTGTAATCGCGAGTGTGTAATAAGGAAGACTTAGGTGGAGATAGGAGAGTTGCGCGCGACTAGAGAGCGATTAGCGCGAGTGGAGAGCGAGTGGCAGTATTCCGTTGGCGCGGCGGCGGCGGCGGCTGCATAGAGAAATCTTGGTTGATGGGCGAGAGAGAAAGGGGTGGTGTGTGGTGCGAGGAGAGTGCGCCAGTGTGTGGGATGGAAGGAAGGAAGGGGTTGGCGGGGAGCGTGGGGGATGACGAAGGTTAGTCCATAGGGCCAGGCAAGGAGAGTCGGCTGTATTGACGCGCCGCGTTCAGGCTTGCGCGAAATGACGCAATCCCCTGCCCTCTTCCACCTCCCCTCTCGCTCGCCCTCTCTCACTCGCTCTTGCACACTTCGTCGTAGTCATAGCCCGCCGCTCACCTCTCCTCGGACACCCCTGCCCATCTCGTCGCAACCGCGCCGCGCCGCACCGCACACGCCGCACCCCCGTTCCCCCCCGCCGTTCCCCGATCCTGGTAAGCGCCGCGCCGCGCCGCGGCGCGCAGCGTGGCAGCGCTGTCGTTCCGCCCCTCTTGTGCCGCCGCCGCTCTCCCGGCAGCCTGGCCAAGTTCAATGCCAAGGTCAAAGCAGCCACGATTCGCGTTCGTGTCGGTCGCCGCGCCGCGCCGCCGTGCGCCGCGGCGATACTCGTTCCCCGCTGCTAGAGCGATAGAGGAGGAGAGGTGGAGGGCGGGCGTCGTGGAAGGTGGGAGGGAGAGAGAGGGATCGTCGTCAGGACAAGTAGTGAGAGAGTGAGGGAGAGAGGAGGAGAGTGCTGCGACTCCGTCACGCTACTACCGGCTCCCGAGCATCATCTCGGTGTCTCTCGCTCGGCTCTCCGTGATCAGAGGCTGGCTGGCTGGCTGGCTGCCTCTGGCGTAGATATTCCCTCGTCCGACATTCGATTAGCTGGTGGCTCTTACTTGCCAGTCGGTGCGGCGCTCGCTCCGACCACTTCTTCCGCGATCGTGCTATACTGACCCAGATACACCGGCGGCCCCCCAGTGTTTTCTGCGATCCTCTCCAGGCTTGCGGGACAGTTGCATCAGTTGGTTCGGATCTTGGGAGGATCGAGGATCGAGGGAGCCTGTCGAGAGGAGAGAAGGAAGTCGCAGGAAGACGAAGTTGAAGTCGAAGATGAAGAGGAAGGCTCGGATCGAAGAGGAGAGGTGTCTGGAAGGCGCGTGGGCGTCGGCTGGCGGTGGAGCGGCGGCGGCGGTAGCGGCAGCGGCAGCGGCAGCGGCGAGCCGACGATGCGGCCGAAAGTACAGTGCGCAACGATCCCCGACGGTACTCGAGGCTCGACGTCCTCGTCTCCTCGCTCGTCATAGTCATTGTCGCGGTCGTCACGGGCCGTCGGCGCGCGCCGGCCTTCACGGACAGTCGGCGGCAGGTGCTGCGCGCTCGAGGAGCTTCCTGACTCTCGCTGCTACTGCTGCTACTCCCGCCAGGCCTAGGACACCTCGACAATCGGCAGCCGGCAACGCTTGAGGATTCAAGGATGCGCCTGCCTGCTGCACCCCAAGAATGGATAAACTATCGGTGGGGCCCTTCTTCTCCTGCCCACCACAACCACCACCCCTTCAGCCCCCCTGCCGGATCTGGACCGACCCGGCCCACCTCAGCCCACCTTGCTTGCTCTCCTCTCCGCCGCGCCGTTTGACGTCAGCCCAACAAGATGGCGGTTTTCGGTAAAGCCCGGGCAGTCGCGGATCCTCGCTGACTCTGCCTCCTGCCGGACCTTCCTCTCGACACACACACACACACACCGGGGTATGTCTTCTTCTCCGCGAGATAACATCTCTCCCACAAGCATATCCAGTAAGCGTTCAATCATCCATCGCTTACTCATCCTCGCATTGAACTTGCATCGAAGATTTCGCCATTCATCCGCGAGTATCGTCAGTGTGCCCTTTATAGTTGTGGCTCCTCGAAAAGTGAGCGGCGTTCGGTTCGGTCTCCTCTCTCGGCTTCGCTAACAATCTCTCTTGGTGCGATCTAAGTATAGTCAAGTGAAAAGCGGCGGTGGCGGCGCGCTCAGTGGCGAGAATACCGTTCGCAAGGGCGAGCCCGGCAATGTCAAGGTTGCCGCTGTAAATCGCCAGCGCGCTGCTCGGAGAGAAAGAGAGAGAGAGAGAGGGAGCGCGAGGGAGATGGCGATCTTATGCTGCTCTGCTAGAGATGGGGGTAAGAGGGCGAGAGGGATCGAGAGGGAGAGGAGGTATAGCTAGAAGCCAGAGGCGCGCACCGCTCGACCGGACAATCTATAGCCAACGGCGCAGAGCACCATTATGATGTAAGTCCCACCCACGTACTATTAGCAGCGCGATTCGCTGGCAACGCAGATTTCCTTGTTTCGCTCTGACCGTCGCGCCGCGCCGCGCCGCGCCGCACTCGCTTTGCCCGGACCCTCACCCTCACCCTCACCCCTTGGCACGGCCACGGCCACCAGTATCGATCACCATCCTATATCTACCTTCGACATATCACCGGCACAACCTTGACCCGTTCTTTCCAGTACTTACTCGCCGCGCGAGTACCAATGTTTCGTCAGTCTCCGAGAGCCTCGAAACTCGACCCAGCCCTCCCTCTCCCTCTCACAGCCCTTTGCAAATATTGCTCTACCCTCTCAATGGGAATATCTTGTGATTAGTCGGGAGCGTGTTCAGTTAGCCCTATCCCTCGGCTATTACTATATACTTTGTACACATGTACAAAGTTGGATCGGAAACGGCGCGGCGCGGCGCAGGTTACTCAAGGCTCGCAGGCCTTTCCTATTCCCCTGCTTTTGCGCCCCAGTTTGCCATAGCCGTCCGTCGATATACCTCGTACAGAGTAACCTCCTTCCATCAGTCGGCCCTTATTCTTCGCTCTCCCAGTCTCCCAGTCTCCCTATCTCGCGCGTCCTTCACCCTTTCTCGCCCGAGCTCCTCTCCCCTACCTTGAGAGCTTCGCTGCACAGCGAAAGCGCGCTCATGAATCGAGCATAGCTACGGTTCCGGTTATGCCGAGCCAATAAGAATGACAAGTCTGCAGACTCTCGGCTGCAGTTCGCTCGCGAACCAGCAGCCTTCCTCAACTGCTTTTCCTGCCATTTCGCATTTCGTTCGCGCGCGCCTCCAGTGTGCGCTCACTTTAAGAGAGCAATTTCCGGGAGCACTCGTGCCTTGCCGATCCGTCTTGCGTAATCGTCGGCGCAGTGCGGATCGCCGTCGCGCTGCGACAGAATTTTCTGCCTTCTTCATTGCGATTCGACATCGCTCGACTGGCACCGCGCGACAGGACGCGCCAGGACGCGCCAGGACATCCTTCGTACTGGTGGATGGATAAAAATCGGTTGGAGAATTGCGCGTTCACTTTTATGGATCGGCGGAGCGTAGTGAGTGCGGGACATATGGAGAGGATGGCCATGGCCAGGTAGAGAGTCAGGATGAAAGATAGATCGATCGGAATAGGAAGGATGCAGGGGACAGGGCGTATCCATCTGTATAGTCAGTCAGGAAGACGGGCAGATAGAGCATTGCCATGTATTTTCGTTGCATCCGCGTAAAGTCTATTATTGGAGCCGTCGTCTTCCTGTGTCGTCAGAGCTGATTTTGCCGCTCCTCGCGAAAGATCGATAAGCACTAGCAGTGGCAGATGCATCGAGAAGAGGAACCACCAAGAAAGAACAGGAGGCAACGATTGTCAGATGACTGGACAATGCAGAAATCATCGGGGGAGTTGAAATCTTTGTGACTAAAGATCGGTATCTGTTTGATTGCAGGTGACAAATTCCGGCTGGTGTTGGCGACAACATTGCGGGAGGATGGCTATCCAGATGGCGGCGAGTGGAACGCATTGGAGCAAGAGGGTGGCTCGAGAGCGGACAGCTTCGAGTACGTGATGTCGGGGAAGGTCTACCGGATCGAGGGTGACGAGGCCAGCAACGAGCCGAGCAGTAGACTGTGAGTGGAATCCTCTCTTTTTTTCTCACTTCAATACTCCTCGCCCTTGAAACCTGGCAGACTAAAATATCCCTCTTGTGAGCTCTCGCTCTCTCGCTCCCTCCGGCTCGCCACACTTGTGGAGCTTGCAAATTCAACAGTGCTCTCGTACGAGCTAGCACGGCTATTTTACGCGTACAGCACACCGTTTATTTTACTCTGCCACGATTCACACGGCGTTGGATGTAATGTACATATGTCGGCGAGACCATACATAGGTTGTGTGCATCTCATATGTGCACGCGTGTGCACGCCAGGCGCGCACTGACGTAATCTTGTACGCTTGGAGGCGCACAGATGAGCGTGTGCTCTCTTTTTCGCTGTGATCTCTGATCGGCTCGCTTCCAGTGCTCGATGCTAGTATAATTACTAGATCCAAGAAATACATAGTGAAGAGTATCGCAACTGGCTCGAGTGCTCGACTACTCGACTCTGCAAGTCGAAAGCCCAATCTATGCGAAGGAAAATTAAGATATGCCGAAGGACACTGATAACAGTGAAACGTAGATCGGGCAGGTTGTGTTGTTTCTCGGTATGGGTGAAAAGCATTCGCGAAAATCGATCTCCCAAGCAACCAGTCGAGTCGGGCTAAAAAAATCGTTGGCTAGATTGACGTTAAGTGCGACTGGAGATAAGTTTCACAATTGCATAAGGAGCGCTGGCGTGCGAGGTTGCCTCTTGAGAGAGAAGGGGTGACTCTTCTTGAAGCAGTTGGCGTTAGAGCTTTGTGAGAAAGGGTCCCCGCGATAACCCCGCTTTGACCGACTTATCGTCTTAACCTTGGAGCTCCACTCTCTTTCTCTGCCTCTCTCACTCCCCTTCGCAGCTTTATAGTCCGCCTCTACACACGAATACGCCTCATGTGTGATTACTGCAGGTTGATCTCGTTGTCTGTGAGGTGTGCGGTACAGTGTGTATGCTTGGATTGTTATTAAAAATAGAATGCTACACCGTAGACATGATAAGATAAACCGAGTAAACTCACAGGCTCGTGTAGCGCGTAAGGGTGTCTTAAATCGCCCATAGAAATCCGCATAATCGTTTCTCTCTGGCGGGCGAGCCCGTCCCCTTTCGATACCGGCCTTTACATTACTCATTCCTTACTGAATGCTTTTTTTAACAGTTAAACAAACAATTTAAGAAGCGATCGTCCAAGAATCTCAAAAAAATCGAAAAAATCTGAAGGGGTATTGCCTTAAAAAATTTGCGAAAAAATGAATTTTGAGCTAGGGGCCTGGAATTTTTTCTACTTCTTCCTCGATGTAAAAAAACACTTTCTACAAAGTTTCAGCCTCGGGGAAGGTCGGGAAGATAAAAAAACATAAGGAAAACCATTGAAATCAAATATTCCAGATCGGTTTTCCGTGTGTTTTAGGTAGAATTCCAGCATTTCCCCCACAACATTTATGTTTTTTTTCCGTTTTGAGACACGAGCAATCGAAAAATCAAGCGTTCGTCCCGGTCCCGAGACCTTCGAAAAATCGAAAATTTTTGAAGGGGTATGCCTTAAAAAATTTGCGAAAAAATGAATTTTGAGCTAGGGCTCTGGAATTTTTTCTACTTCTTCCTCGATGCAAAAAAACACTTTCTACAAAGTTTCAGCCCCGGGAAAGGTCGGGAAGATAAAAAAACATACGGAAAACCGCTGAAATGAAATATTCAAGATCGGTTTTCAAGGTGTTTTAGGTAGAATTCCGGCATTTCCCCCACAACATTTATGTTTTTTATCCGTTTTGAGAGACGAGCAATCGAAAAATCAAGCGTTCGTCCCGGTCCCAGAACCTTCGAAAAATCGAAAATTTTTGAAGGGGTATGCCTTAAAAAATTTGCGAAAAAATGAATTTTGGGCTAGGGCTCTGGAATTTTTTCTACTTCTTCCTCGATGTAAAAAAACACTTTCTACAAAGTTTCAGCCCCGGGAAAGGTCGGGAAGATAAAAAAACATGGCCAAAACCGTTGAAATGAAATATTCAAGATCGGTTTTCCAGGTGTTTTAGGTAGAATTCCGGCATTTCCCCCACAACATTTATGTTTTTTATCCGTTTTGAGAGACGAGCAATCGAAAAATCAAGCGTTCGTCCCGGTCCCAGAACCTTCGAAAAATCGAAAATTTTTGAAGGGGTATGCCTTAAAAAATTTGCGAAAAAATGAATTTTGGGCTAGGGCTCTGGAATTTTTTCTACTTCTTCCTCGATGTAAAAAGACACTTTCTACAAAGTTTCAGCCCCCGGAAAGGCCGGGAAGATTAAAAAACATAGAAAATACCACCGAAATTAGATGAAATCAATTAATCAGGAGGCTACTTCCAAGTGTTTTCGGTAAAATTCCGGCTCTTGTACCGCCGATTCTTTGTTTACTACTTGATTTAATACTCGAGCAATGGTTAAAAAATACGAATTATGATATTTCTTAGGTAAGAGAGGAACCTACGGCGCGTGTTCGAATGATTGCAAGATCGATTGTCTTCCATGACTGTCCCATTACTCCTTGGCTGGTAGAGCCGACGTTATTGGTTTAGTTTGTCAGAGCAATGTGTGTCATGTTTGTATTTCTGGCGTTCCTCGATACTCAACCATCGATTTATCGACCGTCTTGTCGCCTGTCGTTCATATATTATTGCGACTGTCCTCCTGCACGTTTGAGCCAAGAACAGTGGATCATTCGTCTTTGGATCTTTGGAGCGAGAAGATTTCTAATCTAGGGAGTTTACGATTTATAAAAAGAATGGTACGAGCACGAAATTCTACGTGAGGATTGGCACGATGGCGAAAATATTGAAGCAGAGACAAGACCGAAGGAAAAGTGGAGCTGCATCCGGCCTTGAAGAGGCCAGACCCATAATTGATACTTGAGACAGGAGGGCTGAGCATCCTCTTGGTGGTCAAGCACGCGGCGGAAGGTCACTGGGAAGATAAGAAATGAGGACAAAACGAACTGGTAGCTGCATCAACTGATTGCATCGTGCACGAAAGGGAAGACGGTTTATTCCATTCTGTAATTGCGCAAGTTTTCGCTTTGAAAGGGAGAGAAAGTGGTTGTCCCAAAGCTTTCCTTTACTTTTCGTCCTAACGAGGGTAAGATTCATCGACGGGAGAGGATTTGATTATCAATGGAAGAGGCTCTACCGGTAATGAGCTATTCGCTAGCGAGCAGCACGCAAGCTTTCGAGGAAGCTCACTGCCGGTTCAGTGGTGGAAGATATCGTGTCTTGTTGAGAAGAAGCTATCGACCACGAAGAGAGAGGCTGCGGCAGAGCTACGGTGGCGATGATATCTGCACGTGCACGTCGGTAAAAAGGTGCCTGCGAAGAGCGTTGAAGAGCGAGCGAGCGAGCGAGCGAACGTGTGCTCTCGGAGAACAGGGAGCCACTCTGCGTTCACTCGGTGGGTAATGAAACGGGTGAACACAGCTGGTGGTTTCTCAGTTTTCTGGGGGCGTTGGCAACCCGTTACCTTCATCCACTGCCACCGCTCGATATTGTCAAGCACTTGGCAAAGTTACATTAGCAATCCAATGAAATAAGACAGACAAGTCTAGGAACAGTGAGCTGGCATAAAGTCTCCAACAAACCGCCACCATTTAATACTTCATCCACCTTTCCAAGCACTGTCAAAGAAGGCTTAAAAAAATCTGGAACGTCCATCCCCCGAGACAGCTGAGTTTGGTTTACGAGGACATTATCTGGGACTCTTGATATGATCGGACCAATCATCGCATGAGAAGGGTACTTAGTCCTTGGATGGTTGTTTGCCATCCAAGTATCCTGGTGTGCAGGAGGAGCGCTTGCGAGGTCAAACGGGGGCGTGACAGTTGGGAAATGAATTATTGATCGGGGTCGCCTCGAGACCCTACAATGGATATAGCTAATCCCCGTCAAGCCTGGCATTGCCCAGGCAGGCAGGCTCTCCAGCGGACTCGCACTCATGACACTTTACAGCTCGGTGCATCGGGCTGTGCATCCTCTTCCTCGTCATTTGGCCTTTGACATCTGACGTGTTCGCCTCGATTTATCCTCGGTAGAGCCTCGACTCTGTTGCACTGTCCGCTCTCCACAAAAGGTAGAGGAGAGCTCCTCCTCTCCCATTCCTATTAAATCCTCCTAGAGCAGAGACAATAGGGGATATTCTTCTGAACTGACAATTGCATTAGAAGGAGAGATAGGTTGTTATTAAATTAACGCTGGCAATAAATGGCTGGAGGGTTAACGGCGATGGTGGGAGAGAGTGGAAGAGCAGGCAGGCTCTCTGCGCTAGAACAGCTGATGAAAATTATTGTGGACGCCTGCGCGAAACAGGATGGCGTGAGCGTTGTGGATCTGGATTGGCTGGTGGTTGAGTGGCGTACACAGCAGGCTAGGACGCGCGCAAGGTCGCCCGGGCTGTCAAAATCAGCTGACGCTCCGGCGAGCAATCAGCTGATCCTCGTGCTTAGAAGTCTTCCTCTCTCCCTCTCTCGTCCTCTCCTCCTTCTCTCCACCCTTCCCACAGACCTTTCAGGCTTTAGTTGGGTTTGGGGCTTGCGGGGCGAGGCGTGCGCGCCGCTTCCTCCTTGGACGTCTGACTAGACGTTTACCTTCCCTACTGCCACGGTCGAGCGTCGTCGTTTCCCTGCGGGACACTCTCCCTCCTAATACAACCATTCCAGTTTCCTTCCTTCTTTCCCAAATCAATTATTCATATTATATTGATTGAGATTTAGCAATCCGAAAGGCTAAAAGGAAATGGACTAAATGCAGCAGCGATTCCTCTTCACTTTCCGGATAAAGGGAATTTATAGTGGCTCTGTGTCACGATTGAATTCGCGCCGGTGCGTGCTAACGCGATTGCGAAACATGGCACAGTTATTAAATTCACTGCTGCTTGCGCAATCCATTTCGGCTGGCCTTTTAACTTCCGCATTCAATAGCGAACCAGGCTACACATACAAAGTACGTACAAAGTATACGACGAGGCTTCTCAATCGAACGTGACTGAACTCGGTTAGACGATAGAATTGCTCGCTTCCTTTTCCGGCCGAAATGGAATCTTTCTATTTTTCATTGGCCGCGCTAGAACTAGTCGTATTTCTGCTCGGTTGCACTTTGTATTAAATCATCGACGTGTTCATTTCTTCCTTGGAAATAAGCAATGCGAGAAAGCAGTTGTCTGGAAAGGGGAAGAGAAAGAGTGTGCGCATTTAATTTGTGGATGCGTCAGGGCGAGCGGTTCGTGCGGTTCGAGCGGTTCGAGCAGGTTCTCCTGGCACGAAGGAGGAGCGGAGCCCAGGGCCGAGTCGAATACGCCGCAAGTCGTAAATATAACCGACGCGCGACTCCTGGCGGAAAATTTAACCGCCGCGTCATTCGACGTTGCGTTACAAGAAAACTCGAGCGGCTTGAGGAGTGCGCGGCATAAGGGAAGCAAGGTGGGATGGGAGGGGTGGGTGGGGCGCAAGGGGCGCGTAAAAATGTCGCGAGTTGTGGCTCGCGCGCGACCGACCAGGAATAAAAGAGACAGAGATATGCTTTAACGAGCTATTATTACGTAAAGCTGTGTGCTGTGTGTATGTGTGTGCAGAGCGCGCAAGTGGACGCCTGTCCAGAGTCGCAATTAACAGGCAGCATTTTTGGCAAGTTTCTCACTTGATTCTCAACAGTTTCTTCATTTGATTGGCCCGAAATATTGCGGGGAGGTGATATTTTATTAAATAGAGTTGGGTTGGCACTTAAAGGGAAATGGCAATTTTTTCGCGAGATATCTTTATCGTTGAGAAACGATAGTTACGTCGTGAACGACATGTTTCGTGCATTACTGCGGTCAGCTGGTAGCCTTGTGCTTTAGAGGCGCTCTCGACGCGTGCATTGCATATGCACATGTGTGCCTCTCCTGCTTTTATAAAGGCTGGTGGAGGGAGAAAGAGTGAGTGAGCGAGGAACACGCTAAGAGCGGAAGGAGGAAGGGAAGGCAAGCAAGCAAGCAAGCACACTGTCACGTAACACAAGTATTACGCAATGGGAGAGCCGAGACCGTTTACTAACAGCTGATCTTTTCTAAGCGTTCTTCCTAGTTGCTTGGTGCGAGCCACGAGAATATTTCTGCTTTGGCGCGCATGAGTTGCCGCTAGGGAAAGACGAGCCGTGTCGGGCCGGGCTGCCGCGCCACTTGCCGTTCTCCTGTCATCGCAATCTATTTCCCTCGCTAATGTCAGTCAAGCTGGAGTGCTGCTCGCTCGGCTGTGTGGGCAGTCGCCACTCATTTCGGAGATAGGTATGCGCATATTTCGTGCTTATTGGCGTCATCGGGCGGCGGCGGCGGCGACTCATGATGCACTACACTGCTTGATAGATATTATGTCGGATAGTGAAATGGCCTGTAGCCGCGGCGCGGCGCGGCGGCGATCTTCCTCCTAGAGGGGAGTCTCTCTATTTCTAGGAGGCCGACTTGCCAGGTGCTTGCGCAACTCCAATTTACTTGGGTGACAAGTTCCATCGCGGGTTTCTCTGCAAGGGTATTTCAGGCCGGTTTGCATTTGGTGACGCGTTGCCCATTATCGAGGCAAAAAAGCAATATTGCCAATAACTCGTGTTCATAAGGCCTGCATTATTTTATTTCTTGCTTTTTGCTCGCGTCATTCTTCTCTTATCGATCCTCGGTGCTTACTAGTTGGTTCCTCGATTGGAGACGACCGCCACCCTCGACAGGATTATTTTCCAGGCAATCGGCCGTCATCAGGCTAGTTGTCGGCAATCTGATTGAGAGCCTTTAAGAGCCGAGGCGAAGCGCGCGTCCGCTTTCAAAGAGCACTTGGCAATTAACGCCCTCTCCCACGCGCGACTTCTAATCCGCCTCTCCTTGGGGAAGTAGCGCGAAGGACTAATGGAGAGGAGAGCTCGTCTATAAATAAATCTGGTCAAGCCAGTCATCGGGCTCGATTTCACATCATTGATTACGTCTCAATGTGTTCACCTGGCCCATCACCGCTCATCCTAACCCCCGCAATGTTATTTGAGAAAGGTGCTGCCGCCGCCGCTACTCGTCGTTGAACAATATCCGGCGAGCATTTCGGTATCCGCAGCTTCTCTGCTAGTTTGTGTTCCCGGATGCGAGCCAGGTTCTATCTCCCTCTCTCTCCCTTGTTCTCCGGTTCCCAGGGGTGACCCAGTTCCGTTTATCCCCTCACGCTCGACCCACACCTGCCTCCACGCGAACCTCCACCACCTACCGCCTTTTCCTACACCTACGCCAAAACTACCAACAGCCAGAGAGAGAGTGAGCGAGAGAGATTCATACATTTATCCAATTTTCTCTCGGCAAATCCCTCTGGTCCATGTACTTCTCTAATTGCCGCTCTATCGGATGCACGTGCCTGCCACTCTCCTTTCATCAGGCTCTCCCTATTTCTCTCACCCTGAACTCTCCCAGTGAGAGAGAGGGAGAGAGAGGGAGAGAGTAGGGGTTGCGCAGTACGTCTCTCTCTCGCTCCGAGGGTACACGTGCTGCAACATTCTCGGCAAAAGGCCGGGCTCGCTAGCGCGCGCACCCTCGCCAGGAACACTCCTGGGAAAAGGTCAGACAGTCAGAGGCCACCTACGGCAGAAATTGGGTCAACCCCTGCCTCGGAGGCCCCCAGCCTGCTGATCCCCACTTTCTATACACCCCCCCGTCGACGGCACCCTTGCCTCGCCTCGCCTCATCTCGCCGAGCAAGAGTCCACCTTGTTGCGTGTGTTGTAAGCGACGCTCGGTCGCGCGTCGCGTCGTCCTACCTGCGCCACCATCAGCAGCAGCAGCCTGTGTCTTCTCTTGGCCAGCACCACCATCACCAGCAGCAGCCTCTGCTCTTATTGCCCGGCTGACTGACTGACCACCTAGCCGCTTCTCCGCTCCTTCCCCCCAGCTCTCGATCATCGTAACAGACACACAGACCCACACACGATTCACTCAGGTATGAGATATCCAGCAAGCTTTTAAGAAACCAACTCTCGATGTGCTGCTGCTGCTGCTTCAGTGTGAATGTTGTTCTCCAGTTGAATTTCGAGGCTGCTGCCGCCTCTACTCTTGCCATGTGCACATATTTCAGAATGTGTACTCTTGTATTCTCGCGGGGGACAGAAGAAGGGTCTGAGGATCATGAGAGAGAGAAAGGGAGGGAGGGAGAGAAGAAGGTGGCGGTGGGTTTTGATGATGGTAGAGACTGGTGGAGAGACACGCGAGTGACCTCGTTCCTTTTAGTCCCTCGATCAGTCATGGTGGTGTGTGTTAGTATGTTTCAAGGTCGATCCTACGTAGCGTAGAGAGGGCCGCGCGCGGCCTCCTCCCAGCACCCAGCCTATAGAAGAGTAGCGAGCTTCGATTACTTCCGATCGATGACTCGTCTATTGCTCTGGCTCAACACTGCCCTTTCCCTTTTTCTCTATGTCTCTGCACAGCCCTTCTTTCAATAGACAGCGAAATTCCCATTATCTTCGGCCTCCTCCTCATTCGAGCAACACGGTGTCCGCATGCTCCAGGAATTATTGACGTCATACCGCGAGTACTGGATCGTAATTGACAGATCACCGATCTAGATAAGAGGCGGATCCTCCGACTGTACTGGCCTGAGATGTCCTCTTATAGTTGCATCTAATTGTAGTGGGAGGGACTTAGAAATATGAGGCGGGTTGAAATTGGACAAATCGTATTGAAATTCGCTCATTATATTTGATGGGAAAAATGTGATTGTTGGGGATGGGAAGTTGGGAGGGAAAAGGGATGAGAGGCGCGCATATCGGACTTTCCAGCAACTCATAAACGGCAATCAGATTGTATCTGAGGAAATTAAGGTCAAGTTAAGGAAGGCATTAGAGGATCTGGAGGGCCAACCACTTCCTGGGAAGTGAGGGACAGGGGTTGGCTAGAGAGGCGGCTCGTGTTAGCCAGCTGCCAATCGCAGCTCCACCACCGCTCGATCCAATTACTCCGGGCTACTACCGGCTGTCCTCGGGAGAGTAGCGCACCCGGCCCGCTACATAGACATAGCTCTCCTCCCGAATATAGGTCATACAAATTGATTGCAGAATGCCCTGCCCTACAAAATTGAACGACCACTCGTGAAATGCCTTTCACTCGCCCCCTCGCATCCCCCATCAGCATTAATATTTGGACCGCGTGGACGCATCATATTAATTTAGCCGTAACTCTTTCATCAGCATTTATTCGGTCGATTCAATTCGTGTATGATTTCTTTCAAGCGGGTATTTTCAAGCGGCGGTGACATTGAGGGAGGGAGGGAGGGACGGGCGGAATGTTGGTTTTGGTAAGAGAAGGAGGAGGAGAGGACTTTCGCTGGGAGAATCAGCAGCCTGGAGGAAAGCGAGTTTCGCTCTCTCTCTCTCCCTCTCTCTTTTTCCCTCTGGCTCCTCTGTATTCCACTGGGTGGCTCTCCGAGGGCCACGTGTTGCTTCGACTTCCCTCGTTTCCCCTTCGAGCAAGCAGCATGCGCTCGCGGCCTTCGAGTTCTTCGGTAGCTTGGCAAGTAGAAACGGACTCCACTCCCAGCCTCAAACTCCAATCCCTTGAGTGAACTCTACTCTCCAGCGTTCAGCCATCCTTTGCCTGGCTGGGCGTAACCAACATATTCTACTGAATTCAGATTAACTCAAAGACCAGTGGCTATTACTTAGCCCTGTACGATTAATCCTTGATGTACTCTACTTGTGAGAGAGAGCAAGTAAATGGTCGTCGTTGGCAACGCTCGCCCGATAAATTGGCCGGTAATCTAATCAACACTGGTGGCAGTTGCAAGCGCGGTAGCCGCGCACACCACCGCCGCTTTTCGGCGATTGGATGGATTTATCAGCGCGGAGAAACGCCGAGATATAGAAGTGCGCGGATTGTGCCCGCTGTGTTTGCCTTTGTTAAGATTGGACGAGAGGACCGCGTGCCGCATTCCTTTCACAATCTCTAACGATGCCATTTCTTTTGCTAGCGCGCTATTCTGCATGCCAAGTGCGCACTGCGTGCTTGTCAACTAGCCAGCCAGCAGCCCTCCCTCCCAACCCTCTCCCATCATAGTTATGACAGTTGCCCATAGAGATTTCGGTGCTTAATTTACAAGCAAGATAGACTAGTCCTCGGCTCGAACTCAGCAAAGATGAATTTATTATCCTATCACCTGGAGCAAAGAGGCAGTCGAGTCTTTTTTCGTCCGGCACATTATCTTTTTATGTGCTCTACGTATTATGACAGTCCTTATGCAATAGTGGTATGATTATCTCGAATTCGATGGACCAGTCGACCATGGCAGTAGTCATGTTGGTCGCTGGTGTGTCCCGGCGGGTTATATCGAATGGAAGGGTCCAGGTTGCTGGTGCTCTCAACGATAATCGACTCTCTGGATGGTGGAGGCCGGTGGGTGGTGGTGGCGTTACAGGGCTGAGTGTAGACCAGCAGGGAAACAAGAGTGATCTAGAGGGAGAAAGGGTAGATGAGAAGGAGGAGGAGGAGGAGGAAGAGGAGGAGTAGGATGGAAGGAGTTGTTGGAGAGGAGGGGTTACCAAGGTCCTCTGATGGCTGGCAGCATCAGTTGATCGGGCTGTCTCACTCTGGAGCGGTGACAGGAGAGACGGGGAGTGGGTTTGAGAGAGGGTTCAGCCTGGGCAGGCAAAGCAGGCAGGCAGGCAGGCAGGCGGAGAGTGGGATGGGAGCTGTTGCGCAGAAGGGCGGGAGGGCTGGTGGGACGTATATACGAGATTGTCGATGGGAGGAGGTTGGGGAGGCAGAAACTGGCCGCGACCGAGAAAACGGCGACGCAGCAGAACGCGCAGGTGCGCTCTCCTATCGTCGCGATACGTGTGCTCTACTCTCTCCTCTCTCCTCACCCCTCGGCCTCTCGCTCTCTACCGCCTCCTCCGGTCTGTGTGCTGTATCTACTCCGTTGGCTGCTTCACTCGCGGCAAGAGACCAAGAGGGAAAGAGGGAAAGAGAGAGAGAGCAGTTAAAGGCCCGTTTACACATCGCTGCCAGGAGCGCGTGCCATCTCCGTCGGGTGGTGGTGGTCGGCAGTGGTCTATTTCCGTTTCTCTTTTGGCGGGTGCTGCAAACGCGCAAACGTTGCGAACTCGTCCTTAGCTTGCCGCGTTCCGATTGCCGCCGAGGAGGTTTCTCGGTGTCCAGTTGCTTGGGCTCGCGCGTGTGTGTCCGTGTCCGTGTGTAGCATCACAGCAGCCAGACTCAAGTAAGGGTAGTAGTGCGTGTGTGTGTGTGATGTAAGTGTCAACGGTGGGCATGGTGAGGCAGGCATCAGGGGCTGACTAGGTAGGAGTGTGCATCTGTGGGAGGCAGCGGCAGTGGTGGAGAGAGAGGTCTTCTAAGATTAAGCAGCGCGCGGGGTCCAGGTTTCATCTAGCTGGCAAGGGAGGCTGCCACTGGCGCACGTCTTATTTTACACGAGGATCTCCTTGCATTTGGAGACGAGACCTCTACCGATTCCCATCCCCGGCCTACTTCCCTTCTACTCACACCACCTCACCTCCACTCTCCTCTCCTCTCCTCTCCTCTCCTCTCCTCTCCTCTCCTGCTCTCCTTGGCCCATTTTACATTTCGTGTAATGCCAACACCGAACTCCTCCTCGACTCTTCCCATCTCGTATCCTTGCATGCGAAATCCGCTGCTCCACATTCCTTTTTTCGACCTCAGGTTGCTTTACTTCGACCTTACTCGGCTGCTGGCAATCTCGCTCGATCCCCCGCCGCCGCCCTCCTCCTCTTCGGCCGGCGCGGCTTCTCCCTGCGCCGATGAATATCGGTGAGCAAAGTCCAACTGACGTCACTTCCAACATAAGTAATTTGTTCCTGCAGTTGCGAGCTTATTAGCCAGCCGCAGAATGCATCCGAGCGAGGACATCGTATTTAGTGGCTCTAGTCATCGCGTCGAATTGCTAGAGAGCATTCTTTTGATCGATCCGTTAAATGTCATGGAGCGAAGGAGGAGGAGCGGGAGGAGGAGGAGGAGGAGGAGGAGGAGGAGGCTCGCGGGCACCCACCGCTCGCCATCGGCTACCCCGATGATCGATCCAAATTCAGGGACACGCTTCCGCCGCTCTTTCGATAATTAGCGCTAATTATAATTCCTGCGAAGGTCGCCCGCGCAGAAAAGAGAGACCGCTAGAGGCGGCGGCGGTGGCGGCGGCGGCGTCGTCATTGTCGGGTGCGACCAATAGTTCATCCACGATATAGAAATCGACCCTGCTGTCTCCAAGGTGACCCATATTGTGTCTCGCTTCACTCGCGAAGCTTTTACGCGCTCTAAGTAATGACGCAATGTCGGTTGTGATACCTGCCAGAGAAATACTAAAATTCCGACGGACAAGTTGCCACATCTTAGGGAAGCTCGAAAATAGCAAGAGAAGAATGCACTCGCTTCCGGAAGCCTGGCATTCCTTTTGCGTTTCGCATAATTGGAAAACTTGTTGAACTTGAGCAATAATTCGAAGAAGTCAAGGAAGTAAATTTGCTTTGGATTAAAAGGCCTTGCTCGAACCGAAAATCCCCCATTTCCGTTGCGTGTTTACTGTGTCAATCTGTTTTGCTAACACAGAAGTATTTTTAAAGGCTCTGCCGTCCCGATAAAGTCGAATCCCAGGTCGTTATCGCCAATGAGAAACAGGCCGCCAGTGGCTACTGCATGCACCAATTGGAGAGAGTGAGAGAGGTCTGAATTAATCTCATGGAAAATGCATGCCGTTTTATTCAATCAATCATTCCGATAAATTGTCTGCCGCATTCATTTTGCCACGTTAAGCTCGCGATTAATAACGAGCGCAATCTTTGTTTTATTGAAGAAGAGTTCCAAGTAGAATTGGTCTGGTCAGACGAGAATTTGTGGTAATGGCTGATGAGAAGCACCCGCTCGAATTCCAAGTGTATATCGGCTAGTTCGCTGCTCGTTCGTTCTTGTTCACTAGAGGGGAAATCTATATACGATCTGCCGCGCGGACCAGATAACCCTGGGCTTTTTCGCAAGCGCTAGCCCGAACCTCTCGGCTCTAAGACACGAGGGAATTGTGCCACATTTTGGCGCTCTGTTGGGGTTGGCTTGGCCGCTTGTTTCGGGGTTAGGCGGATAGAAAGAGAGGAGGGGCAGAGGTAGGCAGGCAGGCAGGCAGGCGGGAAAGGGTGAGGCAAGCAAGTAGAGTAGAGTTTTGGACGCCGTGGCCGAGCGCCACGCATCTTGGCAGCGCTTTTTCGGCCAAGCAGTTGTGTAACGCGTGTTCTACCACTGGGCGCGCACCGCCTGTCTGTTATCTGGCCGAAGGGAGCATTGCCGACGCAATGTCGCCGCGTCTTCTGCCCGCTCGCAGCTAGTTGCTCTCGCGAGCCCACAGACAACGGACTTTTTTTCCACCTGAGATCCTCTGCGCATCCGAGCAGACACACACACCAGAGCGCGTCTAGATTCTGCCTCGATCGCTTCTCGGTATAGTGCTTTCGCGAGACAGTAACTCGCCTCGGTCGTTGATTAAGCTCGACAGCTCGGCGAATGCTGGCTCACTAGGGACGAAGGTGCCTCCTGAGATTGTCGTCGATCGGAAAACTAGTAGTTGGTGGTGTGATATCGTATTTTCTTGCGGGCCTTGTGTTCTCGGAGTCTGGCTGGAAAGATCGCGCTGCAGTCAGTGGCTGTTTGCCTCGCGATCGACTCGAGAGGGAGAGAGGGAGAGACGCGCGTTTGTCATTAAAACATAGCGTCAGACTGGTGTCGGGAGGATCCATCCCGTGAGGCTTGGACGCCTGTGTGCTGCCGCCTCTGCTCGCTGCGTTACGATATTCGAGTGGAAGGCAGAATCGATCGTTAAGCTCGTTTAGCGGCAAAGTGGTCCAATTACTCAGGTCTCTTTTGCGAGTGGAGCGCGAGTGAGCGCGCGGCTTTACCCCCATTCGACGAAAACTACGTAGATCGCGTCGGATTTCCCACGTGTGCCCTCGCCTCGCCTCGCCTCGCCACGTCTCGCCCCCCTTCCTCTTTCTCTCTTCTTCTCGTCATTCTTTCCTCGCTGCTTCTTGCACTCGCTTTCCCCTCTCATTCTCTCTCAGCCCCTCCTCTTACGTATATCGCTCTCCATCACCGACAACAGAGCGAGTCGCCGAGCGAGCAGTTCTATATTTGCGCTCTTGTTTCCTTCGACTTCTCTGTTGAGTGGTGGCTTGCCTTTGCCTTTGGCTTTGCCTCCCCCCAACGGGACGACCGAATTGGCACGCGGCTGCTCCCAGTCCCGAAGCAGAGTGGGACCCACTCGAGGAACCGACCTGTGTCAGGGTTGTGTAACGCACACTCCGAATAGAGCCTCTTCTTCCTTCACCCCCGATCCAATTGCGCACTTGCTTCTGCTTCGGTTAACTCTATTCTTCTTCTCCTTGCTCTCTCACCCTCTTTTCCTCAAGATTAACTTGGTTTTCTCGGGCGTCACCGTTGACGCTTCGCAGAAATTGGTAACCCAAACATTCCAGCGCTAACCCGATGAGGAAATGATTCATTCTTGGATGGGGAAGACGAGAGAAAGAGAAATACGTTCTCGGTTGAAAGAGAGCTGGAAGACGCGCGCGCTCTAGCTAGTAGTATAAGCCAATACAAACGTGGATTGTGTAAGAGAGCCAAGGAGGCTGGTCGCTAACGCCTGCTCAACGCCTCCCCGTCCCTCCCTCGCCTTCTCTTCAGAGGAGCCGTGGAGCCCTGACTCTCTACTCACTGCTACTACTACTGCTACTGTTTCTATGGCTGAGAGAGCTAGCATAGTCTCCTCCTAGGCGACTAGGGCCAAGCCAGGCCAGGCTCTAGTCGCCGGCAAGTCGTCGTCGCGATCGTGCCAACTGCCAACTCTAACCGCTCTCTCTCTCTTTCTCTCTTTCTTTCTCAGTACACCGTCCTCCTCCTCGGACTCATCGTTTCTTTAACTCTTCACTCTTGATCCTCTGCTCTCCTCTAACCACTAACTACCGTCACCGTTAGTTCGTGCGTCACACCTTCCCCGGACCTTTCAAACTCGATCGAGCCCGTCGATCACGCCCTCCCATTTCTCATTAGTCCACCCCCTCCCGTCGCGTTCGGCTTTTGACTTGTTCTCCGAGTGGTAGATTTCGTCGAGATTGAAGTCATGTTCTCCATGGCTGGCTTGGCAGCCAAGGTCGCGTCCGACTGTATCTTTGATGTTCGATCGAAGCAACGTGAAAAGAGACGCGGCCAGAGAAGCTTCTTCCGCGATTCGGTCGAGTTCCGGCCAGAGAGGGAGATGGAGAGAGGGAGAGAGAGAGAGATCGAATTCGGTGACTAGGATATAAATACTGCAGCATCCTCTCGCGTTGCTCTCTCCTGGTAGGTTGCTCGCTGGTCGTTTAGTGCGCGTGTGCGTCGATTGAGAGAGTGGTGGAGAGGGGTTGGATGGGGTGTGCATGTACCATATATATTCCTAGGAATATATTCGTGCACTCGATGCTCGAAATCGAGCGAATGAGTGTGCGTGCGTGTGTGAGTTGGCAAGGCTCAGCCAAATAGGCTTTCGTGCAATAAATTCCTGCACACACGCTCTCTGCCAGCGCTGTCGCCGCCGCCGCCGCCGCCGCCGCCGCCGCGGCGCGCGCGCTCTGCCCAAGGTCGCAATTGTGTAACACACACTCCGCCGCCACCGCTGTTGCGCTAAAGTAGACGGACTGCATAGGACGTGAATTGCAATTATTGCCAGCTCTGTCGAGCACCGCACACACACACGCGCACACTCGAGCAAGCAAGCATTCATGCACGCACGCATGCACGACGCATTAAGTGTCGCGTGGCAGATCGATGCTTCATCGCTTCCTACCCACATTATTTTCGAGCAATACTCTTCCTACCAACGGAGAAACAAAGAGAGAGGGAAAGGAAAAGCTTTCTCACTGCAATTACATAACGAAGCCTCTCAGAGGAGGGAATGGTTAGTGCAAGCGGTGGTTGCTTGTTGCTCTTCGATTTTACCATCCTAATCTACTGATATTCCCACGTGAAATGAATAATCTCTGCTCTAGATCAATTGATCGATGAAATGTGTCCTTGTCGGGTGGATTAATAGAGGTGCAGAGAGTCGGGTTCGGTCATTATCGCGTCTCCGCACTCGGGTTAGTGACGAATCGTGGTTTTCCCTCTGGGTGATTGTGTAATAACGGAATTGGAGCCGCTCGCCACCTCGCTCGCTCGCTCGCTCTCAATGTCCAGAGTCATTCCGGGAATAGGTTGATCGTGCGGGGAAGAGAGGTAGAGAGTGGCAGAGTGGCAGAGGAGAATAATCGGGGTGATGGCGGGAGCGGGTTCGTGAGCAGAATCAGCGAAGGCAGCCAAGCCAGCCAGCCAGGCTTTTGCTGCTGGTGCTGGTGCAGTAGTGTTGATATTGGACCACAAATACCATCGGGTAATTGTGTCTCTGTTCTGCTCTCGCGGGATCGTCACGTAACGCAGAGACGGAGAGTGGGATGTGTGCGTGCGTGCGTGTCTCTCTTGATAGGGGAAGGGAGGGAGCGCGGTGGTGTGTTTTGCTCGGATGATTAGCGGACTCTCGAAAAAGCTCGAAGCAGATCGAAGCCTTTGAAATGGAGGTCGGGAACGGCGATCGTGATTAGAGGCGTAATTTCCTCGAGGGCCGCCGTCACCGCTATCGAGTTACACGGAGCGGCCGTCCGTCTCCGGTTATACATTAAACTCGCGCTCACGTGTGTGCGGCTTGCGGTGCGCGTCCACCGTACTTTTGATGGACGGTAAAGGGCGTCGGGGAAAATCGAAGCCGTGGTCTCTGCGGTCTCTTGTGGAGCAAGGAGGATGGGGTGGGGCAGGTCGTGCTGGTTAGGAGTGAAGGTGGGCCGCCTTGTTGAAGAAAGAGGGAAAAAATGGCCAAGTGGCTTCGGGCAATCGAAGGAGGAGCACGTGGCTAACCACGCCAACTCTCTCCACTTCACGTGACGCAAGACCACTGTAAACCGAACGACACGTGTATCTCTCTAGTCATCCTGTGGACATTGCCACTCGAGATAATCTCGTTATCTCTAATCGTCCCATAGAATTTCCTCTTGTACTCCTGCCCGAAATTAACCGAGTCTTCCTAGAATTAAGTCCCATCGATGTTTCGGGTAAAATTAGGAGAGAACGATGATACGATTCTCGGGGAAATTGTGAGATTAAGTGAGTAAGGTGTGGATAAAGTGTACCATCGGACGAATTAGTGAATTACATTATCTGGCTGTCTGGTAGGAACGGTGCAGCGACGCCAGGGCGTCGCGACACACCGGAGACAGTTTGTTCTATTATTAGAAGCATCGTCTTCTCTCTCTGGCGCTCTTTCTCCCCGAGTTGAGCGGTTCGTAGCACTTTGTCGAGGGCAAAATAGCATCAGCTGACATCGCCGGTGTCGACCTACCGTGGGGAAATCGGTGCCACCGTTTCGCAAAGTCTCCTCGGTTCGTCGCCTCTCTGAAAGATTCGTGCGCCGACGTGTCCTAAAATTACCGGTTGACCGAGTGAAATTAATTAGTTTGTTCTGTGCTAAATGAGTCGTGTAGAGTGGTCGGCCTGTGTAAAGAAGCGGTCGATGTAGCGCGAGTCGATTTGCATCGAAATGAGTCAGACAGTCGGACCGCCGAGAGACAGCTGGTCGAAAGGAGGGAAAGGGGGAAGGCGCGTGTGGAATAGTAATTGTAACGGGAGAGAGAGGAGGAGGAGGAGGAGAGGGAGGAGAGGGAGGGAGGAGTCGTGATATAGCCGTGATCCCGAAGAAAGAAAGACAGAAAGAGTTGGTTGTGTTGGGGGAGTGTGAATAAGAGAGAATGGAAGGAGGGAGAGGAGGAACGAGCTAGTTGCGGAAGCGAGCCAATATGAGATTACAGGGCAGTTGGGGCTCGTGCCAGATGCGCGTTTACACGGGCCCTGAATGCTGTAAATGCACTATCTGGTACGACATCTCTCCTGTCGCCGCCACCAGTTGAGGGTCGTCACCTTTTTTCCGGCGGCCGGGCGGCCCAGCAGCCACTTTAACAGAGCTCCTGGAGAAGGCGCGCTCATCATCTTTTCTCAGCTTTTTCTTACAGCGAGCATCACACCCACCACTTCGAGGACCACCGCACTTACTTGCATCTACCGCTCCTCTCATTTCTGACTGGCTGCTAGAGGGAGAGAGCAGCTTGGTCGGTGCCATGGTCCTTGAAGCTGGACGGGAGAACCCTTTGATCGTCAGACTTTATTTCCATCCGATTAGCATAGTTGCTCGTTCAACAAATCTATTGTTCCAGCTTTTAATTGAGTCCGGCTGATCAAAGGGTTCGAACATAGTACAAGCATGTTGTGCGGTGCGGAGCTTTCGATCGGCGCCGTGTTTACACAATTCTCTTGAGATTCTTGCACGGAAGTATTTCTGCCACACGCTCTAGTTTTGTCTCACTCTTTTACTGGCAATCCTTTAATACCGGTTGTTCCGGATCTAGTCAGCGGGCTTTACTCTTTGTACATTTCTTGCACTCTTAGCCATTGCAACTCTTGTAAAGTAGCTGTTAGTCTAGTTTAAGAGATCTGCCAGTTGTGTGGAAGCGGCTAGATGTATATCTGGTCTGGAAGAGGAGACGGGCAAGCAAGCGGAGGATGTAGACAGCGTGCAAATCCAACCTTCGTGTCTCCATCCTCCTCTTTGCATCATCCTGTGTAGAGACCAGACACAGTAAGTGCACCTACCGGAGAGGTTCTTAAGTCCACCTTCCTACGATGTATCCTGCGATTGCGCACCTCTCTGTATGCGTCTCTATACCTCTGTATATCTGTGTCTGTATGCGCCGGTGCTTCTGATGATGGCACAATGTCATGTTACGTCACGGAGAAAAAATCAGGGAACAATTAGATGGGCACGTAAGAAAAGATACTGACTGATATCGCGTTACCGAGCTCTCAAGTGTTCACCTCGTATCATGTAACTACGTAATGTATCGATGTTACGCATTCTGTCCGGCCGACGAGGATCTTAATCGAACAGTAGTACCTCGGATGGTGAAAGAAAACAAATTTAGTCGAAAGAATAAATCGTGCGACATTGTGCAGCGGGCGCTCGAAATTCAGGAAGTATTCTCTCAATGCGGTCTTGAGAATTCCGCATCAAAGTCGCGGGGAAAAACGATAAAGTCGTGGATTAGCATCGGATCAAGGCATTCCTTCTTATGCGCGCTCGTTGCACAGTGGACAGTATTAAGTCATAAATTCAGTTGAGTCCACAATAATTATTTGCCACGGTGAAATGTCATTTAGCAGCGTAGCTCTTGAAAATGGTGTGAATATCTAGGAAGATTACCGTTAATTCGAGGGCGGATTCGTTAGTTGTTTGTCAGTGAATGCTAGTTAAAAGTTAGAAGCGTAGTTTTATGCGTGAGATTTTTGAAGCGTTATGTAAGGCCAGGCGACGCATGCCCCACCTCATTGCAATCGGATCGGATCTCCCGATTTCCGCGAGCGCATTGCATTTAGCAATTTTCTGCTAGGAGAATCGAGCAAGTTATCTCGAACAAATGAGAAGCTTGCTGCTGGCAAAGCGACAGCCGCTCGTTAATTCTCTCTGTAATTACGCAATTCTCAATTGTACGCCGAGAGAGACTACTGGCACGAAATTCTGCTGTGGATAAAGATCGAGGCTGATTTTCTCTCTCGGTCAGTGGGTACATCTGCGAGAGCTGTTGCCGCGAGAGGAGGGGACCACGCCTAGTTCAGCCGGCACATACTTCGGACACGCTTATCATCACCAGTTTTGCCGCCACTGTACTTGTAATGAGAATAAACGTCATGATCTCTGCATTCCATCTCCCATTTCATTTCACCGTCTCACCTCTTTTCTACTATCCAGCTGCTACCGTTGCCACCGCCACCACAGTCGTCTCCACTCAACGTCGCTCATGAGAAAGGATTTCAATTAGATCTCTCTTGTCTTACGCAATCGAGGCCTAACGATCGAGTCGTCGCCGCGGCCTCAGGTGTGCAGTATGTCTTATGTAAATGCACGCGGTCAAACCTGTTTTGTATCCTCTCAAATCGTAATGGCGATAAGCGCTTTAGAAGGAAACATCTTCATTCGAACCATTACATCCCCATTCTAGCTATCCTAGTTTCAACGATCAGTAATAAAAATGCGAGCGTCTTTATTCGAATATGCCAGGTTCGTTAGAGTTGATAATAGATCATTTTCAAGGTTCATTTCTTCCCTCATACTTCACTCATGAACAAAGGTCATTGCAAACAGAGAATTATCCCCTTAGGATTATCCTGCGATTTACCAGAAACTTATTGTCCCGGATAGGACTGTTGTCGGGAAGTGAAGCGTTCCTAGAGTAGAGTTCCGCCAGCTTAAGTGCGGCGGCATGTAAATCAAGCAATTAGTCTAGCGTGATTGTCGGCTGGGAAGCATGGAGTGGTATTGCGAGGTGGAGGAGTGTGTAGTACGTGTCGAGTAGAGTCGTCGGTATAAAGCGTCTCCTTCTTACCGTTCTTATATTATATAAATTGTTTGGTAGGCATCTGCAAGATAGTTGCAGCCTGCATACCATCTATTATCATAGAAGAGAGCTCAAGCATTCCCGTAACGATATAGCCACTCTATCATGCGGTAGATGTATTTGAATAAGGAGGCTTTGTCAGTCACGGGCGCGTTCGAGAGATCAATCTTCCTGGAAGAAGACTCAACAGCGGCAACCGGCGGGCGGACCCCTCTGCACTTCTCAGTTCGTCTTATTGGCGATCGCCGTGTTGGCAGTGTGGTTAGCTGGTTGTGTGCCAAATTCATA
The DNA here is from genome assembly GCA_910591665.1 of Ectemnius continuus. Taxonomy (NCBI): domain Eukaryota; kingdom Metazoa; phylum Arthropoda; class Insecta; order Hymenoptera; family Crabronidae; genus Ectemnius; species Ectemnius continuus. Next base: position 961,584 of record OU342868.1, on the reverse strand, counting down.
TACACGACCGCTATCGGCACTGCAATTATGACGATCGCAAGACACCTACGGGCAAAACATGCCTCGTCCTCAACAACCGAGATATATCTTCCCTGCGAGACACTTGGCCAACTTTAGGTCTGATTTTTCTATCGCCTTGCCGTCAATGTAGTCGCGCAACTTAGTACACACATCCTGCTTCCTAGAGTTTATTAGATCAGTAGGGATTTATCTAGAAAATTTGCAGAAGGCCCAATTTCTCTTGAATATTTTCGAGCATCTCGTAGGATTTGCATGAACTTCGAAACTTATCAGGCTTTTAGATTGATCGTCAGTTTGGAGGAAGTCGCAGCCAGGACACCAACTCTAATCTACTTTACTGACCATGATTTCTTATTTCTGCCGCAGATCTGCCTACGTATCCTTTGGCGGTTTGCTCATGAGGCTACAGGGTGACGCAAACAACCTACACGGTTTCGAGATCGATCAACATATGTACCTGCTCATGAAGAAACTGGCATTCTAATGCCAGCGATTATTGGCAGCCCTCGGGCTCTTACGCCTCCGAAGCCTTACAGTTCTAATAGCGTCATTTCTAAATGATCATCACGTGTATAAAGATTCGGAGAGGTTAGGGAAACTTTTCATGGCTTCGCCAGGCATCTAAATCCACTGGCATTCTCGGAAACACAGTAGCCATATTCACTGCCGTGCAATTCTTTGATTATGACGTATTTTAATAAAGATATTTTTTCACACCTGACATTTTCCTTTCTTACTACCAAAACCCCCCTTGTTATTTGCCTGGTACAATGCGGACAAGAAGAATATATGATGGACTAACTCTACGGTTGGCTGGGGTCGCATGCAGATCAATGGAAGAACTGCATAAAGATACTAGTCTGTTTGACAAGGTTCCAAGATCGGGCTTGCTCTCCAAATACGCTGGCGTGTGCAGGCACAGAAATAGGTGCCAGGTACCACAGATATTGCCACCTGGCGCACCCTAATCCCAGGCCGACGTCGCGTCGCGTCGCGTCGCTCTTATCTTCACCAGAGACTTCAAGCTTTGCTGCACACCACTGCACACTACATGCGGTTAGCTAGCCGACTTGGTATAATTCCAACATTGCGCTTCTCCGTCCAGACTAATAATCAATAGCATTGATTCTTCATATTCTATCACGGGCCTTTCTCCATCTTCTCTATACATATACTCTAACTGTAGATTATGAATGAGTCGGCTAGATGTTAGAATTAGATGAGCAGTTAAGCAGGCTACGTGAATGGGTGGATCAATCGACAATCTCGAACAGCTAATATCTCGTTACGTAATAGAATGAACAATACGAGCGTGGCTTAATAAGAGCCTGATCGTAAATAGATTGGCCCAATAATATATAACTCGCTCGTATGAAACCGACGCAGGATTATATAATGAAACGTTGCCTGCAAGAAAATTGCACTTTCGAAAGCAGTTCAGAGGTTAGGGGAATTCACACGATAACAGTGGATTTGTTTTCATGATTTATTCAGTAGGTGTTCAGCTTGGTGGTAATAATAATTCTGATACATTGATCGAATGCAGTACACACTGCTAAACCTTGTTTGTCGGGACTCCAGTCGAAGGAACTAACTGGCTGCGTGGAGAGGGTGCTATTTTGCAGAAGACTCAATGTCCCAGCTACACCTTGCTCTACTCCATCAGCGTCAGTCATTTTTCTTTTTTCCGGATAATTACTGCAAACGCAAACCGAGGATGAGTATGATATTTATGTTACTGGTAAGGAGGAAGTGGTATCGACATACTATTTCCAAAGGCACAAGCTTCCTGCACCGCCACAAGTCATGAATATCTCGCGATTCTGTGGCGAATGCTTGACTAACCAAACGGTCGAGTTGTGAGCCTAAAAGTTCGTTCGTTATTCTGTAAGCTGATCCGTTCAAAGGGGAATAGAACCTAATCCATTAATGAATACCTTCTCTACTAAATAAGCAAAGCCCTTTTTGGGATGCTGGGTCTTCAAATCGAATATATAAAACTTAGATTCTAAGGTAGTGGCCACTAATTTATTCATTGGGATATCCTGCCTATCGAACTCAAGGCCACAAACCCCATTCTTGAGATTACTCTCCCATCTCACTGACATTGCCTTCAGGTCAAACATCTTGACATCACCGTTATCATATCCGGCAGCTACTACCCTTTCTTCGGAATTATATGAATTCCCGAAAGCGACAGACCAACAATCCCGCTTTGTCTCGCCTTCTTTCGGTTCCATGATCGCGACTGGCCTACCTTTTTGCCTGGGATCCCATACCTTGACACTTCCATCCCTCGAACCAGTCACTACTTCAGGAGCTCCGCAACCAACACTTTGACCGGCAACCCCGTCGATCGCGTTTATTATTTCGGTATGGGCATTCGCTGTGTAGATTGGTATCGAGGGATCCTCCAAGTTGTAGATGCTCAATTTACCCTGATAAAGACGATCTTAAGTCTCGCTAGTGCGTAACATTTAAGTATGCCTTTGAAATACTAAACAGAAAGAGGCACTGCACAAATTTGTGGCCCATAACAGCTGACATTTGTGTGGAAGGCGCACGCACCTTAAAGTCACCTGTAGCTAAGTGCCGGTCTCGTAAACTAGACGCCTTAAATGTGCCACACTTGACGGACTGAGATCTTTCGATATCTTTAACAAGCTTTAACTCGCCGGACGAAACCTCGTAAATCTGTATAATACCGGTACCACGCGGCCGCGAGCCCATAACCACAAATTTCGTGCTGCACGGTATCCATTTTGCGTCGAACAGCGAATAATTCACAGCTTTCTCGATGTGACATATTATTTGAGGCTTTGCGAGATTCTCCATACTGGCACGACACAACTTTTCTTCATAAACTCTTGGAGCGTCAGGGTTACGCGCACTATTGACAACCCGTGTTTGAAGCGTTCAAAGTATCCATAAACAAACTTGCGCGCAGTCTATCGCGAGCATTCAGAAATGCTTTGGTCAGGATTCGAAAAGTGGAGTGTCAAAGTTTATATGAAAAGACCATGAGTACAAAATTATAAAACTTTATTCGCCAATACAGTAGCAAAGCTCATAATATAATTAACTGTACAAAATTAATTTTCTAATTTTCTAAAGTTTACAATAATACTTGTATACGTTAGTCTTCATTCTCGGTGTCTACTTCTTCCTCTTGCTCAACGGGTGCAGATCCTGGCGACTGCAGTTGTTTTTTAAATGCATCGATGTATCTCATTAGCCGTTTATCTGTATCGTTTACCTAAAAAGATAATATATCTTTTAACATATAAATCACACGACAGTAAGATCTGACCATGGATAATTTTTATACCATCGCTGTAACTTTATTTAGTGCCTCTAATAAATTTTCCTTTGCAATATTTTCCTCGATTTCCACTCGTAGATCCTTTAAAGACTTGATCAGAGTCTCTTGATCTATTCTACTCTCAGGAGTCAATACTTCACTAAGAATTCTGAAAGCAAGGCTATTGTGTGGGCAGTAATTGTCACTGCTGGCTTTACGCAAATCATGCCTGGTTAAGCCTAAAATAAATTGCGATACATCGTAGAGATCGATCTCCTGTAGAGGACTCATCTCTGGGGCACTGCTAATAATTCGTAGTGTTGGCAGGTAAGCTTCCTCCAACATTTCTTGAGCATCCGGTACTCTTAATATAAAATTATCGAAGAAGACACTTAAGCATTGGCGCATGTAGTAATCTCCATCGTTCGCAGGATTGTAGCACAACACTATCAAACGCGATAATAAAAATGGACTACTAATTCTGCGATTCAGTAGCAGTTTACACAATCCTTCTGCAGCTACTGCCCTTAAATCTTGATTCTGTAATAATAATCAAACTTAGAATCTTGTTAGAATTATTTTCTAGTCTTTGCAATTGTAAGTACTAACATGATGGTCGAGGAGACCAGCCAGAATTTTTATAAAACTACAATTCGGTGCATCAGTGGTAGTGGTATTGTTACTGGATGATAAAGAAATATTCTCGTCTGTCTGACTGGAGTATAGCTTAACTGTACGAGATTTCTCTCGCCTTGAAGAATCGTCAGGATTCTCCATTATGTCAAAATATTCGAGACCATAAAGCAGTAGAAGGTCAAAGATCGCTTTTAGAGCTGTGACCCAAATTTCTAGGTTTTCTTGGGCCAATGAATATTGCAGGAAAAATGACATAATGCGAGCTTTGGCGAGCTCCTTATCTAATAGACAGTAGATGCCCATTGCTTTTAAAGCTAATATATGTACATTATCATCCTCGTGCTGAAAAAAAATTCCAATGAGAATTTGTAAAATAAATATTATTTTATAATACGTACATCTAAACTGTCTAGAGCAATCTGCATAACACTCCTCAGTGTTGGTGTTAGAGTTGTAACAGGTTGGATCATAGTGCACATAATAGTAAGACATTTGACCATTGTTTTGGGATCATTTTTTTCCTCCCGGTTATCTTCATTGAGCTCTAATCTTGGTTGTTCATCTGTTAATTTCGCGATTTCTTCAGTCAGTGCAGTTATTTGCATTTTTATATCATTTGCTTTTAGATAATCTTTTGCTTTAATAGCTTGGTATTCATCCTCTGATAGGTGTAAAAGCTTTACCTTCAATTTTGCTCTCTGAAATATATTTGGGAAGCCATATATGTCAAGGATTAATTATTACCAATATTGTACATCTTGTACAGGGTGAGTCACTTGCCTTTGAATCACCACCAAAAATGGGATATTTTCGGTGGCCAAAAATATGGGGAAAAAAAAATTTTGAGCTAGGGCTCTGGAATTTTTATGGTATCTTCCTTGGCATAAAAAAACATTACCTACCAAATTTCAGCCCCGGGAAAGGTCGAGAAGTACCAAAAATACGGGGAAAACCATCGAAATCAATTTTTCAAGATCGGTTTTCCACATGTTTTAGGCAGAATTCCGGCATTTCCCCCACAACATTTATGTTTTTTTTCCGTTTTGAGGCACGAGCAATCGAAAAATCAAGCGTTCGTTGCGGTCCCGAGACCTTCGAAAAATCGAAAATTTTTGAAGGGGTATACCTTAAAAAATTTGCGAAAAAATGAATTTTGAGCTAGGGCTCTGGAATTTTTATGGTATCTTCCTCGATGCAAAAAAACACTTTCTACAAAGTTTCAGCCCCGGGAAAGGTCGGGAAGATAAAAAAACATGGGGAAAACCGTTGAAATGAAATATTCAAGATCGGTTTTCCATGTGTTTTAGGTAGAATTCGGGCATTTCCCCCACAACATTTATGTTTTTTATCCGTTTTGAGACACGAGCAATCGAAAAATCAAGCGTTCGTCCCGGTCCCAGAACCTTCGAAAAATCGAAAATTTTTGAAGGGGTATGCCTTAAAAAATTTGCGAAAAAATGAATTTTGAGCTAGGGCTCTGGAATTTTTTCTACTTCTTCCTCGATGCAAACAAACACTTTCTACAAAGTTTCAGTCCCGGGAAAGGTCGGGAAGATAAAAAAACATGGGGAAAACCGTTGAAATGAAATATTCAAGATCGGTTTTCCATGTGTTTTAGGTAGAATTCCGGCATTTCCCCCACAACATTTATGTTTTTTATCCGTTTTGAGACACGAGCAATCGAAAAATCAAGCGTTCGTCCCGGTCCCAGAACCTTCGAAAAATCGAAAATTTTTGAAGGGGTATGCCTTAAAAAATTTGCGAAAAAATGAATTTTGAGCTAGGGCTCTGGAATTTTTTCTACTTCTTCCTCGATGCAAAAAAACATTCCCCACCAAGTTTCAGCCGCGGGAAAGGTCGGGAAGATAAAAAAACATGGCATAAACGGTTGAAATGAAGTATTCAAGATCGGTTTTCCACATGTTTTCGGTCGAATTCTGGCATTTCCCCCACAACATTTATGTTTTTTAGTCCTGATTCAAAGGCAAGTGAATCATCCTGTACATTGGTGGTATACATACTTGCATATTGATTTCATGCTGTTCACTCTCAGAGACTTGATGAACTTGTTGAGTTTCTTTCATGGGTAACCTGATTTCACTTATAATATTAGTTAATGTACTCAATCGAGTATTTGTATCAGGTACTACTTTTTCTAAATGTGTTACAATAGATTCTATCAACTTTTCAGAGCAGTGGTCTGACATTAATGTATTACATATCAAATCATGCAGCTTCTTTCTACCCACTTCATCCGATAAGTCATACATCCTTGTCATTTCAAATAATTGTAGCAGAATAAACATGTGCATATGATTTTCCCATACTTCATAAGTCTTGGCTGTCATCATAGTGAGAAAATCTGAGATATATGCACAGAAAGTTGATAATTCTGGAATTATTCTTTCCATCTCATCGGTACAGCCTTCATTATGAAGATGCTTTACTAAGCACTTCCAGTATAAAGCATTCTCACTGCAGAGTTTTGATATTGGTATCAATTTTGTTTCTTTCTCTACAGGTACTTGCTCCAATAGTGTACCCAAAGGAGTACTCCTGAAATTTCCTTGGTTTTATGCTGACTCAAAATAATATCTTTAATTTGACTTACTTAAATAAAGTTTCTAATGCCAATGTAGATGTGTCAGTTCCTATTTCTGCATCAAGTGATCTGGCAAGGCTAATAAAATCTCCATTTAAATGTCTTAACCATGATGGCAACAATACACTTTTCACAGTCCTTTTCACACTTTCAGATCTGTCTTTGAGACCATCATTTAACAACTGGTCTCTCTGTTTGATAGTCAATGATCTCACAGTAATTTTGCTGATAAATTCATAAGCCACTTTTCTCACTGCCTCATCTATATCTCTTGTTCTCTTTAATGCAACTTGCAATGTTTTTTGATTCTTTCCCATACTCAATATTGCTGCTCTTCGTACTTCTGCCTTGGGATCTTTACACGCATGGAAGACATACATCTTAATGATAGGGCACTGATCATCAGATGGGTCTTGTAGTCTGTGCAAGGAAAATATTGCCTGAGCCCTAACTTTGGCTGACTTGTCCATTAGTCGGCACATCATAGCCACTGTGATTCTATCACACAGTTCATCATCAATGAATGCTTGTTCTCCCATTGTATTCAGCAGCATATTTAAGAAGTGGCAAATTCGGAATCTCACAGCTGGATCTTTTGCAGTATGATTTGTCAATAGGAAATTGAAGAGTTTCACTAGGAATCCACACATTGGTTCCACAACATCAGTATCTTCTGGACATGAGTAGAAACTGACAGCGAAGCTTGCTACGAATTGCAATGTATTTTCGACGTGTGGATGTCGTACACCCACCGTAAGCGGTATACGAAAGCAATCGACAAAGGCATCCCAGAAAACTTCCGGCTTTAGCTGAAATTGTCAATTAGTTCTATAAAATAATGCTATTTCAAATCACCTAATCCAACCTCGTATCCTTACCCGCTCGTAGCATTTCTTTAATTTCTTCAAGTATTTCTGGTGACATGTTTTGTTGAACTGCACGTTATAGAACACTGTGCTGAGCACACGGTCTATGTCTTGAGCCATTTTATGTAGGGTTTGTATACAAATGCCGCAACAACATGCAGTAGTAAGAAAATACGTTGGGGGTTGAATTATTTGAGTTATTTAAAACAGTTTAAACGGTTAGAAATAAGACATGAATAGGTGGCAGCGTCTGAGAATTCTCGAGTCAGAGAAATATGGTCCGGTCGGTCCAGTAGGATAGCATCATCGAATTAAAAGTACCCTTTCCCTAGCAATGAAATCAAAGTTGTTGCGTTAGTTTGTATGTTTACATCTATATCAATTTGGAGCAGCAGGAACAGCTATACTTCGTGGCAACTGATGTTTCCTATTTTCTAGACACTTTTCGGGAAGACTTGAAGCTGAACTATTTATTTAGGAAATTGTTATTCCTATACGAGTATTGAATTTGGCGTGGTACACAAAACTTTCAGTCGCGCGGTGGTTAAGATGTGATTAAATATCTTTAAGCGTACTTACTCCATTTATCAAATAAAGATTTAATTAGGGTGGCAGCTTTAAAAAGCTCAGTGTTGTCATTATTACCCTCGAGAACTCTCCTCAATAGATTGAACTGACCAATATGGATAAGTCAAAGAAGTCAGGCACAGGGGTAATTCTAGATTTAAGTAGAACAATTAACAAAGCCCTGTCCAGTGAAGTTTATACCAGATTTTTATTTTGTGATCCTTCAGCTGGAATTTGAACCACCACCAATATGGCCAGATATAAAAACAGAGCTGAGGGAGTACATAGAATGTATTGAGAATCTTCCAATGTATAACTTGGACAATGCACAAGAATATTTTCCAAGGGAAATTGATATTCTTTCTTTATTGGAATTTGATCTTGCTCCTCTGGACACTACATTAAGGTTTAATCGTGATCCAGTCACTGGAGAACTCAGGGATATGTATGAAACTCCTATAAGGTCAGCAGAAGAGACTGCAAGAAATTCTATGTCTATGGGTCGTGCACCAGGACCATCTGCTGAAAGCATCAGAGGTAATTCCTGCCAAAGATAATCAGATGAAAAAAGTTGAACTTCTAATAATTTCTAATATATCAGGTAATACAAGCAATTTGCCATTCTGGCCTGGTGGATTTGAGGAGCCTGAGATGATTGAGGATCCATCTATAGAAGAGCTAGATTTTGAGAAAAATTTAAGGACAGTGGCAAAGGGGTTCAGTTCTGGTATAGAGTTTAAAAGTGATAATTGTACTCCAAAGGATGAACAGGGAGATGAACCAGAATTGTTGGAACAAGAAAAGGATGATACAGGAGTAATAGCAGATAAAATTAATTTAATGTCTATAGTGAATGAGGAAGGACATATGTCAGATATCTGGTCAAGTCCTAAAGATGAATCAAAACAAGAATCCTCGCAAGATTCAAAGCCAGATGCAACTGTCTTGGATGATCTTAGTCCAATTCTATCCTATTCTGATATTCCTGTTTTAAAAATTTCTGAAAAGCCTTCGGAAAATCCAAAATCAGAGTGGGCTGAACAAATTGATGTTTCTGTACCAGTTACAGACTTTGATAAACGTATTCCAAATCCTGCTCTTACATTTCCCTATGAACTTGACACCTTTCAAAAGCAAGCTATTCTTAAGTTGGAAGAGAACTCAAATGTTTTTGTGGCTGCTCACACCTCAGCTGGGAAAACAACTGTTGCTGAGTATGCAATTGCTTTGAGTCAAAAACATATGACAAGGTATGTGAAAATAATTTTACATCTATTTAAAAAGGGAGAATGTAAAAAAAATATTTTTATTCAAGGGTAATTTATACATCACCAATTAAAGCACTGTCAAATCAGAAATACAGAGAATTCAAAAGAAAATTTGACAGTGTGGGTCTACTGACAGGTGATGTACAAATCAATTCATCAGCTTCATGTCTCATAATGACTACAGAGATTTTACAATCAATGATATATTGTGCATCTGAAGTACTGAGGGATTTAGAATTTGTAATCTTTGACGAAGTGCACTATATAACTAATGAAGATGTATGTGCACTACAGTGAGAACACAATAGTCTTTGATTAATATTACTGAGTTGTATGAAATATTTTCAGAGGGGTCATGTATGGGAAGAAAGTGTTATTCTTTTACCACCAACAGTTTGTATAGTAATGCTTTCTGCCACTGTTCCTAATCCTATTATATTTGCTGACTGGGTTGGTCGTACAAAACGGAAGAAAATGTATGTAATAAGTACCGCCAAGCGTCCAGTACCGCTTGAACATTATCTCTATACTGGAACTGATGGCAAAACAAAGGATGAGAAGTTTTTGGTCTTGGACTCAACCAATCAATTTTTATTGGATGGGTGTGTAGCTTTTTGTTCGTTTGTATATGCCGATCGGGGAAATTGTTGTAAAACAGATATTTTAGGTGGTATAAAGCTTCCAATGCAAAAGCGCCAAAAACTCAAAACCCAAAGAATCCGGCGAAAGATGTTAAACGGAAGCCCCAATTAGCACCAAAGCAAGAACAAGTTCTTTGGAATGCTTTTATGACCCATCTCAAAGCAAATGTGAGAAATTTGCACAGGAATTGAATCCCAATTGTTGCCTTGCATCACAATATTTACTCTTAATTTCAGAGTATGTTACCGGTCGTGGTATTTATGTTATCACGAAAGCGATGCGATACAACTGCAGTCCTATTACGAAATATCGATTTAACTACACAAACTGAGAAACACTCCATTCGTGTATTTTTCCAAAATAACATAAAACATTTAAAAGGCACTGACAGAGAATTACCACAAGTGTTAATGATGCAAGAATTATTGCAACAGGGTATAGGCATACATCATAGTGGAATACTACCAATTTTAAAAGAAATAGTCGAAATGTTATTCCAAAACGGTGTTGTAAAGGTCAGAATTACTTGCAGATATTTTTGTAAATATTTACAAGTTGTGCATGATTATCATAGATCGAATATTCCAGTTATTATTCGCTACGGAGACTTTTGCCATGGGTGTCAACATGCCAGCTCGAACAGTAGTGTTTAGTTCCGTGAGGAAATACGATGGTAATAATTTTCGAATGCTACATCCAACAGAGTACACTCAAATGGCAGGAAGAGCCGGCAGAAGGGGGCACGATACTGCAGGCATGGTGATTATTATGTGTCCCATCACAGTACCACACTTTAATGAACTGAAAGCAATGATGTGTGGTCAGCCCCAAAATTTAGAATCTAAGTTTAAAGTAACATATTCAATGGTACTAAATTTACGAAGACTCAACAATTCTGTCACCGTTGAGGCGATGATGCGTCGATCTTTTAAAGAACTCTCATTTACAACACAACAAGGTACAATCCAGGCTCAGCTGAAGCAAGTGGAAAAAGAATTGGCTGACTTACCACCACTTACTGACATTCAAAAGAAATTTGCTGAGTTCTATCAAGCAGCTATTGAGTATATAGAATATAATCAATACCTAAAGCCAATTATATTTGAATCGCAACGACGAATTATAAAAAGCCTGACGCCTGGAAGGGTATTGCTTGTGTCGTACGAAAATCACTACAACAAATTAGCACTGCTACTAAGTATGGAGCAGACAAAGAAGGGTCAATTCTACAAAGTGTTAATCTTAAATAATCGAGAGTCGTCTAAGAACTATGAAGAAAATTCGTCGAGTGATTCGAAGTCAAGGAATTTAAAAGAATGGTGTGAAATCATCGCTTTAACAAAGAAGGATATTTTTGTTCCAATGGGTGTGGCTTCGTCAACTATAATAGTAATAAATCCTTGGCATATCTTAGAAATAACAAGTTGTCAAATAAAAGTTGAATATAGCTTGGTGTTGGCAAATTGGGAGAAGAGGCAAATTCCAAGATTCCAGTAAGTGACTTAGATATTTCCTAAAATTCTAGATCAGATTTTAGAATGACTAATTATAAAAATTATGGCATACAGAAACGATCCACCTGGTGAAATGTATGAAACTGCTGTTAGAGAATTAATGACACTCTCCCTAAACGCTTCTCGAGATCCTGATATATTGCAACCATACGTAACTATCAAAATAGATTATGACTGTGACGCAAAAGTCGAGCGTTTAGTGTTACTAAAGAGTGCCGTGGACGACATAAAGTGTACAGAGGATCCCAATTTCGAGCAGCAATTTGAACCAGTGTTCCAGAGGAGTAGATTGGAACACAAAAAGAAGAACTTCCAATTAAAATGCAGTGACCAATATTTGACTCTGTACCCTGAATATATAAACGCTGTTGCTCTTCTTAAGGAATTGGGATATATTGATCACGATGAAAGGGGTTGGTAAACATATCCGTTTTTGTAAAAAATGAATTTTCTTACTGTTGGAAAGTCTAAGTTGATAATGCTATATTTTATTTACAGTTACTTTAAAAGGCAGAGTTGCTTTGCAAATGGGAAGCAATGAACTTCTGATAACCGAATTAATACTGAAAAATATATTAACTGTGCTGCAGCCAGCAGAAATAGCGGCTTTATTATCGGCACTTATATTCCAACAACGAACTCAAGTTGAACCGACGCTAACGCCTCATTTAAAGAAGGTATTCACGTGACTTCCCTCCATAAAAGTCATATTTTTACTACTTTTTTAAATATTTCTAGCAATGCGAGATCATACAAGAAATACACGGTGAACTAGAGGCTTTGGAACAACATTATCACTTGTCTACTTTACTGCCCTTGACTTTTGGCTTAGTAGAAGTGGTATATGAATGGGCACAAGCAAGATCATTTGCTGAAATTATGGAAAAGACGGACGTCCAAGAAGGTATAATAGTCCGATGTATACAGCAGTTGAGTGAAATCTTGCGCGACGTGAAGAATGCTGCTATAACCATCGGTGATCCTGTTTTACGAGAAAAAATGGAGGAAGCTTCTAGAGCAATCAAACGGGATATAGTTTTTGCTGCGTCGCTTTACACTCAAGAGTAATTTGTGAAATAAACTTTATGTACAGAATTTTATTTATGTATATGAGTGTTATATACTGTCAAACCTCCGTCGAGATATTTTTACAAGTCAAATTTGTAAGATACGTAATGAAATCTATTGACACCATGTTTTTATAATCCTTCATACTTTTGGAATTCCAATTATATTGGGGAACATGCTACCAGTAAAGCTAGATTTTTGTACATAACATTTAACAATAGAAACGCGAAATGAGAATATAAACATGTGAAAAATATTGATGAATGTATTATAATCCAGGATGGTTATATTAATATACAATGCTTATTGGTACAAAATATTATTATCCTAATCTTTCAATTCTCGGTATTAGAGCGCGCGTTGATCCGCGTTGTTTAGATTCCCTTGTCCTTTATTTAATTCTGAAATGCATGCCCACTGTCCCTCGCTATTTTCCCTCCAAAGAGAAACCTTATTATCCCCGCCACTCACTGCCAAAATCCCTCCTGTCAATGACCAGCTGACATTCCAAATTACATCATCAAAGACATTAAGAATATTTGGAGTCCAACTAGCATAATCATTTGAAGTCCATACAACTACACGGCGGTCTTGGGAACAAGAAGCCAATGCAGCTCTGGATGGTCCAACCGCTGGTGCCCATGCCACATCTCTCACCTTTATGATAATGACAAAATTATTGACTCTCTTCCTTAATACTACAATTCTATACCGAACATTTCTTACCCAATCACTATGAGCTTCCAATTTATTTTCTTCGATCCACCTATCACCTTCCTCCTTCCAAATTTTAACTAAATTATCACACCCTCCAGTGGCTAGTCTTTTCACAGGTGTGCTCCTCTGATTCACATTGGCATCAAAATTTGGCTCTATTGCTGGACACCAACTCACAGCATTACAGCCTATTGTATGAGCATTTGTAATTTTCTGGGTTTCCCATGTATCACTATTATTGGTGAGAATGGAGACTGCTCCATCCGAACTTCCACAGGCAAGTATCAAACCAAATTCATGCGGTGCCCAGGCCACTGAATTCACAGAGGAATCATGCCCAGTGTGTTCATATATTTTTGTCCACTCTCCCAACTCCTTCCAAATAATGACTTTCCTGATAAACATTCAAATGGAATACCATCGATATTCGAATCCTAAAGACCTCGCGGAAATTTGATATTCCTAATAGGAGAGGAATGAGAACCGGCTGTTAACATACCGATCGTAGCTGCAAGAGGCGAGGAGGTTGCCAAATTTGGGATGAGCCCAAGCGATTTGCCAGACTGGGCCGACGTGTCCTTTAAGATCGGCGACCAGACTTTGTGAGCCGTTCTTTAAGTCAAAAATCTTAACTGAATTGTCACTAGAACAGGTTGCTAACCTAAGCCCGTAGTAGTCCATCTCCGCGGCATGGATCATATCTTCATGCCCGGTGTCAACGGTGTTCAAAACGGACACCATCTTTTCGACTTTCTTATGCCTCGCAATTCGATTATTACCGGTCAATAGTATTCAATGTAGGAACTAAGCAGCTCATCAACTTCAATAATAATACTCTGGGTTATGTTGCACAGTGCCTGTCACTACGTGGAAGCATGTGCGCCGCGACGATGATGATGTTCAACGCGCACGCCGTCTTCGCCAACGTGTCGCTACTAGTCTTTATTCAAATTCAATTGTTTCCCTCGAATATTTCCACATTTTTTCCATCAGCTATCATTCGCAAGTATATTTCGAGTGTTCTTTTAATAAGAGAACATACAAGTCCATCAAGGAGGTATATTTGCAAAAATATCCTCGACTGCACAACTATTTTATAACGTACAAAATGTTCAGATTTGAAAGGACTATGCTGAATAGTCTAGTACGCAGTAGATTTCCCATAGGGATCTAATGCTCATGTGTGGGATAATTTGAAAGCCACACTTGCATGTGGTGCATCGGGAATGTTATAGGTTCAAGAGTATATAGCCATGGGCGAGGGCTGATTCGCCCCGGGTCACAATTTGCATTCAATTTTGTCCTTCTAGGATCTCCCAGCGGGTGGGAAGTCAGCGTAACTCGAGTTTCAGAACCGTGAGAGCGTATAGCGAGCAGGTAGTTTAGGCAAGTGTGTAAACTATCCAGTACATGCTGGTCCGTCATGCTTCAGGAAACTGGGATGCAAACAACTGGCCGTCCCTAGCACCATCAGGTTAATGCCACCACTTCCGGCAACGTGCCAATAACGTAGGTAACTGCGATATGCATCCGAGTGGTGTATGTGTCGCTTAATCGCTTTACCCCCTCTGGGCCGAAGGGCTACAAAATATTCAGCAGCCAGTTTGATCGAGAGCCAATTACTAATATTACCAACTATCCTTCTTCATCAGGTGCATAAAGGAATCAGAACGGGAAATCGCTTATCGATGATAGAAATGCTTAAAGATTAAACTTGCACCGTCTGGTGAAGCCCGAACAACTTCTTGAAGAAGCTAATGCATCACTAGATTCCTGTTGTTGATCTTCGCACATGTATAACTTTCGGCTATGTATTCTCTCGGCATTTCTATCCCTCTCTAGTCTATCGATGGAATAGCCTGTGAATAGAATAGAACGCTCCACCAACTGAAGCTCGAGTACTTGGCGAAGACTTGGTAATGCTATTCCTATTAGGGGAACCGATAATGGCAGTATCGAGTGGAGGAGTTGAAGAAGGGCTACGAAATTTCATTTAAACGATCCTGGAACTTCTAATGGCAATGGGGGAAGTTGGTCTGTGGTTGTTGGATGGAGATGCGGCATTTTAATAAATGCTTGGCAGCTAACAAGGCTGGGAAAAAGCGAGCGGTTCGGGCGGAAATTCAGGGCGAAGGTTCCAGAGGTTCCGGTTGCGGTAGAGGTCGTCGGCATGCAGACGTCAGAGCGGCAGTGAGATCCGGGCGAAGAAGTATTGGGAAGAATGGAAAGGGGAATGTCGGTCAGTGGGCCTTTCCTCACCACTGAGAACGACGGTAGCCCGGCCCGGTTTAGCGGCTGCGGGCCACCTAGGAATGTTGCAAGTCTACACGACCAACAGTCTCTCTACTAGCCATCATCTTACCTTGCCTTGCCCCTCTCTCCTTCTTCCACCTACTGAACCCGCTATCACTACCACTCTACTCTATAGCCCCTCATCCCCAGATCTACCTCTACCACTCACCCATCGTCCTCTCAATTCTCCGGACATCGAACTGAGATTCCGATCTAGTCCAGTATATAATTATAGATAGGCCAAGATGAAGAAGAGCTCTGTTTTTGGAGAGACCGGGTCACTTGTTATAGAACACTCCTTCTTTCAAGGGCTCTTTAAATCTCTTCCTGGTAGAAAGCGGACTGGCAGAGGGAAAAGGGTTCATTCTTTTATGTAAATAGAAGACCCTCTGTGCAACCCTTGAGAGAGTTAGTTGCTGGGGGGCTTCGGCTTAACGAGAAGATAACATTTGCCAGTGAGATAGCCGGAAGCGGGATCAACAGACTCGATAGAAGAGTCAAGGATTTTCTGAAGAAAAGGAGCAGAGTGGATACGGGCGCGGCGCGGCACGGCGCGGCGCGGTGGTTCGATGCATGTTTCTATGGACTCGCAGCGGAGGATAACGCAAGTACCGTAAAGGTGAAGAAGCGGGTCGTTCCTGGATCGAATTCCGCGCGTACCGCCACTCGGAGGCACATTAATTTTCAGAGAGCGCGCTAGAATTACGCCGGATCCTTTCTCGTGCGAGAAAAATGGATGCCGAGAGGAGGAGGAGGAGGAGGATAGTCGTGTGTGTATGTGTGTGCCCGATCCTACGTGGCGGCGCGCATCCTGGTGCGCTCCCCCGGCTGACGTACACACCGATGCAGCCGCCGGTGTGCGACCGCACTTTTTCGTGTCTACGGCCAATGCTGCGAGGGAGTACCGTAAAGTTGAAGCCGCCCGCAATCGAATTCCGCACGTGTCTCTCAGCAAGCCGCATGAATTTTTCCACTGAACTTCCGCCATCGATGTCGCGCGCGCGCCCGCGCATCCGGCTTTCTCTATAAACTATCTTCCAGGTCCTCGCAATTTCTTGGAATTACAAATATCAGACGTCTCGCTCTCAAACCTTTTTAACTCGTTAAAACTTTAGAGGATCCCAACTCAAATGAATGAAGGATAATATCACTTCACCATTATAGATAGAGATGATCCAATCGATTATTGAGAGTTTCTATGGGAGGGCGAATCTGTCCAATGGAATATTAATAAAAAGGGTGGAAGTTGGCTAAGACTTGGGTGGATCTAGTTGCGCGAGGTAATGGTAATGAAGAGGAGGGTGGAATGCTCTGTGGAGTTTGGAATGGGCGGGTGGGCAATGTTCGGGAAGGGTTTAAGTCGA
Source organism: Ectemnius continuus (assembly GCA_910591665.1). Taxonomy (NCBI): domain Eukaryota; kingdom Metazoa; phylum Arthropoda; class Insecta; order Hymenoptera; family Crabronidae; genus Ectemnius; species Ectemnius continuus. The sequence goes on along the minus strand of OU342868.1, from coordinate 944,726 downwards.
AATGGAAAAGATGTGGATGGGGGAGGGCGGGAGCGGAATTTCTAGAGAATAGGAGCGATGCCCTGGAGGGTTGGCTGAGTAGGAGCGCGCGGCTGGATTCGATTAAGGGGCGCCGCTCTCGGGGAGAGGGATCGATTCTCACGGTGATCTCTGGCGCAGCAGTAACGCAGCGTACTCTTGTACACGTGTGCAGCGCACCGCCTAACGTGTATCGTAGCTATGCGAAATTTCGTTGAACGGAAGGATCGAATTCGATCGTTGGTGGGTGCGCGCTCACCGACGATAGGATCGGTGACCAGAGAGCGAGCCGCCGCGGTTCTCTCTCCCTCTTGCTCTCTGTGTTTGTTGCTGGTCTGGCTGGGTGTGCGGGAGAGTGGCAGTGTGTGTTCTCTCGACGCCAGGGCCGTAGAATTCTAGAAGGGGGTCATCATACGAGGCCGGCACTCCGCCGAACGAACGCACCGAGCCAGGACACAGTATACCAACGTCATTCGGCGCGGACTGCTGTGGCGAAAGGCGCGCGCGCTAACTCCGAGAGACCGGCACCGACTTTTACCACTCCGCTTTTTTACCCCTCTACACATTCTATCCATTCTACCGTACACCGGACACCACACCAGTCTTTCCTCGCACCCTCTCCTTCCTCCGACAATTATTCGTTACCAGTGCAAACCCTCAATATCGGATTAGAAATTGGACGCGCTGTGCACTTTATTGGACCAACCAACACTAGAGGATAACTGAAATCGAGGTAGGTCCCTTTCGACAATTTCATCGAACCCTCGAAATCTACTACATTTTCCCAGGGATTATCCAGATAATTTACTACCTTTCTAGGATCTATAATTAGGTAGAACTGTCACCACTATATCGCGCGGTTCTTCATCTCCACATTCACGCTGCCAGCCGATGCGAACTGCGCGCGAAATCCCGCTATCTATATGTTCCACCACTGACTTAACTCAAAGATTTAGATTCCTTTTAAAGGACAGGGGATCCTGGAAAAAGCTTCGCGTCGCATAGGAAATCCTCACTTTGCCAATCTCCTCTATTCTCCATGTATTTTACAAGCTACTTTGCCCGTTTAGAAGCTGCTATTCCAGATACTTGTTCACTGTATTATTTATGCCAGGTGAAATTCTTTCGCGATTCGTCGGTGGTAGTTGCTCAGAGCGCGTACTCGCATATACGATTGCGAGGAGTTTACTTTCTCGTTGGTCGATTAGAAATTTTATGGCACACACATAGACACACACCTTGTCAGGCGACGTGTACCTGACCTGGCTCAACTTGGAAGACTGAAAGGGGTATTGATAATTTGAGCTTAAGTAGGAGGGCGATCCTCTGGCCCCGCCGCGCGTTCCACGGGATTTAGCTTCTTTGCTAAGGGTTGTATATAATGGAGCGATTGGGCGCACGTCGAGATTAACATGATATTGATTTTATGCATTCATAATATCGCGTCAGAAGCGGCAGACCAGGGAAAACAACGGCAAATAAAAGGGGGAGGGTGGTGGAAGTGCGGGAGAAAAGGACTGGCGTGATTTCCAATTCAATTTGCGAACCAATGGATTTGTTGTTACCCTCGGCGCACGCCAATAAAGCTATTGTCCAATTAATACGAGCCAACCAAGTGCATTCATTTTCCTGTTTGTACTTGCGTCCAAACCAGCAATCCAAACAAACTCCGCTCCGTTGACTATCACTGAATTACCGAGTCGCTTAATTCCTATGAAATCCGCTCAGAACGCGGCTACACCAGCGCGCACTTTCTACCCGCCGACACAACTCGCAAATATCATTTCTACCTGCGCCCACCCTTTCCCTCAACCCAACTACCCTTTTCGCCACTGGTACGCGACACACTCGCGCTACCACATCTACCATTTTCCAAGCCATTCAACCAATAGTCTCTCTGCTGACCTGCCTTTTCTCTTTCTACTGTTGAATCTCGTATATCGCATCTCGGCGAATGTGTCCACCCTGAGAAATGAAGGAGCCTAGTCCGTTGGGGTTGATGGGTGCGCGGCGCCGCGCTGTGCCGCGCCGGGAGTCCGCTCCTCTTTCAAGAGATGTGCGCCACAAAGAATTTCCAATAGCGATTGGCGAAGAAGTCAAGCGTTCGTTGGCAGTTCTCTTCGGGGAAATCGTTTACTCCCTCGGCTTTTGTGCGAGCACCGCCAACATCAAAGATGTCATTACCGACCCTTCCACACCAGCCCCGCACCGATAGACTCCTTCCTCGAGCGCTCGCGCGGTTCGCCGCTTTCCCATGGAGATTAGATTCGCTAACAGTAACGGCAGCTATCGCCTTTTTTAATCAAACGTCTCGGACGGCCAACTTTCCTGTTGGGAAACTTTTTCAATTTCCATACTACCTTCGCATCATCGCGATTGCCAGACAGACTAGATAGTAGCGAGTATGTGTGTGTGTGTGGAGACGCGCGGCCCTAAATTCTTCGAGACTTTCACGTGAAATTGCCCTTCCTCCGCTTGGCAGAGATGCAGAGACATCGTTGGACCGTCGAAAGGCATGATTTCTTCCTTGGACGCCCTTTCTCGAGCCACCGGGGAATCTGCTTACGTCTGAAAATCGGAATGTCCTCATTTATTCGGCGGGCAAAGGCGCACGCCCGCGCGCCCCTACACCTAACGAGATTTCGTCTGAAAGCCTGAGAGATTTTTCTCTCTGGCCGTCTCGAGAGCAACCTGCACACAGCCTCTTCCATCTCTTTCTCGCTGTTGCCCGAGCAGTCTTTGCTTACAGCAACCTACAGCAATGTACGTTGATGTTGCGAGGAGGGTTTTGTTAAACGGAAAAATAGGAAGGAAATGCACTGCACGGCACGGCACGGCTGTTGCACCAACCTAGCAATAAACATGGACGAAAATATGCTCCGGCAAGCAGCGGCGAATCTCTCTTTCACGGCGCGGCGCGTCTCTGCGCCAGAATATTTTCCCTTGGCAGCGACGCTGCTCGCCGCTCGCCGCTCGGTTGCCTCAATAGGCAGAATAATATTAGCAGTGCATGGAAAACTCCGCTTTTCCTCAGCCAGCTGCGTATCCCTCGACTTTCTATTGGGACAGATGCCGGAGATACAGCAACATTGTACCAAGCATGCATCCTGATGATCTGGAACGCACGATAACGCGCGCATTCTATGCTTTTCCGCGTGTAATCCGCCAGCCAGGTCAGAGAGCTGCTGCTGCCGCTGTCGATGTTATATCAGCGTGTTAAACAGATTGGAACAATGACCCGACGAGTGCTTATTCCTGACACCGATTTCCATGCAAGAGCGCGCTCTCGTGTCTGCAGCTAGCCCCGCCGCGCATTTGCAGGGCCTGCATTGTGTACAACGCGTTCCACGACCACTCGCTTCCATACTAATTACCACTACGAAATCCTAGCGAGCGATATGTCTCTTCCTTTCGTATTGGAGGGGCGCAATCTTTTCTATTGGCTGTTGAGCAACATTTCAAAGCTCGCTCGAAAACAGTCACCGGTTCGATTAAGAAATCGGCCCGGACCCCATTAACGCCCTCCTATCTCGGAGTGAATGCGCGCTACTCCCAATGAATGGTAATGCCCGATGGGCCTTGTAACACTCATAAGGAGGAAGAGCAATGTGAATCGACTGGATAAAGCAATGATTCTTTGAAACGGTATAGCGTAATGGAATCGCGATGTAATGACAGAGGTAGGTGTGTAGGAAGCGAGTTGGGAAGGCTGGCAAGACACAGGGAGAGAGACTGTGGAGCCTCCAGGCTTATGAAAGGTGCATACCGTAAGAGGCTAACGGCACGTAGAACAACACTCGAGCAGGTTGCAAGAATAACTAAAAGCGGGGTGAAACGCCGTTGAAAAGACACTCGGCAGATCTTAGCGCAGTGCAGTTGTCTGCTGGAATAGGAATCCAACTAACGACTAATGCCAGGCAAGATTCTAAAGCTGCGCCGTTCGGCCCAATGCCAGTACAAGAAATACGCCAGCGAATACTGAAAGAGGCGTGCATTAAAGGGGACAGGATATTCGCCGCGGAGAGTTAATGTAAATGGGCCAAAGTGCGGTGAGGGAGCAACGTAATATTTGAAGCGAGGACCCGAGCCGAGGAAACCTTGCATGGCACACGCGGCGGCAAGGAGCGACGACTCTCATGTCGGGGCCGCCCGCTCTTTTGCCAGTGCTGGAGAGAGGATCGGAGCACTCCAGCCGAAATTCCTGCCAGATGCTTTCCGTATTCAGTAGTGGCGCTCTCCGACATCTGTTACATTACTCTTTCGGCGTACGGGAAGCAGTGTGGCTTCGAGAGGCCCTGCGCTTCGAATAAAACAAAGTCGACGGTGCTTGAAAATTTCAGGATGCCTGAAATATGCACATTTATGTAGCGCTAGTGAGAGAGAAAAACGGAAGCGAACGAAGGAGGAAGGGAGGGAGGGCTGCGAGCCATAATATGTCGAGCAAGTTCACCGGCCGGTGAAGCGTGTAAACGGACGTGGAATTAATTTATTATTTATATGGAAACTTCAGCGACTTCTAGCATCGAGGATATTCAGGGCGCGTACGTTCCTGCCAGCCTCCTGCTTCGCTTCTCCTTCCTAGATACATTATTCTCGGCAGCCGCTCCAAGCAAACCAAGCCGCCCGCCAAGCACACTGTATCGTCCTGATAATGAATACTCGTTAAAAATGGAAATTGACTCGGGCAGCACATAAATTCTATCGAATTTATGTTGGCTAAAGTTGGAGCTATGTGAAAAGGAGTACGGGGATTTTGGGTGGCGCGGTGTAACTGGCCTACAATTCGATTCCGGTAGCAAGCGCTGAACCGTGGGACGATCCTCATTCACGATTTCGAATGCTTGTCCAGTGAGGCACTCGCTGCTTCCACATCTCCTCCTTCAACCTTCCAAAAGTAGACTTTTACGAAAGTGTTCCACCGATGACGTCGATCGTCCTGTCATACCTTGGCGCTGACTGGCTCACCGCGCGCGCATATGACAATAGAAAGTTAAGGCGTTCCACTGGAGAAAGAGCGAGAGAAGCGCGCGACCCGGAAGGAACTTGGATGACGAACTGACCCACATCCGGTAGACCCGAAGCCTCGAGAGAACTGGCGATTGGTGTCGTGGACCTTCAAGCCTACTGATTCCACGCGAACAAGCACCAACCGACATCGGGAAAGTCTGATGAAATACCTCTCTCGATAAATGCTTTATGCATTCTTCGCCAAGCTCGCTCCACTGCTTTCCTAGCGATCGCAAGCTTCACTTAATCACCGCCCAGCAATACATATTTTATCGATATTCATTATATTACAATGTTCATTTTGCGAAAGTGGATTTTGACGAAAATTGCACGAACCGAGGGAAGAACGAGTGCAATTCAGGACGTGATTACCGGTGTAATTAGCTGGGCGTTCGCTGGCCCGGGCAGAAAGCAGCCTGGCGTTACAGGCTTTGCCGATGTATTATTCATAGCGGGCAGGATAGCACCACCCTAAATTTCAAGGCTTTTCGAAGGATGTAACCGACGGTAATTTCAGCTGGCGAACACAGCCTGCCGGCACTCCCGTCCCGTCCCGGCCCGGCTGCTCGCTCGCTCGCTCGCTCGCGTATGAATCACGAAATAACCCGTTGCAAAGCTGAAACACGTTTTCTCTTTTCTCCTCCATTCATGCACAGTGTGTAGTCCTTTCTTCCCTTGGTATTATAACATTGCCGGGGATAAAACAATCGGTGTAACGCGCGCCCGGCATTCAAGCCGGCTCGGCTCGCAACCGCCGCCGGCATTCTCCGCCACAGCTGAATAAAGATACGCACCAGCCAGGTTAATTAGTCCTCCATTCCGTTGGGGATAATGGAGGCGAAATGTCGAGGAGCAAAAGTAAGAATAATCTTGGCCCTTTAATCATTTTGCCGCGCTTCCGACGGAAGCTGGAGAAGTCGCGCGAAAGAAGAGCGCACGTCTCACTTAGGACGAAGTTGTAACGAGGGAGACAAAGGGAAGAGAAAGAAACGAAAACGCTCCGACAATTCGTAGATCCTGAAGTCTGGCTTGCTGGCTTGCTGGCTGGCTGGCTGGCTTCGCCGGCTCATGAATAACGTAGAGGCGAATGCATTAGAATATTCCCGGCGGCATAACGAATAAGGGGACATAACTTCCCATTGTTATTCGTCCTTTTAAAAGGGCCCAGAAAGAATTCCAACTCGCCGACTCGGTGCATCTTCGTCCTCTGACTTTCTCTCATCCTCCAACCATCACTCTCCTTTCCTCACCCTCTCGGCCTCTCGCTCTCCCCGAGGAAAGTACTTTGGTGGCAGCGGGCAATTTCCGAGAGGCCGCCGAGGATTAAAAGATTATTCGCTGGTCGGCTATTAAGGCTACCAAAACAACCAATAAAGCCGCAGAGCAGGGACTCGCTCTTTGCGTGCGCTTCCTTTAAAATTACGAAGTTAATGGTAACATAAGAGAGCGAGCGCGCTTTCAGCATCTAGCACTGCCAGCAACCCCCGAGCAATTAGTCAAATTATTTCCTACCCGCCTTACGATCGCCGAGAGTGCAACACCAGTTAAAATCTGTCGCAGTGAAGCTCTGCGCCAACCGTTTCATCCACCTTCATCCACCTTTCTCTACTCGCAATAATTAACGCGCACGAATTCATCAATCCCAATTACGGAGTTCATTTTACTTTCAATTGGAGAGTTAATTCTACAAATATAACAAGTACAATTAACTCGAGTGAGTGACTTTCACTGCTATAAAGATGATTTACGATTTGTTTCAGATCTAGCGGCCGATCAAAAAATCACTTGATGCCCTGAGGATGCGCCGTGATTTTTACAACGGTGGGCTTGCCTGCGCCGTTGTGTGGGTGTCGTCGGGCTGCCTGTTCCTGCTCTCATTGTCGTCATCGATCACCGCAGGTATATGCGAGCGAGTGAGCGAGGGAATGAGGGAGCGAGAGAGACCGCTCTAGGTCGTCGCAATACATCCCCTTTTATTTTATTTTGCCGATTTTCGTTCCACCGGACCGTTCATAATGATCGTCGCCGAATTCTCGAAAAGAGCGGCACCATTAGCAAACAATGGGCCCCTCCCGCATTTCCTCTCGCATTCGCCACCCTCCACCCTCCACGAACCCCGCCAGCCAGAACGAACGTACGGTAGAAAAAGGAAAGCAAAGCAATGCAAGCGAGCGAGCGAACGCTCTCCCCGAACGGCTCGTGCATCTGCATATAATGCTACGTCGCGGACGTGATTCGATTGCGAAAACGGCTGCCTTCCCCGACGGCGATCCCGTCCTTGATTTCATCGGGAGAAGCTACGCTCGCTACGAGCCATGTCGCAAAGGAGGTCTCTCTTTTTGAAAAAGTCACTTTTGATCGTCGACGAGAACGACGCCTACCGAAATTCCCTTTGACACTGCCGTCCCTTGAACAGGTTGGCGCTTTAATAATTTTGCAAGCCCAATATGGAAAGGACTTCGTAATTACGAGGATTAATACTTGGGATGGTAAATGCGAGGGCAGGAAATCCAGGGGATGAATATTACGAGAGGGAGAGATGGGGAGGGGAGGGGAGCTGTTGCGCGTGTCCGAGCGCGTCTAATCAACGAGTTAATTATTTGACCGGGATTATGCGGCGCGGCGCGGCGCAGAGCGACGGCGCAACATGCCGAGAGCGGGAGATAGACTCTCGGATAAATGACGTACTTAACGAGACGTTAATTACGAGGCTAAATTGCTAGGCTAGCAGTGAAGAGCGGTGCTTCTGGCGGCAATCGACTCGCAATATGTTATAGGACGCGATCTCTCGAGCCCCTTCGGTAAACATCGGGGACAGCCGAGCAATTTGCAAACCAATCGAATTTCCCCCAACGAAAATCCGCCAGTGCTATGCACGCGGCTTCCTTTTTTGCTCGATTCTTTTCCCACTATGCCGGAATATCGTACGGCCAACGGGTCTGACTCCGAGGATCCTGTTCCACTGAGCTGGTCTGGCCGTTCCGGCCTTTGCCCCGAGTCTCTTTCCCCTTGGCCAGCCCTTTCCGCATTCGAGCGGCACTCGCCTACTGGTCATTGGCTACTGGCCTGCCTGCCTGCCTACCTGCCAGGAGTGAGTTACCTCCTGAAAATGCGGATGCGGAAGCCAATGCAGCCGACTATGTCCAATTTAATTTCTTACACAATTCCGCCAGCCCCAGCAACGGCCTGAGCGGCCTCGGCGGGCCCAACAGCCATCTATCCCGCGTCCACTAGCTCGCTGCTAATGGGCATTAGTTTCAGCAAGAGGAAAAGTTGAAACGGCAGGCAATTTCGCCTGGGACGCCAAGTGGGAAGTCGGAATGCCGCAATGCCCGGCCAGCAGCGATCCTTCTATTTATCCTATAGCCGAGCAACTGAATGCCAAGACACAGAGCGCCACTGGCAAGCAAGCCGGCGAAAGAGAGCCGAGAGACTCTCTCGAGTGGGGGGAAGGGAGCCGCTGGTCAACGAACCGGAAATTCGGGTAATCGGATGCGCCCAAGTTTCACTGGACTTTTAGGAAATCTCTACTGGCAGCGTCGCGCCGAGCCGCGCCGCGCGGCGCCGCGCACCGCACGGGCCAAGGCTCTCAAAGTAAAAAGTCGATTGACATGCCAGGCATACCTTCTGCCCATCTCATCCAATACGCTCGACGTATACACTTTCGCTAGAACCCACACAATCCACCTCTACCAATCATGATCCACTCGCTATTTAAAATAATGCGCGCTTACTTATCCAACCGAGGATAAAAATAATGCAACCGGATCCTCTCTCATGCACGATTACTCCTCTTGGCATCGAATACCAAATTAATTTATTCCTGACATTTAGCGTTACGGTGATTGCGTGCCGAGTGCTGTGCGCTGTTCGTAATGAATTGAGAGAAAAAATCCTTGGGTAGCGCGCGTGTGCTTGGTGCTGCACGCGGTATTAAAAGAACGGATTTCTTTTCATTTCTCGTACTTTCTTCTTCTTCCGTTTAAGGGAGCGGGCGCGCGAATAAGAAGCGAAGCGTGTGCGTGCGATGTGAGTGAGGCACTCGACGAGCTCCGAGTGGTTTCCGAGGTGGCCGTAGCGCGTTAGGTAAGATGTAGTAAGTGTGGCAGTAGGATGCGAGGAACCGTTAGCTCGACTCCGGCTATTTTTATTATTATTATCGTTGCGCTACACTTTAACGGCGCCGTGAGTCGCGCTCGAGAAACGAGGGGCCCATCGAAAGCCTAAGGAAATGTCCCTTTGACCTACAAACAGCCCCTCCGACCCTCCTTTACCCGAATTTCTAATCGCCACGCAACTCTTTTCACCTTTCCACGTGGGGAAGGCAATCGAGGTCCGATGAACATTGGTCTTTCAAGACAATTGACCTGATGTTTACATTTTCTATTGGGCAGAACCGTCGCTGAAAGGATTAGGTCGATGCCCATCCTTCGACGAGCAGAATATATGCCCGGATAGATCTCCTGCCTGCCAGAATGACTTCGAGTGCCAGGCATTTGGCGAACGGTGTTGCAAGACGGCCTGCGGGCGCAGATGTGTCACAGGCGAGCTAACAGGATGCGAGCAATTGGCATTAGCAGCTGTGAGGCGATCGCGCGCACTGGGGCCTCGCGGGCCCCTCCAATTCGTGCCAAAGTGCAACAACAAGACTGGCGAATTCGAGAGGATACAATGCGATCCCCGAGAGAATAGCTGCTGGTGCGTGGATGCGATCGGTCTCGAGGTGCCTGGTACCAGAGGATCCTCCAGGGATCTCATCGATTGCGAGAATCCACGGCCTTGTCCAGCGCATAGCTGCCGCATGCTCTGTCCATTGGGTTTTGAGGTCAGTACTAAACAATCCATCGAGATCCTCTCCGTCATTAATACCACACGAGTATTCGAGCAATTTCTCTCGGGCCTATTCTTTCCATTTCACACTTTCGACCCATTAGCGCGATCATTTGCTCGATACATAGTTAACAATCGAGAGCAGGAGAGCGCGCGCGCGCTCTTGCTGCCTCGATTTCACACTGGGCCCTCCTTTTCGAGGCTCTGTCCTACTTACTGCTCGAGATACCTTTGCTTCTTACGAGCAGCACTATTCAATGGGATTACAGATCGAGAGGAAATCAGGCTGCCCAAAATGCGAATGCCGGGATCCCTGTCTGGGTATCACCTGTCCAGGAGCAAGCCAAACATGCGAGCTCATCGAAACAACATGCGCTCGTCCGCCCTGCCCACCCATTCCAAGTTGCCGTAAAGCCAAATCTCTTTCAACCATCTGCCCGGCGGGCGAACCGTTACAAATCACCGATTCGCCGAGGCCGTTCCTCTGCGGCGATTCCCCCGGGAAGCCGACCTGTCCACCGATGTACACCTGCTTGGTCGAGCCGAAACAAGAGTACGGAGTCTGCTGCCCCTCGAGCATACATCTCAAACGACCAGGCACATGTCCGCTCGAGGATTCGCTGATTTGCGGCACTAATTCTTGTCAGCACGACCTCGAGTGCCCCAGGCCTCAGAAGTGTTGCAAGAGCGAGACATGTGGCGGTGGAGTTTGCACCGATCCACAAGGTTTAAGTGCCTGCCACCGTAACCGAATGCTCGCGGAGATGCTGAGCATATCGGAGCGGCAGGGTCGTGGATATGTTCCACAATGCACGAAAGGTAGGATCAGTAAGATGACGGCAAGAAGGGCGAGCATGTACCGCTATCTTGGCTGGCGAGCGAGTGGCTCGGGCGAAAATATTAATGACACGTTCCTCGCTCTCTTCTATGCTCTTCAGATGGAGGCTACGAACCCAGGCAGTGTTCTCGAAACGGCCTAGTTTGCTGGTGCGTCGATGAGGATGGCAGAAAAATATCTGGGTCAATGGGGCCGGCGAACGGCGTCGATTGCAAATCGATCGGCAAGGGGAGATCGCTACCTACCACGTGTGTCACCCAGCAGTGCGCACAAGTCTGCCAGTACGGATTCAAGACCGATTCTTCCGGCTGCCCGACTTGCGAGTGCGATAACCCTTGTGAGGGGTAAGTACTTGCCAGGACATCTCTCTTCCGACGATAAAACGTTTTCGAGCCATCTAAAATCCTCTTCTCCTACAGCTTCCCTTGTCCGCCGGATCAGGAGTGCACGCTAAGGCGAGAAGATGGATGCCCCGACTTTTTCTGCCCAACAAAACCCGAGTGCAAACCGAGAAAGACCTACAAGAGCCCTTGCTCTCATGGTACTCCCTTGATTGACAAAGAAGGAAATGCAGTGACTTGTTCCGTCAATGAAACTTGCCTCCATGGTTACAAGTGTACCGTTGTGCAGGACGCAGGCCAATCGGTCTGTTGCTCAGTCGGCCAAAATGTCACCAAATCCCAAACGAGTAAGTTTACAAAACCGATACAGGCTCGAATTATAAATATTTCAATTGTAAACCTCCCATATCGCACCGAAAACACATGGAAACAGCCTCCTAAATAATCAAGTCCACCTAATTTGGCCGGTATTTTCCATGTTTTTTTATCTTCCCGACCTTCCCCGGGGCTGAAACTTTGTAGAAAGCGTTTTTTTGCATCGAGGAAGAAGTAGAAAAAATTCCAGAGCCCTAGCTCAAAATTCATTTTTTCGCAAATTTTTTAAGGCCTACCCCTTCAAAAATTTTCGATTTTTCGAAGGTTCTGGGACCGGGACGAACGCTTGATTTCTCGATTGCTCGTGTCTCGAAACGGATAAAAAACATCAATGTTGTGGGGGAAATGCCGGAATTCTACCTAAAACACCTGGAAAACCGATCTTGAATATTTAATTTCAACGGTTTTAGCCATGTTTTTTTATCTTCCCGACCTTTCCCGGGTCTGAAACTTTGTAGAAAGTGTTTGTTTGCATCGAGGAAGAAGTAGAAAAAATTCCAAGGCCCTAGCTCAAAATTCATTTTTTCGCAAATTTTTTAAGGCATACCCCTTCAAAAATTTTCGATTTTTCGAAGGTTCTGGGACCGGGACGAACGTTTGATTTTTCGATTGCTCGTGTCTCAAAACGGAGAAAAAACATAAATGTTGTGGGGGAAATGCCGGAATTCTACCTAAAACAGGTGGAAAACCGATCTTGAATATTTCATTTCAACGGTTTTCCCTATGTTTTTTTATCTTCCCGACCTTTCCCGGGGCTGAAACTTTGTAGAAAGTGTTTGTTTGCATCGAGGAAGAAGTAGAAAAAATTCCAAGGCCCTAGCTCAAAATTCATTTTTTCGCAAATTTTTTAAGGCATACCCCTTCAAAAATTTTCGATTTTTCGAAGGTTCTGGGACCGGGACGAACGCTTGATTTTTCGATTGCTCGTGCCTCAAAACGGAGAAAAAACATAAATGTTGTGGGGGAAATGCCGGAATTCTACCTAAAACAGGTGGAAAACCGATCTTGAATATTTCATTTCAACGGTTTTCCCTATGTTTTTTTATCTTCCCGACCTTTCCCGGGGCTGAAACTTTGTAGAAAGTGTTTGTTTGCATCGAGGAAGAAGTAGAAAAAATTCCAAGGCCCTAGCTCAAAATTCATTTTTTCGCAAATTTTTTAAGGCATACCCCTTCAAAAATTTTCGATTTTTCGAAGGTTCTGGGACCGGGACGAACGTTTGATTTTTCGATTGCTCGTGTCTCAAAACGGATAAAAAACATAAATGTTGTGGGGGAAATGCCGGAATTCTACCTAAAACACATGGAAAACCGATCTGGAATATTTCATTTTGACGGTTTTCCGTATGTTTTTTTATCTTCCCGTCCTTTCCCGGGGCTGAAACTTTGTAGAAAGTGTTTGTTTGCATCGAGGAAGAAGTAGAAAAAATTCCAGAGCCCTAGCTCAAAATTAATTTTTCACCCCTTCAGGTTCTTTCGATTTTTCGAAGGTTTTCGAACACCCTTCACTAATTTACCCGTCCTAATTTATTTTATTCGATGTCGACTAATAAGCTATATGATATATTTGTACTGTACAGTGTGCGAGTACCTGCGGGAGTTCAACGATCGCATGGAAGGTACGCGGGAGGGCATGTCCTTGGCGGTAGCAGCACCCGAATGCGAGAGGGATGGAAGTTACAAGGCTCTCCAGTGCCAGAATGGCAGCTGTGCCTGCGTGAACGAGAAAGGGGTTGTTCTGAAGAACTCAGTGAACCACAGCTCTGAGTGCGATGAAATAAGGGATCTACTGAAAATATGTGTGTCAGTATCCTGCGACTTGGTCTGCCCATATGGGTACGCGCTTGATGCTGCTGGTTGCGAGCAATGTCGATGTCACGATCCTTGCAAAAATGTGTCGTGCGGCCCTCAAGAGGCATGCACAATGGTGGACGTGAACTGTGGTCCAGGAAAGTACTGCCCACCAGTTCCTGCCTGCCTAGCAATGAAAGCAGGCCAATGCCCATACTTAGTACCGAGCTCCTCGAGCTGCGAATTACAATGCAGCAATGACCAGGAGTGTTCTGGTGGCGACAAATGCTGCTCGACCGGCTGCGGCACGCAATGCATCGCTCCGGTGATGGCGACTGCGTGCCAGCACGCCCGTGCAGTTGCCGAACACGCTGCCAGGGAATCCGGAGAACCCGCCAGGAGGAGTTACATTCCGCGCTGCGATGCCAATGGGAGTTTTGAGCCTGTGCAGTGTCACAACGGCATTTGCTGGTGCGTTGATGAGGAAGGAAGAGAGGCTGCCGGTACTCGCGTGCTCGAGGGAATAGTACCAAGGTGTAACACTCCACTGACCTGTCCGGAAATCGATTGCAAGCTCGACTGTCCGGAGGGCTACGAACTTGATCCGGAGAGCGGCTGCCCGAGATGCTCGTGCCGCGATCCGTGCAAGACTGTCACTTGTCGAGGTGAGAACGAGGCATGCAGAATGGTCGAGGTAGCCTGTAGCGTGCCTCCATGTCCCCCCGTACCTGTATGCCTTCCCAAGAAGGATAATCCCTGCCCCAATGGATCACCCCTCTTGGATCAAGATGGCCGTCCCGCTACCTGTGGGCCTCACGGTCACCATTGTCCTTCCACCCACAAGTGTGAATTGTCACCGTTAAACGAATACGCTTTTTGCTGTCCGAAACCACGCGATGTCTGTTTCGAGCCACCGCGGAAAGTGGCGTGCAATCCTGGAATGGGATTGAACGAAACGGAGAGGTGGTACTTTGATCCCGAGAGAAATGAGTGTAGGAGGAAGAACGAATGCACTCTCGGACACAATGATTTCTCAAGCCAGTTGGTCTGCGACACGGTTTGCCCGGTGCTCTCGCAATGCGAAAGGCTTCGCGAAAAGAATTCGAAGACGTCGCAACGATTGAAGCAACCGACTTTCCTACCGAGGTGTAATCCGGATAGCGGGATGTGGGAGGCTGTCCAGTGCTTGGAGCACGTTGGTGTTTGCTGGTGCGTTAATAGAAAGGGGCAGCCCGTAAAGGGCTCGTTGACAAGAGGGCAGGAACCCAAGTGTAACTTCAGGCAGGCGAGGCGGGGCGGTCGGGGGCCGGCGGTGCAAGAAATCGACCGTGAAATTCAAGCGTTCATGGAGAGCGCTCTGCTAAACTTAGAGTCCGGCGAGCGGCAAGTGGAAAAGACGCTCGGTACCAGGTGCCAAGCAATGAAGGAGAAGGGTCATGTTCCGGCCCTCTGCGACCACCAAGGCAGATTCGAGCCGATGCAATGTGCCGCTGATACCTGCTGGTGTGTCGATGAAGCTGGTAATCAATTGCTCGGCTCTGAACCGTTCCTCAAAGGAACCAGCGTATGTTGTGAGTATCGGACCCCTCTAACGTCCCACACAAACTATACCCTGCCATACTAAATCATGTGCAAATTCCACATTTTGCAGTACCAACCCCAGTCGAGGCTGTTGAAGTTACCTTGCGATTCCCCGGCCGTTTTCTTGCCGACGACGAGAAGAAATTCGCAAGGAAGACAGAAAGTTTACTTCGGGATTTGGGCGCCCGCGTAAGAAAATACGTCGACGTCGAAATCAATCAGGACTCGGCACTGATTAGCTTCGAAATTATCGGCCAGAATAAAGTGGACGTCGCCTTTTATCTGGAGGAGCTCACCAGAATACAAAAGCTTTCGATGCTAGGTTCTTTCGCGGATGCGACCACTTCTCGTTTCACGCACAGATCGAATCCCGTAACGACCCAAAGTAGAATAGTCGCTCTCGAGCAAAGAGAGATACTCACCGAAGTAGAAGCGCCCGTTTACCAAACGGCAACGTTAGTCCTGGCAGCAGGCAGCGCCTTTATAATCAGCAGTCTCCTTATCCTCTTGATGCTCTATCGCAAAAAGGTATGTGCCGTTTTTAACAACAATTCTCTATAAAATTAATCAAGTGCCGCAAGATTTGACGACCAGGATTATGATTTTTCGCAGATGAAGATGAAGGATCCATCGAAATCGTTATCGATGGACCAGCACTTCCTTGCGTTCAGTCAACAACCAGTGTACGTGATTTCGGGAGTGGAACAGGAGGAGAAAAAGAAAGAGGCTGCTGCTAGCGAAGTGCAGGAGAGCGTACACACGTCCGAAGACGTGGTCGGAGCTTGAACGATTCCCGAAGGCATGGATCGTTCATGGTTCGCGTAGTTATTAGGGAAGCGAGGACGTCTACGTATTTCAGTATGATTTCGACGGAATATTTATTGATGATGATAGGATGATAGGATCGCCGCTCGACCGAATAATTCGCAAGCAGTAAACTCGCCGTTCGTGTGTCGACGCGAGACGCTAATAATACTGGGATATATGGGATGAACGTTAAAGGGATCGTACGCCTCGAGTACACGACACGGCCCGTATTCTACTTGCGAGACTCGACGCCCGAAAAGGGATTCGGTCGATCGCCCAAGCCGCTAGTACCCTTTTCAATCTTCTCTCTCTCCCTCCCTCCCTCCCTCTCTCTACTTCATCTCGACGTCGATGCCAACAATGTCGATGCATCCTGAATATCAGGCAGTTGGGTGAGGACTTTACCGCGTTAATACGCTGCGGGTGTAAATACTAGATTTATACTGCGTTCGTTAATTTATATAGATGAATAAAAATCTGAAAAATTAATCATAATGCCTTATTACTTCTAACGCGCAGATCCTCCATCCCCAATATCCCTATATCCTATCTGATAAGCGGTGAAATTCTTTCACACTGAAATGGTGCCGTACTAACTAGTTGAAATCGAGTTCAATCTTTAATCGAAAGCTCGGGGGGATAATGGTGGAGCGAAGCCTATGATCGAACTAAAATATTCTACCATTTTATTACAACTCTGAGAAGAGCAAAAGGGAATTAGTGATTCGACGGTGAACGCGAAGCTTTCGCGTCAAAGGCAAGTACCAACTGCAAGTAGATAACGTTCGCGGTGATCAGCCTGTAGCGAAGCGTTCGGCCAATCGAAAAGCTAGGCAGTCTATTATGAGTAGCGTTGTAAGTGGAAGCTCTGGAGCTTGCGAGAGCTTCAACTATTGCTCGTTCTAAATTGAAGAGTCGGTGGAGTTGTGAAAGCTTGGGGAAGCTTAGGTTGCGCGGATTGAGTAAGCAGGCAAATGTGTGAGGAGGCTGAGGCAGAGTTCGGCTGAAAACGCAGCCTGAGCTTTCAGTAGCTTTCGGCGGAAAGACACGAGGTCTGCCGAGGTGGGAGCCGAGGTGTAGAGAGAGTCGCCCTTTAGACGGAGCGCGAGTGAGCACCAATCGAGCGGTTGAGGTCGGTGGGGCAGTCCAGGGACAGGGACAGGGACTGGGACAGGGACGGGAAAGGGGCTTATCGCGGTTTACGCGGCCGTCCTCGTAATCGCCGAGAGCCCACTGAGAACGGACTCTTTCTCTCGGGAGTGAGCCCGTCAGCCCGTCAGAGATATCCTGCTCTGCTCGAGTAACAAGGAGGAAGCGGCCAGCGAGCCAGCGAGCCAGCCAGCCAGCCAGCCAGCCAACCAGCCGGGCCAACCCACGGAACAAGGAGCTTTAATGGCTCTCATGAGATCGAGAAGAGTAGGGCAGGCCTTGGACTCGTGAACGAGCCGCCTCGCACCAACCAGCATCGCATCTTGGCTGGACGTCCTGCATCCGCCTCGCTGCTTCCAGACCGAGATCCTGGTGCCGTCGTCGTCGCCGCCGTCGCCGTCGCCGTCGCCGCCCTCCAGCCTTGCCTCCTTTCCGTTTCCGTTTCTGTTATGTGCGAACGCGAGGCCAGTCCAGTGTTTATAACTGCACGGTGCTCGCGGCGACGACGGTGACGAAGGGAAAGGTAAAGGGAAAGGGAGTGCGTGTGCGAGTACGAGTGGCAGTGGTGCGAGTGGGAGCTGGAGCGGGAGCGGGTGCGGGAGCGGGAGCAAGTGGCGAGAAGAAAGCGAGAAAGCAAGGGAGAAGGTGGGACACGAGCTCGAGCTCGAGCAAGAGGAAGAGCAAGTGCGAGTGTGAGGGCGAGGGCGAGGGTGAGGGCGAGCGAGAAGGCGGAGGAGAGGGAGAAAGAGAGGAGAAGGAAAGGCTGGTCGGACGGGATATTCGAGGCGTTGCGCCACACATTTTTCACGGTGGATCATATTTACCGCGCGATCCTGTGGATTGGAGCGAAGAGAATAATCCGGGGTGCTGGTTGATTGGGTGGGCGAGAAAGGATCTCGGCTCGATCTCGGCGCTGTTGGGCTTGCGATCCAATTGTGCTGGGGGTGAGAGAATCGAGAGAATCGAGAGTAGAGGGCCGAGGATAGCCGAGCCGACTCTGGCTAACCTGAGTGCGAAGTTCGGGGTGTCAGCTCGTCGACAGGCGTGACAGGCCGTCGACTGGCTGGTCCGTCCTGCTCACTGTCGTGCCTGGCTGCCTGGCCACCCTTTCTCACAAGTGCAGTGCCATCGTCCGTGATCCGCGATGTTTACGGGAACGATGAAGATTGAGATATGCGAGGCGGTCGGGCTGAGAGCGACGGACAAGCAGCGCAAGTTCTGGCAGGACGAACCTATCCTCGATCCTTACGTACAGCTCGACGTCGACGAGAACCACCTAAACCGCTCTTCCACCAAGCCGAAGACATCGGACCCCGTGTGGAACGAGTCCTTCACCCACGAGGTCGAAGATGCGGTCAAGCTCGGGCTCACTGTCTTCCACGATGCGGCTCTGCCGCCGGACTACTTCGTCGCCAATTGCAGCATCCCCTTTGAGGAGCTGGTCAGCCGCAATGACAAAACTGCGGACTTTTGGGTTGGTCCCTCCTCCCTTCTTCAATTGCATCACGCACTACACTCGTTTCATTCTCTTTCTTCTGTTTCTTATTGCCTTCCTTTTATTCTTGCTGAGTTGCGTCCTATATCCAAATCGCCGCGTGTCATTGGCCTTCACCACTGCCGAATGTTTGCCGCGTGTCTCTGACGTTCCAGGCCGCGAGCACGCAATGCAACAACAGCTTGCGAGCTGTCTGCTAGCTTATGTATCTGTCTCTGTTATGACACTTTATGACAGTTCAAGGTACTTGATAAGATTGTCTCATTAGAGGCCAGAACGTGGCGAGCATCGCGATGATTTGCTCGCCAGTTGCAATGAGTCGATTGAGAACGACGAGTTCTCCTTGCCTTGCTTGAGAAGATGTTCCAAATTTATCGAACCTGCGAGTTTGCGATGCGCTTTTACGGGGTCCTAGTCGTTCAACCGAATCGATGTATAAAAGCCGCTGAGAGCCAGCCTGTGCACTCTGTAACATGTTGCATTGATTTTTTCCCTTGAATGTGTTGCTTTGTTGTGAGAATACGTGCTTTTGCGTAAAATAAAGTTTCTTGATTTATTTGTGATTTGTCAGTGTGTTATGTGGAATATTATTTCTTCATTCATTCCTCTATCGCGGTTCACCGCATTTATTTAATTCTTCTTTCGTGATATTTAATTTTTAAAGGCCTGCCGAAATTCTGTACTGCTATATTTTTGTTTGTGCTTCGAAATACACGCCGAGATTCTACAGTAAAATTCTTTTAACTGTCAACCCTTCCCAAAATGAAATATGTTCTAGGTCGATCTTGAGCCTCAGGGAAGACTGAGAGTCAGGATAGATCTTAAGTGGGATGAACATGGTGAGGAAAAAATACTCTCCTCAATTCTGATCTATATTTTGGGCCTCTTGATACTAATGACATATTAACACAAATAGGGTGTAGTGCGAGCGAAGATGGGGACAGCATCGGACGGAGGAGTGCTAGCAGCCTCATCACTGGCAAAGAACCACGAAGGGAATTCAAGGAACGCCAGGGTTTTGAATGGAGGAGGGGTGCTATGCGACGGAAAGTGCATCAAGTAAATGGTCATAAGTTCATGGCAACCTTCCTGAGGCAACCAACATTTTGTTCTCACTGCCGTGATTTTATATGGTATGCTAAACTGCTTAGATAAATTTTCTATACTCTTAAGACTTTTGCAGAACTACTTTTGGCTCAAACAAGCTCTCCCATTAACCATTGCATTTTCTTTTCATGGGATATATGTTTGCATGCCTGGTTAAGCAAACAATAAAGGTGCTGAAGAACAAATAACTCTCAGTTATTTAATATAGCCATATTTTAATATAGAATTAGTATTTGTTTTCAGTCTGCATGCATGGGGTCTTAATGTTACTTGGGGTTCATCCCACTAACAGGGGGAAGGTAATGGGATATACGTACGAGTTTGGAAGTGTATGTTTGGCTGGGTGATGTTGATTCAACAATGCATAGATAACTATTTAAATGTCTATGTTATCTGATACAATCACAAATGGGTTGCATGCTTTGGGTTTCAGTGATGTACACTCACATATGTAGATCAAAATGTCAGGGAATCTTTCAGATTAAGATCTTAGGAAATCATAAGACGATAATCCATGCTCCCAGAAGAAATACATATGTGTTTTATGCGGGTTTTGAGGACATGATGTGATGTTTTTTGTCTGTTGTATTTCAGGGGCTTCGGCAAGCAGGGCTATCAGTGTCAAGGTGAGAAGACACATACACATTATTAACAGATATTACAATTCTGTACATGCTTGCTGTTTCCTGTCAACATTTTTTTCATTTAGATGTGTGTATGTGTACTTGGTTTTTCATTCTGTATAACAAATTAGGGTGGATTCTTGTAGGATAATTATGACTTATGTTTATTAATATCCATCTTTACATTATTAACCTTTGGTTCTGCCCATGACCTGAGACATGATATCATGCTTCTTTTAACAACGCAAGAGAGAAATTTGGTGCTGATAGTTTGTCAATATTATTGACCCACTCCTGGTTACATTCCACCTCATATAAAACCTGGGAGCCACTGGGAAGCATTTGGCTGCATGTATTTGTACATCAATGGATATGTAATTGGGGAAGCTTGATAATTCCGTTTGATTACATCGATAAACTTCATATATTCAAGCGTTAATATTTTAGCGTATACCATCGCCGCGGCGGAATTCAATCTCAACGTTCACTGGGTTATTTATGCTTTGGATTTCAAGTAATTTGAATGCGTCTAATCACGCATGCAACCCGCTTTGGTTGTGCTATATTGGATGTTGCTCAATTCATGTACGATGAGTCTAAGATTTTTTCTCTGTGTTTTAGTGTGTACGTGCGTGGTTCACAAAAGGTGTCACAAATTGGTTATCACAAAATGCCCGGGAATGAGACAAGAGGTAAACTATATACGCTATAGGAGATATCGTGTACTCCAAATTATTTTGAACACGACTGTTTATTGACTTGGTCCGTGGTAATGATTGTTGCAGTCATCACACGATACAGAAAGTCCCCGCTTCAGCATAGACATGCCGCACAGATTTGATGTTCACACATATAAAAAGTTTACGTTTTGTGATCACTGTGGTTCACTCTTATATGGCTTTGTTCGACAGGGAGTACAATGTAAAGGTACAGAATAGTCACTAAATATCAGTTACGATTGCTAATTGCGGCGCCTCCGAAACTTATACTTCTTAAGTTGCAGCCTGCAATATAAACGTTCACAAAAGGTGTCAGAAAAATGTGGCGAATAATTGCGGGGTTGATACAAGGGCTATGGCCGACATTTTGAAAGCAATGAAGATATCAGCGGACAAACAGATAAAGACTCCAAAGATCAACTACAGGACCACAACTTGCCAATCCGGCCACACACCACCAACTGTAACCGTCACAGACACTATAGCGACGGACAATATACAACCAATACAGAGGAAATTTGGAATAGAAGATTTTAATTTTATCAAAGTGCTTGGTAAAGGCAGTTTCGGAAAAGTGATGCTAGTCGAACGGAAAACTAATCCCGATGAAGTATATGCCGTGAAGATCCTACGGAAGAATGTCATTATACAAGACGATGATGTTGACTGCACGATGACCGAGAAGCGAATACTGACCCTGGCCGCAAAGCACCCTTTTCTTACTGCTATTCATAGCTGCTTTCAAACACCCGACCGTCTATTCTTTGTTATGGAATATGTGAATGGAGGTACCTATATTCATTCCAAGCTGGGTGATGTCCGTTTCACCAGTATTGTAACACTTTAAAGATATTTCTTTCTTTTTTAAGGTGACCTAATGTTCCACATTCAAAAGGCACGTAAGTTCGACGAGGCACGAGCAAGATTCTACGCTGCAGAAGTTACTCTCGCACTGCAATTTCTCCATAAACACGATGTTATTTATCGAGATCTCAAGTTGGACAATATTTTGCTCGACCATGAAGGTCACTGTAAATTGGCTGACTTTGGAATGTGTAAAGAAGGAATTATCGAGGGCAAAACTACAACGGCAACATTCTGCGGTACTCCCGATTATATCGCACCTGAAATTTTACAAGAGATGCAATACGGTGCGAGCGTCGATTGGTGGGCACTCGGTGTTTTGATGTATGAAATGATGGCTGGGCAACCCCCATTCGAAGCTGAGAACGAGGATGATCTTTTCGAGTCGATTTTAAAAGAAGATGTATTATACCCGATCTGGATGACCGAGGAGGCTGTAGCTATACTTAAGGGTTTCATGACCAAGAATCCTGCAAAACGACTGGGATGTGTCGTTGCTAATGGCGGTGAAAATGCGATAAAGGGTCAGCCATTTTTTCAAGATATAGATTGGGATGCCCTTGAGGCACGTAAAGTAATCCCACCAATCAAACCAAAAATTGTACGTTTCTATTTTTGGAGATATAATTTGTTTATATGAATGAGTAAGAAATAACTCGTGTTTACTTTGTGAATTTAGAAAAACAAGAAAGATGCAATGAACTTTGATCCGGAATTCACAAAGGAAGAACCAGTACTAACGCCCGAAGACACCGACAAAGAGAGTGATATAAATCAAGAGGAGTTCCAAGGCTTCTCATTCGTGAATAAGGATTTCAATCCTGCTAGGTTTGGAACACAGTAAACGGTATCAATTGGTGTATGAGAAAATACCAGTGTTAGTATCATCCTAATGCTTCTTGCTTAGTAAATTGGCAAGTGTGCCAATGTGCAGAGCTGAAAATCGGGGTTTGAAGCTGCTCGAGGTCTTCTTTGTCTTTTGTCTCTTTTGGAGATGATGTGGCGCGTGCGTTTGAACTGCGCAAACGTTACTCCGATGCCTCTCTAAGCCGAACATTACCTAGCTCTATGCAGATATCGGTAAGAAATACGCAACTACGAAATTGGCTTGGTACAGGGGCTCATTTCAAATTCAATATTGCGACCATTGGAAGAGTTGTGGTATCTCATTTAATTTGACAAAAAAGTTGAAGTTAGCGTTGTCAAGAGGAAATACTATGAAGAAATCAAAATATGACAGTCCTCCGGAAAGGGCATGTCTCGGAATGTAAGCACTTCTTAATGATGCAGGCACAGAGGAATGAGAAGGAATAGGATGATCATTTTTTGACGACATAACAGCGAAGATCGCTGGGCGATCATTTTTCGTTGAAGTGATATTGCAAGAAACGTCTATAATATTGTTAGAATGTTATATGCACATAGACTTTGGTATTAGAGGAAAATGTAACCGGCTCAAGTGATAATCATTTCTGGCCGATTCTTTGATAATGTTCCGTTTCTTCTAGAATAGCTTTCGAAGGTGGCCCTCGATGCACGGTCTTTTATACGAATGAAAAAATTGCACAGTCCTGAATCTGAAAATTGGAGAATGGCATTTCGGTTCACGGGGTTCTTTCAAATCCTATCTTACGATTTTTCTTTGAATTTGTTACGCCTCAAGCTCGTAGCTATTATTGTGCATTTTTCAGTACTTGCAATCAGCATTGTTTTGCAGACTTTATTCATTAATTTGTTATGATAGTAAAACGAAAGCGCGAAGTACCACAAGATCAAATCACTCCGATATTACTTAAAAAGTAAGTCGAGTTTAGGTCTTAGCGTAGTGTCGATTCACTAGTGATCAAGACTGAATGTAAGCTGGGCTTAAGTTTTAAGTAACACCAGCAGGCGCAATTATAAATGTCGAGTCAGTGTAATCTATTGTGCATAGCATACATCACCGTAGGTAACCGAGAAGTTGATCTCCTGTTCGAGCGAGTTCGACGTTTTCGAACGGTCTAAACTTTTCGTCGAGCTTTACCCAGAGGAGCATCTCGCAGCGCTTCTCCGATAGAAGTTAAATGAACCATGCTCGCGTGGTGAAGATCGAGCAGGATACGATCTGACCAGGTGGTCATGGACCTTGGTATATAAGTAGAATTTTAAGTGGTGATAGACGCGACGGTGAGCACTGGTGGCCCCGTCTAAGGTATATAAAGATATGTACGTATCTGTATTACGTATAAACTTAATTTATTTTAAGATATGCCTAATGCTGTTGAAAGTTCCGACTTCTAATTCATGGAGCTCAAGGTGGGGATGAAGAAAGTGAGCCAATTTCTCGGTACACCCTGAGCTGCTATGTCAAGTTGAATATTCAACAATATGTACTGTACGGACGCGTATATCGCTGGATGAATATGTCCTCAAACAAATTGCCGAGAAGTGAATTACCATGGAAAGGTTCACTTAGCGACCGTTATGCACATTTCACCGTCTTCGTTGTCTCTATTTAGGTGTCTTTAAAGCTTGAGGCGTTATTGAGCGTACTTAAACTTAGCAAAGTTAAAACCTCCTTAGCATTAAGCGATTATAGTCAAATCAGAATCGTGTGAGGAGAACGTTACTTGTACAATAGCCAGTGACTTGAAAGTTGGTCATTGGGTGAAGTTGTTACTAAACGTTTTCCTACGGTCGAACTTGGTTTTGACTATCGTGGCTGGCGAGGATAATGTATCCAAAGGTAGAGAAGTAAGCCTTTAGAAACTTAAGGAATCATTCAAACAAACTAAGCGCAGGAAACAAAATACTCGAATGTGGGCAAACGGCATCGCAGCCCAGTGGCGAGTTTGCACCAAAGATTTACCACAGATTTTCCATAGAGCTTTGCAAGAATCGTGTGATTGCTTCACACTCAGTCCTACTTTGACCCGGTCTTTGGTGTAAATTTCAGTCGACATAAATAGTTGAAGACAAAAAAATCTAGCAGTAATAGTAAGGATATAGCGTAAATTCTAGTGATAATGTTAGCGAGAGTAAATCAAGTGGGGAGGTGTCACAAAATATCTTACGCATTTGCTCATGCTGAGCTGCGGGGTGGCAAACATTCAGCCCCAGATTGCTGCCGCGTGGCTCAACGGTGTAGCAAAGCGAGTAAGTTGGTGTCGTGATCGTTGTCGTGTCGTACATTTGTATGTCCTCCGTAGATTTTAAGTCCGTCTAAGAGTAATCATTGAATCGAGCACCCCGTTCCTATAAGACAGATTGACTCGGTGTGCTTCGAGCCTGTGCAGGACTCACGGCACAAGACTCGCACTGTCAGAGGTTCGGGCTCTGAACTAGCAAAACACAATGTTCCAAGCCACGACACCCGTCGAGCACTTGTCGCACGACCTTAGAAATTATAACGTACGAGATGAATGTCCCTCCAGTACACGGGGAATTCTTACGTAAGAGGTAATCTGATTGGTTGGATAATCCATTCATACGTAGGTATAGATGATCGTGTCTTTTTACAGCTTTTGCTTGCACAGCAATAATTATTGACCACTCACTATAGTGTTCTAATAGAGTATTAGCATTATGCTGATACCTTTCTCCGTGTTCTGAAGAAGAGGTATCGCATTCTAGTCATCCAAAAGTACCAGTTTCACGTGGCGTGAGAATCTTGCAATATAATGAGGGAGCGTCGAGTGAAATCGAGTTAGGGGGAGGATGCGATACTTCGATTTTCATCTACGTACACGCACTTATAATTAAATCTAGTCAAAAGGATCGAGATTGCGGTCTGGCTCGATCTCTATCGAGTTGCGAGGGATAAGTGAGACTCATGCGAAATGGTATAGTCCGGCCTACGCTTAAACAAGATGGTTTCGTGCGTTATTTCGAGGAGAAAAAAATTATCGCTATACAGTGTACCTATTGTTACGTGTAGTACTACAATGTACTGTATGAGAATTACCTATATCCCGTGTGAGGAGATAGGCATGAACTTATGCATCAAGTTTATCATCGCTGGAGATAATAAGGCGACTCTCCTTTGATCTTCGCCCGGTGCGAATTATCTAGTAACGTGAATGCACCGTGTGCCGTTTTAAATTAGCAATCCGTACTACCAGCAATTGATTTAGTTGTAGATTCGTTCTTGCTGACTACACGAGCAGCGGCTATATAACGATTATAAGAGGCGCCCTCGAATCACGAATAGAATGTAACGTTTGCCGTCCTGAACACATCGATACGACGAGCGGATTATTCGATCACCGAAGAGTCTATTTCGGTTTTTGCGGCCATGTGCGAAATATATTGTAAATTTATTCATTTTCACAGTTATAAAATGGTGCTTGACTCGCGTCCAGATGATCTTGTTACCGAAATGCAATGAATTGTAATCCGTCGAAGAGATATGTGGAGGACAAGCTACTTACGGCAAAATCGCTTTATCGATAGTACTTAATTTGGATCTGAAGCGAAGGGTCTCGCCGTTTTCTCAATGGAATGCTCGACAAATATTCCGCTATCTCTACTATAATTCCGCGACCATCCTGTCAGCAAGAACGAAAGCATCATTTTAGTTTAATATCTCTATTTGTTTAGTGTCTTGTTCAGCTAGGTGTTCTATTGTTTCTCAGTATTTAGGTACTACCGAGGAAGTATCGTTGAAAACGAGCATGCCACATAGAAATGATCTTTTTAGTTCGCGCACAAGTATTCTCAATATCGCATTGCGGCTTAGCCGCGACCATATTCAGATATGCTCTACCTTTAGGACGATAGTCTCGTAGCGACAGATGATAGTATATTTTTTTAGTTTCTCTTAAGCGCTCTCATCCACACCTTTACCATTTTTTACCCATCTTTTTTCGTCCCTGTTCTTTCGATATTTCGCTACTGGACGGTGCTAGTCTTATCTGCCTGATAGGCGAACCCTCTCCGGACAATTTTTACTTCTTTATATACTTTACACCTTTTGACGTTCGTACATGTTTAAGCTTCTCTAATGGTTGTGCTTTAAAACAACAGCTGGCTCTCGGTATGGCGCCACGTTAATACTTTTATTGTTACGAAAAGAGATAACTGAAGCATTATTTATCGATTGTTAGACGTTTATGAAAGATTAACGATACGCACTCTACTCTACTGTACATTCGATGGATATCGATGGTCCATAAAACCCTTTAGTTCTTCTTCTTCTCCTCTTCTAGTATTCCCTCGGTTCGAACTTCTTCTCCATTGGATTCGGATCGCCTGCTCTCGGAAGAGAACTATCGTCTACGAATTCGCGTGACGAACTAAGCTTCCCGCTTATATTATCAAGAGACAAAAGAAACATCCAGCTAGTTAGAGAAACGAGTAAGAGGAACCAGTTGATGAACTATGTTTAATAAAGTTTATGGTAGCGCACTAGAGGAAGATTTTGGACGATAGTACTCTTATTGAACGACCTGATAACCCTCATCATCCACGATCCGTGAGATTTTTGTAATCGCTAGTCAAACCGTGTCGATAGGCTGTTAGTAAACGTTATAAATTGTAAGCACACCTATGCATACATGCAGGCAATGCTTTGGTATGCTTTTCCCTAGCAAGCCAGGCCGAGAACTCTTCGAGATTCCTCGGAGAGAATTCTAACTGGCAATAGAGATAGTATATGCCGGCGATGTATACAGCAGGTGAATTCGCTGGGTCGACGGTGCATGCAAAAATGCAGGCAACGATTTGATGGTGGGATATCTCAGTGTACGCAAATACCGTGTGAGGCGATCACGCCAACGACGAGCGGAGGAGAGAATTAATATTGTTGCAATATAGATTTTAAGTAGGTTCATACCTAACTGTCGTTGGTGGTATCTTTTCTTTCTAGCGTATACAGATTATTTGTAAGGGCGACGCGAGAAAGATAATGGGGCATACTTAGATGCACTCCGGATCCTTTCGGTTCTTTCAGACCTACGTTAAAATCCGTCTCACTCTTCCTTCATTTCAACGATCTTGGTTTACTTGCGTTGAGAAAGTGCGGGCTCAGTGGTGGAATTGCATTATCTTTTTTCCAAAGAAGGGACCAACATCGCTGAAACCGAATGAATGTCGGAGGATTTTACCCTGGGCCTGAGAACCGAGGGAGCTAGCTCTATATCGCGTTTAATGCCACTGCACATAGGGACACACACAGACACAGACACACGTGTTGAGCAAAATAATCTAAAGATGCTTCGATCGTTGTCTTCTAACGCGATCTCATCATTCGGCTGCTGCTGTATTTGGTATGCTAAGCGATCATATCTGTCGGTATCACGGTATCGCAGGGCAGATACTTTCTATCATTGTAAAAGTCTCGCGAAACCGCTTGCGATGTCGAACGAAAGTCGAAGTTGTATAGGACAAAGAAAGGGAGGAAAGTAATTATCATAAAGTCTGTACACGTTGGTATACATATACTTCCATCCGAGAGTGCACGTACCTCAAACACAGAGACACATCTGTACGTAATAGTTTAGAATATTTAGGTGGAGAAGGCCGGTGATGAGAAGGGGAAAAGGGAGATAGCGAGATGGATGGATTATTTGTGTCTAGATATTACTCAACACTGTTTTACGTATGTAATCGGATCTCGAGATATCGAAACCCTTAGTTTAATTGTTCTAAGTGGTAGAGAATGAAGGGGCCCGGGAATCTCGAGAAGGCTCTTTCCCACTTTGTATATTTTGCCTTGCGACGAGAGTAGTAGCCGTTTGTGAGGTTAGAGATTTGGTGGAGGAAGGAGTGACGGGAACCGAGAGGATACCGTGTTACAAAGAACGAACGAGGAAGGGAGGCTGCATACGCGTTTCTTATATTCCCTCTTGGCTTATTTCAGTAGTGTGTGTCAATATCATAATTATTGTCGTTATTCCATTGAGTATTTTGCATTAGGGTACGCACTCGTTTATCAGGAAACCGGCTTCCTTTAGTACTTTTAACCGTTTAACTAGCCTCTCTGATTCTCGTCTTGCACGTATGTACACGAATCTCGGTTGGTCGATGATACAGTTTGGCAGTGACCGCGAGAGTATACTTATAATCAAAAGAATCGGTAAAGAAACGCGGGAGGAAAAAGGAGGCAAACTACACTGAAGTGTTCCTCCCGAACAGTTTTTGCCTTGCGAGATTCTACTGCGTTGTTAATTCTGCCGATTCTACCTGACGTTTTCACTCAAGTCTACCGTCGTACATTTAACCGGGAAAAGGGCGTCTCTAATGTAAAGTCAAAGATGCGCAACACAGAGCAGAGAGCTCTGGGACTCGAGAATCTAATTTATAATTGTGATAGAGAAGTGCGCGGGCAGAGAGGACCAAGGGATCTTGTGCATTTCTGGGGGAATGGAGAAGTAGATTCTCGGCCCTCGATCCTCACGCAGAGAAATTCAAAGTACAACGTCCAACACCCGATGCTTATTTACGGATTATCAAGGGGTTCAAGCGGCTCTGCCCGCGCGCTACACAAAACTGTATTAGCAAAGCGTTACAAATGAGGCATTATTTATTTCTCGACTGTATTTATATACATCGTTAATCGTAGTGGATCGTAATAGATTACTATCGAGTGTTATTATTATATCTGGTGCTGAATCTCGCCAGCGCCCCTTGTTCTTCCCGGTGCTCGAGCTATCAGACTTGGCGCCTCTACTTAGGTTCTAATGGTAATACATTCCCGATTAATCGAGCACTTCTTGCACAACAAAGCTTGAGGGATTAGGATTTCATGTGCAAAAATCCTGTCGCTAATTGGCTCAGGAAGTAGCGAGAATCTGGATGGTACTACCATCATGACCATAACCGGTCCCAACCAACAACTCGCACTTGAGCACCGATAGAATCGACACGAGGAGCCTCGCGAGAATTATACTGTGGCTATGATTCGTTGCATATGTAAATTATTTAGCGTACACATGATTGTGAATGTATTTTACTTACGTTTGCACGGAAGATAGTAGTCAGCCTTGATTTAATTCGAAGCATTCCTGGTGAGACAGACGGACGGACACCGCAACATCACTCACAAACACTTTTCGCGAAGCCCCCGCGCGCTTTAGTTCCCGTTGTTGCTCTATCCCCGGGGAAAGAACTCTCCTATCTAACCAGCATTTAAAGCTTATTGTCGAAATCAAAGCCACGAGAAATCGCGCGAAATTGCCAAGCCAATATGTCGACACGCGCCGTTTTTAGCTTTCCGATCTCGAATGTTCGACGGTTATACGTTAGGGGGCGTTTCGAACCAGATGCGGGAGAAGCAGATTTGCTAGCACAATTTCGTGCAAACGTTGTCGACGCGTCTTTCCTTTTCGCGCCAATGAGGGGCTACGATCTGTGTTGTATTCAAGCTTTCGGTGTACTTTGCTAAGGAAATCGGCGTGTCCTATTACGAGGCTAGTGTACACACAACTCTTTGCACTCAAAGGTCCTTCTTCTCTCTGCGGCTGGGAACTGCAATCGCTTCCTTTAGTGTCGAAGCATGTTGTACAAATGGGATACTACCGAGTACCTCTTGAGTTGTTGTTAATCGGATCGATGTGGACAGATATATATATATATATATATATATATATACAGACATACATACATACATATACATATATCTTATTGAAAATAAACACGATTTTCTGAAAAGTCGATTGGCTACTTATTACCAAACACCATACACCAATTTGCGCCACCGATCTTCTACGAGTGCAAGGAGTTCCAACTGTACCTTCGCGGCTGCCTATCTCTAGTTTTCCGCCACGAAGCCTTTCCTACTTTTGTAAGTGTGCAGTACCTGTCTATTACTTTAAGTGCGAGGCTTCAATCTTTGGCGGATAACCTTGGGGAGGATTGGGCTGACCGCATTGCCAAATATGTCATAAACATAAGAAGCAACATTCTTCCTCGCGCGCGTTTCTCTGCAGGTGCCAAACGAAAGAACCGATAATATCGCGACTACCTTGTAATCTACTGTATAACCGAACCCTGGCGTACACACAGCTCCACTCAAATGAGCAACTATAAAATTCCGACCGAACCAGCCCAATGACAGTTATACGGCCTGTTATGAATCGGCTCATTAAAGTATCAGATATGTCTAGATTGCTACTCTACACCCAATTAGGCGCGATGAACTTAACACGTACTTCCTAGCATGACGCAGGATAAATTCAACCTCGGTTTCACCTCACCGTTCTTCCGTGCTGTTTTATTATCGCGGTCACCATTGGTTTTATTCAGTGTACAGCAGGAGTGTCGTGTGTATATCTGGCAGCGATTGTCCGCAGGTCTTGCCGCCGTTCAATCCACATTGAACCGCCGCCATATATTAGGTATCAATTGATCTCACACCTTAATGCTAATGACCATCAGCTAAAAGTCGATAGTGCACGCCCGGAATGTCAATGAGGACTGAAGGCACCGCTCGCAAACACACGAACAATCGCTGACGGGAGCGAATACTGTTATTTGTCTGATTATTGTGTAAAAGGTCACAAATAAAAGTATATATATTAGATCGAGTGTTTCCCTCCATTGGACTTATTTTTCCCGCTGTTTTTCATTCCGTGAAATGACAAGGAACTCACTTTGTTACTTGCAATATTAAAGCTTCGCTTTCTTTATTGTATATCCTTATACATAGCCCGAGTATGTCAATAGTCTATATGTATATATATATATATATTTATATTTATATATTCATATTTATATATTTATATAGTGTATGTATATTCTCGTTACCTGTAGGCGTGACTCTCCTTCCGTGTTCTCTTTGTACGTGTGTCACATGTGCCATATTCAACCCCTCGTAACAAACTTCTCGGAGCCGCACTCTATCCACCTGTGTAGTGTTTCGTGTTTGTATTTCTGTTCCATGTCTGTGTGCCTTTTTTCTATACATAACTTATATACAAGGTGTGGTGTGTGTTCTCGCATTTTTAAATATTTCAATAACATTGTCAACCAATAATTTAATTTGCTTAAGCTACACGTACGAAGGATACACGAAGTGCTTCCTTCTGCTTTCACTGACGCAATGCCGTTCCTCACTTTATCAATTAAGTACGCGCACCAGAGCTCCACGCTGCAGCTGCACAATCTCATTCGCTCTCACATACAAGTTCCATTCTCGCACATTTATGCAAATTCACGCCACGCATTCCTCTTTCACTCCTTCGTTTCCGCATTTAACTTTTTTTACGATTTTTCTTCCATTTCTTAATAATACGAACAGTAGCGAGCATTATCATGCATATCCATATTCATTATTAACATGAAGTCTCACTCGTTAAACAGCTCTCGAAGATAAAGGACACCTAAAGCGGATCACAGTCTGTCTCTGCACGCATTTCAGCCGAACCACTGACAATTACAAATCAAAATAACGATCACGATTACAGTGTGCACTAACGATTTGTCCGTTTCACCACAGTCCTTTTTCGCTCACCATAGAAAAAAAATTGTGAATATTTATACGATCGTTACTTGATTACGCTCGTTCTAAAGACCTTACTTTTACTTATACAATACACAGTGTTCCTGGAAAATGGCAGTATTCAGTGGTACGGCAGTGATTGGAAATTAAATGGGGCCGAAGTAAGTGGGTTCATTGGCCTGGTAAAGGGTGGCGTTATAATGTAAAAAATCTGATATCGCTTATCTATTCTAGAATCTTTGATAATGACGTACGATTACTCAGCTTAAGAGGTATACAGCTTTTCAGTACGTAAATTTGCCACCACCTTGTTAACCGGCCAATAATTATGCTAAAATGTGTGATTTCGTTCAAGAAGTCTTAGTACATCTTAATACATTTGCTATATTAGAAGTAAGTGCTAAAATGAGCGTAATCAAGAATCACTGCACCAGGAATTCGAGTTACCACAGCAAAATTTTGGTCCAAACAAACCCAGAACTACTGAGCATCTGTATTCCTTACGACAATGAAATCTCAATAAATGTGAATAGTGGAATAGTCCGACTATCGGATATCTTGTCTGCACTTCACAACACCTCGTAATGAGTGGAAGTAAAACATCTACCAAGCTTTTATATACGCAGAAGCCGGATTCCACCACCCTTTGAGTAATAAAGAAATGTTTTGGACGCAATTTTGTGGCATTTTCGATCGATGCGATCGCGTCTGATTCAACGGATTGTTCTTTCCGCTTAGTGCTTAGATGTGTACATGATTCTTTTTCCTTTGCTTTTATATTTAATGACGATTGTAACATTACAAGGAAAGCGACGATAGCGCAAAGAGATTGTCTAGTAAAAGAAATCGAATTGTTTTTCTTTTTGTATCTTTTCATTAAGACATTTGTTACTTTGAAGAATTTTGATATTATCATACAATTTCTTAAAGTCTGTAAGTATTGATAGTGCGAGTTATTCTGGTCCTACTGATAGTAATTTACCAAAGTTCTCGGATAGTACTCGAAACGCTACCGCCACAAGTATTACAGTATTTTCAAAACACGGATAAAAGTGAGCCGGCAAGAATTCAAGGTCGAATAGAAAGACTTTCAAATAAAACATATTGTAGATTGATTAATCACACTGCAAGGAACGATACTAATTGTTATGCCAAAAGTGTAATATATCATTTAAGAGTAAAGTCCATAAATCGGTATAATGTGCCCTGCAAAATTCTGTAGAAAATGTGACTGTCCCTCGTAAAAAAGACAAGGCTATTACGGGCAAAATGGAAATAGAAAAATCTCCGACAGCTTCCCGGCGTTAAAATCTTAAGTGGCAGTTATTATATGTTTGTCGGTCCATTAGCTAGTCTATCCTCCGCGGTGATATCTATGTCCCGAAACTTCTCGAGATCTAAGCTAATCGAATAAATACTGGAAGAAAAAAGTATTCCTAGGCTAGTGCCGTCAGAACGACGATACATCGTCGCCTCGTCGCTTAGATAGGCCTCGCCAATAAAGCATTAATAACTAACAATACGCTTTCGCCACAATCTGATCACGCACGTCCCCCTCTGCAAGTTCTCTCGTATCTATTTCGAGATGATCGAGATAAATTGCTCCTTAATTATTATAGAAGATCTTTGGATACTTTAAACTCGATGCACGAAGAAAAGTACGCCAGAGTGGCACAACCTAGATGTTTGTGGAGCGAACGTATCAGATTGGGGAAAAGGGTCAAATCGAATGAGTTATCTATTTCCTTAACTAGCTTGTGATTGTATCACTGGAGCACCTCTGTGTAACATCGAACCGGGTCGAGACTTCCGACCACCTCCAGGACCCGGTAAATTTGGCGGTGGCTGTGGAATCTGCTGTTGTTGAGCTATTTGTGCGGCAATGGTTGAATCTCTCTTCGGTATCTCTGGTGGTGACTGGAGCACGTCCATATATTCACGAATCAGGTTCGCTATTTGGTGAGCCTGCAGGGAACGATCACAAAACAAAATGCAACCAATTTCTTCATCCAAACACCTGATCAAATTTCGCCAAAAAAATAAATACCTGTGATGTAGTGAGGATCACTTTGCTTTGCTTCTTATCGGTTCCGGTGATGATCATCAAGCAACTAACTGCTGGACTGTAACTGAGAATACTACTATACTCATAGGTACAAAGAGCGTTCCTAGAACGATGTTCCAACAGGTGTAGACCCAGCTGATCGACAGCCAACCACAGAACCCTTGGCCAGTTTGAGGTAAAGGATTGCATAACGTCGAAAATCGTGGCTCTATGTAGAGGCCACGATTGAATTAAGTTTAAGAATGCTTTCTTTGCCTCTGGAGGTGTCATGCCACGAAGGGACTGGTGGTGCTGAAGTACTCCCTCTACGCACAGGCTTGGAACTAGTCTCGGAGGGAGGCAATGACTCGATATTGTGCGATAATCGTGATCAGTTACTGTGTCTATGCAATCACCGAGTTCCAGTTGGGCTTGCAAAGCTGTCAACATCATCTGTAGACAACAAATTTCTATTGTTAGCAGAAACACTGAAACTGGGAATATATACGTTCGAAGAAGGGGAACAAAAATTTATTTACGGCTTCTTTCTCAGTAATGGGGAACCTATCTGCCCTCAAATCATGTAAAACTTGATGATACAATAGCTCCTTTTCCACCGGGTCGTCGAGATTCATATACTGATCAAGGAACAAGTGTTTTTTAAATAGGAAGAGGTGGTGT
The DNA here is from genome assembly GCA_910591665.1 of Ectemnius continuus. Lineage (NCBI taxonomy): Eukaryota > Metazoa > Arthropoda > Insecta > Hymenoptera > Crabronidae > Ectemnius > Ectemnius continuus. The sequence continues at coordinate 910,040 of OU342868.1, read as the reverse complement.
GCGTGTTTTCTTTGTGGCTGATTTTGCTGAGAAGCATTGGCAGTTCTATAACGTTCCCATTTGGACATTACATCAGCGATTTTTTCCTCGGGTATTAGTGCACGTTCTGTTGGCCCTAATACCTCATAAATCGCGTAGCCTGTAAGGTATATATGTTAATTGGATCGAACAAGCAGATTTATTAAAAGACCACGTATATTTTTAAATACCCATGGCAGTTTGATCGAGTCCTATTTTGGCCTTTATGATTTCCATGACATCACTAGCAGTTGCCGAGGGGTGGAATTCTACTGCATGATACTGGCCATCCATAAAATGGAATCTTGCATAAATAGGTCTACGATTGATCGTGCACATAATTTCCTCCCTACTTGGTGGCCATTGACGCCTCCTGGTGCCTTGTGTTTTACAAAGGCACTTTTCCGCAAATCTGGCGTATTTCCCTTCCTCGGTTACGTAATCACTAGCACACCGCCTCAAATGTGCAATAAGATATTTACGAATTACTTTCTGCGGTGGCAAGATTACGGAACATGCTAGAGAAAGTAAGGCCCAGTGCCTGAGATTCACTCTACTATTGGGATCAGGGTGATCCGTGGTTTGTTTAATTAGTTGAAGGTACAATTCGCCTAATAGGTTTTCCTTTCTTATGCAACGCTCCATCACGGTCTGTATAAGGTTGACATGTTCGTCTTCAACTCTACGAACCGTGTCACCATTTTGTCCTAGCCCAGCGTAAGTTAAAATTAGCTGGAAAACACTAAGGGACATCTGTTCGTCTGGATCAGGCAGTTTCGAAAGACTCTGAGGTATTGCTTGTCTACTGAAAGCCCAGTAAGCGTAGGGGAATCCTTTGTATGTTTCCCCGTGATCAGTCGCATTACCATGTTCCTGTCTAAGTTTCTCTATTCTGTGCTTGGACAACCTTCTGAGGGTATTTCGTAGAAAGCCACCACCTGAATCTTGTGGCTTCCGGAGTATCTCTGCATCGACAAGGGCACGTCGACAATTCACTAAATTGTGATACAGCCTAATTCGATCTTCGTTGGTAATACCCTTTAGTTTCTTAGTAGGAACCTCGTTTTCCGTGATCCAGCCAGCGAGTGCCGGACAATAACTAACGATTAAACTACCAATTTCATTCTTCTGTGTGGTTTCGAACACGAAACACTTGTGCGAGCTATCAGGATTATGGCGCAAAAGGGAGAGCGTAATGAATGAATCACTGGGGTCTAGCATGATGCTCTCAACATCCTGATAACGATACTCGGACAGAACGAATTTATCGTCTGGCTTAATGAGCATCAAACCATCGCAATTAATGCCTAAGATCAACTGATTTCCATATGACCAATAGCCCCGATAAGTCACATTGAACATTGTCGTGCCATAAAGAGGATACTGCATGACACAAGACAAATATAGTACTTTTGCTGCTAGTTCCTTTCGCCCTGCACCATATTGTCGATGGGCTTGTGCTATTATTGGCACCCACACATCGTCACCCCGAGCACGACTTATTCGATAAGGCAAAAAGCTATCAACTTCGCTATAATAATCGAGGCGATCATTGTCCTTAGGGTCCCCCAAGGATACTTGTGCCTGTAAACCAGCTAGCTGCAACGCTACTTTTTCCGATACTGGGAAGTCATCGCACTAAAAAATCGGTGTTATAAAAAAAAGAGCTATTTTGTACGTGCACAACAAGTGATCGATTATTTACCTTCACTACATTGTAAACGGCTTGCGCGTACAACATATTGACCTCAACAGGGTCCTGAGATATTTCTCGAGTGTTACGAAATAGTCTTCGCTTAAAGACAAATCGATTATCGCCACTACCCAGAGTAGCGTTATTACCGCGGCGCAGAGTAGAGAATGTCGACTGCGCTGTATTTAATTTACATTGTTTCCTACCGAAATAGTGTCGTGAAAAGCTTGTAATATGTGATAAGGCATGGATGAGTGGCTGTTGAAGACTTACATTTCCCATGCGGCGATGACATCGTAGAGATAATCGTGAGCCCGAACGTGTTCCTCACCATCGGGTCGACTTTGGTAAATGGCCCATCCTTCAAGAGAACGGAGACCTAACTTTTCGCCTAGTTTAGCAACTGCATCAGCGGCAGTATCAGTGGGATGCACATCGATTGCTTTCGTTCTTCCATCCAAGAAGAAGAATCGGCAAACTATAGTGCCGAGACGCCTCATCGCTGCTATTTCTACTGTGGATGGTGGATGCTGCCTGCATGAAACTTTCGTGTTCTTGCAATTATCCACGCACCATTGAACGTATTGCCTGAGCTTTCCTTCGAGAGCCAAATTCTTTTTGAGGAAAGAAACGAAATACTTGTAGAGCAATTTGCTCGGTTGGAAAGCCACGATTGCCAGACACAATAATAGCCAGACGCGCTCTGCCCATTCGGGATTCGGATTGTTTGTGGCTTGCCGCATACATTGAACGAAAATCTCATCGCGTAATTCTTCACGTTCAATACCGTAACCAATTATACTTTGAATAGTTGCTATTTCCTGATCCAACTTCATCTCACCCCGTGTATATTTACAAAGATCCTATATACAATGATAAAAGTTAGCATCGCCTGCTAATTATAGCGCAATTTTATGTGATTGACTACTCACCCTAAAGACTGAACATGCCACGTTCACGTTGTCCGGGTCGTACATATGAATATGCGAATTCGGAATGCTGGATCCTTTGTAGTAGGTGACCATCTCGTACTTTGGTATAAACTCCACACTCTTGCCACGTGACTTTCTTGTGAGGGTCGCCATTATCGTACCCTCAGGGGAGCGTTCGTGGCTGTTAAAGTAATTTTGGGCAAACTCCACAATATCATGGTAAGTAACTTCACTATCAGGTTCCTTCTTGTCTTCTAATTCTTGAAGTTTACGTTCCACCCGACATTTTCGTCTTTGTTCTCGTTCCACAGGAGGCTGTTGTGACTGTGATACCTGCTGCTGTTGATCGTAACCATTCTGTTGCTGTTGTGGCGTGTTGTTATGATGATGATGGTTCATATGCGCATGGTGGTGGCTGCTAGAATTGCGCGATTCTGGTCTCGAAGGCGGGCTGCCAACAACAGGCTCCTTGATGATTTTACTGGTGGGCACTGGAGGGGGTGATCCGCAAGTGTCACCGTTTACCATCTGACCCCCTGTACCATTGATGATGATTGGGCTAGAGGGTCCATTCTCTTCACGCGGCAGCACAGATTCATATATTGGCTCGCCATTATCCGTACTGGAGTCTCCATTCATCGCTACTGGTGGCACAGGTGGTGGTGGTGGTGGCGGTGGTGGTTCTGTAGGCTCGGGCAGACTTGGTTGGCCAAGTTTTCCAGTAGTAGGACAAGGTATTCGTTGTTGCTGCCCGGCTTGTTGTGGCTGCTGTTGCGGTTGTTGCGGTACTTGCATCAGAGATAGCTGAGGCGATACCGGCGCTTCTTGGCCGTTCGGAGTGACCTGTCTAGATTCGGTCTTCGCATTTAATTCCAGCTCTTGCTGTATCACAGTCTCAAGCTCTACATCAAGGTCTTCTACGAGCTCGTCCATTTGCTCACCAATCTCCTCGATTATCTGATTGCTTTTGGTTGATTGTACGTCCGACAAGAAAGAGAAAAGATTGTCCAAATCAACTGATTGTAAATCTGACGCGGCCATTTTTGAATTCATTTGCTCAGCCATTTGAGATAGAGCAGCGATTTCTTCTTGAGCTTTCCTGTAACATCAAATTGTTTTTTCTAGAGGCCGGAAACCGCCACTTAATGTCGAGGCCTATCCTGTCAGGTGTGACAGGAGGCGAAAACGAGAATACCGAATGGCCTATGATGCTGTTAGAAAGCGGTTATTTCTGTGACTATCGATCATGCGAAAGGGCATTCTCATTCGTCATTCATCAATATATACGAACTTACCCAGCTTCCATTCCAACTATACCGTCGTATTGCGTGCTACAAGACACATAAAAATAGGAAGACTGTTAACGCAGAGACGGAGCGACACATCGTGCAATCACTATTACTAATCCCGGATAAACGGACCGCAGAACTATAGCCTCTAAATTCACGACGAAGGAGGAACATATGAGAATGCTTTCATTTACCTTTGACTCTCCTCCAAGGCCTTCTTGTCCTCCATCAGTCTCCTTTCTTCCTCGAGCCTCTCCCTCTTCCTCATTTCCTCATCGACGCGCCTCATTTCCCGCAACGCGGCAGCCACCTCTCTCGCGAAAACGCCTCGCAAATGACTCTGAATCACTATGGCTGCTCGCCGCTTTCTGATGAACATTATCCTCAGCTTCCAGCCACGATAGGCATGTTGTACCTTGAGTGCCGCGTCCCTAACACGCTTGTACTCTATTGAAGGGAGGGTGCGTTCGTTAAATGACGGCTGGCTGGCTGGCACATCTACCAATAATTAAAGGCAAGACGATCACTCACCCTTGCGATCAACATATCCCCGCCAAATCTTCTGTATAACGATGGCATTGCTCGTAACCATTTGGTTCCTCGAATCCTCCAAGGGCTCGTGCACGTAACTCCTAAGAAAGACTTTGGTACGACCAATCTGCCATTCTGTCTCTGGTACATCTTGGCTACTAATCAATTGCCTAACAGCATCCTTTTCATCGGGCATTCGCGATGAACGGGACTTGTCAAGACAGCGATAGCGCGTAAGAAAATCATGAAAGGTCATGTGAATGGGGAAGCCCTCCTTGCGAATACGAATGATGTCCAACATGCCCAGGTACTTCAATTGATCGAGGACTAATTTCTCGTCATAGTGGTTCGCCAATTTTTCCATGTTCGGTTTGATGCATCGTGCATACCAGGGTGTGGTTGCTTGAAGAACATCCACGAGGGCTTGAAGCTGATGTCTGAAAGAGTCGCAAAGGGTGGGCTTTCCTTTGGAAGTACCCCGAGACATAGTGGTCGTGCTTCCACTAGCTCGAGCAACAGTGCACCCCAAAAGATCTTGGTAAACTGTAATTTCCTGGACGAATTCATTGGTGCTCCTCGACATGAAGTCGAAGAAAACATCCTGCTGAACGTCACGGTTCTTGTCAACGAAACCCTCGACCGCGTAAGTCACGCAGCCAGCATAATGCTTTACGCCAAACTCCTTCTCCCACTTGCGTCGATCGTCACCCTTCACGTAGCAGGGATGGCTCTCGAATTCCGCGTGCAAATTAGTTAGGTAAGCCAAGTCGGAGCCTTTTGGCATATGGCACTGCTCGGTCAGTAATTTAAGAACACATCGCGGAGGTTTCTCGATTAATTCCAGGCACATGGTGTTGTCCGTAAAGGTGATATGGGAGTATTGGATCTCCTCTTGCCGGTACTGAAATTCAAAACGTCAGGGTTGCATTCATTAACTGCGCCGCCCTTGCTGCGACGACAACACCAATTCAGCCGCGCACTAGCATGCTAGCAAGCCAGAAACTTACGAGTTCTTGCTCCAGTGCAAAGACATAATGATTGAAGAACTTGTGGAGCTTCTCGTTCGTGTAATTGATGCAGAGTTGCTCAAAGCTATTGACGGTGAAGTTCTCAAAGCCAAAGATGTCGAGAACGCCGAGAAACCTGGAGCTGTCTTGGCCAGGATTGGTGCAGTTGTTGATATGATTGATAAGCCAGGCAAATGCCCTCGAGTAGAGGGCTTTCGCCATTGCGTGTCTATTCTCCCTGGCTTCCTGAACTTTCAACGGTATCTCGGTAATGTTGCCTCGGACGTTGATCTGGCGTATCAACACCACTTTCGTTAAGTCCTCGACCTGGAGGCCCAAGAGGGGTGCCACAGTTGCCACGATCTCAAGATCTTCCCTTGTCAACTCGCATCTTTCCCCGTCGACGTCCGCGAAGTTCAAGTTACCCAGCCACAGGATCGCCGAGAGAACTCGGAAGATACCTTCGCACATCTCTGGCGCAACCTGATGGCAGCGAGAGTACCATGTCAGACTTGGCTCGAGTGACACACGAGCTCCTACTTTTATTACCTGCAAATCTATTTACCTGCAAGACATTGAAGGCAAGTCGTAAAGCATCTAGCTTTTTCGAATCGGAAATCCCGTCGATCTTCACACAACCCGACTGATTCAGATATTTGTAATGACTGGCTGGTTGTAATTTATATTGCTCGGCAAATTCTTTTTCCCTCGTGCCTGCTTCGACCAATTGATAAAACACATGGTAATTCCTCTCCTCGGGACTTTGGAAGGTAATGCGACTCTGCTCGAGCAAGTAGTCCTGGATGATGCATCCCTTAATCATCCACTTGTTGTCGAAGCACACTTGCATGAACTTGCCGAAGCGCGAGCTGTTGTCGTTCCGCACGGTCTTCGCGTTACCTGGTTTCATCGAGAACCAATGCAAAAATACCACTTTATTGGATTTCTCGAGTGCCGAGTCGAACCGATGGAAAAGTGTCGCGCGCGCTGCCCTTAAAACCTTCCTTCACCCCCTCTTTCACGACCCACTTTTCTCCCCCCAGCTTTCTACTTGCAATGCCCGACTTACTTGCCAGAGCCGTTCATTACGAACCGTCAATCTTTTCTATACAAATCTTTTAATCTTAAACACCCCAAGAACAACCTCGACTTTTCTTCCATTCTGTTAGCCATTTGATTTTTATACGATTTTATTTTTTGCCCACGAACTACATCAAATCATTAGCATTGGAAGCTCGTGGGAATTATAAACTAATTATTGACAAAGGGTCAGCGCCACTAATTAATGTTTGATGGCTTGCATGAAACTGGACGATCGAGAGAGTTTTTCGACATGCGTCCTGCGGTACTTTGCAAGCAGAACATTTCGAGAGGGGTCTCAGGAGCCAATTTACCTGCGGTCGGAGGCCGGCAAATTGGAGGGTAACCTAATTATGGCGTAATTGCATATTAACGGTCGCGGCAAATTACCGAAAGCTTCGAGAATGGTGTTGGCCTCCAAAATTTGCTGCTCCACCCAAGTGTCGACATTGCTGGTCACTGAGCATAGATACTGCAGTATGAATTTCGTCGTCTCGGTCTTTCCAGCGCCGCTCTCGCCGGATATCACGCAGGATTGATTGCCCTCGCTCTCCTGCAGGGACTTGTAAGCCGCCTCCGCCAGAGCGAAGACGTGTGGCTCCAGGGCACCCATCTTTTGTCCATGATATCGATTCACGTATTCCTAAAGAATGCCAGAGGAGCGAATCTCCCGTCAGACTGAGCATTGACCTTTAACGAACTCGTCCTCGCCGCCCATTAAGCTATATCACAAGCCAATTCATTGATCCACCAACTAATATCACCCAACCAACAAGCCTCTAGGTTGTTATTATTTTCTATCCTTCGAATACCAAGCGATACCGAATTACAGCGGTAATTAATGGAGCGAGAACGCGGAGACGAATAGAATTAGATGGGGCAGACGAATTAGGGGCAGCAAGGAGGTCGGTCGCCGGTTGGTTCCGGTAACCCGATTAATTGCAAACGCCACCCGATAGCAGCATTCGACAGATATCTCCCGCATTCCCCTTTCCTTCCCAATTCCCTTGGGATACCCTCACCTCATAGAGCCTGGCCAACTGGGAGCCCTTCTATTTCCCTCCAGTTCGCTTAACTAAGCGCTCATGTCCTTTGAGGTAGTTGTATCACTACTGTACCATCCAAAAGTCAATCACTGACCGAAGGAATTATTAAGTTCACGTTGCAAATGCATACTGCCGGTTGGTTTAATTTTTATCACTAGCTGCCTCATCAGAAATTTGTGAAAAAAATGAATTTTGAGGTAGGGTCTTGGAATTTTTTCTACTTCTTCCTCGATGTAAAAAAAAACTTTCTACCAAGTTTCAGCCCCGGGAAAGGTCGGGAAGATAAAAAAACATAGGGAAAACTGCTAAAATGAAATATTCCAGATCGGTTTTCCATGTGTTTTAGGTAGAATTCCGGCATTTCCCCCACAACATTGATGTTTTTTATCCGTTTTGAGACACGAGCAATCGAAAAATCAAGCGTTCGTTGCGGTCCCGAGACCTTCGAAAAATCGAAAATTTTTGAAGGGGTATGCCTTAAAAAATTTGCGAAAAAATGAATTTTGAGCTAGGGCTCTGGAATTTTTTCTACGTTTTCCTCGATGTAAAAAAACACTTTCTACAAAGTTTCAGCCCCGGGAAAGGTTGGGAAGATAAAAAAACATAGGGAAAACCATCGAAATGAAATGTTCCAGATCGGTTGTCCACATGTTTTAGGTACAATTCCGGCATTTCCCCCACAGGTTTTATGTTTTTTATCCGTTTTGATACTAAAACAATCAATTTATCAATCGTTCGCCAAAGTCCGAGAACCTTGGAAGAATCGAAATTTTTTAAGGGCAAGAAATAGTCGGGACGTATGGAAAATATAGAAAGAAGAATAGCAGAATGTCTCTCTGTTATTTTAGCACTCGGAAAGGCGCTTATCTTCCGAGAGAATTCCAAGAGAGAGAAGAGGATACGCGAGATTCTTTGAAGGCTTTGAGAGTATTTGAGGCACGACTGACTAATTGTAATGAAATGTTTTCGTGGCGCGCGAAAACGGCGGTAGAAAGGGAGCGTAGAAAATGGAACACACATTTGCATCAAGTACGTACGGTAGACTGGCTTACCCACTGACTTTGCGAGGCATCGTAGCTACATATCGCTTGACTCAATCGTCTGCCTACCAGAAAGCACTTCAGTATAAACTGATTATATAAAAGAACATTTATGTTCTTTCAATTAGAGATTCGAGGGTTCGCTGAATGGAAAGAGCAGCTTCCGGAAGTCCAGTGTGTGTGAAATACAAGGGAGCGTGGCCGCAACAACACGAGCCACTGTGTATTTTATTCTAATGAACGAGAGGGGGGCAGGTTGGGGACTTTTGGGAAATGGTACATGTTGGTTCAGGCTAGTTTGAACTCTTGTCATACACATGCATTATGCAGGCTGGCTGTGCAACGGTGCTGCTGAGGCCGCGCCGCGCCGTGTCTGCAGAGCTGAGCGATGCAAGTAGTGCAACCCAGTTTCTAGTCAGACACACATATCCTCTTGTAAATGGATACATAGGAGTGGCGCGCAATTGCGAGCACCCTCGCCGAGCGAGAGAGCACTAATCCATTAATCCTTGGATCGTGAAAATTCATCGAAATGCTTGATGCATCTCCTTCGGCCGAGACGAGAGCACCACCACCACCACCACTACGACCAGTAGTCAACGCGGCACTCACTCTCGTTTGCCGGAGTGGTGGCTGCAGCCGCAAGCATTACCGACAAGCAGCCTCGGCTTAGAGACCGGCTGCACTTGCTATCTTCTAACGATCCTATCTCGATTGGAGTGCTGCCAGAATCGCGCAGTTTTCGCGCGGCTACGTAAGTCCACATGCAAATCGTCTCACTCACGAGTACTTCTTTCCTCTTCCTTTCCTTTCCTTTCCCTTCCCTTCCCTTCCTAAGCTCTGCCAGACGACTGGTGCTCGAGAGCGCAATCGGTACAGAGCACCCACATTTTATCTCCCTCGAATAATGATAACGGAAGTTCATTCATCATACTCTCTCAGCTTGGCTGAGCGCTGGCAAGCAGCATATATGTTTGTCGGACTGTTAGACAAGAAGAGGGTGTTCTTATCGAACACGCTTCAAGGGAATGGATCATGTATGTTTACACGGCCGCGGAAGATAAACTGAACTGCTAGAAAAATAGACAAAACCGATAAAAATAACTCGAGGTGCATTCTTCATGCAAGCCAGCTGTCCGTCCTCCCGGAGCAAGTATCTTATCTGTTCCCTTCGAATGGTACATCCGGTGCTGGAAGTACTGCTTCCAAAAATATATTTGATCGTTCCATGGACCACTGAATATTCTCATACAGCAATGACTAGGTAGATTGGCAGTGGGTCGCGTCTGAAGTTGATGGGGTTCGCGAATTAAGCTGCGTTGAAAAAAGAGACGATCGAGGGTGGCAGAACGTAAGTCGTGGAGGGTTCGCCTGGGCGTTCACTTTCGCAGCTTTGGAATTGAAGTGCGGGATGATTGCACGCTTGGTCGATTAGTGGCCGTGGGATATGAATGTGAGAGAGGAGAGGAGAGGAGAGGGATCGCCAGCTGTAGGAGCGAGTGGCGCAACCCCTTTCGCGCTAGCGCGAGCGCGAGGATCCGCACTGACACGAGAGGAGAAACACGATGAGGACGGCTGGCTGGCACAAGTTGCAGGGGTTGCAAGCGCGGCCCGGATAATTTAGCTTCGGCCCATTTCTTTAGTGGGTCGTTCGCCGCTCATTAACGCCGCTGGGATATCAGTCGAGTGCGCAAGCGGGCGATTAAACCCAACCGATAGTCTTGAATCACTGGCTTCAATGCTCGGCCGAGCTCTCTGCTAACAATCACGGGTTGGTGACCTGCGAGCTGGCACATTTCAGGTCGAAAGAAAACTTCGCAGGCGAGATCGACGGTCCGAGTCTGCGCCCCCCTTTTGTGCCTCGACGTCGCCTTGATGACAATTGCTCTAGACGCGTGTGCATGCCGGGCGCGCCGCACCGCGCCGCTCCCTTATACCAAGAGTGCCAAGGAACGAGGGAGCGGAAATTCTGAATGAGAAGCCTCGATGGAAAAAGGTATGTGCGAGCAGGGAGAGCCGGCTGAAAACGGCTGAGCAACACAACTCCCCTTTTCAAAGTCAATTCCTTCCTGGTATTTAGAGCGCGCAACTTTATGCAAAATAAAGCACACTTCTGTCCCCTTAACGATGCGATACGAAGAATCCACACAATAATCATTTAACAGTGCTAATTATTAAAATGTGCGTGGGGTCGAGAGAATAGGGAGGCCGCATCTTTCTTGGGGCTGGCTGACATGACTGAAGAAGGGTCTCCGAGTGAAGGGAAGATAGGAGGAAAAAAGTGAATTGCAGTAAAGTGAGAAGAAAGGGCCGGTTTCGAGGAACTGGCAATGAAGAGAGCTCCGAAGGAAATTGAGTGGAGAGCCTGCGAAGGCCTAGTCGACCCATTTGTAGGACGTGTAAGCAAACCTGATTAATAATGAGAGTGCGGCTGGGCTGGTCCACTAACCTGAATGATCGTCTTTGACAAAGTTTGCGCGCTTGATTACTTGGGAGCCCCCCGGCTCGATCAAGCGGCGCGCACAGCACAGCACAGCACAGCAACAGAAGCGGCCGCATTGCTCTCCGCGAGTGTTATGAAATGCTGAAGGGCGAGATAAAAACGGTCGGAGCTCCGATCGTTATTCCCATGTGCATAAACCAACGCGCCAAGCTTGGGCCATGATATCGAGATGCTCCAGTTTTTCCGTTTGGCGAAAAAAAAAGCCTTTTGAATCTCGAGCTTCGGTCGTTCAACCCGAAACCAGAATTGTATGCTTGGGAGAATCGCTCTCGACTGTTTGCTTTCGATTGAACTCGGCCGCGCGCGCACTTTCCAATGATCGCCCAACGGTCAGTGCATTTATCCACCTTTTCCAAATGTAATTGCTGATTCAGTGTGGCACTCATAAAGAATTTCAATGGCCTGGATTGTGTTAATTTAATAAATCATGGGCTTTAACTAGCGGGAAGAGTGAATTGAAGGTGTTACCGGGTTGGAGGTAGCCCATAGGAAATTAGATCGGCTATGTGCCAATGAGAGATTCATCAGGAGAGTGTCAGATTGGGGTGGCCGATTAACCAGCATGGACACCCTCCACGATCGGAGAGAGCCGATATTCGATTATTGGAAAATTATCCTTACATAGCCGGGACACGCTCCCTCCCCGGGTAACGACCTAGCTTCGCACCCCTTCCGCCAGATATCTACGAGAAATTACCTTCCGTTTTTGATTGGCCTATCGGCCACTACCAGTATCAGACTGGCTATCGAAAAATTCCTGGAGCAAGCCAGGTTTATAGGGCTGGAGAACGTGACGTGGAAGGATCAGATTTTTAGTGTATCAGGCACGACTCGGTATCAGTATCAGGAGGATATTCAAGCACGTTCCATATTAACTCGACTCGACTTCACCTTCCGAATCGGTAACTGGATAGGTGGGATTTCGGGAGGACAAACATCGGTGGAGGTGGCGGCGGCCTCTTTCAATCAGTGTCAGGGGCAAAAGGAAGCCGAGGGGTAAACACCACTGCTAGAAATAAGCCCAAGGCCTCCGCGTTACACACCCTAGTTTGCCATTCCCTTTTCCCGTAAGGTTTTAATGGCCTCTATTATCAGTCAAAGCAAGAGAGAGTCAGTTAGCGAGGTCGGAGTGTCCTTAGCAGGTAGACACTGACTGTTGCAGGACTGGAATTCGTCGAAAAGTAAAAGTAGACTTTCCCCAAAGTTTCCAGGAGTTTGGAAAGTCTTGTATGAAGGATGGAAGTATGTAGATTTGTGAGTTGGACTGGCATGGAAAGAGGGAGAGTAAAGGACGAAGCTTGGAAGGCTCCACGCTCCAGGGCAACCACCACGCCGAGTCTCCGAATCCGATGTGCGCTCCAGCCCGATCAATAACGCGGGGCGTGCACCACGGCACGCCGCCCTTTTCCTTCTTGGCTGCCAGGGCTCCTCGTCCTCGCTCCCTGCTACCCTAGCTGACCTTCATCACCATACCCCAAACCAACCCTTTCCATATCCAACTGCCGCCTGCCAATTTTTAACACTCCACCCCTCACCCCTAATCCCAACAACGTCTCCTCCACAGCTGGACAATACCTTCTACTCGAACCGTACAGTCCACAGGAATTATCAAGGGATTGCTTGGTAATCCGCACAAATTGCCAGGGTCAAATTGAGGTTGAGTTCGATTCGAGCTTTTCCCGGAAAAAGTATTCTATCTTGAGGGAATCGGGGAAGAGTAGGAAGCGCGTCTGCTAGGACCAACGCCCCGCACACTCCAGGAGAGTTGCAGCCAAGGAACAGCGATCCTCCCCTTAGAAAGGAAAGGTGCCAGCTACACCGGGAGCTGCGCAATATTTCTTGCCAGGCTAGAATCTGTCAATATGCGTTGAAGGGCTGTCAGCAGTGATCAAATCTATTTACTCCGCCAACGAATAATTTCATCTGTTTCCAGGAAAATTCATTTATTCACTGATCCGTAATTTTAGTGGGTAAATAGGCGGCGTGTGTTACTCATAGTTGGATGGGGAAGGCGTTAAATATGGGGATTCGATTAGAATGGTTGGGTGAGAGGAAAGAGAGTGCTGTCAGTGGGCCGATATATTTACGATCCAAAGTTGGCGCATGCACCATCCCGAAATAAGTTCTCTGGAGGCTCTGCTCTCCGAAAGGAGCGGAGAGCCAGCCAGCCAACCCGATAGAGAGAGAGTGCCGTGTTAACATCGACGATCACTTAAGTACTCTAGTGTAGAGGAGTGGGGCGTGCGTGTGCACGAATGCCAGTGTGTGCGTCGCCAGGAATAGAGACTAAAGCTTAGCGGAGCAAGCAGCCTGGAGAAAAAAAGTGCACCGTTCTCTCGATATATCGAGAGAGCGAGTGTGTGTCTGTGTGTGTGCCACTCTCTGCCGCCCGATAAAGCGATAGCCGACAATTTGCAGAGTATAACGCCCTCACTCGAGCAACCACCGCAAAATTGCGTCCACGAATTTTCCTAATAAATTCATGAGTCTCGGCGGACTGATAATGCCCGCTTACACTAAAGTGCTTTCTACGTGCTACGGAAAACATCGATCTGCCTCATCTACAAAAGCAGGATATCTTCGGAGCCAACTATCATCCCTCATTAGCGAGCAATCACCATCGAAAATGGATCTGACTTTAACGTCAGTAGGAGGGGGAGAAAAAAAAAGATTAATGGGCTCGACCAACTGGGAGCTCGTAGTTGGTAGCATCAGTGCTGACCCAGAAAAGCGGCCAAGAGATATCGCGGCGAAAGGACGTCGTGGCTTCCGTTTCCTGTTTTCGGGCCAAGACCTACCGATGTGATAATGACATTCTAAACAACGCGTATTCTACTCCCTCGCGAAGCCAGTGGAATAAAATCATCTCTCCGTGCTGGAATGTAGTTTTATCCTAAAATCTACGATGAAAACCACGATTGAACTAGCATAAAAAATAGATCCGTTCAAGGTTTGTCTGATAGGAGGGCCGCGGCGCACGTGTGTCGAGTGTACACGCGGTTTTCCTTTTGGCCAGGCGGGCATTGTGCCGGATATTTGCTATTCCGCCGCTGTGCTTCCGGTTTACGGGTGCCGCAGGAAATTCACAAGCAGTTTTCAGCCGCGTTCCTACAACGCGACAATTATTCAAATCCGACTACGATATACTCTATCGCTGATGAGCCGTTTCAATTCTAGTCGGGGTGAATAACCTTGTCGATGCAATTATGTGTACCGTCTCGACAAAAGAACTTTCTTTCTTAACTGCTATATAATTGTACGCTCGACTAGCGCCTTACTATTGAAGATAATATCATAATGGGGGGTTGGTTACTTACGTTCGTGTAGAAGTCGACTTCTTTGTAAGGGTTGACAGCCACCAGTATGGATCCAGTGTATGTCTGCACGTTGGAAATGCTATGGTTAAGGAAAATTCTGGCAACTATCAATGTTTTAAAAGGGGAGAAATCCTCCGGCCTTTCAGTCTCTGCAATACACGGATTAACCGTCAAGGTGGTGAGAGAGATGATAGTATGTCGATGCCCTGACGTTTGCCACCTCGAAAAAAAAAGGCCGGTTTCGGTGGCATTATTCTCCCTGCTCTTCATTCCACTCCCGACAAGCCTCCCCCTAGTCGCATGATAATGTGAGGCGCAATCCCAATGGGGGTTGCTTGGGACGCGCTGCTGGAACCATCCCCCCCTTTCCACCACCTATCACACTGCTGATGGTGCAACGACGCGAGAACAGCCATACAACAGGCCGATAATATTTCTTGAAAGCCGTCCGCGTGAAAATCTTTCTTTCTTCAGTGACTGCCTCTGGCAATTCTCCTGCCAGAATAATGGCAGACCAGAGAAAAAAGACTTTCTATTGACACGTACATTGGCACTGTTAAAAAAGTATCTCCCAGCCGGAGAATCTTCCAACTAACAATTAGAAATAGTAACCGATCGGTGTATCAATTTAAGCTGGTTCGTTAGGCAGTAGGAAATTGGGGATGTCAAGTGATTAGGTCGTCAGTGGAAGATTCATATTGAAACTAGCGTGTTCTATACTGTAATATAGGAGGGAAATCTCGGGAGAGCAGTGTCGGCTTGCGTTTGCATAATAATCGAGAGATGACATGCTTTCGTCTGAATAGAGTGCGCGTGTTTCGCTTTCGGGGGGCTTCTCCACCACTGACGTCAGAGGGAAGGGCTGTTCGAAGGGATGACTCACGACCGAATGCCAGTAAAGGGGATAATATAGCAATGACTGTACCCTTCTGCAACATTTCAGCCAGTAGGAGCACAAGCCACCCCACAATGAAAGCCGATCTAATTGAAGCAGGGGTAACCAAGCGGCAATAAAAACTATGGCCCACAATAAAAAGTTGAAAACGTTCCGACAGCCGTTCCAATTTCGTATGCCTGTATTTATAAAACAACTGGTTACGAGGAGTGGAGAGTCTCGCATGGATTTTTCTGGTGGTGGTTCTCTGAAGAAGGCTAGGGATCGATGGCAGTCTGGAGTTGTTGGCTGTTGGCAGTCGAGGAGCCGAGACTTTTATGCCGATAATTGAGGCCTGCCTTTGAGAAAGGAGCCTCCAACCGATATGGCCGTTCTCCTTGACCTTAGACATTTCATTCCTATTGTCCAGCACCTGCCTCCTCTCGACAAAGGATCTTTTTCCCCGTCACTGCCAGGGGGTAGTCTGACCGCCGCGCCAATCGACTTCTCTTTGCGTCAATAGAGTGTCCACTCTCAAAAACTCTCCTTCTAAACTACACCGCTCGAAAAATCGATCCCCCCATTATTCCACCATGCACCGGATATTAATTCATGGTAGTCGCCTCGAAAGAAATCCTTTTCGAGAAGAGTTCGTGGTAGTTGGGAGCTGACGACAGTAATCGGCTAGTCGAAGGAGGAGGAACGAGTGGCTGATAGCCGGGGAGATGCGCCCAAACTAAGTTTAGCTCTTGGAGGACGGAGGAAAGGGACATTTCCTCCAATAATCGTGGAGCCAAGGTTTAGTCGGAGCTCTAGCAAGTTCTCTCCGCATCCAAGAAGTCCCCCTCTCTCACTATCTAGTGGCGTTCTAGCCACCGGAAAAGTGGGAACGAGCCACTTCTATATCTGCGGTCTACAGGAAGCTCTTACGGACAGCCGCGCGCTTCCTTCCATTGTCCTTGGCGATATTAATCTACTCGTCGCTCCCGATATCGGTCGATTCGACTAGACGACCGGGAAAAAAATCTCTCTACAACCCTGACTGCTTTGATGATGAAATCAGCCGGTTGGCGCTTTATAGAGTGACCTAACATATTATATAATGGCATGTACCATACTAGATTGTAATGTGAATTAGCCGGAGAAGAAGAATGAATGAGTTAAGTATGGGGGCAGGCAGGGCAGATAGGCTTTGAGTTGGAAAAGCGGGTGTGTTGGCGGGTTGGCGGCGCGGCGGTGGCCTAATTCAGGCGGGGCATCGACGGCTTTTGCACACACAGGATAGGGTTCTCGAGACTCGTTGCATATCCGGCCCTCCAGGCCTATTCTGCCTTTTCGTCTCTGTCCCACTCGCAGGCTAAAAGGTGGCCCGAGCCCGAGCCCGAGCCCGAGCCCGGCCTCCTCCACCAAAGCAATTGAAGCCGGCTAAGAGCGCTTTGCTAGCGAGAGGTTAATGAGAGCAAGCTACCCTTACCCTACCGGCACGCCAGGCAGGCAGGGCAGAGGCCCTCTGCCCTCCTGCGCCCACCCATAGATCCGACACCAATGCCAGAAAAACACTGCCTCTCTATCTCCTCTTACCGATACTTCCACTGAACATGACCGCCAACTAATGATACTCCTCTAGAATGTTCACCATCTAAACTGCTCGTGGAACAGGTGGTCCAATAATGAAAGGGTCACGCGCCAGCCACCCTCATTCCACGCTGCTCTACCAACTTTTCTAGTACTAGCCAATCTTACGATTAAGGTAAATACTGGTCCGTGAACGTGATATCGATAGGAGCGATGTTCAAGTAGACTCGGAGCACGTTTGCGCGCACTACGGCTACTAGAACGAGAACGAGCCGATTCGTTCCAGCACCCACACCCATTATCCGCCAGCTCTTCAGTGCGCGCCGCCCTTTTTGTTCGGCCAGTTCGCTTTCGGGATATCGGATTAACCCTCGCGTCGACAACAGCCTCGATAACCAAAGCCGAAAAACATCCAACCGGCAAATTGAAGCCAGCCAGCTAGCCAGCGGAAGTAGCTCCGCTCGAGGAAATAATTAATTCTGGTCTGGGTTAATTAGCTGGGTGGTCTCGCGTGGAAATGATCGAGGAGGGGATTGGTGGTGGGGCGTTGCGGTCAATTTCGCGAGGAAATTGAAAGTTTGGTGAAGAGGGGAGACTTGTATTCCAAGTAACACGTCGTCTTGGAAGGCGTATGCTCGTGCTGCCGACACCGATCGCATACAAATGAGATAGACGCTCAATCGCTCCCGGCAGTTAACACTCCGCGTACTCGCTGTGTAAACTACGCGCACGTCTGATGCCTTTTATAATGCTCAAGGAAATCTGGTTCCTTTTACGTCACGGCGCGTGCCTCTTTTCGCTTCCGTTTCTAGTCGCGTCCATCAGTTTTTGGTACTCATTGAAACACGAGGAATAATACAACGAGACTTTTAACAACGGACACATTGATCACGATTTACTGGGTTCCCACTCGAGTAGGATAAGAAGACTGTTGGGTGGGAACCTCATTAAGATCTAAGGCACACGACCTTGCCCAGACTCGTGCAGGAGTCTAGTCGGAATGACAGAAGGGCTAAAACCAACTGGCAAATGCCCGATTTCTCGATTACATCATCCCAGAAAAACGTAGCTAGCGCGCGACCTTAGCAACACGTGTGCTACAATTCTGCGGAAAAAGAGGCTGGGCGATCTCGGGCACCGATTAGACCGCGTTCTTTCCTAATCGACAGGGTTTCTACCAATTTCCTGAACAGAACCAGCGAGCGAAACACTCGGTATTATCGTTGTTCTCAGAGAATTCCAGCCAATCAATTTAATAGCAACGTTCTCGAGGCAGAGACGGAGTAATCTGATTCAATAAGAGGCGAGTTCATTATCGATGTGAAGTATCCCGATATCCCGGCCATTATCCCGCCAAGTATTCATGAATAAAAGATATTAGAGGGAGAGGGCATTGGCCGCGCGTCTCTCCGGCCGATTTCATAGCGGCTCGACTGGTTTTTGGTGGAAAAGAGACAGGATTTCCCGAGTCAAACTAATAAGAGCTCGTTAAAGGGGGAAGAATGGCGCTTTGGTGGGAGAATGTTTTCGTGGGCGACTTTAGACAAGTTTAGAGGAGGTCGAGAACTCCCACGCGCATCGCGCGCCAGCTCTAGCGCAGAGCTTGATACGCGACGGACGTCGTGACATACGAGGAAGTGTCCACTAACGAGTGCATTGACGACGACCTCAATCGTCGTCGGTAGGCGAACGCATCAAACGCGTTTGAATTCCGGTGGTCGACGAGATCAGCCTGCTGGCAGAACATACACACACGCCAGCGAAACTGCTCGTCTCCGCACTCTCGTTAGTGACGGCGGCAGCAACGGCGGCAACGGCGGCGACTACCGTCCGCCTCCCGATGGAACTTTAATATCCGAAGTGCTCTGCTCCGGATTCCAGCTCCGGATTCAATCGGCAGCCATCCAACACCGCTGCCCGAGAGACCGAGAATGTTGGCAGAGCCCTCGATCCAATTAATACTGGCGTAAATTAAATTCGACACTCGATTAAATGAAATATATCCATAAACAGACTATCCCTCTTATATGACTGACTCACTGACTGACTGACTGGCTATCCCTTTGGCAGATTGGTAAGAATGAGTGCATCGAATGTATAAACAGATCGATAATGGTCGGGCTCGCTCGGTGCTCGGCGACACGGAATTAGCGCGGGGGTTGGAGGGTGGAGTATCGAGGGGCAGAATGGCAGGGAGAGAGCGGATGGCTGGGCATTTGGCAGAGATTTGCATCGGGCCGATTCTAGATGATGGTGGGTGGATGATCGGATGTCGAAAGGGTCGGTAAGGAGCGAGAGTGGGTCGTCGGTGTCGGTCGTTGGGTCGGCAAACCCGCGAGAATGAATGGGTCTGGCCCTGGGGTAGTTCACCAGCTGACTGGGGTTGTCGTCATGGCAACCAACCAACCCGGGAGCAACGCCCCACCCCTACTAAATTTATACCCCCTCGCCACGCCACCCCACCATCCTCCTTTCCACACCCTACCCTACACTCCTCGCCGAGCACCCCTTCTTTTCTTTCCCGCTACTTTCCTACTTCGCTGCACTTCCAACATCTCTTTCTCTGCCAACCCGCTGCCTTCCCTTCGCAGCTAGCAACTGAATAGCGAAAAAGAGTGCACAACCGGCTGTGCCGCCGCTATCTTTCATCATAAGAGTTCGCGAATATAGTTTAATTTTAATCGTAATAATACGCCACTTCCTTTTTCAGTTGAAATCTTAATACGTTCACTTACGTTATGTTTAGTTGTAATTCCTAAAGTTTTGTTCTGATTGAAAGGATACGTATATTTGGTCTCTACAGTATCGGACCTGTAGATTTCGATTGATACCCTTTTCGTTGATATCACTGATGACCGTCATGTCCGGCACGCCGAACTCCGGGCTCGAGCCTGAAACAAAAAGTTACCAGTTGCTCAGTCCAAGGCTGACGTAACATTTCACTTCCCTATTTAGTTTTCAATGAGAGAAAACATCAATTATTGCAATGGACCAGTCATACTGAATCTGGCCATCATGAGAGATCGATGACAAATTGTCTGACCACCTGTTGTCCGGCCAGACGTAACCGCTTGGCAATCGCTTGTCATTCTGAGTGGTCAATCTCGAGTCAATCAAATGCCCAATCATCATTGTGCTAAATCTCCAAAGTGAGAGAATAAATTAAATGCGGCTGATCTTGGAGATTGCGCGAAGATTGTCGCATTAAATAAGTAGAACGTCGTGGCAAAGTGTCGAGGGCTTCGCATATCGCGTGACTCGCCTTTTTTATTATCTACCTTAATTAGCTTGGGGATTCCGCACAAGTGGACGAGTAAACTGCAACGATCAGATAAGCATCTTACGCACGAAGTACAAGGCCACTTTACGAAATTCCCTCATCCCTATTCGAGGTTTCGAGATTGCCCTCGGCGACGAAATCACGTAAGCATACGTGTACTGTGAAAGAGGCTTGAAACTCGATTTAATTAAAGGCCAACATTTTTCGCACGCCCTTGGAAGCAGCACGGCTAACGAGCGGCGGGCCATGCCACTCGCTGAATAGGTAACACTATCCCTTTTCTAACATTGCTATGACCCTGACTCCTCGCAGTTACACAATATCCCCCCTATTCAAACATCGCACAAGCCACTTTCTCCCATGAACGATTCATTAAAACCGCACCAACCTGAAATGGAGATCTGACACAATTCGCGGGGACTTGTGAGAATTCCTATCCGCGTCCATACATATAATCCACGGGTAAATCCTTGGCAGTGTCTAATGAAGCGTAATACGGTATTCGGCCGATTAATCGCGAATAGTGCTCGCTTCCACGCAATTTCCAATGAAGCCGGCAAAGAGCTGGAACCAGCTGCCGCTATCACTCCATCCTCTCATTCGCTCTCTCGTCAATAAAGGACGCTTTCGTGTCTCCAGGCGTGAAAGTGTACATGCTTCCACGGGTTGATCGAGCAAATAGACTGGAGAGCGACTGGCGCTTGATTAGAGAATGCCAGGAAAGAAAGAAATCAAGTACGAAGTGAGTGCAAAACCAGGAAGAGAGATAGTTGGCCGCGGTAAACCACGTGCTGCCAATTCAACTGTGCAGGTGCATATGCAGTCTGTCTGGCTGGTACACCTGCAGGCCTCTGGCAGCTGCGTGTCAGCTGCCACGGACCCCTCACAAGGTCACCCTTCTCGTGACACGCTCTGCGAGCTTCGCGAAACTCGATAGTTCCGCTATAAATCGTATTTTCCCTGAACTGCCATGCTATCCGGCCTCTCCAAGAACCGAGACACACCGACGCGCCGCGCCGGCTTCTCTTCCTTCGAGTGCGACGCATGAAACCAACAAGATAGTCGAGCACCGTTGCTGCGAAATTGGAGAAGGACAACCTCACTATTTATACAGAGTAACGGTATAATTCTCCTACAAGGAAATCTCGAATGCAATGGCTTTTGAGAGCCGAAATATGTCTTAGTACCCCTTCAAAAATTCATGAAAAAATGAACTTTCAGCTGGGGGTCTGGAATTTTTTCCACTTCTTCCTCGATGCAAACAAACACTTTCTACAAAGTTTCAGCTCCGGGAAAGGTCGGGAAGATAAAAAAACATAGGGAAAACCACGAAAATCAATTCTTCAAGACCGGTTTTCCACGTGTTTTAGGTAGAATTCCGGCATTTCCCCCACAACATTTATGTTTTTTATCCGTTTTGAGACACGAGCAATCGAAAAATCAAGCGTTCGTCCCGGTCCCAGAACCTTCGAAAAATCGAAAATTTTTGAAGGGGTATGCCTTAAAAAATTTGCGAAAAAATGAATTTTGAGCTAGGGCTCTGGAATTTTTTCTACTTCTTCCTCGATGCAAACAAACACTTTCTACAAAGTTTCAGCTCCGGGAAAGGTCGGGAAGATAAAAAACAATAGGGAAAACCGTTGAAATTAGATGAAATCAATTAATCGGGATGCTGTTTCCATGTGTTTTCGATACAATTCCGGTACTTTGGCCACTGGCATCATGTTTTCTATCCGTTTTGATACTAAAACAATGAATTTATGAAGCGTTCGGAAAAGTTGGAAAATCTTCGAAAATTCGCTAGATTAAAAATACTTAGTAATTTAAAAATATGCTTTTATATCATACTAATTATATCATAAGGTGGTAAAATATTTAAAAACAGGAGCTAGCATGAAAGTATACATATAGAAGGTAAAACTAAAAGTTGTGCATGACAAGCTCGAGCGGTCCGTCAGGAGCGCAGCGGTGGAGATAAGGCGAGAGCATATAACGGGGACGGTGAATGTCAAGAGCGGTCGAAAAGCGGCGTTCTTCAAGGGCAAGGAAGAGCACTCGTGAACAAAAGAAAGCATGGTGCGAAAGGGCACGGAATAAACAGGCGTAGGCACACCTGTGTGCGTCTTTGTCTGTCTTGAGGGGGGAAGTGTTGCCAGTCAGTGCACGAGCAAGACAGGGGGAAGAGCACCCCTCTGTTTTATTGTCAACTTCGAGACACTTCGGGCCCATCGAGTTCAACAGCGGCCTCATCTTGATCAAACCTAATGAAAACCGTCCACTCCCAGCTTCAAAGGGTTCAAACAAGCCGGCATTTTTTTAATTACCCTCTCCTATAATTAATCAGATTGAATTGAGGCATAGTTGGCGGACGCGCTGGATGTCTACACATGTACTTTACGCCAGGTGATTTCACGAAAGCCCTCTGAACAACCCTATTACTTAATTGCCTTTGGTTGCGTTAATTCATGGGGAAGATGCGGTAATTTAACTTGCCGCGGTGGTTCAACACAATGCCATTGTCTCAATTACGAAGCCAGGGCTCGATTCGCTTTTCGTGTTTCTTTCTGCGAGGCATCTGCTTCACTGAGCACCGCTTCTATTTAGCCCAGGGATATATGTATATTTCAGTTTCGTGAATCGCTCGGGATTCCCTCTTCATGGAGGAGTTTTCAAAGAGTTTGCAGGGGATCCCTTTAGCCTACTAGGATGCGAAAACAGCGAGGAGATTCGGATAAAAGGGTATCGATGCGCTATTGAAGTTAAGTACACCTCCCAACTTGTTCTACCAATCGCCCGGAAAAGAATTCATGTTCCCCCATTTATTCAGCCTAGCTAACAAACAATACGCTGCGTTCGACGTTAATTGCTCTCATTAAGAAGCCTGGCAAAAATGGGCCACGAAAATGTGGAATTATTTCTTGGTTGCAGGGCTGTTACACTTGTAGCGTATGTCGAGTCAAAGTGAAAATTAGTGGCAGGCAGGTTGCTAACGATGGCTGGGCCCATTGATTCGACGGTTGAAGTTCAACCCCGTGCACGAGTGACCTTTACACCCTTGGCGTCCAATAAATGCCGACTGGCTTTAAACCGGCAACATTCCCAACAGGAGAGGCTGCCATTAAAAACGCAATAAAGTCTAAATTCGGATCGTGGCTCGGCGCGTGTTATAGCTATTGAGCAAGCTGTAGCGTTGGCCGCATAATGAAAAAGAGAACGGCACATAATTTATCGAAAGGACAAAGCCCGGCTGTTTCGGATCTCCGCTTCTATCTCGGCAGGGGGAGAAAAAAGAAACACGTCTCGACTAAAGCGTGCACCCCGAATTCTAAAAGTTCCCCCTGCGCGCGCGCCAGCCATTAAGCCGCCTGCCACCCCGAGCGTTGACTGGAAAAGTTACCGGCTGACTGATCAATTTTTTACGGCTTTATTAGTTCCAACTCTAACTGGCGTTTAATAAAACTCGCGCGCCAGATCAATGCTGCCCCCGCCACCTCCCCGAGGAAGCCAGCGCACAGAAAGTTCCGGAGGAACCAGATACTTTTTTAACGAAGTGCCGGGAGGGCTCGCGCGCGCGCGCGCGCGCGCAGAGTTCTCTCATGTTTAATTAGAAACAGCCGAACTCCCTCGGATTTTCTCGCGGCCGAGCAACCGCGCCCGGTAACAGGAGCCCCATTTAACTTCCCTATTGAAGCCGGCCACCTAGAAGATAGGGAGGGCCCAGACATCCTGGAAGAAAACTCTTCGCGTTCATCCAGTCAACTCTCGCTCGCTCTCTCTGCGGAGACGGAGGAGGAAACCGAGCCTATGTATAGCGATCTACAACGCAGTCCTAAAGTGTTCTCAGGAGGTCGACGACTCACAACAACCGGAGGAAATAATTAACTCGGTGCATTATCATACGCGGCATACCGAGGCCTCTCCGGACGCATTGCTCCATATGAAGCCTCCACAAATTGCTCCCGCATGAAGTGTACTTAAGAAAGTGAGACTGAATGTTCCTAAAATGCTATCACTTTTATGAAGCGTTAGGGAAAGTCCACGAACCTTCGAAAAATCGAAATAATCGTCAGTCGGAAATTTGTGAAAAAATGAATTTTGAGCTAGGGCTCTGGAATTTTTTCTACTTTTTCCTCGATGTAAAAAAACACTTTCTACAAAGTTTCAGCCCCGGGAAAGGTTGGGAAGATAAAAAAACATGGCATAAACCGTCGAAATGAAATATTCCAGATCGGTTTTCCATGTGTTTTAGGTAGAATTCCGGCATTTCCCCCACAACATTTATGTTTTTTATCCGTTTTGAGACACAAGCAATCGAAAAATCAAGCGTTCGTCCCGGTCCCAGAACCTTCGAAAAATCGAAAATTTTTGAAGGGGTATACCTTAAAAAATTTGCGAAAAAATGAATTTTGAGCTAGGACTCTGGAATTTTTTCTACTTCTTCCTCGATGCAAACAAACACTTTCTACAAAGTTTCAGCCCCGGGAGAGGTCCGGAAGATAAAAAACATGGCATAAACTGTTGAACTGAAATATTCAAGATCGGTTTTCCACCTGTTTTAGATAGAATTCCGGCATTTCCCCCACAACATTGATGTTTTTTATCCGTTTTGAGACACGACTAATCGAAAAATCAAGCGTTCGTCCCGGTCCCGAGACCTTCGAAAAATCGAAAATTTTTGAAGGGGTATGCCTTAAAAAATTTGCGAAAAAATGAATTTTGAGCTAGGGGCCTGGAATTTTTACCACTTCTTCCTCGATGCAAAAAAATATTCCCCACCAAGTTTCAGCCCCGGGAAAGGTCGGGAAGATAAAAAAACATGGCATAAACTGTTGAAATGAAATATACCAGATCGGTTTTCCACCTGTTTTAGATAGAATTCCGGCATTTCCCCCACAACATTGATGTTTTTTATCCGTTTTGAGACACGACTAATCGAAAAATCAAGCGTTCGTCCCGGTCCCGAGACCTTCGAAAAATCGAAAATTTTTGAAGGGGTATGCCTTAAAAAATTTGCGAAAAAATGAATTTTGAGCTAGGGCTCTGGAATTTTTTCTACTTCTTCCTCGATGCAAACAAACACTTTCTACAAAGTTTCAGCCCCGGGAAAGGTCAGGAAGATTGAAAAATATAGAAAATACCGGCCAAATTAGGAGTACTCAATTATTCCGGAGACTATTTCCAAGTGTTTTCGGTACAATTCCGGCACTTTGGCCACTGGTATCAAAGTGTACTTAAGAAAGTAAGACTAAAGGTTCCTAAAATTCTCAATTTCAAAGAAGTAAAGTTAGATCCATGCAACGCAAGCCCTCATAATTTGGAGAGACTAAGAGCTCTTATAGGTATATTGATCCCTTGTCGCAAAGTACACCTGGGTATCGCTACTCCCAACATGTTCCATTACCGTCTCATATCTTGGCAGGAGTGACGCAAAGAAGCGCGTCTCGGTATGCGTGGAATGTGAATTCATAATGTCTGGCATGTTAACAACCCGCAACCGCATGTGTATTGATCTCGGTATTTTTGGGGCCACGCATCCTGATAGGCCAGGCGTCGTCCTCGACGTGAATCATACGGCGAGCATAAGATTCCGGGGAAACCTGTCGCCTAGGATGCGAAGGCCTGACTCACTCGTCGAGATCTCAAAGATCCTCCCTCCCTCCTCTCATCGCTCTACCACGGAGAAAAGTTCTCCCGATCTTCTATCTGGGCGTAGAGAATCGAATTTCGTGGAACGGTTGCGAGGGAACGATATTACACTTATATCACCGGTGGAAATCTCCGATTCTGCAGTAGCAAATGTTCTACTGAATCATTCTTTAACGGCTGATGGAGCACGATCGACTCGATCGCTATCTAGTCTGACTTGTCGCTAGTCAGACGAATTATCTCTGAGAGTGAATCATGCTAGAACTGAGGTATCGAAACACCAATTTACTTGACGTATTCGCGTGGATCCAGGGAGACTTTGCAATGGCAAATAGCATTTGGTGTCGAGAGCACTATCAGACATAACTTCCTCTGGGTGGGAAGTCACTGGGGGCTTTGTACTGGCGATCGAGTAAACTCGCCAAGCTGTACTTCAAGTGGCTCTATCGTCACCAGGATGATAAGTTCGTCGCGTGAATACGAGAAGTGAGCACGACCTGCGCACCAAAAAAATCTCAATGTCGATTGTATACTAACAGTAGGACTGTGTTTCGCTCGACACACTTGCCAGATGGGACGCGCGCGTCCTGTCACTCTCTTTTCAAAGTAGCAAGCACCATTTTTGTGGAACTTGTGCTGGCGCAAAAGATCCCTGGAACTGACCAAGTTCCTTGAAAAGGCTGACTCGACGCCTGACAGCACCATTCCCCCCATGTATATTCGAGCACGGTGTTTGGAAACACGTGGATTCTTCGTTGTTGGTGCACGTCGTGTTGAATAGGAAAGCGAAACGGACGGGGAGCTCGCCTTGATGTACATATACGCGTGAATGGTAGAGAGAGAGGGAGAGAGGGAGGGCGGGGGCGAGGGGCTCTTATCGACCAAGGGTGATAAAAGAATTCAAAAGGAGTTGCCGAGAAATGTGGAAATCCCCGGCCGTATTACTGCACTGCGGGCATATATACATATATGTATATATATCGAATGAGAAAAAAAGGAGGGCTGAGGGAACCAGGGTGGAAGAATCATACCACCCCATGAAAAGAATGTGGTCGCGTGGTTGGGGGTACACCTTATCGTGAAGAACAGTAACCGAATTCGCAGTTAGTGGGCCGAGCAGACCGACCAACAGTGAGCTCGCCCTTAATTACATAAGAGATTATCGCGTGTCCCTAAGCTGCCAGATGTCATGCCTAAAACGAAAGGCTAGCACTCGGTGGGACGTGGAGATTACATCGGAGGAACTGGCAGAAAGGCAGGGAAAAAAAGGTAGACGTCGATGTTGAGAGTACACTTGTGTATAGCGACGGACTGTTCTATTGCGGGCCAGAAACTCCTGGAATGGACGAGACTGCTCGCTCATTGTCCCCGTAGCTGGAGACCAATCGCACTCTTGGCGAGTGCCAACCCCCTTACTCATTCACACGAGCGATACACTCCGCAGCCGGAGAAAAACGAGTCCGGCACTCGAAGAATTTCATTGACAGGATATTGCATGGAAACCGGCCAGTGCACCAATCCATTAAACCAGTAGGCACTTTCTGCGGGAAGGCTGGGCAGGTTTGGTGCGGAAAAACTTGCGTGCGAAAAGCAGCAGTGGCGAGCTAGCCAGCCAGAGAGAGAGAGAGCAAAAGATTCCGCAAGGCGCGGATCGATGGCCCGTCGAACAAGCGTTTAAAAGATCCGACGAACTTGACAGAGCCGTCACGCCGACTCCGCTCTTATACCCTGGCACAATCGGTCAATGCTACTCCACCCTGAGCGAGGAGAGCTCGCCACATACGTTTTATACGTGATCGAGCTGCAAATTCGCCGGGCGACAGGGAGAACGACGAGTCCTGCAGGATTGCAGGCAGCAGACGCCGTGCCAGCCAGCAGCCAGTTGGCAGAAATATCCGAATTTTGATGGTCTCGAGGAGAGTCGAAAGAGCGAAGCCCCAGACGCAGAACAACAGAAGAGAGTGCGTGGAGATTGGAGGCTGGTGGCTGGGCGAAAGCAAGGGGGAGAGAAAAGTGTGCGTAATTCACCGGCTCTCGCAAGAGTGAGCGGGGAGCGGCGATAATGCACCCTGGAGTGCGCCAGTACGAACAATGCACAACCCCCGCGCACTCAAAGGGTTCTTACTGTTATTATCAGTAGGACTTTGACTAGTTATTGTTAGTTAGAGTGGGCAGTAATGCGATCGGGGCGAGTTGCCACCCCGTGGCAAGTAAGTATGCGGGGCTAATAAGGTAAGGAAGTACATATAGGTTGGGGCTAGGGCTGGCGGGCTGGCGGGCCCAGAGAAAGGTATAAAATCGCGCATTAGAGAATGTTAAAGTGTAAGTACTCACCCTGCGTGAAGTGTTTAGCGACCATGATGTGCGTGGCTGGCGGCTCAGAACATTATTCCGCACCCCCTTGTCCGAGGCTGGTTCGGGGCGACGACGGTGTACCCGGGCACAAGTAACTGCACTAAGGTGAGGCGCGCTTACGGCCGATTGCGTGTCTTGCACTCTGTCAGAATCACATGTTCGCGTACCGCCTAATGCTGAACCACGTTTCGGGGTGTACATGCAATAGGGAATAGTACGGTGTGGCGAAGAAAGGCCTTCAAGGAACACGACAGGCAACGCACATGTCCGACAGTTGCCACCCGACTGATGCCCCTCGCTTGCTTCGGCTTCTTCCCCCTGACGACGGCGCATCGCCGCCGCACAGCTGCCACCCTGCGGCCTCTTCCGCCAATTCCACCTGGTGCTGCCATCCCCGGCCACCTCACCACACTCACTGATCATCCTACCTAGGGTAACCTAGTCCCGAGGCTCCACTCTTACCGACTAATGTTGTCTTGTTCACGCTCTGATGTTTACCTGGAAACAATAGCGCTAAGCATTAATCTACCTGTGTTGACAGTTTTACCCCAACACATTGCTGTGTTTATTTGAGGTGTGTAAACAGTAGTCAACCTGGCACTTTGCAGTTCAATCTAATACGCAATGAGATTGATTGTGCCTTAGCCTATAATGTTATGCAGTGGCATTGCTCGGTTCAACAGTTGCAGGGAATAGAAATACTAGCATTACCGTTTCAGAACCCAACACTCCGCTACATTATGGATTTTCATTCCACCGAATATAAAGCTATCCCTGGTCGCGTTCGTAATAATAATCACCTAATGATGCAAATGGTAAACGGTAGTTGGAGGTTCGTATATGGTTGCGCGGAAGTCCCTACCTAAACAGAATCGACAGTTGTCAACGTTTTCCTACGCCAGCAATCCGTGCTGTGGGCATGATTACGTCAGATCAATCGGCTATGAATCACTACGTACCGAGCATATCATATAACTCGGCTTTTCAAGGTTTCCGTTTTACGATCGTTCGTGCTACCAACTACCAGGTACACCCAGCCGATTTCCACTCGGCCACTTTATTATACCAGAAAGGAATTCGCTCGAACATTTATCCTATTATTATATAAAGCTTCGATTTTACAAAGGAGGGGGTATTTCTTGCGTAAATTAAAATGAAACTGAGTATTAGGAAAGAGGAATCCTTTCACACCATTTGCCGAAGCTTTCCAATTAATGCAGGCTGATCGGCTTTCATGGATGCACAAAGCCAGCAGGTATCAATGGTCTTTTAGAAGGATTTCAATTGGTTTCGCAAGCCCGCGTGGATACGCAACGCTTGACGCGGTTGGCGCCGAAAGATAAGGTTGCAGGCGAGCAGGATATAGTCATAGAGAGAGGAAACCGAGAGATTCTGTTTACGTCGTCGCGACACATACTATGTACTTGGCCGCAAAGCGATCATCGTTTCTCCGCGAGACAAATTACCTTTGCACTACCTGTCTCGATGTCGTTGGACTGACTGTCTGGCAGGCTCGACGATTAAATCGTAGTCAGGTGTACACGAGAAAACGATGAATGCCCGGAAGCCTGATTTTCCGCTGCCAGTGAGATCGTGCCAAATTTCGACGGAGGTCCGTTGACCCTGGGCTTCCATTAACCGATGAGTCTTAGTCCGAGAAGGTGCTAGAGTAGGTTGAAGGTATCGCGCGAGGAGAGGGCGGTGAGGGGTGACCTGCTCTTTTCTGGGGTTCGGGAATCTATGAGATATTTTCTATTTACGATTAGGGGCAGGTGGCCAGGTCCCAGATCGCGGTCTGTCCTGGATCCGTGCCCAGCGTTGTCGCGTAATCTCCAGCTGGACAACAAGACGAAGGGAATTCTCCTGGAGACCGCTGTTACGCGTAAGAGAAACCGCAAAGCGTTTGATTTAGCTCTCTTGGTTGGCGCTGCGTGGGTGGCTCGCCTTCTCCGTTCACTCGGCACACCGGCACAACCTACCAACCGATCCCGGCCTGACGTCACATACCGTAGAAGGGGAATCAAACCTGTTTGACCCTTTCTCTCTTTTGGTCGCCGCATACTCAGTACGTGCGCCTTCGAACTAGTTCGCGCGGCGTTCACACCAGAACCCGCGGAAGCCTCTCTCTTTCTATCAGTCTTCGCTCTCGCCCTCCACACTTTCCGCCAGTCTATTGTCTCGGTCTTTCTCCCTGTTGAGGAGGAGCAGGGACATTGTCGTGGCGTATCGTGCTGTCGTCGTCGGAAAGAGAGAAGGAACGACGAGCAGAGCAAGTGAGGATCACTTGAAATTGGGAAGCGGTGGTGGCGGTGGCAGCGGTGGCAGCGGGCAACAACGCATGCGCACAGTGGGGATTTTTTGTTCGGGGAGCAGCGGCTGGTCAGCCGAGGAGAGCAGTCGTCCGAGTGTCGGGAGAGTGCCGGAGACGATGTTGCTCGTCGCGCGAGAACCCCGACGACGAGGACGTTCCGGTGTATCACGGGCCCCGTCGACGATGTACTGTCCGCGTAGTGCGGAGCTCCTTGTCGTGGTAATCGCGTAACGCGAGCTGTGAAGGGAGCGAAGGGAGCGACCGGAGCACGGTGTACCATCCCCAACTGCCCATGCGTTCCTCGTAGCCATGGCTTCGGTGAAGGTGGCCGTGAGGGTTCGGCCCTTTAATAAAAGGTGCGTGCAGTGCAACTAGTGATAGCTCGCCCATGACCGTTCGGACTTCTCGTTGTGCTTGCTCGATTTCGGGAAATCGAGGGCCAGTTTCTTATAGGCTGGCCTGGCTGGCCTGGCTGGCCTGGCTGGCCTGGCTGGCCTGGCCCCCCCTGCACTCCCACGCCCGAGAAGTGCCACGGTCGGTGATGCAAAAAACAGATGACAGTGCTCTACGAATAATCTTGAGCGATGCCGAGTCGAGGAGACCGAGCAGTGACTTGGTTCTTGGAGCGCAGCGCGAATTTCATGCTGCGATCAATCATATGCTTTCGATCGAGCCTGATGCACAGGACGACCACCGTGTGCGGTGGTGTCCTACCACCTGCTGTCACTCGGCTCGACTCGGCACACCAGAATACCGCGCGTACTTTTCTCCCTCGCTCGGCCTGTTTTTCTCCGTGCTTTATGTGCCCGTTCTATTGGGAAGGTGCGACAACTCGCACACAGAGCAATGTGACACCCTATTGCTTTCCATTGCAGGGAGCTGGCGATGAATGCGAAGATGATCGTGCAAATGGATGGCAAGAAGACACGCATCTTCAACACCAAGGTACAATTCATTCTAGTTGGATGTCGCTTGTCACTGACCTCCTTCCTCGCCAAATAAACTCTAACACGTCCGAGGAACTTCCGTCTGCTTTAATCGCCCGATATCCCATTACCTTGTAATCAACTTTCTAAAAGATCTCCGCGCACAGTTAATCGGCGGGAATGATTTTCCTCGAGAAGCAGCAACTGCAGTGAGCCCCCGCAGCCGGTGCAGCATTCGTTGGGAGCGTGTGATAGCCTCTACTCGGCGAACTCGACTATTGACCCATTAGTGTCAGCAAAGGCGGGACGCATTGTCTGCCCCGCGTACCTCTACCTCTAGATCAGACCCATTCTTCCTCTCCAGCTGAGCTTATTTGTTGTCTCGTATTACGTCATTGATATCCACGCTCCGCTCCAGCGAAATCTCTGCCCGAGATCTCACGGACAAGATAGCGGTATACACGTCATCTGATCGGAGAAAGTGCGAAAATCGTTGCTGGACCAAAGCTGCTGACGAGTCCCTCTCGACCGCACGATACACACAGAGACCACGCGCTCCTCCATTCGTGGCGCGATTAATCCGCGCCTTTATCTCTCCTCAATTAAACTCTCATTACCAGCATGCTCGACTCGGCTCGATCTTCCTTTTTTTTCAGCTGCTGCTTAACATGCATCACTATCGTACGTTGTACCCGTGATTATTTATTTCCACTGCCACTACGTCACAAGATGACAATAGCCAGCACTTCCATACGACCAATCCTAACGATGCCTCTTTTAATTATCAATTAATATAGAACTTGGAATGAGTAATAGCATGCAGTGACGCCGTTGAGTGATATTTACGTCTAAACTTGAGCTCTTTCTTCTCTGCCACCCTTGTTGCTCTTTTGCCTCCTGATATGACAGTCGCATACACACATCATACTTATGGAAATTTATGCATCCACATTCGTGGATTATTCCCACCATGGAATTGGTGGAGAGGGTAAAATATTAATTTGTAAATGCTGCTGGATTGCCCTTCTCTCCTCAACTATCATGTAATTACTGCGGCCTCCACTCCCTTCGAACACGAGAAGGAGTTTTACTTTTTAATTGCCTATTCGCTCTCTTGCACAATGCACCGCAGTTCTCAAGAGTAGCCGATTGACTATGCAAGACGCAGCCTAACGAGTGCACGTGACATAATATGCTTAGTTCAGCAATCGATGCACTTTTACCGTATCCATTATTGGACTTACTTTTGACCCACGATACTGCGATAAAGATATCACGTAATCGTGATATACATGATTAATTCGCGCCGATAACAGACTTCAGAACTTCCAGATTTATGTAACACAAAACGAGCAACCACGAATATTTTTAATGGGAGGTTCGGCATGATAAACAAGCCGGTAATATTGATCATAAAAATTTAAACCTGATAAGATCGCATTCAGCTGACCTTGATGCCTTGACAGATTGATAAAGATAAACAGGAACTACCGTTTTAATCGGATTAAGAGCGGCATTCTTTCAGTGTCACACTCGTCGAAGCTGATCACTTCTAGTGCACTAACGTGACGATAATGGTGTTAATGGAGGTCCACTTGATGATTATCACTTATTACTTACAGACACCGGGTAGTTGCCGAGATATCGACAGGGAGAAGTACAAAGACTTCACGTTCGATCACTCCTACTGGTCCTATGACCCCAATGATGAGAACTATGCATCGCAGGAAGAGGTGCATAATCCTTTTATTAGATTTGAATCTGTTAAAAGCATAGTTAGCGAGCCTTTGCGCTTCGTCCAAAGACGCACCATATTCTTGGCCTCGGAATTGAGCCTCGGGTTATAAAACTGAGAGCGGGTAATTACCGGTAGCCTAGTTTCGAAAGGAAGAGAAAGAAGTTCTTTCCTGCGCCCCTGGGGAGAAATAGTCTGGAGCCTGAGATAACGTTACTATATACAGTTACGGCAAATAAACCCTGGATTGACTGTGTGCGCCTGCACGCTCCTCCTCCTAGACTCACTCGTGTTGCTCTGGCGATTTTGACGTCGGCCAGCGAACGCACAGAATTAAAATAGAAGACCGCCGGACGTTAACTATTGCCGTAAGAGTGGGCTGCAATTAAAAATACACGACTCCACCTGAATGCTGCTCGAATCTATGAACGAGCAAGCATCAGGCAATTTCGATAGACCCACTAGTGAATTTCACCTAGTGTAGTTTACTTATTAAGGAAGACACGGGGGGAAATCTCTGGCGCGCTAGAGATTAAGGAACATCTGCCGAGCGTAACGATAACGGTCGTCCGTCCTAGCTTAGTCCGAAGCAGTAACAGTTATGTTAAATATAATAGTATCATAACCGCGGAGTCTTTGGCCGAGAATCATGACTGGCGGTGCGTCTTTGAACAGGCAGAGGACGATAAGACATAGTTTTAGAGAGTTGACATTAGCGTGGTGGGCCAGCTTAGCAGCTGCGCGCCAGAAAAGGACGTTCGATGACGTTTCTTTGTCCTATAGGTTTTCTACGATCTCGGTACGGACGTAATAGAAAGTGCCTTCGAGGGCTACAATGCCTGCGTCTTTGCCTACGGCCAGACTGGGTCGGGGAAGACCTTTACAATGATGGGCACGCCGGTAATATCGTAATATGACAACATTGTAGAGATAAATAGAAACTAAATAAGAATGACAAGAATTCTCCCTATCTACAATGAATTGAAAGGATGTGTATGGAGAAGAGCGAAAGAGCGAGCTCGGTGACTATGGGAGCCGGGATTATAAAGGATCGACGGGCTCGCGCTAACAATCTCTGCATCGATGCGCAGGAAATGCATTTCCTTTCAAAGTCTACCGATCTATTGCAACCGCCACGCCGTCGCACTTTCATTCATTATAGATAGAATGGAGGGCTTTCAATAGGGGACGTGTACTCTATTCTATATCTGAAATTCAGTACTCTCATGCCAGGAAGCACAAGGTTTGATACCACGGATTTGCAAAACACTTTTTGCACGAATGGCGGCGGGTAAGGAGAGTGGAGCGTCCTATAGAACTGAGGTATCTTTCCTGGAAATTCATAATGAGAGAGTGAGAGACCTGCTGAGGCTGGACCAGTCGCAGTCTCATTCTCTTAGAGTGAGAGAACATCCTAAAAGGGGTCCGTACGTTCAGGACCTCTCTTGCCACCTTGTGTACGATTATTCAGACATTCAGGTAAAAGAACTTCATCACACAGCAATATCTATCTATGTAACGCGAGCAAAGAGGAGAGTGTGTAAGGCGAGCGTCTCATGATACCTTTCCAGGAATGCATGGTGAGAGGGAACACGCACAGAACTACCGCGAGCACAAACATGAATGACGTGAGTAGCAGGAGTCACGCGATTTTCACGATTACCTTCGTACAAGCCGGATTTTCGGAAGGAAACATGCCGTCGGAGACCGTTTCCAAGGTGCATCTTGTCGACTTGGCCGGAAGGTAGTCGAGAAAAGGCATGAACGCCGTTGATTTTTCTGTCGACGTGCGCGCGAATATTAGAGAGACTGTGCTTACAGTAAAATGAAAAAAGCCGCGGCTACAATTTGTATGCGGGGTGTCTTTAAGGTCTTTTTCTGTTTAGCGAGCGTGCGAATGCCACGGGGGCGACAGGTCAACGACTGAAGGAAGGTGCACACATCAACAAGTCACTGGTGACTTTAGGCTCTGTGATATCGGCACTTGCCGAGCTTAGTTCCGTGAACGATGCAACTTCCTCGAAGCGGAACGTATTCATACCATATCGAGATAGTGTGCTTACGTGGTTGCTAAAAGATTCCCTTGGAGGTAACTCCAAGACAATTATGATCGCTGCGATTAGTCCAGCAGATTGTAATTATGGTGAGACTCTCAGTACGCTCAGATATGCTAATCGAGCGAAAAATATTATCAATAAACCAACCATCAATGAGGATCCTAATGTCAAGCTGATCAGAGAACTGAGGGAGGAAATTCAAAAATTGAAGTCTCTACTTGGAAAAGACGTGGCGAGTAACGGAATATTAGAATAGAGCGGAAGTTGGACGAGCCGCATTATAATGGACCACATGTATTTCACAGGGCGTTGAAAGGCCACCACAAGTGCTGCTTGCCCAAATTCATGAGAAACAGGAGCAGGAAAAGGTTTTGACTGAGGAGTGGACCGAGAAATGGCGAGAGACGCAACAGATTTTACAAGAACAAAAAGCGCTAGGTTTGAGGAAAAGTGGAGTCGGCGTAGTATTAGACTCGGAAATGCCTCACTTGGTAGGCATTGATGATGACCTTCTTAGCACGGGTGTTACGCTCTACCACTTGAAGGAAGGGAAAACACTTGTTGGTACCGAGGATGCATCAACAACTCAGGTGGATACATCACGAATCTTTTGTTGATAGGGTCACATAGGTATTGACAAATAAACTTCCCTATTTTGCAAAACAGGACATTGTATTAACTGGTACAGATGTTGAAGCTGAGCATTGTGTCGTGGAATTGGACAGTGGTGTAGCAACTCTCCATCCTCTCTCTCCTCACTGTTGGATTAATACTGCCCAAGTAGATAAGCCAACAAGATTGTCGCAGGGTTGTATCATTTTGCTGGGCCGAAACAATATGTTTCGGTACAATGATCCAGCAGAAGCTGCAAAACTCCGGAAAGAAGGGGGAACTGGAAATGGTAACCTGCAGTCAACGGTGGTCAATGTCTCAAGGCTATCCCTGCTAAGTTGGAGCGTCTCGGATTTACATGCTTCCTCATCTAGCGATAATCTGCTAAATTCAAGCGAAGATCTCAGGGCACTCGAGGAATTGGAGCAGCAGAAGGCTGCCCTAGTCAAGGAAAAGGAGGATTTCAAGGTTTGTGATGAAAGTAGTATTATGATATGGGATGATTGGAGCAGAGTTTTGATAATTGGAAAATTGATCTGTACTGTACAATGGGAAATGTTCTGATTACTATGTATGCAGAGAGAACAAGAGGAACGCGAAGAAAGATGGGCTGCAAGAAGGGAAGCTTTAGAAGGAGCTCAACGCGAATTAGAACGAGAATGGGGTGCTCAATGGCGAGAATGGGCAGATGCAATAGCTGCATTAGAATCTCGACAACGTGAGTTGCGGGCTCGTCGTCATGTTTTGGAGCAAGAACGACGGGATGAAATGACCCAAGTAAGTGATTCGGATGCGCCGTCTCCGGACTTGAACGTTATTTCGATCAAGTATCACTTCTACCTCGTCCTTATCGCTCTCGGTGTCCTTATTTGCTTGTCTGGCAACATCATCATCTACTCGCACGTTTGTCCACTGAATATGTGACCCTTTCTGTATTACTATCAATCAACTTTTTTCCTCTCTCACCCCTCTCTCTTTCTTGTTCATCTTAATCTAATTCAGAACAGAGAATCTTTTTGCAAGATTAAGATTTTAAAAGACTAATCGACTGGCACCGACGGTTTATTTCTGCGGTGCACGGACTTATTAACTAAAGGTGCTCTCAAGTAATAAACGGCGTCTTTTGGGGGGTTTCCCGAATGTAATAAATGTATATGTGTAATGCTCCGCTTAAAGTAGAGCACTCCTGACTCATCATCTTGTCAATAGTCACAACTGTATAAACATTTCGCCCACTCGTCATTTCGACGCAGATATAGGAAGAATTTGACTGATGCGCCTATTTAAGAAGACTAATAGTCATTTAGTATTTAACGTCCACCAGTTTAGTTTAGCGATTAGATCTGGTTAGGAAATTCGATTAGAAAGTGCCAGTGTTGAGGAGATATTGCCGGACAAATGGCATTCCGTGGAATGTTATACATAAGTACCTTGTAGACAATGTTAAGGTGAACACGAGTATGTACATATCTGGGCTTGTTTGTAGAATGTTTATGGGTTTGTTATGCGAGAAAGAAAGAAGAGAATTATTGTTATACGATATTGTTGATTAATAAATTTTTCTTACAAAAATTGGCCTTCGATCTTCCACAAAATGTTGCACGCACACTTTGTTCTGTTGCTCACATAATCTCTAAGTACTGTCAATTAAATGAATTACGCTCCCGATTAACAAACCCAAGATCTCGTTAACTTTCGACACACTGTCTGGGTCTATTCGCTCGTGCACTATTTGAAAGTGCTAATGCTGGATAAAGAACTAACTCAATCACCAAGGTAATGTATTGCGAGAATGAAACTTTTTCTTTTGATTTTTTTTATGAATGCTCGCAAAGGAATATCTATGGAACATTCTTTAGTATCAATCTAGTTGACTGCCTACACCTTTTCGTAGACCCACATTGCAAAAATATTGGAAAGCATGTCTTCTGTAATCGTTTCATCTACAAAGAACATATGATTTTCAACAGCCCCCAAAAAATATTCCACCGTTTATAAAATATATTCGTCCATTCACCATCTAAGAAGCCCCGCCTTTTCATTTCCGTCCAACAAAGTGGGATGACACTTTTATTATGATTTTTAGTTAACTTTTGTTAATGCATCGGTGTGTATGTGTGGTACTAGGTAGAAAGTTTATGTAGGGAAGTTGCCTGTCTTCGCACAACATTGCAGTCCAAGCAACGTCAATTTCAAGATTTCATGAACAATCACGAGCGTGCACAAAGATTTCATCATTGTTGGGACAAGGTAAGAATTACCGAAGGCGAACAGAGGTCTTCGGCATTTGATATCTAAGAGAACCATCGGGAATGTGATAAGCGCGTAACAAATTTACCAGATCTCTTTAATGCCATAACATTCAAATATGTCGTGAAATGATACGACCTTCTTTTAAATATTTAAAAGGCAAATATACAATTTCAGACCGATGAGGGTGCTGGTAGTGATGGCAGTTTGCCAGAATCTTGGTCAAGTTTGAATGATGAAAAATGTGTTGATGCTGTGAGAGAACTTGTTCATCATCATGTAAGTCTGTTTCTATGATTATTTTTGATTGTGAATTAGTGTTGCTACATGGATAAAATAACTATCACGTCTCTAGAAGAAGGAATTAGCTGTATTGGAGACAGAGTTACAGAAGAAAGTTAAATCTCTGAACGAACATCAAACCAAAGTCGATAAGATGGAGGAGGAATTAATGGAGATCGCAAGGAAACAGAAGCACATGCTAAATTTAGAGGTAGGTGACTTCATGAACATCCAAACACCTGAATAATTATATAGAATGCAATAGAACTTGCAATTTTCTTTAGCTGGAAGGTGAAGGTAACACGGAGAAGAAACTACTCTTAGCAAAGCGAAGCCAAGAGCAACTTCAAGAAATTTTACGAAGGAAGCAGAGCTTGTCCCTCAATTTACAGCGTGCTTTACCAGCCTCGCCAAATAATCGGTTATCGAGCGGTGATGAAGTAATTTCGAATGGCGATACAAAGCCTCTGCAAGATGCATTCAATAGAAAGCTTCGCATAGCCAGTGCTTTAAGCCTATTGCCCCCAACCCTTCCAAGTTCAATTGACACTGGTGAAACATTTCACACTGCAGCTGCCGATTCTCCAGAACCCTGTATACCATTTGAAGATGCTATTTCACAGGCTGCCGATAATTCCTTCCGTCTTGAAGAAGAGGAATTATTACAAGAACAGGAGTTAATTGCACAAGGAAGTGCATCGGAAAACAATCGGGAAAAATCATCAGAAATAGATAGTAGTTATTCCTTGAAAGTGAGTAAATTGTCTTCCACGGAAAGTTCCCTCCCGCAAGATAATGTTAACGGCAATTCTAACGGAGAGAAAGACGAATCGAAATCTACCAGTAATTCGACCACAGAAGATGACATGCTACAAGACTCTCTGGAATCACCTGTACAGCAAAATCCAGCAATGAAAAGATTAAACCAAAGGATTGCACGTCAGCGTATGATGGTCATGAGATGTTTGGAGGCTAACACCCCTTCCAAAGAGGATTTAAATCGGCAAATAGCTATTCTTCAGGACCTACAAAAACAGCAAATTGAACTAGAAGTGGCTCTTCTGGAAGAAGAACGAAAGACCCAAAAGCAAGTGCAGTGTAGTACTGAGAGGACTGTAAACGATCATGACGATTTCTTGGAACCTGAGTCAATAGCACACAACAACTTAGAACCCTCGAATTCCGCTACACTCTTAACTGTATCTACGACCAGATCTCCGGTCTTAAGAAAAAACAGGCCTATTAATGAAGACGAATATTTGTCAGAATCCGTTGTACCGAGAATATCATCAGGAAGAGGATATTCTACAGTATATTTAACGGTAAGGCTAAAGAATTCACTATTCTCTCTTTAATGATTAACTGTTCGATTATCACCAAAAAAATATTTATTTATTCAGAGTCAAAACCGGGGTGATCGTCTAAGTAGTCCATACTCGTTGACTA
Organism: Ectemnius continuus; assembly: GCA_910591665.1. Lineage (NCBI taxonomy): Eukaryota > Metazoa > Arthropoda > Insecta > Hymenoptera > Crabronidae > Ectemnius > Ectemnius continuus. The sequence goes on along the minus strand of OU342868.1, from coordinate 870,235 downwards.
TTACGAGATCATTACCGTCTTTGATAGCGAATGACGGTGATTACGATCATGTTATTAATATGATCGTTAGCGTACCCTCCTATGTTATTCGCGGTGCCGGCACGTCTAGCCACTATGAATACGAGGTGCGTGTCGTTGCCCAAGACGACAGTTGGACACTCCTGCGTAGATACAGACGATTCCGGGAATTGTATATTTCTATGCGGCAAAAATATGGTAGCAAGGTATGCATAATTGACAAAAAAATTCCTGAACTACTTAAAGATAAAATTTGAATGGCTGATTTCTCACAGGTAGTGGCAATAAGATTTCCACCGCGGCAGGTTTTTGCTAGGTACGAGGTTGTAGCACGCCAACGGAGGAAAAAATTGGAGGAGTATCTACGAAAATTGATCCAGGTCTGCTCGGAATTGCCACACTGCGAGCCTCTTTACAAGTACAACGGCAACTTGAGTAATATAGATAAGCAATCATTACTGGAATTTAGTTCGTTCTTCCGGCGCGGAACTTTCGAGAGTAGCAAGTATGGAACTAGCTAAAAGTACGTGCTAAATGCAGAAGATTGAATACAGTTCGTATGGATATAGAAAATATTTATAATTTGTTGTATTTTTTATAAAATTCGGCTGGTAATGGTTATAGCGGGAAAAATATTAGTAAAGTAAAGTTACCATATTCGCGATAATTAATGAACATTACCAAAAATGCATTTCCAAACGTTTATCCTTTATATAAGACTGACACAACAAATTTACCATTCTTTTTTTCCTTTAGCATTAATAGGAGAAATAATTATAATGATCGTTTAAAGATGTTCGCGCCTGTGCTTATGGGAAACAAATCGCACACCAACGTTTCTAGTGTTACAAGGATTGAAACGTGTGTTCGTACACATCGCAAGACGCAACTATTTTCCTAATGTTTTTCTCCCACTAGAATGTAGAAACTCCGAAGTGTACTTTCGCATTAGTTTTTATTCAGCGAGCGTTTAAGTTTATGATTCCGTGGCATGTGCAAAAACATTATTGCTACTGGATCGGTATCACTGAAATTCACGCACGACCATAAACTTTAAGGTACCTCAACCGCGATAATAATTAGATTTGATAAATAATCGCGTTTATTTTTTCCTCGAGCAACGTTTTTTACACTATTCCAAGTAAAAATCGAATACATATATATGAGAGACCTTCCTTCTAGGGTATAATCTTATAAAAACAATGCATAATTGTACGAAGTGCAAATAATATCATATCGCTGTTGAAGTTCTTCTGAATTCCAGGATTTATCTATACATATAATGTATATTTATATTTTACATGTATAGATTACGTTTCATGGCATTGAATTTGTAATATAGCAATGTTAAAGTTGATGGAACCGTTATATACTGCTTCAAAAGAATCAAAACAGCATCATTAATGAACGTTGACCCTGATATTGTCAAATATTCCCAAGGAAAATATTATAGCCGCGGTTATAGTGTCGTTTCATTTTAAAAAAAAAGGTACAACTTATCAATTTAATGGCTTATACTTTGAGAACTGCGCTTCCAATTTATATAGCTTCCAAATGACATAATAATGCTGTATAAGCAATTTTCTATCAGACGGTCGAATTAAGTCCCTGTTCCAAAATTAACAACGTACTTATTATACCTCGACTTCTATCGTTGTAGAAGACAGTTTATATAGAGTCTGCTCTATCCTATTAATTCCTTGTTTTGGAATTGGCACACCACCACTACTTGTATTGTTTAGTCACGCTGACTCGTTTTATACTCTTCGTTGTAAGAATAGACAGTTTATTTAAAAACGACTTGTATGTAAATGCATACCCTTGAATATTATCACTTGCTAACAATTGCTAACAATAAAACAGGCAAAGGATACCCTAATATAGTAGAGGTTTTTCTACTGATTAAGCTGAACTCATTTAAATTATTTTCTTCATTTATTCTCCATATAAAGTATTATTTAATATGCTAAATATAAATAATGATTTATAGAAAATGCTCGATACGAAAGGTGATACGATACCGTATGAGCTTACATTTTAAACCACATCTCATAATAGTAAAATGGTTTAGACTGAATACGATTGCTTAAAAAATGTTCACCTTCGAATGAAAGTCAAGAAATCTGGAGTATATTTGGGACAAGTGAAATGCAAATGGGGGACAATCGTAAGTAAATAGGCACTATAATTAGCGATAAATTAAATAGTAATAAGTCATAGTCATCATACCTAACTAAATGAAGACTTGCTCACTTGCTAAACTATCAGCAAAGGGTGAAACAATGACCCGCGTGGCGAAGTAAAATGTTAATCCAAATGCGATAGAAATTGGCAAAGCAGGTAAGGCTTTCTTAAATATAGCCAACAGCAACAACGTTAAGCAAAGACCCTGAAAATAAATTCCAAGATTTTAGTATCACAAATTTTGATGAATCTTGAATTACGTAATGAAAACAATGGAACGTACTATTAGGATGGCAACAAAGCACGCCAGTGTTGTGTTCCAGTCACCGTAACTCGATGCTTTCCCAACAAGCACACTGTAAAAAATGAAATCCCCAAGTCCGAGCTTTACACCACGCTCTTCTAGAATAACTAGTGATTGTTGATTCTGTGGTTCTTGGTTACGATCGTGCTCTTGTCTTGTATCCCCAGTAAGTGACGTCGTATTTTCGCGGACTTCTTGGGCTCGTCTTGCGCTGCGATTTTCTATGTATGATTTAATATTAAAAATAAAAGTTCTTGAGCCAGTTGAAGAAGGAAGATTTGACTATACTCACCGTGTGTTTGTACCCATTCTGTTGAAAAACCACCTTCCTCTGTATCAGCTGATGTAGAATTATTTTGATTGTCCTCTTGACTACGGATAGGGTAAGTGGAACTATCACTGGGTACTCCATCATTATCGGTCATGGTTGCAGCTTGTACATATCCGGCATAAGTTACAGTAAATGCATACAAAGTTGTGGACGAATATATCAAAGCTGGGAAAATAGATTCATTCCGCTCTTGGGCAGTTTCCACAAGTATTCTCAATGGACCCTTTGGCATTAGCACAGCAATAACATCTATATAAATAAAGTTAAAAAATGACTTACAATAAAGGATCCAACTTTATAATATCTTTCATCTATCAACATACCCCAGATGCTTATTACAGCAAGCACAGCCCATGTTGTCCACTCTGGTAAATATTTGATGAACACCAGAGCCATTAGAGCAGAAATAAATATAAGATATGCTTGTTGTAATTGCAATGGTCCTTGCCAATGAATGCAAATCATTCCTACAGCTCCAAAGTTCCATAACCCTATTGCCAATGTGAATAGATCCATTGGAATATTATAAGCTTTTAATACTTGCCTGGAAAATGTTTTGTTTATCAATTAACAATGATAAAAGAATGGACTAGTTTTAATAAGTTAGGCATACTCACTCGCAGTACAGTATAGAAAACACTGAAAGTAACAATAAGGAACTCATTAAGAGCCAACCATGAATTACTTTGTAAAATTTATGTTTATATAGGATAATAAGTATCACAGTCATAAATACGATGGCACTCATAAGTATCAGCGCATTTGCAACTGCCTGCCAGACTTTAGTAGTTGTATCTGTGGTTTCCTCATGAAATGGAGTATATACTCTGAAAGGCAGCATTTAATTTAGACAGGATGGTGCAAAGACCATCATATAAATAAACATATAAATAGAACACTTACAAGTACATCCCTTTGGTTGTATAGAAATTTATAGAACTAATTGTGGCTACTACAACACACATACAAATTGATACTGGCGCAAAAAGTTTAATAACATGAGCTGCTCCATATTTCAATTCTTCTTCCTCCCTATCCTTCATTATATTGTCATTACCCAACGAATCTCTCCTACTACCACCAGATGTACCTGGTGCTGCAATGTGTACTTCGGGAACACCATTTTCGACCTGATCCCAAACAATATCATGTTAAAGCAATCTGGAGCTTAAGTGTAATGATGCCACACTTCTCTAGCAATAGTTACTTCTTCATTGGTGATTCTCGATCGTCGCTTACGTCGATCACGAACCAAGCTCAGGTCGTCAGTGCGTGATTCCGCAACGTGGCCGTCCATCAGGCTTATATTCTCGTTGGCTAAATCGTAATCACTGTCAGACATATAGCAACTTCTATACTTGGGAACAAAGTGGCATGAAATCCTCTTGAAAGCGCCTCGCTTGCATTGGTCACGGTATTGATGTTTTCGTTGAATTTTGATGAATATTTGATCGGTCTAATCGAGCCACTAGTGGCGGTAGCATTTAATCCGGTCCAATTAATGAAGACCAGTCGCGTTTTGTGTGGGGAGTACAAAATAATTACAAACAACTCTGACACTTGAGGGTCGCCATACTGGGGTGCGCCGAACTGACACTACCGGACCTGCCTAACATAGGAGACAGCAGGTGGCAGCAAATGACAATGCTCGATAATTATTTGCGATCTACTCTATTGACATTTTTAAACAAATCTACGTCGCATCCCCTTTTTATACTAATTTTTATAAATTAATCGTTAAATTAATTTCCTACATATAAATGAATTAATGCCAGCGACTGCTGTTATTAAATTCATCACAATTTTATTGTGCAATAAAACGTACATTTCGGTATAGAAATTCAGTGACACCGTAGCGGAGAAATCTTTGGAACAAATAGAAATTTTCGGGGGAAAGAATAGTGTGAGCTTCTCAATCGTTGTGAAATATTGATTACGAAATTCCATATACAATATTTAATATCCTAGAGAACATTTAAATCGAAACTACTCTGTTCCCACTGATTAGAGTTCGCTCACCCTTTCGTTTAGGAGAATCGAAAGGGTCCAGCCACCCCGCGCAAATGATGTTCAAATTCATGCTGCATCATAAAATAACGATCATAGTAGTGTTAACTTTCCTGTTCCAGGCGGACAAAAATGTGGCGAATTTATTGTTTTAAAGGTATACTTTTCATACGTGTTTATCTCGTTTTAGTGTTTGTAAACAAAGTAACTTTCCCGTACATATAATAAGTAGTATACGGTAAAATCTTTATGTGTAATATAATAGCATCGTTCGCAAACGATTAATATATGTAAGTATTTGCAATTACTTTTCTTTACACATAGGTAGACGATTGAATTTCATTGTTGTATAAAAAGAATTCGAGAAAACGAAGCGGCATTAATCACCTAGAAGATCAGATGTGGCATTGCCTAAGACGAATATTAATTTTCGCTTTATAGTTTTAATATAGTTACCTAATAGTGTTTTCGCAACGTACATCTCTTGGATACGCACGACCGAAAATTCCATCGCAGGCGCAGTTTCTTGTAAGAAAAATATGTTGTCGCTACCCTATTGTAATATACTACAAACTCGTGTTTCAATAACACAAACAACAGCGAATCATCATGTTGTTACTTATGCGAGGGGATAATTAAGTACAATATTTAAATACGAACCATACAAGCATCCGCTATTTAGGACAGTAATAAAGTTTACATATGCGTATGTACGTGTTGCTGCGCACCTACACATATGCAGACTAAGTCCACCAATCTATCTTATTGTTAGCGGTACATTGTTACATATCAGATAATTCCCTTCACTGACTCGCAAGTCATTCTTTTAACAATTTATATACAATCCATATACATCTTTCCTGTTTCTACTTTATTATAAATTAGTGAAAAAATAATGCTGCTTTGGCCATGATCTGCGAACTGGTAATCACTACCTATAACTTCGTTGCTAATAGCTACATTTCTGAATGCAGTTTTCCTGATAACTCTCCCAATGATTAAAGAACTCTAAACTCGTGGTAACTTGTTTTTCGCATTGGAGCATTCAACCTTGTAATCACGAGCTGAATGCCGCATTATTCAATAGCACAATACAACTTCGATTTAAGTTCATCGTTATAAGCATGAATAGCGACGAATAGTATTAATACTTTGATTATCATCACTGTGGTAAGTTGAATGTATTTAAAGCAATTAGCGTTCACTTAGCTATTACGCAGTAAATTAATCGCTTGCTTTCGAACCGCGCGTCGATCACTTTTGCAGTCATTGCTACGACATCTGAAAGGCTCACGTTTTATACAGCGGTATTTAAAATACTCGTTTCCGGTATTGTAAAACACCAAGCACCTGAAACTTTGGTACGACAACTTAATTGTCTGTTCAGCGATCTTCGAGAGCGAAATTTGAAGTTCATTTAATGTGAAGAGCGAAATGGAATGTCTAAATATTTCTCTAACACGCTTTTTCGCAAAGTGTTTAAAGAATAAGATCAAGAGAAATAACTGTATGGAATGTTTTTTGTATATGTTTGAAATCAAGAGTATACTAACTCAAAAAATAAACGATAATTCGTCGCTGTAGTATAAACGCTTGATTGACTTATAAAAGTGATAATGGTAAAAAATAATATTTGATTCGATCAACACTACTATAGATGCATCTTGTGATTGTACAGTACTATCTTCCTCTATCGGTTATGTTGTTCGAAACAAAATTATTTTTTGGAAGGCATCTATGTAACAGTAGCATCGGGCACTTTGCTGCTTTCGGAATTCCGCGGTATTCTTTATATAAGAGAACATAGAAATTTTTGTCTCTGATCATATAAGTTTATCTATCCAAGTACGAGGATCAACTGACTCTAAACTGTACAATGAAAGTGATAGGCGTATGATCCTAGCGAGTATGTAACAAATATACCACTGCCGTATACCTACACATTCTATTAATTCTTCTTGTATACTTACACTCCAATAAATTAATATTTACGTTGCAACAAATAAACAACGGTCTGTACATTTAGTATAAAAATTAAACCTAAGGACGGAAAACAGAAAATGTTAAGGCTAATCAGATATCTTCAGGAGCCCCCATTCCATGGCTAACTGTTCTATCGCAACCCGTTTACCACAAAATACTCTGTTTGCTTCCAATGAAAAAACAATGGATCTTTTACACTATCATTGTGGATACTGCTAGGTCAAGCTCTGAAGGATTTCCCTAAAGTATAACAACTAGGATATGTCCAGACAATCTGTTGTGCAAAATGTGATTTTACGATACGAATACAAAATGCCTTATTTATATCGTGGACTGTCTGGTGGTGTAGGTTGAGTGTTAGCTCTCTGTTTCGGACCAGTTTTAAAAGACATTTTTTTTACGGGTCTAGGTGAAATTCCATGAAGGGTTGCACTTTCAGGCGTGTCATTGCTAAACCACACGCGACTTCCGTCGGAAACTGTAACAAATGGAGATCAACTTCCTACCAACCGTCAGTCCTTGTATGCCAAAGCGAGTAAAGACCAGCTAAGCTGGGTAAAATCCACAAATAAAATCAGCGTGCATATGTCGAAAGGATCTATACACGTACACTAAAACTAGTACATGTATTTTGTAAGAAATGGCCTAGTCTGCATGGTGAATCATAGAGATAAGTTGAAATAAAATATTTCCAATGAAGATTGTTTTCGATTGCAGTGAATGATTCTTATCTAACAACTACCATTGATTTATTCGAGGAATTTAAATATGGGATGATGGCACTTCAGTGTAACAGCATCCAAAGCAGAAATGATTATGAATAGATAGAAAAATAGTGGAACTTTCAAATACTATTACAGAAAAGATTAAAGAAAAATGTTACGCCCAAGTATATACATGTATAGAACTGGAAATTGTCTATATCTAAAGTGCATGTAAAAAAGAAAGTTTACCTCTGAATATGTTTTGCAAGACTGTTAAACAAAACGATAGTTAAGTCGCTTGTAAATATTAAAAAAAGAAGACGGAATTTATATTTTTATGACTGGTCGAGTTCGGCAAGGCAATCGGAAAATCCTGATAAATAATTAGTGTGGGGTGGAACGGATAGTAATGTGCGGCAAAAGAGTACTATAAGTTTACTACGAAATCAGCTAGAAAAGTATGGAGTAAGGGAAATACATTTGACTTTAGAGGAGCGTCAGAAGACAGCACAAAAAAATAAACAACTTATAATACTACCTTTTGGATGGTGTTACAAGGTGGGTGGGGGTTAGTGGACTGAATTAGTCACCTCTATTCGTGCGGGTATCACTGCTTGTGACCGATGCACTTCTCAGACCAGATCGACCTTGATGGGAATCTATAAGCGCAGCTGCGAGGTTTGATGATGCTGTGGATTGCACGCTTGTTGTAGATCCTGATAGTGTGACATTGACAATAATAATAATAATTGGCGGCAACTAGACTCATGCAATAATAATAGGAAAAACTTAATCAAATCTAATACTATTCACATTATTGACACTAAACCATGAAAAAAATAAAATCGGTGCAAAAAATATTAGGCAAAAATTAATAAAGGCACTATGCCTAACTGATCAAATATAAAGTTAAAGTTTAAGACATTATGTGTGGACCATCCTGTATTTATTTACATATAGCAACTCACCGGACACCGACGAAGTCCCACTAAACGGACTTGGAGGTTGAACTGGAGAATATACATTAGCTGTGAACTCCTCGAATGTTGTAGCTTCTTTGTGGTTTCTCATTACGGTATCAATAGACTTCGCCCTCTCCTCGTAACTAAATTATCATTTTAATGTTACATTCCTTCTGTTACACGTAACGCTTTTAAATAAAAGTATTCATACTTACTAGTGTTGATATAATGTAAGTGTGGACCTCTTTGCTCTGCTTGCAGCTAATGCAGTAGTTCTTACTAAACCAGGCAACACTTTGTCCTCAACAATGCACTCATTAAACAAAGGTCCAAAAAATGGAATTTCTGACTTTCGAGAAATTTGTATCCTATACAATTTGTTTGGTAATGGATAAATTACTATTAGAACATCACAAAATTCTGTGGGTATTATATCTCGACGATAGTCTCTCCAATGTTCGGACCACACTATGTGAATTTCATCATTTCCGAGATGACGGGTCTAAAATTCATTTATGTAGAAATATAATCTTTGGTAAAACTGGGTATTCGAAAAAACGTACCTTCTGTAATAAACTTTCAGGACTATCTGACGGCATTCTTGTTGCAACGTGAAAAAGAATTTCAATGAATGAAGTAGCAAAATAAGGTGCTGTAACACCTGATGCTTTTCCAGGTACAAGACCGCCAAGAAAACCTGTATGCGATTCGAGTTCTACTTCCCAGGCTAATCTTGCAATAAAGCTTTCGTACTCCTTACTGGCAGTAACGTTGCTAAGTATGGAGTTTTTGTCTTCTTGACCCTGACTAACGTAAATTACTGCAATTTTGTGGGTCTCCCGGGATCGTTGACTATCAAGATTACGTAACTCCCGTAATAATTTTTCATTTTTCGAGAGCAAATGCAATTTTCTGCGCTGTTCCCATCCAGATAAACCCAAATGTGAAAACAAAAGACGGCAGTGATGAAATGGTGCTGGTGGTAAACGATAAGAAGGCGGGTTTATTGCTGATGCACACATACTATAAAAGAAAATAATATCTAACATGTAGTACCATAAGAAATGTCTCACTTTTATGAATAATATAGTAGCTTTACCTAATATGCTGACTCCAATTATTAACATGTTCCTGCTCTGCATTTCTTTGACTAAGAATGGTTGCAATTGTTTCACTTTCAACGTAATGGCCCTGTGGAGGACTTGCAGGTGCATTAAGTGCAACCTCTGGATTTGTTAATACTTCTGGACTTGTGTGTCCTATATACTGCAGAAGCTGTCAACAATTAATTTTTCATTAGGACTAGGTCATGAGACAATACTTCCAACGTGTAAATATAATTATTACGTCGTCCAAATTATCCATATCACTCGCAGCATTTGCAAATGTTGGTAATATGTGAGGTTCACGAGGTCGTATGGTATGTCGTGGAGTGCAGGTCTGTGGTGTAATTACACTGTTTAATTCTTCAGACTGCAACTTTGTTTTCCAGTCAACTGGAATAACATATGGATTTGAAGTCATATATTTCGATTGTTGTTAATTTTTTAATGTTGAATATTTTATTACCATGCTTTAAGATGGTCGCAGGTACATCGTCATCCATAAAAGGTTGACTGTAAAGAATAGAACTGTCCCAGGAGGCTTTACCAGCCAGATCCCTTAGAAGAACTCTTACTAATGAAGGTGCGGTTGTGAGACCCGCAGTAACTCCCCCACCAGGTGCATCCAGTGCCGCTAGTTCGACTAACGACATTATTATAGAATTTGAGAGCATGAGTAATTGTATATTTGGAGCTTGAAATATAGCGGAAGATAATTCGTCTCCGTCAATTCCTGGCACGTCATCCAATTCAACAACTAGCGATGACAAACGTGCAGCACCGATCCCCATTGGAAAATGTCCCAAGTGGTTTATTAAATGCATCATTACCTATAGTGATATAATATTTGTAAGTTTAGGAACAAGGACAAAAAAAATAATATTCAACTTTCATGTACCATCTTTGCTGCCAATTTAACTGATTGAATATTTCCTTTGCGCGGGGATTTTGTGCATGAATCATCAATTAAATTATCTAAAGTAATATCAGGGTTAAAATCATCATCCTCCTCTTCATGAACTTTGCTTGCTCGCAATGGATCTTTGCCAGTCTTATTTTGAACTATATTATCCAGTACCTACGTCGAAATAAATACTGTTCCAGCAACTGTATCTTTTAAAAAAATAATGGAGAATATATTTAGATAACTAACCGAGAATAAAGTCATCAAGAGAGGTTTTCCCTGATACATGCGTAATAAAACTGTAGGGCCTAAATGCATTGCCCACTCGCCCAAACAGAATAACATCGATATTGTTAAGGGGCCACGCCTTTCACGACCAGAAGCGCGTCCAAGTGTGGCAGACAAAACCTACAAGGATATGTTGTTGGCTTCACTTCCTATTGAATAATTTCGTTAATGACAAATTGAAGATAGTACTCACTTGAATTATTTTTAATGGCACATTCGGATATAGCCCTAACAATACATCTGCCTTATCACATAACAATAACAGGGTGTCACATGCCACTTGAGCAACGGTAGCATGTGTAGCCTGAAAAAATGTGTATTGAAATGATATATAAATGCATGTATGGATGTGTTTTTCGGAATTCAACATATAATTAGTGACGAGACAAGATTTACTATTAGGCGAGACATGAGATATATAATACGAGATGGAGATGCGTAGTCAGACATTTCACACATGACTCGTGCAATATGCCATGCAAAATTCGTGAGCTCCCTGAGACAGCGTTGACGTCAATTGACAAGTATACTGTAACAACACATGGTGAATTGTCGACATATCACGATTTACATAAACTACCTGATCCATGAGAGGTACAGGGAAACTCCCTGAGCGGCGCCTTCTTTCTTGTACCTGCTGCCGATCAGATTCAATGGAAAAAATACTCAATTTCACACAAGTACTATCATAAAAAAATACATTCCTAAATGCACACAGTCAGAGGTTGCAAAATGTCAGACATGTGTCATCCAACACATTATCAAAAGTGCAAATATATATCATTCACTAGCTATGTGAACAACTAACATCTTATTACAATCGTACTACCACTTGTAAGAAGACTTACTCTTAATGCCATGAGAAGAACAGATACAGCTTCAGGAATTCTTGGATGCTGATGTTTACAACACAATTCTCTGTATACAAACATCCCAATACTTGACAGAGCGATACATCGCGCAATACCAGTAGGCTCACGCCGGCAACTCCTTAAAAGTATCGTAACAATATGTTCCTTTGCGTCTGGGCATGTAATAGTCAAGATATCTGCTCCATTCGGTTGTAAGACAGGTAGCTTCGCAGTAGCAATTGGTAACGACAATAAAGATCCTATGATGGAAACCGCTTCTGTTCTTGGAGCCTATCAATATCAGAATTAATATTACTGTAATTAATGCTCATTATATTCACGATTTATTCTGTACATACCTCAGTGCTCTGGCTGCTTAGTATTACGTTAGCAGCATGAATGTAATCCAAAATTAAAAGGCTGGAACCAGGTAGATTCAAACTGAATAGTCGGGGCCCCGTGTATTTAACCAGAGCGTGCAATACTTTAGTGTCATTGCTGACGATTCCGTTATGAACCGCACGATAAAAAAGAGTTAAATGTTGTTTGGGTAAGTTGATGTCTTGCGGCTGTATAGTTAATAGACATATTAAGCGATAGGCCGCCAATTTTCCGATCTCATATTGGTCGGGAAGCTGTATCGCTTTAAAACACCAAGGAGCTATAACTGTAAGTGGTGGAATCAATTCTGGAGCAGGAGGTGTTGCTTGATTATCTCCCGAAACACCCTGATTCAGTCGAATCTGTCACAATAAAAATGAAGAACAAAACTCAAAACATTTCATCTTCTCCCTAAGCTAAAGCAGACTTAATACTGAACATTTACTGTACACACTTTTGTAAGCGTTTGGGTCAGTTGAACAAGGTACTCCATAACTTGGCCATGAAGGGTAGGATCCTGAATATTATTAACATCTCCTAAAGCCGAGAGCATACGTCGCCACAATACAACTGCAACATCAGGCAACCATCCACGAACACCACCACCTGCCATTACCGATCTTCTTTCCGAAGCATCATTGGTATCTAGGAAATAATTTCGCTATAGGAATTGAAATATATAACAGCTTTCTGCAGTCGCTAATTCATATCCCGTTGTTAGTACCACAATAATGAGTGGTGAGAAAAAAATAGGAAGATGATTGGTAGAGAGATCTTAGCATTCAGAGTATTTAAGCAGCTGCGAAAATAATAATTACGCTGCTGCTTAGTAATAATGTTAAACAATTACACTGGCAATACATACCAATGCTGCTGCCGTCAATGTTTTCTATTTGAATCGGACTATCTTTGTTGCTGTCAACCCCGCTACTTGGCGTTGGTGAAGGGCAACGGGGTGATGGTGGTTCACTATCAACAATGACAATGCTATCCAGGGATTTCGCACGTCTATTGGGTAACATTTTCCGACTGGTTCCTGATGAAGATATGGTACTGCTTGATAGGAGCCGCGCCATGTCTTGCTCTATCGATAGGGGAAGTACTGCACGCGTGGAAAGTACACTTAATACACCAAAAAGCCACAACCACTGGAGGATATCATGGTAAATAACTTATTCCTCGATCAATAATGCGAAGTTAACAAGCATAACGATAGGCAATGTTATGATTAGGATTGACATGAAAAACAATCAGATGAAACGAATGCGCCTCTGACACTAGAACAGTTATTTTTAAACCAGTGTCAACGCCAAAGCAGAAAAATCAGTTGTAGTTATAAATAAATGGCACGCTTTGAGCAACACAGATGGCACTAAGAACTATTTGAATAAACCAAATTGCAGTTAAGTGAGGAAGGTAGAAGACTGTATTTCATTAGTGACTTACCGGGAATTCCGCTGTGCACTGTGTGCGTTCTACTTCTATGAATTTTTGCGCGAGCTTTTCCACTATAGATGTTGTTATCACTAGCACTTCGCGGTAGGGGACGTACTTTCCTTAAATCTCGCATAGGATGATCTGCAAAATATTACGGTGGAGGTAATACAATGAAATATTAATGTAACAATGGCGATAAATCATCAATTCCTACCAGTTACGTTTTCCTTTGAAACTGTGTTCGCATCTTGGTCAACACTACCCTTTCGTGGTGGTTGAACACTTCCAGTGGACGCAGCACGAGTTCCGACACCTCGGCGTTTCTTTGTTTTCTGTTCACTTAATCTATCCAGCGGTAAATCATTCAAATCAAGATTATAAACCTGTCTTGCCAGCACTCTTGTCAGAGTGTCCAATGTTTTCTATTGAAGAAGGTTGTTGATATTATGCCTGCAGTCAAATCTTTTGAAATATTATGGCAGAAAAGTTAATTCTACTTACTGCCCATTCCCGGATCAATTCCTCCCATTGTGTCAACGATGTCAACACTTCCAAAAATTGATCCCATAATTGGGTAGAGATAACAACATTCAGATTAGCCTTGATCCATGTAACTATCAATGTTTGGAATATTGCAGGCGCGAGTTTGCCGCCGATGCTTTCCTGATTCTTTCGACGAGAAGTTTTCTCACTCAGAACAAGAGATGTTATTTGCAACAGTACCCTAAGGAGGAAATTATTGATGAAAATAGGGCTAAGAAAACAACAACTATTTAGCGACGAACAATAGGTACCTCAATAACTGTTCCCAAGTGGCAGGCTCTAATCTGGAATGCATAACTACATAGCGATATACATTGAGAACTCTTTTGCAACTATCAGTTTGTTCCTCCAGTAATGTTAGAGACGCATTTGGGCCAGTGTATTCCAAGAAAAAGACATTTGAAGCTTGGGTAATAAAGATTTGCAAAACGTTCTGCAGCCCGGCCCTTATAAACAAATTCTCCCTATGTATAGCCCCTAAATACGAATCATTGCGCAGCCTGGTTTGACGATAATTTTCTGATGGACTTTTGTCCGTGTCGTTCGCGTCTCTTCTTGAGGTATCCTCGCTGTCACGATCCTTGTGACTCTCTAATGGTTCCAGCATGAATGGTGGAAGTTCCTATTACAAGCGAGTATAATAAAATCCTTGCTGGTGCCTTTTCATTATTAGATTTATTGCTTGACCGAATTCAATAGTTACATTCATTTGTATCCAGTCTTTGTAAACAGCAATGGCTTTCCTTATAGCACCAGCATGATTAAAATCAAGAAGAAAGGCCTGCCTATAAAGTTCATGTACAAAATTTACATTATCCCTATTGCCATATAAGACCTCTCTGACAAGAGTCACAGCGGATATGGCATTATCCTCTTGACTTTGATTTTCCTGCGATACTGTCGATTCTGGCGAGAGTAAACTCGAATCGGCTGAGTTTTGAGTAACGGAAACTCGACGTAATTCCGAGTCCGTATTTTCTTCGTTCGGAGTTGTGCTGCAAGAAAGACTTCGGTTGGATTTCTCAATTTCTTGCCGAACAAAGAGAATCTATCGATTATATTCAAATTACCTCTGCGAAAGATGTGCGAACAAACCGTCCTTTCTCGCAACATGTGTGAAGCTCGCAATCCATTTGATTAACGCGACCTTGCAAAGCATATAATTGTCTTGGCTTTGATTCGTCGGCTTTCGCATAGTAGGCAATTCCAGATTAGGTTTGTACAATGAAAAATTGTCGTCAAACTCGGGACAAATATATCGCAAATACGTTGCCTTAAAACGCTCTAACAAAAATTGAAAGGTCTTGTGCTGCCTTGTCGACTTATCACGCCATTCTATTTTTACAACCTACGTAAAAACGTGAAATGATGTAAAAAATTTCGCGTATGTTTCACGATCCATTTTATTAACCCCAATAACTACCTGAGTGACCATGAATTCAAGTAATGCTTCCAAAAATCGAACAGTCTCATTATCAAGTGGTTTTTCACCACTTTGGGGTGGTAAAATCGGTCCACCATCCACAGGACTGATGGGATATTGATTAGGGCCAGTGTCATGAAAAGTACTTTGTTGCAACTGCATTTCATGAAACTGACTCTTCTCTTTTTCCTCAGAACCTGATGTTTTAACAAGCCTATCTTTCTTTCCATCAAGTTTACGCTCAGATTTATAGGGGGATGGTTGATGGGGAGGAAAACCTGGTACCAAGCTCGCAAACATCTGATGTATGTGCTCGGGTGCATTGTCACCGAGAGCTTGGTACCATAGAATAAAGTACCTAAAGAGTTGAATCAATTAAATGCAACACTTAGCTCTCCTAAGTGGTGAACATCAACATATTATATTTCTCATCTACCTTATTGCCTGCCTACGAAGTTTCCAACTATTACCAGGGTGTAAAAGCTTTTGCAAGATCCTTGCAAGACTATGACATTGCCATTTTCTATTGAGAAGCTCGGGGAGAAGAGTCAAAACCTTTTCCAAAAGCTGTAATACCTGCTCCAATTCTTCCCTATGTGCTTTATGCACTATAATGGAAGGAACAAATCAGTCTCCCAAATCATCGTCAACATTTTCTTTTCCAAAAACTTCTACAGAAACTAAATACTCGACTAATGCAATTACTAACAAGACAACCAACACACTACTCATCAAATAGCTACACACATTATTCAATGAGACTTGTGTTATTCACTTACCAATGTGAAATGAAAGTTCTGGCATCAAGGCAAAGAGAAGGGAAGAGAATAATAGAATCATAATTTTTTTCAACTATCATCCAAAGTTATTGGAAGTTGAATGTTTAAATAGGTGCTTTAATGTTCTTACCCCTTTGCCTTAAGTTGGCTTCAGCTGATACAAAACAATCGTATAAGATGAAATAGACATGACTAAAGTTCCCTTCAAAAAATCCCTTTGCCTCATCAATGTCCACATTTTCTAAAAGGACAAGATATATATATATGCCTAAATATACATATGTATCTCTCTATTTTAAATGAATTCTGTCTTTTCTCTGCTGTCTATGGTTAGGTAATTTCATATTACAAAGTTCTTAAGAGAGTCATGTTCTGGGATACATAAAATTGCCTCTGTGTAATAACAATGTAACTTTAGCCCAAGCTGGAGGCCATAGCTGTGTGGTTTGGTGATTAGATACCGACCACCTCATATCAAGGCATAATCAAGATCATGCAACATTGCTATTTTTTACAACCTATGATTTACCATGAATTGACTTTTATCAAGCACCAGATATACATATAAAAGATATAACAAGATATTACAATTTATTTTATCACTTGAAAATCACTCAATTTTTTTTTTTGCAAGAACGCACTTTGCACGCTTTCTCCTAAGAAATTGTTTACAAAATATAACAACCTCGCAAATACAGTTGAAATGTAGAAATTGTACATCGTGTAAAGGGAAACAACTGTTGGGTGAGTGGGATGGGAAGGATGCCCATTTTCAAGGCTACGCTGGTAAAAGCTAATAGAAAATTGTGTACGGTTCGTAAAGCATGATCGTAGGCCAGCTTGAATCTAGGACTGGTCATTGATAATTGTTCTTAGGAGGAAAAAAGAATCGGGGAGATTTGTTGGGTGAGGCGGTGATGTGCGAGATGAATGACTTACCTAGAACGATCTTGAGATGTTTGAATCGAGTCGCGCTGTCCTTCTTAACATCCTGGATCTTGAGTGTTGACTTTTTGACGTCTACATGGAGCTTTTTGCTAAACATGGTTCAACGCGAGCCGCCGGCGGCCGCCAGGACAAGAACTAGCATCGAGGGCGTACAAAGCGGTCCTCATGGATACGGGGCTCTCAACTCCGCACTCTCACCATATCAGGGCCACCGAAAAACGCAGCCGCTTTATCGCGCCTCGGCGTCGAATTTCGCGATCGTACACACCTCCGATCAGATGTACGTGGCAGCCATCTTGACATCATCGCCGCGCAATGCTTATAACCTGCTGGGGCAATGACATCATCCCAATGCACTCCGATTAATTCACTCTTTTCCTCCTTCGATCACTTCACCACCTACGCGAAACATCTGCCCACGCCCAAACTACGCCCTTTCCTACTCACTCCGAGACCTTCCTTAATTCTCAGCCTAATTCATTCTCTCCCATTTAATCCCGTTAACACCTCGATACCATGCACCCACTAAAACAGAAATCATTCAAAAACTACCGCTCTCAAACTACTTTACTCTTTGACGATAAATCACTCTCAGCCAACAAATGCTTTTGGTGCACTTGAAAGACTCGAGGAATGATTCTTGCCCTAATTCTAGCGAGCGTCTGCTGATCATGAGGCAAACCCGGCTAATACACCACGTTCTCCGAAAAGTTACGTGAAACTGTAAAATATTCGAATGAAAATCATTATCGACGGGGTGGCAATTGAAGCCAGGAAGTAACTAAAAGTCACTAGAAGACTGATTCACATGATGACTTGACCTGGGAGACACCTGGTGGACAGAAGAACAATAACGCCTAACTTCCGACGACAGAGGTCGGTCGGAGCCAAGTTCAAAGTGTTCGAAATTATGACGGATAATGATAAAATTTGTATACATCTTGTGTTTTCACGTGGCAATAGTGCTAGCATACAGAATAAGGTGCACGAATTCTGGAGTTTCCTAGATGCTGAGAATCATCTGCAACCTGCTTACAGCCAATGTTGTGAGTCCCTTGTTTTTCGACTTCGTATTCATCTGCGACGATAGGATGTGTTTTTGGAGGCTAGCTTGTCGATTGCTCCATGATTTTTCTATCTTTAATAAGCCTACTGTAATAAGACTTAAGAAACGATCTGATTCTTGCGCGATTCTAAATATCAACAAGTGTTTGCTCACCGAACTCGAAACACGTCTGTTGGGTGGAGAATGTTGTTGACAACACTAGGGCCATAGGCGATTAAATCACTAATTGGTATTTTCGGGGTTGTAATTAATAAAGTGTCAAGACCGAAAACAGACTCTACTGTAACGTTGAAGTCGGAGAGTCCGATTCAGAAAGAGGAAAGAGATAAAGAGGAAAAGCGCATTTGGCATAAGGAATTCAAGAATTTTCGTCGTCTCGGTCTGGATAGGGCGGCATTAGCCACTGCGACTAGATGCAAGACGTGCCACCTTGACACAAGGTACAGGCGTGAAGTCATAAGTACATACTTAACTGATGGTAGATTTCGAAAGCGAGGTCTCATCTTTCGGAAACAGGTGTTCGGATTACGCAGACACGGTCGATCCGTCCTACGAGGAGCTCAGCGAGGAAATGGAAGCGTTCGACAGAAGGACCAGCAATTTATAGAACGGGCAATTAGCATAGACGATGTTAGGTTCAAATCTTTTTAAGTATACTATACAGTCGGATAATTTCTTCATCTCTCGACTGGATGGAGTTAAAAAGCGAAAGACAGATAGTGGAAGCAACGGTGATCATGTTGCGACACTAAAAAAATACCTTTTTAAAAATATACTTTAAGATTAAATATCGTATTGTTGATTCTAAGGCTGACGTATCATTTTTATACTGTTTCCCTTTAATTTAACAGGCGTGCCGAGTAAAAAACCGTCGAAAAATCAAAAAAATACCCCTTAAAAAATGTGCGAAAAAATGAATTTTGAGCTGGGGTCTTGGAATTTTTTCTACTTCTTCCTCGATGTAAAAAAACACTTTCTACCAAGTTTCAGCCCCGGGAAAGGTCGGGAAGATAAAAAAACATAGGGAAAACCGTTGAAATGAAATATTCCAGATCGGTTTTCCAGGTGTTTTAGGTAGAATTCCGGCATTTCCCCCACAACATTTATGTTTTTTATCCGTTTTGAGACACGAGCAATCGAAAAATCAAGCGTTCGTCCCAGTCCCAGAACCTTCGAAAAATCGAAAATTTTTGAAGGGGTATGCCTTAAAAAATTTGCGAAAAAATGAATTTTGAGCTAGGGCTCTGGAATTTTTTCTACTTCTTCCTCGATGTAAAAAAACACTTTCTACCAAGTTTCAGCCCCGGGAAAGGTCGGGAAGATAAAAAAACATAGGGAAAACCGTTGAAATGAAATATTCCAGATCGGTTTTCCACATGTTTTAGGCAGAATTCCGGCATTTCCCCCACAACATTTATGTTTTTTATCCGTTTTGAGACACGAGCAATCGAAAAATCAAGCGTTCGTTGCGGTCCCAGAACCTTCGAAAAATCGAAAATTTTTGAAGGGGTATGCCTTAAAAAATTTGCGAAAAAATGAATTTTGAGCTAGGGCTCTGGAATTTTTTCTACTTCTTCCTCGATGTAAAAAAACACTTTCTACCAAGTTTCAGCCCCGGGAAAGGTCGGGAAGATAAAAAAACATAGGGAAAACCGTTGAAATGAAATATTCAAGATCGGTTTTCCACGTGTTTTAGGTAGAATTCCGGCATTTCCCCCACAACATTTATGTTTTTTTTCCGTTTTGAGACACGAGCAATCGAAAAATCAAGCGTTCGTCCCGGTCCCAGAACCTTCGAAAAATCGAAAATTTTTGAAGGGGTATGCCTTAAAAAATTTGCGAAAAAATGAATTTTGAGCTAGGGCTCTGGAATTTTTTCTACTTCTTCCTCGATGCAAATAAACACTTTATACCAAGTTTCAGCCCCGGGAGAGGTCGGGAAGATAAAAAAACATGGCATAAACTGTTGAAATGAAATATTCAAGATCGGTTTTCCACATGTTTTAGGCAGAATTCCGGCATTTCCCCCACAACATTTATGTTTTTTTTCCGTTTTGAGACACGAGCAATCGAAAAATCAAGCGTTCGTCCCGGTCCCAGAACCTTCGAAAAATCGAAAATTTTTGAAGGGGTATGCCTTAAAAAATTTGCGAAAAAATGAATTTTGAGCTAGGGCTCTGGAATTTTTTCTACTTCTTCCTCGATGCAAAAAAACACTTTCTACAAAATTTCAACCCCGGGAAAGGTCGGGAAGATAAAAAAACATGGGAAAAACCGTCCGAATTAGAACGACTTAATTATTCCAGAGGCTGTTTCCAAGTGTTTTCGGTGCAATTCCGGGATTTCTACCACTGGTTTCATGTTTTTTATCCATTTTGATACTCGAACAATTGAATAATGAAGAAATTGTGAAAAATCTAAGTAGGAGCAGTTGTGCGATAGATGGGCAGAGAACACGAGTTAATATAAAAGCATGTAATAATTAGGGGAAATTGGAATACACTGGAGGAAGATGTAACAGGGCACGAAATCTCGAAGAACTGTATCGAATTTCCTTAGTCCAGGAGGTCGACGTTGCTCAATCCGGGTAAGGTGGCCGGCTACAGGAGCTATGAATGGATCGGGCAATCTCGAATCCTTCCACGACATCTGGTCCTCAGAGTCCAGCATCTTCTTCTTATTGTCCACCAATCTGCCACATGATTTTACCGTAGGAGAGGATAGTTTGAACTTTGCGAAAGGGATACTGCACCGGGGATAGTCTTTTTCGGCGATTTGTTGAGTTCATGAAACGTGATAATGATCACTTACACTAGCTGACCACCAGACAGAAAAAAACCTTCTTGCTACATCTGGGCTACTTGTACAGCATTAAATCATCGTATTTCCCGTCGAAATGAACCTGGTTAAATTGATATACAACTAATTCCACGGCATAATGGAAAATACCGGCTGATACTGCGCTCAACCGTGAATATCTACGATTGCGCTCTAATGGCCTGGTACATTAATTATGATTATCCGGACTGCATTTCCGCAGCAACATACACCACAAATTTCGATGCGCACCCTCCCAGCGGCTGCTATCATATTGCGCTTTTACGCTGTTGCTACTAGCTCAGAAAAAAGATCTGCTACAATTCAAAACGAATGGAAGGTTTGATCGAACGCACGAAAGATAATAGTCGATCACTTCCGCGAGTACTCGAATGTTGTTTCTGGACACGATGAACCGGGAGTGGGAGCGGGAGAACGCCGAGAATCAATGAACTCCCTCGGTGCTAGTGGTGGCCGGCCGGCCGGCCGGCCGTCATTTTCGGCGAACGCACGTGGAGACAATGGAGGGAAAAATAGAAGAAAGTGGGTTCTGCGTAGCGTGATACTGGCCGGACAAAGCGGCGGGTGGCGGCTGCTTGGCGAGTAGCGAGGGGAAGTAAGCGGCGGGGTCGATGGTGGCGAAGCGACGAAGAAGAGAAGGCAACGGCGGCGGCGGCGTTGGCGGCGGCAGCAGGAGCAGAGCAGAGCAGCGCCGAGAAGAGGAAGGAGAGAGGAAGGAGAGAGGAAGGAAGAGAAGGACACTGGCTGACGATGGAAGGAGCGGGATCCCGTTGACGGAGATTCGACGAAGCAGCGATGTTTAATCGGTGTTGGCCCGCATCAGGTTGATCGAGGACCCCCCAGCCGGGTGTTCGAGGAGGAGGACGAGGACGTGGGCCTCCGATGACGGGTGCAGGGTACGGGGTAAGAGGATGCAAGCGGAACCGGGGTGGGTACCAGGGGAGAGGCTGCGCCGTGCCGATGAAGCGAACAATGGAGGCGGGATGCTCATTTGTCTGCGGGCATTGTTGTTCACCCGGGCGGAAACACGAGCTCCGTACTCTCCTTTCTCTCTCACTCTCTCCCTCTCGCTCGCTCGCTCGCTCGCTCGCCCGCTCTCTGGGGCCCCCCTACTCTTTTTCTCCCTCGCTCTCTTTCTTCCCCTCTCCTTCTCTCGCTCGCTCGCTCGCTCGCTCCCTCTCCCATCTCCCGTGCTCTCGTTTTTTCCAAGCATTTCCCTCCCATCCCCCCGCTCACCCTCTCTCCCCCCACGACTGTTTTCCGCGGCCACCGTTAGTGAGATCGCCGTTGATGCTACCAATCACAACCCCTATGTCAAGCTAGGCTATTGGGCTGCTGGATCCACTCGATCCGTTGACACGCGTTGGCCCTCTTATCTCGTTGAAGCCCCCTCTTTTCCAAACAATCATAGAAAACTATTTTGATGGGAGGATTGATGAAGTCTTCTACTTTCTGACTGCCACTGAATCGGCAAGATGCTCGGATTCTCGATAAGAGGCGAGTTGGACGCGTGATTTTGGGAGTAATAGAGGGCGATGAGGGAATAAAGACCGAGGAGAATTGGGGGCCGGCGGGACTGGGCTTGGAGGGTAGCAGATCCATAGGAGGGCATTTACACCGGGTGCCCACCGATGCGGACGGTAGCCATTTTGAAACGGGGCCCAGTTTCGTGGCTTCTCTCGGTCCCGGGGAAGAAAGGACGAAGGAGGAAGAGGAGCAGAGGCCTGGTGGACGGGCGGAGAGGACTGCGGACGGTGAACGCGAGGCAGAGGCAGAGGCAGAGGCAGGGTGTGGGGGCGTCTTCTGGCTCATTGGGCAGACGTACAAATTCGTCGCGACGTACCTGTGGATTACGTGAGGGGCCCCCGCGTTGGTCCCCGAACTTCGGTACCACTTCGGGGCCCTGTGCAGTCAAGAATGGCAGGGTACGCGGGGCCAGCCGGGAGAGACACGTCCATGCCTTATCTTCGACATCGGTCTCTCGAGCTTCCTTCTTAACGGGTGACCGGACACAAGCTACGCGTATATACGCGATGCGTCTTGTAGAACGACTTTGTGTATACGGGGCTTTGTATACGGCCAGGGCCCTCCCAACACCACCCTTCTATGTGCGCGCATACTCTTCCTTCCTTCCTTCCTTCCTTCCTTCCTACCTCGAAGCTAGTCTATTTTCATGCCTACCTTGCGTACAAGCGGCCTCAAGCACAATTTACCAAAGTCCCACACTATCTTTGGCATCTCGATGCACAACCCCACGGATACTTATGATCACCGCTCTGGCAAGTTACGATCCTTGGAGCAGTGACGAGCGCCCGATAAAAGTCTGCCCCTCGGGCGCCAAGCCCGAGCTATCACAACATTGCGGTGCATTTGCATTTTTCACTCGAGCCGATACAAATCGTCGAATAAAAACATAAATAATCGGTGCTCGATGCGACGGATTGAGAGGCCGGTTCGCTCGCTCTCCTCGGTTAAGCTTTCCCTCATCCGAGCCCGAGGTATTTATCGTTCAACATTAATGCGCTGGTTGGAATTCAATCGCGGAAAAAGTTATTGTGTAACACAAACATTATCCGATATTTATTATACCGATTGCTCGACTGACTGAATGACTCTGGAAAATCTCGACTCTCTTTAATACAGCTATCGATACACGCGTGCAAAATATATGTATGCGTAATCCACTGATATCGAAGCTAAAGTTGGAGAAAACGAGAGAGAAAAAAAGGGGCGGGCAGGCGGCTGGTTGTTGGCGTGTAATTTGGCGATCTTCATAATGCGATGTTAATAGAAAGGTGTATTGGCCAGCCGGTGTCATAAATCATTCTTAATTTGACAGAGCCATTCGTTCTAGGGAGCTTCTGCTTAGAGGCCTGGCCGATCCTCCGCCGAGAAACCACTGAAACAACGAAGCCTTCGACACTGGCAAACTGTGTGTGCTGGTGCGGGGCTCGGGCCCGGGCTCGGGCCCCTTTCTCCGCCCGAAATGCCCGCTCCAAGAGAGCTCGAAGGTGGAAGGTGGAAGGAGGGCCCTTCAATGACCCTGGACGTGCTCTCCTCAAGATACAGCCCTTCCATTCTCGTTCCTTCTCGCAATCTCGTCCCTTCCCCCTCATCCCTCACCCCTCACCCCTCCACCCACTTGCCAGGATAATCTTCTTCCCCGACAATCATTCCTCACACTGGGTGCCGATAAAGTATCTCTTGTTAGAGGAACAAGACAGCTCTTCCGATCCTCGCTGATTAATTGTAAGGTCGTCGTGATGCGAACGTGATAATCCGTATCGGTATCGTGTGACTGACCTTACCGAAAAAGGCTGCCTCTCAATGAGCGCGCTGACGTAATTCCCGCGTGGAGCCTCCAGCCAAATGAGATGCCCCAATTAGTGCGTTTAATCTACTTCAATCTTTGGTCGAGCTCGCGGTTAAACCGAGACTACTACGTTCCACTGGACGCTGAACTTCATTGACTAGGATTTGTCAATGTACAAATCCTCCCTCTTCTTCGTAAAATCTTTAGGAAGAAAGTGATTGAGTTCTTCATGGAGTGTAGTATTAATTGAAGAGAAAGGGAGCGGCGTTCATTGCTCGGAGGGAATTATGCGCGGGCGTCGCGCGGTCGAATGATTGTGCGAGGCCGTCGCCACTTGGACTAATACCATTTTCGTTCTATCATAAACAATGACGTCAGGGAGTTCGGAGAGCGGGAGGCTCGGCTCCGCGTGCCGGATGTTATTCTTCAATTAATGTGTGCCTTATCGGCCTGTGTGAGAGATGCCGTGACTCCGCCGCCGCCGCCACGCCAGCCACTCCTCACACCCCGCAGATCGGAAGAATCTTATTCAGCAGCTACGATTGCTGAGCCAACAGACTGCGCTCCAATATGTACTGCCAGCGCACACATCGGATCGGCTGCTCTCTCTCCAGTCAGATTGTATTTATATTGAACACCCACGCGAGCAATGCCGCGCTAAACATGACAATTAGATCCTATGGAAAAATCGCTGTCCATCTTACCATGACGGCTGGCAAGGAGAGGACGAAAAAGATATGGAGACCACTGAGAATTTCTATGAGAAACGAGCGCGCTGCGTAACGTCTGCTGCCGGAAGACGTCGTTAGCGTTCGCGCAATTTCCCATGTAAATTCGATTGCTCGATGATTACCAGGCTCGAGGAGCGATTGGCCAAGAGGGAAAGAGAGAGAGAAAGAGAGTGGCAAGGGAGCGGACTAGATCGGCTCTCGATCGAATTTTCGATCGGTCAATAGATATCGATGCCTCGATCCTGCCAGATGGCCTATGGGAAGTTCGGAGCGATTATGCGGCCGGTCGAGCATCCGTAATGAAATTAGAAATTAAGAAGAAGGCCTTGCCAACCTTGCGAGAACGCCCCCTCGACTTTTCCAGGAAATACCTGCCCACCCTTTTTTTTAATCTCCGTTTCACTCGCTTGGTTCCACCGGCCTTCGATTTTAAAGGCACCAGTGTAAAATATAGAAGTGATGGTGATTGATTTTAAGATTGAAGTGGTAATGAAGAGATCGATTAAAGTGAAGGAGTTAGTTATCTGCGTGGAAGAGGGACGGGGGTCCTCCCGTGGCACGAGGATGCTCTTACGTGTTCTAATGACTGCCAGCCAGACGGAACGAATTATTCTAATTCGTTCTGTATTCGGGCTGGCGCGACTCTAGGAAACGGCTATTAGGCTTTTAAGACGTGGCTAACCGGACCTAGACAATGGCTCAATTAGCGAGTGAAACTCCCAACTAGCGCAATCATTCAAATACGTGCTTCTTCTTATCTCGTAGTATTTCCCTCGTTTCCCTCAACTCTCGACCACTCGCGCTTCACTCCCGATCTGCCACTTAATCACTGTTAATTATCACTTAATGTACTGGTCGCGCTTGCCCGGGCTAGCGATGCGCGCCGCTCGCCAGTAAATAATTTCGCGGAGGATTGGAGGCTCGTAATACGGCTCGGTTCGGAAACAATATCCAGAATGGCTGGAAATAATAGCAGCCGGAAATCCATTGGGAGGAAGCGGTGCGCCGCGTTACATCGTTACAGCACGCGTTGGGTATTAGAATTATCAGACGGACGCTTTTGGAAGTACATCGGGCTTCGCTCTGCTTGCAACCGACACCGGCTGCAATCAGAATTTCAGGTGAACACGGATGCTGCGTTGGCTGAAGCGTTGAGATGAGAGAGTGGAGGGTGCTCGTTAATGGCTGGAGGAGTGAGAGAGTGAGAGGGAGCTGTCGATCGGAAAAAAGGATGTGCGGCTAACGCGAAACTTCTGGCCGACGCGGTGCGGCGGCGCGCCGCCGCCGTCGCCGCCGGAGGAAGTGAACGGGTGGAGGGTTGGGGACAAGTTAAAGTATTAAGTAGCCGTCGCTGCGTCCGCTGTCAGTCTCCGCTCTAATTAATCGTAATTGACGGCCGCGCGAAGCCTCGCACATTGCTCGCAGCGTGCTCCGGCACTCTGGCTCGCACACGGCGCGCCGTGTCCTACTGCATAATCGTTCCCAACTTCTTCCGCTCGGAGCCCCTGCCAGAGGAACCACTAACAATCCCTGCCTACATTCAAAAATACCCCCGAAATATTTCACTCTACCGAATTTACATTTTTTCACCGACTAACCAACAAGAATTTGGTGGTTGGCCATAAATTGGACCATCCCCCGATCGTTAAAAAAATCTCTAGTCTATTATCTTCGTATTTAACATCGGAGAAGAACTCGTAGTGCGAGTAGATCTGTTTGAAAATAAGAGGCAGTAATGACAGATGGCAGAGGGTGGCTGGAACTGGGTTGACTGATGCCAGCGATTACGTAACCAGGCTCGCCCAATTTGCATGATTAGCTCACCCATTTTTCCTGAACGGCGCTGCGTTCACACAGATACGTGCCAGCAGCGGGTAGCACCAGATACTGGATTCTCACGGTACCTACCGCCTAATTGGAGTCAACTCATCTAAATACTCTCGCACTACCCACTATTGTCTGTGTGTGTGTGTGTCGGCCTCGCCGAGGAGCCAGAACCAAGCAGGCAGGCAGGCAGGCACACACGCCACGCTCTCGCATTGCGTAACAACTGCGAGAGCGTGAATAATTTTGCCCTGCATTCGTCAATTGGATCCTCGCTCCTAGGTCGTTCGCGCTCTTTCGGGATAGAGCGCTCTCTTGCATCCACAGAGACAAAGAGAGGGAGAGAACGGGCCCGCTCTCTATTTTTGTAGACTCTATCTCGAAATAGAATGGTCTGCTCTCCTCGTCCACGAGTGATCCATTGTTGAGCAAGTAAGTACAAACTTACATAGACTCTCTCTCTCTGCCGGGGATTTGCTGACTTAACTCTAACTCGGGGACATGTGCTCAGTTAGAGCGGTCATTCATGGGGAGAGTTCTCTTGGCCAAGAGGAGTTACTTCTAGTCAAAAAAGTATGAGAGCGATGGAGATCGGTGGTCGGTTGGGTCGGCTCTGGTCGGGTCACGCGATTCGGTATTAAGAGCAAGCTAGCAGCAAGCAGACAATATTGAGTAATCGAAGGTATCCGGGGCTGTGGGGCGTGTGGCGGTGTGTCGCGGCGTCTGGTGGCTTTAGGGGCCAGCGGTGGCCAGCGGTGGCCGCGGTGGCCGCGGTGGCTCGCTAAAGAGGATAGAAAAATGGGTCCGCGGGTGGGTCTTATGGGGTTGGCCCGGTTCCCTCGTGGAGGCGGGGCGGGGAGTGAGGCCCGAACCCACGTGGAGTACGATTTCAGTGGTCTGGGACGCACGCGATACGGCGCCAGGCGACGATCTCGCATTAATACGCACCTGCGAATGCGTACCGTACAGTACAATGAAACGCGCGTGCACCTACGGGCTAGGGCCCTCCGCTCACTGCGGCCTCAGAGGGAGGGAGAGAGAGAGAGAGAGAGAGTGCGAGCACACGCTCTACCAATTCACTCTCAAGTCCGTACATGCAAAGCGAGCGGCGAGTATGTGCCAGTGCGCGCACGCATGTTTCGTGAGCGACGAAACGGAGCTTCAACGTAATGATATGGTTTTCGGTTTCTGTATTGAAACACGATTCTCAGTGGGGTAGGTCGTGCCGAGCGAACGCCGCCGCACCACGCCGCACCGCGCGCGGAGACCAAGTGTGCGAAGGCCCGGCTCGCCTCTGTATACATCTACCTCTACTTATACCACTCTACCTATGTAGACAGAGCGTGCCTGGACCACTGGCACACGTATGACCAATCACAACTATCTATCCATCTACCTCGCTCCTTCTTGCCGCCGCCGTCTTTCTCCCGTGCAATTTCTCTCGAGGAAAAGCAACGTCCTTCAGCTGTCCGCCTCGGGATTCTGAATGGACCTGTCGCTGGACGTTACTGTTGCTCGACTGATCCACTACGACCTGCGAAGGACGCGGTCTCCTTTCTTCGCATCGTTGATCGCCCTATCAACCCTCCCCTTTCCCGATCAAACCTATTAATCCTCATTCTCTAGCTTATATATTGAATTGTTATCAATTCCTTTGGAAGTATCTTCGTGGCTATTGCGTGATATGAATTGTACGTAAGAGTGAACTAGATTTTATCATCTGGTTGACCGGCGCGGCGCGGCGTGGCTGGCTGGGAGAGAAAAAGTCTTCATCTGGAGGGTATCTAGTCCTTCAGACCACGTGTTGCGAAATCGTCCTTTCTACGGTGATCGCCTGGTATATCGGTGAGGTTGCGGGCACCGTTTTAATTCCAGTCTAGAATTACGGGCAACCGGAGCGATCAGCTCTCAATAGTCGCTCACCTGACGCTCCGAACTCCCTGCGGCTCTCCTTATTCTCTCGCTTTAACTCGCTTTAACTCGCTTTAACTGCTCGAAGGAAGCCACCTTTTCTATATTTGTGACTCTCAAAGTTAGTGGCTGGCTGTTCGGCAGTTTGCTAGCCGCTTCCTCTGCTACCGTCCGCGCGACCAGTCAGCCGCCAGTTTTCTGTCTCCTTTCGAATGCAGATTGGGCCCATTCGTTCTCCGGTGGCGGCTAACTTGATTAACCCCTCTCGTTCGGAATGCACTTCGCGCAGGCACGTACAAATTGGCGATGCGATCGACTCCGCTGATTGCTCCTACGGACGTAAAACGCAATTGCTCTCTCGCCAGCAGGATTCCTATTTGCCCTCCCATCCCTCCCCTCTCTCTCTTTCTCTCCTTCTCCCTTGCCAGCTTTAACTTGCTCGTCCCGCTGCTCTATTTCTGTCTGGAAGGTGTCCGCCGACGGGGGATCGGCAACTATTCATCTCATGTATTATTAATAGCACCGATTGATTCCCAGATATAGAGGCTATGAAACTTAGATAACGGCAGGAGTGTTTGCCCAAGTGGTCCTCGCGGAGCTAACTCTATTCTCCCCCGGGCCAAAATAAGTAACCATAACTGTGTTACGTTTGCGTCAACGGCCGCTTGTAATCCCATGAAATCAACCATCCCCCCCGGGAAAGCAAAGCACCCTCTCGCAAACCCCGTCCTTCTCAGCCCGTTCCATTGGACGGCCAACCATCCAATCGTCTGCACGAAATTCACCTCGCTCGTGTCACTGCCGACACACAGACAGGCATGTATTGAGCGTGTATGTATGTAGTTCGAGGGGAGTAGCGGGACCTTTGGCATATGTTTCGTGGCCCGAGTTTCTATGGGCTGTCTGTTGGGGTGGCTCAATGAAATCATGGGGTGACGTGCCATTACATTCGACTGCGACCATCCTACCAACCAACTCGACTGTTCTCGCAATCCGACACTGTTAATTATGATTGATCAATTTTTGTAAGATGCCCTTTTGCCCTGGCTGTAGTCGGCATAATTAGCTATTAGCCACGGGGCCGCTTCCTTCCAGAGGGAAATATTTATGGGATTGTTGTGGCGTAGTTTTCGAGGCCGGCAAACTGTTGGGAGTATTTACGGGCGAGATGACAGATCGAATCAACGGTCCCCATGGCTCTCCAGTGAGCAACATGGTGCGAGGACCGCCACTTATATCGGAGTGCTCTATCTCTGGAGAATGAGAGGGAGACTAAAACCACCGAGGACGTGCTGAATTGGATTGATAAACGTCAAAAGGGTGGCTGTCTAGGTGGGGCTATTGTCGCCCTATCGATGACAGGTAGTGGAAAGAGGGAATAGTGAGAAAGTTTGAATGATATAGGGCTCATGCTGGAGTTGTGATCTAGCGTTGAAGTGGCAGGCGTGTATAGAGCCGAAACTGCCTCGAGCCAAACGCTCTATATCTCCGATACGATCGGTAGTTACTTAGCACTTCTCTGACGCTCGTTCGATCCTTATCGCCGCTTGCGAACCGGCCCTGCCCTTCCCTGCCCTGCCCTGCCCTGCCCCCCTTGTTGGCCCGCTAAATTTATTGCGGGCCCCTGCGGAAAAGAGCTGACGGCCCATCTGCATCCCTCCCTCTCCCCGCGAACCACCACCTCGCCGTTTGCTCTCCCTCCCCACTTGGCAAAAGATGCGTAGGCCTACTGGCTCGATCCTATGTAGAGCATCATCGGGAACCCCTTGCCGGACTCACTCGACTGCGCGTCTTTCTATCCGGACTAGCAACGCGCTCTAAATCAAACTCGATCTAACGAGGAAGTTCGCCTTCGCGTCGACCTTCCTGCGCCTCGATTCACTGAAAATAAAGTGGCTTGTATCGGAGAGCGAGCTTTCGGAGATCTGATAGCTAATTTGGCGAAAGGAGCGCTGCCAAGATAAGACGGCTGGATTCCTTGCAATTTTTGCATGGCTGGAATTCGATCGGGTGGTGCGATAGCCGAAACACGCGTCGCTCCTATTAGACGCGCGCAGGTTTTACCTGGAGACGATTATGGAAATGAAGAGGAGACTCGAGCGAAGGAGAAATTGGGCCAGGAAGTTGAGGGAGGCTTTCGGAAGTTCCCCGGAAGAATGAGAGAGATGATGGTTGGGAGGGGGAGGAGGGGTTGGGGGGTCGCGTGGAACTGCAATTATTCGGGGTGAATTCGGTTAGGAGAAAGGATATCGGGCGCCAAGTAAGAACCTAGGGAAGAAGGCGAGGGGCCTCAGAAGCGTGACACCCGGGGTGGAGGGGGAGGATGTAAGGTGACACCTCCCGGACAGGTCTGGCTTCCCGTCAAGAGGCCGTCCGAGATAATCATATTCATAATTCGCGAGTTCGCGGAACGTGCGCCCGCCGCGCCGAGCGGAGGACATACGCTCGCCAGAGGTGACAGCCTCATAATTTTTCTCCTTTTTCACCGGAAAACTTATCTCTCCTTCTGGCACCTTGCTCGCCAGAGGAGTGGCGCGCGATAAAAGTTGCGGATCGGCATTCATTAAATTCTAAAAGGAGACGGGACCAGCCGACTCCAGTCCGGCTGGTGTTTAGATGTGCTCAATTAGTCAGGATCGCAGACTTATCGATAAGATGCTCGCACCAATGTAGCAAGGATTGAGAGTGGCGGGGGGCAAGGCGGGCGAAGAAAGGACAAAAGAGTAGGAGATAGGGCTGTTTGAAGGGAGTGGCGTAGAGTGGGGCCTGGACGAGATAAGAGGTGAGAGAAATGCGTAGGGAGGAAGGACAGGAGCAGGCAGCAGGGAGCAGAAGCTGCAGCAGCAGCAGTAGGAACAGTGGCGGCAGTAGGCAGAGGGAGAGGGAAGTGTTGTTGTCCGAGAACGAGAGGGAAAATCAGACACGCGTGATCGCAGCCCTCCGTACACGCAGTTATGCGTACGCTTAAAGGGCCCGACTACGCGTGTGGGTCCGCGGATACGAGGACGTGTGGATGTCCAGGCGGGGCCCTGGCCCCGCTGTAATCCGACACCGACGCTCCCCTACTCCTTGGAGAGTAGATGCGAGGCTGCGTGAGGGGCCCCCTTGCTCCATTCGTTCATTCGTTCGCTAGCTCGCTCGCATCCTCACGTCCCAAACTAAATCATAACCGTATTATGCGCTCCGACAATAGGGCCGCTCTCACTATACAGCGAAAAGCCGCCTCTAATCCGCCACTCCGCAGACGTCTTGCTCTCCGGCTGCTTACCCTCTCCTCCTCTCGCCACTCTACCCTCTCTTTTCCTCGAACACTCTATCTCTCTCCCCCCTCTCTTTTTCCCGTCATTGTCTTCTACCGTCCTCGTTCTACCTTCATGCTTTTTCCAAGAGGCCCTGCGAGACGCATTGTCTCGCTTTATGAGGCCTGGGCCTCACTCACCTTTGGGCCTGCGGGCCCAGCGCGCGAGTGGAGGGGCACTGATCGTGGAGTTGCCACTAGCAGTGGATGCTTAATTAGCTGGCAATCGGGAGGGGAGGTATGGAGAAATTAGGGAGATAAAAGGGCGAGAGTGGCGGTATCGCGCCAGTTGAACAACAATAGAAAGAGCAGTCGGCGAGCAAATGCAAATACAGATATCGTGCTCGGGGCTCGACAGCCTAGCTGCGAAACCTGCCCACCTACGATTTTCCAGAAAGATCCTGTGGATTGTCTCTGTAGGTTCTATGAAGTGCAGGAGGGGGTCGCGATTTATCTCGACCTCGGGCAGTGGCCAGGGCCTCTCGGCTTCCTCGAGCCTCCAGGCACAAACACATAGAAAGAAGAGGGACTCTCGGAGTCTCTCTCGGCAGCGAGAGCGGCTCGCGTTCGCGGCAAAACGTCAGGGACGGAATTTAAATTTCACAAATTAGTCCGTCCATTACACCCTCGGTGTAATCGGGTCGGCTGATCTCGAAGAAGAAGTCCCCACCCGCGAGCAGACTGCCTTTCCACCTTCTCGCGATACCTCCCTCCCCACTCCCACTCTCTCTCTCTCCCGTTCTCTCCCGATTCTCCTGCCTGGCCGGCTGGCTGCTTGCTTTCCTTCCTCTCTTCTCACTGGACATCTCCCGTTCTTCGTATCTGTAGCTCCTCTCTTCTCGGCCGCGTCGGCCCAGGCACCGAGAGGACGCGGTTCTTGGAAAGCGTGGGTGCCTCTTCCAAGCAGACAGGATCAGGATCTGGGCCCCCACAAATCATAACGCGGGTGCACCGGAGATCCTGGAGAGAGATCGCCGCTCTTCCTCCATTTTTTCCCCCGGAATCTACTCCTTCTGCTCCTCTTCCTTTCTCCTATCCTTCTTCCTACTCGCGCTCCCCAAATCTTACATCTTCTTTCCCGTTCCTTCTGCTTCCCGGTGCCCCCATTAATTTCAACATCTTCGCACGTTTTACCTGTTGATCCTGAATGATTGGAACGAGCTGTGGACGTCGAGGGGGCAAAGTGACAATGGGATTTCTGGATGCTAAACAAGCTGCTCGTAGCTCGATCGACATATGTTGGTGCGAAGTGCGAGTGCACGGACTCTCCTTCTCTCGTAAGAGGAGCAGAAGAGGAATCGACTCGGCGTGTGCGCGCGCGCGCGGAGAAGGCTCTCCTGCTCGCGCGGCAGTTTCTAATGGCCGAGGATTTCCTTACACACAAAAGCCCTGCGAGCCGAGTGACTGATCGTGGCGTGCACCGCGAATAAATTACGTGGCAGCCTATGCGGCTGCATAAATTAATTTCAGCCCTGCCGCCCATAAATATTCCCCCCCGTCGAAATCACTCTCCCTCTCCCGCCTCTCCCGCCTCTCCCTCTCTCTCTCTCTTACTCTCTCACTATCTCTGGGGTGCGAGCAATCTTCTAGAGCGTGTTAGGCCTCGCGTCCACTCTTAATTTACGTCGATCGCCTGTAAACGGGCACTTTGCCACGATACATATGTAGCCTTCGAGGATCCTGAGATCCTGCCGTCTGATTGCAACCTGTCCTTATCAGAACAGGACCCTTTATAGCTCGGGGAATATTGCCGCGTACACTGATCATCCTCCCAACTGACGCTCGCTCTATTTCTGACGCGATTCTCTCGCTTGGAGAGCTTCGAGTATTCTGGTACTTCCAATTCTTCGATTGGACGTCGAATATTAGACAGATCTTGGCTGATTAATATTTCACCACCATCGTGACTCGGGAACGACATTATTGGAATTCATTTGTTCGCGGTCCTAGCTGTCGAATCAATCGCAATTCAATCATAGGCGGAATTGGGTGAGCCGAGCCCCAGTGAAATTCGACTAAAATCTGGAGGAAGGCGCCCGTTGTGCAGACGTCATTAATTTTTGCGCAACCTTCCTCGCGTCGAGTTTTTGTTCGTGCTGAAGCTATTGTTACTGGTGGACAGATGCAACGAATAGACCCGCCGCCGCTGCTGCTGCATCCCAAACTGGCTGAATGCCAGGTCATTATTGCCGTTTAATCACCGCATTGTAACTGTACCGGACTTTTCCTGCTACCCTCTGCATTTCGTCGAGGAATGCATTTTCCAAAAGTTTCGCGCAAAATATGTATCATCCATTGGATGGTGGGGATGGGAACGTCAAGTTGATAGTCTGGTTGAGTGGTCGATGTGATTCGAGGCGGAGAAGTTTCAGTGGGACAAGTGTATTAGCCGATGTAAGCGATGAAAAGGCCGAGAATCATCTGGGGCCCGGTGTCGAATCCCTTTCTCCGGTAGCGCACTGCGCTAACAAGTAGCCATTGTGTGCCCCGTGTCAAGATGCTACTTGACAGTATAGCTGCTTTCCTCTCACTCCCTCCAAGGGAGGGACCCTCTTCAGCCAGCCTCGCCCTTCTCTCCCTCTTCGGCTCGCGGCCCTCCCCAGCCACACGCATCACTGATACTCACTGTACCAAGGCCCCTTTTCATCTGCCTTTGCCCTGCTACGACCCTCCAATAAATATCCCCAGCCCACTCTCTTCCATTTACCACGATGGTACTTCTTTACAGGTCAATACCTCTCTCCTCGAACAAGATTTCTCCTAATTACCACTCCAATTTCAAGTGGAGCGAATGGCTCGACTGTAAAATAAGGTGTTTTTTTGCCAAGGAAAGAAAAAAAAAGAGGAACAGCTTCTCAAGAGCTATCGTGCAGAATTGTATTATAGGAAATACTTGATGGAGAAGGTAGGCAACGCGAAAGTGCGTCCATTATTTCTCGGGAGAAGAAGGAGCCAGGGTGGTGGACCCCTCTGTGGGGTCCAGGCTTAACTTTACGATCTCCTGAAATCCCCTCGGGGCTTATGGTACCACTACGAAGCCTAATAGAACCGAAATTATAACAGGCCGGTGAGCATGCGTCGACTGCTCTTATTCCGCCCGGCTGACGGATCATCGGGAAGAAGAGAGATGCTTGTAGTCGGCCAGGGAGGGAAGGAAAGAAAGAGGAAATCGGGAACGCACATGTCTTCGGAATTCTGAGAGAAGACGATTAAAGGATCTTTCACGTCTCTTTAAGATGCCCGCGGCACTGAAGTCGAGGAGCGTAACATGATTTAGTCAGCACTCAGATTAAACAAGATGGATCAGGACTTGGAGAGCGGGAGTCTGGCAATTTGCCCTAGACACTTTGTCATACCTTTCCATTCCCCGAGCGCTTGCAACTCTTTAGCGAGTTATCAAAATATCATTGCTCATGCGAGCACCAGGCAAATTCCAATTCTGCCATCTGCTACTTGAAACTAGCACAAATTCGAAAGGAATCTTTTTTTTTTTTTGGTAGGCCTATTATAAGATCGGTAGAGGGGAATAGTTATATTTTTTGTAGGGCGAGGAGAGAGTAGTGCGTGTTTGGAGAATGCTAAGAAGATGGGCATTGATAGGCGAAGAGGAGGAATCGGGAGATGGAACACAAAGGCGACGAGAAAGGAAACGGGTCACGTGGAAGAGCCAGATGCTCTTTTCTAGGATCGAAGTCCGATGAGCGGAGATAGCCCGAGGAGGATCCATTGGGAAGGTTGTGCGCGCACACGCGTTTCGGCCCCGGCAAATATCGGCACACAAAGACCCGCCTCGATCTTATCTGCAATCGGCGATCACTAATAGAACTAATAGGACTGGACCGGCGCTCGTTTTAAAATAATTACAGTCGCGTATCGCTCCACGATCTTTCTGAGCTGCTGCAGGTAGTTCAGCAAACAAGACTCTCTCGTTTCTCCTCGAGCGAGCATCTCAGTCTCGAGAGGCCCAATCGCGCGGCCCTTCCCATCCTCCGCCCTCCGCCCCCCCCTAATGAAATCGTGCCCTACTTAAATTCTCCTCATAGATCATGTTCATTCAAAGAGGTAACAGTTCAAATTCTAGGATACTTGGGGAACTTAGGCTTTAAGATGCACTGTGATAACACTGTCACGCACACCGTTGTGGGATATTTTAATTATGGGATATTATAACACCTACGAGGGGGAAAACACGTCATACGGGCGTATGTAATATTTATCTTTTATTACTTTAAATAACATCAACTTTACTCGATTACAATTCGATTCGTACACATCGTAACGCACTTTTACCGGATCTCTCGCCGTGAATTCGCGCAGGTCCTCTCTTTTCCTGATATCTTGCCCTCCCACCCATTCATACACCTGTGCACAAGCACACGTTCCCTTTCTCTCTCTCTCGCTCGTGGTTTCTCTCGTGGTTGCGTTCACACATCTCGCTCGCACATATTCCCTCCTCTTGCCTCGGCCTCATCTACCAGCAGTTTCAATTGTGCAACATTACAGGCTGGCCCGCTAGAATACACGATACTTTTGGCAATAATACAATATCTCTCTCACTCCAACTGCAAAGCAATCCCTGGGCTTTGTTTTCCTTCGTTGCTTTAGTCTGTACGTATATGGTGTACGTGTTCGTCCCGATCTCCATTCTCAGTCGTTCTCTAAAGTGCGTAATCTGTGCTGCTGCGTGCGAGTGGACCAGTTTTGTGCTGGAGTCCTTCGATATTCTCCGCTCGGACCCACTGTTTGCCACGGTGGCTTGTATTCTTTTTCTTTTCTTTATACAAAATAATCGATATATCAATCGATCCTCAATAGAATAAAAGGTATGACTGTAACGAGGATGGGTTGAACGTTGAGCTTCTACGTAGGACTTTTCGGAGGAAAGATCGAGCGTCCTCCGAATTGTGCGAATCCATAAACGAAAGGGATGCTAATTGACTCAAGCAGACTTTTTCACGTAAAAGTACAAGATTGCTACTATCCCCCCCTTTCACCCTCCGCCCTCCTTCACGAAGAAAAAAGAAAAGCGCGATGCAAGAGTCCGATGAAGGAAAAGATTGGATGCTCTCGGGGCGAAACTGCAAGTCGCTCGCAGTTGGAATCTCCAGGAAACGTCGTCAATGACGAGCGCGCTTCTCCGAGATTCGCGTTTCAATCCGCGCCTCTGTGTCTGTGCAATTTCGGAATGTACTGAGTACAGGGTGTGAGTGTGTGTCTCTGTCTGTCTGTGTGTGAATGTGTGTGCCTCACTTCTTCTCAGCGTGTACGTGATTGTGTGGAAAGTGGTAGCTGTATATATGTCTGCTGTGCAGCTCGATGAAGGAAGGGTATACTGTGGCGTACAAAGCATATATTGTGCGTGAATCGAAACATTGGCATACGGTTATACACACATCTCAAATGCGAACGCCAATACAGAGGAACTCAGCGACTGGCTGCTCACTCCCTCTTTCTCTCTCTCTCAAACTCGCAATATTCTTCTGTCGTTGCTTACAAAAAAAAAGTTCTAGCTTAACACGTGAACACTCTCAGCTAACGCGACTACGGTCGAGAAGACTTCGAGCTCGGTGGAACGCGGCAAGGGAACTGTACCGTTTCGAGGAGACTTCGCTTCAGGTATGAGGCTCTCGGACACGGCCACTGTTTGCCAATCAGTAGGGATTATGGGATGCAGTCGTGGAAGGAGAGTTTGTTTACAGGTGAACTGGGGTGTTAGGAAGTGGTAGTGTTTCTGGTGGAAGCGGCTGGTGCGAGCGCTCTTTATCAGCAGTGGACGCTCTATACAAGATCAGCCCTCACCGGAGTTTCGTCCTCTCTTTCGCTTCCCTTGCCAGTCTATCCTTCGTTACCCTGTTTCGTCCCGGGGACACACACTCTCTTACTCTCGCTCTCTTGCACACTCGCACTCTTTCATACACCCTTTCACTCTCTCTCACTCTCTCACACACACTCTCTCGCTCTCGATGCCGAAAGGAAAATCATCCTTTGCCTCCTCGGCGAGTGCTAGATAAGAATCTACAAGGCAATGTCGCAGCCAACGGAATCTACAGCCGGATACATCTGCGCTGAGAGATGTCTACTAGAATGGAGAGCCGATATCATCACTCTCATTGTCACTCCTCTCTCTTGCCCGCTCTCCTTCCTCCATCATCCCATTCTACTCTTTCTTTTTTTCCTCTCACACCCTCGCGATAGACGTATACTTATGTACATATATATTTAGGTATCCTCTCCTATGTACAGATTGCGAACAGCGCCGACTAAAAACGACATGACTTAAACGCTAGCCCTTACTTTCTGCGACACTGTTTTTATCATCCTAGATGCCGGATGGGGCACGCGCTGCCTGTCTCGTCGCGTCGCGTCGCGTCGCGTCGGAGAGCTCGACCACTCGACGATCCGAAGCATTGAATGAGAGCGCAGCGCGATTTCGCAAGAGAGTCTCTCGGAAATACGAAGTATGTATACGTACTGGCAGAGCGAGGAGACAGCCGCCGGTCAATAAAGCTGCGGAGGATAAACCTTGTGTCTGGGGCTAAGTATGCGCCAGAGTCCGCTCCGCTCCGCTCCGGCGACGGGTGACGACGGTGACGCTGGTGGCGGTGATGCGGAGCGCACGAAACGCACAGCCTTTTCCAAGGTACACTCAATTCTATTTCCGAACGCGGATTGGCATCCGGCAATTGGTTGGCAGGAAACAGCTGCTGCTCCGCCTACTCTCTCACTCGCGGCTGGCGGGCTGTTTTGGTCCGGCCAATTTGCATACCGTCTACAGAATCGACATACTTTTCTCCACTAAGCCTATGATTCTCCTCTATGTGCCTGCCTGCCTGCCTGCCTTGCTCATCGCAAGTTGATCGGGCAACGATTCTACCGTGAAATTGTGTCTGCTATCGCCGAGAAGACATGGGGAGAATCTAGATATCTTTGGACCAGGCTGCGATCGAGCTCGACTCCACGAGCGCGCGTCCGGTACCCGCGCTCGCGCGATACACACGAGATTAACTTAAATCCTGGCTGGTTATTATCTACATATGTACAGGACAAACACAGAAGCGTATCACGAAAACGAAAGAAGTGTCTAGTACGTGTCGAGTGTATGCATTGTCTGTATGTTTGTGTGTGTCTGCTCGTTTAAGAGCACAGTTACGCTGGAAAAGGTGTCTACTGTGTGTGAGTGGTTATAGCTTGAAGAGGTTAACTAATTAGCGGGTAGGTAAGATCCGTACACGCCTCAGGGATGATTCCGGGGTGCCCGTGCTTCCTGGTTACCCTCGGAAGCATCTATTCCCTTTCGCCTCCCCTTTCGATCGCGTCTTAGGGAAAAATGATCGGCAAGCACGATCTCTCGTAAGCCGCGACGCTTTGGAACACCAAGGATTTCGTGGTCTCCCTCACCAGGAGCAATTAATACTGTAACGCGTGCGGGGAGGCCGAACGATGCTGTCGACAGCACGCTGAAGCTTGTACAGTCCGGAGCGACTACTGGTAACCGTAAATAACGAGTACGTCCGCTTATTTAGGTGCTATAGATACGAGCGATCTCTGTATAATGCTACGAGATTAGAAAGGCGATCACGGATTATTGTACCGCGATATCCGCGGGAAAAAACTAAGAATGGCCTGCTCGAGGCTCTCTGGAAGTGTGTGTGTCTGTGTACGCGAGTCCACATTACTCGGGTAAAACAAAAATGCTAATATGTCTTTTGCTATTTTGTTCCGGAGCAGCCGGGCTGCTCCGGTCGAGGTGTTATTCGTCCTTCTCTAAACTTCTTAATCACATGCCTGGAAACTTCAAGTTTCCGAGTGCCAGTTTGTCGTTCGCAATCTTCGTCGTCGTGTTGAAGTTGGAAGCGAACTAACAAAGGGCAGGTGAGGCCCTGGTTTAGGGCCTACGTGCCATCACCCCCCGGCAGGGAAAGTACACTCACGTATTTCATAGATGCGAGTCACTGATGAGACAAGAGAACAAACCTCCTAGAATGGGAAGGTGTCCTGGTGAAGTGTCTAAGTGTCTATGTTGGGGCTCGGTTGTCGAAGGGTAAAAGTCGTTGTTCCTTAGTGGGGATGATATTGCCGGGAAGATTAGGTCTTCTCTTGATTCCGCTTGGGTTGGGTGCTCGGGGCCCAGGGTCACAACGAGTGGTAGTCGCCGAGTACGAGGCCGCTCTGATAACTCACGTGCGACGTCGACATCCCCATGGAACCCATACCTTGGTAAGCGCCCATTCCCATCCCGTTCATCGACATGGTGTTCATCGTGTTGACACCCTGCATCGTGTTCGGCAGCATGGTCGACGGGCCCATCGGGCTAAGCCCACCCATGGAAGGAGCAATAGCACCCATCTGCATCGAGGTCGCCGTGTGGGGAATGGACTTCTGGAGGTCGGCCGAGGTCGGTGTCCCTATCAGATAATCCTGCGAGCAACGGCGTCAAGGGCAATCCCTTTAGATATCGTCGGCGAGGAAGAGCATGCGCCTAGACAATCGTGCATTTTTCTCTAATACAGCCCGCCACCTTTCCCCCATAAGTGCGCCTCTTGGCCGCCGCCGCCCCCCTTTCACAGAGACAGACTTCTGCCATCTGTATGCTTGAATTGTCGGTGTGAACGGCAGCGAGCACCATCATCGAAGAGACATACATACATGTAAGTACGTAGGCGAGAAGAGAAGCGCGCGGCCAAAGATGAAAGAGGAGTAGACGAACGTGCGACTTGCGTGCGTGCGTGCGTGCTTGAATATTGGCGTAGTTGCGTGCGTGAGATCAAACGAGACGTGGAAGTGTACCAGTGATATATATGTATATATATATGTATGAAGAGAGTGAGAGAGAGAGAGAAACAGAGGCAGAGATATGCAGACAGAGACCGACTAGCCCAGGCTCAGTGCAGAAAGTACGTGGAGCTATCACCGAACACGGTGTCTTCGGCTTTCTCCGAGAAGATGCGTACCTGCGGGCTGTAATATTGCATGTAGTCCAATTGGCTCTTCTGCTGAGCGCAGCTGGGCGGTGGGGGCGGCAGGGTTGCCGTAGGGTGGACGAGGCCGTGGGCGCTGTGCGCTCCGACTTGAAGATGATGCTGCAGTTGATGATGGAGATTTCTCTTGTCGTCGCCGCTCTCGCTGCCAGTGTCATGGTGTTGCATATGGTGGGTGGGAGTGTGGGGGTGGCTCAGGCTGGAAGCGTGTCCCTGATGATAGGAGTGCGGACTGGAGACGGAGACCGGGGCTGGAAGTTGGTACATGTTCGATGTCTGCTGGTGTTCGACTATCTGTTGTTGCTGCTGCTGTTGTTGCTGCTGGACCGCGCACGCCGAGGGTTGCTGTGGCTGCTGACTCATTTTCTGCCTCCTGGTTTCGTCGCCGCTCTCGCCGCTCGTGTCGCCCAATGCGCTACCATGCGACTTGTCCTCCCGTTGGCCGCTGCAACGAGAAATCGGGTTTTTCAGGCTTGTTAGTGCGAGCTCACCATCCAACTAGACGAGAGGAACTTAAGAATAAAGTGGACGCTCTCCCATTTATTACGGCCATCTACCACGAATATCCCTGGCACGTCGTAGACCATTTGGTGCGCGCGCGCGGCACCCCTCAGCCATTTGGATTTTCGTAATGGCTCGTTCGAGGTGAGTGCCGCGCCTCATAAGCGCGGCCCTCACGCGCCAAACGAGTCTAATATAATTACGGACAGAATGTCGGTGGCGCGCTGTATTCGCGCGAGGCCCACCTGATCGGCAGCGAGTGCGGCCACTCAGGGGTGGCAAGGGGTTCGCGAAATAATATCCAATAAGATAGTACCCGCTCTGCTACGTAAACTATGCGACGGCCGGCATCTTCCTCTCCCTTTCTCTCTCATTTGCAGACACATGCTCACTTGTGAATTAAGGGTAGACTCGAGCGAAAAGGAGAGAAAGCGGGTAAAACCGTCGAAAGAATAGAAGGTGTATAGGTGGAAGGGAGAGAGATAGAGCAGGAGAGAGGGAGAAGGAGGGAGGCAGCAGCGAGAGGCTCTCGGCATCTCGTAAACTCAATTTAGCAGGCTGGACCTCCTCGAAGTCGAAGCACGTGGGACCGAAAGGCCCGGCCACGGACTCCTCTAACTTCTCCTCTGCCTTCCACTCCTCCTCTCCCTCTCCCCTCCCTCTTCCGCCCTTCCACCAGGTACGAGCAATCGTTAAGCGCTTGTTTTACAAGTCGTTTAGACGTGCCCGCCGCGATACGGTACTCCCTCCCCCCTTCTCTCTCTTGCTACGGCGCAAGTGCCAGGACACTTGTCTACGGGGTGTTTTCCAGAACCGGTCCCCCTTTCCTGGACCCTGAAACGCTACCGAGCTGATAACGGAGCACCCGGCTCCCCTTTACACCTCCCCACATTTCAGATCTTCCTTGCGTTCTTGCAACATCGAAGGAATAAGTCCTGAGAATTCTCGACCAGTGAAATTCACTGGTTAAGGATTGAACAATTTATCTGTCTGGTGACAAAGTCAATTTTATAGCATCGCGAGAGCAG
The DNA here is from genome assembly GCA_910591665.1 of Ectemnius continuus. Classification (NCBI taxonomy): domain Eukaryota; kingdom Metazoa; phylum Arthropoda; class Insecta; order Hymenoptera; family Crabronidae; genus Ectemnius; species Ectemnius continuus. The sequence continues at coordinate 827,597 of OU342868.1, read as the reverse complement.
CAAGAAGGTGGCAGCCAACGTTTGTGGAGAGTTCGAGTCCTTTAAAAGGACTGGGGGATAAAAAAGGAGGACGTCTGGGTAAAGGGTGAGGGTGACTGGGAAAGGTTGAGTCCTCTCTCTCTCGTGGTCGCTGCGGAGATAAATCCGTTCGGCAGGTGAAAATCTCGTGTTCCGTTTGTCCCAGCAGCAGGGGAGTCCAGCGCGTCTCACCAAGCTCGAGAGAGAGAGAGGGAAGAATTATTTGGATGGCGGTGGACGCGACAGATCCCACACGCGCAACAACGTAGTTCTCAAGGGAAAAGACAAGGGACAAGGCTGTTCCTTGGGAGGCGGCGGTGGCGGCGGTGGCGGCGGTGCTTTCGGTGCCACCCGTTGCATGGCGGGGCCTATAACCCGACGGAGGTGTCCCCAGGTATGCCTTATCCGTCCCAAGATCGCGCAGTAAATTTATCCGCGCTGCACGTCGCGGCCACGCACCAGAGCAACGGAATCTTTCGGGCATTATTATTTTCATTAGGATCTCTGACTCATCTCGCACGGCACGCAGTCATTTCGGACGAGTTCGCACCGTGCCACCTATTCCACGTCCATTTCAATTACAGCCTTCCACTTCGTTCACCTTCCCCAACCCACTGCCGGACCGCCTCCCCTATAGTTAATCGCGATTGGCTAGAGGGCTCATTAATTCCCCGCGAGGCACAACTCCCTTACTATGTGACATTTTTCTCGGTGCGAAAGGATACATACGAAGCTCTCTGACTTCATCGGAGACAGATGGAATCGCGAGCTGCGATTTTACGACATTGAGCCGTGGTCCCACTTCCAGCTGGAGATAATGATCGAGGAGGCGAGGCTGGGTTTTATTAATCGGCCTGTTCGTAAATAAGGAGTCGCACTCCGAAATTCCGTGGGCCTATCTCGCGGTGTACCCGTTCGCTGCTGTTGCTTCTCTCTCGTCGCGCCACCAAGATCGATTCGTTCACTTTCAGAGAAACAACACAACGGTTCTTTCTCTCCTCCTCACGTGGGAGAAGGCCCCCGCGCGCCAGATAGAATCTACGGCCTTTTAAAACGACACTCTGACGACATTCCTGAAATTCACCTTTTTCCCCGGATTTCCTGCGAGAATCATCACGACTCCTGCTTGAGCCTACCATCCACAGTCGAAAAACATGGATTACAATAACGAGGGATAGTGGCATTTTTCGGGATTGCATTGTAATTTGCGTGAGGAGTGAGAGTGATCGTTATGAGGCGAGCTAACAAGGTTCGCGTGCTTGTTGGCTACGTTAAGATTCGAGGCGAGAGGCGAGAATGATCGCAGGAGTGTCCGCATTCCTGTTACAGTGAAGGCACATACTTCTTGAGCGGTGAAATCGGGTTGTGCGAGCCGTATTAAGGAAAAACGTGATTACCGGGGAGACCTCTCGAACCCTGACCCCTCGCGCTGGTTATTCCCTGGCGGAACGATATCGCGTGGTGGCTCGAATAAAGTGTGCGACAACGCAGGGGCGACGGAGCCGATATAATCCGATTTTACGAGGAGGCCACGCTGCACCGGGAAAAGGGAGATCCTATCTACCCTGGGCACCGTGCGGCTCATCCACGGCCACGGCGATATAAACTTAGACGCGAATTAGTGGAATCGCCCAAGCCGATACCATCTCATCTTGCACCGGTGCACCAGCAGCGGCTTGCAAGCGCGATCGCAAATTTATCGGGAAATAAGAAGGGCTACGAAAATCACGAAAAAATCAACTTCGAGTTTGGCCTCTGGCTTTTATGTCATTTGTTCCCTGATGCAAGAAAACACTTTCTACAAAGTTTCAGCTCCGGGAAAGGTCGGGAAGATAAAAAAACATAGGGAAAACCGTTGAAATGAAATATTCAAGATCGGTTTTCCACATGTTTTAGGCAGAATTCCGGCATTTCCCCCACAACATTTATGTTTTTTATCCGTTTTGAGACACGAGCAATGGAAAAATCAAGCGTTCGTCCCGGTCCCAGAACCTTCGAAAAATCGAAAATTTTTGAAGGGGTATGCCTTAAAAAATTTGCGAAAAAATGAATTTTGAGCTAGGGCTCTGGAATTTTTACCACTTCTTCCTCGATGCAAAAAAACATTCCCCACCAAGTTTCAGCCCCGGGAAAGGTCGGGAAGATAAAAAAACATGGCATAAACTGTTGAAATGAAATATTCAAGATCGGTTTTCCACATGTTTTAGGCAGAATTCCGGCATTTCCCCCACAACATTGATGTTTTTTATCCGTTTTGAGGCACGAGCAATCGAAAAATCAAGCGTTCGTCCCGGTCCCAGAACCTTCGAAAAATCGAAAATTTTTGAAGGGGTATGCCTTAAAAAATTTGCGAAAAAATGAATTTTGAGCTAGGGCTCTGGAATTTTTTCTACTTCTTGCTCGATGCAAACAAACACTTTCTACAAAGTTTCAGCCCCCGGAAAGGCCGGGAAGATAAAAAAACATAGGGAAAACCTGCTTGAATCAGACGAAATTGGTTAATCAAGAGGCTGTTTTCAAGTGTTTTCGGTAGAATTCGGGCCTCTACGCCACTGATTCTTTGCTTGAGCAATTCAGAAAGGTATGTAGTTGTAGAATGATTAGCAGTCGATGGTCTAAGACTCGATGGCAAGAACGAGCTGTGTAGTTTATGAGAGTGAGGCGGCTTGTTACTCGGCTCTTTGGCAGCGGGCGTCAAAGAGCATCGGAATTTCGAGGGCAGCGGGTGCAAAGGCGAGCTTGGAATAATTGTCGGCGCAGTAGCATCACCGGCAGCCGGGAGGACGCAGCTATCTATCAAAACGGTACGGGAGTGGCGAAGATAGAGAGTGGTTCGAGTGGTGGTGAGGCTGGGCTCTCTCACCCTGGATCTTCATGGCAGTGAGTAGCCGGTGAAGAGAGCCGCCGGCTCGCACTCGCACTCGCACTCGCACTCGCACTCGCAGTCCGCTGCCGGGCCGCGCCAAGAGATCTGAGATTTCGGCTTCTATTCTTGTCGGGGATGCGATCCGATTGCGCTCCGTCGCCGCGTGTTAGAAATGCGAGACAATATTATTAGACTCGTTAGAGAGGAAACGTCGGGAAAAAGGGGGAGCGCGCTGCTGGCCTCCGGCAATCTTCTTATACAATTCACCGTCTGGCGTGTTTACGTGACGATGTAAACACGACATTCAAGGTCAAAGTTGGCAAAAGTCGAGACTTGGAAAGCTCCACTCGCTCGAAGAAATTCTCAATACTTTGTTACCTGTCGAATTCCTCCCTCAAGAATTACATGCCAGATTTCCAAAGAACAATGAAGAAAAAGTAAGGCTGAATGTGACTTGTGCAGGAGGGGTAGACAGATTAATAGAGAAAATGGAGAGGGTCTTGTCCGCGGGGGTCGCACGGTCAGAGAGTCGCCGGATTACTGGGACTTCCATCCGGCAGAAGGCAGGAAGGCAAACTATGAGCTTTGCGTCGGAGCAAATTGAAAATCGGTTGTTGGCTCGTTTGTCGGGGCCCCATGGCGGCTCCCACAGGATTTTCCCAAAGAGTGCTGCTGCAGCCAATGATCGAGAGAGAGAGGGCGAGGGCGAGAGAGTATCCGTTAGTCGGAGTGGTCGGTCGTGGATGCAGAGTCTATGCCGAGTGGCGGGCAGGTGAGGAGGTCGAGGAAGCAAGCGCCGCCGACGCGCCGAGAGAGAAGGAAGAAGAAGGGACCATCGCCGGCAGCTGATTCCATAAGCAGATAGGAAAGAATTTCTTCGGCCTAAAATAATGGGGGAGGCAGCCTACCGTGTACACACCGCGCGAGCCTCTGTTTACAAACTCCAGCTCACCTCCGCGGTCAAGCAAGCCGAGCTTGTTTTTTCTCCCTTTACCTGCACAGCCGCGCAGCAGCCAGCATCATCCCTGGACCGCCACCCCATCCCATTCTTTCTATCTTTCAGCCCCCTAATTTCAGCGCTCTCCATCCAACTACCGTTCTCGCGCATCTGCGACTCTTCAATTCTCTTTTTAAAATACTCCCATCATCCATGGGAGATTGGAGAGGCCCACAGTTTCATCTTCAATGGAAATGTCGAAGGATTCTTGGATGAGAGAGTTTGCCGGGACCCCACGGTAATTGAAGTAGACAGAGGTTACAGTGTGATGAGCGTCACGCGGTGAAAATACCGACGCCACTTAATTTCGCGGGAGAATCAAGCGCTAATTTATAGTTATTGCGTGTGTGACAGGAGGACAAGATTGCGGCAGGTAAACTCTCTCTCTCTGTCGGTCTGTCGGAGTGTCGAGGGTCCTGTGGGATAATAGGAGAGCGCGCGAGGCTCGCGTTAAAACGCTTTCGGTGTTTCGGAATTCCTTAATCCGGATTATGGTGAACCTGCCACTCGGTAGTCTTTCTGGGGAGTAGATGCCAGGTTACACGAGCGGATGGACATATCTCCTTGGGATTCGTCGATTGCCACTCTGTCAGTCTCTCTGTTTTTTCTTCCCTGCCACCGATAGTTCACTGCTTCGATCCTAGTGTCTTACACGCCAGCCGAGCCAGTCCCAGTCAAAGGAAATCTCTATCGGCGAACACCCATAAAGCGACCTTCCTCCTCGATCGCTCTCTCCATCGATACCGTGATTCCTTCACGCCTCTCGCGAGAGAAAAAATGTCCCCGGCATCAATTACACGCACTAATTCGTCTTTGATCATCCGAGGCCGAAGATTAACGGGAGGATAGCTTCGCTAGCCGAGGAATAACTAAATTCCGGGAGCGCGCAGAAGAAATAGTAGGCTAGGCTCCGGGAGAATTATTGCGATAGGTGGAACCTGATGAAATGAATGGTCGAGGAAGGGAATGCTCGTTTCATAGGAAGATTTGACAGGGATCGACAAGAGGCTCGCATATATATCGAGGAACTGGACCGAGTGTGTCAAGACGCGTGCCAGCAAAAGTCGATTTTGCTGCCAAAATGGCCACGTGCTATCTTTCCACGGACATTCACTCTCTTTCTCGCTCGATCGCTGCGCGAACCGAATGACGAAAGCCATAAATCTCATCGAACGTCTATCTACGCGTCCAGCATTCCGCTTGAAATTTCTGAAACCCGATAGAGCAGCTTTCCTCGCTGCATCCACTAGTTCCCGCCGGCCTGGCCTCTCTTTCCCTCGGCAATTAGTCAGAGCAATGTCATCGGGTTGTATCAATTCGTAAGAGGTAATGAGCCGGGGCGATGCGATTAGACGGCCGGCTCGAGATATCGCCAATTGAAATACGAGCGAGACCGGTTCACTTGTATTACCAGAATACGGTGTAAATCACGCGGCTTAAGCTCCCCTTAAACACGAATTCATGACGTATCACTGTCCTACTCATACACTGCTTGATCAATGCGTCCATTCATTAAAATCAACTACAATTGACAACTTCGTTCATTAGAAAATTCCTCAATTTTTCTAAATAAAACAACCGATGAACAATCTGTCAATCAAGTGGTAATCCACTCTCGGTTAAAGTACCAGTATGTACCACTTATCAAGGCGTGTCTACTCAATTGTGAGAAGCGTGGCATTTATAAAACACGCCTAATCGCCCGCTAATCCTTGAACCTCGCTCAATGAATTGAGGTCTCTCGGCACTTCGCCGCGAAGTATGTAGTTCGCGCTAGGGCTGAAGCCCCACGCATCAACTTGCCGGTATACACGCGGCTTACGAGACATTGTACTCCTGACACTGGCTCTCCAAAACGCCCAACCAAACCCACCACATCTCTCTCTCTTTCGCCTTCTTGTTGTTTACGACACTAATAAGAATAAAGAAGGCGTTAGGAGGAGGTGGAGGAGGTGGAGGAAGACGAAGGGGCGAGGCGGTGGTGGCGCGCGAAGATCGAAGCCTCTTGACGTACTTACATAAGCTTTGCGCTCTGTCTCTCGGCTAAAGAGTAACTCGACACCGTTTAAGGGAAGGTGTGCGTGTCCCACATGCACGTGCACCTATGATAGCTGCTACGCCGACCGCCCACACCTAACTACATGTGTCCCTACGAAAATGCATGCCGAACCAGCCCGGACAAGAAAAGAAAGGCTACCGGATGTGAACGTCGAGCGGTTCGTTCGACTTCGTTCTAAAGAAGGGCGGAAGCCCACTTCGATTTCGGCCAGGCTTACTATCACTGACGAGTGGCTAGCACTTCGAGGAATTTATATAAATAATAAATTTGTTGAAATAGGAGAATCATTAGTCTCTTTGAGGGTAAGATGATCAATTGAAAGATAGATCTGATTGGCTAGAAGATTCAGTAGAATGGTAGGTCTGAGGAGTAAGTCTGGGTTGGTAGTGCACGGGCTATTTCTCGCAGCTCAGCCGAGTCGGCAATACGACTTACTGCATTTAGAGAAGAGAGGTGAGCTGGTGGCCAGTTCATAAATTAAGTGAAATATATATCAGCGGTGGTGGCTCGCAAATCCTCGCTATTAAAATAGTGAGAAGCGTGGAGGGCGGAGAGTGGCGGAGAGTGGCGGGCGGTCTGCTTTCGTAACGAACAATGAAGTCCAAACGTTCCGTGGCGAACGAAAGCGGGAGTAATAAAAACGGCAAGTGGACGAGAGTGAAGAGGAAAGAGAGAGAGCTGTCAGTGAGAAGAAGGGTTGCGCACCAACACGCTGATAATTCCCTGTTCTCCCTTTTACGAGTTGGAGGCGTTCTGGCCCATTTACCTTACTCTGCCGAGGAGCATGTTTAATCTGTCTGGTGTGGTGGAGGTTGTGCAACTGGCTGCGCCCGCGAAATCCCGGGAAAAAGACACTCAAGGAAATCATGTGCAATCCGGGTAGATATGTGTGCGTAGATGTCACCCTAGCCGGCGGCTTTCTTCCGCGTCGCGTTCCCACAGCGCAAGGAAATTGGCCGGCGCGGCGCGGCGGTACCACTGTCTCAAGGTCGCGATACCAATTGCCACCTGATACCGACACCCAACCCCTTCCCCATTTTTCCAACTTCACGGAAGAATTGCCGCTCGCGAGTTATGCCTTCCTTCTCAAGGAACAAAACAAGGGCCTCGCTCGCTCGCGTTGGTAGCTTGCTTAGCCTTGGTGGCCGACCAGTTGGAAAGTTCCCCAAGGAAAGAAAAAAAGGGAAAGACAAAAAAGAGGTGTGATCGCAGTGAGAGGAACGAGCTATGCAGTAGAATGATACAGTTGCAGGGAAGTCTGCTCCGGTTAGACTGGAAATGAGTGCATCGTCTATGCGAGGTCGCAGTGCTGCTCACGTGTGCCAGTGGGCATTCTGGGAATACGTGCATGAATGAATGCCCGCTGTTCAGTGGTGGCTCGCGGCCGCCGAAGAAGAGGCGCACTGAAGAGGAGAGGAGAGGGAGAGGGAGAGGAGAAGAAGAAGCGGCGGGCCACGGCATCGGAGGGAGAGGCCTATGAGGAGGATTGTTCTTTTTCAACGGCAGCACCGGAGGACGATGCGTGTATGTACGAGGCGGGCCCCCTTTTGCTCGTTGCGTGCCCATATGTGGCCCCTTCTTCTCCTCGCCTGTCAGATTTGACGTGGTCTTCTTTAAAGCGGTTTCCACCGAGGGCCCTACCCGCCTTTTTTTGTCCGCGTGTGCCCGAAAATGGCTGAGCCCGGCGAACATGGCCGACCAACAGAACCCTTGCTCCCTTTCCCTTCGAAGAAGGCCTCGAATCAACGGGACACACAGCCCTCGCAGCCTCCTCGCGCACATATTCACAGAAATTCGGCCCTCCACACCAGCCAGCCTATTTCGATTCTAAACGCATCCTTTGTCGAGACCCGATTGCTCCAATTAGGAACTATTATTCCACCATGTTTCTGTGCCGCCGACCATCCAACCCTTTCTCCCAACATCTTACTTGTAGAGGCTTGCGAGGGCTAACCGAAGCTTGGGGAAAAGCTCGTTTGGCGAATATGCGCGGCCCTCCAATGACAGAGATTATGTCAGGGCTTCTTCCACATGCGCTAGGGAATTCGGGGGATGCTATTTTCGGCGCGCTCTTTCCCACGAACTGACGCGGCCTTTGAGACGACCCGACGTTGACGACGCGGTGGCGAAGTCGACTGATTGACGTTAAGGTCGCGACGCAGCATCCCTCAAGAATGAGAGTACATGTATCTTGTGTCTTGGGATTGGGAGAGAACTGGTTGTATGACGGTGGGAGGCAAGCAGGCAGGCAGGCAGGCAGGCGAGTGCATCGAGACGCGGAGAATTCGGAACCGGATGAAACGGCATAGCGCATAGAGGACGGGAAAGTGGAGTGGCTGGTCGGTGGTGGGCGCGCTCGCGCTCTCGCGCTCTCTCTGTCCGTCCGTCCGTCTGTCGATCTATGTTGTGTTGGAGGCGGTGCAGCGGTGGGACCGGAGGCACGCAGGAATCGTCGGCTTGCAGGCTTTTTCGCACAACGGTGTCGGGCGCGCGGATGTTGCAGCGCGCGCGACACGGTGACGAGATGGCTTCTCTGGTTTCAGATACGCAGAACACGCTGCCCAGACACCGTGCACGCGGTAACCGTAAACCAGGCAATGCTACGCCGGCTGTACTCGCCCAGCTATTTCGGGGCCACGTCGCTGCTACGAGAAACCATTTCAACGAATGCGTGTCCCTGCCAGTTTGACCCGAACGCATCTTCATTCGCACTCCGCTCCACCCTTTTCCCCCAGCTACCCTTCAACGCGAGCTACCACTTCCTTCGAGCATCGCGCAACAATTTCCCCGACTGTCCTCACTCTGCTTCGGCCGAGAAACTCAATGTTCCCAGAGTGCATTAGCTCGAGAAGCGATTGGGATTTGTCGGACGGAGCGGCGTATACGGTGGTCCAAGGGTTCGCGGTGGCAAAATTACGATGGATTAGAGTCGAATGACAAACGGGAATGACAACGTGATTCATCGGCAGTGGCGCGCGATCGCTTGAGAGCGCGGGAGTAAGAAGAGCGGCGCAGCGGAGAGAGGGCGAAGCGTGAGCGCGCGCTTCTGGCGCGCTCGCTGGAAGAGAGGGCGAGGTCTTCGACTTTGATGGAAGTCGATCGGTATCGAAGCTCGGCATCGACTTTGATGGAAATCGATCGCGATCGTCGACGTGTCGGGGAGTCGTGGTCGTGGCGACCCACGCTACCGGCTGCGGCCACCACCGATGCCCCGGACAGTTCGCCTCTATAACAGGCCAGAGCATCGATTTATCAACGCTCTCCTCAGCCTTCCTTCAACAACATCCATCTTTTCTCCCTTGGCTCGGCCGCCCTCCCTAAATTAATCGACTTAACACCATCGACAGTTATTCCTCCCTTCGTTGAGAGGAAACGTCACTTGTACATCTTGGAGAAGGCCAACTTGCAGCCTGTGTCAGGCTTCGAATAAAATGATTGAGATGAGTAACTCTCCCTCCATTACTTTCCATACACATCGACACTCGAAACTAGAAGCGGGGGGATCGAACGGATGGAAGAGAAGAATTGTCGACGAGCGAATGGGTAAATTTGGGGGCGCCATGCCAGCAATATGAAAGAGCTCCGGCAAAGTAGCGCCACCCTCTTTGTCAGCGTTGGGCCGCCGCTTTTCAGAAAGAGTCAATATTGGCGCAGCCAGCCGCGCCACCCCCGTGCAACCCTTGCGAGCAAGCCTGGGGAGAGCAAGAGAGAGAAGCCGACTGGCCAGGGCTTTCCCTCTGCCCTCCGTTATACGCCCTCTCGACACTGACTTCATTCCTTCCCTTTTTCCCATCTGTCCCTCTCCACATCCGGGAAGTGCCCTCCGCTTGCTTTCGCCTCTCCACTTTCCCTCGTCCCATCCCCGCGCGCCAACCCACCCACCCCTCGCATCGCGCTCGCGCGTCCACTTCAATTTTACGTGTCTTCGTCTTCCACGCGTTTACTCGGCCGCCCGCCACCCCGCAGCTCCCGCCAGCAGCCACCACCCCCCCAGCACCGGCACTGGTAACCCGAGAAGCGGTGCATCGCAATTTAATTAAACTTAAATATCGGGTGTCCATTAATTGCGATCGGTCCCGAGAGCCGCAACATAATTGCACCAACTATCGAGACCTCCCCCTTCCGAAGGATAACGACCGCCACCGAGGAAAAGCCAGGGAAAAGCTCGATGCGAGTGAACTTCCTTCATTGGAACGTCTTCCAAAGGGTTCTCGGATGTTCCTATCATCTCCGGTAATGAGATCGTTCCGATACTTGGTAGATATCACTGATTTCTCCATGAATTCAAGCGAGTATTCTTCAATATCGGATAGGAGTAGTATAAGTTGAGATCGATCAATTGGGAGTGCGCCAGGTAAACTTCCGGTTAATGGGTTGGTGATGCGAGGGGAGGGCTGAGTGGGATTCGCGGAAAAGACGAGGAGAACTTGACGCACACATGATCGTCAGAATGGCTACGAGGCCGATAAAGTAATGAGCGACAAACAAAAGCGTTCTCTCTGGCCAAGAAGAGCTTAGGCGTTGCTTGCTCGCTCGCTCACTCGCTCACTCGCCTCCACCCATCGAGCGTGCATAACCGCATCGGGACATATCTAATCTAATCCAGGCGGCCAGATCATCTGATGGATAGCAATAGCAAAAGCAAGTGGCCGCCCGTCTCTTTACCACCAGCCACCGTCGAGGACATTCCTCGGTGGAGTGTCGATCGACTCTCTGACTCACGAAACTTTGAAATTGGATTGAGTCATTAGTGAACCCTTGACACACCGCCTCATCCAAATGATGTATTAATGCTTCCCTCGACAATTGCTTGGGAATCGTTCGATAATTGGAATTTGATCTAGGTTAATGTGAAATCTTTATCGAGTCCTCGGGGAGTCGGGCATTTTTCTCCAATCGATTATTGGAGAAAGGTTAACGTTAGGAATAACGCACAACTACTCCATCTTCGATGGATGACTACGCCATTCGCTCTTTCTCTTTCGCTTTCTCTGGGGTTAGATTCATTGTGCAGGGGTGGCTGGGGCGGAGGAGAGAGCGATGGTGAGAGCGAGGGCGAGGGTGAGGCGAGAGGAGGGCGGCGCGGCGTGTCGAGAGGAGGAGTCTCCGGGTTGGGGTGTAGGGTACATTAGCAATGTTTTGTTGACACTGGAGAACAACGACAGAGCCATTACCGCGACCCCTGAGAGCCTTGCTGGCAGCAGTGCGGTCTCTTCCATCCATCGCTTACTGAGGAGCGGAGCGGAGCGAGCCCACCTATGCGTCTATCAAACCAACCTATCCATCCACCGCATCAGACATCCACTCCCAACAAATCCTCCTCCTCCTCCTCTTCCTCCCCTTTCCACAGGCGAGCGATAAAAAAATGCCTCGGAAAATCCTATCGAAAAACGAAGCCATTTCGACATTGAACACCCCGACGACACTCTCACCAATTCAAGCCGAGAGACTCGAATGCACTTCCCTCCGAGGAACTCGGTCTATTTATGCGTGAAGTTCATCCACGCACGACCGCAAGCGGAAGCGGAACGCGTGCCTGAAAAACAGTCGACGTTTCTTCCGGCTTTGTTTATTTTCGGACAGTCAGGCAGAGAGAATATGTCGCGCTGTTGTTCTCAACCCTTTTCCTCCCATTTCACTGACTTTTCACTGCAGGCTTCAGTTGTTCTAGGATTAAACCGAGCGAAGAATCTAATCCTAGGCGATAATAGGGATTTGTCAGGGTTCATAAATTGGGCCGGCTGCTATTTTCAAGCGGAAGAAATGCTAGATACTTTTGGATGACTTCGCTCGTGATATTTTTAAGCCTCCCTCCACGGACGATCCATTATCGCAGAAAGCCGTGTAGGAAAAAAAAGGGGAGTGAGTGAGGGAAATGCGCTCGAGAAGCGAGAGCGGACAGTATATTTTTCATTGTGCCAACCCCCAGTGATAAAACGAGTCGTGAGTGCGGATCAAAAAAAATCGGGGAAATCCTATAAATTGAGGACAGCCAGGGCTCAGAGGGAGAGAAATATCAGCCATCCGCTTGCTGTTTTGATGCGCCCACGATTTTTTTGTACACACGCCGTGTTTGTTAGGAAAACGGCTTGATTAAAATCAACGAAACACGAGGGATCAGTCCGATCGCGTCCCCTGATCGTAGTTCAATTCTATTGTACGATTTCAGGCTCTCCAACAAACTATTATTTCGAATGACTAATGAATTGAAATGGTTACTTCGAATTCATGAGTTCATTCCATCAGCGATGAACTCTGCCTTCTTCCTCGAAGGTAAAACATAGTAAGAGAAGTGAGCGATAAGCCTCGAGTCCGACAAGGTTCGAGGTTCGAGGCTCGAGCGACTGTTTGGAGTTGCACGGTAGATAACTGTGGCATCCCTCAGTAAAATTGCAATCGCAGCACCGTCCTGTCGGCGCTCTCTCTCTCATTCTGCTCTTCCTCCCAGCAAGGACAAGAGATTCTGCCCTACCAAGCTGATATCTGATGTCGGAAACGTGCGCAAACCGAGGAACAAAGCTGTTGATGGAAGAAAAGCTGCTGATCCCGGCTGGCCGTCGCGGCGCCGCCGCCTTATCTTTCGACGCACGCAACGCATTCGCCGAGTATTACATAAGAGGAAATCTTAAACAATTTAAATCCAACGAGCATTATTTAAAAAGACGTTTTCTAAATCATTAAAAGGCTGATGAGCCATCTTTCGAAATAATTAGCAATCTGATCGATTGATGAGGATGGACTGCAGTGGATTTAATAATAATGCAGATAGGAAATGGAGTGCAAAATTGAACGGGGACAGTTTAATATCGAGCCAGGTCATCTAATCTTATGAAGAGCAGCGGGTCACTGCTAAGGGAGATTCTGGAGCAGTGTTTAACGAAATCTCTATCGAGCGCGCGGTGTCTGGCATGGCATATATCCTACGGTATCGAAAGGAGCCTGTTAAATCGCTCGATAAGAGCTCCCGTGGGAGATGTTCTCGGTTGCAGGCGGTGTTGAACGTTTTTTGCCGAGCACCGACGCCCACGAGACGCCCCAGTCCCGAGGGGCCAGCTAGCAGAGCCGTGTTTCCGCCCCTGCACGCGCCATTCAACTCTTATTTACGTCGGCGGCCCTTCCTCCAAATTACTCGCGAAGAAGCCCGCAACAGCCATCGAAAACTTCACCGTAGAGATTGCCGCCCTTAATACTGGCCGAAGCACTTCATACAATTGCAAATCCAACTGTATCAGTGTCAGGAGAGTTAATGGAGCAATTACTACTGCTCGAGTTGCTATCTTGTTAATTGACTGACTGAGAACAATGACGATTAGTTGACGTGGCCAGTGAAAGAGGACACCGATGGGATGGGGGGAGGGAGGGGTGGGTGAGAGAAGTTCTCAAGAAGACGGAAGTCGTAAGCATCGAACACTCTCTCTGTCTCTGGTGGGCATCGATAGTGTCAGGCTAGCGATGGGGGAGAGTACCAAGGGAGGAGGTGGAGGAGGAGGAAGGGTGGTCAGATGCGGCGAACTAGTAGGTGCGATGGGGAGAGCCCGGCTAGGGCCCACGGACGTTTTGTGGGATTTCCTGTAATTAATATGCCGCGAATGATGCCATGCATATCCACGATACCCCCAAAGCCATCGGATAGGACTGTAGGAACCACTAGGAGCGTATACGTACGAGCGTCTCTCGCTCGCTCTCTTTAGCCGGTCTACGTCGTGTGTCCATGGGAATACACAGAAGCCATAAGAAATTCGATACGTTCCCCGTGGCGTGACGTGGTGCCTCTCGCTCTCTGTGTGTACTGGCCTTGCCACGGTGGTGCTTCCCACTTCCTCCCTCGCGAAACTCTCTCGGAACGGTCGCGCCGAACCGGGCCGCGCGCGAGCAATCCTCTCCTTGCTTTCCTCGTCACAGAAGAACCCCGCTATGTCCATCCCGACCACCATTCGCATCGATGGACACCATCCAATCGAGCAACCACCGGATCCCACTATTTATTGGCGAACACCCCTTTGTCGACCTTCTATTATTGCAACTGGCCCATAAATTCGAACCTCGCAATTGTCCTTTCAATGATAGGGCACGATTTGGCAGAGTAAACATATGAATCTGGATTGGACAGGTGTTGGGAAGGGGTGGAATTAAAGGTAGAGGAAAAGATGAACGGTATGCGAGACGCGCGTCGTCCGCGAGGAGGAACAGAGGGTGCATGGCGCGTTACGTGGCTGTGGGGCCGCCGGGAGAAGAGAGTTTGCGTCCGTCGGTTTCTAAAATCGGATCTGGAGCAACGACCTTCCAAACAACACGAAACTTCTACACGCTTGCGCCCTCGAGGAGGCCAGGCCGCCGCCGCCGCCACCGCCGCCGCCTCCGCTCGGAGGATTCCACGGATATCGGCTGCGCTACTCACGCCGCGAGACTATCGCTTCACCAACCGATTCACTACTAACAAGGCCGTCCCCGAAAAAGTTTATACAAAAATACATTTTCGCCAGAAGGCGGATCACGCGATTCCACGACTTTTATACGTCGAGAGACGTTTTTAGTATCTCCCGATGAATTCCAACATAATTTATCGATGATTTCCTTAGTGGAAAAAATAAGGGAGTGATAAAAGGGTAGCATGGAGGCTGTAATTACCTGTGCTCAGCAGCTCGGTCCCGTTGCCTCCTGTTCTTGAACCAATTGCTCACTTGCGTGGTGGTGAGGCCCGTGTTCTCAGCGAGTTCCCTTTTCTCCCGTGGCGAGGGGTACGGATTCGTAGTGTACCACTCCCGCAGTACGCTTCTCGACTTCTCCTTGAAGCAGTAGGAGACTTCCTCGCCGTCCCAAATGGTTCGTGGCAGAGGGAATTTACGGCGAACGCGATATTTTCCTGCGCAGAGAATAGGAAACAAACACTCCATCAAATATCGAATTGAAGAAGTGTCCTCTAGCAAAGATGCGTCGACAGCTTGAAATGAATATTGCCGCTCGAAGCCGAGTATGATAATCAAGTGGGAGCGATTGAACTGGGATGATGATTTAATTAAGAGAGTATCAAGCTGCCGGAGAAAATGACAGCGGGACACGCGCGTACTACTTTGGCCAGTGAGAGATCGGCCGGTTCGTTTGATCCTCGTCTCGTTTTAGCACAAGGTGGAGGAGGGATCGAGTGACGGGAATCGGTTCGCGAGACCGAATGGAAGGATCTAATTAGAATGTCAGCTCGTTAAACGCGGCTTCCTCTCCTGTTTACAAGTCGCGATGCCGACACCAGAAATAAAACTGGCAGAGGGTCCATCGCGCGAAATCACTTGCTAGAAGCTATCGTACTTATTCCCTCTCCCTCTCTCTCTCTCTGTTTCTCGAGTGTTGTGAGTCAGCTAATCAAAGAGGAGCGGAGCGGAGCGAGTCTCTCGCATTGGGAGCGGTGAAATTTTGAAAGAATTAAACTGGATATGTTGAGTGAGGATTACTAACCGACTGCGCCAAGAGGCCGCCCTCGGAGCCTCTCAGCCTCGACGTAGTGAGCCTTCAGCCAGAGTTGCTGCAATTTCTGATGATTGTGCGGACTGAAAGTGTGGCTCTCGAGGATCCTGTAGAGCTCCTTGAAGTGGCCACGATGGAAGGCGACGATCGCCTTGGCCTTCAGGACACTTTCGTGCCGGTGCAGCCTGGTGCACGCTGGCAGTGACCAGAGGAACCTGCCGAGCCTCTCCACGGAGCCTGCCTGCTGGAGAACCTGGACAGACGACACCATCGCCTTGAAGACGATAGACAGGGGGGGCACACTGTTAGTCGGCAGAACTCATCCCGATCTCCTCTTATTCTAGTGTATCTTGTATTGCCTCGCTAGAAATTCTCCTCCCTCGTTATCTCCTCTACATGCTTCCTTTCTCATCTCTACTTCCTTTCTCTCGTCT
The DNA here is from genome assembly GCA_910591665.1 of Ectemnius continuus. Taxonomy (NCBI): domain Eukaryota; kingdom Metazoa; phylum Arthropoda; class Insecta; order Hymenoptera; family Crabronidae; genus Ectemnius; species Ectemnius continuus. The sequence continues at coordinate 811,764 of OU342868.1, read as the reverse complement.
GGTCCCGTCTAGTCTCGTCTCGTGAAAAGGGAGCACGTACGAGAACGCGACAGAACAGCCTCCATTCTCGTTAGCAATGTTAGGGGAATTCTCGACTAGACGATATTAATGAATTCGCTCCCTTTTCACAAGTGGTCATTCGCGTAACAGGAATCGTAAGATTCAAGAATCGCTCGACTATCCATCAAGTTTCAAACGTTATGGAATCATTGGTTGGATAAGTTGGTGTCGTTTGGCGATGTCTCGCGTGAGTTTAGAGATTGTTTGGAAGAGCTAATGGAACCAAGTGACATCGGGTAAGCCTTTCGGAGGGATTCTCGATTCCGTTGCTTCTTGAAGTCCCGTGCTTCACGCTTGTTACTTCGGATGATACAAGACAACTAGCGCCCACGTCCCATGGATGCTGGGGAAGCGAAAAAAGGCCTCTTAGCAGAACGGGTTAGCGTCCTCTCGCGAGCGAGGTTGGCTCACGCGTGTCGCGATGCATCATCGTTCCTATGACACATTGCACCCGGTTAGCAGGGATCCTAGCATTCCCCCCCTTGGTCCACCTAGCACCAGAACCAAGTGTACTCGTGCCTCGCAATTTCTCCCATCACGAATCAATCCCGTTCGAAAGCTAATTATCAGGCCAACTTATGCACTTTCGTAGGCGGTATGCGAAATAGCCGGCGAGCAGTGCGTAATCCATGTGACGTGGGCAAGGAGCTAAACGTATGCACACGTGGTGTGCCTCCACCTATTGGAGAGGAGCACGTGGAACATGTCTCTCTCTCTCACCCTTCCCCAACTCCACTCTTAACACCAATCCATTTTTAATTGACAAACCATGCATTTCCTGCCGATCCGATGCTGCCCATTTCAAGAGAACATTCGCTGCTCCCTCTTTATTATTTCAGTAAAAAATATCCTCGTCTTGCGACTTCTCTGCCTTGCCTTCTTAATTGAGAAAAATGGAATTTCCACGGAATTTTGCCAACTGTTCCGCTCGGCGCGCAACGAGCACTGAAATTACGTGCGGGCACGTGCTCCGCCAGACTTGATACCACGAGCATTAACGTCGCGAAGCAAACAATTTATGGTTGCAGTAAAATCGCAGCCGGGACTCCATTAGGAGCGCTCTTTGGGCGCACATGAATCTTGGCGAGACGCGCCACACAATGTTGCTCGCGATTGGTCAAGAAGAGGAGGAAAAATTCAGGGACAAGAGAATTTCGTCATCTGTCGCCCGGACCTATAAATTATTCTCTCTCTGGTGTCTTTAATCCTTTGTATTAATCATTCAATCTGACCAAATACTCCCAAGAAATCCGGCTCTCGTAAAACATCTTGGAAGACTCAACGATCTATGAATTCAGATTTCCGCCCTCTAATTTCGATGTATTTAGGAGAGAAGACATGAAATTGGAGGAAATATGAATGGCACTCTGGCAGTCGCTCGTCCGTCGGATGTCTCTCAAAGAAGGCAGCAGCGGACGCAACGGAACACAACTCGCAGACATCAGGCAATTCAGAACAATCACATAAATAAACTGCTGATATTTATGGAAATACAAACACGTGTCTATCAACTCGAAAACTCTTCTATCAACATTTCAGCAAACATATTCCATTTTTGAGAAAACTTGAGATGAAAAATTAGCGACTAAAAATGGTCTTTTCATCGGCGACACAAGAGAATGTATTTCAGGCTAAAATTCAGCAATCGAACGGTAAGATATACAATGAGAATTACCTCGCAGACGCAGGCGACTTGTTCCTGAGTGAATCCGAAGCTGGGTAGTTGTCCATTGGAGGTGGTGCCGCCGGCGGAGCTAGCCGGGCTGTCTTGGGGACTATAGCTGGTGGGTTTGGCGGCCGGGGCATACGAATTCGGTTCTACCGAGGCGCTCGAGTGTCCTGTGAGAGGGGTTGGTGTGCCCTGAGGGCTGTAGCTGATAGCAGCGCTGCCAGGCGCGTAAGATCCTGCTTCGACCGCTCCAGCCGAGTGTCCGGTGAGAGAAGTTGGCGTCCCTTGCGGACTGTAATCGCCGCTCGAGCCGAGCACGTCCGCACCACCAGAAGAAGGTCCCATCGCACCTCCGTTTCCGGTGGCTCCTCCGTAGGCCATCATCGCATCATCCCCGGCGCACACCGCGACCCCTTGCACACCGCTACCGCCACCCTCCACAGTGAACCACTTCGCTTTACCGGCACTCTTCTCTCTCGCCCTCGCCCTCGCCCTCTCCCTCTCCCCGATCTCCTTCTCACTCACTTTCGCCGATATACTACCGCCGGGCTCACACGGAAAAACGGACGCCGCAGCACACTCCGGCCGACGCTCGGCTTTACTACTGGCTCGCAACGATGATGATTCCCTAGCAGTAATACTCGGATGCCGAGGTTGCCTTCTACTGGATATCACGATGACGACACACTACTGATCTCACTCGCTCCGACGGCGGATCTTCAGCTGACCGAGGAGTACCACCCGGCGACTCGCGCGCGTCTCTCCCTCATTACTCCCGATCATCGCGATCCCTCGACTAATTCATCCCTGCGGGATTTCCACCCGGCCATCTTCCACACTCTCTTCTCTTCTATCAAATCTTCAGCGATGTAATTCCTCTCCGAAAATCTCTCCTTTTCTGTTGCCCGTCTAATGGGAGAGTGGAAGGTTGTCACGCGGATGTAAATGGATGCCTGTCACTGGATGATTCCTCTGGTGGAAGTTGCGGATGGTGTCAGCTGGTCGGGAGGAAGGTGATCGCGGCAGCAGCGGACACCGGCGACTCGCTGGCAGTAGCGTGCCTCTGCGAACGCACTCCAATATGCAGGAAGGTGGTGTATTTTTAGTACTCTCGAAGGCGAGAGAGTACGTGCGCCGAGAGAGGAGAGTGTGCGTGTCTGCAGTGCTGTGGTTCGCCGTCGATCTTAAGACAGGGCGTGCTCTGCTGCTGCTGCTGCTGCTGCTGCTGCTGCTGCTGCTACTGCTGGTGCTCTTCCTAGCTGCTCGAGATGCTGATCTCTTTGCTCTCCGGTGCTCCTAGATTCCGTGAGAGCAGTGGCGTGGGAGCATCGAGGAATCCTTGCTAATAGCCACTCTATCTACTCTCAGGATTCTCTCGCATTACACACTCTGGACCCGATTACTGGCCAGCCTCTTGGAAAGGTGTTCCCTCGCGGACGCGCTTCTGTCTCCCTGATTCTCCGCCCTCTCTCACTCTCCTTCTCCTCCTCCTCCGAGGCCGGCCGCGCGCTCGCCCTCGGGGATTATTAGAAACTTTTTCTCTCCAAGAGCCTTCTTTCTCCGTGCTCTCTCACGTACGCGGAGAGGAGTCGCTCGCTCGGTCGGTCGATCGACGCGGGTACAGGTTGCACACCGTGAAATCCTCGGGGCTCGTGTTTCCACGGGGCCGCCGCGGATAGAGGGTATATTTATAGGCGGGCGGCTGCTATACACTCGAGAGATCGCGCGCACCGTCTATTATTAGGACACGCGGGGCGCGCGCGTTAAAGTCCGCTCTCCTCGTCTCCGTCTCCGTCTTCTTCTTCGTCTTCTTCTTCTTCCTCTTCTCTGCTCCACCGCTGACGAGGAACACGCTCCCTCTCTCTCTCTCTCTCTGTCTCTGTCTCTGGTCTCTGTAGGATCTTATCGGAGAGAGCGCGGCCAAATCACTGGGCCACTGCTTTCGGCAGGGCTATTCACCAAAGCCCCAGGGTGCCCGCCGCTTCCTCCGTGGCCGTGGCAATGTCCGGACGACGCAGTCGATTGCAGCCGGTTCCAATCCGCCGCATAACTCGAGCAACTCTTGCCAACCTCTTCAACTAATCACGAGGTTCGAGGTTCGAGGTTCGACGGAGCCAGGATGGATGATGGCAGGCACGGGCCTTAATTGTCAACGATTGTACGCTGTGCGTTGCGTTGATTCCCTCTCGCTCTCATAGCAGCGCGCTACGAGGAAGGGAAGGAAACCGGCTGAGTTCTCGTGGACGCGCACCAGACGGTACTGCCGTTGGTCGCGTGCACCCGCACAAAACCCGCACTCTCCTTCTCTCCTTCCCCGTCTCTCGCTCTCTCTCTTTCTCTGGGGCGAGAGCTCGCGCGCGCGCATACTCTCGCTCGTCCTCCGAGGTCCCAGTCATGCGCGTTCCCCGGCAACGATTGGACGGGGCGGAGCTCCTTTTAAAATCAACCGGCGCCACTTGCCATTGGTCGTTGGGCATGGCCGCGACCACCATATCGCCCTCCCATTGGCTCTACACCGGCAGCCCGATAAATAAGCCTCATTACACCCCCGACATGTACCAGCTTCCTTCTTTACTGCCAGCGGCATGCCGATCCCCAAGATCCCTCGAGCCAGTCCTCCCCAAAACACCCTATCACTCGCCGACACTCGCCGACACTCTTATCACTCGGCCTCCTTTCATAATCAAACGTCCTTGAACCCATTCCCGCACCCGATTACTTGCCAATCTCATTTTTGCCAATGACCACCCTTTCAAATACGCACTTAGACATTTCATTGTCCGATCAATCGTCCCTGGATTGTACGGATATTTTTCAGGGCGATTCCCGCAAGGGTGGATTCCACCCCGCGGGAGGAATAAAGTTCGCAGTGGAATGGTGTGGTTGAAAATTGGTGGAAATAGGATTAAAATGGACTTACCGATAGTAGAGGGGTTGCAGGGAACGGACACCATTTTTGGAGCCTGAAACAATAAGTAGAATTGTCCTATTTAGTATAATGTAAGAGTTGTATCGTATAGAAATGAATGAGGCGTCCTCCTTTCGATCGAGGGCTGCTTTCCATTTTAAATCGGATAGACAGGACGATTTCTCTGCCCAGCTGAATGAAAGAGCGTTATTCTATCTGTCGGGCTACTTGCCCACTGCCTCTGGGACGTCAGTATGTAACTATGGCAAAAGTATTATTGCCATGAAATTGAATCCAACTTCTGTTTCGAATGCCGCCGCCCTACAATCTTTCCTTCCTTCTCTCTCTCTTTCTAATAATAAAGATGTCCGTCCGACTTGGCATCGAACATATTTTCAAAATGAAACAGTTGTGTCGTCCTAAGCAATTTGCATGCTTGTCTCCGCTCTCGAGGTTTTTTTTCCTAACGATTCTTAAGTAGGAAAGATGTTGTGGCTAAGCGGAACGAAGGGAAAGAAGAAGCGCCTTGTTTTCCCAGACCGCGAAAGTCCCTGGGAAAACAAGGCAGCGGTCCGCTCCTAAAATAATGCGAGTGTCCACCAGATTTCCTGGTGTACAAAGCGTTCCCGGCCAACTCGCACGTCAACTACGAAGAAGGAAAGCCCTTTCGGGCCCTCTGCTTCACGTGGCCACTCTCATCATCCCGTCGCTCTACCATCCGCACCCACTCACAACTTTCCCTCGCATCCCGCACTGCCAACACGTGTCTCTGATCCGCGTGAAAAGTGATCTTCTTCACGGCACCAAACTTCCGCGAACTTTCCTCCAGCACAGCTTCCGCGCTTGCCAAGAAAAACATCCGAGACTTTTCCCAAGTCAAATATGTATATTGTAGAAATATATTGAAGTAGAAGTAGAAGTGTTGATTAATCATTTCTGTATGCTGTTAAAATATAATAGAAGAATACAACATTTTTCCCATTGTCTGCTAATATTAGAGTGTCCTTTCCAATTGATATTTTAAAAGTCAATAAAGACAGTTCGAAGTAGAAATAAATAGAAATACAGGTAAATAGAGTTGTAGCGTTACTCGACACGGTAGTTGCAGGTGAGGGCAAACATCAACAGAGACAGAGCAGTTCTCACCGTGACGAGAAATAAGTGGTGAGCATCGATGATTCAATGGGCAAGAGATTTTCATGGATTGTGTACGTCCGACAGTAGTCACCTACCACCCGTCGAGTCACTATTCATCCTGGACACTGAGCCAGGAGGGTTTGTGGTCCAGGACGAAGCCGCTGACATCGTAATATGACGTGGGGATGCGCACGATCCCTTCTCGGCTTCTTTGCTGCCCAGTAAAATCGTGCGTTCGATCTTTCCGATGACAGGAGTCGTTAAAAAATTTTGACGAATCGCCGCTCGGCTACCGTGCCTGAATATTTTGACACTGGATGATCTATCACTCGATTTCCATCGGGAGTAAGATAAAAATTCAGATATCCAATCAAGGAAACAGCGGCTAATCAAACTAGAGAGGAAGTTGAGAATTATGGGAAAGAAGGAGGACAAACAGGAAAAGCTGTGGAATCGATCTGGAATGCAGGGAACGGGGGGATACAAAGCATCGGGGTTGACATCGATTCTTTGTAGGATGTCCGACGGAAAAAGGTCCAAGGGTGGTGGAGAGAGAGAGAGAGAGAGAGAGAGGGCGGAGGTCGTCGACGGTGGAAAGAGGGGAGGTAGAAGGGAAAGGACGACGTGGTTGCGCAACAATGCGAAAACGCAAGAGAGCATCCAACGAAAAGCTCGGTATCACGTTCCCATAAGTGGCGTACACAGAGAGGAACTATGGGCGAAGGAAAGAGAATGTAGGGATCCCCGCAAGAGACGTCCTCGCCTTTCTCTCCCTCTCTCACTCCCCTTCTGTAGTATTCTCTTCTCCACATATCTGTGTATTTCCATCCTCGTCGAATGCAGGCTGCTCTCCCTCTTGCCCTCTCATTTCGTAGCGGCCATTTAGCCTTTCCAGCGATAAAAAGGCTGCGGATAGGCGCCAGGTAGAGCGCGTTCTCTCTACGCACATAGCGAGCCACCAGGAATTCCATGGCGACGACGGCACCCCGGCTTACACCCCGTCGCGAGCTCTGAATAAAACCATAATTGGGCCTCCAGCTACCCCTTGATTCACGTGCACGCCTTCCAACTCTCCGCTCCTCGCCCAGCAATACAAAGACATCGCATTACTGCTCGCTAGACTGACACGTGAATTTTACTCGCCAACACTCCGCGCTCTCTCCTGCTCTCTTCGCTCTCTCCCCACACCACTCACTGCCACTACAGAAACATCTATGTACATACTAGGCTTTCTAAGTACCGAGGGATAAGAGAGCTGGCTGCTTGGTGGAGTTTGCGAACTCGTGAAAGGCACCAGCAGCAGGAGCAGCAGCAGCACGAGCACCAGCGCAAGCAGCAGCCACGGGAAACTCTAGTCGGGAATCGAGCGGAATCGTAAGGAGTAAAGCTCCTGCGTGAAAGCGGATTACAAGTACTCAGTTTTCAGCACGCGGAATTAAGCATTTTTCTCTTTCACCCCCTTCGCCCTTTCTCGCTCGCTCGCTCTTTTCTCCCGCGAAACTTTTTTATTCCCTAGTTTATTAAGACGAACACCGTTATGCTTTTATTCAGGATGGCCTTCCGGGGATTAGTGGACATTAGTTTAGTAATAGCGTTATTCGGACTTGCTGGGTATTTTTTCTACTTAATATTATTCCTCTTCCTCCTCGTTCTCTATTGGAATAGGGACTGGCGCTTCTTGTACTTCCTCCTCACCGAATATACCCTCGATGAATGGAGGAAGCCAGTCCGTGTCCTTTGACTTGTCACTCGAGTATTTTAGCGGATTAAAATAATGGGCAGGCAGGGAAAATATGGTTGATGCCTTGGCGAATTTCGAGCAAGCCGAACCTCCACTTTTCTCGGCTTTTTTCTTTAGCTTTTGCAATTTGCAAGGGCTGATAACACGTTCTAAACCAGTGCCAGCCTTTTTTGGTTCCACGGAGGAAAAAGGCTTGCAAGGATCCTTATCTTTTTTTGATTGCGTCTTGAGCTTTGATTTGCAGGCATCTGTTTCCTCTTTCTCCTTTGCCATTCTCGCACTCGCAATTTCCCCGACTTTCGCACTCTTACCTACGATAGACCAACAAGTAGGAACATCTTACAAATACGACGAGATGTCCCCCATTCTGAGGTAAATTATGAATTATTTTTTACATGGGTCCGGCCGCTTTGTTTTGCAGTATTCGTCAGACTTGCTTGTTTTCGGTGGGGGTTTCTCGGTGGTCGAGCAGGAGCTCGACGGTGGCTTCTTTAGAACACTGACTTGATCAATTGGCAGACACTTGGCAGGAGGTTTTGTCTTCTTGGTGTCACAGCTGACCGGCTTGCAAGGTATCGATTGTTTCACCTTAGCTGCTGCTGGTTTACATGGATCGGCTTCCTTCGGCTTGGCAGGAGGTTTGCAGGGGTCCGCTTCCTTCTGCTTGGCGACAGGTTTGCAGGAGTCCGTGCTCTTGGGTGGTGGCGGCTTGCATGGATCGGATGCGTAGCCCCGCAGGAGAATGCGCTCCTCCTCCGCTAGTCTGCGAGCCGGCGATGTAGAGTGGACACTCGAGATAGTAGAAAAGTGTCGCGTACCTCTTCTCGAACTCGAGTTACTCTGCACGCTCGCCCATTGGGAATAGTGCCGATTATTATTCGCACAGGAATTGCTTGGTTCGGGACACTTGGTCGGCCGGCAATCGTCGTTCGGCGGTGGCTTTGTACAGATTTCACGGGGCTGCGATTGTTGTGGCGGACACTTTGGATCGCTCTTTCTATTAGTGCTCCTTTTATCAGACCTTTCATCGGGGCAACACACTTGATAATTCCTATAGGAATTCCATTTTTATTCAAATAAATATCTGGGATAATTGAAATATCGATATACTATGTGACCTTATGAAGAATAGCCTACCTAACTCTGTCCCTATTATCGTCGCGGCAGCAAACTTTGTACCTATATTAAATAGTCCAATATAATTTACGATCTTTAGAAATATTAGTTTGATACTTATCAGTCAGGAACATTTAACGAAATATGTTCCCTTCGAGGATTGACGAGCGTACTTGTAGTCGGAGGTATAACTGGTTTGAGTGTTACAATCGCCCGGACTCGGAGTCGGACTCGAACACGGACTCTGACAATGATTCGATCTCTTGGCAGAGGGGGGCGGCGATGAGCACGAGTTATTAGAATCATACTTGTGATTCTCAGATTTGGAACAACTGGGCCGTTTAATTAGAGGCTTTTTGCAATCGTTCGAATTTCTGTCTTTCGAACAATCAGGAAAATCGCACTCATATTCGTCGTGTCCTGGACAACAATAACGTTTGCATTCTTCCTTGTTTTTGGTCTTTCTGGCAGGTGGCTCTTCCCTGTTGTTGTTGCCACAGCAGGATGATTTCTTGGTTGAATAGTTGGCCTTGCTGGTAATTGAAATGGTGGCCGACTTATTGCGTCCTGATTGGCCGTTTCCTATCATGAGACTGAAGCTCTCGGAGGAAGTGATCGGTAGGTGAGGAAACGCCGGTGGTTTTCTTGATCCACCGTCACCAGAGTTGCCGGAGAGCGGCTGACCAAAGCCGACAGTTCCACTTCGGGACGCCGCACTTCCTCGAGGATGAGGTTGCAGCCTCATTGTCGTGGGAACCTCCGACTCGACGCCAGCTTTCTTATTACACTGATAAGAGACCGGCAATCTTCTATTTATCTTCTCCACTTCTGCCAACAGTTGCTCTCCCATTTTACCTGACCTCTTTGGAATTCGAACAGGCAACCGAGATCGACGTTGTGATTGACCGTGCACTAAATCATTGGGTGCCGATTTTATTGTAGGCAATTGTTGATTTATTGTTGTTTGGGATCCTTGAACCGAGATAATGTTTTCCTTGTCGCTTTGTTTACTGACATCCAACTTCGTCACAGTCTCTGATCGCACTAAAACCTTTTGTGATCTTGGCAAAGCCCACGATCCAAACAGTGACATCTCTTGCTTCGTTCGACTGACATTCTCTGCTCTGAGAGACTGTCGTTCGCCAGGAGCCGACTTTGATTGATACTTTAATTCCGAAAGAATGTCCAACTTTCGAGAATTCACCGCACCGGGTATAAATGCGAAATCTCCGGCATTCTCGTGACAAAGTGTGTTGTAACCCTTTAATTTCAAGTTTATATTCTTTGGCACAGCACAGTCGTCCAAGAGGGACATTAGATTATTGGATTCCAAGCAAGCTTTCGATAATTTCGAGACCGATTTTTGTGGTATTTTTGTTGTGAAACTGAAGCATGGTCGCTTTGCATTCAAGCTTACTGCCGATGGCATCGAAGGTGTCATTGAAGAAACTGCAGAGTCCGAAACATTTCTTGCTTTTCTCGGTGCAAGCAACAAGGGTGAAGCGGAATTCGTAGAGAGGGGTATCTTTCCTAAGTCGGAAGGCACATTTTCCTTGCGCGAGAACTCGAAGAAACTCCAGAATCGACGACTGGACGGTGACGAATGCAATCGCGAAGAAGATAGCTATAATGAATAAATTTTATCAATTTATCCATTCTTTCATTAGTGTTTTTAATTAGTCTAGCTAATCAGACTTTGAAATACCTGAATGCCTTTTTGTGGCAGGCTAAGCGAGATGTCCTGGAGGACCCGGCTCGTGATACCACTCATTTTCCCTACAAATTCCTCACCCGCACCTCAAAGAAACATATTCTCAGATTTCGAATGGGTGTGCGAGAAATTACGAACTGTTGGTTCGTCGGCGAAAAGGTTGCATGGGTTAAACGAGACAAGGTTTGATGGGAAACTTGGAATTTTGTCGGGAACCAATTGATCAGTAATGTTTCATGGTGAGGGAATGCGCAAACTGAATAAAAGATGCACGTCTTTTCCCAACTTCAACTACCAATCACGCAAACAAATACGAATCGCCAACATATTTGGCAATTAACTTCATTCGAAATGGTATGTACAAAATCTCAGCGAATCCCCCCAAAAATAAGTCAGGATACACTATTATTTGGAAGAAGAAATTATTATTAATAATGAGGAGGTTCAATATTGATTTTTTTTCGTGTCAATGGTTCGTCGAATATAATCTTCGTACATTTCGCGGGTGACTTTGAGGGGCGGTCTTTCGCAAAGGACTCCAAAGACGATTCTATTGCTGGTGGGCGGGGAACGTTTGGGTCTGGTGCGATATTCCATGGGCATAACAACTTCGACATAATTCTCCTGTTGGTTGGAAGTGTCCTGGGGTTCCGCGTCGGATGGTTTGGGCGGTTGGCTGTTGTACGCCTTGGACGTCAAAGCAAACCGATCGACTCGCTTCCAGACGGGGTAATCGAGACAGACGGTAAACGAGAAAGTCCGCGGATTCCGGCCGATCATTAAGATATCGTAATACCAGAGAAGAATTCTTGAAACTCGATCGCAGCTGCGCCGCCGAGGCGCGAATCCTGATCGCGTTCATGACAATCTCTCTCTTAGCCGTCGCCGTCGCCGCTGCTGCCGCCGCCGCCGCCGCCTTTCTCTCATCGAAGCCTCCTAAACGAGTTCCTCAATGAAACTCTCCACCCGAGGATTTCCTTCTCTCTCGCGCGACTCAGGCATTCATAACCAATCAGAGAATTTTCTGTCACTCTCCTTAGGACAGATGGAAGACTAGATAAAAGACTGTCGACCTATTTGCATCTGCCAAGTTTCAAGAGCCTCCACGGATTTTACGACGGCGAGTCTTTCTCCCGGTTCCTCTGAGAAGAAGTAATTTAAGCCTTGGTCCGCGCACATGATTGCATAGTAGGCCGGGCTGTGTATGTGTGCCGTGAGGGATAATGTCTTAATGAGTAGAAGCCGAAGGCGGAATCGGTGTACTTAATACCGAGAGGTGGAACTACCCTCTCGAAGAAAGCCGGCCTGATTTCTATCTACCTGCTCTTAATTACACGCGAGCGCACGCGCCTCTCCTCTTCCCTTCAGGAATCGCCAACTCTTTACGCCACGGACTTTGAACCTCCCACACCAATGAATAAACCACACGTCTATTTATCCATGCACGAGGATAATTGTCGATTGAGGACGCCTTTCAGACTCTTAATGAGCATGAGAAAAGCCGGAAGTCTGCTTCTGTGTGCGTGTATACATTGAATCGGAGGATGCTCGTTGTGTGCCGGAAACAGAAAGGTCTAGGTAGCACGGCGAACAGAGCAGATCGATGACTGGCGTCCATGGAAACCGTGGATGGACCAATGCGAGGAGGCCGCTTTCCTTTTCGGACAGGCGCACCTGCCTTTTCCTCGCGGCAACAGGCCAAACTCCAAGAATTCTAGCGAAATCCAACCGAACACCTAACATCCTTCCTCTTTCTATTAAGAAATCAGGGGATCTTCGTAATCGGACAAACTTGAATGATAAATATTGAATGGTTAGGTCGATTTGAATGATACAACCGGCTCCTTCGAGGGTGGAACAGCAGTCCGCGATGATCCTGGTGTTCTCTCGACACCTCAGGCTTAATTAATTTAAAACAAAGTTAAAGTCAGCTGACATGCCGGCCGGGCAAAGCGGGAGAATGCACTCGAGCGGACTGCTCGAGCTCTACACTCAAGCACCACCATTCTCTCTTTCCCTCTCTTTGCCTCTCTTTGCCTCTCTTTCTCTCTGGGTAGCTTCGGTAACGTAATACGGAGTCGGACTACCTGACCGATCTGACAGTAAGCTCGAAACAAAATCGATCGGCCAGCGCGCATCCGTTCGCCTGGAACTCTTACGTTTATAAACATCGAGCACCTTTTTTGCAACATCCTATCACGCGTTTGGCTTGATCAATGCGAAATATATCCACTGGCAATTGGTGACAATAACAAAGGTCCGAGTGAAGGCTGATTTAACCGAGGCTAGAATTGTATTAGTTTAGCAGTGGAAATCGGTAGAGAGTAAAGTCAGTATGCAAATGAGTTGACTCGACTAGGATGCCGGTTGCAAAGGAGGCTCAGAAGAAAAAGCAAAGAGGTTCGAGTGCAGCCTGCCCTTCGACATCTCGCTCCGAGTCAAGCGCAGGACTTCCTTATTGTTCGAATAACCAATAAATCCAAGTGTAGAGAGGATGCTGCCGCCACCGCCGCCACCGAGGCAAAAAGAGTGTATAATCTACTGTGGCCGAGAGCTGTAACGCGAGAGAGACACTCGGAAGAGTATAAATCTCTTGGAGCGTCCTCAACTTCCGGCTTTGTCTTTAGGAAATCGGCGATTTTCGTGCCTTAAGCCTTTCCAGGCTGATCTTATGATGCCCTCACCAACAACTTAAAAGGTATTCCATGCAACATAAGAATTACACCAACTTACGTCAGGTCGAGCATTATTTTTAAGGAATTATAAAAATAGCAGGATTAATCCCAATTGTTCCTGGTGGGGAAGATGGAAGGATTGTCGAATAAAAGGAGGATGATGTCAGAATCGGAGTGATTCGGTGGGGCGCGTGAATTTTGCGTAGTGCGCGCTTGCTAGGCGATTTCGTGCGTTCTCTGCTATCTGAAACCGATGGGCGTCGCTCCGCAGTAATGCGATACCTTTGTACTCGGTTCTACGTGCATGTGCACGTCCACTTACACAGAGAGAGAGAGAGCGAGAGCGACGTTATCCTCATGTGGGATTCGCCTGCGTGCCGTGATAAGAGCGAGGCTACGCTCCCGGAGTATACCTATGCGAGTGAGTGCATCTCCGACTTCAGTATACTTGCATTCCAAGCAACTGACAGCAACTTCTCTACGAGCAACAATTCTTAAAGAATACACACCGGATTATAATATTTTCATAGGCCAGAGGAGAATGGCTTGTTGGATTTTTCTCAGGGAATATTTTCTACCGTGCCAACTGCAATCTGGCTAGGAAGCGGAGAGAGAGGAGGCGAGTCGTGCGATTCTGTTTACCGCAGTGCTCGATATAAAAGTGACCATAGGATTTTTTTCGTTTCCAAGCGCTCACCGCGGCCGGACAGCGTGGAAAAGGACGGGGGAGGCTGAGGCCAGTCCCAGTTCTCGGTCTAATAATAACAGTAAACAGAGTATGACCCACACAGGCGCAGCAGAGTGGCGGCAGCGGCGATGGCGATGGCGGTGATGGTGGCGGCGGCGGACTTTCGAGCGCAATAATAATACGTATCCGAGGCATTCCACGCGCCAGCTAGAGAAGGTAATGTTGGCCGGGCCGGGCGTGTGTCTGGGGTATGCGTACATCTTGATAGCACTTGATACGCTCGTGTAAAGCTGATGTAAAAGTCTCGGGGACGCCGCTCATTAATCCCGATATGGAATCGGCGGCCGGGATTCTCGGCCGATTCAGCGCCGGAGGTGAGAATCCTCGGGAGAGAGGGAGGCCAGAGTGAAAAGAGAGGAGGCGCGCGGAAAGGTCCTGCCAAAGGGAGAGGGAAGATGGCCTCGTGTCGATCCTATCGAAGCCCCGAATCTCGGAATTCGAATTTGTCCCTTTTATCTGCGGATTCCATCGTAATTGTTTATCTACGAGGTGCTTGCTTGCTCGCTCGCCGGGACAGCCCTGTCCACCTACTTTATGCGATCCCTTCCACTCACTCCTTCGGAATCTCCCTCTACTTCTAACCACCGTTGCCATCGCGACGCTTATTGTCCTCGGAAAAATTGTATATAGACACAGAGAGTCTTTCCTCCAGCCACTCTTCCTCAATTTATTTCCGGTGGCGCCTTCCAATATACACTGCTGGTGATGCTCGAATTGAAGGTGGAGGATTTTTTGTAGATTTATTGGAGAAATGGTTCGATTGGTAGTGGCGTCGGTGGTGGTAACATCCGGTGGAGGAGGATGGAAGGATGGAAGGATGGAAGGAGGGTGGTTTGCACCGGTGGAAATGGTCCGTGTGTGGTCCTGGTTGTCCCCGTCCTTCTGTTTCGTCGCTCGAGTCCCTCTCTTCGGGGCGCTTCGCCAACGATGACGTTAGTAACCCGATATCACCGGCATCCACGGCCCGCAGACGGCTTCCATACAGATGTTCCAAAGGGAATAGGGCCCTACGGAGGTGGCGTACCATTATCCGTTTATGGAGCGGCGGCGGCGGCGGCGGCAGCGGCAGCGGCGATCGCCGCTGCCCATCGATAACGGTAATCACTTCTCTGAGGGGAGAGCACCCGATCGCTGATCACTCAGACCGATTTACAAATGTATTCATCGAGAGAGCTACCAGTTTCGTTCCACGCGACCGCCATTCAAAATCACTGACAACACCGAGACGCCATTAACTCCTGTTATTGCACTATTCTATTAGAAGTGGCTCGTTATGGCCTACCAAGAGAATTCGCAGTCAATGGAGACGAATCCCCCGGAAACCTGACTCGCTGAGTAATCGATACAAGAGCAGTCGAGATTAGTATCGCCAGTACCAAGTGGAAAAGGTCAATGAGCCGAAAGTTTTGGCCACCCCTGCGCCCTGATTTCAAGGAATCAACGCGATTCTTGGTAGCACTGGATTCTAGCAGGCACCAGGAGGTGAACCTGCCTTTCGAAGCGAAAGAAGCCCGTAGGAGGTGGAGGGAGAGAGAGAGAGAGAGAGCCAAGTAGAAGCTGAAGGGAAAAGTCAGACGGCAGACAAATGAGTGGGGCCGCGGGTCCCTGCGACTCGTTTAATCAAAGTTTGGGATGCGTGCTGCCGAGGTCCCGAACTAACTACACTCGATCATGCTACGAGCCTCCTACTCTCCCGAGGAAGGTGCCTCACTGGCTCGCTCCAAGTTCACTCTGACCTTACACGCTCTCTTCCTCTATTCCGCCGCCTCACCCTTACCCTCCTCTCTGCCCTCTGCCCCCTGGCCCCTTCGACTATCCCAGAAAATCCATAGTATCTCACTGTCATCGTGTCACTCCTGCAATACTGCATCGGCCCATCCAACATTTCATTCAAAGTCCGCGCTCAGCGACATAGTAGATGCGCCGATACACGCGCTCCAAGTGCGAGCGAACGAAATGTGGGAAAATCTCCAAGTACAGGGTAGGATCTCAGCCGAGATCGGAAGAGTTAAGGGAAGAACTAAAGGAGAAGAAGAAGAAGAAGGAGGCGGAGGAGGTGGAGGAGGAGAAAGGAAGAAGCGGAGAGAGGGAACACGGCGCGGTGGTGGTGTGTCTGGCCACTCTATAATTTGTCGGGGTGAGTTACCGCCCTTGTCTTTGCTTAGCGCTGGGCGTTCGTTCCGTTTGGCTCTCTCGGTGGTGATGCTATCGGCGCATACCTCGCTAGACAGGTGGCCACCCCGCGACACCCACACACCCGATATCCACACACGCATGCACGCAACACCAGGCACACGCACCACGCCGTCTCCTCGCTCGTGAATCGTGCCGCGTCGCGTGCGTACCTGGTCTACCTGACGTGCTTGCCAGCCTGCCCGCCTGCCCGCCACCCCGTCACCCTCCTTTCCTGCCTACGAGCTCTCCTTGCTGGCCTGCCTGCCTGCCTGCCTGCCTGCCTGCCTGCTTGCCTGCCTGCTTGTCTAACCGGGTGTACCTCCACATATTGGAGACCACCATTTCCAATACTTATCACTCTACTCGCATGTATACTTGTTTCAATGGTACCAAAAGTGGTAGGAAGAATGAATGAATAAGAATAGCCCATTCAGAATTTTCTGAACAACACAAATTTTTTGCTGCAGCTTTGGTTCTTTCGTAATTTATTCTTTGACTAATACTGACTTTATATATCAATTTTCAGCCCCGGAAACGGTCAGGAAATATGAAAAACATAGGGAAAACCGTTGAAATGAAATATTCAAGATCGGTTTTCCACATGTTTTAGGCAGAATTCCGGCATTTCCCCTACAACATTTATGTTTTTTATCCGTTTTGATGCACGAGCAATCGTAAAATCAAGCGTTCGTTCCGGTCCCAGAACCTTCGAAAAATCGAAAATTTTTGAAGGGGTATGCCTTAAAAAATTTGCGAAAAAATGAATTTTGAGCTAGGGGCCTGGAATTTTTTCTACTTCTTCCTCGATGCAAAAAAACACTTTCTACTAAGTTTCAGCCCCGGGAAAGGTCGGGAAGATAAAAAAACATACGGAAAACCGTTGAAATGAAATATTCAAGATCGGTTTTCCACCTGTTTTAGGTAGAATTCCGGCATTTCCCCCACAACATTGATGTTTTTTATCCGTTTTGAGACACGACCAATCGAAAAATCAAGCGTTCGTCCCGGTCCCAGAACCTTCGAAAAATCGAAAATTTTTGAAGGGGTAGGCCTTAAAAAATTTGCGAAAAAATGAATTTTGAGCTAGGGCTCTGGAATTTTTTCTACTTCTTCCTCGATGCAAGAAAACACTTTCTACAAAGTTTCAGCCCCGGGAAAGGTCGGGAAGATAAAAAAACATGGCATAAACGGTTGAGATGAAGTATTCAAGATCGGTTTTCCATGTGTTTTCGGTCGAATTCCGGCATTTCCCCCACAACATTGATGTTTTTTATCCGTTTTGAGGCACGAGGAATCGAAAAATCAAGCGTTCGTCCCAGTCCCAGAACCTTCGAAAAATCGAAAATTTTTGAAGGGGTATGCCTTAAAAAATTTGCGAAAAAATGAATTTTGAGCTAGGGCTCTGGAATTTTTTCTACTTCTTCCTCGATGTAAAAAAACACTTTCTACAAAGTTTCAGCCCCGGGAAAGGTCGGGAAGATAAAAAAACATAGGGAAAACCGTTGAAATGAAATATTCAAGATCGGTTTTCCACGTGTTTTAGGTAGAATTCCGGCATTTCCCCCACAACAATGATGTTTTTTATCCGTTTTGAGACACGAGGAATCGAAAAATCAAGCGTTCGTCCCGGTCCCAGAACCTTCGAAAAATCGAAAATTTTTGAAGGGGTATGCCTTAAAAAATTTGCGAAAAAATGAATTTTGACCTAGGGCTCTGGAATTTTTTCTACGTCTTCCTCGATGTAAAAAAACACTTTCTACAAAGTTTCAGCCCCGGGGAAGGTCGAGAAGATAAAAAAACATAGCATAAACTGTTGAAATTCAATGAAATCAATTATTCGGGAGGCTGTTTCCACCTGTTTTCGATACAATTCCGGCACTTTAGCTACTGGTTTCATGTTTTCTATCCGTTTTGATACTAAAGCAATTGCTTTACACGCCGTACGAAATAATATAAAAACATACATATAATAATATTGGGATTCCCGGGATCGGGACCAACGTTATAGCTATGGATAGCAATGGTTTCGGGACAGAAATCGAAGGTCCGAAAGCTGGGATCTTGTTGAGATAGTGGATGAAGTATGCAGGAGCCGGTGCGAATGGTGGCCGGGTCCATTAATTTCGAGAGGTACCTCGGGGAACCGGTCGCCTGGCGCGGAGATCGATAAGCCAATTTGTTCTCCCGGTGTATCGTTCT
Organism: Ectemnius continuus; assembly: GCA_910591665.1. NCBI lineage: Eukaryota > Metazoa > Arthropoda > Insecta > Hymenoptera > Crabronidae > Ectemnius > Ectemnius continuus. Next base: position 793,625 of record OU342868.1, on the reverse strand, counting down.
GTCGATGACCGAAACTACCGCGCGTGCTACTCGCGTGGGCCTCTCTTTCTCTCGGTGGCGAGAGCGAGCTACAGATGACTCGGAAGGTTTTTCCGGTCGTGGCACGTTTGCCTTTTAAATTCGGGTCGACCTTCGTCTTGAAAAAACACTTGTGAGAGGTGTGTGACTCTGGAGGAGAGGAGGGCTGCAGAAATCACACCTAGGCGAGCACACGCCTCTCCTACGTCATTGTCTCAAGGGGGAGTGAGTGTATAATTTTTTACGGGGGCCGCATCCGGAGTGAGGTCTCGGTGGGCTTATCTGGTTATCGGGCCGGAGAGGCAGGTAACCGGGAGATTTCCATGCGAAAGGCTGGTGCCGGCTTGAGAAATCGGCGACAGGAGTGACGAGATTGGAGGTGTCGTTTCTGGCGAGTCAGGTGTGCGCCTCTGGCAGGAGCACATTGTTTCTTGGAGGTGACGTGCGCGCGCGGTGTCGGGGGATGCTGGGAAAGGGTCAGGTAAAACAACGGGGCACCACGCGATGTCCTGTCGGTGGGGGGCCCCCGAAGAGGGACCCTGATGCCCGCCCACATCGCAGTGAAAAAGACCGGCGCCCCATCCGATCCCGAAATCCCGATCTTTCGGCCACGATAAACCCACCGGCCGGATATTTATTATTTGTAATTTACGTCGTGAGATCCGGCTCGTTAAGCCAACTCAGAGGCTAGAACTCTTCATGCCTTGGCCGATCCCTATCACCAGAGATCGTTCACTCCCTTCTCAACCAGAGAGAAAAAAATCGATATAGATCACCCATTGTCAACTGTTATCGAAAGCACTCATCGTGACTAAAGACCCACCAGACTTCCATACAAACATCCCCCAATTTAACAGCTAACAGGACTAGTTCCACGGATTATCCAATTGCCGGGAGCAAGTGCAATTCCTCGAGGAAGGAATAGAGTTTGGCAGAGGCGTGGTATACTGGGAGGAAAGAGTGCAGTGAACTTTGGCTGGACGAGCCGAGGGCGAGAAAGGTGGCGAGTGTAGGAGAAGACGAAGTATATAGGAAGGTGCGCCGACGAAAGAGGATGAGAGAAGTACGGCTAGAAGTATAACAAGTCGCCGTCGTCGTCGTTCTCGTCTTCGTCGTTGTCGCCATCGTCGTCGTCGTCGTCGTTGCTCTCTCGGTAGTAGTAGTAGTAGTAGTCATCGTAGTAGGAGAGCGAAAACGAGAGAGGCAGCGAGTAATTTAACACCGGAAGCGTCTTGAGCGTGACGCCACCCTGAAGGTGCAGGATACGCGACGAGGATAGGTAGGCAAGGAGGTGGGGCGACCAAGGTGGAGGCGATGGCGATGGTGCAGCTACATACAAGTCGGTGGGAGTCCCTGGGTACTCTCTCGAGGCCGCCATGCAACGCGAGCTTCCTCTACGTGCACGGCCTCTCCACTCTGCCACCATCTCCTTTCCCGCACCCCGCCTCACCCACCGCCAACGCCACCGCCACCGCACTTCTCTCTCTCTCTCTCTCTCTTATCTCCGCTACCTAAAGCTCCCACCTCTCCTTCCTCCCCCGATGTCTTCCCTCCGCCGGGCTTACGTCGTCCTCCTCCTCAGCTTGCGAGCTCTGACGTTCTTCCTCCTTTTGATACAATTAGAGAGCTGCAAAAACCCCTCGCTCTACCGTCTCTCTGCTTCTCTGGCTCGGCTGGTTGCTGGTTGCTGGCTGCTGGCCAGAGCTCCTCTTACAATTAAGGATTCCAGCTCCGAGCTCCAATGGAACTGCACTCCTTCCATTCCCTCGGGATTCATGCCACGCGAATAATACATCCTCCATTTGGAAAGAAGCTTTCTTCTCGGGCGGAGAGAATATGCGAGCTGCGGTGGAGCGGCTGACCAAGCATTGGCCTGTACTACTTGCGCGCTTGAGCCACCGCGCTTTGCCGATGGATTCGGCAGTATCGATGTATGTACCAACTTCTCGAGGCATTTTTTCCCAACTTCCTGCCTCTGTGGCTGCGTGTCGAGGTGAGCTTCCTTTGTGGCACTCTTCCACTGGTCTCTCTTTACCACGCCGTGTCTCAGAAATTCGCTCTCTTTCTCCCACGGTTTCCTCCTCCTTCTCCTCCTCCTCGTTCTGATCTCTCTCCTCGCTCTCTGGTCGCGCGTCGCTTCCTCTCTGGTACTGAACTGGATGCGGCAGTGTGAGCGAGTAGGAGAATGAACGTTTGCTTGCTTGGTGGTGGTGGTGGTGGTGGTGGTGGTGCGGGCGTGTCGGTGTGTGGCCGATCTTACGTACTGCGGAGCGTGTACGCGGAGAGCTGGATGTAAGTACGTACCTACCTACGCCCAGGGGGGATTGAATTACCACCGCGAGCCCCTATGTGGCAACTCTCTTACTTAACCTACCGTCTCGGGAACTGTATCGACACATTTTTCTCCGACGCTCTATCCCGCAAGCGGGCCAGCCAGCACACAGCCCGACCCTCCCTCCTCTCCTTGCCGCTCCTACCGCCGACTGACTATAGTATGCCCAAGTCGAACGATCCCCACACTACTATACGTCTGGACCTTCGCCGATCAATTTTAACGAGCGCACCCTCCTCTCACTCATTTCTTTCCACGGACTTCTAACTGTTACAAGGATCACCGTGCCCTCGCGATCCATCGCTCTTATCCGAACGATATGGCAGCTTTGCCTTAAGAATCACCCGAGACCAAGCGGCGGCGTACCGTGTATCTGTCTCTCACGACAGCCACCTGACGAACCCATTAATATCTCGCCTTTGCCGCTACTTATAATCGGCCTGTCAAGAAGGTCCTCGCAACCCGAGCTACTAGAGAACCAACTAGCCTTCCCAATCCGAGAGTATACACTCTCGGGAAAGGCGAGCTTACCTCTCGAGCAAATGAACACGTGTACGAAAGCGCCTCTTGAAACTGCGGAAGCGAGTGCTTGCGTTGTACCTGTCGCTCAGAGAGAGAGAGAGAGAGAGTGAGAGAAGAGTGAGTTATCGCGTGGGGCCCGGCGGGGAGTTCGTGTCGGGCGATAAAATCGTCATCGGGCTCTTCTTCGCCCGGGGAACCGAGTGCTTTCAGCGCTGGGCGACTCTTCCCGCCTCGCGGTAGCTTTTTAAAACGGTGGGAGGAAGGAGGAGGAGGTGGAGAAATAAGGGGGACAGGTCGCCGGGATGCTGGGGAAGCTGAGACGAGAGAACGGGTGGCAAGCGCGAGTAAGGACAGACGCAGAGGTACGGACGCATGGACGGACGAACGGACGGACGGACAAACGGACGGATGGACGGACGATGTCGATGGTGGCAAACCCGCGGAGGCACGGAGGAAGATGAGGTCGGAGGTAACCCGACACCTGGCCGCACCGAAGGTAACGTGAGAGCCCCTTTACCCGCCTCCGTTCCTTTTCCTACCACCACCTCTTCCAGCCAGCAGAAGCAGCAGCATCCTCTCTCGACTCCCTCTCCCTCTCTGTTTAGCTCACCGACCAGACCCATCCTCCCATGGACTCATCCGCGAACCGTGAATCCACTGGAGCCACCAGAAGACGCGGCTACTCATACTCTTCCCCCCTTTCTTTCTCGCGTACCTTCCACCTTGCGCACCCTCCCTCTCCTCTTCCTTCCTACTTCGCTCTCTCCCTCTCCCTCTCAGTGTGTGTTTGTGTGTGTCTGTATGCGCGCGCGGGCGTTCTCTCCTCCCGCAGAGGCCCACCACCGACTTCTGCCCGAGTGTCTTCCGCTCGAGCACCGCCACCGGGGAACCCGAGGTACCGGAGAACTCAATTATGTCCCGTGCCCTGAACATTGATAGGAGACTCATCCTCCTTCTCCTCCTCCTCCTCCTCCTCCTCCCTCACCCTCTCCATCTCATCGTCCTCGCTCGCGTCCACTAATTAAGAGGCGGGAGAGATTCGCCCAGGAATTCTCTTCTACCTCTCTCTAGCAATATTCCAGGGATCAAGTCTAGCAATGGAATATTTTCTTTCTCGCGAGGGTACAATTAAAACTTGGCAATTCCTGCGAAACCAATCAAAAGCAGGAAGAAACCTCGGCGGGAAGAGTAACTAATTTAGAGAAACGCATTATTACGGGTGCGGTGGTAAAGATGAGCGAGTTGAAATGCAACAACCAAGTTGGTGAATTCGCTTATACTTTGGGAAATCATACTCCTTAACTTATCGATCGTGCGAGCGCCCATCCCTTTTATAATTACTTCAATGGATAATTAAAATGATCCCTGGGCGCACCCCGAGGAGAGAAGGCGCGCGTTTTGTACGGGCGCGTCCCGCTCGCGGAGGGTGTATAATCGATAGGGAGTATAGTCGAGGGGTGTCGGCTGCGAGAAACAGCAACGATCCCGATCGCAGCGAACCCCTTCCCTCCCTACCTCCCGCCCACCCTGCCCGACCTCCCCAAACATCGCGCACCCTCCCATAAACAAACCGGCTGCATCCTCTAATACCGATAACGATCATTCCAACAACACTGCCGCCTAATAACTCCGCTGAAAACTAGTGCCGAACTAGTACTGAAAACTTTGAGGCTATAATGCCTAGAAAATCATAGGCTATCGCGGAAATGTATGGTTCGAATTAACTGTAATTCATTTCAGTGACTACCTGTTACTAGTGGCGGCTCTGATCAGCTGGAAGGAGGTATACATTACGCATAATTAGCTGTCTAGTATTATTTGTCACGGGTAGAAGCATAGCCGGGAAACGGGCGGCGATCGTAATCAGCGAGGAGCTTTCTAGAAAGCTATTATCGAAGCCCATCTCCTCGGGCCACGTGTTGATTCACGTGCACCTCGAGGAGAATCGCGGCTACCCTTGCTGGGAGAGGGAGAGGGAGAGTGAGAGCAAGCTGTTTCTATAGGTGATAGAGGCGGTGGCGGCGGCGGCGGCGGGAGAGTGACGAAGGGATGAGCGCAAACAGAGTTCGGGGGGTTCCTGGCAACGGAGAAAGGCAGGGGCGAGGCGAGGGTGTCGCGTAACGAGATCATAGCACCAAGAGGGGTAGGTCATGCGAGCCAACCTTTACCCATCCCGCCCTTGATTCCCTCTAATGCATACTAACTGATACATGCACCCAGAAACTTTCTCTCCTTACTCTCACTTGCTCTCGAGAGCCGCTTTCATCTCTCCCATGCAAGCTTTCCTCCCTTAAGTTTCTAGTGGAAATACCACTTCTTCCTGATTTCTTTCTCAACGCTACTCTCCGACATGGACCAAGAGATCTGGCCAACGCGGCGTGGCGGTCTGGCGGCCTGGCGTCGCGAAATTGTACGTTCGAGCGCAACGAATGCGACGGCGACGGCGGCGACGTACTAAGAGGAGGAGGAACGGGTAAGACGGCTGAGAGAGCTGGTCATGGTACCCTGGCGCGGTACCATTCCTCCGCGGTAACTGGAGAACACAGAGACAAGTATCAGTTACGAGGAAAACTTCCGTGCACGCATTAACGACGCCGTACGTCCTCACCTACGACGTACGACGTGGCGCGTTCGCGGTGCGAACAGGTACACAGCAGGTTCGAAACGGAAGATCTGGGTCGCCGAGAGCCGCCCAGACGTAACACCCTCCGCCACTCTTCCACTCCATTCTCTCACTATTAATTAACACCACTCTCGCACAATCCAACCTCCAAACACCTTATTTCTTTCACTCTGACATTAATGTCCCACCGATTGGAAATATTCAAGACAGCGAATATGAAGGGAACACATCGCCAAGATTTCCTCTTAAGCTCGAGAGCATGAGAGTGTTGAGACAGATGTAGTACACGTGGACGAAATGCGGCCTCAACATTAACGGCACGTGCCGGTACCGCATTACCGGTGATTTGGCCCTACAAATTCTCAGCACGCTCTTTCGCCCAGATTATCGGATAAAGGGTGACCAGCCTGTGGATGCAGTCACGTGGTCGAAAGAATGGGCACGCGCGCGATATTACCCTTACTCTTCTTAATGACTGCCTCATTATCCTGTCTAAACAAATTAGTCTCGTTACTTGCCCGAGCAACCGCGCTCCACTACAATTGCCTTCCCTCCCAACCAGTCAATAATTCCAAATTCACTACTATTATTAATGGCTGCGAATAAATAAATTCCGAAAAAAACACCGAAAAAATATTTAAATGGTTATCAATAAAATAAGATAAAAATGCAGCAGTAATTTATTGAGCATTATTATTATTAATTTATCAAGAGGAGATGATGAAGGGAAAGTTGTAAGAGTTCCAACAAGTGAGAGCCGACAAGGGCAAGTTCGATCTGCATACGATTGGATATTCAAGCGTAACGAAGGGAGATTTTTATGTGGCAACTAATCCGAAATCCAATTTCCTCGCGGTAGCACAGGAGCCGTGCTTGCACCGTTCACGTTCACGTTCACGGCAGAGTGCCGAGGATCACAATGGCCTCCCGCGGCTCGTTTCCTCCCTGGACCTTTACGAGCGCCGGGGAGCATTATGGTCGCGTGACTTTGGGGACCGGTGCGCCGCGCCGTCGGCATCCGGCAATGCATCGCTAATGAAATGAGCCCGGTAAGAGGCAACACTCCTAAATAGCTTGCTACCTACTTACTCCCGAGCACCGATCTTCCCAGAACGATCACTACCACCCCCCCTTAATTGTCTTTCCCACCCTACCCTTCTTATTTATCATCTTCCACACAACTCCCTCTCCCTCCATTTATAAAACAGAATTTTTAACTGAGGATGCAAAGGTTTTCTTTCCAAATGAAACAAAGTATAATCTGGTGAGAGGGTCAAAGAAAAGTCAGGGGGTGGCGAGTAGGAGAATCCTCGAGACGAAACTTCCACGGAGAACCGTATATTCCGAGGTACGCCGTGAATTTCCGCCGCTATCTCGATGCAATCTTCAGGAGGTAAGAGAGAGGGAGGGAGAGAGAGAATGGGAGAGAAGGATTGCTCTCCCTCTGTTTGTTGGGTGTGCGAGGGAGTTGCACGAAGTACCGAGGAGGAGAGCCGGGGCGTTATATCCTCGTGCGAGCGAGAAACTGCCGGGGGAAAGAAACACGCTACACTCTATAAATACGAGCGGGTAATTGATTCAGTAATAACTAACTCAAGGGAGCTTAACGCGGCCCGTTTCCTCTCCTTTCGGGCCCGCGAGACTCTTCTTCTCGAGCTCGCTCTCCGAACTGGCGCGAAGACTTTCTCTCTCTCCCACTCTTCTGGCTGGTCGGCCGCGGGAGGGAGAGAGTGCTTCTCAAGCTTGAGTCTCGCGTCTTCCACGCATAAATATGTATGCCGGTAATAATATAAGCAGAGTGTGGTGGTGTGCCGTGGCTGGCACACCACTCTAGCCCGTTCCGGCAAGGAGAGCCCGCTGCTTTCGTCCAAGGATCGCAGGACCCCGGGGTACACCGTACGTCACGCCCTTTTTTCCCTGGCAAGAAGCGACAACCAGAACCAGACGATACTAACTATGTACCACCTCAGATTGCCACCATCCCACCCCATCTTGACTATATAGCCAGGCCTCCCCTCTTTTTGTAAAATGTCTCTCACACTCGACAATGTTTTCACGCTGATTATTAATCCCCCCCTGTCTTGGATATGATATTTAATTTACTGGTAATTGATACATTGAGCCCTGTCTGACCAGGACGATCTGGTACCACTGAGGACCCATAATCCCTGTCAGATGAATTACTCAAGCAATTACAGCGTTGAAAACAGTCGTATAGAAGTGGTAATATCGATCTGTCCATAAAACAGTGCCTTCAATCAGTTCTCCAGTCCACCCACAAACTCGTCCTTTACGAGGGAGACTTCCTTCCCGATACTTCCACCCAATCACGCCAATCTCCGAGCATGAACCGCCCGGGAAGCGTAGTACATCACGCCTATCCAATAAATTAGACTAGCACTTACGCACACCAACATATCTCGCCAACGCTCCTTTTCAATTTGTGGGTGAACTGGCAATTACATAAGACCGTTCATATTTCACGGGGCCGCATTAATCCTGGCATAGGCGCGCAGGATGCGAGGCTTCGCTAGGTTCTGGCGAATGCCTCCTTGAAAACACCACCCAGTCGTAACTAATGCAGGAGGTTACAAGTTGCCGAAGCATTCTCAGTTCTGGCACAGACTGCGTGATTTCCCTCGATTCTTATTCGTCTATCTGGGAAGGAAGCCTCAGAAGGATGGTCGTCTTTTGCATTTCCAGCCCAGTTATTATTTCTATGTCTAAGAATGGGTGGGTGAGTGGAGGGGATTCCAGTCGAAAGTAACAGAGCACATATTCTGATCGGAGGGCGATTTACGAGCTAGTGGTAGCAGTAATATCTGCCAAATGTATAATTAACGACGAGCCGGCAGCGGCTACTCCAAAAAATCTTGAAATCCGAGCTCGCATTGGGCGCGGCCTCTCGCACGAGAACGATCCACTCTCTCGCCTGGAGGTTCCAGGTATCCACGTCCGATCCTTCGATCAGGACACCAAACCTTCCTTCCGATCCCCCCCTCGATTATCAGAAATCTTATCGCTATAACAAAACTCATGAGGTCCGCCAAGCCAGCTGGATTGATCCAGTTAACAGTAGAATTGCCGAGCGATTTAATTATCTCGAAGCGGGGCATGTGGCAAGCGAGTAGTATTTCAGGGAACCTCGTATGTATTATGAGAGGCGGGGTGGGAGAGTGGCGGGAAAAGCCAGTCAATCGAAATGTCATCGGGAGAGCGTAAAAATGAGGTGGAACTGGCAGTGGTGATAGACGACGCTCGTGGCTTGCCGGTGGTTAAGAACCAGTGATTTCTTGGTGGGAATGGGGGAGAGGGAGGAGAGGGAGGAGGCTAGACGGAGGGGCAGAGCTGACGGGCGCGAGTGGTATGGGGGCTAGGTGTTAAAACACCGTAATTAACAACGAGGAACGCCGCCGTGGAAGGAAGGAGGACCGAGCGAGACCACCTTCGGGCCCGCTCGCTCGGTGGCTACTAAGATTTACTGCCAAATGCCGGCGTATTTATGAACTACTCCTCTCGCGCGCAACCACATGCACACACGCGAGCAGCCTGTTATACCAAGAGGAAGTTGGTGGGAGCAAGCGAGAGAGAGAGTGGTAGGTATATAAGGCTGTGTAATCACACGTACAGGCAGACTGGGCCCAGCCAAGGGCCGCCGAGTGGAGTGCTAACCAGCCATCGATCATGTTTCGTGGATAGTTAGGAGGCATGAAACATTCATGCACGATCGACCACCCATCGCAGCCTTCGTCCTATCGTCCAACCACCAGCCGGACGTGCTGCCGTTCCACTTACTCCACTATCGAAACACTTTGCCCTTTGCATTATCATTTATTCCTTGCACGCTTTACACGTCGTCGCTCACAATTATTCAGAAGAAATTGGGGTGACAATTGTTGGAGGAAGTTGAATTGAATTACCGGAAGAATTCTAAATTTGAGGAAGCGGGGAACGGTTGGGCGCGAGCAATTAATATCAGGGATGACACGAGGCCTTGCTGGCTCGCTCGTGGCCTGCTAACTCTTTTAAACTCGAACCCACGGACAGCAGAAACGAGGCCTGTTTAGCGGAGCAGGGCCCAATAGCGCCGACAGTGGGATGGACGCCCGTGGAGAAAGGAAGGTGAGGATGCGACGCGAACGAGAGGGAAGATGATGCCAGAGCAAGCCAAGGAAAAAAGTCTGCTTGGGAGCGAAGGAGGAGAAAGAGAGGTGGACTTGGCTGGGCCCCGAGAGATGCTCGAAGAGGAAAGCAAGAGAGAATGTGAAAGACTGCGAGGGAGGGAGGGAGAGAAAGAGAAAGAGAAAGAGGACTGTGAAGCACGTCAGACCCTTGGGCCGTCATAAACAATAGCGGAGTAATTGATTCTCTAATAACTTAACGCGCCAGCACGAGGTGGTCACTAACAGCCTTAGGTAGGCATAATGTATTATAGCCAGCAACAACTCTCGCACTCCTGCCACGAACCAGGAGAGGCTTCGACGAGCGGGCGAACAGCAACGCGAGCGGCCTACGAAGAACGTGCGCGCGCGCGCTCTCGCCCTCTGAGATTTAACGCTCCCTGCCAATACATAAAGCAGCCACCTTGGAAAATGGCAAGACTACTCTCGAGCGTCCTCCTCCTCGTCCTCGTCGTCCACCTCGTCCACCTCGTCGCTCGCAGTTCGCACTCGCCAAGAGGAAACCCACCACCTTCGCCCTGCCAAGCCGATATACGATCTCTCCGGGCGCGCTTGCCTTAAAAAGACACGATTTAGCCAGCGCACTACTCTAGCTTGGTCCACTGTCTGACCACGGCCGTCTGAATCTACTCCACTCACCACGCCACGCCGCGCCTACGATTCCCTGTTCTCTGAAATGAATGTGTGACAGGTTCTCATGGAACTGGAGAATTGAAATTGGATGATTGTTTAGGAAATATGTTGCCAAGTGGAATGGCAGACATCCGAAGAAGCGGAAGCAGTATGTGCGGGAGGGGGATTCCAAGAGGAAAAAGGTACATCGACGGATGGATCTCATGAAGATTGTACGCGCCGGTCGGCTCGACGTGGCCTGTCATTAGGCTCGATATATCTCGCGCCGGGGATACGCTCGATCGCAAACAAGAAATGACATCGAGGCCTTGTTTTCTTTCTCGCGGCCATTAGCGCGTCTGCGCGTACCTGCACCTCCGACGTAGAGACCGAGAGAGTACGCCTTCTCTACCCTTGTTCTCTCCCGGCAACCCCAATAAATGCGTGAGAAATCTCACGATACCTCAACACACTTCCTATCACGCCCCCCCTTTCTCCACGAGAGAAAACAATTTCACTTGCGAAACTCGTGTGAAATTTATCGCACAGATTTCGATTATAGATTTATCGTGTTTCTATCAGAATTGGCAATGGTATAAGCAGGAAGTGGAGTAGGATGTTTTGAGACGTCGTAGCAAGTTTGTAGTCGATGGTAGGATAGTGGGAAAGAGAGGGCTAATTTAATTATAAATATTTGCCCTTGTCCTAACTCTCTTTCTCACAACGGTGTGTCTTGCATCGGTAATTGCGGAAGCTCCCCCATTTTCGTGAAGCCAGCAGTGTGCCCCTTTTGTTCCCGAGAGCGTCTCTTCCTGCGAGAGAGCGAGAGCCCGCTCGCCCTCCGCAAATCGACCCTGTTCCTCCATTCTTTCTCCCTCTCTCTCTCTTTCCCTCTCGCTTCTTCGGCTCACCTTCATTCCGCGTATGCAAACACGTATGCTCGTCCCTATGCGAGGAACGGCCGCTCTACGCTGAATAATGCGAGCGCCGGCCAAACTCGCCAATCAATAAAATCGAATGAGCAATCCTTGCACGTATAGTCGTCTTCCTAATCGGTAGCCAGTCAGTTCTAGCAATGGAAGAGTGCTTGATTCGTGGTAGCAAAGGGCTGAGAGCAAATGCCGGACACGATGCTTCGATTGAAATTGTATTCTTCGAATGAAATGGACAGCTGGGATAGAAGTAACGCTTTTTGACAGATACCGAGGAGGAAGGCAGGGCCGCCATCGCGGTGACCACAGCGTTTCTATGAGGAGGCACCGATAAACCACTCGAACAACCGGTATGTAAAGCGTATAAGATAGGAAGGAGGAGTGAGAGAGCGAGTGCGAGTGCGCGAATAAGGTGTACGTCAACGTGACTAAAGAGGCCTCGTTACCATAATCGTCGATGGAGCCGGAGGAGGGCGGCGAGAAAGGGGGTAGGGGAATGCACTCTCTTCTGGATACGGCGGTATTCTTAAATCTGGCAAGCCAACACCTAAACACGGTCATCATCGGTTCGCGGTATAATAAGATCACACCGTGGCCGAGGCTCGAACGAGCCGCTCGTGACCCTCGTGAGCCTCCTCCGATATACTTAGGCCGGGCAGCATCCCAGCAACCTTTCTTTCACGGCGCGGCCTGGCTTGCACACCTCGCCACCACCAGAGAGAGGAGACGAGCCAGAGCAAAAACGAGAAGAACGAGCCGAGAAATTATCGGCGGTTTAAAGATGATTTTCTGCCGGGCCGACACCTCCCATCGGCGTGTACGCGGCCGTGCGCGCGCCTCCGCCCGCCTGCCCGCCCAACCTATACTTTGTTGCCGCGTTATTAAGGCGATCTCGTTGACGCGCGAGCGCACACGCCCGAATCACCGTAATACGCCCCGTAATGTGTGACAATCTCGCTGATTTGTTTCGCTACACGCGGAAGTCCTCTTCTGACCTTTTCCGATCATAATAAACACGAGAACTTTGACCCTGCTCGAACTAATAGCATTCTACTTGGATCTCACCACTTCTCAGACAAGTCCCATTTTTTTAATTTAGTACTGGGTATGTAATGAGCAATAAAAAATTATTGGGAACGGTTTGGAGAAGTTGGCGAGTAGATTGGAGCTACTTTTTCAACTGATGCATAGTTGGATAGTTGGATAGTTGGATAGTTGGGGGAAGGGAGGAAATTATCGACGATTTGGAGCTGATTCCATGATCGGTCGACGCCTCCTCCTTCGAGCGGCGTACACTGGTATTTCTGAGGCGCGCTTATTACGGTTATCACTCGCCAATCACTGTAATACGCTCTTAATGCGCGACGACTCCGATGATTTGTGTTTCCAGGCGAAGAGGAGAATGAGTAACTAGTACAGGGTGATTCACTTGCCTTTGAATCAGAACTCTCCTAGCCCTTATTTTTTTGGTGGACTTCCCGACCTTCTCCGGGACTGAAATTTGGTGGGTAATATTTTTTTGCATCAAGGAAGATGCAAAAATTTTCGATTTTTCAAAGGTTCTGGGACCGGGACAAACGCTTGATTTTTCGATTGCTCGTGTCTCAAAACGGATAAAAAACGTAAATGTTGTGGGGGAAATGCCGGAATTCGACCTAAAACACGTGGAAAACCGATCTTGAATATTTCATTTCATCGGTTTTCCTCATGTTTTTTTATCTTCCCGACCTTTCCCGGGGCTGAAACTTTGTAGAATGTGTTTTTTTGCATCGAGGAAGAAGTAGAAAAAATTCCAGAGCCTTAGCTCAAAATTCATTTTTTCGCAAATTTTTTAAGGCATACCCCTTCAAAAATTTTCGATTTTTCGAAGGTTCTGGGACCGGGGCGAACGCTTGATTTTTCGATTGCCCATGTCTCAAAACAGATAAAAAACATAAATGTTGTGGGGGAAATGCCGGAATTCTACCTAAAACAGGTGGAAAACCGATCTTGAATATTTCATTTCAACGGTTTTCCCCATGTTTTTTTATCTTCCCGACCTTTCTCGGAGCTGAAACTTTGTAGAAAGTGTTTGTTTGCATCGAGGAAGAAGTTGAAAAAATTCCAGAGCCCTAGCTCAAAATTCATTTTTTCGCAAATTTTTTAAGGCATACCCCTTCAAAAATTTTCGATTTTTCGAAGGTTCTGGGACCGGGACGAACGCTTGATTTTTCGATTGCTCGTGTCTCAAAACGGATAAAAAACATAAATGTTGTGGGGGAAATGCCGGAATTCTACCTAAAACACCTGGAAAACCGATCTGGAATATTTCATTTCAACAGTTTATGCCATGTTTTTTTATCTTCCCGACCTTTTCCAGGGCTGAAATTTTGTAGAAAGTGTTTTTTTGCATCGAGGAAGAAGTAGAAAAAATTCCAGAGCCCTAGCTCAAAATTTTTTTTTCCCCATATTTTTGGCCACCGAAAATATCCCATTTTTGGTGGTGATTCAAAGGCAAGTGACTCACCCTGTACATTCTGGCATGCCTCCTCAAAATTGAGGAGCACAATTCCCTTTCTCCCCGATTAGTTAAAGAGTTGGAGTTTCAAGAAATTTGTTGGAGATATAGTTATAAATCAGAGAGTAATTCTTGTGAGAGACTAATTCTGGCGGGGAGAGAAAGGCGTGAAAGAGGAAAGGAGAGTGGAGCCTCCAAGAGGAAAGTAAGGATACGCAAGGAGGCAAAGGAAGAAGTGGCGAGGAGCCGGGCAAGTGGGAGGCGCAGGAGTAGAGGTAAGAAGAAGAAGAGGATCGAGCAACAAGATCTCACGAGGTATCTCGATAAATCCCTTTCGCTGGACAAATAACGACAAGGCTCATTACTATAAACACGTCTCGCGTGGTCTCTGCGTGTGGCGCATCGGGTTCTCCACGCCACGACCATTTATTTTTATACGACCGCTCTTTCCACCGGCTCTTTTTTTCGTTATTATCGTATCCGCGGCCTCCCTTCCTAATCGCATACCCGGCATTCTCCCATGAGCAATGGAACCGCGATTGAACTTCACCAGACTTTTATTACTCGTAATCAGACGTCGATTTATTTGAATGGGCCGCCGGCCGCTTAGAGTTACTCGCAAATACCACTCACTTCGCTCCTTCTTTACTAATGTAATAAAGAGGAGCCCTGCTTTTCTCAAATGTACGATTATCCCGGGAAAGAAGTGTTTATGGCTGAATGAAGAGTTCAGCTTGAATATGAGTGTATAGACGCCGATCGATATCTCAAATAATTGGCAAGTCGAGGCTACCTCGAACTAATTTAGATGGTCTGCTAGGCAAAGAGGGTACAACACTTACCGTGTTCCGTGCACCTGGCGACTTTGGGGTTTCTCCAGGCCGTCCGCGCTCCCTCCGCTAGTATTTTTCACTCACATACACTAGTAACCTGTAAAAAAATGTGGATTCAAATCTGGTATATCTAACAGCTGGAATGAGTAGAGGAGCCGCGAGCCACGGCATGCACCCTCTTAAATTTTAATTACTGTGTTTGCGCCTACTAAACAATTATCCTGACAGATCTCCTGCTGGCGGCGGAGTATGAAGGCCTTTTATTTGGAGTGGCAGGCCTCAGGTGCCGGTAAAGAGAGAAGAGTGCCAATGGCCCCGAGAGAAAGAACGGAAATCGCGGGGCACGTCTCGTGTAATTTTCACGGTGTGGGCGGATGCGCATTATTTCGCATTATTTCGCATTACGAGCTCCTTACGGGCCCCGGGGATCCTAGCCCTCGCCGCCCCATCTTTCCCACTAACAAGCCCACGATTTATGATTTCAATCTCTCGAAATTGCCTAATAAAAACGATCCTTCCCCGAGATCCTTCACTCCTCATTGTAGGTTACGCCAATGCAACTCCAACAAACGTAACCTATCCACCATTCCCACATACGCCAACTCCTTGCCAATTTAACCTGTCCACTACGAACGCTAGGACAGCACGCCAACTTCCTCTAATAGGGCCAAATTTATTTCGGAAGCCTGCCATTTCGAGAATCTTCTGAATAGAATGAGTGATGAAAAAACCTAGGTACAGTTTGGTTGGCGAGTGAAACTTGTTGTTGGAAGCGGCGCGGCTGGAAAGCGAGAGATGAGAGTACAGTGCGGCGTGGAAGACTGTAGTTAGCGACTATTAATATCATCGATCGGGATCGATGGTTGGCTGCGAGGCGTCATAATGATACGGTGGTTCAGGTGGAAGGGCCCCTTTCGATTCTCTTCCGATACCTATGCCCGCGCGTATACTACTATACGTGTAACACACTACATAGAGCACACGTTCGCTCGCTCCTCCTCGTACCAAGTACAAGTGGCGCCAATAACGATCGATGAATATCCTCGCTCGTACTTACTGCACAAGGTGAATCGACTCCCGATGACTTATGCCAAAGCTCCTCCTAATTGCTGCCCCACTAATCGGCCTACTCCCAATTACCCTAACCACCGAGGCGCGACTACTCCGATCGGTGTAGCCAGGAACCTATCAGTAATCGGCTGACTACCGTTTCCGGCCACGATTTAACTTGCACACAATTCAAATTAAATCGTTAAGAAACCCCGAAGGAATAGAAAAATGATAATTTGCTATTGGTACCCGGCTCGAAAAGCACTGGTGTCAGTGTTTAGAAATAGCATTGACAAATTGCGCTTGTGCGTATTAACAAACAAGATTCGACTTGTTGTGGCGGACTAATAAATCCGGCAATATTTCCCTTCGCGAGATACGATATATGAAATATTGGTTGCTGGAGTTATTGACACCTGCTATACTATATTCTGTATTGGCTAGAATGCTGGTGTGAGCGTAGGTCGGCTTCGAGCCACGTACAAATAATAACATGTTATTAATATATCGTGCTGCGAAACGCGATAAATTGCGCGGCCGCCAAACGGAGACTGGACAAGTTTGGAAGACTATTTCAAAACTGTTACGTGAAACTTACTTTCTATGAAGGTTTCCGGCACGTTGGTCGCACTTTCTCCTTATTTTACTGGGAAAATTCGAGGACGAACAAGTGACGCGGTCCACCCCCAACACAACTTGAAACAAGATGGAACATGCGCTGAAATTATTTGGCGGCAATAAACAGTGCTGCCCTGGCGCGCATTACGACTACCAAATTCCACATTGAAAATAATCTAATTATTGTTGCACTTGAATAAATGATGATTAAATATTAATGTCTGAAGCCTGTGATACATTTTTAATAAAAAGGAATAGAAGAATCTAAATGAAAAGAATTTAATAAGGAGAGATATTTAAGAGAATGGAAAAGGGGGTCTAGGGAATTATTGTGGATGCTTCACATCCATGCATCAAGCGTGACTTCCGGCATACTTCAAGACCTTGCCACCATGAAGATCATGGCGTGTATTGTCGGCAGGATCGCGCAGTCTCCGGAAAAATAATAAACAAAAGGAGCGATGGATCTTTTCCACCGAAGTTACCCGATAATGTGT
Organism: Ectemnius continuus; assembly: GCA_910591665.1. Taxonomy (NCBI): domain Eukaryota; kingdom Metazoa; phylum Arthropoda; class Insecta; order Hymenoptera; family Crabronidae; genus Ectemnius; species Ectemnius continuus. Next base: position 776,910 of record OU342868.1, on the reverse strand, counting down.
GATGTCGGCCCAGTAATTGTTTGAGTCTTTTTACTGTGTGAACTAGCATTACCGGGTGAGTGTAGCCAGTGATTTTGTTAGAGGGGCTCACGCTAGGGTATCGCACTGTTCGGGCATTATGTTGAAACGCGTATATCGGAGCTATTCTCTTATGAAATCGAAAAAAAGCCTGAGGTTATGTTGACAGTATACAGTGAGGGGGTAGACAACTCTATTCCGACAACCCTGAGCGAATGGGAAAAGCGCTCTACTCTCGCGCCTGTCTGTTGCGTCTAAGTCCTCTTTGACCCTGACCCTTCTCAAATCTCTCTCTTATCAGCTCGCTGGACAGCATCCCATATAAATCGTGTCAGCTATCCAGCGCAGCTTCCTCGCCAAAGTTCTCTCGAACAACTTCCGATTGATTTCGTTGTAAATGTTGCGATTACACTTGAGTGAGTGCCTTTCTATGTTTCGTGAATTTGGAGCCTCGGCATCTTGCACGGACGCTTACTCTTTTCAGAGCAGTGTATTCATTATAGGATCACGTCTCTAGTGAGAAAAGTGCCGATTTAACCTCGGGATTCGTTGTTGTGTGTTCCACAGCTGAGAAGTTGACAGAAGGCAGTGCAACCAGAATGAAGCGTAATGGAACACGTTTGTTCAGGGATCCCCCTCAACCACATATGTGCATTCAAGACTTTATACAGGTAGAAAAACCCTGCATTCTTTAGCTATCCAAGTTGTTTGGAGTGTGCAAAAGATGGAATCAAACTTTCATGTAAAAGGATAAAATATTAGGAATGTAGATGTTGTGTAATTACAGGGAATGACTGCTCCATGTTATGTGAATGTACTCTCCTGGGGCAGAATTGATGTGCCATGCAGATCTTCTCAGCCAGTACCACTTTATGGAGGTATGAGAGTACGACCACCACGCACGAAGGAGGAAGCAATAGTATTTGCAGTTATGGCAAATCCAGAAGTGCTTCGAACTAGCGGAAAGAATGCCGAAGATCCAAAGGTAACAAGATTGACATTAAAAGCATTAATAAAACATATTTGGAGTATGCAACACCTTTAATTTTATTCCACAGAAGCGTTCAACATTTATAGAAGTTCTATTTGACTTTGTGGAAGCAATGAACACCGGCATTGTGTTCACAAGACAATATACAATATTAAAGGATCGTGATATCACTGGTGAGCTGAAAGAAATTTGGAACGAAGTATTGGCCAGGCGAGATCGGGAGCAGGTGTCAATACCCCAGAGAGAAATTTGGATTGATGGCCAACCACAACAAATAAAACTCAATTCAAGGCCACCACAGTATGACACAAATGCTGGACATAAAAGAGAAGTTAATCGTGAAGATAAGCATTTTGATGGTGGTTATGGACATCAGCCTCCAAATTCAGTTATCCCACAGAATGATCAAATGTACCACCAACCAGGACAGATAGTATCCCAACAATATCATGGGAATGTTCCGCAAATCGCACAAGATCGATATAATTATCAAGAACGTGGTAGAGAAAATTTAGTACAGAATATTCCACAACAAAACTGCCCTGCATATCCTGCCCCCTATCAATTCCAACAGTTACATAGACAAATGGCGCCTCAGTATGTGAATTCGAACATGCATCAGAACCAGAATCTTAGCTATGAACAGCCTGTGAATACCAATATCAATCCAACAATGAATACGAATTTAGCAGCGAACTTCCAGCCGTACATAACGTACCAACCCCGAATGGACAATTCGATGCACGGAGAAATGCGTAGAATGCCACGGCTGCAACCGCCGCAGCAGCCACAAAAACATGTAAATCATGTAGAACCAGTATCGCAATTCGAATCAGCACGTATCGCAATTGCAATGAATACTAGACTAAATTGGCCGCACATGGGAGTTGCTCAAAAGAATAATGCTAGTAAAACACAAATAAATTCACCGACCCGTTCCAAATCACCTTCGTGTACGAACTGTCAGACTAAAGAGCCTACTGATTTGATGACAAGCCCAGTCAAGGTTCTGCAACGTAAACTTCCACAACCCGAGAGACAAGACGTAAACAACGTTTCATCTGTGGAGAACAATAAAGCAACTACAGACAATGTCAACACAGAAGAGCTTCAGAACCTACAGGTGACGGACTTAGACGAGGACACTAGAAGTTCGACCAAGTCAGATTCCGCAGAACCTGTAGAATTGCCTAAGCAACCTAATGACGTTCATCTAGCTGATACTGTAATATCTTCTAGTGGACAAAATACTAATTGTAGTGAAGAAACGCCTCAGTCCGAGGAGCGGCAACAGGAGTCGAAGGACGTGGACATTCTAAATGGACAGAATTCATCCGATCAAAAGAATTCCAAGTCCAAAGTTTTTGTGATAAAAGTGCATAAGCTTAAGGAGAACACCGAGAGCAATAAGACACATCCAACACGTATTGTTGACCAGAAGACAGACAACCAGAAATTTTCTCAGACGACAGTGAATATGCTCAAGAGCGTGTTTAAAATGCATCCGGGTATGTCCAACGAAGAGACGACTGGCAAACGCAAGACTAATGGCCAAGCTAAAGGCAATGGAAAAAATAGTAGTGAGAACGAAGATGCTCAGCAGGGGTATACGATATTAAAGAAGTCAGAGTCAACTACTCAGGAAGAAGTAGTAAACGAAATAGCTCAGATATCTATTCAAGACTGCAAGGATGCGACCGAGGTCAGTTCTGCGCTTTCGTGATAGCCTAGTTTATTGCTGGTACCAAGTGCTAGCTCACAGCTAAGATGCAGTGAATACAGTGTAAATAGATAGAACATTACTCAATAAAGCGAAAGTCAGAATGAAGCAGATACCAAGAGGGGGACTCAAAATCAGAATACACTTGAAGATATGCCAGAATAACAGCATGTGGTCTTGTCGTCTTCGAAATGCAGTTGATAAGATGGATCAGACAACCGAATAATTAAGTAAGAGAAACATTTTCTCTACGTTATTCTCTATTTATCCAGAGGCACATCGAGCAAAAATAACTGCACAATATAATGAATCCGATCGTGCTCTCGCGTAACTTGTAGACAGATAGTAATTTGCGACTGCGGACGTAGCAACGAGCTTCTGTGACAAAGAAAATGATGTAAGAACGTTCTTGTAATTCTGCTTGGATCCGTGATACATGTCTGCTTCCAGTAATGCACGCCTATAGTGCTTAGCTGACGAGAATTCAATCCAAACCTACACTCGTTATAATTCACGCTATTGCAAGTGAAACTTTGAAACAGGAACACCATTTTTGTTCCTAATCCAGGCGCATGAGGACAAATAGCAAAATGCCACCTTGGATTTGACTTAGATACATTTCGAAAAGAAACATCACTTAGGGCCTACTATCGCTAGTAGTCCTAGGCTATAATTCACTTGGGGAATTAATCTGACCTAACGAGTCGTTCCCGTAAAATAGCCAAAGTATAAAAATCACAACAGTTTTACGCTGGTATAATGACTCGTCATTGCGTACTTATCCCCCTGTGGGATAATTAGGTGAAATATCTGTTGGAATTCCTCGGATGGTCGGCAAATGTTGCTTTCCGTACTAACTAGATTCTTTTGGCGGAACCTCCTTTCGAAGATCATATCGGGAATTGTCGGCACGTTAATGCTTCCGTACGAGTTCGTTCTCGCATATTATTTTTCATACCCTAATGATATTGGACGCGCACGATAACGACCCATGTGTGCTTCTAGAATTTTGTCAGCACTGCCAGCACTTGCCCATCCGAGGGAGACCAATTCTATTATCGCATATTTACCATAGTTTCTTAGCTGCAAAACTACAGGGCTGTCAAAACCTCATCGTGTATGCGATTAAACGTCACTATTCGACGATTAAGAATCCATCTCTTCATCATTGGTCTAATAGAGAATAAAGCGGTCAATTATTCACAAAAGATAAATAGCGCGACTATTCAAAATAGCGCTGATTTACCGCAATTCACACGATTTTTAGAGGCAAGTCAAACTGCGATCTAACATTCCGAGATGAAAGAGAACTGTTCTATACACCCCCTATCATATATGCCATACATGTTATTAGACCAGTGTCGTGCCGTGCGTTTTTGCAACGCAGATTGCATGCTTTGATGTTTTAAAGTACACAATCCCCAAAAATCCTTGACCCCAAGGATTGCTTGATAAGGCTCTGCCGGTGAGTGTTAGGAAGTCGATGGAATAATGAAGCAAGAGCACGGCCAGCATGATCTGTCCACATAAAATTGAGCCGATTGTTATTGTCCAAGTTAATCGACTCGCCCTTCCAATCTTCTCCATTTTATTTCGAGACCGTCTCTGTCACGATGCGTTCAGTGTATTTTGAGGTGCTTCGTTAGTAACGATAAGATCTCAGCTCGCGAATAGTTAGTTTGTAAACGTATACAAAGCTACAAAGGGTGGAAAGGACCAATCCGCAAGAGCAGGGTGCAATTATTATTGCGACATCGCCGACAAACCGAGCACGCGGACTACTCCGCAAAACGAGCTGGCTCTCGAATAATAGAACAAGAAGTCAAAAGAACGTTCGGCTTTTCTTTCCTTATTTGCCGCGCCTTTACGACTGCGTAAGCAAAACAGAATGTGCGTGTGCGTGAAAATCACTGCGTGCGTGCACGCGTTGCACATGCATGCACGTGTCTTCTTCTACGGAAAAGAAATCGGCATGCGTTCGCATTGCTCGACGCTCGAAAAGAAATAAGGTTTGTGTCTCGCGTGTTCGTCGTGTGGCATAGTCGCCACGAACGTCGTCTTCTAGCTTTCCTTTATTTTACATAATACGTGGTAGTGTCTAGACATTGTCGAAGGGAACGCCGCGCCAATATAATTCGGGAGAGAAAAAGACAGGCCGGTTAGACCAGCGGCGAAACAGGAAGAGGAAAAGGAAACCGTGCAAAATTCTCTATTTTATCAGTTCTCCGATGGGCGATTGAGTATTATATAGCGCGCTTGTGATGCGTTCCTTTTTTAAAAGCGATCATAGTAAGTTGCCCGTCAGCAACTTATCGTAATCCGACGTAGCAGTAAGTCTTATAAGAAGCGAGCAACCAATATCATTCCTCGATTGAGCACGTACACTCGTTTCGTTTTTCATTGGTTTTCGCCCACATCCCCGCCACACTAATTACTCTGTTTTCGTTCTCGATTAGTGCAATCCATTAGTTCTCCGCAGCATTTTTTCTCAGAAGGAGCGGATGTCGTGCACACACACACACATACAATCTCATCAGTGCAAATCAGTTTTTCGCACCGCCAATTTTTGACCCATTATTTTTTATATCGCCGCACGTCGGTGATGTTAGGATGTCGATCAGGAGTCCCTCGCCCCTAATTTTAACTAGTTGTATCACATTTCTTTCCCTATCGTATCTTATTATTATTTTTTTTTGTTTCACCTCTTTTGTTCCTTTTTAATTCGTACAAAGTTTTGAGCGACTTGGCCCCTTCCAATGCCAGCGTCCCACCCTGCCAATCCCTCACCCTCCATCCCTCACCCCTCACCCCTCAATTTCAATTGTCAATAATATGTATTCAGTATTCGTGTTATTTTAGATTATTATTATTGTCAGGTATATTATGGTTTATTATATCATTATTACCAGCCACGAACATTGTAATCTATTATTATTCTACAATACATGGTTTTTCCAAAAAGTTATACGACTTGTATATGGCTCCCTTTCATCCTGCGCGGTTGTACTCGTTAACAAGTGCAATACTTGTCTATTCAATTAACTTGTAGCAAGTGTAACAAGCCAGACGACGATGTCGGCAAGCTGTTACTTTCACTGGTGCGCGCGGTGCCCCAAAGAGAAAGAAAGACGGGAGGATTTCTGGCTGGCGTTAGAGCAGAAAGGAAGAATGAACTGGAGAATGAAACTTTCCCTTTCCATTGGTGCCTGACGGGTAGTAGAGCCTCTAAACACACACGTAAATGCAGACGTGGTGGCCGCTTTCGCCTTGGAGGACGGAAGCCTCTCTCGGACTCGGACATCCTCGCTGGCACACCGGAAACTAGAGGTGTCCCGCACCGTCATTCAGTACTCCTAACGCGTTAACCGAGTGAACGCTTGATCAAATTCGATTTTCACCGATGACACGAAGGATTTCGATCGACCGTCACCGCCACCGGCATCTGCATCTTGAAATACTAATACGCCGGCGACTTTCGCTTAGAAAATGCATCTGGTGATGGTGCCGTTCCCAGGACCTCAGTTCCCCAGGAGACCATTAGTGCTTCATTTCTCGGACGTCGAATTATTGCAAATTATTGCTACACCTGGAGATCATTAGTGGCTGACCTCTGGGACACGGAATTATTGGAAAGTGATTGGTTTTAGTTGACTGAAATGAATTGGAGTGTTCTCCGATTGTCTATGAAGCTTGCAAGTATGAGACATGTGTTTACCAAAAAGTTCAATTGGTAAATAGGGGAGTAGTCAGTGGCCGAAAAGTCATCGGGGTCCCGATGAAAGAGAATAACATTGCTATCATGGCTGACAAGGGCACTGGACGATATCGGGCGTACATACATGGCAAAACGCTTAATTGCACTTTCAATGATGATCAATGTGGTGGGCGCAGTAGTGGAGTGCCACTATATCGGCGGAAGGGAGAGGAGGCAAAGAAGGAGCACACGAAAAGTAGGAGAGCGTAGCGTCGACCTTTCTCTCAAGAAATGTGCGGAGGAAACTTGTTCCTAGCGTACAGCCGCTCCAGTAGTACTGGCGTCCCTCGGCATCAACACTCCTCCGAGAACAAAGAGGATCGCTTCTCATCAAAATACGCGATCGGGATGCTCGACACTTTCTTATACCCGGCCTATCGCTAAATTCGAAATCGAGGCAATCGCGTGATTGTTGTTAGTGTCTATTATAGACAAGTACTCGTAGAAAATCGTCGGGAGTTCCGCCGCGAGAGAGAGAGTGAGGGAGACTAGTGCATTGAGAACGAGGTCTGTCCGCCATCGTATCAATTCCAATCAACCTGGTCCCCTCATCGAGAAACAATGAAGGAAATAAAGGACGAGGGGCCCCACACGTCCTCGAATCCCGAGGATTTTACAGGTCAGTGTACACTTTCATCTTTGAGCATTCTTCCGTTATGCGCGTCTCGCCTGTCCGTCCGTCCTTCGCTCGGAGAAGCCGTTCATCTTGAGAATATCTGGTTGGATAGCAATTTTTTCGCCGAGTTCATCGACTTTTCTCTCGTTACGCATAAACAGGCCATTGTTCAAGAGTAATTGGCATTCGTCATGCAGCATCACAGTCTCGGCATTCAGTGAATCCACGCATTTCTGGTATTGCGCTCGAGATTTTAGCGGGGCTTGCTTAATCACCTGTTTCTACCTTGCGCAATTTCTACCTGCTTGCCCGCACGTTCTATAACTCGTCAGACTTTCAAGCATTCTAGCTACACAATTTTAAACCCATTAAACTGGCGACCTTTGATTGGGAGGAATACTTCTTCGATAATAAAAAATCTGAATTTGTAATTCCGAACGATGTGACGGGCGTTTTCGAAACTAGTTAGAGATCGCTGTGGACCGTCAAGCATCCGTGACTGTTTCAAGGTTGAAGTGCGTATTCCGTCGCGACTTTCGTAATAGCACGAAGGTATAGAAGATACATGAACATCTCCTCCATGACGTGCGTCCACTTAGATAATCATTCATGATGGCTTTCCATTAATATTGACATTTGGTATTAAAAGCAGTTTTTATTATTCTCACATTCTAATAACATTCCTCTGATTCATTGACTTGTGATAACTGCAGTGAATAATTACTAGAGCCTGTAATTACACGCTGGTTGCATCTAATTCACAATTCATATCTATATAATGAGGCATGTTGAATAATTCCCGATAGCTTCTAGTCATTGGCAAAAAGCTTGTGCTTCGCACATGGAAAAAGTGCGAATAGAAATGGTCAGCCTTGACTTACATTCGTTGGCATTTAGCACACTTAGGACTAGCCAATCCAAGCAGTTCTTTAACGCACGCTAATTATTTTCCACGACTCGACTCCTGTCGGAAAGATTTCCCATTCGAGGCTGATGAAAGAATGCGCGAATTTTCTTGGAGCTTGGAGGAGCAGGAGCTCTGTACCTATAAGGAATGTGATCGGGCGAAAGTAGCGATTTTCGCAAGGATACCGATGACATAATCACGAGTGACTTTCGATCGTACGTGCTTAGAGCAGAGATAGCTGTCAATGATGCTTTGCAAAATAGGCGCGACCTCCAAGCCTCGAGAATTCTTTGCCAGAGAAGATTCTTTGTCTCGCGTTCGAGAGAAACGCTAGTATAATTTTAAATGATCATCTCATTGCAACCCCTTCCGCACTGGATATAACATGTTCGAGCATGTCCCGATCAGCAGTGTCGATTAGTTGATTTTGTCCCGATGCCAGTCACGTTCGCCGCACAGATGTATCCACTTTCGATAGAGCAGCATACTAAGCAGCCTTCCTTCTGTATTCTCGCTCGTGGAATCCCAGCATTACCAATTACCAATTTCGAACACGAATGCCGCGGCACGCTTCAATATCGCGTTATTTAGTTTAGGACCAATTAAACACTAGATTTTTTTCCCTTCGAAATGCATTTCAGATATCATCGAGAAGAGAGTGCAGGTGCTCTTTAAAGAGGGCCCTAACACCCCGATGGATTTCAAATGGATTAAACCGGAATTTCCCGAGTTCTTCGATCAGAAGAAATTCGAACTGGGCCAACGCACCTATTACAATAATATGTTCGCGATGATGGTCGCAAAACTCTCTGGATTGGTAACTGTGTTGGCAGTGCCAACAATTCTCGACGTTTTAATATTCACCCAGCAGAGCAGTACGGTTTGTACTGCTTTTCGCAGATATGTCTCGACGGTGTTGCACACGTGGATCTGGTACAAGAGGAAGCCCGCCGTCGAGAATGAGTGAGTCAATTGGAACCAATTTACCGCCCTGTTCTGACATAACACACCAACCTATCGGGAGTAATTACCTTCATAAAATTCATCGAACGTACGACGAATCGCGTAATAAGCCGATAGTAGCGCCGATAGTATTTTCGGTTCACCTGGGCTCCTTGGACTTTCCAACAACCTAGTTGCCATCTATAGATATCTTCGAATACTCGAATCCCTCTATTCATTGGCATTCAAGCAACCACCGGATCCGGTATTTTTAATGAATTCATCTCGCCAAATATATCATGCCGAGCAGACGTGATCGCCTCGAGGAATTATTGGGAAAATCCAGACTGTTGTGGATAACGCTCTTTAAATTATGTGGTCCTTTAAATACTGTCTGACGAGCGATCGCATTATTTATTCGAAGCACGTCTTTCGATGGCTGGCCGAAAGGTTTTTCGGTTCCCATGCAATATGAGGATGTAGAGACATGCGGGACATCGTGTTCGCAGGTTCCTGGATTCGTTGAAGATCGTGCGAAAGAAGCATTGCATAGCATTTCGACGAAGTGCACAGGGTGGCTGTCAAAGGGTTTCACAATTGGACATGGCTGTAGCACAATTCGGATTCATCGGATTCACGCTGCTCAGTGGCGATTACCTTGGCGTAAATGCCACCAACGAGGAGCTCGATGCATTGGTTCATCTCTGGCATGTTGTAGGAAACATGCTTGGCATGGAAGAAAGGTTCATAGAACGGAAAACTCGAGTAAACAAAATAAGACATGGAAAACTTAAGGAATTCGGTATTCCAGATTCAATATCTGCAGTGGAACGCTCGAAGAAACCAGAGCGGTTTGTGGTCGGCTTCTCGAAGAAGTTATTTTACCATTGTTGGCCAACAAAAGCAAAGATTTTGATAGAATGAGTCGCCACTTGATCGAAGGTTTATGGCCAGTAAATCCACAGTTGGATACGGACGCCTTCGTTGGCTTTACTCTTCATTTGGCATCGCGCGCTGCTCCAAATAATAATCATTCAATAAAGATAGGTGGGTGTACAATTGACTGATTAATAAGGAAATGTACTGATTGAATTTCATATTGCAGACACTGCCAAGATGTCCTCCTACAGTAGATTCATATTCGGTTTGCAACTATTCGTCCACAAGCATCTACTGCAGAAAGATAACTGGTGGTCCAACATCTTCCGAGTCTATCTCAACGCACAGATGCGACTGGCATTATTCCTCACGGAATATTTCCCTTTCCTCGCTTATTACATGTTTGGCAGGAAAAAGTCGCACGTTAATATATTCTCGCTACGTCATTGATTCATTGGAAATCCATTCGTTTGGATCTCGAAGTATTAGAAAGTAAAATGCCAGTCTATTTCGGGGAAGTGTGAATATGGTCGGACTAGAATATTTGTTATAGATTAACAATAACGGGATAAAAGCTGCCGGTTAATGTTAAATCGTTCGATAAGTCAAAGGCCGCGGATCTATTTTTATACGTAATTTGATAATCAAAGTAATATTAATTAAGGACGAAGCTCAATCTAGTGTGTAAAGGAAGTCAATAGGGTAAGGCGAGTGCTCAAGTATCCGGGAACAATTTAGCGCGTAAGGTTTCTTTCACTTTTTCTCGATTCTATGTCTTGACATTTATCGAGAGTGCTTTGTACACATTGTTGCCCAAGACTGATGGGACTGTTGCTCGCAATAAATTGTTATCTGTCTAGAAGAAGTCTGGATGTATGGAAGAGTGGAAAATAAAAGTGTTAATTACTCGATAATTAAGGAAGGCTTGTGCGGAGGACGCGATATTGTGGCGCCGTTTGAGAATGTCGAGAGCAAGAGCGATATAGATGTGCTCGGAGTGGGGTGCGCGTCGCTACTGAGAAAGTCCGAGGTCCGGACTAACAGCGCTGGCTCCAGTACCGACTACCGACCCACCACTCCACTACCTGCGCCCGACTGATGCGCATCAGTTCCGCTCCCCTCAAATACAAAACAATAACATATCAGCAGGAAATCTTTGATTTGAGGTGCAAAATTCATCGTTGCGTATTTTATAATTCCATAGAATTTCATGCGAGAAAGCACCATTCTTCCTTCTACCTTAGGGTCTGATAAATGTTTCCCAGGTATGATTTGAAAAACTTTTAACTCTCCTCACAGTTTATCATTTCATCTGGAGTCTGATTAATCTTGTGCACAGTTTACAGTAACGTTGTTAGATCATGGTAAAGATAGTAAACTCTAAACACTTTTATTTCCACATTGATTTGGAGCTACGCATTGCGAGTACTGGGCTTCCGAATCCGTAAAAATGGTACTGCGTCGTACGTGTCTCGGCGTAATGCGTAGAAAGATGAGCCTGTCTCACTCTCTCTCCCTTTGTTTCAATTACGGTCAGAAATCGACTAATTGCCCCCAGCACCGACAGAGAGTATTTTTTCCGGTTGATATTGCTTCCAATGTCAATGAGCGCGTCTACGTGTTGCGTAAAGCTAGCGCGTATATCAACAGTGACTCTCTGCGGCCTTGTGCCTCATCAGAGGGAGAAAACAAAATTTCGCCTAATAATGTCCGGCGCACGGACCGGACCGGACCGCCGGGCAATTTGTATCAATTCGTCACGAGCGTCAAACGATAGCGCGAATTCATTTAGAGTCGCGCAACCAAATGACAAATGTTTCCGAGTGGAAGATTTCTCTCTGGAAGAATACTATTACTATGTGGCAGGCGGAGATTCTATGAGGACGAGAAGATGCCCGGTGGTATTGGAGGATCAGTTTAAATATCATTGAATGTCGAGTGACGAAAGCTCTTCGGGAAGCACTACGGTACTCGAGAGAAAGCACAGAGGCACATGCTACTGCGGATGGGAGGCGAAATTTGGATATGGTGTTGCGGTAACCCTCGCCGTCTTCGAGGCGAAAAGGTTTCTCATGCTGATCCTGGAGGTCCTCGCCGACTGGCAAGTAATTCGATTTGCCGGCGGCTTGATTCCCCTCTTATTGACTTTAGCTGACATTGCTCTCGGTCTTCCGACCGCTCTTACCACTATCCGAGCTATTCGCCCGTAAGCCATTACCAATCTACGCTCTTTCCAAAATAATCTTCTCATCCAACTATAAATTCCAATTTTTATCCCCGCAGACGGAAGCACCGGGATTGCTATGTTGGAAAAAAGCGAACTTTATCCTGGCTGAGATTAGTCATAGCATTATGCGCCCTGATGAATTTAGCCACACTGATTTCCATAGGATATCATATTAAGATTAGACAGTCCAGTTTAACACAAGTTTTTAACACCTCGATGCACTTGTACACGAGTGCGCCTCCAGACAAGTATGCCATCGACGAGATACAATTCGATTTTCAATGCTGTGGTTATACTTCCTACGAGGATTGGTTCCTCTTCGACTGGCAGGTGATTCCGAAAGGGTAACGCTTCATTACGATTGAAATCCTAAATAATTGAGCCATCCCCAACATTTTTACGGGCTTCGAATCATTAGAGAATAGACTACACTTCACGAGAAGAGGTGGCTGAGAAGGATTTGCTTTCGGAGGAAGGGACGAGGGATCAAAGTGTTCCATTCAGTTGTTGCAATATCGAAGCAATGGCTCCATGTGTTCATACGGAACTCTCCGGTACAGAAATTCCCACGATCAACATAAATGGCTGCGTGGCAATGTTGATTCCTGTTCTACTAAGAATCGTGATAGTTGCCTATCTCGTGACGAGCACTCTTCTCGTCACACAAATTATCCTAACGTTTCTGGTCACAAAGGCAAGTCAAAGAATGGTGTAGGCGAAAGAAGTAACGTTAGAATTTTATGTAAATTGATATCCTGCTCGCCTCTCTCTTCCCAGATCACCCGCAAACTACTTTTACCCGAGACACGACAGTATAATTACAGAAACGCTGCAACGGACATTGTTCCTTGCACGGTACCGTTCAATTCGACAAGGTACGATATCAAGGAGACACGAAGGGAAACTATTAAGTATAAAGATAATAAAAACAGCTGCTATTTTAAGCGTGAAAGGGTTAAAATCGGAGCTCTCGAAGGTTGGAGAGATTCTCACTTAATATTTTGATTGGCGCGGATAAGATAAGCGTCCGAGGCGCAGATACACCTGCTCTAGTTTGCCTGGAGAGTGAGTAAATCGAGTTATCGTTGAATTTCTATAGTTCGACAGCGGAAAAGCACGGAAGCAGCTCGTCACTATCGGGCTACGAGTCGGCGGCGCGTCGCGATCGAGTGAGAAGAGTGAGAAGAGGCTTGGCGAAAAAGATCAGACGAGCTTCGAGCACGAGATGCATGCGTGCCCGAGATGCGAGTGGTCCACTCCACGAATTTCCACTCTCATCCTCGGATTCGGACGGCCCCTGTCTCCGGTATCCTTGTCGCTCGGTGAGCAGGCAGCAAGCGGCGAGGATTGATCCAAGCGTGCACGAGCAACACACCCTGTCCAAGAAGAGTCTGCTAGCTAAGGCGGCACAGCGCTGAAACCTCGATCGAAAAAACATTGCGACTCTGGAACTCATTTCCTAACAGATACCATCGCATTTATAAACCAGCCGGATCCCCAGAAATAAGATACGGCCTGGTGAAATCCTTCCCGAAACTTGGCTCGATCGTTTGCAGCTTTGACTTCTTCCGAAACTCGTGACGCCTCCTCGAGCCGATGCGTATGACTTCATTATCTCAGTAAAAGATCAACGGAATATTTCTGGAAATGGCGAACTGTCAGACCGGCTGATAAAATCTGTGACGCGATAGCGGGGAGGAAAATTCGTGAAAAGGAGAGTTACGAGAATCGAGGAAGTTGGTGGATGTTGCGAAAGCACTTTGGGCATTAGTCCTTATCGGAACTGGATCGGAACAAAAGCTACCGTCCTCCCAACTCTGCCCACTGACGACCACGACAATGACAAAACACTAATTGCCGCGATTAGAGGTAAGTTGCAACATTAACAGAGGAGGGAGACGGTGGTGGGGAAGTGGTAGTCTCCGTTTGAAATTCAAGATCGCACGCGGCACCGCAGTACAGATTAAAACGGCGCTCGAAACACATTGTTCCCTTTGTGAGTGTGTATCCTTCTTCACGCGTGACAAAATCCCGCTAGCATTAGTCTGCTAGTCGGTGGAAGTACTCAAGTATTTCTGGATCTAAGTGGTGAGATGTCCAAGATTTTTCTTGTACTCGAATTCTTAGAATTCCAAGTGAAGAGAAAAATGCCCCCGTCTCCACGAGGTTTATCTTTTCTCATTCGCATTTCTCAAGCGGCTCGAGCGGCAGTATTGCATGCTAGAAATATCACTGGGAGCGAGGGCAATTCGAAACTCATTCCACCATACGAAATTAGCATTCTCTGGCAGCGCGGTAAAAGGGCCGAGGGATTTTCGGAAGGTCTAATTCGATAGTAGATAAAAATCCAAACTCTCCCCATTCAACGGAAAAATAAACGTTACTGCCTACTAGTTGAAATCTAAATAGAAGGTTCAATTGGTCTGAAATTGTAAAGAAGGCTGGATATAAATTGAAAGAAAGAAGAGATAGTTTGAGTGGCGCGTAAAGCGCGCCGGCGAGTGCGCAGAGCGTGCGCGCACTTTAGTTGGCGCGTTTTCGTTGAGAATAGATGGCAGATGAATCGGGGGGAGTATGGCGTCGAGGGGGGATCCAGGGGGCGCGCGTTAGTCCGCGTGGAACCGTGTTCGAGTACGGATCGTTTCTTAGCCCGCTAATTTCCGTTTGGGTGCTCGATCTTGTCCGCCACTCCGTCGATATCATAGCATGTGCCCACCAGTTCACAGCCACGTACACGTTTACCTGCCGCACCACCAGCCTCACAATAAACTCGTCTCGTACGGCTACCGTTAGGGTCGCCGTTCAACGTGCTCGTAACCTGCCCTTTTGGTGTGTCGCCAGCGCGCGCGCTCGAGAAGCGTGAGAGGAAAACCGGTGGTATTGGCAGCGCGTCGTCCCCCTTCGGTTCACCACCCCCGAGTCAAAAGAGAGAGCAGCCTGATCTTTCTGCCGCGTGTCCATCTCTGCCGAGCGGAGGCTGCGCCAGAACATCGGAAGCCGCGATCCTGTGCAGTGCTAGCATGATCTTCTTTTGGATATTCTAGTGCCGAGCCGCTCAGATCGTCCACGCCGGCTGCCCGGGCTCTCGCACGTGCCGTGTTAGTGAAGTGTCTTGCTCCAGCGTATTCTACTATCTAGGAAATCATCCCCGGTCTCCATTTACCGGCCCTCAACACACTCAGTATTCCACGGATCGGACTCTCGCTCCCCTCCAGCCAGAAGACAACAGTCAGACAAAGACGGGAAGAGGCAGACAGGAGCGCGCGGTGAGCGGTGCGAACCTCCTCGACAGCAGAGGCCAACAAGGAGGAAAGGAAGGAGAAGGTGGTGCTCGCAGGAGCGAACAGCCGAGATCCGGAGAACGAGATTGGGAATTGCGAGAGCAGGCGAGCTGAACGTTGCAAGAGGAAGCGGTTGGAGGCCAGGGAGAGGAAAATCATCGAGCGTTTCCAGGATAAATTCGAGAGGAATATGAGCTACTGCACGAGTGCCCCGATCGTGACCCAGACCTGCGAGACCCTGCTGAGCAAGTGCGAGGTACCGATCATCGACCTCGCTCACATGGGTGAGTCGCGCGGAGATACTACACTCAACACCTTTGCCATTCATATCTCGCTCGATCCAAGATCGATCTAGATGTTGTGTACGCGCGCCACACACATACTTAGTCATCGGAGCAATCGGCTGGCCGCACGCGAATCGCCCTGCTCTCGTAACTCGGTCATAGGTCGGCCCACTGACGAAATTGGCTGCTCCTCGAGAGCAATGACGAGCGTACTACAAAATTGAGCGCCGAGAGAGAAAGAGAGCGGGGTCCGCACGTGGCACCAAAGACGCCTAGCAGTGCATAGTGCAGATCGCGAGCCAGTCGTGTTGCCAATGACGACAATCTCGGGATATATACGCATATGATGCTGCACGCATCATCCTCGATCACTGATTAATAGACCTCGACTAGTTAGCTACCGGCGAGCTCGCGAACAAACCACTTCCAGATATTGGCGTCGTAGAAATTCACCGATGAACTTTAGCTTTCTCGAGTGAGGGAAGAGGCGCGTCGGTGGCAGTGGCGGTGGCGGTGGCGGTGGCGGCTGCCAACTCCTCTCGCTCGGCGTCACATTGGCATTATTAGCGAGCGCTTCCGAAAATAGCGTAGGATCAAAGACCGCGCTCTCGTTAACGAATTAGATGGCTCTCGCAATGAGAGAACTTTCCCACGGCCGGAGAACGCCTGATAGACTGGTCTAGGGCTCTCAACGAGCGACAGATACAATTGGTATTATAAGGAATTGAGAGGATTCGAGGGAGACGACGCTTTTACGGTTGCTTGGCAACGAGGCCAGGCAACTGGCCAGACGATACCAGCACCAGCAGCAGCCGGTCAGCCGCAGAGCCAGCCAGCAGCAATGCGATCTCGGAGGCGCCTACCTCGGGCGACGGGCCACGGGCCAGGGGCCCCTTCGCTTGAGGTCAGAGCCCCTCGCCTCGCACAAAGAAGGGCCTGGCCCCTCCCTTGGCGCCCTTCTCTTCTCCACTTATACTTTATACACAGGCTCTCACGATGGACGCACTCTCCTACCTCTCCTACACTAGATATTCAGCTGATTCCTCCTCACTCTCGAGGTTACAAAGCGTCCAACATTTGATTTCGCAGTTGGCACACGCCGGAATAAGATTAGCTTCGATGCCACCAGTGAAGGTTTTCTACAGGCAGACACTCCACGAGGAATATCACTTAGGATTCCTTGCTGTGATACGATACTACTGGCCTATCCCTCCGAACACCTTTATTCCTGGAATCAGATAGCTGGCACCGGCCGACAACACTTGGGAGCTTGTTTGAGCAGTGGGATACCTATTCATACAAGTTTCCTCGGCCAGCGAGTACTGGTAGTTCGTGGAAATATATTGTCACGTTGAGTACGTGGTTCAAGACTCGAGACACGCATCTTGCGAGGGTTCACGGTTGGACGTGGAGTTTTGAAAGGCCGTGCTGTAGGTTTAAATATTTCTTTCATTAAGCTTTCCTGATCTTATCACGCTGGATCATTGTGCCACTCGAATAAAGGAGTCCGCGTGCCTTTGTGGTGCGCGAGTTAGTCGACAAGGAGTTAAGTGCTAGCCCGGCACGCCACAAATAATGACTCGGCGTGCGTGCGTGCGAGCGACATAAGCGAAAAGCGACGCGTTTTCACTCCACGGCTGGTTGCGTGCTCGTGATTTTTTGGTACCACCTCTCCGGTTCTCTCGTCTCGATTCAGCACTCGTCTTTCAGCAAGTGTTTTGCTCTCGCTGGGAGTACGGGCAGAGCGGGCAGAGCGGGCAGCAGGCCATCGACCATACGGCCCACTCACAATGCCCAGCCAGAGTGAAAGAAACCGTTCTTTCATGACCGAAAGAGTTAGAGCCAACTCTCCTCCTCTCAACCTCTCCACACTAGTCACTCGCGACAATGCGTCACGTAATTACTCATCGGTCATGCAAAATTCAACGATCGCCCGTCGCAATTCGATGAAGTGGCGACTACTTCTACTATTCCCGATACACTTTCGGTCTTGCTTCCCGTCCGCGCATGCCTGACAACGCATCAGACATGCTCACCACCTGTTGCTCACTCAAACAGACGCAGCGATCCAAATTCCATCGGTGCTCTTTCCTTTACCGACCCTATAATTTTCCACTGTTCGTCAGACCGATGATGCACTTCAATTTTACGGTATTAGCGTTTGATATTCGTTAAAGGATGATTGCGGGCGGGAACGAACTCCGCCTATATCTGATAGAGACGTAGAAGCTTGAGCGTTGAGTGCTCGATCAGCTGCTCGGCTCGTCTTCCTTTACATTTTCTTGGGTATGGCCCTCCGAGCACTAGATCGAGGCCTTTTTCGCTTTGCCACGCTTTAAAATCCTCAAGCAGACTGTACTCGAGACGTAGACATGCAACACGCACGCACTCTGCTTCTTATCGCGCTCGACTTCCGACCTTCTTCGAAACGTGACTTCCCTTTCCTGATGAATGCTCGCGATGTCCTTACCTCGACTATTCCAACTGCCCCTGCCCTGCCACGCTTATGTAATTGGGAATTTCGAGAACAGCCGATTGGCTGATTTCTATCGGTCGCAATCAATGCATAGAACTATGTAACATGGAAACTTGGAAGCGCGCTCTTCGAGAATTATCGTTGCCACGCTTGGCTCGATCCTATCTTCTATCTTGAGGGGATTTATTACGGTATGACAAAGGTGCGCGCCTCGCAAAAACTCTCGGACGTCTCCGCTCACTTTTCGCAATTTTATCTGCCACCGCGGCGCATCGGTTCCGCATTGCACAGATGGGCGCTTCGTGCCCGAGGCAAATGAGAGGAGCGCAGCATTTGCTTCTCTGTTAGTTTGCACGTTGTACCTCGGCGAGTGTCCCCGAGAATAGACGCGCCTTCCAGCGATTTGAATTTTTTCTTCCAGCTACCTTCCAGCGAGCTCGCTCTCTGCCTCTCCCGTTGCAATTGATCTTTGCTCAAGTAGCACCAGACACACGTACACTTTTCCTTCGTGTGGCTGGTATTACCAGTTTCATAATACACCGACGAAAGCAACCTTTCGTGTTTCGCCTTATCGTAACTCGAGTCATTTCCTGTCGTTTACATCCCTGAGAACTTGTCCCTCCTGTTCGATCCGCCCTAGGAAAAGGGCTCCACTATTTCTTCGTACTAGCATCGAAAGACACTCGCTAATTATCGAAGAATCACTCATCAGCAAGGAATTTCTAGTGGATACTTGTGAACGTTGGCAGGAAAAGGGACCAGTAGAGTTTTCGATTCGAGGAACGTACCGGCCACGACGTTTTAATAACACGCTCACCACTGCCTTTGACATTCCATCGAAATCGTGTTTGCGAAAGCACCGGCTGGCTGGTTGGCTGGCTGGCTGGCTTGCTCGCTCGTTCGCACTCGCTCCTGCTGAAAGTCTGCTGTCGAGCTTCGAGATAACGCTAACGTCGCCTGGCATTATTTCGCCTTCTGGAATTACGTGCTTGAATGCGCTTGAACTATCAAAACAACTCCGCCTTCTAAAGCACGTTACCAAATACGATGTGTTTTCCTTCTTAAATACGATAACTGTGGAGATTTGCAAGGCGGCGCGGCTGGTATTAGCTACTGTTAGAAGATAGTAGTTCTCTCGCGAGGAGACCAACTCTCCAACTTAGCATAACCGGGATAGTGCAATGCATAACTGGTGTCAAGCAATTGCAATTCTTTCGAGAGGCTCGAACGGAAATTCTGTCAGATAATCTTCAGAGAATTCCCCGAGACGTAATATCTTTTTCCTGACGACCAATTCATCAGTAACGATTTTCCTGTTGATGAATACACCATCGATAAAAAGTGCCATTGCCTTTTCTTCGAAGAGAGCCGTTTAATCCATCGATGAGGTACATCGCTCGCGCTGATACCAGCTGCTTTCCACCTTAAACTCACTCTCACGTCAGAGGAGGATTATTCCCGATAAATTGCCGCATTCAAGAATAAAGCCGAATGATCAGATTGAGCCCCCTTTGTACGTTCTGGTACGTCGCAATCTCTGACGCAGACACTTTTGTATGTACATGCGCTTATGATATTCCAAGTGCACCTGCAGACACCGCTTGTCACCGACACGTAAGCCGCGCTCACTCCTCACGTGCCCCAATAAAACATAATTGCGCGCAATTACTCGGAAAGTTCGAGTTGGTAATAAGATTGAAATCTTTCCCTGCGATCTTCACGGATTCTCGCGCCTCACTCTACATCCATTCTATAAATGAGGGTCAATTTCTACTTGGTTATTTTCAATCAGCTTGATTTTCTTGCGGTCGACAAGATAAGAGGGCGACGAAAAATATTTTGACGAATGCTCGGCTAGCCTGTTTGCTGGATTTGTCCTCGCAGTGAGTGTCTCTCTCAGCTTGCCATCATATCCAGTCCCTCTCGTAAGTGGTACTTTCGAAAAGCCTGGATTTCCACGTGTCACAATGCGTCGGACACGCGTACTTTCTCGCAAATGTTGGGAACGCGTACCGATAACCGGCCGGATAGCAAATCCTTGAGGACTTACACTACTGAAACTCCCTATACCACTATCGAGAGCGGATATCGCGGCTTCGTATGTCAACATATATTAGGTATAAACAGAGATTAGTCGACAGTCTACATCAGTTCCGAAATGGAATCCGTCAGAGTCGCCGCACGACGTCGTGTTCATTTATATTTCGCGTTAAGGACTTACTGAATTCGCAGAAGTCAGCGCAAAATGTAATGACGTCACCGATGTCCAAGAACCTTCCCCGCTTTATAAACGCGCACAGCATTTATCCTCGCTCTATGTTTAGCCTTCCGTGTAATTATTTCGTTGGAAGATTCTCGAGAGTCGCGGCTCGAACCTCTCCCTCCCTTCCCCAGATTTCTTTCCCGTCCAGAGCAAAGAGCGATTGAGCTAATACGATGCCTTTTGCAAAATGAATTTCCCCAGTGGATTGAAGATGATATTGCCGCGTCGAAATCTTTATTGATTGCGACCGATTTACCGAGGCGGTTGCAGAGGCGTTTCATTGCGAAAGGCAAGCAGGCAAGCAGGCAGGCAGGCAGGCAGGCAAAGGCAAGCTGGTGGTGGTCGTGCCTGGAGTACAGAGAGTGCGGCGCGACTGTCCGCTTGGAAACCGAGAAGGAGGTCGACCTCGATACATCAGAAGGAAACGACTCTTTTGAGAAATACGCGCGCACACTCTTTGCAGCAGACTCTCGCGGAGCTGAGAAAGTGCGGCTCGAGTACACAGGGTACCGCGGTGACATGCCGTACTCTTGTCAGCCTATAAATCAAGAGGTTCTCACCGACTGGTAGATAAAATCGCGACAATTAAATTATGAAACACCGACGCGCAGACATCATATGCATCGACATAAAACCCGGCCATCACCGTCTTCTTACTGTCCTGGAGAAATAAACATGCCAGCAAAACTCTTCAATTCCTTTTTAACTGCTTTCTGAGACATAGCGAGTAAATCGGGCAGAGCGTTCGACGTGGAACTCGGCTTTTCGAAAAACTTACTTTCTCGAGACACTCTCTCTCCCTCCGAGACTTTCGCCCAGCTGACTCTCTGCACACCGATCGATGCTGCACTCGTCACTCAATCATCTCTTTCACAACAATGAGCACTTAACGACTTAATACTCTTATGAGTACCTACCCTGCCTTAATTCGCCTGACGCGGCTCAATAACTTTGGGCTTTATCTGGCGACACGTTTTTGATGTTTGATCGAGAGGTTCAGGAAATAACAGATTGGAGTGCTTACACCATCAACGGTAATCCACTCATCAGTTAGCTTATGATGCTCTTCACTTTTTAAAGCACTTTGAAGCACATTCTGAAGGTCACGTTTTCGTGATTTTCTGAAAGTTTTCGAACTTTCCCGGATCGTTCGTACATTCATTGTTTTAGTATCACAATGGATAAAAAACATAAAACCAGTGGCAAAAGTGCCGGAATTATACCGAAAACAATTCGAAATAGCCTCCTGAATAATTGATCTCATCTAATTTTGGCAGTATTTCCTATGTTTTTTTATCTTCCCGACCTTTGCCGGGGCTGCAACTTTGTAGAAAGTGTTTTTTTGCATCGAGGAAGAAGTAGAAAAAATTCCAGAGCCCTAGCCCAAAATTCATTTTTTCGCAAATTTTTTAAGGCATACCCCTTCAAAAATTTTCGATTTTTCGAAGGTTCTGGGACCGGGACGAACGCTTGATTTTTCGATTGCTCGTGTCTCAAAACGGATAAAAAACATAAATGTTGTGGGGGAAATGCCGGATTTCTACCTAAAACACCTGAAAAACCGATCTTGAATATTTCATTTCAACAGTTTATGCCATGTTTTTTTATCTTCCCGACCTTTCCCGGGACTGAAACTTGGTAGAAAGTGTTTTTTTACATCGAGGAAGAAGTAGAAAAAATTCCAGAGCCCCAGCTCAAAATTCATTTTTTCGCAAATTTTTTAAGGCATACCCCTTCAAAAATTTTCGATTTTTCGAAGGTTCTGGGACCGGGACGAACGCTTGATTTTTCGATTGTCCATGTCTCAAAACGGATAAAAAACATAAATGTTGTGGGGGAAATGCCCGAATTCTACCTAAAACACATGGAAAACCGATCTTGAATATTTCATTTCAACGGTTTATGCCATGTTTTTTTATCTTTCCGGCCTTTTCCGGGACTGAAACTTGGTAGAAAGTGTTTTTTTACATCGAGGAAGAAGTAGAAAAAATTCCAGAGCCCTAGCTCAAAATTCATTTTTTCGCAAATTTTTTAAGGCATACCCCTTCAAAAATTTTCGATTTTTCGAAGGTTCTGGGACTGGGACGAACGCTTGATTTTTCGATTGCTCGTGTCTCAAAACGGATAAAAAACATAAATGTTGTGGGGGAAATGCCGGAATTCCACCTAAAACACGTGGAAAACCGATCTGGAATATTTCGTTTCAATGGTTTATGCCATGTTTTTTTATCTTCCCGACCTTTCCCGGGGCTGAAACTTTGTAGAAAGTGTTTTTTTGCATCGAGGAAAACGTAGAAAAAATTCCAGAGCCCTAGCTCAAAATTCATTTTTTCGCAAATTTTTTAAGGCATACCCCTTCAAAAATTTTCGATTTTTCGAAGGTTCTGGGACCGGGACGAACGCTTGATTTTTCGATTGTCCATGTCTCAAAACGGAAAAAAAACATAAATGTTGTGGGGGAAATGCCGGAATTCCACCTAAAACACGTGGAAAACCGATCTGGAATATTTCGTTTCAATGGTTTATGCCATGTTTTTTTATCTTCCCGACCTTTCCCGGGGCTGAAACTTTGTAGAAAGTGTTTTTTTGCATCGCGGAAGAAGTAGAAAAAATTCCAGAGCCCTAGCTCAAAATTCATTTTTTCGCAAATTTTTTAAGGCATACTCCTTCCGATTTTTCCGATTCTTCAAAGGTTCTTGGACTTTTCCAAGTGCTTCGTAAATTGTTATCCCTCTCAATCACTTTTT
The DNA here is from genome assembly GCA_910591665.1 of Ectemnius continuus. Classification (NCBI taxonomy): domain Eukaryota; kingdom Metazoa; phylum Arthropoda; class Insecta; order Hymenoptera; family Crabronidae; genus Ectemnius; species Ectemnius continuus. The sequence goes on along the minus strand of OU342868.1, from coordinate 753,805 downwards.
ATCCTCGAAATGCTGTCGAAGACAGTGCTTCCTAGGATCAATCGAGCCTTGGCGACGAGGATTTCCTTGCGGGGAAGCTGCTCATTGTTTATTTATAAGTAGCACTGATTCGAGGACTGAATAGTAACGGTGAGACGTTCCATTGTCTTCGGGGCGCGTATCATCTCACCTTCGATTTCTCTAACATTCAAGGATCGCGCGAGTGCACTCTTCCTGCAATGATTCCCCGACCAACAGCTTAGCTTATCTGGGTCGAACACGAGTAAGCAATCTTATTGAATTATAGTTGTAATTGTTCTCATATGTCACGAAATATTGTACTGCCAACGGTCCAAAAATAGAGGTGGAGAAATAGGTGGAAAAGTGGCCACTTTTTGCCTACAGTCTCGATTTACTCGGGTAAAATCATTGGGCGCCTTTCCCGACGATTGAGGGTCAATCACAGAAATGTCGAGTGAATTAGATCCATCGGGGAGCCGGCATACCGGGTCTATTATTAAAGGCCGGTGTCTCTCTTATAGTCTGGCGATATTAATACGACTGCGCCGAATCAGACTGAGTGTTAGTGTCGAGTGGTCGCATAGGCGGCTTTGGCTAGATGCCCAGGGTGCCGAGGAAACGTGTAAACGAGAAGACCTCTCCCTTTCCTTCTTCCTTTTGTGAAACGCCTTTGGGAATGGCCGAGACAGCCACTGTTTCAATGTCTATACTCTCCGTACATGCGCTTTCATAGTCGAGTATCTCACAGACGGGTAAAGGCAACTTAATTAATCGCCACTAGAATAAAGTGGTCGAGCAATTAATTGTAAGGGTGTACAACTTGGTCCGTAGTACCCACTATTCATAATTAATATCAATGGTTGCTCAATAAAAAAGAAATGGCTGGAGTAAATGGTATAAATACGTATTTCCCAAAGAATATGAGACGCGCGAGAATGATTAATAAGCAACAATAGTTAAAGGAGAATGTGGAATTTGGTGGGTCTGCAATGTGCATAACCATCCTTGGTTTGGCTTAATGCTTTCAGGTACAGAAAGGTGCCCTCAGAAGGGAGTCGTGAAGCAGGTGGCCTCGAAGCTGCTAAGGGCGCTGTCCGAGAAAGGATTGGCCTTGCTCGTCAACCACGGCATTCCGGAATGCAAGGTAGACATTGCCTCTGACGATTAAACCACTCGATGTACCGCCTCGATAACCGCCGATAGATTTATAGAACTTTCCTACCATAAATTATAATAGTCGTCTGATTACCGTTCCTTGCTAAAGCACTCTCCTAAAGTTGTACTTGAAATGCGGCCTCGAGTATGAGTAAAACAAAAGCTTGACCGTGTACCAGAGTAATACGAGCCAATTGCATGGGCAGCTTTGCTTAATTGGCTTCAACGTAGGATTATTTTGAAGGTGATCCTGGCTGATTACGCTTCGCGCGTGTTACGAGACGGTAGACTGTACCTTTACCGAGCCCCACAAGGGAAATACAAACAAAGACATTGGTTCGTAATGTTTTGGGGACGCGTGGCGTAAGGGGGTCAAGGTGGAGAAATTAATTACGGCTAAAGTATTCCGCAAGAGTAGACGCAGCGCAGACTGTGAGCCGATGGCAAAGAGAAGAAAGCATTACTATCTAGTCGATTCTTGAAAAGTGTCAATCACCCGTTAGACAAGCTTTCAAGGACTCATAGAAAAAGTCGACCTTACTCTGCCACGCACACAGTCGTAATAATTCTATAGAGTTTTGTATGAGAGTTCGCGCAGAAGACTTGTGGTGACAGTATGAGACAAAATTTGCTATTGAGTGCAAGACGGTTTATTGGCATACGCCTTAACAAACCGCACTCTACCTATCAAAAACTATTACTATTATTACGTAACACCGGCAGATTAAAGTCATACAGGGACTTTTGAATATTACGTCGACCAATTCGCATCGTGTATTTGAAGCAAACAATAAGCCAGCGTCACGCAATATGATTTTGTGCACACCGTGGCTCATTGTTTGTACTCGTGTAATGCTTTATCTAACATTGCGTAATAAAGTCGTCAGTAGGTGCAGGGTGAACTTTACTACTGCTTTACGCCGCATTACTGCGGTAGTTGCATGGAATAACTCAATAGGCAATACTCGGAAAACAGCTTAGCATTTGATTGAAGATAGGGAGATAGTTACGTTAAGTACATCCGGCAGAGAATTTAAGCGAATGCATTAACATCCCAATATAGAAACATTGTTATTGGAAGTACTTACAGTTTATTGATATAATTGTCATTGCAGTTGAAAGCAGCTTACAGAGCGTTCGATGAATTTTGCGAGCTACCTGAAGACGTGCGTGGCAAGTATGAACGAAATCCGGAGACCAATCACGGTTACATCAGCCCCGGGTTAGAACGGTATGTCTGGACGATCCAATAGCTGTTCGTTGAAATTTGAATTGTATGTCAATATTTCTTACTTACTGTGCTATCAGTAGTATGGACAGATCTGTAGAGAAGGAGGCTCGTCATGCGTTCAACGTGAGCGGGTGTGGGGGAACTCTTCCGGACGAAGAAGTGCCCACTTTCAGAACCGCCGTTGACGAATTAGCTCGAGATATGAAACAGTTATCCATTATGCTGTTGACGGTAATTATATTTTGATCTTATATATTTGGTTGCCAGTGGAGCAACGATGGAGTTCTTCTTTTCACATGTTTTCATGTATCACATTAAAAGGGAAGCATTCCTTGATTTATTTCCAAGATTTTCTATTATGCCATACTACGAATATAATGATTTCGAAATTGTATGTCGGAGGAGGATTTTTAACTGTAAGTAACCTTGCAAACCAATCTGTCTTACGTGCTCACGACTAACACAGTTGGTTTCTTCGGTTGCTTTACAGCCGTCAGTACTATAAAGTTTGAACAGGGGCCAATGTATGTGATCTATGCCTTTATAGGCTCTGGCCGTCGGCCTAGAGCAACCTCCCGATTTCCTACTCTCGAAGCACTCGCAAATGCTGGGTCCTGGTAATGCATCTACCATCCGACTATTGTATTATCCACCTCTTGGTGCAAAAGTGCCAGGGCTGACCCGTTGTGGTGCGCACTGTGACTATGGCACTCTAACTTTATTAGCACAGGTATGTTCGTCAGTCGATTAAACATCGCCCCCACAAAAATTATTCTATAAAATTCATTCGGAACTACAAGAGACATATTCACAGGATTGCGAGGGTGGTTTGGAGATACAGACACCTCATGGAGAGCGATGGGGACGAGTGGGACATCTTCCAGGTGCTATTTTAGTAAATGGTGGTGACATAATAGCAAGTTGGACCAACAATCAACTACCAGCTCTGAAACACCGTGTGGTCGTTCCAGAGCATTATGGTCGTGGCCGTCATTCCATTGCTTTTTTCGTACATCCGGACCACGATACCCTTCTTGAACCATTAGATACAAAGATTGTGATATCCAATGAAGAACCTGCGCCATGTCGATTGCAAAAGAAAAAACGTGGAGTTCTGACTGCGTATCAACACCTCCAACGTCGTCTACGAGAAACGTATGCTTCTTAACAGTATCATAAATGTTTACGAACTGCAATTTGACATTAATTTATCCTGTACGTTCATTCACCATACTTGTTGACAACCATACCATTATCAAAACAAATCAAAGGTACATTAGTAACACCGAGAATTATGATCACACTAATGTACCAAAAATAAAAACAATGCGAGTATCGAGCAGCAGGAAAGTGCCGCAGTCAGATATCACAATACGTTTGGGAAACGATCTGATAGGGAAGCGGGTTAACAACTGACTATAGCGAACAGAGCAATACTGTAATTACCGCAACGATAATAAAAGAATTTGTACTTATATTTCGTAAATCAGAATTTTCTATACAACGATTTTCAATCAGTCTGACCTGCAGGATTCCAAGAGCTTTCTGCTACTTTTTGTGACTTTTTGAAGCAAACAATAGTGTCTCCCACTTCTAAGTTTAAATCAATATTACTAAGTCTTATACCGCATTCAAAACCTTTTTTCACTTCTGATACGTCATCTTTTAAATACTTTAACGATGATATCGCTCCTAAAAAAATTGGGTAACATTATTACGTAACTGTGAATGTTGTAGTATATGAAAATCATGTTGATATTTAATAGTTATTACTTACCAGTGTCTATAGTTTTACCATTCCTCTGTATATGGTACATCCCCTTCTGATAAATTGTGCCTTTAGTACATAAGCAACCTGCAATCGTAATTTCTTTCTTTTTCTCGTGGAATTTAAATAATTTCGTTACATTAGCTTGACCTGAAATACAAAAAAAAATGTAAAACTGCTATTGCACAATTTTGCCAGAATGTAAGAACGGTTGAAATCGAACCTGTGATTTCTTCAACATCTTGAAGTGGAAACTTCTTTACAAGTTCATTCTTAATATTATCAATAAAAGTGTATATTACATTGGAACTGTAAAACTGTATGTTGTCCTGCTCGACCACTTGCTTTAAATTATCTGGTACTCTTGTGTTAAAGCAGTAAATAGTAGCTAAAAATTAAAAGTATATCACATACTCTTGCCACAGAAATTTAAATCTATGGAATTCGCGAAAAAAAAGAATTTCTCTGATGTACCATTAAAAGTTTTGGCTAAGTTTATGTCGCTAGGAATTACATCTCCAACGCCAGTATGAACAACGGTAAGTTTACATTTGTCATGCTCTTCATACGTGTTTAAAAGTTGCATGACAGCTTCCTTGGAACCTACAGAATCTGTTTTTAAAATGATACGATATTCGCGATCGTTATTATCTTCAATTACTTCCTGTTGAATCTGTGGGAAATACTTATTAGTCATCAAAACATTACATTCATTTTGCACTTTGTACCACAATATATGTACCTTTTCATCAACCACTGATTCATCCTTTGCTACTTCAGCTAGAGGTTCGTTTTGTTGCTTTTGCTGTTTCATTATCTCTTTTGCTATTTTTAAATTTTCTACTTCCAATACTGTGTCACCAGCTTTTGGTAATTCTTTCCAACCACTTATCTGAATTGCTTCAGAAAGTCCAGCTGTAGTAACTGGTTTTCCCAGATAATTAAGCATGAACCTTACTTTAGTCATCGTTTCACCAGTTACTACACAAAGGCATTTTTTGAAAATTTCGTGATCATATAATATGCTCGACTACCTCATTCATATGTATTACGTAATCTTACTTAAAATTGCACCATTCTTTAATGTCCCTCTTTGAACTAGGATAGTAGCTACTTTTCCGAATGTAGGATGTAGGGATGATTCAATTATGAAGCCCTCCACCAGCCCTGTTGGATCTCCTTTGGGTTCTAGCAGGCTTGTTTGTAATTCAATAGCCTCTATCAACTTATCCAAATTAGTTCCCTTTAAAGCTGATATAGGAATGCACTGGACATCACCATTCAATTGCTCTACAAGGATTCCACTTTCTGCAAGTGTGTTATATGTCATTTGCTAGAATACATAATCATTAACATTAGATGCTGTAAAGAACTACAGTTTCAAGAACCTATGGGATGAAAGTCCTCACTATATTAGCATTAGATTTATCAATCTTATTAACAGCAACAATAATGGGTGTATTTGTCTCTTTGGCCAGTCTTATTGTATCTTCTGTTTGCTCCATGACACCATCATCTGCTGCCACTACCATTATAATTATATCTGTTACAATGGCACCCCTCTCACGCATTGTATTAAAGGCAACATGTCCTGGTGTGTCCAAAACTGTTGCATTAATATTGTTTCCCAGCTTTACTGTCAAAGGTAAAAAATAATTCTAAAATGTGTCAAGTATAATACAGAAAATTTCATGCGAAATGTTATACCATTAAAGACACTAATACGTTGAGTAATACCGCCTTCTTCGGATTGAGCCACAGATGTCTTACGTAAAGCATCTAGCAGAGTAGTTTTACCATGATCAACATGTCCCATAACAGTTATAATGGGTGGTCTTTGTACCAACACAGATTCGTCTGGTGGTGGTCTGAAAAATATGATATTGCAAGTACAATAATATACTTATTGTCATATTATTTCCTTCAGAATTACCTTACATAGTTTACTTGTTTCTTCTCCTTTTTAACTTTATTGGAAACAAGGGTAAATGGTATGTTTAATTCTTTAAGAAACCGACAAAGCATCTGTTTATCTGTATAAGTAACATGTGCATAAGGATTGATGTCCCACTTTATAGCATTTAAAGCATGTGTCACTGTGTTTTCAGTCATCTGATACTTTTCAATTATGTCAACAAGTTTTGTATCGTTTGATATTGTTAGAGGCACTGGTTTTCTATATTTCTTAATGGTCACCACCTGTGGGTGATTTTGATTTAATGCTTTAAACAGATTGAAATTGTCTGACTTCGTGTTTTACCTTATTTTTTCTCTTGTTTGATTCCTCTGGGGCAGCTTTTCGATGATACCATTGGCCGCAAGCACTCATTGCTTTTGGCAACTGCAAAAACTTGTTTTGCCATGTGCTATACTCAATATTGGTGGAGAATATGGATTTTAGGAACCTAAAGATTATTGAATTCTATTATAGCTGCAAGACATTTGTGTCACATCCAATTTCATAGGAAATTATTTGTGTATATGACCTAGAATATCATTGCTAACCTTTGAAGATCATATTCTATACACAATTAACGCGTCTATTACCAATGACAGTCAGAGTACTGGAGCTATTAAATATTACCTGATTCCTGTTCTTGCTTTAGCCATTTTCCCGTGTGTGGTTATTGTTAAAATATGAAGATTCGAGAAATTTTAAACTTCTTCAATTCTCGACATCACCAACTCAACTTTACTACAAGTGCGTTCGACAGATACTGTGCACTGGCGTGACTGCTCGATCCGGTCGGTGTCGCCACTGTTAGGGGGATGCACACTTCCATTGGTGTTCGTCCTCCTCTACAGGTGTTTCGTAGGAGAATGTCCTTCCACCACCTTCCGGGACTGCCCTACCTTCTTACCTGACTGATCCTACCACATTCGAATAACTGTTTTTATCTTCCACGTTCGCATCTTCGTGTGACTTGAACTCCAAGCTCTGAGTGCTTAGTATAGCTTCCACCGTTTCATCGTAAAGTTGTGAATTAAATTGCGATGAAAGATAATAGCTCATCTCCAGTAAGTGACCAAGGGTCCAGCAGTAAATTAAAAAACCAGAAGAATGTGGAGAAACAGGAGAACAGAGACTTGTATGTTTATTGGAATTCTACATAGTATAATTTTATAGCGACATTCTCAAGATCATATTATTTTCCTGTGTTCTATGCAGACACTGGTGGTTCCTGTTTGGAGCTATTGTGATTCTAACAACTGGGACCAGATTTTACAAAGTTACAGAGCCCCAACATGTTTGGTAATACAAAATTTAGTAATTAGGGAAGCAATGTATCAATTTCAAAGAGTTTCTGTTACATTCTTGGATTTTAGCTGGGATGAAACACACTTTGGAAAGATGGGCAGTTGGTACATTAATAGAACATTCTTCTTTGATGTACACCCTCCTCTTGGCAAGGTGAATATTACTTCTGTTTACATTTTGAGTATCATTCATATCATTGATACCTTCATATAATTATTTATATTTACATATTGGCAGATGTTAATAGCTTTATCTGGGTATGCTACTGGCTATAATGGCACATTCCCATTTGAAAAGCCTGGGGACAAATTTGGGGATGTTAAATATGTTGGGATGAGAGTTGTGAGTTTAGTAGGCACATATTTACTAGCTAGTACTATAAGACATTTAATATTTCAAGCATAAACTCCATATTTTAGTTTTGTACATTTTTGGGATCAACAATAGTTCCTTTATCATACTTAATTGTGTGGGATCTGACAAAGTCAATAAGGGCTGCTGCTTTAGCTGCCATATTAATATTATTTGGTAATAATACGATCTTGGATTATTGTGGATCAACAATTTTTGAATATATTTTCACACAAAAATTTCTTTTATAGATGTTGGCTTATTAACACTCATTCAATACATTCTCTTGGATCCTATATTATTGTGTTTTATGATGTGTGCAACTTGGGGGATGGCTAGGGTGAGTTCTCTTCATGATAAGCCCTTCACTAAATTATGGTGGGCATGGTTGGCATTCACAGGTGCATCTTTGGCCTGTACCATTAGTGTGAAATTTGTAGGCCTGTTTGTTGTACTCCTTGTTGGGCTATATACTGCATTTGAGCTGTGGAGAGAGTTAGGAGACTTAACAAAACCTATTGTAAGTCTATATTAAGTAAAACACTTGTCTCCTTGAACAGTATCTGAGTCAATTTTTATTTCCAGTCATATGTGGGCAAACACTTTTTGGCTAGGTGTATTTGTCTTATATTTTTACCCCTACTGCTATATATGCTATTCTTTTATATTCATCTGACAGTTTTAAATAAAAGGTAATAATTTTGGTACAAGATTTTATGGTTTATATGAACATGCAAAACATCCCAGATTTATTTATGCTGTAGTGGAAGTGGGGATGGCTTCTATAGTTCTGAGTTTCAATCATTACTAGAAGGAAATTCATTGTACAATGCCACTATGCCACGACAGTTAGCATATGGTGCATCTATCACCTTGAAAAATCATCGTACAGGTGGAGGGTATTTACACTCCCATTGGCACCTTTATCCTGATGGTGTAGGTGCCAGGCAACAACAGGTATTGATTCAATTTCATTCAGTTGGACCAGTTAAGGATCGATCTATTAATTCGTGCTTTTTATAGATAACAACTTATTCGCATAAAGATGATAATAATTTATGGTTGGTAAAAAAATATGATACTGAGGAGATACCAACAGAACCGGTCTTAGTAAGACACGGTGATTTAATTCGATTGGAACACACTATAACGCGACGCAATTTGCATTCGCATAAAGAGATTGCTCCCATCTCGAAAAAACATTATCAAGTCACAGGATATGGAGAAGTAAGTGGAAACCACTTTAATCTGTATATTTCTTATTATTTCCTATCTTCAATAATTGGTTTATAATAGAATGGTACTGGCGATGCAAATGATGTATGGAAAATCCTGATTGCGGGTGGAAGGGACGGTGATATCGTTGAAACAGTGACTAGTAAATTAAAATTTGTTCATTATCTTCATCATTGTGTATTAACATGCAGCGGAAAGACCTTGCCGAAGTGGTGCGTAAATAAATACTTTAGGGAATGATGTATTTATGGTTTATGGGACTTTGTCTTCATTAATGTGATATAATTTATAGGGGGTACAGTCAGCAGGAGGTTTCCTGCAATCCAAACATGAGGGATAAAAATGCCCTATGGAATATTGAGGACAATCACTACGCAAAATGTTAGTATTTCAGGATTATTGGCAGTTTACTTATTCTTATGAGCAGCGAAAAGATATAAATTATTTTCCAGTGCCTAATGTCAGTTTTCAAGTGTATGCTCCAAGTTTCCTGGATAGATTCCTCGAATCCCATGCCGTGATGCTACAGGGGAATTCGGATTTGAAAGTTAAAGAGGGGGAAGTCTCAAGTCGACCATGGCAGTGGCCCATAAATTATAGAGTAAGTCATTTGATTTCTAGTTCTGATAGCGAGCAGATGTGGTAGGCTCTTCCTTTTACAGGGTCAATTTTTTTCGGGAAACAATCAGAGGATTTACCTGCTAGGAAACCCTGTTATATGGTGGAGTAACATTGCGTTTCTCATATTATTCATCGTATTTTATGTCCATGCCTGTGTGAGGCAACAACGGGGTTGTATCGATGACCCCGCAATAGTAGAACAAAGGAATAAAATAGTGGATGCTGGCAAATGGCTCTTTATCGGGTGGATATTGCATTATGTACCATTTTGGGGAATGAGCCGAGTGCTCTACTACCATCATTATTTTCCAGCATTGCTCTATAGCTCCATGTTGACGGGAATCACTTTGAATTACATTATTGAAATCCTACTATTGATTCTTCCGAAGAGAATGGGATACGTGTCGTACCACGTAATCATGGGAACTGTAATTTCTAGTGCAGTATACAGGTCGGTATATACGAGCAGAGAGCTCAGAATTATTTGAATCGTGTTAGGAGACAATCGTTACTGTTGGTTTCAGTTTCTATCTATTCTCCCCATTGGCGTATGGAATGGAAGGCCCATCAGCGCTGGACCCGGAAAGTCCTATGCATTCTCTGAGGTGGATGGACACTTGGGAATTCTAAGTATTTCACCGAGTGACGTGGTTGGAGGACTTCGATATAAAATACTCATATCTTAGACATTGTACATAGTAATATTTTGTATACTTCTATAAATTACAAAAATCCCGCATTACGTCCAGCGTTTGTTATCTTTTGTGTAACTCAGATGTCTCTGAGCGGATTAAAGAAGAAGGGAGGTCATTTAGGAGCGGGCGTATCTGAGGCGTTATTAAAAGTCCCGGTCTCGTAACTGGTCTCCCCATTAGGCGTTAACGCGTACATCTCGGGATGAGTCTTGAGTGATTGCGTGGGCGGTTCCGTCCCTCTCTCGGTCGAGCAATCTGCGGCGTGAATCTCGAGCAATTTCGAGGAACCTGGCACTCACTCGTTGATACCGCAGCATTCGGTGCTCGCAGCATAGACCGCATCGACTAACAACACGGCCCTGCTATACCCGATGAATGGTCGCGGCGCGTGTCACTTTAGCGCGGTCGATCAATAGAACGGGAATCCAAGATTTGAGTGCGGGACAGCTTAGCATAACAGTCTGCCCACGTGAAAAGTGCAGCGACTGACATAGCACGAACCACGTGTGTAGAGCTTTAATACACGGAATTGGACGCTCGGAGGCCCACGATAAATTCCGCTAACACTAATCTTATCAACGATCCCGGGGTATACAGATAAACGAGAACGATACACCGAGGTAGTCACGATTGATTCCTCGGCATTTTCTATTCTCGGACGCTTACGAGACTTCATCTAATATCTATGCGCGAAAGGTAGCCACCTGACTCTACCGACAAGTGAGGATTTGAGAAAGACAATTATTCGGACGAGTGTCGACCACCGAGCGGCAACGGCAACTAGAATGGAGTGGAATGTGAGTCTACTATTATGGCAACCAGTTTATCGGCTAGTTCAGTGTTTACAGAATCGCGAGTGGCAAATATATCCCAAACGACTGCGCCGATCAAGACTAGCCTTTCCGAAAACATGTAATACTAACGCACTTTCGAAAAGCTCTGCAGCCCTCGTGAATTGCGCGCGCTACCCTTGGCTGGTTCGTCATGACCCGGCACCCTAGTCGTCCCCGGGAAAATTCAACCCTTCATATCTTATAACGCTTCTCAGCTATGTGGAATCCACCAATTACCACTTTTCGCCATTCTGTATTTGATTAAAGGGGACTAGACTGAGTATGCTTGGCTTTAAAGCGTTGCCCGCAGTGACCCCCTAGCAGTTCATCTACCTTGTTTAGCGAGTACAATTACCATCAAAGCATGTGTAAATCAAGCGTAATTGGTACTACGCGCGACGTTAATCTCGGCCAACACGGATTTCTACTCACCCTTTTTACAATAGACAATTATTAACGAGACCCCCCCGAGTCTTTATTAAACGCAGGCGGTCGAGACATTTGTTTGCCATTCATTCACATTAGGAACTCTTATCGCAACATTGGACAACGCTCCACTTTTCCCGCTAACACATTTATCATGGTATCATCACTCATGAAGCGCAGGAAATACGAATTGCCACAGCAATTTGACCTACTTCAACATCCACGCGGTGTAAATCTCTTAGAACGTTTGTGTTAACTTCCACTTCATGAATGTAAATTCTTTTTTCATTCCTCGCCACCGGCAGTTCGTACATTTCCATAATAATGAAGTAGGCTCATTGAAGCTTGTGCTATCTCAAGCGCACGTGACATTACTCGGCTATGAGCAGCATTCATTCGATAAAGAGTCAATAAATATTATTCGCAGAGGGAATCGCAACAGGAAAGATAGTTCTCTGAGAGTACAAACTGGTAGCACTGCAAAGTTATCTGATAGCTGTCGTGTTATGCAGGCGACTCTGGCATTTATAATATGCGAGACAATATAATAATCACTTTACTGGGATGGACTCTCCTAATACAAGAGGGCCTTGCCGGCAAGTCCGAAAAACTTGTCCTACGCCCGCACAACGTCCTCACCGATTTTTATGCTTATCGTCACATTTCCGTTATCCACTTCTATGTACCGGAATACACAGCGGCAGCCGTCTTCAAGTATAAATCTTTTAAATATTAATTAGCCCCACCTTCTGTTTTAAACTTCCCCTTGGTGACGATAGCTCAATTACAGCTTCACAGTAAAAGAAGAGAAAACTGGCGGGATAGGTAGATGCTCACCGAGAAATGTCTCGGTCCATTTGAAATCCGGTAGTCTACCGTTCGTACGACCGGACGGTGCTAAAATAGCCGCGGAGCTCATGAAGGGAAGGCTACGATCCTATTCTCTTAAATTAGAAAGTAATGGTGATGAAGCCTCGATTCGAATCGATGCTCCAGCACCGGGTGATTGGTATGCCATTGCTTTTCGATCGTGGACTGATCCGGACAACGGCAAAATCACCCAGCAAGGTAGACCGATCGTGTCTCATTCGTCGGCCAAGATAAAAAAATCGAATTCTTCTCTAAATGGAATTGATTCGTTTGCAGGACTTGGCCCATCCTGTGATACGGTGCTTGATGCGAAACTCTCGGTAGAATCAGCGCCTGTTATTACCCTCGTCGATCCGAATTTAAAATCCCAGGTATATATAAACGAAAGTCAGGACTCTGTGATACTACAGATGATCATTCCGGAAGGTGTGATCGATTCGAACTTGATTGTAAAGTCATCCTGCGCCGAGGATTGCAAGATTGCAGTTCACGTTACTGCGGAAGAGCACTTGGCATCGCGTATACTCAACTCGAGCGATGGTGCCATACCATTCAAGCCACATTCCAACACTTTTCATTATATCACTCTGCGCCTCCTCTCAGGAGCAGACTCCAATTTGTCCTTACAGCTAGTGGACAATACACCAAAGAATCTGGATCAAGTACAAAGTGTCGAACTACGGAGGAAATCACTGCCAGAATTCTTTTTGTTCGATTACGAGCACGTAATCGGCAGTGATACAAAACCGTCCGCATTTAATCTTACGGCAGATACTCTCTCGGTGCTTAGCTTCGAGATTGGCAGGGTTTACGACGTAGGAGGCACCCTGACAGTCGGCTTTAAACTGGCGGATGCCGATGGCAAAGACAAAAACAATATTTTCCTAGCAGTGTGCATTTCGTCAGGTCAGTGCACAATGACCCAGAATACTTTAACACTTGTTAAATGTTTATTGACGTTTAGCAAAAGTTCTATTATTCTTTTGCAGGCCGTTACATCGATATTAGTCCTGGTGGTGGTTGCATACGCGATGGCAATGCCAGTCGAGCGGACATCTACGTGAATTCCACTGGACCATCCAGCATACATATTCCATTCCCAGAGCCTGGTGATTGGCACGTTAGTTTAAGAGCTTTCTGTCTTGAGAAGGATTGCCAGTGTATAAAAACATGCCAGAACAGCGGATCCTGCGAGAGCTGCGATTGCATGAGCCAATGTTCAACTCGAGTGGAGAGCAGCATCGCCTCCTCCCCTTGCATAGAGGGTCGTTGCAATTCACAAGGGAAGTGTATGCACTATATGAGCGGTGGTTTCGTATTCGCGGCTTGCTACTGCTACGGTGGCTACCGTGGATTTGATTGCGCCGATGACACTTATGTCCTTAACAACAGTGGCATCCTAATCAGAGTCATCTTCCTCACTCTGAGCAACTTGGCCTTCATTGGCTCGGTATACGTTGCCATTCGCAGAGAATACTTTACGGAAGCGATAGTTTACGGTGCCGTAATGTTTTTCTCTACTTTTTATCATGCGTGTGAGGCGGGAGAAGACGTGCACAGTATTTGCATCATGCGACTGGGCGTGCTGCAATTCTGCGATTTTTATAATGCACTCCTCTCAATATGGGTGACTCTGGTAGCGATGGCATCCTTTGGTCCCAAACTCACAGCCTTCTGCCAAATCGCCGGAGCAATCATTCTAGCAATGAGCTCTGAAATGGACCGCACTGCGCTCTGGGTGTTCCTACTACCTGCCATTACCGGGTCAGCTTTAATCGGAGTATCCTGGGGCATGAGATGCAAAAGCAGAAGGTCGCTCCTTTATCCATCTCGGCCTTATAGGTAGGTGCACCCCTTTACGATATATCTACTCGCGTACTCGTCAAGGTAAAAGGAATTTGTGCTTGCAGAACCATATATTTGCCAGCCGGACTTCTCCTGGTCGCCCTGGGCTTGGTTTGCTACGCGTTTTTGCAAACCAGAAGCAACTACTACATTGTTCACAGTTTCTGGCACATTTGCGTCGCCATAGGTGCTATACTTCTCTTACCTAAACGACAATACATGAAATGACTATGGGATGACTCCAGTCCGCGACTGGTTTAGATAGATATGTTAGCTTAATTGACAACCTTCAAGTTACTATCTAGAGTGGATCGACCTCGCTCGAAAGTAGCGCGTTGAAGGGTACCAGATGTTTCGATGGTGCTTGTATGTACAGTTATGTGAGAGAAAGACAGATGTTATTCTTCTATTAAGAAAAAGTGATTATTCTTAGCGATAGGAAGGAATGCTATGATTTTAGTTCATTATCCTTTCAAGATAAAAAATATACAGTCCGATATCTTTAGCTGTATGGGTTACTCTTAGTTATTTAATGGCACCGACCAGTTTCCAAGTATTTCATACGGACCAACGTATTTTACTAGCATTCGTGTGAATAAACGACTACGTAAATATACCGGTGACCTTTTGACACTAAAATAAGGATATATACATTACCGGGCTATCTCTGTTGAGGTTCAAGTTCGAAACAGATAAGCGAAGCAATGTTGCTCGCATCAGATTCAGTTGTTAAGGTAGTTGTATCAATACTGTACTATCCAAAAGTCAATTGTGGCCAAAAGGAACTGTTATTTTCGCTTTTCATACTGCTGGTAGGCTTAACTTTCGTCGGTGTCCCCTCAAAAAATTTGCGAAAAAATGAATTTTGGGCTATGGGTCTGGAATTTTTTCTACTTCTTCCTCGATGCAAAAAAACACTTTCTACCAAGTTTCAGCCCCGGGAAAGGTCGGGAAGATAAAAAAACATGAGGAAAACCGCTAAAATGAAATATTCAAGATCGGTTTTCCATGTGTTTTAGGTAGAATTCCGGCATTTCCCCCACAACATTTATGTTTTTTTTCCGTTTTGAGAGTCGAGCAATCGAAAAATCAAGCGTTCGTTCCGGTCCCGAGACCTTCGAAAAATCGAAAATTTTTGAAGGGGTATGCCTTAAAAAATTTGCGAAAAAATGAATTTTGAGCTAGGGCTCTGGAATTTTTTCTACTTCTTCCTCGATGCAAAAAAACACTTTCTACCAAGTTTCAGCCCCGGGAAAGGTCAGGAAGATAAAAAACATGAGGAAAACCGCTAAAATGAAATATTCAAGATCGGTTTTCCATGTGTTTTAGGTAGAATTCCGGCATTTCCCCCACAACATTTATGTTTTTTTTCCGTTTTGAGACACGAGGAATCGAAAAATCAAGCTTTCGTCCCGGTCCCAGAACCTTCGAAAAATCGAAAATTTTTGAAGGGGTATGCCTTAAAAAATTTGCGAAAAAATGAATTTTGAGCTAGGGCCTTGGAATTTTTTCTACTTCTTCCTCGATGCAAAAAAACACTTTCTACCAAGTTTCAGCCCCGGGAAAGGTCGGGAAGATAAAAAAACATGAGGAAAACCGATGAAATGAAATATTTCAGATCGGTTTTCGATGTGTTTTAGGTAGAATTCCGGCATTTCCCCCACAACATTTATGTTTTTTATCCGTTTTGAGACACGAGCAATCAAAAAATCAAGCGTTCGTCCCGGTCCCAGAACCTTCGAAAAATCGAAAATTTTTGAAGGGGTATGCCTTAAAAAATTTGCGAAAAAATGAATTTTGAGCTAGGGCTCTGGAATTTTTTCTACTTCTTCCTCGATGCAAAAAAACACTTTCTACAAAGTTTCAGCCCCGGGAAAGGTCGGGAAGATAAAAAAACATAGAAAATACCGCCGAAATTAGATGAACTCGATTATTCAGGAGGCTGTTTCCAAGTGTTTTACGTACAATTCCGGCACTTTGGCCACTGGTTTTATGTTTTCTATTCGTTTTAATACTAAAGCAATGGATTTATGAAGCACCAAATTTTTTCACCATATAAGTGTAAAGAAAACCTATGGAAACCTGTTCTTTGATGCAACTACCTTAACTTAGACATTCCGAACGTGGAGTCTATTTTTTATGGAAGAGAAAGTATGGAAAATTAAAGTTCATAGAGACACAGTGAGTACCTACGATGATTGCTGAAGGCTCAAGAGTGATAGTCGAGAGAGGAAACAAACCCTATGCTGTAACGCAATTACAACAGAACTCTAGTTTCTAGAAAACTTTCGAGCGACGAGAATCATGGTGGCACGATGCATAAGAGTGCGCCTGATAATATGGCGTTCAGGATTTTAAGCGAGATAAAATACACTCTCACTCTTCGATTCAGTTGCATATTGCATTGTGATAGAAATAAATGGACGAATTTGGCCTTCTTAAATAGTGATTTATTCTAGAGGAAACACATTACATATATCAAGGCACTGCTCCATCATCCGGAGCTGGTCAACGGTTACCCTGTAACAAGAACACCTATCCTGCATTCCTGCGATCAACATACTCTACTCTTTAACAGTAATAATTAGGATCTATCACTCAGCCACCATTCAAAATTCATAGCAATTATCTATGGAGATCATTGTCCGTATTAAATCTCTGTTGAACTCGAGGATTAGAGAGAGGACGATCCCGTGGTTGAGGCAGTCTGTGTGTTACTGGTTGTAGCACTGGCAATAACATTCGACAAGAGTGAAAGCATGGTCTCCATAGAGAAACCACAATGGGGGTAGATTCGCGAACAAGTTCTGCCACCCCTGCCAGCATCCACGGCTTCCTGAATCGCTGTCCCTTCCATTGCGGTGCGGAACACTTGATTTGTCGTGATGGTATTGATCATTTTATCGAAGGATGACAGTTTCTCGTCATCGTCGATCCCACTACCGTCCCTTGCGGCTATCGCTGCCTGTTGCGAGTAAGTGCAAACTGCTCGTTGCATGCAGGACGTTGTGTCGACTCCGTGGCGTGCCAGGACGTCGTCCAATTTCGTCATGGTTTGCGCGAAACCACTCTCATCACCTAGGAAATCCCCAAAAATAAGATCCGATTGTTTCAAGGATTGAAAAATGTAATAATTGCTTACTTACTCCTGGCGTATGCGCCATATGAGCCTGATAGGACGTAGAGCACTTTTGGAATAATAAGAATAGAGCCAACTCCTATGATAGCACCGAGCAGCAGTCCTCCCAAGTCTATCTTTGCTGGTGCATAAGTAGAAACACCATACCCCTATAATAAATAATCATTTAATATCTCATTTAATATAAAAATTCTCTAATCTACTCACACTGCCCGTACTGCCGATGTTCGTGAACCCAAATCGTGCTTCTTGATTGCGATCTTCGATGTTATTCCCGTCCGAGCCACCCCGTTTCGAAGGTGCTTCACTTCGGGAGTCAGTCTGGGATGGCATCGCTATTTGGTCTTGGGACTTGCCAGTTTTTTCCATGTACACCATCGAACTCGGTACGAATCTGGAATAGAATTGCATTCTATGCATTTCCCATGCATTCCATAAATTCGCACATTTTTTATTTGATGCTACAGGGATGACTTACCCTCCGTCATCGTATTTTGGATTGCCCTCGGCTGCCAGTACAAGAAGAAGCGCCGCCAAAGCAGAGAATTTCATGTTTCGTATCATCTGCGAATGATTCGGTAAGTGAGATAAATTTTATTGACCTTGAAATTCATTTATATGTCATCGAATGATAGAAAAATCATACCTTCGCGATTCGGAGCAGTGAATTCGTATGTTTTCTTTGACTACGATGATCCCTTCGGCAAGAAACTGAGCAGGAACGTCGGTGTTTCTGGCATTTATAGGCGCGCACTTGCTCCACTCGTTCTTGGCATGACAAACCGTCGGCATAATTGCCTCTCGGTTTCGCTTTCATTGTTAGATTTCCATGGGGACTTTATCACGGTGCGTGATTCCTCGAGGAGAACATTGTCACCGGTGGTTGAAATAATTCCTCTGTCGCAACCATCATTAAGAACTGTTAAAGTGTTCACTGCTGCCAGCCGAAATCCGAAGGTAACGAGCCGTTGAATAGCGCACAAAGCTACAACTTCCTGTTGGGCCACAACAAATCCCAAAACCTTGACTTTAATCACCCTAAAAGAATTCTTTTTATTCTTCCATATAGTGATTTATAGTCGGGCAATTGCCAATAGAAATTTCGTGAAAATCGCATGTGGAACGCGTTCCAGAGCTCTGCCACTGTCACTGCACCTGAACAAGTTCGTTCTAGACGTTGCCCCGGAAAATTCACGAAAGCCGAACCGAGAATATTTCCACCGACCAATCTAAATTCGCGTCCATCTCATCTACTATCTAGATTGTTTATATAAACAGGAAAAGTGCAACAGAGTGTACCCTAAAAATTATACTAATTCGAGCACCGATTGTTTTGCTAGTGAAAACATTGTAATGTCTAGTGTGGCAGTATGTGAAAATGCAATTACGAAACCAATGGAATCGGGCAAGTGCGCAGTGCACACTGTAATTTACAGGGAGTCAGTGCTGTCCAGGATAACGAGGGCCGATGTTAATTTGTGGTGTAATTTGGCTTAAGGATCGCTTCGTTAATTCCACTGGTTGCAAACGAGTACTGTTCCTATTCCTGCTTGGTGGTGGGCTTGTCAATATACATAGGCTGTCGCGAGGATTGCTGATCAGTTTGATGCACTCTGCTACTCATTGTTCAGTTCTTCTTCGAGCACTCTGGTTCGCTCCTTTATAGTGTCAGTGAGGTGAAAATAATAAACATTATGAGGTTCGTAGCATCAATCTGTTTCCTATTTCTCGGGATTTCGTTTTCCCGAGCCGAAGAGCGAGTGAAGTCGAAATCGTCCAAGGCCTACCCTCACGCACCCAGCTACGTCAAGCCTAAATTTATTTCGTTTAATTCCGATGATGGTCATATTGATGTAAGCCATTCGGATCTACCTGTTAAAGTGAAGTTAGATCTTTATTCCAACTACTTTTCCAGATTGACTGGGATGTGACCATTCCATTTCTCTCTATTCCCCTCCAGAAGCATGGAGAGAACGGTGAACCTTCACCTCTCCTTAATGTCAATACAAAAGCTTTAGGTATCGCTGGTCTAGTGACTACCATTCTCACTTTAATTGTTCCTCTCTTCTCTAAGCCTCATTTGGAGCATCCAACATATCGTGCGTATAATATTTTTCAATTGACATAATTTATTTTTATCCTCAGCATTATACTTGTAGTACTTTGTAGGATCGGTTGATGATGGATGGTTCGAAATGGGAAGTGTCATAAATGAAGTGGTCTTTGGAAATAATTATGTCGCTCCTTGTATACAACGCATTGTTTGTTCGGCGATTAAAGTGTCCAGTCGTGCTGAGAATCCAACTAGCACCAAGAAAATTATCGACGGATTATCCAGGTAGGGAGGGAGAAATGAGGAGACTCAGTGGTTTAATTGATATTATTTATTGATGCTCATTAAAAATATAGTCTCAAGTGGTTCAAAGAAGCTACGAACGGCACAATAATCGAGAATGCTGTGAAGATAGGGCGCGATGGGAATCTTGACTGTGCCGAGAGATTTAAAGAGTGCCAAGTAACGCCGAGAGTCCTTGACAACATCATGGCTCAACTTGGTCTAATGTAAATAAAGAAATCGAATCTTCTTTCTATAGATTTTAAGTTACAGCTCGACAATAAAGGAAAGATTATTTTTGTCCATGGCTTTGCGTTCACTCAGGTGGAAAGCTTTCCACAGACATCCATTGTTTTTATTCGGCGAAGCAGCTCACTGTTTTGCTACAGTTTTCGAGAAAAGTTTCGAAGCTTCCTGTCCTGCCGCTGGATAATAGCCTTTATTATTCCAGGACACAGGGTGTGAAGAGGCACCGCCTCTCTTAAACTTAATCATCGTCACCCCAAAACTTTCACTTTCAACGCATCGTTGTCACAACTAACGAATCTCGTTATCCCTACTTCAGTTAACATTTTACCTTCACCTCGCCAAAGCTTCATTTCGTTAACCCAAGTCCATTTCGAATTTCCTACTACTGCGCATTCACAGTAATATTCATGAAATTTTCACTTTAACAACTTGTCCCTCACTAAACTTTTTCTACAACTGGTGTGTCGGCGTTTTTCATAGCTTTTGACAATAAAATTGTCGCCTCTTTGGCATTTACCATTTGAGCCAGCTCCAAAGCAGACTTGCCCGTCATATCTCGAGAAAGAATATCCACCCCATGATCCAGGAGAAACTTTAAAACATTCACACGATTGTGAAGTGCTGCCATATGCAGTGGTGTTCTGCCAGAAACATCTTTCTGCGAGAGATCGGCACCTGCGATCGAAAAGGATTGGAGACGTTTTAAATTTCCAGCAGCGGCTGCCGCGCACATTCTCTCCCCAATTAAAACGGCGCTCCCGTGCAAGTGGGCCCCGCACTGTAGCAGTATCTTAATTGTCTGTCACATAAAAATGCCATAAATGATTGGTGTGAAATTAGAATGAGAATTCCAAATAGTCGAAGATATATTTTACCTCATGATGGTCGTATTCAATAGCATCCGTCAGAGGTGTGCGATCAAATCGATCTTTGATGTGAACATTCGCTCCCATTTTTAAGAGACGACGAACAATATTTATATCACCCACGCAGCAAGCAATATGCAAAGCAGTACGATGATCAGCATTCGTTAGAGAAATATCTGCGCCCTGAAAATCCCATGCATTTCATATGTCGTTTTAAAAGTCTTTGTCGCATTCTTACTTACGTAGCCTTTTAAAGATTCTAGTTTTACGACATCGCGTCTAATCACTGCGGAATTCAACATTGCCGGAAATAGAACGGCACCTAGATCCTGGAGTTCAGTAGCCGAAGATATTCTTAAAGATCTGGCCACTGCCTCTACCAGATCCCAGTCTTGAAGGGTTGGTGGCCTACCTGATGATAATTCTCCTCTCAAATTCGTTTGCATCATTTGCCGTTTAGTCTCAATATTCCAATCTTTCTTCGACAGGACAAAGGCTAATTTTGTGAGGGCTGCTTCGGGTGTCATATCGAACCCCGCGATTACTCCTACAGAATTATAAAATAATAGTATTAGTGGTAAAGGCTCTATAGCTTTATTGAATTATCCTTCTATCTACCTGCTTCCTCCAATAATTGACCAGCTTCGTATAAATCCGACACGGTCCCACTTACACATTGTGTAATATTAACAATTATTACTCCCCGCTTAGTAGCTTCACTCAAGACAGTGAACATATCATTGCGATTGGTCGGTACATTTCCGGAACCGTAGGTCTGCAGAACAACACCCTCAATCGGGGGTTGTAGGAATGCTTTGACCAATTCAGAGGTGATACTTGGGAATAATCGAAGTAATCCAACGTTCCTGTTTAAGCTGGTGTGGACGTGGAATTTTTCCAGGGTGCAAGGGCGAAAGATCACCTGATAATCCACTGTAAAATGTAAACAGTCCACTTGTGAATAGTCTCGCATTGCAGCTGGCTCACTGGTCAACAAATAAAGGCAGCCAGTTGGAAGGAGAAGCGGGTTTGGCGTTAAATAGATAGAGGAGTTAGATCAATTACGATAGGAGAGTAGAAGATTTGCAGTGCAGTGAAGAATTGTCACGTACGGAGACTACTGGCAAACCTTCAATCTTAATTTGTGCACTGGCGATCGGTGGAAAGTTTGGCGAGTCAAAGGCGTCGAAGGAAGTCGCCGATACTTTGCAGGTACGATTGCCCCTCATCAGACTCGTCCCGAAGAAGATACAGACTTCCGGTATATTGTAATTCGCCGCTATTATGAGGGAAGCGAGGAAATTGTCTAGTCCATCACTTCGTGATTCAAATATTGGGACTTGAGAGCCAGTGAGGACAATGGTCTTTCCAAGAGCTTCTAACATGAAAGACAGTGCTGAAGCTGTGTAGCTCAAAGTATCCGTTCCATGCAAAATTACAAATCCATCAAAATGTTCATACGATTCCTACGATGATAATAGTCACGATCAGGGTTGAAACATGGCAAATCTAACAATTAGTTGTTAATGCCGACCTTGATATCATTGGCAATTCTAATCCAACCATCCATAGTCATATTTGAGGAATCGACAAGTGGTGAATACTCCAACACACTATATATAACGCGTCGACTATCGGTCGCTGTCATCCTATGGAAAAATTCAAGAGAAATTCCTTTATGCAATAATACGCAATTGTTGACAAGATAAATACTTTATCTAATCACTCGTGTTTTCTCTTGACTCGTACAATTAACGTCAACTGGTACACTTACGGAAGTACCAACGGTCCCATCGATCCGAATCTTTCCTCGGCGTATTCCCGGTCGTATAAATGTGGATATTTCCGGAGATTCTTGACAAAGGCATTTGCAATCGGTACGAGAGCTAAAATGCAATGTCTAATCATTAAATTTTATTATGTTGAGTTAGTCGGTTAAGTGCACTCCATGGTATTTTGACAGTCGAGTGCACAAGGCAGGTTGAAACAGGTTCTCGCATAATTGGGGAGCAATCATAGTCTTAGTGGATGTTGCAATAGAAAATAGTTACCTCCTTTATCATTCTTGACCATTCCTATAGTGCCACCGGTATACAATACCAAGACGCGTCCTTCCTGAACATCATGGGTTGATGGCCTCCCGGAAATATGATTGCTCTCTTGCAATACTTTCCCAGTTGCACTCGCACATTCTGAGTGGCCGTTCTGCCCATTAACGCTTCCCTGCAACATGTTTTCCGCTCAACCGGTCCACTACTGACACCACCGAACTGACTACTCTCTGGAGAGTGATCTCCTCTTATATAAGTTCGATCAACCGGTCTTCACATCTCCAGTTCCAACACGTGCTTCTCCAAGCACCGTATAAACTATGTCTGAAGTTCAAAACCGTTGAACTGAGGAGATGGCTACCGAATAGAAACTGCGGAGACCGGCTCCACGAGACTCCTATAGCTATTTCAAGATAGAGATTTTCTAGTCAAAGGCGTAGAGTCTAAGGGATTCGGGACTTACGGCAGTCTTGCAGACACAGAGTTCCAAATGGGAAAGCATAACTGCCTGAGTCAGTCCAATTTAATACGCACCTCTCATTGGGTGTCGAATTATCGGAAAGCTCAAATGTCACGATCACCCAATTATCACTATCCATTACATCATATCTTATCTCTGATGCAAGACGTGCATTTAAAAAATCACCGGCAACAGACACGCACTTCTATTCAACCGAAAGACTAAAAAATTCAATTGGTCAATATATCGTCGAATTGCTTCCTATCACTATTTCATTTTTCTTATTATTATTTACAGTGAATTTAAGCGCTCCATTAATTGTCAAATCCAGCCACTAATGAACCGATTTCCATTTGTGTTTTGACTAATCGCGCGGCCTTCAGAGTGTAAGTTGTGATGGGGCCGATTGTCAATGGGCTTATCAGTTTTGTAGGGAATACAGGATACAACAGGTTGCAGTGCGCTCGAATAAGCTGACATGATCAGAGGGAGACTGGAGGCATACAGGCGTCAAAAACGAAATGAAGAAATGAAGGAATCCTTAAAGAACGGCTTCAAGAATTTACTCTCGTGGAATAGTAGGAAGCCCGAAGAGGAACCCTTGAATGAAGTGACATCGGATGACCACGAGGTGAGGTTATAACACGACTTTTTCTAGTCCTTGAAATTTGGTACCAATTACCACTGAGATCTTATTTTGAAAAGGACTTGTCAATATTCTATATGTGGTGACAATGAGACTAAGTATTTGAAGGTTGCAGGATGCCAAGAATGATGACGCGAGCACCTGTTCAGAAGAAAGCATAGAGGAACCAGGCAGCAGTGTTTTAACTAAAGTAACATATACACTCTACTTTCTCCTCTGGGTTACAGTTTATATCATAGCTATAGAATATGGATTTGGAACTGTGTATCTTATACTCTCAATGTTATTGTTTATCTGCTTGAACACTAGTTCAAGGCGTAAGAAAAAGGGTGAGCCCAGTGCTTACTCGGTATTTAATCCAAATTGTGAGGCAATAGAGGGAACTCTTGATGCCTCTCAATTTGAAAGAGAAATAAGGTATGGGGCGCTTCGTTGACACTTAGATTATTATTACTTTTATGACTGCAAATATTTTTTAATTTATATCCACTCGTGAGTAATCTGTATTAATATACAAATTATAAGTGGATGATAGGAAATTCTAGGTATAAGATTAAATTATGTCGGTGACAGGAATGTTTAAAAAATATATTTTTTTTTACCAGATTACAGTAGAAACTTCCTTTTGTTATCACAGTCATTTGGAAGTAGACACTGCATTTTTGTTTTACATCACCAATCATACAAAACACGTATAGCTAATTCATAACACATGATCATTTCATTTAAATACAAAGAGATTTTAGTAGGCAATTCCTGGTTCAATTTCTGGAGACTCTCCCAGTGTAATCTGTCTTGTAATGTTCTGTTGGGACACATGAGTGCTCTAGCCAAATCCATAAATATGTCACCAAATATCCTCAGATCCATGACCCTGTAAACACATGATTCACACCATTAGTTTCTCATGATAAGCAATGTTCCACTTTAGTACAAATGATATTCACATATTGGGATCAATTGCATCAATCCTTTTATTGAGGATCTCCACGTTTGTCACTAGTCGCTCCATGGTATCGTGGATTTTGTCTGCAATATCGATATACTTCACTGATCTATAAGGGAATTAAGGACAATTGCCTACCTCTAACGTCATGAAATTGTGTCTTATTGAACGATCCTAGAGCTTTGAGTCCCGCTCGATTAAAGTCACTTGGATCCCATTTCACGATCAGACTCTCGGACAATCTCCATATAGTATCACTAACTATTTGAGCAAAGATTGTAAAAGTGGTATCTTTCGGTCCATCATTTGCCTCATGTGTACGATTTTCACCCTGAGAATTGTAATCACAGTGAAAACTTCGTAAAAAATACATATTATTTCGGTGAAAGTTCTTCTGCTTACCATCACTTACCGCAAGTGAAAATGCCACGTGGGGTACGTCTATCGTAGTATCCGAACTTCTCGACAAGAGTAGTGCAATTCGATCAGTGAATGAGTGGGACATACTTTTGATCGCCTCCGAAATTATAGATAAAGTAATTTCAGTAGCGGTCACTTTAATATCTCCACGTTCTAAAATCAATGATACTTCATTCTTATATTCATTTCAATTCGTAAATAAAATTTACCTGACCAAACATGTCCGTGCAGAGCAATGTACCCAACAATTTTTCGCTGGGTCAACTGGGGGAATAAAGTTATACAAGGGTCCTCATTTCCGGAGAACAAACAGAAGACTAAGGTTCTTCGTGGCTTCCACTCGTAATCACGATGAATTGTACTCAAAGCCTTTAAGATCTCCAATGCGATTGTGATTCCCTTGTGACTCGCAGATATTACTACATACCTGTCTATACACAATATGATTTTTTAAATAAGTGGGTTATGAAAATAGTATAAAAAAATTAAATATTCACCAGACTCCCTGCAGCCCCTTATCGTTGCTGTAATGGAAGACACATTTTCGGTGACACGGGGGATGAAGGACAAATTAGACATCACCTCGTTAACGCGCCGTTTATCTTCGTCCCGAAATCCAATAATATCGTCTTTCCTATTAAATAATTTATTGTCCAAAAAATCTTTTAGCTGCATTAATTATACCATTCTAAATTAGTGACGTACGTAGTGAAATTCTTGGAGTCAAGGGATACTCCCTCCAATTCCCGTAGCAGTAAGTGCTGAAGGTATTCCGTGCTGTCAAGCCCATTTCCCGCTAGTTCTAACTGCTTTTTCTCGGCGCGAAAGGCAATTGTCCTTTCAGCCGCAAAGCGACCGAGTAAAAATCCACAGAGAAGAGATAGAAATCCCACGGAGAACAGAAAAGAGAAGCACATTCGTTTTGTTACGAACTCGCTAGACTCGCCGAAGCCCCGAGCCATTTGAAAGCTCAGAACACGCTGCATTCTTATTAATTATTCTTTTCTGCGATTCCCAAAAACCCTTTCAATAATTCTCCAGATTCATATTGCATAAAAGAAGTGATGTAATTTTAATCATCATTCGCTGAAGAATTTAATAGGGATCGTTGACTCCTTATAACTTGGCAAGTAGCGGGAGGGTGGAGAGTCGCGGAAGGTCGTAAACGCACGTGGGATGCTTTTTCAATAGCCACACGAGAAAGAAACACTTGGCTTGCAATTGAAAGAGACGAGTTTTGCACGTAGACTGTGCTTCCGTTGTCTCTGCTTGGTGCCGCACTCTAAAACTGCGTGGGACAAGTCTGATATATTTGTCAGACGGTCGCGACTTGCTTTCCACCACCCTCCACCGGTGTGCTTATTATATGTTCGTCGCCGAACATGTGCGAATGGAACTCGGCCTGAGATCCACGCGATATCTTTTGATTTTTTAGAGAATATCTACTAAGAATACTACAGCTACTGGCTGAAGTCTGAACGGTACGGAATGTTTGGGCCTAACGAATCTTAGCTCTATTGGGAACATCAAAGGATTGGTTTCATTGGCGGTGAATTGACCTCCTTTTTTGATGGCGTATGCGATCGTATTTCACCGTCATTTTCTTCGACAGCCCTATAGAAAGGGAGATGAACCGTATAAATGATATTTATAAGCATAACAGCGACGTCGCCGAGCCTTTCCGCCAAGCAAACTTATTTCGGGCAATAATACGGTGACGGTGTTTCACTTATAAATAGTTTTCGATGTATTACGTGCACGTGCAAGGTTGTTTTAACTATAGACAGGCTCGTTCAACTGAAAATACACAATATCTTTCGTCCTGAACAATAGATATTCCCGCGCGTTCCCCAGCGAATCAAAAAAGCCACTCCCCAAAAAAATTCGAAGAATCTTCTTTAAAGAAGTTAAATCAAACCGTTCATTTCAACGAATAGAATTATGGAAGATAAGTTCTATGTGGTCTTGGGACACATATTGATGGTAAAGGACAGTTAGCTGTTCTAATAAATAAATAAAAATTAATTATAGTTGTGACATCAAGCAGTTTAATACAACAGTCTTCGTAAGTCAACGGTGTTTCTCTATTTGCAACAGAGAAACAAAAATAACCTGAAGTTGCAGGAAAAAACTGTGCAAGAAATGTTTGTTACCGGCATTGGCCGGCATGTAGCGTGGCAGATCTGATACACACACACCACTAGAAATTCAAACAAAAGAAACCTGCGGCGTCTAGCCGAGATGCAGTTCCTTGACACGCAATTCCGACAATTCTCACTATCCATATCACCCACCCGAGTGTTATTTAATCTCAGGTTAAATAGCGATAGGAAAACCGCATGCATTAAAAATGCATTGGTTGGCAAAAATTCTCCCTTGATTTCTCTTCTTTTGTCACGTGGTGTTGATCGCAAGGTTCGATAGGGAAACGAAAGGAGAGCACATGCTCTCTTTAGGAAACAAGCGTTTGAAGGGCGCGAACACTGCGTAGCGTCCTTTTGTTATGGTGACTGATGGTGACTAGATCATTTTCGTGCGTAATAAAAGTGTCATCATGAGGACTTCAAGAATACGTGAAGAAATGCGCGACAACAAATTGCATCATGTTCGGAAGGATCCAAAATTGGAACGGAACCCGCGACCAATCAAGATTATTCGTCCTTCCAAAGAAACAGTGGTTTGTCCGTTCGACCCGTATCACATTATAGATAAGAGTTATTTGGATGTATGTATTACGCACTATGTATTTCACAAATTCTATGTCGCGATGCAAAATAATAATATGTACGCAATCTTGCAGAGGCACATTATGAATTGTGCGAGCAGCTCCAATCAAGTAAACATTCGGTCTGATGTAAAACCGGCTGGTGTTGTACCTTTGGAGTCGTACAGAGATTTAACTGTACCTGTTATGAAAGATTGGGAGGAGGTCTTCCTTTTTTTGTTATTATTTTTTGTTATAACTTGTGATAAAACGTATCCCCTGATCTTTTCTTTTTCTGTAGGAAGAAGTATCAACATATGATCCTTACATCAACACTCAAGGTAGACACATAATAAGATATTTGGTACTGGTACCAAAATCACAAAAGAAACACTTTAGGCAATCTGAGCGTTTAAGGATTCAATTGCTTGAAAAAGCTGATCGCGAAGGTCCCCATAAGGCATGTCTTTTGATTTTAGAGTTTGACACCTATGGACTTACTTGGCATTGCGTGTTATAGAGATACATTATATGATTATAGGAAATCTGTGATCTCATCAAAAATTTAGGGAAAGATTCACTATGGGAAATCCTTCTGATGTATATGAAAAGATTAGATATTGAATGCTGTGAAACTATTATAGATAATTTTGATTTTGACAAATTAATTATAAGTGAGCCTTCCCCAACATCAGTAAGGGAAGAGGAACATCAAGGTGCAGAGAAGGTTTTGAATATTGAAGTTGAGAAGTTATTTAACCGTGATTCTAATGTAACAAGAGATCGAAGAGGAAGCATCTCTGACTGTGTAAGAAATTTTGAAGTTCACTTTTGTCAGAACACACTTGGTGGCAAGCATTTACTTCAGGATTTCCAATTTTCATTTCAGATAACTACTCAATTTGGAAGTCTACTATTAAATGTGCCCCAAGAGTGAAATATATACCAAAGTAATAAATATTAGTGGCCTTGTGTGTGAGTTATAGGTAAGACTTCAGTGAAACAGATTCATAGATTTTTTTATATCCATACATTATTGAATATCACAAGCTATACCTATCATCATTCCAAAGACCTAAGAAAAGAACACCAGTTTTGAAAAGTATAACACAAAGCATAATTGCGATTATTTTTATATGATTTTTATACTATTTTCGTATGATAGATTGGAGTAATAAAAATATTGTGCATTTCTGGGAAATGCACCAAATTAAACATTTTTCTTGTTTGTCTCTAATTCTCCCTTTTTATTGAAATTATATTTTTTGTAATTATACATACATAAAACACACAAAGAAACATAGTTTATTAACTTTACCACCATGATTTTATTTTTTACGCTCTGTACAATATAAAATTTTTACAATAAGTAGTACAACTATAATTACTTGCTAAATTCAGTCCATAGAAAGCATCCACTCATTCACTTTTAATTAACCCTGCTAGTAATAACGAAGCGTCCTCTTTATGATGTTGCTTTATGTGATGCTTGAGGTACCTCTTTTGACCAAACTTCATTCTGCAACTTTGGCAATCGAAAGGTTTCTCATGACTGTGTACGGCACGATGTCGTAATACTTCTCCTTTTACAGAAAATGATTTACCACATATTTCACAAGAAAAAGGCTTAAGACCTGTATGGGTAGCCATGTGATTTGTGAGTCGTTGTTTGCTTCCAAAGAACTTGCCACATTGCAAGCACTTATGGGGCTTATAATTTGTATGGACGCGATTATGAATATAAATTGAGTTAAGGGTACGAAATGTTTTGGGACAGTGCTCGCATGCGTATGGTCGTTCTCCCGTGTGAATGCGTCGATGATCGTCCCTTGCGCCCTTGTTTGCAAACGGTCTACTACAGATATCACACTGATATTTCTTCAAGCCTTCGTGGACATCTCGGATGTGCCTTGCTAGGTCCTGCTCAATACGATAACTCTTGCCACATAGATCACATTTGCATGGTCTCTGATCAGAATGAACACGCATGTGGCGCAAAAATCCTCGCTTCGTGAACATAAGTTTCGTACACACATCGCATTTATACGAGATGCGATCGTCGATTACCTGCCGTGCGTTCACCAGCCATTGAATTTCTTCTGGGTTTTGTATTCGCTTCGTCTCTGAGTGTGAACTTATATGCTTCTTCAAATCTGCCTTTTTAGCAAAAGATTTATTACATGTATGACATGTATAGGCATTTGGCTCCCCTTGAATATGTTTGTCCATAATAAATTCCTCTCTTTTAGCCTCTTTGTGACATTCATTTTCATTTTTGTGGATTTTTTCTTCTGAATCAGTATTCAGCTTCCTATTAGGCTTTTCACTGTGAGCTAATAGGTGTTCTTCAAATTCTCTGATCTCTCCGCGATAAACAATTTTACAGAATGGGCAATAATGCACTTCAATTTGATGCACCGAAGTCATATGATTTATAAGAGATCCCGTACTGATAAAAATAATATTGCATTGTGTACATTCGATATAGTGAATGTCTCCTTCACTCGAAACTTCACTTTCAGTCACTGGTATCTCTAAAATGCCATTGTATTCAGGCTGCCACCTGCAAAATAAATGTTCTGGTATCATGCTACCGAATTCGTGAATTTGCGTAAAATCTCTCAGTCCCTCTTCAAGTAGGAATCTTGACATTGTTGGATGAAGATCACATTACAAGTGATTAGCATTTCCGTGAGTTTTCAATGTGCCTACTTTTAATATGATTATTTAAATAGCGTTTCTGTCGAAAGGCAAGTCCACACTTTATGCAAATGAAAGGTTTACTCTCGGAATGTACGAGTTTATGCCTAACTAACTCCGATTTCACACGAAATCTTTTCGAGCACACATCACAACCATAATTCTTTTCCCCAGTGTGAGTAGTTAAATGAGCGAGCATCTCTTGCCTTCGACGGAATTTTTTATTACACTGAGTGCATGGATGGGGATACTCATCTGTATGTAATTTACAGTGAGTATAGAGGCAAGCTTTCGATTTAAACGATTTTCCACATGAATCACATATATATGGCCTCTCCCCTGTATGTGTTCTGCGATGATCTTCTTTGGTAGCTTTTGATGCAAAGCATCTACCACAAATATCGCACATAAACTTTTTCAGTTTTGCGTGAACGTCCTTCAAATGTCTTGATAATCCACCTGAAACCCGAAATTGTTTTCCACAAATGTGGCAAGTGAATGGCCTTTCATCCGTATGTATTCTCATATGTCTGATGTAAGAGTCTTTAAGTTTAAAACATTTTCGGCATTCAGCACACTGATACGATTCCTTGGCAATCATTTTCATATGCTCGCACAGGTCTTCAGAAGTCCTTTGATCTTTATAAATTGGACATGATTTAATTCTCTTATTTTTTGATTGTACATCTCCAACTGTATTGTCTGTTTCATTCTCCACTTTTGTTTTTTCTTCATTCTCATCTTGCCTACTAGTATCACTCTCAGACTCACTTCCATCTGACTCATGTAAAGTGGAATTTGTGACTGTGATCCAAAGGGGGTTGTTCTCATCACAGTTGTCATTGGGTTTACTTTTGCATTCTATAATTTTCTTTTTGTATGGTCTCCAAAATGAATTCAGGGTGTCTAGGAGTAGTTTAAATGATGTACGCGTATATCCGGACCTGCAAAACAATCAAAGCTTGACTCCAGATTGGCAGCCGCACTGTAACGGCATGGTAAATTGAAATTGCTCATTTTAATTATTTTTGCATTCACTGAGTAAAATATTTACATTTCTAAAGTCAAGCTCCTGTTGCCTTGCAGTTAATACAATGAACCTCATACATTTGGGCAATAACTTTAATAATGGAATATAAAGAATGCATTACTCTGGATAAGAAAAAATTAATTACCTGTTAGGATCAGCAACAGTTGTTGTTTGATTGCATCTTATGTCCTCTAATCTCTCTTGGTCTATAGGTGTAGAATTTATTGAATCATTTACAACAGTTCTTGAGTCACTGGGGGATTGATTTCTGATGTCCTATGGAATTAATAATTATTAATTTCAAATATGTATGAAAGTGATGGAATTACTTATATTCACTTACCTGTTCTTTTATGTGTAAAGAATTTTGGAGTTCTTGTAACTTATGCTCAGCAGCTATGCATTCATCTGCCAATTTATGCCATGCTAATAAAGTTGCAGCACATTGATAACACAATTGCAGTGGAAGATTATCAGTTTCAGCTACCTACAGTAAGAAATGGAATAAAGTGATATAAGTTTACTCCAAACACAACTAGTACAGTGTAGCATAAAGCAATATATACTTGTATAGGTAAATACTTGTTTATCTTATTACAGAATTGATTCTGTAAGCCTTCCCCTTCAAATATTGGTATTAAATAATCATTGCCATTAGCACATATCCTACAGAGTTCATTCCACGATGTTGCTTCATCGAACGAACTTGTATTTTCAATCCGTAACTCCTTTTTATGCATTCCTTCTTGAAGATCTACAGCCATAAAGTACTTGTGCTCCTCGAGAGTCATATCACTTATTGCTTTAACGGAACTTGTCCCATTTAAGCTGTCACCTTGTAAGGCGTCTTCGTAGATTTTGGAATTTTCGGACTCCATATTATCGGATCCTTAAATTCTAATGAATTTTACCCAATTAGTCCCTGCACCCTGAATGGAGTAGGTTACTCCAGCTGATTCATTATTGATACCCATCAAATGTATGCGGTTAGTTCTCCGGCAATACAGTGGTCTATGTGAATATGGCGTGATCGAATTGAATCGAATGAAACAAACTATCTTCACATTGTTGACAGCGAGTACATTTATATATAGTACTTTCTTTATAGTGCCCGCATTATTTTACGATGTAAAATATTATTTGTTTTTAAGTAGCGTGAGACGGACCTGCGTAATCGGGTTGCAAAATGTTACACGAGATCCTATTGTCACTATGGGGTTGTTCCACCGATATCTCCGAAATTTTAGAGACAGATGTATAATTATTCTTCGTATATTCCCTGCTATTGCAATTATATTTCAGCAGGATAATTAACGTATCATTTTAGGGGATTGATCTTGATAAATATCTGCATCCAGGAGAGAAGGCATTGATAAAAAGAATTTTGGAGATAACACAGGAATGTAATACCATTAGACATTTTATAAAACAATGCGCAAAACCAAGTACATCGAGATCGGATAATGGTATACCGATAATGCTGACAATCATTTTAAGACTGATAAATGCAGTTCTAAATATACTTTATTTTTCTATCAGAGTTACAGTGCTTGTCAGATGGACTTTACTTAAAAGCATTATGTGAGGGCATGGATACAGCATTAGAGCCATTTCACACAGAGATTACAGAGTTGGAAACTATCGTTCTTAATGATAGTCATACACCACTGTCCTTAATTTTATGCTGTATTCAAAAATATATATGCTTATTTGCTGTATTAAATTCCATTATACGAGAGGTAGAGTTTTCCAAAATAGTATGAAGTGTTGTCCCTTCTCAGGCAGTCAATATATATTTTTTGTATCATCCAGATACAGACACAGAAAATCCAAGGTTGTAAAATTTTACAATGTTTGCATGAACACATGCATACTGGTATTCCTGAAGTAAAAACAGCTTTGGAGAAGTATGTACCATGTATGTGTATGGTTGATGATCATTAGAGGTCCATTTATCTTTACCAGTTTCTTTCTAGGGTGGCATATTCAGTCCATATAGTATTTTATAAACATTTAACAAGTTGGCTTTTGTATGGACATCTTGAGGATATGTATAATGAGTTTTTCATTCAAAAAGTCTGTAATTCTGAGAATAATTTGGTGCTAGTAGAAGCTAAAAGTAATACTCCTGAAAAGGGGGCTTCCAAAACTAATGCAGATATGTGGGCCTATGATGTTCAAGTGAACATGTTGCCATCTTATATTAGACCATCATTAGCAACAAAGATTTTAACCATTGGCCAAACTATTATTATGTTTGGCAATGATCCAAGACAGAAAAAAGGTATTTGTCTATAAAATCAGGTTCAAGAATGTAAAAGTCATAATAGCAGGTCTTTTCATCAACAGATTTTGGAGTTGTTGATTATACAGAAAATTTAATATGGGGAGAAAAGGAAATGGAATACTTTGTAAAGTTACAAGTTCTCCAAAGGAAGCCTATATTTGATATTGTTGAATTTGAACGCACAATTGATGAATTAAAACAATGTGTAACAGAATTACTATGGCGGGTTGCTGTTGAGGAGGCACAACTTTCTCAGCAACTCAAATTAGTTAAAGATTTCTTCCTCATGGGACGTGGGGATCTGTTCCTTGAATTTATTAGACAAACAGCGCATATATTGAATAAAACGCCGAGAAACCACACATCTCGAGACATTAATTTGGCATTCCAAATAGCATTAAGAAAAGTTTACCTAAGTGATGAAAGTGCCATGGATAGCTTTAATTTTGTTGTTCCTGTGCCTACCGAAAATAATATAAATTCGGAAGGGGAAATGCCTGAATTTCCCGATAAAGAAGATCCCATTGGTAAAGCTCAAATAGATCTAATAATTATTGCAATAATCCCAAACGGGTTGTTTGCAAACAATTCATTTGCCACTTGCTATATTTCAGAGAAACGGGGATGGGGCATGATTATTTTGAAATATAAAGTTGTATGGCCACTACATTTATTGTTTAGCCCGTCGGCTTTGAACGATTACAATATTTTATTTAGATTTCTTCTGAGAGTTAAAAAAATTCAAATCGATTTATGGAACCTCTGGAGCGACCATATGCACCACAAAAATATGTTCGTCAATTTCACCTTGTACTGAATTTAGAGGATTGATAAAATATGTGGTTCTTACATATTTCACTTTCCAGCGACATGGGTGTAATACAATTAAGGAACAACTTGATATTTATTGTGGATAACTTACAGTATTATTTACAAGTTGATGTATTAGAAAGCCAGTATGCAATAATGGAAGGTAACATGAAAAGTACAAGAAATTTTGAAGACGTGCAGAAAGCTCATTCAATCTTTCTAGCTAATGTCTTGTCCCAAACTTTCTTGCTTGGAAGTTCTACCGAACGAAAAAATCCGGTAGGTTTTTATGAAACAGAGCACAAACATAATTCAACAATACTGAAATTTATATTTCATAGGTGAATAAATTAATACAATTGCTGCTGCGCCTTTGCGACGATTTCATCTTACAAGCGTCTATGTGGGAAGTAGGTAATTTATTACTTACGGAAAAGGAAGAGTTAAAAACACTTTCTGATACCCTTGATAGTTTAATGGATTGGCTAACTAAAACGTTAAACAGAGTCCGCGCTCAGCCCAGTGGCGAACATTTAGCTCAGTTGCTACTACGACTTGATTTCAACAGGTGGTTTAGTAAAAAAAAGGCATAAACAACTCAGCTCTGTTAGAAATCAAATTATTTTGCAATTTTTTATTCATCATCATTTTGTACAAAAGTATAACATGTCTCGCCGAATTTTAATCACGAATAAATTATTATAAATGATTTTCCAGTTAGTCGCTCTCGTCTTTGTAGTCGTCGTCCACGTATCCTGAACTTCCATTGTAATGACGCTGACTTAACTGTATTATATTCTTAACTGACGTTTCCGAAGCAATATCTTCAGCACTGTAGCCATCGCTGTTTTTTAATTCCGGGTTTGCACCGGCTTCCAATAATAAAGTAATTATATCAAGGTGACCGCGACTTGCTGCAGCATGAAGCGGCGTATCTCCCATTTTGTTCTACATAAAATTCACCAGCATTAGCGTCATATTTGTCGAATAAGGTTGACAAAATGTACATACTTGTGCATTTACTGTCGGATTCGGTAAATTTAGTAATTCCTTGACACAATCTACATGACCAGCACGAGCAGCCCAGTATAAAGGAGTGTTTCCTGCTGCATCTAATCCAGTTCCTGATACTCCTTGCTTCAAATATTCTTTCAGAAATGAGAGATTGCCACGCCGAGAGGCATCGTGTAGGGGCAACTCAATTTCCTCGGTTTGTTCTTCAACTATGAACAATTTAATTCGATACGAGTTTTTATTGCATTATATGTATTACGATGAGTTCTGATTCCTACCATAATTTGCGGGTATAAAACCCTCCTGGTCCCCACATTTCGCCCGCCACCAACTTGGTTCTGCATCCTTATCATATACATAAAGGATCGATCCTTCTTCGAAAGATAATTCATCTACCTGTATTTGCCAATATTTTGCACGTTACATTTGACATAAAATTTTCATATAACCATTGGAAAATGTACTCACTCTTTGTGCTGTATATTTGTATAACGCGCGAACGACTTTCACTTTGCCTTAAAAAATAAATTACACGCATATATGTGTTTTGTTTGGCAAACTTTGTTTAATACGATTTTTTAACAAGTATAGGTATATACAGATCCATTGTAAACAAATATCAAGCAAGCACTTGCATTCACTGGTGTTTAATTAAATTATAATACATGGAACAAAGGAATGATAATTCTAGGTCAAGCTAATCATTGTACATTTTTTACAAATTCAATCCTTTACCAGGTTTCCAAGTAGTTTTGGGTGGTGCAGGTGATTTTGTTAGATTACTCATGATGGAAGGCACTTCTGTCATCACATAGCTTCATGTGAATGACACATGCAGGCATGTTCACAGTAATGCACACTCACTATTACACATACACACACTCCCACACACACTGTTAACGTACTGATCTCAGCTTATTGACTATGGGTATTTTACACCCTCTTCTTTGCTGCTTTCATAAATAACACCATATCTAAAAAGTGGATAATAAGGTCATATCAAGCCATGGGTATGATATCCTTATAAAATACTCCATGATACTCTTATACTTACTGAAGAATACAATCATAACAAAAGCTATCATCACCCACATCCAACACCTCCAGTTTGAATTAGTATGCTCTGCTAATTTCAAGGATTCTGTTTTCAATTTCACTGCATTCACATCTGTCAGCTTATCTGATTTCTCGATCAATCCAATATCTTTTTTTATAATGGCACTAGCAGCCAATGCATGTTCTTTCATACTGCTAGTCATAGAAAGCATATTCTCTGCAATTTTTTCTTGGATGTTTCTATTGTATTTTAAAAGGGCATCAAGATCTTCATCCTGCATACTCCCTGTGGAAGCTCTGTGTCTCAAACCATCTTCTGTAACACCAAAAATTAAGAATATATCAGTTTTTACTGGATATATCCCAAATAATTATATTTATGTGAATTACCTTTACTACCATGAAAGAGTTCTGCTCTCAATTCTTTATTATACTTGGCAGAAGTCTTTTGCTGTATCTGAGCTGTTATACTTGAGCCTATTGAATCATTATAAGTGGAAGAACTTTTAGGTAACATTTGTACAGCCACAACTTTGTCTACAGGATTGGTTAATTTTGTTGTATTGACAAGTCCTTTGAGAAATTCTATTCTCTTTGTATAGTTCATTATAGTATCCTTAGAAGGTTTACTAAAAAATAATATCCTTTATAATATATCAAATTTAATTGCAATATTCCTTGAGGTGATTAAAATGGAATAATTACTTTGCTAATGTTTCAAGCTGCTTCATCATTTCATCCAGAGCAACAATATACTAAAATAAGAGCAGTATTTTTTAAATGAAACCATAACCATATTTATTTCTGAAAATTGCGAAGCTGCGACATGCTATGCCTTGAAAAATTTGTTAGATTCATTGTTTTGAAACCTTTTCCAATTTCCAATCCCTGTGGGGATCGTCCTTCGCCATTAATTCACATCTTCCTAGAAGTCGTTTCACGTTAGTTTCTGTTCGCGACATATGATGCATCTTCTTCCAATTATGTGTAACCATATGTAATTGCAATTTCCCGAGGATTTGTCAATAGTGCAATTATGAATCTTCCACGTCAAGCACTTGCTACCATCGATGTATGACTTGAGTCCTTTCAGAATAAATATATAAAACTCATCAGTTTAAAACATATCTAAATACAAGAGCAAACTGCTAGTATTGCGATGCAGTATCGCATGATTAAATAAATTGCTCTAGCATCTAATTGTCTATTTCTTGTCTTGTCAATAAGTAGAAAAGAGTAAGAATATGTTGTCAATAGGCCAGCATAACTGACATAGGCCATCATAGATCAGCATGCACCAACATGCACACCAATACACACTAGTCCAGAGTATATGTAACGCCAGCTATCGTGCGTATGTTAATTTACCCGCGTAAGTATTTATTACTGATGAGAATTACACTTTAAATGTGTACATTTAATTTGCGTGCTGAAAAACAGTGGTTAAATTTGAAATGCTGTACGCATTCCAGCGTAGAGTGAGTGAAGGGGAACTTGATACTGGTAGATAGCGATTGACGTTGTCATCAGTTGGCATTCATCATACGGATTTGGGGGCCGATCCCAGTGCATTTCGCGGTGGATTGACAGAACCGCTAAGATGGCTGATATAAAAGATTCTCCGCCACTTTTTGACGATAGTGAAGGAAAGATCGACGATTTGGAAGATGATGACGAAGATATCTTTGCATCTGCTGTACAGGTGAATCCCCTGGCCTTATTCAATGCGTCAATTGCACTGCAACGTCAACAGATATCGAGTGCAGACAATCGCTTGTTTTCGATATTGTTTCGGCTTCGCACGTAATTGCTTTCACATTGTTGTGACAACTGAATGAGCCTCTTTCTTCATTCTATTTATCTAAATTTCGGAATACCGCAATATTTGATTTTACTCTTAGGATCAGAATCAGCTGGAAGATTCGTCGCCCTATAATGGGGTATCAAATGTCCAGGCTGAATTACCAAAGCTAACATTGAGGGATACCACCGAAGACAATTCATTTTCTTCTGTGTCCAGCCCTGTGCCTGGTCCATTAAGTCCACCTTTAGGGCCAATGGGAAGCGATATCGGTGATCTGCATGATGTACCCATAAATGACCATGCTGATGTGTTACCCTCAAATATCATGCACTCAAATTTGTTGGAACCAGTTAGTGTGGCAGAAAATATTGTACATATATGGAAGAAAGAGTATAGCATTTTATCATTATGCGTGTCTCCAGGTTCCAACTGAATCATCAGATGTTTTCATTAAGATCACAGTAACTTCACCACAAAAGATTGGAGATGGGATGAGTGCCTATGTGGCTTACAAAGTTGAGACAAAAACTAATATGCCAATATTTGGAAAACGAAGTTTTTGTGTAATCAGAAGGTTCAGTGATTTTCTTGGTCTGCATGACAAATTAACTGAAAAATATCTGAGGAATGGTAGAATTATACCACCAGCACCTGAGAAAAGTGTTATTGGTAATGACCAATCTTATGTCAGAATAATTACCACATGCACAAATTATTTTATGGGAACAATTATTACTCCATTATAGGAACAACAAAAATTAAAATGTCAGGAGATAAAAATCAAGAACAAAATTCTAGTTCAACTGAATTTATTGAAAGACGTAGAGCAGCTTTAGAAAGATATTTGAATAGAACTGCAGCTCACCCAGTGCTTAGCACTGATCCTGATTTCAGAGAATTTTTGGAAGCTGGTAACTTTTATTCTTTTACCACATTGGGTAACCAGATGTGTGGGAAATCACCCTGATATATTATAATAATATTTTAGACACAGAGCTACCTAAGGCTACCAACACATCTGCTCTTAGTGGTAAAGGAGTCTTGAGGCTTTTTAATAAAGTTGGAGAAACAGTCAATAAAATCACATACAAAATGGATGAGAATGATACGGTAAGAATCATTTGACCCTGGCAATACATTATTCGCATGTATTTACAATTACATATTTTTTATTGCTCACCTTAGGAAGGTAAGGTATGTTGCTTTGATGTTCTAGGCTCAATACAAATTTATACTTCATAAATCTGATACACATCAATCACCTAAAGTCACCTACACAAGTAACATGCTATGCAAGGCAACATTGGTGAAATTCTATGGTTTTATTATTTTCCAGTGGTTTGAGGAGAAAGTATCCCAAATAGATTCCTTGGATATTCAGTTGCGGGCATTACACTCTGCTGTTGATACCCTGACTAATCAGAGAAGAGAATTGGCAAGTTGTACGGGTGCTACAGCCAGATCAGTGGCGGTTCTTGGCCATGGGGAATCAGGAGCTTCCCTGGGAAGAGCATTAGCTCAGTTGGCTGAGACACTAGAAAAGGTGGAAGTGGTCAGGAGAGCCCAGAGCGTTAGCGATCTTTATCACTTTGGAGAAATGCTTCGAGATTACGTGGCATTAATAGGAGCAATAAAGGTTTATATAGTTTTTCAATCAGTTGTAGTAGTCAACGTTTTTAATAGTGATCGATACAGATAACGCTGATGTTTATTACAGGACGTGTTTCATGAACGTGTAAAGGTGTTTCAAAACTGGCAACATGCTCAGATGATGTTAAACAAGAAGCGAGAACAGAAAGCGCGTCTCGAACAATCCGGAAGAACTGATAAAACCAGTCAAGCAGCGACGGAAGTAATAGAATGGGAAGCAAAAGTAGATAGAGGACAGGAAGAGTTCGATAATATTTCGAAGATGATTAAGAAAGAGGTTGAACGGTTTGAACAAGTGCGGGTGGAGGACTTTAAAAAGCAATTGACAGAGTACTTGGAAGCTATGTTGTTACACCAAAATCAACTCATTAAATATTGGGAAAGCTTTTTGCCCGAAGCTCGAGCTGTCGCTTGAACATTCCTCAAATAATTACGGGCTCTTGGTTTTCGTATATAAATAAGAATGAGCTGCGAAGAATATTAACTTTTGTGCAATGATTCTGGGTAATATTCCTATTAATAA
The DNA here is from genome assembly GCA_910591665.1 of Ectemnius continuus. NCBI lineage: Eukaryota > Metazoa > Arthropoda > Insecta > Hymenoptera > Crabronidae > Ectemnius > Ectemnius continuus. The sequence goes on along the minus strand of OU342868.1, from coordinate 712,825 downwards.
ATACTCTGAATATTAGGTGCATGTATCAAAGGATGCAAGAAAGTAATGTCCTTCTTACAACTACAATTAAGAAAATAAAACTGTATTCTACATATTTCTAAACCTTATAATGTATACTTGTCAAACCCTACTCAATTACCTAAGCCTCTACGAATAGGTAGTGCGTCATGTAGAATCATATTTTTTTTAGAGGATAAGCATTAACCGAATTCTCTGGCTTGAAGAATTTAGTTTGAACGAGCCATTGACTATGTAAGATTTCAAAGTCAAGTCATCGGTTGACCCGTAGTCTTATATATCTCATTTATCAGCGATTATCGGCGCAGAGGCTACGTGGTGAACGGATGCAGGCGACGATCAACGTCGGCATTTGCGGCAGCACTCTGCTCACGATCAAGTTGGTCAGCGTGCTTTAGTACGTGGGGGATTAAATTGGGAGTTGTATTTGCGTATTGACCCTTCGGTGTGGATGGTACAGCATGTCGGTGGCCGCAAATTAAATTGGATTATCATTTAGTTACGGCGGTCAACTGGCGTCGGCAATTAAAAAAGAGCCACGGATGAACTTCGCTTCAATTCGCGCGGGGCTTTTGCATACGTGGCAGGAATCCGCCACCAATCAGGAAACGCCGGTTCCGATAGGCGTGGCTTTGAAACCCGCACACTTGCATCTACGTCCGGCCGCCATAATTCTCGAGAAGAAATCGTCGCGTGTGAATCCTTGCCGTGCTCTCCTCTATAGACGGACATAGTACGCTCTTCATCTCACATTCCTCAGTGGAAGCGATCCACCAAGCGTATACTCGGCGAGCGGCGTAAGTCTTGCGGCACGCGTTATTCTTACCCCGTTAGATACTCCTTCTTCGGTGCATGGATTATTTTGCCGGTTCTGCACACGAGATTTACTGTGCGGGCAATACGTGCTCATCTTCGCCGATTGTGTCGATGACCTGGCTGTCACCCATATGTCATATTCACTCTACTTTTTCTCGAAGCTTTCACCCACTCTTTCTCATTATTGCGGTCTGCGTACTCTAAGCTAGATCTAGATCCTCGTAGTGCGCTCGATTTTTCCTCTGCGCTCCAAATGGTGTTTGCGTTTCACACAACGTAAAGTTTAGCTAACAATCGTAAGATTCATTTCAATTACCAGTCTCTATTAATCAAATTGTTGCTTCGTTTGTTCCGGCTTGAGTGTTATTGCAGCAGAATATATCGTGTATTGAATGATAGGGTAGTTAACACAGTTGTGGGAGTAACACTTGTTCTTCGAAATTGTGTAATATCTTCTAGATAGATTCTTGTAACTATACACAAGCTCATCGTCGAGTATTTCGGAGTTTTTTGAATGCATTATAATTTCTAATTATGATATTAATACTTTTCCTAAAAGTTATTCTTAAGAAGGTGTTAATAGTGTAAGAACTAGCAGGCAATCATTATGATATTTAAATTCTATAGAAACGATTGGAAAGATGGATGTCCAGACAGGATTGGTCTATGTAGGGGTGGTAGTTATCTCAGCAGCAGTTATCCTTTTAGTATCCATGTTTGGTATAAAAGAGAAGTCTTATGAGGAGGCAATAGCTGAACAGAGAAAACTTCCTCATGATCTACTATTGAGTAAGTCACAGTCTGCACATACATAGTTGCTTAATGCATTCTTGTTACTTGCATAGCTATAAAGATAAAATTTATATGTGTTCATTGGGATGTACAGGTAAAAAAGATAAAGGCAAAGAGAAAAAACACAAAAATAAAGCAGGGAAAAAGGTGAAGGAAAAGAAAGAAGAAAAGGATGAGAAAGATGATAAGGAAGATAAACCTGAACATGTCCAATTTGAGGAAAATCCTCAAATTCTACCAGTAGAACCACTGTTGCGGGTAAGAAAACCAATCTTTCCATTTTTACACAGTGTATAGATTAGCAACATATATTCAAAGGAATGTAATAGCCCTTTATTGCTTAATACAATCTATCAAAGAGTCATATATAGAATAAACAGAGCTGAATAAAAGTATGGACCAAAAGTTAAAACTGGGAAAGGATTAGCAGCCAGTTTCAATTCTCCTTCATGGATGATCCAACTCTTGAGTAGATGTTTGTAGCCCAACAATAACAAATTGAACACTCTTGTGATTGTCATGTGGCCTGTATTCATTTCTTCATTCAAGGAAACCTTTTTTAATATATAATATTTTATCTAGTACTGGCATATATATCTTACTGATATTTAATTGCATGTTAATTACCTATCTGGCAAGAGTTACTCTAGCATTCCAGTATATGGAGATACACACGCTTCTTACTATTATATTATCACATATTTCATGCATGAAATATAAGAAGCTAGTTCACATATCATATGTCATACCTTTATGTCATTTAAAGAGCTATGTTCACAAAGCATTACATTTCTATCTACTGTCTCACATAAAACACTTTACACAGAGTATGTTAAGGAATTTTTATGGAGACACACAGAGTAGATATTAAATAAGTATCAGTGAAGAGTACTACATATTAGATCTTCCCAGATCAAGAGGGTGGCATATCAAATACATACTCATTGTTTTTATAATTTGTGTATATAAGATGTTTCATACAGAGGTCTACTATAATATAGATCGTATTAACAACTTCATGCGCATTATATAGGAATGGGCATCATATTTTCATGCAATATGAAGTAGTGTGCTAATGATTTTCACTTGTAACCATAATATACCAGTCATAATGTACTATTTCTTCTGTCATGTTGCATAAATTTTGGTACACTAATATGCACATGACTTTTATTTGACTAGAATATTTTTTATACAGACTGCATATACACAGTTTTCATAATATGGAAGAATTTAGTATCATATATTAAATTATGCCTTGGTAAGTGTCCTCTACTAGAGATCTAATTTCTTCTGTTAAGATGGTTATTTACGTATGAAAGATTGATAAACTGCTTTTAAAGTTCAAGATTAATGTCTATAAATACCTTTGGTGGACATAACTGATCTTGTATTACCACTTTCTTGCTTTATCATTTAGATTAGAACCCAGTTAAATGTGAAAAAAAAATTGATCTCATCTTCAAAGCTTAAAACCGCGTCACTGAAGTTATTACGAATATCCTGATTAATGTTATGTGATTAACACATGTTGTGTCACTTGTGAATACAATTGTAGATTTTTTTAATAGAATTTTCAGTGAAAAAGAAACTTAAAGAAGCTTTTGAAACTCGGATTTATATTTCGTTTATATTCCGAGGACAATAAGGCTCCGCAAAATAGTAATTATATTAGTACTTATACGACGGATTTATACATTTCAGGTATATTTGCTCGTCCCGAAGTCAGTATAAAGAAAGTTCTAAGGTGAAAATTAAGTTGCTGTATTATATCATATTTCGCGAACGTTTGGATTAATACTGTCAAACTTTTGAGAGAGTCATAACATTTTAAAACATTTTTTCTTTTCAATACTTCAAATACCTATGCCCGTTTCAATATAATGTTTCGCATTAGATGTAGGCTTGAAACCGATTCGTATTTTTACCCATCGCGCGTTAGGCGTACTGGAAACATATTATATATACATTAAACTCATAGGAGAGTAGCAAAGGCAATAAGAAGAAAGGCAAGCTTGAAAAGGTAAAGCCAATTCTTGTAAATAAAGATGAGCCATTGGTAATTGTGACTGAATTAAGTCCTTCACAACCTCCCTCGGCAGAGGCTAATCATTTTGACCTCATTCAACCAAAGGACGACCTCGAACTCATACGGAGTCATAGTGTGAGTGAATTGCTTTTGGTAGACTTATTTACCTTACATGCATTTCATTCACTTTTTATGTTTTGCATAATCGGCCGCTTGCAAACCCATAACGCAAAGGCTTTCTCTTTGGCTAGTATCACTGCTTATTAATTTTTACCAATTTCACATAAGCATATCTTAATACGAACAATTATGTCTTTGAAGGAGATTCAAGCGTTATTTTCATGATAAAACAAATAATCAGAATCATTTCACACTATTTTAAAATTGGGCAGTCATACACTACATTTGTATCCCATAGTGTGCATTTGGTTTTCATAATTGTGTGTACTGTATTAGAGGCAAACTAATCAGATTTGAAAAGCAACTGATTCCAGTTATTATATCGTAAAAAGTTGTGTTTCTTTCTCGGTGTTATCGTGCAGTAATTAATATATGTACGTCTACATTTTCTTTCGTGAAACAGAAGGAAAATCTCCATCAGCTTAATCAGTCTGAACCAGTAGCGAATAAATCGCCCAAGGATACACCCACTAAATCAAAGAAGAATGCAAAGGAGACAGTGAAAAAGAAAGACGATGGTACGAAAGATGAGAAGAAAGAGGAGAGAAAAGATATTGACGCGAACGCTTCAGCACCTTCCGTAAGAGAACACAGTAAACACGCAAAAGAGATCAAGGAACTCAAAGAGGGTAAAGATGCCACAGACGCTAAAGAGTTGAAGGAAAGCAAAGATGGAAAAATAGAAAGGGATCATAAAGATGTTAAAGATCATCAAAAAGAAACACCTGTGAAGGAGTCGAAGGAGATAGCAAAAGAAAATGTACCCTCTACACAAATGTCCAACAAGGAATCGAAAAAAGCCAAGAAGAAGAATGACATTTTTGCCCAGATTGGTATGTATATAAATACTAAAACAAACATTTTCCGAAAACATATTATTTATCAAATTAGAAGGAAAATATTTACAAATCAGGATACAATCTTTAATGAATGAATACTTTAATACCATTATTACCGTAAAGTTTTCGTATAAGATGAGCAAACCGGTTAAATAAAAGCTTTCACGTAATGCGCACAGCAAAGCAGATTCCTCTAAAGTGCTGCGGAATGCGGCTGAGGCGGGTCCCTTCCCTCCCGCCTTGTAGGTCGTTGCCCGAACAGATACTATCAAGGTTGTGTGCCATATGTGGTGGCGCTTTATAGAGTTGCTATATATTTAACAAATTAATTATTGCGGCCAACTACTTCATTTCGAATTAATGCTTTAAATATTTAAATTCACTATAGATACGAGTTTGTCAATTTCTGTTTTAAGGTGGAGAAAAAGATGCTGTTAATATGTCACTTCTAATGCTCTTCATTGAAAAGGCCGAGTTAAGCCGCTCTGAAATACAAATCCTTATCGATCAATTATTAAACAAACAGTTAGACAATCCCTCGGAACATTCGGAATGGACAGAAGGTCGTGCCGATCCAGTCATAAAATTAAAGAAACAATTAGCTGAAAAGGAGAAGGCTTTGGCCGACGAGCACGAAGCAAGTGTTGCCTTCCAGAATAAACTAAAGGAATTACGGGCTGAGCTAAATTCAGAGAGATCGAGATTAACCACCAACGCGAGACAACTAGAAGAGGCATTGAATGCCAAGGCCACCGAGGCTCAAACATTGCATACTCGAATGCAACACATTCTGGAAAGCCATGCGGCAGAGAAACAAGGATTCGCCCGACAGATTGAGCAGTTGCAGAACAAAGTTAATGAAGATGCGGCTATTATTCACAAGATGCAAGAAGATCAAGGACAAACTCAAGGCCATTTGCAGCAGGAGTTGACTGCTCAGCGCAAGCAAATGGAAGTGCAGTTTGCACAAATGCGTGAAAATGAAAATGCCCTAAAAACCCAGCTGGCCCAAAAACATGTTGAATCTCAGGAGCTCCAGAACCAATTGCAAGTGACCTGTGACAGTACTACCTCAGAGATAGAACTACTGCGTCAACAAATTGTCATCATGGAAGAAGAGTTGATGCACTCCAACGGACAGTTCAAGGAAGTCGAAGAGCGTTTGCAAGAAGCTGTACGACAATTGGATGAGTCACATCGTACCAATGCCGAATTGGAACACAGACTTATGACTGTGCATCATCACGAGCAGGAACTCCAGAAGCAAGTTAGCATAATTCAGAGTGAATTGAATGTTGCAAAGACGGACGCCAATGAAGCATCTGTTCTAAAAGCTGAAATAAACATGGCGCAGAATGAATTGGTCAAATTGAAATCTGAGTTGTCAGCCTCATTGAATGAATTGAATATTGCTAAAACCGAAGCCAGTCTCGTTCCAGCCTTGAAAGCGGAACTCAATGCTACACAGGCTGAATTAATGAAACTAAAGTCCGAGCTATCAGCATCATTGAGTGAAGCAAAGTCTGAAGCTGCTGAGATTACCGCCCTTAAGTCGAACTTGGCCGCAAAAGAAGAAGACTACAACAAGATATTGCATGAACTTAATGTTCTTCGTGGAGACCTCAAACAATCCATCACTAACGTCACACAACTGGAAACGAAGTTGAATGCAACAGAAACTGAACTTAATACAACAAGGGCTGATTTTGAAAAAGCAACAGTTAGTTTAACTGAAGCCCAAAATCAATTTAATGCCCATGAGATTGATGTTAAAAAATTAAAAGATGAGGTCAAGCGCCTGCAAACGGAGTTGGAAAATGGACAAATTCAACTAGTCACAGCAAACGAACAAGTTCAGGAAATGAAACTGATGAAGGTACAATTAGACAGATTGGAGAATAGTGAGAGAAAATCTGGAGATGTACAACTGCAACTTACACGACTACAAGAAGAGAATGATAGACTTAGAACTCAGGTATATTTTTGAAAAAATTTGATCTTGGATTCGTATGGTCATAATATAACGTTATTTCTTTGCTTCGTAGGTTGTACTTGAACTTGAGAAAGAAATTAAGCGGTTACAGGAAGATAACGAATTATTAGCTTCCCAATTAGCTGCAACCACTGAACGACCAGCAGTTGAAGGAAGAGAGAACGGTATTGATGAAAAGACACAAAAGGAGAACTCGAAGCTAGAGGAACATGCTAATTCGTATGTATTTATAAAATTTGAACAAAAATAATTGTGCTTCAAATATAAGATATTTTAAATAACAAATTTTATTTAAGATTGGCCGAGCAAGTTACCGCATTGAAAAATGATTTAATTAATAAAGAGGCACAATTAAGTGAAGTAACTGCCCAGGTTGTTACATTACGTAGGGATGTAAGTAATCAACAGAATCTGGCCAAACGATTAGAAGAAGATCTGGAGACCCAAAAGACAAAAAATAATGTGAGTTCCCTGCACTTCGCTCTCATTAATTCGTTTATACCCCTTCAAATTTTTTCGATTTTTCAAAGATTCTCGCACTCTCCCGAACGCTTCATAAACTCATTCTTTGTGTATCAAAACGGATAGAAAAAATAGAATCAGTAGCTAAAGTACCGAATTTGTACTGAAAACACATGGAAAACCAACCCTGAATAATTCATTTCCATCGTTTTTCCTATGTTTTTCATACTTCTCGACCTTTTCCGGGGCTGAAATTTTGTAGAAAGTGTTTTTTTGCATCGAGAAAGAAGTAGTAAAAATTCCAGAGCCCTAGCTCAAAATTAATTTTTTCGCAAATTTTTTAAGGCATACCCCTTCAAAAATTTTCGATTTTTCGAAGGTTCTGGGACCGGGACGAACGCTTGATTTTTTGATTGCTCGTGTCTCAAAACGGATAAAAAACATAAATGTTGTGGGGGAAATGCCGGAATTCTACCTAAAACAGGTGGAAAACCGATCTTGAATATTTCATTTCGACTGTTTTCCCTATGTTTTTTTATCTTCCCGACCTTTCCCGGGGCTGAAACTTTGTAGAAAGTGTTTTTTTGCATCGAGGAAGAAGTAGAAAAAATTCCAGAGCCCTAGCCCAAAATTCATTTTTTCGCAAATTTTTTAAGGCATACCCCTTCAAAAATTTTCGATTTTTCGAAGGTCTCGGGACTGGAACGAACGCTTGATTTTTCGATTGCTCGTGTCTCAAAACGGATAAAAAACATAAATGTTGTGGGGGAAATGCCGGAATTCTACCTAAAACACCTTGAAAACCGATCTTGAATATTTCATTTCAACGGTTTTGGCCATGTTTTTTTATCTTCCCGACCTTTCCCGGGGCTGAAACTTTGTGGAAAGTGTTTTTTTGCATCGAGGAAGAAGTAGAAAAAATTCCAGAGCCCTAGCCCAAAATTCATTTTTTCGCAAATTTTTTAAGGCATACCCCTTCAAAAATTTTCGATTTTTCGAAGGTTCTGGGACCGGGACGAACGCTTGATTTTTCGATTGTCCGTGTCTCAAAACGGAAAAAAAACATAAATGTTGTGGGGGAAATGCCGGATTTCTACCTAAAACATGTGGAAAACCGATCTTGAATATTTCATTTCAACCGTTTATGCCATGTTTTTTTATCTTCCCGACCTTTCCCGGGGCTGAAACTTTGTGGAAAGTGTTTTTTTGCATCGAGGAAGAAGTAGAAAAAATTCCAGAGCCCTAGCCCAAAATTCATTTTTTCGCAAATTTTTTAAGGCATACCCCTTCAAAAATTTTCGATTTTTCGAAGGTCTCGGGACCGGGACGAACGCTTGATTTTTCAATTGCTCGTGTCTCAAAACGGATAAAAAACATAAATGTTGTGGGGGAAATGCCGGATTTCTACCTAAAACATGCGGAAAACCGATCTTGAATATTTCATTTTAGCGGTTTTCCTCATGTTTTTTTATCTTCCCGACTTTTCCCGGGACTGAAACTTTGTAGAAACTGTTTTTTTGCATCGAGGAAGAAGTAGAAAAAATTCCAAGGCCCTAGCTCAAAATTCATTTTTTCGCAATTTGTTGAAGGGTTCATTTTGTTGTTTTATAATATTTTAATCTTTACATTTCTTGTTATTTTTTTGCTTCCATCACTTTGCCAACTTCTGGTTTCTCATAAATATTTTTCTGAAACAATTCACAAACGTACTTGATTTAATCATGCTAATTAATAGAATCTTGATAATACGAATTGACTATTCTCTTCTATGGTTGGTATAGGATTTGCGCGTTAAAAACTGGAAAGTGATGGAAGCTCTTTCGGCTGCCGAATCGCGCGTTAAATCTAATACTGGGAATAACGTGCATGTAAGTTTTGAATTTTTGTATGGCTCAATATTGATAATAGGAATTTTTGCACTTTGTTTATAATATACTTCAACGAAATTTTGACATTGTGTTCCTAATCGTATATACTTATATTTTCTTCAGGAAACAGCACAAAAAGTAAAAGAAGAACAAGAAGAGTTAACCAAGACTTTATTACAAAGGATATTCCCAGAAATTAAAGTAGCAGAAAAATCACACGAACAATGGCTTAGAGCATTTGAAGAAAAAATACGAGCAACTTTGGCAGAGCTGAAGAGTACAGACACAGTTAACTCGCAGTCGGATTTGGTAAAACAGATCAAAAGCTTACAAGGCAAGGTCTTGCATTATGAACAAATTATCAAAGATACGGTACGTTTATTAAACCCCTTGAGTATTTATGTATGTGAGGCATTGTACTAATTCCCATAATATTACAGGAGAGCATACTTAATAGACTTCAAAACCGAGTAGAATCGGAAGAAACAAGATGGGTGACTTTACTTCAGCAAAAGGAAAGCGAAATAGTAAGCCTTAGGATTGAAATTAGTGACCTTAAAAAGAAATTAGAAGAGATGGATAAGTTACAGGTATGTGTTATACTTAGTACTCTCAAATTATGTCATGGCACAGTGAGGTGGTTATTAATTAACGCTTTGTATAGTTATCACAGAAAGTCCATGATCTTGAAACAAGACTGGCAGAAGCTGAAACATTATCTAAACAAGTTAATGGTGAGCTACTGGAATTCAAATCTAGTGCTACTAAAGCACCCGTTAGCGAAGTCCATGGTACTGATTTAGCAGCGCTGGAAAAGCTTCAAGAGGTTTGAATACGACGTGGAATTAATTACCTTAGTGTTGTTGGCTGGCAATGACCATGAACGCTTAATGTTATTGTTGACATTCACAGGAGAAAGCGCGATTATCAGAGGAACTGGAAACAGAGTGTAGTAAGAGAGCGACATTAGATGCTGAAGTACTCAAATTACGTTCTCTTGTAGAAACAAGTGAATCCAGTTTAGCACAAGAAAAGTGTCTGGTTTCACAACTCCAGCAAGAGGTGTCGCAGCTCAAGGTATTACTTTATCCACAATTTTTTTTACTGCACTCTACGTCATATACACCATTTCACGTAACTGTTGGAAAATCGCAAACGTTATAACTGTATTATGAGTTGAAGATTTCTTATGTCAATTACAGAATGAAATTTGCGGAGGTGGCAGCAGTTCAGAGCAGTCAATGCTGAATGGTCCACCGGCGTCGGAGTCTCCTATATCCGAGGTCAGTAAAATGTATACTCTATGTCACTGAATGTTTTCTACGAGGATCAATCAGGATGCGAACAAACAGAGATAAATTAATATAAAGATGATACCGCGGGATAATGCTTTTTACGATTTGCGTTACTTGTTTTTTCTATTGTGACATTTATGCTAGTTACGATGCAAGTTATGACTATGGTTTAACACATCATAATATAGGAGACTCCATGAATTCCTTAATAATGATTGTGCAATAAATTTTGCCCCATCACAACAATCACTAGATTTGGTTAGTGAATGGTATAATGCGTGAAAGTTAAAACAATGTTTGATTTTATCATCTTCATTACTATGTGCGCAAATTATGACTGCATACGCACGTAGGTCCGTACTATTTAATACGGTCGTTTGTACTAAAACAATTTAGCTCTACCAATCCTTCTGTTTATCGTCATACCACGTGTGCTCTTTGTATGTACGAATACTTTGATTTTCAACAATATTCAAACAAAAGTTGGCTGAGAACTATGTACGTTTTCATTAGTAATTCAGTGAATAGTCCACTGATATATGTAAATGTTGCTTCTGTTTTGTCAGTTGTTGATATATTGCAGCGATAGAAAGAATCATTAGCTTTTCAGAGAAAGAATATACGATGCTTGAGAGTATCAGCAATTTGATTATTGTGTATCAATTGCTTCGTAGTTACTTTGCGGAACGGCAATTTTGCAAATTTGTCTAGTCTCTTAATTTATGAAAATTTTGCTAATTGTCGTTTCACGGAACCTTGAATAGCTAAATAATGATATATCTGAAATACAGCCCCCACTAGCAGCACAGACACTGATAGCTGCATTAGAAAGTACTCTCCTCAAGAATACAGAGTTTGCAAATTGCTCGATAGCCAAGCCCATGAATTTGGTTCAGAGTGAACAAGAAATTGACCACAGCCCCATTGCTACAAAATACTCCTCGAAATCATGTCATATGACAGACCACAACACTCAGGCTAGCTGGAATCCGTTGAATGGCCAGCAGCATAAAAAGCACAAGAAAAAGAGGAAGGTAAACCGATAAGTTTGTGGGTCGCGAAGTTATCTTCTGGCCCGATCACTGTATAGGTGCACTTCAGTTAGCTATCAAAATGTGAAACACGTTTCTGTTCTGGGCTCAGTATTACAACGAATGTTATAAAACATGGAGAGGTGTAGCGAATTTTTAATTGATAGTTTTGAAGGTCGATTCTTAGCAATCCTGTTTTGCCACGATGTTTGTAATATGACAAGGTGGACGAATAACAGTTCATTGTGATAAATCTGATGCCCAGGGTTTATGGTTTATTTGCTATGTTATTATATAACATCATTTGGTAGATATTTTGGGAAAGTATTTTATGGTAGATCACCTTTCGGTGTATGGATTTGATTGTTACGTTATTTATTCTGGCTGTCCACGGAGACATCAAAGTTATATCTCGATATATCTAGCATGTAATATCTCGATATAGTGAGGAATTATAGGTAGAGATATTTTGTTCGAAATGGGGTACAATTTCAACAAAACAATCTGAAACACTCCCTTTACCTCCCGCAGTTGTAATTAATAGGTGGTTGATGATGCTGTCCCATCAAGCGGTTGAGACTTAAGGCAAATACTCTTTATAGGAATGCGTAGGCAATTCCGTACACGGCAAATTGCAAATCTTTTTATGGGGGTGGCTTTCGAATACTGTGTATATGGCTCGCAGCATTCAATGTGTACTTACAATAAGTGAAGTTGATAGTTACAAGTGTGATAATTGGTATCGCGTCTCTTAACCATGCGACAAAGTATGTTTCTGAAAGTTTCTTTCCATTTTTCATAAGGTCGTAACATGTTTGTTAAACTATCCCTTTGTCCCAGTGTTTGTTCGGTGAGGAATATTAAAATCTCTCTTAGTACACGAACTCCACGGATAGCGTACTGCAGCAGCGCATCACAATACTGCAATTAATAGGGAAAGACTAGCTTTGCCGAACAAAATCTCATGCTATGATGAATAACGATTATGTTATTTTGATTGTTCCGACAGTCCACTAAGAAACCCATGGCAAAACGGCGCAGAATCGCAGGTATGCAAATCAAAAAATGAGATTCTGGAATTATACCTTCTAGCCTTTTTGAAAGGGTTGATGGTAGACTGCTGCTAGCAGTTTATGTCAGGTTTTATTATAATTTATTTTCGAGTATCCTTTACGTTGCACACATTATTCTGCGTAGTATCCAATCGTCATACTTTTTTTATATGTGCACAATTTTTATATTCGCTTAGTTTCATTAATTTCGATCGGAATAACATACACCACCGCTATCGAGCTCGTCATAAAGATTTGGGTTCAAACAGACCCTGACCAAGTGCAATATATCTTCCCAACAACGAAATACTTATGTTGATGAAAAGTTCTTAACGCATGTTACACTGATCGATTCTCGTGATTAAGCTATGTCAAGTATAAGAATTATTTTCTCATTTTCCATTAAGTAATATTTTTCTGAGAATTTATTTTGGTATTCGAGTATTAATTTGTACATACAAGGATTGCCGCACTTGTCTTCATTAGTTTGCTGCCTCGCAGTACGGATGTTAGAGACGAATTCAACATTATGGATCGTTAGTTGTTCGTAAGCTATTACGATAATGTGTGTGTTCCCGAGATATGTTGCACAGTGTTTAGATCTTATTAGCTTTACGTATATGATTTGATCATCATAGCGCATATTGAATGTCTTGCATCTTGACCATCTCAGCACATATGTCGAAAAAAAAACAAAAAGGCTTAATTCGAGCTCGAGCTGCATCGACTCACATTTCATTAAATTCATTTAGTTCCAAGTTTCATTACTACTTACGCTGCGAAATATTGTGTGCATCAGTGGAAGATTCACTAAGATTTCCAGTGTATAGATATATTTAGGGTGGATTTCTTTGAAATTGCGATAGTGAAAGGAGAAGTTTAATTCGCCTAATCCAGAAGTTATCAACTTATAGAAAGCGCTGTATTCTGTCCTTGTATAGATCTAGAAACATCACATTTGTATAAAGACCGACAAAGCGCATAAAGTATTGCCGCTGTACGGAGAGGAGCGATGCGGAGATGATGGGTATCAAAGAACATACATAGCTACATGCGGATCAATTTTTATAAACACAAACACTGGGGTAAAGGGCACACTATGAACAAACTCTATGTTTGCTCAGATATATTGACTACGCAACCTTTTGTTTATCATTCTTTCTTTAACATTATTTTGCACATTGTCGCATTGCTTTCATATAATTTAATTAATGTTTCTTTCAGACAGTGAACACATTGTAAGATCTATAACATAGTATGATTAACCGTGGTAATTTGAGTTTGGTATGCAATGTATATGTTGCTTGTGACACCTCAGACTTAGTGATGTTCTGTTCTGTTATTTCTTTTATGCTCTTTGAAGAGTGTCCTGCCGTGATATCTGCCGAAGGCGATAGGCAAATGCATGTTCTTCGATGTCAGAAGAGGGACAGTCTTCAAAAAGTATATTTATTATCAACCGAGTGCTTCATGCTTGCAGTGTCGTAATTTGCATTTTTGTGACCCTGATCTTGTACAACGTTATTCCCATTGTCCATTATCTAACAAATAATGATTCTTTTACTGCTTTTTAGCATATGGTGATGGACCTCCTGAGTAGTAGATAGTTTTGTCTCCACGTTTGTTTAGTGCCGTTGCGCGTTTATTAGAATTAAGCGTATATCTTCGCGTATACCTCTACCTTCTCCAACAGATACTCTCTCATCCTCCTAGAAAGTAGATTCTTTAGTTCATTTCACCGATAATTTTACACTTCCGCCAAATTCCGATTCTGCTACTGACCGTTAGAGTATTATTCTTACATACTAATCAATTGTAAAGGTATCCTATATACTGTATCTGCTGGAGGCATAAGGAGGGACGATACCTGTTCTTCGATATGTGTATTCCTAAAGCCCAAGGACGAGGAATAGAGAGAATAAATTTGCATTGATACGTTTTCAGGGTGGTTCAGGAAAAAAATAACTTCGAAGAACAAGTTGCGCTAGTGCAGAGCGCGAAAGCAGACAATTGAAAAGTGGGAATGCAAGTGAAAATGCGTATCGCAGCAACGCTGTAAAACATATACGGTAAATTTTGCTACTGAGAAGACTAATATAATAATGAGAAAATATTATGGATAACGTTTATTATGAAAAAATATCATATTTTATTATGTGGAGAAAATATAAATAATCAAGCCTTGTAGCTAGTACGCAAGGTATATTGAAACTGGTGTGTGTGACGGTTACGTAATTCATAGGTGTATAATTAAGCATAATTTTAGAGCCGTGTTCCGATCGTGCATTGTGAATTCCGAACGTACAATGTTTACGATTGAAATTTTATTTCTGTTATGTGGGGTACGTTCGGACTTATGAAGTTCTTACGGCCTTGTGACTGCATCGTTTTAAGCTGGTAATCTGTTATGTATTAGATGTTCCTTGCATTCAAACACACGTACGACACACACAGAAAAGACACGATACTCATTACGGTAATATAAATACGATTATGTACTGACATCTAATTTCATAAACTGAGTAGCAGTCACGATAACACCAGATTTTTAGATGGTTTTCATATTGTTAAAGCATTTGTATACAAAGCTGAAATCGTTGATAAATTAATGTGCAATAAATGAGCAAGATCATATAATTGTGTGTATAAAGGCATGTCTATGCGCTCACTGGAGGGACTCTTCAAAGATTGTCTCAAATTTAACTGTGGGTTGTTTAAAAAAAATTGCCAGACGAATTTGTATTATAATGCAAACATGTGAAACTTACGAGATTCCATTTGACTTCCGTGTTCAAATATCTTCATAGGGTGAAAGAAGTTACTTGCTTTGTATGATTTTGGGACTTTTCGGTTAG
Source organism: Ectemnius continuus (assembly GCA_910591665.1). NCBI lineage: Eukaryota > Metazoa > Arthropoda > Insecta > Hymenoptera > Crabronidae > Ectemnius > Ectemnius continuus. The sequence goes on along the minus strand of OU342868.1, from coordinate 697,595 downwards.
TATAAAATTTTTACATGACACAATTCAATATTATTTTCAATCTAATGAATTAGGAAATATAGATTGTAATTTTTTACCTTTGCACATCGGGAAACACAGATCAATCCATCACGAATTATCCTATCTATTACAGATTAAACGTTTTGTTTGTAAATTGCAATACAAAGGAATATGCGTATACTCAGTATACATGGTACTTAGTTACGTTTTAATACCGACAATTGTAGGAATAATCAATAAAGATTTACTGTTTTACCTGACGTAATTGCCCCAAGAGAAATAAAACCTGGTGTACCTAAGAATTATTCAATCATTACAGATTTGTTTTCATATTAATACCACATACGAATAGTATCGTAAAAAAAATATTTTATTTCATACTTTTACAAACGTATGAACTGTACAAAGTTCTTAAAATTATGGTTTTGGATCATACAACTTTTCGCTACATTTACTGTACAACTATTATTAACATACACAGTACAAAGTTTTATTTGATTATTAAAAAAGAAGACGAATAGTAGAATTCAACTGCAGTACTATCACAGGTCGCATAAGATTCACTTACAGTCTATTGTTTACAGCAGATTATACTCGGGTAGTGTCAATATTTTTTAATTTAGCATTGTCTGTAGAAAGCCAAGTATGTAGCTTCCCAGATCCTCATCTTGATTAGTCCATGAAACATAGACACTTTTTTGTTCGTCTTCATCACCTTCCACTTTAACTAACACTGATTCCACCGATATTGAGCCATCTGTTAATTGAACTGTCCAACCTGACAATCGTTCTTTTAGCGGTTGCAACAATTTTATAGTTGTGGAGTGAGCTGGGCCAGGATCTCTCACTTGCACAGTAGAGGTAAATCGCACCACATGTTTCGTAATCCCGGCTGCTTTTGCTACCTGAGAACGTCAAGCGTAATTAGTAAAATAATACAGAAATTTATAATTAAAATGGAGAAAAATACTGTACCTCATCAGCATCTACTAGACAAACACCATCCTCCCTCAACATCAGAATGCTATGAAGCAGCCTTCGCCTTTTTGGATCTGGCGGTAAAGCGGAATATCTCTTCGCTTCTGCTTTTAATAAAGCGAGTGATGCATCCACTGGTACTTTCGAAGTAGTCGTAATTACGCACGTCTCTCCATTGGCAGGATTATAGCAGTTAGTTCCAAACTCCTGCTTGATCTTTTCCTTTAAAAATTCCATTTTGGCGAATTCCCCGTGTACGAGCATTACGTTCTTTGGTTCGCAATACTGTATTAATTGCATAATGCCTTTGGCATCAGCATGCGCAGAAAAGGACATGTATTCCACAGCCATTTTCACTTCAACAATTTGTCGATTTTCGAATTCTATCCTTCGTGTACCATTCAAAACTTTATGGCCCACAGTCCCCTGTACACAAAATCCAGGCATTATGACCATGTTCGCTTCGTTCGGCGCCCATTTTTTAAAAATTTGTAAAGACAATCCAGCGTGTAACATTCCGGGGGTGGCGAACACAACTACAGCCCCTGGATTATCGATGCAGCCTTTATCGAACGGTTTAATATGTTTGAACTCAAACATATTTCGCTGTACGAACGTTTTTTTGATCTTCTGATTTGTCCACGTAATAAACATTTTGTAGTAATTGTTAGCTTTCTCGGTCAAACCAAGCGCGAAATGCACAGGAACTTTCAAGTTCATTCGCTCCCAGTATGTCTCCAATAATATACAGAGTTCTTGTGCTCGACCAAGTGCAAAGACCGGTATCAACACTTTCCCACCGCGATCGATGCATTCGTGAACTTTCTTTAGGAAATCCCTCTCTCTGCATCTTTTTGAGTCTCGAATTGTTGTTGCATACGTAGATTCCGATATTAATAAATCTGGTCGACATTTATCAATCCATGCAGCACCCAGATGCCTGTCTGGAGTCATATTGTAATCTCCAGTGTAGACTATGGATTGTGAGCCAACACGGACCCAGAACATTGCTGCTCCAAGTACATGACCAGCATAATATGCTTTGATTTCAAGCTCAGAATCAACCATTACTGACTGATGCAATGTAACAGCTACAACTTTTTTCATACAATCTTTTATCATCTGTGAAGTGAAGAAGTTACTTTCACCCTTCCTTTCAACAGCAACTTTCCTCATATCCTCCAATAATATTGGAGCAATAGCTTTTGTTGGATGTGTCATGTAAATAGGACCTGTATATCCCACCTGATAAATATAATTCAAAAAATTATTGCGAATATGAAAGTATATATAGAAATCAGACCTTCTATGAAAGTTAATTACCATTTCAGTGAAATAAGGTAGAGCACCACAATGATCTAGATGAAAGTGGGAAATGATGACACAATCAATGTAATTGGTTGCAGGGCCCTCTGGCACTATATAGGAAAAGTCTGGGAACCTTCTTTCATCATTAAAACCCATGTGCATACCACAATCCAACATGATATTTTTTCCACCCATTGATACCAGAATGCAACTCCTACCTACATCCTGGCCAGCCCCAAGAGGCGTAACTTTGATGTCTGGCATTTCTCTAATAAGATAAAGAGCATTATTTAAGACTTGTCCATTGGTGAAACAATTGGCAAATAGTAAAACGTATAACGACGATTTCGAATAAAGAAATTCTGGACATTGGTATACCTTAATTAAAAATATAGTAGATATATATCAAAGACTCTTGTCGTATAACCTTCGATCAGTTGCTTTTCTCCGTAGAAATACAGCTTTGGAAACGTGTTTTGTATGAAACTATCGGCGTGTCGAGTACGCACCCTTTTCAGAAATCAGCCACTCCTTCCCCCAATTGTAACCGTGTCGAACAGGAAAAATCCTGCTTCGCATGCACATTACCGCCTTTTTATTTCACTCTGTTTTCTCCCTTCTCATATCAGTAAATATAACCCGTATAACCCCGAGCACAACCTCGAGGGCCAACCAACTGGAAGAGCACAGCTCTGCCGCGTAGAAAGCAAACTTGGAATTGATCTTAAGCGTTCTCTGGCGAACAACCTATCCAACTTTCCACGTAGTACTTTATCCGAAGAACTTGCCACTTCTAAACCTTTATCTTCTGGTAGTTAATAGATGACGCACCAAGTATTCTTTGCTGCATCGTAGATATTTGCCCCAGGTGTCTACCAATTTCTAGTTCAATTCCTAATGACACAACACCTGAACTTTGCCACATCCTTTCTCCAACAAACTAATGCTATAACATTTTTCTTCCACCTTTTATTGTGCCAAAAGTTTTTGCTGGCAATCCCCACAAGCTTCTAATAAACTATAGATTCGTTATGAGGATGATGGAACGATTTATTGTTAGAGGAATCAGACGAAACGAAATGACGAAAGAAAAACTAATCAGTTAAACCTCGAGTCGAAGGACGTCACGCATTTTTTCAGTGAGCTCATTTGTTGCAGTAATTAATCTGCGGCAACATGATTCACTCCTAGATATAGGATGAGTGCAATTTACTGATAAGCACGGCTAATGATAAAGGGATCTAGAGCTAAATCGGTCAAATGGAGGAAAGCATAGCGGCTTGGAAGGAAGGGAGGCGGACTATTGCGTGAGCATGAGAAAACTCTCCGAAGACTTGGAAGGAGACCACAGGTATGTATGCGGTATCCGAGTGTCTTGGGGTTTTAGCCCGAACTGACTCAGCAACGTGAGTCACGTGTCAGATAGACACGCCAAGGGGGAGACTGCTCATTAATTCAAGGTGGAATTGATTGGAGGCCCTTGATCCACCGCGATCATCCAAATCTTGCGACTGGCTAAGAATTCACTTGCGACACCGATACGCCAGCTTTGCCCATTTATTCTATAGACTATAGCTACTCTTCCGGAACGAGGTTCACATTATTTTTCCAACAACAGGTCTTCTATAGTTGTGAGATTTACGATGGGATTACCCTGCTAGACTGCCAGTCAATTGTCTGTCACCTTTCAATGGATTGTTTCATTGAAACAATCAGTATTCTCATATTACTAAATAGAAGGGGAGTGGTTCGGCAGGGTTTCTCAGAATCGGAGAAGGTGATGATAGAGAGTTGCAATATTTAGGGTGACTCGAGAACCAAGTGGGAGACTAGCACGGCATCGTAAATCTGAGCAGCTGTAGTTATAGTCGGGTTGCCGGGTTGCCGGGTTGCCGGGAGCGTAGGCTGGCAAGCGCTCTCGGGGCTTCTGGAACAAGTGGCAATCGAGATGAGAAGCGGTGCAATCGCGAGTGCAACCTTGTGCACGCAGGTAACCACTTATGTAGTCGTAGCGAGGCAGACGAGAGAACGATGCACGAAGCACGAAGCACGAAGCACGAGCATAAGCCGGATAGATTCGATCAGGGTACCCGCAGCGAGGTATCGGCTCCCGATCGTTTAGAGAGAAGTCCTTCGCGGCCGGCGGCGTAACGCGCTCTCCCTGATACGGGTACCTCTAGTATGTGCACAGCACAGATCAACACATAGGCGGTGCGCCTCTCGAGAGAAAGAGGCAAAGAGAGCGGAGAGTGGAGAGATGAAAGAGAGGAAAATGGAGAGGCGAGAGACGGAGCGGCTAAGATATCGGTCGGCCTTCCTCGTAAATCGGAAGTCGCCGATATCCTCGAGGGCAGGCCGCTCAGAAATTCGTGGAAGGTGCAGCTGCACTGCAGCAGACAGACCGCTACACTGCAGACCAATGCACGATAATCCGAGCGCAGGTGTACGAACGGGTTACACCTGTCCGCCACTCAAGAAGCATAACCGACTTTTCGAGCAGACAGCCCTCGCTGGCTGGCCCCCGAGCTCATCTATCTACATTCTAGATACTCTCTACATTCAACAACTAAGAGCCTACCAGCAAGGAGATAGGTGTCTGTCTGCTTTGCAAATCTTTGGAAATTTCAATGGGATAGCCCGTTCTTCCGAGCGAGAGTCCAGCTGTCCTCGAGCTTTCGGCGGGATTAGTGCTAAGTAAGTAAGTAAGAAGGCACGCTAAGTTGTTTGACCATTAGACCGCAAAGGCTCGTGTCTGGCTGCCGGGAGAGACTGAGATCGGCGCAACTTTGCCGTCACCGCATTAGACGACAATGTAGACACTTTGTCGCCGAGTGATACACTGCCGAGTGTGGTTTAAACGCGCGTTCATCTCGTCCTTGAGGTTTGGATCGGACGGTTTGACGAGCTCGCTTCAAGATCAGGCCCGTTTTGGAACATTTGGTAGGTTCGCCGAGCGGCGCGCCGCGCCGTCCACCGCTGGATGCGTCCCGACTGGACCAGAGCCCGTTCGGGCCACCGTGCGGGTAACTTGAAACCCTCGGCGAATTCTTCTATTTTCCTTTCCTGATCCCTGCTCGATGTGGACCCGAGACTCCCTCCCTCCCTCCCTCGCACCCCACCCCATCAACCCTCGGAATCCTTGGATCAAAGGGGGCCCGGATGCAATCCGCTGGGTCTATTGTCCTCTCATAATCGATGCTAAATATGCGAGACGCCAGCCAGCCAGAGGGACCTCGCAGAGCCGGCAGACATACAGAGAAAAAGAGATTAGCCCCGCTCGAAAGAACGAGCAGCAGCCTAAACGCAGGGAATCAAGTAATCTGGTATTGGATAGAGGCTCAATCTCGGCAGATAGCCACTTTAAAAGAGTGTACAGTGGCTATCAGACTATCTTCCCACGTCTGCCCGGCCTATCTCTCCACTCATTGCCACTGCCACGAGACACTCTGACTCCTCCGAGAACGAGGAGCTTGGAAAAAGTGTGGCACTCTAACAGTCACGTGCGCGACTTGGTGCGCACCCTCGGTACGACTTATTTCCGAGAGGGAGAGGAGGACATGGCCTCGCGCTCGCAGAATTCGAGAGGGGTGAAGGGTATGAAGAGGATAAGGATGGTGTGTCGGCTCTTTCGGAAGGAGTGAGTAGGCTATTAGGGGGACTGCTCGTTCTAGGAGAGTATCTCGCGCGCTACGTACTAATTGCGAGTAGCGCTAGTAGAGGAGAGCGCGCGAGGTCACCAGGAAGCCACTATCTACAGCACACGTTCCCTCACTCTTTCGCTCCCTCTCTTTTTCTCGGCTCACTGATAGCGCTCTCTCGCGCTCTTTTCTTTATAACAAACAGCTGGCTCGGCTGAGTCAGAGAGTGCCACGGTTGCAGCCTTGGTAGCACCGTACTCGAAGATCGCCGGCCGCGCTCGCGCGCGCCCGCTCCTACTTACTTTCCGTTGTACGATGTTGGTTTGAGGCGGCAGGGTGCACGTGCGTGTCTGCTACTGCTGCTAGTGCTGCTGCTGGGAGCAAGCAGCGAGCAGCGAGCCCGAAATGGGAAAGCCGGAAGCCGAGCCGTGAAAAAGACCAAAGCCGCCGCCAATCTCAAGACAGTTGGCTCGCTCGAACCTCGCCAGATCGACCGAGAAGGCGAAGCCTTTGCTCACCGGCTATCCGATCTCCACTCTATCTATATCTATATACAACTCCTCTCAAGTTCGAGAGGTAGAGCCGCTCGCCTTCTATTTGAGATTGTTTTAATGATCGGCGACGCCGACGGCGGCTAATGATGGAGAGAGCGATGCCACACAAGTATGAGCCAACAGTACTATGTAGAAAGGACGTCATCGGGGGGCAGAGAGCGTGGTGCGCTGCTGACACGAGTTTTTGCAATCGGTCGCGCTAATTGATAAACTTAATTGCGCTGCATTATGGCCAATGGGATAGCCGATAGCCGAGAAATCTTTCGACCGGTTTCGCAGTCCGATCGTTCCCCGTTGTTTATACACCAGGCAACATGCGCTCACTCGCTCGCTCGCTCGCTCGCGCGCGCGCGAGCCCACCGGAGAGAGAGAACGAGAGGGAGAAGAGAGCCGCGCGCTGCATTCGTAATGCGATCCACGCGAGTACCAGATAAGACCTTCCGAGAAGATTATCGAGCCGGCCGATAGGAGGACCGCTCGCTCGAGATAGACTCCAGTGCACAGGAAGAGAGCGAGACGAATGCTCGTCCGAAATAACGAAATAATAGGTGGCGATTAAGAGCTCGGCGAGCGGACTCTTTGGCACATTGACTGGCCCGATGTGATAATCGAGAGTAGCCCAAGCAAGAGGACTCCTTTCACTCTCGGCAATATGTCTCTCATTAGTGGCGCTCTCCCCGATAAGAGGGACCACCACGATCTGACATTGGCGGTGCGCGGACCAAAACCGATTTTCCCCCACCTCTATGTCACCCAGCCGGCATAAGTCATCAGCTATTCTTGGAAAAGCGCAATAAGCAAATTCGAAGGGAGCTCGGTGAGAGAGGGAGATGGAATGGGAGAGTGAAAAAGAGTGAGGAAGGGGGGGGGGGTGAGGAGGGGGCGCGGCACGTGGTAAGTCGATGCCGGCAAGTCGTGCCGCGAAAGAGCTGTCGGGAGAAGGCAGTGATATCCCATGCTAAAAATCGTACGATAGAATATTCTCGGAACTTGCCAAGGCGCATCGGGTTGCTGCTGGTGCTGCTGGTGTTGCTGGCCGAGCGGCTACTACTCTCCCCGATAACGAGAGAGTTCGCGGTAACGAGAGATCGTAAATATTCGGTATATCCCAGGCCAATTTCGAGGGAGCTTCACCGATTTCCCCGAGCATCTTCCGATCATCATTTCTATCTGGCGCAACGGTTCGCACGTCCGATTCTGAGTAGTGGACAGGCGGCTAGACGATTTCCAAGCCCGTGCGTGCTTATCGGACGGTGGAGGATGCCAGGCCAGGCTCACCGAGGGCGATCGTGTCTAGAAGCTGTGGCAGCGAGCTCGCACGCCGACACCGCCACCGCCACCGCCACCGGTGGCAGCCTCAAGGAGAGTAAGAGGGTAGGCTGCACTTCGTCAGAGGCGAAGGCGAAGCCGGTCAGACCTAAAAACCCAGATAGCGCGTACAACGTCCGAGGAAGACAATAACGATCGGAATGATTCACAGGGTGCGATAGAGCCAAGCACACCGTAATTGCGCCTCGCACTTTGCCCTGCCACCAAGTACACACACTCTCTCTCTCTCTCCTCGTACATAGTTTATTCGTTGCACTTCGCAGCGGCTTCGTCCTCGTATTTGTCATCGTTCTCCATTTCCCACCTATTGCTACTTGGCCACCGGTGACGGTGAGTCGTCACCCTCTGCTTTTACAATTCTGACGGTACACTCACACTTTTTCTAACACCTTCCCCTTTGATGGGAGAAAAGCTCTGCTAATCGCCTCCCAGCAGAAAGATAGATAGAGGAAGAGGGAAGGGGGTGGGGTGAGGTTGGCAACGGTATTGGCAATAATAATCGCATTATCGGTCTGGTTCTAGTAGTGGCAGGCTACATAGTCGGGATAATCTCTGGCGCGCGGTTCTCTTTGTTCGCCGGGAAGGCGAACTGACTGGGCGCGTGTGTGGCAGGCGGGGAGTGGGCCCGAGGAAAAATGCGAAGGAGATAGATTTCCCGTGCGCTCTTATGCTAACGGGGGCCCAGAGTCTCTGATTGCGTAATAACAGCAACGATCGATAAGCAGGGGGGAGCCGCCGACACGCAGCTGCTCTCTCGGCCTGCCCATCTTCGTCTCTGTATCTCGCGCGGCTTCTTATCCTTTCCCTCGACTCACCGCTCCTCTCCTCTCCTCTCCGCCGCCGCTCTCGACCAACTAGTTCTTCCAGCGATCGCGGCTTCCCCGCGCTATGATTTCTCCGATCGGCTTGTGTAGCGCTTTGCTAATTGCGTATGAGCGCAGAAATGTCGAGTGGCTCGCTTCTGTCTGGTGTCGAGACTCGATGGAAACCGGGAGAGAGCCGAGGCCGCGATAGATGGAAAGAAGGAGAGAAAGAGAGAGCGTGTTCAGGTACACGCTGCCGTTATCTCGGCACGTGTCCGGCTGGCTCATCTCCAGCTGACAGGGGACTAGATAAAGCCTGCTCTATTTTAGATAAAGGAGCACCCGATTCACCCGGATCGCCCGCTCGCTATTGGCCTCGATTGCGCATCAGGAATGCCGCAGAGTTACAACGAACCAGATCGACTCTCCTCGCTGGAATACGAGCGTGCGCTCGCTCACTCGCTCTTGCAATTTGCTCTTCTCCTGTGTATGATTCAGAGGTTGAACTTTTACGAGGGGGCTACCGAGTTCCACGGAGAAGAAGGTTTATCGGAGGGCAGGCAGGCGCGCGCCTGCGAGCGCGAACGCTCTTTCCTCGAGCGGGACAGTGCTCTTGCTAGGACAAGGATCTATATCTACATAGTAGAGTGAGAGGAGGTAGGAGCGTACTCGGAGCGGTTTATCGGTGGGCCCGCCGCGCGCGCGCGCCCGTGCCTTCTCCAGCCGATGCGCTCCTTTGCACACCAAGCAGCGCACGCCCTGCGATTCCGGTAAATAACATCCGATTCATTTCTGGCGAGGCGACGTCGACTTCGCCGAGGCCGCAGGTAAACGAACCGCGCGAAGTCGGGGGACTTTGCCCGTCACTCGCTAATCGTCCGGTGAATCATCCATGATTCCACTCTCCTCCTCCTCCTCCTCCTCCTCCTTGCTCACTCTCTCTCTCTCGCTCCCACTCCTTAGCTAGCACGTCTTAATTCGATTGAGACCAGGTAGTATCGGCCTGCTTTCTGTCATCCTAATTGCCGGCTTCCTTCGGCCTGGACTCTGAACCAAAACCGACACAAACTCTATCGCCCCTTACTCATTCCTATCTGCATCCTTCCTACACTACAAACTTTTCTACCAGCCGTGGAGGCAACGATACGCAAATTCCGAGTGGAGCGAGCAAACTGCGCCGATGAGTTGCACAAGAAAATTCGCAAAAAAACCTCCGCCTACCAAGCACAAAGTCTTGGCTTCGCGAAACCAGCTGATTTCCGCGCGTCTTCAAGGGAACACGTGTTCCTCGAAGAGAGTGGCCTGCTCGCAGCAGATCTCACGGAGCGATTCTGCTTTCGTTGAAGAAGCGATCATCAGCGACATTCTGCACTGGCTCCGCACAAGAATACACATCGTGTCCCGGGCCGGAAATAATATCAGGCGTCGTCGTCGTCGTCGTCGTCGTCGTCGCCGCCGCTGCCGCCGCTCGATCAGAATTCTCGAGCTGCGGTCTATCGCGCATAAAGTTCTCGCTGTCCTCTCGTCCCGGTACGAATCGTCAATCACTTACTCTCTCGCTCTCTCGCTCTCTCGCTCTATCTCAAGCTCACTTTCTCTCCTTCTGACCGCGGCAATGAGTCATTAAAGAGCGGCGAAGGTGCGCATTAAATAAACGATGCCGTATGCTTAAGTGGGAGAGCGTCGAGGGAATCTCGGTGTGCTCTCGGGGCTAAAACGAGAGGTAAGTCGATCGATTTTCTCCACTTGGGGATTCGGGGATTTTGTTGGTGGTGGAGTCGTCCGTTCGCACCGGCGGCGGCGGCGGCGGCGTCGACGGGTTCGTCGCACCGACGGCGTCGGCGACTGAGCAAAAAACGTGGAGGGCGGTCGGGAGCGAGGTCGACGATTCCCTGGCCGGCTGGGGGATATCGAGCGACGCGTCGCGTCGCGTCCCACAGGAGTCAAGGTCACCGGGCAAAATGCTTTCGATACTAGCTAAGTAAACTAGAGAGAGGGAGGGAAGTGGAACAGTTGGAAATGAGCGGCGGCGATTCTCCAGTTGGCGAATGGTCCGGCGCGGTGAGAGAGTCCAGTGCGAAGGGAAGCGAAGGATAAACATCAGGGTCTCGCCGAGCCAGGAGTCTGCAGTGCTTCGCTTGGCAAAACGAGCTGTAGGGAGAGAAGAGAGCCTGGCAAGCAAGGAAGCAGGCAGGCAAGCAAGCAAGCAAGCAAGCAGCCAGGCGGTAGTGCCCGTGGACCGAGAGAGGTCCGTGGGAGGCAGAGGGAGGCAGAGGAGTAATTACTCCGGCGACATTGACCCGGCGGCGACCCGACAGCCGTTCGTTCGTTCGTTCGTTCGTTCGCTCAACTCCTTCCTCTCTATCCCTCGCTTTTCCCTCTGCCTTCCTCCTACTCCCTGCCTCCCTGCCTGCTTGCCTGCCTGCCTGCCTGCCTGCCTGCTTGCTTGCTTGCCTCTACCATACTCTCCCTATAGCACGCTCTCCACTGCGACTCCGACCCGCACTGCGACCCCGACTCCAACTCCGACACGAACTCGGACTCACCCAACCGCCTACGCTACTCTGCCTTGGCAGCCTCTCTGGCTCTGTGCTCCTTCGCTCTTTTCGCTTTCTCTCCTCCTCCCTCATCCTCGACCTTCCTCTCACCGGGTCTCTCACTCCCAGTCTCTACCCTGTTGCTCCTTATCGTCAGACATACACTCTGTGTTCGAGTGTCTGTCTCTGTGTGCCTGTCTCCTCGTCTCCTCGGTTGGCCCCCCCTCGCACCTTCCCCAACCAGAAGACCCTCTTCTATCTCTTCTCCTCGTCGATTTAATGTCCCTGCGAGTGTCGCAGCCGCGCGGCATTACCTGTTTCGGGAAAGCTGCGGGGGTGGCGATGCTCGATTAATAGTACTCTCTCGATTCACGATCGAGTCGTAGGGCGATTCTGAGTGTGTGTTGGTTGGCAGGCAGGCAGGCAGGCTTGGCTTCTCTCGGCGGGTCTCCGATCCGGTGGTGGTTTGCCTGTCCCGGAGAGTTAAGGCAATCCTTTTCCACGGCTCCTTTTTCCAGGCGGAGCGGCAGTGGGTACGGTTCAGGCGAGTTCACCGCTCGGATCGGCGAACCCGGGGAAGAGTCGAGAGTCGGAGAAGCGGCGCCGCGCCGCGCTGGCCGGCCGGCAGCCGCATGCTGCCTGCTCTCTCCTCTCGCCGTATGCCGGCTGCTGCTGCCCACCGCCTGCCGTATGCCGTATCCCCTGTGCCGCCGCTTGTCCTTTGCCCTAAAGCCTCCTTTCCTTCCTACCTGTTGGCTCTTCCTTCCCTCCTGCCACTGGGACACCTACTCCGCCTTTCCCTTCCCTGCCCTACCCTACCCTACCCTATCACGTCCTTCTCAGTCAGGAGATCCTTCCATTGCCTTCGATCCTCCTTCCTTCTCCGGAGCGAGAGTTCCTCACCGCCCAAATCGCCGCTCTACGCGTAAACACAGCCACCAGCCGGTGGAGAGAGCGGCGGCAATTCAGCCGGCTCGCTCCGGCTAACTGAGATCGGTGTAGGATGCCCAACGAGAAACTTGATCAACCCCCGGAACACCGAACAGATTTTAGGCCATTTAAAAGCATGACAGCCGCGCCAAACCAACCCACCAAAATTCAAACAAGTCTCTTTTCTATTCGAGGACAATCCTCGATATGCATTTGCTAGGAGGATTTGAGTGGATCAGGAAGGAGTGATTTATCGGCTGATGCACTTGAGGGACAAGAGGGAAGGCTGAGAGTGGGTTCGAAGAGGAAGGCCCATTTTTAAGGAGGCTCCAGCTCGCCAGGAAGCAGGAGCGAGGAGTTTAGTCCTTGTCAGGGATTCGCGTCAGGATGCGTCAGGGTGCGAGAGCGTGAGCTGCAGCAGAAACAGCAGCAGCAGCAGCAGCACCAGCCGAGAAGGTCGGAGTACGCTTGGACGCACACACTCGGCCCAATTTATACCCACGTTACGAGGCATACGCACGCATGGATGCTCCGTGGAGCGCCGTGGCGAGACCGACCGGTGTGTAGTCTCCCGCGGAGAGCGGCCAACCTGTTTTCCCTCTCCCCGTCGAGTTTATTTTGATTTATCGTGTCGTCGCTAAACAGCCTCATCCTCGTGACGTCCTCCTCCGCTGGCTCCAGACCCCGAGTGAACCCGGTGACACTCGCCGCCCCTCCCTTCCCTCTCTATCTCTCCAGTACACCATGCGTCCCAGTCCACCTCAAGCATTAACCAAGTCGCTCATCTATATCTCTTCCTAGAGCCACTACAATATCCTGGATTTGCCTCATGATCTTCTGTGAAACGATGTTTTGCGCAGCGGGACGATATTGCCAGCGTAATCATGGGGAAGCGTGAAACGAGGGTAGGGACCAACCAGTCCCTCTGCCAGGCGCACCCTTCGCCGAGGGCCGAAACGGCCTCTCCAACGAGGAACGAGCCGTTATGTTTGTCGTCCTCTCTCACTCTCGCTATCTTCCTTGCCCTCGTATTATTCGAATGCCCAGAGAGACACAACACTATACCAGATCGTAGATGCTAGCAGGAGGAAAGTCTGGGAGGAAGAGAGCCAGTGATAAAGGGATTCAAGGGGGATGTGAACTCGCGAGAGTTTGCACTTGGCGATCAGCTGGCGAGGGAGAGAGAAAGAGTAAGGTGGATGCTGAGGGAGAGACTCATCGGAGGGAAGAGGCTCGAAGGCTGGCATAGCAAGTGAGAGAGAAGGATGAGGACGGAACCTTGAGGCTTCCCGGGTGGCATGGCCTCGACTTCCCTCCGAGGAGACTGGTGCGTTTCCGCTCGGTGATCGCTCGACACAGTCATGCTTACCTCTGCTTTTCAGGAAAGACTGCGAAAACCGACGGAGAACGTCCCCGTGAGCAGCCAGCGGACAATGGGTGCTGCAATGATAGGCTATTAAGTCAAACCACAAGTTAACTGTCCTCAGTTGTGCGATAGGGCCACGGGCCACTTGCCATCGGCCTTTTCCAACCAGCCCGGGCCCCACTCTTCTCTTATTAGAAGATTTTTTATCATTTTTCCAACCTTCTCGGCTTCTTCTGCACCTAAAAATTTTTCGATTTTTCGAAGGTTCTGGGACCGCAACGAACGCTTGATTTTTCGATTGCTCGTGTCTCAAAACGGAAGAAAAACATAAATGTTGTGGGGGAAATGCCGGATTTCTACCTAAAACATGTGGAAAACCGATCTTGAATATTTCATTTTAGCGGTTTTCCTCATGTTTTTTTATCTTCCCGACCTTTCCCGGGGCTGAAACTTTGTAGAAAGTGTTTGTTTGCATCGAGGAAGAAGTAGAAAAAATTCCAGAGCCCTAGCTCAAAATTCATTTTTTCGCAAATTTTTTAAGGCATACCCCTTCAAAAATTTTCGATTTTTCGAAGGTTCTGGGACCGGGACGAACGCTTGATTTTTCGATTGCTCGTGTCTCAAAACGGATAAAAAACATAAATGTTGTGGGGGAAATGCCGGATTTCTACCTAAAACATGTGGAAAACCGATCTTGAATATTTCATTTCAACCGTTTATGCCATGTTTTTTTATCTTCCCGACCTTTCCCGGGGCTGAAACTTTGTAGAAAGTGTTTGTTTGCATCGAGGAAGAAGTAGAAAAAATTCCAGAGCCCTAGCTCAAAATTCATTTTTTCGCAAATTTTTTAAGGCATACCCCTTCAAAAATTTTCGATTTTTCGAAGGTTCTGGGACCGGGACGAACGCTTGATTTTTCAATTGCTCGTGTCTCAAAACGGATAAAAAACATAAATGTTGTGGGGGAAATGCCGGAAGTCTACCTAAAACCGGTGGAAAACCGATCTTGAGTATTTGATTTTAACGGTTTTCCCTATGTTTTTTTATCTTCCCAACCTTTCCCGGGGCTGAAACTTGGTAGAAAGTGTTTTTTTGCATCGAGGAAGAAGTAGAAAAAATTCCAGAGCCCTAGGTCAAAATTCATTTTTTCGCAAATTTTTTAAGGCATACCCCTTCAAAAATTTTCGATTTTTCGAAGGTTCTGGGACCGGGACGAACGCTTGATTTTTCGATTGCTCGTGTCTCAAAACGGATAAAAAACATAAATGTTATGGGGAAATGCCGGATTTCTACCTAAAACAGGTGGAAAACCGATCTGGAATATTTCATTTCGACGGTTTTTGCCATGTTTTTTTGTCTTCCCGACCTTTCCGGGGGCTGAAACTTTGTAGAAAGTGTTTTTTTATATCGAGGAAGAAGTAGAAAAAATTCCAGAGCCCTGGTGCAAAGTTAATTTTTTCATGATTTTTCATTATCCGTAGGTGTTTAATGAGATTATGAGGCAGGCAACAATTCCTTTGGCGTGGCTTCGCTCGGACGAGGCAAGCGCGTACGCAATCGCATAAATTATTTCGATCGGTAGCGACCGCGGCACGTCGCTATAAATTAACGCTATCCGCGTGTTTACATTACTTTCTTGTTGCGCGATTAGTAATCGCGCAATGGGAGCACGACGAACAAATCGGCTACGAGACGAAACGGCCTGGCGGGCGTTCGATAGTGGACATAACGAGGGGGCTACTTGCTGGGCGGTGGAGGGTGCGGGGCGGTGCGGTGTGGCAAAGCGAGTGGTCGATCGAGCGCGGCTCTGATATAGAATCTCGAATCGCACCGAGGGGGAAAAGACGTTGCACGGAACAATGAACCCGCGCCGAGAGAGAGAGACAGAGGGGCAAAAAAGAGCAATGATTATCCCGGATCGCGTACGCACGATTCACGAGCAATCGGCTATGTTTCCCTCCTATCTTGCTCTCTCGGTTCCAGTAGATTTGAACTACTTTCCGAGCGCGGGACCCTCCGTGCTGATTAGAGCACGGCCGAACGAAGCAATCAACGCCAGTCCCCGATTACCACCAACAGGAGAAGCCAGTATTATGGATATAGGCTGTGTTGGGAGTGAATCGAAATCCAAAGTATAGGGGGAATCATCGTAGGCGCTCGGTGGTGCAACTCTATGCGGCAACAAGCGCGAGTCTGCTAGACTGGCTGGAAAACGTTTCTTGGAATGGGCGCGAGCTCCTCTCGCCGGGACACATACTCCTATAACTAAAGTCCCGGCGAGGTTACTCGCTTGCTTGTTCGCCCGAGCCCACTCGCCCACTCGTCCCTCCACTCTTCCTCGCAGACCTCGCGCTCCTTCCTCCTTCCAAGCATTTTCGCAGAAAGAACCACGGAAAGAACCGAATGCCGAGTGTCCCTTTCTTCATTCCTCTTAGCGATTAGCGCGCGACTAATCACATAAGCTGGCTGCTCTTAGAATTAGAATCAAAGGGTTGAGGGAGGACAGGGTGGCGAAGATGAGGATGCTCGAGGGAAGAAGCGTGGCGGTTCTCGGGGGAATCGCGTAAGTCGGCGCGTACTCGAGCGGAACGCTCCTTAGTAAGTGGGTCGCGCGTGCAAGCCCCGGACCCGGCTGTTCGCTCGGCTCGCGTAGCACGAGCCGCTGCCGCTGCCGCTGCCACTACCGCTGCTGTTGCTGTCTATGTCGCAAGCCGTGACTAACGGACGCGATTTTTCCCCGCGAAACTAGTCGCTCCACTGACAGAGAGAAAGAGCATGCCAGGGAAAGAGGGAGGGAGGGAGAGAAGCAGACACGCTGCGTTCTGGCGGCAATACACGTTGCGACATCCTACACCCACGCTTCGATTAGATACCGGCCGCGCAAAACTGCGTCTGAGATCTCCCAGATCGCCGCTCTACTATGTCCTCTTCGCTCCAAGGACTTTTTCACCCCTCAGACCTTCTTTTCTTTGGTGGCCTCCCGGTTCAGAAGCTTTTCAAGAATGGTACCTTGGGCTCCGCTCCAACACCTCCCTCTTCTCGTCCCTCCTCACTCTCCTCACTCTCTGGCTGGCAGACTCGGCTGGAAAATATCAAGGGGCGGCCGGGCGCGCTGCGTGGAAATAATAAACGTTGGCGCAAAACGGGAAAAAGAAGGCTGCGGCAAAGGAGGCGCCGCCGCGCGACTAATGTATTTTTGGAGGAGTTCGGGGTGCATCACTCTCGATTTTTAGCAGCGCGAACGAGCGACTACTTGGTCGCAGTGGGAGGGAGAGAGCAGTGTGCTCTTGAAAAGAGTGTCTTTGGCCGAACTCGAGGTAGAGAGAGGTAGAGAGAGAGGTGGAGATTGAATGAAAATCGCGGGGTATTCGCGGCGAAGCCCTGAAACGACGAGGAACGTCACCGGAGACGCGCGGCAGCCGGAGCCGGGCGGAGACGTCCGGTTATGAGTGTACGCGGCGTAGGATATCAGGACAGGTCCTACGGGAGAGCAAGCTGAGGCGAGGCGTCCGAAATTCGATCGGTGTTCGTTCACGTGCGAGCCCAGATTCTCCAGCGAGAATCCCTACTTGCCACGAGTCCCGATTCCTTCTTTCCCAAGTGGTCCAGCACAGTCCACAGCACTCGATCATTTTCTTGCGCCATTAGATATGGAAATCGATTTGCACAACTGCGTCTTTCATTCTCGACTGGTTGCGGTTAATCAAAGCAATATTTTAAGTGTGCGTTCGGATCTCGAAAAGCTTTCTCAAGTAGATGGCGGTGCGGCGCGGCGGTCCAGGCGAAATTCGAGAAAGGCAGAGAGGAGGCGAAGGTGGATCGCATTGGATGGCCGGATATCTCGGTGTAGCCGGGGAGGAGAGCGCGGCTGGTGGGCGGACGGCAGGCAGCAGCTCTCTCAGAGGAAAGCAGAGAGGAGCCAGAGATCGCTGGATCCCGTCAAGGACAGCGGCGCGGCGCGGCGCGGCGTGCGAGGTCCTGCTAACCCCGCGAGGACTTTGCTTCTCCTCCGATCTGCCTACCTCGTTCTCGTTCTCGTTCTCGTTCGCATTCTCCTTCGACTCTCTCCTATTCTCGCGATCCCATCCCATCCCATCCCATCCCATTCGATGGCCCTTTCTCTCGGCAGGTCTGACTTACCTGCCACTAACCTGCGAGGCTCGATGTGCTTTCGCTTCGCGACACTCGCCGAGCTTGCGGACAATCCTCTCTATTGGGAAATAGGCGGCGATCAAGGCGAGTCTCTCTGTCAGAGATATAAAAGGCATTCAAAGGACTGGCAGAATGAAAAGGAGGGAGGGGAAGAGTGAACGAGGAAGAGGGCGAAAAAAGGGGGCCAGGTATACAGGATATGCTTTGGGTCTGGAGTGCGGGCCGATCTTAACCCGTCCGCGTGATTCATAGCGTTCTGCCGGGCCTGTTTTCTCGGACGGGATCCGAGCGACGACCGGTTTTGGCAGGAGCAGCGCCAGCGGCAGCAGCCGCCTCGCTCCAGCCACCACCATCCACGTGTTTCCAATGAGCTTTTATCGCCGGATAAATCAGACGGCGTCTTATCGGCCGGATTATGATGTTTGCGCGCGATCCATCCACCGGCCGGTTTGTACGCTTACGCGCCTTACCTTGCCTTGCCTTACCCACCTCCTAATGACTGGTCAGCCGGCCGACTCTACTCTATCCCACATACACCTATACTATGCCTTTCCACTTTCGCCTTCGCCTTCGCCTTCGTCTTCGCTCGAGTCCGGAGACATCGAGAGAGTGAGAGGGAGAGGGAGAGGAAGAGGGAGAGTTGGCCGACAGGTAGCTTCTTATTCTAAGGAGAGGTCTGACGGATGGGTGTCTAGGTGCGCCTGGAAAGGGGGCCGTTTTCAGAGGACAGTGTCAGTGGGACGTGCTGGTGGGCGAAAAAAGGGGAAGACGGATGATGAAGCATGCCGCACGCGGTGAAGCGGTGGCGCGACGACGACCTCCACCACTCTGACTAACAGGAGGAGAGCGCATTTCCCGCGTCCGCGAGAGCTCTCGAGTATTCTAGGAACCACCGCCGCCGCCGCCGCCTGTGTTTGCGGCGGCGGCGGAGGAGGAAACAGACGACGATGGGAGAGGAGGGAAGCGAGGCGGAGAGGAGGAGCCGCCGCCGCGAGTTGAACCCAAGATTCGAACCCGGGGCCTTGGACTAACCATTGACCTCGATCGCTACATATCTACCTCGCGGCATGCAGCCCCACGACTCTGACTGCGAGTCCGAGTCCGAGTCCGAGTTCGACTCGAGATCTCTCCCGCATCCCGCGGCAGCAGCAGCGGCTGCTGGAGCAGCAGCGCACACCAGCTTTAGCTCTGGCACTGGGGCGATCGACCCGTCGACCGAGAACGCGACCCACCCGGACCGATCCTCCTCTCCTTCCGTACTCCTCGTTAGTCGCGCGACCGCCAACCAACTTCTCTCTCTCCCTCTCCCTCCCCCTCTCGCTCACTCTCTTTCGAGTTCTGCCCCTTAAAAAAATCCACGACGCGCCGAACTGCGCGCTCTCCTGAAAAGAAGCCACGGTAGCGAGGAGCGAGCGCGGCCAAGCCAACGATCTTATCGTTCGTTCGCTCGCGCCAACGAGAGCCGTCCGCCTCGGCTCTCTTTCTCTCTCTTTCTCCTCGCAGACTTCTCGCTCTCTCCTGAGAGAGAGCGCGAGTGAATTCACCGGGAGACGGGATTCAAGGCCTTAACACACTGCGCGCACACACACCGGGCGGCAAGGAGGCAGGCTGGCAGGCTGGCAGGCAGGCAGGCAGGCCGGTTGCAGCGTGCCATACTTAATAATCAATATGATTTTGAATTGCGCCAGGAGCCGGTTTGTGCAATCAACCTTGTCCGGAAAAGCGGTCGCGAGAAATACGTGCGAGACCGAAGGAACACCGACACTATGTTCGCTGGTTGCTTCTCGCTCGGCGCGGGCATGGGCACGGCTAGTGCGCACCAGTGCGCACCATTTCGAAAGAGAGCGATAGTCGAACGGGGCGCCTCTGCGCGCTCACTAACCGCGCGCCACTCCACCAAGCAGAGAGGAGAGCGGCGGCTTAATAAAATGCTCT
This sequence comes from Ectemnius continuus, assembly GCA_910591665.1. Classification (NCBI taxonomy): domain Eukaryota; kingdom Metazoa; phylum Arthropoda; class Insecta; order Hymenoptera; family Crabronidae; genus Ectemnius; species Ectemnius continuus. The sequence goes on along the minus strand of OU342868.1, from coordinate 678,066 downwards.
AATTATCTTTCAATTGGTAGCGCAATAAACAGCCGGCTCTCCATACGTAAAGTCTGCCCGTTTATGGCCTCCCGTACGCCATAATTCACCTTGTTCGTCAAGTTCAATTAGTTTTTATCGTCGGGACCTAACCAGCAGCTCGCTCTTCCTTTCGAGCTTCCGTTTCCCCGCCCTCCCAAACTAAACTCTACTTTGCCAACTACAATCCTAATGATAAGCTGGAATTATCGAGCGATCGGCATGATATTGAGTGCTTAGTCCATGAGAAATGTCTGTTGGATGGTGGTGGGGTAGGGAGGTTTGGTTGGGGGCAGAAGCAGAAGCAGGAGGAAGAGGGAATTCGGAATCGACTTGGGCCTTGAACCTCTCGAGAGATGCGGGACGAAGGACGAGCCACTAAAAATATCCGCGAGAAAAATCACCTCGACACCGAGCACAGCGAGCTTAATGGCGGCCGGACATGCGACTCTTTCCGATGCGCGATTTCGCAGGCCTCCCTTTCCTTGGCTGACTGGGCCGTCGCTCGCACAAGTCCCGAGGCCGGCGCGCAAAGCCTCGGAGCTTTTTTTCCCGCTGCCAACACCCGACACGGTCCCAGCCGCGGGGGGAAGCGCGCCACTACGGGAGAGGGCCAAGCGGAAAAATACGCGCGCATCCTCGTAATAAGTAAGCACCGGCTGGCCCAAGAGAGCAAACCGCCGCGCCGCCGCCGCGCCGGTACAAGCCACAGGCAAATCAGGAGAGGACGAGAGAGAGGAAGGGAGAAAGATCGGGCCCAGATAGGACCGCTCGTACTTCAGCCGAATAGACGTGGTGGATATGCCGGGTGCAAGCACGAGTTACTCTTCCGCAACTTTCCCTTCCTCCAGCACTCAACAGGCTGTTGCTGCTGTTGCTGCTGCTGCTTTATGGATTCCGGAGAATGAGGAAAATGGGGGGTGACCACTAATAATACTATCTGGACATTGTCTTTCTCCGAGGATTTAATAAATACGTGGTCCCGTCATCCTCCCACTCTCCGAGTAGCACCGACCGCGCCGCTCTCTACGTCTTCCTCCTCTGTGGCTCTCTCGCTCGTTCTGGCGGTGGAGCAGCAGCTCTTCTCGCCGATGCATTGGTGCCGGGACGCGGTGTAAACAGTGCGGTTCTTGCCAGCCCTGGCCAACGTCGGGTGCAACGCCACTGCGGACCTTGAGCGATTATTTTACTCCGAACCCGGCTCTGCTCCTCTCTTTTTCCCAATCTTTCTCGCTCTCTCCCTCTTTCTCCTCTTCTCACTCTCTCGCTGTTGGCCGAGGCAGCTCCGTTTTACGTGCATCGCATGTACGAGTAGCTTCCACCTCCGCAGCCAGTGCACCCGCCTCCACCACCCTTTACCCACCCATCCAATACCTGTCTTCCTCTCTCTCTTCCTCTCTCTTTCTTAGCCGTCGGTCGGCTCTTCCTTGCCAATTTTACTCTCTTCCACGTGCAAGTCGTTTACGTCTTTACACTAGACGCGTAGACGCTTCTGATCGCCTCGGAGAGAGTGCAAGTACAACCGAGACGGAATGTAAGGTCGGTGGAAAGTCCGTGAGGCACGAGTACCACCTACTTTGCCGAATGAGAGGATGAGCGCCGCGTCACAGGCGCGCACTCATGCTTACCGTTCTCATCTCCTTCGCCGCTCATTGTCACTAGGCTACTGCTCTCTCACTATTTACATTCCTCTCCGCTAAATAGCAGACTACACACTCGTAGATTCATCTTCTCTCCTTTTATTTACGAACAGCCAAGCGTGTTATTTTATCGTTATGATTTATTAAATCATAATTTGCAAGGAATAACTGGCTCGATTGAACGCGCTCGAGATAAGGTTCATGGTCGTTCGGTGCTAAACTGCTGTGTGGGAATTGGATGATTCAGAGGGTCTCGGCTAAATTTCCCTCATGTCCTCTCTCCGGCTGTTGCCACACGTTCAAGCACTCCCCGGAGAGAGGAGGTGTGTGTGCTCGGGGGTGAGCAGAAAAGCGAGGCTTTTTTATCTCGGCCGATGGTAAAAGTTTTCCAATGGTATTTGTCGCGAGTGGCCGATGCTCCGCCAGAGAGGAGGAATTGGTCCTCGTGCGCAGGAAGGTGGAACGGGTTTGTTTAGAATGAGTAGGTGCACGAGGCGGCGGCGGTGACGGCCAGGTCAGGCGGTGCGCGCTTATCGGACAAGGAAGCGATGGCGAGAGGAGGGTGGAGAGGAGCGGAGTGGAGGAGAACGCGGCGAAGTGGTGCGCCGTGGATGGATGGCCGATGGATGGATCAAAGCACTGAACAAGTCCAGGCCACGTGGAAAGGGAAGAGAGAAAGAAGAAGTCACGCTGCCGGGAGAATACAGCGTGTAAACAAGCTGCTTTTACGCAGTGTCCCGCGGAAAAGTCCGATTCTGCCAAGTGAACCTCGGATCCAGTCGTGAGAGGGAAAGAGAGAGAGTGCTCTTGCTCTTTTTGGGACTGCTAGTTTTTGGCCGCTCGATCGGATCGCATTCCCAAAGGCGCGCCGAGACCCAGTAGTATGACTCGGCACTGGTCAGACGCGTCCTCCACCCAACCAGCTCAACCACTCTACTCTCAAGTTGAAATAGTTGACTGGCGATCGGAGCCTGCCAGAAAAATAAGCGACTACCGATCAAAGCCGAAATTTGTATCCGTCTCTGAAGACGAGAACTTCGAATGGCTGGCGAAGTCTGCGGAGGTTCGATCGTCATATATGCAGATTGCGTAGACGTGACCGAAGCATCCAAGGACTCAAGTTCTTTGACACGTTGAATCGATCGGCTCTTGATCGACAGGAGTCGAAGGATGATCGATCTTTCTTGCTATTTGCGAATTCGTAGGCGGAATGCATGAAAGCATGAGTTCTCGATCGGTCAGCGGTAGAAGGGATTGCGAGCTCGCGGCCGGCGACTCTTGATCTTGCATTCGCCGCTCTAAAAATACCCACTCGCGCGCGTACGCCGCGGAACTACGCTCTCGGGCATGTGTGCGCGTTCAAGAGCGTGTGGGAGCGAGAGAGGGAGAGAGAGGGAGAGAGAGGGAGCGAGCGAGGATTGCTGGGGCGATCGCAAACACGGCCGCGAACTTGTTATTCCAATCGTCGCGAGCGAGCGAGTCAAGAAAGAAATCGCGCTTACCGAAAATATTTATCGCTCGGCACTTGCGTCGCAGTGGAAGAGGAGGCCGAGCCAAGTGCGAGTCACCGACGAAGCGGCCGACTAATGTCTATCTATCCGACACGAGCACTTCTCCGAGCCTTTTGCCATCGGTCGATTAAGCCTCTCCGCAAAGAGGTGCGCGCCGCCTTTTTCTCGCGCGCGCGCGAAAGCCGAAGCGGTCGGACGCGAGTGACATCGCGCGTGACCGGAGGCAGCCGACCTTAGCCAAGTGCGAGGGTCTTGGCCTCGGGCGGGTGGACGAGCGGGCGCTCGTTCGTAAACTCGAAGGGACTTCCTTCGCAGTTGGTAGAGGTTGCATATCTACATCCGTAGCTCCCTGCCGCGAGGGCAGAGAAGCGCGTGCAAGTAGCAAGCAAGGAGAGCGCGCGTGCAAGCGCTCGACACGCGCTCCACTATCCGAGCATATCCGGCGATCCAGCTGCGTTATTAATAGTTACTGCGCGTTATTATCGTTTACGCGGCTCTCACCACGAGATCGAGCGGCCAACCGGCCGGCCGTCGGCTCTGACAGTGAGAGGCCAGGCCAGTAGTAGTAGTAGCGAGAGTAGTACGAGTCAGCCAATCCTTCGATGCGCGTCTAGCCAGCCGAGACATAGTCTACTAGCTCTCCGAGGCTCGGCAACCAGCTGAGCACGTCTCCGAGGGCCAATGTACCCTCTGCTTGCTTCTGCTCTGCCTACACCAGACTAACAGACTAACAGAGACCGAGAGAGCGAGCGAGAGAGAACTTGGCTATCTTCTCTCGCCCGGGTAAGAGATCCCACTTACCACAGCTTGTGGTCCTCCGGATTATCTCGCTGAGATCGTATCTTCTTCCTTTCCCCTCCGCTCCTCGTGCCCGCCCGCTCTTGCCCGTTTGCCTGCTGCCTTCTTTCCCAGCCAGTCTCCTCCCTCCTGCTGCCTCTATCTACTTCCCAGCACTGCAAAATCCACCGAATGAGGAAAATTGGGATTAAGGAGGCACTGGTTCAAAGTCAGACAAGTAGGCCCCAGTATTTTCAAATAGTTTTTTAATAATTTCAATAAAAAATGATATAAATTGGGTGCTTAATAACAAGGTAATAATAGGTATTATAAACAGAGACTAAATACAAATGTACAGTTATCCAAGGTTAGTCGTTAGAGCAACTAATTCCTTTATGCGGAGAGTAAAAACTTAAAACTACGGGGAGATAGTTCCGGGTATCCACGATGCATGGACACTGCGCTCGCCTCACTCTTTCTCTCTCTCTCTCTGTGTTTTCAATGGTCGGAGGTGCTCGATTTCGAGCCCTCACCCTCCTTCTCCTCCCTCGCCTCTCTTTAAGAGTCGCCTTTTGCAACCACTCCCGAAATCAGGTCAAAAAGTAACAACGCAAAATTTTGTCAAATTGCTCCGAAGAGGAATAAATGAAAAGGCTCGACGGGAAATGGTGGGCGAGAGGTGCGTGCGTGGCAACCCTCGGACCAATGGAACAGACGGTTTATAAAAAACTGGGCGTCTTTCCAGATGGTTCGACCAGTACAACTGGCCAAGTAGTTTCCCTCTCGGAAAAATTGAGATAACAGAAAATAAAGGTCAATGACTTCGTGTTTTATGCAAGTTCACTCGTGAAAAAATACTGTTCGACTCTTTTACGATCTTAAAAAATAGATCACGCCTAAAACTCGGCTTTTTTTCTCTGTCTCTTTTTTTTGTCTCTCTCACTCCTCTCCCTGAAACTCCATCGCAACTGGCAATGCACAGCTCGCGGCAGACAGTATCCCTCGGTACATCGCACGGAAATACAATATTGCACTTTGGTGTTGGCGTCATTTCCTCCCCACTTAGCTTTAGCTCTAACTTACACACATTCAGACATGACTGCGTCGAAATCATTCGTCTAATCGTTCAATGAATGCCGCACGAAATCTTTCCAGCACTCTCGATTAAAGAAACCAGTGTCGGATGATCGGGCGAGAGGGGCGCGTGGTCGAATTGTACAAAACTATCAAAAGTATTGCCAGCACTACTGATTCCAGGTCAGGCAGTCAGGTCTCTTTAAAGTCCGCCACGTTCCGCATCTCGACCGATCATCCTTCCTCTCACTGGAATTAGTCTCTCTTCAGGGCACTCTCTCTCTCTCTCTCTCTCTCTCTCTCACTTTCCACATCAACTGGCACTGTACGCCCACGCCATTTTATTCTGATATATATGTACGTCTCTCTCTCCCTCTCTCCCTCTCTCTCGCTCTCTCTTTCTCTTTTTCACCCCTCCGATATCAACGCTGCGCAATTGGACATATGTACACACTAAGAAAATATGATTAGAAACTACTGCGCTTCTCTCCTCCTCTCGTCGTTATACATATATATATTTTTGTATATATATATATTTATATATTTATACGTGTTATGTATATGCGTATGTATACGTATATATACAAGGCGACCACCTAACAGGTGAGCGCACGATATCTCACGTTTGCGAATCGATGCACTGAGACGAAAAAGACGTTACGCGGGTACGGCAAGCCGCGGCAGCTGAACAACTCTTTTTCCATCCATCTCCCCTTGTTCTCTCTTTATCCTTCTCCTAGCCGAAGGATCCAGTCGAAGTTGGTAGAATATGTTGCTTTCATTGCGGCTGGATCCTCCGATAAAGAGTTCATAAGTCCAGCAGGAGAAGAACGGGCCGACACATGCGTCGCACGCTGCTGGTAGGATATTTCGACAGCTAATCATCTCGTTGATGAAGAAGAAGTCTGATATCATTTTGCACCCTCGATGAACGCGCGTCCCTCGGAATCGATCGGCCCGGATGTGTCTCGATCGAGTAACTCACAGCCTATTTAGTCGTAAGGGGGTTGCTCTCTATTCTACTTTGGTTCTCTCGGTATACATTATTCTGCTCAACTTGGCACAGTGATTCCTTCATCCCTGATTGATGTCGCGAATGCAACTGGTGTGTCCTCTCCTCTCTCGGCCTCTCATTCTTAGTTAGTATACAGTATGAAAAAGAGTGATTGGTGCTCGATGGAGTTCGGTTGGATTCTAAGGGGAATCGGACAAGTCTTTTGTTCGGAACGATAGTCAGACAAGAGTGGCTTTCGTTCCAGTTGGTCCGAGACTCGGCCTCTCCGCTTCTCGGAGAGTGCATCTTCACGATTGCGACCAGAGTGTCGATGAAATCACTGCCAGGTATATGGTGGCTCTCTAATCGTACGCCGATTACGATTACGCTAATCCGACTGATCCGTCGATCGCGCGGTGATATCGCATTCTAATGAGGAGTAGCGAGTAATGCGCCGACGAGGCCACCGACCAACCTCTCCTCAGCCTTCTCAGCCTCAAGATAAAGCGCGACGCTGCTGCTGTGGCACGAGTGCACTCCACGCCGATAGGATCGGCCTTCGGAAATCGGAAGACACACACGACGCGATCGACGGTATCATCATCATCCCCGCTTGCCGACGCGGCTTCGCGCGCCCAATGTCTTTCCGTTCCGCAACGTCACCTCCTACCTCACTCATCTTCTCTTACCCTACCTTTCCCATCCAACTACCGACTGTTAACCCTTCTTTCACGCCGTGTGTGTGTGCGCGTGCCTGTGTGTGTCCTTCTCCCGTGCTTTCACGAGGATATTGCCAAGGCTCATTAAACGCGCAGTGTCTCTAAGATAGCACAAAATTCTCGGCAGCGGCATTGGACGCGCGCGAGAGTCGCCGCCATCGCCGCCGCCGCCAGTGCTGATTAACATTATCGAAAATAGAGAAATCTTGCAAAACCGGTAGAAAAAGTCCCGAGCGAATATAATCGCGCCGCTGTCCTGGGCAGAGAGGCGCAGACGCGCACGATAATGCGTTGCTCTCAACGAGCAAGAAATACACAAGAGTAGTACACCTTAATTAAATGTAAAAGGAGCGCATGAGATCAAAGATTTGATATATCAACGCGACTCGCGCTTTACGGCTTGAAACCGAGTGCGCTCTTTCTCTCCACCGTATTCTCATCCTTATTCCCGGCTGTCTTTTTACTCGCCAGAGATTGAACTTGTCCTTTTCTACTTCTCTCTCTCTCTCAAGCAATTTAATCGCTCCGCATATCGGCGGAGAACGAAGCTCTCCACCGGTGCGGCGGAAGGAGATACTGCAGCCCGAAAACGTAACACAGAAAGATTCTCGTTCATCCTCTCATTACGATAACACGATCGATATCGCGCTCGTGCACTGCCCACGGATTACAAGAGAGAGCTCCCCTCCCTCCTTTCTTCCCTGGGCATACAGGACACACGAGGAGAGCGAGTGCGACCTTTTCGCAAGCCAACTGACTCGCCTAACCGTTAAACCCTCATTACCAACATCGACCACCCTGAATCCACATAAAATCCCTTCAGCCAATGTCTCTTCGATTGTCGAAAAGCAGCTTCGACCGACTACCGGCGAATTATCGAAAGAAAACTCTATTTTAGTAATCTCTCTCCGTTTAAAAGTTGAATGGCCGACGCGACGCTGTCTCCTCGTCCCGTTCAATCTCTGTCCGAGCACAGTTGCGAAAAACCCCTGCCCGGTGAATGCTTACGTATTTTTCTCGAGTTTACGTATTTACCCACCGCATCCTCTTTTTTCTCTCCCTCTCTCAACGTGCCAACGCTTTCTCTTACTGACTAATATGCTACAGTACATGTACAAAAACAGGAAGAAAAGAAAAAAACAGTTAATGGTAGAGACGATGCACCGACGCGGTGACTACGAAGCCTGTGGGTGGGCAGTGGTAGCGCGCGCGCTGTCAATCGGACACCCACAACCCTTCGCACATACCACACTAACACACATGTGTAGAGGGAGCATGGGTGCCCACCCAGCCCTCTCACTCTCCCTCTCTCCCTCCCTCTATCTCTCGAGGAGGTCTCCAGGGACCAAAGAGTACTCTCGTACCTTATCGACGGTGATTCCTCGATGTCAGCGGGTCGGCTTTGGCAGCGCTTATACACGGTGCCAAAGTGAACGAGCTGGAAGGACTGGAAAATATGGTTTGATCGGTGTTTGCCCGAAGCAACACCGATCCTGCTTAGAAAGACAATGGTTTACTGAGGAGACGCGATCGCATTGACTGCCCACTCCGAGGTAGCTCTCTCTTTCTCCCTCTTTCTCCCTCTTTCCCTTCGTGACTCTTCTCCTCTCGGTTGGAAGCTTAGAAGCTGACCCACTCGTTGTTCACTCCGATGTTGGAGAGCATGTCCGTGACATCGGGTGTGCAGGAGAACTCAAAGTGCGATCCACTGCTGGAGCTAGCGGTTTCGAAGCTGTCGAGGTCGGTGGTGATGGTCTCCATGTCGAGGTCGAGCTTGAAGTCGCAGGGCTGAATCTGTAGGAGGTCCGTGAGCGAGTAAAGATCGGCCAGGCTTGGATTGTTGGTCGGGTCATTGACTATCGGGTTGGTGGCCGCGGCAGAGCTGAGGGAATTGGACGTGAGAGAATTGGTGGTGCCGGTACAGCTGTTGATCTGTGCACCAGGGATAGAGGTGGTGGTGGATACGGTGGTTGATGGAGTGGCCAGGCTGGAGGAGAGTTGCGCCTCGAGGGCAGAGGTAGCAGTGCTCGTCGACTCTACTTCCATTTCTGGATCGACTGGCTCTTCCTTGATAATGAATCGTGGCTGACAGGGCGTCGTCGTCCCGTATGTTCTGTCGCCTATCACTCCCATCTCATCGACCGAGGATGAATAGGCTCTCCCACCTACCGAGGAGAGGAGACGATCCTTTGGTTCGAAGCTAGCTTCGTACTCCAAATCCAAAGTGGTCTCCTGCTTGATCTTAGCAGCGGCGATTAGGGCGGACGCCCGGCTCGAGTGGGAAGTCGCGCACTCGAGGAAGTTGTCATCGTAGAAACTGGCGGACTCCGGAGAGTCGGGCGTGCCGCATGACGGACTGCTCGGTATCTTGGCAGTGACGATTGGTGGGGTCGGCGTATAATCCATCTGGGCGGCGGCGGCTGCTCTCTTGTCCAGAGCTAGTCTCACCTTCAGCCTCGAGACGGGCTTCGTGCTCGCTTGTGCTTGTAGTCTTTTCAATGGACTTGCTGGGCTACTATTATTGTTGTTGGTGTCATTCCTCGAGTGGATCTTGCTGGTGCTTGAAGCACTGCCTGGCGAAATAGTCGCGGACGATTTCCTTCCCTTCTTGGTCTCCTTGGCGGCCTTGCTGGTGGTGGCTGCCGCGGGCTTCGAGGTCTTTTTTCGCGGACGGTACTTGTAGTCCGGGTATTCCATCATGTGTAATTGTCTTAGCCGTTCGGCCTCTTCGATAAACGGCCTCCTCTCCGCCTCGTCGAGGGTCTTCCATCGTCTGCCGAGCCTTTTGCTGATCTCGGCGTTGTGCATGTCAGGCTGCACCTCGCATATCTTCCTTCGCTCGATTTGCGACCAGACCATGAAGGCGTTCATCGGCCTCTTTATGTGATTCGGATTGTTCTTCTTGGTCTGTAACAGAGAAAGGGCCACGTGCCAATATGATTTCACCCAATCGTACCAATTCACGAGCGATTCCTCCCCGACAAGGGACTCCCGCAAGACACATACACATACACATACACTTCACCTTGCGCAATTGCTTGAATGGGAATAGCAAAGCAGGAGAGCTAGGTCGAAATGGTGATGGGATGCCGATCGGCCGATTAATCCTACCGACACGCGGAAGCGGAAGGAAAAGCATGCGAGAGCGCGAGCGCGAGCGCGTCACCGACGAAAGACGGATTTGCACCTAAAGTCGAACTCGACCTTCGCTGAACCGCATTTCCGCAGCAGCTACGTGCTAGCAGACAGAGAGGGAGACAGTGCTTGACCTCCACCTCGAGGACGTTACTCGCACTGACTATCGTCTCTGCTTTCCACATGGCAAATACACCTCTTTCCTCCTAAACCAGTCGCCGCCGCCGCCGCCGCCGCTGCCTCTTATCCTTTAAATGGCACCAGTTTTTCTTGCCGCCCAATGCTACAATCCCAACTTCGGATAGCACTCAACTATTCCCTCGCTCTATCGCATCCAATCGATTTAATCCAAGTTCAACGAGTACTGAATCTCTCTTAAGCGCCCTTGTCTTCCCGAGTGTGCAAGGTGTAATCCGATCGACGAGAGGGTGGTCGAGAGTCAGGGATACTCCAACGACAAGAGGCAAGAGTAACGCATATTCTGCTCTCTTCTCGATTTGCGTTGCTTATTAGACAGCGGTGTATGTTAATGCTGGCTGGTATAAGAGAGGACCGAGAGAGAGAAAGGGGTATGCCTTATGCTCCGCTATTTTACTTTCAGATAGGGCTGTGCGGTCGATGCACACCCGTGGAGATCGGAAGCCTGGATGTAGGTTACGAAGAAGAAGAGACGCGGGCGCATCTCGGCGCATCTGGGCGCATCTGGGCGCAGTACTCGCCAAGATAGCACAGCGAGGAGATTCTCTTCCTCCGAGAGTTGAATCGCGAAACCGAAGCAACGGGCCACCTAACGGTTCGTTCTCTCTCTTTTCCCTCGATGTCTCTTGTACCACCCTCGCATATACTCATCCTGTCACTCAATTCTTCTCGATCCTCGCACTCCAATCTCCAATCGATTCACGCTCTTTTAAAGAAGAAAAAAAAGAGGAGGAGGAGGGCAAACTCCTGCATTTCCGTTCCCACTTTCTCCGAGAAACATCTGGCACTCGGAACCACCCTCTTCCGCCTGCCTTTACCGATCGCCGCTTCTCGCCCGGCTGCCTTTTACCTGCACGACTACCTGTACGATTCTTCCCCTCGGCCCCCTCGGCCTCCACCCTTTTCTCCCGTTAGCTTTCGCGCCGCTCTATCCTTCACCCCATCACCTCATCTTTTTCCCTTCCTTTGACAACCCTCTCTAATCCCTGAAACTAATTACTTCCATCAGCTGTTACTCTTCCAGTTCAGGCTGTCTGCTCTTTCGTTCAATTCTGCTCTCTTGGGATTAATGCATTAGAGCTGCTTTAATAGCGTGCTGTGATATGTTAGCAGTGGCGAGTAGAGTGTTTAGGAAACAGGGACACGTTCTCGTCGGGGCTCGCACGTGGAAATCGCGTTATAATAGCCGAGTAATAGAAGCTAGAGGATTGAGAGAGAGTGTATGCGTGCGTGTGTGTGTGTGTGTGTGCAAGGGAGAAAGAGAGCGAGAGAGAGCGAAAGAGAGAGAAGGGGGAAACGGTAATCCTCGACACGCGTCGTTGCCTCTCTCACATGTTGCCGCACTGGTAGGCTTGTGCACCGGCTTGTGTTACTGGTAGAGTAAGTGCTGGAGAGGCAGGCAGGATCAGCTGAGCGGCGAGTGGAGCATGCAACTGGCCGACATCCTGACCGAGAACGATAGCGCGCCCGACATACGATAAACTCCTTCTTCTCCCTTCTTTCTCCCCTTGTCATCGTCATCGGCTCTCTCCAAGCTCGAAAACTTCCTGGCCGACGAAAAACTACTTGCTCCATTGCTGCTTGCGCGGTTACATGTTGCGATATCGCGCGGCCCCCGTCCTCCTTCCCTCGAATAAGGCCACCGCGATATCCCACTCATTTCCCTACTCCGCCGCCACTTTTATCAAATTCACCAAACACCACCATCAACATCATCCATTGCTCTATTGACATTGAGCAGTAACAACTATGGCTCACTCTCCTTGGGAATCTGATCGATCGCTATTAAGTCATAGCGCGTAAGCGGGTGGATGTTGCAATTGCAAGTATGTTTGCAGAGAACGGTCCTCGCGCGCGCGAACGCGCGCCTCTCTTTATATGCGGGAGTCAGATATTAATCTGTCGCCGAGATGGTAGCACGTGCTCGCCACGACGACCGAGAGGGAAACGCCGAGTGAAGGCTGCATCGCTATTTTTGTTCTATCCGTTCTCCGCCCAGTAAATAGCGCTAAAGCCGTCCGTGGATCTAATAGCGCATCCGAGTAAACATCGCACGCTCTCCAATGGACTTGTGTTCCTCGTAAAGAGCAACATACATCTGCAAGCATCCGAGTATTCGTGTAGAATAAGAAGGAGAGAGGGAGATCTATTTTGCGAATTGCAACAGAAGCAAGAGTAATCCAAGAGAGAGAGAAAGAGAGAGAGGTGATGCGTTCTGAGGAAAGAAGCTCGCTTCAATGCGAAATCAGATGCACCCGATAGAAAGTGCGCGAGTAAAGGCTGGCCAAGCAATTCTCGGGAAACTGTTGAAGTCGGGCGGCTGGCATTGCGAAAACCCTGAGTTTCTTTCGCGCTCGACCTTCGCTCGACGCGAGAGAGCGATTTAGCACATCGAGTACTCGCTAATTCCGTCGACAGAAGAGAATCCTTAAAACCTCATGATATGTTCTCGGTGCGAGGAAAAAGCGCCGGAGATAAATAAGCGCGCTAGTCGAAGGGTGCCTCTTTCCAGTATTTCTCGTGACTGGCAATGAGAAAAACAGACGGCAAGAACTTTGTCAACGATCGGACAGGCAGTCAGTTCTTCGGGCAAAGAGATTTTTGGTTCAATGACACGATTTGGTAGGATGGAAAAATATGGTGTGTGTGTCGGGCTCTGATTTACGAGGAGAAATGAGAGAGGAGCGGCGGGGCGGTCGAAAGGGCAGGTACCGATTTCGAGAGCATCGGGAGCCTCTCTCGACGCTTCCGTCCATTTTCTATTAGCGGCTCACGTAGCGGCCGTCGAGGATACGGAGGTAATCGAGGTAATTTGGTGGGATTGTACCTATCGGGGTAACACACCAAGCAAGAGAGCGAGAGAGCGAGAGAGAGTGGGAAGAGGGACCACGCGCACACGTTTCACGCACACGCATTCAACCTCGACTGATTCTCTCTCACGAGGAGGAGTTCGAAGGGCCACCGCCAATTTACCCGGGCAAGATTAAGCCCGCGAGAAAACGAAATTGGAATCGAGACGAAAATTACTGATCCCACCTTCCCTCCTTCGAGTCATCTCCCTTTCCTCTCCCTCTCCGTTTGATGGCCTGCTGCTGCTGCCATTGCTGCTTGCCTGCCAAAGACTCTCCTTGACTGGGCCTGACTGGACTCGTATCCGGTGGAGCAGCCCTTCCACTATTAGAGTACGAGGAGACTTTGACTCGGAGCACTTTGTGGGTAGTGGTGCTATTCAATAGAGCATGCACACCCTCGGCCAACTACGCCCACCCAGCCAACCGAGTCGACACAACACACACTTCGTGACGTTTGTCATTACAGTTTTCCTGCCGGCTTTCGCACGCACTTTATCTGCGATGGATGGGCCCTCACCCTTCCTTCCGTTCGATTCTGACGGCTGCCTATTGATAATGTCGGCCTGGCCTTTCGCGACAGCCAAGTTAACGCGTTCCACCAACCATACCCTCCTCCTCCTCCCTAACAACTAACCAACCACGCACCCACCCTCCTAAAAGCCAATCTCCCGACCTTAAACTCCCCTATCCTACATCCCTTCTTTACCTCAATACCAAATCTCCATTAGAACACATCGATTAAGAAAGATATAGTTGCGAAGATAGTGATACGAATGTTGGCTTGGCGTAAATCTCTGCTCTCAATTTCCTGCGCGTAGGATTCGCTGCTGGAAAGGATTCGCTATGGGAATCGGCGCGGTGAAACTAGCGGTACTGCCGCTTGCCGTTCTGACTATCGAGAGAAAGAGGCAAGAGGAGTCGCCAGGGGGAACGGTGCACCCATATATATATATATTCATCGTCATTATGAATATATATATCTGTGTGTGTTTGAGTGTGTACCCTCCTATGAAGTGACCCGATCCTACCGAGAATACCGACTCGAATCGGTCCAAGTTGAAAGGCGCGCGACTGCCGCTCGGATCGACATTAAGGTCTCTCTCCTCCCTCGAGCGATAAGAAATCCACGATATACTTCCTTCTCGCTCTCTCCAACTTGTGCTTTCGACTACCTGGCTCTGCCTGCCGATTGGCCCTGGTCCTCTAGAATTAGAGGCGGAACCATTAAAATCGAGAGGGATAATCGAGGGACCGAAATTTACCGGGAAAAATCTCCTGCTCGCTGCGCCAACCAAACTCTCTCTTTCTCTTTCCGAGCGTCTCCTCGCTATCCGCGATAATTACAGGGACGCCAGCACACAGCCCTCCTCTGTGTCCAGCTGCGTTTTCGACTCCCCGGCATTTGCAAGCGACCACTCCCTCTCTCTCTCTCTCTCTCCTTTTCCCTATCCTCTACTCCATCTGGGATATCTTCCTCTTTCGAAACTCTCTTGGTTGGCATTATATAGACTACGCATACTCCGCGCTAGGCCGCGCGCGCTCCCTCTTTTGCAGCTGGTGAGAAAAAAATGTGCCAATTTATGGGACTCGAGTTCCAGGAGCGGCAGCCAGACAGGCTTGCCGGTAAGCTCCGAGAAAAACGAGTGGATCTTGTTCTTCTTTTGAGGTGAAGCCGCTTCGCTTAACAGTGGCCGCGTGCGCGCCGTCAGCTACTTTAGTAGTGAGTGCTTTTTGCGACGCGTGAGAAAACGAGAGAGAGGCACGCGTGCAAAGAACGCTATGTACTTGGATATATCTCTAGGTGTATCGAGAACGGTTTGTAAACAGTTGTGTGGTATATAGGGATTGGATGAGTGGGGTATTCGGATAGGATATTGCCAGAATCACGACTATTTTCTCGGCGCCGCGCCGTGGCTCGTTGGGCGCGCATGGTATTCTCGCGGGCGAGCGTGAGAAACAAACGTAAACACAGATAGAGTTCTAGAGAAGTGCGGGCGAGAGAAGAGGAGGCGAGAGACGGCAGGCGGCGGGCGGCGGGCGGCGAGGCCGAGAGACAAGACGAGAAGAGACGAGGAGGCCGAGAATAACGGGCGAATGGCAAAAATAATCGCTTCCTGCGATCAGCGCGACGACGTCCTCACGAAAATAAACATGACCCGTGGAGAGAACACTTGTCGCGAGACAAGCGCTCTGCTCTGCTCTGCTCTACTCTGTCTGCCATCCCTTCGAACCACCCAAGCAAAACAGCGCTCTGTCGCGTCTTCTCTCCTCCCTCTGAGAGCGCAACTCGTGTCGGCCCCGCAGGATATAAAACCCTGTCCTTCCCTGCTTTCATTAAGCCGCCTCGCCGCCTCGCCGCATCGCCGCCTTTACTCTTTCCCTCTCCGTCTCTCGCTCACAAGCCCGCGAGCAAAGAAAAAGTCCGGCAACGATATTGATATTGAGTGGCTATTCTTGGCGGTGTGACTTCCTCGAGAGGCGGCGAATACGATGCCGATTATTCGGCGAAACGACGTTCCGAAGAGGGAGATCGTCCGAAGCATTGCCCGATTGCAACTATCTTGGCAGCTCTGACTCTTCGCCGATAATTCGCGTAGATTAGCCCGCGGCGCATTAATCACGCACCATGATGACGCTCTGTCACTGGGACACGTTGCAGAATGCTGCATAATCGGCTCAAATGATATTACTCCTTGTTCCTTGAGCAGGTCCTATCATTCCTCGATATCAGTCTCACTCAAGGGTTGCCAGATACAGGCAAGAATTACTCGACTTTTTCAAGTCAAACAATCAAGACCAAGAGTAAGCATGTGTTGCGCGAACTTGACGGATTATTGCGAGCGCGGCTGATAAGTTGCATCTTCGATCTAGGTAGAAAAACAACGCGCGATGCCAATGACCGGCAAGAGTACGATCCCGTCGGCCTACGCGATCTCGCTCTTTTCCCAACCTAACTGTTGCTGCTGCTGCTGCTGATTTTTTTTCACGGAGATTTCCACAAGATTGGCAAAGTGTATGTGTCACCGAGATGTATGTAGGAAAATTACCTGGGTTGCATCTGAGTAAGGTGTTGCTGAATTCTTATCCACGAGCAATGATCCGAACATAGGAATGCCCGAGCTGGAGGGGCTGTCTTGCTGTTGTGGCACCATTGTCGGGCCGGCCACCAGGGCAATCCTTGTCACCTCACTTTTAAAGATCCTAGGATCTGGCACCACACTCGAAAGACAATTATAATAGGGGAGGCGCGCGCCCGCGATCCCGCTGCTCCCTGCCGACTAGTGTCGGCCGAGCGACGATACTACTTCTTATCCCGAAGGTCTGTGCTATCCCAGATCAGAAACTCTTCCTCTCTCTCCGATCTCACGATCTACCAAAAGGTAATCGCTCCGCAAGAGCAAGTGGCTGTTGCTGTTGACGGACTCGATTCTCGCACAAGAAAGAAAAAGGCTGCTTTCAATAGTTGGGCGCGACGAGGGCTTCTTCTTGCTGGGGGGTTGTTGGCAGTGTAGAGCGAAGACGATCAGTGGACGGGAAAGCAGGAGATCGACTGCGGCTCGTCTTCCTTCCCTCCGACGACTAGGTGGAACTTTTTCAGATCCTCCTCTCGCGGAGACGGCGTTCAAAGACGATCGCGTGTCCGCTTCGGCTTCGAAACGTTTCTAATCAACACGCGCACGATTACTGATCGATCGGGGACTACTCTCTCCGGGTGCCCCAGTCTTCTCGGGGCTGATTAACGCGTTTGGTAGGAGATAAGATGCTCTCAGGGCCGCTCGCCGATCTCACTAGGTGACATTCTCGTCCACTCAAGCGACGACGGAACGATGCTCGCTCAACGAGCGCTCGTGTGCTACTGACTCGAGCGTGCGGCAGCCCTCTACCTCTATACTACTACGCTCAGCTGAGAACCGTATCCCCACTGGCCCCAGTAAACATGCCGCACGCCTCGGCCAATCCGGACCCGACCGCTCTTTTCGTCCCCCTACAACCCTGAAAGCTTGTGTACGTTGCCCTCACCACCAGCTCTCTCTCTCTCTCTCTCTCTCTCCCTCCCTCCACACACACAACACAATGCACATACACCTATGCATCTCACAATCTACATACGCTCTTACTCAGGACACTCATTCCTTCTTACGCACCCCCAACATACCCTCCACACCTCTCTTCACTTGCACAACAACCCTTTTACTTCACCAACGACCTATCTTCAAGTTTCTTCTGCATCACGATATCACTTCTTTGCTTATATTATATTTTCTAATTTTTTATGTCACTTGTTTTAGTCAAGGCACCAGATTTTAAATAATAATAAAAATTTACTTACCCTTCAACCCCTTTGCTTTTCTCTCTTCTTTTTTCTTTGATTCACTGTTAATAGCAGCGAAGGTCGCGTTCGAATTACAGTTAGATATAGCATAGTCTGCAAACATCGCTGGTCATCGTTCGCCAGCACTTCTACCTTCCTCCTCCAATGGAACTGGATCATTGGAGGAGTTCTCGGAGAAGTCCCACGTCTCCCATGAGTTCTCAGCTGCTGCTGCTGCTGCTGCCGAGTCAAGAAAGTCTTGGCTGGCATCTCGGATCTCGGATCTCCGATCTCGTGATGGTTAACGAGGGACGAGGTCGTTCGCGCAATTACGAGTCTCGGATCGAGCCAGCCGATTCGTCTCGGCTCGACCGGAGATCCGGAAAAATACATTCTACCCTTCACGGGATCCTGCCAGGAACCAATCTCTCCTTCGCTCAGACTCTCTTCTCCTCCTACTTTATTAACGCGATAATTAAAGGAGTTTTCTCGGTGTCCCGCCGATTTCCAAATGGTTGGGTGGATTTTTTTTTGATTTCCTCGAGCGGACGTTTGATATCTCGATCGTATCCTGGAGCAGGAAGGTTTGAGGGAGGCGCGAGAGGAGTAAAGCCGAGTGGGGCGAGAGCCACTCGAATATGCATACACACATAGGTAGACTCGAGTATCGTTCGCCCGATGGGAGCGGCTGTCGCCGTTTAACCGGATGCTAACTGCATCTCGGGAATACTAAACGCCCGGCGCCGGCGGTCCCGCGCGCGGAGAATATTCTCCTCGGAACATAGCGCATCGCCGCCACTGGCAAACCACGAGGAAGAGCATCTCTGTCGCTCTTCAACACCCGATCAGTACCTCTCTCGAGAACTCGCAATCACCATTTTTCTACAATCGGCCCAGCAGATCTATCAGGGGGGATTTTTGCGCGACCCTCTTTCGCCGCAGGTCGCCTGTCAATCGACGCGTGGATCGCGTAATTGAAAGGCTTGAAAAATGATGGCGGTCGCGGGTGCATCTTAACGTAACTCATAACTAGCAAGAGAAGAGAGCACACGAGAAGAGCCTCGTTGCTCGATCCTCGGCCGGGGTCAGCCTGTTGCAGTCACGCGCTGATAACGCGTCTCTCTCTCCCTCGACGCTCGTCGCTCGATGCTACTCTTTATCTTGGCACATACACGCGCCCGCCCAACACACATTCGCACGCGTATCGGCTAAACCGCAAACACTACGCGTTTGACATCTCCTGATTTCTGGCAGCAGGCTGCTGGCCGAGCGCACGCGTTCTTCCTATCGAAGAGAGTAGCATGCAGAGAGGAGCGATAGCAGAGTGCGCGCTTCCGTTCGCCTTACATAATGAGAGCTTCTGAGTGGCGAAGATTGGCGGGGAAAAGGCAGGAGAGGCTGTGCTCTGGCAAAGCTGGGAGCGCGCCGGCCACTTGGCAGACTCCAGTCGGGCCAATTGCGAAATCCTGCGAGCCTACCGCCCGGGCTACACGGCAATCTACGCTCAGCTACATAGAATAGAGCAGCGCACTATCTAACATGGAACACCCGCGCCGCACCACGCCGCACCGCACCGCATTTCACCCGTCTGAGTCAGCGGGTATCGGGCGCGCGAATCGTTGCGCAACCACGCGGCCGCGCACGCTCCACTCGGAACTAGAGTCTAGCAGCCGTGGGAGATAGCAGCCGCGTACCACTCTACCTCTATCTAGGAGAGTACACCGAGAATATAGTACGCTTCGAGCACCGCGAGCAATTCGGCACTAACCAAACTTCTCTCCCTACTGCAATCTCTCGATCATCCTCATAGATCGATCTTTTATCCTATCAAAGAGAGCTTTCGATCAAGAGGCGACCTGGTCCAAGCTTCCCCTATGATTAGAACAAGTGGTAAAAATGAAGCTGGAGTTCTAGATTCCTCGTTATCACCGCCACTACCAGAGAGATCGCACGCCTTGAACCATGAAACGCGCTCGGACTCGCTCCTCGTTCCGGCTTGGGTTGCCCGCGCCGCCCCCTTCGACAATCTTTCTTCCGCGACCTCGTCCAAGCCTCTATCTCTAAGCGTGTGCATTCTCTTATCAGAGGATTGCGCTGCCGTTGCGATGTCAGCGTGCGAGAGACTAGAGAACGCTCTCCGCACTATTTGCAGAGCACTAGATCGTTTCGCACTGCCCCGGCTACGACTCGGCTGGCTGGCTGGCTGGCTGACTGGCTGGCTGACTGGCTGGCTGGCGGGCTCGCTGGCGATTCGAGCAGACTGGTCGACGCCGATCGCCGAGTGCCTCGTCATGGCCTGCATTACTCTCCCTCTGTACTAGAGTACAGATATGTACTGCGCCGCTTTCGGCCCGCAGCCACGGTTCTCGGTCCAGCTGTCCACTGCGATTAGTCAGGCACTCTCGCCTATCTCGGGCGTGCGCCAATTAAACAACTATCGACTCTCTTTCCTCGACTAATAGACAAGTATGCGCCGAGCAACTACTTACTTCTACCGTCGTCGCGTCGCCTTCCAACAATCCAAGCTTTGCTTTGCCAGGAGGACCGAAATTTGTGTGCGCTCTTGGAGACGCCGGCTAATCTTTATCGCGGCCAGACGTAAATTAACATTTCCAAGGAAAGCCGGAGAGAGAGTCCATTGACACGCCGGGCAAGAGATACCGCCCGGGCTAAACACCTCCGTTTACCAATGCCACTTCTTAAGAGTGCATTTCCGTCCAGTGGACATCGACTCGCCCGGCAGCCTATCGGCCACCGGATATCTCGACAAATAACTCGATCGATCTTGCACCGAGTGTCAAAGCATGACCGATGCGTATTCAGTAGCCACGAGCGAATCGCCTGACTTAGCGAGGGTTTCCAATCGGTCTACTTGCACAGCTAACAGCAGATGCACGCTTTTTAAACGATTGCAGTCTCCACGATTTTCTCCATGTAAAATATTGATATCTGTCGAATGGATAAAAATGCTGGGTAGAAAGAGAAGCGAGAAGGTTGACCCTTTAGCGAGGACGCGCAGGAAGGTTCGCCAAGCGGGTGAAAGATAAAGATGCATATCTCGATAATCCGCGGTGCAATATCGGCGCGCGATCCGCTTTCTCCCCTCGAAAATCTTGTTTATACCGGCTTTCGAAAGGCGCGCACTTGCGACACACCACCGGCGGCGGCGGCGGCGGCGGCCGTTATCTTATCGGTGCCGGCGATCGATACTTTTCTACGATTCCTTTTTCTCCCGCATCGTGTGCGACCGATATGGGAAAAGTCGCCGCGCGCGAGCGCGAGCGCGACTCTGCTCGTCACTGCGATATGCCGTCCCGTCGGCCTTTCGATAATCGACGACCTTAGCTGTCTTCCGCATGACGCATCTCTTCTATTTCGCATCTGCTTGCATCGACGATCGCACGCGCGCACTCGCACTCGCACTTATGAAGACGTGTGTATCTCTCCTCGATCACCGAAAGTGATAAGTCGATAGGCGAGAGACAGCGCATTATATCTTGACGGGCGGCGTACACGCGACGATCTGTCTCGCTCATTGTGAAGCGCGCGGCATCTTTCGCAATCCCGCCGTCCCGTCCGTGACCGTTCCACACGACTCGTCCCATTCTGAGAATCTCACGCGGAGCATTGCGTAGGCCGATGCCACGAAACGGGTCCACGCTTCCGCCGAAACGTAAGGTCAAGATCGGGACGTCTGCCAATTGCACGGCACACGTCTCCTCCGATTCTCGCTACCACTGCCACCGCCACCGCCACCGTCACCGATCATCACTCCTTTAGTCTCCCTTTCCACACAGTATATACATGTTCAACACGTGATCGCCCGATATATACTCCGATAAGGAATATAGTCTTTCTTTTTCTGCCAAGCAAAAAATAGGGACCGATTGGGATCTCTTGCTTTTACAACTGACGTTGCACCATATGCCAATATTGCCGCCGGATATCTTATGTAATGCGGAGTTGGTTGGTGTGGGCAAAAATTAACCTTAAGTTAGGGCTCTGGAATTTTTATCACTTCTTCCTTGATACAAGAAAACACTCTCCACCAAATTTCAGCCCCGGAAAAAGTCGGGAAGATTAAAAAATGTGGAAAATACTGCCCAAATTAACTGAAATCAATTATTCTGGAGGCTGTTTCCATGTGTTTTAGGTACAATTCCGGCATTTTCCCCACAAGTTTCATGTTTTTTATCCGTTTTGAGACACGAGCAATCGAAAAATCAAGCGTTCGTTGCGGTCCCAGAACCTTCGAAAAATCGAAAATTTTTGAAGGGGTATGCCTTAAAAAATTTGCGAAAAAATGAATTTTGAGCTAGGGCTCTGGAATTTTTTCTACTTCTTCCTCGATGCAAAAAAACACTTTCTACAAAGTTTCAGCCCCGGGAAAGGTCGGGAAGATAAAAAAACATACGGAAAACCGTCGAAATGAAATATTCAAGATCGGTTTTCCACCTGTTTTAGGTAGAATTCCGGCATTTCCCCCACAACATTTATGTTTTTTATCCGTTTTGAGACACGAGCAATTGAAAAATCAAGCGTTCGTCCCGGTCCCAGAACCTTCGAAAAATCGAAAATTTTTGAAGGGGTATGCCTTAAAAAATTTGCGAAAAAATGAATTTTGGCCTAGGGCTCTGGAATTTTTTCTACTTCTTCCTCGATGCAAACAAACACTTTCTACAAAGTTTCAGCCCCGGGAAAGGTCGGGAAGATAAAAAAACATACGGAAAACCGTCGAAATGAAATATTCAAGATCGGTTTTCCACGTGTTTTAGGTAGAATTCCGGCACTTCCCCCACAACATTTATGTTTTTTATCCGTTTTGAGACACGAGCAATCGAAAAATCAAGCGTTCGTCCCGGTCCCAGAACCTTCGAAAAATCGAAAATTTTTGAAGGGGTATGCCTTAAAAAATGTGCGAAAAAATGAATTTTGAGCTAGGGCTCTGGAATTTTTTCTACTTCTTCCTCGATGCAAAAAAACACTTTCTACAAAGTTTCAGCCCCGGGAAAGGTCGGGAAGATAAAAAAACATAGGGAAAACCGTCGAAATGAAATATTCAAGATCGGTTTTCCACCTGTTTTAGGTAGAATTCCGGCATTTCCCCCACAACATTTATGTTTTTTATCCGTTTTGAGACACGAGCAATTGAAAAATCAAGCGTTCGTCCCGGTCCCAGAACCTTCGAAAAATCGAAAATTTTTGAAGGGGTATGCCTTAAAAAATTTGCGAAAAAATGAATTTTGAGCTAGGGCTCTGGAATTTTTTCTACTTTCTCCTCGATGCAAAAAAACACTTTCTACAAAGTTTCAGCCCCGGGAAAGGTCGGGAAGATAAAAAAACATGAGGAAAACCATCGAAATGAAATATTCCAGATCGGTTTTCCACCTGTTTTAGGCAGAATTCCGGCATTTCCCCCACAACATTAGTGTTTTTTATCCGTTTTGAGACACGAGCAATCGAAAAATCAAGCGTTCGTCCCTGTCCCAGAACCTTCGAAAAATCGAAAATTTTTGAAGGGGTAGGCCTTAAAAAATTTGCGAAAAAATGAATGTTGGGCTGGGGCTCTGCGTTTTGATAGTGCTGTTCGGTTTGAGAATACATGGGTGTAGAGATGCGCGTAGATTGAGAGTGCGGGGGGGAGTAGGAAAGGGAGAAGTATCCAATAGCTAGAAGGGTGGCCAAGATCAGCTCCGAAACGGCGCTTCCGTCTGAGTTGCAGAGCGGAGGAGGCCCTGGAAGGTCGTCAAACTTGAGCTTCGGTGTCCCGTGAGAACCTGAGGAAAAGTGATCCGATATCGAAGGTTTCGGAGGTCCGACCAGTCTGTGTCTGGCTCGCGCGAGTTGGGAGAGGCGAGAAGAAAGAAGGGCTTTATCGTGGGTTCTGGCGCACAGACAGGTAGAGCGCGAGGTGGTTACTCGGAGAACGAGTTACCACCTAGGTACTACAAGGTTCGAGTATCGCCAGTGTGTACACAACACAGAGGCAGGCGAACCCTCAAGCGGGAGGAAGAGGATGTGGTTGGGAAGACGGAGCCCTCTGAGAGCAGGTGGCGTTCCGTCACCGTTCGTCCTCATCGCCAGCAACACCTTCGTGCGCTGACAACATGCGCCAGCCTCTCGCACCACATCCACATCCACATCCACATTCACCTTGCCTTCGAATGACTAACGGAAGGAAATGTCCAGGGCCACTAGGTACATCGACATCGCCACATAACCCGCCTCGATTTCTCTTGCTGGGAAAAAATCCCGATTTTCTTGGGAGTTCGCGAGGACTTTCGCTTTCCTGCCGAATCAATAGCCGATCGAAGGAAAGTCCAAGTATAACTGCGTGCCTAATTTGGCAGGCCTGCTGCTGCCACGCGAACCTCGCACAGCCTTATCATCGACTGGCTGCTCGGCCACCGGAATGTACCTGAAAACGGATATCGGTCCAGCTGTCCAGCAGCTGTGACGTTCACCTGCCGTAACACCGCTGGCTATGTAAACGCGTAAACGCGGCTTGAACCGTCTTGGCCCGCGGCTCAACCACAACTATAACTAAACGTTTCCTCCTTCATATTTTTATACTCGTTCTAGTCGGCTACATATTTATCTTGGTTGGTCGAGTTTTGTGTCTGAATCGTCTGTGAGATCCATAAATCATAGAGCAGATTATCCAGTCTGGCGGTAATAGCGGCAAATCTTCATCTGGAAAGAGCGATCTCTATCGTAGCAAATGATCGAATCGGCGATCAATCTTATCTCGAGTGGAATAAATGGAGAGCAGGCGAGCCGGTGAGCCGGTGGTTGTCGACGGTATCAGAGCGGAGGGAGATTGAAGGTAGGTTGCCGTTCCAGCTGGTGATTAACACCGGGGACATGACACATCGGGGGATGATTCTCCGAGGCGGCCGATTTACGGCCGTCACGGCGAAACGCGTCTCGTCACGCTCGAGGAATCGCGACAATGATTTTACATATCCGGCCATTTCGAGTAACCCACGTTCGCTCTCTTCCTGTTTGCCGATCGCAGTCGATCTGCCGCCCGTGAATACGAGCTCGTCGGTGAATCCGAGTTCCAGGAGTCGTCGTTCCTCTCACCGCTCTGCCCCGCTCGCGCGCCAACAGACAGCAGCAGCGGTGCGGTGAGGTGAGGTGCGGGGAGCGGCGGGAGGAAGCGAAACGCGAGAAGCATTCGAAACGAGCGAGGTATCGAACGTCCGATTCGAAACGGGGCGAAGTAGCCGTCCTCGAGTGTCAAGGCTCGTCGACGTGTGCAAGCGAGAAGCATCTCACGAGCGGATAGTACTGGGGCGCGCGCACGCACCCGAGTGAGAGAAGGAGGCAAGAAGAGGGAGATGGTTGGAGGCCCACTGGCCGGACTGACCGTACACCGTAACACGCATAAATTACGATGTAATTACAAGCCCGGCGATCACGATCGCCGCTCGCCACGCCAGACAGATCGGATCTCCGAGATTCCCGGGAGGAAGCAAGAAGAACCGAGAGACCGAGAGACCGCGAGAGCCAGCGGAGAGTAGTGGCCGAGAGCTCCTACTGCTGCTGCTGCTGCTGCTGTTGCTGCGAGAAGGTAAACCGGAGGAGGAACCAGCTGGGAAAGAGCGAGCCTCGAAACGGGAGATGGGCCAGACCAGCTGAGAGAGGACGAGGATGGGAACCAAGAAGAAGAGTAGCCCGATCATCCGACGCCGAGCATAAGAACTTGCCGATACAAAATACACACTTGTTTATGAAGGCGCCTAGAACACAACAGACTGCGCCGATGAATCTTGCTTCTCCTTATCCCTAGCAACGATCCCCGCAATATCTATCCAGTTACCTGATGTCACTGCTCCAAACTGGTAGCAAGACGACATAGAAAGGCAGCGGGGTGGGCGAGCGAATCAAGGAGGGATAGAACCAGGAAGAGGAGAGGGAGAGGGAGAGGAGAGAAGTGGATCAGGATAAAGAGAGAGAGAGAGCCGGGCGAATTCAGCGGAGCGGATCTCCGGCGCAACCTGACTAACCGCGGGTCGAGCGCACCCACCCGTGTACCTGCCGACCTGTCCCCTTTGCCGCTTAATCCGCATGCGAGTCGGCACAGCGCACCACCGCGACAGGCCAAAGCAGATCACCGCCTCTCTCCTGTCTCTCTCCTCCCACCTTTGCCATTAACCACCCTGTGGATGGCTTGTTTCAATCGGTGCGAACTACACAGAGAGAGGGAGGAGGGTGGGTGAGTTTGAGGGCGGTTGGGGGGTGCCGAGTGAGAGAGTGAACATGCCATCGCGGCTCGTACGGTAGTCAATGAGCTGTCGCGTGACCGCGGAACAGTCACGGCAGAGGATCCACGGGGGCGACGAGCTCGATGGCACACGATGCCTTGCACCGTGCATTGCCAAGCCGATCGTGAAGCGTGATATTGCTCCGCGCAGAGTCGAGCCTAGCCCGGGAAAATGTTGTCGAGCTTAACACGCTCCCTCCCACCGCCACCCTCCAACGATTGAACGACCTCTACCCTTCCCTCGCATCTTGCCTTCTACATGCTCTGTGCTTTTAGCCACCCCCGACAACCTGCTACAAAGACTTACTGGCTTAATCTTAAGATAGGAAGAACAGACGGCTACCGTGTCCCTAAGTCAGCAGCAATGGAAGCCTCGCAACTTCCCACTGATTAAGAGGCGTGCTCGCGCGCGCGCTGCTGAGCGTTCTACGATCGGACTTGAACTTTAGTAATGATCTGACCGTGCCGCCAGCAGCCCTCCCGCCCGTTCCCCTCTCCTAGCGGCTGGTTCGAGTGCCGAGGGACAATATTTCCCCGACGGCCCCTTTTCTCTGGGCGGCTATGGCGGGCGGGAACACGCTCCACTGGGCCAGACCAGACACACCTGGGGTCGCCGGAAAAACTCCCGGCGCGTAAAACCTGACCGTAAAACCGTGGCGATCTAAAACCGAGCGACAACGATCCGCTCGTGTTCCGTATCGCGATCTTGAGATCGCTACTCTTATTCTTCCATTGCTGCCACCACCGGATCTTCCCGCCTGCCCCCCACTTCCACTCCCTTCCCCTTGTTGTTTGTCGATCGATCATCGAGTACAACCGATCGTTGAGCGTCGAGCGTCGAGCGTCGACCTCAAACCAGCCACCGCGAATCCTCTCTTTTTTCGGACGCGTGATACCGAGGATGACTTAAGCCCCATTAGCCTTCTTAAGTGGTCCTCTGCTTATCAACTTCGACCGTTCTCCCTCTTTTTCTCTCTTTCCCTCTCCCTCTCACCAAATTCTTGCTTTTGAAGAGTGCAATGGACCCACCAAGAAAGAAAGAGTAGGAGTGCGAGAGAGTGAGAGGGCCCACGCTGAAGATGTTTACAGGCTGTTGGAGCACTCGGAGCATTAATTCGAAATAGTGCTGTTGGGTGGAATGCGCTCTCTTGGTGTCTCTTGGTCCTTGTTACTATCGGTACAGCGCGGCACGAGTAATCGCCGGGGTAAGTGCTCCTACCGGTTTTTAACGGCGAAATTACGAGAGAGCACGAAGAATGGAAGGACAACGGGCTCGGGCTCGGGCTCGAGCCGGGTCTTCGACCGAATTCCCCGAGCCAGCCCGTTCCAACTAGACTACCAATTCCTAATGGCTCTTTTAACCCGAAGAGAGATGATTTCTTGGGCGAGTAGTGTGTGCGCGCACACGCTCGGAGGAGCGAGTGCAAGCTGATTTTCAAAGGTGGCCTAATCGCGGAGAGAAGGAGAAGGGGGCAAGTTCGCACGACCTTAGCACGATCGAGGTTCGTCCGCAAATCGGCAAGAAGTGGTCGGTGCAAGTTTTTCTGGACGGGTAACGAAGTAACTGCGATAGGTCGGGGATCCGGCGCGGCGCGGCGCGGCGGCGACCAAGGCTCCACACGCCGCGCCGGCTAACAACACTGCCCGCCCGGCAATCCGGGAGTGGCCTTGCCCCGCGATCGCAAGGCCAAAGTTCACCAACTCTCTTGCTTCTCAACGACATATATCCTCCAACCCGCCTTACCACCTCCAACCAACTACCAGACTCCTCTCCCTTCTACTTCCCATCTTAACTTTATCTCCAACATTACCCGCAACGAATTTCCCGATATTTGCTTCATCGATTGATCGATTGTTCGATCGCTCGAACCCGAGCCAACCTCCTCGAAGGCTTCGATTGCGGTGTATACGATTTTAATTTCGTGGAAAGAAGCCCATAGCTCCGCTGGATCACGCCGCAGATCTAGTCGCTCTTACTCGCCCGCTCGTTGCTGCGTTCGCTCGCTCGCTCACTCGCTCGTGCTCCGAAAACCGGTTTCGATCGTTTCGCGGCCAGCTTAGAGACGGTCATCGCGAGTCTGACCGACCGTCCGCTGCCCCCGAGCTCCCCTTCTCCCAACTTTCGCAGGATCGATCCTAGTGCATCATCTTGCCAACGATCCTTCGAGAAGCTCGTCAATAACTTGGGGGACAGCAAGTGACGAGTGAAGTTGTCTGCGGATTTGCAAGTGTTAGAAATTATTGGAGGCAACTGGGAGAGTAGTGCGTGTTTGTAGTTGAGTGAGATGAGGCGTCGAACGTTGGAGCGGAGGTTGGGCGCTCGATCTGGCTGGAAGGCCAGTCGAGTGAGAGGTGCAATTGCTCGTTTAATAGCATCTATCAGTAGTCGGTAGCAGTCGACTCTAAGCTCTCACTTCTCTTTTAACTGGGACTCATCTTGCAACTCTGTAAAGAAGCTCCAAGATTGATTCGCTCTGGCGAGCTGGGAGGGAAGGAGAGAGGAAGAGAGGGAGAGAGGGAGAACCCTTGTCGAAGGTGTTGGCGAGCCTAATGAAAGCGTCTGGGGATTTTTGGAGCGCGACGAGAGAGCCGTGCACTCTCGCGATATTTGGGCCTTTCAAGGACTACGGGGCGTCCCTGGCTCTCGGAGCGAGACAAGCCGCATCCGGATTCGGCCGAGACCGAATGCAAAAGTATCGGACACCTCCTCTCCGGCCATTATCATTCGATGAATATTCGCCGGGCGACTACATACGTTCGGCCCACCGCAGCGCAGCGCAGCGCACCGCTCCGAAAAACCGAGAGTTATTCTCGCTGAGAAAAATCCTTGCTCCATTTTCTACTTGTTCTCACGATCGGGCAATGCAGATCTCGCGGAGGAGTCTCATGCGCTCGGACATGGATCGATGTGATATCAGGGAAGATCGACGGGCAAGCTCGGTCTCCCGCGGGCAAATGTCCTCGGTGCGTGTCCTGGTCTGTACATTCGATCGAGTGCGCACCACTAACCAGAGAAAGAAAGAGAGAGAGAGAAAAGCAATGTCCGCGCGAGCGCGAGCGCCTCTTTTGCCTCGAGGTCACCAACGAGGCTTGCTCTCCGTCGAGGACGAGTGCTCTCGCGCCCATTTTCCAGTCGAAATCTCGCCAATTCCCCCACCCAACAACAACTTGGAGAGAAAGAGAGAAGGGCAAGAGTAAATCCTCGTTTAAAGCGCGTAGTGTCGAACGATGCACTTATTACCCATCTCTCGGTAGAGGCACGTGTGTATAAAAGCGAGGATGCCCAACCATCAATGTATGAGTGTGTGTACACGTAGCTATGTATGTAAGTACGTGAGTCCTCGGCGCGGACAGTTACTCCGAGTCCATTTAAACCGCTCGTCCCACGCTGCCGCTACCGTGTTACAGACCACTGGGCGAACTCTGTTTGCTCTGCTTTTTCGCGGCCGAGTGTTCCGCCGTTCGCCGGCCTGTATTGTATGTATGTATAGAGCGAGTTCCGCTCGAGTGTAGTGGGGCTAGCCGTGTTTTTACCGAAAGAGCCGAGATCCGATCGCGATTCTTGCGCTCACCTTGGAACTGCTTGGCGGCGGTGGCGGCGAACGCGAGCGAGCGAGCGGAGCTGGGGGCCTATTGACCGTGCATTTACGGCTTGAAACGTAAATGCTCGATCTGCCAAGGCGCAACTTTAAACAGCCCTGTGTGCTCTTTCTCTCCAACCTACCCTCTCCCTCTCCCTCTCCCTCGCCCTTATTCTCTGTGCTGCTTCTCTACCGTCCGCTTGTCCGCTTGTCTCGAGAGCTACCTGCCTACTGGCTTTACGTGCCAGCCAGCCAGCCAACCTCCCCGTACCCTCGCCGCTCCCGATCGCCCCGCGGCAGCTTAACTACCTACATGCTTTTATAGGGAGATGAAGCGAGAGGAGGGGAGCGCGGAGGGAAGAGTCAAGGGAAGCCAGGACTACCGAGAAAAAGCGGCTGAAAGGGCGAACGGCCCGGTAAGGGAGGCACCCCCGTATTCACTCGAATAGAGAGACCAGTCGAATCTATTGGATTTTAAATCACCAGTCTGACAGAGATTGATTCTCTGTTGGCTGTGCTGCGCCACTACTCCGGCACACCCTCTCTCAATCACATGTTTGTCACTGTGTTCCCCAAATATTAATCCATCTCCAAATATTAGCTCCAAATTGTCTAGCACCTGTAGGTGCTAGAGGGTAGGCCAGCTTGAATACTGCCAGTACTTGTCGACGAGGAGTAACAGTATTGTGGTTCTGAGTTAGGAGAGTTGTCATTGAATGGAGGATGAGAGATGGCAGAAGGTAGGGTTGGGTTTGGGTGGCGTGAGGCGGAGGGAGGAATGTTTCGAAGGTCAGAACTGAATCGGTATTAGATGGGTGGCTCGCTTTCCGGCGAACTGGCCATTCGTCACGGCATACGAATCATCCGCGAAAAGAGGCGCGGGCGAAACCTGTGGTTTGCCCGGCCGCTGCTCAATTACCAACTCCACGGACATGTGGCGAGCTGACCTTGGTCCACCACTGCCACTAGCAGCACCAGCAGCAGCAAAGCAACGCCACGCACATGCTCGATCAATGCGAGCGCGCTTGCTCGCTCGCTCGCTCGATCGAGCGTTCGGCGAGCGTTTGAACTCGAATGCCACTCGGAGTATGTACACACTTGGGGACCGAGGATTGCGTGGACTTACAGCCCTCTCGCTCTTCTGCTCTCTCACGCTCACCTTCTCTCAACCACGTGATAGAATAATCGCGGGGATGCATGCACACGCTCTCGCTCTCGCTCTCGCTCCTCGGCTGGCCTTTGCCTTCTTCTCCGACGAGAAGACTTGGAACCGCTCCTCTCGGACCAGAGGATTGCCTCCGCCGTCGCCGTCGCCGCCGCCGCCTCCCACACATTCTCGTACACTTTTAAAGCGGCGAGACTCGCGCGAACCCACCGCGCACACCGCTCTGACTCTGTCCAGAAGATAGAAGAAGTGGGATTGGTCCACTTGATGCAATCGAACGGGAACGTTTCAACCGAGACATAGCTCACGCATCGAAAACTCTTTGCTTTCGAGGAATGAGAAATTCGAGCACTCCTTTTTCAGTGATCCAGGTAATTGGCAGGAATAGCGGATGAGTTGGTCGAGTGAGTGACGGAATCCGGCAAGTCTGATTGCGATGATGAATCTACGCCTTTAGGATGCCGACCGATCCCAATGCTAATGAAGAAGAAGGAGAGCGAGGAGTTTTCGAGTGCGGGCGGCGGTTTCGCGGAAGTGATGACCGGATGATCTAATGAGCGATCAGTGGACGAAGTTGCGCTCGGTGCTCGCTTAGCGTGGAAGAGGATTGATTAGGAGGGAGGTGCGAGGGGGGTAATCATTGGGGCGAGAGGTCGATTAAGAGAGGCCTGACCGGATGGGTGTAGACTCGCTCGTGTCCACGATCCTTCGTGCTCCTCGATGCCGAGCTTCCATCATCTTTCCCATAGAGCAACCCTTCTCCTCCTCCTCCTCCTCCTCCTCCTCCTCCACAACTCCGGCGATATACACAGCTCGACTTTCACTCGGCTAACTCTAAACTTTAAAGTCCAACCCTTCTCTTCGGCCTATTAACATCGAGGGCTTATCAAAGCTTATCAGAAGAGAGAGGCTCTCGTAGATGTATGGCAACTCGGAGGAGCGCGAAGTTTGGATGTTGTGTGTTGGGTGTAGGAGGAGAGAGAGAGATTGAGGAGGCGGCGGCGGTGGGGGCGGCGAAGAAGCGGAGGAAAGATGGGTTAGGAGGCGGATGAGGAGGGTGGCGGCGGTGCGGTGTGGTGTGGCGGTAATGGTAGAGGAGAGGCTTGGATGCAGTGGGAGGCAGAGGGACGCAAAGCGATATACAACACTGGCTGGTGGAGGTTAATGCCGCGATCCGGTTCAGGGGGCAGCCGCTCGTGTCTGCCAGTCTCAAAACAAGGACTGGCTGCCTGCCTCGCTGCCTGCCTGCCTGCCTGCCTGTTTGCCTGCTTGGTTGCTTGCTTGCCCGCAAACTCGCTCGCTTCTCTTAACTTACTTCTCTACTTGTTCCTCACTAGCTGGCCGCCTGCCCTCCTAATCGACTAGACACCCACCATCCCTCCCTATCTTCGCCCAACTATAATACAACCCTTTACTCTCACCGCAACTATCTCCCTCTATCCATTCTCTCAGCCTAATGAACTCGTTCTCACTGCTCGAGTATTTCAGATACTTTAAGTGCATTAACGCCTGTGCCCGGCTGCTCGTTAATAGGCCGTTCTCGGCACAAGTTTAATTGAAATGAAATTAGGAAAATTACATGGCTCGAAGCTGAGGAAGTGGCGGACGCATGGAGTTTGGTGCTCGGTGGCGGTGAGCAGGTTGATCGATGGGGCAGGTCGCGGCTCGTCGAGGCTGAGGTGCGAGAGTTATTAAGGCGAGGTGTGCTCGCTTGATTGAAGCGAGCAGGTTGGGCCTCCTGTCAGACCGATCCACAGGCCTGCCAAGAGGCCCACGATTCCCTTTCCAAGGTCTCCTTCTCGAGCGAGCGAGCGAGCGATCTTGCATCTCCCAACGTGCAAATAATTCAGCGCCGAAATCCAGATTACAGTCCTCGAGGAGGTTCATTCGTTTCCCCTTTGGTAGCGACCTCTTAGCTTAATGAATTAAGGCAGAAGTGCGCGCTCGCTTCGATCCGAGCGAAAAGGAGGCCGGATTGAACAGGGTTGCTCGGTAAAAATAGAGAGGCTGCCTCGGGAGAGAAACGACAGGCTAATCTCGCGTCGGATCCTTTGAAGCTTCTGATACATCGGCCGCTGTAATCTCGATCGCGAGTCGCGATATACTCAAGAGAGTGGGTAGCTTGTAGGAGCCGTGTATACATCGACGAAACGCGCTCGAACCTCCTTCTCCCTGTCGACGTACCTACCGATGACACTCTCGAGCGCCCCTGCACACGTTGCACTTAGCCCTCTCTCACCAATTGAAGTGCACACGTGTACCAAGGGTCGAGAGATAGAGAAAGGGTGGCGCGGGCGCACTCTCAGTTTCACGGGAAGAACGGGTGTCAGTCGGTTGGTGGAGGACATAGGCTGACCTTTTGCCGACACACGGCCCTGACGTGAGTCAGAGTCTGCGACTGGCGAAAGAGCGAGTCGGCAGAGCCACGGGAAGACGGGTCAAACGATGTCAACTCCAGTATTTAACATCATACGTGAACACGAGGGAAGCCAGCAGCGCGTCAACAGACCCACCACCGACTAAATACGTTTTAATCCCGTCTTGCTTATCCCCCGACAGATCCTCAAAGGATCCCTGCCTTCTTTTGACACTCGAGCCCGAGGAGGAAGAGTGTAGCGTGTGCCTGGTGTGGCAGTGGGGTGCGGGGTGGCCAAGGTGATATTTGGAGGAGGATTGTACGAAGAAGCCGGGCGCACACCGGCACGCAAGTAGGATTCGCCGGAACGAGGAGAGGATGGTGTGGTGTGAGGAGAGGCAGTGTTTAGAGGAGCGAGCGTGCTCGGCACGCATGGTTTGCCAACCAGATCGCGGGTCTCTGACCTTACGAGGCGTGTAATCGACGCTGCGATCTCTTCGCCGAGGAGGCCTTTACGCTGCACCTCGCGTCCTCGAAAGGCTTCGTTGAGCGTGATACTACGGCCACTTCTTCTCTCGCATCCCGCACTCTCTCGCTCGCTCTCGCTCGCCCTCGCTCGCCCTCCTCCCTCACCGCCACCTGGTCATGGCCGATTTTCAGCTCGACTACCTGGAGCTAGAACAGGCCCGCCGGCGAGCCAGCCATCACCAGATTTTCCACTGGCGGACCAAACTCTTGTTAACCTCTGGGCTGGTTCGCCTTGACTGGAAGAGATCGCTCTTCCAAAGATTTCCACGCCGATAAACGCTGACTTCACGGAAAAGAGATGGCTAATCGCACGTCCGATCCAATTTGTAAGGAGGCGCTAGACTCTAAGCCGTGTGTACTCGCCTTCTTATCCCGAGTAAGTGTGCGGATTAAGTAGCCGGGAGCGCGCACCTACCCTACCTACCGTATGAATGGCTCCGCACGCGCGATTATCGATCCTCGGGATTTGATTTACGTAACGGCGAAGGTGTCGAGCGTATGTATGCACGTGTCCGCACACTGTCGGCAGGTATTGTCGAGGCGCAGGACGTTCCGCTGCCGATCCTATCTCACCCATAAGCCCGGCTTTGCTTTCCTTTGCTTTGCTTTGCTTTGCTGCCTCACTCCAGCGACCTATCACGATGGAGGCATTTCCAAAGATCACCCCAAGCCCGAAAAAATACCGCCACTACGCAGCTTTTCTTTCCTGACAATGAGAAACTCATTCAATCGGCCAACTCACTCCAGCCTCACCACACCTCCTCCCCCTTTACGCCACTATCCAATCATCCGATAATCTTCCCACTCTCATTTTTACCTCCAATCGGGCACATCGCTCTTTGCAATTTAACTTTCAGCTATTTCAATAACACCCAACAATATCCTGGAAAAGATCGCACAAAGAATCACCGGAATATAATCTCGAGGGATATAAATCGTGGATAAGTAGGGTAAGCCTGATTTCTAGATCGACTGCAGTGGCATTTCGCTGACGGTGGAGGAAGGAAGGGGGCCGCCGGATGACAGAGTGCTTACTCGTGAAGGGAAGAGGAAGGAGATTGCGAGATTTGTCACGTAACGGCGTCAAATCGAAAGGAGCCCGCGTGAGAGAGAGGGGTGAGGGGGATGTCAACAACTGGAGAGAGAGTGCGTGGAAGTGATGTTTGGTGGAGTATGGTGGCGAGTGTGGTGGATGCGAGAGACAGGGAAGGAAAGGAGGAAAGTGGTGCGCATCCGCGAGTAACACTCGTGGTCGGTGGTCGCCAGACCGCAAACGCTCCTCGATGATCGCGCTCGGTACTCTCGGTGTCTGCGGCTTCGCCTGGAGTTTCTAATGTTACACAGCCGGACACCCCACACTATACACCCAAAGGACACACAGCTCTTTTCCACCGATCCCGCAGACCCTTCCTGCCCGCAAATGTGGCCCGGCTAATTAATAATCCACGAAATTCCGTGAGGCGGATGGGCGTGCTCTGGCCTGACGAATGTTTTGCTCCCGATTTTCAGGAAACATTGGCTTGCTCGGTTCGGCCATAGAAGGGAGGAGGAAGGAGTGAAGAGAGTAATGCCACCCTTCATAGGGGAAGTATTTTTAGAGGCGGGACCCTCGCTCTGCGCACTCGGCACTCGACACTCCACACTCCACACTCGGCACCCACCGCGAAATCTCGTTGCGCCCGACTATCTCCCTCTCTCCTTTTCGAGGGATTTAATTGCCGCTGCACGAGGGAGTGCTCGTTACTTTTAATTTCGCAGAAATTGCACCCGCAATTACGCTCGAGGCTGTGCGGGGGCTGAAAGGAGACGGCAGAGAGAGAAAGGGAAGGAACTCTTATTCTCACCAGGTAAAGAAGTAAACTTCTTCACATCCAGAGTTATGCTAACCACCGAAAAACGTGCGGTGGCAGGTTGGAAAAATGTGGAGGTGCGTGAAAAAGGCGCGGAGAATGTTCTATGATAGTAGAGCGGAGATTGCTAGTGGAGAACGGTGGGAGCGATATTGTCGAGGCGGGAGAAAGCGAAAGTAGGTGAGGGGGTATATCGCGTGAAGGGCGAGCAGGCGCGATTCAAGGGCGATAGAACGAAAGCGGCCAAGTGTGCACGGAAAAACACTCAGCTCTTCTCTCTTGCGCTTTACAAGCCCTCTGCTTCTTCGGACGGATGAACGTTACTTGGCTCTCTCTAAAGGAAGACGCATACTCTCCATATAGACGCGTGTGAGTGTGTGCGCGCGGTTGCGAGCTACGGGAAATAAATCGCGCGATCCCCGATGCTCGTACTTGAAATTCCACGTGGCAGCTCGCCAACGGCATGTTAGCCACGTCGAAGACATTCGTTAACCTTCCTCGCGGATAAACGAGGTCCAACGCGACGTCATTACACTGGTTTCTTGGAGCCCGATTATTAATAGGCGCGCGAGCACACGCACACCAAACCTCCGACAATCAATCCGCCGTGCCGCTCTCGTTACCAAGGCCTGCCTCCTAAAGCCCACCAGTCTAGGATTCAAAGTCGAAAGCGAAGGTTTACACTCTGTCAGTGATTTTATGACTGGCAAAAGCTCCACTTCATCTAAACTGTCTCAGAGTCCCGGACCCCGTGTCCCCGTGTCCTTAAAGTGTCGACGCGGCAGTCATTTAAAAATGAGGGTTCAATAACCAGGAGAGTGTAAATGAGAGTAGTGCCCGAGTGATTTAGAGGCTGGTGTACAGGTGGTTCTCTTCCGGTCCAAGGCTACAGGTGTCCCAGCCATGACAAAAGGCAACGGGCCGCCGACAATCTGCCGATTAGGTATCGAGGATGACGCTCCTTTTAAAGTCGCGCGGAAATTGCACTTGAAAGGAAGAGTGAGCGGACGGGACGAGCCAAGAAAATCTGTTCGAGGCTCTTCCCTCGCTCTCCTCCTGGCCATACGTTGAGAACGTAGTCTACTGACGTCTTTCTGCTGATTCTCGAGGATGAGTAACGGGCTTCGACTTCAAGGCTTTGCGTCGAGAAGTCAGGGTACGAGAGAGAGAAAGAGAGAGAGAGAGAGAGAGAAAGAAGTGAACGAATGATTCTGGCTGTTGGTACTGGTCTGGATTGATCCGTGGGGAATTCGCGTGCGCACCGGAGAAACTTGAAGGTCCAGCACTGGCCAGTCCACTTTCGTCGATTGTCCCAGGTCGTGGTTCCAAGTAGCCACTACCACCCGTTGACGTATAGTGTCTGCCGGAAACTCTCCACTAACCGTAATAACCGGTGTCCCATTTTTTTTTACTATAAATCCATCATACTCTGCCTCTGCCTGTGCGAGTACTATGTTACCTTTTTCGTGTCTTCCCAATTAAGATGTAATTAAAGGCACGACCGGTTTCTCACGATTATGAATACTTTCCGGATGTATGTGGCAAGTGGTAGCGAGTCCCTAATGGATTTTGAAGTGACAAGCGTGTACACGAAGTCGGTCGATTTAAATCGGAAAGGTCGTAATCGGCGAGAGGCTATCGGCGAGTGTCTCTCTCTCTCTTTCTCTGTTGAGGCGAGCAGTTTGAGTCACGTCGCTTTTTATCGTGGAGAACGCAGGATGAATCACCGTGAGCGAGTAAGCGAGCAAGCGAGCGAGCGAGCGAGCGAGCGGGCAAAGTACCCGGTAGCCGTGGCGAGACACCATCGTATTATTTTTACGGCCCCGAAACGTCTGCCGACATTACCATAATCTCCCTCGGGTGCGAGCGGGCTCGTTCCTCGATGGCCCCTTGTGCCCCGGAGCCTCAACCAACCCATCCACGTGTTTCTACCTTCCAGCCTACCCACCGACCATCTTCTCCTCCTTCTCTCTTTCACTCCTCTCCTCTCCTCTCCTCTCCTCTCCTCTCGCTCCTTCTCTTTTTTCTCGCCCTGGCGGGATATGCGCCTGTCGCCGCGATGACACCCCCGTGTCCTACCAGTCACTCTTGACGACTCACCCCCCACCTTAGATTATACTTTGAACTAGCTACCTGGCTGACAAAAGAGGGCTTGCTTGCCATCTTGATGGAATTGGTTAGGCATAAAAATATAAAAATTCAATGGGAGAGAAATTATGCCGGCTGAGAAATTCGGCACATGTGTCCTCCAGGAGGTCGAATTCCTATTTTTATTTGCGCCGACGGTCTAGCGGAGCAGCGGAAAAAATGCTAATCCAGGGACGCGAGACACACGGTCGGCCTGTGATTCGACGTGAGAATATGAGATAGTGAGTCGCTCGTAAATGGCCGGGGAGCGGCATCCCCGGCGACGACGGCAATTGAAGTGGTCCATAAAGCGAAAGATGGTCGGTTCCTTGCGGACGGCTGGTGGGCGTGCAACGAGTGCTTGACTGGCGAGAGTACAGTCTGCAGCACTCTTTGAGGACTAGGCGGGAGAGAGAGAGGGAGGTGGGGTCGTTTGGTCGTGGTCGCGCGGCTACGTCGGCGGCGACGTCTTCGTGGCCACCGCAGAACGGAGTTCCTGGTATTCGGCACGACGAAGAAGCCGGCGTTCACTCGCTCGTCCGCCCGCCCGCCCGCTCCTTCCTTCGTTATTCGAGAGCCACCCGAGACACACGGAGAAACAGGCGTCACCGACCAAAAAAACTCATTCCACTCCTCCCTCCCTCTCTTCCTCCCTAACGCGAGAACTCGGCGGAAGCTCCCGGCCGCTCTGGGTAGCCGCGTCTTCTCTCGTAAAAATATTATTTACGCCGACTGCAACGATCCTTCGATCGCCAACCGCTCGTTCGCAGCTTTTATTGTACGGTAATTGCGCTCCAATGGCCTCCGCCAATATTGTAACCGAGAGAAAGCGATTAAAATATTCCCGAAGAATGATTGGTAAAGTCAAGCGAATTCAGGATCTCCAGTGGAGAGATGTGTCTTATCGGGAAGAAGCTTTGGGGGATGCCAAGGAATAAGGAAGGCGAGAAAAATGTATGCTGGATGGTGACCCGACCCGGACAGGCTCGCTCTCCCGTCTTTTCCTTGGCTATAAAATGCAGATGAGGAGGAGATCCCCTGGCGGGCGTGAAGAAGGGTGGCTAGGCTACTATCGGGATGGTGGCAAGTGCTTGGCCGTAACTCTCAGGAAATGCGAGGGGTAGCAGCAACAATGGGTTCCGATCGCGATGACTGGGCGGATTTTAAAAAAGCATCAGGAATAAGTATTTCCGACCGCGCTGCATAAGTCCATTTTCCCCGCGCGCGACTAACATAAGACCATCGTCGGCCTTGCTCGCTACTCCTATTCCTATCCAATTCTCACGAGTTTCCATCCCTCGAGTGATGTAAGTTGCGACGGCCCTCCAAGGAAAGAGACGAGTTCCGCCCCGCTGATTAACATGGATTCTACCTGCTCTTGTTTGTCAAGGGAAGTCCGAAGCGACAAGAGGGAATAGGTGCGCGCGCGCGCGCGCGAGAGAGAGAGAAAGGGAGAGGAGAGGATAGTCAGGGCTAATTCGTAACGTGTTACGAGTTACGAGAACAAGCGACGTTACGCGCTCTCCGCGCTCCTCCTAGGCTTCGGGAGTCTCCTCCGCCTCCTCTTGGCTAGTGTCTCCTCTCTTCACTTCTCTCTCTCTTTCATCTCGCCGCCTTTGAAGAACCGAGAGAGCGATCAAGGGCACCGGAGAACCATGTCCCATTCGATTCTCGTCGACCGACCCCACAGTAAGAGAGCGAACAAGAGAGCGCGCGAGCGAGCGCGAGAAACAAACGCACTCGCCGACAGAGAGAGAGCGGCGAACACGCTTCCTCTCCAATTATCCCGTGATTGTCCACTCCAATTACCCGCGGGCAGTCCGGTGTCGCGCGTATTGATATGTCCGATACTTTATGGTCAAGCCCGCCCGCCTGCTCACCACACAGACACACATATACAGAGCGAAAGAGTCTCGGAGCCAGCTGGGCAGAGTGTTGCCGACGATACTGGCGAAGGAAGGAGTGGTTTTGATCTGGGTGGGTGTTAAAATCGATAGGTCGTCGACGCTCGCCTCGGAGCATGCTTTTACGAGCTTAAAAGAGCGTTTGGTCGTTCGGCCATACGGTCGGCATCCTTCCCTTCCCATCCTCTTTCTCCTCGGCCGGCCTCCCTGTTTCGCGACCGGTTCCCTTTGAACTTTTATCGTGGCCTAGCGCCTTTAATCCCGCCAGCGTCCCCTTCACCCACCGCCAATAACAACCCACTAACTCAGCACTTAATTGTACCGGTGGAAAATATTTTTCTTCCGCAATCGAATTGGAGCTACGTGATCGGTAGGAATGCATCGATCAAATTGAGAACAAAGCGCCCTGTCCGAGAGGAGGAGAGAGAGAAAGAGAGAGACTAGGTGAGTCAAGGGGCGCTGATTAAACACCGCCCCAAAAAAGGAGCGCTAAGTGCGTAAGCAATGACAAACATCTCGGAGATTGTTTCCTTTATCCCGAATCCGGTGCTAGTGTCAGACCACTGTCCCGGAATGGCTGAGCTCCAAGAATTCGTCCAAGTCTAATTGTTTCACATAAGATAGGAATAAGAGGATAGTGCTTTTCGAGTACTCAATAGGTCTGACATGAAAAATAAATGGATGTCTCCAGCGAAAACAGATATATACGTCAAGGGGGACCTCGGAAGCTTGCTCGGGCCATTTCGGTGCGTACTCCTGGCAAATTTCGTGGGTTAACCGGTTTCAGCCGGTTTTGACTAATCGGCGCAGCTGTGACCTAAGACCCCGCGATGTTCCTTCCTCGCGAAAATACACACACATACATGAGCGCGCGCGCTATACAAGGATGCTATCGTTTATTTTTTCCGCCAGTTTATTTCCACTCGCT
The DNA here is from genome assembly GCA_910591665.1 of Ectemnius continuus. Taxonomy (NCBI): domain Eukaryota; kingdom Metazoa; phylum Arthropoda; class Insecta; order Hymenoptera; family Crabronidae; genus Ectemnius; species Ectemnius continuus. The sequence continues at coordinate 638,128 of OU342868.1, read as the reverse complement.
CTCTTCCTCTCTTCCTCTTGGTTGGGCGGAAGAAGAGTGGTTGGTGTTGGCGGCGCGCGTAAGAGGGTAGCATCTCCGTCAAAAGTCGTCTTGTTTTCACGTGCGGCTGGAATGCGTGCCTCTCGGCATACTAAAACTTTTACTGCTGGCCCCGTGATTAACGAGGTAAACTTGTATTTATCGGCTATAAACCGATAGTCAAGCCCACCGCGGCAAGCTCCAACCAGGCGAGAACAAGCCGACGACTTTAACCCCAAGGATAAGAAAAAGGGCTGACGATCCCGCCAGAAGTATCCTCTAACCCAGATCACCGTAGACTCGCGCTCATCTCCCGCCACCCAATTTTTCACCGAGTCATCCTTTTCGACGCGAGCCATTACAATGGGCCCTAATAAGCGGTGCAAGCCGGCTTTCGAAGGTCCAGCGATAAGAAAAAATATTGGTCCTCGCGAGACTGACCGCCGCGCCGCGCCGCGCCGCGCCAAGGATTAACGTCATTCAAAGAGAACTCGTGACTGATTGATGCTGCGTGGCACTGCTGCACCACGCAGTAAATGGATATCTGATGCGTAATGCTGACTACTTATTCGGTGCAACGTCAATCCAATTCGTTAGGTCCGAATATTGCGTTAACGCAATCTTCCATTCACCACATTTCCTGCCCGATTTCCATTATTGAGCGTTTTGTTTAAAGAAAGCTTGCTTGCTTCTTAATGGCTGGGAGGAAAATGGCGGGATGCGAGGAGGCTTCTCGCATTGGAGAAAGTGCACTAACAGATATAATGAAGTCACGTATCTCGGGTAAGCCGGGTTTCCAGGCTTCCTCGGTCGACTCCTCCACTTATCCACCTGCATGCAGATTAAAATGTTGGCTTGGTACATAATCTACGCGGTAGATTACGCCTTTCGTCAATTGGAATGGCATGACTGTCCCTGGGATTTTTTCACTGTAGTGGCAGGCAGTGCAGCCTGCTCCCGAGGTGGTCTAGATCAATTTGTGGCTCGGGACATAATCCGATCTGCGGTTTTCCGCCGGAGATCGCCGAATTGCGGTTCGGTCGGGATGCTTGCGTATCTCCGAGAGAGCTCTCCGGATCGACTGTGAGCGCGTACCCGGAGCAGTTATGGGAACCAGGCCGTGGTTTCTTACGCAAGCTTTGATGGGCGAGGCTCGAAGGAGCTGCTCGGCTTCGAAGGGGCCTCGGTGAAAGCGAAACACTCGCTACTATACCTTGGTGGCGCATCGAACGACCGCCCTACGATCCCACTCACCGATACCATCAACCAACCTCCAAGCTTTGCAGATCACTCATCTTTTTCATGCCAAAGACCATCAGTTTAACTAGAGGCAGTGGCCAACCTCATCCCCGGAAGAGCCAACACTCGGATCTTCTATCCAATTACGACAATTCTCCCTGGTCACCGATCAAGGAATGTACATGCCTGAAAGCCTGGGGAGTCCAGGCTACACCGACATTCGTAAACCAAATGAATCTATGATGTCTCCTTAATGACATATAGCCCTTTGTATTTGGGCTACCGATGAACTAAGGTGGCTGGCTGGGCTGGCTCGACGGTCGGTTCCGCTCGCTACACCCAGCGGGGCACAGACGACGGTCCCTCGCCGAGCCTCGCATTTTTCTGTCCCCCTATAAAGTCATTTTCCAGGGGCAATTAATCAATTATCCGCTCGTATATCTTTCCGGCCTCTTTCACCGATAAATTGTCCTCGCCGAAAATCGCTGGGAATCTAGCCGATGGTATGCGACCCTCGCTAATGAGCCTCGCTCCGCACTGCACCGAATAATTGAGCGGCATATTGAAAATATTCCTCCCCACTTTCCCACCGCTGGAGAACCAATATATATATATATTTATTTCTCTCTCCTCCTCCTCCTCCTGCTGCTTTCTCGATCTTTCTTAGTCGCGAGGTCAGACCGGGTCGCAGTTGCGCGGGCATTCTGCACGCTCCTCACATATATGAACGCATCCCACACGACCAACACGAACATGATCTCGCGGCAGTAGCGCAGCAGGCAGAGCGAGCAAGTAACTTTCACGTCTGGCTATCGTGTCGACGTAAGGAGCTTTTATTTCTGACGGCTAACAATAATACACGAGTAGTGCCGCTCGTTTCCTCAACCTCCCAATGTAGCAGGCTGTCTCGCTGGTGTTACTACAACCTAGAACCATCCCGATTATTAGCCCCTCTTCAACAAGACTGACCACAGAGAATTATGACAACGTTTCGTCCCAGTTTCTTCGAGCTGCCCTCCCAAATTACGCGTTTCCCTGCCCGTTCCACTCAGTTTTCCGCTTTCAGGAAAGATGACGCAATCTTGCCCAGGTATATATATCTGTTGGGATGGTCGGTGGCATCTAAATTACAATGGTAGGTACGCCAAGTTTCATTGGGAGTAGGGTGGTGTTTGGTAGTGTACGTGGAAAAATAGGGAAGGAAGGCTGGCAGGCAGGCCGAGTCTGGCGAGAAAGCAGAGGTTGAGGCAAGAAGCAGGTTGGTAGGTAGTAGGTAGGTAGGTAGATGGGTAGGTAGTCTGAGGTAGGTAGAGCAAGGAAGCAGGTAAGGAAGCGGCGGCGGCGGTGGCGGCGGAGAAGAAGAGAAGCGGGAAAGAGAGACTGCGGGTGGACGGGTGAACGGGTGGTCGGGTGGTCGGGCGAGCAGCATGTTCGACGAGCAGGTAGGTAGACATTCGGATAGATAGCCGGATAGATATTATTAATTCTCAAGTAGCCCGAGAGCCGGGAATCCACGAAATATGTGTGTACCGGGCGCGCGGAGCCGCCGTCCCTCCAATTTCCAATCGATATTTCCACATACAGGAGAGAAGCATCAAAGTTCGCCGCCTATCGCTTTAATTGCCGGTAGTAAAAGGAACACGATGAGTGGTGTTGCTCTCCTCGAGTGGTCGGTTGTCTCTCACCTGTTGGCCCGAGCGGAGCAACCGGTCGATTTGCCCGGCAAACCTAGTTATGTCTGGCGAAACAGGGAGAAAGGTGTGCGAGACTCATCTGCTCGGCTAAAGGTGTCGGACTCGGCGCATATCCAGGGAAACGGAGGGAGATAGCGATAGGGAAAGAGAGGGAGAGCAGGATGAGAGTGTTATCTACGATCAGGAAACTCGTAGATCTCGTATCGATGCCGATAATTCCGATGTTCGCGACGTGCCGACTCGAAGAAGAAGGAGAAGAAGCAGAAGGGAAAGGTAAGAAGGGGCTGAGGGAGTTACGTCGAGTCATCGGGCAGCTTGTTGCCGTCTCACGATCGGTGTGTTCGTCACCAACGATAATTGCTTGATAAACCGACTCTGGCCAGGAGAGGGGGAGAGGCAGAGAGATATGCATTGATGAGCTGGCTTTTTTATGTCTGCCATTTAAAATCTAGAGTCGGCAGAAATTAGGAGGTAAGAGGGAGAGAGGGAGGTTGGTGTCCTGTGGCGAGGGGGGTTCATCGTTTTACAGGCGTTTACCGGAGCCTCACCACCCCTAGTAAGTAGTTGGGCTTTAGTGAGCAGCTACTGGGAGAGCACCGCTAACCACCGGTGGTTCTCAAAGCGGTAGGATCGATTTTGTTGGAATGACCAAGAATGACCAACCAGTTGATTGGATCGGCCGATTTCCAATGGCCAGTTCCCACGGCTGGTCGCGATCCTCTTCCACGAAAGATGGAAAGAAGTCGCGAGAGAGGATATTCGGTGGCTCTGTCAATTAGTCGATTCCAAGAAAGCGTGTGTCGAGAGTGGCGACATAGGTGTCGGCCTAGAATTGGTAATTTCAGAGAAGGATCGTCGTTGGCTTTGCTAGCTGGTAAATGTTACATGAGCACTATTAAAGATGAAAGATTGGCTGGGCGAGGTGAGTTTGGCAGACACTGTGTGTGATCGAGGTCTCCCCGTGATGGACCAAGGGGAGAGATATTACGTTACGACGGCCCTCTCACCCTCCCCTATGCTTCCAAGTTGGAAGGGGGCTGCTTGCTGGTATATGGAGACACGAGAGTAGAGCACGTCAAGGTACCCCTCGTCACACTCGACCTTCGGCCACGCGAAACGCACACGCACACACAGAGAGACTCTCGATAAAAAGAGAGAGGAGATAGGAGCTATGGGTTCAATTGGACGGAATTATGAAAAGAGGAACCCGTGGCAGGAGCGCTCGTTTCAGCCTTGTAATCCGAGTAGGAAGGCAGCCTCGGGGATACAGAATCGAAGGATCGAGCGAGGATCTCGAGCGAATCTCGGCTCCTCGGCATCTAAACTAGACCTGGACGAGAAAGGACCACCGTTACCCTCCGAGGAATCTGGTTTGTTACGGCTGGCGCGGTCCGTTTTCAAAATCGTGCTCGAAACACACAACGAGGAGCGATGTAAACGCGCATAATTCATCGGCAGTCTTTGCTCCCACGGTTCTTGGCATTCTGCTCGGCAAGCACAATAGGAGACACGCTCTCCTCGCGCCGAGTGCTTTTAATCTGTGGCTGGCTTGATAGAAGTACGATTGACAGGGAGGAGTTGCCGAGCACTCGGCAACACTATGCTGAACAGCCTGGCGAGTAGTAACTGTGACAAATTCTCCGTGCAACGCCTACTCTCGCTCTTGTTACTCTCGAGACGGGGAGTAACAAGAGCGGTGCGAGAGCAGGCGCCAGCCAACTCTCCTCTAACAGTCTCGATCAATAGAGAGCACCAGAGAGGGGTTACTGCTTTCCCTTTCGCTCCCTTGGAGAACATATTCCCTATAATCAGAGGTTGGCTAGCTGGCTGTTTGAAACGCAATTTCAGCCGCGCCGCTGTTTTCAGGCTGTTGGAGAGGTCACTCGAGGGAAGAGGAGTTCCGTCCGACGCCGGACTCCTGGGCATCGATTACACGCTGCTTCGCGAAACGAGGGAAGCTGGCATAACTCAGCGATCGCGACCCTTTTCCCATCGGAGTGAGCGAGTGAGTGAGTGAAGGAGTTGGAAGGCGCAAGTGGGTAAGGGCGAGTGGCAGTGAAGTAGACGCGGAGACGAGGAGGACGGCTGGCTCGATTGGCGGTGGTGGTGGTGCGCTCGGAAGGAGGAGCGCCGCGCCGCGCCGCGCCGCACCGCGACGTTAAAGCGGCAGAGAGCAGGAAAGGTGAGCGGGACTCGACGAGAGAGTGGAGTATGTTCCCTCTCGCGAGAACGGCGAATCGTCCTGGACCGAAAGAGGGCCTCGGAACGATCGTAAATCTCTAGGGCTCTCCCCGGCGGAACTGGTTATACAAAATAGGCTCGGCTCCCAAGAGTTATACCTGGCCTCTACTCTCCGAATGCAAAATTCCCGGCCGAACGCAGAAACCGCAGCAACCGCACGCGCCTTTTTTTCCCTCGCTCCGTTCCTCTATCTCGCTCGGTCTCGCCTTAGCCAACTGGTCGCTCTCTTGGTGTGCGCGCGCGCGCGCGCGCACCTTCGAAAGGCATGCTATTCCGTGTAGGCCGCTCCAGTCAGCCGTTCGTCTTTCTCGATTTCCGCCAGCATTGACAGCGATCCCGCCAGGGATTTACGGGAGCACGATTCGCCGAATTCGAGACTCTCGCACTCTCCAGAGATCCGATGGGACATAGGACACGAGGACGTCGCAGCCTCCACCGCGACGTCACTCTCCTGCTCGCTGGGACGGATCACGTAGCTAGGGATCCACCTAGGAGGGAGTGAAAGAGAGCTAGAGCTACCGATCCAAGAGGTACCGTTAAGTTCTCACGCCGCGCCGCACTGCTGCCGCGATCCTGCAGCGATGCATCACGATTACCGGGATATAGCAGCCCGCGCTCTCAGCCTCCGCTAATCTACCTTAGACCTTAAACGGACGAGACCTCGCCAGACTATCCGCCACCTTTCCCCGCGAGGCACACAGCACTGCCATCGGAAAAAATCGTTTCAAGGTATAGATATTGAGTCATCAGGTGGCTGAGTGCACGTGCAGGTCGCGGTTAACCGGGATGCAGAGCCCCGGATGATCGATGGCGAAAATGAGATCAGCGAGATCGGTCGGCGTGTCGGCGCGGCAGGCCGGTGGGGGTGGTCGGCAGGAGGAGTTGGAGGAGGAGAGAGAAACGTGATCGAGCGCGGGTTGAATCGTTGGAAGGTGGAGGCGAGCGAGCGAGCGAGCGATCGATCGATCGGGTTACGAAAGGCCCATTGTGTTCACGTTAAGAAATTTTACGAGGACGGATTCGCCGAGATCGCGTAATAAGGCGGTTAACTTTTTACGGAGGTGGTAGAAGAGGATAGGCGCGAGAAAGCAGTGTATACTTGTTTGTCGACGAATGCTCTTGCGATTTTCAATCGCTCAAGGGGAAAAAGAGAGGGAACATGTGGCATGGCATGGCATGGCATATCTTTTAAAAGGGATACAGTGAATCGCTCGTCAACACGACGACCATTCGTCCCCATGAATTGCAGCTAATTCGAGAGACGCTGTAACATCGGATGACTCGGCGGTTAAGGGATGCAAGCACGCCCATCACTGTTTTGACTGGGACTTATAGAGCTGTGTCATCGCTTATGTATCCCTGGCACGTAAGCGCCATGTGCACCCCACCTTTCCCATAAAAACTGATAATTCCAAAATAGAAGCCCTCCGAGCACCAGCCCACCCTTCCTCCAATCTTCACTCTCGGCCAACACCCAAAACCTTCCCACAGGCTGTGCAACGCTGCCTCGCCAATTTTTATCTAACCCCATTTGCATGTTTTAATATGGATTCTGGGTTTATCGCCAATATAAATACCAGATTCAGCGGGAGCGACGCGCCGGCCATTCCCCGGCCCCGGCCCCGAGCCCCCCGACAATTAAGTCGGAAAGCTCTAATTTGCATTTTGCCTCTAGAAAATTACCGGGTAAACGGCGGCTAGTAATCGTAATGGTGAGAGTTGAGAGGGATGGGTGGAAAAGGAGCGAGAATAACCGGTAGATTAGGAGCGAACGTGCTTGATGCTGTCCTTTGGGAGATTCTAAATGAGTAATACGGTATATTATTCTCGGATGCTGTTCCTGTGACATCACGCTCCTTCTCATACCTTTCACTGTTAATCGCAGCCACCCTTCCGAGCCTCGCCGACTCTTTGGGAGCTTTATTAGGGCTGAGTGGAGCGCGAATGACAAGTGACTCTTTTAAATAGGTCTCTCTCGTCATGGACCATTCGTTCTCGGCAGTTCTCATTGCCTAAATTACCGAACTCGAGTGAGCGGCGGCTGCTTTTGGGGAACTTTTCACCAGGGCGGATTTCGGCCGCGACGAGCGATCGCATCTTTCCAGCACGCATACGGTCGGCATTCCTCGCTCCAACACACAGCTTTCCTCTCCTAAATATAGGCTCAAAGTCGAATTGAATGCGCCCGAGTTCCGCGCGATTTCCATCCGAGAATTCCTCGCTCTTCCTCCTTTGCGAGCGAGGTTAAATAAAGATTTTCTCAACCTATTCTGCCGATCGGCCGTAAGAAAGAAATGGCACAGTTACTTTAGCCTGGTAATTCATTTGGCGAAAGCCACTCCTGCTCCGCGAGTCGCTCCATGCATATTTACATCTCTGCCATATTTTACTTGTGAAACAGTGTCGGACATAATAGCCTTATTAAATCTTGACACTATGGAGCGAGAATATGAAGAACTTCCGGGTGTCTTGCTCGTTGGCCTAATAAAGAATTGCTCGCGGAGCTCTCACTCTCCCTCCTGAAATATAGGATCGCCGAAAAATCGGGGTCGCAGTTTACGGCGAGGGGAGCCTATTTATTCGGAAGGGGTATCGCGCCACCGGGGAATTTCGACGCTAATTTATCTCAGTTACGTCAAAGGATTATTTCCCATCCGCTAGCGCGCACCAGCTTGCGGGCGTAGCCTGCTCCGCTTTGAATATAAACGATTTTCCAACTTCTCACAGGCGAGAACGAGCGACAGAGAAAGAATGACGATTCTCTGCTAGCAGTGAATCCGAGTAAATGCCTTGCACATGTCAAAACAGACTTTCGGGATCACCGGCTGCCGGAATCGAATGATTTCCACTTGACTACTCTCTAACTCTCTTCTCCAACCAAAGAGAGATCTCACACTCGAACGCTCAACGATCGTTAACTTGCTCATTCATCTAGATTTTAATCGCTAATAATTAAATGAATATTTCATCCGGCGTTCACTCGAAAAGAGGAAACGGGGAGTTGGTTCACGCGGCCCCATGTACTTCTCGAGGATAACAAGCAAAGAGAGAGAGAGCGAAGAGTAGGAAGGGTTCGATGCAAATTCACGGCAGATTGGAAAGGGGTGAGGAACGGCGCGGATTCTCCTGCGATCGAAAGGGGTAGAAAGCTCGTCCTCGTTGTCCACCGAGTGGGAGAGCTTAAGTTTAAGGAGAGTCTCAAAGAGTGCAAGAGAAGCAGTGATAAGAGGGTTGAATCGGAAGACCGAAGAAATTAGCGTACCATTCATTTTCGCTGGAAGAAAGACTTGTACTGGGAAAGGCAGTAAGTGAGAGAAACCGTCAGCTGCCACTTGCAGCGAGGAAGGGAAGAGAGAAGAGAGAAGAGAGAAGAGAGAATGGTACACACGCGTACTCAGGAGTTTCGCGCTTGGCCATCCAAAAATAAAGCCCGGTACATACGTATATACTGGCGAGGAGCGTAACTCTCGTAAGGTCGCGAGTTCGATCCCCTCAGCGCGCGTGCGAAGCAGGGAAAACACAGCCGCTATTTCTAGAATCGGACAAGTCCCCGTGAATAGAGAGCAGGAGTGAGCAGGAGTGAGAAGGAGAGTGGTGCGGTTCCGCGCAGGTTAACTCGCACGGATATTCGCGAGCGGGGGTCTCCTCTCTGAGATGCTCCCAAAAGAAACGATCTTCCTCGACCCCGGGACTCCCTGACAAGAGAGAGTACGTTCAACCTGCCGCATCCCCGGAACACTGACACGTGTGACTTCGCCTTTCCCAGAAGTCCACGCTTTCTTCGCTCCTCTCGCTCGGGGCTAACAGAAAAATCGACTGATCTCTGCCGTAAATACAGCGCCCGATGACAACGGGATGCTCGGAGCTGCGCGCATGCCAAGACCTGTTTACAAGTCTGCAGGATATTATTCTAATCCAGGAACGAGGATTCGGTGTGGTCCTCAAGGGCAAAAGATGAGTTGTTGGGGAGGGAGGGCCGATATCGCGCGAGCAGTCATGTTTCCTCGGGAGCGAGGGGAGCGAGGGGAGGAAAGAGTGAAAAGGGTGAGGGTAGAAGCGAGACGGTAGAGTTGTGCGCGTGGGACGCGCATTGGCAGAAAGAGGGAGATGGAGATCCTGGCGGAACAATGGCTCCGGAGATGACTTTTGGACAGGGGGCGAGGATGAAAGCGCCGCTGGAGGTTTGAATTAAAAGACGTCGCTGGCCGCGCCAATACAAACCCGTCGCCCGTTGCTTTTCTCTTTCTCATTCTTTCCCTCTCCGTCGCCGAGCGTACCACTGTCGCTGATTTCCTCACCCTTCCCACTCATCCACACACTCTCTCCCTCTCCCTCTCCCTCTCTCTATCTGAATCTGCTGTGCTCTCGGTGGGTTTGTGTTGGCGCGGCGTGGCGGCTGCGATGCCTGAGCGAAAAGAGAGAGAGAGCGGAGAGTGGAGAGGTTCGGGAAGAAGAAAAGCCCGGGGATCGGGGATGGTGATGCATTATGAAGAGATTCCTCTGGCTTCGCAGCCTGTTTCGAGCAACCCCCGGAGCATTCGTTGGCTCACTCGCGCTACCAGACTCGCTGAGTAGAATAAGACCGAGAGCGAGATCAGACTTTCCTTGCCTTCGCCCGGAGAGAAAGATCTTTTGTAAGCCCCGCCGCGACACGAGGATTAGTTACTTTGCACGAGTACTACTGGCTCTCTCCCCTCGGCCCGAAAGCCAGCCATCCGAAAAAGAAGGGTGACTCTTGCTCATTTCATTACGAGATGCCCAAGAGCGCTGCGCTCTGCGTCTTCCAAGAGTTCTCCTACTAGTACATACTGTACTGGCTGTGTATGATGGCGGGTGGCTCGCCTCTACCAAAGCCGATGGGATATTTTACCGAGTTTTGGGAACACGACAGTTGGCCGCGCACACTCGAGGAGGAGGAGGAAGGCTCGAGATTGGAAGAGCAAATAGGAAAAAAGGGAGCAGTATGTCGCAACCCGTTAGCTAGGGGGTCCAGAGAGAACTGGCTGGTTGGTTGCCGGTGTGCGCGTTCGTGCCTCGGTGCCCCTGGATTCGATTTGTCGAGACGACGGGCCCCATTAGAACGCGCCATATGCGCCGGAAGCGTGGCCCAAATACACGTGAAAAGAGAGCTCTAAAGAACCAGCTGATCGTATTACTTGGAAGAGAGGTTGTAAGTCGGGCCCGGCAGCCCTATCGAAGCGGAGCGCGCCACAATCGATCGCCAAAGAGAATCCATAGACCAAATCTGGAACGAGCCTTCCCTTCCTTCTCTGTTATCGCGCGGCACGATTGATTCCCGCGCCGTTCCAACAAGAGATGCGCGCCTCACTATCCCGCTATATCGCAGCTCCCATTTCCGGCACTCGGAGCGCACCAATGCCTAAATCATGCGCGGCTGACACCCGCAGAGCGTAATTGTTATTTTTCCGCGGCCCCCTTCGAGCATAACGCGCTACCATAACTCAAACTGCTTTTCTCCCTTCGCTCCGCGAGTTTTTTTCCCCTTCCTTCCTCTCTCCCGGCCGCCCGCTTCCTGCTACGCTGCCGCTCCTTTCCTATCCCCTTTGTCGATCGCATCGCTGCCCCTTTCCAACCTCCTCGTCTTCGCGGCGTCTTCGCCGTCTTCGGCGTCTTGGTCCCCGCTGCAGCAAGTTACTCGAGGGTGGCAGAGGAGTGACAGAGCGAGCCAGAGCCAAAAGAATTTCCGTATATCTGCTAGTGACGCGCTCCTCGCGATTTCCACTCCGCCCCTTCCGGATCATCTCGCTCCTCTTCGCCCCTCACTCCAACACGCCATCAGCTCTTCCCTTTCTTGCCCTTCTTGCCCTTCTTGCCCTTCTCCCCGCTGAAAGGGGCTTGCTCACGCATGAGTTGACGGTATTTCTTCGAGAGAAGGAGAAAAAATGAAGTTTCTCTAAGGCGATTATAGAGTTCGGTGAGGGCGAGAGAACGGACCCCTCGCCATCCCCTTCTACCCAGGTGTCCCGAGCACACGATCTTCCTGATCCGTTCTCCGGGCTGCCCGCACTGAAAATACCTCGCGGAAAATCGCCCTCACCTCCCACTACTTCCACTAAGTCGCCACCGTGTGATTTTCCTTCTTGGCCGAAAGGAAACTCACCACTCCGCGTAAACATCATAATTCCGAGCTTTCTAATTTCGCAGCGAGTGAATACTCGCTGGAAATATCAGTCGTCTCTTCGAGGAAAAATGCAGCAGATGCCTGGTACTGCAATGTGCTTGAGGTGGGGAGGAGAGGGAGAGGGAGAGGGAGAGACAGTACCAGTAGTGCTCGGTTCTGCATCTGCATCGCAAATGCGACAAGTGAAACGGATCGCGCGAATCGAGCCTAGGGGGTCGCCCCCCGCACCCCACCATTATCAGACAGTACACAGAGAGTACACACCTCGTTGGCATCGGAAAAGATTCAAATGAAATGCAAACGAGCACACGAAGAATTAAATATCTTGGCTGACGGGCAGAGACATTAGCTGCCTATATCTATTGGCAATTTTAGAAGGCCTTGAAAGGTATTGTCGAGCTGGAGAATTTATCGGTTTTGGTAGGGAGCGATACTGCTTGCCAGTAAGATTGGAGGAGGTTGGGGGAAAGAGGGCGAGGGGGCGACTGGGATGTTGGAGGAGTGGCGAGCCGGGGGTAAGGAGATCAAGCTCGGGGACTGTCACACTAAGAATTAGTTTCGGATTAACTGACGGGGCTTCGAGGTGATTATTGGAGCTTTGCCAGCTCAAGGACGATAAAGCCCTCCAGTTAATCGGACTGAGTTCCTTTGAGTACGACCTCCTACACGGTAACTTCATCACCTTCTCTCATTAACTCGACAATTAATCCCAAGTTGGCCGCGCGTCACCTAATTTCGAATTGAGTGGCGATCTGTGAAATCAATGCTGGCTAGTTGGAGCGAGGGGGGGGATCGAAGTGCGACGAAGAATCCAACGTCCTCGCTTTTCCACGTTACTAGGCCCGGCACGCCTCTATCTCTGGTGCGCACGGCTCCATCTAGCCTGGCATATTAATCGTCCGGCGAAGGTGAGCCACCAAAGTTTCCTGCGCGGCCCTCTCACTACGCACACAAACGCCTCGCGCATCGCGCCTCTTCCTTCCTTCCTTTGATGTGAGCCGAAAGCATTGGTTGGCCCTCTATAAATCGACAGGGACGCGCCACGTGCTCCCAATAAACTGGCTGGCAGAGCGATACACGGTTTTCCCGATAGAAGCTCGGATCAGCTCGCTTGGGATACTCGGCACTGGCACGTTGCCACCTGCGCGATACTTATGTCTCTTCTCTGCTCGGCGGACGGAGAGCAACGCGGAAATCGAAGGTGCAAAACGTGCGATGCATCGCGCATCGCGCATCGCTCGAGAACATTTATTGTCGCGCGAGTACTCAGAGTGGTGTACTCTCTCTACATTGAACAGTACTCGCGCGCACTGGTACGACCTTCCATGCTCCTCGACCAAGCGCGGTTGCGTTGCGGTGATTCCGCAGAAGAATCAAGGACTCTCTCTTATTATCTCTCTTTATCCCACTGCCTCGCATGCCCCTCACCATTCCCACTAACATCTCCTACTATCCAGCAACAGATATCTGTTGCATCTCTTTCGATTTAGGTGCAGCTCCCACTCTAATCTCTCTACAATTCCCTTCTAATAAACAATCACAGCATTTCAACCGAATATCAGGATAACTAATGTACTCGCTTGGTTAATAAAAAATCTGGAATTTTATATGTGAGAATTTAAACATGGCTGAACCGAAAGCGTAATCATGAAGGGCAAATAATGTATTGCTGCAAAGGGAATAGCAGGTAGAAGGTAGAGCGCAAGGCCATATTCGAGGTCCTCGCGATACAAGGGTGGAGAGCCGCTGGTTTTACCTTCGCGCACGAGCGCTTTCAGCCCTCGGAGAGTGACAGCGAGAAGCGAAGGTCCTTCGAATGAGGCGCTCGCCCCTGCCAGATCCGGCAAGGGAGCTGAGTCGCCCTCCGCACTGCCGAACCCCACAGTTCACTTCGAATGTGAGAGAGCACCTTCTCTCAATAGAGGAAAAGCGAAGCCAGTTCCGCGGAAGGTCAGGCGAGCTTGGATAGTTGACTGGCTATTGGCTTAGCCGATCGTTGGATTAACGAGCGATTTGGTGGCGTTTCGCGCGAATTTTGCTACCCTGGCAAGGAAGGAAAGCCAAGTAAAGCCGGCTGAGGCTCCCGCAGCGCGGAGAACTTGGCGGTGTGTGTCCTTCGGCGCGTAATCACTATCTCCCGGCTATCTCTCCTCGCGAGGACTGCACACCGCTCGTTTAACCTTCGCGAGAGTGCCAGGTCGCCAGGCTGGTATCGGCTGGGCAGGCCAAGCCGGGCTGGGCCGGCACGGTCACGGCCTGCCCGGCCGTCACGGGCGATAAATCCGTTTCTCGGCGTTTTGCGTTTTAAACGCGCCCGAGCGGGAACGCAGTTGCGCCACCACCACCACCACCACCATCACCATCAGCAGCAGCACAGCAGCCATAGCAATCTCACCGTAGAGCTTAATCGGTTCCCAGAGTTCTTTCTCTCATTCGAACGATTCCACTGCCGGCTCGTTAAGCGCGAATCCTGACTGTCGGCTGAAAAATCCCTTGGAAGCTGTGGGCTAGTACTAGCAACTTGGTTGGAACGCCAGTTCTCTTGCTTGGTCTCTTGGAGAGTGTATACTAAGGAGGTCCTATCGCTCCTATCTTCTACCTTCTTACTCCTTGACACGCTAACTGAAGAGGCGAGTCCTCCTGAATCGGCGTTAGACGACGTGTCCTGCTGCTCAATCGCTCCTGCTTGGTAAAGAGGACTGTTAAGCTGAGGAAGCTAATGTCAGGAGTGGCCGAGGATCCTCCTCGCTGGCATTGCTAGCTCCTCGTTTACGAGGAGCGCCACAAGTATAAATGGGAAGCTCCTCTCGGGCTTTGGCCAGAGTATGGCTCGCTCGGCCACTCTTCCTGGTTTCCTTGCTTCCCAGCTTTCTTTTTCCTTCCTTTGCCTTTTTCGATGTTCCCTTCATTCGTTCCTGCTCTCTATCGATCGGCTCCACGTCCGAGAGCCAAGCAGCCAGAGCCTGGCACACACATACGCGCGCCCACCAGCGGGAGGCCTCCGTTTCGCGGAAAGATTATATGCTCGAGAAGCTACATACATTTTTAATGGCCACGCATGGCTGTTCGTTGAGTCGATCCCTCCGACTTTACGGCGCGGAAAGTGTGCTTCGACGGGAAACGAGTAGTAGAACGGGTCGGCGAGGGGCCTCCTCGCCCTCTGAGTCACCAAGGAAACTCTGAACCCGAGCTCTTCTTCTTCTATCCTTCTTACATTCAGTCGAGGGCACACGTTCGAAAGTAAGTAGTCACCTCGTCCCCACCCCTCCACATATTTACCTCAGTCGACTTCTGCCTCACCCGCTCATCTTACTACATAATTATCAAGCTCACCCATTCATCCCCTGTTTACTTTTGTCCTACCAACCTCTCTAGACATGGGATTTTTGCCTAACATCTTTATCTCCAGATACAGATAAGAAAATCTGAGGGGAAAAATTTGCGAAAAAATGAATTTTGAGCTAGGGCTCTGGAATTTTTTCTACTTCTTCCTCGATGCAAAAAAACACTTTCTACCAAGTTTCAGCCCCGGAAAAAGTCGGGAAGATAAAAAAACATGAGGAAAACCGCTAAAATGAAATATTCAAGATCGGTTTTCCATGTGTTTTAGGTAGAATTCCGGCACTTCCCCCACAACATTGATGTTTTTTATCCGTTTTGAGACACGAGCAATCGAAAAATCAAGCGTTCGTCCCGGTCCCAGAACCTTCGAAAAATCGAAAATTTTTGAAGGGGTATGCCTTAAAAAATTTGCGAAAAAATGAATTTTGAGCTAGGGCTCTGGAATTTTTTCTACTTCTTCCTCGATGTAAACAAACACTTTCTACAAAGTTTCAGCCCCGGGAAAGGTCGGGAAGATAAAAAAACATAGGGAAAACCGTTGAAATGAAATATTCAAGATCGGTTTTCCATGTGTTTTAGGTAGAATTCCGGCATTTCCCCCACAACATTGATGTTTTTTATCCGTTTTGAGACACGAGCAATCGAAAAATCAAGCGTTCGTCCCGGTCCCAGAACCTTCGAAAAATCGAAAATTTTTGAAGGGGTATGCCTTAAAAAATTTGCGAAAAAATGAATTTTGAGCTAGGGCTCTGGAATTTTTTCTACTTCTTCCTCGATGCAAAAAAACACTTTCTACGAAGTTTCAGCCCCGGGAAAGATCGGGAAGATTAAAAAACATGAGGAAAACCGCTAAAATGAAATATTCAAGATCGGTTTTCCATGTGTTTTAGGTAGAATTCCGGCACTTCCCCCACAACATTGATGTTTTTTATCCGTTTTGAGACACGAGCAATCGAAAAATCAAGCGTTCGTCCCGGTCCCAGAACCTTCGAAAAATCGAAAATTTTTGAAGGGGTATGCCTTAAAAAATTTGCGAAAAAATGAATTTTGAGCTAGGGCTCTGGAATTTTTTCTACTTCTTCCTCGATGCAAAAAAAACACTTTCTACGAAGTTTCAGCCCCGGGAAAGGTCGGGAAGATAAAAAAACATAGGGAAAACCGTTGAAATGAAATATTCAAGATCGGTTTTCCACGTGTTTTAGGTAGAATTCCGGCACTTCCCCCACAACATTTATGTTTTTTATCCGTTTTGAGACACGAGCAATCGAAAAATCAAGCGTTCGTCCCGGTCCCAGAACCTTCGAAAAATCGAAAATTTTTGAAGGGGTATGCCTTAAAAAATTTGCGAAAAAATGAATTTTGAGCTAGGGCTCTGGAATTTTTTCTACTTCTTCCTCGATGTAAACAAACACTTTCTACAAAGTTTCAGCCCCGGGAAAGGTCGGGAAGATAAAAAAACATAGGGAAAACCGTTGAAATGAAATATTCAAGATCGGTTTTCCACGTGTTTTAGGTAGAATTCCGGCATTCCCCCCACAACATTGATGTTTTTTATCCGTTTTGAGACACGAGCAATCGAAAAATCAAGCGTTCGTCCCGGTCCCAGAACCTTCGAAAAATCGAAAATTTTTGAAGGGGTATGCCTTAAAAAATTTGCGAAAAAATGAATTTTGAGCTAGGGCTCTGGAATTTTTTCTGCTTTTTCCTTGATGCAAAAAAACACTTTCTACAAAATTTCAGCCCCGGAAAAGGTCGGGAAGATAAAAAAACGTAGCAAAAACCGGCCAAAATAGACGAAATCAGCGTATAAGGAGGCTATTTCCATGTAATTCCGGTGCAATTCTGACTTTTTCACCGCTGATTCTTTGCTTGCTAGTTATTTTAATAGCCAAACTGTGGTAAGAAACGTTCGAAAAATTCTAGAAATTAAAAACTGAATTGTTAAGACTACGGTATGGATACCGAGAGGGAGGAAAGGGGAGGACGGGAGTGCGTAGTGTGAGGAACGCGTTGAGTAAAGCGTGGTTTTAAATGGTCAGGCACGCAGCTGTCGTCCGGATACAATGGTACCCCTGTTCCGTTCGTGTCCCGGGCTCTTTAAGACCGATCTCGCGCCCCGCCGCCGCCGCCGCACGACGCGTGCGTTTTTTCAAGCCGATGGCGACGGCGATCGTAAAATGCCACGTGTTTTCAAAAGTAGGTCGCCCAAGCCCTGGGAGGACTCTCACACACCCAGTCAGCGCAGCCGTAAGTTGGTGTGTGTTGGAGCAGAACCAATTTCCGAAAGAGAACTGCGCCCTGTCGTTTTCCGACAGTTAATCGCCTTGGCCGAGCCAGCCGATGATAGCTTATTCCCGATAATTCTTCGATAGGGCTTCCGTGGCCCTTGGCCACCTCGCCACCTCGCCACCTCGCCTCCCCCATTCGAATGCCCAGCTGGGAGTCATCCTAGGTTTGGGTAGGCCAGTTTCCGCGGTTCCACGCAACAGGAAGAGGATGGATGATCTATGATGGGGGGAAGGCTACCTGCTGGCAGCAAGGACTTTTCTGTCCAAAGCGCGGCCGAAAGGCACGATTTTTCCCGTTAAAGCTCTTAGCGTTGCCACGACCCCCGTGGCCGGCCGGGCCGGGCCGGGCCGAGGAAGACACCTTAATCGGAAGAGCGCAGGGTTCCACGTTCTACGGGAGGAAGGGAGGAAGGGAGGAAGGGTGGCAAAGGGTCCGGATCGGCAGGAGAGACAGAGACGAAACGAAGGGAGGAGATATGTAGGAGGCTGCTCTCCGGATTTATCTCCCCTTCGTTGCCGTATCGATCCACGCACCCTCTCTGCTGAGCCTGCTATTGCTTGCTTGGCTCTGCTTGCTGCTGTGTTTCTCTACCACCCGCCTCCCTGCCGCCTGTGCAAGCCTACCTCGAGAAAATTATTAGCGGTTATTACGCGTGGAAAAGCACTGCGCGTCCCGCTCCTGCTGTGGCTCTGGCTGCTGCGAGGCGAGGGTCTGCTCCGGAGTTATGGGGGACACACTGCCACCGGAAGCCCAACGCCATAGATAACTCTGCCGGGGGGTGGGTGCCTTCTACTCATCGAGATTCCTATCGTCGAATATGCCCTCGACCGATATCTCCAACTCTCCTCGCTTCTCGACCACCGTTCCAACTAATCCCACACTAGCACTCCTCCATTATTCTAATAAATTCGATTGCTATATTCTTCGGCTCGATCTTGTTCTCGCTGCGAGCGATAGTTTGCGTCAAGATTAAAGTAGGACGGATTCTCTATAGTACGCCATCTAATGCGCCGAGAGTTGGCGGAGTGTTGTGGCCCCGATTAAATCTAAAATAACATCTGTATCAAGCTGAACGCGGTGGAAACGTCACGGGAAAGAACCAAAGAGAGGACGAACCATGCTCTTCCCTCTTGGCTCTCGAAGAGAGGCGGGCAAGTCCGATGACGCGTGTTTTCGCGCGCCTCAGCCTCGGGGCAAAAGGAGGGAAGGTGGGGAGGGGGGGTGCGCGGGGATGGCAAACAGGATGATCGATCGCAAGATAAACCGTAGGATAATTTTTCTCGGCGATCTTCCGAGCAACGACGCATCTGCTGGATCGGTGGATCTCGGACGTCCGAAAACAGAGAGTTTGGTGCGTACGATAGATGGATGTGCAGGGATGTGTATCCACGCGGATGTGCATGTAGACTTGTAGACGTATGTAGGCGTGCACGTGGGAAAGTGGAATGCCAGGCGGGAGAGAGGTTTGGCAACTGGTATTGCCAGGAGTTATATTTACCTAATTCTAATAGGGGGCCTATGGAAAGTACGTTCTGCGCCGGGCGTATAGATAGAGAGATAGGAGCTGGCAGAAGGAGGCGCGAACGCGAACCACCACCACCACCACCAGCACAAGGAGGAAAAGGAGTTTCCCAGTGTGTCATCGCACCCGAGGCCCGGCCAAAACGAGCAGAGCGCTCGCCTGCTCCTTCTCCGGGTTAGTGCGCAGTTTCTGGCCGCGGGAAACACCGGCGATTACGAACACTTGTCCCGCCAGAAGTAGAAGCGTATGTGTTCCTCCCTCTTTCTCGCTCAGCTTCTCCGCTCCTCTGCTAGCAGAGTCTATCCCTCTAACAAGACCACCGGCCACCGAATGATCGATGTTTCTCGCACTCCGAGTTTAAAACGAGAACTCAGGGGTTAAACTCGGCTGTAAGATATATCGCGCGCGAAGATCCCGCGCGATCAAAGGAAATCGACGTTGGGCTTCGCTGGCGTTAACAGGGCATATGCTCACCGATGGCAGCCTTCCCTTCAAAATGTATACACTTTCGGAGCGGAAGCCACAACCGCCAAGACGTGTATTTCACGCGGAAGATAGCTCTTTCTTTTAGTCATATATGTAAAGGGGAGAGTGGGTACACGTGAGGCGCCAGTCGTTAGGCGCAGCCTGATCCGCGCGATATTTTCCCATGGCGCGTCCTCAGCCGCGGCTGTTTTCGTAACCCGGAATCCCGCGCGGGTCATCGCTTTGGATTATAGCCGTCCTGCCTCACCGATTCTTCATCTCTCTTTCTCATGCGTTGCCGCGTTTCGGAGGGGGGGAAAAAAAAGGCTGGAGGGGAAGGCTTGCGCTGCCGATGCTGCCTCGGATGAAAAACGTCCAGGGACAGAGTGAAACACGTGGTTGCGCCCGTACGCTTTATCACCCGGCTTATTTTCGGCTCGGTGGTTAACTACTTCTCTCTCTCTGATTTTCACGTGTCTTAACTTGAGAAGCCGAGCTTCTCATCTGTGCCTCGCACTTACGCTCCGCTGCTACGATAATTAAGCCCGAGACATGTTGTTAGGTGGCCGAAACTCGAGCGGGCGCGCTCTTCCAATCGCGAGCGGGGACAGCCTATCTGATCGGAATGGAATGGAAACATTCCAGAGAATGTTGGAGGAGCTCGGTACCATTAATATTCAAGTCGCGTCTGGCGCGAGGGAAGCCTCTACTATTTAGGGAAGGGTTGGTTGCTCGAATGTCCGAATGAGCCGATCGAGAAGAGTCTAGTGGCTGAGGGGTGGTGGAGATGGCTCGCGAAGAGGGAAGGCCCAGATAAAAATCAGTGTGCCGCCTTTCCGAGACCTCGTTAAGCGTCCACGTGTCCTGATCACTGATTCCTTCTGAGCAGAGTGTTCGCGCTTTATCGGCTTGCTGCTCCCCCCCTCCCCCCCCCCCCCCCCCCCCACTTCCACTTGTACTTTATTCACCGGCAACCTATACACGACATACTCTTTCAAGAGTGGAAAGGAGGAGAGGCGCGAAACGAGCGAGACAGGAGACTTAGACTGGAATATCCCGGTCTTCATTGGTCCTTGGAAGCCCGGAGGGCAGCTGGTTCACGTGCGTTTCGAGTGCAAATGGTATTGTGCCCGCACAATCGGCCGCCTACCTCCCCCGAGATTTAGAGAGCAGCGCTCCTCCCCCTTCGCGCCGTCGCCGCGCTTCAATTCCATTTCGAGCCGGTTCCGATCTCTCCCGGACTCATCCTCGGCACTAGAGCGCTGTTATCTCTGGCCCGACCACCCCTGCCGCCCCTTATCCTCTTTACTCCAGGCTTCTCTAGACCAATCCCGAATGAATTCTATGCTGCAATAGCAATAGGAGAATTAGGTTGACCCGACCGAGAACCATTCACTCAACCGAAAGAGGCTTCGCCCGACTACAAAGGAGATGCTACTCTATTTAAAAAGGAGACAACTATATTTCGAACGCTTTCCACTTTGTGTACCTTTCTTGCCTGAATCCAGAACAAACAACAAATATTTTTCGAAAATTATTTACTTTGAGTGGTGAATGTGTATCTGTTCCCTTTTTACTGAATCTTGTATTACATGTCGGCTGGTCCGGGCCGGCCTATTCTACTGAGAGCGATGAGCGTAAGTATAAAGCCGATTCGAAGGATAAGAGAGGTCTATCGTATCGAAGTAATCGCAATTTCGTGGCAGGCTGGATCCACTCTGGCCCGCTTTTCCCCGAGACGAATAACGATAAGTATTGAACTCGACGTTTCTCACGAGGAATAAAAGCGGCAGGTAGAGATTTCGAGCGGACCAACTGATAGAAATCCGGCGTGGAAGCGCGTCTTTGAGCGACGCTTCGTGGAATCTCCTTTTTCCGGGGTCGGAGCTCCGACAATGAGAGTGCGGTGCGTGCACCTCTGGAAGGAGCACCCTGGTGGAAGGGCCACCGGATTTTCAGAGTTTCTCTCTTCATCGGATCGAGCTTATCCGCGCTGGCTTTGCCGATGGCTCTCTGCGGTTCGTTCGTGCTGTTCGTTCCGTGGTGGCCGCGGCGCGGTGCGTCCTCTCTCTGAATCCTGGCCACTCCGGTTCTCTCTGTGTGTAGGGGCTGCTCTCTTCCTCGCGGTAAAGACTCCAATGAATGCCCTGAATGGCGTCCTGCGTCCGAAAGACTGGCCCCCTTTCTTTCGGTCCTCGCTCCTTTTCATAAGACGTGCTCCGTCGACGGCGCGCACGGCACACTGCTTTGAATGGCCTATCTTGAGGGTCTTGAGTTTCAATGCTCCGTCCGATTTCGTGGTAGGCAGGAACGAGCCAGGAAGAAGAAGCGTTTCGACAGGAGAAAAAACGATGATATCCACCCGCCTCCCCTCCAAGATTCTTCTTTCAAGACGGGATCCTCGCGGTTATTCAAAAATTATTTCGTGCCGCATGGAGCACACACGCGGCAGCATATAAGTACTTGTAATGTTGTGCGTGGTGGCAGGCAGGCAGCACTTGGCGTTAGTCGTCCACGTGTATTTTCAGCTGGCGCGAGGAAGAAGAAGATCGACGGCGCACTCGCGACATTAGTGCCTTGCGAGCGACAACAACGGCCAGCCTTATCTCCCAAGGGAGGGAGAAAAAGGAGGTCGTCTCCGCGTGAAAAAGCACCGTGGCAACATGCGGGCGCAGACCTCGCGGTGCCGCTTTAATGGACGCTTTTTCTCAACGTGAGACTCATCGAACCCCCCCGCCGCACTCCCGACAGATAGACTCATCGAGTCGATCACCGCTCGATCTATTACCACTAGCCCGAGGGCGACGTGCGACGCGACGCAACGCGACGGCAAGAAATCTGGCAAATGTGTCGAGTGAGTCCGGATGGAGAATTGGTGGGCCGAGAGTGTCAGCCCGTCACTGGAAACCGCTAATAAACGAGCAGTGTCGAAGAGTGGCACTGCCAGACGGATAAGGACATGACGCGAGCTCCAATGTAATTGCTTTCGGCATGCTACGTGCCATTGTCAGATGTTGCCTTATATTACACGAGGGCACGCTTGCGCGCTTTTCCCTCCCGAGGCTGCCACGCCGAGACCCTCTTTCTCTCCCAGCTATCGATTAGGCTAAAAGCCGTACACATCCATGCCTCGCCAGGACCAAACTCACAGCCACGTCGATATTTAGTCAGAGGAGGATTGCCTCCCTCTTGTATCTATCAGGATATCTCGATTCAGCGAGAGTCGTGTGATATGCTGCGGTCGAGAATTCATCGGGGGAAAAGCGGAACTGCTCGCTGTCCGGAGACAAGGTTTTTTTCCATTAGATAAATCGTCCCGGAGAAAGAGTAGGAGTGTGTGTGTTGTTCCTCCTGCTCTTTGCAGGAGGAGTCAGGGATCGATCTGCCCTGGCGAAGGAGCACTTCATCCCCCGTAAATTAATCGAGCGAATCGCCATCGGCGCATTCGGTGGGTCGCTCGGCCCGGCAGGGTTCTTGGCTTGCGAGTGGCAAGCCACTGCTGCTTCCTCGACACGTCCTGGACAAGTGACAGGACCCACGAAAACCAGGCCGGCCCAGCAATGGATTGAAACGAATCGCCCGGAACACATCCAACGGGAGAGAACTCTTCTCGAGGAAGTGCCAGGCAAAAACTGCCCTCTCTCTCTGTCTGTCTGTGTGCAGGAGTGTGCATGTGCGGAATCAGAAGGAAGCGTGCTCGAGCCGTGACGAATGAACTGGCGCTGGCTTTGGACAGGATTTCTACGATGCGTAGATTCCCCGGGGAACTCGCGGGAGATTGATGCGTTCGGGACGATTGTAGGGCGACTTGTACCTTCGATGATTACGAGGCCACATGAATTTTTACTCCTCCCCTCTTGCTGAATTCACTCCCCTTCCCAATATAGTCTGACTCTCTGGCATACACACCACTGTCAGCTCAATTAATCCTACGTTCTCTCATGGTGAACAGTCGATTGGCTGTGTGCACGCGTCTTCATTAGCATTCGATGACGGGAAGGTCGGGCGAAAAAATCGAGACGGTTCGTGAGAGATCGAATTCGCGCGATCGGCTGTGCGATCTTTGAAAGCTGGAGCACCAAATTAGTTGGAGGAGAGTAGCCCGGAGGCAAGTGGGTTGAGAGCCGCCTCCCGGCAGTGAGACCTTCGATTTCGTCACCGACACTATCTACCAGAAGATCATAGTGCCGGCTCGCGTACGTGTCTGATCCTAGACGCCTTATTTCCAGGAGAAGGTCTCGAGCGACCTGTTCCCGTCATGCCCGCCCCCCTGCCTGACCGCCTGACTGCCTGACTGCCTGCCAGCCTCGATCCCGAGCGATTTCGGTAACCTTGGATCCCCGAAAAAAAGTCCAGGTCAACTGGACATTTCAGCGATAGCCTCCACCTTCTTCCCGCGTGGAATCCTCCTTCTAGCCCGCTTTACTTCAAAGATATGCTGGGATTTTTTGCGATTAACGGCGCGACCTCGTTTCCTCCACGTCTCGGGACTTTTCTCCTATGGTGAGAACGGCTGGCTCGCCGCGGGATCTCGGGGATCGCGATATTGTATCTCTACATCACCGTCACGTCCGCGAGCCAGCAGCTCTCGCTTCATCCTAAACTCGACCGGTCCCCCTTTCCATCCTGACCCTCGCTGCTCCTCTTCCCTCTCGGAGGGAGCTACTCCCATTCCTCTCTAGCCCACTCTCTCCTCACATTCGATCCTAACTCCTCTCCTCGCATCCTTTAAACTTCCTTCCTTCCACAAAGTGGAACATTTTCTTAGCCAATCGTGGGAACAATGTCATTTTCCAGGAGTATGATTTACTAGAGAAAGAAGGAGGAGGAGGAGTCGGCAACTCCCCAAGGGTCTCCGATATACATTTACCGCTCTAAATGAAAATTCTCGCATTCATTCCGAAGTCCCCCTAAATTCAGAAGTAGCGGGCAAGTGTAAGTATGCGTAGAGCAGGAGAGGGGAAGGTGTCACCCGATAATGTCAAGGCCAGCCGCGACTCGAATTGTTAAGAGGCGAGAATCGAGTACAAAAGTGTCCCCTACTCACTAGTGGTCTATTTCGGCAGCTCGTCCGCTTGTCCGCACAAATGAGCGAGTTGTCGCATTTACCCGGGGACACGAGAGCCTAGGAAAACCTGATGAGTCCAGTGGGGAAGGACGCGTTCAACGGGGGAAAACCACGGTGGCTCGAAGCCGCGCTCGAGTGAGCTTCAGGGACTAATGATAGGAGAAATCAGAAATAGCCGTGCGTCGCGCGGAGGCTAACGGACTTCTCTGTTGGCGGCGACCGCGGCGACCGCGGCGACGGCGGCGGCGGCGGCAGCGGCGGCAGCGTTCGATCCTCTTCTCGAATTCTCGCTTATACACGAATAATAAACTCGCCGACAAAGTGGTCGGGCGATGTGCTACCACCTCGTCAGGGAGAGGATCGCAGCGCAGCCTCTAGAGACGCCTTCCACGAACCGCTTTTTTCCACCTCGACCTTCCGCGCGCCGTAAAAGGAGAGTCTCGCTCTCGCTCTCGCTCTCACTCTCTGGCCGCGCTCGCCAAGCACCACAAGTTTTACATGGCTGTGATATCGGCCGGACACTTTTACGAGCTCTCCTCTACAAATTGATTTCATCCGCCCGGAATGAAAAACTCCCCTCTTTCGGGTGGTCCAAAGATTTCTGGCCACGGGCACTCGTTAAAGCTGGGTAATTAAGAGAGAGAGTGGCGGTGAAGAGAGGTGAATGGAAAAGCGCGAATAAACGGAGGGCCGAGCGAGTCGAATTGCGGTCGGAAAGGAGCTCCGCCCGTATATGTATAATGTCCGTTCCCATTGCTCCGAGGCCCTCTTTCAACTCTCGAGTGACTGCCGTGACGAACCGAGCGATTCCGAATAAGCCTAACATAAATCCGTAAAGCAGCGCCAGTCAGCTTGCTTCAGTGCACCCGGCAAAACTCGATGAAGCGTGAGTTAGCGCGAAAAGCACTCCCCACGAGAAGGCCTGCTTTTCCAAAGGGCATCCTCGATATGTTCGATTCCATACTAGCTCATCAGAGTCCATACACGCTTCCTTCAATATCGGCTCGATTTACCACTTACGTGAGCTGCCAAGTGTCAAGTGGCATCAGTACCGGCAAGCTTAACCGGTGGAGCTTTCGCGCAAGCCTGTTTACTCCAGTCGAACCACCCCCGTTAAGCTCGGAGAAGCCCGTGAAAAGTGGCAGGGCTCGCGAGTGCAGAAGAAGTTGGTGTGAAAGAGAAAGAAGAGTGCTATTCGAGTGGCAGGCCATGAGACGGGAAAGGCGTCGAATTTTGCGCGACGACGACGACCTCGAGAGCGTTGCATTATCGAATACCAATGCGATCATTGTCGTCCCTCTCAAAAGAAGAAGAGACAGAGCGGTCTACGTGTGTACACGAACCACGAACCAACGAACGTCAAAGGCGGCGCGGCGCGGCGCGGCGCACCACTGACGAAAGCGTTCTCCTATTGATACGCAGGAAGGAACGCGAATGGCTCGGCTCCACGGCCGTAATTCAAGCCGGATAATCGAGCGAATTGCGCGCATTCTCTGCCGACGCTTCCGTGGTTTACGGCGCGAGGCACGACCTCAATTTCGTCCCGGCCAATCTCCGCGCCGCTCTCAAAAGCAACAGGGCACTCTCCACCAGCGCGGCTAGGCTCGGCGCGGCGCCCTTAAATTCTCCATAGTTCCCTCCTAGCTCAGAAAAGGAGCCTCCGGCTATGTTTTTCCCGTTAGGAAAATCGGCAAGGAAAGCCACCCTCCCATCTATTATATAGCTATTGGAAGGTGCTCGGGTGCATCTGTGCTTCGATCGGTCTGCCAGTTATCTCTTTAAAGTCCGACGCGGATCTATTACTGTCGCTCGAGTATGCTCCAATCGGTTTCATCGGATCCGGCGAATATATCTGAGAGCGGGGGATGGCTCGGTGGAACTCGAGCGACAAAATTCGGCAGGCCGGCTTCTCCCTGCCCCGCGGGGAGCACGAAATTAGAAATCCGTTGGTGCACGGTGCAGCGGCTTCGAAAGGCTCCACTCGGCCGTGAGATACCTACGTCGAAGAGCATTCTCGTCGTACACAGAGAGCGGGAGAGCCGGGGGGGAAACGAGGGAGGAGGCGTAGGTAGCCGAATCGCGATTAGCCCCACTCTGACAGACCGAGAGAAAAAGAGGAAGCCTGCCAGAGAGAGAGCGAGAGAGGGCAAAAGGATTCCTCGATTCACGCTTCGCCGATTACACCTGCCTTCGAGTTTCCGAGGCGTGGCGGTACAAAAAATCTAGCGAAAGCAAGGCCGAGCCAGAAAAAACAAAATACACTTCGCCAACTAGCATATATATCCCTCCCACCACCCTCTCTTTCTCTCCGCCCATCTTGCGAATTACACTTGGTCCAAGAGAGTACAGTGAGAAAGGGAGGCGGAAGTAAGTAAGTCCGCGGTGGAAGGGTGGGGCGAGGATACCGCTGTTGGGGATTCCCAGAAGGGACGGGGAATCGCGAAGTTCGATCGAGCTTGCTCGGAAAGCGCGAAACGAGCGAGTAAATGTGTTGGGGTCTGGTGTTCGCGAGGAGGATGAGCGGTAGATGGAAAAAGAGAGTGGAGAAAGGGAGGAGGATGAGGGTGGGTATAAGAGGAGCCAGCAGGAAAGTTGTTCCACGCTGAAAGATGGCATCGGGCGGCGGTTAAATTCATTAGGGCGACATCGCGCTGCCGCGGAGAAGCGGTCTCCGCGTGGAATATCGATGGATCGAGGAGTCTGCCGCCGCCGCCGTCGCGACGATACGAGGAAGAGAGGGCCGCCTAAATACTGGCCAGCAGCGAGCAGCGAGCAGCGAGCAGCCAGGATATATACAGAGAGTGGAAAGAGAGGGAGAGAGAGTCGAGGCTCGCACGCACCTAGCCATGAGCGAGGGAGCGCACGAGCGTACCGGGGCGCACGATATTTAGGGTCCGAGCGGTCGGCGAACATAAATCGAGAGATGCTCGATAAAACGAGCGAAAAAATACGAGTCGCACCCGGAATAAATAACTGGCGGGAAGGAAGGCCGCCGCCGCCGCCGCTCTCCGAAGCGGAATCGAGCGGACGGTTGGCTCCAAGGCAGGAGATGCCAAAGGATGGGGATACACCAGGGGCTAGCTATATTTTCTCTCCCTCTCCCTCTCTCTCTCTCGGGCAAAGAGGAAACAGGGGTGTCGTTGCGGTCAAACGTGTTGGGATATGAATTACCGCTTATAATAGCGCACAAGCTCCAAAATCGTGGATGGCCCTCCACCCCTCCTGACAATCGAGGGATAACTACTGTTCGACGAGCACTACCCTCCGACGCCAAGCTGACCCTGTCCAAATTCCCTCGGCCAAGTTGCCGCGCCAAGGCGGAAATCCATTCTGCAGCCCTGCTGCCTCTACCACCCATTCTATCCCACGTGAAATTCAACCTGATCACGTGGACGGACCAAGGGTCGCTTGTTCCGCAGGGTGCTTGCCATTTCCTCCTAGTTACCGTCGATCGAACCTACACGCGCGATTGCTCCCGCAACTAGCAACTACCGCCGCGCCGCGCCGCGCCGCGCCTCGCCTCGCCTCGCCGCACCGCGCTCCTACCCAAAGATTCGCATGCGCTGAATTAAGCGGCGCGTGCCGCTATTGCCGCATATCCAACATCCCTGCCCTTCGAGTACTTCCCATCGCCAGTCCTGCAACCCTCTCCTCGCGGCCCTCCTCGACACTTGGATATCGCGCTTCTCCATCGCCACGAGGATCCTCGAGACTCATCAAATACAGCGGGGGGCACCAGAGAGTAAAAGAGGAGCGTGGCGAGGCGAGGCGAGGCGATGGGAGAGGAGGGGAAGGGGGCGAGGCTATCGACATTGACGGTGAGAGGAACGGGGGGAGTTGAGAATCGCTGGGGCCGTTTAATGGATTCGCGCGCGCCTCGTGCCGTTTGTATGCGTTTCGCGATCTGACCCCGAATGCCTCGAAGAGTATGGCCGCGTGCACTCTCACGTGTGCTGGCAGGCGTAAGGACCACGGGACGGGCCAGTACACCTATCCGGTGCGCGTGTACGATGCGCCTGTGTACTGTTGGTGAGAGTTCCCGACAGGCCGTATTATACGGACGGGACACGGATACAGTTGGAGCGAGCGAGCGGCGGCGGCGGCGGCCTACCGGCCCACCGGCCGTATATCTCGACCCACGCAGCATCCGCACTCACTCGTTTTGTTACTCTCCTATCTCTCGAGCGTCTAGCGGAATACACGGACATCGGCGGCTTCTATTTCCTTGTGTTTGCGCACGCTTTTTCCTCGCCACTCTTGCCAAATGGCCATTGCCTTCGGCTATTGGCCAACATTAGAGCAATATCTAGCTAGGGAGGCTTGACTAACTACCCTTATCGCGGAGGAGACACGGCAGGGCAGGATCAGCGCCAGTGGAGGCAAAGAAGGAATAAGTGGCAGAGAGGCGGAGAGGATGGAGGAGGAAGCAGTGGCAAACGGTAGCTGTTCCAGTGGGGGCTCTCAAAGAATTAGTATCTTGTATCTGGCGCTGCCCGCCACAAATCATTTGGGGAAGCCTGTCAGGCATACTTTAAGGCCAACGTGCCGGCGCACGTTGCATCGCTCTCCTCTCGGCACAGCCAGTTGCACCGACTGTAGTCAGTGTAGTCCAGCCGGTTCTCTTTCGTCCTCTCTCTCTGGCCCCTGATCCACATACGCTCTTTTCTCCCCATTTTTCTTGCCGGTTCCCCTTCGGGCGACCTTCCCCCCGCGCCCGAGACGTCCCCAGAGGAAGTAAGAGCGCCGGGCGGACGCCGGCCGGCTTCCTACTCCCTTAGCCGGCCACTAGCGCCCTCCGATCAAAGGCGCCGGCGCTTCCTCCATCGCTAATGACGCACCATCCGTTTTTACTACTTCCACCGCTTAGCCAGACTAAGCAGCTTCCTTTCGCGCATAGTAAACCGCGAGGGACACTTTCCGCGAAGGTCAAACCTCGCCCTTAACGATTATTCAATGATTCTTTGGGAGTGGATCGACGCTAATGGGTCCGGCAAGTCTTGAAGGAGTTAGTCGCGTGCGCTCCAGCGAGTGTTACACCAGAGGAGTGAATTCGCTTTCTCGTCACGTGCACGCTTGTTGCCTGTCTGCCTGCTTGCCTGCTTGCCTGCCTACTCGGCTGCTGCTGCTGCTGCTGCTTGCGCTTTTAGCCAGGATGTTTTTGCACGCGTGCACCGACACTCTGATAGAGGTGGAGGAGAGAGAGAGAGAGAGGCGGACGCGCGCCGCGCGCTCAGAAAATAAGAGGAAAGAAGAGAGAAGGAGCGATCGCGTGCGTGCGTGCGTGCACACGATGGGGAGGCGGCGGTTTTTAGCATTGCGAGGAGGGACTTCGGCGAGGTCAAAGGAGCACGAACCCGTTCGTTATCGTAGCCGCGTCAGTCGCGCCTCGCTGTCACGACTTCAAACCCGCGAGAGCGGGTTAAACCTTCGACCGAGATGTACTCGGTACATATACATACAGACTCTATCCTGTTATAGAGAGGGCTCAAGCGCGCACTCTGGCCCCCCGACGATTCTACACGAGCGCCTGTCCAAAGCAGCCCGAAGCCTTCATTCAAATTAGACTCGTAATTAAAAGGAATATCATCCATAGGATCATATCCTCCCGAATTCCCGACCGTCAAGCTTAATTACCATGTAGAATTATAAATCGTTGAATCAAAATTCATTTACGGCCCAAAGCGGTGGAATAATGATTTTTCGCGATGATAAAAATGGCGGTGCTAACTTCATTGAGATGGGCTGGAGTGTGAGCCGATGCGAGGCAGTAATACACGCGAGGGGATCCACCCCTTTCGTGGCAACCCTCTCTGCCAGTTCGGAGAGAAAGAGAAGCGACACATCTGCTGCTATCAAAATCCGCACCCACGCGATACACCCTCTCAGGACGAGAGTAGTGCTGCTGGGGTGTGCCAGCGAAGATGGAGGCTGAGAATTAAAAAGTGGGAAAGGCAATGAAGGGTGGCAACGGTCACTGCACCCTCGCTACCTCAATATTACGCGAGGCTTGTCACGGTAAACTCAGTCGAATCTCTCTGATATCGGATATTCGATATTTTCTAAATATTTGAGATACGAGCGAGAGGATGTTGGCGAGTAATTTGTATGGCTCTCGGAGGCTAGGTGATGATTGTACCTATTTGTCTATTTATTGGTGAAGCTCGGTTGGCCGCACTCCACTCCCCGAGTTTATGGGTATCGTCGACCCTTTGCTGCTCGAGCCGAGATACATCTACCTTTAACTCCTGCCGCCTCTCGCTCCCGGAGTAGCCACTTCTCGCTCTCGTCCTTTCTCCTTCCCCGGCTCCTCTCTCGCCAGTGTACGTGACCCGGGTGGATGAACGGGAACGTTGACCCAACGTGTGGACGCGACTTGCGCCGCGCGTACACGTGCTAGCCTCCTCGGCGCGACTCCTACCCTACATGCCCTCTCCCCCTCTCTCTCACTACCAATGCGTCCTAAGCGCCCACCAAACACAATTCTGCCCCGAGAGCATAACAACTACCCGTCGAATACTGGGATTGCTTAGGTCACCGAGGCAACTGGCAGATCGGTCGCTTTTACTAAGTGAAAATGAGTGCAGGAGAGGCAAGAATTTCGAAAGATAGGGAGGGCTGGAGTGGGTGTGCTTGTCGGGTTAGGAAGGCTTCTCGCAATGGATATGACAGGACAGCTTTGCTCCGTAAGCAGTAATTACTGGAAAGGCGGTGGATGAGGGGAACGGTAGTGCATCGCAGCGCATAAATTTCCCTCCGGTAGAGTATGTTTTAACGACCGTTAATTACGGTACGCGGTGTTGGACGCGGGGAAAACAGTTTATTAGTCATCGCTGGCGGACGGCTCATCTCTTGTGAGAGAGCGGCTCGAGTGCGACGGCTACCAGCGATAAGTGCGCGCTTGTTACACGTACGCCGGGGATATGTCGCGCAACGCGGTGCAGCCGCGCGACCGACCGACCGACCCACGGAATACTCGGAGACAAAGAGGGAGCGCAACGCTCAGCGGTTCGTTTGCTCGTTCTCCCTCCAAATTCATATACATATGCTGCTTTCTCGGCCGACGACGATTCACCGCGAGCACGTACTCGCGCTCGTAAACTCCTTTTATCACTAGCGAGGAAGACGGTGCCAGCTGAAACGACCAGGCCTCGCCAGTTAGGCCTGCTTCACATTATAGGTAGGCCCGCCTTCGAGAAACTAATCATTGCAAAAGTCATCGAACGAAAAAGGAAAGTTCGGCTTTGTTTAGGTTTGTGCTCGGTTGAAAGAGAGCAGGTGAATGCGAGAGAGAGGAATGATGCTGTTTGGACCAAGTGCATGTATACCTAGAATGTGAATCAGGCTTTACATACGAAGCGAACCCTACACCACATACTCTCTTTCTCTCTCGCTCCCTCTCTCCCTCTCGACCTGGCTCCCCATCTTCGCGCGAAGGGAGCTTCAAAATTTTCTTCCGGCGAACGAGCGGCAA
Source organism: Ectemnius continuus (assembly GCA_910591665.1). Classification (NCBI taxonomy): domain Eukaryota; kingdom Metazoa; phylum Arthropoda; class Insecta; order Hymenoptera; family Crabronidae; genus Ectemnius; species Ectemnius continuus. The sequence continues at coordinate 606,637 of OU342868.1, read as the reverse complement.
TATAACGCGCGAGCAACACATGACGCCTCACACCCTCTCTCCCTCTCTCTCTCCCTCTCTCTCTCTCTCTCTCTCTGACTCTCTATCTGAAAAAGGAGCAGGAGGCGAAGAGGAGTCACGGTGCTGTTCTTCGAGTCGTCGACAAGAGAGGCGGCAAAGAGAATCGGGGAATATAAATAAGCCGGTGACGCGCCATACGGTGCGATGCCCCGTTTTCGCCGAAACTGCGAACTCCCAATCTCGGATGACGATGATGGATCGCCGCGTGTACCCAAACCCAAAACAAAACTCTCCCCTCTTTCACTCTTGCTACTAGAGAGAAAGGCACTCTGGCGCAAGAGGAGAGAACCTCAAACAAGAGAGCACTATTTAGAAGGGGTGAAGAGCCTAGGATATTCTCACGGGGTTGGAAAAATCGTTAGCGGAAGAGATAAGCTCTAACGAGGTATCGCCGAAATGAGTAGTACATATGGCTAATCTAGCCCAGGGCCTATGGGGAAGTGGGTCCCCTGCGGGTGCGATTCCTCGGGCGGCGGCGAACGGGTTCAAGAGTAATTGGCAGGAAGAGCACTAACGACCAAGAGCGTTTCGCTGCTCGCTAAAGCCGCTAGCTCGAGGCCGAGCTCACTCTGCTCAAGGGGTTAAGAGGATCTCTCTCGGCCTCGCCGTTATAATTGTCGATCGGCGATCGAGCGAGTAAGCGAGCGAGTGAGCGAGCAAGCTTCCGTCGGCTAATCGCGTTTACATGTACTTAATTGGAGGAGTCCGCGCGTCTTTCCTATCCTTGGCCTTGCCATTTCTCTCTCCCCGCCCTTCTTGACCCGAGGATCTTCCTAATTCCCAGCCAACTCGCCCGCAAAAACAGCTCCACAAATAGGCTCGGGATAATTGGTCCGGACTGTGCGATATCCCGCTGCTACTTCCAACTTCCTTGGAACTGGCAGTTTTTTTGAAATCGTACAGAAAGAATCCTGAGCGGCCATAAGGTGTACCCAGTATTAACATTACTCGGCCGCCCGCCAATTGAGAGGCGTGTTCGCAAGCAGGGTGAGAGTTACTCCGAGCGAAAGAGATTTATCTGCGATATCAATTAAGGATATCCGCGTACTCTCGAGTCTCGGCGAGATAGGGTGTTCCATTGCGAAAGCCTTGGAACCCTTGAACAATCTCTGAGGAAAGGCTAGGCGCGCGGTTGGCAATGCCTTCTCGGGAGAACCCTCGGCCCTCGGCCCTCGAGGCTCTGGCAGGAAAGCGTAAAGGGCCTAGGCGTGGTAAAGTGGGCCGATGCGTAAAAGCAGCGAGGAGAAACGGAACAGTTCGATCGACTCGGCTCGTAAAATAAAAGTAGCGAGTTTGAAAGCGCTTCCCTAATGGCGCGCAGACTCGTCGCATCATCGGCTGACCATCTATCGATGAGGAGGAGGACGTATTTTTAAGCGAGCCGTTTTGATAAGAGCCCACCGTACAAGATGAGTAGTGTGTGCACGCTGTGATTCACCGTGTAAACATGACGTGCAACACAGGCATTACACATCGGTTACACAGAGGCTGCCGAGTGCGAACACCGCCGGTGGATATCAAAGTAGGACTGCGATCGTAGGCGCGGAAAACTGGAGCAACTAGAGAGTGTGGCGATTAGGATGATAGGCGGTCAAGCTCGCCTTACAAACCGACAGGCGCACACATACAGACACGCACGCACGCACGCACGCACGCACGCACGCACGCACGCATTTAATAGTCGGCACGAGCTAAAGAGGCGAGAGCGGAACGGAAGGACTGGAAGGCCTGGCCAAGGGAGGAAACGCAATTACGACCCAAGCGGTACGGTCAGCTTTGGAACCGGCGAGTGCGATCGCTCTTAGGGAGGAGGAAAACATTTCTCTGGGCTTTCCAAGGGCGGAGAAGCCCGCCAGCCTTCCCATCTTTCCATCAGTGAGGGTCGCGAACCTCGCCACTCGGCACAAGTTCGACCTCATTGGCGTCATGAAAAAATTCGGGCATTCCTTCGATTCCGCACTCATTACTCTTCTTTTTTACGGATTCGTCGGGGCAGAGCATTGGGAGGAAAGCTTGCGATTTATTGAGCCCGCCGTTCCCCTCATCAGTTTCGCCAACTCTTACACCAATATCCTAACCCCGCGTTTAATCAAGACTCAAATAAATATTTTTTTTATTACTCAAACTATTGTTTCATCGTTGTATGTTCGTTAAGTCCGAGAACCCTCGAAAAATCGACAATTTTCCAAGGGGTGAAAAAATGAATTTTTGGCTAGAGGTCTGGAATTTTTTCTACTTCTTCCTCGATGCAAAAAAACATTCCCCACCAAGTTTCAGCCCCGGAAAAGGCCGGGAAGATAAAAAAACATGGCAAAAACCATGAAAGTTACATATTCCAGATCGGTTTTCCATGTGTTTTTGGTACAATTCCGGCATTTCCCCCACAACATTTATGTTTTTTTTTCGTTTTGAGACACGAGCAATCGAAAAATCAAGCGTTCGTCCCGGTCCCAGAACCTTCGAAAAATCGAAAATTTTTGAAGGGGTATGCCTTAAAAAATTTGCGAAAAAATGAATTTTGAGCTAGGGCTCTGGAATTTTTTCTACTTCTTCCTCGATGCAAAAAAACACTTTCCACAAAGTTTCAGCCCCGGGAAAGGTCGGGAAGATAAAAAAACATAGGGAAAACCGTTGAAATGAAATATTCAAGATCGGTTTTCCACCTGTTTTAGGTAGAATTCGGGCATTTCCCCCACAAAATTTATGTTTTTTATCCGTTTTGAGACACGAGCAATCGAAAAATCAAGCGTTCGTCCCGGTCCCAGAACCTTCGAAAAATCGAAAATTTTTGAAGGGGTATGCCTTAAAAAATTTGCGAAAAAATGAATTTTGAGCTAGGGCTCTGGAATTTTTACCACTTCTTCCTCGATGCAAAAAAACACTTTCTACAAAGTTTCAGCCCCGGGAACGGTCGGGAAGATAAAAAAACATGGCATAAACTGTTGAAATGAAATATTCAAGATTGGTTTTCCACCTGTTTTAGGTAGAATTCCGGCATTTCCCCCACAACATTTATGTTTTTTATCCGTTTTGAGACACGAGCAATCGGAAAATCAAGCGTTCGTTGCGGTCCCGAGACCTTCGAAAAATCGAAAATTTTTGAAGGGGTATGCCTTGAAAAATTTGCGAAAAAATGAATTTTGAGCTAGGGCTCTGGAATTTTTTCTACTTTTTCCTCGATGCAAAAAAACACTTTCTACAAAATTTCAGCCCCAGGAAAGGTCGGGAAGATCAAAAAACATGGAAAATACCGTCGAAATTAGGTGAACTTAATTATTCCGGAGGCTGTTCCCAAGTGTTTTCGGTATAATTCCGGCACTTTGGCCACCGATTTTCTATCCGAATGGCATAAAGATTGTTCTGTCACAGTTTAAACAACATCTATAGAAAATTGTTTTTGGTAGAACTAAGTTAAGAGGCAGTCCGGCGAAATTTCCAACGAAATGATCGCGTATCTGGGGAGATAAGGGAGCCGACGGTGCTACAAGGAACCCGTTCAACCTCCTGGCGGCGAGAAGGGACTTGAAGTTTATAGTCGAATGCTATAAAAGCAGGAGAGACCGATGCAGCCCCATATCCGGGTGAGCTTGGCACTGAAGCCAATCTTAGGTATCTTTCATCTTTCGCCGCGCCTTTCGTTCGCGTGGAAGAGTTCTCCCTACGCGGTTCCTGATAGACTTGGTTCAAAGGAGACTCTTTCACTCCAAGGAGTTCTACTCCTTAACAATCCTGGATATCTAGCCTTCAATGACTGTCTGGACCTCTTCCCATCTGCCAACTTTTCCTTTCCGGTGAGCCATCGGTTTTTCTCAACCGCAGACAAAGTGTAAAATTTAATTCACTCCGGCGTAATTAGGAGCCGTCGTTCATTTGCAAGGGCGAACGAGGCCCAGGCGACCAGGAAAGGAACGCACGATCCCCCATAATGGAAAATAACTGGGAGAGCGAAGAGGAAGTCCTCGTTATTTGCGGGGCACCCCGCGGTTTATTTCAAAACAGAAAATACCGGGGAGCGATCTCGCTTTCGTGGAAAGCGAGAGCGCCGAGGAAAGCACGGTTGGTGGTCTCCTGTTGCGATCTCGCTTGCCTCGTTTTTTCTTAGCTTCTTTCTCACTGTGAGCATTGAACTTCGTGGGGGCTGCAGACCTCCTCGAAAGTCCAACCAACCCTCCCAAACCAACTGCCACCCTTCGCATCGCCACCTCCTTCGGCTTTTCCTTTCATTGCCCCAACAGCCACGCACCTTTCCCATTTACTTAAAACGAAGCCGTAAACGCGGCTGGACTACATAACACGTGCTTTTAAATCGAGTGTATTCGCGACTCTATAAATCCCAACTATCCCAGCGCATGCTCGATAAAGTATATTTATATGAAAATGTTGGTATTCATGGATGGCGGGGTAAGAAGTTTCGAATGCCACGAGTTCCGTTGGATCTCCATAAAGATGCTCTCGTTGATATTCCTCCCTGTGGGAAGGGGGATTTTGGGGCTTTGTTGGAGCGCGAAGACGCGGGCGCACAGAGGCCGGGATCCAAGGAAAACAAACGTGGAATCACGGCTGATTTTAATGCTCTCTCGTTATTCGAGCATCTCCCCTTTCTCGCGATGTAGTCTCGCTGATGCCGCGTGGTCCAGCCGGATACCATAAAGATCGCGGGAGGATCGTTAAGAGTAGCGAGCGGGTCCACGAGTAGCAGTCGTCTAATTCTGACTGGGAAAAAGTGAGTGTTCGCCTCGAGTGCGATGTGCCACTGCGGTGGCTGAAACCTCTCTCACAGATAGGGCGACGAGAGTTCGTCGCTCGGTAGAGTTCGCAGAAACGCTCGTAAAAGCAAGTCCAAGAAATGCGAGGGAGAACGCGAGCGAGCGAGTGAGTGAAGGCGCGCGCGCGCGCGCGCGCACGCATGGATAAGCTCCGGAATATGGCAGTATCGGGCCTATCTCTCAACTTCCGCGATCTATATAGCCCGAGATGTAGCAATCCTGCACTGAGAAACGGAAGCACCATTGCTGAGCGCTCTTGCCAAGGAAAGAATCGCATTGGTGGGAGTATTTCGTTGGGTTGGAGAGTGTTGGAGGAAGGGTGGTGATTGGGAGGGTGCGATGTAGCGCGGACATGACCCGGCGCAACTCAGATCAGGACCAGGATGTTGCGACCAAAATAACTGGCTCGATGTAACGGTCATGGCCGACGATTAAATTTAAGTGCTCGCTGCTCCCCGTGAGATGCACCGAGGTGAACGGGTACATACATACATAGACCGCTGGTATATAGATATATGTGTAAGAGGTAGGTGAGCGTTCGCTCACGGCAGAGATGCATTTACGAACGAGGGAAGGTCAGTGGACGTGGATGCGTGCGACGTAGTAGCCCGGAGTAAACTGGCCTCCACCGGGTTCGGGGCACACTAATGCGCCTGCTACCTATACGTATTTATAAATACAAGCATCGCTTTGAGGAGCGAGCAGTGGTGCTGACCTGCGCTCAAAAGGCGACATTGGCCACCGCGATATTGGCAAAGAGCCTAGACCTCTCGCCCCCGCTCTATACAATATATTCTCCGAAACTCATGCAAAACCGATCGCAGCAGAGGGGCTAATGCGAGTTTTATTACAGGCCTTTTACTCATCGCAACACTCCGCTCTACCCACATCAAAAGGATTACTTTCATGCAGAAAGATGACCCTCATAAATAAATGTCACGCCGTCTACGTTTGACGCTCGCCTCTTTGCTCTCCCTAACGCTTGACAATGTAGTCATTATCACGCAAATGTTCTCTCTGGCTAATAATATGATCGATAAAGCTTGGTGGTTATGCGAAGGATATTCTTCCCCACTATCTCGAAGCTCAACAGTTGGGAGAGCTACGAGAATGCGCGATACATCTGGCGCAACCTGAACTCCCATCCCAGAACTACATACCATCTCGCTTCCTCCAACAAGTGATAGACAATGCGAATTCTCGAGAAATATTTTCATGCTTCTTATACATATATTAATAATATGATGTCGCATGGCAAACCGCCAAATCAATGCACAGTCATTTCATATATCAAATATCGTGGCAAGAGTTATACGCAAGAAATATGGAAGAATAGATGAAGTAACAATGAAAATGTGACTGACCGGTGGCTGATTAGTGACGCCATTACCCGGTGGTTGGTAGTCCAAAATTCATTTCCAGAATACTCCTTGCCCAGCCAAGAACAACACTGACACTTATCACCAACACACCCGCCGTGCACTAATTCACCTAATCCAACCGTTTTTGAGCCGCACTCGCGATTAATTGCACCAATTTGAGACGGTTCTCACGGCTAGCTTACGATCGTGCAGCAACCCTTGATGCCCCGGCAGAAACTACCGCCAAAACATGGCTGAAAGTGAAGCGGGATTTTCAAATTCGGTGATGAAGACGCCATCTGTGGTAGAAGTAAAAAAGATGGCGATTTTTTGAATCTGGACCCTGCGGATAATGTAACAACTGATAACAAGTCGGTATGCAGATAGTATATAGCTGGTTTGTGGTGGAAGCAGAACAGAACGGAGCTAAAGAATTGCTCGATTAATGCTCCATCTAGAAGAGATATTGAGGAGGGAAGTGGCGCAGCTTCGAACCAATCGTGATGGACCACATGGTTAGAACGTAGTGTGATACGTGTGGCAGCGGAGGAAGAAGCGTCGGTGGCGGTGAGTGAGGTGAGTCGCGGGACGCGTCGCGACGCGAGAGCATCTAGGAGTATGTCGTCGTCTATAGTGACTGGGAAGTGGTACGTATCATTATCGTTGTCGTTGGGTTCGCGGCGAATATGCCAACGTGGCTGTCTACGGATGTGCTCCGTTTACTTTGCGCGGATCGCGTCAATGTAAAGGAGAAGAAGAGTGAGGATGAGCCACTCGCCATGACATCGAACAGGTTCATCGTATTCCTTGTATTCATCTTGGGTGTTGCGGTCGCTGTCATCGGCACCCTCTTGTCACATTACATTCGCTACCTCTCCATGGATTTACCAGGAAAGATTGGTGCCGACCATCAAACAGGTACTCTCGTTATCTAGCTTGATATTTCTACCTTTTTTGGAAGCGGGATCCACATTAAAGAGCTGGGCATCCAACTTTTTCAGGTCAAGAGTTCCGACACGTATTTATACCACTACCACCGGAGAATACTTTGAACGTGTACGATGAGGGGTCACTAGGTGTAGCATTGCAACGCTCGGAAATAGAAAACCTCGATGTTAGGAATAGCGCGGCTGCAACAGCCGAGGCTCTCACTTCATTGCATCTCGCTTTGGAGATGAAACTCTCAGGAAAGCAGAAGAAAGCTGTTAAACTCTTTCAACATGCTGTTGCTTTGGCACCACGACATCCCGATGTACTTAATCACTATGGCGAATTTTTGGAGTACACTCAGAATGATGTCATTAAAGCCAATGAGTATTACGTACGGGCATTGAATTGTCAGCCGAATCATGAGGGAGCACTGACAAATAGTCAGAGAACAGCACGTGTGGTGGAGGAACTGGACAGGAGAATGCTCAGGCGCATAGACAAAAAGAGAAATACCCTCTCTGCAATCCCAGATCACGATGCTGCCCTGATTCGTGCCAAAAAGGAAGCTTACTTTCAACATATTTATCATACAGTGGGCATAGAAGGGAATACAATGAATTTGGCTCAAACCAGAGCTATAGTAGAAACTAGGACAGCAGTTGCAGGAAAGAGCATTGATGAGCACAATGAGATTCTTGGTCTAGATGCTGCTATGAAGTACATTAATGCCACTTTAGTGAATAGGTAAGTATATTCCAGTAATTCTTTGTCTTCTAAAACAAAAACAAAAGAGATTCAGAATGATTGTGAATTTTTGTAGAATGGGCTCAATCTCGATAAATGATATACTAGAGATACATAAGCGTGTCTTGGGTCATGTGGATCCAGTGGAGGGTGGTGAGTTTCGTCGGACACAAGTATATGTTGGGGGTCATATTCCACCAGGCCCTGGAGACATACATTACCTTATGGAAGAATTTGCACGCTGGCTGAATAGCGAGAGTGCCATAAGAATGCATCCTGTAAGGTATGAAGTTTTGCGAATTTTATCCGAAGCCTAAGAAGAGTTGACTCAACATCGAGTTCATATTTCCAGATACGCGGCCCTTGCTCATTACAAACTAGTGCATATTCATCCATTCTCAGATGGTAATGGTAGAACATCGCGACTGTTAATGAATATGATTCTTATGCAGGCTGGTTACCCACCTGTTATTATACACAAACAACACAGGCACACGTACTACGAAAATCTCCAAATAGCAAATACCGGTGACGTAAGGCCATTCATTCGATTTATCGCGGAGTGCACAGAACAAACATTGGATCTGTTCTTGTGGGCCACTAGTGAATTTTCCAGACAAATACCTGCTCTGAGTCAAGACAGTCTTTTTACAGAGCGAAATACAATCGGATTAGAGCAGGAGCACTACGATCCCTATGAGAATGACTGATAATTAATTTAACGAGACTTAAGTATTTTCAAAACCAAAGATTTATCGTGCATCTTCACGATAACGCAATCTACAAAATTTGGACAGGGTAGGGAACATATAAACATAGTGAATGAGCCGACAAATGAACCGGTTCATAATATTTTGCTAAGTTTGCTTCTGTTCCATACAATTCTGCCGCCATATGTTTGTTCACTGATCGATGAACCGATTCATCTTTCATTCCAACTGATATTCTCAAGTTTCTTCCGCTAAAGTAATTAGTCTTTGTATAATGGAAATATTTATTCTTGTTATTACCGCACAGGCTTGCGGGATACTCAGGTTTTACTTGCATATTAGGAGAATGCTGAGTGTAGACAATTTTCAATTTACTAGGGAACTCAATGAAATAGGTGACTTGTCCGTATAAAATACTTCCATTAAGTGGCATTACATTCTGTTAAAGCAATGCAATTTATGCGGCGAGTAATTGCGTTCGAAACTCTCTGAAGACTGTGATGTAATACGTAAGATATTTGACGAAATCAAAGGACCGCGTATTTACGATATTATAAATAATGAAATCCACGACTTATATAACGGTGCGCAATCTGTTACTTGCTGGTCGAGTTATTTATGGCGTGTATAGCGCATGTACAGACATCGTTTAATAAATATATCTAATTTTGGAAATCATATTTCATGTATTTTGTTGTTTTTTGATTGCCAAGTGATTACACCAGTCGGTATGCTAAACGGACCTGCCATTTTCCACTTCTAAATTGGTTATACTTTACTTATTAACAAAGTAAAACATCTGCCATATACGTACGCGTACAAGTTAAGAAGATTCTCAGCCCAGCGACAGAGCTGACGAAATCGTGAGACATTGGTTTCTTTTAGTACGTATCGTATAGGCAGAGCACGTTACTATTTCCCTTTTTCTTCACTCTCTTACGTAACCGTTTGCTTATAAAAAATAATAAGTGTATTGACATTCTCGAACGTTAAACCGTACTCGGCATATATCGCTATCTATTAGAAATGATTATTCTACAGATGATACTCGTTCGACTCCATAAGCGTCGGCCAGTACCCTCTCATTTTCATCTCTTGTGATATCGGTACTTCGTCTTCCAAGCGAATCGTATTAAAACCACTCGACTCCTATTAATAAGGCAACGAATTCTTCGCAATCGCTACAAACAATCAACCGTGTTACCTCTAATAAAACATTTCCGATCTTTCGTCCGAGAAAAATACAGAGTGAGAGAATTCGCACCACCTTCAAGCGTATTCGACATATCCAACGCGTATCATAGATCAACATAAATAGTTGTGAAAGCAAAGAATCACAAGACTCTTCTTCTATCAGCAATGCCTTCCTCGAAGTTCTCAGCAATATCCCGAGGTTTGTTTTTATCTTCGAGCTTATTAAAAATTCCTTTAATTGTCGAAGCACATCTCTCCTCTGTGATTTATTAACGAGGTATAATATAACGATAAGATTTTCATTCGGCATGCATACGTTTAATCTTTCACTTTTACGATTCTTCCGTGATCGGTGAAAGTCGTGGGACTACGAACTAATGAAGCGTCAAGCACTTCGAATGAATTAGGTCGTCCTTTGATACTCAAGCGATTGTTTCCCGTTCAAGTGAAATTCTAGAGGAATACGAAACGTTATGAAAAAGAGCGATAGGCATCCCCTAGAGAATAGAAATATATTCTTTAGGTTGATGAAGCCCACTCTCTGTGATTCACTCTTACAGGCTAGGTACTACCTTCAGGAAATCAGTCGTTATTTGGTTTATTACGAGTATGTCGATCTGCCTCTATAATGTATATAAAGTATCGCGGTGTTAAGCGCACGGGTCTCTCACTAAGGCTTGTCTTGATGATCTACGATGAACAGTAAAATGGGTCCCTCGCGTGGTATCAGGTCTAGTTTCTTAGAGCTTGGTACAGTTTTTACGTGCGATGTTAGAGCTGGTAGAAATTTGCCAGAATCGTGTAACAATGAAGAAAAATTAATAAACAGATTAGTATCATCGTTTAAGAGATATATTCCGCATACAAATATTTAAAATCTAACAAGATACGCATTGAAGATTCACGCGATTCGTCAGTTTCTCAAGCTTTTCCAATTTTATCGGAAACTCCTCTTCCTTCGTTCACTGGTATCTTTAACGCGTTTAGTTATAGGGTTTACAGCTTATAGCTAAACAAGGCGATGCAACAAAAATCATACCTCTGCACGATGGCCGTGCCGCAGAAAAATTTTGCTGGAACTGTTGGATCGAGACTCTACGTGCTCAATCTCTCAAGTTCTGTGAAGTTACTTGTAACTTTTTAGCATGAACTTCCGATAATTTCACTGTTCCTTTCTCTTCCTCCTACTCATGTTTTTTTTCAATTCACGCATTTGCCTCAACATATTTTTTTAAACTACCTATCTTCGGTGTGTGTATATATGTCTGTGTGTGTGTGTGTGTGTGTGTGATTACGATTTGTGATCAGGATGTGGGTAAAGACGTGCTTATTTAATAAGTAGATAAAATCGTGAACGTGGATACCACACCACGCACTATCTAGGGGCGAAACACGTTGTCCACGTCTATCAAAACTTATTTCACACCTTGTTCTGATCTCACGAAAGAAAAGGAGGGAGGGAGAGGGAGAGAAAGGAAATCAAATTTTAATCGGTGGTTATTATAGCTTAGGACGAGGGTCATGCTTGAAGCTTGGTCAAAACTAGTAGTGGGGTGGTGCGCAACTGCTGGAGTGCGGTCAAAACAGTATCCAGTGGATCGGAATTTTGGATGGTACTGTGAAATACGCATGTACCCCGTAAATCCTTTATCAACAAGGTCACGCAATTTCCATATGCTAAATTGGAAAAAGTTATCTGAGACATCTTTGAAACGCAAGACAGAAACTAACGTCTATTGACGGATTATCATTTGGATGGAGCGTCTAATCAAAGTGGCAAGGGAAAGACGCGAAAATGCTTAACTGACCTCTCCAAGAGGTAATGTTAAGGACGTAAGCATTGTGGACATTTCTTGCGCTTAATTTCTCCTCAGTTAAAACGACTATTACGTTTTCCTCGCTGACCCTTATTCCATGGTTTGTTCGCGACACGCATAAATTGGCAGAATTTAGTAGATGAAGCTTTTGCATTTGGCTTGACAACCACCCTCCCGCCCCTGCTCTCAGTCTCTCAACCTTTTCCCTTTTGAAATCGTGCTCTTCTTCACCGTTACACTTTCTTTCGAAACCCAAAGCCTTAGTTGTACCGCGAGTTACGCGTTCGCGTCATCTTCTGGCTCATTTGCTCCTCCTGCACGAGCTTCCCTCGGAACTGCCTGACTTGATCCAACGCGGCGAGCATGGTGTCGCATTGCTGCACTAGAAGTTGTTCCCACTTTTGAGCGTACGCTAGAACAGACAAAGATTTTACACGTCAGCCTGGGGATACGAAAGCGAACGGAAAGCAACGGGTCACATTGGAGACACAGTGGGCTGTCTCCGTTCCTTCGCAGGCCAAGATACAACGAACAAAAAAGAATCTCTGCTCAAAAGAGAGTTTTTTCAAGGGCCTCGCCGAGTTCTTAAGCGTGGAATATACAATGAGGGAAATTCCCAGCCGGCGAGGCACGATGTAGACACTGACATGTATGAGACCTGCGAAAGGACCCCCGCTTAAAAGGCACGCTTTTCTCCATGGGAATAAGGGTCGTCGCGGAAGCGCACTTCTTAAAAAGCTGTAAAAGCGTAAGCCTTTTATGCGAGCCGACTAAAGAGAATCTTCGATCGTTGAGTACTCCTGTTAAAGTGTAAGTATAACTTCCAGGAAGAGCCGTCTGCCCCTCCCTCGGATACATTGAGTTCGGAACAGCTTCCCATGCTTTTAGTTTTGTTTCTAGCGGTAAGTTTGTTACATTAGCCGCACAAAGATTATTAGTGCGAAGGAAACACATATACCGTTACATTAGCAATCCACAAAAATAACATTTATTAACAATAGTAAGTCCGTATACATACATGAGATAGATAACACGTCGGGTGACTCCAAGTGGACAGCCCCTTGATATATTAGTGTCTTACGCTTCGTGGTCAATGATACTACTTACGCGAGAGTCTTTAACTATACGGTAGAAATATATTTCCCCCTTCTAGGCGAGGCATCAAGTCACGAAGACGGTTCCGGCAGCAATTGACTATATTAGATTAAAAGACTGGTAGAAAAGAAAAAAGTTGGGCTTACCCTGCCAGCTGTGGAGATCCAGACCCCAATTCTCATTGGGGCATTAATTTAGAAAAAGGTCAAAGACTTTTCCACTGCTTGATTAATTTGAAAAAAAATATCTAGCATACTATTAGATATTTAAAACCCTGTTGAATTCGTAATGACTGACAGGGAACTTCCTATTATTCTCATGGAATTGAAATCTATGTGAATTGTAAGTACTGTCAAAAAGCATTATTTTTGAGGATTTTCGTGACTGATATGTTCGTGAAATATTTTGCGAATGTGTCGCGCTATTAGTATCGAAGTGCATTTTAAAAGAAGCTGCGCGTTTAGGCGACTTATGAGCGTGGATCGAATAATTTCGTACCGTCAGAAAATTGTTTTCTCTCTATAAGGCGTCTACGTAAAGAGAACCTCCTCAGGTAGGGTGAATCAAACTTTGTTCTTTTCCGCCTCAAATCTGCAAGGGTTGTCGATCAATTATATTTTTCATATGTATGATGTAGGCATACGGAGTGATCATATAACAAGTGCGTGATTTAATTAAAAACGTTTTTCTTTACGACTACGCTTACTACTCTTGCTTATAATACTGGCGCAATCCTCTTTCCCTAACCGACTAGCTGCGTGCTCTAAAAGGCACAACTGGAATGTATTTATTAAACGCTCAACATAATCGCTTACAAGATATGTGTTCTTTAAGATAAGTTTCACTGGCGCCTTTACAAGCCGACCGTTTCTCTACGCAGTCAACGCAAAGTCCCTATTTGCGTTGGGAAAATCGGCTGAAATGCAAATACATCTGCGTTCTGTTTCAACTAACAGAACGCACATTCTCTCCAACAATGGAGAATCTTTCTGGCAAATAATAACAGACAGTTACGAGTTAAAAACATTAAGTAAAGATGAACAACACGGGCGCACACTAATCGAGACTGATACACACATGCAACAAAAGCTTGGAATGTGCGAAAAACAATATCGAAAGTGGCAAAACACATATTCACACGCAAAAACGCAGATGATATTTCAGGAAAGTCAAATTGAAGTAACACTTAACTGTGATTCATGTCTACCAGGACTTGAACGCTTCTGTCTTAAACTCTATTATACTAATCCGTAAAGATAGAAAAATAAAATGGTACATTATCAAAGTAAAATGTTCCGCGAATGCCCAGCTTAGGGATACAACACAATGTGTGTCTTCTTCCAAAGGTAAACACGGGCTTAGAATAGGGAAAAACTGTTACTGCTCCGCCCTTTTGTCCATATATATAAAAAATGTAATGTACAGCAAAGGCAGTAAGGAGAATAGAAAGAAGCTCTTGAAAACGGACACTGCCTTGATCCACAGTTTGTGAGGTAGTTTCTCGGCTGTTCTATCCATTTTGAAGACTTTACAGGAATAATCCATTGTTGATTTGTGCTGATTTGATTCAAATTCAGAAGGCTGTATGTTTCTGTGTTGACCACTTGATCGATATCGTCTAATTGTTACATTCTCATGAACGGTTGTGTGTTTGTCATTACAGATGTCAATGCATGGCCGACAATCGCAGTTGTCGACCTTTTTGTCAGGCTCACATTCCTCGTCTTTTAAATTAAACTTGTTTGAGCAAAATAACTTAGTCTTGGACAATGGCTTTTTATCATCGAAAGCATCGAGATTGTAATTATAATTCGTCGAGCCATTGCTTTCATATTTCATTCCTATAGTACCGTAGAACGAATGTCGACGGTTGATATTGCTATCACTATTGAATTCAAATTTCCTGACGCGATCGTTAAATCTGCCTGTCCACTGATACTTTTGTTGTTTCCTTTTTTCAGTTGTAGACCATTTGTTGCGGCCTGTAGTCTTTAATGAAGGGTATTTGACAGAAAAAGCGGCATTCAAAAAATTGTGCTTTTGATTGTCTGCTTTCGATCGCTTCTTCTGTGAACTTGTATTGGCGTCCACCTTGTAGGAAGAATTCAGTTGGCACTCACTCTCATCAGGAGTGAATGCCTTTCTCAAATTTATTTCATTCATTTCGTTCGTCCAGGGAGATCTAGATACATTCTTCATGGATATTGGAGCGGTTTTTAAACCTGACCATGATTCAGTGTCAGAAGCGGAGTCGATTTCGTCGTTTACCGGAACCTTTAGTGTCTCATCGTTGTCTCCTTGGTTCTGGCCTAACGTGAACATTGAATTTACCTTAGTGTCCACTTCGGGAATCTGCGCGGATGCAAAATGCCATACGCTTCGAAAGTTCAAAGGCAAAAAAGCCTTCTTGTTTCATGTAGATTCTTTCCGACAATGGCACTTCTCTCTCTTCCCTACTTGCGCGTCACTCTAACGTGAAATTACTCGTTGCCTACACTGCGTATTAAGGTGCACTAAAGCAAAGCAGCTAAAACCAGGCTACGTCGTCTTTCGAACCAAACAGTGCACATTCCAATACATGCAGAGGTGCGAATAACACTATTCACAAACGCAAAAGCGCATGGAAAATACATCGTGTAAAGAAGAAGTATAAAAGCTGAGTAAACTATTAGACTTCTGGAGATCATTACGCGTGTACTGTAATTACTAAATGCTATGCTTGCTAATGTCGAAGATAATAGGTCATGAAAAAATTATATGGAGAACAAAAATGTCAAAGCTAAAGTTTACACTCAACTAATCAATGTTCTATCGCAACATAATGATACATTTGACTACCGAAAAAATGAAATAAAACGTGCAGGAAATGGTTGGAGATCTCTTACCTTCTTGATCGTAGTCCACTTCATGCGTCACGCTGAAAACGCTGTGGGCGTCATTTAGGAATTTGGTGGAAACGTCCATGACCATTTTGTGCCTATCTAACACTTCCTCTTCTAACATTTGGAGCTCCGATACCGTCTCGTGGAAAGTATAAAGATCTTGCGACAGCTCGCCTTCCTGAAACATAATATTACCAACCTTGGATGTAGCTGAGAATTATTTACAATTTCACCTCTACAAAGACCTTCGCAGAATTTCCTCTTTTCTCACTGAATTGCCATGATTACTTACATTAAGAGATCGGAGCTGTGCCAAATCACTATCCGATAGAGCACTGTCGTTCAGCTGTTCCTCTATCTTCAAGCCTCGCTCATCTTCGGTCGGTGAGACCTTAACTTCTGTAGGATCTGTAGCTGCTAGTTCTTTAACACGGTCTGCATATCTTAAAGTATTCAAAGAGTGCTCACACGAACTCATTCCAGGACTGATCATAGCGATCTGTAATTATACAAAGAAAATTCACTTGTTTTATGATTGAACATATTAGGCGTCACTCAGTTATAAAAGCACAATAATTACCATGCACGTTTTTGACTTCTCCCCAATAAAACTGTCCCTCAAAACTTGCGTCAGCTTGCTTGCCCTAAATGGTAAATGCGTTCCCTTACGACTAAGAGCGCGGATACACTCTTTTAAGGCTAATAAAGATTTATTTATTTCGGCTCCTTCCATTCCTGTAATACACATTTAATTTTTACCATGTCTTGGGATAATGTGAAACATTTGTTCTAATATACTGAACGTACGGGTTTGTCTGTTGGCCGAGGATGTATCGGCACCTCTCTCGTTACCAGCGAGATCGATTAGAGAGAACTTCCCATGAACCTTGTGCGTTCCAGGCGTACGTGCGATGATTTGGAATACTGCGTGCGAGCGCGAGGAATTGGAATTCGCACTGGTTTGCCCACTAGTCCTGGCGCTGTTCCCATGCTGAATAAGCTTTAATACTTCATCGCACGTCTCCACAACTTTCTCGGTCAACCCGATAATTTGAACCTGAATCAATAGCAATGAAATTATCAAGCGTAACTTCCTGGAAACTTGAAACAAATCGATATCCATATGAAACCCACTTGTTGTTTGCCGTCTTCTAAAACCCTGAGCTTCTGTTTATCCGCCAACAAGTCAAACACTTTTCCAGAATATATTTCGAAGAAACTCGCGGAAATAACTAGATTTAGTGGTCGATACTTTGCCGTCTTGAGGTACTTAAACACATCCTTCGCGACCATGGCGTATATCCCTTTCTTACAGTCTTGCGTTTTCCCATTGAAGTCACCACCCATAGTATGGGTTTTTCCACTGCCCGTTTGACCATAAGCGAAACACGTGGCCATTCCACCTTCGAAGATCGTCTGCACCAAAGGCTTCGCGGTATACTTGTATACTATCTCGTTGTTGCACGTCTCATCGAACGCATAATCGAATCGAAAAATCTGGTTCTCCAAATACTTCGTCAAGTCTACCTTAGACTTTGGCTCGTGTACCACTATCTGATCTTTACTGGGCACACTAACCACGTCGACTTCTTTACGCGTTACCTCTTTCTTATTCAACGGTCGCTTCCTCACGCAAACGGTGATCTGATGATCCTCGACAGCGTCGCTGTCACGCAGTGGTCGAAAATCTATACTATTCTGATACTCCCTGCAAGAGGAATCCAAGTTAAGATCCCTCACTACCCTCTTGAACGAGTCTTCTTTTTAAAGAAATGTCAACAAGTGTCTAGTTACCCTATTGCACTGACCTTATCATAGCGAGAAACTCCCAATTAGGATTACCAGGATCGAGATTCATGAGGGCTTCCTTTTCCTCCTTAAGTTCAGCCTGCCGTTGCCTTCTCTCTTCCCTGTTCTTCTTCAATTTTTCAACTTCCTTCACTACATTGGATCGCCTGCTCCGACCATTTTCTATCTGGCTCTGCTGTTGCTGCTGCTGTTGTTGTTGCTGTTGTTGAGCTTGCTGCTGTTGCTGCAAGAGCTTCTGCTTATTGGAGGTGGCTGTTACATTGAAAGTGGCGGGTGTCGTCGGGGTCGGTGGTATGTTCTCAGGCTCTCGTCGACTGGTCAATCCAGTGATGGTATCACCGTGACCGTTGACAGGTGCAGTCGGTGGCATGATGTTAGTTGGGCGACCACCCTGACGCTGGTTTTGCTTAATCGGTACTGCTATAAGACAATATCATCCTAACAAATATCTGCCGGAAGCCACGAGTCGAATACCACGAACGCACGAACCCCCAAACATTTCCCAACCATCCAAATTTAGACATGCATTCGGTTGACGCAAGAATCACAACAAACAATCTCCGATTCAATAGAAGGCGATTGTATTGATTAGTTAAGAACATTACCGTGCTTGTCCTGCGGGCTGGACACCTCGACAGAATCGAGAACGTCGTTGTCGGCGTTATCAATCCTGTTCTTTCGCCGAAAACAGTAAGCCAGCGGATCGAATCTCATGGTATTGATATGTGTAATAAATAATTACTGGTATCTGGTACAATTAACACTCGCGAACTCGATAAAAAGGGGATTAAAGGAAAAATAGGGAGCGCTTGCCGGGCAGTGAGGAACACAGCACGACTGGCGTGCAGGCTCTGCAAGTCGAACGGGGTCCTTGCCCTTGTGCCTTGCATATAGCACAGAAATATCGATAGTCACGGGTGAAGCACGTACGGGAGGCTAGGACACGCGAGTTCTCCTCAAGTCAAGCGAACGGCACATGCTCCGCCAAGTATATCGTCCTGCCGTGCAATTGATTGAATGTCATGGGAACTCGATTCGTTCGTAATACGCAACTCTTCTGGACCCGCACAACTCGCCAGAGTTTATGCGGCCAGCAAACAATAAGTATTAGAAATCATTATTTCACGTGACCTACCTTTAACCGGAATAGATGGCCTTATCGAATGCTGAAAAAGAAAGAAGAACACTGTGACAGTCTAAAAAAAGATTAATAACCGCAAGGCTGTCGTGCGCCAAAGCCTAGATAGTAGCGTACTACGTCTAGTGGTGCTCATTAACGGGGCATGATAATCTCAATCTATGACACAAGCCAAGTGTATGATACATTGTTGATGACTAGCATAAGGGGACTCTCGGCGACGATGTGAGAAAATAAATGAAAGCTCGTCATACCGATTTTTCACGCGGCAAGGGGGAGCAGAGTCTCCTTAGGAAAGGGTTATTTCGGGCGACAGCGCACGGATGTTGTAATCCAGAGTTCCTCGAGGAGTGGCGGTGGTGTCCGTGGTCGGATAGGAATCGCGCGCGGTGCGGAAGCCGTGAGAGATAACTGGTATGCTCGTGCTCTCGTGAGACGATCGGGGAGAATACGTATATCGGCGAGCTCGATCGTGAGAAGGAGAGAAGCCAGTTCGAATTGGCTCCCGTCCGCGAACGCCGGCGAAAAACAATAAGCGAGGCGCAGACAACGACTGGCCTTGTTTGGATCCACGCGTCTAATCCAACTCTCGCCACCCCATTATCGATTAGGCGGGAAGGGAAAAAACCGAGTGATAGAGCGTGGCAGCTCGCGCTAATGTACTTGGAAATCGATGGGTGTGCGAGGGTGTCACGCTACAGAATATAGAGGAGTGTGTAGAGAGGAGAGAGAGAGATAGAGAGGCTGGTGCATAGGAACGCGGTGGAGTTGGGGGGTGGCTCGGCTGGTGGGCGGGTGGAATCGCAAGGACAGAGGACATAGACTGGGCCAAGCCGCCGGCAAATCCAGACTTTTGTCTCCACCGAGACAAAACTCTAATTTGACGAAGGCTTGACGAGGGAAGGAATTGTGTGGGATGCGCGTTACCGAATGACGAGATGAGACTCGTACAGGAAGCGTTGCGGATGTGAGGCCATTTCTTGCGGTAGGACCACCGTGCCGTCCAAGGCAGCCCTCCTCCTGGTTCTCGAGCTCGTCAACCCCCTCATCCTCCTCCCCCGAATACTCCTGCTGATGACGTCAATAACGTCCAACACGTAGCCATTAGGTGGCAATAGATGTAGTAAAAAGAGATTGAGCGGGGGGAAAAATGAGAGGTGGATGTTGGGGATGGCCGAGCGGCAGAGATCGGAGTATGAGAGGCACGGTCGTGTGATTTTGGGATTCGAGCGGTTTGCAGACGGATTGCCAAGATCGTTGGTGATCCATCGCCGAGCCAAGTCCGTGATAATGAGCAGCGTCCATGGAGGAAAAAAGATGTTATCATGTTAATAGCAGGCATGAGCGGGCGACAACGATCGCTAGTCCTCTCCCGCCTTCCATCTCCCTGTCATTCCGGTGCAGCCCCATACTTAATTCCGCATTAGGGAAAACACTTTCATGCGCGCACACCATGTCCTTCGATAAAAGGCTCGCAAAGTCTACTAGCTGATCAGGAATGTCAGGCTAGAGCAGTGATTCGTGATACTCCGCCGGCAAGGGCTGCACTCGGAGGAGACTATAACGATACTACAATAGAATGGGCCGAACCCCGAGCCTGACTTGTCTCTGATGTACACACAAGGTACTCAGGCGTGAAAGCCGGCTGTTAGAGAGAGATGCGTATCGTACTGGGAGAAGGAAGAGCGACTGACGATGAGAGATCCTACCTGAAAGATATACAGGTACTGGAACATACCTGCCACCGAGCAAACACTAAGAGAACCGAAGACGAGGCATTGCGTGAGAACCCAGACGGGGGTTAGAAGCCCGTAACCCGGGCAACGCGTCAACAAGGTTCGATTTCCAGTCAATAGACTTGCAGCTTTCACGAGCAAGTGACTACTCGCTAAATAAAAAAGTCCACGCTGCTAAGCTTGCACGCTCTACGCACAGGCTGCAACTAGAGAGCGCGATCCCCAGCGCCTAACACATCCTCTATCTCTATGCGTATGCGGAGCAAGTGTTCGCCTTTACGTACTCGATGAATCTGACACTACTCGTTACTCGGTGGGACAATGAGAGGGTAGGTGACGATTGGGGGTGGTCTGTGATACCTACCACTTCCCGGGAGTTGAGCATGAAGCTGATCATCGGTGCCGGTGGTCCCATCGGTTTCTGGATCAACTCGGGATTCAACTCGAGGATCGTGTCGATCTCCAGCTGAAGCAGGCAAACCATTTCATCAGTTTCTGCAGCCTAGCAAGTGCCTCGGTTGTGTCGTGTGCCACGTGTGTCCAGTTTATGCTGCTCTCAACTACCTTTCGCCGCGGTATCTGACTTTGCCGCATCATCCTTTTGCCAACACACTTTTCACACACGACACAAGCTACTCACTCAACCAGAGAATTTACCGAGAATCACGATAAAACTGACAGAACTTTAGATTGAATTCGCGTCGAAGCGACTCCGATGCAGGTCGAAAATAGACTCGCGCTCTCATTAGAGGGGCGCCCGCATGTTACCTGCCTAACACGTTGCATAAGCGCCAACTTGAAAATAGCGAAATAATCAGAGGGAGCCCCAGTCCATCCAAAAAACGGGCAACGTTAAAGCGAATCGTCACAGTTCGCACGTTCAACCGGCGCAAAAAAAAGATTTAATTCTCTTTCAATAATATTTGCTAATTTCAAAGTATTATAATGTGGTATGCATCCTGTCAGGATTGTCCTTATGCAATTTGCAGACTGTACCCGAGACAAATAAGATTGGAGATTACGCGACGAGTGGGCAAATAAAGTGGTGTGTTTATCTCCTAGTTTCTCTACCCTTGATTACATCGTCGGCACTTACCTCCTTCCCCTTGGTCTCGCCTTTCTCGTACCATTCTACTGTAACCGTACGCTGCTCCCAATTCACGTCGGAGACGACCGCGGAATGTACGCGACCTGCAACAAAAAGGCGGTCCTTCCATTATACGGATGACACCCATGGGACACTATTGTCTATAGTAGCAGGTAAGTAAGCTCGTCGTCTCGCTACTCCGAGAGACGGCGACCTCAATGTTTATATTAAACGAGAATAATAGAGATCGCACCATTCGCGGTCTCGCCGGGGCTTTTAACACCAATAGCAGCCTTCGAAGGCGTGGAAAATCGGGGGATCATTGAGCCACGAGATGTTTGAGCGACTGCTTGTTTCAGCTCCGCTCGATTATTGCCTGCCGATTGAAAAGCGTGTGGGCTATTGAACCTCTCGGCTTTTCGCTCCTTGAAATTCGACGAGATCGACTTTCTTGCCCGAGAAATATTCCCTTTATCCGCGACGCCTTTTACGCCCGTCTCCTCTTTCTTCTCCAATAAAACATTATTCGCAGATCCATTGCAACTCGAGTCTTGCGTGTCCCTTTGATGGGAGGACTTCCTCGTAGAGGAGGAAGACGCTGGGAAGTTGATCCTCGATGCTCTCCTATCTTCTGATTTATTTATCCTACCACTCGCTCTGGGAAGACCGGGGATGAATGTCTCCTGGCTTGTATGCACCACCGAGCCACTTTCCAAGTCATCCAGAGAAACGGTACTAGCTTTCTCGGACACGACTTCATTTTCATGATGGATACTCTCCTTCGATCCTGATGTGTATGCTTCCTCAAGTTCCGAGAGGGAATCGTGCTCCACGCTATCTGTTTCCATACTTGTAGTTGATTCCTCGGAGATCCCTTCTTCAGTTGGATTATTCCCAATCGGGGACGATTCCCAGTCAATACGACTTTTCCCATCCTCGGACACTTTTTCTGAGCTTTCTTGTAGCAGGGCATCGTTGGTTTTTATTGCCGAATCATTTAGTTTCTCTGGGATATGCTCGGTTAATGGGTCCATTAAGGGGAATGGGTTGCTTGATCTCGAGGATTCATGCTTTCCGTCTGATTTCGATTTTATCTTAGACTTTTTATCACCCTCCAATTTTCTTCGCCGACCCAAAGCTTCTTCCTCTTTCTCATTGCTTTTGGCACCGTCTTTCGTACGACAAATGCACAGCGAGAATAGACCCATTTTAAATGCGGCCTGTTTTAACCTTTTAAAAAATTCCACTTTAGGATTCAAGTCGTGGGAGCATCTTGGAGGATGGCATTGGTCAGTTCCAATGGAAAACAAGTGATGCTAAGGAATGATTTCATGAATCGACTGGTCGAGGGAACTGGTTCCATCTTGAATACATCAATGGCACCGGCATTCGGACAACTGTATTATTCTTTCTCCTATTCCAGGTTGTGTTCTCAGTACTACTTGTGCAAGAGCTCGTCGCACTTCACGTGATAATGCGATTGCTCCTCTTCAAAGACTCACAGGGAGCTTTAACAGGTTTTGTTGACCTGGGCGAGAATCCGATTAGCATGGCCAGGGCCGTCACTCAACAGCAACTCTATCTATGTGTCTGTGTGTGCTCCAGTTTACGTAACGTCCGCTCGAGACTTAAATCACACTGGCCATTTTCCATGAGCAGCGTGCGTGTGTCCTTCAGAGATGCACCAATTCAACTGGTACCACTTGCTCTCCCAGTTCCCAAAACGATTCTTCAGTTTTATTCTCCTTCTAACTGGAGAACTCGAGAATAGTCTGCCAGCTTCTTTTTTCGCTCCGTCGCAGTATAAAAAAGGGAGAAGAGTCGACGCCCAGCCGATACCAGGCTAAATCGAACCACGTGGAATCCTCCAAGAAAGTGCGAGAGCACTTTGGCATTCCTTGGATTCTTCGAATTGCACTTTTCCCTTTCCAAGTCGCGAATTCTTCCAGCAAGTTCGGCGTGTTCAACTTGGAAAGAGTGGATAGAGTCAGTGGAGACGTAGCTAGACCGAGGAGGATACGAATGCACTCACAGCAGCCGCACGTGGAGCAGTAACGGGACCGTTTGCCGAATGAGAAATCGTGCTGGCGATGAAATATTGGCTGGAGGATGAGTGTCGACGGGCGGTTTATCGCGCAATATTGACTGGACGTGGTGACGGAGTCGAATTGAATCGCGCTGGGACGAGTGTGCAGAGGAAGCAGAGCAAAGCGGGGCGAGCCGGGTCCGCTGGGACTGTCGGCTAGACGAGGTAAGGCGAGCCGATGCGACACACACAGGACGTCACGACACGACGACACGATTGACTGATATCCACCTCGTTCTTCTCCCTCTATCTCTCTTTTTCTCTCTCCCTCGCATAAAACCATTTATTATAACGCTTAACGAGTAACTTCACCGGAACCCTGCCCCTTCTATGGATCAGTTTGTGTTCGTACCAAGGGTACCAGACTACTCGAGGCACAGGATCGCCGCCGCACATCCATTGACAAACTCGATGGACCGCCCGTCAGAGAGTGGACACCCTTGTCTCGATCGTAGCAGGTTCCTAAACTGACTGACTTAATAAGCCTGAGGTCAGTGCAAGGCGGGCGCAGTCGGTGATAACGAGGAAATTTGTTGGAAGCACGTTAATTGAGACGAAGCCAGCCACAACGAGCCTGTGCCATTTACGGCGCGGCGTTAATGGAACCGCCGATGAGCCCAGCGCTTGGGAAAGAGTGCGATTCTAAAAGCTGGCCTCGTTAAAGCTGAGCTTTCCAACGGCAGATGTGTCGAATTCTAACTGGAAGGAGTCTGAATGGCTTGAATCTAGAAGTTGTTGGCTTTTCCGGCGAGTCCCGGCCACTGGAAACTCATCTGGTATTCGCGATATACGACTCGACTGTCTCCTGATGCGTGACCAGCTGATACACAGACCGTATTGGTTTACAGAGTAGCTAGACTCGGAAGTCGAGCCTGCGAGCATGGACACTCTCCTCTCGCTGGAAAGCCGCTCGGATAAAGTCAGTTCAATAAGAGCAACCATTTCCTGGATGTGTCTTTCATATTGCTCATCTAACCAGCAATGATTAGGATTTCTAATTATGATAAAAAGGAGAATTTTTCTTTCGATAATCGCGGAAGTCCGAAAACCTTCGAAAAAATATCCCTCAGAAATTTGCGAAAAAATGAATTTTGAGCTAGGGCTCTGGAATTTTTATCACTTCTTCCTTGATGCAAAAAAACACTTTCTACAAAGTTTCAGCCCCGGGAAAGGTCGGGAAGATAAAAAAACATAGAGAAAACCGTTGAAATGAAATATTCAAGATCGGTCTTCCACGTGTTTTAGGTAGAATTCCGGCATTTCCCCCACAACATTTATGTTTTTTTTCCGTTTTGAGACACGAGCAATCGAAAAATCAAGCGTTCGTTCCGGTCCCGAGACCTTCGAAAAATCGAAATTTTTTGAAGGGGTATGCCTTAAAAAATTTGCGAAAAAATGAATTTTGAGCTAGGGCTCTGGAATTTTTTCTACTTTTTCCTCGATGCAAAAAAACATTCCCCACCAAGTTTCAGCCCCGGGAAAGGTCGGGAAGTTATGAAAACATAGAGAAAACCGTTGAAATGAAATATTCAAGATTGGTTTTCCACGTGTTTTAGGTAGAATTCCGGCATTTCCCCCACAACATTTATGTTTTTTATCCGTTTTGAGACACGAGCAATCGAAAAATCAAGCGTTCGTCCCGGTCCCAGAACCTTCGAAAAATCGAAAATTTTTGAAGGGGTATGCCTTAAAAAATTTGCGAAAAAATGAATTTTGAGCTAGGGCTCTGGAATTTTTTCTGCTTCTTCCTCGATGCAAAAAAACACTTTCTACAAAGTTTCAGCCCCGGGAACGGTCGGGAAGATAAAAAAACATGGGGAAAACCGTTGAAATGAAATATTCAAGATCGGTTTTCCACGTGTTTTAGGTAGAATTCCGGCATTTCCCCCACAACATTTATGTTTTTTATCCGTTTTGAGACACGAGCAATCGAAAAATCAAGCGTTCGTCCCGGTCCCAGAACCTTCGAAAAATCGAAAATTTTTGAAGGGGTATGCCTTAAAAAATTTGCGAAAAAATGAATTTTGAGCTAGGGCTCTGGAATTTTTTCTACTTCTTCCTCGATGCAAAGAAACACTTTCTACAAAGTTTCAGCCCCGGGAACGGTCGGGAAGATAAAAAAACATGGGGAAAACCGTTGAAATGAAATATTCAAGATCGGTTTTCCACGTGTTTTAGGTAGAATTCCGGCATTTCCCCCACAACATTTATGTTTTTTATCCATTTTGAGACACGAGCAATCGAAAAATCAAGCGTTCGTCCCGGTCCCAGAACCTTCGAAAAATCGAAAATTTTTGAAGGGGTATGCCTTAAAAAATTTGCGAAAAAATGAATTTTGAGCTAGGGCTCTGGAATTTTTTCTACTTCTTCCTCGATGCAAACAAACACTTTCTACAAAGTTTCAGCCCCGGGAACGGTCGGGAAGATAAAAAAACATAGGAAAAACCGGCAAAATTAGGCGGAATTTATCAATCAGGAAGGTGTTTCCGATTGATTTCGGTTGAATACCGACTTTTGCGTCACTGATTCTTTGCGTACTACTAATTTTAATGCTCAAACTGTCGATCTCTCAACAATTCAGAATAGTTAGAAAAACTAGTAATATCAAATGTATTAAGATATTGGAGAAGCAGATAAAAATCAGTCTAGCCGTATTTCGGTCCAGACTGCTGCTGACTCGGCTGCATCTGAACGAGTAATAATCTTGGGATCTCTGAAATGCTGAGGCGGATCGATTGAGCATTAAGCTTCCTCTCCGGACACTCAGTAGTCATGTCGTCATGTAACCCAGGTATATAAAGCGCAGATTGGACGGCGCGGCGTAACGTTTGCGAATGAACGAAATGCCACAATTATTAGACGGGTTTCACCAATGAAGCGTAGAATAGGTGGCTGCGTAACACACTGTCACCAGTCACCAGTAGACGAATTGATCGGGGCCGCGTTACTGCCGTTCCCATATTGCACCCTGCGGAATTCTGAGGTGGGTGCTGGACTGCATGCAGTCGGAGTGAGAGTGAGAGGGGAGAAAGAGGCGGAAGAGGAGGAAGAGGAGGAAGAGGAGGAAGAGGAGGAAGAGAGTAGCTCTGGTGCCTGGTGCATCCGTGTGGGGCGGCACCTTCGCAAAGATGCATTTTACCGACGAGTACGAATTCATAGGCCTGCCTGCCTGCCTGCCTGCCTGCGCTGGGAATCCGCCTCGCGCCTCTCGAGTCTAGCCGAGCTGAACTGAGGAAGGAAAGAGGCACAGCAGAACGGGGCAAATTGTCCTCGCTTCGACGACCCGGACGATCTTAGCTCGGCAAGCAAGACGCACTCAGGCGTCATCCGCGCGATCTCATTTACCTAGCTCGCCTTGCCGCGCCGCGCCGCGCACCTCGCCCCACCGTCGACCCAGCGAATTGAGAGACGGAGATTGACGGGCGCGTTGGCAGAGAATAACGCTGAGTTTCCTCTTAAGCGGACAAAGGGCTCTCCTCCTCGGCCGTATCCGCCCTCGAGCTGGCACAGATCCAACCTCGGATAGCCCTCTAAATTTACATCCGATACTTGGCGCGATCGATCTTCACCGAACGGCTAGAGCACATGTCCGCTCTGTCCGGAGCCTCGCATTTATCCAGAATAGGATAATTATCATTAAAGAATACGAGTCCGTTGAAATCTTATGAAAAGATTAGGAATGAAAGAAGGCGGGGTTAACGGAACATTGGGGCGCAATGAGTTAAAAGAGAGTGGAGAACTAAGAGGACGAGTGAGATCATCCCAGAATCATTGAGGTATGGAAGGCCCTCTTATAGAGAGGCCTTCCCGACCCATTTGCTTTCCGTCATCGAGCGCGATTCCGATTTCTCCGTGGCTAGGGCTGCGGTTGGCACGCAAGTGGGCGATATAGTATATCGCCCATCGGCCGTACACCACACTTCTCCGGCTTACGAAAGACACTAGCTCTCTGAATGCGGACATTCAAATCCGTAATATCGAACCGCATGCAGAGCGCGAGCCTGGCCTGCTTGCTCCACGCGAGAACTTGGATGCTGCTTGAACCTCGACCTTACCCTTTAGACTCCCCTTCGAGTACAGCCACTCTACAAGGACGAGACTCTCCCACCCACCCACATCATATCCCTTTTCTCTCTCAAAGCGCCCAAACTAGCCGAACCAAGCAAATATTTTACAAAGCTGACAATCTACTGGCACAATGCCGCCGTGAAAACAATTGCCTCGTGGAAAAATAAATATTTTCCTGTCGACTCAACGCCCACTCAACCGAACAGTATTTCAAATTCAAATATGGAGCAATTAATTAACACTTGCGTTACGCCAATAACTACCGTTCAACAAAGTAAACGTACGTCTTCGTGTCTTGAGTGGAATAAAAATTCCCCGACACGTGGGCTTACTGATTAAGTCGATTAAAAGAGGTTCGATCTTGATGGGGAGGGAGCGCGGCAAGCTGATAACGCGAACGACTTCCAAGTTAGTAAAAGGGAGTGCAATTCTCCCCGAAATAGATGGATTACTTGATTTAGGGGGAAGCCTGCTGGTGAATTGCAACAAAACATTTTCGTGGGTGACGTAAGGCACGATAGAGCGAGGTTTGGCAAGCTGCGAGTCTCACTCCTGATAGGCGTCCTTATAAGGTTGCAGCGCCCACGTGCGAACGCGGCTCTCGACGGCTCTCGCATGCTTTCGGGCAAGGACTATGCGAAGCCAGGCATTTTTTCTTCACGCTCTCCGTCTCCGTACACCGTCGCCTCGTACTTGACAAGCGCATTATAATTTCGACCCTCTTCTCGCTGGCTATACTTTAGATAGTCCCGAAAAGTCTTGCTACTCTTTAAACCTTGCATCCCCAATATTGAGGGTTGTAAGTAGACGCGTGCAAGGTGTCGCATATGTGGCTGCCATTAGGGTTACGCGTGGAATGCGTGAGAGCCACTTGTTGCGTCCTCGCACACCGCCAAGTCCACTGCGGATTACACTGATCCAATCTAGTCGGTGATTAGATCACCGACTAATCTGTCGTGTGTGTATTGGCTCTCAAGTCTTTCGCACTTCCGAGTCAAGTTGAGACAAATGTCTCGGAGGTGTACGCACATCAAGTGGTGGCCTCAAGAATTGCTGCTTTTAAATTAATGACAGGCGAAGGTTTCCACCCCGTACAGAGGCGCGTACGAGTGACTCAAAGTTGCGGAGAACAAAACAGAGTGCTTCTCGGATGGCGCGCCTTATACGCCCAAGCTGATTGCCTTGCTTTCAAGATTACATTCCATAAAGTAGATTTCGGAGGGCGCATTTCTTAGCTCTACCTGTCTGCATTTACTTCCTACTGGAGGATACATTGGCCGATGAGCTGTTTTCGTAGATTGCCGGGGGATGATTGGCAAGGCTCGCGATCGTTATTCCCGTCGACCTCCGTACCCGATATATCCTTCCGCTAAGCGCCACAATTGGTTTACGCGCCGATACCTCGCCAGAAAAAGAAGCAAGACACTGCCAATTACGGGCTAATCGCCGGACGTGGATATCAGATTGCCACTTTGTCATTCCAAGGAACAATCCCCGTTCTATCCTTCTGATTCTTTCCAGATTATACCTGACCACCTGATGAATCATCAGTCTGCCTTAATAAATATATCTTTCGAAAGTGTAACAGTCAATTGGCAAGGTACAAATTTGCCAGATTTCTTTTCCAAGTGGCAGAATTCATTTGCGAGAGGAGGAGGCAGGCAGAGTTTGCGAGCGTGTGACCGGTTACAAGCTAGTTAGCTCTCCTTTCTTGGCGAGCGGTCTGACTCATTCAGCGGTGAGCGCGTAAATAGAGTCCTGCCGATTATCCCATGAAAGATTGACCGATCGGCTTGCCTTCTCTAAGGCTTGCGGCTCCCGTTCGCGAAAGCGTACCGCGCGTCCGCCTCAATGCCGACAGTTATTCAGTTCATTTCACTTTTTCCCTCGTTCGACTTGGTGATTTTACTCGGCGCTAGTTCTATTCTTCTCGGGGCTCTTTCACTCCACTCGAGCGACTCTGCTTGCTCAAGTAGGCTTCGCTCTCGCTCTCTCTCACTCTCCCCCTTCCCAATCCTCGCGATTCTTCCTACCACAACTATGTACATAGATGGATTCTCGCGGCGAGTGGTGTGTCTAGTTCGGAGTCTAAGTAGTCGCGGTAGATAAGGCACGGGATGAAAGATGGGGTCGTCGGGGTGGTTTCATCTCGGAGTGTTCATCCGAGTGGATGCTGGCGCGCTACGATGCAGCACCATCAGCGTGTGCATACCGAGTAATTTTAGACCCACGCGCCTTGCGAGACACTCGCCGAGTCGGCGTCCCCGTCGCCGTCGCCGTCGCTCCGCTGGACCCAGCAACCCGTCAAAAGTCGATCTCGACCTTCTCTCAACTACCGATATCACTCCCGGCCTCTCCTCTCCTCTCCTCTCCGCTCCATTCCGTTCGCCTGCAGCAGCAGTCAAGGTTACTCTCGGCGGCGCCCCTCAACAATCCCCTTCTTCCGCGCGGAAAGGAAGGATCGCCAACAATTTTTCTCCTCTTCCTTCGATCCTCCCGCACTAGTTCCGAGAGCGTGGCTTCGCTCGACCTACTATTCCCACTCTTGGAGCACTAGCCACTCCACTAGTAGAGAGATTCCCTGGTTAACGAAGCGGCACGCGCGAGCGAGACACTCTTCCGCGCAGACGGTCAATGATAATCACTCGCTCGCTCGCTCGCCTTAGCAAGTGCAAATGAGTTGGGAAGATTTGTAGGCTGCATGAATGAGACACACCTAGTGATCGCCAGACATTTGTCGAGCGACGTGCAGGTAATTACAGATACTGATTGCCGAGGCGACAGATGAACCTTGCCAAAATTGCGTGTCGCGTCCGATCAGCGCACTCGCTCTTCCTCGCTCCGTCGCCCTCGACCTCTCTCGGGCTGGACGCGACGCGACGCGGCGCGACACCAGGAGACAAAGAGCCTTGCCCGCCACTCTGCCTATCGCCAATATCGATCTCACACCTTCCCACAGCATACCGCATACGAGTGTTGGCAGTTTAAAGAAGCATTGCTCAGACTGATTCGTTCATGAGACGCTTTTAACATGGCATTTATCATTGCGACGAAACCGTGCCGTATGAATCAGAAAAATCAATTCCACGGATACTTATGGATGAGAGGCGCATTACCGATCGCCAGTGCGCACACCGCGCCATTTATGTGAACTTGTACCTGGCATAGCCTTATCGTTTGAACCGAGATCGCTCACGCAATTCTGACGAGACTAGGAGCTACGGAATATTACATGCCAGCTGAGGAGGCTCCTTTAATAATAGGAGAGAAGAGTATTGGATAATCGACGCAGGAGTATTGCCAACAAAAATTGGGTACCGACCCAGCCAATTTTTCCACTCTCTCGGTTCCCTATTGCCTGGCTAGCCGTTCGCCCCGCTTACCTTCACAATAAGAATAGGACATTCTTGCCGAGGAAATTTCCAAGAGGGCGACGAGAGTGAACGATAAATGCGAAATGAGTTGGACGATCAAATAAATTGGAAAAAGGGGGAATTCCCCATTGGCTGTGGCGAGGATCGTGCAGAAATGGACGAAGTGGAAGCCGAGAAAAGGGGAAACAATCGAAGGCGGCATGCATCGTGCACGAAAATAATCGGGGGATCGATAGAAAGGCAGGAAGGCGAGCGAGGCCGAGTTTCGAAGTACAACTTGGCTGGAATATGTTGGGGAATTGAAGGGAAGGAGGGTTTAGGCAAATTGAGGATGGACAGCGGTGTCGGATCGGGAGCGTAACGGCAGCAAGACCGATTCATGGAATTAATAGGCAGAGGCTCGCAAGATTTTTCCTTCTGGTCTGGTTTCCGCGCACCAGTGTACCCGGACTACAACTACAACACACGGTGAAAGGACATCCGTCTTCGGAGGAAGGCGCGCTCCTCCTGCGAAACGTCCGTTATTCCTGCGAAAGACGAATTGCTATGCCGCCGTTCTTGCCAAGCCGACAATAAATTGCCCAACGAACTCTTTCCATGGAAAGGTCAAAAAAGGAAAACAAATATGGCGGGAGGAGGATTAGTTCTTTGAATAGGGTATAACTGCCTAGAGGTAGATATATTGATGGGTCAAGAGAAATGGAATGAGAACGGAGTGATGGGTGAAAAAGGTAGGGAGGCGCAGCGCCGGTGAGCCAAGCTGTCAGGACTAGAGTTTAGCGAAACTCGGCCCACGCGGTACAGCCGAACCTTCCCGGGCTAGGAGGCACTGGCACGTAACTGCGCGGCCAGTCATGACGACTCGTCGCCTATCAAGTGCGCGCCGAGAAGGTTGAAAAAGGGGAAAAAGAGCTGGCGAGGACACAGCTGGTGGTGCGGAGTCGGTCTCGTGCTGGGAGCGCGCACGTCGCACGTCGCACATCGCACGAGGGGTTGCGAACGAACCGCAACCTAAAATTACATGCTCGCTAATGCTAATCGCGCGGAGTCCGGTGCAGGACAGAGAGAGAGAGAGAGAAAGGCCGAGCTGAGCCTAGAGTGGGAGGTGAGGGGGCTGGCAATGGACAAAGGGAGACTGTAGAAAGTGAAGAAAATATCGACTCACCGTCCGTCCGCTTGATGTTTATGCTGTCGCCGGTGTCGATGTCTAACATGTCGCGGTCCATGGTTACTCAGTCAGCTTTGCGCACGGCGGGCACCATAAAACAGCCGCTCGAAGAAACAGGCAGCAGAGGGGGGCAGGCGGTCGAAGTGAGGCGCGATTCCACGCTAGCACTAATCAACGGAGTTAGGCCCGATGCAGATGCGAGCAAGAGGGAGACCGCGACCGAGACCGAGAGACGGCAAGAGCACTCCGAGAACACACTAGGGAGATAGTCGGCGGTTCACAGTTAGCGCGAGCGAACGCGCGAGGGAATGAACGCCGCTGGCTGCCGAGTGCTGCGAGCGACCGTTGACAGTTAGGAGCGTGCGAGCATTCAAAATCACGCGGCAGAGCTGGCGTACCCGCCGTGTCTTGAGCGAGGGCCGTGTCGCGATTTTCACTCCCGATTATATTGCTTGCCGATTGATGTCCGTCTTATTACTCCAAGTTCCTCGACTCCTAGCCTCCTTGTCCTCTTGGTAGGGCTGATTTCCTCGCCCGGCCGGCCCGGTCAGTTGTCGATTCTCCTGCTTGACGTCGAGTCGCTCGCTGCTTGGCCGTGCAGCTGCAATCGCCGGCGCTGCCACCGCCAGCAGCACCGTTCTTCTCTCACTCGGCCGCTCGCTCACTCGCTCACTCGCTCGCACTTGGCTCTCTCGAGACTCTCGGACTTCCACTCCCAAGCTTGCTTTTTCCTCCCTCCTGTCCTAGTGGATATTCCTCGTTCGGGGACGTTCTCGCTCGTCTTCGGAGGCACGCCCGCTCTTTAGCTCCGTTCTCTTGCCCTCTTTCTCCCTCGTAGCAAACCCCGAGAATATATACACGCTCGAGGACCGATATGCCTGGCCAAGCCCGAGGCCCGTCGCCCGTCCTCTCTCCTCCTCGCTCGATTTCAACGCACGCCCGAGTAACCGCCCGACCCAACTCGCGAAATCACATTCGGAAAGCCGTTGCTTTTGTCCGAGGGAGAGACGTTTCCTTTCGTGCCGGGATACTGCCAGTGTCCGTTATTGACAACGGAAGGACTGCGAGCGCCAACTCTCGGCCGGATTTGCCCGCCGCGACACCTGTCCCACCATTCAAATGGCCAATACCGTTGGCCTTGCACCGTGCTGCCATGTGACGTCATCCGAACGCACTCCAATGCCGTCCATTCTCTTCTTTACCGATCTACCTATAATTCTAAGCTGGGCATTTTTTTTTCTTTTTCTTTTTTTATTATTATAATTACAATATTTATTTAAGGGTGTTTAAAATATATAATTATAGAAATATTGAGCAGATATATTAATAAAATTAGCCTCTCTTCTTTGCTGGAAGCAATGCCTGTCTGACCCAAGATTTTAATTCGTCCAAATTCAAATTTTCGCTCACCACCACCCTTTCTACAATGTGTCTAGCCCTGTAATAAAATTCAGAATAATTAAAGCATGGTCGAACCTGATTTTCTGAAATTAATTAACTATTATTAAAGCCTCACGTGTTTTGCCTGTGTGTTTCTGGCATAGGAACAGGTAAAGTTCCATCCTTCATTCTCTCGTACACCTGCAATATGAAATTCAATTAATACACAATTTTAAAAATATATTTTCTTTATTACCTCCAAACTTCTCTTCAAAGTCGGCCCATCTAATCCTACAGTTTGTGCCACAGAATGAGCATAACTAAGGGTTGTACTCCCCTTAGTTAAACGATATAGAAATGCCAGAGTTTGATCCTCATTTATCACATATTCAAAGGTCTTCAATAAAAATATGATTTATTTAGTTAAGGGTTGCATTACCTCGTGTAAAATCTGCAATTTACCTGAGCCTCAATCAGGGGTGATTCTGGTAAAATTCCAATGACCCTGTGAAAGTGCGTCGCCGCAAAAACATGAGGACAACCTTCAGCCCTGTCGACAAAATTTTGCAAGACTGCTGCTAGCAAGGAAAAACCACTAGTTTCACTTGTGCCCTTGCCAAACTCGTCTATTATTACTAGTGAATTAGCGGTGGAGGTGGAAACAGCGAAATTGATCTGGAAAATAGGAAGAGGGTGTTAATATTGATGTTTAGATGACTTTGTGATATTTCTACCTGGCGAAGACTTTGGAGGAAAGTGCTGGCATCGAGTGCGACGCTGTCAACGGAGAAAATCTGGGTCAGGATATGCGATACTGTGCCGATCGTTGCTGACTTGGCTGGTACGAAGCATCCGATGTGGGCCATGAATACGATAAGCCCAACTTGCTTCAGATACATACTTTTTCCGCAAGTGTTTGGCCCAGTCAGTATCTTAAGGCGACTTGCATCGCCACCGGAGAGAATATCGTTCGATACATAAGTCATTGAAAATTCTTGGAGAGGGTGCCGGCCCTCCTTCACCTCTATTATCTGAGACTCTACCATTTTTGGCCGCACGTAATCATTATCACGAGCGACTGCGGCGAACGCTAGTAAACTGTAATAATTAGAGAATAGGCATTGAAGTGTTCGAAAGTAGAAAGATTTTAAAGGGGCGCAAAGTGCCTTGAAGGTCATTTTCCGCATCGAAGCTTACGTGTCTAATTGAGCGCATAATTCAATAGCAGCCAATATACTCTGCGCGTGTTTACTTATGTATTTGACTAGCTTGAGCATCAATTTGCTCCTTCGTTTGTTTATTTTCAATATAATGTCCCCTATTGTGTTATCCAGTTGCCTGGCGGAGGGGCTTTTGTAATATCTCACTCCACTGATCGTGAACTTGAATTCCAAGCCAGGGAAAAGCATTTCGTCCGGTGGTGTGGGGTTCCACTCCTTTATTGCTAGGACATAGCCGATGTTTGGCAAGTAGAACATATTGCATCCGGTTACGGAAGCTGGAAGATGCTCCCGCATGTCCTTCTCGCCCATTGCAGATAATAAGTGGGGCAGACTATCTCTCAGGTGGATCACTGGAATTTCGAAAGTCATGATCCGTCAGGGAGAATTTGGAGCTTAATCGTGATGAGGTGTATAAGGACCCACGTTCGTCGTGTAATGGGTCGACATTCGGCTTAACGACGAACTCATTATATTGACGACTGGCCTCGAAGTCGACGATGTACTCGATGAAATACTTGACGTATTGTATGTCTCTTGTGATGCTCCTGGCAATCTCCCCGAATAAATTGATCTTCTCCTGGTGGGCCGCACATATCTCCGCGATATAAATTACGTGGGAGAGGGTCTGTGCAATCGAGAAAGATTCCTCTTATTGCTTTCTCCTTTATATAACTTATTGGCAACTCGGCGATTAAAAGGCGAATTTCGAAACCTTGTGTAATTTGTGCCAATCCGAAGACCGCGCCTGTGTTCCCGAACATCGGCTCAGAATCACATTAGTCAAACGATTAACGTGTTTCAAGCAGGAGAGAAAATTGTCCACGATACTGTGATTAGAAGCCTCTAAGAAGAACTGGATCGCGTCGTACCTTTGGTTCAGAATTGCAATGTCCTTGGTCGGATGCTGCAGTATTTTCCTATATACGAGCCATTGGGAAGGAAGTAGGTACTTCAATGAAATAGTACATCCGATTGCCATTAAAATGACTTACCACAGAAATTGGGTACCGGATCTCGATTGGCAACGATTCAAGAAACTAAATAGACTAATTCTTTGTGTTCTTGTTGTGCTGTTACCGAACTTAAAGAAGCTAGGATGATATCTCATCTGTGTTATGTTTAGTGCTCTATAAGTATCACTGTCTACGATTACCAGGTCCTTTCTGTCGCAGAATGAACCATTCGAATGATGAAACATCAGAATTAAAATATCTGGATATTAAAAATATTTGTAGGAGTGGACTCACAAGGACATGAATTTTAGGGATACGAAAATTGCTTTTCCAGAAGATGCGAGAGCTATTTGACTCCAGTGGGTATCAAGGAAAATAAGAAGAACTCCTAGAGCATATATCATAGCACGGGCCTTGAAATCAAGGATGCTATTGAGGAAGATCAACCTTTCCTCATTGCTGGCCGTCTCCGGGACCGATTGCAATTGCAGGCATCTCACCCGATGATAGCATCTCTCGTAGTTGCAGTCCTTCTTGGTCATTAGCTTTAACGCAGCGCGATAATTGCCCTCGCTCGAGGTGGAAGTATTGGCTTCTTCCTCGAATTGCTCGGTCATTGTTAATTTCTTGAGGGCCGTAAGGAAGCCATCCGGGCAGCCGTTGCTCGAGATAACGTAGCGGGGCTTGCACTCTCTGTAGAGAGCTTTCGTCACGCTATAGTTCATGATATCATCGTTCACGTCCTCCATCACGAAGAGTTCCGAGGTCGAGATATTATAGTAGGCTGCTCCTACTTGATTCTCCGACCAAATCAAAGAGAGAGCAATCTGGATCGATAGTCCCACATATTGTTGAATATATTATTTTTCTGCGACAATTTCCATAATCTACCAACCTCAATTTTATCAGTCGAAGAGTCTGTGCGTGTGCGTTCAGCACGTGGCAAATCCTGGCTTGTACCAGGATCTTGCTCTTCCTGGCCCGTAATAATCTCATCCTCACTATCCTCCGATAATAATGAATCGAATTGAAAACGTCTATTGAAACATGAAAGTAGGAATGTTCCGACAATACTCTTGTAATATCTACTTTAAGGTATATGGATATCGAAAAATATGGGAGTATCTTTACATCGAGCTGGCGGAGGGCGGTGCTTGGAAGGATGTCGATCTCGAGCTGGATAGACTCGTCATATTTCACCAATTTATGGAGAGTCTCGAAACTTTTTCTACGTGGGAAGGCTTCCTCTTTCCTCTGACTTTACGACTCTCCTTATTTATGACTACCAAGGTTGCAACATCGGACATTTTGTATTAAAATATTTATGACTGGCTGGCATCGGGATATTAGGAAACGATCGACCAATGAGGGATGAAGTAATAAACTAGTCTACAACAACGTAGTCCTTTATTCGATTATATTACATGAGCAAATACTCGCAGTTGCCTGCATCTCTGTTCTGTACATAATTACACAGTAGCGACCCTAAACCTCTGTAAGTACGTCTCCTCTGTATACGTCTCGGTTTTCATATGGATTCAATAGCGAAATTCCATAGAAACTCGTTCTCTTCTTGATTTACATTGGGGATTACGCTAGGTATTAAGGGGTAATGGCGTGAGAGAAAGTGAGGCGGAACACACATGGTTAAGGGTTAAGAGCTTGGCGCGTTACGTGTCACTCGTTAGCCGCTCGCAATTAGTTCACTTGATGAGTGGAATGTTACTAGTCCATAAAACGTTCTCCTGCGAATGGGAAGTTCGTTCTGCCATAAAAAAAGGCTTTCTTCCTCTTGTTTCATTAGAGGAATTTCGAGAGGGTGGCTTGGAAGGTGCAATTTCGAGAGCACTAACTGAGAATTGCATTTAATCCACTGGGGAATGAAGGTGGAGGAATGGGAAGGATTTCCCGTTTCCAGAAGATAGTCCTGGTAATGTCCTATCATTTTGGAGGGTAGTTCAACTAGGGATTGGAGGGGGTGGTTGCGGATTGAATGAAATCGGCCGATAACTCTTCTCCCTGACGAAAGGTTGCACTCCATTCAAGATAAAATCGTGCATGGGTTTGCGATCTCGTTTCACGGGCTGGACCGGGCTCTCCTCTGCTGAACTGGCTTCACCCTCACTTGGCTCTGGACTACCGGACCTGCTCAATCAGTTTTCTCTCTAACCACTTTCCTTTCCAGTTATTGCACTGGCAAGCATCCAAAGGTATTGCTCTAACACTACCAACTAAAATTCTAGCATAGCGATACCTTTGGCAAAACCATCGGAAGAATCGAAATCTCGCCAATCACTATCATACGAGATGGATGCAAAAGGGATATTTCTAAAGGGAGCAAGGTGTCGATTCTCCAGCAGCAAGAAGCTTAATTATAGCTCCATAAACACCCACCTATTCGCAAGACTCTCGTAGCTCAATGCGTACACACAATTAGAAGCTCAACTGCATTCACGCTCGTATTTTTTTTGCTTTGTATTTGTTCTTAAAGTTTAATCAAGCGTTGTTAGATGACTAGAGGCGTTAAGACTATTAACTTTTCTATGCCCACCTTAAAACCTGCGTCAGATAAAAATCAGAAGAGGCAGACATTAGTATCGGGCAGCGGGCATTTATCATCGAGGATTAACTACTCCGCTCCTTCCTGGTCCAGCCTTACACTCCTACTCAAACGATACTCCTTCACAAATTATAAGATAGAACTTTGCTCTTCCAGTGAGCAAACCAAACGAACATGCACCTTTACTGGCGTTCCTCCATACACTACAGCCAATTTTACTTCATGCTCTCGAGAGTACTAAAGGTCACCTCGAATTCTCACAACAATTCTAATCGAGTCTGATTAAGTAAAAGCAGAACGGCGGAGAATAGGGCGTGGCACATACCTAGATCTCACGGGCTTGCTCTTGGACGATGTCTGCCTCGAGTGTGGCCTGGTGTTGGGTTGAGACAATTCACTGTCACTGCTCGCCAACGATGACTTCGCAGCCACTGCTCCGTGAGCAAAATCTTTGCTGTTTTAACAAAGCATTCATCATCTTTTCAGTCCTTCATTATTCCAATCAGTCGTATGTTTAATTATGTAACTTACCGATAATTGTCGGATCTAGGAGTAGTGTTGGCATTGGCAGTTTTTCCACTGTGGACATTGGCATCGACAAATCCGGGCGAGCTCTTCGGTATATCACAAACTACCTTTGGGTGGACGGTAGTTTGTTTATACTCGACGTGCGATGCATTATCTGGTCCCCAATCATAATATTTTGGTCGGTAACTCTGCTCCCTTCGATGATGTTGCCTCGAATCCGAGCTGGAGGTTCTTTTACGACGATATTCGTCGCTGCTGACACTGTTTTTCCTGGGATTCGTGTGATTTCCTGTTGGGGCAGAGATTGGTGAGGATGCTGTGGAAGAGGGTGCACCATCCGGGTCCGCTCGCGGTGTTTGCGAACTCTCCCACGCAGCTGGTAAGCTACTGTAATAAAAATAGGTTTCAGATAATGTGAAATTAAGTCCTCTTTTAATTTTAATGCATGAAAATCTATTAGAACACTTACTTCAGGTTCTCCTCCATGCTGTAGAGGCGAAGCTGCTGCCTAATATTGGCTTTTTCCCTGGCACGTTTTCGTTGGAACTCTTCCTCGACCTTTCGCATAGCTTCCAGCTCGCCTCGCCTTTGGCGCTCCTTAGCCTCGGCTTCTCGAGACAATTTCTCCGCGAGACGTCGTCTCTCTATCTGCCTGACGGTTGACTGGAAGGTGAATCTCCTCCCTTTCGAACTGTTCTTTGGTTGCGCCTTCGATTCATTCGGCTCGCTGTTCTCTGGGATTTGTCGATCACCCGTCGGTGAGTCACTTCTTTGTCTCATCTCAGCTAGGCTCTCGCGGGACTTAGAAAAATTCGAGAGCTTCTCCACCACTTCTCGACCACCCATTCTTGAATTCTTCAGTTCTCGATCGCCGCTTTTGCCGCGTGCATTCGAGCACGACGATCGATTTCTCGCAGACTGCGTGGCTTCACTGCTCTCTTTTTTCCTGTAGATGGCTAGCTTGTCCTTCGATGAGTCGATTCTTCGTCCACTCATACTCTGCGCCCTGTATTCCGCGTCGTTTGACTCAGGCAGATACATGACATGACCACCTGATGCCAAGTAGGAAAAAGAAGGGGCCTTCATAATGACTGGGAAGTCACCCCTGTCCTCCACTTCCTCTTCATCCACTGGCTCGTCCTCGTCAGGGTCCAAATTATTTTTCTCACGACTTCTTCGTCGATTCTCCTGATTTCCATGAAGCTCATCTTCATCAGCATCATGTCCATCATCCTCATCCTCCTTAAAACTTGGCTGCCAGACTGGCTGCGGTGTTCTAATCACATCAGACACATGATTGTGTTGTAGGGATGTAGGTGCACTCGTGGACAATAACCAGTTATCATCGAGTTGACCCCTGGTTCGTTTTCTTTCTAAATCTGGCGCACCAAGTCCCAGAGCTCCTGAGACTGATCTCTTCAATTTTTGCAGGGAATTGAAAGTGGAATTATCCTTCCCTTTGAGCTCGGCATTATAGATGTATGTCCTATGTTCTTCACGGGGTAACGAGAGGGAAAAGACGTGAGGCCTGGTTGGAAATTTCAGTGGTGTTGGCATAGGGGGTGGTGAATCGACTCCGGCATCACTGCTAGACTCCTCCCCAAGATCTTGCTGTGGCGTCCACGCTGCTCTTGCTGTACCACTCATTTTCAATCTGTTTGTCGTACTTACATCTACAGAATCTTCATTGGGTGCCCCGGCATCGCCCGATATGCCGGAATCTCCTGATTTATCGTGTAGACTTCGTGGACCCAGAGCGATCAAGGGTGGTGGTGGTCGAGACAACCTTTCTATCCTTTCTTCGAACATTACCTAATCAGAAAATCATCAACCTTCATTTTTGTAATGGTAGTAATTTTTTAAAAG
Organism: Ectemnius continuus; assembly: GCA_910591665.1. Lineage (NCBI taxonomy): Eukaryota > Metazoa > Arthropoda > Insecta > Hymenoptera > Crabronidae > Ectemnius > Ectemnius continuus. Next base: position 566,102 of record OU342868.1, on the reverse strand, counting down.
GGTGTCGATAGGCTTTTCACGTACCGGCATCTCCTCACTAGCAGTACTTGCAGTGGGACCTGGTGCTTCTAATGCTGAGAGCAACCTCCACGCTGCCGATGGTGAGAAACGCGGGATTTCTAATTGTTTTTTCGGCAGGGTGGGTCGAAGCTTCAATGAGATGTCTTCGATTATATTTTTCCCCTGAAAACCGAAGATATACGTGTAGAATTTCGATGTTTCCTTCGAAAAAAATATGTGACTCACATCATCGGTGTCGTCACTAGTGCGGGTGGGTGACCGACTATCCTCTCTGGCTTGCAGTCTTGATTGAATTTGGATATCAGCTGGTTCATCGACAGAAACATGCGTTTCCTTCAAGGTCGGCTCATTCATGCCGAAGTAGAATGTCTTTGGGGTTGATTTTTCTGGGGACGCGTGTCTACCGGGGATAGCATTTGAAAATTAAGGGGATTCAATCCTGAAAAGGAAGAGGAAGTAGAAAAATGGGACTGAACTTACCCATGCCAGTTCTCGCCGTGCTCCTCCACTGGTTGCGAGTCCTCCGGAAAGCTAGCTTTGGTTCTGGACGCCAAGTTTTCAGGGCTAATGTTCTCCGACCACCATTTGTCCTTGCGACCACCATTCTTCAGATCCTCTTTCCACCACCTTGGATCCGAGTTCTCCTTGTCCTTGTCTGTGCCCTCTATTCTCTCCGAGGCATTTATTTTCCCAGTGTGCCATCCCCGAATATCCAGTTTATCCCTGACAAATTGGGCAATTGGGGGTTCCGACTCATCAGTACCGGTTGGACTCGCACTGTCGGAGCACTTCTCATTTTTCAAGAGGTCCACCGCTCTCCGTTGCTCCAGCATCCCAGAATGATCCGATTTTCGATTATCCGTTGAAATTCTCGTCTCCAAACTACGCCTCAAAACTTCCAGTCTCTCCCGATGTGGTTTCCTGATTTCTTCGTTGAAACTAGTCACTTTCTCAGTGGATCTACTTTTATTGGCAAAGTCAGTGTGTTCTTCAAGGGTGGTTGTTTCACTCTCCCGTGTAAGACATCGTTCTATCCGAGCGTGCTTGTTCTCATGAACCCTGGAGATGAATTTATCTTCGGACCTATGCTCGTCGTAAGAGATTTCCCGCTGACTCTTCGATAATCTCTCGGACTCCTCTTCTATACTAGTCTGCCGCTCGCACTCTGCGTGCCGATCCAACGATCTGTACTTTACCGCTTCGACAATGGGAGCTGCGCTCTTTCGATTACAATTGAGCTTGTCTCGGACCTTCCTCGCCACTTGGATTAACTCCGCTTGGAATTCCGGACTACTCATACTTCTCTGGAGGGTATTCTTGCCATCGAAGAGTTTCGTTCTCTTTGGATCTGGCCTGTTGTACCATTTCCCATGGTGGTCCCGTGGACGTTCAACTTCCTGCCAACCTGGCCTCTCGTTTTCCTTGCTCGCACAATCGTTCTTCCATCTGGTATCACTCTCATTCCGTTCGTTCTCCGGTCGCCGATGATGTGCCAACGCCGAAGAGGAGGAGGACGAGGAAGAGTGCCAATTGACTTGTGTCTTTTTCGTCTCCGCCCTCGTTTTGAAGAGGCGAGATCTTCTAGGGGGTGGCTGACCAGGATCTTCTTCCACTCTGCACCGTGAATCCCGAGCAATATCCCATTTGTAGGCATCCTCCGGCGAAGATCCTTCTCCAGTATTTGTAGGGGGTGCAGGCGCTTTGTACTTCTTTTTGCCCCTGTACTTATTCTCCGCCCGTTCCCTAACATCCCTCTCGGGGTGGCAATAGCCATTGGATCGTCGGTGATCCGGTCGAGTCTGTCTAGCAGAGAGTCGCCGGTCCATCGACGGCGAGCACCTCAGATCAGGCTCGCTACCGAATCTTTTGCCATCTCTCATATGATCGATGTCCGAAAGTCGATAGCAACAATGCCTGTCCATCATCCTATTGCGTGGATCGGCCATGTTCGAAGCAGAGCTACTTCGAGTGCGGAAGCCGCCCTAAAAAAATGGGGTTCAACTGGTAGGCTTGCGAGTGGCTAAATTGTGGCTAAAGTGGTCGGCGGAGAATGTAGTTTGTAGTAGAATGGATGGTCGAAATGGAAAGTCGAGTAGGATAGTGGAGTAGGGTGTGCGTGGAAGGTGGAAGGTGGAGGCGCGCGGGGCCACGTCATAGCCGGGCTAAGAATCGTTACCTTATTCAGGTCGTGAGGCAAGGTGAGCGCCGGAGGTCTCCGGCCGCTTATGGTCCCGCCGTTGTGAATGATGCTACCATTATTGGTGGCGCGCAGCCTCTGATTAGGAGGCTCCGGCAGTACCTTTCGCCCTCCCGGTTGAGAGTGATTCCGCGCCAATTCTCGCGGAAATGATTGCGTCCAGCCCCGACCCCTCTCTGGACCGGCGGACGCGATCTGATGATGGGAGCTCCCATTGTTACCCATCTTCGCACCCTGCCACCCTCAGTACCAGCACTGCGAACCGCCCTCCATCTCGCATCTGTCGTCAAATAAACCTATCTTCAACAACTCTCACCACCACCACCACCACCACCACCATCCAAACTCTCCGGGTCTCTCTACTGGCCAGCATTGAAATGGGAAGTGCTCGACTTCCGGGAACAGTAATACACCCAACCGGAAGATCGATCGATCCCACAGTGGGAACAGGAAACCAGAGATAGAATGACGTCCTTTCTCACAGTTTCTCCTAGCTAGACTTCCGAAAACTGGGTGAATACAAGTTTCTCTCTCTCTTTGTCGCCTACATCTTAGCAAGATCTCTGCATCCGCTGGACCAGAAGATCCTCTCGGGCGAAGGAAGCGCATCCCGGTCGCACGAAGCAACGACACGCCGCGCCGCGCCGCGCCGCGCCGCACGCTGCCGGCGTGAGATCTGTCCTGGCCACAGTGTGGCGAGTGATGCATGACGGATGACCGAGCGCGGTTATGACAACTCTCGGCCGCGAGAGACAGAGCCTCCTGCGGGATGTGGGAAGGGTGCCGAAGAGGAGAAGGTGAGAGAGGTGTTCCACAGTGGAGAGAAATACTGAAAGAGTAGAGTGAGGGGGAGGGGAGGGGAGGGATGGCAGAAGGAAGGAAGCCGGTGGAAGAGGAGCCCGGAGAGAAGAGGAAGAAAAGGCTGCCGGCGGGGTAGGAGAGGAGGGAAAGACGTTTACCCCTCGCGATGATCAGAGCGGAGAGTCATCGAACTTGGAAGGAAGGAAGGACGATTCTCTCTCGGTGTGCCGCCATCGCCACCGGCCGCGATAGTTCCTTCGGAGCGATCAGAGCGCGCCCGACCAGAGCAAGGATGCGCCTATACTCGCGCGCTCCTTCCAAGAGCCCTTGATCCTATCTCAACCGAGGAGAACACTATCCCATGCTTCCCTTCCCTTTCGCCCTCCCGCCAACCCCACCGCCACTCTCCCAGGACACGATTCGCCTATTAGGCCTATAGCCGCTTTCCTAGTATCATTCAGAGATGAAATAGGAGGCTGAGGATCAGCCTCCCCAAGCGGCAGAGTCTTTCTGGCAGCGACACTGGCGTCGAGGCAACAAGTGGATGTAGGAAAATGAGTGGAGAGGATGCGATAGCGGGCCGCCTCGGCACCTAACGGTCTTTAATTAGCTTGGGCGACGCGGTAACTGGAGTTCGGCGAAAAACCAGCTCGCAATGACCATTGCGGGCAAGAGCACGGACGGAACGGAGACCGTTCCGTTCGGAGCCGGCCAGATCGAACCGAGTCCAGTTCCTGGAACTCGACTCTTCACCTTGTTTACAATCGCAACTAGTCTCCACTGCTCTGTCATATAAGCTCCGGGCAGATCGCGCCGGCTGCTCAATGAAGTAGCAATAGCAGCGAATGTGTATCGCATCGTTGTTACAGTGAATCGTTCTCTCTCTCTTTTTTTCTACCGGTTGCAATAGATTTCCGTGAGAGTTGAGAGGCAAGGGGAGCTCGGTCCGAACCGAACGAATCCGGGAAGGTAACTCGATGCAGCGTAAAGGCAGGCGCGCTCGGCTGCGAGTTCAACGGTCTCTCTTCCTAGCGTCTCCTTCCTCGAGAGCACCGGGATATCTCTCCGGTGCACTCTCCCTCTCTCACTTCCTCTCTGTTTCTCTCTCTTTCTCTCTGGCTGGCTGGCTGGCTGGCTGGCTGGCAGTACTGGCCGCTGCACCACCGTCAGCGATATGTATACCGGAAATAGTTGTGGGGCGGCTCTCCGAGAGGGACAACCGGTATCAAGAATTGCCGGTGGTGCTCCCCTGCCGGGGAGCCAGTGGACCTATGCCCTCGTTACGCCCACCTAATTCTCCTCATCTCACACTAGACTGACTGAGATCCCAGTGATAAGGAGTAATCCTGGCAGTCTCTAAAAGAGAATAAGGTAGAGATCGCGAGAAAACCCATTGAATCGATGTCGTGTCAGTCACGGCTAGGAAAGATTTCTCCTTTGGTACGGTGCGGCGCGGCGCGGCGCGGCGCGGCGCGGTGAGCAGACTTGTTGGTAGCTTGGAAAAGGTTCCGTCACCTTGGATTCGAATGCATGCTATCGGCGGAAGTGTCGGGGCCCACCTTGGTCGATGAAACTGCGAGAAACTGCGTGGCATTTTTGGGAGTGCAGAGCCGTCGCGCCGGTTTAGCACGGTGTTCGATCGCAAAGTGCGACATTACGTAAAGTCGTTGCCGGGGAGAGAAAGTCCTGTCCGAATGAAAGGTTGTCATCGTATCTACCACCGATTTTCACCGGCACAGCCTAGCCGGCAGACACATTCTCGGCAATGCGCGCGCGCGCGCGCGCTCCGCAAATTTCACCCTGGCATGAAAAAGCGGTAAACGGCTGTTAAAGGCCGTGGTGGAAAAGTGGCGTTGAGAAAAGCGAGCAGAACTGGAGCGAACTCGGCCGGTTCGAGGATAGAAATCTCAGCGGGTATGTAAAAAAGGCTCGAGTGAAATGTAAGGTGAAATAAATTATTGAAATTTCTATAATCAATTATGGAAATAGCGGTTGATATGCGTGTCAGCATTAGGGATTCGTGTTAACAATGTGTTAATTAGTGCTGGGGGGTAATAAACGATGTAGAGAGAAGGTGATTGTAAGATCGGAGGGAGAATGCGTGCGCGTTCTGCAATCCCGTGGAAAATGGATGGCGGAAGAGAGAGGAAAAAAAGTAATGTAATGCCGCGATTGGATCCAGGTCGCGGAGCACGTGCGAAAAAGAAAGTCTTCCTCGGAGGATGGGGAAGTTGGAGCCGGTGATCGGTGAGAGTGGCGATAGCGGGCCGGTTCCTAGCTGCTCCCCTCGAAAAGGGGGGGCCCGGCCCGGCCCGGCCCGCCGAAATTTATCCTCCCTGCTACCTTGCACCGTCTGCCACCGTCAAAAGTAGGTAAATAACCTGCCTGTACACTGGCGCATTCCAACGCCAACTCGCAACTCGCAACTCTCCCAACTCTCGCACCTCGTCTTCCTTTTTCTTCATCTTCTTGTTTCTCGTCCACCTCGTCCACCTCATCCTCCTCTCTCAAGGGAGAAAGCGGCCCCCGATCGACGAAAGTCTTCTCTTTCGACATCCGCGGATCCAAAGTTCCGATCCCGAGAAGAACACGTACACGTCCCCGCCGAGAGATTGCACGTTCATTTACCTTTACGAGCTTGCGTAACCATCGTATTTCTCTCTCCTTTAACACCCGCTGCCCGCTGATCTTTCCTCCCCGTGGCCTACGGATCAACCGACTACCAATCCACTGATACAACAGCCTTTGCCATTTTGCGCAATAAAAGCCATTCGGCGCGCATAACTACTGTGCGCGTCTCATGAATCTTCTTAGGCAGAGAGAGAGAGAGAGAGGGAGAGAGAAAAAAAGGCAGACATTCGCGAGGAGACACGTGTCGCAGTAAAAAGACTTTCTAGATAGATCGGATTATGCAGAGGGTACAGGCGGAGAGAAGAAATTCTCCGGAGGCAAGGGAGAATCGAGCACGCAGAAGGAAGATGGTAATTAGCGCTAATATGTGCCGTGCAAACATAGGCGAGCCGTAGGCGCGCGGACATTGACATCGTTTGCTCGCGAGTAACCCGCCTGTCTTCCTCGTCATACTTAGAATCCTCCTTGCTCAATTCCTTCCCCTTCGCGTTTCCAAACCAACTTGTAATTAATCACTGATTTACGAGCGATTATAAAATAACTCGAGTTCACTATACTATTTGGAAGAAAGATTGGGCGTACGAGTTGGTAATGGTCGATAGGTGTTGGAGGCGGTTCGTGTGCCGTGTCAATAGAGATCGGTGTATGTAGGCTCACCTACGGCTCGACAATATGTGCCGATCTCTACGACCTAGATTCCCCGAGCGTTCACGTGGATATCTGTGTATGCGTGCCGGAGAGGATCTCCAGCAGTTACGTAAAACGAGAAGCGTAACGAGATATTGAATTCCAAGCGCGCTCGCGATACACAGCTCTCTTCTCCCTGCATCGAGCATTAATTAACGAAATTTCCACCGGCATCGGCAGCTCGATGTTCAGTTTCCAGTTGTAAGATGTCATCGAGATGTTGCGGAGCTCTAGCGGTAGTTAGACCGGGAAAGATGTACCGGTGACAGGTGGATTCTGGCTCGCGCGAGATTAGAGCTGGTTCGTTCACGCCTCCTGGTGGATCTTATCAGGTGGCGGCGAGCGGATACGATTAGTCTAGGATCGTTAGGCCGCTCGAGGGAGCAACTGAGAGCTCTAAGCTAGATAGACTCGGTAATCACTGATCACCGAGATCACTTTTACATCCGCTTGAACAACATTCTCTCCTCCACTCACCACTGGATTTATCTTGGAATATCCAATTTATCTGCCAGTGACGCTTTATTCTATGAAATTGTCATGCGGCAGATACGAGTTTAGTAAAGAAAATTCCATGTTTGTCTTGGCTGTTAATTATTATTAGCGCAGTGGCGGTGTCAGGTGTCAGGTGTCAATCACCTTCCGGAACTGGCACGAGCCACTGTTATCTAAATCCGTGAGATCTGTATTAACAAGTGGCACGGTGCACTCTGATTGACTCTGGCCGACAAGGCTCTCGCATCAGTTGCTCGCGTATGATCGCCTCGTAATTCGAACGCACGTGAGCACCGGCTCGCTCGCTCGCACCGTTATGTTTTCCGTTCCTTTCTCTTATTTCCTCGGGTTTCGCGCTATCCGAGAAAGCCAGAGCACTAGCACTCCCTCGTCTCGGACTCACACCGACATACACCGAGATACAAGTAACAAGCGCAGTTGGTTCAACGAGCGCTTAACGAGCCGAACGTAATACGGAAGTGAAGGAAGCTCGAAAATCGCGTTCACAGTTACCCCATTCTCCCTCGGAGGAATTCATGGGTTCCCTTCGTTCAAGCGAGACCTCGGAAATCTCCCTCTCTCCCTCTCTCCTTCACTCGAGGTCAACTTCGAAGGCAAGCACTTGTTAAAGAGGTAGTCAAGCTCATTTAGAGGCTAAATGGGAAAGAGACATCGGTGAGGAGCGAATCATTGCTTTTGTTGAAGAGAATGCCGCGTTTTGAGAATGAGCCGGTGGCAAGAGAGTGTACGGTACCGGTGGTGGATGAACGGTGCCGGGGGCCAGCGTCTCGAATCGGGCCGGAAAAGTAGCGAGGACGAGGAACGATGGATTCCTGAGCGGCAAACGGTATAGGCCTGTCGGCAGCGGGCAAATTACGGCTGATGGGTCCCGTGAGAAAATCCGCGTAAACTCACCGAGAAAGAACAGTTCAACATGGGGACGCGGAGACGCGGAGACGCGGAGACGCGACAGTGAAGAGCCTGGCTACCTTTCCTCGACACGTATGCACGCTAATGTTCCTAACGGACTAAACTGACCGGCAACCCGCTGCGAACTCAACCCTCTACAATATCCCATCCAACTCGCAACTCACCAGCACTTATTCTACTTGCATTATCCTTAGTTTTCCGCTCCCATTTCATTTCCATCAGCCTTTAATAATTGCATATGGGAATAGATTTGCAAATCTGAATATATTCCTCACCGGTCAAGAGAGGATCATTCGTTCTAATGATGGTTAAAAATGTAAGAAGACTAATCGGCATGCCAGGTGGCAGGGAAGCCGCTCTAATCGCGAGTGCACCGAAAGGTTGGCGGCGTTAATGGGATAGCGCGAGCTCGCTCGGGCGTGCCCGTGTGCCCATGCACTGGGCCGTGCACTGGGCCGTGAACGCGGAAACGTTCTCTCAAAGTGATCCTGCTGCTGCACACGTACAGCCTCTCTTCTACCTTCGAAGGGATCACCGAAGCCGAGAGCAAATGCTCGGCCTCGTAATTCACCGGGTATACCGGTGAATCTGCGGCGAGCGTGCGCGCGCGCCCCTTCAAAATCGAGGAGAAAAAAAGCGGCAGGCGGCGCGGCCAAGCCGATCGGACTCTATTGGGAATAACGGGACCGAGGTGAATCTCAGGGAAATGCGAGCGATGTCCATCTGATCGAACAGAGCCATTTCCTTCCTATCTTGCGTACGTGCCGCCAGTGCACTTTATCACTTTATCGAGCCTCCATTAAACGAGCCATTCGACGAAAAAGAGCGATTGCTCCTGCTCACCTGGCGCACCATTAGCCGAACGAGCGCTTTCCTCACTATCCACTCTATCCTGCGAATGGGCGGGGTTCACCGTCAAAAGGAAAACAAGTCCAGTCTATCATTGCAAAAGGAGTCGATTCCCCGAAGATTCAAGAGAGCCGCAGGATGAAGCTCTTTGCAGCAGGTTGTCCTCGAAATTTTACTTTCTCAGCGCTGGCGAACTCGTCATGAATATGCGAGGAGGAGCCGGCGAGGCGTGCCCGCGACCTGATTTTCGGCGGACAATAGCCACCGGCGAATCCCGGGTGAAACTGCGCTGCCAGTGAGCTAACGAGCCCCCCTACCTCCTCTATGAAGCAACCTACAGCTTGATAGGGATTTCAATGACTCAGCAATACCAATATCACCCTTCGCAAAAATTCCATTCCAGCAAATTCTAATATTAACATAGCAGAATCGTATGTGTCTCGATTGACACACGAATTGGAAAGAGTTGGTCAGAAGTAACCGACCTACTTGATCGCTGATATGGAGTTGACCAATTGTCCTCCCAGTTGTCGGCAATTAATCGTGCACGAGTCGTCGTCGTGGTCGTCGTCGAAGGAGGAAGAGGAGGAGGGTGAGGAGGAAGGGGGATGGGGACGCGAGAAATGCTACAGGGCTCTGGCGTGTCCAGCAGGTGCAATTAAGGCAATCAGACGTAAGAGAGAAGACGACGAAGGATGGAACGGCAGCGCGGCCGTTTTGTTCTCATTGCCGGGAGAGTAGTAGGTAGGAAGGTATATGGGAGAGTGCGGTAGCGGATACTACACAGGTGGATGCGATTGTGTCCGTCGGCATTCTGCGGAAAGTATGCCACGGTTTCAGCGTTACCGCGTAAGTAAACGCATAATCCCGGTACTTTCTAAAGCCAGGTATTCGGCCGGAGCCAGTCAAAGAGAGCGATGTCAATGGCCCGCGATCCTTGCAAAAAGCCTATAGAACTTCGGGGTGCTTGCACAGCACGTATCGCACCTGACAACACCGAAGAAGCGCTGCCAATAGCAAACAGTGAACGGCCACGACTTTCCTCTAACACGCTTCTACTTCAATGGGGACGCATTCTATTTCGGTCAACTCTGTGTACTCTTCGGAATACCGATTTCGGGGAGAATCGCCTTCCAATTCATTGATTTAGGAGTTTAGGAAAAGATGGTTCTATTAGAGAGATATAGTGGAAAAGAGGTTCTCGAGCTCGGCGGAGGTTGCTCGGTGCTCGCACTGCTAGCTAGAAACGATCGAGGTTGCTCGGGGCGAATGGTTCGCATTCCGAGGCTCGCGCTCGCCCAGACATTCTTTGACTTATCGAGCTCAAGGATGCCGGGAACTCTTGCGGCCCAAGAGTGCAGCGAATAATCGGGCTCCAAGATAATTTTGCAGCCGCCCGAGAAGAGACTCGCTCTTTCTCCTTCTGTCCAATGTTCCTCGGAGGTTGGAGGGGCTGGGCCGCTCCCCAGGAGGATCGCGTGCGTGCCTTCCTCATGAGCGCGCTTCCACCATCTAAGCACACTCGAAACCCAACTCTTTTCCAAGAAACATTCCAGAAAGCGAGCGATTTTAAATGGCCGACCGGTAGAAAATCGTGGAGGGAATAATGGATTATGATTTCTAATGTGAATTGGCGGGTAAGATCGAAATGGCAGAATGCTCCCAAGGATGTCAAGAGCGAAGGCGCGCGAGGGGCTTTGGTTGCAGAGGGATCTGGGTCAGGACAGTCAGAGGGGTACTCTTACAAGAGTACTATAGCCGGAGCTGTTGCTCGCAAGTGCAGAGCGTGAAACAATCGGTCTATTCGCACCTGCACTCTCAAGTGGTGTTCGCCAGGGCAAGCTAGATCACTCCTATCAGTGAGTTCAATCCCATCCACACCACCGTTCATCGCCCTTCACTCCTACCTCCAGGCACAACTGTCGCTGGCTGTTCTGATCGTTGGCTGATCGTTGCCCGCGGCAAACACTAGCGAAATTCCCTCGCGACCACTTGTTCAGACGGAAGTGAGGGATATTAAGAATTGGCGGTCGCGCGATCGCCAGGCCGCGGCACCGCGGCACGCCGCGCCATTAGAAATCATCGAGCGTGTGTTCCCCGTGGAATTTCGGTATGCGGAAGGAAAGGCTGCGCCGCAAGGGCTTCGTCGAGAGCACGTTAGAGGAGAGTGGAGGCTGCTGCGCACGGAGAAGACAAGCGGACACGGCTGCTAGTTGGAGAAGGAAGAGGATGAGGATGAGGAGGAGGTTACATCGGTGGAACGGCGCAGAGCTGTGAGCTGGAGTAAGAAAAGTCCGGGCTCCTCCTCACGGCTCGGAGGAGAGGAGAGGAGCGCCGGCACTTCGCTCGGGATATAGTTAGTAATCCGAGGAGGCAATCGTCCCTCTCGATAGCTAGGATCTTCGCTGCCGATCCACTGTGAAGAAGAGAGAAGAAGAAGAAGAAGAAGGACCGGCGCCGATGACCGATAGTGCTTTTCCAGCCCGCTCCTTTCTCCTTTCTCGTTCTCCCTCGTCGGCTCTTTCTCGCCTCGTCACACACTTATTCGCACACTTTATTGAGGAGCGAAGGAGAGAAAGTAGGAGTGGAAGGAAGGAATCCAAGTGAGATGCTGGGAGGATGATCCTCGCCGCTGGCGGTGGCAAGAGTAGCCCTTGTCTCTTCTCCGTGGCGAGTGCAGCACGATCCTCTTCCTGCATCGCTCGGTCCGAGCCAGCTGCGCAGCGGATCTCTAATAAGGGACAACCTTCCACGGGATGTGTCTATTCCAGCATCTTTCCCTCTCTCTCCCTCTCTTCCTGTGCTCCCGGCCACTCGGGATAATGCTTACGAGCAAGCGAGAAAAGTCTTGGGGTGCCGCCTTTTGCAAAGTGATGCGCGCTCCACTTGGTCCCTTCCACTCTGACTCCGCTCCACTGTTAATATATGCATTGCGAAACTTCCTGCACAAGTGCGTTGCTCGCCCCCGCCACGCTTCGCCTCGCCACGCCAGGCCAGAGCTCGGCTCACTCCGCGCAATCTTTGATGAAACGGGCATGTACTTGTACGGACTGACAGGCCGGCCCTGCCGTCCAGCACTCGCCTTAAGAAACGACTCCAAGTGAAATCCGGGGTCACAGGACGGCGCAAGTGCATCGCGCAATATTCTCCTATATCCAGAACCCCTCTCCCTCAACCGACCCTTTCATTACTGCATTCCTAACTGGCATTGGTCCGATATGCTCCATTGTACACTCTTGTAAATACAGGAGCGTGCGACGCGTGGGTCGCTCTCTGCTCTGGACGATTGTTAAAAAGGGAAAGTAATGCGACTTGGCCGGCGAAACGATCTTTACCGTGCCGCCACGGCGCTTCGGCATTTAGCCTATCTGGAAGGCGATTCATGGCCCGGGGCCTTCAGGGGCCCCAAGAAAATCACGGTGGAACAAAGCCTCATCTTACTACTAGCATGTCAATTAAAGTGTGGTGACGGTGAGAGTGGGAGAGGAACAAGATGAGATTTACGACAAGGGCCGTGGCGACGAGTGTACCGTAATAAAAGGCAGCCACTGTGCGTAAAGGCGACAAAACGGTATAACGCGAGCAGTAAATCTTTTCTGATTTTCCCTGAGCACCGTGGAAGGTTTTACAAGCAGAAGGTAAACAGCTGTCTTGTTGCGACAACGGTGCCATGGAAAATCTGATAAGATCACGAAGCGTCCTGTGTTTCTCCATCGAACGATGGAAAGCCGGCTAAAAAGTGAAAGTGACCAATCCGAAGAGAAAATAGCCGGTGTATTCTGGCCCCTCTACTTACCAGCCGCCCCGAAATTCAAGCCTTCCACGACCTTCGCTCAACGCACTCTCTCACCTCTAATCTCAACCTCCTTTAAATTGGTTTGCGAACCCAATTCACAACGATTCTTTATAATCTGGTACTCGCGGATCCGGAAGGGTTGCCTGTGTATGCGTACGCAAGCTACGGTAACTTGAATGCTGGGTAAAGCTCTCGAATACCAGTTCCTCGCGATCTAGTTCAGCGCTGAATAATAAACCGCAACACTGAATAATTCCCAAGGATTCCAATGTACTCTGGTTTCCCGGTGGTACTCGAATATTCATCGACGATAGCTGGAGCAATTAAATCCGATTTGATCTTTCCACGATGCGCGTTCTCGTTCCCTTTTCATTGAGGGAAGATTTGTTGCAACTCGGTGAATAAGTAGTGGTTAAGGAGCGGAGAATTTTGCAGTGGGTCAGTTAGGTTGGGCAGGTTGGGCAGGTTGGCCAGTTGAGTGAGATGAGGCGAGGTGGGTCCAACTTGATTCTCGAAGACGCGTTATTCCGAATGTCCGAGACGAGAAAGTACCTGGCGGCGATGCGAGGCGGTCGAGAGGCGGTCGAGAGGCGGTCGAGAGGCGGCTTGATGAAACGTTAAGTTAATGCGGCGTGTAGAGTCGCCGGTCCCGAAGCTTTCTTCTCCGGCACGACGACCCAGATCGGCCGATCGCCGATCGAACGGCCTCCACTCGTCCCGAGCTGTCCAAGGAAAAAGTCGCCCCGCGAGACGTAATGAACGAGAAGAAAAACAGCCGGCAGGAAGCGAACCGGCAGTCATGGAATTCGAGGAGGAATCGCAAAGCGAGAAATGACTCCAACTAAAGTCTCTCCTTGCTTGGAAGTTAGCTATTTTCGAATGGAATGAAAATGGTTCTGCTGTCTTTTCCAGCTACCATAAAGCATGTTCGCAATTAGGGGAGTGCCGTCTACCAAGTACACAACTACTGGAAATATGAAAGAAGAAATTCTTGGTAGAGCGGATCCTACCATCTTGGATGAGACAAGGGTCGAGATGATTTTCTTGCGGACTTCCTAATGCTTGTGCGAGAGAAGTCTAGAGAGGCTTCATAATTCGTAGGTGCTACCGTCGGGAAAAAAGCGAGGGACGAGAGGAGGGCGGGTGCGGGCGCGGGTGCGGGCGCGCGTCCTGAGCGTAGGTGCGAGTTTGTCTGGCAAGTTCTCAGGGAAGTCGGCAGACGTCGTGAGAGCGTACTCGTTAATTAAAACCTAAACTCGGGCTTTCGCCCGACTAGCGCCATAGCTGGTGATGCTGAATCCGACGTCGGAGAGTGCGCGACGGGTTTCACGAGTCTCGTGTCGTTAAGGTCTCATTTGACCGTGAGAGGCGTTGCAGCGTGGAGAATAAGGAATTTTTCGCGAAAAGTGAAACGTCCCCGGTTCCGCGAGCCTCTCTCTCCCTCTCCCTCCCTCTGGTAAAACTTTCGCGCCTACCTTGGCCGCCCTTCCACCCAAAGCCTTTCTTCTCTCTTCTCGCTTCCGCGGAACACTTTACACACTGTCGAGCTGCCCGTCATCTTGGATTTGCATGCGAAATAGTCGCAGTGAGAATGTTCCCTCTTAAAATCAGTGCGCGGCTTGTTATGGTGATCGGCACACTTGCTCGATTAGTCGTGCGAAACGATCGGAACCTCTCCCGTGGAATGCCGTGCTATTTCCGGGTAGAGACGTCGACGCACGATATTACGATTTCTCCGTGCCAATTAAACTTGTCCTCTTTTCCTTCCGATCATTGGCTAAACGATTCTAAAGGGAGAAATTGAGAAGAGAGCCTACCAGTAGTAAAGGGTGCGGCCTCTTGGATTTGTCTCCTTCCTATCCTCTTGCTTTCCCTGCCCTGCCTTTATTTGCCCTTTCCCCGAGAACTTTGCTCGAGACTGGGGACGCCTGAGTGCGCACTCGGTGCAGGGGGAAGTACGCGTCGCGTGCCTTTAGTCTCACTTTTCCCTCGATCATCATTTTCCGCCGCATCGCCTTCGATCATCGCTCCAACAATTACCAGGAATCTCGGTGGAGCACTGGCGCCGAAGTGCCCCCCAGAAATGCTCTGCCCTCTCGCCATTCGCCATTCGTCAGTGGCCATTCTAATAATGAGATGGTGGCGTGACGAGAGTCGTTCGGCTTAAGCCGTTGGAAAAGGCTGCGATCAGATTTTCAGGAGGGATCTCGTGCGAGAGGAAGCCGCGTCTCGCTACATACTCACTTTCGCTTTGTTCGCGAGAGAGCAATGTCTGTGCCGGGTGTACGCTGGCTGCTGGCTGCTGGCATTGCATACCAAGAGCGAACGAACCAACGAACCAACGACAGGAGAGCAAGTATATAGGCGAACCGGTCGAATCGAGAGAGCCGAGGACTTTGCCGGCACTTCCACGAGTGGCTGCCTTCCTATCGGGCAGAACCGAGCGAGCGAGCGATATACGCGCAAATGGCACGCCCGACAGAAATACCACCGTCTCACTTTCGCTTTGCTCTCTGATTCCCTTTCGACAAACTCATTGAGAAGCCAGCCGATCTTTACTCTTACCGACGAAAATCAGGTTTTAAGCAAAGATAGGCGAGATCCCTGCAGGTGTGACGATCGAGCGATGCACTTAGACTTAGAGAGTCATAGAACGCGCATAGACCGGATCTCGCTTCGAAAGAGATAAGGCTGAATAGGCTGCATAGTTGCACGCACTGCTGCATAGACCGGCTAGAATACAGAACATAGGCGTACAACGTGGGATCGAACGCGAGCCTGGAATGTCGAGGGCCATGCTCGACAGTGGTCATTAAGATCACTTATAGGTTTCGATATCCCGTGGAATGGTGCGTGCAAAAGCAGCCTCGCACTTGGGAATCCCGCGATCTAGCTATCTTAGACTGGCCTGGCCGCGCCGGGAGCACAGGTGAAAAGAGAACCGCCTGGCTCCACCTTTCTCAACTCGATTTCCTCCGAGTGCCGGTGCGCCACTACCGGCAGAATTTAACCAGTTCTTGGGAAAAGTTGCTCGGAGAATTCAGTGACTCCTCTAGCCTCGGCCGACTCTCCCCTTCCTCCGCTTACTAATTCCAGGAGGAGGAGGATTTCATTCGCGGTTTCGTTTCGGCTATTCGCCAACCAAGAAGCCAGCAACGAGAGGAATGCGCGCGCTAAGCTATTATAAACGCTGGGAAGGTGAGGCGCTCTCGGAGCGCGAGAGCGGCGAAGGGGGAAGGAGATGCAGGGTGTTACGCAAGCGGATTGAAATAATAATGCTCGGCCTTGCAAAAAGAGGCCTCCTGGAATGCAGATCCCTTCGAAGGATAATCGTTCCCCCCCGAGAACGCACGCCCATCTCTATATATATGTATCCAGCTATCCTCCATACCGCTATTCACCGGCCGAGCCTCAATATCCTAGCGCGAAAACCGTTCGAGCGTTAACATACAGACATTGCATTCGGTGATTCGATTCGTTTCGATTCGATTCGGAACCTGGCATTCAGAGAGTGGAGAGGTGAGTGCATTAGGCGCGCTTCGAGAGGAAAAGGCTGGCGAATGATATTTCCGTGTTTGCATGGCGATCTCAATGAGCAGACTGCCGGTGGAAAAGGTATAGAGCAGGGAGAACGATGTCATCGGTTCTAATGGCGCGGTGGAGAGGGCTCGCGGCTCTTCCATTTAGAGGGGTGATCACTCTCTGATGGAATGGCCGATTCACGCTCCTTTCCTCTCCCTCGGCAGCGATCGGCTCGTAAAGATGATCGGACGCGCGAGAAGAAGGTGGCAAGGCAAGATCGAGCAAGAGGAGTGCCGGGAGTATGCTCCTCGATTGCTGTGCGGGACCGAGGAGTTGGCTGAAAAGATGAACGGAAGCGCCGGAGTAGGAGGGATTTACCGAGCGCTCTCGGCCAGTTGGTACTTGGCTCTGCGAGCGGAGAACTGCTGCAACGAGAGGAATGCACGTGAAAGTCTCAAGCCATTGAGCTCCACGGGGCAAGCGGACTCCCCGGCCGGATTGCTTCCATCAATATCGGGCTATGTTCCTCAGCGAATCTCCGAATGTCAAACACATCTCGACAATAGCAAAATATGAAGAACTTTGCCCTTGTTAGCTTGGCATGACAATAGAAATGTCCAAAATATCGGTCTATTATAAAATGAATTATAATGACATAATAAAAAGGAAGTTGGTGGCAGTGGACGATTGTTTAGTGGTCCGATTGGTAAGCGAGGAGATTCTCATTTGACAGGAGAGTCCGTAAACAATGCTTATGATCGGAGCGAAGAGAATCGTACGTGGGGAGCGTATAACGGAGCAACGTCACGGCACGTTAACGTAGCTGGGATGCAGTAGGGCTAGGGGCTTGCCATTCCCCCGATCATTTTCCATAGTTCACCGAACAGCGATATTGGAATCGATAGTCACGGATCGAGCTCGAATTCTAACCAGATCGATCCCATAGGAATAACATCAGGAGGAACGCTGTTGAGATTTCATTGGGCTCAGTCCGGGCTTTCGAAGCTGGTGCTCCTTTCCTATCGAACAAGTTGAAGCATCGCTTTATTTCTAGCTAGTATGCTATTACTAATGCACTATGAATCGAGCCGGGACTGGCAACAACTAAGTATCTATTCAGCGTTCCCGTTACCGTCGTTCGGATCTTTATCCGAACGCGAATCAAGATGCCTGCGGTGCAACGCTTAACAGGGAGCAGGAGGAAGAGGAGGAGAAGAACCAAGAGAGAGAGCCAGCAGGGGGATTATTAACAAGATGCGTAGAAAATTGCATTGCTAACTGGCCCACACACCGCTCATTTTCCACGCGATAACTGTATAAATAATGATCGCGCGCGCAGATGTGCACGCAACCTATGCCAACTGCAGGCTGAAAAGGCAATACTGCCACGGTACACATCACGAACCGACAACACTCCTATGAGCTGGAAGATTCGTGGAGAGGAAGAGAGCTGCTCGGTCAGCATTCGGGATTTACGATCGATGCGAAGTGTGAAGAATCGATAGAGAAGAGAGGTCGTGCTAGCGGATCGTGAAAAACGATCCCGCTTGCTCGTCTCTTTCTTCAGCTGACATTGCGGCCTGTCTCTCTGACTCAGGCTGCCTTCTGCTCGAGTTCACCGACTGCAATTCTCTCTCTCTCTCCCTCTCTGCGAGTAGAGAGCTTCTTACTCTTGATAGCCAAGAGCGAGATGCCGCGGGAAATCGAGGGAAAAACCAGCCGAAAATCCGGAGAGCAAGATTTCTCGGATGGCCTGGCCTCGCCTCGCCTCGCTCGCGCTAAAAATGGTGGAAAGAGTTGTCGAGAAATCGAATATACCTTACGCGGAGGCGAGAGAGTTCCAGGCTCTCGGCCGCGTAGCGTGGTAGTAAAAACACACACCACACCTACGTGTACCTGGGTACACCGAGGTGATAGGCCTACTCGTACTCTCGCGCGATATAAACAGGTATGAAAGCATCTCGTTTCAAATGTCAAGAATCACGCGGCACTGCCTCTTCCCTCGGAATCAATGTAGAGGTTGCATTAAGAGCAGACGGGGGGCAGCTGACTTTGAGGCCAGCAAGCCGTGAAGAGTTAAACAATTGCTTAACTCGAGACAATACCGTTGCTCGTGGCGCTCGGCCAGCCGATCTCGAACAAGAAATGCTATAATTCTCGATCAGTCGGCCCATGATTTAATCATCCCATATAGTAACGCTAGATTTACTACTAATTAACAATAATTGACGAGGCAGGGATTAAAGATATTCAACTGTAAAGGTTATTCGCCCGGGAAGACGCGCGCATCAAACGTTCACGGCGCACGCACACGAAATACGAAAAGAAACGCGCGCTCCAAATAAAGGCTACACAAGATCGTCACAAAATATAGATGAGAAATAAATGATGTTCATGAATACGTACTGATTATCCCGGCCTCTTGTTGTCCACGCAAGAATGTCCCTCTCCGACTGATCCCCCGCCAATTTTGGTGGCACTCTTTGAGAAAAGAATCGGCGCGAATGAAGGCTCGCGCATCCAAGACTTGCAGAGGTTAGTCCGCTTGATCCAAGGAATATCTCGGCTTGAGATTAAAAGAGGGTCACTCGCGAAGTATCCTTGGACGGAGCACAGGACGAAGGCACTCTCGCACTCGCGCACAACTCGCGTTCGGCGATCACAATCATTGGCGCGAGAGTTATCCGGGACGCATCAAGCGACCTATCGAAAGGAGCGCGTAGGAGCTGCTGGCTGTTCCCTGGCTCTCGCTCTGTGGCCGACTGCCTGTTTACATCGTATGACAGGTACAGGAAGAGAGGCAGCCACTCTCAGAGAGCAGAAGGGGAAGGAGGACGGAGCCACAGCTGGATAGAGTAGGAGGCTGCAACTAAAAGAAGGGAAAGGAAAGTGCGCTGCAAAAGAATGAGAGAGACCGAGTGACGTAGTGAAAGAGTGAGAGGGATTAATGGAGGCCTGGCAAGGAATAGATATAGAACGAGCGAGCAGCGAGCGAACGGATCTCGAAAGGAAGTGCGAGCCGCGCGCTAGGCAAACACGACGTGGAATCGAGACCGAGCGTCGTTACTTCAATCCCGGGCATCAGTCCCCACCCGTTCTCGCAAGATACAGTCCCCGCTCGTTCGGGCCATACTCTCTCGAGCAATGCGCTTCCCACCGTGCTCCCGGCACGAGATAACCCTCTGTACAGATCGTACACTCTTCGTAAACCTATCGCTCGTTACCCCCACAGAACCTACTTTTACAAGATATACATCTTGTTCTACTTCTTCTGCTGCTCGCCACCACCACCCATTCAAAACGGATTCCTTTCCACGAAATGCTGAAATCGCCTAATATAACTATCTTCTCTCTCTCCTGAACTACTCGCGAATAGAAATTGTCAGGATCATTACGAATCCTGTGTTGGAATGGAGATAAATTGGGATTCACTTGGAGAAATGCTCACCTTTTTGTTCCTTCTGCACACTTGTCTATTTAATTGCCTTACTTACTCTAATCTAGCTCAATGTACATTTCTTTGAATGACACAACAGTACACTCAAGTTGATATTGATAGAGAAAATTTATTAAAAATAAACTACTTATGTGGTGGCCAAGTCCATTGATTCTCCGGGACTTCTTGGGTCGGATTCTCCCAGGGTTTGTAGGCACACATTTTTTCTACTAAGGTCAATTCATTGTCCGCTTGAATTATAAGTTCCTCTACTTGACCGCAGCCTATCTTTGCCTCGATATCTGCTGGAGAGGGACTCTGTGAATTAGAAAATGTATGTCTTTAGTATCGTTAATTACAGTGGTAAAAGTAAGAGTTCAACTAATTACCTCTTTTACAATCTGTTGCCTTTCCTTAATGATTGCTTCAGTAGTTTGTCTGTACGCGTAATCCTTTGGCATGGTATCCAACAGTCGTAAGCATTTGTTGTACGCCACAAGTAGCTGATTATGTGGATGGCTCACCACTTTGAGCCCGGCGAGCCTCGTAGTCTGACAAATTATCAGTAATACGTAACATAGAAATTTGACACTCTCTCAAAAGTATGGTTATATTGTCAACGACCATCCGTTCAAAAAGAATTGGACGATGATCGGTGTGAATGTATGTTAAAATATAGAAATCAAAGTAGTTTACCTGTTTTACAACGCCTGCCATTTCCGAGAATGTTGTTTAACGCAGAGGGAAAGCGATAATTACGTAGGAGCCACTCGATGGAGAATGTTATGCCTCCATCACAGCTGCAGTGGTGCCACTCTGTGTGAACTCAAGAATCAACATAGGCTAGAATGACATAGTTCGCGCAATTTTAAATAAAATAAATACTTCATGGAACAAAATTCATAACATAACTCATATCTTCGGGAATAGATTATTTATATTTGCCTCCGTGGAGAAAAGTCATGCAGGAACATGCATGCTCCAATAAAAAATTCATATACACCCACATGGAATGTATGATACACGTTTCGTAAGGAAGGAAAGATTCCAAAAGGACGTTGGAGCCTGGACGAGGGACAGTTTACAAGAAATACAGCATGTATTAAAGATAGAAGGTTTATTTGTGTACTCCACGATCGTAATTGCTTATCGGTTAGATTTAGCGACGCGTTCGAGTTCGTCCTTCTTCTTGATAGCGTACGAATTCGAAGATCCTTTGGCGGCGTTTATGAGCTCGTCCGCTAAGCATTCGGCGATCGTCTTAATGTTACGGAATGCGGCCTCCCTGGCACCGGTGCACAACAACCAGATTGCCTGGTTAACGCGCCTCAACGGTGACACGTCCACCGCCTGTCTTCTTACGGTACCGGCACGTCCGATACGTGTCGAGTCTTCCCTCGGGCCTGAATTGATGATGGCCGTAACGAGAACCTGCAATTCATACAAATTGCCTCAGTATGACATTCGGAAATCTAGAATAGGTCATTTTATTCTTGGAGCAGTAGTCACCTGCAATGGGTTATCGCCAGTTAGAAGGTGGATGATTTCAAATGCGTGCTTGACAATTCGGACGGCCATGAGTTTTTTGCCATTATTTCTGCCATGCATCATCAAAGAGTTGGTAAGACGCTCGACGATTGGGCACTGGGCTTTCCTAAATCTCTTGGCAGCATAGCGTCCGGCGGAGTGTGGCAGATACTTTGCGTTCTTCTCCTTAACAGCGATGTAATCTTGAAGTGACATGTCATTTACTTGAACATCGTCACAATTCCAGCGACCGAAAAGCTTAATCTCTGGTAGTTCAGCGGACAAGGCCACTGGTAGCGTGGTTGTGGTGGGTACCACCATGTCTTCAAAGGCATCTATGTCAGCCATGGCTTATCTGTGAATCAAAGTTTGTTATAACTTACAAAATATCCATTGTATCCATCACAATATTCTTAGAATGCTCCATGTATCTTTGTCCTTGTGAAACATAAGATCTCAGAGTTCCCAAGTACCTGCTCAACTTCTACATGTCATAACAATACAGTAATCTACAGAAAAGCAATTCAGACAATTATTCTTTGATGAAATTCGATTGAACATAAACAGAGTGTTATGGAAATATCTCTTGTTCGAATAGATGGGCATACATGGAGCTCACCAAGAAAAATACCGATAAATTGTCCCAGATCAGAGTACGGAATTCTTGCTGATGATACAATGGCACAACTGACGTTCCCTGACAGTTGTACGTGGAATCAACACAGGCAAACGTATTGGTACAACTACTCCTCGCGGAAACACTGTTTAGAGTGGCATTTGTTGATACAATGTATAAGAAACCGTTGAGGACATGTGGCCATGTGGTCACATGTACGGTTGGAACGCACTTTAGTTTTTGGAAAACCGGTTGGTATTGTGTCTCCTGTATCACCAACAACCAGGGTGGACCGTCAGAGTGCTCGCATCACTTTTCCGTACTCCAGCGTGAGGGAAATTTGTCGGTCGACCCGATATTCTTACCACACGACTTACGTTCACGTCTTCGTCCGTGTAAGCGTGAACAGGAAAAGGCCATGACACTTTTCGATACTCGGCCTGTGATTGCCGGATTTTAAAAACGCTAGTCAAATTACTCCTTCTCGATACTCCACTTGTAAAGTAAAGAGGCAAGGCTATCCTCAAATATTATAAAAAATTAGTCGTGAATTAATTAAATACTACTACGATAAGAAGTCCATAGAAAGGGACAAAGAACTATTGTCAAATTTAAGGATGGATCCGTTGCTCTTTTGACTTAGTATCGTACGGTGCCGGTATTGTGGGCGCTGTTCTCGGGATCGGTAATCATTCACTAGTTTTTGATAATTGGCCACACAATCATTGTATAGTTTGTCGATAAATACATGGGGGATCATTGTAGAGCAATGGTAGTTAGAAGTTCCAATAAGAGAACTTTAAGAATTGGTAACTGTTTGAAGAAATATCCGTTGTGTTACCATTAAGGTAGACATTTCTACAGTTAAAGTATTCGTTGACCGGAAGATGGCACCACCCATTCTCTTTGGTGCGGCGCTGTGGTCCGGAAGTCAGTCAAGACGATAAAGCCGCGGTAAGTGCGTGTATGTGCGCGTTTATCGCGAGTGTGAAACTTTCTTCATTCAAGAGTTGAATTGCGAGGTATGCGCTTTCTTACGTAAGACTGTGCGAGATTAGTCGGGACAGAGTTGAAGATAGGAATCACGGGATGGCGTGGCAGACAAAGCCATGGAATAGCTTGTTGCGAAAAGTGGCGAGTACGTTGGATGGACAGGCGCGAACGACATCTTGGAAAGAAAGACTTTTGACTTTAACGAGGCGGGAGATGGTGCGCGCGGTGAATCTACACGTACAATACCTGCCCATATAATCGCGCTATTGTCCGCTTTATTGTGCAAGTAACTCCAGCTCGCGCGCGCGCGCATATAAACGCAATTAAGCAGCGCGTCGCGTCATCGTTAAAGCCTCGTAATTACATTCGCGCAAAAGCAATTACGACTACACTCTCGACGATGAGTCGCGTTCGGCCCGGTGGACCATTACCATTAATAATTCACTAACGGACGTACATACGACATTCTACGCCATAGGACATAGGAGGACCACCGGAGGATGGATTCTCTACTTCACCATCAGCATACAGAGCCAGAGGGACACAGACGATTCATCAGCACCAGCAAATGTGCGTAATTTACCCATCCCTTCACAATTGGTCGAACCGAAATTCCTTTCGACTTGCATGCTTAGGTTAAGGCTTTAAACTATTCTGGTAATTCCAATTGTGCGTGGATTTGTCCAATTCTACGATATGCGCCTACATAATTGATGGCAGTATACGCCATAAGATTGTAGAGCTAGGTCGTTGCTGCTCTTATTTGGACAGGATGCGTCTCCTTTCACAGTTCTCTCATTAAGGCTCGACGTACCCACACTCGAGTATAATACGGGAGCGGGAGCAGTAGCGGGAGCGTAATGCTCGTATATTGCGAATGTTAGCTGCAGGGGGGAACAGAGAGGGAGATAGATGGATGGAGTGAGAAAGAGAGAATGGAGCATAGCTTGACAAAAGGGGCTGCGAAGGGAGCTGCTCTTTGCAGTTCGCAAACTCTTATTTCGTTAGGTGTTCCCCCTGTTTCCGGCTTGGCTCCGAGCTCGAAGCTCGGAGAGCCCCCAACGAGTTCAGGGCTGAGGCCACTTCGGGCCGACAGGCCGGTCCAACGGTCCAACGGTCCGTTCGATTTGTCTCACGGTTAGCTGGCGTTTATAGTGTTCCTCGGCAGACAGTGCAAGGAAGAGGAAGGTCGGAAAGAAGGAAGAGTGGGCGGAAAAAGGGCATGGTGTTCCGGGCGTAGGTACGGAGGCTTGCTTGGCCTCGGCAAGGTTGAAAAAGCCGAGTTATTTCCATTAGCCAGAGGATGAGAGGTTGAGAGCTGGGCAGGAGGAGGAAGGACGTGTGCATTCTATGAAAGCGAGCGGCTCCGGGCGTCCGGAGCAGTGTGGAACAGTAGGGAGAGACGAAGATGAGAAGAGAGAAGAGCACAGGCTCAGCCCAGCCAGGCGCTACACTCAAACTCGTCTCCTCTCTCCCTTCAAGGTTCCCGTTGCGAGAGCAGCAGCCAGCAGCTTTTCAGCTCTCCACGCCTGGCCCCGTCATTATTTCTCGTTTGCTCGTTTTTATCAAACCTCTTTAGCGGCATGTTACGAAAACCACAACGAGCAGCGCGCGCTCCAGAAGGGGAGCCCGGGCCTTTGTTATCGTCCTCGAAACAACGGCGAGAGCGAGAGGGAAGGCGCCTTGCCTCTCCAAGCCTCGGCCCGAGGACGATCCTCCTCCTCCTCCTCCTCTACATCGCTGCTTGGAAAGAGACGTCAAAGGGAAAAGGAGGAAGAGCTCGCCGATATATCGGGGCGCAAACAACATTTAGTCGTCAGTGCGATCCAGGGACATTGCAAGTTCCGTCGGTTTGTTCGGTCGCGCGACAAAGCGGAACTCATAAATCCTGGCAGAGCATTCCGTCCACTCACTCTCTACCGAGTGTCCCACCGATATACACTCTTGCACATGAAAACCACTTATTATTAGTTTATGCTTTTATATTCGTCCTTTCTATCCGCCGTTGTTGCTGGTAGGCAGACTTTCCAACATTTTTTCAACTTTCCCGAACGCTTGATTTTTCGATTGCTCGTGTCTCAAAACGGATAAAAAACATAAATGTTGTGGGGGAAATGCCGGAATTCAACCTAAAACAGGTGGAAAACCGATCTTGAATATTTCATTTCAACGGTTTTCCCCATGTTTTTTTATCTTCCCGACCGTTCCCGGGGCTGAAACTTTGTAGAAAGTGTTTTTTTGCATCGAGGAAGAAGTAGAAAAAATTCCAGAGCCCTAGCTTAAAATTCATTTTTTCGCAAATTTTTTAAGGCATACCCCTTCAAAAATTTTCGATTTTTCGAAGGTTCTGGGACCGGGACGAACGCTTGATTTTTCGATTGCTCGTGTCTCAAAACGGATAAAAAACATCAATGTTGTGGGGGAAATGCCGGAATTCTATCTAAAACACGTAGAAAACCGATCTGGAATATTTCATTTCGACGGTTATCCCTATGTTTTTTTATCTTCCCGACCTTTTCCGGGGCTGAAACTTTGTAGAAAGTGTTTCTTTGCATCGAGGAAGAAGTAGAAAAAATTCCAGAGCCATAGCTCAAAATTCATTTTTTCGCAAATTTTTTAAGGCATACCCCTTCAAAAATTTTCGATTTTTCGAAGGTTCTGGGACCGGGACGAACGCTTGATTTTTCGATTGCTCGTGTCTCAAAACGGATAAAAAACATAAATGTTGTGGGGGAAATGCCGGAATTGAACCTAAAACACGTGGAAAACCGATCTGGAATATTTCATTTCAACAGTTTATGCCATGTTTTTTTATCTTCCCGGCCTTTCCCGGGGCTGAAATTTGGTAGAAAGTGTTTTTTTGCATCGAGGAAGAAGTAGAAAAAATTCCAGAGCCCTAGCTCAAAATTCATTTTTTCGCAAATTTTTTAAGGCATACCCCTTCAAAAATTTTCGATTTTTCGAAGGTTCTGGGACCGGGACGAACGCTTGATTTTTCGATTGCTCGTGTCTCAAAACGGATAAAAAACATAAATGTTGTGGGGGAAATGCCGGATTTCTACCTAAAACAGGTGGAAAACCGATCTTGAATATTCCATTTCAACAGTTTATGCCATGTTTTTTTATCTTCCCGACCTTTCCCGGGGCTGAAACTTTGTAGAAAGTGTTTTTTTGCATCGAGGAAGAAGTAGAAAAAATTCCAGAGCCCTAGCTCAAAATTCATTTTTTCGCAAATTTTTTAAGGCATACCCCTTCAAAAATTTTCGATTTTTCGAAGGTTCTGGGACCGGGACGAACGCTTGATTTTTCGATTGCTCGTGTCTCGAAACGGATAAAAAACATCAATGTTGTGGGGGAAATGCCGGATTTCTACCTAAAACAGGTGGAAAACCGATCTTGAATATTCCATTTCAACAGTTTATGCCATGTTTTTTTATCTTCCCGACCTTTCCCGGGGCTGAAACTTTGTAGAAAGTGTTTTTTTGCATCGAGGAAGAAGTAGAAAAAATTCCAGAGCCCTAGCTCAAAATTCATTTTTTCGCAAATTTTTTAAGGCATACCCCTTCAAAAATTTTCGATTTTTCGAAGGTTCTGGGACCGGGACGAACGCTTGATTTTTCGATTGCTCGTGTCTCAAAACGGATAAAAAACATCAATGTTGTGGGGGAAATGCCGGAATTCTATCTAAAACACGTAGAAAACCGATCTGGAATATTTCATTTCGACGGTTATCCCTATGTTTTTTTATCTTCCCGACCTTTCCCGGGGCTGAAACTTGGTAGAAAGTGTTTTTTTGCATCGAGGAAGAAGTAGAAAAAATGCCAGAGCCCTAGCTCAAAATTCATTTTTTCGCAAATTTTTTAAGGCCGAATTTGTACCGAAAGAGTAAGATTTTCGTAAAAATCTTATTATCTTGTTGGTAGAAAATCAACATTATTATCCGCTTTGCAGTGTCCGCACTCTCTCCTTTTCTCTTCCTGCCATCACCAGATAAATCGTGCATCGCGCACTAACAAAAAGGATTTAATGGCCACTCTCGGTTAATAGGGATAGTCACGCGAACCAAACCTCCGAGCGTTCCGCGAATAGCCTTGAATAATGCTCAGCTCCCTCCAGCTTCATCTATTTTTCAGAGAACTTTCGTTTGGCGAAGAGCTGGCATAATAAGAGATTTTAGTCGAGGCGAAGTACAGAAAGAGGCGGTGAAGTGCCGATGTAACGAAGCAAGGAACGCATGTAGTGCCGACAGCCGGAGCGGGGACTCGGCAAGCGGGTTCTCTCACTCTGCTACCTGACGATTCTCCGCCCTTTGTCCCGCCGCTTGCCTTCCTTCCTTTCATTCCTTTTCTCTACCTCTTCCTCTCTCTTTTTTCGCTCATATTCCACCGCAACTCTTACTTCTCCCGGCCTTATCTCCTCTTCATCTTCATTCATACTTACCTTTGAGACCGTTTGCCCTGACTTCGGCACGCAGAAACCAAAGTCTACACCTGAAACACTGCTATTCGTCTGTAAACATGTCCTCCTTTAAATGTGCTTCGTTATGGCGCTCTTGACTGATAGATACGTAGTTGATTCGCACGAGTTTATTTCCACCGGGGTCATCTCCATCGTGCTACTTGTAACTCTCTGCCCTCGCTCCGGCAAACTCCTTGTGTCGTTTCTGGTGTCCTCGTAGAAGGCCCGTTCCCCGGCGGACTTTCGTGCGAGATGCTCGCTAAGATTGAAGGAGGAGGGTGAGGGTTTCGTTCGGTGGCGTCGTCCCTCTTCTCCTTAGGAGCGCGGCGAAAAGTGGAAACGCGCCGAGAGACAGAGAGAGAGAGAGAGCGAGAGCAGAGGTGCCGGGGGTTCGAGCGTGGGGTGTTTCCTAGCAACTCACCCGAACCACCAGGGGGTAGTCACCCAGTGACGTAACCATCAAGCTCGGTACCTCGAACAGACAGGGTTCCTGGCGCCCCAGCCAGCCCACTTACCATTCTTTCGAATCTCTCGATCGTACTATCTCCGGCTATCTACCCTATTACACATCGCTTCTCTCCATAACATTCTCTTGATCGACACTGATCGGAGATAAGTGCTCGAGAGGAGCGAGTACCAAGCTCGCAAAACAGAAATGCCCTTAGGCCACACGATAGAAGGGCTACCCTTTCGACGCTGGGTATGCTGGCAAAAGGGGGGTAGTTGGTTCTGTTTAAAAAATCATCGGCTCAATAGACAAGGGGTACATACATTAGGAGTTCTCGCCCCGACACAAATTGAGTGTGACTGGCTGTATTATAAAGTTGGGCGATGCCTCGCCGACTTGGAGGCGAGAGTCATTGGAAATCGCATCTGGCAAACTCTCGAAAGTAGTGCGGGAATGACGTCGAATCAGAATGGACGGGGAAATCGCTCGGTGGATTGACAAACATACAGACTCGGCCCGACTCCCCTGCGGTGCACTTTGTCAACACTCGGCGACGATAATACGTTATCCGAGCACAGAGGGAAGACACGCTTGGCTTGGTGAGCGAGCTAGGAGCGCGGTGGAAGGGGCAAGGAGCAGCACACGCAGTGGCATCTAAGAGTAACAGCTATATTGAATTTCTGTCTGCGTAACAGCCCTGTCAGGCTTTTAGCTCGGCGAAGAGGACTATACAGAGGAGAAAGAGGAGGGGCAGGGCAGTGGCGAAAAGGGTTGAGGGGCTCGGGAGTAAAGGATGTAAACTGGAGGACACGCGGGCGGTGCGGCGCGACGGCGAGGAGCAAGCTGGTGGGGTGGGTCGACTTCATTTCCGAGTTCCTGGCAGTGGGTACACGGTAGTAATACCAAGAGGAATGGAGGGCGAGGGCCTGCGCAGAACGAGGACAGCTATACCGAAGGCAAGAAGGATCCGGAGAAACGGGAAGAACAAGGATGACCGAAGACGAGGAAGAAACACAAGAGAGCGAAGAAGCGAGCGAGAGGAAGGAATCTCGAGGATACAGGTGAAGTAGGAGTGGTGCATGGACTGCGGAGAAAACGGGAGGCTTGCTCTCGCAGTATGGGAAGAAGGAGAATACTCTCCAGGAGAAGATTGTAGTGCACTACACATAGCCAGAAGCTACGTAGGAGTGGAACCATAAGGCAGTGAGGAATCCATGCAGCCACTGCACTGCTTCGCCTAACGAAACAGCAATCCTCCTGATTTACAGCCGCGACTCAATGGAAATCAAGAATTATTCGGCAGATATATCGCAGAGTCTGGCTCCGGATCCCAATTAATGTTGGCCGATCGAGTGGAAGAAGGACAGATAGAGTGGCTAATAATTGTTGAGCAGGAGAGGAAAGGAAAGAGAGAAAGCAGTGCTGTCGCCTAGAATGAGGGTCGATGCCGATGGTGTTAGGGGGAGAGGAGGACACCGGTATAGAATAGGGGGGTTACTCACTGACTTGACTCACACGAGAGCAGCGTGCGCGCCCCTGAACTCACCGACTCCGAGGAGCCGAGCCAGAACACCAGCACACCAGCAGTCGGCGAGAGAGCGAGAGACAGCCGGGCGACCGCCCGCCGGGCCTATGTAATACGTACAGATATAGCGTACCGCCTCTCACGCTAATCGTAGTAATTAAGTCTAAGCTACGAGGATACGAGCCACGCTGATCCCCTACCGAATACACCCGCGTCCCGCTACCCACGCCTCCTCTCCCTACCTCCCTACCTCCCTACCTCCCTCCTCGCCCCGATCAAACGTATGTGTCGTTCCCGGTGATGAAGTGATTTACATTGAAATCGCTCCATTGATCCCGCCGACTGAAGTAAGCTCGTATACCTACCAGCGTTGCTCCGGGAAAATTTGTCACCGTCCAAACTTTCCACTCGACGAAACCCCTTGGGAAAAAGGTCTCTCTTTCTCTCTTTCTCCCCTGGTAGGTGCGCACAGTGCTACCCGGAGCACCCTCCACCTTTGAGTGGCTCTCGTCACATTGCCTCGCAGATTACTCGTTAATCCAACTAGCCGTTTACTCTCCGCTCTCTGTTTGCAAAATTACGCCGGACTACCGTTTGGCCGAACGTCGGCCACGCGTGTACCGGCGGCGCGGCGTGGCGCGAGTACTCCCGCCGGGTAATCAAGCGCAATCGCGTAACTTTAAGCCGGTGATTAGGCGAATCAGCGCGAGTTCCGACCCGGAGAAACGAGATAATGAGCCGGTGTCAGGTGCAGGCCTATCATTGTTAGGGTAAACGCTCGGGAGTCGAATGCCAGACGGAGTAAGTGGGTGTCCCGTGTATGTTGAAGACGCGGGCGCGGTGAGCAACAGTTCCTTGAAAAAGAGGGGAAGCTATCGGTTGCATGTTGATGCTGAGTATCTCGCAAGAATACTCATTGTGGAGGCTCCACTCACGCCTTGTTTGAGGAGAGCGGGTTTCACGGTCTGGCTAGCGAAAGGTATAGGAACGGGCGAGGCACACCCGGTCTCTGTAATCCGAGCCACGAAAAGCGGCTTAAAGTGTCGAAAGCCGCTAGCTAGGGCCGCACACCACCCGGCTCTTCCCCCTCGACCCTCTAATAAACTAATCGCCGGCTTCCACTTTAGTTTGCTTCCGGGACAATGGCACATTCCATTAAAACCCTCCGAGATTTTGCGCATGGCAACTCACCCGTACTCTCCAATGATTTATTCACTCGATTCAATTAAGAAACATTATACACTGTTATTCCTCTTATTACTGGAGCAGAAATCGTGCTGTTCAGTCCAAGGACAGTGAGTTACTTTAATATGCATCAGATTACGCGGACTCGCTTTAATTTGTAAACTGGCGCGGCGGCTTCCTTGTTTGCCGAATCAACGCGAAACGTATATTATATCCCCGGGAGTATCGTTCCCCGTTTATTCCTCTTTCCGTGGCGCAGCTGCCTATCTGCCCATGGACCAATCTATTATCCAGCAATTTTTCAACCTCCACCCCTCAAGCTGCCCTCCCTCCCTCCGTCCCTCAATTCTCTCTCGAGCGATAACCGAAAAAAGGGCATAGAGGGGAAAAATATCGAGAGACGATCTGCTATCTTGACTCTGATCCATCGAGGGAACTTCACTTCGACGTTCCCCGATCATTATTCTCGGCTTCCGACCCCAAAGCAAATAAATCGCTCATTATCGATTTGCTAGTAATGCATTAAACATATACGTACAATTCCACTAAGCTGGAATACCACAATTTGGGTTCTGTGCGCATTAGAAGTAGTGCTCGGGTGAAGGGCAATGGGGGAATAGAGAGGCATAAGAAGAGTCAGCATCATCAAAGGACAGGGCGACGTCGCTCGGCAAAGTAGCGAGCTAAAGCATTAAGCGGGGGAGGATCACGTGCGGAAAGAAACGTTAAATACATTTTGGACGTTTGTATGGAGCAATTAGTATTTATAACGAGGGCGGACTCGGCAGGAGGCGGGCTTGAACCGAAGGGGAAGATTTAGTCGGAGCAGTGCTGCTCGCCGTGTACTGGCAAGTCGGTGGAGAAAGAGAGATGGCTGTAGAGAAGGGCGGTAGAGGAGGAGGAGGGCGAGTGTGGAGGAAGGAGAGCCGAGCGAAAAGAGAGTTAGGAAAGGGGGTTGACGAGACCACATGCCGTGGTAATACCCACCATCCCCTAGCTCTAGCTTCGCTCCTACGTCTCCGAAACGTGACGCGATTCACGAATAACATCTTTCGCCCCTTCGCTCTCCCTCTCATATTTGCCTTTCTTTTCCCTTTTCTTTCTCCCATTGCTGCCTGCCACACCTCCCTTCTTCCTCCTCTGCCTTTTCTTCAAGCTAGCGGAACACCGATTTTTTAAACTTCCCTTGCCCAGTTGAATGCCAAGTTCTGGTTCCTTGGAGCGCGCGCCAAATGAAAGCGGCTTCGGCCACTTTTTCGCCTCATCAGCGAGGAGCAGCACGTGTCGCCATAACATTGCGAAAATTCCCGTCGAGTTTTGCCTTCGCTCACGCCAGAACGCTCGCGTGAAGGACGCTTCGATGAGATCCCTGTACTTATCTGGTAGGGCTTTGTAGTCCTTTCGGATGGATACAGTCGATCGCCCCATCGACAAGGAGCCGTAATCGTTTAACGCCCCTATCAACTAACCTGCCTCCCAAAAATGTACTAATCATATGTTATCGGGGTAAAAAATTGGGATGGGAGGGTGGAAGGTGGAAGGGCGAGAATGTTTAGTGCGACTCGCAGTGCTTTTCATTGGAACATACACCTCTGCATATAACTCTGACGACTACACAAACCTTTTATCCTCTGCGATGGAATTGCACCGCAGCCGGAGGAGTGACAACAATTATTACTGTCAAATAACGGAGGCGCCATTCCCCTGTCGCAACCAGGTGAATAACGAGAGAGAGAAAGAAAGAGAGAATGGGAGTGGGAGTTGGGTGAGGAGGGAGCGAGAGGGTGTCGAGCGCCGGCCCACCTAATGTCCTCACTGTAATTGGCTACATTGTACCTATGAATTGATATGTCATTAATATTGATTGGCCGAGGGAGAGAGCCGGGACTCGCTCGCGTCGATCGAGGACGCCGCGCCGCGCCGCGCCGCCGGACGGCTCTCCCTCCCTCTCTGGCTGGAGAGAATTTCCATTTGCTCGAGAGGGACGCCAGAGCGCAGAGAGACAGACGCGCAGAGGGACAGGACTTTCCAATGGAAGCCAACTGTGGCCCGCGCCTCTAGAGCGAGCGAGATCGAGATCGCAGTGAGATAGCAGCTGAATGCATGGGCGAGACGAAACCACCAGGAACACAGTCTGACCCGACCCGACCAAGCTAGCGAGCGAGCGAGTGAGCGAGACAGAAGGGCTGATGAGCAGATAAAGGAGGGAGAATGGTAGAGTGGCGAGTGGAGATATGTATATCCCGGGGCTCCAAGGGTGAGAGATGGGACGGGGTGAACTCGTCGAGGAAAACCTGATGAAACTCGTCTTCGGTTGTCCTAAACAAGCCGAAGCTCTTAAAGCGATTTTCTCCTGGCCGTTTTCTCCCTTTTCGCGCCTGTCAATCCTTATTTCGTGTTAACCATTTTTGTCCGCCCGAGCGTTTATCATATGCGGATTCGAGCAATCTCGCTGTCTCTCTTAATTTCCATAATACATCCAGGTCTGCGCGCTTATGCTTTCGCGGACGTGCCAGGACTGGTGGATGGCCCGATCGATCTTCACTGTCGCGACAAATACGCGGTTACATCCGGCGAATTTCGGCGTGGATACATCCTCTAGAGCGTGCGTCGTCTCCTCTCGCAGTCACTCTTTCGTTGGAGCACTCCGCCGGAGAGCATTGACAGAAAGTTATCGTAGCTACCTCGCACCTGAAATCCGCAGATACGTGCGTAAATCTTAGCCCGGGGGATTTATGGCCTTCTTCTTAGCCGAGCGTTGGAAGTAAGTTCAATGCTCATCTCAGAGGAAGAGAGCGCTAGCAGTAAATCATGCACCCTCCAACCCCCAACGTCCTATTAAGAGGACAGCAAAGACAGCCGAGATATATCATCCAGGATGCGTAACTCAATTTCAGCCGAAAATCGGGGATAATTAAATAATAATGGATGAGCGAGTCTATCAGTGAAAAGGGTTGTGTGGAGGAGAGAATTCTCAGGAGTACTCTCCTCTGTTGCTTCGGGCACCACTACTTGGATATGCGGCCTAGCATCATATAAGTCATTCTCTTTGAAGAAAGGAGAGGCGAGAAGGCCGCGTATAGGTATAGAAGACTCCAATCGGAGGAGGTAGGTCGAAGGAAGAAGGGACTCGAGTGGAAGTAGGAGGGAGATACTGGGATGGGAGGTGGAGGAAGAAGGAGATAGGTAATAGAGTAAAAGGAAGAAGTTATAGTGGAGAAAGAACAACGGCGGGCCAGGCATCCAGTGGAGAAGGAATGGAGGATGCTCCTCGGGGGATGAAGGAGGATAGATAGAGGAGAAGAAGCAACAGAGGTACAGAGTCGATAGGAAGGGAAGCAGCGTGTTCGTGCCTTGGCAGAGGAAACGGCCTGGCGCGCACGTGAAGCCCCAAGATCCTCAGAGAAGGAGGGGGAGAACTTGTAATTTTTCAGCAGCGAGCGGCTCTCGGAATTTTAATGGTTCATCAACGACCCCAGCTTTTCGGTGTTCACCCTGCAACCCTCAAAAGCACTCGCACACCTACTCATATCGTTAGCCCGATATTTTACGGCTATTTTGCATTTTTGCGTCCACGGGTTCAACTGCACCGTGGAGCAGCCGATGCGCAGAGAAATCGGTGCTTGGCAATTTTTTCTCTCGAGCCACTCGAGTTACTTGGAGCTTTACGGAAGGATGAACCGACAGAAGAAGGCTCGATCGAATTGATTTTCGATCCACCTGAATCTCCGGGCCGCCACATCTTTCGAGCGTGAACACATTTGTATCGGGAGAGGAGATTCCACGCTATTCCATCCGCGAGATCGACGAGACCACGCCCATCCGGATATCGATTCGTTGACAGGCTTGCTTTTCGTCGGTCCTCGCTCCTACGGATATGGCAGGTCCTGTTCGATCTTTGTGCCGCAAAACAGCCAATTTTCTGCTCACCTCCAACCAACAAGAATCCCTAACGCAACACCGACCAACTCTCTCCACAGTACTTACTTCTGTCCAACGACAGAATAACCCACCAGACACCAACAGCGTAGCCATCGTGCTAGAGAAAAATCCACCAGGGAAAAATCGCTATAGGAAGAGCAAAAGGCGAAAAGAAGGAGTGATAAAGTTGAGGTGGAGGTTGTGTCTCGGGGTGATTTCATCAACGGAGTTGCATGGCATCGGAGCACGCTCGTTTACGAGGGATTACCTTGTATAGGTCCGCGTGGCCCCGGGGGATAAGAGAGGCATCTCCCAGTCCTAGCAGGAGAGCAGAGGGCAAGAGCTGGAAGGAGAGCGAGGAGGATGAGGGAGGGAGAGAGAGAGAGAGGGAACGTGGAAATGCCGTGGCAGAGGTGTTCATACAGAGGCACCACTGACACAAGGGGGATAAAGAGAGCGAGGAAGAAGGAAAGGGAAGGAAAAGGAAGGGTGCGCCCCGGCGGCTGGCAGGGTGGCAGGGTGGCTGGGCGGCAGGGGAGGGCGCGAGGGGTGTTTTACGCTAGGACGGTCGGGGGTTGTTTCATTGAGGGGTGTTTCATATCGACCGCCACTTGGCTCCGCCTATCAGGAACGCCACTACCGTGCGATCTCTCACCCGTGTTTCCTTCCAAACCTCATCGAATGCAAACAACGGCGTAGCTTGTCCGCTAACCCTCACTCAATAACAATGATTACATTCGGCTGCGCGCGCGAGAGAGCATCCCGCATCTCCTCCTATCCATCCCAGACCCACCAGCCATGCCCTCTACCCTTCTCGCTTTCTACTCTCCGGCCGATATCAGATATGGCTATGTACATACGCTTGAATCTCTGATTCGACTCCGATCACCGTGATATTACCTCCTTCGAGGCTGCTCTCCTCCCTGGTTCTCTTTGTGAGCTGGATTCGCCCTCTCACGAAAAGCTAGTCGGCTCGCAAATTTAACAGACGGTGCGCGCAGACTGGTGTGCTGGTTAATATTGATGGTAGAGCGAAAGAGCTGACTTACTCCCAATTTCACGATGGGTTACACCTCCACCTGATTCCAAATCGAGCGGTGCATCTCTCCGGTACGGTACGCTGCCGGCTCGACTTCTGATCAAAGAGGAAGACTGCGCACGTAACTCAGATCGGTTGATAGCCGCCCGACCGCCCGAGCGCCCGCCCGCGCCGATGTTCTCGCTGTGTGCCCGGTAAACACGCTCGACCTGGAGCAGCCACTAGGAGATGGGGTTTATCGTCGGGATTAAAAGGGTAATCGGCACGGGACGGCGTGTAGTGTCAATTTACAAGTGGCTTGGCTGCCCGCTAGTTTCGCCGGAAGTTTCGCCCTGATTTTCAAACCGAGTCTAGTCAAAGTGGTGTACTTAGCTTTACTAGTTGAGTTCGAGACTGCGATGTAGTAGGGAACACAAAGGGGTGGGGGGGGGGGGTGGGGATGGAGGAAGTATCATAAATTCGCAGTAGTGCATGAGCAGAATCTGATTATGGGCATTCCTGCTCCCCTGTTCGACGGTGCTCCTGGAATTACTGTAGGCGTAGCAAGCACAACGCTGGACATGGCAGTGGCATTTTAGTCTACGGCGCGGCGGCGCGATACGCCGCGCCGTGTGTGTGTGTGTTACATGCATAACGGTAGGTCGAATGCAGGAAGGTACGGAGAGGAGATCGGTAGTTGGTAGCCGGGTGGCTAACGTTCCAGTGGCCGCAATGGCTCTTGTACTCGCTTCTCCTAAATATAGTACTACTCTATGACCAAAGGATATATCGGCCCCCCTTCGCCCGCTTTACTACTACACTGGCCGAGCCTCCGGGCAACAAGCCGGCTAAAATACACCGCTCGGCTGCTCTCTGTTCTAGCAGTGATTCCGACATTTCTAATTGCCTGAAATGCCAGGCGACAACGCCGATACACCGACCATTCATCCCTCCAATGTACATACGAACTAGCAGGACTCGGTGGACAGTAGCTATCATTGAACATGTATGTCCTCTAGCAAAAAGGCTGTTTGAGGACACAATCGATCGCCTGTTCGACCAGCGAGGGCGCCGCTCCGCGCCGCGCCGCGCTCCGACTCTGCCTGCTGCGTGAATTCTCGGCTATCTATTCCACCGATCGCTATCTCCTCTCGATAAAATGATTTATGCCGTCACGGGCTACGGCCGGTCGCGTAATTCTCAGACCGAGCGAGACAAAAAAAGGAGAAGTGCCCGGCACACATTGTGTTACCGGTGTAGCTGCGTGCCTCTACTTACATGCGCCTCCAGAGAACTGGATGGAGTGCGTGAGTGGTTGGCTGACTGTTCCAACTGGAATATATGTAACTATAAAAGGCGCTCAGGCGAAATGAGCGGTATCGACGCGCTCAGATAAATTGCAACCGGCGCGGCGTGCCGCTGTCGGGGCACACGTATGAAGACGGGAGTTAATAACACTTATTCGCACCGCGTGCATACACGATGGAAGTGTGTCGTGGGCCGTAGTGATTTAAACGATGCCTCCGATAATATGCAAACCACGCAAGGCTTTCCTTTGTCGAGTCTACCTCTACCAATCTGCCAGTACTCTCGCCCTCTTGCTCCTACAGTCTCACTCCTTCCTCCTTCCAGTACTTGCAGGCCTGACGCTTTGACTCTTTCAACCCTTTCTCTCCGGCTCTCCTGCCCCTATCTTTAGTCATCCTCTCACTCTCTCCCTCTCTGCCCGGATGGCCGCCTCACTCCATCTTTCTCATTGTCGGTGCCTGTCTCACCCGCAGCTGTTCGTGATTCAGTGTTTCCCTCGCACAGCCGAGCAGCCTGGGATCACAATCAGTTACGAGGGCGTACACACTGACTCCACTATCCCTCTTCGGCCGAGAGATTCTTTCCTACTCCTCATCCTCCTCTCGTCTCTCTTCTAATGTGCCCCCCCTCGCAGGCCCCTCCTCACCATTCTCTTCTTCTCTGCTATCGTTCAGCTCAATGCGAGTAGCCCTGGACTTCTTCTCTCGAACGAAAATCTGCCCTCTCTTCCCGCCCGTGTGCTGCTTCTGCTTGTGCTGCTGCTGGTCTTGCGCGCTTGAATATGACCGGATATATACTCGAATTGTCTTTTCTCGCTGGGAGTGCACGTCCTCCCTCTTCTTTCCTCTTATAGCTCTTACCTTCCGACATCCGCGGCGCACACCTCCGGCTGCAGCTCGAGCTCCGGCTCCGGCGCACTCTCTTTTCGTTTGCTCGCTGGTCCACCCGGGGAAATAGCCGCGCTCGATTCAGGACTTTCCTCGCTCCTCGCACCGGCATTGTTCAGCCCTTTCTCGTCTGCCTCTCTCGCCTCTCCCGCCTCTCCCGCTCGCCTCTTTTGTCCCTTTGGCCACTGTCGCGCGGATCTGCGGCTTGCCTCCTCTCCTGATACATCTGCATTGCTTTTTCTAATTCCCCGGCGCACAGACTTCTTCCTCGCATCTCGCCTTCTCCCGCTGGCACGGCCACCAGCAGCAGCCAGTGTGCGCACCACTCGGAAAGACAGACGCCCCTCACCCTCCTACTCCACCTCGTCGCCACCGCCGCCGCCGCCTCTATGTTTCTACTTATACATTGTGCCTGCCTTGCCCTCCGTGCTCACTTCACTCTTGTTCGTCACATCCGACGTACGATCTAACACCAAGGCCGGTCACACTCTCCCTCTCCTTCTCCCTCTCCCTCTGTTTCGCCGTGAAGGATTGCCGCCAACACGTATTCTTACGACGCGAGTACCAGGGCGAGAAAGAGTGCTCGGCGAGGCAAAAGAGAAGACGAGAGGCTACTCTCGTCAGCGCGAACAGGGAAGCCCCTGGGGGGGAGCAGCGGCACCGAAGCCGATGACGAGAGCCTCGAGGAAAGGAAGTAGAGACAGGTGGGCAAGCAGGAAAGAGAGAGAAAAATGTGTGGGACACGAGGAGATAGACTCGGCTGTAAAACGATCCCTAATGTTGACGTGACAGAAAGCCACTGGTCCTTTAGCATCAAGATCCGGCCAAGCAACAGCCGTAGTCGAGGCAAATCGGGAATTTCACGGCTGTTGGCCAAATAACCAGTCGAAAAATATTTACTCCCTTTTACTGTCACTACTGTAGACCGGCTTACTCTTTAATTCTGGCTTATTGGTAGCTATCTGGGTTTGCTTATTAAATGAGGGGCTGTTTCGACATCGCACCAGGATGATCGGGGTCGGGCCACCCCTGTCTCTTCAGCCCTCGCTGCAATCCCGCTGAAATGCAGCCAAGCCGAGGGTGTTAAGTAGTATCGGCAGAGAGCAGAGGCAGAGAGAGAATTCCCTGAAAGTACGAGCTGGCAGACGTCACGTTAGCCGCACATAAAACACTCAATATTCCGCTGATTACCACTTGAAGTCTCGCTCGATCGGTACGACGTCATTATGCAGAAGGAGCTAGCTAATAAAAATACGATGGCATGCTCTCCGTGATTACAGTCGTCGAGAGGACTCTTAATAAGTTTCTATCCGAACTGCGTGGACGTGGTCCCGCAGTAATTCCCCGGCCTGAGTCACGCCGGATAGTTCGTTAAAGTTGTTGCGGCGTGCGCCCCTATCCTCCTCGCTCCTCGCTCCTCGCTCCTCGCTCCTCGCTCGTCGCCGCTGACACGCCTGAAATTGTGTCGATGCATCGTAAAAGGAAGGCTGACATCTGCTTCGCAGATTGATGATGCACGATCAGGACAATGGCCCAGAAGCGAGAGAGCGTCGATCGCTCGTGCAGCACTGCGAGAAAAAGTGCAATCGGTCGAATCGCTTTCCGTCGGTAGAGAGAAAGAGAGAGAAAGAGAGGATTTTCCGCAATTACATGGTGACTGAGGAGGGATCGGCGGTGGGGAAGGGCTTGGAAATTAGCGAGGCTTTGGTATTATTTACTCGCGCGCGCGCGCTATCAATCGAGTCGGTGCGCGGCTCGACGCGCTGTATATTAACACCTGATAACACACCGTATAATGAAATCGAAAGCCCAGCCAGATATAAACATTATTTTATCGGCTACACCTCGATTAGATAACGAACGTAGAATGGCTGAGTCGCTCGATACACATATCTAATAGCTATTATACAAATAGATCTCCGAAGAATTGTCTTATCAATTGGAAAGAAGTGAAATCACACTCTTGAGAAGTAAGTGGCAGGGAGAGAGGGAGAAATAAAGAAATTTGCGAGTAAATGAATTAGAGACGGCAACTTCCCCAATCTACTCCCTTCCTGAAACAGGTTTCGCCGTTACTTTCGGCTCGATTCTTTAAAAAGACAAGCACCTCCAAAGCAGTTATTAATGGGGGACAAGGGAAACTGCTACGTCCGCTTGCTCTTAACCACGAACCACGTCCTACGGTTCATTATGGGAAGTGAGAGCGGCGCGCGGTTCTAAAGGCGAGAGGAAGAGAGCACGAAGTAAGCTCGACTGAGCAAGTGCTCCAGAGGGAGAGAGAGGGGCAAACCTTTCATGGGTCAGAGGAGGTGGAAACGATAAGCTGCGGAGAGAGTAAGACGGGAAATATACAGTACGTACACGAAGAGAGACGAAAATGTGCAACATGGTGTAGTGTATGAGGCAAGCGAAGAGACAGCTGTCTTGCGAAAATTGCCCGGCATCTGAGGTCTGGGATGTCATTTCTATTTGCTATCTGCGCGCTGCCAGCGCAACCATCTTAAAGATGGGTCTCTGTGGTAACTCCCGTAGCCTTATTTCCTCGATCTAATCGACGATTAGGATGCAGTGAACGTCGCCGTCATCTTAATTCGATTTCCTGGGCTTTAGTCGAGCCATTATTTGTCAGAGGAGCGACGAGCGCCCTCATGTCGAGACGGCTCTCAGAATGAAAGATCGAAGTTGAGAGTTGAGAGAGGGAAAGAAGAAAGGCAGGATAGCTCGAATGGGTGGTAGCGAGATAGAACATAATACAGAAGCGGAAAGTAGGAAAGGAAAACGGGTGAGAAAGAAAGAGAGAAGAGGTCGATCAGGATGAACGAGGAGCCATATGTGTTCAGAGTGGGCTAATAGGATAAAGGGAGAGAGACGAGGAGATGGCGAGAGAGGAAGGATGATGGTGACACAGGGTGGGCCGGGGGCTGGAAAGGGGCAGGGGCAGGGGCAGGGGGGGAGATCGTTTTTGTGCTGGTAGGTGTACAGTACAGTGCCGGCAGAGACTGGAGCGCCTTTCGGCAAAGTGATGAAGAGGAAGGAAGAAGGAAAAGGATAGTACGGGGAGCTCCTTCGGGCTGGTTCGTGCTCCTTCGTAGTTCGCCAAGCTCCTTCGGCTTCTTTTCTTCTTTCCGGGTTTTGCCACGCTCACCGTGACACCACACGGCCTTCGGTGGAAGACGACGGAGGACGCCTGTGCAGAACCCTCGCCCTGCTTCTAACGGTTGGCCAACCCCGGAAACCGACGAACAAGGGCCCTCCGGTTTTCCATGATGAACGCGCCACTTCTCTTCTCTACCTCCTTTTACTTTACTATGCAGCCCCACTCCTCTAATTCATACTGCCAGCTCAATTCTCCGAAGCTTATTCTCACACGCAATACACAACGTCCTACCAGCACTCCCGCCGATAGCCAGCTATTACAGGAATTGTACGTTCCTGGCGTTACATCCATAATACGCGATGATATCCGAAGCCCCAACCGACCTGTGATCAGTGCTGAGAACGAGCACCACGCTTCACACTCTCTGGATTTGATACCAACAAGATTCTAGACACGATCATCCCTTCCCGAGCTCTACTCTCCACTCCGAATCCATATACTTTACAAGACTAGTTTATTAACCAATTACTACATCTAGAGCCAAAGTAAAGATCCCCTGATAAAATGAATTCATTTTACTTGAGAAATTTCATCCAGAGATAAACAAAGTTTCAGCGCGAACAAATAGTTAAATGAATACAACATCCGAGTGACTTGCGATAAATTGGGAGTGCAGGAAAAATGAGCAATGGATCATGATATGATGAGGGGTGATAAATTTGAGATAAAAGTAGTAGCTCAGTAGTTTCTAGATTGCGTGAGTTGGGTGTTGTTAAGGAGAGGGAGCAGGGCCCGGTCTCTGGCGTTACAATCCTGAGCGTAGAAATCCGAACATGACCGAGTACGGCCGATCTCGGTGGAGGCCCGTAGCCATGTGTTGCGGTCTGCCGTGAGTGCTTTGTGACAAGGGAGGTGCGGTGTCTGGGTGTTTTTTCTTTGCTCGTCGCAAAGCGGAGAGAGATCCGCGTTTTGCCAAGTGAAGGCGACGAGCGTCGCGGCGCGAGCTCGTGCACGCAGCCGAAGGAAAGCTTGGCCGAAAGGTATAAGTTCGGAGGGCCGAGTCGAAGAACGGCCGAAAACGACGAGGAGTCGCAGGGGCTGTGTGCGTGTGTGTGCGCGAGTGTGTACTTCTCTGGCGGCGTCGACGGCAGCGGCGGCGGCCGAGGAACAAGAAAGAGAGGAGACGAGTGGTAAGGGCGCCCGTCCGAGAGAGACCGAGAGTGCGCGCCAGGGAGAAAGAGAGAGCTCTCTCGTGATCGCTTCTCTCCCAATGTATATGCGATCCCGTAGCCTGCCCCGAGTGTTTCTGTGCGCGGGTGTGCGACGGCCAGGGCGAGCAGAGACCGTCCGGAAAAGTAGAGGAGTGATCGACGAGCTCGACCAGCTCGACTCCAACTATTCGAGCAAGAGGTGAGGAGAGACGCAGAAGTCAAAGGGAGAAAGGAAGACTCTGTTGGAGTATCGGCGATATATTCCTGCTGGATAGAGGAGAGCAACGCACAAGGTGCAGCGTGCGTCTCTTTCTCACTCTGGTCTCTCCATGTGTCGTGGTAGCGCGCGAGTGTCCGTGTCCGTGTCGTCGCGTATTCATGTCCGATTCTAAGTCGTCCACGTCGACGTGCTCGTGGATGGTGGCGGTGGCTGCTGTGCCCGTGCTCGCTGGCCTATCCTCCTAAGGCCACAGGAGCTACGAGCGATCGGGCTTCACTAACTAGCCAGTCAGCCAGTCAGCCAAGACAGGCAGAGAGAACTGAAGAGAAGAGAAGAGAAGAGAAGAGCGAGCGAGGCTCTGTTGGCCCGGGAAGCTTGGTGCCGGAGCGGCCCGTTCGATTGAAGACAGAGAGTGAGAGCGAGAGCGAGAGCGAGAGGGAGTGCGACAGGGAAGTGTGTCCTCGCAGCGACGGAGAAGTTGGCCGTCGGCTGCTCGTTCCTGCCGATCATATCGTCGTCGCGGTTATTGAAAGGATTCCTACGCCGCGCGCATCGCGTTCCGCGGCAGCGGCGTTCCATCTACGTGCGTCCTTCCCTTTCCTCTGTCCCTGTCTCTCTGTGGCTGCTTGGTTGCTTGCCTACTTGCCTGCCTGCCTATCTCTGCTGTCGCGTGTACGTGTTTACCGGGTGTGACGGAAAGTGGTGCGTGCAGAGCGCTGCTGCTCCTCGGCATCGCCAGATAGATCGGTCGAGCGGGAGCTGGAGGGTGCGGGAGAGCGAAAAAGTGTGCGATAGAAGGGAGCCAGGCCAGGCCAGGCCAGAGCAGGCCGCGCCGTATACATCGACCGCGCGGTGCCAGAAGGAGACAAGGCAGGAAGGAAGGAAATAAATAAATAAATAAAGAAGACGAGTGGAAGAGCGTAAACGGAAGGGGGAAGTGTGTGTGCTCGGAGGCGCGCGCGCGCGTTCGCCCGAGTGATCTTGTCGCGCGCAAGAGATAGAGAAAGAAAGAAAGAAAGAAGGAAGGAACGAACGGCGGCGGCGGTGGGAGGAGTGAGAGGGAGAAGAGAGACGTAGTGAAGAGAGAAAAGGATAAGGAAGTGAGTGCGAGTGAGGCGAGAGGAAGGTAGAGTTGGAGAGCTGGAGAGAGCAAGATAGGTGGAAAGAAGAAGGTGAGCAAAGACGATCGGTTGAGGCTACCGGCGCGGCGAGGAAAAAAGGGTGGGTGACGGCGTAAATATGTCGCTGCGACCAGCGACGACGATCCTGCCAGGAATAATGGAGTAAAGCCATCGAGAAAAGTGAGGAAGAGGAGGTGTAGAGTAGTGCGGTGGCTGTTCGTAAGGTTCGGAAGGAACAGCTAGTTCTTTGGACGCGCGCGAGTGTGTGCTCTTTTGGTGGATGTGTGTGCAGCAGAGAGCTGTACGTGCGTGGGAACAGGGTCGCGAGGTGAACTCGCGGCGCGTACGTCGGCCGCATCCTTCTTCTCTGGCTGCTGCCAGCGAGGAACGCAGCCCTCCACCACTGGATTACTGTGTAAAGCACAAGTGGAAGCTTTCCCAAGGGAGTCACTCGCAGTTCCAGTCACTCCAGGAGTAATATTGCCGATCGAGCGTGAACCCACTCTCCGCCGACGAGGAGAGTCGATCGCTCGAGTGTGTGTGCTCCTGACCGTCGATACACGCACACCATGGTAAGCAGTAACATACTTCGTTCCGGCGAATCGCCAACCAATGAACATACATACTCTTGTCTCGCTCTGCCTTGCGAGCGCGTACGCGCGCACGCTTATCGACAATGCGTTTTGTGCGCTGCTCCTCGCGCCTTTTCACTGTGTGTGTGCGCCTCGGTACATAGGCACTCTTCACGTCGCTCGAGAGCCAAACCCCATAGTCCGAGTTGTGCCGGTAGGCAACGCGATATACACACCGCTCCACACTACCACTATTCTATGCGTCGAGCTTTCTTTCCTTTTCCTGCCTCTTTGGATGCTCGCCTCCCTGATTCGCACCAGCAGCACTGGGCTATGCCCGCTCTCCTCCCCTAAGCCATTTACGCCCTTTCCGCCCTTCCCTTCCCTTCCCTTCCCTTTCCTGTTTAACTCACTCTTTCTCTACTTCGCCACTCTCAGAATACACCGACGCCAGCGTCATTTGCCCTCCTCTCGACGTTACGTCTTTCCAAGTCTCTCATTATTTTTCACTGGAATTTGGTCGCGATCTTTTTTGCATAAAGCCCAAGTCCAAACCAAACACAGTGTATACATGATGCCCCGAGTCAGCCCCAGGGATTCTGGGGAATTATCGATAGCCCGTCCCTTTCGTCGAAAGCTATCTCCATTTCCTGCGGGGCCACGACTACACTTGCTTTCTCGCCCCGGTACACAGACTCGCTCTCGCTACAAGGGCCGCACTCGCTCCTTTCAAGTCGGCCGGCACAGAATGCGTGGGATGTGTGTATGTCTCGTTGAGATACCTAGAACGAACTTGGACTAGGTATAGCTCCGAGCGAGCCAGTAATAAGAGCCGGCTACATTGGGAATCTATGTTCCTTATAATTCAAACAAGTTAGCATTTTCGTTTTTACGCATTGAATACTAAATTATCTTTTAGTCATTAGTGCAAACATCTAATGTTATGCTAGTCGTTCGATAACACCCGTCCGAAGATTAATACGTTAGCCCGATTATAGCGGCGCGAGCGAGCACCATTAGGCGCTAATCTAATGATATAGTTTCATAGCGTCAATCCTCCATTTTGATCATTAGTTGGAGGCGTGCGTTCTCGCTCGCTCTTTAGTGAGCAGTACTGGCAAGTTGAGTCATGAGAAAAGTTTAGGATTGCCAGGAATGATGCAAACAGTCGTTGCCGTTTAATCAGCGCATCGAGTGGTGCAGGCGGCTCGGAGGATCTGCTTGTTTTTTGTCATGCTCGAGCGAGGCGAGATTGGACAAAACGTCGTGCATGTACGGCTGCTCATAGCCAGCCGGGCATGTCCAGCAACGGGTGGCCAGTTGGTCTTTCACGAGCGAGCACGATGCCGGCACGTCAAAATCGCCTTCGATCTTCCCATCGAAAGATACGATCTGATGGCAGAGGAGCGGGGAAAAAGCCGAAAACAGAAGGGCGGGACGTTGAAGCACGAAAGACGAGATAGCACGGGGAATCCGGCCGAGAA
This sequence comes from Ectemnius continuus, assembly GCA_910591665.1. NCBI lineage: Eukaryota > Metazoa > Arthropoda > Insecta > Hymenoptera > Crabronidae > Ectemnius > Ectemnius continuus. The sequence continues at coordinate 521,146 of OU342868.1, read as the reverse complement.
CACGCAGTCAAGTTTTTTGTGCTGAATCGCTCGCGAGCGGGGCAAGCAGCATCCGCTCGAATTCGAGCCGGGGCGATAAACGACGCCGAAGGACGGCGGCGCGCGAGCGAGCGAGCGAGCGAGCAAGGAACTCAAGCCACATTCCACTCGCGAGAATCATAGGGAAGAAGAGAGCAGTGGCTTGATATGATTTTTAGTAGGATTATTAGAAGCTCCGTAATACAACTGGCACTTTCTCAGCTAGTTATCCAAGCGTCACCGACAACTACGAGAGGGAAGGTGGAGAGGGGAGCGGCGCGGAGTGGCGCGGAGTGGCGCGGCGCGGCGCATGTATGTATTTCGCGCACGTAATCTACGCACGATATGAAAACGGCAGCTGAAAGATAAACGATGGCCTCGTTTACGTTTTACGTAATGGCGAATTTAGTCAAAGAGTGCTGTTGGCTCGCTCGTTCGTTCGTTCGCTCGTTCGCTTGCTCTTTCTCCCTCCGCGCGGCCGCGCGGCCGCTCGTCGGCTTTTCGAAGCAAAGCGATACTCGGTGCTCGCCGGTACGTATTATCTTTAATCGCTCGAAGCCGGGCAGCAGACCACCACCGCTTTGAGTAGGACGAATCTGTCGAAAAGCTGCTAAGCAGCGAGTGACAGGGTCGGGCACACGCTTGTGCTCTCAATTTTCTAGAGTGTGCGAGCGGTATGCGCTGCTTGCTCTCGTGCCCGTGGACTACTCGTAAAAGTATGCGTCATAATTACGTAACTTTTTCCAGCCGGTACTCAACGGTGCGAGTATCATTTCGGTCGCGCTTGGTTGGCCTTCGCGCGCGATTCAGCCGTGCAAACCGGCTGCCTTTGCCTGCCTTTGCCTGCCTGCCTGCCAGTCTATGCTCGTCCGTCCGCTAATGCTCCTGCCACTGCCAGAGGCAGACGGATCAATCTCGCTAAATTTTTCCTTGCTTTCGCGCTCACCGCTCCCTTCCATTCACACATACACAGAGAGCCTGGGAACGCGAGCATCCTTCCGCAACGCTTGAAGGCCAGCCACCCAGCCGATCCTCCTCCTCCTCCTCCTACTCGTTTGCCCAGCACAAATGCTTTTCATTTTTTCATTAAACTAAGTGACTATCGCCACCGCACCGCCAACACAGTTCCACCCGCGCCTCCCCAATCGGCTTGAGTGCTCGCGCCGATTTTCATCGGCCTTTCTCTATCTACCATCGACCTACGACCTACGACCTACGACCTACACTGTCGGAAATCGCCTAGCCAACCCTACTCTATTTTCTTCTAGAGAAATTCCCCGGGTCACGCACTCCACATATAATCTACTTGTAGGACGCGCGAATAATGAGACGTGACTAATACGCTGGATGATTCCTCTCCGGAAGTGGCAAAATAGCAGCGACAGATTGAATCAGAATCCAATTGGAGCGCGATCTATTAGTTACGGGAATCTGGGTAGATCGATCGTAAAGAGATTATTTCACTGATGTTTATTGTGCGCATAATGCGAGTGAAAGGTGTTCAGGGCGTTAATTATCTATTGGACCGCTCGCTCCGTAGCAGGTGTCACTTACTCCGCTTGAACGGAAAATCGATCGAGGCTTTACGCCAGTATTCTCGCCGCTCCCTTCTCGCTCGAGTCTTTTCAATGTTAATATCTGTTATATCGTTGTGTAGCTGGTCGCGCGCGGTCTCTTCGTTATCGGGTTAGAATGGAACGACGAGGAGCCGGCTGAAATGGTTTTCGTTGGCGATAATTAGCATTCGGTATTGTCGCCGGCGGTGCGGCGGCGCGGCGGTGCTACTGACCGAGACCACCGTATCTTTGTAGCAGGACGTTGTTAATGAAGCGTTAAAATAACGAGCCTTGTCCCCGACTGTTTATGAAGTCACTGCTCGCCTTTCTCGAGCAATAAAACAGGGTTTGTTATTCCGCATTCTGCCAAGAATGTGTCGGATTGTGCGCGACAGATTGAAAGTACACGTGTCTTGTGCAGGAAAGCTCTCCAAGTCGATTTTTCTTTGGCACATTGCTAGTGCCGCCGAGTGTAGATGGGGTCGCGCGAGCAGTCAATGTCAATAGGGGGAAATAATTATGAAAGTGCACTTTGTCTTAATTAAAGCCGACGATGCATACATTATTGTAATCAGCGGTTGATTAAATGCCCGACTTTAGACGGACGGTCATCGAGTGACGGAATTACGGGGTTAACGGAGAGATAACCCATTGGCCGATAAAAGTTCTTTCCACGCCACGCCTGAGCCATCTCGCGTAGTCTGCGTTATTTCCACTTGGCCATTAACCAACCGATCGCCGCCACTTTCCGTGTACGTGCGCGAGCGAGCCGATCGCTCCACGCCGATACGTACTTGGACGTGAAAGCGCCGGCGAAGATCCATTCGGAGTCGGCGAGTACTCGGCCCAACTTCCACCGCATTGGAAATCCACGCAATTTTCCTCCACGTCGAAGGCACATGATGTAGTGCCAGACGTATTACGCCGAGAGAATCAGAATGCTTTGAGGAACTCCTTATGGCTGCCGAGTCCCTCGAGCGTTTGCTTCTGCTCGGATGAAATAGTTGGGGAACGGCTGCTCGGTTTGTTCAGCCTCGTATTTACACGACGATATCGTCGCTCCTAGCTAGGAGTAAGACCGAGCGGATACACACAACCGAGGAGGAGAGGAGCAAGCAGCGTTTTCCCCTAATTCAATTTGAAAAGCTTTCTGGAGCCCGTCCAAAGACATCCCGTATTCATGCCAGCGAAATGGCACTCGTAACTCATAACGGTAGATTCGCGATTTCCGAAGAGTGCCGCCAACCGACCTGGAGATCTCTCCGGCTCCCATACCTGTACACCAGTATGTATTATAGGCGAGCTCGATGCTCTTGCCGTGATCGTAAGTCTTGGGAGAGTGCAGCCCGACGTCGCCAGTAATTCAGCAATTTGTATTACCGCATTAACTCGCGACTCCTGTAATTAGGCGCTTGACGAGAATAATATTGCCGGCCTCGCCTTTGGCGGACCACGTTCTCTTCTACGAGTACAAGACCAATAAACACGCTGCGGACTTAGCGTGCCTCGATTTCGGCGAGTTTACTGCTCCGGCGAAAGAACTCGGAAGAATATTAAACGCGCTCGCTCACTCGGCTTGTTCTCTGTTGGGCACGTGTTCACTTATGGCCGGGGACACGCACGCCCGCTTTTTCCCTAGGAGGAAGGCAGCCAGAGATGGAGGGAGAAAGAGAGTATTATGTACTTAGGTGTGGTGCCCTAATATGCCAGATAAAACGATCGTGGAATTTTCACGCGCTAATGTAGCAGAGTTTAATGACGCATCGTTGGAGCCCGGCGTTTCCTTCGAGACGCGATATCATCTCCCCTCTCGGCGGGACCGCCTGCCCGTAATCCATTAACCATCACAATTTGTAACTCTACTCGAGACTCCAGTCAGAGCAGCTCTCTTCCCCCTCCTCCATGCTACCCGAAAACTTTTCTACCAACTGTGTCGGAGGCTCAATAAAAAAGAGAACTTGATCCCAAGCGAGGCTGATGTATCGGGCTTGCGTGAAGAGCGCCGCTTTCGCCTGGGACTGTACCCGATGAACTACGGAAGGGTAGTTGGCGTAAAACGAATTGTCCGCGCTCCTTGCATGTCGTTCCAGTCACACTCGCCGACCAACAATAACATCGAATTTCCTCCCGATCGAAAGTTAAGGATTCTTGGGGGAATGGGAGCTCCGCGCTCGCTTATAACGGAATGCAATGATTTCCAATGGCATCCCATATTCGGACTGCGAGCGAATCACGGCCAATATTTTCCCGGGCCAGGAACGCCGACTCTACGGGCAAGCACAAAATGGCTGCCAGCAGGAGCGATCGACCGTGCGTACGTGCGAGCGAGCCAGAAAATCTCGCTTCTCCTTCTTCTTACTCTGTCCCTCTCTTCACTGCGCTTCGGGAATAGTGATTCCCTCTTTCTTGCGGCCTCTGGCTCCTCGTCTCTCCAGCATCTTCTCTCCCTCTTCCTTGAGTATCCCGGTACACTCTCGCTCTTTCCCTCCCTCTTCACTGCGCGCTCCCTTCACCCTCAGACTCTGTTTTTCTCGCTTCTTCTCCCTTGCACGCAAACCTCTCGCTGGACCATCTTGCATCCTCTCTCCGTTCTTTCGGAGCAATACCTATATACTTACCTTGTATCTCTCTTTCTGTTCGAGCCGCGATATCGTCCTCCTTCTTCTTCCAAGCAGTGCCTGGACGTCGAACTCCGAGTGCGATCTGACTGCCGGACTGGCGTCCTCCGCCGTTTCCGTCCTTTCTCACCAACCCCTGTTCTGTTGCCCATCCCTCTATTTTTCCGCTGGCCAACTCTTTCCTTCTGCACTCGACTACGACTGCGACACCTACCACACACGACAGATCCCTTCTCGGCAGTACCATTTCTCTCTGGAGCTTGCCGGCATTCTCAGCTCGCTCTATATCGAAAAGCATTTCTGTCGCCGCCCCGTTTCTGTCGGCGCAAACCTCGAATTTCTTGGAGAGCAATAGCCAAGATTCTAATGGAACTTGTAACGTGTGCTTTTAACAGAGACCTGTATCGGTAACATCATTGCTGTCGAAGGGCACCGCAACGATATTCTTCGTGTCTCGTATACTCGGCTTTACGAGGCAGTTTGACGCGTCGGGCTCGAGCGGCCTGTTCTCCCTTCGCCTCTTTACGCTATGTGTCGTGGTCGAAGTGTGTACGGCGTTACACGCGGCTGCCAGCCGGTAACGATATCCCCGGTAGTTTGCTTTTAACGCGAAACAAAGGGTGCGTGTGCGGCGCTGCGCTCAAGAGTGAGAAGCCGGATGAAAGGAAGAGAGTACTATGCATGCGGCATACGATTCCTCTCGTCATTTCTCTGGTAGGCGCGCGTAGGCGTTGCTTGGCACTGCCAGGGCGCACACCAGCCTCACCTCCCCCTCTCGCCCTCTCGCCCTCCCTCCCGCTCTCATGCTCTAGGAACGGCCTCTGATGACCGCATACGGCATACGTATGTATGTACTAATTGTGCGGCGTAACCAAGCGAGTTACATTGTCTCTCACATTATGCATACACGATGTCAAGCCAGCTTGCCGCACCAAGAGAAACGAGCGCTACGAAATTTCCTCTCGCCCTCCCTCATTTGCAAGGATTCGCGAGCCGGGTCGCCTAACGAGACAATCATCGCATCTGACGAGAGGCGTGAGGCGAGAGGCAGGCAGGGCGCGTTCGCCAATTGGAAATTTTCAAGTCACCAGGAAAGGCGCGGTCTCTGACTCGTACTGTATTTTTATTGCCCCGGTATACGGCTCGAGTACGCCAGCTGAAATATCAGTGGAATATAGCTGTGTACATTGATAATGATCTCGGCGATGTGTTTGCTGTGCGCATCGTGTGCCCACGATGGGAGGATGTCCGTCTTTCTGGTGGAAGAGAGTCAGGCAAGCAGAGGCAAGCAAGCAGGCGGGCGGGCAGGCAGGCAGGCAGGCAGGCAGGCCTGTGCTTCCTGCTGCTTGTGCCACGTAGTAGTGGGGTACTGGGCTTCAGGCAGTCACCTGCCTATTAGGGAACCGTAGAAATTCCACGGAGCCCCGTACTGCCTTCTCATTCTTCCTTTACTACTCCTGATCAGACCTTCTTCCTCCTTGGCTCTCCGTCCTTTTCTCTATCGTTCGCCTCGATCATAGTCCCTCGCTCGCCTCCCTCGGCTATCACGCTCTTTCTTCTTCAGCTTCCACGGGCTTTTGCTGGCCGCCTGCCTGACGGCTTGCCTGCTTGCTTGCTTGCCCGCCGCCTGCCCGGCTCTGCCTCTCAGACTCCCTACGCTAAATCTGCCAATAATGCTCAAGCACGCGGACTGCGTATTTCACGCTTTAGTCTCTCGGCGTGTGCATCACACAGCCCCTTCGATACACCTCCCAGACTGCTGCTTGTATGTAGAGCCTGAATATCTCTCAACGCCCCATCTAAGAAGTGTACACACGCCGCGCCGTGCCACGCCGGCATAGTCCTTCACCGAATGGTAATCGGCTATCTATCGAGAGCGTTCCAAGTGCACTGCACGCCTTCTTATATCACCACGGCAAATAGAAAATCATTGATTTTTCTCTCCCTGAATGACCCGCTAGTTGTATTGACGACTCGGTGGGGGAATATTCTTTTGAACGTCGGAGATGTGCTGGCTGCTGGCTTCCACGCCTAGCTTGTCGCCTCGTGTCGTGTCTGCGTTTGCTCTTATTCTCACGCGCCGCTCTTCTCCTCTTCCTCGCCCTGGAAACCGAAGTAGACGTTCGTCCTTGTGGTTTACGGCACGAACGTCAATCGTGTTCGTTTATATGGGCGCGCAGAAGTTTCAGTCGCGCGGAAAAGGCTAGGCTTTTACGATGCCTCTTCCTCTCCTGACGCCCTTGCCGATTCGGTGTAGCTACATGCTTGTTGCTCGCTGATGCTCGGCGTGTTAGCCTCGGGAAAGGAATATCGCGCCCCCACTTTTTCCCCAACGAATTGATTTTATTGAGATGGATACATTAGCGCGGCAAGTTGAAAGTCACTAGTCGTATGGCTAATTCGCAAGTGATTTACAGTGTCGTTCGCTCGGCAGAGAAATAGTTGCAGCGTGTGGCATAGCTGATAATCGTCGGCTCTACACAGTAGTCGTCCACTGGCAGCACACAGCATGTCGCAGCTGTTCGCTTCGCCTTCGTGAGCCACGTTTTCTCCCTGTCCCTCTCCCTCTGCGCCTGACTGGCTCTGTTTCCCTCCCGGTAACCAGTTATAGACTGCGCAATTATTGGGTAAATAATGTACTTGAGAGAGTGGGATGATGTGCCTCGGTTATACGACATAGCACGCTTATTTTCACCCTGGCGACTCTCCTTTGTTTCGAGGATTGCGCATGGATTTACTGCGGCTGTCGCGTGTCGCAGGCATCGCGAGAACCAGAGAATGTCTGGCCTCTTGGAGAGGATGGGCCAAGCAATTTCGTGGCTCTTTAAATGTCAAGCCCTGACACCTAGCTTCGATTCGAATTGCTGGTGACACGGGGCAACCCTCTCTCTCCCCCTTTCCCTCTACCAACGAAGAAAGAGAACTTGTTTTCGTCGCCCGTGGAATTTCTTCTTGGCTATGTTGCTGCGCGTGTTGACTGGCTTTTGTCCCCGCGCGGCAGATCAGCCTCGCGCAGATACATATCGCGCTTGAGAGAATGGCTCACCGTAATGCATTAACAATCCGCTCACTTTCGATCTTCCTGAAATTACTCTCGGCTCTCGCCTCCCGAAATCCACTTGGCAGCTGCCGGTTTTGCCCGGTTTTCCCACGTTAGCGGCGGCAGCAGCGGCAGTAGCTGCAGTGGTAGCACCGCGCCCAACTGGATTAAAGCGAGACGAGAGCCGACGACACCTGGAAAACGAACTTCAGCTTTCTGTTCTATGTAGTGTGTACCGCGCGTTGGGAAAATTTCACTTGTCTCTCTTCCCCACTCGGCGACTGCGGTACAACTAGAGTGTCACTGTGCGCCGCGCCGCGCCGCAAAGTGGAGCACTTAGAGCCACTTTAAAGTCAACCACTGAATAGGAGACTTCGAGACCAATAAATATATTATACTCGAATGCTTCTCAATTCAGCGCGCGCAGAGAGCGCCGTTATGTATCTCCGGGAGCTAACGACGCACGATCTTTCAAAGCCGATCGACGATAGCACCACTTCTCGAGTATCGTCGCCCCCGGGAAAAAGGAGACCCGTCCCGGCTGGACCAGCGCCTTTTAATTATAACCTTACAGCTTATTGCTTAACAAGCGGCACGGGATCACGTGCATCCCAGTGGCTGTCTTCTATCATTAAACCGGTATCGATTGGAACTGGCCGGCTCGCTAAACTTGCTAATCGCACGCAAACTCCATCAACCAGGCCCGACCACCACCTGTCCGCCTCCTCTCTCTCTTCCTCCATTAAGCATGTCAACGCAAATATAATCGTTCGGCCCGGATATCCAGGAAGTCCGATCCTGCTGATTGACAGACGGCTCCAGTAGTTACACGGCCTCCATGAATTAGTCTTTCTTCAACGCTCATCCAGCTCCACCTCGGCTGGCTCTCTCGACAGTTCTCCCGTTCACTCGTCCGCTCGCTGTTTTTCCCGGCGTGATCGTGTAAACGCGGCAAATCGCCCGTCAAACGAGATTAACACCCGTCCCCGTCGATCACGTAAGCACGCTGCGCTCTGCGTCGCACCAGAAAGAGCCAGTAAGCTAGTAGCCAGACCATTCTCACTCAGAAGAACGAAGAAGCCAGCCAACCGACCCTCCCCTCCTCCTCCTCCTCCTCCTCCTCCTCCTCCTCCTTATACGTCACTCGATACCATCCATTACAAATGCTAGCGCAGTAAGCCGCACGTTTTTTTCTCTCACTTTCATCATCCAATGCGAAACTGGGTGTCATGTAAGTACGTTCCCCCGAGTCCTCTTATTTAACTGTACAAACTTCAAAGAGAAGTTTGGCTGAATGTTAGTTCCATCGGGCGAGCGATTGGAGCTCTCATCGCCTTCGCCTGTTCGCTTGCCCGCCATGTGGAAGAGACGAGGAGGAGACCCCTCCTTTGACGGCAGCACTCTTGTTTGCTGCCAACATAGATAGATCGATAGCCAGCCAGAGAGGGAGAGGGCGAGAGAGAGAGACAGAGAGAAAGAGGTATTCAATAGCGTCGAGCGTTTCCACAGCGGTACACGAATATACCGGGAGATTCGTCGATTGGAAGACTCGATTTCAATCTTGCTCGACGACGCCATCGTGGAAAAGTCATTGGAATGGCAGCGAGTCGCACTCGTGCCGACGGACGCTCGAAACAATCCAGTGATTGCGCAATCAGTCGCGCGCACCGTGTGTTAAAGCGCACTATTTTTATGTTATCTGCATTTATATTAATTCGTGTTTCCTGTCCGTTTGTTATTCTACTGCTGGTGGAAACATTTTTCAACTCTTTAGTGCATTCTAGTCTTAATAACATTTTACAGTTTTTTCACCTTTTTTGGATTGTTTCTAAATCGATTGTTTGACGACATAAATAGATACAAAACAAAGGATCAGTAGCCAAAGTGCCGGAATTGTGCCGAAAACGCTTGCAAACAGCCTCCTGAATAATTTATTTCATTTAATTCGGACGGTATTTCCCATATTTTTTATACTTCCCGACCTTTCCCGGGGCTGAAACTTGGTAGAAAGTGTTTTTTTGCATCGAGGAAGAAGTAGAAAAAATTCCAGAGCCCTAGCTCAAAATTCATTTTTTCGCAAATTTTTTAAGGCATACCCCTTCAAAAATTTTCGATTTTTCGAAGGTTCTGGGACCGGGACGAACGCTTGATTTTTCGATTGCTCGTGTCTCAAAACGGATAAAAAACATCAATGTTGTGGGGGAAATGCCGGAATTCAACCTAAAACACGTGGAAAACCGATCTTGAATATTTCATTTCAACGGTTTTCCCTATGTTTTTTTATCTTCCCGACCTTTCCCGGGGCTGAAACTTTGTAGAAAGTGTTTTTTTACATCGAGGAAGAAGTAGAAAAAATTCCAGAGCCCTAGCTCAAAATTCATTTTTTCGCAAATTTTTTAAGGCATACCCCTTCAAAAATTTTCGATTTTTCGAAGGTTCTGGGACCGGGACGAACGCTTGATTTTTCGATTGCTCGTGTCTCAAAACGGATAAAAAACATCAATGTTGTGGGGGAAATGCCGGAATTCAACCTAAAACACGTGGAAAACCGATCTTGAATATTTCATTTCAACGGTTTTCCCTATGTTTTTTTATCTTCCCGACCTTTCCCGGGGCTGAAACTTTGTAGAAAGTGTTTTTTTACATCGAGGAAGAAGTAGAAAAAATTCCAGAGCCCTAGCTCAAAATTCATTTTTTCGCAAATTTTTTAAGGCATACCCCTTCAAAAATTTTCGATTTTTCGAAGGTTCTGGGACCGGGACGAACGCTTGATTTTTCGATTGCTTGTGTCTCAAAACGGATAAAAAACATCAATGTTGTGGGGGAAATGCCGGAATTCAACCTAAAGCACGTGGAAAACCGATCTTGAATATTTCATTTCAACGGTTTTCCCTATGTTTTTTTATCTTCCCGACCTTTCCCGGGGCTGAAATTTTGTAGAAAGTGTTTTTTTTGCATCGAGGAAGAAGTAGAAAAAATTCCAGAGCCCTAGCTCAAAATTCATTTTTTCGCAAATTTTTTAAGGCATACCCCTTCAAAAATTTTCGATTTTTCGAAGGTTCTGGGACCGGGACGAACGCTTGATTTTTCGATTGCCCATGTCTCAAAACGGATAAAAAACATAAATGTTGTGGGGGAAATGCCGGAATTCTACCTAAAACACGTGGAAAACCAATCTGGAATATTTCATTTCAACGGTTTTCCCTATGTTTTTTTATCTTCCCGACCTTTCCCGGGGCTGAAACTTTGTAGAAAGTGTTTTCTTGCATCAAGGAAGTAGTGATAAAAATTCCAGAGCCCTAACTCAAAATTCATTTTTTGGCAGTTTTCAACACCTCTTATTATCGTGTGCACGTAGCACGAGCAAGCGGTTGCCGCGTATTTTTTGAAGATTCGTAAAATAGGGACAGAGAGAAAGAGATTGGGAAGAGAATTTAGTATCGACAAGTCGTGGAAAGGACAGTTGACGGGGGAGGGGGAGAAGATGGAGCGGGGAGGTAGGCCAGGTTGCTGGAGAATCAGGGGCAGGAGTCGGCGGAGAAGTCGTGAGGAAGAAGACACTGGTCGCCCAGCATGAATAATGTATTGCGAATATTATACACTGTGCGCGAGCGAGAGAGCTGCTGTCAGGCTAGTGTGCCTCTAGATACATATACATATATACACAGGCACACCGAGTAGTCTCAGTCGAGCCTTAAACCACTGTACAGACGCACTCATTCGATTGATACACACGTGCACGACATATCCGTCGAACGCGCACACGTGCAGTCAGCTAAGCGATTACGCATAAATTAAGGTCGCGCACGCCTTATCTCTCATTAGCTGGAGCTCGATTTGAAAGCTAGATGGGAGGCTGCGATTACACGCCCTCCTCCGCGACACGCTCTTTTTCTTACTTCTTCCAACACAGCGTTTCTCTCCTCTCTCAGCTGTCGGGCAAGCGCTGCTCAGCATCCTCCGCGCTGCTTATTGGGAAATGTTTGTCCAATTCATTCTCGAGCGAGGAGGGCCGAACGTGTGTGTAGACGAGGGAGTTAACGGTTTAACTTGGAACAGTGTCTTGTTTATCGTTTCACTTGGAGCGAACGGAGCGCGTCGGGAATGAAGGGAGCAGAAGGAAATGAGAGAATATGACGGCGGCGGCGACGAGGACGAGAGGAAGAGACAGAGAAAGTGTTGAGAACTTTATTCTTCGCGAGCGAGCTTAATTTCCTTGGTGGGCCGACTGCTTCTCCACATTGCCGGTGGAAGGAAGCCTCTCTAGCCGGCAGAAGTCGTTAAGCAATTCACCATACAGTGCGGGCAGAATGAAAATTACTGGCCACTGGCAAATGGAGAAAGAAGCTCTCGTCTCTCTTACTCATGGATGAAAGAAAGAAGGAACTTTTAGCGCGGCGGCTTCCTCTTTCTTGAATCACGACATGGATACACCATCCCCCTTTCCCTCCCTCTTTTTCCCCTGCCCTCGGCTTTCCTCTTTTCTCAGCCGAACCGCAGGGCAAGAAATACCCCTTTGTCTAGTTGAGTAGTGGCGGATAGCAGAGGGAGAAAAGTCTTTAAAGAGCGCGCTGGGAGCATAAAGTTCTTGAGGTAGGGGGGTCGTTTTGTGTACCCTCCCGGCTCGAGACTTGGCCCACTCTCTATTGACACTCTCGAGCGATCGTAGCCCGTGCAAGTAAACAGTTCAGCTACAAGAGCGCACAGACCAGATTAAGGACAAACGCCTCGCAATCCAATGGAGCTACAAGTAGGACTTTGATGAGAAATCAATGGGCGTCGCTCCTAAAAATGAAGTGAGCAGTCCTCCCCAAGGGAAACAGAAATGTCCGAGTGTGACAATTCCGACATAACATGGTTCAATATCTTTTCCCTGGGTGTTGAGCGAGGTGACATTGGTCCGATCTAATTCTCGCTGGATTGCCGAGGGAGAGGCGAGAGCCGAGAGCCGAGGAGCTCTTTCCTGGCAGAAATACTGGGGCCGAACGTTTCGCTTCCAAGGCTTTAGTTAGGGATATAGACGATAATGCGGCGGAGAGAGGGCGAGCCAGAGGGAAGAAGAGAGGAGGCTGTGCAGGACTTCCAGTCGAACTGCAGGACTATTACTTGGTCCGGAGAAAAGGAAGAGAAGGACAGGAGAGGGGGAGAGAGAGAGTGAGGCGGCGAGGAGAAGAATCAAGAGGGAGGAAGAGGAGAGGAGTGGAGTCGGGGGTTTGGTAGGGTCTCTCGGCAGGTACAATGGCACCCATACAGAGGCACAAGGGTAAAGGAGCGAGCCCCCCCAAGCCCTCCCTGCTGGTGTTGAGTCCGCTCCGATCCCGGCCAGGTAGACCGGCGGGCTATAAAGATCCGGTGACCAGACGAGGATGGACAGAAGCAATTCCTCTTCCACGGACACCCCATCGCCGTCGGGCGAACGCTTCTTCTGAATTTCCAACCATTGTATTTCATTCATATCGACATTAAGATGTCGTGGGCTACAGAGTCGTTTATTGGATCGTTTCTACCTTAACACCAGCAGGAGCGTGTAACTCCAGCACGACAGCGGCAGAGAGTAGTACGTTCCATGAATTTCAAGACCGTTTCCGGGCTGGAGGCACTTTAGAGAATGGGAATTAGCGTGCGGAGCGCGCGGTGTAAAGATCATTTTAAGAGATGTGGCCCGGCCCGATGGCATAGAGGGAGGGGTGGGGAGGGGATCTATAGAGAGGAGCTCGAGGTTGAAAGAGGTCTTGAAGTAGCAGCGCTGGAGTTAATGCCCAAGTGGCGCAAACTCCTCGGCTTCGTCAGATTGATGAAGCCGAGCAAGCGGCTGCGGCAAATGTCTTGTGGTGGTTTTCTAATCCAAGAGCAGCCAGCGCTAGAGCTACGCCAGCAACAGAGTACCATTGGCAGGCCGAGAGTGACTTTCACCCTTCACTCGTGACGATTGAAGGAAAGAGGCAATTTGTGTAATGTTAGCTCGTGAGATGGACTGGTTTCACGCGCGATTATTACGCCTCTTCTCCCTCCGCTCCTCCCCCCCATTCTTTGCTGTACTCCGATTCAGCTCCAGTCCATAATAGTTGGCGAGAGGAACAAATCAATTACGTAAGGTGCTGGTATGGAAGCTACAGCGGGAGAGAAAGAGAGAAAGAGAGAGTCGACTTTCAAATACTGGCTGGTACAGTTTAGCAGAGCGTCGTGTGGCCAGAGATCTGTCTTTCTTTCAAGCTCCCGCTGTCACCTCCTATCATTACTGTCTCTCTTAGAGGATCGATCCACTCTGAGAAGAGTATGCTATTCATCGCTCCTCCGATCGACAAGTATCGCACACAGCCGACACACAGCGGTGAGCATGAACCAGTGACGTGCACCGATGCATCGTGATTCAGCCATCTAGCTAGCTCATCCTATCCTACAGAGAGTCACTCGTTCTCGCTCCTCTTTATCTTGAATTTCCTTCTATCCGGTGTCCACGTGTCACGAATTATTAAGACACACGCGCAGGATGTATCTTATCAAGGGCCTACTCCTATCATTTCCTGTCGAGTAGCAAGAAATCTGTGCTGAGGCTTTCTTGAGAAAGTCGACGAGTGAATAGAGGCTTGGTCGCACGTAGGACGCGTCTAATAATAGAAGAAACAACAAAAGATTCATTAGACACTTGAGCGATGAATTGCCGAGCACAAGTTCGAAACGGTTGTGTGTGCCAGAAGGCAGTCAAGCAGTCAGGCAGGCAGGCAGGCAGGCAGGCAAGCACAGGGAGTTGTGTGCTGGCTCGAAGGCAGAGCAGCAGCCTTAATGGAGGTGGTCTCGCCACGCTATCGATCGCACCGCGTGCTAGATACGCCGCGTAGATACACCCGGGGCAGAGAGATAGTAATAGGATCAATCACAGCTGGCACATCTGCACTCCCGTGCCCCCCATCCCTACCAATCCTCTCCTTCTCGACAGTGGTGACGGCCATCGACAGAATGGCAGAGAACTAAATCTCTTGCTCGTTTCTCGGGGTGCAATTAGTCGTCCGCCCTCCTATCTCCAGAAGAAATGGCCCTTTGAGGGATGAAGCGATCGTCGGCTAGCTCACTAATCTATTTCGACTGTTGGGAGGAAAGGAGTACAGGCTACTTAACGGTACACGACACGACACGTCACGAGGCAGGCAGTCAGGCAGGATGTCGTCTAGCTGTGTTGTGTTTAAAGGGGGGCAAGAAGAAGAGAGTAGGAAGCGCGTAAAAAGGTGGCACGGATAGCTGGCTAAACAATTAACGGCACTGGGCATATCGTTTAGATAAATTGCCGGTTATCCCTTGTCAGCGGCGGTACGCGGCAATGCCGCGTCATTAGACACTTACAGCCATGTACACTTCCCGGGAACTGGTTTATTACATAAAGCCTCGTAACCTCAGAGAGTTCCTTTCTAACCGATTTAGGAGCCACGTCTCGAGTGGAGGGGTGCGCGTGTCCCTCTAGTATATTCAGTATCTGTCTGCTAAGTGATTATTGGCTCACATCTCTTGCCGAGCGCCGAGTCGAGTGGCTGCTCGCCGCCAACAGAGATATAAACTGTTTCCGGCGCTCGCTCGCTCGCTCGCTCGCTCGCTCGTACCATGTCACGCACCGAGTACGTTGCGTGGCCAGTGCTATCGCACGAGTTTACGCTTCTTCGAAATACGCCAGGCACTAGATGGAGTGAAGAGCCTATGGCTGATGCCGTTTTTGTCATTGTGCTTCTACGAAAAAGCGAGGAGAGACGTGGATAGACGGACGGGCGCATTCCATCGGTGTCTCGACAGTCATGGAAGTGGAATCCTACCGAAAAACTTTGGCCCGTGACGCTCTCCAAGCCCCGGCACTCTTCACCCGATGATCTTTTGCTTTTAACGGCGGATGGATGTCCCCGGCCATAAATACACACCCGGATAAAGATTATGCCTGCGTAGAGTGTCTCGGGGAAACAAAAGCCCCACCCTCCCTCTCTATAGTCTATAAGGTTCGGCCAATATTCCTCAGCCCT
Organism: Ectemnius continuus; assembly: GCA_910591665.1. Lineage (NCBI taxonomy): Eukaryota > Metazoa > Arthropoda > Insecta > Hymenoptera > Crabronidae > Ectemnius > Ectemnius continuus. The sequence continues at coordinate 505,914 of OU342868.1, read as the reverse complement.
GCAGTCCTGGCTGCCTCGAAATTTTATTAAGCCCGCCTTTCCACCCATATTTCACCAGCCATTATTACCACCGCACCTAGTCTTCCCAAGTCTATTAGGAACGCGTCCGTTACCCCCCTAAGTATTTTACTTGTTTGTACTAAGAACATGGATAGAATTCGTCACTTTCCGAGCAGACAGTATATTGGAATTCGCGTTGCTTGGCGGTGATGTGATGGAATGAGAGCAGATCCAACTTTCACGTTTCTCGGCGTTGCTTCTTTTAGGCTTGGACGAGTGCGCATTTCCTTTTTCGCCAGAGCAATATAAAAGTGCTACAGCGATGCGATACGATACGATACGAGTGTTATATTTCAAGTTGGGTGACGTGTCGAATGGAGTGGAGTCCTTTATCCCGATGATGGTGGATGACGATCGTTTCCATTTAACCAAGTCTCCGCCGGACATTTTAAGATGCGTGCGTGCATATGCGTGCATACGTGCGTGTCGATCTCTCGTTCGAGGCTTGCCTTGCCTTGCCCGCTCTGCCGCTCACCCTTCTGCCTGACTGGCTTGCTTGCTTGCTACCCGGCTCACTACCTATACCACTTGCCAGCCTACCTCTCCACGATACACATATATCTCCCTCGGTCTTCTCTTCCCTCCTCCCCACTCTTCTCCTGTATACGTGTGGCTACCACGTCGTACACCTATAATTTATCGCTTGTATATTGAGTTAAAGCGGCCCCTTAAAGAGACGGCGCATAATTCGATATTTCTCCGGCAGCTCTCCACCTCCCTTTCTCTCGGACTCGCTCGCTCCTGCTCTTGAAGGCGCCGAGCGGAAAAGGAGAAGAGGAGGCCGCCTGATCGGCTAATTAGCGCCGAGAGAAAATGCCTGATTGACTTCTCCAAAGAACGGGGATCCTTCCTTTCGGACTATGAAAGGCCTCACTTTGCACGTCCGTGGAAACTGATATTAGTGAGATGGCGCAAGGGGAATAATGCTGCCACGTTGCAGGGAAGCCCTAGACATCGTGCCACTTTGTTTCTAGTTTCGATGCAACCTGCTTGCACCACTTGAGCTAGGTCAGGTTCGCGTGTCTCCTTTTTCTCGCGAATCTTTTAACAAAGAGGTTACAAGGCATTTTCGGTGTTTAATGGTTGAGCAGTTCTTATTTGGCAAAGTGGTAGAAGCGAGCGTCTCTCTGGGCTCTCGCAGAAGGCTGGCAGGCAAGCAGCAGGCAAGCACTCGGTAGCTGCGGAAGGTGTTACACAATTGCGGCTTTGGTTGAGCGGCATGTCGTGCGCGCGGCTTAATGAGCTACACGATGATCGCTGATCTTTTGGGGTTTCCCGTGATAGCTGGGATGCCCTGCAAGGCAAACGATCCTGACGCCTGCTCTAGAGGGGCCTATACATTATTAGGAAAAACATTTGTGAAGCTCGCTCCGACTGACCGTGACTGGCAGGAGCGCAGCCTAGTGGTTGCGGCAGCGTAGCTGCCTCTGACAGTGGTACAGTGTGCTGCGTATACCTATAGCAGGAGGCAGGAGGCAGGAGGCAGGCAGGCAACCCTGGCAAACGCAGCGATATTTGCGGCTGTGGTAGTCTACACGAGGAGAGACAGAGTCGGAGACAGGCAGACCGAGTGAGAGAGAGTGAGAGAGGAGGCAGGCTGTACTAGGAGAGAACCGCACTGCTGTGGTAGTGCGGTGTCCGTTGGCGGCGAGGATGATGGTGGTGGTGGTAGTAAAGAGACGGCAAGGAAGGGGAAAAGCGCGGCTCAGTATGCGCCGAGCATCGAAGCCGGTCTGTTGTATGCGCGCTCGTGCAAGATAAATTGTCGGGATTCCTTTTTTACCAATCTCCTGGCACGCTCGGCCAACTAGGCTGCCCTGCCGATCCTAGAGGTACTATGAGAGACCGGTAAACCGAGAGATCTCCTCGCAGTTGTTGTTGCCGTAGCCGTTGTCGTGTCGCGTCGTTGCTGCCTGGCTCTGCCGTTAGCTTGGCTCGCGCTCGCTCGTCGGGATAGTGCGGTGGTTGGTGCTGCTTGCCGTTTGCTGCCTCCACTCCTCCTCTCTCTTTACGAGTCCCCGGTTTCCCTCGGTTTTCTTGCTTCAGTGCCACTTCTCCGAGGATCTTAATGAGAGTGTGAGTCCGGTGCCTGCCTCTTGGTGCATTGCGTGTCTCTCCGAGACCACCCGACGAGAGAAGTGTGTGCGACTTCTTGCGTGTGCCCTCGCTGGATCAGTGCCTGTGTGTGTGTGCGAGTTGCGAGCCTGTGTGCCCCGCACTGTGACTGTGGTGTGTGAGTGTCTTTTTGTGTGCATGTGTGCCACTCTCCTTTCTCGATCGTGCGCCGCCCGGCCGCCCTTTGTTCGAATCCTGGCTTCCTGGATCCCCGTGGATTATGCCACCGGCGCGGGAGCGTGAACGCTCGCCCTTTGCCAGGCCTTACTGTTTGATCTCCAACGGCTAGCGCACACACGCGCACCACCACCAGCCACTACCACGCGCAAACATTCTACAAAGAGAGTGAGCACCACCGTCAGCAGCAGCAGCAGCAGCAGCAGCCACGTTCGTGCCTGACGGGGAAAGCTGCGGCCGACATCTTTGCCTGCGCGGCTCCAACCACCTCGACACCTGTCCATTGAAAGCGTGCGGATATATCGGCGCCCCCGAAGTAAGGAATAGCTGCGTCGTACTTTCAATGAGAGCGCTACCTCCGTGTCTGCCTGTCTGCTTGCCTGCATGCCTCCTACCTCTCCATCCTCTCTGTGGGTGTATGCAGGCGTGCGCGCGCGCGCCCGCGCCCTCACATCACCCGCTCCTGTGTATGAATGTATGTATGGACATGTGCGTACGTGTACGTGCAAGTAGCATGTATCACGGTGGCAGCGGAGCCGCTCGACATTATTTATCGTCTCGCCACGAGGTATTGCCAGTACGTGCCAGGGACTCGCACCGAGTGCCTTGTTAATCGGTGATAAAGCGAATCGCTCCGGTATTAAGCGGCCTGGCCGCTGCCTGCTTGCTTGCCTGCCTGCCTGCCTGCCTGCCTGCCTGCTCGAGTCTACCACTTGTTCCTACCGGCTACAAATCAAATCTCGAAATAAAAACCCCTTCCGCCCGCCCACCCTCTGCGCCACCGACATTCTCCGCTGCGGAAGGAAAAATCGGGCCGTTTATAGTGCGGCCGGCCGGCCGGCGGGTGATGACTGGCGGTGGTTAACGATCGGTCCAGTCGGAGAGCAGAAATTGGCCGGCAATGCACCGCACGTTTTGCGGTCGGGAACAGATCGTGGGAACTCGATGCGCGATCCTCTCGGAGACAATCGAGCGCACTCTGCGCTGCCGCTGAGAACGAAATTGGAGAACGTTACCTCCTTTATCCACCTCTCTTGCCTCCCCGCGCACACAAACACAGACCCACACATCATCATCCCCACCTTCCCCGCCTGCCTGCCTGCCTGCCTGCCCCCCTTTTTTCTTTCTGTTCCGCTCGACAGTTTCTCCCAACTGCGAGAACAAAGCCTCGACGCTGACAGAATCTCTCTGAGACAGCGTTGACTTTTCTCGCCCGATACTACAAGTCCCTCCTCCCCTCAACGATTACCGATTGCGGCTGATCGTGTAGCATGTGCCAGCAGAGCCACTCGTTCCCCAAGAAAGCGACAGTTTCCGCTTCTTTCAGCGAGGCAACGAGCCAGCCGCACTTCCGCTTTCTTTGCCCTGGCGGGCCTCGCTCGCCGGGTGAAGCACATCAATTCCTGTCTTAACGAGAACTCGCTCGTGTTGAGATAAGGCATTCCAGCTGCGGTTGCTATCACTCTTACACTCGTACTCGGATTAGCGCGACAAGTGTGTTTCCGCGAGCGGCCAGCGAAACGAGAGATCGCGCCGCGGAGAGTGTCACGCGAGTATGCGTGTACCTGCCACTGCATGACTCAATTTAGGAACGCAGTGCGAGCGCACGCATGCACGCACGCACGCACACCGCCAAGTCCGATCTCTGGCTTTCAATGCATAAATTACGTGTACCGTTTGGAGCGGCGCGGCACTCGACGAGGAGACATTTGCAGGAGAGTTATCGTGGGGGAAGCGGGGCGGGGTGGGTCGAGCGTAGAAAGTGGGTGGTAGGGGATAGAAGGCTTGAATTAGATCTGACATGAATGGTAAGCCTTTTTGAATCGGCGTGAGAGGGGAACTCGATGAAACGTGCTGATCGGTGTAGCAGCGTATCGATTAATTTCTACAATTAATGCGCGACACCTGCCACCTTTTGTGTTGGCGCGTACTCTCCGCTCTGTACTCGCAATCGCTTATATAACAGCTCGCGCACCTTTTAATAACATTTCACGAGCTATCTCTCTTTTTCTTCAATCGTGTTTTCCCACTCTTCTTTTTGCGCCGAGTGTTGCCGAGTCCTGGTGCGTTCGCGTTCTCTTGTCCGCTCTTTCATCTGGCTGCTGGCGTGTGTCGGTGACAGGGTGGTGCTCTCTCGGGCGTCGTGTCACGGCCAGTTTGTCCTGGTGTGCAATTTTACGACGCTTTTCCTGCCGCTCCGATTGCCAAATCGTAACTTACGGCTGCTGCTCGCCGCGCTCCGCCGCGACAGCACCGTTACTCTTGTCCTCGCTTATTAAACAAATCGGCGTTTCGTTGCGCCGTGTATTTATGGAGACTGCAGCGAACACCGAGGCAGTGGCATCAGTGGCTTCGGAGAGCAAGCAGACGCGCGCGCACCCACCGTTCGCATCTTTTTTCTTTCAATCAGTAAGAATCGCAAGAGTCACGCTATCCTTCGAACTCTCCTCGCCCGATGATATTTACGAGCACGGTCATCCTTGCTGGCGATGATATACGATGGTGGCGGCGACTGGCCCTTCTAAAGCGATCGCTCGAAGAAAGAGAGCCGCTGTCGAAATAAGAAATGATAAGCTCGATGCATATCGAACGGCGATGAGGAGGTTTCGAGCCTGCTCTCTAGTGGCCGCTTAATAAAGGCTTGAACATCATCGAGGGCAGGATTACTTGAGCGCGAGATGGAAATCGGGAGCTTTCAGTGCTATTTTGCGCTTTGACTTTAATGTGGCCTCGAGTGCCCTACTTTCCGTGGAGGAGAGGCCCCTCTCTTCTCTCTTCTCTCTCCCACGACTTCTTACCGGGGATTCTTAAAGTTGCCGATTCATTATTAATGAGACATATTCCGCGCTGCATATTCCCTGGCCAATGAGACACGCTGACCTCGATGTAAGAGCAACGCTCGAGCGCCGGCCGTGGAAAAGGGGCCTCTACGTGTATACATAGTACATAGCTGCGACCAGCCGAGGTATTAATCAGCTGACAATTTGCAGCTTGTCAACGAGCGTTCGGTATTTGCCCCTCCCCTCCTCCCCTCCTCCCTCCCTCCATTGCACCGCTCGGCGACTGAGAGGTCAGTCACGCTCGAGCGGTCAAGAGGGCGACATTAGTCTTGAAGTAATTAAGGGGCATAAAGTCTAGCGGACGGGCCGATTTCTAGGGGAGAGCCTTCCAGTACAATCAATTCGGATCCCAAGCGATATTTACCTGCAGGCAATGGGAGATCCCCGTGCGCGATACTGCCAGACGCTTCGCCGCTTGTTCGCTCGCGCGATAATGCACATTTTGCGCCGTCCCCTATCGCACGAATTATCGGCGGAACTTAACCGCCGATGGATCGTGCCCCGTCATCGTCCGATACTATCACTATCGCGATATCATTCCTGCCTTTTGAAGGAAGCCTCCCATTTATCGTCCGACCGAATGGAACACTCCACTGCCGAAACAGCACCTTACTAATTAACTCCCTACTGGGAAGCCCGCTAGAATTTCAAAAGCTTTTAATACAAGCTTCCCTTGGCTCTGATATAATATCTCTTGGGAGGAATTTTAAAGGCAGAGAAGTCGAATGTTGATTGAAAGTGAGTCTCTCTAACAAGGGAAAAGGTTGAAGGAGTGCGTTTACGAGCTGTTCCCGATTCTCTTTTAATGCTCGATGACGTGCACACACCTGGCACACTATCCCCTAGCACCGAGCGATCCTATCCTTGTCGGCAACATGCCCGCTTTCGATCTGGCCGATCGCCTTCCCTACTTTTCCGCACCCCACCCAACTCGACATCCTCACTCATGTCGAGCCACCACCTAACCCGGCAACCCGCCCCTTTCCACCACCCCCCTCGTCTCTTTCACTTGCCGGCTCACACTATCCACCAACATATCTGCAACTCGTGGATCGCTTGTCCTTCTTAATTGCACCGACCTCCAGAATACACGCTCTGGCTTTAGCTCGGCGGGAAGAAGAGGGCGGGGAATATACATTTAGAAGTTGCAAGCGGTGGAAACTGAACGGAGAAGCCACGACAGAAGGCAAGAGACAGAGAGAGAGGTAGAGCAGAGTGCATTGGGAGACATGGCGCTTTGTCGCTGCGAAATTCCTAATAGGCCGCGGTGGCGGCAGCGGGGGGCTTAGTGCCGTAATTGGATGCGATAATTACGAATTAGTCGTGGCACGAAGCCCGCGCGCTTCTCGGTAGAAGAGTGTAGGAGAGTAGCGTAGAGGAAAGGAGGACTGGGGGAGAGGAGTGGAGAGGAGGTAGAAGCGGGTGCGGGACAGCGCGTCGATTCCATAGTGCCGATACGGCTCATGGACAGTAGGCGTTTCCAGCGTCATTATAAATCAGAGCTAAACACGCTAATTATATCGGGACGTAGTGCTGGCCGCCAGTCGAGTCACCACTCACCCAGGGTAAGAGAGCCAGAGGTTCTCCGTTTAAGGGAGCGAGAGGAGCAAGAGTCTAGCGCGCGCGTCAATTAGCTTGGCACATTCATCAGGCAGAGCAAAGATTATTAACAAGTGGAGCCAATATATACCTAAGGAATTAATCGAAGCCAGAGGCAGAGACCGGCAGAGACCGGCAGAGAATTTATCATGCACCCTAATAGCAGGCACATTGGAGTGGTAACGGATGGCTGTTAAGCGCATTTGTCAGTACATCCGAAGGTAGCCCCGCGACTCGTAATACCACGCTCCTTTAGCACAGAGCGTGTCTCCTCCTCGGCTCTTTCCCTCTCTCGCTCTCTCGCTCTCTCTAGCCAGCTCTCAACGTGGCATTCGCCTCGTTAGATCTTGGCGAGCAGCTCGAGCGTAACGCGGAGACTTCACCGAAGGGGAAACGCACTTCTGCGAGCCTGAATGAAAACCAGTTAGCTCTCTCCGTCTCTCGACTACTGGTATAGTCGGACGCGGCAGCCAGCCACCGTCCTCCTAATATATACATACATACATACGCAACGAGGAGGAAGCCGCGCCGCGCCACATCGCGAAGACGAGGATCTCGCCCGTGGGATAACTCTTAGTGGAAGGAGGGAGGAGGGCCAGAAATGGGAAGAGAGAAGCCGGCGCGGCGGTAAAATGCACGCGTGGACGCGCGTAAATAGAGATCGATGCGATAGGATTAGGGCAACGTGCAAAGCGGATTCTCGTTCCCTCGGCACTGTCGCTTGTCTCCGCTTCTCTCCTTGGTTTGTTGCACGCTCTGCTCGCGCTTCCGCCGCTGCGCTTTACAAGTCAGCCAAGACCACCGAGAATGAGAGCCACGGACCATTACTCGACACGGCCACTCTTGGCTTAAGCTCCATTCGTCTTTCCGCCGCGATTCTTCGTGCTGCTGCTGTTGCTGCTGCTGCTGCTGCTGTTGGCCGCGTTTATAGACACGTTCTCTCCGCCTGAAAATCGATGTAGCACCGACTCTCCTTCCAACGCGAGCTCCAACCATTTCGAATCCTGCCCACATATTCACTTGGAATACTTGGAACCCTCCTTATAAATCTGATCGCTCTATCCCACGCGTATTTATCTTTTGTCGATAGGACTCTCGTACAGGCTGATTCACTTGCCTTTGAATCAGAACTCTCCTAGCCCTTATTTTATTGCTGGACTTCCCGACCTTCTCCGGGACTGAAATTTGGTGGGTAATATTTTTTTGCATCAAGGAAGATACCATAAATATTCTAGAGCCCTAGCTCAAAATTTTTTAAGGCATACCCCTTCAAAAAGTTTCGATTTTTCGAAGGTTCTGGGACCGGGACGAACGCTTGATTTTTCGATTGCTCGTGCCTCAAAACGGATAAAAAACATAAATGTTGTGGGGGAAATGCCTGAATTCTACCCAAAACACATGGAAAACCGATCTTGAATATTTCATTTCGACGGTTTTCCCTATGTTTTTTTATCTTCCCGACCTTTCCCGGGGCTGAAACTTTGTAGAAAGTGTTTGTTTGCATCGAGGAAGAAGTAGAAAAAATTCCAGAGCCCTAGCTCAAAATTCATTTTTTCGCAAATTTTTTAAGGCATACCCCTTCAAAAATTTTCGATTTTTCGAAGGTTCTGGGACCGGGACAAACGCTTGATTTTTCGATTGTCCGTGTCTCAAAACGGAAAAAAAACATAAATGTTATGGGGGAAATGCCGGAATTCTGCCTAAAACATGTGGAAAACCGATCTTGAAAAATTGATTTCGATGGTTTTCCCCGTGTTTTTCGTACTTCCCGACTTTTCCCGAGGCTGAAATTTGGTAGGTAATGTTTTTTTGCGCCAAGGAAGATACCATAAAAATTCCAGAGCCCTAGCTCAACATTTTTTTTTCTCCATATTTTTGACCACCGAAAATATCCCATTTTTGGTGGTGATTCAAAGGCAAGTGACTCACCCTGTACATTTCGTCCGGCTTACATTAGACATTCATTTTATTCTCTATTACGATGGATCCACCAGTTTGTAGAGTAGAGCGTCGCTTGGTAGGAATGGTTTGTTACTTTTGGCATTTACGAGGTGAAGTATGACGCCTTTTTACCAGAGTTAATAATAGCAATTGGTGGGGTAGGGGGATCCGTGAAAAATGAGAAATAGACGGCCTTCGTTCCGATGCGGGACAGGTGCGGAGCTCTCTCTCTCTCTTGCTCTCTCTGGGATGGGAGTACGTAATAGAGTGTTCGTTATCCTCGATCAAAGGAGCGATCTCTCGCGCTCTTAGCATGAGAGCGAAGAGAAAGAGAGCTAGCTCGCGGCGAGCGTCAGGCCGAGGGGAAGAAGAGGCCACTAATCGAGATAAAACGAAACCGGAGACAAGCTGTGCTTGCTGCTCTGCTCCCCAGTGATATTCCGACTTTTGCTTTTTGTCGCACGTCCATCTGTAAAACGTGCACGACCGAACTTGGCAGCGGATCTTGGAGGGGCCGAGTACTGCTGCTGCTGCTGCTGCTGCTGCTGCGAGCAGAGCCAGAGAAAATGTAGCTAACATCGCCTTCAGAGAGCCCAGTAAAACTTGGACCTGGTAAATTGGCTGAGTAAACGGCTGTCGTGGGCGAGAGGGCGGGCAGCAACTGCACAAAGTTGCACGATCATTACTTCTTACTTCTTCGCAGTTGAGCGGGATCCATCCGGCGCGCCTCGGATTCTGCAAAGAGCATCCTAATCTCTTTAATGTACCGCAATCACTCGCGAGTAATCTGTGGGATGAACCTCTCCGGACGAATCCCTATCTCCAAGTAGGAAGAAGGATTGAGGATTCTCGCGGGCGGCCGACGAGAGAATAAAATAGTCGGAGGAACTTGGGAGGGACATTGAGTCATCCCCTCGTTTGATCGGAAAGGCAGAGGCAGAGGCAGAGGCGGCAGATTGGGAGGGAGGGGATCTGAGCCCGGCTTTGGCCGGGGTGCTCGCATTCTCGTACCATAGCAGGGTCAGTCGAGTCGAAAGCCATGCCCGCGTTGTTAACATAGCGGGCTAGCATTTCGAAAAGTGTATCTCGCACTTGGCACGAGCCAATCGTGTATCGAGTTACCCGAGCGAAGAAAATCCTTCCTCCCCTTCCGCTGCCACTGCCACTGCCACTGCCACTGCCGCCGCCTCCTCCTTCCCCTGTACTTTTTCGGTTCCTCCGATTCTTCCAGCAGCTCTCTTAAGCAGTGAAGCGAGGAAAACGGGTTTACCTGCTTCTCTGCTGTTGCCGTTGCCGTTACCAGCCAGAACAGCTAATGGCTACCTTCCCGGAAGGACCGTTCTTCCTTTCCACGCGTTCCTCGCCCCAACCGCGCGCGCCCTACACTTCGGCTTTCCCAGTTACATCCTGTTCTTTCTCTCAGACGCGTAACTCGCTCGCCGCTCATCGTCCGCTGGAAATTGCGAAATTTCCCAGTACGATATACTCGGGACTTTTCACTCCGAGAGCGCGGTGGCTGTTCCGAATTTCGCAGTTATTAAAGAGGGAGCAGAGGGTGAGGGAGGGGGAGAGGGAGAGCCACGTCGTGGTACACCTGCTCGCCCCGAGCTACGCAAAAATGTGCCATGCCCGTTAAATCCATTCGCACTAGTGGCGCACCGAGCCACGCCGAGCCACGCCGCGCCGCACCGCGCCGCACCGCGCACTGCCTTCCACTTGGCCTTTTCATCTGCCAAGCCGCAATGAGTTTCCGCGGGCCGCTCGAGGGCCTCTAATGAGTTTGCGATTGAAGTTTCTCGAGTACCTAGATATATAGACAGCTATATATTATATACTAGACTATAGCCATTCTCTAATAATTTCGGAGCCAGCTGTTCCGACCCCTTCCTCCCTCCCTGCTTCCAGAGTTCGTACAATTAGCGAGCTTTCGAGTAGAAGGAAATACAAACCGTTCCATTAATTCTCGCCGAGACCTACGTCAGTCTATCAACTGGCTCTCCCAACTGGCACAACACGAAACCACTGAATTAAAGGTTGTATGGGTATGCGTGGCTGGTGTTATCGTGTGAAAGAAAAAGACTCCTCGGTGCTTCGCTGGAGGAACTCTCTCGTCGAGCAGTAGTGACATTGCTCGCGTGCGAAATCACCGCCGCTATCTGGAAGCAGGAAGTAAGTGGCTGTTTCGTGGCAGCCCGATCGAAATTCGTACTTAGCATTGGTTATCGCGATCGAGCAGCCGCTGTTCGCCCCGGCAACGATAAATCAGCGCTCGACGCCAACGCTCCCTCTCTGTCGCAATCATACCAGCTCAGATATATCACTATCTATATCTCGGTTACTATAATTTTCTAGTGCGTTAATAGTAAAAGCGACGGCGGCGGCGGCGGCGGCCCCTTTACTCACCGATGCCTGCACAGTCATCGATTTATCCACAAAACCGGCTCCCATCGCCTCTGACCGGATTACTAGCGCTTGCGATTTCAAGGTTGCCTCTTGCACTCTCTCGCTCACTCACTCTTGACTTAAGACTGCTTATGGCCAATGGAGAACAGCTGTTGCTCTACTCTGAGAAGAAGCTATCAAAATGCCACGGGCCTCTCTTTACTTGGCCAATTATACAAGGTGCGTGCCAGCGCTTGCTATTATAAATATTGGCAGAAACAATAATGCGATAAAGCCTCCCTTCCATTGAGGCTAGCGCGAATCCTCGAGGGTAGGATAAATTTAACCCGTGATAGGCTGATTTAGTGCTGGTAAATATTGTGCTTGCCGAGCAGGCTAAATTATAGGAGGGGCAACAATAATGATTTCACCGCGTGTCCACTTTCCATAAGTGTTACCGTTCTTCTTGGGATCCAAGTCGCTTGCGATACAGGTTTCTTTGTCTTGGGAATCTTTCATTTCCATGGAAAGAGAAATGGGCCTATTGGTGCCGGGTCGGTGAGTTTAGTTGGATGGTGGAGGGGTCGGGAAAGAGGGAGAGTGAAAGAATGAGTGGCCAGCAGCAAGGAAAGAACAGAGGCTTTCGTCATTCGGCTTTCCATGATCGTTCAATTATTCAGGCGAGTCGACACGGCCCCGCGACAGTCACACACCGGACAAGTGTAATGGAATATTAACTCGGCGCAATTTGAATTCAATTCGAGCTCGGCAGCGCGCATCGCTGCACGCCGGATTTATGCGAGTCTGCTTCACGCTGCCCACCACGTACACACATGCCTTTCAGACCGTTTATACACATACTGCTTTCGATAGCACCGCAACTCTACCAGTCGCCGCCTCTGTGTGTGTGTGTGTGTGTGTGTTGTGCGATCCTCGGCCGAGAAAATTGAATCCAGCTGCGAAAGGAGAGAATTGGTATAATTAAGCAAATATTTCGAAATGGATACTCGACCGGCGGTGGCTCCTCGCTGAATGAATGCACCGTTATGCGAGCCACGCGCACTCTGGGAAAATGAGACTTCTCCTCTTGCTGCTGCTGCTGCTGCTACCGCTGCCCTCTTCTCTCTCTCGCCAGCGCTCTAACGAACTTCCGGCATGCATATTGTCCCGCCAATTTTCGCGTGAATGCGTGAAGAACTGCCCGTCAGGCCGCCCACTCTCTCTCTCTCTCTACCTCTCTGCCTGTCTGCCTCTCCACCCCTTTCTCTGTGTTCGCGGCTTTGTTCGAAGATTCGCTTTCGAGCGCCAGAAGCGGTCAATCCCGCTCAGCTTTGCCTCGGAGGGTTCCTTCCGTCAGAAACCACCGTGTTTCACATGCAAGCTTAAGCTCGATTCATATTCACACGCAACCAATATGTGATGGCATCGAATCAAATGCGCGGGAATGTTCCCCCTAACGTTGGACTTCTGAGACAAATAAATGAAACGCCCTCAACGACAGGTGAAGGGCGCACAGGAGCGAGTGAAAGTTGCGAGGGTGGAAAAATCAGATGCGGCGGACATGCGGGGGGTGGTGGCTTAAGAGAGAAAAGATGATGGTGGGATGGAGAAGAAAAGTAGAGAGATGCCAGGAGGACTGTCTTTCTCCCGACCTAGCATTTGACCGTCTCTCGGCGACGCGGAGGACTTTGGCCGCGGGCCAAATGCCGCCGGTAAAATTAATCGTTCCCTGACACGAATTCCACTCTAAGTGGGAATACCAATTTGTAGGCGAGGAACAAAGGTCCGCCGAAGGGTGGAAAGTGTACAGTGGCACTGGCAGAGAGCGAGTAGTTCGCTACGGACTGCTGCTGCCACTGTTACTTTCTCTCATTCTGTTGTTTGTCTTGTTTTCTTGTCTTTTTTTAAAGTCGGCCCCGAAAGAGGCGCCTACTCATATCTCAGCCGGAGAGTTGTTAAGTCCTTGGTTACTCTGTCAACACCTTTCGGTCGCATCTCCCTTGGCCACTCCACCACCATCGCACACACACTCGTTTCGTTGGCCAGCCGGCTTTTTCTCTCTTGCTCCCTGTGACCCCCCTGTCTTCCTGGCGGCTCTCGATATATATCTGACATACCGTTAAGCGACACACCTACGAGAGGCAGCCACTGGCTCCCGGCCAAATATTCCTTCCGGAGCGTTGCTCGCGTCCCCCTCGAAATTACAGGGAAGCAACTCTCGGCCACAATAAGATAGAGTTGGAGTGGAGGGAGCCGAGGGATACCGCGATTCCAATGAATGCAGCATCCCCTGTTGGAGGGCAGGCCTTTTTTAACGGGATCGATTCGTGTGTGATTGCAGATCGAGGGTTCGAGCAGCGGCCAAGTTAGGAAGGCCACCACGATAGCAAGCATTCGGAACGGAGCTGCGGCGACCCCGCTCTTTGGAAGGACCAACGCTTCCATGGATTAATCATCCGACGAAGGAATCAACACGACTGGTGCAAGACAAATAAAAATACCTCGTCGAGGGGGGAGAGAAATCGAGAGGAGGCGGAGGGAGAGAGAGAGAGAGATAGAGAAATCCAATAGTTTAGTGCGCTGAAATCACCAGTATAATTCTGGCCGGTAGTGTGTGGATGTGTGTGATTGTGGCCCCCGGTGCTACTGTGCGCTCGAATCCCCATGAGAGCAAGTGGTAAAAGGGATACGTCGTCGTTGTTGGATAGATCCTCCCGGGGCGATAGAGGATAGATCGAGGGGCAAGGGGCAAGGGGTTCCCATACCGTTTGGGTGGATAGCTCAGTGTGTTTGGTGAGGAAGTGGTAGAGACGAGGGCTGGAGAAGACAGAGGGGCGAATAAGAGGAGGGCGGAAGGAAGGAAGGAAGGAAAGAAGGAAAGAAGGGAAGAAGGAAAGGAGGAGGAAGGAAGGAAGTACGGAGGGAGGTGGGGAAAAGGCGCGCGAGTTGCGTGTAGAGCTGGTGTATCTGCCGCGAGTATCATCTGGAAGGGCGGAATCGCAAGATAGTGAGTGATGTGTACGATGGACGAGGCGCGTCTCGCGGGCGGTGGTTGGGGTAAAAGTAACGCGTGCCGCGCGTGCTGCCACTACTTGGAATCCGTGAGAAAAGGCGGGCAGTCGGTGATCAGGCTGGCGGGCGCCGGGGAAACGTTTTCAAGGGCATGGCGACCACGCCACTAGGCGGTCGCCACCCTAACGTTAACCGCAAAGGACCATCTCCGTGCGTCGCCGGTGGTGGCGGCGCCAATTCGGGCGACAGCAACACCAGCAACAACAATACTAATACTAATATTAATCATAACAACAACAACAACAACACCACCAACTGCAGTGCCGGGGTGAGCAACAATAACAGCGTGCTTGGTAGTAGCGCCGGCAGCAACAGCAGTAACAACGGCAGCGGTAACGGCAACAGCAACAGCGGCAACGCTAGCAGTAGCAGCAGCAACAGTGGTACTGGGAAGAAGGACGCCCTCGTCGGTACCATCGGAATCGGAGTCGGAGTCGGAGCCGGAGCAAACGGTGGAAGCGGCAACGGCAACGGCAACGGCAGCGGCAGCAACACTGGTAGCAATAGCGGAGGCGTCAGCGCTAGTAACAGTAGTGTAAGCAACGTAGGAGGAACGGTCGGGAACGGGGGAAGTCAGTCGTCGCGGCGTCAAGAACGTGGATCAAGCGGTAGAGAGCATCGCGAGCATCGACATCACCACCACCATCATCACCACCATCACCACCACCATCACCATCATCAGGGTCGGGATAAGTCCTCGTCGTCGTCGTCGTCGTCGTCGTCGTCATCGGGGCAGCAGCGTGAGCCGAAAGCAAGCACAGTGGCTGCTAACGCCGGTGAGCTGGATCCGGCCGCGACGAATGCGACCAACAACTTCGAGTACGACGACAACGAATGGGATATCGGCATAGGAGACTTGATAATCGACCTTGATGCCGACATTGAGAAGACGAGGGACGAGAAACTGAGCTCGGGGACAGGCATGGCTTCTACGCCTGCCTCGGCAGCATCAGCCACGAATAACGCTAATCATCATCAGCTCTCCAATTCTACGAGCGCCCTCAACTCCTCCAATTCGTCCTCCTCCGTGGTGCCGGCCGGTACGAACGGCTGCAACCAGAACTCGTCCTCTTCGTCATCCTCCTCGTCCTCATCCTCCTCGTCGTCGTCCTCTTCGTCGTCATCGTCGACCTCCTCGTCGTCTAGCACGTCTTCCTGCGGACTGAACTCGAGTGGTCGCGCGAGCAGCCCGACCAGTGCTAACGGGAACGGCGTCGCGAGTGCCGGCGCGACAAACGGCGCCGGGAGTGTGAACGGTTCCTCCGGGATCGCGACGGGGCCCGGTGGGAAGCAACAGCAGCAACAGCAGCAGCAACAACAGCAACAGCAACAGCAACAGCAGCAGCAACAACAGCAACAGCAACAGGCGAGCAACGCCGTGGGTGCCGTGAACGCCGGGCACGTGAACGCCGGCAATCCCGGCAAAATGGCCGTTGAACACTCGGCCACCGTCGACAAGGGCCTCAAGATGAAGATCAAGCGCACCAAGCCAGGTACCAAGACCAGCGAGGCCAAGCACGAGATCGTCAAGTCAAACGAGATCAACGGTACCGCCTCCGCCCAGGATGGCACGGTCACCGGCTCCTCGGTCTCCTCGGGCTCTTCGTCCTCCTCCTCCTCCTCCTCGGCGGCTTCCAATTCCGCTGGATCCTCCGTCGCCGGACAGAACTCTCAGAATTCAGAGTGTGGCGCGTCCGCCGGAGGGCCAGGAAGCGGCCAATCTTCCTCGAGCAAGTCGAAGCCCAGTCATTCCCCGGCCTCGGCCGCTGGCAGCGGAGCCACAGCCTCCTCGACCGCCGGCTCCAAGAGGGGCTCGAGCGGCCATCGACGCGACAAGGCCCGCGACAAGCACGAGAAGCCGCAGAGCAATCACGCGGCCCAACAGACCAAACCCGAGATGAACGGGACTGGTCGGCCGCCAACGCAGGCTCAAAATTCGGCCGGTGCCGCGGCTACCGCCTCTCAGGGCCCGACACCAGCGGCCACCGCACCCCAACAGACCCAAGGACCACCGCCAAGCTCGCGGACTGGATTCTCCGTGTCACAGGGCCCCGGGCCCCCCACCTCCACCGCTGGCCAACCCTGTCCTCCTCCGAGCCCAGCGAGTGCTACCGCGGCCGGGGCCGCGGCCAAACCCGAACAGACCAAACTCGCCGCGGTACCCGGGCCCCCTCTCACCGCTGCGGCCGAGGAGGCCATCGACGCCGCAGCTAGTCCTCCACCAGCCAAGAAAATGAAGACTTCGAATTCCGAACCAAAGGTAACCCCCCTCGAATCATACCCAACCACTACTACTTCCCATTATATCAATCTCTCCTACAACCTCCCCTTTTTACTACTCGGATGCTCTAGCTCCCCTAACGATTACACGCCAATCAATCTCTACCCTCCTCCCACGCTCTAGATAAAACTGCCCTGCCCTGCCCTGCCCTGCCCTGCTCTCTTACAATAGGATCCTTTAACCAGTTTACCTTTCGATCGATCGTCTGTTTGATCGTCGCCAAAGTGCAAGCGGTCAAAACCAGCGGCGAAATAAATTGAATTGGCAGAGAGGGAGGGTGGGAGGGAGGAGGAGGAGGAGGAAAAGTTACGGTAGTAGCATTAAGTCGGGGCGTAGAGATAATTGGGCATCGCATCGCAGTGCTGAAGGACTAGGAAAAGGATGGCATGGCATTGGATGGGGCGCGCGGGAGGGTTCGCGAGGATGCGTCGGTTCTGTCGCTACTGTCGGCGCGGTTCGAGTGAAATTGGGGTGGTCGAGGGTGGAGGCGGTGGCTTCTACGACTAGGACGGGGACGGAAGCGGCGTCGGCGGCGGCGGCGGCAGTGGTGGCGTCGGCAGCGGCGGCGGCGGCGGCGGTGGCAGGCGGGGTGCAGGCGAGGGGGGTGAAATCAATACTCTGCGGTCTCCGCCCCCGAGAGTACACGGACGAATACACGGACAAACACGAGCACTGACGCCGAGACACCGTACACTCGTCCGATTTCGTTGTGCGGTCCCTTTTCGTCCTTTCTAGCCGACTGCATTTTATTCGAAAATCGTCCGGCCCGGCCCTACCCTCCTCTCTCTCTCTCTCTCGCCCTCTCTCTCGCTTTCTCTTTCTCTCTCTGGCCTCGTTCTCTTTCCTTTCTTTCTTCTTTCTACAACGACTTTTCTAGTTCCTCCCAGCACCGCCGATAGTCCGCCCCTATTTTACCCTTTTTAGCATTGCCGCTGGTAATCTCGTTGCAAATATTGTTACACTGCTATGTGTGTGCGTCTGTGAGTTCTCGCTAATTCAGTGCTCCAGTTAATGGCCACACGAGGGCGAGCGCGAGGGCGCGCGCGCGCGCTCAGCTCCCTCGCTAAAGAGAGCGAGTAAAGTTCTACTTTGCGTTTTGAAAAGAGGCTCCGGCTGCCTTCTTTCGTCGCATCAAAGCCGGCCGGGAATACTTTTCTCGGGATAAAGAGGCTTTTCCTAATATTACCCGAGAAATCTGCAGCGCCCCCGGCAAGTGGAAGAAGCCGCTTGATTCAGTTACACTCGAGACACACACGCGTTTGCACTCTCCGAAGAAAAGAAGAGAGGGAGAGAGAGAGGAGCCAGCCGGTGGAGATATGGCTTAAGGGAGAGAGGAAAGAAGTCGATGTTGAGGCCCGTCTTGACGACATTCTCTCTACCTGGAGCAGCTTGTGCCCCGGGGGTCGGGTATTGATTTTCGATTTTCGATATCCGATATTAGGTCCTCGATACACGATACTCTCTCTCTCTCCTTCTTTCTCTTTCTCACGTCGCGATCGGTTTTATGGGTCGCCGATGCGATTTCATTCCCATCGGACTGCAAAGCCGCAACTTTCAACGCTCGCTCCATGATATTATATCAAGAGAGAGGAGAGAAGGGAGCGAGAACGATAGGAGTCCGGCTCACGGACAACTCTGTATTCGAAATAAACCTATCACCGGCGGAGCTTCCTCCGATTTCGATCGGTTTCTAACGGTTTCACGATAAAGAGGATCGTTTATCGAGCAATAGACTTCGAGGCGATGCGCGCCGGCAAACCTGGAATACCCAATTATGCCGCCGACAATAAAACCAGAACGTTTAATCTGCAAGTCTAATGTCCTCCTCCTCGGTATCGGCCGCTCTCTAGGAAAGATTGAGTAAGTCGTGTTTCATAAAGTCGACGTCGCATTTCGACAAAGAAAGAGCAGGATGGTATCGGGGGTGGCTCGAGGCAGCCGGCCCACTACCGGATTACCATTACAAGAGAGTACTCGAACATGTCGGCCACTCCGTGTGGCCATTTGAATATTAATCCTAGCCTGTTTGACTTATTTATCAAGCCGGCCAGCAGTTCACCACCGACCAATTTGCGACTGGTGTGCGCCGCGCCGGCCGGCACACACTGGTCGATAAGCTTTCCCAATGCTTCTCTCCCTGAGAGCCAGGCCTTCCGGCGCATAGAAAACTCCGCGTTCCTATTATTCATATCGCAGAAACATGACGCCAATGCATTTCAATAAAAATGATTACATTGACTTAAACAGGAATGTGAACACCAAAGGTGAAACTCGATTCCACCTCGATTGACAGAGAGAAAGAGAGAGAGGGAGAGAGGGAGAGCATGTGTTTGTGACAGGTTATCGTAATGTAGCCATAATATGAATCGGACTTTATGTAGCGCAGTGGTCGCACTACCGTTTTCATAGTTTCTCTGTATCTATCTAACAGTATTCGGGCAGAGTGGTAGATAGTAGTATTCCTCGGGGGTGGAGGAGGGGAGAATAAGCTGAGGTCTAGAGAAGGAGTAATCCGGCTCGACGTTAATTTACATTAAAAGCGACGATGTCACCGAAGATATACCGTGAGGTATTTCGTGTCTGCCGCTGCCATAATCACTATCCAGCGAGCACCGTCTGCCTCGAACACCACACGTACATTCGACGTACAAGGATGTGGGTTAATTACGGCGCAAGACAAACGACTTAATTCCTCCGGATTAATTAAGGTCGCCCGTAATTTCTCCATCCGGTCGGCGAGCTCTCCACAGCTCGCATGGCATTCCCAGAATTTCTCTCACTATTTTTAAAAGCCCTTCAAGAGAGCGAGCGAGCGAGCGAGGGAGAGGGAAACGGAGGTGACATCGCCTATGGATCTCCGAGCTCGAGTTCCCCCGACGACGATACAAATTAGGCTTAATCGAGGCAGCCATTCAACCGCGCGGAGAGCACTATCTTCCCAACCTAGGAGCCGGAGCTATCCATCACGATCTTAGTCCAGTCCAATTTCTCCCTAATTACATCTCCATTTGGAGTGAAATCTTTTCGTCAAATGGAAGCAGTCTTTATTGTGCCGGGGAGTATTTGAAGGGGGGTCGATAGCGTCCTGATAACCGATCAACTTCCGCACTCCTCGAGATGAGGGAGAAGTAGCGAGTGGGAGAAAAGGGTGGCAAAGTTGGAGCGCAAACTCAAAGGTCCGGTATACCGAGCCGTATGGCGGCGGTGCCAGTCGCCAGCCGGATTCCAGTAGCTGCTGTTTATTTGCGCTATCGTGCAAATATTATCTAACCGGTGGTCGGCTTAGTTTCCTAAGCCGAACGGCAACAGTCTCTCCTCTGCCTATAACACAGTCAGATAGAGAGAGGCTGCTGGGAGGCGGTGGTGGCGGCGGCGGCGGCGACGAGAGGGAGAGGGAGAGGGAGAGAGGAGAATGTCGAGAGACAGAGAGAGCGAGAACGGAGGCAGAGGGGCTGTGTGCTGACAGATGGCGCGAAAGCTTCGCGAGAATCAATATTCCTGCGGTATATTCCGGCCTCTCTTCTATGTGTGTCTGCCTCTGCCTCTGCCTCTGCTCTGCCTCTGCCTCTGCTGCTGCCTCTCGCCATCTACGCCTCCCTCTCCCTCTCCCCCTCTCTTTCGCACACCTACACCACATCCCTCTCCTCCTCCTCCGCCTCCTTCGCCGCCCCCCGACTACATATATTCGCTTTCGCCCTCATACACTTGTACGCGAATCTACACGCGTGGGCATACGAGAGAGCATCAGCCGAATACATTGAGCACATAGAGGGCACCGAGAGAGAGAGAGAGAGAGAGAGAGAGAGAGAGAGAGAGAGAGAGAGAGAGAGAGAGAGAGAGAGAGGGAGAATCTGCAGGAGCCAGGCGGAGCGACCGGTGCATTTGCATGCGCGCACGATTAAATGGAACGCTCCTCGAAAAATACGAGGCCGAACGAGATCCGCTCGAAAACGAATCCCATCCCTGGATAGCACCATCATCCAGTCGGAGAGTATGCGTGAAAGAGAAGGAGAGAAGGAGAGCGGGTCCAATACATATCGTTTAGCTGCTTCTGTAATCTTGGTGAGCGGCACTTATTCAAGGCAAAGGCAAAGGCAAAGGGAGAGGAAGCTGCATGGTGGCCGGCGCGAAGGTGATAGGAGAGTGGAAGGGAGGAATGACATTATAGTGCGACGCATTACTCGGCCAAATAATTACTCGCGTCGCTTGATTTAATTGTCGGGATGGAAGGCAGGCTGGAAGAGAAACGCGGCCCCAATCGTAGACACGCAGGCGCAGCGGCGGCGGTGGCGGCGAGTTTGCGGGACGAAGGATGGAGTGGCAGGTGTTGTAAATAATGAAATCGTAATTCTGCATTAAATGCAAACAAGCCCGCAAAGTACCATTAGCGGGTGGGTGGACGGGTGGATGGGATGGATGGTTGGATGGTTGGATGGTTGGATGGATGGATGGGTGGGCGGGCGAGAGAGAAGCTCCGCAGCGCGGAAGCGGTAATTGCCGTTGCAGCAGCCAGCGATAATTGTCCTTCCGCTCGTCTAACGATTGTCACTGAGGCTCCGCATTGCCCATTTTCGCAATGCAAGCCGACATTGATTGTCGAATCTACTATTGGTTGGTGCTCCTCGCCAATTCAATGATGGGGAGCAACTTGATTCCTTGTAGCATGTAGGCTTGAGTTTAAACAGGATTGACCGAGGGACACTGTCGCATACACGACCAGCTGTTCCCGCCGAATCGCCCAGCGAGAAGTCCTTAAGCTATTTGTCCCTTTAATCGCTCTTCTCACAATGGACCTTACCCTACCCTCTCGCCCGTCCGATTCTCTGCTCGAACGGTCACCCCTTTTCTCTGATGCTCGACACATTCGCACTCGAGGACCTTTGAAATTGTACTGCGCCCCTCACTCCCTCTCTTCCTCTCTTCCTCTCCCGGCCGCTTTCATATAGCTTCCGCAGAAAGTCGACTGCAGCATAGAGGGTAGTGCGGCCTGGATATTGTGGCTAAACGCAATTTGGCAGAGGAAGGCGCGCGCGCGCGCGCCTCCACCACCGCTCGCCAAGCGGACAAAACCACCCGTGGCTCAAATCAATTTCCCTCCCCGCCCTCCCTCGCGCAATTGATCCCAGTTTATGCTGATATAATAGCCGATATTTCGGTGCTCTTCCGCCCTTTTCCAAGTCCCCGCAATCCCACTCGATTTATTGCCAATGATTAATGAACGCGCGCGCGCGCTCGCGCACGAGAACGAGTAAACGAGCGAACCTTTTCCCTGGGAGTTAGCGTGGTGGAATCCGAATGAAAGGGGAAATTAAGCGGAGGCCTGGTACCGAGCTCTCTCACGGTATGCGAGAGCCGCCAAAACGTTTCCTCCAGATGGTTTCCGAGTAAATATTTATAGCGCTGGCATTTCAGAAGCCCGCGAGATAACTGTGTACGTGCCCTCTGGGAGTAGTCGGTGTGTATCCGGGGGAGGAGAGGAACGTGGCTGTTTCCCTTTCGCGAGGCGTGTCGTTTCTGCCGTAAAGCTCGCGGAAAGATAAAATTAAGCGGCTTCGAGATAGGCGAGGACGCGTTTTACGAGTGTTGGGAAGGGAAGGGCTGAAATCGGAGCTCGGATCATTGGTGAAGAGTAGTCGGTGAATTTTTGCCGGCTTCTTGGCGAGGAGGGTATGGAGCGAGTGAGGAGAGTGAGGAGAGTGAGGCGAGCGATAGCTGGATGCATCTGGTGTGTGCGCTGGGCCGCGAACGGTGTCAGGGAGGGCGGCCGATCGATGCGAAGGGAAAAATGTAGGGGACTTGACCGAGTGGCCCAACACGGCCAAGAATTCGCCCGGCGAGAAAGAGAGGAGCCGAGAGTGCACGGGCCGAACACTGACACGGGGACGGGGCTTGCCCTACTCCGAAAATATCTGCCGCTTTAACACGCCTCATAATCCGACGACGATTACGTCGACCTGCCGGTGGCATCCCTGACTCTCCTCTGCCAGGGAGAGAGCCAGGGAGGGAGAAAAGCCAAGCATCGATCCTTCGCACCACTTCCGTTTTCCTCGCGACATCAACTCGTCTAATCTCGTGCAGCCGTCCGAGAGCTGTCTTCTCTAGTTGGTTAGAGCGTGCGCTCACGCTCGCGTTCAGGCCTCGGAGAAGGAGGGCTTTCGTCGGCCCCGCTATCGTGACCAGAAGACGAAATAGCCGAGAGCAAATGAGGGGGAAAAAGACATGTATAGCGCGGTTCGAACGAGGCTTAAGTAAGCGCGCGCTACGCCGGAGAGCGAGTTCTTCCTCCCGTATGCCTGGCGATTAGCGCTTTAAGAGTGGAGATATAAACGGCCGGTATCGTTGGACGCTCGAGTGGCAATAAGGGGAGCGAGAAACGGGCAACGCTCAGGGGGACACAATAGACTTTATGAGAAGAGAGAGCCGACCAGTCGACTCGGAGACAGAGAGCTAGCACGCGTCGAAGCCAAACCTCTACGACACATCCTCCTCACTCTCTCTCACTCTCTCACTCACCTCTTAACGTCGACGTCGCGTCGTGCCGATAATGCGTGCAACGAGCAAGCCAGGGCTTCGGTTTTAACGGCGACACCACTGTATCATACACGCCTACGCCCTACGCCGCGCCGCCGCGCCGCCGCCAGCCTCCCCTTCCTCCACCTTCATCCCGCACTCATCGGCCTCTGTCCGACGACGCTGTAATTGGCTTAATATCTTATCGGATAACGAGCGCACACTCTTGTTTGAGAAAATCGGTCGTCCCCCGACTCCTCCGACCAGTCTCCTCGACTTCCTGCCTGTAGAAATACCGCCGGCGCTTTGATCGTTCCACCATCTCTCCCGGCAACTCTATCCGCCGGAAGGACGGAAGTGGAACTTTACCAAGTGCGCGTCCCCGAGTCTCGGCCGATTTAACCCGTTTGCATTTCAATGCCTGTTACATTGAGTTACAGCGGAGGGAAAGAGCGCGCGCTCGGTTCACTAGGTGAAACTTCAATGCTCCTCGGAGGCGAGGCGAGGCGAGGCGTCAGTCCGTAAAGAAGGATGATCCATTGGCTCGGAAAGTAAGGCGTCCTTCTCTCCCTCCATCCCTCCCTACCTTCCCCACTCTCTCACTCACTCCATTGATTCATCGTCGAAGCTGCTCCCGACATAAATCAACCTTATCGTAATTAAAATTATGCGCGGCGAAGCAGGTCGCGTGACAAGGTGCCGCCAGGCCCCCAGGCTACCTTTACTGCCG
Organism: Ectemnius continuus; assembly: GCA_910591665.1. Taxonomy (NCBI): domain Eukaryota; kingdom Metazoa; phylum Arthropoda; class Insecta; order Hymenoptera; family Crabronidae; genus Ectemnius; species Ectemnius continuus. Next base: position 482,207 of record OU342868.1, on the reverse strand, counting down.
GAGTACACGCTCTCGACAATCCTGCCACCTTTCCTCCAGCCTTTCCTCCAGCCTTTCCTCCAGCCAACGAATTCGTTTCTGCCGCGGGAGAAACCAAGCTGTCGCTTACCATTCTTCGTACGTCGATCCAGTTTTGCCCAAGTCTCTCACTGAGATAATAGAAAAGAACCGAGAGGTGGCTTTGTTCAGCGAGAAAGTCGCCCCGGGCGGCCAACTATGCCCTCTCCCTCCTCTCCCACCTGGCTTTCATCTACCTAGGAACGGCTCGATCGAACCCTCTTCTTTTCGTCTCTTCGTCAGACGGATATATTCTCTCCTTCGTTTCGCCCGCGCACTTACTTCTCTAGTAGTCGTAAAACCTTACGAGAGTGCGCGCACCCTCTTAACTCGAAATTGCGACTTTAGCAGTTCACTGAGAATATAGGAACAGTGATTCCAATGCTTTTGCCGCTCGATTCTCTGATGTGGTGGAATCCTGGAATAGAGCAGTATAGTTTGTAGAGTATGGGGAGGTTTGTGGATTGCGTTTTCGGTGGTGTATAGGGGTGTCGCTCCTCCCAGTGCGTTCCACTCTGCTGGACTTGGCAGGCAAGCGAGCCTTGGCCGACCTAACATTCGATCGAATGTGTTCCTATCCGCAGAACATGATTCCGCTTAACCCGATCTTCTGTAGGTACGAGAGCGGGTTGGCTCAGCTCGGCGCTTGTACCGTTTATCTGTATTACGCGTGATGGAGCAGGAAAGAAACGTGGTAGCAGCAGCAGCAGCAGCAGCAGCAGCGAGCCGAGAGCGAGCCTCGCGCCACCACCAGCGCGCCTCGCCTCGCCTCACACACACATCGAGCACTCGTGTTTCGTCTCGCCTCGTTCCGACTCTTTTTCAATCTTTCCACGTTTCCCCTTCGCCGTACGGCCCGTACACGTACCTACACGTACGTTGCCGTGGCGAACTCGAAACGGTAGTAAAGCCTGTCCTGTATGGCCGACCATAAAATAGTTACAAGGCTGAGCCCGGTACACGCTCCTCGTGCCTGCCTGCCTGCCTGCTTGCTTGCTTGCTTGCTTGCTTGCTTGCGCTCCTCCTCCTCGTGCACGCCTCACGAGTCCACCGCTGCTCGAGCACCGACGCAGATGTACGCGCGTCCCTTTTTTTTAACATCTCTAAACTGCCGACAATACACCTCTCGCCGGAACAAGGTACACACATATATACGCAACGCCCGTTCTCTCCTCTTTTTCGCGGCCAACTCCGCATTGGCCCTCCCGCTCTTCCATTCCAGTGGCCGCCGCCACCGCGCACTCGAGCCAAAATATTTGGCACCTCTCTTCCACTGCTCGAACGATTCCGAGTACTTGCTGCTGCTGCTGCTGCTGCTGCTGCCTACCACCGCCTTTACCTCATGAAACAATTTTACGCCGGAATAATGATACGATTACGTCAGGCATATCGCGCGCGCACCCGCCTCTCCTTCTATGTTGCAAAAGGTATTGCACGCTGGTGCTCCTGCAATTATGGAAGCCGAGCGTGAAGACCGCCAGATTTGCATTTCAAACTTAGCGAGCTATTGTCAGCGGCTAACCGCTATTTCTAAGCATTTCCACTTCTCCCTTTGGCCATTTGTTTCTCCGATGTTCTCGCCAACCCTTCCTTGTCGCTAGGAGTCCGCGTCCCCTTTTATCCAGACAGGCTTTTCTTCGTCGAAAGGCGAATTTGCCAGGTGTCTGGCTCTAAGGAGCCGAAAGGAATCCAAGGGGAATGGGCAGAAGGAGCAGGTTGTTGCGTGCTAGAGGCATACAGGAGACATCGAGACTTTCGGTGGACGGTGAAAGTATGCCGCAACCTCGAGCGGGCTCGTCCTCGAGGCCAACGATTTACGAAGCGCCGGGACGAGAGCGTCGAACGTCCAACTGACGGCCAGCTGACATTGCTACGAGTTTCTGTCGCCTTTTCGTGCCTCTAGCAGTGTTTGCCTCTCTTCGTAAAGAGAGTACGTAGTAAGATACGCCTGAGCGAACCTTGGTTATCCAATGATTCGCAGCGAACTGCCTCTCCCGACTTCCCTCTCTCAATCTCTCTCTCTCTCTCTCTCTCTCTCTGGCCCTCGAATTGCTTTTGGAGCAGCGGCTAAAGCAAGCTTGCTGGGCGACCGCGAGCTTCGCCGAGTGCACGGCAACATCCCCTCGAACAAAGCCGCGTAACCCGGATTCCACGACCACCATCGATTACGAACAACGATCCCACGTAATCGCCGCTCAAGCAAATCTATGTGTTTGCCGTTCCAGGACATGTCCGACGTCTGCGTGGGGACCAGTGTGGGGACCATCACCGAGCCGGAGTGCCTGGGGCCCTGCGAGCCTGGTACATCGGTCACACTCGAGGGCATCGTCTGGCACGAGACCGAAGGAGGTGAGAATTCAACCATAACTTATTTCTACAATTCCAACAAATCTTTTCCACAATAATATCTGCTTGGACGAGCTCGTTGAAAATATCGGATTGTTTGGTACGCGGTTAGTTTAAGAGTCAGGGGATTCAGATAGAAATGGTAGGAAGGGAATGGCGAAACGCAGCTAGAGAGGAAAGAAGGAGTTGGTAGAAGGAGGGCTAACGACGAGCAGAAGCAGTGCAGAGCTCTCCGCTCGTGCAAGCTAGGCACTGCCACGAAACCGCCGAGCGAGCAGGCGCACACATTCGTGAACGCCTGACACAACACGAGTAAGGTAGCTTGTCAAGCAGGTATTATATGTAATGTCGTGCTCGTGCTTGTCGCCGAGTCGAAACTACATCGTGATCTCGCGTCTCCCTTTCCTTCCAGTGGAGCCAGCGAACCCCTCCTCTTCATTCGTTCATCGCGTCGTCCTCGCCTTCTACCGATCCTCTTTCCTCTTGTCCAACTGCGAAGGACTACTTCGCTATTATCCTCTTGGGACGCCGCCGCAGCGTTACCTGCCGCTCGCCCCTCCCTCCACTCCACCGGCCAAGATAATAGAAATCGGAACTTTATTTGGAGCTGTTCTCCTGAACACATTAGTCAAGCTCGTAGAACCGCTTTCCGACGGAGATCGAACATTTCTCTTGGGGATCTAGTCAGTTTCACGGGAGAAGGAAAGAGCATCGAAAGATTGTGGCTAGTATGATTAAACCTCCTCTCTATGTGTCTGTTTGCCCGCTCGAGAGGCAATCATTGGTGACGCGATGCAAAGCGCCAACGGAATTTCTGGGTGAGACCGTTTGTAACGAGAGATTAGGAAGTCCATAAATTTATCGAATTCCCGATTGAATAGCCCGAGCAATTTGTCGGAACCAGTCGACCCCTCCGAGTTTTATTACCACCGACGTTTCCCTTTGATTCCCTGCACCGACAACATCTCCCTCTCTCTCCTTCTCAATCTCCTTTTTGCTCTCCTCTGCCTGCCTTGATTCGACCACTTCTCTTTCATCCGCCTTTCCATCGAGTACTATAATTCTTCCAATGTCCGTTCCTCAGCGATTTCAAGATTCGATCGTCTTTGCTCCTCGAACTCGGTATTCCATTTGATTTTCCGTCGCGGTTTAAAATGGACGGCCGTCAAGTTGCTTGAAGTTGTAAAGCTTTTCGAACATTTAATGCTGATCGAGGCAAGAGAGTTTTACATGAGGGCTATTATTTGTTGCAGGTGTTCTTGTAGTGAACGTAACGTGGCGAGGAAAAACGTACGTGGGCACTTTATTGGACTGCACCCGGCACGACTGGGCACCACCTCGGTTTTGCGATTCACCAACAAGTGATCTCGATGCCAGAACGCCAAAGGGACGTGGAAAACGTGGCAGGGCGGCCGCAAATTCCACGCCAGGCAACGACTTGAGTAACTTCACGGAGACAAGGAGTTCGGTGCACAGTAAACTGAGGAATGGCGGCGGCAAAGGTCGCCGCGGAGCACAAGGATCGCCAGCCGCGAGTCCCAGTCCCGCGGCATTTGTTCCTCCGAGACCCGACCCAGCGGCCAAGAGAAAATCTCGCGGTCCAGAGGAAGAGGAGAAGAATAAACGACGGGCGCCACCGCCCACACCCCCCAGCGGATCTCCGCCGGCAAGTCCCGTGCTCCTAGAGTGCCCGGAACCGAACTGTAGTAAAAAGTACAAACACATAAATGGACTCAAGTATCACCAGAGCCACGCTCATGGCTCGGCGGACGACGATGATACCAAAGAAGGTATCACGAGTATGTCGGAAAATGACGAGAGTAATATCGAGGCGCCAAGTCCAGCGACACCGGTTAAGTCGCCTGCGGACAAGCCAGAGGGTACGCCGCTCAGGGCGACAAGTCCTCCTGTTACAAGTTTACCTCCAGAGACGCCACCACCACCACCGCGCGTTGCCTCGCCTAGTATAGAACAAGCAGCGCCTGTTCTTACCTCGGAAAAGGGCATTGTCAAGCCTGGAGTACTTAGGTTCGGCCAAGAAGACCTTCCGGCACCAACGTCGGGGGCCCCAACCTCAACAAGGCAACCTGTACCACAGTCGCAGCAACAAGCGACGCAACAACAACAGCAACAACCACAACAGCCTCAGCAGCAGTCGACACAATCACAGCAGCAGAGTCAGTCGTCGTTGGGAACAGGAAATCCACCTCAAAGCCCAAGCCCTCGACCGAGTCAGTCACCTAGGCCCGTGCCTTCTCCCCATCCCAGCACTGGTATTCCTCAGCCACTCAACATACCACAGCCACCCCAGCCATCTCAAGTTCCACAACATCAATCGCAAAATCCACTGTTGCAACCAACTCAACAACCTCTCCAACCTGGACAACCACCACAGCAACTTCAGCCGGGTCAACAACAACAACAACCACCACAGCCAATGCCCTCTTCGGTGCAGCAACAACAACTTCCACCAGCCCATCAGTTGCAGCCAGTGCAGCATCCACTCTCGGCGCAGCTCGGTCAACCTACCCAGGCACATGTGGTGCAACAATCCGGATTGCAACAACAGCAGCAGCAATCACAGCAGCAGCAAACGAGTTTACAAAGTATGGCTGGTCAACACCCTGCACTCCAAGGTTTAACTGGCTCTGTACCACAACAACCGGGACTACAATCAGGTCCACCAACGGGTGGTCATCCGGGACAGCCTGTCCAATCGCATTTGCAACAGTATCCAAGTGTTTCTATGCACGCAAAGATGCCGCAGTTCAAGGTTAAACCCACAGCGGCTCTTATGCCAGAGCAAGATAAGAGCAAAGATCCAAGGGCAGTGAAACCTCAGGGTTACAAGAAGAAATCGAGAAAATCTCCGGGTGGAAGCCCGCACCCATCACCCTTGGAAGCCCCGATAGTAGACTCAGCAAGGGAGGATGTACAGAGTCCGGCATATTCCGATATTTCGGATGATGCTGCGCCAGTTCTGGAAGCGGAACCAGGCGACAAGTCGAAGCAGGTACAAGAGAAGGACAACAAAGCTACGGCTCCGACTCACTTGCCAGCTCACTTTAGCATGTATCCATATTACGGGCAGCCTCCATATCTCGTGCCGAGTGTACAGGAGAGCAAACCAATTGACCAGAAACCAAGCGATCTCACTCCGAAGCAGGAAATCAAACCACTCAACATACCACAGATGCCTTCGATGGCGAGCTTGCAGAGCGTTGTTGCGGAGAAGGAGAAGAAGGAACTAAGTCAACCAGTACCGCAGCCACAGCAGCAGCCACATTATTATGGCGGTTATGGTGGTTACATGACTCCTGGCTACCCGTACCAACCACCACAATCTGTTTCGCAACAGCAACAACAGCAACAGCAACAACAGCAGCAGCAACAGCAAGCACCACCACCCCCTCAGGAGCAGGATACACACGAACAGAAGGCAAAGATCAAACAAGAGCCTCAGCAACAGCAACCCAGTCTAAAGGACAAGCAGCACGAGAATCATCAGATACTGAAAGAAAGTATCGAAATGAAGAGTCAAATGAGTCCGTATCATGTGTATCATGGCTCGCAGAGTCAGAGATCGGCACCACCACCTCCTCCGCCAGGTCCAGTCCAGGACGACAGGAGGTATTATCTTTATCCGGGGGACCAGAGGAGGAAGGAGGAATCGAGCAAGCAAAGCCAACAAGCGAAAGCACCTCCACCAAGTCCGAAGCATCAGCCGAAGCAAGAAAAGCCACAGGATCTTGGGAAGAGCGAAGACTCGAAAAACAAGCAGGAGGGAGTGAAACCAACTATGGAGACTCAGGGTCCTCCACCGCCGCCTACCTCGCAATACGCTTACGCTATTCATACGGGATACATACCACCACAACATTATGGTGCGCTGCCTTTTGATCCCGGCCATCCTGTTTATCGAGGTCTTAGTCCAATGCTGATGCCAGGACCATACTCGGGCAATCCATACCTCCATCAATTACCGAGGTATCACGCGCCAGAGGACCTTAGCAGACCCCCAGGTGGTAAAGCTCTGGACTTGCTGCAGCACCATGCGAATCAGTATTATTCGGCGCACAAAATACACGAACTGCAGGAGCGTGCATTGAAATCTCCCACTCCAAAGACGTCTGCGGCTTCGGCCAGTCCTTCGTCGGCGGGGCCAACGCCTGCCAGACCACCTAGCGGGCCTCCGACATCAGTTGCGGGGCCAGGTCCCCCTCAAAGTCAGTCCCAACAACCAGGTGGTAAACAAGCAGCGCAATCAGCAAGTCAGCAGCAACAACAGCAACAGCAAGCAGCAGTTGATGCTGCAGCGGCGAATTTAGGAAAAGACAATAGATCGCCGCCGCCCCAACGACACGTGCACACACATCACCACACGCACGTGGGCCTAGGTTATCCCCTCTTAACTGGACAGTACCCTGCGCCTTACGGAGGTAAGCCTCTTGTCAGACCCTGACAGTAAGGCTATCGTCAGCATGCGGACTAACTGAAAAGGACGCCTCTCGGAAAGAATGCTCGAGGTGCGCTCGAGGTACGATCGTGGTGCGATCGAGGTGCGATCGAGGTGCGATCGATGTGCGATCGAGGTGCAATTGAGTTGCGATCGAGGTGTGCGCTCAATGACCCGCCCCGCCGATCCGTCTATCCGTCTGTTCGAAGAGTCGCGTCAAATGAGTGACAGGAACGCTCTAATCTGCGTGCTGCCCCAAAAAAGCGAAAATTCCTCCTCATCGTTCCGTGCCGATTCCTCGTGGTAGGCTCGCGCGACCATATGTCCGCTGGACGTCTTCTTTGATGCTCGAAAGGACCGATTCTCGTGTAAGGCTCACACTCGTACGAGGGCCACTCTCCGATCTCGATACCTAGTTGCTGTTCCTCGCGAGAAACGGGAGTGAACGCGAACTCTCAGTCGACACGTTCCACGGATTAGGCTTTCGAAGCACAAGGCACTCGAACCTAAACTAATTGTTGCGGCATAGACGTTTTAATTACGGCAGGAACTGTCGTGCGAGCAACGAGCAGGACAGAACTCGAAGCAGTTCGTCGAACGCTTTAAAAGCCCGATCGTCCAAAAGCGATACGCACCATATTGGTGCACATAGGCAAACAAGCGAACTCTGAGAATTCCAAGAGGCCGAGAGACCACGAAGGTAGCCGCAAAGGATTTCACTCCGAGCTGAGCTGTACTATTTTGTTATGATCGACCATTGAGAAACGCTTTTTATAAAGAGAAAGAACAAAGACTTCTCTCGGTGGAGCACTCGCTCCGGCCGAGGGATTATCGGGAAATATATATCCTGTACATAGTTTTAATCGTACGTTTAAACGACGGTACACCCAAGACGACGTCGGCAACGCCGGCTCACCGTGAAATGCATTTTTTAACGATACGTGTATCTACGATTTGCGTAGCTACGGACTGAATATTTTGGAAATATTCGAGTATAAGTGCGGCCGTGTAGGATAGACGTAAGTCATGCACCGCCCCAGGGCGCGTAGCTGTTAGATGTATAGTTCAGACTGTGATAATTATTTATCGTGCTTCTCTCCGATATAAGAAACATAACGAACCACTCGACTCGTAAGGAGTATAGCTCTATCAGTAAACTGTTGTAAGGGTAAATATTAATTTCGACGTTGACTACGGTAAAGAATATTAACGATACTACGAGCGCAGGGGGAACGTTTTGCAGTTTTCGTTTCTAGAACGGAGGACAGACTCTCCGCGTCCGTGTAAATACATCGTGTTTGCTAGGGTCAGTAGTCTTCCAGAAAGGTTTCTTTTTCTACGGGTGAAGGGATCGCACGATGCAACACGCGCGATCTCAGGCGCGAGCATCAGGCTTCGCGTCGGGCGTCTAAACTATATTGCCTCATTTTCCCTTTGGCTTACCTCGCGTTGATGCGAGTCCCTCCAGGGGTGACTAAACGAGTCCGACGTCCTTTCGACGCATCCTCAGAGAAGACGTATCACGAAAGACTGATAACTAACTGATTAAGTGACTCCGGTCTCGGTACCCTAGAGAGCCCTATTTTCCACAACTAACTTTCAACCACTGTGTCTCTAACCGGGAATACACAGAACGATTGTACGTCTTGAGCCAAGCAACCACTGCCAGGATTTCCGCATTCTTCGAAATCCGCTTGTGCACAAGCGACCGTTTAGTGACTTGGACTAGTTCACGTGCGAGTCCTCCTTGCAACATTATTACAGGCTACAGTATCGTTCGGGCAGTTGCCAATCACTCACTATCATTGATTCCGTACGCGAGGATCTCTCGACGACTGAAGAGTGGGAGTACATCGAACCTACCTGAATCAGGAAATACCAATCGCACAAATTAGAATAACGAAGTTGTAGTTAAAGCGGATTAAGCTGTATATTTTGCCACACCCCTTTAAATGAACAGGTATCAGAGGAGCACCCAACCGCGGAGTGTCTTCGGGTACCTGAACGACCAGACCTCAGTCGTCTCAGATCGTCGTTGATAGACACTTATCGCGCTACATTTCACTACACTTGGGCTGGAGTGGCAAGGGATCGCCGAGCGTGGCGGGCTGCGAGTGGCCAATGAGCAAATCAACCTGGTCGAGGCATCTGACGAGCGTGCTTCGCGAAAGCCATATATATATATATATATAGAGATATTCGAAACGGAAAGAAGTTCATTCGGTGTTTGAGAAAAAGAAAGCACTGCGAGGCTGGAGCCTCCTCAAGCTTGGGGGCTTCAGCTTCGCGCCTCGGCGCACCACTTAATGAGGATATAAGAGAAGTCGAGAAAATTAAGATTGACGAAACATTAATGGCCCGCTCTCTGTCTCTGTTGTGTTGCAGCGGCAGTGCTGGCGAGTCAGCAGGCCGCCGCGGTAGCCGCATCGGTGATCTCGCCATTCCCGCCCAAGTGACCCGCGGCCCCCGCCCCCGTACTATCCGCTGGAACGGCCGGAGCCAGCTCCGCACAAACTCATCACGCGCCTCATCATCCGCCGCCGGTGAGCGTCGCGCCCGCCCCGGCACATCCGCACTCTGCCGCAACTGGCGCCAGGCAGCCCTAGCAACTTCTGCCCTCCTCCTCCTCCTCTTCCGCCTCCTCCTCCTACCCTTAGCTTATCGCCCATCCCAACATCCCCCCCAAACTCTTTCCAAATATTCCCTTATCCTTCAACTCTGCGGAGAACTGTGCTGAGCCCTTGAGGGAGGGTGCGACATGTCGCTCAGAGTGAATTGGCATTGCTGAAATGATGGAACACTCGTGGACAGCAGCCTAGATCGACACGGAGCAGAGATTCTGGACTTCAGTGTCGACTTGAGTGTGAAGCACGCAAGACGTACTTAAGGATCGAAAGCTCGTGCGGAGCTAGTGATAGGGCGACTGACCTTCTACGATGATACGTACGAGTTAGAAATTTGAGATGATTAAACGACGCACAAGAAGATTTGCGGCGGTCCTTCGAAGGGGCGCGTCTTTTTCGGGCGGGTTACACAATAGGAGCATGCCTTAGTTTTGCCCCTCTTCGCGAAAGTGCGTCAAGTCATTCGAGGGTGAAGGAAGACCGCGCTGGGCACGTGCCACACCCCGAATGCAGACACTCGAGTTCGTGAAAGCGTTCCTGTTTTTGTAATTGTTTGCCCTCGGCCACACTGCCCGAACGACGGTGACAGGGGTGACAGAGGTGACAGTAACGATAGATAATTCGCGACACTGACTATGACGACGACGTTGACAGGACTCACTTGAGACGGTGAAGCTCGAAAGAGGTAGGGAGAGAGAATGAAGGAGAGTTTATTTGAGAGACTCTGCTTGGAGAAGAATCGTTGCGCGTAGGTATGCGATTTTGGGCGTAGACCGATATTAACGCGAGCACGATGTCCAGCTTTGCTGACAGGAGAATTCACTGAGGGGACACCTTCGATGTACATAATGTATCAAAAGGACGCGATCCGCGCGCTGTACAGATATAATAACCCATATAATTCCCATAAAAAAGGAGAGTCGTATCTTCTGCAAGTTAGAGTTGAGATTGCGCGCGTGTCACCCCTCGGTTCCGCACTTGTGCCCAGTGCTCTTTGATGTGGGGTGACCGACTTGCAATACTACGAACAGAATGCAGACGAAGACATTGTGAAGCGTGTATATGCTATGGACGGAGGAAGCCTCGAAGGGACAATACGAGGAAGCATCTTTCCCTCGGTATAGATAAGAAGTTCTCGCGAACTAGGGGAAACATGGAACTCGGGAGACGGCGTGGCGCGATTGTATCGGGGTGGCATAGCAGAGCCTCGATCATATTCCGGACGTTAAGTGTGCGCTAAAAGGCGATGGACTGAAATTTTTAATGCAGCTAGAGGGATAGTTGAGAACGCCTGTTGATACGAACGCATGGAATTGCGTGCGATGCCTGAGAACAGTGAAGTAAAGCGTGTGCGTGAATCATAGGATGTGTGTTTCTCGCGTCTCTGTTACATAACTCGTACGAATGTCCGAGCGAACATGGCGAAGTCGGATCATTGTATTTTATTGTATAAAAAATTAAGAAAGATCGCAGCTGCAAAGTCGATTTTCTTTTAGAGAAACCGCTACTAACTCGCTGAGAACATAATCCTTAGGGAAATTCGATTGCACGTCGAAAGGAATACAAGAGTACATAAAACACGAAAGAGGAAGGCTCCTGCAGATGTATGCTGATGATTCTACATGCTTAAGTGGCGTTAAGTCAATGTAAATTGAGGGCTAAAATGCTATTTGTTTATTAAAATAATTGCTAATTAGTGTTGCGCGGTAGTAGAGAGACACTGGCCAGGCGAATTAACAGAACACAGAAGGAAGCCAATCCTGCTGCATAAGCATATGCTGTGGTACTGATCGACTAGTATCATGGTCAAGTCTTATCTATCATTAGTTGAGTAAAGATTATCACTACCTTTTATTGCGATTATGAATTATGCATTATCGGTTACGTTATTTTATTGCCCGTCGTTGTGGAAGCGAAAATATCCTCGTCATGCCGCGCATAATTCGCAAAAATGCCAAATCAAAAGCAGCAAGGCGTGTCTTTCTTTCGTTCGTCAGAGGGGATTCGATTCTGATGCGCTTAGTGCCGCGAGTGCGTGAGAGAGAGAGAGAAAGAGAGAAAGAGAGAGAGAGAGAGACTCGGAATTGCCGTCTCAGTTTTAATGAGGCGCTCAGCGGAGCAACGGGTGGGCTTTTGAGTAAATGCTGGTGCTGTGCTGTGATTTTTATAAAAGCTACAAATGCAAAGACGAACAGGAGAAGACGGACCGTCACGAATAAGAGCGATCATGCTGATCTCTAATGAGTCACTTCGTGAAAATATTGCAGATAGCCTAAGTACCTGGATCCTGCCCTGCGATCTCCGGCGATCACCGAGAAACTGACATGCGACGGGAAAAGAAACTACGCGGAAAGCGAAGTTGTACGTCTTGTATAGACTGTAAAGTGTATTTGCTTTTAAACAAATCTACCTATAGACCGTTACTCTCTAATTACACGAGGACAACAATAGTGGGAGGAGTCTCCAATTATCAAGTTCATATCCATTACAATGGTTATTGTAGTGGGGGAATACCATCCTGTCAGAGACTGTATTGACCTATCGTCGCGTTGCAGTTGTATTTTTTCTTTGCATTCCTCAGAGACACAGACAGATACAGAGAGAAAGCATCGCCCAAAAGTCAGTCCTCTGCTACTTTGTACCAGAAATATGTCTCCTTAACGTCATATCATAGATTCTACATCCGCAAGCCACGACTGCCGCAATGTCCTGGGCCTATTTCCACTTTCCTGATTCTAGCAAGGCCGGCAACCAGCATTTGAGCCCTGTTCAGCCTGATCGCCCGCCTTCCCGACTCCCATTTATGCGAGAAACAAATGTAATTATCCATTGGAGACGACCTCCGTCTAAGAATATACTCTAGCGAGTACTATGTATTTGCCACGATGTTGCATAATCCACTGCGAAAGTCGGATGATGGGTACTAAAAAAGATTATTACAAAATAATGCGGACTGAGATAACGTAAGGTAATAAACAAGGACCTGTATTCTCGTCTCCTTTTTTTAGAACGATACAAATAGTGAGTCGTTGCGCTTTATATATTATACACTTCGAATATATGAATATACGAGTAAAGTAACGTACAGCAAATACAGAAATGCAGGCATCTTGTCGTTAACTTGTAAGATATTGTGTTCAAACTCCATAATGTACTCTGATCCCCTTCCTCGGACTACTATATATTAAATATATTGTGCACTATGCTCCAACTTGTCCATACGAATAAATATATTGGAAAATTTCAGATTTCCGCCTATTAACACAATCAAATTCTTAATCCCAAGTTTATTTAATAAAAGCGGGTTCACAATGAATTGATTGTTTGAGCATCGAAATGCATAGAAAACATTAAATCAGTGGCAAAAATGCCGGAATTATATCCAAAACACGAGGACAAGCCCTCCTGAATAATTAATTTCGTCTGTTTCTGACGGTTTCTTATACGTTTTCCAGTCTTCTCGACCTTTCCCGGGGCTGAAACTTTGTAGAAAGTGTTTGTTTGCATCGAGGAAGAAGTAGAAAAAATTCCAGAGCCCTAGCTCAAAATTCATTTTTTCGCAAATTTTTTAAAGCATACCCCTTCAAAAATTTTCGATTTTTCGAAGGTTCTGGGACCGGGACGAACGCTTGATTTTTCGATTGCTCGTGTCTCAAAACGGATAAAAAACATAAATGTTGTGGGGGAAATGCCGGAATTCTACCTAAAACACGTGGAAAACCGATCTTGAATATTTCATTTCAACGGTTTTCCCTATGTTTTTTTATCTTCCCGACCTTTCCCGGGGCTGAAACTTTGTAGAAAGTGTTTTTTTACATCGAGGAAGAAGTAGAAAAAATTCCAGAGCCCTAGCTCAAAATTCATTTTTTCGCAAATTTTTTAAGGCATACCCCTTCAAAAATTTTCGATTTTTCGAAGGTTCTGGGACCGGGACGAACGCTTGATTTTTCGATTGCTCGTGCCTCAAAACGGATAAAAAACATAAATGTTGTGGGGGAAATGCCGGAATTCTACCTAAAACAGGTGGAAAACCAATCTTGAATATTTCATTTTAACGGTTTTGGCCATGTTTTTTTATCTTCCCGACCTTTCCCGGGGCTGAAACTTTGTAGAAAGTGTTTTTTTGCATCGAGGAAGAAGTAGAAAAAATTCCAGAGCCCTAGCTCAAAATTCATTTTTTCGCAAATTTTTTAAGGCATACCCCTTCAAAAATTTTCGATTTTTCGAAGGTTCTGGGACCGGGACGAACGCTTGATTTTTCGATTGCTCGTGTCTCAAAACGGATAAAAAACATAAATGTTGTGGGGGAAATGCCGGAATTCTACCTAAAACACGTGGAAAACCGATCTTGAATATTTCATTTCAACGGTTTTCCCTATGTTTTTTTATCTTGCCGACCTTTCCCGGGGCTGAAACTTTGTAGAAAGTGTTTTTTTGCATCGAGGAAGAAGTAGAAAAAATTCCAGAGCCCTAGCTCAAAATTCATTTTTTCGCAAATTTTTTAAGGCATACCCCTTCAAAAATTTTCGATTTTTCGAAGGTTCTGGGACCGCAACGAACGCTTGATTTTTCGATTACTCGTGTCTCAAAACGAATAAAAAACATAAATGTTGTGGGGGAAATGCCCGAATTGTACCGAAAACATATGGAAATAGCCTCCTGAATGATCGAATTCCCTTAATTTGGGCGGTATCTCCCATGTTTTCCACACTTCCCAACCTTTTCCGGGGCTTAAATTGGGTAGAGAGTGTTTTCTCGCATCAAGGAAGAAGTGATATAAATTCCAATTTAATACTGAAGCTCTGGCAGAAATGCCAGACCCTGAAGCTGTCGGGAAGGTTGGAAGCCTTCTGGACAACAGATATATCCCCGATTTTAATCATCCGTGCTTCTCCGATATCCTATTATCACATCACATACAATCGACATAATTGCCCACGTGCTCCTAATAATCTCTTTCCATTGAATAAAGTATACTGTTGACAAGTTAAACGTTGTGTTATATTTTCTGCATCCTTACGTTTCAAACGCGAGTGAGGTTATTAAGTTTCGTATGTGCGTTGTTTGTTAAGTTTATCAGTGCTTTACTATGGATGAAATTGAATATAAATTGGCCTCAAAAAATCCGGTCTTAATTGCACATGTAAGTCTCTCACTCCATCAAATGTTTTCCATAGATTTTCAATCGGGCTTAAATATTATTTCAATTCTACAGGCGGTATCGAAGCTTTTTGAGACAATTAGAAAAACAATAATAGATCATGGTACAAGTCCCTCCAAAGTAATGTACACCGTTATCACGCAAACATTTTTTATAGCTCAGGAATATCATAGCATTCAAGTCTAACTCACACTGTCTTTGATAATATTCTGTAGGTAGCTGAATTTAGACTACTTCTATCTAAAAAGGACAGTACAGATCCCATTCTGAGTCAATGCATTTTCCAAGCACTTGTTGCACTGGTAGAAAATGAATTATGGGATATAGATGCTGCCCTGTCTACATTCATGTTAGCCTCGTCTGTTAAAAAGTACATAGTTCTATTTTAATAACTGGTCCAGTGTATTTATTCACAGATTTTGATATTTAGCTTTTGAATTTTAGTAATTATTTAGCCACAGCTAGTGCGATAGGTCAGTTAATAATTCAGGACTTGAAGAAGCCAACTGACAACCATAGATTAACTACATTTACACTTTATGGACGTCAGCATCCATTTATTGCAATTTTAGTACAAGAAAATAATAGCTGGCATGCTACATTAAGTCAAATGAGGTTTATCATGAACCACCATGACTCGAAGTATGTATGTCTTTGCTTCTAAGAAGATGCCGAGTTAAATCTCTAATACACAATTACCTTCTAGTGTCAGGCAGTTGAGTACACAAGTCCTAAGGCCAGTTTTTTTGTACATACTCTGCAATCCCTCTGTGGAGTTGCCAAATGATTGTAAGAAAGAAACTTGGCAACTTTTAATTAAGTCAAAGAACACACTGGATCTTCAATTAGAAGTTCTTGTTTGGTCGTGCACTAATCAAATAAACTCTTGCGCATGTACAAATGATCAGGTTTTAGAATTAGCTCAAATTGCATTAATTGAGAAGAGTAAGAGACAGTGTACAGTTTTACTACCAATACTAGCATCATTAATGGTGGAACTGCTAAAGTATGGTTTTGATCCAAGAACAAATTTGGATGTTATGTCTGAATTATTGGAGTACAGTGATGATTCTGTGGGAACGCTAACATTATTGTTAATGGCAGAAACAATCATTGTCTCTCCAGCAATTTATTTGTATGATATTTTGCAAATATGTACGTTTCCCACCACTTGTTGCATGAAACAAGTACTGCACAACATTACTGAAACCTCAATTCTATTGTAGGTGTAACAATAACAAGCAAAGTGTACTGCAGCCATGCATCCTTGTACACTTTAATTGCTCCCATATTAAATTGGATGGCCTATCCATCGATATTATGTTCGAACGCTTTAGAATTGGCGAGGGAATTAATACATAAAATTGGAAGACTTACGAGGAGCGTGCCCGCGACGCAGAAACGTCTAGTTTTTGAAGATGAAGACTTTGGTATCTTGTATCTGTCACATTCGAATGTACGATTTTATTTCGAGATGATCCAACACTTAGATACATGGAAGGATGATAAGCTATTGCTCTGGCTGAATGAAATATCAGTGGTATCAATCAATTTAAGAGAAAAATCGAAGCTGATTTTATCAGGACTCCTCTTGCAAACTAGCAATCCTGAGATTACAAGATTGACTTGTAATATCCTAGTAGATATTGCGCTAGAAATTAAAAGTCTGGGATCGTTTGTTTTATCTCTAATCCTACACAAGTTGACCAAGTCTCAGAGTACTTTGATATCAAAATATTTATTAGAATCGTTGCCAGAGCTTATAACAACAAAGGAAAATGTTCCTATTATCACTCATACGTTAGACACATTATTAAACGCTGATAAACCACTGAAGTACTTCGCCATAGAGTTGTATCTGAAGGCGCTT
This sequence comes from Ectemnius continuus, assembly GCA_910591665.1. Classification (NCBI taxonomy): domain Eukaryota; kingdom Metazoa; phylum Arthropoda; class Insecta; order Hymenoptera; family Crabronidae; genus Ectemnius; species Ectemnius continuus. The sequence continues at coordinate 465,693 of OU342868.1, read as the reverse complement.
GACAAGGAGCCTAGGGCGTATCGATTTTTATCGAATGCTATCATTCGAACTATGAAGAACGATCGATCATGGCATGCAGATGCAACTTGTGCACGAGCTATGAGATACATTTGTGAGAACCACGCACAACATGGGGAAAATCTTGTTCCTTTATTGTCCGAAATACTAAGTCGGTGTAGCAACGTGAACGGAGGTACAGCATGTGCATTGGCGCTCAAAAGTATCTCTGCTCTATGTAGATCTACTGTAATAGGGATCTGCTCAACTTGGCAGGCTCTTGCACCAAAGATGGAAAGAGAAAAGCGAACCATTGTTTTGGAAACACTTTGCGAGTTTCTGGGAGATGTGCCGGTATATCCCTCTAAGATAGATCACGAACACGACAAGCTAATTTCAGACGTTCTCTCAAAGTTATGGAAGTTCGTTGTTTGCAGCGATGTTAGAGTCGCGAAAGCCGCTCTAAAAGCACTAACGAATTATGATCTTGAGCAAATACCTTTGAAGACTTTACCCCTCGAATTTCGCTATGATCTGGTATTACCGGCGGCATATGCTCGAACTCCTATTGACGCTGCTCGAAATCCAGAAGATGTGCTACCCTATATACCCAGCTCATGTTGGGTGCAAGTTATTCAGAAAATAAATAGAACAGCTTTGCCTTCAGTCGGCGCTCTCTTAATATCATATATTAAAACAGAAGTTAGTGGATTCCGTTCGGGTATTTATATTTGGCAGGAGGAACCTCGTAATTTTAAATATTTGCCTGATAAAAGTATCATAAGGGCAGTCGGCGAATATCTGAGAAAGACAGATAAATCAAATGTGGATAATTATTATACGATTCTTGAATGTCTCCGAGTATTCGCCCATAAATATCCGAAACCACTGCCAAATGTAAATTGGTCTTTCTTGGAGGATACCAGTCAGTTGTCTAAAGAAGCGAAAGAGTATAGTCTTCTAATAGCATGTCATCACACTCCCACATCTCAATCAGCTCGATTATTTGTGGAGAATTACTTGTGGAAATTCAAAACTATTGAAGATTTTGAATCTATACTAGAGAATCAAGAATATCTGGTAATATATACTGGACTTGAGGACATTGTCCAAACTATTCAACCTAGCTACTTAAAATTATTCCTTGACACCACTTTGGAGTATGTTCTGAAAAAGATGGAAATTGGTGATCAAGATGCTATGCTGGCATTTAACAGTATCATGGTTGCATATGGGAAAGCCTTAAAGAATCAGGAGATACATGATGGTAACAGTACATTACTCTCAACAACTTTAGAAAAATTGTTAGATCAAATTGACTTGACTAAAGAACATTACGAGCCCTATATCGAGGCCACTTTACAATTATCTACAAAGCATCTTGAACGTATGACTTCACCGAGAGTCTGGTGGGAAATAAAGGGAGAGAAGTTAAAGAATGCGATCGCTATTAGAGCTCGGTTGGCACTGAAGAGGCGAACTGAAACGCCACTGACATGGCTCAATGAGTGCATTGATGTGACATCAACTCTCCCAAGGTGAGTTCATTGTTTACCTCCCTGAATCAATGAAGTAATATGTTGTCGTCTTTTCAGTGTACAAGCTTACCTTCTTGAGACTATGAGAAAGGTTCAATTAGAAATGCAGTTCGACAGATCGAGCACAACCTGGATACTTAATTTTCTAAGCGACATACGGGCACTCTTTTCAGATACATCGGAAGGTGTTAATGAAAAAATTATTTTTTATTGCAACGTTTTATTTATTTCCGTTATTTGTCTTTCTGGAATGGACTGCATCTTGACAGATAAAGATCTGGTAATAACATCCACCGAAATTAGAATGAAACTATTCATACATGCAGTTGCAACTCTTGCTGATAGGCAAGATTGGAAGAGTGCCATTTCTCAGGTAGTACAATTTTCAATATATCTTAAGTTTTCTTATCTTCCCCTAATACTAAAGTAATATTTGGTTCTTGTCCAATTTCAGGTAATGGAATGGTTAAATTATATGAGGACAAGTTCAATGAGTGATACATACAAGTCTACATTCTCCAGTGCGTTAATATGTTTAAAACATAATCCTTACTACAAAGATGTATGGGCTAAATTCTTGTCAACTAAAACTATCATCAAACCTAATGTTATGTCAGTCATGTAACAAAAAATGCACACTATTTTTTTTATATCAACAAGACCCACTCGTTAAAAAATTATTTTACACTTTATACAATATCTCACTTATTAGACTTACTTCCAACTTCAACATTTGAGTTCCTCAAATACATTCTGAGCCAACCAGGGAATGTCGTCACATATGTTGGATGTGACGATGTTCATAATGCTAAACAGATGTTTCACTGTTATCTAAAGCCATTACTGTTAAAGTATTTGGCCTTGCACCAGTCAAGATTTGTTCCTCTGGTGGGCGCATTCGAGGTTCCAAGATATTCCTTTTTGTTTCCACACTTTTTTTTATGGGAGTTCGACTGGGACTGGATTTTCTACTGCTTGGATATGATTTTAATAACCGTGCACTGAGGGAGAAAGCAAAATTATTATACAACCAGCTATGTTATGATTTTTGTATGAGAAAAATGAACATACGCATCCATCAGTTTGAGAAAGAGGCGTGTGTACACTTGATATTCATCCTCCCCAAATTCTGTTGGATCATGCCTTGCATGCTCATACAGGTCACAAAATTGATGAATGAGTCTTTGACCACTGCCATTCAAAGGTGTGGCTAAAGTAGCTAGCAAATAAGCCCTCAGATTCTCAGAGGGATGTCTCTTTAAACAGTTATCATACTTTGTAATTTCTGCCTCTGTAAATTGAAAAAGAAGTTTATACAGTAATAGGAATCCCATCTAAATTCTAGCACTATTATTCTACATTTGAAGAGAAGGTAGCAATGATAAAAATACCGAGTGTTTTAACGTCGTCCACAGCTTTTAATCGATAATAATGTGGTGGAACTTGGTTACCAGGTCCCATAATATAACGTTGATCACTTATAAGTGGTGGCTCATACTGTATCCTCGGTATAACTTCTATCCGCCTCTCGATCTCCTTCTTCAAAGACTAAGAACAATCATTTTCATTTGGATATTAGAAAAAAACGAGACGTTGGTAACCTCTGTGATGAGAGATATCGAACCTTTTTCGCGTCGTGCCCAATCGGGACATGTGGACCACGACGTGATCGCAAAGCAAACCTCATGATTTGCCTCTTGGCGAAAATGAACAGTAATAATATCGTCAGCACTCCGGCTGCGATAAATATTACGATTGTTACACCTGACAATTCCTCCGTCATGTTTATACACACGTTCGTACGCAATCAGCTGTGAACAGCTGAGAGAACCAGCGCAAAGGAGAATGAACTTGGCCACAGGAGGTGTAATCAATGAAAAGTACATTAGTAGTATCTTTCTTATTAAAAATTATATATTACGGAGAATATTCATTAAGGGTTTTTTAAATACAGTCTCATGTCCATTAATAATATCCCAGAGTCTGTCTTTATGGCATCTAACAAGTGTTCCATTGGCTTTCATAAATAGCAACAACAGTTTTCCAAAGTTAACATCCTTTGAGAAAGCACTAGACTTATTAAGAAATAATTTTACAAGTCTCGAACATATGTTCTCATCAATCTTGATAGATAATAGATCTTGCAAGATTTCGATATGCCACAATCGTAGTTCTGTTACAGTAGTACAGAATTGCCTGCAATAGGAAATCCAAATAGTATTTCTATAGTTTCATTGTCACAGTCAAATTAATATACCTCATTAAATTAGCTTTTCTTTGTGCGCCTAATGCTTTTACTATTGTTGTAACTAGGGTTGCATCTTGTAAGTCTGTATTTAAGACAGGAGCGAGGACAAAAGTAGAAACATCATCTGGACATATCTGAACAGTCTCAGTTAATGTTAATTGCAAGAGCCTCGATAGTGCATCTAGACTTCCTATCTGTAATTATTGATTTCAGTGATATATCAATCTCCATTAATTGAAAGCACTTGTCTATACCTGTGGCAATATTAAATTACTAAGTAACACTGGTGCATATCTTGTTCTCTGTTCGATACTGCAGGAATTAATTGATTTGCATAAGTTGCAGAGGCCACTTGGACTGATCTTTTTTTCCAGCTCCTCTACAACTTCAATCAAATTATCCTCGGACAAGGGCTCCAACAGATTAAAGTTTAATTTCCCGTTTGTGTGCTCTAATCCTTCGTTTAGAGAAAGGACAATATCATGTTTGCCCTGTGGCTTGGTTTTTACATCCTCACAAAGATTCAAAGGAATTTGTGTGGTGTAAAATTGCGAAAATTCGTTATTCGTAACATCCAACATCTCTGCATCTTCGTTGTTTGTACTTTCCTCCGATTCCTCTGAACTTTCAGATGATTCTGACTCGCAGTTAACCTTCCCAAAAATATTAGCCCACGATGGGTTAGCTTGGGCAATGTTATTTTTTAACGGTTTACGGAAAAGTCGGATTCTATTCAAAAAACTTTCCGATGGTTCGTACGTCTCGGCGAAAATAAATCTAGCTGTTCTTTTCATCACGGACGATTTTGATCGTCATCACACTTCGCATTTACTACACTACCTAGCTTGTAAAGTACAACACAGTATTTCCTGGTTGTCGAATTGACGGTATTAACCATATGTTTCACAAAATTAACAAATATATTCCACTGAAAATTAAATAACACTCAATATCCAACGTTCGCGTGGCGAAGATTTTCTTCTTGACAAAGTGCGCTCGCGCGATGAATCAAATTCCACGTTTACGTACGATTCAAAAGATCTGAATCAAATACTGACTGTTCAATAGGACATTGGAAACTAATGAACAATTAAAACAAAGGGAATGCACTGTGGTGTTGAAAGGATAGCAGGAGTAATGTGGAAATCCTGGGACATTTTTTCTAGTAGGCCAGTAGTGACTAACTACTAACTTAGAAAAGAGGGGGAGCTTGGACAAAAGGCGGATAGGCCAGATTGGCCCAGATGGGAATTACCATCAAAATATTGGGGAATCTCGACGGAGTCGTAGACGGCGATCGAAGTGTACGTGTGTGCGAATATTTTGCGCCGAGGCCGAGGATCCGTTGTGCTTTAATATCAGCCGGGAAAGGCCGAGCGTTTATATCGCTGGAATGAGTTATGCTCGCGAACAGTTGGGCTTGGTTCGCCCGGACTCGATCATAAACGAGGATCAGTCATTTATGCGCAACGCGCAAGACCAGTCGACTTCGTGCTACAGGTTAGCGCGAGAAGAGAACTCGCTTTCCCTGGCATTTCCGAATCCAATCGAATGGCCACTACTTCTCCAAAGTTACCAGTTTGATCGTTGTTTGAGTAGGACTGGGCTAGTCGCGGCTGTTGGAATCTAGTCTCGAAGGATCTTTCATTCGCACTTCTTTCTGTGTTCACTTAATCTTGACAAGTTCTTTTTGTGTGTGAGTAGTGTTGTTATCGCGCATTAAGTGATTCGCATCTTTATTTGCTGTGCAAAGCAAATGCAGCGTAGTGCAAATGGATATAGTTGCTAAGTGAATTCATTCATCCTGGGAGTTCAGTCGCAGCCACTGAAAATCGGAAAGATTCTGACGTCAAAGGTGTGTCTTTAAAAGCTCTGCAGTATACTTGGATTCTTGTCGGATTCCTCCTATTTCTCAATCTGTCCATTCCTATCATAAAAGAATGCTCATTACGGTAGACCAGTAATTGGCGAGATATGCTAATGAGATCTCCAGGAACTTGTATTCTTTAAGATAGAAATGCGCGCGATTTATGTTCATTGTGATAAGTTGAGTTTAATATGGAATACGAGATAGATATGCCAGGAGAGAAAACTGCATAGTAGCAACGTATTTAGGATCTAACTAAAGTATTTGCAGGGGCAGGGCCTCCCTGCGTCCTAGAGTTGTAGGCGTTTTATCTGCCCCCTTTCGATCTCGGGCTTTTCAATTTTATCATCGGTTGGCGGCCAGTAACCGTGGAATTATCTCGCATTTGTATTAGGATTAGCCGTTTATTTTGTAGGTCTGTTGCTACACGAATCATTTATCTCTCGTCGACTCTGGCACGCGAAATCACCGGATCGAGATATAGTGGGACGATAATGCGGACATCTCATTTAGCTAAGAGTCTCCCTGCCAAAGAAGCATGCAGCACGAGTGCTGATAAACTCTCGAACTTGGTCGAGAAAAAAGTTTCACTTCCCGCAGTTTTGCGTCTCCGTGTTCGACTGGCGCGGATATCGTCTATCGGCTTAATTCATTCCCAGGCAAACGAGTGGGGAACTGGTTTCGCCCGTGGAAAACCCGGATCGCGCGAGGTCGTCGAATGCGCTACGTACGCGACTTCTTTGAACCGCTCTCCGTTTGCCGTTTGCCGTTCGCCGTTCGCCGTGTCATTGTCGTTCGAGCGTGCACATGCATATATGTATGCGACAGTATTTTCTTTGTATTCGTAAGTCGCGTTTAAACGTCTCGTGATACGTGCTTGTATTGAGAAGTGGCCACGCGCCGAGCCTTCGGCAGCTGGCAGGAGTGCTTCTCAGGTGCGGCGCCTTAGGTAAAATACACTCAGATAGAAACGGGCCCACTTGGAAAACTCCCTTTATCGCCTACTACTACTGCAAACATTCAAGGTATTTATAGAAATACTAGGAAACTTATCAGAGTCCAGACACATTTCCACGAACGTCAACGATATAGAACGGCCTCTAGATTATTCATCTGGAAAAAAACACCTCCGTAAGGATGCGCGTCTTCTTTCCTGTGTAACTCATATGTACTAATCAAGCCGTGCGTTGCGTACTGCAATTTTGATAAGACACACGTGTCACCGTGTGTTCATCATCCTCAATGTTGATACAGTATGGATGTCTGGAAGTAAATGGTCGTGTAGGATAAAACGCTGGCAAAATATTTTAACACTGCCAAAAATTTATGATCGACATTCCTTCAATCTTTGACAGCTATAATGGAAATTTACAAAACGAGATTTTAAATTTGTTTTCAGAAGTGGTGAGGTAGTATCAAAAGAATGCCAATTCTATCACACCTATCCCGGCGGTTTCACTTGTTGACTACCGACGCGAAGCCTGATCCCCCAAGGGTGGAAATCCAGGAAAATACTCATAATCTCGAACCACCAATATCGCATCAGAATGACAAAAATAAATCGCGCTCGGTACCGACGAGTCCGAGACCCGAAAACGAATTTGCAGAAAGGACCTTAACTGTCGGAGCCCAAAGACAGAAGTCAGTACCAAATGGAGCTATTCCTACGGACTTCACGAATGGTCCGGACATCGATGCACAGGCTTCATCAGGAGAGCAGAAAGAACAGAGGAGAGGATTTCGTACGAAGGCGAAGTCGAAACCGTTCAAACAATGTAAATATACTTAAGGCATTATATTTTTTTTTCTTCACCTTCTACCAAGCATTCAATTTAATATTTCGTGTTCTGTTTCAGCACCAGGGGCTAATGTAATTAGTTATAATATTGTCAATTCAAATGGAGTGAAAATCGGTGCCCGCACCAGTTACATTTGCAATGTGAACCAATTTGCCGGGAGTAGTCCAGCCTCCTCTGATAACAGCCGGTCTAAACCAAAGTTTCGGGAAATGCCAGCGGATGTCGATCGCCTTTGTAATTGCACGGATGAGATTAGTCTTGACGATATATTTGTTATCAAGACTCACGTTGGTCACGGATGGAGGGATGTCGCGCGCCGACTAACGTATTCGGAGGGGCAAATCGAACAGTTCGAGGAGAATTATAGGCATAGGGGCATAGATGAGGCATGTTGTCATTAGTTATCAAAGCCATAATTATATTAGGACGAGAAAATCAATCTTTGCCGAACAAAAGAAAAAAATCAAACTTGTGTAATTATTTCAGGTAATATATCAGCTTCTTCTGGACTGGAAGCAGGCTAATACACAGGAAGCGACAATCGGATGTTTGGTAAAGGCACTTTGGATCTGCCAACAATACGATTGTGCAGAGCGACTGGCAGCCATTAACAACAAAGCATCCTAGTAAACTTGTATCCCTCATTCATGAGTCACATGTATCATATATATACATATATATATACACGCATAGTATACATAGTATAAGGTGGTTCATATTACTGCCTGAAATTTCATCAATGCATTCTTTGTTAAAAGGATAAGTCAAGTTCGAAAAAGAATGATGTTTTGCCTATGTATATTTTATTTCATAATAAAATTTTTGTACTTGTAATACATATTACAGGAATCAGTGATGTAAAAGAGGAATCTTATAAATATATATATATTTTATATAAAGTCAATATCTCTGCAATCCCTATTCTCTCCTGTACCATTGCAATTTATGCCTATAAACTGGAATTAACAAATAGTAACTACAATTTTACTAAACACTGTTCATACAGTTAAGTTGCCTTGCATATACACTGATAATAATGTTAATTACATTAACAATATGAGTATATATTTCCATTAAAAAAATATACCGCCGAATATTATGCTTTTCTCATTTCATGCTTATATGTACAATATTTTTCTGTTAAAAATTCATAGAGCACTCCAAAAAATGGAGTCCGGTCAACTGGAGTCAATATAATGAAAATTATAATATATACAATTATTAAGTGGACATACACACATTGTAAATTCTTGTGTAAGTTTAGCTAGTTTCTTGTGATGATTTGTGATGCCATTTTTTCAATGTATAATATCAATCAGATGCACCTGCTTTTATCTCAGACAATGCACATGATCTTACAGTAGATATTGTGCCCAGCTTCTCACTCTTACCCTCTAAATGCCTATTAAAGATTTGATTCTTGCAGATTTCAAACTGAGCAAGCATCTCATCCAAACTTTTGTTGCCATCCAAGATTATAACTGGAGCAGGCACCGAAAATAGACTTTGTTTGAACAGCCATTCATCATGAATATCATGGATCTGTTTGAGGTACTCCAAGGACACAGAGACCTCTTCCTTCCTTGCTCTTTGCTTCATTCTTTGATACACCACTTCTGGTGTCGTCCTTAAGTACACTACAATGGCAGACACATGCTATACAATGTTGAAAAAAAATTATAAAGCATTTTCTTTCACAATACCAACCTATTAAGTCAGTTTCAATATGGGCACTTTTAATACACCACTCATACCATTCTTCCAGAACCACTCCCTCCACATCACTTAATGTATTCATACGCTTCATATTTTCAATAAAACATCTTGCACTATAAACTGATCTTTCCATAATTTTATATGGAGCGGATGTTGCATATGTGTGCAATTGCAACATAGTCAATTGAACATATGATTGAAATAAAAAGGAATATCTTTTGGGATCAGAGTACATCAATTCCTGTAAGTACAAGAATCTTGACTTGTACATATATTCATGAAATCTACTGAAAATATTACACAAAAGTATAGGAAGCTTACAAGTAAGTTTGTGCCTGAGACATTCCTCCAAAGTTCAACAGGTTCTTGTAGAACGACAGTATTGTCAAATTGTTTAAAGTGGCTGAGAAACGTAGTCTTGCCACTGCCTATATTTCCCTCTATGCAGACAGTGAAGGGTCGTTTGGAGATTTTACAAGGTGAGATGCTCATCTTCCTAAGTCCAAGAATGGTAGTCCTGACTGAAAAGCATTGGAACTTACAACTTCCAATAATCTATAATATTTTACGACTATGACTACTGTAGACATTGAATTTTATCTTTGTTGAGTGTTAATTAATAAGAAGATTTTTATGTTTCGTTTCGAAGAAATAGCTGCCAATTACTGATACGAAGTAATAGTTCCGATAAAGATCGTAAAGTAATACATGTAATATATGTCGTTGTAATGAATAACTTACTTACAAAAGACAGTGGTGATGGAAATTTGTGCTTTAAAACGTGTTGCTCATGAACACGCTCCAACGAGAATTTCTGACGACTCAAGGCCGTAAGAAATTTTTCTTGGTCACCGAAGATTCGAGTTATTTTCAGAGAAAATGCACCGCATATTGTTTACCGAGGCGTGTATGATGAATGATGAATAAAAGTCGGTCTGACTTGCAATACTGAAGGTGGGCTAAGGTACACAAGCACTTTGACTACTTCCAATTAACGCGTGACCACCAAACTTGGCGTAATGAAACGAAAGCACAACTGTAGCATCACTTTCAGTGATTTCCCGCGTAAACTTTCGCCACCTTTCCGCTACAGATACATGTTCGTACTGGAGGGGAAACGAGTTTATCCCTCCGATGTGCTCCCATGGTAACAACACGATCATGAGCGATACCACTGTTACTTCTCGATAAAGAATTAATATGATATGTTGATAGGCTCACCTATAAAATCCATGTTTAATCGAGGAATGTAAAAAGCAGTCTTGCAATTATGTCAAACAAGAGATAGATTGCATTTATACGAGCCGGTCAGACAGCCCCACTGGTGTCTGCTCCGAATGCTCTGAACAGTTGCAACATACACTCTGCTATTGGCGAGGAGGAAAGTGCACTACCAACGTATAAATACAAATGCAGACTGATGTTGATGCAGGACCAGCAGACTGCGAGACTCATGCATTAACAATCGTCTAATATAGAACTGCACATGGTGGCTTGCTCCCACATAGGCGATAACAGTTTATGATGCAGCGTCTAAGAATGTAGACGACCATAGCGATGAATCAATTGAACATTGCGTGACGCGTATTTTTGTTTCATACTCTATTTCTTTTTTCGTTTTACATGCGAACGGGTCAATAATGGGATCATGATCCATTACTTGGAATGTCAACTACATAGAAGACAGCCAAATTTAAAGATAGAAATATTTCTGATAATCGAGCAATGAGGGATTATCCGAAAGAGTTCCTATTCGCTTTAATGCGCACTTGCAAAACACTGTGCAAAGTTGCCACTATCCATAATCGATGTAGTACGATAGTTTCACTTCCATTAGTTCGCTCATTGTAGTATGGCGAGCTTCGTTTATTTATGGCATTTATTAACTTTATCACAAAGCTAAATAGTAACAGTGGTCCCGTCATGTCCACTCACTGAGAACTCTTATGAAGGAATGTAATGGGCCTCAAACGACGCATGGCCTTCTGCTTGTATCAGCTTAACCGGGCGCAATATGATTTTCAAGGTGTCAGATTTCGGCCGTGTAATATATCGCACGTCGTTAACGGGTTATCATTGAAATAGCAACTGATTTTTCTGACCCTGCACTAGTGCGTGTCAGCTCGCCACTTCCTACGAGTGTCCAAGGTTATGGGATAGTAATTACAATTGGAAAAGTCTCGTGCTAAACAAAATGGGAAACGTCCTGGCTGATATTGTTATTTGGTACATCTTCTGACGATTTGTCTATGTCAACATTGCCTTTCTATCATCGCCCAGTTATAAACGAACAATGTATCTGTGTTATTTGCAGTATACTGCTATTACTATCTGTGAGCATCATATATGGCACCAGTGAAATAATGAAATCTCTTGTAAACAATGGAGATGAGTATATCAAGACATCTTCATACAGCTGGATCATAAGACTATGTCTGAACATCTTAGGCTATGGTACTATTCTATTGCCAGGCTGTCTTATTTATAAGTATGTCAGATATACCAAGTATATTCAGAGAGGAGGTAAGTCAATGGTTGAAAGTATCAAATTTAATTTATTAATTGAAGAAATTTATCAGGGAAAGGATGCATCCCAAGGCTGGTGCATTCCTGTTTTGTCGGCCACAGTGAAACTGGACTTTTAGACTCCACTCCATATACTCCAACTTCTTCCAGCCATACTCAAAGTACATTCACTCAGGATGCACTTCTACTTATGTATTGTTTCTTTGGACTACAGATTAGTTATTTAACATGGGGCTACTTACAAGAGAAGATAATGACTCAGGTACAATGATTATTATAACCAATGTGATAAAAGTCCTTGGCTTTAAATATAAAGCATTACACAGGAATATGAAGATGATGCTGGAAATAAAGCAAGATTTCAGGATTCTCAGTTCCTAGTGTTTATTAATAGAATATTAGCATTTTTAATGTCCGGACTGTATTTAGTAATTCAAAGACAGCCACAGCATAAAGCACCATTATACAAATATGCATTCTGCTCCTTGTCTAATATCATGAGCAGCTGGTGTCAATATGAAGCTCTCAAATATGTTAGCTTTCCCACTCAGGTAATTTGTTTACCTTGTGACTGTATGTTACAGTTGAGATATTGGTAATGAAAGCATTTATACTTTAGGTACTGGCAAAAGCATCTAAAATAATACCTGTCATGATAATGGGGAAAATAATATCACGAACAACTTACGAGTACTATGAATATGTCACTGCAGTGTTGATATCAATTGGTATGACACTATTTATGCTGGATGGGTCTGAGCATAAAAATGGTAAAGTGCTTGGTGTTTTCTAATCTTTCCAAATAATATTGGATTTTACATGACATGGATATTCGTATTGGCAGATGGTGCTACAACACTATCCGGCATAATTCTTCTGGGGGGTTACTTACTATTAGATAGTTTCACAAGTACCTGGCAAAATGCTCTCTTCGTGGAGTATGGCTTGACAAGTATACAGATGATGTGTGCAGTGAATATGTTCTCAACACTATTTACTGCAATGTCACTTTTCCAACAGTCAAGCTTCCCACTGATTTTTTCCTTTATGAGTCAGGTATGCACAACCACAGCTAATCCGTATAAAAAATAGTAATCATCAGAAAAAATTAATAATTAATCGACTTTCTAGTATCCTAGATTTATAGTAGATTGCTTACTGATATCAATCTGCTCCGCGAGCGGACAACTTTATATTTTTTATACGATTAAAAAGTTTGGCGCGATCACGTTTGTTATAATGATGACGATTCGACAGGTGAGAACTAACTAAAGACAAGAAAGTGGAGCAAGTGCCTTGTATACTATCATCATGCCTATTTTTCTAGGGTTTGGCGATACTACTATCTTGTTTGATATATCATCATCAAGTAACTATTGTTGGTGTACTAGGAATACTATTAGTCTTCGGAGCAGTATTTCTGAGAATTTACTGCAATAATCGGCTGCGGGCTATTAGGCGACGCAGAGCGGCCGCTAATAGTATAAAGGATTAGTAGACTAATAAAAAATGTAGAGGATTTGTATTGATGTTAGCTCTTTGAGTAGTGTCTTATCGACCGTTTGTGATAATAAGACCCATATTAGTCTTTATAGGCATTTCTTTAAAACAATTCAGACACGCCTAATCTCGCAATTTATTTATCTACAATATTTTAAGTAACAGAGTACTTTCTGTAAACTGAAGGATATCACCATATGACCGAATATATAACGTTTCTATTATTTATTTAAGAAATATTTATTTTAATATAAATACATGTACAAAGAGTCGCGCACATTTTTCATGGAAAAGCATTCGCAAAAGGGGCAAGGATTGCGCCTTGTAACTTAATGTACATTACTGTATGCAGAACTATTTCAAGATGTCTTGTCAATTTGAGTCGATAAAATAAAGACGTGTTATCCTTTTCGGAATTTGTGCAAAGCAAAGCGTATGTTACTGTTCGTTTGGCAGTGATCTCCTCTCTTCTATCTACCGCAATCTATTTCATGGAATGTTTCTGGATGAATGGACAGATCGACTTGCTGTTAATCGGTAATATAAATAAACAGACAAAGAGATATTCCACCAGACGAACTCAGAGTGGATCTGTGCGTATCCTTCAACGTACAACAGACGCACACAACGATCCTTTTGTATCTTGTGTGCATAGTTAACGACATAAACATTCATAAATTCGATAGAACTTGGCAGTTTCTTTCCCGCCTGTTTTCGGGATGAACGGTGAAGAATAATTAATGCAAATCTATAGTAACTTTGAACTGAATTCCATTGGAACGGAGTAGAAAAATATGTATAATCACTCTTTGGGATGAAGTACAGTGTAATTAAGAGAAATGTAGGATTATTTACTCCTCGGGAGGTGAAGGACGGTATATGGCAATAAGGCACACAATAGAAATGACTAGTTCCGATGCTAGCAGTACCAGCTGTATGCTGCAGAGAATGACTTCGAGTCTGAGCACATAATTCTGCCAGAACAAGAAGTACAAAGTGGCCAGCGAGCTGGGTACCGTTAGGACGATGCCGATCAGTATCGGCAGCCCGCGCTCCGTCAGGTTTCCCTTCCTCCCGAGCTTGATCCTTGCACCTTCGGTCGCGATCAGGAAGACGAGGAGCGCGAACTCCGTGAGCATGGTGCTGGTGCCGGGCGACGGCAAATTGGCGGCCTTGAACAGTCCCATGCCCAGCTCGCAGACAGCGAACATTCCGAAATAAAACGAGTTCAGATACATGAGGATCTCGTAGGTCAACGAGGAGTTCGCCACGGTCGGCATATCCGACGAATCTCTTTTAATTCCAGCCGGATACTTTTAACGGGCTGCTCTTCCTTTTTGTTCGTGCAATCAACACCTCTGTTTCTGCTTTCTAGTCCATTACTAACGGGAACACGCTTCTTTCAAGCGTCCACCCTCGCAGCTGCTCGGCTCACCCTCGGTCTACGGGCTCTGACGTGCCTTATCGGCGTCCCTTCATGCTTTCATCAGCACCACCAGCAATCCGTCACGCAGTACTTCTGATCTTTTCCTCTCTCCTCTCTCGACCACTCTCCACTCGAATACTATGTATTCCTGACCCTCCTGACTCTCTCCTCACTGGACTCACCGAGCGAACCACCGCCCGACCCTTTCTTCTCGTCGTCTAACTTCTCCTCGCGTGCGTGCGTGCGTCCGTGCGTCCGTGCGTGTTTATTTTTAACCGAGGAAACTCGAGTGAGCCGCCTGTAATGCGACAATATTGCCATCATCGAAAATTGTGGGCCTGCGAATGGCCCGCATCGCGGATATATCGTCTTCCTGCCACTTCGCTTGAGAGGCTTCCTCTCGCCTTTCCCTCCTCTCTTTTTCGGCTCAGCTGCTATCTACTCCTGTCCTGCGGCTCTCTTTCGAACTTTAGAATGGCCGCCTCCTCCATGTATATATCTAGCGTTCTCGCCGTTGCCCGGGGATTCCCTATTGCGATTGCGAGACAATTATCGATACCGAGCTCGCAAACTTCGAGTTTAAAGGCGCGCATTCGTCTGAATTCGCTCGGGCTTCAGGCGCGCTCTTTCTCTCGTCGCTGCAGGTTTTTTAGACGAGCTGGATAAAATTCGATACTCGTATTTCAGTTCTTCCAGGAAAATTAGACGAACAACAGCTCCTTCCTTTGCCCGTCAGCATCGATGAAGCCAGATTAGCCTAACGTTGCTTGAACAAAATGTCTTGATTGCCGGCATCTCCATTGGCAAAGAAAACGAGATAATCATGAAAAGATTTAACGGGTAATGGCTTTTCGGTTAGGTTACCAAAGAGTTCTATGCCACAGGGTGCCTCTACGGGACTCTGGCAAGACATTCCAAGGAAAGTACAAGTCAGAATGTATGAGGAACCGCTTTCGCAGCGGCCTAAACCGAACTAATGTAGCTGTTACGAAAAGGACAGCCATCAGGGCTCTCTTCATGATATCTCACATGCCCAATTTCGAAACGAAACTCAACGAGGACGCTCCAACTAGGCGAAGAGAGCGGCCAGGTTTCTTTCGCAGTATCCAAGAGACAATTGTCATCTTGATAAGAATCCTTGTGATAGGTACTGTGATAACTGGATTGGCTCTGATGTACCTGATAACCCGATACACCCATTCCGAAGATTTCCCAATTATCCTTCGCAAAGGTAGCATCCCCCCCAATCAACCACCCCTCGCCAAAGACAATGATTATCCATAGAATAATTATAAATAAGATCGAAAGGAATGGATTTGTAGGCATAGGACTTCTTGGTCCAATTTTTATAAAATTCGGTCAGTGGGCCTCGACCCGAAAAGATTTATTCCCTCATGAAATCTGCGATGCTTTATCCCAACTCCAACGAAGAACACCCTCTCATTCTTGGATGTATACGAGTCACTTGCTCGATGCGGTTTATGGTTCCAAGTGGCGAGATACATTCGTAAGATTCGAGGGTGAATCGCCGATAGGCTCGGGATGTTGCGCCCAGGTATAGATAGAGGTAAACTGGGAGCAGAGAAAATAAGGTCGGGGCATAAGCGATAATCGGCTCGATCAACCTTGACGGTGGCGATGCCACCTTTTTCTCCTGGCGAATCCTTGAAGAACGAACGAATCGGGCCTCGCTCGTGCGCATTAATAATCGTAGGACCGATCGACAGGTTTACAAAGCGTGGGTCGACGTTGACGTTCCTGTGGAGGCGAGCGAGGATCCACGTGTCTCACCTTTCATCGAAAGTAACCACCTCTCGATTAGTCAGCCCTGATATATACCAACTACCTATTACATCATTAGCATTACCATCTCTCTAGCGATCGAGTCCTTCTATTTGGGTCACTTCCTCACTTTCCTTGCCAATTCTGTTG
This sequence comes from Ectemnius continuus, assembly GCA_910591665.1. Taxonomy (NCBI): domain Eukaryota; kingdom Metazoa; phylum Arthropoda; class Insecta; order Hymenoptera; family Crabronidae; genus Ectemnius; species Ectemnius continuus. The sequence continues at coordinate 449,144 of OU342868.1, read as the reverse complement.
GACTGGATCCTTTCACTGATAGTAACAAAAATAGATCATCATCGCTGACAGCCTGGTTAATATCGACTTTGAAGGAAATTCATTTTCAATTAATTTTTAGCTGATAACAATGACCTGCGACTGAATGGGACGAGGGTCAGGAAATTGAAGCCTGTTGCGGTAAAAGTCCTGCATCCTGGAATCAAAGATCAACTCAAGTACGATTAGTCTGAGATTAAATTAGCATTGGTATTAGTTGGACATTTTTGGAGAGGGTAATTTTATTCCAGGAGAGATCTGTCGATTATGAGAGGGATTTGCAAATTAATAATGTATATCCATCCACGATTATTTTGGCTTAGCCTGACTGATTGCGTCGATGAGTTCTCCACGATCATGGAAAAGCAAGTGCGGCCCTGAACACTTAGAAATCAAAAGGAAAAACTTGCAATCACGTTTCTTTTAAGGTTGATATGACGCTCGAAGCGAAAAATTTACTGAAATTCTCGGAAAATTTCTCGAACAGAAAAGATGTTGATTTCCCGCAACCCTATCTGCAGTATACGCAGCAGCAGATCCTAGTAGAATCTTATCAGGAAGGTATACCCATCTCTAACTTTACAACCTGCAATGACCAAGATCTCCAAGAACGCCTGGCAAAAATAGGAATGAAGACAATCCTACAGATGGTTCGGACTTTGGACTCTAATCACAAGAACAACTTACAACTTAGAAACTTGCAGATATTCCGAGATAACTTTATTCACTGTGACTTACACCCTGGTAATATGTTGGTCCAAATGACTGAGAAAAAAGAGGAGAGTTTCCTAGCAATATTTATGCGACTATTCAATTGGAATCAGAGTCAGTACCATCCACGTATTGTCATACTCGACTGCGGACTTGTGGTTTCTCTGAGCGAGAGGTGTCGCCGAAATCTTAAGGACGTTTTTCGCTCGGTTCTTATAGGAAATGTGAGCACAAGGAAAAATAATGATTTCATTCCGAGCAGGGAAACAATACTAATTAATATGAATGTATGTCAGGGTGAAATGGCAGCGGACTACATGATGCAGCACAGTTCGCACGTCCCCGTCGACCCGGAGGGGTTCAAAAACACACTAAGTAACATAGTGGCAACCTATCGTCGCCAAGGACCAAGCCTTTATAATGTAATCCCCTGAAAGGGGGCCTTTTATATCCAAGTCTCGAGAAAAACAAGCTCAGAGACAATGACCTCTGAGTTGGTGCGGGAAATTGATGTGTTTACAGGTGGACGTGAGTACCGTTGTGACAGAATTATTCGCGGCAATGGTTCGTCATCGCGTGAAGCAGGATGGATCGTTCAGCAGTGTGATTTTGAGTATGATGGTGATCGAGGGCCTCGGGCGATCTCTCGATCCGAATATCGATGTATTCAAGGAAGCCCTTCCTTTCTTGTTCGCCGGTGCATCCGAGCATTGTATCAATCAATTATTCCTGTAGGAGAATCTCCATATTCATCGTTCTTACTTCCTCTATTTCCCGTAAGGAAAGCGTAGTAGAATCCTCTCTGATTTCGATCTGGGTGCGCTGAGGTGGTGCTCTCGGGGCTGCGCAAGATTGAACTTGAGAATGTCAAGGTGACACGGGAGGAGGAGGCGCGATCTCGAAAGAGGGTCCTCGGAAATTCAAGGTACGCGCGGCGCGGTGCGGCGTTCGGAGTGCTGGGCTCTCCTTGCAATAGCATTCCTGAGGCGAGTGCCCATGCTCGAGGGTATTATGCCAACGATTACGAGAGCCTCACGATTGTGCAAGTCACTTTTCGGGACTACAATCTTAACGAGCCGCTCCACGATAAGCTCTGGTAACGACTGAGCCGCCTCTCACCCCTCGTCCTCAGCCCTCTTCCACCCTCTTCCTCTCTCTTTGGGTGCGTATCTCTATCTACATACATACATTCGGGCGCGTCCAGCTGGATCACAAGTTGCTGGCGGTGGTGATGGTGGTGGTGGTGGTGGTACTGCTGCGACGAAAACCGGGCACGAATTCCTGTTTGTAAGGTTCCTCTCGCGGCGGCATTAAGCGCCGAGAGGAGAGGATTCCGATTTTAAAGCGGACGGACACCGCGGGAACGTGTAATCGCACGACCGACAGAATTCCGGCGAGTGACCAGTTGTCCGTGATCGCTTCCTGGTTGGACGATCTTCGGACGCACCGAGACACTCGATTTCCTGTAGATGTGCCGGCGCGATTCAGGTGTGTGTGCGCGTGCTCCAAGTGAGGGAACATCGCGACTCTGTAAACTCCGTGAACTCCTCTCCTCTCGCCTCGCCTCTCGCCTCTCCTCCCACTCGAGGGAGAAGCCGGCTGCTTTCTGTGGGTAGATATTCGTCGGTCAAGAGGCCAAATTTCTGCTGGGCCAGAGCCTTTCGGGCAATAGCCTTTTGCCAGAGTGGCGCGAGCGAGCGCCCACCTTTCCACCTTTCCACCTTTCCAGCATCCAACGAGCCGAGCCTCCTCCGCGTTTACTTTATTATTTATCCACCCTATTATACCGTACCCGCTACCAATACCCACCTCCGCTTTGTAAGAGCATCGACGTCCGCCGCCGACGCCGCAGCCGCAGCCGCACACGTACACCAACTACCTCGTATTCGAAGATATGAATTCGAATTGGACACGTTCTCCACCGCTGGAATTCCTGCCGCTGAATGCATGCCCCGGTGAAGTCACTCGCGTACACCGACTTCCTGCTCACGTTTCCCACGTGTACGCGCCGCGCCGCGCCGCGCCGCGCTACCTCCGCCTTTCGAGGCTCTCCCTCCCTCCCTCCCACCCTCCCAGCAGAGCCGAACTACACCTGATCAAGACGTCAGGCCTTTTTTCCCTGATTGAATTACAAATCTGGCGCAAGGAGACTTCAATGATTTCCAATCTACATTCAACCTTGGTAGCGCACACGACGACGCCTGTTGCAATAAAGTTTCTCTAGCGTAAAATCCTTCTAGAAAGCTTGATTGCTTCTATAATACGGGAGGAAGAACCGTTCGAGTTGGCAGGGGCCTCTACCAAGAGAGCCATCATTTTTTGGAAGGTAACCGGGCGATCAGGACTTCACGTGAGACACGCAGCACCAGCTGCCATCGCTTTATTTATACTCGCTGTCATTTTACATTCAAAGTGGCCAGATGCTGCCGGCACGTATTCTACCAAGTTGTAGCAGGTTTCTGATGCGTCTCACCTCCCCCCCCCCCCTCTCTCTCTCTCTCTCTCTCTCCTTCGTTTTCTCCAGCTCTTTGAGGAAAGATACGCTATTTTGTTAATTGGTCTCTTGCCGTTATGTCACCCGTCTGCGTTCCTACCGGCTCGGAGACTTGCCACGAGTATAGAGCATAGCCTACCCCGGGCATAAAGTGTCTCGGCCACATTATCATATTACTGCGCGAAGAGGAGTCACGGCGAGAGGACTCAGTTATGTGTAATCTGCTTCATTAGAGCGAGGAGTAGCTCGCTTGGGTGGTCAAACCACACGGAGCAATTGCTCTCGCACGCCTTAATACGGCCCTCAATCTCTGCCCCGTTTCTCTTCCCCTTTGCGTTACACCTTCTGCCAGAGGCTCTCCTCTCGAGGTAGATCGCTAGGCTACTATTAGGAATTCCATGAGTGGATGGCCAAGAGTTTCGGGGAGGGTTCGGGGTTGGATGGTGGATTAGCCAAACGCGAGGAGAGACACGGATGACTAGATTGACTAGATTGACTAGATTTGCTAGAGGCTTCCACTAAGGCGATACTTCCTCACCGAGGCTAGAGTGTACCTCTTGCGGCCCATACCACCAGCCTCGCGGCTCTCTTATTTCCTTCGATTCGAAACGAGTTCCAATCGACGTCTCATTCCACGTGTTCACGCCCCCTCCGCGCGATAGAGCTACATCATTTCCCCTGACCCGGTCTAGCCCGTTCTAGGAGGCCCTAGCAAGCACCGGCCTCAGGAACGGGCCCCACTCTCAACCTTCTCTCGCCTATCCTCGCCATCCTTTCCATAAATACTTCTAGCCACCAGTACTACTACCTCCTACCAGAGTTTCTATGAAAGCCCGCGGGATTCTAGCCGGCCGAGGAGGAAACCACTTTTCTTATCTATCACCTATCTCCGGCACCTAGGAGAGACCCCGCCACTTCTACTCCCAGCGAGGAACACCTGAGTAAAGAGAGACTGGCCAGTCCAAGGGGATGCAACTTGGGTTCAAAGGATTCTTTCGATAGGTTGTAGTTTTGGGTCTGGTTGGCCAAACACGTAGGGCAGAGGGTGTAAATATTGTCGAAGGGGGAGAGCGGATGGAGAAGAAGTGGTGGTGGTGGTGGTGGCGGTGTTGTTAGGGTGGGGGTTGTAATATCGATCATCCCGAGGAGCGGATCGGATGGATCCTGTTCTCGAAGAGGTCTCGGGGCATCTGCAAGTGTCCGCTGGTGGCCCGTTCGTCATTGAGTCCCCACCAAGGTGAGCCGCCACTACCAGTCCGTGATCCAGAGAGTCTGTCGGTGGATCGCGGAGGCCAGCTGAGGTCCGGTGAGGTCCGGTGTGTCCCCACTGGTACCACTTGGCCGTAGGGAGGTGCGGCTAGGCGGCTCGGCTCGGCGCGGCGCGGCGGCTCGACAGCACTCGGCTGGCTGGCTGGCCGTGCTCGCCGTTGCCGCCACCGCCACCGCCGCCACCGCTACCGCCACCGCCGCTCGCTCCCGCTGCGGACCATGTCAACAGAGAGGACAGCGAGATAAGGGAGTTCGTCTCCGAACGCCGCGACGGAGACGGACCCGCGGCCCGCCGGACCTTCCGCGACTCTCAAGCGCAACCGACCGCAAGCAACCGAGAGACATCACTCCCAGCATCATCGAAACAGTACGGCAACTCGAGGGAGAGCACTCGGACCGATTCGCCAGCCGTCCTCACCGACAGAGAGCGAAAGAGAGCGAGCGCGCGCGCGAGCGCGAGCGCGAAAGAGAGAGTGCGAGAAAAAGAAAGAGAGAGCTCGCAGACAAACCCATTTGTTTCGTTTGCCCGCTGCTGCCGGAGATCAATCGAGTCGAATCGAGCCGGTATCTCTCTCCAGGCAGGCTCCAGAACAATACGACAATTAACGGCAGTTAATGCTAGTCTGGCCGCCGAGTCTGGTGCGCGACCTGGAAATCACGAGGACCGAGGGAATCAGGAATTCTTCTCGACCGCGCTCTCCCCAACTATCCACCGACTTTCAACCCTCCAATCAAACCACCGTCCCCGCTAACTTCCCGCAACGGAAGCGCCACATCATTCTCACCCTGATAGCAGTGTCACCAGGTGAATCAAGTGTTGTCACTCAACACTCTGCGACAGGGAAAGTGTTCTTCAGTTATCAACCTGGACTTTTGTATACCGTTTCATTCTTCGTGTTCACGACCAATCGAAATTGCCGATATCATCGTCAGCGTACCATCACCAAGACACCGCTGGGAACTCTCGGTGCGCCGCGTGTTCGCATTGCCATCGGATCTTCACCTTGCCGAGACTCACTTTCGTACCTCCTTCATCATTGGCCGCGGCAGCTGGATAAGAGGGTGGCAGCGATAGTTTCACTGTTTTCATTGGTGAGTATCGGTACAAGTTGTTGTGAGTAGTTTTCCTTTTAATTTCCGGGTTCCCGATGACCCGGTTGGCCTTTTCTCACCTTGGCTCGGTTGGAGCGGGCGAAAGCTCACGTTTCTTGGCGTGTTGGGCCGCGCGGCCGTACCGAGAGCCCGGCAGAGCACGTGTCTCCAATCACGTGAGTCGAAGAGAGAGAGAAAGAGTGAGAGTGGCTCGCGATCCCGAGGGAGAAAGAAGCGCGGTCGTCCGCAATAACGATCGGGATTTCATTTACACACGGTCAGCAAAGGCATTGTCAATGGTTGGAGTGCGCGGGGAAAGGAACTCGAACTCGAACTCGAACGCGAACGCAAACGCGAACTCGAACTCGAACTCGAACTGGAAGGAGCGATTTCGGTGGAGGGAGGAGGCCTGGAGGGCGCTCTCGGGGCCCCAGGTGGTCCCGCGATCGCGAAACAAGATACAGCGCGGAAGTGGAGTCAATTGCAGGTCGGAGATTCGATTACTTTGTCGATATATACCTGTTGTGTCTGGTGAGAAGGAGTGAGAGGAAGAGGCCGCGAACGAATGAGCGAGCAACTCTTATACCGTTTAATCGTCCGAGCAATACTTGCTCTTCTTCGCTTAAATACTCAGACCCTTTACCATTTCTACTATACCACCTCCGATGACGAATTCTCAATGGGGAAAGTGGTGCGAGCGTGACAGTCTCGCGTACTCCTCTCGTGCCCTCCGATTTTATCAGTGAGCAACCAGATAATGTCTCCCGAGAGACAACATGCAAACGACTCGACATATAGATCGCGAAAGCTATCAACAACAAGTGCTCAGACTGACACGCATCCTTTTATACCACTTATCTCACTCTTCCTCTTTCGCTTTCTCTTTCTCATTCTATTAAATACAGTGTATTGCTGAAAATATTTTTTCCATTTCTCATTTCTTCAATATTTCATTGGAACTCATTTGAAATGCGGTGAAAATTGAGTGTGTCGAAGGTGTATGCTTATCTAATTGTGCAAATCGGGCTGTGAAGTAGGAATATCCGTTGTACCTCTGATTATTACGTGGTGGAGTGTGGGATCGGCTATAGAAAGCCAGTTATCACCGGGGAGGTACTTATCGAAACGTAAATATACTCCCGGCTGACCGTCAAATAGGTCAGGCTAAAGAGATAAATATGCGCGCAACTTTCCTTGATTCGCACTTGCTCCAACTCTCGAGGAATGATGGAGGTGAGGCCCTCGCCAACGCATCAGGAAGAAATCGGACTCTTTACGTAATTCCAACTGGCTGCTCGTCGACTTATGCGTTATTGGCAGTATCGAAAATAGCAAGGAATCGCTCGCGAGCAAGCAGCTTGCTCGCTCTTACTCGAATTACTCGCCGATATGTATTCTGCAGCGCGGCGCGGCGCGGTGGCGTGGTCACGATAACGATGACACCGAGGGAGAAAGAATCGCTTTACCCTCAATGGTGATTGTTCTGGTGAACGGGAACCGGGCATATTAGAGATTGTCCTCGCGCACCACTCCTTCTTCCAGCGAGAATGAGAATGAACCGGGCGAAAAGAATGAGAGAAAAAGAGGGAGGAAAGAAAGAGAGTAATGTCGGTTATCGTTTAAGGTCTCGAGCAGTTAATTGACCGCAGTGAAGATCCCGTGCTGAAAATAATAATGCAACCATCCCAGAGCCGCTCCCCTTATTTTCCGACAAGCCGACTGCCCAGTATTGATAAGTCCATTATTCATATAAGCAACTTAAGCGGCTAATTACTCGGCAGCCATTGGCAGTGACACTGAAATTTCCAAGGATGCTGCGCTGCATTCTCGGAACGATGCACTGGCACGAGACTTATCACCTGCCGACTTTCGAGTAAGCACTCTGCTTTCATAGCGGATTTTCCCAGGAGCAACATTGCGCACATCCACACATACCAGATTTTACCAAAGTTCTCCGGTCACCTTCTCTCTTTTTCGAGTGTTCTCCCTTTCTTTGGCTATATTTACCGGACAGCGCGGCGGCGACAGTCTCGTCGTTTCAATGTCTCTCATTCTCTCCGCACACACAATTACCCACATTCGTTATCTCGAGTGGAATGCGTGCGCCTATCGCGATATAACAGACGTGCATGGGTCTGCAGAGGGAGTACCGAGAGAGTGCGTGCGTTCGTGCGTTCGTGCGTGCAGTCTCATCTTTTGTCCAGATGCCCTCGCAACTTCGTGACGAGTACCACTCGGAGTCGCAGTACATGGAAATAGTAGGCGGCAGATAAAAATGGGCCGCGAGATCTTGGCCGTGCGTTGAATGCCGATTCACAATTCTATGGAATAATGCCGATCTTAATCGGAAAGGCGCTCTTTTGAAAAGTATGTCGTCCTTAAAGAGAGAATCATCGGGAATGAGTGTTCCCCTCGGAAGATCTATTCGGAAGACTAGTATGTTGCTTGCAGGACTTAATGAAAGTCATTAATGGGGAACAATGAGAGGGCGCGGGCGCGGGCGCGGGGACTGGGAGGAGGTGCCGAAGGGAAGGCAAGAACTTGAATGGAATGTGGGCCCATCGCCGGCTTTTCCACGCTTGGTGCTCGGGCTGAGAAAATTGGAGTGGCAATATCGAGTGCCGCCGCCGAGGAGGCCACTCATTGCTTTCCTCTTGCCAAGGTGGAAATGTCGGCACGCGTGTCGGAAGTTACTTTCAGCCGACGAAATCCTTTTCTCAATTGCGACACCGAGTGTATCGTGTTACGCCACTTGGGCCGAATGCTCTCGCTCTCCACATAATCCCCGCTTAGCATGAATTATCGGCGAGAGGGAGAGGGAGAGGGAGAGGATTTACGAGGATGCAAGAGGTCCATTGTGTGGTACCTGTCTACTTATGCGTAGTTGAAAGAGGAGAAGGAAAATCCTTGATCTTGGATGGAAAGCGGGCGGTCAGAAGGAGGGAATGGGGCGGTGTGGGGGCGCGTATCGCTCGGCGGGCATGGCGTTTAATTATTTTCTCCTCGATCCGTGTAACAGCTTCGACATTAGCGAGTCAAAGCCGACCTGGGAGTGGGGTCATCGCGGCGACATGCGTGTTATCGGAGCATTGCAAATAGAAGAAATGACGGCGCGGTGGCTTCTCCGCAAATAACACTGGGGCACTCAGTCAGTCCCGCGAGTCGATGCATAAGTTGCTGCTCGCCCGTGCCTCGCTTTTTTCGCCCTTTATCCTAGAGCTGCTTCTGCTCTCCTTCTGCTTCTGCTTCTGCTTCTACTTCTGCTTCTGGTACATACATACACAGACATACAGACACACACTCCTCCCTTGGTCTGGCATCTCTGAAGCGCGTCGCGCCGCCCCTTTCCATCGCTGCATCATACAGCCTCGATTTATCGAGCTTCGGCTGGCACGCAGCATCTTCTAGTTCTTCGCGCCACTTCTTCTTCCCCCATGCGATCAGAGCCTGCCAAAGGGAAATACAAGAAGCGCCCTATCAATTTCCTGTTTCGTACGCCCGATCTCTATATGGAACAGCGTATCTATGATTTATGCGTAACTAGCCTCGCTTTCCCATCGAGCAGACTTGATTTCGTTAAAGCACGCCTTCTTACTCTCCTGGAGAGTGTTGCCTCGAGCCAGCTCGCTGGAGCCTTCAGGAAATTTTGGCGCAAGAAATACTGCCGGAAGACGAAGTAAAAGCAGAGATAATAGTGAAGGTAAAAGTAATGATGTGGCGGGGCGTGGAGGAGAGGGCGGGGGCTCTCGGCGACGAAAAATCGTCAACATCGTCTGGACGGCGGCGCCCGGAAAGATAGCGAGCGGGTGTGCTCGCTGGCTGACTCGCGCGCGCGATCCTCCTACTATTTGGAGAGTACTATCCCCGCGAGCCAACTCAAGCCAACTCAAGCCAAGGCAAGACAAGTGTTCACAACGGTGCGACCTAACCAGATAATCTCCGGGCCCCGATAAGAATTATTGACACGATTCCGCGCGAACCGAGAGTGAGCGTGTCTCTGTCTGTCTGTGTGTGTATGTGTCTGAGGCGAGTGATAGCTCGCCGCCCGGCTCGGGCACGCTCGCTTTTCCGCATTAGCGATCTTTGCCGCCTCGCGCTCTTCTAGTTCCTTCTGACATTCGCGGACTCGATCTTCCTCTCTCCCTGTTGCAGAGTGCGCGTCCTTCAAAATGTTCCTGTACAGCGGGTGGTTCGAGGCAATCGCAGCGGCGCTCCTTGCGATCTTGGTCCTGGCCACCAGCTACCGACCACCACGCTGGTTCTGGAGCAGCAGCCTCTCCAACAAGTCGAGCGGTGAGTTTTCTCAACACACCTCCTAACTTCCTTCCACATGCCACCACGTAACTCGCCAACGCAATACTCCATCCTACATCGATTTTTGGGGCCGCCCACTTTTTTGTAACTCGTGTCTGACCTTAGCCCGAAATAGTACTGTCACTCGAGGTCCCCTTTCTAAGCTAGCGCACAACTGGTGTCCGAGTCCGACAAGGTCGCATCATCCTCCGACCTTCGATCTTCTTCTCCTTTTTCCTCTCCCTAGTTCTCTTTGGCGAGAGAAAAGAGGGTTGCCTCGATGATAGAATGCGAGTGGTTTGATCGACAGATCCTTCGGAGGAGGTTCACGAGAAACGAAGGAAAACAGCGCGAGATGTACCTGGACCATTGGCATGGCCGATCTTGGGGACAAGGTGGATCTTTTCCTCGGTGGGCTGCTACCAATTGAACAAAATCCACGAAGCTTACAAAGGTAAGGACTTTGGGCAGGACCTCGCGAAGGCTTGCTAGGATCGTGGGTGTTTTAATATGGCGCGCTCTCCCTGATTCAAGAATAGATTTGAATCGACAGTACGGCCCGCTCTGCAAGGAGGAGGCATTGTGGAACTACCCGGTCATCTCGGTCTTCTCTCGTCGCGACATCGAGGCCGTTCTCCGTCGAGGCTCCAGATATCCCCTTCGTCCTCCGCAGGAGGTCATATCCCACTACCGGCGCACTCGTCGTGATCGCTATACAAACCTTGGCTTGGTCAACGAGTGAGTAACACCAGCGCCGCGTTCAGATCGAGGTCAAGTTTAAGGTCGTGCGCGCCTAATTCCGAGTGGATTTCTCGGTACACGCGCCGCGCCGTGCGCTCGCGCAACACCAGTTACGCTCAATGGGATTGGAGGGGAACGAAAGGTGACTTAAGGGTGACTCTAATTGTTTGGCAGACAGGGCCCAACTTGGCAGACACTTCGATCGGCCCTCACCCCGGAACTAACGGGAGCCAGCACTGTCCTTGGTTTCTTCCCAGCGTTAAACATCGTCACTGATTGTTTCATCGAGTTGATTCGTAAGCGGCGAACGGGATGGATGGTGGCGGGCTTCGAGGAACTGGCCTACAAGATGGGCCTCGAGAGTGAGCATTCACTTTTCCGTTTATACCCGTTTCTCCTGCTCGGACTCTAAAGGGAATGATTGCCGATTGCGTGTTAGGTACGTGCACTCTAATCCTCGGCCGGCACCTCGGCTTCTTGAAGCCAGATTCCAGCAGCACGCTCACAACGAGGCTGGCGGAAGCGGTCAGGATCCACTTCACCGCGTCGCGCGATGCCTTTTACGGATTGCCGCTTTGGAAGTTGCTGCCTACCTCCGCGTACAAACAGCTGATAGAGAGCGAGGATGCGATCTACAAGTATGTTCGCCTCTTCCTCTCCCTCTCTCTCTCTCTCTCTTTACCGCCTCGGGCGAAATCCGCGCAATTAAACAATCGAGCGGGAGGGTACAGCGGCATTCTGGCCTTTCAGTATTATCTCGGAGCTCATGGAAGACACGATATGGGAGAAGAGGGATGACGCTAAAGACGAGTCGGTCGAGGCCGTATTTCAGTCTATCCTGCGACAAAAGAATCTTGACATACGAGACAAGAAGGCTGCTATCGTCGACTTCATTGCAGCGGGAATACACACGGTACAACTCCCTTACTCCCCCGGCGCCTTTCTATCCTCTCGATAGCATTCTTCCTAGTGACCACGATTCCTTTGAAATCTCAGTTAGGCAACACCTTGGTATTCCTCTTCGACATGATCGCACGAAACCCGGAAGTCCAGGCTAAACTCTACGAGGAAGCCCGCTCCCTAGCTCCGTTAGGATGTGACCTCACCGTCGAGGATCTACGGAAGGCCAAGTACCTGCACGCTTGTATCGCAGAATCCTTCAGGTATACTACACTAACTTGATCATTCCCCGATGCAATAAAGATCGAATGTTTCATTTCTATAATTGAAAAGAAATTGTTGATAGACTACTTCCTACAACGCCTTGTATCGCGAGAATCCTGGACGAACCCATCGAACTTAGTGGTTACCACCTAAATGCCGGGGTGAGTCAGTCGAAATGACATACTGTCTCAGTGATATACCACTGACACGGAACCCTTGTATTTTTGAGCATTTCTTTCTGTTTAGACCGTAGTTCTGTTGCACACATGGATCGCCGGACTAAAGGAAGAGTATTTCCTGGATGCCGGCAAGTGTATACCTGAGAGATGGTTGAATCCGACGGCACCTCACTCGCCATTGTTGGTGGCACCGTTCGGAGCAGGCCGAAGAATATGCCCTGGGAAGCGATTCGTCGAGCTCGCATTACAGCTGATCCTAGCAAAGGTACGCATTAAAGCTGATTCATCTTCCGCATTTCTCGCACGAGTTCAGAGTCACGGATGGCCACATAGACATAGAAACTAAACCTTGACCACGCACGCAGATCATACGGGAATTCCAAGTGGTCGTCGAGGGTGATCTTACGCTGCAGTTCGAGTTCATATTAGCACCCAAGAGTCCAGTCTCCCTTGGCTTCCAGGATCGTCTCAGTCGAACGTAATCTCCAACAACCAGCAACCCCCACCCACAAATACACCCTTCTTCATACCTGTATTATTTGTAACATTTCCCCCCTACCCCACCCACCATTCACAAGCACAACCCTTCGAGTGCCGACGCCTCTCATCGTTGTACGTGGTCAGGGGAATATTTATCTTTAGCAACATAGGTGGAGAAACTCTTACTTTCCGCGCAATGACTTGTGCATTGGGGAGGTAAGACGAGACTGCTCTGCCAAGTAAAACCCTTGAACCTGACCACCCTCTTGTTATATTTACGGTGATAAACCGAACATTTCTATGTACCGAACGGCACCACAGCTGTTCGGATTGTTGTTGCCTCGAAATCCGCCGAAATCCCTATGCATATACATGTTACGCGTCCCCCATGTGATCTCAAATACTCGAAACACGTATACACATATAAATATGCGCGCGAAAATCGAGCCACTCGCGCTTCAAGTGTCTCGATTATCTTTCACACAAGCGATCCACTGTGGAATTGCAACTAGCGACTTAAGAACCTTGTACATAGAATATGTAGATATTATTATTTGTTGGATATTACCATAGGTATTGTGAAGAATAAAAAAAGGAATTTCATACGTGCCACCGACTGCTTCTCATTCTACTCCATGCCGAAAGGTTTGTACTTTAAATAACCTTTATTTGGACAGTTAATTAACTTAATGGTCACGTTCTACACTGACAGTGTTATCGGTAAAAATTGCATTACCTACGTCGTATATAAGTTAGTCGAATTATGTTACATTCTGTCTCTCTTATAAATAGTGCATGTATACATATACCTCTAGAGGACTGAGAGTTCTGCGCTAGAAATTATAGAGATTCCTTCTGGTTGCCTGAAATCTCTCCTTTAGAATTAAGTATCGAAGGTATATTTGATTATCTCTTTGCCCGCCGAGTGAGACGACACCGGCGGGTAATATGATATACGGGTGGTAGGAGTGGATGCCCCAAAGTTGGAGGGCAACCACCAGAACCACCACTATATAATGCCACTTTGTTACTTCGTCAAGTAAGAGTATGCGTGCTCTGAATGGATCGGAGGTCAGGGTAACTGATGCTGTCTGGTAAAATGCGAGAGAGACGGAGCCCCCGAAGAGAGGACCACCGTTGAGGTAAGGGAGGATTATTTCACTAAGGTCTTAATGCTCTTCGGCAGGTTTGGAATGGAGCCCTTGTTCACACTGGCCGCAGTTGGCCTCATGAAACTGTGATTCCTTGTTCCAGCACGCGGCTGAACCAATTTGCTCTTAGGTGCGGCTGCTCTCTCGCCACTTTGCCGAGTTTGTGCGAGAGCTGCTTGGTTGCTGCTTCCACTGCCGCTGCTGCTACTACGGGAGGCAATTGCTCGGGCCTTGTTCGTCTTTGCCGCATCGTTCGGCGCCTACAAAACATTCAATTCAAGATGGGAAATATTAATTTCACTCCCTCAAAAATTTGCGAAAAAATGAATTTTAAGCTGGGGCTCTGGAATTTTTTCTACTTCTTCCTCGATGCAAAAAAACACTTTCTACAAAGTTTCAGCCCCGGGAAAGGTCGGGAAGATAAAAAAACATAGGGAAAACCATCGAAATGAAATATTCCAGATCGGTTTTCCACCTGTTTTAGGTAGAATTCCGGCATTTCCCCCACAACATTTATGTTTTTTATCCGTTTTGAGACACGAGCAATCGAAAAATCAAGCGTTCGTCCCGGTCCCAGAACCTTCGAAAAATCGAAAATTTTTGAAGGGGTATGCCTTAAAAAATTTGCGAAAAAATGAATTTTGAGCTAGGGCTCTGGAATTTTTTCTACTTTTTCCTCGATGCAAAAAAACACTTTCTACAAAGTTTCAGCCCCGGGAAAGGTCGGGAAGATAAAAAAACATAGGGAAAACCGTTGAAATGAAATATTCCAGATCGGTTTTCCACGTGTTTTAGGTAGAATTCCGGCATTTCGCCCACAACATTTATGTTTTTTATCCGTTTTGAGACACGAGCAATCGAAAAATCAAGCGTTCGTCCCGGTCCCAGAACCTTCGAAAAATCGAAAATTTTTGAAGGGGTATGCCTTAAAAAATTTGCGAAAAAATGAATTTTCAGCTAGGGCTCTGGAATTTTTTCTACTTCTTCCTCGATGCAAAAAAACACTTTCTACAAAGTTTCAGCCCCGGGAAAGGTCGGGAAGATAAAAAAACATGGCCAAAACCGTTAAAATGAAATATTCAAGATTGGTTTTCCACCTGTTTTAGGTAGAATTCCGGCATTTCGCCCACAACATTTATGTTTTTTATCCGTTTTGAGACACGAGCAATCGAAAAATCAAGCGTTCGTCCCGGTCCCAGAACCTTCGAAAAATCGAAAATTTTTGAAGGGGTATGCCTTAAAAAATTTGCGAAAAAATGAATTTTCAGCTAGGGCTCTGGAATTTTTTCTACTTCTTCCTCGATGTAAAAAAACACTTTCTACAAAGTTTCAGCCCCGAGAAAGGTCGGGAAGTATAAAAAACATGAGGAAAACCGCCCAAATTAGGAGAACTCAACTATTCCGGAGGCTGTTTCCGAGTGTTTTCCGCAGAATTCCGGCACTTTGGCCACTGGTTTTATGTTTTCTATCCGTTTTGATACTAAAACAATGGATGTATGAAGCGTTCGGGTAAGATGGAAAATTGTGAAAAAATTGACTTTCAGCTAGGGTTCCGATCTATTATTCTTTGGTAAATAAAGAGTTTGTACCTGAAATTTCAATCCCTGAAATATTCGAAATACACAAATGAATATGAAAATAGATAATAATTACCCCGGGAGATTTGCGCACATTTCGAACGGCTGGCCCTACACTGCTCCCACTACTACTGCTTCTACTCGCTGGTATCCTGCTGACTGTAGCTCGGGGGTTTGTCCTTCTCTTGTCAATGTCCTTGGGTGGCAAGGGTGTACTCGAAGGACTTTTTCTAAGGTCGTTCGTCAATGCTCGAATGGCAGATGTATAGCTACGAAGTCGAGAATGAGTCGGGGCGAGATTGCGAACGGTATTGACTGAGGTAGCACTGTTTAAAGAACTCCTGGAGCTGCGAAGGCTGCTCCTCGATCCCGATCGTTCCACTTCGTTTCTCGGCTGACTCATTCCCAATAAATTCGAGCTCTTCTGTGTCGATTCTGATTTCCTCGGAGACGTGTCTCTCTTTAGGCTCGACGTCCGTTTCGGCAGGAAGCTTGACTTCTCAGGGGAGCCTCGAATAGAGTTGGCTCTCTTATCGAATACCTTGGAGGCACTCTTTCCTGGCCTGTTATCTTCATCAGCGGCAGTGTTATGATATTTCTCTGAGGTTGCCGCACCCGAATACCTCAATTCTGCCGGCGAGCATCGGGTAGAGTCGTGGGTGTCTGTTTCATAATTGCCCGAGGAAGTCTCTTGACTCAAAGTCTCTGAAACGAGGCTCTGGGTCTCCTCAAATCCTTCGTCATTCATCTCCTGATCCCTGGCTTTATTCAAATTCGGCAGAGGCGAGGAAGACGTGACACTTATATCGGGAATAAATCTACTGCGGAATAATGAGCTATCAGTGGCTGTTGTTGCCGATTGCACGATCCCATTATTATCGGAGGTCTCCTCTTCCTTTGTCTTGAAGTTTCTATTCAAATTTATGCAAGGAGCATCGGGCACCTCTTGACCTTCTACGCATTCAATATCGCTAGTCTGCCTTCTAATCTGTTCAAGATTCTGTGCCCTGAGTGCTGCAGTTGCTTCCTGCTCTTGACTCACTTGACTCGGAGGATTGCTGGTCAATCGAATTGCTTCTTTGACTTGACTAGGATCGATCATGCTCCGATGCCTTTCCCGACTAGTCACTGCTCTCTCAGCAAGCACAGTCGTTGACTCCCTCGGTCGCGATTCTTGCATGACTGGGCTAAGTACAGTATTTGTCACGGCGAGAACTGGGGGTGGTTGACTCACCGGGAGCCTGGAATTTCTCTGACTAATCGGACGAGATAGTCTTTGAAGATCCTCGCCCGATCGCGCGATCTCTGCCAAGGCAGCATCGATATCGTAGGAAGCTTCATCGCGACGTTTCAGTTTCTCCTGCCATCCTCTTAACGCTGAATCCTCCTCATCCTGCTTCTCATCTGGCAGGGAAAGCGTGAGTGGTCTTTGGGCTGGTTGTTTCTCCTCAAATGATTCAGGACTTGTTACCTCCTGCCGGAATTCTTTGTCTGGTGAATCCTGAGTCTTCTTGTACCTACGCGTTCTCCTTGCTGCCGAATATCGATCAAAATTGCCTGAAACAAAGTTTTATTTATCAATGTTAGTTTATTATTTGTTGTAGCAATTTCCCGATGGAACTCATTCCCACCATTTCCAAGATCCGCACTGGGGTTGCTGGGCTTGGAAATTGGGATCTTGTTGTCACGATTTTGAATCGAACTGCTGCAGCGTTCCCTTTTGCATGGTTCCTTTTCGACAGGCTTCACTTCTCTCGGTGGACTGAACAATTTCCTGGTGGCAGGCGGTGTTTCAATGTTGTCCGAGTCGATTTCAATTTTATCACTAATCTTGTCATCCTCGCTGTTTTTCTTCAGCTTGGAGAAGCGTCGAGTTGCCGGTGGCTGAGCATTGGTGTAAGGCTGGCGCAGGTATATCGTCAGCTCATCGTGCGCCTCCGAGTGCAGAGATTCGTTCAACTTATTCTTCTTTCTGTCCTCCTCTTTGATTGCCTGAATGGAAGAGGTCATATTTGAAATGGGCTCGAATTCGAAGGAGAATCCTTTCTTGCTTGGGGATATACTAACTTGCAAGGTAGTAGATGTGAGAATGTTCTCGTTGCTGAGTCGCGACCTTAGCCTACGGGAGTAACGGGGATCAGTCTCTTCCACACTATTTGGTACATTCAAGCTCGACTTTCGCCATGGGGACTTGTCCTTCTGGCAAGCATTGGGTTGAGCTTCTGAAATGCAGTTGTGGATAAAAATAATCCTTCGATGGCAATAACAGGCATAAATCTGTCGGAAATAACCAAATAAGAGAAGGCTACCTTCGATAGCTTCCATCGTCCTCATAACATCCGTCTTCTCAACAGACGGCCGCCAATCGTAAACTTCGGGATATCCCGAGTGCATGTTGCTGTCCTCGGCCAAAGTGTTGGTCAACGAGCTCTTGCCTTCGCTTTCTATATTTGGAGAAAGAGAGCCAGCGGTTAAATGGGCATTATTTTTCGAGGGCTAGCTCGTTCTTGTTGCTGTGTGTGCGCCCTGTAAATATTAGCTGACCTGAGTCTTCGAAGGACCGTCTCTTCGCCTGATGCAATTGTCTCGCCTTTCGCTGGAGCTCCTCGCCCGCTCGATCCTCCTTCTCGTTCTCCGACAGCCACGCCTCGATCTTCTGCCGCCAAGCTTTCCTGTTTCCAAGTCCAACAGTTAGATTTCAACATTAGATGAGAGCTTAGGCAATGCCACTGAAGAATTAACGAGATAAATCTCGTGCGTGGGTTACCCTGCGGGCTTGGCCTCCTCCTCCTGGAGGAAAGGCTTGTTCTCCGCGAGTGGAGACGGCGAACTCGGCCTCTCCCGATCGCCTGAGAAATCCGCATTCAGAAGATCGCCTCTTCGCGATTGACCTCGGGCTCTTCTTGCCCACGATCGATCTATTTTATATCATCAAAACAATTCAATGCTTGTTCTTTCGTCATTTTGTAGAAACCAGTTAAATAAAGGAATAAATACCCAAACTGCCCCAGGATTTCCTCTCTCGGGAGCCATCCTGGCCGGAAGTCCTCAAAAAGTCCATAAGATTTCCATCGTCGTCCTCGCAGGGTATTCGACTCCTGCGGCGACGGAGGGTACCATTTGGCGTTACATCTGAAAGAATAATCAAAAATCAAGGCGACGAAAATAGGCTTAAAGATTTCGATTGTTTAGGATAGAAAAACTAACCTGGAGAGTATGTATCCTCTTTGGTAGATTGATCGGGCCCTCCGGAACAGGAACCCAGACGGCGTCGAATACTTGGTGAACCAGTAATCGACACATCTTCGTCCGAAGTTACCCCACCGTTCTGCAGCCTTTTGATCTATTTTACATTATTAGTGAAACATCTCTTTGCACGTCCAGTGATGAGAAATAAAAATCTAGGCTTACTTTCGCTTCGTTACGACTATAAGTTTTCTGAGGTATAGCAGTGGAGAGGTCAAAGAGTCCGTATTCCATCAAGTTCGACTCGGACTCGGAGCCCGGAGTTTCCACCTGGCTGGTGACTAAAAAAAATATTGACAGTCATTGATGAGTATATAAAGAGTGCTCGAACACGATGAGGAGTAGAAATTACGTAGTCTCTTCCTAGCGAGGAGTTGTTCCTCCCGTTGTTTACGCCTGGCGAGAACTTGCTCCTCCTGGACTCTTCGCCTCTCGTTCTCCGCGATTGCCTGGTTGAACTTCTGGCAGAATTGGTGGAACACCTTGAAGCACTCTTCGAGCTTGAAGGTGTTGGCATCCTCGCAGAAGAATTCAGCAAGAGTTCGCCGAACAGTTTCCAATTCCTCGGAGTCTCGCCTCAATTGAGCCATTTCTTGCTCGGCCATCTATTTTCAAGACGGAATCTCCTTTATTTAGCAGCATTTCTTCCCCGATTTATTTACTCGATACATGCCTGTAAAAATTGAGCCATCTGCTCTTGGATATCCGCTTCCGTATTTGGAAGCTGGATCTGGGACTTGATCTTCTTGATCTTCGTGTCGAGGGTGTTGAATTCGTTGTTCAGTTGCTCGATCGTCGTCCTCGAGAAAGTAGCGGAATATCAGACAGTTAAAAATACATTCTCTAAAGGATATAATTAATCCGATTAATAGGACAAATCTTTACTTTGTCGATGCCTCCAATGCGGTCATATTTTTCGAGAAGTTCAGCAGGTCCTTCCGCTTTCTTTCGGCTTGCTGGTATCAAACATTTGCCGTGAGTTACAAATAATATTAATAAGACATTATTTTCCACTATCGATGAAATGTATATTACCAGTGCAACATAGTGGATGAGATTCATGCCCGGTTTATTCGCCCGTATCTCAGTCAATTTTTGCAACGAGGAGAGTTTCACACCAGCTGCATTCCCAGCATAGCCACCCTAGAAAAGAATTTATTTCTGTCATAAAAAACATCGACCTTACTTTATTATTAATCATTAATTCCCATACCGAATTGAGGAAGTTTCCCGCGACCAGAACCATGTAAAGCACCTCCTGCAACGACTTGTTCGTCATGAGATCCTCGCCAGCCAGGATCATCGAATTGATACTCGGCTCCAAGTATCCCATATTCGCCGCGAACTCTTCCTTCAGTAGCATACACTCTATTCGTAATTTATAACTTGGGACGAAAGGAAAAGAATTAATTTCATTCTCCTAGCAAAGATATCTTTGTGAATTGTAAGGATTTTTAAGGAATATTACTTTGGTACTTGAATGAGCTGGAGGAAAAATTTCTCCGCGTTGCCGAGCTTCGACCTGTCGCCGTCGAAACCCTTCAGCATTTCGAGTTCATCGACTTCGGGTAAAATCTTAAGCAGACCCCGTAATTTTTCCGCTCCGATATCATCGTGGCCGCCTTCTCGTATTAATCGAATAATGTCTTCGTTCGAGCTAAAAATCTTCCATGATCAGCACCCTTCTAAATAATGCTTGAATAACTGTATCAAAGCATCGTTACCTTCGGAACTGTTTCAAGAATATATTAACATTCAAGCTCCGCTTGCCGTCCAGCAAAGCGATTTCTGTCGGTTCGCGACGTCTCTTCTCGACCTCGGAATTAGCACCGGAGGAAGTAGAGCAGGTGGATGCTGGCAGCATCGGCGGCCCTTGCTGACAAAACAAGCCCTCCATCTCGGCCCAATCTAGGTCAGCCATCGGCGAATTCTGGTGGTCAGTTGCCACCAGGGACCAGATGTTCCTCTTCCCTATCACCTGAGGCAGATTCCAGTCTAAATTCACTAGCAATGGAACAATCACTCGAAAATCAGCAAGATCCCTTACTTTATGATTAGGGATTTTATTCCAATTGATGGTCTTCATCTTGCTCTTGGGGGTGGGAATTTCCTGCTGAGGTAGGAGCCTGGCATTGTTGCTCGGTGGTTCGGGAGTGGGTGCCCTCGCGATTTGGGGCACCTGGAGGGGCGGTGGCAAGGGTGGCTCCATCGGTGCATCCGCGTTCAAGGTGCCATTGGCAAAATTGGCAAAATTGGCGAAGAGTGGAGGCGGAGGCGGTGGCGGCAACACCCGGCCAGCACTACTCGCCGAATTGGGCGGCAGAGGGGCAGGGGGCGGCGGCGGCGGAGGTGGTAAACCACCCGAGGAATTGTTTATAGGCAAGGATGCCTTCCGCGAGGACGTTCCAGCCGTCTGCTCGGCCGCTCGACAGTGGCAGCATAGATTCGTCTGTGAAAAGTGCATGGTCCTCTTAAGAAAAGGGGCTCGGAGGATCTGCGATCCATTAGACCAGATTGTGATAAGTGGGCTCGAAGAAAGTAAAAGTACAACGTCGAGCAAGAGAGAATGGATCGCGTTGTTAGTGGTCGCGGCGACATTGAAAATCGCCACGAGCCGTGAACGATGTGAAACTTAAACGATATGACGCAACGGGGACATCGTCTGCCCCCAGGTTGATTACGCGACCGGCGAAAGTCACGCATTCATCCTAACGAGAAGAGTCAACCGAGAGCGTGAAACCTTCCGAAAAGAACCGAAGCCCACTACCAACTCGACTGGCCATTATTCAAGGGGAGTTTGAAAATAAACCAAGGCGAGGCACGAAATAGCGTCGATGAGCTTTACTTGAAGACTAGGAGATCGGAGCAGCTTGGTGGCATCCTCTCGGCTTTCGAGGAGCGTCGCCCTGTGGACCAAAGTCTCCGCGGTGTCCCATGCTAGATCACTGGCAGCATCTTTCGGATCCAATCGCAGCAGATGCTGTAGGATACTTAGGAATGGCACTTCCTGGGGTGTATCAGCAATCTGTAGAAGACACATTGGTACCACCATCTTTCTTCTTCTATCGCAGCTTCCGTTTTAGTCGGGCAGGAATTGTGCTCTTACTTGTCCAAGAATGGCGTAGAAGACGTCGACGTGCGAGGAAAGATCGATCCCAGGTGGGCCCTGATTCGATAATTCCTCGTCGGCCTCTCGTTGGTCGTCGAAAACGTCTAATTGCACCCTGAGGTCCGGAGCGTGGCTCTTCCTGCAAGAATAATCGTCACCTTCCTCATCCGTCGGCATCTTAAGCCTTTACCCACTGGCTCGCGCTCTATTCTTGGCGCGCTCCACACACAGGCTGCTTTTCCCCGAATTTCGATTTCCTTCCTCCGAATTTCCACGCTTTCGACCGCGCCGCTTTTACCGCCGCTTTTACCGCCGCTTTTACCGCCACGATTCCCTCTCCCGAAAACAGCGAGGACGCGATCCCGAAGCCGATCACCGTGTTTCGCGTCGCGCATCTTTCCGCCCGCCCCTCGCCCGATCTCTCTCTCCCAGTAGCACGGCCTCTGCTCTTCTTTAATGAATGAGCAGCGTCTCCAGGAGGGATTTCATCGAAGCCAGTGATTGAACTGGAGTGTGTGTGTCGGGCGTACGCGCTCAATCGAAAGCCGGTAGCGCTGCCCGATGCTGGGCGACAAATAAGTGCCGAGGCTTCCAGAGACAAACGAGAGCTCCGTTATCCGGTTATTATTACGTGCTGGAAGCATCCGCGCCTCTACAATACGTGTTTGCCATAATACATTTCGATACTCCGAATCGATCGCGCTTCTCGCATATCATAGTAGTTTAATGATTGTCCGGCTGGATTGACAGGTGAGAGGCTCGCCCTGTCAGAATCCGATGAAGCGACCCCCTCGCGCGAGGATCTCCTTGGTTAAAAGCGCACTTCTCGTCGGCCACGAACTCAACTGGCTCCGACTCGAGAACCCATTAGGAGAACCATATAAAGCCCATATACTACGTTCCTTGCTCGGTTCTCACGAATTGCGTTAGGATATGCAGGCTGCGAGAGCGCTCCAGTTGCATCGGGACACGACGCTGTTTTTCGGCACGAGCGAGAGACGCACGAAAATAGTCACTCTGTCGTTGCGGTAGTCCAATCCCGTCTCCTCCTCGTCGATCCTCCGAGAAAACGAGTAGCACGAGGAAAACTAGCCCGAAGAGAAGCGTGGAGAAGCCACGCACACCAGCCGCACAACTATTCTCCAAGCGGGATAACTTTAAGACGAATGTTTCGAATCCTCCTCCTTATCACGGAGGCGCCGTCGCCACCGCCGCCGCCGCCTGCGACGCCGACGTCGACGGCGGGCATCCGTCGGAGAAAGAAGATCGCCCGGCCAAATATAAACCCCGGGATGGAATGCACTTTCCACCGGACTAATACTCCGCCACGAATCGCCCGTCTCCCGTTTGTGCGAATTAGGGGACTTACTACGATCCAGAGACTTTATCTTCCAACCACTATTCAAATCCAGAAGAGGAGTCCATGATTTCCTGATGAACTGCCACTCCCCGATCGAATGATCCAATTATTATCGAATGAGAAGCATGCTGATAAGCCAAAGTTGGGAATTAATTGTAAAGAATGGTAAGAATGGTTTGTAAGTGAAGAGGGTGGATGGGAGGATGGTGTCTGGGTTGGATGCAGTTTTAGCACTGGCTCCAGCATCCAACTCTCGCACCCACGGATTCGGATCCGCAGGTGTATCTCGCCGGCCAGGAGCCAGCCCCCCAAGAGTTAATTCGGGCTTTTCTCTCTCTACTCGCGGCCTCGATCGTTCATTTTCTCCCTTTTCCCTCCAAGCTCGACTTCACTCTCTCACCGCAGACTATGTCTTCGTAGAACTTGCCTCGAATCTAGTCGCATCCCCACTTTCACCCCCGTTCTTCTTCCGCCGCCCGATGATCCCCACAGAGAGAGAGACTAATGGGCTAACAAGTACGCTCCGCTCTATTTTTCAAACTCCGCTAATACACACTCCTCCCACCCAACTTCCCTCCCTTTTTCATTCTCCCATTCCTGTCTACGCGTCAACTGTTACCCCCGATAATTGGTGGAAATTGTCATTTCTATAAAGGCGACGAGAAAGCAAGCGGACACTCGAAGCGGAGATAGTTGCGATCGAGAATAGTTCGGGCGAAGCGCGTCATAGCGAGAAGAGGAACGACACATCGTACTATTCCTGTAAGGGACGACTCTGAACGGGATCGAAACAAGTCCTCCAAAAGTCGAGAGCCCCTGCATCATCATTTGGCACGAAACCACCCCTCCTTATACCAGCGGCCAACCCATCAATATTATCCTCGAGATTTACATTAATTTCCAAGTTGAGTAATCAATTTCAAAGCCCGGAAATAGCGGCGAAAAATCGAGAGCGTGCCACAACGATTATCTTGATTAGTGCATGCTAGTATTGCGTGCTTGTCGATGAATGTCTGATAGACGTTAGTTAACCAATGCTTCGAGTAATTACTTAACGATCCCTGTGATATGGAAA
The DNA here is from genome assembly GCA_910591665.1 of Ectemnius continuus. Taxonomy (NCBI): domain Eukaryota; kingdom Metazoa; phylum Arthropoda; class Insecta; order Hymenoptera; family Crabronidae; genus Ectemnius; species Ectemnius continuus. Next base: position 425,185 of record OU342868.1, on the reverse strand, counting down.
GGGGAGAACAGCAGCCACGACTGCCAAGCCGAAGTTGCATTACGTGCAAATGCAAAACAATGATAGAGAGTGAGGTGTGGGTACAATAAAGCGCCCTTTCGTAACACACTCATTATGGTTTATTATTCAACATGTTAAGGTGTTAATCAGTTAATGCGGTGAATCCAGGTCGGCGAATACTCACCGTAGGTCGTTCAGGATCGGTAGAAGTTTCAAGCCTGAAACAGAAGGGGTTTATTGAAAGATCTGAGATTCGAGAGGGCGACGACGGCGGCGGCGGCGCAGCGCTCTCGAAGCGTACGAGAGTGATTACAAGCCTGGCGTGGTACCGACCGATGAACTCGTTTCGCAGTCGTATCCGGTCCTTCAGTACCGGAGTGGAGATGACCAAACAGTTGACGAATGCCAACAATGCCGTCTGGTAGTCCTCCGCGGTTGCTTTCTGCAATTCTTCGACGACCACTCGTAGCCGATATCGTTCACCCTTCCGTTCCTAGATCGGCGAGCAATTGACTTTAGTCTCTGAATCGGGACAGCCACTCGACCAGTCATTCCTCGCTCCACTGCGGAGCCTCACAAAGCGGAGCCCTCCTCTTTGTTCTTATCGGGCATCAATGCCCCACTATCACCGCCACTCACATCTCTCTTTCCACGGAAGTACTTTACCACCGATCGTAGACAAAGCGAGCAATCCAATTCCATTTTATCAAGAGGCTCGATTCGATCGTTCCAATATAATATGACTGGATATAGGGAGGAGTATATACTGCTGGCAATCATTGTATAAGACCTTTTGCAACGCGAGCCTCGTAATAACTAGCGATGTAAATGCTAGCGCAACTGTAATGTCAGGCAGCTAGACAGAATACAGGGTAGGCAGTGGAGCATCATGTGTGGGAGATAGACGCGTGTCTCCAGTAGTAGATCATTCTTTTGTTCGAGGCAACCAAGACCTTGAACTGTGACTTTTACCGAGGCTTAGCAGAGACTAAGCCTCTTTGCAACAAGTAGGCATACGAGCTTCGCATCGCAAAAGAGGAATTCTCTAGTCAGCGCACGTCCCATCGTAACTCTCCATTTTCAACGATTATTCTTTTCTTCGAGGGAAAGGAAATGGTAATAACAGACCTGATAGGCGTGAAGGGTATCGATGGCCCGTTGCCTGCCATCCTGACTGTAAACGCAAAGCGCGGACAGCAACTCGACCACTTGCTTCTTGACCGAAGGGCAGGCGGTGTCCAGGGCTGAAACCCAATGAAATCTTCTTTTCAAACTCTTCTCCATTTAAAGTGGCATTCTTTCAAAGATCCCACAGAAATCAGATCACTTTACCCGAGGCGAGCTTCGCGCAGTAATCAGGGTTATCCACAATGTACTCAAGTCCGACGTGTGAATCCATGCTGACCGCATTTGTGGAAACTGCACTCTCCCACTCTGAAAGAGAGACGAGAATTGTTCGATCGAAAGAGGTCTTCTAACGTTGCGCGGATTTCCCCGGAGGTGGCCAATCAATTGCCCAGTCAAGAGTGTTAGTTGCTGGAGGAAGGAATCGTTAAAATTCTAGGATGCGCTCTGGCATTCGATAGAATGGAATCGACAGGCGAATAGCAAGGAGGCGAATAGTATAAGCGGCTCGATCGCCCGTTCGATCTCGGCTACAGCCGATCGCCGCTATCCAATCGAGTGGTCTCTCTGCCTATAAATGGAAATAGCCCCGCGGTGTCGCATAATTCTCCTTAATATTCCATTAAGGCGAGGCGAGAAATAGGCACTCCCAGGAAAATATTAAGAGCCGTGTTTGCTCTTTCGTAACACGCGGCACGCTGTACTTCAGTTATCGCAATTAACAGTTAATGCCGGCCGTAAAGTCGTTCTTCTTATGGCTGGTATGGGCGCCGAAGGTACCGGTTCCATAAGCACCGGCATAAGAAAGACATTACCGTTCATGAGCCGAATTAGCCTAATACTAATCGGGATATCTGTTGGGGCATTCGCGTGCAAGGTGTTCCAACCGAGATGTATATACTGCGCAATTGCCCATTGATATAATTGAAGCGAAAGTGGTCCCCGACTATTTGTCTCGCTCCTGCCTATCTATTAGCGGCTGTAGAAGGGCCGGCTGCACTCTTATTATTTCATCGTCCTCTCCAATCATTGTCTTTCTATTGAGTTGAATAGTATTCATAGATATAGGGCGGCCTTTATTAAAAGCATTGCTCGCTCAAAGGAAGCAGACACGCTATAATACTGTGTGTGCGTGTGTTTGCGCGTGAAGGAGAAAAAAAGTGGGATCCCCGGAGCGATTGAAGATCCAATGACACAAGGTGACTGGTACGGCTGGTCGGCGATGAAACAATTTGCTATTCATCCAGGCTAGCCAGCTCCAGCCTCACGCAGAGGAATGGAGTTGAGCGTGAAAAAGTTAATGGCTCGCGAGAAGGGACTTGGCCTATCCGCGCTCGCATCGGGTGTCGGCCTGCTTATAACCGATGCCTTCGAAGATCGCGTACACGTATAATTAATCTGGTGCGTTCGCCGATGGAAATGCAGCTTGCTAGCCTCTGCTGCAATTGCAGCGTGAAAAGCCGCTGATTAACGGAAGATTGATGAGAGCAGCAACACAGCACTAGAAGCAGGCAGACTGCTGGAGAACGGCTGCTTTTCATAAAACCGCGGATTGCCTCGCGAAGCTGATCCGTGTGCACGAGGTCTAGGTTGGCTGGTTTGCTTGATGCTCGAGCTCGAGCTCGAGCTCTGCCGCAGTCTCCACAGTGGCACGTGCGACCCTGTTTTTCTCCACGGATCGTTCCGCTGGACCGGTGTCGCTCGCATCAGGAAAAACCAGAATCCATCACGCACTCTAACTTTCCTATCGTATCTTTCTATTTAGGTTTTATTAACGTTCTTTGTTCCCTCGAATTTTTACGTTGACAAGTTTGAATTCGTGCCTTAAAGTGGAAAACTTTAGACGCACTGGATTAATAGCTGTTTACATTCGCGGACGGCCTGCCACTGGAGCCGAGAACTGCTAGGAATGTATTTTTAACGGGCCCGAGTGCGGCTGGCTAGATGCTCTGTGCCACTGCAATGTCCGAGGGACAAGGAAAGGAAAAGTTCCAGGGTATGCAGACATAGTGTTGCGTGCGAGCGAAGAATAAGACAGGAAAATGACAAAAATTTGACTTTTACACCACTCATTCTATGTTTTCTACCCCTTAAAAAATTTGCGAAAAAATGCATTTTGAGCTAGGGCTCTGGAATTTTTTCTACTTCTTCCTCGATGCAAACAAACACTTTCTACAAAGTTTCAGCCCCGGGAAAGGTCGGGAAGATAAAAAAACATGGCATAAACTGTCGAAATGAAATATTCCAGATTGGTTTTCCACGTGTTTTAGATAGAATTCCGGCATTTGCCCCACAACATTTATGTTTTTTATCCGTTTTGAGACACGAGCAATCGAAAAATCAAGCGTTCGTCCCGGTCCCAGAACCTTCGAAAAATCGAAAATTTTTGAAGGGGTATGCCTTAAAAAATTTGCGAAAAAATGAATTTTGAGCTAGGGCTCTGGAATTTTTTCTACTTCTTCCTCGATGCAAAAAAACACTTTCTACAAAGTTTCAGCCCCGGGAGAGGGCGGGAAGATAAAAAAACATAGGGAAAACCGTCGAAATGAAATATTCCAGATTGGTTTTCCACGTGTTTTAGATAGAATTCCGGCATTTGCCCCACAACATTTATGTTTTTTATCCGTTTTGAGACACGAGCAATCGAAAAATCAAGCGTTCGTGCCGGTCCCAGAACCTTCGAAAAATCGAAAATTTTTGAAGGGGTATGCCTTAAAAAATTTGCGAAAAAATGAATTTTGAACTAGGGCTCTGGAATTTTTTCTACTTCTTCCTCGATGCAAAAAAACACTTTCTACAAAGTTTCAGCCCCGGGAACGGTCGGGAAGATAAAAAAACATGGCATAAACTGTCGAAATGAAATATTCCAGATCGGTTTTCCACGTGTTTTAGGTAGAATTCCGGCATTTCCCCCACAACATTTATATTTTTTATCCGTTTTGAGACACGAGCAATCGAAAAATCAAGCGTTCGTCCCGGTCCCAGAACCTTCGAAAAATCGAAAATTTTTGAAGGGGTATGCCTTAAAAAAATTGCGAAAAAATGAATTTTGAGCTAGGGCTCTGGAATTTTTTCTACTTCTTCCTCGATGCAAAAAAACACTTTCTACAAAGTTTCAGCCCCGGGAAAGGCCGGGAAGATAAAAAAACATGGCATAAACTGTCGAAATGAAATATTCAAGATCGGTTTTCCAGGTGTTTTAGGTAGAATTCCGGCATTTCCCCCACAACATTTATGTTTTTTATCCGTTTTGAGACACGAGCAATCGAAAAATCAAGCGTTCGTTGCAGTCCCAGAACCTTCGAAAAATCGAAAATTTTTGAAGGGGTATGCCTTAAAAAAATTGCGAAAAAATGAATTTTGAGCTAGGGCTCTGGAATTTTTTCTACTTCTTCCTCGAAGCAAAAAAACGCTTTCTACAAAATTTCAGCCCCCAGAAAGGTCGGGAAGATGAAAAAACATGGAAAATACCGTCAGAATTATAAGAACTTGACTATTCTGGAGGCTGTTTCGACCTATTTTGGATACAATTCCGGCATTTCTGCCACTGGTTTCATGTTTCTATGGATATAATGTATTAACAGTATGAAAAAAATCTCGATTCCGCGAAGCCGCACGGTACCACGACCGGATGCTGCTGGTCCAGTGGGATAACGAGAGCTGGACGAGGAGCATCTCGGCATGCAAAGAAGCAAGTTCGAGAGAGAGTAAGGAGTACATGTACACATAGACGTGTGTATGGCAAAGCAAATGAAAGACAGGCAGAGAGAGAGTGGAACTGCAGGCGTGGAGAACGAGAGAGGACAGTAAAAGTGTGAGAGAGCGAGAGAGTGAAAGGGCAAGGAGAGGAAGAGGCAGGGTGGGGAGGGAAACATAAGGGGAAAGACCATAGGATTGCGTCACCGTACGCATGCACATACCTCCAGTCATACTTAAAAATAGATTCTCCAATATTATGGTCCGCGCTGCAATAGTCTTTGATACTAGAGCGGCGAGCAAAGGGTGATCCCAAGGTGCTACCAAAATGGCCGAACCTCCTCCACCGTCTTTCCTCTCTTTTATCTCCGACCGAGTTCCAATGCATCACCGATTCTAATGAAACTCGAGCACGGTAATTTTCAGCAATCTGTCGTCATGTAATTGCCAGGTGCTGAAAGTCATTCGAGGACTTTTTCTCAGGTGGAAAACATGGAATGTGTCATCGATAGGAATTGATCTATGGCTCTCAATGATTTTATCCTTAAGAGTCGCGCGCGCGCGCGCGCTCGCTAATGCACTACCCCCCTGAAGTAGCGCGTGGATAAGTTGGGCCGACGGGAGCTAGGATATCTAGGTGCAATACCGAATATAACACGGAGGCAGTGGGACTTGCTCGCAGTGATTCATACTAGTACGCCTTGCCACGGCCCCATGCACACCAACATAAGTACATAAGCCCCGCGCACAGGAGCTTCCTGCAATCGGTTCTCTTGGCGGCGACCTCGAGGCTCGCACTTGCGAGTTGCGAGTTGCGAGTTGCGAGTCCGCATTTACGGTCGCTGGCCATCTTAGGAAGGACGCGAGCGCTGGCGATACCGTGGGCCCGGGAGGGAAAAAAATCGGCGGACCGATCAGCTTTTTTGCCGACACTCGGCCAATCGGGATAGGCTTATCGGCAGGGTGGAAGGGACCTTGCCCGACCTTAATAAACGCGAGTGCTCCTCGCAAACATGATGCGCGTCAATGTCACGAAGCCTCCGAGTGTAAGGAGGCTTTTTCAGTCTGGAGGCACTCGAGTATCGGCCTAACAGTGCGTTCATTGAACGGCTGCGATTGAGGGAGAGCTCCGGCGCCAACCTCCGGACCAACTCGAGCGAGACAAAGCCTCTGCAACTGCATGCCCGTCATTCCAATAATACCAAATTTCGGGGGACCTTCGCACGCCAAGAGGAATCTCTCCTTTTAGAAGATAGGGGGAAAGAAAAGAGGCGACGAAGAAGAGGCAGCGTATCGAGGAGGTGGAGACCGAAGTCGGATGTAACGTCGCATGAAATCGCATTTAGCAGTTTAGTCTGTGCGGCGATTACTAATAGTAGCCAGCTCTCCTATACCCGGAGAGGGAGACGATTGTGTGCGGGCACACGTAATACGGATTGGCGCTCATTGGTGTGTGCGCGTGTATTTAGGCATATGTATATACATATATAAAATAGCACTCACGGCGGACGTGGGATACCATATCGGGCACCTTGTTGACCTCGCCTCTTTTCTCTCGGTCTCACCTCCCTGTCCTCTCTGTCGTGTCTCTTAGCTCGCCGTGTGCGAGCACACGCACCTATCTCCGATCTATGTGTTTCACCGGCTATCTCTGCTCCTCACCTCCTCCTCATCCCCCGAGCGATCGATCGATCGATCGATCGATCCTCGCCATCCTGACAAAAGGATCTTTTGCTCGCTCGCCCTCCCAGCCCGCCAATGTCGCTTTCTTCAGATTCGTCAGGCAGCAAAGCTACCATCTCGTTAGAGCAACTCCGAATTCGAGAAGCGTGAAAGTATGTGTAGAGCTGGGGCTGGCTGGCCCCTCTCCGCTCCCAAGGATCGCACTTTTCCAGCTGCTAGCAGCCCAAGTGCATAACAGCCGGGCGAACTATTGCAAATCCTTCCAGCGGAGATTTACGGCACGTGTCTGCCCCGCTCCACTGGTATTTCGGAATAGTGCTCTCTCTCTCGCGAGAGCGCACGGCTCGCTCTCCGATATTGGGCCATTTGTGGGAAAGGTGTGCGCTCGTTGCTCACTTGATCCACCACGTGCGGATACTTCCATGTATAGCCACGACCAGGGACGTCCGGCCAGATTTTCTATTTCATTTTACTACGGCCTCTGTCTCGCCACTTGGCCGACCTATCCCTTCCGCCTCTGCGCCCGCCTTTCCACTCATCTTTCCCCTTTTCACTCTCTGCATTCCGATTTCTATCCCATATTATAATAATATCCTATCTTTATCAGCAATGAAATTGCACATCATCCCGATGAATAAGAATTGACCGTGATTTGCTTGTTTCGATGAGAAATATTAATTGAAATCGACAGGAAAGGAGGAGCTGATGCACTGGCTGCTGGATGGTGCGCAGCACCCACGTGCTTTTTAGCTGCTCCCCTCGCGCAGTGTTGCTTGGTCTGCCAGGCTAATTAGCAGGCAGACCAAGCTCCGATCTTTGTCAGGATTTCTCCGAGGAATAAATGTGCGTTTTGTGCAAAAATCAGGTGTGCGTGGTTGGGCGTTTCATCACGCACCTCGTCTGGCTGTGCGCGTGAAAGTTGGGATAGAGTGCCGATCGACCTTGCGCCGGGCGAAGAGGCGCCCAATTTCGTAGTCACCGACGAAGGTTCCCTTGTATCTTTCAAGCGAGACGAAAACACGCGAGCCGAATGGCTAATTGGATGCATAATCGGTCAACAAGTGCGGTGAATAGGCTCGATAGAATAAGGCGCCAGCACGCACAAAAGTTGTTTGCCCGAGCTTATTATTTTCGAGGCTTCCACGAGGAATAGCCGATCGGATTTCAATTTGGAATCTCTTTCCTCCAGTTGAAAGAAGTGTTGAGTCTCGAGTGCAAGTGCAAAGTATAATTGGTTTGCGAGTGCGCTCCGGGCGTTTGAGTCCAATTAGCCTTGTACCGGGTACACCTGCGTACTTCCATTTTAATGAACGTCGCGGGTAACTCGGTTTGGCGTTTTGAATCATTCTGCACCGGTACAGCCTGGCTGTGGTTACCTTGTGACAAGGTGGTCATGGCCCCGACTCGACGGGATACAGTGGTCAGGATCGTCCCCTCCTCACTTTTACTTGCATCTACGTATGACATGTCTTCGGCAACTCGCGCGACTTTGAATCGATTTGTATTCAACCGAGAATTCCACAGAACCGATTAAGCGCCTCCCCTTCATGATGGAGAGATTGAAAAGGCAATTTCGACGCGGATGATCGCGCAATGATTGCGCGGGCTCTCCTCCTCCTCCCACGAGAATCGCTCTTTCTATTAATTACCTATTGTGCCATTGTAATTGCGAGCGCGCGCCCGCGATGCCGCACTAATCACAGAGAGCTGTCGTGTTATTAGGGCTCATCCGGTAGAGAAACGTGTCATTCCTCGGGAGGGGATGATATAAGAGGGGCGCGAAAAATTCCTAGATCTACTCGAGCCTCGTCGCGGTCCTTAAGATTGCGAGCGACCGAGATAGAAAGAGGACTAGATTAAGAGGCTCTTTAAAGACTTGGGAGATTGTTGCGATTAATCTGATTTACTATTGGTAGCGACGAGTGCTTATCGCACTCTGCGATAATCCAGCGATGCGGGGTTCGAGCCAAGCCGAGCATGTTAGTTGCCACACCGATTTCCATTAAGAACTAATCCCAATTGAATCGCTTCCCACATGATTAGAGTGGCCAAGAGGAAAGAGGATACATCATAGCTCGGGAAAGGTGACTGTTAGTAGAGGATTAGCAATTCTTTGCAATGCTTATCTTGGATACTGGAAGTACCAGTTATAGAAGGATCTTGGGCTACCGTGTGAGTGGGAGTAATGAAATTTGACAGGTGTATCACGGAGAGTGCACCTTGAAGAACTGTCATCGACAGTCGAAGATTCGCTTCAGCACCTATTGACAAGGTACACGATGGTGACCTTCCTCGTCCTCTCGCGTGATCAACGGGTTTACTTCCGATCGGAGGATCCACGGGCCGGTTGGCATCCCGCTCGGAGGAGCACGCGCACACACACTTTTTTCGTCGAGCACCGATTCGCGGAAACTGCGTTTCAGGAGCGCGCGACGTGCCGCCGCGATCTCGCGGACCTGATCCAGGACGCATGCGTGCTCCCTCCTCTTCTGGATCGCAAGTCCTCACGATCCCCGTCTCTCGGTCGCCCTTTCTTCTATACCTACTCTCTTTCTCTTGCACCCGCGGCCCGCGGCCCGCGACCCGCCGCCAGTCTAGATCCCGCCAGACCAACTTGGGCCCCGCATCTCTCTCGGTCCTTATTTCAACCAGCAGCTATCGCCTTTCATCTACGAAAGCGCGAGCACTCTCTCCTCCCCCTTGGCCCCTTTCAGCCAGTACTCGGCTCTGCTCGGGACTCAGGCCCCAACCCCGGCAATCCTAGCGAAAGCTATTAGCGTGGGTATGCGGGTGCGTGCGTACTTGGACCCGTGACAATCAGGCTAACGGCACAATCACGCCTCCGCGCGGAAAGCTGGGACTCATCTCCGGCGCCGCCTAATCGGTGCAACTTGTTCTGCGAATGGCAGCGTCTAAACATTGCAATTAACAAGGCATGCGCGAAAGGTTTGGTGGAATATCAAGGCTGATATCTGTATATAAATAAAATTGTATTATCGTACTGTGAGGGAATATACAAGGATCACTGACCGATTCATGGACATAGAAAGTAATTAAATTAATGCGCTAAGATTTTAATTCTGCGAGCGATACGCTCAATCGTAATAGGAATCATTCAGAAACGCTGATGAAAGTTGGATGGCTGTGTCGGCTGGGCAGTAGAATAGACCATGCCCGGTGGTTGTTGATGGGTCATCGCGTGACTCTGATGCTGATGGAATTCCGGTGCCCCGTGTGGCCCGTTCAGTCTTACTCTTTTTGCATTTTGCCCGTGGTTGTGGTCACCATTGCCTTGCTGCTGTTGGTTCTGCTGCTGCAAAATCATAATATTGATTATTTGAAATAGATGATCGGAACTTGGAGACTTGAATGCTAGGCAGCACATACTGTCTGCTGCTGATTCTGTCTTGCTTTGTTCTCAGTCTTCTCTTCGGTATCGTCGTCTGTCAAAAATTCTCGTTTGGGATACGGTATCGGGCAACCAGCAAAAATACTGCATCATCGAACATTATTATACACGAGAATAATAAATATTTACCTCTAAAAGATGCATTAAATATACATACTCTTGAGTTGGCAGTGGTTCTTCTTGAAAGTAAGCATCTTGCATTGAATGCTCGGATGTTATTCGTTTATTGGGGTCCATCATTAAAAGTTTTTGAAGCTGTAAAAATAAATATTAAGGACCAAGGAGGATCATAACAAATAATTAGAACCTTGATTTCTAATGAATGCCTTACCAAATTAAATGCCTTACTGTCTGGTTTAATCTTATGCCGGTCCATGTATTTTGTCAAAGAGCAGTTTGCATAACTACAGATCAATAAATAGATTATTACTCTTAGTTCTTTAAAAATCTGCAAGAGCTAGGCTATGTGCAATACATACTTTGATTTTTTAAAATCTTTTAATAATGTCGGATGTTCAGGCATTTTTCTGATGTCCTCCCAATCTTTTTCTTGGGGAAATCCCATGACATTGAATATCCTACGAATAATTAATTACAACATTTAATAAAGGTATATTAATCGTGACTCGAGCAGGTAATTATTTTAAACTCAATGGATTTGCTCACCTATCTAACTGATCATGATGATAAGGATTACTAGTTTTAATGTCTTCTTGCCGACAATGAAAAATTGGTTCCGATGTTAAGAGTTCTGCAAATATGCAGCCAATTGCCCAGATATCTAAAATATTAAAGATGCCCCTAGATTTTTGGTAGATTATAAACTAGCTAGAATATAGAAAGGTAGGACATACCTATGGCTTTTGTATAATGCCTAGCACCTAATAATAATTCTGGTGCTCTGTACCAGAATGTGACAACTACTGGATCTAAGTCAGCAAGTGGTTTCAAAGGGGCATTGAATAACCTAGCAAAACCCATATCTGCTATTTTCACTCTTCCCCTCTCATTCCCCTCACCCATTACTAAAATATTTGCTGGCTTCTGCAATGTACACAAGATTCTCATTACCAGAAATTATTCTTCCTTTGACATAAATTCATCAAGTTATCCTCTATATATTACCAAGTCTCTATGCAGCACCCAGTTGGAATGTAAATAATGAATACCATCTAGAATTTGATAAAGCAAAGACTTTACCATACCTTTTGGTACCATCACAGGTTTTTTACTAGCTTTTGCTGCTCTGTGAAACTTTATTATATGCTGCAATTATCAGTATGAGTAAATTTATAAAGACTACAACTTGGTTACCACTGACCTATTGATAACTACAAAATTAATATTCATACCCATAAGTCATGCTCCGCAAAGTCAAAGAGTAGCCACACTTTTCTATCATTGTGTGACAAGAACACACGTATAAGGGTAATTACATTAACATGTTTTAGTTCCCTGAGAAGCTGTGGAAATAAAACATGCCAAAATCATTGCCCATTTAGACTATGATGAGATTAATACTTCTGAAGAACTCACAGCAATTTCTCTACAAGCAGACATAGAAAGGCCAGTGCCTTCTATTTGTTTCAGGCCAAAATCTTTTGTGTCTGGCCTTGACTTTAATTCACTATCTGGTACACTGTTATTACAAAATGAATACCAATAGAAATTTATAGTTTACTGCCCCTAATTAAGTTAACTTAATGTAAATTCGTATTCAGATAGGAGAGGAAAAATTGTTTAATATCCGTCTACATTGCGAATGCATCTATTTGCAGAAATAATGATAAGAAAACATATTAAATGACATTTGACAGAACAGAGTGTGAGAAGTTATTCGAGCTTGGAGGCTGGCACGCAAAGGAGAGCATTTCTATCGATATAAAACTGATCGAGGAAGCCAGCTGGCGACGTAAAATCATTGGAAATAATGAAAACGAGGGAAAACGATTGGGGTAGGTTAGAGGGACTAACCCTTCCTTTCTACGGGCTTTGTAGACGTGCCCATAAGTTCCTCGTCCGACCTTGCATCCCTCAAACTCAAAAAGATCTTCCACTTTCGTACGGTCTTTTTGGGTTTTCATTTTAAATTCGTAATCCATCATGATTAGTTTTACTAGAACCGATTATCAACTATAAACAAACATCTTTAAATCGCATCTGCACACAGACGAGTTTTCACACATACTGTTTCATATATCACATATCCCACACCGAAATCGAAATGCACGAATGCTGAACACAACGCCAAGAACACGCGCCGGCTTCGCCAAGAGATTGCCACGGCATCGCTATCCTCTTATTCTACTTGGCACGATTTCGAAAAAGTGTTTTCCAAACATTTAACTGAACAAGACACTGCCAGTTTATGGTGCTAGAGTAATCTTGAGTGTTAAATAGACAATAAACAAAACCAGGCTTGTGAAATTATTGTTTCACAATGAAAATCAACAGATTTTAATTCTGCCCGCTCTCTGATGGTTGTGCCACTTTGATGTGAGCGATTCATTGGTTGTCGCAGGTAGTATTACTTTGTCGTTCCGATCAGTTCTGATCGCTGGAGCAAAACCGAACTCTGCCACTAACATAAGAAACATTTATACCTTAAAATTGAGATAAATGCCTGCCACAACGATGCATAAGTTCGTAACATTCCTGGGCTTTATGTCCATGCTGCACGCTGCGTATTCAGCAGCTCAACGTGAGTCCTTATTCTTTGGCATCATCATTCACATAGGTTAGTACTGTATTGTCAATTTGTTTGATTGTTTTATGACTTTATTATAGATCGTTCATATTTGAGGATAACGGAACAAGAGTTCACAACTCTCCCGATTGACGTGAGTCTCTCGAAAATTCTACTGGAAATTCCTCGATATCTTCTACTGGCTTGATTCAAATAGTGATGGTTTCTTGCAGATCATGATACAGGGAATTGTCAGTCTATTTATAATGATGTATGGAGTAATGTACATCGCGGGAGACTTCAAAGAAATTCGTGCAGTTGTTGACTTAGAGAATAAGTCATGGGAAACATTGAGGAACCTGCCATCTTTTCAGATATTCAACCACCGTGGAAAATCCCTATCACCAGAATATGTAGCAGGATTGTAATGATTAGTACCGATGTATCTAATATATTGAAATTCGCGTGTATATTTATTACGATTGGAATAAAGTTGATTTATGAAGAAGACTGTCACTTATGTGGACTATCTTACCTAGGAATGCAAAGAAGGGAATATAATCGAAATATCATTTATTTTTAAATGACGAACAGATTGTAAGTGAAAATGGGCTAGCATCCGTTTCACAGGATTGCAAACATTTTACTTTGCGTTTATTAAAAATGCAGTTGCTTGTATATAGCACACATTCAACTGGACATGACAGTAAGCAATGTCAGTAAAAAAGACTTTGGAATTCATCCCTTTTTCACCTATGAGTTTTATATTTATTTTGTGTGAAACATTAATTAAAGTGTAATAAAGATTCCTCTCTGCACATCACTTTTTTTGCTTCTTCTTTTCAGCTTCTGCTTCCTTCTCCTTCTCAATCTCAATTACATATTCTTCGATGATATCTGAATTGAGCATCTAAAATGGATGAGGGAACAGGTTGGAACATTTCTTATTTCACAGAAAATATTTTACAATACCAAATTATCAGGGACATACCTGAAGCGGTTGACCACGTCTCATAACTGCTATTTCTAAGTTCTTTTGCCCGGACTGCACTACTTCCAATAATGCTCTAATAGCTAATTTTATAGTACCCTTTTCAGTGGACACTTCCTCTGCTGTGTAGTACTTCTCTAAGAACTCATGCACGGTCTTAGCATTTCTGCCAGTTGCGTTTGCCTTCCATTCATAATAAATGCCAGAAGGTTCTGTCTGATACAAATGTGGCACACCATCATAATCAAAGCCTGCTAACAAACAGGAGATACCAAAAGGTCTCCTGCCATTGCTTTGTGTGTATTTCTGTTTAAGACCTGAACAATACAAAAGATAGAAACATAAATGTGGACAATGACTTTTCCCACAAGGGTACACAATTCTACCGTACCTGCAATATACCTGGTGATGTACTCCAATGTAACAGGGTCCTCCACAGTCAGCTTATGACTTTGGCACTCGATCTGTGCCCTGTTTATCAATACCCTAGCATCAGCAGTTAAACCTTATTGAGAGGAATTAATGGATTAACAAAATATCCTCCGGAAGAAGCAAGGGAGCACGTATGAAATACCAACCTGCAAATGCCATCACAACATGGTCGTCGAGGAGGCATATTTTTCGTACAGTTCTTTCCTCCTGCAACTTGGCGACCGATTTCTTTTCCACTCCTAGAACTACAACATCGGTACCGCGAACACCGACCTAAGACAGCGATATAAACAGATTTTGAGACTCTAATAGATTCGATGCTGCATTGCATTTTTTCTGGTTCAATTCTTAAGAAAATTTGTTGGATGTAATTACGAAAGATGCATAAAATGAAATCTGTGCACGGATGGAAATTGTGGTCTATTAAAGGGCAAGTATTGGCAGAAATGACTAAACAGAGTAGGAAAGTAGACCGCAACAACGGTAGGTTAGATTGAATTGTTGGACATACCGCTGTTGATCCTTTTTTCACGGCTTCCTGGGCATACTCAACCTGGAGCAGATGGCCATCGGGCGAAAATACCGTAATCGCCCTGTCGTATCTCGCTGACATTTCTTCTACTTTTCAAAACAGAGACCGATGATTCCGCCGCACGAAAATGACTTCGCCGTTTTTCGAAGGAGCCACAAGCAACTATAAGGAACGCGCTCTGCTTAGTTCCAACGCTCTCGGATAGAGCGGCGATGACTGCACGATTTCTGCAGAGCGCGCCAATTTTTCGCAATTTCGAATTGAATTTGCAGAGCATCACGTGCTAAGAGCACCCACTAATCCCACAAATCCATAACAGCCTCTATTGTTTTACTATTACTATTCATTCTGGAACAACATTGTTTACACGAAGATCTTCTGCAGGGTCACGAGTCTAATTCTGCTGCTATATAATTTACTACTGATTGCCTAGTGAAGGATAGATTATACTTGCAAAGTGTTCTTAAATTAAACGATACAGGTTTGCAATTCTCAAGTTTCTCCAGACCTTGACAGATCGTTGCGTACCGCTGTGAAGGAATTCTGGAAATGCTCTACCTGTTGAAGTATTCGATAAACTTGAAATTGTGGTATATTAGTTTAGGGGCTAGTCGAAGTCAAAGATAGACTACCTTGGCGCGACTGATAATAATATGAGAGACAGGCCGATACATAAGAGCGTTGAACACGCAGAGAGATAGGTTCGGCAAATATAAAGAAGCCGGCGAGTTACGGCGCAGTCGAAAAGTGTCGTAAACCACGGCGGCGTGCGGTGCTCATCAATTTCGAAGGCGCGAGTGCTAGGAAAAGCATCAGCCAGGAAGCAATCTTTCACTTGGAGATCAGAAAACAAACGGCCATGGAAAAATAAGCGGCTAGAGCTTAGATTTTAAGATTAGCTGATTGCGCGGAGGGGATGAATACACGCGGATAGAATCAGTATTGTAACTAGTATAAGAGAGAACGATCAGCTTAGTGAAACGTTTAGTCAAGGCTGAGCGAGCTATCACGAATAGGCGCTCTCTCACAACATGGTCGGGTTTGTAATGTTCCCTTCTTCTTCCTCGATCATTCATTTCATTTCCTATCATTGATCCTTAAAATGATCAGCTATCTATCAGTTAGACGATCATTCCTAGTGCTCTCAACATCGCCACTCAACATCATATTATATCAATAGAAAGAATTGAGCGGACGGCGTGCTCGAACTCGTCCTGTCCCAGTGATTGCCAGTGAAACATACTGTGTAGAAAGGAGGAAAAAAGTGTGTCAATCGTACGATGTCGTTCGATGATGTGCAACAGTGAAAAAGGCCGCGCTTTATCTGCTTTGAAAATCCTACGTCGGAATTGGCCCAGTGATACGATATTTCTACCGAATATAGGTACTCCTGCTAACTGAGATTTTGTCGAATAATTTCAAGAGCAACTGTTATGAAACAAACAGGAAAAAAACCGCGGTGATTGTAATGGATTGTTGGGTGTTGCCAAAGAATGGCACTGCATCATCGGGTTACTCGAGCCTGCTTACTACATCGGAAACTTGTTTCCAATTCATTTCCCTGCCAGTTATAATGACTTCTTCTGAATCGTTTGAATGAAACGTAGATTGGCAAATGTCACAGTTGGAATCGCGGAAAGATTTTCTCTAAAAACTGAATATATAGAATAATGCGGCACTCATTGGCAGGAAGTACTCCTCGAAGTGAATAGTGAGCTATGGCAAAATATTACAGTAATTACTGTGATTCTTGGGTAAGATTGAGCGATAAGCTAGTCCGATTGCACCACACCGATTCGATCGACATCATAGCGATTATCGGAGTTATCGCTGTTATTGTATTCGGCTTGCCAAAAGGCGAGAAACGAAATCGCTGTACTTTCGGGTGGAAAAAATAAGAATGGAATATCGTGCGGCGGCCGTTCGCGTTTCACTGGCTCAATAGAGAGCATAATTGGACGATTAAACGATGCGTGACGAACGTTCAAGTGATTTCCGTAATTGCATAGCCGCGATTAATGACTACTGCCGCCGCGCTGTCACTGCCATCCAGTCTCGTCCTTCCTAAGCACATCTATGATCGCACTCTAATCAGATTAGAGGGGAGTACTTAATTAATGTTCGACATAATTCGCACAGGTTAAACAAGAAGGTGCTTATATTCGGGACCGCTGCTATCTTGATCGTAGCGGTGGTAATAGCGGTGTTAATTGTCTTCGTATTTCAAAAAGAGAGCGAAGAAATTGAAGCTCAGCAGGATGGCTCGATACTTGGTCGCTACAGGAAGGTAACGCTCATATCTCATTCGGAAGTGCAAATCAACCTGATCATTTATCCGAGCTGAATCGAATCGAGATTATCTTGGCATCGTTTTGTCACCGGGCAAATTTAGAAAGCATCAGACACGCCTCCTCTCAAACTCAAGCCATTTATAATCCGCCAGCAAAATCTACTCATCGAGGAATACTAAAAATGGCAGGGCGCAGGTAAAAATACATTGAATCAAATGTGTTTCTGTTGTTTTTTGAAAGGCTGGCATTTCCACAAATGGAGAAGAGTGTGCAGAAATCGGGGCGAGTATGCTGGCCAAGGATGGCTCGGCGGTGGATGCCGCGATTGCAGCTCTTCTTTGCGAAGGAGTAGCTTCCTTACATAGGTAAAATGATATATGATGCTGAATAATCTCTTTCCGAGTACACCAGACGTAATATGAGCTACCTGTAATATAGTATGGGACTGGGAGGTGGTTTTCTAATGACCATATGGGATGCGAAAACGCAAACGGCGAATTATCTAGACGCGCGTGAAACAGCACCGGCTAACGCGCACCGAGACATGTTTGACGGTGATCCTGATCGTGCTATGTTCGGTAATCAACTATTATTCGGCTCAGCCATCCATGAAGAATAAGAAAAACAATGTTCACTAAATGACTTGGGTGTGAAAGGTGGTCTGGCAGTCGCCGTTCCCGGAGAACTACTTGGCTACTGGGAAGCCCACAGGAGATACGGGAAATTACCTTGGTCCGAATTATTTCAACCAGCAATTAAACTTTGCAAAGTTGGTTCTCGCGTTAATGATTATCTGGCTGCGTATTTGAAACAATTTGAACCGAGGATAAAGGCTGAAGAAACTCTTGTCGAGATTCTCATAAATCCAGCTACGAAATCTGTGTGGAAGGTGAGTACAATCTTAGTCTATCCGAAGATCTCTCGTAAGAAATGGAAATCGGAAGAATGAGGAACGGAAAATTTGTCAGGCTGGTGACAGGATAAAAAGGCCGCAATTAGCCAAGACCCTCGCTCACATTGCCAGAGACGGACCAAGCATTTTTTATAATGGTACGATGGGTGACAATCTGGTGAAAGAGATTCAATCGTTCAACGGCATCATCGAGAAAAAAGATCTCGAAGATTACAGGTAAAAGAGCCTGCCTCGCAACTTTTCCCTATCTAACTCTGAATTACTTTCTCAAAGAATTATACATTCGTGAGATAACGCGAAATCTGTGAATTACAATTGCAATCATTAAGATAAGGAGCTACGCTGGCAGATAAGAATACGTGAAAGAGCACTATGCGCTGTCAAATGACGAGATTAATGTTGTCAATTTAGCAGGAACGCATTTGTCTTACTTAACAGAAACTAAATGTTGTTAAAAGAGATTGATTTATGGGCGCAGGGTGAGGTGGAAAAGGCCTATTAAATCGGAAATTTGGGACTATACGATCTACACGGCTCCACCACCCGGTTCAGGAGTGATTCTTAGTTTTATAATGAATATTCTTGAGGGTTTAGTGCCCACTGACAATGAGAATGTAATGTGGCAGCGAATGATAGAAACTTTTAAATGGGCATACGCCAGAAGGACAGAATTGGGTGATCCTGACAGGAATAGCATCGACGTCAGTAAGTCTATCATCTGATACGGTTAATAATTTGTAACGAGCATTAATAGACGTATTCAATTCTGCAAGATGAATTACTTTTCCTGGTAAGAGCACTTTACTTTAGATCATTAGATAAAAACCATCGAGTGCAATTAAAACTCGGTGATCACAGATAATGTTCTGTATTCGTGCTGAGTCATGGCCAGTAGGCAATTAAATTTTCTGAGAACATCTCTCATATCAACTAATCTGCCTCTGATGCAAGTGCACTTAACTGGAAAGAGCATTACAGTAATAGCAGCAACATTCGTTCGATTTCAGACCCAATCATCGAGAACTTGACATCGAAAGCCTATGCTGATGAAATTCGATCATTAATTAGTGATAGCGAAACAAGTAATGACCCGAAAAGGTATGGAGCTGTGTTGGAAACGCCCGATGATAGCGGAACAGCTCATGTTTCTGTTCTCGCACCTGATGGTTCTGCGGTTTCAGTCACTTCTACTGTCAATCAGGTGTATGTTATGTTCACTCTAAGTCATCGTATGTCTTTGCGCGTGAATTCTAATTCGAATTAACAGTTTAGGTGCAATGATACGCTCAAGGTCCACGGGGATAATATTCAACGACGAAATGGATGATTTCGGCTCGCCTAATATAACTAACGGGTTTGGCTTGCCACCCTCACCCGCTAATTTTATCGAGCCTGGCAAGAGGCCTCTAAGTTCCATGGCTCCCACGATAGTTGTAAATATTGTTGTGATAAAAAATCATTTTTTTGAAAGTTTCGTTTAACGAATACGATTTTCTGATAGGTGGATAATCGTGGAAGAGTCAGACTCGTCATAGGTGCCGCTGGTGGGACCAAGATAACGACTGCCATTGCACTCGGAATGGTGCTAAATATTGGGTATGGCTATGACATTAAAAGAACTATTGACCTCCCACGTATTCATCACCAGGTACGCTTTTTCCGGAATTTTACGAACCTTCATAAAATTTTAAATTGCCATTTTTACGATTTGTTTTACGATATAAAAGAACCTTCTATCTGTTTGTAGCTACTGCCTATGATCGTGCAAAATGAGAAAGGTTTCGATCCTATGGCCCTTGAATTTCTAAGAGGAATTGGTCATAATGTGAGTACATTTTCGGGAATTGGAAGTGCGGTTACAGCGGTGGCTAACAATAAAGGAGAGATCACTGCAAATTCGGACTACAGGAGGCAAGGAAGGGTTGCTGGATTTTAATAATCGAGAAGTATTTTTATTTTGCAATTAAAAATCCTTTTCTGTATACGAGAGGAATGGACTCCACCGAGAAAATGCCGTATCAGTATAATGAATAATATCTCTTACCCGTAAGAACTTCGATTGAAGTATATTTTCACGTAAACATCCGAGTGCTCGAATTCAGTATAAATTTGAGGACACGAGACGTAAACTCCGACGAGTATACATCTGTAAATAGTGATTCGGGTATTATTAAGCTACACGTATACCTTTAAATAAGAGTAATGCTGTGCAGAAGGTGTGAAAGATCAACATGAAGGTTATTAGGACTTGTACGATGATTCTTGTGGGATAGTTTCAATACATTTTTATAACAGAAACGTTTATTTATAAAAATAATACAGTTCTCCACTATTATTACAACACTTCACAAAAACGCATGATTTGCTTTGATATTTCGGAAATATATTTCAGCTTAATATAAAATCAAATTAGTCCATGCAACTTAATACTGAAAAACCAACATCTTTTAACAGTTTCCTATGTACTACTGCTGTCACTCTCTGAAAGTTGTGCCTGCTCTTTAACTTGTCTCGCGGAGCGTTTAAATTTCTTCGTTTTATTTAAGCCTTTCTTCGATTTACGAAGAACTTCGATGGCTTTAAGTTTCCTTTCTAAAGCAGCTGCTTTATCTTTTTCTCGCTGTGGTATATACTCTTTTATATCTTTTTTATCGGTTGCTATAGTGTTAGATAATAACTCGGGTTTTTCTTCTATTATTTCCTTACTGATTTCGGATACCCCTTCTTCTGGTTCCGTTGTTTTATTTGTTCGTGCTTTTCCCCTTCCCTTTTTCTTGGGTTTTCCGGTAATATCTTCAACGTCGGAGTCATCCTCATTGTTCAACCTCTTTACAGCTTTCTGAACCCGTTTGCTTAAACTGGGTTCTATCGATTTTGGACTCTCTTTTACTTGGAAATACAAATCGATTGCTTTTTGGCTTTTGTGTTCATCCAATTTTTTAAGTACCAACTTTATTTGCTCTTCAAATTTTACTTTTGTCCATCCAAACTTTTTCCTTGTGTAATCAGCTAAAAGAGTCAGATTCGGCTTTCCCCAGGTGAATCCCTCTTTAGATTCATTCACCGTAGGGAACAAATATGCTTGAACAACTGCTTGGCTTGGGAATCCTGTAACCGCGGAGACCTCTTACTATCTGAAAACAAATATCTGGGGACCAATTTGACATACCCTTTTGAATCTGCACGTTCTTTAATTTATTTCGTAAGCTTGTTTTGCCAGGGCCTGGTATTTTCCCTGACTTTACCCAAGCAGAGAAGTTTGTCAAGCCGTTTAATAAATTTTCTCCTTCTGTCGGAAAGGCTGCTAATATTTCTAGGGCAGTAACTGGCCCAATGCCAGTTACTCCCTGAGTATAATCACTACCGACTAATAAAGCTAATTGAATCATCTCGCGTCGCGTGAGTTCTGGAAAATAATGTTGGTCTTTCAGACCACTGAGAACATAGTATTTCATTAAGAGACTGGTGCTTACTGAAATGGTGCTGAATATCACAAGATCGAAACCTCAGTACTCTTTTATTGTTGTTGAAAAAATTCTTATAAACACACTTTCCCCCGAAAAGCCAAATATCAGAATCATCTGTAATTGTACCATCTGTGAGCTTAATTTGCTCCAGAAATGCGCACTGGGCTTCGGCTTCCATAGGCGCGATAATGTATGGGATTCCAAATAGTTGTAATAATTCCTGCGGGTCCAAATAATTTAATCCGAGTCTTATAATTAAAGACTATACAATGTATCAGCCCAATCAGTACCTGTGCTTCTGATCGAATCTGATCAGTGACGCCACTAGCTTGTCTTTCCAACTTTCCAATATTTGCCGCCAGATCTTCCTGTTCATCCTCCAATTGCGATTTTAGGGATATCAATTCCTCCTCGGTCATTGGTGGAGGGGCGGGGCTTGCATTTTTTATATCATCCAACCAAGACTCTAATTTTTGCGCATCTTCATTATCAATTGTCCCTATCTCAATATTTTGTTTCCTACTCTCAATAGAATCAGATACTCTTTCAGGTAAGTCCTTTTCAATATTGACTGCCACTGTGGAAACTTCTGATTTTTGATCTTCAATGTCCACTACAACTGGTTTAATAGTAACTTCTGCACTCGTAATTTCTCTTTCCATTTTTTCTGCCTTTTCTATATTATCTTTTAATTCTTTCTCAATTAGAGAGGATAGATCTGATTCTATTGAAACATCTATTTTGCCGTCTTCTTTTACCTCAAACGATGGGGATGATATGAAATCATTACTAGAACTTTCAAACACGTTGGCGAATAAGTCATTCTCTAGTTTCATGCTTGGGTCAATAGTTATTTGCAGTCCTGGTTTCGAAACACTCTTCCTTTCCGACTTTACCGATGGTATAGGTACATCTGGTATTTCTATAAAATCATCGGAGTCGGAATCTGTTGTCGACACATTCTTTTCCTCTGTTTGTACAGATGGTGTAATGCTCTCACATATTTCTTTCTCTTGAACCGTTGGATTTTGTAAGGTTTCTTCTTTCTCGGGGATTGTTTCGGTAAAAGGTTTAACAGATGCAACTTCTTCCAAAGTATTTGAATCTACAGCTTCCTTAGTGAGGTCTACAGTTTCACAGTTTCTTTTTGGACTTCCAGGTTCTGCCTTTATTTCATTTTTAATGTCACTCCCGTTTATCTTCGATTTATTTGTTTTATTATCAGACTTTGTTTGCTGGAGTAACATGAGAATTTGACGCTGTGTTAATCCACTATATTCTAGCATGTATGTTAATGCAGGGTTCAATGATTTCTTTCCAAAATATTTCTTAGCTAGTCGACGTGACTGATTTATTTCCGAGTCAGACTCGACGTCTACTTCGGAATCAGACTCCTTCTGAAATTGAGGAACATTTCTCAGGATAGGATCACTAGTATCAAGTAGTTCCACATCACTATCCCACTCATCGTTAGATAATTGATACTCATTAATATCCTCCACAATGGTAGCAAGCTTACTAGGACCCGCGATTGGTTCTACAACATTGTCGGCCGAAGTTTCTGATTGTTTTTCTTCTGAATCAGTGGTTTCAGAATTATTTTTTGCTAATGCATTTTTATCTGCAATTATTTCAATTCATTATACGTGTTCCAGTATACTTCGATCTAAGTGGCAGGATAGAAACATACCACTGATATAAATTAATCTAGTGGTACTATCTGCCGCTATGCGATATGCATCATCTCGAGAATCCTTTGTACTGATTCCTTCTTCTGTTAATAATTTATCTAATTCCTCTAAAGTGAGTGTTTTCCCGCCCATTTCCTTCTCCGCCGATTCCAATGATTCCTGAACAAATCTACGTTTAAGTAGACGTTTCATTTGAAATCCAGAGAAGTTATGGGACTCCTGAAGGTAATACATAGTCATGAGACCCATTTCGCATTTTTCAAGGATTCTCTAGCTGTGGTCTACATACTTCTGGCATTTCATGCAAACGACCCCAAGAGTTCTGCTTTCGCGTTTCTTTAAGATCGGTCAAAATGTCATAGCGAACATCCGCTGGCAAGGATTTGAATTCAAAACTAGATACATCTACGCTATGAATATTCCCCATCCACTTTGATTGCTTCCTCGGGCTTACGTGAGCGGAAGAATCAGAATCCTCGCTATCGCTAAATTCGATCTTACTCGAACCGGGCAGACTTGGTAGTATAAACATATCATTCTCAGCAGGATTATTCGACAAATGGGGAACTATTTGAGAAGGGTTGCTTGAACCATTCACCCCATCTGGGTTAAGAACAGTTTTAACTGCCCTATGTTTTATCAAGTTTGTTATCAAGTCTGCCTTCGTCTTCTGCGCTTTACTTGCTGCAATAGACTTCTGCTTCCTGCGTGAGGCCTGAGAAAACAAAAGAATGAGGAGACTCTTTTCTCACTACCTGGTTCCCACACTACACTAATTGTCTACAGACAATATTATAATCAAGATGGAAGTACAGTTTCATTAGTGGATGTGTACACCAAGCAAGACCTATTTAAGGAGCACAGTCCTTACTTGTGAATTCAATTACAATCAACCTTAGAGCTCAACACGTATAGACAAGTATGAGAATACTGTGTATTGGATACTTGCAATGGTATTTTTTTTCAGCATTGGAACACCCCCATCAAAAATAAAGATAGGTTTAATTTTGAAGTACAGAAGTTTACAAATTCTATGATACAATCCCAATAAATGGGCATTGGGTTTAGGATTGCCATGCCTGTCTTGATAGCCCTGTAGTATTTGATGAATCCAAATTGAAACATCTAAAACAGTTGCTGGAGTTAGAGAATCGTTCTGCCAAAGGATAAAGACGAACACTAAATTGCGCAATGTTAATCGAGACGTGCCGACAGCTAAGACTTTTCCCTCGAGGGTTTCCAACGGGACCGGCTTTCCCGTTGCATCAAGCAATCGCCAGAGACCAAATACACCCATCGTAAAACTCCTCGGATCTGTAAAAGCAAGCGTCTCCGAATTCCTCGCTGTATCGAAATAAAATTATTGTGAATTCGTATAATGACAATAATGGAAAGTGTGAAATATTTTCACTCTGATTTTGGAGCCGGTATACATAACCTATGCTGAACGATATATATATATATATACATAAGGAAACCTACCGTAAATTGGTCCATGCAAGATTCAACTAACAACTAATGTTTCACGGATGTAAATTCGATGGTTCACTCAACTTCTTCTTTCCATCGGATATTCCACACATTTTGTAACACAATTGTACGTCAGCTGGACTTGTTCTGCCTGCGACAAAGTCCTCGTTTCCTCGCGATCAGCTGACTATAAAAACAATATATCTGCGCAGGCTATGTCTCTAGAACGCATGCACTCGTGTGTCGCAATACTTGTGGATCAGCGCCCGGGGACGAATGCCATTCTCGCGGGTTCGCGTCACGTTTCAATCGCAGGCGAAAGAGAGGGATTTATTTTATGGGCAGCAGCTTCAGATGCATAATGACTACTTGGAACTCATTTTAAATATCACCGCGAGAAACTCCGTCTCCCCTTCTGTACGCTTCAGTCCACAGCTAATTGTAACACGCCCAGCACATTACAATGCTAAGTAACTTAATCAAGTATCTCGTGTACGTCCTAAAGGATTTAAATGCTGCACCGGATACATTTCAACCTTAAGCTCTAATTGCTTTCATTAAATAAATATAGATCTATTGCTATATTGTTCAATAGACCAAAATACTTTTGAGCACAGTGTTGAATATGTGCTCTAAATATATATCAGTTCCCACATCGCCTTACTGTTATCCTTATTCAACACAAATGAAATGAATTTATTGTCTTGAGAATGATAGTGTTCCTTGCTATGTAACTATAGTAACTTATTCGAGGATAATAGAGCCACGGAAGTGAGTAATTGCATGTTTCTGAGGAGAGTCAAAGGCACTGGCAGAAAATGGGCAAGAGCAGTCGAAAACGGTGGTCGGCTCTGCTCGAAATGGATTGTTTCGGGAAAGGTGAAGTGAAAAGTGCACGTTCTGGAGACGTTAATCGGAGTGTCGGCACCGCACGCACACGTCCTTTATTACGCAGCATCGGTGTTGGGTGTTGGGTGTTGGTGCGACTCGGTATGGGGCGTATGGGCTCGCACGATACGTAACATAAAACGTATCGCGGTGAGGGTGTGTGTGCGTTTGGCTGCATCGTCGGTATAGAGAGGCGGCCCGCGATGTGTATATCGTATCGTCATCATCGGCGAAGTGGAGTGAGGTAGAGGCCACCCACTCTTTCCCACAGCAGGTTTTTCCCACGCCCCCCAGGGTAACCCCAACATCCTTTTGCGGCAGCAATTCCACGGCCCGAAACGCTGCGGAGGGGAGCCCGACACTCACGTCAGGTGGGGAACAAGAGGGGAACTGGAGGCGCCTGCTTCTCTTGGCCCGTTCTACAATATTAAAACAATAGAATCTCCTCTAGCACTAGTCTAACCAATCTTATTCCATTATCCCCGAACTAATCGAACGTCCCAACATTCTTCGACAGCAAAGATTAACCGCGTTCTCAATGTTCCTTGTCCAGCAACCGATTTCCGCAACAAGAAGAACGGAAGTCTGCTTAAGAATCGGACCATTCTAGTCAATTAATCGAGCGGGCGAACCTCGATGTTGATAACTTGTATATCACTTGCGATTGTTGCATTGTTTAGTTGGAAAAGTGGTATATCTTATGGAGAGGATCGGTAGTCCGGTTCTCTTGGTTTAGAAGGAGTTGATCGGTAGTTTCGCGGCTTATCCTGGCGTAGAGAACCCCTCGTCCTCGTTTCTATCTACGGCCCTGCCACCGTCACTTATACGAGCCAGCAATAACTCCACGATGTCGCTTCGGACTTAGTTACTCGAGGAGAATCGTCAGGATCGGTTGTGCGGCTCGAGGGGAGTTCGTCATCTTGATTCAGCGATCAGAGATCGTGCCGAGGTGTCTCGAGGCTTGGCTGGTCGAACTTTTAATCAAGCGGGGCCATCGAAGATACGCGCTTTTAAAGAGAGGAACCGAACCTACCAATTTTATGGGGGGCCGACTTGACCCGAGTGGATTTGAAGCGGCGCGCGCGATCACTTGATTTCCTAGGGTTGGCAGGACTGTTCGGAAAATTCGGAAAGTGAACAGGTGTTTTTTGAATGGATTAGGGTGAATCGGCGAGGAGGACGCGATACGATTCGCGATTGCCAGAGAATACGGGCACGCCGCGTGATATCTCGCTGGAATCGGTCCTACAGAAGATGCACTGGGATCTGCAGCTGGATTTCGGCGGCGCCTCCTGGGGAAAATGAGGTGAGTGCTAGAACCGTAACCTGCCTAGAATCGCTGTAACCTTGCTATGCCGAAATGGTAAATAAACAATCCGCAGCTTCCTTATAATCTCGGCGATAGAAAGACTACTCTATTTGAAGGATTCATTTGCGACTGCTGCTCCAACTTGTGCTTTATTTGCACCGATTTGACGCTCGTATGCGTTTTACCCGGATTTTTGTCACGAAACACCCGTTATATGCATCCGTAGCGCTTCAATTCTTCATTCACTCTTTTTTGAATGATTAATGCACCTCTCGATTTGCTCCGGGGCATCCGCATCGACGGATGCTGCATGCGGAAATTAATATCCGATTTCATTCGCACCCGCTGTGTTTGATTCTCCCTTGAGCTTGCAAAATGTTGTTTGTTTGTGCAACAATGCTTTCAACACAATGTGCATGAGTGCATCATAAGCACCGACTTCACCACACAGATTTTGTGCTGAATAATGTATTTGTGCTGCTATTCTTGGAGCATTGAATTAAGTGTTCCTAGTAGAGGTAGCTTCCATCGTTGAGCAACGTCAAGTACGATTAAGCAGAATATTAGAGCATTCTGGAAACTAGCGAATGAAATTAATGCAATATCCAGACTATTCTCAGTAGAAAAAATTGCATGCAATTTTAGAACTACTGTAATCTTGCGTATGTTGCCCTTTGTACACAAAGTGTCATATGTATTATACATGGAGATTGAGTACATGTATATGCTGGCAAAGTTAATGAAAATAGTGGAGATTATAAAGTCAATTGGGATAGACTCTTTTAAAGAGCTCTGTGGTGCGTGGACTGATATTGGTAGGAGGCACAGGGGAGATCTAATTCATGCAGGAAAAATGAGCTCAGCTGGGTTCCCACACTATGTATGTGTGTTTCCTCTTTCCTGTGCTAAGACCAGCAATTCCTGGTAGTTCATTTAAAGAAAGATGCCTCGAGTTAATTATCTGCTACACTATGAAAAAAGCAAGAAATTTTCTCACGCTAAAACTTTAAATGAGCGAACACTTATTTCTTCCTGTGAGTGTATGAGATTGCATTGCATTTGATACCGCATGATTTTGCATTCTACACCCATGCCTGTGCATACATAATTTCGGTGTTGGTT
This sequence comes from Ectemnius continuus, assembly GCA_910591665.1. NCBI lineage: Eukaryota > Metazoa > Arthropoda > Insecta > Hymenoptera > Crabronidae > Ectemnius > Ectemnius continuus. The sequence continues at coordinate 397,480 of OU342868.1, read as the reverse complement.
TATTTGAAAAATTGTGTGAATGTTCTTATGGCCTTCATTGCAAGATCTGTACACCTCTAACAAATTTTCTTTGGCTTTGGAAAATGTGCTATTGGCAGGGAAGTACGTAACTCATTCTCCTCATACTTTCTATTCTGCATGACACTTATGGAATACGGCCCAACAGTTAGCTTAATCCGTGATAATGGGTAGCAATTGAATTGATTTCAGGTAGAGCAGTCTGAAGATGAAGAGGATGAAGATAGAGTGAAGCTGACAATACAGTTCTGTTGCATTGGCCCAAGGACTGCAGTGGAAATTAAATATGCCACACCAGTTTGAGCTGCCCACCATGGCACATGGCATGCAGTCTCCCCCATCGCCGACTTCGGTCATGTCGGTATATCCGCGATACAGTTCTGGCGTCTACAGGCCTGATCATCAAGATCAAAGACTGACGCGAGAAGCGATGGAGCGATATTTGCGCGACCGAAGCGATATGGTGATCGTGATCCTTCATGCTAAAGTAGCTCAGAAGTCGTACGGCAATGAAAAGCGCTTCTTTTGTCCACCACCCTGTATTTATCTCTTTGGGGATGGCTGGAGAATGAGGCAGGAACAAATGCTTCGCGAGGGAGAATCCGAACAGTCCGCTCAACTTTGCGCCTTCATCGGAATTGGGAATTCTGATCAAGACATGCAACAGCTAGATCTCAACAACGGCAAACAGTATTGTGCAGCGAAGACTCTATACATATCCGATTCGGACAAAAGGAAACATTTTATGCTCTCGGTGAAAATGTTCTACGGTAGCGGACATGACATCGGCGTATTTCACAGCAAACGAATAAAAGTGATCTCGAAACCCTCGAAAAAGAAACAGTCCCTAAAGAATGCCGACTTGTGCATTGCGAGCGGTACCAAAGTAGCACTGTTCAACCGATTGCGATCACAAACGGTGAGCACGCGTTACCTGCATGTAGAAAATGGGAATTTTCATGCGAGTTCGACACAGTGGGGTGCCTTTACTATTCATCTTCTGGATGATAATGAAAGCGAGTCTGAAGAATTCCAAGTTCGGGACGGCTATGTGCATTATGGTAGCACAGTGAAATTGGTATGTTCCGTGACTGGGATGGCTCTGCCACGTCTAGTTATCAGGAAAGTAGACAAGCAAATGGCGAGTCTCGAAGCAGATGATCCTGTGTCTCAATTGCACAAGTGCGCCTTTTACATGAAGGACACGGATCACATGTATCTCTGCCTATCCCAAGAACGGATCATCCAATTTCAAGCTACCCCCTGCCCCAAGGAGGCAAACAAAGAAATGATAAACGATGGTGCATGCTGGACTATAATCAGCACTGATAAAGCGGAATATCAATTTTTCGAGGGTATGGGACCTGTTCGCTCGCCGGTAACTCCTGTGCCACTGGTCCACAGCCTACATCTCAACGGTGGTGGCGACGTTGCGATGTTAGAGCTAACGGGCGATAATTTCACACCTAATCTTCAGGTGTGGTTCGGCGATGTCGAAGCGGAGACAATGTACAGATGCCAAGAAAGTATGCTGTGCGTAGTGCCAGACATCTCACTATTCAGGGGTGAGTGGCTTTGGGTGCGACAGCCAACACAAGTGCCCGTCTCCCTGGTTCGCAACGACGGCATCATTTACGCGACTGGATTGACTTTCACATATACCCCGGAACCAGGACCACGACCACACTGTCCACCCGCCGATGAGATTATGCGGGCCCCTCGCTCCATGCACAATCAAGCGAGCATGCCCCCAGCGATCGCGGATGTACCCTGGAACACACACCTACCCCCCCAGTCGGGTCTCTGATGCCTTCTAGATAATTACAGTGTGAACCAAAGTTTAAGACCTAACGAGACGGACGCTTCATCAGCGGCAAGCATTGACAATGAAACTGCGGACGAGCATGAGTGCTCCTTCGAGCCAACAGACCTCCTATCCGAAGTCAATATTGCGGCACGCAACTTAGACAATACAAAGACGTAGCGTCCGCTCAGCCTCTATGTGAGGATCTTGGCGGGCGCGCCCAGCACATGTACAATGCCGTGTATTATTTCCGTCGATACCTAGGTATCTAGCTTTAAGTTGTTGATAAAGATTGACAGAGATAATAATTTATAGCAATGCTAGACTAAGGAGCTTACTTTGTACGAATGTGAATACTTAGGCCAATTACACGATGAAATCTAAGAATCGAAAGAGCTCGCGAGAAAAACCGCTTTTGGTAAAGAACGGTACGGACCACGTACATACAATTACGGATGATCCGTGAAATTGCATATCGATAACTGAGAAATGGTTGTGCACTATATCCTTAAATAGTCCATTCTCGAATGATCTTATGAATCTCGCACTCGAGACTATCTGGTTCCATTCGCGAACCGACACTGTGTGAAAGAGAATGATGCACAAGGTGCATATATATAGTATACATAATAACATTAAGAATTATTTCAAGTGTACGCTCGACATTTTGTACATTTATAAATCTCTATAAGGAGGATCCGAGGCTAGAAGTCCAGTAGCACTTGCATCCTTTTCTCTTTACCGAAATCATATTCGATAAGTTCAACTTTTGCAATCGCCTATCAGTTCTCATGATATATCTTATTTTTTCTGTATATATCAATCTTCGTACCATGCATAACAAACACCCACGTCCCCCCACACTCACACATTTACCATTGCATTGTAATTTCAAAGGAATATCCGCAACTACTATGCACTGTACGGCATAGAGGTAGTCTTCATTTCACCATTGCGAGAATGAATTGCTACAAATTGATCGTGCGAACCGATCCAATTGCGAATTGGGCACGATGTGACCCGTCAAGTCCATATCACTTTGCGTCTAAGACTTTCCATTGCCTCGCTAACGCATAAAAGAGAAGGAAGAACGATATTACGCTTTTCAGCGGACGTCAGTCCGCCCGACAGAGAGAACTAGATATAATCCACTCTATTTTTTAATTCACCGTGTCACTTGTGAGAACACACGCGAGATTTTACTTTGAGCGAAAAGTAGACAGACAGAGAGAGAGAGAGAGAGAGAGAGAGCGAGAGAGAGCGAGAGAGAGCCTCGGTGCATTTTATGGGTGACAGACCAGAAGGAGAAGGTTACGCATACTCGAAACCAACGTTTTCATGTCCTATGATTTCAAAATAAATTAGAACACATTTCTAATAGTGCTGGCTTTGCTTGAGGACCACCCTGCATATATCTTCTCTCCAGATCCATACACGGTGTCACACCAACGCGATTACGCTGTGAATGAAGATAATAGGAGAATGCAAAAAACGATAGCATTGTTGTGATAGACAACAGGATCGGCTTGTCTCAGTTTCTTGACTTGGTCGAATCAGTACGCGGCCTTTTTCCGCGATAGAATCGAAAATAATCATCCGGCCAGGAAGTCCGATAAGATCGCCCTGAGAATTGTCTTCCTCACGAGAGATCTCTATTGTAAGAGAGGGGAAGAATGCCGGCGCTCACTCGGTGTGTATGCCATGGGAATTTACCCACGATTAAAATTTGCGCCGCGCAACTAGAGAACACTGATTATCTTTATTCACGGTAGTAAATGCGAATTAATAATAATTACATCCTTAACGTGTCATTGGACGGATAAGAGTTTTGATGCTTGTTATCATTGGCCGAGCCACTGAAATATTCATTGGCTCATTTGCCTGCGAGAATCACTCTCAATTATTATTTATAAATACGATGGCGATCTTAACTGCCGCCCTCGCGACCAATAATCCAATTGCAATTTACAACTATCAAACGTACCAGAGATATCTAAGGTTTTGCCAAGTTATATTCACTATGTGTAATATATTAAAATATTATTTTACAAAGTGATACGAAAATCTTACTCTTAAGTAAATCGTACCTATACAATTGCCTCGGTTGATGGATCATGACCCGTTTCCGTCGACCGATCATCGTACGTCCTAATTATAAATTAATAAGCATGAAAGTGATAAGGTGATCCTCGCGTACTTGATGTTAGTCGGGCATAACTAGTCTGGAATGGAGGATCTTCGAATTCTAAATGAAATGGGAAGCACTCACGACACGATATCGTCTCGGGCACAAGGCACTCTCGAGGGCCGCAATCTATTTTATCCGTATAGTACGTTGCTTATTCATATTTGTGAGCATTAGGGAAATGTACGACGTTAAAAGGTCGTCCATTTTATAGCCGAGCGAAGTCTCGCAGAGGAGCTTCGATCCGCGCACCAGGTTTCCTATTGTCATGTGGAAGTAGGTATTACCGGAAGACCAATTCGAGATTCTCGTGAACGGGTGAGTCACCAGTATGTCCTGCAAGCAAACCAATTATTCCTCCAACACTCAACATCAACCTTACTCCCATTAATTATCCTAGATTCCTCCGACCCCCTACCTTTGTCTGCGGGTGTATTAGACTCACGCCATGCTTATTAATAGCGATCAGTAATAATTCGGGATAATTGGGCTCTGTGCTCTGCTTGACCTCGAAAAATGCTGATCCAAACGTCGGCCACCGATAGACAATCTTTAAGAATGTGATCTTCGCGTCCTCCGGACTCATTCCAGCATCCTGATTGTACGCTGCTATTATCGACCTTTTCCAATCATTCGCGCTTTGTACTTTTACCAAATCTCCCGGTATAAGTTCCCTCAGCATTTGCCTGAAAACATAAAGAAAGGCTCTCAAGTTTTACTGGTAAACAGAGTGAGTAGAAATGATTGTCAACTAACGGGATGGCTTGCAGTTCTTGTTTACTCTCGCCAAATCGAACCCTATACACCAAAGCAGCCAGTCTCGATGCTTCCTCCTTTGTGCACTTGTGGTACCCTGTCACCAAATGAACAATTATTCAATGGCACTCGATACAAGTAGATTTATTAGAGAAAGCATCAATGAAAGGTAAAAGAAAGACTTGCCTCTCAATAACTTGGGAAGCTCTTGGTGGAAGTGGAAAATGAGATCGGCGTTCCTGTCTTTACCTGGGACGGTATTGGTCCACAGCTTTTTCATAAAGAACACTTGATATGTAAATTGTGGCGCGACACCTGCAACAATCATTAAAATTCATGCGACTCCCATTTGAAATACAACAAAGCGGCCAAATATACATGTCATTCTTTTATACCGTCACGCGATGGCCGAGCTTTCCTTATCCAGTCGGTCAAGTGTCGCACGAAGTCGAAGAAAAAGTCCCCTTCTGGCACAGAAATCACTTTGTCCGCAATCTTTACAAACAAACTGAAACCCTCCGCCGAACGTAGATTTAATCTTTGTGCGATATTCTGGCAGAAATCTTTTGCTCTCGTTGATGAGTCCACTTCGAATGCCTATGAATGAAATAATCTGTCAGTAGAATAAAGGTTCTACGTGAAGAAATTGGTTTTCTAAGGAAATATACCTCGTCGGTATCGTCAGGGAAGTAAACTTTATGGAAGATCTGTGTGGTCTTGTGTTGTATGGCTTCGACTTCGACTTGATGTGGCGGATACTTTCGTTGACCATTTCGTAAAGTCTTCTGCAGCCTTTGCAGAGAGTCCTGCGATATTGGATGTCGCCTTGTACGAAGGAACAGTGTCAATTCCTTAAGAAGACTTTGACTGCAGGTGAATAAACCAGTAGCCAGCCACATAAGTTCCCACCCCCGTTCCTCGCTCAATCGATTCCTATTGTCCGTCAATTGTTTCATGATCTGGCAGTAGATTTCATCCCGTAGGATCTCATTCTTCAGTGGTCCATCGAAGATGAGATCGGTGTACTCATTGCCGATGCGTGGTCTCTTTGTCGGCAAATCTCCCATGTACTTCAAGATCGCATTAAAGGCGAAACAGGCTTCTTCGGCGAGTTCTTCTTTAGAAACTAGTTTTTTCAAGAGCGGTTGTTTAATGGGATCCCTCGAGTGATGCCAGAGTTCATCTGTGTGTCCTCGACGGGCTGTTGTGAGGGTGAGAGCCTTCGACATTGTCCTCTTGGGTGGTGTTCGGAAGTGGTCGATCGCATACTCCAACAAAGTATGTGGTTTATCTCGAGGTTCTACTCCATTTATCTGTTGGGGATACAATCTTCGACCATTCTCTGTTCCCTCAATGCTGAATAAGGACAATATATCATTGGGTGGTTTTGACAACGATGGTAGAACATAAACCGTCTCTGCTGGGAAGTCACCCTTCTCCATAGTCCTCTCGCAAGTGCCTACGCACCATCCTGAATTAAGGACGGTCTCCCCAGTACTTTCATCTTCCAGAACAATCAAATCTCCCTTCTGGAAACTGACGAACGACGAGGATTCACCCGGCGCTTTGTAGTCTTGCAGAGCAATCACGAATTTGCTACGTTTCTTCAATCCTTCCAAGAAGTAGACCACTAAGTCTCTTATATCCTCAGCATTCGGACTTTGGAAAGTGAACTCCTCTCCCCGAACTGTCGACAAGCTGAAAGTTTGCGTGAACATCTTGTTCGTTTTCTGACTAGATACAGTGGTGATCTCCGGGAAAGATAATTCGAGGAGGACCTGTTCTTGATCGTCGACCACGTAAACTCCTGTCCAATTAACAGCTATGATGACGTCATTCTTAGGCAGATTAGGTCCTGAATTCCTGTAGGCTTCGTAAAACCGTGAGAATAACAGGGGCCACTTGAACTTGGCATATCCTACTATGTCTTCCTTCACACGTAACGCAGGTACCTTCTCCTTCAAATAATAACTCTTCTTGTACGCTTGGAGGACAAGGTGACCCCATCGATCAATTGCTTTCTCGATACCAGTCAAACAATAATCAGGAATATAATTTGGTAGCAGGGTGTACAACCTATCTACATTCATATCGGTGTGATATTCGATGTAGTATTGTTGTGCTGCAATCATTGCAAGATCTTCTTCTTTATCACATCTGTACTCGCCAAATTTCACACCCCGAACTACTTGTTGATAGATCAAATTAGTGGCGACTTGATCCTCCGTAGGTTCATGCCACGGTGCGAATATTTCTTTCCTGAAGAAAAGCCTCCAAGGGGCATTTCGTTCTTGAGCACCTTGTTCCTTGGCATATTGCTCGCATTGTGAAATAGCATCCATCACGTGGTCCCCACCGCTTCCAAGAGAAGAGACCTTATCGAAAAGTGCGATGTACAATGAAAATCCAAATTGATCCCTCAAGGAAATCTTGTCGGATAATTGATTGCACAGTTCCCTCGCGGTGGTGGCTGAGTCCGCCAAAAGAGTCTTCGTGTTTCCGTCCATGAATGTGATTGGTAACATGATGGGTTTCTTTGATTTGGTGGCTTGTAATTCAAGCCAGCTCGGAGGTTGATTGCGAGTGCCATTATTGAAGGTTCTCTTTAACCTATCCTCGCAATACGGTGCGTATCCTGGTGGTCCTTCGCGAATGAAGGCTCGCAAATAATTGACAAATTTTTCCGATGGGGCAAAGCAACCAACGCAAAGTGATAACAAAATCCAACCACGCGCATGCGACGATTTCGAAGGGTTATTCGTTAATTGTTTACAAATCTGACAGTAGATTTCATCCCTGAGTTCTGCCCGAAGTATACCATGGCCAATTATAAAGTGTAATTTTTCAAGATTCGATGTAGGCCTCGCTTCTAACCAGGATTGGTAGCTGTCTGCCGTGTATTCGTCCTCCTGGAGCTTTCTTCTCACGTCTTCACCTAATTTATTCTTTCGCTTTAAAGTCAGTGATACTAATTTGTGTCTAATCGACCGTGGCTTTTGTCTCAGGAATGATTCAGGGTCGACACCCATCATTTGAGCCTCCTGGAATTCTTTGCTTCTAATAAAATTTCGCCCTAAAGTCGCTGTGACTTTTGACATGACTGAGGTCGTATCTCGATCCATGGTATGAAACCTGGGCTCTGGCAGATCACCGGTAAACCGTAGAATTGTAATCCATAAGGCTTGGGCAGCAAGTTGGTCTCCTTGAGTATGCAGTGGTAATAAAGGATGCTTAAGTGGCTTTCTTGAGTACTGATGAGTAATATTTCCTTGGAAATATGTGGCTGCGAATTTTTGGAACTTGAATTCGGACAAGTCCTCCTCGTCTTCTGAAGCAGTCTGAACGGGACTGATAATCTCTTGCTGATCTGCCTTTGGCGCTGGCAAATCATTAAATACAGAAGTTTCTCTAGCGGGAGTGGGTGCCTCACTGCTAGAATCTGGCAGGAAGTCGAACATAGCTTCGACAAGTTTACTATCATCCACTGGTTCATCTTGTTTCTTGGCAGCATCATTAATTAAATTCTTCTTGATCTCCATCCTACGCCTGTCTTCTAATTCCATTTCTATTTCTTTCCTCTCGAGCTCTTGTATTCTCTCCTGTAAATTGATGAATCTATAATTAGTCCCCACCATTATACGCAAGATCTGTAAGATAGTTGTATCAAAAAACTGTAGAGGAACTTCAACAATTTTCGATTTTTCGAAGGTTCTGGGACCGGGACGAAAGCTTGATTTTTCGATTGCTCGTGTCTCAAAACGGATAAAAAACATCAATGTTGTGGGGGAAATGCCGGAATTCTACCTAAAACACCTGGAAAACCGATCTGGAATATTTCATTTCAACGGTTTTCCCTATGTTTTTTTATCTTCCCGACCTTTCCCGGGACTGAAACTTTGTAGAAAGTGTTTTTTTGCATCGAGGAAGAAGTAGAAAAAATGCCAGAGCCCTAGCTCAAAATTAATTTTTTCGCAAATTTTTTAAGGCATACCCCTTCAAAAATTTTCGATTTTTCGAAGGTTCTGGGACCGGGACGAACGCTTGATTTTTCGATTGCTCGTGTCTCAAAACGGATAAAAAACATAAATGTTGTGGGGCAAATGCCGGAATTCTATCTAAAACACGTGGAAAACCAATCTGGAATATTTCATTTCGACGGTTTTCCCTATGTTTTTTTATCTTCCCGCCCTCTCCCGGGGCTGAAACTTTGTAGAAAGTGTTTTTTTGCAACGAGGAAGAAGTAGAAAAAATTCCAGAGCCCTAGCTCAAAATTCATTTTTTCGCAAATTTTTTAAGGCATACCCCTTCAAAAATTTTCGATTTTTCGAAGGTTCTGGGACCGGGACGAACGCTTGATTTTTCGATTGCTCGTGTCTCAAAACGGATAAAAAACATAAATGTTGTGGGGGAAATGCCGGAATTCTACCTAAAACACATGGAAAACCGATCTGGAATATTTCATTTTAGCGGTTTTCCTCATGTTTTTTTATCTTCCCGACCTTTCCCGGGACTGAAACTTTGTAGAAAGTGTTTTTTTGCAACGAGGAAGAAGTAGAAAAAATTCCAGAGCCCTAGCTCAAAATTCATTTTTTCGCAAATTTTTTAAGGCATACCCCTTCAAAAATTTTCGATTTTTCGAAGGTTCTGGGACCGGGACGAACGCTTGATTTTTCGATTGCTCGTGTCTCAAAACGGATAAAAAACATAAATGTTGTGGGGGAAATGCCGGAATTCTACCTAAAACACATGGAAAACCGATCTGGAATATTTCATTTTAGCGGTTTTCCTCATGTTTTTTTATCTTCCCGACCTTTCCCGGGACTGAAACTTTGTAGAAAGTGTTTTTTTGCAACGAGGAAGAAGTAGACAAAATTCCAGAGCCCTAGCTCAAAATTCATTTTTTCGCAAATTTTTTAAGGCATACCCCTTCAAAAATTTTCGATTTTTCGAAGGTTCTGGGACCGGGACGAACGCTTGATTTTTCGATTGCTCGTGTCTCAAAACGGATAAAAAACATAAATGTTGTGGGGGAAATGCCGGAATTCTACCTAAAACATACGGAAAACCGATCTTGAATATTTCATTTTAGCGGTTTTCCTCATGTTTTTTTATCTTCCCGGCCTTTCCCGGGACTGAAACTTTGTAGAAAGTGTTTTTTTGTATCGAGGAAGAAGTAGAAAAAATTCCAGAGCCCTAGCTCAAAATTCATTTTTTCGCAAATTTTTTAAGGCATACCCCTTCAAAAATTTTCGATTTTTCGAAGGTCTCGGGACCGCAACGAACGCTTGATTTTTCGATTGCTCGTGTCTCAAAACGGATAAAAAACATCAATGTTGTGGGGGAAGTGCCGGATTTCTACCTAAAACACGCGGAAAACCGATCTTGAATATTTCATTTTAGCGGTTTTCCTCATGTTTTTTTATCGTCCCGACCTTTCCCGGGGCTGAAACTTTGTAGAAAGTGTTTTTTTGCATCGAGGAAGAAGTAGAAAAAATGCCAGAGCCCTAGGTGAAAATTCATTTTTTCGCAAATTTTTTAAGGGGACATTGACTGCCGGGACGCAATACTGATAGAACTATCTTAAAGGAAATGAAGCTACATACCCTGTAGTTTTGTTCTGCGATCTCCTTGGCCCTCTTGTTACCCTGATCTTTCAGCTCTCGCTCCTCCTTCTTCCTAAGCCTCAAAACTTCCACGTGCAATCGGTACTCGTACTGAACTTTCTTGTATCGTCTCTGAGCGATCAATCGTCGCACGTGTGCTTGAATTTTGACAATGGCCCATAGTTTCTTCTGGAACATCTTTCGCACTAGGTAACCTCTCGATCTTGCCTGAAGGGCAACGATGTGTCCTCGCAAGTGTCTGAATCGATGCGAAAGCACCCTTGATCTAATTAAAGCTTGGAGTCTCATGTATCCTATTCGCATGCGTTTATATCTCTGTCTTTGAGCGTAACCTCTCCAATATTTCTGAGTAATTATTGCAGCTGCTCTCAAACGAAGGAATCTCCTCCTATAGACCCATCCACGAATATTCTTTTGAAGGATCAAAATCTTTCGTGTCAAGACCCGATCTCTTTCCTGCTCAAGATACAAATCGTGAGCATCCTTCAGGAAGACTTTGGTATGGCCGAGCTGATAGTCCGATCTCCCCAAAACTATGTGACAAATTTTAGCTGTCGCTCCCCTACAGTCCACCTGTTGTGATTGGATAATTGAATCACACCCTTACTTGGGGCAATATCGAAATGAATGATTAAAAACTACATACTTTATGAGCTGGAGGTACACCGGGGATAAGGAATCTGTATCTTTCCACGAATTCTGGAAAGGAGTGCCTGATTGGGTAGCCAGCTCTTCGTATTCTAATGGTTTCCATCATACCAGAGTATCTCAGTTGCCGACAGCAAAGTCCTCTGTCAAACATCTGCAATGCAAATAATAATGAGGCAGGGTTCGCAATTTTTCCATAATGGTTTTCTTACCATAGGTTTTTTGTATTCATTCGGCTTAATGCACCTAATGAAGAATGGTTGACAGTTACACAATGTTCTCATGAGAGAATCCAAGGATTTCTTGAACTGACTGGATAAGGTGGGAGCTCTCTTTCTCGTTTCCGAACCCATTCCAATATCCTCGACAAAGCAGACTTGGAGAAATTTATTGGAGGATATGTGAATTAATTGCAGCAAGTCTGCACTAAAAGTATCCCTGTTCTTTTCGAGGAAACTCCTGGTATCGTAAAATACAACACCCGCAAAATGATTCAAACCAAAAGACGTGTTAATATCTGACTTGGGTTTCAAGTAATTTCTATGACTGCCATGAGTCTTATGAATTTTCGCCAACATAGTTTGATCTGTGCCCTAAAAATTCGAAAAGGTCATACACAAGAATCATAATTATTGTACGATATAAAATCAGCGCTCGTACTTTGGGAAACTTGGACTCTTCATCGATCAAAGCCATGATGTTCAATTGCTTCACTGCAATCAGATCGAGGGCATCTTGATTGTCGACGAATTCTATGTGCTGCCAATTGATACCCTCGTGATTGTACTCCTCTTGCTCCAGCTTAAATATGTGCTGAACAAAGAACTGCTGGAGATTCTCATTGGCGTAGTTGATGCAGAATTGTTCGAAGCTATTGTGATTGAAATTCTCGAATCCAAATATATCCAGCACACCTATAGCACTGCGAGAAGTGTGCTTCGGCCTGTAAATAGCTTCGTTGATTTTTTTCACTATGTGTATGAAAAGCCGGCCGTAGATTCCTTTGACAAATGCGTCTCTAATATCTACTGATTGTTCCCTCGATAATGTCGATACCTAGAACGTAATCATTAGTTATTTGAAAATCATTATCCAGCCAATCACTCATAATTCCGTCGATGATAATTCTACTTACGACTGTCTCACCATGAGCAAATATCGTTCTACGTGTAAGAGCATCTATCAGAGATTGCACAGGCACCCCCAACAAGTGTGCGACCCTTTTGACATTTGTCTGCTCGGGTATTTCCGTCGCATCTAAATTATCTGTAAAATTAGACTTGCCGGATTATTCAAATAATTTCATATTCATTTTCAAGGCAATCTCCCAGGTCTTACCTACAACTGTCGCTCGATACTTAATATTTCCCATGTGCAATAGGGCTGCAAGGAGTTTAAGTATCTCCCAGATTTCTGAGTCCGTAAAAAGCAGGACTTTCATAGCCGATCTGATATCTGCGAATTCCGCAGCATCATCCCTACCCTCGCAAGTAATGCTGCCACCCTAAAATCTCTTCATTAATACACTAAGAGATTATAAAGAAATAGAAACCGAAAGATTCTTACTCCTGTGAGATATCTATAAGATGAGGCATCCTCTAATTCCAATTTGGACTTCTCCTCTTTCGAAAGGCCAGCCAACATACAATAGAATACATGATAATTCCTTTCATCCATACTTTGCGACACTATTCGTGACTTCTCCAGGAGATATTGTTCTATTTTCGCCCCTTCTATTACCCCTTGATCATTGAAATGGATATCGATGTATTTCCCAAAACGAGATGAATTGTCGTTCCTCACCGTCTTCGCGTTACCAAAGGCTGCGAGAAAGATACTTCTATTTATCTATTGTTTGGGGGCAGAATCGTACAGAGGATCATCGTAGGAATACCTTCCAGAATAGGATTGGCCTCGAGAATCTGTTGTTCGATCCAAGAATGTTTCCCACTGATCGCTGCGAGATATTGCAAGATCAACTTGGTACTTTCTGTCTTGCCAGCACCGCTCTCGCCGCTACGGCATTAACAATACGTTCATTAATGCTGCAACAATAGCCGGATAATTTGCAAGCCCTGGAAAATGACTGCTACCTGATCACTATGCACTGATCTTGGCCATAACGATTCATGTGTGCGTAACTGTTGTCGCCAATGGCAAATATGTGCGGTGGCAGCTCGCCGATTTTCCGATCCTTGTACAGTTTGATCTGTTCGGCGGTGTAGATCGGCAGGATCTGATAAGGATTGACGGCGACCAGGATCGAGCCTGTGTATGTCTGGTAGAAGAACGTTTGTCCTAAGTAGTTTGGCGAATTTTCCCCTGATTTCCAATGTCCTAACTACGACTTACATAAATGAGATTCTCATTGTAACGAATGAGGAGGTTGCGAAGAATGCCGGCCTCATGGAGGTCTCCCAAACTGATCATATCTTCGACACCTTGCACAGATGTAGCGTGCATCGCCTTGATCCGCCTTTCCGGAGTTAGCCATTGTTCCTAAAATGTTATTTTATGTTGTTTCTCCATGGTTGCTTCAATTCAGGAGTGGTGGACTCGTTGGAAAAGAAGCGGGGACATAGTAAGAAAAAGGTTGGAGTTGGAGTGTTCCCATTAGGAGTAGAGGACGTCGCGCGGGCCATGAGAAGTAGGCGATGATTACCTTGTTATCGTCGTCTTTCACTTGAATCCGCCTGCCTTCGGCCGAGATCACCCGTGCTCCGATCGCGACGTCAAACTCTTTCCCTGAGATTGGTTCGATCCATATGTAGTCCCCCTGAGCAGTCAATATTTCCCCATTTATCAAATCAAACCTTCATTCAATTCCTTGGAGTAGAAACTATTCATAAATCCCGAGAGTATTTCCATATGACGTCAGTAATAATCGTTCCCCTTATCTATTTGATAATCCAGCTATGAGTCACTGGTAACAACAGTCTGAAAATCTACTTTTCAAGGCCGACTCTGCTCGAACCTTTATGGAATAGAAGAAAATAAAGGAAAAGTGTGACACGCTCTATCAGTTATGCTATTGGCACGTACTCGCATGTCCTCAATTGAGGTGGAAGGTAGCGAACGTGTTGGCAGAGTTATGATACTGGCACAGCGGTATCTCAAACGCTTTAATTAAATAACCGGCAGTACACGCTATTTACTAACACGCTCTTTATTCTCGCTAATTCCGCGTAATTGCTAGAACAGAAATATAAGCTGTTCAGCTGTTAAAAGATGAATAGTAGGAAATATCGATTGCACTTGAGTATATCAGAAGTACAGTACCCTTCGACCTTACATTCGTTCGTCGGCCTTTCCTCAACTTATCGAGCAGCATTGTCCAGAGACTGCACCTATACTCGTTTCACCGATCGACCTGCCGTTCCTCTCCGATATAATTTAATTAGCTCGGAGTGCTGTACTGCCACGGCTTCCTTCGTTAGAACCTACCCATTGTCTACCCAAGATCACCGACTTCCAGCCGACAAGAAAGTTGAGACGACCTACTCATTTTATCCCTGACAGAGCTAAATTATTATAGAAAATAGCTGAACAACAATCTATTATGTAGAATGCTTCACGGAGCGAAGTACAAGGTTCGAGAACCGTTAGCCCATTCTCTCCAGATGCATCTATACGAATGCAAGCCTCGTCGCTGATATTCCTATATGTTCCGATTGTTCACCTCACCGGAACATCGGAAGAGATCTCTGCTGTGCTCGCAAGGCCCGAAAAACCGGCCCCGATTTATTCTGGTCCTACTTCCTCGCGATTTTACTTTCGTACAGCCGACACCGATCGATCCTACAAACTAATTCTGTTCGTCGAACTCGGTAGGAGTCTAGTTCGCAGGGCGGAAGCACCTGTCGATGATTGGTCATTGGTTTGACGAGGGGAATTGATAGACGGGTGATTAGCCGGCGATGATTTCAATTAAAGGCGTGCGAAGAGAATGAAGTCGGTATCGGGCAGGGTGGTGGAAACGCAAACGTTCGAGAAAGCAATCTACGTCCCGTTATACGACGGCTGCTGCTCTTCTCCCGCGAAATCCTCAGCCGTTGCACAGGGCAGACACCGACCTCACTCTGATGAAGGACCGTTAACTATGCCTAATTAATTGACCATTCCTCGTGCGAAAAGTACCCCCGCGCTCCCAGAAACGAAACTCCACGACCTCATAATCCTTATACATTGATTTCGTTGCGCGTGACCTCGCCAATATTAATGCACTCTTTTTTCGGGCAGTGAAATCGCATTCCAAAACGTATTGTTGAATCTGGAGTGCTTTAATTATTAAAGGCGGTGGTTCCCCATTGGTTCGGGCTCGTTACGGGAAATTAACCGGGCGAACAATCGGAGTGCAGGCGGAATAATTGTCGCAACACCGCTTTCTCGGAAGAGCGCATCATTGCTCTCGCAATTGCCTCGTTGGTAAGGTATCCTTTGCCTTTCACAATAGGTGTTATACGTTTTTCAACTGGAGCCATTGTGCCAGGGCAAGATTGCGCCCACTGCTTTCGGTAGATGTAAGACCTTCCGAAATCAATGCTGGCAGAGAGTACAGATGCGGGTGGCCTTGTGAATTACGATAAACTGAAGGCAAACCAGTTGGCCGATCGTCTAGTCAGAGAGGTGCAAGAAGCGTATGCCAAGCGTACCCCGCATTTTCTACTTATAGTTGGATCAGGCAAAAACAGATTGAAAATAGCCTTTAATATCCGAACGAGTTTGCATAAACCAGTTGCTCCTTTATTTTATAACTACTTCGAACCCATACAACCCAGATATTACCCTACCTTCAAGAATAGCATGTAATTCGAGGATCAATTGTTCCCTCGAAATTTGAGTAGCATGCCAGCTCTTCTTCTACAAGAAGAAAGGTGTGACGAGCTGGCAAGAGAATTCCAAGTCGCACGTATTTGCTTATTCGGTTATTTTCACTCGCCACATACTCCTAGTGACCGTCTTCCGCGATAACGAGCCGGAGAACATTAACGTAGGAGATTCTCACGAGATCGGGACGTGCTTAGTATATACCAAAGCATTGAGAGAACACGGATTTCTCGTATTGACGCAGTGCGCCAGAAGGATTTCCAATTGCGCGCGAGAACCGGCTTTTCCCCTCGGCGAAAGATCATCGCGCTGCTATTAATTGCCACTTACCCGCGTGACGATGACCATCTCTTAAGTCGTGGTTGCCGGCACTCCGCCTGGAAGAAAAGTGAACTTGTGCCAATCTAGTCGTTGTCTCGTTAGATTGATGATGGAAAGGATAAAGGGACTCCTGGATCATGGAAGAGGATTGGATGCTCTGTTTATTATTAAAGGTATGCGTCGAGGACGGCCTCTCAGAGTACACGAGATACCTAATCTACGGTTCGATGGCATGCCAGATAAGAGTGGAGCCAGCACATCAATTTCCACGATTCGGATATCTGGAGCATCTTTATCAGGCTGTGTATCTACTACGGGTGGACACGTGCATAGGAGGCCTGATGCGCCGCGCCGCGCCGCGCCGCGCCGCGCCAGCCTCGGTGCATCTGTGTATTCGGGGAAGCGGCATTCCAGTATATGCGACGATGATGTCTGCCCGATCACCGTTACCGTAGAAGCAGCACAAGCACACAAACCTGTTCGCAAAAGTGGGTTAGGCACTTTGTACCACCGAGAGCGGTACGGCTTCGAGAGGATCTTCTCAGGCATTCTCTCTTTCTCTCTCCTGCCTCCTCTCTCGTCAAGAAGCTATTGACTTGATCCCGATCCCGATCCCGATCCCGATCCTGCCCCTCGCAGCAATTCATCGAAAGCCTGTGACCGCATTGCTTCGCGCACTACGAATTTATCGAAGCGAGATCAATTCGATCGGATTTGCCCCGGTGCCGATTCAGTCAGACTCAAACTGCAATTCACGCTCGGCTACCTAACGTAATCCCATGGAACCGATTTGGATCGACTTCGTGACGAGATCGGTTCGCTCCTCGCGGAAATAAAGACAGAGAAAGCTAATCTGTCGCACGCATTGTCGTCCAAGTGGCGTGGACTATTTATTGTTGGCAGGAATGATAGATACGATACTGGCTATTTACACCCTCTGTTTCCCTTGGATTCATGTGGGAGGGGTTTGGCAATTTTTAGGTCGATGAACCAGTCTCCTCCGGTGTAATTAGCTCGACTCAGTCACGCTGGATCTTGGAAGCAACACGTAGGAATCTCCGGCTTCGAAGCCAGCGGTTGCCCGCTTACGTAATACCACGGTATGCTCTCCTTTCAGTAGGATATTAGTTGCTACACCTTCGAAGCTGGTTTAACCGCGGCAATGCCAATGTCACTCGAGCAAAGATGCAAGTCCCCGCGTTTCAATCCTGTCCCCCATACAACCTGTTTCACTCGCCTCCTCTGACAGCAGTCCTACATCTCAATTCTTATGCGCACACACAGATTTTACTCCAGTAACTTCTCTATCACGCATTTCTATTTACGAAGAAGACACTCACTAGATTAGGTCACAATCTTTCGAGATGTATCAATTCTTCCCAGTTAATTTCCATTCAACGCTCCCAGTTATTATTGTATAATGATGGAAGGAATCCTTTGAATCTCCAGTAAGAAATGGTAATTCATAGAATGAGATTGGGGCAAGTGCGAGGGCCAATGAGAATTACGGATCCGAGCAGTCTTTCCTTGAACTTGAATGGCGCGACTTGAAGAGGCGTCCCAGTCATTGACTTTGAAAATATCTGGAGAACGGTCAGTGGCGTAGGAGAGCCGCGCACGCAGGAGACTTTAACGGCCGATCAAACAACAACGCGTGACCACCTTCTATCTTCTGCTTCTCCTAGCATCCCCATCACTCCCAATCATTTGGAAAGGCTCATTTTCTTCCAATAACCGTACGATTATCGCTCGATTATTATTCGTGCGGGACACACTCGCCTGGACTTGGTTAAAGTTGCCACAAAGAACAGTTGTATTCTAACTCTTGGAGGGACTCCGCTCGCTCGTGTCACTTGCGATCCGACTCTGCCAGTTCCATTCATCCGATTTATTCGGCCGTAAAAACAGAGAGGTCTGTTGTGTTGTATGGGATAGTAGTATTCTAAGCGGATTTGTGACGTCAGATCAGTATCAGTGAATCGAGACTTGGCTTGGTTTATGTTTGAGACTGGAGGAAGAGGAGTTCAAGGTTCCCCTGTCTGTTAGTGGCAGGCAGGCATTAGCTTTCAAGGCACGCTTTTCGAGCGAGAAGCACGCTGCTCCCGGGAGCTTGAACTTCCGCTGACTAGAAAGAGCAGAGCACCGGAAGCTGCTGGCCCCTTTTACCGGGGCAGCATGTTATCCGGAAAATCATGCTACTGGCACGCACAGAGTACGCATGGCCACATATCATTCGGCGATCTTGAATCTTTTATTAATCCTTAATCCTTGGAATCACTGTTTATTTTAACTTGGGGTACGCACAATCGAATGACTGTTGGAATGGTTGACGATCAGATGCATGGAGGAGCGAGAGCTAATTTTAAAATGTGGCACTTTTGAAGGAGCTATTAATTAGAAAGGTAATCCGAAGGAGGCATAAAAGAGGCGCGATGTACTCGAGAGGCATGACGCGATAAAAGGTAACTATGGAGATTGGGGAAAGGTGGATAGGTCTAGGATTTCGGAGGTGGACGTTGGAGAAAAGATTGGGCAGGTGTGCATGTCGAGGCTTATTGTTACCGGGGGAAAGATCGAGGATCGGGACGTACCTGGTGCGAGTAACGAGAAACACGACGGTATCGGCTATATGTCGGCACACTCCATTAAGAAGCACTGCACTGCACTTCAGACGCGGCGTAAAGCTTGTTGCTCATGTCCGAATTCGAGGATTGAAATCCCCGAGACTCGCGGAGGATGAACCGGAACAAGTACTGGCGACGATCTCCGGGAGAACGGGCGAGTAGAAAAACTCGAGGAAACACTAAGCTAAAGGAGGAAGAGCAGCGGTAGTTGTTACGGAGGATGGGCCACGGCGACCGGCACATTAACACGTCTACTCGGCGAGCTTCGGTTCGAATCGGGCGTGCCAGGTGGAACTGGATGGAAGAGGTGGAAAAAGCTGCACGGAGTATGAGCTACCTTAGCAGCCCCACCAATACTCCGGTACCCTTGGCGCTGCTCTGACTGACCGAGTGGCTCGAATTACAGGTGGCCACTTCTTTAAAGATTTCCTTTCCTCTCCATTCTACGGGGCACCGAGGCCTCTTCACTGCTCTTGGCTGCGAATGGCGATAAAGCCGCCAGCTAGCACTCACCTGGTCTTACCTGATCGCGCTGCCGCTCACGGCGCGCGCACAGATCTCAGTTTCCTACCTGTTGCCTCCTACCCACCGTCTACAGTCTATGTATGTACACTAACGGTCCAGCAGTCTACATTATCGGTTTTATCGGTAGACAGCAGTATAGCCTTCTCGAGTTTGTATACATTGAAAATATATTTCCATTTCATACCAATTCGACACAGGTATCATAGTACACAGAGATGTACCGCGATTTTGTTCTTCAACTTAGGAGATACGGCGTACCGCGAGTAACCGGCGATCGTAGTCGCTTACAATAACTCTAATATACGCATTCCCGCTAAAACAGAATTTATCGATAACTCCTGCAGAATATATGTTTGACACTGCATCGCAACTATTTGTAAAACAATGACGTCGCATCGAGCGATAACAGATAGCATCTGATTATAAAGTGCACAAGTAAAATTTCATAAAGCGCTCCACGTGTACTGATAATAATAAAATGTACCAACTAGGCAACGTGTTGGAATTACGGATACTTGAAAGCGTGTAATCTCATAATAACGTACAGGCTACTTACAATAATCTGCAAAGGTTTTACAAATATTCTTAAAAACGTACAATTATCTACAGTTTTTGGAAATTAATTCTACTGTTGTTTAAATCGAAGATTCCAATTTAGTTTCGTATAAATATTCGTCTGGTTGGACAGCGAAGCACGATCCCTACGTATAGTTTGCCTTCTGGTCACCACACAAAAATGTTAATATCAATTACGTTAGTCAATAAGAATATATACAGTTTTATATAGGTAGAAGTTATGCCTGTTTACAGTCTTTAGAAGAGCAACACAAGTTAAAGACTTTCGATTTTATGGATGCTATTCTTATGGAAGCGCGACATGGTTATAACTTTAATCCCATGGCAATATGATTATAGGATCGAAGAAAAATGACTGGAATTGCATAGCTTGTACCCGGATTCCGCGAGTACGAGACTTTTCTTTATTGATGGCGGCTACTAAACGATTGTAACATATATCAAGTATAGTAAGTCGACTAGGGCTTAGTATGAAATATCTCGCAGTTTATTATACAAGCTAGTTAAATATCCTAACAAAATCTGGCCTACTCTTTCTGTAAATGTCACCAACGTATTACCGAACAAAAATTTACCCGCGGTGCACTCAACGAAGCAACGAAAATCGCTAAACGTATATATAATTGGCATTAATATCAACATTTATTAGACGATAAAATAAAGTTTCTCGAACTCTTAGCCCAAATTAATAACAGCTGATAATAATCCCATTTAAAATAATCATTTCCTAGTAGCTTCTCGGATGTACTTCTATTACTCGTTACTTTGGTCATTTCTCACCATAATTGCACTACGATTGAAGCATTAAAAATTATAAGTCCCGATTTACCACTTTTCACATAACACCGACAGAGTGAAAACATTCACTTAAAGAAATTGCCTGATTCATATTCCAAAGGTTCAAATTGTTTGAACACTGTTTTGGAGGGATGTATTATATATGTATGTAAGAGAAACGGATATCAATCACGCATGATAGGAATACAATCATAAAAATATGCTCTCAATAGTACAGTTTTACATTGAAACATGATGACACTTTGCTTACATCGTATGGTTTGATTAGTTTCGGAGCATATTCTCAAACATACTTGGAAGTTCACTGCAGAAAAGCAGAAATATCCCAAATCTTAATCAGGCGATCTTGGCCGATCGTCAGTAATCTTCGACGAGATGCATCTAAATCCATCCCTGTAATGCTATGCTTCGCATCGTGGAACGATGCTAACGATGTTTGGCTAGAGAATAAGTACACAAAAGGCAAATGATACTCTGGGCAGCAAAACAGCCAATTGAATAGGCTTGAAGCCTAAGAATATTATACTTACTTTGCACTTTTCAGTTGATCATGGCAATTATTACAAACTCTAACTTCAAATTCGAAACCCATCGCTGGTATAGGAATTCTTTGGGACGTGCATCGAGCGCAAAGAGCTAGCCCACAATTTCGACAATGATGTTGCCTCAAGCCTAATTGCCTTTGATCCATCATGGCTTTAATATTCCAGAAAAATGGTCGTCTACATTGCTGTAATAAAAAACCAATAATTTTGATTTTTTAGCAGACAACTATCTATTTATTGAAAGTATAAATATTGTAACATACTTGGCACGAGTCGGACTCCACCCAGGCTGCAGTTTCCTTTCTGTTTGCTGCCATATCCCAACAAACTATTACTCCATCTTCTCCTCCTGACAACAACACTCTTTCATTGCTTGCATAACAGAGAGCTGTGACTTTGTTGCTGTAAAAATTAAGTAACATTCCAATCAATAACTTTTATCCACTATATACCATTAATGCTATTATGCGAGTGATCTTACTGATGGCCTTGCAATTCATAGGCAGTGCCTTGTCTCCCTCCAATATCCCATACTGTAATGCTTTGGTCAAAACTGCCTGAGAATAGCAATTGCTTTTCTGAATCCCAGGCCAAGGCATGAATGCTCCCTGTATGAGCCTTTAAAGTTGTAATAAACGTAACACCACTACTGTCTAATTTTAACATTGCTATTTGACCCGAATAATCTCCAACAAAGGCATGTTTAGATTGGGAATCATATTGCAGGGCAGTATACCATGCTTCTGTATGATAAGATCCAAGTTTTTGGCCAGTCTCAGAACAATGCAACTGGAACAATTTGTCCCTGCCAATACTCAGTACCCAGTCACTGTCTGATGCAAATATAACACCTGTAACTCTACCCTGATGCGCTTGATATTCCCTCATACCCGTCATCCTATTATAATCTTGCTCCAATATGAATTCCTGCAGTTAAAGAAGGCCCTGATGTATGCTGGTACTTTGACAGATAACAAGATTCTATGCATCCATTTGATACATACATTTATACAACCATTATCCAAACCAACAAACAGTTGTCTGGTCTCCACACAATAATGCATGGATGTTGCACCCGCTGCCATGTATTGGCAGACACTGGGCCAGTATTGGCCAGAGTCGCGTTTTAACCATACTCTGACCGTTCTAAGAGAAGAAAATACTTTTAAAGAAATAAAAGCCGGAAGCGAGAACGGTCCTTAATAACTAAATTGTGAAGGGGAAAATGTGCGCAGAATATTTGGGGAGCCAAATTAGATAAAGTAAAAGACTCGTCGGTGGCTTATCAGAAAGTATGCCACGATACTGGTAATCATGGGACTAACAGGAACTACTTAATAATTGCTCTATTGTTTACCTGTCATCGCAAACACTTATCACACCTTCTTCCCGAGGAATAATGATCGCTGCATTAATGTCGTCATTACATCCCTCTAATTTCGATAAGAGGACTGGCTTCCGATTCGTACTGAACTTGTCATGATTTACACCTGGTGCGGGCTTTATCTCTGCTGCCATTTCAATCTCAAAAACGTAATCGTACAAATGGGATCGTCATTTGACAGTTGTCAGACTTCGATGTCGATCAGAGTTTATATACGCTACGAAGGCAGAGCCCCGGATTTTCCAAGAGATAGTCGAGAAGGTGGAGAACCTGACGGCGTATTCTGCGCGCTAGAATTACTTGATCGGAATCGACTTCTTTACCATCTACAGAGTGCACCAGGGTGCACTGGCTCTGGCTTGCTCTGAATTCTGAATCTTCTGAATCCTCTGAATGCCAGATATCTTGTTCAGTGCACCGTGGTGCTCGTATGAAAAGGTATCCTGAATCACCCAGTTGGATATACCATCTTTACCAACATGTTGGCAACTTCATGAGTTGTTAGCTGTGATATCCTCTATCATATCATATCTGGCCAAGATGTTGAACGATAAGAATTGAAAAAGGCAGTGCATACTTATTAGTGAAGCAATATGTCAGGGATAAAGGTAATGCGTCGTATTTGACAGTAGCATATAAGGACTGTCAAGGAGATATTATAGCACGACTGTCATGTGATCTCGTTATTTCCTTGCTGCAGGCTAATACTAGTAAAGATGAAAATCTGAGGAGACAGGGTTCCTTTCGAAAGCTTTTGGCTTTAAATACGAACGGAGAATCGCAGTTGAGTATGTCAGTGAAAATGATTGAACGACCGACTGCCTCGCAAACCACTAAAGAATATGCGGTTTATTTACAAGAGTACAATGTATTAAGCGAGTAGTAAGTTCCTCCAGAATACACAACAAGATAGCAGTAATGCTTGAAAAATAATTTTGATTACTTTTGACAGTAGTATGTTATGCACCCAAGACCTAAAAGGGGTTTACATTATTCCATCGGCTCAGAGTTCATTTCGTAAGTATTTGCAGGAATCAGAGTTATCCAAAATCTCGATACATTCTGTTTACTTTGTGTGCGCGGATTCTTCTGTCAAAATATCACATTCCAACATGTCCAATCATAAAATTTCTCAGGTCTTGCTCCTCCTGATAACATCTTGCGTATGGTTCTGCAAGAGTATGCATTATTTTTTACTTGCTGCATTCTTATACTTACTTAACATTCTTAGATCAGTCATGGGTTTTAATGATTGTATTATATATTTATATAGTTTGGTTCGGGGTTCAGTTTGTCAGGCAGGGTGTTCTTCAAGGCGGAGTGTTCAGGTTTACAATCACATTGCCCCAAGAATTTCCTGATGGAACTTGTCCAGTAAGAAATCTCACATATATAGTTATTAACGGTTATGGAGTTCTGTCTCCTTCAAGAACAATTATTATCGTAGAAAGTTACATTTCAAAGCAGAGTCTTTCATCCTTTGGTGGACCCACAAACAGGAGAGCTATGCACATCCTGGGGATTTCCAGAATGGAGAAAGACTAACAGGGTGTGGCAGTTAGTTCAATATGTGACAAAAGTATTAAATAAAGTAGACCCAAAAATGACTCCTGTCAATCAGGAGGCATCTGTATTGTAAGTGAAAACATGTTATGGAAAAACTTCTGTTTAGGTACACGTTATTCAGTCCATAATTCTTTTAGGCTAGAAAGTAATTATGATTCTTTCAAAGAACAGACAAGAAAATGTGTCAATGAAAGTTTAGAACAGATATATGATCCTCCCACAACAGATGATCCGCACTATATAACTTTTAATACGGACTTTAATGATTTACCTGATTCGATTAAAGAAGATTTATTTAAACCAAAGGTAATGGGTGTGTGGCAGCTATAAAATCACGCCATAATTCTCTGTATTCCAAGAGGGCAGTAATCATTTATTTTTTAGGAAGAAGAAGGTAGCAAGCCACTTGGCTTGTCATGGGTGCAACCAGGTTCTTTAGAACCATTTTCGAAGCCAGAAGCGAGATAACTAGCGGCCGGAATAATGTAGTGCAATAATGAAATGTCAATCGTCCTTATAAATATGTCATAAATTAATTCATAAGCAAATAATATTTTTATGCCAACAACAGAGAATAAGAGACTTGATGTCAATTTCGACTATGTCGTCGATTTAAACGAGTCCGACCATGCGAACAACAACTTCTGATACTCTTGTATTGAATTTTTTCAATAAAACGCAATTAAGAACGAAAGAGATTTGAAATTCTGTCGTTCCTGTGTGTGCGCATATAGGTGTGTACGGCTGGGGGAAGATGGGTGTTGGTACTACTGCTAGTTGGCATGCGTATGGAATTCCAAAAGATTTTATTTCTCTCGTATATTAATTTCAGTATGGATTTTATTGTAGCCGCGAGGAAATAAGTAAATCGAGGCGTGAAGCTGGTGCTTGTTGGATTGCATCTTGCAAGAATCATAAAAAATTCCGTCGTTCCCGGGGCACATAGCCGAGGACTAGGTATTTCTTTTTAGTGTTTCGCAGGGCGCATACCCGGCTTTAGGCGTGTGTAACAAATATTCGTGAATCAGTAGTCGTCAGGGAAATATGTGCTTTTCGTGATAAACGTGAAGAGCCCGTGGAATATATTCAAGTTCGATAGTGCCGGAGCATTAGATGTTGTGTGTACACTTTTCTAGTTCTCCGCGGAATATCTCAAGCCACCTTCCCTGCTCTTTGAGATTATGAGCCTGAATTTTAGCCTTTCATGACAGACGTACAATAACAGGTAATTATTTTGTTGTATGTCTCTCGGAGCAATAGGCCTGCTACCGAGCGGACTTAATTATCGAGCTTAGGCCTTGCTAAAAGCCACACAAGCGGCGAGAACTTCAAGCATGAATGAAAAGATATGTCGGACGGCATGTTCGCCCTTGCATGATCGCTTCCCCATAGGTTAAGGGCGGGTTACCCTATGTCTGCCTGTTCCTCACGTCTATATAACATCTTGATTTATCTCTCCCCCTAAAATATTTACTTCCCGTGCATATTAATCGAGCCCATAAGGAAGTAGCTCGTACCGAGCGTGAAATCAAGTGTTGGCGTGTATCTCGATTGATCTTCACTTCAATTTCTGATACTTGGCATATTGCAGCCGCGATTGTTACAAGGGCACTACTCATTTAAGTCGATCGGCAGAATAGCCAATGCTACTTATTGCTATAAGTGGACTACATGTAAAATAATATTGTTGTAGGTGATTGAAAAAGCTAAAAGATGCAGACAATAAAGTGCGTTGTAGTAGGAGACGGAGCAGTGGGTAAAACCTGCCTTCTGATTTCTTATACCACCAACAAGTTCCCTTCAGAATATGTACCGACAGTTTTTGATAACTATGCAGTGACAGTGATGATAGGTGGCGATCCTTATACATTGGGATTATTTGATACTGCTGGTATGAATGAAATATATTTTGTTGTCGCGCAAATGAAGCGGATATACTTCTTTACTCCGTGCATTCAATGATAATGTCTGCTTATAGGTCAGGAAGATTATGATAGACTCAGACCTCTGAGTTATCCTCAAACAGATGTATTCCTGGTGTGCTTCTCAGTGGTTTCACCGTCATCGTGTGAAAACATAAAGGAAAAGGTCATGACTCGAAATAATTTACCTATAATATACGCCTTTTTTACAAACTGGTATTTAGGTATTTTAATTGTCTGGTTTGATTGCAGTGGGTTCCTGAAATAACACATCACTGTCAGAGGACTCCCTTCTTGCTGGTTGGCACGCAGATCGATTTGCGAGATGATGTTGCCACTATAGAGAAGTTGGCAAAGAATAAGCAAAAACCTATATCTGCGGAACAGGGAGAGAAGCTAGCTAAGGAGTTGAAGGCAGTGAAATATGTGGAATGCAGTGCTCTGACACAGGTATGATATTCCAAACAAGATCCTGTTTTGGGGTGTTGGTAGATGCAACTTGATGGGTCTTACCTACCATTTCAGAAAGGATTGAAGAATGTATTTGATGAAGCTATACTGGCTGCATTGGAGCCTCCAGAGCCAGTGAAGAAGAGGAAGTGTACAATTTTGTAAGAACCAGTAGTGGTACTGGAAGTAAAGACACATCAGGATGGAGAGCGACATTGTATGGAGCAGTAGCGGGCGGCAAGTCTGAAATATAATTGATGGAGTAATAGAGACTTCAAACTGTGCTGACACAGTTCTTGTTTGAGAAGGGATATCTTAAATGTCAACGACGACTTGGTAGCCGCTTAAACCAGCGCGACAATTGCGATTGATTTCTTGCATTTCGTCACATTCTAATGTTAGGATCGCGATCACATTCCACAAAATGTGAAACCCTCGATTTTTGTCGCAACCGCGTATCTCCTCTTATCGCGAATGAAACATTATCCACGGAATACATTGCACAAACTTTTTTAGTCCTTGCACCTTGCTTGGCAAAAGTACGTATACAAGTATGTCGTCGCATCCAATTTCCGATAAAAACTGAATGCCCTCTTATTTTCTTTTCCATTTCTAACGTGGTTGGTGCTACTGATCGATATCGTTTTGCGCGCTCCGTAAGTGTATTAATATACAATGCGTCGCCGGCATAGAAGTATTCACTGGGAGATATAGAAATCAAAGTCTTTGCTGAACGGATGGGGTGGTGTTCGTTTTCAAGATACTGGATTCAATTTAACCGTTTTTAGTGACACCAGTATTAGGAACTCTACGATAAATGTATAGAAAACCGATTATCATAGAAATATTGCTTAGGTATATTTCCGATTGCATATAACGAAAAGAAACATTACTAACACTAACGTCTTATCTTCCCATTAAGATCGAAATTAAGATCACTCGATTGTTCGGTATAGTCGGTGCATAACACGGACACATCATGGCACATGCATGCCATTTCTAGAAATTACAGTGCTGACTTTCTATTGGAAATCATTGCCTAATTTTATGCATATCACTGTCTGCTAACGCTAATATTACAGACCGACCCTCAGTCATTTGAAACTCGTGAAATGGGAATTATGCGCATTTTTACTTTGTAAGATTAACGATACGTTAAGCGATACCACGCGACCTTGTAAGAATGTCTACAATTTTTAAAGATAAATCCTATGTATGTGTGCCAGGCAGTGGGAAGCATGATGTCTGGCTTAAGAAACCAGGCAGAGAGTATGTTTTTGCAGTTGCCTGACAACTGAATACTATTTATTCGGCAATGTCGACCATTCGGCAATTTCGAGCGTCTCGTTATATTTGGCAAATATGAAAATGCTACGCCTAATATTACTTTCCCAAGACACAGTTCCGAGCATCAGTGGGAACTGGATACGGATACGAAAAATTGCCAGGGCGTACATTCTTCTTGCATAACTAATTAAACATACGGTCGATTTGAAGTAACGCAGCATCATACATAAGTGAGCCGAGGTTTTTTTATTCTGTATCCAGTTAAGAAAGGTGGCATTTATTAGCACTATACGTGTCACGATATGTAGGCACACTCGTATAACAAATATTCACATAAATATATTTATACTACGTATGAAGTCGCGCTATGAATATTTCACCGTCCTGCCGAGATCATACTTACCCGCAATACCCCGGCAACCCATCGGTAACTCAGCAATATTTTTGAATACCAAGATCGAAAGACAAATGACAAGAAACAGAGCCAGAAGGCAATGATTCGTCATCCGGATAGAATATTGTCGACGTGTATTGGTCGGCCCTCACCAATAGCTTTCCTTCTTCAACCAAATCATCAGCAATCCCGTTCTTCCGCTTTCTACCACTCCACGTTCCCTGGCTCATATATCGCAAGGAGTTGCGCCCTGTGGTTACTTCAATTAGGTGGAATGATGCTTACCTATCGACATACTCGAGTACGGGAGTCTCTCTGCCGACACAGAAGGCATACCGCAGTCACGGAGCCATCAGAGACGTGCCTCTGGACTCCCTTGACATTATCGCTAATCATCTCGAATCGATGCCCACCTCTATGGAACCACATAGATGTAGAACCTGCCCCCAAGAGGACGTGCAATCGTCCGACGCAACAGTAATCACCGTAATTGATTTCACGAGTTATTCCCATTTTTTGCGCCGTCTCGAATTACCAAGAGAGCCACCGTGTTCTTTCTGCGAGCCGGGACTACTGGCTAGATCAAAGTCGGCCTGGGAAACCCATTAGAGAAAGAGACCCACTTTCCCACCAGAGGTCGAGATACAACTGGGTGCAATGCTCGGAGAGCTGGCCTTCAATGATCATGGTTAATCTAATAAACTAAACAAGAAGAATGGGGGGAAAAAAAGGGAAGTAAGCGATCGAGGTGGAAGGCGAGAGTTTGTATTATAAAACAAGTTGACCACCTGGTGGTATCGGCGCGGGGGGTCAACCGGGAGGGCACGTTGACACAACTCATTTTTACGCGGTGTCCCACGCACGATGGGCGGCCGCGCTCATCCCACATCCTGCCTCATTCCACCGCAAGCAACATCCCTCCAGGGAGAAGGAGAGAGAGCATGGGTCCTGGAGCAAGTCCCTCTCACCGTTCCTTGGGTGTTTATGCTGCTTTATACTGGTTTATGCCCCGCTCAGTACCACGTACCACCGCTGGGCTGAGTAATGGCGCGAGATCTGTGTCGTAGTCACCAAGGGGGTGCACGTCCAGCAAGACGAGGAGATAGCATCTGTGTTCTACTACGAAATTCCACCTAGTAGGAGACCTGCTTCCCGATGTCCACCCATATAACTGCCACCGCCTCCAAATCACCAAGCATATTCCTCGAACCCTGCGCAACACAACTTCTCGAATACTCAACAATACTTACTCACAGCCAGCCCATTCTCATTGGACTTTCGACACAAGCTTCTAGTCGTCACTCTATCGACCTATGATTCAGCCCAGCCGGGCCTGGGAAAAGTCGAACGGCATTTACTGGTCCAAGACGGTCCTTGAGAAAACCTAAATAATACGCGGCATCTAGCCAAGAGATCAAATTATTCTCCGCTCGCAGAGTTGGAGCCTTTGTCGGTGGCTTAAAAGCCAAGGCATAAGTACTCTCTGTCAGAGAAGCGTGGAAGCGATTATGGTAAATGTAGAGAGACACATGCCACCGGCGCGGCGCGGCGTGCATGTGCTCGAGATGGAGAGTGTGCCCGACTTCTGGTAGCAGGATGGGCATGCTCTCTTCACCGATAACACCGCGGATAAGTGGCACGTGTCGCCTACCCTTCTTTCTAGCCGGCCGACTATCTCCCTCTTAAGTGAATCACTGTCTAGGATACGTTTCTAGCAGAGTGCCAGACGTCCCTTTGATTCGCTTAAGATCTTTCGGCGTCCCGTCCTTTCTCTCTGACATCTTTTTACGATGCTAGTCAAATATACTGGCTCCTCTATCGGTTTCGAAATTACGAAGACTAAACTGCCTCGACAAAACAGTTATCCGCACACGTGTGTATATATCGTTACAATTTCAAATTGCCAACCCAGAGAACACATAACAGACCTCCAAGGGATTCCCGTTTGATCCCGTAATACGCTAAACTTGGCCGTATTCGTTTTTCCCTTCGTTTTTATGATGACCATTCTTTTAGTAGGCAAGTAACCGAAACCCTTAAAATCCGTCTGGCCAAGAGGCCACCCCTCCAAGCTTCCTCCTCGAGTAGCCCCGACATTACGTCGAGCGGCCCTCTCCCGTGGGAACCTTTCCCACATATTTATACTACCTTATCTCAACTTTGGATTTTGAATTGGTCAACGCGATTTACGAGCGATTTACGTGCTTGTCTCAAAAGTAAATCGGCGCCGTTGATGATTACACGGCGAATGCTGTTAGTAGCGTTTGGTTGTCGGGATGGCCAAGCAGAAGGGCAGTGGACAGAAGTGAGGAGTCAACGTGGGTGGCAACAATAGGTCTCCCCGGAGTGGCCGGATTCTGGTGGCACGACATGCATTGTACGAGGCCACAGTTTGAAGGTGATTGATCACCGCCCCTGATCGCACGCACACGCGTACGTCGGAGCACTGTCTCTCCTCCCTTCTCCCTTCTCCCTTTTCCACCTTTTACAAGAGGACACAAGCGCCTAACGAGCCCGGCTGACAACGGATCGTCGTCGTCGTCCGGCAGATCTGGATTTCCGATGGAGAGCGAGCCACAGGGGGCACGCACGCCTCGGCGCACCCGATCTTGACCAATCGAGAAATAAAACCAACAGCATTTCGGGACTCGCCAACCCAGCTGAATCACCTTGCGCCCCAACATCCTACCAACTTCCAACTTCCAGCGATGTGGCTCGCCTCGAGAGATGGACTCGTGCAACTGCCCTTTACGATTACCTGGCGCGATCGATCCACCAGTTCATCCAACGAACGTCACACTGGCCATACTCTCTCTCCCTCTCTATGTATGTGTGTGCGGGTCCGTCGAAAAAACCGCATCAATTATAGAGAGCTCATCGATATGCATGACGGTGGCCGATACCGGCAAAATTACCAACTACCCCCGAAACGCGCTTGGGATATTGCGCCGCGTCGCGCCGCGCCGCGCCGCGCCGGTAGGAGAGGAGAGAGCTTCGGTTATTGCATTGCTGGAGAGAGTGTGCTTGGGATTCTTGTAGTGCTGAGCTGGCCCGGTTCAGCCCCTCGGCCAGATATCGAAACGACAAGGGATGTTAAGCGAATGTCATCCATTTCGCCCTATCTCGAAAGCGGGTGTACCTGTCTCCTTTGGTTTTTCCGATGCTGGCGATGCCGTCGGCGTCGGTGGCTCGCTGGGGTAGCCCGCGCTCATTTTAATACAAATTGTTTTGACTCTCGAGCTATACGACACTGCCACATGTCGCCGGGCCGACATCGCGACCCTTGCCATCATTACCAGCCCCTCTATACCAGCGAGCGTCATATGGCCCGACTCCGGCCAGGCCTTCCTTCTAAGTAGCTCACTTAACCACCCCACCGATCTACTCTATTTCCTACAATGCTCCGACAATCCCGATCCCGATTACTCCCCAACTTACACCAATTACGAGGACGACCTGATAACGCATCGTTGATTGACCACCCTAATATTTGCGTAAATATTGACCCATGCAATTATTCGAGTGAAAAATGCCGTGGTAGTTAAATAAGTGAGGTTGAGTGAAAAGGTAGCTGCTTTCTAAGGGAAAGCGGTGGGATGGGATGGGATGGGTTGGCCGCGCGGGCCCAGCTGGAAGTGAGTAGAAAAAGAAGGTGAGAGACGAGAGGATATTGCGACGAGAGGTGTTCGCCTGTGTGTGAGGGTGTGTGTGGCTCATCAGGCTGATAACCCAGGGGGAGAAGCGCGTGTCGCCCACTCACGGTGATTGCTGCCACCAGGTTTGTTGGCGAACCACCTCCCTGAACTCGCGAACGTTCATCGGTACATCTCCCCTCTCGGCTGGGACATGCCCGTCTCCTCATCGAGAGGAGAAGTGAGCTCGGAGCTCTCCTCCCACCAGGAGCTCGCCTCGCTCTTCTCCCTACCACCGTCTGGTGGCTCGAGTGCGAGCGTTCGAGCCTGCTTCGCTCTCTGCCGCTGAGAAAGCTCCCTTGTCCACCCACACACTGGCTCTCCTTCTCCTCTCTTCGTGGCCGGCGTTATCGGCCTCCTTCTCCTCGAGCGCGTCCATTCCCGTAGCTCTCGGCCATCTCGCTCCTCGCCAATCCAGCGGAGAAAGAAGGGTGCCGAGTTACGGGGAGAGGGCTGCGGAGGAAGTCGCACACCGGCAAAAAGGAAGAGGGTGAGCAAAGTCCAGAGAGGAGGGTCCAAGGCGACCTGGAAAGGGAAAAGGGAGCCACGAAGAGCAGAGTGCGAGAGGGTGCCGGAGGGCAGTGGAGGGTGGCTCAGCCACCGCACCGGCAGGATGGGAATGCAAGGCGGCACGAGGGAGGAGGGAAGAGGGAGGAGGGAGGAGGGAGGATCTGCCGTCATTGCATTCGATTAAATTACAATACGAGTAGCCACCGGGTGCTCTCCTCGAGAGTCCTTGAGCAAGCAGTACTTGTATACGTATGCAAAAGCGGTGGAGTCGAGTCTATACCGACACAGCCAACCGACACAGATTATGTTGAGAGGACAGCACGGGGATGCACGCTTTAGCCAGGGATATCACTGTCATTGCCGGTCGTCGCCTAGCCACCCTTGCCTTCCTGCAACTAGCATCCCTGCTTTTACCTATTCTACTCCCGCGAGACATACGCCCTCGGACTTTGCGAGAATTAACCACCTTTTATCTATGGTACATCCATGCACGCATGTACATTTCGTGCGTGCTTGTTTACATGGCTGTACACCCCAGTATTGCCGATGAGCACGCTACCGTTCGAGAAATAATCGTCAACTATGTTGATTGTGGTCTCGGCCCAATGCTCTTCGGCGAAACCTCCGCACCCTCCTCCCTTCATTATATGCTTTTATATTAACACGTCCTTTCTATCCGTCTGTCACGCTGTTGCTGCTCGGGGGATTTTTTAACATTTTAGTATGCTATATTATAGTCTAATGTCAAAACATGTGTTTAAAATGTTAGTGTTTTATATTCATATTTTTTCGACTTTTTCCAGCTTTGCGGAATTCCTTATAAATTGATTGTTTTAGTATCGAAACGCATAGAAAACAAAGAATTAGTGGCGAAAGTGCCGGAATTGTACCGAAAACACATAGAAACAGCCTCCTGATTAATTGATTTCATTTAATTTGGACGTTATTTTCCATGTTTTTTTATCCTCCCGGCCTTTCCCGGGACTGAAACTTTGTAGAAAGTGTTTTTTTGCATCGAGGAAGAAAGAGAAAAAATTTCAGAGCCCTAGCCCAAAATTCATTTTTTCGCAAATTTTTTAAGGCATACCCCTTCAAAAATTTTCGATTTTTCGAAGGTTCTGGGACCGGGACGAACGCTTGATTTTTCGATTGCTCGTGTCTCAAAACGGATAAAAAACATAAATGTTGTGGGGGAAATGCCGGAATTCTACCTAAAACACCTGGAAAACCGATCTTGAATATTTCATTTCAACGGTTTTCCTCATGTTTTTTTATCTTCCCGACCTTTCCCGGGACTGAAACTTTGTAGAAAGTGTTTTTTTACATCGAGGAAGAAGTAGAAAAAATTCCAGGCCCCTAGCTCAAAATTCATTTTTTCGCAAATTTTTTAAGGCATACCCCTTCAAAAATTTTCGATTTTTCGAAGGTTCTGGGACCGGGACGAACGCTTGATTTTTCGATTGCTCGTGTCTCAAAACGGATAAAAAACATAAATGTTGTGGGGGAAATGCCGGAATTCTACCTAAAACACCTGGAAAACCGATCTTGAATATTTCATTTCAACGGTTTTCCCTATGTTTTTTTATCTTCCCGACCTTTCCCGGGACTGAAACTTTGTAGAAAGTGTTTTTTTACATCGAGGAAGAAGTAGAAAAAATTCCAGGCCCCTAGCTCAAAATTCATTTTTTCGCAAATTTTTTAAGGCATACCCCTTCAAAAATTTTCGATTTTTCGAAGGTTCTGGGACCGGGACGAACGCTTGATTTTTCAATTGCTCGTGTCTCAAAACGGATAAAAAACATAAATGTTGTGGGGGAAATGCCGGAATTCTACCTAAAACACGTGGAAAACCGATCTGGAATATTTCATTTCGACAGTTTATGCCATGTTTTTTTATCTTCCCGACCTTTCCCGGGGCTGAAACTTTGTAGAAAGTGTTTTTTTGCATCGAGGAAGAAGTAGAAAAAATTCCAGAGCCCTAGCTGAAAATTCATTTTTTCGCAAATTTTTTAAGGCATACCCCTTCAAAAATTTTCGATTTTTCGAAGGTTCTGGGACCGGGACGAACGCTTGATTTTTCGATTGCTCGTGTCTCAAAACGGATAAAAATCATAAATGTTGTGGGGGAAATGCCGGAATTCTACCTAAAACACCTGGAAAACCGATCTGGAATATTTCATTTCAGCGGTTTTCCTCGTGTTTTTTTATCTTCCCGACCTTTCCCGGGGCTGAAACTTTGTAGAAAGTGTTTTTTTACATCGAGGAAGAAGTAGAAAAAATTCCAGAGCCCTAGCTGAAAATTCATTTTTTCGCAAATTTTTTAAGGCATACCCCTTCAAAAATTTTCGATTTTTCGAAGGTTCTGGGACCGGGACGAACGCTTGATTTTTCGATTGCTCGTGTCTCAAAACGGATAAAAAACATAAATGTTGTGGGGGAAATGCCGGAATTCTACCTAAAACATGGGGAAAACCGTTCTTGAATATTTCATTTTAGCGGTTTTCCTCGTGTTTTTTTATCTTCCCGACCTTTCCCGGGGCTGAAACTTTGTAGAAAGTGTTTTTTTGCATCGAGGAAGAAGTAGAAAAAATTTCAGAGCCCTAGCTCAAAATTCATTTTTTCGCAAATATATGGTGGTCTCAAATTGTACCAAACACTTCATAAATCCATTGTTTGAGTATCAAAACAAATAGAAAAGAAAGAGTCAGTGGTGTAAGAGTCAGCAATGTAGCGTAAAAGTGAGATTATTGGGAGTTTCGAAGGGTTATCCTTCCTATTTCATTAATTGGCATCTCCAAATCGTGTCCAGCTGACATTGCCCTCGATGAACGTCGCCTGCTGTTGTCCGTCGGTCTCTTCCAAGCGAAAAGAAAGAAGCGTTACGACGTTTTACGTAAACGGGACAATGATCGGCATCCCATGGATCTGTTTTCCATAGTGGACTCGATTCCCCGGGGAGACTCGCTTCGCTTCGTCCTCATAAACGAAATTGCCTTTGACCACTTCGCATGCGATTAAAGTGTGCGTGATCCACTCAATTTGCCAGACAAGTGGACTCTCTCTTTCTGGCCGCGTGGTCACTGTCAATTATGCATCCAGATGACGGCTGTTTGTCAAAGCTTCTCCTACCACTCTCTCCGGCGATCTCAGTCGATGGGAGGGAGCGATGCGGGCGAGAAGATTCGGGCGATTTTCTCGAGAATTTCCTTGATTCCCAAGGAGGATAAGGCTCGGAAAGGAAGATGTGGAGGAAAGGTCGGGGGTGTCGTTCTCGCGGAATTGGGATGAGCCGGTGCAGAGTGAGAGAGAAAAATGGGGAAAGGGTCGGGGCACGTAGAGAGAGCGATGCCTGCAACGCGGTGGTATCTGCACCTTCCCGAGCTGAAAACGTAAGGGAGTTAAAACGCGATCCAATTTCTCAGGCCATTGAGTGCGCTGAGTGCCATCTGTCTAACGGGGTGGGCCCGAGCTTTTTACAGGCGAACCGTGAAATGCGCAAACAGAAGGTATCGGCCTCTCTCTCCTTTACATTTTAATCAAATCATTTCTTGATTACGCGCTTGCCCCGAACGGTGCGGCGCGTTGCCTCCTTAAAGGATCTCGCGAGGCAGAAGGGTTTAATTTCTTTCTCCTCTAGAATGCCGGGGCCGCGCTCATTTCCGGGTACTGTTCTTTTTCAAGCGAATTGTCGCGCGGCCTCCCGGAGAAACGTTCGTGGGAGATGAGCCGTATCGCGAGCGAGCGTGCGCTCTACTTTATTCCGAGGCATCAATTTAATTTCACTGAAACCCCCTGCAACCCTTTCGCCGGACGAGTCCCATCGAGGAGGCGGCGGAGAACGAGGAGGAGGCACGTACGCCTCCAATCGGTTAATGACTGTCTTCGGGATCGATCGCCGCCGCTGGTGTGCTCGTGGAGTGAGAACGTCACGGAGTAATCGTCATAGGTCATTTCACCGTAATTGCGCGTCGCGAAATGAGAAGTTATCCTGGAAGAGGATCGATTGCGCCAACCGAAGAGAATTACGCGAAAGAGTTCCCTCATGCACATTGCACTGCATGACAGAACGACAGAAGCAATCTTCGAGTATGTCGTCGCCTTATTTCGGCTGCCCGGAAGGGAAGGGAAATATCAGGGAGTCTGACAAATGATCGCTATTCGATACCCCGTTGCGGGATTGATAAATCTGTTGGAAACACGGGAGAATTGGTCCCTCAAACATCAGTGGAAAAAAGTCCCATTTCTCAGAGCCTCTTCCAAAAAAGTCAATATTCCAATAAAACCCTGCGTAAAACACCTTCACCATAATAACACCAGAAAGAAAAAGAAGACGAAAATCCAAAGAAAGAACTACGATCGAAAGCCCCATGAAAAAGCGTTTGTATGGCGAACAGTATGCCGAGCGGTGTGGTAGCAGCTCGTTTTCATCAATTTCCAAAACGCTGACACGCACTTGACTGTTGGCCTCGCTTTTCGACGGAGCTCATCTCGTCGCTGCGTCGTCGTCATGTGGTAGAGAGTGGCTTGGCGAATTCGCGAGAAGGGGTTGTTCCAGCGGAGAAGAGAAGGAAGATCCATTAGCTGGTTGGAGAGGGAGCTGGGTATGAGTGAGACGTGGAGGAGCTCGGTGGTTGGAAGAGAGAGGCAGTCGGGAGGTGGCGGAAGTCGGTTCGGCGGGATTGGAGAGGGTGGCCGGCGGCGGTAAGGCTTGCGGGGGTTGAGGTCCGCAAGGGGTGCGAAGGGGTGGCATAAGGGGGTCGATAAAGTAGCGATCGCGCGCGCGGGACTCAATTACACGCTCCGGCGCTCTCTGTCTCTCATCCCTCGCCCGCCCCCCGCCACTCTCCTATCGGCGAACCCTCCGAAACTCGGGGCTACCCCTTCTCCGCCGCCATCAGCACGGCAACGCATCCCACCCTCGACTCCCTCGCTTTTCCGGGCACCGTTCAACCGACTCGCCCGCCTCACCCTCCACCCTCCACCCTCTGCCCGCTCTCCAGGGAACCGCTAAAGGGACGACTACGCTCTCGACTCCAAGCAGGAAATCAGCCAGACAACCCGATGGCAACGCTCTTCCTGTCGCGAGCTCGCCGTATTCAACCCGCGCCCACCAATCTCCGAGCACCTCTCCTTCTCACTCACCCGCTTTCTATCCACCCTGGCCACCCGACGATCACGTACAGATACTTCCTCTTTCCCGTTCTCCTCTCCTCCACAAGAAGCCCCGAGCATCTTTTTCGAACTCTCTGATACGATTCTCTTAATTGCCTTCGCCCCAGAACCGCCCCAAGTACCACCACTACCACTGATACTGGCATTCGTTTTCACCGGTATTAAGATATAAATGTATTCCTAATGATAGGGAGTTCCTTTGCCGAGCTAACGACGCGCGACAGCTTTCTTCGAGTGGGAATTCCATTAGCACGTCTAGGAGGCGCGCGCGCGCTCATTGGTTCGAGCCGATTCCAGATGGGATTGGGATTAATTAGTGATGTTAGATGTAATCATTAATTAGCGGCGTTATCCGGTCGGTGGGCGAGTATTAATTTGAGCGGGTTCATCTTTAACTCGGCTAGGAGAGAGAATCGGCGGCGGGGTCGGGGCCGGGGTCGGGGCCGGGGCCCCGTAATTTGGATTATGGATGCCTGTCCCGGAGCTTATTAATTCCCTCCTAGTTAGTCGGTTAGCCCATCAACCATCGTGTCGCAGACTTCCCTCAGCTCTTCGAGGGAAATTAACGAGTCTCTCACACATATCGCTCCTCCTCTGCCACCCCTTTCCGTTATTCATCACCGGCTCGAGGGCCTCCGATAGCGTGAAATAAAAGGCTAATCGATTCTCTCCCACGCGAACACTTACCGCTTAAGAGGAATATAATAGACGCGGAGAGAGCAAGAGGAAGGGAGAAAGAGAGCGAGTGTGTGTGTGTGTGTCTGTGCGTGTTTCCCCGGAGTCGAACAAAAGTGAAGAAGAAATTATGTATGATCCCTCCTTCTCGCCATAAAAGCTCGGCCACTCTTTTAACGCGACTTCCACTGGATAGCCACTAAGCGGTTCCTTCTAAATCACCGGCATTACGGCCTCGAGAGAATGGTGGGTGCATGGATCGCGGTATAAAATCTGGTTATTATCCAGCGGGCGGCCGATAGGGATCGCACCCGCTTTGTCCACCATTCGCGGTTATCCACTATCCGGTATAAAGAAATTCGTTCGTTGCTTCTCGGCGCGGCGACTCGCGCTGCCCGAGCGGCCAGCCCGGATCCTTGCCGTCTCAAATTTCCGCAGCGGGACTGCGCCTTCATTCGGCACGGCCAGAAAGAGAGAAAGAGAGTGAGAGCGCGCGCGAAAAGGGTGGCAGGGGGAGGTCGGTGTTGCGAGAGAAAAAGCATGCAAAAATGAGCAGCAAACTCGATTGCTCGAAAAGGAGGAGAGAGAGAGAGAGGGAGAGAGAGCCATGGGGTCCCCGTTGCATTCGGTGGTTTGGATGGAGGTGCGAGGTCTCAGAGGAGGAGGAGGGAGAGATGCGGGGAGGGCATCTAGAATGATTCAGTAGTGAAATATGTTAGGAGATCGCTGTAATGCCTTTCTTTCTTCCCCCTTTAAGAATCGAGTGTATGAAGCCGGACGCCAGACAATAATATTTCACATGCCGCGAGGCTAATTGAATGCTACCACGGTAGTTCTGCTCCTTAGCAGGATCCTCGTATCCCATGGAAGCCCCCCCGGCTCCCCCAGGACTCCTACCTCGTTTTCTCGACCCCCGTCGTCGATCTCATCCTCCACCACCACCACAACCACCAGCAGCTCCACCGATTCAGGCAGGACCTGCTGTTTCGCCTCTCGACACTATCCACCGGTTACGACGATACTGATGAGCCTGCGCGGCAACGGTATCCCACCAACCAGCATGCATTCTCCGCTGAGACTCCTTCTCAATGAAGCCCGAACCACCGGATGATTTTTATGAATGGGCAACGCACTCTATCTCGAATGGCTTTCTCCTCATCCATGAGTTCGTAGCTTGGAATTCGTGGTGGTACGTTGGCGCGGGCCACAAATCAAACAGAGCTGGGAAAGAGAGGGGAATTGGGATGGCCGGTAACGAGTCGTACATCACTTGCTTCCCTTATTACAAAACTACCTCTCCCCTAAAAAAGAGAGGGAGCTGAGGAGAGGAGGATGTTGGCTCCCGGAGCAGCGGAATCGTGCTTCCGATCTGGTGGGAGGAAAGAGGGTGGTTGATCTGGACGCGTTGCTGGAGCAGGATGAGACCGGCGAAGAGGAGAGGAGATCACGCGGCGGCGCGGCGGTGGGATTTCTCTGGTCGGGAGTGCGAGAGTGGACAATAATTAACCGGCGGTTAGTTTACGTCGCCCCCCGTGGTTTCAGGGCTCTATACCTATAGTATAGCCTATTAAGCCTCGAGGTTCCCAACTTCTCGCACTCCCGTCACCCAATACTTACACGTCCCACTCTATCTAGCCACTCAATCCCAGCCTCCTCCAGGAGACTTCTTCATTGATCCCTCATGGATCCGAGGACGCGGATGTAAATCCGAAAGAATGCCGCATCGATCTTGCTCGCTGAGATTGAATAGATATGAGTTTTGTTGATGTACGATCAGAGGAATAAAGTTGGGAACGGCTACCGAGGAGGGCCTGGATTCATAAACGGCTTGTCCGTAGGTGTAGCGCGAGTGAGGGGTCACACCTTCTTATAATTATTAACGCGACAAATGGAGCCGGGCCTCCAACTCGTATACAAAGCAGGAGAGGAGGGAGATTCGAGCCGGTAGGATTCGATTCGCTCGTTCCAAATGGAAAAGAAGGGGGGTTGGTGGGGTGGTGGGACCGGCGAACGCGTATTTAGCCCGCTGTCGTTGACCACGAGCTCTCATAAATCCGCTCTCACCGTTGGCTAGCCCCCTTCGGAGTGGCCTCTTCCAATGCGAATCACTGAACCCCACGAGGAAAGTCGCGAGCGGAGGATATCGGGAAGTCTGGCCAATTTACTCGTCGATTTTATCTAGCACTTCCACGTCCTTTTCCTTCTCGCTCTCGTTGCTTCTCTGACCGACACAGAGCTGACCCTAGCGCGGGTAGACCGATAAAAAAAAAGCGTGGCGATGGTTTTTTGCTCGTCTCCGGGATACTCGTTCCCGTGGCTGTCAGGAGTGACACGCCCTTCGTTAATATATTGATTACGTGTCACTCTCGTTAGCGTTATCGGGCCGCAGATTACCGGCGATCGAGACTGACAAATCGACTTCGATGCTGCTTCTCGACGAGGCCTCCTATAGCTTCGCTTGCTTAACACGCCTAACACGCTTAACAGGAGGTAGGAGCGCGTAAGGATCCCTCGATATGTGTGTATACTCCTCTCCTCTCCTCTCCTCTCCTCTAATTCCAGGACCTTTCCTCTTGTCCTCCGGCTTGTTCACTCGCTGCTCTTGTCCTATCGATCTCTCCCTTTCCCTCCCCCTGTCCCTTGCTCGCTCGGTGCTTCTTGCCGATTGATTTGTGGCCAGTGAAGTGTAGGCGTGGTTCGGCTTTTCGGGTGATAAATACCGACGCGAGATTTTCATCTCCCCAGGCCGGCCGAGACACCTGCTGCCTCCAACACCTTTTCACGCGTTGCTTCTGACCCCGGCACTCTCTCACACTGCTCACCTCCTTCTCCTCCTCCTTTTCTTCTCAGCTTTTTTCTCCTTTGCGTGCTCGATAGTGGCCGATCGCTCGATCGGCCCGTCCGATTCCGTCCAAGACGTCTCACGGTAGTCGAGCGATAATCGGGGGATCGATCCTCCAGATGGATGACAATGGGCCGGTCCAATCTTGGAGATTCTCTCGAGCGAACTGGTCCCAGGACCAAGCCACTCCTTTCCCCACTGCGAAGATCGATTCCCAACGATTCCGCCGGCGCCCTTAATGAGATTCTTGCCGCGAAACATTTTTCCATCGTCGGCATTAAAGCTCGCCGTGGACGCCGCGCTTGTAACTGATAGTTATTGCTTCAACGAAAGCGTCGACGATAACTCTGGGCCTTATGGCCGCCCGATGAAACCAGGGAGTCCCTGGATTCCGTTCGTACTTCTCGCAACTGGCTGGCCGAGTGCTCTTTTTTTGGCGATGACTGCTTCGGCGAGAGGAGTAAGCATTGCAGGGCCCCCGGGCCCGATTATAATTGTAAATGCTACCATAAAGCAGCAACGCGCCTAATGCAGAGGCGAGAGCCAACGAATTGGCACGTTGGGGTTAAGGGAACGTGCGTGCGGAATCCATGGGGGGCCGGCGTGATGAGCCCAGGGTCGCCCGGGCCCGTGAATGGCCCCGAAGAATAACACCGGGGCCCTAGGGGCCCGGCACTCGGCCATTAACTTACGCGCGCCACTAAATCATCGTTGCTGTCATCATCCTCGTTATCTACCGCCTCCGCCGCCTCCTGGCCCACCAGCTATTCCTATTATCCGCCCTCCCCTTCCACCCTCCCTCGCCAATTTCTCACCCTCGCCCTTCCCTTCCCTTCCCTTCCCTTCCCTTCCCGTCACATCACTTCATTCCCCATTTTAGGACTTTCCCAATCCTGAGACTCGGATCGAACCCTTTCAAAAGGATAGGAGGAACATTAAAAGTCGTCACTTCAGAAATGCCTGGAGCAACCGAGGATCGGAGAGAAGTGGCTTTCGTTGACCGAGCCTATCAGTCTGGTATGGGTGTGTGGTTGCGCTCCGCGCTCCACAGGGGGTACGTCACTGTCCCCCGGTGTTATCCACCTAAGGTTGGCCCAACTCTCGCAGCATCCACGCTCTCCCTCTCTATTTCTCCTTTTTTCGGCCTCTATTCTACATCAGTCTCGTGAAGAGTGCCTTCCTCGCAGCCTGCCGGTCACCGCATTCCAACGCTGCCCCCCTCGCTTTAGCTTCCCCCTTGCGGCCCACCATCCTTCCCTCTCCCTCTCTCCCTCTCACTCTTTCCTCCTCGCCCCTTCACTCCGTTCGTGGTCCACGGACTCGCGCAGCATCCTCCTGACACTCTGACCACTGTGTACACGTTCGGTAATGGAGTAGAGAGAGGGCTGGGGAGGGGAGGGGAGGGGAGGGGCAGTGGGAGAGGGAAGAGAGGAGGGTATGCGTGTATACATCGGTGATATCACGTCGTGGCTCGCAGCAGCCTTTAAGCTTTTATCCCTCTCCAGCGACTGTGCGAGATAAGATCACGGTGTGCCTGCTCCTCGATCCTCTTCTCGGCCGGGCCAGCATTTAGAATAAGGAGAGGAGAGACCCCACTGAGCGAGGCACCGCGGTGGGTATTCCGGGTACAACCTGCCACTCGTCGGCCCACCCTCCTTAGCACGCACTCTCTCACCGCTCGCTCTCTCGGAACACTGATCTCCCTGTCGTGTCTACCCGTCTACATGTGTCTGTCTCTCCGGATCTCGCTCCTGCTCCCTGCTCCCTGCTCCTGCTGTAACCGCCTACTCCCCTCGCCTCCCCACAACCCTCTCCCATACAATCGTCGAGATTCGCGAAGGAAAACCTGTCGTGCCATGCTACTTGATTGCCTCTTATCTTTGAATTCCCCTTCACTACCCGCTGATAAACTATTGCCAATTGATTTCGCAAAAATGGAAACATTCGCACGAATTAACGAAATCTTCCTGACACGTATCCTCGGACGAAGGCCGTCTCATAAATCTCACGGATTATACTCTCCACCGCGACTTTTGCCTTCGTGTCTGTGTGTGTGTCTGTGTGTGTGCGAGCAGACACATGGCTTGGCGCTCTATAAATGATACCAGCACGACTACCGACTCCTACGGAGTCACCAGACACTCTCGTGTCTTCCCTCAGCCCACCTCTTCTTCTTGCACCTCCTGAACCAACAGACAAGCTGGAATGCCTGATACGTCTGCCTGATAAAACTAGCGCGAGAGGAAATTCCCAGCTCGTGGCTTACACTTTTTTATTTTCGAGAAATTGAAGATTGTTTTATTTAGCCAGAAATAATATGTATGATTGGTGGGAGAGCTGGGAAGATAAATGAAGGAATTAGAAAGTTTTCCCTGTGCGTGTCAGTCGAGCTGGGTGTCCAGTGCTGGTGACTCGAGCGTCATCGGGAGGACTCTTGCCAGACTCTTTTCAGCGCGATGCCAGACACATCTGACGAAGCCGAGGGAACGAGCGATACAGCTGACGAGATATCGTCGAGTCAAGAAGGAAGGAAGGAAGGAAGAAAAAGGCCCGCGGGACTCGCTGAGGTCATGATACGCGCAGGACTTCGCAGCCAGAGCTTTCCAGGATAGCGCCGCCTCCGGCGATGACTACGTTGATAATGATGTTGACGATCCACCGCTGTACGTGGCTTTTATCTACTAGCGTCGAGCCACCGCCACCGCCACCGCCGCCGATATGTTTCACTGCCAGAAGGCTGTGAGCGCACGAGCTCTCCTTAATGAAACAAGATAAGAAGAAGGAGAGCGAAAGCATCCTGGTCCCCGTCGCTCTCCAGTCGAACGCGCCACCGTTTAATCCCCGACACGATGCTTTATCTCGAGCCTTAAAACTGATGCGCCGGCCATTCATCTGTCGGCGCATAGAGAAAATTCTTGCCGCAGGCGCGCAGCCAAGTATGCGCGCGCCCCTCAGATCACAGATAACACCTTAGTCCTGGGACCTCCTGCGTTTCTGCTCCTTCCAATTCTTTAACATACATTAATACAACACTTCGACCTTCGAGCACCCTTGATTTTCAGCCGTTGAATCGAAAAATACGAGTATAATTTCTTGTATGAATGAAGGAATAAGTGAATGAAATATGTGGGAAAGGGGGTGGAATACTTTCCTTTCTGGAAGCCGAGTGGAAAGTGGCCGGACATCTCTCCTGTGCATTGAGAGTGATAATTATGGGGTGACTAAGCATGGTGTATCTGAATGGCAGGGCCGGTCCGTTTGAAGAGGGCTGGAAAAATAATAAGCGGCCATTGCCCGCCGAGAGAAGAAAGGAAGTATCGCGTCATCGTTTGTCGGGTCGAGCTCCGCTTGGTCAAGTAGCTGGCTGCTAATGTTGTTTTCAGCGCGCTACCGTATAATCGTTTCTCCTGCTCGTCCCACTCGAGGAGAAGTCTGTTTTCGGTGGCTCTCGATATACATGTATATTTGAAGAGGCTTACCACCGAGGGAGAGAGGAAGAGAAGCCGAGTTTGAGTGCATTCGAAACACTTGTCGGCGTATTCACCCGGCCAAGAAAGCACTCGAGCTTGCCGCACCCAACGAAAACACTAATTTGCTTGCCAGCATTCGGGTAAGTCCTTCCTATGCATACATTCTACCATCTATGAATCTATAACGCCTTCCCTGAGTAAATACGCGACCGTGAACATGATTACTTTTAACACCCTTGATAGAAATGCAAAGACTCT
Source organism: Ectemnius continuus (assembly GCA_910591665.1). Lineage (NCBI taxonomy): Eukaryota > Metazoa > Arthropoda > Insecta > Hymenoptera > Crabronidae > Ectemnius > Ectemnius continuus. The sequence goes on along the minus strand of OU342868.1, from coordinate 352,607 downwards.
CCGGACGCTTATAGGGTGGTCTTCCGGAACCGGCAACGAAAACCTATTTCACACTCGAGCCTTACACATCCATGCACTTTATTTCATTACCGAGACAGATACGAAATGATCGGTTAAAATCAGAAGAAATCGCTTCTGGGGGACAATTATCAATCCATGGCTATATTAGAGTGGAGGGGAAGATAATGCGAGGAGGAAATGATTCAAATTAGTTCGGCCGGTGTTCTCCGGTGGGTTTTAATCGCAAATTGAATCGAGTGGGACTTGGCTGGGCCAATCCCGGTGCATAAGTGGCTGGTGGCTCGCGTTTAATTCGACGTTTGCCTTGGCGAATCGGTCACCGCCGCCGCCGCCGCCGCCGCCGCCGATGCAATTCTCCAGGAGTGCACTGAGATACGTGATCCTTCATCCGCTCGTCTATGTTTGCGTGTATGTGCGTGTGTCTGGCTGGATGCAGCCGGCCAATAATTCCGACGTTGTATCACCTATAGGGCTAAGTATTAGGCGGCAGCCGATATAATGATGTATCTAAGGCGAAATAGGAGGGTCGAGAGAATGGGTCGCGGGAACCCGCCTTATTACACGCTATTTGGAACTAATTTGAATCAATTTACTTTAGGTGGTCCTCTCGCTCTACCTCTCCCTCTCCCTCTCCCTCTCCCTCTCCCTCTCCTTATACCGATCCCAATAGCGGCACACTTTCTTAACGCGGATCCCGCCGACGTTTAGCACACCGACGTTTAGATATTAAAGGGATTCATGCTATTAATTTATAAATTTCGACTTCCCAACACTCGCACGAAAATATTTAAACTGTCGATTAATATTAAAGCAGGTGGAATAATAAGTTCCAAAGGAACTCGTAATGTTGAGGCTCAACACTTTTCTCAGCTGATATCGGCGAACAAGGTGACCAGTAAAAGTTTAGGTTGCCAGCAAATCGAGTGTAGCGAGGCCTCGTAAAGTTCCGATTTCGCACGCTCGTCCATCCGATCTCTAATTCACGGATCAGAGAGGGAGGGGAAAAGTCGCGGGAGAGCGATTTCATTAAATTCGTCACGTCTGCCTCTCGGCAGGCAAAAGCAGCAGCAGCAGCAGCAGCAGCAGCAGCAGCAGCAGCAGCAGCAGCAGCAGCAGCAGCAGCACAGGAGCTGGCTGCTTGCTCGAATCGTAAATCCTGCTATCGAGAGATTTAGTGCCACTGAATCAGATTGCAGATCGGCTCGAGGGACTTATCGTCTTTTAGTCGGGAAGGCGCGACATTTCAGTGCAGCGAGTGCGTACTTACATATCTGTGATCTTAAAATTGGAGTTGTAGCGATGTCGAGAGACAAAGAGAGAGAGGGAGAGTGCGTAGCGAGACGGGAAAAAAATTAATCGCGCTCTGTGATCGTGCGAAAAGGAAAGGGGTGGGTGGGGGGCGAAGCGGGGTTGACTAGGAAGGAAGGATAGCGGGACGGCACGAGTCAAGAGGGGAGGGGGCCTGCACTTTTGACGGCGCGGCGCGGCTCGGCGCTCCGTTTCACAGAGAGCAATTCTCCACGGGGATTGTGACGAAGGGAGCGAACTCTATCCCTTTTTCCATTGGGCGGACGCCCGTAAATCAGGGATTAGAGCGGACGGATGCGTGTAATTCGCGGGAGTTTTTGGCCGTAAACAGTTTAATCTGAGGCGCGAGGCGAACTCGGCGACGTCAAAACAAGAGATTCTTCACGGCTTCCGGAGCACGCGGCGACAGGAGGGGGTCGCTCCGTCCCCGAGTGCCGAAATAACAGAGGCCCCGCTATACGCAATCGGCACGAGCTCCCACCGAGAGCATTAAATAATAGCGTTCAACATATCCAAATAAATAGCAGAGCCGCGCGATTAAAGGGTTCACAGACTGATCCTCTGCAGATTGAAGAGAGCCAGACCCCTCTACTTTTATACCTCGACCAATTGTGAACCCTGTAAAAATCCAAACTCCAATGAGTTCCACTTGAACGCCTCTTCTGTCCTTTCTGGCTGACTGGGTCCATAAGTAGCGTAGCATAAAGTCGAGTCAAGAAATCAAGCAGTCTCCTATATCCCGTCCTTTCAACTGCTCGACACGTCCCAAGCATTTGGCATAAGTTTCACTCGGAGGAAGTCCTAGAGCGTAAAGGAAGGAAGGAAGGAGCGGGTATTGCAAGGGCAATATTTGCGCTTCGGTAAGAAATGTCCGGCGGAAGGTCGGAATACTGATTGGTCCGATCGGCGGGCGAGGGTAAGTTTATTCGGCCATATAAAGCAGGTGATACGAGTGTGCCTGGAAGGCGAGCGGTTCACCCCCGTCGCGTCGTGAGGAGAGAGCCTTTGCCTCGGCAGCCGGGATATTCGGCGACATATGCGTACGTGCACGAAGCCAATATGGAGAAAGAGAGGCAGTGCTCGAGCGGTCCTTGCCGAGGAAGGGCGAAGGGGCGAAGGGGTGAAGGGGAGTTGTGGAGGAAGAGGATGAGAAGTTGGGCGAGGGTGGCTCGCTCTCGGGATAGTCCGGCCACAGCTTGCGGGGATGCGAGCCACCGAGCGCACCCCACGAATGTTAACGCGCGGCATTAGCCTCGTATTGGTTAGGAACACCGCAGCCAGCAATAATTCTGATAACACACAGCATGTTGTCATGTCGCCCGGCATACCAAATGGCCGAGGCCTTATGCCAGAGACTTCGCCTCCCAACAACCCCCTTCTTTTTCATTCGCTACCATTACCTTCCTCTCCTTACATTTATCATCTATATCGTACTACCACCAGGAAACCAGTTCTCTCATCGATATTATTCCGAATACTCGTGCTGGTCTTTCTTTAATTAATAAAAATATCTAGTTTCTTTGGAGATGATGGATAGAGAAGTGATCGCATGATTGGATGCAGGCCGTAACCCAGATCGTAGAGCGGGCCACGTTAAAGTTTCATGCCTGCTCTTTGTCGTTGGTGATTCGGGGTGGAATTTTTCCGGGGGTGAATCGGCCCCCGGTGGTCCCTGCTACCGGCAGTAACGCACTTCCACGCCCGGATAAGATGCCCTTAAACTTGCGGTACGAGCATTTGAGAGCGACGCTGCCGTAAAAATTTGTGGCCACAGTTCACCCCGGAAAAACGTACATACCTGCTGGAGTGAGTCCTCGCAGCCATAAACGTTACGGGGAATGCTCGCTAATAAATTAGCTATATCGCGAAAGCGAGGGTCAACTTCCACTTTTTGTTTTAATCGATTCCTGCCGCTCTTGCCACTGCGCAACACCGTTAAAAGGTCGAATTGAACAATGCCAATTGGCCGAAAGAAAATTGCTAACAAAGTGTTGCGTTAACGCAACATTGGGACATAATGGGTTAAGCCGGGGCTTCGTTAATCTGTGCCCGGTAATAACTCACTCGGCGAACAACAGGGCGAAACGATTGCGGCGGGGTGGAGATGTGCTTTGTCAGACGGACGCCCGATGATATCTCTGCAAGTGCTTACGGGCTCTGGCGATTTTACGACTCCGAGGACTTATCGTGGCAGCGGTGGTGGCGGCGGCGGCGGCGGCGGCGGCTTTACTAACGAAATTATTGAATAAAAACCGCGGGCAGCCCAAGTGAAATTAGGTGGCCGGGGCCTCAAATAAATTGGCGTTCTTTCGCTCGCTCCAGGAGGAAGAGGACCGGCCGGAGTGCGCGCATATTCCGCGTTTTCAACGGTCGATCATTAAATTCGAAAAAAGATCAGGGCACCGCCCACCTCTACCGGTACCCCGATATATACTGCGCTCATGCCGCACCAGTACCAATTACTATACCCGGCGACCATTAACTTTACCTACGTACGTACACACTTCAACAGCCAATGGCGTATTCCTCGCACCATCGCTCCCTCATTCCCACTCACTCCGATTATACTCCTCATCCATTTAAACCATCACCAGAATTTAATCAACTCAATTCTATAGCCTTACAAATCAACAACTCAAAGAAGCATAGATAATATTTGTGTAGATCTGGAGAAATGATTGAAGGAGTAGAAATCTTTTGAAAAGTTGAAGAGATTGAAAGGGTAGAGCGGGTCCACGCCACTGAATGGCCCGGCCGGCACGTAGGAGGTGGTTGCTACACTACGTGCAAATCCAGGAGTGTTCGTAGGCACCTACACTTGAAGCGAGCATCACCCACAGGAAAGGGTGGGCGCGTTCGAATGTGGGTGTACTTGTCGGGATAGTGCCTTCTACACTTCCAAGTGCTTTGATCCAGATGTGCGTGCATTCGACATGAGTGTGTGAGTGTGTGAGTGTGGGCATGCGTCTCTGCCGAGTAAGGTAAGAAAAGGTAAAGGTAGCTCGTAGCCAGGAAATCTATCCTGCAACGCGGCGGCGGCGGCGGCGTCGGCGGCGGCGGGGCGACTCTCGCTCTCACCGCCCTGTAATCATCGCGAGTCAGTGGCGGCGGCCGCTAATTATGTTTCATAACACTTCTTACCCCCACTCGCACCGCCCCACTACCTTAAGGGCAGCTCATCATTTATTTACATCATATTCATCCCGAGGGACAACGCCGGCCCTCCTCGGCTTGCACCAACCTCAATCGGACCAGCAAGCCTTCTCTTCCTGGCGATCCTTCCACCTCCCAAACCATCCCAAACACGCTAAAAACATTCCCCTGCAAAAAGCTTGACGCCAACACTAATACGCTCTTACAGGTGCGCCTCTCGACTGATTGGGATCAAGCTGACCAGGCTGCTTTTACCGAGGACATTACACGAAATGTAAAATGAAAGCTGTGAAACCAAAGGAGAACTGTTAGGTCTTTGGAGAAAGGGTGAGCTAATTATTCGGAGGGTGTTGGGAGTATATCCATTAAGAGGGCGATCCTCAGACTTGTCCGCAAGATCATTTCCCCGTGGGAAAGAGTCTAGGCGTCGCGGGAGGGAAGTTAGCCTTGGAATCTCGGGTGGATTAGAGGGCAGAAAATGAGCCTGCAGACTTGCCGGCCTCGGCCGTTAATGGGCAATCTTTGGGAAAAGTTGGCTAAGTCTGGCAGCTGAGACGCGCCAGCCAAGATTCGCTCGAGCAGAAGCTAATAGGCGAAACTGGCCTCTTTCTTTCTCTTTCCGTTCGAGTTCTCCCTCTTTGGATTGATCTGAGGATTATCCGGCGGGCGGCGGGTGCCAACTGCGATCGTTCCATTCCTTTCGGCTCCTTGAAGGACCCCCCTCGACTCCGAGAGCTCGAAACAGACGCGTCGGATACGCCCGGCAAATTGGTGGCACTTGTGCGCGCGCTCGGGCGATTAAGTGGTTTCAAGCTGTATCCACTAAGAAAATTGCCGGCCCAACAAGCGCAAGCAAGCGGGCCGACTGAGCGCGAGGGGGATGCCAGCGAGGAGCGAGGAGCGAGGAGCGAGGAGCGCGTTTTAATTAAGCCGGCGTCTTTTCTGAAGGCCTTTTTATTGGAGCGGAGAGCGACCTTAAGCTCACCGGCGGGAGTTTATCTGCGCGAGAGCGGAGTTGACACGAGTCTTATACATAATCCAAGCGCAATACCGAGATTAAACTCGACGCCCCGACCGTCCCACCGCCGTCCCACCGCCGCCGACGCCGAGCTACCATCGTGGCCATTCTTAAGCGCTTACTCCAGCTGCTTAGCTAACTTACTAGTTCCGCGAGGAAACCAACAATTGTTTCACGAATTACAGCCAATGATAAGGAGGTAATCGATCTATTAAAAGGTTTGTTTTAATAAAATAAGAAAAGTCCGGAAGAATTACTGTTGAGTCGGACGTAAGTGAGGGAGGGATGCCGGTGGCACGGTCGATTTTTGTAATTGGTGAAATGAGGGTCGACAGCGGTAGCGCGTCGGTCCATTTAATTCTCGTGAAAGATGCAGAGCCCCTGAAGCGGAGAGTCAGTCCTCGAGAGGAATCACAGTAGGTATCGGGAGATCGGCAACGTCATCGATCAGATTCGTACGACAAACGGAGGGCCCGCAGTGAGAAGGAGAGAAAGATTGGACTCCGATTGGAAGGTAGGGGGGCATGTATGAGGGAGCATCGAAAGACGAGAATAAGTGCCGCGTAACCGCGCGGCGATTTGTCCGGATCAGCGTCAGACTAAGCAGATTACGAGCGCTCCCCAAACGAAGTAACAACCCTGACCAGAGGAGATCTCTCTGAGAGAGAAAAGTACGAGGATCGAGAGCAACACTAGACCAATCCATTGGGAGGTCCATCGCTGAGATAAGTCCGCCCTCGACTGATTGACCGATTCGGAACATCTCCTCCTTGCTACCTTCAACTTTCATATATTTTTTAATATCTCGTCCCTCGGATTCTTAACCAGCACCGACACAAACTCAAAGTTCCACATTTTATTAGTTCGCTCGAATTTTGGTAGGGCGGAATTCTTTGAGATAGCCAATCTCGGCGAGTCACCCTTGATTCAGTGTGTGTGCAGCTAAATATAGGCGTGCTTACGCTCGCAAAATCGCATTGCACGGCCGTTTAGTGCACGCGGAATCTTTGAAGTGGTTTTCACCTGATGCTAATGCGTCTATAAGCATTCCGGGATCCAGAAAAAGGCGTGGGGATGGTTGAAACGACCGGAAGCGCGGCGGCTTTTCTTTTGATACTGATCTGAAGGAACAAGCCGCTCGACTTTTAAGATCCCTTCTCCCAACATCAGTTTTATTGCTCGGTGTGCACGCTTTTATTGTGCATGAACTATGCACGCGTGTCCTGGGCGCCGCCGTCGCCGCCGCGTAAAGTCCGACGTTAATTTCGGACGTAGTTTCCTCGTGTAGAGAGAATGGACCTGCTTGGAAGTTCGTCTCCGTTCTTGGAGCGCGGCGACCTCACGTTCCTCCAGCTAACGAACTCATTCCGTTTACTAATGCCAGAGATATCCCGAAGGAACGGCAGACTTCCAAGCGCAATTCGCCTCCATTTGTATCAGGAAGTAGGAAAGGAAGTTATATCCGCGGACTTGCCGAGAGAGGCAATTGGAAAATAGGCTCGGGCTATCCTCTAGCCGGGTGTCAATTAGCCGCGGGAACGATAGCCGGATAATTAGTCGATCGTTCGTTATTCAGCGAGTGCGAGTGCTAGCTTCATAAATGGAGGTGAATGATCTGAAGGGGCGGGGAGGGGAGGGGAGGGGAGGGGTTGGAGGTGGTAGAGAGCGACACCCGGACGGACTCTCCTATGTTAATGAGGAATGTCTAAAAGAACTAGCCAGGCCAACTTCCTGAAATAGAAGGCTGACGGCTGCATACTCCTATATTTCCTTGGGGATAATGGTTCGTTCTTGTCGCGTGAAATTTCTTAACCCACTGGAATTGATGGGGGGCCGGCGAGCTTTATTCCGTCGGTGGTCTAGGGCCTCGGCCATAATGATTCGGCGATGATATCGCTCTCGATCGCCTATCGCCGGCTCTGCGTATTTATCGGCCGGTGCAATTTCCTCCCTTATTATTATAATATCCGGCAGCGTTACACGCTTCAGGCCGAGCGGCTTCTTATTTTTGAGGATGCCGCCCTTCGTTAGCCAGAATCGCTGCCGCTGCCGCCGCCGCCGCCGCCGCCGCCGCCGCCGCCAGTGCTATACCAGCGTCGATTCGCCCGATTATCTCTCGCGATCTCTATCAGGTTCCCTCGAAATTTATTGTTCCCAGTCTCTGAGAGGCTGGCAACGAGAGAGATGGGGAGGGTGGGCGGAGGGAGGACGGTAGCTGGTGGCTGGTGGTGGTTGGTCGACGAGGTACGGTGGCTCGTGCCAATTCTCGAAATTGATTTTAAACGGGCTTGGAACCCGCGCGTTGCCCGCTCTGATCGATAGCACATTGGCGAGGGTCGCGAATTAGAGGAAGACCTTCCACTTCTCTTGAATTATGATTGTTGTCGGGTGTAGAATTATGAAGGAGCGTGGTTGGCGAGGAAAAGCATATGGTGACGAGTTTCAGAAATGCATGCTCGACGAGTGGCAGGAGGGCCGCGAGGGACGCGAGGGACGCGAGGGTGGTGACCTAGCAAGGCATGCATGCATCTAGTGGGAAAGGGGTCGGGCGGGGCGGGTGGGAAAGGGAGCTGTTCAAGCAGGGGAGAGCGAGTTAGCCAGAGGTAGAGAGTTTACCACTCGGGCGTGTTTAAAGCTCCGCTAGTAAAACAATAAATTGCTTGGTTCCAAGAGGAAGCAGAGGCGGCGGCGGCGGCGGCGGCGGCGGTGGCTGGCTGGCTGGCTGTGCCGTCCGCAGAGAGAGGAAAGCGGTCCCTGTCAGCAATTGCTCCCCTCTCGGACGAAAAAATGGCAGCTGCTCGGACTCGGATGGCGCGTACGCGAGGGTAATACCACCCTCCGCCGTGCGAAGGGTGCGTTCGTTCCTCGTGGGGTAGAAGGCGAGTGGAGGGATGAGAGTTGGGAAGGAGCGCCGACCCCGAAGAATAAGAGAGCCCTATGCCAGGCCCGCCCGGTAGACAAGGGTGGTGCGCCGCCGAAGAAGGGAGGTTCCTAGCGGCGACGTTTTCGACGAGCAAGACGACGAACACCACCGACGGCCAGAGCAGCAGCCCCTATCCTCCCTCTGGATGTACTGTGGATGTAAGTATACGTGTTGGCGACGACGTCGAGAGAAACAGGCCGACGATCGTAGGTAGCATCGGGCCCACCGGCGACGGCGGCGACGGCGGCGGAGGCACTATGACGTCGATGGTGCACAAGAAAAGTGGGGATTCTCGTAGGCACGATGAAGAGAGAAGGAGGCAGCGTGTGCGCGAGGGCCGCTGGTATTCGCGCACAGCAGAAAAAGACGGAAGCGGTAATAATGTTTAAGCGAAGAGAGGAGAGGCTGATCGTCGGTGGTGCGGCGGCGGGGTCGGCGGGGGGACAGAGGGGTGGATGGATGCTAGGGGCGTGGGGCATGTGGGGCATGTGGGGCATGTGGGGCCCGGGGCGAGGAGCGGCGAGGCTGACGAGAGAAAGAACGATGGTGAGATAGGAGCTGGATATCGGGGAGCAGGCGGAGTCTGGCGTTGATCGTCCGGGCGGAGCTTGGTTCGGTCGCGCCCATACCTCGCTCGCCCTTTCTTCCTCGGATCCATCGGGCCCTCTTGCTTCAGCGCCCTTGGAGCCCGCGCTACCAGCTGACCCTAGCACCCTCGATTCTCCTGTTGGCGGCTCGGCTTCACCCCATCCCGTCGACGCTTCCTGCTTCTCGACTGGGTGCTGAGCGTCGCCCGGTGTCGTGGCGCAGGGTCCCTCGAGTCTGTAGCCACCGTACACCGCTCGTTCACAGCTCCCCCCCGCCCCTCTCTCCCTCTCCCTCTTCCATCTTCCTTCCTCTCCCTCCACATTCTCACTCCTTTCTTGTCTGCCTCTCTGACTCTGCCTCCGCTCCCCCTCTCACTGTATCTCTCGCTCTCCCTCTCTCCCTCTCTCTCTCTCTCTCTCTCAGTCTCTCTAGAGTCCGCGGCGCGCCGCCGCCGCCGCCGTCGTTTTAACAGACATACAACAGGCTCGCTCTGCCAGCTCGTGGAACTCCCTCACCCGCGCACGTTTCCTCTCTCCACGGCGGAGAGGTGTGCTGGCTGGCTGGCTGGCTGGCCGTGGCTGCCGCTGCTCTTCCTCCCGAGGAGGAACCGAGAGCACGACGGTGGACGGCGGCGAGTCGCGCGCGCCCGAGTGGCCGAGCGAGCGAGCGAGCGAGCGTCGAAGCGAGGAAGCGAGGAAGCGAGTGAGCGATCTCCTCTCCGGGGGTGGGGGCCGAAAGCAAGAGGCGACCGCCGGTGGCGCGGGTCAGTCTGTCGGGCAACCGGTCGCGGTCTGTCGTTTCACGCTTTACTCTCTCGCAGCACACTCGTCTCCGCTCTCGGCGAATTTACCGTGACCAGCTACCACCGGACTACCCGATATCCAGAAGCTTTTCGAGGGCCAGTATCGAGCGACCTCGCTCCCGTTCTTCTTCCCGCTCTCTCGCTGTTCCTCACTTCTCCACCCTTGCCAGCCGGCCATCCCTACAATCTTCCGCCCGAGTCCGCGCCAGCGCCCCAGCGCCCCAGCGCCCGCACTCATTCTCTCTCTCACACGCACACCCTCTCTCGCTCACGCTCTTTCTCTCTCTCTCTCTCTCCCTGTCTCTCCGTCTCTCCGTCTCTGCCCACCCCCTTGTGTATTCTCGAAGCCCTCGGCACCCCTTCGCATCCCTCTTTCAAAACACTCAAGAACGAGCTGCGACTGCGACTGCGACGCCTCGTGCACTTGGCAAAGTGAGCCGGCGGCGTGGCACTGTCCTACCAGGACTCGGTTTGTGTCTCCGGAGTGCATCGTATACCTGTGCGGCTTCCCATCTCAAAGAAGACAACTCGCCAGATACTGACTTTCGCCCGAGGAGTGCCGAACACTGTTGCCACTGATCGAACCATCATCGAACAGTAGTTGACAAGAGCAAGAATTAAGGGAGGATAGTGAAGAGGAAAGGTTGAGTGGATTTGGTAGGAAAATGGCGATGGTAGCGCGGCAAAAGGAGTGAGCCGCGGTGAAGGTCCGATGCCAGTAGTTGGAGAATGTCGATGATTAGCAATTGGGGAGCAGTGGTTCGGGGTGGAGACCGTTCAGTCGGAAGATTCGGTGAGTGGATCGAGGCTGGACGGCGGGCTTCTAGTTGGGCCTGGTGCCGATAATACAAATTGGCAGACGCGAGGCCGAAGACGCATCGGGCGAGGTGATGTTGCTGGAGTCGCGAGGCCTCGCCGGTAGGAAGAGAAACGGACTGACGGTGTCTTCGTTCGGGATCGGCGGTGGTGGTGGTGGAGGTGGCGGAGGCGGTGGCGGTGGTGGCGGCGGCGGCGGCGGCGGTGCTGGCGGCGGAGGAAGCGAGGAGGACGAGGAGGAATCCCGGAATCACCTGTTCCTCGGGAGAAAAATGCAGGGCACCGAGGGCACCGCCGCCCCCGCGCCGGTCCTTCCCACCGGATATGGTGGACCCTGCACCCGGGACGATGCCGACGAGAGCTCCAGCCCCTCGCCCAACAGCAGCCTCCTGAATAATCTCAACAATAACTGCAATTCGAATCGACAGTGCGCCACCGATTTCAGCATCGCCGCAATCATGGCGAGAGACACGCGCCAACAGCAGCAGCAGCAGCAGCAGCAACAACAACAACAACAACAGCCACATCAGTCCCAACAGCAACAGCAGCAACAGCAATTGTCGCCGCATGCTTCACCATCGCCACAACCCCAGCAACAGCAGCAACAGCAGCAACAGCCGCATGTTCATCACCATCATCACAGACATTCGCAGCAACAAGCCGTCGGCGGAGGAAAACTTCACCAGCACGGTTAGTCTCATTACTTCTTGCAAATGTGTTCCCATTAATAATGCTAAATCGATAAGAATCAGTCAGGCTTGTGCAGCATGCACGTATCGCGCATAACACACTGAATATAAAGTCTGAAGGATCGAAAAGAGCGATTGGAAAGTAACTGACAGATAGGAGGGGCTAGTTTTCGGTTTCGGGCGAGGCCGCCTTCCTCGCCGAGTATCAAATTCCTTTTTCTCCAACTGGCCTCTAATGGTCCGGCACTTTCGTTTCTTCTAACGAGCAAAAACGCGCGATACTTACATACAAACACACGAAAAAGGTGTATTCACTCTCGAGATGGATTTCGTGCTGGTCCATTATTTTTTGCCCTCGCCACCCCGATAACACACACTTCACGCCACCAGACTAATAGCAAAGCTCTCGGAAGGAGGAGCGCGCGCTCGCGCGCCAGAGAAGAACGCTGTAATAAGGACTGGAGCCTCCAAAAGGTACAAAGTGGATACCTCGAGTCTTAGAAAACACGCGATTATTCTCCCATTAGCGAATTGCTATCCATGCGAACCCGAGAAAGGCAAGAGCACCGGTTGGCACTTGGTGCTGAGTGCTACGAAAGAGTTTCTACTACTGGGGAATAAACTCGCGTTGGACCGAAGCGTGTCTCGGTTCGGACAGGGTTAGAATACAAATGTTTAATAGGACGAGCTGGAGAAGAGAGGAACTTGACTGGCGTCCAAAGAAGAAGATATCGCGAGCGCGTGATTGTGAATGAAGGTCTGGCGGGACTATCGTGTGGCGATCGGAGGTGTGAGTATCAGGATGACGACGCAGGGGATCGTGAGAGAGAATGGTATCGGCTCGTTTTCGCGAGAGCGAAAAAGAGCGGGAGGGAGGGAGAGAGAGAGAGAGAGAGTGGGAAAGCGAGGTTGAGTGGCGGAGGTGAAGAGGTCCAGGTGAGGTGAGGTGTCCCATCGGAATCCTGAAAACGACCGTGGTGCTCGCTGCTCTCCTGCCCAGCCAGACGTCCGAATGAGAGCCGATGGTGTTCGGTTTCATCATCGCGTATCTTGGACGCCCGCGGCGAATAATCGCCCACGAAGATCCTGCGCGGCCGGAATTTACGGCCGGCCGCGCTGCAATTCACCCACGGAAACGGACCGTCATTCCCAAATAAACCCTGGTAAACGGCGGCATGAATCGGGCGTGCGCGCGCGCGCGCGCCCAGCGTCCACGCGCGAATTCACCGCTATCCACGAAACTGTTAAATAAATCGGCACCAATCTCGCACACCTCACAGCCGCCATCGCCTCTTTCCGCCCTCCGCCACCAAGATTCATCTTACTAGCGCCACGAACTCTTAAACTTTCCTTCTCACCAACCAGGAGATCCGCGACAAACGCGCAAAAGCATCTCTCCACGATGCAAATCATCGCAATACTAACGCACTGATAAAGCCCAGTTTTTTCTTACTTGGATCAGAGTCTTAATCAGCGGGGCGAATGTCGCCGGCGAGATGATTCGGATAAGGGATAAGGAAGATTCGAGGATATTTCCGTCTGACGGCCGAGACCGGTTTAATTCCCGCGTAATCTTGGGATTATCCTCTCTATCGTTCTATCAACATTGTTGCCACCAGTGGTGCGCTCGCTCTTATCCGTTGGCGGAGGCACGAGACAAATTCGATGCTAAAAAGGAAAGGTTTCGATGGAAATTGGCCGGGCGTTATCAGTAGTGCGATCAGGGAGTGAGGCAGTGAGGCAGTGACGCGGGCAGGCAGACCTAGCCGCGGGCTTCTTTTATTAAGGAGCAGCGAGCAAATTGCCACGGACTAATCTCCAAATGGTACGAAATGAATGCGGTGGAACGGTAGCTGCTGGTGAAGCAGTGGTGCGGCGGCGGAGCCGGGAGTCGGGGCCACCGACGACGAAAAAAATTCTAGCGGCGGCATATAGGGTTTCGTCGGAGTGTCAACCGTAATAAATAGCCAATGACTTAGTTAAGCGAGAAGCTACGGCTGTGCCCCGGCCGAGCCTGAAATTACGACCGGTTGTGTGCTGGGATCGGGCCGGGATCGGCCCGGGATCACTCGCGCAAGGCTACTCCGCCTTTCTCTCTCGCTCTCTCCCTTCCAGGAGGCGGATATGTCGCACGCTAGGCGGATCATGCCGACTACCCGCTACACACCGCGCAGTTGTACGCCCGGGAAAAGCATTATCTCCCCTGGTATCGGTAAAGTGCCCTCTTAATTATGGTCTTCACACGGCCGCCCAGTCGATCAGCCCTCTCGATCGTTCTTATCCACTCACTCTCCCTCACTCGCGAAAAAGAGCTGGCAGACGAGACGACCAGTGAAAGAGAGAGAGAGAGAGCGAGTGAGAAAATTGCAAATTAATGATGGCTCGGGGTATACCTGCTAGGAAATTGTAATGTTTCGTGAACGGTGCTGGAAAGACGATCGGGTGGTATGATGCCGCGGGAGATAGCAAGGTAGGACTGCTGGTAGGAGGAGTCCTCTGCTCTTGGGAGTTGGTGTTCAACTAGAGCAGATAGTCCGGCAGAGCAGTAATCTCAGGATGCATATATCCCATCATCTCATTTTTCAAGTCGACTCATTGAATTATCCCCGTTCGTTGAGCTGCTCTTTTCTTGGAATGATGGGGAAAGAAGTGGCGGAGAAGCCGGGGCCGGCCAGCTATGTTCTGCGAGTTCTGGGTGGCGAGAGCTAGGTGTGGATGTTAAGCACCAGGTGAAGCGTAGTTAGCACCTACCCTGCCCCTCGGCGCATATACATATCCCTCTCCTTTTCTTTCATCTCGTGTCCGCCTTTCGTTCTGTCATCCCACCTACGAGTCTCTTCGCAGCATCTACTTACTTGGTCCAGCGGGATAGTTAGCCGAGCGTTGACACAGAAAATCCCGATTACGCCGGGCATTCCCATCGACTTCCCATTCAATGGACTACTGTCATTATCACCACGCGATAACAGTGCCGCATCTCAAATGACGTGGACGTCCTGTAATTCGAACGGTACCGGCTACTAATGACAATCACTGCCAATCGAACTTCTCTCCCCGTGCCAGTTTCATCGGGCACTCGTCTCCATTCACCGCGTCCAAACTTTATGCTTGGCTCGTTCCCCTTGGACGTTCTGCATCGCTCTCCAAGATAAAAGCGTGTGCTCGAGGGAGCGACAATGAAAATGACAGAGGAATCATTGAGGTTTCCTTTCCGGCCGGCTGATCGGCGGTCGTCAAAGTCAACCGAGCCGATTCTTCGCTCGTCACGTGACAAATATAAGGTTCCCTGTTAAGGGAGAAAGTAAAAGAGTGAGGGCAGAGTGGGGTTGGCTGGAGAGAGGAAAGGAAGAGCGAAGGAAATCATCGTCACTTCGTTGGGGCCCCGCGAGAAGCAGAGGTGGCTCGGAACCGTGCGAATGACAGCGCTTGAAATACGAGGCGCGAACGACATTTGTTAGCAGGCTCCTGTCACCCTGACGCTCGTTTCGCCTCCGATATCAAGGAGATACCTACCTGCATATCCCCCTGCATCCACACCAACACGCATTCACGCGGAGGTGGCTCGATCGCCGGCGAATCGAGTTCCCCATCCGCCTCGACTTGCTGCTCCACGCTCACTTCTCTTCCCAATGGCCTCTGAATCGTCGCTCATCCTCTTTTTCCATATACGTGCGCCGCGCCCGCCGCGCCCGCCGCGCCCGCCGCGCACAAACCGTGTAAAGCTAAATTCAAGCTCATTCGCCTCCAAAGTATTAATCAAAGAGGGGAGAGGGAGGTATTGATTGGATTGAGATGCGTTGCAGGGCCCATTCCCCAAATAAGATGTCGAGAAAGCGCGTGTACGCGAGAGGGAGGGAGAGAGGGGCGCGGTGCAATCAATTTTTTCGGTGCAAAGGATGTGCCCACCGTTGGAATCCCATTGCGCTAAAGCTAATAAAGGCGAAACGTACCTCGTCACGCTCAGATTAATTTACGTTTCGTGAACAAACAAGGTGCCTCTTTTAATTACCTGTCGACAGATTGATTGATCGTTGCTATCGCTCTGTCTTTCTCTCTCTCGCTGGCTGGCTGGCTGGCTGGCCTTTCTCTCTCTCTCTCTCCAAGCGACGATCTATCTCTCGCGCTTTCTCTCTGTCGCAATCAGATAAGGCGCGTTAATACTTAATTCACCGGGACGAGAGGGAGATTCGCGCAGGCTAACTTTTTGCCGTGCATCGCTACCGAGTCTATCTCGGCCTGTTCCTATCGCGAGCCGTCATCCTGGGAAAATCTCCCTCTCCCAGTAGAAAATTTACAAGGCTGCGTAACTTATCGCGGCCACACTCGATTAGCGTTATCTCGATCGATCGATCGCGGCCACGGAATCGCCACTGAGAAACACTTTGGGAATCACCGGCAGGCCAGATTGCCAGTGAAGAAGTTTGCTTGAGTATTCTGCGCGTGTCTTGGCTGACTCTAGATTCGCAACTCGTTTCGCCAATGATGCTTTTCTTGCTCGTAAAGCTCGCAGGATCCTCGAGTCACGAGAACCGGCGACCAGTTCGTCCTAGTCTATCATGATCCTGCTTCCTTTGTGGGAAAAATTGAGTGCGGCTTCTCCGCCGGGTGACATAGACTTGTATGATTAAAAGGCCCCGACCGGTTCGCCATGGATCTCAAGATCTTGGTCGTTCAGTCAGCTAGTCATCTTGGATCCCGCATCTTCAAAGATCTTTGTAGCCAAACACGAGAAGAATCGGCAAATTTTTTGCTGCCACTTGTAGAAGGGTAGTCGCGCAAAGGGAGAGTACAAGGCGAACCGGCACTCTCGGTTCAATCTGTCCTCTAAGTGGAGCGTCTTTGATCCAGTGTGTCGGCCACGCAATCGTAACTCACTCGGCGAGGGTCGACCATAAAGTTGCGCAGGCAAAACTAGCTGGAAGACACGAGGAGCGAAGAAGATAGAGTGGCATGGAGAGTGAGTGAGAGAGGGATGCGGTGGTGGTCCAGTGGCTCGTCATCCGTTTCGTCAGTCGTTTAACACCGCCGTTCACTGTGTCGAATAAAAATACGCGGATGACAGACCACACATCGTGCCAACGCTCGGCCTGACCGCTGCCAATTAGCTGACACCGCCTCGGTGGAAACTCTCTCGCTCCCCTCCCGCCCACCCTCTCCCTCTCCCTCTCCCGCTCCGCTAAATATTTCTTCGTCCAGAACGTTTCTCTTCGGCCGTTGGCTTGCGCATTTTCTCATCGCACCCGGCCGCCATACTTCGCCACTCTTTCTTGCGATAAACCGACCCCCGGAAACCATCCGACCATCCCACCATCCCACCAAACGACTCCTGCCCGAGACTCACCATTCGTCACGGATACGCGCGTCTGATCGCCTGATACTACTTAACTCGGATTACCGAGCTTAAACGCTGCATTCGTTGCCGGTCAGTCCATGTTGGCATAACAGAAAAAATCGGCGAACAATCCCCCTTTTCTCTTGGGCGCACCCGCCCCATTAAACTCGGCCAACCTTCCACTTCTTTTTTATGTTATCGCCGATCTTTCCTCTTAAACGATCCTAGAAAATAATCCTCTCCTTATTGATTAGCCAAATGCGCTCTTGTCCGTCGGCACTGTTCGATTGAGTGATTTCCGGTCGAACCACGGATTACACCAGTCAGATAATAGCCTGCTCCCCTGTTGGATTTCTCGGTAGTGGTAGGCTCGATTACCACGATAAGTGAGAGGCTTGCACTTTTTGGAAGGCCCCGAGGGTAGTGGTGGCCATATCGAGAAACGGTAGCGGGAATTATGTACGAGGAGCACTGTTCTGGTTAAAGTGTGAGTTTGCCGATCGGTATCGAGGGCAGATCAATGTCGAGGATTCTCGAAAGAATAAGTAGGTAGGTGCGATGCCGGCTGGCCGATAGGGATTCGCGCTGAGTTAAAGAAGCGACTTGGCCATTCGGATTGTCGGCAGGACTGCGTCGAGATGAAGTATCGCGATAAAAGGATCAGGCTTTTAATAGTGTGCGCCGATCGCGCGAGTGAACAGTTAGTGATACCGGGAGCGATGGCAAGTATATAGGTAGGCTCTCGATAATGGCGAGTAAGTATGGAGGACTGCTCGCCGGTAATAGCTGCCTCGGTCGAACACCAGGCCCGCGCTAAATAGTAATTAGCGAGGGGATTAAATTCATTGTATCGTCGATGCAACTCCCTACCACTCGGCTGCCTTCTCTCGCTCGCTCTCTTTCTGGCAACTAGCCTCTCCTTCACTGGGACGCGCGTACGCATATCGCAAAGGGATATTAGGTACGAATTACCACTTACGACAGCGGCAATCTTCGAGGCTCTTAGTATAGAGCGGGCCATAGAGAGAAATATGCGGGAAAGAGCCACTCTCCTTCTCTCCCTCTCTCTGTTTCCCACTCGGGTTAGGCGGGCGGGCGGCAACAGCGGCAAGTCTGTATTTACCGTGGGCGCGTTTACCGCATGCGGCTCGAAACCTTTCAATATGCGGCGGATAGCCGTGAGATTATCCGCACGCAAACCTTGCCTTCTGCTCTCCCTCCACCCTCCTCCATATCTATCCCACTCACTCCCACATAATACTTGCTCGCTTTCCGCCCTTCCGTTCTCTTCTCGGCCACGATAACTGCGATCCAGTAATTAATTACCGCCACCGCCGCCAACAAGGATTTATCGAGCGTTATTTCGGACCGCAAAAAATGCCCTCTTATCGTAGAATGGTTTAGAGCCGCGATTAAAACGTCATTTTCGCCTGCGGCCTCACTCCTGGCTACCAATGTGATTCAGCACTGTGTGAACTCTACCGTTCCCCCTTCAAACCACCCCCTGCTGCTACCTCCGATTCATCCGCCATAACGTTCTCCTATCAATTTGATTGATATAATGATCGATGACGCTTGGTAGGCTTATTCGGAGGCCTGCAACTTTCTCCCTAATCGCTGAATGACACCTTCAGATTTTTTTGATTTTTTCGAAAGTTCTTGGACTTTCCCCAACGCTTCATAAAATCATTATTTTAGTATCAAAACAGAAACAAAACATGAAACCAGTAGCCAAAGTGCCAGAATTGTACCTAAAACACATGGAAAACCAATCTTGAATATTTCATTTCGATGCTTTTCCCTATGTTTTTTTATCTTCCCGACCTTTCCCGGGGCTGAAACTTTGTAGATAGTGTTTTTTTGCATCGTGGAAGAAGTAGAAAAAATTCCAGAGCCCTAGCTCAAAATTCATTTTTTCGCAAATTTTTTAAGGCATACCCCTTCAAAAATTTTCGATTTTTCGAAGGTTCTGGGACCGGGACGAACGCTTGATTTTTCGATTGCTCGTGTCTCGAAACGGATAAAAAACATAAATGTTGTGGGGGAAATGCCGGAATTCTACCTAAAACACATGGAAAACCGATCTTGAATATTTCATTTTTGCGGTTTTCCTCATGTTTTTTATACTTCCCGACCTTTCCCGGGGCTGAAACTTTGTAGAAAGTGTTTTTTTGCATCGAGGAAGAAGTAGAAAAAATTCCAGAGCCCTAGCTCAAAATTCATTTTTTCGCAAATTTTTTAAGGCATACCCCTTCAAAAATTTTCGATTTTTCGAAGGTTCTGGGACCGGGACGAACGCTTGATTTTTCGATTGCTCGTCCCTCAAAACGGATAAAAAACATAAATGTTGTGGGGGAAATGCCGGAATTCTGCCTAAAACACGCGGAAAACCAATCTTGAATATTTCATTTCAACGGTTTTGGCCATGTTTTTTTATCTTCCCGACCTTTCCCGGGGCTGAAACTTGGTGGGGAATGTTTTTTTGCATCGAGGAAGAAGTAGTAAAAATTCCAGAGCCCTAGCTGAAAATTCATTTTTTCGCAAATTTTTTAAGGCATACCCCTTCAAAAATTTTCGATTTTTCGAAGGTTCTGGGACCGGGGCGAACGCTTGATTTTTCGATTGCTCGTGCCTCAAAACGGATAAAAAACATAAATGTTGTGGGGGAAATGCCGGAATTCTACCTAAAACACGTGGAAAACCGATCTTGAATATTTCATTTTAGCGGTTTTCCTCATGTTTTTTTATCTTCCCGACCTTTCCCGGGGCTGAAACTTTGTAGAAAGTGTTTTTTTGCATCGAGGAAGAAGTAGAAAAAATTCCAGAGCCCTAGCTCAAAATTCATTTTTTCGCACTACTGAAGGAGTATCGAAATCAAGTAGAAACGGCCTTCTGAATAGTGTGCCGCTGATTTAGGGAAGTTTCTTCATATTTTCGTGAGGAGCGAAAGGTACAAAGGGGTCCTCGCTCGTCAGTCAACTGTCATTTAAACCGTTCATTCAAAAGTCCGATCCAGCTTACTATCCGCGCACACACACTGGCTAAAGATAGCCGGTGCGCGCACTATTTCGGTGCGAGGGCGCAGCCTGGAGCGATAAAAAAGAGGGTGTCAACGACATGACAAGACAAATGTCAAAGCTTAAACTCGCATTTTTCTCTCATCACGTATCCTTTTCCCGCTACCTTTCTCCTTCTCAACTTCCTTCGGCCGCTCATTAGTTCCTACTAGTTCTTTCCCGGTGAGTGGATTATCGGGAAAGCATTTCTCATTCTCGAGTGGGCCGCAAATGCTTCTCTATGAAATACTACTGAACTGTCAACCTTCACTTGGAAATATTAACCCTTCCTCCCACCCGAGCACCCCATGTTTCTCTTCAGAGGTCGATTAAGGGATGAAGGTTTGAAGGAAGGCTCTCTCTCTCCTTTTCAGAGAGGGAAGCGAGCGTCTCGGGTGTCGCGCGCGGTGGCCCAGCGCCGATCCCGGAGACGATCAGCGCGGATGACGAGCCGGAGACCGATGATACCGGAAGCACCAGCGGTAAGGGAGTGTCACCGGTGAACCCCTTGCTCCAGGAACGTTCCAACTGCGAGGAACTAAGACACGTGATCTGCCACCTTGAAACCAAGGACCTTTGGGACAAGTTCAACGAGCTTGGCACCGAGATGATCATCACCAAAACTGGAAGGTACGACTACGAATCTCTATTTCATCTTCCATTGCACTCATATTATTTCGAATATCACCGATGATCGATAGAATTATTCGGCAACGTTGTAACACTGATTTTCTCGCGTCCCACATTTGGATCTGCCTGTTTTTCTCGATCTGGTTGGCGACAACGAGTAAACATCGCGTTGAAATCGTGGAGATACGTTGATTGAGACGGGGAGAGCGGTTCTCTCGGTCTCTCGATTCGAAACGAGATCCAGATGTTTCTGGTGGCGGGTAGGAGCGGTCTCGACTCGGCGTCTAGCACGAGCGGGCCGCGATCGTAATTCTCTCCGGCTGCCCTCGACATTAAGGGCAGCACGGAAAGAGACACGCGGTCCTTAATGTGTCAAAAGTGCAATCGGTTTTGTGGGAGCAGTGAAAAGAGGGTCGCGACACCGACAAGAATATACCCTGGGGAATGGAATGAAGCAGCCACCAGCGAGTCAAGCCGAGCCGAGCCGAGTTGTGGAACATCTCGTTACTCCTGCGGGAACAACCCCGTTGTTGCTCCCCTCCTCGATCGCACACGATCCATTATTTAGGACGGCAGTATCGCTTCTGCCAGCCAAGTGCAGCCGAGCGAAATTGCTATATCGAGCCTCGGTCAATTAGTCGAATGGTAGTAAGCGGATCGGTTAATAAAGGTCCTTGGAAAATAGATAGGTCGTTGATGATCGCACGCGACGGTTCCCACAGAAGCATCTCTTATCCTCGGGCTAGCAAGACATTTCTTTGGAGAAGGAGTCGAGTCGAGTCGAGTCGAGTCTCTCGCCGACGGCCAATCGGCGGCCAGAGACGGTAACTTCATTACTAGCAGCGTCGCGGTACCGTCAGTGATAATGGGGATGATAACGATAATGGGAAGTAGCGGGGATAAACACGCCGAGTATCAGATCGCCGTAAACGGCCGAGGCGACGCGACCCTTTCCTCGGAATATCATCATTAAACAAGATGTAGCTATTACATGTAACTGGAGAGAGAATCGCTGGATAATTATCGAAGAGTGACGGGAGATGCAATCAAAAAAGTCCGGCTGAAAATGATTAGACTGTACTAAGGACGTTGCTCCAATTGGCGTAGCTACTGGAATTGTCTTAATAACGGGGGGAAATGAGGATGTGAGTCTGTCGATTGAGATATATACGGGAGAGAGTGAAGGATAGGAGAGGATAGCGCGATAGCAGGCAGCTCAGTATGTATGTTGGAAGGTTGAAATTGGATGGCTCGAGGCGAGAGTAGATCTCTGCTGAGAATATTCGGATTCGTATTGGATGGAGGATGCGCCAGTTGCCCTGGCGCGGCATGCCAACTGAAGAGGGTGGCGGGCTTAAGGCTTTAAGGGTTGGTGAGGCTCGAGTGGAGGGTAACAGAGGGTGGAGAGGACGCGGACGACGGGCGCCTAATTGCCCGCCACCACGGCAACATCTACCTCTTCCTTATTCGTGGAGGGTTGCGCGCACCAGGAGCTTCCTCGCACGCTTCCTCGCTCGTGCCACGGTAATTAGATCTGCGTCGCGACGCTCCTCTTCGCTCCCTTCAACCGTCAACTTACTGCTGCCCTCTTCGCCCTTCGCCCTTCGCCCTTCGCCCTTCGCCCTTCAACCCTCCAACCCTCCCACCAATTTCTAGCCAGGGATTTCGTCCTGACACGAGCCCGCCTGGGCCACGCTTCTTTCGCCCGGATTTCTAGGACACCACTTCGATAATTGATCGGGAGAAAAGTACTCTTGTTCCTCGTCCAGTCGATTAAAAGACATAGATAAAGTAGAGCGTGTAAGAAATCGGAATTCTCCGGTGCGCGATCGTTCAGCGATCCGATGGGGGCGAAAAGCACTTTCGACGGAGTCTGCTGGCTGGTGTTGCTGCTGTTGCTGCCAGTCGAGGCATCTCGCAAGCTGCCGGCGATCCCAGGAGCTCTCCTCACGAGCAGCGGAGGCGAACTCTCGGGCTCTCGATGACGAGAAGTGAAACGGGGGATGAGGACTGCCCTCGCCGCGCCGCGCCGGGGAACAAGACGGGCTAAGAGAGGAGTGTAGAGGCCGAAGAGGAGATATACATGTATAGAGGTGCGTGGAAGGAGGAGCAGCCGAGGAAGAGAAAGAGAAAGAGAAAGAGAAAGAGAGGGAGTGAGAATGTTAGATGGTTGACGAGGGGGATTGCGTGCCGGGGGTGTGGAGAGGGCTGGTGTCCCGGCACCTTCTCCCGAGTTCAATTCATTAACAAAGGACGGCTTGATAAATAAAAGCATTACTCACACTCGTGGCGCTGGCGGGATGAATGCATACCGAGTCGACAAGGACCGAGGAGAAGAGGCAGATAAGATCGGCGGGTGTCCCCGCGTTTTAGTGCTCGGCCAGCGGGGGGCCCGACACGGTATTAATGTTTGGCCTCCGAGGCAAAACATTCACGCCAGGCCCGCTCCTCTCCCCCCAGCCTCCCCTCGCTCTCGTGGAGGGGGCTGGCGGGGGCTGGCGGGGGCCCTCATCCACCGATGACCGAGTCAAGCCTTCTCCTTTTCTCTTAAGGCTTGCTGCTACTCTGGCCCTCGCCTCGCCGCCTGCCGCCCGCCGCCCGCCGCCCGCCGAAGCGAACCGGCTACTCGAAAATCAGGCTGCTATCACGTGCGATCTAGCTACCAGAGATTTGATCCCCGAGTGAATTGGGTTGGCCGTCGAGGTTGGCGCAGGGCTGCTTCCGATTAGAGTTCGCGATTGATTGTGCCGAGCGCGATTGAGTAGGCTCGAGTGGCGCTAATTGATTCTGATCGATCGGCTCCCTCTGGGACGTGTGTTGCTGCTCCTTAGGCGGATGTTCCCGACCTGCCGGGTGTCCTTCAACGGGCTGAAGGCGGACTGCCGGTACGCCGTACTGATGGACATCGTTCCCGTGGACAACAAGCGGTACCGGTACGCTTATCACCGGAGCTGCTGGCTGGTAGCTGGCAAGGCCGATCCACCGGCGCCCGCCCGCCTCTACGTCCACCCGGACTCCCCTTTCACGGGCGAGCAACTGCGCAAGCAGGTCGTCTCCTTCGAGAAAGTCAAGCTCACCAACAACGACATGGACAGGCATGGTCATGTAAGTAGATTTCGCGCACGTTAAATCCATCCCTGCCCGTCGCGCCGATGAGAACCTGCGCATCGCGAACCCCCTCGAAAGTACCACCAGGCGTGTGTACCCGTCTCTCGTCCTTACGACTCAATCGGACCGTGAGACGTCCGTGCGATTCGAACCTTCCCCAACCATTACACTCATATATGTCTGCAGATTTTCCAATTTATTTTTTCCTTGACGTTTAAACGTTCGAAACGTCGACGGTTGCGATTGTAATTATGAAAAGGCATGTTGGTGGAAGATCGGTTGGGTCCGCTTGATAATTGGCTGGGAGATATCGGGTCGGTGGTGTTGGGCTTCTCATAATTCACGGGAGACGTACATGTAGAAACTCCCTATTCCCCTGGAGTCTCCGGCATCTTCTCCGGGAGATATACTCTGACTACGGTGACTCGGTGGTACTCGATCTCGCTCGTTCGCTCAGCCTCCTTAATTCATCGGATGACTGACGTAAATAGGAACTCCGATCGAGGCAGCGCGCGCCCGCTTCTTCACGGTACTCATTTTGTATTCAGGGTGTTACGTACGGGCAGACGCGCCAGGGCAAAGTGATTCTTTTCAATGGTAACCGGGCGGCGAATGCCTGAACGCCGAGTGACAGAGGGATGAATACTGCGGGAATAGTCAGGAAGAGAGAGAGAGTATTAGAATGCCTCTCCTAATTCATACGCTTTTTCTTTCCATCGGGATGGCCCGCTTTATTATTAATCCATCGCCCGGCCCGATTCAGACCTGCCGAGGACGAGGAAAGTAAGTGGCTCGAGTGACAGGGTGACTCTTCTTGATAGAATCTACTTCAAGATAGCCCCGGTGCATCCCTCGGATGGCTCGTGTCGTCCCTCTTCAGGAAAAACGTCACTCCCGCTCGTCGTTGAATTTCCAAGGATACATTAGTGCTAGCAGAGACATAGTTCTCGCTCGGAAATCCAATTGAGCCGCGTTCCATCACGCTCTCTTTCTCCATCTCCGCCCTTTGCATCTTTAAATGCTTGGCGCGGCGGAAATGGCAGCGCCATATTTTCGCGTGCTCCGCTTGCATTTTGTAAGGTGGCGGGACGTCGGTGCACCGCGTTGCTACGTCTGTTTGACATTCGCTACGATTATTACGATCGCTCGGGGCTGCTCGAATCGGCTGCCGGAGGGTTCGGTTTATTTTTCGAGAAGGGAACACACTCGAGCGACGAGGCAATGGGGATTTTAAATCGGGAGCGCGAGAAGCTAAAATGGTAAAACTCGATTTGCAGCTGGTGTTGAACTCGATGCACAAGTATCAGCCGAGGATCCACCTGGTGAAGAGACCGGACACCGGCACGGCCAAGCCCATCACCGATCTCGAGAAAGAGCCGCACAAGACCTTCGTATTCCCGGAGGCCATATTCACCGCTGTCACCGCCTATCAGAATCAACTTGTAAGTTTCAACCTCTCTCTTCTTTCTCGGTACTGTGCCTCTTCCTTTTTCCGTTCTTCCTCTACTTTTTTCCCCTCGCTTCTTGCCTCTTGCCTCTTGCCTCTTGTTCTTTCTCGTCGAATTCTTGCTGGTCCTCCCTGCGCGCAGGCAGATCTTCGCCGGAGAGGAGGGTTCGCTCTTCACAAGCACCTTCGCCCCGAGAAGAAGTTTCACCGGTGAATCCTTTCTGTCACGATAATCCATTCTTCCTGACCGGACGAGACTCGGCAGCGCGGCGGTTCTTCTCTTTTTATATTTCGGCACCCTGCCTCGACGATCCAGCCGCTCTCAGATCCGAAGAAGATCGCACGCTAGATAGAATATCTCATCCTCTAGAAGAGGGGAAGAATTGGAGTTGTAGCTAGGTCGAGAAGCGCCCTTGCTCGCTTGACTTCCGCCTCCCGAAAAAAGCAGCTCCGCCCGATGAGAAGAGCGTTCTCTTGGCGAAGGCAGATCGTATCGGAGTGGCATGCCAAGAGAGAAACCGGCGCAGCATGTCCTGCGAGACGCGAGACGCGAGACGCGAATTCGAAGATGGATCAGTTTCGGTTACTCGCGCTCTGCGAGCGTTCTGATCGGCAGATGTTGAGCTGACATAGAGAAGAAGTGGAGTAGAGTACAGGTAGACGACTGGTGGGTTGGAGGAGTGCGGGTACTTTTAGCCCAGTGGACGATTCCTCTTGGAGGGACTTGGTATTCCGCGTTCAGGGCGCAAGAACGAGAGCGGCATTATCGTATTTCACGATAGTCGTTTGCAGCGGGGACCGCTGCACCGTGTGTGGCCCAACTCGGCCCTCCTCTTCTCGCATTCCGCGAGCGTCGCGGCGCCTTGCGTCCTTACTTCCCCCCTGGCCAACTACATTTTCCTCCTCTTTTCACTCCTCTTCCATTGCCAGTCCGAGGCCTGCCTTCACCTTCGAACTTGGAAGACGACAATGCGCCTGCTACGCGCCGTTTAAATCCATCTTCTTCTCTATTTTATTGGCGGGCTTCTTCTTGTGCGTAAAGTCCCGGCGAAGATTCCTCCCGTGAGATGCGTCGGGCTAGGTGTGCTGGGGGGGAAAAATCACTGGCTCCGAATGGGTGGTCCGACGCTGCCACCCTCGTGCGTCGAGTACGCCAGCGCGACAAGAAGGACGCGACTGTTGATGATGATGATGAGGTGCGAAGAGATGCCCCGGCAATTACCTCCGAGCTACGCGTTCCCTTTCTCCCTCGAGCACAGAGGGCTGCTGGCTCGCTTCCGTTTCGCCTTACTTTTGTCTTCGCTACTTTCCACGTTCCCTTGTCATTACCACTCGCGCTCGACTTGTTTCCTTCCGCTCTGGTGTCGGCGTCGGCGTCGGCGTCCTCGCGTAAGAAAAAGCAGAGCGCGGCTTCTCTGCCTTTTTCTCGGTTGTGCTTTCCTTGCGATCGGCCAAGTAGCGAGTGTGAGCGCCGGCTCAGCCCAGCAAGTAATAGTAAGACGACAGCCAAACGACGAAGCGAAGTCCGCGGCTTTTCAACGATCTCGAAAATAGACGGGAAAGGATGAAGCGGAGAAGCGAGAGGCGCTGGCGATCTCGCCGATGGTGGTCACACGAGAGCTAAAGAAAGGGCCGACGGAAACTCAAGAGAAGAGAGGGTGAGAGAGAGAGAGAGAGAGAGAGAGGAATGGAAGGCGGAGGACTGGCCCCGAAATTCCACTTGTGAACGGTTCTAAATCTCCCGGGAAGTATATTAGCTGTGGTGGTGGCTCGCGAAACTATCGGCTGCCATTCGTGCTCGTCGCCGCTATTAGCGATATGGCCCACTATTAGCGATATAGCCAAGAATTGGCATGGTAGATGGCTCTAAAGCCGAGATTGATCCCAGCTATTTCCAATCGTCTAATCCCCCGAGGCCACTGAGAATTATCTTGCTAGAGAAATTTATGCGAATTACGTGAGCGAGTGCCCGAAGGAGAGTTGGGGCTAATCGCGATTTCTGGCACGCAGGCCGCATTCCCCGGATACGAGCTTCGCGAAATTCATTCGTCGCGGTTCACGCGTCGGCCATCAGTCGTCGTGGATCGCGGCGCGCCGTTGTCCTCCTGAGCAGCGAGGAGAGAACCCGCTCGTTTAGCGAGGCACGTCCTTTTTTTCTTCCCCTCCTTGGACTAGAAGACACCACTTGCCGGGCTGGCAGTGCTGGCAGTGCTGGCAGTGCTGGCAGTGCGCACCAACGTATCGTCGCAAATGCTCCGCGGCGCGCTCTTCTTGTCGCAGATGCGCGTCGGCTCCTCTTGTAATGAGCCTCCGCACCAACTTGATTTCTCTCGCTCTCCTTCTCCCACCTTGGCTCGCACCACCGTCATAATTCATATCCTAACTGTGATGGCACTCGAGGCCACCCTCTTCTCTTCGGCTTCCTTCCTTTCCTACCTTCCCTACCTTCCCTACCTTCCCTATCTTGCTCCCTCCGCTCCTTATCACTCCCCAATTTAGCCCCCGGCGCCATTTCTCACACTTTTCTCCGAAGCATCTTTCTCATTCTTCTAACGACACTAGTCCATCAGAAGTGCGGAGGATCGCCGAGCTAACAGATGGCTAGGAGACTATATCAGCCGCTTGTCAGAGAAGCTCTGACAAGTAACGAGAATATGAGAGACGCCGCTCGTAAATAAAATATACTGGGAGTTCGTTAGCGCGACTGATGTAGTTCCAACTATCTTATCTGTCCCGAACTTTATCGGGGGATGTTTAACACCGCTCCGGACAGCCTTGACTAATCGGGTTACAGTTCGAGCAGGACCCTTTCCAACCTCCCCCTTCCAATCGCCCGCCAACCAACCGAGACACCCTTGATTTTGCCATCCTACAATTTACTCTAACTGCTGAATCTCGAAATCCTTTGAATCGACCGTGAAAATGATCCTTGGCTCTGTTATACCGGGAGAAAAAAGGAAGGGGCCATCTTTATAACATTGTTTCGACGGCGTGTTTACGCTGGGAACGCGTCGAAGGGAAGGACTGGCGTCTTGCCAAGAGAGCACACACACGACGCTTCAGTGCCGGGCTTGAGAAACGATTCGTAAATTTGTCGCGGTACGCGTCCTCGCGGTGGCTTTCGCCGTTGCAGGACAGCCGATAAACGCCAATGGCACGACTGGAAAGCAGCGCGGAAGAAGGATGCTGTCTGCGACTTCAAAGGGGATCGTTCCTTTCAAGAGGAGAATCGTAGTTATGTAGTTTCGTAACTCGCGTTACATGCCCGACCACTTCAAAGGGAGAATCGAGGGGAATCTGTGCCGGAGCAGCGTAGCCGGAAACCAGCCGAGCGCCTTCTTCCCGCGCACACTAGATCTCTGGCTGCCTCTCATTTTAACTCACCAACGCGCCACCCCTCATTTGTAGAGCGCGACGCTAGCAACCGAGTAGCCACAGAAAAAAGAAGGGAATTCAATGTCCCACGCGTAATTCGACATAATTCGCGTCGGACGCCCCCAAGCATTGTCCTACCGGCGCGGCGACTAATAACAGGCGCGAGCCGCCAAGGAAAATCGAGCGTCTAAATGCAATTAGCTAATGGAGAAAGCCTACTGCTCGCTACATTTCGAAAGCTCCGCCTCGCTCGCACTCTAATCAACCACTGACTCCGCTAATTATCCCGCGAGTACGACGTATGGCGATATAGTGGGGGCAACAAGAAACGTATAGGTAAAATGGATGTTTTGCATTTGATTAATGAGAAGAAAGACAAGCGTGAAGTATAAAAAAAATCATCGAAGAATATTAAGGGTGGATGACTCGGTTAGGACAAGTCTACTGATTTAGGGGGAGGCTTGATTTCGCGCGGCTGTTGGCGAATTAAATGAAGAGCTGGCTGATCTAATTGAAGGAGGAGAAGCTTTCATCCGGGGAAAAAGGAGGAGAGCGAGGAGGAGTGCGGTGTGTGTGCGCGTGTGTGCGCGTGTGTGTGTGCAGGCGGCACTAAATGCCGCGGTACCGGCAGCCCGGGCGACCCCTTCTTCAATGAGCGTGTCTCTATTAAATCTATTATTAGAGAGCAGGCCAGACCGGGTGCGAAAGCATCCCTTTCAATTACCTACGGCTTCATTTGGTGCGCTCGCGCCCCGAGGATCCGATGCCTCCGGCCGACTGGAGCGAGTAAGCACCTTGAAAAAAGAGTGCCGGCACTCGCGCACCGCCGCGCCGCGCCGCGCCGGCCGGCGACGCCTTTACGGAGCATTGGCTCTACCCAGCCGAGAAATTCGAGGGCTACGTTTCAACTGCTCCTTCTAATCTCGATGATTCTAGTCGGCCGAGCGAGTAGGCGTTGCGACGCAGAGCAAAAGGCGAGCATGTACTAGCGAACGACGCTCTCACTGCTTCTGTAAATGCTTTGACCGGATTATCAAAGGCCCCCTATTTATTCTTTTCGTCTTTTCGTCTTTTCGCCTTTTCGCCTTTTCGTACGTGAATTTCGCTTCTGGGTAGAAAGGTTCCCTTTTGTAAGGCAGAGCACTTCCTGGTAGCGGAATTGCAGAGCACGCGAACCACTGCGAGAGGACAGTAGCGTCGACGCAATCGAAATATATTCCCGGGAGTTCGAAGAGCCGAAGAGGCTCCCGTGAGCCTTCACTCCGCCCACTGTGTTCGCAAATTCTCTCTCAATTTTCATCGGCGCTCCGCAGCTGGATGTAATTGGCTACCTGTCTCTCGATCGGCCTGCCGATATCTGTCCTTGCCCTTTAGCTCTCCTTCCTCTTTCCTCCACTCCACTCATCTCTCCTGCTTCCCCCCCGAAAATTACTTTGTCCCTTTTGAATGCAAGGCAGAACACAGGCTGCCTGCCTGCCTGCCTGCCTGGCTGCCTTTCGGCTACCTGGTAAAACCAGTACGCACGGAAGAAGAGTCACACGAATTTCAGGTGAACCGTTTTCATGAATCGCGTGACACTCGCCGCGCGCACTCTCCCACCCATCCTTCCCCTCGTTATCGCACACTCCTCACGTAACATTTACTCGGAAGAACATTCACAATTGAAATTACCTCCGCCGAATTCCCGTTCGCGCTTTACTCCCAACGGTGAATTTCTTAAAGCGAACGTATCGATCTTTTATATTTAACATTTGATGGGCAATATTGACTGAGTGCGGCAGTAGTGGTGAGTTGGGTGCACCGAAGAAAGGGAGAACGACTAGAACGCGTGAAATAAACTCGGCAGTGGGAAAGCGGTGTCGGAAAAATGGTGGCAATTTTTCGGGCAGTTCGCGCGCTATCCCGACCGATAGCGAGGGGTAAAATATCTCCGAGTGGATACGAGCTGCCTGCCGGTGGTGGTTCGTACAGATTTATTCGCGATAGTTTGGCATCGGCTGAAAGAGACGTGAATAGAGATAGATAGAGAGAGAGAGAGAGAGAGAGAGAGAGAGAGTATGTGTGTGTGTGCGGCGCGGGGAATTTATCACGCGGCACAGCACTCACCATTCGGCCCTCCCTCCGTTCTCGTGGACACTGTAAATCGGTCTGGGAAGCGATCCAAGCCTTTGGCCAGGCCGTGTCAGCGAAATCGTATAACTTCGCCTCGACTAGCTCCGCTCCCTTCACTCCCCCGCGGCTCTTTCTGCTTTCGGGGCGGATAGTTGTCCAACTATCTCAATTAATCCTGAGCAGAGGATAAAGAAATCCTGGCTTGCCTTAATAAAGAGATCCTCGCTGATAGGGAAAGTCTTAATGGGGAGGACGCGGAGAAGTAGCGGTAGTCTAAGAAAGGAAAGGGTAGAAGAGAAGAGAAGACGAAGTAGTAGAGGGTGGCGGGTGGCGGGTAACGGAAGGAGATGGAAGTGGCGAAGACGATGCTGACGGCGGAGGTGGGCCAGATGTTTGGCTAATGATGTCAGCGGAATCGTAACTAAAACCGAGGCAGCTCTCGCCGGGCTTAGCGCGGCTTAGCCCTAGCTTTGAAGGAAAGAGTCTTATTACCAGGCTGCACGTGCTGCTCGTGAGCGCGAAACCGTAGGGTAATTGGACCACCCACTTGACGCACAGACTCTCCTCTACTCTCTTCCTCTTCCTTCCTCATCGAGCCTCGCAACTCCACGCTTCTGCAGCCTCTTCTTCTTCTTCTTCTTCGCCGGCGGCGGCGGCGGCGGCTGTGGCGGCGGCTGTGGCACCAGCAGCGGCTCCTTTCACCGAGTAAATAAACTAGATCTACTTCGGCCTATGATGACCGAGTTTCCAAAAAAACGTCGGCATCTTTTTGGGAAGACAGTGCGCCTCGTGTGTCAACGTTCCGTCGCTCCCTTCGCTTCCTTCGACACGCCGGAAAAGAAGTATGGCTTCGAGTTTTTGCTCGCGCCGCCGGGTTAATGCTGGATGAACTGGCGCATCGAGTTCCCCCTCGTTCTTCTCTAATCATACTGTTCCACTGGAAAATCTGGAGAATCCGATCCGGTTTGGGGAGAGGTTCCCTAATGCCTCAGGAACGTTGGGTGGATGAAGTCGTTGGAAGATCGTCTTGGGGAAATCTACCCCTCTCTCTCTCTCTCTCTCTCTCTCTCTGTATTTCTCTTTCCCTGAGAGTGTATTCCTCGGAGGGTTTGCGGAAGGAAGGAAGGAAGGAAGAGAGTGGTGGGATCGAGAGTTGGTTTAACGCGGAGACTTTGACCGGGGCCACCTGTGCATCTGGTGCATCGTGGGTGGCCTGGCTGGGTAAGGTAACGCGAAACAGCTAACTCTCGGTGGTTAGGAGACGGGGAAGAAGAAGGGGGAGCAGCAGGGAGGACTTAGGGTGGATTTCCGTAGGGGTGGGATTGCCGGGAGCACTTCGTGCCTCTGCCACCCTTCACCGCTTAAGTGGCTACTACAAACGCGACGATCTGTACTCCCAACAGCTAGGAAAACTTTCTCAAATTTCCTCGCCCTCCCAATATGCTCGATAACGCGAACACGCACTCCCCCTTAACGGACTAATTGACTCCGGTTGAGTTGGAACGCAGGAAGTGCTAAAGAAAATGAAGGAGGGTCGAAATTTAGGGTTTCAAGAATGCGAGTGGTAGGAAATCGCTTGCCAATTAGAAGCGGAGAGGTGGTTACATTTTTTGGTCGAATTGCTGGTCGAGGGAAAGCTCGCTCTCGTTGATTCGATCGGAAGGACTGGTCGGAGCAGGAGCAGGGGCAGGAGCAGGGGCAGGAGCAGGGCGATTTATGTTTTCTGCTTTCGAGGGAAATCCCGCATTCGTTGGCTCTGATCGGCGGGTAACGAGGAACAGAGGGAGAAAGAGAGAAGGAGAGAAGAGTGGGCTGTAGTCCCGGACATCGGTAATGGCAACTGGCAACGGCAGAACGGGATATCGTTCTGGTGTATCCCTCGGTCTATCTCTCCTGGCGTGGATACGGTGCGCGGCGGCGGCGGCGGCGGCACCGACGGCGGCGGCCATACACATCGGCTTTCCCGGCTTCTTCTAATTTTACGAGCCGTTGACTCCCGATCGATGGAACGAACCGTTTCGAAACAGCCGGCCGTTTTCCGCCACGCGCGCGTTACCGTCTGTGCTCACGTAATTTCCGAGCGAAGCCACTGTCGCCCGAGTAATAAGATCAGGGGAATTTGCGATCGCCAATGCTAATGCCCGACCAAGGCCGACTGGTGTCTACTCACTGACACCCGCCTCTGATTTTCCTACCGCCGCCCCATATGAATCCCCGGATTTTCCTCTTGTTGCAGATCACCAAGCTCAAGATCGACAGTAATCCCTTCGCCAAGGGCTTTCGAGACTCCTCGCGTCTCACCGACTTCGAGAGGTAAGTTCCTGCGAACTGAGAACACTCACCCCACTCAATTACTAAGAAATACTCGGCGGGAGTAATCAAAGAGAGAGAAACAGAGAGAGAAAGAGAGAAAGAGCGATGTACTTACATACATATAGATGTATATCTGGGCTTTGGTGTAGCTTGATCAGGAGGCATAGTACATAATAGAGCAGCTTCCCTTTCAGGGAGACGATGGAAACAATGTTGGCGGAGCAGCAGTCCCTCAGGTTTCCCCATCGACTGCCCTTCGAGATGGAGCAATTGCAAGCCGGTGCGGTGAGCAATTTGAGCCTCGAGGAGAAAGCTCTTTGGGCCGCCCGCTCGCAAATGCTCCTCCGGGCGGCTGCAGCGGTCGCTGTCAGTCCTTACGCTCAATTGGTGAGTCCTGCCTTGGTTTATCCTGGTGCATCCGCTCCGAGTACCAGTCATCAGCAGCAACAGCAACAGCACCACCAACAGCAGCAGCAACAACAGCTCGGTCACTTTTGGTGGGCTTCGTCGATCGGGCCGACACTCTTTGCCGCGGCTCATCATCAACAACAACAACAACAATTGGCCGCTTCGAGTTCCCAGAATCCGAGCGGTCCAGCAGCACCACGGCCTTTATATCCATCGGCTCTGGCACTGGCTCATCACCGATTCTCTCCGTATCAGACGGCCAGGGCTCCTAAATCGGCGACGCCCGCAACAGCTTCACCCTCGCCCTCGAGGAGAGCGACCCCCTCGCCGACCGACAGTCTCAGCAGGGAGGCACAGGACCTCTCGCCCTCGTAGTTGCCTCCTTTAGTGAAATCTTTCCAAACTATTCCTTCGGTCAACTGACTCGCGCGCTCAGATGTTCAAGTGATAAGTGATGCCGCGAGCAGTTGGAGATATTCTTCGTGGTTGCTCCGCGCTCTCTGCGGGCGTTCCTTCTCTCACGATCCGCGTATGACGAAACTTGCTGCTCCATAGAAGCAGAGCCTTCGGCAGGCGCTTCAGGATGAATAGCGGCGATAATTGGTGGTGTGTGCATGAAAGGTGACGAGAGACACAGCGGGCCGATCGCCAAGACGGAAGAGGCAAGTGTCTCGTGAGACGAGAGAGAAATGCAAAGAGCTCCACTCTCAATGGAGTCCTTGGTTCGGGGGACCTTTGACCGAAGAGCCAGACCCTGGAAAGCACCCTGGGCCTTCTTCGATTCGTGACTCGTCGATTTCAGAGTGCGTCACTGCCAGTTCGTACCTGGGAATCTGTTTCGACTGCTATCTGTGACCGATCGCGCGTGCCCATCTTCCTACAGCGGAGTTTCACGAAAAACCAGAGCCTAAAACCGGTGGGAGAATACATCACGAGTAAATACAGAGACTCTCGAGTGTTCCCTTCCGGTGTAGAGCCGCGGAATTGTCGTTTCTTGGGATTTACGTAAATGATCGTATGATACGATCACGAGACTCTTTTTCCACGATTCTCCGGCGGCCAGTGGAATCGCATGGATGCCGAGCTGCTGTACATATGTACCGAATTCGAAGCTAAAGGGCCAGTAGCGTGTCTGGAGAGGGGAAGGGCCGCGCACATGCACCTCTAATGCGGAATAAATTGTGTGGCGATGTCTATTGTATATAGGTATACATATTACATACACAGCCGGGCGGACGTATAAATAATCTAGGGATAGCCTGGGAGAGAATTCTAGGTGGATATCGCCCTCCTCCGTACATGTAATATAAGCTGTATATTTCGTATCATGACTCCTATTGTTATCGTTATTTATGTTTCGACTCCGTACTCTCTATGCCTCTTGGACGAGTGCAAAGTGTGATCGGGATTAAAGAGACGGACACCCTTTTCTTTTCCTTCTGCTTTCAGCATCGGATTATCCACGGAAAGCTTCGACTCCGAGATGAAGGACACTTTGCTCGTTCTCCGGCGATAGTTTAATCGATTATTGGTGCCGCGACGATTAGTGCTAGCTTATAGAGGCGTTCTATTGTTAATGCTTGTGTTGTCAAAGATGCATACACCCGTCGCTCTGCAAGCCGATCCCGTGTAAATAGACCCAAATAAACTCTTGTACCGAGAACAACTCTCTCATTACTACCCACTCCGCATCCTCCGCATCCTCCGCATCCTCATTCCTTCTTTTCCATCGGCCAATCGATCATCCTGGCTCATTACGCAAAATTTATATTGGCCCCATTTCCCCAACAAGCGGAACCACCCATTGGACCCTGGATTCCTGGTAAATATGCAAATCGAAAGCCGATTTCCTCCTAATGATAGACCGACGATGTACCTAAGCAGCGCGCACCCTAATTGAATCTAGTAGGCCGATTTCCGGTGAAAACCTGCTTTTCCGCGAGAAGCGGCCAACTCGCACGATTGCCGGATGATGCCTCCCAACTCGTCTTAAGGAAAGGAAAGGATACGTGGCTGTTATTTCACGAGACCTGTTATTTCACGCTGTTGCGACTTTGCTCTAGGAATAGAGCCTCGGTGCTTCATCGATCACCGTTAGAACGGTCAGCGCGATTAAAGAAAGAAGTTCGCGCCGCTGTTTGTTTTGCCGCCGCGCCGCTTCAACTATGTAGGCTGGCTGTCTTCGTTCGCCAGGCCTGGTGGGAAAAGTGCCAGGCGAGCCATGTCACAGCAGAAATACATTGATTCTACGGTAATGAAGCCGAGGCTAAACTCTCTACAACTTCTCTATTGTAAGGTCTAGCGATAGAAACGTCAGCCTTCAGGCCTTCCGGTGAAAACAGAACTTTTACCCGAGGAAAATCGATTTCGCGCTGGCCACGTAGAGAAAGGAAGCGGAACCGTATTGGCTCTCAGCATGCTCTTAGCCTCCAGTGAAATTATCCCACTGGCAAATTGATGATTTTGGAAAGTGACAATAGGGCAAGCCATGATAAATTGTGTGCACTCTTTCCCTTCAAAATATTCTCCTATTCTGGTGGGAATAGGAGAGGCCTAGCCAAGCAATTGTTATTCTCCTTGATTCTCCTTGGAATTGGCGTGAGTGCGCTCAAGCAAGTGTTCGCGGGATCCTTGGTTAACCGAGTACAGGATACCGCATTTAACGGCATCATCACGCGATCCTTGAACTAACCACGCGATTAGGCTATGAGGGACTCTTACCATCTGCTCCGAGACCTAACGTCTCCTTAATCTTGCCATTTCCCACTCTCAAATAATCATTGGCATACCTCCAACGATCCTCACTATATATTACACTTGTATATTACTTGGGAATATATAAATTTTCGTCTGGAAACTGGAATAGAGAAATGAGTGGCGGTGTGGAGAGCGAAAGATAGAGCGATACCTAATGGCAGCGAAAAGTCAAGAATTGGAGAGGAGGCAACCTGGCAGGAAGGAAGAGGTTCGAGGAAGAGGAGCGATTGGATGTTGCCCCGTTGGCTGCTTCCAATGCGAAATGAAGGCATTATAAAGCCATTAGCTCGTGGGCGAGGCAGCTTGCGTGCGAATGCGAGCATCGCCGCTCTTTATTTGAATACACAAAACATTAACGGCTCTACCTGGAGCCGTCTTCCTCACCCCTTGTGCCGCCCGGCCCCTCCTCACACAAGCAACCCTCACATCCTGCCTCTTCTCTATTTTTCAACGCTTCTACCCTATGTCCCCTTGGCATCCGCGGTGGCCCTTAATACCCACGGCTCTCCAAATCGCTAATTACCCGCGCGAAAATCACCGAGAGCTACCTTTACGGACGACCAAAGAACTCGACCTTTTCTTCTGCGGCTCTCTCGCCTTCTGCAGGATTCGTTGTCGTTGGCTTCTTCTTCTTCTTGCGTCCTCGAAGCTCACGACGAAACGCCCACTTCCTCACTGCTACCGACCACTTCAATCCAGGAGAGTTGGATAACAGATGGGTGAGGGAGAGCGCGATACGAAAAAATCTAAATCGGCGACCACGACGACCACGACGACGACCACGACTTGCTGGAATGGTCGAAAGATGGGGGGAAGAAAGGGTGAAGGGCTCTCGCCTAATTTGCTCGGTAATGTCCTGACTGGAATTAACGGGCAGGACAGACAGGGCTGGGAAGGGACAGGGGGTGGTGGCTGCTGGCAGGCATTAATTATGTCCGCCGCCACAGGTGCCAACAACTCGATTATCAGATCTCGATGCGATGGCAATCGCTAGATAGCTTAGCTTGACCTGGACCACGGTATTTCTAAAGAATTTCGGAATATTTATCTCTAATTGTAACGGTTATGGGCCGATAAAAAAACTTTCACCCAGATTTCATGAGGTTTTATAACTTGAAAAATTTGGAAAAAAATAAAATTTGAGCTGGGGCTCTGGAATTTTTTCTACTTCTTCCTCGATGCAAAAAAACACTTTCTACAAAGTTTCAGCCCCGGGAAAGGTCGGGAAGATAAAAAAACATAGGGAAAACCGTTGAAATGAAATATTCCAGATCGGTTTTCCACGTGTTTTAGATAGAATTCCGGCATTTCCCCCACAACATTTATGTTTTTTATCCGTTTTGAGACACGAGCAATCGAAAAATCAAGCGTTCGTCCCGGTCCCAGAACCTTCGAAAAATCGAAAATTTTTGAAGGGGTATGCCTTAAAAAATTTGCGAAAAAATGAATTTTGGGCTAGGGCTCTGGAATTTTTTCTACTTCTTCCTCGATGCAAAAAAACACTTTCTACAAAGTTTCAGCCCCGGGAAAGGTCGGGAAGATAAAAAAACATAGGGAAAACCGTTGAAATGAAATATTCCAGATCGGTTTTCCACCTGTTTTAGGTAGAATTCGGGCATTTCCCCCACAACATTTATGTTTTTTATCCGTTTTGAGACACGAGCAATCGAAAAATCAAGCGTTCGTTGCGGTCCCGAGACCTTCGAAAAATCGAAAATTTTTGAAGGGGTATGCCTTAAAAAATTTGCGAAAAAATGAATTTTGGGCTAGGGCTCTGGAATTTCTTCTACTTCTTCCTCGATGCAAAAAAACACTTTCTACAAAGTTTCAGCCCCGGGAAAGGTCGGGAAGATAAAAAAACATGAGGAAAACCGCTAAAATGAAATATTCCAGATCGGTTTTCCATGTGTTTTAGGTAGAATTCCGGCATTTCCCCCACAACATTTATGTTTTTTATCCGTTTTGAGACACGAGCAATCGAAAAATCAAGCGTTCGTCCCGGTCCCAGAACCTTCGAAAAATCGAAAATTTTTGAAGGGGTATGCCTTAAAAAATTTGCGAAAAAATGAATTTTGAGCTAGGGCTCTGGAATTTTTTCTACTTCCTGCTCGATGAAAAAAAATACTTTCTACAAAGTTTCAGCCCCGGGAAAGGTCGGGAAGTATGAAGAACATGAGAAAAACCGTCAAAATTAAATGAAATTTATTAATCAGGAGGCTGTTTCCAAGTGTTTTGGGTATAATTCCGGCACTTTTGCAACTGATTCTTTGTTTTCTATCCGTTTTAATACTAGAACAATCGATTTATCAATCATTCGGGAAAGTTAAAAAACCCTCGAAAAATCATACATGTTTGAAGGGCTTTCTTACATTTAGATATTTTTTAAATGGATGTAAAATATCCCTACATTCTTCTTGATCGATCTTGTTCTCGAATGAATGATTTTAGAGAGAAATTGGAACTCGATGAGATAGAATGGTGGCTATTGGGAGACGAGGTTCTCCTGGACGTGGGGCTCGAAGGGACGATTGAATGGTGCTTGCGGGGGTGGCCACCCCCGAGTGCGGTTCGACTCGACGGCGCAGGCGGTGTGTGCGGGAGAAAAAAGGGCTCGCCGCGAAATAAAATGGCGGTGGCCGACGATGCCACCGGTATCGATTGGCTCTCGAAACGTGCGCGGCTCTGGACGTCGCGTCGCGTCGCGTCGGTAGCTCTACGGGTGCAGGAGGTAGGTGCACACGTATGTATGTAGGTGCGAACCACAGGGCATCGTTTTGCGTGGGTGGTGGCCCCGCTCGCCCGCCGCCGGATTCCCCAGGTTATTCGGCCTCCAACAGCCACACTCCCACCAGTTCAGCTTTCCATACACACCCATAGAGACGCGCACATGTAAAGGGAATGAGGGAGCGAAGCAAAGAGAGGAGTGGACACAACAGGGCGCGCCTATGTTTAAGCACCTATTAATTGATTGAATTAATTTGCCAACGGGCGGCGAACGAGCGCACCGGGCAGAGTGCCCTGGCCAGCGATCGCTAAACAAAGTCCCAGTCGTCGAATAGAATATTCTATTCGCGCGCACTCGTTCGTGCGGCAAACGCAACCCCCCGGCGACCAACGATCCCCTGGCGAGATCTACATTTTCACGATATTCCGAAAACGGGCCGTGCCCGAGCGATGTTGGAGGGCCGCGGGAAATCGGGGGGCTTCCATCGGCAGGGCCGAGGTGTTTGACGAAGTGTCCGACAGGAGTTGACCGTTGCCCAGGTGTAAATGGAGATTAGCCGCGCGCGGTAGGTCCTGCACACGCGAACAGGCCGAGGAGCGATCCGTTGAGAGAGGAAGGAGCGAGTCGGCTTGGTCCGGGAGGGAGGCTGGGGCAACGGGGAGTGTGGCGTAGACATAGGTGGAGTTGGGAGCCGGCAGTCCGAGGATAAGGAAGATGGAGAAGGAAAGGGAGCAGCGGCAGCTACTCAGGTTTCGCCCTTCGAGGACTGGCCTCTCCGTTGGGTGGCACGCCACTCTTTGCAATGCGCGCTCCTTAAATCGCCAAGCTCGAATGTCACTTAAGTCCGATCTAACGAGACCGTCCTTCCGCTCGCAAGGACCGATCCCCCGTTAATGCAGCTCTCCTTCTCCCATTGAATCCTGAGTGTTGATCGAACCACCCGCCACCGTCACCGCCACCGCCTCCCACAATCCTAGCCAGCCCCTTCCGTTCGAGCAGCAGCTATAATTTCAATCGCGGAAGCCGCGCTCACCGCGAATTCAACGCTGTTTGACGGCCCGAGAGATTTGTGATACTCCCGAGGACCAAATATCCGCTCGCTCCTAACTCGCTCGACTGAAATAAACACTGGCCCGATCGCTCAGGCCAACGCGCCGCATACTACTTGCGCAAACAAGCTCGGCGCCCTCGCAAATCACACCTTAGCCCGCCTCGCTTACGTCAATCAATGCTGCGGTTTACTGGTCGGGCGACTCGTTTTCTCTCTCCCTCTTCCTTTTGGTAATAAAACGCCCCGATTCCTGGAGGAGAATTGACACGATGACGTGACGGGACACGCAACTCCTGGTTAGAGTGTATCGAAGAGAGAAAAGAGGCAGTGAGAAGCAGGTAGAAGAGAGGCGAGCAAAGCTGAACTGGAGCTGGCAAGGAAATGCATCGCCGAGGGATGAAGGAAGGTCGGCCTGTTTAGGGTAATCCTGTGGCGGGACAATGGGGATGGCGTGGCTGTGAAAATATTTCGAGTCCTCGGCACTGTGATTCTGTCAGGCTGCGGTGACGGCGGGCCCGCCCTTCCAAAGGGATTACAAGGGCACCGGGGAGAGGAAGAAACGATCCTCCCTGTAGTCCTTGACTCTCTCTTTCTCTTTCTCTCTCTCTCTCTCCACGTAATCCCGCGAGCTCGCCAACCGCCCATTGTGATCGATCGTGATCGATTTCAAAGTGCTCGGCCCGAAGCTAAGCGGTCACCGCAACTACTACCGGGAAAAGCTCGTCGATCAAATCCGTCATCTCTCGATGAACTACCTTATTATATAGGATTTGAGGATTGCCGCTTTGACTGCGCAAGGACAGGCATTTAAAAAAGTGGAAGCCTTGCTAGTTCGAAATTGAAGAACGGGGAATAAACCATCCGACCAGTAGATCGAGGTGAAAAGGATCGATCGACAGTCGAGTGGTTTTGGAGAATCAAGCGAGTGGATTAATAGTCAAATTGAGCAGATCGATCGACAATAGGGATCGAGGGAAGGTTGTCTAAATATTTGGAATCGGCTGGAGGCCCCCGGCTGACACGGAGGAAAACGTGCGACCAGCTCCGTGACGAAACGCTCGACTGCAGGTGGCCTACAGATGCCAGGGGATTATGGGGTTTATACCCCAGCGGGATATTGATCCCATTGTGCCCCGGCTATGAGGCGAGCGAGTACAGTCCACCTCCCACTCTCCTTCACTTTCCCGCAAGATCCTCCAGAGGAACTCGAAGGATACGCTCTTGGTTAGCTAGCGCTTCAAGATGCGCCTCGAAATCTCGAGGCAAGAAATCCTGGCCAATCTCCTCATTCTACCGCGGATAATCTCGAGCGAACGCCACTCAATTAGAAACCGATTTTTATGGGATACTTCCAGCTCGCGTTCAACCGAATGCTGACACCCTAAAAAGGGTTGGCTCGACTTGTTAAAGGGAACTAATTGGAGCGAGTGGTAACGCGAGAGACAAGGCTGTGGCATGCTGTAACTTTGAGAGAGGGTGAAGAGGCGGTACCGAGAGGGGGATGCTGGATACATTTCTTTTGGGAAATAAGCTGTCACGTATCGCTGGTAAAAGCGAGGGGGAGCAGCCACCCTGCTAGATTAGGGTCCGAGTTATTCTTCAAATCGAAACATTATTCCAAGCGATTCCCGCATGACATGTATATCGCCCTCGTAATTTACTTGTTCCCGTAGCAGAGGCTCCATCGCGATCGATCGGCCTGAAAGTTTCGCGGTGGTACCTACTTCCAATTATCCCCATTATCAATCACTTAATCGAATGAAAGAAGTGTCCAGCGGCGGTGGCGGCGGCGGCGGCTGCGTCGTGGCCCGGACACTGTTCCCCGAGTGAACGTCGGCAGGGCCAATTAGGCAAATTGTAGGCTTGCGAAAGGATCGGGCGCTTACGCAAAAGACGATCAATCGCGACTAGCGCGTCTCGAGGGTGCGGGCCATTCGGAGAGAGACCAGGAATTTCCGGCCGTTACACTTGGCAAGGCGCAAAACATATCAGGAAGTCGGCCTCCAATTGTCCTGTCGCGAGTAAAACAAGACTCGAAGCACGCAAGTAACAGGAACCCGACGATTCGCTGGGATCGCAGAAACATCTCCGCCGAAACTACACAATCGCTACCACCTCCGCCAGATTTTATCAGACGTCGATCAGAAAAAAGACGTGCAACCGTCGAAGCTTGTGAAATGGAGTTGCGGCAGGTTTTTCGTCGATCCGAGGAGGAAGTAGCGAGTTTCGGAAGCGGAGCTGTGTTTTCCGTGCTAGGAAGATAAAGGCAAACAACAAGAGGCAGGTTAGCCGGCCGACTGATTCTCATCCTGTCTCTCAGCCCCGAACTCAGCCTGGCAATGTAGACCGTACTCCTCGAGTCGAGCGGTTTAATTAAGCGTTGTACCTCCAGCGGAATGCTCGACGGAGCAGCGACGTATATCCACGAGCTGGTACGTAAATTACAGGTAAAGCCAGAGAAGACGCCCTGCTTCGGTTCACCTCGGCTCGCTCTCCTAGTAATTAACTTGGAAGGACGCTCTAGTTCCTTCCGGCAAAGAACTCCTTTTCTTCGTTAAGCAACCCCCTCGTCCAGCAGCCACCCCCGCCGCTTTTACTTTGAAAGACAACTCCCTTCGATCATTCACCATCCCACTCATTGCATCTTCCAAAACTTTCAGATAAACCTCCACCCTTTCACTTACTCGTCCAAGTTTTATTTTAAACTTCAATCCTACTGGATTACTAGCTTTAATGAAAAAGAAAATCCTCTCTTGGCAAATAATTCAACGACTCGAAAAAACTCTTGAGATTCTTAGGGGTGGTTTATTAAAAGAGATTATTTCGTTGGTTGATTTTGAGCTGGCATGGCTCGAGTGGACAATGCACCCTCATGTGGAAATGAGTGGCTGGAGGAAGACGGATGTACTCGAGCGACTACTATATGTATGTATAGTTGAAGTCAGTGTGCGGAGGACAGGGCTGTACTCGGGAAATCTGGAAAAGAGGAGAGAGGCCGAGGGAATGATGGAGTGGACGAAGTGAGTGACGGTAGGAGGTCCTGGGGGAAGTCAGTCGGAGATCGACGTGGAAGAGCGGACAGCCGTCCGAGTTAAACACAGAGGCCCGTTGCGCTAGGTTGGTTTCTCGCGTTCTCCCTCTCTCTCTCTCGCAGTGCAGGGTGTCAGCCGCCCTTCTCGTTTCTCTCGGGGGCCCAACCTCGGTTCAGGCCCAGGTCCTCGCTTCAAGGATACACGCTGAATGGCCCGTGTCCATCGATCGTTGTATCGCCGTTGATTGCCTCGCTACGTAAGCGTGTCCGTTGTGTTCCGCTATCGAAGAGAATCAACGCGCATCACGCAACGCTAATTTGTCTTCGATCGAGCGCCGCCGCAGCCGGCGTCGCCGGCAGTCTTTCGTTCTTCTAGCGTGGGAGAAGAGCTTTCCTTTCCCTTTTTGCCGACGAGTCCAACTCCCTCGAGTGAAGAAAGAGAGAAAGAGAGAAAGCGAGAGATCAGTCGGTTCGTGTCATCTTGAACGAGACCACTTATCTCTCTCGCATCTATTTCTCGCGGCGAGCCAGATTTTCGCGCCCTCTCCGCGCCCTCTTGATCCCCTCTATCTTCTGGTACATACAGACATCGATCTGGCTAAGGTACGGGCCCACTTGCCCCGGCACCTTTGTGCCCGTGAGCCGACAACAAAGATCGCCACTCGCAAAAAGCAAGCCGCACAGAGAGAACAGAGAGCGTTGCCGCCGTCAGTACGAATATCGCGGGTCATCACCGAGCAGCGAGAGAGAGCCGTTTCGTAATGATACCGGCTCGTAAATAACGTTTGTTCCAATGTTAATCTGCGCCCTCGGATCGCAATCTAATAAGTAGAGGGAGAGATTGGGCGACGAGAGAGCGAGAGTCGAAGGAACGCCGATGCCGATTATTGCTCGGGCGGCGTGGCGGCGCGGCGGCGCGAGAGGAGGGCTAAGGCTCGGGGCTTTGGAAGAAACGTCGAAGACGAGGGAAGAGGAGCTCGTCCAACCAAAGGAAAAGAAGCGGGACGTGGAAAGAGCCGAAGCAGTCGAACGAAGAGGAGAGAACTCGAAGAAGAAGAGGCTGCTGCTGCTGCTGGTGGTGCTGCTGCTGCTGCTGCTCTCTCAGTATTGTTCGCGGCCGCTCGCTCGTGACTCGTGACTCTTGCGACCCCGATGACCCCTAGCCTCAATTACCTCAGACACATCCGCCCGCCAACCCTCCCGAGAGCTCACTCGCCTACCTTTCTCTCTCTCTCTCTCTCTCATCGCCTTTGCCTTCACTTCTCCTCTTCTACCCGATCTCCTCCAATACGTCCGTCCGAGTCCTGTCTTCTTGTATCACGTACTACTACTATCGCATCAACATCCTTCTCTC
This sequence comes from Ectemnius continuus, assembly GCA_910591665.1. Lineage (NCBI taxonomy): Eukaryota > Metazoa > Arthropoda > Insecta > Hymenoptera > Crabronidae > Ectemnius > Ectemnius continuus. The sequence goes on along the minus strand of OU342868.1, from coordinate 308,590 downwards.
GACATTGCCCTCCCACCCTTTTTACTCGAATCACTAATTCAACCAACCCTTGCTTAGATCTTCCACCGAATTCCAATTCGAATTTCTATATAGACTCTTTTATTGCCTGGCTTTCAGTAGGTATCATAGAATACGATATTTCAGGTGTAACGTCCTATTAAAAGGACTGGGCCCCCGAGCACTCTCGTAAAAGGCTCGAATGACTTTTCCCTCTCTGACTATCTCGGATCTCGGCTTGTCCATCAACACTTCTGTTAACTCGAGGAACAACTTGTGTTTTAGTCGGGCAGATATAGGTGTTAGCGTCGCAAGAGTGAGAGAGAGAGGGGTGTGGAGGTGTGAGGGTTCTGGGATCGCGTGTCCAAAGCTTGTTATTATCGTACTGAGGATAGTGTATATCACGTGAGAGCTCGCTCGATCAGGAAAGAACGAAGCTGTCGATTGTGCAAGGTGTCCCCTTTGTCGGGACTAATGCGGCCCCTAATGTTCCTCGGGGCGGACACCTTCCAACTAATGGTCGATTCCGTGGCGGAAGTCGACACGGTCCCAGGGAACATTAGCGATCGGTACGAGTCCTGCCGAAACAGGACTAACAGAGACGTCGTAGGAGAATATCGGCTCTGTGTTTTATCAGGCGACAGGATCTACGGGTGGTTTGTGCGCCTAACTCGTACCATTTGGTCTCCTTTCGAGCCACGGCGCGGCGATCCTTCGTTATCCGAGTGACCGATTCCTAGACCGCTCAATTTGCCGCTCGATAGGCGGAGCTGTAAATCCACCGGACCGATAATGATACCTTTCGCCGTGGCAGCGCGTGGAAACGATCCCGAGAGAAGGCAACCACCACCACCACCACCACCACCAGAGATCTACTCTCCTGAAATGGCCCGACAAGGCCGGAACTTTACCGGAGGAAAAAAGAAAGGTGGAAGGAGGAGATGCCGTGGTGCCAATCGATTAAGCGGAATGCTTGGAATTCCAAGGGTTTGCTCGCTGATAGGGGAGCAAAGCATCAAACAGGCCGATAATTAGTCGCGTTATCGGACTACCTGACAGTATCGCCGGCCGATCTACAAGTGTTCGGAATCCAAATAGGTCTGCCTTACCTGACCCGACTTCTTTCCTTCGTCGAGGCCGAAAAAAGTCTCGCTCCGCACAGCTACATCACTGACGAATGCAGCCACACGTGTCCCTAAGTTTTATCACTATTGGATAACGATCTAGCAGAGAAAATTGGTGAAGAAATGGGCTTGGTTTCCAGTTAGGTAGCAGGATACACGCGTTTTCTCGCTCTCCTCGTAAAACTGGGTAGCTCCTCGCACTTCTACCTGCCCGACCACTCTCTTTCCTTCATCCTCCTTTCACCCAGTCGAAATGGAAGTCCTCTCGCATTCGGCGGCGCGCGGCGTTTAGATTCCGATGACGATAGCGCATAGTTACACGCTCGCCTCTGGCGCCTGATTGTTTCGATGGATGGGAAGAGTCGGCGGATTAAACCTTCTTGGACTAATCCGTGGAGGATTTAGCGGCTGATCTCTGTTGGATTCATCGAGCCGCAAGGAGCGAGAGGATCACCTTGTCCAGTTAGAGAAACTGGAGGCTAGAATCCGAGCAAGAGGTCGAAGGCCAGAGGCATTCATTCGATGCTTCGGATTAGACGAGCGATTGTTCACGATAGCAGTGGATCGCTCTCGTTCGCGTGTCATCCTCTTCGCCCTCCCGAGGGAATTGATCAAGTTCCACGGGATCAAGAAGTCGACGACCTTTTGGAGAAACGTTGCAAGTCTCTTGGGCGAAAGGAATGGCGACTAGGGAGACCGAGAGAGAGAGAGAGAGAGAGAGAGAGAGAGCGAGACTGGTGGAGGTGGTGGGAGGGCGGAACGGTGGTGCGTTATGAAGACATTAAGGGGGATGGAAAGGTGCACCAAATTGCCACGTGAAAATGATGGTTAAATTGGGAGCTGGAGACATGCTAACGACTCACCGAGACGCACACCTCTTGTGTCATGTCCTTCCCACTGCTTCCTCGCGTACTTCCACTCGCCTAATTCCAACTTGTCCCCGCAATCTTCGGATTACCCTAAGCGAAGTATAATTGGCATCGTTAAAGCATACTCTCCGGCCTGGCAGAATTCGTTGGAAACATCTGTCGGGATCCCGATGGAGGGCTCAATAGTAGCCGGTCTCGATTCATCCGGTTATCGTAGTCCCGACCGATCCTTTAAATAAATCACTGAAGGGTTGAACGCTTGGTCATCAAGTGTGCCTGCTTATTTTCAGTATAAAAATCCCATCATAAAAACTGGCACTGTACTCCATCTCTCGATGCCGAGCGCTTAATTCATCGGCGATCTAATATCACTTAAGCACCTGCCACGTCGTTAGGGTGATAGCTGCCGTAAATCCTTTACGGCTGATTGATACTCATTATTAAGGCCGCGGCGCGCCGTCTCAGGAAGAGATGATACATACCAGTGCGCCGCCTTGACTGGGAAGAAAAAATGTAACGCGCAAAGTGATCGAATCGATGCCGCAGCTGCGCCAGGCCTCGCTTCTAAGCCATCCTTGCTCGAGGAAGGATCTCAGAGAGGATGTGAAAGAGAAAGAAGGACGAGGAACGAAGAAGGCTGCCGCCGTCGCCGCCGCCGCCGCCGCGGGCAATTTAAAAGCCGCGCGAATTACAGGGTCCGCGGTCGCATTACCTCGAAAAAGAGAAGAGGAGCCGAACGCCGCCGGAGGAACCTCGCCAAGATCTCGCCTCGGAGGCTGACGGTTCTTATGAAATAATTGGGCATTTCTTTATCTGATCGCGACACTACCTACGCACATAGAAACGCGCGCACCGGCTAATTCCTCCCTATGAGAGAGAACCTATCTCACTCACGTTCGCCTTACGTGACCCCGGAGACTTGCCAGCCGCGACCTCTCCAATATCCAGATAACGATATTCCACCGATAAAGCGAATTAAACCCCCAAGATAATACTCGCCCGTGGAACCCACTTTTAAAATATCGATTCCTCAAAGAAAAACTGGCAAAAATGAACATTTTTCAAGTGGATTATAGCGAAGAAAGTCTAGCAATGGACTAGCGACGGTCGATTCAATAGAAGGAGTGGAAAGTTGGTGTTTGTAAGAGGGTAGAGAGCGGGCGTTTCAACCCTCTAAGTGGAAGTGGGGTGTCGAGGGAAGATCAGGCGAGCGGGTCATATATTAGCGGACAAAAATCGCTCGAGCCTCTCTCTCGAGGACGGTGTCAACCCTTTAGCCGTAACGCGGGTGTTTAAGCGTAACGACGTAATCGGGCGACGGTGGCTCCTTGTCTGAGGGAGATCGATCGTCCGGGCAGCGAGCGGGAACGGGAATGACAGGAGCTCCCTATCGTCGCTGTTGCGAATTCGCTGTCGCGTGCCGACCCTGCTGCTCCTCTCTGTCCCCGGAGACTTTACCATACCGGGATCCACCACTACATTTATACTACCCCCTATTACTCTCTTTCTATTCCTATACTAATATTCACTTTAAATCCTATGTATATTCATTTCGAAGAATCATGTGCCAAATATAGTTCCAAGTCTCTAATATATATTAGATGGTTTCATCAATATATTACCACTGCGTTCTATTCCATATCTTTCAATATTTCTATAATAATATTAACTTTCAATTATCGACAGACATTTATAAGAATCAAGTGCAAAATATAGTTTGGACTTCCTATTGTATGTTGGATAATTTCGTCGATATATTTGCGTATAAGGAATGAGGATAAAAAAAGGGAAGGAAGAGGAAGATGCTGGTGGTGGTGGTGGTGGTGGTGGTAGTGGCGGCACGTGTCGGCGTGTACGGTGTTTCCATAGCGACCGGTGGAGGAGGCTTCGGTTAGATAGGCTCGGCGGTTCGGTGCGAAGGGTGCCGGTGGAATAAAAGCGTACGGATGAGAGATAAATGTAATGTAATGTAATGTAACGAGCGGGGAGGCGTAGGCTCTTCTCCTCTCCGGGGGAGATCTTGGCAAGTGGCGTGTTCCATTGTGGCGCGACTAACTGACTCGGCCCAAACAATTTGTCGGCGCGTGCAAAGACCAGCGCTGCTCATCTCTCCCCCTGGCATTCGATTCTTGACACCCCGCTTTCTGCGCTCCACACACTCACAGACACGCGGTCTTTCTCTCTCTCTCTCTCTCTCTCTCTCTCTCACTTTTACGGGGTTGTTTGCCGAGGCCGTGGGCGTGTTCGTGTCATCGCGGATCCTCCTCCTTATCTTTCCCACCCTTTTCTATTTTTTCTTTCAGATACGTATATGTTGAATCTGACTTAAAAGTGTAATTTAAAAATTGGGGAGGAATCGAAAGACATGTTTTTCTTGTCCCGAGAAGCTTTTGGTATTAGAAGAAGGAAGGAGAATGAATCGGCGAGATTCACCGTGAAAGATTGAACCGGGGGATGCAACGTCGATCTGGCACGCGCTACCCACTGACCTGACGTAACCTAAATCATCCAGTTCGACACCCTTGCAGCGCCCTTCCTGGGGGAGATGGCACGGGAGATTACGGTTTCGGGAGAGCGCGTGCAACTTGTCGCTTGCAGCGAGGATTAGAGTGCCACTTGACCGTCGCTTGATCGAGCGGGATAGAATAACGAGAGTTGGCTCCTACCCCAATTAACCCAGTACCAAATTTGCCCTCTGTCGAAACACTAAATAACTCCTCCAATCTCTGCAGAGAAAGCTAGCCCGCATTGATCCTTATTTATACATATTGGAAAGGATGATTTAGTTGCATAAGCCAAGAGTTTGCTTACTTGGGATAGATTTGAATCGAGTGCTCGGGGTGCTCGGGGTGCTCGGGGTGCTCGCTGACCACAGATGTGGATTATTGCCGTCGGACCGTGGTCTCAGACAGTAATATCAAGGACCGAAAGCACAAGCGGCCTTCCACCCTGTGAGAAAAATGTCATGATACAACATGTGCTCGAGCACCGAATACAAATATCGAAAGGGTGGCAGCAGCACCCTACCAAAACTATCACCAGAAATAATCGAGTTAGTAATAAAAAGGGAAGAATGGAACTGAATAAAAATGAAATAAAGAGAGAAGCAGAGTTATTTGCAGGCAGCAACAGAGGTGCATCGATGCATGGCAGGGAAGGCGGCAGGATTGGGGGCGCGTGGGGGCTTGGAAGCGGCATGGGAAATGATTGCAAGACAATTAGCTTGATTGGAGGCAACGATGCTTCGACACGGCACCATATCCAAACGTTAATTAGCACGTAACGATTATTCGCGTGTGTGCCGCGTGTGTTCTCGGAGCGCAAGCCGTGATTACAGGGGGTGCTGGCTGCCACGAGAGCGGGGTGCGGATGACTCTGCAACACGCTGGTTACATGGCAATCTGCTGCTGCCGAGCGATGTCATGACTCCGCTCATTTCACCTACTCTCTTTCTCCAATGTACTCGGAGGTCTCCACTGTCAAATGCATGCCGAGGCCTCCGTGCAATATGAATGACTCGGTCGGCTATCAATGAAACCAGCAGGAAGACAGCAGCAGTAAAAGGAAGAGGGCCAACTGAGAGAAGGAACAAGTGCGGTAGCGTCGAGGAGAAAGGCATATTTTCGCGAAAATAATTTAACCAGAGAAACTGCGGGCATTACCATCCTGTCGGTGTCGGGCTCCGCTCGTTTATCTCGGAGGGTGGCCGCAGCCAGGAGGATACCTCTGAGAAGGGAAGAGTGCGATCTAGAAGGAAGTACATTCTGGAAAGTGGAGGAAATTCAAGGAGGTGGAGGAGGCAGATGAGAAAGAGCGCGTCCGTGTGGAGGAGGGAGGGGTTGGTAGTCGCCGGCGGGGTAGATAATTAGGAGGCTCCGGTAAGTAAGTAAATGGGGAGGAAGTGGCGCCTCCGGCGTCGTCGAGTAGCTACGCGGCGCGGCGGCCCCGAGACCGCCCTCGGAAAATAAAAAAAAGGGGGGATGGTGGAAATGAAAAAGAGAAGTGTACATAAAAGAAGACGAAGGGAGGCTTCGGAGTGGAGGAGACGTGTGGAGAAGGAGCGTCGAGCGATTTCGTAGAGGAGCGACGAACGGACAGATGGCTCCCACGCCGCGCCGAAGGAAGCAGCAGGGCCGAGCGGCACCTTGATTTGTGGTCGAGCATTTTTCAAGCCATTTGGCTCGACCGCCTATAATTTCCTTTGGTGGCCGAGCTCGCTCGCTCGCTTACTCGCGCGACGCTCCAGGCCGCCCTTCTCCACCCTGCCTGCCGCCCGTTCCTCCTCTTGTATCGCGTGTTTCCCGGCCTTCTGTTTATTTTCTTAACGGCCGAAATAATAAGCCGCGGCCAGCCGAGAGCCGAGAGAGCCGAGGAGGCTCTTCGCCATCGTCCTCCTTACCTTGCCGCACAACTCTCCCACTATCTTTCTCTCGGGGAAGCGACGACCCTCTTTATATTTATATTCCTACCTACGTAGCTGAACCCTGCGTATATATGTATACATACTTGTGCATTCGCCGCGCTGTCTCAAGCGCAACTTATAAACCGCCAGAGCGGAGGCACCGCCCACCGGGAATCGCTCCTCTTCAAATGGCCACTAGCCGGCCCCGACCAATCCTCTAGTCTCAATCAGAATCCTCTATCGAACATACTCCATTGACAATCGAAACCTTTTCATCAGCCGAATGGAATCGAGTCCAGTCATTTGGCCTTTGCACTCTTAGTTGTTAGTAGCCCGGAGATTGAACGGCGTGAGTGGAAATGGAGACGGCACGTGCGTTAAAAGGGTGGATCAGTAGTGGATGAAGCTCACCGCGAGATCAACAGCTGGCTAACGAATCCCGATTGATTGGAAAAGGCCAAGCTGCCACGTAATGAGCATCAAGCTAATCTCCTCGACTGATGGCGGAGAATGGTCTCCGCACACTCTCTCGATTTCTCCGGGGCCTGTAATCACTAATTCTTCTCTGCTCGGGATCTCATTAACTGGCCCACGTACAGACACTCTCATTTCGATTTTCTTGTACTCGTGGTAATTATGTCGCGAACGCGTGGAAGGGAGAGAAAGGGAGAGAAAGGGAGAGAAAGGGAGGACTTTAAAGGGGAAATGGAGATCGCTGGTGCGTATCGATGGCTCGCGGCGCAAGCAGACCGCCGGATTCGGGCATTACCAGCTACCATTGCACCTGCTACGGTCGCATATCCTCCGCTCCGCTACGTGCAACCACCCGCTGCTCTCGTTATTACTTGCCTCTCGCTAATTCTCAGAGCCTCCTACCGCCCGATTACCATCGATTTCCCTCCACGAGATCCAGCCACGATAACCATCCTCCCTTTATCCAACAAAGCCATTCTTCCTGTTGGAAGTCTTGTGTCGCTTGGATAAAATTTCCCTAACTTCTCAAACCCTTCTTTATTTCAAATAACATGGCAATTCGCCGCTTGTAGGAGTGATCAATATTTTTCTCACACTTCTCCTTTCCCAATGAATAAAGGAAATTGGTGCGAGGAATAATTGAATTTGCGATGGGGCACAGTTGCATTCCCAGTGTCGGGTTACAGGTCGATGTACGTTGAGTTGCTAGCTATAGGACTAGTAAGGAACATCTAGAAAAGCGTGCCTTTTCAATACAAGTCCCGAGAGTGCGAGGAACGATTGCGCGTAAAGTCATTGGGGGATGGTTGGCCGGAGGATAATCGCAAGTCAAGCAATATCCTGGAAAGGTTGGCCAATCGGTGATATGCGATAGCCGGTGGCATTGCTGGGTCACACTTGTTCCGAAATAGAGGCGAGAGACGAGAGGCAGAGGATCCCTGCCAATAAAAACGGTGTCATCTGGAATGGAAGGCGATCCGACGTGTCGCACGTGCCGGTTACCCGTCGAGCACAAGGCGCAACTGTATCCCGCCGATATTTATTAGTCGAGGTCGCATGTGCCAGCGGCAATCGGGAATCAGGGGTGCCTGCCAGCCAAATTTCACTCAACCTGACTTCAATTAACTTCCGAGTCTGCCACGCCTAGATTTTTCCGCGAATATTTGACATTTCCAACGACTAGTGGAAAAGTATGGCTGAGGAAAATGTATAAGGATACCCGGAGAAAAATGGAAAGAGCAAACCCACCCCCTGTTTCGCCCCATTCACATTTCAGGCTTCGCTTTCGATTTCTACAGCGATACATCTTGATTTGGTGACCCTTCGCATGGGTATCAGGTTCCACGCAAATCGGGAAAGCGTCGCTGACTTAGGGTGGGCCTCGTAATCCAAAGCCATGGGAAAGCTCTCTCGGAAAGTGGAGCGGTGCCTTTGCCGCGGCCCTACTTTCCACCAACGAGCACCAATAATCATTCGAAATTACCACGCATCTGTAACGCGTTTCGGTCGTTAACGCGCGACTGCCACCACTGCCAGAATCTCGTCTGTTTCGTAGGGCTGAGCCCTCGGTGGTCCATGGGCAATCGATCCAGACCACGTGAAACAAGGTTCCTCGCGAATACTCGAGCGGAAGAGGAAGTATGCTGGACCTTTCTAATGCTGTGACACAAGTAACATAATTAGCGGAACAAGCCGAGACGAAATGTCTTCTGTATAAGTGGATCTCTTCAATGTAGGTGGCCACGGAACTAAGGTTTCAGAGAGGTCGGCTTCTACTGAAATGGACATGGTTAGACCCACCCTTCCGCACGTGTCTGCCACTCTAAGGAAACGGACGTAGAAATGTTGCATCGATTGCCTTCTGTCAAGCGTTGCGAGGCTCCTTCTCCAGCGATTTAAGTCTCGTTTCACGCTTCGAACAGGAAGCCCCGCGGTTCATGCTCCTGGAGAGTCTGGCGATTCTAGCTGGAGCAGCAGCAGCAGCAGCAGCAGCAGCAGCAGCCGGCGGTACTTCATCCCGACAGATTTTTGACCTGGCGGAACAGCGTTGAATGGCAAAAAGGACAACTGCCGGACATCGAGTTATCCGAAAAGTTCTCTCCCTCTCTCTCTTACTCTGGTTGGCAGGGCCACACACAGCCGTGGACACGCCTTAGTTCCGAGAGCGTGCTGCTATTTAGCAGCCCTTAGCGGTGATTTACTGGCAGCGCCAGTGAGCTCGGGGTGAGAGACTGCGAGAGGGAGGGAGAGACTCTCTGAGTGTGTAGTGAAGCTTGTCGGATCGGTGTAAGACGAGGGGTAGGAAAGAGGCGAGTGTGGCCAAGCGTGTGGGTGCGTGCGTGTACCTATTTAGGCTTGTCGTGATACATGGGAGCGAAGGGGCCACCCATGGCCAAGGGTAGACGACCACCCTTGGCTACGCGTACGCCTATCTGCAGGCTGCATTAATGATTATTTTATTCCTCCTTTTCACGGCGACACCCCGGGGCCCGTTCTCCCGCCACTGGAAAAGGCCCACTCCTTTTCCACCGATCGACCTTTCGACCTCGCGCACTCACCCACCCATTTCCACTGCTTTCTCGAGTCTCGAAACAGACCATTCTTAACTTCCACCTACCCTTGACCCCTCCCCCTCGCCTCGCCTAGCCTCGTCTCGCCTCGCCCAAGATTTATTAGCACGCCAGGTATAAAAAGCAAAGACCGCCAAGACTTATGTACCCGTTAATCCGACCATCCTTGAAATTTGAATTTAAATATTGCCGGCATTGCTCGAATAGTAATTACTCAAGTTAGACCAGTGATTACCCTTTGAAATACTAGTCTGTACAGTCGTTGAGTGGAATAAAATATTCGTGCGAATGTAAAGGGTATTTCTGTGGTGGTTATATTTACGTGACACCCTGTATATTGCGGGCGCAGGAGCTATAGCTGCTCTCGGGCAGTGGAGGCCGGCTATCGCTTCCAAGAGGATCTCGCCGACAAAGCCGAAGATTTCCCGGCTAATTACTAGGAGACTAATTGAATGCCGCACCTTCTTTCTCCCTCTCCCCGGCGGCGGCGGCGGCGGCAGCGACGGCTTCGGCTGCGGTTTCGCTCCGACCGCCGCCGCCGCTGCCCGCCGCTGCAACCTTCCTCCAGCACCTCTTTCTCCCTGTCTCTTTTGTTCTCCTTCTATCACCGGAGCACCATCCTCCCCACCTCCGATCTTGCAACACTCGCATCGCTACCTCTTTTTCTCCGGCGCGGCGGTCCTCTTCCACGCTGTTGTTCCAACTGTGCTCCTGTTGGATGCTGCGTACTTCTGCACTCTTCTCACTCGTTTCCAAGCTTTTCTACTCCCCCTTCTCTCTTGCTCTCTTTAAAAGTAGCGCTATCGCTCTCTCTCTCTCTCTCTCTCTCTCTCTCTCTCTCTCTCTCTCTTTGCTGTCTCATTCATATTCATGCACTGGTAATAGTCTGCCGCCTGGCCGCCGGCAGACATTACTACACTTCTTGCGCGCGTTCTCGCCAACGCGCACTCTTCCTTCCTTCCTTTCCTTCCTCCGGTATTCTGCCGCCCCTCGAGAGAGCTCCCCTTCCTACATCTGTGCGTCCTCTCTTGGAGAAGTCCTCGCCACAGCAACATCCACCACCTCCAGTAGATCCACTTGCGCACACTTTCTTTTCAAGCTTCGTTCGTATTCGCGCCTCGGGTAATCCGAACACGCGCCGCGCGCCGAGCGCCGAGCGCCAAATACTTGCAACGAGAGAATTCGAGGAAATAACCCTGTCGTTAGAGTGGAAAGGTCCTGCGCCCGGGTTCAGCCCTTATCTTCGAGTCATGAGAATTTCTGCAAGCGGAGAAATCGGATTTCGCCGAGCGTTCTCTTTTACGCTTTTCGTCGGCGACGCGCGGGTAGAAGCGAGTAGCAGGAGTTTATTGCGCAAGCGGTGGAAAGAAGAGGAGGAGAAACGGTTGGTTGCCTGCGAGAACTGTCCCGCTTCACGGAGGATTCAACGAAATGCCAGCAAATTTCCACCCTGCGCTCCAACGAACTTCCGCCCCCCTCGCCACCGCCACCGCCGCAGCCGCAGCCGCCGCTGCCGTAGCACACCAACCCCCCGCTCTGACCCCCTCTTTGCAGTGCCGGGAATCGGGGCTCACGCGAAATTGGACGACTTTCGAAGAACGACGCGGGGTAATCTGAAATTCTTCCTTGGTATCTGAGAGGAGAGCGCGCTTGTTATCTCAAAATGAGACAAGTTCTTCCACCGCCTCCTCTCGACCTGATGCACATCCTCCTCCTTCCAAGTGCCAGGCGTGTTTTGCATACGAGCGCACGTACCTTCTATCCAGAAACAATATTTTCTCAGCAGAAATTCCCTGCCCTGGAAACCACTGCCTTTCCCTTCACCCCCTCAATATCCCTTTCGGCTGTTTGCCGAGTATCATACTGGAATCTTGCAATTGCACTATTTAATGAAACGAGACTCGAAGGACGAATTGTGTTCTTCCAGCTTCGGAAACGTTAGCACCCTTTTCGAGAGAAAGAAACCCGGCGACCATTGTATTTTCTGCTCGCTTTGGACTTCCGACTGTTGGCCGACACGTGCGGATTCGGACGAAAAGGAAACACCCACTTTCATAGAATCGTGAAAAGTCAGGTGAGTTCGTCGCCTTGGCAGCCTAACGCACCGTCAACTTCCCGTGAAAGCACCGTTTCCACAGATGACATCGGCGCACTCGTGAAAGATTTATCTCCGTAATCTTATTCGTGCCGCGATGATACAATGTACGCGCGCGATTCCACACTGCCTCGAAACACCTACTCCCGTAGTCGATATTACCAAGGAGAGGATCGTCAAAAATTCTTTAAACTAATTTCATATTTTATTATTTTTTGCCAAGTATTTATTATTATTTACCGATGTCTAAAGAAGACATATTTAAAATGGTTAAGCGAGAAATGTTAGGACACAGTTCGCTCCGTCGAATTCCCCATACATTCGTCTCTAAAGTAAAAGGACAGTGAGAGGATCGATTCCATTGACGCTTCACGCTCTTTACTCGCACGATTACTCGCCTCCGGCTGGTCACTTTGTTCCCGCGATGACTCTGCAACGCTTCTTAGGAACAATACTGTGGAGGAAGCGCGTCAAATAAACTCTGAGTTTTCTGGGCGAGAAGAGGAAGGGGAGGGCTAGCGTTTTAGTGAAGAGAGGGTGAGGGGAGTGAAGGAGGAGCACGCCCCAAACGAACGAATTCTGTCGTGCGAAAGGTGGACATTGTGCTTCTTAAGACGAGAGGAGAGGGAGAAATGCCAGTGCTTGGCTAACGCGGCGTGAAGTTATCCATGAAAAGGCCATTTTCGGGATGTAAACTCTCTCAAATAGAGATCCTTCCTCTCTCGGCGCGCCGCGCGACAACAACACAACGAGACGCGCCCTCCCCGTGACAGGGTTGTCCCAGCCATTTACGTCGAGTTAACGGTTCGTTACTGAATAGAAGGCCTGCCGGCTTTCATCCGGACGATGAAAAGATGTGTTTGGCCTCGGCCCAGTGAAATCGTGGCGGCTACCCGCCGCGACACGTCTCCGCGCACCCCTCCTCCCCTTCCTTCTTACCCACCACCAGCCGATACATTTAGGCAGCGTCACGTACCCGACTCTCACCACTGAGAAAGCCACTGCGAACCAAGGCGAAACCACCCCTCGCATCTTTCCCTCAACTGCTGCTAAGCTGAATGCCTTTTAGATTGCATTGCCCTCGACATCGCTACCGATATTCACTCCAGTTTTACTCGAGCATCTGCAGAGAGTATCGAGCCCTTCACTCTAAGCTTTCTAGGATTTTGGTGAAAGCTGACTTCTGTCTTCGGCTGACTTTAGCCAATGAAGCGTTTTCGGACGAGCGGATGTTGCTCCTTCCTGTCCAAACAAATATGTAAGCGATCTTCGAAAGGATTTGCTGGTAGGTTGGCTGGAGAGGACGACAGGTCGGATTAGAGGAGGCTGCTGGACTGGCTGCGAGGAGCGAGGAGCGAGGAGCGAGGCCGGCGGGGGGTCGATGGGGCACCCAGGGGTGCGTGTCGAATCAAGGGGTGGTTTTTGTCACGCTGACCGCAGCCAAGAGTCAACATTCGGCTCAGCGGGCGTTGTCCCAACAATCCCCAACGAGCCCTTGCCATTCCAACAATGCCAGCCTTCCTCTCCTTCTTCCCCTCTTTTTTCCTTCTCTCTTTCCTCTGCTCCTCTACTTTACTTCCCCACGACGCGCTCCCCATTCCTCCCTGAGTCCTGGAGCGACACAGCACCTCCGGCGACATTCTTCCCTCGTTACTTCCAGCTTCTTCTTCTCTTCCTCCTCCTCCTTCTGCTTCCTCCTCTGGTCGCAAGGCTACTCAATATTCGCCAGCATCTTTCTCGCACTGCACATTCCTCCCAGTGGTGGTACGCTTGCCTAATTTAAGGTACCGCTTCATTCCATGCCTTTCGAGAGAAACTTTCTTAAGGCTTGCGCCTAATGATGCGACCAGGAAGCGCTCTCCCAGCGGAAGAGCGTGACTGACCGAACGTCCGATTTCCGCCAGCGAATTGTCGCTTTCGACATTTTCCCATAAGGAAAAGATTCTACCAGACAAACACCAGTTGTCTTGCAGCAAGAAGTGCGATGCCGATCGCGCCAAAGGAACCAATCTAAATAAGTCATCTAAATTACAATCTCAGGAGCAGAGAACCGCCTCAAAGTGTCCCCGATCCAATGGAGATTATCCTCGAAATCCCACAGACCAAGATCGCACATCTGGATCAGTACATCAGGACAGGATTAATTGTAAATAAGTACCTTCCGTGTTCCCCTTATCACGACGTCCTACCAACTCTGGAAGACTAATATAAATGGTATAGGAAGACAATCTGCTCGAGGGAATATTCTCCAATAATGGACTACTACTAGAACGTCGTGAAAGGTTACTTTCCACGTTTGGAGTAAACTTGCCAGACTATGAACGAACCGGCAGCGTGATGTAGATTTTTTGCTTAAGCAAGATAATAGCCTCACAGTGATTTTGTATGCCTGCCATGCCGAAGGAGGCGAAGGCTAATAAGAATCGTGGCTGATGAAGCCAAGACGAGGTTGTAGGTCGTCTCTAACCGACTTGCCACAGCCTCGCTCGCTCGCTCTCTATTCCAACAGTATCACTCCTCAACAACAAGGAAAGCCACATAATGCCTCCAGGAATAAAGAAAAAAGAGAATTTACGGCCGAAAATATTTGTGCGCATTCCCAGTGACGCTGGTAAGGGATATCCCTTGTAGTTGACGAGGGTGGGAGCCGAGGGTGGCTCATTGACGCTTTCGTTGAGAGTCTCCTTCCATAAATCGTGCCGGCATTGTCCAACTTTCAAGAGGAAACCCGCGATGCCTTTCTGACACGCCTTACGCCAATACTGTAAATAATAACTGGCCGCTCGTTCCCTCCATTATCCTTTTAGAAATCAGTGATTCCGGAATCATAGCTCAAAGTTAATTTCTTGGTCAAAAATCGAAAATTATTGAAGGGGTATGCCTTAAAAAATTTGCGAAAAAATGAATTTCGAGCTAGGGCTCTGGAATTTTTTCTACTTCTTCCTCGATGCAAAAAAACATTCCCCACCAAGTTTCAGCCCCGGGAAAGGTCGGGAAGATAAAAAAACATGGCCAAAACCGTTGAAATGAAATATTCAAGATCGGTTTTCCGCGTGTTTTAGGCAGAATTCCGGCATTTCCCCCACAACATTTATGTTTTTTATCCGTTTCGAGACACGAGCAATCGAAAAATCAAGCGTTCGTCCCGGTCCCAGAACCTTCGAAAAATCGAAAATTTTTGAAGGGGTATGCCTTAAAAAATTTGCGAAAAAATGAATTTTGAGCTAGGGCTCTGGAATTTTTTCTACTTCTTCCTCGATGCAAAAAAACACTTTCTACAAAGTTTCAGCCCCGGGAAAGGTCGGGAAGATAAAAAAACATGAGGAAAACCGCTAAAATGAAATATTCAAGATCGGTTTGCCACGTGTTTTAGGTAGAAATCCGGCATTTCCCCCACAACATTTATGTTTTTTATCCGTTTTGAGACACGAGCAATCGAAAAATCAAGCGTTCGTCCCGGTCCCAGAACCTTCGAAAAATCGAAAATTTTTGAAGGGGTATGCCTTAAAAAATTTGCGAAAAAATGAATTTTGAGCTAGGGCTCTGGAATTTTTACCACTTCTTCCTCGATGCAAAGAAACACTTTCTACAAAGTTTCAGCCCCGGGAAAGGTCGGGAAGATAAAAAAACATGAGGAAAACCGCTAAAATGAAATATTCAAGATCGGTTTTCCACGTGTTTTAGGTAGAAATCCGGCATTTCCCCCACAACATTTATGTTTTTTATCCGTTTTGAGACACGAGCAATCGAAAAATCAAGCGTCCGTCCCGGTCCCAGAACCTTCGAAAAATCGAAAATTTTTGAAGGGGTATGCCTTAAAAAATTTGCGAAAAAATGAATTTCGAGCTAGGGCTCTGGAATTTTTTCTACTTCTTCCTCGATGCAAAAAAACATTCCCCACCAAGTTTCAGCCCCGGGAAAGGTCGGGAAGATAAAAAAACATGGCCAAAACCGTTGAAATGAAATATTCAAGATCGGTTTTCCGCGTGTTTTAGGCAGAATTCCGGCATTTCCCCCACAACATTTATGTTTTTTATCCGTTTCGAGACACGAGCAATCGAAAAATCAAGCGTTCGTCCCGGTCCCAGCACCTTCGAAAAATCGAAAATTTTTGAAGGGGTATGCCTTAAAAAATTTGCGAAAAAATGAATTTTGGGCTGGGGCTCTGGAATTTTTACCACTTCTTCCTCGATGCAAAAAAACACTTTCTACAAAATTTCAGCCCCGGGAAAGGTCGGGAAGTATGAAAAACATGAGAAAAACCGTGAAAATTAAATGAAATCTATTAATCAGAAGGCTGTTTCCAAGTATTTTGGGTATAATTCCGGCACTTTTGCAACTGATTTTTTGTTTGCTATGGGTTTTAAAACAAAAACAATGAATTTATGAAGCGTTCGCCAAAATGGAAAAACTTTCGAAAAATCAAAAAAATCTGGGGAGGTATGAGAGGAAGTTAGTGAATCGTTGATGGGCTGACGCACTCGTTGATCGCACTCATCTGAATGCGTGGCTGGTAGGAAGAGAAAGATTGTCTGGGCCGGCTGACCCACGGGGTTTAGGGCTGGATGGGCAGGTTCCTCTCGGTAGCTCGGGATCTGTTGACTCTAAATCCCATAAGTAGCTATAAATCTGTCGAGTTAAGCTCATTATTATTGGGCGGTTACGTCAGGACAGCGGAGGCAGGAGGAATCCTCCTCATTCGGGCGGAGGGCTCAGCTTTCTCCCTAGGAAGAACCTGCATCTTCGGTCAGTTGACAATTAGAATTCTTATTCGTGGAGCGATCTAGTGGCGTCTGCCACTAAATTAGCCGTGATATGTAGTGCAAGGGATGAATGAATGGCGACGAAACACGTGTAGATCTAAGCTTCTCCTTTTCTCCCTGATGTTCTCCCTTTTTTCTAGAGACTGCGAGAACGCAGCCTTGTGGATTTAAGAGGACCCGAGGCCTCGTGCTTTCTTCGTCGTTGTCACTATCCTTTTTCCCATCTCAGCATAGAATCACACGCACACACAATACGCATAGCTGCTGGGCCGATAAATCCTTGGGATGTGGCTCCAGTCAACATTGTAGAAATATACGGTGGAGCGATGCATGTGTGGCATTTTATCCTTTAAAAGGGAAATGAGTATATTAAAGTGTGGGAAGGTGAAATTGTACTTAGGTGATCTTTTGAGAGCATTATTGGAGCGGCGTTGGTACCCCTTGCACATATTAACAAGCTGATGACGCTGGAGTGAATGGGCCGGCGCGGCGTGGCGTAGCGCGGCGTGGCCACATCCCGTAAACCCGATGAGAATATGAAAGCAGTAAAACGCTGTCGAAATACAGCGATCTGCCGCGCCGCCCACGTGCAGATCGACCAAGACTTCCAGCTTCCCTATTGATAACTCGCTACTTAGGAGAACCAGAGGAGGCTTGCGACATTTCTACGCGCCTCTCTATCTCTGGCCCTTTTTTTAATATTACTTTCATTGGGAGTCTCTCTCTCATAACTTGTCATATTTACACAACTTGGGGCGACGCAATTGACTTGGTCCGGGTAGACCGGGGAGACAAGGGTTGAGCCTCCAGAGGAAGTAACAGAGCTAGGGAATCGGCATAAGCTGTTAGCTCACTTGAGTGCATTTCCGAAGTACACGCATATTTCACGAGGAGAATGTTGTCGGTATGGGGGAAAAATTCAAGGGAAGGTATTTACACACATTGGCATTTCTAAAAGGCAGGCATAAGAGGTGGAAGGGAAAGTGAGAAGGAAAAGGCGAGGGTTTGCTCGCGCCACCCATGGCGGCCCAGCATTCCCACTCAACTCTGAAACTCCTCTCATTAACTGCCCTTGTTCCCCGAACCAGATGAACCTTAACACTAGAATCAGTTGGACGCAAGATTTCACTATTTAGTGGAATCGGTGCGTAGGAAGTGATCGATACAGCTTGCAATTTGAGAGGAAGTGTGGCTGCTGGCAGTGATTACTAGACCTACCGCATCGAGGGAGGCCTGGCTGAGTTCCGCCAGTTGGGCGCTGCTGCTTTCCCTAATTACCGTTGGCCGTCTCAATTAGGCGGGAATACTTTTCCGGGAGTGGCGGCCTGGGAAGGGGGCGTGTACTGAAAGAAGACGGTGGTTCAAGACGCCTGGTCTATGTATTGGTGTGTCACACGCACGTCCAACAAACCGACGACGGTGGCGGTGGCGGTGGCGGTGGCGGTGGACCTGATCCGTACGGTCCCGCGCCTCGCTACTTACTGATATTTATTGCGCCCAGAAATGTGTACGGGCCGCCATAAATCTCCGCATTCACACGAACCTCCTAATTTACATATTCTCCGGCGACTCTCTCCTTCTCGCCCACGGCTACCGAGCCTCCATCTGCTCCTCCTCGTCTTCCTCTTTGCCACCCCAGCATCCTTTCGCTCCGTCGAGATCCTCTCGCCCTCCTCCTCCCTCTCTGGCCCCCTATGCCGACGCCGACGCCGACGCTGACGTGACCGAGCTACCGAGTTATCGGGGGGAATCTGCAAATGCAATGATAAAAGCTTGCTGCTCTCTCTCTCTCTCGAAGAGGATGTACCAGGCGCGAGTGATAGAGACCGCCTGGCCAAAGTGGCTCGTGATTCGCCGATACTCCCTGCACCGCACAACTCCGAGTAATGAGATTTCCACACCCTCGGTGCGCACGCTCTAATGCTCTCTTGCAGATCGGGAGAGTTACACGTGCCGGAGAAATCGCCAGTGCGAAAAGCCCTGCTCGAGAGAAATCATGGGGGGAGGATGCCCTTGGAGCTCACCGTCTCACTCGGCGAAAGGGCCTCCGCCACTTGCTTTTTAATAGTACATTAACCTTTGGCAGCCCTCGGAATGGCTCGTTTAGCTGCAATTAAGTAGCGATCGTAACTTCTGCAGGAATTTACTGAGCCAAGAATACTATGCTCGAGTGAAGCGCGAGCCTGAGAATACGGTGGTCCATGAATGGCTTTAATAAAATTGCTATCTCTTCGAGTGCATGCATATAGTAATGGGGGAATTAATCATTCATATCTGTGATGATTTTTCGATAGCTCGGTTGACTCTTTCGTCCTAAAATTAGTAATGGCTAAGCGTCGGGGTAGACTCTCTGCCACGGAAATAGAGCTTTCGTGTTTGCGGACCAAGTTGCGGCTGACGGACATCTGTCACCCTGGGTTTCATTAAAATACTTTCCACGTTCGCCCTGACGCTCCCTTCCCTCCCTGCCCGCCCTCTCTCTTTCGCCGGGAGTTGCGGTGGTGGCGGCGGCGGCGGCGGCGCGATTCATTCATTATTCATTCCACCAATTCATCACTGGAAGGTTAGACTGGAAGAAGCGAGGTAATTCCGATCCAACGGGAGGGGAGGAGAAAGGAGTCCTTTAAATTTGTGGATCGTCTCCCGGCAATTGCGCTGAATTCGATAAGTGGCAGTCCAATGAACCACCCCGGAGAAATGAAGTTTGACTAATTCAGTTTAGGATTCCCAGTCACTGCCCGCCGGAGAATACTACGATTTAATCACTTCAATCTTGGCCAATTCACGAATCACGAATACCATTTCCATTAGATTAGCGAGGTATTATTCTCATAGTGGAAGCAATCCTCTTTGCTTCTGAAGAAGGAGGCGTGAGAAAACGGTTATAGTCGTCGAGCGAGTTCGATAGATCAGATGTAATGGTGGTTAATGCGCTGTCAGGCGGAGTGGCAAAATCTCGTGGAGGTCGATGAGGCTGAAATCGTCGGGGGAGGAGAAGAAGAAGAAGGCGACTGGATCGAGTGCGAGAGCTCGGAGGCGGCCGTGCGCAGGGATGCTGCGAGAGACACGGAGGAGCTGGCGGGTGGAGCGTCTTCCTTGAGAGCCTCGTAAAATGGAAATCAATTACATCTACACTTAACCACTTAAACTGGTTTCGCCACGGTCCTAAAGTCCTTTCCCTCCCCCACGCCCCTCTTCCCTTCCTGCCGGTGCTGTCTCTCTCGCTCTGCTTCGCCAGATCTTGCAAGTGGGGATGAGGAACGCGTATGCTCTCGAGAGGAAGGAGCGAGGGCGAGATGTACAAGCCCGTTGGTTTCCGGACGCCAGACGAAGAAAGTCGCCAGGCAAGGACCGAGGTACCGACGAAGAGACAGAGTTGGCAAAAAAGAGAAAGCAGCGGAGAAATACGCGGGGAGCAGCCAGCCGGTGAGCACCGCTAGAGGCTGCTTCTCCTCCCTTTTCTCTCGCGCTGTAGCTTCCTTCGCCTCGCCTCGCCTCGCCTCGCCGCGCCAGCCTCCGGAGAGTGCTGCGGACACCGGAGGAGCACCAGAGAGCTCTCGCTCCTTCCTGGCCGTGGTCCTCTTTCTCCCGTATAGTTGCTCTGCGGTGAGCCGCAGATCATTCGTATCAACATAATTACAAGCTCGGGAGCCGCCTCTCTGTTTCTCTCACCTCGCTCCACCCATCACGAGCTAACACACGATCGCTTTCGCGCCCCGCTGAAACCCTCTTCTGCTTCTTCGTCTTCCACCTTCTCCACCGCCTCCTTCCCTTCCCTTCCCTTCCCTTCCCTTCCCTTCCCTTCCCTTGCTCCCGCTTCTGCCTACCTGCCTGCCTGCCTGACTGCCTGCCTGCCTTCTCTCGCCTTCTCGGCACCCGGCTTCATCGTTCGTCTTCTGGCAGCCGCAGAAGAAAAGAACGAGTGGCGTGGCAGAGGGCAAGAGGAGAGAGAGAGAGAGAGAGACCCCCTTCGCAATATATATTTCTACCCGGCGCGTTAAGCCGCTGCCACCTCTCTCTCTTTCACTCCCCTCCCTCGAACCACCTCATTCTAGCAGAAGCTACCCCTATTTGCGAATTATCGAACACCGCGCAGTTAATACACGTTTCATTGCGGCGCTCCGAAATTCATTGTGGTCTGAGCGCACGAACAGGAGCCTTTCTTCTCGGTGACGGTGGCGACGATGGTGGTGCTGGCGGTGGTGGCGGTGGTGGTGGTGGTGGTGGTGGTGGGAATAGGGTGGAAAGGAGGATGGCGGCGGCGCGGCGCGGCGCGGCGCGGCGCCGGCGTCGGTGGGAAGGATGGAAAGGGGATGGCCAGTATGGTGGATGTCTAGCTAGATTGGGAGTCGCTCGATGGGGCGCAATCGTTGTAGCCGAGTGGCGCAAGCGTACTCTCGCCAGCCGATGTTTAAGGGTGGTTTCGGAGGGTAGGGTGGAGGGGTTAGGCAGCCGGAGGATGAGAGGGCCGAAACGATAGCGATCGTGAACGTGCCCGGCATTGCCAATGGGGAGTGGTGCGATCCCTAATACGTACCGCGTGTGTCTTTCGAATTCAGCAGGCTCTTTCGATCCCCGGTGAACTGGGAGGCCTGAGAGACGTCAGATCCTCGGGAGCCTCCATGGCTCCGGCTTTCGTGGCCGCATCCAAAAGTAATTGCTCGCTGACAGGGCGTGAAATGAATTTATTTAATTTCGCATCGCCGGCAACGGAATTACACGGCAGTTGGAGCCGCGATGAAGCCCGAATATGCCGGTGGCGAGACTCGCCACTCTCTCTCTCGCTGCGCTTCCTGCCGAAAGAGAGCCAGAGAAAGGGGAAAGGGTATCAAGTGGGGAAGCGTGAAATCTGTGCGAAAGGCTACTACTCTTGTGAGTGGGACTGCCTCTCGAATTGCTGGTCAAAACTTGGTTGATATCGCCGATGCACGATGGATTATATTCTTAAGAGACGAGTGAGAAAGGAGGGACGTCTTTAATGAAAATTCATTTATTATTTTTCGTGCTACATCGAGAATACGGCGCGTTGACTCTACGTAGGGCTAGACCATAAAAGATTTTATGTACAAATTACACCGTCTGTCGCGCTACCCGGAAGGAAAGACGCTTTTAATACTATCGTGGTACATATGTTACAACTATTTTAAATCACACTCTCCGCTTCCTTTCGCGTCCATCCAACCCTCAAGCACACTCACTCACTCTCACGCAGGCACACACACACACACAGCTATATTACAGATGCGGCTGGGAGAGATCGATTCGACCCAATTTAGCGCGGGAATCGTTTCATCCTTATTTACATGTCACTCGAGGCTCGAGAAGCAGAGGGTCCTGGACCGGGGGGATATTCGAAAATCTTCTCTTGTACTCTGTCAGCCCCTTGAAATCCAAGACCCACCCTTCCCGAAGTGCCGAATGAGAGGGCGTCTACGGTTACTTTATGCGGACATAGAGCGAACGAGTACGGGCCGTTTCCCTACGACTAAGTTTTAACACGAGACTCGAGAAAGCGTCGGGGATTTCTTTCGAAAGAAAGAATAACACGACAGTGAAGATCCAAGCAGATCTTGAGCGTCGGTGTCCTGTACAGATTAATAAAACGACATTGTACACAGAATTACGTCTATATAAATAGAGCTACGAGCGACGCACCGCGTCGATGTTGAACCCTCCGAGCAGTGTCTTCCTTTGGCGCTCCGCATTTCATAGGGCAAGGCGTGCCAAGGCGTGCCAAGGCGTGCCAAGGATATCACGGTCAGGCAATCGGGAGATCAGTTGCAAGTTGCAAGGGGATTTTTAAAAGGATAGGGAAGAGGTGTATCGAAGTCCGAGGGAATGGGGATCGCTAATTCGGACTGGCTGCGCGGGGCCTCAAGGGCGGAGGTGTGCTCGCCGGCGGAGGATAAGGCGCGTACCTCAAGGATGCTGCGTTCGCGCTCGGCGGAGAAGCTCTCCTCGAGATTATCGTGACGGGAGGAGGTTGCCAGGGCCAGGGTAATGCCGCCGGATAAGGAAAGCTCGGCGTGGTCGCTCCAGGATAGGGCGAGGACGAGCCTGTTCCGGGTCTGTTCGCCGGATGACTTTGACCAACAGCACCGTACAAAAGTGCCGTCGAAGGTGACAACCACGGTGGTAACGGGTGAGCACCACCTTCGTGGACTTGTTGTCCTGGAGACTGCTGCTGTTGCTGGGGTTGTTGGTGGTGTTGTTGTTGGGCGCCCAGTGCCGCAGCAGCCGCAGCGGCGGCGGCCGCCGCTGCCGGCGATGTCATCGCCAAGTGCTCGTACAATCGAACTGGCGGGACACCGCACCGCACTAACTGCTGCTCCATCAATTCGATAGGGTCCCTGAAACAGCGAGAATGCCAACACTACATCAATCAGAGTTCAACCAATGCGGCCACTTTTGGAGAAGCATATTAATCGGTTGACATTGTCAGTATTAATGACGGTTAAAGGAGAATGAATGAATGGGATTATACATATACCGAGAGATAGACAGGGAATGGTTAAAGGTGGGGGGGTAGAGAGAGAATCAGGGATAATTAAGACGAGTTTCCCTCCGGTGTCTCGCGATTCGTGCGTACGTGATGGATGATTCCGAGCGGTTAGACGCGGCCTTAATTACGGTTAATTACGAGCGATTGTAACGCCGTTATTATTGGCAGAAACGCTAACGAGCGAATTATTGGCCACTCGTGGATGAAAACGCCTCCCCCCGCCCCTCGCCCGGCTCCCTCCGCGCGCGCGCGCTCCACCGTTCCCCCTGTCTCTGGTCTCGTCTCGCGTGATCCCCGCGATAATTAATGGTCGGTATCATTGCGGCCCGGTGCACCTTGCAGCGTCATTTCCTACTTTCGTGATTGGACTCGGCGCGCCATGCGCCAGCGCCGCGCCGCTACGTAAACACTCGCCGCGCGATTATCGCCGCTGCCTATCTTAATTATTAAGACTTCATTACGAGGGCCAGCAGCCAGTCAGCCAGTCAACCAACGGAATCACTCTAACAATCGCTTCTCCGAGTAGAATTCATCTCGGCGCCTCGAAGGAACAGCAACTAGCACGTCTGCCGAAAGTGAGAAGCCGACCCCGATATCAGTGGATTTCGGGCCAAGGTAGCCTCTCGAGACGTCAAGTAGTCCCAAGAAAATCCGACACCAGCATCCAACCAGGAGATGATTTCGACCGCCGCCACCGCCGCCACCGCCGCCACCGCCGGCTGCCGGAGGATGATACCTCCTATTGATCATCCTCTTCCCCGAAATCCGAGCGAACACTGCCACTCTGCCACTCTGCCACTCTGCCACTCTGCCAGATATACTCTTTCAAGAGCAACCTTCTCGGACACTACTCAATTCGTTCCAGTGAATGCCAGACACACCGTGTCTTCTCTATTCCATACTGGCACAGAGAGTAGACTGTGTGTGATCGGCCAGATTGAATCAGGGCAGCTAATCTAAGGACAGGGTGTCCTGGAGAGGCTGGGGAGTGTCTCCCGTGGGTCCAGTTATCCCAGGATCACGGAACGGAAGGGTCAACTTTAGGGCAGTGCTAGCTCGTAAAAGGCTCTCCCCTACAGGAGGAGACTCGAGGCAATAGTGGAGAATGTTGGGAGGGTTTGGCAAGCGTTGGCGAGGAGTTGGAAGCCGTCGCCGAATAACGACGAGACGTGTAAACAGAGCGTATGTCCGAAGGGGGCGGAGGGGCCGGAGGGGGATGGGTTGATCGGGGTGGATGTAACTGGGAGGAAGCCGAGGCGATCGAGGAACAATGGGTCCGGTGTGCGGTTCTCGGTTACTTCTCGGCTGCAGCGCTTAGCTTAGGTGGTAACGCGACACCCGGGGCCTTGTGCTCTCTGGTGGCATAGTGGCATGAAGCATGTAACACGCCTCTGGCCCAAGATCCGCGTACGTGTGGGTGTCGGTGTCTATCCACCTCGTGAATCGGGTACGCGCCAGTCGCAACAGCGAGTACACGCAAACCTCTGGCTAGAGAAGAGTGTTGGTAAGTTTGGGCCCAACGTTTCTGGGTCCGCCGCTCCCTTGCGCGCTACTCTCTCGGCGAGTAGGCCGGCTAAACGGCACTGGCTCGCTCGCTCGCGAGGAAAGGGCTGCTCTCTCAAAGGCAAGAATAAGAGGGAAAGGAAGGAAGAGCCAGAGGAAGAGAGGGATTAGGGGCCCGGGGCTAATCGCAGCCTCCTTGGACGTGCTGGACCACACACCGCCACGTCCGCGGCCATTCCTCTTCGCGTTCTACCGAAATATCCCTGTCAAGGGCCCAAACTCTATTAGCACTGAGAGATTCGAGTGTCGGCGCGTCGATCCGACCGCATCGATCACTTGACTTGATCCACCAGCCGCTACCGAGCATCTCCATCTCCAGGATCGTGCGATATCTAACGTAGTATATCTCGTAACTGATCTGCCTATCGCTCCTCTCCTAGAGAGGGAGAGAGGCAGAGAGTCTGTCTAACGATCGTTGCTCAAACTGCGAACCCCTAAGGGCGACTTATGCCCGAGAGTCTTAGCGTTGTGTAAAAACGTCAGTTTCCATACGGCAGCCGAGTCAGAGATTAATCAATTGGAACGTCAATCAATTGGAGGAATGAAAAAGGTTGATTGTTGGAGTGGAGTGCCACTGGAGAACTGAAAGCTGAACATTTGGTTCTCGGCGGTGTTAACCGTGGAGGGAGTGAGGAGGCCCCGCGCGCTCGGCCTCCAGTTATAGACTCCTTAATGTTTTCATAAAGCTTCCTTATGTACAGACAATAAAACGGCCTAATTACAGTCGTTCGCCGGCGAGGCAGCCGCTAGCCGGCTATTACTATTCTCGCGCGATATACCGGCCGCTCCTGTAATTGTTACGCCGCAATAAATATTCCTCATCGATCTGACGAGTCCACGTTTTCCCCGTAATGGCGCGGTTACGCTCGAAACGCTCTAATTAGAGGCCACCGCCGTTACCCATTAAAGTGTCCGTGAGCCTTGGCCGCACACCTCTCTCACTCTCTCACTCTCTCTCTCTCTCGCCCTATCATACGCCCCTCGATCACACGAGTCGATCACACCCCTTGAAATCGATTTGCAAATAAAAACATAAGAACTGACAAGGCACACTTGACACGAACCTCGCGCCGATTACAATAGTCAGTGTCAAGATCTAATTAAATAATTATATAACAATCATATATTCTATGATTCCGCGGGATATCGGAGCGAGAAAATCTCGAATCGTAGACAAAGTCCAAAGATCTAGGAGTTGGCCACTCTCCTGCGGGGAGGGAACTGGCACGAGTGGAAGTGGAAGTGGAAGTGGGGGAACCGAGCGAGAAGGCTATTCGGTGAGTATCTAGCCCGGGGCTGACATAGGGCATTAGGTAAGTGGTAGATAATAATAGGTTACACCCCGCTGATGGCCGGAGGTAATTCATCGGGCGAGCGGCAACTCCTCTCCCTCTCTCGCCCCTAACATTCAGGGATGATAGCGTCCCCGCAAATGAGCGATGACGACTGCCGCGCCGGCCGGTGAGAATGCGCCCGATTTCGCCGAGAGAAACCGCTCACGCTTCGAGATCGGCCGGCCTCGCTGCAACCAGAACTCGGTAAGCTGTCGAAGATGATACAAGGATGCAGGAGTTTCGAAGAAAAGCTGGGAGCCGCCAGAAAGAAAACAACCAACTGCGTACACACACACATATATGTGTGTGTGTGTGTGTGTGAGGTAGAAAAGGAGAGTCGAGGAGGCAGGAGAGAAGTGAGAGAAGGAGAATATAGCAGCGAAGAAATTAATAGCCATAAAATATGAATAGAAATTAGCAGGTTCGGGGTGGCGTGACGCGTTTGCTCGCTCATTTCCTTTCGGCGCGTTGAAAAACAACAAAACCACGCGAAATACGTCCGAGCCTGTAATTTACCCGGCTGCCGCCAACTCGAGTGCGATCGGGCCTTCTTCCCTCCCTCTGGCAGGGCCGCCTATCTGTGTGCGAGTATGTGCCACGAATACTCTCTCGCACACATCGAGCCAGCACCCTTGCCGATCCTCCGAAGAAGAGAGTGAATGAAGCCGAGGTGGATCAGTGTGTGGGAGAGGATGGGCCTGAGAGGACGTGTTGGGATGGTGTGTGTCTGGAGGAGGAAAGGGAGAGCGTGCGTGTGAGAAAAGGTGCCGGTGCCGCTCGCAATACACTCGGGCCATCATCGTCGTCGCACGGTAGGTATGCTAGGTAATGATCCGGTAATGACCCTGACGCCTTGGATAGCCGACTGATACGTGGCGCGAGCTCTCCCTCAACCTACATGAACCAGAAGACTCGTCCATACCGGCGTACGTGTATCAGTATGCGTCCGTATTAAACTCGTTCCCTCTCAGTCTCTCTGGCGGAGTGGCTGGCCCTCTAAAGTCCCGATGATGCACGGCGAGACCTTTGTTTTTGCGTTTTAAACGGCGGTTATTAGCTCTCCGTAGTCGGAGCCCAGCCACCGAACGCTACGGTCTGGTGCCTGCCTCATCCTCTCTCGGCTTCTTCTCCCTTCGCACGCTTGATCCATCTGGTCCCTGGTGATCCTCAGCCTCTCCGCTCCTCTCCTTCTCCCTCCTTTCTCCGCCTCCCGCCGTCTATTCGCCTCTCCGGCCGAGCGGCACTTTAGTAAGTAATGCGAGCGGCTAATGGGCCAGCAAGCCCAGGGACTCGGACTATCGGCCGGAGGTGTCTGAGTTCGGAGGGGTTGATACTGGTTGTTGTGCCCGAGAGGAGGAGGAGGCCGGGAGCCGTAGGAAATGATCGACGGAGAGAAGACACAGTGGACTCTCGACGGTCCGAGAGTTTTGCAACAAGTTCCGAGGAGCGAGGCAACCGAAAGAAGCGCGGAGGCAGAGAAGGCGCGGCGAGAAAGAGAGAGAGAGAGAGGCTGAAGCGAAGAAGAAGGAGGAAGAGTGCTAGGAAGGGATGAGGCAAGGGCCAGAGCGGCAGCGGTAATGACAGGCCGTCCGCTCTCGAAGCTAATATAGATGAATGCCCTGCCCTCCTTGCCCTCCGGAACACAGGGAACCTGGAATCGCTCTCTTTCCCGATGGCCAGCATCCTCTCTCGCCTCGCGTCTCATCTCTCACCTGCGCTCCTATTACGCGCGGGAGACCGATCTCGCTGGGCTTTCGGCTGGAGGGGGGGTGTGTGCGAGCGCTGTAACTTAAGTCGGTAGCTATGCCTCCACCTCTGCCTCGCGGGGCCTCCCTTCACTCCGCCAACATCTGATACCATCGGTATCAGAGAACGGCCACTCTCCTCAAAATGTTGCATGACAAAGAAGCAGTCCTGCCGGCGCGGCGCCCGAAAAACTGAGATACTTCTTGCAAGGATCGCCATCAGTCTCGCTAATTTATAGTCGGGCCAAACTACTGCGCGCTTGAATCTCGTATAGGATTTTCTACTTTTTATCTCTGCTCTCTTGACTTTGGCGCGCTTGCTTGCCGTACTATCTTTATAACGACGATTCTAGCAGTTTTTGCACGGGTTGCTTGATGAAGAACGTGTGTGTGAGCGGTGAGTGCGGGAAGAGGGGAGGGTGGGAGGTGAGGATGCTGGATGGAAGCGGGCATCATCGATGGGGAGGCGCGCGGCGCGGCGCGGCGCGGCGCGGCGTCGGCAGGACTGCAAAAGGGAGAAGGACGAGGCAAGGGCCGGAGGGGCATCTATCTATCAGCGCCGGCGTGAAGTGGGCGGGTGCATACGCCGTATTGCCCTGTACGGCCGGTCTCTCATTAACTGCGGATGCCGCCGCACGCCGCATCCGTGCGGGCCCCAACACCGCACTCACAACACAACGCAACGCAACGCAACACATACTCCCTTCGTTGGGATGCGATGCGATGCGATGCGATGCGATGCGATGCGATGGACTGGGCTGCCCCCGTAACCAGCCCCGTCCGTCTTCTCCTCTTCTTCTCTTATCACCCTCCAGCCGATATCACCACGCCCGCCTCTCCCTTCCCTCATCAGTGACACCGGCAAACATCAACCCCTCAACGCAGAGATCCCATCTGAAATGGGCCCAAGATATCCAAGGCCCTTATGGACCAAGATGTCCGAGGGCCTATTGCTGAATAGAATGGCTATGGTGGATATGCTCGTGAAAGGAGTGGAAGAATGATCCCGCACCCTTTTCTCCAACTCCTCGGTGACTAGGCAAGATCCGAGTGATCCTGCTTAGGCAGGTGCTGATTTAAGGTGGGTCGCGGTACAAGCCCACTGATTCCAAGGAGATCGCGTTCCTCGACGCCTTCTCTTTCCCTCTCCTTCCAAGAGAGTCAAGAGTCCTACTTATGGATCCTTCTAAAAGCGGTCACCGAAACTTGCCGTGTCATCAAAGTGGACGCTTATCGAACGTCCACTGCTGCACTGACCTCCGCCACCTCACCCTCTATATTTAGCACCAATTCGTGTTTACGTCTTAAAGCTTGGACAACTGAAGGGAGAAAGAGCGAGGGAAGATCGCGTCTTCAGGGCGTGAGCGAAACGATTAGAGCTCCACTTCAGGGGTTTATGAAAACCCTTTGAAACCCTGTAACGCCCACCGATTCCGAGAAACACATCAAAGGATCTGCTGCTCCGTGGTATTAGTAGAAACAGGACTTTCTGGCAGTTCCGTCACGCCTCCCGATTTGCACGTGATTACAGCTGTTTCGATGTGCCAACTTGCCTTCT
Source organism: Ectemnius continuus (assembly GCA_910591665.1). NCBI lineage: Eukaryota > Metazoa > Arthropoda > Insecta > Hymenoptera > Crabronidae > Ectemnius > Ectemnius continuus. The sequence continues at coordinate 279,594 of OU342868.1, read as the reverse complement.
CTCTTTCTCTCTCTCCCTCTGGGTTGGGGCAAAGTTTCCCCGGTGGATCGCGGCATTCCGAAAACAGCAGGCTCGCACGCACTTTATGCGAAGGGCCGCGCATAATTTTTCCAATTAAAACGGGCGTCCACACCGATCGTATCCCGGTGTATCCGGGGAGCGGGTTAATAGGACGATCCATATTAGCGCGGGTCGCAGCACCGCTTCACCGGCAACTTCGCTAATGAAAGCGGGGTAATTTCGCCGCACTAAAATCTCGTAATTATTACTCCATTAGGAGCCAACAAATAATTTAATCGCGCCCCGTCAGCGGCGGAGCGCGCGAGAGCAGGTGCGGATCCCGCTTGGCGTCGTCGATCCTCTCTCGCGAAGAGGAGCCGAAAGCGAGAAAGACGAGGATAAAAAAGTAATAAGCAGGTACATACGCGGTATCGCAAATCGATTCGTTATCTCAAAAGGTCTCGCATTAAAAAGGGAAAGAAACGGAGGAAGGGAGGGAGGGAGGGAGAGAGAGAGAGAGTGAGTGAGAAGGTGGCTGAAAGAGAAGACGACTTTATTGGGTAGCCGTTATCGATTCTCCGGCACGCCGTATACTATACTCCGGCATTTGCATAAAACCTTGAATTGCGATCGCCAAGATCGCCGCTCGTCCCAACCGTCGGCGATTTAGTGGGCGTGCTTGCACCCATCGAGCAAGCGGCACCCAGTCAGATAGAGAGATAGAACGATAGAATGCCAGTAAGAAAGAGAACGAGAGAGAGAGAAAGAGAGAGAGAGGGGGAGCGGCTCGCGCTCATTAATTGAGCCCGAAACGGGCCAATAATCGTGGCGAGAAAAGTTCGCGCCTGGCGATCACCGCTTTGCGCACGATCCAACACCTCTCTCCATTACAGACCAAAGAACTACTACCCTGATCGGCCCTCATATCCCAGATCAGAGACTGCCACTGCCCGTATGATTAGGGAAATGCTTCGCACTTCGTAAACCTCGCCCGAATCACAATCTTCCTGCCAGCCCTTTTCCCATTTGAAGCCCCGATCACAAAACTGTTACAACGTGTAACTTACAATCAGTGTGAGACTGGTAGATTGTTGGCTGTTCGTTAACTACGTCGGAAGAAAGACCGGAAGAGGATGAGAAATCGCGAGCAGATATCTCTGTGTTTCGTGAGTGATGATTTACAGCTCATTTACGAGGGGTGGAGAGAGTGCGTGCTGGGCCAGCGGAAATAATTAGTAGGAAGTGGAATTCGACGGTGGCGAAAATCGAGATCAGTAATGAGGGAACGAGGACGACGCTGGCGGTGGCAGCGCGACTTGGCCAATATTAATGGGAAGGGCTACTTATCGAGGCCGATACTTTGTCGTCGGTAAGCGACGATAGTCCAACTTCTTGGCAGAATAAATGGCCCCGAGGCATTCGCCTCTGTCACGCGTGTATCCGCCCTGCTCATAAACGAACCGAGAGAACGTCGAGGGAAGATGGAGCGCGAGAGAGGAGCGATTGCGAGAGGCAGGTGCATCGTCATTCACGCAGATAGATGATCCTGGATAACTCGGAATCGGCCGCGTGCGCATGCTTATTCACCATCGAATGCGCGCGCGCGGCCGCACACATAAACGCTCCACTGGTGTCTACATTTGTATACGGAGCCCGTCTTTCGCGCTCTCTCTCTCTCTCTCTCTCTCTCTCCATTGGGCGTTTAACGTTGTATAAATTTCCACTTTTAACGAGATCTAAGCGATTGCGCGCGCTAAGCGATAATTCAGTCGGCGCTATGATTAAGGTGCCGACGTTATAATGGAGCGTAATGATCCCTCGCTCTCTGGCCTCCTGCCCCTCTTCCACCCTTCTTCAACCCAATACTTCCCAGCCAACCAACACCAAGAATTTTCTTCCCTACTCAAGGAAAATCTATATAGAGATAAAAAGATTGAAAGACCACTCACCGATCGAAGTCTGTGAGCCTCGAGGAATCCCTGAAGCCTTTGGCGAAGGGGTTGCTGTCGATCTTCAACTTGGTTATCTGGAAAAGGAAGAATAATTGGCAATGAGTACCAGTGGAGTCTGGGATAGAAGGACGAAAGGGAAGAGTAGGCCAGTACTTACCAGTTGGTTCTGATAAGCCGTGACTGCGGTGAAGATGGCCTCGGGGAAGATGAAGGTCTTGTGCTCCTCCTTCTGGAGGTCGGTTATGTGGAGGCTGCTGTCGTCGCTCTGCTGGCAGCGGACCAGATGGATTCGTGGCTGATACCTGTGCATTGAGTTGAGCACGATCTGCGAAGAAAGCCGAGAGAACAGATGAGTGTGAGATGGGTCCAGTTCTCCTCTTGGATTTCGTGGGGTGGTCGCTCGCCCGCTTCTCTCGCCTTTGCCTCGCCTCGCCTCGCCTCGCCTCGCCTCGCCTCGCCTCGCGTGTACCACTGCCGGTTCGGACGCACGTGGGAAACATCGCACGGCGGCCTTTCAATTATGAGCGTGAAAGTGACTTGCCTTACTTCACTTCCGCCGGCGCTAATTGGCGAAGAAGTGCAATAAGTTTTATGGCTCGCAGCGGCATGGTACTCTCTTCGAGCGAAAAGGAACGTCGGGAGCACAGTAATCGAGTATTAAACGAACCTGCCAGCCGAATTTCCATTAGCCACCGCTAACACCCTACCCTCTTCCTTCTTGGACGGCATGCTTCACTCTACCTGCCTGCCGCTCCTGCCTGCCTGCCTGCCTCCACTCCGCAATTATAATTACTAATCAGTATAGCGTGTACTCTCTTACTTGTAGATGCCGCGTATCCTCATTACGACGTTCTTACTCCACTCCCCCGCGATAATTGAAAGTTCGCCCCAGCCGATCCAACTTTTAACAAGAGCACCAGCCGCACTCCACTGCGTTGCGAGCACGCATCGGAACATCGGCGAACGAGATTCAAGAGAGACTACCTATGAACGAACAGTGCTGAACTTCCCTATCGATTTCCTGTCCGAAACAATCCAGCCAGCGATCGCGCAACTTGCTCGGGCGGCTGTCGTCCAACACAGAGAGCCTTTGGCCATCCTAAGCTTCCATGTTATTTGAACCTTGCCATTTCTCCACACACTCGTATTACCGTGTATCGGGAAACTTCACGGAAAACCTTTGGCCCCATTCTTTTCTCTCTATGTGTGCAAACTTCACCGTCCACACGTCACCCGGCCATCACAGTTCACCTTTCCCTAGCGGCACTTTGATCGATCTTGACGCTGGAATATCGGGCAAAAGATCGCAGAATTATACGGCGAAACGGTCGGCCGCCCTTTCTATTTTTTCCTGCCAAGCGTAGAATGCAGAGTGGAGAGAAATCGTCGGCATTCGGGCAGAGCAGCGCCGAAGCCAAGAAAGTACACACGATGCGTTGAAGCGTGGTTTACTCCGAGGATTTCCTCGGAGCGAGTTGGTTGCCTTTCCTCGCGGCATTCTCTTAACAAGCTTGTTGCGATTACCTCGGTGCATTACCGGGGCGGTGTGCGAAGGAGAACGGCGGGCTAACTAATTAAGCAATAAAGCGCGAGGGAATAATGAGGCGGGCGCGGCGCAGCGCGGCTGTTCTCCGTTGAAAGAGGGCTTGTTCGATGTTGGAAGGAAATGGAATCGACGGCCCTCGCAAGCCACTCGTACAATTGAGCGCGCATCGCTATCAGTCCGATTGGACAGCGGACCGACACTCTGCCCATATATTACAGCTAATATGAAATATAGAGGCGGCTGCTGGCAGACGCGCGCGCACCGTACGCGTCCCCAGCAACTGTTTGGGACCTTAACGGCTGCAGGTGGCACACGAACTCCTCGAGTTCGGCCGAGTAGGAGCTTCGGCCCGTTCTCCACTTTTAAGTCTCACATGCTCGCAACCGGATCTCCATCGTCCTGGTCGGCCAGGCCTCTTCCCGACTTCAGAAAGCCCGCACATACAAACTCACCCATACTCGCGCACTCACAGAACTGCAGTTGACCGTCCCGAATGACGATGACCGGCCGATAAACCTGTCGCGAGTATATCCAATCGAATAAGTTATTCCGTGGCAACGATATCACGCGGAAGGTTGCACCGGTGGAAATGTATTCCCACCTTCCGAGAGAATTAACGTCAAAAGTGTCGGACGCCTAGGGCCTGCCTGCCCGCCTGCCCCCCTTTGGCAGCCGTTCATTTTCTCCTTCCATTATCACCTCGTACCCTGCACGCCAACTTTTACTGCTCCAATTGCCCAACTACGATGACGATGACGACGACGACGACGAAAAAGAAACAATGTTACCGCTCTAATTAAATGGCCCTGCTCGAGGAGAGGCCCGTTATGAGAGCGACACTCTGATAATTGCTATGCGGCTCCTGTGCATCCGTGTATGATCTTAGCTTGGCCAACGAGTTGCACACTCTATCATTTGATTTGTAGCACCAGCTGGCAATAAACTAATATTTCTTCGATTCATTGACTATGTGATTTGCAACGACCAGTTTATCCAACTGTCCAGTCAACGTGGTTGATACAGTAATACTTGTTAATTGCTCCTTCTCATATCAAAGATCATGCATGCCTTGTTTTAACTCGAGCAGCAAATCAATAGATCCGTAACCGAAATTTCACATTCCAATAATAATTTCTTCTGTCGGTATGTTTGTGGCGCATCAGGACAAAAAGTTGGACTCGTGAAAGTCGAGTGACGAGCGCGTGAAAGTTCTCCCTCGTCCATTAGAGCCGATATTACTTTACATCTGTATTTATCGTTATCGCTATCATCGCCGGTGCGGTGTGGCGCGGCGCGGCGCGGCGCGGCGGCCGGGTGGAGCTGCCGGCTGGTAATTACGCTCTTCTTTTTTCACTAGCGTGAACGGAGAAGGTTTCCTCTGAACAGGAGTAATCCATCATTGACGATCGCCGGCGAAACTCGGTCACCCGTAGTAGGAACGCTCCGGTACACGCTTTAAAATCATGGATCGGCATCCTTTTTTCCCTCTGCCGATTACTAGCTAGTCAGAGTCGAAGGCGAACACAGTGGCTCGTTTCTCCCCGCAGGAGGAACATTAAGCTTCGAACCTGTTTATTAGATGGAACTCTCTGTCGCGAAGCAGTGGGAGCCCCGCCCCGGCCCGAAAACCCACACCCGTCTATATCTCCTATTCGAAGGCAAGTACAGCCTTTTCCAATCCTGCTAAGTTAAGTCCCATTGAGCTTTCACGGTATCATGGAATATCGATAAGAGAATTGACAGGAATGCAGGAATGTTGATCTCGTGGAATTCTTAAGAGTGGCGAGATCCGCAAGCAACACGAGAGCCAGGCTACTGGTTCTTAATGTCGAAGAGCCTCTAACTAATGGTATTGCCGGATCGAAATCGTCAGGTTTTCAGCTGCGGATATGAGCGAGTCGAGGCTCGAATTAAAGCTTCTAGTGCGTGGATAACGAGGAGAGTGTCCAGGTTTCCAAGCAGGTAACCTTACGCCCGTACGATTATAGGTGTCTGGGTTCCCGGGGTGCCCCTATCCGTTTTCTCGAGAGCAGCAGCGCCACCGGCGCGGACGCCTTCGGACACCCCACTGCAACCTGTCAGAACACCAATTTGCTCTACTCTGTTCGAGCCACTCGTGCCGATGCCACTGTGCACACACCTTCCCCTCAAACCTACATACACCAATCCGAGGGAGCAACATTTTTATTTCCCTCTTTCCATCACGATCCAACCGGGCAGGAACGAATGAATGCACCGGCGATTGATTACTGGGAAGAGTGGATGCGAGAACAACGAAAACTGTGCTCGAGGAGACGCGACCGAGAATGAAATGTCCCTGCGAGGCCGCTTTTTCCAAACCCACCCACCCCCTCCGAACCACAGCCTATAATTAAGCAAGCCGAGCACTACGACAGCCAGCAGCAGTAGCAGCAACAGCGCCAGCAACAGCAGGTACACGTAACGAGTGCCACGAAACTCGAGTTGCGACCGATACAAGATTACCTATGATTTATGAAGACTGGTGAATTTTTCTGCCACGCGAGCGAGCGGGCGAATGAGCCACCCTTATCGTTTCAGCGATCGCAACGAGTCACTCATCGCGGGTCGTAAAGGTAAAAGCTTTGTCGGCGGCCGAACATGCGCGACCTTTACTTTAAAGCGCCGCCGCTTTCCACGCGATTGTCACTCTGCCCAATTTCATTAACCGAATTACCATTGAATCCCAATAATTTCCCGGCGTGCAAGTAGATATTTGCCGGTAGAAATGAAGAGCCACCCAAGTGGCAAAGGGTCGCGTCGAATATACATTCACGCGAGGGACTAATCGACTCATTCAAGATACAGGCTTCGCCTTGGAAGCGTGGCAAGAGGATCAATTAGGAGGAGATTTAATTTGCCCTCCCTGTTAATCACGCGGCGTACCCGCTTCTCGGCGGGGCGACGAGTCATAACTCATTTTCAATCTGGACATTACGAGCGGCTAGAAGTTAGCCGTGGGCTCTCTTGCACCGGCTGTTCCTGCTGCTGTTAGTCAGTACTACCTGGCTGCCACGACAAGTGCGAGATGCGCCCGTTAAGACATTATTAATATCCCTTAATTCCAGCTTTTCCCTAGGCTCGCCTATACACGCTCTCCTTCAGGCAGGCCCTCCCTCCCTCCCTCCCTCCCTCCTTCTCGCATTCGCGCTCAACACTTTTTTTCTCCCTCTCGGCCTGCCCGATAATTCAGCCGGATTACCGTTACATTGTCCCTACTACCGGTCTTGCTTTCGAGCGACGACGTCGCTGGAGAAGATGCCGGGCCGCCCGAGCGTAATCGGATAAGAAGAATAAAGGGCTTCCCCAACTCGCCGGAATCATCATTCCTGTCCCTCCCGTGCCAGTGGAAAAGAGGGAGGGAAGGAGAGCGAGAGAGGGTAAATTCGTGAGGCGTCGTCAAAGAGTCAAAGGAAGAAGTCGAATGGACTGTTGGCTATTGACTGGCGATCAGTTCATGATCGGTGGTGGTTGGGGAGGAAAGAGAGTGGGCCGGGTGAGAGGGTGAGAGGGTGAGAGTTGGCTGTGAGAGGCGAGATTCTCCAGGCAGATAGAGCGGTGGAGGGCGAGGAGGAGGAGGAGAATAAGAAGAGGTGTAAAGGAGGCTCTCTCGCTCGCAGGTGGACTCTCGCTTTTGGACCACCGTGTAGTAGCCGGGTCGCAGGCGGGGGTCTTATAATATCGCGTCATACGAAACGATGAAATAGTGGCCGTAGCCAAGGAATGTGTTCCCTCTACCACTTGAGTCGTCGAGTTGAGACTTGACTGGCGTTGCGTGCTTCTCTCTCTCTCTCTTTCAATCTTTCTCTCCCACATTTCCTTCTCTCCTCGACTGTGGACTGCTGCTGCGTGAAGAAACCTCGACTGCTCTTAACCGGCCTGCGTGTGCCTCTCTGGCTCTGTGTCTGCTTCTGCTGGCCAACTCACTCGCACGCACCACCTCTCCCTCTCCCTCTCCCTCTCTCTCTCTTTCTCTCCAAGTGCTACACGTATATGTTTTTAAGTATACTTCATCCCCCCGCCCTCCGAAGCACCGGCCGGCGCACAGCTTCCATCGCGCTCGCGCGCCACAAGATATGCCAATTTAAACCGCGCCTCTGCTTTTTTCCTGCCGCCTCAACATCGAACACTACCGCTGCCGCTGTTGGTTGCCTGCCTCATCTTCCAGTCAAACCACAACCACTCGTTCCTACGATCACCTAATTATCCCCGCTAATAACCAACCGGGAGGAACGAGAGCGATACAAAGGACAGACTCTCACTTTCCAGGCACTCCAGATGAAACGAGCGAGGAGAGTTTGTCGAGTGCCTCGAGGGATTACAAGTTAGAAGCGGAGAGATGTTCTCTTTCGGTAGGCAATGGAGCTCTAAGGTGGCCCGTTAAAAAGTGAGAGTGAATGCTGTGAGATAGAAAATAGGTAGGTAGCGGAGGGTTGGGCCGAGGAGAGGAGAAGCATATTGGGAAGAAGAGGCGAGAGGGAGAGGAAGGAGAAGGCCGGCTGGGATGAGAGAGAAAGAGTGAGAGATTCAAAAGGTGCTCAAGAGGGCAGGCGTGGGCTACCCGTGATCATCATGACAAAAGCTCCGGGCAAACATCCATTCAATTTATTAGCTTATAGGCACGCCGTCGTGCCTACTATACACACCACCACCTACGACACCAGCACACACCGGCCGCCTATAATGCTCCTAACATTATGGCCACTCCGCGAGAAAAGACAACTTCTCTCTCACCCTCTCGCACAGCTTCTCTTCTCCTAGCCGGTTGTACCCTTACGTGTGACGCTCGCTCTCCTCTCTCGACCGTACAGTTACACTTTTTATGGCGCTAAGTTCCTACGTCCGCCGTATCTCAGGAGCGAGGAAAGAAAAGAGCCCAGAGAAGAAGACTACTAGCTCTAGAGCGGCGGGCCACTCTCTCCGCTTCTCGCCGATTCGATTACCCCCAATTTATCGGGGGGAGAATCCGCCCGGATTTGCACGATTCCCCGCTGAGAAAGAGAAAAAGTACGAGAGCGATATATGCGTCGAATGATCTCGTTGCACCTCAGAGAGAGAGAGAGTAAATAAAGGCGAGTGGAAAGACTCGTCAGGCGTTTCCGTGACTGGCGTGCGCACTTATCGGGCGCGCGTGCGAAAGCCGGGGAAAAGGCGGTGGCGTCGGGGTCGTTAAAGTGACGTGAGAGAGTAATTAAGCTGTCGGACTAAGAAAAAGCGAAAGAGAGAGAGTGTGTGTGTCCGCATGTCCGAGATATTAGTTTGTCATCGAACCGTACTCCTCGATGTCTACGATTACCGGCTGTAAACGTCAATGATCGCCACGCCCAGTGAGCCTTCCTCGTTCTTAGGGGCTACGAGGATCCAGACTACCTAAGCTCTCATTAACAAGCTCTGTCAGCGAGTCTGCCATAATGGAGCGACGAAATCTTTTGGCATCGAAGCCGTCCGCCGGCAGTTCTCCTATTCCAGTTTGCCAAGTTGCGCGGAGTGTGCATATGCTCGCGTGTAAAAGTATAACAGCTTACCTGGCCGTGCTTATCCATGTCGTTGTTGGTCAGCTTGACCTTTTCGAAGGAGACCACCTGCTTTCGTAGCTGCTCGCCCGTGAACGGCGAATCCGGATGGACGTAGAGCCGAGCCGGTGCTGGTGGATCGGCTTTTCCGGCGACGAGCCAACAACTTCTGTGATAGGCGTATCGATACCTCTTGTTGTCCACTGGCACAATGTCCATCAGCACTGCGTACCTCCCCTCGGACTTCAGGCCGCTGAACGACACCCGGCAAGTTGGGAACATCCGCCTGAAACTCATACGGTTGATCGTCCTTTAGTAAATGATGGATCCACCGATGAATCGGGAGAACTTCAGTGAGCTCCGATCATTCGAGATTGAGCCGCGGTTATTTTCTCTAAATTAACCTGTACCTTTATTAACCTGACCTCGAAATGTCAAGTGGTAGCAGGTGAGTTGTCTATGAATGTTAAGTCGAGTGGATAATAAGCAGATGCGTATGCAAACACGCGCGTACCCGTGAAGAATCTGCTAATTGGCAGGAAGACAGAGGAGAAAAAAGGACGTGTATGTCTTTCAGGTGTTAAACAGAGCAAGGTTGGTAAAGATGAGAGGTCGCTCTACCGAAGGGGACTAGATTTCATTGTGGGCTAGCTTGGACGCGCGTCGGAATCGGACGCGGAGAGAGTCACTCGCCAGTCGCCAGTCGCCAGTCGGAGTGTCTAACCAGGCAGTTTGATTGAAAGGAGCGCCCGCAGGCCTTTCAGGCCTCGTTACCAGCTTCGTCACCCTTGAACCTCGTTATACCCAGTCGACTTTTCAACACCTCCGACTTGGAGCCGCACACGCTTCCCGCCACCACCCGGCTCAGCTCGGCTCGGCTCGGCTCGGCTCTCTCTCGCTCTCTCTCTCTCTCTCTCTGCCCTCGCTTCCTTCCAGTCAGAAGAGCTTTTTCGACCCAAGAGATTTCCCAGCCATCCTGCTCCTCTAACTCTTTCAACGAGAGCCCAGCCCGAGACTGACCGAGAATAAAAGCCGTCCCTCTTCCTGGAATTGCAAGCTTCGAAGAAGCAAAGAGAAGGCAAGGCGGCCAGTGCGACTGATGGCTACGCCGAGAAGAACCTGTCGGGGTCGACCCATCATCTGCTCGGGACCGTGCAATCCTCGAAACCGACATCGCAACGCCAGTCAGGAGAGAATACCATTCTCCGGGGAGTACACCGGCTGTTCCCTGCCAGGATTACTCGAAGAGGACTATCAACCACCCTGTCTATCCAAGTCCAAGCGATCGCATATGCGAACGATCGCCCCATCGCGTGTTACATTATCGGGAAATGTTAGTTGCCTCACCTCTGCATGCGACAGAGCGAGCAAATTCTGGCAAACTGCAAAGCGATTATCGGTACGTGGTATCGAGATAGTCGACAACGCGGTTGACTTTCCTCATCTTCCACCTTTCGTTATTATTTTGATAACCTATGCCCTCCTACATGCTCTCCTGGCCACGCTAGCATTCCAGGCGCCCGCCTATCATATCTTCTTGTCCAGTCAGATCTGCGGCCTTCTAGCAATTCTCTCCTGGAGCATCTCCGGCACTGTGACACTTTAACAACATGCTGCTTAAGAGGAAAACGAGAGAGCGATATTCCTCCTTTCTAGTAGCCAACCACTTTCTTTAACTGGACACGAGAGGCATTGCTATACTAAACGTTTCATATCTGGCAATGAGATTGCGGAGCTACCGATCGGAGAATGCCGACCGCAGAGAGATGCCGAGGTGCCGGGAGGCAGCTGGAAGGTGACCGCATCATTATGCCTGTGTCTCGGATGAACGGGCTCTCTTCATTTCTTCGCTACTCTTGGCACGATCATTACGATAAAAGGAAAGCTCGCGTGACGAGAGTCCGTGAAGCGTTGTTCCTTATGTCTGCGCTAAGTATCGGCCTTCTATCGACTCTCGAGAACCACCGGGAACAGTATATTCGAGCGGCGGAGAAACTTTTAGAGCCAGCTTCGAGCTTTGACGCTCTCAAGGGCGGACGGACTCTTTCACTCGAATAAGAAACAGCCTATCGGATAAGAGTTCCATTGCCATAATAAACCGTCAACGTGCGCGCGCGCGCGCGCACACTGGCCAAGAGAAGACGAGTGTGTTAGCCGAATAAAATCCAAAATCATTTCACTCAGCCCCACCGAGTTGTTCTAGAGGCGTTAGTAAATAGGCGTTTTTCTTTTTTATCGTTGCGAGGCTGAGCCCCGGCGCGGCGCGGCGAGAGTCTGGCATAAATTGTCAGTAAAGAGTAAAGGCGCCGCGAGATATATCAGAGGGAAGATTAGGATTGGGAGGGTGGCGGAAGGCCCGGGGCCGAGCCCTTTATAACAGGGAATTCAGCGAACCGACTATTAAGTAACCATGCTAAAGTCAATCGAGAATTCCCCCGATACCGAGTCATCCCCATTTCACGTTACATTTCTATCCCCGCTCGTTTACGATATACACCCTACCCTCCCCCTTCCAACCTATCTTTATTGGGAATCAGGAGGACCAATTCGATCCACCGTGCACATCCATTACAGCCCCTCAAAGATCCCGGCTCTTGTAGCCTGCCGTTCGAATTTGTCATACACTAATCCCCGCTTGGAGAGCGCGCACCACTCAATTCGGCTGACATTGAAATTAGTGGAAATTTGGATCGCACTTCCATCTGGCTATCGTTAGAGGGCACTTCCCCGTCAAATTAGCCAGAAACAAACAGGCTCTCCTCGAGCTACGTCCATGGACTAACGAGGCCATAATCGCAGGCGTAGAACGCCGACTGAAATCGTCCTCGGACGATCCAGAAAGGTATATCTCTCTGTCGGAGTATATTGGTGGCAGAGTCATCAGGGAGCCGCTCTCGAGGAAAGGACGGCCGGAAGGGTCCCCCTTACAAATGGATTACGGAAGCGGTCTGGTATTATAGCGATGCCGAACGCGCTCCAGTTCGAGTTACTTAAATGTTTACCGTGCTAACGACTTCGCGGCCCGAGAGCCAGGTGCTCGCTCTGACCCGCTACCATAATTATACCGTGGCCCATTCGCACCCCTAGCTGGATTTTAGTCGAGCCTCGCCACTAACTTACGACATACCTACTCTCTCGGCTGTCGAAAAAGAGCGAGCTTTCCTTATTTCTCTCGGGAGGAGTTGAAATTATTGCGGCCCGAAAGGGACTTGCCTCGCGTCGCACTTTCACGATTTGTATCATTTAAGGGAGGGACGGGGGGGGGGCGGGCGGGCGGGGGCAAGTGGAATGGAGAGCGAGAAAAGGGAAGTAAAGGGAGACACGAAGAGAGGAGAGAGGGACGAGGATGGCCGGCTTGAACGGCAAAGTACTCGTAGCGGCTTCCACAGTGGTATTTCCATTTGTGCGGCTGCGTTCTCGGTAGAGGATGGCTGGGCTGGATGGCGAGGAAAGATCGCGCGGCGTAACCTGCACGTTCACCCTGGGCCCCGACGGGGCACGTGTGAGTGTATAATGTAGGTTGCCGGCACCTTGATGAAGGGTTCGCGTGACGAGTAGGTACCCTCTATCCGCCGGTGTATCCTGTCTCTCTTCTCGGCGGGCCCTGCTTCACTCGTCCACACCTTCGGCACGCCAACAAACCCGTCCCAACAACAGCCCGATTTTGCCACGCTTTTGCTTACTTCATCTGGGAAAAATGCTCTTCCGATATTCCACTTTTCGGCCAACCTTGACTCCATTTCTTCGCCTTCTTCTTCCACACAGGAATATGCACTCTTAGACAAGAATCACTCTCGTGTTCCGAGCTCATAAATCAAGGGGCGCTGAGCGATCGCGCGATATCACCCAATGGCTAGGATCTTAATCGTAGAGAGGTGAGTCCGCCGCTTGGTATGTACACCGCACATTCTTTTCCTCGATGCTGCCATTTCAGTTTTGTGCGGACGAAATTACCTTTCTTTAGTTGCTGCTGCGTGTGCCTGTCTATATTTGTGCGAGGCAGAAAGTGAGAGAAATGAAGGGAGATGGAAGACGAGGGGCCAGAAAGTGGCGGGTGCCAACGTGGGAAATGCAAACCCAAGAGAAGCCTTCTTCAGGCTTTCTCTCTCTCTCTGCATGGAGCCGAGAAGGAACCGGAGGAGAGCATACGATATCCTGGCACCCCGTGGGGCCAGACAATTCCACCTGATTGGTCCGAATTCGTATTGTCACCGGTGAACGCGAGAGTGACGTGTTCGTTGGTAGGTTCGTTCTCCTGGCTCGAGCTTTCGGAGAGATTTCGTGTGGCACAAGTTTCCTCTGGCGCGCTTCTGCTAACGACCAGCTATTCGTGGGTCGCCAGGACGTTCTTGATATATCGACCGCCACCGTCGCGAGACACACCCCAAGGATTATTCGACAAACTTTTTTAATCTCCGCGCCACTCGATTACACTGCCTCTCTTTCGAGCTGTCAGTTGTTCCGAGCTTTGGACAAAGCGTTCTCGTTCAAGAAAAGCTTCTGTTTGCTGTGACAATTAGCATAAGGCTTTCTTGGTCGATAATCGTGCGGAGCGTTTCAAGGCTGCTGGAGATATCAAGGTGACTCCTTAGTGTCTGGCTTGCCTGCGCTCCGAGCTGCCTTCTTTCGCAATTACTGCCAGGTTTATTGGGGAACGCGAGCGTACGCCTCCGCTGTTGCCGCCGCCGTTGCCGCCGCCGTTGCCGCCGCCAGGCTTATCCGATTATCATCTACTTTCTGCACCGCATAAATTCGCAGCCCCGCTCTCCGTTCCCTCGCCGCGACCAACTCACTGGATCCTCGTATATGCAATAGTGTGCGGTGCGCGGCCAGCAGCCAATAGCTCTTACGAATTCCAGGGTTAAAAATGAATATTTAACGCGCGGCAAGCAGGGATTGCCGCCGGTGCGGTGGCGAGAACAAACAAGGAAACTGGCGATCACACTAATCATGCTTGACACGGTACGCCGGGCTCTCAAGTAGTAGGTGGCCGGCTATCTTATCGTGTTAAGATATGCCCCGGCATAATTAGCGTTGTTCTGGCTTCGAGTAATTACGGTGTCTTCAGCACCCACATAACAGCATTGGCCGGACAAGAGCTTACATGGGGCCGGCGCGGCGACGAGTAGGAACTCGGAAAAATGACTTGTACATTTCAAGGGTAGAGCGATAACACGAGTATACTACGATAGATCGAAACTGTCGGCCTCTCGCCTGTCTTTCTCTCCCTTGCGCACAAATATCTCATAATTCTCAAGTGGTCACGCATCCTGGCCAAGTCGCACGCAGCTGCGCGGCCTCAACTTTATTAGCATACCTATAAAAATGAGCGAGAACGAAGGAAGGAGTGAACGGGGAGACGAGCGCGGCCCTCTATATGCCTACAAAGGGGCATAAATGCTCCCGATAAATTACATCGGAAAGTCCCTTAAATATCTCGTAAAAGGGCGCTCAATGATCGCCATTAGTTCGAGTACAACTCCTCTGGACTGGTGTAGTTTCTCTCTGTTTGCCTTGCGGACAATTCTAGCGAGGAAAATTGGCCGGGCAGCCGGCCTCACGAATTATAAGGATCGTCGGTAGTCCCGAGTGCTAATTAACTGGTTGCCGGTATAATGATTAGTCGCGGGCAAGCGTAATTCGGCCGAAAGATGTCTCGGGCCCTTGCTCCTTCTCTTCTAAAATCGTTCGCACGTTGTAATCGCGACGATTAACGCGATCGTAATTCCACTGGCTGGATCCTCTCCAAGACACTCGTTGATTGATGAATATTGCTAATGTGCCAAGGTACAAAAGTGCACTCACCGGCCTGTCTTCGTGATGATCATCTCGGTGCCCAGATCGTTGAACTTGTCCCAAAGCTCCTTCGTTTCGAGATGACACTCGACGTCTCGCAGCTCGTCGCTGTTGCAGCTCGTCCTCAAACGATGTTTGCGCTCGTGCTCGCTGTACCCGTCGACGCACTTTCGCGACGAGGAATTCGTGCTGAGATCGTCGGCCACACCGTGGAGGGGACTGTCGTCGACGCTGCTGCACTCTTCCACGTCAACGTCCACCTCCTCGTCTTC
The DNA here is from genome assembly GCA_910591665.1 of Ectemnius continuus. Taxonomy (NCBI): domain Eukaryota; kingdom Metazoa; phylum Arthropoda; class Insecta; order Hymenoptera; family Crabronidae; genus Ectemnius; species Ectemnius continuus. The sequence continues at coordinate 264,497 of OU342868.1, read as the reverse complement.
CTCGTTCGCCGATTTCTCGGTGCCCTCGCTCTCACCCTCGCAATTCTCCACCTCATCGTCTCCGGCGAGGAGTGCCTCTTCCGTCACCACGGTAGCCGTCGCCACGATATTCACTGGCGAGGCTCGCACACCTGGAACAAATCAAGTCATTCAAATTAATGGCGATTCAGCAATTCCTCCATTAGGTTTCAAACGGATAGAAAACAAGGAATCAGTGGCCAAAGTGTCGGAATTGTATCGAAAACACACGGAAACACTTGAAAACAACCTCGAGATTAGCTGATTTCGTCTAATTTCGGCGGTTTTTTCCATGTTTTTCAATCTTCCCGACCTTTCTCGGGGCTGACATTTTGTAGAAAGTGTTTTTTTGCATCGAAGAAGAAGTAGTAAAAATTCCAGAGCCCTAGCTCAAAATTCATTTTTTCGCAAATTTTTTAAGGCATACCCCTTCAAAAATTTTCGATTTTTCGAAGGTTCTCGGACCGGGACGAACGCTTGATTTTTCGATTCCTCGTGTCTCAAAACGGATAAAAAACATAAATGTTGTGGGCGAAGTGCCGGAATTGTACCTAAAACACGTGGAAAACCGATCTGGAATATTTCATTTCAACAGTTTATGCCATGTTTTTTTATCTTCCCGGCCTTTCCCGGGGCTGAAACTTGGTAGAAAGTGTTTTTTTGCATCGAGGAAGAAGTAGAAAAAATTCCAGAGCCCTAGCTCAAAATTCATTTTTTCGCAAATTTTTTAAGGCATACCCCTTCAAAAATTTTCGATTTTTCGAAGGTTCTGGGACCGGGACGAACGCTTGATTTTTCGATTGCTCGTGTCTCAAAACGGATAAAAAACATAAATGTTGTGGGGGAAATGCCGGAATTCTACCTAAAACACATGGAAAACCGATCTTGAATATTTCATTTTAGCGGTTTTCCTCATGTTTTTTAATCTTCCCGACCTTTCCCGGGGCTGAAATTTGGTAGAAAGTGTTTTTTTGCATCGAGGAAGAAGTAGAAAAAATTCCAGAGCCCTAGCTGAAAATTCATTTTTTCGCAAATTTTTTAAGGCCTACCCCTTCAAAAATTTTCGATTTTTCGAAGGTTCTGGGACCGGGACGAACGCTTGATTTTTCGATTGCTCGTGTCTCAAAACGGATAAAAAACATAAATGTTGTGGGGGAAATGCCGGAATTCTACCTAAAACACGTGGAAAACCGATCTGGAATATTTCATTTCAACAGTTTATGCCATGTTTTTTTATCTTCCCGACCTTTCCCGGGGCTGAAATTTGGTAGAAAGTGTTTTTTTGCATCGAGGAAGAAGTAGAAAAAATTCCAGAGCCCTAGCTGAAAATTCATTTTTTCGCAAATTTTTTAAGGCATACCCCTTCAAAAATTTTCGATTTTTCGAAGGTTCTGGGACCGGGACGAACGCTTGATTTTTCGATTGCTCGTGTCTCAAAACGGATAAAAAACATAAATGTTGTGGGGGAAGTGCCGGAATTCTACCTAAAACACGTGGAAAACGGATCTGGAATATTTCATTTTTGCGGTTTTCCTCATGTTTTTTATACTTCCCGACCTTTCCCGGGGCTGAAACTTTGTAGAAAGTGTTTTTTTGCATCGAGGAAGAAGTAGAAAAAATTCCAGAGCCCTAGGTAAAAATTTATTTTTTCGGAAATTTGTGGAGTACCAGATTTGTAGCACGTGTTCATTTCTACACGAAACAGCTGGTCAGCGCTATGTTAGTTCGCATGGAGTTTCGAGGATATCCTCTCTCCGGCAAGGAATAGCGTATGTTAGCGAGGAACGGGTATCACTCGCGGATCCAATTTGAGATATCGCCCTGGCGGAAGGAGCATTGTTCGCGCGGAATAGTACAAATTAACAGATCTCTATCGCGGCCAGTGCAATTAACATTGTGTACACTGCGCGGCTGGTTCGGCCTTCTTGAAATCTGACGGTTTAATTAGCCACCGGTTTTGCGGCAGATGGGCCTGCTCCGATTAATTACCCCCCTCCACACTGACCAAGCCTATCGGCTGAGATCATCTCACTTATTTGCATCGACACTTCTAGCGACAACTCTACTACCTTTCCTGTTACATTCCACCTCTTTTCACTTGGTAAATTTTGGTCCGAGGTTACTCTTTAACCGGCAAAGTAGAGCCGGCGTCGCCTCATAACGGATTTTAATCCATTTCGTAAGCTCAGCGCCTCTCTGACATTGTTGTTTACATTGTTTTTATCATATTGTTGCCGACACGAAAAGTGCAGTAACGAGGCATGGCGATCGCGTGCCTCTGTCTGGCGGGCAAAGTTGCGTGTACCGCGTGCACGACACGCAGAGAAGGCTCACCCTAATAATAATGCTGGTGAGCTGTAAATGAGAGTATAGAAGGCGGTGGTGCGTTCGAGGAAAGGGACAGGCCAAAATTCTTCAATGTTGCGAGCGCACCTACTCGCAAGGTAGTTATTGAGGGACGAATGTCTTCGAATGTGAGTGCGGCCCGAGAGAACGGTGCAGCTGGCTGATGTGGAGGACGACAAGAGAACCCGGCTGTCGCGAAATTAACACCGCGCGCGAAACACCGTCGCGTGTCACACCGCTTCCTTCCACCTTCGTCTTCTATTTTACTCTTACTTCCAATCTACTTAATGCCAAAGAAAACGAAAAAGTGAGAGGTGCAAAAAAGCTGGAGCGTGCATCCTGGTACTGCGATCCACAGGTATTTTAATAACAGCTTGGCCGCTTATAGTAAGTTGTAGAAGATCACGCGAGGTTCGCGGAGCGCCGAAGCTTTAGCCGCAGGGTCAAGTGAGCAATCGTCGTCTACTCAAGTTTGCGGGATTGAAGCTGAGAGGAATCCGAAGGCATAATAACACCAGGAATTCGTTATGGCGAGAAGGTAGGAGGATCATTGTGAGGGAGTGTGAAAGGGTTAAAATGCATGGGAAGCCTGGAGTCTCCAGCAAGGATGAACCCGATACCGGAAGCTTTCCGGCCGCTCGAGAAGGAGTTAAAGCTCTCTCTTTGCGAGAGTTGGTCTGTGTGTGCCAAGAGTGAGGTGGTCCCGCGTGGTTCCACGTTCTTAAGGCCAGAAGAAATATGAGCGAGCTACTGACGTCAGCTTCCTTTTGCCGGAGAACCGACAGGCGACCACCCAGAATCCTGTCACCACCCAGCCGTCCGAAGGACGTTGTGCTCGAAAGGATCGAGCGAGCGAGCGAGCGAGCCAGCCGAATAACGATCGCGTTACAGAAGCTCTTGGGCACACACATTTCCACAAAGGGCTGCTGCTCCGCTCTCCTCCTCTTTCCTACCACATTACACCGACCAATGCAGTAAACGAGCCGCGACGGCCCACCGATCAAACCCGCACACGTGCCACTCCTCGTTAGAACAAGCCTCTCTATCAAACGACACCGTATACACTCATCATCCGCCGAGATCACTCCAGTTTCACTTTGTTACATGCCGACCTTCCTCAAAGAATCGGACTCTCATGAAATTCACAAGAACAACTACATACTTTACTTCTGCCAAACAAGTTCTACGAGGCCGAGAAAAAATCCTATCAATATAATTGTAGCCGGGATTTAATGTTTTCGAGGCTTGCCATCAGCTTGCGGCGAAGGAGCCGCTCATCCCGAGAACGATTAAGAATCTCCAGATTACCGGGGGAACCGTAATGGCGTCGTTAAGTGCGCTAATGTGATTACGGGTTGAAAGCACCGGACAAGCTCTCTTTCTCTCTCTCTCTCCCTCTGAGCCTTGCTCACGCGCGCGCCCGACAAAAAAGGGCGATTTGCGCTCCGGCAGCCGCCGCAACGCTCGTCAGAAAACTCGTTCGCCCATGAAGAGGCCGAGAGGCTCGAGTTTTCATTGGTTTTTGCAAATAAGAGGAGCGCCCGGCATAGCGGAGTGCCGGGAGAGCGTGGAATAATGCGGAATTTGAGCTGTGAGCGCCTTCTCGCAAATGGTCCTCGCTCGAAATAGAGCCAACTCTACGTACCTCTCCGATTTGCCTCTCCGATAGCCTTGTATCAGAAAAGCTCGATAAATCTGCCCCTCGCCCGACGACCGACACCCGGCACACATTCCTTCCACTCGGTGGAAAAGGAGCAACCAAGAGAGCAAGCCGATTCCACTGGTTCCCCGAGGGTTTAGAGAGCAACGCGCCAGTTGGTCTCTTCGATTACCGTCAGCAAGCGTTAATTTCAGTGCGAACAGGTGAGATTTACGGTCGATCTTGTTGGCAAGAATCCGACGGCAACTCCAACGAACCCCGCCGCGCGTTGCCCTCTCGAGCCACTTATTATTTCAAAGGCTAATTATCATTCGACTTTGCCAAACGCGCAATTTTTATTACCGCCGCGCCGCCGCCGGGGCGAGATGCGGGCCGCGCGCGCGCACTCTATTTTCGTTCTAATTGATCGGCCACCTCTAATTGAATGGACAGCCGGCAATCAACGCGTCCTCTAATGGTTCACAATTCCTTGTGGAAGATGCGTTGGGGCAAATGCGAGGCGGATTGCGCGTTCCAACGAAAGTTTTATTGGCCTGGCTCGAGGGATAATGGGCGCGCGCTATTCCACTGGCTAGTCGAGAGGACTGCACTCAAATTGTCAGACGGATTAAGGTAAGAGGGAGTGGATAATGGGGCTGAAATATTGCGGATTAAATTCGAGGAGAGTCAAGGCAATGAGAGAGGACCGACCAACAGCAGCCGCATTAACGAGCCGTCAGAATGCAGCAGTCGATTAAGAAAGGTGCTGAGAGCAGCCCTGGATTAAGAGTCACTTGCAATAAACCAATCTCCTTACTCCAATACGAAATCAAACCAACTAACGTACATGCTGACTTGAAATTCACTCCTACAATTATAAATTATTGCGATACAAGCAATGAAGGTCTGGCTTTACAACTCCGCCGCCTTCCGACGGAAGAAGCGCTCTGTATCAGCTGTAATTTCTATTATTTACTACTCGTTGGCCACATCCTACTTTTACACTGGCAAACACATTAATAATCTATCCACTTCACCTTAATCTTTATGCCTAATTTAGCTGCACTAATAATGATTCCAATATTTTTCCTTTACTCCAATTATTCTACTAGTGAATCAAGCAAAGAAAAAGAAAGCCGTTAGTTGGCGAGAGAAAGAAAATGGTAATGAGAATGCAGATAGAGAGTAGAAGAAGAAGAAAGTGATGTTGAGGGCGAGAAAAGATAAATGTAAGTAGAAGGACAAGTGGAGAAAATTGAGGGGGAGTGAGATGTTCTTACGGTGATCGAGAGCAGCGGTGGGCACAAATGCTTTTCCTGGAGGACACTCGATGCTGGTGTTAGCGGTCGTGGTGGTATTGCCGATGCCCTGCAGGTGGTAATGCCCGAAGGACGGACCCCTGGGCGCCATGATGGCCGCGATGCTGAAGTCCGTCGCTTTTCCCCGTTCCCCCTTCGCCGGCATGCCTCCGGCGAGCACGACACTTTCCTCTACCGTCTTCAAATCTTCTTCCACCGACTCCTACTTCGGATTTCCTCAGTTTCTCGCCGCGGACAACTGTCTTCCTCCGAGAGGCCGCGCTCGCTCCTCTAACCTCTCCGCGATCAGCTCCTCCTTGGTTAAGTTCGTTTCGGCACAATGTCACACACGGGGACTAATGTCCGATGCGCTCCCGAGTAACTTTTACGGGAAATAGTTAGGGAAGGATGAAGAACCGCGCGTGGAAAGTGCGAGAAGGCCTCTGGTCTCGACGGAAGGCCGTTGGTCCCGCCGAGATGGGCCCCCAACTCCCATCGGCCCTCCAATAAACAAGCGGAGAGCAGCCGCGTCTGTCTGTCTGGCTAGTAATCCTCGTGGCGCACTTGCTCAACAAGTCTTGCGGAGACTATCTAGTGAAATAGCTGTCGCGCGAGCCAGTGGAGAGTTGCTCGAGTGTCTTGTTGTGGAGAGAGAGATTGGTAATAAGGGTGTCTCGGTGTCTCTCGGCGGCGGCGGGAGGGTGGCGAGTGTTACCCGAAACACGATCCACGTAGAACGACGCGTCTGCGCTGCTCGACTCACCGAACTCCACTAGCCGGCGTAGCCTGCCGAAGGGGCCCCGATTACCCCACCACTCGGACCCACGAGCCACGAGATCTCTCGAGCTCGAGAGAGCTCGCGTCGGCAGTCGGCACGTCGCTCGAGAGACGGGGCTAATGGTGGGGGCTGGCCGTCTCTCTCTCCTCTCTACTCCTAGCAGACACACCGAGGGAGAAGGAGCGAGAAGGCAGTGAGCGTCGGGAGCGTGTGCGCGCGCGCCGAGGACCTCTCGGCACCCACGATGGGCGTTCCATCCCGAGGAAAAGGCACGCTCGTCCCGACCTAAGCTGGGCTCTCGGCGTGTCGATACGAGGAGGCAGAGGGACCGGCCTCCTACGCAGGCCACGCCTCGACTTCCTGGTGGGTAGGTTGCCGTGGTGGGCTCGCTCTCCCGAGCCGCTCTTTCTCCACCATCGTTCACCCCATCCTCACCCCGACACGACGCGCAAGCTATGCTCGATCGCTCGCTCTCCTCTACTTAGGCGAACAACGCGCAGCCCGAGCCACGACGAAAGAGAGATCGATCGACCCAACCCTCTCACCAGCCCTCCGCGAGCAGAGCCCCTTCATAACCCGATACACCCTCCCCAACGCCCTGCCAACCACTCTCCCACTCTCCCACTCTCTGACCTTTCTTTATGCAGCAGAGAGTAGTACCTGCACTCGCCCGCACTCGCCCGCACCACTTTCCCTTCGGCCATCCTCACTACCAGGAGGCATTCTTAACGGTCATTAGAGTACTCGCACGATATACCTCCCTGTCTTCGGCTCGCGTCTCCTTACTTCTCGCAAACCTCCTCGCTCTTCCATCATTCGATCCTCCCTCGTCCCTTTGTAATTGCCTGCGACAGATTGCCTCCAGCCCTGACTACAGCGGAGCATCAGCCCTTCTTCTAGGTGGGCCGAGGTATGCTTGACTCGCACCCCTTGCGCCGCCGCGCCGCCGCGCCGCACGCGCATTTACATTTGTCCTGGGAACGCGATCATTTTCCGCTGACAGTAAAACGAGAGCGCGGCCAGCATTTGGCCAGCATCCGGCCAGCATCCGGCCAGCAGGCTGCTGAGTAGTGTTGAGGGAAAGGTTGGGTGGTTGGTTGCCGGTAATAAAACGTGGATGGAAGCGAGAACCCAATAAAGACCGTTATGAGATGAAGAGCAGACATATGGCGATCGATCAAGCCGCAGGATGCACGGAAGGAGCTCACATTTGAGCGCTTATGCATTGCTTATAGATAGATCTTGGAAGGAGAGACTAGAGAGAAAGAGAGAGGAAGATGAAGAATCGAGGATAGATTTACGGCGTGTGTTTAGGCACTTAGTCTTACCTAGCCCCCCTTTATTATACTAATTTCTCGGGCACGTCAAAATAGCTATCGTGTAGCGGCAGCCTCCTGAATTCTATTCGACACGCTGGGTGCCCCCGTAGTCGAGCGCATAAAAGCTCCCGTATAAAATATGAAGACCCGAGCATTCCTCTTTCTCTCTCTCTCTATGCCTGCCATCCGGCTGCTTTCGTCTTCAGGTAGCTGAAAAGTCGCGTTGCGCCTCGGCCAAGTCTGCCCGAGGAGAGTTGAGTGAAGTAGAGTCGTGTCCCGTGGACCCCCCGTTTCGCTCCTCTCTCTCTCTCTCCCTCCCTCCCTCCCTCTTTCTCTCTTCGGCATTTCAATGTTTTGAGGCCGCTTGTGCTCTCCCGATGATGCTCTCCGACGTGTCACCGTCGCCTTTTGAAATTCGTCACCCGTGGTGAAACTCGCCATTTAACGGGGCCTCTACGACTGTATCCACTTAACTAGCTTTTTCGTGGCCCATCGTCGAGAGACGCGCACTCTCTCTCCCTCTCTCGCCTGCTCTCCTCCTGCAGTTAGGTGGTGTCGAGACATACCTGACTAGCCGGCGCGGCGGTTGGCCGTGCAACCGCAGAGATAGATACCCGCTGTCAGATACAACTCCTCATGAAGAGAGAGAGAGAGAGAGAGAGAGAGAGAGAGAGAGAGTGCTTCGTTCTCCATCCGGTTTATTTAGCGCCTCTTAATCTAATAATACATGCAGCAGCGGCTCGGTAATGAGGCGATTGCCGCGCGCCAAAAGTCACTCGAGATCGGAGCCGATAAAAATTTCGAGGGCAGTCCAAGCCGACGGACAGAAGAGAGATGGACGCGCCGAGTGCACATACGTATACTTAGGAATCCCTTGGGAAGGATGTAGATGGCAGACGGCTAGATAGACCGAGGCACAGTGATGTGCATATATGATCTCGCGCGAGACATCGCGATATGAAAGCTCGCGAGTCGCTTGATGCGGCGCATCGGGCCGGACGGCGTCGCCAATGCAAATTGCAGCTCGACGTCGAGGAAAAAGAGAGGAGCGGAAGTCGGCAGCGAGGAGCGAGGAGCGAGGCGCGCCAGCCAGCCAGCCAGCCAGCCAGCCAGCCGGAGTAGGCGAGTGGCGGAGAATCAGCGTTCGGGTAAAAAGAGAGATGGACGTTTGATATGTACATCGGAGAAATAGAAAGGAGAGGGAGGGAGGGTCCCAAGTGGGAGAAAGAGAGGTGGATGAAAGTCATTCATCATCGAGAAGAGAGTTGACTGCGCGAACACACAGACATAGAGAGAGAGAGAGGAGCGGGAGCCAGTGGTGGTTAGCACCGGTGGAAGGAAGGAAGGTGGAGGGCATCGACGCACGATGAAGAGAGGTGGTAGACCACCCACGTGCTGGAAGCTCGTGTCCGGTGGCGAGAGGATACCTCGACGACGGCTCTGCCCGTCCGTCGCTTCCTGCCGCTCTCTATCTCTCTCTCTGACTACTTACTAATCCCCCGGGAATACTATCCCGCTCCCAACCATCGGGAATCGTCGTACGATCCTTCATTCTGACGTTACACCACCGATTTTATCTTGATCAACATCTCAATAAATAATTATCAACTAATCCTCAGGAATCAGATAGTACTCCTTCATTGGGAGAAAGGGGTAGTTTTCGATGTAAATGAATTAATATAGGAAAGTTGCTTGAAATTCGTGAAGAGTAGATGAAAGTTTGTACTCGGAAAATTATAGAGGGAGATCTCGGCTGATTCTCAAGTGGCATCCCCGAGAGGGTAAACAGACGGCTCGCTTTCCACCCCCGCGGGCCTTTCTAATAATAACAACGAAATCGCCGCACGCTCTGCGCGATAACGAGGAGAGGATGTCGAGACGAGTGGTAAACAGAAGAGAGGAACGGCGGTATGGTGTGTCGAAGACTACACTCGAGGAAACGCTCTCGAGGAGGGGCCCTGTCAAGAGCGTCGCGGCGCCAGCACTTAAAATCGAGAAAATCAAACGCCACAACCGTGGCACATGTAAACTTTCCTCTTTACTCCTTGAACAGCAAATACCCTTCGAGCAACAAACGAATCCTTGAGGGAAAGTTTGATTCTTCGACGTAGCTTGCTAGAATCTCGCGATTTCTCCGTGTCCTGGCTGCTGGCGTGGCGTGGCGTAATGCAGCCGCGCGCACACCTACCTCCGCTATTTCTCTCTTTTCCGAGCTGTGTCTGTGTCTCTCCCGAACAAGATCCAGCGGGATTACAATGCGTGGGCTTTCGACTGTACTGACACGGCGCGGCATAGTCAGGAAGAAAGAGGCGCAGTCGGAGAAAGTAAGTAATGGAAGGAGACGGAGACGGAGAAGGAGAAGGAGGTGTGTACTCGGTGTTAGAACATGTGTAAGGGGGCAGAAAGGAGAAGTATATGCTCGCCATGAATAACCCATGTCGGGGAGAAGCACGCACGCTCGCACGCACGCTCACTCGTGGGTGTGTTCGGCTCTGCCATCTGAAAGCGGTCCTGATATCCTCGGAATTCGCCCGACCACCTCCCTCATTCCATATAGACCGGCAAATTTCCTCAGCAGATAGCAAGTTCCACTGAATTAGAACGTAAAAGAAAGCAGGCTTCTGGGAGCGTTTGCTAAATCGGCGAGGTTGCTCGATACCTTCTCGAGGAGGCCGTGTAATGAGACTCTCAGCGCGTACTAAAAGTGTAACGCCACCAGGAATGCGACATTTACGGGGCAATCGAATTCTTTTCTTGAGAAGTCCGTAGTGATTTAGAGAGGCTGGCCGCGATAGCGGGAGCATAATCATAGATTGCATAGGTAAATGCATAAGGTCGCCGCGCCGGAGGATTGGAATCTGGTTTCATTGGGAGAGCAAGATCTGGCGGGGTTGTCGGCAGCGAGGAGGAAGACAGGCCGGCACTCGTAGCTTACTGGGCATTGGCTCCAGCACAGAGGAGTCTGGCTGGCTCGACAAGCACGTTAGACATACCGCGGTATTAAGCGTTACACGATGTTTATCTCGGTCCACACACGACGCGCGTCAATGTGCTGCTCCGTAGGTGGAGAGGTTGCTCTCGCGTGAAAAGCTGAATGCTGCTGCTGCTGCTGCTGCTGCTGCTCCTGCTTCTCTCCTATCTCCGAGATAGCCAACTTGTAAGCCAGCCCTGTCCTACCCAGTCTGCCCCGGCCGGCGTTAACATACCAACAGGAGCAGAATGCTCCCGCTTCGAGCGTACTATCGCACGATTATAATTGCACTTTTCCACTCGCTCTCGAATCGTGCAAGACCGGCCAGCGGCGGTAATGCGATAACGACGCCTGAATTACGAGAGGATAGGGTGGGAGCGAGCGAGCGCGCGAGGAAGACAAAAAAGGTAGACAGGGATAGCCAGTTGGAAATAAATATGACGCGTAAATAACTATTAATTACGAGGCAACATATAGCCGGAAATAATGAAACGGGCATTTTATTAGCGCTACCGGTTGTAACTTGCTCTCTCTCCCTCGCTCTCTTATTCTTTCTCCGTTCAGAGAAGAAGAGAGTCGGCTCCAGCGGAGCCAAGTGTCTCCGAGGCAGCGGGAAAAAGAGTGCGAGAGCGAGTGGAGCTCGAGAGCTGAGAGAGAGAAGTCGAAGCTGTAAATTCGTACGCGACACATATTTATGAGGTTCCCGGCGATAAAAATCTTGGTCGAAATACTGGTCTATTTTCACGGTATTTTTCTGCTACAAAAGCCCGTTTAATGAGAACTGATGGCTCGCGTCGTTCCAAGAGGGAACGGGGGGGGGGGGGGGGGGGGGGTCCGAAGGGGGCAGCAGCCCCCTAAGATTACCCAGCGGTGTCGACTATAAGACGAATAAATTGCCGCGAGCAGGCCGTTCGCGCGACCTGCTCCTGCAGCCGCCGCCACCGCCGCCGCCGCCGCTCGCTTACCTTCTTCCAGGTTTTACCACCCAGGGAAAAGAGAGGCTGGATCCCGTTTACTCAGCGGACTCATATCCCAATGGATCCAGCGAGCGCGACGCACGATCGAGAAATCCTCGGCGCTGAATCGACAGAAATCTTTTCACGCTCGGCAACTTAGAGGAGCGGGAGGAGCGGAGCAGCGTGTGCTGCTGCTTCTGCCGGTGGTGCAGAGGACGCACGTATGCTCCTCGTGTCAGTGAGAAGGAAAGGAGGAGCGGAGAGGATCCCTATACGGTAGACACAGTTGTACCTGTGGAAGACCACAGCGGGATGGAATTCCAGGAGGACCAGCCATGCGTTACAACGTGTTTCACACTTCGGGCTAGCCGCCCACGCCCTCCCCCTCCCCCTCCCTCTCTCTCTCTCTCCTCAAACAAATATATAATGCGACATTAGAATAACAAATACTGGTTGAAGCATCCACGCCTAAGAAGCCGCGGGGTGCCAGACAGGCCAGCTATACGCACCGGCATAAATACTAATACGCGCATAAATAAGTATATCTTTACCGGGAGATTTGCTCGCTGCTTGCTTGCTTGCTTGCTGGCCCGTTCCCTGCCTCCGGGCAATTGCTGAAAATCCACCAGCTCTCCACCTTTCCTTACTACTTACTACTGTGCTCTTGTGGAGGCTCCATTGAACGCTTATCAATACCCAGCGAGACTCACAATGAGAATAGCCTCGGCCGAAGCACCGAGCGCATCGATAAACACAATCAGTTGGCAAACACGGCCTATAAACAGAGCCGATAGCTATTGTTTCGGAGAAAAAGCTATGCGAGTCAAGTATAAATAGGAGGATGTTGGCTGTCTTCCTTTCATTACTCAGTTTGCCGGCTCAGTGAGAAGGTGGGCCTAGGATACCAGGCGAGTGCGAGCCCCGCTCTTTTCAGCCCTCCGCCTCGCGTCCAGGGGGAAGGTAAGTGGCCCGCAGGCCAGGCTAGTTAGCCAATGCGAAACAGCCGCACCGGGACCCTAATCGAAATTAGCTTTTTAATTGGGGAGACTTATTTAGCCATTAGCAGCGCAAACCAGCAAAGAAAGCGAGTGCCGGTAAATGGCCCGGGCGGAGTCCGCCGCCCCCGGTGTCCTCCTTTCTTCCGCGAAGCTTGACAAAAAGCTTCCGGTAAGATCTGCTCTTATTAAGAGACTATCAAGAGAGAGAGAGACGAGGGTAAAAAAGTGTCGGGAAATTGTGCCGGCCCCAACTGGCAATGACTTGTAGCAGCCACTAATTGGCACTGGTTGGGGTAGCGGTTTAATGGTCAGGGGAGAAAAGTGGAGGGAAAGTTTGGTAGATGTTAGGAAGCTCTCGGGACGAGCAAGAGGTCCATTAGGTTGCCGTTGCGCCAGCAGGAGTGGAGAACCTCCTGAGAAGTTGAAGATAGTCCGAGCGACGGACGTGAGGGGTAATGAGGAAGATGAAGAGAGGAGCGGCATCATTCGCGCGCTCAAATCTTTCTCTCTCGCGGGCACAAGAGAGAGGAGGAAGGAAGGCGAGAGGCTCGCGAGTAGAAAGAATCGAGAGGATAGAGAGCGCGAGCGCGAGCGCGCGCGGTGGGCGGTGGGCGGGATGTTTCCCCGTAATTTCATAATTAGCAAGGGGCAAGAAGTGAACGGGGCTACAGCTTCCATTAAGGCTCGATGCCTCGATCGAACTCGGAACTATTAAAGCGAGGCCTGCCGAAATTAATAACGCGATCGTTACGTGCTATTGACGGGAGAACGTGTCCGGGTATACGTATACACGAGGCGCATCTACTAGCACGTGAATTACGATATAATCATTTCTTTTTGGTATCGGCCCGCCTCGGAGAGTCACTCTCCTTTTACGACGATGAGCATCACGGAAACCGTGATTCCCGAGGTCCGACATCAGCGCCGGCCAGGTTCTTACCGAGCCCCCTCATAAACTCGAGAGTTTAATTGAGTCTGTGCCCTCGGTGTATATCCTGTGCAGATATACCATATCCCAAGTATGTAAGTACATCAGCGCGCACCGTACATCCATCCCCGATTTTTCCGCATTTTGCGGCTCGCCTCCTACCAAGGTGAGACCAGCGAAATTTACTTTGCGAGTCTTCACCCTCGGCCGCTCGCGGCACTTGCTCGTAAATCCCTATAAGGTCAGTGGAGAATGTAAAAGGGCGGGTAGAGAGCTCTCCAGGAAGGAGGAAGAACCAACCCTCTTGCGAGATTGCTCCCCCTAGAGAAGCAAAGAGAGAGAGAGAGAGTGGTAGCTCGCTCGATAAAACAATTGCCGGGGGGATAATCGGCATTATTTACGCCGGATTCGCCCCTAGATAGGCGTACCAGTATCTGGGGTGGTGTGGAGACGATGCCAGTTTGAGTGAGGCAGAGAGGGAGAGGAGGGGAGGGCTTGTATATCAGCTGGAGTCGAGGGGTTGTTTGGCGACGAGTTCGGGACGAACTGGAGGGTACCTGCGGAAGAGTGGATGGGCCCGAAGATTCCCCGGCGCTTATAAGCCTAGGGTGATCCCGAGGAGCGGCTTGGTCGGCTTACGGCTTATCCCGGCTATCCGCCCCCGCCGTTAAACTAGCCTCAATTAGATACGTCAGTGGATTTCGATGGGAATGCTGGGCAATATAAAGCGGCGACCCCTCCCTCGGGAACAGCACGTGCTGGGGAGCTTGGCAGAAAACGCACGCGCTTTTTGAGCGCCTCTATCATCCGCATGACAGAAAAATTAGCTTCTAGATAGCGGCCCACCACCGGCTAACTGCTCTCTATGCGCACTTCCATCAACGGTTGACAGACATTTTTTGCTTGCCGCCCGAGAGAACTGTGAACTCGAGTTTTCGCTGGCACGAAACGTTCCAAGTTTCGAGTTTCAATCGCATCAGGTGGTGAAGATCGATTCAGGCTCGGTGTATGGAGTGTAGTGTAAGTGGTGGTGGTGGATCGAATGTCACCAGTTGCTCAACAAAGGGACCGAAAACCACCCTAATCAGTCCCTCGGTATATTCTTCCGCTTGGCTCAACTCCTCGGAAAGGGAAATTACTTCCTGACCGAATGTCACGCGTTCTCCGCTAAAATTGTATGGATAACTGGCTGCTCTCTAGTTCCGTTACAGTTTGGAAATTGGGCCAATTTCGGCGACACAAGCCGCCAGTTAGTTGGCACGCGAGCCCTGGCTAAACTGGACACGCTAGTTATGCAGGTCCTTTCCTATGAATTGTCTGCTTGCGGTTTCATTATTTCTCCTTTTGGGAAGCGCTCAAAGCGTGTTGAAGGAGCTACGAGGCAGCTGTCCCTTTGCCTTCCCGACTTTAACTATCGTAGCACCGCCGCCGATACAATGGCCAAGTATTATTTCCGCCATTATGACTAATGATTAGGCGGTATTCTAAGGTGTCCACAGGTGCTTAACTCCCGTAAACGGAACTTTCGCCGGCACGATTCATCCTGACACGCGATTCCACTTGCTTCTTAACGATAATTCCATCTGGCTGGCTGTCTTTTCTACGCTAGCCATTCTCACTTAACATTATAATTTTGCATCTTACGAGCAGTTGCCAATGATCCCATTCACGCATTATATCTATGGCAGAGAAGAACTAGCAGGACCTGTTCTCTTCAGCGGTCTAGCACTCTCTCTTTCGTCTGGATGTTCGGGCGTTAGTCAGTTAGAAGTCGGATAGTCAGTTTGTCAGCGAGAGAGAAATGGAGATCCAGGATGATCGGGGTGCATGCGTAATGAGAGAGGCACGCCATTCCTCGCTCCCTTTTTTCTCCGGGACCTCCCCTCATCATCCCTTTCTGCCAGTGGAGAGATCCCTCCTACAGCCCTTCCTCATCGCGATATCGTGTCGACCGAGTGCTGAATTTGTTCGGCCTGCCTTTCATCTCGACACCGACACATGATATCCTTGAGCAAATACCCGCGAGTTACTCGCAACTGGCGGGATCACTCGTGCAAACAACCCCCCTCAAATCGCCATGCAAATTAGCCTGGAGCATACCATACAACACTACTCGATCACTATTGAAGATTCCTCGAGATCGATCAAGTTTATAATATAGAAGAATCATTTGGAATCTAACTATCCACTGATCCAAGCAGGATTGTTCAGAGGCGTTCCTTTAGATTCAATGGAGAATAAGTGGTTAATAGAGGAAGGCTGCGGAGGGTATCCTTTACCAACCAACAAGTCCGAGCTTTCTCTCTTTAGAGCTGATCGTTATGCAGTCATTCGCCCCTTGTTTGGACAAAGCGTAACCGAGAGGGGATTCCTCGTGCAAATAGAGAAGAGCAAACAGCAAACTGTCACATCCTGTCACGAGCCGGCCAGCCCTCGGAAGATCGACGGGGACTTGATGGACGTTTAAATGCTGCCCCAGTCAAAATAGAGAGAAAAGGAGAGGAACTACAAAAGCCTGAGTGACGGAGGTTCGAGAAAAAGCGTGACACACTATTTCCACAGGTTTGAAGTTAGAAATCCTCGAGGCAGCGGCCACCAGCAGCGGCCACCAGCAGCGGCCACCAGCCCCAACAAGTACCCTTCGCGTCGCTTTCAGGAATCGTGCTGCCATCTCCGATCATTCCAACGAACCACAGGATATTCCAATCCCCAGGGAAGATGCTGGGCATTTGAACTTAAAGTTCACATAGCACTTGACCCGCTCTTGAAATGGCAGATATGCGTAAGATGTAACGAGCGGTAAATAAAGAGGGAAAAATGGGCAGGAGGCAAAGTAAAAAGGATATATAGATCAGGCAATAAAAGGGGAGGGCTGTAAGAAGAATGGTTAAGGTTTGAAAAGGAGTTTCCAAAGGTTGGCCTTTAGCCTCGCGGCATTAATATCATTTGGAGATATCTTGTGGGATTCTTGTGTGAAGGACCCCCTATGGGCCGAGGGCTTAGGTGGAAGTGGATGGGTTGAGCGCTGTGTGTGTCGGTCAGAGCGCAGGATCAGGACCCGCGGATTCCGTGATGGATGCCAGGATTCGACGGGAACAAAAGAATGTTGGTTTAGCGTGGAAGGCGTGTTTGTTATTTTGATGAGCTATAATGGGATGGATCTTGGGTGTTGATGCATAGCGCGTAGCAGGGTGCCGCGCTCGGAATCGGCCCGGACCCAAACGGAGAGCCGTGCGGGCCCCCGTGGCCACCAGTCTCTCCAGACCCCCGTAGACAGGGGCCGCAACACGTCCATCACGTGTCACGGTTATGTATTTAGACATATCTCACTACTATCTCCTATATCGGCCCCCGCTCACTCCCTCTCCTTGACCTTTGCTTTCTTTTACCATTTTTCTCCGTGCGCCTCCGCCGAACGCCGTATTCGTCTTCACTTGCTACCATCTTCCCGGAGCGCCTTTCTCCTGGGAACCTTAATTGGGAGGAAGACCGACTGCTGATTGAATTCAGGGATCGCCTCCTCCTTGCCGCGCCGCCCCCGCCCCCGCCGGCTTCCATTCTACTCTCAATCCTCCGAATCTCTTTCAGATATAAGCGGACTCACCACTAACTAATAGCTAGTCTCATAATTAGTTAATCAATTTTTCAAACGGTCTGAAAGTTCACCGCTAAAAGCAGATTGCTCCACTACTATATCCTCCTAGTTACACCTGCTGATTCACTAGAATAGCTATTATTCCTTGGACTCTCGAATGTGCCGGAATATTTTCACCACCTCTCCACTGTTCTCCATTAATTTAGCTAATAATAAGTCCGGAGGAAGCCAGCCGTTCATTTCCTCCTGGTCGAAGCCTGGGACAAACGGTCCGGCAGCCCTCGACCGCCCGCCTCCAGTATCGTTCAGAGCTCTCCATATTTCAACATTCATTTCCCGGATGGTGATACATCGTTCGCCTCACTGTACAGCATATCGTCGCGCGGCAGCTCATCATCCGCCAGCCACCCTTCCTGTCCTTCCTTTTCCAGCAAGCTGCCTCCTCTCTTTCAACGTATACCTCAACACTCCTTCTTCCCTATGGAATAATCGCGTGGCCTGCCCAATGACTGGTTCGATGACCGCTCGTTAATATCATCTACCTGCCCTCCACAGCCGCTAGTCCTCCCTCCATTATTTTATTCAATTTTATAGTCGCACTATACTACTGACACCCTATACCCCCTTTCAAACAGGACCCGATTTCTTATGGACTCTTCGCTTCTCAAACACATTGATACTTCGGTAAGACAGGACAAAATTCCACTCGTTTATCATGTTACAAATCAGAAAAGGTGATTAAAGAAATCACGAAAAAATGAATTTTGAGCTAGGGCTCTGGAATTTTTTCTACTTCTTCCTCGATGCAAAAAAACACTTTCTACAAAGTTTCAGCCCCGGGAAAGGTCGGGAAGATAAAAAAACATGAGGAAAACCGCTAAAATGAAATATTCCAGATCGGTTTTCCATGTGTTTTAGGTCGAAATCCGGCATTTCCCCCACAACATTGATGTTTTTTATCCGTTTTGAGACACGAGCAATCGAAAAATCAAGCGTTCGTCCCGGTCCCAGAACCTTCGAAAAATCGAAAATTTTTGAAGGGGTATGCCTTAAAAAATTTGCGAAAAAATGAATTTTGAGCCAGGGCTCTGGAATTTTTTCTACTTCTTCCTCGATGCAAAAAAACACTTTCTACAAAGTTTCAGCCCCGGGAAAGGTCGGGAAGATAAAAAAACATGAGGAAAACCGCTAAAATGAAATATTCAAGATCGGTTTTCCATGTGTTTTAGGTAGAATTCCGGCATTTCCCCCACAACATTTGTGTTTTTTATCCGTTTTGAGGCACTAGCAATCGAAAAATCAAGCGTTCGTCCCGGTCCCAGAACCTTCGAAAAATCGAAAATTTTTGAAGGGGTAGGCCTTAAAAAATTTGCGAAAAAATGAATTTTGAGCCAGGGCTCTGGAATTTTTTCTACTTCTTCCTCGATGCAAAAAAACACTTTCTACAAAGTTTCAGCCCCGGGAAAGGTCGAGAAGATAAAAAAACATGAGGAAAACCGCTAAAATGAAATATTCAAGATCGGTTTTCCATGTGTTTTAGGTAGAATTCCGGCATTTCCCCCACAACATTTGTGTTTTTTATCCGTTTTGAGGCACGAGCAATCGAAAAATCAAGCGTTCGTCCCGGTCCCAGAACCTTCGAAAAATCGAAAATTTTTGAAGGGGTAGGCCTTAAAAAATTTGCGAAAAAATGAATTTTGAGCCAGGGCTCTGGAATTTTTTCTACTTCTTCCTCGATGCAAAAAAACACTTTCTACAAAGTTTCAGCCCCGGGAAAGGTCGGGAAGATAAAAAAACATGAGGAAAACCGCTAAAATGAAATATTCAAGATCGGTTTTCCATGTGTTTTAGGTAGAATTCCGGCATTTCCCCCACAACATTTATGTTTTTTATCCGTTTCGAGACACGAGCAATCGAAAAATCAAGCTTTCGTCCCGGTCCCAGAACCTTCGAAAAATCGAAATTTTTTGAAGGGGTATGCCTTAAAAAATTTGCGAAAAAATGAATTTTGAGCCAGGGCTCTGGAATTTTTTCTACTTCTTCCTCGATGCAAAAAAACACTTTCTACAAAGTTTCAGCCCCGGGAAAGGTGAGGAAATATGAAAAACGTGGAAGAAACCGCCTAAATTAGGGCAACTCGATTATTTCGGAGGCTGTTTCCAAGTGTTTTCGGTACAATTTCGGTACATTTTCGGCACTTTCGTCACAGGTTTTATGTTTTCTATCCGTTTTGATACTAACACAATCGATTTACGAAGCATTTGGAAAAGTTTCAAAATCTTCGAAAAATGAAGAAATATTTTGTTTAAAAACATGCTTTTATATCATCCTGAAATACAGCGTACCATAATGTTGAAAAATCTTCCTACCAGCAGCAGAATGACAGTCGAACAGACAACACGTGTTAATATAAAAGCATATAAATACCAGTCATTCATTATACAGTAGTCCGTATGAATAGAATAACCGTAGGTGATTGCAATGAACACAAAGAGTTTGAAATTTTCCTAACTTAAGCCTGGTACCTTTGGTCTTTCGCTATCTAGTTCCACACGGGCATTAGTTTTAGTTACACGTACTACCGCCCAGAACTGTCAATCTTCGTTAACTGTAAATCGATCTGACTTGACCATAAAATTAATAAATCCATCAACGTCATCGAGATCAGTAGAATAGAATTTGGCGGCAATGGTAGCTCGTCCTTCCTGATCCGGCACCATGGCAAAGAAACATTCAGCGTATCCGTCTACTTGGACAGGCTCGGAGAGCCTAATTTTTATTTGTTCCTTGAGTCCAGGACCTTGAATTAAGAATTTCCCTTTTCGCAGAGGGATGGGAAGCGGGTTCCTAAACTTAGCACCGACATTCAAAGTCTGTCCAACGATTGGCATGTCCTCCAACTGAAAAATGTATAATCTCAGTTTTTTAGTTCGTATATATGGAATATCTTTCGATAATTACCGTAATTTTAATATTCGGCTTTCGCACTCGGAAGTCATCCTGGGCAACGTACTCAAAGTTCGTGCCCTTAACGGTTGCAAGGCAGGAAATATTAAAAGCACACTGATCGAGAACTCGCGGCCCATATTCCTTCCAAAGGACATCCATCCGCGTTTCCTTGACGGAAGTGGGTTCCAGAAAACGTTCGGTATTCACCGTTTTCACAGCATCACCTACTCGTCCTGTATAAAGTACTGTGTCTACGCGAAGGATAATAGACACTCGATAACTTTCTGTAGGACTCTTATTTTTCATCAACAATACAACACTGGAAAATAGACGGAAGATGAATGAAAAGTTAAGTTGTGAACTTATAAAAAAAGAAGCACTATACCTGAACGGTTGTCCAATTAGTATGTCATCGCGGAGTTCAAGACTAAATGTAACATCATTGAATTCATCATTGAGATAATACCGACTGAAGATCGATTTACTTTGCTTCAATGCCGCCAGCATCGATCCTCGTTCTTCCGTAGATCCTGCCGAGAAAGTACACAACTCAGGACTAATCCTCTATATTAATTAATGGTATACGTACTTTCAGGATGTTTATAGGTATGAGTGATATCTTCTCTAGCCCATCTACCAACTGCCTTGGTACTTATGTATTGTCCAATTCTGGGAGAAACATTTTATCTTTGCTAATTGGAAAGAAAGACAATTGGATGATCTAATTGTCTGAGATAAAGGAGACTTACGAGTCTTGTTGTTTATCGAGAAGCTTCAATGGTTGCGTGGGACCATTGTATCGCCAGTAGATTATGTCAGCATTCACTTCCGAGAAGATAAAAGCTGTATCGTAAGGACGAAGGATCTCTCCCTTCTTGATGGCGATCACTGGTGATGGACCGCAGCGGTAACTAGGCTCCTGCTCTCCTTCTTTGCTCAACTCTTGAGGAGTGGCGTCGATTGCCTGCCATCCGGAATATTCGGCTGAAAGATCCTGTCGTTTCATCCACACTTCGTTCCACACATGAAAATTCCTGTGCAGGGGAAAACCGGGGAAACCGGGGAATTTGGAATTTTCATTCGAGATTTGATAAAAGTTGGTAGCAACGAGGATTATTGAGGGACCCACCAAATTCTATCTGTGCCGAGTTCCTCCATGACTTTTCCGTCGGAGCCGAAGAAGTAGTCGATAGTTAAACTGGCCTCAGTGTCGTGAGCACTTTCGAAGTTGGTGACCACGCGGCAAGGAAGACCCAAAGTCCGGCAAACCGTGGCTAATACTCCACTAAAGACCCAGCACTGGCCGTATTTCACGGGTTCCTTTGTTTTGTAGTATTTCTTCAGGATCTCATGAGAACCAAGCCATTTCGTCGGTGCTGTTCCACCATCGAAGCTTCCCTCCCAACTACCCATCACTACTCCACCATCATTATTATAATTCACTGCTGCTGAAAGGACTCTTGATATCACCACAGGGTCATTTCGAGCAGATACCCGAGTTTTCACCACCTTTATCATAAGATACAAAGCACAATCGAGTACATCCCTCTGGAATTGAGAGAATTTCCAAACAGTTGGCTGTAACTGTTTGTGACTGCCTCGCCAGATCAAGCCATCCTCGGCCATCACGTATTCTTGACGCTGTGCTTCGTCCGCCAGGTAGACCGTGTCATCTAAGAAATTCATTAATCAATTCACCGAATGAGGAACAATTGAGAAATCGACTGATACCTCGGCTCCATGGATTGAAGAGGATATAAAACGAGTGCTCCACCGTAAAACTCAATGCACCATCGGATAACTTGTTCCTGGTATCGATTTCCAGTTTCCATTTGCCAATATTCGTGTTCGCTGGGGAGATCACCTGTATTCGAATGAACTTTCGACCAGAAGCAACAACTGTTGCCTGCCAGGAGGCTTCGGAAATTTGTCTAGTGTGAAGAACAGGCGTAGCCACGAGGGTACCATGTCCGTACTGAGGTTTCTCGACACCCTCCAGAGTGAAGACTAACGAGATCCCGTCGATATCGGGATCATAATCCCTGCTCAGGCCACACTCCAAGTAAAACTCTTGGCCGCGTCTAACTACCAGCCTTTCCTTCCCATCCCGCCGAGTCATCAGATCATATCTCCAAGTACGATGGCTCTTGCCATTTTCCTCCATGCACAAGTCGACATTTGTCACGGTAAGAATTGAGATCCTCGAGCCTTCCCCTGTGCAAACAATCAACAATCAACAATCAACAATCACTTGGGTTAAATCGGAATGAGAGGATCCGCTCTGGGCCAGGGACCAGTAGGAAGAAAGAAACTGGAGGAGTTGGAGTGCACTCACAGTAGAATCTGTAGGGGAAGGGCCGAAAGGTCCGATCATTAAAGAGTCGGTATCGATCATAGAATCTGTAGAACATTCCTGATCGATTGGGATCGGATGTATCTGATCCGGATGGGGGTGGTGCGCTCGAGGTAAAGGTAGCTCGAACCGAAGCCATCGGGGGTGTCAGAGTGGTAAGAGAGTCGAGTCTGGTAGCGAGCGTGAGAGTTCCGAGGAGCCACTGAGAAGAGAACTACTCGAGGAGGAAGTAAGGAGCATCGTATGGAAGGTGGTGGGCCGGTGCATTCTAGGAGAAGTCTCAAGGATCTTTCTGCATCGGTGAGCGCCACCATACATGGTCTCATCGGTGACAGCACTGTTAGTAGGAGTCACCTACTTTTCATCAAGAAGGACGAGGGCGTCTTCATTTCCTCGGCCGATTAATACAAATCTAAGATAGCTACTTCGATCCTAGGATGAATGATTGATTCGATTCGATTCGATTCGATTGGATCGACTAGACCGTAAGCAACATTAAAAGAGTCATTACACTGATTACACCGAGGGCGCATTACATCGCTACTCCCACTTTGACAGAGTCCGTGGGCTAATTGGCACGCCACTAACCGGCAGATTAATGATCGATCCGGATAATTGCCTGTCGATACGGGGAAACGAGCATCGCTTTAATTTCCTGGATTGCTCGCATTTTTATGCGCGACACGGAAATTAAGGAGACTACCACTGTAATCTTCTTGCAGTACTGCGTTACACTGGAAGAATTGTTCTGGGCTGAACTTAATGAGGCAGGGAAAGGCTTATTTATTGGGAATTGGTTCAATAGAGAGGAGTGGTCGCATTAGTCAGAATCGATCATGTTACCTATGATCGCGCGAATAGAAATAGGTGACAGAACCCTTATGTTTCAAGTTGTTTCCTTGAATTTGAATTCCAGTCTTGCCAGTCGATCGTCACATATTATTCTCAGAAGATCTGAACAGTGTACATTCTGCACAGTAGGCAGTTCTAAAAGTAGCCGCCAGCATTGAAAGTTCTTTAGGAATTAGATCGAACCTATGAGTCAACTCGGCGCGGCTCATATCCATACATATCTCTACATACATGTATGTATAGTTATTGTTTTCGAGTAAAACTAACAATCGGCCCTGATCGCTTGTATGCGCGCCGGTCGACACGAGTCTTCGAAAATACGGATTATCCATAGTGATCGATGACGCAAACCATCAGATTAACATAAGCCATGCCAATCTATGTACATGTAAGTGTTGCAGATACGTAGAAACGGTACTGTCAATTAGTCGGCCTATCAACAGATGTAATGAATGCATCATTAGCATGCTGAATTGCATTGCTTTGAGATTGTGGCATCCCGAAAAAGGAAGTGATGGTCGAAGATCTTGTGGGAGTGAAATGTTGCAAAATAATTGGGAGGTGATCGCGAGGAATTGGTGATGATTCGTGTAAAAGGGTACTGCAATACATAATGTAGCTTCACGTCACTGGGAATGACATCAGTTTTCTGTGGCCTGGCAGAGCCGATTGCGTAATACCACTTTCATTCATGCCAATGCACCATGACCTTCAAACTAGTAAATAAGCCTTGACGCTTATTACGCTAGTTCCCTTCCTCCAAGTTGCCCGAGGGCTACTTTAGAATTGTGTCAATTTCAACATACTGTTCAGGAGGACTGGCAAATTGATCTGTTGCTTACAAGGATTACTAGGTGTTTGCTTGGTACACGTGTCGGCCGCTTTTCTGATTGCTATTCCGGTAAGTCCGATGATTGATCTCTAGTGTAGTCTAGTCGAGATCATATCATCGAGAAGGCAACCTGTCCTTTATTCGCGATGGCTTTTAACCAAGTTGTAAATAATCATGCTAAAGGATCGTATATCCGAACGAAGACGATCAAGGCCTACTGTCCGCATAAGTGCCGGAAGCTGAGTCTTCCCATCTGGCCGAAAGTCCGATTCTTTATTTTCCTTAGTTAAGCTATCGCTGCGCAAACTCCTGAACCACCAGCCGGCCAGCAGTTTGTTTCTAAACTTTGCCAGAGCTCTAAACCACTGTAAACTCGTTGGGGAACGACCCATATCAATCCAATCCCGAGAGCGTACTCTCTCCGATTATTCCCTTAGTCGACCGGAACAACATAGAAATTCTGCCCCCATATGCCTCGCAGTTCAATTAAATCACCGAAACCTTCTCCCGAACAATTTCGCACGATGCTTATTTGCATTTTCGTCAAGCTGACATCATCGACGAAATAATCGCAATTGGAAACACATTCCACTGGCTCGAAATAGACTTTAAGTAGGAACGTTCTAACGGATGCAGCAAACTGCTGGCGTTCCTAAAATCTCCTTTGATAAAGTGAGATGGATCTCTGGTAACGCGTGATATTGACCTAGATTTGATCGGCACTTGCTTGATCGGATGCATCCTTCACGATTACGACACCTCTCCTAATTTTGGCGAATTTCGAGCTTCCACTCTGACGGATTCAATAAGACAATCTATTTCATTTGATTTCGAGAATCTTCTGCAAGTGCCGCTTAGAATTTTAATGGGAAAACGATTGGATTCACTTATAGCGAAGATATGCGACCTGCCAATTGACCTGTGACATAGTCGGGTCATGAACTAGAACAGATTCATTTCACACAATAGGAGATACAATGCACAGTGGAGAAGAGTCTGATTCATGGAGAAATAAGTGTTAAATACATTATGAGATTAGGAGTTATTATCGTAGCGGGTGAGACATTTGAAGAGAGAACAATCTCTCGAGTCATTTAGGGCATTGACATTACAGGATTCATTAGTCACTCGGAGGGATTTCCAGTTTCATAATCAATGTATAACTCACCCGGTGCTTCGGCAGTGGGTGGTCGAGGAAGACATGTGGGTCCAGTGCACTCTGGCAAAGCATAATCAGCCTGGTCGTGGGGTCGAAAAATCGCCCTAAACCTCGGAAGACAGGTGCAACACCTTTTCGACATCGTTCATTGATTCTTTAAATCGCTATTTTATTAATTCCTCATACTTGAACATCACACGATCCGCTTCAAGTTCATCATGATTGGAGTCGTGTGTACTCGCGCTGAACTGAAGAGTCACGTCTTTGAGTGTTTATCGCGAGATGCTGGAGATGCAGGCTAGCGAAATAGAGACTGCCTTGATCCAAGACGCCGAAGGAAAACGTGAATCCCACCTTAGCAATTAGGCATCCGATCAAGGACACCGAGTGCAGTTGCGTGTACTCCTTCACTCTCGCCGCGACAATTTTATCGTTCAAAGAAAGCAACACAGTGGCATCAATCTCCAATAGTATTTCTTACAGTGCTTCAAGCTCAACCGGACGCATTAGTACTTCCGCGAAACAAGCGTCACACTTTGCAACCACTGTAAAAAGTCCATCGCGTCGATTCGATAGAACAAGTGCTGAGTTGAGCGGATAAATCAAGAGACGGTGGAGAAGAGACACTACACTGGTGAGCTATCGACAGGAGAATTTACTCTGGTGGTCCCGTGAAACCGCGGTAGATTTTAAGATCGAGCGCGGATTACCGGGAAGGCCGTGCGTATCTGTTCGCGCGTGCTTCTGCGACTGTCACAGATCGGCTTGCAGTCGCTAGCAACGGGAAGAGTACTGCCTTCCGAAGGCGAGCATCACTCGACTTTTAGGTGACTGACAGAATGCGGCCCACACTTTTTTTTATGTCGCCACTACCTTGGCAATCGCTCCCCTCTTCCATTTCATTCAATTATCTCCTAGATTGTGTACTTCCCTACTTGAATGTTGAATGAAGCTCTATTTAAAAGCACCGATAATAATACAAATTTGTCATTTTTCATACAGTAACCCAGGCAGGAAATAAAGAACAGCATTTTTTCCCTATCACATCTATATATTTCATCACGCCATTTCATTGAATGAGCAACGTGGAGTACATGAAGCGCAGTATGATCTAGTGCAGATTTTTAAATGGCCATTATTTTACTCGTCGTGACCAAAGAAGTGCTCTTGTTTATTAAAACCTTGATCATTATCCACGAGTTTGATCACAGTCCTGACGACGTCGTCGACCAGCACACACAAGTATGTGTATTCGTAATTTCCATTCTTATCCTATAATCAAAGAACAGCGGATTAAGAATCTATAAAAGAAACATTCCTTAAAAGATTATAATTATTCTTACTTCTTTAGCTTCGAGAAACACAGAACCGTGCTTCCGGCTTCCTTGTATATTGAATTTCATTCGCATATGTTTAACATTGCCTTTCATGTAGTATGTATGGCTAAAACAAAAATGTAATATAGGTAAAGTGGTATGTGCCACGTGTGTGGCTAATAAATCATACAAACAAATGGCTACCTAACATGTTGCCTGCGACCACGACGGTTGGATTCTCCATACGCCCTAATTGGTTCCCCCAGGGCATCTAAAACTCTTGTATCCTTTAAACACTCATTCAGTGCCCTGGTGTATATACCATTAGGAGTATTACTGGACAACAATTCTTTAAATACCACATATAAAATATACCCTGTAACTCCAAGTCCAGCAAGTATCACCGTTAAGTATGTTGCAGACTTAGTAGTCTCTTTGACTAGAAATAAATAAACGCATCTTAAAAGAAGTGGTATATTCATACATCAGAAAAAATGATTCTTGTATATGAAATTTACCTACTTCCCCTATACCAACTTGGACTTTACTGTCTCCATTATTATTATCTGCTTTTACCACAGACCTTTTGTTATGTGGCACTGTGCCCTGTTTCAAGATGGATGTATTATGAAAGGAGAAACACAAATAAGTATTGGGCGAACTGCAGGAAAGTATGTGTTTCTTGGCCAGGACATTGCCAATTGCCCTTATAGTTGCCATGTCCTATAAAAGCATTATCTAACATAATGATGGACTAGACAATCTTTGCAAAGATTGTAAATTGGGAAATATAATAAAAATCTCTACCAAAGATATGAACTATATCTCCAAATTCATAGACTTACGTGCTCGTGAAAGGGTTATATGTAGAGTTGTTTTACCGGCGTACCGAGAGACAAACACGCTCTTACTGTAACTCTGATAAATGCTGATAAAAAGGCTGATGTGGATTGGATCGAGGCAGCCACATATTTTGCCGGGATAAGAGTGTATTTATACAAATAACATTGTGCGTTCAAATGAAGGGTTATATTTACGAGGCTTGCTTGGCTCCGACAGGGGCTGACGGAGACAGATGTATTGCGCTACTTGATGCAAAGGAGGATAGCAATATAGAAGCATCAAGCGCACAAAACAGAACAAGTCAGTGTCAGTACTCGGTTGGGGAAAGAACCAAATACTAGGTATCTCTGTTAGTAGGATAAAGCTTTGTTTTTCTAATCAGTGAAGTATATCGAGCACAATAATGAAGACTGCTCCACACCAAAGATTAGTCATGGTTGGAGATCGAGACGGGTAGGTTCCAAGTTTGTGTTTATTCTTTACGATGTCGGATAACCTGGACCGGTGGATTTTTCCCATTTCCTAATAGTCTCAAAGAATTATTGAGACGACGATTAGTTGAGTGTGGTTGGAGGGATCAAGTGAAGCTGATTTGCAAGGACCTAATAAAGGAGAATGGTCATGACATCACCTATGATACCTTGCTTTCAATGGTAACACCAAGGGCAAGGACACTGGTGCCTGATTCGGTGAAAAAAGAACTGCTGCAAAAGATCAAAAATCAGTTGATGGCCCAGGAAGAGAAATTAAAAATGTGATAGATTCATACTGCCAATGAATCGCTCATAAGACTCCTTCGTCAAGTATTAATATATAATTAAAGAAAGTGCTAGGATAAAATGTACATATTTTACCTGTATCTTTCGGCCAAACAGTGATTTCTTTTTATAATAACTACTTCATAAATGTAAATAGACTGTTCTGATACTCATTAATAATTAAAGGAGATTTCTACAATTATGTCTGGCTTAGTAAATCATACCCTTCGATACAATTGTGTTAAACTTATGTCTTTTATGCTCTCAGATTGTTATACTAGTGAAATAAGGGCCGAAATATTGGACAATCGCGAACATGTCTAATAAAATGTTTATGCTAAATTGTAATTCCGCGGTTAGAAACTGTGACAATCCTGACGAACCACCAGGGGGAGATATTGTAAAGACAGACGCACATGCTCGATACGCAGTTGCACGACTACAACCTCACTTAGTCTAAGTTTAAACAGCCGCATATTTGTGTCTGTTGCTTTTTAACTTATAATCGTATAGTAGTAATTTAGAGCGATTTTTAGCACTTAAAAGATGTTGATCAAAGTGAAGGTAAGAGCCGTTAATGTGAAAGTCGTGCGCCAATCCAGCTTTTTATCAACTAGTACATTATAACCATGTTTTAGACTCTTACGGGAAAGGAGGCAAGTAATACGAAGCTGCATATCCTTATTTTGGCATTAGAACAGGAATATGACCGTGAAATATCATAGCTTCATATGTGACAAGTGTATTTTGCAAAGTATCGGGAGGAATTTTTCGTTTTCCGGCGAGATCCGCTTGTCACAATCAGAGGATGACGTCTTGTCATGCCGGGTCGAAAGATCTTGCTCGAAAGCTTGGTTTTATCATACATTTTTAATAGGATAAAGTTAGAATCGGAATATTCCAGGATACTTTATGATTCCTATTGTTTTACTAGATCGAAATCGACATTGAACCCACCGATAAAGTAGAGAGAATTAAAGAAAGAGTCGAAGAGAAGGAAGGGATACCACCGCAACAACAGCGATTAATTTTCTCGGGGAAACAAATGTGAGTTTCTCCTGCTCTTTATTGTTTCTTTCAAGGAATACTGTTTATTCTTCGGATACATCATTGATTAATGAAGCACATCCTTGTTCTCGTTCTCTGTTGTACATTACAAGTTTATGCTTGGAGTTAAATGCTTTTCCAATATCACTCTCTTTTACCGTTTGGCCTGTATCTTAATACTTTGATTTAACCCATGCACCACTAGCTATTTTCACTTGGAACATGGAACAAATAACGATGATATAGCTGCAATCATTTACCCACAGGAATGACGAAAAGACAGCGCAAGATTACAAAGTCCAAGGAGGATCGGTACTACATTTGGTACTTGCATTAAGAGGGGGTTTATAATTATGACATTCCTCGTTTCAAGCGAATTGTGTGCAAATATTAAAAAAGAAACAGCTACAAACCCAGACATGAAACCATTACTACGACACTGTCAGAATAGTCTGCTGTGCTTGCACGGACTCGGAAGTGTTTCTGTAACTCTATGCGATTGGAGGTCTACATTTAGATTTGAAATAAATATTTAATAAACTACTTTAGATATAGTACAAGAGTATCCGAGCATTCAGTAAGGTCTATCTAGTAAAAGTCTGCTATTCTATTTCATTTGAATTGCACTTGGGATCACTCCACTGTGACTAGGCCGAAGAGAGATGTGGCAGTGACAAATCGCGATGGTGAACGAGCGATATCGTGTTCCTGTTATGAACAGGACCTAGGCTTTTGCAGTTCTGAGTGATGTTTTTTACGAATACATGCGTACTGTAAAGATGTGAAGAAATAAACGTTTTTCTGTTTGTTCCATTTAATCTGCTCTTGATTGTTTAATCTGCCAAGTGCCTCGGTAAGCATACAGTCTTTTTGGCAACTGAAAGACTCGGTTTATAAGACTTTCCACTTGTTGGGTGCAGCGTGTTGATTCCGTTGCGCCAAGGATCCTTCAATTCCTATGATATTTGCTGTTGTGTGTCGCTAGGCTCCACTTAGTCTTGAAAACTCGTTGGCAAATATTGCAGTAGGCCGTGGTGTTCGCCGGTTCTTCGTGTCTCGATGTGATATGCCGCAATAGAGCGTATTGGGTCGTGAAGGTTACGCCACATTTCCTGCAGAGCGATCCGGCAGATTGAAAGTTCCACTCGGCGGTCCTTTCGCGCAGCTCTACAAAGTCATTCTTATATTTACCTCCTACAGTCATCGCATGACCCTCTTTGAAAATCAGCATTTCGAGACTATCAATAAGACCATCCTTAAGCTAGTCGTTGCGGTGAGAGTATACGATGGAGAGTACCGATTAAGTAAAACGGTGATGTTCATCACAAATGTGTTTATTTACATTGCTGCGTTAACATTTTAAAGCATAATGTTACAGTACTTGGTAATGAGCTTGTTTGCAAGCTCACCATTGCGAGAGGTAACACTTTCCTGGACAAAATCAATGCGCAAGACTATCGTCCGTCATCAGCTACATCTGACACCTTTCTTGTAGTTATGCATCTAGGTACGTGTACGTGCTCGTGGTCTTACATTTTACGCTATTACATAAATGTCTTTGGTAGGTACGGCTTTATTCATTACGTTACACTCCTACGAAATGTGCTTGCCCAAAAGATAGAGTTCCTCTTCGTTTCTCGATAAATACATTGTTCTCATAAATACATTAGATTTGTCTCTTCGGATATCATAGATCGCGGGACGCACAATCGAATTCCTCGATCGTCAGTCGTCTCCCTTTCGCGAAGCTTCTTCGTTCTATTGTATTTCTTTTTTTTTTTTTCCTTTTAACAACCAACATCTACTTTTACATCTAGTTACCCTTATGCTTGGGTATACAAGTAGTCATACATTCTGGGACAACGCGATTCCTCGGTAAATGATAGACTGGCGCTTAGTTATCACGATGAGAGGTCCTGTAAAACTGATCACTCGTAAACTACAAAATGCTCGAAACACATTGAATCCTGTCTCTGATCGTTGATGGGTTAATGAAAGACATAAGCCACTATACCGCACATCTAAGAAACCGTAAAATCCATTGCCGCTTATACGAGCGTAATTTATCGTTACATATTCGCTAAATATTATTTATTCATTAGGGAGTAATACAGCAACATACACATAGCACTTATAATGCAAATTGACCGGGAGGCCCATTTTAAAATCACTTTTGCCATCGAACGGGTGCGATTGATTTTTGAAAAGTTATCTAAAATCAGAAGATTTCAT
This sequence comes from Ectemnius continuus, assembly GCA_910591665.1. Lineage (NCBI taxonomy): Eukaryota > Metazoa > Arthropoda > Insecta > Hymenoptera > Crabronidae > Ectemnius > Ectemnius continuus. The sequence continues at coordinate 233,310 of OU342868.1, read as the reverse complement.
CGGTCGATAATGACCAGTTTTAATCCAGAGCTAAAACATTAATCATGATTTTCTCGTAAGATTTATACTGATCATAATAAATAGAGCGGTGACTTAGAAACCATGAAAGAAGCTATCGATCCCTAGATAGAACAGATTGCGTGTACAGTATTAGTATTAGGTGCGTTCGGCGAATACTTCTTTTTCTCCAAAGAATAGCTCTGTAAAGGGAGGGAATGGGGGCTTGACTAAAAGATTGGGCAGTCGCTCAGTTTCGTACAGAGACCATGTTTACACGAAGCCAACAGCCGAAAGTAATGAGACTTCTCAATACGGTTCTATACACTTTACACTTGATCAACTGCAGTAAACATCTGGAAAGTCAATAGGTGTATAACTGTAAAACTAGATAATCGTGTCCGTCTGCTGTGTGTAATCTGTGTGTAAGGCACTGTCTATGCGCTCTTCGGCAAGCAGCTAAAGCGATATTTCTCGGAAAGTAAAAAGTCAGGTGCAGATAGTATAACATACGTGTAAACAGAGTCAGTGTGAACTTGAAATCCTTTTCTCGACGATGAGGACTCGATTTCACCCTTATAGAACATTGTACAGTGATATGGTTTATCTTGAGTCATACGCTATTATTTGTCAACCGATCTATAGATAGAAACTTTGTATCGTCCTGTGCATCAGGCTCTCGCTCCTCATCCACTTTACTCTTAATGATTATCTCGTCTAGAATGCCGATCTACAACTGTAAATACAGTTTTGCCTCACTCTGCTAGACTGAAACTCGGAATATCGGCAGAGCCGACAGCACTGATACCTAGAATGTCGCCAGTGAGCCAAACCTCCGTACAATAATGACTAGATTCATTGGTAATCGCTGCTCTAGTGATTCCTGCATGTAGTGCACATCGATAATTAAGCACATTACGCCCGTAATAACTCTGAGTCCTTTCCTCGCTTCTTCCTAGCCAGGACATCTAATTGCAAAGCCCTAACTTCACGTACAAGCAACAACTGAAATATGCCACGATCGCCGTTTACAGGCTCGATCGGGCTTCGAGTATACACATATTATATAGCCAAAGACAAGTATACCGATACAGAGATACTAGTTTCATCCGCAATGTCGTTCGTTCAAGTAAAATAAGTGAAGAAATCGAGATCAAGCGCGCTCTGGAATACATTGAGTGACGGCTCGGCAATGCTCCGCGCGCGACAGCTATATTCATTAAAAAATTAAAAATGAGAAAGATAAACCGCGCTGCGGGGAGTGAGAGAGTGAGAGAGAGAGAGAGGGGGGGGGGGAGAATAAGAAATCTGTTGGGGAATTGGAAATAAAGATCTGGGCGGGGTAGTATCCAGGGCGGAGCGAGAAGCAATGTTTCTCGAGACTGTTACTCTAACACCGCGCACATCTCTATTTCCGTGACAGAGAGAGGGAGAGAGAGAGAGAGAGAGAGAGAGAGAGAGAGGGAGAGAGTCTGAGAGTCTAGTCCAGAGGTAGAGGCAATCTACGAGTCCAATACGTTTTTCGGGCTGCGCTGCCGCTGGATCGTTTTTTGCCATTGCATGTTATGTTTCAGACGCATGTGACGTCGCAGGTCGGTTCTACGACTGAGAGTGGTGTGACATAGGATGCAGGTAGTCTGGTTGCGATGCACTTCGAGGTGCTGGGTCAGCGAAGCAAGGTGCTTGTAAACGCTTCCGCAGAGTCTGCACGAAAAACGCCCTGGACCCTGCATCACCACTTGACCAGTTGTATCGCCAACATGCTTCCGATTGCGTCCCACCCCCCCTGCAACACATTAACAGCCACGTGACCCGCCGATTCCTCATTGTCTGGTTGTTGTGTGCTTGTGTGCGTGTGGTTGGTTGGTTCATTAGTCTCGTCTAGTCAGAGTTACACTCAATTAAGATACGAGACAAGACTTAGAAAGGGACAAGTAACACGTAACACAGAGACTAGCTCATTATTCTACAGAGCAGTAATGTGCAGGTTGGTGTAGCTCAGTTCTCCTGACATCCCCTACCAGGAATTGTCACTCGATCCTCTACCTCCATATTCTCAATTATACCAGCCCGTCTTCGCTCTTCGCTAGTAAGAATTTAAGAGAGCCGGCAGGAACTCGAGTGACCATCCCTTCGAGGTAGAACAACCCTTTAAACCTGGGCAGTGGTTTAGTAGCAGTGTACATAATGCGTTGCCTTGGTTCCTCTCGCGATCCCAACTCGCCTCACCTCGCCAAGCCTCTTTGCCCATCTCTTGTTAGTTACACTTGATATGCGCCACACGAGAGGAGGTGTGAATCACAGAGAGAAAGGGGAGGAGAAACCGCAACAGCGAAGATAAGCGTGAACAGGTAAAAGCGCACTTGCTAGTTAATCAAGAGTTACGAACGAGGAGATCCGAAGAATCGCGCGACAATACTCTGCTCGAGTTCTAGTCGAGGATGCGTTCTTCCTCGGACTCTCCGGCTCGAACAACCTGCCTTGGGGCTTTTTGCTGGTGCAATTCCACCTCTGCGCCGGAGACATTCAGCATTCAGTCAGCAGGCTCTGCTTCTCATTTCCCTTTTCTAGACTTACAGCTAACGTGACCTCTCTCACGCATTATTATCAGAGATCACATTTGCTGCCTAGTGCTGGTTTTCTATTGCCAGTTGTGCATGCGGTGTGTGCGTTCTTGGTACTTTGGTAGCCTCTATCCTCCCGACACTTCCTCCTTTTCTCGCTCGGTATACTTACTTGAGGGAGCCGGCTCACTGTCTCAACTCTCACGCGCAATAATCAGACTCGGACTCAGAGAGCGCAATCAGGAAAGGACACACACGTTGTTTTGCTCGTGAGTTGTTCACATTTTCAAACCTTTATTCACACATATTCTTACTTACATCGTTAACTTGCATAAGCCAAACGTAGATATTACGTACTCATATATTATAATAGAGAGAGAGAGGGAGAGATTTTTTACGCTCATTTTTATGTATATATATATATATATATATAGACTTTACTCCTCTCTTTATAAATAATCAACTAAAGAAATATGAATTTATCTAAACTAATAATTGGCAATCTTGTACTTAATTTGTAGTCGTGATTTACGAGGAATGTGCACATTCATTGTTTCAACAAAATCATAATAATGAATGACCGTCGGTTCGCGCGGATCATATATATCAGCGGCACTGCATCTACAACCCCTCGTTTACTCCCGGTCTCCTCTCCTGCTACAAAGTCTACGCAATATAAATAATAACAATAAAAACGGAAGAATGAAGGACTCGGTTGAACCTAATGAATGCGAGCGAAATTATGCGTCGTGGATGCGTTGAGCATATTATAAAACGTGTTGCTTTTCAGTCTTACTGAGCGTACCACACATATTCGTCACTTGGGGAAACATTTAGCTAGTTGCTGGGGAAAGGAACGGTTCGAACGGTCCCTTTCCAAATTTCTCTATGTAATAATCGCTATAGAAATTATTCCCTCGCGTCGACAACTTTTACTCTCGAGCAAATTCATTTGTACTTCGCATCGCGCGAAACTCTTGCATTTCCCTCACTCGTTCGTACGCCTGGCGTACGATCTCCCTCTCGGAACGTTAATTAAATAAGAGATCGAAATCTAGGTACTCGTACCTCTTCGAATAGCCCCCCCCCCTCTCTCTCTCGTGATTGCACGACTACCGGAGACCAGCTGTGTTTCCGGGCACACTTTTCTCAGCCTCGATTATCCATCGAGTGAGAGTGAGAGTGAGAGTGAGAGGGCCAGACGGACGAAAATAGAAACGAAATCCCGAATGATGAAACAAAGAAACAAATAAACAATGGGCAAACAATAAAAAGAACAAAAGAAATGATATAACATATTGGCTAGGCTTGAATAGGTAGGGGGTGGTGGCTAGGGCGGCTTTCACCGCGCGGCCACAGACACGCGGCCATTCTTTCGTACATAAGAAAAATAAAGTTACACTCTATAGATCGCACGGTTATATATATCGAATGTATATATATATATATGGCTTGTCGGGCCGCGCGTCCGCGCTTGGGCCACTGATTTGGCAAGTCTCGGAACTTATAGCTAATAATGTATGTACGTATGAGTATGTTTAATATCATAATGGTAGATCGCACGTCCCGGGATCTGGTCCTACGGAGAGTGAGCATTGTCCGACTTGAATCCAGCAGGATCCATTAAAATGGCACGTGCACCGGTACATAGAAAGGTGTATGCACTGTGTATAAGGCGTGCGTCAGATTAAACTAAGAATAAGGATCGCGTGCGTAAAAGGGACGCTTGAAACTAGTACAAATAATTGTACCGATAGAAATAAGAGATAGAGCTAATAATATAGAATTATTTATGGCTGTCGGACCAGATGAGCGATCTACCGTCTCACGATACTGCGATCACTAAGATAAACTAATTGAACGAAGAAAGATGCACATTCCTCCTTACGCTAGTAAGTACTGAACTCATGTGACTAGATAAAATAATTTGCTTCCTCCCGATTGGCGCGTCTTTGGTGTTTGGTTACAAAAGTGTAGATTCTCGCGCAAATATGTGATCCTCTTTATGTGCATATACACATATACATACATTATGGGTAGACATCGTTAAATGCCTACCAATGACTAGGTGTGTTCGTGTCCGTGTCCGTGTCGGTGTCGGTGTCGGTGTGTGTTGTGGGAGTGTGTGTGAGATATAAGACAGGCATAATATAGTGTGTTCTCAGCCGTCGACGATCCGAGCAGAGATGGGAGCACTCCTGAATGCCGCTGCTACCGTGCATCACGATAATTAGGGCGAGATAGCAAAAAGTCCACTTATCCTTAGATCGACTAAAATCTAATAGCATCCCAATAGCTCCTCTCGTCATCCTGACTTTGGTTTCGGTTTCATCCTTAAAACTCTAATAGTACAGTGACTCGCGACTGACCTTTGGCGATTAGTTACACTTATTACCAAAAGTGAATTATAAATAAGAATGAAATATCGGTCGGCTAGCCGCTCCCGCAAGACTGGCAGGCTAGCGCCGACCTTTTAACTTATACCCTCTAAATATTCGCGGTATCTAAATGTAGGTAGATAAATAAAGATAGAATCTTTCCGGCGTAAAAACGGAGATTTGCACGTTTCCGCTGACATTTGACTAAATGGAGTCGTTTGCAAAACGACAAATAGAATGGCACAGACCATAGGAACCTACTAGTTGGGTGGTTGGGTTGACCGGAGCAATTGATGCTGCGGCGCAAGATGAGCCCGTAAAGGGACTAGCCGATGCAAGGGTGGGCAGCAGGGTAGGATATGTTTCCCTCGGGGAAACATAAGAAATAGGGGATGAATGAGTGGGGTGGACGAGGAACGGTAGCGATTTCAGTCCTTCCATTCATTCAGACGTCGACGGGCCTTTAGTATCTTCTTTGGTAGAGTGGCGGGTATTCGCACTAAGGAATAGGACTAGATGTGATTCTCTCGACGCTGCTCTCCCTAATACGTATGGTGGTATAGGTGGCCGTCTCGTCGAGGGCGTCTCCAGGACTGTCAGTATTCTGATGGGCGATCGCCGTCGAGGAGACGGAAATTGGCGTCGGGCTGTGCGTGACCGCGGTGGCGGTGGCGACGGCATTCTCCTGGACATTGGGTGGAGCTGCGGTGGCGGCGGTGGCGGCGGTGGCGGCGGTGGTTGCGGCCGCCGGTATAGCTAGGCCGGAGCTCGTGACCGATCCTGCAGTGGGTCCTCCTCCCGGGCCAGGAGCCGCTGGCCCTCCTGTCACAGCGGAGGCAGTCGCCGCTGCTGCAGCCACCGCCGCCGCCGCACTGGTCGTTGAACCGACCCCCTGCCAGCCGTGGCGATTCTTTAAGTGTCGCTTCATGTGGGTGGTGCGGCTCAGCACTTTGTGGCACACCGGGCACTGGGTCGTCCCCTTATGCATGTTCATGTGTTTATACATCGAGTCCCGATTCCAGAACGATTTACCGCAGAGTTTGCACGCGTGTGACGGCTGTTCGATGAGCACCGTGCGTGAATCTAAATCAGATATAGAACAGTTCATGGGAGATGGTGCGCCCCACCGTTGCCGTGCGATTAGCAAAATCCGGCTAGTCTCGCTCCTACGATTGTAGCTCTTTTTCCCTGTGATCACTTGAACAGGGGCGGGGTGGCTTGGGGGGTCGTGGGTTTTTTTTTTGGGGGGGGGGGGGGGGTTGGTTGCTGGGTTGGTTGGTTTTGTAGGATTAAGTCCTCCGGCTCTTCGTCCAAGTATGTATGTATGTATATGTATATCTACTTATCACTCGTACGCACGCAATTACAAATCTCCCTCGATTTGCCGGGAATGCAGGGAGAGTGCCAGGCATTTAACAGAAGGCAGCAGCACACACGAGGAGAGACGAACGCCTTTTATACGGCAGAGGGAGTGACAGAGAGAAAGAAGAGAGAGGACAACTCACGCACATACAGACACACAGGCACACACACACACACTCGCACTCGCACTCGCACTCGCACTCGCACTGGCACTCACACCATCCTTCGGATGGTGCCAACACGCAGTTAAGGTACTCGGAGGAACCATGCTACTTGTGCGTGAACTGTGGATACAACGCTTTAACGACATCAAGACAACTTTTACGTACTGATAGAAAAAAAGAAAAAAGAACAAGTGTTCTCGGCGCGTCATGCAGAGAAATTGAATGGAAAGCCTGGTGGTGGGAAGGCTCGAGCCGGTTGCAATTAGAGCTACTAGCAGCAGAGATATTAGACAACAAGCATCTCGACTTACAACTGTGAAATCAGACTGTTTCATCATTGGCTATATGATAGAGAATGGATCGGCCTACATCGTGGATCATTGGGTTATGTGCAGTGAACCGACAATCATCTATTCCTCTTGGCGACTATAGCTATGGATAGCTAGGCATATTCAATCAATAGCAGAACGAGTTTGACGAAAGGATAGGACAATATGTTCCATCAGATTTTTATTTTTCGAAAACATTTGAGATATACACAAGTGTCCTTGGTCGCAAGGGCACGAAAGAATAATAATCAGTCCGTGTATTGGCTACACTCAGTCCAGTCTGGTAGATCTAGAAATAAGAATAGGTGCAGTTCGAACTCTGCACAAGGCTAAAATGTATAGATCGATACGGGCTAATGCTCGAGAGGTTCTCGCGAGCATCTTTTCGATGGGCGTAAGACGCACATTTAGTTTTATTTCAATTGGAGACCGGCTTTGTTAAGAGGCTTTTCGGTGGTGCCTTCCGTCCAACGGAGGCTTCGGTCAGGGATCCTCTCTTTTCCCAATTACATTTTCACAACCGAAACGTAGCCGAATTGTCGAGCCGGACATTCACTCGATGAATGGCACCTTCTTATTGGTGTATTCAGTCGATTCTAGTGGAGGCTAGACTCGAGAGGGTAGACTCGAGCGAGTTTGGATTCGGTAAAAATATAAATATAATCGCGCTTAACGTCCGCCGGCACGACGATAACTAGCAGTAACTCTAAATCCGCGAATCTCTTAAATAATAGCATTACTATGATAAAAGTAGCGCAAACTAGTACATAGTAGTTTTGCACGGTGGTTGATGCGAACCTAATTGGGAAAGATAATATGAAGGGCAGCACAGTCGGGGAAGGGAGGAGTGGCGTGAAGCGGCGTGAAGCGGCGTCAAGCGGCGAATTCATTCCACTTGTCAGGGCTATAAAAGCCCTCTTTCCGTAGGATGAGATTAGTGGGAAGTGGCACGAGCGGGACTTATATACGAAGGTTCACTTTTTAAAGTTCAACTTGGCGTCGAGACTGAAGGTGCACTTATGGATACGCAACAAGTGGGCCTTCATGTCATAACTTCGACTGAAGATGCGCAGGCAAATCGGGCACCTGGTCTGCCCGGTATGCAAATCCTTGTGCAGTGTCAATGACATCGGATGCTTGAAACCCTTCCAACAAATTCTACAGCGAAACAACAATTCAGTGTCCGTGGACTGACCGTAGTCATCGTCCGAGGCGAGCTCCGCGCTTGCAGCACGAGGACCGCGGCTACCACCACCCCCGCCCCCTGCGGTATCTCCTGCTCGCTCTACAAATAAAGAGAAACAAAGACAAGATCACCCTCAAGATCGACTGGAAATAAGGGGAGCCGCCGGGCGACGCGAGTAGCCACCAACAAGCATACGGAGAGATAGAGAGCCCCTTTCATAGAGCTTTTCTCTCACTCCCAGCAACAACAACCACAATAAGAACAAAAATCAAAGACCCGAGCTTCTTGAGCGCGCGGGACAAGCAGACAGTTCACGGGGGCAGAATCAGTTCTTATCTTCTCTTTATTATCACCGTTGATACTTTCGATTTGTACAGATCTCAGTCAACTATGAGTATTCAGGACGTCGACAGTGCGGCGGCGACTTTCCTTCTCCGAAAGAAGCGTCTTCGCTTCTTGCTAGAGTTAACTTAAACAATACAAGGAGATCTTTGCGGGACTCAGCCGCCTATAACTAGTACTTGTTGATGTTCACAATGATTTCGGACTCTACGCGTCGAAGGCTATTGTACTTGAGGAACCCGAACTGGTGTAACTTGTACCAAGATACAAATAAGAGACGTAAACATAAACGTGTTTTCTCGAAAAGTAGCACAATTCATTGAATTGCGCGGGAATAATGGGAGAGGGGGTGGTAAGGCCCTGCCTGCGCTTATTTGTATCCAGGTACGATAAGGTAACGCAGGACTATAAAAGTCCAGCGTTCAAGACGGAGGATCATCTCGGTTAGAGAGTTCATTAACAACGAGTTCATCTCGTCACAGTCTTATGGGTGAAAGAACTATTAACTTAAAACATCGTCGCGTCGCGGGAGTCAGTAATAACGAGGCGCCATCACTTCACTAGTCCCTGCGATCATTACAGTTCCCACAAAAGCTAATCGATAATGTACACATGATACAAGCGATAAATAAAATCTAATTTGTGAGTTAACGTTATATTACAAAAATAAAGGGAGAAATCGACATGAGCAACGCGGATACTTGGAGTAGCCGCGGCAGTAAGTTGTCTTCTCCTCGAGGGAGTAAAGTTTTTCATCCGGAGAGGTGCGGGTGCCAGACCTAAAGCCATTAGCCACGAGAGAACGATCATCGTTCGTGGGAAAGCCCTGGTGCGAGAGCAGAGCGATGACAAACGAGACAAGAGGTCAGATAGAGAGTAGAAATGATTTCTTTGGAAAGAGTTTCCGAGTCCAAGAGATCTGATTCCAGCTAGTGATTCGGGAAGAATTCAAGAGTCGAGAGACTAGAGACAAGGTTTAGAGAGCAGGACGATGCATCTCGTGGCGATTAATACGCATTAATTAGAATAATCTCAATTTAACGGCCGAGGGGGCGAGTTGGTGCTATGGGGGTGGGATGTGCGGGATACCGCGGAGTTTGTGATAGTCGACGAAACATGGCCAGCGACACAAACAGGCATTGCAGGGCCAACATTTGAAGCGCGTCTGCCTGAGCTTTCCACGTGATGTGACCATTCCGCGCTGCTTGCAGTGTACACATACTTTTCCATGGCCGTTCGCTTTGCTGAGGCTATGCGGCTGACCGAATACGTACGTATTCCCTCCTGGAGAAAACACATTGGGCCACAAACACTTTTTGGTTAGTCAGTCCTTAAGTATATGTGCACATGCAGGCAACCATTAGTATTATAAAGGGGTGGGGGAGCCTTTTTAATTAAATCAATCCCAGCACCAACCATTCCCGTAGCCGTGAAAGCCAGTCTATAGAGTATCAGCGACCAATACCCACGATGTATAGATGCGTGTATTTGTTTTGTATTATAGTATACTATTCTATAGCATTGCCAGGTGCTAGTCGAATGTGCGGCTTTCAATATGTCTTTCTTTCGATTCTAAAATCTTTCTCTTTTTCCCTTGGTGATAATGCGATCCTTCTCCAGCACGATTATTGCTTTTACAGATCTGCCACTTCTCCCAGTTGTGAACAGCTCCGGATTTCATGGCGGGGCAACTCAATATCCGATCCCTTTGTCTTCTTTATGATTAATCAGTTGCAACAATTTGTCTTTCTATCGGATCTAGTCTTCGACGATGCTTGCCACTTAGGTAATGAGGAAGATCCAGTTAGTGATCTCTTTCCGTTCATTCTGGCCGAATGTCACAGCTGTCACTCACACAACACTTGTGAATTCTCTCACTCTGTATCACACAGTTCTAGTCCACAGTAATGAACTCCCGGTTTAAAGTTTTTCGGAAAGGTCTTCCTCTTACATTCTTCGTATTGTAGAGGCATCGTACTGAGCACACGGGTGTACTTGATCGACAATGGATTGTGTCGACGGTGGAAAATCACTTGTTTTATTCTTTCATTATCAGCTTACCTACCTGCCGAAATGATCCTCGCTGAGAATGATCAAATCATTCACATATCGCCAGAAAACAAGTAACCGTGGTAACGAGAGCCTGCCCAGAATGATTTCAACGCATCATAATGCTGATCATGCTTACTATATCGCCAGGGAAAAATCCTACGGGGAAGATGATTTGATTCTGGGAGAGCCGTTCTAATCCAGGCTGATTCGGACAACGAGGATAGTGTCTAGGGCCTATTAGGTTCTAGAGACATATCGATTCGACCTAAATGCCGGATAGCCACGCACCCATATTGATTTTGGAAACGGTGGCTTATACGAAAAGAGAGGATCAATAATAAGTGGCGAAGATAGAATGGAAATACATGCGACTGTTATATCAGAACCACCACCACCACCACTGGTTGCTACTTCGGATTAGTCCTATTAGAAGACTGCGGAATCCCTTCTCAAATCTACTGGTCACTACTTTCAGAAGTTAATCTTAATATTATTGCTGGCCAGTATTTCTTTCGGTGCGTGTTGCCAATAAAGTTTGTCCTCCCTCATCTCTATCGTTTCTAGCGCAATTGGGGTGTTCAACGATAGTAACAATACAGAGCTATGGATTAATGTGTCTTGTGCATCCGCGAGTTGAACTGTTATTCTTGTACCTTATGTCCACTGCACATTATTCCATGTACGCGGAGAAGGTAACAATGTGTGTGACAATTTGTAGATTAACTTGACATGCACAGAAGTTGAGCGTGCCTAGAGCAAAGAGTAAAAGATTGCTCGATAGCGGCATTGAAACAGATACCTTGAAATCTCTAGAGTTAGTTAGTCCGCGGGAAAAGTATACCGGTGGCTTTGTTCGAGTTATTGAGGGAATGCTTATGATTGTCGGCACACATACAGCACTTGGCAATGCTTGCTAGTATCTACAGTTCAACCTACACCCGAGTGCCTGAACCATACATTACATCCAAAACACCATGCACTCTTTATACTATGATAGAATTAACTATACAGTAGTAGAAGTATATCGGACTCTGCGCAGCAGGAAGAAGAAAGAGTCTTTCTGAGGTAGTTTGTGTGATCATACTTTACCGTGTTATATTGATTTGTGAACCTAGTTTTGGATTGGCGAAAAATTAGATTTCAAATGATCAAATATATTATTTGGAAGAATCGAGAGAATTGTTCGGTACTTAAATACCAGGTTCACAGAATCAAAGAGGAAAAGATATAGGCTGCAATAGTTGGTAGGCCTCAAAAGGTTGAAAGGCAATACTTTGGAAATGCGAGATATGTCCGTGTAGGTGTAAACGTATATAAGAAACTGCTTAAAAGCGGTACATACTACGAGTCTGAGCCATGTATCGCTTGGAACTCAATTGCAAAGAGTGATTTTTTCAACTACATGAAATTGCAACGCTAAACCATAGTCCACATGGCAGGCAATGACATATTTCCCGAGCAAAAGAAGAGATGGAATGTTCAGAGGAGTGTTCTTTACCTGCTTTGATAATGCTAATATCTTTAAAGCAGAATATTGATTCTCTTCCTTCCAAAAGGTCTCTTTAAGGATGCTCGCGAAATGAAGGAGAGTAATATATAGCATTGTGTGCAGGTGAAAGACATTAAACCTGATTGCCGTGCCGTGTATCCCTGGTTTCTTAATCAGTGTTTATCGTCGCGGGCGCACATTGAATACACGTGGATAAATGGCAAAGCACGAAGCTTTTGTATGAGAATTAAGATGATAGACTTTTAATATTTACTCGAATGAAACTTACCCTGCACTGCTGCATCCTGCGTTAACCTTTCCCCGGATGTACTTGGCTTCGAAAGTAAATGACCTGGAGAAGATATCAAAACAACATCAATACATGTGTTTACCATTGCATCAGTAAACAATTCTTATACTGAAAGTAAACTCACCAACATCAGGTGTCTGATGTTTTGATTCTAGACTGTCACAGGCCGTTTGATTACTTGAATAGAAGGTTTGACTAATGTCTGGTTTCTGATCATGGTCTGGTGTGGTAGATGATGTGTCTTCTATACTCATTTTGTTTATCGAACTGTCACCTATACTTTGCTCTTCATAACTGCAGCTACTTCCATCTTGTTCCAAGTACTCGGGCATTTCCAACTTCAAGTTTGGCAATAATGGGATTATTTCCACTGGATCGGAGCCTGTCACTGCCTGATTCTCTGAGACCTTGTTTTCCGTTGTATCTTTTGTAGAGACTGCATTACTCATTGATGCTTTGTCTGCATTCATATTTGTACTATCTCTACATTTCCGTCTTTTGCTCACAGGAGCATCAGGTTGTAGATCAATCGCGTGATATGACATTGGTGATGAAGGGGACTTGTTACTCCTCTTCGACTCGGACGATCCTTTACCGCTTGCATTTTGCAATTGAATTTCAGGTTCATTTGGAATTTCCATGTCCTCCTACAAAATTATATTAGGTTTCTTTTATTTCATGCGTAGTTCTAAACTACAACTAGTAATGGAGAAAAAGTAGCTACCTCAACCACACTATCATTATCCTTTCCTGTGCCATCTGTCAGGCCTTGAACTGCTAGAAGTTCGGCTGTTGTCAGGAAACTAGCAAGTTGTTCTTGAACAACATTGACTTCACCCTGATACATGAAGTCAACCAATGCAGCCAAGTCATCGAACTTAACATTTCTAAATATTATAACAGGATGTTGACATGGATTTTCCTATAATGAAGTATAAGATACAGATTGATATCGGAGTACCTTACTATATTGATGACATTCTACTAGAATAGACCAAAGATTGTACCTTAAATAAGTCTCTGAAATATGTACTGCATGCTGATAAGAGCATTTTATGTGCTCTTATTCTTTTACCCTCACAGCTCAATGTTACATCCACCAAATCCTCATCTGTCCTGAGTGTGTCGAATGCACAAGTGATGTGTTTCAAGTAATTATTCCACCTCAGAGAGAACTGTTGACTTGAACCCATGCTGTTGTACTGAAATGCCGAAATCGTTGTTTAAGGCGTTGTTTCCACAGGCGTACATGATAGAAAAAACTCTTTGGCTGGCTTAGAGTGGGCAGGATCACTTACTTTACTCGCGACTCACTCTATCCCCAAAGTAATAACGTGTTCGTACTCGGAAACTTTACGAATCGCCAGTGTTCGACGGGACGGTAATTTGCGGGAAGAATGAGTAAGCCGTGCGGTTGTTACGATAGAATTAGCATTAGTCGCGAGTCTCTAGTCAACGCGTTAGTTCTCAGAGGATTTCGGTAAAATAAAAACTGTAAACACTATAGTGGAGTCGTCGTTCATGGCACTGCAGAAGTTTGTCGGGTATGCGCGTCGGATATACGCCGCCGTCGGTCTAACAGACGAATTCGACGTTATGTAAGCGCATCGTGGTAGACGCTGATGCACACAGGAAACCTTCTTCTTAGAGTTTTGCGTCACTTTAAAGTCCACGATTCCCGATCAAATGACAGCTGGTAGCCATTTTCCTTTAGGAAAACGCATAAGATGCGCGAAAGGATCCTCGTGTACTTCCTGCACAAGCCACGCGCGTTGCGTGGGATGTCGCGATGCATGTGTTCCTCGATTGTGTAGTATATGCCGGAGCAGGAGGCGTCGTTGTCGTAAAGGTCGTAAAGTTTTGCCTGCGCTATGACACATCTATCTACTTTAATCCATCCAGGGCCCCACAGCCACCGTGATTGGCGCTGAAGAATGAATTAGCTCCTCTGACGACTGACAGGGGGCAGTTGCAGGCAGTTGTATTGGCGCGTCGACCAATCAGAGAACAAGCTGGGCGCTGATTGAAACAACCGATGATGCGGGAGGTCCCGCGAGGTTTAAAGCAGTTTAAAGCCGGAGTTTTCTAGTCCTCCTGAGGGCTCAGGATGCACTCTAGCATTTGCAGACTGATGGAGACGTGAAAATTATGCAGCTTTACATTTCCTATGGCTCCTTTTCACTTTTACTCACACATGCGCTTTATAATCTTTTTTAATGTTAATAAATAAACATTTGGCAATGTTAATAGAGAGTTCGATGAGAAAAATGTTATTTCACTTTAGGTAAACTTGCCGGGGCGGTTGACAACCAAAGCACTTATTCAAAGTAATTATTCATTCTCAATATAGGATTCATGATATACTTCAATTTTACTGTACACCACTGTATACACATTTATCCGGCCCACATGCTTCTATGCAGTTCTATGTGGGCCATGTGGGCCATGTGGGCCGGATTATTTCAGATGGTTCAGGTCGTTCAGGTGGTTCAGATGATCGAGATCTCTCAAGGGCACTCAAGGGGTGAGGTGGGGTGAGTGGAGGCGGAGGCGAGGAGTCGCGATCAGCGAATTGTGATGGTCACGGTGGGAGGTGGGAGCAGATGGGACAAGGTGGACTGAATTCGATGATCCGTGTACACTGTACACTGTACACTGTACATCAATGCGCTCTGAAACAAGGCCCAACCCTTCCAAGCGCTCCGTTTGTAGTTGAGTTGCCCAAGTTTCGATAAAAGAACTTGTATAACTACACAATGCATGTAGTCCAGAGTTACGCAAAAAAGGGCAAGTCCATTAGATGAAGAGAACGGTGGAATACACGAATTGCAGTAAATGTAATGTGCGTTGCACCCATTGTCTGGGGCTACGATTGTGGAGCAATGCGGACTAATGCTTACGGAGGCTCGATCAACCTAAATACCTTGTCTCGGTGCGGACTGGATACAACTGTCACTTGTCGAATGCGAATAGTAAACAAGGAATAGCTGTTCCCCTTCTTGTAGAAACAGCCACTTAAGATGTCTGTGACTGAGGAACGAATTCAAGAATTAAACCGGAGATTCTTGGAGTTTATGAGTAAAAACGAGAATGTGGAATCGGCCACAAAGGAGATTTACGAGGACCTCCTCGACGAAGTTCTAATGGGCTTCGTGTTCGACGTGCATCGAACCATTAAGACTGGCAGTTCGGATGTTGAGGAGGGCATACCAGATGACGAATCTTATACTATTGTAGGTAAGAAAAGTGCAAGTAAATCTATCATTTCTAAGAACTCTTAGCTTCTTAACATCTCGTATTTGCTACTTAGCGATTCTCCCTTTAATCGAGCTTGGTGTGTGCCACAGATTCTCCAGGGCTGGATGTATTTGGGCAGCATCCTGTTAAGAAGTCACAGGAATGCAATTGCCCGAACTGCGATCGGGGTGTGGCTGCTTGTCGATTTGCGACACATCTCGAGAAATGCATGGGTATGGGAAGGAATAGTTCGCGGATCGCCTCGCGACGAATTGCCAACAATTCCAAGGACCTGAGTAATTTTAGTGGCGTTATTAGTGACGACGATGACGATGTCGACTGGAGCTTAAATAATGATAAGAGAAAACGGAGGAAAGAGCGAAATGGCATGAAAAGGTCAAAGCAACAAAAAGGCAGCCAAAGAAATGGGGACGGTGGTAACGATCAGGTTCACAGTAGCAATGAGAATTCACCTTCCAATTATGAGAATATGTCACTCGAGGACAAAAGAATCTTACTCACACAAATTTGTGGAGTCATATCGGAACACACGAAAAAACTATGCACTCGGTCTATGCGCTGTCCTCAGCATACCGAAGATCAGAGGAAGGAGATGAGGGCAAACTTGGAGTCAGGAAATAATGGTCAGGGTGGCCAAGACAATTTGCACGTTGATGTTGATACGTACGAAGAAACGGATGGGCAGAATTTAAGAGATGCGCTAGCAAGATGGGATAGGGAAGGCTCCAGTCACTCGAGCCCGGCTGATTCTGCTTCGACCACTTCTACTTCCTCTATCAGCAGGAAGAGGGAAGGCAAATCGAAAGGGAAAGGGAAGGCTTCAAAACGCGATCGTGGTTCACCCACTTCACAAGCAGACTGAGATTATCTCTATAACTTATTTTATAGAAAAATATACTTTGAAACTGAAAGATTGTACTATAAGAATGTTCTGTCCATTGTACAAAGCTTACCGGATGTTACGTTTCATGGCATTATCGAAGAGCAGTATAGTGCCAGTTTACAATAATGCAAAATAAATTAACTTAATTCTCGGCCTTATATTCCTCCCTCTTCTCGCTCTGTTCTCTCATTCTTCACAATTATTTCGCAAAATATTCATCAAAATATCCATCTTATTTTACCCCCATTACGATTACTAAGCATCTGACGACCTGTACTGAGTTCTATATTGTTCAATATTGTTCTACATTTTCCAATCCCAATCCAGAATTATCTCCAAAGTATTAACTTTCAAACTTAAGTATCTAACAGTGAAACAGAGATTATTTCGACACGATGCGAAGCGCTACATGAGCCACAGTTCGTTTAAGTGAACGAGGACTCGTTGAAGAAAAGGAAGACGCTTATGCACAACTGTTTCGAAATCGATGTTTCCATAAAAAGAAGAATCAATAAATAGATAAAAGTGATTCGCTGGTATAGTAGTAGTACTTCCTTATCCTATTATCCCTGAGGGTAGTCGGTAATATAGGTTCCTCCGGCGAAGATAATCATAAAACAGGATATCACCATTAGGGTAGAACAAATGGCACGAACATAGATAGATCAGATTAGCTTACATGCCTGAAGTTGGCGGGCAACGGTAGCGCTACCAAGCTACGCACTTGCACTCCTGTGTACTACATCGACTACATCCACCTTGTAAAAGAAGCTCAGTTCTGCGAATCCCCTGAATTATAGGGCATTGCAGGTGAAAATGATCGATGTACAAATAAGTAGCGGAGCTGGAGCAAAGCATATCTTATGTACCAGGGCCCCTCTCGAAGTAAGGGAACTCCAAGATCGCGTGGTACAGTTGACAGTAAGTGTTTTTGTTGACAATGCATTTGATATTTACGTTTACGTTCCCCTCTGACGCTTGTCAGCGACCAGCATCCAGTTCTCATTTCCCATTCACCTTTCAGGGATGGCAGATCGATGAGTTCTATGTGGTGTGTAACGGTCGACTCAGCTATGAGAATGATAGGTGTGAAACTGGATGCGTGACAATCGTGCCTCGGCTTCTCGGTGGTAAGGGGGGTTTTGGATCTATGCTCCGGGCAATTGGAGCTCAAATAGAGAAAACAACAAATCGCGAAGCCTGCAGGGATTTGAGCGGCCGCAGACTTCGGGATATCAACGAGGAAAAGAGGCTCAAGGCTTGGATAGAAAAGCAAGGCAAGAGGGATGAAGAGGCAGCCGAGCGGAAGAAGAAGAAACTTGAACGTTTGTGTGCCGAGCCACGTCATGAATTTAAGGATCAGACCTATGAACGTGAGAGATGTATACTCACAGAACGAGTGGGTGATGCTGTCGAGGAAGGTTTCAAAGCTGCAATAACATCGGAAGGAAAAAGGAA
Source organism: Ectemnius continuus (assembly GCA_910591665.1). Classification (NCBI taxonomy): domain Eukaryota; kingdom Metazoa; phylum Arthropoda; class Insecta; order Hymenoptera; family Crabronidae; genus Ectemnius; species Ectemnius continuus. Next base: position 215,538 of record OU342868.1, on the reverse strand, counting down.
GCACGAAAAAGTGGTGAAACCAGCCGGAAAGAAGACTCTCCTAGACTTTGATGTGGACAGTGATGAACTTGACAGTTCTGATGACAGCGAAGACGAACCAGTTCAACAAAAGAAACACAAATCATGTAACGAACAAGCATCAAATGACAGCGGACATTCCAGTGATGAGAGTATCAGAAGCAACAAAGATCAAAGCGAGCAAAGAAAAGATGTTTGCGAAGGAACATCGAATAGTGAGATTACTATTGAAAGCAAGCTTGATACACCATTGATAAAGACAAACAATGAACTCTGTTCAACAACGAATAGCGAAGATTTATCATCTAATCCTGGAACGATGAAAAAAAGGTCAGTCAGTGGTGATTGATGAAAGATCTCGTCTATCTTTGCCTTTTATTACCTCCGGTACAATCTTTCTATTATAAAAGAATTATATACAATAAATAAACTACCATATGGTGTAGCCCACTTTATTCCAACCTCTTTTGTTAGTGCTTCTACACAAGAATATCAAATTGTTTAATAAATGGAATGTAAGTAAGGAATCAGCTTATATTTTTTACAACCAAAGCACTTTTTTTAATTAATGTTATTTGAATTAATGACACATGACTGCAAGTGTAATTTTCCCAAATATGCATTGCAAACTGAACCACCAATAAATAAGAGAAATAAAATTTGCTTGCGAATTCATTCTTATGTAAGATTCAAGATAGTTAGCATTCCCTTAGTTGGATGAAGCCAATGTTCTGACTAATTCAGACGAATGGCGAGCACTTGATAAGATTTCTAGATACGTGTAGCGTCGAATTCTAATGAATGTCTTTGGTCGACTGGCTTATATTGGTTCGGCTGAAGAATGCGTTAGTGGGCTAATCGGGAAGGATTCCTGTGCAGGTGATAGTGGCGGGTCGTTAACGAAAGTCGTAATGGTCTACCAAAATATTATTTGACTGGAGTAGCGTCCTTCGGTGTACGACGCTGTGGGAACGGCGCGATACCAGAATTACTTATTACATGAATTGAATTCTGAATGTAAATAGGCCGATCCATTTCATTCTTTAGTAGTATAGAGAGGGTGGGGGGGGGGGGGGGGGGGGAGAGGAATTGTTTGTAGGTATGTATTATTGATAGGGATGAGCCAGGTTGGGCGAGGATGGGCCGAGAGAGTAATAAGGAGTATGAATTTATTAGAGTGCGATCAAAGTTTCGTGAGAGGCCGTGAGAGTCACGAAAAAAGGAAAGATTTATGTTCTGGTATTCTGTGGCGTGGAACTTTGGGTCTTCCCCCCGTTTAGAATCGACAATTGTGCATGTCCGTGTATATGTAATTCCGCAACCGCGAGAACCTTATGATAAAGTCCGCGACCTCTTTGCATTTTCTGTCTTTGTATCGAGCAACTATTGGTCCGAGTTGCGGAAACGCATCAGTTATCGATAAATGTCAGACATATATATAGTAATTTCGCTGGGATACCAAAAGACCCAGTTGGTGGATCGTCAGCGCAAAATCACATGGTGGGAGACACCAGTTGACCCTGGCTTTGGTCATTCTATCAACAGAGTGTACGTAGTGGATGTGGTGTCAGTCGTCACCTCGATCTTTGACTCGCTGGTGATTCTGTTGAATCCACTGAAACCGGTAGAGCCGATTTTCTTCATCGATTTCCAGTCACTGACTCTCTCTCTGTGTGCGCGAGCTCCACCAGTCACTAAGAACTCTTCTTTAATTCTTTAGTGAAGCATTGAAACTTTTCCCATCATCTCATCACAAGTGAAGATGCAAGGTGGCACGTTGTTAGCTGGCTTGAGTATTCTACTTTGTCTAGTGCTAAATCCCGGCTTTTCGCAGGCTCGTAAGTAATGAAAAAGCCCCCCTTAAATAGAAGAGAGAGAGAGAGAGAGAGAGAGAGAATAGTAGGCACAGGTCATTATATTTATTGTTCCGCGAAAGGGTAGGGGGAGTTATGCAAACTCGGCAGCCTCGACAGTCTCGCCAGTTCCGCGTGCATTATCTCTGCTGAGAGAATAGTACCTCAGCAACATTATTACAAGTGCCATTAACACGTCATATGTCGTATCCGACGGGTCATCATGCAGGGGAATTGCAGTTGGCATTAACATCGAATGCTAAAAATCGAATCGGGCGGCGCGATGCGTCTCGATCTTGAGACTTAATAAAGGCCCATCTTCCTCGACTATACTCTTAGGACAGAATAAAATAAAAGTAACAGAGCTCTTTTTTCTTGAATATATAGGCGGAAAGATCTAACGTAAGTCGAGAATAGAATTGGCGATGCATCATACCCGCTGATAGAATAACTAACTGCGCCACGTGTATAGAGTGTTGTTTTCATTGTCTTGCTCGTCTCCAATTTCGAATGAAAGGAAGGCGATGCCTGTAGATTGGGCAGCTTTCTTAATCAATCGGATAGAGATAAAGAGGGAGAATTTATGTGCATTCAAGTACTTAAAAGACTGATGTATTTACTTCCTATGTAGAAAGGAAGTCTAGGATAGTGTAGTTCGAGATGTGTTTGAAGAGCGTTAATTAGCCTTGTTGATCTGCTTTCCCTTCCAGAGGGAGAAGGTACACCGAGAAGTTGCGCCTCACCGCGCGGCGGGGTAGGAAGTTGCATTTCGATACGACAATGCCCTGTGCTATTGAACATTCTGCAATCGCGGCCTCTTCGTGCTGAAGCAGTAGACCTGCTGAGGGCATCGCAATGTGGCTTCGAGGGGAGAGACGCGATGGTCTGTTGTACCAATGAGAATCTAGCGCCGCAACGCGGCGGTATCGATGGCCAGGTTAACACGGGGAACAACCCCTATATTGATACTGCCGGTCAAGTGACTCCACCTCCGACAGAATCGACCAATGACCTTCAATATGATCTCTCGAATAATCCGTTGCTTCCGAGCGATTGTGGCCAGGACTTATCTCAGCGCATTGTCGGGGGAGAGCGGACCGAAATCGGTGAATTTCCTTGGATGGGCTTGTTGGAATACCGAAAGCGTGAGTTGTTCTCGATCCAAGTCTATCTGCAATCCAACTTGTAGCCGACGAATCGTAAGAAAGTCTAATTTCTCGTGATTCCAGCTACTGGAAAGACCACCGCTTGTGGTGGGGTACTCATTAACTCACGGTACGTCCTTACTGCTGCCCATTGTATCAAGGGGAAGGATTTACCGTCCACATGGACCTTGGAAAGTGTCCGTTTGGGCGAATACGACACCGAGAGCGAACGCGATTGCGTTTACGAGAGCGAGGATAGCCTGATCTGTGCCGACGACCCAGTCACTGTTGGCATAGAGGAACAAATACCTCACGAGAACTACAGACCCCAATCAACCGATCAGAAATACGATATTGCCTTGCTCCGCCTAAATCGGAACGTTCCTTTCACACCTTATATCAAATCGATATGCTTGCCATCGAATATTTCTCTTGGCAGTAGGCTCTACGTCGCCGGTTGGGGCAAAACTGAGAGCAGATCAGCTTCTCGTATTAAGCTGAAACTTACACTGCCACTCGCTGATAAGGAGCAGTGTAATGCGACTTATAGCAGACACGGAGTCATACTGGGCTATGGACAAATTTGTGCCGGCGGTCTTACGGGTAAGGATTCCTGTAGAGGAGATTCTGGCGGACCCCTAATGGCTGTCGAGAGAGGACCCGATGGCAGAGGAAGATATACGTCAGTTGGTATTGTTTCTTTTGGGCCGACACCTTGTGGAATGACCGGTTGGCCTGGTGTTTATACCAGAGTCATTGATTTTGTTCCTTGGATACTCACGAAACTGAGACCTTGATTCTTCCACTTTCTTTCTCCACAGTGTGGAGAAACCACGCAAATTGTACTCGTCTCCTTCCTCTCCCTCCCTCTCTCTCTCTGTCTCTCACACTTTTCAATAAAGACATTCGCATCCGAGAATTTTCAGCCTTCTTTTCGATCTGTATCTATCTGTATCGCTCCTCAATTACGTAGTGGGAATTCCCTTGACGATGTAGCTCAGCCTCGCCGACTCTCTCTCCCTACTTGCTCGGCCGTTGCTTGCTCGATTAAACGATAATAATTCGAAGCGACCTTTGGCAGGCCTCTAAGATTAAACTCAAACATCGACGTAGAAGGTTATCACTTTCTCTAGGTCAGGAAAAAATGATGCCAATTCCCATGGTCTTGAAGCATGAGAAGCATCTATCTAGATTCTAGATAGTCGCCTAGTGTAAGGCGGCCGCCGGAGCCTCCATATTCCTCTATCTCATTGTCAGTGGAATGAAAGAGGAAAGACCAAGGGGAAAATCCGAAGCTGCATTAGTAAGACAAAAGAGTACGTGTCTGCGTTCCATAGACATTCATACCTATACCTATACCTATACCTATACATATAATATGTATGTTGTACATGTACATAGAAGCCCTGAACGAAAGAAAGAGTAGAGAAAAAAGATGAAGGCCGGAAATGGCATATTGTTGATAGAACAGAGAGGATCTACAAAAATTGGATACATATTCCAGAAAGTAGATAGATATAACGGTAGAAATAAAAGGCGAGAAAATCGAAGCTCTTGATTTGTCGGACAATTTTTCCTCATAGCTCCCTCCAGCATCGCGGTTCGATGACTCGATGACTTATAGGGAAGGAGGAGTAGCGAGCATTAGTCCGACAGCAATCCTCCGAAGCGCAATCGAACGCTCCGCTCTCTGGTCTCGTCGATCTTCCGGTATCGGTCGGCTGCTCGGTATTCAGCACTCGGTAGTCGCGCGACGGCGCGACGCTTGTGGGCCCAGGACACGGCGCGGTGCGGCGCGGCACGGCGCGGCGCGACGTCCCTCAATACTCACTCAACACTCAAACTGGTTTCGCCTTCGAGTTGCTCGTGCAGCGGCAAAAATATGCCGTAAGCGGAATCTTCACTTGAATACGACTCGCAGTTTCGGTAACCTTGCGATTGCGGCTGCGACGGCGACAGTCACTGCGTCAGAATACAGAAATAAGTAGATAGATACCGAGAACAGTGCTCCTACCGTTCCCATTCCTTGAAAGAGATTTCTTGTCCTCGACTGAGAAAAAAAGCCATTCCGTACCGTCCGCACCAGTGTCAACAACTGCTCCACTTGCATTCTGCTTCCAACTGACAACTCTGTGAAAGGGTAAAGGGGCATAAAGGGGCAGAAAGGAGGAGGAGGAGTGAAGAAGAAGAAGAAGAAGAAGAAGAAGAAGACAGGAGAGGGGAAAGAATGAAGTTGAAATTGAAGCCGGAGTACTTCTGGGCAGTGATTATAGCGGCACTTGTTAGCCCTCGCGGTACAAGCGCACGTGAGTAAAGAACCGAAGTAAAAGCAGCGATAGAGGATGATGTGCTGAAAGATTCATTGCCGGTATACAGTAGTAGGGGAGAAAAAAAAGCTCCGAGCACCGTTAGTCCTGTTGCATCTGGAAGAAGAGGAGAAATAAGGTGCGGTACCTTTGTTTCTTTCGTTTTAGAGGAGGGATGCCTAACACCACTGAATAAGAATGGAATATGCGTGAATATACACGAATGCCAACCGCTAGTTGCTCTTTTAAGGCGGCGACCGTTGCCCAGCCAGACTTTGGATTTCCTGCGAAATTCTCAATGCGGCTTCGAAGGCTATAATCCGAAAGTCTGCTGCGAGAGCGAGCCGAGTGCCGGCGAGGTATCCGCACTTATTTACTTGGATGATGTTTAGTTCGATGGAGGGCATGCTTTTCCTTGCTTGAGAGATTGCGCGTTCATACAAACAGGTGCCGAGCGGAACGAGCGGAACTCCCCCGGCTGAGACTTCAATCTCTAATCCGCCAGACGTTTCGAGCCACCCGAACTTGCGATTACTGAGTCACGAGCTCTGTGGACCGGTGACGGAGCAAAAGATTTTTGGGGGCAATAGGACCGGCGTTTTCGACTTTCCATGGATGGCTTTAATAGCTTACGATACTGGCAGCCGTTCACGGGTCTATCGTTGTGGTGGCACATTAATTAATAAGAGATACATTCTCACCGCTGCTCACTGCGTTACATCACTGCCTTCTGGTAATTCCAGCATACTCTTCCTAGTTGATTGTTATAATTGTTTCTTGTTCCTCTGATGGTGGTGATTGCGGCAGGTATGAGTGTGAGCGGCGCCCGAGTGGGAGATCATGATATCAGCAGGGAACGAGACTGCGACAGGGATGCTAGTGGCTTCGAGGTCGTTTGCGCCGAGAGGTATCAAGATTTTGGAATAGAGAGTGTTCACTTTCATTCAGAATATATAAATGGCAAGTACAAGAATGACATTGCACTGTTGCGCCTCGACGGCGACGTCGATTTTCGACCGCAAAGTGTCCGGCCGATTTGTCTACCGATTGGACTTGCCGCCAATCTCACCCAAAAGAAGGTAATAACGAGCGAACTCGAACTTGCTGACTCTGAGCTAGAGAGCCTAGAGAGATTCTCTAGGTGAGTGACTCTGACCTTTTATTGCAGGTGGTCGTAACTGGTTGGGGTACCACTGAGCTTGGTCGGGGCAGTGATATCTTGTTAAAAGTTCAACTATCACCAGTCACCACCGAAGAATGTGCCGCGGCATATCAGGGCAAAGCTGACATCTGGTACAAACAAATATGTGCTGGCGGCAAGAAGAGTATGGACTCTTGCCATGGAGATAGTGGGGGCCCACTTCAAGCACCGGGAATCTACAATAATCGGGTGAGGTATATTCAGTATGGGATAGTGAGCTTTGGCCCCAAGAGCTGCGGTACCGAAGGATTGCCTGGGGTCTACACAAAGCTCATCTACTACACCGACTGGATCTTGAACACAATCAGGGAGTAGAGCCGACCTTCAAGACGCACTAGCTTCCTATAAACATTTACACAAGTCAAGTGCCAGCCCTCCTATATCCTTTCCAATATTCCTCCATTTCTAACTATGAGATTACATATACAGAAAGATCTATATTTAGAATTAGCCATTATCTTCTTATCTTATACCGACATACTTTGCAAGAATTTATTTGTAATATATCTGGCAGATGTCTGTCTACCATTTTAAAGCACACTGGCCATCAATTTCTAACCTTTCGCCATCCTGGAGCGTGAACAGAGCGTGAACAGAGCGTGAACAGAGCGTGAAAAGAGCGTGAAATCTGACTACATAATGGAGAATGAAAAGAGATCGAGTTGGCTCGATTTCAACTTTCAACCCATTTGCCGATCGCCATTCGTCGCATTCCGATCTTCAATTAACTGAGCGGTTTCATTGATCGAGACTTTCAAGTGTCCGCGATCCCCGGCCTTTCTCTTGGGGAGGAGTCTTTCGCATTTCAAGACCGCCTTATCCAGAGCTTGGCAGGCACAACTCTCCGATGAGTTGGATGAGTTGGGCGAGGAACGGTAGCGTAAATGTCTCCTACTGGTATCGGAGGAACTCGAGATTGAAGCCGATGAGCCGCACTCTGCTCGAGAGCCACTTGCGAAGCTAGAGGGGTATGACTCGATACTAGCCGAATTCAACGCCCTCCTGTCCTTTCTTGCCTTTCTACGCGCTTCTCTCCCTCGGAACTCTTCTTGCTGCATCTTTCCCAATCTCTGATAGCTCTGGAAAAGCGTCTTATTCTTATAGAGAGGCCAGCAGAAGGTTACTCACCAATGCTGTTACTCATCAACAGGCTACCTGGGAATGCCTCTCGAAGAGTGTCGGTATTTGAGTTACCCGATCTAACATCATCTCCATCTGCAGCCGATGTCTCTCGGCCTGTTCTCGCGCCTCGTCGCGCCGCAATGAAGCGCGCATAATAAGATCCCTCTCGTGCTCGTGCCTTGCATTTCAGGGATGTGAATAATATAGCTTCACTGATCAACCGAGAACCGAGCAAGTCTTTCCTTATCCGAAAGCCCTACCTCGCCGCCGATCGTAAAGCCCTCCATATTGGTTTGCGACCGATCAGAGACTCCCGTATCTTTATAGCCTGCTCCCGCTCTTTTTCTTCCATCTCATCCCGTAGTTCCCGCTCGAGCTTCTCTCTAAAGTGCACCGGCAGAACTTTTAATATGATCCTGCCTTCTGACAATCTTCATAGAATCGCCTGGTTGACAGGATACCTCGAGGATTGGCACCTTAAAACCGCAGCGAGGTTCGTCCCTCGGGAAGCGAGAACCGAGAAATCTGAGGGATAGCTTGACAATCCTGAGGAATCTCCAACAATTGAGGAGAATGCCTTATCGTTGGAAGGATCAGGTTCGGTCCAGTTGCGCGTGTCCTTTGCGTGGCAGTGCTGCTCACGCCTCCTGGCCATTGAGGGAGGCAGCCTTGAGGATTTCATGAGCTCCGCCGCTCTAATCTTTTTCTTCAAATGCCTGGCAGCCAGGTAGAGTATTGAATCGATTAGTCAAGCCATTTCATATGGTCATTCAGTGACATAAAAGTAGGAGAAAGCTAGCAGAAAGTTTAGGGAAATTCAAAAAGATAATGGGCTGGCAAGGATTGAAAACGGGTTGCTCGAACTGGTCGGATCGCAACGTCGAGCCAACCAAAAAATCATAAAGTTCAAGGTACATGCAAATCGGCAGAAACCTGATTGGGAAAAGATAGGCATCGAGAGAAGGCGAGCTTTATCAGAAGCATTGCGACGACATCCACGATGTTGCGATAGACCTGTAGTATTCAGCCTGAAGCATACGGTCGTAGACCTCTGTAGCAAAGAGATTCCTCGGCACTGGTTTCGCGCGAAAACTCCTCCTGCCCGAGTAAGCACTCTTGCCGCCGGCATCGGAACCCAGCTCAGGATTCGACCTTCCACGAAATCTCCAAGCGCGTCGTTCGCATTCCAGTTTAAATGGCCGTACTTGCGATAATAAGTCGAGCGTACTCTTCTCTCGAATCTGGCGACTCCTAAGAAGGGCAGAGAGAGAGAGAGAGAGAGAGAGGAGAGCCAGGAAAGCTAGGAAATATTGCGGCATACACTACCACTGCTGCTCTCAAGTAGGCGCCGACCTTTCTTCCTTATCAGCCAATAATTTCTCGTAAAGAGGCATTTTCGATGCTAGAGGAATCGGCCTAACGCGACGCTTCCTCTCAAAGCATTCATTCTTTCCTCTCTCTTTTCTCTCTGGAGACTGACACTCTTCTTCCACCTCTTTCTCAACCCGCGCCATATACTTCTCCGCCTCCTCTCTTTAAAAAGAACAAGTGAAGAAACGCCATTACACCAATATCAGCCCAATAACGAGCAACCTTCCACTCTGACATTCAAATAGTTTATACCGTAGTGTGAAACTAAAAGGTTTCGGTACAGTGGGATGCCATTCTTTTGCCGAACTTGGCGGTGGCAAGCTTTTTGTTTCGATACTATCGGCATCGCTATCCTCGGACTGGCCAACTTTTGACTCAAGCCACGCATTCCCTTTACGCATCGTTTTACTCTCTTTCTCCTCGCTTCCATTCTCCGATCTGCCAGCAAAAGGATCGTATACTCCAAACCGCCAATCGACATCTCAAAATCATCCTCTCTCTCTGTCTCAACGACCCGCTATACCTCTCCACCGTCAACTTCCCCTCCTCACCAAGAGGAGAGATATCCCGAAAAAGATCGACCGATGGGCTGCATCCCCGTGATTCGGCCAAACAACATTTTCTACCCCTTAACTCTAACCTCTTGTTGGCAGGTGCACGCTTATTCTTTATCCCTTTCTTTGCCTTTCGAGAGACCGGCTCCCATACCAAATCCGCCTCTTTCTGCCCCTCTTCTAGATATTTTAAGAATAATTGTTGCTTCCTCTTCAAATAATCGATCTTCTGCTGAAATTGCTGATTAGACAAGTGGTCGACTTGTCCGTACTCAGGTATACTATTCAAGAAGTCTAAGAAATTTTCCACCATATCCCACGCACTCCCTGATTCCGCCGAGTCAATGCTTCTTCGACCATTCATTCTAGCTTCATCCCTTGTCGCAGAGTCACACTTCTCGTAATCACTATTCTTTCCACAGTTTGCCCGATCATAAGAAGGTGTCGGTTGTCTACTGTAAGGATCGACTGGTACCTTTACACAAGAATTACAAAACGCCGTGCCTCTGTGCTCGCTCATTTCCTCCCTATTTTCTTAGCAAGCCCAGCAAATGCCGATTCCACCTGCGAACCCCACTCCACCCCACTCTATCTATCTATCCCCACACTTTACTATCTCCAGCTCGAATAAAGAATAGCAGAGCCAAATTCCTGCTACTACGTAGAGCAAGAGTAACTATAGCCCTCCACCACCGACGAAAATCAATCAAGCCAATTCACTGGTCAGTTTATCCTGTTTATTGCGAGGGTGGTTGTCATGGTGAGTGCTGCCGAGTTCATGAAGACCTCGGCTTTGCTGTCTCTCCTCTATCCTCTATCGCCTCTACCAATCACCAGCTAAATAGTATACACCCAGCACACTATGCTCTTCTATACCCCTTCAAAAATTTTCGATTTTTCGAAGGTTCTGGGGCCGCAACGAACGCTTGATTTTTCGATTACTCGTGTCTCAAAACGGATAAAAAACATAAATGTTGTGGGGGAAATGCCGGAATTCTACCTAAAACACGTGGAAAACCGATCTTGAATATTTCATTTCTTCGGTTTTCCTCATGTTTTGTTATCTTCCCGACCTTTCCCGGGGCTGAAACTTTGTACAAAGTGTTTTTTTGCATCGAGGAAGAAGTAGTAAAAATTCCAGAGCCCTAGCTCAAAATTCATTTTTTCGCAAATTTTTTAAGGCATACCCCTTCAAAAATTTTCGATTTTTCGAAGGTTCTGGGACCGGGACGAACGCTTGATTTTTCGATTGCTCGTGCCTCAAAACGGATAAAAAACATAAATGTTGTGGGGGAAATGCCGGAATTCTATCTAAAACACGTGGAAAACCGATCTTGAATATTTCACTTCGACAGTTTATGCCATGTTTTTTTATCTTCCCGACCTTTCCCGGGGCTGAAACTTTGTAGAAAGTGTTTCTTTGCATCGAGGAAGAAGTGGTAAAAATTCCAGAGCCCTAGCTCAAAATTCATTTTTTCGCAAATTTTTTAAGGCATACCCCTTCAAAAATTTTCGATTTTTCGAAGGTTCTGGGACCGGGACGAACGCTTGATTTTTCGATTGCTCGTGCCTCAAAACGGATAAAAAACATAAATGTTGTGGGGGAAATGCCGGAATTCTACCTAAAACACATGGAAAACCGATCTTGAATATTTCATTTCTTCGGTTTTCCTCATGTTTTTTTATCTTCCCGACCTTTCCCGGGGCTGAAACTTTGTACAAAGTGTTTTTTTGCATCGAGGAAGAAGTAGTAAAAATTCCAGAGCCCTAGCTCAAAATTCATTTTTTCGCAAATTTTTTAAGGCATACCCCTTCAAAAATTTTCGATTTTTCGAAGATTCTGGGACCGGGACGAACGCTTGATTTTTCGATTGCTCGTGCCTCAAAACGGATAAAAAACATAAATGTTGTGGGGGAAATGCCGGAATTGTACCTAAAACACATGGAAAACCGATCTGGAATATTTCATTTTCACGGTTTCCCCATGTTTTTCATACTTCCCAACCTTTCCCGGGGCTGAAACTTTGTACAAAGTGTTTTTTTGCATCGAGGAAGAAGTGGTAAAAATTCCAGAGCCCTAGCTCAAAATTCATTTTTTCGCAAATTTTTTAAGGCATACCCCTTCAAAAATTTTCGATTTTTCGAAGGTTCTAGGACCGCAACGAACGCTTGATTTTTCGATTGCTCGTGTCTCAAAACGGATAAAAAACATCAATGTTGTGGGGGAAATGCCGGAATTCTACCTAAAACACGTGGAAAACCGATCTTGAATATTTCATTTCTTCGGTTTTCCTCATGTTTTTTTATCTTCCCGACCTTTCCCGGGGCTGAAACTTTGTACAAAGTGTTTGTTTGCATCGAGGAAGAAGTAGAAAAAATTCCAGAGCCCTAGCTCAAAATTCATTTTTTCGCAAATTTTTTAAGGTGTCAGGCACTAACAAAAGTTTAGCCCGCTGCAGTATGTAAAGCGAAATTAACAATTCCTTCAGGCAACTTTATACAACTAGACTTTTGGATGGTAGAATACCGATATGACTACTTTAAGACCGTGCGCGGCGTTATTTCAGTCTTGCCGGCTAGTATCTACTGGTATCTACCCTTGAACATGAATATTATTGAGTCTTTTAGAAGCTTTTCCTATAGTACATATAGGTTGAAACTTCCAATCGAATCAAGAGGATTCTCGAGCATCTGGCAAATAAGAAATAAAAGGATTAGCCGATATCCGGTTTGATGCGTTTAACGAGTCATCATATGATTATCATGATTATAACCTAATTGGGTATTACTACATTTGGAAATATGGCAGGACTCGTGAGAACGATAAACCGAAACGGTATTTTATTGCCATTATGCCGAAAGCATGTGCAATTTGTGAGTGGTGGGTCTAGGATTGTTGAGAGGAACTGTTCAAGTAATTCAGAGAATGCTGAATTGTACGATGTTATTATTATTGGCGGCGGATTGGTGGGCACAACTCTTGCCTGTGCTTTAGGTTAGCTTCACGCTCGAGCAGAACCTGCTCCAATAGAATAGAAATTAGTCTAACGGAAATGATGATTGATTGAACAGCGAACAACAGGTATCTACAGAAGAAGCGTGTCCTACTCTTGGAAGGCAGCAAGAAGGTAGAATATAGAGCAGAAGATAAATACTCTAATAGAGTAGTGGCACTAAATCAACACTCTTGCAACTTACTCAATGATCTTGGAGCATGGGAACATATAGAGGCAAGGAGGTGCTGTCCTGTAGAGAGGATGCAGGTATAAGAAATGATGAAATTTCTAATATTGGCCTGGTCTATATTAATTTGTGTGATACATACATTTCAATAGGTATGGGATGCAATCAGCGATGCAGTTATATCATTTGAGAATAACTCCAAGCATCCGGTTCTGGCATACATAGTAGAAAATGATTTAATAATGCACGCAGTGAATACGGAGTTGCAGGGAAAAGCGAATGTCAATATTGTCTACAATTCAAAAGTGCAAAATGTTAGTTTGTCGAAAGACAGGGTACAGAAGGCAGAAGTGATTTTAGTGAATGGTGAAAAGTATAAGGCTCAATTGGTGGTGAGTAAGATAAGATATATAGATGGTACAAGACTATAAACGCATTGATGTATCTATATCACGAGCAATCGTCTCTACTTTGTTGGACAAATTATCGAGCTGCGTATTTATATTGTAAAAGTAGATTTTGAGTTCAGCGGCCAAGTCGGCAAGTTGCCGTTGATTAGTTTCATTAGCCGAATTTGTACTGTATAATCTGCTTGATCGAAGACGATCCCCTTCCGTGGTACTGGTTAGACGGTGATATGTACTTCTTGCGATAGTACTTCGTGTTTTTCGTTCACTGACGAGTCGGTAAACACCTTTTATTAATTCGCGCGGTAAACGTTTCTCTCGGGGATCATTGGGACGAATGTGGAGTGCACAGTGATGTGGGGGATTTAATAGCAATGCTCCCTTTCTACATGCCTTCAACAGTTTTGATGGCGCATAGTCCAGGAGTTTCGAAAATAACATACTCTCCAAATACGCGACCAATTCGGCTCGACGTACGAGCCGATCTAGACCGGCACACCTTCGCAATTCTTGAATATCGGACACTGCGAGCCCTACCATTAGATTGGTTAAAATCACAGTAACGAGAATAACGAAAGCTAGGAGCATCAGGTGTGCCGTACCCGAGTAAAGAACTGGCGCGTCTTCGTCGAAAAACACATCTTCGAACTCGAGCTCACCCGACATCATTATAATAGTTTTAAGAAGGCCAACAAGCGGATTCATAAATGCTTTATAATTTTTATGCAGAACACTAAAGCCCAACGAAAAGCCCACTATCAGACATATGTAGGCAGCAAGAAACTTAAAAAAATTAATTGAGACTTGCGTGAACATTTGAATGTATAGGCCAAACATTGGGAATCGGCCCACCACCATCATTAATTCGATCCAAATTAATAAAATGCCAAGTGCGGCTGCATGATATTGCCAGTCCGTGATCGGTGCAAGTAGGACAATAGCCGATACTAATACCACACCCCACTGAAGCCAATTTTCCCATCGTTTCACATAAATGCATATGCCATGCACAAGTTGAAATAATTCTTTGCAGGCTAGTATTAGAGTAAAGAATAGGACAGGCCAGAAAAGGATGTTCCTAAGTTTGTCTATTGACCATAAGTACGCGACTGCAATATAGCCAGTGAAAACTGCAACGAATATAGAATGGAATATCAAGCTGAGTAAAAAAAACTTGCGGATTCGTAACCATTTAAGATAGAGAAAGCTCTCGCAAAGGGGGTGCTTTAAAATGTGCCTTTGTCCAACTTCTACCAAGCATAACATTAGCTCGGTTTCGCCCCTTCCTCCGGGTACTAACGGCCGAAAATCTATCCTAAGTTCGCAATCAACATCTCCCAACTCATGATCGTGTAAAGATATCGCTTGGTCGAAGTAGGCTACAAAGCGTGGTAAGACGTCTGGTGTTCTTCGGACAAGGAAACTCAAGGCGGAAACTCCACCTTTTGTTCTTGCAGTGACATCCGCTCCTTTCGACAGTAGCATCATTACCATCTGTGAACTCTCATTTAACGCTGCTATATGCAAAGGTGTATAGCCAAATTTGTCCGCCCTGTTGATCAACGCCCCAGCCTTATGAGGAAAGAGATTCTCTAGTTGACTGATCACTGACAACAGGTCGAATAGGTCTTTCTTATCTGTAATGTGATCGGAACGAACCTGTAGGAGATTTCTCACTAATTCGATTCCTCGCGTTGCTTTCGCCACTGCTGCGTGTAAGGGCGTGCGGCCATCATCGTCTTCCACATTTACACGCGCCCCATTCTTTATAAGAACTTCTAATGTTTCACTCGACTGCGACAATGCCGCCAAGTGTAGCGCGGACTGACCCCTCGAGTTCTTGGCCTCGTGGCCAGCTCCTGCTTCTAGTAAGAGTCTTGTGCACTCAGCACTACCCTCCTCAGCAGCCAGATGCAGTGGTGTCGATCTGGTACTTCCGAATTGCACTCTAACATCCGCACCATGGCTCAGTAGCAGCTTTGTGCAACTGACCGAACCCAAACTGGCAGCTACATGCAATGGAGTCTCTGTGTAAACCTGAAGAATATTCTTCTATTACTTGCAATCAGTACGACCAGTCGCTGGCAAACTGCTTGATTTAGTATCTCGAGGATTTGAATACCTGTGGGTTATTTGGCGATGCACCCGCCTCTAAGAGGGCCTGCACACAGTCAGCTGCAGTATTTAGAACGGCATAATGCAACGGACTTCTTTCTGATAAGCCAGCATTCACGTCAGCCCCTGCCTTTATCAAGGACCGTACGCAATTGATGTCAGACATTGCTGCTGCACAGTGCAAAGGTGTGCAGGTTTTGTTCGAGTCCCACTCGGAGGGTTTTGCCCCGTACCTTAGCAATTCCTCTAATATTTTCGATGAGGCCGCACAAGCTGCTAAGTGCAGTGGTGTCCTGAAAGTGGTGTCCCAACTCATTGAGCCTAGCTCCTAGAAGCCGATTCTCGAGCTAGAGGACCAGCCAGATTATCTGACACATACCTGCCCTCCCCATCCTTAGCTGTGACATGTCCACCTCGACATAGTAACGCTTTTACTAGTTCGAAATTTCCCAAGAAGCATCCAATAAGAAGACAAGTATCCGGGAAGTTACTGAGTAACTGTATCGCTGTCATATTCGTCGAGTGAATGCCACCTTCCGGGAGTAATGAGTTCTTCCTCGACTCTAAACTGACGTACGGACACTACTTGTTTAAGTGCCACCGTCAAGACTTAAGCTTGTTAATTGGAAACAGTAGTTTACCAACATAATACGAACCCGCTTAAGACAGTAGACATCAATACCCCAGGCTCTTTCGACGTTTCATCATTCTTTATGCCGGCAAGCTCGTCCAAAGTTTTTCGTAAGACCTCCCCATGAAGAACGGACAGTATCGGGTAGGCTTGCTCGCCTGCTGGCAGTTTGGCAAGCGCAAAAACAATTTCATCTTTACTCCAAGGTTGTTCATGGGTCATTTGCCTCTGTCGTACATGGTAAAGAATTGAGCCGGAAGTATCCTCTGAACTGATGCTATTCCCATCGAAATTGCTTAGCCAGATATCTTCAGATTCTTCCTGGAATTTAATATAACATTCGAACATACCAGTGTAAGAGCAGCGGACAAAATCACGTCGAGTTCTAAATGACCTTCTCATCGATTGGAAGTCCTGCTGTCAGGATCGAGTCACCGGCGATCCTATCTGCTGGCTGCAACATTCCATTACTGGAGCTCCTTGTCAATATATTCCTCTTACTGAAAATCGACATGTCTCCTTCCTGCAATCCTATTGTTTCTTGCCTCTCTGAATCTGTAGTTAGTCCAGGGCCAATCTCCTGCTTGCTAGCATATCCACTGTACGATCCGATGGCATCACCGGATTCTCAGTTACTATACCAGTACCAGTTACTGCTATGATCCCGAACGAGATCGCTTACGTTTCCCCGTGTTTATAAAACAGACGGAAACCCGGCATATATTTAGCATCCGTTACCCTCGCCCTTTTCTTTCGCGGTCTTAAGTATCGCAGGAAGAAAATTCTTCCACGGCCAATTGATTCGCTTCGTATTACCAATTCGCGGATTTTATAATCATAACGTATCTCAACATTTTCGAATTTCGGCATCCTTCCATCAAAATATCCATCTGTCAGTCTGGTCGGTTAAATAATCGGAATGCTCTTGTATAGTCAAATGCTCGAATCCCGTAGGTAGGCGCAGATGGGGTAAATTCTTTAGTACGAGCAGCGATGAATGTGCCTTCCGTGAAACATGACTATCAGGAAATGGGAGTCGTTGCTACTTTAAAACTTTCGGAGGTAATCTACTTGAGACTGAGACTATCTTATGGAAGGCAGTCGAGCAGGCAGATTCTACAGATAATCGAATTATTTACAGGAAACAGAAAATACAACCGCATGGCAGAGATTCTTGCCTACTGGTCCAATAGCCCTGCTGCCGGTAGGCCAGTGTAAAGTGGTTACACTTTCATACAAATGCTAGACAGCTGACAGTTTTATAATATAACAATCATTCCAGTTGACAAACTGTTTAAGTTCACTGGTGTGGAGTTTGCCAACAAAGGAAGCAAAAATGTTGCTGAAAGTATCGAACGAAGAATTCGTCGATAGTGTGAACTCTGCTCTTTGGAAACAATATTCCAAGTCGAATGTCGTTGAATACAGTACACGCTTGGCAAATAGAATACGTGAATTCTTTGTATTGCCAAGTGGAGAACTGAGGCAGTTACCGCCCTCGATCTCTGCTGTTGAAGAAGGATCAAGGGCAGCATTCCCCCTAGGATTTGGAGTATCGGTTACCACTTGTAGTACCGGAGCGGTCTTAGTGGGGTGATGAAGATTATATTCGATCGTTCTCGGTGAAAGATCGTGGAGAAGATCGGTAATGATAAATGCATCGGCTTTTTAGGGACGCCGTTCACAAAGTTCATCCTTTGGCTGGTCAAGGTGCTAACCTAGGTTTCAGTGATGTCTCTACTCTTGTTGATAAACTGGCTAAGTCCGCAAAGTATGGAGCTAATCTGGGTGATGCAAACAATCTGATACTCTATGAACGAAACAGACTGATAGACACAATCCCAATGACACTTGGAATTCACTTACTTCACGATTTATACGGCAAGACGTGGCCACCGTTTGTACTAGCAAGAAATGTGGGCGTGCAGTTTGTAAACGCATGTGAACCGCTAAAGGTACTCTCGAGATAGGAAACGTGATTCTAAGCCGATTCGATGACAGACAGCTGTCAATAAGAATACATCTTTTTCCAGACATTCTTTTTAGAGCGAGCAATTGGCGATAGTCGTTCATCACAGCACCGACGCTAACTGTCACCATGCATAGGTTGCTTCTCGCAGCGAAGATTCTGGATCCTGTTTATACAAGTTTTTTTCTACATTTACATCGAGGCCCGAGTATGTGTAAACGGTGTTAAATAAATTATTAATTTTGTGGTAATGCTAACTTGTCAGCACTTTCTTGAAAGGCTGATCCTCCTGATCCTCCTGATTTTGTTCGCATCCATCCTACATACAAGTTTTTGCCAAGAATGATTCGCTACAAATACTTTGTAAATTAATCGGAGAGTGGAATGATATGAATGTTATATAAATGTTGGGGAGGAGGGGGGCTTCGTTTGGCAATGTCGGAGAAAAATGGCACAAGCAACGGTAGAGCTAAGTGAAAAAGGTGGTTGTCATGTCATCATGAGACTGTCAAGAATAGGTGAAACTTTTCTACGCGTAGGCCGTGCGAATCTTCAGCTCTCCTCAAAAAGGCACGCCCGAAGATCAGAATGTACGATTAGAAAGATTTCGTAAAGGACGTAGCTAGACCATGACCTTCCCCTAATTTGCAATGGGTACATATGTGAGCCATTAGGTTATTGGTTACTAATCCAATATTGCGAGTAACCAAGATCGCTGAAACTAATAATATCGCATAATTCGGATTGTTAGTTAGAATTTCTTGTTGGATAAAGGAAGGAAAATTCTGACGAAGATTGTGGGAGAGCAACTCAGTAGAGACGTCATGTACACTTCAGGTTAGTCGTGATGTCAGAGTGACATTGCACCCTTCAAACATGCTGGCCCAGCTGCCAGAGAACGGAGTACATGCGAAATTCAACTATTCTCATTTCAACAGCTATGCGAGGACTGATATCGAAAAGATTCATAAAAACCGCAGCGATCGGAGTGATTGGCGTAGGCACCCTGACATCACTCAGGGCCAATGAATATGATCTGGGCTCGATTGGAGTTGTGCGCCTAGGACGTGCTGCTCTTACTGTTTTCATAATCGGTAAACATTACAGGGATGAATTATATAGCAGTAATTTGAACCCAAATTCCCAGGATTATAAGGCACTGAAATCTAAGGTTCATCAGTATGGCGCGGATAGACTGCTTGAATTATGTTGTGCCAATAAAGGTGTTTATATAAAAGTTGGCCAACATATCGGGGCATTAGACTATTTGCTGCCAGCAGAATATGTCAGGACAATGAGAGTACTACATAGCTCCGCTCCCCAATCGTCAATGGCAGATGTACTGGCAGTAATAAAGGAAGACTTGAAAAAAGATCCGTACGAGATATTTCAGAGTATCGACCCTGAGCCAGTTGGGGCAGCTAGTCTCGCACAAGTTCACAAAGCTGTGCTAAAGAATGGAGAGAAAGTAGCAATTAAAGTACAGCATAGGTCGGTTAAAACGAACTCGTACGTAGACATAAAGACCATGGCTGCACTAGTGAAATTAACGTCGATAGTATTCCCTGACTTTAAATTTGACTGGCTGGTCGACGAGACTAAGAAGAATATCCCTCAGGAGTTAGACTTTACTCAAGAAGGAAGAAATGCTGAAAAAGTCGAGAGCTTGTTCTCGCACTACCATTGGTTAAAAATACCTAAGGTCTATTGGGAATTTTCTACACCACGTGTCTTGACTATGGAATTCGTCAATGGAGGTCAAGTTAATGACTTGCAGTACATGCGGGACAATAATTTAAACCCATACGAAGTTAGCAGTAAATTGGGTCGACTCTACAGCCACATGATATTTATAAATGGATTTGTCCACTCGGATCCCCATCCAGGGAATGTATTGGTTCGAAACAAAGGTACAGAAGCAGAGATCATATTGTTAGATCATGGACTGTACGCGAATCTGTCCAATTCTTTCCGTTGGGAGTATGCGAAATTTTGGCTGGCTATCTTAGACGGAAATAAAGAAGCGATGCAACAACACTGCACCAACTTAGGTGTCGGAAACCTTTATGGATTACTGGCTTGCATGGTCTCTGGTCGAACATGGGATACAATTATGACTGGAGTGCAAAAGACCAAATACAACTCTGAGGAAAAGGATATTTTTCAAGCAGAAGTACCTAGCCTTTTGCCGCAGATAAGCGAAGTCTTAGAACGGGTGAATCGGCAGATGTTGTTGATTTTGAAAACGAACGACCTCATTCGTTCTATAGACTACTCTCTTAATACACACTCTAGAATGACAGGAATAATGGAAATGTCTAAGTGTTGCGTGTGCTCAGTTTACGGAGAGAAGCTAAAAACATGTTCGAGTAAATGGGATAGGTGGAAAATTTCGTTTTTAAAAGAATGGTCACTCTTCAAGCTGTCAGTTTACTATATGTACCTAGGAGTGCTAAATTTTGACATTAATCAATCCGTCCAGTCTCTTTGGACTAATGATTTTTATCCCTTTTAATGATAGTACTTCTTAGAATTCGTATTTTTCAACCAAACCGATCCAATCCGCTTGGGTACCTCACCAGCCACAAGTGGATTCGTATACTTCCTTTACTATACTATATACCACTAATTATAGTATAGAACGATTAGAACAATAGGAAACTGTCGATATTGCAACAATAAATTTCGTATTTATTTCGTATAGAATTTTATACTGGAGTTTGCATGAAATTTGTTCCTGTACGCCACGTGCCAGATATGTGTTTTGTAAATTATGTGTGTAATATCTAGTGCGGTGAAAATGCGAATACCAATGATATATGTGTGTTAAGTTGTGTATATTTCTAAAAATGTACATATTAACTTTGTACAGATCTTTTAACCAGTGGATGTACAAAATAGGCCCTTCAAAACTATAATAAAGAGGTGTGATATATCATTGATTTCTCATAATGATAATAAGAGCATCCATTAGTCCACTAATCGCCTATATATCTAGGATACGTAGTACGTATACGTCATACATATAACCATAGCCGGTCAGCATCTCACGACGATGACGAATTTCGTTGCATGTTGCAAGTAAGCGCACAGCTCTACTCTGTGTCTGGATCAGTCTGGATGTAGTATGACATGACGCATATACGCTAATCAAAAGAACAATAAGAGCGTTCCTGTAGATATATCCGCCCAGTCCATATAAAAGTTTCTCCCCTGGTATAGCCCCTCGACTATTTATGAAAAACTGGGCGAAATATGCTGTGATAGGGTAAAGATATATGAGACATTCCCAGAAGCCAGCCACTTTTTTAACGTAGCAGAGGTATAGAGGAAAGTGCAGGAAAGTAAATAAGGAACCATCATCATCGCCGACGCACACCCAATATGTTATGTGTGTGTGTAGATGCTTATGCATGTATACATGGGGATACAACGAATTCTTTCCTGCGGCGCAATATGGACGATGACGCTAAGCGTGACTCACCGTGTTGCCGCATCTTTCCGTGTTGGTTTTCTACCAAGTATCGACGTCAAACGGTGATATGACGGAGAAATTGATTCCCAATACCCTTAGGTATATCGGCCCTAATGTATGTACATATAAATACATATTTGGGCGTATACTAGCATGTACATATGTTTAGGTTGCAGGCGGATAATCAGAAATTGTTGGCTTATTGCTTTCGCGTAGGCGCGCACTTTGCGTCTACGTGGAAAAGGAAAGGCAGAAGCAGGTTCTGTCCTTGAGGGGGCTTGATGAAAGTATGAGGGCTTTACAAAATAAGACATGATAAAGGTGGAAATAATACTAACAATAAGTGTGAGAAAATCGATGTACCAGTAGGTAGATAATAAGAGGAGGTAAAGAGGAGACCGACTTATTGGAGGATCTGGCAACAGTGCGAGAAAGGTCCGCAACGGATGTGGATGGAGTAGGGGCGGTATGCCGTTACGGTAGAGGTAGACTGCAGAGGGTGACCGCAGCACTCTTTTACTACGCGATCGGAGAATTTCCAGAAGAGAGAGTTTCAAATCAATGTCTATTATAATCGGGAAGAAGTACATGAGGAATGAATGATCCTGAGCGAGGAGGGTGATTAGAATAATTTTGGGGGCAAGCTAGGGAAAAGAAGGGGAGAAAAGGAGGCTTTCCTATGGGAGTATTTCGCGTGAATTGCGCGTAGGAAGACTAGTTAGCGGCGGGTCGGACGGTATAAGAAGCCCCTCCCGAAGAGCCTGCCCAGGCATAGCTTGGGTCATTCTCGAACGGTGAAGGCTGTATCTCGCTCGCTCTTAAGTTATCGATCGATCATTATTTCTCTGGACGTTTATTTGTCCTCGGTGTACCTTCAGCAGAGGAAACACGAGCAAGATACAGGTTGGTGTCCCCCTTAATTATTCGATTGTTAGGTGAAAAACGTCGAATCGCCGAATTTTGCCAGCGTGTTCGCGTTACAAATTCCTACTGGGAGGGTAAAAGGTGACGAGGCTTAGACTCGAAGCGGAAGTGTCTTACAAGCGGCTGGAGAAATATTTGTATGGAAGGCCCGAAGCAGAGATCTACAACTGGAAAAGAAGATCAATAGAACTGAAAGAAGCAGAGTGCTTGGTTGCGAGAGCGTGAAAGAATTGCGTCATCAAGAATCGCTGCTAGCACGCCAAGCCAAGCCAAGCGAAGCCAAGCCGAAGAAAATGGTGGCCACGTCGAGACCGAGGGAAGTCGAGTTGGACAAGCCGAGTCAAACCGAACAATTGGCAAACTGGATAAGCCGAGTGCGCTGCAAGAAGTTAATGTGCCGTAGAAATCGAAAACGCGACTTACGCGTTGAGGCTGTATTAAGCTGTGCTCTCTTTAAAGCAGAGCACGAGCTTCGCAATAAACAGTTATCGAGAATCCATCGGTGGCAGCAACTGAAGAAGCAATTCATGAAAGAGCTTGACTACACATCTTGCGGCTTTTACAATGACGATGGGGATCGGAACTCGATGTCCTACCAGGAGAACAATGATCCCTGGCAGGGTGACTTATGCCCGGAGCTGAGTAGCCTGGACACTTTCATGTCTAAACTTGGAGAAATCAAAGTACCTCTACAGCGATGAAAGGCACCATGAAGGAAGACTAGGTCTGAAAAACCTAGCAGCAGTGATAACACAGACGAGGAGAAGAAGCGTCGAGCCGGAGTCCAGAAGGAACGGAGGCCAAGAAGAAAGAGGCGGCAGGGAGAGCTGTAACTCTTGACGGCGGAGATGTTGGCGTCGTTCCTACACGTCGGGGCACGGTGCCGCGCCGCGCCGCGCGGCCACCGTGACGATATGGGGCTTGAAGTCTCATTACTACCCTGGTGTATATCTGGATGTTTTTTACTTGCAGTCTCGCCGTTTGAGATGGCAATGGGACGGGCGGAAGGACTTGCAGTTTGCAGCGATGACGGGCGTGCCTCAGGAACCGAATCCCGCGCTATGGTCTCTGCGACTTACATCGGTTTGGTTTGTAAACTGTATCGGAACCAATGCATTTCCTTTTGCAGTTCTTATAACCGTAGTAGCGTTGAACCGAGCGCATAATACTTTTCGTGATTTCAGAAATGCCATCCTATATGAGGTTTCATTGTAAATATGTATTACTTTTATAAAGTATCTATCAAATGAGTTCATTTCTAACCGACTCGAATTCTATCGAGTTGCGATGCAGCGATCTTTCTTATGTTAAGAAGTGCTATCGATATTGTTCGCATAGGATATAGATTTCCTACAGTGGCTTTGAATTTTGTACTGCGCAAGGCATTGACCAAACTTATTTTTTTGTACTTGAAACGAGATTGTCATCCAGGGGGAGAAGGAGAAGCAAACGGCAGAAGTATTTCGATAATAAATGCTTTTTTTTAAAAAGACGGAACTATCTGACTCTATACTCATGTACACCATTCATCGTACTATTAATACACAACGTCCTTTTCAGTCCGGCGGTCATACTGTAGAAAATTGTGTCACACGCAAGGGAACTGTACAAATGCCGTGTCGAGACTATCACTGGCCGTCACTGGCAGCATCACACGGGGGTCTTTTCGTAACCATAAGAGCGAAATGCTGGTGAGAAGGGCTATGAATTATGTGGGACGGAAAACGGGGGCAGTCTTTGATTCTAGAACGTCAGACACCAGCTGGTTCACCTCTGTTATGTGGCGTGTGAGATCGATCTGATGCACGAAACGACTTTCGGTTTACATATGCGTCCATATCTCATGAGTCGATGGCTGGCAAGTATTCCCGAACACCAGCAAATACAAGGGCGAGATAGGAAGGCTGTGTGTGGGTCTAAAACCTATGAAAAACGGCAGCGATTTCGAGCCCTGCTTGCTGGTGAGCAAATCCCCTGTCTGTCTGTCACCTGTGCAAGCCTGTTTTCTCAGATACAGAGAGCCCGATCCGATCGCCGAAAGTTCCAAAGGTTCAGAAAACTTCCCCCCGACCGAACATCTCATCTCACATTATACTCTGCCAAGGTGCACAGCCCACGGCCTACTACTTACTGACTCACCACCTAAAGGTTGTTAGAATCCGTTGAAACCATCCAGAGACGTCAATACGATCTAGTTCTAATTAGGATAAGGCCCCAACTGCTATGAAGAGGCTTGGAATTTCGGCGACAATTCCAAATAAGTAATATGATTCTACTTTGCGACATTCGCATGCATTACCACACTCAGACTACTTCGATTACCTGTTTTCCCAATTTTTACGTATGCTTGGTTATGCGTCTGGGCTTGCGCGCCCGTTCGGCCATGCGCCGCCGATCACAGTCTTTCCACAGATTGAATCATGGTTCCTGAGTGCTCCCTGACCTGCGCTACACTAACTTGGGGAGGTAAAGGTGTCTGGCATGTACCAATCGAGCTGATACTAGGATCCAATCATGCGGGATTTGCGTAATATTCCATCATTCATCCGTCCATTGTATGTAAGAAATTTAAGGGAAAAGAGAATGGGAGATTCACACTGGTCGAGAAAGGGTGCTATGAGAACTTCCGAAACTGAAAGGTCGGGTCAGCCAGATACACAGAGGTACCACGTTCTACATACGATCTTTATGAATGCAAGAAAATAGACGACTAGAGGGTTTATCGTGCCGGATTGCCTACGCATCACAATAAATGGTTTTCTTGTCGAAATGTCGGGGAGATACGGGGCTGGGGCATATGCAGTAATTTTTCTATCGCAGCACAGACAACGTGTCTTACGAATTCTGTATCGCCTGCCTGCCCCCTTCATACAACCACAACAAGCACAAGTGCTAAAGAACTTACGACGGCCCGTATTACTTGGAGCTGGCAGGATAAATTTCCCTAAGGAGAGTTGACGTCTGTCGCGTCGTTGAGAGCTATGTATGCCCGAAGGACGGGAATGTTCAAAGAGTTACACATTCAAGGTTTGCGGATGACGCACCAAATCTCGACTTCAACATTAGGTCTAAACAGCCACATCGCAGCCTTTAGCCATTTACAATACCATGAAGCCAGAGGTAACTCTGAATTCAGTTGTGGACTTTATTCCGTCAGAACGGTGAACATTCTAGAAGTATTAGAAGAGCAAGAAACCGGTATGTTAGGGCTGGCGGAGATGGGAATAGCTACATTACATTAATCAACAGCAAGAACGCCACATATAATCTCTGTCGTCTGGATCCTACTCTGAATATTTACAATACAAGGAAAATCGAACTTAGGAGATTTTCCATCCGGTACTTCCCTTAAGTAGCTGACACAATTGAGGATGCAAACTTTGCTCGTCATCCAATACGCACAAAAATACACTTCGCCGGTATAAAAGTTCAATCTACGAAGAACCAGCGGATTTCCCCACTTTACGAGGTCAAAGATGTTACGCGTGACTACGGTGCAAAGATTGGTGAATTATTCGGTAAGCAGAGAACACATAAAAGCGACTTACCGCAATGAGAAGTAAGGGATTAGCGAAGCAGGTATATTTTTCGATATTTACTAAGTATTGCGTCATTGAGGCATGCTGCCGCTTTACCATTTTAACATATCTTGTTAAAAGCGTTTATCGGGAAAATTGGGGCTCTGGTGGGTGGGGAGGGGGCGGGGTTGACGATTTTGTATTTTTCTTCGCAGAAGATGATGCATGTTCCGTAGTCATTGTAAAAGAAAGTAAGATTCAAGACTCGGGAAATGTGAAGTACGATCCTTCCAATGTCTGGGTAATATGCAATTTTGGGGGCATTATCGCGTCACGTAGAATACCGAGTTACGCAGATCATTATACGTGAAAGAAAGGCCTAAGCGACGTCTAAGTATTGAATTTCTACCAAGGACGAGTATACATTATTGAAGATAACATTCGTTCTATATACTACAAAAATCCATACAGCACGCTAAAGTAAAATCGTATATGAGCTTCAATGAGAAGGATATGCAAACTTCGTGCTCGCCTACCGAACAGGTAACCAATCAAATCATTATTTGATCTAGTAGTAGCAATTTACTTCTTTGTAGGATAATAGTTAATACGATGAATCAGTTAAAATGTGAATATATCTAATTCGGGGAAACGCACATTATTAACGAATTTGCATACACTGGAAATCGCCAAGTGGTCGAAAGTTATTCTCTCCGATAAAGTTAAACGATATAACGCATTAGTAATTACGGAGGGATTCGTGCCCGTATGAAGGACGTAGTAAATAATAATATTTGCCATCGGAAACGGAGATATCAGAAGCTTGTAGCTGTCCGAAATTGTGTAAAAACAGCCCTGAAGCATTCTTGTAGAAGAAAAATGCAGCGTCGACAATATTGAAGAACTTACCATATATATAGTAATAATCTAGTGAGGATTTCAAAGGAAACGTATATCCATAAGATCCGAACTGGATTGGTATGAATCGTGAGTTGTTGCCCTTAAATTCCCTGCCAAGTGCTAACCAATTGTTGTAGAAATTGATCTCCCAAGCCGTGGTAGCTGAGATTCAGGAACAAATTTGGCAGTTAACTACCGAATTAGACACAATAATGAATCGATTTGCTGTTAAATAGAGTTGAATGACATGTGCATCGATGGTACTCCAATACCAGGTTAATAGCAGCTGGGATTGGTCTTCGATTTCCTATGTTCTTGTGGCAGAGGCATGCTTTGGTTTCCCCTCAGAACTCCTAGTCAGTTACACCCCGATATGCGTGCTTTTTGGGGAGCCGGTTCAGTTTAAATTTCATCGTCGCATTGCTTCAATGGCTCTTCATCGAACACCTTGGTCAATCATTTTGGTTTCCCTGGTATTATCCACGGTGACACGTTGGTCTGGTACTCACTTTCCTGGGAGATGAATGTCCATGCAGAGTTCCAGCTAGATCACTACCTCTTTACACTTCTAGAGGTAAATTCAAGTTTTCCATTACCGGCACAATCTGTCTCGAAGAATTCATAAATCAGCAATTAATTACTATGTTGTTAATGGCGACTTTATTTTCAGATTTTCCTATTCGATGCATAGTACTAAGTCGTGGAAACATTTCTTCTATACCCAACAAAATTGAAGGCGCACTTTTTATTTCTTCCATAATCACTGAGCACTGCTGCAAAAACTTTGAGCTGTGGCACCTTTCTATTAGTCTTATAGCGATATCACGTTCGTTCAACCGATCGAGTGGCAAGATGGTTAATAACGAGACCGCTCGGAATGCAAAATCGACCGTAATATTAATTAGACGATTACATCTAGTTGACATCTTTGATGGGGATTCGATGAAAAAAGTGGTTATTGCCAGGTTGCTAGTACTCCATCATAGTTGTCTGCAAATATGCAATGAAAGAATGCCATAAACACGATGACATTAGAAAAGGACTTTTGGGCATATCGTACAGAGGATCATACTAGTCATCGTGGGATATGGAGGAGTAACACAACTCGCCCTAGGATATCGTCGAAGAGGAATATGGAGGATGTCTATGAATCATCGAAGACGGTCGTGCAATATGGTTACAACGGCTCACCAAGGGACAGGGCAGAAGAGGATTTCCGAGGCTCATCGTGGGACACCGCAGAAGAGGACTATCGGGACTCATCGTAGGACATCGTGGGACATCGTGGGACATCGTGGGACATCGTGGGACATCGTGGGACATCGTGGGTCATCGTGGGACATCGTGGGACATCGAGGAACATTGCAGAAGAGGATTACCGGCCCCTTGCATGGATCCGAGGATCAGCGTGGGACAATGTAGAAGAGGACTACGGGAACTCGTCGCGGGACATGGCAGAAGAAGGAGGACTACCGGAACCCGTCGTGGGTCATCGAAGAAGAGGACTACCGGAACCCGTCGTGGGTCATCGAAGAAGAGGATTACCGGGACTCATCGTGGAACATCGCTGAAGAGGAGGACTACCAGGACTCATCGTAGGACATCGCAGAAGAGGATTATCGGGACTCATCGTGGGGCATCGTAGAAGAGGACTAGCGAGATTCTTCGTGGGACATCGCAGAAGAGGACAGCCGGGATTCATCGTGGGACATCGCAGAAGAGGACTACCGGGATTCATCGTGGGACATCGCAGAAGAGGACTACCGGGATTCATCGTGGGAGATCGTAGAAGAGGATTACCGGGATTCTTCGTGGGACATCGCAGAAGAGGACTACCGGGATTCATCGTGGGACATCGCAGAAGAGGAGGACCATTCGGGATCATCGGATGTCGTCGGAGATGATTAGCCAAACTTGTCATGCGATAGTGTAGAAAACAACCAATAAAGATCATCGTGGGATACCATACAACAGGTACATTCGACGAATCATTGAGAAACACCAAAGAAGAAGTAATGCCTGGAGTTTGCTAAAATTATTTTATTTCGTTTTTCTTACAGCTGCTGTGATGAGTAATTGTTAATTAAGATGGGTAGTTACTTGCGAGACTAATTGTAAGAGTTAGTGCAATTTCTGTAATTCAGCTTATACTTTAATATTCGACAAGATAACTGTTGCATCCGTTTTATGGTAAACTATTATAATAATCTTGAATAAACTCTAGTACACCATACTGGATTGATGTGAAATAAAAAGACTGTAACCGAATAGTTATTGTTACTTTCTCCAACTCATTGTTGAGACATTCTGAATATTTTTCATCAATTGTTATTGTGAGCCATAATTTCCAATAAAGCACAAAGCAAATCAGTAATGTGTAATGACTTCTTTATTCGTTGCCTTTTAGAAATAAGAGATGGTAAATAAGTTTTCGTAACAATTCATATAATTACCTTTCTCGAAATCGTTGCTTTACCAGCAACATATACATAATAATTTGGCTCGGTCCTCTTGTATACATTCATCGCTATTAGTTAAAATAAAAGTGATGCATGCACTGATGAAATAAAATTGCGAGCAAGAGTATGTAGGCGGTATAAGCTTTCCGTAAATTGACAATTACATACATATGTAAACTTAAAGTGTTCACGCAGCAGGGGGCAGCAGGGGGCAGCAGCATCCAGCAGTCAAACATATGTATGTATGTATGTACACATTCGCTGCCAGAAGCCAGCCAGCTGCGCCACTTTATTTTGTCGTTTTGGAGAGTGCAGGGCGATATAAGGCAGTGTTGGATTGTATTGTATTCATTGTAATTCATAGTGGTTCACAGCCTACCCCCCTGAACCTAAACGAGTTTTGATTCACGAATGAGAAAGTAAGATGTAAGGCAGTGAGCAATTAAGTGGAGAGGTGGAATTAAGGAGGTTAATTAGAATTTCGCTGATGGTCTAGTATTGTCGGTGCATCTGAAATCTATGCTTCATTAAGTAGAGTTGGACGCATCCAACAGCAAAATGGGCAAGCGACAGCATCAAAAGGATAAAATGTACGAGAAATGCCAAGAAGTGATAAGAGAACTATTTGATAATAGTTTCTAAGAATTGCATGTCATTCGCAGATATTTGACGTACACCGAGTGGACGACTCTGTATGGTGGGAAAAGGTCTGGAACAGGGGCAGAAACTGAAGATACAACATTTCGACGCCTGCCGTTTGATCACTGTTGTTTAACTCTACAACCATTCAAACATCCTTACTGTGATGTAGATGGGAATATTTTTGAACTCGAAGCCGTATTACAATATTTGAAACAATTTAAGCACAACCCTGTAACTGGAAAGCCATTAGAAGGAAAAACTTTGATAAAACTAAACTTTCATAAGAATGCAGAGGGGCAATACCACTGTCCGGTCTTATTCAAATTATTTACAAAGCACTCCCACATCGTTGCTGTAAAAACAACAGGGAATGTTTTTTCCTACGAAGTATGGACCTTATTACACTGCAAAAGTAGAGAACTCGCTAATACGACTGATTATAAAATATTATGTATTCCAGGCTGTGGAACAATTAAATATAAAGGCAAAGAATTGGAGAGATTTGGTAAACGATGAACAATTCAACAGATCAGACATTATTACTATACAAGATCCAACTAATGCAACCAAATTTAATTTATCTACCTTTTACCATATTAAAAATAATTTAAAAGTGGAGGATGAAGGTATTGGATATTATAATAAATATGACAAATCATTGCGATGGTAATCAGTGTAAGTAGCTATATTATGAGTATTACAGAAACTATAAGGCAGAGGAGTAATCCAAATGCTAGATTAAAAACAGTCTCAATGGAAACAAAAGAAATACTGGCTGAATTGGATAGAGAGTACAAGCCACCGGAAGTAAAAGATGAAGTAGACAAACCCAAAGCAGATAAATTTAATGCTGTTGGTACTTTAGAACAAACTCACTATTCTAGGTCTTGCAGTCGAGCTAGTGATGGAGCGTCATTACTTTTTTAATAGGCACACTACTCTACCGGGGCGGTCGCTGCTGGCTTCACTTCTACTGTGATGCCAACGGAAACTATGCATCAGGCAGCAGTCATTGCAGAAGACTTAGTAAGATACGAGAGAGTTAAGAAAAAGGGATATGTAAGGATAATCACGAATTTCGGCGCCTTAAATCTAGAACTGCATTGCGATCTTGTGCCCAAAACGTGCGAAAATTTTATCAAACATTGTCACGATGGATATTATAATGGGACAAAGTTCCATCGATCTATACGAAACTTTATGGTATGTACGTCTGAATTTCAAAATATTCCGAGTTTCTCTTAATAGTCAGATTCCTGAAATATTAGATCCAAGGCGGTGACCCTACTAATACGGGCAACGGAGGCAAGTCAATCTGGGGAAACAAATTCGAGGATGAATTTAAACCAAATTTAGTTCATCATGGCAGAGGAATTCTTTCAATGGCAAATTCTGGTCCTAATACAAATGGATCGCAATTGTGAATATATGCCCGATACTTTAATCATTCGCCTGATCTATCAGACCTACTTTATCCACGATCTTTTCAGTTTCATCACGTTTCGATCCTGTAGGCACTTGGATCGTAAGCACACCGTCTTTGGGAAAATCGTTGGTGGATTGGAAACTTTGAATGCCATTGAGAAAGTTGAAGTAGACAACAAAGATAGACCTATAGAAGATGTAGTGATACAACGTGCCCAGGTATTTGTTGATCCTTTTCAAGAAGCCGATGAGCAATTACTCGAAGAACGTGCAACGGAGCTCGATAGGCTGGCAAAGGAAGCAATGAAAAATAAATCCACTGACAAAACTGACAAAGCTGGGGTATTAGTAGTATATCGTAGCGGCGTTGGAAAGTACATAAAAATGGATAAGGATGAGGAAAAGTAAGATTCCGTGATAGCATGTGAAAGGTACTAGCAAGAGTGTGGCTAAAAAAAGGCGTGACATGATTTTTCATTGCAGAAGTAGCAGAGGCGGATTCGGTACAGAGCCATCTTCAAAGAAGTTGAAAAGGCTAGCATCTGATTCATATGGAAACTTCTCATCTTGGTAAAATGTGGCTAGCAGGATACCGAAATCCAATTGTAGGAATCCACTGATATATGTTTATTGAAATAAAATATGAATATTTGTAGAATAAAGAGGAAAACTCAATCCTGAGAGAATTCTCCAATCGTTGAACGTCCTTATTGATACTTGTTTAATAGCACCTAAATTCAAAGTTGGCAACATAATTCTGAAGATTTTGCCTTTGAATTGTAATATGACGACATACTTGCAATTTTAATTGGATATCGAAACATTCGAGATTTGAGAGTTAAGTCAGCCATATTGACTGTTTGGTTTCCTGTTCTGAGTATGCCCTGAGCGGAACGCGAACGGAACCAAACGAAACTGAACGGGACCGAAGGCTCGGGAGGGAGTTGTTTGGCACGGAGGAAGCGATATTAATAGTGACGGTGATTTTACGGCAATATAAGTTAGTTGAGTGAAATTGGTGCGTCGGCCTTGGAATAAAAGCTACATCACAAGTTGATATGGACGACCTGGGTAAGTAGATCAGAATGAAGCTTTAATCTCTTTAAAGTAACCTCAACCTCCACCTCATCAGCGCTGCCGAATGTCAAACTTCAGTCTTCAATACGCCTTTCACACCTACCGTACCTCTTGTGAAATTCAATTGTCATCCCCAACCCCATACAGGCCGAATCATGCGGTCAGTTTATATCTCTGGTGTGCGGTGTGTACGGTGAAAAGGGATTTTGCCGTTTGGCTGACTTGCGCCTGACACTCGCCTATTTATTTTTGCTCCGGTGCGATATTGCCTTTTTCCGCCCTTACTTCTGTTTGGCTCTTCCTTGGGATTTGCTAGGTGCTACTCCATGAGCGCATAGCATACTACACAAAATATAGATGCTTCCTAACATAATCTCTCATCACCAGTCTGCTCCTACTATCTTTTCGTGCTAGTAACTCTACAATGCCCACGATTAAGCATAATCAAAGCTACTGCTGCTCCTATGAAAGGTATACACCTTCCATTTCCATCCACCACATACCATGTGTTTCTGCATGCCCATAAGTGTCAGACCCTTGAAGATGATTATGCCAAGGTGAATGGAAGGCGCAGGCACATCCACACATTTTTTGTCTAATCCATCATTCGCACGTACGAGCCCAGCTGCTTCCCAGTGAAAAAGATGGTTCGCTCTCCTCACTACTTTGGCCAGAGTTTAGTTCTACTTATTCCATATCATATTACTTGGTGGGGGAATTTTTGAGTGCAACTGCTTATCTGCCTTGGCAGTGATGCGACGTATCCATATGTGTAAGAAAAGCTAGGTACTTTTCACAAGAGGCAAAAGTGGATGAATTATTTTGGTGATGCACTTGCGTTCATAGTCGGGATCGTCAAGAGTCAACAAGTGGTGGCTGTGTGTGATGCATAGTTGGATCGCGCGTGCCCCCGCCTCCCGCCCAGAGCAGATTGTCAAATAGATGGTGCAGAAAGGATGGCGTCTGCATCTATGAGATAGAGTAAAAAGGGACACAGAGTGCGCGAGATCTTGCGAGTGACTGCTGGGGCTTGTTGCGGGTCGAAAAAACCTATTGGTTGTAGGCACACATGTCGTTCTTCCACGCGAATCACACGAAGCCGAACAACGAGAAAAACTTATCGACACGGTGAGCCGAAACGAAGAAGCGAACGGTACGACCGCGCTCGCAGCCCCTCGGGCTCTCGCTCACTCTCTCATGGACCGAACGATGTATGGGAAAATTGAGCCGGGTGGCGCATATCAGCCCTACAGGATCACCGTGAAGAAAGGCTCGCCGCCTGGATGTGAGTGAACGAATAATCCCTTTCCCAAAGGAACCATAATCGAGAGAAACTTTCGATTCTCGGGAATATCGAGTAGAGGATAACTCTTGGCTCTCGACACTAATAGACGCACAGGAATGTGCCAGTTCTCGCACCTATGCATCCGTCAAGTCGCTTCCCAACGATTCCCACTCAGTCGATTTTTAGTAATTCCATTAATACCATTATCATTCCATCTGCGTCTTACTACAAATGTTTTGACCTCTCCCTGTTTATTGGCGCGAACCGCGCGCGCTGCGCCGACCGCATTTTTCCTTCAGGGCGCACCGGTTTACTGCCAATGAAACCCGATATCTCGCATAATGGCAGTACCAGCCTTTGCCATTGCTTTCGATCCCTACCGGACTTGGAATTTTCTATCCACTTGCCTATTACCTCTTAATCTTGAATCTAGAGCTCTCTCTCTCCTGTACTCCTACGCTTTCTCCCATCCTCTCGCGCGTCCTCGGCTTTCCATATTCTCGAACGCTACTACACGGCGGAGGCCAATTGTTGGGAAATGTCGCACAATTCCGCTAATCTTTGAATTTCTTCGAAATCACATTTCTTCCCAGTCCCCGGCGGCTCTTGCTTCAAACTTTGAACTTGAAAGGCTCAAACTCCGACGTCTATGACTTTTCAACCATCGTCGAACGAGCCTGCCTTTTTTCTCCGGGAGGCTGACGCAATACGCGACCCACGCGTCTCATACCCAGAATCGTCGCGTCAGTATAAAGTGGTGGCTGAATCAGTTGCTCGCTCGCCTGCCCTTCACCTACAACGCCAAGACCACCTTCTTTAAGATTTAACATTTCTTACTTCAACACGTCACCTCCTCCACTTCCATTTACAGCTAACCAGTGACACTTTTATATGATAGATAGTCCACATAACTTCATATCAAGGATTATCTACCCACAAAACCTGGTCCTACTGTTTTGATTTACATTCAATCGAATCTTGATTTCATCTGTAGAGGCAGTTGTCGTCGCTTTCAGCGTCTGCACCATCATAAATATTCATTCTTGTTACAACTATCGCAAGGACTGTCAGAATCGCATAATCGCAAGGTAATTTCCAGTTCTTCCTCTCCATAAAGAAGCACTGACAAGCATTTAAAAACGTTCTCGTGCACAAATTTGCTAGTTAATCTTTGTTCACGCTTGGTGCTCGTGCCACTGACTGTCAGTCAAACATCGGAAGCTCTGACTGACCCTACATTTTCTCGCCCTCTCTGCTATGTACTCCCATTCTATATGCTTTCGCTTTTATATTAACATGTGCTTTTGTTACGCTGCTGCTGATGTGGAGATTTTCCAATATTTTAATATGGTACAAACGCATATTATTACAACATTACTTTTTAATCTTTCCATGTTATCGACTTTTTTCAACTTTCTCAAATTGTTCATAAGTCCATTGTCTTGGTATCAAAACGGATAGAAAACTTAAAACCCCTGGTCAAAGTGCCGGAATTCTACCTAAAACACGCGGAAAACCGATCTTGAATATTTCATTTCAACAGTTTATGCCATGTTTTTCATACTTTCCGACCTTTCCCGGGGCTGAAATTTGGTAGAAAGTGTTTTTTTGCATCGAGGAAGAAGTAGAAAAAATTCCAAAGCCCTAGCTCAAAATTCATTTTTTCGCAAATTTTTTAAGGCATACCCCTTCAAAAATTTTCGATTTTTCGAAGGTTCTGGGACCAGGACGAAAGCTTGATTTTTCGATTGCTCGTGTCTCAAAACGGATAAAAAACATAAATGTTGTGGAGGAAATGCCGGAATTCTACCTAAAACACGTGGAAAACCGATCCGGAATATTTGATTTCAATGGTTTTCCCCATGTTTTTTTATCTTCCCGACCTTTTCCGGGGCTGAAATTTTGTAGAAAGTGTTTTTTTGCATCGAGAAAGAAGTAGAAAAAATTCCAGACCCCCAGCTCAAAATTCATTTTTTCGCAAATTTTTTAAGGCATACCCCTTCAAAAATTTTCGATTTTTCGAAGGTTCTGGGACCGGGACGAACGCTTGATTTTTCGATTGCTCGTGTCTCAAAACGGATAAAAAACATCAATGTTGTGGGGGAAATGCCGGAATTCTACCTAAAACACCTGGAAAACCGATCTGGAATATTTCATTTCGACGGTTTCCCCTATGTTTTTTTATCTTCCCGACCTTTCCCGGAGCTGAAACTTTGTAGAAAGTGTTTGTTTGCATCGAGGAAGAAGTAGAAAAAATGCCAGAGCCCTAGCTCAAAATTCATTTTTTCGCAAATTTTTTAAGGCATACCCCTTCAAAAATTTTCGATTTTTCGAAGGTTCTGGAACCGGGACGAAAGCTTGATTTTTCGATTGCTCGTATCTCAAAACGGATAAAAAACATAAATGTTGTGGAGGAAATGCCGGAATTCTACCTAAAACACGTGGAAAACCGATCTGGAATATTTGATTTCGATGGTTTTCCCCATGTTTTTTTATCTTCCCGACCTTTTCCGGGGCTGAAATTTTGTACAAAGTGGTTTTTTGCATCGAGGAAGAAGTAGAAAAAATTCCAGATCTCTAGCCCAAAATTAATTTTTTCGGAAATTTTTTAAGGCATGATTTAAGGTACGGTATGGTGTAATTGAAAGGTTTCCCATGTGTTCAATCTGAATTAATTAGATTGCTTATCGGTGTTGTCAAAATATCAGACACGGAGAGCAGCTCGTGGAAGGTCCAAATGGCTGTAGTTATTTTTGGGAAAAGGTCGTGAAGGTGCTGCAGCGCAATGCATCTCAACATAGAGTCTTTCTGTGAAAAAGAAAAGCAGTGCCCAAGACTTGGCGTCCTATACATAGGTATAGTATAGATTTGCGTAGACGTTGGCATGGGTGGGCCGTGACGAGACGGGACGAGACGGGACGGGATGGGAGGATCTAAGAGTAGCGTAGGAAAAAGAAGTGGGGAAAGAGGCGAGAAGATGTGTTCACGTAACAGAGCAGAATCTGTAGGTGTAGGTACCGCTTAGAGAACGACACGTGCTGCCAGTTTTATCCGATCTGGCAAGACACACGCGGCCGTGCGGCTCATAGCGAAAATCACCTATCCACCCTACTGTCCTTGCATGTAATTAATGCATATGCACATACCTCACGCTTAGCACAGAGCGAATCTGTAGCGTGCACAGTTCTTTTCTAATTGTAGATAAGGAGTTACACGAAACACACGTTCTCAAATCTGTTAACCGATCGATTGACGGTGCTTGAGTCACGGTACTCCTGTTCATTTTTTCCTTAATTGCCTACCGACCGCTTGCTTGCCAACCGCAATAAATCCTCGTGAGGCAAGTACTCGAATTTGAATAAGCGTTAGTTCGGAAAAGTTCTAAGTAATGGCAATGACTGACGTTATGCGACCCCTTTCACCGATGACAAGCACTCGTCTAGCGAGAATCGAAGGTCATGCGCGCTGGGAGCGCTATGTCAGTAAGTATGATCAAGTATTGGGCAGTCCTGGCTTTTTGACTAAATGCAGAAAAATAGCCTCGTAACACTGGCAACTACAAGACGTCGTCCATTTCTAAATGGCCGGCCATGATTCATAAATGTAAAAGCAGACATAAGAATATTGGTGGGCTTCCTGCCAATTCACTCGCTCATTCAGTGACTCTGCCAGGCAGACGCCTGACAGATTCTGCATAGACTATACTAAATAGACCTGTAGACTAAATAGATTTTGCATCTTGATCACAAGGTTTGTGTTGGCAAATGTAGGAAGAAAAAGACGGACGGCTTGCATTGCAGCCGAGTTTCAATCGACGCTTCGTCGAGGAAATCTGTCTCTTCCAGTTTCGCTGGCGCTAAGGCCTTAATCTTCTAAAACTTGGTATCTTTCTTCCTGACCACTTTCTCCCAGGAAGTTCCCAGATCTCGGAACCGGCTTTGCTTGCCTCCCTCTTATTCACCAACGAATGAGTCATTACACCGCAATGTGTCCTTTAATTAATCAGCGAATGTTCTCGCTTTTCTCTCTCTGACTGTCGTTTCCTCGAGTTGATTCGATTGAAAAGTCTACCAATAATCGAGATAGATACTCTTCCAAGCAGCGGTGCGTCGCAATGGGAACGACGTTTCTTTCGGAGATAGCGAACCGAGAAGCAACCTTATATTTTCACTGACATTTTTATTTTATGATTGGCTACTGCTGATTTTTACCGCCACCAGTTGCGAGTCAGCCAAACTGCTAAACCATGAGTAGATATACTCTGCTTTGTGATGGAATTAGCAGTTGTGCAAATTTGTATAAGAGTGCCGCATGCTTTCAGATGCGTTGTTGGCAGATTTACAAAACACAGTCTCAGCGGAGGGGAACCAAATCGGCGGAAACCCTACTCCAGGCTATGGATCACTCAATGGTGGCCGGACGACTGCCTACAGATCTTACGACTGTCGAACATCTCCCTTATCGTCGCAATCGGTAGGTGCACTCGAAACACGTCAATCCGATCCCTCTCTCTCTCTTTTCTTCATACGCCTTTACCGAACACGGGGCGGAAAGGTAAATCTGATTAGGGAAAGTAAGCAGCCACGGCAGATTTGGGTGGTGCCGGTGGTGCCGGTGGTGCCGGTGAAGCATGTAAGGTGAATGAAGGCCGGCGGCGGTTGTCAGGCTGTGCGTACTTTATCGACAAGTCAATACTATTTTAAGAAAGAGTAGAATCTCACAGTAGCGGGCAATATGGGTTGGGCGTGCAATTTCGCGATCCTCGGCTAGATGGCGAGAATGAAGCGGAGTTTGAGCCTGAAATCGGTGGAGCGCTGAGCGGAGGGAGCGCCTGCGTCGGGTCGCGAAGATACTTCTTTCTCGTTCTGGTTGTTGTTTAATAGCAAGTCCGGCTGCGCGGCTCCAAGTGACGCGACGCGACGGCCTTCTCTTCATTTTCCATAATGTCCCAAAATAGAAGGACCACCGGCTAGCAGTTTGGCCGTAGCCTTACCTACACAAGTGGCCCCCGAATAAACTCATTCTAAATAAGCTGCTCCACCGCTGATTCGACGTTTGCAGATTGCCCATTGTCAGCTCCAATCTTAGAGAGAGCCTCTCTTTCCGTTGCAATTCTTCTTGGCAATGAGCTCTCTTTTATGCGCCGACACCGATATGGCACAATCTATGAAGCAGGGCCGTAATTGCCCTATACCCAGTTTGGTGGTGATATCGTTCTTCACTCGTGTAGTTTGGCTTCTCCACGTAAACTGAGGAAAGGATGGATTCTCTGCTAGCAGTGGGAAAGGGGGAGTCTTGACGAGTTTTGCGGGCGAATTCTCCGGGAAATGGGCGCATAAAAAAGCTGTTCCAGGATAGGAGAATGACGCAAGAGATGACTAAAATTAGAATGAATATCAACTCCAAAATTGACTGGCCGGATCATCGCGAAAACGCAACTGCCGCCTTCCTAAAGATATCGGAAAGATCTGAGAGTAGTCTCAGATTACAGGATTTCATGTTTTAGTTATAACCTTCGGTTGTAAAAGTGTTGCCATGACCATTACATAAGAGTTGCTTTTGGTATTCTATTATTGATTGTCCTGCCAGAAGGTAGGCTCGGCCTCTCAATTATTCATAGCTCGATAGCTCGCAGCAGCCGCCCGCAGCTTGGTTGCGAAAATTGTGGTTTTCAGGAAAAGCAGCATCTTCTTGCCAACAAGCTTCTAGCCCCGGATTTCAAATGATGAAACAAACAGTGTGAATCGGATGAAAAGCTCGGGTCGGGGTGGCTCTCAGCTCGGACATAAAGACAGCTTTACCATATCCAATAATATTCGGACTTAAACTTACTAAAAATAAAGGTGGATATCCATTTCTCGGTCGCCCTTGAAATATTCCAATACGTTCAAATAATGTCAGCTGTTCGTAGAACGTGGCACGCGCCCGGACTATCGCTACCGATTCATCTCCCAGAAATTCGAGTCGAGTCGAGTCGAGTCGAGTCGAATCGATCCTTATCAGATTTGATCTCTGTGAGTTTGACTAGAGCGAGTAACAGCAACTTGCCGATACCCTGCCAATGCCATGTTACGAATATTTTTGGACGGCCAACTCAACTGGCAACCTATTTTCAATCAACCAGTAGCGTTTTGCCGAAACTCGTTCACTCAACTCTGATACAACGTTTCGCTGCAACATAAACTTGTCCTGTCCTATCATCTTTCTTCACTCTTATCGATCAAATCGATTTAATATGTTTGCTAAGCTGAATTTTGGCTCATTTCATCTCGATCTCGACCTGCTAGCTCGACCTGCTAGTTCGGTCTCGGTCTCGGTCTCGGTCTCGGTCTCGGTCTCGGCCACGACCGCGGCCTCGCCTTCGCTCCCACCCCCACTCTCGCTCTTCCACTTGTCGGATCTCTAATTTCAATTTGAAGAACATCTATAAAATGAACCTAAGACTGTATCTCTCCGAATAAGCTGATAGTTGGCGAAGCGTTTCCCGAGCGTCTTCCCTGTCGCAACTAATGACATCATATTCTGGAATAAGGCGTTGTTCGTAATTTGGCAGAAGGTCGAATTTTGTTGACGG
This sequence comes from Ectemnius continuus, assembly GCA_910591665.1. Classification (NCBI taxonomy): domain Eukaryota; kingdom Metazoa; phylum Arthropoda; class Insecta; order Hymenoptera; family Crabronidae; genus Ectemnius; species Ectemnius continuus. The sequence goes on along the minus strand of OU342868.1, from coordinate 175,384 downwards.
CTTGCTATATCGAATGCTGGCCGACGCTCAGAAAAAAGAGACTTGCCAATGGTAGTGGGAGAGTGGCGGGGAGGCATTATCGAAGGGCAAAGAAAAGTGATAGAGAAGAGTGTTGGTTGGGCTTGGCCCTATTCTATATAGAACCACTTGTTCCAGCCAACGTACCAGAATCGGGAAGCAATCGAGGAAAGTATTGTGAAGGCTGGCAGCACGAATTATCCACAAAGCGGCGGAGGCACCGCTGGAACAGGAGGCGGAACAGGAAAAATGCCCTCACTCAACAATAATCTCTCGGAGCTGGACTCTCTTCTTCAGGATTTGAGCAATGCGCGTTACAACGCGCATTATCAGGAAAGAGGTCAGGGTTTTTCCGCCAATATGTTGGGAAGCAAGTGAGAGTGTCGCGACCGAGAGCAGCCCGATTCGGCGCTGCGCTCCCGTCCGCTCTCTCCTCTCCGCTTGTCGTTCCCTACTAATCCTCGCTCTGGGAGAAAGATAGGATCGATTGGCGATGGCTATCGACATAGATCAATTTCGTTGCAGAAAGTCGAATTTCCACTGGTGGAATGAATGGTGGCAGGGACAGCCCAATGCTTCGTTCACCGAGTAGTATGTCTGCCTCTAGACCGACCGTCGATTCTTTATTGGAAGAACTCAGTACCGCGGTACCAAATGGGTGAGTCAGCTTGCATTTCCATAACGTCCCCCCACCCTCCAAGGGAAATACACAAATTACAATCATCTGCACATACATTCTATTATGATAGAATAATATAACTTAACTTCTTTACCAACTAGCAATTGTTGATTGCTGGATACCTAGTCGACCGGCATCCAGAACTAATGAATGTTATACGAAAAATGATCAATCTGCCGCCGCGACTTGGATAAAACTAAAATCGAGATGCTATTGCCCGGTTTAGAGATTATCCTAGCGACGGGCGAGTAAAAGTAACCATCCAGGAGACGACTACTGAGGTACAACCTGTCTATGATGCATACTCCACGAGGTCGCAACACGGCTCGTTGAATCGGAACGAGCAACATCAACCAACTTATACCAATGGACACACGGCCAGTAATGCTACCAAGGAACTGGACGATCTGATGGCCTCCCTCTCCGAATTCAAGGTATGCCGATCTCTTCTTCATTCTTCCAGAAAGCTCTTTCCTCATCGATTGCTTCTTGCATATATCGATATCTGCTTGCCCGTCGGTCCACCGATTAATCGATGATCGCGCCATTAGCCATTACAATGCTCCGTACTATTAATTCCCTCTAGATCGTGAAAACACTGGCGTTGGAAGCGTTCCTGCCCATTCTTGGCTGCGCGCGTTACTAAAATAACTTTCATACCGTCATCATCCACCATCCACCATCCTCCGAAATCTAGCATCGGTGGCCCACGTTGTTGGCTCCTCCACCCTACCCCAGCTCTCCTTTTCTTTACACCTCCAATGGTCTCTCTCCCTCGTGGGAGAGGGAAAACACATGATACTGGGTAGGGGAAGGTGAAGCTACCGAAGCTGCCGAATCTTCGAAAGCTTCTAGTCAGTCTGCAAGCTCGTCTCTACTACTCGACATCCTCTGGGACCCGCAGCATTATTCACCACCACCACCACCACCACCACCACCACCATCACCACCACCACCACCGCTTGGTACAGCGCTCGCCTGCAACACTCTCAGACATATCCTGCCTCACCCCCATAAACTCCACAATCTCCAGATAGCTGACAACCCCTTTGCCACCGTTATCTTTTAACTTGTTCATTTCTCGCGCGTCCCTCGATTCTCCCAGAAACAATCTCTTGCACGTATATACCATACATACTTTTACAGATCAGTAGCGGCTCCCATCAACAACAAACGGTGACTGACTCACCGTACGCGAAACCTAACAAGGCTACCAAGAGTTCGCAAAGCCCGCTTCCAAGCGAGGGCACGCAGACACGAATTCACATCACAGAGACCCACACTACTCATCATTATCAGCAACAGGGTGAGAGCCATCATCCTCCGCAGGCTGCGATTCAAGCCAAGCAGAACCAGTTGGATTCTATGCTAGGAAATCTCCAAGCAGACATGAGTCGCCAAGGAGTTAATACCACCCAGAAGGGTTGTTGCAGTGCTTGCGAGAAACCCATCGTAGGACAGGTGAATTGAATTACCTGGGTACATTCCTAGCGTACCGCTAGCTTCGGCGATGGGCTGTCCTTGTTTCTAAATAAACCTCTTTTCTCTTCACGTCTCTAGGTGATCACCGCCCTGGGCAAAACTTGGCACCCAGAGCATTTCACTTGTACCCACTGTAATCAAGAGCTGGGTACGCGAAACTTTTTCGAAAGGGAAGGTCGTCCCTATTGCGAGCCCGACTATCACAATCTCTTCTCGCCACGTTGCGCCTACTGCAACGGTCCCATCCTCGACGTAAACTCCTTAAACTTTTACTCGGCACAGCACAGCACGCACCTCTTCAGCATCCGTCTTTTCGCAAACCTTTGAATTCTTTCAGAAATGCGTAACCGCTTTAGAGAAAACTTGGCATACCGAGCACTTCTTCTGTGCTCAGTGCGGTAAGCAATTCGGTGAAGAGGGATTCCACGAGAGAGATGGAAAGCCTTATTGCAGGGAAGATTACTTCGATATGTTTGCACCAAAGTGTGGCGGCTGTAATCGTGCCATCATGGAGAACTATATCTCTGCCCTCAACAGCCAGTGGCACCCAGATTGTTTTGTCTGCAGGGTATGTGCCAATTTATACATTGATGCTACTAACATTACTTCAGTTTTCTCTTCCAGCGATCCATTCAGATATGAAAAAGCAAATACTTTTGGCCGCCTGGTGGCTCCTTTTAAATTATTTACATTACAGGACTGCAAGAAGCCAGTTTCTGGAAAATCATTCTATGCGATGGAGGGCAAACCCGTTTGCCCGAAATGCGTTGGCGTAGATGACGACGAGGAGGAAGCTGAGGAGGAGGAAGCATAAAGCTTTCCGTTTCTCATGTAAAAGCCCATTTGTCCCGAGTTATGCCCTTGGGTTCCATTGATGTCGAGCCCCCCCCAAAAAAAAACCCTCCACACGCACACCTAGCCCCTTGCCCCTTGCCCCTTGCCCCTTTGCCCTTTTTTTTCTAGCCAAAGGTTTAGGTGCGGCACAGGCGTCAATGGATCGAGCGTGGCATTTCCTATTGTTTTATGCAGCTTGTTTTCTCGCAATCTTCTAGTGCGCAACGTACACAGGAACACATGCATACACATACACATACACATACTCACGCGGAGACACGCCTTAAAGTTAGACAGTGCACCGTGCACATCTGCCAACTAGATAGAAAATCTATCATATCTGTGGAACGAACTTTAGTAGGACATTTAGAATTCTTAATGGGAGCCGCGAACAGTTTTCTTTCCGATCTATGGAAATTTTTAACTAGGAAAACATTATTAATGCCTCAGTACTGTACATCCTAACAGAGATTGATGATAATGTATTTGAATAAAAATAAATAGTAAAAACAATATGAAAACAAAAACACAACTACAGCGGGGTGTGGCTGCTGGGAAGGCTGGCGTGTTGCCGCTCACGCAACACTTACCAAAAAGGAACCGTGGGCGGCGACACCTGACTTCTCACGCTCTATCACCCTGCAGTATATAGTCTATACTATAGGGTGGGAATAGAACATTCTTGTATTGCACACTGCGCGCGGCTCCTTCTCAGATCTCTAGGAAAGCTCTTTTCACTTATCGCTCTTATCGCGTCAAGTTGTAACTTGGCCAATTTCGTAGCCAGGTGTAGTTGAGTAGCCAGTATCTGTGTGTGTGTGTGTGTGTGTGTTCCACCAGGTGTAGGCGCAATATTAATATTGCCTCCTCGAACCTTTCAGATCCCGTCCATACAAATTTTAGTCACGGTTTGTCTTGGATTTCAGGATTGTCGGCAAAAGTTCCAAGGGGGCTCCTTCTTCGATCACGAGGGCTTACCCTACTGCGAAACACATTACCACGCAAAAAGGGGTTCCTTGTGTGCAGGGTGTCACAAACCTATCACAGGTTCAATTTTACTTCCGCCCTTATCCCCATTTCCTCACATTCTTCAAGTTCTGGACAATATAATTTTTGTTCCAGGTCGATGTATAACAGCCATGTTCCGCAAATTTCATCCGGAACACTTTGTCTGCGCATTCTGCTTAAAACAATTGAATAAGGGTACCTTTAAAGAACAAAATGACAAACCATATTGTCACGGTTGCTTCGATAAATTATTCGGTTAAAACTAAAGAGTAGCTGCCGAAAACTGGGCACTGTTTTACGATCTGGTGCGAGCGAGAATCCGAAGCGAATTCTCTCTTTGACGATTAAGATACATTGTTAACTATTCCAGCAGCCTTCCAGACTCCTAACGAGGACCTTGACCCATTCGGAACTTAACGAATATTCTTAGCTCAGCTGAGACAGGATGGGGGCTCATCGCATATTTTTAGCCTCCAATCTAACTGAACCAGACTCCTCCTTCATCCCTCTTAAGTAGGAGGAACCACTAACACTCTTATGATCATTTTATAGCATTTACCTACTTGCCATTGAGTGGGAAAGTTTGAAAGTTCAAGGACATTCATTAATTAATAAAGATAAAGAAAGGTGCTAATCAGTAGCTACTAACACTCAGAAGATATCTCTAGACAAAAGGTGCTTGATATAGATGTAATGACGAGCTACTGATTCCACACAATAGCTTTCATCTATTTTATTATAGACATTCTTTGCAAACGTTAATATTATGGCTAATCCACTACTGTTAAGTTCTGCGTAGTTTGAATACATTTATATGATAGTTGGAAAAATGGGCTGTTCAATTTACTGCACTAACAGTTCTCTCACACTATTTTTGTACTGACACTCACTGGAAGCAGTTAGGGCCTTGCACGGATATAAGATATTTTGACAGAACGTACACACTCAAAGGCACGTTCGTCTAGAATTCGGTCGAAATCGGTCGAAAAAAATACACCTGCATTTCTTTCCATCGTTTATTTGGCATAGCAACAAACAATCAGCAGACTTTCTTCGTTTTACCATGTACCACTGTTCGGGAAATGGCTAATTTATATTACACAGAGATATACTTATAGAAACAGAGAAAGGACTATGCATGCGTACATACATGTACAGGGTGAGTCACTTGCCTTTGAATGACCACCAAAAATGGGATATTTTCGGTGGTCAAAAATATGGGGAAAAAAAAATTTTGAGCTAGGGCTCTGGAATTTTTTCTACTTCTTCCTCGATGCAAAAAAACACTTTCTACAAAATTTCAGCCCCGGAAAAAGTCGGGAAGATAAAAAAACATGGGGAAAACCATCGAAATCAAATATTCCAGATCGGTTTTCCACGTGTTTTAGGTAGAATTCCGGCATTTCCCCCACAACATTTATGTTTTTTATCCGTTTTGAGACACGAGTAATCGAAAAATCAAGCGTTCGTCCCGGTCCCAGAACCTTCGAAAAATCGAAAATTTTTGAAGGGGTATGCCTTAAAAAATTTGTGAAAAAATGAATTTTGAGCTGGGGGTCTGGAATTTTTTCTACTTCTTTCTCGATGCAAAAAAACACTTTCTACAAAATTTCAGCCCCGGAAAAAGTCGGGAAGATAAAAAAACATGGGGAAAACCATCGAAATCAAATATTCCAGATCGGTTTTCCACGTGTTTTAGGTAGAATTCCGGCATTTCCCCCACAACATTTATGTTTTTTTTCCGTTTTGAGACACGGACAATCGAAAAATCAAGCGTTCGTCCCGGTCCCAGAACCTTCGAAAAATCGAAAATTTTTGAAGGGGTATGCCTTAAAAAATTTGTGAAAAAATGAATTTTGAGCTGGGGGTCTGGAATTTTTTCTACTTCTTTCTCGATGCAAAAAAACACTTTCTACAAAGTTTCAGTCCCGGGAAAGATCGGGAAGATAAAAAAACATGAGGAAAACCGCTAAAATGAAATATTCAAGATCGGTTTTCCCCATGTTTTAGGTAGAATTCCGGCATTTCCCCCACAACATTTATGTTTTTTATCCGTTTTGAGGGACGAGCAATCGAAAAATCAAGCGTTCGTCCCGGTCCCAGAACCTTCGAAAAATCGAAAATTTTTGAAGGGGTATGCCTTAAAAAATCTGCGAAAAAATGAATTTTGAGCTAGGGCTCTGGAATTTTTATGGTATCTTTCTTGATGCAAAAAAATATTACCCACCAAATTTCAGTCCCGGAAAAGGTCGGGAAGTCCACCAAAAAAATAAGGGCTAGGAGAGTTCTGATTGAGAGGCAAGTGAATCACCCTGCACTTCCGTGTATGTACATAGACTAGTCCGAGAATAAGATTACCAGTCGGCGTATGCCACTGCCGAGGACACACAAATTACTTCGCTCATTTTTATCTTTGAAGCAAAGATAGTGATACCACTCACGTAGTGTTCTTTGTAGGGAAATGTATAAAAATATACAAAACGTTGATTTATCAGCCAAAAAGTAAATGGTGATATTTGTAGGCGGTGTAGACGTCACTACATAGCGAAGATCGCTCGACTTTTCATAGATCGCCTCCAAGTGAGCGCGATTGTTAGTTTAGAAGTCATGCTAATGCAGGAAACAGTTCTGAGAAGCTTTCGTTCCATAGATCCGTGAGTGGCAAATTCTTTTGTGTAGTCAAAATGTCCGAAGTGTGAGAGCTGTTAGGCTCACAATCTGCATCCGAGGCGCTGGAATCTGTTTTTCCTGACGAATAATATCCAGTGTCCATGTCTTCGGAATGTCTACTAGAGGGTGATAGGGAATCGGCACAAGTATAAGTGGGTGACAATTGCCCCGAACGATTGGTCGTCGAGTACGATGAGTCTCCTCGTTGATTGATATGATTCTCCGTGACAACTTGTTCCACAGGCTCCTGAATCCTGATTATGGTCTCATCACCAGGGTAAACAATTGTTATGGAGTTTGTTGCTTCGTCATAGGTACCATACATCATGTCCAAATCATCGGCAGAAGCCTTTAGCTCTCTGTTTACATCTATTTTACTGCTTGTGGATTTGAGTGGAGTCACAGTCCTTTCCACTGTGGCATTGCTACTCTTATCAACAAGATGCCAGGAACCATTGCTTTTCAAGCCTCGACGACTTCTATTGGTTTCCACATTTTTTGATGCCTGCCCCACCATTCTTTTTGGATTGTTACATTTCTCAAGGGTATCCTCCTTGCAGAGCACCTGTGCACAACATATTTCAGACACCGTTAATGATAGGCCTACAAAAGTTATCGGCTCGAGCTTACATCAGAAACAAGGGACAGGCAGGGCGTGAATTTGTTGATATGTCAGAAATAAGAGTGCCCTTGGCCTGCCCCGTGCTTCTAGGAATCACATTTTTCTAAGAGAAGCATCAAGAGCCCAGAAAAAACTCACTTGTTCATTTGATTTATAAGGATTTCCTTCCACTTCTGCGGTAACCTCTCGCAGAAGGCTTTCGGCGAGTTCCTCCAACCGATCGATGTAATCGTCTCCTTGGAGTTCACCAAATAGTTCTTCGAGAGGAGGTAAAGGGTCAAAATCTTTAGGAGAATCGCAGCTCCTGGTGTTAGTGTCAGGCACGATGCCAGCTTCGTCGTTCCACCCTGCTGCCGAGGGTTTAAGGGGGACTCTGTAGATCCCAGTGAGGATACGGCGCAGCCGACACGGGCCTGACACATCGAACAACCGAGCTTCCCTGTGCTTCCTTTTTCCCTTTCAATTCTCAATCTTCTTGTCTCAATGCGCAGCGCATCATTTTGCGACTTTAGCGCTGTGCATTCCCTCGTTAATGCTTCATTAGTTTGCTTCAGTCTTCGCACGCTCTCTTCCAATTCATCCAGTCGGGCCTTTTTACGGTCCCGCGATGTTTGCGCAGCAACCCTGTTCTTCAGCTTTCTAAAATTAATCAATTACGAATATCGAGTTATGACACTTGTCAATCCTGCGAATTTCTCCAGCGATTTATAGAGCTATTTGCTGGCAGTCAATAGAAACACTCCCTTACTTCCTCTGTAGCTTCTCCTCCCACGTTAAATGATCTAATCGTCGCTTCTTTCCTCGAACGCAAGTTCCACTTTTAAAGAATACGTGTTCTTCCTCAATTTCATCTGGTTTCACAATTTTTCTCGCTTTCATCTCCGTTTTGCAGTTCAGCGCTGAGCTGATAGAATTGACTTTGCTATCAGATACGCTCGCCATCATTCCCGAGGTGCGTGCCAGTTCTGTTGGCAAACTAATCAGAACCCTCTTCATCGCATCGACCCACTCAGCAGATGTTATTTCTTGCCTTGCTGGAATGTCGAGCCAACTGGAGCCAACAACTCTCACGCCTTTCTACTTTCGCCCCAGCGGTGCTTTTCTCCCGAATTTGATGAATATACTCTGTCGTGGGACACTCTCCCAAATTTGATCATAGCAAATTCATCTGTACCGATGCAACCCACTAACTCTCGTCTAAATATCTTGCATTCTTATTTTCCGACTGTTGCTCCGTAACCGTCCCAACTAATACCAATAGCTCCTATCTAATATCTCCGACCGGTCTGCCGAAACACTAAGATGCACCCCGACTACTCAATACACAACAGTCACTCGCAAGCACGCAAGTTAGCTACCGCTTTGCATCACTTTCCATCACAGCACAATGTACTCCTATACTCTACTGCATTCCATCCTTCGCATCATGCTCCATTTTGGTAGAATCTGACCAATCCCGACCTGCTGATGTAAAGCAAAACCTATGTGGTTCATCGTTATTGGCTGGCAATTGGAATGACGTAGCTCCAGTGCAACGCCTAGCCATTTATATATGCGTGTAGTAATATATATTGCATACCAGTCATGCATCGTCTTACGTCTTATCTATAAACTTGACGCGCACTTTTATTACGTTTTATGAGTCGCCCCCTCCCAACCCCGCCCCTCTCGCCACACACGCACGTACACGCAAAAGCTTTAAGCAGCTACTATGTAAGAATAGGAATAGGAATTATAGGGTCGAAGCGGCCGAAGCGGCCGAAGGTTGCTCGAATTCCTCGTATATCTTGACGCAGTTACATACGTTTTGATATTACATTAATTGAAGCGGCGGCGCAGGTATATGTACATATATGTTTAGAAGATATGGTATAAAGTCAGCCGGGCATCAGTCGTAGTCTAAATAATTGAGGACGCGCAGAGATGCGCATATGTATGAACTGGTATGGACGCATGCACGCACGCACGCACGCACGCATACATAGATAACAATTGTGTCATATCCGAGCGATATTTGTCATGAAGATGAGCCATTAGCCTTGAGGAAGGAGTTGTTGGAAAGAGGATTTGAACGAGAATGGTAGGAGCTGGTAGGAGCCGTAGGAGCGAGCGCGAGCATCTATTTGGTAGATATGAATGGAGCATCTATCTAGATAGTATAGGGCCTCTCCGAGGAGAGTGAAGACGGCGAGGGAACAGCAGAGGCGCGTCGTGAGTGTTCCAGCAAGTAAGCGACACTTGCTCTCCACTCTCCAGTCGCAGCTCGACGGCCGGCTTGGAACGATCGAGCTGGTTTCTGCCTAGCGGGCTGTATTGTGCAGTAGCATAAAAACGTATAAGCGGAAGCCTGCGAGTAGAGGCTTGTGTGCGTGAGTGTACGGGTGTGCGTGCATAAGTGTGATGCGGCGACAGCTATAGAATTGGCAATTTGACAGACGCGCGGACCGATCGACGCATGGCAAGGCTGAGACGCCTCGCCAACAGAACTGGCCAAAATTGTACGATATATTCGGCTGTGTGCTGTGATTTGGAGGAAGAGGACTCATCCGCATGCTGCAACCAGTTAGAAAGAGGGAGAAAGGGAGAGAGAAAGAGTGCATGTCTGGCCATCTGAGAGCCAAGGATACAAGCCGAATTTGACATCATTCCTCTCGCGAGTCAACGTTCTTCTTTGCCATTGTTTTATCAGAGGAATAGTAAGGGCAGAAGAGGAGGAGTGGTGCCGGCGGCATATGAGGAAAGTTACGGAACGCCCAAATTGGCCAAGAGCCCAGTACAGTGTAGACGTCTGTCATGGAAGAGCCTAGAGTCATATCAGGCAGGATCTCCTATTAGAGAATAGAGGGGGCCCAATACATTTCTGAAAGAGTAGCATGTAGAATGATTTGAAGAAGGGAGACTCGCAGGAAGAATTAAAATCTTAGCGTGACCAATCGGGAGAAGAGGAAAGAGGGAAGGTTGTACGCATGCAGGAAGGCAGGCAGGGTAGAGGGAGGCGAGGTAGGCGTACGAGGAAAGCAAGGAACTTTGCTCGGCGCTTTTGACGGAAAAGAAGGCTGCCGTTGGAAAGAGACCTGTCCGTACTACACGCTGCTCCAACGCCCCATCTTGCACTGCTCCTTTTTCCTTCAAGATCCATAGACCGATCGACCGACCAACCGACCAACCGACCGTGACCGACCGACCGACGGATGGACGGACGGACAAATAGATACACAGGACACTGGAGAGGGCAAGAGAAAGAGAGGCAGGGCGGCCAAGCGTCTTGAAGGATAATACAGGCAGAAATGTGAAAATAGATTTTTTTGTTCGCTCCGTCTTCTCGGGGCTCTCCTTGGTGTTGGATATAGCCAATTGGTCCAACCCTTGGTTAAAATAGCCCCGCATCGCAATCAGTATTATCCGCAAAATCCCGCATGGTAAACTGAACACTCGCGAGAGTAAATTCCCTCGTGCAATTCACTTGAACGGCCCAATCTCCTTTTCTCCCATGTGATTCTCTGGGCTGTCGTCAGTCTGTGAGATTGACATTCGCGAGACTATAGGGCTCGATAGTTGGAGAAGGGAAGAGAGAAGAGAGTGAGAGGAAAGGAGAAACGGAGAAACGGAGAAAAGGAGCGGCACATTTTCGCATTAAGAAAGCCTCATTCTTGGAATTGGGGAATTGCTGTATCGGCAGGCAGCACGAGGCTCTTACCCAAGAAGACCAGTCTCCTGCCGTGACGAGCTGGCAAGCTTAAAGTGTACAGCCCCCCGTACATTGGCTTTGGATGGAGGTGAAAGGAGCGTGAGGCTTCCACGCAATGAGAGGCTAGCGTTGGCTATCTGTCATTTATCAGAGGGTGAGCAAAAAGGGACGGTTCGACGGAAGGCTAGATAGTAGGAGGTGTCCAACATGGCCGCTGCTTGCTACGAAAAGGAAGTGGTGGTGGGTGCCGCTATACACGGACACGGTCACCATCTCCACCATCACCACCATCATCATAGCCATCAACGTAACCATCATCACCATCACCATCAGCAACAGCAGCAACAGCAGCAGCAACAACATCATGGGATTGCGAATGACGGAAGTACAGGACAGACCATACTGCCGGCTGACACGAGTGGCATTCTCGATGTGACCATTGGTGTCGGGCCGACCTCCTCGGCTAGCAATGCAATTAACCCTCTGAGCAAGCTGAACGCCAGCCGCAATACCAGCTTGGCTAGCAATGGCAGTGCCAATACGGGAGTTACCCCGTTGAAAGCTGGCGCTTCCACAGCAACGACAGTAACAGCCGCAGCTACAGCTACGGCAACTGCTGCGGCTGCTGCGGCTGCAGCTGCTGCGACGGCCGCAGCCGCTGCTGCAGCAGTGGCTGTAACTACCTATAAGGACTACAAAGATTACTCGCAGCCTCTTCACGTCGATTGCAGTGTCGAGTACGAGCTTCCAAGTCAAGCGAAACCACCGCCCGGTGGCGGTGAGCCACTGCTAATGATACATCCGTGCTACTATCGTCGTGCCGAACGAGAAAGGAGAAGCCCTTTTGTGAACAATCTGCCACCGCCGAGCAGCACATCCATAAGTTCCTCGCGAAGAAGTGGTCGAAGAAGTACATCGAGCAGCAGTAGCACAATAGCAAACAACAGTGCCACTGGCGGCTCTGCTTCGGCCTCGGCGGTTTCCTCGAGCTCGAGCTCGAGCTCGAGCCTCGCGGTTGCAGCAGCCACTTCTTCCCTCATCTCTTCCTCTATTTCTACCTCGCATGTTCCTTCAAGTGGCAGTGCTAACAACGTATTGGTCGCTTCCTCGGCAAACGCGGCAAGCAGCGATTCTGCCGTCGAAGTAGGATCGAATCTTCTAAGTACAAGTGGCCGAATGTCGGTTGCAATGGCGGCTTCCTATCGAGCAGCCCTCACTGCTGCTGCTAGTCTCTCGCAACAGCAGCAACAGAGACGGCAGCATCATCCACACCAGCAACACCAGTCGGCAACCCACCATCACCATCATCGAACTCACGCTCATGCCCATGCGCTTCATACGAGCCAAGTGCAACTTCAGCAACAGCAGCAGCAACAACAACAACAACAACAGCAACAACAACAACAACAACAGGGATCAGGGACACCAAGCACCAGCACTGGCAACGAGCTCATATCTGCTGACGAAAAGGCAGTCATATCAGGTATTTATCAACATTACTTCCGTGCGATGCGCGCCCACAACAACCCTCATCGCCAACAACAGCAGCACCATCAACAACAGCAGCAGCAGCAGCAGCAGCAGCAGCAGCAGCAGCATCGGACCCATCAATTACATCTTCAATCTCACCAAAGCGATAGAAGTTCCTCTTCGACATCGGCCACGCCAACAGCCACAACGATCTCGAATATTTTACGACAAAGCTATCAGCAAACTTATAATGCGACTACAAACTCGAATACATCGGTTCTACAGCGTAGTGCGGCAGCTTCGGCAATCGGTCACCATCCATATAGGCGACCCACGGCAGCGTTGCTGTCACGCGCGGCATCGCACATAAGCCAGCAAACCTCCTCCTCATCTTCCTCCTTGTTCTCTGCCTCCACGTCTATCGGTGCTTCCAATGCCGTATCCGCAGCTGCGGCTGCGGCCGGTGTCTCAAGCGTGTACGCGAGCACGATTCACAGGCATCACGCGACTTCGTTGCATGCTCTTCAGGCAGCCACCTTTTATGAGACACCGGGATATCATGCCCTTCTACCGCAGAGTTAGATCCCTCTTCTCAATTTATATTCGCGCAAGCAACCTACCACCCGGCTGACGGCTCTTCTACTTTGTCTGTACACCTTCTACTTATATTACTATGCCAAGACGCATTTCGCATTCGCAACGTCTATTTACGCCTGCTGTATTCTCGGTCACGACACTATAGGCCATCCTCTTAATGGCCTGTTCGTGCGCTGTACGATGTGAGCGGGTGGTCGCCAGTCGAGCCGGCAGCCGGAAAGCTCTGCTCATAGAATGCACACACGGTGAGTGTGTATATGTCTATCTACGAATAGTGGCTCACCGGGATAGAAGGTCCGAGAGGTTAGAGAGAAAGAGAGGGAGGGAGGGGCTGGGGGGGGGGGGGGGGGTGGAGAGTAGCGTGCATGCGTACATAGAGAACAAGGATGACTGATGAAGAGATCGGGAGAATGATAAAAGGAGAAAACGAGAAAGCGCCCAGGAGTACGAAATGCTAAGAGTCGAAGGAAATTAGATATTAGAGTGAAAGAGACCGAAGGGCAGGCACTGACATTGGCATTGGCATTGGCATTGGCATTGGCATTGGCATTGGCAGTAGCAGTAGCAGTAGCACTAGCACTAGCACTAGGACTAAGAGTAGAACTAGCACTAGTCTAGTACTACTAGACGACACGTATTACAAGGTGAAGAGGGTAGGGGGTACGTTCGTGCGTTCGTCCCCTGCATGTCGTCGAAGGTTTTCATCCACCTGCGATATAAATATGGCAGCCAGGTATAGAAATCCATTTGCTTAGATGCGCGTGAACGACTTATTTTTCCTGAGCTTTCGATCGCACCGGCCAAAAGATTTGCCCCGGGGGCCCCCCCCCCCCCCCTCAATTCTTGTCCCTTCCTGCCAAATCCATCTCTTCTACAGGCTACGGCTTCTCTTCACTTCCTTTCACATCGCTGTTCTTTCATTCTACCGGATTTTCTTTCTCGCTAAATCCGAATTGTACGCAAACGTCTTTCGTTGGATGAGTAGTTCTTCAGTAATAGTTGAGATTATTTTTCAAGAGTGTTCTTCTCCTTGGATAAGGCCAAAAATATCGCCGATGCGATAGACTAAGATTTAATTGAATGTCTACGGGTTGCTAATGTGAGTCAACTGTGCTCCGCCGTTCGCCAAACGTGATAAACGCCTATAGGCAGATCGTAAGATTAAGGTAAAAGATAGTTTGGTCTCTAGGGTAATATCCCTTTCGTGTATTCTTTGCCCGGCCTGTATTCTGCGGCCGGTGGGACGTCCCGGAAAGGCGGGGCCCGACCGAAGCAGAATTTCATGTTTTTTGTCGTTCATCCTTTTGTAAGAACGCGTTCAAGGAGAAACGTACGGGGAGAGGGTATTTCGTTACACGGTAACGATCGATCAACGTGACCACACAACCGCACCGCACCGCACCGCACCGCACCGCACCGTACCGCGTCGCACCAACGGTACGGCCAAATCGTGGCGTGGTATAGTCTGGCTGGGCACGGAATGGATAGCTCGGTCCCTGGTGAAACGAGGAAAGAGCATGGTTCCAGGCACGGGCTCACGGGCACAGCTGAACACAGAGCTCAACAGCGTCCCCCTAGTAGCAGGTCGAGACGGCGGTCGGTCGGTCGGTCGGTCGGTCGGACCGAACCGAGAACCGAGAACCGAGAACCGAACGGTGCCGAGCGCTCGAGTATATATGTAGTAGAGTCGAGCGGTGGCTTGCCGAAGCGATACCCACCCAGCTGGCATATAGCAACATACATAGCCTAGCATATAACAGTATACAGAAGCATATAGGGATAGGGGATGGCGTGCGGCGGCACGGGGCGAAGGATATCTGAAATGTGTTGCAGGGAGTGAGGTAGAGGCCAAGTATGACGCGCAAGACCGAGGACCGAGTCCGGGACAGTAAAGAGCAGCAAACCATGCAGCCGAATCGAGTCGAGTCGAGTCAAGTCGAGTCAAGCCAAGCCAAGCCAGGAAGAGTAGAGTAGTGTCGGATCCAGTCGAGAGCAGAGTAAACGAGACGAAATGAGAAAGGTTTGGCAGAGGCGAGGCACTGGCACAGCCAGGGAAAGAGAGCCGATATAAGGGACTGAGAGAGAGAGAGAGAGAGAAAAGGGGGAAAAGGCAGCCAAATGCAGTAAGGATCGGTAAGGGGCGGTAAGGGGCGCGGTCAAGACAGGAATTGCTAGACGGCCGAAAGTCAGTAGCAAGGAAGACGCCAGTTTCGAAATTCGACGATAAAATAGGAAATAATACAGGGCCGAGATTTTACTATCACTGCCCTTATCATTCATATAACAAAAATTTGGTCGCCTCTAACATCGGCGTGATTTCTTGCTCGAACCACTTGCTTCTGCCCTAAAATCTTACGCTGAACAATAACTTCCAAATAATGTATCTCTGCTAGTGGTCTAACAGAATAGAGGAAAAGCAAAATAATTGCTTGCTGGCGCCGGCGCCTCCGCTGCTCGAACGACGCCCTTAACTCTACTGTTCATTTCATGTAATTTACACTTGAGATTCCTTCTATCGACATTCCACCGCCGGTGAATGCTTGACGACGTAAGCCCGTAAAGGCTAGAGCCGCAATTACACGTTAGCCGATTACCGATACGCTGGCCGCGACATCCGCTTATACTTAGACCGGCACACAACTAACCTCTATGTCCATGCCGATGTTTCTCTGAAAATCAGCAGGGAAAAGAAAGAAGATGCACTTGAAATAAAGGTAGTTATTCTCTCTCATTGGAGGTCCCGGCAAGCTTGTTATGTAATACAATAACATCGGCAATGAGTAACTAGGAAGCGTCGCACGCAGAGAAGTTGATGCTGTCTTTGAAAAGGCTTCGCTTCCCAGCAACTCGTTCCTTTTTACACCTTTAGCTTGTTTCCCCGCTCGCTCGCCCTCCGTATCTCCTCATTTCTCGGAAGTTCCATAGTTTCGTTGGGTCATACTTTCCTAATGTCTCTCAATCAAACTTCCTTCAACAGATATCTCTCTTAATAATTGCATTCGATTAATTCGTTTGCCTCGAATAGACGTGCGACAAGAGTGAGAGTTAGAAGAGCACCAAATGATTTCCTACTGCAATGCCACTACTCTCTTTCAACCAATTGAGCCTACCCTCCTTCTCTCTCCTTCACTCTTATCTGCATGCTTCCTAACGCATAACATGTCCTTTCAGCTCTCACTTCCTCTCCGCCCCCTCACAAACGTCCAACTAACGAACAGTACTACAAGTACAAGTGCCGAAATCTTTGCCCGAAAAGCGGATCTGCCGTAGAAGCTCCACCCTGACACCGTCTCTTTACTAGGGCTCAACTAAAAGTATTGCAAAGATCTCGACCCCGTTTTCTCGGCCTCTTCCTAGTTCAATGAAGTTCTTGCCAACCAACCAATCAACATCTACTTCAATCGCTCGGCCGTGTAGCTTTTCAGTCTCCGTTCACGCATACTGTACACTATACAGGTTCTATCGCATTGACCTCTCTGCCAATGAATACGCTTATGCAAGAGAGTCGGAGCGAGGCGAGGCGAGGCGAGGCGAGGCGAGGCGATCAGCTCCTTGTGAGTAGCTTGAATTTGACCGGTGACAAGAGCGAATGTTAAACAGGAGTATTCCACAATAGAATTCACTGGGTAGCGGCTTGTGCCATGAAAATCATTGCTTCGCACTCACTCTATGTATTATTTGAGCGTGAGTGCGACTGCGCGTGAGTGTGGGTGTGGGTGTGTATCGTGCGGGGAGGGGAGGGGAGGGGAGGGGGCGGCTAATGCAGCGGGCTGTCCTTTAAAGGAACGAGGCAACATGACTGCCAAATAAGACTGTTAGACCAATAGATTATTCTTCCTACTTTTTGCATCGTTCTTATCTTCCATTCCAGTCGTATTGCTGATTATAGAAACTTGCGTTGCATTGAGTTGCAGTTCCGAGGTGTCGCTATTCAACTACCACTTTCCTGCGAGTACAGTATTAAATAGTTGTTGCATTTATCGGGCCGTCTTTTCGGCCTTGGTCTATTTTTTCGTGAATTACATAGAGGCAGCCACTTTTCAACTGGAGCGTTTGCTCGCTCTCCAGAAACACTTGACTTTCTTATCAGGGGAGACTAAGACTCATTGAAAAGGGATCTGCTATCTAGGATGAAGGGAAGGCAATATTTTTTATCCTGGCAGCACTATTTCCTTACCGTTATTTTAATCGAATACACATTTAAGCGAGTCAATAATGTAGTTTAAGATTGATGTTTCGTTAGCCTGAAGAGCGGCATGATCGTTGGTTAATTGTTGACGGTTGATCTTCCGTCGGATGTTGCGAATTGCGTTACTGGTTTTCCCCGGGACAGTGTTAGTGTGTGCTTGGCTTGTTCACAGAACACTCCTGAAACGTTGATCTATTTATTACTCGCGTGCGAGTTCGAACAGCATTGGACACTCTGCAATGCTGTGTGCTTTCTTTATAAAGGACTATGAAAAGTGAGGTGAGGTGAGGGCAGCGCAACAATGATATTCCGCCTAGAATGCTATGTCACCGAATGAGAATAGCTGGATCGGCAGAAAGACCGACGGCTAAACTTCACTCGGCGCACAGCAACCTTCTTCTCACAGTCCCACCAAACGTGGCGCATCCCATTCCTTTTTTACCATGTTGTTTGTTGTCAGGCAATATCTATTTTGCGATAACTAAGAAACACTCCCGATTGACCTGTCTCCTTATGAGCAGTCAAGCAGTGCTGTGATCGCGCGATCAGTACAGCGCTAATCAAAGTCCTTTATTCTGGCCATTTGCATTCTATTTCTTTTAGAGCGAGATAGTAGATCGCATCAGGCATAGCACGACCAACTCAGGAGCCCCTTCTCGTTGGCCTTCTCGAACTCGTGCTTCTCACTCATTCCGGCAGGAAGGGTGAGTGAAAAGTTTCATGTCTCGTCTCATCACATAGCCAGTGACAGAATCGTCCGTATAAGAGATGTGTGCCTGCCGGCTGTGTTACGTTTTCATATGCATATACACTTGTGCATAGACGTGTATCTATATGTATGTATCCTGGGTGCGTATCAGATGAGCGTAAATAATTTTATTGTTCACTACCATTAACTCGGCCTTAAACAAATGACGTAAACTGCCTCAAATTATATTCATATATACTTGTACCGTATAAACGAGCTAGCGCCCTAAATACTGACTGATCAAGGAGCTCGCCTACATGTAGATATTATACGTTACTAGCGATGCAAATCTTTTAATATCAGCGGTTTCGCATTCCTTTTACCAATGATTGGGATGCATTTTAAGGGGGAGGAATCGGAGCGCTTGAGCGCCTGAACTCCTCGCCCATTTGCTATCGAAATGATAAGGAATAGAGGAAGTAGGAAGTGTGGTGTGTGGTGGACCGGCCGATTGAGAGCTAGTGTGGCTATACTGTGTCAGCAGACTCGACGACTGGATAGAGTCGGCAAAATGCTAGATAAGGTTGCAGAGAGGAGAGACCCTTAAGAGAGCAGATATAAATTGTCAATTCGCTTATTGTGCTGCGCTGCCCGATCCCGAGCTAGCCAGAACAATAAGGCTCGCAGCCGGTTGAGCACGATCCATAGCTGAGGAGAGTTAATCGACAGGCCAACTCCCAGCGGCTTTTATGGCACCGCGCTCCTAAAGATATATCTATTTACCTTTTACCTAAAGCTTTTCCTCTGAAATCCTGAAAGAGGACAGGACCCGTTGGAACAGCCGGTCCCAGAACCGACGCGCCTTCACCAGCTAGGTAGGAGAGCATTCGCGTCAGGTATAGCAAGTTTGACAGAAGCGAGTGGGAGTAAAATTGAGAGGACGAAAGGAAGCAGCAGGAGACAGGGCCAGGGCCCCACGGGCAGAGGCAGGCTCGGCCCGGCCCGGCCCGGCTCGGGGCGGCAGTTCCAAAGGCAGGCCCAGGACAGAGCAGAGATCTCCCTCATGCGCCCCCTTCCTCTTTACTTTCCTTCGTTTCGCACTCTTCCACGTCCTCAGGTAGAGAAGAAGGATAGCACGCTACGTGCGCGTCCCATTTCCTACCGTTTCCTGCAAAGCATCAGCCCAGACTGGTGAGAACAGTCGGAGAACGTGCCATGTTTTTCATTGACGGACAGTTTGAAGCAGCAACTAAATTATAAGCTAGAGGCAAGCACAGTTGGAGTGTAGGTCGACTGTGTCAGTGGGGGTAGGTTGCGCCCACCCATCCCGTTCAATAGAGAAGCCTACGAGAGTTGATGCGTCGCGCGTCCTTTGGTAAAGTCAATTCCGATCTGACTATCTTCCTCCCGAGGCTTGCCTAACCCTCTACCGAATTCATCTCTTTCACCCTTCCTCCTTCTCTCCCACGGGCACACACACCACGGGCCTTCTTCAATCAATTTGTTATAAACTAGAGTAGCGGAGCATCCTTCTCGCGACTTAGCTACTATCGATCCAACATAGTCTCTGGGAATGAATATATAAAGGAATAAAGAGAGAACGGGAGTGGAAAGAAGAGGAAAGGTGTGTCGCTAGGAGGAAGAGCAGTAGGATATCAGACGGTGTAGGGCCTATGGGATAATCCTAGCGATTTCAAACGGTAGACCACGCCCTCGCCGCCGCACCATCTCCGCTTCGACGACTCTGCACGATCGATCCTTTCCCTGCGACAAGCTAGCAAAAATTACAGCGGTAAAAGTCGAGCATGAAACCGGACAATCGAATACAGTCCTGGTGGGACCCAGGAGGCCTTTCCTCTCTTCCCAATCGATATCATATACTATCTTCTCTTGACAGTGTTCCGCTGTCGCTGTCGCTGCCGCTGTTGATGCCGCAGCCACTGCCCGCTCTCCTCACGATACTGCCCCTCTATTTGGTCAGATTTCACATCTTTCTTTTTTTCCTAATGTTTTCTACTACAACCTTGGATGAGAGTTAGCCTGCCTGCCTGCCTGCCTGCCTGCCTGTCGGTTAAACGGAGCTCTACCGATGGAAAGTGACTGTCAATGGCGGACAAAGAGCAAGCATACTGACTATCTAAATCCAAAGGGATGGAAGTCTGGAGGTACAAAAAAAGAGCCGTACCTACAAGACTTGGAAATAGTGGGTAGTTGTTTTAATTCTTGGTCGCGATTCTGCTGAACACGTTTGCTGTGCTATTTCTTATAATTAATTGCGAGTTACTTGGCTCGGTTTCGATGGTACATGATAAGGTGAGGAGAGAGAGTGTGTGTGTGTGTGTGTGAGAGAGAGAGAGAGAGAGAGAGGGGGGGGGAGAACGGCATGGTGATTGTCAGATGTGTGTTAAGAATGGTGTAGTGTAGAGGATGGAGTGAGTGGGTATTGCTAGCTAACCAACTACCGCGGTATTACGGAGGGAAGAACATACCTACACATTTAAGATAATGTACAAGTCTCTAGTGTGATACATTTCTACGCTTATTCTCTAACTGTAGTCATGAAGTCTAAAGTACGATACCTCGTTGTGGTTTGTAATGCGAAATGCCAGTAGTCCTGTAATAGTAATACAAACCAGAAGACACGATCAAAATCCGCTTAGGCTGGTTTCAATTTTGCGAGCGGCGCAATACATTTATGTACATTCGTAGATTGGAATTGTCCGACGGCTGACGTCCTTGTAATCGCAAACGAAATAAAGTGTAAGTGAGCGATGAACCGATATGAATTGATTTGAATCGATACGAATTTTTCGCTGATAATAAGGTTGGACTCGTATCGAAGCGCAGCGGCAGAGAATCTGACGATGGACGAATGTTAATGCGAACAGGAATGCATGATTTCTGCAAGTATGGGTCTTGACTGAACCGTCGACGATGCGTGCGTGTTGAATTTGCCGAGCGAGCATCCAAGAGTGTAATGTTCAGTATGTATATAAATTCTGTATATACGAACGGATCATGGACTGTACAATACCACCCAAATATATTTATATTTCATGTTAAAGCAACCTCGATCCAATTCTTGACATAACATATATTCATACATACATTTGTCTATGTGTTGTATCTATCTGCGGATATACTTCTATTGCCTAATAAAGTATTTGTTCCCATTCCTAATGAGTAAGCAGACCTCCGGTAAGTACAAGTCTTGCTCATTCACCTCTTTTCCGACCCGATTCTATGGAGTACACATGGCTATTTAAGAGTGCAATTTGACCTCACAAAAAGCAGGGATATCTGGCTTCCTAGCGCAATTTTGCCTTCCATCAAGGACACCGCGAGATGCAACCACTATGGGAGGCCACGGGGACGACACACTCTTATGCTCCATGTCCGCAAATCAGCTGGCTTCGCAAAGTCTAGGTACTAAGCTGCAGAAAAGAAAACTGCGCCTGTCCGCCTGCACGCCTGCACGCCTGCACGCCTGCCTAGATAGACCGCGTGTCATCAATCACTTTCTTTGTTTTGTCGACGCTATCCTTATGTATGTAGTTTCTACCTGAGAATTGATAGATATAGGTACCATAGTATAGTTTGGTCTTGTAGGTAGGTAGGTACCGACGCGCACGTGCACATTGATTTGTAAGCCAAGCAGCTAAGGTGGTATAGCTATATCTGGCAATTTGGGTGGAATGTGCTTGGTTTATCTTATTCACACAAAGAGGATGGGAAGCATAGCATAATAATGCTAATACCCAGAAAAATCGCCTTGAAAGGGGCGGCGAAGAACTAGTGTAAAATATCGACAAGAAATGATGAATAAAAATGTCAAGACGATAAGACGGTCATACCAGCATACAATATGACACGACTTGGCGCAACTTCATCTCAACCTCTGAGCTAAACGATCTCTCAGAACTTGGATCCCTGGATGTTTATCTATTAGTCTGCAGAGTCTGCCTAAGGCTAGCTGGCGTTTGAAATTGAAGGCGTTCTTTTACTAGCTCGGCTAATTCTCTTTTTAACGCTAAAGCAAGAGTACCGAGGATCTACCGCCTTTGTGAAAAATCTCATTGAGAATAAAGAGTTTTAACCTACATACGTTGCTAGGATTGATAGTAGTTAGTTACTTGTTGGTAGTTGTATGTCGACTTGAACAATTGAAATTAGGCTTACGTGTCACATATGACACGCTCGCCACCTTTTACTTTTATACTCTTTGAATAGAATGAGAGACGAACGATATGACGTGTCATTCTGACAAGTATCTGGAAAAGCCAAGTGTTCGCGTTGGACAGCCTAAATCAGCCTAAATTATAAATGGCTGGACAAATGAATGGAAGAAGGAAGGAAGGGAGAAGGGGAGGAAGGCAAAAAAGGAAAGGATGAAATAAAAGGCAGATAGATGGACATCATCCGGTTGATTTGTGGTAAAGATTTGTCCAAGTCTGATATCTCTGATATGTTTTCTGCTTTTCTGCTTTTCTGCTTTTCTGCTTTTCTGCTTTTCTGCTGTTGGATCCTCTTTGGCTAGCTTCAACTGAGGAAATCTGACTGTAAGTTGTAAGGCTAGGTCGGCTAGGTCTGAAAGTGCGACATCTGTGATCGGTCATAAAGGCAAGCTTCGGCTAGAAGCTAGAGCCGAGGAGCCGAGCAGCAGAGGATTATAGGATAGGCGTTTGAAAGCATGATCGAGCGTGATCCACGATCGCATGACCGCTGGCTCGTGTGGCAAACTTTTCGTAGAGTACTGTGTATACTATCTGATTAGTTCATGTGAGTCGCGAGTCGAATTCTTCTGTGTAACATGTATTACTTAGATATTTGTCTGTTAGTAGCTTTGGTCACCATTTATGCTTCCACCCATTCGAACACAATGATTCCTCAGAGGTTACTGTACTAGATCTAGGTTAAACCGCCTGCAAGTTTCCCTCAAAGCCTCAAACTGTGATTCTTCTCCATGAAAAGTCCATTGTTCTTGTTTGTCACAGTCATTTATTCTCTCGGTACTTGTCCCCAACTACTCCCTCATTACTAGTCAAACAGTTATTGTCACCCTGGAGAAATGTTTTCGCGTTAATCCCCGCGATTCTTTCACACACAAGTCCCAATCGAAATGCATCCAATTAACAAGAACGTTTCTTGCAGAAGACTGCCTTCGAGTGGGAGTAGCTTGCCGGAATTATCGTTAGTGTACCTGAAGAAGAGTATCGTTGAGTCATTGAGACAAGTTTTTGGCGAGGAATCCACCAGATGTACCATCGATATTTTGAAGTATAACCCAGTGGAGCAGAGAATTGTGGTACGCTGTGACTCAAGAGGCTATATTAAACTGAGGGCTGCTCTTACCCTGGCAGGAAAATATCAGGGCCATTCGTGTGTATATACCGTTGACAGTGCCTCATCCAATCTTTTGTCATTTACTGCTAGTAGTAGGGACTATATCCACTAAAGGATAACTGCTATCTTTGAAGAAACTTACTCTGATATTTCCTTCTTTCGCGCTCAGTCCTTCTTACATGTTAGTTTTATACTAAAAAGGAGAATCGTGATGCCGATAATTCGCCAAGAAGGAAAAGATACTATAATCTTTGCGACAAAGGAAGATCACGCAAGCCCTAGTAAAGTAGAACTTCCGGAGCTGGAACCCAGTCCTGGCCTACTCCTGCCCAATGGTGAAATCAATTGGAACTGCCCATGCCTCGGTGGCATGGCTACTGGTCCTTGCGGGCTAGAATTTCGAGAAGCATTTTCTTGTTTCCACTATTCAGCTGCTGAACCTAAAGGGTCCGACTGTTATGAAGCATTTAAAACAATGCAATCCTGCATGTCACAGTATCCAGCTTTATATGGTAACAAATCATCGGATATGAATGATATGGGTGACGAAGTTAACACAGTAGAAGAGCATGAGACCCAACAGAGTGCACTTGAAAACACTGATGGGAACAAAGAATCCGTTGAGCTACAGGATCATGGTGCAGAAGGGAAGTCTGGAAAGAGGATGCAGGTCTTTAGTGCGGAGAAAGATCCAGCGAGAAGTAGAGCCAAGTGAAATGGGTTTCGCTAAGCAGCCAAATTTGGGGGAAGCTACAGAACGTCGGATACTTTTCAAGGCGTCGAACTACAGCTACAGGGACTTAATAAACTGTTCAATCTTCCTAGACTTTATGCGACGTAGATCCTGTGGAATGCACACTTAGAAAAAAATAAAAAATGCACCGCCACTCTTTCATGCCAACTCATACTTTTACCCTTACATTCAATTTTTTCAAATGTATTTTGGTAATTCTCCTCCCTCCGACCAAATTTACCCTATACCATATTACCTTTTACTACATGTCTCTACTATGATAATAGTGTACACAGGCTCGGAACGTTATCGTTTCATCGAGCAAAGATTGAAGAGTCATATGTCTATACTACCCATGGTAGAATGTAATTTTACCCTCCCGAAGAAAGCCGCAGTTACTCTGACCAACCGTAGGATGGCAGTGTCAACGAATGGAATTGGAAATTGGAAGAAGGAGGTGGACAACGTCGTCGATGTGACGTCAAACCTGAGGGTATTCCCTTCTCCGCACCACCGCCCTGCCCTCTGCCCCTTCCCTCTCTTCTTCTCACTCCACCGTTTGCTCCCACTAGTTCCCACTCGCGCGCCCGCGCTCTCTCTCTCTCTCTCTCTCTCTCTCTCTCGCTCTGTCTCTGTCTCTCTCTACTCACTTTGTAGAGACTTGCAGCAGTTTGCAGTTGTGAACCGTGAAATTCTTTGTATGGAGTATAGAATCGTTGCGCCTCCTATATCCTACTCCAAGTTTGGCCGTAAAGCCCCGTGCGATCTAACCCTTTTGCCATTGGCGTTGGCTATGTTGGCGATATCCCCATCCACCTTATCTTCGACGCCGTCCTGGCCGTGGTCGTCATCATCGTCGTCACCGTCGCCATAGCCATAGCCATAGCCATAGCCAGAGCCACAGCCATAGCCATAGTGTTAGTTCGGCTGGCGTTCATCAGGCCTTTCATGCAGACGGGACGGTATTATGTGTTTTCGTTGTGCATTATTGACAAAGGCGGCAGAGTGGGACTAAAGTTTAATCCACTAACTCATCGGTATACGAGTGGCTGTCGTAAACGGTACGGTGATCAGGCTGTTCAGTGTAGTGGCTTTTCTTCAGCAAGATCGTCAGTGTGCATGGTGCCGATCGTACATGCTTGTGAGTGTGTGAGTTGGCCTCGATAGCGAGAAACAGTAAACGCAATTTCCACAGAAGTGCAAAGTGCGAAGAACAATCGGCCAGAAATCATCCGCGACGGTTGTAACGGAGCGCACGCGGGATATCTTCCTTGGCAGTGACTAAGAGTGTCCCCGAGTGCCTCTCCTGCCAATTGACTTCGTTCACCTCTCACCTACTACCCTTCAGAATGGAGCCCCATAAGAAAGAAAGGAAGCATAAGGAAAAGCGACGGTAAGTCAACCGAATACCCAACCATCTGCCTGCTTCACCTACTTTTCAAGTTTCTCTCATGCCAACCAGCCAGCCAACCAGTCAGAGTACCCTCTCTGAAACTCCTCGAATTCAGCCTTTCACCAGAACTCTATCTTAATCCTGTATCCTGGAAAGTCTTAAACTCGCTGCTATCCACACGACTCAATTCCAGGCGCATCAGGCCCTCAGAATCCTGAGAATACTTTAATTCCGAGATACTTTATAACAGGTTATACGCGATAAACTGCGCGCGCGCGCGCGCGCGTGGTTGCGTGAGGGAGGGGCGGGTTACAGTTTATCCTGTGTGCTGCTGAAATGTTGTTTTAAACAATAAGTTTTCTTGAAGCATTTATGTAGAGTGTAGTACAGTTATTATCTTGGCTTGATCGCTTAAGAGCAAAGCGTCGTCCCGGTTCTCATGTAATACGTGTCTTTCCTTTCTGATGGGTCCCCTTTACGCACTAGGTTTACGTATGTAGATGACACGCGTTTTATCTTTCTCCGATGTTTCATCTTCGTCATGCTCCCTCTCCTCTTCTTGCGCACTCTCTTTTCCTCTATTACATATACAGATTTCCAAGGAGTTGGTTTACTTAAAGATAGCCGATGATTTACGAGTGCAATAGTTGAAAACTGGGAGTGTTGCATTTTTGACAGACTAGCAACAGTGTGAATGGAGAGTTTCATTTGTACTGGAGTTGTCTGTCGATTGTTGCTCTAGCGAAGGTAGCCGAAGGTCTTTTTTCTGTTTCTTACAACTACAGGCGCAAGGCCGAGTATGCGATGTCTCGAACGCAAAGTTCAAACGATTATTAATACGGTTCAAATGGAAGGCAATGTAAATGGCGCCAATTGAAATGGAAATCTATTCGCTCTCAGTGGCAAGGAGGGAGGGCAGAAACATCGTATGTCGCATCTGAAAAGTTTCTAGATGCCTCGCGATAAATTGGTTTCGAGTCTGCGCACAGCGACTTTCTATGCTCTGCTACTTTACTCTTTGAAGATTTAACTTGAACAAACAGAAGAAATCTCTTGATTGCTTATTATGTTATTTGTTGGCCGTTGCATGATGCACCACAGGTAGTAATTTCAACTAATGTTGCGTAATGAAGAGGATGCTCCTGTGCAAGTATTGGAAGAAGAGATGGTAGACTGCTAGGAATGCGATGCTGAGGCAACATTAATTCTCTAGGTCAGCAAGAGTGTTGCTCATGAGCATTGGGGGGGGGGAATACGTCTGTTGGCTAGCGGTCTTTTCTCGTAAACATTCAAGCTTCAAGCGATAATACGTGGGTCGGCGGTGGCGGTGGAGAGGTTAGGGGAGCGGAGGCCGATGTGATGGGTGATTGGGGGCAACGAGGGCGAAAGGCGTCACGATGCGTGGTGCGGGTTGCGGGTCCGTAGGTACTGTATACTTACTACATGCTGCATACTTACTTACATACATGCCCTTCGACTTTGATTGGCGGCACCGCGCCACCACGGAAATTTCCTCCCGCTCGAATGAGTTCGTGTTATTGACCGCGCTTCTAACGGTAAATACTTAGAACTTGTCCAGTATACGGGGAAGGGAGGCGTCCTTCTCTTCGTCTAAAACTGAAACTGAAACACAAACTGAAACGGTTCCATTGGTCGTTCATCTTTGCCCTTTGTTCACGCGGAGGTAGACCCTTTCCCTTCCCGGAAGATCTGGGCAGGAGGAATGGGTGAGAGCGGCTTTGCCACACACGGCTCTTGAGAATCGCTTGCGCCCATGGCTACTGGAGATAGAAGAAATGTGAAAATAAAGTGTCCGCTTCTCGGAACTTGGTGAGGAGAAGCCATGTAGAACTGTTTGATGCCAAAATCAATTGTGTTTAAGTAGATCATGCTAATGGCTTCGGCATTCATGTTAACCAGAGGTATGGTGAGAAATATGGGGGTACCCGCACAAGCGGGTATCATATACATTGTAATAACCCACTCGACAAAGGCGAATGCTTCTCTCTTCGGTGTCGGAGAAAGTAGCGAAGCTCTTTTACGCCAAGTGGCAATAGTACCGAATTCGTTGAGTATATCGCTCGAGGCGAATGAAATTTCCTGCTCCAAGTTATGCCAGTACGATACTTGCTTGCCTTTGATCGTTGGCATTCTTTGGTAAGGGGTTATAGGTATTTTAGTGTCTGTATTACGCTCATTCTGGAATAGACATTGATATTGGTTAGCGAGAGCTTAGTGATGTTGGCTGATGTAAAAGCTCGTAGCGACATTGTTGTTTCGTAAGCAACGATAGGTAATATCGTTATCGTAAAGAGAGATAACAATCGTTGGAGGTGGAGGGTGGAGGGTGGAGTGGCGACAGTGAACGGTCAGGCAGACTTAGAAGTTAGTGGTGTGTGGTGCGTGCGAGTGGCGATCGTTTTGAGAGAGAAGATTTTCGAGGGCAAAGTGAAATCAGTGAAATAAGAGGGAGAAGAGAGGGTTAAAGAGAATTGGATGGTGAAATAGAATTGATTCGGTGATCCTGTCTGGCGAGGCTGGCTCGCTTGCCTCTCCACGAGAAAGATCGCAGGGCTCAACGGTCAACTTGAGTTGATGATTGGAGTGTCGACGCGCGCGCCGCATGCGCCCAACAGTATCTGGTGCAGCTCTTTTATGAAGAAAGGCATCGTCGTTTAGAGGAATCGTTTGACGGAACAAAGGGAAAGTGGTGATACGCGAGCCGACTTCACGCCTATGAAAGGGAATAACAAGCCTAAAAAGCCTTGGCCGGTAGAGGTGCAGCGGATGTAGAGAGAGAATCAGAGAGGCAGGCAGGCAGGTGGCGACCAAGTTTAATAGCGCTGGATCGGGGACCGATCGATGGCCGGTCGGAAAGGTATCGGGCGAGTTGTTATTGCAAAACTGTAGCAACGAAGTCGAGAGGGAGAGAGAGAGAGAGAGAGAAGAGTGAGTGAGTGAGTGTGTGTGTGTGTGTGTGTGTAGGAGAGAGTGAGAGAGGTTGTCGATTGTATGCAGTTGAATGAATGTTACGGCGATGAATGTTCCGGCAGAAGAAAGGAATTTAGCGGGTGGCCTCTTTCACGATGTGGGCATCGCAGAAAATGATGGGCATCGCTCAAAAGGATGCCCCGTTGGATCGGGTGCGATTGACGTGGAGGATTTGGCACTTTACTTTGAAACGGCGAGGGTTCAGGGCCAGGCACACTGTTCAGCTAGTTCAGCTAACTCTAGTTGTACCGCTCGGCAGACGCAACCGTATTCGCGGAGGCAGCACGTGAGGGCTAGTAGAGCAGAGGGACAGGAGAGTTTTGCTGGAAAGCGGGAGCCGCCTAGTGGTAAATTAGCAGAAGAGATTGGTAGGGAGTGCAGCTGGTTCGATCAATTTTGTAAAAATCAATCAGTTTGCGAGGAGTGCCCGGAAGGAATTGGCCTCTGTCCGGAAAGGCAGTGGCTTGAGTGTCCGGCTAGCGATTGCTGCCCCCTTTATGATACCAACTACAACGCGCAGCAAAACATCGGACCGCGCTGCTTTTATGAAAGAGATCATCTCTCCTACGGGTACATGCCACACTGGCCCTATCCGTACATTGCTGACGATCAGTTACTAGAAGATTATTTGTAAGTGTAGCATGATATTCTCCCCGTTCAATTGATTGCCGAGGCTGAACTCTATGTATTCACTTTTCACTTGGTATTCCTGCCTGCTTATCCTTGTCCAGTACCGAACTAAACACTAGCCTAGAAGAAGGGTGTAAAGATCTGGAATTGAGCTCATCCACTCAGCTGCTATGCTTCCTTCCATATTATATGTTAGGAACAGTCACCTTTTAGCTCTCCCGAGGTCAATAATCATTAGATACCCAGACTGATAGGTATTTTTGCGTTCCCGCGCTCACGTTCTCTGATATGATCGATCAAAGAGAAAGAAACAAGTCCCGGAAAGACAGCGAACCAAATCAGAAGAAGAAGAAGTGCTGTACGAAGGTCATCACTCCATTAGAGATAAGAGCAGGCTGGCGCACGGCTTTTCCCGCGATTGTCGAAACAAATGCTTCACCTTCCCAATTGACCACTTGACTCGAGACTTTCCTCTTCAGTGCTAGCAACACTCCAACTATCATGTCGAATTGTACTTGAAATTCCAACTGGGAATTCTGATTGTTTACTGCTTTGATTGTCAATGCAGGAGTAACGAGAAGAGAAAAGAGAGGTCCCGCGATGCTGCGCGATGCCGGCGCAGTAGAGAGACGGATATATTCAGCGATCTTGCTGCTGCACTACCAATATCACAAGAACAGGCTGCTCACTTGGACAAGGCCAGCGTCATGAGACTGGCAATCGCCTACTTGAAAGTTCGAACAGTTGTTGAGTCGAGTAAGTTTCAAATCATATTAGACATTCTAAAGTTGTATTCTATATTGCCTAATGTCGGGGCCAGTTGTCGCGCTCAATAATATTCATCACCACTCAATTCTGCCTTCTCAATGTTGGAGCTTTTTTATTTCATTTTATTGTTGAACATTTTCAGTTTCTGTACCTGTCGCCAACACTGAATCCGGCACTAAGATGGACCAATTGTTTCCGAAAGCGCTAAATGGTTTTATGTTGGTGCTTTCGAGCGACGGAAGTATCGTTTATCTCTCCGAAAACGTCAGCGATTATTTGGGAGTTTCTCAGGTACGGAGCACAACCCAACTTGGTGAACTTACAGAGAGTCGCTCTATATTCACTCAAGGGAGTCAATCGATTTTCTAGTTTACTTTCCCCTTCACATTTCAGATGGATATGATGGGCCAGAGTGTTTACGACTACAGCCATCCTTGCGATCATGAAGAATTACGCGAGTGTCTTTCCTCAAAGCCCCACGAGAACGATGACAGCCGTGCCTGCAGTTTCTTCTTGCGACTCAAATGTACACTCACCAGTAAAGGGAGAAAAGTTAACTTGAAGAGTGCATCATATAAGGTTCTTAACTCATCCTACAAGATTTCATAACCAATCGAGGTTATGTTGATGCTGAGATCTCATGGTAATTCTCGCACCTCCAGCTAATTGGGGCTCTCCCTGCTTCTTTAGGTCATTCATTGTATCGGGCGTTTGACCAAAGTCCGAGGAACAAGTTCCAGCTCCGCAACGGTGACTGCCGAGGATGCAGAAAATGGTGATGAGAAGAAAAAGGATCATGAAACCGAGCCAGAAAGCGAAATGTCTTTGGTGCTTGTAGGCTCACCGATACCCCATCCCAGCAATATAGAAATGCCATTGGGCCGCCACACGTTTCTCTCAAAGCACAATCTCAACATGAAGTTTACTTATGCCGACGACAAGTAAACCAACCATTTCTACAAATCTTTCCCCATTTCTTGTTCTCATTTCAAAGATATCGATAGTTATCACACTCAAAGTTTGTCTTCTTCTTTCTGTTGTACAGGTTGGCCGAATATTTAGGTTGGAATAGCGAAGAGCTGATGGGCCAGTCGGTCTTTGAGTTCTATCATGCCCTTGATAATTTAGCTTTGGACAAGTCCTTCAAATCACGTAAGTGTGTGTTCAATGCATGAATCATTATCCCACTAAACACCACCCTATCCCTGTGTCCGAAGAAATCATTGGCTTTTAACAGTACAGCCGATTCATCAGCAATGCCCTTGGTATGCAGTATCCTGTGACACCAAATATGTACATACCTATAATCTTCTCAAATGCCTTCCACATCACAACTGTGCAACAGCAACCAACAGCAATTCAAACTATCGCCATTTCAAGTAATACTGACTTTGATTTCGTTCGATTGCAGTATTCAGTAAAGGACAATGCGAAACTGTGGCCTATAGGTTTTTGGGCAAGTTGGGTGGCTATGCTTGGGTAGTCACCCAAGCTACTGTTATCCACTGTTCGAGACAACACAAGCCGCTTTCCGTCGTCTGTGTCAACTACGTCCTAAGGTAGGATCAACCATTTTTTCTTACCTTATATTTCCTATATATTCTGCACATGAATTACACTGGAGTACCGACTGTTTGAGTATCAAAACGGGTAGAAAGCATGAAACCAGTGGCAGAAATGCCGCAACTATACCCAAAACACTTGGAAACAACCTCCTGAATAATTGATCACATCTAATTCTGACGATATTTTCCATGTTTTTCATACTTCCCGACCTTTCCCGCGGCTGAAATTTGCTGGGGAATGTTCTTTTGCATCGAGGAAGAAGTGGTAAAATTGCCAGAGCCCTAGCTCAAAATTCATTTTTTCGCAAATTTTTTAAGGCATACCCCTTCAAAAATTTTCGATTTTTCGAAGGTTCTGGGACCGGGACGAACGCTTGATTTTTCGATTGCTCGTCCCTCAAAACGGATAAAAAACATAAATGTTGTGGGGGAAATGCCGGAATTCTATCTAAAACACGTGGAAAACCGATCTTGAATATTTCACTTCGACAGTTTATGCCATGTTTTTTTATCTTCCCGACCTTTCCCGGGGCTGAAACTTTGTAGAAAGTGTTTCTCTGCATCGAGGAAGAAGTGGTAAAAATTCCAGAGGCCTAGCTCAAAATTCATTTTTTCGCAAATTTTTTAAGGCATACCCCTTCAAAAATTTTCGATTTTTCGAAGGTTCTGGGACCGGGACGAACGCTTGATTTTTCGATTGCTCGTGTCTCAAATCGGATAAAAAACATAAATGTTGTGGGGGAAATGCCGGAATTCTATCTAAAACACGTGGAAAACCGATCTTGAATATTTCACTTCGACAGTTTATGCCATGTTTTTTTATCTTCCCGACCTTTCCCGGGGCTGAAACTTTGTAGAAAGTGTTTCTTTGCATCGAGGAAGAAGTGGTAAAAATTCCAGAGCCCTAGCTCAAAATTCATTTTTTCGCAAATTTTTTAAGGCATACCCCTTCAAAAATTTTCGATTTTTCGAAGGTTCTGGGACCGGGACGAACGCTTGATTTTTCGATTGCTCGTGTCTCAAAACGGATAAAAAACATCAATGTTGTGGGGGAAATGCCGGAATTCTACCTAAAACACGTGGAAAACCGATCTTGAATATTTCATTTTAACGGTTTTCCCTAAGTTTTTTTACCTTCCCGACCTTTTCCGGGGCTGAAACTTGGCGGGGAATGTTTTTTTGCATCGAGGAAGAAGTAGAAAAAATTCCAGAGACCCAGCTCAAAATCGTTACCTTAGTCATCAACATCTTCCCCATATTCAATGATGAATTGTGTTTTAATTTCTAATGAAAGTATTTTCTGAACCGTACTTCATGAGGAACTTAGTTGTTTTCACTCATATTGTTACCGAAGGTAAGTGCCAAGCTATTCTATTTATTTACATGCAAGACATTCTCATGTCTGTTCCGTGGAAGGTACTCCAGTTTAGTTTTTTCTGATATTTCTTGGAACCCGTTGCCAATAAATCTGTGTGATTGGCAAATTGAAAGTGAAAACCACATCTAAATCGACCGCTAAGCTACTAATCAAGAAGGTAGCTACTCCAAGTTGTTCGATAGGGTTACCAATCTTTTCTAAAGGCATTGACAAAGATATTTTATCAACTAGCTTTACCCACTAAAACTGCAAATTCCTGAAAAAGATTATCCCATGAGTAAAATGCATAATATCCTCTGCTTTCTCTGATTCTGTTTCTGGGAGAACTTGGTGCGCACGGTCGTCGCAATAACACGTGCCGAGTTCAAGTTCCCCTCTCGAATCCAAAGCTCCCGTAAAATGGTTCCTAACATCCCTTCTTACTGCGCGTCCATCCCTCCTCCCTTCTTTCCGGCCTTCCGTTCTGTTTGTCTCCTGCCCAGTTTTATTTCATGTTGCCCACTTTCTTCCGCGTTTCTCCTCCAATCCGTAATAGTCTGCTGATTCAGCGGTCGCCCTCTAGCGCTAGTCGTCCGGCGATAGACATGTTGAAGAATATCGGAGGTGTCCCTTGATAGTTCCTGCCATGATATTTTTCGACATAGACTGTAAATAGCCAGTGAATACTGAAATAGAATATGTGCTTGGTTATCAAGCACATGTGTGTTTGCGTGCGTGCGTGCGTGCGAGCGTGCTTGCGTGCACTTGAAAGTTTGATGGTAGAAAATGTGCTGGGAGGAAAGGGCTGTTCGCTTAATTCTAGTAGGCAGGCGTAGCATGTATAAGGGGTGAGGACGAAGTGGTGGGTGGGAGGGAGGGGCTAGATAGATTCGTTGGTAAGAGGAGGTGAGAATTCCTCCGAGGTAAGTGATGTATTTGTGGAGCGGTGATGAGAATGTGGGAGTTGGTGGGGCAAGAGGGAAAGCGGTACGGGGGGAGGAAGCGCTTGCGCGAGATGCGATGTTACTCGCGCTCCTTGTCCTCGGGGTTCAGGCTCGATAGAGTCAGTGACTTGTCAGTCTAGATATTCAAGAGAATCAGTAGGCACGACCTCAAACGAAAGTGAGAGTGTTGTTGCGTTGGAAAGTTGGTCGGTTGGACGAGATCGTGCGCGTTCCTCGCTGTCAACACTGCGCAAACTCCCTTAGGCGATCTGCTATCTCCTATTGAAGCCCTGCTCCTGCCTCTGCCCCTACCCAGCCAACGGACCACCAAAACTACCGATCCCGATTAGATCACTTTTCTCTTCTCTCTATAAACGCTGACTATCCTCATCTCTCCTTTAGATCAAAAGCTTTTTCCCGCTCTTTCCCGCTTTTCACGAAGATTCCTCTTCCAAGCTTTTACCGCCACGAACATTGGTACATTAACCGCGAGCCTTTAGGCTAGAACCTAGAGCTGGTTCAAGTTCGTCTTGATTTCTACTCGGGAAACTGAGTAACTGAGAAATCCGGATCATATCATATGCCTCGACTTGTAATTCGTTTGACGATGAGAGCCGAGGCGCGACTATTCACCGAGCTGGCGGACTCATAAATGGCACGCGACAGCGGGCCGTAGTTCCTTTCAAACCGGTAGATATTTATCCAACTAAAAGAACTCCGGTAGTAGTGAAACTCTACACTTGGCTTCATGCTTTTGTTCCACTAGTATCTACTATGCTATCAAGCTGGATTCTCGCGACGAACTCACTTCATTCTTCTCGTAAAAAGAGCCAACAGAGTTCCACTTCTCCCACTCTCCAGAAAAAGTCTAGAACGATTGAATTTATGCTATCCGACTAGCCAAGTAAACAAGCTACGAGTATCACAACGGGCGAGTGCTTTTGTTAGTATTTTCGTAAGTACTGGTACTTAAACATTACCAGTTGGGTATCCCGACGGTTTGAGTAGATTCGCTCGTTGAGATTCCGCGCTCCGCGGCTCCAACATGGCAAAGCTTGATCCGTTAAGAAGCACGTGTTGCCGCTGAAAATAATTCGGGCTTCGAAACGTCATCGATGCGATGCGATGCGATGCGATGAGATGTAAGAAGAGAGTGCTGCTTGCATCCCGACCCAATTACGTGAACGATCGCGAGTCGGATGTCGGATGTCGGATGTCGATCGCATATTACTGCACTTTCCTTTTCCGCCTTCCCGCCTCACCCACGTATTCTTATCAAATCGCTTGCAGCTGTCCCTCCACTCCCCAATCTACTAGTTACTTACCAGCATAAATCATCCCCGTGGCACTCACATTCACTTGATGAGAGATTAAAGTAATCACTTGACGAATGATAGCGAGTTTGAAGCTACGACGGAAGAGTAAAGAAGCAAAGAGCGAGCGTCCTTGGCTAGTCGGTGGTCGCATTGATTGCATAAGGATGGTTCTCAGTGACGCTATCACAGGCTAATCGAGGGAGAAGTGTACCGATTGATTCGATCGTCTGGTCTTGTTCGATATCGATGCCCGACCAGTTATTCTTCAAGGATTCGATGCTACCGCTCGCTTCATCACTCTTTCACTCTCTCTTTCGTACCAGCCATAAGAGCCACCAGCAATGAGAATTCTTCCTTCATCGCTCTTCACTCTATTCTATTGTTGAAGCTGCGTCTCCCCTCCACTTCTCTCCACCTAATAGACAATCACCAGTATCTCTCTATATGATACGGTTTCGTCGCATTCAATGCTTCAATGGAATATCCACCTGGTGACATCGTTTGAATTATGAATCTTTTTGGCTGCTTCATCCTCGCAAGGTTTTTTCCACAAGTCCTCCCGCGATCCGCGCGCGCACTCGCTTCCACTCCCACTCCCACTCCCACTAGTACTTCCTCTCCCTCTACTTCTGCGTCTACGTCCCCCTACTCTTTACCCTTCCGCTCCTCAAGTTCCGATCACGTTTCGGACGAGCGCTCCTACGAATATTTTAGATTCTCTTGGATTCCTTCATCGCCTATCGCATCGACCCTTATTACGGTTATAATCACGCTTGAAATGTGCCCGCCTCGAAAACTTGACAGATTTCCGTCAGCCAATAAGTCGAGTCGAGAACACTTGTCTTACGCTGATCTTAGAATTGTAGAGTCTGGGTATCTTCTTGCTAGATACCAACAGTTAAAGAGTCTCAGCAATATTGCTCGGAGGATAGGTCCTCTGATAAATGTTGTGTCCCAGCCAATCAGTCACTTTCCTTCTCCGATCTGATATATTTACAATTCTCATGCCAATTCATGCCTCATTAGTGTTCTTCGACTGCCACACCTGCAAGCATCCCTTGGTTCCACATATGTATAGTCCTGTCTTGAATGGCAGCTAAGCATTATGATTCAAGTAGATTAAGTTAAGTAGTCTAGGAAGGGAGCGAGCGAGTGGGGAGTTCAAAGTGAGCTGATAGCCAGGAGTGTGGGGAAGAAGGGACGATTTTCTTAATGGTGGATATCGTCTAACGGACGGCCGAATCTGCAAAGGAGGAGGAGGGTAATGTGGCTAGCTGTCGGACGACAGAAACGCTCGTGCGGTGAGCAGAGCAAGTGTGCACCAAGTGCAGTAAATGCAGCGGAGTGAGCTGCGAGTTTGTAGCAGCAAAAGTTGGCAGTGCGTTCCCCGAGCACTCACGTTGCTAGTACCGGCGGCGGCGGTGGCGGCGGTGCAAGTGCCAGTGCAAGTGTTAGACCAGTTAGAACTTTAGCTTGGTGAAGCCTGTTTCTGAGGCCAGGTACGCCAGACACTCGCTGTATTCGCCTCGCCTCATTTTCTTCCTTCAACATTCTTCTCAATCCTGCTGATTCGAACCCGGATTACTGATACACCTTCTTCTCCGATTTCCTCCAATGCGATTCTTTCTCTTTATCATCATTCGCTTCCATTCAGAGTCTTCCCGAAAGCCTTCTAAACACGAATCGAATGAGCCAGTACGCTTCAACTAGTGCGGAGTAGTGAGAACTGCGAACAGTGCACCCTTGGGTATTGACCTCCCTCTTTCTACATGGCCCTCCCGGCGTTCCCCGTCGCCCCCTCCCGAGCGGGGCCACCCCTCGGCGCCACCGCGCCACGCTCTCACTCTCACTCTCACTCTCGCTCTCGCTCTCACTCTCGCTCTCGCTCTGCGGCTTGGGAAGATGGAAAGAGCATTTCCCTCTCTATGATATGGTGTATTGGGCGAGCTGGGATGTCGCATATTGTAGTACGATAGCGACTGGAATGCGGGGAGCGTTGTGCTATAGACGAGAGCAATGGACGAATCAACGGAAAGGCTGCAATGGACGCGACACAGTTTGCGTAAAGGCGTCATAAGCTTAGGAAGATATGACGCGCGCTTTGAACGAGAGTAGGGATATATCGCTTTAATAAAAGTCCGAGTAAGGCTAACGGCTAAGCGGAATTAGTAGCATTATGGAGAGAGCACTGATTCCGAGAAGGAAGAATTACTGATTGCTCATGATACTATGATACGACTGGATGGTAGGAACGACGGTTAGTGTCTGGACTCCAGAGTATTTACCACGCACGACTCGCTCTTATGCGCGTTACGTAACACACTGAGAGCCCAGTGCTAAATCGGAAGAAGAGACAGCAAGACACTAAGCGTACGATTCTTTGCCACATTGCTTTACCCCACTTCACCTCATTTCTCCCTTTCATAGATGAGCCCTCAGGTATATTCTTAGCTTACGGTACAATCATTGGCCATTTTGCGCGTTTCTATACTTGCCATTCGACATTCGCGCGTCATCGATTATTATTTCTTCGTCCACTTGGTTCTCCAAAAGTGCCAAAGCAGTCCAACTATTAAAAAAGAGATATAGGGGGGGAGAGAGAGAGAGAGAGAGAGAGAGGGGGGGGGGGGGAGAAGCCCTGCAGGCAGAGGAGGCCACTTGGTGAATGGCCGTGGTGATTTGGCCGCGGTAAAGAGTGCCAACGAAAATGCTTGGCAAACAACGTGATTCTTCGAAAGCTAGATTCTGCGATTGGAAAATTATGTGACAATCATCAGTTGGTGTTTGGAGGAAATGAGGAGGAATGGGGCGATGCTGACAAGAGTCTAAGAAGGATGGTAGCGGTGGGCAGACTAGACTAGACTAGACTAGACTAGATTAGGCAAGTTGGGTGGACAGGGGATCGCGGAGCGTAGGCTCGCGTTGGATGGTACGTGAAGAGCCAAGAGCGGCAAGGGGTAGGAGTTGATATCCCACGTGCTCGATTGCACAAGTAACACAACTGTCGACCGTCACTCTATATTTAACAATACCGACCGCATATCTAACCCGCACCTAACTTCACCCGATATCTTTCTTCACGGGTGCATACAGATTCCGGTCGAAATGCGATACTGACCGAGTAGAAGGCTATCGAACGTTCAAACAAACCAGCGGCCAAGGAATTGACCAACTAACAGAACCTTCCTCCCTTATTAGATGTACGCGTACCATCTAACTAGGGAATTGACAATTGATGTAAATATCTCCTCTTCCATTCCAATTTCCAGGGGGAGGGGGTGAGTGAGAGTGAGAGTGAGAGTGAGAGAGTCCGACATGCAAGCCCAAGCCCTCCCCGCCGGTAGTATGCCGCTAATGTTTGGGGTCCCGCTGGTCAATTTGCGACAATTACCAGACCGTTGCGAGTAGTTACAGTTTGTTAGCGTTGAGCGAACGCACGCTTCTCCTGCTCTATTTCCTTATCCCTTGTCTAGGACTAGTGTAGCAATCGAGCTGGTATTAACAGAGTCCTGCTTGGCTCGATCCTTTGTGCAAAGATTCTCCCTTACCCTTTGCCAGAAACAATGACGGAGGAGGTCTACCTTGTAGATCTAGCTCCTGCTTCCAAGAGACTCATACTATGCATCTTCTATATGTATATCTATACATGTATATGTATAGGTATATGTATCGCTGCCTTCATCAATTGCCAGTTTCACGATAGAACTGGGCTCTCTGCTCTGCTTGATCAAGTGTCTGGCATTGACCCTTCTTGACCAGCGTCGCTTCTAGGCCACTTGGATTCCGATTTACTCGTACGCTTGCTACTCGAGAGATTAGACGTCCATCTCTTTACGTCCCTGGCGGCAATAGGTCAGCCTTCACCCCCGGTTATAGACGATAACCCATACATCTCTGTATGTTCTTCTCCAAGAGGCACGCACGTCTTCCCGCCACGCCTCGCGGCTCATCATCGGACCAACCAGTTTTTCCTTCATTATCCTTCCTTAAACATTCTACTTTCGGAGAGTGAGTCGAGCTCTGCTTGATTTTTCAAGGCACGAGGGCCGAGCGATCACTGTTTGCATAACATAGGACATCTAGTTGCAGCTAGGGCAAGATGCTTCGGGATCGAGAGTGGCAATGAGTGGAGGCGTCGGCGGCGGGCGGGGGGGAGACTGGGGGATTCGGTTTGGAGATTAGTAGTGGACAGAGAGAATTCTGATTGTAGTGGAGTCGAGCACAAAGATGAAGTGTACAGCGCGAGGCAGCTGGCGGCACGGGACAGCGAAAGGGCCCTAAGTGAGCGAGAGGATAGGGAGGAAGAGGAAGAGAAAGAGAAGCGGTTCTCCGAGTTGGAGGTTGAAGAGGAGAAGAGGAGCGTTGCTGGATCAGCCGAAGGAGAGTTGACATTGGAGCTACGTATCGGGAAGAAAGACCTCGTGGAGGAAGAGTGTTTCGTCTCAACCGAAGGGCAGATCTCTGCTGCCATTCAAAAGCAACTGCAAGCTGGTCTTGAGCGGAGAAACTTGACTGGTGATAAGCCACTGGCAGTGACTGCTTCGATTTTCCGTCCAGCGATCGGGCACGAGAGTGGCAAGAAAATCCCTCGGGCCCAGGACGGCTCGCGGAAGGATAACACCTTCCCGAGACCGATCCGCGTCACCGAGAAAACATTTTCCACCGGTGCACGTGCTCCGAAGAACGCAATTCAGAGGTCGCTCAAGGAGAACGAGGAACCGCAAACTCACCAGGGAGAGTTATCTGAAAAACAATCGGAATTCTACGGGGAGGAGCAGTTCTCGCAGCGCCGCTTCGAGAAACGCACACCTTTCGTTTTCCAGGTACGTCTTGGGTAAAGCCGAAACCGATATGATGCTAGCGATCCTTCACCGGCCACTCCAATTCTATTTCCGGGCCACCCTTTGCTCATTCGAGTTTTCCCTATTCGTCACTTACAGGGTAAGCCTGCCTTGGAGTACAATCGAGATAATACCGAGAGAAGATACCGGCCGCAAGCCGTTACCAAATTTCTCTTTACTCCGCTGGCTTTAGCGAGCCACATTCAGCCACATCAAGAACAGTTACCTTGTAGGCCGGCACCACAAACTGCTACAGCGAGAATTTTCGCCCCTCGGACTGAGGATATGAATAAAGGTTTCCTAACTTTCAGTGAAGATCAGCCAGGATTAACGAGTAGGCCTTCCTCTGCTTCTTTCTCTTGCCCAGTTCCGTTAACGTTATCATTATAAAGAAATTGATTCCCTCGCTTCTAGTGTTGAAGGACGAGCCGGAAGACTTAACACACTTGGCACCTACACCAGGCGATGTATGTGTGCCTCTTGAGGACACACCCTTCCTTCCCGATATGCTTGACGACTTTATCCTGGGCAATGATAATTACTGTCCACTTTTAAGCCCTGGTGGCACTATTCCATCTTCTGATTTTGGAGAGACTCTCAAAGAATCGGAATTAATAGAGGCAAATAGGCGCAAAACTTTAGGAGAATCCCTCACTGACGGCGGCGATCCTTTCATGTACGGTGATTGCCCTAATAGCCCTGCTGTTGATCCAACCACTATATCACCTGCTTTAAATAAATACCATCACGTGAGTTTTCCTCGGGATGACTGTTGGGGGGAGCTGGGCAAAACCAGTGGGAAGGATGCTTTGATTCCGCCTGTTACAGAGTCCGGAGAATAGCATTGAGTCACTCAGTAGTCCAACCACGGGTAGTAGCACCGAAGGATTTTCAGAGGATGAAATGTTGATGCTAGGAATCAGTGATAGTATAGCCGATGAAGAGTTGGAACTCAGAGCACCTTATATCCCTATGTCGGACCAAGACGAAACTCTCGAACAACTTATGAACGATGAAATGGTCATGTGGGACGATACTCACACTGCCGATAAGTTATCATCTAAATGGTGAATAGAGACGAATTCAACTTAAGCCATTAAGGAATATTGAAATGAAACGTCTTCCTTTTCCCTTCAATATATATTTTTTAATGCAGGCTCGTCGATGAAAGAGACCAAATCCCAACGGAATCGAGCCTTGCCCAGTTATTAAAAACTGATCAAATTGGTTCGAAAAAGTACAACGATCATGGAGGTGGACTGGTAAATCCGACTCAGGTTCTTGGACAAATCCCTAGGAAAGGCAAGTGTATAAAGAGATCATTTGGGGCGAGGGGCGGAGCGTGAACTCACACTTTCCCTTAATTTGTAGGTGCAGCTGCCTTCGAAATTGGTCGCTTGACGTCCAACGGTTCCAATGATAGACCAAGCAAGCGCATTCACGCCACTATCTCGCACAGCGAAAACGAGAATAAGCGTATTAAATGCGATGGATCTAGTGAACTCGAAAATTCCCTTAAGCTTCAAGATGATATTCTATTAGGAAAACGGTCAAGTTCTGCAGAGACAATAAGCCTTGAATCAACGAATTGCCATCTGCTTCGCAGACTAGTAACTCAACAAACAACGATATCGCAATCTGATTATCCAGGCACGATATTAAACGAGATCAGTCTGGCAAGTGCTCGGAGTAGCACACGAAAGGCTACGCCTAGTGTCGGGATCAGTAGTGAACGAACCTTAGAACTTGAGCAGGCAGATGTGAATGCGGATGTGAATGCAATGGCGGATGCGGATGGGGATGAAAACGCGGATGCGGATACGGGTGTCGATACCGATGCCGATGCCGATGCCGATGCCGATGCCGATGCCGATGCCGATGCCGATGCCGATGCCGGTGGTGGATGTGACGGAGGTTCTGGGGCAATCAACTCCCATCGGAAGTCAACGGGAAGGGTACCATGTAGCAGTGTTTTGATGAACCTCCTGGTCTCTGGCTGCGATGTGAGTGCCGGATACGTATGTTTGGCGAAACCAATGCCCTCCAAGAGCGTCGAGAGCACCTGAATGACTGCCAATTGTCCTTTGCTCGCTTTTATCTATCGAGTCATACGTGACTTGCAAAGGAGAGATCTAGTCTGGTCCTCTTGAAGGTGTGAAATAGTGCCTCACGAAACGATCGGAAGCGCTGCTCTTTTGCACTAATCCCAGATACATTAATCTCCGTCTCCCGTCTCCGTGGCACTCTCTAATGTCTTTATATACATGTACATTCGCAATTCTTGGCCCAAGTGTTGCACTGTTACGAAACACAAGCTTCTGAGATCTGGAATGGTGATGAAGCCGACTGAATGTGAAAGCAGGAGAAAGCCCTAGTCGTAGTGCTGGTACAATTAAGAAAGACAGACGACCGGACAAATACGGGCAGACTAGAAATCATCAAGCGGTTGTGGTCGATAAAGCAAAGGAAATAAGTACTCCTAAATTGAGTACGCAGGGCATTGTGTACGGATAGGAGAAGTGGTGCACATTGTTGAAATCACGTTCTGTTGTACCCTGATGCGAACTATATAATATTGTTGAAATAATATTATCGAAATACAGTAAACATGAGCATCGACTCATACTAACTTCTGCGTTTCGTTTCATCCTTCTACAGTCCCATTTCCCCAACTCGATTCCAATTGTCCATCACACGTTGGTTGCTATACTTTCTAAACAAGATGCTTCAAATCTTAGTGGACTAGTGGGCAATTTTACGAGAAATGCAGGGTGATAGTAGATTAATTGCAAGTTTGTTCCCATTTGTTAAAGTAATATGCATTGCAGATAGCAGAAGCAAACACCAGTGGGGTACGTATCAAGTATATGTACAAACTGTAGAGTACTTTTCTTACAATTATTTGGTAGCAATAGCGTGACAGTGCTGGGCGTAAAGGACATATCCATTACCTATCAACATTGTTAGAATGGCTTCTCAAACCATTTGACCGCAACAGTTTCTCCACTGTTGAAAGTATACTCCTATAATTCCTCCTTTATAAAATCCCCAATGCTGATGGTAACAGAGAATCTGACCATTAGATATATGCGCACTTGCCAGCCTGCTCCCACAATCTATCGCTCTAATGTTTCTGATCCCCCAATGAAACAAAATATAAACTCAAAGAAGATGAAACGAAACACAGGATTCAGTGAGAAGGAAAGGGTTGCGTTAAGCTAAGAGTTGAACTTGGAGGGCAGAGTAATTTAAATTAAAAGACAAATTTATGGACACTAATGCTAGTTCTGCTTTTGTACAGGACACAGCTTTGGAGGAAAGTCGGTGCGTGCCTACACTATCCGTATCACCAAAATATTATGCATCGCCCCTCTCAATCTGCCTGGACAATCAAATGGTACCGCAGTGCCCCACTACGAACGGATTACCCATTTCCTTTCATCAGATTGATTCCGAAACAGCGAAAAGGTTAAATGGCTCGGGGGACTTTTCATTATCCGGGGAAACTTCGGCTGGAACATGCTCGCCGACATCAGTTGTGTCCTACGATATGATGGACTATGATCCGGGTATATCCGAGACGGGCCTACTTCAAGTAAACCCGGAATTTTTTGGAACTTTATTGGATCAGAATCTCGTTTAAGCAAGGAATCATTCACGGATAAGTATTGGTGGCCCTTTTGCTGCGGAGAAACTGATGGTGGGAAATTATCAATATAAAGAGATGGAATTTGGTAACTCTGATGGAGGAAGAGAAGAGGTACACAAGTTAGATTGAATCTGGACAGTGTGGATTTCCTTTGCTCGTATACTCATGTAATTGATTAACTCAAAGAACGTAGTTAGATTTTGTACAAACTTGCCAATAAAAAACCACCGTTCTCTGGTGGTTGCCATTTGTCTCGTTTTTCTACTTTTAAAAGTAGCATTCAGCAGCGAGTTAGCATCGCTTTCCGATCGATTGTGCCAATCCACTTGCGCGAACATCAGTTTACGCAACCTACCTACCAAAACTAGCATAATTAGCTCTCGACCGTCCTGTTGCAGCACTTCATCGACAAGCAGTTTCCCGGGTTCACTAATACGAGGAGCTCTTCAACGGTCTTATCTTCTATTTTGGAGCGTAGTAGTAAAGACAAGTTGTTAGCGGTATCAAACAAAAGCGATCTTGTTCCAATATAGAGCCGGGTCATGATTCTTCATGGCATTGTTGTTATTGATAAACTTTTAAACGAATTTCAGGTGATCTTTCGATCGGGCAGGCCCAATTTTCTTGTATCAATATAGATACCATAAGCAGAGTTTGTTAATACTACGCTGTCGCCTAGAACCGTCGACTATTACTGATGACGCTTCTACTTTACCTTTCCTCTAATACCATTATATTCTTTATGGGGCTCTTATTATTACTTTATAAAAAAAACACTGCTGTAGAACGATCTTACAACATAATGAAGCATAATATACTAATAAAAGATGTTTGTAAAATACCTCTATTTCTTTCTACCTGTCTCAGTGACAGAAGCACGAAAGTGCTCAGTCTGGCTAAGATTGAGATTATCAGCTGTTCACCGTGAGACGACAGGTTTGGTTTGATTTGGGTACGCGGAGATAGTACACTTGATGGTTTATTTGCCGAGAATTAAAATACACAGGCTTTTGCTACAGGTGTCTGGTATTGCCGTAGAATATGCGGCATACATCTAGAGCGATGATACATCGGCACTAAAAAGAGAAAAGCCGATGGTATTGATTCTTCCTTTGTCCAATTACGCGAAGAGCCCAATACTGCAATAGCGTCCCAAATCCGTGCTTTAAAATCGGACGAAATCTCGGTACTTTACACTCGTGCAGTTGAGCACGGTCAACGGTGGTCCC
This sequence comes from Ectemnius continuus, assembly GCA_910591665.1. Taxonomy (NCBI): domain Eukaryota; kingdom Metazoa; phylum Arthropoda; class Insecta; order Hymenoptera; family Crabronidae; genus Ectemnius; species Ectemnius continuus. The sequence goes on along the minus strand of OU342868.1, from coordinate 130,680 downwards.
CTTTGGGCAATTGTTTTGCGTTCAATCGCCAATTAGAGAAACCTAAACACGTGACGTAGACCTCAGATTAACGCGCGATGCCCAGGCTCCCACCCAAACTACTTTTTTCTCTTTTTTTGCTGCTGTATCTAGCTTGCCTTACTTCACGCAAATTTCATCTCAGCTTAGTGTCTTGGTGACACGTCTTACTTCTTCACATCTCGCCTTGAACCCATCCTCTTCGCCTACCAGCTGGTGCTATCCTACCCTTTGCTAACCTATCTATGCCCTCCCTGTCTACCTATCGGCCTACCTACACAAGTTTGAGTAAGTATTGAAAGATACGCGTAACATATATAATACATGGACCAATGGGGTCAATGTGGGATATTCACTTGGACACAATTGGATGTACATACATAGTAAAGTTGATATACGCGACTTCAGATAGGCGGTGATAAATAGTAACGACCAAGTAACAATACAATATTGCTCGATTCCAGACGTTATGTAGGCATGCACCACTGCAACCCGTACGCATCTGTCAACAAGGTACGCGGGCAGATCTACATGCGCGCATGCCCGCAAATCATTATAACATATTTTACGTCATTTTATTTTATATATATACTCAATACATATATATATATATACAATATATATATATATATATATATATATATATTGATGCTTGGCTTTCAAACGGATTTACTTTCCTGCATCAAACTCTGCTAACGTCTATTCACTATTATCGTATATATAAGAAAGGGCTCAGGGCGCTTATCCCCTAGATTGGTGTGTGTGTGTGTGTGTGTGTGTGCGTGTGTGTCCCCTTTGTCGAGTCTGTATACGGAGTTAATGAATCTAAATGTATCGATCTTCAAATCGTAAAGATTACGATAGGCCCTCGTGAATCCGAGCCCCTGTGTACTTCTCGTTCGCTAATTCGCTCCTTCTTGCTTCCCACCTTCATTTTTTTCAAGCAAGCGTGCATGAACGCGCACACGCGCACACACGCACACACGCACACACACTTCTCTCTCCCTCCCCCTGATTCGCATTCTCGTTCCTGCTTACTATTGATCGCTATTTCATTGACATTCACACTTGCATGGTTTGGCATTTTCTCGTATTAACAGACACTCTAATCTCGCTTCCAACACTAGCTCACACCTCTTAGAATACCCCGTTTTAGTACGTTCGTCCGGCGAACCGTCCAAGGGTTGCGAATTATTGAAGTAACTCTCCTGCGCCGCCTATTACTACTAATGCGCTGATTCCCGAAGCAAAGAATAAGTGAAGACAAAATGTTGGCGCATCAAACAGATTTGTGCAGACCACTTAGATTCCTCAAGAATGCACGGGCCGAGGATGGCTTGCGGATGACCTTTGCAAACCTTGGCAAAAATGCAAATACCAAAAACACGGCACTTATTTGTTAAGAGAAAGAGCAACCCGATAAAATGCTATATTTACTTGGAATGAGAAATTTAAGCTTTCCCGGAGAAGCAAATAACTGCCAGAAGCTTTGTTCGCTCGTGGCATTCTCTCTATGTCTGCCGATGAAAGGGGGCCAAATTTATCCGACGCTTCTTTTAAGGCTTTCGCCATTTCTTGTTCGATATTGGAGAATCCAGTACTTGATAGAAGGGAACAAGTAATGTACTGCCTGGAGTTGAAAAAAGAGGAGGGATATGTATTTATATAGGTGTACGGGCGTATGTATAAGGAAGAGAAATCCCTTGAGCCTCGATGTCGCGGCGAAACGTACCACTATTTCTCTGGGATTCGCTCGTACCAGATACAAATTCAACAGTTCGATTCTGCGTAAGTACAGTAATTTACAATGGTATCGTTTGGAGTTAAACCTTACTGTGATGTTCTAGACGCGCATATGCGCGATTAAGAAGGTGTACTGATGCAGCAGGTGATATCGACTTAGATCCCTAAATATCTGTACGGCGAGTCGAGTTAAACGAATGGGAAGGATCTATCTACATTGTCAAACTGCCCCCGTGCTTCGACGACTACTTCGTTGCTTTCGTACTTTAGTCGGTAGACCCTGGCCGGCCTTTCTCATCAACTGGCATCACTATCACCCCGTAATCAAGATGTTAACCGATTTCTCCGCCCTATTCTTTTCTCTTCATCCTCCTTGTTGCAAATGAAATGTTATTCATTTGTGTCTGAACGATCTTCAGCAAATAACAATTTTCACAATGATTTTCATCATGCCTTTCTTCCAAGAGGAAGTGCAATGTGTTTCAGCGGCACCATTCTCGAAGCCCAACTGACAATGAGAAACTCTGACTGGACTGAATGATTCCTTAAGCGCGAATTATCTATGAGTAATAATAGATACCAGAGATTTTTAAAAAATGCTCTTATCAATGAAACTGAATTGACTGAACGACGCATCCGTCTGGCTACCTAGTATCTCATTAAGTCGGCGCACACTGGCGCAACACTCTGATATATAATAGTTGAGAATAACCATCGTTTGGAGTCAATGAGCCCAACATCGTACGAGTTTTATTCGTACAAGGTACGAAGATCACATTTCGTTAAGGGTTAAAGGGAACGTTGCTCCCGAAAAAAGTAACTTATTGGATATTTGAAGATATACAAGGCTCAATAACTTTGAGGTTTGACTGGCTATAGATCAAACTTCTGTGGGCGAGACAGGAAAGTTGAAGAGTCGGGGGAGTAATTTATGGGATTTGTTGGAACTAGGCAGTTGAATAGAGCTACGGGGTTGTGAGTGATTTAACCAAGTGGCAGAAATATTGCGGTGTCTCGGACTTTACTCGTTGTTGTTGGGCCACTTGTTTGTCTGTGCTTCTAGTTGTTACTTTATTTGGTTGTATTCTGGTACCATAGTTGGATGTGGAGGGCGGAGTGGAAACGTGAAGCAGGAGTCTCCGCGCTGAGCTGCGGGTGGTTAGGCTGGTGGTGGTGACCGCAGAGCTATGGTGACGGTAATTGGCCGACGGGGTTAGTGTATGCGATAACACCTTTACTTCAATAGCTGATGAGCCCGCTCATTAGCCATCTTTATCCTAACTTCGTTCGACTCTCCCTATATATATGGTAAACAGAAGAGAGAAATAAATCGATCACCAGTGAGAAAGTTTCACCTTGGATAGAGAGCTGCCTGCCAGCACTTCAACTATTAGCTACGGCGAGCCTTTCATACCTTGCGGTTGATCCTGTCGATCTGGCGATTTTGATTTTCCAGCTCGCTGCCCATATCAATTGCCATATTCCTTAAGTTACCGATCATCGTATTCACTTGGCCCATATTCTCTTCCATTTCTCCCTCGCGAGCGTCGTTCGTGATTTTGGCGATGTAACCGCTTTGAGGCCCCAGTCCATTGCGATCATCCATCACCCGTTGAGGCTGGTTGTTGACCACCTTTCCATCGTCGTTCCCTTTCCACGTACCCTCATCCTCCTTGAAGCTGGCACTCCTACGAGCCCGAGAAATTCCATTAGCAAGCCCTCATCCCTCCCCCTCGCCACCCGCTCTCCACGATATATATCCTACTTGTTGCATGGAAGAACGCAGAGTCCACAGCACTTTTCCATTCCGGTGAGATTCTTCTCGGCTTCGCGCATATCGGCGTTAATCTGGTCCATTCCCTCCTCGATTCGGTCCAATTGTTCTGTTTCATTGTATTAGAAGAGCATGTGTAAGTAATATCAGCCGCTTTTCGTGCTGAAACCGTTCGAGGGAGAATAAAGCATATCTGCAAAAAGGTATTTCTTCTTTTCTAGGTATTCCCCGTCGCCGGTTTCTTTTCGGAAAATTGAGTTTACTGCGGCCGTTTCATGATTGGCACTGACGTGCATCGCGCTATGGTGGAATCACCACCATCCTCCGAGAGAGCAGCCGGCTCGCTCTTTATAGACGCAGCCTCCGCGTAACACCGACCGTATCATATATCCACCATAGCGCGAAAGCATTGCCGTTCGCGCGTTCATATTGGCAGACTGTTTGCGCACAAGAGCCAAACATCTCCATATCCTTTGAGATCTTTGCTCGAGCAGCTCTTAGTTCTAACGAAAACCCAATGCGAAACCCCCAGTGTGTGAGTGCAACAGAATTAGGCAAACAAGACTGTAATTAAGCTTGTAAGATCGACAGTGGATTACTCTTTGTATGATGGCTAGAGTGTATGCTGAATTCTGCTTCACAGCTTTTCTCTCTCTGAATAGTAGTGTCAACTAGCCAGTGCTAAGGAGCGGAGAATTGAGGCTTGTAGATTACCAAGATACCGGTTGAGAGTGAGAGTGAGAGTGAGAGTGAGAGAGTGAGAGAGTGAGAGAGTGAAAGAAAGGGAAGTAAAAAAGAAGGTAGCGGGCAGAGGGTGCGCCAAAAATGATAGGCTAGATTTGAAAGGAGCGAGCACCGGAGCCACGGAGCCACGGAGCCACGGAGAGAGGCTTTGCCACATTAGGATGGTGGGAAGGCATGCGCCAATCTCATATATGTAGTATCTATGTATCTCGTGGAGGAGTGACACTAGTCTGCATGGGAGTAGAGCTCAAAACTGATTTCCAGACGATAGATTGATATCGCCCCGACAGTACTGCTTGCAGACGTGCTGCTTAACTATTTCTCTATCGCTTAAACGAGCAGAAATAACGAACTCTCTAGTCTCTAGTCGCAAGAGATGTTTGAGTAGTGGTGCTAGTAAGCAGTTGGGAGAAAGGGTGGTGAGAGCCTGCGGAGAGAGAAGCAAGGGGTCGCCAAGCAAAAAGAAGATAGAAGAAAGAAGATATATGATATTGGGACTCGGGAGAGAATTTCGGTGAGGGGACAGGCCGGGCGCAGGCCGGGGGTAGGGGCCACGACGATGTTCCAGATTCCATTGCCGTTAGTATGTTTCTTGATGGGCTTTCATGAGAACGTATGAAAGAGTGTCAGTCATGTTAGAGTAAAAGATGTATCCCGAAAATGATGTTCCTACCAAGAAATATTGGCCTGTGTGTTCCACAAGTTCGTCACTCGCCGCTTTCTGTCGCTCGAGATACAAATCAGAAAATCAGAAAGTCTCTCTACTGCCTCCGATAGACGCATTCATTAGTGTATGTTTAAATTTAGAGTGAAATGCCTTACCGCCTTGCTCGTCCAGCATTACGAGGGTTTTCATCCCGACCTCGTGGCTCTAAACAAGCAACCGATCAATAATCAGCGACGAATTAGCAGCTTTACCAAAGAGAAAGGCCCGTCGAGACGCTCCCTTGCTCCGCACTCAAATCGAAATCCTCAGTCTTTCAATCGATTTCAACTTTCCTTTCGATCGAATCATTAATACTATACACACATCTATAATACATACTCGCGATAACCAGTTTCAATCGCTTAGTAGAAGCAATACATGTACCGCGAAAAGCATTTTTGGACTGCAACCGCGCAATTGGAAATGGTGCATCCTTTTCAGTTGACTCAAGCTATTAACAAATATGGCTAACAGAGGACTAGTTAGGAGCAGTAGCAGTAGGAGCAATAGTGGTAGTAGTAATAGTAGTAATAGCAGTAATAGCAGTAGTAGTAGTAGTAGTAGTAGTAGTAGTAGTAGTAGTTGTAGTAGTAGTAGTAGTAAGAGTAGTAGTAGTAGTAGTACAGAGCTGCGAACTGATAATGAGATCATTAAGCCCTAGGCTAGATAGTATAAGATTCTAGGCGCGGCATAGGAATGGCATATATCTTTTGACACGGGCCCCTGCGATACGATACCGCGACACTACCAACCACTCGCTCACCCAGGAGCATTATTCCCTCCGTTCCTCATTGCCAACAGATTCAACATTGGTTAGGACACTCCATTTTTTGCCAGCTCACTTTTCCAAAATACTCCTAATGCCAGAGACCGAGGCTCATCGATAACCAATAGAATGGCGAGCGAGAGAACTGAAGTGAAGTGAAGTGAAGTAAAGTGATGACAGGAGGAGGGAGAGGAGGAAATACAGAGTGCCTCGGAGGAGCGAGGGAGCGTATACGACGAGACGTTAATTCAAACTATTTAATACTATCGTGAGAACCGAACTATTTGAGGAGAACGGAATGTCGAATGAACCGATGAGTAAGTGCACAGGTTAGGAGGATATGAACCCAAATGATCACTGCAATTAGATTCGCTGGATTCAATATAGTTGACAGCGCTCTTCCTCTCTGGATAGCAGGCGTAAACCTCCTCATTAACCAACTGCTTGTGTTGCCTTGATGGATCCAACCAGACAAATACAACTTATAATGATTTTATCAAACTATTCCTTCTATAATCGTTCCAATCGATTGGGAGGAAATCCTGAACCAGTACACTATGCATAGTATTATAGTCAAAGGATTTGTGGGCTTTATATCCCATGAGTCCGAGAGATAATGCTTGGCACCCTTCTCGAGGAACTGGCCCCGTCCAGCAATGATCAATCAGTGAATGATCAATAATGCGCCAGCAGGATATTTTTCTCAGTTGCTTGCAATGTCTAGCAGTCAACCAGCCCATACGGAGAAGCGGAAGAAGCGGAAGAAGCGGAAGAAGCGGAAGAAGAAGAAGAAGAAGAAGAAGAAGAAATGGAGTGTTGTTCGTGTGTATCACTCCAACTATAAAGAGAATTCGGGGAGGAGAGTGGGCAGGGGGGCAGGGGGGCAGGGGGGCAGGGGGTGGATATAGAGAATTAAAGAGCCTGCTGGCCAATAGAGACAGAAAAAGATAGGCAGAAAGAATTGATGATTGTTCGAGAATAAAGCTCGCAATAGAGTAAGAGGGAGGGGGATTCAAGAATTGTAAATGGGGTAGCACATGCCTCCGCCGACACGTAGGTCACACACACACACACACACACACACACTACATAAACGCTGAACATAGACAATTTCCTTTTGAGGGATGGCCATGCCCGCTCTTTGAAGGCATTCTCAGCACTTAATTACTTGTTAGTTTGATTGAGAGGATAGGAACAGCCCATTATTTGCCAGAAAGGCTTTATTGTGGAGAGAACTGCTTACCCCCTTGGTGGTCTAACATCGTCAGAGTGTTCGCTGCGACTTCTTCGCTCTACAACAGGGTCGAAGGGCCCACACGCACACGGAAATGAAACGTAATTGAGTGACATGCGTGTGAGAGAAGAACTGCGAAATTAAATAAAAGAGAAAAGGTGGCACGAGCCAGCAGCAGCACTTGTTCAATAATATTGTTCGTTATATCATACGATATAACAAACGATCAAGCAACAATGATAAAAAGGAAATTCGCTGCTGGTTCGCGTTAAAATCATAAGCCTACATACTTGTTTAATCCTATCGAAGTCATTAATTCATTAATTCATTAATTGTCAAGACAAGTGTCCGTAAAGGCGAAATCGCTCTTTAATCTCGCGGCGTTCGCTTTCCTTACGATGGCCAATCTCTAAACGCAGAGCGGAAAAAGCAAGCTTATACGGACACTAGTCTTCAATTAAGGTAGTTGTATCAAAAACAATTTTCTATGGATTTTGTTTCAACTTTGACAGAACAATCTTTATAAGGTTCTGCAACTGCTGGCCAAATTTTCTGGGATTTGACCACCTTCTTCCTCAGATAATGGATACAATAATCGAATTCGCCTGATTTAGATGGAATTTCCTATGTTTTTTGATCTTCCCGACATTTCCCGAGGCTGAAATTTGGTAGAAAGTGTTTTTTTGCATCGAGGAAGAAGTAGAAAGAATTCCAGAGCCCTAGCTCAAAATTCAATTTTTCGCAAATTTTTTAAGGCATACCCCTTCAAAAATTTTCGATTTTTCGAAGGTTCTGGGACCGGGACGAACGCTTGATTTTTCGATTACTCGTGTCTCAAAACGGATAAAAAACATAAACGTTGTGGGGGAAATGCCGGATTTCGACCGAAAACACATGGAAAACCGATCTTGAATATTTCATTTTAACGGTTTTTCCTATGTTTTTTATACTTCCCGACCTTTCCCGGGGCTGAAACTTGGCGGGGAATGTTTTTTTGCATCGAGGAAGTAGTAGAAAAAATTCCAGAGCCCTAGCTCAAAATTCAATTTTTCGCAAATTTTTTAAGGCATACCCCTTCAAAAATTTTCGATTTTTCGAAGGTTCTGGGACCGGGACGAACGCTTGATTTTTCGATTGCTCGTGTCTCAAAACGGATAAAAAACATAAACGTTGTGGGGAAAATGCCGGATTTCGACCGAAAACACATGGAAAACCGATCTTGAATATTTCATTTTAACGGTTTTTCCTATGTTTTTTATACTTCCCGACCTTTCCCGGGGCTGAAACTTGGCGGGGAATGTTTTTTTGCATCGAGGAAGTAGTAGAAAAAATTCCAGAGCCCTAGCTCAAAATTCAATTTTTCGCAAATTTTTTAAGGCATACCCCTTCAAAAATTTTCGATTTTTCGAAGGTTCTGGGACCGGGACGAACGCTTGATTTTTCGATTGCTCGTGTCTCAAAACGGATAAAAAACATAAACGTTGTGGGGAAAATGCCGGATTTCGACCGAAAACACATGGAAAACCGATCTTGAATATTTCATTTTAACGGTTTTTCCTATGTTTTTTTATACTTCCCGACCTTTCCCGGGGCTGAAACTTGGCGGGGAATGTTTTTTTGCATCGAGGAAGTAGTAGAAAAAATTCCAGAGCCCTAGCTCAAAATTCAATTTTTCGCAAATTTTTTAAGGGGATGCAGAGCGAAGTTAACAAATAGTTGGTTCGACCAACGGTAGACTTTTGAATGGTAAATTACTGAGACAACTACCTTAAGCGGGATTTATCGATTAAGGTAGACCGTAAATGAAGTAATTCAGTGAGCTGCCTCATTCTACTTAACATTAAGAGATGAGGCTATCTAGAGGGAAAACTGGCAGAAAGAAATACATCGGTAAAGGTTAACGGCGGGTTAGCCGCAGCGCGACTAGTAAATTCGAGCATGAGAGAGTATGCCACTGTCAATAGCGTGATGAGTTGCCGGCCTTTCAAGGAAAATCAGATATAATACGGATAGGCAATTTGCAGTGAAACTATTGGCAGACTTTCCTGGCTTATCATCGATTGTCTGTCAGTAGCAGATGATTTCTCTGGCGATTCTCTCAACTCCTTAGAGACTGGCGATAGAACTCGGTCGACTTGAATGGCGACGCCTTGGTGGTGCACTTTAGCGACGCGCGACGTTTGCATTCTCATAAGTCGATCTTGTGCAAGCAATGCCTTGAAATCCCTATATATGGTTATGTACAAATTCACACTCATTTACTGTGCTTGCTGTCTGAGCTTGGTACTAGATAGTAAGGCGACGCTCGACGCTCGACGCTCGACGCTCGACGAAAGGTAACGGGGTATGCTCATGAGGTATAGAAATTCAGCCAAGGGGAGGGAAAGATGAGTGATGGCAGAGTGCTCTAATGGATGTTCCGGTCTCTTGTAAGTAAAAGAAAGCCGTGCGCATCTATATTGGCATTGCCGACTAGAAGGGACACGATGCAAAATATAGAGATACTGGTCAGTCCCCTCGAATCTCATTGATATGTACTTACTATTATTGAACACAGAATCTATATTGTATGTAAGTATTCGAATCAGAGACGGTGACTGAAAGCGACACAGCTATAAGCTTTGTGTATTGATGAGAAAGAGATATGTCTAGTGCATACGTCCAGGGTGTAGTAGTAGTGTAGGTGTGCGTGTTGTAGCTCAGATGCGTATAATGCACTTTAGAAACTCATCATTCACAAACTAATAGGTAGAGTAGTGTCTTTCTGTCTGTGGGACGCGAACGGAGAGTACGGTCAGGCATGGCCACGAAATGAGTATAAAAAAGGAGGAGTTGGGACAACGAAAAGCGTGTAAGAAGGCATCAACCAAACCCAAGAAGCGAATCAATCAAATTGGAACTCGGCATTGGCACAGTCTCCTTCGTTTTTCCCTTTCAAGGATACGAAGGTTTTGATGCTTTTCAGTATCTCATAGCCATGTGGTGTGTGATGCCACGCCACGCCACACATTTCAAGTACAGGCTGGACAACAATACTATTGTATATAAAAGTCTACTGGTATGATTTCAAAGTGTCAACTGTGTATAGCCTCGAGTAGTAGTAAGGAAACAGTTCTGATAGTCTTCAATAGTTGAGTAGTGTCGAGTATATTGCGGTGGCAGTTGGCTGTTTCCCCCCTTTGGGCTCTAATCATGCTAAGCATCGGCCGGCTTCTGCTCAAAAACTAAGCAGATACACATATAGACAAGAGAGTAAAACCAGCTTTATAAAGACGGTGATTCTGCCGCATTCCCGAGTAAACTTCCTTCTTACACTAATAGGAAACTGATCGCGTTCCAAATGGTCGAATCATATTATCGTGTGGAAAGTAGTGGAATTAAGGGAGAGAAGCATAGCGGAAACAGGGACCAAGAAGTATACAACAGGAATAGAGATATAGAAGGCAAGGCTCTAAGAAGGAGAAGGAGAAGGAGAAGGCGAAGGAGAACAACAACAGCAAGAACACTGGAAGTGAGGCACTGCAAAGGAGAATGTAAGAGTGGTAAGTGGCATAATGTTGCAAGCTGCGCCCTCTTGTAGATTGCAGTTAGCTTGGTAACTACCGTAGAGAGAAGATAAAAGTGATGGAGCGCGATAGAATCCGTGAGAAAAGAAGATGTTCCGAGGGGGCGGGGACGGTGACGGCGTAGGAGCGAGGATGTTGCGTGTCAGCGATGGATTGCGATAATTAGGCAATTAAGAAATATTTCGAAATATCGAATGTATGCTATAGTATGTGGTCAAGTGTCACAACTCTAATTTCGACCATGGGCCACGTGCTGTAAGAGGAAATGCACGGAACATTTAGGACTTGGGTATGCATGATGAAAGTATAAACAAGTGAGAGAGGTATTCCTCAGCCCCAACCCCCACCCTGTTGCGTGCCTTAAGTGTAAAAAGCGATTCACTCACCTCCCTGGTCGTCGAGTGCGACCAGAGTGCGGATGCCAGCCTCCTTGCTCTACAGACAGACAGAGGCAGCACAACACAGACAACCACCACCAGTGTTAGAGTTGTTTAGTAGTAAGTATACCAGTAGTAATATCAGTATCAGTATCAGTATTAGTATTAGTATCGGTATTAGTATATTAGTATATTAGTATATTAGTATATCAGTATATCAGTATATCAGTATATCAGTATATCAGTATATCAGTATATTAGTATATTAGTATAGGTAGTATAGTATATCCGTATAGTATCAGGGAGTATCGTCAAGTATAGAAGAGGCAGAGAGGCCGCGTGGATGTGACGTGAAGAATAGGAGCTGGTATGGTAATCAGGAATGATAAAAGATGCAGATTTATGCCAGCACTGATCAGAACAAACTTTCTTCCCCTGCAGCATCTTTTCTAATCCGATCTCCCTGATTTCCCGCCAATTGTCTAACTTTGTGTGTCCCGATCCCGTATAAAACTGGTTCGTAGTACTGGATTAGAGTGGATAGCTCGAGGAAGCACCCACCAAAAAGGCCCCTATGCACATAGACATCCAGTTTGTTGGCAAGTCACTAGTGTGGGATTGTCGGCCCACTAGTTTGGAAAACTGCAGCTCAGATGTCAAATTGGAAGGCAAGCAGTTGCAAATGGAGAGCGGACAGAGTGGCAGATATCGATGAGAGTATAGGCTGAGCGGTATAGTTCGAGCTTTATCAGTTCGACTTCGAGTGGGTATATGGGCAGGGCACAATATATACATAAATTTGCTGTTTAATTCGTATATCGGCATTGTCGCTTGTTGTTGCTTGGTTGTTGTTCTTGATGTTGTTATCAATCATGGCGATGTTATTGATGTTGTAATTGGAGTACTAGTTGTTGTTGTTCCTGTTGATGTAATTGTCGTCATCATTGTTGTAGTAGGCTTACTCTTTCTTTTTTCTCGACTCTTCCTTTTGGCAACTCGATAATCTCGACAACCGATGCCAGTCTATCGTAGCCTCGTCATAGACGAGTAAACTTTTATTACATCAGCGAATATACTCGTGCGTCAAGAGAACCGGGAGACCGAACAGCGATAAATACATATCTGTGCATATGTATACATGTGTGTCTACATACATACACATATACGTATACATATACACATATAGACAAATGTCTACGGCAATTTGCAGAGTTAAAAGCCTGGAGCTGCAAAACGAACGCGGTTTTCCCTTTTCAAGTCTTCACTTGAGTCAGTAAGTCCTGAGGACATATCGTGTATCGTGTATCATGTCTCGTGTCTCGTGTCCGGTGTTTGGTACCCCGTGTCCTGTCCGATCCTCTCTCACGTATGCAAAATCCTGATAATTCGCGATCCGCTTACCAACGTCGAATCCCTTCACGTTTGAAGAATGATACAATGTAAACATTTGGACACCGAGATTTCACTGAAAATCAATCCTGAATATTGTATGCAACTTAGTTAGACCACACGCACACATTGCAGAGAAGACCGGGAGACGTAGGAAAGGAATTCGATGCGGTCCGGGAGAGGGATTTGGCGAATGAGTGAGAGAACGCGGGCGAACGCGGGCGAACGTGTGCCTATGTGTGCGCGCGCGCGCGCGCGCTAAAGGGAGGGATGGGCCGTTAAGTGCGCCGAGTACTAAGACTGATGTATAGTGCACGAAGCGAAATAGTGCATGACTGCTCCGCGAGTAGGAATTGAGCAAATGAATAATTAATTTGCTTGCTACTCTCTCGCCGTTCCTCCTAGTCAGCTGAGAAGATAGCGTGCAAAGTATACGCTTGCGATCACATCTATAGAAAATATCGGAATTAGGAGTTGCAAGACTTGTTTCAATCTAAGCACCATATTATCATTCTCATATGGATCCTCGGAGGTAAGAAGCATAAGGAAGAAAGAGAAGAAAATAGAATTGATGGAAGAGTAATTTGTAATAGCCTTGTGAATTGCAAGTCCGATTACGAGGACAAGGTAAAGAATGAAAGCTCCGAAGGCGACAATGCTCGTGAAGGGACTCGGCCGATGTACTTGACGGATTGGAGCAAAATTCGTCTTTGCTAAAACTATGAAGACAGCCATAATATCTCGATACTGCGAATACTGTGTAAAAAGTAGTGGCACTTGAATGAATTCTTCGAGTTTTCTATTTGAAGCTAAGAGCAACATAACTGTCGCAGAGCTAAGATACATGTTCGAAGCGGGAAAACTTGCTGAAAATTGCTTGCATGACTTCTACGTATCTTGTGAAGTAAGAAAGAAAACTAAAATCCGCTCCAGGATAAGTATGACTTGAACAATGTCAAGATGAGTATGGGGAAGGGAAGACCATGGATTCTAAGAAAATGACTGTTTCTGTGAGAGGATGGCAGGCAACACCAAGAGCAGCCAGACAAACAGACAAACAGACAAACAGACAAACAGACAGACGGACAGACAGACAGACAGACAGACAGACAGACAGACAGACAGACAGACAGACAGACAGACAGACAGACGGACAGGCAGGCAGGCAGGCAGACAGACAGACAGACAGACAGACAGACAGACGGACAGACGGACGGACGGACGGACAGAGCGAGTGCATGCAGGTGACAAATACCGCGAACAATACACAAGCATCAACAACACGTTAACCAAGGGGCACGACGACAATGACATCGCCAAACATTCACTTCTAATGAGAGTAGACCAGACGCTCAAACGCTTATTCTTCGTACAACTCCTTCAGGACTAAAATAATAGACTAATCAAATTATAACGATCATTTCCCAAGAGAACCGACGATGCAGTCGCTTTTTAAACATTCGAGCGCTTGTCCCAAGGAATTTTTCCAACAGCCAGACAGCAATCATCTATTTCTCTCTCTCGCTCTCTCTCGCTCTTCCCCCCCCCCCCCCCGCCCCTATCATCTATTTCTCTCTCTTTCTCTCTCTCTGAACTATTAACAATCATCAAGTTCTTGGAGAATTCGCTGACACGGGTAAACACGTACCATTCCTGTGGAATTCGCGCATCATCCGATCGACATGCGAGTCCATCAGAATGCCAATTGTCGTAATGCGTTCGCAGTTTTGATATTGCAGAAGAATATTTACATTCTCTTCTTCCAGCAGACTTCCTTCACATTAGATAGTTAAGTCCTCATGCCCCTCGGCGAGAACTTACCATGGCAGTCTCCAATGTAGCAACTTCTTTCCTTTACTATATAGCATATTATATTCAAACGGCTGAACAGACTACGTCAAACCTGCGCTGAATTACCTGCCCTGCCATACCAATCGTAAGACTCTCTTGCCATATTTATTATGATAACATCGTAATGAAAAGTGTTTATGCAAGACTGACCGGCAAGTCGTTGCTGTGGCTTCATGTTCAATGTTAAAAATGGAATTTTTCCCCCCATATAGCAATTGGGACGTATGGCATACCTGACATATATGGCAGATCATAGTACCGGGGCGTTGCAACAAACCAAAATGATACACCGATAAACGTCAAAATCGACCGCTCCGTTGGAGATTAAAATGGCGAAAGATAAAGGTATGTGTATTGATCCTTGATACCAAGGACAATGTAGGCTACGGCGACACTCACACGCATCCACAAAAAGTGTAAGGTATCGAAAAAAATATTGCACGACATAGAGAATGTTTGTTGCTTGCATGGGACAATAGACATGCTCGAGTGGTATGAACAAAACCACAGAGGACACGGAGCTCGGCACGAAGGCATGAATGCTTATGTTACGTATGAAACGTACTGATTAAAACAACCATATGCCCTCAATGTAACAACTTTTGCCCGCCATCTCTCCGGCAAAAAGGAACCATCTCTCCAACTGGCCTATGCTTTCTTGCCTTCGCTTCACACGTTGCAATTCGCAAACCGCGTCGTTGCGTCCTCTTAGAAATCTTAAATCCTTCAAATATTCTCGCTACGACTTGATGGAAACCGATAGCAATTATATGTCAACCGTCGGCCATATCATTCCTCTCTCTTCGAATAAAAGGATCGAGTTGGCTAAGCGGCGTTCCGTTGCTCCCATTCGCATAATTTGCACTCTTAAATTCGCCGAAGATGGTTATCACTTCAACAATGTTACTCCCGGTATTCTCGTGCATATCACTTGGATCAATTTACCTCTTCCCAGACCATGCGTGTGCGGTGAACGCATATATATATATATGTGTATATATGTATATATGTATGTATGTATGTATCTAGTGTGACTCTATATATATATATATATATATATATATATGCAAGAGTGACAATAATTTCTTTTTCTCTACTCTTTGCTGTTCGCCATTGGGCAAAAAAACACTCTCTTTCACTCAAGTGTCTCTCTTTCTCCTCGCATTTGATGTATGCAGCACGTTTCTGCCTCTAACGTGTACTCCATTTACTTTGCTTCTTCATTGGTCTTCTTAATGTTTCTTGAATCACCGATCACTGATGTTAATGATTATTGCAGACTGACACCATTGGTCCAGCAATCTTATTAATATTAGTATTATTGCTCGCCTCATTACTCTCGCTGCTCCAGTCTTGTCGTTCTTCTTCTTCCTGTTACCATTTCTCCTGTTGCTGTTACTGTTGTCGATATTTCAAAAACACTCTCGGTGGAAATACGGGTAATATACAGAAAGATCAATCGCTCCACAGTGGCAGTTAATAGGGATAGTCAATCAGTTAATTATATCTGTATAATAACTATCTCCTATCCAAACTATATACTTTTAGTACCTCGCATATCTATATATACATATATATATATATATATATATAGATACATATACGTATACGTATATAGATATCCTTAAGAACTCCCAGGGAAATCAATGTCGTTCAAAGGATAAAGGATTAGCACCAAAGGTGATTGGGGATGAAGATTGATGCTCGATTGGAAAGAATGATTAAAATTGGCATGGTAAACTCACCTCCTCGCATAATGCCAGCATCCGCCTTGTACTCTCCAATGACTAAAACAAAAGCAACCAAATGGTGCTGGTTTAGAAAGTGTCGGTCGGTGGTTCTCTGGCAGTAGCTAGATCTTATACTGCCAAAAAGAACAGTTATAGATGGAATTCTTGTATAGAAATGCTACTTTTAGGAATGTCTATTGAAACTGGAATGATTGAGTGAAACTGCAGGACATACCTCATCGGTGGTTTGATCAGCTTTAAGCTGAAGTTCTTGTAATTCAGTCCGTGGTGGACCACCCTCGGCGGGGCCCGCTGCCGCTGTCGGAGCAGGCATTCTTCTCGATTACCAGATCTGCCGCAACTCTTGTCACGTGCGCTATCCTCAACGATTTCACTCCTTTACCGTGAATATTTGCCTACCAGAGTCCAGCCTTTGACAACTAGCACCACCCCGCCTCTCACACTCTGTAACGTGAAGATGAGGAGGGTTCAATATTACTCACCGCGAATTTCGCACAATTTCCTTCTTTGATTCACCTCTATGTCGAGTATCCACCGACCTCTAGACCACTCTAGACACTTGCTTCTGCTAGATAAAGCTATAGTTGTTATCCGACGAAAATCAATACGTGTCGAGCGACCGTCCGACCGTCCGACCGTCCGACCGACCAACCGACCGACGAGCGACAGGCGACGCGTGCGACCGACCGACCGACCAGACGCTTGAGAACGGCTCTCATATCTACGACCTACCAACCCACCGACCTACACACCATCAACATCTGCGCAGACTCCTAACACTATTACATATCTACCTACCTACTACTAACTCTAACAATAAGTACTGCCTCTCATTCTTCAACCAACTGCTGCAAATATATATATATATCTCTCTCTCTCTCTGCCTCCAGCACCCAAGTATAATATATGTATACCCGATCTATCACTCTGCCTAATGCAAATGGTGATTGGAAATTTTCCCTCAAATTTCTTAGATGTTCCAAATTACAAATATCAGATCTCATGCAATTAACAATATCTACCAACTCTCCAATAGGAATTCTTCTTTATGTCTTCGCTCTGAAAGCGAGTAGCGTTGAATAACTGGATGAATCATACTTGAAAACTATTAGCTTTTATGGCTTTTCCCGTGTGACGTCATCTGCTCCACCTTCCAAAATCATGTCCGTCCGGTTGTTGGAAAGGCTTTTAAAAGAAACATTTTTTCTTCCCGTGAGTTTCGACTGTTCTATTCTTAAGTATCGCGGTCTAAGGAATTCATTGGAAGATCAATTGACCCGCAACCCTCTGTCCTTGCCCTCGGACCAGACTTGGTATCTTGCCAACACATGTACTTATGTACTTACAATCTCAAGCTAAGACCGGGTAAGAAAGGGCCGTTTCTTCAAACTGCCTGGTCCGATCTCACCCACCATTTTCTTCGACTATTTAATCGCTCCGATTATCACTCGATACTCGAAATTCAACTCTCGGCCTCTTGGCACATTTGCCTCTAGACGTGTTTCCTTTACATCACCTTTCTTCTACAAGACGCCCAACCAACCGCTGGCCCTCATCGACGAAATATTTTAGCGTCACGCCGACTACAAGCGATATTGAGCTAGCTAATCACAATTCTACCATTTTCCACTTTCTGCGACTAGCTATTCGAAAAAAATATCATTTCCACTGACGGTAGCTGTTGCAGACGGTTGCGTCTTATTTTGCAACCTACTCTCAACGATCTCAACCATCACCCACCGAGTACTCTTAAGCCGCGCGAAGTTAGCACCTTGGATAGTGACGATCCAATATCCTTCGTGCTGCTCAGTGCAACAGACAATCGCATTCACAGTCGAAAATAGCATTTTCTCGTACGCTAACAGTGCCATTTTCTGAAATTTAGCTTCAATTGGCGACAGGATACTGCATCATCATTACGTCGATCCTAACATCAAACTCTCTTCTTTTTTCTCGTATTTTCGTATTTTTTTCTTTTTGTGGAAATGCTCTCTGGGGTTGTTCTACATTGCCATTCTACCTCTATGCGTGTTTATGTGTGGGAGGGGGTGTCAAAGAGAAAGAAAGCTATAAAGTCGGTCGGACTCGCCGCCCATTGAAGGACTATGTCACGCCGCTGCCACCGTCGCGCCGCCGGGCTCTGCCGTTTTCCCGAAGTAATCAATAATGATCGAAAGGATCACGACTGTTGTTAGATAGTGGCATCAAAGAAGCAGACGCAAAATGTTGCTGCGCGCGTCAAAGCATTGCCAGCCTTTCTCCTTTCATATAGAACTGGATCCACCCTCCCGCTTCCTCCTCATGCCTCTCATTACAAACTACGCAGCAGCAATTCTGAACCTAGATACGCAGCAATTAGAACCGTCTTCATCCCCATTTCAACATGACCTTCACTTTGACTTGGACTGTTCCATCCTATAAGCTAGCGATTTCCGTTCGCGGAATACCTTTGGGATTTAGCCCGCCTGCCCGCCCGCCCATCCAAGAATATAGGAATATCTTGGCGAACATGACTTTTCGCAGAGTCTCGGTTAAAGTGCGAGTACACGCCCTGTGCGTATGAGATCCCTAACCGGCCAGTGACATCACTCGCCTTGAAGGCTTTCTCATTCCACCTATCCTGCATACTTAGACGTACAGAGGCATTTGCCTCCACGATCTTATTTATTAGAGATATTCAAATTCGCTTCATCACTTTACCACTTTATCGAGCAAGAAACCAGAAAGAAATATTCATGAGACGGCCAGTCACTAACAATAAGTTGGCATACAGACTGGTATACGATGTTAAAGACTAGAACGAAGATCGGATTGTGTCAATTTTCGAGTCGTACGTGTGGATTCTTGAGCACAAGGTAACGCGATACCTAACATAATGTAGAAAAATCGATAGAAGTTGGTCGCGTTTGCCGAGCTTCTCTCTACCTCGCCTGTCAGCTGACTCGCTCACTGAGTCGGGTAACGACTGTTAACGTTCTTACCTCGGTGGATTAGCGAGTCACCCCGACCAGATTGCGAAGCAGTTCTGCTTCGAGTAAATTTCGAGATGCCGTATTTCTCTCTATCTATAAATCACTTGGACACTACACTTACGAAACTCTCGCTCCTCGCTATTCTCCAGTGCTCCTCAGCGAGCCTAGAAATGTCACTGCTTCCACTCCTTCCACTCCTTCCACTGCTTTGCTTTCTACTGCTTTCCACAACGCGCACTGCAACGGACAGACCGGACAGACGACAGGGACGACAGGGACAGAGGCTGTGCTACACAGCTGCTCTCTGATGTCTTTAATGATCTTCTGCTCTTCCGAATAATACCACCTGCTGCCACTGGATGCCAGCAGTAGTCGCCCGCGTTTTCTCTCTACCTAACTCCGGACTCCGTACCCTCCCCCGTTACTGCTCGTACACGCATCTATGTCTTACACAAAGAATTCACTTTACCGCACAGAGAGCATATACTGCTACCAAACGCAGAGCTTCTCTTGTCCCGACTGGTCCCGACTGGTCCCGACTCCGGGCTCTATATAGCCCAATATCTAGCCTATATAGGAGGTACAAACGGTACAAACGCTAAAAACCTAGAAACTATCTAAAAAGCATCAATTAATAAAGAGTTTGCTTAATGACTGCGTTCAGTTGGACAGTCCGCGCTTGCTCCGTTGCTTATCAGTTTCTGATTTTACGGCTTTATGGACGGTCGATATGAGAGCTCATGTACTACATACACATACATACATACATACATAAATACATAGAACATTCGATATACCGCAAAAACTGCTGGCTGACTAACTGGATGCTTATGGTGCTTATTGGAAAACGCCGCTTCTCTGCACTAAACACACCGATCTGCACCGATCTGCACCGATCTGATTAGATGCGAGAGCCTTTTCAAGAGATAATGCATCGACTGGAGGAAGAGTGCAACCCAGTGCAACCCAGGAAGAAGAGCATTGCGAGGATTGCGAGGAGTTGTGAGCGGTTGTGAGTCAACGCAGCTGATTCTATATATATATATATATACAGATATATGTAGATATACTAGATGTTAGATTGCTTGAGGCTAGAAGTCGTAGCAGCGTCATATATAAAGCGGATAAAGCAGGCAGGCCAGACAAAGCATAAGTGAGGAGCGTGAAGAGCAGTGAGGAAGAGAATTGGCAAGAGAGTGGTCCAGGCGTCCAGGCGTCCAGGTTCAGGTCGAGCTCGAGGTCGAGGTCGAGGTCGAGGTCGAGGTCGCGGTCGAGGTCGAGCTCGAGGTTCAGAGTTGATCTGCGAGCCAACCAGAAGCGAAGCAGAAAGGCCGAAAAGCGACGAGCTCTGACGAATCTGTGACTTTGAGCTTTGAACAAAGAAGACGAACAAATGATTAACACTGCTAAAAATTAGAACGCAATTTCTTGGCGTGGGCCGCTCGTTCGCGAGAAGATGGCAGACTTATATTCACGTGGAAGACAATTCCTTTTTCTCCTCTTCATTCGATGGGCTTACGTCTGTTGCTCTCCCGTAAACATTTCCGTGGAAACCGTTCCAGCGCCTTTAGTGGAAACTGCATTACAAGCTCTCAATGATGATTCACCTACGCATCACAGATATAAGGGTGGCAATCTGATTAATGCACAGAAATTAGTAAGTCAATCAACCTTATTCCGATACTCGTAATGAATCGAAAATTCTCTCTTGGAGTTTTGCATGCTCATCTTTTGAAATAAATAACTACAGGCCATATTATGCGACAGTCAGTGAGAGTAGAGTTTTGTTGTGTTAAAGAAAGCATGGAAGTAAGAGTACTTATCATTACAATGGGGTGCGAGTTGCAGTACAGTTGTAGGAGACTTTTATTTTTTCTGGCAGGTTGAAGATTTGTGTATAACGTATAGACTTACATTTGACTTGCACCCACTGTGCAAGGAAATCGTTGAGCCTTGTCCAAGGGAAGCATGCACGGTGCAAGTAAAACAACACCAACAAGGCACCATCGATGTATCGAGAGATTCTATCCAATGCATGTATTTGTTTCCACAATCTATTCAGGATGAGAAAGTACAAACACAGGAAAGTGTTCAGGAGCAGCCGCAAGAGAATGCGGAGAATGCGGAGAATGCGGAGAATGCAGAAAGAACACAGATTAATAATCAAAGAATAGAATTGGATCATGAAATCCAGTCGAGCGGGGATCAGAACGACAAGCCATTTATAGCAATGCGGGCATCGGGTTCCAAATATTGTCCTGGCTGTCCCTATGATTTGAATCCCAAATTGCCTGGTTTGACTGCTTTCGGTGAGCAGGCTGTTCGATCGATGGACGAAGTTCTGCCCAATGATTACAAACATAAAGTCTTTGACATCATAAAGGTTACTCGCGCCGTACCACCCTCCTCCAATGTTATACAGTACAAAGTGGTATTCCAAATTGGTGAGACCGATTGTTTGAAGAATGCAGTGGCGAATCAAGCAGATTGCTCCTTCAAGTTCGAGATTCCGCTAAAAACATGCTTAATTACGTTCGAGGAGGAACCATGGCGACAATCGACAAGACAGATAGTTAAGAACAATTGCACTCTGGACCAAACAGGAACAGGAAAGGCTGTCGAAGTTTCGACATCTGGCACGGGGTCTGTTCTAGAGCAGGGAAAGACAAGCGCTTTGGAAGGCCTGAGGGCACTAGTCGACAACATTGCCGACAATACGTCGACAGAAGTCGAGCTGGAAATCAGCCCTCGAGCAGAAACAACTGAGCCTTCTATAGTCAAAGTTCAATTGAATCGAACTGAGGAGAATGACGAACAGGCTACTTTTGTCGATAAACTGAAAGAATTTGGCGAGTTCCTTGAAGACTATCAGATGACAAGCTCCAAGTCGGAAGTTTTGGATTCAAGCAACGATCACCAGGAGATTATGGACGATGGAGTTTTAGAAGAAAAGATGCCGTCAGGAAACGGTTCTAATGACGTTATAACGAGACATAGGAGGACAACAAACGTTGGAGCGCCCAACTCAAGGAACGTGACCGATCCAGAGATACAAGCATTTGCTAGGAAGGCTTTGTATAAATTCTCTGAGAACTCCGAAGGCCCGAATGAGCCGATTATAGTTGAGGTGACGGAAGCATCTGCTCAAGTGGTCGCTGGAATGCTATATAAAATCAAAGTCAGACTAGGCACAAGCGACTGTCCAAAGGGAGTTAAAGAACATTGTCAACTAAAGCCTGACAGTGAAATCAAGGAGTGTCTGTTCTCAATATGGGCGCGTCCTTGGTTAAATGAGCAGCCAGAAATTGAAATCAATTGTAATTTGAATCAGCGTAGAAAGCGCAGCTTGCGCGGCAACAATTATAGCCGGAAAATGTTGCAACAAGTGGAAGAGATAAAAGTGCGGCCATTATTCGAAGACTTTATTAAAACCCATTCCAGGAGGTACAGCTCGGCCGAGGAGAAGGAAACCCGCTATAAGATCTTCAAAAACAATTTGAAAATGATAAGTGACCTTCGCAAGTATGAACAAGGAACAGCGACCTATGGTATTACCAAGTTTACCGACTTGACATATGCCGAATTCAAAAGCTATTTGGGCCTACGAGCGGAGCTTCAATCCGAGAATGAGATACCATATCTAGAAGCGGAAATACCTGATATAGACCTACCGAGCAGGTACGACTGGAGGGAACGCGGAGCAGTAACACCGGTCAAGGACCAAGGTCAATGTGGCTCTTGCTGGGCTTTCTCGGTCACTGGAAATGTCGAAGGTCAGTATGCTATTAAGCACAACGAGTTGCTGTCATTGTCGGAGCAGGAATTAGTTGATTGTGATTCGCTGGATGAGGGATGCAACGGCGGCTGGCCCAACAATGCCTACAGGGCTATTGAGAACTTGGGCGGTTTAGAATTGGAGTCGGATTATCCTTACGATGCTAGGGGCGAGAAGTGTCACTTCAACCGAACTAAGGCCAAGGTACGACTCGTATCAGCTCTCAACATCAGCACTAATGAGCTAGATATGGCCAAATGGTTGACCCAAAACGGGCCGATTTCCATTGGTATCAACGCTAATGCGATGCAGTTCTATATCGGTGGAGTTTCCCATCCTTTCAAGTTCCTGTGCAATCCGAAGAACTTGGATCATGGTGTACTCATCGTAGGATACGGGATAACCAGTACGTGTCATATCTTTTTTATCATCGTTAGCACGCAGGCTGTCTTCGCTAAACCTTTGAAACATTCCAATTCTATTGCCTTTTAGAGTATCCACTTTTCCACAAGGAGCTACCCTACTGGATAGTAAAGAATAGCTGGGGCTCACGCTGGGGAGAACAGGGTTATTACAGAGTCTACAGAGGTGACGGAACGTGTGGACTTAACACAGCGGCAACAAGTGCCGTGGTTGCCTAACAAGAACCCTTACCCGGCCACAGCTACCGGTCTTCTTCAGTCTTTCACAGCCCTTTCTACCAATAACTCTTCTTTAGTTTTTTAATAAATAAATCCATATCTTTTGTACTAACATAGTGCAGGCATTAGAAGTCAACAAAGACGGATAATCGTTCCGTTGAAAAGTATCGTTGGCCTTTGCAACAATTTCGTCGTATAACAATCGCACTAACTTTGAACTTTGCTATATATATACGCATATACGCATATATGCATATATGTATATAAATTAAATAAAAGGTAGAGATCATAATCTAGTCTAGTGGAACGTCTACCGCGTATCCGCCTTCATTGAAAAAATAGCTCCAAAGTTTTTCTAATCGCATCATAGTTGTCTTGGTACTGGCGAAGGTAATGTCATAAATTAATGAACGAGAATATGCCAGCAATCTCCTGCCTTCTTTCTTCTGCTGGTTTCCTGCGTGAGTTCTAGAGTTAGTAGAATAAGAACGCACTGGACGATAACCGCCTTTATTACGTGCAATGTATTTGAAAAGGCAGTCTGCCTGACTGTACCTTGTCCAAGACGCTGTGCCGTATGCCCAAAACTTTCCCTAAGAATACATTGGATATCGAAATGTATGGACAGCTGTTATTTGTCTGTACTTTGCAATATTTATTGCAATTTATCAAAAGTCATATAGACGAAAACACGCTACTTAAAGCAAGTGCTCTTTGCACTGTCTAGAGCCTATCCTGCCAGCGTAAGTCTGTGTGTGCGCGATCTGCGAACGAGTTTCCAAGTTTCATTTCCAATAAAATTACAATCGTTATAATTACAAATCTATAATTACATAAAACAAAATACTCGCCACTTGATGAGCGCAGAGTTGTGTAATAGTAGCTGTTGCCAGTGCTCCCGTACATATTATTTCGTATTTGTCAGTGGAAAGACATGCTAATCATACATCATCATTGAATTCCGCGGTAACATTAGTGGTGGAACAATGGGCCAGGCAAGTCCTGCTAAGGGTTGCAGTGGCATTAGTCCCCAAGCTTTCGTGCACCTCACCCATTGGAAGGTAAACGAGAGTTTGCTGCAGAATTCGGCGTACATGCAGGCGGGGCTTGAAATTGCGGATAAAAAGAGATCGCGTATACACAGCTAACTGGTCGAAAGTAAGATTGAAATGAGATTGTAAGAAATGAGGGCGGTGTGGGGCATCACTGTTTGGAACATCGAGTAAAAGTGTCGGAGGATAGAACTGACCAGCATGTGTATATTCGCTTGGGGATACGCGTATCAGGTTACTGATGTGTCACTGGAACAGACAACTGGGGTGAGCTCTGCGCTAGCCAGTTGTTATATTTGTCCGTGCTCGGGGCAGCAAGAGTAGTAGGCAGAATGTACAAGAGAGTGCATGTTTTGTCAAGGCGTAATGTGGGAGAGGTACTGGTCAACAGCTTGGTAGAAGAGCGTAGCGCTGCTTAATAATAATTATAGGAGCCCCATTGATTATACGGGCCGTAAGCTTGAGGTCCACTTTGACTGTACTGCCAATTCTGATAGCTAGCATAATTCGGATCGGACGGCGGGGGATATTGTTGATAGCCTTGTTGGTAGCCTCCCTGGCCTCCGTACTGCCCACTTTGGAACTGTTGTTGCGATTGATAGGGGCCCGTTGGTCCACTACTATACTGGTATGAAGATTGCGAACTGACAGAAGGTGGCGGTGGTATACTCGACTGATCGCCTGCCTTTGCCTTTTTGGGTGGCGAATTCTCACTGTGAATTAAGATAAGGAATTTTAGTCTGGTAGGCTAGTTCTCGCCTTGAGATGCAAGACTGGCAAGCAGTAAGCTGGAGAGCCTTACGTTTTGCTGTCATCGGCTTTCGCTTTCTTGCGCTCTTTAGCCTGTTTAATGCATTTTTGGAACTGTTCGTGCGCTTTTAGAACCTGTCGTATGTCAGGGCTGAAGTCTTCCAAGAACTCGACTTTGCGTTGCGCAAAGAGTACTCTCTGCTCGAGATCAGCGTGCTCCCGTTCGATAAACAAGTCCATATACCCAATGATTTCCTGGGTATCGACAGGCGTCCTCTGCATTCCTAAATCTATCAACTGTAGATACAATCTCGGATTATCCTTGTCCTTTTCCGTTGCTTTCAGTAATACTTTTATCGCCTTGTCAACATCATCCTTGACCTTGCAGAGGAAACGGGCGTATTTCACTGCTATATTATTCGCGATCGTTCTATTCTTGCTGTTACTAATGTAACTCTCGTAGAGTTGGCACGCCTTGTCCAAGTCAGCCCTTCTGCGTTCCAGGTTTATTCGTCGATAAGCTACTTGAAGCATATTTGGTAGCGCGTTGTCTATATTTTCTAATATACCAGCGGCCTTCTCGAAGTTATTTTGGCCTTCTTCGAAAGTTGCCCATTGAAGGTGCAAGTTCGGTTTCTTCGGATGATGGACCGTACACGCTCTTGAGTAGACATCCCTGATTTTCTCCACATTCTCCCCTTTCAGCGACTCGAGGTAGCGAACGAACTATCAGTGGGACAAGAATGAACAATTGGAGTAAGCAGCTGGTTGGCCGGGGGGGGGGGAGGGGGGGATGCGTTAATAAATCGACTAGACTCACTCTCATCCAGAATTCGTCGTAAAGTGCACAAGCTATGAGACATCTCTCGAACAGAATCACTATCCGGTCTTGATCTTTCTGCTCTATCTCGAAATCTATGTACTCTTTCCAGTTCTTCAATTGACACCTTTCCAAAGGCTTGACATGAAAGTAGGGCCGTTTAATCTGCCGGGCGAGAGAGGGGGTGGGGGTGGGGGGGAGAAAGAGACAGATAGATAAGTAGATATATATATATAGAAAACAAAAGCGCAGAATTTTTCTATGGGCCTGTGTTGTGACGAGATGTGTGACGTACCCCCTCTTCGAAAGACCATCGTGCAGCAACCGCATTCACGTTAGCTTTATGCATTTTCCGTCTGCTGCTGATAATCTTCTCTCTGATGGCACGTGTCTCCTCGTCTGTGGGTGGAAGTTCATGGGACGCTGGCTCCTCGCCAGGCGGCGCGTCATCGGCCGCGGACACTTGGGAGGCCGTGTCATCAGACTTGAGGAGTGTTTTCACTTCGGCGCGTAGTGCAAGAAAGTCATCGACACTTAAGATGCGATTTGGTAAATTGGAAGAAACAAACTCCTGGAATGCCTCGAAATGCGATATATAACCGAGGGTCGGAGTGCAGAGCAAGCGATCGTAGAGTCCGGTGACCCTGCTCAAACGTTTGCCTTCCATTTCCCACTTGATGTAGCTCTCCCATAATCGGTCGGACCTGCATAATTTGATTGCTGAGGGCCTGCATAAAGAAAGGTAGGGAAGCACCAGAGATGGAGGTAGCTACCTAAACTCAAGGCCGCATGCTCGAATAGCCCTCTCGTATTGTTCCCGCATCTTCTCCTCGTCCTTTTCATAGATGGTCTTGCAATGATTAATATAATGGAGCCATAGGTCGACACTGAGGGAAATGGCTTTCAAGCCTTGGTCGAAAACCTGCAGTAACGAAGCGTGATCGGATTTAGAGCAGATTACAACCGATTGGGATAGTGGTGGGTAGTCTTATACCTATACTTCTTTTAGCTTTCGATAAGCATTACGGTTTTTTTTTAGCAACGTATACTCACGTATCGTGCGCGTACTGTAAATAAAGAGACTTAATTAACACAGAGATTGCAGAGCATTGTGCATTCACCTTAAAGTCAGGGAGTGTTCCAATCTGTGGGTGCCTCTGTATCTTCCGCCACAATTTTCTTCCTCCCTCTCTGGCACGTGCACTTCCTAAGTCTTTGTGTCTGACTTTGACTCAATATAGCCCACCCATCCCACAATCTTACTTACATTATGTACGGTAGCGCATCTTATGCTTAAGTTACAATACTTTCTCTAGTAAGCTATGTGTACAAATGCTTACAGTAAGTATTACACATATATCTATATATCACTTGTTGCACGGTGATTGTACGGTGATTGCACGATAACGTCGCAACACACGATCAGCTAATAGTCGAAACAACTGCCTTCGCATCACTTACGTATCGTATGTAAAGTATCGACATAATTGTATAGACAAAACAGTTATACTCGTAATAATAACGTAGGTGTCGCAGAATATTCAGCAAGTAAGAACTAGCTATCTGGTAAACGGAGAGAGTTGTATAGGTGCCGCAAGACGTGCTAGGCTGTTGGAAGGGAAAACCATATTTACGTGCGTGCACACTGCCCACGCGCCTTCCTAACACGAGCTAGTTTCATTAGATTGCGTTAATAATATGATATTACAATGAGAGGTAGTTTAGACTATATGGTAAACAAGTGATCTCACCGTTTGGACATTTTCGGGGTTCCCCTTCTTCTTCTCGTAATCGGCAAACTTTCTCCAGTATCCATAGCAATAAGGGTAACGCTCCAAAAATTTATTATACGCCTCTCGGGCAGCTTCGGCGTCATTCTGCACAGGTGAGAATAATCCTTCCATCAGAACAGCACTCCACTGCACTCCACTCTCCCTCCCACAGTGATCGCTTACGCTTTAGGTAGCGCTGATAACATGTAACTCTATATGTCACATCAAGCCGCTAGTACCTACTTCTTGGTCAACGTACTGGAGAAGATAAGTCCACCCCGTGAAGTCCGATGGATCGTCATTAACCGCCTTCCAGTACTTATCCAGTTCCGGAAGGGTTTTCTTCTTCGGGGAGGCTGGCTGCTTTACCTCTTGTTTGTTATCCCCTGATTCTACTTCAGTGGAAAGTGCGGCCTTTTTCGCCGGCGTCTCGTCATTGTTCTCGGACGTCGGTGAACTAGGATCATACTCACCTTCGGCATTTAACTTGCGTTTACCTGTAAGCACAGAGCCCAATCCACCTTTAATCCCCAACATCTTTCCAACTCTTTCAAATACTCTATCTTTCCAACTATTTTGCTATAATCAAATTACTTGTGCCTTCCACTTTGCTCTTTTTCTCGGTAATTTTACTCGGAGCTTTAGGGCCAGCCCTCTTTTTCTTTTCACTATCAGGTGGCAGCTCATCCTCCGAGACCGACTCAGTTTCTCCTAAATCTGCCGGTGCCGCCGCCGGCAGTTCCTCATCGGAGACGGCTTCCGTCTCCGGCTCCTTTGCTGCACTTTCCGTTGGTAATTCATCCTCCGACACAGCCTCGGTATCTGGCTCCGTTTTCTTTCTATCGATCTGCGTTATATCCGCCATTTCTTTAATATCCGCCAATTCTCCCACCTCGGCCCCCGCCACCACAGCTGATTCCCCCTCATTACTCGCCTCCTCTACCTTCACAGGAATTGTCACAGCTTCCGCCGCCAATCCGCAATCCTCCACGTGCATCATTTCCAATTCTGTTGTCGAAAGAGCCTTCCCACTTTTCAAATTCACATCTTCCTCAACTTCCAAAATTTCGGCGACTTGCGTCATAGTCCTGCTATCGTCGGTTATAACATCTTGAAGATCTATCAACACCCGTCGGCGACTCGTCTCATCGTTCTTGCTCTCTTGCTCTTCCACTTCCAATCTGCTGTCCCTCCCCGCACCGGGTTCATCTACAGTCATAGCGTCGGATGTTGTGTCATCGTGCGCCTAAATCACAAAGTCTAGTATCGAGAAACCGAAGCTTTTTATCCGATCGCACATGTCGGTTGGTTTACCCCGCTACTAGTCGCATTAGCCCCCTGCCACATAATACTTACCAATGGAACGCCCGACTCTTCCAAATCTGCTCGTACTTGTTCGTTCCGATTCATGTTGATCTCATGCAACGCAGCATCTGCCGAGTCCTCCAGCTCCAAATGGAACATAGGATTGCCATCCTCGCTTTGTTGCTCGACTATCATATCCGAGAACCTTTGAACTCCATTCTCCGGGATGCTTTCCAGAAGGACATCTCCCTGAACCAGACCCTCCTCCTCCTGGCCAACAAGAATCATTTACATAGCGCCCTTTGCCCTCTTCCAATTCTCCATCCTTCTCCTCCACCCACCGTTAATTCCTCAGATTCTTGAAGCTTCTTTGGGGAACGCGTCGCCCTTGCCAGCAGCTTTTTCACAGGGGCTTTTTTCCCTGCCACTGTCGTGGCTTTACGCGCTCGTCCGGACCTGGTACGGCGCACTGTATTCGGCAAAATCAAACAAACCCTCAAAGCTCTGAATGAATATGCACTTGGGAACATTATTACATGTACGCCCTTTCCGCACGAGACGCCATTCGTTAAATGGCGGCCCGTTCATACCGATCCATCAACCAACTGCTCCTCCATAAATCTACTAGCGAACCATGCCTGCTTCAATACATTGTTCAAGCCTGGCCATACTATCGCCAGGACAAATCTCGGACCGGTCCGCTTTCTTTCCATCTGACCACTCTAAGCAAACTTGAAGCAGCCAAGCATCACACTCTCTGCTATCTCGAAACGAGAGCTTCTCTTACCCGGCTCCTCCAACACGAACTCGTTCTCGTCACCGCTTGCAGACGACATCTTCTCTTGATTATGAAAAATCCCTCTTCTTATCTTCCTGCCTTGTCAGTATAGAAGAACGCCTTGATCTCGATTTTCGGCAGCACCGTGGAAATCAAAACGCGCGTCGCGCGATTCTGCCTGCACAAGAAAATGGCGACCGACACCGAGCACCACACCACCACAGCCAACCAATATGCCAACCTATCGCCGCTGCCACTATTTCCCCAGTTTCCCTACACACCGCTGCACACCGCCACACTGCGCCACACACCACTATCTATCTATACATCTACATGAGTACTTATGTACATACATATATCAGCGATATCAGCTATTTACCCCTACTTACTACACCTCTACTCGATATCACTCGATCTTACCTACTGATCCTACTGATATGTGACTCCACCAATTCGACCAAACCTACGTAAAAATAAGCTTTAGATCTTTAAGCTAATTGTACCAAAAAACGTCTCGCAGTTTCCTATAGATTTTTCTTCACGGAACAGTCTCTGGCAGAACAATCTTCATCAAGGTTCTAGCTGCAACTCGCTGCTGACCAAACTTTTATTCAACTTGACAACGCGTCATTTCTACGATAATCCGCATTTCGAAGTTCACAATAGTCGTAGTACATATTAAAATCGATAGAAAACACAAAACTAGTGGTCAAAGTGCCAAAATTCTACCGGAAACACTTGGAAACAGCCTCCGGAATAATTAGGAATTCTCCTAATTTAGACGGTTTTCCCCATGTTTCCCATACTTCCCGACCTTTTCCGGGGCTGAAATTTGCTGGGGAATGTTTTCTTGCATCAAGGAAGAAGTAGAAAAAATTTCAGAGCCCTAGCTCAAAATTCATTTTATCGCAAATTTTTTAAGGCATACCCCTTCAAAAATTTTCGATTTTTCGAAGGTTCTGGGACCGGGACGAACGCTTGATTTTTCGATTGCTCGTCCCTCAAAACGGATAAAAAACATAAATGTTGTGGGGGAAATGCCGGAATTCTATCTAAAACACGTGGAAAACCGATCTTAAATATTTCACTTCGACAGTTTATGCCATGTTTTTTTATCTTCCCGACCTTTCCCGGGGCTGAAACTTTGTAGAAAGTGTTTCTTTGCATCGAGGAAGAAGTGGTAAAAATTCCAGAGCCCTAGCTCAAAATTCATTTTTTCGCAAATTTTTTAAGGCATACCCCTTCAAAAATTTTCGATTTTTCGAAGGTTCTGGGACCGGGACGAACACTTGATTTTTCGATTGCTCGTGCCTCAAAACGGATAAAAAACATAAATGTTGTGGGGGAAATGCCGGAATTCTATCTAAAACACGTGGAAAACCGATCTTGAATATTTCACTTCGACAGTTTATGCCATGTTTTTTTATCTTCCCGACCTTTCCCGGGGCTGAAACTTTGTAGAAAGTGTTTCTTTGCATCGAGGAAGAAGTGGTAAAAATTCCAGAGCCCTAGCTCAAAATTCATTTTTTCGCAAATTTTTTAAGGCATACCCCTTCAAAAATTTTCGATTTTTCGAAGGTTCTGGGACCGGGACGAACGCTTGATTTTTCGATTGCTCGTGCCTCAAAACGGATAAAAAACATAAATGTTGTGGGGGAAATGCCGGAATTCTATCTAAAACACGTGGAAAACCGATCTTGAATATTTCACTTCGACAGTTTATGCCATGTTTTTTTATCTTCCCGACCTTTCCCGGGGCTGAAACTTTGTAGAAAGTGTTTCTTTGCATCGAGGAAGAAGTGGTAAAAATTCCAGAGGCCTAGCTCAAAATTCATTTTTTCGCAAATTTTTTAAGGCATACCCCTTCAAAAATTTTCGATTTTTCGAAGGTTCTGGGACCGGGACGAACGCTTGATTTTTCGATTGCTCGTGCCTCAAAACGGATAAAAAACATAAATGTTGTGGGGGAAATGCCGGAATTCTACCTAAAACACGTGGAAAACCGATCTTGAATATTTCATTTTAACGGTTTTCCCTAAGTTTTTTTACCTTCCCGACCTTTTCCGGGGCTGAAATTTGCTGGGGAATGTTTTTTTGCATCGAGGAAGAAGTGGTAAAAATTCCAGAGGCCTAGCTCAAAATTCATTTTTTCGCAAATTTTTTAAGGGCGATGCAGAGCGAAGTTAACAGTTCGTTCCGCGAACGGTTGGTCTACAGCGTCTAGAGGGTCTAGAGCGACAGTGAGTACGGATCGCGGTCAATCGCGCCGGCTCCCAGGATACTCTTGCTCGGCATAGGTTAGAGTCGCGGGGCAACGGTAGTGATGTGTAGTAGTATAGATGGATATAGGTATATGGCACGATATATAGTACGCGTCTATAGTAGAGGACGAGCGATGCAGTAAAATTGAAGAAAGATCGAGTGGTGCAGGAGAAGGAGAGTGCAGCAGCCGAGTGCAGCCTCTGAATGCTGTGGTAACGCTGACTGCCGACACAACAATAGACTGATGACAACAATAAACAAGCAATGGTCGAGAAGTTAGTGGCGCGGATGGATGAATTCGTGAGCGTTGCGCCGGTTGCGCCTATTAATGAAGTCGAAGAAGAGTGATTGAAGCGGTTCGAGTAGCTCGGATGTGGCAAGATATTGAGCAGCCAACGTAGCGAGAGAGAAAGGGGGAGAGATGGATGATACTTTATAAGTGAATATCAACAGACCAGTTGAGCTGAGAGAGAGAGAGAGAGAGAGAGAGAGAGAGAGAGAGAGAGAGAGAGAGAGAGAGAGAGAGAGAGAGAGAGAGAGAGAGAGAGAGAGAGAGAGAGAGATACATCGGGGACTGGTGTATGGAGTGGAGGGATAATCGGGATAAAGAAGAAAGTGAAGCTAAAAATGAACCGGCGGGAGGAGCGATGGAGGATTGGATAGATTTGATGAAATATCTAGGGGAGACGTCACGTATAATTGATCGAGACTCTGGCTAACCAAAGCGATTTCTAGAGTGGGCTTGGCGAGAGTGAAGGATGTCTATTCCTCTGGAGGATGTCAGCGGAATGTTTAGAGAGAAAGTTTGAGGGTGTCCTTACAGAGTGGTGGGGCAGCCTCGAGATTCGAGGCTGTTGAGACTCTCTCAGTAGGAAATGTCTTGCAGTGATGGAGGTCGGTCGGCGCGCAAATTTGGACCAAAATCACCAAAGAAGTTGTGCGTGACCAAGAACGAGAACAGTGATAAAACGACCACAACTATAAACTGTAATAATCATCATCACCACCACAACCACTATCATCATAGCCATCGCTTCCACGAGAATCCACCGCCATCTGTGCATAAGCGCAATCTTTATGTGGTTTCCTTCCCGCTGATACTACTTTTCAATGTCTTACGAACCCTCTTATATCAGTTGTTTGTCGTTTTCAAGTATTTGTACACTTCGACGACTCAACTGATACAAAGGAGGCAGGCATCCAAGCATAATTATCAGTTGGAGGTGGTTATTGGACAGAAATCTCCGGATGCATTGATGGGAAATAGGAGCGATGTCAGGCAGATTGAAAACGAGAGCGCATTAATTTCTCAGCTGCCACGTAAATCGATGGGCCCTGGTCCGGTGGACCCTTTGCTCGCGAAGCAAAAGCATCATCATCGTAGAGCATTCGAATACATAAGTAAGGCGCTAAAAATCGACGAGGATAATGAAGGTATATGCTTTTACAATGCTGCTGTCTCGTTGAAACTCTGGCTATCTATTCGGGTGCGTTGAAATTCACTTAAGATCACCTATTATAGGACAAAAGGAAATGGCAATCGAACTCTATAAGAAGGGTATCGGGGAACTTGAAAAAGGAATTGCTATAGAATGTAATGGAGGGCGTGGTGAAATCTGGGAGCATGCTCAAAGGCTGCATGATAAAATGCGTACGAATCTTGCAATGGCTAGGGACCGCCTTGATTTCCTTGGTACGTAACAGAGATACAGAGTTTGTTATTGTAAGTGAGTAAAGAAAAAATTGCGTTCTTACACAGCCATGGACTGTAATACCGTCCAATCATTCGAATCCTCCTCTGAGCGTGCTTATGTGCTGCGGTGTATAATTATTGACTCTAGAGTAGTCGCGGATCTGCCTTTACTGCAGTGGTTTAGATTATGCCATTCTCAATGGGATAAAACGAGCATGTACTTACAAATGTCCTGCCAATAAACTCACTGATCCGCGAGTCCGTTTACAGACGGATGTATTTGTCTACATTTGTCTACATTGTCTACATGCACGTCTTCTGTTGGTCATCTCATTTCTTCTCCTCGTTCAGCGAGTCTCTGCTGTCAAATATTTAGCAGAAACGTCAATGAAATTGTGGCAAAGAGCAATAGAAATATTCTCCTATAGACTAGATTCCGACTCGCTATCATGGTCATCCACGATTTAGAATGAAGAAACTGGCAGAAAAGCAATATTAAACTCGCCGTTATATTCAGACGGCGACAATGACGTAGAGATGGGGTGGGTGGGAGGGTGGAGGAAAGAGTGGCGAGGAAATTGCCGAGCAAACCACCGAACCTTGCTATTTGGCCTATTGCAGCATGGCAGAGAATGTTTTTCCTTTTTGTAGCGAGTGTGTGTGAGCTGAAAAAGCTGGGTATCACCAATGAGTATCGTACTTCTGGAAATAAGTACCCGGACGAGGAACACCAGGGAAAGCATCTGAGGGCCCGCCGCAGTATACACACGTTACAAACTACTCGTTCGGCAGCGAATAAAAATCATATTGCAAACACAAACAATACACAATCGGTGAATGCAGGCAGCAGTACTTTTTCTCAAATTCCCAAGTTACGGCCACGTTCGCCAAAAAATTATTCTGCCCACTCCGAAGGTATTGTTTGTATAAAATCTTAACGACCAAGCGGGCTTGATCGCGGATCGCTTTTTGTCCATGTGAAACTTCAACTTTTATTCATCTGGAAGCTGACCAATTTCAAATAATTATCCTTGCTTTCTCTATTATGCACTCATTTCTTTATTTATTGTCCTAGATATTATTAGCCTACCTATAGCGTATGTACAGCAGGCTGCACACTGTATAGCAATGCGTAAACAGTAGCCATTTGTAAATGTAGTAAGATTTCTCTTACACCGTTCCTAGACGCTTGCTCGTGCACTTGACAATTTAATAGCCATCCTCTCTCTGTTTTCATGCAACTCATAACTCTGCCAGTTGTCAAATCCATTCGGAGTTAGATTGATTCAGCATGTTAGTTTGAAATAGCAAGTGTTTGCCAATTTGGACGCGCATCTAACTCAAGTCGCAGGCATCCAACACGAGGCTCATTGCAGCAGAGGAACATTAGAACATTAGTCCACGGCTGAATAATCTGGTCCGAAATTGCTCGACATCTGTCGGTTCTTTCTTTGACGCGACTCCACACAGTTGTCCCTGCTCAAGTGCAATAGACATACCAAGTACATTGAAATTGTATTGCATTGCTTTCGACTGGGATAGTCCTTTTGATTTGGTAGAATTTCAGAATCATTAAATACAACTGAATCAGTAGAATGTTAGAGCAGAGGGTCTACTACGCTATTGCGAGGGCAATAACGATTTTATGAATAACAGGCATTTTTTCAGCTTCCGGCAGAAAACTGTCCGTTCCTGGGAAGCGTATAATGGGCACAGCCATGAGTAAAAGTCAGACTCTACCGAGAAGTATGGGTCGCTCACCACCGGTGCAAGCATGTCATAAAGTAGCACCGATTAAACCATCCTCTACTCCGCCCGCGGTAAAAAGGCAGCTCTCTGTGCCGGGGAATGGTTCACCCATAAGACGACCAGGCACACCTACCCCCTCAAATAGCAACAGGGGCACTCCAACGAGAAAGGTACCCTTATTGAAAGGGGTCGACCCAAAACTCGCACAAGTCATTCTCGACGAAATCTTAGAAGGGGGTGCTCCTGTCCAGTGGGATGACATAGCTGGCCAAGAAGTAAGAGATAGATATCAAATCGAATCGATTTGCAGCATGGTGTCGTGAATACCCAATTCCTTCTGAGGCAAGTTCTCTATTCATTCTCTCGTTCTCTCTATTCTCAGACTGCCAAACAAGCTCTCCAAGAAATGGTGATTTTACCATCATTAAGACCTGAATTGTTCACCGGCTTGAGAACGCCAGCGAGGGGGCTTTTACTCTTTGGCCCACCAGGGAATGGCAAAACTCTGCTAGCACGAGCTGTCGCAACTCAATGCAACGCAACATTTTTCTCCATATCCGCGGCTAGCTTGACCTCCAAGTACGTCGGAGAAGGGGAAAAATTGGTCCGGGCCCTCTTTGCAATAGCACGGGAACTGCAGCCCTCGGTAATTTTCATTGACGAGGTAGATTCATTATTGAGCGAACGCAGAGACAACGAGCATGAAGCTTCAAGGTAAGAATTTATTGTTGATTCAATTGCTTCTATTCTCCATGCAACCAGCGACAAAGGACTGACACTGACACACGCACGTCATTCGATATCCAGGCGCTTGAAAACCGAGTTTCTAGTAGAATTTGATGGTTTACCGTGCAATCCGGAGGAGCGAGTGCTTGTCATGGCAGCCACAAATAGGCCTCAGGAATTGGATGAGGCCGCGCTCAGGAGATTTACGAAACGCGTTTATGTCACTTTACCAGATTTACGAACAAGAATTGTCTTATTGAGACGTCTCCTTGCCAAGCACAATGATCCTCTTACGCCCGATGAATTGAAGGAAATGGCCGTATTGACAGATGGTTATTCGGGAAGCGATTTGACTGGATTGGCAAAAGATGCAGCCCTTGGCCCCATCAGAGGTAAGACCCTGCCAATAAATATAGTACCATAGCAATAACTCACTGCTGCTGATAATCATACAAGTTTCCCACTATCTCCTTTCTCTAGAGCTTAATCCTGATCAAGTTAAAGAGTTAGACTTGAATGCAGTCCGTAACATCACAATGCAAGATTTTCGGGATTCACTCAAGAGAATACGCAGATCAGTTTCACCAGCAAGTTTAACTGCTTACGAGAAGTGGAGTTTTGACTATGCTGACGTGAGTCTTTGATTCAAGGAGAAACATGATTTAAAGCTGGGGCTGACTCTTCGAGTAGGCTCAAGCCCAAGAGCAATTTCACTATGACACCAATTTCACAGTATGAAACTGTTTGCGCGATCTGCCAGCTCACCGCGGCAATTTCTTCCCTTCTTCCCTTCTTCCTTCTCTCGCCATGGATGCTCAGACCATAAACTGGTCTAATATTCCGAATACCGGCGGTGTATACTCGCTTTGTCTGAACAAATACAGAACGCTCCATGGCCCACAGATAATGAATGACCGCGAGCTAACGCGAGACGCGACACGCGACACATGCCCACGCTCAGAATCGAACTGTTAGTAGTGCTGCATAGTATTCCAAGGAATAGGTAGAATATAAAAACGCAGTGCATAAAATGTATGCCTCACGTCTCCATGACCTATTCTTAGTTCTGAGGCTTGTCTACTTGTGACGATAACCGCCTTCATTTCATAACTTTAAAGATACCGATATTCCATTATATATCGATAGGCTAGTGTATGTACTTAGTAAAGGAAGAGCGGCAACAGCAGCACAAGCCCCCTAGGAGAGGAGCAGTATTAATTATAATAACAGTGAGCACTCGAAATAGTATAGCATGTAGCATCCCGTACCGATCATAATCCACCACCAGATTTCACGCCATTTACAATCTGGCTTCTTTCCGTTGCTTCCCCGAGTCCTTGGTCTTAGCTGTATTCTTATTAGTAACCCATGGTTAGGAAAATTCTAGATTTTTATTGGTACGCTAAGTTCGCAAGGAGATTGCGACGAAACAACGACAACAAAACTTATTCATGGAACGCGGAACTACGGGTGTATTGATCGTCCTTATGATCAGTTCCTATGATTGCTCAAACCGGTTGACCAACAATAAGGCAACCCATATTCGCCGATGCACTCATCGAAGGATTCTGTGTGATAATACGTTACCTTAAGTAATCAGGCTTACCCCTATGTATCTATGGATTAATGATGCGTCACTCTATACGTTCAGGAAACTTCTTTCCGAAAGCTATGCACAAATCAAGAAACCACAGGCGTACGGACTAAATAATTCTACAAGTGGAATAATCCTATGAATTTGGACCTTCCACTCTCAGCTTTGGTTAACTTATTTTGCTACTTTTATAACTGATACGATAATACGTGTACAGCAGCTAACAGGTACACATTGTCACGCCGAACACCGAGGCCAAAAGAATAGTAGTTTAATGAAAAGTAGTTTTGCCAATCGATCCATTGGCTTGGCTTGGCTTGGCTTGGCCTGCGTAATACACGAAGCACCGTACTATTATTCTTCTCGAGTCGTTTCTTCAGATAACGCTTTATAGTCTTGGAAAATATATTTCGAGATTGTTCCTCGCCAAGTTTCTTGCAGCGCGTAGACTACAGAAATAGCAAAATCGCTGATCATTGTGTGCGTTCGTCAATCTTCCAAAGAACTATACCACAAAGCGTAATACTACCCGGTTAAAGCTTCAAGTAGATACAATATGTATACGTGTTTAACGCGCACTTAAAGTGTTTTTGTCTGACGCTGGTGTTGGTGGACATACTTGGTGCAACGGTGTGAGATCGTCGGGCTGACACCCAAGATCCCAACGAAATCGGGAACGCATTCTTACGTGGACCTTAGTAATGATGCTCTGTAGTAATGCTATATCTTATTTTATCAGTATTATAGGATTAAATTGAACTTGCGGAGCAACACAATACAAAACATCTTCTCCGTTACTTAGGTATCTCCTAAACTTTCTATCGCCAGTATAGCCCGAGATGTAGATGTAGTTGAATCACTTTTTCATTAGCCAACACCTCTTGCCCATGGGCAATGGTAAAATTGACAAGTGTTAGGAGAGCATAGCGAATGCCTCGACTTTAAGTGTCTAGGTGTAACAATAGAGTTCCATATAGCATTGAGTATTGACTACCTCTATACAATATACAAAATACACCTTACTCATTCAACGATACGATTGTCATCCGTTGTAATATAGGAAGGAAACAAGGCAAAGTATGTATGTATGTGTGTATCTATCTGTTTCTAGGTATATGATCGATCGGCTATCCATCTATATCTGTACTGCAGAACGTACGATATGATGGGCGAATGGACAAGAAGGGTGTGTTTCTATGTATGTATGTGTGCTGTGTGCTGTGTGCTGTGTGCTGTGTGCAGGCGAGCAGTTTCATTTCGGAGTGTGTGATAGTGCGTCTGCTGAATAAATTATTATGCCATATAGCTATTGTCACTATAATGGTAGTAGTGACACATGGTCATCGTGCTTTCCAACGAATTATGCCAAGTCTGTAAATTATTCGAAGCGTGTAATGAACCTATTGTGATTGGCCGTCAGTGAATAAAACTCAAAAAAGACACAGGACAGGTGCAAAGCATCCCGATTATGCCAGTCATATACATAGAATGACTGGAGCAGCACTTAATTGACACGTATATGATACAGATAGAAGAAGACGGCGCGCGGCGTTTCGCATAGGGAAGAAATGATGATGAAGAATCCTCTGTATTTTAAATATTTATTCCCTTTTTTCATTCAAAGGACAATTTGTTTTTATTATAAGATAACATTATCCTAAGCATCTCGAGGGCCTTCCACCCTGCCGTACCTAAATTACTCTTTACATAACATTTCCTTATGTCTTCCATCGGTTCACTGATTATTATTTATCCATAGACAAGTTTTCCGTTTTTAAATGATTTTCCATTGTTCGATATCACTTATCGCAGTCAATATGTCTTGTCCTGTATTATTTCGTTTACCAGCGGCTTTATACAAATTGATTTCGAAAGGATTATGGTCTCTTTTGGTTTGCTGTTTCTTTTTTTTATCGTCGGTGGCATAACCATGTATGATGTTGGAATAACAGTTGGGTGGCGAAACTCTATCTCCACTAATTAGTGGTCAATGATCCATCTCAGTTAAGAGTCCAATGAAGACCGTACATAGTACCGGTATGATTTTGACTGTAGCAGATGGGGGGTATCGCGACTATGACCGTCTCTGTCAATGTCATTAACGGGCGGGGGAGGCACACAAATCTCTTGCCCGTTACAAGTAACAAAAGCTTAGCTCTTGTCGGCTAACGGTGGAACTTGCGCAACTGGAAGACGCGAGGGCATGCCCGCGCGTGCAAGCATGCACTCATTCATACACTCGCCTATGCAGTACCGAACGAAAAGGAAAAAATAAACACGTAGATGTATTATATCTATCTTTACGAATATTTAACGGTTACTACTTGTATTTCAATGGTAATCAGCAGTATGACTAAGTACGAAAGAACTGTAGCAATAGAGAACGATACCCCTCGGTTGATTGTCAATTGATGTGCCAGCCGACAATGCGAATACATGTATAATGAAATTGGTCTGATAATAAACAGGCGGCAATCTGGGAGAGCGAGTCGGGGAACGAAAACTGTAATTCACTTTTTACTAAAAGGAAATGGTAAACACTTGGACCTGCTCTCAACGTTCGCCGACTGAAAGGGCTCTTTCTTGGAGAAGAGGCGCAGAAAACAGTATGCTCGTCCCTCTCGTGAAATAGAGGGGGTTTGTTTCTCATGTGTATTTACCACCGGCGATAAATGTCTCGCAAAGAGCAAATTTCCGCGTCAGCTCTCCTTTCTCTCTCTATTTCTTGCTTTCTTTCTTTCTTTCTTTCTTCCTTCCTTCCTTCCTTCCTTCCACTTGCTTCCCAGAGACTTTGCAGTTTTGCCGTAAATTAAGTTAAGTCGAGTTAAATTCAATCGAGTCGAGTCGTGTAGCGTCGCGTCGAGAGAAATCAAGTCAAGTGGCCCTGCATACGTTAAAGCATCCATCCAAATCTACTTACATCACAGGCGCCGTGTTTATCTGTACCCACCCCCGCCCGCCCCTTACCCCCCCCCCCCCAACCTCCCTACCTTATGCTATATTCAGTGTCATACTCCATTTTTACCAGAAAGGTACATTGTTCATTGATGAATTGAAACGAATCAGGGATTGGTAATAGTGGCAAAATATTAAAAAATATAACAATGTAATTATCGCACGCATACGTACACCTTGCGCAGTAGAACGAATGCAGGGCTTGTCGGGGCTGCTTATATTTGTTCAGAAATATACCTCGTTCAACGACATTAAGGAGAACTCTTCGGTACAGTGGAATTATGGGGAAAGTTTACACGAGACAGGATAAGAAAGTTGTGAGCATTTCGAGAAGTAGGGAGCACATTGTTTCTACTCTTTTTTGCCTGAAGGTGTGCACGTCTGTCTTTCTTGAAATAGTTTCATACGTCTCTAGCATTCTGTACAGGAAAATGCAGACAGCAAATAACCGAGAGAGTTGAGAAAAGAAGTACAAGAGCAAATCATAGAAGTGTATAAGTATATGCAAGTACAGCCGCGTGTGCCTCTCTTCGTTGGATACTCGTTTGCCAATTCAACTGCCGCATAAACGCGCTTGGGATTTCGAGTGATTTGGACATGTATTGTACGCGCCTGCGTTTTCTATAAATAAAAGGCTGTGCAAGGGAGCCGCGCTTGGGTAGACGGTGAAGAAAGGCTAGCCTGGAAGGAAAGATGTTTGTCTACCATTCTCCCTTACCGCAAAGTATCCCGAAGAAAGTACACATTAATTGGAATCGCCCGAATGCGTTTAACGCTGCCAGGATTATTGGCAAAATGGTTGGAATAGGTATATGACAGAACAGTTCTTGCAAAAACCCCGAGGGCAAACTTGTTGCACGTAACAACTATTTGATGACGATCGACAATCATTTTCATTGCGTAGGATACTGTGGCATGGTGTATGTTACCATGGTAGGTTGTTGTCCAGGTGGCAAGGGGG
The DNA here is from genome assembly GCA_910591665.1 of Ectemnius continuus. Taxonomy (NCBI): domain Eukaryota; kingdom Metazoa; phylum Arthropoda; class Insecta; order Hymenoptera; family Crabronidae; genus Ectemnius; species Ectemnius continuus. The sequence continues at coordinate 88,956 of OU342868.1, read as the reverse complement.
CAGTCGCAGTTTGCGGCGCTGCAGTTGGCTGCGCAGGTTGCCACGTACCTGCTCCGGGCGCCGGCATCCTCATACTGTTCATGTACTGAGCTTGCTGTCCATAATATTGGCCGTAGTACTGCGCAGGCTGCAAGAATTGACCCTGCATTTGGGGGTAGCCTTGTGGATACCAATATCCCATTTGCTGACCGTATCCATAGGCATATTGGCCGGCACCTGCTGTGACCTGTAATCATAAGCTAGTCAGTCGAGCGGATATCACTGTTGAGATGGGACATGCTCCTTATACGCGTCTAATTGGTACAAAGAAACATCGACCCAAGCTAAACCGGCTGACATCAATCGCACCTGTTGAGCTTGATGATTAGCATTGGGACCTACGCTATTGGGATCTCCGTTTTCCTTGCCCCAAAAGCACTTAACGATGCTACCATTGATCTCGGTATTATGCGTTGATTCTATTGCGTGTGTCGCTGCTTCTTTTGTAGTAAATTTGATGAATGCATAGCCCTTATCCTTGAATACTCTTATGTCTTGTATAGTACCAAACGGGGAAAAAGTTTTGGTAATTAGCTCGTCGGTGATGCCATTTGTGAAACCTCCGCAATAAACGGTACAATTGGTAGGACTACTTTGGTTATACACCTGTTGACAATGAGAAAGAATTGTGGAATTTGAGGTAGGAGATTGGTTTTGTTTATTAAAAAAGAAGAAAGAAAGAAAGAAAGAAAGAAAGAAAGAAAGAAGGAAAGAAAAGAAAGAAACAGGAAGAGAAGAGAAAGGAAGGGAAAAAGAGCAGGCAAGACGAGGCGAGGGATAACTAATGAGTCAGGTATAGGATATAAGTACCTCTTCATAGTTAGGTTTACTATTGTTCGAATGCCGCGGCCTCTCAGACCTTGGTGGTGGTGGCTTTCTTGTAGACCAATTTGTCCTGATGCTTCTGGATCCAAGCCACTGGCCGTTCATTGCTTGTATAGCCGCCTCAGCCTCGGATTTCTTAACGAATGAGACAAAAGCATAGCCTTTGCTTTTCATAGTTTGTGGATCACGAACGATCCTGCAATTGCTAATTTCACCGAAGGGCGCGAAAGCTTCTTTCAAAGTTTGCGTCTCGATCTCCGGCGAGAGATCGCCGACAAATATATGATGATGATTGCTAGTGTCGAGCTTCGGCTGATTTCCAGGGCTAGTGGCCCAGTTAACCTTCATCTCCTTATCCAGGAAAGATCGTTTGTTCATGGCGGCAAGCGCCGTAGCAGCGCATTGATGATTTGTAAATTCGACGAAAGCATACGGATCGTTGCCCGGCTCCCGTATAATCTTGCATCCTTTAATGGCACCTATTTGCGAGAAAAGCGTGCACAACAATTCTTCCGACACCGAAGCGTCTAGATTTCCCACATAGAGCGTTCGCGGATTGCTTTCCTCGCTCATGCTCGCTCTTTTCGAACCCAACTCTGCCAACTCTCTCTCACTCTCTCGCTCGCTCGCTCGCTCGCTCGCTCTCTCTCCCTCCCTTTCTCTCTTTCTCTCTCGGAGTAGATTGTTATCGTTGTGCGGCCTCCGATTGATTTACGATTCACACCTTCAGTGCGGTATACGTACATTTACCTCGACCCCAGCATTAGAATTCTCCTTTTCTCGCCGTTTCCAAAGAACACTACGGACGGTTGAACGCGAAGCTACACCCAGCCTCTACGTCATACTAACATAAAATGGCCGCTCTCCTGCTCGACCACTTTCCCTTCAATCGTCCACATTAATCTTAGCTTCACACCGTCCCAGATGCCCTCGAGTCCTCTCCTCCTTCCGAAATCCCTCTTCGATCGCACTTACTCCCTTTATTCCTCTCCTTCCAACAGACAAATATTTAACACTCCTTTCGATAAGCTACCAAAGAACACGTGTTTTTCTATCATCCGTCCAAACACATCCAGATTTCATAATAGCTACCGCGTAAACACTCGTGAATCATTGGCCCATTGGCCCATCGCTTACCAGCTTCACTAGCTCCAACTGGCTCCAACTAGCTTTCGCAAAATCGCAACCTACTACACCTAGCGAAGCGAGTCCGATCCGAGTCCGAGAATCAGTCCGATCCGAGCCTACGGGCCTACGATCTCAACTCAGCTCGAGCTCAGCAAACCGAGACACACCAGACCAGACCAGACCAGACCACCAGACGCTACCAGCCACGAGGAGACACCACCGCATCAGACGGCATTGGACGGCATCAGCGCGGCATCAGCGCGGCATCAGCGCGCCGTCAGCGCGGCATCAGCGCGGCATCAGTAGATATCAGAGACACCACCGAGGCACTGGGCACACTCTAATTCACTCGAGCTACTATCTTATCCTGCAAACATTCTACTTACTATACTTATGTATGCATATACTACCCACACACACACATCCATATACGAACAACATCCCCATACACGTATTTAACTGCAAATAATAATTCCTACCAATTCACACATAAACACACTTCAATATTCTACCTTGCTTGCTGCTATACTTGATTGTGCCTTTTATTTAGAAACGCCCGCATCACTGGGCATAAGTGCGGTCGGAAATCCCTATAATGTAGATAGGCGTTGCTTTTATCTAATATGCAGGCTGGGATCAGCTGGGATCTTCCGCCCTCCACAAAGCCATCAAATAAGTCTTGGACTAATTTTTCTAAGCATATTTTCTTTAATTCATACATTTTTATCTTGTATACAGTTATCGTGAGTAGCATAGTAATATAATCGTCATTGTCGTCAATACAGATATATTACATCCATGGAAAAGTCTTTGCAATCAGCTCTTGACCAATCACAATCCTCTCATCTGTATTTAGTTTGTAGAGGGGATGCAGACGAACACTCCTCGGCACGAAGGTGAAGATGGTGTATCTTTATCAAATGATTTACCTAGATTAGAATATGTGCACCTATAGGAATAAGGTGCCAATGGAAGTCAGCAGCAGTTTCTTTGCTTTGTACTTGAGTGAACGTCGAGATAAGGGCAGGGGAGAGAGCGATTACCGCGGAAAACTCAGCCTTTTTCTGGAATTGGCTTCACGTACTCTCTCGAAGGGTCTCGATAGCCATTCAATGGTTCCCATTCATTACCTGCCAGCGTTTTTATTAGAGACACAGGTACCATTGGACGTAACGCGTCCTCGAAGTGGCAGTTCCTAAAAAGACTGACTCGAAATTTTGACGCGTCGCGCGTGCGATCGATCAGATCAGCGGCTTTATTGTGTTTGGAATTGTGTAACAAGCAGCTTTGTTGCTTTGGCGATATCGTATGCGCAGGAGCGCACTTGTTGGAGACAGCGGTCCATGTGCTCCAAATCGCTGGTACACCTTTGTAAGGCGGAACATTCTGCCTGCAATCGTCCTGTATTTCCATTCAGTTGACGCAGCGCGGATCGAATATTTTCCTCGATGGGATTCTAATTGAAGCAAAACAACAACTTTCTTCTTCAATAACTCGAATTAGCCTTAATTCCTAAATTGAGAGTACGACCAGCAAGAAGTAAATATGTGCTACCTGAGGAAATATTGCAGTAAGCTCAGCGACAGCAACGCGAATACGCTCTGCACAAGGAACAAAAGCTTCTCTTTGGCCAGGTTGTTGCATTGCCATCCAGAGTTCTTGTATTCGCCTAGTAACTTGTTCTGTTCTTCGAGTTACCTCTTCACTCGGTGGTAAACTTACGGTTGTTCCACACTCCCAGAAACTCTGCACATTACTTCGAGATAAGCCGTCGGAATCGCGTTTAGCCTACATTTTACAACGTTATGAATGGCATGCATCGATCTGACAATCAATTGCCATGTCGCCAAGATAGGAGAACAGCCGTAACGTATACCTGGCAGAGACCTGTGCTCCAAGATGCTTGCTTTCTGGGTCCTTCTCGTGTCTCGTACATAGAAGCTGGCCGTTGATTGCTCTTTACACCAAGGGCGGACGATTTAATATCAAGCACTGGTTCCAATTCGGGCTCCTGTTCCCCGGCTACATGCCCATTTACCCTTCCAACGATTGAACCGCGTGCCTGAGTTCAATAAGGCGGCAAATTTTACACACAGTTTAGCAGCCACCGAAAATCCCTGTTACCACATATATACTATGCCTCCTCTCACTTGTATAAACTGTTTCAGCTCATTGTTTTCTTGCGTCAGTTGTTCAACAGTATTCTGCAGACCATGAACTTGCTCTCGAAGATCACGCACTGTCGATTCCGAGAGTGTCAATTGTTTTTTTAATACTTCTACTACAGACGGCAGTCCTTTTGCCAATGGAGCAAACGCGTCCTGAAAGATTTTATCGATATACTACATGTCTTCATTCCGGAAGAATGAATGTCAGCAGAAAGCGATTATCGCCCTAGGCAGAAAGCATCCTACTTAGTATTCGGCGATTTTGGGAGTTGGTTGCTATTATTTCAAACTAGGAATGCGAGAAAGATCTGCTACTCATTAGTTTTTTACCTCGTTATCGACTTTTAATTGCTTCGGACAGTCGGGCATCTTGCTCTCTATCTTTGTGAACGCATAATCGTCGTCCGATGCCACACTGTCATACAAAGGCTCATCGTCGGACGCTTGTGAAGCATGTTTTCCATCCTCGTCTTTTCGATGCATCGATGAGACCGCATCTACACGCGTGGTAGCGCCCAATTAGGAATAATATCTCACTCGTAACAGTCGCATCACTCGAATCAATCTTAGTGCAGCCTCGAAATACCTTGGATTGGTAAACCATTCGCTATTTCGTGACGCCTTCCTGCCTCCGATAGGAGATCCACGATAAGAGTAGCAAATTCCTTGGGGGTAAACCTCGCCAGTTTCTGCCTACCTTGATTTCTAGTCGATGACAATTGCGGGTTTACAGGCAAAAATGGTACTGTACAGCGTTCTGGTCTTGAAACATTGGCATACCAAACTTGTTTGGATGCGCAAAAACAAGAAGATATATGAAACTGGGACTGCTAGGAAGAATGTGTCGTGACCTACATTAATCGGACGCAGAGTACTTCCCTTAAAGATCAGAATTCTTCACTTACCCTTCCACAGTAGCAATAAAAGAAATACACGATACGTTAAACCAATGCAATACTAACTGACAGACGGACACATAATAACGGAAGCTAACTGTTAAGCTATTAATTACTATCTTTCGGCCCATTCGGATACTCACTCGCCTCATTTTCCCTTCTGTCTACTTCGTCGTAGACATCCATGGCCAACTCTTCCAACAAACGATTCGGTAACTGTACGAATGAATTTCCATGAGAGAATCGGACCGAGACTCACAGGCGAGACTCGCCGGCTCCGCATCAAATAGCAATGATCATTGCCTCACCATCTGCAATTTACATCGGCCCTCCTTACAAAGTTTGTTCTGCTCTAAAATCGGTGGACATCTTGGTACGATCAAATGTTCCCCCGAGCGATGATTCGGTTTACGCGAACACACATAATGCGTCAATCTGTCAGTTACTTCATAGGTGCAGTCAATTATGCGCTCCGACATCTCCGCATGGCCAGCCACACTGAAGAAATGACACGACGCTAGATTGGCTGAATCACTGCTGCAAAGAGATCACTCCCTTCTTACCTGGCAATTTCAGCAGCGGTGTATCCGTTGGCATCGGTAATACTCGCGTCGGCCCCATTCGCTATAAGCAGCTCCAATTGTAAGCTTTGTCCGGCACGCGCGGCTACATGCAAAGGAGTCGTTCCCTTGTCCTAGGATAGAATGCACGGTAGCACAAAGTTACACTCCCCGCTAAATCGTCCCGCATGACACGCAACAATTTACCTTGTAAAAGTAATTCGGATTAGCTCCTTGAGCGAGTAATCTCAACGACGTCTCTAAATTACAAGTTCTGACACTACTGTGCAGCTGCCTGCTCAAATCTTCCTCGGTACAACATTCTTCTTTACTTGGCCTTAATATGAAGGCCAAGTGTTGATGTTTTGCTTTGATAAAGTCAGCCTTTATTGGACTAGAACAAAGGAAAAGCATGGCTACATTTCAGTGAAGATTAGTAAGACTGTTATATACTCACTGTAGAGGCTCCTTGGCCTGTGGCTTTCTTCTGCTTATTTTCGAATTGGTCGGATCTAATAATAAGTGTTCCCAAATACTGTTTGCTCCATTGTCATTTAGTGTGTGCACCATCTACAAAGTATAACCAATAACAACAATTGAAAATACCTTGGAAAGAGCGCATCATGCAATTTCGCTAATTCACTAACATTAAGTAAGTGTGTACTCCAAACACTTTTGTGCAAGGATTTTATCTGTGACACATGGCGACCCAAACTCCTGTGTATGCCGCAACAATCGTCGCATAAAAGGATCGCCCTGTTCAAAGACGCCCATCCTGGTTCTGAAACCATTACAGTTCTCGATTCATCCTCCCACCGATTGCTTTCCATCATCTTTCGCTACTGCTCTTTAAGTTTCCAAGGAACGAAATAACACAGAACAAAACAGCGTTACCAAGGGCTCCGCAATCCGCACAAATATCCGTGTTAACTCTTTGCCTTGGCCGTGCCATTCTCGCTGAGTAATGCGCCTCTCCTTCTTCTATCAGCCGTCTCAGTAATCCTATCTCGATATTCTTCCCTCGTTAAACTGTGGCATAGAACGTCACGGACAGACGTACTAGGGGATACTTAAGAGTTAGCGAGCCCTGCATACAGTCGGCGACCTTCCATCCTAAGCTTCTAAGAAAGATTAAATAAAGACTGCTTTCTCGCTGCCAGGTAATCTTGGATAGCTTCAAGTCCACTTGGCTGCTAAAAGCCAAAGTACTGCAAACTACTATTCAAGATATATCCCTCTAGCTCTCTTCACGCCTAAAAACATCAAACTTCATCTCTCACGCACCTATTCTTAACAATCGTGTGCAATCCTCTGCTGTGAAGCAAACAAAGTTGAAAGAAAGTCCCCGTGCGTGATGATGGTAGACACGGTAGACACGGAATCCGCGGTATGAACCATAAACAACAAATCATAATACTAGTACAGTCTGCCACAGCCCAATAGACAGACACGCTCCATATATTGTCTCAAGAGCGCCAACAAATTTCCTGATGTTCACGCGGAATCACCACCCATCATCACCATTTCGACCATTTCTCAATATCAACCTATACACGCGTACACATTACATTGCTTCGCATCCCCTCTAATGCGTATGCACTGGTATGCACCGCGCAAGCACCGCATCCGCTTCTTATCTATGTATGTATATACAAGTGCCTAAGTAAGAATAAGACTGAATAAGACGCACACCAACGCACACTGCTCGAAAAGTATCGAGTATTGGTGTGGGTGTGGGCGCGGGTGCGCGAGATCTCACGGCTCGCTGCTCGGGATTCCGGCGCATTTATTATATCTATATATTTCGTTATATGTAGTATGCTGCGCCCCAACATATATATTTTATTTATTAACATGTATATTTATTTCTGCGTTCGACTACGGCTACTGCTGCTCGAAGGAAAACTCGATGGCGCGCGCGTGCTACATATTATGCGCACAGAATGCATATGCAATAAAAGATAATATATATATATATATATATATGCTAGCTGATGCTGGCTGATGCTAGCCACGGAGGTACCGAAGATGAGAGTGTATGTATGTCGTATGTACATATGTTCGAATATATACTCGACGACGTTGACGACGTTGACGACGTTGACGACGTCGATGCGCGGGCGGGGACTGCTGATGCTGCTGATGGGGAAGCGTGTGAAAAAAGGCGCGAAAGAGTTTCGGGCCTTTTCTTATCTGCAGTTGGCTGCTCTTGGAAGGTAGTAACGCCGGCCATTTTGTTAGATTTATTTCTAAACGCATCCCCTCCAAATCGAAAACAAGCGAAGGTCGACGCTGCTCTCAATCTCCATAAAATATTTTTGGTTAGGTTATTGGTACTATGGAAAATACTTAAGAGTAAGTAAAGTATTGTGATTATGGCTTTCGGGTGAAATGGGAGGCTGGGCATGGTGGCTAGAATATAGGGACGGGGCTACATCAGGCGCGAATGGTTGGGAAGTTGGAATCGAGTGGAATCAGGCTTGGCACAAAGAGAGGCTATGGCTGCTGCTTCGCTCATACGTAATTTGCCGTTCTCCGCACTGGGAGCCGCTAGGCCCAATGCAAAGTCTCCTTTATACTTGGCCCATTGGGAGTGCGCTTTTTTTCGCTCTTTCATCACTTTACAAAGTTTATAACCTCGACTCTTATAACCTATTCGATATAACCTTAGACGTCAACAATTAGGACAGGTACCGCGACAGAGACATCCTAAGGAGGGAAGATCGCCAGCGTGGAAAAAGGTTTCTCGCGCTATATCTTCTCGTTAGACATGGCATGTTCACTTCTTTAATGAAATCTCGGCTTGAGCCGTGTTATCGGTGCTGCTACCGGCAGATCTCGCCTGTTCGATACCCAGTTGGTTCGAAGCTCGCCATATCGGTTGCATTAATCTTAAGCTGTGATTCGATTTGAATTTGTTTCAGTGACTGCAGTCATCGGATAAACAGAAACTAAGGCAAAATGGATGTCTCGGAGGATTTAACGTTGCAATGGGTGGAGGAAGTAGGGAATGTAATTCACGAAGAAGTCATATGTGGCTTAGAGGCGGAGTTGGTAGCTCCCGAAGGGGAAGTCATAGGAGCTTGCGAGGAAGTCGCCGTCGAGGAGACAGTAGAATCTGTTCCGGATGTTACCGCCACGTCGGAATCAGAGATACTAATGGTTCCCCAGTCCAGCGACATGGAATCGATATACATTGTACCACAGGACCAAGCTCATGATTATCTAAATATACAAGTTACAGAGGAAGTGATCGCAGACAACTGGGATAGGGCTGGGCCGGATGATGGGTCTGTGTCTTGTAACCAATACTCAAAAAGAACTAGAGGATAGCTCCTTTCCTTGGATAAGTGATCTCACGTATACCTTATTGCCGGCAGGGTGGAAATACCAGAAACAAAGGTTTCCCACGACAATTTGCTAGAGTACGACGACATGGAGATACCACTACCAATTGATCAGGACTCTTATACAAATACTCGGCCGTATCCTTGCGACTTCTGCAGCAGACGGTTCAGGAAAAAAGCCAATTTAATGAATCACATGGTCGCACACCAAACTGACCGGCCGCATGGCTGTAACTTATGTGGAGCGCGTTACGTGCGAAAATGTGATTTAATGAATCATCTCAAGATACACGCATACGCACCTTCTCGAGATGGTTTAGAGGACGACTTAAATGAGGATGACCCACTGGCCACTGAAGAGGAGGAATCTTCCAAAGGCAGACGAAAGAAAGTACAATCGAGCGCCCCTAGAAAGCGGCGGAACAACACGGTCTTGCCGAAACGGCTCAACGAAGACATCAAGATCGAGATGAGCAAGTAGGTCCACTATGAGTTACGATTTTCCTGAATTGCGCGCATCTTGAATCCGGAATTTCTTCACAGTGGGAGCTACGCCTCAAGCTCGCGGTGGAATGAACAGATTGCTACTGTCACATCAGCTCCTCAAGCACCACGATGGCCAATCACTGATCCCACCAAGCCTTACGTTTGTCAGTATTGCGGCGTCGGATTCGCAAGGGAGAAAGCCCTTGCGTCACATGCACGCATACACGGCGGTGACAGTCCCTTCGAGTGCACGTCCTGCGGCGATATGTTCTGGGACATGAATGGCCTCAGGGAGCACGTTCGCTTAAAGCATGGAGCTGCCGTACATTCGGATAATGAAGAATACGATAATGACGTCACTTACTCGACTGACGACAGGCTTGGGGAGTTCTACTGCAACACTTGCGGTGTACCCTTTCATCGTTTAGACCTGTTGAAGCGACACCAAAAGTAAGGCTTCTACAAGTTTGCATCTCTACTTTGATCAACTTCGAAATTGGAACATGTCGGTATGAACTAACTAATATTGGTCTGGTTCTTGAAACGAAAAAGGATCCACGTTAAACGGGATATCGACGCGGTGGAAGGTTCCAGTCAACATCACGTTTGTAACGTATGCGGTGAATGGTTCGAAGAAGCCTTGGCATTATTGGCGCATGCTGAATTACACGCTAGGTATGAACTCCGTTGCGCTTTTCTTAGTCCGTCGACCACCACCAATCACTCATTCGGAAATCCTGCGGTCTAAACCAGTCGAGTCATATTTTACAGATCGCCGGCTCGTCGTTGCCTATTATGCGGCGAGAAGTGCCGCGACGATGCCGAAGTTGCCGAGCATGTACGACAAAATCATGCAGAAGATGCTCCACCCAATACTTGCACGCTCTGCGGCAAAACTTGCAAGGACAAGAGAAGCTTACTGAAGCACTCCTGGGTACACAATGTTGATAAAACCTTTGGCTGCACAAAGTGCGGAAAGCGGTTCCACAGTAAAGCCAGACTGCGAAGGTCGGTAATTCACTCGATCAAGTGTTGACGGGGATTCCTTCTCCTGGTACAACGCTCAACTAAGCCAATTGAATTGCAATTCGCAGGCATATGGTATCTCATCGCAATAAAATGGTTGCGTGCGACGAATGCGGCGAGGAGTTTCCAGACGGACGAGCACTTGTGAGCCATCGGCATTCGCATAATAAGGAGCTGGGTGGGCGCACATTTCCATGCAGAGAGTGTGGAAAGACCTTCGGGAGCCGAAGCTCGCAGCAGATCCATATTCGCATTCATACTGGTGAAAGGCCGTACGGTTGCCGATTTTGTTGGAAGGCCTTTGCTGATGGAGGAACATTGCGCAAACACGAACGTATTCACACAGGAGAGAAGCCATATGGTTGCGCGATATGTCCCCGTGCTTTCAATCAAAGGGTATGTAATTGCTGGCGGGCTCAGTAAACTCGTAACCATACCATTGCGGCCTAACGCCACCGCGATCTCTGACTTGTCTCTGAATTGCCTGATTATTTGCAGGTTGTTCTGAGGGAACATGTGCGCGCTCATCACTCCGGGCCGGATCCAAAGTGTGTAGGTAGTCTAACTCCGTATCTTTGCAAGGTTTGTGGTGATTCGTATGGAACGTCCGAAGAGATTGTTGCACATATTGTGCAGCATTGCGACGATAATACGGCACTGCGCCGTCAGCCGCAGCAAGGGCCGCGTAAGTATAAGCGCAGGCGCAAGCTTAAACCCCACGAAGCAGGAACAACAGCAGCACCACCACCACCACAGCCACACCCGGCACCACCACCCTTGATGCGTACCAGCGAGCAGTATGAAATGCTTGAAGGGGCATCGGATTCGGATGATAATACTAAGAGGAAACTTGGCAAAAAGAACAAGCAGCAGCATCGGTCGAACGTCGAGGAAGGCTTTCAGAACGTTCTCAAGAGCTTTGAAAGTTCTTTGCAGAACATTAACTCGATCGTAAGCAATTCAAAGTTAAACCCAGCGAAATCAAAACTGTCGAAGAAGAAACTGAAGAAGGAAGAGAAGAAGAACGAGTCGCAGGCTGCCAGTCAGCCTGGTAGACCGAAAATGATCCATACGCAGAAGACCAGAGTACCTGTAGAGATCGGTAGTGATGGGGTGAAAAAGGGTCAGAAAACCAAGACCATGGTGACAAGGACTCCAAAGGTTATGCCAAATGAGCATAAGTTGGGTATCTTCCCCGGTGGCGAAAGAAATCGACCAAGAACAAAGAATGTCAGTTACCACATTGAGGGGAAACTTCAACTGACGCCCGCGGCCTTTCCAAGGCCAAAGGAAGAGCTACCAAGAGGTTCACCATCGATGCAGCATCAGCATCCGCATCAGCATCAGCATCAGCATCAGCATCAGCATCAGCATCAGCATCAGCATCAGCATCAACATCAGCATCAGCATCCGCATCCGCATCCGCATCCGCATCAGCATCAGTATCAGCAGCAGCAGCATCAGTTGCAATTGCAACAGCAGCAACAGTATCATGCCGACATAGCGGCAAACATAAAGATGGAACCTTTCATGGATAGCAGCGCAAATAACATGGTGGACCATAGAAACAACAATGGTACCACGATTGGCGGAGAGAATGACAAGTTGTTCGATGCCAGTACCAAGAAGAAAGGTGGTGGAGTGGTGCGGAAAGTGAAACGGCAAAAGCATAATGTGAAGCGTGAGCCGCTCGATCCAAATGAGGAAGAGCAGTATCAGCAGCATAACAGTAGTAGGACCGAGTGCGAGGGTGAACAGACGCGTTTGCTACAAGATACAGTCCTTGATGGGGCAAGCCTCCAAGTAGCATTCGAGGCTAGTGTGAAAACCGAGGTCCCAACGGATCATGATATCGTAACGGAGATGGAAACTGAGGGCGGACCTGAGCCAGCCATCGGGCAGAAACTCAAGATGGAAAACATGCCGGTTCCTGTCTCGGTTGTAGCTTCTTCTCAGGTCCACTCAATGATTAGGGTTGGCGGTAGAGCTGGTACGCGTGCGTGCACCAGAGCCGCCGCTATGAGCGCTGATTTCGCCGGTGCTCTCAGCACGGAGAGCAGGTCGGCTAATGATAGCGTGCTCACCAGTGTCGAACAACTGGGCAATAGTGAAGACTTGGCCGCTGGGAGCGTAAAACTCAGTGTGAAGGTTGAATCGGCACCACAGAGCATTCTAGGAGTGCACGGCGTCATCACACCAGTTGACGACGTTTCGGAGACGATTATACCGGACATTGTAGAGTATACTTGTGAGATGTGCTCCGCAGTATTCTCTAGTCGTGCAGAGTTGTTGGTCCACGTACCAATACACATTTGATTTCATTTGTTGGATAATGAAGTCAAGATGGGTATACAAATTTGTTCTGTTTGAATCATATTTCTTTCTCTTTTCCTTTTTCTTTTTTCAAGCAATATTTTAACGCTAGCAACGAGGCTTATTCGTTGTACCATTGAATTGTCGCCGACGTGTCCTTGTGGCAATCTCTCCTCTACTTGTGTCGGATCCATGCGGTTTATCTACAAAAACATGGCGCGTTCTACAATACTTGATTGATTGATGATTATCCCCAGTCATCTTGGAATCATACACAAGTACACGACCAATTGCAATTGCTCCAAAGGCAAAGCCCCTTTTCTACTGATTTACTAGCTTCTAGAGTACACCGCCTGTTATGGCGCGGCCCTAAATTCTCAAGTCCGAAGGCACCTCAAACCTCATGCCTTCGTTATAATTGTAATATTGAATACGCGGATAGGCCTTTCAAAGAATTCCTTGTATTTTATTCGTCTTATGCACTACCTTTCTACACGACTGCATTCTACGTACGTTTACCATTCAGAGTTTCAAATGCCGCCGAGGATAACTTGGTTTTGCGGCCGTGCCGTTGCTAATTTCTGCCTCTTGTCAGCAACACGATACTTTCCATACTATAAACACTAGGGAAACATAGAGAATGGGATAAGAATTGTTTCCCTGTTTTGGGTGATACGCCCATCGGGAGATCCTTTTATTCGCGTGTGAAAAGTTCCCAAACAATTCAGTTGATTCGTTCTTGTCGGTCACCTAGAATCATTGGAGTGGTGGTCCTCCTAGTTGGAGGCTTTGGCTCCTTGTTGGCTGTTATCTATTAATCGATTTGTCGTTACACCTACTTAAGTAATTGTATCGAGAAGTGTACGTAGGCTTTTATGAAAAGAAGAAACAATTAAAAACTGAATCTATTTCGACATTATTTACTTATCGCTGTCCATCTCGTCATTGTACCGTCTTCTCGCGGATCACGCCCAATAGGCATTGTCTTTTGCTTTCCATGCAGACAATCCCTGCTAGACGGACATACCTAAATGATGGATTGAAAAAGAGACAGCTTTCAATTTGAAAGTTGCTCGGGTAGTGGTGCTGCAACGCAAGGAAATCCATGGACTGAGGACGATACACGCACAGAGCAGAGACAAAAGACAAAGACATACAGACGTGTACAGACAGTTATGTTTCTGGTGGTTGCCGCAAGACACCCTATACACACCACATACGAAAAGTGTGCAGTGTCTCTACTTGCCGAGTGGTATACGCTACCTCTCAAGAGCAACGCCAATTTGACGATAATGACAATAGCGAGAAACGACGACCCGACGGCTTCTTGCAGCGGTTACGGTCGTAACCGCACTACGGCAGTCACTTTTCAAGAAAACGCTCAAAAATGCAGAATCGATACTCACTGAATACTAGATAGTACCCTCTCGTTAACAGTAAGTTCGTTGAAAGTGATCCAGCCTTATCCGTAAGGTAGTAGAACTTTGACAAGTGATGGTGTATAGTCACGAGCGAACGCGGCTTACAATCCAATGGATAATGAAGAAATTGCCAAAATAAGAGGAAAGACGAGGAGGAGGGGGAGGAGGGGGCACGGGGCCGGAGGGTAATTGAAAACAAAAAAGCGACCAATGTAATATAAACATTTTTCGACAATTGCGTATGTAAATGTATATAATTACATAAGGTCTTAAGAATTGTACGAAACTCGCTGTAGTATGTACAGACGGATTTAGCTTTCTATGTTTGTTAATACTATTACATTCCGGTTTAACGGTAGCGTGACATTTTTTAGCTTCGAGATATTTTGAGAAATTTACTGGCGATGATTGGATCCCATAAAGTAACGGCGAGAATGGAGCAGCGTGCTACGGGGGTAGACATTTTGAGTGAAGAGGCGTTATGCCAACCGCAGATTCGACATCACTACTTTTAATGTCTGCACAACAGCTGCGGGTTGCGAGATGGCTCGAGTGTAAGTAACTGTCGTCGCCCCTTTCTGTCTACTGTCTACTGTCTACTGTCTACTGTCTACTGTGGTACTCTGGTATTGCTAAAGACTAAATGCTAAATAACAATCTAGTATATAAGACTATGTCGCATGATAGATTCTCAAACGGTTTCGACATCTCTCTCACATGGCAGTGTTAACCGTTAGAACAAGAAAGAAATGTGTAAATAACATTATTTCCACAACTTGGCCCAATAGTAGTACTGTTAGCCGTATATGTATGTCCCTTTGATATTTTTACTGTATTATCACTAGGTGTTGGCGCACGCGGGCCGATCACCTCGCGAAACGTCGACTAAACGATGGTTAAGAGAATCACGGAAAGCTCTGTAAATATCTGCTTTCCTCCTGGTTACAGGAAATAGCCATGAACTTGTATGTAGCGGTCGAGCAGAGGGGGGAAATTTTTCTACTGAAAACGATCGGCGAAGCGGGCAAGCATCAGAGATTATTTGCTTGAATCGGGAAAACAATAATAAATACCGACAGTAGATTTGCTGCGCGCGTGATTGAAGTATATTCTGTACAACCGAAAGTGAACTAGTTGAATAAGAAAGATGGTTATACCGTTCGCAAACCTATGTACAATAATAGTAGTTGAAAATATTTGCACCTAGTAGCCGATAGATAATAATTTAGGGCGTTGTATCTTTGATTAGGGAATAAAATCGCAAATGCTATAAATCTCTCTCTCAAAACCCATGCATATAACAGATATCAAGATTAATATCGCACCGACAACACTAGACGTGGTGGGATGCTCGCCGAAAAAGTATATTTGCACGATGTATGCCAGAATAATATCCAAAGATCTAGTAACCGAGACTTTACCTGCGCCTTCTATCTTCAATGCCTTTGTTACGAGAATTTGTCCGCAAAGTCCGGTGATGGCAACCAGACAAATCTCGCACCAGGTGAATGGGTCAGTGGGTAAAACGAAAATCCGGTCCTGGCCCTGGCCCTCGGAGACTAGGAAGAAGAACGAGACCGCAGCAACGAGAGACCACCAAGAAAGATTCAACACTACCACCGAATAATGGATTTGGTGGCATTTTCTCATAATCACTATATTCAGAGCCGTGAAGAGGCTAGCCAAGAGAGCACAGGCATATCCGATTATATTGTACGATTCGGCCCGATGGATCTGGAACAGGAGGCGAGCACAAATTATAGGAATCCTCGGCAAAATGGAGAACGGTGAAGGAGGAGGCTCCCCTCTCTACCTCTCTACCTCTCTGTACCTCAAAGAGAAAGGGTGGTCTCGCTACAAACAAGACACCGGCAAGAAGAGCACAAATCACTGCCAGTCGCAGCAGGCCGCAGGGCTCCCTCAGGAAAAGGCATGAGAGAACAATTACGATAATGGGCGAACTAAAGATGATAGTGGTTGCATCACCGAGGGGAAGTTTCCTGAAGCTGTAGTACAACAGTGACAAAGTCATCCCACCAACGATGCCCTAGGGAACAGTTCTCTGTTAAATCAGACCTTCAATAACGCTGGTCTACGCTCCGTATGCTCAACAGGCAGGAGCGTAAGGGTCCAAGGACCAGCCGACCGGAGCAATATTACCTGCAAGTGTATCAGTAGTCTCTGCTCCTTCGGCCCAAAGGGGTTCTTTGAAACTTTTAGCACTATCATCAACATTACTAAAATCTGTAGGAGAGCTCTGATCGCTAACAGTATCATGGGATCGACATTGCGAATACCTTTCACTAATGCCGAGCTGATTGTAAAGAATGTACCTGATAAAAACGCTAGTAGAATACCGAACCATCGTGTGCCGTCGTCTCGGTATCTCTCTGCATTGTTATCAAATTGCTCGGTATAATGATACGTTGGGTGGATGCTGTTGTAGGAAGCTGTTGACTCAATACTGAACTTCATTCTTGGATGCGCGGCTCTTAACTTATTACGGCAAAATTGTCCAAGTAATCCGGACCATAAGAGCTCGATCGTGCTGGGTTAACCGCTGCTCCTTCTTCACTCACTACCAAACTGAGTAGCCAGCGGTCTCCTCTATGCCAGAGACCGGGCAGGAAATTAACATACAGCTTAACTGAGCAGTCGGATTACTAGGCATTACAAGTGGTAGGCAGATTAGACAGACGGCCGAGCCGATCCTACGTTCCGGCCCTGGTAACACGAACAGATGATTTTCCTTGCCAGTCCGCACGAAAACACCTATCCATCCAATTGTTCCCAATCTTCTCATTCGGCCAAAATGATTGAATCCTCCCCGCCGTTATACACCATTATACACATACATATAGGGCGGGAGAGAGAGAGAGAGAGGCAATTAAAGGCGATCTTTCCTTTTTATTAAATCCATCCATTACAATGTTTTGACATCAATCTTTTGAGCTTAATCTTTCCCAAACTCGAGAAGGGAAGCAGGTTGGTCGATGCGGTAAAGTGTATTTCCCACATTAAAGTATCCCAAATACTCGATACTCGCAGGTGTTGAGTCTATGTGATAGTGTCCCCCCTCGCCGTGATGTGAGAAGCTATGGAAATGTTGTAGACGAAGATCCAATTCCTACGAGAATAAGGTGAAATGGCAGAATAGGTAACACACAAGGGCAGAAAGCAAAAGGTCCGCTCTGCCTTTTACGTTGATGTACTTACTGTTACGGAGCTGACAAATGTGCCCACAGCAACTAGTGGAGTTGCCATATGGTAAAAGCGCAGCCAGTTGTTCAGTTGTTCCTCCGTTTCTAGTGGTGTGGTTGAAAAGGCGGGCATTACATGTTGCTTCACCTTACCCTCCCTCATTAGGAATGTCCCGCCCAAACCTTGAGGAACAGCCAAAGTGGTGAACATCAGCTTGTACAAAAGGAAGCGAAGCATTCGCCCGCCCTTGCATACCAACTAACTGATCCTTATAGCGATCTGCCACTGCTTTCTGCATACAAGAAATGAAATCATTGTTCCCAGTGCGAATCTTGGCATGGACCTTTAAAACTCTTCCAGGTTTGCCTTCGCTAACGAAAAGATTTGCTAGCAAAGCAAATCTAGTTTCATTAGAAGGCAGCACCTCCAACACGCAGCCCCCTTTCGCCTTGTCCACGGAAGAAATGCGAGAGCCATTCTTAACTATAGCGGAGTTACTCACAGCCATATTCATCATGAGCTGTAAGGATAGCAAGATTGTTTGTTGCACAGAAAGTGGAAGCAAAGATAGGAATGTAGTGGGGCGTCATCAATGACTGAAACGAAGATATTAGGGTGACATTTACTTCGCAATTGCAATTTAAATAGGGCCAAGGACCTGCCCCTGCACCAATAGTGAAGGATGTGTCGGCGAATTGCAACCTTTTCAAAATTGACCGCGCATCGTACAACTTATCCGTTTGTACAGTTGGAAGCAGAAAGGGAGGACCGCCGACTTCAAGGATAGTTGGACTGCCATTGATGCCTGTGAAAGTGCATTTCATTGAAAAGAAGAGGGAGAATAAGTCTCGCACTAATAATAAACTGCCGTTGATACGCTTACCGGGAGCTTCAAGGGTAAAGGGCTCCTGGGTCAAGTCGGGGCAATCAACAACTTCCACCTTCACTTCCGCGAAGTTTTTAATCAAGCCCTCCTCCAGCACTATCCATTCATGAAAGTAACGTAATTTTCACCTACGATATCGTCTGGAATAACAGAGAGATCCGCTGAATTGTTACATTACCATCTTTTAATTCCTCGAGACTCGGGACATGCAATTCCCTCTTTACGATGGGCAAATTGTCCGCCTCTAACGCAGTCATATTGTTGTTGGAACAGTTCTTGCTCGACGATGAAAGGAAAACTGCCAAAGAGGAAAATACAGGTTTCTTAATTCTGCAATGCCTCGTATCTAATCTGCTTCTGTGATTTCGTTGTATGACCCCGTTTCGTAATGATAAGAGGCAGGCGCGTAGTGAACCGTTGGCACTTGGGATATCAAGCGACCGAGAATCTTTTATAGTCCATATCAACAGTATGCGATAGATGAAGTGCAAGGATTCGAGTGTAATACCGACCTCGCGCATACCTCCCGTCTTTTCAAGCCTCTCGCTCGCTCGCTCGCTCGCTTCCCAGTATCGTCGATTCAAGGAAACGAAGCACACGTAACACCGATAGCATCCATACCATACTCGTTAACACATAGAGATGATACCTTGAGTTCTCTTTTGCTGGGTTTCAAAATAAATGCAAAGACTTTCGTTACAAAAGTATAACTAACAATCATTTATTTTGCTTTACAAGAAATGAAAGTAAGTGGGCGTAAGTCGCGTCACCGTTAATTTGGAAATGATATATATCATCTAAGAAATAAGAGGGGATGATTCATTCCTAGAGAAATGTCGTCGGCTTTAGCTCGCTCTGCTGGATTAGCTTACTAATGAGAAATAGCAGTAAACAATTGGAGCCGAACTATTCGGGAGAGCCCCCATGGACAGAAGACGCACATTCTCATTCACATCCAAGTTGACTGAGTGAGCAAGGAGAGAAAAGATTAAGAAGAGTGAATGGGCCTGGCGAGCCGCAGGATTGGTGTGACGCGGCGACAGCACTCTTACCGCTCTACATACATAAAAGTCGAGACAAAGTCTCCTTGAAACAAGTGATATTTACAGACAATGTGTAGAATGCAACGTATATTACAGTCTTTTCTTTGGTAAGGAACCAAAGGCCGATATTACTGTGGCCTTGGTACCAGTGGCTGAGGCGGTGAGAGTAGTTAGGGTTGGTTGAGTCAAGAGCACCGTAGGCTTCACTGCAGCAGTAGCGCCGGTGGCTACTTGATCCCATTTACTCTTTCGCTTCTTGGCGTCCTCCTCCGCGGCACTAGTGGCGCTCGGCCGTTTTGCAGTACCCGAAACAATTTCGATTTTTGTCTTTTCCTTTCTTGCCTTCTCAAGCTTGTCCATCTCGGCTTTCTGAACCTTGGCCAGGTCCTCGTAGTAGGAGTCCTTGCCCCACTTAAACGGGTCAAATCGATCGGGAGGATAATTGGTACCAAGCTCGTTGATGCTACAAAACTGAATGAGTTTCTCGTAGATGGAGGGGTTTCTGAAGTCTTTCCGCTGCTGGATGACCTTGTTCATATCAAGACCACCACTCTCCATTTTCCTAAAAAGTTTGGTTATTTTTTCTTGCAATTCAACAGGACACTGTCCCGTTGGTTCCGGCGGTATAACCACCCCATACGGATCGGACTCCCCGTCGGAAAGGGGGGCCTCTCCCTGCGTCGAGGGCGATGAGAGAAGTTGCTCGGCATTCGAGGGAACCCTGCCATTTTCAGTGGGGTGCTGCTCAAAAGGGCCGATCGCAACACCCTCATCGTCCGAGACTACTGCATCATCAAAGTATGAAACCAATCTTTGCACCTTCGTAGTCGCGTTCGTGGTTACAGCAACAGCAACAGCTGCGGCTACGGCTGCGCTTGCGGTTGCGCTTGCGCTTACGGCTGCGTTCGCGTTCGCGTTCGCAATCGCAATCGCAATCGCACCCGCATTCGCATTCGCATTCGCACACGCATTCGCACTCGCATTTGCATTCGCATTCGCGTTCGCATTCACATTCGCATACGCGCCCGCAGTCGCCTCGCCCGCTACGGTGGTCGCGTTGGCCAAGCTGTTACTAGTCTTGCCACCAATGCTGGCAAAAACCACGGGACTATTTGAGGCTGATCTGCCTGATTTGGGACTGCTGAAAGCCTGGGGCTGACCGACTTGGGCATTTTGCGGGGCGGCCCCCTGGGGAGTGTTCGAATTCTCCTGAAGGTCGTCTTCCACCCCGTCTTCGCCCTCCGAGTCGGTATAGGTGGCCGTGAGAGATGCCAGAGCAACACTTTGTACAGACATGGTTAGTTGGCTTTGAGTGTCCGCCGTACTACCAGACGATATTTTGTGTTGGAACTCACCAGTGTCGCGTTGAGACACGTATGCACCGCTTCAAAGCTATATATCGCAAAGCGTATGCTTTGATCTACTTAAATAAACAATAACCCTGCCAAACGACAGCCTTCCCTTCCCCTCCCGCCCCCCTGCCGCCAGAAATATTGCCTCCGCTAAGTTGCGCCAGCCGTGCAATCGCGGCACTCTGCCGAATCAATCTCTAATTCCTCAACCTGAAAATCATACCGGTAGGAACATCCACCACCACTCGCTTCTCCGCTTCTTGCCTCTCAATTAATTCAATGTCATACTTGTCGCACGAGCCCACTCCATTTAACACTCCCAACTATCAATCGGCCTCGCCTATCTGTCTTCCAGTCGCCGGGGCAACTCTCAGCTCGACTATTCCGATTCTTTATCCCTATACTAGAGCGAGCTCTCTCCTCTTGAGTGCACCGATCCTTGAATCTTGTCTATCAACAAATACACTCCTCCTGGCAAAATGCAAGTCGTCTAAGCAAGTCTCTACAAGCAAGAAATCTCTCGATACACAGTTGCAGTTGCTAACAGCAAGAATACCTTGATTGGTCGCGCCAGAGCGACACAACCCACTTAAGCTAACCAACGTACGATCTCAATCCGGGTGAGGTTAAGTAGGCTCGCGCGACCTGACACGCGCCTCTCTTCGGCAGGAACGCCCAAACACACTAACCTGTTGGTGCTGTTCTGATCGCACCAGATTCTTGCACCGTCCACCCTATATTACACTTGGTACGCTTTGCTCTTGGATGGCTCCTCGGAGAAAGCGTTGCTGCCAGCGCTGCCTGCCGCCTCACGCCCTCTCACACTCTCCTTCCTCTCTTTCTTTCCTCGATTGCTTTCCGATTCCAGGTGGAAATTATTAGAGCGGCCGCCGACAGCCACGATCTGTTTGTATCCTCTCTGTACAAGATACAAACAGCAGGGGCATACACACATACACCTATATAACACGCACCAATGGATTACGATTACGGTCTGTCCGATGCATCCTGGTTAATTCGACTCAATTATAGTAGATAATGCTATGTCCTTGCTCCTCCCGATACCTGACCGTGATTTTCCGATTCTTTACTGTGTGCTTTCGTTTAGTCCGAAATTTCACTCATTTCACCTATATCTGCTGTTTGCCAGTCCTTCTTTGCCGCGGCTCCTCTATTCGCCCAGTTCCCCAGGTTAGCATTCATCAATCATTTCTCGGACGCCTCTCTCCTACATGTGCAATACAACAATGCGATATCTCTCGCCCGTACTGCGCCAGGTAAGTACGCCTACTGCTCACGCTCCTCACTCTTCCTCACTGTTTCTTGCCTGATATGCTGCAATCTAACGTGCTTCGAACGCTAGAAACGGCGAAATACCACTCTATACGCTGAAAGCAGCTGAGTACGACTTCCTCTGACCCCGCTGCCCCCTCCCCCTCACCATCGCCCTCTCGCGCAGCCGCGACGCATGCGCTTCGAGCGCTTTCGTAAGTAGTATGTTGTAGGTTTGTTCGGAGTGGTAGTTTGCTCAGTTTCCAACCATTTCCAACCGTCAGGCGCAGGCGCACTTGCACGAAAGCATTGGGGAAACTGGTTGGAAGTGGTTGGAAACTGAGCAAACTGCCACTCCGAACAAACCTTGTACTACATATGTACTTACCAGTCAGTAGATACTACATATGTATGTTGTATGTACGTACATACATATTCTATTGGACTTGGTGTATCTATTAAGTATACATATCTTTATTTCTATCTAGATCGATATCAGTATGTGGCGATCTATGTGTACACATATGTGTATATACACGTAGCATATATCAGAAAACCACGTCATTTACATACACAGAGACAGAGACAGAGACAGAGGCAGAGACGGAGAGCAGCAGCAATGAAGAAAAACGTCGCCGCGGTTGCGTCAGCGAGTCTGTTCGCATAATACTACTGAGAAAACCGGGCGATTTTTGTCAGCAATCTGTGAATGCTGTTTTATAGCTAGTCGACGGCAGAGCCTGATCGATCGTTCGGCTAATTATTAAGAAAGTATAAGCGAGATACGCGGCGAAGTTGATGCAGAGGCTATACCGGCTATACGGATTTAAATAAGTGTAGCCAGATATAAGCCACGTGGAAGATTCGGCGGCAGCGGCAGGGAAGGGTAGGGTAGGTCTAGGGAAGGCTGGGGGGGAGAGCAGTGGGAAGGAACCAGGAGGAACGAGATTCTCTGCAGTGTGCCATTCTATTTGATCCTGTTCATTGAACAAGCAAGCAAGTACATAGATAAGTAGTTGGTAGAGATTTAGCAGATAGATCGCAGAGAGAGAGAGAGAGAGAGAGACAGAGAGAGGGGGACTAAGAAGCAAGTGTTTGACAGAATTGGGAGAAAGAATGGTACTTGATCTGGACGTCTTTCGGGAAGACAAGGGGTCTGAACCTGAAAGGATTCGAGAGAATCAGAGAAAGCGATTTAAGGATGTGTCCTTAGTGGATATGGTGATCGAAAAAGATAAGGAGTGGCGTCAGTTGCGGCATCGCGCTGACAATTTGAACAAAGTCAAGAATCTCTGCAGCAAAGAGATCGGTGAAAAAATGAAACGGAAGGAACCGCTCGGGGAAACGAATAATGTACCATCCGAGTACATCTTTAATAATTTGGACTCGTTGACATCTGATAACTTAAAAGCTTTGATGGTAGGCGAGATCAAAACTATTCGTACTCTCATTGATATAGAAATTCGAGCGAATGAAGAAAGCTTAACTGAAACTGAATACGAGAGAAATGTTGCCCTGAAGGAAGTGGGCAACTTTTTGCACGAGTCGGTACCGATTAGCAACGACGAGGAGGAGAACAGGGTGAGCATAGCTCGACGCCAAAGAGTCAAACAGTCGAGCCAACTGAAATTAGTCGCCGGGTGGTTTTAGATCCATGTTTTGCCTTATCTAGCGCAATGTCCAAGAGCTCATTGGAGGAGAAAGGAAAAGCGCGCGACTGCATGCAAATGAGAAAGTAGTAATTAAATGGATGATGCGATTGTAGGTTGAGAAGACTCGTGGTAACTGTACTGGAAGAAAGAAGTACTCTCATGTTGATTTGATACACATGATCGGTGGATTAGACAGCGAGCGGGGCACTAGTGTATCCGGTGGCCGTGGCTACTTTCTCATTGGTCCGGCAGTTTTTCTACAGCAGGCATTGACACAGCTCGCACTCAAGCAACTTTTCCTCAAGGGTTACACGCCACTCTATACTCCGTTTTTTATGCGAAAAGATGCTATGCAAGAAGTGGCACAACTTTCTCAATTCGACGAAGAGCTCTACAAGGTGTGGAAAGAGAAAGGGCTTTTTCATCGATATTGCCGGTTGCTGCTACTGCAGTCGAGGTCTGTTACTGTCGCAGAAAGCTTATGTCGTTCCTTTGTTTACAAAACAAAACAGGTGATTGGAAAAGGCAGCGAACGTGCCGAGGATAAGGAAACAGAAGAGAAGTATCTGATCGCAACATCTGAACAGCCTATTGCCGCTTTTCACCGGAACGAGTGGATTCCGGAGAGTGCTCTCCCTATCAAGTATGCCGGAATATCTACTTGTTTTAGGCAAGAAGTTGGCTCCCATGGCCGTGATACTAGAGGCGTATTCAGAGTTCATCAGTTTGAGAAAGTAAGAGTCTCGCCTCTTTTCTTGTCATTGTTATTTCCTGGTATCATGTGATGGTTCTTTTAATCCAACAACTCCGTCTCATCGAGGTCGAGCAATTCTGTCTGACATCGCCACACGACGCTCAATCGTGGAAGATGATGGACGAAATGATAGCGAATGCAGAAGAGTTTTACGATTCTTTGGATATTCCTTACCGCGTGGTGAATATTGTATCTGGGGCGTTGAATAACGCAGCATCCAAGAAGTTAGATCTTGAGGCTTGGTTTCCTGGATCAGGAGCTTTCCGCGAATTGGTCTCTTGCAGCAACTGCCTGGACTACCAGGCTAGGCGGCTATTAGTGAGGTACGGTGAGGCTTGCTTCCCTAGGACAGAGTCTCTGCTGACTGGACCTTGACAACCCTGATCTTTCTCATAGGTATGGCCAAACCAAAAAGATGAACGCTGCCACGGACTACGTCCATATGTTAAACGCAACCATGTGCGCGGTTACTCGCGTGATATGCGCAATCTTGGAAAATTATCAAGCAGAGAATGAGGTGAAAGTGCCAAAGGTTCTCTCTCAGTATATGCCGCCACAATACGCGGAGGCCATCCCATTTGTCAAGTCGGCGCCGATCGACGAGGCTGAGACGAAGAAACAGAGAAAGCAGAAAGAGAAGCAAAACGCCCCGGCTAGTTAATTAAGTTCGCATTCCGCAGCCCAATTCATAACGCATTCTTTTATTCTTGCTAAATGATAGGCGTGAGAGTGAGACTGCCCTTCACGATATTTACGGTATTCAGAATGGAAGCGTCGCCGCAGCCGCGAGGATCATCACAAACTGGAGATCCTTGCAGAAAAGTATAAAATATACATCAATTCCCTTGTGGTGCACTCGGCAAAGTTCGTTTTCTTTCCTCGGCAGACCGCAAGTTCTTTAATACCAACTGTTCAAATTCGGCGTCGGATAATTGCCTCGGTACGGCACCCTAAAATGTTCATTATTGCTGATAGTGTAGCATTATTCGATGGTGCAGCGCGATTGGATTATTTTCCCTCAAGACTTACTCCTGACGTGGATTCAACAGACTCATTCTTGTCGGTCGCATTGCTCGAATCATCATGTGCGTTATTAAACGCATTGGAGTCCCATTGGTTTCTAGGGTTGTCCGCAGACTTGTTAGTATTGGCCTGCCACAATCTTTCGAGCGTCAGAGGTGTGTCGCAATAACCAATTTCTGTACTAGCCGCCATTTCCTATTTGCGAGAAGAATGCATGAGACAGACAGCAGCAGGCTCTAATCCCAATAAATAATAGCCTCTCGACAAGCAAAGACATACAGCATCCTCATGATTTTCAAACTCTAGCAAGGCCCTGCCTTTCCCTCCGGGTGATATCACCAGTGCAGCAATATTGCCGTACTTGGAAAATATTCTATATAAACTGTCATAGTCGTATCGAGAAGTAGTACTGGGAGCATTCTTCGGGATCTTCCACTTGATTTTAATTCGATAAGGCGCCTTGCCCGATTCTCTTTCACCGGACGAATCTAACTCTTCTTTTATTCTTCGCGTAACCAATTTTACTTCTTCCTCTACCTGCCTGGAGCCTTCTTTCCGTAGCCGCTCGACTTCAGCCTGAAAATAAATAGGAAAAATATCTCCGGTCCGGCAGGCTATCTAGACAGCTCGCTAGCCATACCCGGAATTTCTCCTCATCGCTCTTTCCACGGTAATCACCAGCCGAGGCATTTCTGTAAGCAGCCTCGCGAGCCTCCAATTCTTCTTTCAGCCTCTTACGTCTCGAATCTAACGCCTTGAGGCGCAACTTGGCTTGTTGGCGTGCATCGCGAATCTTGTCATAAGCTGCCTTGTTTAGGTGGGAGAATGAGCGTGAAATCGCGAATCGCACCAAACAGACTTGAGAGCTTGGTATGTTACATAGACAAAATACCTTACCCGAGCGGCAGCATCAGTTAAGATCTCAAGAGCGTTTGTCAGCTCGTGAAATAGTTGTGCTGCCCTTGGATTATCGGGATTTTTGTCGGGATGGCAGGATAATGCCTTTTTCCGGTAAGCCTTCTTTATCTAGAACCGAACGATTTTTCCCCAGAATATCAACCAACAGCTAACCTCGTGGCACTTTGGGATGCGAGAACTCGTCAAATATCATCTGCTCAAACCTCAGATGTGGACGACGTCTTTTCTGCGCCGATTAGCTCATACAAATCTCTATCTTCGAGAGTATCCATTCTGCATTAGACTTTCCTGCCTCGATGACTCTTTTTTATCCAAAATCCTACCGTTCGAACACCGGCGCCTATAGTTGTTGGTCTGTCTTCCTCTTGTTGTTTGTCAACATGAATAGTAAGCATGGTCTACCCAATATATAGAGTGGTATAGAGCAAGAAGTACTACTGCGGCTACTGCGCACCCTGCGCACCACCAGTCAGAACCAGCTGGAACGAGCCTCTCTGCTTTACTCTGGTGCACTCTGGTGGCTATGAGCACATCAATCAGATCCATCCGATCCATCCGTCTGATGGCTCGCGCAGGCCTATAGCCTGATCAGTGCTGATCTCGTGCTTTCCGTGCTTTCCGTGCTTTCTGCTCTATTCCCTCGAATCCCTGCCTTGTGCCTTGTGTGGTCGGTTGGATCCAATTGATTGTGGGTCTCATCGGTCTAACACAATTTGGCTGTTGTAGAAAAAAAGTTGCTCAGGCCAAGGACGAGCGCGTTAAAAGGAAGACGAAGATTTTTCCAGTCGTAACAATCAGCGACATACCTTTTTTTGCAATATCCAAGTAGTATGTACTTTTGGTTAATGTTGCCGATCTGCTCGTTTGGCATACTCTTTTTAGTGGGAGTCGGCAGATTAGATGAGTGTTAGCTTTGAACAACTAACCCATTCACTTTTAACCCATTTGTCGTTGGATTCCTTTAGTAAATGGCTACGATATCCGAGGAGTTGGATCAAGTGGATAGTGGTGTGGCAAGCACGCCACTGCCTATTGCTGCCAAGGAGGGTGAAAGCAATGATTTGAATGACCCATCGCTCTATCAACATTATTCAGCGGACGATTTTTCTCGTCATAACCAAAAGGAAGCTCTCACCGATGACTCTGACCATGAGGAGGTACTTTCCTACTTCTACTTCCTTCCCATTTCCTCTTTCGAAGCAACTCTAAGAGAGATCTCGTTACAATTTCATGCAGGATGAAAGTTTGGCCGAAAGACTATTGGGTCTGACCGAAATGTTCCCGGTGGAAGTGCGTAAATACGCTTCTAATATTGGCAGTTGCCTCTATACCTGCACAAAAGGTACATTTAGCCAAATGTCATACAGCAGCCAATAACCAAGAACTGGCTCTTGGAGAATAACTTCTCCCTTTACGCTTCCTTCCCCAGGTCTGTACGCCGTCTCGTGCTCCGCTACGTGGCTCTTCTTCAGCTCGTCTGCCATTTTGTTTGCGCCAGTTTTATTCGAACTAGAACGTGCACAGATGGAGGAAGCACAACGGGTCCAGCAGAAACAAGTGCTATTAGGGCCGAATACAGCAATGACCAATGTCAATCCTCCCGGTTTACCAATGGCTCCTCCGCTTCCACGATAAATCAGAAATCATCTTTCAGTTTTTTCCATTGTAGCGGCTAGTTGGTGATGTTTGTCAGTCCTCGATTGATTTCTCAATTTTCTATACTTGATTTTCTACAGTAAGGCTTAATGATCGATGACGGTATTTAATCGGCTCCTCGACAGAACTGCTTCCCGTGGAAAATCAATTGGATTCCGTCATACGCGTTCCAGGCCAGTGTGCAAGAGCATTTTTCGAACAGCCGCGTACTCTCGAATTTGCTCTCGTCGTATTCCCCTTGGTGGAATTTATCGACTCGGCACAGCATTTCTTCAAAGCTCCATTTCTCCTGTTTTTATTGTTAACGTTGTTATTATCGTATTGCCCTATGACTCCGACATGTAGGCGTACAAATAAATGGCATAAATCTTGTGTAAAATTTGAATGGCATCCATTCCACCTTGCCACACTATCCATTTTCCCTAGGTTTCACTCTTCTATTAGATTGGTAGCGTACTACATTAATCATCGAAGCCGAACGGGGCCGCATCTTGTTTGCCCTCTTTTCTGAGTGTGCAATTCCACAAGCATCCCGCGTACTATACCTGCGAGTTGCCAGTAGATTAGGTGCGTTATGTCATATATAGTGTGTGTGTGTGGGGTGCAGCAGGGTGCAGCAGGGTGCAGTCAAGTGGGGCTAAGCTACATACATACATACATACATGCGTAATAAGACAACTACATAGATAGGTCTGC
Organism: Ectemnius continuus; assembly: GCA_910591665.1. Classification (NCBI taxonomy): domain Eukaryota; kingdom Metazoa; phylum Arthropoda; class Insecta; order Hymenoptera; family Crabronidae; genus Ectemnius; species Ectemnius continuus. Next base: position 60,294 of record OU342868.1, on the reverse strand, counting down.
TGTTTTGTAGGTGTTGGCGGTATTGGCGGTATTAGCTTTATTGGCCGTATTGGAGTGGCCGCATATCTATATAGAAGAGTGCCGCAAGAAGGGCGGCAACCGTAACCTGTAACCGCGATAAGTCGATTCAACTAATGGATATGCTAGGGTTGCGGCGCGACAACATTTATTAGTCAGATTGGCCCTTACTTGCCCTGCTATTCCCATTAATCAGATGGATTAGCGGCTGGGCTTTTCGGGCGCGTGGTGTGCGATCATATTCGGCCAAAAGAAGCAGGGGAGAGGTCGGAAAGATATGGCAAACACAGGTGTATTACCGTTTGTGCGCGGTGTTGACTTTAGTTGCAATGATTTCGGAGTGAGTAATACTTCTAAAGCGATTAGCTCCATACTCTATAGAAGTAGAGAGATGCTTGCTTTGGCTCTTCTTCTGAATTCGTCCGTTATTTCTCATACATATATGTCACCTAGGAAGGTAAATTTCCGGAATCTGTACGCTTAATGACAGGAATACAATGGCTAAAACTCGACAAGACTAATCTCAGCGAGATTCCCGAAGAAATGGGCAAGCTATTAAAATTGGTATGTCGCAAATATAAACTTTCCCTTCGTTTGGTAAAACTGCTGCGGCCAATTGTTATCCGAGATTCATTGGCCCGACAAGGTCCAACATAGATTATTGATTTCCCTTGCAGGAACATCTTTCACTGGTAAAGAACAAGTTGGAACGCTTGTATGGAGAATTAACCGAACTGGCATGTTTAAGAACATTGAACATTAGGCGTAATAGCGTTAAATCCAGTGGAATTCCAACAGAGCTTTTTCACTTGGAAGAACTTACGACCTTGGATCTGAGTCACAACAATTTGAAGGAAGTACCGGAAGGCTTAGAAAGAGCTCGGTCACTATTAAATCTCAATCTTAGCCATAATCAGTATCTATCGTTCCATGCTTATTCTTATCTATCCACGAGTTGTACAACAGAAATAACAGTTTGCCACTGAGGGATAATCTTTTGTTTTAGCATAGACGCGATACCAAATACATTATTCATCCATTTGACGGACCTCTTATTTTTGGATTTAAGCTCTAATAAGTTGGAGACATTGCCGCCCCAAACTCGTCGCTTGGCAAACTTGCAAACCTTGAACTTAAACAATAATCCCCTGGGCCACTTTCAATTAAGGTATTTAAGAGTCGTGTTTCCGCGCAAATCTATCATCATTCATCATCTTACCAAGAGGCTTCGTTTCTCCTTTTTCTTTCTCCAGGCAATTACCATCATTGATGAACCTGACAACTCTCCAAATGCGTAACACACAACGCACATTGAACAATATACCATCGAGCTTGGAAACATTGACCAACTTACAGGAACTAGATTTGTCTCAAAATAGTTTGCCACGAATACCGGACGCCCTCTACTCCCTTACCAATTTACGCCGATTAAATCTTAGTGACAACCTAATCACAGAACTGTCAACTGCAATTGGTCAGTTCTGCATGATAGTCATTGCCCCGTATAGGATGTTAAGTTTCGCCGATACAACTTTTCTCTGTTTCACCATTCATTTCTCCATGTCAATATTCTTCTCAGAATTATGGACCAAATTGGAAACGTTCAACGTCTGCCGAAATAAACTAACTGCGATTCCCGCATCGATATGTAAAATTACGTCTTTGCGGAGATTGTATCTGAACGATAATCGACTCGATTTCGAAGGTATCCCGTCTGGAATTGGAAAACTCTCTTCATTGGAAATCTTCTCGGCTGCAAACAATCAATTAGAGATGATACCGGAGGGATTGTGCAGGTAGAAGAATTGAGTGCTTTACCTCGCTATTCTTATAAACTTATAGAGAATCTTCACTAGCAGCTGAACTGACGCACAACTCTTACTAGGTGTGGCTCTCTAAAAAAGTTGATCTTAACATCAAACCGTTTGATTACGGTTCCCGATGCGATTCACTTGCTCACGGATCTGGAACAATTGGATTTGAGGGACAATTCAAATCTCGTAATGCCGCCGAAACCGAGTGAAATTCAAAAAGGATCGGGTATTGAGTTTTATAATATAGACTTCTCGCTGCAACATCAATTGCGTTTAGCCGGAGCTAACGTGCCAACGCCAGCGCAAACGGCCAGTAAGTCTACAGATACATATCCACGCAAATCCCTTGAATGCCATTGTACTTACGATAGTTGTATCGGTAATATACCGTCTAAAAGTTAATCGTTGCCCGAAGGAATTGTTAATTTCGCTCTGCGTACTGTCGCTGGGCGAAACTTTTCTCAGTTTTCTCAGTGCCTCTCTCCATTAGAAATTTGTGAAAAAATGAACTTTGAGCTAGGGCTCTGGAACTTTTATCACTTCTTCCTCGATACAAAAAAACACTTTCTACAAAGTTTCAGCCCCGGGAAAGGTCGGGAAGATAAAAAAACATAGGGAAAACCGTTAAAATGAAATATTCAAGATCGGTTTTCCACGTGTTTTAGGTAGAATTCCGGCATTTCCCCCACAACATTTATGTTTTCTATCCGTTTTGAGGCACGAGCAATCGAAAAATCAAGCGTTCGTCCCGGTCCCAGAACCTTCGAAAAATCGAAAATTTTTGAAGGGGTATGCCTTAAAAAATTTGCGAAAAAATGAATTTTGAGCTAGGGCTCTGGCATTTTTACCACTTCTTCCTCGATGCAAAGAAACACTTTCTACAAAGTTTCAGCCCCGGGAAAGGTCGGGAAGATAAAAAAACATAGGGAAAACCGTTAAAATGAAATATTCAAGATCGGTTTTCCACGTGTTTTAGGTAGAATTCCGGCATTTCCCCCACAACATTTATGTTTTTTATCCGTTTTGAGGCACGAGCAATCGAAAAATCAAGCGTTCGTCCCGGTCCCAGAACCTTCGAAAAATCGAAAATTTTTGAAGGGGTATGCCTTAAAAAATTTGCGAAAAAATGAATTTTGAGCTAGGGCTCTGGCATTTTTACCACTTCTTCCTCGATGCAAAAAAACACTTTCTACAAAGTTTCAGCCCCGAGAAAGGTCGGGAAGATAAAAAAACATAGGGAAAACCGTTAAAATGAAATATTCAAGATCGGTTTTCCACGTGTTTTAGGTAGAATTCCGGCATTTCCCCCACAACATTTATGTTTTTTATCCGTTTTGAGGCACGAGCAATCGAAAAATCAAGCGTTCGTCCCGGTCCCAGAACCTTCGAAAAATCGAAAATTTTTGAAGGGGTATGCCTTAAAAAATTTGCGAAAAAATGAATTTTGAGCTAGGGCTCTGGCATTTTTACCACTTCTTCCTCGATGCAAAAAAACACTTTCTACAAAGTTTCAGCCCCGAGAAAGGTCGGGAAGATAAAAAAACATAGGGAAAACCGTTAAAATGAAATATTCAAGATCGGTTTTCCACGTGTTTTAGGTAGAATTCCGGCATTTCCCCCACAACATTTATGTTTTTTATCCGTTTTGAGGGACGAGCAATCGAAAAATCAAGCGTTCGTCCCGGTCCCAGAACCTTCGAAAAATCGAAAATTTTTGAAGGGGTATGCCTTAAAAAATTTGCGAAAAAATGAATTTTGAGCTAGGGGCCTGGAATTTTTTCTACTTTCTCCTCGATGCAAAAAAACATTCCCCACCAACTTTCAGCCCCGGGAAAGATCGGGAAGTCATGAAAACATATGAAAAACCGTCGAAATGAAATATTCCAGATCGGTTTTCCACGTGTTTTAGGTGGAATTCCGGCATTTCCCCCACTAAGTTCGTGTTTTTTATCCGTTTTGAGACACGAGGAATCGAAAAATCAAGCTTTCGTCCCGGTCCCAGAACCTTCGAAAAATCGAAAATTTTTGAAGGGGTATGCCTTAAAAAATTTGCGAAAAAATGAATTTTGAGCTAGGGCTCTGGAATTTCTACCACTTCTTCCTCGATGCAAAAAAACACTTTCTACAAAGTTTCAGCCCCGGGAAAGGTCGGGAAGTATGGGAAACATAGGAAATCCCGTCTGAATCAGGCAAAGTCGATTGTTAAATCCATTATCTGGGTAGGACGGGGTCAGGTCCAATAAAATGTGACCAGCAGTTGTGAAATCACATAGAGATTGCTCCGCCAAAGTTTAAGCAAAATCTATAGAAAACTGTTTTGTGGTACAACCACTTTAAATAGATGTAAATAAGTAGATAACGTGGCGATGGACTTTGTATTCTTGGATTGTATCCCTGTTTAATTTTTTGTTTTCTAGATAGTAAAGACCCTATTGCACGTAAATTAAGGTTGCGGCGAAGGCGCGATCAAGAGGAGGCCGACCAGGATCAAGCTAAAATTTTGAAGGTATTGTGACACGCACCCGGCCGGAGGGTGGCAGCCGACAGAGAGAGAGAGAGAGAGAGCCATTGTCTCCTTTCTTTTGTTTAGGGAATGAAGGATATGGCCAAGGAGAAGAACAAGGACAAACAGTGGGAAGAGTCCAAGGTTGAATCACTGAAGTGAGTCGAGAGAAGAGTTAATCGATCGACTTGATGCAATAGAGCTGTAGAAGGTGTTGAATGATTTGTCAAATGTCCTCATGATACAGGCCAAAGAGATGGGACGAGACCCTGGAGAAACCGCCATTGGACTATTCTGAATTTTTCGACGAGGACGCTGGACAAGTACCTGGTCTTTCCATCTGGGAAATTGAGAATTTCCTACCAAATGAAATAGAAGAAGTAGCGCATGGCAAATTTTATGAGGGAGACTGTTACATCATTTTGAAAACCGAGATTGACGATACAGGCTCGTTGGTTTGGTCGATTTATTTCTGGATAGGTGAAAAAGCTACAGTAAGTTCTTATTTAAGGGAATATAGGTAACGCGTGCAGTACTGGCAGTTGATCCTCCTTCGATTTCACCGTATTTAGCTGGACAAGCGTGCATGTGCTGCAATCCATGCAGTGAATTTGCGCAACTTTCTTGGCGCCCAATGCCGAACAATGCGCGAGGAGCAGGGTGACGAATCCGACGAATTCCTGATGTTGTTCGATTCCGGGATTACGTATATCGAGGGTGGTCGAACATCTTCCGGATTTTACACCGTCGAGGACACTGTAAGTAGTAGTCGGGCTGATCGAGCGGGTAATTACTGCTGATAGCCATTATTGGTATAATGGCAGTAGACTACGTCTTGTTAATGTTTGTCTGTTAGCCGGCTGTGAAGCGACTATACCGCGTACACTCGGCCGGGGCTTCAATTCACCTGGAGCCAGTTCCAGTAAGCACAGCCTCTCTGGATCCTTCTTTCGTCTTTGTACTCGACGCGGGAAACCGAATCTTCATATGGTACGGCAAGAAAGCAAAAAGCACGCTGAAATCAAAAGCTAGACTGATGGCCGAGAAAATCAACAAGAACGAACGGAAAAATAAAGCGGAGATAGTGACAGAACTGATGCACGTGGAATCGGAAGAGTTTCTCTCCCAATTGGGCGCCACAGAGCCCAATTGTCCTTTAACCAATCTCACTGTGAGTTTGTATGGCTGCGTTAATCTTGTTGAGTTAGAAAGAGATTGGTGCTTATTAGTGATAGGCGTGTGGATAAGAGCAATTGGAACATGTGCAGGAACACGTGGATGAAGGATTTCAGCCAGTGGCTCCCCGACTGTATCAGGTTCAGCTTGGCATGGGCTACTTGGAATTACCGCAAGTCGAAGTCCCACACGGAAAGCTAGCCAAGAACTTGTTAAATAATCGCAACGTTTACATACTAGATTGTTACTTGGAAGTATTCGTTTGGTAAGTAAGCAATCGGAGAGTTATTAGTAGCCTCGATGGTTGCTCTTTCGACATTTCTACTAGATGTCTGCAATGATTTGAAATCTCTCAAAGTGCTGTTGTACGTACGCGGCTATAGTATGTTTCGTTGCATTGGTGACGTTGATGACAGGTTTGGCAAAAAGTCAACACGCCTAGTAAGAGCAGCCGCCGTTAAACTATCTCAGGAGTTATTTAACATGATCGAAAGGCCGGAATACGCGATGGTGACTAGACTGCAGGAAGGAACGGAGTCTCAGGTGCCTATGATGTCTCTATATCCCGATATACCCTATCCCCCCCCCCCCCCCCCCCCCCACCTCCATAACTTCAAATCTCTAGTACATAGCTAAAAGCAGTCTTACTTTCAATCTCCTGTAACCTGCCAGATTTTCAAATCAAAATTCATTGGTTGGGACGAAGTGATCGCAGTCGATTTCACCAGGACCGCGGAGTCGGTAGCGAAAACTGGTGCTGACTTGACGAAATGGGCAAAGCAGCAAGAAACGAAGGTACTGATACGACTAGGTTCACAGCGTGTAATGGGTGGGTGGGAGAGAAAGAGGGAGTGATTTGAAGGGGTTTCTAGGCGGATTTGGCTGCATTGTTTATGCCAAGGCAACCAGCTATGTCGGATATCGAGGCACAGCAGCTGATGCAAGAGTGGAACGATGATTTGGAGGGCATGGAGGCTTTAGTGCTGGAAGGGAAGAAATTTGTACGGCTGCCCGAGGAAGAAATCGGCCACTTTTACAGTGCAGATTGCTACGTCTTCCTCTGTCGGTATTGGATGGTACGAATGCATTCATCCGAGATTCATAGAGCTCGCAGCTTTACGCATTAGTTATCCCTAATCTCCATCTCCATGTCGATTGACACAATTAGTGACGAGGTGCAGCTTAGCCTGACTATATAATATTTTATCAATTTTGCCTGGATAGCCATTAGACGCATCAGAGAATGATGATGGTGAGGAGCAATTGGAGGAAGACTATCAGTGCACAGTGTACTTTTGGCAGGGCAGGGACGCCGGTAATATGGGTTGGTTAACATTCACCTTTAGGTAAGAAACGATACTCGCAGAGATGTGTCATGGGTGAGAGCTAGCCATGATTCGGGGCTTTGGCAAAGTCAACTAACCGGTTGTTTGTGCAGCTTACAGAAGAAATTCAAGTCACTGTTTGGCGAGAATTTGGAAGTGGTGCGGACACACCAGCAACAAGAAAATCTCAAATTCCTAGCATACTTTAAGCGAAAGTTTATTATTCACCAGGGTAAGCGGAAACAGCCTAAAGCTTCCGGTAATAACAGAGTTGAATTTTATCATTTAAGGAGTAACGGCAGTGCGTTATGTACTAGGCTGATACAAATCCCAGCTGATTCGAGCCTTTTAAATTCGGCTTTTTGGTAAGCATTATAAAAGTTCATCCTACTGCTTTAATTCATTGAATTTCATTGACGTCACGAAACGCGTCTCTTTCACCTTGCGCTTCTGATACCATTGATCGACGGCAGCTACATTCTAAACGTTCCCTTTAATAACGACGACGAGACGGGAATTGTTTACGCTTGGATCGGTTCAAAAGCTAATAGTGCTGACGCGCGTTTGATCGAAGAAATCGCTGAGGATATGTTCAACAATGTAAGCAACTAAGCGACTGATCGGAATAGCGAGCAACCTTTCACATTCATCTCAATTGTACATTGTATCATCCTTCAGCCATGGATAAGCTTGCAAGTGTTGAACGAGGGTGAGGAACCAGACAATTTCTTCTGGGTAGCTCTTGGTGAGAAGAGACCGTATGACACAGACGCCGAATATATGCGTTACACGCGCCTCTTCAGATGTTCCAATGAGAAAGGATACTTTACCATCAGTGAAAAATGCACCGACTTTTGCCAAGTGAGTCTTGCCGGATTCCTTCCACTATAGAAAACAAGGAAGAGGAGGAAATGACTGCTAAGGCCAATAGGCCTCCAACCCAACAATAGAAGGCAATTCCCTTTCTCTTGATCTCTTTTCTTTCGTAGGATGACTTGGCCGACGATGATATCATGATCCTCGATAATGGGGAGCAAGTCTTCCTCTGGCTTGGCGCGCGTTGCTCCGAAGTCGAAATTAAATTAGCATATAAATCGGCCCAGGTAAGTGAAATATGTTCAGTCACCGTATGGTATTGTTCGTATATTTATAGGTTTTGCCAAGTGCTCGATAGAAACGAAAATTGACGGTGGTTCGATACAGGTGTACATTCAACATCTACGGGTGAAGCAGCCGGAGAAGCCGCGTAAGCTCTTTCTCACCGCCAAAGGGAAAGAGTCACGAAGATTTTTCAAATGCTTTCATGGATGGAGTCAACACAAGAGGCCACTCCAGTGAAGCCGATCGCAGAAACTACGCCAATCCAGCCGAGACACAAGTTCTTTTTTTTCTCTACAATACATAGTATATCCAATGTATAGAATGTTGTCAATGTCTGTCTTTCTTTTAACAAATATGCCTTTGGTAATAATGTACAGTGTACATGCATTGGCTTTCGGGCTCCTACCCGACAATCTCCCAACACGATTTCATTCATCGTCGCCCAAAGAATCACAGTTGTATGTCTTTTACAATAAACTATTTATGTACATATATAGACAACACACAAAGCTGTAAGCTTTTCGGGCAGACCGAGCTTGAATACAGCACGTTAGTAGGATACGATTTGCTGAATTGCTTTCCTCCTATGTACAGCTGGCTGGACTGTTGATTGAGTACTCATGAGTATTAGTCGCTAGGCTCAGATAAACTAGACGAAAGGCGGATTGGTGATTAGGAATACTCGTCGAGTACCTCATAGGGCCAACAACTATTGGAGCAAGTTTGAGACTGGAGTGTATTAATCGTCGTCGTCGTCGTCGTCGTCATCGTCGTCGTCGTCCTCATCGTCGTTGCCGTCGTCGTTGGACGATGCGAAGAAGTCATTCTCCTTGAAATAATTGACGACTAGTGCACAGCCTTTGGCACCAAAGAAGTAGGCGCTGCCAATGGTAAGAACCAGGAATAAAATCGCATTGGGTGTCCGCTTCGGCTCGGGTAGAATCGCTCCAGACGGTGCGGTTGTTCCTGAGCGTAAGCGCCGCCTGTTTTCTGGGTCGTCCGCCCGAAAAATGGTTAAATAACTGGCAGTTTGACACGGAAGTAAATGGCGGAAGAGCCGGCTGCTGGGACAGCAGTAATCCGGCAAAACTGCAATGCTAGCTCCGAGGCAAGGATTTTGCCGTGGTAACAAGGATCGACAGAGCCGACCGGCAGACAACATGGTCCTTTTCAACTGGTTCTTAGTCCGATTCAACCCTTCTTTCTCGGCTCTTCTCCCTCCTCACTTGTATTGATTGCACTTGGAAGCACAAGTTCTCGGTTGAGTAGCTCGCGGTATCAGGCGAATAGACCATGTAATATACCTTGCAATTGCGAAGGAGATCTATGCTCAAATTGTGGCCGCGATGCCCAGAAAGGAGTTTCTGCTGACTTGAAACTCATATATGTATATATCGAGTTACTTGATATAGCTTATCACCGGCCACCATGCACACCATACACACAGAGCTCAATAGGTCGTCCGACCTGATCTGGAGGATCTGGAGGATCTGGAGTTGGACCTTGGAGTGCTTGGAGCCCGACTGATCGGGGAAAGAAGTCCCGGAATGCCGGAATTCCGGAGGCTTCCGGAGCATTTCGGAGTGCTGGGCGGAGAACATCAGTTCCCGAATTCGGAACTGCTCGGCATCGCTCGGCATCGCCTGGTGGCATCACTCGGCATCACTCGGCCGATCTTGGGTTTCCAGAGCTTGGTCATAAAGCGTGGACGTGGACTCGCGGGCCTCGCGGGGGTGCAGAGACGCAGAGCTGCAGAGCACAGCTGATCAGGGAGGGCTAAGCGTATAGATAGAGTGTTGTCGGAAGATCGTAACCTTACTGAGAATTGACTGGGAGCAGCGATGTTACATGTGATCGGATTGGGGCTCGGCGATTCGAAAGATGTTACTGTCAAAGGCATGGAAATCATTGAAAAGTGTGATCGAGTGTATTTGGAATCGTACACATCTATCTTATCCGCGCAATTGGAAGAGCTGGTATGTTCTACTCCGATTTAAGCTTCCGTAGGCGCAAATCCAACAACTACAGTGCTCGGATTCATGAGAATTATCATTAAAATCATTTAATCTGACTCAACACGAAGAAGCGTCACTCAAAGGCAAATACTTCTCAGGAGCAGTTCTACCGCCGCCCATTAATAATAGCAGACCGCGAATTAGTAGAGAACGAGGCCGATTCCATTTTGCCAAACAGGCCAGACGAAAATGTTGCCTTTCTAGTAGTAGGAGATCCCTTTGGCGCTACTACCCACACCGATTTGGTTTTAAGAGCATGGGAGAAAAAGATAGAGGTAATAAAGTCGACACTCGGTACATGTAGGTAAGGTACAGCTTGTCGGCTGCGTCTGAAAGCAATGAAAGCAATCTATCCTACATTCAAGGTAACCCTTCTTTGCAGGTAAAAATCATTCACAATGCATCAATTTTAACAGCCATTGGATGCTGCGGCTTACAATTATATTCGTTCGGTGAAACTGTATCTATACCGTATTGGAGCGATACTTGGCAGCCTGACAGTTTCTATCCACGAATTGTCTCGAATAGGGAAAGAGGCTTGCATACCCTTTGCCTCTTGGACATCAAGGTGAAGGAGCCGACGCTCGAAAGCATTTGTCGTAAAAAGAGAGTGTATCAACCACCACGTTTTATGAGCGTCGCAGAAGCAGCAAAGCAATTGCTTTCTACAACTGCCAAGATTGGAAGCAACAACCGGGCAGGTGTACATGGTAGAGCAAGTTTCTTTCAACAGTCGACTCAATCTTGTACAGATTACTGTCGTATTTGTGCTTTTACTTTTATACATAGACACTATCCTCCGTGCAGATTTAACAAGAAATACATTGTGCGTGGGATTGGCTCGAGTAGGGTCGGACAATCAAAGTATCATTGCATGCACACTCGAGGAGATGGCTGAAACAGATCTTGGAGGTCCACTTCATTGCTTAGTAATACCGGCGGAGCAATTGCATCCAATCGAGACTGAATTTTTACGGCGATTCGCCAGAAACAGCGAGACTTTCACACAGGAAGACAATAAACACTTAAAATAAAGATTTACTTATCATAGGATCGATTTTTCGTATCCTCATTCATTCATCAACCCAGACTTCCCTCATTCCTCATGGCTGTGTAGAGCCATGTTATTGTCATAGCAGAGCTATTCAGGCTACTTGTAAATCGATACTCCGTCTGGCATTAAAGTACAAACACAAACGGTTGCTAGGATGGCCAAAGCTGTGGGAGCGCGCGCGCGCGCGCGCCCGCCCGCCCGTTCGCGTGCATACACGATCAGGCCCCTGGCGACGCATATCTACGCAACTTGTTCGGGGGGACTGGATCGGTGTGACCAAGTGGATAGATTATCGGCGTAGATTGTAGCAGGAGGTAGTTGGCCGTTCAACTTGTAATTTTGTTTGATACGCGATAGAGAAGAAGATGGCAAGCTCGGGATCGGAGTCAACTTTATCCTCAGGGGCTAGTTCAAGGTCCATATCCATTTCGGTGCCTGGTGCATATCCATTATTTGAGCAAAGACTCTGCACTGCTGCTCGGCTTCCTCAGGGTTTGGCCGCTGCAGTAGAGGCTCTTGCAAGAGAAGTTTTGCGAGAAAGGCCGAATGATATATATTCTTTCGCTGCGCAGCATTTTGACTATCTTGTTCAGTCACGAACGGGTGAGTGGATCTCTGCTGGAAAGAAAGAGTGCAGTGAATCGAAACGTTTCTGCTACATTGAAGGAGATCGATCAGTTGTAAATAGGGGCAATCCAGCAAAGAAAAAGTGCAGTAAAAATGGGTGGTCCCTTGGCGGAACAAGCAGAATTTTAAGAAAGCCGGCGATGTTTAGCAGCGAGATGGCTCAAGGTCACATCGATTGTGCCGAACACTTGCTGAGCGAACGGTCGAAGATTGCTAGAACAAGTTGCCAATTGCCGAGTAATGTATCGCTATTCAGTGAAACTGACGTAAACGCACCGTCAATCATCGGAGATTCAGTCGGGAAGCTAACGACTGCTGAAGACGTTGGACCGTCCAGCGGATCGACTGGATTGCCGAGCCAATCGGGCCAGACTATGCGTCCACGAAGTGGAAGTTTTGAACTGGTAGAGCTGGTAGATAGTCGTCATGCCGAGGGGAGAGCTCGATTACTGCGCAGCATCAGCTTTGATTCTATACTCCCAACACGATCGGAGTCTATGCTGTCCGATGAAATAGATGGTAAAAGCATAATCCCAGTCACCACCAGAAGCAACAGTGCTAGTAGAGACGCCGACGTGCCGCCGCCCCTCCGGACCAAAGTAAAGAATAATAATGATAAGAAGAAGACAGCCGGGTCAGCCTTTCTGCCCGCCGTCAAGTCTCCATGGCTGCCCCCGTCGGTGGCTACTCCTATTTCTGCGACTTGGTCTTCCAGATCCACCTGCTTACCACATTCTTGCCAAGATCAATCGTTGGAAGGATACCGGTCGCGAGGCGATGGCACTGACTTGGCTTTGCCGCTGATCAAATACGAGCTGCCGAAGTCGGGCAAGAAATGCGATTATCCTCTATTGGTATTGCCTGCGGTGGTCACGAATACTGGAGCAGGTCCGGCTCCGGCTCCGGCTCCGGTTCCGGCGGAACCATTTCAAGTTTCGACTCGCGATCTGCAGGGATTCGCAGAAAAGGACGGACGAACGGCAACAAAGGCAGAACTTGATTTGGAGGAGGAGAGCTTAGAAGAGAGCGAAACTACAAGCGCCACTACGAACGAACTTGGTAAAAAGTTGTATGCACTGCAATTGGTTGAAAGAAAGATCGAGAGGAGCCTGGTACTAGGTGGTGGCATTTTCGGCAAGACGAGATTCACGAGGGATCAACCAATAGAAGAGATGAGTGCCGGCAATGAGAGTCTTGAGAAAGCAAACGAACGGGCAACTAGAGCTTCTGATCAAGTATCAGGAGTCATGAGAAAAGCATCGACGGATTTACAAGAGGAAGAGTGTAAGGGGGGCCCACCTAGCCAATTGAGTGAAAGGGAAGTCGGCGATATCACAGATAATAGTGGCGGACCTGCCCAACTTTGCGATGATGATCCTTTTACTATTAATAACGAGCATTCGACAGGGCAGCTCGAGCAAGTAGTTGGTGGAGGATGCCCTTCTTATAAGAATCAAGACATTGGCGATCTCGTATCAGCAGCAGGACGTATCGAGTTGGATGAAATTATGGAGGAGGAGATCGAAGAGGAAGAAAGCCTAGTAGGAAGATCGGACTATGAAAGTAGAGTAGTAAGATCGACGATGCTTGGACAGAACCGAGCGGCCGGGAGAACGAATCCAGCTAACAACAAGAACAGTCGGGCCCTCGAGGATATTCTCGAGAAAGAGGAGAAGGAAGAGGGAGACGTGCCAGAGAACGGGAGGGTCAATTTCCGCGAGATCGAGAAATTGTCCGTTCGCCCGGAAATTAATGAAGATCCTCCTAATGGTCGGACTAATCGGTGCGATGCCCTTGCCTATAATATAATTGCAAGCTCGCCAGCCGGCTCTTTATTACCGGCGGCTGTAACCAAGCAGGATGAAACGGTCCTCGAGGAGCAAACCGCCAAGGAATTGATAGAGGCCGATGGCCACTGCATCCTCAAGAAGGCCGGTCCGTCCTCCTACGAATCCGAGAACGGTATCACTCGTCTTCAAGAAACTTCTTGTCCGCACCAGCAAAGCACAGTAAGGACCTTGCCTAACTGCGACACTATACCAAACAATTGAATCCGCCCATTAAACTAAACTATTTAGATACTATAGTAGATATATCATCACAGGAGCCTGAAAGTGAAAGGTCGCTTGATGGCGGTTGTCCGGTGTTGCGGGTATGCCACACTGGTGAATTTCACGACTCTTTGCCGTTGCATCTTCTTCAAAAGGTAGGCTATTCAAATTTCACGAGCAGGGACCTCTACCCTTATCAAGACACATCGCATCCTCCGAGCGAATCTGGAGATGGTCAGTCAATGTCGACCTGGCCGGACAGTATGCTGCAAAAGCAAAAGCAAAAGCAAGAACAGGATGACGGGCAGAATGATAGGAATAACACCGCGGTAAGTAAAAGCTGTTGGTGTCTAACAGGTATTGAGAAATCAGCGTCGACCGAATCACTCTACTATATAAATATCTAAGTGTACCTATTCTCTATAATAATATACAGCTTTGCCAATCAAAAGAATCCGGCAATGGCAATAGTGCCTCAGTACTCGCACCTTCAAACAACAGAGGAGCCTTCGACAGAGAACAAGTATCAGCATCGAGTGAGCAACCATTAGCTTTATCGACCGGTTCTTTCTCGGGAGATTTTCCCTCGCAATCAGTGAGCAAATTTATACAGCCGATAACATTTTGTCGAATCCCACAAGATGGAGTAGCTTCATGCACAGTGATTCGCGCTGTCGGTACAAATTTAGGGGGGACTGGCTTTCCTCCTTCATTGATCTACATGTTTCCTTCGCCTTCTTATTCACATTCCTACCCATGCTCCTCCTATACTATGGAGTTGGCAATCGCCGTGGCCGATGCATATAAACACTTTCAAGATCGTACCAGCGGCGGCGGAGGCGGCGATTCTGTGCCCTCTACAGTTATAGAGGAGATACCGAATTTTGACACACCCGAAGAGAAGATCCAAGGGAGAGAAACGAGGCCGATAGATTCCCTTGCTCGATCCACACCGAGTTCCTCGGCTGGTACTGTCTGTTTATCAGTTCGGAGTAATTTAAAACTTTAGAAGAATATACATATTCCAGTTTAAACGAATGAATACTACGTAACCAGATGAAATATTAAAAACGAAATAAAGATTGTCATCGCATGCCAAATAGTGTAATTCCCCTAATAGCGTGGCAGTATATGTAGTACATGCTATATCTGAATAGATATAGAGATATAGATATACTATAGCTTGACCTATAGTATGCGCCGCTCATCTGGATTATTTCTAGAGACGCAAGGGTTTGCGCCAAATCTGTTTCGAAAATTCAAGGTCACTAGTATAACCAACCAAGCAACCACGTGCGCTGGGGGCGTCGCGTGTGCAAATTGTGTGTCTCTCTCTCTCCCACCCTGCCATTCTCTCCTCGTCGCTGACAAGCAGTTAGCAGTGTCGAGGATCTTGAACGCAACCTTCAGCGTCAGGTTGCAAAATACTTTCAATTTCAGTAGGAAATCCTCTTGCACTGTGTCTGCGCCTGTGTCTGTGTCTGTGTGTAGGTAAGGACACGCTAATCTAGTCTACTGTCCGTATTCACGGAATTTGAGCTCTCCCTATGAGTAGTTTATGTCTCTTATAATCTGTCAGTTGTCTATTTCGTCTACTTGACAGTGGCGGGTGGCGGGTGGCGGGTAAAAAAAGGAGACGAGAGACGAGGCTGTGTGTTTAATAAAGGCCAACGAGTGAGCGGCATTGGTGACAATATCCGTCCTATGTACGGGCCGTTAATTTAATATGAGTGAAAAAGTGCAAGAGCTTGCGCCAGGGCCCCTGAACGCGGATGGAGAGACGAAAGTATTGGTAATGGCGAATCCAAAAGCTACAGCGAGGGTACTACTGGAGGAAAAGTCAGCAACAAAGATTCAAGCGGGTGTGCGCGGCTTTTTAGTGAGAAAAAGGCAAGAAGCAGCCCGGACGGCGGCTGTTAGAATTCAAGCTGGTTTTCGTGGCTTCAGAACACGCAAACTACTAAAAGAAACCAACTAATAGATATAATAAGAATGTGCAGCAAGCAGAATATGTGTGCCGCGGCTCACGGGGCATTGCAACTCTCGTAAGTGCTGGTAAGTACTCCTGCGGAACAAGATAAGCTAACAGCCAAAAGTATATAATATCGAATCTTGGATGTTTCTTGTATGTACGCTATTCATGTAAATCTAGATGCGGAGAGGCAGAATGTACTGCTAGAGAGGAGGCGGCGCAACAGACCGAAGCCATAATATGCATAATATGTACAGTTCGAGTTTTGGTAAAGAAGAGGGACTGGAATTACTGGCGGACTGCCCTGCCATACGCCATGCTGCGCTGTGAGTTTTTAAAAAAATACATCTATCGAGCTATCTACAATACTTGCAAGCTATGCCTCTACTCTACCTGTATATGTCATATGTGGTCATATGTAAAGAATGATTATATTCTGTTGCGATTCATCTACGTTTATATGTATGTATCAGCGAGGCCAAAGTTGCAGAGAAATCCGCCGCGAGATCTTGCCAGGCGTCGCGTCGCGTCGCTTTATCCATTTATCGAACAGTTTTCTATCATAAATAACTCTATAGATGTATGTATGTATGTATAGTATGATCCGGCCGAGATTACTGTTATAGACTTAGGATGGTATAGATCCGTAGATGTTTCCTGGGTTAGGTGCTGGCAGCTGCGATCACCGCGCGATACCGCGATCTACCAGCTGAATAATAATAGGAAACATAATAGAAAAGCGGGAGATTTTCAATAATATCTACATTTCTTGCCTTTTTATTTCGAATACATGATAAGTAGGTGCTCGACTGTACTCGCTTTCGTTATTACAATGAGTCGGTATACTGGAGAGATGATTACAATTAATTGGCAATCCCAAGTTGGGAGAGAGGAGAGGGCGCGTGTGCGCGTGTGCGCGTGCGCGCGGTAAATTTGCAGGCTAGAGGAAGGTGCATTGTCCAAAGGGAAGTTGGGTATTCACAGCAGCAAAACCGAAAAAGCTGAGCTACTGCCAACTCTAGCGGAGTCGTTAAGATTTAGCCAAAGTATTCTTAAGTTGCGCTGGTCTAGCAATTACGATTTTAGCAGTTCGCAAGCTATCTCATTTGCCCCACGCTTCTTATCTTCCTCTCCCTCATCTTCTCATTGAGCCAGATCGCCAAGCCTCGCGAGCATATTACACACTGAGAGGAAGGCGGCCTCTTTCGTTGTCCACGCTTCCTTTTAGTGAGCGAAGTTGGAATGGAAGAGGTGGCGACTGGCAAACCCTGAGAAACATGACAACTGGCAGACATCAGGAAGGAGCAGGTGGCAATTCTTAGCTGAAAGATTGTTAGTCAATTCATTGCGCAGTAGGAAAGAGGTCGAATATGTTAACGTGGCGGGATTCCAATGTCTGATGAGGCATGCAAGGATTATGGAAGCACTGAAGGGTGTCCAAACTGCAGCCGGAACATCTGTTGCAGTTGCAACTCAATCCGTCACCGCAGACGCCGAAGGTTTCGCTGGGCCCTCCGCATGGTTGTCCCGGCCCCTGCCGAGTGAGAAATAATTATTGGCTCTCGCAAGTTGAGGAGATGGGGGCGATCGCTTCGCGTATGCTTACCCTGCGACATTCGCGAACGCCACAATAGGCTGACTTCGTAACGCCATATGGACATTGATCGCATGCATCGCCGCATCCCTCGCAGAGCGGCCGCACTTCCGGCCTTTGCCTTATTGAAGGATAACCGAGGCACCTGTCCGATCTAAAAGTGTCAAAACATATCTCTCTCATATCTCTCAACTCTCTGCCATCTCTTGGCACAATGTACTAGCGAAACATTGCCAGTCTCTTCTTCTTACAATAAAAGGGCCGTGAATAGGGTAGCCGTAGAGAGTGCGTGGATGGCCAACATTTCTCTCGGAAGCTCTGCAAAAGAAGAGAGAGAGAGAAAGATATTGGCATTTTTCATAACGTCTCATTTTCAGTTACTATCTCAGTATGTAAAAGCATTCTGATCGGATCGAACAGTAGCTGTTCCAATCCAATCTCACAATCAGTAGCTTTTAATAAAATCCGGCACGTCCCGCCCCTTGTTAGTTCTTGTGACGTCTCCCTCGGCACTCGGTACGAAAGAGGGGCCGGCAGGACATTGCGCCCTAGCGTAACGCTCCAAGAATAGCGGGAGGATTTGCGCGGCTCCGATCGTTGCCAAAATTTCTCTCTTTCCTCCCTCTTTCGCCATCATTCTACACTGAATCTCTCTCGTTCTCTTCCTATCCCCACCCTCTTTGTTGCTTCGATGCCGAGACAGATTCAGCGAGCTCCGCCGCTCTCTTTCCCAAAGGCAAGCATTCCCGTCTCCCCTGTGCTCATGCGGTGCGGCGCGGTGCGGCGCGGTGCGGCGCGGTGCGGTGCGGCGCGGTGTTGTCTCGCGCGGTCTCACGCTCTCGACACAGTGACGTTCTTGCAGAGTTGTTACTTGCTTCCTTCAACCAGCACCCTTCGGCGAGCACCCGGCCCCTCCCGGACCACCGCCAAACTTCAGCCCACCCCCTTCTTCCTCCTGGTTGGCATGTTGTTTCTTGCGAGATATGTCTCTTTCTTTAAGGTACTTACATAGCTCCTTCTACTCTCCACATACTTGTAAACAAAGGATCTGTCAATATTGCTCTTTCAGTTTCTAGCAGAGCCCAATTTGTGCTGCCTCGCGGCTGTTTACCGCCACTGTTTACCACAGTTATTGTCCGACGCTTCCTTTGCCCGAGATGCCGGAATCGTAAATCTACTTGTTGGACTATTGTTTTGGAGCATCAAATGTGTACACGACAGCGAGTTACTGTCTAGTGTTGCATTGAACTGTCCTTCTGTCGAGAAAGGAGGGCGCCGATAGAAAATCGCGCGCCGAGAATCGGCGAATTCGAAAGTCGAGAGACGGACGGATCTTCAACTTGAATACGGCAGGTAAGGATGTCGCGTATGGAAAAATCAAAGTGTAAGGAGAGAATAGGCCTCGCAAACACAATTGACAACTTGGTCTTCTCTTCATAGAACCTACTCGACATATATCTATACTATATGTATATTAAACTAGAAGATATCTGCTAGAGAAAGATTATGCGTGTGTCTTCTTGAAGAAGGAGAGCTCTGCTCGAAGAATCGAGATCACAGAACGCGCCCGCGACTCTAACTATTTTCTTACAGAGCGATTGCGGATACAGGCAGACAATGGGAATGATAACACGCGTTAGACGTAGAGTTAGGGCAAACTCTTTGACAATCGACAGGGCAAAGACGGCTCAAAGCGTTTGTTTATTAAGCGCCGTCCTCTTGCTTCCATATTGCCCACGTAGCCCCTTACCTTTGCTACCATCGCCAGCCCCAATACTCTACTCGGCGTTTGTCTTGCCGGTGGTATTCAGTGCCAATTACAGCTATCCACTCACTACCTTCAAGCTGATAATACGGTTCATTCAAGGTACCAGTACTTTTTCACTTCCCCCCACCCTCGTGTTTTCCTACATATTCCCCTGAGAACCGCTTTACGCGACTTTCCTCTGTCTTTGAACAGTGCGCAGCCCTGTCTTGGCCTTCCTCTCATTTACCAGCTGACCATTGATGTTCTCATGTAATATGATTTGTAAATAGGTAAATGGGTACAGGTATAGCTATAGCGCCATTGGACTAGCACTTGTTTGCTTGGTAGAGAGTTTGGAGTCCCTCGTCAGATACATTAATTAAAAAAGTATTAGAATACTTACAGAAGAGGAGAACAGTGGATCCAGCGGCGGCGGTGGCGGCGGTAGCGGCGTTGGGGGCGGAAGGGGATGGGGTCTGTAGGTCCGTTCTTCGGTCGGTCGGTCGGTCGGTCGGTCGGTCGGTCGGTCGGTCGGACTGTCGGACTGTCGATGTTTTGCCGCGGAGAAAGGCGAAGGGCCAATGTTCTCTTCTATGAAATTCTCGCTCATTTTATACTAGCAGGGAAGAATACGAATCAGTCATTGATCGAAGAAGCGGCAGCCTCCAGGAGGGTACTCCGGCAAAGACTCAATCAGGAGCCAGTTGTCCTTTCCGATTTGTCCCGACCAGCCTGATTGACAGCCATTAACATGCAAATCCTGGTCAGCTCGGTTATTATGAGGAGGAGAATGTGTGAAACGACGTGCTTATCGGCTGTCAATTATGTTCTACTCGATTAACGATTACCGTGCCGAGCCGAGCGAAGCGCGCAGCGAAGCATAGCATGTAGTAGATACATGGTAGCAGTGGTCCTATCCTCTCTTCCTTAGCTCGCGATCGTGAGCGCTCTTTTTCTCCTATCTATGTTCCATGTAGAAATCTATCCTTTGTGTACGCTAGATAGGGAGAGTTACCCTCTTGGTGCAGCTGTTGTTAGGAAACTTCGATTGGAATTCTTCTGTTTGACGAAGCGAGTACCGGCCTGTTAATATAATGTTGAACGGCGCCGACGACTCCTGCTGCCTTGCGGATCTAACTAATTCTCAGCTTTCCTTTTTATTCCACTGCCCGAACTATCCCTTTATTCTAATTCTAATCGACGCTGTTATTAAAACAGTACAATTACACATACTAGATATTACTACTATGTTATTGGCACATAGCAAGTGCACCTCTAACACTGTATAGTATAAAGAGAGAGCGCTTCTATTTAGCTTAACCTTTGCACTTGCGTCTATTGTTGAAGGTACGGCTAACAAGCTTTGGTATCTCCTGGGGGGATTGTTGAGGGCCATTTACAGGCCGGTTGAGCGGGCGGAAATGCTCTTCCTCGAGATGAAGAACATTTGCGTAATGCTGAACCAGATTGTCTTCTTACTGCTGGCAGAAAAAGCTCTGCTACCTCGACAGAAGATGACATTTCTCTATACGCTCATGTTCTACAATGTGACGGCTTATTGTGTGAATTACATAAAGGAATTAATTGAGAAGGAAAACTGGTCGCCTTACGTGACCCTTACAGAAAGATCGAAAATTAAGCATCTTGCTATGTCTGCTACGAAAATCGTTCTCGAATGGACGAAAGCTGTTACTTTTGCCGTGACGTTGACTTTTATGCTACTTGTGTTTGGTTTGGAGCAAGGTCTAGAACATTACAAGTAAGTGCGATCCCTTGGGACGGTTGCGGAGCGGCCAATAACAGCTGGAGCCGGTCGACGGTCCAGGCGGACCAAGTTTCTTCGCGCGTTCAGACAACGAGCTCGAGCTGTTATAAAGGGTGCTTTTAAATCTCTCCCAACTCCCAATCATCCACCTTCTGACTCGTCACTGTATGTTGCAGACCATCAATCTCATACACTGCAGTCACATGGGCTTATTATGCGGCAACGGAAAGGGTTTTTGTCGAAATGTTCCCCCGAATTCTAGCTTCACTGCGTCTCGAAGCATTGGAGAATCTGGAAAACCTTTATGCACCTGTGCTCCTCCGCTCTTTTACAATCGGCCTCTCAACATTGCTTATCTTGAGCGTCATACCATCGTCAGTTACCTCGTGGAGATTTCTTCTTGTTGTTTGCTACTTAAACGTTTATCTTTCAACGAAAGAATTAATGCGAAACTCTGGTGCTGCACTAAAACGTGAACGGGAGGTGTTGGCCGGCTACAGGAAAGCAACGCCTCGAGAAATCGAGGGATTCGACGACGTTTGCCCAGTTTGCTTGTATACCATGTCGAAAGCGAGAGTGACACCTTGCCACCACCTCTTCCATGCGGACTGCCTTAGGCAGTGTTTAAAGAACAGTAATAATTGCCCGATGTGCAAAAGAGAGCTCTCATTCTTCCGACTTTGATTATTATCAATCGGCCATGTACTTTCGTTCGGAGGGAAATGGAAACTTTGTTAATGAAATGTCCATAACGTTTCTGTACATACGATAAGTCATTTATTGTGAATAGTTATACACATTATATACAGATGCAGTTGCGGAGAAGTATGTTGCGTGAACTTAATAGAGAAAGGGACAGATAGTGTCGCCATTATGAATGAAACCAATGTCGAGAACTGTTTGATCCTATCTTTATCTCTTGGCGCAGGCATAGAAATGGCTCTGCCAGTATTCTCCAGTCACTCTGTTTCACCTGGGTAGACGATTGTTTTATCTACATACTTGCCATCGGGGCAATAATAGTTCTGCTTGGGTGGTGTATTACCGGGCCCTTTAGCCCTGTACGGTAACAAGGGCTTGTCGACCTAACAATAAAGAATTCACCTTAGGAAAGCCGAAAACCCTTCACTGCCAGCCTGAGAAAATGATGAAATTCTTTACCATTAATGCTCGAGAGTAAAGCTCATAGGAAGCAGCCTTCAGTTCCTGCAATGCTAGTTTCTGAGAGAAAAGCATGTCCTGCACAGCCTTGGTTTCGACTTGTATCATTTTATGCCTATAATTACACCAACTCTTCTCCAAAATTGCTCGCATCTCGGACTCCCTCTCATCCAGAACTACCATGGAACGTGTTCTAATCCTTACGTGGCAAAGTGAAAGACAGCATTTGTAAAATTATGGGAATTGCGTATGCGATTGATTGTCTGTGTCTAGTCTCAAGAAAAGTAGTATCCGATCTTACTCGGCTTGGTCTATAAGTTTCACTGGTATTTGCATCTCCTCTATCGGTTTCAAGCTTGAGGTACTAAACCGCTCCATTCTACGGATCTGCTTCTGCAGCTTTCTCTTTGTTCGTTCTTCCCGTTTTCTTAGGACGTTTGGATCAATTCTCCTCTTCTTCTTCATTGGCTCTGCTCTGCGAATGAAATTTCACGCTACACTCGTTACTGCTGTTGAACGTGAACGAACAAGATGTGTGCCAACCAGGAGTCGCGAATGCTTACAACAGTGTGTTGGTCACGCGTAGGTACAACGGCCCACTTCCCGATACGATACTTCTTAATCCACCCAAATTGTATAGAGGTAACCTAAAACGAAAGAGTTGCGCTCAAGACCAACTACAGGGGGGCAGTCAGGATCGGGATTCCGTGATTTCTACAAATTATTACCCAACCAACGGGTGGACAAGTTTGCTGGAGGTAAAAATATTTTTCAACAGCATCATCATCTTGCTCATTTTCTCTTCTCACAGGTATTGTTGCATCGTTTCAACTTGCTGTTGGCTTGATCCAACCCGACCCGACCCGACCCGATCCGATTCTCTATCCCTTCTATCCGCTCCATCCCCTCCTCCCCCTCGACGCGGCTAGTATATATCTATATATATTTTCTGATCCGAGTAGTTTCAAGCAGTTTCAAGTCCGCCGCGCGCCAGCAAGCAATTGCTGCCAACCCTGCCAACCCTGCCAACCCCCTACCCGATAGGCCTCCTCCTCACGCGATCTAGCAAGACGAGCTAGGGTATCTTAGCGATCTAAAAGAGTGCGGTTAAGTACAAATCTTGAAAATAGACTGCTTCAACCCGGTTAGACCCTCTTGGGGGTCCTCCATCACCTTTACACTCGATGAAAGATGTGTACGTCAGAGTTCCAGGCGGATTTCGATACTCCGGAAACGGATGCACAGAACCATGCAACAGCTGACAGCAATGAACCAGTGTAAGTGTCATTTCAAGGATTTTGTTCTGGAGGAAGCTAGTTAAAGAATGCCAATGTACTTTTGGATATCTGCAGTGCAGGAAACTGTTGCGCCAAGTGTGGTGGTGAAGATGCTCAACAGATGATAGCGATACATGGCAGAAATGTGTACTGCAAGCCATGCTTCTTAATAGGCTCGACACACAAGTTCCGCGCCGCGCTTGGCAAGCATAAAGCAATTCGAAAAGGCGAATTTGTCCTTGTTGGACATTCTGGCAAAGCAAATTCAATGGCGCTTCTACATTTCATCCACACAGCGATGAAGGAGCCTCACCATAAAAGATTGATATTTCTGCCAAAATTTCTCTATATAGATGGTAAAGCTATTCAAATCATGAATTCCAGCATGTATCTCTGACCACCCTAAGATATCTGCACTTTCTTAATAGTGCATGGTGTAGTTTTAAATCTCCTTCGTTGGCACAGATGGAGCAGTAAGAGGGCATACCGTTCAAGAAAGGAGCACCACCATTCGTGATATCGGTAAACAAGTCCAAAGTTTTGGACTAGTGGGTTTTATCAGTCGTTTGAGTAGTTGCTTGCAGGAGAACATTTGCACAAGTATGCTCTATGCAATGAATGATCCTAACGCATCTATCATCTCGAGCAATACGGAGGATAACGATATTCGCTTAAGGAAAATCTTTGATCAACTAGAAGATGATACGGCAAGGGATGAATTATTGCGAAAGATGCGTCGCATTTTATTAATACGAATTGCACATTTGCTCAATTGTGAGAAAGTGTTGCTCGCTGATACTTCGATGGATTTAGCGATAAAAGTTTTGTCGGACACATCGACCGGCAGGGCGGCCACTATTTCAATGGACGTTGCATTCCTCGATGATAGATCGACCGAGGCAACAATTCTTCGACCATTGAGAGACTTTACCAAAGATGAGATCGTTTGGTACTTGAGCCTTTTCACAGCTCTAACCGCATTACCAACTCGGTCAAACCAAGACCGCGACTTTTCCGCCTCTGTAAGGAACGTTGCACGAGAATTTCTCGACCGGCTCGATAAAGAATTTCATGGGACAGTTGCGGCAATTTATAAAACCAGTAACAAGTTGCTCTCCGCAGGATATCGCGATAGTCTACAGAGCAATATCTGTGTACTTTGCGACAATCCTGCCTACTCCTCAACCGATGCTGAACATTTTAAATTATCGGCTATCCAAGCTACTGCCTTTTCCAAATTGACCTCTTCCACCTCCATCACTGCTCACTCCGACTCGTTTTGGGACTGTCCTCCGATATCTTGCTGTGGAAGCTCCTCTGAAAGTTGCCGTTGCAATAATGCAACGCCGCCGTTTTCCAACCACAATTTGCAAAATTATCTCTGTTACTCGTGCAAAAACATCTTTCGCTCTTCAAATCCTTACACTATCAATGAGTCAGTTTCCTTTCTTATTCCGATTGTACAAAGGTCGGTTAACCGACAACGGATGCGTGCTGACATAAGTAATTTCTTGCTCTAGCTGCCTAAGAGACAAAATCTTTTATATTCTGAACTATTTAGTTTTCTGCATGAGAGATCCTGCCTGCCTACGGTACACCAGCGAATGTAATTCTCGCCGTGACACGAACATACCAATAAAAAATCGTTTATTATTTGTCAAATGTCCTTTTCATAAAATTTCACTACTTAACGCTAGTGACAACGTCGTAAGTGACAGGACGCAGAAACTTGGACGACCAGTTTAGATTCAGGGGACTTTTCATAAAAGTGTCGATAACTCGCAGTTCTCTCGAGACATCGAGAAATTGTCGATAATGCATCTTCTTGTAGATGTATGTACACACACGTACACATACATATAGGCATCCATACATTCGCGTACATATGCCTGAAGGCAGTGCTCGATTCGGGGCTAGGGACTGCTGGGGACTGCTAGGGACTGCTAGGGACTGCTAGG
This sequence comes from Ectemnius continuus, assembly GCA_910591665.1. NCBI lineage: Eukaryota > Metazoa > Arthropoda > Insecta > Hymenoptera > Crabronidae > Ectemnius > Ectemnius continuus. The sequence goes on along the minus strand of OU342868.1, from coordinate 35,136 downwards.
CACTGCTAGGCACTTAATTTGTCTTGTTTATTCATGACTTCAACTGTGAGAGTTACGCAAGGCTTTGCTCAATTTGCTTGAAAGCGAGTGCCGAAATTCGTCTACAGTTGTGACAGTCACAAGAGATCGGAGAGGAGAATCGTCAACATACGCCTTTCGATTTCGAATGACGCCCAGTCTTAACGAGAACTTGACGAATCGATTGTGAACGTGCCAACGCATCGAGGTTACTCCGAAACGCAAAAAACACAGGTGGTGTATACTGACAGAGAATACAATTATGGGCCAGGCTAGTTCGAAGAAAATATGATTAATTGGAATACCATGATGTTTCATAGCTTTCTGCTCTAGAGCCATCATGATTCTCTATCCAACACCAATCTTGCGCAACCCGCTCACCGATGTATTTCCTGTCATGACCAATATTCAGAAACATCCACTTTGTGCACAACGTGAACTGCAGGTCGTGGAGTGTATGGACGCTTATGGAGTCTACCGAGGACAGGAGAAATGTAGATTGCTCGTCGAGGACATGTACGAGTGTGTGTTTAATCGTAAAAAAGAAATACGAAGTGCGCACATCAAATGGGAGCAGAGGCAAAAGATAAGGCTTGGTGAGAAAGATGCCAAATCTCTTCCAAAGCCCCCACTTGACCTGTACTGAGGTTAAAAGAAACTGGTCTCTATGTAGCTACCTTGGATCGTCCAGTATCACATTAGAATCTAGAAATAAATATTATTCACAGACTTAACTTTAAGATATATGCTCTCTCTCTCTCTCTCTCTCTATACGATCCCCTAGCATGACATAGCTATATACATACCAAATACAAGCGAAGAATATAGAATAAGAAAATACCTGCGCTCTTATGTTTCTCGTTTAGTAGACAAGATCGTAAATCTATATCGATGATAATACACTTTGAAAATAAGTATAACTAGAATCCTTTGCATTTTTTGTCTTCTTATACGTGTATACAGATAATCACGTTAGAACGCGAAAGATTATCTATCACGTTGCGTATAAAATTCCACTAGATGGCAGTATATTCGTTGAATAAAGCGGGCCATGACTCGCGTGCTCATTCACCTCATGTGAGCGGTCAAGTATATGGATGCATGCGCACGTTGTTACGATTGCGCGAACGTTCAGACTTGTCCGAACGGAACTGGAAGTCGAAGCGGCAAGACGCACCTGTCAGTCAAGAGCACAAGAGTGTCAGCCAACTAACTATATAGTTGTGTATATATAGATGATCAACTGTCACTCTCCGAATTTATGTGGGCAGTGCGGGAAAGTGGACCGAAGCACTCCAAAGAACTAAGCAGCCACGCATAATACTACTGACATCGATAGATCGAAAGGAAAGGGTTTTCGGCTGTGGGCAAGCTTATACTTGCATGCCGGATCGGCGCTCCTTGAGGGGGACCAATTCGACTGTATTCGTGCTTGTACCATGAGTACACAAGAGTAGGAAACGTGTCGTGTCGCGTCGCGTCGTGTCGTGTCGTGTCGTGTCGTGTCGTGCCGTGCCGTACCGAATCGTGGCGAGAACCAGTCAGGACAGAACGGTCCAACAGGGGGAGACAGACAGCATGGATGCCTCGCTTTAACCAAGCTGCACATTGTTTGGATGTGTGCGCTTACGCGCATGCTTTCTTGATTGAAAACGCGCGCACCGCACCGATCCTGAAAAATATTTAGCTGGCTCGGTTCCCTCGCGTTTTACTGTGCTGCTCTCTTGCTCTGATGCTGGCATAATAATCAAGACTCGAATATTTGTTGGGTTCGTAAGGGCGCGAGACGCGAGACACGAGACACTTGCACACGCAACCAGGACGCGGCAATAGTCAATTAGCCTACGACAGTGCGCGCACGTCTGTGCTAGGCCATCCACGCAGGAAGAGCGAAGAAGGAAAACAAGAAAAAGAAAGAAAAGGGATTTGGAGCTCTGTAGCTCATTCTTCTTTCTTTCAAGAGGTCTTGTGCCGGGAAGCAATTTTCAGTTTTCCATCTGACACAAGGCGCTCCAGGCTCGGATACATCGTGGTGAGATTTTAGGCTGGTCGGCACTGGGACGAGCGAGAGGGAGAGAGAGAGAGAGGGAGAGAGAGGCAGTAATAGAGACTCGTGACTAACGAAGAAGCAAGTCGCACACTCCCGCGTTTTCCACAGTAAGACAAGTGCGCGTGCCCACGTGTTTTTCAAGTGACCGCGACGCCTCCTTTTGACGCGGCTTCTTGTTTGACAGCTCCCACAGGCTCGCTTGCTCGCTCGCTCGCACGCGTACCGTTCCCGCGTGCTTGCTTGCTTGCTTGCCTGCGTGCCTGCGTGCCTGCCAGCCTGCCCGCCTGCCTGCCTGCCTGTCTGCCTGCCTGCCTGCCTGCCTGCCTGCCTGCTTGCCTGTCTCGTAGTTTAGCCTACCCGTGTGTAAGATTACTCGTCTGGCAACTCTGTCGTCATGGATCATCGTATGGGTAAGTGAAACATTAGACACACATTCTCGAGATTTTGCCTCAAGCACCTTGCGCTTGTCAACTATCGAAGCGTAAAAAACTGCAGCCTTCCCTTCTACGCTCAATCAAACACAATTATTGCACCTTGGGAGAAGCTCATTGCTCACTATACCACGCGTCTTCATTAATAAGTTGGGCAATGAGATCTGGCGTTTTTGCATTTATCCTACCAAGTGAGAGACTGCCCTTCTTGCTCTCGGTTATTCTGGAAGAGCAAAAAGACGATAAATGAGAAATCAGGCCATTGCGTATTCCCATTAGGGCTGATCTTTCTTCGCGTAGTAAGGGCTCAGGGGGAATGAGCAGAGCGGGCACGTGGTGGTGCATCGTGCCGCCCGCCGTCGCCGTCTCATCGCCATCTCCCGATAACACTTTCTCTCTTTCACCTACTTTTGCACTCTCTTTCCCTCTACCTCGCGTTCTTCCTCCTTCCTTCTCCATATACTAGCGTGCTCCTTGTCTCACGTTCGCAATACGCACGTAACTGACGGCGTGACGGCGCTACCATGCCGCGAACCTGAAACGCGGACTTTGCTACGGAGCCACGGGGCTCACCGCTCTTCCTCCACGGAATCTCTTGCCTCCTGATAATTGCCAACTGTCACTTGGTTTATCCGCCACTTCTTTCCTTTCAGTTCAAACTTCATTCTTAGGGAGACACATCTATTTTGCCTTCTGCCACATTTATCCTCAAGAAGCAGGCAATCAAAATGCTTTCTTTTTTCACTTGCGCCTCAGAACCACCCAGTTCATTCATTCACCCGTGTACAAATTGCTTTCTAGTAGTAGTGTTCGGTTGGTTAAATCTAGTTACAATCTTACTTATTTCGTCAGTTTGACAGTCTTGCTGAATTCGATTAGGTAAACGTTTAAATATAACAGTGTACGGTACGACAGTGTACTCGCGTGACCCCTCATGCTTTATGCTCTCTGGAGCTTTCCTCTCGTTTTAGCGGAAAACTGAAGTGGTGCGCACGGTGAAGGTAGTTGTATCAAACAATAGTTTCGTATAGATTTTATTTAAACTTTGATCAAATTTTATTGGACTTGACCACGTCCTCCCTGAGATACTGGGTTTCGAAGCCGACACTTTTCACACGTGTGCGACATAGCCAAAACTCGTCGGTTACTTACATTAGCGATTTGAACGGCTTAACTTTTCTATGGAACCCTGTTAAAAACTAGCTTGTGTTTTATTGATATTACACCTACTCGAATACATACAAATTTTTCCGGAATATCTCACTATCTCGCTTTTACGTAGTGTGAATAAAAAAAACTTGGCGAGTGCATGTACCTCGAAGGTTCGTGGACGTTGGGGAACGCTTGATAAATCCATTGTTTTAGTATCAAAACGGATAGAAAACATAAAACTTGTGGGGGAAATGCCGGAATTCTACCTAAAACAGGCGGAAAACCTTACTTGAATATTTCATTTCAACGGGTTTTCCCATGTTTTTCATACTTCCCGACCTTTCCCGGGGCTGCAATTTGGTGGGGAATGTTTTTTTGCATCGAGGAGAAAGTAGAAAAAATTCCAGGCCCCTAGCTCAAAATTCATTTTTTCGCAAATTTTTTAAGGCATACCCCTTCAAAACTTTTCGATTTTTCGAAGGTTCTGGGACCGGGACGAACGCTTGATTTTTCGATTGCTCGTGCCTCAAAACGGATAAAAAACATAAATGTTGTGGGGCAAATGCCGGAATTCTACCTAAAACACGTGGAAAACCGATCTTGAATATTTCATTTTAACGGTTTTCCCTATGTTTTTTTATCTTCCCGACCTTTCCCGGGGCTGAAATTTTGTAGAAAGTGTTTTTTTGCATCGAGGAAGAAGTAGAAAAAATTCCAGAGCCCTGGCTCAAAATTCATTTTTTCGCAAATTTTTTAAGGCATACCCCTTCAAAAATTTTCGATTTTTCGAAGGTTCTGGGACCGGGACGAACGCTTGGTTTTTCGATTCCTCGTGTCTCAAAACGGATAAAAAACATAAATGTTGTGGGGCAAATGCCGGAATTCTACCTAAAACACGTGGAAAACCGATCTTGAATATTTCATTTCAACAGTTTATGCCATGTTTTTCATACTTCCCGACCTTTCCTGCGGCTGAAATTTGCTGGGGAATGTTTTTTTGCATCGAGGAAAAAGCAGAAAAAATTCCAGAGCCCTAGCTCAAAATTCATTTTTTCGCAAATTTTTTAAGGCATACCCCTTCAAAAATTTTCGATTTTTCGAAGGTTCTGGGACCGGGACGAACGCTTGATTTTTCGATTGCTCGTGCCTCAAAACGGATAAAAAACATAAATGTTGTGGGGCAAATGCCGGAATTCTACCTAAAACACGTGGAAAACCGATCTTGAATATTTCATTTTAACGGTTTTCCCTATGTTTTTTTATCTTCCCGACCTTTCCCGGGGCTGAAACTTTGTAGAAAGTGTTTCTTTGCATCGAGGAAGAAGTGGTAAAAATTCCAGAGCCCTAGCTCAAAATTCATTTTTTCGCAAATTTTTTAAGGCATACCCCTTCAAAAATTTTCGATTTTTCGAAGGTTCTGGGACCGGGACGAAAGCTTGATTTTTCGATTCCTCGTGTCTCAAAACGGATAAAAAACACGAACTTAGTGGGGGAAATGCCGGAATTCCACCTAAAACACGTGGAAAACCGATCTGGAATATTTCATTTCGACGGTTTTTCATATGTTTTCATGACTTCCCGATCTTTCCCGGGGCTGAAACTTGGTGGGGAATGTTTTTTTGCATCGAGGAGAAAGTAGAAAAAATTCCAGGCCCCTAGCTCAAAATTCATTTTTTCGCAAATTTTTTAAGGCATACCCCTTCAAAAATTTTCGATTTTTCGAAGGTTCTGGGACCGGGACGAACGCTTGATTTTTCGATTGCTCGTGTCTCAAAACGGATAAAAAACATAAATGTTGTGGGGGAAATGCCGGAATTCTACCTAAAACACGTGGAAAACCGATCTTGAATATTTCATTTCAACAGTTTATGCCATGTTTTTCATACTTCCCGACCTTTTCCGGGGCTGAAATTTTGTAGAAAGTGTTTTTTTGCATCGAGAAAGAAGTGATAAAAATTCCCGAGCCCTAGCACAAAATTCATTTTTTGCTCAAATTTTGTATGGGGACAGACACTGTCTGCGCCCATGGTAGTTCATCCACGGAAATCTTACACGTGTCTTTCTTACAGACGCTTACGGGACATTATCTAGGCAATGCTTTTCTTCGGTAATATGTATACACGCTATGTATGACGAGAGAGCAGCCATGTAGCCATGCGCCCATCCGGTCCGCCCTAACATTTGCTTCCTATGGGAATATTAGTGGGCCATCGCTTTATCCGCAAATGTACAAAGTGTAGACAATAGCAGCATGAATGCCGGTGAGCCCATATCAGGTTACAATAGGTACAAGTTCAGTTGAAATGTTGGCAGTAGTGGGAAAAAGGTTTCCTTCCTGATTTCGCCTTGGTGCAGTATTATCATAAGTGAGCTCAGAAGAGGATAGACGGGCGGTGCGTTATTACAGAAACGTTTGCGTAATCGAGCGATAACGATGTCGAGTGAAGTAGTAACGGTCGCACGATAAGGAACTATTTCCCAACTTTGTATTTTCTTAATCGTTGCTTTGCTCTCTTCTCTATTCGCGCATTCCGTGTAGTCACTCGGAATTTGCGCTACCTACTTGACTAGAAGGAAGGGATGGGATAGAGAGATCTGCCATGTGTAGAGATTTGGTTGGACCAGTTGATTGGTATCCTGACGAGAGGTTTACATGTGTACATACATATATGTGATAGGATGGGGGGCCTTAGTTGGCCGCGGGCGCGAATAATTTATTCCTTATTTTTCCGTCGATAACGGAATATATCCACATAAAGAATGAGGAGTGCTTGTTGATTGATCGATTCATGAAAATCAGCCGGGAGCTTGCTTGTTGGTAAATAAATATGTAGGTCGCCGCGATACGATAGTAGTAGATGAAAGATAGGCATGAGTGGCGAGCGTTATCAGGCTTTGCTTATTGGCTAGCTTTAGAGCTAGTAAATTGATCTCCAAAGGCAAGAAGATCTTGGCGGGTTACATAAGTTGGATCTTCCGATAATGGAGCACAATGAATTGTTACTTAGTTACTTGTAGCGGCAGGAGGTTCCAGGAGATTTTAGTAGTTGATCAGAGTGATATACATATATCCTGGACAAGGGTGGGAAAAGGCGTAACCAAGTAGATCAGGCAGAACGAGAGAATCGCGAGCAACAATTGATGGTCCATGTTGGTCATTCAATGATTTCGCTGCTGGCCCTAATATTAGCGAGCGTCGGCTAATGAGGGGTGGGTATCCAATAGCGTAGTAGTCACAATTGGCTCGGACCGTTAAAGGAATCCAGCGGATCAACGTGAACCACTTAGATGGAAGTTACTAAACGCCTGCTTAACCGCACCGCATCACGCTACGCTAGCCCGCAACGTATTCTGTTGCGTTGTGACGTGATGCTAGAAATGATTCAACTTACCAATTGCCGACTGCGGTGTTTGTCTGTTTCGAAATGAACGATATCGCTAAGACGTGTATTTAACAGAGCTTGCCGTGGTAGTTGGTCAATCAGTCAATGAATGAGTTAGTCGGAATCTCCATCTAAAGACGAGTCGAAATTCGGGCGAAACCCTACCAGGACTTGCCCAATTTCATCTATTGCTATATAAGTGGCTCTCTCATAAGCTTGCTTTTACTCTTATACGTATACGATCTTTTTTACTTGCCAATGGCGGACTGATTTTCACGCGAGAACTTGGAGATGACAGTTTGAGCACTTATCTGTGCCTGGTGGAAGGCGAGCGAACGAGCGCGGGCGCGCGGGCGCGCGGGCGCGCGCGCATGAGAGAGTGAGAGATATTACGTAAGCTTAGTTGGCTACTGAGATCCATGAATTTACAGCTGGTAGCTTTACTAACTTTGGCGCCGACAAGTACTTAGTGAAATCTCCATTTGCCCACTCCACTCTTGCTTCCACAGAATTGACAAGGTGAGATGACTAAGATGCATCGCGGCGGTATGCATAGGTACTGCAGATGGAGGAGAAAAATGAGACGTGAAAATGAGAACGGGTAGTGAAAAATGAAAGGAAAATCTGATACAGGAAGAAGCTGAATAGGAATGTAGGTAACGCAGAAGTAGGGTGATACGGTTCGGCGGGGTGGAGCGAGACTTTCTATCTTGAGCGTTCATCTGAGTGAGTCTGAGTCTGAGTCGAGAAACGACGACGAGGAGGCTCTGGTTTCGCGCTGTTACTTACTGTTAGTCAGTCGTGCGACACTCGTGTTTCGTTCGGTGTGTAACTGCAGTAGCGTATTCAAGCTAATATCATCTGAGAGAAAAGTTTCGATTTCCTCTAAGATAAAGCAGTTAAAAGTATTTTAGGACTACTTACAAAGACTCTGACTAGTGGCGAAGAGAAAGAACGGGGGAGGACTAGTAAAAAAATATGTTTTATGGCGACGCGATAAGTCTGACAATAGGCAGAGTGTCACATTGCACGCGCTCGATCACGTGTTTTGACTTATGCCTCTACGAGCCAAGTCCGGTGCAAAAAAGAGAGCGTGGAAGAAACTAGGACGAGAAGCAACAGAAGCAGCAGTACTGGCGAGAGTAGTGGCAGAAATAGCAAGATAACGGAGAGTAATACAAGTCGATGAACGAGAAAAAGTTGCCGGGAATAGCATGAAATGCTTGGTCGGCTACTTGGACGTTTCTCTTTCGGCCAACACCCGTACAGGATTGCACCGCAGGTCGGGAAGCCGAAAGCATAAATGATGATACAATTATTGCCAAGTTAGCTGTTGTCTCCGGCCAGGTAGGGCAAAAGACTCTAGGTGCAAGGAATGAAGGAGAAAATGGACAGTACCAAGTCTCGATGCACTCTACACCAGTACATAACAGCCATAAGCAGCACCTCCAAATTCGATACACTTGCTCTCACTTATTTTCTCAAATTGGAAGCTTGTGCGTTATAGCTGCAAGTGGGAGATAGCTAATGCACCTAAGACAGTGGGGCCAGCATGCTCGAGACTGATAACAACATTGAAAAGCCTCACGAAAACTCGATTGCTAGAGCACTTGCAGAAAATAAGAACTAAGTCCAAGCGAGTAATTGTTCCCATTAAATCTTTTTCTGCTGTTCTGCTTTCTCCTCTCTTCTCTTATTATACGCACCTGACGTGTATTGCGGTTTATCATTGGCGCAAGGGCGGGCGGCTGCTAGTCGAAAGAAAAAGCGAGAAAGCGAGTGACGTAACGCGACGAGGCTTCTTCACCACTATTGCCCTCAAATTCAGCGATTGTGAGTGCATCTGCACATTGAGCCACAGTGGAAATATGGAGCCCCCACATTTCGATCGTTTTTGCGCTCTCGACAATTGCCACTACTCCAAATCCGATATATCTCCCGAACCTTAAAGCTCTGGTGACTGCGAACCTCAAACTATGCTCTCTCAATGTAGTCTCGATAGGATCTGTCGTGTGTGTGATCGGTGCTGATTCTGGTCGAACAAAAGGAACCACCACCAGCACCAGCAGCACCAGCAGCACCAACAACAAGAACAACAACAACAACGGCGGCGGCAGCAGCAGCAGCAGCAGCAGCAGCAGCAGCAACAACAACAGCATCAACAATAGCAGCGGCAACAACGAAAGAAAGAAGGTCCGTGAGTGCGCTTGGAGCAACAGCTATGCATTTGCAGGAAAGAATGAATAGTGAACGTGCCGCGTCGGTGGCAGTTGTGCAGCCGATGGAGGATTTGGAGCGACTGTATCATTATGGTCAGCAGCAGTGCGAGCAGCTGCACTGCCAAAATTACTCGCGTCATCACGAGCACGAGCACGCGCATGATAAATCCTTTGAGAGTATTCAGGAGCAAACCAGTTCATCGCGATGTCTTCATCGGCAACAAGATTGTCATCATCGTCACCATCATCGTTCAAAGCATCAGCATCATCATTCGCGCGAAAATCAGCATCAAGAGCGCTGCAGACATGCACAGCATCCCGATCGACGTGCTCCTCCCATATCTTCGGCCCTGATTCCAGCGATAACTACTAATTATGCCGATAGCCTAGCACGTACTCACAGGCATGCAGCCAGAGTATTTTCCGCGGATACACAAGGATCGGCAGGTATAGAATCGCGATGATGAATATTTTTCTATTGCATTGGCCTTTGACTTTTTTTGCTGCCAATATCTTGTGCCAGAGTAAGCCATCCGCACGATCAGCTCGCGCTCGCTCATGTCACCGGGCTAACGAACCCGAGTCCTAGCCCCTTGGCGAGCATGAATGCTAATTTGGTGCGGACAATTATGTACCATTATTACCCGAGGAGTCATTATATCGATGCGATGCGATGCGATGCGATGCGACGCGACGCGATGCATTTCTCCCCCCGCCCCTTCCCATCCCTTCCTTCCATTTTCCTTTGCTTGCTATGCTACTGAATGAGCAATTCTATCGAATCTGGCGACAAACCGGGATATATTGCTGTGCAACAGTCAGAGAGGTGTGTATGGTACAAATAGCAGCCTGTCTTTTAGACGACAGTAGACGGGGAGGTGAACAAATGCGCGCGGTATAATAGGTGTGTCTCAGCCGAACGAGTAACTATTTTCTGTTACTGCTAAGAACAATGTTATGTCGTCATGGTGCACCAATCCATGTAAAAGAACGTTTGCGCGCCCTGGACGATAGTCCCTCCCTGTGTAGAAGCTTGTGAACCCCGTAGGTACACCACGTGTTCAAAACTTCCGTCTATTTCCTTTCTTTTCCTTAATGTGATGCACATGCATGCATACATTGGTACATCCGTACATATTTACGCGTAGAGCGCCTCTTTTTCGAATCTACAATGTCGTCGAATGTTTCTCCGAATTAATTGGCTTAATAACATCTCGTACGGCGCGCTATCAAAGAAGAAGAATCCCGACTGATTTACACTGGCCAGAGAGTACTGAGAGGAGGGAGAATAAGGAGCTTTCGGAGTCCCGTTGGATTTTCAAGGAAATGTTGCTCGATGGATCTTGCTGTCTGCGCCGTTCCACGAGAGATCGAGGACAAGCGTTTATTATCGATACCACAAATATGCGTATACTAAAAGTCGTTGCATATGTATTTCCGCTTAACGTATGTAATCACTGCATTGAATGCAAAATATCAGTGAGGTTGCCTACGCAAGCAAAAGTCACGAAGGTTACCACTAGTTGATGAACGTTTTGATTTTTCTACCGGAACAACGCGAGTTACCTCCTGGCACATTTACTTGCTTTACCTGGTCACGATCGTTATGTTGCACAAGCTTGAGATTCTCGAAAAATTAAGAACGCTCCGAAAGAGGAAGAAGGTCGGCTCGTCGGTGGAAATGGTTTCGCGTAAACGATAAAGCAAGCAAGCCAGTCCTGCCTCGTGTCCCGTGTCCCGTGTCCCGTGTCCCGTGTCCGTCCTGCCGCACTCATCTTCCTACTCTTTACCGTGGTGTGGTTGTGTTACAGAAGTGGTTGGCTCCTAATTTTATGCCGTCGGGTTACTGGACCTTACGTAACTAGACATCCGAGTGCCAAGATTAGCCGGCATTAAGCAAACCTATAGAACGAATCAACTCAAGGCTTGCGGTCTCTCTCTCTCTCTCTCTCTCTCACACACACACACACACACACACACACTCAGTCACTCACTGTCATTCGCCTCATTGGGATTCATATGATCAGTTTAAAGGCACGAGTAATAGACCTTTTGCGTCGACTCTAGCCTTTTTCTGGCTTTCTCGGTAGTGCCAGCCAATCGGAGAGGAGCCGACTTAGAAGCGAGGATAGGCAGAGATGGATGCATTTTTGTATCCAGCGTGGATAAGGCTAATCCAAGAATACCTGTAGGCTCAAGCATGCTTCCATCGCCTCGTCTGCCATGCACTCCTAAGGCCACATGACACCCGAATTCATGACGATCAATGTACTTGTCCATTTGCTGCATGCATTCTAGACCGGCTTGCATCCCGACTCTGTACTGTCCGGTGTCGGGAATGAAAACGCGACTGGACGCCGCGACTAAATATGGTCTCGCAGCCGGCCACTTGGCTTATTCTTGGCACGGAAAATTTAAGCTTCCTAGCCTGTTATCTAGATACCCTCTAACCCCTCGCGTCCGCCATACACGCACCCCCTCCTCACCCTTCTTACACTCTAGTACATACATACACTTAGTTGGGCGCGCGCCCGCGATTAGGACTTGGGAAGAAAGGAGAGTAAAAGAACTTCCAACGAGTCTCAAAGAAGAAAAGGGCCGGCTGGGACGAGGCCAACCAAATCAGGCAATCGAAGCCCATACAACCTTCTCTGTTAATCGCCGTTTACAGTAGTACAGCGCCATTAAAAAGCGCAGCCCTTGATACGTGGCTCCATGTATCGCTTCACCGCGGGACCAGTTCTCGCGTAACATATCCGAGATTTTTAATTTTCCTTTCCTTTCCTTCACGCTTGGTTTCCCGCTGGAAAGAATTTCGAGATGTCACCAATGTCACTGCTGACTTTTACGTGGGATCCCATTCAATCTAATCCCATTGCTTTGGTGGAAAGCCAAAAGGTTGCGCGACCCGTCTAAAAGTAATGCAAGCCAGCGCTAGTCAGAACGTTGTTCCTTCCTCGCCTCCCTCGAGAGACGTGGGATTAAACGAACCATTCGTTGCAAGCCGCTACCACTAGACATTTGGAATTGGCCGGGGATTGGCGGGATAATCGAAGCTGAACATGAACAAAAGTATTGTGCGTTCCCTGGCGGGGGGAGGAGGAGGAGGAGGAGGAGGAGGAGGAGGTGATAGTTAAACGAAGCCAGGCATGCACCACATTAGCGGTGGCTGTCAGCGTGTTTAGCAAGCAGTAGGGCAACCCAGTATAACCTGCGAGAACGCACACATCTGCGACTTGATTCCTGGATATCAAATTCTGATTTACTGATTACATTTTAGGAAGGGAACGATTCCCCTCGTCCAGCAGTACCGATGACGACCAAAGTGGATCCTCCGACGTCGAGCAAGACTCAAGCTCGATTCGGGCAAAGGTCCATTCGGGGATATTACAGCACGCGAGTGGGCACTCTGTGAGAAAGCGTCGCGGAAATCTGCCGAAACATTCAGTCAAAATATTGAAACGATGGCTCTACGAGCATCGATACAACGCATACCCGAGCGACAGCGAGAAGCTCACCCTTAGCCAAGAGGCAAACTTGACGGTCCTTCAGGTTGGTAATAATGCTCGATTAATTCAATCAAGTATGAATTCTCGGCGGGCGGATGCAATATTTATCAATCGTCTCTCGTGTCTAAAGGTTTGTAACTGGTTCATAAACGCAAGACGACGCATCTTACCAGAAATGATCCGTCGCGAGGGCCACGATCCTTTGCAATACACGATATCTCGTCGGGGCAAAAAGATGCCGGCTGGCAGTCAACAGCAATCATCGAATCTTGCTCCAAGATCCAACCAGAACTGGGACCCTTTGGCTGGCATGAGTGCGCCGAAACGCAGCAGGGATCACGATTACGGAGACTCTGTCGGCCTAATGTATCGGTTGGTATTTCACTTTCTCCGCCCAACTCTCTCATTTCTCTTTCATTCGCCAATTTCACCTCTAGCTAGATTCAATAATGATGCAGAATTTTCAGGAGCGAAGAAGATAGTCCGAATGACTACGAAAGTAGTTCCCACAGTGAGGAGGAACGTCCTAATGGCCAGTGGCCTAGTGTTATTGTTTATCCTTATTCAGACACGAAGATCGAGCACAATGTTGCCGGTCAACTCGATATATACGGGGACGCAATGCCGACACATCCAGCCCGCCGTGGGTAAGCAAAGCATTCGGCATTCTTACTTTGTTTTTCGCTCAGATCCAGCCTTCCTTCTCCCTTTGTTCATGCTGTCCTGAGCGAGCATGGTGTGCGCTCTCGATAGCGTAGCGCCGCAGCATACTGACAAACTCCGTCTCATTGTTCTGCCGTAGAGGAGAAGCTGGAAGTACACTGACGAAAGGAGCCACTTATTGGAGTGCTCCGAGGCAACACCTGACAACAACGCCTGATGTACAGCATGAAACGGAAGTTTATAGTACGCATAATGATCATACACCACACTCGGATGAAACTCCACCGCCAACTCCACCCGAAGAAGATAAGGATAAGTTTAAGTGCCTTTACCTCCTTGTTGAGGCAGCTGTTGCTGTCAGGCAACAAGAGAAAGAACGCGAAGCCGCAATATCAGTGTAACATTTGACCGATGTGTTCTCTTTTGCGTTCATATGCCACTATCGAAAAGTAGTCTCGCCCTTTAGTCCAGTAAATCATAGTGCGCCGTACGTCGATAATACTGATACTTTCATTGTATTCACCTTACCCAAGTATGTCTCTCATTGTCAACCCCTTGACTGCAGTTTACAAAGGCATGCGCTCCCGCTACCGAGCCAAGGGGCGGGCGGGCGGGCCGGGATCGGGGTAGAGCGGGGATGGTCTGGGACGGAGGGAGCACTTTTGGGCAGCATTCGAGAGCGTTTCGCTCTTTCATGTGCTTAATCCTATATTACCTCGACATTTTAAAAGAGTTGCTTGTGCGCGACATTCAAAGCAAGCGGAATAAACTCGCCTATTATACATGGACGTAAAGAAGAATTACTGTACTCTAATCAGTGACACTTGTCCATACCCCGAGGCTTTACCGAATTTACAAACCTGTATTTTTTCTGGCAGATACATAGTATACAGGTTGGACTCGTATGTACCTTTTTCACAGTCAAAGCAGGTTTTTTTTTTACTTCTAGAGGGTGGGATACATAGTATTTATAATCGCACCCTATCCTGACTTGGTAGCATATACTATCGCGTGGTTTACGTCAGTCTAGCATTGCATGATTCTGAGAGACCATGACGAGACAGTATCGAAGCGCGAATGAGAAGTACGCATTGCCGTTCACGAAAGTAAATAATGAATGAATGTTTGACATGAAGAGCACATGATTGGATTTTTTTTTGGATATTAATACACCATTGTGAATCACGCGGCCAGGGAAACGGGCGGTTTCTATGTTTGCATTTGCTAGTAGGTCAATTTTATTTTGTCCTTTCTTTACCGACATTATCCGTTGCGTATCTGTTTGTCGGAGATGTGTACCTTGCCGAATAGTTGAGAATTTATTAGCCATCCAGCAGTGATGGAGACGAAACGAATATTACTCGTGTCACGCGTGACTGTTGGTGCCCCGATTTCAATCAGTTGCTGGTTCGCGCCGTTGGATTCATTACGCGCTCGCAATCACAGAAGCGCAAATCATGGCACATCACGCGGCAAAAAGACACATCACATCCTCATTTTGGTTTAGCTATAACTATATTTGGACACACGCGCAGATAATACCAGCAACCAGCCGGCATCTTCTTTCGCATCCTCCCTTTGCAGGGGGAGCGATAGTTGGCGGTTTTTTGGGGGGCCTTGCTAGCCGATTTTCGGCCAGAACATATCCTATATGCTCCAGTCAGAGTAGCAAGACGATGCCAATTTTCGAAGCGTTACGACAGTGAAAGAAAGCGCGCAAGTGGGAGGATGGAACGGAGGGAGGCAGGAAGAACGGCTGAGTGTGAGTAGGTGGTGAGGAAGGAGCGGAGCGGGGGGAGATTGGCTGATATACTGTTAATTGTTTCAAGAAAAGCCAATAATAACGTTGCGTATCAAACAGATAAAATGTACAAAGCCAAGGCCTTACGCACCCAAGAGGGTTAGCGCTAAAGCGCGATCAATCGTTGGTACAAACGCCAAAGACTTACTTAAATATTAGTTGTATGAATTAAAGGTATCGCATGTTCCTCGCATAGGCGCGTCACCGTGACGAGAGTATAGGTCGACGTAATACGGCCGAGTACTGATGATATATACGTCTGAATCAAGGGTGTTGGTTACCTGCTACCCATGGTCGGACGTGAACAATCATACCGAAAGCGCGCACACATACTACTCGCATATTTTTATTCATGTGCACCCAGCCACGTACACGCATATGCGCGCACGCCCGCGCACACTCGTGCGCGAGAGCGTTCGTATCGCACGATGAACAACATCATGCGATTTCAAGTGTACGGTTCGAGTAATCGTAACAACGCGTGTTAATGTACAGAATTTGGTTTGGATATTTATACTCGCGATGTTCAGTTCCCGTCTACCGAAACGTAAAACGGAGAAGGCATAGAAAAGAAACCCATATGTATACATCTCAGTCGTAACGAGGTTTATACGAATGCTTAGTTATATAAAATTTAGCGTCGGTTAAGGGAGAATCAAAATGTGCATCTGGTGTGTTAAGAAGTAGAGTGCGGTGGGACGGTGGTGGGGAGAGCGAAAGAACGGAAGAGTCGAAGAGTAGGAGGGAGTGAAAAGAAAGGGGAAGTTTTGGTGAAGGTGGAAGGAGGAAGAAGGGGTTTGACATATCATTGGATAAAGAGCCCCACGAAGGAGAAGTGTCTTTAGTTTTCTTAAAGAGGACCTCTTTCAAACCGGAGTATAGTGCCATTTACCATTGGAAAAGCAGATTTATTATCAAGCATAGGAGCCTTAAAAATAATAGAGTAACTGAGATCAGCTCTGTATAATCTGATTCGGTAGAGCTGCGTAGTGCTGTAAATATGAGTACAATTTGCGACCTAGATTCTCTGTTGTAGGTCGTGATTAAGATACCGTTGACGGGTGGTACGGTTGTGACTAGTTGCTCGGCGGGCAGATTTCCTGATACATAAAAATTGTTCAGCCAGCATATGAATTGTACAGGAAATATGTTAGGTAGAATTTGGAGAGACATAATTGTAGGAGCCTTTACAAGAGCTGTACAAATTGGCGGGCCTCTGCTCGAACATGGGTCTAACTGTTGTTTCTATATCGATTAAGTAAATCCTAAGTTGATCCGGGGTAGCAAATGGATATTTGGTGCCATAATAGAGGTCCATGTGGACCAACTTATTGTAATTAAGGAGGCTCCCTTCGCTCTGATTGTTTTTCAGTTACAATGTGCTTTTACGAGTGATGCATCCCTGCATCGTTCAGCCTTTCCCTCTAATTCTATCCGTATGAATGCTATGATTACTCGTACAAGCGTGTGCTCGCGCGCGCGCGCGCGCGCGCGTGTCCGTACGTGCGTGCCTACATTATGCGAGCTGGAATTGGTCGTTGACATTTATCATCGCGATTTCACTAGTTTTATAGATGGTGCCTTCTCCCTTTTGGAAGTGAGACCAGCCTGCTCGCAGTCGGCGAAGCCTCTAATCTAATTGGAGAATCGAAATGTAACTAAACGTTAGTTATAACTCCAAGTGAAAGCCGGACCAGGAGCAGGCGGTTACTCGAATAAGTTAGACTTAAAATTAGTAGCGTTGCATTGCCGTATTGTTCGCGCGTATGGTTCGAGAAACCTACAATAAAATGCGTTGTGAATTTTAAAAGGTGTGATACTTGTCCCTCCGGCACCTGTCCCAAATAATAAGTTGTAGAGCCTGCCCCGCAGGCTTGGTCGCACTCGACTAACGAATTACTCTAGTGGAATACGAGATGAAGAGCGGCCAGATTCGGTGCTGCTTGCCAGGACTACCTGTACCGGCTGGACCTACTTCCCTCGCCACGCTCCAAATCTAGAACGGTGTTCTCCGTTCCCGATGCGAGGCGAAGAAGGCGCGAAGCTGACTCGATGAAAAAGGGGGTATATCGGTATATGCTGTCGCCTCTCATTCCGTGTGGCCAAGTCGCCGGCGAGCATCCACGGGGATGCGATCGCTAATGTTAAGCGGCGCGCGAGTTTAACAGAGATTCGATCCGTGTGGCGTTTTGCCTCTCCGGAGACCGCGATCCGCGATTCGCGAGCAATACTCACAGTGATGCGGATGTACCAAGATGCGCGTGCGTCCCAATACACCAATCTCACAGACTCCGCTTTAACACAACAATAATTTGCTCATTATTATTAGCGTATAATTGGTTGGTTATACAGGCATTGACTCGTGGAAGGTATGTACATACGCATGCGTTTACTACCGCGCTGGAATTCGCAAATAATTATAAGTAAAAGGCATCACTCGTTTCAAGAAAACCTCGAATTCCGGCCAGCGTGTTAAACAGCGTGAATCGAACCTACTCTCATTACACTTTATGTGCGTACGTGCAGCCAACTATCATTATCATTACGCGGGATGAGTCTCTCGTATTTAATGCTCATTTCTCGAAACTTTTAACACGCCCAACTACAGCAGACATGTGCGAGCCAGCACCACCCTTCTTATTGGACGACCGTGATCAAGATCCAGCTCTAATCATCCATACACACGTACTTACATTTAGTAGAATCGCGGGTTAATCCATTCTCTGCAAAGCCTAGATTTTACGGATAGTAACAGTAAGGTTCGCGGGGGCGGGGGAGCGGGTACGGCGCGAGTAGTGCGCGTCGTGAGTGCGCGTGCGAATGCATTGAGCGGCAGAGTTGGCGGCTCGGGATGGCAGTAGTACGTGCCGCGAAATGCGAACTGCAAACTCCAAACGGCAGCAACGAATGAACAACGCACCGCTTGAACGTGCGCGCTAGCAGTCACGCGACTGGTTTCAAGCGCGCGCGCGCGCGCGTGTCATTCCTGCCTTCTCGTACTTCTTTGGCCCCTGAGGTATTCCGGCCGTAGCCTCTCACAGCATCTTCCCATTTTCTTCCCAATGCGTCAAGTCGCACATTCTCAACTAGATGAGAGATGGAGGAAAATCGCGTCGTTTAGAGCGAAAGGCGCGCCCGTAAGCGCGCCCGTAAGCGCGCATCTCTCTCGATTTGCAAGAGGAGTCAGTCTCAATATCTACCTGTAGGATCACCTTCCACGAAAGAATTGGTAAGCCGGTTTGGAGGCATGACATACTAACGGTTCGGGTATAAAAATGCACGCGATCAACGGATGCCGCGCCGGCCAATTTCGGAGTAGCCGGCGCAGTGGTTTGCAATCGCGCGGCTGCCGACCGCCGACGGCCAATGGCCAATGGCCAATATCCATACACCCGAGAGAACACTCATCCGGTGACGACTTTAAAAGCAACTCTTGCCACGTGCCACTCAATGCGCCGGCCGGGCGAAACTAGGCTGTGAATTCCAAGTACATACTCAAAGAGACACACTGCTATCGTGTACGCGTGTTGGACGGATGTGTCGCCAATGTAGGACTCCAAATTATTGGTATTCAATTCAAGTTTCTTTGACGTAGATCGACTTCTGCCTACCCCCTGTCCATCCTTCGCGGGCGCGCGCGCGCGCACGCACACACACATCTACCACCAGATATATACCTACAAGTTTATCACTTTTCGAGTAGTGTGGCACGGCGCCGGCGGCGTTTATTCGTGTCACAAGTTTCTCCATTTCTCCTTGCACATTGTCTGTTGTATAGATTTGCAATTGCTAGCAATTACGGACGATTGTGTACAATAGGCGTGCAATTTTGCTTCTGTTGCAGTTGTGTTGTCGTTGCTTGAAGAAAGTTACTAATTTACGGCACGGTAGGAAAGGGACGGACCTCTTGATAGCGAGGTCTAGTGTGGCATATACCAGGCAAAAACTATGAAGAAAAAAGATATCCTGAGAGTGTTTTACCTCAGCTTTATGCTGCTGCCGGCTTTATGGTTCGGCGGCTCGTCAGCTGCCAGTAGCGGTGCTAGCAGTGGGGGGCAGTCAAAGGAGCCGGAAAACTCGAGTGCGCATCATCGGCAAAAGAGGCTCTTTTGGATAACGAATGACGGTCGGATCGCACTGCCCCCAGGTACAATCATGACCATAACTCCAACCCTCGCACTGCCTTTTGTCAGGTACCCACCACATGGCTTTCTCAGCAATATGACCATCAGTCTACCATTTACCAGTAAGTAACTCAATGAGTATGCATACCTCATTTTAGGTAGTTGTATCAGTACTGTATGTACCATTCAACAGCGTTTAACCGTTGGCCGAACCAACTGTTAACTTTGCCTTCTATACTGCCGGCCGGCTAAACTTCTCTCAGTGCCTGTCCCCTTAAAGAATCGGCGAAAAAATGCATTTTCAGCTAGGGCTCTGGAATTTTGATCACTTCCTTCTTGATGCAAAAAAACATTCCCCGCCAAATTTCAGCCCCGGAAAAGGTCGGGAAGTATGAAAAACATGGGAAGAACCGTTGAAATAAATTGTTCAAGATCGGTTTTCCACGTGTTTTAGGTACAAATTCGGCACTGCGGATACTGGTTTCATGTTTTCTTTCCGTTTTGTTTTTCCGCATTCGTAGAATAACGATGAAACACGGGTTACTTTTGTATAGGATTCTATAGACAAGTTACACGGTTAAAATCGCCAATATGACGGGTAACTGGCGGGTTTTGGCTATATCGGACCTGTTAAAAGTGCCAACTTGGAAATCCGTACCATCTCTTTCTCTCTCAGGGAGGACGTGGTCAAGTCCAATTAAATTTGGCCAGCCGTTCCAGAACCTTATAAAGATAGCTCTATCAAAGTTTTAACAAAATCTATAGGAGACTGTTTTTTGATACAACTGCCTTAAGAATAAACTTGGGGCTATTGGCCCCGTATCTAGTCATGTATGTATACGTGGATATTGAATTGCTGAAAAAGTTAAAATTAATCCATCCCATTGTCATTACCCGTTGCCTAGTTGATTTCGACAAACTCGGCCTGACTGACAACGAGAATCCGTACGGCGCTTTGCCGACAGCATTCGATGCTCGCTCCTCAGAGTCGGACTCAAGCCCGAGCTCAAGGTCCGAAAGCAAGGGCGCGCGTGAAGCTGGAATACTCATGGGGGATCTGGTCGCAGCTTTCTTAAAAGCACGTGCCCGAAAAAGAGAGTTATCGGACGATATTCTCAGGCGAATATTTCAGGCATTTCACGGTGGTGAACGGGCAGTTCTCTACGGTACCACCGAGGAAATCCTAGCGACCTTTGGTCTGAATGGGAGGGCTTGCCTGCTTCGTGCAATCTGCGAAGTTCATGGCCATTCGCTGAGCAACTTTGGCCTGGTCGGCGAAATGCTGAAACTCTTTTTCACGTGAGTAACCACCGAATTAAAGAAAGAATAGTCCACCGCAATTTCTTAAAAGATATCCGCTTGTTTTCCGCATGTCGGGTATGACCACAGTGCAAGCAAATCGCCCTTCGCTAATCTGCTGAACGAGTACGTCCAGGCCGAGAAGAGAGGGAAATTTGACGGGGAATGCTGGCCGTACTTCAAGGATTGTCCCAAGTCGCTTTTCTTGCCCTCTGCGAACAAGTATCTGTGAGTATCCTACCGCGACACTCGGCACGTGCCATCTTTCCGAGATGTCGATGTATCTATTGACAATGGTGCAATTTTAATCCATTTCAGGAAAGAAGCTGCCAACAGCGGGCCAACAGTCAATCAAAATGACTTTGTCAAAGGAGAAGGAAGCTTTTCTCAGGAGATACCATCAACAATATCTCTGACAAACTGGGAACGCAATCACGAATCGAGACACTCGGCGATGTAACTCAGGCCCGACACGAGAAAGCCGGCTCTACATTTTACCTAAGTATATAGATCTTGCGGAACTACGCCCTATTCGGGAAGAGCCTGTTCTGCTCGCCCTTCAAAGACTCGCGGGTTATAGTATACTTCATTCATTCGCATTAGCAAACATTTGGAATAAATCTCTGGATGCTGGCTGATACGAATTATTCGGAACCAAAGCTTGTACTTTCAGTAACATATAGACGCGTACAGACAAGGACATGACAATATCTGCCCATCTTCCCGCCTGCCTGCCTGCCTGCCTGCCTGCCGCCTGCATATATATGTACACATGTGCAATATGTATGTTAACGCGCGCGATGTATGTACTTATATACAGTTCCTCTCTGGAAAAAAGGCGCCTGGCTCTAGAATTCGGAAAGAGTGGGGACTGATGGACTACGTCTTACAAGGCTGAAAAACACCGCCTTTTCTATTTTTCCGCGGACGAAGCACCTGACGGTCTTGACCTGGCCGTTTGTATACCTGGCAAAAATGGTGGCGAGCTCAGGTCAAATTGTTTCCTTCTGGCCAATAGAAACAAGACTTCGGGTCCCTAATCATAAAACCATTTGTTTCCATTCCTAAGTACCGTGCCTAAGTAATTTTGAAGGAGGAGACAAGTTTTTCGGCAAAACAGAGCCGCAGGCGTCTTCTTTCCAGAGGTGAACAGTACATACATACATTTTACTACATACAGCTATTTCATTAACATTATCGTAGCCTACAAATAGGCGTGTCATGCCTGGCGCTATAAATATATTTTAATAATAATATACGTATGTGCCATTGTACTATATGTTTATAAGCGTACTATTTTTTATGTCGTCAGGCAGATTTTCCCTCCTATATATTATAGTATGTATCATAGTATTCTCTCTCTCTACATATATATAGATAGATGTATCTACGTGACAAGTAAATAAAGCACAAAGAGTAGATTTCATCCAATTACTTTCTCCATTGGGATGGTACGTTGGTAGCGCGAGACTCATCGAGTATATTGTATATGGATGCATCTGCTTATTATTTCTCTTTGGCACGAAAGTGTATGTGCGTGTATGTATATAGATATACAGGGGATAGTCGTAGGTATAGAGGCCAGTGCTAGGGGCGAGTTAGGGCGCGAACAATATCTATATGGACTTAAGTGCGTGGGTCGTGTGGCAGCAGGTAAGTGAGAGGTCGCGTGAGATGCTATGTATATTCGTAATGGTAGTGGTAGTAAATGCATCCATACATGTTTGGCATCTGTGTGTAGAGGCATACAACGGTGCCAGCGGTGGTAGAAATAGTAGGCGTTTCGAAGTGGTGTGGAGCGAAGGAACCGCGCCGCATGAGCCGCATCCAGAAATGTATGTATGTATGTGTGTATATATTGAGTATTTAGCATCGGTTGTTTCAACTGGTTGATTCCGATGATTCCTCCAGCAACCAGCAGGGAAATTATTGGGCACAACTAGAGAATATTCCGGGACAACGCGCACTCGGCGCACTCGAGTAGGTATTTCTACTCGATATGCTAAACGGTAAGCAGTGGCAAGTGGTAACAGTCTCCCTTATATATCGAGCAAGTTACATTCTATTTCTTATTTGACAGACGATGCGTCAACCTTGTTGATTTGGAATATGCACTTGGGATTGGTCTCTCAGTCTCTCATAACCTCGAAGCTAGAAGCAAAGTATGAGGTAAATTGGGATATAGACTGGATCAGATCGGCTGCATGGTATACAGCCTTACACGTATGCAATACCTAAAGCCTGTCTCTGCGATACCGAGCAGTCAAGTATCCGATACACATTACGCTAAACATACTTAGGAGGATGCAGATATGCAGACATATTTTCATTGTAGAACCATCTGATCACGGAGACGATTGGACAATTGGTGGAATAGAGGGCCGGCAAGTAGCAGTGCAAGATAGGAAACAGTCGGAAGAGTCAAATGTATGGCTATACCTAAGCGTAATCTGAGATGTACATATCTTATAAGTAGAGGGGATTTACATATAAGTATCCATAGAACGATACCTAGTACTTGTTTGGATGAATCGGTACGATCGAAATCGTCGAATTGCATTCGCGTAAATTCATCAGGGAGAAACAGCAAGATTTACCGCCGAGGGCAAGGCTGCCAGTATGCGTTGCGAAGCGTGTAATACCAAATTTAGCTTCTTCAAAAGGAAGGTAAGAGAGTTCAAGGAAAGCTATGTTTACATCGTACTTGTCGGACTTACTCGATACCCAGTTTGTCGGTGTCTAAGCAGCTGCCATTTCTATTACAGAGAAGATGCATGGATTGCCTACGATACTTTTGTTCCGAGTGTGTCATTAAACGGCATGACCAATCCGTAAGTTGCGATAGTTGTGGTATACTATCGCGTCGACCTGTAGTACGCGGTCAAATAGCTCAGATCCGTATGAGGGATCTGCGCCACTATCTAGTGGCGAAACGGATATGCGTGAAAGGATGCATAGGTAGATATATATATATATATATATATAATATATACGTATATATATGTATTTACTGGAATTGTTGGTGTTATCAGTAGCCACTCACTAAGCATCTATTACCGATCTGAATCAATAGGTGATTGCGGAATTGGCGAGTGACATTTGAGTTTATCTTACAGAAAAGGATGACTTGATAGGACTTTTGGTGGCTTTCGCGAATGCGAGTGACGGCCACTTGGATGGACAGGAGTACGATCGCTTCGGCTGTACTAATTCCTCCGGCAGGATGTACGCTGGTTCGCCATCGTACTCGACTATGTACAATCCCGAGCGGTAGTAAATGTTATTCATCCTCTTTGAAAATTAGTCGGCAAATCCATACGTAGAGTATTACAGCCCCGGCAGCGTCCATTGGTTAGCCCCAGATTCGTCATTTCCTTGTTGGTTGCAGAAGCAGCCCGCCTTCCGAACAAGCAGATTGCCCAGCAAGTACTGCAACCTTGATGAAAGAGGAGACAGTCCGGCAAGACTCTCCAATCAACTCGGAAGGCCGAGTGAGGCCAGATGGGCTCGATATCGAAGAAGGATCACACTCGTCTAACACAGGATGCAATATCGTTGAAGTAGAGTCGGAATGTGAAAGCGAATCCGAGAGTGGAGCGACGAGTAGAAACGTAGAGATCGAAGAAGTGTGTGGAAGCGAGTCGAGTTTACCGACTGACAGTGGTGGTGGTTCGGAGCCGCAAGTGGAGGAAGCCGAAGAAGCGGAAGAAGTGGAAGAAGCGGAGCAGGACACCACGGAGGTACTAGTTGACTCAACCGACGGCCAAGCAAGGTGCTCGGAGGAGGCAGAAATAGTGACGCAGGTAACAATCTTGATCTCTCAACTATGTGAACAAGTAAGACGAGAAGGGATAAGGCGAGTCTAATGCGCTTTCTTACATAGTGGAGCGGCCTCGTCAACTTGGCCGATATAAATGAAATTTCACAATTGGATTTCTTGAGCGTGAAGCAGCTGAAATATTTGCTCAATTCGAATCGTGTCGATTATAAGGGCTGCATCGAGCGATCCGAATTAATAAGCAAAGCATGCAGATTATGGGAAGAGTACAAGCAGTCCCGAACGGATGTAGAAAAGTTGGAAGAAGGAGAGCTCTGCAAAATTTGTTGGGACGCACCGATCGAATGTGTCATACTGGAATGCGGTCATTTGGCTTGTTGTATCAGTTGTGGGAAGCAAATGTCCGAGTGTCCGATATGTAAACAGTATATCGTGCGTGTTGTACGATTTTTCAAGGCATGAGTAGTCGGAGAGCGGATACGGGCGGGCATTTGTCATTTATTTCGACTGTTATCGCTGACGCTGTAAAATTACGTTGAGTCTTATCAGTATAGCAATGTTACGTGTACATAGGTGTTATAAAAGGAAAACTGGCCGTTTCATGTGTTACACCAAACCCGTGTATAGTATATGTCTTTACTGTCGGCAATCGAGCTGCTTGTCCGTTTGCTCTTAACTTGTCATGTAGATATCTAGCAAAGCAAAGTAAGAGGGAATAGAGCAGGGCAGAGCAGAAGAGCATTAATTGGTGAACAAGAGTATATGCATAGCTGGAAATAGCTTAATCTATATAGGAGTAGCAGTATTATGTATGTATGCATATACAGAAGTTATTCGGGACGAAGGTGCCAAAAGATAGCGACGGCGGTAGCGGCTGCACCGGTCAGCGACATACCCTTGGTGCGTCGTTCGAACGCTTCATCTATTACTCAGAGTCAAACCTCGGAATAACTGTGTATCTAAGTTGTACATGTGTATGCGCACGCACCAGGCAAGGCCGCCGGCAGTGAGAAAAGCACAGCGACCGCATCGTACCGCGCCGCGCCGCGTCGCACAGCACAGCACGAGCAACGACTGACGACGCCAGGGGGCTCGATTCAGAGAAAAGGAGGTTAAGATGAACCAAGCTTGTGTAACAAAACTGTTACCGAAGTTAAAGTTTCCGATCAATGCAAAGCCAAGGAGATTGAAGAATGAATTGGGTCCAGAGGGCCGTTTGCGCAAGATTCGCGAAACATTAACCGCACTGATTAAGTACGAACGGCTCGAGTTGAATTACGCCCGGGCGGATGAGACAAGAGGTTACGCCGAACTGGTACGTATATTCCACGAGCTTTAGCTAGTTGGCGAAGAATAATAGATAGCAGTGGAACGTATAAGAATGGAGCGTTTAGAGGGGAAATTGGTACCGTAAATCTGTCCGCAGCTGATGTCCCAAGCAATTCGTAATGGACAGGCGGATCCGGAGACCAGGAAGTTGGTGAAATTTTGGGTATCAGAGAAAGCAATGATAGAAAAGCTGTTTACGAAGCTCGTGCCACGTTTTAAGGAATGCCCGGAGGCGTTTACGAACCTCCAACGAGTGCCAGTGCGCTATTCTGAGAATTTCACAGAGATACCTTACGAAAGAGCAGTATTGGAGTTGAAACGTGGGTAGAGAATTTGGGGAAAAACGGTAGTGAATGTTTATAATATTTACAATATTTACTTGTCGCCTCGATGCGCAGTGAATCCATATCCATCGCTAAGCGAGACCGGGGTGAGAAAGGATCTTCTACTGCACAATATGCTATTGGCTGCAGCTAACAAGAGTAATAACGAAAGAAGCTCAAGAGCACCGGAGGAGACCTAATTATTAGTGTTACCACATGGATCTAGACAGACGACTGCTCGTTGTTGGGAGTAAAGTTGGAGGGAAGAACGACGCGTAATTTTTTTTTGCAGGCATTCGATGCGATTACCGTTAGTGGTGGGGGAGGCTGAGAGATGGGTATCTGGAAAAATGTTTGAAATAGAAAGAACAGGAGTCTTGAGTTGTAATAATAAAGTTCCGCAGAAATTTATGTCGTTGGCTTAAACGATTTTAGGGGGTAACGCATGGGATATCGTTCAACATGCTGTTCCATGAGATGCATCTGTTTTCTGGAACATAGCGAGAAAGAAAATGTGAATTAATGAAAAGAAGGGTGCGTTATTTAATTTTGTCTAGTTACCGAATATGCCCCGGTGTCGAATGGTAGACATCGGAAAAGAGTTCTTTCCAGGATGGTTTCAGTTGTTTTTCAGCTTGAGCAAACTCGGTTAAAATCTCTTTCTTGATGGATCGAATTAAATCCCGTTCATGCTCAATGTTCCACACACCTATAGATTGCAGGTAGTCTCGAAAGTTTTTCGTGGGAGAGCGTTGGTTCCAACGATCCATCTCTTCGATCGACCGGTACGCTGTGCTGTCGTCCGAAGTGCTATGATGACCAATTCTGAAAGAATGATCTCGCTAACTAGTACAAAGATGGTCAGGACGCGAGCGCGAGCGCGCGCGCGCATGTGTGTGTGTGTGTGTGTGTGTGGGGCGGGGGAGGCTCGAGAGGCGATGCGGTTTCATATTTATGGGAGTTACCTGTAAGTCATAGCCTCTATCAGCACTGGTTTCCTTTCTCGAACGGTCATCTCCCTGGCGACTTTGGTCGCGTGATACACGGCCAACACGTCGTTCCCGTCGACTCGAATAGTACGAATGCCATACGCCGGCCCTCGTGCAGCTACTCCATCGCCCTTAAACTGTTGGTGGGAAGGGGTAGAAATAGCATATCCATTGTTGCGACTGGAAAGCCGGGAAGAGAGAACGAAAAGATAGAAAAACTCGCATTGGCTTCACTCGGTCCCTCCCTCAATCTCTCACCATATAAAGATAACAGGGCAGTCTAGCGTAGCTGCAAAGTTTAATGCCGCGTGTGCGTCGCCTTCGCTGGCAGCTCCTTCGCCAAAGTAACAGACAACACATGCTTCTTTCCTGGCTCTTTTCAATGCGTAAGCAGCTCCAACCGCTATAACCATTTATCGTGTTTACGGGATGGCGCATCATGTTCCATTGCCAGACAATAGAGACAGGTAAGACGAGCACGAAATACCATTAGATGCCTACCTTGAGGCAACTGAGTCGTAAGGGGCGAAGATATAGTTATAAAGTTCAACTCCTTGGAGCCGTAATGAACCGGCATTTGCCTTCCCTTGGAAGGGTCCTTGCAATTGCCGTAACATTGATTCATGAATTCAGAAATAGGATAACCACGCCAAAGGAGTACACCTGCTTCTCGATACTGAGCATACACTATGTCTGCCAATGTTAACGCAGCTGCGGAGCCGATTTGCGTTGCTTCCTCTCCAGTGTTGGTCATATAAAAAGATATGCGTCCTTGTCTTTGCGATTCATAGAGGATCTTATCCATCGTGTTTATCGTGACCATCTTCCGATAGATTTTATTCAACATTTCTCGATCGAGCTGTAAGGGCAGGTGGCATAAGGTTTGCCGATGAAAACCACAGGTGTACGTATCGGAGTTTGTAGGCTTGATTAGCACGTGCGCTGCAGTTTGAAAAATTGGGCATCAAACCTGGTAATTTTCTGGCAATGCGGTGCGCGTTCCATCTCCTCGGATGGTACTATAAATTGGTACAGAAGGATAATCCG
Organism: Ectemnius continuus; assembly: GCA_910591665.1. NCBI lineage: Eukaryota > Metazoa > Arthropoda > Insecta > Hymenoptera > Crabronidae > Ectemnius > Ectemnius continuus. The sequence continues at coordinate 7,021 of OU342868.1, read as the reverse complement.
AGTGGTCGAGAAAGGCCAGTTTATCAGTGAAACGAGACACGATGCCTGGGAAATGAATTTCTTGGCTACTGGTGCCGATGAGTCTCTTTACCTAGAAACAACAGCCAAGGGGGCATACACATAATACACAGAAGTAGAGAAAAGTGCGGATCAATGGGGCATGCCCTATCCGCACGTTGTTATTAGTGGTGGCAGCAACCTGTCGAAGGGCCAAAGTCAGGCATCCTCTCTTCCCACAGATAACGCGTCCTCCCAGCATATCGTTGCTTTGGTACGGGCAATTCTTCTCACACGAATGACTGTTTCAATAATTGTTGTATGAATTTCACCAAGGTTCCGATAATAAATGCCGTGACGTTGTCTCTGTTCTGTTGGCCGATCCAATGTGAGAGAGAGCACTTTATGCTCATCTCTCTCCGCTACTACACTGATATCTCCTCGTGCACCAATATTTGTCACACCACTACGGTTGTACGATTAGAGATGGCGTAAGCGTGAAGCGCAAGCGGTAAATAGTTCTTGAGAGATCATTCATCGTTTATTCAATTCAATGGGATCTTGTTAAGTTTAGACATTAGATCTTTTTTCCCCCAGTTATTTCGCTTACTGTGTCACGTTAATGGCAATGCATTTTAGTGGAACTGTCAGCTGAGACAAAGTCATACAGCTTGCACAGTTGACATAACAATGATTGATTTATAATACGGGCTTGCGGTGCGTGAAGTGTTGGAGTGGTATGTATGTATGTATGTACATACATACATATTGTACAGAGTGAGGAGAGTGAGCAAGCGTTTGACAGGTCGAAGGTCGAAGGTCCGAACGATGATAAGCAGCCAGGCGCTGCATTGTTGTTGTAAATTGTTCGCAGTAAGGAACTTGATGAGTAACGGATCTAGGCACGGGGCGGAGAGGTCGCAGTTCCCCTTTGACAAGAAGACACCGCGACGCGCTTACTCGAATGTCGTATTCCACGCAGTTGGTGTTTTCGCAAGAGGGTCGTCTCGCGCATTCACTGTTGGTAGGTGGGATTTTTCAGTAAGTAATTATCGACAGCAGAGGAATGTCTCTTAGTGCGAAATGGAGGATAATATTTGACCGTTACCAGTTTTAATTTTTTGTATACCTATTTGTAGCAAACTGCAAACTCAAATGGGAATTTGTCTTGCACTTCTGTGTCGTTTAAATAGCTGTTGGCCAGCGTAAATGACTCTAGCGTAAATGACTCTTTACCTTCTACAGTTTTGTGAATAAGTCAGTGATGCAAGCGTTGGATTTTCCTACTTGTTGACATAATTAACTTGGATCTAAATTGCATCTTGTAGAACATTTTTTGGAAATGTTATCTAGTAAGAAGAGATATTGCAATTACTAATTAATGTTTGATTTTCTTTTTCAGATGAAAGTCATTGAAGAGAATGTACATACGTACCTTCGGCGCTTAAGACAGTCCCTGTAAAACTGTCGAAACATCGCCATACGAACCGGAAAATGCACCAACAAGTTTTTGGAATTCTTGAACAGTGCTTCGAGTCAATGTTGTGACGTTACGCCCGGCGTACGCCACAAGAGGCTCAACCGTCACTGAAAATTAGCGCCACACGATAACGGAACACAGCGTCTTCAAGGAAGATCCGAAATGATCCCAGACCATATAAAACTAACGCCTAATATTTCGCCCGAGCCAATCAGCAACGAGGAAACCCAGGGACGAGCATCAACCCACAGCACCCGAAGACGCCAAATTTGCCAGCACTAAGGATTCGGCTCGACCTGGACGAGCATAAGAAATCAGCAGTCTCCGAAAGTTGCCGCCGACGACCGGTCATCGACGACGGAAACTGGGTGGTGAGGCAGGCGATTTCGAGACACCCAGCAACGCGGGAGCGGACATAGTATTCCCTCAGCGTAGCATGGTTGGCGCACGGTTGGGCCTGTACGGCCCTGGCGTCGCTCGTCCGCGGGCACATCGAACCCATCGAACTCCTTCGCGCGCGGTAGAACCCGGCGACCAATAGGCAACGATCTTCGAAAACAAAGGCGGCTAGGCGAACGTTACGGCCCGCGTGCCGAAAACCGGCACTCTTGCATTGGCGACCACAGCGTGCGGAGATACTGGCGAATACTAGCGACTAGCGACTTACTAGCGATAGCCTTTATTATTAACGAAAGGAAGGAAGGAAGGAAGGAAGGAGGCGAGCCATTCCTCCAGACTAGCGTCACGGCGTCTTAAATCTATTAGCGGTAAGCAAATCATCCTTCTCCCTGGCTGTTCTGTAAGGGGCCGATCTCTCTCGGACTCCCGCCAGGAATTCGCTGCTTCTCGTTGTTTTCGCTTAAACGTACTGCAAGTTTCCGATGCTCTCTTATGGTCGCGATCTTTCGGGTTTATGTGAATCTCAGACTCGTGTGCTTTTGAGCGAGATCTTTCTGTAGGCTGCGGCCAAGCAAGAGTCACTCCTAGTCCACTATTAGTGTCGAGTCTTGTATAGAAACTCGTAAACTCACTAGCGTTTGTCAACTGCGCTTGAACTTGCGTCATCCAAATGTAACTCGATCGTGTCACCTCGAAGCTGCACGCTTCGCCCGAGGTTGCCTATGAACACCTCGTGCGAAGACCATCTTTGTATTAGCTTCCTCATCGAATAAACGTTCCTTGGTTCAACTTCTGGCTTGGTCACTCGTGTCGACCCACGTGCTCTCCCATTTGTGCAAGTCTCTAGCCGAGTAACTGTTCCGCCGTCTTGGGAAATCTCAAGTGGCCGTTCCTCTCAATTCTATCGCATTTTCGTTTTGGTTAAGTTTTGTGTGGCATCTCCGATGCCTGGCGCCCATATCTCTGGTGATAGGAATTGCTAACTGTTGATTTCCCAAGCCGAAGTATCGGGAGATACTTTGTTCAATAATACTAGCGAACTTTCGAAAGCCAATCGCCAATGGTCTCCCATAATCTCACTCGCAAAGTAATTTTCCTGATAATGTATAATTGTGTCTGGGCGAAGTATGACCGGACTGTGGAAAATGGGAGTTACCGTACGGAATCGGAATTATGTAAGTTGACCTCGTTGAAACTTGGTGTAATGGTGGCGTTGGTACTATAATAAATAAACTTGTTTAACGCCAAATACACATCTAATAAACTTCAATCTGGCCAGTTGTGACTGGTTTGTTGGGAACTGTGTTAGGTCGACTAGGTCACAACCCAGACTGGAACGAACCGGAATTGGACGAGTGTTGGACGGACTGAAACGAACCGGAATTGGCCGAGTGTCGGACCACAATTGAAACGGAACCCAAGTGAAATTGGACGAGCGTGGGGCCACAATCGAGACGGAACTGAATCGACATCGGAGGAACATTGGACATGTGAGTCATAGGTCCATGCGACGTCACAGCTATGCGCCCACGTTGGCAGGTGGACATAGTGTGCAGCGCCGCCGCTAGAGGTCTCACTGACGCTCCCAAGTTTTTCGCAAGTGCTTGATACAGCCAATGGTCTAATATATACAAGTTTAAAGCATTTTTCAGTATCCTTCAGCGTCTAGGGCAGGAATTGGCCACTCAGCCCTACGGATGAGTCTGTTGTCGACTCCAAGATGAAATTGGGATCATAACCGAGATTGTGAACTGAAGTGAAGAAGTTGGTGGCTGGCTGGCTGGCTTGGCTCTGGCCGTGTTTGGACCACAACTGAGACGGAACGGAAGTGAAATTTGTTTGAGTATTATTTAGACCACAACCCAGGCGGAACTAAAGGGAAGTGGCCGTGTATTGGATCACAACCCAGACCGAACCGAAGCGAAGTTGGTTGTGATGGATCACAACCCAGACCGAACTGAAGCGAAGTCGGCTGTGATGGATCACAACCAGACCTAACCTCCGATCAAGATTGGACGGATCATCACAACCCAGACCGAACTGAAGCGAAGTCGGCTGTGATGGATCACAACCCAGACCTAACCTCCGATCAAGACTGGACGGATGATCACAACCCAGACCGAACTGAAGCGAAGTTTGCTGTGATGGATCACAACCCAGACCTAACTCCCGATCAAGATTGGACGGATGGTCACAACCCAGACCGAACTGAAGCGAAGTCGGCTGTGATGGATCACAACCCAGACCTAACTCCCGATCAAGATTGGACGGATGATCACAACCCAGACCTAACCCCCGATCAAAATGGGAGAAACATCACAAACCAGGCGGAATCGACGTGAAGTTCGTTGTGAATTGGATCACAACGCAGGCGGAACTAAAGGGAAGTTTGCTGTGTATTGGATCACAACCCAGGTAGAACCGAAGCGAAGTTTGCTGTGAACTGGATCACAACCCAGGTGGAACCGACGTGAAGTTGGCTGTGTATTAGATCACAACTGAGACTGAACCGACGTGAAGTTGGCTTTGTTTTGGATCATAACCGAGACTGAAATTAGACTTATATTAGATGTTTATTAGACTTATATTAGAGGTTTATTAGACTTATATGAGACGTTTACTAGACGTTTATTACACTTATATTAGATGTTTATTAGGCTTATATGAGACGTTTACTAGACGTTTATTACACTTATATTAGATGTTTATTATACTTATATTAGACGTTTATTAGATTTTATTAGACTTATATTAGATATTTATTAGACATAAACTAGACTTAACCTAGTTATAATTAATGCTATCTTGAGTAAAGTGGTGTTGCCTGTATTTCTAGGTGGTTTAAGCATATTTAACATGTTGACTGCCAAAATTGCAAATTTTTTACTGTTTCACTACACGTTGTTAAAAATGTTTATTATAGTTATTCTCGTGAAAATAAACATGTCTGTAAATAGATGTTCGAGTGTCACCCGAATTCGCGTGATATGGCAGTCAACGTGTTAAGCGGTTTTGTGTGCATTTGAGTGGGTTTTGACGGTTTTGAGTGTATTTCGACGGTTTTAGAGGGTTTTGAGTGCATTTGGACGGTTTTAGACGGTTTTGAGTGCATTTCTCGATGTTTTGATGGTTTTGAGTGCATTTTAGACGTCTTTAGACGGTTTTGAGTGCATTTCTCGATGTTTTGATGGTTTTGAGTGCATTTTAGACGTCTTTAGACGGTTTTGAGTGTATTTGGACGGTTTTAGAGGGTTTTGAGTGCATTTTAGACGGTTTTGGAGGGTTTTGAGTGCATTTGGATGGTTTTAGAGGGTTTTGAGTGCATTTTAGACGGTTTTGGAGGGTTTTGACTGTATTTAGACGGTTTTGAGTGCATTTAGACGGTTTTAGAGGGTTTTGAGTGCATTTTAGACGGTTTTGGAGGGTTTTGACTGTATTTAGACGGTTTTAGAGGGTTTTAGATGGTTTTAGACGGTTTTGACTGCATTTTAGACGTTTTAGACGGTTTTAGATGGTTTTAGACGGTTTTGTCTGCATTTTAGACGTTTTTAGACTGTTTTAGATGGTTTTAGACGGTTTTGACTGCATTTTAGACGTTTTAGACGGTTTTAGATGGTTTTAGACGGTTTTGTCTGCATTTTAGACGTTTTTAGACTGTTTTAGACTGTTTTAGACGGTTTTGTCTGCATTTTAGACGTTTTTAGACTGTTTTAGACTGTTTTAGACTGTTTTAGACGGTTTTAGACGGTTTTGACTGCATTTTAGATGTTTTAGACGGTTTTAGATGGTTTTAGACGGTTTTGTCTGCATTTTAGACGTTTTTAGACTGTTTTAGATGGTTTTAGACGGTTTTGACTGCATTTTAGACGTTTTAGACGGTTTTAGATGGTTTTAGACGGTTTTGTCTGCATTTTAGACGTTTTTAGACTGTTTTAGACTGTTTTAGACGGTTTTAGACGGTTTTGACTGCATTTTAGATGTTTTAGACGGTTTTAGATGGTTTTAGACGGTTTTGTCTGCATTTTAGACGTTTTTAGACTGTTTTAGATGGTTTTAGACGGTTTTGACTGCATTTTAGACATTTTAGACGGTTTTAGATGGTTTTAGACGGTTTTGTCTGCATTTTAGACGTTTTTAGACTGTTTTAGACGGTTTTGACTGCATTTTAGACATTTTAGACGGTTTTAGATGGTTTTAGACGGTTTTGTCTGCTTTTTAGAGGTTTTGTCTGCATTTTAATGGTTTTTAGACGGTTTTGACTGCATTTTAGACGGTTTTGACTGCATTGGAGGCAGACCAAACCGGTTTTTCCTGCGCAGACCAAACCGGTTTTGCCTGCAATTTAAGGCAGACCAAACCGGTTTTGCCTGCATTTACCCCATAAAACAAGACCATGTCTGGGTTAGGTCTGGGTTAGGTCTGGGTTAGGTCTGGGTTAGGTCTGGGTTAGGTCTGGGTTAGGTCTGGGTTAGGTCTGGGTTAGGTCTGGGTTAGGTCTGGGTTAGGTCTGGGTTAGGTCTGGGTTAGGTCTGGGTTAGGTCTGGGTTAGGTCTGGGTTAGGTCTGGGTTAGGTCTGGGTTAGGTCTGGGTTAGGTCTGGGTTAGGTCTGGGTTAGGTCTGGGTTAGGTCTGGGTTAGGTCTGGGTTAGGTCTGGGTTAGGTCTGGGTTAGGTCTGGGTTAGGTCTGGGTTAGGTCTGGGTTAGGTCTGGGTTAGGTCTGGGTTAGGTCTGGGTTAGGTCTGGGTTAGGTCTGGGTTAGGTCTGGGTTAGGTCTGGGTTAGGTCTGGGTTAGGTCTGGGTTAGGTCTGGGTTAGGTCTGGGTTAGGTCTGGGTTAGGTCTGGGTTAGGTCTGGGTTAGGTCTGGGTTAGGTCTGGGTTAGGTCTGGGTTAGGTCTGGGTTAGGTCTGGGTTAGGTCTGGGTTAGGTCTGGGTTAGGTCTGGGTTAGGTCTGGGTTAGGTCTGGGTTAGGTCTGGGTTAGGTCTGGGTTAGGTCTGGGTTAGGTCTGGGTTAGGTCTGGGTTAGGTCTGGGTTAGGTCTGGGTTAGGTCTGGGTTAGGTCTGGGTTAGGTCTGGGTTAGGTCTGGGTTAGGTCTGGGTTAGGTCTGGGTTAGGTCTGGGTTAGGTCTGGGTTAGGTCTGGGTTAGGT